>OY754331.1:140593727-150593727 GCA_963573305.1 Pyrrhosoma nymphula
CTCAAGAGTCATGATTTTTATTTAGAATCAGTCAATGTTGGGAACAACGCGTCAAAGGAAACTTGAGGAGTGAAACTTTTTAATTGGCTTCTGGTATCCGTAGGTTTGAGCCCCGTCGAGACTTTTGATATTTATTTATTTTCACAAGTCTTTTTGACAAGTCAAGATTATTGACCGACGGCAGTATTTTTTATACGATATCAGGACTTAATAATGGGAGACGCGTGGACGTTCATTATCATCACGATGGAGTGAGCAGAGGCCAGTCATCTCACATTACCGAAATTGTATCTGGGGGGTCGACAATCAGCTGGATGTTGAATTATTATCAGCTTTCTGCAGGTTGTTATGGAAAATTTATATTTGTAAGCAAAAATGTCCACCAAGCATAGAAATCCAACTCATGCTGGACCATCGCTCATTAATATCAAACAATCCTAGTTATGAGAGGGTGATAATTGGAATAAAGTCAAGGTTTAAGAGTGAGGTGTGGTTTCGATACTTCACAGGTGAAAGAGGGAAGCTTATTTTAGAATTTATGACCGGCAATAATTTCGTTATTGTGAAATAAATGGCCATCTTTAACGTATTAGAAAGCCACAACGGTGAATACAAGATTAATTTGACACCTTCGGTTCTACCGTTCGGAGTATTGTTAACTGGATAGTTCAAAAAACACAATAGTTAGTGAACGCAGGCTCATCACACATACAATATGCTGAGTAATAAAAAAACCTTACTGGATGAACAAACTTTATAAAGGTACATAATGTCGAGACAGTGGTCGGTTAACAATAAAAAAGGATGGAATTAACCAAGTATTTTTCTTGCTTTTGGAAGAAATAGTCCTAAGGTGTTATGACGGTAGACGATGGGTGTTTTTTTGCAGGGAAAAGAGTAGAGTGCATAAGATTGACAGATGACATGACAGTATTAGCTGAAACCAAAGAAGAAATAATTCGAATGTTAGGGGACCTAAACACCAAATGTATAGAATGTAGAATGAAGATGAACAAGAAGAAGACCAAGTGTATGGTCATCGGAGTAAAAGGGGAGGAGATTAAAATCAAACTGGAAGGGGAATGCATAGAGCAAGTGAAGAGCTTCAAATATATGGGGAATATTATAGCAGAAAATATGTATTGTACAGCTGAGATAAAAAGACGGATACCATAAGCAAAAGATGGTTTCCCAAGGAAAAGGAAGCTAATCTGTGGAAGAATTGAGGAAGAAACTAGTGAAGTGCTATACATGGAGAGTGGCACTATATGGGGGCGGAAATTTGGGCAGATAAGAAGGAAAAAGAAAAAGGTCTGGAAGGCCTAGAGATGTGGAAGAAGATGGAAAAGGTGAGTTGGAAGGATAAAGTGAGAAACGTGGAGGTGCTGAGGAGAGTGGGCGAGGAAAGGACTCTGATGGAATCGATTAGAAAAAGGACGAGGAATTGGATTGTAAAGTCCCGGAGAAGATATTGTCTGCAGACGACGAGAATAGAAGGAATGGTGGGAAAGAAAGCGGAGAAGGAAAAGGAAGCAAATGTTAGACAACATCAAAATAGGCGGAAGGTACGCGGACACAAAGCGTCTGATTGAGAAAAGAGTGGAGTGGAGGAGGAGCCCATGAGAAAACCTGTAATCTGGAGCAGAAAAAAATAAATGAAAAAAATAATTTTTCTTGCTCAACTTTTTCTAACTGAACATGTTGAACGCTAAACATTTCTACCAAGTGAAGCTTGAGACATTTTCCAATCATCACCCATACTCTTGTAGTCATTGCAACTCAGCAATATCACAGTTTTACTAAATTACATTCTGGGCTCACTGAATGGACCAAACTTCGAAATGCTCAAGCAGAAAATCTATGGTGAGAAGAAAAATCTTTCCTCTTGGGACCAACTACCCAATCCATATAGGCCCATGCTGAGGAACTGACAAGTACAATTCGGGTAACGATGACAGTACAGATGACGAAACAGGTTCCGAAAAATAAATACTCCAATGTGGACTATAAGATACTAACAAATTTAAAGAAGAAATTTCAACAACTACGAAAGAAATTCCAGAAGGCTCGCGTGGAAGACCGAGAAATACACCAACGGAACTGTGTCAACATAAGAAAGGAATAAGTTTTAGAACTTAGCCTTTACCTCACTGGATCTTGTGCAAAATTTGGAATTTAAAATTTTGATTGGAACGCACAGGATTGGTCTTTGGACTATTTATAGAAAAGTTAAAAATACCAACAGTCCTAAGTGCTGCCATCAAACGGAGGCGGAGAGATTGTTGACCTGAAAAATACCAATGAAGAAATGTTTATCTTTCTCCTTCCAGATGACAAAGAGGATGAGTAAATTCATTTCGTACAACGAAACTATTTTTCAAAGGAATCTGAAGGAATAGAAAATGCTCCTTTTACGGAAGAGGAGAACATAACATCAATTTCTTTAGAGAATAGGGAAAACGACCCAGCTCACGCTAGGATCCATGGAACGATCCACTCAAAAACTGGATACACAATGGATGATGAACTAAGCTCCTTAATGATTGTACTATGCTCGGATATTTTCCCAGAGCATGGAGACATGGCATCCTACTTGCTACTATATAAACCAGAGACATAAAACACTCGATATTAGAGTTCTAGCAAATACTTGAGCTATCAGTCTACATATAAAATTAAAATTCTGTTTTTTTGAACGCTATACACTTCCACACCCTTTGACAGATTCGAACAAATGTTGACAGACATGTTTTTAGGACCCAGGACTTATCTGTCTCACCCCGAATTTTTAATGGCGGGCTGCCACGATGTTTGTACCGTTGCGTAAGCTCACCACATGTTAGTAGACCATGTTACACCCAATACTATTGAAAATTTTAACCCAAGATGTAAAGCGTTAAAAATTGGAAAAAGTCGAACCAATGGAGTATGACTATAAATAAATTCTGCGGCTCTTCCAACGATCTTGTTTACTCCACAGAAGTATCCTCTGTGAAGAAGTACATACATGTTATTTGAAAGCCGAAATAAAATAGGGGGAGGTGAAAGATACCTGAGAAAAAAATAATTTTTAGGAAGGACTTTCTATAGCATTTAAGCTAGCTGGTGCTTATCGAACATTACATTAATGAATTGCATCAGCAAAGTGGATAAACAATTGTCACCAAGGAACGGTACGACACTACCTTGAGACCTGCCTGTCAGAAATCATGTAGAGAAGGCAACTACTCGCTGGAGCCTACTTATTCGATGCTATCTTGCATGCTATTTCCACCTGTATGCCACCTGAATAATATAATAAGTGCATATGTTTTGTAGAAATAAAGAAAATTAAGAGATAAATAGTATTTTTACGGATATATATTGGTGAAAAATTGGCATACATTAAATGAAAGTGGAGACAAATAACCCACAAGTACCTCCAGAAGGATAAATAGGGTATATTATTAGGCCCTTGAATCCCTTTGGCCCTACAAAGGGCTCTTCGGTGGTTGTATATTATCGCTATACTCGAATTTGGCTTAATTTTGATCGGTTTATGTGCTAAACCTTTGAAGTCATAACAAGGTTATAGAGCTTTGAATTAAGATTGGGGCCCTGTACGGCCCTGAGGTCCCAAATCGACAATATCTATGTAATTCTGACGTAGGCTTCCACAGTGTTTCATTTTTTTGCTCTCGAACGCTTCTGGTAGTCCATGATGAGGTGCTTTGAAGGGCTTCCGGTGTTCTACCGCGTCGTTTGTCATGCGGTGCCAAAAGTATCGTCCTCGTTCCAAGAGGACATTTTCCACTTTGGCCTGAAGATGTCCTCTGGAACTAGGACGACAATGCTGTCATCACCAGGCAAACGACGCGGTGGAACACCGGAAGCCTTGCAGCACAAAGTCTCAGTAGCCTCATGATGGATGAACTGATGATCTTGATCTTGAAATTCAGCTCGTAGGTGGGTACATGTTAGCACAAGGAAGGACAGAGGTCATATAAGAAAGTTCCTTGGTCCTAAAATACTGCATAGTTGGCCCTCAATGGTGTTGTAAACGAACTATAATTAAAAGGGGTTGGTTGTAACCCAAATTTGTTAAATCTTACTGCCATAAGAAAAGCATTGGACTAGGTACAGGGATTTTTTGAAATTACTTCCATTCATGACATAGGCTTGGGTTTTTTATTATAGTATGACTGAATGAATTACATTTTTAATTCTTGCACTCATTTTTTCGTATTCGCTTTATCTTATGTAAATTTTTAGTTTGTGGCTACAAAGTCGTCAATGCTTCCACTATTTCAGCATAGAAATGTTTATTTACTTGGCATTCGCAGCATAGGCTTTACTAAATGAGAAATAACGCCCGAGTCATTTATGACTCAGGTTAAGTGATCAACATAACAGAATTACAGCGAGATTTTATCTGGAGTATTTTTCAATAAAACCTCTCCATTTAAGGTTTATGACTGCTACATAGGATATGCATTTTGATTTCCACATCGGTGAAATCCAGCTGAAATTCAATGGGACCCATATTCTAGTGTGTAATAAAATTCCCAGATATACTTGTCTACATCCTCTGAGTAAAGAAAAAAATAGTATTTACCAGCTATATAACTTTTCCATCAGCCCCTTCTCGACTACGACGTACCGGTACCATTCCTCGTGAAATTCCCAAAACATTCAATTCTCCGATTCTTTTTCCAACCACCTCTTTCCGAGAATTCGGAAAAAAAGACGACCGGTATGATCCGTGTCGCAGGAGTGAGTGAGTGCCTTCCGTAGACGCTTTGGTGTGAAGCACACTCGCCCAGCCGAGCGTAGAAACTGGAAAAAGAGGACAACGCTGCGAGTGGAAGGAAGGAGGAAGACGCTGGAAGGAAGCCCGAGGAGCGGACGAGGGGGAGGGAGGGGGCGGAGTGAGGGTGGGGGAGTGTGGCAATAGAGTGAGTGACGAAGAAGTACGTAGATGGAGGCACTGGAGAGGAAGAAATAGAAGGGAGGGCCACCTCCTCCTTCGCACCCATAGGCCGTACCATCACCTCCCCCACGACCTCCCCAACCCCCCGCGAAGGAACCCTTATTGTGACGAACTTAAGGGCTCGTTAGAGAGAGAGAGAGATCTTCGCCTTTCTACCCCCTACACTCCCCCTTACTGCACGGGTTCCAACCCAAACCCCACCCACCCATCTCTTCCTACGCCTTCCACAGCTTCTCGCGCAGAATTCAACGGGGAGGGAGAGGCGGGGAGAGTAAGTGGCGCGGTGGATTCTGGAAAGGCGCTGAGGCAGGAGGAGTGGGGCGAATGCGTGTTTGGGGGTCTGAACCAAGGGGGGGGGGTGAGACAGAGGTCGGTGGATGAGGATGGGGAAGAGGGGTCAGGGAAGAACGAAGGAATGCCAGCTGGGGGGTGGGAACAGGCCTAATTGGGGGGGAAGGGAGATTGTCTGGGGGGTGGGGATGGGGCAGAGGGATGAAGAGCAAGGAAGGAGGAGGCAGGGGCGGTCGAGTGAACGAGGAGGAAGAATTACCTAAGTATGTTCCCGTGTACAGACAGGCATTGAGGTGTCTAAGACCTGATGACTTAAACACTTGTGTAGTAACATCATCATGCACTTAGCCACTAAGCTCTGTCGTTATTTAGGAATTAGTTCACGTCCAACATATTAATCGCACTGAAGGAGGCGGTTGAATACGAAGAAATAAGTATCTCAGCATGTTTCTCAGAGTACAAGAGCCTTCAGGTGTCTAAAACAGAGACCTGACGATTAAAAGTTTGTGCAGTTACATCAGCAGGCACTCAAGTCGCTTGGATTTCTTATGGACGCATTAGATTAACTAAAAAACAATGAACGAATTTTCTCCCAGAAAACTCTCCGAGCCTGGGCATTTATCAATTTGTCGGTAGTCATATTTAACAAGTATAGAGGATACATCGCCATTCACTCACACACAATGTATGGTTTCTTTTGGATGAAAACACCTAGTGGGTACATATTTTGAGAAAAGTTCTTTGAGGCAGGGAAAATATTCACCACAGGATTTAGGAAGCCTCCAGATATCTTACGCGTAGATAATGGCTTATGTGAGTAATTATTCGAGGAATTTGCGACGAGGGTTATTTGCTAAGAATTTATGTCATTTGTACGGCAATCAGCGCGCGACTAAGGAAGAAAAATAGTCACAACAGTTCACGCAGTTTAAAAGCATTCCAATTAAACAACAATTAGTGACTTAATATATTCACAAACCAATCTATTTGCATTCTAAGGTACTCATATTTCCCAAATGTTACCAAATTAAGGAAAATTATTTAATGACCCAGGCTTTATTCTGTTCTTTTATAGCCATTCAACCATCTCGGTCAGATTATTATGCAAACACAGTGAAACGTCAAATAAAACTCAATGATATTAATTGTGTAAATGTTAGTATAGGTATATCACGTAAAAAACTCCATCTGAAAAATAGCAATAAAATTTTCCATGGCTGTCTCTTCAATGCAGAGCAAAAAACCACATAGCACATGATGGATAAGTATTAGGGCACGAAGCTCAATTGAGAAGTAAACATGCACCCTTTAGAGAATGGGTAAGGAAAAAATTAGCGGAGGTAAAGAAGGACTATAAAGAATTAAATTTTTCTAGGGTAACTTTGTGATGTATTATTGTAATTTTTAAATAATTTAACTTTTACAAAACCACTTGTTCATTAAATAACATACACGACCCGGGTTTCGATGAGTAATCATCATCATCAGACGCTTCTATTTATGTTTATTTGAGTAACTATGGTAGGTATGTGTCGTCAGAGGAAGGGGGTAAATGAGGAGAGGAGATGAGGTTGTTCGAAACGGAGGCCAGGGTAGGGGAGAAGGATGGGTACACTGGCACTCATTACTGAGGGTGATGTCTGGGTTATTCATAAATTTTAAAATCTCTAACTGTTCTCGTGAGTACAGTTCGCGTTGGTCATTGAATAATTTTAAAAACTGCAGTTAAAAATCACTTTGGTGGTTGTAACATATTAAGTGCTTAGCAAAATTACTTTTGCCATCATTTTCATTTTTATAAGCACTTAAAAGTTCTTTTCTTCTCACAATGAAGCTTCTTCCTGTCTGTCCTAAGTAGACACCATTACACACACTGCACTTTAATGCATAAATCCAACAGCTATCTATTTTGTCTATCTGTTAAATGAAGAAGTGCTTTTATAAAAGTTAAATTATTTAAAAATTAAAATGACTAAAAACATTTCCACGAAATTGAATGACGTCAAGATTCGACAAATTTCAACCACCACCTATCAGCTCAGCCACCTAACCCAGGGGAGATGTGGCAGTCCTCATTTCAACGATTGAGGATAAGCATTATCAATGCGATTCTTTGTGCATTGTGAATATGAAGGAAAAGGGCTAATCGAGCGATGTTTCATTGGGTATCTAGGTTCTGTTCTGAAGCTATGGATAAAAAAGAGTACTTGAAAGCATTGGTCAATCTCATGTAGGTACATTCCATGGATTTGATTACGATGAAAATGACTACCGTCCACCTGATACATAGGACTAGAATTCGTTTGTTGCGGTGTTCCTTTTGCGTTCACTCCATGTGATATAAGAATATCAACGAGTTTCTACAAAATTAATAACACTGCAGTTACTACGCTCCGGCAAATGCACCCGGACACACCTATCATACTTTCCCGAGAGACCTCTATTATTCCCATAAACTTACAGGATGTTAGAAATAAAATCACTTCAAAAGAAAAACTAAAATTCCGCAATGAAATAAGTTAAGCGACAGTGTTAGATGTATTTTATATATCCCATTACTGTTGCTGAACTAATCCAACCCAATATACAAATTTGCTCTAATACGCTGGCTGTTTTGATTGGAACTTTTTAAAAATAGGAAAAACGATAGACCTGTAAGAGATGGTTTTAAACTAGAGCTCATCTACCTTGATTTATGGTTTTAAATGTTATCAGCAAAGCTAGCAATATAGCGCTGGCTAATAATTACTGAATTTCTAGTCCCTACAATAGGGCGGATCGGAAATATCGATTTTTCGCGGAGAAACTTGGCCCTCAGGAAAAAGGAGTCAAAGTGACCAAAATAAGGCCAGAAAAATTTGGAACCTCTAGGTCAACCCTAGATCCTGCGCCGTGGCCATTTATGGGGAGGGGGGCTGAAAATGGAAAAAGTCATGTTTTTTTAGCCGTTCCCCATGGATTTTGCCGAGTTGCGGCCCTTCAGGGCAAAAATTTCGTTCATTAGGACGTAGCTACAGCCATTTAGCCACAAATTGTCTTTTTGGAGTGCGCGGCCGCGCGTAATTATGCAACACCGACGCAGCGTCGCGACGCGTCGAAGTGCAACGGTCAACAGGCCGCTCGCGCCTCCTGCCGGCTCGCGTCTCCTGCCCTCTCGCGTCTGCTGTCCGCTGGTCGCGAACACAGCAAAATGCAATCATGCATGCGTCTTCCATCGTTGGTCCTACTAATATTAGATAATTCAACATAATGTCCAGGGAATATAACACTTCTAAATTGCCTCAGGTGGCTTTCGGCGGGTACTAGGCGATGACAATGTTTTCATATTTTGTTGCCTGAGTTTTTTAACCCTGTTAAAACTCCCAATACCCTCGCTTTCCACCCCTTCTCCTCCCTGTCATCCTTAGGTTTTCCCTCTCATCGCCTCTCCTCTCTCCCTTCCTTCTCCTACCACCTCCAAAATTTGTAAATATTGTCAGCGCTTAGCGCCATTTCATTTAGTGGATAATTGCACCATGCTATTTCAGTGAGCATATACAGTGCCTGCAGTTCGCTACTAGGCATTTAGTGAAATCGTGCTTTTCTCAACTCGTTCTTTCTGTTGGTCAGTACTGTGGTAGTCATTTTTGGTGAGAATTTGAAAATAAGTGTGCCGCTCTTCAATCAAACCCCTTAGTGAGTTGAATATTTTAACTGTGCGATAATTTGGACTTGTAAAATTAAAAAAAAATAATGCTTAATGAGGAAAAATGTCCCTTTTTTGGTGTCTCGTCTACATTAAACGAATATACGTTGCCGACTTTTAAAGAAGTGATAAAATATTTTTTTTATGTTCGCGACATATTGAGATCCGAAAACACAGGCAGGGAGCCTACGGTTTATCAAGTAGCTAGTCTAGTGGCGAAAAAAGTGTTCGAACTTTGGAAATGTGCCTCTATTCCAACCATTCTGGAACGTGGTGTGAATAAAATGATTTAACGGTACCATAAGACGTACTAAAACATTTTCATGTTTCATAGAAAAAATTATACGATTTGCATAGAAGTTTCACAGGGCTGAGGTTTTTGAAATCTCAGCCCTGGTGTAACAAACATCACCACTTGTACCTAAGAGTGGACATCATCCAAAGCATCCATAGCATCCAAATTACTTATTACAAACTATTAATAACTTCATAAACTGATATTATTTACGGTACTTGCATTTGCTTTCCAACTTGCAACTCAATGGCAGTTGATTTCATTTACAATCTCTAGCTCATACTTAAATGAATAATACATCTCAAAATTACGTTACTATTCCGTCCGATTACATAAATTTTCTCTAAATAATTAAAACTTTTCATTTTGAAAAATCAATAAATTTTCATTCGTTATAATTAATTACTCCACGCGATTTTCTTAAAAAAATAAATTTTAAAATCATATTCACACTCTACTTGCTTATTTCAATCTATTGAAAGTTTAAAAAGAAAAATAGAGGACACCAGTATGCTGTACTAATAGTTTCAAATCGACCTTCCGATTCGGCGTCTGCGTCCGTGGGACCAGTGCTCCGCTTTTCTCTCACTTTGACACTCATTTCTACGCGCAGGTGCATACTTACCAACTTGTGAAATACACCGTTACGTAGTTCAAACATCAGGTTTCTCAACCTACTATTTCAGAAACCCTAATTCAAACTTGCATTTTTGGACTTTTGTCCGCCTTAAGTAGGGTTTTGCCCCACTGTGCGTCGGGTCGCGACGCTGCGTGGGGGTTGCATAATAACGCGAGGCCGCGTACTCAAAAAAGACAATTTGTGGCTAAACGGCTGCAGCTACGTCCTAATGAACGAAAGTTTTGTCCTAAAGGCCCGCAACTCGGCAAAATCCATGGGGAATCGCTAAAAAACTTTGAAAAACATGACTTTTTCCATTTTCAGCCCCCCTCCCCATAAATGGCCACGGCACGAGGGTCTAGGGTTGACCTAGAGGTCCCAAATTTTTCTGGCCTTATTTTGAGTCACTTTGACAACTTTTTCCAGAGATCCAAGTTTCTCCGCGAAAAATCGATTTTTCCTATCCGCCCTACGCTACAACCCTCATTAAAAAAAAGCAAATGTAATTCCTATTTAAATCCCCGCGGTGAATCTGGTGTGATAGCTGCTGTCCTACATTCCCATGTATCGCCTCGGCGTTCGAATTCCTGTAATTTAGGAATTTTTTTAGAGGATGGAAATAAAACTATCACCAGGGTTTATAATCCTTTTTGAAAATGCTCACTCCATAAAAATGAGGAATGGAAACTATTTTGGGAATCGTTGGAAATAGCCTTTAAAATATTATCTCGACGAAAGTGGCAGAGAACCAATCATAAAGCCTACCCCTCTCTCATAAGATTTTTAGATGGAGCCTTATGGTAATTGATAAATATAAATAAAACTCTCTCTTTGGTAACTTTGTTGTATTCAACATTTTCACAATATGTAATCGGAAAATAACTCTCGTGACCTTTAATCAGACGTGATGATGACGATAAATCGTTGAAACCCGGGTCATGTTTGATGTGTTAAGTGTGGTCTTTGTGAAAGCTATTTTTCGATTAAATATAGTGATTATTATAGCCAGATATCACAATTTTAGTACATATAGGATTAGAGGAAATCGAGAATTGAGTGAGTGGGGAAATTTATGAAATAATGGAAATATAGGTGCGTTTGGGAGAGGGCGAGAGGTTATTTATATCAGGTGGCTGAAAGATTTCCGGAAAGGGTGAGCGGGACGAGCGAGCAGGACGGGTGATCGCGAGGGTTTCAGTTGGGTGTGAAACACGAGGAAGGGAAGGAAATAAGAAGTGGCATGGGAAAGGGAAGAGATTCTTTGTAAGAGAGACATCGGAAAGCAAATACTTCTTCTCGGGAGATATTTATTTGCCTGGAATGCGGGAATGGCGAGAATGACGAGTCCGTGAAAAAAATTAAGAAGTTATTCCCGCCTTCCCCTGTGTGAGAGGTGAGGCGGGAGAGAAAGGGGCTATTACAGCAGCCTCCTTTTTAATCCCAACGCCTCGAAGATGGAGCGAGCCAAAGAATTCGAAGTCTCTAATTAGCGATGGGTGCTGAGTTATGCGATAGCTTCGCAGAATATAACACCTAAAAGACATATTGAATTTAAATTGGTTATTTCGTCTCCTTATCCAAACAAATAATAACTGGAAATGCCATTATTTTCCATCATTAAGATACCGTCGTTTCTTTAACAAAACGTCGAACGCAAAATCTAAGAGAGATGAGCAATTGAAGTTTAAAATAATTTATTAAGCAATTATCAATTGATGCTTCGTAGTTTATTCTATTAATCCGCAATTTGTTCTTAATACTTAAGATACGTACTTAGAAAACTCTCTCATCCATCCCCGATGGAACAGTCCTACCTACATATACAAGTTCCAGACATTTTCGTAACTTACAATATTTTCACTGTACTCAATTTTAAAAAATGCACTATTTTTGCGCAAAATGAACCACGATTAAGTTAAAACCTATATCAACACATTTCAATGCATCGGGTTTCTCACCAGGCGAAAAAGTGAGCGAAAATTATTCCTAAAATATGGGCTTTTCGTATTACTGCAGCACAATTATTATTCCAATACTATATTTATCTCTTATTATTGCTTTTAAAAGGTCTTTCTCCCCATACATTAGGTGTACAGGCTTTTCTGCATCACTATGGACTTATATAAATTTGTATTTCCCTCAACATACCAGAATGGAACACTTAGCCGCACTACCAATCGTTTTTATTACGTACACGCCACATCATTGAATGACGGGCTCCTCAATAATAATATGTGAAGGATGTTCATATACTTATGTATTTAAAGGTAGAATTACTGTAATAAAATTTCCGGAAAGCACCAATAAAAGTTTTCCAATATTCTGCAAAGCTCTTGCACCTCAGAAAAGTTCAGCTAAGAGAGTGGTGGCTCATTCTATAGAAACCTGATGAAAAATCATATCAAATTTAACTTACAATATCATGAGCTCAATCACTGAAAATTAATAAGCAGGGGAAAATTACATTTTTCCGTTGACAAAATAAAAAATAATGGGGTGCTTTTAATTAAGATCTAGGAAAAAAAATATTTTTTTACTGGGTCTTACCTGAATTAATTAATTTGCCTTGGCAATATGTAACATAATTTGAGCCGAATATTTTCTCGTAGATTAAAAATTAATATTTCTAGATGCATTAATTAATTAATTTTATGCCAAAAATACGTTCGGACAATATTGAAAAAATAAAATTTAATCCTCAAATTAATAGTACTTGAAAAACATTTCCATAGCAGCCATTAACAATTAAAATACTACGCGATGAAAACAACAGCTGATAACTACAGCCCATCGTAGAACGGTTAAGAATTTAAGGCTGGTGATCATAAAAATAAAACCATGGGTAAAATAAAAAGTTTAATTAGGCAATTAAAAAGTGCTAGAGAAGCTCTTTCATTGAACAACAGTAATAATATCGAGGATCATCACATTTTATATTTTACTTGGGGCATCTCTCAGGTCACGTTCGAATGAATCAACTGGATGAAATTTAGAAGGGATCTAATGACAAAATGAGTACACGGTAGATATCTAGTTGCAGTTGCGCGAATGATAAATAATGCAATTCGTAATCATACTGAGCTCGTAATATTTTTCTTAAGTATTTTCCCACAATTAACTCATTTTTTCATTGAAAAGTGGAGGGAACTTTATCATTGGCGAAATCATTTTCCCTCTTCAATTCGTACCAGACTCCTCCTCCCCTCCTCCCCTCCCCCCCACACTTCCAGCGTCCCCCTCCAACTGCAACAAAAAAGGCATACTAACGACAATTCTGCTCCCGAGCATAGCCTCACCCCAAATAAAAGTAAATGAAAAAACCCCTTCCCTTCCCAAGGACAGCGCCATCGAATCTAGCGCGTGGGGAAGGCAATGCGTTGTGCAAGCCGCTCAATAGCACTGAAGACCGAAATAGATTCGTTGAGCACGTGTGTCTGTCGCGGACGGCTTAAAGCAGCAAATGAGCATGTGTAAATCGCGCGGCGTCGCCACCCGTTTCCAACCATACCAGCGGAGACTACTACCACCGAGTAGGGATATATCTTTACTCTGTGCTGCTACCGTATCAGCGACTGCTATTTTCTCCGCAAACCTCCGGTTAATTAAAACAGCAGCTCTGCCTTTTTCCGCCCCTCTTGCTTCCCCCTTCCTCCCTCCCACCCCCTCAACTCTGCAGACCAATGGCATTCCATCCCTTTCGTCAGGGCGCAACCCCCAAACTCCCCCTGGCGGCGATCAAATTAAACACGATTCCAAGAGACCGTTTTTTGGAGGGTGGAAGTTCTCTCTGCCTCCCATTTTTTTTCTTACCTTTCTCACTCACTCTGCATCCCTCTCCTCCTCTCTTTACATTCTCTCTCTCTCTTCCCCACTCTTCATCTCACCTCTCCCTCCCTTCTCCCATCCTTCACTCACACAAGTGAGGACGTCAGACTAAACCCAATCGACAAAACGATACGGCTGCAGATGGAACGCCCAGCAGCAATGCGCCCAGTCCCCCACGGACCCCCACAGTATTCCCACTACCCCCTCGACCAGCCTCTCGCTATCTCTCTTTCCGTTTCCCTCCCCCACCCAATCACCCCCAGAAAATTCCCCCCACCCGAATTCCAAAAATCCTCGTTGACGACCGTCGGAATTCCAAAGGTGTTACGAGGGCGGAGCAGGGGGTGAGGAGTGTAAAGGTAGAGAGAGGGCACGTGGGGTGAAGAGGGTGGGAGGGGAGAGGGAAGCCGTCGGGGTGCCCAGTGAGAGAGCCGTGCTGCAGACGAAGGAAATGTCTGCAGGAGGACGGTGTTGTTGCACGAGTAGATTGCCGAGGGTAGGTTAAGCAACCAACGTAAGCTGCATGATGTGACACTCTATTGTTAAGAGTGTGAATGTTGAAAACTTGGTTCCTATAGGTATGTATAAACAGAGATATCTTAAATAAAAACATTGGTGCATCATACAAAATGTATACAGTTATCCGCTTGCGTATCTTTTTTCTGGGAATTTGGACGAAAGCATGTCCAATTTGAAGTTTAAGTTTTTTATGTTAATCAAAGTTAATAACCGATGATAGACTTATAAATGTTAATTGTAAGGATATTGGCGGCTGATGTTTTTTTGTTGACTTTCTTTATCATATTTTAGCCCTGATGATGGAATTCATAAATTCCGAAACGTTGGCATTAAATAATTGGTTTTGATTTCCGACTACCTCGATAAACCATTACTGGTTGTACTGCGCTTGAGATTAGCGTATCTGGATGTACATCATCTGTTATTCTATCAATTGATTAGAATGTTACATAGACGATCTCTGCATTAACTTGAAGGTGCACACTTTTGAAACGTAGCTCAGACGAGAGTGCAAGATTTTCCGGAAAGTTTTGCTGCATGCATGAAAGTCAGGATTTTTTTGACGACGCTTCTGGGCGGAATCTATTAAGGTACTTCCATCGGGAAAACGGATGCCAACTGACAACTGGTCTGGGAAGAGACTTATTTCAGAAACAAAAGAGTTCAGCGGAACTTTAATTAGTGTCCAAAAGGTGGCATTGCGGATACCACTTTGAGCCTGCGTACACGAAGTCGCGCCTTTTCGAATGAGGCACTTCGGGCTAAACATGAAGACGAATGCTGCAATGCATTCGAAGCGTCGACAAGCAAGTCCAGACTAATCTCAGCGTCAATTCCGGGAAAACCAGGCAGTCCCCACCTGCATCAACTACTCAATTTCAGGATATATTTTAACGCCTCTTTGCCCGCCAGTAATCTGGGATGGGAGCCGCACAACTACGCTCTTCCTCGACTTTCCTACACACCACCACTGGCTGAGACACTCCAAGAACAAGCAAAGTGGTTCTACGAGAAAGCGGCCTCCTCCAGCACTACGAAAATCAGGCTCATAGCAGCGTGGGACGCCATACCCTGGGACAGAACACGCCGCCCAAGAGCAAGCACGTGAGACCCCCAGGACCTCCCGCCACCGAAGCGACGCAGTCTCCGATAGCACCGGTTCCATGATTTAACCTTGAGCCCTTATGAGGTCCTAACGTCTCCCTTATAAAACGGGAGACCAGGGCGGAAGGCTCAGGACGACATTCCCTATGAGCCTGTAAGTGCTGGAGGGGAAAGGTTCCGATTCTTTGAATCGGGGTGTACAAGGTAGAACTTTCTCTCAAGCTTCTCAGGAATTCTGCTCCTCCTCATTCTTTCCGTAAGCCCTATTCTTCATCTTCCTCCTCCGCATGTACCAAAAATGATTCCATTTTGCTGGCTTTTTCGTAATTTCCCACCAATTCACTTTCCTCTTCAACCACATTCTATTCCTATGTTTTGCCTTATTTGGGACCCAGTTTATCCACTCTTCTCCACACCCATATCTCAAAGGCCTCCGGTCAACGGACATCCCCTTCCCACAATGACTAACAACAAGTCTCCCAACCGCACAACTTCACACTCCATACTAAACATTTAACCAATCTTTTCATCCTTAGCAACAATACGATATTCAAAATCCCAGTCATCATCGCAAGACCAATTGTTAGCAATTGCAATTTTTTAGTTTCATTTTCAACTTTTAATTTTCAAAATTACCTACTGCTCATGACTGAAGTTTCTTCACACGGTTTAACAAAATAAGACAGTAATCATCAACTATTATAAAACTGTGCCTGCTGACATTCAACCTCGTTTTAGTCACAGTTTTTATAGGAAAAGTGCCGATGCCATTATCATAAAATTAATGCATAAAATTTCAAGAAAATATTTATAAAACTCTATCACAGAAAATTTTCTGGAGAAATGCTTACTGCTATGAAGGTAATACAAAGTACGACCAAGGATTTAATGCGCAGCGCAAATTTTGACTGACATTAGGAAAAGGAATTAGGCGAAAATGAAATGACTTACTGATGAGTGAATAGAGTGGAGAGCTGCAGCGAAGCAATCCTTGAATCGACTAATGATGATGACAAACCTTTCTTAAAAGCAACAGACATTACACCATTCATGCTCAATCCCCACCTCCTTTCAATATATATTAAATACGCTTACTTTATTTATACCTCTTAACCCTACCTCTTCTTCTACCATCCAGAATTATCCCTTCAATCACAACTTTCAGCATCTTCTGTGCCTTCTTCCTCATTCAGCTTCGCCAAATTTACCCCAATAACTTCCTTCTCATGGTATTACAACGAGACCATGAGCCATAACGCATTTTTACCCAAGGAAATATCTTCAAATTGATACCCTCTGCAGAGATTTTAAGGATTAACGCAGCCATATCCTTCAAGTGGAACTAATTGTGATTTCAACGGAATAGGCGCTTAAAATGATTTGAGAAACCTCTACCATTTAAAAGCACGAGCAATAGTACCTCAGCGAAGGATAAATTGTTCCAAGAAAAGAGGGAAGGAAATTATTTCTTTCGCCACATGATTTTCATTGATTTATTGAACACTTTCCGTTTCGCAGAGTAAAACAATGCACCGATTGTTTTAAGAAAAGATTTTAGTGAAGTAATTTTACCAAGAAATACAAACAGTAAAGAGACATAAGTTGAAAAAAAAACCCTGGAATATTAACACATACATATGTGTGTACAAATCATTCCATTGGGGTCACCAGCACCGCTTCCTATATCAAGGTGCTGTCCAAGTGTGCTTGACCAGAGAACACCTGCATCGTTTAATCTCCCTGGATACCCAGTGAATACATCGTTTAATCTGAAGGATGAAATTATTGGGTGCAAATCTATGTTCTCCTTAACATTATGCATATCTCATTAATCTTATTTGATCTGCGATTAACTGAATTAAGGTGCTGGATAGCTAGATAGCTGTGGGGATGTTTCGTAATTTGCAAATAATTTGTAAACTTGATGGTAGCACATGAGGTGAAAGGAATGGTTCGTAAATAATTTTTTCTAGTGTATTATATTCATATTAAATACAAAAAAATACCATGCTAATCAGTCTGGGGAATGAAGAGAAAGCTTTTTTCCACTGGGGTGGCATTAAACCTTCAGATAATCCCAAATGAAGTAAAGTATTCTTGTATTAATGTTAAATTATAGATACCTGTATCGGTGGTCAACTACAGCCTACAAAATCAAGTGCCAAACCTTATAATTGAAGCAATCTCCAACTTCTATCTCCGGATGAATAAAGTTGTATCAGGGCAGATGTGGTAGAACTCATTCATAGTAGTGAAATATCTTAGCATTTTTTCCACTTTTTTATGAACGAAAACGTATTTCAATCCCACTCCCCTTCACTCGCCATTAAATTCCCACAATAGTATCTTCAGCCTCCCGTTCTTACTTCCAATCTTCTTCTTTCACTCCCTAACAACCATCTTGAAATATGAAAATAGTATTTGTTTAGTATCATGACGTGCTTGACAATGATTTAATACATCTAAACTGGTCGCACAAACCTAAATTTAATAAAAAAATAAATAAATAAAGTTGAAAAATGCTAAATTTCACTACAATTCCTATCTCCGGGCTCCATATTGAAATATGGAATCTATCGATTGAAGCAAGCAATCCAGGAAATTTCCAATGACATAAAAATCCCCGAGACACTTCCGTTTCACTTCATTCAATGGGAATAAGGCAGTCTTCTTTCAGTATTTATTGCACACATGTTCGCAGAGTTCATTCACTATTGCCCACACCGTAGTTTTTCCAAACCAAAAAACGTGACATGAGACGGATAAACCGGCTTCAGATTTCAAATAACACAATGCAATCGCTATAACTTTCTCGTATAGAATGAAAAGGCAAATTACGCTGGCCATTTTTTAAATATACGCTGCCAGATCTCTACAAATTTCTTTAAATGTTTCTCTATGAATTCTGGAGCAACTTTGGAATTTATCTCTGGGCCACTAAGTTCAGTCTTTTCCCGCATTCCTTTAGATCATAGATATCTCAACCATCTGCTGAATATGGGTTTAGGCTCATACTACCTTTTACGACTCATAAAAGTGACAACTTGTTTTCTTTTATGACTCCTAAAATCCTACGCTCTCTCACGTCTAATAATAATCCACCGTATAATTAGGACTGCAAATACTACCAACGAGCAAAATGAAATTGAAGGTATCATTTCGATGAGGAAATCGTTTTTGCTCAATTCGTGAACAAGTACCATTAACATTAGCATTTCGTACATAATCTTTCCCATTACAATGAATACGCCAGTACTCGTGGTGGACGTTGGAAGTAAAATGCTAGTTCCATGTACATAGCCTAAAAAGACCAGTTGAAACTAAATTGGTATATTAACAATAAATAAGAGGTAATAGCTATATAATAGTCACATAAAATGGCAATAATAAATTATAAATAATTGCCACTATACGTAAGCAAGCACGAGAGGCGGTACATTCATTAAATTATTACATATTTTATCCTAAATACACTCACGCAAAGCCCTTCAACCTTGATTGAGTTGGCCAAGATTCCGCTTTTCAAGTTGTCACTCGCGGCCGCGACTTTAAAGCAAATCCTAAAACCTAATCCTTAGTACTACCTAATCCCGCAAATGATTTTTTTAAATGGCTAAAAGAAATCATTGGACATTTTAGGCTATATGCAAATCGTATGGTATTGGAAAAAACTTTAGGCAGTAAAGCGCATATTTTACTAATACATTAACTTTCAATTCTATAAGAGAAACACAGCTCTGTGACATCATACTGCAGGGATGTCGCTCCGCTACGCTACGACTCCACCCAGCCCGGCAAGGACACTTCGCTCCGGAGAGAAATGTACAGCACGGATGATCATCGAAAGGAAACCACCGATAGTTGACATCAAAAGACAATCTAATCTGAACCATTGATATCGATAAAACTTCCGTCTTGAACCAACGATTATTTCTTTATATACCTACTTCTATCGTTCGGATAAGTTTTCAACGCCGTTGCCGCATGAGTAAAAAATTAAATTTAAATAAATTGCACAATTCTATTCACGCGATACTTTTTTATCAACACTCCTAAAATTACAATTGTTACTCCCGAGTACCTTTAATCTACACCTACTAAATACCTTGCGAGCCACCTCCACGGTTTGTAGCAAAGATTAATTCAAAACTAGACATACAATACTCGTCAGTTCAAGATCAAACCCCGCACGCTACCCTGCACGATAGGCGGACACCAAAATGCAGTCAGGAGAACAATGGACCCCAGAAACTAGGATGGGGCTACGTTGTCAGAAATTCTAACACGCATCTACAGTCACTTTTCGATGTTTTCAGGCTTAATACAGTCACACGAATAAAGTATCGCAACAAACTACACTATTGTAAAGGTTGGCACTGGAAGATCGAAATGTGATGGTTATCCTGCACCGTCTCTAGTGAGTATGAGAATTATCAGCAACACTTCATCATATTCTATTTTAATCAAGTAGGACCGAATTCCGGCCTTGTTCTAGACTTCGTTTACGTTAAAATTCAACCACTGAGCACTGCGGGAGGCAAGGTATTTCGGCAGAGGAATCATATTATCTTGAATCAGCATTTCCCTTAGCGAGTCGAAAATGGAAAAAGATCCTCTTCGCAGGAAAAGTGCAGCCACAAGTGCTATAATGGAAAGCGGGCGCTCCTTGACCAATGTAGTGAAGAATTCCATCCTAGTCTCCTACATTGATGGTTAGGTGGGGCAAAAAGTGAGGATACGACAAATCGCACTTGGTCAGACAGACCCCGCGCAATAAGAAACGAGGCAAGGATGGCCTTGGGAGTAAATTCTTGTTTGACGGTCCGGTCGGAGGCATACCTAGTCTTCAGAGGGGAAAGAAGTTTGGGAGGTTTGGTTGATTTGTTATGGAAGCGATCGATGACTGAGGTCATTTGCGCGGTTAATGTTGGTTTTTTTACGATTCGCGTGGAAAATAATAACACAAATTGGCGGTACTATTGATTCAGAGACACCGAAATCAGGCAAAAAAGGTAAAAAAAGTATGTTACCGACCGTTGGGCTTCAAACCCAGGCCCTCGATCAAGGAACCCAGTACTTTAGCCACCACACTAACTCGATCCAGGGGCTTATTGTGACATGTTAGTTACAGTGTTAAATTTTAGTAAAATTGTGCCATTATTAAGTTTATCTTAACAGTAAAATTATGCGCTTCAAGTGAATATGATGAAAGAAATTTTCGTGAAAATGTGAAAAAAATTCTTCGTTGCCTAATATATTGGTTTACTGCCTCTGGACAATGCCGTCCTTAGGGTAATGTGACAGGTGCCGCTGCACTGGGCCCCGCGTCTATGAGGGCCCCGCACGGGCTTGCCTTTATCAGGTGCAACCCGCCCATTTCCCAAAATTTCCTCCTACTCATGTGTAAATTTCTTGAAATCATTAGCCATTTTGTAGGTTAACTTCCTTCTTTCCATGAAATATGCTTTAAAGATGCAACAATATCAAAAAGGGAATGCAAAGTTAGGAGGGCCCTGACTTTCGTTTGCACAGGGCCCCTCTATCCCTTGGGACGGCCCTGCCTCTGGACCTACCTAAGCAATAAGCAATACCATAACTCAAATTTTGCATTAGGACATGACAGGAAAAAATATCAACCAATAAAGTATACTGGTACCAAGGTTTTCATAACGTAAACTATAACATTCAGTTGTTTTATTCATAAATTGTTATTTTGATCATCTGCTCATTGATTTAGCTGTTCCTCGTTTTACCTTCCAGTGCAGAGCTGGGAGATCGGCCGCTTGTTTACCAAAGGCGTACATTTCTCTGAATTCGAAGCTAGCAACAAGCTACAACCTCAATCGAATAGTCTCATGCTTCCTCACTCCATTATTTCAGCATATGCCTTTCCTTATTCACTTCCTTCCACCCCTGACTATGCCTCGAGGCCACGTCAATGAGTGAGCCCTGCCTGCGTCTGAAGTAAGGTGGTATTTCCTTTACCGTGGTCCCACTCAACGGTATGCGTTGCCGACTGAATATAGCGAAGCGTACACAAAATTTCTCACAGTCAACAGAGACGGCACGGGGTAGCCAAAATATTTCGAACTTAGAGCGCCCACCTGTACGAACAACCAGTATAGTTCGTCGCGATACTTTATTAAGTGACTGTACGGGTTAAGATACAAAACCTGTTTATATAAGATTTAAGTTTTTCCCGGTGAATAATATTTAGGAATTCTTCTCGGGCTCTGCACCAGGTAATTGGCTTCATATTGGCCGACGTTTCAGAAAATGACTTGTTTTCCATTTTCAAGGCGTGTTGCTCTCTCTGTGTAGGATTATACACTGAACTGAATTGACCGTTTGACGAGTCCAACAATTAAACTCAGGTGTCGTCTGATTGGCTGAGGTTCTTTTGAAATCTCTTCTGTTCTTTCCTAATGTTTTTCATGCTATTTATTATGGGGGCCCAAGTATTGCTAAGATGAAAGCCAGTATCCCGATTGAAATTTATTGGTTTTAGGCGGATTTCGATGGCTTCCTTGACTATACGGTCCCAGTAGCGTTGTGAGCGGCAAAGAATTTTTGCATCTCCCCATCGAATGGCATGATCTTGATTGATACTATGCTCCGCCACTGCCGACTTCTCTGGTTGCGCTAATCTAAAATGCCTTCGGTGCTCTCTCAGCCTCGTCTCAACCGTTCGGCCTATCTCCCGCACATATATTTTTCCGCACTCGCATGGAATCTGGTAAACTCCTGGTGTCTTCAGGCCGATAGGATCCTTCTCCTTCACCAGTCGGTGCCTTAATTTAGGTGGTGGTAGGTGGATAGTTTGAATGTTATACCGTCCTAGAATGCGGTGGATCTTGCCCGATATGGTTGAAACATAAGGGATAAAAGCTTAAAATAACATAAAGATAAATTTCAAAAGAACATCAGCCAATCAGACGACACCTGAGTTTAATTGTTGGACTAGTCAAACGGTCAATTTAGTTCAGTGTATAATCCTACACAGAGAGAGCAACACACCTTGATAATGGAAAACAAGTCGTTTTCCGAAACGTCGGCCAATATGAAGCCAATTACCTGGTGCAGAGCCCGAGAAGAATTCCTAAAATCTGTTTAGTTTACCAATTCTATTAATTCATGGATACCACTAGATACCAATTCATGAGGAAAACAAAATTATACGGGATACGCTATGAAACACTGGTATAAAATCTAGTCTACCTAGCGAGGGTGGGAATTTCATAGGATTGATCTATCGCAATTACTGTGGTCCCGTATTGTCCGCAGAAAAAATGACACATTGAATCTATAGGTTCTGCAATTATTTCCTTCATCTTATGCTTGTGATCGTTTCTACTGTACACCGTTGGCCCTAGCAAAATATTCTAAACGTCTTCCGAAAAATTGTCTACTTTGAACAAACGTAAAATGTATAAACAATATTTTTTCCTTCGAATATTAAGATATTCTCATCATAACTCCTTAAACGCTTCGGTCAAACGGCTAAGTTTATCGTAACAACGTTTTAAAAATGAAACTGCTCTCCACTGTACTTGACCTATTTATGGGACTAATCCGACTTCGAACGGGTCCCATTAGCTAGTTACATACTCCAAGTAAGGTCTTAAGAGAAAATAGCATCGCTCTAGCATCTTTTCATCACATTTTCCCAGTACTTTTTAATATATCCCGATTTACGATTACCTTGACAACAGATTCCCTGCATATGTTTCACCAAAGACAAGTCCTGAGTAAGGGTCACACCTAAGTATTTAACTGCCTCTACATTTGCTAATTCGATATGATTAACCGTGTAACTTACGATTTTGAGGATCCGGGACTATCCACAGTATTACCTTTACGGAGTCACCAGCAAGTGCACATAGTGCGAAATTGCAAATTGGAAAGTTCATTCGCCTTGACCGGTCAAGGCGAATAATTTCCTCTTTGGCATTTCGCACTAATATAACCTACGTTGACCAAGTTATTCTTCTTATAAAAATTCACAACCACGCATTTTTTATTAAACTCTAGCTGCCATACACGCAAATTACATGTATTTGTATAAATGGAGAAATAAGTAATCAATAAATAGTAAATGTAAGTACTCAAAGTTTAGTAAGAAGCCATAGGTTTTCAGTTCAGCCCAATTTTCATTGATCAGGTTAATGCTGTCAGAGCAAGATTGATTATTTGCTCGGCACGTCTTTTATTGGCCCGGTGCGTCCCTGTACGTACGAGTTCGGCACCAGTACGGGCGCATCCTTGCAGCTGGTCGTTCATTAGACGTCGCAGGGCTCTGTATCCATGACGCCTGCATGCGCGACACGGCTCGAACCAGCATGGCTCAGGCGGTACTACGTGAAAAAATCGGCCGCGATGGGTATTCTCTGAGGGCGGGGTCGGGAGTGGTGCTGCGAGGGGTCAATTACCGTGGAGATGGCGGATGGCCTAACAGGGAAGGGCGTTGTCCGGAGGGGAGGCTTCCTCATCCCTCCTCTCGGGGTAGGTATTTTTAAAAAGGGGGACTCCTTCGTTGTCGCTCGTTGTTTCAGCTATAATAAACCATTAACATCTCTGAAACTTTCGCAATAATATTGCTCTCTTTTCATAAAAAAAATCCGTTTCATATCAATAATTTAAGAATGTAAACTGAAAGGAGAAAATAGCACCATTCATTTATAGCATACAGATCTTTTTTAACGCATTCCTGTCACTATTGATGCCATCATCCGGGTATAATACTGCGTCGTCTAGGAAGAGGCAAATTTTGTTATTTTTTGTCACGGTAGTTTCATTAATACAAAAAAGAAATAATTTTTGGAGCCTTTCGATTTAGGACCATTGTGCGGCAGCATGCATGTACTTCAACATGTAGGCACATTGTGTGAAAAAAGTGAGTATACATTAGCCTACTGTACATTTAGATCATTACACACATTTTATTACCATTTATGTATATAAACACAAAATATAGCTATTTTAACAATATACAACCCTAGACTAACGGGAAAGAGCGATTTGAAGTTTTCTCACAAAATTCCGGAATTTCCCTTGAAATGTCAATTTGCTGTAACTATTGATCAGTTGAAGATAAAATATTACCAGATGTCTCATTTTAAGGGTAATGTAATGTTCTACAACTATGCTTCAGAGGAATTTGCTGTAAAACTAAAGGTTGAGCCGCTAGAAGGAAAGGTTTGTCAAAAAACGTGAGGAAATTAAGCGTTTTTCAAAAATCTACAATTTACGCTAGCAAATATCTCGATAACTCTGAGGAATAGAAATAAATGTATAAGAAACTACATTGTAGTACGTTTTGTCAGCTTTAATTTCAGAATCTGTAATATTTTCGCTACCACGCACCTATTCCAAGACATGAGCGAAAAACAAAAAAGGGACCTTCTACGCCCCCCTCCCCCCGCACACCTCCTAGCCACGGGGACTTTTAGTATGTTCACCTCCTATCAACTCCAAACACATCCCTGAAGTTTAGTCTCTGTCCTCTCCCATGTCCTCTACACCCCCCTTTAGGGCGTTAATTGACTGGATTAATAAGTGAAGGGGTATACAAGATTGAGTGCAGCTGTGGGATGTCATAGATCGGGAAAACGGGAAAGCTGCGCCGATCCTGGACAGTATATTAACTTGGAGGAAGCCCCGATGATCGCCAGGCAATTTCGATGCCTCCGTGAAATTATTCGGGAGGCTATCGAAATATCCAAACACCCAAGTAATTTTTAAATCGTGAGGACGGGAATCCTCCACGACACTTGGAAGAGTCTTCCATGCAGAAACGGACAAAAAAAACAAATGTTTTATTGGCACTGACAGGAAACATTAGCGTCTACACGAGAAATGGCACCAACCGATCAGAAAGTACCAACAAACCGACATCAGCACTTCGACCAGAAGAAACCTGCTGAAACGCAGGCGAAACTTGATGTCTCGAAAACAACGGCACGGTAAACACCCGAGACGTGCAGCCGTTTACGCTCAAAATAACTGGAAAGCTTCAGGACACATTTGACTCTCAAACTTCTTATGTTTTTGACGTCCCCAACCTATGCTTGTAAGAAGATATCAACACCTTCCTGAAAATAAACCGAGTAGCCTGTTGAGGAAATTTTTCCCTTTTCCAATACCTTTTCGAAGTTTCCCAATTCTGTTTTTTTCTCACGCACAACACTTCATTCTCCCAACATTTAATTCCTTTAAATGCCTTTGGACTATTTGGAATTCGGCTTTTCAATAATTATCAGTGCATTTTTTAAAGTTTTATTCGAACAATTTTTCAGCAACCGTAGAGTAATTTGAAAAAAAAAATTAATTAAATAAACTGAAACTTATATTAAAAACTTTAAATTTTAAGTGAAGAATTTTTATATATCTATTAATATTTTTGTTTATTATGAACCTATGGATTCGAGCACCTTTTAGGAATCGGATTCCGGAAAATAAAGGACCCTACCACTACCTATCCGTGTAAGTATGAAGAGACCGCGAGGTATGCACGGACAGGCAGTCATTCTTTCCACGGATACACTTACGTATATGCGTATTACATCACATAAAGCGCCATTGCCTATATCTGCCGCTGCCGATTCGATGGCTGCGGTCTGTTCAAGCGTAGCCACCGACTACTCGGAAAAATCCTTTCGCTGCCCGCAGCACAATGGGGTCTGCTCCCGAAATTCCTCCCGGGCCATTTCCACGCCGCCGCGACGGCAAAGGGAGTCGGCAGGGTGTGGGCAGGGGAGGAGAAAGCGGACGGACAGACTGGAAGAACAAAAGAGCGACGAGATAAAAAGGGCAATAGAGGGGGGAGGGAGGAGCGGATATGACGAAACGAGGGGGAGGAAGGCATATAGGACTGTATGAAGGGGTAAAGCGGAGGGATGGGGAGGATTGGGGGGGATGAGAAGAGAATCGGGAAAAAATGGCGAAAACAAGAGAGGGCAGGGAATGCGAGTGTTTGAACTCGAGGGCTGAGAGGTCCAAATGTTCCGATGAATGAGGGAGTTAAGGCCGGGGAGAGCAGAGGAATTCGCAGTGGTTCATGGCATTTTATGATTGGGAGAATGAGGATAGTCACCGCTTGCAACGCACTTTTCCATATCCGCTTCTCCACCTCTGCAAAACTGGCAATGGGCACAGCCGTATTCATTCGCAGATCATTTATTCTACAATTATTATTATTTCGCGTTCTATTTCTCCAGGATCGTATTGATGGTTCATTGTCATTCACCAACTGCCCTTAATAAGGGTCGCACTAGTTCCTCAAACGATCTCTTCTGTCAGTTCAGCATGCTCTCTACCCTTCACATATACGTCCAAACCTATCCTTCTCCCCACTCTATCCCTCTTTTCGGGCGTTCTACTTTTAATAATTTAGAGTGCGGAAGCTTTTCGAGTGCTCGGGGGACTGCAGTGTAACAGCCGATATATTTTTCAGACTAGTGCTACGATAGTTTATGAAAGAATACAATGGCCACGGCTTTAGTTTGGAAATTACAAGCATTTTTTTTTAAACAGCCGATTAAAATATACGATACATTAATTCAACTTTATTTGAAAAATCAAAATATAACTTTCTCCTTTCGTGCACTATAGGAGGGGGACGGGAAGTACGGGCCAGTGCAGTATCACAACCCTAGATCCGTCCACTTACGTCACCTTCTCCGGAAAATCACCTTTCTTCCCTCCAATACCATTCCTAGCACTCCCTCGTTTGTCTTCCTATCGGTCCATCGTAAGATCTCCTACCTCACCCACATCACGAGAGCCTCCAGTCTCTTCTCAGCCGTCTCACCCCTGGGTCCAAATTTCGCTTTTATTCAGTGTCCTACTCTATATCCTGCTGCTTGACCAACGAACATGGATTCTCACCACTTCAGAGTTACCGTTGTAGCCCTCTTCTGCCCTCTCCCAGAATCTCAACGACAAGGGAAAGGTAAATAGAAAAGTAACGTGCAGCATCTTTCCATTTTCCCCCGCGAAGCCAGCGCTTAAGCAGCTTACCTTTGTAGGTTGGCAGTGTTAGGAAATGCAAGTTACACACGAACGGGCGACAACCGTCATCTTTAGCTGGTCGCTAATTTGGCAGTCGGTATGTCTTTCTGGCAAGTCATATTTTAGCTTACACCTCGGGTCTAATAAAAGTCACATCACAAACTGCGTAAAAATAATTATTACTTGCCTCTCAATACTGCTCATAAGATTTCTAATCATGAATACCACCCTAAAACTGTCTTTCGCTGACGCTTTAATCAACTCTAACAATCAGTAAGTCGCCATTTGGGTTACTACATCATAGCACCTAAAATAGCAACTGCACTTCATAAAACCTCTCACCATTCATACATACATTTTGTCTGCGTGATCATAATGTCAGGCATTTTCTCTAGCACAAAAATTAGCAATATAAAAATTGGCAGGTGGATAAAAGTCAAGTCTCTGCTGAAATAGTAGCTTCAGAAGAAATTTATCAATTAAAACATATGTCATTTATCCTTTGTAACATCTTTACGTGAATTTGTGTATTGATTTGTTCTATATTTGGCATAATAAAATCACGTATGGCCATTTGGGCAAGAACATCAAGCAAAAGACTTAATAACATTGAAATAATCACTTGAAAACATAACATACAATCACCTGCAGTGCTAAATGAAAACCTCCAGAACTCCTAAAAGGTTACACACCTATACGGTCAATTCAGCTTATTTTATGATGCGTAAAGAAACCAGAAGTAGCCGTCGTACTGCTACCCACTTCATTTTCACATTAGTATCTCTGCTCTGAAAACTGTTAAAAACGTGCATGAACTTTCTACAGTGCCTAAATTTGGCGAACGCAATTAACTATAAGTCTCTATGTACTTGTTTATCCAGAAACTTTAATGAAAAAATTGAAACATGCCATCCCAATACCGTCTTTATTACGTATTTAACCCCAAAAATTCCCTCACCTGAGTGTTGGCCGCAAAAGTTATCTGAAAACAACGCTTGAAGCTCTCCATATAATTAGAATATCTTTGCTCGCTGACATCCAAAGGCACAATAAAACGGAATAACACCCTAGTAATTCCATGCAACTTCTCAAATGCTCATTCTTCATATGGATAAAATAACGATGAAGTAGAAAAAGTATCTTAAATTTTAAGGAAATTATTCCAGAAAATATTCTTAAGAGGAAATCTATTTCATAAAAAACTCGACAATAACCCACTATGTTACAGGAGATATTTGTTAAAAGTTATGGAATTAATGAAATTGTTAACTGGATACATCCAATGAAAATGTCATTGCAAGGAAAACTCCATTTCGGAAGCCAAAAACTGCAAAAAATGAACCAAGTTTCACAAACTTGTAGAGTCAAAGCTCAGGCGCATTGTAGTTAAATAATTCAATCAACAGATAAAGGATGAAACTCTGCATCTGCCGCAGGAATTTACAATAACGTGTTTTCAGCTGACACAGTAATTGACGAAAAATTACAACGATTAGCAGTTTAGTACTAACCAGTAACAAGGTTCACTGACTATTAATCGCAAATTTGAGAAAGCCTTCCCCTAGTTCAATCCTTTTGTCCACGTTACTGTGAAAACAGATATAGATCGTCCCCCTCACTAAACGCTTACAATTGTGCTCGGAATAAAAGGCTGCAAGAGGGTTTTCAGGTGAGGAATCTAACAACCCTAAGGTTTTAAAAGAGAAAAAATGTAGAATAATGTCATTTAAAATATAGCCATAAAACAATATGAACCCTCATTTCAATATTTATGATATACGAATTAAGTTTAAAATTTGCACCAACATATTCCAACAAATTTCTACTCTTATCAAATCGACAACTTTCACCACGAATATTGCTGTCAAAGAGCATTTAAAATAATGGTTTTGAATTAAGTTTACAAAATTCCCATCAATAAAATGTAAACAACGGGAAAATGCCCAAAGTACGTTCAGGAAGTCTTGCGACTGATATTCTTAAGTTGGTTCTACTTGAAGATGATTTATTCCCTTATACGTTATTAAGAGGAGAAATAGTAGTAAAAAACAAATAGATACGATTCGAGCAAGTCAGATAACGGAATTTAAATTTCCTTGGGCGATATTTTACTTCCTCATCGTCAAAAAGGCTGGGTAGGAATTCGTCACGCAATACAGTCGCACTGGAATTGCTGAGAATTTTCTGAGTACATCTATAATTCAAAACATTAGTTTTTTTTAGAGACATAGGAGTACAATAAGGCCAGAGAGAGGCATCTCAGTTGAGGAAAAATCTCAATGAGAAAAATTTTATGAGCGACCTTAGAAATCATCGCGAGGAATCGAGACATGCGGCGTCAAAAGCAGCGACGACGGAGCCGTAAAATACGAAGGACAAAAAATATATGAAGAGGGTAAGAGAAGATGCCGAGGGATGGATGAGACCCGCAGCGGAGCAGCGGGGGATAAACCCCCACGGATCAGGGGGTCAATTAGCGAGGGGACACTCCGTAGCGAGTTAGGGTTCCCGAGGGTTCCAGGGGGAAGGAGGGGGGTTGAGGAGAGGCGGGAGAGGGTGTGTGGGGGAAAGGAGTGGAGAGGGCAGAGCAACAGATCGAGCAGGCCGGGGAGGAAAGAAATAAGGAAAGTCACCTCCCCTTTGAAGGGGTGCAGAGGGGTGGTGTTTAATTAGCGAGATCTAGTTGAGCCTTAAAGTATATATCGCACTCCGAAAGAAACCGAGATAGGGAGAGAGAGATTCGAATGCGACGAATACCAAGTCACTCTAAACCCCATCCTATCCTCCAGCTCTCTCTTGCCAGCATGCAATGCTCCTCCTTTCACACGGAATCACCCCTCTCTCCTTCCGATCCACCTCCCCCCCCCGTACCCGCGAAAATCTTCCCCCACGACTCTACACTGAAGGAGCCCTTTGGCCGATTACCTTTCAACTTCGGCAGCCGCGCCAAAATACCTCACACACCACCGCTTCACATCACCCACCACCACTCGTATTTCGTCTAACCTCCCAAGGGTACTCCTAACTCCTCCTCCCCCCCCCCCTACCTTTCCCTTCTTCTCACTCCCACCCACACACATTCAATTATTGAAGTGTAAACTTCTATAGGCGCACCACGCACAGAAAATTCTGCAGGCGGTAAATCGGATTCTGGGCAACACGCTTTTTTTCTGCGTCACGCTTAGCATGCCGAATGTAAACTCATGAGAATGCTCTTTCTTCAACGGAGTAAGATGGCGTAGTGGTTAGAGTCGTAGTCCCACCTACCGAAGGTCCCAGGATCGATTCCTAGTAATGGAGTTTTTAAAATATATTATATTTATCAGAATATCGCCATAGAAGTTTACACTTCTCCCGTGTGGTCTTAAGCTCACCAATTCGTTTTGTCACAAATTCGCACACAGATATGGATAATTTTTTTGTCCCGATATTGTACAATCCTTTTCACGAAATTCATTGAGTTTTTGCAACATTTTTAATTTACTGATGACGGTGATTCAACTAAAAAATAGCAGTTCTGGTAGTATAGCGCTAAGCGAGTGTAAATCATGGGTTAAAACTCGGGAAGCCTCGTCGGACAGCCCCATCTAAATCATAGTTATCCAAAACGCCTAGGTTACCAGAGGACTACGCACGCTAATAATAAAATCAACTGCCACCGAATCTGAACGAGTGAATTTCTCCTCGGGCTATGGGTATATCACTTCAATCCTCGCTTATCTAGCCAGACCTCGGCGCCATTTATGCATCACTCAGAATTTCGATCATGCCGAAATCAAGTACAGATATACCATTTGTAGTATCACACCCAGTCTTTTAAACATACGCCGATAACCATTATAGAAGCCGCATGCACAAAGACAACGATGAACACAAACACTGATGCTCTGAAGGGTGGTAATCCCACCGAGGCTATGCTCGAATACGCGACCTCAGGATTTAAACGCAGACAATAATGAAAACCCTTTATTAATCCATTATCATTCCACTATAAACAAATTAATAATACTAAATAGAGGCCTGTTACAGTTAATTAAAAATATGAATGAGGAAACAGTTTCAAGATTCAATTGGTGGTATTTATCCATCACAGAGAAAATAAAGAATGATTTTGTGATTACCACTTTTAAGGTTTTATTGACACCAATGGAAGTGTCCATAAAATCTTAAAAGCGGTATTCGTAAAGTTATTCTCCATTTTCTCCGTAAAAAAAGGACAAAATTATGACAACTCAAAAACAAAAAATGTCTCGCTTAAGTCGTTCGCTTTCGTTTTAAGGAGCTCTAAATGCTAATGGAAGTACAAATACCTAACTAAAAATCTTCGAAAAAACGTTTACTTCCAGTAAACCAAGCATAGAAAAAATATTAAAAAACGTGACAACATACAGTGTAGAGAATGAATCGAAGCACCCTTGTCCACGGATTGCTTGTAAACCACCGTTTTTCATGACTGCCCAACTCCATGAAGGAATTCATGGAAAAATACGAGTGAACGCCGAGAGCTGGGTAATTTACGCTTAATGAATTGTACGGAAGAGTGAGAGAGAAGGGAGAGTTACTATCATTTGATGGCGCAAGCCATTTTGAGCGACAAAGCATGAGGGCCCGAGCATGTGAAGAAGCGGGAATGAAATCTCGGACTAATGGGTTATTTTATAATCTCACCTTTTTAATGACTCTTTGCGGGAAGGCGGGAGACCCGTTTCCCTTACTTAATGATCGGCTCACGATCACCCAAGGTCCGTGGAAAAGATGGTGGCTCCATTTCACGTTCCTTATGAGACGTGGGATGGAACTAATGAAAGGCGGAGGCAAATGAAACGGTTCAAGAGTCGAAAGAGCCAGTGAGTTACGAGAAAGAGCTCGTGAGTCTAGGAAAAGACCTGCAGATCACCAATTGAGAGCCGAAGACGGTCACGCCGCCTGGTTGGCGGAGTGGAACTACGAAAAATGTCGTTATTTCCCGTATTTTATGACGAACTAGTTAGCTGTAAGGCGCCCATAAATGAGTTTCATGCTTTGTTCGCAAAATTATTAGAATTCCTCATTTGAGGTACGCAAATTTAGCAAGCAAAAACGCCCTCAGTTAAAAATAACGGCATTGTAAAATTTTAGTGACTGTGGCTCCATCTATCTCGCTTTGCTCACTTTAGAGGGTAAGAAATTGCGTGAAGATATTTTTAATGGAAGTTACAATGACGAAAGCACAATATCTAAAAAGATAAGCGAAAAAACTGTGATAAAATGGTTTAAAAAATATTTACCACAACAGGGCATCGAACTCCATATCTTCTATCCCACAAGCCACCCACCTTACCACCGGTCTACCACTTCCTTGACGAATTAGGCAGTTCACAGGGGTTAAATGCTTTTTCGTGACTGTGGCTCCATCTTACAACGTTCCAGAGTCAGCCAGTGATGAGCGTAACTATATATTTTATGACGTTTCTCACTTAAAAGCGATCACAAAAATTAACCCCCGAGCAAACGCGCAGGATTCGGCTGGCAGCGGGTCAGGGGGAAGCGGGGGGATGGGGGCAGCAGGGCAGGCACCCCCGCCCATCGGGTGAGAAGTTGAGAACCGGCATTAAGTGTCCACTCGCGAAATTCCAAAGGGAGATATTGTGGAAGGGCGGTCACATATTCGCCGGATAGCGAGCAGCGGACACCTCATCACCCATCCTTGTCTTCATCATTCTTGTCGTCATCACCCAGCCTTCTCGAGCTACCAAGCACGCGCATTATAACCTTCCCACCATTCTCCGTGATTTCCATACGATGATAAATCACAGAAAAAGGTCAATTGAGTATCACATATGGAATGATAACGCTGGCCCAGAGGCAATGCAATGGATTTACTGCAAGGATAGTGTTCATCATTCGCAGGACTAGTAATAAAACTAGATTAACTGAAATGGTAGCACTTCAACATCTTCAACCGGACTAACACACTTCTTACCACGTTCCTGGCATAATGGCTGTAAAGAAAGTCGACACTTCGGTTACATTGCAGCCGGGATCAAACTTACCCTATCTTCTTCCATTCTGACATGTAAACACATACTAGATCGCGCAGAACGAATTCTCTCATTACCGATGGTGAAACGTTTTTCCTCAACACTGAGAAAATTCACAGCACTTTAAGGGTCTTTCGAGTTCGTCCCGCACCCGCTGTCAAGCCACAAAATATTTTTTTCTAAACTGAGAACAGTTCATCAGGACTAAGCCAGCCTAAAAATACTAATCCAAGCACCAGCAGATAGCCCAGCTACGTCAGGAAACGTTAACTCCTCTTTAGAATGAAGGCTCTTCCCAACGATCCACATTCCCAAGGACTACTCCTCTCCCACTAACTTTTTATTTGTGCCTTCGTATGCGGAGACACTTCGAAGCCCTCTTCAGCTCAACTAAAAGCGGAATAAGCCAAACCGGAAGTATCGTCACTGCTATGTATATTCATTGTCACTGCACTGTAAAGTAATTATTATCCACCAAAGGTTGCAAATGATCCTCTCCGATTGGAATGCAAAAGGCTGCGCTTCGAAATAACAGCATTCGAGTCGGAGAATATCCTTCCCAGCCCAGCAGTCCAAATGAAAACGCAGCTTTGACTTTCGACTGCACACGTAATATATGACCGGTAAATTAAATTTGAGCATGGAGAAGACAAACATCATTCAGCTTCTGGTCAGATGGGCTAGTCAGTTGGGCAACGAGTTCACCTGCTAGGCTGTAAGTACGAGTCCGGTCAAGCGCATTAGTGTAGACGCGCATTGAGAGCAAGCAGCTGATGGCCCATTGACACGACAAAACTCCTTTAAAACAGCATGTCACTCCGAGTATCAATGATGCAATAAGCACAATTGGTTTAAAAGAAACAATTTCGTAATTCACTGAGAAAAGTAAAATTTAAAATGAAAGGGTGTCCATAGAAACAGAAATTAAAAATACGCGGTATCAGCTATTTATGGGATTTAGCAATCTATGTCCATTATATTTTTCGAATGAGATTCTCGTATACGATGAATTTCACTTTTTGATTCAACCTGGAGAGATGTTGAAGAGGGTTGTGCGATGCGAAATATTATTATTAACTCGGTGCGTGCTGGAGGTAAGGTCATTCCCAGTCTGACGACAGCAAAGATTTAACAACAAATGAATGAAATGATTCCACTCAGATATTATGAAAGATTAGTGATAAATTTATCCCATTTCACTCGGTCAGTTGTAAATAATGACAGTACATTTTGATTAGTTTGGAGAACAAATCAATCACAAATTAATATAGGAAAGATCTTGGCGAAGAATGGCGCTCTCTTGAAAAATAATTCACTCCTCGCTCATATGGCTAGCGTTTCATGTATAGGATTCTTCCGCGGATATCCCAATCATACCTTGGAAGTTATACAACCGCAAAAAAATAAAAAAATTACCTGTTTATCTTTCATTTCATTCCAACTGTCCATTACTATCCTCTGACTTCAACTGTTTCATCCCCCTCTCCGTGGAAAAAGTATAATGGCTACGATTCCCAATATCCGGCGAACAAGCGAATCGCCCTTTCTCCCCCATCGCACCATTTTTAACGCCTCCCTTCGGTCGCCCGCTCTCGCCCGGCGAATGCGACCGCTCGCCTTCCCATTCAATCAAACCAAAGATCCTCGATGGGCTTCCCTCCACGCGAGAATAACAAGGGGCGAAGGGAAATGACTCGCGGTTATTCGGGGCTTCACCACATCGCCCACCGCTCCTTGAGAACTCGCCTCTCCTCCTCCACAACTCCCAGGTTCCCCCCCCCCAGGGGGGGCTTTCTCAGCCCCCCTCCCCCCCGGGTCCTTCTTAGAGAAGCTTTTCACTCCTATCTCTGTGCGAAGAACATGCATGTTCACAGGGAAGAGAGAGGAGATCCAAGCAGGGTCAGTCGCTGAACGAAAACAGCAGGACTCCACATCAAGGTGGGCGTACATAGTTCCTCTCCGGGGATTCTCAGGTCGTCTTCACGACGGCCTTACATCCGCCCTCTTAAGCAAAACTTTATCAAAGGATATGGAAACCTTATGGGTGGGGATGGAAATAATGCCATAACCAGTAACCAATTTGGAAAGCACATGAGTTTGTAACGAACGAGCCCTCTTTGGGGGCTATGTAACATTTATTTACGGTAATGTTAGGAGAAACGGCTCTGCATGCCTAGTACGCCATATACACACTAAGTTACAGGGGGTGAAGCTTAAACATACAAAACTCCAAGACTTCAAATTAGCTTTTAAAAATACTTTCACAACAATTGGCAATTTTATACTATGTAGGTACTCAAAATCGAGCAATTTGGCACTCAGTTAATTCCCTTGTCTTTTTAGGGATCACATTACCTAACAATATGAATAAAATTCGGCCAAAAAGAATGACAAAACATCCCTTAGAATCCGTAAAATTTAGAAACTTAACTCCAAATCCTATGGGAGTATATTACATTGACAATTTATAGAAAAAAGAACTTTTTACATCATGTTTCCTTCATGAAAAACTACTAATTGTAAGTAGGTATAGATGTAATACTTAACTGCAAATATTGACATAAATTAGCAATCAGAGGATTACATAAGTAAAATTAGTTGGTTTCTGAAACTGAGTAGAATGATTAATTAATTAATTAGAGTTCCCAAAATGGAAAACCTTGGAATAAAGATATATCTATATGAAGGAGTGGCTGGGGAAAAGAAAGAAATACCGAAGTATAGAGATATATGTATATATCTGTACAGGCACAGTATTTACATGCACATCACAAGATATGCATCAACAACAAAAATATGAATACAAAATGATATTTAACACACAGTCAATGAACAGTATTGCTCTTCTACCAATAATTCATGGAATTCAGGAGTAATGAAGTCAAATTTTTATAGCAATATTCCCCATTCTCTCACACAACTTCAAAAATAAAACAAATTAAACCATATCAGTCAAAGACCCTGAAAGTAATTACATGACTATGTGTATAAATATAGTATCAATACATCCAGAAGAGGAATAAAACAAGAAATATTACAAAATACAATATTTACAAACACTGCCTTCATATTTACTAGTTGCAAACACCACTAAAGCATTCTCAATATTCAGGTTTAACTAAAGTAAATCAGGTGTTTAGAGGCACAAAGAGTACAATAAGTGCAAAGTTTTAGGGATAGCCATTCAATAGAACTTCCACAGTCAAGCACCTTCATCATCTTTCAAAGAATTCATGGTTTATCACCTCATCACCAGTACCGAAAGGGAGCAAAGGCTGGATTCACAGAGCAAAAAAGATTCACTTTATCAACAAATTGGAGTCTTGGTATATCTAATCCTAATTTCAAACTTGTTTCTCCTTGTACCAAAGGCCTACAATTTGAGAACCACATCTGATGAATACACGGAAACCTAGCATAAAACAACAACTCTGCTAATTATGAAATAGGTACCAAGAAAATAAACCTGATTAAATTGAATTCTGGCATAAAATCTTAAATAATATTAAATCAATATTACTAATTCTCGTAAGAAAAACTAGAAATCAAAATAAACATATAAATGTAAGACAAGGCAGCAAGCTTTAAAATCTAAAATTCTGAATCTGAAATAAATCATATGAATTGTCCATTCATGCGTATTAATGGCAACATTCTACTATTAGTGGAGCATTTCTAATAAAAGTGCTTCAAATAAGGGCTTTTATTTCAAGCAAAAGAAAAACAATATTCTTGGTTACCTGCACCTAACCGTAAAGGACTAAAAAAATGATAACAGAAAAATCCTTACAGTCACTTATACTAGGAGCCTCACTCAGGTTTCAAAAGGCTTAAAAATATTCAGGCAAAAAAAAATTTTAGAAACCAGAGAAAATCAACATGAAAAAAATAAATATTGAGCCGTGGGCTAAGTATGGTGATGATGAAATCCACCGCGTAAGGCAAGGAGTTCCATTACATAATACCACATCCCACAATGCACCATAAATAAGACAATATATTTATTTAAAAACATCAGGAAAACAAAATGATTTGAAATTAAAAAGCAACCAAATGTGGTAACAATTATCACAATCATAATAAAATGGTTAGGAATCTTATTTGTAGTTTCTAACAAAATCAAAAGACAAGATACCCAACACCTATCTAAATAAGTTTCAACAACAACGCTGACTACAACTCAAGTAACAATGGCTTTGGAGAACTTCAGAATCACCTAACACTTCTTAGAATGAGGAAACCTTTGGAAGGACAATTTCCTTACTTCACAAAGCATTTTATCATTCTTAAGAGCAAGACAAACCACAACTCCCTCTCTTCCCTGCATCAGTAGGAACTGCATGGGTGATGAACTGGCCCAAGATCAACCTGCTAGTGACAGAAGATGGTGAAAATATACATTACTCAGGTCCTGGCTCTTGGTTCATACTTAGTTACTGCAGATAATTCCCCACAAAACAACCATGTGAGTCTAAGAAAAAAATTCTCAAAGACAACAGTCAATTTCACAAAGAAACAACAGTTGGAAAAACAAAGCTCTGCAGTAACAGAATACACTTCATCCAGATTCATTCCTCAGTCTAAGGTAAAAAAAATAGAGAAAATGGAGGGCTCAAACATATTGCAATAGAAATTTCCAAGCAGTGACCCCACTATTTCACCACGCATCCTGTGAAAAAAACTCAAAGAGCGATGAATTTCAAATGTCCCACAAACCAAATTTATGCTTAATATTAATGATGACTCATGCAAATGGACTTTTTAAAAAAAATTCAGTAGAAATTCTGAGATGAAATGACACATTTAATTTTGGTTCAGTTATGACAAAAAGCTATTTTTGGATATTTCCTAATAGCATACTGGGTAGTTCTTTCCCGGCAAGCTTTGTGTTTCTGACTGATCTAACCAATATATGTCCACTCATAGTTATCAATCTTGGGGGACTTACTCAGTCCTCAGTTTGACTGAGGCTAAAATGGCTGGACAAGTGTACCTAACAACAAGCCTTTAATGAAGTACCTAATAATTGTTTAGCATACTTATGAGGGCTACATGTAGCGCCATTACCATTATGTGCTGGCAAGCACAGATTTCATGACTAATGCAGCCATAAGGAACGGTCAAAGCAAATGATCTTTATTCATAACATTTACTTTGGCATATTCATAACATTTGGACCTCAACCACGCTCAAACATTAGTGAGATGTCTCAAAGACATGTTCTTGTGAATCAACTTTTAATTAAAAACAATGTCATGGGAGGTAAAAAAATAAACTTAAGTTATATAAATCCTATTTCAAAACTGAATTACAAGTAGTTCAGTCTCAAACTTAGTCGCATCCAAATGGTAATAATTCTTAAAACTTCAAGGACTGTCTCCTTGACAATCCATTGCGTATCGATTCGAATTGAATAGTGATATTGCCAAGTACGTAAGGGTTAGAACTTAAGCGATGATTATTCAGATTTTTAAAATTGAACAAGCAGTCCTATGGTGGCAACATCGTAATGCACGAAAAGTATTCCAATACATTTTTCAAGGAGCAAAAAATTACATATCTTTTGCTGGAATTGGTCATATTTTGAGATTCTAAAAAATAGCAACATGCCATATTTTCTCAGGACACAATCTAAACCTCTGGAGGTGAAGAGAGCTGCGGTTATGCGGCGACCTTCCCGGGCACCCCGCAGCCATCAGCCTTGCCGTTTGGACCACCACTGGCGACGCCACCGGAACTTCCATCCACCGAGGTGCCGTGTTCCGAGACACTCCGAACCGACCAGGAGGCTGGGTCTCCATCGTCCGACGGGCAAGACGCGGCGGCCGTATCTCCTCCTTCCCTCTTCCCCTCCTGCTGTCCCTTGCTACCCTCATCCGCTCTGGCAATTCGGACCTCCCCGCTCCCGGCCGTCCCCTCAGCGGCCTCCTCCTTGCTCGTTCCGGCCTCTTCCCCGTCCGAAGATCCTGAGGCGGCCTTCGAAGTAGATGGGTGGGAGGAGGAGGATGCGGACGAGGCTGAGGAGGCGGCCGAGGTCGAGGGGGTCGAGTTCGTGGACGCGGGACTCGAGGAGGGGGGCGTGGCGGAGGCTCCGCTGAGCGCCCGACCGATCACCACGCCCAGCACCCGGCTGCCACTGCCCTCCCCGGACGCGGCACCCGCCGACCCCTCGCCGCCACTCGACGAGATCCCCGACACCCGGACGAGCATGGCCCCCGCGCCGGCGGGCCGGTTGCGGAGCAGCAGCTGCTCCAGGTGGGCCTGCTGCAGGATCACCGGCAGCTCGTAGTGGTGAAAGAAGTACAGCATCGAGTGCTACGGAGGATAAAAGATGGAGAAACGTTTTCATTATCAATTATTTTGTTCCCGATGTGCAACGCCATCGCCAATCCATAGCCACAGAATGAGTGAGCCATGTATTTGGTACTCAGGAAAAGAAGATTTGATCCGAAAGGTGCACAAAATACAAAGGAAAGCAGCATTTTTTGATAAAAACTGCCAAAAGCGAACAGAGTGGCCAAACTATTATGATTGGGTTGGTTGGGGCTAAAGACTGGAAGGTTACGTAATAGGTTAAGGATAATAGAATAATTCATATCTCATGAATTCCAGGTCCATAGTCATACTAAAATTTACCCTTACAACAAATCTGCACGAAGCGAAAATATAAGAGAGATCGCTAATGAACAAGAAGTAGTTAGAATAATTTTTTACACACAGTATTCACGAGAACGGTAAGAGCAGGTCGAAGAAATACTACTTAGAAATAATACCAAATCACTTAATGATCGCTTTCCTCCTCCAAATCTACCTTGCCCTTTTATGGATGTGTCCCAGGAATTTCACACGCAATGAACACTAATTTTTGCGACGCCTCGCTGAGAACGGGAGGAAAAAGTGAGCGTGGCGCTAAAAAGGAAAGTGCAGCAAAGAGAAACGAAAGAGAGAGAGAGTAAGGGTAAGTAAAGGAGGATGATGTGGCCCAAGCCTTCTGCGCATTAGCCCTGGCCATTCTGGGTCCACATGCAATGGCATATTCAGACAATTCCGACACGTCAACGGCAGAACAATCGCATGAGTATGGCGCACTGAATTCCTGAGTAGGTAAACACTAAATATCAAGTCCCAGGTGGCCCTCTATCACTGTCACCCTTCCAGTCACTCCTCGGTGTGATGCGATTTGTGTTGCGCCACCATACACGAAGGAAAGAGAAAAAACGGATGAAGCCGAGGAAGCAATAGAGGCTTTTTTGTTTAGCTCAGTTCTCCTAGCGGTCGTCATTGAGAGCCTAAGAGGAGAGGAGGGAGCAGGAAAGAGGGGGGCCATTAGCCAAACGGGTATGACTTTTTGGGCGACAGACAGTAAACACGTAAAGCATGAATAAGCATGAAAGCAGAAAGGATTAATATCTTCAATCGCTTAAAAAACCTATTGGAATGTGGTCATAAGAGAGATTTAAAACAAGAAACAATTCGTTTTGAAAGTTGAGTCGATAAATTTAATTTTCTGAAAATGCTTGACATCGTGAATACACCGAATAATATGTTTTAAATTACCACCTTTTATGTAATCAATCTTCTTCGATGTCCGTTACCCTTCTCACCCAAAAGGAGGCCAAAGTTACTTACTACCAATTCCTTGACCCAAAATAGCGAGTGAGCAATCGCCGTTCAAAAAAGACGCTTTCTCTAACGAAACCATTGTCGGAGAGTAAAATAAATTATATTTGCGAGTTCTTTTTATCAATTTGAGGCAGAAATTTTCCGTTATCTGCGTTACGAAACGGTGCCCAAAAGGTCAAAATTTGTTCTACGGCGCTAAAAATCTTAAAAGAGGTAATCAACTCATTAACGGCCAAAGGCCCTGGAGAATTATCCTATACATAATGAAGACTTACTAGACTCCAAAATGCAAACATCTACGTATTCTGATGCTAACAGCCACATTAATGGTATCAGTTTTGATGCTAGACGCTTCGCCGTCATATTAGTCACTAAGTCTATATGCTCGCAATTGCATTCGTTATGTTTCTTCTAGGTATTGGAGTCATGTTATCAAACCACTCCTCGAGTCGAAAAAGAAATGAGCTCACCCATTCAAATAGATGCGGTCGATGATCTGAGACAGTGCGAAATGCAAACACGGGCAGTAATTTATCTTGTCTTGCGCCCCAGTCGACAGGCTGAAGGGCAAGGCTACAGGAGATGCAGGACCTAGTCATACGTGGACACTAGCCGGTTTATGGAATCACAGCATCTACAATCATCGTCCATTAAACGGCTTAATCCGGTATTTGACAGGCCTCTTCAACGCACAGCGACAACCCAATGAAATTCCGCGGCGACCAAACAAGCAAGCTAAGCCAATGAGGATCACTGTATGGGGCGAGGGTTGACGGAATCGGAGACGGGGCACCCCGATCACACGCACCTGAAGGGCGCCACGCATTAATGCAATGCTATGAGCAAACAATCGAGATCGGGTGCGCGCATATAGCGCCCCCTCCCCAACTGAAAGCTAAGCTTTCAACACACGTAATTCGAGGACAGCCGCGTCACGCCGCCGCAACACGCGCTACGATTCCCTGGAGGGACGCTCTCCCTAGGTACACCCGTGCGGTGGTGTCGACGCCAACCAAATGCTTTTAATACAATTCCACCGCCCGCCGTACGAGGCAAACTCACAGCTCCTTGACCTAGCCGACGTATCCTCGACCCACGCCACGCTACAGAATTAGCCATAGTCGCCTGATATAACACAAGAAGAAGCTTTTTTGCTATTCCTAAAATAAGTAATGAATATGGTGAACGTGATAGGCAGTATATATCCTACCAAAATTACTAAAAAAATATTCTGGAGAATTGGAGAAAAAAAGGAAATAAATGTATTTAGTTTTAAAATAACTTAAAAATGTACTACAGAGACAGATGCTATTGAAATTGTAAAATATTATGTTTGAAACTAAATCAAGGTGTATTCTTTGTTTTATGTATTATAATGTCTCGAGCCTGAGTTGCTGTAAGGAGTCGTTTAAAGGAAAACAGTTGTAATATTTTGTACTTCTGTAGATATGCTCCGTCGACAGGCATTCGCTTGACGGAGCATTGATGCGAATTTGTTGAAAAAAATTAATAAATACGTACGATTATTAACGGTCGACACCATTCCGAAGTATTGTAAGACTAGCCGTGACTAACTTTTGAAGAGTCATGTGCAGAGGAGCCTCATACAAGCGCGACACTTTCAGAGAAGAATCATTGGTCAGAAGAAGACCAAATCTAGATACGCGAATCGTACGAAATTTACACCTGGGAGGCTTAATCGGTTGGATCGCACGTCAAAACGTTGGGATTAGAATAATGGATAATGTGAATTTTTTCGCAGTGAACTGCACACATTTTTCACCACTTTTTATAACTTTTGCATGTAAGATACAAAAATATTAATTCATTTAATAAGAAATATAAGATATGGATACAGTGTTGCCTACATGCTTTCACAATGCGAGGGAAATTAAAAATATTAACTAACGAAAACTTGTGAGTAATGATAAAAAATATTAACGATCTTGTTTAAGAAAAAGTACTATGCTACAACGAATGCAACTTAGCTTCAAGTATGGTAAAAGAAATGTGGTGTAATTGAACCAAATGGAATAAGATATAGTTGTGAATCAGTGAAGTGAAAAGGCAACAAAAGAGTTAAAGGAATGCTAAGTATCCCTGAGGACCTAGGTTTCAATAATGAACATCAGTCCATTGCATAAATCTGAGCAATAGAGACGACTAATTAACAATTACTCCTAAGCACAGCGGCAAACCCAAAGGCCCGATACCCAGTATATAAGGATGGAGACAGTGTCGGTACAAATACGTGTGTAATTCACTTACTCCGGGCTGAGGCGGCAATGCCTTTCCCTGTCATTCCTCCAAAGTTTTATAATTCAGAAAATAGCAAAAGTGAGATTTCAGATAGGGTTATCTACCGGCATTGGAACCCGGAGCCCTTGGATCCATCGCCAAATCCAAACCTAATATGCCGCCAACTACCGCTCATTGAATCGATGTTATTTGACAAAAACAATATAAACTGAAAAAAAGGCTGCAAATATATAGTTTGGAAAGGAACATTAATACTTAACTACAAACAAAATTCCACACCTAATATGAAACTGAGAAATGATGAGAAAACTGGCGCCCGTTTATCCCTTTTTTTCTTAAATTCCAAGATCCCACTAGCCGCCAAACACCAGATGAGCACTCAACCGATTGCAAGACGCTTTGTGAAACAATCATGGCAAACATAAATCAGGGAAGAGAGAAATAAAAGAACGTGGAGATTCATTGTCCGCAGAAATAAAATGATTGAGCAAGCTGAATTCTTGAAGCACAAGGAATTCTATAATAAATTATTTTAAGTAGCAGAAAAATTGCAGAATCCGAAGAATACATATTTCGAAAACCTCAGACTACTCCAAAACACGTGCTCCCCACCATTTCAGCCATAAAAACTAAGGCAAGCGTAGATATGACTAATAAATTGAAGTGGGACAGGCTTCCTGAATGAGCGGAAAAAACAAGATGGAGCAAAAACATGGGATTGAAATGGTGTTCGAAGATGTAAAATGAACGGAATGGACTATGAACTAAGAGAGGGATGGCGGGGATAGATGGATAAGTTGGGGGGGAGGCTGGGAGGGGTCCGATAGAAGTACATTCGATTGGTCTCTTGCACGGAGGTAGGAGATCCATGAAGATTCTTCCGGGACGATTCCCCGAGGGTCTGCGCAGAGGCCGGAGTAAGGTGTGGGGGGAAGTAAGAGAGGCGAAAAAGCAGATGGGAAACGTGCACGGAGTAACGTGTAAAAGGAAAGGGTGTGGCCGCTTGGAAGGGGATTGCGAAGAGATGGGAGGCCCATTGCTGGAAAAAAGCATCCACTAATCGAGGGAACGCACCTTGGCAACTGTCTCTAAGAATCAGTCACCCGATTGCTAGATTATGAAAGTAGTACCTTCGTCCCACTAAAGGGCGATGCTGATGTTGCTGAATGTTTGCAATGACAGCACGGGCACATCGCTCCAAATCACCACGCAAGGCCAACTATTAAATTGAAATCGAATGTGAATATTTACACGCATAAAAATAACTGCTGAATGACTTCCATGAGCAAACAATTAAGCAACTACAATATATTACCTTTTAAAAAACGCAATTTAAACGCTGCGGCACAAATAAGTACTCTTAACACCACTATGACAGCAAAATACTCGAAAGGTAGGTACATTTCGTAAAATTGGATGATCTGTTAAAAAAATAATAAATCATCTGCGTCATGCTTTACTTCTCCATAAAAAGTACTACACAATAAATTTCACTCGACATCGATTAATAACTTAAATTTCTCGTAAATGCAAACCGCGATAATATACAAATCTTTCGTTCGAACATTTTTGTTCAAAAGGCACTTCGTGATATCAACATGATTGAAAAATATTGCATAAGGGTACCAGTATCACACAAAAAATTGGATAATGACTATTGAATTAATATATACAATACATTTCCTCCAATTACTACAGATTAATGAAAATATATAAGCACCAATACCTGAGAGCCGAAATTATAAACAGATCCGAGTTAGAATGAAATTTGTATTCCAAACTCAAATAAAAAACAACCAATTGGCTGATACATTTACTTCATTACATTCTCCTCCCCGATACCCCCAGACACTCCATTCAGCACTAAAACGGCCTGCAGCACTATAAATCTAGAGCCAGGGATGCTCACGACTCTACGGTAGTTAATCCAAAATTCAGCTGTGAGTAAAACCTTTACGCAGGGATCTACGCAGGTATTACTGCTGCAAGGAATCTCAATCACTTCAGCTATGGGAAATCGACCGATTGATGTATCCTTGGTGACCGACAATACTCGTATAAAATCATTATAGTGGCATGCGTGGACCATATGAGCGCGAAGTCAATCCTCCCCGGGTTATTCTTTCCAAGACGCCGGAAGAGGGAGGACGAAGCTTTGGCTCGGCGGAGAGGTGAGATGAGAGGCGAGGTTCAATTGGCGCCCTCGCCGACAGATGCATCTGAGAGGGACTCTCCGGGCCCAAATGACTCCCTTTTAAGCGCGCACGGATATCTGCCCCGGGTCGTTGGAGAGTAACTAAACCAAATTGCCAATTCATTTAGGCAGAGGACGGATTGCGTGTGGGGGGAATGAAGGGTGGATGGAATGCTGGCATCCGAGAGGTGATTAAGAGGGAGCGGCTGAAGGGGTGGGAAAGTGTCGAATGGGGCACCCGCCGATGGTTCCTTGCCGGACTAACCTTTCGCCGGAATGGGCGCTGTGGGGGGAGGAGGGGAAGGTTAGAGGCTCATGTGATGGCCAGTCATCAATGCGCGAGGGCGTTCGGGTGCCTTTACTTGTGGCTCTTCGCTCATCGGCCTCTCCAGGAAAACGGTTCCCCTCGCGCATGGTTTCTTTTTTATTTATTCTCTTAAGGGATCTCTCCTCGCAGCACTCCCGCACCTTAAAACCCCCGTGCTTGCATCCATTTGGGCGAGAGGCGCCCGGCGCGCGCTCCGAGGCCGCCACCCACTCCCGTAATCTTTTAAGGGAATCGTGGAATGCAAATCGGCCGAAACCCCAGCGGAGCCGCGTTCCCGTTCGTTTTACGCGCGAAAAGACTTAAAACACGCACGGTTCAACAGCATCACACAAAGCGCAGACGCCTCCCAGAACGAGCCTCTAAGATTGCGATGTGCTTTCGGTTCAAGTGACCAGCACTGAGGGCATTGGCTCTTGATTGGTTGAGCCTCGTGCGCGGGGAAGTTTTAACATCACCTGGAAGAGAGCAGGTCGACGCTTTCATGAATAGTACTCGTGATGTCTCGGCCAAAATTACTTTCCATTACGGAAGAGCGATAACTTTGGCTTTACCGCCAAAACTGATTAAATTCTGGCTATAAAATTGTAATTGATGATTACATTCACAAATAGCCAAGAATCATGAAATAAATATTATTCTTCCTGAGGCAATGGAAAGTGCTTACTTAGCACGTAGAAACAGGCCCAGAATTTCACTGACAGCGAAATCGTTCGAGGGATAAATGCAAATATGTTCATGATTCAGGTTCAAAATGTACTCCGTCCTTTCTTCTTTGACCCTCGCATCAAATACTTTAATAGTAAAACCACCAAAGACGTCAATAACGATCTCAAAAGGAAAGGATACCTTTCCAAATATGCATTCCTCAGGGACACAATAATTGGTTTGAAGCATATCATTACCGAGGACATGATAAGCATTTCGGAAGACACGCCTCGGAAAAAAGAAAGACAAAATGGTATACGGTGTTAGTAATGTATTATTCTAAGAAAGAAAGCTGAATGTAACGAACGGCTAAGGAAAATATTTCGGATGATGATGCGAAAATTTAAATGGTAAATGTATAACAGACAAAAAAATCCTTCAAAACAGAGTTCCTTTGCAACCTTCCCCTGAAAACCTAAGAAATGCCATATTAATTTGGATTTATTGCTACTTTGACACAGCCCCCTTCTTCACACGAAGCATAAAAAGAGGGGAAGCAGCAAAAGAAAGATTAAAAACGAAAATACCGGGGGCCAAAAGTATACAAAATATCAAGAAGTACGATGGAAATCCAAGCAAACACCAAAACTAATGTACAAGTCCCTTCAATTTCAAATAATATCACGTACAACGATCGATCCATATCTCTATAACCATCACGAAACAGCAACTAAACCCTGCTGAAGGCGTGGGACGCCTGCTGTGCTCACCACTCTAATGCACCTACCATTAAAAAGAAAACGGCCGATTCCAACAAAGAGTGGAGGGAAGAGGGCCATTCTATGGGGGTCAACGGCTAGACACGGGGCGTACTAATGCGGAGGGGAGGCCGTCGCCCGTAATGCACGCCAGAGGACGTGGCGGGGATGGGGGAGTGCTTTGAAAAGAGCGGAGAGGAGAAGGGTTTGGTGGGTGGGAGGCGTAGTGAGTGACGGCGGGGGGATGGTGGGGTCTCTGACCACTCAGCCAGTCCACCTAATCTTAAGAAGGCGACGCGTAAAAGATATAGCGGATGGAAGGCGATGGTGCGGCTGGACGGAGAGAATGGGTGGTGACGGGCGGCAACGTATGTGGAGAAATGGATTGCCGAGAGCACGGCCGAAGGTGGTTGATGACCGCCCCTTCACAACCAAAAATAAAAAAATATATCAAAAGAAATTTGTCGGCCGCTACCTTTTCGCAAGAATAGCAGTAAATTTCAATACCAATGTAGGACCGTATATCTGGAACAAGCTACCTAAAAATATCAAAGACTCTCAGTCTTTGAAAATATTCAGGAGAAAGCTTTTCAAACTCCAAAATGATAAATCTCTTTGTTTGTAATACTTTGATTGATATTTTCCTTGTTATTGTTACATACTACCTAATTATAGTTTTGGATTACGGGCTCTATATTTTCTTGTCTTTATTTTCATGTTTCACTATTGCCTTCTACTGTGTTTTTCCTGCTGACATTATTATTGACATACTCCAAACAAAATGTTATATTGTAACCCATGTCTTTGTTAATGTCTCCTTGAGCCTTTATTTTTTGTAATTGATTATAATCTACTGCGAGCTCTATTATAACATTTCAATTTACTGTGTTCATAGCGGATGTAATTCCATGAACATTATTAAACATTATTATTACCAAAGCTGCAGAAGAAAACTTTGAACTGACGAAGGCGAAGTCATTTACTTCGTCATTAGCTCCCATAAATGTCACGATATCTAACATTGTGCATTTAACAGAGAGAATAATCAAGATTTTACCAGTGTTGCCAGAGTATCCAAGGGACAACTGCCTTTCCGGCATTACTATCACTTTTCTGAACAAGAAGTCTGCTTGGCAAGGGAGTTGCAATTCTAAGAAAGGTTTGTTGCGAAACCATCTACTGATAACTCATTTTATTTAAATTTCAGGCGACAAAAATTACAAGAGGAAATACATGATGAAATGGTACTTGCGGACAAAAAATCTTTAAAACAGCATAAAAATAGTGAGAATGAATTAAAAATTATTTTGTTTTAGTTATATAAACAGTAAGCCAAGAAAAGAGAACACTGCGAATAGAAATAGGATTTCCTAGAATAAAATTTCAAATCAACTAAACGAGACTATTACAAATGACGCAGCCGAAAATGCTCGCAAAGTACTATTTGACACCCAAATCCCTTACACCCTCTGAATACACAGTCTCTCATCTTCAATATCGCTTTTTTTTAAGCCAATTCATTAGACGGTATTGCAATTACCTCAACGTTATAAAAATACTTGTAACCGTACTTCAGAAATGCATCAACCCGGTTTCAATGCAAACTGAAAGAAATGCTAAATTTCGGGCTTCAGAAGCAAATCCCCGGGAAATCAGAAAAACGTCATTTCTGAACACCGCAAGCCTTTTATTTTTGGAGAAATCTGAAATGTTACTGAAAAGGGAAAAAGTTACGGGAAATACAACCAAAATCGGCGAAAGTAGAAAATGGGGGAGAAGAATGAGGAGAGAAGATTCGGGGTCGTGGGAATGAGTCAGTTATGTGGAACTGAACAAGCATTGGGGGTTAGCGAGCAAATGGCTGTGGAGTTGAGGGTGGAAAAGAGGAAAGGCAGCAGAAGAGAAGGAAGGGTACACAATACGGGGATTGGGGTAAATCTGAGGAATAGCTATAAAGAAAGGGAAATCTGAAGGAAACAGCAGTTTACTGAATACGAAGTAGCAGATTAGGAGAGGCGAGAGGTAATGGGTGTAGCGTGGTTCAGGCGGCGGCGGTTAGTTTGGGAGAAGACGCGGCTCGGAGGCAAGGGCAACCTTAAGGAGCGGCTATATGAGGGAATGGCGTATTCATTTAAGCTGCTTGGAAGAGGAGAGATGATTTAAGAGTTGCCGATAATGCTAAGATGATTAAAATCCTTCAGATACGGGAGGCATGAAGAGAGGAAAGGAGACGTGAATATCCTAAGTTCATATTAACATCCTTTGTTTTCCTACTTAATAAAAAAAGAATACACATATAGGGGCCAACCGAAAATTCGTAATTTTTACGCCTGGAAAATCAGAGAAAGCACGCCATTAGATACGTACACAAAAGCAATGCTCAGCGTATATGGTTTAAAACAAAGAAGGCTCACAAAAACCTAAAGAGTTTAAACAAAGCGATAATTTTGTTCGACAAATATGAACCTATAGTTTTTGAGATTCATCTTGCACAGAAAGTTTGATGCAACACAATCAGCGAAGATAATTGCAGCTAGTTTCAATTGGATAATAGAATAGTGATAAAGCAAATAAATTGACCAGTTGGTATTAGTTACTCATCCACCGAGACTATAAAACATTTACAGACTTTGAAGATACAAAAGACTCTACCTGTTAGAAAAAGAGTCAATTTCATAATAAAATAGGGGATTAACATTTTGCATCAATATGAAAGATAGTCGGAAGTCTTTCACGATTGATTATAAAAGTAAAATTTTCACCCTGTTAAGCTTAACTCAAGAATCAATCCAGTATTTTACATATACCATATTAAGAAGAATCAGAAGGCGCACAGATACGCAAGAATTTAGAAAAAAATAGCAGAGATGAGCCTAAAAGACTCCCCTTGTCCGGACTGAGCGAACGATGTATAGGATATGTCCTAGAATTCATGGGCGCTACTACTAGTCCGGTGAATGGTACAGGTCAAAGGACGTAGGGAGTAAAAACATGGAGAGTCAAGGATGCAGGGTCACTGAAAACTACGGAGAGTTCATCTGAGGAGTGAGGGGTTTAGTCAGGCTGGAGCGGAATAATCACGCAAGGGATGTAAGAGATGGATGGTCCAGGGTCACATCTTCGCGCGCGGCCACGCCGCTTTAGGATTCTGCAACGCCCGCCTGATTGATTAATGATACCGTTGAAGAGGGGAGCACAGGTAATAACAGAAGACTCCACCAAATTGAAGAAAGAGAAGGAAATTAATCCATTTTCAGGCCTTTTTCCCGCTAGCACTAGCAGGTACACAAGGTGTCCAAAAGGTGTTACAGGTGCAAAAATAGGTACTGCAAGGTACTGAGGTAACGATTCGAATTGAAGAAAATTTTTAAACACCACAGATAAAACCGAACATAATGCTCAAATGAAGGAATATGGCTAAAAAGAATTCAAATAATCTGTCAAACGAAAATGTTATTCTCAATAAAGAGAATAGACTTAGATTCTCAGTAGGGAATAACTTATTTTCAGTACGATTTATTTGAAAATTACCTAATTTTATTCACATTATGCATAGTACGATAGCAGCACACAGCTAGTCGCACGTAATTCCATATGGCTCAGAAATGACGGGAAAGCAAACCATGGTTACAGCAATTTTTTTGCAAAAAAATAGGATGGTAAAGAGAAAAAATTTAATAAGTGCTTTCCTTCCTTCAAGGTGATGGATATGAAAAAAGCTTCTCCTTTTGGCTCACGTTATTTCAAGAATTATCAAAGAATATGCATCAAAAAAGGTAGTTTGTGATAAAAAAGATAGGATAAAAGAGGGGATCGTTAAGTAACGGAAAAAACATTAAATACACGACCCTAGAAGTCATGCGGGGATTACAAGAGCAAGAAAATCATTATGCATTACGCAAGCATTTCGTTAGTGGTAAGCAAACAATTGCAACATCACTCCATGAACCCATACAGCGAGCAAAACACCCAGAAAAGGACGCTGTAGTCAGACGTAATCCAACTGGGGTTTTCTTTCGGGATCCACCGGTGAAACGGGAAGAAGAGGAAACCACGAAGGAATGGCGGCGCATTGAAGTTTGGGATACGTAGTGGCACGGGGGTGGAAGGGGGCAGGGAGCGAAATAAAAATAATCCAGATGCGAGAGGGGGATGGAGGAATGCCGGAGGCGAAGAAGGCAAAAGGCGAAGGCATCGCCGGGCGGACGGATAGGAGGAGGAAGAGGGAAGGAGAGAATTGGGTGGGGAGAAGAGCAATAGCGGACATTCGACTGGGGGAGGTCATTAGAGGAAAACTCCACTCGAGTGAGGGAGAGAGAGAGAGAGAGAGAGGCGGTCGGGAAGAAGATGGGAATGGGGGAGGAGGGCATTGAAAGACGCCGCCGGGAAGAAACTGGCTGGAGGAAGAATAAGCGGAAGAGTAGGATGGGGGAAGGCGATGAGTAGGATGGGGGAAGGCGATAAGTGGGTGGGGGTGCCGGAGATCGATTCAATCAACGATCAGGGTTCCACGCTCACCGTAAAAATGAAGAGGAGAGTGGCGGGGGGTGCCACGGCCGAGGAGCCGACGAGGTTGGGGAAAGGAATGAGGAGGACGAGGAAAAGGGAGCGATGATGGTGGGAATTGGAGGGGGCGGAAAGGGCACACACAACCGGGGGTGGGTGGGAGGACGGGGGACGACGATGGCGGCGGCCCTTTTCCAGCTCTCGTTCGGAAAAAACTGATTAAGGAGAGACACGGAAAACATTCTTCGAGGTGAAGCAGTCACCACCTGTCATTCTCAAGAGCGTAAGCGCGAATTCATTTCTATCGGAAGATAGTACCTGCTCATCAACGGATTTACAATAGGTACAACGCGTCCTCCATCCCTCGTTACACCGCCATCGATGAAGCCGCGATACCATTGCTGATGTCGTAATGCGTTGAAATGCACTGTTGCCTTGGACAATCTGGAATAGCACCATCTCCATAAATAAAGAATACTCAGTGCTTCCAAGAAGAGAAGCTGTAAGTAGTGGAATGCAGGCACCCATCAACAGCTCAATCCAGGGTGGCGAAATTAAATCAAAGTCCAGGTGGCTTGCATAAATGAATGATAAGTTTGCAAAAAAAAACAGTAAGATACTAAAAATTATGACGATACTTATAATCATGCAAGTATTGACGTAATCATTTCAATAAGGAAAAATTACAAAAATAAGACTGAAAAAATTGTATTAGTTAGGAATTTTATTTTTTTAAGTTATTTCCTGCTTTTAATTTTGTCCAAAGTATATATACTTCCAAGCATGCACTGGTATTTCCACGCCTCATATTTCGACAGAATCTAAGATTGAGAGAATACTACTGAGTTTCTCACAAAATGTACGATTGAAAAAAGGAGCCCTTCAGTTAACGGGTAAGAGGCAGGTACAAACTATGAGAAAGGATTAATATGTGACGAAAAAAGCAGAAAAAAGTAGGATCGTGAAAAAAACTACAATATTTAAGAAAAAAGACAATATTACAAATTTCTACGCAAATTTGAAACACCCGCTGGAGGATACCAAAGTCATTATGCTCCCGTGTATTACGGCATTTAAGACGGCAGTAATGAGATTGGTGAGCTAGACTAAAAGGGACGTGCTTTTCCCGAGAATAATGAGATACTAGAAGAGTCACCACTGAATTCACTGGGCGCACGATTTTCGAACCGGTCTTCTATTTCGTAGTCATTTAAGATATTAATGTGTTTATAATAATAATAAAACCTTTTTGCATCATTTAGTTCAAGTAACAATACTACTTCATAGCCAGTTCCAGACCAATCATTCGCATAAAATTAAGACAACTTGCATGCATTATACTGAGCCTCCCCTGCCACATATCCTTACAAGTTTTTAAAGTATAATTGATCACTGCATTCACACTTTCAGAGAATCTACGCAAACTCAAAGAAAATACACAATGGGAAAGAGGCAACCGCGACGACGCCGACGAATTAGACGGATGAGGAAGCGGAGGGAATTTGAGCGAGGAGAGACATCATTCACCGCAGGATGTCGTGGGGTACGTCAATACGCCGCGCCATGACGATGATCGGAATTAGTCGAGGATCCGCACGAAATGTTTGAGCATCCCACGGGAGTGATATTGGAAACTGATATTCGTTGCTGGAAAAGGTATGCGCCATTCATTTAGGCATCCACACCGCAATGCAATCGCTAATTGGATTTTTAGGCTCCTCCGAAGGGGGATCTCACACTTCGGCAATGTCACGCAGGGAGTAAAACACCAAACCCATTATAGAAACGTTTTTTTGGAACTGAGTCAAAAACAGTTTTGCCGGTCGACGCAATTCAAAGAATCCTGCTTGCTGAGCTACACCCAATAAACAGGCACAATGACTAGTCTGGTCACTTGAATAAATCCGAATTCATGATTAGCAATGCTTCGGGAAATTCACCAGCAGCGCATTTTACGATGTCACACACGATCGATTCAATTTATTTACAAACTAGCAACGAAAAAATAAATAGAAGCCACTTAAGCATTAACGTAACGGTGCCGTGTTTGTACAAATTTTCTCGGAAAATCAAATTCTGAAATAAGGTTAGAGGAGGAACAAAACCGTAGTGCAGTTGACAGGCGAAAACTATTTCCTTCTTGGAGTAGTAATCATCACTACGAAAATTAAATGCTTTCGTAGCATTTTCATGGGAAAATGAAAGAAAAGACTAGGTATTTCTACACGATTTAATATGTCGACCCCGGTTTCAACGCATTAGCGAAATTAGATTATAATTTCATGGGACTAGGTAAATGGTTTTAGTTTAAAAAGTATTCTTAAATAAATTACTGACATAATTTTCTTGTGGAAGTAGTTCTCTAAAAAATAAATGTGCTTTGAGTCTTACCTTCACGGTTTTCCTAACAGATAAATAAGTTAATAACTTTGTATGTTATACTAAAAATTCTCTTAATAAAGTATTGCACTTCTTGCGAATATAAGCATTAAACAGCATTGACATGTGATCACAGAAGAACTCCAGACTGAGTGAGTTATTGGAGCATTTAAGGTGAAGGCTTCCGGAAACGGTGCGAGCGATATTGATATTCTGATTTTTTCAATCTTCTGCGGGAAAGTAGATATGTGATGAGTTTTAAGCAACAACCTTCGAGATGAAGAGGATTATTATTATTATTTAAAAATGTTACATGAGGGCCCAGTGGTAACATAGATATGCATGATAACAATATCCTTCTTTGCCCTCTTCAACAGTATCCTACAGTCAAATGGTAACAACATCCTTCTTCAACCTATTCTTAAATATGTTTACGTTTTTTGGGAAGGGCTCGAGTAGCTTTGCTGGTAGATCGTTCCAGTCAAGTATTGATCTATTTAGATACGAAAACTTCTTTACATTGGTCCTTTGTGATCGGCACTTTATCTTAAGCTGGTGATAATTTTTTCCCACAAAGTTTGGTTTTAATATTTTTTCCCCTAGATCTTCCCATGCTCTTTCCCCGCTAACTATTCTGTACATCCCACATAGCCTGCTCCTTTTCCTCCTTTGCTTTAAGCTAACCCATCCCAGTCCGGTCATCATTTTCCACGCTTTGTAACACTCCGTTTTCTCGTATTTTCCTAGCACGTACCTGACTGCTTTTCTTTGCACTTTCTCCAACTGTGTTACCTGTCCTTTCTTGTGTGGGTCCCATACAAGAGAAGATTAGGATAGGGCGAACCAGGGTTTTATAAGCCATATCCTTTGCAGTCTTGCTGCTTCCTTTGAGGTTTCTCATCACCCAGTACAGCGTTTTAAACGCCTTTTTGGCAATGCACTTCACATTTAAATCCTAGTCTAATTTTTTTGTCAAATAGACACCTAAATATTTACAGCTATCGGATTTCGGAATTGCATTACCAGAGAACTCGTATTTCCTATTTGCGGTATTAATTTTGTCACTTAAGTTAACATACTTGCACTTTTGTACATTTATATCCATCCCATTTAATGATACCCAACTCTCCAATTTGTTTACATCGTCCTGAAGGGCTTTATGGTCACTCGGGTTTTCTATTTTTCAATATATAACGCAGTCATCTGCAAAAAGTCTTATACTGGAGTTAATTTTTTCTGGAAGGTCATTTAGGTAAATTAGAAACAATAAAGGTCCAAGGACGCTTCCTTGAGAGACACCCGATGTTACCTTTATTACTTCTGAGAATTCTTCACCTACTTTAGCCCTCTGGGTCCTACCTTTAAGAAATTCGTTAATCCACAAGATAACTTTTCCATCTACATGCAATGGCAGTTGCTTTATTGTTTTCATATGCCGTTCATGATCCAGTCTGTCAAATACTTTGGAAAGGTCAACTCTAATAGCATCAAGTTCTAATCCCTCATCCATGGAGTCAGCAATTTCTTGGCAAAACCATAGCAACTGAGTTTCAGTTGAGTGACCCTTTCTAAATCCATGCTGACGATTAAACAACCAATTTTCATTCTCCCATAAATCACATAGGTAATTAGCCACTATCTTTTCTAACAACTTACAGACTACGGAGGTCAAGCTTACCGGTCTATAATTTTCAACAAGGACTTTATCTCCCCCTTTGAAGATTGGAATTACTCGAGGTTTCTTCAAGTCACTAGTTAAGACACTGTTACTTATGGTGACATTGAATAAATGGTAAATATATTTCGAAACAGCAAGACCACCCATTTTTAGCAAATCAATGGAAATACCATCGGGTCCAACTGACTTATTCTTTCGCATTTTTCTAATGTTATTGGAAATTTCTGAGTTTGAGATTTTGATTCTTCTGGAGATAACTAAACCGTTTTCTTCCTCATGACTCGTAGGCTGTAATGCAATTTCCATTGGGTCTATTATATTTCCCGTCCCCGAAAAAACGCTTGCGTACCAACTGTTGAGAGCATTTGTCTTCTCTTTGTCATCGTAATTAGGGTACCATCGTGATTTTTTAAGACATCTATTGAATCCTTGTTATCTTTCCTCTTCCTCAAGTATTTAAAATACCGGTTGCCGTTATCATTAAAGATTGCGTTCTGTAAGAAATTTTCCTTAGCTATTTTCTTTTCCCTATTTAATGTGCGGATTAATGTTTTATAATGTTTTAGTGAAACCAAGCTTTCATTTCGTTTTCTGTGGCTAATTCTAACTTTTCTTTTCAGTTATCTGATATTTTTAGTGTAAAATTCGGGATAAAAATCCGTATTCGATTTGATAGATCTATTTTGGACGAAGAGTTTTAAACCTTCTTCCATTATATTTTTAAATCCTTCCCAGATTTCTTCCACATTTTCCCCTCCACTAACCCACTCGGTGTACTTGTCCCTCAAAAACGCTTGAAACCCATTACTGTCCCCAATGTTATATTGCCATATTGTTATTTTTCTTTCAGTATGGTCACCCTTAGTGCCTTCCCAGTTGAGATAAGCGAGCACAGCTGAATGGTCGCTGATTCCCGGAAAGACATCAACGCTCCAAACCCAATTGTTTGGTCTTAGCAATATAACGCCATACACAATGGTGTTCATCCCTCGCGTGGGTTTTCCCACTATCTGCACAAAGCCCTCTTCGTTTGTGAGACGGTCAACTATTTCCTGTGCCCTCCCACCCACTACCGTGACTGCGTCGCCAGACCAATGAATACCCAGAAGATTTAAATCTCCTGCAATTAGTGTGTCCCTCGGGATATTCCGCATACACATCTGCTAAAATTTCAACGGTGCTCAATCCCTCGTTGGGACTTCTGTACGCCGATATTACTTATGAACATTTAACTCCTTTCCGACTTCTTATTTGATCACACATCATCTCACAATCGTTTCTTATCCATTCCAGAGAACTTATGACTGTGTTAAGTACGCAGATTAACTACTTCCTGGGATACCTCCTCCTTGTCCATCCCTATCCCTTCCGTAAACCGTAAAATTTTGCGGAAAAAAATCGCTAGACGTAATATGATCACCAAGCCAAGATTCTGTACCGATCACAAGTCAGGATTGCATACATCAATCAGCGTCTCAAATTCCCTAACTTTATTTTTAAAACTACGACAATTAACCAGCAAAACTCTCAAGTCCTTACCTTTAACATTATCTTCTCCAAGCTTGATCACTTCCAGAGATCCACCTCCTACATATCCATCGAGCTTGTGAGTTCCATCTCTTGAATCCACTACTCGTTTCCCGAATCACTGAGCTTTTGTGCAACGTTTTAAACAAAATTGACATGGCTTGGGATCCTTTCCTGTTCAAATGCACTCCGTCTCGGCCCAAATGACTGTCACCTATCCAACAATTGGGATTAACAAAGGTCATTCGTTGATACAAACAAACCCACTCAATTCCCTCGGTTCCCTAGGATGATGATGACAGAAATGAATTGCCTTCAATTACTACAAGTTTCGTAGCGCAAACTGCCATTTTTCCGGAATAGCAGCAGTGTCATTAATTTAGAAAGTATCGTATGATAAAATCTAGCGGTACCGGAAGATGACGCCTAAGGGTTGAAACTAGTTGTACCTTGAGCGATATCTGCTCAGAAAATAACTGAAATTGAAAAAACAAATATATTTTATTTATTTATAATAACTTATTGGCTCCTATCTCATTCAAAGTATTCTCCTTCTATAAAGATACACTAACCCCAGCGGAGTTTCCACTTCGCCATACAGTCCTGGAATACTTCTTTGGGTATCGCGCACAGTCAGGCCCGGCTTAAGGCCTGGGCGACACGGGCGACTGCCCGGGGCGACGCAAATTAAGGGGCGCCGTGATTGTGAAAAAGTTTTTTTTTTACTATGTTTAACTCGTGAATAGGTTTGATAACCGGTGGGGGGAGGGGCGGAATACTCTCTCGCCAGGGTTAAAATTTTGTCTTAAGCCGGGCCTGCCCGCAGTTACCGTGCCTAATTCTCTTTAATGTCGTCAATGGTGTCAAAACTACGTCAATTGAGCATCGATATTAATTTTGGAAATAAAAATAAGCCCCTTGAGGCCAGGTCAGGTTAGTGGGGATGGGGGACGGTCATTTTATTTTCTACACAAAACTAAAGAATTGATATGGCTGAGTGGACGGGCGCATTTTCGAGGTGGCAGAGCAGTGGTTAAAATTAATGAGGGATACGATTGCAGGCTGCAATTCGGCAAGGGCAGAGAGGACTTTCTTCTACTTTAAACGCACATCAGCATCAAGCCACTGAACCATACGAACTCTGCTTTGATTGGGCACCTTAAGACAATCACATTTCTTCACTACACAGGTTTTCTTCCACTTTTAATTAAGAGCTATCATTTTGAAATCCTATATCTCCTTGTCTGATTGATGACCAAAAAGGTGTCTTCCTCCAAAATCCCTCAACTGAAGAATTAAGAAGTTTCCCAAGACTTAATATGCTAAAAATAAATGTCTCTAGGCTGAAGATAATTATGAACACAACATTATGATTTAATGTCGATAGAAAATATCAATTTGACCCCGGTATTACTGGATTAAACCACCACATATCACCCAATCTGAACACTAGCATCGTAAAACCGGGCTCGATGTGGATTCCATTTAAGGCGTCAATTCCGAATCCCCATCGAAAGAAACACCGTCACACGGGAGGGACGGAGTGAGGAAAATGGGAGATGGAGAGAAGGATGGAGAGCAGGAGTGAAGAGGGAATCCCTACGTTAAAACGGTCACCAATTCCACCCACACCCGCCCCGGAATCCTCTTTCTCGCGAGCACTCGCTCAATCTCGAAGATCCAATTAATTGCGAGAGGGTGCCGCGCCCGCTCTCGGGCCGGCGAGGAAGAGAGATAAAAGGGCCCACGGGGAGGGAAAGAGGGGGGTGTGGTGGCGAGAGGGAGGCGGGGATACAGGTACGAGAGAGAGTCACGGAGGGATAAACCTGCCGGGAGGGAATTCCTCAAAAAATTCGAGTAAAAAGACCCTATGGTGGCCAATGAAGAACGCATTCTGGTCGGAAGAGGCGTCGAGAGCGAAGGCGTGGGGGGAGATGTAGGGAGGTTGGGGGAGGGGAGATGTAAGAGGGGTTGGGGGGGATGTATGAGGGGGGAAGGGTGGGATGGGGGGTTAAGGGACTCGACGCCGGACGGGACCGGCCGTGAATGACTGCACCGGAGAGAACGGAAGACGGACCAAACACCCCACACACTATTTCCCGACAACCACCCTGTCTCACCCTCTTCCCCCACCCTCGCCCTCTCTCTCCTTCGGACAGCCCTTCCGAGGGGGCGGGCGGGGGGCAGATGCTGGCGTTGCCATGGTGACGGAGACAAGGTGGGAAGGGATCCGTCCGCCGATGCTAACGAGGTTTTCCGTCCGAGAGGAGACGGAAGCGGGATTTTCTATGGAAAGATATCGTCTTGACGTCATTACGTTGATTAATTAAATTAACAACTCGAAAGGAATACAACGATTTGCCGCCAAAAATGTTACCGGTCATCGTGTTTATATGCCAGCCGGCAAGGAGGTGAAATATATATATATATGAAAAAGGGCTTGATGGGCGTGCGACGCACCTCCTTCCGTCGAGAGACGACGCGGCATTCAAGTAGTTGAGCGCCGGGGATGCTGAGCCCACCCTCCGGAGACGACCGCTTCCATCAGACCCTAAGTGATTGATTATCCACGTAATTTGCGATTATACGCGAGGCACCTCAAATCCCAAGGCATAAAAGCAGAGGACAAAAGAAGATTGAGTTTAATTGCCCTTGAGATGTTTCAGCAAATTGCAGGGTAGTCAGATGACTTATATTGTAATTGATGGCGTATCTCCGAAGTGGCTAGATAATAAAATACATGCAAGGGGTTACAAAACTGCGAGCAACAATTCAAAGCGAAACTTTAACAGATCAGGTGACGAAAAATAAGAGCTAATTAAATACACAGAGATGAAATTCAATACCTCCACTATAGAAACGGTCAATACATCTGGCTGTGCGGACTTAGGAAACTAAGGCTATGAATGTTTTCAAGATCTTTATAATTAATTTTGAAACCGGCAGAAAGAAATTTGTGCATACTATCTGTCGAAGATGCGAATCTGTCAGCGTTTTAACAACGCTTCCGATGAGCATGGCACTCATATAGAACAGTGGTTTTCAACCTGTGGTACGCGTATCCGTAAGGTGTACACGAGACAAGCTGAATAATACAATGACGGAAGTGTGTTCCCTCACCGTGAGGGTTCCAGCTGATAGAGGTAACAAGGGGTAGTATGCCAAGGGGAAGCGAGCTCCCATGGGGTACGCAGGTCGAAAAAGGTTGGAAACCGCTGATCTAGAGGATCTGTTCACCAGACGTCCGATTCAGGAATAGGACACGGCCGACACTTTAACTGGTCGCATTTGCAATCATCTTAAAAATGCCACACTAAATGAGAAAACGGAAACATTTTAACCTATTTTAAGTCAAGACACTCGAGTTTACATCGACCTATACAATGAATCCACGAAAAATAGAATTAAAATTGAAAAATCGATGAAAAATATTATTATCATATCCGTGTACTTCAAATAATTCTTTGTCAAGTAATTGACGAGATCTGCGACTGAAAAAGATTACAAAGAGCCATAAATCATGCCGCAAAGGCTTCAGATAAACTCAGGTCATAAGAATAAAAATGTAAAAACATTCACATCACAATTTACCAACAATTTCTCAGTGGCCATAAAATATATAAAAAATGTATAGGTCAAACATGATAGATCAACAAGACGTCACTATAATAACAAGGATATAGGCCTGTAGAAATATCAACGAGTATATATGTTATACATCGCTCTATTTCATTCTTTCAAATGAAGCTCATGAAACAAATATAAAACCCGCTTGGCGAGGTTTTTCAAACCATCAGGGCTGTCTTTAATAAAAAAGGAGTTTTTATTAAGTTAAAACGAGATAAAAATTTAATTAAATTACGAGAAAATTCGGACAAATGGAGAATTTACAGCGCACAGAATCTTGGGTCACATCGCAAAATCCCCCCAACTATAGCAGCTGAGCAAAGAAGGCAGCCCCCAAGCGAAGCTGTTCACACGGGGCCAGCCACCCGTTCAAGTCCAAATGCGTTCATCACAACTTGAGGGGTGTTGGGCATCCAGTTCTCGCCGAGCTCTTCCAAAAACCAAGGGTCGGCCGAGGTAGATGAAAGCCACGCGCGCCTAATACCGGCGACCTCGCAGGCGCAAAGCGCCAAAAGTGTGGGGGGGGGGGTGGTCAGGAGCAGGGATCGGGGACACTTGGGAGGCTTCCACGGCCCCCGAATTATGACGGGGGAGTCAAAGGGTGCCCCGTGCTTCGCCCAAAGGGACGAGAAAGGCGCCGTATTGGCAGGGATGGGGAGAAGGCAAAGGAAGAAGAGGTCGAGGCAAGTGGGAAGGGCAGGACGACTCGTCAAAACCCTTCAACTTCCTTTCCACAGAGGCGTCGACGTCGACCCCCTTAATCATAGACCCGCCCTACGCTCAGCCCTCGGACCAGTTGTCCCTTTCCCTCGCCCACCGTCGCCACTGAACTCCACCCGGCGTTTAACAATCCGGCTGCAGTGTTGCGAGCTGTGATGGACGAACTGTTGAGTGAGCAGATGACAGCGGACACACATTTTGAAAAGAGTAAGCGCTCTTTGATCTAGGATAGTACAACTGAGTCGTAACGGCCAATAGAACCCACAACTCGCCTAAACGTCAGCAGTGTTGTCTCAGCCGTAATCAAATGAAAAACAAATTCATCTCATTTACTGCTGCCAGAGAGTGAAGAAACAATATTTTTAAATCTTACAAAGGAAGATACTCTGCGATATTTTGCATTAGAAGAGAAATGCAGGCACAAGGGGTTTGGTACTCATTTGAGTATTATGCAAAAGATAAGCATTGGAGAAATTTCAACTTTAGATATTATATTCAATTTTTCATCAGCTACTCTAAAGAACAAAGTGAGATGGTCACTTATCAATGATTTGCCAGGTGATTTCAAATATTCCCGTAAACTATCAAGAGAAAAGGCGTACTTTATCCGTAGGTGACTGAATACAATTTTATACGTTATTTCAACACACCTAAACAAGTAATACTGCTATTTACCTTATAGTACAGGATAGATAAGTTTTAACCCGGAATTTTGTAATTGCTTAACATTTTCTTGACCAGAATGTTCATACACCCCTAGAGGTGTCGTGAACAAAGTCCCACTCGTTCCCTGGTGGGATAACCGAAATGTCCAGGAATTCCTGGAATGTCCCTGGAACTTGGATTTTACGGCTAAAAATGTACCTACGTTCGTGGCAATTTTTTGTTTGGCTTCAAATCTACCTCCGATAATGTTAAAAATAAGTATTTTAGTCCCCTGTCAAATTCTAAATCCCTGGAATTTTAGTCCCCTGTCAAAACCCGTGGAATTACCTGAAAAAACCCTGGAATTGGCGTAGATTCGTGAAAAATAGGTGTTTTAGGATATCTTCTTTTCCTTTCTGTTAAGCTTTTAGTGCTAGCGGTACGCTAAAACATATTGCAAACTGTGATACAAGCAAGCCGCTTGGTACAATTATTATTTGGACGTGTTTGGCCGATTTGGTCTGAAGCACCCATTGATTTTACCGTGCGGGCTCAAATTTCAGTAGGGCAGGAGGGGGAGGGGGGAAAGTTTAAAAAAGGCTTTGAAAATTATGTCAGTGAGCTAGAGATGGGTTTTAGGTGTCGATTTCATATGATTCGGACCCAACAAATTCAATTGCAGCCTTAATTTATACATCTGACGACCGGAAGTCGAAGTATCGCCGCCATATTGGAAAATGGCGGCATGGATGCGTGATGAGCCCTCGGTAGTCAACATGCCCATGCTGGGGGTCTTTTCCGGGATTTTCAGGGTCGCTGAATGCGTCTGTGGCACCAAAATACAATTTTTGATCAATCCAACTGTTTTTGGGGATAAACTAGATCATAATGTTAGCACTTAGCTTTGAAATTTAAAGTAAATCGTGAGTAATTTTTAGGAAAACCACCAGCCTAATTTTCCAGCCTATACTTTCTTCTTTCGCCCTGGCCAAAACCAGACGGCAAAGCTGTGAAGTTATTCCCATGATTTGATTAGATGGCACATCAACCCCTGCTTTGTGCATCAGATCAATCACTGATTTCCATCTACTCCATCCATAACAGGATAAACCTATATAGAGCGGTAATTAGAACTCAAAGTTCTTCTTAGGGCGAACACTTTCTCCATTCGGCACTTTTGAGTGGTGATTGAACGTTATTAATTGACAGGTTATGAGGACTGGCTAGGTGGCGCCACACTTCAACATTACCGAAGACCCATTAATTACGGTATTCACATCTGCAAGTTTCCCGGGACGCTCTTCTCATCACAATGCTTTAAAAAAGTACAATCAAAATTTACTTTTGAACCTATTATAGTTTTTCTGATATTGTGAACAAATCGGTGAAACACTAGAGCGTCATCATACTGGTCCTCTCCAGAGACGTTTTTTATAAAATTAGCAGTGCGATTGACAAGTACGTACCCCTTACCCCTTTTCTCAGCTTTCAGAATTGGGAAATACACCAGCAACATTTCACGCATCCGTGTTGAATGTTCATTAATTACTTCAGTTTTGTCTATTTTGTATAATTCTGAAATGCAATTGTTGCACATTTTCGTCAATCTGCTCATTTCAAACACATATTTAACATCAGACTCAGTTTTCCTTCTATGTACAAAATTAAATCAGTAAACGCAGTTCTCTCACACAATTTTTCAACCTCTTTGGTCTCACTATCTTTGGAAAGTTTTCTGTATCTATTGTACAGTTGGCCTAAACAATTACTATGGTACTTGGCTTCTAGCAAAGATTATATAGGCTTCTAGAGCCACTAAATCTCCTCTGGTTTCTATCATACCCATGATCCTTGTCTCGTCCTTGCGCAGTGGCACGTACTTTCACTCTCTCAGTGATTTCTTTGGTTTCGCACTGTCGAAGCGGACGTTTCCTAGTCTCGGGTCCAGTACAAATAAAACAGGTGAAGTCCTTCTTGCCAATAGAGGTTGTGCAGGATCGTGTCGCCGGGCGAACACTTCTGTTATTGCCCCCTTCTTTTCCTGAACAATTACTCTGGAAAACAGTATATTCTGTATTTTTCTCCCGATACTATAATAAAGTCTCAATTGTTTTACTGAAAAACGTCACGCTCAGTGCTTTGTGCCACCCTGCGTTGTTCTTGAGAAAGCTAGCTTCGATACAATTACCTTCATCAAAAACTGCGACGGTTTTGTCGCAAGGTAGCTTAAATTGAAGAAGCTTTAATTTCTCCAGGTTAAAGTCTAATCTTGCATATTCTAAATTCTTTCTTGATTGAACTGGATTAGCTGCAGGATTAGTTAATTTTCCCTTACCAATTTGACAAAGGCAGCAAAGTTGCCAATCAAACTGGAGCTCAGTTTCATTTCCCTGACGTAGTCGCTGCCAACGCCAGGACCTTATTTTTAGGCATTATATGTCTACACAACACCTGACAGGGAAAATAATAAGGTGTGCACCAATCACGTCTCTTTGTGTTAAAGACAAATCACCGGAAGCGAAGAGCGAAAAGAGAAAATACTGCAAAGGACTTACTTCAAGATGGCAATATGTAACTACTGAACCATCGACACCAACGGAAGCAAAGAAGTGAACAAGATAATAATGAACGGGAATTATGAAAGATAACAAGAGATATAACTGCCGAACCATCCAGATAGGGCAAAGTCACATTCAAATATCACGCAATGAAATCACTTCACTTGCAGTATGAACATGAAGCGCAAATCAAAGTGTTCAAGTAAAGACGTGAGACTAGTCGCTTTGAAATCTAAATGATGAGCTTTTCTCTACAAGGTGATATTTTTGTTTCAGCCCAGCTTCTAGGTGGACTGAAAAAAAATTTAATTAAAATTAAGAAATTTAGCCCCTTTTTCTCCGTAAATAATTCCATCAACGTCACTTTCGAGGCATATTTGAAACATTGTGATCAGGAATCATACATTCAAACACAACGCGAGTGTGAGCTTTATGATTATCAGTGTAACTTGTAGTGTACGGGAACAATTATAGCCATCCAGCCACGGCCTTAATGCTATGAGGTTAGGTAAATGATAATTGCGCAGGATACTATGTAGCACATATACATATACAATAAATAACGACAACAACTGAGAATTCAAGAGGAATCCAAAATCGGGTTTACCCGAAGCGAGTAGTAACGTAACATTTTTCCTCGCGAGTTGTTCAGGGTTCAGGTATCGGTGATGGATACAACATGCGAGTGGACGAAAGGACCATTGATATACTATAGGCGATATATTTAGTGTTCTTTAAGGTGTATTTTGGTGGCACAGACGAATTCGGCGACCCCGGAAACCCCGGAAAAGACCCCCAGTATAGGCATGTTGACTACCGAGGGATTATCACGCATCCGGGCCGCCATTTTCCAATATGGCGACGATACTTCGACCTCAGGTCGTCACAGGGATAAATTGAGGCTGCAATTGAATTAATTGGGTCCGAATCATATGAAATCGACACCTAAAACCCATCTCTAGCTCGTTGACACAATTTTCAAAGCTTTTTTTAAACTTTTCCCCCTCCCGCCCCACTGAAATTTGAGCCCGCACGGAAAAATCAATGGGTGCTTCAGACCAAATCGGCCAAACACGTCCAAATAATAACTGTACCAAGCGGCTTGCTTGTATCACAATTTGAAATATGGTTTAGCGTACCGCTATCACTAAAAAATTAACAGAAAGGAAAAAAAGATTTTCCTAATACACCTATTTTTCACGAATCTCCGCAAATTCCAGGGCTTTTTCATGTAATTCGACGATTTTGACAGGGGACTAAAATACCTATTTTTAACATTATCGGAGGTAGATTTGAAGCAAAAAAAAAATTTGCCACGAATGTAGGCACATTTTTAGCCGTAAAATCCAAGTTCCAGGGACATTCCAGGAATTCCAGGATATTTCGGTTATCCCACCTGGGAAGGAGTGGGACGTTTTTCACGACACCTCCAGGGGTATATGAACATACTGGTCAAGGAAATGTTTAGTAATTATAAAATTCCGGGTTGGGATGAAAATGAAACCATCTATCCTGTACTATTAAGGTTAGCACAAATGTTTTTCTCATTACAGTGCAAATGCACTAGCGTAAAACGACCTCACCAATAAATATCTGAAAATTTCGGTTAGTGTCTCTTAAAATGGATTAGACATTTAAATTAAATTATCACTTGAAATTACAAGAACGATATCTAATGGTTAAAATATATTATACTTCTGTTTGTGTTTGGGTATGCGCGTAATATTTAGCGTCTACGGAATGAAATTCAAAGAGCGCTTTAACTAATCAGAAGTTACACTGTTCAATTGAATATTCATCACCATTGTTGGAGGCGGCAAAGGAAAAAAGTTGCATTTTATAACATTTCCTACGTTTCCAAGAGTTTTTCTTTTTCAATTCTTCACCGTATACTCGCTGATCTCAGCACTTTCAAATCATTCCATTTCTATGCACCACACATACCATTTTATGCCGAGAGGCATCAAGAGTACTTGAGTCCACCGAGGGCCGATATTTTAATTTGCTGAACGAATTTTGGAAGGTTCCGTCCTTCCCGCCGAATACCATAATTTTTAACGATAATATAAATCTACGAGGTATTTCCTGAGTGCCTATGTTATCATTGAATCGCTGTATTCAACGAGTCTATAGGCACTCAGTCAATCAATTTTTTTCGTCAATCACAAAAGCGGCATAATATTTTGAATCAGTTCGCATTATCCAAGATCAGGATCTCATTTTATCTACTGAAGAGATTCTCTCTCATGAGGTATCAATATTTCCAATACGACAGAAGTTTCTTCAGTGGCCCTCCAGGTCTTTCTGTTTCACTCTAATTCGCAATGAATTCCATATTTTTATCATTCCTTTGTATTCTTCATAGGAATTTCCCTTTAATTTCCTGTCAATTATGTTCCTCACAAACACGATACATCTACTAGGATGGCCGAAACAATAGTTCTCTGTTCACACGCGCTACCATGGATTATTATTATCACACCTCGTTTTACAATGAATTGTTCAATTAATGGTAAAGAGGAATACCATAAAAGGTAGTTGAATAGAATTGAAAGCAAGCAAACCGAGAAAATATTTCTACGCCCAAGTAAATAATGGCTACAACGATATACGCTAGCAGTGAATTGTGATCTTACACACATGTAGCCCCTCGCTCGACTCTCAACAAGCCCTGGAAAGGTAACTGCCCTTCAAGATTCACCCAAGCACCACGCAGCCTCCCACTGCTAGAGAAAGAAACCAGTGAAGTGCGAAGAAATGGCGGGGTCGGCGGGGAAGGGGAGGGAAGGAGGTGATGGGAGTAGGGAGGTGTAGGGAGGGAGGGAAGGATAGGGAAGAGGAGGAAGAAGAAATACGAGACACGAAGGGAGGGAAACGATAGCAAGGGATTCGCGCCCCATCTCCTGCCCGCACACACATTCCCAAACCTCTACACGCAAGCACCCTTGGAGCAGCAGACGTCGTCACCCGCCCGCGCCAGTCCCCCCGTTTCAAAATACCCCCCCGCCCCCTTAGCACACTGGAACGAACCCTCCAACGTCTTCCCTTCCACAGGCTCCTCCGCTGCCTTCTTCCCACCGCCAACCCCCATTCAATCCTAACTCCGTCTCACCTTTCGGATTCTGGAGAGAGGGCAAGAGGGGGTGAGGATTGTTGCTGCCAGGTGGAATCAGCCGGTGGGAGTTTAGGGGGTGGTGGCAAGGTTCGGGAGGTGATGGGGAGGTGGGCGGAGTGGATGGGAAAGACCGGGGGGCTGTGTGGAAGGAAAGCGGATACGCGGCCAAATATGAAAATAAATACATTTCCTTCAAAAGCACAGAAAATTCGGCGAGGAGGAGGGAATGGGGAAATCTCGCAGCTCGACGGGAAGAAAGTAAGAAGGAAAATCCCAGGGGAATTAGTTCACGCGATCCACGCAATTCGCTTTTCGATCCGGTGAAAACGTAAAAGAGTATATGAAAAAGTACTTGGAATTTGAGCAACCATATCTCAAGCCAGTGACGGTAACATAGTTTGGTCTTCAAATGAGGTTTTTTAAATTAATTCGCAATTTTATTTTGCAAAAGATGACTATTTAAATGAGTTTGAACTGAAAATGGAGATTTAAACATTGATTCAAAAAAGTACTTGAAGAAAGTAAATTACGTTGTCTAAATGAGACATGATGTATTCCCTCATTAAATTTTCATTCGAAGCATTCCGCCTAAACTCACATAAACCCAATAATCACTAATATTTTGACATTTAGGTATATACATATAAAACTTTTTTTCTATTAAGCAATTTAATCCATGGACTGCTGGACACAAAAGAGCAAATGCATTTCTCGATGACAAATTTCTCCACGACTGGTCATCTCTCTGCCAAAACGTAGTCCAATCAAACAGAACATTAAAAGCAATAATTTAAAAGAGTATTTTTGGACAACGGATGCTACGTATAATGGAATACAGCCACAGTCGAAATTCTGATGAGAATTTCACCTATAGAGGAAAGCCAAACTTATACGTCACACAGAGTGTTAAGTCTTTCCTCTTAGTTTCGAGCACAGAAAGGTTATTAACCATTTGCCACGCGAATTAGTAGGTATATAATAAACAAGGAAAGTACTCACACGTATTTAAAGTTAATCAATACATGGTATGATGTACCGTATTTCTCCGAATACAAGCCGCACTTTTTTCCCCATTTTGGGGCCTCAAAATCGGGGTGCGGCTTAAATTCGAGAATTTTTTTAAAAAATCGTCAAAATGACCGATTTGGCAAACCAGCCATTCGGATTCACGCGGTAGCCAGCTAAACTCACCAAAGCCACGGGGAAAGTAAGAAATAACGCTGAAAAGGGTGAAATTGGTGCACAATTTATTCATACTAGGTAACCCGTGCGAAAATTTAGCATTTTCACGCTATCAGGAAATAAGTATGTTAAGGAAACGGTGTAATTGGGTTTTTTTCATAGAGAAGAAGGTGTATCATAAAGTACTTTCTTTATACTTGTTTTCTTGCAAAAATATACAAAACATATGAATACAATACAGGCAAGAGAGTTTACCGAAACTTTTAAGTGAAATTAATGGGTAAATAGTGAAATTTGAGATTGAGATTGTATTTTTCGTCAGAAGCCGGTGATACAACGTTTAAAATGATACCTCATTTATCACTGTAGATGCAGTATTAACGGGGCATATACGGAATGACAGAAAAAGACCTTTCTGTAATAATATATATGATGATAGTAAAGGATAATATAGGTAACAATGTGTCACAGTAACATAGGTAATTTACATACATAAAATTCTAATGCCTAATACAGTAGGTAGTACGGGATGCACTAAAAAGGGTGCGGCTTAAAATCTGAGAAATACGGCAAATCAAAAAATTAGGCAATATTTAGGAACTTTGTTTTCTATGAAGCAATCACTTTCTCTGTATTGATTTGCCGCAGGATGATGCAGAGCACGTGCACGCATATGAATTTCTGTCGCACTATACGGATGAATAATGAACATTAATAAGACATCATTTTATCTGAATAAAAATGCTCTCGTATCATTTATATGAGTAGCGAACTACGATACATTGGTGAATTTAGTTTAGAAGCATTTGCTACGGAAAACTACGGAAAATAACAATGGCAGTCATATGATCCAATTCTTATAGGACCAGCATAATGAATCAATTCTTGGGCACTTCTTTTCGCAAACCAAATAATATTACATAACTGATCAAATGACAGCCACAGAATATGTAACGAGAATAAACATGAGCGTAGTATTTGACATTTTCCCATTTGTTCCGATAAGTAACACAGGTGATGTGAAGACTCAGTAGTTAACAGTATTTGGCGATGGACCGGAGGTTAACGGTTTCAAATCCATAAAAAATCCTCTGCGGACATTCCCATGTACACTTCTCACGGCGAATATTTTTGGGAGTCACATACCTAAGTCATCTCAGCTTACATCGTTTAATTCAAAATGTAAAAATGCTAGCATTAAAGACGCAAACCATTGAGCATGACTATTTAAGTAACAATATTCATGCACTGCTCTTATTTACGTACCAACTTAAAGCGAATTTTTTCAAAGAAGGCAAGGTAAAAAATGTTCACTAATATTTTCTAGGATAAGAAGCAAACATTGGCCTCAAAGACTACTGGCTAAACAATATGTCTAATCGACTTATTACCGATAATGGTGATCTTATTAATATAATGGCTTCCACGATATTCATAGCAATAGCCTAATATGTAAAAAAAAACGTTTGAGAAATAAAAGAAAGATTATATTCTGAATAATTACATTCGCAACTAATAACCTTCCGAATGCGCTCTTGACGGGATAAATCAGTCTCACGTCAAGGCCTGAGCGGACACGAAACGGCAGTATCTTAAAGATAAGCAGTACCTAGTGGAGGCCATATTCGCAAATCTTCAGAATATGCTTTCGGAACGTGTCACCGCTACTGAGACTACGATATAGGCTATCCACAAGGCTAAGCCACATCCTCAAACGCCATCACCAAAGCAGGATTCGAACCCACAGCCTTTACAGAATCAAGCGAGTACACCGCACCATTCAGAATAATCTGCTCAACAACCGAGTAGCTCCTCATGCCTGAAAAACACCCGTCAAAAGAGAAATCGCATCACTACCGTTAAAGGACGCGCTTCTCCGCCCGACGCGCAACATTAAATGGCATCATCAAGCCTCCACTCGCTTCCCCTATCTTGTGCAACGACGTCAAGCCTAGAGGCAGATTGTATCGACATTAACCGAGTCCCTTATCCTCCTCGCCTCTCTCTGCCCCTCCCTCCGAACCGATCCCACAACTCGCAGATGTCAAGGGAGCGGCAAGGCAGAGGAATAGCAGACAGGGGATCCTTCTCCCGCAAGTCCTCATAATTACAGCGAATCTCAAACGTTTGATTACTTCATTCCGCATCAAAGCGTCACGGTCTCTTCGAACCTAAAATTATAACCCTCCCGTCTTCACCCCCAGCCCACCAACGGCACAGGCGCCACAACACACACCGCCTGCCAGCCGCCCCTTTTGCCGCCTCCCTTCCACCACCCAACTCCAACCCTCCCCCTCTCGGCTGTGCCGGATCACAGTCGGCCCCACACCACGGCAACATTATCCTTCAGCGTGACCGACGAAGAGTAAAGCTGAAGATACACTCAAAACACTATCATAGCCAACCAGCCAGACAGCCCTCGGGTGTCAATTTTTCAAGAGCTGTAGTTCTACGGTAAATTTTCTAGGCTGAGAAAATAATTTTATTGGTGTTGACACGCTGGAAACACCTGATAATAGTTTTACCTTCCATGATTTTTGACAATGCCTCAAAATTAAAATATTTTTTCACCAATTCTTACATTTGATCCCGAACAATGTTTTTAGTACGCCGTCATCGACGATTCACGTGCTTTACTTCGGATTATTATTGTAAAGACCGAAGAAAACATATTTTGTTTTTCACATTGATAATTTTTTCTCATTATGTAAAATTCTCAATTACTTTACCTCACCTTAACGTATTTTACTTTGATACGTTCAGGCCATATTCAGGCCGTTCAGGTTATATTCATCCAGCAAGTGTTAGTATCTTTTAAAATGTGCCAGGCGACTCTCCAAGGAGGTGTTTCAAGAGGATGAAAGGTACAAACGTTAATACAATTCTTCAACAAGACGATGATTTACGGTAAGTTACTGCTCCATGAAAAATAAGAACGAAATATACGTGAACGAACAATTAAGGAAAAATGAGAGCACGTCACATTTGCGGCACATTTTCCAATTGCACCACTAATAACCCTGGAGTGGTTGAGGCCAGTAGGGTCGTGAGATCAGAATTATCGACCAGACCAATTCCATTGTGGAGATTATTCTCATAGCCAAAATCTTGGACCCGAAATATTAAGTTCCTAATTCCACTAGTTCCATCAAGTCGTGAGTCAAAGGCTTTGAAGATTTTTGAAATTGAGACAACCAACCAAACTACATACCTCCACCTAAGGTCGGTTTGATTGGTGAAAAATAAAGCTTAACAAGCAAAAGACCCATCGAAGTAATGGCACCTCAGGGTAGGGGATTACTATAACTGAGCCGCTAGTGATTTACGAAAAATATACTCAAAAGTATTGCAATGCTTGGATTAAGATCGACGCCTGATCAGATCTCTTATGGATTTATGAACTTGGGACGTCTTCAAAATTGGACTGAAATGACCAATAACATGAAAACTAAAAAATACTATAAAACCCTTATCGTTTAGAGAATCCCGAGCGGCAATCGAAGGCACTAAAAATAGGCAACATCACACTACGCCCTGATGAGAATGGTTGTAAAAAAAAGCTAATTGCAATATTCCTGTTTCTTAATTATGACGCCAGTACTTTATTGCAACACTACTAGAGACTACACAGTTTTCTTTTGACCTTACATAATTATCCAGTTCGACGAGCCATAATTATTTTGGGAAAGATGATTAAGCGACAAAAACTTTCCTTGGGGCAACACACTTCACAGTGATTAATCATTCTATCCCGAATATAATCGCGCTCTCCGATTAAATCTTGGGTTCGATATCTGGAAATAATGCTAAAATTGTTTCGTTGAGAAACATGACCATTTACATTTTGTTTTCAGAATTTCTAGTGTGTATACAATAACTTCCGATTTTCTTCTGGACAATTTTTAGGGCGCGTCACCTAGCAACCTAGCATTTTAGTGCAGGGAGCATATATTATGGATTAATGATTGCATCCCATACACAATGAAGGCACTCAGAATAAGCACTCATGAAGGCACATTAGCAATGAATTGTAAGTACTAATTACCGCAGGACTTACGAGAAGAAGAAGAAAGAAATTATCCATTTAGTGCATCACCATCAACGTGGCGGGACATATTTTGACGATTTGCTAAATGAAATCAACCCAGCCGCTTAGCAATGGAAAACAGATATCACAAGAGATGGATAAGGGTGAAGCCATAGATGTTACCTCCAATACCAACCTAAGGACTCGCTGCGCCTCTTTAGAGCTCGACACCAAAATTCAGGTGAATACCCTCCGGATGGATACAACGCTTCGCAGCGCGTTGACAACTAAGGGATCGAAGGAGCGGAAAAGAGTCGCCCCTTGGACTAGGTAGAGGGTGGATTTGGAAGGAAGGTGGCGAGAGTAGAATGGAATTGTGAGGAATAACTAAAGGGACAAGGGATTAAAACTGGAACGAATATGCGGGTGCTGCGTGCGGAAAATTCGTGAAAATGAGTGTTTTCGGGAGAGGGGACATGTGTGTGCCCTGCCATCATCACGTCTCATTAGTTGTTACATACGGTAGCCTTAGTGTGAAATTCAACAGAGGAAAAATCATAAGCCTTGACCGGGATTCAAACCCGGATCCCTCGATATCACGCCGAGTGCTTTAGCCAGTTAACAACCCGAAGCAATCTCCTTCCCTGTGGATTTTTTCCGACTCCGGTATCCTCAAAATTTGTGAATACTTGACTGACGGGAGCCCGAAGATGACGTTGTTTGGAAAGTTTGGGACGAGGAGGATGAATGGGGACAGAAAGAAGCTACTGTCGGTAACAGCGTAGTCTTAGCTTGGCATAAGAAGCGACAAAATACAACGCTAATGCGCAATTTCCCACAAGAGGTCGCATTAAAATAATTATGCGAAGCCCACTTAGAAAGAATGTGCAAAATGTGGGTTGAAAAGATCGATATTTCATTGCAACTTTCTCCAGCGATCAGGTTCTTAAAATAAATTCTCATTTTAGTTGGATTGCGGAAAATATTTTTGATACCTTTCCAAGTGTCAAGCGAATGAAAAGATAAATTTATACAATGAGCATTCTACGATAATCCAGACGTGAACGCGACTTTAATTTCATGAGTAATGAAACGATTCCTAGCTGAAATCAGTTTCGCTACCTGCCTGGGCACGCAGGGGCAGGGCGAGGGTACCTTCGTGAGGAGCGAATCCTTAATAAGATGGGCACAACCAATATCCTCCAACGAGCGGAAGTTGAGGAAAGTTAAAGAAACCGCTCAGGAAGCCTGAGACCAGATCTAGAGAGTAGACGGTGTTTTGGAATTAGGGGTCAATTTGCAAGTCGATAAAGACCTACGACATAAACGCTACCAACTGCGACCGTCGAAACTGTGACAGAACACTGTGACAATTTAATTTATCGAAAATTGCATTACATACCACCATCTGTACATGACGGGGTCATTCTAAACGCTTGGGCAATGACTGCCACATTGAGCGTCGATCAGAAACATATAAGACAATTCGGACTGATGTTATTTTCGGCGACGCCAAATAGGGACTCTAGAATATGTCCTCATACTAATGGAAGATTAATAGCGACTGTGTTACTCAAAAAAAATAAAAAACTGAGGCTATTCATTTATGCAGCTACATAATGATCGAGTTGATCAATAACATGTGTAAGCCTACTAAAAGAAAATGTTGACGTAGAAATTAGGTATCTAAATACATACAACTAAGTATAGCATTCGTCACATACATTTTTAAATTATTTAAAGAAGAGCTCTTATTGTTAGTATTGTGGGTTGAATCATTTTATCAGCACCTATGAGATATTTATTCATATTGCATGCTCATTAGAAAGACATTCTACGGCAGAAATGTGTCCATCACTACAAGTAATGCACAAAGGTTATCATTTCCGCACACCATTATACATGCCATAAGGTGATATAAAAATACTATTGTAATCAAAAGCATTCACTGTGGTCCTACACTGCTAGGATTAATACACCAATTGAAAAGGCATCATGCATTACACCACGGCTATAATTTTTAAAGATTTTAATTTGAAGAGATCCAGGTATATTTAACTTCAAATATCCCCTTCTGAGGTCAATAGGTCGAGAAAACAGGAGCGGGGCACCTGAAACACGGGAGTGATAGTAGGAAGAAGTCAGGGAGCCCAGTGCGGTCATTCAATGTGGGCGCTCACGATAGCGACTGATAACCGAGTATAAACGCGACGCGTTTCTGTACACGCGTGTATGTGACGATAAAGGAGAGGAGTCCCGCATATTTCCGTACTGGAAAGGGATATCCCCACCCCCCGCCGCTGCTCTGAGGCGAGGGAGGTGAGAGAGCGGGGGTATATATTTCCGGGGGACTGCCAATGGCGCCCAATTAGAGAGAGTGAAGCTCCAAGGGAACCGTTTCAATGCTCCAAATTAAGGCATAGCTGACCGCAAACCCGGGATCCCCGAAACCCACTCCCAATAACTCGACCTCGCCACTTCCCTGACGGTGCTACCCCTCCCTCCCCCTGACGGCCGAAACCCCACCACCTCCTGAAACATCCTCCCCAGGAGGCTTCGAGGAGCGGGCACGTAGGCTCATCCTGAACAGCACGCGACCCGCATTGCGCGAGTACACAGCGGGTTGAGGGTATTCGCGGCGGCATTTCTATGGCGGCCGCTCCAGCATTCGCGCTGCATCGTGGGTCGACAAATGAAGGACGATCGTGATCCGAAGGCGAAAAACCTCGGTAGTAACTAGATCTAGGCGAAATCGTGTTGCGCTGAATCATAGTTTCAGTTAAAAGTAATAACCACGTTTACGAATTCAGTAAATTGCTGCCTGTACATACATTTTCTGACTTCCATCATTTTCCCTCAAATCAATCACACGCCAAACCGTTTCAGCGTCTCTTTTCTGCCAAGCACATTCCGCTCCTCCACATACACAGACCGATAGCTTCCGACCATGTCCACATATTTCTCCAGTACCAATGTTCTACGTCAAAAAACACTTGAGCTCTATAGTTATATTATATCTATATTAATCCATTATTTAGCCTTTAATATAACAGCTCATACGATCTCAGACTACATTTTTGTACCATTAGTAAATGCGTTTTAGGTAACACTATGCTTCCGCATTATAATAGGTTCATTTATAGAATGCCTAGTACATACCAATCTAATTTCAGACTAAAGTGTCACGCCACGTCACAAAATACGCACCGTACACTGAAGTCATGTATTGCACTATTGTATATAGGTAGTGCAAGTGAGAAAGTTATGCTAGTCGAAGTCCTTTCCAGTAACAGAACCATAATATTTCCCGAGCATAGACGGGAAGCATTGGAACATTACAACTGATTTCCCGGTAGCTATCGATTCAGAAGCGCCATTGTCAACAAGAATCGAGCCTTTCACACCCTGCACCTAAACAGGACATTTTTGTTACTGAGTAACAACAGGTTAATAAATATCTGAATCACATGTGATTCCGGGAGTCGGTTTCCCCGCATCCCTAAGTATATGAGTCACTCTGGTAAAACATATAACAGACGACACAACCTTCCGGCAATATATATCACGCAACCGTTGTTTTAAGTCCTTTCCTAAGGTAAGATCAAAAATATTTCTAATTTCTGATCAATACCTGACCTTCACAAGCGAAAAATGGCGAGGTTCGGGCTCCTGTTCGGCTAAGATGTAGTTTGTTTAATAGAAGTCAGAGAACGGAACGTATGAATGTAAAATACGCTAAGATGAGGCAAAGCAATTAGTGTGGAAACCAAAATGTTTTCTTCGGTCTTCACATTAAATGTCCGAAATGAAACACATCAATTTAAGTAGATGACGGCATATTGAAAACAACGTTCATGTTCAAATATAAGAATCGGTGAAAAAAATACTTTAATTTTGAGTTATTGTCAACAATCATGGAAGAGAAAAATATTATCATGGTGTTTCCAGCGTGTCAACACCAATAAAATTCTTTTCTCGGACTATAAAATTTACAATAGAACTACAGCTCTTGAATAATCGACATCCGAGGCATTCAAAATTATTTTAACTAGTCGACCGATGTACGATAAAAATTGATAAAATATTGCTCAAGTAGTGCGAATTCATTAGAAAAAGTGAGTCTGGCTATTCCCTAGTAGCATCAGTGTAAATTCAACTCGACTGTCCTGATAAAAAAGTACTTCTTTAAAACTATCCTTTTTTATTCGTATTCACATCGTGGCAATTGCCGTCGAAATGAATGCGAGAAAACTATCAAAGAGGCGGATTCGTGGATAGGGTAGGAGGGCTTAGGAAGGAGCTTTCGCCGGCGAGAAAGGAAGCGAGGGGACGGAACGGAAAGCAGGAGAATGCGAGTGGGTTTGCGTAGGAGTGGGTGGGGCAGGGGAGTTGGGGCTGGGTGGGTGAGAAAGCGAGGGGAAACAGGGCGGAAAACCAACGTCACGTGCCATCAGGCTGATGGGTCACCGACAGCTCCTCTCCCTCAATCGTTTAAGTCTTCTACCCCGACCGCCCCCACCCCCACGAGCCCCTTCCCGAACAGAGCGAAAGGGGGCTCCACCCACATTGCCCCGTCCCCTCCCCATCCTCCAAACACATTCTCCTCCACTTCTTGCCACCACCCCTTTCCCTTCCCCATCCATCCTCAAGAGCACCTTCAACCCCGCCCCAATTTTGTCATTTATATGAAAATGTAATATCAAGTTCTCCCCCCTAATGTCTCATATGGTGTTTTAAAAGGCATTTTTCCCCGAAAGAAAATTATTTATCTGGACACCGATTTTGAGCATTTTTATTTTCCTAGCTCTCATAAAGATCATTCTTTATAACTACGTAAACTTCCTTCGTAATTAACCGCTAATACATTATATCCATGACAGATTCAGAGATAAAATAACAGATATTCGGCAATAAATAATTATTTCCTGTATGATTTGGTACATAAAATATGGCATAAGTGGATCACTTAGGAAAATGGATGCTCTAGATACTTGGAAGAATGAAGTAAGAATGCTGTCTCGGATAGAAGATTGTGAGAGAATGGATTCAAGTCTAGATTACGGCAAAGAAATATGATACATATACGGGTAGCATTTCGGTATAATGAATAACTTATAGAATGTCATCGACTGATGCGGTCCAAAAGAATCCAAAGAGAAGGAACGTACCGGGTCAAAGGAACAAGATATCATCTAGGAATGATATAGAAATAAAGGAACTTGTATTTTTTTAAAGTTTCCATAAAAATAAGCAACAAGTAAATTTTTTGCGCTGTCTTAGGAATAAAAGAGTCAAGGGTATGAAGTTGTTTTCATGGCACCACAAGATTAAATCAATATTAATCATTTAATGCACGAAGAAATTGCCCATGAAAAAATCGGCCTAGACCGGGAATCGAACCCGGTCAAAGCTTTCCGGGCCAATGCGCAGACCACTAACGCTACCCAGATTTAATCAATTCACTTAATACACTGTTTAAAAAATAATTGAGGAACTGGAGCTTTGGAGGAATACTGGGACTGGAGTACAGTGCAGAAATGACGATTTTCGTGCTAAACAGCGATAAGACAGCAATAAAAAGTAAAATTAATGCCCATTGGAGTCACAACCTTAGCATCATGGAATCACTACGAAAGCCTTCGATAAAGAAATTTTTCAACAATTCGTCACGGATTTCATTCATGATTTTACGACATTGGAGTACTCCTTTAGATTTTCAACGTTCTGCCTAATTGAATACCGGTAGATAAAGCCTTGATTAAGTAACACAGCAATAACGTGATATAACCTACCGCCAACATTATTAGTGGAGACACTGCAGGTCGGGCACAAACGTAGAACTATTTCAATCCAATAATTTTGAAAGTACACTCTTGGTAAATTGTAAACGTGTACGTTGAACGCATTACTCACGAGTCAATCCATTTCTACTTTTCCTTTAATTTCTCCAAACTAATTCCCAACCCTCCACTTCCCTTTTGAAAGCGTCAGCCCGTTTGAAAATTATAATTTCCATTCCTCCACTTTGGCTTCCAACCAGAAAGAACGTCCCCACATTCCCTCCGCCATAATACCGCGCAGCATCAACATCCGTCCAGAGGGCGGAGTCTGACGTGCACTTACCGGAAGAAAGGGGTCGGGCCGCATGTCTGCGGGAAGGAAGCGCCAGCTAACAACCACTCGAAGCGAGAAATAAGCCAGAGGGCGTCCAGGGGCTCCGCAGGCGAAGAGAAGGGAGGGAATACATCCTCGCGACAGGGACCGGCACGGCAATTTCTTCGAGACTCAAAACTATCGCTATCCACTCAGCCAATCACTTTTTACGCGAGAGATATGATGCTTCTCTTCTACTCTCCGGCGACCAAGACACGCGGCAATTCAAACGGATTCCGCACCGAAACCTGTTCCATCTCATGAGCAGAAATTTCCTTTATGCGTTATTAAAGAAATAAGATTACAAAGTCCGAATACTTCGAAATATTTAAAGATACATTAAGAGCATAGACAAAGATGCTGTTATCTATGTAAATAATCCTTAAGACCCTATATCAAATCTTCCCACAAGACTACATAATTGAACTTGGAGAAACAATCTCGAACAATACCACTTTACTACCCGTTCTTCTATCACACGATCCGCGTTTACAAAAACTAATGATAAATACGCAAACTTAAAGAGAAAAATTTCATTGTAACCCACCAATCATTTTACCCTTGATAAATTTTCATGAATTAACAACTGTAACGTTTAAAACCCCCTTAAACATAACCTCAGGCAGGGTCAGTGAATGATAAAGATTTAGACTCCTTACCTGGCGTGATATTTCGCACGAATTTGGCGACCAATAACTGCGCGCGGTTGCAGTCAGAATGCGGTTGCAGTCAGAATGAGAGGATGCTTCTAATAGTGAATTCTCAGATTAAAACATTAAAAAAAATAAACTTTACTTGCATGCTTTGACTATCCAAAAAAAATGCCTCATTCATTCTATTATAGCTCGAAGAAAAGTAATTTCGTCAATTTAGAAAGAAAAAAAGACGATACGCATAGAGTTTAATGTTCCACATAAGGTAAGGAGTTGAAAAATACCCTCCAAATATCTGTGGATGTTTGACGCCTTATAAAGAGGAGAGATAAGAGTACCCACCCCTGGAGCACTCAAATGCGCTAGATTATTCATAAAGACTTAAATAATAAATAATTGCACTTATGAACTAACCTAACAAGGAAAATGTCTACGTTGTGTAAAACCACATCCATTCTCGTAAACTTTAATGGAATAGATAATTAACGTTATGCTACTAAGAAGTCGACGACATTAACCAGTTATACCAGATGTTTGGTTAAAAATGCCAGTTACGCTAAATTCGGGTACTCCTTAGTAGAAACTAGGGAATCAACCCCGCTTGAACTGAAAATTAATCAACCTTGATAATATAGGACACAGTTGCCACAACATAATCTTCCAAATCAAAATCTTCCATTCTGAGTACCAAAGTACACGAAGTTCTCACGGATGCGCATGATTCATAAAGCATTCGTTTCAAGGCTAAAATATCCAATGAAACTCGAAGGGATAAACACTGCCTTCGCTTTTACCCCGCATAAAAATAAACTGCTTAGCCCTTCGTTACTCATGTGGGGTGTACAGAACCCCAGCAGATCAAGTTGCCCTCTATTCTCCTATATGGCGTGAGTGTGCACTTTGAGACCTTGAGCAATTGTCACCGAGTATGGGTGCTATGCGCACACGATTTCATCGGCAATCTGATATGGAACGTAGAACCGTGACGATCGGAAATATAGCTTCTGGGTATCTTACAGCCCACCCGAGCAGAGCCGGAAGTCTTCTGGGTGTGTCACACCCCACCTGAGCAATGGCGAGAATAATAATAATTATAATATTTGCGAATTTGTTCAGGATGAAATTAGGGTTATGCAGCCCTATCTTCCATTTCACCCTCACACGTTAACACCTATGCCCTGAGTGGAAGAAAACACCCAGGTGAGACTCGAACCTGCGACCTTAGGATTGCCAGGCGTGGACTTTACCATGCCGCCACTGAGGCCGGCATGAGAGGAAACTGACCCGCCACCGAGAATGAGTGGAAAGGTAAGAGACTTCAGTTTTTGCTGGGATATGTCTATAGTGTTTTGCATTTTATGGGGTGCGTACAATTACATAAGAGCACCGCCATTTGCAGATGTTATACGAGGAAGATATTGAGAAATTACTTTTGCAATTTCTTTCTGACAGTGATAAAGAACGTAAACAGGGTGATACTGTGTTACAACCAGAGAATGATTCTGCCTTAGAACCAGAACACATCAGCAAGAGAGAGAACATAATACAGACTCCAATGAAGATACTGATGATGAAGATGAAATGGGGAAAGGATTGCAAAGCAAGCATACTGCATAGGAAAAGACAAAACGTTCAAGTGGTCAAAGGCACAGTATCGTAAAACACGCACTAGCTCGCACAACATTGTAAAAGAGGCGCTTGGGGTCAAAGGTTATGGAAAAAATCTAAGTCCCTTACTGAGTGCTTTTGAGTTATTCCTTTCCTCCAACATAATCCAGATGATTGCTGACTGTACTAACATGTTCATCAAGAAAGCCGCAGGACTTTCAAGGACAAGGATTCAAGGACAACTCAAGAGTATCAAAAACTGAATACATGGAGCTCAATGCAGTTCTTTGGCTTCTATATCTGCTTGGTGTTTTCCGCCCCGGCTGGCTAAATCTGGATGATTTATGGTAAAACGATGGAACTGGCTTTGAAATCTTTCCTGCGACAATGTCACATTTCCGGTATCGGTTCCTACCGCAATCTCCAATTTGATAATCGCCAGACTTATAAGGATCGCCGTAAGTTGGACACACTGGCTCCAATACGCCGTGTAGGTATTCGACCTCTTTGAGTTGAATTGTAAGGCCCATTACTCTGTCGGAGAATGTGTCACAATTGAAGAAAAACTGGAAGCATTCCGTGGTCGGTGCTCATTTATCCAGTACATTCCCTTAAAGCCAGCGAAATATGGCATCCTGGTTTTTGCTATGGCAGACTCAAAGATGTTTTACACCAGAAAGTGGGAGGTTTACATTGGCAAACAGCCAGATGGTCCCTAAAAACTGCGCAACATCCCGACTGATATAGAGGAAAGGATAATGCCTCCAATCTCAGGAACTGGGAGTAACATAGCAGTCAATAATTGGTTCACCAGAATATCTGTGGCCTCCAAGCTCTTGCATGATCATAAACTAATATTGGTAGGATTAACACGCAAGAACAAGAAGGAAATTCTTTCGGCGTTCTCTCAGCCAAAAGGTCGATCAGTTTTCTTCCAGTGCCTTCGGATTCAATGGGAACCTGACATTGATATCCTATATCTCAAAAAAAAAAAAAAAAAAACAAGGTCGTAAATCTGATTTCAACGGTGCACAATGATGCCAAACTCGATGTGTCCACGACAGAGACAAAGAAACCTCAAAATATAACCTTCTATAATAAAACAAAAGGAGGCGTAGATACAGTTGATCCAACTGAGCGGGACTTATGATGTTTCTGGAAACAGCAGGCGATGGCCTCTCACCGCCATCTTTGCCCTTTTCAATATTACTGGAATAAATGCTCAGTTAATTTATTATAGAAACACTAAGCAGTCATTGTTGTGCAGAAAGAAACTGGGCTTGTCTCTTATACTAGAAGAGCTGCACCGAAGCTGCACCAAGGAGCCACCAAGGAGCTGCAACTGACGCTCCAGCAAATTACCGGAAGGTTTCCATCATCTGCGAACCCTCCGCCATCAAAGAAACTAAAGCAGGGAAGATGTAACGATTGTGCAAGGGCCAAATACAGAAAAGTACAATTTCAATGCCGTGCCTGTTACAAATACATATGTATAGACCATGTGATTCGATTATCCATGAACTTCTTTCATTCGCAAGAATTCGAACATGCATGCACGGCAGGAGAGGAACAAGACTAGACCCAGCAGTAAACTTTTTAAATGTTGTAATAATTTAGGATTACATGTTTTTTCATTGCATTGTAACATTTTTTTATTGTTTACGACAATTTCATGTAAACACCCAAGGCCTTTTGAACTAAAAAATGCATAATCCAACATTGTATATGAATATTTATAACTAAATAGAAATGGGGTGCTTGACAGCCTACCTGATCAATCTGGATAAAATCAGGAACCCGAGTAATGGAGGGTTAAATGTCATCGTTTTTCAGCAATCACTAATTATCACCAGGCAAAACAATCAAATATAAGTGCGATTCCCGTGAATTATTTTTACAATTAAAGATACGGCACTTTTTCGTGAGAAATACTGGGGCATTGTAGCATTGACTTGAGTCGCTGCAAACACATTATGGAAAGAAAAAAATTTTAACCAGCAAAAATCCAAACAGTAAACCTAAAAAGTCAACCTGGCGCGGTAAAAAAAATACACGAAAGGAAAATACTCACTTGGATGAAAAGCCAGGATGTAACCAACGCTAGTCCACTGTACTGCCCGTTGAATCGATAGTGGTAAGCGTAGAAGGAAAAGTGGTACAGGTAGAAGAAACTGCAACGAGAGAAATTCCACCATATAAAATATGTTAGAAATAGTGCAACACCACCGTTAACGCATAAATGAATACTCATTCACCTCCATTTTTAAATAACTAAAACAATAATAATGCAAATCATACAACTACAAATCGGACCCGAGTTCTTCTCAGGAACACAAAAATGTTTCATACATAAGTATATAGTCATGAAATATAAAACGATGAACGGTACCGCAATGTATATCGATTATAATTAGCAAACATAGACACCATCATGTCATTCTACTTCGGGGTAGGCGGGGTAGGCACAGTCAAAAGAGCTTGATTCTCGGTGTTAGGCCAGTAAATCTGACTCAATTTCGTCAAATCAGCTATACCCTTGGATTACTCTCTTGCTTCAGTAAGAATCATGCAGTGATTCAAAAACGCCCACCTTTTCACGGTATGCTAGCTCTAAGGGAGTCCTTTCAGAAAGGATCCTACTTTGAGTGTAAGAGTGAAAGCAGACCCAGAGTAATACTAAGATTAAGAGCGGAAATGTGCCAGACCGGTCGAGCGTCGTATCCGTGAGCAGGGAAACCTGCTCGCGTTGCTGGTACTACAAAGACTGGTAACCTTGCATAATCTATTCCTACTGACACCTAATAGTTAAAAAGTAACCTCCAACGGCCCAAACCACGATGGGCAGCGGAAATTGTATAAAGTTGGTCGATTAATAAACGGAAAATGACAATTATGAATAATATTGTAATAAGCATGGCAGTAAGGTAACATGGATCTCAAATCTTCACTTATCGAGCGCAATGGCCACCGAACTGACTCAATGACTATTATATCGGCTGGGTTGCGTTACTAATGGATATTGGTTGCCTATCTTTTCCACACGGTCTAGGATACGGGCACCATTACATTGGTAGCTATCCGTTACCCTAAGTCGACTGTGGTAACTAATTTGGGTAAATGTGTACCAATGTCTATGATGTCAAAGGAGATTAAAAAGGTTTTCAAGTGCATTTAAGAAACTGCTGGCGTGGCTGAGGCAGACAGGGCCGTTGCCTAGAACGTATTCTAGATCTCCTCTTGTCTCTAACGAATCAGGAACGTCCAGTTAACGTGCCGACTGAATGACCAGAAAGTCGTATTCTCTAATCACGCGTCGGACACATTTTGTTTTTGTCTTAAATTTTTTACGTTCCAAAGAATTTTGCTGAGGAAGTAGTGATGATACTGAGGACAATCCAGAATTTGATGAAACTGTACGCATTCCTCACATCACCTTGAAATGAGGGTAAATTATCTAGCTAAATGAAACTTTGGAGGATGTCATTTTTTGCCGAATATGTCTAGGTGCATTCTACATACCCAAAGGTAAGTAGTTGAATCTGGTGCTTGTAATACCGAATAAGCAACCAAGGGGCCACATGGTACAACAATGGATGATTGGAATTTTGGCGTTCTTGCGCCCATAGCAATAACGCTGAGATAACTAAGCAAAGTAATGTTGTTTTCCAGATCGAATATTTCAAACAGGGATGAATATTTCCAGTATAAAATTAAAGAAATCATCTCCAACTATTTTAAACGCATCATCCAGGTTATGGTACGTACATAACTACTGTAATTATCATTTATACATTTAACTCAGACATTTACATCACAAACAAATAATTTAATTTTCTAGTTTTCTTATCTCAAACGATCTATGAACAAAAAGCTCCTACCCTGGCCTGTGTAAATCATTTCTTGGCTGTCTTGTTTAGTACCCTTCCATGCACTGTAAATTATTTTCTTCAAGCGCCCTCCGAGTCATACAACGGCGTCTAATCCAGCGATATCTCAACGCACGTCGTATCTTTACGGACCTTTCGATGCAGAATGACGAGGGTGGAGGAGCCCGCACGGGAGTGGAAGGGTGAGGCGGGAAGGAGAGCGCGAGGCGGCGGCGTTGAGATGGGGTTGGGGAAGGCAGAGCGTCTCCTCGTTGAACGGGAACGGCATTCGCCCTCGCTCCTTAAGTGCGGTCCACTCCCGCCAAATATGCTCATCAATTTCCAGGGAGAGGGATATCTTGTAACGCGGAAGGGAATCAGGGAGAGGGAGAGAATAGAGGGGTCTGTGGAGGGGGTTTGAGAGGAGAACAACCTTACAGGGCGGTCAGAGGGGGGGCAGAGAGGGGGGACAGGGGGGAGGGTGGAAGGAAGAGGGTACGTTGCTCGGGCATTCGTAAATATTTAGCGATATCGAGGTGGGTATTTGGGGGGAAATGGGGTAAAGCGTGCATTTAGGGGGTTGGCTTTGGAGGAGGCGGTTGGAGGGGGCAAGGGCGGGGTTGTAAAGCGAGGGCAGTGGGAGGCAGGGGAAGGGGAGGCATTTGCGCAGAGGGAGGAGTGCGGACGATGGGGGTTTGTAGAGGGTGTGTATCAGAGAAACGGCCCTTCTTTTTTTCTTTCCCCTTTAGCTAATGGTGTTACCCTGTCGGGGAGACCCTAGATAGCCGTGGCTGCGGAGTGGGTGGCTGGGGGTGGGAAGGGGCGGAGGAACGGGAGAGGTGGGGGGTCATTGAGTGGGCGTTGGCGCCTTGGCGGAAGATGGCGAGGTGGAGAGTAAGGGGGAAGGTTGTCGCTGTGACGGCGGGGGGCGAGTAAGAAATAGAGAGGAAGTGGTTGATTATTTTGGCGAGTTGCGATCACTCAGGGGGTGTGCATTCACGGGCGAAAGACTCGAGCGGTTCATACTTCGATCGATACGTGGCTTAGCGGGGCTTATAAAATACCATCCACGTTTTACGCCCCCTTCCGCGATAAATAAGTATCTAACGTGTTTATTTCATTACTGCGCCCGGTTCGATTACCTAGGTCATATTTCACTGCGGTTAATTAATTGATGGCATACCTTTAAGGCGACGAGAAACAAGAATTCACTGCCATAGCTGAAGAGAAACCTTTTCCTTAAAAGAAGGCGTTATGGGAAATACCTGAAAACATAGATTCACTTAACAGCGCCCCAGCGCATGTACTCCAGCGCATGTGGCCTACTCAAAAAGGCCGAAAGTGTTTTGCGAAGATGCCAAAACCTACAATAAGGAGCATACATTCTCAATAATGGCAACATTAAATTTAAAAAGCAATTCTGTAAAACCACGTTTTGCTCGGTTTATCAGCTACCGTTAAATAGCATTAAGATAAATAAAATTTGACTAGCACTAAGCGATTGAGATAACGATATTACCATAAGCCATCATCAATAAATATAATATTAGTTTGACAGCACATGCGTCGTATAGGGCTTATTACCCCATTAATATCAATCGTATATCATTAATATCAATATCAATCGCGACTAAGCAAAGAGAAAACAATTATCCTGATGTATGTCCCAGGAAACTTAGTAGCAAGTGAAGCTTCTATGGCATTAAAAACGTCGCAACACGACAGTGAACTTAGGATGGCTAAATCGGTCTTAAAATTCGTCCAAATTGTCAACCGATAACCGAAATATAACCATAGGTGTCACCATGAATTCAAATACCAGCACTCAAAATGAAAGCAAAAGGAGCATCACAGCTCCAATAAGATGACATACACTCCTTCCTTAATGTATACGAAGTTTTAGAAGGCGTTTAACAATATTCTAGCAAAACATCTTTAACGTCTACAAATCCTTCGGTGGCTTCGAAAAACGCTCGTAAACTATTAAACACTCCAGCAGTAAGGACTTCCATGGGCACTTGAAGATTAACCAAATCCGCTTCAAGGGGGAAAAAGCGAAAAAAAAAGTTTTCATTTTAATATTTATAAGCCCAGAGCGCGCCAAACTTCCCACGAACCATCGGCACCCAACACAAAACCAACGGGAAATGGAGAGGAGATGTATTTCGAGGAGAAGAGGAAAAACACATTTGACCATTCGAAACTCTTTCCCTGAGATGGACAGCGAGTCCGGCGGCGATGAAATGAATGAGCAAAGGTTGAGGAGGTGGAAGGCGTCGTTCGGTGGAGCGGGTGAGTGATTCGGCGGGGTCCTCAAGGGGGGGCGCGAAAGCAGGGGGCGGATGTAAGAGGAGGACAAGGATGGGGGCCCCAAGGGGGGGCTTGGGGGCGGGGGATTAAGCATGCATCCACGGGGATGGAGGCTGATGGGAGGGGCTGGGCACGGGGAGTGTGTGAAAGAACGGGGGGGAAGGGTCGCGAGGTGGGACCGAGAGGGAGCAGGCGGGGGGTCCGACGACAAGAGGGCGGCGACCCGTGGGCTCTGTGTCTGGACTCCCACGGAGAGGCGGCGTCAAGGCGTCGGAGAGGCCGTGGAAGGGAAGCTGAGATAGAGAGAAGTGGAAGGAGAGAGCGAGCTGATGGGGGAGGGGTGGAGAGAGTACAGGGGAGTGAGGGAGGAGGTGACGGCGGAAAGAGCAAAAGAGGAGCGGATATCGCAAACGGCGCGCTTCGGCGGCAAGCTGTTTCCGTGAGCGCATTATTGGTTTAATCAACTATTTCCATTGATGTTTTATGCGGAGCAATACCGTTGACGTGCCGAGGGGCTCAATCCAAGTCGCGCAAACTTATTGACTCTAATCTTGGAGAATTCCAGGTCTTTAGGGAAGACCAATGTCCGCGACATTTACGTAATTAGCGGTTCATGCTATGTCCAATGTAAATGGCATGAATGTAATTCCTTAAACGTGGATAACGCGTCAAAGGAGAAGTGTAGAACAGAAGCAGTTTGAAATAGAAAAAGAAATTCCTTCACAAGGGGTTTGTATTTTTCCGGTTTGAACACAATAACCACAGCAAAAATAGGTTATTACGCAATAAAAATGGACTTCATTCACTAATAACAATTTAATCGGCATTATTGGAATGAAAGGCCATTGCTTTCATCATTTTGTTTCAATAGTGAGTCATAAGAATGAAAATTATAGCTAATATGCAAACAAAAAACACGTAAAAGAGTCGATGTTTCGAAGAGATAAGACTTTAAGAGTAGAAGGACCAGACGCTTGCCTACTGGCTTGTGAATTATGGATGGAATAATGCATTTTTTAATGAATTTATCTGCTAAGTGCAAAGATGATCTAAACCCAAATGCACTTCTAAAACACTTATGCCAACAGTATACAATGCTAAATATGTGCTTATAATGGCTTCGGAAGTTACTCAAAAAGTTCAGGTTGGAAGTCTTGGAACCGCTAACTTGGGAGTCTCTTAACGCAAAAGGTTTGCATGCATACCCTTTTGGAGTCAATAATGAAGTTGTGCGTCCAGGTCGTACACAATTGCGTTCAGCTCGGGATTAATACGCGCCAGCGAGTCCGAAAATAAACATACTCAACAATAACACTCGGGGGAACATGGCGAATTTTGGGCAAGGCCGAAGACGGAAAAAAGGATGAACGTGAATAAATCATATCTCGGCCAGAGGAAGAAGGAAATTCTAAGGCGTAAGTTTCCTTTTGATGTCTATTGATTTTTTACACCGTTGCGGCGGCGGTTCGGGGCATATCCCGACACCACGGCCCTCCCACGTACGACCGAGTCCCGCGCGTTGACAATGGGCAGGGTGGAGGCACGTGGGCCGCCCACGCGCGCCGGGGGGCCGCGTCCAGGGGCGGCATCGAAAAGGGCAGAGGCGGTGACGGGAAAGAAGGCGGCCGGGGAGACGAGGAACATGCAGAAAAGACGGGTCCACGGAGTGGGGCAGAGAACGAGTCATCGCTGCCACTCCGAATTCGTTGCATAATGAAGAAATACAAGCAAGAGGCGCTGTACGTAGCGATGCGATTGACGAGAGACGACAATTTCTAAATAGAGAATGGTTACAGAAATCAGCCTTTATCCTTGAATGCATGAGCGTTTAGCAGGAGGGAAGTCAGGAACTCACACACTGACTTCAGTATTTTTCAGGCAGGAGAAAATGACGGAATAAATAGCTGGATTGGACTCATAAGGAATTCCGCCGTAAAATAAAAAGACCACACGTTGCTACGATTCACGGCGCAGAAGAATTTGCAGAAGGTACTGGCTTCAATTACTAGAAAACATCAATCTATAACCAGCAATCAATCAGTAGCAGATGAAATTCGAGTATGAGACCGACAGCTGAGGTTATTCACACCATCAAGGGCAAGAGGGTAAAGCTGGTATACGTACTTGCATACTTGATGCATGGATCAAGGGTGTAGGGATACCAGGCTTCAGCATACTACATATTAACGAAGGGGGCCAAGGGATGCTAAGTTTTTCATTCCATTCGAAAGGACGGAATACTACACATGAAGTGCACACCATATGGTATTCACGTGGGCTTCGTAATTCAGCTGAAAAATTTTCACCACTTTAAGGGTTCGAACCGCCGTTCTCAAAATGAGAATCCAGAACATCAATCATCACACAAAACTGATCCATAATCAACACAAGTTTCTCGATTACTTCTTCAACCATTTTAGTGATCCACGGAAAATAAACCCTTTAAAGTTTTATATGCTGGGGCGTTGTCGGGTAAACATATCGATCTGTTTTCACTTCCACAAAAACCACTAATCTGCTGAGTGGAATGAAGAAGAGGCATTACTACGAATCAAACATTTTCCAAGTAAAGGGAAGTGGAAGAGAAAATTATTAATAACCATCACATCCGGCAACGTGAATAAGAGATACAGTCAAGCTGCAACATAAGGGAACTCTGCTCGCAAACCACACCTGTTCAAATATCATTTAAATAGGCATGTGAACCCACAAAATTAACGTTACGATGGTTGTCAACTAAGGAGTCTTCATTACCACGGGATATACGATCATAAAAAAGATATTCGGAATGGTGCGCAAAGAAAAATGACAAACGTGATTTCATAAAATACGCACCAAAATAAAATGTCTGACCTGTATTGACCTAAACTAATAATTAAAGGCAGCCATCAAAACACCAAAACGTCTCCACTGAAAATAAAGTGAATAATCTAATCGAAGACTCTGGAAGACGTGTACTTAAATGCTTAAGAGTTACACGTACAAAGCTCATTAAATGAATGTAAGAAAACATTTTGTCACCCTTTAAGTTATTCTCAAATGAATGACTAATTTCCAGAGTTAATGGGAGTACAAATTAAGCAACTGCATCCACGCAACTACGACCTAATACACAAACTGCATAATGAGGTTATTGTAAGGTGAATGTGAACCAGAGGTGATGTGCTTCCTTCAAAATAGATTTTCGTTTAATGTTAACGACAATCAAGCGCACTAATAACACTGACAGCAAAACAATTTCCTGCTTTTTTAATCTAAGGAAATATTATTACTTTTCCTTTCTGCATTATTTCTGTTCAAAGAGAAAGTCGCCAGTTAGGAGTACGATTCATAAGAATAAGATCTGCAAAAAATGTAATGCGAACTTCAATTACAGCGAACAATTTCCCCAATAAACCATCCACCTTCAATAAAATCATCTACCACTTTTAGGGGAAAGTAAGACTTCCCTTCAGAAAACCTACTATGACTAGAGTTTTCTGATTTGTGTCTACCTATTTAACCCCAGAGTGATTCATATGCTTGCAGTTTTTTTCTTAAGCAACACGTAAAGCTTATCCTGAGGAGAATCGGGTTTCAAAAGGAACGGGCCGCTAGGAGGGAATTTCCAGACAGAAAAACAACCGGTTCGACGATCGATTCGGGACCTTGCTGTCTCCCGAACGAATGCTCTCGGCTCCCTCTGAGAGATTACGATAAAGCGAAGCGGGACAAGGCGGGAGGAAGGGTGGGAGTGATTCCGCTACCATCTACCTCCAATCACTTACGCCGGATGGACTCGCCAAAGGTTATTTCTCCGCCCGTTCTCGCACAACAGGCCCCGGCACACCATCGCCATTCCCACCCCGAGCCCCTTACATTCGCCGCCGAGGAAACTCTCTCGTACTCCGGCTAAGGAGAGGCGACGGAGCGGAGCGCTCACGGCAGCTCGAGATTCTCGAGACAAACAAGTAGAAGACTTCGAGAAGCCTACACCCACACATCTTAGGCGTCTTGAATCGATTAAGACCCCGATAATCATCCGGCGTCAATCCAAAGTCACGTCAAATCCCATTTAAGTCAGGCATATAGCATAATGTATTCAGATAAACTAATAGTTATTTAGTAATAAACAGCTACTAAATTCAGTAATAAAAAGGTACTATGCATAAAACAAGTAAAGAGTGGATTAAGTGCATTAAGTCCGAACTGGATAAGTTTAAAACGGTTATCGGACAGGAATTCAACGGGCCACAAGCCTGCCAACGATTCGCTAAGGTTGATCACGACAAACAAAAAAAAATACGACAGGAATTGCAAGATATTGAACGTGTATCCAATGGGTAGAAGAAGATTTCTAATAGATGCAATAATTTCCAGTTTATCTTTAGTTCTTCAAATTCACATACATTTTAAAAGTGATAAGCTGTATACTGGCCACGAGATCCAACGAGTGGTAGGGTTTTCAGTTCAAAACTTGACTTGACAAAATTCTGCAACTCGCATCAAGAGAACCACTTGATTATTTACTACATTTCAATTTAAACAAATGGTGTCCTATAGTTTGAGCCCTAACAATACAGGATCCTAATTCAAGGCAAAGATTAAACAATACTAGTACTACACTTACACCGTTTCTAGAGGAATATCATACAGTTAGCTAATTATTTCACCCAAGAGGAAATCTGCAAGGAGTTGCGACGAGAAAGCTAACATCGCTCTTCAAAACAGTACCATTTACATTTCAGAGCCTCTATCAAAGAGGCTTCGTAAATATTGGCCTTCCAAGTCACCCGCTGAGCAATAGAGTATCCAAGAACACAAACCCTTCCGGCTTAGAATACGCACGCCAAATTTTGTCCCTAGACGGCTTCAACTTAAAACGTGAATAAATTTTAAAACAAACTATAGTTATACCCAGACATGTAAAAATACTTGTGTATAGAAGAGTGAGCGCCACAGACAAAAAGGCACGACATGGATCATTTAGAGGTTATCCGTGTAAAATACAGCAAAGGCTTCAATATCAGCCAAACATGACGAAAATCTTGCTGCAAAGTAACGCTTCATAAAAAACTTCTCAAACCAACCAATTAATTCGAAATCAAATTCACTTCTCATGTTTCCAAAATATGGCAGGCGCTATTAAGTTATTTGTGGCAAAATATAATTGTGATTGATTCATTTAAAGTGATTATTATGCCTTGTATGCGCCACGCACCTTATTGAATGATACTCGTCGAAAAATTAAATAATATAGAAGTAATAGTTTCTTTATAGGTAATAGTTTTCGCCAATTACTACCCTTTTATTGCATTTAGACCAGCATACACAATCATTCCCCGGATGATGAAAAAACACATCACCCAGGCAAATTTGAACCGGCAACCTTCGGGTTGGCGAGGACGTTTGCCCTCCACCACCGAGGCCGGCAACTAATAAAATTTCTACTCTCGCGAACGGATAGACAGGCATGGAAGAAGGAAACCCGTATTTTATGAAAAAAAAGCCCAGAGAAATAATAAAATTGCGCCAAGAATCAAATATATGCCCAACTGATAATATTCGCTGCAAGCTCATATTCTACTGTTAGGGGGAGATGTTATCCTCACGAAACAAGCTCTTCACTGATGACTCAAAATAACGATTTTATGACATGCGCTCGGTATCTGCACGCATGATTGGTACTAGCATTGAACTAAAATCTTTTTCACAGCACCTAATCTCAGGGTGAGGCTTTGCGCCGTTAGGCGACATTAGGTTAACATTTAGGTAGGACCAGTGAAGGTGAAAGAGGCATCCGTCTTCGGAATCACTCGAAACGAAAAGTGATTAATATGCGACGAATTCAAGGCTTAGCGACCCAATCGACAAAGGGAGTGTATTCAGCATCCTCTTCACAGAATCAAAGAATGGAGTTTTTAACCAGAACAAAATTTCAAGCGCCGTGACCTAAGCATTGGGCTAGGCGTAGAAGGCCAATTCTATTGCATGATGAACACATCGCCGAGAAGCATAAGAGGAAAAGAACGAAAACGGTAGATTCCTCAGCCAATAATTGCAATGATCTCACTTCGAGCGGGATATTAGAAAGAACTGCCATAATTACCATCATTGGACAAATGTGAAACCTACTCTTGAGGAAAATTGGAAGGGAAAAGAGCTTCTTTGTCAGCAGTTTTTCGTCCTTGAAAGGTACTAATAAAGGGTTTCGATTTTCTTATTCTTGTCTCACGTGGAAACCAATTCCAATGAACTATAGGGCTGATTGGAATGTTTATCTGCTCTCGGTAAAATGAATCCTTTTGAATATCCACACGGACCCGCTCAACAAGCATACGTGATATTGCCGAGATATATACGAGATATACGATACGGTAATTGCAATGCCACAAGGCCCAAGCATATTAATCGTCGCGGCTGTTCTTCACCATTGAAAGAATTACCACCAGGCCAAAAGCTTAGGTCTGTGGATGTTACCAAACACGGCCTATAGTGCTAGCCGAAAAAGGTTCTTTTACAGAACTATTCCATGCAATCCTCTCAGAATATCGGGTGCTTTGATTTCTCATAGTTGCGTCATAGTTTAATATTTGCAATTGAGTCTTTTGAAATACCATTTACAGAGAAAACTGTATTAATAGACAATTCAAATCAGAGGTGTTCACTCAGTAATTCTGCCGTGTTTCACATACAAAAAAATCAGCGAGCATGGAAATCCAATGTTCCCCGTGGCGCAATGTCGCGCTGATAGCAATACATCAGGAAAAGCACTAGCGGGTTAGAGGAGTCTCGTCACCGATGAATATTCATCGCTGGGATCGTTTTTACCCGCTAAGCATTTAAGGCAATTATGCTAAGGAACTCATTCCTGAAGACAACGGCTAAAATTGCTATCGGAAATCCAATGTGAGGGCACGAGGTTAATGCCGCGACAGGCTTGTCTCCTGCCCCCAGAAGCCGAGCGGACAACAGGATATTCTCCGTCCTTGATCGCGTCCGATTGGATGCGAAGGCTTGTGAAGACGTCGCGACGCGTCGTCATGGGGACCGGGAAGGGGGAGGGGAGGCGTCGCCCATCCGTCGGCAGGCGGTAGCATCCGACGTGGATGACGCGAACTTCGAGACAGACAGGGCAGGCGGGGTTGGTCGCCCTGATGAAGACAGGCCCGACGAAGAGCGTGCACAATACCTGGACTACCGTTCTCCACAGATTAAGTGACAAGTGGATGATGCAGCCAATCCACACCACAACTGAATAGATTGTGTGTACTTCAGGAACCCACTCGGAAGTTTTGTCATTCATAAGGAAAAAGAGAGAAGAGATGATTTCCGGTTTTTCTGATATAATGATACAAATAGAAATGGTGGAGAAACTATCGTCGAATGATGAAACTTAACAAGGTAGAAGCCCCTAAAGCTCCCCTGACTCAGTAAAGACCGCGGGAGCCATAGACAACAGGAAAAGGCATATTTCAAAATAACTGAACGCTGACAGAATGAGCCGCGGTACGATCTTTGTAGTATGGGCTGAGGAATATCTTGACCGGTAACTGATACTATGAAAACGATCAACAACAACGACACCCATTTTAAAGAAAATCGGAAACAAACAGTAATGTAATAGTTATAATTGATAGGCTTCAAAGTCACTCATACCATCTACCCAAGCATGAAAATTTAGCCGTGATCTTGAGTCATACTACAGCTCGACAGAATTTACACTCGAAAGAGAAAGTTCAATACTTTTATAACATAAAATAACGATTTATCTCCATCGCAACATCTCCGATTACGCTTGTATCCACACGAATCATTTTGATAGCGTGATTTAATGAGGAAAATATTTTTACGGCATTCCACAGTAGGTACCTAAATTGATTATCGTAAGAGGCATTAACGACAAAAGACGAAAACTGAAACCGCAAAAATTCTGAGAAATGCAAGGGATTTTGGAATTTAACTACAAATGGAAGCCGCTGACCATGCTGTCACGAGACGATTGTGAAAAAATGAATTCGTTGATTCATTCACTCCAGCATATTTTCTCCAACATAAACTACATGTTGATCGGCAAATACAAGCTGGGTTCCAAGTTATTTAATAGCCAATGCCCTTTAAATGCCATACTTCAGAACAATAATAGTACTCAAGAAAATAAATTACGGTTCGCAGGAAAATAAGTAAAATCTCACCAGGCCGGGAAGTTGATAGCACCATCAACATTAATTTTCGGACTACCCTAAAAAAAATCAGCTTTATTAAAAACTCTTTCGGATATAGAGGTATTATAATACGCGAACTTAACACTTATAGAGAGCATGAACACGATATTATGCTGATTACAGACTTCTCCCTGCATGTTGAAACAAAATAAAAATTTGCCCTGGGGGCCGATTCTATAACTTTACGTTCGAGCGTAAAAGAGTCATCGCTGGATTGTGGGCAATATTTCTATAACAATTGCCGATCGCAATTCTGTAACTCACGTTCGAACGTATTTTGACTCAGGCTCGACTCCTCAGCTTCGGCATCAAAATACATTGTCGATCGAAGAACAGTTTATTTTGGTTTTTAATTTGAATGATATTCAAAGAAGTATCGCAGTGTGATATATTTTGTAAACTACAAATCATTTAAAACATACTATTCTTGGACTTCGACTGTGAGGTCTAGAATGCTTGGTATCGTTATATTTGAAGATAGTTTCGATCGCACGTCTTGTGTTGGGTTTTTAGCTGTGGCGATTTAAAGAAAATTATCCCAGTGGAGCATTTAATTTTAAGTTTTAAATAAAGTTTGCATCACTAGGTTTCGATATGCAAGAAACAACCGTGTCATTTTTGGAGAAAACATTTAAATGAAGATTTTTCGTGTGTTTTGATTGTGTACATGGGGCATGCCAGTGATTACAAGTATTATTTATGTGCTGCGCTGGATAGCGTGTGTCTAAGTGGTGATATATTTACGTTATTAGCTAGACTTGTTTTCATTAAATAATGTGTTATGACAGGAATGGTATTAAAAGTGTAACAGATACACAGTAAGCGTTTGAGAAGACGTAACAGCAATCATTTCGTTGTTTCCACTATTACCCAAATTAAGATGTGGAATCTATTTGAATTGAAGTGAAGTTCGCGACTTGGTGAATTTCTCTTGTCTTTTAATTGTGTCTGTGTAAGGTGAATTTCTCTAGTCTTTTAATTGTTTCTGTCTAAGGTGAATTTCTCTTGTCTTTTAATTGTGTCTGTCTAAGTCCCAGTGAATGGATAAACAGTGAAAGGTTTCATTATTCCTCATTCAGTGATTTTTGCCTCCCCAAGTGGTATCTCTTAATTTCATTTCATTGTTGTGTCCAATGTTATTTTGTTGAAATAATAAATCCGTCTGCCTTTAAGGCAGGTAATGACTAATTAGCAATAGACATTAGGATTTGTCCTTGGCAGGGATTACTGTGCTTTTTTAGAGTATCTTAAATGTTTACGTCCAACTGAAAGGGTGATGATTGTTTTGTCTACTTATGCAATGTATTTTGTTTCATTATGCTTCATTCAGTAAATTTTACCATCTCAAAACTTATCTTTTCATTTACTCGACGTGATGTCATTAGAAAGTATTGTTCCTTCATTTGAGTGCTGCTGTGTGTTCCTGGATAAATAGTTGAAATGATTAAAAGCTGCCTTATATATCTCACGGTAGGTAATCATATATATATATATATATATATATATAATAATTTGAACAGAAGGTGAAAGAAAGAGATAGGAAACATGTAACTAAAATTGGACATATATATATATATATATATATATATATATATATATATATATGCTACAAGAAATACCATGAATGCTCTTGACAGGCGGTGAACGGCCTTGTAAATGTGAGTTATAATGTATTTCTATTCGATTTGATGGGGAGAAGGTTGTGTTTACGTTGTAATGAAGGTTGAGGAGTACGTTAATGCTGGGGACTAGCTCGAGGATAGTATTTAGGTGTAAATAAATATCGTAATCCATTTATGTATGAAGTATTATACCTAGGTGTCATATATGTCTGAGCGTAGTCATGGTAAATAATCTTAGAAGTGAACCATAGAACATTAGTTTATTTAGATGACGAGAAGTATCAGACGTGATGTCGTGGAATTTCAACATAACAAAGGCAGAAATTGAAATTTTCCACTAGTAAAAATGCACTGGTCTGCCAGTGGAAAACGGCAATTTCTGTCTTCATTATTTAGATGACTGCTAATTATCTTTCAGTCCGCGACAAGGTTCATTTATGAGGGAAAGCATTGTATTTGGAGAGGATTATAAAATGTTATGAACGAAAGGAGATCGATGCCATTCAAATATATAATTTTCTTAGAATTTTGCTGATAAGAAGCTTGGAAATTTTGATCACCCGTCTGAAATATTGAAAGTGTTTCATAATCCAGTAAAGACCATTGGAGTGTAATTGAAATAGAGGCAATTTAAGCAGACGTCTATGTAAATTTAAGCATACTACATTACAGTTGAATCCGTAAAAGTCATAGAATGACAAGTAATTAGGAAATAATTTTTCCAATGAGAACGCATTGAGGGTTTATAGTACTTGTGAGGAAGTAAAGTTCCATTTTTAGGCATTTTAATGTTTATTTCAGATATTTTTCAAAATTATACGTAACAAGTGCAATCATTCAAAAGCTTCAAAAGTCAGCTCATTGCGCATTCGTAGAAGAGAAACAAGTGCAAACTATGCTGTAAATCTGACTACACCGTAACGTTCGATGGTCTGCTGTACGACCGGCTTCATAAAATCGCTTGTTGGTCATCACTCGAATAAATTGAGCTCGACCGAAGGTGAACGGATCCCTAACGTTCGAACGTCAGCCAAGTTATAGAATCGGCCCCCTGAGGATGATGAACGACTCGTTCATCGAAACGTCGGCAGAAATGGAGAGTTTGACCCGGTCGGAAACCCGAACAACCACCAACATCGCTATACGCCGGAAAATCCTTAGATCTTTCAAATGAAAAGCTGTTTTCCTTTTCTTAAAAAAACATTTCTAGGGTGGAAAATTGAAGCCCAACAACCAGCAGGCATACTAAGGAAGCAAAACAACATTGTCTCCCTCGAAAGGCATCTCCTTATCTGAGGAAACTATATATATAAAAATGTCATTGCAAAATAAGTGGATGTTGAAGAGTAAATTAAAAGGCAGAATACTGAATATACGGGAAAAGGAAGGAGATAGCAGGCATTCTGAATAGCGTTAAGGATATAAAAGTGATAGGAGTTGATGAAATTGGTAATGATGGGTAAACTCTTCCAGCTTACAGGAAAAGTAGAAACTAACCTAACCGCAATCATAGTAGATTATGAAAGGAGTACAAGATAAGAAAAAACATTAATAATTGCAGTAATTTTTTTTGGTGTCCCTACAGCCAGAGCTATTTCGCACCGTCAAATTTACAGCAATCCTTATCACCTCCGGCGAAAACTTCACATCCGAGTCCGAGGCGGGGTTCGCACCCACAACTCAACGAGGTTGTCAGGCAGGACTCCGTTACCGACATGGCCACATCGGCTCGGCCGGCCACGGGGTATTTGCAACTTTCCAACCGGATCTACTCGAGGGAAATCCTTCACAACTCGAACCGATTTAGCCCAATTATTTACGAGCAAGCAGTCCGCAGCATTACTTCGTGATTGCAAAACTGAATGAAGCAAGACCTGACGCGCTAATTCACACCACACGCAATCGAACGCGCAAAAAAGGAAGAGGAGGAGGCGGCCCACCCCCGTCCACGGGCCCTCCTAATCAAATCCGAAACCCCTTCCCTCTCCCAGACCCCTCGCGGTCCATCCCGACCTCCACACACCGTGCACGCAGTCAGCCTCCTCCTCCTCCTCCAGCACTCCCTCACCGCCCTCCTCCGCCGCCCCACTCGGCCCGCCCCCTTTTCGAGGCGTGCCCCCAGACACCTGCGCCCGTCCCCGGCGGCGGGCGGAGCATGCCTCCGCCGCCGAGCCACCCGGAGGCCGCGAGCCACACGCTCACGGAGATACGACACAAAGGCGCCTCTCCATTGGCGGCGCCACTTTCCGCGCGGTCTGGTTTCCCTCCTCGTGGGATGGCGTGCGCCATTGGTTCCGCCCAGTCTTCTGTGCCGAGATTTCAACACACTCGGACGGTCCCTCCGCTCTCGACCCCACGATTTGCTCCTTCGCTCAAAGCCATGCAGGATTCCCACCTGGGGCCCGTTTTGCCATCGGTCCAAGTCGATTTCCCAATCGTTCTCAAGCTCGTATAAAGTCCATGTAAAAATCCTTCGACGAGGAAATCAATAAGCTAACCCATTAATGCGTGCGAATCCAAAGGTGTTGGGGTGGGTGTTACCTCCTTTAAATTCCAAGAAAGAAATCCAGCAAGTGTTGAATAATTAACATTATACGAACTCATTATACAAGGCACTTGATTCTAGATGCAATAATAAACACGAAAGAGTAATTACTTGCGTCTCAGCAAATCAGGCAAAAACCTATCAGGCTTCTACTTTTGTGCAATATCCGCATCCATTTTCGTGATTCTTGTTATATATTATGGTGAAATAAATTACCAAGGATAGCAACATAAATATCAATATCACTGTCCTGCGTCCTTTTAATGCGCTGCGATGTAAAAGATGAGAACCCTAGAATGTCAGGACGGTTCTCAAGTTAAAGGCTACATACAACATATAGTATTCACTCTCTAATTTAAGCAGTACTTAGGCTATGTATACATATAATTGTGCATATAAATTGGTACAAGACAGTGGTAGTGGTTGAAAAAAAAGGAGCGAGGCGAAGAAAATTGGTACAATAGTATTATTACCAAGCTTAACTGATAAATTGAGCTAACAACCTAGTAATTAATCGCAGAGTTGGAGATTATTAAAGGTTCACTGTCATATTAACAATAAACAACACGGATAGTGATCGGAATACATTCTGAGGAAACCTACGTTACTGAGGGTGTTACAAGGGGGAAACAAATAGGAGGAACGATTAAAAGAAAAAAGTCAATAGCAACAAAGCGAAAATAACCTAAAAAATGAAGAGGAAGCAAGTTTGTATTACCTTTCTGGAAGGATTGGGAAAAAATAATCTAGATAATGACAACTGAGGACGGAGATGATACGAGACCTATTGGATTGAGCTTCTTTCGCGAAGTATAATGCCACTTAAATTACAGATCCTACACCCTGGAAAATTTTAAAATATAAAATTAAGCTCAAAATATGTTTTTTTTTTAAATTACGATAAAACCAGCACTGACTGAGTATGATACGGCAGCACGAAAGATGTGAGTTAATGCAAAATTACTGCCTTCCTCCCATCCCAATGTCATTCCCCCGACGTCCTCTCCGAACGAACATCCATATAGTGCCGAATGAACCGCCAGGAATATACGTACGCCAGCAACTTCACTTCGCCACATCACACACGAGGCATACCAACTGAAGAGCGATACACAAATGCTTATTAAATCACGGAACTAGGAATCGAAATTCTCAACAATATTATACACATGTACTTACCGATATTTTACAGCCTTCATTTGTGCGATACGACGAGGCCGAAAATTTGTTGTCATTTTGTCACTAGATCAATTTAACATTAAGATATCATCAATAAAAATGACACCTGGAACAGCCAGTCACGATACATTTTGCCTGTCTAAAATAGGTCCTTCTACCAGAGTTTGACTAATAGACAAATCTCGGACATTGCCATTTCAAACAGCCTATCCTAGACACTAATTCGAGTTATGTTTACTTGGTTACATATTTTCCCGAAATATCTCTAACGATTTGGATGAAACTTAAGTATTAACTATTTTCGTGCGCAAAAGCTTCCATAACTTAAAATAACACACTCAAATGGAACTTTAAATAAGAGTTCCCTAGTTAATTAATTCGCGGTTGCTTGCCCGACTTAATTTACATTCGTATTTGTGTAGGAAATGCTGCTGAATTATGCGGGACATAAGTGCTCCAGTGAATATTTATTATTCAAGTTGGACGCTGTACGTCCTGATAAGAAACTTAATTACAACTTTAAGAAGATATATACTGAATCATAGGTAGAAGAAATTGTCGAGGAGAAGGCCGAAGCAGTACTTAGACATTCTAGTAATTGCTTCCCACTTTCAGAAGAAAGTCAGTATGTAAAGTCACCAATCAGAAGAGCAATGGTAACAGAGATGGACATATTACTTGAGAGTTATTAATGCATTTCATGAGTTCCAATGGGTAGAACGCACATGACAAACCAAAAGACGTCGAAGAACTGCTGAAAATTCTGGAGAACGTCACCAGCTCTTAGAAAGCATGTGATATCAATCTATTCAAGAATGAGCCGAAGAGACCAAAGAACAGGAGTATGCGCATGCATGGGACCGCAGGCAATCAAACTACGGGCTGTAAGACCCAAGAACCAGAAAAGTCATAGGTGAGTAAACTCTGAAATTCCCGATCCGTCCCATCACTGAACTCATTTCCCTCGTGTAACTGATTAGCTTTCACTCTTTCAGCATCACGCACATCAGCGGGATATGTCGTATTAGACATGAATCATGCAGCGAGATGCATTGCACGAGATGCGACGCAGTGACGTTGACGAATCGACACAACCAGCCTGTACAGTAGGGTGGGAGGAAAAACACGAAAGTTTCCGAATCGAATCGTAATAGCGCGGAAAAGTTGTTACTCGTCACCCTGATCACAAAGAAAGAAAAATTTTCGAAATCGGACCATGTCTTTCGGTCGCACATCTCGTTCGAAGTTTTGAAAAATCGTAAAAAATATGACTTTTTTAGGGATTTTTTAAAATGAGTTCCAGTGATTGGATTACGTTCAAAATCGGTATGTGGCCTCTTCTTGAGAACCTCTGTCTTAAAACAATATGTAACACCCCTTATCTCCTTCTTTTAGGGGGAGGGGGAGTTGCTCATCGCGTTCAAATTATCGAAAAATCGTAAAAAACATGACTTTTTTCGGAATTTTCTCTTTATGAGTTACAGTGATCGGATTGCGTTCAAAATCGGTATGTGGCATCTTGTAAAGGTCCTTTGTCTTTTAAGAAAGATATAATTCCCGTTCCCCCATTCTTTTATGGGGGAGGGGAGGGACACGTATCGTAAAAATGAGTGACCATACGGTAGGCCTACGCTTATTTTTTAAAATTGGTTTTTCTTTTGATTTCGTCCCTTCAAAATAGTTGTTTTGGCGAGAAAACAAATACATTTCAGGCTGGTTGATGTGCGACTATCCATAGCCGTGCCTAAGGGGTCAAAGTGCAGGTGCACTAGAATAAGCGGATTTCGACGCCAGACACACGTCTTTACAGTAATTCGCTGACTGTAGATCTCCGCAGGGGCGAAAAATTTCTTTGTGTTTTTTGACGAAATCTAGGAGTTACATAGGGGGAAGCGCTCAAAGCTCGGCACGGATGCCAGCGTGGCGGCGACCGTCAGCCAAGCGCCCGTACGGCGCAGCGGCTAGGCCGGTGCGGAGTAATAACTAATATTACTCCGTGATGGCTTCAAAATACGGAAAAATGGTTAAAATTTTCGCCCCTGCGGAGCTCTACAATCAGCGAATTACTGTAAAGACGTGTGTCTGGCGTCGAAATCCGCTTATTCTAGTGCACCTGCACTTTGACCCCTTAGGCACGGCTATGGATAGTCGCACATCAACCAGCCTGAAATGTATTTGTTTTCTCGCCAAAACAACTATTTTGAAGGGACGAAATCAAAAGAAAAACCAATTTTAAAAAATAAGCGTAGGCCTACCGTATGGTCACTCATTTTTACGATACGTGTCCCTCCCCTCCCCCATAAAAGAATGGGGGAACGGGAATTATATCTTTCTTAAAAGACAAAGGACCTTTACAAGATGCCACATACCGATTTTGAACGCAATCCGATCACTGTAACTCATAAAGAGAAAATTCCGAAAAAAGTCATGTTTTTTACGATTTTTTGATAATTTGAACGCGATGAGCAACTCCCCCTCCCCCTAAAAGAAGGAGATAAGGGGTGTTACATATTATTTTAAGACAGAGGTTCTCAAGAAGAGGCCACATACCGATTTTGAACGTAATCCAATCACTGGAACTCATTTTAAAAAATCCCTAAAAAAGTCATATTTTTTACGATTTTTCAAAACTTCGAACGAGATGTGCGACCGAAAGACATGGTCCGATTTCGAAAATGTTTCTTTCTTTGTGATCAGGGTGACGAGTAACAACTTTTCCGCGCTATTACGATTCGATTCGGAAACTTTCATGTTTTTCGGCCCACCCTACTGTACAGCAAGGACAGTGTCATGTACCGCGAGGCATTTAGTTCACACAATGCCAGTCTACCGTTGGGCGGTATTTCGAAAGGCGGGAGACGATCCACATGCCACTGTACCCTTCCGAAATTCGTGGAGACTGGTTGAATACCTCGGAGTATATTCCAAAATGAAGCTCTTTCGTCACACATTTTTCACCTCATGTTTCATGTCCTTAGCCTCATAGGTACGCGAGATCCCATCATCATCGAGCAGAAATTATCGCACGTTCATATTTCAACCGTCATCATCAGACTTAACCATGATGACGATGATTGAGTCAGCTGTTGAAACCTTATGTCCCAATAATCGATCGTAGTGCGAAACCTGTGAATATTATAATTTTTTTAATCTACTCGTAGAGAAAGCCTAAAATCCTTCCGCATCCCATCTCAACGAAAAAAAAATTTAGAGAAGCATTTATGAAATTTTGAATCTGTAAAACATGAAGTAAGCGTATTTTTAGCATTTGATACACGATACTAAGATACATACAGCATCAGAGTATTAACCGCATGATATTAATAAAACAGAAATAACAAGAGGAAGAAAAAGTACCTAATAAATCATCATAAATTATAAGCAGGAAGCGTAAAAAAGTCTTTCTACTGCCCATTTCTATAGAGGTTTCCAGATATCTTTGCGAATATCCGTAAGTAGGCCACTAACTTACTAAATGCAGGCGGAAACTGAACAATGCTTTCTGCTACTTTGTCCACCTTCAGCTACTTATTTGAATGAATAGCACGAGTTCTAAAAAAATTTAAAAGCCTTTTTCATGTAAATAGCAGAAATAAAAGAATTTCAGTTTTTCCAAATAACTTTTTTGTGACATTTATTAAGGTTATTCATAAATACGGCTGAGTAAAAAGGGATCACGGTTGCCCTTGACTCTGGAAGTGTACCAAACCCTATTCCGATTGTTACAGAAAAAATGTATACATTTCAAAAACGTTTTGAAGTTTTTTTGGCTAAAAAAAGAGACTTTACGCGATATTTTAGAATGCCAGATACTATTATTTATGCTCTCCACTTAAAAGCTTAAACGGACGTTGAAGAAATAGATAAAATATACATGACAATATGCGGCTTGAATAAAATTAACCGATCAAATTAAATTGGCCTTTCGATAACGTGGATATCAAAGGATCTTCAAAAAGCTTTTAGACTTTCTAAAGCGAAACTTTCGAAAAACCACAAGAAGATACAAAAAGACAGAAAATGCTACCAAGTGTAAAAACAAATCAAGAGAAAAATATTATTTTTATCCAGAAACGAAGTTTTGGATACCTAAGGGTAGGTAGTTTTAACGTAGATTACGCAAACTTCAATCACAATTTCTTCAAGGACTGGGATGAATAAAACAAACAGGTCGGAGCGGAAAATGTCCGAAGAGACAAAGAGAAGGAAAGAGCAGTTAGGGGTGACTGCTCGGTAAAAAAATAGATGTTGAGAGAAGTTTTCGGGAAATATTTGGGAGCTGAAGGCGACAGACAATATGATAAAGAATTGGCTAAGGTATTTCAGTGAATGAATGGAACAGAAAGCTAAAGAGATGAAAACGGAAACTGAGATAGGCAAATTATGTCCGCGCAGGAGTCAGAATTAGCACAACTTTTTTCATTAAGAAAGAAAAAATTTTCTGATCGAAATTTCAATCAATTATGGTCGTTTCCCACGATCTCCCCTAAGATCCTAATTCTAAGACATATATAACCCTGGGCGGGACACAAATTCTAAACCTTCGGGTTTCCTGCACTAACCTGGTTATGGCGCGACGGCAGGCACCATAATCCCCGTTGAGGCAACAGAGAAGAGGCAACATATAAAGTAAGGCTCTAGGCATTATTGGCCCCAGAAAGATGGGCTCCACAACAGGGCAAGAAACTAATCCACGGATTCACACTCACCTCGAACTGAATGATAATAGGAAGCGCCGGTTCACCCAATTGAACATGGCATTACCCCAATTATTGTAAAAAGTAATTTAGTACAGACATTCATCTCATGCTGTACATCTTTTCCGGAGCTTACGCTGGGATACTAAGCTCTATTTCTTTCCTAAATCCGGAGCGAAAACATTTTCCGCTGGCATCATCCGAGCTCAACCCTTCTTTCCACCGCCGGGAGGGCCAACCTCCCTCCATTCATGATCTCTTCAACGGTATCCTTGGAGGCGCCTCCTTGGTTACCACCTCCCTCCCTCCCCCCCTTCAACGCCGCAACCCCACTCAACCAACCCCCATCACGCCCAGACAGACTCAGAACCACATACACACCCTTCTTCGTCTCCCCTTTCTTCCTCCCCGCACGCCCCCGCTCGTCAAATTATGCATACATTTAGCGTGCCGTGCTTGGAAAGTCAAGCGAGAAAGGGGGGTACACAGTGGGTTTTGCGCGTGAGGGAGATCAAAAAGTAAGAGTGGGTGGTAAGGTGGTGAGTCCTTGAGGGAAGAGAGGAAAACAAGGCGGGAGGTGGCGGCGAGAGGGAGGGGAGGAGAATTAATTTAAATAACCGCGCTAAATGGTTTTGGACACTTGAGCGTGTTCGACGGCTTCGGAAATTTCGCACGATAGCTCCCCACTGCCGACGGAATGTGAAACGCCACCCCCTTCACTTAACCCAGCAAATTTCTGCGCGCTTTCTTTCTACCCCATGTCCTCCTTTTTCGATTAAAAGATTACTAAACGGATTATGAATGTTAAAGTAACTTCAAGCGTACTGCCAGATAAGCCGGCGCTTCCTATTTATAGTGCGTTTAATCATCAACTGGTATTCTGCCTACTGGCAGGTCCCAAACACCACAACTGTCTCCAATTCGTCCTGTCCCGGGCCTCTTCTTCGGTATCCTTGTACCTTCTTATTTTTACCTCGTCTGTCATTTTCAGTCTTCTTCTTCCTCTTCTCTTTTCTCCCTCCACTGTTCCCTCGACTGCTGTATTTAAAATTCCCTTCCTTCTTAAAATATGTCCCATCCAGTTTCACCTTTTCTTCTGTATTATTTTCAGTAGTATTCTTTCCTCCCTAACTCTCCCCAGCACCTCCTCATTTCTTCTTCTATCCACCCATTTCACTCTCTCTAGCCTCCTCCACATCCACATCTCAAAGGCATTGATCCTATCCTTCTCTCTTCTTCCCAGTGTCCACGTTTCACATCCATACAACATAACACTCCACACATAACATTTCACCAGTCTCTTCCTCAGCTCTAGGTTCATACCGCTGCATAACACTTTCTCTTCTTATTAAAAGCTTCCTTTCCCTTAGCTACTCTTGACTTAATCTCTACCTCACTCTTCCAATCTTCCGTCAGCATGCTCCCCAGATATATATATATATATATATATATATATATATATATATATATATATATATATATATATATATATATATATATACACCTTCTAACCTGCTCTATCCTTCCCTCGTTTGTCATAACATTCACATTTACTCCATCATTCACTCTCATAACTTTCGTTTTCCCAACATTTATTTTCATTCCTTCCTCTAAAATTTTTATCATTCTTTGACGTGCCTGGTTGTCATCGGCTAAGATCACCATATCATCAGCGAATCTGATGGTTTTTATCTCCTGTCCTCCTATTCCTATCCCTTTCCCATTCTCCAGGGATTTACTGACCATCTCCTCAATGTAGATATTGAATAGTGTTGGCGGAAGGCAGCAGCCTTGCCTTACCCCTCTGGCCAGGTCCATCCATTCCGTCAATTTTCCATTAACTTTAATGGCCACCTTCTGGGTCTTGTACAATTCCCTTACCAGCCTCCTATCCTTCCAGTCTACTTTCTATATTTTTAGAATTTCCATCAGCTTATCTCATTTACCCTGTCGAATGCTTGTTCCAAATCTATAAAGCTGAGGCTTACTCTCTGCATTTGTTCCGGGTTTTCTTCCGCGTCAGTTGGCTTGTGGACAACGGTTTCGCAGGCTCTCCTGCCAGCGTCTTCAGGTCGAAGGTGTCGGCGTGTGGTTTCTGCCTCGCTTATATACCGTAGGCTGGCTGGGTGCTGCTCTCTGATTGGCTGTTTCTTGGATGAGTCTTTTCCAGGCGCTGTGAAGGAGATATCCGTCCTCTCTGTTGAAATTTAACGGTGTTTTATGAATTTCTATGGCCTCCCTGATTTGCCGAGGGAAGTTTCGTCTCCTCACATTTAATGTCGTGGCCGGGTTCTGACCACACGTGTTCGGCGATGGCGGAAAGTCGGAATTGCTTGTTTTTCGTCGCCCTCTGGTGCTCCTTTATCCGCACATTCATCGAGCAGCAGGTTTCTCCAATGTAGGATTTTCCGCAAGAGCAAGGCACCTCGTATACTCCCTCGTATAGCTCTTGTAAGTATACGAGGTGCCTTGATCCCAGTCTCAAATTAAAAACATCCCCAAGAAGCAAAAAGAAGACGCTACTTCCTGAAGAAATGAGACCGTTGTCACTGCTTTCCAACCTCGGGAAGTTGTTAGAGAGAATTATCGTCCCACATATTCAAGAATATGCGGAAAAAAAATAATATCTTACCTCCGGAACAATTTGGCTTCCGAGCTAATCACTCGACGACGCAACAAAATTATCGAGTGACGGAATACATTTCTGACGGTTTTAACAAAAATCAACTGACATTAGGAATTTTCCTGGATATCTCACAAGCATTCGACAAGGTCTGGCATGACGGCCTTCTATTCAAAATGGAACAACACAAACTACCTGGGTGGATTTTAAAATGGACTCACTCTTATCTCAGAGAAAGAACTTTTAACGTTAAGTGGCGACATGAGAAAAGCATCTAAAAAACAATGGCAGCAGAAGGGTCAATACGGGCCGCTTCTTTTTAACATTTTTACTTCAGATTTCCCGAAAGATACTGAGGATTGGCGCACGAAAATAGCACTTTAAGCGGATGACGAGGCTATTCTCACGAGGAGCAAGAACGCAGAGTTAGCCACCGAAAAAGCACAAAACAAACTCGACGAAGTACACGCCTGGTATAATAAATGGAGGATTAAAGTGAACGCTGAGAAAACTCAGGCAGTAAACTTACATATCCATATCTTCCATAAACCTTACATTTCCAAACCACGATGCCCAATCCTCCGTATCAGACAACAAGGGATAAGATACTCAGACAAGGCCACGTACCTTGGGGTGACCCTGGACTCGAAATTAACCTTTCATGAACACATTAAAAATATCACAACAAAGACACTTGGTGCAAAAGCAGGCTTAGCTCCAATTTTAAATAACAACTCGATACCACCCGAAGGCATCTACAATACGTACATAAGGCCAAAACTAACATACGCAATACCATCGTGGATTGGATTAACTAATAAATCCAACCACGAAAAAATAAATATCACGGAGCGAAAGTGCTTGAAATCAATCCTGAAAATAAAATGGTGGCATGACGACAATAATAACGAGGCCTTATATAAAAATGCTGGAATCAAAAAGATCGCAGACATTATACGGGAACAGTCGACAAAATATTTCGAAAACTTGAAAATGAATGAAGAATTTATCATCAAAGACTTATCTATCCTGAAAACTAATAGTTGGGGTAGATATAAAAGGACGGAGTGGTGTCTAAAAATGTAGGCAAGGGTAACCTAATACGGGGAAAAAAGAAGTTAGACAAAATCGAATAACATCGATAAGCGCAAATAAAAGCTGCTTGCAGCATCGACACACCAGACGCCGACACCTTCGACCTGAAGACGCTGGCAGGAGAGCCAGCGAAATTGTTGTCCACAAATCAACTAACGTGGAAGAAAACCCGGAAAAAATGCAGAGATCAAACGATCACCGCGGAAACCTTCGCTCAAACCTAGGCTTACTCCTTTTCCTCTTTGCCTATATCTTTCACCAATTATCCTGAGAAGCGCAATGGCTTCTCTTGTACCCCTTCCTTTTCTGAAGCCAAACTGCTCCTCACTTACATTCTCTTCCATTATAGGGTAAATCGGGGAGAGATGCCGCACATTTTGTAAAATAACTATATTTTGTCCTATTTTGTACTTTTGATTAAACTAAGTAGTAAATATGGTGACTAGTCTTGTTTCTGACGTACACACCAAAACGTATACTTATATCACTCTTCTCTTAGCTGTAAGAATTATTTTTGTAAAACATTACCTCGCGGCGTCTATCCCGTATGGTACGGGTGACACGCCGCACCTATAAGGGTGATACGCCGCATGTCATTAAAACAGACTAAAATCGATTTCTCTATTCTGCAGCTCCATTTTTTAAAAAACATTTTGTCGCATTAATGAAGTTATGAGGAAATTAATCTATTTTAATACTTTTTATATATTTTTACTATTTTTCTAATTAATAGTACATGCCTACAATTTTAATGTAACTGAAATGTAGGTTGGAAAACTGCAGCTATGTTAATGTCATTATATTTTAAACATACACATGTAAAAACAAAGAAATTCAATTAACATGGGCTATATTTATCCAATTTTTACTGAAAAATACATGTTGAACGGAAGAAAGTCAGTTAACAGAGACTTAATTTAGGAGTTTTTTTTAGAATTCCAAAATACAAATTGAAAATTAAATTAAGACAATTAACTTAAGTTATGCCTTGCTTAAGTTAAAACTTGCTGTAGCCTACAAAGTTAGCATAGTAATATTTATAAAAAACTCATTTAGGGTAATAGCCAAAGTGCAAAACTTATTTGGATTTATTTCTATCTTCGCGACCACAATCGACACAAAACATATCAAAAATTGTGCAATCATCGTGCAGCCATGATTTGCATGTAGCACAGCATAACCAATCACATCTTTTTTGGGTTTCCTGGTAAACTTCACCACACTCCTTGCAGCTATTATCGTTGCTACTTTTTTTTAGTTTACTGGGTTTACGTTTTGCATTTGAACTATCTTGTTCGCTATGAAAAGTAAAATTGTTGTCAGTTTCAGGGACAAGATCAAAATTTAAACTTTTCCTTTTAGGCCCAGTTTGGATAACTTTTCCCCTATTTTGTTCTCTTTTTAGTTCATTTTGATGTTTTTCATCCAACCGTTTTTTCAGGCACTTCCGGTTTTCAGTAGAGGTTAATACAACTGGACCATTTTTCCCACCAATCTTTGACTTTCCTTCTTTAAGTTTTGGGACAGGTGAAATTTTTGTTAGAAGTTTGGAGGGTGTTCCCTGTGGTTCAAGCTCAATGATGTCTTTGCTACTGCAAGGTTGCGGTTCCAGTTGAGAAGATTCTGTAGCACAAGGTCTAGTTTCTCGGTGAGGTTGGGTAGGTGTAATACATGGAACAGATTCCAAATTATCTGAAATAGAAAACAAGTAGTCTGGAAGAGCATTTCTGTTCAGGGGGAAAATTCCCGAGGATCTGAAGCCACTACTACCGTTTCCCACGGAGGCAGATTTTTCCCACGCCTCACAAATTAAGGGCCCGACTTGGTACCGCGTTAGCCTGCGGCCGACATGTTGTTCAACCCATTTGTTGCTGGCGGTTTTAAAGTAGCATTTAAAAGGACCAAAAAAAGATTTATCTAGTGGCTGTAAAGCATGGGTAGTGTGAGGAGGTAGACAGAGTAACGTGACCTCATTGTTTTCAGCTAGCTCAAGAAGGGAAATGGAAGAAACATGCGAACAATGCCCATCGAGAATCAGGATATTACGCCCAGGTGCTTTCCGGGGCAAAAACTGCTCACTAAACCACTTGTAAAATATGTCACTATTGACGTACGCTGACTTCTGGTTCATGTACACTTTGGATCCTGGAGGGAGTCCATCTTGGAACTCTGGTTTTGAGTTTTTTCCTTTGATGATTAATGCAGGGGGATGAAATCTGCCTTCTGCCGAACAACACGCTATCAAGCTCACTGTTTCACCTTTTTCTGCAGTTGTTATTTTATTCACTACTTTAACACCTTTTATTGCCACAACTTTGCCAACCTTGTTTATTAGCTGCACTCCGGTCTCATCTACATTGTGTATATTTTGTGGCTTGTCCTGAAGTTTATATTCTTTTACTACTTCCTCTAAAATATCGTAAAACTTTTCTGCTGCTTTTCTTGTCAAGCCCCTTCCTCTTGCTATTGACAAACCCTCTGCTTTCCGAATACTCAGCTCAGGATGTCTCCTCAGAAAAGACGAAAGCCAATCATAACCAGCTATTTTTTTCTCGCAGTTGAATTTATGGCTGATATTCAAAGCCACCGCAAATTCATACGCCATTCTCCTTACAGCTGGCTGATCTGGGCAAAATCCGGCATCGCCAAGTTTTTGGATGTGTCTTACGAGCCTTTCTTCATTTTCTGGTCCGAGACTGCCTGAAAACCCACACGATTATTAGTGCACATATTTTTAGACTAATAAGCACATCATTGGAGTGACTATCTAGGATAAGCTAGGCCTATTTTTATTTATGAAGTAAGAATTAGTAGTTCAATACTTCATATCAAGAGTTATTTACAAAAACTTACTTGTTGGGCCATGGCCTGAGGCGTGCGTTTTTCCCGTGTCCATTCTCCTTTTAATAGTTCTCGCTGGTACCCCGTAAAATCTTTCTGCTTCTCGAAATGAAATATCTCCTGCCTCTATCCTAGAAATGGCTTCGATTAACCTCTGTGGGTCCCATTGTCCACGAGGTTTTACCCCCACTTTTCTTTTATAAACTGTCGGCATTTTTAAATTAGTCTAAAAGTAGATTTAAAAATATATTTCTACTTATTTTTCACATTATTGTTCAAAATATCTGTACAAAAAAATTAAATAATACTAAACAACACAAAAACAATTGTCTTAAGTTTTAGTACACACACTAAAACATATAACGTTGCTGAAAACGTGTTATAATTCATCTGAAATCAGAATTCATTCCGTGCGGCGTATATCCCGCATGAGAGAAGTGCGGCATGTGTACCGAAGTTCATTGCGGCGTCTCTCCCGTTCTCTACGGGAGAGACGCCGCACCTCGTGGCTCTATGGCCTTGAAGGCCAAGATGGCGAAACTAGACTGAAAACATCCCGAGCAGAACTTACTGTTGCTGCAAACCACAAACAATCGTAATATAGCAGTAGTTCAACGTCTAATACAAATTTAGTGTAAGGCGAGGAAAATTTTGAAGGTAAAATACAAGACTCACCTCAGTATTTGCGCTTTAAAATCTGTAAAACCAAAGAAACAAAAACGGGACCACCTCACTTATTCCCTGGCATCTACTGCGCCTCTGCATTGCGCATCTGCCCGCAATCTGTTGGGAAACGCCGAAACTAGGGGGGGTGCGCAGTCTATCCCGTATGCGGCGACTCTCCCCGACTTACCCTACTTTTATTATATCCTTTTTCGATGAAAAGTTTACTTAACGGATTAGGAAAGACAAAGTAACCTCAAGCGTACAGCCGGATATACCGGCGCTTACTATTCGCATTAGCTCCACAGTAAGTTTGCACCAGAGAATTACTAGATCCACATTCAAGAGAGGTCACAGACAACTGAAATTGCAATATTAAGGAACGGTAAAAAGAAACCCGGCGTCGGAATAGGACAAATGTCAACGCCAGCCGAAGGATCCAATGTGTCCACATCGCAATGTTCCATCTCACTGATGCAGGAGACTGATGTAGCAGTGTTTTCGGTGGACCAATTCCATGCATCGTTGTACCACGCATTTGGAGCCCTAAGATACTGAGTTTTTCGTGAAATGTAACTGAAAGTGTTCACGTGGAGCTGGGCTAAAAAATAATCCGAAATGTGGGACATTGATGAAGAACAGACGCCTCCGTAGGTTGGTGCTGTAGGCGGATGCTGAAGACCAAGTGCACGGACCAAGTAAGAAATTGTGATGAAGTGTTCAGATGAGAATATAATGGGATCGCCATCCGGAAAAGAAGAAAAAATGGATATGGCACAATCTTGAGATAAAAAAAATTCGAGTGAAAAGTAAGAGGGTGCAAATGGGAAATCGCAGCGAGGGATGGATGCACTGGGAGGGAATTTGAAGGCACTGCGAGGATTAACCAAGGCACGGATAGGAAAAGATCAAATCAAGAGGGATGGGTTCAATTCTGTCCGAAATTAATAGTGCTTTGCCAAACAGTTAAACTTGAGCGGGGGACACCCTCTTGGAGACATATGAATGCATGGATTTCACGGTGAAAAAATCACTCGCCTGGACTAGGAATGCAGTCCAAACAAATGATTTTGTCACTCTGAATTTCACACATTCGAGAATATGGCATCATGAAAAAAGTAAATATATATCACTTTAACCGACTAACTAACGTTAATAGATAACGACTTTTTACCACACACATCATCAGGTCAATTCCCTTACTTTCTTTTTCTATTCCCTTACGTGCTAGGAAAATGACGCGAATACCGAAAGCGATGCTAGAGAAAAAAATTAGTAAGCAAATTACAGAAATGAAATTACTTCCACGGTATTTTTCAGGATTCGAACAAAAAATACAGCATTGATAGATTCCTAAGGACAGCATAGCTCAATCAATCCAAACGAGCTCTTCACTACACGAGAGATCAAAGATCTTATTCTATGCAACACGTTGAGAACCGATTCTCCGAATGTGGCCTATGCCTCATGCAAACAAGCAACACGTGGGACTGTCATATGTATATCCCTCCGGTTTTCCGCCATAGAATCAGTGGGCATCAACAGCGATCTGATGTGGGACAATTTTGAAAGCATAGGGATAAAATCGTAGACAAGACACATCCGTTGGGAGGGCTAAGTAATTACAAAAGAATTTGATCTTAAAAAACGATAGCCGAGGCACTTTTGGGTGAGAACTTAATGCGTAAAATTTATAAGCGCATCGAGAATTTCAACAAAATCCATGTTTGGGTTAAATTATCGCTAGCGTGCATCACATGACTTCGCAAGAAGTTAACCAGACGATAGTCTCTATAGTACGGTTTTCCAGAATAAGGGTGATAGAAATAAAGAGATCAAGTTCGGCAGGTAAATACGGTTTTAAACTATTACAGTGATAAGGGGTGCTTGTTAAGCAAACAAAGAATTATTGATAATGGTTGTTAAAGAGGAGTGGGGGAAATTGCTGGATCAGGATGTGAAAGGGAATATAAAACATACAAATGCAACTTCAGTTAACACTTCCAGTAAAAAACATTGCTGCCTAGTAGTACATCACCATCCCATCAGAGAGAATTTATTAGTCATTCAATCATAAGTTTACTAAAATCCACGCAGGCTTTCTCGGTTCTTTGACCTAATTCCGCAGGTATCTAAACTCACAAACCCCTACTTACACCCGGAACCAACCAGTAATTCGGGTCGACGTCGGAAGTCAGCTGTTTCCACTGGGTTGAGAGTCGAAGAAGCAATCTCGATTTGGAAACTGCATATTGAAGTTGTATTTAATGTGAAGCAGTTTATTAATCTCGCAAATAGAAAAAATGTATCGCTACTCTCGAAAACTAGCGTCAATTTTAAGGTGGTTGTTTTGTTAATCTTTTCCTAAATATTGTTTTCGAAGGTTTGAAATATCACCACTCATTAAATTTACGTGATCTGATCTTGAACAAGAATAACCATTTAAAATACGCCTCGTAATTTATAAGGGTAATTGCCCAACGAATTGTGCCGAAATCGTCCCTGGAATAATATCACATGCCAGATGGTTGACTACTGCAAATAGCATTCTTCGTTTGTACACATTTAAATTAATTCAATCCTTCCAGGCGCAACTTTGTGGAAGTCTATTTTCGAACAATGACAATACCTATCGGGTACCTGATGATGACGCCGTAGCGCTGAAACTAGTTGTACCAATAAAAACTCGCTGAATTTACTCATAGTTGGAATAGTCACTCTTCTATTTAAATTAAATTTTAAGTAGCCCGAAAAGAAGCATCGGAGTGTCGAGTGGACTGTCTATATGCCGAATTTGTTATACTATATGATGTGTAGCCGCAGGCATTTTTATGCTAGAAAAAGTTTTTAGATATTGATTAGAAATACTAGCGTTACATTTTCTACCCGGTGAGATATTGATACTCCACCAATTACTAGTTTCATTGTAGTATCTTTTCGGATTCCTCCTGATTTTTGGCTGATATTCAACATTCAATCGCATGTTGGCAGGGTAGGGCATATTCTGATTTTTCTGAAAATTGACATGATTTACTAAAACCCCAAAAGGCAACTTTTCCGCCTACAGGCGTTTGGAAAATCGAAAAAAAGTGAAAATCGATCCACCCTACTACACATCCTCGGGCGTGCTGCGATGAGTGGGCCCAATAAAATTCCCAAATCTCGAACCTAACATAAACCAATATAGCCCCGTCAGTCAACTGAAACAATTAGTCCACGCATTCAGTTTAACCACTTCTATGAGGCACTAGGCAAGTTTGATAAAGACAAAAGATCATGAAATTCCCCGACTTGTATAGGTTTTCCAGGCCAAAATTTTCATTTTCCGGGTGAAAATAACCATTCATTTGTTTATATTTCAAAGGCGGCGCAAGGATAGGAACACAACACATTAACGCACGTACTATGGGGGTTTTAAGTTTCACAACAAATGGAACGCCACCACTATCGCACAGGGAGGCAATTGGCTTCCATTCTGAAGGCATACTCTTCAAAGATGAGGAAAGTTCGAATACAGTAAGGAGCTGGACTCATCGCCAGAGTCGGTGACGGATTTCCTGCCGCTTGCCTGCACCAGGTATTATTTGCGCTGGCCACCAAACGCAGGCACATCAGATAACCTTGCATGAATTTGAAACATTCTATTTACCTCTCTCGTTCTTTCCATACTTAGGGGCATTATTAATTATGAAACACCAAATAAGAGCTCCACTGCCTCATTCGGCTTAGGTTCTAAAAGCCTTTTCACACGCTAACAGGCCGTGCCTAATACGGCACTCCTCCTATATTAAAAACAATCAGATTTTGTAACAAGTTATAAAAATCTCCAATGGCCGTAAAAATTGGCACCACTCGTCTAAATTACACAACAATTGCTGTGTTGCTTTGAAGTAAAAAGAGTAATTCCACGCCAGTGATCAACCACAACCTCTCGACCAGAAAACCCTCCTGTGGTGGTTTACGGGAATGTTACTTCCTCGCCAGTGACAACCACAGACACACACACTCAACACAAACAGGGATCCTTCACTAGGGCTAATGGGACCCCGCTAAGGATGCCTGAGTTACGAACACAAACAAACAAGCACTCAAAAAATCACTCACTCATACACTCAAACGAGCCCAATTTCTGGGAGAATCTAGAATGAGCGTAGTCAAAAAACGGCACAAAAACAAAATTCGAGGGTGTGCTTCGAATACGCGTATTTCGGCCACAAGGTGGCCCTCTTCAGCGAGCTGAAGGGAGTTGTTCAGATTTTGACTTGAGGAAGCAAATTCTCAGGCAAATTTCTCATTTTCCACGACGTTTCCACGTTTTCTAGGCCTTTTAAATTTCCATAACCTTTCCAGGTTTTACAGGCCTGTATCCGTATACTAATAGCTAGCTTTCATCGTAAAAAAATCTTAGAAGAATGGCGAGTATCTCCACTGAAGCACCTACGTGGTCGATCGTTAATCTTCGTGTAAACAAAAAGATTGACTCGGATTAATGGATTAAAGTTTTGTACGCTGAGGAGGAAGAATATATCCGGCAGTAATGTATACCCTAGGCTCTGGGTAAGGGGGGAGGGAGGGGGTAAAACCTCCTCCACTCCCACATCTCAAGAGACTGGAGTCGTTTAAGACAAGGGTGAAGTCAAGGATAAAGAGTGACATTAACCGAAATAAAGACAAACGAAGAAGTGTTTGACAGGGTATGGGAGAAAATTCACTGGGGTACTTAAATATATGGCAAAACGGCGGATAGAGCAATTATAAAATTTGTATGAAGTGATAATTGCCTTTTTAAAGGACGCAATGCTAGGAAAGTGGCGAAGAGAAGGAAATGCAAATTGGATGTTATGTTAAGAGGAAGGACGGAAGATTAACCTGATGAGAAGATTAAACTGATGAGAAAGATCTTGTGAGCAAGCTTTGGAATCATATACATTTAGGCAAGTTTAATGACCCACCAAGACCAACCCTGGTCGGTGGACACAAAAAAATAACATCTATATAATCCATCGAAGTCACCTGAGATTTTTATTTCCGCGCAAGGCGCCAGACAAGTATCCACTCACAATATGGGTTCCTTTCTGAATGAAAATCCAAGAGCTCTGATTTTTGGACACAGCGGTTCCGAATCTAATGCTGAAGGTGCGTAAGATCGCATGGAATAAACGTCCGGGTAATACTCGACCGCCTTCAGTCCCTGGGGAAGCGGGAGTTGAGTGACGGGCGCCAAACGAGCCGCCGCCGCCGCCTCCGAATTTGCATACGCCGGGAAGGCGAAAAAGGAGGCCAAAAGGGTGGAGGCGGTCGGGGAAGACTGGAGCCGCCGGGTCGGGGCCTCGGCGCCCCCCCGGCGAACGGTGAAAGGCGGAGGGAGCAAGAGGAGGACGGCCTTTCCTCTTCTCTCGCCTCGGTGGCCGTTTTAATTTACAGCTTCGGAGCTCACTCGGGTGCCCCCCCCCCCCCACACACAACCACCCTCTCAGGGGGGAGGAGGCGGGGGGTTAAATGAGGCGAGAGAGGTGCAAGTGTCAAAGGGAGCGCTGGGCTGCTCGTCATGGATAAATGAGTCACCGAGTCCACAATTATTACCGCCCCCGCCGTTCCCAGCGAGGAGGTGGATGGGGAAGGGGCGTCGCTTAGGTCATGTGCCGATGGTTAGAGATAGAGGAGCACATCATGGAGCCTATGGGGAAGGAGAGGGACGGAAAAGGGGGTTACCCAAAGTTAGAAGGGGGAAGGGAAATGGATGAAGCGATGATTGTAGAAAACGATAGGGTAATCCGTGTTTCAGCGCTGCGGGAGCAGCGGGCGAAGCTTACAAACCCCTTAGAAGTTGTCGCGCGTGCAATACTCCACCGACGGGTACGCCTGGGGACCACTTGAAAGTGTCCACTGGATACGGACGACTTCGATCCGATCCAGTAATTTTTACGAAACTTACCATGACATTAATTTTGATCAATTTCGACCATATTTCCTCATGATCCAATGCAATGAATTTCATTCCGAATCTCAACGCTGGTAAAGTAGAGACAAAATCGCCGTCTATTAAGCACAGTATCAACAGATTACAACTAGAGTCTTTATATGAAGAGAAAAAAACTCCACTGTAGTTGATCGCAAGAGCAGTGATGAATAAATACGTCGCCATATGCTCCGATCTTGATACTTAAACGAATACAGGAACTCCCACGAATCGATCTGATTATGGTTCGGGAAAGACACAATTGAAGACGTTTTGCGTCTCATCTCAGACAAAAATTCTCTAGTTGTAATATGCAATTTAAATAAAATAATGATGTATACGAAAGACACATCTGTCGAAGGATGGAACCAAAGGCAAAGCGGTCATATTGTTTCAGTCACAAGACGGGTTGCTCCTCGACGAAAAATTAGGAGTTTAGAACCTTATTAGTATTAAATTCTCCTGGCTAATATAAATAAACCGCAGCTGGTAAACTGATAAGATGGGCATTGGTGGCTTAGTGGGGAAAATTCTCACCGACGCACAGTGGGCTGAAATCGAAAAAAGCTGGCCAAAATTCAAAAATAGATTTTTTTCAAGCCAGGAAGCTGAAACTTTGCGTAAATATTCTCAAAAGGCCTGTGCATGTGATGACGCAAAGCATTTTCCTTAGTACTCCACAATTAACAATTTGCATGAGGTCAAAGTTTCAAAAATTTCGCAAAAATGGTCTACACTCAATTTTCTCACGAAATCTTCACAAAATCAAGCCCTTGCTAAACCTTTATGGGTAAATAATTGGGATGAAAAGTGATGTAATTAAATGAAACCGTTTTTCATCTTTGTTTTATTGTACTATACTTACATATTGTAATTATTTATCAAAGATATTAAATAAAATGTCTTTCTGTACCTCCTTGACCTTTACCCCATGTGATAAAATGCGTAATTTTTTCCGCGATTTCTCGAAAAGAAATATAATACATAGAGGCTCTTTTCAATGTTTGTATCTCAAAAATCTCCATAGCGGAGTGGATGCTGCTACAATCTATGTCACACACTTGCCGCGCCACCTTACTCCCCCGTTGCAGGCGGGTTGGACCAGACTCGACCGCGCGATCGAAAAACTAATGTGAAATTCGGCGTCGTAAACTGTCGCAGCATAACTCATCGGATTCTCACTGTGGAAGGTTTGCAGAGTTTCCCCATATAAGTTACTTCGTGATGCTCGGCGATGCAAATAACTATTTCTCTATATATATTAAAAAAGACCAAAAATGAGGGTCCATCATTTTGTTTAATATCTTTGGTAAATAATAAAAAAAGTAAGTATACTACATTAAAACAAAGATGAAAAACTGTTTAATTTAATTACATCACTTTTCATCCCAATTATTAACCCATAAAGGATTATCAAGGGCTTGATTTTTAAGATTTCGTGAGAAAATTGAGTGTAGACCATTTTTGCGAAATTTGTGAAACTTACACCTCATGCAAATTGTTAATTGTTGAGTACTAAGGAAAATACTTTGCGTCAGCGCATGCAAAGATCATTTAAGAATATTTACGCAAAGTTTCAGCTTCCTGGATTGAAAAAAATCAATTATTGAATTTTGGCCAGCTTTTTTCGATTTTAGCCCACTGTGCGACGGAGCATTTGTTCCTCTTTAGACACACTCTCCACCTGAAATTCTCTCGGTGACACTTGTCTGGTTACCAGAATCGTAAGAAACCTAGGCAACCCTGGGAAAGGAAATGACTTTCCTAACCAAAATATATGGCATATGGACGCCAATTGACAGTCTGCAAGGTGATCTCCACGATAAGACACCTATGTCATTATTCGAGTTGTCTGCCAAGGCCGCATATAAGTCGTGTAATATTTTTTTACCTAGGCAAGCTATATAAAATCTAACTGCAATCTAGCATACTTCTAAGAGGAGCATAAAATATATATATATTTTTTTAAATAATTAAACTACAAAAAATGGACGGTGAATGAATATTAATAACCAGGTTTACTCACAGCAACCATACTATCTTGTATACTATGTATTTTCCTTTGCAAATAAAGTGTTTTAATGTAAACTTCCAAAATGCGTGTAACCAAAAATTCTGGTATTATGTACAACAAATTGAATATTGAACATTGGAATTGTTTCTTAATAACAAATTAAAATTGTAAATCACTAGTATATTTGTCTTGATGCCTGTTATGATAGGTTTAAGTTATGATTTGTAATACTCGTTGGACTTCTATCACTTTTTGAATTTTCACTTAATTTGCTAAACATGATCTTTAATGGAACTTAGGTACCTACTTATTTATTATATGTAAAACTGAGACAATTTTCTATTTCTGTATGTTGTATACTATGTATTTTTCTTTTGCAAACAAAAAATGTTTTAACGTAAACTTCTGCCCCATAGGAGCTACTTCTCATAGGAAAATAAATGTTTTTTTCTATTCTATTCTATGTAGTCGGCACACTCCAAAAACCACATTCGCTAAAAAGTTATAAACACAGCAAAATCGCGACACAGAATCAAAGTGCCTAATAGCTCGGCACTTTACACCTCAATAAATTACACTTTAGAGCTAGTTTTCTCACTCACAAGCAGATAATCTTCACACAATAGCATTTACAAATGCTCTGCAAATCATGAGCCCTGTGACAAATTTTGAAATAATAATAAATGACATCTACTGCAAAGAGAACAAAGACGAATTGTGACGCAACCAGCATAGCTGAAGGCCGTGACAGACTAGATTCCACAATCAGTCAAAACAAGAAGGCTGAGAAAAAGAAGTTCGGCGACAAAAATGTTGCATGAAAGTTACGCAGGATGAAGTGGGAGGGGTTGGGCGGCGGGCGAGGCGAGGGAGGCGCGTGAGGAGGGAAATTGCGATGGCGGTCGCCGCCTCCCGCTCTTTTGCTCTCCCAAGACATGTCCCCGAGTTCGGGGGACTATTATGCCGAGGCCGCCGCCGCTGCGACCGGAAAAATAAAATTAAGGCGGTGAGAGAGGAGCCGAAGTCTTCGACGGGAGAGAAGATGGGAAGGGCGCGAATTGGGATGCGGGGAGGGAGTACACGCCCGAGGACGGAAAATCGCCCTCACCCGACAACATGGAACAAGGGGATGAGGAGGGAAATGATGTCAGAAAAAAAGTATATTTAGCATTCAAGTCATCAGCGTCTGTTCTTCGCTTGCCTCCCCGTACCCTCCCTGCCACATCACCTCCGGGGGAACAACACGACCATCTCCTATCCCTTTATCTTTTGCTCTCCGGCATCACACCCAACCCGCCCCCAATACACCCCTCTCTTCCATCACACTGTCACTCGATGTGCTATCGCCCCCCCCCTCCCCCATAACAGGACACACCATCCACCCAAGCCACCTCTCTCACCCACCCCGCACACGACTCTCCCAACTCCCCGATCCCCACCTCCCCCTCAGCCGCCCGCCAATCCAACGTGCACGCCTACCCTTATGTGCCATTCTTCCCATAAACACCATTAGCGCCCCTGAGACGGAAGAATTCTTGTTACCCATTTTTTTCTCTCCCTCCCTCCTCTTTCCTTCTTTCTGCCCCCACCGCTACACTCCTTAATGCCTTGTACGACCAACCACCCGCCGCCCCCCGCCCGTCTTCCCCCTCCTCCACACGCCACCCATCGCTGCCCCCCCCCCCCCACTTCCATCCCTCCCCTTGAAGTGCCCCATCCACTTGTTCGAACATCCACGCTGCAGCAGCTGGAAAACGTGACGAGTTTTGTGGAAAAATTTACGAGATGTCTCCGGCTTAATTGTTAGGATACGTTCGGGAGGACTTTCACGAGCAGTTAAACTGTCGGAGGGTGTATGGAACATCGTGGATGGTACGATAAAAGCTATTAGATGACAATACTTCAAATGGCGAAACTACAAAACGCAGTGGAATAAGTTTTTTTAAGTCTATCGGACGGTGATAAAGATTTCCGACCAATGACGAATAGACGTAAGCCGTCAATAAAAGTGATAGACGTAGTAAACAAAGGGCCATTGGCTTCCATCGCTGTGAGTTCCTTGATACTTGGCTAGAGAGCACCCCTTCAAGTGAATTTTGGCTCACTCGTAATACGTCCTGTAGGGACAATTCGAATACATCATTAAAGCTCTTGGTTTTTACAGAATATCACTATAAGTTGTCACTTAAAAAGGAAGCCAATTTCTCCGAAAGAAATTAAAAGGAATGGTTCGTAACGAAATGGAAACTACATATCAACACTACAAAATTGCAAAGCAAGTGTTCATAAACTATAAGTTAACCGGAGTATACATATATTCCTATCATAATTTTTCAGCGTGTTGCATTTTGTATATTAAATTCTTATTGCGCTTAAATTAGAGGATTCCAAACGTCTCCAGAATAAAAGGAGTTTATCTTCAATAATCCTTTATTAACGGACTGATATAAGAAATTTCCCGATGTAATTGAGTAAGTCTTTGGACCTAATCTAGCAGTAAAATATACCATAGAAAGGGCCATGAAAGTTGTGAGAGATTATTCTCTTGCCACTCAACCTCTCTCCCACTTCCCTAAAAAACACCCTGGGTGAGAAACCGCGATTACATCATCATCGCATTCAACTGAGTGCCTGATGGGGCTTCCACACTTCAACCACGTTTATGGGTATTCAAATAGTTGGGAGGTGTAAGACTTCGGATCCGAAAACTCGCATATTTGTTTCATCGGTCTTCAACCACTGGTAACCAATAAAACTATAATTCAGGTATCCATTTAGCCCACAAAAAGATTCCTTTTAAGGCAAAAAGTGAAGATAGAGGAGGAAAATGATAATTACGATACAGCTAAACAGCCATTTTTCTCTGTCAAGATATGTCACATTGTAAGACACAGAAAAACAAAATACAAACATAAAATCGACGATCAACCTAGTGAACAACTGCGGTTACATATGGAGGTGTAAACGCTGAAAATTCAGAATTAACATTTATATGTGACCTTTCTCTACCCAGTGACAGTTTTGCAAAAAAACATCGAACTCTGTGAACTTATTTTCTTTAAAAGCAGAAATAATAGACAAAAAATTGTCTATTAGTACCCCCATCAAACTTAGAGGAAAAAATAGTCTAGGTTAGAAATATAGATTCAAATATGGATAGGGCTAAGAATCATGTGGGCACCTAATAGTGAGAATTTAGAAGCAATAACAATGGCTCCGATATAGGCTTCAGGAGAGCAACAAATCAGCATTGCTTAATACATTAAACATTAATGAAAAATACATTTAACTACTTAAAAGACAATGTAAAGAGTACTCACCGTAACCAATGTCTCCTAGTTATGGAGGTGTGGCAACAAATGGCGTCATACTGGTCGGCGATCCAAACAATTAGAATAATGTAAAACGCAGTTGTCGTGTCGTTGAAGAATTCTGACATTATTGCTTCCATTCCTGTAAAAAAGAATTCATGCTGTAATAAAACAATGCCTATACGATTAAATTAAGGATAATAAACAATAACGAACGCAAGCATATATTTATGTGGTGGGGATACACTACATACCTACTAGAGATGGTTAGTTAGCTAAAGAACGATTCAAAATCAACTATTCACTTAAGTGACCTAAGCAAACTATTCACTGCCCTAGACAGAGAAATAGCTCAGCTTGAACTAAAACTTCGTTTCCTAACTCCATCAATTTGAAATGCTTTTTCGTTTTAGCTAGCCGCCATGTGACAATAGTTTAGTGAGTAGTTAGTGGGTGATGAGGTCATCTAGTTTTTCACCTATAGTCATCACTTTTAGTTCGCTCAGCGAGATATACTCGTTATGCCCGTATAACTGAATATTAATTTATTCAGCATCATTAATTATTACAGCATGTGGAAGATATAGGCCCGTAAGAAGGAATTAGTTACTTCAAGTAGTAGACACTTCATACATGGCCAAAGCGGTGAAGCAAAAGAATATGGAAAATAGGCTGCTCATAAAAATTAGTAACAATAATGAAATGACTGGAGAATGGCTGGAGAAAAATGAAATGACTGGAAACATGAGAGTGAACCTCAAGAAAATAACGAACTATGTTGCTAGCTATGTATGTCATGATTCATGTTATTCCAAATAACTTCTAAATAAGATGTAACAAGTTATAACCGACAAAGGGCACTTTTCGCAGCGGACGTAACCAATTTTAGCTATATATGAAATAAAGGGAAGGTCTCAATTGATATCTATATTGGTGGGTTGATATCATAAACACCCCAGTCACATGGAGGAATGCATCCTCTTCCTTGAGGCGCCATATCACGGTATAACATAGTGAGTCTAGTTGGCATAAAGAGTTCCCCTTGAGGAAAGGAAAAATTAACATCTAGTTTGAAGATGTTTCCGAATTTTAAAAATATCGTGACCCTTCACCTTTAGATGTAAACTGGGAAAATTACACTAAATTCCGTAATTTTAAAGTACCAGATATACCAGATATAATTCTACCTGTTTCTGTTCAAAATTAACAACATTTGTTTACCCCCCACTTTGTAGGCAACCAACGAAACAGTAAAGGGTTCAAATTCTATGTATACCAAGTATAATGAACTACTCTCTGAAGTGAACTGTAATTCCCATCACCATTGCATACCATAACACAACTCAAGTAAGGTAACCAAATTAACAACTCAGCATTCGTAAATTCGGCTTCTTTATTAACAATGTGAACCTTAAACTAAGTACTTGAAAACATGAACAATTCTTAAACTTAATTATTAATCCATTAAAGTAATCTCAAAATTATTATCATGGTTAAAATTTATCCTAAAAAAATGAGACATGACAATCAAATATGTATAAGATATAAAATGGCAGTCTACGTGGAAACATACGGCGCGAAGGGTCAGCATAGACGAAGTCATTACAAAGACGACTTAAACTTAATTAACCCAACCAAATCACGCAGGAAATAAGCGAAAGAAATAGAATGATAAAACGAGTAGAAATTGCCAAAAGAAACAAATCATCAAAGGGTGGGAATCGAACCACGGACTCTTTGAGCTTGCCGAATCAATGCGCAGACAACCACGCTACACAAGCTCCCTAATCCCCATGGCAATTATAAGCTGATAAAACCGAACTAGAAGTTATAGCATGCATTTTATTTATCCCCTGTACCTAATCAACAGTCATCTTGTGCTGCGAAAAAATAATATATATGATGGGCTTAACCCATCTGCCATCTTCGGAAAACATAAACAGAAAGCATATTAAACTAAATACTTCACAATTACGAGGAAATATTTAAAATAATAGAACAGCGCGTGCGGTGCGAGTTTTGCACGCCAACTCTTAAATTTATAGCTTGACTTGAGTCATCCCCAAAACTGCAGCAGAAAACTCAAAAGAGTAAAATATTAAGTTAGCATACCGTGTTAGCATTATCTATACTGCCTAAAAATTAACACTGGGACCTAAATTAGCAGTATAATACTAAATTTATTTAGATTTAGTAACTTAATTTTAATTTCGGTTACATTTGTAGTTGAATGCTAAAACATTAGCATATCATTCCAAGCCGAACCAAATTTCTCCTGCAGCAGTATTTTCAGAAACAACTTTTGCATTGATCTTCTAAGACAGAAAAAGATCATACAAGTGCTTCTAATTCGCTGAAAATTTAACATGGGTGGGCATTAAAAAGGAAATTTAACTCCAAATGGTAAAATCTAATGCTTATTTACGACCTAATTTTACGGTCTTGGAATAACTAAGGCATGATGTGAAAGGGATATAACACATTTCGGGCTTCGGATCAACAGATGTTCCTTGGCTCGAAACATTCTCCAGAATGGAACGCAAATAAAAACAGTGGAAGCTCAACAACACGATTTCCCAAACATTTACCCAGGGTACCTGATTTTCTCCGAAAGGACGACTATCCGCGAGCAACTCAAGCTTCTTGCCATCAAGCTGAGCACTGCAATGAATTTTCAATGGTAAACCTAGCACTGGGGAGGGCAAAGAGCCGAGAGATGTCACCCACAGGGCCCGAGAAGGCGGACCCAGGGGTGCGGTTGAGACGAGTCGGGAGAAAGTTGTGCGAGAAAAGAACACCGATAGGAGATAGGCAGAGCGGGAGTGATCCGACAAGGGTGGCCGCTGAGGGGATAGGGGGAGCCCGAGAAGGAGGGCTGAGAGAGAGAGAGAAAGCGCCCTGCCAATGAATTAGAGGACGGATTAGGGGATGAATTAGCTTAAGACACATCCAGCAGCATCCCTTCCACATTTCCAGAACATCTTAACGCCCACTCTCCCCTTAGGACACGCGTGAACCCCTGACACCCACCTCCAGTCACCCCGCCCACACGCTACAGTAATGTTATTAGTAGGAGAGACGGAAGGAAGGAAGGAAGAGGTGGGTGGGGGGAGACACGAGAAAGGAATCCCTTCACCAAAGGGGAAGGAGCATACGAGCAGAAGGAATCGGAAACACAGATTGGGAGGAGGAAGTGGGGGGGAGGGGACTCCACTGGCACCCGGAGAAGAGGGATGGGACCAAGAGGGTGGGAATCTAAATGGGGAAGGGGAGGATATGAGGAGACCAAGGGGGCGGGGGAGGGGGGCTCGGGACGATCTTAATTAACCCTCATCTCCCCAACCCCTGTCTCCTTTACACTTGCAACCAACTTACTACTCTCCCTCCCACCCCCGTCCCTCCCCCCCCACCAGGAGCATAGAAATCGAAACCAGAGTCGAGTCTGAGGAAACATCAAACTACTCTCTCGCTATCTCTCTCCTCTTCTCTTCGTACTCCTCGTTCTCCTCCCTCCTCTTTTCCACCATCGCCTCCTCGACACATCTCACTCTGCTCCCTGAGCATCCCTATGCTCTTTCCCCGTCCTTACTCGCCTTTCACTCGATGCTAGAAAAACCGTCGGTTGAGCCACCTGATGAATCGGGAAAAAATCGTAAAACGATGGCGAACTTTCATAGAGCAAAAACAAAAAAATGTCGCTCTATACATTCCTCCTCTTTATTTTTCTTACTCTTTAATTCCCGATCACATTGGCGGCCGTAACGGTCAATATAAAGGACAGTGACTGTCATTGTCACGGCGATAATAACCGTTTTTGTCCTGGAAGCCAGAAACCATGATCGGGAATAACAAAGTGAGGAAAATAAATAGTCCGAATGTTTCGAGTGACGAATACGTTATCCACAAAGTTAAGCTGGAAGTCTTCGATTTCATTAAAGAATATCGTTTGAAAAGCATTGCATTTAATTCCAGTCCTCAGCAAGGACAGTCGTTGTCCTTATTGACATACGAATTAGTGCAGATTCACCAATATCTGTTCTTCGACCTTACAACTGTGGAGTATGCCACAGTGTGGTGAAACGCGCGTCGTGCCAGCGTAAGAAAGTTTGTGAAATTAACAAAGGTGGTTTTCTCATCATGGATGTGCTAATACAGATTATTGCAATGATGCTCTATCTATTGAAACACCTTCAAGATACTGCGATAACTATGAGTTGTCTAACTGATAATTAGTGGATGTATTAATATTTTGATAAACAAATTTTACTCTGATTTCACATATATGTTGAATCATACAGACAACGCCATAATTTTGGTTTACACAACATTTTTTAAGTCCTTCTTCCAGTACCAAGAATCAGCCATAATACTATGCATTCACAATATCTTATTTCTTCAATATTCTCTTAAGTTACATTTAATTGCAGACAATACTATGTACCACCGAACCACATGATTACTACGTGTATCAAGCATAATAATAGAAAGGGGAAAAGTATTATTTTTTTCGCAACCAATTCTTTCTGACAGACGAATATTCATATATGTAATAATAAAACGCCAATGAACAATCCGTACCGCAAATGAGATAACAGATATGATAATGAAAAGGGATTTTTTCCTAGGGGGATTTAATTCCTCGGAAAAAATCAGTAATGCTAAAGAAAGCGTTCCCGCTTCATTACTGTGCAGTAAGGAAAAGAACATTTGATTCTATATCACGGATACAATTCCAGATTGAATTTCGAGCTCTATAGGGAATTATTGGACTCAAATTCGAATAAAGGTATTTGACTCTTAAATTATCCAAAGAAGAAGCATTTAAATCACAACAAAACTGAAATTTTTAATAATTGTTTTCTTTAATTTAAGAAAGTATTCCACAAAGTTCAACCAGAAGGATTTTAAAGCTTAAGTATGACTCAATGAATTCGAAACACTGTCATTAATTCGCATAACCGCTCAATAAAAAGGTACAATTATTAGATGGCTATAAAAATACAGTAAGGACGTCAAATAGACTTCAAATTGTTCATAAGGAAAGATGATAGAGAAAGTAGAGTGTAAGACTTGAATGGGAAGGAATAAATGCAAGAGGATTTCGAGAAAAATAGTGAAAAGGTATCTCGTACTAGCTATATTGACGTATTTATTAGGTAGGAGTTGAGCTACAAAGATTCTCAGGGTCAATAACCATAACGGAAGTGACAAAAATTACTGTTTTTGATGGATGCGGGTATATTTTTCATGAAGTAAAGTTATCTCTGAAAATAATCAGACCGTGAGTAGAGAAGTAGAAAAAGAAAAAAATTAGTAACGGGTATCTACAGCGAATTCAGGTTTCATTTTTATTACAAAAATTAGCCGCAGCGCACCTAAGCGATCATCCTGTCATGCTACTTATGCTTTATGTACCTACATCAATTTCTCCTGCCAGAAAGTTGAGCCAATTAATGACTAGAAATGTAGATTCAGCGGAGCAAACATGCCGAAGTGAGTTTCAAAGAAATGAGGAAAGCGATCAGTTGAAGGCTAAAAATACATAGGTACTTAATTATGAAACGTGGCTATTGTGGAAGAGAAACAAAAGGAAGTCAGAATGCAAATTATCTACAGTCATAATTTATTAAAGGAAATTAAATTCAAAATCATCACCAGGCGTACAAACATTTGAAAATCTAAACGAAAATAAGCCTCTATACACTACATTCGAATAAAATGTATTAACCCACCCATAAGTACAGATTCTATTTTCTATATCTCTGAAGTATCCTCAATACATGATAGGCTCCGAGTGATGAAATTTATGATAAAATATTGTACACGGCAATTTTTGCTTGAAGGGCAGCAATAATCTTATCCTATATCACAAAGCAACTTTTCTCACGTCCCATTACTCCGATAAAAACTGAAATGTCACTGAGTGCCATCAATCCAACCTGTTATGGACAAACAGATGAGATCATTTGAGAAAATATCGAGGGGTATTACAGCAGCATGCTTAGAGATATGAATGCACTAAAAGGCTATTAAAATTATGCAGCATATAGAATTACGTAAAATCATTTTCTATTTCGATCATTTCAAATAAAAAGAAGCCTCGATAAATTCCGAAGAAACCAAGTGACGCGAACACCGCGGGACAGGAGTCAAGGTGGATAAGCATTTTTTGCCATGCTTGTGAACAAATCGGATACGAAGATACTATTTTGCAAATGAACGAAGCCAACACAGCGTCACATACTCTGGGTACACCGACACACTCTCGAACATACCACGGTCTGTGTATAGCAACACGTGCATTATTCGAATTTGAACTTAGCCAACACCAACTTAACAACCCGGCATAATCAAACGAATTTTCATATCGCACCAGTATAGTTCGGTGTGCAAATACTTCGACTCAACAAGCGCAGAAATGTCTAATACGACCTTATACTGAAAGGAGGCAGAAAAAGCACGAAGGCACAGATGGAGAACCACCATTGACGCCTCAATAATCTAACCATTTCTCCGCAGCAGGGACGGACGGATAATCCATATGCTTTCCCACGCGGGTTATGGAAATTCACACGAGATAAGCGCCTTTGGATAGTCTTTCGCTATTTTAATTCGAAACAGAGCATGATGTTCCGCGTTTAGTTATAAACGGCAACCCGATCTTCATGGTAAAGACATGCACATAAACAGCGAAGAATTCCACAGGAACTTTTCGAAATTGTTATTTGATGTTGTGCATCAAACTATACACATTTGATGCACTCAGAATAAAGATCACACGTAAAACATAAAACATCCTGCGAATAAAGCCGCCCGGAATATGAAAAACTTCCCCACAAAATCTCGTCTGTCTGCCCCCTTAAATGCGGCTCATCTTTAAGCTCATGCACGCAAGTCGAGGACATAAAAATCTCTTTATTTTGAAATCCACTGCATATTTCTTGATCAGTGCTGCAATTGCGCGATGTGCAATGAAGATCATTGGAATGTCAAGCAGAAATATTAGATTACTATAAAGATGGAACAACTTATATTTATAAATGGCCATGATATGCTACTGAATACTTACCCAAGCTGTACAACACCACTTTCCACTGATATTATTATTGATGTACCTAACGAATTACGTAATACTTGGAAAATTTATTTTACATTTCCAAGATATGACATAATAAAATTGAAAGCTAAGCATTTTCCTCATTTTATGTACAGAGAATAAACTCTAATCTACCGCTCTTTGTATTGTAGTTGTCCACTTTTCTCTAGGGAAGAATATGTGACACACCAAAACTAACACGGCCTCAGTACGCTCATCTCAATGACAAAATTAAGCGACCAATAACCCAGTTAGGCCATAAAATAATTATAATTACCTCAAAGTCAATTGACAAACGCAAAAGACAGAAAACTTTCATTCGATTTTCACGAAAGACAGACATGCTGATGCTAACCAATTACAGGAAAGTCGTCCATCGGCTAGCCAATGAATGACTTGCGCTTTTCGAGCATAGGCGTGGTCAAGTTAGGATGCGGAGGAGAAAGGCGGGGTGGGGGATAAACATAAATTAATGGTTCGGGCTACAGGGAGAGGGTTTGGCGAATAGAAGAGACGCAGGCCGAGTGAGCGAACCTCGTGCGTGTGTATGTGACACGCGTTATTTGGCACGCGGGAGCGGAGAGGGAAAGGGGGTGGTGGTCTCCCCGTGACAGGGAGAGAAAGAGAGGAAGGGAGGCAGAGAGGGACCATTTCGCATGATTAGTCCTGCACAATGCGAGGGATATCTGGGCTGTATCACGTGAGCAAGAGGGGAATCTACATTAGTCTTCGATAATATAACGGCAATTACCAAAGCGGGCGACGATACCCAGATGGCGACACCAAGAAGATACCGATTCACTCAAAAACATAAAACAGCAGTCTCCGAGCGTTTCGTTTATTAATTATTACCACACATATTTGCATGATATTCTTATCTAGATTGCCACTTGGCATACACACTGTACCGTAACTAACGATGTATTAATAATGAAAATTCTGTTAACATTTTCATATTGCTTCAAAAGGCAAAAGGATTAAATTTCCCAAGATATTAAGAAAGGATTTGTGCATTAACTGTCTATATTTTCAAGGATACTATGTAAAAGCACCTCTTCGGATAAAATAATTAAATATACATTCGCAATCACAAATAAAATACAAGGACAGCGAGAAAAAATAATGTGACAGAAAACAATAATGATAAAGGAGGAGGAGGAATAAAAATGAGTATTTCATCACAAGGGGAATGTGAGAGGCGTAATTACTGAACATTCCAAGAGCTCTGCTCTCAATATTTTTACACAAAGATCAGTGTTTCTCAAACTTTTTCGAGTCTCCGCCCCCTTGGTTCCACAGACCACAACGCCCACATCCAACGCCCCCAACCTAAGCTTTAAGATCATAAACTACATGACCAAATCAGGGATAATCTAAAAATAAAGTTAAAAATATTTTGAATAAATCAATGTTTATTTCAAATCAAATACATAGTCTATTCATCCCTGTACATGTATGTACGGTACTGTCAGTTTTGTCAGGAACATGTCTCCTGCTGCCTTCTTGTGATTTCGACCCCCGTACATTAAAGCACCACCCCCCAGGGGGCAGTAGCACCCACTTTGGGAACCACTGACATAGATACTCAAAATTCTGTTCCCTTTAGGGTATGCACAGTAATTAGAAAGAAAAAACAAATATGATAGTAGCTACGGAAATTCGCTGTTTTACTGATTTCTTCCGCATTCCCCAAACTTTGCATGTTCACTTCGCTACTAATAGACGCGGCTGGAAGGAGTAATGATAATGACGGACGATAGGTTGCTCAAGGCCATGATAGAGGGAAGGATGTTGGTCAAGCGAGGAAGGGGAAGAAAGAAAATAGGTTTTATGGACGGTATGAAGAAGGGTAGTACGTACGCGGAGATGAAGAAAGAAATATTGATAAGGCCATGGCCATGTAAAAATCTGCGTAGTGCCAGTCGTACTCCCAACCATTCTCTCAAGAAAATATCTGTCCCTGTCCAATCGACAAGTGTGAAAGAATTTTGCTACACGGACAATGTCCGATTTTCACTTCCGGAACATCAAATTCACATTCATTAGTGAGCCACTCTCCATATTCCACAAAAATTACCAATTATACTTAGGGATAAATTCATAAACATTACTTTTAACCGAAATTTAAACTTATCCGGACAAACCAGAGCTTAACTTCAATAAAACATGAAATGCTAAAGAAAAATCGACGAGCATTCATTATTAGATATTTTGGTATTCTCCATATCAAGACACGGCCAAACACCGTGTACAAAAAATCTCAGTTTGAAACTAACTAGTTTTTGAAAATTGCCATGCGTAACTCGACCAACTAGACCAAACCAAGCTATTTGAGTAAAAGCCATGTTTAAGAATTTGTCACTTTCGATGTTCTGACCACCACAATAGCAATGAGGATGTCACACTTTAGCATGAAAATGTTCAGATACTCTAAAATTTCAAAATTGAGTCTCAATTTTGAGAATGGCACTAGGACATGAGGGGAGAGAAAACAAAGGCCCACCCATTTGGATTCAACTCCTCTCCCAAGCAAACGGAATTCTACAAATGCAGCCGGCACAGGGGCGAAGCGACAGGTGAGGGAACCACTGCTGACGAAAGACCCCCACTTCCTCCCCCAAGTGCGTACGCAGCGGGAGGGAAGCAGAGGGGACGAGAGGGGCCGCACTCAAGGACCCACCCTCTTCCCTTCCTCCTTGCGGCCCCCACCGTCGTCGCCCGCGGCGGCAGGCGTGCAGCTGAGCAAACGCGAGCCGAGAGCACGGCCGGTCGTCCACCGTGTTTCGCGAGGAGGCCATGTAATGCTGGTGCCCCTTTATTTTCCACGTGACGTGGCCGCGATGTGGGCGGGTGAGAGATGGATGGGGCCAACCGCGGCGCCAGATGGCGGCGGGGTTGTGTGGAGGGGGGGCCTCGCAGAGATAGCGGAGAGAGGCAATGAACGACCCCCCTCGTATTATATGAGTCGTGGTCGCGGCCCGAGAGACTTTGAGGTGAGAGCACATGCATGTATATCGGTGGTACATGTTCGCGACGCGCCTTCCCCGTCGCGAACGTCACGCTGCAAACATCTGAAGGGGAGAAAGATTTTTAGTCGCAAGATGAACGCGTCGGCGGTATCCGCCGCGCTGTTCTATTAATAAAGTAATAATGACTCGGGACCCAATTACGGACACGGATGACTTAATTGAGACAATGAAGAGATGATTCTGTCTTTATCCCTCACATCGTCCATCCCTAGGTTAGTTTGCGATTTTTAGGCAACAAAAATGAAGCAGTACTAGGTCAGACAAAGTGAGAATTGTCTTCTTAGACCGAATGATAATCCTAATTTAGAACGTATATTTTCGATACGATATGAATTATGGCCATATGAAAGGGCTTCCGGTTTTATCGCGCCTTTGTTTCTTGAGGGCGAGCTTTCGCCACCATTGAAGGCAGCATCATCACGAAATGTGACTGATATTGAAATTTCGGAGGGGAATGTATATTTTCTCCTCTTCCCTAGACACCTGCGACACGGGTCATTCTCCATCCTCATGATTCTACCCTCTGTCCTGGAATTGAACCACTTAACTGCCTGCATTACCCCCTCGTTCGTCACAAAAATTCAGTCCTCGAAGGACACCTTCTTGTCTAGGAACATGCGGAAAAGCCTCTTCCAAGTTTCGTCGAGTAAAATGGCACGGTCTTGATTAGAGCCAGTTTCACATGTTACTTGATCCAGTATAAGTTCGAAAATACTCGCAAGTATGATAGCTTTCAAGCATCGTGCGATACAGAATTAGCATACTGGCTAACAAATACGATCGCTATCATACTCGCTTAGTTCCCTAGTTTCAAAATTGATGCGGCACTAGTCTGCTACTCGCTTCCCGTGGGACCTAGCAGCCGTCGACCAATCACGTTAGCTTTTACAGTCCCTGTGCAATATTCGCTTTCTGAAATCAGCGCCATTACCCTGTGGCTATTAGTGATTTTCTGGCCGTGAAATCAACAATAACCAAAAATGTACCGACGGTTGCTTTGGCCGCCTGCTGTCCTATAACTTAAAATTATAAGAGGCATGCGCTGCGATACGCGTGAAAATACGACTTCCTTGGCAGTACAAGTTCAAAGATCAAATTAAACCTTCTCGTTCGGCTTCAATCATACCAGATTACGTCCTCAGCATCAAGTACCGGCTAGCATAATAGGTCTAGTGCCGGATCAAGTATCGTGTGAAACCGGCTTTAAATTGCGGGTTTTTGAAGTGTAAACTTCTATAGGCGCACCACGCACAGAAAATTCTGCAGGCGGTAAATCGGATTCTGGGAGACACGCTTTTTTTCTCACGTGGCGCTTATCATGCGGAATGTAAACTCATTAGAACGCTCGGAATGAGTAAGATGGCGTAGTGGTTAGAGTCGTCGTCCCACGTACCGTAGGTCCCAGGATCGATTACTAGTAGAGTAGTTTTTTTATATATTATATTTATCAGAATATCGCCATAGAAGTTTACACTTCTCCCGTGTGGTCTTAAGCACACCAATTCTTTTTTTACTACGTTGGCATTTCAATTGTTTTGCGTAGAATCGCTGAAAAAAGTTTTCTTTGGCTATTACCACGTCAAATAGGTGTAGCCTCCCCCGGAGAAGGCATATTGTACAACAGTTAAATTTTCGTTTTTTATTAACGGCTTAATTTTAGCGCAAAATTTGACACACTGCACGGAAATATTTAACTCGCGAAGTAAATAAAAACTGAGTAAAGCCGCACGCTTTGTTAAAAACTGTTAATAGCGTACAGAATGTGCCACACAGTTGATGGAAGGATTAGGTTGGGAACCGATAGGGACTCGAAGGCTACGCGCTAGTGACAAGTTATACGTTCACGTTTCCTATATTTGAGCTACACGCTAGGCTTACAACTTGAAAAACTACGATCACGCGAGTTTTAGTACGGCACGGAGAATATTATTTTATCCCCGCGCTATATCTCTAGAACTGATAGGAGTAACAAAATAAGAGCCAAACCCACAGGTACACAAATGTGTTCTTTCCTCGCACCATCAGTGATTACAACAAAAGTAGCGTGACACTATCTTAAGACACATCGTTAACACACAATTCACCTCTGTCCTCTCCCCAATCCTTTTCTCTATTCTCCCTCCCTATCCATGGCTGGTGTCCTAACACACCCAGCCACTCGACTCTGCTGCGGCTCGCAGGGTAGTATGTTGATGTGGATGTAGCAGTTAAAAAAAAAACATACGACTTTCCTTTGTATTTACCTCGTGAATTTCTGTGCAAGGTCCCAAATGCTCGCGGTGTATTCGAGATGTGACCTAACCAGAGCTAAGTAGCACCTCTCTTTCACCTTTCCATCAGAGAACCTTCCAACTATTCGCTTATTCGAATATTCCAACAATATGCAGCACCGCAAATATTTCATGCGTTTCCCCCGCGTAAGGTATTCCCAGGTATTTAACTTTATCTGACTCCTTTGTATAAACCCCTCTCACTTTATATTTCTTATTCCCGAAAACCATTTCCGTGCGACGTTCCTTCAGCCTGTGGGGCACAGAGAGTCCGCTCTGTCCAATAGAAAATCTTCCGCATAAGCAAGGGATTTCATGAAACCCCTACGAGTGAACCGAAAAAAATGAAGGCGCAGCAGAAACATGAACCCCTTCCAAAAGGAGTATTGTACTCTACTTTTTTACAACCAACAACAAACAAGAATGAGGGAAAGATAGAGAAGTAAATGAATGAATGTAGCAGAAGCAAAAAAGGTATCCAAAGAGAGGTCACCATTGAGGACATTTTAAAAGAGAGCCAAGTTTCCCAGGCCTAACCTTAGTAACTTAGCTCTTTGACAGTGTCTACCGCACATAGGCATGGTGCAAAGGTTATGCATGTATTTCTGTCAGTTTAGGGGCTAAAAAAAGTGGATTGAAAATAAATCCCTCCTCCCCCAATAAAATCTCCCACTCCCTGACTGCCCAGCACTACCTGAAACAGCCCCATTCAATTAAAAACATATCGCGATCACCCTTCCCCTATAGAGTAAGTCCGACGGGGGCACGAATTGGCTGTCTGTGAGTTTGTTCCGCTATAAGCAGCCCTCCATATAATTGCTAAGAAAGATAGTGTATAATTTGATCTTGTAAGACTGCTGCGAGATAGGTAGTTTGGGTGAAGCCATTACATTACATTAGCGTAAGCGAAAAATGAAGCTAAAAAAAATCATCCTGGTTAGTGGAGAACTTCATACTTTCAAATGGCCATTACTATCAAAATCCCACAATGTTCATAATTAAGATTAACATACATATGAATTACAACACTATAGCATAGGCATACTGTAATTCAAATTATAGAATAAACGCTATGACACTCATTTTAACGAGTATTTCCTAATGCCTACCGAAATACTAATTTACACATTGCCAGTACGAAAAGTGTAAGCCAAGTCAGTGACCTAAAATAGGCATAGCATGCCAAAATAACGTCGTAAATTAAACTGATTCCAGCATTTTCATATCATAATATCATAAGGAAGCAACCAAAACTTAATGACCACAGAATATCGGAAACTTTCCAATTATATAAAACATGCGTTTTTTATCTCAAGTTAACGTAATTTAAAATATACTCAGCAATGTTGATGTTGAAGAGACGAAAGACAAACTCAATCCTGATGTAGAAGACCATGAACACATCTTAACGATTAGAAGCTCAAAACGCCAAACCCTCTACGAGTACAAGTGCATATCCAGAAGAGAAAAATGACATGCCTAACGAAGAATACTTTCCTTCGCGCCTCTCGCAGCTTTTCACTCTCGTAAATCTTCGTTGTAAATTCTTAACATTCATCCCCTCTTCTTTCTTAGTCCTTGGCCAACTATTTTCATCTACACCTAGCGATTCTTCACCTTTAACGAGGAACTTAAATCGCAGGCCTTTTCGTTGTCTCTTAGGCAAGTAACTTGGTAGTCTTTCAGTTTCTATATGTGAAATTTGAAAATTAGCTAAAATATTTTCTACCTATTTTGCATGTCCCAGTTTTATTTCACTTTTCATGATTTTTTTTATTATTTTCCCCGAATTTTGTTCTCTTCCTGATATTGCCGTAGGGATTTTACGACATGGTTTTGAAATGAAGACGGAGGGGAAATTTCTGAAAGAAAAATAAACGGAAAATGAGAAATCCCTCCAACGGTGATGAAAATGAGAAACAGTGAATGTAGTTGACTGTGACGGAGGGGAGAAAGATTACGAAATAAAGAAGGAAAAATATGAAGATAGTAATTTTGGACGGCTTAGAGTAAGGAAGACTTCATGAAACGGAAAAAATATGGGGCAGAGTAAGAATTTTATCCATTGATTTAGAATGAATACCTAAATAAGTGTGAGAAAACGAGAAACAGAAATTTTGGTTTAAAAAAAGTGGCGTGTCTAGTAATTATCTAACTGCGACCGTCATACATATGAAAAATTAATCAAACGAACCACGTTCCTTGAAGAAGGGACATGCATCAAATAAAAAAAAATATAGAGAAAACCATCGTACATTAAATCCAGCCCCATAATAATCGGTCAAACAACGCGAATCCTGAAGAGAGATAGGGGTTCATCGAGCGTGCACAGGGGAGGCGAGTATAGCGACCTCCCCCCACAATTCCCCCTAAACACATAAGGCGCACGCAATACGCACAATCGCGGGTTCCCTAACCATTCAGACGCGACGGGGGAGGGCGAGAAAAAACCGTCACGAGCAGGTAAATGAAGTTTTTCGAGCCAACGGATTCCCCGAATGCAGGCAGACAGACAACGGTCCCAACACGTAAAACACACCCCGCGAGCCGCGGAAATGCGAATAAGGAAAAGCTCACGTCTTGTGCACGCGGAGCTCGCGAGCGAACGAGTGCGCTGAGGCCTGTGTAGTACGCCTCTCCCTGTCAGCTGCCAGCGCCACGCTCTCTGTCATTAACAATGGGGCCCCGTGTTGCAAGGATCCGAGCGAACGCTGGTGATGTGGGGGGAGGGGGACATGTAAGGGGAAGAAGGGAGGGAGGATAGGCGGGAGGGATGCGACGGAGAGAGGGACTCAATTCAAGCGGTTTCGGAATGCTACGAGGGATGTACAGCTACTTAAAAAAAAAATTGTGACACTTCCGATGCAACCTGCGCGACACGGTTTTTTCAGAGGCTACTCGACAGCTCGGGCGGCAACAGACGGCTGACCGCCGCGGCGTACGACTGCTCGCCGCGGAAATCGGCCATACAGCCGCGCCTGCCGATGAAATCACACACCGTAAAAATTATCTTGAGGATACGCGGAGATATCGAGGAGAGGAGATTGTGGGGAAGGGTCGTCCGCACGACCTCTATGCTTCTAAGGACGCGTCCTTAGAGGCCTTGTCAACACGCAAACAAGCAGTTTTAATCCCTTATCATTGACAACTCACATGGTGATGTTTTCTTAAGGGCGGTCCTCGAGGTGATGGTGATTCGATGATTCTCGTGAGTGGCTACATTTGAAGCACAATGATCCTAGCTTTTGCGATCGCCGCTGAATAAATAAGGAATCGAAGTACGGAAACGCAGTTTAACTTAAAGAAAAATTACCCCAAAGTTCTTGATGATGCCCTCACTAATTGAATCGAAGGTTGTGCCGCAATGCTCCATGCACGATAGCCCTTCAAAACCTCACACCAAAGAGAAATTATTCCTTAGCCACTTAATTGGCCCCCAAAATTGATCAATTTATTTAGATAAGAGTAGAAGTTAATTCTCCGGATGAGATAATTCCTAACCATAGATACTCCCACAACTATCCCTCAACTGTCACCTACGTCCTCAAGGAGGTTTTACTTACGCTGGTCGACCAACGTGGCCTCCAGCACATGGCTTCACTATCGCTGTTTCATTAGAAATGTATGCGCACGAAATTGTAGATAGATTGTTTTGTGCTATGCATTCTGCACTAATATCTAAAATAGTAGATCAAGAGTCTAAACGTGGCTTTCCGGGGCGAGTAAATTTAAAAACTTCGCACGGTTTCTGGAGAACGATTTACGCATACGTTAACATCGCTTGTCCGTACTCTTTAGCAGTTAAACACGCTGAACTAGGGCCAAACTATTTTTTTTCAATTGACATCAGGGAACAAAATCTTTATACTCCTGGAGATTAAGATACTAGCCAGCCACAAAAAATACGTAAAAGGGAAGTGTGTGATAAACGCACTCGGCGACTAAAAACACAAATATAAATATACTTTTAAAACACAGCCACACGAAAATTAAAAGGACACTCACAGAATAATTTGCGGACGTTTCGACGGGCAAGCCGCCATCGTCAACGACAAGAGACTAACTCTTGTACTCTTGTAAGTTAGTCTCTTGTCGTTGACGATGGCGGCTTGCCCGTCGAAACGTCCGCAAATTATTCTGTGAGTGTCCTTTTAATTTTCGTGTGCCTGTGTTTTAAAAGTATATATATATATATATATATATATATATATTTATATTTATATTTATTATATATTAGACTCGACTAAGAGTGAAAGCTTTTTTCACATTAATTTTCAATTACTTTTAATCAGATTAGAGAAGAGGCAACCGTCAGCTACCGAATTAGTGAAGGTTTCCAAAATAAGTTAGTGGAACAAGTACAATTGTACGCGTAATTAAATTTACATTTAATTTACATACATTCTATATTCCACACTACTTTATTCACGACCATGGTTTCGACAAGCGCTTGTCCATGACCTTGATAATAACAATTATTTGTTGAAACCAGGGTTGGAAATAAAGAAGTGTGGCATATACTTAGTATCAATTCATAAAATTACCGTGTCGGCTACCATGACAAAAATGATTTTTCGTTAATGCATGGACATTTGACGCTGATACATGCAGAAGTGGTATTAGGAAGAAATACCGAGAAAATTATTCATGAGGAGAACGCATAATCGTTACCATAATTAAGAATAAGTTGAATTGAGATCGTATTCTTAAATCGGTTCATTCCAGCAACAATCACTAATTTCTCACATTGTGCTGTAATCTTCTGTCGACTGAGCGCAGTTTACGCAGGCCCATGGGTGGCCTTTCAAATGGATGCTTTCTTCGGATTTCCTTCAATTTGGATTTCCTCGTTCCTTGCTACACTGATGCAAGTCTTTCTGGCCGCGCGGTTGCACCAATTTAAGCAATTCAGAAAAAGGGAATTATTAGGAATTATCGAACCCAAAATCGACTCAAAAATCTCTCCTGGTCAAAACTTAATAGGTGTGGCTGATTCGGGAAATATGAATAATACAATTTATGATTCGGGCAAAATTCATGAAATTTGAAGGCCCTCGTTTAAAGCAACACGGAATAATTGGCGATGGCGTTGATTGCGCAACAATATTTAATCGTTGCTTTATTTATTATTGACCATGATCTGCAGCCTATATGCTAAATTTTCAGCTAACACCTTTCATTCGATGTTACAAACGACGTAGGAAGTAGCGGACCCGGCAAATGATGTCTAGCTAAGGTAAGAATTTAAAGTAAATGAATGATTTATATCATATTGAATAATAATTCCATTTCACTTTGTTTGCTGACTCTAAGGAAAAATGGGGTTAATATGAGAATATATGAAAGACGATCCCTGGCCTTCACTGCTGTAGAGAAAATATTCCTCCTCACATACAATGCGCTCATACTCCTACGAAGAGGTAATACATATTGGATCTACTAGAACCACCTTCCTCACCACTGGATGCGATTTCACCTATTTTTTTCTTTAAAATTGATTTAGTTACGAGGAATACGTCTGCTTTTCGCTTAATCTCTCTAACTGGGTTATTTCTTGCCCCACAATCCCTCTTTCACGGCGTCAATTGTGACCTGACATTAAGGATTACGACTCGTCCGTTCGCTACACTCCCCACCGCTTGATGATTGAATCATGAATTTCGCTTTCTTGTTCAGATCGTCTCTACTTTTCCCGAAGAATCTTTTTCTATATTCCTCGCTCGAAAGCGACGCGAGTAAGTCAGCCTTCATGCTGGGGCAATCACTCCTGTTTCCTGACGGTCTTATGTCGCTCCGCAGGGTTGTCAAGTTGCTTCGGAAGGTTAGTGTGTCGAGCCGGTTGCATCAGGAAGTAGAACAATTGTTTGTAAGTCGCTGCACATAACTTATTCGCCACGAAGAGAGCGCGAATTGGGTCCATCCAAAAGAAGTAAGTAGATGGGAACAAGGTGGGGGAAATGATTTAACCAGAGTACCACCGACTGGAAAAGAGTAAGGGTGACGCCAAAACGAGAGCCATTAAGCATAATAACCGTGAGCTAGTGTTCCCTCGAGTAGCTACGTAGATACTTATCTACTGTGGAGCTCCACGCCGGCTAGGTACGTGTCACGCAAAATATGACCTGTGCAAAATATAACGTGTGCGCGCCTTGCTAAGCAATTATTTAAGCCTATAACATGATGCCAGGTACAACCAAGTTGTTACTGTAAATTGCTATGAGCACTCCGTATTAAAATGAAATATTCAAGATGTGTGTTTTTTTCTTTACGGTTTAAGATAAAACGTAATGGCATTTTCTCACACCTCATTGCGGCCTGGTGAATTCATAATGGCTCCATAGTTTTCCGAGTTTACCTCTTAAATATTATTCCTCAATCAAGAGGAAAGCAAAAAGCCATCGATAAGGAATTGCAACATCACCCTTTAACACAATAATGTCACTAACCTTTTCTTTCGCTAGATCTGCTCCGCTACGGGAAATTTTAGGTAGCCCTACTAAGTATAATTATAACAATCGTGCTTGCTATTAAAAGATCTATTTTTTTGTTGCCCTGACGGCACATGTGAATACACTGAATTGTACCCCACAAAAAATTAATAAACACTTCACTCAAATAACACATATAAATCATTCCTCACCAACATAGATTAACTTCCTTGCGTATGCTTTTCGCTCATGAATCAATCACTTGCCCAACACATAAAAACACTCAATACGGGCATAACACAACATAAATCAAATCCTTTACAATATCGGGATAATTGCTCCCTTCAAAATTCCTCGCTTCAGGTGTCGTAAGTTGTATGGCCTCGTCTTTATCCCCGATACCACATCCAACGCTTGGTTTCTTCCACTCCCGCGTCTCTCTAGCGGTAATAACCTCGGCTTCTCTGGCTGACTCGGCTGCTCCTGAATGGCTCCTGGTTAACGTCAAGGCTCGAACTTCGGATCTCACTTCTCACGTTTCACAATATTATTAACTCCCTCCGTCTTTATTTCGCACCAATTACGTAAAGTAAACTTCTTTAACCGCGTTCGGTCGTGAAAATCGTACAGTATCAATGCGAGTCCGCTATCCAGCATTAGGACGTGCAGCACATGGATTTTTGAGACAGCCTCAACTGACCAGACCAGACCACGGGCAATGGCAGGGCCCTCGGCCCAAAGTAGTGGAGCGCTGCAACGGTGCGACTAGAGTCCACCTCTTCAGCGTTAATGTTTGTGCAATTTGCACGCAGGGGGAAAATGGCGATACTGTGTGAAGGGACCAGTTTAACCTTTACGGTGTTAGTGAAGGAGAGACAGCCTCGGCTGTTAACGAGCGTCGGCTTTTATACCTGATCGCTGATGCATTTTCGTCCTTCTAGAAGCTTCGCTACTGACGTACTTCCGTTTATCTGGAATGTTCTAAAAACTAGCTTGGTTCCAGTTCTTACCTATTGTTGTAATTTTCACGCGGCCGTTAAATCCCGCCACGTGGTGTTCATTATGGAGGAATGCGGAATATTATAACTCTTTGAATATGAATAAATAGGTCTGAAATTGAAATAATGGCGTTATAATTATGCAAAATTAATATAATAGAATAATCTGCGTCACCATCTGTACAATTTGGCTGCAGGGGTTTCAAAAATATACATGAATGTTTTCTACGTGCGAGTGTCCTTATATGTGAGTACGAGTACGTTACAGAATGGAAACGTACATCAGTCGCCATTACAAAAACAATCATTTTTAAAGAATAAAAAAGTATCCAAAGCGTGAAACAGAATAGCTAGATTAGATAATGAGAAGAGAGGAAAAAAACTGCCATTTCACAAAAAATATTTTATTTCAGGAACAAGGTTTCGCTGTTGTGAAGCATCTTCGCCTGAAGATGCAGCACAGCAGCGAAATCTGAGCCATGAAATAAAATATTTTATGTGGAATAGCAGATATTGTTTCCTCTCTTCTCAATATGGAAAGGTTCCACTAACAATAAGTCAGGCCTAAGACAGTCTCCTAGATTAGGTATGCCAGATTATGGAGGATCCAAAGTGGCGAAAAACAAACTGCGCATAAATATCAAGACGTCGATATTTTATACTTCAATTTGTTTTTCGGCTTTGAGATCTCTACGACAAAAACTGAACACACCACGTACGGCAATCGTAATTTTTTCAATGTGCAAGTAATCGCTAAGGATTAAGGGACAAGCATTTAATTTCCCGTACCTTATGTATTCAACACCTTTAAAAATCAATGCACACTTTTTTTTCAATCAATCAGGAGAAATAGGTCAAATACAGTTTATTAAACTATACTCTGATTACCCTGGATTATATTCATGGTGATATCTAAAGATACGCCAGAGCTGGGGGATATGAGAGGGCATTGAGTAGAGCCATAAAAAGGAAAACATTAGATGAGGAAATTTCCAGGCACACAGGGCATAAAGTACAACTGTTACGGGTCTATGAAGAGGATTCCATAATGAATAATTAAATAAAAACAGCACTAGATAAAAGGACCCCTACCAGGCACCAGAAGCCACTTCCCATCGTCGCTATTATTGAAAACCAGGACGAATTCCCCTCACCGACCGAGATTCTTCCGCGGCGGCGAAGTTTCCATTCATTCATCAAGGCACGCGTAATGAGACTACAATTGGGAGACGACGCGAGAAAGGAGCAGGTGGAGACGAGTGGGTGGGTCCCCAGGGGGACCGACTCTCGGCGACAGATGAGCCGAGGGAGAAGCCGGGATTATTTCGTCTGCCATTTTAAGAGGCACGTGCCGGAAATTGGGCGCATAATGGATCGGCTGTGCTGCTGCACCCGAAACACATCCACCCATCAACCGAAATTTCCCTTCAGAACAGGAGGTAGGTATTTGTAATTTACAAAAAATAAAAAAAATTATAATAACCAATAATTGTATACGCCTCAGTCTAGAGGAAACATAATGCTAGTATATGACAAGACTCCGATAATACGAGTAATTAATCAAGGGGACCACCCGTTTTCTAACCTCAAAATCAAGGAAATTCAATGCTTTCCGTGAGGAGAATCACGTTAGTGAATTTAGGCAAGGCGGTAATTAACCATATCTATTCTCACATTTCCTCAACTGCCTTCTTCAAGCACCCTGAGCATTACGTAGCATTCCTATTGATGTAATTAGACGGAAATTGGTTCAAAGCAGCAGTATCAAATATCGGCCACAGAAACGATAACATAATTCGACGCGATATAGTATGATGCTCCCAGAAACTTAGCACAGGATCGAGTTCGCGTTTTTACATAAGAATCCCAGCAATATTCCGAGCCATTTTACACCCAGGAATATTAAGGAGAAATTCCCGAATAAAAACAAAATCCAGGAGATTTCCTTGATTTTTCAAGGCGGTGGCAATTTCAAAGAGTTTTCCCTGTATTTGAGGTGACGTGGCCACCATTTGAATAAAATACAATTGCACTTTTCCAAGATTTACTTTAAAGGTCGACATTTTCCAGCAGTTATAACCATCATACAGTACGATACGATACGGTGTATAAAAAGATACCGTTGTATTCAAAGAGATATCCTTCCACTAATTCAACCCTCACATACCACATTAATACGAGTGCTGTAAGATACAATGCTATGCATACAATTTGTAAGAAAGTATGGGCAGACTACCAAGAGATGTAACGACGATGACCTAGGAATTTCACTGTGGCAAGGAAAATTTCTCAGAATACGTTCCGAATGTTTCAAAATGATTCTTATCTAACGCCGCATAAAAACGTGCTCGACACGCATTGCAACGTGACTCTGAGTCTAAGGCGAGAGTTATTAATTCTTCAATCTAAGGGACAATTCAAAAGTAGGAAATATGAATCTCAAGGAAATTACTACGAGCAATGGCTTCCCACACTAAGAGCAATGGCTTCCACCACCCGTGTTCCGAAAGATGTTTCGACTAAATCCCAATCCATACTGTAAAGAATACATCAAGTGCAGAGCTCTCCCTATCGGATAAGACGTAAGCTGTGGACCCTTTGGCGACTTTCGATTGCAGTCAGTGAATGCCTACCCCGGGTTTATTTCTACCCCCTTTATATTCCCAAAAGGCTCCAACCTACACCAAGCCACCATTTATTTTTATATTTGAACTAAGACATCATCAAACTGAATTGAGACCAAGTCTTCAAATTAAAATTAGAAAAATGTCATTAAACATAACTTTTAGGATGTAACGGAGCATGTTTTCCGCGCCTGGTAGAGCACTGGAACAATTGCGAGGGGAGCAATTCAGAAATACGATATATTATGTAAGGGCAAAAGAGTTAATTCAATAAATAAATTTTCTTTTTCCTTCACCTCAAAGAAAAAGAGAAAATAATTAAAAGCGAAATAGTGAAGCAGAAGCACCTTATCAATAAAAATAAACAATCGCCACCAAGCAACAAGGGAATTAATATCATGAATAATAATATAATAGGCGATGGATACATGGCAAAGAGTTAACATCGCTGACAGATTTCTATAAACGTTGCTAATTTTTCAAAGAAATTTATTGCTATAAACGTCATAAAGAGTAGTATTCCCATATTTAAGCAGCGATATGATTCCATTCAAATACGATAATTGGATGATACAAAATGTATTGGTTATAAATGAAATGCACTAAATGAATAAGGCTAGAAATGTGTGCACGGCTGGGTGAAAGTGTCTGTGATATTCGTTAAGCTAGAGGGGCACTCCATCCACTCGGCATCTCGCAATTACTCTCCGTCTGCGTCAAACTCCATTTAGTCAGGGGATAGGAAAAATCCACGACAATAAGGAAAGAGTCTCCATGGAGCGAACCCTCGACGATAGCCTCCCAGAGAGTATGGTAACAAACTCTATTACAAAGCCATCTGATAAATCGTATCTGGATGGACTTTGGCTCACTCTCCGAGAGAAATCCCAGATGACTCCCTTCTCCCACAGCCCCATACACGCGGCACACTACGGATATCTGTCAAGAGCCGCTCCCTCCCAACCACCGTCCACATCCCACAACAACACCCTCCCCACTCACTTGAACACCCTCAGCCTCGCCTAAACCCACATGCACCACAGCAACCAGAATTTGAACTATTGATTTTTCCTAACCAAACAGATAATGGATCGTTATCACCGTGCGAGACGAAATCGAATACTTTTACAAGCTATACGGACGGCCTCCAAGCACTTCCTGCTCCCAAAAAGGTAAATTATAAAATAATAAATAAGGCTTCAAATAGCTTGGTCATTTAACCCATTTCCAGCGAATCACATTCGATGGGCAATACTCCAGCAATTATCGACTACCTATGAGAATAAATGACAGAAAAATAAATTATGCACGGAAGGAGTTACAGCGGTGATCAAACAGTATTATATTAATGATATATTACATGCACGCAATATTACTTTATAATACTTTACACGCCGTACTTTATGTGTACAAGATAATCAAAAACAATTTTCCTACATGAAATTTAATTTTCTATTTCTGGCTGAGGACAATATGAATATTAAATCTTCCAAAAACGATGATACATATAAAATATATTCTTAAATAAATTTTAAATGTAAATAAAAAATAAATTTTGGAGCAGTACTGTGTGCCCGGGATGCAAATTAGAGGCATTTAAAACCAAGTTTACGCCCCGAGCAACTAAGGTTGTCTCTCATGTATCGGAGAGTGAAAAGTAAACAAAATGCAAGTCTTCGAAATCACGGATAAAAACACTTAAGTGATGTACTATCCTTATTAAGTCGTCATCAGTCTGAACAAGATATTATAAAACTACACCGTTAAGAGACTTTCGTGTCGACATCAATGCATCTAAGCTTTGAAATTATAGTTTTAAAAAGTCAAATATGTTATAAAAGTTAAACATCATACGAGTAAAACATTATCACCATGAAGTTTAACATTTAAACACTACAAGGGCTTAAAAAAACACCGGGGTTCACAGTATCATCAACTATCAAATACCCACGAAATTAAGTTCTTTGTGATCCGAATACGCAAGCACGAATTAAAAGCGGTACTCTGGAATCAATAGTAGTTTCGTCACGCGATACACCGTCATATAGCACCACAAAGACTTATAACAAGATACAGATACATGTTTAAGGCCATAACGGTCGACAACAACGAGGAATATAGAGATATGCCTATATTTATAAAGCGAATTTATTAGTTGGATAAGTTACTTATAAAATAGATAATATAATATAAGAACAGATAGCCGTAAATATGTTTACAAAATCATTCTACAATTCAATGCCAACTGCTGCTCTCTTCCAAGCCGTTTCTGTCCAGCATAATTGGCTCAATATTAACATGAACGACTGTTTACAATGAGTAATTTAATAATGAGACTCATTTCACTAAAATTAAGGGATAAAAGAAGTTTTTTGTGTATCATTAAAGCATAAGGAAAATTATAATTCTTTGAGCGAAATGGAGAAGATCATTAGTACTCATATATCTAATGAAAAGATACCTTCACTCTGAATGAAGGTTTGTCGGGTCTTCCACCGAGTCAGGGACTTCATCTCTGCCGACTATATTCCGGGCTTCAGATATTTCAGAAGACCTGTAGATGAAGAGCGAGTCGTTCTTCGAAACGTCGACAGGGATAATGCCCCTGACCCGGTGATACACCCAAGAAGCTTTCATTTAGGTGATACGCCGGGAAAACATCAAATCCTTTATATTTCTGTCTCTAGTAAAATATGCATACTAAAAACAAGGCGTATGCAATACGAAATCCTTTGAGAAGAAATAACACGAAGAAAGCTTTAGTTCACTAACCGATCACAGATATTGTTTTTCTACTGCTCCATAAGTTAATTAAGGAAACATTCAAGTCTAGTTTGCTTTGATGTCTCCTATCAAATAAATTTTCTAGAAAGAGAGTAGGATCAAGTTAACCTTGAAGCATTTACAGAGAGTAAATAGTATGCATAAAATGCATGTTATTTGCAGATTAAATAAGTGTTTTGTATTGAATGGGAGTAAAATATTTTAATATTTAACAGCATTCGTTAAATAATATTTCCTCAATCTCATCAAGAGGCTCCTTATTGTGTAGGTAGGAGGTAATTATTCATCAGGCATGAGTATCAGATTAGCAATCACAGCTCCACTTTACCCTGGTACGGATTTTCGTGAGCGATACGGCTTCTATTACGATGCAATTACGATAACAATAAACTCAACGTCAGAAGCCCAAGCAGTCAACAGCCTCTACCGTTCCCATACAGCAATAAAAATCAGTCGAACCAGATTTTATTTCGCTCGAAAGCCCCACACATTGGATCGCAACGAACGATCCAGGAATGTATTCCGGAGGGGCGGGACCATTTTTATTTATAAACGAAATGCACTCCCACGATAATCTAATTGCGGCGTTTGTTTGGCGCGCCCCGACTCGGGCGGCATGTCGGAGCACTTATGATTGCACGCCCCGTCTGGCGCTCTACTTGGCCAAAGGGCTCAAATTCAAACGGGTTGACTGCCGATGCGGCGGCGAGGGGAGGAGAGAGGGGCGAGACGGGGGCGGGGTAGGTCACGGACTCTCTCTCTATATCTCTCGAGGCCCGTGACTGATGTGCTGCCTGTGTGATGGGGAGTAAAATTGAAGGGGAGAGGGTGGGAACGGGCGCGGATGCGATGAAAGAGATGTAATGGGGAGAGGACGAAGAAGGGGACCGACGAACAAATTCGCGTGGGGCCGCAGAAAAACATAGTTGAACGGCGCTTCATTGCTTTCCCGCATATGTTTTACCTTCGGCGCCCTGAGTTGGCAGAGACTACTCAATTGGGTGCGCAGTACGCCAAAGTTTGCAAAGCGATAAATACAACAGCTAAATACCATCCACATTTAATGTTAAGGTAGTTTGAGCGAGATATCACCACACAAAATTCAATGAATTAGTCTTAAAAGCTCTTATCTTTCAAACAATACCAAAATATCAGCCACTTATCGCTCAACTTTCCGAGATATTTGCCAATACTAGAAGCCGTTTTCCACGGACTATGGTTCGGCTGTGCCCTTCGGAGAGATACTAAAAAAATTAGTACGCACAGATCGCGTCAAAAAATGTAACGCGTGCATTTCAAATGTTTTTTCATTAATTTCTACAAATTAATTTGTTACTCACCGTAACACTTTTTACTGAGCCAAAATAACATTTGTAGGTGATATGGCGTTTTCGGCGAACGGCGTGAAACAAATAAGTAAAGTTTAAGGCTTAAACACATAGCTAATCAATGAGAACTTTAATTACATAAGAAAAGTTATTGCGTCATTGATATTATTATAACTACTGCAAGCTTCTTTTAACTGCTAACATTTTATCGTAAACTTTGGATGTGGTCTGACTATAGAAATATCTCTCTCTGTCTTTAACGCGGATCAAACGACAGGTCGATACAGCACGTTTTTCTGCTTAAGTATTTGGTTCTAGTTTCAATCTTCAAAGGAAAAAATTCAATATCCAGATACTACTCGACCCTGCTATCAATAGAAGAAATTGGATTAATGTAGCTCCCGAAAACTAAAGAAACCATCTCGAGGAGTAACATTCCGACATAAATATCTCTCTCTCGCTCTCTCAATCTAATACCTACTTTGAAAGCAATGCTTGAATACGTAGAAATTGAAACGAGAAAAAATCGACCTGGACCGGGAATCGAACCTTAGCTAGCAGTACCAATACGCAGACCACTACGCTACCCAGGCTTCCTAATTAATGAGGATACAGGGGAACAAGATATGGAGCCATTGCGGTCCATCAAATATTTCATCTAAATTTATTCATCTAAATTTATTCATGCGTACCGCAAATACGGCGATGAAATGTGTAGAAATTTCCTCGAGAAAAAAAAGGTCTGGACCGGAAATCGAACCACGGACCCTTGGCTCCTTAATGGAATCCTAAATTACCACTGGGTAGCGTAGTGGTCGCCGCATTGGCTCGGCGAGCCATAGGTCCATGGTTCCATTCCCGGTCCACGCCGATTTTTTCTCGTGGCAATTTCTAAGTATTTCATCACCGTACTTGCGGCAGGCATGAATAAATTCAATGCTTGAATGTTGACTTCGTCTATTAATTATTGTAAATATCAAGCACGGGGAGAGGAACAAAAGACAACCGTTATCGGTAAGCCCGGCCTATAGAAAGGCATAAACTAGAATATAAAAAAAATAATGCCAAATTTCCTTTTCGAGATAAAAAAACGTTTGCAAAAATCGATATTCTCCAGTTATTCAAGTGTTGTTATATCCATGGGACGAGCGAGTTAGTGTTTTCAAATTTACAAATTTTATTCGTTCTCGTCGAGTAGGGCAACTGTTTAAATATAGAGGTGATTCAGGTAAGAAATACTTCCAGTGGACCGGAACTATCAAAATATACAATTAGTCAGAACATGAGATCATCAAAGCCAGAAGTTCAATCGTGATGCCAAGTGATGGATTAGTTGGTAGCGCCACAGCCTGACTTAAAGGCCATATGGTCCGACGTCAGAGCAAGATTCTCTCATTATATTGTGATAATCTCGAAAATATTTGCCCTAATAATCAATAACCCATCCTATGCCAGCAATAATAGTTATAAAATATTGTTATTAAATATCTACATCAAGATCAACTAAAATTAAGTTTTCGTGACTTATTTTATTTTACACCAACTACACTTATTTTACACCTCGAATCTTTAAGCAAAAACGTTAATGTGGTTACGTGTTCCAATATCAGTCGACCAGCTGAGTGCCTCATATGGCCATTAACGCTAGCTGAAGTACACTGTCTCGGGCTAGCTTATGAAGAAGATTCTCTCATTCTCTTTATATAAAGGAGCGAAAGATCTTCAGAAGACCTAGAGACGGGAGCGGTAACTATGGAAGCTAATACGTTCCGGGGAAAAAATAATTTCACGAAACTAAATATTTTGTGGAATTCAAACACCGGGGTTATTTTATTCCTTCTCAAGATCAGATAAGGCAGGATAAAGCTCACCTACCGATGTAAGCTTAAGCCACAAAATCTCTGACAGCTTCCTTCTAAGTACGATCCTGTTCAGAAAAGAAACATCTCACCAAAATGTGCTTGAAGGGAAAATTAATGCGCCCTAGAATTGGTTTTACGTAAATTCTAAGCGCTAACATAGCAAGTGTACACTTATTAGTGATTCTCCGGTAATATTGGAATGGCATTTGCTGTTTCGACGCTTTATTGCTGTGAGCACCGCAAAACAATTGTTTCAGAAGATACAATTACTCTCCAGGTGAGATAACGACAACTTGCGAATCGTATGATATAGAGAGGAGTAACAAAATGGCCGTATTGTTCGATCAACTCAAGTTAACTTGGGCACATCATTAAGGAATGCCTAGAAAGAAGAACGACCGGGAAAAGTGGCGGAGTGGGAATCTTTTTTATCACCATTTTGTGAACTAGCGAATAGCAATCCGCATTCTTATCACTTCCAAAAAAATATTCAACGGACATATGTACTGAAACGCTTCAGAAGCAGATAGCATATCGACATCAATAAAAAGTATTAACACAGAATTTAGACGTTAAATTGGCACTATTATATTTGAATAACTTTCAACACAGATCGAAGCAGAAATATTGAGCATTAAATATTGAAACAAATGTATAGCTGGACATCGGTCAACAATCTTTAGTATTTCACCTCCAATTCCTTTTTAGTATCTATTCTATTCACGAATGGCCTTGTATTAAACGATATTCAAGCGTGTGATTCTATTTCTACCACCAATTTCATTTCCCTCCACATAAACACCAATTGTGAATCAACAAAGTAAAAATCTAACTTAGCTAGCCCTATTTCAAATCGATTTCGTCTAAATTAGAATGAGAAAAAATATGTATAGCATTACCTTAATGCTATCAATTTTCTTTTCTCGGGTCGTCTCGCTACTGAGATAGTTCGAAGCAAAAAACAGCATTTTGGTCTGACACCAATACTCAACTATCACTCAGAGTGAGAGAGAAAAAAAGCAGTCTAATTAAAATAAAAAAGTATAATTGAAAAATATTTCAAATGATTTTTTTTATATTTCAATATTCCAAATCACTCCCCTTACAATACTGACAAGCGGTATAAGACAGAGTAGGATTTGTTTGCATAAGAAGGATCTGGATGTGAAATCTACCAGGACTAGGAATACTGAAACATAAGTCCCAGTTTTTCAGCAAATTTAACTGGGATTATAGCACAATTTCAAAGGAGTAAAGGAGACATACTTCTTTTAAGGAAACTGCTATGACAAGTGGACGCAAAAAAAATTTGGGTTAATAGATCATAAATCTAAATAACGTAAACGCTGAAATGTGACCAAACCTACGCCTCGGGGTGTATCACTAGGTAGTAGTACCTACGTAAAGTTAGTTCCTTTCACTAAAATATGCGATTGGAAAAATTTTAAAGCCTCACCACATCAACATGAAATACAGTCGTTAAAAAATCCGAAAAAAAGATAGAATTACAAGGTGAGAACAATAAAGCCCCAGAGTAATTTCCCCAGTGGAAGCGTTCGAAATAATTTCATGCAAAATAACGTGGGGCGAGCGCCGTCCCGAGGATACGCGGATGCACACCGATAGATCAACGCATTCACATCCGGAAAGGACACGGAGTGAATTCACACAAACTCGTTCGCCCTCCTTCCTCATCTCCTCATCCGGCTTTGATTAAACCAATCTCCGATGCGCGGCCCACCTGCTTTGCAAGTGACGCCGACCGTGAATGCAATCGGGCGACGATCCCGGGACGGTCGGGAACGCGCTAGGGGACACCCCTGTCTGTCCCCCCCGCCTGGCGCCACCGCGGAACATACTTTCAGCAGGCGCCATTCGGCGAGCGAGCGCGTACACACACACGTCGGCGCGCACCCCTTTCCCCACCCCCTTTTGCCCTGCCGCCACTCCCCTTGGGGTATCGACTCGCATATGAATACGCAATGAATGAATAAATGAATGCAAAAAGATATGCCAAGAGAATACGCGAATTTTCGGGACAGAAACTCTATTAGGTTTAATATTCATGGCAGGGGAAGAGGAAGGAGGGAGGTAGGAAGGGGAGGAAGAGTGGGGAACAAGGGGGTGAGGGAGATTATGACGATGAAGGGAGAGGGTGGGGGGAGAGAGGGAGGAAAAAGGGGAGGGCGGGCGAGGGAGAAAGGGAAGCGAAAGATTTCCGCGGCCGCGACATTTTGTTTACTCGGAAAATTAAATGCACCCTCGGAAGCAATCTTCTGCGAGAGAGCGAAGGCAGCCAATTCAGAGGAAGACCTGCCTCGGGTGATGGATACTTCCCTGCACCGAGGCTCGAGAAAAATGAAAGCGGAGAGGTAAGAACAGCCCAGACCTGGAGTGCATGATCATCATTGCCCTGGGAGACAGGCGGGGGGTCGCGCTCAATCCTAGGGTTTTACCTTTTAAAACTTGAGAGCACGCGCAAGATTACCTACTCGGCCGCAATTACTGGCAAAGAATTAGTTATCATTGCTCTGTAATAAAGGACTAGAATTTGAAAGACGACCATGACACCCACGTATTCAAGGAAGATATTGAAATTAAATGACACTTGATATCTAGTTTATTCAGAGCACTAAAAAAATTACATTATTTCCGTTTATTTGCGAGAGAGGGCAACGTACAAGTTTTCCGTGTAAGAATACTGCCGTTTGAAGTGCAACGTGGTCAAACGACTGACCCTGCGACATGCTGATTGTAATCCAATATGCCGGAATCACTGGAAATTGTCGTCATCGGAAGATGAAAGGGAGCGTTGTCTCAGTCGGAGCCAAATCAGAAATGGCTCTCAATTTTATGAAATTTCTTGCAAACTGTTGAATAACGGCATTTTAAAATTTAAGTGACTGTGGCTCGATCTTACAGAGTTCCTGAGTCAGTAAGTGACAAGGGCTTTTCTTATATAGATTTCGTATTTTCAACCATAAATCGAACTTTGAACCCTTGACCATCCGCGCGACGGCGTTGGCCACTACGTTCCCAGGATTCCCAATAAAAATGTAATTGACGTAATAAACATAGGAACTTACTATCCCGTGCCATTACGGTCCATCTAGGATGGCACTCTTATTAAATGGTCTACGGCACACGACAGCTAGCTCCCATTAATAATACAACTTAGGCTTAGGAATTACGAACCTTGGATAGTTCGGCGTCAGTTATGTGACATTCAAGTAGGCAAATGCCAACGGACTTTGAAAAAAAGAGATTGTAATTCCTATCCCTAAAAATAAATGAGCCGAGAGATGCAAAGACTTTAGAACAATTAGCCTCACAGTACATGCATCGAAAATTCTGACCAGAATCAACTACTGGAGGATAGAATAATTCCTGGATGAAGACCAATGCGGATTCTGGAAAAGTAAGGGAACGAGGGAAGCTATTTTAGCCCTGAGACTTATCATAGAGAAGAGGGTTCAAAAGGACCACACAACATACACTTGATTCATCGACCTAGAGAAAGCATTTAACAATGTGGACTGGAACAGAAAGCTAGCTACACTGAAGAACATCGGATTGCCATTTAATGACAGAAGAGCAATATGTAGGCTGTATGAAGAGTAGCTGTGAGCGATTAAATGTGGCGGAAATGCAGAGAAAGCAAAGGTGAGGAAAGGAGTACCACAAGGATGCGCGCTGTCTCCAATGACTTTCAATATATACACTGAAAAAGCCAAAAATGAAATAAATGTAAAATTCAAAACAGGAAATCCAAGTGCATGGAGAAAAATCAGCATGCTACGCATTGCTGATGACATAGCAATTCTTGCTAAGAAGAAAGAAGATCTGACAAGAATGCTGAACTGCATGGACAAAACTCTAAACAAATACAACCTGAATATTAATGTAAAGAAAAACAAGGTTATGGTTTGTGGAAGAAATCAAGAAGACCGAATCACCGTTAAACTTGGGCATCAAAAACTCGCGCAAGTGGAAGAATTTTGACAAATGAGAAGTTGGATCACCAGCGATGGAAGAAACAAGAAAGGCATTGTGAGCAGAAGACCTAGCGCAAAGAAGGCATTCTACCAGGGGTCTGTTTCTCAAAGCTACAAGTCTACAAGTTACAAGTCTATTTACTTGTAGCTTGTGAAATTCCGTTTCTCAAACGTACAAGACTACTAATAACAAGTTCACAAGTTACAAGTCCATTTCACAAGCTACAAGTGTTTACTCACAAGTGTTTTCATGGTTACGACTCATTCTGTTTCTCAAACGGACTTGTAAATTACAAGTCCTAGTAACTTGTAAGGAAATTTCTACTAGTCCTCCGAGGTGAGTAACTCGCAGGAAATCGAAAAGAATAACTGGGAAAACAAATGAAAAGCGACTAGCGATCTCCTTTTCTCAACTAATACGAAGGCGATAGCGACGAACGCGACGAATAAGGTATATAGGATAAATTTAGGATTTTTACCGACTTTTGACATAACTTGGTTAGTTTACGTTAAAACACATTGGTTGTTGATAATTTTAAGTTAAAAGAAAAGTCTTTTAGACTAAAACGTAATGAGCCAAGATCACCCCCACGTAGACTTTGTGAATAAACAACGGAGATGAAAGATATATTTCCGAAAGGAGACATGTATGTTGCTTTTAATCGTGCAATTTATGTCGTACAATCGTGCAAATGATCTCATTTGATAAAGAATAAATCATTTTGGGGAGGGTGGTTGAATATGCGGAAGTTACGCACAATTTTACTACAATTATCTATTACTATTTAACAATATACCAACTTTTCATGTCACTGGCGTTTTTGTGAGTTACATTGGAGAGTTTATTCAGGATTGACAGACTATAAAATAAGCGATCCATCACCATTTAAGTGACGCTATCTGCCGTCCTGTTATCCAAACTGGAGTACGGCACTGGGACAAGTGAAATGAAAAAAAATTGTGCTGAAGCGCTTGTGAATTGTGCTTCTACGAAGTTACATAAATCGGTGGTAAAATCTCTTCTTAGCCCATCAAAAAGAAGAGAAAAAAAACTACCCGCAATGGGGACCGAACTCGAAACATTTGGCATCGCAATCATACACGCTACCTCTAGACCAACGCAGTATATTCAACGGATTAGTGTTCCCTTTAGGTATTAATAATAAAAATTCAAAATGGCTTACCACATAGTCAGGACGCAATCTTCACTTGCCAGACAATAAAACGCTATTCCGCTATTCATTCGATTCTATGAAATATTAACACTGCACAAGATGATGTCTTGACATGCAAGAATTGTGAATAACCTTCGTTTCGAGTGCATCTTTCCCTTCATGCGATGGAATAAACGAAATTTCCTCATGATGTTCAAATTTTGCAGACGATTCGTCCTCGCTTGGGATATTTTAAGGTAAACTGTAAACTAAAAATTCCATTGATCTTGTATTCACGCATTTATAGACACCGAGCAACATAGCACTGACTCTTGGTTATAGACGATGGCTGGAGAAACTCGCGAAATATATTGAAAGCTTTAAATAATAGCTAAATATGGACTAGACGTCCGCCATATTCACTTGTAAAATCTTTGAGAATTCACAAGTCTTCCGTTTTCTTTTAAGAAACACTTGCAAGTCACACTTGTAAGATCCGACTTTAACTTGTAGATTTGTAACTTGTGGACTTGTAGCTTTGAGAAACAGGCCCCAGGAGTCTGCTGACAAGCCCGGAAGTTAGGAAGAACTTCATTAAACATATATTTGGAGCATACTCTTATATGGCAGTGAAGCCCGGACAGTAACAGCATCAGAGCAAAGGAGATAGGAAGCAATGCAGATGTGGTGTTACCGAAGAATGATGAAGATTAGATGGACGGAGAAAATCACTAACGAAGTAGTCCTACGAAGAGCTGGAGAGAAAATAACCATAACGAACACTCTGCGACGAATGAGAGACAAATTGTTTGGACACATTTTGCGACACAACAGCCTAATGAAAACAATTTTGGAAGGAGAAATAAATGGGAATAAATATAGAAGACCAAGAATGGAATACGCTAAGCACATTATGAAGGACCACAAATTAAATAATTATGTAGGAATGAAATGGATGGCAGAGAGGAAAAGTAGAATGGAGAGCTGCTACAAACGAATCTTCGGATTGATGACAACTTATTATGATGATGGATAGTTAAGTAGTCTTAGCATTGACCCGGAAAGTCAACGTCCTGTAATTCGATTCTGGGCCCGAAAAACACTTTTTGCTCCGGTGAATTCCAACTGACTCCACGAGCATGTTACATTTTAGAATTACCGAACGCTTCAATTTCGAGCTAGAAACAGGAAGAGCCGATAGTTAAATTTCATGCAGACAATCCTCCACACATGCACCTCCCTAGAGGATGTGATATCAATCAAATGCAGAAACGACATAAAACAAGCTAAGGGTAGGTACACATTTTAAACTCAACGTGGAGAGATAGATACATTTATGCACTCAATTCTCACTTAAACTGGAAAGACTTTTTCACAAAAAGAAATTTCACAAAAAGAAATTCCACAAAAAGGGATTCTCAAAGTTAGTAAAACATAATTAAACGATACACGTTTCAAATGCCTTTCGAATGCACATCTCCCCAAGCATAAATACAATATACGGCTAGCAAATGTTTCAACGAGAGTGGAGTAAAAGACATGAATGTGCGAAACTCACCATGGAAAACTCATTCGCTTGGACCGGAACGCGAACCAAGATACCCTGAATTCGGTCCGAGAGCTTTGATAAATTATGTGGCCTCTTCCACATAGATCTTCGATAATATGAACTTTGAACCGCTTAGGTGACCGCACAGGTTAGTCCCACAGTACTTTGGATCGGGAAAATATTTATTACAAAGTAGTTTTGGTCAAGTCGCTACCTGATGATAATTATTGGCACTTATCAGAGAGGATGCCCTAATATACTTCCCATAAATACAGGTCAGGGTGAATACAGTACTCAACAGTACTGAACACAACGAGGAAGCTTAAAAATGCATGTAATCGGTGAACATCCGCACCAATTTTAATGGGCAGAGCAGAGAAAATCCTATTTAAAGGATTGCTGGCGACACTTCAAGCGTTGAATGAAATTCAATACAGTTAAGAAACCAACTTAGATTTTTTCTGTATTTTTTTGTAAGCGCCGAAGGCCGCCAATGTGTGATTAGCTGCTGTTTTCACACAATTCAGAAACATTTTCACTATTTGTTTCATTTCCATCTTTGTAAACTACATATTTTACGTAGATTAAGACACATTTTAACTCTTTATTTAAAACCCGGCCTAGATGTCACCGCATCATATACAGGTGAAATCATACTACTGAAAACTTCAGTCAAGGCCACACAAAATTGCAATGTTGCTTAAAAACTGCGAGCGACAATAGGGTAAAATGAGTAACGAGCGAGAAATTTTTCTCCGTATTAATCTCTTCCTCGATATATAGGTACTACAATATACATACAGGGTCGGTCCCAAAAGTTCCGATAATTAAAAAAAAATCATTTACTGAACATAAACTTACAATCTCTTTAGAACTTTTCAAAGTGCTCTCCTCCCGACTCGATGCACATTTTCCAACGCTTCACGCAGGCCTTGTAGGCTCCCCGGAAGGCCTCAACAAGGACCTAGCTCGTAGAGTCAGTTTTTGCCGTTGACGGGCGCCCCGATCTCTCGTCGTCGTCGACGGTCTCCCGACCCTCCGGGAACCTGTTGTGTCACTTGAAAATTCGGTTCTGTGGCATTGCGTCCTCCTCGAAGGCTTTCCCAAGGATACTGGGCTTGCCTAAGCATTTTTAGCGTATCGGCGCCATTTTTACCCCGTTTAACGAAAAATTTAATTGCGTAATTACAGCTCCAAATTCTGCACCATCACTTTTTCGACGAGGATATGGTGACACATTTTGCGCTAAGCACGATCTTCACTCAACCACTGCCTGCAGGTGACTGCAGACGGTGGCATTCTCTAGCTAAGACACCCACAACTTTTTCCGCCATGAGCCGCGCCGCACAAGCATATGTCGGCGGCTGTGGTAATTCATTACCGGAACCTTTGGGACAGACCCTGTATGAGCAATCCCGAGAAACGGAATTTCGTTACAGGCATATTGGAGGTGATAAAGGCGTGCATTAAGGTAGTTTGCGCGAAAAATTACTTCACCTAGAATTTGGCCTAATTCTAAATAAAAAACTCTCATCATTCCAATGATATAAAAATATCAACTCCTTGCCGAACTACTTTTTGTGCTATTTACCTAAAAATATAAGCTGTTTTACATGGGATAGATTACGGCTGTGCGCTTCAGAGGGAGAATATTTAAAAAATTAGGAACTTCTAGAACCTAGATTTCGTCAAAAAACTAACGGTGTGTAGATTGTATGTTTTCTCAACCATTAATAAAAAATAATCTATTACTCACCACTGTAATTTTTACAGAATCGCAAAAAAAACCTGCTGTTCTGAAGGTTTGGAAGGGTTTTTAAGCCGTACGGCGGGATAAAATGAGACAAGTTAGAGACTTATGTAGCTTTATTTATTTAATTAGAGAGAATTTTAGTAATATATAACTATATCTTTGCGCCATTAATATTACAATATTTATTTCATACTTCTTACAGACGCTTAAATATAAAAATAAAATTTGGATATGGTCTCCATTATGACTAGAGAACTATCTCGTTCAAACCACCTTAACAAGAAACTTTATCTACACACTATCCTGCGAACCGACACAGAGGCATTGTGGCACTTCGCGTAAGCAAAAACAAAATTGGACGTCATTTATTCAGACTGCCTTCATTCAACAGCTCTAACTCAGAGAAAGGAATTTTGGGATACGATCAGCTCAACGAAAACTAGACCCACGAAACTACAAAATATGTTTGAGGCATGAAAGAATAGGAAAAGAACTACGGGTTTTGACCGAACCAGGCCAAATCCGTTATCGTATTCTCCTAAATCTGAGCACATTAATTCTTTTTCTCACGTTCTCTTAAAACCTGCGGAGGACATACTTATCGCATTAAATAAATGCTCCCATCACGTTGGTTAGTAGCGAAGGATTATTACAAAAAATTTCACTAAGTAAGTCACTACAAACACGAAAGACAAAAATATATTAATTCCTCAAAAATGACAAGAAACGATTTTATAGTAAATTCTCAAAAATACATCTTGAATAATATTTTCAATGAATCGGGCTTCTCTCTAAATTTAAAAAAAAGAGATTTCCAGAACATTCAACTGAGGCAGAGCCTTTCATATCCTATCTAGCAGAATAGACGCACCTTGCCACGCGACCCTGTAGTGCCCCTCGTAGTGTGACGTGATAACGAACTGAATATAGGCTAAAAGGCAAAGAACTAGTTCTCCGCAGACGAGATGAAACGTAGAAAAATAAAACGCAGAAAAATAAAACCAAAAGGAACTTGTGGACTGAAAATAGCATCATTGCGGTTCATGTTTCATTTTTTTCTGAGGCCATTTAGGTTCCCAGTAGCGCATGTGAGCTATTAATCAGGACAAAATCAGTCTTTCCTGATTAGGATTTCTAAAATGTCATCCACCCTTGAGCACTACGGCACGCTCTACGCTAATAACACGACCATTATTCAATCATCATCTGCCTTCATTTTATATCACGGTGACTAGAGAAGCGTCGATAATTATCCCGAAAAATTCATAGTATCCAATTAAGTCACTAGCTGATATCCATTTGACAACTTAGTACACCAATTCTTCAGTAAACGGATTTGAAAATAGTGACTCTACCAAAATGAAAATCTTAGTTAATGTTTTCTTTACTCTTAAACTGAGAAACCTTAGCACATCAAATAAAAGATATAGATAATTTTTTCTATGTAAATGTGCCCAAATGCAACAAACAATCAAAGCTTGGAGCATCTTCGGAGTGGAAAATATCGTCTAAAAAGTAAAAAATTATCCCGAAAGAAATTATAATTTTGGGAGACGGAATAAAGAGTAGAGGGAAAGAGATAAAACTTTCGAGCATAGGAAACTTTTAGGTATGGGATGAAATGATAGGAGACAATTACAGCGAAAATGCCGATACGATGGCTTCCACTACAAGTCCTAAAAGGATTATCCTGACCCCTCACTCAATGCCGAGAGACATATGCTCAAGGAGTTTGCCACAATAAAAGACATTTTTCCCATTTACGTTAGCTGAAAAAGTTTACCATGGAAGTAATACGTAACTTCGCTGATAACTGATAAAAGGTGGGCAATTTGATACAAAAAATAGTAACACTTTGTAGGGACCAACTCAACTTTGTTTTCGAGATATTATTGAAGGGCAACATTTATTTCACAAAAAAATATGTTAAAGTGAGTAATAAGAGTGGCATATAGTCGGCTCTCTGTCAGAAAATATTAATTACTCAAATTATGCATTCATCCAAAGCCCTGAATCTTTAGCGTACCGCCATTACTTTTTAGTAGCTTCCGCATTCTCACAGCTAAGCAGATACTTTTGATAGGCACAACAAATTGGAATTTATCTTAAGTAGGGACTCGCGCTGTCGCAATCAAATTCAATTAAGATCGCTTGAAAATACGCATGAGAATAATAGTGAAGGGAATGTACAAGCGCAAAATACGAAATTAACATTTAAAATTAACAGGCGTCACAATGTATCACTATCGGACTCCGGAAGAAGGACGCATGCACCACTAGAGAGTTAAAATATGGAGGATTTCTGTTAAAACAATGCCGCGCCGACTTGCAGAAAAAGGATCGCGTGACAATGGCAGGAGAAGAACCAAGAATGAGTCATGATTAGGAAAAATTGAGTTACAATTACGGATGCCTCATCCCATGAGATGTACTCACCTCTTTGTCTCCCGAAGAAGCAGTGGACTTCCTGTATGCAGTCCTTGAGAAAGTCATAAAAGACTTGGTACCTATTGTTAAGCCGAAAACGAGAAAATTCCCATCCTGGTTCAAAATGGACACGATCCGCATTCTCGGAAACAGAAACCGCGTTTGGTACCTCCACAAGTCCTTTCCGTACGAGAACACTCGACGCTCTTTCAGAAAGCTACGTCGTTATTCTAAATCCCTTATCCGTCGTGAGTACGAGGAGTATACACAGGGCTTATCTGCATCCATCACTTCTAATCCAAAGAAATTCTGGTCCTTCATTAATCTTCGCCGCAATCATCCACGGATTCCCGATGAAGTTTCATATGATAACACTAATGCTATGGGATCGGATAGACCGAATCTTTTCCTCAAATTCTTCTCTGATTGCCTGACACCTGAATCCAAACCCCCTCTCACCCTTGATCACTCCCTCACTCCTGACACTAACCACTCCCTCTCCCTAATACAAACCGATCCCCGCGAAGTTTTCGAATATCTCTGTAAAATCCCCCTCCATCCTTCCCCTGGCCCCGATGGTCTTAGCCCCATATTCGTTCGTAACATTGCTCCCTCCCTCTCACTACCTCTAAGAAAACTGTTAAACCGCTGCTTTTCTCTTGGTACTTTCCCCCCAATGGAAAACAGCTAATGTCATTCCCATACATAAAACTGGACCGAAAAACAACGTCTCCAACTACCGACCCATTTCTCTACTTCCCATTCTTTCTTCCGTTTGCGAGAGGATCATTCTTTATCGTCTTTATTACTTCACATCACCTTCTCTCTCTAACAATGAACATGTTTTTCTCGCAGGCCGATCATGTTTGACTAACCTAGCTATCTTTCAACGCCAATCTATCAGTTCAATAACACAGTCTACACAGCTAGATGCCATCTTTCTTGACTTCTCAAAAGCCTTCGACTCCCTCAACCACTGCCTCCTCCTTCATAAGCTCAGTCAACGCTTCAGCATTCATGGAAATTTCCTTTACCTCTTGTCCAGCTTCCTCAGCAATAGAACTCAGCGGGTAATACTGTCGGGCTCCCCTTCCTCTTGGTCATATGTAACATCAGAAGTTCCCCAGGGCAGCGTCCTCGGACCATATCTTTTCAATTTATACATTGATGATTTGGCCTCCCTACTTCCTTCCTCCCAAACTCACGCCTTGCTCTATGCTGACGACTGCAATATCTTTAAGCAGATAAATAATGTCACAGATTGTTATGAGCTCCAAGGTGCTCTAAATAAGATATCCAAATGGTGCGATACTTGGAAACTTACCTTAAACTCAACTAAGTGCAGTGCTATGTCTTTTTCTCTTTAAAAATCCCCCCTCAATTTCAGCTACTCCATTAATACCACACCTCTGAATCGTGTGTATTCAGTTAAGGATCTTGGTATAATAACGGACAATAAACTGAATTTTTCTGGTCATATCCAGGCCGTTACAAGTAAAGTATGTCCCTATTAGGCCTCCTATACTGCTTCACGGAAATCCGAGATCCCCGAGCACTGCAATCGTACTTCTCAACAATTGTCCTCCCAATTTTGAGGAAACCGGGACTAGCCGCGGTAGTAACCTTTACGGAGTCACCCGCAAGTGCACATAAGTGCGATATTTCACAGGAGAAAAATCATTCGCCTTGACCGGGATTCGAACCCGGTCAAGGCGAATGATTTTTCTCCTGTGGAATATCGCACAATTGTCCTCCCACTAATTTCCTTTTGCTCCCCCATATGGTCCATGTCAGCTCCGTCTAATCTTAAAGCTATTAACAGTGTAACCAATTTCTTTGGTAGAATTGTGAAGCATAGAGTCCCCCATCTCCGAAATATGTCCACGGATGCCATTCTCTCCTCCCTCTCCATCTGCACTCTCCACAATAACAGGCTTAAAACTGACTTAAAATTAATTTACAACATTCTGAACTCCATCACTGACAGCCCCGTACTGCTATCTCTAATCAACTTCAGAGTTCCATCTCGACCTACCCGTACACATGCATTACTCCATTTACCCGTTCGTAGACTGTCACTAACCAAACGTTTGCTCCTCTTCCGGCTCTCCTCCTTATTGAATTCACTTCCCGACAACATTGATCCATTATTATTATCCTCAACCACATTTACTAACCTAGTCCTCTCTCACCTCTTTCAAAAATAACTGGAACCCTCTATCCTGTTTTTATTTTGTTACTTTACTTTGTACTTTAATTGTTGATATTTTGTTACCTTGCTCTTGTTGATGTTTGTATGTATAGGTCTCCTATTATGTGTCTTGTTATACCCGTCACTGTGAAATGGCAATACTGCTGTATGCGAACAATTTCTTTTAAAATAAAAATTTAAAAAAATAAAATGATGGAAAGGAGGGGGGGAGAATTTGGAGGGTAGAGAGAGAAGGTGATGGACGGAAAATGGAAGGGCGTGGGAGGGAAGTGAAGGGATGGGAAAGGGAGGAAGGAGAGGGTGCGAGGAAGTGAAGGACGAGAGGGATGGCGGAAGAAAGTGGAAAATGGAATGAGAAAAGTTGATGGGAAAGGGAGAGCGGGAGTAGAGATAGAGAGAGAGAGAGAGAGTTAAAGGGATCGGTTGAGGAAGGGAGGCGGAGGTGTGGAGGGGGCGGAGCGGGGATGGGGAGTAGGAAGAGAGCCTGTCACAGTACGTCGGTGTAGATGGCAGACTCAGATAATTCGAGCGCTGATGATACAGCTGGTCCCCACGGGGTGGGAGAGGGATTTGTGGGCAGGGGAGGACGGGGGAGGGGATTTATAAGGGCCATAAGGGTTAAGGACTGGGTGTGGAGGACGTCGGGGTGTGTGGGAGGGGTGGCGACGGGGAGTGTGAGTGATAGAGAGAGAGACTGCGAAAAGTTCGTATCCGTGAGATTGACGGGGAAACCTATCAACCTATTCTCTTCACAGCAGGCGCCGATGAGGCCCGGAACATAAATGGCTGCAGATACGAAAGCTGGATCCACATAATTCATTTTTTGTGCACCTCTCTACCCCAACTCCACCGCATTCCTTAATTAAGCGCTAAACAAATGAACTATTCCTTTTGGAATTTTTGCAGGAGAATCTCTTTAAAGGGCGCATCAATTTCTCCATAAGTAATCCAATCTATTCGTCACTACATTTCCTCTCTGGGCAAAACAACTGCGAAGGAGATTCTCATTTCCCTCGAACTAGAAGGTGGAAAATTACCTGTAAGCTCCAAATGACTACGGGAACAGGCGGCTAGTACCTCACAAAATTGAAATTTAAGAGCTTAGAACGAATCAAGCACGGATTTGAACCGCGGCCAACATCATATTCTGCCAAGCACAAGGAGAAATTATAATCTATAAAATAGGCACATTAAGTAGGTATACATACACGTCGCAAAAAAATAACTCTATGCTTAAGTGATCTAGATTTTCCCGGTGAAAATGATGTATTAATTCTTCACGGGTATTACACCAGGTGATAGGCATCATATTTCAGAAGCCCTGATAATGACGAACAAGTCGTTCGTCAAAACGTTGGCAGAAATTATGCCTATTACCCGTGAAGACTTTATATAACTCTAAACTTCATTTTTGAATGGTTATAAGTACTAAGGAGAAAAGTCCAACGCACTCTAATAAGTGCAGTCATCCTCAGAATCGATTATATGCATACCTGAAACTCTTGCGTAAGTGACATATTTGTGCACTATAAATTATTCGGTATTATCGCCCGTGAATAGATACTTAACATTTAGAATGGCCATATTAGAAGGGAGAAGTAAAAAAACAGAAAATCATTTAAGCATTCGCACATTTCAATAAATAATCTCTAAGTAACTGAACAACAGTAGTAATTACAGTAAAGTAAAGGAATTCCATAGAGCACCTCGAAAAGAGGCAATTTAGATTATCTCAATCAATAAGGAGGAATGCGTATTTCGATTAAAGCGAGTTCCAACTATGTGCTCAACTTCGGGTGTAGCAATGATCAAGTATACCTACCACAGACAACGAACATGACGGTTCGCTCGAGATTGAAAGTAAAGAGATGGGACTGTCTTCACTATAAGTTTCCAAAATCACAATTATTTTTCACTCAATATCGAATTCATACAGAAGTTTCCACAGTTAGGCCCGATTTTAACACGTTTAGTTAAACAATTTCTTGGAAGTAAAACCGATGTGGATATACTCTCCGATTGGTATTGCTCATGTCAGCTACCCTGGCAGAAAAGAATGGTAACGTTTGTGTAATCTAATGGTAACTTTAGAGTGTACCATTAATGTAGGAAAATGGTAAACTCTGTGTAGGCTCTGTGTGTAACTATAGTGTACATAGTTATAACTCCAGTGTACAATCAGTGTAACTTTGTGGTAAAGTGGCCCAATCTGTGTAGGTTTTGTGTGTACCTTGTGTAACAATTGGTGCTGAATTGTGTACAGTGTGTACTGCCCAACTGGAAATTTTTCCAACTGAATTCAGAAGCCAACCTGCTTTTTGAAACACCCTACTGAACTTCTACTGAATTCATAAGCCTAATGAACATTCTACTAAATTCATTAGCCTAAAAAAAAAGTTTAATAATGGGAAATTTTTTCCTATCTATCTTCGGACTATATAGACTCATCTTCAATCTCGCATCTACCTATGGTATGTCTACGTCATATACATGTATTTATATATCTCTCGTATGCCTATCTAAGTTATTCTCTACGTCATATTCAACTCGCAACTTTCAAACGCGTTGCTATAAAGTTGTATATATACGGCCATTCCTGTGCGTAAATGTGTTTGCGAGAACTAACTTTTAAATTTCAATTCCGTGATAGTTTATGGAAACGTACCATCCAATCACGATAACAGTTTTCAGGCATTAATTAATTGAAACCTATGTTGCCACATTAAATGAATATAAAGTCAACATTAATGAGAATAAACAAGATGTTTTCCAATTGTCACACGTTTGTTTACATTTCAATGACGACGTAATTACGAGTAATTTCCGCGAGTAAGTTAACTTACTCGCGGAAATGTTACGAACGTGAATATGCATATATACACAATGTTACGAATGTGGAAATGAGAAAACTGATGAATGTACCAATAAAAGCGTAACAATAATTTAGTTTATAACGGAAATTAATTACACAAAGCTATCAATGAAGTGTTGTTACTGGCAGAACCCAAGTCTCTCCGATTCGTTTCAAAGCTTCCCATTTATGCCAACTATTTCTAAGAATATATTTAGTGCTCACTACAATAACTTTTACCAAATCACAAAAAACCTTCAGTTTATAAGGAGTTTTCAGCATGTGGCGTGCCGTGGTGTGAAACAAATGAGTCAAGTTAAAAACTTAAATATGAATATTTAGTAAGTTACAGAGAATTTAAGTATAATAAAACAAAGTTTGTGCGTTATTAATGTTACAACATTTAGTTTCTTACAGCTACTAAAATTGAAAAATAAAATTCGAACATGGTCTCTATTTTGAAATTTGAAAAATGTGGTACACGACATGCACGAAAAATGTGTACAGTTGCTGTGAATGGCCGGTAACCACAGGAAAAAAGGGTAAGGAGAGGTAGAAAAGATGCACAATGACACTTCGAGGGTGATATTTATGTACTATGATTGTAAATTATTGGTATCGCGACCCAGTGGTACAATTGTGATGACATTTGTGTACCCAAAAATGGTAATTGCTGTGTACATATAGTGTACACTTCTGGTGTCTCAATAGACTGGTAATTTAGTTGACTGGTATCTGATACAACAAATTGAGTACGGATGTGGTATCAATAATGTACAGGGTGTAACAACTGTACGATTTGTGTAACTTTGTGAGTAGAAAAGTGTAGTAAATGTGTAATTTTACGTAATGTACCATATTTATACACATATTTGTTACACTAATTTTTCGCCAGGGTAAAGAACAGTCTAATGTGAACTACATAATGCAAACTCTCAGTTAATATTACGATGACGTGAAAGCAGCATCGCCAAACGGTTCAAGTTAATCGAAAATTATAAAATTGGGCCACAAGTGTCTCAACCGTGACCGGTAAAATAAAAATTTCGCGTAAAGTATAATGTGAGTTCAATTCTAAAAGAAGACCACTTAATTAAAAAAAATGACGCATAATACACTCGATCACGTGAGGGCTGTGAATGGTATGGCTAGAGATGAGAGGCGCATACGTGAAGCGGGGTCACATAGGGAAAGGTGACCACCGTTCGATGTGGAAGCAAGAGAGGAGAGCATAGGGAGGAGAGCAAATTTGTCTGGGAGAAGAATGAAAGAGCAAGGGAGGGAGGAGGAGGGCGAAAAGCAGGGCGAGAGGGGGAGGCTGAGCGGTGGGGTGGGGAGGAAGAGCCGGGGCGAGGGAATAAAGGCAACAATCGCAGAGAGCGCGGCGGTTGCGGAAGAAACCCTTAAAGTGAGAGGGGGTAACCCACCCCCTAGCCCCTTCGCACTCCCGCCCCCCATACAATACCTCCTCCCTCCCACCTCTCCACGACCGACTACGCCTCCGCCGCCGCTGATTGAAAGTACAATTCTTTTTCCTGCCTTGCCACATCGTTTGAGGGGCTTCGCCTCTACGGGAGTGGCGATTGCAATCTTTTTCGAAACGGCAAGAAGCCCCTGGAAATACGCCCGCACAACAAATTTAAAAGTTACAAGGGGAGGCTAGGAGGTGGGGGGGGGGGCGACAGAAGTAGGCAGGGATGGGGCAGGTTTCGTCTGATAGACGAAAGTGGAGTGGAGTGGTGGAAGAGGGAACGAGAATGCCTCCCCCGACGGGGTATTTCCCGGAAGCCCAAAATTGCGCGATCAATGAGTAGTTGACGCTTTGAGCGTACGCACAGAATGCAACGCGGTCGTGGCACCAGGTACACACGGCACCAGGTAGGCGGCGCGATTCGCGAACCCGGAACGAGAAAGAAAAGACCACCCTAAATCAACGCTCTCTCCCAAACAAGGGTAGCAGTCCTCCGCGGGTGCGACGCCGGAAAAATCACCACCACCCGATGGAATTCCCGAAAAAAATCAGTTTTGGTCCAACAAGAAGGACGAAATATGAATAGATAGACGGTGGAAGTAAATAAATTCCACCAAATTGAGTTATGGATCATTTAGAGAAGATGGAGGCAGCCTTAAAAGCAAAACTGAAAACTATGCGATAAAACATCAACACGTAGTAGCACTTTATTAATACTTCCCTATTTACTTCGCTCAAAAAGCATTCTCATTTTGGGGCTGAAAATTATTTTGGTAGTAACGGTGAACAGCGGACTAGACACTAAAAAAAAGGAAATATTTTACTTCAGGGCTACTCAGTGAAACTCGCACACATTGATACTTAAGACCTTCAATTACAGTAATAATTTGACATCCAAGAGTGATCATGACAGAATTTTAACAATCTGTGGCCCTAATTACTATAAAACTCGCAGTCCACTGTTTTTCTTCCTTAAAGAGCAATTTACTTAACCAAGTAAACAGTAACCAAAATTAACAGTTTAGTCATCCATCCCTTAAATAATAATCCCAATGAAGGCTTTTAGTTTATTTCCAACAAGCTATATTTAAATAAAACACGAGCAATAATTATTTACATTGACCTTTTTCTAAATTAAGCAGATTTCGCTTCATAACTGCAGTCATTTAAAGAAATAAATCCATGTCAATTAGACAAAACATAATGAACAACTTCCGAAAAGTAAGAATGATGCCCGAAAGAAACTGCGTACAAACGAAATCTATAAAATACTTAAGTATCACACTTTCCCTGCAAATATGATACTCCAGCATATAAATTTAAACGAAAATTTACCCGATGTCGTATTAGCGTTCCCGCAATAGCGGTCAAAAGTGAAGGCTGAGTAATTCATCGTCAAGGTTTTTTTCTGAAAAGTAATACGCGTTGGCTACTATCGTCACTATATAAATAAATACCCTCTTATTGAGAAAAGCATCTGTTAAACCTAGGGCGGTGAACCTGCAGGAAAATTTGACGCAGCATAACATGGGGTCGTCGAAGGCAGAGGGGTGGGAAGGCATTTGCGGTGCTTCCTCAAGAGGTATCATGCGCCACAAAAGACTCCGGGCTCAGCCCAGCCGCCAAGATACTCGGTCGAACAACCTTCCCCTAAATCACGTACAAAATGTAACTCTAAAACTTCAATGGATACACTTCATCTAAATAAACAAGTAGTCACAAGAAGCCGTATTATACGTTGATAATTCATCCCTACACACCCATTTACCTGCTCTCGTCCCTTGATCAACCTGGTTCAATTATGTCCACTTCCATTTCTTCTTATAATATATGCTCCACAAAACACAGTAAAAATTGAAAGAAAACTATTCTAATGAGGGTCGCAATATTCGTTCACATACGAAGAGAAATTTAAATTTATGGTGTGAGCCATCACCATTAGCATTTATCGATCCAAATCACGGTTTGATGAAGCTGTTCTCTCCGCCCATCACACAGATAACAAAGATTTTAGCTATGCATAGGGCTTCAGTTCATTAATGGCAATTCGATTTCACGAGCAATTACACCATTATCAGAAGCATTTTATGCGCCTGATGTTGACGTAAAACGCCACAGTGGCGTCAGTCTGTACCCAACGATAATGCTAAAACACGCATTAGAACGCAATTAATCGAAATGAAGTCCCAGCGCGAATAATGAACGTGTTACTTCGAAAAATACTCCTAAAATTCGAAGACTGTTTAGAGAATTAAAAGGCAATGAACATTCAAGATGAAAGGCATCGCATTCCTTTCTCAGCATCCCTCTACCAGTCAATCCAACATTTGAAGCGAAAGACATCCCCATTCTTATTGGCACTCTGCTGTTCAAAGAGAGTCTCTACTAAGTTTCGCTCATACCCTACTTAGAGTGACTTTTCGTTGCTTCAGTAGTTGATATTACAAAATTTAATGAATCATGCCAATCGCTGTCCATTTCATCGACTTGAATGTCGTGCGCAACATGCATGCTTGACACTGGACTAAGAAATAAAGCCGTATACAAACCACGTTTCAGTGGAATGATTGACGATGATTACAGATGGAACTCCATCAAATTCGAATTAAATATCGAAGGCCGATTTTGCATGAAACTAGGCGGAGCGCTCGTTCCCCCGAAAAAGTGAAAGAATCATGATCATTTAACCTTGCGATTAAATTTGCACTTCGCCATTCGGTGCCCCGCGGCCTGACATGCTTATAAGCAGCAGTCACATCCCACGCCCGCGGAGTGCACACCGATGACCAAAGCACACACCATCCCAAACAAACCCCGGCGATTCGTCACCTCTTTCCCTTGATTAATAGAAGAAGAACCCTTAATGCATACATGTGCGCGCGCGGTCGGCGGTGGGCTAATGATAAGCCATACACCCACACCAACCACGCAGACACGACCGCACAAAACGGAACAATTTCCCACACCCCCCGAGAACCTCCGGGGCCCACCAACGAACATTATCAGCAATGAGCACGGAGAGCACGCGCTGCGAAGCAAAGCAAGCGTGAATGCGGACACACACACGTGTGCTTTCCAGCTAGATGGAGGCACTCGTCTCGCGCGGACGAGCAACAAATAATATCCATCACTGCCCGGGACTGCACCGGGGGTGGCGGGGGGCAGCATAAGGGGGTGCCGAACGCGTGGGAGAGCGGGGGAACTCGGGTGGTGGGCGAACCAGCCCACACTCGGCGGGCGATATCTCCCAATAAAGCGCTCGACGGGGGCCACGCTACCACGACAGGCAGGTAGATACACGCACTACGATCCCCCATCGAAACCTGCTTTTGCTTGCCCGGCCTACGTTTTCCCATGGCGCTCCCGACATGCTGCCGCCATCTGTCAATGCGTGCGCGAAGCGCGCCGATGATACGAAGTGTGTCCGACGAAAGGGCCCTAATGGCGATCCCACGGTGCAGCCTCATTACCAGACCCCCGGCGAGCAGGAGCGGCGGCGGCAGAGGACTCCGCACGGCATGCCCTTCCCTTGCACACCGGAACGCCTCGACGAGTCGCGCGGTCGCCTCGTTACGAAAACAACGCCGTGCAGACGGACGGACACTATCGCGGATTCCCTTTCGACACCGACAAATAGCAATTATAAACCTTTCACGGCGATGAACCTCGTCAGGCGGAACAAGGATTTTAATGGGGTCAGCAGATGGCAATCAAACGAGACGACGACAGCATCCAGCAAGATTAGAGAATTTCACAATCCTTTCTTCTTCCCCGGTCATAATTACAGGATAAAAATAAGGACGTAATATAAGAGTATTATAAAAATTAAAACACGGAAGGGGAGAGACATCAAACAATATCGGCCAGAGTCTCGTGCTCGCTCGAAATCTGGCGGTTATTTTTCGTCAACACATTTCCAGACCCATTGACATAAAAAATAAATATTTAATTACGTAGTATATAGCTTCATAATAAATTCCAGCATCCTTTTTTAACGTTAAAATGAGTATTAACGAAGTTTAAGTTATTCATAACAAACTTTAGCTTCAAAAACTTTGATTAAACCTCACAATCAAACGATAAAGAATTTACCCAGTTCACTACAAGTTGCTTGAAGTTTTCTCGCAAAAATTCGTTTCTTCAGCGTAAAAAGGTAAAGCAGGAAAAGTTTTCTTATTTGACAAATTGTAGGTAAATTTCGAAATTTCCTGGATGGCGCAGTCAATAATTAAGTCACGTCTCTTAAACATCGATATCAGAATGAGTAGTTATGCCTAATACACATTTGATATCAAAAGAGCAAACAAAACAGCACATATTATACATTCGACTACTGTAAAACTAAAGGCTAAAGCACGAAAAAGTTTACCTAAAGTAAACGAAAAAAATGTGAACAATATCTCGACTTACTCCATACTATAGCTAAAATTATGAGATCCAAAAATTTAACAGGAGTTGATGGTCACATATTCGTTCGGCCCTTAGCCTTACCGTGAGTGGTAAAATCAATGTTATGGATAAAAGAAGAGTTCACGGGTAAAAAATTAGTAATAGGATTCCATGTCTTAAAAAATATTCATAAAAAATGACACATTTTTTATTTAGGCAGTTAAAAAAAATAGGGCCACTTACCAACCAGGGCAAGGATAACTGTAAGCAGCGGTGCAGCTGGAAACGTTATGGTCACGTTGAGTTCCAGCATTTGCAGGAGATCCACTATTTTAAGCAGGTGCCATGAACAAAAAAGCGAAAAACAATAAGAGTAAATAAAACAAGTTGAGTCTATATGCACTGTTAAATTAAATAGAAAATAAGAAAAGTTTTGATAGATAAGTAACATTAAATTTTCTTTACACTAAAGCCAAAAACAAAGAGATTTCGTAGCATGCAATTTTAAGTACATTCAGGTTTTCACTAGGCTAGCAGGTAAATAGAAAACTTTTTTTATACACCGAAAGTGTTTAACTTCTTTTTAATCACTTGAATGGATATACACCAGCCAATGGCTAAAGGCCACGCACCATCACTTCAAAATAACAACTAGTTCCTCAGGCAAAAACTTGCATGCATTAACTACATTTACTCTATTTGCATACAAAATGGATGGGATGAGAGCACATAAAATTGCCACTACAGTCTCCTTTTCATAGAATGTTTCAAAAAATACCTCATAATTTCAGCCAACATATTTTTTAACTGTAGCTTAACACTTCATCATAAAAGCCTATATCTAAATTAAACAATAATATATAATACTAACATGTAAGCTTTTTAGTATATTTGTAAAATATATTCTTAAAAAATACAGGTAAAACATGGCATTTTAAGCAGAGTTGATCACTGAAACTAAGGTAACACACTAAGTATGGCAAGTTAGGAATAATCTCACATTTCATCACGCTTGATAATTCTTCTAGCTACCATAGGTTAGGAAGATTCCACAACAGATGCCTTCGTGGAATGAAGATGGGCTCCTGAAATAACGTTCGCTTCCGTCAACATAACAGTCCTCCAATTTTCCACGACATGCACGATCCAGTGCATCGACGTATGCCAGGAAACCCCTTTTATCTGCTGGGCAAACAATAGGGGGAGGGGGGAAAGGACAGGATAGCCAATAAAACAGTACAAATCCTACCAGGATACCATTATGCAATACACGTTTCAACTTCTTTTGGCAGTAAATCTCCAACGTGGAACAACATTACTAAAAACATTTAGCAGCGTTATCTCACATCCTCTCCTTTCAACAGCGCAATCTAATCGAAAACGGTTAGCCGAAAATTCGAGGAAGGTACCATCGCAAAGCATCCACGTGGAGGCGCGCTGAATCTGAAACCCGAACTCATCTCAGCCCGATAGGATTCCGGAAAACGCAAAATGACGGTGCCTTCTGCGGTGCGCTAGACGCCCCTCGCTCAACGAGAGTGACCTCTCCAACGCCGGGATCGGTTTCGGGAAAAGGAACCAGTGGATGGGGAGCCGAGGGCGGAAGAGGAGAGGAAATCGACAACGAAAAGACGGGGCATGAGGAAAAATCTCTAGCTCCGGGCACAGACAGAGAGAGAGAGACGAAATGAGACAATCTTAAGGTGCCGCGATTGTCGGCAATTTCTAGTCATTATGTAGAACACAAAATGTTGTATATTTCGGTGGTCCGACAATATAAGTCAGAAACTGCAGCACAAGATAATGATGTGGTTCTTAGAACATCATACGCAAGTACAAAGTGCAAAACAATACAACAATCTTGCTTTATAACCTCAAGTAAATTATGAAAACTAGTAAACGATAACGTGATTCATCCATTTAATTTAATCATCTATTTCAACTAAGATATAAAAAAACCACGAAAGGCTGTGAGCCATTTCTCTCAGCAATTATAACTATTAAATTTTCAATTTTTTTGAAATGGCTAATATACGGCTCCGGCAAGACTTTTGTGCCATCCAAAGTTGGTGTCATGATAATAAACTGGCCATCAATGAGAAAAAACAGTAACAATGCCATTTCTTAATACTAAGGAACTGATAAAATCAATATACCTAATACTTACTCCACTCCCATTTATGCTTACATTCAAGTCAGGGATGTCATATAAGAAAAATTTGCCACTTATATTCTTGATATTTAATAGCTCAAGTAAATCGTTTTAGATACTTAGGTTTTATATTAGATGATAAATTTGACTTCAGATTACCCTTAAACTATTTGTGTGACAAGCTCCGATTCATCCTTTATCAAGTATCGTATTTCAAATACACCCTGTCAATTGAAATGAAAAAATGATTTATCAGGGACTGGCTGAAGCCATTATGCGATACAGTATATCAATTTGGGGCACGACTAACCGGAGTCTATTAATTGATGTATTGAAAATACAAAATAAGCTGATATTGCATTTGTATCCCTCTGAGATCAATGTGACCAAAATCTACAAAAAGCTGGATTTATAACCGATCTATGTTTACTTCAGCAGAAGATACATGTATTGGTTTAGTAGTTTTTTGACTTGACTATTCTTTTTCTCACATCTATCATGCACTCTTTCCCCTGCTTGTCTCCTCGTAGAGATCAAGTTACCATTGACTTTTCTAAGTGTTGGCTTCGGTTAGCAAGTTTCAGCGATTCAATTATGCAATATTGTCTTTTTCATCTAATTTTGAAATTCATGAGCTCCGATTTCAGCTGTTGTGGCTGGTCGATGATCGTGTAGTGAAGTGTTTACTCCGTAAGATATAAGCTACAGTGACTGGCGGGCATCGCGTCCGGGTGTACCGTGTAGGGGTTGAGACGACTGATAAGTTAGCTGTCACCACCTCACATTCACAATGCAACCTAACTTCCTCCCTCCGAAAACCCCTCTCACTCCATCCAGCTCAAAACGAACGACTTTCATGACTTGCCTTGTACTGGATCTATTCGTTCGCTATTATCTAGTGGACAAACGTGAAAGAGAGGCGTATGTCTTGTATTCAAACAACCAGTTCTTTGGGTACAAAAAGTAAACAAATAAAAGTATGGTGGGCATTATAGTCATATACACCTAGGCTCCAGAGGGCACATTCCGAAATCAGTGAAAACATATCTACTACATAAAAAACTACACGTAAGTACATATGATTCCACTGCTAGGCGTAGTGATCCAGATAGGCGCTAATAGATGGAAAGCGAGCTCCTATGTACAGGGTTGCCAAAAAGATTTGAGTCTGAAATTCCCCGAGTTTTCCCTGATTTCTAGACCAAAATTTTCTGTTTTCCCTGGGGATTTCAAACAACAACTTGCATAATTTATGGGTGTCATGCAATGAACCAAGGACACTTTTGCGGTATTTCTGTCAAAATATAAACTAACTTCAAATCGAAACAAATTTCCGAGCAGAAATCAGGTAAAACTGCATTTTCAAAATAAATCTTTTAATTTTTGCTAGGAAAATGTCAAGTTGTACAAAAGTTGACTAAAACACAACAAATCAATCACAAGTTAAATGTGAGAAGCCACATAAGGAACAAGTCAAATTATTATTAAAAGTAAGCGGACACAAAATAAATAAAAGCTTTCATAATCTTGACTGAAATTACAAGCGAGATGCGAGGGATGAGACTTCCTCATTAATAACTGAAATTTCCTCAGTCTATTAGTCTAATAGTCGCCGAGTATTTTAGCATTTTTCACCTTTAACTCTGAGATCTTAGTATTCACGCTGCGTTTTTCAGCTGCTTCTTTGGTTTTGAAGTCGATCCAGCATCCAGCCGCTGTCTTTTCAAGTAGGTCTCATACGCCTGCCGAGCTCCCCTGAACGACCTGATTAACTGACTTTTAATTTCAATTTTAAACAGGCCACCAGCACTTTTGAGACCATCATAGATTTGCCTCTGAGCTATCAAAGAAATGGAGCTCTGGTTTTCAACCAGGCATTCTTTGTTAACCGAGAATCCCCTATCCGCAAAATCTTGTTCAAAACTTAAAATAAGGCACTTCTTGATAAGGAGTAAGTCTTCAAAAGCGAGAAAACACAGTGAGATCAGAAGAAAGTCTAAAGGCCGTTTTACACGGTACATTTATTTGTACAATCTATCGTGCAAACGCATGTACAGTGAAGTGTGCAAGAAAATATTGTATGAACGACTGAATCAGACTAAATGTCGCTTTACACGATGAGTGTTAACGCACAATTTCCCGCGCAATTTAGCGGTAGAAATCGATCGGAATTCGCGAGTGTTTGCATCACGTTTATGTTTCACTTGTGAACACATGTTTCACTCACGTATTTGACACCTTGAAAAGCTAATCACCTGAAATTCGGAACCTCGACTTGACCATCTGCCTACTGATAATTCTCCCGGTTCAGAAAAAGCTCTCTTGGACTCTTCTCTCTGGCTTTATATTCGACCTTTGCATCGTTTCGTTTTTTCTCATCTGGGTTTTAGTGCGATAAGTCATTGACGTTTCTCGCCGGATCTCCACTCTTGTTAGACAAATTTCGTGGGTTTATTATGTGTGTGTGACGAAGTGTTATTATCAAGTGGTATAGCGGAACACTGGACCCTTTTTCTTTAGTCCCTCCAAATTTCCCTCCCTTGTATTTGTACCAGTGTTTTAATGTCTTTTTTGACGATTTCTATGTTACTTGCTAACCAACAGAAATAAAATAATTATCATTATAGCACGCGGGATATCAGGAACTCTACTTGAGGACGCGACCAGTCATATTTTTGGGGGAAGGACACAAACCCAAAGATCGCGATGACACTGAAAAACCAGGACACCAAATAACACGATGAAATGACGATGTAAACATTTGAGCAACTTTGAGTTAACTCTTCTCGGGTTCTCCACTGCTTCAAACTATTCATAATTATGTCGACGTAATTAATTCTTAACTTGCGAATGAGTGACGAGTCGTCTCTCGAGACGTCGACAATTATGAATAGCTTAAACCGGTGGAGAGCCCGAGAAGAGTTTACTCATTTAATATTATATACACAGGATAATAGTTACTCATATTAATCGAAGGGAAAGTGTTAATCCTTTTTATAAACAACTTTATTTTCAATCGTAACACAGGCACCGCAGTTTTCACCATATCTGCGCCATCTGTTGAATAAAACCGGACCGAAATTGTATGATTGTCTGATTGGAATTTGAACAGGTTCTATTTACCGTTCAGTCATTCATACATTCGCGCAAGCGTTCGCACAATTTGCCGCTTTACACGGTACAATTTCCTGATACATGCGTTCGCACGATAGATTGTACAAAAAAATGTACCGTGTAAAACGGCCTTAACAATACTTGCAGGTAAGTGTCTAGCAATTAAATTAGGATCACAGAAAATTATTGCCTTACAAATCTTATACTTAATAGGGGACTTGTCAATTAAAAGACTACACATTTTAACTACAAAAGTACAGCAATCTCCTTTAAAGGCTTGGAGTTCTGCCTTTGTGAGGTTAACTTCCCTTAACTGAGCTATTACAGCATGACTGAATGTTAACTTTGCTGGTGGTTTCAAATTACTTTTTTTCCTAAGTCAATACCACCAACTGCAGAAGCCTTCTCTAGCGAAGGTTCTAGTGCTGTGAGAGCCATCAAATCCCTGATCACACCGGTTACATCAGAATGCAAGGACGGTGACGCATGGGTGCATCACATTTATATTCCCTAAAAAATGGTGTCACTAACCCAGCAATGTAGCCGAAGAGAGCTAGCTTTGCAGGAAGTAGCTTATTCTCTAGATTTTTCTGCATCAATTTAAAACATGCAGACTGAATTTAAATATTCTCATCGTCTATCCCTTCAACATACTTCTTGAGATTAGGCAAAAACTTAATTGCATTTTCAGTTACTTCATTTTATAACCAGCGCACAGAACAGAACTTGGAAGGCAGCTTCATGCTGACTCACACGGTACATAACGCACAGAGTAAGAGAGTCGGAGGTTAGCTACGCAGACAATTAATATCTAACTTTTTATCCGTTTATTGAGATTGAGTCCGCTTTTTACGGAAAAAAAACCCTTCAATTAAGCGTGCACCACTTTTTCCAGAACATTTTTCGATTTTCCCTTAGTTTTCCCTGAGGGTTTTTTTCCTCTGATTTTTCCCTGATTTCCCTGATCTCCGGAATTGTGGGAACCCTGATATACGTTCTCCACTAATTGACACATGTCGCGAGCGTTTGCATTTTTTGAAACACACTTATCATTTTGCAAAATAAAATAAATTAGTTTTAAATAATTCTAATTAATTTTCAACATTTTTGAGAACTGTCGAGCTTACATTGTTTTTTTACTATTTTTTCGTCATGGAATCTGCTAATTCACACCAACATTCAAGGTAAAATAAAATTGTTACAGCACTTGCCGGCAACATTAAACGACTTATACTAAACGTAAAATTAATTTATGTTCCTTTCAGGACTCTGCTGGACAATTATGCCACTAGATGAAGCCGAAATTTTCGAAAGGAACAAAGTGTTGTAAACAAAGAAATCTATGACATTTAGATTTATATACTGTCTACTATAGTTGCATATATTATTTTAAATAAAAATAAAAATCCACATATTAATTGCTATTTAATTAATTACTTTATTCATTACTTTTTCGCTATTTCACAAATATTTTAACCTGTTTCAGCAGGCTTTTTAACTAGTATTCTATATTACATGAACGTAGAAGAGTTTCACGATTAAATCCTGTGATAAAACGTGAGATAGGGCTGAAGAAATATTACCAAAGTGAAAGAATGACAGAATTCAGACGGATCGCAACAGGAGTAAGATGGAAGGGAGGGCGGGGGGGGGGGGGGATGGCCGAGGGAGTTCACGGCGGGGTGCAGATGAGGAGGCAAGGATGCAAGATGACGCGAGACGCCCCCTTCATCCTCCCCCATCCCCATCCGACTGGGGACCGAACACACCCCCCTTCGCTGGCACCTCGGGGGACACAGCGGGATGTATTCTCGGCAAGGGAAATAGTGGGTAGGCGCATTTAGTAATACACGTAATATTACAAAGTTGGCTCACCCTGAAACCTAACTAGCAACCACTATGCTAAATTTTATATTACAGTAGTACAGATGATATTTTGACCGGTGGTCACTGTGTACGAGTGGGACCCTGTGTACTAGTGGGACATGTGGATGAAACAGTGTAACTCTTGGATTTATATTCTATCACACAGGGAAGTTAGGCCCCGCATAAAGGACATTTTTAATTGTGGTTTTCATATTTGAGTAAGAAGAAATATCATTATCTTTGTTTAATAACGGAAGATTGTAATAGTTAAAAAATAATTAAATAAAATATTATGTTATGCCATATATTGTTCCCCATTTTGAAAAATGGGAGATGGGTTGCATGTATGAATAAATTAAAAGACTTTTTTGGATTCCTTGACCCCAAAAACATACACTTTGACACCAAGATCAAGTTTTTAGGTTGATTGGTTTCCAAAGTACGAACAATCAAATATTTGCATCTGCCATTTTCCAAAATGGCGTCCAGAAAAGAGGGACCCACTCGTACACAGTGACTACCGGTCAAAATATCATCTTTATTACTATACTATAAAATTTAGCATAGTGGTTGCTAGTTAGGTTACAGGGTGAGCCAAATTTGTAATGTTGGCCATCTGCCTCCCCACTAAAAAACAGAGAAGGCCACACGCATGCGGGAGAGTCGCAGGCATGGGGGGGTAAGGAGGAGGGCGGGGCGGGAGGGAGGGGGCGAAGCAGGGACTGTTCGAGGCGCAGCCCCGCGCGAATATACGTCTCGCTGAGAAAAAAATGTTCGCGACCCCATATCCCAGGAGGCTAACCCGCGACTCCGCGGAGATGGAAGCAGACGGGAGGGGGCACACTCGGACTGGAAGGGAAAGGTCAAGTGCAGTGGGAGCGACAGAAGTGCTACGAAAACTGGAACAATGCGGACGCTATAGACGCCCCGAAATTACACAATTTTCCGAAAGCTTTACTTACACTTTCTACGTTGATTTTAAAAATTAATCATGAGAACTAAAAATATTAATGCAGTTAATGCGGCGTGCTGCCGAGAAAGGATACAGGTATTACGTTCAGAATTAAGCAGTCTACCGAGAGGAGAATATTACTATCACACACAACGCCACGGATTTCAGAAGCATTTCTTTCCGAGTCCATTCAGGTCCTTAGGTCTTCTTTCCACTCCCCAAACGCAGAGATGAATGTTTGATCTTTTTTCCCCTTCCTAGCCAATAAATATGCTCGCTTCATCTGTCTCTGCCACTCATTTTCTGCTGGCTTCGAACTCCTCACAGAAATGCCTCCATTTCACCTCCAATTTCCTCAAAACCTTGTCCTCGTCCCACTTCACAATGACTTTCAACATTGCTCAACGAACGACTTCTACCGATTAAATCACAGAGCCATCTACTTTTCCGTCCACCGCCGCCACATTTCTCAACAACCCCACAACGCCACCGCCCGACCCGACCCCACCCCATCGCATTCGGGGATCGGCGCTCGGAGACTCGACGTTCGAGTCCGAAAAGACAACGGCTAGGTCCTGATGGCTGCGCAGACAACCGGGGACAGTGCATGCGAATCGAAACAGCAGACACGAGCGATATAAACTTTATAAGTTCAAATAACCTAATATTATCAGACAATTTATTTGTGAAGTGTATCCGAAGTAAAGCCACCGATCATTTAGAGCTTAAAGCACACGACAAAAAGAAAGAATTAGCGAAAACCCTCAGAAATGGCAGTATGCACTATGCGGGGAGAGCACTTCAAGTGTAGTACTTCAACCGTCGCGTCGTATGGAACGTTAAACTGAGGCCCCCTTGAAGTTTTTGTAAAGAGCAGGCAAATGCCGATGCTGAGTATCTCTACACCCTCCCTCCCACAAAAATCTTTCCCTTACCAGCGTAATCAAGTAAAATGGCGCAAATGATCTCAGCAATCTGAAATCTCACCTCCTTCAACATCCATCAACAAACGAATATTTGTCTCAGAGTGCCAAGCTCATCGATCACATTCTATGAGTAAATGAGTAAAACATTCGGCAGAACAGAGTATGACTCAATAAACGCAAGGAAGAACTCCTAGGCCACGAAAGAAAGATTTACCGTATAGGAAAGCTAAAAAAATATTTTCAGACCAGCAGGAAGACAGCACTGAGCAACTGAAACGGCAAAAAAAACTTAAATTTACAGTACAAAAAAGTGAATGTTAAACCTAAGTAGTAGTGATAAGATTGAATTCTGAGTGAAAACTCGAACACTCGGCTCGACATGAATTCGATACTCGTGGGAAACCTTTTTTTGCATCCTCATCAACCATCGTGTAAAATGTTAAATAATCAACATAAACGGCACACCTAACTGCGCCTTACTGGCCTTTAATTTACGGAAATCATTTCCATAATTGAAATGCAGTCCAAATTACACAGTGGAAATGTGCCACGAAATTCCTGCGATAGACCTTAGATATCATAGAAAAAGAAGATCAAGAAACAATAAAAAGAAGAACATTTCAGCTCGAATAAAGTTGTGTTTAAAAATTCTGGTTGTAAAAGAACATAATTAACAACAAAAGTGAGGGTAGATCAAATTGTTCGTTAACTCCATGTATGCACGTATTGAAAAAACCTGAGATAAAAAGAGGGTTGAAAATGGACGATGAGAAAGTTTGACTAGTTATAAAATGCAAAAAACTCCTGAAAGGCAGACGTTCTACTCCAAAGCCCGCCTTTTGGAACGAATATGGAAAAACAAGAACAGGAACTTTAAACACCGTTTATTATAAATAATTACAAGAACTATATCAACTTTCAAAAATGTATGCAATTAATTTCACAAGCCTATTTAAGCTATGTATTATACCATGAATATGAGAATATAAATGGTCAAAGTACTGTTGCTCTCCCGTCGTATCAATCGCACATATTCTTACCGGTGTTCCACCGGATCAGAGGCCACATTTCGACAGACGTTTCACGCTACTATATTTGAGTTTCGTCCTCAAGGTAGAAGGTAATGATCAGCTACACCGAGGACGAATTTGTGGAGATGAATTTGAGCAGGAAGAGAGGAATTCTGCAAGATTGGCCGCTACGGTCGCTGGAAAGTCAATTTCCACAAGGGATCTAAATCGCCTGAGCGCATCGGGCTCTACAACAGAACAGACAGCAAAGAAATGTGCTGGACTTCATCAAATATCGGGCTCCTGCGATGGCATTCCACAACGCCAATCAATATATATAAATGAAATAAGCACATTAATTCAAGAAAGGGAAACATATACAAGGCGGAATCTTGGAATAATATTTGGAGTCGGCTCAAATTATCTATTACAGTTTTCTTTCTGGATGATAAAAACTGTCACTTAACTGTCCACACACCATTTACCTATTGGTAAATCGCAGCTCGTCAGGCAGACTCACATAGCAGTTTTAGATGAGTCAATAGCCTTACAGCACAAAAACTGAAACACATCACAAGGTTCCTAAAATTCAAGATACTCCACGAAAAATTACACAGAACTGGGTTACAACGGCGAGATCAATAAGGAATTTCAAAATGACCTTAATTTGCAAATAGATGAGAGAAGCTTAAGAGAAGGCGTTCCATCACCAGTTTAAAGTCTTGACATTCACGGAAAAATTAATTAATATGATTACAACAATAAGCATATCCTGTTTTAAATATTCCAGACCGTATCCAAACGCTGAGAAACTGCTACTTGGTAAATGTCCAGCGGTTTAAAGGAATTGGCCGCTGCAATACCCACTGATAAAGGTTCATCATTATTTCATTTTATTTCCGTTTACATGCTAAATAGATGTGATATAGGAACAATGTGAAGCTTTTCATTTTAATTGCAACGCATGTCACAGTGAGCAGTGAATAGTAACCGCGACGTATCTACGATTAGCTGTGCAGTACTGATCACAAAAGATCAGATGAAACCCTACAAAAGAGAGAATATATAACGCCCAACCTTCATCCTTAATTCTCAAGGAGAGAGATAAAAACATTCTCCAAAGCTTCTCTAGGAAAACGTCAATACTTCCGGAGACGCCTAGACGCGTAATAAAACCAAAACCGCAAAAGCGCGTCTCCAACCTCCGGACCGATTCCGGAGAAATGCCCCCTCCTGGCCCGCTGCCCTCTCTCTCTCTCTCCATTCTTTCCTCCTGGGGGCTACTTAAAAGGAGAATCACCCGTCAAGCGGAGAGAATGGATCTTATTCACGGTGGCGACGAGAGGGTACGAGTAGGTGGGCGGGCCCGGAGAGGAAGGAGGGAGGAAGCGGGAGGCAGAGACGGGTCCTCGCGCGGACGACACACACAGACAACAAACACAGACACCTGGTGCGAGCTGAAGGCATGAATAGGTGCTAAGGACAGGGCGGGGGCGAGCAAAAAGAAAGCGAGACACGGGGTCGGCAGAGCATCGAGGCTGTGTAACAGTGCCGCCTCCAGCACCACACGCTCGTATAAGGGGGATGCCTGAACAAAGACATACGCTGGAGCGCGGGGCCACGGAGTGACAATAGAACGGGCAGCGCACATCTTGCCTCCGCCAACCACGAACATCTTTTATCTTCAGCTTCAGTCGCGTCTTCCATGAAAAAAAAAGAAAATGAAATTCCGCCAATTCCGCCAGACTGCTGCAGGTGTAACATTAACGGCCCTACGTGTAGAAAATCACAGCAGTTTGAACACGAATCCCGACTGAATAACTGTTTATACGCACATCAAAACTTGCAAGAACGCTTTTTCGCAGAGCAAAAAAAGACTATCATCACGACGGACATGATAAAATTTGGCAAATCCCAGCCCCCTCGTCCCGCATATGCTCTCCGATCGCAGTCGCCACTGCTATGAAAAATAGGCAGAGGAAAGCCGTATTGTTTGCTAATTTGCATATTGTTCTTGGTTAATTCATGTTTATAGAGCATTAGTTGTAAGGCATAGGTAATACGCAAACGGAAGATTAATACTAGGATAAAATGTGCATTCTCGTAAGATTCTAATTCTTGCTAATTAAGTAACGATATTGACAGAGTGTTTGCGAGAGTAGACTCTATAGAGAGTAGGTTAGAGAGTTGAGCAAGTTAAAAATCAATTATAATAGAGTTAATATGCAAGGGAAGCTTTGCTTCACGAGTTTCATCAATAATTTCAAATTTAAATGTTCAGGTTATATGATAAAATGGACTAAATTCGCTTTCAAGGAGGAGGGGGAGGACTAATCACGGTAAAGAAATGGAGTAATTTTTTCATGAGCTAAGACTTGAAGTGACCAACAAATTATCCGTAAAATGCAAACGTTACGTACTTCACATTTTATTCCACTTTTCAAGCACACATTAACACTGTTTAGTCTCCACGCGCGGATTTAAGAAAAGTATTTTTTCCGTCAAAGATCCTAATTCTAGATTGAAAATTTTAATCTGTACATGACATACACACACATTTATATCTTACACTTACAAAATAAACATGGCTCCTTGACCCCTTATTTTTACATTCATGGACCCGTACCTTCGCGAACGATCCACCTCTACAACCTAGTCCATAATCCAATGCCATAGCAAACGATTAACACACACTTCAATTGATTTCAGGCTTTCCCGGAGAATGATGCTGATGAGTTCTTCTCGGGTTTCCCACCGGGTTAGGCTCTCCAAGATTGCCGACGTTTCGACAGGAGGCTTTCCTACAATAATCAAGGCTCTGGATGAGCCTTGAAAATGGCAGAGAGAGAGCCTTGCCTACGTGGATATCCAGAGCCTTGAAAATGGCAGGAAAGTCTCCTGCCGAAATGTCGTAAATCATGGAAAGCCTAACCCGGTGGGAAACCCGAGAAGACCTCATCAACACACTTCAATTCATCCCATTCCATTGAGATTTATCATGCGAAAAAACCTTTGATATCGAATGTTCACCCCGCAGCACAACTTTCGCTCTTATCCATAAACGGGCATAAATTACACAAGGGTTTGAGAAAGTAATGCAAGCACTAGCGGCGGCAAATGAACATTGCTGGGTTCCCTTGCGCAGTCGTCGAATTTTTCGCACGGAAATCTTCCACTTGCCAAAAAACAAACGACGACAACGCAGGTATATTTTTTCCGTATCTCGTGTAGTCGATAACGGATGGTTATTACTGGAAAGGGGGCGAGGGAGATTGCGTGGGAAGAACGAGGAGGAAGATAAGAGGCGCGGGGAAGAGGGCGAATGGATTGGGAGGAGTGGGGTGGTCCAGGCGGGGGGGGGGGGGACTAGCTGGAGAGAGAGAAGATGGACTCGGCGGAGAGGAGTGTATCTCGGAAAGAGTGGTCTCTCATAGAGAGAGAGAGAGGGAGGGAATGAGGAGCATATTCCCTCGGGTTGAGAGACGGATCGCCGCCCCCAAGCCGGCCACCGAGAGGGAGGGAGACCCTATTCCGCTCTCCATCTCTCTCTCCTGTGTCCTCCACGGTGACCAAAGATATCCCAACATCTGGAGTGTTCGCCCACCCACCCACACGTACCCTCCCCCCAAGTTTTCCTCCTAGGGGCGCGCAAGGGGGGAGGGCAAAGGGGGGGTGGTGCGGAAATGGAAGAGGGGGATGCGGAGGCTGAGGAGATCAAGGGGCCAAGGGCTTGCGGTCTCCAAGATTCTAGAGAGAGGGTTTCAAGAAAAAAAAAAAAGAGATACACATGCGTCCCCCTCCGAGCCTTTCATCCTCCCCCCTCCCTTCCTGTATCTCTCTCCTCCACGACTTCTCTCCGTCTCCCATCCCCCGTTGCACGCACCCCATGAGCAAAATCATCCACGCACGGAAATGACGAAGCCGCCAAGTAGGTACTCAAACACGATTGGGTAAATGTGCAAGTTACAAACGAAACTGAAAAGTTAAATCACGGCAAGCAGTCACACTTTCCCACGCGCAATTAAACGAAAAGCCAGCAACTACTTTTTTTTACATTACCAAAGAACGATCCGGGACCAATTAATAAAAATATTCCACGCGCGAAACTAAAAAATGTACGAAAACCGAATTTGAATTTTTCCCATAACCCAATGATCCAGATCGAACGGCATTGGAGGATTGACTGTCACTCTTTCACAATTAACAATGCATAGTCTCAATGAGCCCATGCATGCAGAGCACAAAGGGCATTTGTAGCAATATTTGGTCAAGGGGATGAAGAGCATAAGTCTCTAAATGGTTAAGTACATCAGTGCAAGCACAAACTAAACGGCCAGTTCCTCGCGATTGTTAGACCCACATCATCGCATGAAAATATATTTTTTAACCCGCTTCGAAGGGTAAAATAGGAGGGTAGAAGTAACTAGGAGATGCCACCCACAGCTAAAGTCATTAGCGCCATTAAGGGCCGGTTGGGAGAACTGGCATCGATGTATTATTTGGAGGAATGGAGGAGAGAAACCCGCCGTTGGAATTAGCCTGATCTTAAGGAAAGGACACGAGGGGTTTCACAGCGTTATCTCCCATCCGATGGACGGAAAACTGCACTAGAAATACTCTCAAAATGGAACGCAATTAGGGATTGAAATTCCAAGAGACCCTGCCACTTCCGGGACTTGTCGCCGAGCCCTCGTAATGGGAAGTCGGTACTTTAGCCACCACAGCGATCCAATTCCCAAACCTCCTCACAGAGTAACCCAATACAGGACCCCACTGGTGAAGAAGTGATCCGTTGACAAGTTGTGATAGTGGTCTTGCACTTGTGTCTTATCGCTGAAAAGATCCTTCCCCGACGATGATCGCGTTTGATAGAAATATCAATGCAGAAAATAACCCTGTATTTTACGCATTGGCTACAACATCGTACATCACCATTTTACAAAAACTTCCTCCGTAGCCAAATCTACACCGAAAAAATATACCTACTAGGAGAATCTGAGAGAAGGATTTGGTGTAACCCTACACGGATTAACTGCCCTCTAAGATGTAATGTATATTCCGCCCCAATCATTTGCCTGCGGATTTTTGCCTGCGGATTTGATGCCGCAAGTCATAGGGGGTTCGCCGAGACTGTGTCGCACAGCGATGGTAAAAAGCCACGGAAAGAATTAGCATAGCTAAAATAAATTTTGAGGGAAAACAAGAGTAACTGGAGTCATTTGGAGAATTTTTATTGTACACTCGGTGCTTATAATAAAATTTTCCAAAGCTAAGTCTGATATATATTTTAAAATAATTTACGAAAATATAAGCATTTCTACGGAATAAATAGTTTTATAAAATCATGTGAGAAGGAATGGTTTACACGGGATTCATCACATTTTTATAAAATCAGCAGTTGGCTTCTGAAATCGAAAAATATTCGAGGAAATTTTTTTTGCAATGAGAAACCGTTACAAGAGATGCCTCAGGCAGCGAAGGAAGTACACTAAGTCCCTGGAAGATGAGAAACAACGGAGCATTAGAAAATCTTCAAGACCTCGACCCCTCCTCCGTCACTTCCCTCCTCGGATCGGAGACTTATAAAGCCACTCGATATTGAAGAAAAGGAATCTGGGGGTGAGACGGGGCGGGGGGACCAAGGAGGATCTGGCGGTGAGGGAGATCTGAGGACGGGAGGTGAGGGCGAGAGAGGAGTAGTCCGGCGGCCAGTCCTCCCGAATTCCAGCCAATGGGCGCGGAGAGATCATCCACAGCCAGTGGGCCGCTCGCATCCACGACTGAGTGGCGGCCACCCTACACCACACGGGGTGGGGATGGAAAGAAACTAACTCTCTCTCTCCTTGCCCATATAAAACCCCTCAACGCACACCGAAATCATTTCTTCCCTCTCCACCGCACGCGTCCCTTCTTCCCCGGACCGGAAAAAGGAGATAGATCTCCATTCCTCCTCCTCTTCCCGACTACTCCCCCCTTCTCCAATTCCTAGATTATACATCCCTCACCGCTCCTCTCCTCTTCCCCCTTAACCAAACGTGCCTCGATTCCGAGCCCCCCCCATCTCCCGCCCCCCGCTTTCCGGATATCCACTTCCTCGCCTACTCACACACTCCAACACCCGATAGCACCCCCCATCCACTTCCCTCTTCCTTCCACTCCTCGGCCTTCCAACCGAGCCGAAATCGCTTAACTCCCTCCAGCCTTCTCTCCTCTTGGTCTCCCTTATCTCCTCCCCACGCCTTCCTTTCCTTCTCCCAAGGAAGTTGAAATATACTGGAGAGGGTGCTACTGGTCCCATGCATGGAACTAAAGCTGCGCGATATTCAAATTTCAACATCGCATTGCGATATAAATTTCTCATCGCAAAAGAAGCGATGCATCACATTTCGCGTTATACCGCATTCATCGCATCAAATCGCATACCGGATTGCATCGCGTAAAATTTCACATCGTATTTCTTCGCGTAATACAGCGCGTCTCTTCACAGATTGCACGGCTTATCACCACATCGCACACCGTGTTACATCGCATCACATCGCACACCGCGTTGCATCGCATCACATCGCATGTCTCATAGCATCTAAATGTGATATATCGCCGAGTCCGGACGATCGACATCGCAATACCATATCTCCGACATATTGCAGTCGATACACAGCCCTAAATGGAAAGGGAGCGAGACTGCCAGGGGGGTACCAAGGTCATGCCTAATCGACCAACATATTGAGAGCAAAATACGCTTAAAGTTAGTTTCCAATACTCAATATTCAGGTGTAGTACTAACCGGCACATGCAATTAACCGATAAAAAATTGACAGCATTTGTTCTAATTTTGGTTGGAAATATATGTCACTCCTCTGGGTATTGTGTTCTGACGGATCATGATGAGCGAAACTATTATCGCTCACGGTGATTTGCGATGGGATGAGATTTTCGGCCTGACAAGGTGATATTATCACATTCAGGACAATTTTCATAATTCGAGCTGAAAATGGATCAAATAATGGATATCGTAATTTTTTGTAATTATAATATTATTTAAGAAAAGGAACCCCATTTCAATGTCACAAAAGTTGTTTAAAAATATGACAAACTTAGATAACAAACTTTTCACCACACGAAATGCACAATGATAGAGACTCCAGTATATTTCAACCCACTAGCTTCGTCCAAACCCTCTTCCTCTACTCCATCCCCCACGCCACACTTCCTCTTCTCTCCCCAGCCTCCCTCCTAACCCTCCCTCATCTCTCCTCCGCCCCGGCGTGTCCAATTTCGCAAATACATCAGCTGAACCCAATTCCACTTTAATTCCAAACGCAGTAGAAACTCCTCCCACACCGCCGCCCTCCCCACCTTTCTTCCACCCTTACATTTTTCCCCAACACACAGTTCCCTCTCACTCCCCATTCCCTCTCCCACTTCCCTCCCTCCCTCCCACCCACAGACTACCCCGCACACTTCTCCAAATGCCAAACACGCCCCCTTCTCCTCTCAAAGCTTTGGTGTATCGCATCAGCTTATTAAGCCCGTAATAAAGTAAGGCTCAGAGTTACCTATAGGCTTCTACCTCCGCAAACACATCGATGAAAAACGACCGAACATCAAAATCCCATTTCTGATCGGCGGGAGAGCTCCGAGCACCTTCCCGCACATTCTCCAGAAAAGAAGGGATCCGCGGTCGGGATATATATGTGTAAAGGAAGAAATGATCATCGCTCGAAGCAGCAGAATGGTCTGAGGTCAGCGAGCGTCTTTTCCACAGCCAATCCTTCAAAGACATGACACCACTACAACGGCTAGTCGATTTCAATCGTCCATTGTTATAAGCTAACCGGAGTGTACGCTATGATGACACTATTCTGTTCCGCGAAAAGCCACCTGAGAGCAAACACAAATTTCAACAGATTTCTTTGAAATGTCACGATCGACTTTTAGATACTACAAAAGCATAAAATTCCATGAATGTTATTAAATTAAAACCTTTTTTTTAAATACTTAATATTTCATAAAGGATGAGGCAGAGGGAGTTGGGACACAGCATGAAAATGGAGTGGAAAGTAGTCTGCAAAGACGAAGTTAAGGTATTTCCTCTATTTGAGCAGATCTGAATATTGTACGGGAGAAAACAGCGTCTCAAATCCACCTGTTTGACAAACTATCTCCCTATGCTATCACTTCATCTAATTCAACGGACGACTAGAATTATTTTTTAAGTGTCACCTTTGAGTATCATGTATACTTTTTCAAAATTTAAACATAAATAGGAGTATACCTTTTTTTGCTTCTCCCAGGCAGTCCAAATTTTGTAATAAACTTCTCAATTTGTGTTCACTCACAACAGCTTTTAACGCAGGTGAGTCCTTCCCTGATTTTCCACAAACTATTGAATGGGTATAAATCCTGACTCCTACGCGCATATTCTCTATTCTTCCACTAGCTTGCCTAAACAAGGAGAAAAACTATACAGCACAATCTTTTCACAGCTATAAACCATACGATATGTAGCAAAAATGCTAGATCCTTCAAGGCTGCACCACATGTACTCCGCATCCATTTTCCCCGATCGAGATCCGATGTAAAAGAGTCACCCGAGTATATTACACCCCTTCTTTTGAAATGGAATGGAACATTAACCACGAAAATTTCAGACTAAGTAGATATTCTGGTTATCCTACAGGGCACCACTAGTGGTCCTGACTCAAGGAAAAGATCTACGACTCAGAGCCACGCATTGATGTGGACTTCAAACTGCGTTGTAATCCGATTCGCAAGGGTCGTTATGACCTCGCGCCAGCCAGCCGTCCCCAGGGAAAACATCACCGCGAACTTGCGCGGCAGAGGAGGGAAAGGGAAATTCGGATCATTTCGTCAGTCTCTCCTCGGCACTCCGCCCAAAAAGGGAAGGGCTAACGCCTCCCAGGAGTAAGGATGATCTTACCGGCGACAGTAGCGTTCTTACCTCAACGGCAGCTAAAGTCTAGGATGAAATCCTAAGGTTGCATCGAACTCGCCAACCATGCACGAATTTTACTGCAACACGTGGCCATAACGGAGGAAAATAAACGAAAGCACCCTCCGTAACTTTTGAAACTCGTCAGCCCATTAAATCACGTGAGTCTCTTGAAATGCTCGCTGAAAGCATCGAAGCAAGTCGGACTGAAATCCTCGAGACCTCCTTTACGACTTAATAACGCGAAACTTTCGTTCTGCTTCGTCACGATTCAATGGAGGTGAGAGTACGGTATCGACCGGATGTGTGAACTTGTCACGGTATAGTTATGAGGAATGCATTAAAGACGACTAGACGCATCCAGGAGACAAACGCACTTTTTTCTATTTCACGGACAAATGTAAATCGTAAACGTGTAATTCTCCGCATTGAAAAATCAATTGGGGCATGGAGAATAGCACAATGTCAACAAATATGTTGCACTAATTCTTTACATGTGTACTCACGTTAACATCTAACACCGAGGAAATCATAAAAACTCCGCACAATATTGGTAGACCTGACATAAAACAATAGGTATGAATCATTACTACCATTAACATATTGTAACTTAAATTTTCAAACATACACGTATCAAATCTCAAGCGTCGATGATGGCAAATAAGCGATATAAATGCAATTAAGTTTTCGAGTAGCAGAATGTAATTATGAGGCACATGATTTGATCCATCAACAGATATCTAATTTCCACAATTTACAGAGCTCTACTTGTTCGCTATACACCACCGATCAAAATTAACAGCCACTGACAACGACAGTCATTTGATAACAGAGTTATACAGATGATACCCTTTATCACATTTCAACTAACACAATCTTCTTAAATTAACGTTAATTACTCCCATACAAGACTCAAAATGACGAATTTCTGCAAATATTTGTCCTAAGCAGTTGAATGTTAAGAACTACGAACAGAGAATGAAATCCAACCAAAAAAAGTTATCCTGTCTGTACCTAGAGCGTAAAACGTATGCGTATATTTTTATCACTACCAGACCAAAAATACTTTCGAATAAAACTTAGAACTCTAGTTTCCAAAGTATACCACTCTACAGCTAGTAATGTGGAAAGCAATGCCTGCATTTTCGATCACTGGTATGGAAAATCAATTCCTGGATCGCAACTTCAACGAAACGCGGATTAATACCGAAAAACTTCTATCGCACCATCCCGCAACGCATATAATGAGGAGCAATACTAAAAAATAATCCATAGAGGTGCATTATAAAAGCATTCAATCAGGGGGTTGCACGACCGCTCCCAATACACGACAGAAAGAGAGTAGCGAAGAGTTGGTCGTCGCATCTCTTCCCACCCACGCGATATCCTCGCCTCTGACGCCACCGCGGACGGAGAGCGGTGAATTTTCGACGGGCACTAGGGTTGCCTTCTCCGCGTGTCTTGCACCCTTCGACCTCCCGCGGGGCGAAAGCGAAAATACGGCGGAAAGAAGAGAACGCGAACAAGCACTCCGTCTCACACGTGCACACACGCACGACAAAACCCGATTCATCCTTCGACTTCCTTCCAAACTCCCCAGACTCACCAACAGGGTGGCTATTTGATTTCTATTCTCAAAATAAATGAATATCCCACGTTTACGAAGAGAAAAATCACTCCATTCAAGACGCTGAAATGCACTAATTGGTGGGATGTTGAATTAAAATTTGTATCTTATTCATTTATCACTGTCTTTGAAACGAGCTGGGCCATGGCCTTCTACGCTTCAACTTTATTAGAATGGTGAGCAAATCAATTCTACTTGAGATTAGAATTACTGAGTGCATCTCACTTACAAAAAATACGGAAAGGAGTTTGAATAACACCCTCGAATAGGTAGATTTCCACGCTGTTGTGACGCACTGGAGAATAAAATGTATCTAGTAACAGCTAGGATGCCTTGATGGAAGCATTAGCAAAGACATATAATGAAAATGAAATAAGTAATAGGTTTAAAACATAAGTGAACAAATATCAGCCAAAGTAAGGATTTCATGAAAAGAGGGAATCCTTACTTTGGTGATGGGGAGAGAGATGCCCTAATTAAGGGGCTCACCAAGTGGTTTTCCTTAATACTATCCCGGCTCCGTTCGGCGCCAGAAGACAATCTGTGAAAATCGAGGAAAAATAACCAAACTATACAATAATAAAATCTATCCTATGTGAACACGCGAATAAACCCTATTCCTTACATTTTTTCCAACCCCGTAACTCACCTCGAGCACTCTTACACCCTATCACCCTTATCTCTCAACCTCCTAAACCCACCCACCTTAAGAACCTCCCCTTCCTCTCTCCCTCCCCCCAAATCGCCTCCCTTCAACAACAGCTTCCATCGCATCTTGGGCGGCGCACTCTCTGGTTACCAATGCAGCACAAACCACTGCCCCCATCCTCCCGAAATCCCTCCTCGCAGTTCCTCTTCTCCCTCCGCCAAGAAGGAGAGCTGGATCAGGTGCCCCAACCCCCTAAATACACCCCCCTAAATACACCGGGACAATACAATATACCCGAGAAGGGCGGGTCGGGGTGGAGGCGGAGGGGCCGTGCCCTCATCCCCTTACGTCCTGTCTTCGCCGATCCACGTCTCGGGGCACCACTGCTACGGCGAGAGATAACGGCGAGTTCGGAGGGCAGCACTACCCGATGTACTGAGCGTGCGAACACGAAGTTGGATGATCAAGGGAATGAACTGCACTACCAACATATGATTAAAGGCATCTACTACCCGCGAAGGGAAGGAAAATGGGGATTCAAATGTGATTTTTTGACACAGTTATTGACGTGAGCCACCCATCTCCCCCGAACCCATTCCGCCGTATGCATATCTAGGATGCAACGTACATTATCTTAAATTTATTGCAAATAATGAAAAGTGTACAGCAAATATCCGAGAGAATACCATCATCGGCAAGATCCAAGCCGCGAGGACACCATTAACTCTGAATGCGGGGATGATAAAGGCAAAGGACACAGAAATAGGCTACACAAAATTACTTAAAACAAACAACGATTAAAAAAATAACTTTAAAATCGCACTCCTGCCCTACTCTAAGGCAAATGTGTAGCCGGCACGCATTTCCTGACAAGTTGCCAAGTTTTACCAGGTTACCGCAGTAGCAGTTGGATGCTGGGACTCTTCTTTCTGGTTCCTCCGCGAAGGTTGAACCTTCGCCGGGAAACCAAAAGGAGGAGGCTCCATTCATCAAGTCGCCAAGGTGTTCTAATTTTTTGGAGGGGTCGGGTATCGCTGAAGAACTAGATCTGCGTAAGATGGATTTCAATGCTTAAATGAGGTGAGGAAAATGCGTAACTTCTCTTGACCAACGGTCAAATAGCTAAGTTTTTATAAGAAGAAGAATGCTATGAATTTATTACTCATTTATCAGTTGGAGAGGACCCTGAATAAGGATGCAATGCAAGACTCTCTAATAGACAGTATTTAAAGTGGAAGATTATCTCTAAGTAGAATTCCCGGGTAGTTGGACTTGAGATTAATTCGACATAAACGTTTGTAGTTTCCTATTCAACAGCCCATCAGTTCTCCATTTCACTCTCTCCCTTGATTACTTTTATAAACTAATATTTTAAAAATTTAATTTTCCCTCGTACACTCATATACATTTAGACCCATTAAATACCTTACATTACAATTACATCCACAAACACATATACGGACAAATATATGTAAATCGTTTGATTGGTAAGTCTACGTACAAAAAATCCGAGGGTGCCCGGGAGACAAAAAAAATGGGATAAAAGTTGTCCGACTGGTTGGACATCGAAATTTCAAGTCACAAAAATTATATGAAATAAATTACATAAGGAATCTGCACAAAAAAACACTATCGCACTGTATCTACTATCAACATTAAAATTAGAGTATATACACCATTAAATTCGATCATGAAGATCAATACATCCTAAGGAAATATTTAAAAAAATGTTCAGCTGGGATTCCACACACACGAATGCATCTCAACTCAGAAAGCGGTCGACGCGGGTCGTCGTAGTGACTTCAAATGCATTACTACCGCATAAGAGAAAGACATTCCACCATAATTACCCCGCAGCAACCACGAACATACAAACAGCAAACCAAAATACACACTATTGACGGGGAGGTGTAGAAGGCTTCGGTAGGCTTGAGTAATTCCCGCACCGAGAGGGAACAACTGTACTGCAAAAAGCTTGCCTTAGGAGACTGACCACTGAACGAGTAATTTCACCTCTGCTGTTCTGTGCCTTTAGATGGTAATACTGGCGTTGTGCCATTCCAGTGAGAGAAAATGTGCGCAGAAGATGCTCATCACGAAAACAACGCTTGGTACCGCCCGACAGTTTGAAGCGAGAGGTTTTCTCCACAGCTAACGGAGGGAAATAAACCTTGAAGCGATACTATCTTTACGTTGAACAACTTTACAATCATTCATTAAGAGGAGAAAGTAAATTCATAAGATTCAAGATGGTGCTTGCCTTTTCTGTGTTTACACATATAGTCAAACGAAGCAATTTTCAGAGAACTTAACAAATACTTGTTCTCATAGTCGTTATATTAACCAACCTTATTTCGTTAAACTACCATGCGGGTACAATAAATTACGCGAGGTGAAAACGGCCACCAAATTCAACACAGTCCTCACGCGTTCCTATATCGGCCACCGAATAGAGTCCACAAACCTTTCTTGGTCTACCTCTGAACCTTTTCGTATGACAACATACGAACCCCGTTTCAAATGCCTTAACTATGGGGTAGTACATGAATTACGGGACAATCAACGTCCACATTTTTCGGCACACTTTTGCTAAAAACAATTACACTTCACCCAATTTTTAGTGAAGTGTTCTTGTTTTCGTTTTCCTGAGTTTCGTTTCGTCCTCCTCTCTAAGAACTTTGAAATCACAGTGTAATATTAACCCAAAAAAAACGCTTGTGGATCTATCTTTTTTCAAACTCGTTTAGTCGATTTTCTCTAATTCACGTACTTAAGTAAATAACTGATTGCAAAAAAGGCCTTAAAGCAAGAACTTAAACTAAAGATAAACAAGAAAAATGACATGATCCTACACGAAATACATACAGTTTCTACAAGATCTAGCGCAATATTAAATAAGACCTGCCAGAATCAACAACTTCAATCAAACCACGGTGCTGAGAGATGTCCCAGCACCTCGTATGTCGCCATACATACATAGTATCGTAGCATCATAACGCACTGTGACGTAATTTTGCATTCTCTTATTAATAAACAATGGCTTCTCAAAGAAAAACGTCTCTCCCAGTCTTTAAGAAAAGATATTTATTTATATGAAATGACCTTGTAACAGTTTTGGATTGAGAAGGGAGACGGATTTTTAGTTTTTGTACACAATTCATAGTTTCAGAGATTTTTTCAATTATCTGGAGTAATTTTATACAAGAAAAAACTGATTTTTAACAGGCATCCATATTTTTCACTCGCATTTGGATGTTGGGGTAAAAGCACGGCATCGCGAGGTGAAGGTTTTGGAGAGCAGAAGGAAATGGAAATGGAGGGTATGAGATGAATGAAAATGGTCGATAGGCCTCAAGTGTATAAAGCATCCTCGTATAATCCGTACTCTGCCTTCAAAACATTCCCCATCGCGCCGCCGCGGGCCACGGGGCAGAGTGAGTGAGTGCACTGAAGCGATTGTTATTAACAGTTTCCCGCGAAATCCCAGTGTTTACTCGAACCCTATCTCCCGCTCCATCTTCAAGAAAGACGGGGAGGGAGCAGACGAAGAGTCCCGAATGCAAGGAGTGCGGACCCTACCCACTCTGCCACACCACCCCTTCCTTGCTCACCTCCTACAGACTGATTGAATTCCAGCCCCCCCCCACCCACCCAATCCGTCTCGCCCGCCCTCAGCGCTTATCCATCATCTCTTAACTTCCTCCCTCCCCAAAATCCCCTTCGCCCATACCTCCACTGCGAGGCTAATTAATTCGGATTGAAACACTATCCCCAAAAGCTTGCCTTTTTTTCGCCAAAATACGAAACACAAGACCCTGGTTAAATAAGGAATCGGAAAGCAACGACTAAAGCAAGCTCGGAAAAACGTTTCACTGGTGAGATGTTGACTTCGGAAAATTATTTTCTCTCTCTCTTGTTTACGGGATTACGACAGGGCGCAATCTGATAAAGACGACTTCGTACTTTCGTACCCGTTGTTATTGCGATTTTCGCTGGGAAAGCATGAAAAGGTTATGGCAAGAAGCCGGCATCTTTTTTTCTCGTGATAAAAGTAAAGAACGTATCGGTGTCTGATGACTAGAAGACAAAAAACTGAACAAGAATTTTCGTGCTCACCTCATCCACTGTACAACGTGTCTTATGCCTAAATTAACCAGACAAGTAAAAATAGAAAACTTACCTATGAAGACGAATATCTGATGATGGGAGTACCTCAGCAGCATGGATATAGAAACCGTCTGTAAATAAAAGAGAAAAACTTAGTTTCTATGCAAGCTTATATCACTACCCAAAAGGTTTCCTTCTAGGTTAAATATATAGGTTTACTATTAAGGTTATTCATAACTTATTATTAAGGTTAGGAAATTCCGTCACTATAAATAAATAATTATCTAGCCTAAAAAGGCACTAAAATATCAAAATAGGCACTAAAAACTTCAAGATAGGCACTAAAATTTTCAAAATAGGCACATAACTGTCTTACTGCCACAAAAAATATTTGCAGCTTGATTTCTGATATTCACAGCTTGGGCTTGAGACACAAGATTACTGATAATTAAAATTGATGAAATGGAAAGAGGATAAACCTGCAAGGATCAGCCTCTAAAATAAAGAAATATAAAATACGTTCTCTGAAGTTACTTTACAGTTTACAATAACATATTTCTCTAAATATTCAATCGGGGGGTAGAGTGTGGAGAATTGACATGGAAACATCCTTCGAATTTCAAACGGAGCTGTCACGTTTGGGTGGGGACTGGGAAAATAGGGGACGGATCTTTGCAAGTATAGTGTAAACAAGCAAGTACATCAGTGCTGGCTCATCCTTACGTTCAGCGGTGTAATGCATTCACCGATGTGGGTCAATGGCTACATTTTAGCACGTACACTAATTGTAACTTGATGATAAGGAACTAGTCGTTCTTCGAAACGTCGGAAGATCTGAAGCCTATTACCAGGTGAATACCCGTGAAATATTTCTACATCAGATTCACCGAGAAAATCTTAAATTATTACTGAATCAGAACTCAACAGTAAAGGGTAAGTAATCGAGCAAGGCAAAGATAAGCATTTGTGTCCGCTTTCTCCAGGAGGGTTAACACGGAGGAGAAGCTGAGGGAACTCCTGGAGGAGAGCGATTCAGATTTCTTGGTGGAGAGCGAGGAGAGTGGGGAGGACGAACCCTCACTACCAGGCACACCGCTGCCTCCTCCTAAGCCCGATCCCTTTACTTCTGTCACTGGCCCATTCCCATGTCATATCCTTGCCTAGAACTCACTCACCCTGCTGCCAGTCCTTCCCTACCCAAGGGTAGGGAAGAACTGGCGGCTGGGTGAGTTCAGGTTCTGCTGAATTTATTAAGTCGCGAATTTCTGCTATAAACGCAACATTTGGATCTTCTGCAAGTGGCTGTTACGATGAAGCGTCGCAAAGTTGTCACATTGCTTCATAGACGTAATTCTCCCGGTCGTGAGCCAACAAATTGGACCCCTTGTCTGCCACTTGGGATTGCGGCAGAGTAGTGTTGGGCAAAAATTTTCAGTAATCGATTAATCGTATCATATGATATAATTGAGGCATAATCGATTCAGGAAAATAATCGGGTTGAAATAATCGATTATGTAAATAATCGGTGAATAATCGTATGATTCTTGAGAATCGGTGAACAAACATACGGCTCTTGAAAATCATACGATTATTATCCGATTCTTTTGTGAGCTAAATAATCGGGTGATGAACGAAATGCGCACCGATTCTCGGTATAATCGACGAGGTTATATGATGAGTTGAGAATCGGCAAAGATTCATACGATTAATATGACGCATACGATTCTTTGCCGATTATTGGAGCAGAATAAAATGATTTGAAATAATCGTGTCGTAAACGTCGACAATGCGCAACAGAAATCGGCGTGAGTTGATTGTCGGCAATAATCGACGCACGTGGATCATGGAATACATGGAATATGTGAAAAGAATCTGTAAATAATCGTATGATTCTTTGAGCTGAATAGCAGAGATTTAAATAATCGTGTTTTGAAGGTGGTTGGTGCGAAACGTCAAGCGATGAGCGTCTATTCCTGTGTATAATCGACGCTTGTGGGGTTGATTGATCTTAATTATTACATGTGTTATTTTATATCTATTGGTCACAGTGGTAAAAAGTGGTTTTGCCTCATGTCTTAATGCTTTTAAAACATATTCGACAGGATGCAGTCCCTTCGTTCGAATTTCTCTGAAAATACTTCCACAAATGGCTTTTTATAGGAGGTATGTCACTTTGAGTCTCAATAAATATTATAATATGAGTATCTTGCCAACAATATAATCCAGAGATCAAGTGTTGAGAAGTAATTTTTGGATAGTAATTGTTTGCGATCAACTGTCTATAAAGAGTAAAAAAATTTATGACTCCATAACTCAGTCATAATGCAATCTTGTCTTTGCAATTATAATGGTAATACTTCCACAAACGGTCAATACATGGAGCCATACCAATCTGAAATTTTTTTCTAAACATTTATTTGCGAAGAAATATCACGAACAATGTCTCGGGATCCACAGTGTTCGAGAAATTATTGGATGGCAATTGATCAGTTGATTTAGTTCATTGTTGGCCATCATAAAGATTCGTCGACAGAGTGGGCAAAAAGTTGTCTTTCATAAACCCTTTCCTCGACGAATTGAACGGACGCCAATCACGCTGATTCTTCATTAATTATACTTTTAATCATATATATTTTCTCATATTTTTTAATCCTTCCCATTACTAATAAGAATAGTTTTTCAGACACCATATATATCAGTGTATGAGTACGCCAACTTTCGATTTGTTTCTTATCCCGCCGATTCCATTCAAATAATCGATTATACCATAAAATCGGATGAACATAATCGATTCAATAATCGAAAGAATCGGAAGCAAATAATCGATTATGACGAAGAATCGATTATTTTTACCCATCACTACGGCAGAGCCGAGTGAGAAACGAAAATTTCGAACGACTAATGATTGGGGCTGGACTGAGGGAATTCAAAAATCGATAATCGGACTTATGTAATAAATACGACTTAAACGTTGGTAGAAAAGTGCCTCAATTGGGTGGTTTTTGGGCAAAGACTTTGATTTGGAATGACTTTCGAGTAAATTTGTAAATGGTGAGGTACAAATTTGGGTGGTTCAAAGCATTATCTTTCCATAAATGCGACCTTTTTTGGTTTTTAAAGATACTAATGACATTCGAGAGCAGATGGATGTGAATTAGATTGATATAGTTAGGCGTTACTAGGTGAACATTTATGTTTTCCAAAATTTACAGTCATTTTCAAGGTACACTGACCTTCAAAATGACGCTGTTTACGTCGAAATCGATCGGGAAATAAATAGGTGTGGAATTCACTCAGGTGTGGTGTCCATCATGCTTAACAGATGGACGTGAGTTTTGAAGAAATTGAGTCCTTTACTCAAAACAGAAATGTCATTCTCACTGAGGGTGGAGGAGGATTATTTCAGGACGTCCGATTCCTGCGCTGGGTCGGCTGTGGTGTGAGGGGTTATGTTTGGGCAAATGTAGCTATCTCTTGAGCAATACCGGAAGTTTCGACACATTGGAAAGATAAGGCCTGTGAAGGTGGAGAGGCAGAGGAGAGGGGACGGTATTTGAGTAGAGAGAGAAAAAAATGTATTTGCTCTCCCTATACGCTATGACTAACTGTGCTTGCCATTTAAAGCTCTTAAATACACACTATTTGCAGAAAAAGGCACAAACAAGTAAAATAGGCATTTATAGGCAGTAACAACTTCCTTTCTTTTCGTAGTGTGTGCCCCGAAATGGATTTCTAGCTTCATAAAATTCGTTTTCCTGGCAAGGAAAAAAAGGCTTTTTAGTCAATGTCGTCAACTTACTTATCACTAACCAATTAGATTTCATTGCCAATATTCATTCCGATTAACGACTTATCTTCAAAGTTATCAATCAGTCACCTAAAATCAGTCACCTTTTTAGTCAATGTCCTCAACTTACTTATCACTAACCAATTAGATTTCATTGCCAATATTCATCCCGATTAACGACTTCTCTTCAAAGTTATCAATCAGTCACCGAAATTACGATGAATGCAAAATACTTCAACAGCGTGCTATAAATACAGTCTAGTATTATACTACACTGCGCCACAACCATAATAATTCACCTTAGGACACCAGCACAACGGAAATCGACCGCATACCACCGGTTAACTCACACCGCAGACATGAGTTGCCAATGATATGACTGTTTCTTTACAATGCACTTAATGTTCTCAGACGTAACTTTGTGGTACTTCATAACTAACGAAAAGAAAACTTGGTCTAGTCCCTGAAACAATTTCATTGAACTTCCCGACCAAGAATTCAACTAACAAAGTCATTATCAAAGAAGTAAAGGACAACTTTGTACCATCGACGAAACTATTTCATAACTTGCCGACCAAGGTTTCAACTACGTAAAATTGCTTTGATAATGACTTTGTAAGTTGAAACCTTGGTCGGAAAGTTCAATAACATTGTTTCGTGGATTATACCAAGCTTCCTTTTACTTAGTTTCTTAACAACGTAATCGACTTAATAAAAACCTGTAATGAGATTTCCAGTACCACATACATCCAAGGGAGTCATCGCAGAGAACTTCAGTACAAATTACGCAACAGTAAAAAAAATATCCATTTAAAAGTCAGCGGTGACAATCGCACTACTGACACTTGCTCAAGTTTCATAGAATTCATATGAAATAGGAAAATATTATCCGCGAATACGACTAAGACCTGATGGGAAATACCAGCGAATGTACTAATTTACCACATCAACTGATTTCCACTAGCCAGAACATATGACATCAAACTTCAAAAGAGAAAATACATTACTTCAAAAGCAGTATTAAGCCTTCGTGACTTAGGAGCTACACTGAAGAATGGCCGAAGTTATTCCGAAGAAAGGTGCCTCGAGGGAAATATGGTGAGTGCAAAAATACTCGCACACAACGGAAATTCAATCCTCTGGCAGCCAAAAATAGGCCGTTCATCAAATAACAAACATGAAGCGGCGGTACGAGTACCGCCACTTGACTCGTACATTCCATCGTCCGCGGATGCGATTCGACGTTAAGCCCACATGAGCGCCATCAATCAAGCCGATTGGCCCGCGTGTTTGTTTACCCCGGCGACCTCTCAGGCGAAAGGACTGCGACGTGAAGGCAGCGCTGACCCCGCGTGCGGGTGCAAGTTTCACGACGGTCGCCCGAGGCTAACCCTTCGCGTCATTTCAGAAGTGCTGCAGTCTTAAAATTATAGATGGAAGGCGACCATGCACAACCGCCTCTCCGTCTACGGAAATACTTGCCCCCGAATCTGAACGATAAGGGCGCATCATAGCACTTGACCCAAAGCGACCGTGGCTGATTGTTGATAATTTAAAGGTAGTTTGAGCGAGATATTTCCGTAGTCATAATGGAGACCATATTCAAATTTCATTTTTTTATTTCAACGTCTGTCAGATGTATGAAGTAAATAATTTAACATAAATGGCGCAAAAATATAGTAATATATGAAAAATATTCTCAGAAATTAAATAAACATATGTACAATGTACATATATTAGCCTCTAACTTGACTCATTTTTTTACGTCGTACGGAGACAACACCTTCACAAGAGAAGTTTTTTTTGTGATTCTGTAAAAATTACTGCGGTGAGTAATTGATTAATTTTATAAACAGCTGAGAAAACATACTAACTACACACCGCTAGTTTTTTCACGAAATACAGGTGTTAGAAATTCCTAATTTTTTTTAAATATTCTCCTTCTGAAGCGCACAGCCGTAATATGCACCATGTAAAACAGCTTAAATGTTTAGGCAAATTTCTCAAAAAGTAGTTCTGCAAGGGGTTAATGTTTTGATGAAATCGGAAAGATTAGAGTTTTATCTTTAAAATGAAGTCAAATTCATCAAATTCTTGGTGGAAAATCCACACGGAATGATAGAGCTTAAATTCATAAATAATGACTAAACCATACCAAGAAATTAGGAAACTTTATTTGCTTTTAATTTCGTTTACTCATTCGTTCACATGATAATGCCTATTTTACTAACGTAAACGTCTAAAACCTTGAAATGCTGAAGTTTTCATTCCTACAATCTTCCAGCAAGTACAGTAGTAAATCAACTTTGATATTCATTTCCTCTAGGACTGTAATTCTCGGAATGAAAAAAGCATATATCTACAGTCTAATTTCAAATTACAGGCTTTACAACATTATTTCGAATTATGGATCCACGATGAAGAAAGGCTGAATTGATGACTGATAGGAAGTTACGAAAATTATTTTTCGCGCCAAAAACAAATATACATTTGACATGCTTGTTTTTCTCGAGGAGTCATGTTCGAAAGCCGAATAAATTGTTTTTTGGGGCGCAATTCTCCCACTCCCTCATGTTTCCGCGTGTGGGCAATAAGATCTCCATCTGGGCCGATATTCGGTCCCAAACCATAACTCCACGCGAGGGGTCAGCGAGCGGTCCATTGCTCCGCCGCCCAGGGGGAACCTCTCTCGCGCACGCCTGCTTCTCTCTGCCGTGGCCGCAATGTTACGAGGGGAGACAGAGGGGAGACGAAGTCCTTCGCGAAACGCGCCCATAAAGTCAAATAGAAGGGAGGGAAAAAAACTCCACTTCCTCCGTCACCCGTCCCGTCTACACTTAACTCCCGGCCCGAAAAATCGAGAAATGACGAAGTAAGAGAGGTGGATTCAGGAGAGAAAGAGAACTCCCCAACACCTCCCCTCCCACCCACTTTCCCATTACTCCTCGGCCGCCTCAAATTTCCCACTGCGAACAAAATAAAAGGATAAAAAAACCCCACGTGTTGAAGGGAACCTTGACGGGAAGAGAATGCCGCGGGCACCTCCCGAAACATTCACGCCTGCCTCCGGGTAGCTCCAAACTTCCATACTGGGACTAGGAGAGCAGGAGAAATTGGGGTGTATGCGTGTGGCGGTACATAAGAAGTGATAAAGAAATACCGCATCGCTTTTGTGGTGCATCAAGTACACACAGAATGAGGAATGAAGTCGAAAGAATTTATTCGATCCGATACATAAATGACGATATATCAGTAAATTCAAAATAGCAACAATTCACAAACGAGGCGAGGCCACTGAATTGCGAGTCAAGAATGATGATGATAAAACGTCATTATTAAGGCGATTAAGGCTATGATAGCCAATATGACATTCTTACGTCGTATCCCCATTCAAAATATGGGAGCATAAACATAAATACTATTCTATTTATGGTATTTTTAAAACATTTATACAGTATGCATAATACAAGCACGACAATTTCACTAATAAGGGTTTGAGAATATAATCAAGTATGGGGGTTAAACATAATGATTTTAAGCGGGTATCCTTGACGAAATACTCCACCACATGAGAAAACTCACGCATGAAAAGAGATGGGAAAATCTAAGCAAAACCGGTATTTTAATAGCTACTTTTTATGAAATGATATTTATGAGATAAGCAGAAAAAATTACGAAGTGGAAAAAAAACGAAAAAGGAACAACGATAATTGGAGGAGAGAAAAAAACCAAACGTCAAACTTGAATAAGATCAGTCACATTTCGAATCTAATGTAGTTAAATCTTTCATCTTCGGCAAATCTCCTAAATTAATTTTCCTCCCATCCTCCACACTATATGCCTACATCTTTTAGAGGAGTAATGCCCGCATAGCATATCATTAACTAATCAAGCTGGCCAGTCCATTTGAGGAATTCAAGAAGTGGGTTGAATGAGGCAGTCTGCGACTTATCCTGGTCGGTCGGAGACTACGTTGCAATTATGGCAGTTTTTGAAACAACCCTGGAATTACCATCCGCAGTAGGCGTTTTAAGAGGAAGGCATACATTTCTGGATACATTTTACAAAATATGCTCAAGTAAAAATAATAGTCAATAATAATAGTCCAAATAGATACGATTAATAGGGATGATGACGAACACTATGGATCATTTATCAACAAAGCGTGGAGCAACAGGAAGGATTACAGGACACCGCAGACCCCTACACCACCACCCGTCGCGTCGGTGGATTACGGACACAATTACTTCCGCCGAAGGAAGGAACTCAATTCGCGAGCGATCAAATTCAAATAAGTACACCTTATCAAGGTAAAGATACGGTTGATGGGAGAATTGAGACTACTTTAAGTAGAATGCTGCAATAAGGGCTAATTTGAAAGTCGGAAAAAATGATTTACACCTTCCAGGTATAGGAAAGCTTTATAAAGCATTGAAAATATGCAGTTGTATACTAGGAATATCAGAAAAAAGGAAGCAACTGAAAGGGAAAAAATATTATATGTATATGACACATATCTAAATACATTCTTTGACTTAGAAGAAAATTTGTAATCGGTAAACATTGACCTCCACATAGAACGAACACAAACGTGGAGTATCGAATGTACACCCGATGAAATTCTTGTTTACATCGTCATGAACACGAATTAAAAGATAATGGTTCCTTTTTGCTGCATGGAATAATTTTAATTTTATTAACTCGATTTTATTTTAATAATCAACTAAAGACTCCTTTGATATAGACAGTAAAACCATGGATTGCGCGTAGCTAGGTTTGCCAGTGTTTTCAAGACTAGGAAACATTTGACATGAATTTTGACTAGATAAACGAGTGAGGTCTTGCATTATAAGTAGTATGAATACGCTTTGTCTGCAGAGCGTGACGCGATTACAATTGAGCCGAAGCAGGAGGCAGCTCTACCGGCCGTTGTCGACTGTCTACGTTGTCAACTTGATGAGCCGATGAAGTGTGTTTCAAACAGGGACCAACAGAAGTGAAACTTAGAGATTTGTAACATTCCATTTGGATTCCTGCAGAATCTACGCCTCATTTGAGAAACTTCATTTTGGGGGTCAGCGTTGAAGAAATAAGATGAAGAATGGACATGCTGTTACTGGTATCGACCAAAGGCCCTTAAATAAGGGTTCAAGTGTTTGAAGATGGTGTGAATTCGTTTTTTAGTCTTTACTTTGAACACGCTTGAGTGATTTACAAGTCTTTGCAAAACTTTATGTAAAGCGACATGCACTTTTGACGACAATTATAGTGGCAGAAGTGTATTATTTTCAAAGAAAGAGTGTAAGTTAAATAGTTTTATGCTTTTTACTATATATTTTTTGTTAATCATTTTCATATAACTGTCAGCTTGTGGCCGCCAGGCCAGACAGTGAGCTGCTGCCATCTGGAGTGAGTTGTAGGAACTAGAAGGGACGTTGTGCTCACGCGGAGTCAGTCGAGGTTGAAATCTCGTGATGTGTAGATTGTGTAACCCATTGTGCGCAAGTGAAATAAAGGGAAGAGTAATTACCATTACCCGAGTGTGTTGTTGAATATGAGCGAGTGATTTCCCGGGCGGGAACCTCTATACAGCAGCCCTTTCACATAAATATTTATGGGTTGTGGAACAAATTATCTGAGTTGCCATTATTTCTTGTAGAGAAATTCGCTTTTATATCGGAGTGCTTCAGGATACAAACACGTTTTAGGGATGAATTACGGTCGCAATCTAAATATTTCATGAACTGAAATCACTCGATGACAAAACTACGACGTGCAAGTTTTCCTTTTCATATTATAACTCGGTTGCATTAAGCATTCTACAGGAAAACATTGACATCAAAACTTGAGGATTTTTTTCGGGGATGACGCTGGAAAGGGGCAAGCTGGCCGGATTTGAAAGACTACGTGAAGGGGAAAAGGGGATGGGGGGAGGGGTCCGTTGCGAGGGGGAGGAAACCCTCCCGCGCGCCGTCGTCTCCATAGAGATGGATGACGGGGAGGGGCGCCAGTCTGAGCGTCTCCCCCGCCCTCTCCACGCGACGCCAAATCATTTCCCAGGATTCCCTCCCACAACTCACCTCTCTACTCTCTTCCTCAAGATTCCTCTTCCCGCTCCGCCTCCCACTTGTTCTTCCAATATCCTCGCCTCTTCTCCATCTTAACGCGATTCCCCACTCAGGGTATCCACACACAACGCTTGGTACCGACACTTATCCCGGTAGAAAAAAAGAATCCCTCCCCGGTTCCAGCAAAGACTTGTCACATCGTCGTCCGCGTTAAGGCTTTCCCCTTGAGTTCAACACTGTCTAGCACGAAGAAGGGATGAAAGGATATGGATAACCCGCGGCAAGTATTACTCTTATATCAACAGAAACAGAAAAAACTGGACCGAATTCTTAGTGCTTAAGTTACAGTAGGAAGTTCCCTCATTTTAAGGATTAACAAGCAAAGTAGGTACCGGATCAAAACCCAACTTATTCGTCAGGTGGGTAAGGCAGTTACATTCTAAACCAATGGTCGTAGATTCGAAATCTGAGCGGACCACAGATTTAATCAAACCATAGGATTAATATTATAATTGAAATGATAGAATAAAATGGATCCAATTGGTTGATCAATCCTGTAATGCGCGTTTCGACGTGTTATCATCAGATATATACACATGTTAACATCAGAGTTATAGGTACAACATTATAATAGTACATTCCACTCAAGAAGTGCTGAAACACTACGCGTAAATATAATAAATTGAGTGAAGAGTGCGAAATGTTCTCATCCCCGATCGCAGGACCTACACGATATCTCGCCTTTAAAAGTTCATTCAATATAATTTGCTGGTGCTGGACTTCTGTTGGTTGGTTTCGAAGAGACCTCTGGCAGAAAAACATCAATCACATCAACCCTATAGCTTAAGTTATGCGCTATTCCAACCTCTATTTGGCCGCACATCTCTCGAGGGGAAGAGGTCCCAGCCGTCGAGCGCTAAACCACTATACACTACGAAAAGGGCACTTCCATTCCCCTCTCTCACCATTAAGGCGCTCTGGAAAGTTAATGGCAACAAAGAGGGAGAATTAAAACTGTTAGGTACGACCGTGCTGTTAGGTTATCGAGGTCTGCGCAGGGAGAGACCGGAAAATTGGCGCGGAGATTTGATAACTCCCCCACGTGCGTCCTTCCGTCTCTCCAACGCACTCGGGCACGGCGCTCGTCTCATCCCGTGGGCGACCCACCGCACTCCACCGCCGCCGCGCCCACACCCGTCCCAACAGCCCTTTCCGGAGGCGACGCGCTCGTCGCCTCCGGAATCGAGACGAAGCGCGGACAATCGCATTCCCTTCCCCGGCGGACGGGGCAGCGAAAGAGGCGAAGTCGCCGAGGCGAGCAATGCGGGGAATAAGACGACCTCGCCTCAAAAGGGGGTCGAATAAATGTCTCCATATTGAAAAAAATGAATCTATTCCTCGATAGTGTTTCTCGAGGACATGGCGTGATTCAAGGGAATTCAAGAGAAATCCTCTCGGGCTTCCGACCGGGTCAGGTTCTCCATCTCCGCCGACGTTTCGATAGAAGACTTTTCCATCGTCCTCAGGGGTGTTCATGCCGGGCTCTGAGGACGAATGAAAAGTCTTCCATCGAAACGTCGGCGGAGCTGGAGAACCTGACCCGGTCGGAAGCCCGAGAGGATTTCACTGGAATAATTCGCTGGGAAAGCATCAAATCCTACAAAGTAATTCAAGCTCCCGGAGGTCAAATTCACATTTTCTCAAACGAATTTGGACGAAGAAACAAAACGAAGTGTCATCAATCCGAAGATTATTTTTGCAGCAGCTCTTCACTTCATTCTCTCGTCAGGTAATTGTTTTACTCCAACATATAGTTCCTTGTTTTTGAAATCTCTCATAGTTCGCCTGATGCATTCCATCCTTGGACTTCATTGCGAGCTCTTTCTATTCATTTCTCATTCCATTATTGTTTTCATGAGATAGCTATGCATCAAAATGTGTTCAATAAGTTGGTCTCCTCTACTTCGCAGAGTATGCATCGAGCGTCCTTTCTCCGAAACTCCACGCACGGTTTACTGATTCGTGATTCTCCTTCTCTATTGGAACTTCCTCTTGAATTTCTATTTGAATTTCCTCTTTTCTACAATGCCACACTCCCATTGCTTCCCACCTTCTCCGCTCTCTAGCTGTTATCGTCCAAGCTTAAGTAAGAGCATGCTCCACACGTTTTAAGAAAGTGCTTCTATACATAAAATCTTGAATACTGAAGAATTTAACGGAGTTATATATCGGGAGCCACTTTACCGTACTCACTCAAGCCTTCCAATAGTGATATAGATTTTATCTTCCAGGGCACAATTTTTTCTTTACTTTCCGATTTCTTTCTGAGGACGGTGTGCCCTAAGAATTCTGATAAGCCACATTTGAATGTAAATCGGATGAATCAAAATTTTGGCAAGAATTATCAAGAGGAAAACTGAATGGAGAACAAAAGAACTTCTGGATTAAGACAACAGGATCAAGGAAAATTACGGGTTTGCAGAAACCATTTTACCTTGTCCTTATGTAAATTAATAAACAAGAAAGCAGAGAAGGATAATGCCACATTATACTAGCGTATTTAGAGAAACAATGCGATTATGCCAACTGCAGTGGAGCTCTTTCAATTCCCAATGTCTTAAATAGATTGAACCAGTGAGTGAGTTACTATCAGGGGAAAAAACCGGCAATGAATGAATCAGAAGTAGAAATGTTTCACGGGTATTCCATCGTGTAATAGGCTTTATATCTGCCGACGTTTCGAAGAACGACTTGTTCCTCATCATCAGGGAACTACTTTAGACGTAATCCTCGCATGCCAACGAATCTAAGAAATTTACTTTGAAGAACAGCGGGGAAACTATTACAACCAAATGGAACGTGATTCATAATGGAATGATGGAAATTGAATGCATAAATTAAGCAAGTCACAAGGAAATTCAGTGAAGAGAGGGGAAGTAAATTTCAAGGAGGAGAATTGATTAGACGACGAGATAAGCTCTTAGGATTTATTCAATCCCGATAACAAGCTGAAATCAGCTGCAGAAAGGAGAGCGAATGGGAAGAAAGAAAGAAGACCCCAGGAAGCAGCTAGAGAAAACGTTAGGGAAGACATTAAAGCGAGGAATCATGAGTACATTATGAGCAGGAGATTAGCTGACAGTAGATGTGGGGGGTGCATCAAACAAATCACAGGAATAATGACTTTGGATGACTATGAGCCAGGGCCCTCAGTCACCGTCTTCTCCCAATATGCGCCAAACGTACCCCATTCAGGGGTCGAACTAACTCGGGCATAAACAACGAGCACCAAGTCGGCCGCCGGGGCCCTAACCCCTTGCCTTCATTCACACACTCTGGCCGACCCCTTAGGTCGAAAATCTGTCAAGCCTCAGTGCCGCACGTCAGGGGACCAGGCTGCCGCATCCAACCGTGGGGAGAGAGCCAGAGGAGAGGGCCAGGGTGCGGGAAACGTTGCGGGGACAGCGACAGGGGGTGGGGGATCTGGGTGATTAGAAAGACGGTGGCGGCGAGGGGGGGGGGAAGAAAATGAGGGGGAGAGAGGATGAATGCTAGATTGATGACAGGGGACTTAGGGGCAGGGAGGAGCAACCGTGGGAGGCAACGGAAGATCGGGTCGTGGAGAGAGGCAGGGGCGGGATGGGTAGCCCCGAGATGGCAGCGAACGGGGGTGGGACGGGGGTTGTGTATACGGAAGGTGAACCCGGCTTGAAAAAGACCCTTTCGGAGCAACAGACGGGGATAACGAAGTCTTGTCCCATCTTTCATGAGCCGAGCAACACTGAGAATAAACAACATCCCACACCCTCCACCGCCACACGCCGTCTCCGCTTCACCAGGCCACCCTAATCTTCTTCATCTGGGTGGTCTCCGTTGCCCACTGCTGAGATCATTCGCCGACTTGGCTCGAGTAATGACGCGGATCGATATATTTCGTTGCTTTACTCGAGGTGGGAGGGGCATTTCTCGCTCGTATTTGCCTTGAGGATGTTCCCGCCACCGCCTCCACCAAGGGGGGCCGGGTGAGTGAAGAAACTTGGGGTTGTCGTGCTCCGTTTGCTCGCCAGTGACCTCAAATTGATTGACGACTTGCGGACTTGAGGTTCCTTGGGCTGGGAACGTGGACGTTTATGAATTTGCTGGTCACCCGCTGAGGGACTGGTCCTGTCACCAAGGTTTAACGGTGGAACAGTTCACTTACAGGCGGATTTTCCGCTACACGCATAATCAATCTCGAACAAAATAGCCACTACGCAAAGAGCCCAAAAATAGCTATAAATTTGTCACTTGGGGCCAATTTCACTTGGGGCCGCATTCGTTTGACTGATGTAAGCGTCTCAAGAGCTTCAAATTTGAAATCGAGATCTTGTCTTTACGGCCAAATGCTCATAAGTTCAATGAAACGCTTTTATATTTCACTAAGCGTCCATTAGGAGACAAAGATATTGCAACCTAATCTCCAATGCTCATTGACTTTACTTAACGGAATTTACTTGTACCTGTCAAAAAACCGATTACCGCTGCAGCAAATCTGATAAAATGCAAAGAGAAATTTGAATGAATTCTTGAGGAGAATACCATGTAACGCATCCTTCAGCGTCTCTTGGGCCTTAAAATATGATTTCAAGGCTAAAATGCACTTCTGTACCTTAAGAGCAACTCCTCCGCACAGCAACATCTAGTAGATACTCAAGACTCAATATGGAGGATGAAGCTGACAATTTGCTTTGCTACTTCCTTTACCTAGAAAGTTAAACTAATTGAAATTGAGCTACCTGCAGTGATGGTGAATTTTCCGTTTATTTTTCTCGCGCATAGCATACTGAACTACGATTACATAAGTTCTTGAAATCTCTCGTTCTTCAGAAAAGGAGAAAAGAACAAAACCGCCCTTTGAATAGAAAAAATTTGCATTTACAAAGGATAAGAAATATTTCCATAAATCACTGCTTTCAGAGGATCTGGATTCTCAAGACATCCACGTAAGTCATAACGAAGAAAATTATTACAGATGGACTTGCGCTATTCAGATATATTCAGACCAAAGTAGCAGAGTGAAATATTTTCTTTAAGGGTACTAAAGCAATTCCATTTTTATATGAATATTTAATACATGAAGGTAAAAAAATAGTACGATGGCAGAATGAAACTAACTACCAATGAAATAGGGAACATTGCAAAAGATTTTCAAAAGGACCAAGAGGAAATATCACGAAAAAGTCAGCGTCTTTATGAACCCCTAAGGATCTTAACTGGAAAGCCTATTTAGAAAACCAAGTGAGAAATTTAAATAGGAAGATAGCGGCCATAAATAATTAGTTTCATTGGGATGCTAGCGGTGGGATTCAGGGTGGACAAATAAATAGCTTAATAGCAGATGTTCGAGCTGCAAGAAAATTCTTTCGACAGGTAGGCAAGTATGCACCAGTTTGCACAGTGCAGTGTCGAAATAAAAGGTGAACTGAGCACGAGTGCCACCAGACGCACCGCGGAAGTAGAAAGACAAATTAAATTAACATAGCAACTTATTAATTGTACCCAGGCTGAGTTAATAAAATGAAATAGCATAATGAATGCAAGTATTACATAAAGGTCCATTGCTAAAAAAAAATTTGATAACCAACTTCTACAATATTCAAATGTTTCAAAAGTTAATTTCTTTGATATTTTCACTAACATGGGTCATCGATGTTAAATTAGTGAAATCGCGCAGTATCGTGTCGAGATTTTTTAAAATGTCAGAGTGGAAGATAGAAGCTAGGGAATTTCAAACATTTTGCTGCCAACAGGTGCTGATGCGAGAATAACACGCACAAACACCGTGTTGCTTAAAGGTTTGAGCGAGATAGTTCCCTAGTCATAATGGAGACCGTATTCAAATTTTTACAACAAATTTACAGCGTCTGTAACAAGTATGAAATAAATAATGTAATATTGATGGCGCAAAGATATAGTTATATAATTATGACCAACATGCTCAATAAGAAAATGAATAAAGCCACATAAGTCTCTAACTTGACTCATTTTTTCCCGCCGTATGGCTAAAAACCCTTCAAAACAGCAGGTTTTTTTGGCGATTTTGTAAAAATCACTGTAGTGAGTAATAGATTATTTTTTATAAATAGTTGAGAAAACATGCAACCTACACACCGTTAGTTTTTTGACGAAATCTAAGTTCTAGAAGTTCCTTATTTGTTTAATATTCTCCCTCTGGAGCGCACAGCCATAATCTATCCAATGTAAAATAGCTTATATTTTTAGGCAAATTGCTCAAAGATTAGTTCGGCAAGGGGTTGATATTTTTATATAACTGGAAAAGTGAGAGTTTTTTCTTTGAAAAGAGGCCAAATTCATCAAATTTTAGGTGAAGTGAGTTTTCGCTCAAACTACCAAAAAAAATCACGGTAGGCCAAATTGACTCATGGACGGACAACGTATTACTTCTCTCTTCCGCTAGTTAGTCCGGCGCATTCCCTCTCTCTCTCTCCCACTACCAGCATGCCTGGCGTGTTCGGTCTCTCCCGCGACTAGCATGCCGTATCCAAAGTCACCATCAAAAAATACAAGATGGCAAATATATTGAATAGAAAAACTCTTAAGGTGGGTCTATACTTCCAAGTCCCCTCAAATTAACGGTCACCGCCTGTGGACGCCTACTGGAGCGGTAGACGCCCAACGGGAAACTGTGAAGGCGGCGCTGACAAAAATGGAGTGGGGAACGATTATCCTTGGGTGGGGATGGAAAAGGTCTACTCCGTTGTCAATGTAGGATTGGACGTTTAACATTGCTATAGCCTTAAGGAGGATCCGCCGCGACTGTGTGAGTCAAAACAAATATTAAATTCCACATTTTTGATATTTTGTCCAAAAAATCCTGCTTTCGCTGATGAAATGCGCTACCATTAGAAACCCAAAAGTAAGGTAGAAAAATGCAGATTATTCCGCGAATGTATTTTAAATGAGGGCTTTTTTCAGCCATAGGAGCCGATTGCAGCGCCATTTCCTACGAATTGCCGCATTTGGACTTCAATTACGGCAGTAATTCCCGAATAACTAAAATAATGTGGTAAGAGGCCTATATTTTATTTTTATTAAATTTCTCTGGATTATTTCCTTCTTATGAACAGTTTTCCACAAAAATGGCATTTATATTTTATGGAAAAATACCATTTTCTCCGTGTTTCTCTCATTTCCCCATTGAACACCATGTAATTTCAAGTCCAATTATACAATAAAATAGCGTCGAAAGGTATTATTTTGTTTTTCATATCAGATAGAGGACAATTTTTCTACAAGTAGGGAGAATATGAATAAAATGACATTTAAGACATTTTACGGTGGAACCACCTTAATACGAAAACAGCATCAATGGTGGTCAATTTTTTACGCATATGAAAGACGTTTCGTTGATTTCAATGGGCTGAAAATCCTCATTTCGGAATCTAGCCTTCGCAACTTGCCCCGGAATATTACCAAAACATTTTGCAAAAACCAAAGTTTTGTTCTTTTTTATAAAAAAAAACAAAACCACATCATGACAAATTTACTCCACGAAAATCAACAAATGACTCTTTATCTACAGAAAGCAAAAATTGCAAGTCTCCAGCTGTCACGGCAAAGCCGTTACTGGGTTTGAGGTAAACGTCTGAAACAAGCTTCTTAGCCCCGGTATAGAGCCACCTTATATAACTAGGTTTTATAAGGCGCCCGAGGCGCCCACTTATTCAAGGAAGATATTGAAATCAAATGACACTTGGTGTCATGAGTTTATTCCCAACAATTAAAAAATTACATTCATTCCGTTTATTTCTCATATTGCGCGTGAATTGACGATTATAGTTGAGCAGTGGTCCCTGCTGAGGGTTGGGCTCGATAAACACTTTTACTCGGCGGGAATTTCCTGAGCTAGTGAGGCAAACAGTTGTGAGAATACTGCTGTTTGGAGTTGAAGTCCAACGTGGTCAAACGACTGACCCTGCGACTTATTGGTTGTAATCGCATGAGCCGGAATCACTGGAAATTGTCTTCGTCGCAAGATGAAAGGGAGTGTTGTCTCATCCGAAGCCAAATCAGAAATGATTCTCGCTTTTAAATTTCTTGCATGCAGTTAATTAACGGCATTTTAAAATTTAAGTGAGTGTGGCTCCATCTTACAGCGTTCCTGAGTCAGTGAGTGAGTGACAAGGGCTTTTCTTACATATATTTCAATGCTAGAGTATGCTTGGTCCTCCTCGCACTCTGCCACACATAGAGAAGTTAGCATGAGGTTAGGTTATCACTCCGAAGTCAGCGAAGGCAAGTCTCAAATTAATCATTTAACCTCAAATTTATATGCCATATGCGGGAATATCCATCGAAAGTCTACGAAATTGCCGTTAATTGGATATCCATGCGTGGTTACCCAAGAAATTTCTACTGTTGCAATGAAAGAAAACGGATGATTTTGGAGTCGATACCCCAACTTCCGGAAAAACGATTAGTATAAGATAACTTAATGAAAGAATAAAAAACTACATTCTTTTAGCCGTCCAATAATGACAATTTCCATATAATTAATATATTGAGTGCAAGTAATTTTAAAAACCAAAGACAGAAACAACTGCACCGAATTTCATGACTTTATTATGGGAGTAAAATTGGAATATTATGGATGGGAGTAAGTAACAACCCCATAAAATTGGTTTTCGAGGAAATCCTTACTTAGTGCGTCCCTACACCATGACAGGAATTTATGCTAAAAATGTCATTTTTTTGTCACCAGTAAGTAGTAAGGACTGTGCGTTGATGAGTGAATGAATCAGCCAGTCGGTCAGGACATCCAAATTTATATTGAATTTTTGGATGTAAAAATTTAAAATATTTTTGTGAAACATTGGCAAGAATAATTTTTTTTGCAAAGGTACATCAGATTTGTTTGACGTAATCTTGAAAATGTATTCATTACAATTTTCATAACAATCCTGATTTTTTTTATTTTGGCCACCTTTCAGGAATTCTGTCCCACTATGCGATGGATAAAGTACTGTGCTTGAACTGCTCTCCACATAGCACACCGATAGGGATAATGATTCGACCATAGAATCCTCGCCGCAGCTACGATTCGAAATCGGCACATAGGGATGGAAAGCCAGTGTTCTAGACTTCACAATAACTCGATTCCCTTAGGCTCAAATTTAAGGTCCTTTGAGCGACATAGTTCCCTAGTCATAATGGAGACCATGTTCGAATTACATATTTTAATTTCAGCGCCTGTAAGAAGTGCGAAGTAAATATTGTAATATTAATGGCACTAAAATATAGTTATAATTGAAAAAATCCAAGTAATTAAATAAATATATCTACATAAGTCTCTAACTTGAGTCACTTTTTAACACCGCACGGCTAAAAAGCCTTCAAAACATGTTTTTTGCGATTCTGTAAAAATTACTGTGGTGAGTAATAGATTATTTTTTATAATTAGTTGAGAAAACATACAAACTACACACCGTTAGTTTTTTGACGAAATCTAGGCGTTAGAAGTTCCTAATTTGTTTCAATTTCTCCCTCTGGAACGCACAGCCGTAATCTAGCCCATATAAAACAGCTTATATTTTCAGGCAAATTGCTCGAAAAGTAGTTCGGTAAGGGATTAATATTTTGATATAATTGTAAATATGTGTTTTTTCTTTAAAATGAGTTAAAATTAATCAAATTTTAGGTGAAGTGACATTTAGCTCAAATTACCTAAAGCAGAAATTTTCACTCAGTAAAACACTGGGCGAAATGTTGCACCCAAAGTAACAAATGCGACTAGACTTGGATACCAAAATCGGACACAACTTCCACCTAATGGAACGGGGACATACGCAGAGAGTGTATAGCAGCAGCGACAACATGGTATGGGGAGGCGAGATCAAATTCCTGGAAATAAAATGCACCCAAATAAGATTAACTAAGTGTACCCTAATGGAATTTACAAGTGCCCGTGGCGTTTACTATAATCCCCGGCATTTAGTAAAATAATAATTGTTTAAACTAACATTTTACGTTACGTTACGTTCCCAAGTTTCCGCGGCCTTAACTACAATCCCCGGCATTTAGTAAAATAATAACAGGTTGAACTAACATTTTACGTTGAAACTGTAATGAAATGATAGTGCATTTGAAATGATAATAACCTAAGTGTACCCAATGGAATTTTGAAGTTTCCGCGGCGTTTACTATGATTCCCGACATTTAGTAAAGCAATAACTGTCAACGTTGAACTAACATTTTATGTTGAAATTAAATATTGCTTAAAATAAGTGTTATAAGTATTGTTAAAATATTAATCCACTCGAAAATTGTTTCATCTCCGTTTTTAAGTCCTCCCCATTCACATTTTCCGAGGTTTTTGGGTGCAGGTACACGAAAGACAAGGCCTCCCGCGAGAGAAAATAATGCAGGATATTGCTGACCATCATGGCTCTCGCTCTTGGTTCAATCAAGTCTCATTCTTAGTTGAAATTACATTCTGTTCAAACCCTTGAGATTGCTGCCGTAACAAATGATTTAAAAAAAAAGCCGTGGTCGCTTTCATCTCGCCCCACTCAGCACCACGTGTTAAAATTGTCTGGACGCAATCACTGACCGGGCATCCCTTGCACACGTGCTCATTATGCCCGCTCTCCCTCTTCCCTCGCCCCTCCTCTCCCTCCGCGCTTCTCCGACCCTCTCCTCCTCCACATCCCTCCCCTTCTCAACCTCACGGCGCTCCAGATCCCATAATCTCCATCCCCACCCAACGGCGCGTACAACAAATCACCGAGTCAACAAAGACGACGGCGATGAAGAAAGGAAAGCCCCGGGAGTTTGGCGAGGCAAGAGAAAAGGGATTGAAAGCCCTCATTTTAATTTACGGACTGTTTTCATGGAGCAGAAGTGGGTGATTACGGAGCGGAATCAACCGGAGTTCGGATGGTGGGAGGCCTTTGATGCCCGTCAAATTTGTTGATCTCTTGTTATTCCAATGGGGAACTTTGAATGGGTTAATGGAAGACCATTGCAACGGCAGGCCTGGAAAAATTATGTGCCTTTGTTTTTTATTCGCCAATGACGATATTGCCGATGTTATTTCCTCCTGAAACTTTCCATGGTGTCATTAAAGTGTTTTCAAACGATGGTATCGCGAGATGAGGACAAATAATGAACTGCATTGTAACAGAAACACTTTGTAAAAATTTCCACATCAATTTTTATTCTACCTTCTGATGTGGAAATTTTTACAAAGTGTTTCTGTTACAATGCAGTCTGTGACAATTTTCCACAAACTTTCGCCGGATACCTTAAAATCTGTACAAATAATGAAGGTGGAAATAAGTACAGCTGATTTCATGAAAAAATATTGATTAGTGACTGAGGGACGAATAGAAGAGGGGGAAAATCACATAACAAATCATTAGAAAAAAGTTATCCCAATGTTTTTCATCAAATAATGAATTTACCAAAACAAATTCAAACTTTGGCCTAAGGTGAAAGTTGTAATTCTCTAAGTTGCTACTTTTTCCTATTATAATTAACCAAATTAAGCAAATTGCTACTTTTTCCGATTATAATTAACCAAACTATACACTAAACCTAAATACAACCGCATATGACATGGAAAAAGTGAGCAAACATGAAAAAAGATTTGAGGTACAAAAAGTACTGGGAAACGTGGGTGGAAAATTTAGGAATGAAGAAATGAACATAAATAGTAACTAGCATGTAAAAAGGTAAATAGTAGCAGCATGTTTGAGGCAAACAAACATTCCACCGCAAACAAAGCTTTTACCTGTCACGCTGATGAATAACATCATTCTACTTTTTCTACTAATGTAAGGCTACCTATGTAAGCCCAATAAATGATCCATCTATAGCATATGTAGCTTCAATAAATGATCCATCAATTGCACCTGCTGCTTCAAGGACGCATTTAAAATCAAAGAAGTTTGAGGTAAATCACTCAACTTCTCACATAGTCTGTCAAAATCATACTTGACCTAAAACTAGCTGGCTATAAGCTTTTTGAGGATGCCACTAAACTGAATCTGTGCAGAAATTTTCCCCTTTGACATTCACTCCAACTTCATTTAGCATTTACCTCTAGGGATGTCTTTTTAGCAGTTAGAAGTTATTACAACCTACATTAATACCTATCAGATAATGTTCGCCCCCCCCCCCCCTGTACTGTCCCCCCCTTTTTGCCCAAAATCTTTGTGGGAAAAGTAATGGAGGGACTATATCCGTGCTCACATCATTTAGGGAACCCAAACATTATCGCCAGGGTATAAATAAGGGCATTGCGAACAATAAGCTTTCCTACGGCTTTAAAAAAATTCTATTTAGGATAATTAATTACATAATTTATAGCAAAGCCCCAAGTCACAGCGTACACACCGTAAAATTTTGTCTAGTCAATGCAACGGCATAAGTTTTTTTTTAGAGGTTTATTTTTGTTTTCGGTTGCAACATTAATTTGTCAATTGATCTGAATATCTTGATGGATAGATGTTTATTTTCATTACTGTTGTAACTTATTTTAGTTTTCCATAAATCTTCTGGTCACTTCCGATGATAATAATATGTATTACTGAGCCACAAAAAGCTTCAAAGCCAATTGTGATACCATACCCTTACCATTAAAGTTTGAGTTTACGGTAATATTGCCTGCTCTTAATTTGTATCAGTGTAGCATTAATTAGTGGAGGAGTTTAAAAAAATAACAGTGACTAAAATTGATAAATTTTGGAAGTTCTTCACTTCACCATTCCAACTAATTAAGGGACTATAGTATCCCTAAATACAATTGATAGTCAACTTTTTTCGGTGAAATAATATTGAGTACTATGTTCAATACATTAACTTGGTTCTCCATATTGGTATTTGGAACAATGGAAAATTTTATTACATAAGAAGCACAAGTTGTAAATCTGAGAATAATATATATGTACAAGGCCTTCTTTGCTACCTGAATCTATTTCCACATTTGCTTCAAAAATTGGGGAGGAGGGACTATACTCGGGCAAATACAGCACTTGTTTTGTTGTTCTCCACCTTATCAATTGGTTATTCCTCTTTGTAAATTTAGCAACTTATGTCTCTGAATTAAATCCAGAAGTTGCACTTATTCCTTGAGAGCAAGAACTTAGCACTTTCTCATCACTCTTGCAGTACTGCCATCACTGCATTTTCATTTGGGAGCCAACAAAAAAAACAATAACTGTTACAATAACCCACAATTTGACGAGGAATATGCCCTATGTTTACCAATCGATCTCAGATCGGTCTGAGTTCAGACCGATCTGAAAATTCAGCAGGGAGCTGACTGAGATCGCCTGGTTTACCAACACGGTCTGAAAATATCGATATTGAACTATCGATTTCAGTAGTTTGAATTATTTTGAGATTTCTTGCATATTTCAGCCGCACACTTCTCTCCTTTCCCCTCTTGCAACAAGTCACGCCGTAAATGATATCGATTATATTTTGTTTACCATCGGCAACCAAAAGAAGAACGATGAGCGCCACGCTCCGGCCTCTTCGGATCGATCTGAGATCTCAGACCGGTTAGGGAAAGCTGGCTGACTCGGCTCGCTTCTCAGATCGATCTGGCCAGCGCGCTCCGTTTACCATACCGAGCTGCGCCAGTCAGATCGATCTGAGATCGATTGGTAAACGTAGTGATGGACACAGAGCTCTTGATGCCTATTTGTGCATATTTTGTGGGCTAGGATGGAAGTTGAGGACACAGTACTATGAGTTATGCACCAAGGCCTCAGGGAAAAGGTTTTCACCTCACAGAATGGTGTGTCATTTAACTTAAGGTCGACTATTTCAGGAAATTTTCTCTTCTAATCTCTCAGAGACAAGAGAAGCACAGATATGGGGAATGTGGAGACGAGGGCTCTACTGCATTGCACTATGCATGAAACTCATTTCCTGGATCTATTGTAAAGTATTTCCACACTTGTAAATACTTTCACACTTGAAAGTGAGGAAATACAACTGAAATGGGAGGATTTCAACCGAGCAAGAAAGAAAGATACAATTTTACCAGCTGCAAATATAGGACAAAATATTGATAGCATTTTGTCAACAATGCATGTAGTGAAGGAAGCACTGCGCTGGCTTACTGTTAGTACAAAGTGCTAATACATCAGCTATTGTTTTGACGGTAATGTCACACCACCTGCCATGATTAATTTTCTTCATTAAATATTTCAAGCTTAGTCTATCTAAAGACTTAGTCCATGTTTTGAATCAATTATAAACTTGTGTGCATCATTTTCATAGTTTTTAGTATCCTTTACAATTGATCAGATATCTTAATTGAGCTAGCATGCATAGAAGAAGGCCGGATTTGGCTGAGTCCAGCAAACAAGAAAAAGAAATGTCAATGAATAATGTCCCCCCAGCTTTGTGCTTACTCGACTGAGTATGACCCTTGCATCAGGGAACTGAAATCGTCATAACAATAATCCAATAGAATGTATACTGTAGAAACTCGAAATTACGAAATTTTGATTTTTACGAAGCAAAATCTTCGGTCCCGACCAAAAGGGTATCTAAGTGTATGTAACAGTACGCGATATTATGAAATAACGAAGTTTTGAAATTACGAACCTCGGGTCTTGGTCCCGATGTGAAGAAGCTACTCGTTTATTCGACTAGTGACGGATCACAGCAACGTTTTTAGGCACTCCTTGTCAGAGTTAAACATCTAATTAATCATCGTTGCCGAATACATTATACACTGAATGTGAATTACCTGAACGATAACTCATGTTTCAATGCTCCAATAGTAAATGCGTGGTTTCGCTTAGGCATCCCGCGGCCGCAAGCGGCGCGCCGTATCCAGCAGTCTGAAGTCACTGCCGTATTCACCCAATATATATCAAATGGGCTCGATTTCGCTCGGCGTCTGCGTCCAGCAGTCGGAAGTCACTGCCGTATTCACCCAATATATATCAAATGGGCTAGATTTCGCTGAGACGTATCTTCCGTCGCGTTCGACTGCAGACGCCCGATGTCTGCATCACTACTGCTTCGAGAGCAGTCGAGACGCGGACGCCTAGTCGGGCAGTCCCAATTTTCGGTGATTTTTCTGCTCTCCTCTCTCCGCGTTTTATATAAAGCGTCCTTTCCAGCTCTTTCTGTAAAGCTACTTTCAACATTTGGTCGTCCTCTTCTTCGTCTTCCAATAAAAGCAACAAAACTAAATCGTCACCATCCATTTCAGTTCAGCATCAACTCATTCTCAGGAAACACAAACCGATAATAAATTCGTAATAAAACTAAATACACATTCTCCCACATCGCCCAGCCACGGAATCCTGACGTAGACGCCTGAATGAAACCACCCGGCCGCGACGTCCAGCCACGTCCAGACGCGGCGGTTGGACATGGCCGCTGGACGCCCCAGTTAAACCAGACCTTGGACGACTTTGAATTGTAGGCATTGTAGCACATAAAATATGAAACCAATCGGACAATAAATGCGTTCGGCTTTGTTACCAACGAGTAAAAAAACTTAAATTAGTCGTGTACGGATAAACTCGCCCGCGAGAGAATAATTGCTACAACCAGCATGTTCCTCTCATGATCCCTGGTATTTTGCTACCGGTTATTCCAAACATAAACCCATGATTAGTATTCCTGGTACAGAAATCGTTTGGTGCGTGCTCAAAAATTATGACATGTATCGGAGATGGTGCTAGGGTGTTCGAGCGATAGGTTCAGTCGTGAATATAACCTAAGGAAGCTATTTTCTCACTATTTCAGACTGATTACACTTAACCTTGCTCCACGGCATAATTATTCCGGCTGGCAATAGCTATCATCGAAAGAATCAGGTTTAATTTCCCGCCCTAATTGAGCGTTTTGATGTAGATATCGAGCAAAGTATTGACCTTCCCTTCTTCCGTCGCCAACAGCCAAGAAAACCAGAGAAAATACGAGTTCGCTTGGTTCATACGACCAATTACTTTGACGCACATTAATTCTCAAAAAATACCCAAGCACCCATATATATATATTTGTATCGGCAAATGGTGTACCTTTCTTCCCTTTCGCTCCAACCCAGTGATTGAAAAAATATCCTTAAAAAATCTCCGCTGCGTTCCTGCAGATTGATAAAGAATCTGCCCGAATGGATAGGAAATTTAGAAAATGTAAAATGGAAATGCCCGCACATTCCCATATTCTTCTTCCCCCACCCGGCAATCCCCACCAGGAAAATTCGCCCAGCTTTCCATCTATGTTGTTCCAAAACCTCTGCTTACTTTTCTCCTCCATCAACTTCTTTCTCACTTCAGACGAACCTATCAAACGCTTTCCGTCTCTCCAATACTGGTCATATTTCCCTCAAGTGACCCTCCGTGTCTCCCCTCCCCGCTCTAAGGGTGGGCATGAGCCATAACCTTCACACCGAAGCACCCGTTCCGGCCCTCCAGGAGATCAGGCCCCTTCGAGTGCCCCCTCCGTCCCACCCCCTCAACACTAAGTCAGGATGCGATGTCCCACGCTGACTCTGCCAGCCCCCCATGCCAACTCTTGGGCCCTTTAAGTAAAAGCCCCCTACTCTCCAAAGGCATGTCCTCCCTCTCCACTGGCGCAGCCGGTTGCGTTAAGGGAGGAGGAAGATAAGATGTGACTATTCGGCGTAAACCGACAATTCATTCGATGTTTATTCCTCGCACGCATCCCTTGGCCTTGGCTCCCAGGTAGATCAACCTCATAAGTGACGCACGATACTCCTAGACCATGGGTCGCAGCGTAGTTGTTTTTTGTGAGAGCATGAATGGAGTAACCCCCGCTATGACGGGGAAAGGAGGAACGGACAGCTGATTCCGGCCTGGTGCGTGGCCAAACCTGGAGCTGCGATACTCGGACAAAAATCTCCTTGCTTGATCGAAAGCAGAGGGAAGACAATAACCAAAAATATCCAAAATTTTAGTTCAATATCGAACCTTTAAATGAATCCTGAGATTTAATTAATGAAGAGTATGCGACCTAATCTGAATAGAGCCACAAATGAAGCTTTCGCATTGTAGAGTGGAAAAAGAAAATTATTGATTAGCAGTGATAGCATCGTTAGTAGCCGATGAAGTGTAAAAGGAAATATACCCATCGCCTTCACCGTTGAAGTGCGTGGCTTGTATGTACAATCTAATTTTGAAAGGAGGTACCTATTTAGCTGGAATCCTTTATAGGCTCCATCGTATAGGAAATAACCACGCACAAATAAAATGAATCCAAGCGAGAATAACTATTGTTATTTCGCGAGATTAACGGGCATAACAGTATTTGTACAAAATACATAACATGCATCCATCGCATAGCATCCGCGAGAGAATCTTATTTTCATTGTCTTCAATATTCGGTGCAAATGATCGCGCAAGTCGCTCACTTCCTTAGTGTATGCATAAATCAGTATTATTGATGATTATACGTCGATCACGCTTAAGTTATGAGTTCTCCAATTAGGAAATGATATAAAAGAAATCCGCTAAGAAGCTTCATAGGTTAGGTCCAAACTGCATGAAAATTGTGCAAAGACGCTTCATCGCCTAATCATTCATCGGAAAAAAAGAACGACAAGTTAGTTGTCGTGATGTAAATTTCCACGGGGCTTGGATGAAGGTTGATTATTCCAATTTTCGGGATTTCCGCCGCGAAAAGCTGGAACATCGCGGTGGGAATCCCGATAATTGGTGTACCCCTGTGGGCATTAATACACAATTAAATATACTTTCATGAATTATAACTTCGTAAATCATGCAAGTACGTCGCGAGAGTAAATCTTAATTTAAGGAAACAAAAAATCGCGATGTTTTTGAAAGATACTCGTTCATACGAAATTTGATATTACGAAGTTCAGATTTTTCCGGTTCTGTCGACTTCGTAATTTCGAGTTTCTACTGTATTACAGGTGCTTAACAGCTATCATACCCTAAGATGCTTCCCATTTTTCAAACTACTGTCGTCAACTGTCGACAGGGAGACAAGTCAATCAGTGCCTTTCAGGCATGAAAGAAATCTTTCCTGTGTGATTTCAGTGCCATAGAACAAATGTAGAATAGTTTCCACACCAACATGAAAGGCTTTCCCTCAGGGGAAAATGTGGTTACAGTAAAACTTCCATTTTACTCACCTTGATTTTATATTACTCTCAATTTCATGTAGCAAAATTAAGCTCCAGCCAGGATACATAGGGAATTTCAATTGTAAACACTTGATTTTACATAGTTTCTCGATTTTAAGTAGTTTTTGTTTTTATGCAGTCATACTTCCCTCCCTATGGCCAAATTTTCCAAATATTTTCCTAGTTTTACCATACTTTTTACTAATTGTGAGCAAAGCTATTGAATGTGACAGCCAACCCCAACATTTTAACAAGCATACCTAACTACGTACTCCATTTCTCTGCTACATGCATAGAAAACACAGCACTAAATGCTCCGTCTTCCGAAATACATAACATTTCAACAGATATTCCAGTAGTTATATCATAATTTGTGTCAGAATAATATGCCTTACATTTGGAGGCTGTTTTTTTTTAGTTTTTTTCTGGTTTTACCATATTTTGTGAAATGATATTACAAAGTCTATGTGGCAACTATTTATTGCTCTGTATTATCGCAGAAGCTATCAAAACGATATACCGTATGTGTCCAAATATGCCCCTCATTTTTGGCCAAATATCATTAGTCAAAATGAGGAAGAGGAGCTATTTTTGAGCATGAAAAGAGGTATACCATTGGACCAGTAGCCCATGAAATACCATTCAGGTATTCCATGGGCTACTGGTCCAAAATTATGGAAAAATAGGTAGTAATACACTATTATTACTCATATCAGTAAAAAACACAACATATTTTGAATGAATACAGAAACATTTTGATATTGAATTAATCTGTCTTCATGTCGCTGTTGTCGTGGTGTTGCAGCCGATGGCAACTCAGTAAAGACATTATGCAACCCGCAATGCATGTGTCGTAAACATTTATTTTCCGCTTGAACTGAGGTATCTGTAGGAAATAGACCAGCAACTTTGCTCATATGTTCAACGATAATCCAAAGAATTAAAAACTATTTTTATCATCTCATCAATTTTCCATCAAGACCATGTTTCTATAGAAATACAATGCCGTGGAAAACTCCACATATGCAACCTGCGATACAATTAAACCTAGAATATTTTTCCTCGCATTATATCTTCGGATACAGAAAAAATATGACCAACGTTATATTTTATTTAAAGATGACGAAGGAAATTTGTGGTACGAGAGTAAACATGGGTAGAAAATAGAGATGAAAAGTTGGGGGGGGGGAGGGGGAGGGGGGGGGGGAACAGGCTTATATCTGGAGGATGCTATAATCGGACGAATACTGTTTATGTCGACCCAAGCACAGTTTGCAACAAATACCGGTAACAAATAATAATACTTAGGGAAGGGCTGGTCAGTAAGGATTAGGGATGGGCGATTATCATAAAATGATCGATATTTTGTAAATCGATTAATTGCAAGCAGCTGATTTATCACGCCTGATTAATTGATTTTATTAATCGATACATCGATTAATCGATTAAATTATGACAAGATACAAAACAAAGCTTGCGATGTTATGGTCCCTCCATAAATAAAGTAAAATAATATCTTTTAAATTGTATAAGGTTAATGTTATCATGAGTATAAATTGTAAAATCTAGATAAACTTCCAGGAGGCGTGTCAGGGAACAGAGTTGGGAAAAATTTCTTAACTTAATTTAAGTTTTGGACGAGTGCCGAATGTTTATAGAAATTGAAGCAAAAAATCTCAATTTTTATAAGTGGGTACTGGTAAGGCGGCTTCTCAGATCAGATTGAATTAGTCTCATCTAGGAAAAGAGTCTGATGGAACTGATGTAGCTACTCTTGGCAGGTACTTCCTGGCTACCTGATATAAGTGAGGGTATTCAGTTTTCATTGACTCCCACACTGAAAAAAGATTCAAATGGCGGTCAATGACGGGGTCGGTTGAGGAATTGCCGTAACTCAAATGGTGTCCGACCGGCGACATCTTCATTATACAGGGTTCTGTGTGATGCTGTTTCAGTGTCATGAAAGCTCCAGAGGTCATATGAGTGGGTTATTTTGTAATCTCACCTTTTTAATGACCTTTTGCGGGAAGGCCGGAGATCTGTTTCACAATCGGCCAAGGTCCGATGGTGGCTCCATTTCACGTTCCTTACGACAGGTGAGATGGAACTAATGAAATGCAGAGCCAAATGAAACGGATCAAGAATCGAAAGGTACAGATAAAGAGTTGAAAGAGCGGATGAATCAAATAAATAGACTGGCAGTTCACCACTTGAGAGCCGAAGATGGTCATGCCGCACCGCCTGGGTTACGGAGTTGAACTACGAAAAATGACGTAATTTTCCACATTTTATGGCGTATTCTCACTTAAGTGATTACAAAATAACCCCCCTGATGGTGCTGAATTACGCTCAGCGTGTGAAAACATCTGCAGGACGTTCACCTGATTCTCCTCATGAAACATCTCAGCCATCACAACAATGACGGTGCTCACAGCATTGACTACAGCGATCGGGCTCTTCAAGTGCAGTTTTTAGAACAGTGGGTCCAGCATCGTGGCGGCTGCAAAGTGCCTTCTGGATTCAATAGGATCAAAGCGACGCTCCAGCTCCGACGGAATGAACTTCGTCACCCATTCCGCTAGCCTGTCTCCTTGCGGTAGCTGTATCAGATGTATGCTCCGAAATTGAAAACCGAAGTAAATGTCAGAGAAATGAAATAACATAGCATATCAAGAGAGGAATCAATGATCGCTTTAACTTCACCTGCTTAAGCAATTTCACGAGGGGAATGACCTTGCTGACTGTGGTAACTTTATCCGCACACATTTTTTAAGGCACTTTAGCAAATGGTTTTATCACGGATATGAAGACACAGACGGTTCTCAGCTCCGCACCGCTCAGCATCATCACGTCCCCATAGTCAAGCAACACCTTGGCTACTACAGGTGACAGCTCTACGAATCGAGAAAGCATCTCATAGGTTGAGGACCACCGGGTAGCGTTTGACTGGATGAGGTGTAGGACGGTACCCTCTGTCTTCCCTTGAGACTACTGAATGCGTGTCAAAGCATCACTTGCATTGACACTGTGGTGAAAGAAAGTAACAATATCCTTATTTTTTTTAATTATACCTAGGGCTCCAGGAACATACTCCTTGTTAGTCTTTTTATTGATTGATTTTTTTATTTATTATCAAAATAACAAGCGCAAATAACACACAGCTATGTCTGGCGAAGTGACATCCGACACATGACACGTGAGTGGTCAGTAAAAGGTGGTGCCGTGTAGAGTAAGTCATGCGCATTCTACATTCTACTACCTCTATGGCGTCGTCGCGTCGAGTTCAGCCACAGTCGAATTTTCGAACTGAAGACGAACATGAGCCGCCGGAACCATCACAGTTCACCAGACACAAAATTCCGAAATAATCGATAATCGGTCATATTAATCGGGTATACAATCGATATCGGCTGTTGAATTAATCGATTCCAAATTTTTGATTAATTGACAAAAATGATCGATTAATCGATATCGTAATCGCCCATCCCTAGTAAGGACCATCTTGGGTAAAATTTTCTCTCAGTAGAGAGCATGGGGGATAACTTTAGCCTGCGTGTTGAGTCTCCTTTGCACATAAGATCCTGGGGAGATTTTCAAGCTATTATTTTGAGAAAAAAGGTGTGTCTTATATGCCATTAAATACTATAATACAATCCAAAGTCACTCATCAAAACAAATTTTAAATGACTTATTGCTTGATTGTAAATACAATGAAGAGATCTGAAAATAAAATTAAATCTTTCATTTTTATCAACCTTTGATTTTACAATCAGCCTCTTTCTTGGTCCCTCCAACTACATAGTTCAAGGTTTTACTGTACATACTATATTGTGCACTTCAATTCACTGTTAGACATCTTTGAGGGCAAAAGGGAGGGGGTGGAGGGGAGGGAAAGCATTTGGCTAGCCGAAGTTCTGTAGGATGATCAGTGGATAGAATAGTCAAACACTGGGTAATCTCCTTTCTACTGTACAAGCAATTACCAGTAAATATTAAACCCCATTTGAATTCTAAAAATACCAATTTATTTAAATAATTGGAAAAATATTACTCACGAAGACCAGCATTATGAAAAAGGCAGCTAAATAAGAAGTTCTGGCCATCCACATGCTAACAAATCTGTAGTGTTCTCCAGTAACAACATTCCTGAAATGAGGGGAAAAAAAGAAATGAAACCTCATGGTTTTCCAAATACAATAAAGCCTAGACCAATTGAACCTCTTTATTTCGTAAACCTCTTTACATATAAAGAAATGGCAGTCCCAGCCACACACGATGTTATACAATATGGCAAACCTCCTGATTTCGTACCTCTTTCATATGTATTCTTACATATAGAATGGGTAACCTGATCCCATGACAACATATTGCCTCCTTACTTCAAAATGGCAATATCTTTCCACGATTGATTTCATAACTTGTGGCATGGAAAATGACGTGTTTCACTGTTACAGGACTTGCACACATATATCACATTCCACCAAAAATTTCTTCCCTTCCATTAAAAATTCCTTTCTTCTGCATTTCGAACAAATGCTTTAAATAATTCTCCAGGAATGATCACTCGTACCCAAAAAGCATCAAGGAGAAGAATTATGCTCCAGCAACAACAAAGAAGAGTGAGAGCTGAGAAACTATCAATAAATTTCAGCAAAATCTAGAAATGTGGGATAAGAACTTACCTTTGGGCAATGATATACAAGATATCAAATAATGAAACATATTGCATTGGAAAAAATTGACTAAAATGAAATGAGGAGGTAATATTTCGCCATTCAATTGGGTCACCTCTTGATATGAGATTCTTTTGAATCCCTTCACACATTGCAGGGTAGCCCAATCCAATAGCAAAATATTGTCTCCTCATTTCAAAATAGCAATCTTTTTCCTGGAAGTATTTTGTACTTCAGTGGTTTGCTTCGTCGTTCCAGGGCTCGTATATGATAGCCAAGAGAAAATTTCTTCTCCCAATTTACTGGATTTTGTTATACAGAAGAAGCTCCATTTAATATGTAGGGCATATAACGAGAAGCTCGAATTAGTGAGATATGGCCAAAGAACGATTTAAAACCCTATGATTTACATGTAAAATAAATTGGTATTAGCGAGGACAACAACCAGCCTCATCTGGGGTTGTTTACTATTACGAGTGGCAAATGTCGGCTTCAATCTCAGCAAACGTGCACAAACTTCTGCTCATGTTCTCTGTCATTGAAATTATATGTCTAGAAGTATTTTTTCCACACAATTTGACGTTCAAATGCACATTTCGGATATTCACGGCATGCCCGTATTCACACAAATAAATTCCTCATAAGTCCGTGCATTTCATTGTTCTTTTGTCCTCCTCCCGCTTTTTTATCAAGTTCAATCAGACTGATACAACGTCATGGCTTGGAAATGAAAGTTGTTGGATCGGAAAACAAAATACGAATTATCAATACATGCGAAAGTGGCGATGGGTCCAAAAGCGAGATAGGGAGGTGATATGTCATATTTTGCTCAACCTTATTCACAATTCTGAAGAATAAGGAAAAATTTCGTGCCGCAGTGCTTCAAGAAGGACGTTCAAGCAGCCAGAAACATTTGCAGCCAGGAGAACTTACGCAGTTAGAATCTGCCCTTTTCTCATACTTTTGCCAGCAGAGAGCTGCCTGAATTGCAATAAATGGCCCATTGATGAAGGCAGAAGCGGAGTATCTAAGTGAGAGGCTCAGTATTGACAAGTTTAAATGTTCCAAAGTTGAATACATAAATTGTTATGAATTCGGATTCCATATATTTTAAGTTATCTACGTATTGTATTGTCTTTTTTAATTGTTTCAATAATTATAAATATTGAAAACAGGTCAAGGATGATTCATTTTGATATGCAGGAAAGGTATGTACTATAAATCATACGTCTATCTCACAGCAGGGAGTGTAGTCAGTATTCATGGTATTGATTATCAGCAAGTTCCCGCTAAATGTAAGTGTGGCAGAAGATATTATGTGTATCGTGATAGAATACATTTAGGAACTTACAACCATCGGAACTTTCTGCCTTGTGCTCGAAACACACAGCAAATCACGTGTATGTACCATGGAATACCTAAAACATAGTGAGCTATTAAAATGTTGATGAGCCCTGCCACCTAGCGGCCACAACGTGCACTATTGCTTGAAAAATACGTGTTTCGAGGGAGCCGATACCGTATTTGCTAGTGGTAAAAAGTTTCACATCTTATCTAAATGCAGTCGATCCATGAAAGTCCACATTCCGTTCTCACTCCATGCTTACAACTGTCATGTGTGGACTTGTAACAATTATGTTTCCATAAATTCAAGAGAGTATTCCACGCATAATTATTGTAATAATAACACAAACGACAGTATACTGTTAAGGGCTAATCATAAATCCGGGTGATAATGGTGATATTGGGCTCTATAATTCCGGAAAGCCGAAGTCAGCTATTTTCTGAGGTGATCTTACAGACGTTGAAGTCCTCTCCTTTATTTCCACTATTTAACTGGAGAAGATAGCAGCCCGGTGCTTGCGTGGAACAAAATCCTCGTAGGTTATATCCTGGTCATTAAGTTATTTAGCATTATTGCAAATTTCAATTATTACAACTTTCTCCGAATCATATATCCATTTTTATACACTTTTTAGGGAGGTAGGAGGCATGAAATTTTTTCTCGTTTCCGAAGTGTTTGCCGTTTATAGTCCGTTGCATTGCTCTTACTTACAGCCATGACATATTTGGCGCACCCAAAACATCAAGACAAAAACAATACAGCAATGCGCAGTACAGTACACATGTCCTGAAGTGTCAAAATTCAACGTTTAATATTCCAGTGTATGACATCTAACATGGAATTCGATGTAATCAAAAGTGAATATGATCATAAGTAATTTGAGTGTTCGAAAATATGATTTTTAATAGCTATCTCAATAGAATGTTTTCGCCACTAACCAAAAATCCCACAATAATCGCTAAATTAGCATTACAGTTGTAGGAATTGGCTGTAGAGTGATTGTTAATCATCTTTGGTATTAACGAGAGTTCTATTTAGCGACTGATTTTTCAGATCCCGAGAGCTCTCGCTATATAGGGCTTCTACTATATATGAAAATAATGTTAATGTTTTCATATTGAGCTTGGGTATGCACACACAAATTATAATTCATTAAGACTACTCAATGAACCAGTAGGCTGACATGGAAGAATTTGGTGATTGATAAAACAAGTGTAGTGACATTTAAGTGTAAAACAAGTGTAGTGACATAAAACAAGTGAAGTGAACTGCCATAGGTGGCTTTCGCTTCAGCTAAGACCACATTTATTATTCCCCTAAGCCACCAGTCTTCATGGTCACAACTTGAGATGAGGGTAGGAAAAAAAACAGTTGTGGCTAAAGCCTAGGGAGAGGGAAGATATTCAGAACCAGAATATGGGCGACCCATTCCATAGGGGTAAGAGTGACTCATACACAGAAGTCTCCTCTTTCTCCTTTCCCAACCCACTTCAACTCTGTGTGCTGCTTCTTATGTTAGTGCAGAGGTGGGCAATAAGCATTACTTCAGTCCCAGGGATTATAAGAAACTTACCTGGGATTAGCTTGTGTGGTTTATAATTAGGACTAAAAACTGTACCTATAAGGACGTCATCAACAAATGAAGGGAGAAATCATTTGGGTAGATATTAGTGACTTATTTTGCACACATCTCAACACAGATGCTATTCTGCGTTAGGGGGATCATATGGAAGAGGAGTAGCTAGTGCATATAATCTGATGACCATTCAGCTATTTCCCTTGGTCCAATTGACCAAATCAATCAATCTCAATCAGTTTGTATAAATCACTCATCACAAAAGGTTTGTCAAAATGTTTAAGGGTAGGACAGTGAGAGATAACATTTAATCGCTCATAAGAAGTCAACATGCTTTTCTGCCATCATATAATTAAAACGTGAGTGTTACTTAATTTATTTCATTTACCAACCATTATTCTCTTGAAGATACTTAACATTGATCTTCAAATTTGGCTTTTTCATGAAACTGGACGACCATCCAGTCAAAACAATGAAGTTTTATCTTTAAATAATACTTTCTATAAAGAGACTTACCTCAAATATCCTTTATTATCTTCTCGTTCCGCCAAAGTTTTAATGCTGGACATTAACAGATCATCATAACCAAGGAACTGATCAAGGAGAAAACGTGAAAAGGCATCTCCAAAGCATGGCTCACGACCAGGGTCCAGGGTTACCACCCGTACAGGAATTCCAAGACGCTGCCTAGTAGCAGGGGAGAGCCTAAGGAAGCCATATTCAAGAGAATACTCCACAATATACTCATCCTCAGGCCATCCATTTTCTCCCTCTGTAAATAACAATGTATATTATATGCATACCTCAAAGGTAGGTAAAAATATAAAGGCAAGGCAAACCATTAAATAATAAATTTCCTCTAAAACAAAGATAACACTTCAAAAATCTATACATGATAAGCACCAGTTAATTCAACAACATGGAATTTCCTTATCTTACTCCATATTTATAAGGCAATATATTTAACCATACTTCATTGTGAAAGCAAAAACGTCTAGCTATAATTTCGTACATTTTAACATTACCAAAGCATTTTCCCCAAATATCCTTGATTTGCGACTTCCTCCGACATTTCTATTTCTCTAAGGAGTCTATTTCCTTTGCTTCTATTAACAATTTGGATTAATCTTTAATTAATCCTCTGACCTTGCAATATTGTCTTTTTACTGCAAGATGAATTAGACCATTTTATACCCTCAGCATCTCGGTATAAATTTTCACACAAACCATGAACTTTTTCCAAAGAAGAAGAATTGGGTACCTGCAGTTAAATAATATCAGCACTCCATGGTAACTCTCATGGGTGATTGTACCTCTTTATGTAATTCCCTAATGTTATATTACACTAAACCCAACTTTAGGTTAAACTCAACCACTTTCTCAGTGTGGTTATGTTGCTCTCCAAGTCCCTATTTCCTTCCTCTCCACCATCTCTCCATTCATCCACAACAGCATTCACATCCAGTGTCATACGCAGGATTTCCTTCTGGGGGGGTCAGTAATTATGTACATCATCATAAAATGATATTTAGATTATTATTCACTAAAACGATAATTAAATGAACATCCTCTTTTCGTGAAGACAAATCAACTATATTTTTCAGCCCAAAAAGCAAAATTCTAAATGCTAGTTCAGGTAAACGAATGAAAACGAATTCAGGCAAAACACGTTTTTGGGGGGTTGACACCCTAAACCCCCCCTGTCCGTATGCCACTGTTCACATCCCCAACTCAAATGTTAACTGCCAGATATTTTTTTCCAAATATCTCCTCAAGCTGATATTACATACAGATATCTGTGACTAGAGGATAGCATGTACTAGATTTGTTAGATTCCCGTCAACCTTGGCGGTTGCAGAGTTAAGTCCTAGCCAGCTAATCCAAAGGTTTTGGGTCTGAGTCCAGCCTGGGAAGGTGTTTCACTCCCCATGGCATAGTTGTGTCTGAGTTTGACAAATAAGCACAATTTAAAAGGCCCAGGAGGCTGCTCTCAATGGTAATGAAATAATAAAAATGCTCCAGTAGTCATCACTATCCTTCCATCTCGCCTTCTATAGACCTATCACATTTTTTGTTTCCCTTCAGCACTATGTAGCAAATATTTTTTTAATGCTTTCGCCATGAGCATTGTTCTAACATTCCAAAAAGTAACTACAGGCAGTCCCCGAGATACGTAAGCCTCAACTTATGTAAATCCGTACTTACGTAAGTGGCAACCTTACCCAAAAAAAGACGAGAATTACGAAAGATACGGAATTGGAAGGATGGTTGGCTACTTTCAAGGAGCACATGTGCCATACTGTTAGTAAGAGATGGCCTTCCCCGCATTTCTCCGAATTGACCATAATCTTGAGAGCACGAACTCAGTTACGGAGTAATTTTCGAGTTCCGTAAATTTTGAACAACGTAGATTTTGACTTACGCCGCTATTGTCGGAACGCATCTATTATGTAACTCGGGGACTGCCTGTATGCTAAATGCAGCAGTCCTTTTCTGGGCTTTCTTTCCTTCTACATTTATCTCAGTGAATGAGTATTGATTTAGAAATGTAATGACCAAGAAGGACTTGCTTCCCTTGGCTGGGAATGACACCTGCCCCAGGGTGCCAAGTCCTAGCATTACTAAGATTCACTATTTTACTTGACGTACATTTTTTCGAAGGGGAGAAAAATGAAGTGATTCCTATTGTCTTCCTCAAGAGTATTTTTAACACTGCACCATCAATTCAATGGCCACCCCACTACAGTGAGATGCAATATTTTTCAGCTGCCTAAGTGAGTAACAGATACTACATAGACTACTATGCAAGCCAACACCACTCTACCTCCATTTCAATAATGTTTCGTACTTTTCTACACTTTTTTATTTTTTTAAACACAATGCGTTTCACCAAGTTTTGGCATCATCAGGTGTAGTAGTTTACACTACAGTAGATGCAATACACTTCCTTTAACCATGGCCTTTCATGTCACGACGCCTTGAATATTCTGATTACCCCCAGAGCTGGAGTGGTCAAAAGCAATGATAAATGCTCTTTGTGGGGCTACCCATGCCAGATAGGTAGAGTGGTAAAATCCACAGCTTCAGGCTCTACTTTGTAGAATCTTTTTACATCCATTTCAATAATGTTTTGTACTTTTCTACACTTTTTATTTTTTTTATAAAAAAACAACGCGTTTCACCAATTTTTTGGCATCGTCAGGTGTAGTAGTTTGTTTACAAGTTATTGTTGTTGTTGTTAGATAGTACATTAAATTTGATTTAAACCCTTTAACTGCGCAAATAATCTGAAATATAGCTCTCCCCAAACGCAAACTTTTTTTTCTAAATTTTTGCATAATTTTAAAATTTGTCACTTTTTATTTAAAGGAAAATTAGTTTTAAAATTTACAATGAGTAATTATCATCTGATTTTACTGTTGAATACGAATTGTTGAACTTATTTTTACTAAAACCATAAACCATACTTCAAATCGCCAATAGACGATGGGAGCAGTTAAAGGGTTAAAGAAATTTTTACATTAAAAAAATTACAAAAAGGAAATGAAACAAAAAGAAAGAAGGAAAAGGAGGGTAAAAAAAGTATTAACATGAAAATAATAACAACAAAAATTTACATACACATACCTCCCCACTACTTTCTGAAAAATTATCTTTAAAAAACGTTGACCTTTCTCATACCCTTTCTCATAGCCTTTCTCACCACCCCTTGATTTGATTGTATTTGCCAAGTATTGTATGAAAATTTTTGTTGTTATTATTTTCATATAGAAATTGGTAAAATGCGTTGCTTTTTTATATAAAAAAATAAAAAGTGTAGAAAAGTACAAAATATTATTGAAATGGATATAAAAAGATTCTACCAAGTAGAGCCTGAAGCTGTGGATTTTACCACTCCACCTATCCGGCATGGGTAGCCCCACAAAGAGCATTTATCATTGCTTTTGACCACTCCAGCTCTGTGGGTAGTCAGAACATTCAAGGCCTCGTGACATGAAAGGCCATCGTTAAAGGGAGTGTATTGTATTTCATTTTATACAAAACACCTCCTGAGGTTATGTCAAACCGTCCACTACTCTAATTCCCATCATGCATGGCGAAGCTGAGATTTTTCCTCAGATAATTGATTATGATAAAGGTAACATTTTTATCTCACAGCTTTGTTAACCAAAATGTTGCCATTATGTGCATCTGAAATAGTATACTGGGTCAATCCACAATATCATTAAATACCACAAAAATAATCACCTGTTCTTGATAGTTTATCTGAATCAGCAGAGTAGGATTTCAGAGGAGGAATAATTTTTTCTTCTTTTTTCAGTGTCTCATCTTCCAATGTTTGATTACCATCTACAGCAAACTGAAAAAGGAAGTATTTATTCACATAAATACATGAACATAAATAAAAAATGCAATACTATGCCATTAGCAGTATCATGAATGACATACGTTTTGCTCCTATAACGCAGTACTTGTTGCAATTTCTTTTTTGAATTTGTTTAATTGACAGTTAAATAAATTTACAAAACATAAGATTATGGTCATAATTTTATGTATTTCGGTGATTATGGCATTTTAAATAACTTGGTATATATTGGAGTGAGTGGTGATAGAAATTGGAATCCCCATTTGTCAATGCAATTTGTTTGGATATTTTTAATCAGCTTTGTAGTGATGATTAATTTCCTGTAAAAGCTGATGCCACCTTATTTAGCAAACCAGCTAGTCAGCAATTTCATGAATACAAAACAAGAGCAAAGTATTTCATATTCTCTATGTTAGCAAATCAAACACAAAAATTATATTTTTAATGGTATAATTTTGTATGAAATTTTAAGCTCTGAAGTAAAATCTGTTCAATGCATGAAAATTGTCAATACTGAAGTTTGAAATGGGTTTCAAAGAAAAATGTTTAAGGTGTTTATCAAATGCGACATTTTAAGAGCAGCTATTCTATGGCATGTATGTACTAAGAAGTTTATGTTGAATTAAGAAGGGGTCTTTGAATCCCTTCAATTGTACTATTATTTTTGTATTCTGAAATTAGAAAAGCTATTTGCTAATAAAACTGTTATTATTGTCATAAAACATCACATATTTATAGTAGCGCCATTTGTGGTTACGGTTGGAGAGTTTAAAGCAATTTTCCACAGTTAAAAGTTTTAAAAAGACTTTATTACGACCTTGGTTTCAATGTTATTAACATAATCTTCAGCTGAAGACATCAACAACTGAAGATGATGTTAATAGCATTGAAACCTAGGTCGTAATAAAGTCTTTTTAAAAACGTTTACTTGTGGAAAATTGCTTTAAACTCTCCAACCACATCATGTATACATTCCACGCCTTATCGCCACGCCTTCGGAATTCATCGATGTTATCTTTATCTTTTCATTACATTATCAATATCCCACAACTGGCTCTGAGAAGTGGTGTGTTCTCACTCCTGCAACATTTATTTGTGCACTTTTAAGAACTAATTCAGAGGCTAATATCGGAAAGGCATACATTGATTCCCTGAATGGATTTGATTGATACATTGATTCCCTGATTACTGGAAGAGTAATACTTGTGGGCATAAATGGCTAATTGAAAATGTCATTTAAATTTCTATCTTATAGACTTTGATGTCAACTCTCTTGGTATATTGATGCTTGATTGTTCAGGGAGTCAGGAAATAATACTCGTACGTTTTCCTTCCCACAAGAGTCCCCAAATAGTCTCTGTACCCTATGGACATCAGCAGTACACGCAGCTGTACCTTCTCTACAACTTCATAAATGAACTAAGAAAATGTCGATTGGGAAGTATGGTACGTTAAATGTATTAATATGAATTATGAAATGAGATCATAAAATTAAAACCGTTAAGTGTAAAATGCAGAAATTTATATTTTTAAATGTTTTTGAAAAGTGATTTGGACAAATATTTTTAAATTTTCTTTTGTTTTCCCGAGACTGCAATCAGCCAACATGAGGCTGAGGTATGACCACAACCTTAGTGCATTTGGTCTATCCCTTAGCAAAACTAGAGTTATTAAGTGTTATTATTGTGAGCTTGATATGACAAACATACAATTCCCAGTTCCTTGGGAGGATTTGTATCACCTCAGTAGGATTTAATTTTATTTCATGGATAAAAACTCATATCACTCGGAGAAAGTGAAAAATGCCTTGCTGCCAATATTATTGGAATCACTTGCTAGATATGACCGTCTCAATCTGAAGTTATCATTGCTTGAGTGAATCTATTTCTTTAGCTCTCTTTTGTACCATTGTGGCAAAGAACTGAAAATTTTGAATGTTGAAACCATTGTGTTAACAATTTTAATAAATTAGTGACATGTATAATATTGTTTAATTCTCATCAAAATTACTATAAAGACAATAGAGAATGATACAATAGGTACCTTCTTGGTTTCAAGTGAAGCAATATGCTGCTGTCCTTCCCATGGTCTGGTAGGAGACATTGGTGGTGCCTCATTGCTGTTATCAGAAGAATTTACAATTGCTGACTTGGCATATTCTGTACTTGGCATCACAGGAACTGTACCCAGATTTCTTATGTTTCGCTCATCAATCTTCTCTCTATCTTCCTCAGAGAGCTTCAAATCTCCACCTTTGTCAACATTCCCCAGACCACCATCATCTTCCTCAGATGATGGGGATATACTGGATGTATCTTGCACCGTAGATGGCTCTATGTGAACATACCTAAAGGGAGTTAGAAAAGAGAAATTATATGCATACTACACACTCCCTTACACTCACAAGATATTCCATTCATATGATGATGCTACCAACATATCTCTGGGAAATAACTTGCCTTGAGTATTGTTTTTTTTTGGAGCTAAGAAGCATAATTACAGGCACTATATATTAGTCATTAGATTGATGAAGTTGGATTGGAGTGTGAAAATTTACAACGTTAAACATGATGGACGAAAACACTTAGTACAATTCCACATATTTTTATTTATTTCCCTGATCGATTTTCATGTCTACAGCATCATTTTCAATGTGTGGAATGCGTGGAACTAAGTGTACTAGGATTTATCCAAGTCTCAGAACATTTAATTGTATTTTAAATGATTTATAGATATATGTGCTACAATAGCTTTTATTTCATTGTATTACTCATTCCTTGGAGTTGTTGCTCTTTTTTTTATTTTCATTAAATGAAAGCATTTAAATAAGGAGATGGAGAAGCATTCAATGTATCAAGAAAATCAAGTGATGACTTTCCTAAAAGCTTAAACTTATGTATTCTATTTTATGAGCTTTTGAAATAATTTTCACCCAAGACATTTCTTTTTAATACAGACTTAAAATGCATTTAGAACACAAGTAACACCAATAAAGTAGAAACTCGAAAATACAAAGCAAGAAAATACAAAGTTTTGATTATAAAAAGTAAAACTGTTTGTCCCAACCAAAAGTCTTCACCATATATATACATGGCAGAATTCAAAAATACTAAGTTTCAAAAATACTAAGTTTCAAAAATACAAAATTTACAAAATTACAAACCTTGGGACCGGTCCCCAGGAAAAAAGGAATTTCTTTTTCAAACCATGACAAAAAACTGCGTCAGCAAAAATAGACACCTAAGAAATCAGTGTTACCGAATATGATGCATCAAACGTGTCAAATGTGTGAATAATACATTGTGAATTCTTCTCTCACATATGCCTGAGTCACCCAGTCATATTCATGATATATTAGTTCTTGTATGATTTAGACCTTGAGTGATGTGGAAAACGGTAGCTTAAGCCATTATTTCTCCTATCGCACTGTTATTTTTCTTTTAATTGTTAGCAGCATTTCCATAATGTGAACAACTCTCTTTTGGTTTAAACTCACATGTGGTGCCACATACCATAATCACTGCCATACAATCAGATCGAAGGTTCAAATTCTTATGCGTGCTCAGGGATGGAAAAATGACATGATAAAATAATGGGAAATGGGAAAGAGATACCTGGTGTAGCCAATATCCCTGAAAAATAGTTGTGTGCCTAAAGTCTGGTTTTACCACACATGAACCCACTTGAATTTATGCTTGAATGCATGAATGACTGAATAACCAGAGTTAGAACAGGGTCTAAGTTTTTTCTCAACTTGCATTTATGCATTTGAAGGTGTAAAAGTATTCAAAATTTCAGGTTTACTCCTGTGATTATCCATATTTTATGGGATGCTATTTCACCAGGGTTACAGATGGCTTCTTCAGGCCAAAGTCCTGTACTGTAGGACACTGATGCGGTACTACTTACAATGGACAGGAAAGAATACACATTTTGTTTTTGGTTCTTATGTTTTCAGAAAGTGCTTAAGACATTTTTTGTCAATGGTTATTATTCGTTCATATCTATTTATCATCTTTGGAAATGGGGATGCAATGAAGAACATTCCAAAATGGATGATTTTACATGCCATCCACAATGTAGGGAGTCCTAGAGAGAAATACCCACTACAAACATCGTATATTACTGGAAATTGTCAGGATTCCCTTTTTCACCACTTAATGAGGCTATTTATCAGGTTGATCTATGACGAACTACCGGCATTTTTAATTTCTTCAAAGAAATACCAGAACTGGGGTTAATGCACCATGTTAAATCTTCAGGAAGAGGTTGTGGATGATATCGTGGAGGAGAGTAGAGTTTTGGTGGACGATATTTGCAAATATGTACTTGAAACAAGCCGGTGACTCACTGCTTGAAACCCCCAGCAATTATATGTACTACAATGAACAATGATCTTCAGGCTTGTGACAATGCAATGCCAGAACCTGCATCAGAGGAACCAGTGGCAAGGACCAGTCACAATAGTAGTGACGAAGAAGAAATTGACAACGAAATTCCACCACAAAAAAATGAAGATCACCTTTCTCCCCCAAACATTAGGAAAATTGGAGCTTGTTAGCAACGTGGAATCACAATTCAGTTTCCACTTATCGAAATTAGAAGCCATGGTAGAATTGGCAATCAAGAGGAAAACAAATGACAGATTTTTTGAGTAATAAGATATCTGCCTACAGAAAAGATATTTTTTTAGAATAAACAAATTAAAAAATCTAAGGCTCTATTTCTCACTCAATCGTATTTTCAGGGCCATCTATGTACTCTTGTATTGCCCTTTGGTAATGAAGAGAAGGAATCTTTAACTCTTACCAGGAACTTTCCTCTGACCTTCCAGTCCCCTGCCTCTAATCCTATCCTGGGAGATCTCTCCTTCCAAAACCTCTTTTTACTATCTCCTAACACCTTTCCCCTTTCATTCACACTTCCTGGACACCCAACACACGCATCGCCACCCTCCTAGTATTGCCCATTATCCCTCCTCTGGTGATGGCACTTACATGAGTCATAAAAACAAGGTCTACCGACTCAGCTGCAGGCAAGACCCTCAGCCCCTTACCCACCCTTCTTTCTCCAACCATATCATGACCCAACTCCCCCACCCACGCAACCTAAGGTCTACGCCTCAATATCCCCACTTAGACCTTCCTTCACTTACGGGACTATGGCCCTTAGGCAAGGAAGTACATGGCTTAGTTATCCCGGCAACAAGAGCAATTTTACAGCCGGAGAAACGCTTGAGAAGTATCTTTCGTTTTTGTGGGAATGAAAAGAGAAACTTGGTTATCCACATTGATTTCATTTTCTATAACCCATGTTTTGTTGTGCCATGACATCTTCAGATGAAGTGTTGGGTCCACTTGAGTGAATTCCACAAAGTTACGCCTCAAATCGTTAACCTTATTTCATTTTCGTGTTTTATGCTTCACAGTGTTGACAATTATGTAAGGCCGCATTGAGATAGAGAGATAAGATCATCATAGTTTTAGCACTAAGTTGTGCCATCATCCAGGGGTCATCTTAGAATCAGGTTCGTCTTCGACTTGTGCAAATACAGTAATTGAAATTGATCATGTACTCCTCTTCACATTTGAATCTGGTTACTTTACAGGAACTTAAATATGCAGAGGGACAATATTTCAGAGGGTTGGTTTTAATGCACAGACACCACAGGGTCTAATATTTAATCAAAGTGGTTTTTGCACCAAGGATTTTGGTGCCGATATTTTTTTGCTTCAAGTCAGGTTCCAGTTCCAAGCACAAGAACTGGTGAGATCAAGAACCAAAGAACCAAACCAACTCAACCCTAATAAATTAAGACCTTAGGGAAGTACATTATTTCCTTTGTCAGGATGTAACTCAACCTTTATGGAAACTAGGAAACCACATAAGACTTTACTGAGACTAAGAAAGTACCCTTTAGAGAGGTGATTGGACAAGATTCAACAAAAAGAATTACCCATTTTTTGAAAGTTGTGCCAGCATCTCTGAAAGTGGATCATTTCCTTTTTGACTTTCTTCTTCTCCAGGTTTTTTCATATACTGCCTAGCACTACCTTGGGTCATTCCACCAACAGGGCCAGAACCATCAGTCCAAGAGTGTGTCTTTTGCACATTTCTGCTCTCCCCAAGAACAATGGCACCGTCTGAATCAATAAGGCTCCCTCCTTCAGTAGGATTGCCGACTGAAAAGACAAATGAAAAATGTAAATAAACAGGGCCAATAGTCACTGAACCTCCTTCATCAAAGAGAAACTTAAAAAATTATATTCCTATCAAATTATAACCCCTCATCAGCATTAACCTTGTTTTCAAGGAAGCATTACAAAAAAGTCACAAATCCTAATATCCATATCATGTAACCCCTAGCATTGTAATAATGGCATGAATATAAGATGGTGGGATTTTTTGCTGCTTCTTGATTTTTTAAATTGCTTCATTCAGCAAAAGAGTGATTAAAACACAATATTACCACACTCATAGAAATAAAACTCTGACATTAAGGTGAATATTATTGAACTTGTCCTCCAATGGTTCATCATCATCATCAGCAGTCATCAAGGATTACGGGGAATACAATATGAGGATATGTAGAACCATAATATTCTCAGATGTAATGTGCTTCATCCAAGTAACAGTACCTGCATACCTCGGATAAAGAAAACATCAATTAATAATACATAATGACAACATGAAAATTACCCCTTCAATCTCTTAACTACATCTCTCATTTGGCTATAATGGTAAGTTTAACAATAATTTATTACAGCGAGGAAACTTTTACAAACCACATAAAAAATAAACTCAACCACGACCCGGGTTTCAACGGCTAAGCATCATCATCAGGTGAACAAAAGTGTACAGCAATCCCTTATATACCTTCAGTCAGTTGGGGGTGGGGTAGTAGCGTTGAGGGGGGGGGGGGGGAGGAGGATGGGAATGGACAACAATAGAGGAAAGGATAGGGGAGTTGGCGAGCAGCAAGTATTCATTTAAAAGATTAACATCTGCATCAAAATTTCGAGCTGTTCATATGCATTTAGCTCACGTCGGTTATTAGTAAAATGCAGTACTTTAACTTTAAAATCACTTTTATGGTCACAGGTTAAAAGGTGTTTGGCAAAATTGCTCTTTTCTTCATGGTCATTTTTAAAAGCACTATAATGTTCTTTTGTTCTTTTCTGGAAACTTCTTGAAGTCTGTCCCACGTAGACACTTTTACAGTCGTTGCATGACAGTTCATATATACCACTTCTGCACATAGAGTCCCCTTTATCTTTACAATGTACAAACCAGTTTTTTAGGGTCATGGTTGACTTATATGATACAAAGCATTGATTTTATTTCGTACGAGTAATATTTTGTGGAACATAACTCTAAGCACAAAGCATCAAAGTTAAAAGAGACTTGAGAATGAATTAGTGACTCATTCACGTACTTCAATGAGCAACGAATCATCGCTAAGAACTGGATAAGCAAATTGCCATCATTGAAAGCAAAGGCATTTCCTGGGAGGGAGGTAAATCATCGTCTTCATAAACTAAAGGATTGATATAGATTACAGTTAACAGCAGTACTATTTTCTTCGGTATCATTCACCACAACCTCCACATTATTACTCCACCTGACAAAAAAATCATGCTCTTTAGATCTGAAAGCTTAGTATATCATGAACTGACAGCAATATGGAAAATATGCCAAATCACACCCTATTTGTCGTCAATCAATTACCCTGAGCCCCCTGAATCATTGCTCTGTATTCCCGCGACTTGGGCTTGCACGGGCGTTTTTTATTTGCCAAGTTTTCTTTAGTAATAAATGTGGTTGAAAATGTGCAATTCTTCAATAAATAGAAAGCGCGTCGTGTAAGACATTTCGGAGAATCTTAAGATTATTGGAAGGGTAACCCAGTGGCTAATATAGCGGCGGACTCTGGCATCTCCACAGTGCACGATATAATGAAAAACCAAGTCAAGTTATTGGACTATTCTTCAAAATCGGAAGAATTCATCGTTAAGTATGCCACTGCAAGCATAGAGGAGGTCAGCATCCTCTGTTCGGGCATTGGGGTGGTCGGTGACCTTGCATTGGTTTCTTCGAGAGAGGGCTGAGTAAGCAGGGAGATAGGGGACACGGGAACTCCCGAGGGGCGACCATAAATTGCTGCACATCACACACCTGAAGAGTTGGCTATAGCCTTGGGTGGAGGGATCGGACTTATATTAGAGACAAGCAGGAGGTCGGAAAACCCAGGCGACTCCAGTCCGTGTGTTTATTGCACATGTCCTGTTCACGCCCGTCCAAGTGGTGTAGATGCCCGTTCGTGGGGTCACCCATCCTCCAGCCAGGCACTGCCTCGCGCACTGAACTTGAGAGTGAAGGGAAGGGGTATCCATCGGAAAAAGGTTTGCTTACTTGTCCTCAGGAAAACAGTGGTTTCTGCAATTTGGAAGATAGTCACTTGTCCACCCACTGAAGGATCGGCTCAAGTACAGTGTGTGCCCCTTCCCCTTTTGCCCTTTCCACCTTTTGGAAGGGGGAGAGGGAAGAGAGTGTCTCTCTATCTCTCGCACACAGCCAGGCGATGGTAGTTCATATTTGCCAACCGCCTGTAGGTCTCTATGGACTCCCAGGAGCTGTCGTTGTTCAAGTGTGTGTCAGCTACCTTGATGTGAGTCTCAGAAGTTAAATTATGTGATTTGGCCGATCTCAGATTCTTCACAACAAGTGTAACACATTGCGATCATGAATTTAAATTCTTACTTGCAGACTTAAAATATTTGCATAGAGAAACTATGAGGTGATAGTTATTTTACGATCTTTTATGAGTTAAAGTTTATGATATAGAGGCATTGTTTTAAGAATGCTTGGACTAATAAGGACCAAATATGGTTTTATAACTTCGCCAAAGACCACAAAAGTTAGGGGGGAAAAATAACAATTTTTTCGCGATTTCTTCAAGAGGTTCGATGTTACGAAACTCGATAATACGAAGTGTCGATTTTTCGGTCCTGCTGACTTCGTATTATCGAGTTTCTACTGTATAATTCATGAAATCTTTCAAGTTTCATCGATAAAATACTGCAATGAATATACTTTTGCACTACTTCAGTTGTTTACAAAAGAAAACTTGTTATTCCGTCTTTTCGCAGGGATAAAAATTTTAACACTACCGAAGATATCAGGCGAGGCCTACTCGAGTCTTCTGAAGACACGGCCTATTCCATTGATGATCCCAAATCAGACATCGATTAGGAAGAGGAAATCGTGAAGGAAAATAAAGATTCAAGTGAATCAGGAGAATCAGAGGAGGAACAGATTGGCCAACAAGCAGAATGTTTTTAGGTTGAAGAAGATTTCAGACTTAGCATGGGTGAAGATTTGGCAACTATTTGGTTTAGTACGCCAGTTGTTGCTCTAGGAAAAACTAGATCTAAAAACATTATAAAAGTTATTCCTGGTCCAAAACAAAAAAAGCAAAAGACACTCTGAGTGAAATTTGAAATCAGAAATTAATAGACCTGGGCATATTGTGACTTTTATCAATGATTTTATTGAAAGAAAACAGTCCAATGCTAATTTTCTGATGGAAAGAGACTGTAATATGTAATACTACTTGATCGGAGATAATGGCTCTTTTGGGGATATGGGGGGAGTAAAAAAAAGGACAGCACTGTAATTGTCGAGAATTATGGAAGGCAGATGATGGCACCGGTATTCCCAAGGCCATAGATAGAAAGGTTCTGACAACTCTCGGTGGTGGCCATTTTGTTGCCTGAAGCAGAAAGCTTTACTAGCAGTACATGCTATATCAGCTACAGTAAAACCCCTAAATTACACTTTTCCAGGGGCCCTAGAAAAAAAGTGTAAATTGTGGGAAACTGAAAATTGTGGGAAAAGTAGAATTTTCACTTATACATTCATGTTCTTTTATTGGAGTAAGGGTAAAAATAAGAAACACTGATAAACTGAAAAAGAGCAGTGTCATAATTTATTTCTTGAACTAGCACTTCTCATTTATTTATATTTGATGAAAAAAATACCATTAAACATCTTAGACAAATTGAAAATTAAGAAAGGATGAATATGGCAGGGCGATTTAAATTATACATATTTGTTATTAGCAACCATTGAAACCATCTAATGAATAAAGCATGATTATTTTTAGAAATTTGATATTTTCAACTGCTTGGACTTCCTCTGCCTATTAATAATATTACGCTCTTTATTTTAAATTTTCTGCAGTTCCTCAAGCATTTGCTCACAGCAGTCACTACCTACTAAGTAATTTCTTAGAGTTTGAACAGCATACACTGTGTCTTGCCTATCATAGTTATAGCTCAGGAATCGAGGCAGTGCAAATGATCTTATTGTTAGTTGTCCACCTCGAGTTCTTTAATTTTTCATCATATCTGGTTCATTCATTCATTACAGTAATCTACCGGTTAGAGGTAGGTTGTGATGAAAGTCAGAGAATATCCAACGAACTCTTACACGTGCTGTGCCCTTTCTACCTCTTGTATTTCTTTCTTCATCTCAGCATAAGTCCTACCTTTCTTCATCCCGTCCATAAAACCGATTCTCTTCCTTCCCCTTCCCCGCTTACCCAACATCCTTCCCTCTATCACGACCTTCAGCAAACCATCGTCCCTCATTACCCCTTCCAGCCACCTACCCTGCCTTCCCCTAATCTCATCTATAAGTTTCCTCTCCTCGCCCACCATGTCAAGCACTTCCTCATTTGTCTTCCTTTCCGTCCAACGCACCTTCTCCATCCTCCTCCACACCCACATCTCAAAAGCCTTCAGCCTATTTTTGTCTTCCTTTCTCAAGGTCCACGTTTCCGCCCCATACAACGCCACACTCCATATCAAGCTCTTTACTAGCCTCTTTTTTACATCCTTACTTAAGGTCCCCGTCATCAGCTCCCTTCTATTATTGAACGCTTCCTTCACTAGCGCTATTCCACTCCTAATGTCTTTGCTACTATGTCCTCTTTCTTCTAGCGTACTACCCAAGTAATTAAATTGTTCAACTTGCTCCAGTTTGTGACTTCCTACTCTTATCACCAGCTTCGCTTTCTTTGTCCTAGAGAATCTCATTACTTTTGTTTTCCTATTATTTATCTTCATTCCGTATTTCTCACACTGCTTTTCCAGTGCATTTACTAAAGTTTGCAGTCCTTTCGATGACCGACTCACCAACGCCTGGTCGTCTGCGAATCTAACCGACTTTATCCACTGGCCTCCTACTTTCATTCCCACGTCTAGCTCATCCCATGCCTCTCTTACCATTTCCTCAGCATAGATGTTAAAAAGTAAAGGCGACAACGGGCACCCTTGCTGCATCCCGCGACCTATAACTGCCCACCCTGATTCACCGTCCGCTACCCTTACATGAGCCCTCTGCCCCATATATAAGTTTCGGATGAGTCTCCTATCACGCCAATCTATTCCTATTTTCCCCAGTATCTGCATTAGTTTCTCCCAGTTTACTCTGTCAAACGCCTTTTCGAGATCTACAAAACAAGCGAAAACATTATTATAAACATCCTGATTATGCTCTATGTTTCTATCTAAAAGTGTCCCCATTACCGCAATCGCATCTCTGGTTCCCCTCCCCTTCCTAAACCCAAATTGGTCATCGCCTAAATAGCACTTTGCTCTGCTCTCCAACCTTCTATTTAGTATTCTAAGCAACACTTTTGCTGCGTGCAAAATTAAACTGATTGTTCTATACTCCTCGCATTCTGACGCTTTCTTCTTCTTCGGGATAGGTATTAATACTGTTTTCACGAAATCCTCTGGCCATACTCCTTCCTCGTAGATCCTGCGAATAAGTTCGAAAAACGATTTTCTCCCCCTACTACCTAGATTCTTCAGTAGCTCCGAAGGTAGGTTATCGGTTTCCACGGCTTTTCTACCCTTCATCTCTCTTAGTGCCCTCTCTATTTCACTCTCAAGTAACTCTGGTCCGAGGTTATCTTTATCTATTGTTCCTTCGTCCTCTAGATCTAGGCTAAGGGGTCTATTCTCGCTGTCATATAGCTCCTCTACGTATTCTCTCCACCTTTCTTGGATATCTTCCTGTTCGATTAATATCTTTCCTGTTTTGTCCTTAACCTTTGGTATCGCTTGACCTCTCTTACCACCCAATAACATTTTCACCTTGGCGTACAAAGCGCCCACTTCCCCCTCCTCCTGTAACTTTTCCATTTGCTCACATTGTCCCTTCCACCAGTTTTCTTTTGCCCGATTGGTCACTCACCTGAGTTTATTATTCAATTCCTTGTACTTCCTCTTCCCTACGTCGGTGTTCACGTTTTTCCATATCCTTCTCTCCTCCATTTTCTTCATCATTTCTTCTGTAACCCACTGCTTCTTAACCCTCTTCTTTTCCACTGTTCCTATTGTTTTCTCTGCCGCTCTTGCGATGCCTGTTTTTATAACCTCCCATCTCTTCTCTATGGTTCCCATCCGCTTCTCTTCACCTATGTTCTTTTCTACTAGCTCTTGGTATTCCCTCCTTTTCAACCCTTTCAATGCTTCAAGGTTCCACCTCTTTATCTTCCTACCTTTACAAAGCCTTTTGAATCTAACTTCACACTTCATCATCACCAAGTTATGATCCGAGTCCGCATCCGCCCCTGGATAGCTACGAGAGTTTTTTACACTGTTCCTAAATCTCTGCCTCACCATTATATAATCAATTTGGTATCTCCCAGTGTCACCCGGCTTTTTCCATGTGTACCTACGCCTGGGGTGATGTTTAAACCAAGTGTTTGTCACTACTAATTTATTTCTTCTACAAAATTCAACTGCCTTTTCCCCGTGATCATTTCTTCTTCCTAGCCCAAACCCTCTTACTTCTAATCCGTCCCTCCCTTCTCCCACCACTGCATTCCAGTCACCCATCACTATCAGGTTTTTCTTCCCCGGCACTTCTCTAATTATTTCTTCTACTTGCTCGTACACCTCTTCCACCTCTTCCTCCCTATGGTTGCTCGTAGGCATGTATACCTGGACCAGTACGAAATTCGTCGGGCGTGCTTTTATTTCTACCACTAGTATCCTGTCGTTCACCTGTTCAATGTTTACCACCCTCAGTCCCAATTTTGTGTTCAGTACCATGCCTACCCCGTTGACTCTCATCTCCCCCACTATAATCACCCTGTAGTTATCACTCCAATAGTCCCCGCTATCCTTCCATCTAACCTCGGACAATCCCAAAGCATCTATTTTTCCTTTTTCCATTTCCTGCTTAATATTTTCAAGCTTCCCGGCCCTCATCCTGGTCCTTACGTTCCAAGTTCCTATTTTTACCACTGTTGTCCTCCTCCTCTTCCTCTTTTTCTTCTTCTTCTCCCTCCTTTCCCTCTTCTGATGATGATTCTGATTCTGTGCAAGGATTTCGTGTGATGACGACCGCGGAGGCCTTGCCTCCCCCGCTGCCGGGCATGACACCCGCCCTAGTGGGCGGCGTCCCGTAATTGCCAGGAATCAGATCTCTTTGAATGACTTTCATGTTCTGGGAAGTGATAGTTGAGAGGTATCCCACGCAACTCAACGGTATTTTTAACGTGACACCATCACGGAACTACCTTTCGTCTGGCTCCTACCCTTCGACCTATCTGGCATGGGTGGCCCTACCAGGAGCAATGTACTTGCTCCTGCCAGTCCAGCTCTAGGGGTCATTGAAACGCACAAGCCCTTCCACCACGTCAAGGTCGTAGTTCAAGGAAGAGCATATCTGGTTAAGAATCCATTTTTATTCTTCATAGTTTCTACTTAGGTAAAAAATTAATACTCCCCCGCAGGTTCAATTACAGTCAAGCACCCATAACCCAGTAATCGAGGAGCACACTATAGTTCGGCAGTGTTGCGAAAACAACCTCATACACATTGTGAGAAATCAAAAAATCTTAACCATAAACGTTGTTTTAAGAGATTTTTACTCTGCACTTAATAATATAATACAATAAAAATATATTTCATTTAATTGCTGAAATATAATGTAACTTATAAGTATTTCGAGGTAATTTCATTAAAAATAATTTTACATGCAATCTAAACGAATTATACGATAAAGTTATGCACATTGCAGTTTTAAATCCTCACTGTTGGCTAAGAAACCGCTATAATGGTTTAGTGACTTGGCGTGGCTACGCTACTTCATGGCGTGCACATTCAGCCATGCTTAAATATAATGCTTTATTGCTTATTCTCTGGCTGTAAGGTGCAAGAAACTTCATTAAAATTCTTTGCTACATACGCACAGTTATTATGACCTTGTCCAATCTAAGCAGGCGGAGCGATGCCAGTGGCGTGAAGCAACGGCACAAAACTATCTGTTGCAGAAAAAGTAGAAGTTTATCCTCACCAGCCTCCTGAAGCAGCAATGAGGATAAAGCAGACTAAACTGCTCCATTAAAATTAACCTTAATTTCTTAACTCCCGACGCGAGGATAGCATCAAAAACGATGAAACAACTGATCGTCAATCGCATTAATCAATCAGCCACGGCAAGGAGTGTTGTGTCATGAAAATGTTTCGTAGTTTTCATTTTTATTTCGGTATGCTCAAATTTTCCTCATTATATTAACAAATATATTTTTTCTAAAAATGATTATTTGCAAATTAAAGCTTTTGGGGTGTCCGAACGGGCGAAATTTTCCATGTATTCTGGCATTTCGATGTCCGACATGGCCCTCGTCGTCAGGGGCATCAACAGATTTGCCGGAAAAGTACTATCTTTCAGCGATTTATGAAGTTAAAACCAGATATTTACTATCATTTTTATGCATAGAAACAGTAAAAGAACGATATTATAGAATTATCACAAACTGGGATGAAAATGCCTTACATAAAAAAGACTACGGTTCGTTTCATAGCTTGAATCATATCTGGCAGAATCCCACTGACGATGGCTATCTTGTTAAGTATGGCATGTCATCTCTAAATCAACCGCATCATTTGCTCCTTCGGCTCCTATCGGTTATGCTCGGCCACTCTCACCAGAATCGGTTGGCAAATTTTGACCGTTAGGAGGGAATGGAGTTTTGTCACTTGTGACATGTGTAGCTTTGTTTTGGTGCTCTAGGTTGAGTGTTTGAATTGTGTTATTGTTTTATATTTATTATTGTTAGTGCCGGTTCAGATTCCATATGGCTATCAGTAATACACGTTGTGCAATGGCATACGCTGAAGAAAATTGTGATTTGATATTGAAACTAAAACAAAAACCAACAAAATTATTTTGTAGTGACACAGAAAACAGCTCCAATGCATAGTAACAGAAAACTTACCCATTTTCAAAATCCCTTCTGCATCTACATGGGCTGGATTACTAGCACCTCCACTTGATGGATTTGATCGGAGGATTTCTACTCTAAGGATTCCATCCCTCGGCCAATCGTCCCTCACCGACTCCAGGCAATCAATCGGAGTGCGAGAAAAGGCAACATGTATATAGGCGAGTACAAAGAAAGCCATAATAGCCTGCAAAAAAAAGGAAGAAAACATAATTTTAGGCAAGTTTAAACAAATTAATGCATCACAATCAAGAGAAGTTACACATCATACATAGGTGAGGGGACATCCATAAATTATGTCAACAAAATAGGGAGGGAGAGGGGTTTTTGAAGAAGTTTGACAATTGTTGACATGGGGGAGGGGGGGAGCTCAAGATAATTGATGTCAACAATGTTACTATTTTACTTTTTACAGTAATTTTTTTAATCTTAAACCGGTTGAGTTCTTGCCAAGGAAGCCATAGTCTTGTGTCGTCATATTTTGTCATTATTCAATGTACTAGGTAGGGAGGTCACTGAAAGTTTGACAATTGTTGACAAGGGGGGAGGTAAAAATTGCCAAAAAATTATTGACATAATTAATGGACGTCCCCTGATAGAAATACCATTCAATAACCCTCAAAATAAATACCTTCACAGCATCATTGAAAAACAAATGAATTAAGGCAAGATTAAAGATTGTGCCTTGGGCATTACCGAGAATCTATAATATGGAAGCCTGTAAAATATGAAGTGTTTTATCCACACAACACGTCTAAATACTATAGTTATGCGAAGATTTAGCAGGAAAATTCACATTGCCCTCACTAATGGCATTAAAATAAAAATATTCCCCATAAGTACATGACCATTAGCAGCTTGACTAGCACACTTCCAGGAAAAGTACACATGTAAGAAGGTAAAATCTCATCAGCCCTCTGGGGGCAACTTCCAAATTCAATCAAATTTATAGATTCCAAGATGAATAACACAAATTTAATCAAGCGTAGAATTAAAATGGTAACAAATATTTACTTAATCAATCATTTTCAACAAATAACTATATGAAGAAATAATATTTATTCCTTTTAATGCCTAGAATACTTTGACGTGGCTCTCAGGCTCACATTTTTTCATTCAAACTATCAACTTAAATTATAAAATGGATTTAAAAAGAATTGGCATATTGACGGTAAAAATTACGTGGCAGTGCAAAATAACATTTCAAAACTTTCAACAATACATTTTAAAAATTTAAACAACAAATTTCCAACTATACAACTGCATTTGGAGGATTTCTTTTAGACTTGGGAGAAATGGCTATGAAGTCACAGTTTGCACTTGCTACTAAAGAATTCATTACTAGGCCAGTAATGAATTACAATCTAACATTATGTGAGTGATTACACTAAATGTATTCACTCATAGATATTACTTGAAAAAAACAGGCAGGACAATCAGTGAGAGCTGCCGTCAGAAAATAATATTCACGGACACAGACCCAAATACGCAGAGGTCAAGGCATTTGCTAAAAACTACCATATGTTACATATCATTCTTGCAGAGTTAAATGATAACTAATCAACACCAAGCTGACTGCATTTGCATATATGATATGTATATGTTCTATACGTTTTTTCTCAAATATTATGGTGTTCAGACCCATGTAGGTAGACAATGAACATATTAATGAGCTCAAAACATTAAAAGCAAGTATTTCCCCACCAAATGTGATACAAAAGTTGCACCAAAACAAAAAAACACTTTATAGACTAAGCTTCATGATCCACAAAAGCTTAACTCGTCCATAAACTCGAGACGGTGTAATTTACTCCAGATGTATGAGGCAACTATTAAAACATTCATTTGTCACGTCATTCATGTCATTTGTGTTGATCACAAAAATTATTTTTTTCATAGTAAATAACCGCAAAACTTTCCCCCACCATCCAAACTACAAAGGCAAATCTCAACAGGCATACAATTTAAAATTTTCGAGGAAGATACCAAGTATTTTCAAAAAGGAATTAGGTTTGTTTTCCCAAAAGACCTCTCGATAGACACTGTTAGGCTTTCAATGCCGCTATGAAAACAACTGATTACTAAAAATTTATAATTCACTTTATTTAATTACCTTTAGAAGCACAACAAACTCGAGAAATCTTCTGACAGGACGAGGAAATGTTCGAGCATAAGCAACAGCTGCCTTGAAAAAAAGAGCATGAAAAAGTCGGTCTCTAACATTGATGAGAGGAGCCTGGTTGTTGTTATTGTTGTTGTTGCGACCCCTGTTGTTGCTCATGTTATCTCCTCCTTGTGGTGGAGGAGGAGGAGGTGAAGGTGGGGTTCCACTGCCTCCTCTAGCTTCACCAGTATCACCTTCTGCAGCACCATTGTTTAATTCTTCACCACTGGCTCTATCCCCTTCTGACGCTTGTGACGACTGCCCACTAGAATTCCCTCCAACACGATTGTTTAACACTACTGTTGGGTTTCCAACCTCACCATTTTCTTCTTGTGGCATGTTACTACTATTTCGTGGTCGTCACTCGTGGATATCCTTCAAATTTCCGGCAATGTTGACCCTCCGTTATTCATTTGTGTTAAAGGGTAATAAAGTTCTCACACAGTTCTGGGTCATGTCTTACAACTTATACAACCTGAAATACCAAATGAAAGTTCAATTATTGTGAAAGGGGATGTTGGCAATGACTGCATTAAAATTTTACAAAAACAAGGTCGTACTTATGGTTTCTCAAAAGATACCAACAATTATTTCCCTCGACATTTCAATTTCTCGCTACTTGAGCAACTATGCAAAAACATGAGTACCTCTTACACTGAAATTAATGGCTAAAATCACAAAAATAACGTTTCTAACACACCACTGCCAGCGACCCACAACTGGGGAACCATTGGCCTACATAAAAGTAACCAGCTGGGGAAAAACTTTCGTCACTAGGTCAACACGTATGCTCCATTAATTCAGTCGGAAAAATGAATGACCTTGAAAATGACTTTTCGTCTCTGCTGACTTCCATCAGAATTTTAGAATGTCATCAACCCGTTTAAGATCAAAATGAACATACAATTTCATAGTCCCACATAATCCTCAGAATTCGTCCTTTACCTTAGATATAACAGATGAAAGCAGAATTTCGCGAGCACAACAGATCTCAAATATGTTGTAATACTTTCATATTATTTCACGCACTCCTCTGACCATGGAACTTAAATATAATGATGCTGGTGTATCGCTGTTAATTACACTGCTCGATCGCACAGTTCAAGAATAATGTTGTTACGCCGAAAGGCCATGTTAATTTCAGACCTCCATTTTCAAATAGGCAGACGACAGGAGAAATGCCCTATGAATTCAATTGAATTTTTCGCGGTGGTAAATTTGAGTTCTCATCCCAAGATCCAAAAACTGCTTCATGGTGAATATTGATATATTAAGCACTTGGTACTTATTTTAAGATTTTGCGGCATTCAAGCCAGATATCTGTTTAATCACTACTTATATTCAAAATAGTAATTTTATTCTGGACAAGCGCGAGGCTCTGAATCTCTATTATGTATATATAATGATAATATGATAATATAACATAAAATAGTTTTTATTTCCGTTGGGTACGTGATTACAACGTAGATTTTACCTGTTTTTGTTAATATTATAGAGCAGATAGTATAAGTACTAAGTGGCTGTTACAAAAACAAGGGAAATTAACATGGTGAAATATCCTCACAGTCCACACAATTTACTTGGTTACTATACTATAGCACCCTTTACTAACATTAATTCTTTTAATTTACTTTTAACCATAAGCAAATACCATAAGTAGAATTTTGGGATGGATTATATATTGCTTTAATCCCAGACAGCACATAAAATTTTGTATCTGTATACGACGGTGGACAAACAGGATACGAGAATTGCCATTTGAAATGTTCGCAAGAGAATTTTATGAAAATGCAAGCACTAGTTCTCGAGAGAATGAGCATACATTTTAAGTTTACCCTTGCACATAACATACAGAATTAAAACAACGTAATTAATGCGCATACTTCTTTGCAAGAAGGATAAATAACTTTAAGAGATATTAGTATCCGCTCGTACATAATTGGTACAGGATACTAGTATCTTGTCCTGACAGGTCTTGTACACGGTGCGATGGAACTATTTGCAGGCGCGGAGGCTCACTTTGGAGCGGTCACCGACTCGTTCGCCGTTTGTTTACATATGAGAGTTTGTTTACATATGAGTTTGTGACTGTTTCTCAATACACTAGTCGGAAATCAGAAGTATTTACTTACAAATAATTTTAAAAGTTGCGTGAAGTACCCTACATTCGTATTTCTGGTAATTGTAGTGAAAAATAGGTTTCTTTTTACTCTGGTGGCATTATTTTTCGTGCATCGTTATTTTATGTGCAGTTCTTTGTGTTGAAACTCATCATCCAAGACATGTCATCATCCATCATAATCATACGCAAAGTTTTCCTGGAGGATTTCCACTCATTTAGATAGCAAATTAATTAATTACCAACTAAGTGTTTTCGGTGATAGATACGGATTTCATTATATCGAAGTCATTATTTGGCTATAAGACTGTGATACATAGGGTTTTTTAAAAGGAGCAATGCCCACTTGTCGGCGGTTTTCAAGATTGTGGAGTTCTAAAAGAGAAAATCCTGGCAAAGAAAGGAATCTCATTGTGAAAGAAAGGTGAGTGGATTTAATTATGTTGAATATCAATTTCAATATCTATTTTGGAGGCTTGATGCAAGCATTTTAATGTTGGAGACATTAATGTGTTGTCTTTCAATTCGTGGATGTGCTGGAACACATTATTAAGCTGATAATGAGAGAAACTAATAATTTCATATCTTTGTAGCATGAGAAAATTGTGATAATGATAAATGATCCAGTGATTTGTTTCAAATCGCTCTTAATTTGGCCAATGTTATTGTAATTCCAATTACTGTTGTCAGAGTTAACTTTAATATTATTTTCATTTAGGCGTCGTGTTTCAAAGTTATTCTCCCCCCGACGATGTGTAGTTCTCTCATTTAAAGATCTTTTATGTTCTTCTTATACTCGTTGGAAGAAGTTAATTTAACGCAATCCTCTCAGAATTCATAATACAATTGCTAGACTAGATTTTTGCTGACACAATTCGAATTAAGGATTAATTGACACGATTAATTAATTAATCGGTAATGATCCTTACTGGCTTTTCTTAACGCATAGGTACGCATTAAAGATACATTGTCTGTGTAATTTCGAATTCAGTGTTATTAGCATTTTTAATATGCATACAAAACGTTCTTTGATGCGGAAGGAAGACCGTGAATGTTGGAAGTGTACTTTCGTGTATTTCAGAAAAATGTGCACATGCGATGGTGTAGAAACCCATTCCCAAGCAGTGATATAAGTTTTTAATGGGCTATATATATTTCAATTACAGGTGGATGTGCTTACCTACTTGAAATGACTGCATTCATAGTTATTTTAAACTTAATAAGGAAGGAGATACGTACGAAATAAGAAATGTTGATTTTAGCTTGGACACATTCTCACATGTGCATCAAAGACTATTATGTATTTTTTGCTTTAAATAAAAATGAAGGTATATAAATATATACGTATATCTTATTTATTCTTTCTTTCCTATCCTACACTTATTATTATTGCCTTCTTCTGATGTTTGTGGGGTAATTAGGAATATTTTACCTGACTATGGAAGTGTCCAGCAGATTATAGGATTGTGTGCTATTTCGGCAATTTAACGAGTAATTAGGTATTTGTGCATCTGAAATTCATTGGAAAAATATTAATATTTAAAAGCTAGTGAAAAAATGTGGATGACATCGGCTATTTGGTATTCGTGCGCGCCTAGCAGTCGTATCCTTTCGTACACGGTTCGTAGCTGACATTTGACTAATAATTATCGCGTTCGTACACGGTTTGGTATTGGATCGTATCTAGATACGAAAGGATACAACGGGTACTAGTATCCAGTTCGTCACTGGATGGTATCTGCATACGAATTAGATACGACGGAATCTGTGCTATCTGGGATGGAGATGGTGACATTCATTATTTCGAAAATGAAACCAATTAATATCTGTTGACTCCATATTACCCGCCCATCGGTAATGAACTCCTCACATTTTAATGGGTATCGTGGATGTGGGTACTGCCACCATCCAGTGTTGTTGTGAGACATTCCATTAAATATATCCACAAAACCTTACAGTCAAAGGTAAGTATGAAACTATTTTGATTGATGTTGTTACATCGTACTAGAATGATGCGAGTGGATTATAGGTATTTATTACATTAAGTACTGACCAAAGATTATATTGACAGTAACTGACACGTGCCTCGTGTGCAACTGGCTGATCTCTACTTGCCAAAAATCAAAATAGCATCACATATCTTTCAACTTATTGGCCAGCAACACAAGCAATCTTACAAATCTATATATATGCAAATACCATAAGTATACAACATCCCTTCCCCCTTCGGGTGACATCCAATTATCATTTTGAGATGAAGTCCTTGTGGTAGCTAGGTGATGGCACAGCCTGGCTGGCCATGTAAGCAATTGGGACCGATTGCCTGGGTATCCCCCTTAACCATGGTTGTGGTCCATAAGGATTGTGAATACACAGGGTTAGGAGGAGTCTTTCAATCTGCTGTAACCAGGAATGGATCATTCCAGGTCCCGGCAGTCCTCTGGTCTCTCATAATAATAATAAGAGTACCGGACCACCAGCCTCCCCGTGGCGTACCTGGTAACGGCTTTTGTCGGCTAATGGTGGACGTCTGCATGTGGGGCTAACCACCCCTAACTGGTTCCAAAAAGGAATACAGGGAAAGCCACCCACAACCGGTCCTTATCGGATGGGGGCCCTAGTGAAGTTGGGTGTGGCAATGGAAATACCACCATTACTGAAGCTTGTATGCAGTATGCGGAAGCCCTAATGTGCGACCTCCTCGCATACCATGCTACCAGCGAGCCCGATCCCAGGGGGTTTATGGCAAGGATTCACTCTTTGTGGTGTTCTCTCTCTCTCTCTCTCTCCGTGACACTACAGCCCTTGGTGGGCCTTCGCCTCCTCCACAATTTGCCTCCATTCTTATTTCCTGCAGCTCTTCTTCTCCATCCTTCAATGTGTATTATCTGCAGATCTTTGATGACATCATCACTATCTTAGCCTTGGTCTGCCCCTTTTCCTAGCATGATGTAATTTTTCCCTTAATATCCTTCTAGGCATCCATTCTTCTGCCTTTCTCTCCAAGTGTCCCAGCCACTCTATCCTCCAAGCTTTCACAAATCTAACTATGTCCTGGCCTTCAATTAAATAGTCTAGCTCCACATTGTACCTTATTCTCCAGTAGTTGTTTTCTTTTACAGGTCCATATATTTTCCGTAGCATCTGTCTCTCAAACACTCTAAGGGCACTTTCATTCAGCCCTTTCATGGTCCATGTTTCTGATCCATATGTGACAACTGGTCGGTAAAGGGTCTTATATATTTTGAGCTTTGCTCTTATTGTGATAACCTGGTTTCTGAACAAATGTTTGTTCGCATAATAAGTATGATTACCTGTCTGTATTTTTTCCTTTATTTCTTTACTTATATCATTATCATTGGATACCATTACCCCCAGGTGTCTAAAGTGAGGCACACCTTCAAAATTCTTTTCTCCAATCTTCAATTCTTTAGCTGCTCTTCGGGTCTCCGAGTTTGACATTATCATATATTTTGTCTTTTTTTGATTTACTAACAGCCCGATACTTTTTGCTTCTTTTTCCATTTCTGTGTACATTTTCTTCAGTTTGTGAGCAGACCTAGTATATGATGATTACCACATCATCTGCATCTGCGAGGATCTGTCTGGATTTCCCTTCTGATCAATCACCTTATGTAAGGCTAGATCAAATAAAATCCCAGATAACCCATCCCCCTGTTTCACCCCTCTATTAAATTCAAATTCTTCACTCAGGGCTTGATTTACTTTTACTCTTGCCTTAGTATCCTTCATGGTCATTTTTACTAGCCTTATGATTTTCAGTGGTATGCCTTATTCTTCTAGTGCTTGGTACAATCCATTCCGGTTAATACTGTCAAAGGCCTGTCTGAAGTCAACAAATAAAAAATGTAGGGAATAATAGAAATGCAGGAATAATAGATTGTATCTATGATAAAGTACATCTACCAAAGTTCAAAAAGCAGATCTTGATATTATGTCCATTTTACAACCTCCTTTGCATCCATGTCCATTTCAGCCGGAGCAGAAAACTCAATCACGCACATGGTACATAATCTGCAATCACGATATCATAATCTGCAAGTTAACCTGAGAGAAGCTGGAAGCTTTGAGAAAGGTGCTGGAGGAGAGGGAAATGAAAGTTAGCAGGATCAAAATGGAGTACTTGACTACATCTGGGGCTAAAGGTCTCATATTAAAGCTTCAAGAAATTCAGTTAGCAACAGTTAAGAAGTTTAATGGGTCAACGGGTAAAGTTAACTAGGGTCAAATGTTCAGAGCGATGGAGGATTAGAGGCTGAAATTCAGCACAGAGTGAATGGGGGATGAACAAAATAAAGACGAATGAGTGGAGTGCATTGTTATAAGGAAGTAAATTGGAGGTTGAAGTGAAAAACTTTTAAGTCGGTCATGAGACCTGCGTTGCTCTATGGTGCAGAGACCAGGCCAATCAAAAGAGCTCAGGAATAGAAGATGGAGGGGTCTCAGAAATGAGAATGCTGCGGTAGATGTGCAGGGTGACAAGGAAGGATAAAGTCAAGAATATATGGAGCTATATAACAGGGTCTGTCTGAGCTATATGCTATATAACAGGGTCTGTTAAAGTGGGACCGTTAGAAAAGAAGATTCAAGAATGCCGATTAAGATGGTTTGGGCACGTCCAGCGCAGGAACGTAGAATACATGGGGAAGAGAGTAATGCAGCATGAGGTGAGGGGGAAAATGAAGAGGGAAAGACCAAAGATGAGATGGAAGGACAAGGAGGGAGAGGACCTGAGGGAGCGAGGATGGGAAGAGGAGGAGGCGTTGGACAAGGAGTGGTGGAGGAAAAGAAAGAAGAGAACGCCGACCCCATATGATTGGGACTAGGCGAAGACAAAGAAGAAGATTCAATTCATGATTCCCGTTGAAAGTATTCAAGCATCAATTGCAAATAGCTTTGATTAACTCATTGTCTGAGGTATTTACTAATGCAGAGTGTAATTTAGGCTTGGCAGATTTTAACACCTGAAGCAAATGCTTATATTGCTCTTCAATCTTTTCATCGTACACAGACATATAGATTATGGTGAACTTGTAATCAGGAAAGATTGTCGATCGAAAGTGCAAACTTTCGTGCGTATATGTGCCAATACCTTACGTACTGAACCCCTAACGCATTCATCATTGAATGTAACCCCTTGGCAGACTGACAAACCAATGCTTGATCATGTGCAAATCTCACTGATTTTAGTAGCTCCCCTCCTACCTTTATTCCCACCTCCTTATCCCCCCATTCCTCGCTTACCATTTCCTCTGAATACTCATTTAAAAGCAACAGTGATACTGGGCACCCCCACCGCACTCCCCGTCCTATCATGGCCCATCCCGATTCTCCATTGAGCTACCCTAACCTGCGCCGTCTGGTTCAAATACAAATTCCAAATGAGATGCCTGCCCTTCCAATCGACCCCTAATTCCTTCAACACTCCCATTACTTTTTAAGGGATTAATAAGGGATATTCCGCTGAATTACTTAAGCACCGTCCAAAATCTAGGAATGACAATTAGTCAGAATTTATCATGGCATTCCCACATAAATGACATTTCTAACAAAATATGCAAAACACTGTACCAGTTAAAAATTCACAAAAACCTTAAATCTTATATCATGTTATAATGTGATCCTTGGACAAATAAACCATTATTATTATGGTTTCAGTTGTAACACTCCCCTCCGAGTCCCCGGCAAGCATCAGGTTTCATTGCCGTCATAATGGCCAGAGACTCAAGAGGGGTTGAGCAGTAATCGCAGCCACGTCCGATGCCCATCGGACGAGTGCCTACGCTGCGGTCGGGTCATGCATCCGCAGTAGACGGAGTGACCCTAGGATAAAGGCCATCTGCATGCATGCAACTAGTGATTCCGCCTGAGCCACGCAGGATGGAATGCACTTGATGTTATTTAGCAGCAAGCCCTTAACTCCACCGAGCACACATATGATGAGGACCACTAGTTTTACAGAATGTCTGGGGTACATTTGCCGAAGTTTGAAAAGCAGGTCTTCATATTTCGTTTGTTTATCCACCTCCTTCGCATCCATGTTAGTTTCAGCCGAAGCCGAAAACTCGATCACGAACATGAAGCGTGTGAGGTGGTCGAGGAGAACGATATCAGGCTTGGTCGCCTCCAACTGCCTGGTGGTGGAGGAGTAATTCCACCAGATTTTGCTTTTCTTATTCTCCATGACAGACTCAATATCTCCAGGGGCATAGGGCAGCACAGATATTTCGTGGATGCCAAAATGGTGTCGAAGGCGAAAGTATAACACCCGCAGGGCCACGTTGTGCCGAGCTAAATATGCTGACTTGGCGTAATAACTACATCCGGAGAGAAGGTGACTCAAAGTCTACGGCTGGGCTCGGCACGCCCTGCATCTTGTGTCCGCGAACTCCGTTTTGAATATACTGCGGCAGTACACAAGTGTGTTTATGACACCATCCTGGCACACGAGGATAAAACCCTCAGTCTCACACCTCAGACTGGCGGAGCATAGGAAGGCAAACGTCAGCTCCTTTGTCGATAACCTATGCTTTTCGATGTCTCGATAGAAACATCCATGCATGGGCTTATCGGTATGCACCTTGAGCAAGGCCTTCTGTTCAGCTTTTTTAATTTCGAGCTTGAGGACATCTGCCTTCAATGACCAGATGGTCGTGTCATTGTCGCTTCCGTCGGATGATGGGTCGAAGTTGAGACCGGTTTCGTCCACTGCCCTCTTTGCCGCTTGGAAGAGAAACACCCCTGCTCCCGCACTCTCATGCTCTCTCACGAGATTGAGCAGGGGGTCCCTGCCTTTCAACACTTGGTATGCTATACCCAGGACAACTCTGTTGTGGAGACACTCCAGACTCAATAGTCCTCTACCACCTACATTGCGAGGGAAATACAATCTGGCGACAGAAGATTTCGGATGAAGACTTCTATAGATGGTCATCATCTTCCTCGTTCCCCTATCGTGGTTCTACAACTCGTTGACGTTCCACTTCATACATCCGAAGGTATACAGCAGTGTAGGAACCGCGAACATGTTCGTGGCAAGAACCTTGTTCTTGCCAGACAGCTCAGAACTCCAGATGTTCCTGAGAGTCTGCCTGTATTTGGCAGTGAGACTTTCCTTCACTGCTGCAACCTCCTGCATTCGGCACTGGGGGATGCCGAGGTATTCATAGCTATCATCCTCGAGGTGACGAATGACGCTCTCGTCAACAAGTTGCACGTCTTCCTTGATCTCCGAAAATCTCCCTCTCGCCAGGTGGATGGATGCACACTTATCAAATCCGAATTCCATCCCTATAGCCTCACTGTATTCCAGTACGGTGTCCAGGGCAGTGCAAAGGTCTTTCGCATTACAAGCATAAAGCTTCAGGTCATCCATATAAAATGAATTGGTGACCTTATACATCCTGTCACATGGAACACCGCACATGTATCCTCTACCTTGTCTCAGCCGAAGGGACAGGGATAGGAGGGAAATACAGAACAGTAAGGGGCTCAAGCTTTCGATTTGAAAAACGCCACGGTGGTATGTTACCAACTCTGTGGAAACTGACTGCTTGCCTGAAGTCAGAACGAAGCATGTTTTCCAGTGGTAACAGGCGTTGGATGCAGGACACAACCTCTGGGTGGACTTTCATCAACTTCAGCATGGCGATGATAAGCTCATGCGAAGTGGTGTCAAATGCCTTCTTGTAGTCCACCCTGGCCATTGATAGGTTTCGCTTTTGCCGGATGGCATTCTGACATATGCACCTATTAATGAGCAGGTTGTCCTTGCATCCCGCAATCCCCCGCTTTGAGCCTCTCTGCTCGTACACCTCCTCCCACACAGGCTGGACGTGGTGGAGGATAAGGTCGCTCAAGATAGAGGTGAACGCCTTATATACAAACCATTATTATTATAATAAAACCTAATTCCTATACAAACAAGAAAGCTTCTCATCTTGTCACTCGTATTTCCTCACTTAGATTCTTGTTGTCTTGTTTATAATGATGTTACATGTGAACAAAATAATTAACTCCAAGGTTCATTAAACTCTTGTGTAAGGTTCATTATTGACGTAATACGTGACACACATATCACGCCTTACTTACAACAGGTTGGCAAGATTAAAAACGGCCCCAAGAAGAAAATATTTGCATGCCACTTTTTTATTCCGAATCTTCAAGGATGAAACACCCTCTTATCTATTTGAAATGTTTTCTCTCAGGGCCCCATTATCTGCCATGATCACGCAAAAAAATCCCAACTACATTTATTTCCCTGCACATATTTTCGAACTCATCTCAGATTACTTCCTCTAAAATGTGAAACACTCTCCCAGAAGATTTTAAGAAGGCAAATACGTTGTATATGTTTAAGAACGAAATATACAAAATATTATTGTACGAGAAAGAAGGCTAATTTGTATGAGGTGTGTAACATTCTATTCTATTGTAAGAATCTATATTTTGGTTGGCTTGTTTTATTTCTTTTCTTTTGTCATAATGATAATTGGTATATTGTCAATGTCAAATGTTAGTGTTTGACTGTCAATTTACATTTGTATGTTTTTGTTGCTTTGTCTAATCTTAAAATCATAATTTGGTGTATGTTTATATCCTAGTGTTCAACTGCCGATAACTGTCCGAATATATTTTGTAAAAATTGCACACACTTTTTCATATTTATTGTAAAATTTTATGCCTGTCCCACAGGACTTGTCCCAGGACAAATAAAATTTTTTCTATTCTATTACTTTCGTCCAGTCTACCCTATCAAACGCCTTCTCGAAATCTACGAAGCAAGCAAAAATATCCTGCTCATATTATCTATGTTTCTTTCTACTAGCGTCCTCATCACCACTATAGATAGCATCTTGCATTCCCGTCCCTCTCCTAAACCCGAACTGGTCGTCACCCAGGTATTCATTAGCCTTCTATTTATAATTCTCAGTACTACTTTGGACACGTGGGATGTTAAACTTTGTCCTATAGTATTTGCACGTTTTTGCCCTGTTCTTCTTCAGTATCATAATTAGTACTGTCTTCACGAAGTCTACCGGCCACACTCCATCCTCATAAATCCTAGAATAAGTGCAAGAAATTTTCATCTTCCGTTCTTCCCTGTGATCTTCAGAAACTCTGCAGATATGTTATTTATTCTCACTGCCTTATTCCTTTTCATGTCTCTTTTGACTTTGCTATCTTTAGGATACCTGGTCCAATGCCATCTCTGTAAATGTTGTCTTCCTTTTCTATATCTAACATACTGGGCCCTATTTCCTTACCATACATAAAGCTCTTCACCATATTCCTTCCACCTCTCCTGGATCTCTTTTGTTTCTACGATCAACTTTCCTGTCTTGTCCGTTATCATTGTACATACATAATTCCCTTTCCCTTACTACCACCTGTCAGTTCCTTTACTATCCTTTATCCTATATAATGCATCGGCTCTTCCTTCCCACCTGGTTACACTCTCCATCATCTGTACGTGGCGTCCATCGAAATGAACAACACCACAGTACACCTGGAAAAACTTATATATCTTTGTTCATTGGCTCTTCCCTCTTCTTGGAATTTCTCTAACAAGTTATCTGTTCTCACCATCACGCCTCTCGTGCTTTCTTTGCTTCTCTTCTAAGCCTGTTGTTAAATTCCTGGTATTTTCTCTTGCCTAGCTCTGAGTTTACGCACTTCCATTTCCTTCTCTCCTGCATCTCTATAATCATCTCCTTCGTGATCTACAGTTTTCTACTTTTAGTTGTACTGACTATGCATATCTTTGCTATCGCCACTTCTAAAATTCCATTTTTCAAAATTCCCCATTCATCCTCCACCAATCTCACTCCATGATCCGAACCCCTGATTTCATCAACCTTATCTTGATACTTCTTCTTCATTACTACAGTTAATGTCTTCATATTCCTTTTTTGTACCCTCCTTCCCCTTCTTATCTTTTTTAGTTTTACCCGGCATTTCATGACTAATAAGTTGGGATCTGAGTCTGCATCAGCTCCTGGATAAGTAAGTAGGTTTTTACACTATTCCTGTATCCGTGATGAACCATTATATAATCTATCTGGAACCTGTGTCTCCGGCTTCTTCAGTGTACCTACGCTGAGGATGATGTCTAAACAATGTATTTGTTATCACTTCTTTATTTATCCAGCTAAACTCCACAGCTTTCTCGCCGCAGTCATTTTTCCTTCCTAGCCCATAATTGCCCACCTCTTCCTTCACCCAGTGTTCCAATCCCCCATTACTACCAAGTGCTTACTGCCAGGTATACTTCAAATTATTTCCTCTAGCTGATCGTATACACCATATACCTCCTCCTCTCTATGATTAGAGGTAGGCATATAAAGCTGGATTATAACTAAATTCGTTGGATCTGCCTTTAGTTCAATGATTATTATCCTATCACTCACCTGTTCTGCATACAGTATTTTTCTACCAAGTTTCCTATTCATTAGGAATGCAACCCCGCGCTGGCTCTCAATCCCTCCACTATATAGCCATCTCTTCAGTAGTCCCCACTATCTTTCCATCTTACTTCGCCCAGACTCATGATGTCTACACCCACCCTCTCCATTTCTTGCTTTATATTCTCTAGCTTACCCACCCTTAGCATAGTACTAACATTCCAGGTACTTATTCTGATTGTTGCGTTCCTCTTCTGTATCTTCTTTTCCTCTGCTGCTGTATTTGCCTCTACTTCTGAGCAAGGATTTTGGGTGATGATGACCGCAGGGACCTTGCTCCCACCACCACTGGGCCATGTCCTGTAGTTGCCACGATTCATTTTCATATCAGAACAGTCCATAATTTCAAGGTTTTTAATTTGAGATAGTATTCTGTGACCTTACTAAGTGTTTTTTACGTGACACCATCACAAGTATGAAATAAATATTGTTATGGCGCAAAGATAGTTATATATTACCACAATTCTTAGTAATTAAATAAATAAAGCAACATGTCTCTAGCTTGATCCATTTTTCCTGCCGAATGGCTGAAAACCCTTCAAAACAGCAGGTTTTTTTGTGATTCTGAAAAATTACTGTGGTGAGTTATAGATTATTTTTTATAAATAGTTGAGAAAACATTCAATCTGCACACCATTAGTTTTTTTACAAAATCTAGGCGCAAGAAATTCTTAATGTTTTTAATAATCTCCCTCTGGAGCACAGCCATAATCTATCCCATGTAAATCAGCTTATATTTTTAGGCGAATTGCTCGAAAAGTAGTTCGGCAAGGGGTTGATATTTTGATATCATTGGAAAGATGATAGTTTTTTCTTTAAAATGAGGCCAAATTCATCAAATTCTAGGTGAAGCGATTTTTTGCTCAAACTATAACCTTAAAGAGGCTGCCCCACTAGGTCAGATGCCTTTTGCAGCCGCCTCACTGAGGTATAGATGCTGCGCAGACTAATATTAGTCTGTCTCCTAACCTTTGACCTATCTGGCATTGGTGGCCCTACCAGGAGCATTGCTCCCACCAGTTCAGCTCTAGGGGTCATCGGAGCATGCAAGCCTTTCCACCACAACAAGGTTGTAGTCCAAGACAAGAGGATTTTAATGCATTCGGTCAAAATAATTTTTGAAGAAAATATTCTTTCATTTTACATTGTAAATTCATAATGTACTTCTTGCCAACATACGATTAGCATATTCACTATCCTGATGTAAACAGGCAATTTAAACTTCCTCCCATCGAGTTCACAGTAGAGGCCTGCAAACGGGCTCGAAATCCGGGCGACCCTCGCCTGCCCGTGCCGGGCGCCCTCACCCGTGTTCGCCTCCGCCCGTGTGACGTAGACGCCCAACCGTGCCCGTTCGCCCCGGGTGCCCGTATCCTAGGCGGGTGCCCGGGTCGTTGGCGGGCACCCGGGTCCTTGAGAGCTCTCTCTTGAGCGCCCAAACTGAGGGAAGGGGAGGGGCGGTATATGACTGAGCGGGAAATTCGCGTCGTGCGAATTGCAGACAGCAAAGGCCCTCGAGCTAGAAGCCCTGCGGTGAGGATTTTTGAGGGCTATTGGAACATAAATGGAGAAAGAAATTCCTAGGAGTTCCTTGGTATGCATGTACGTAACTCACAAATCTATAAAGACAGTTTTCTTGATTGTTTGCATCACACTTGGATCGCATCGGTGAGTTAATAAGGGGCTTGTCGCCGACCCCGGCTTGAAGACTTTCAGCACCTTGCAATTGTTACATTGCACCAGATTCATGTACTTCATGGTATGCCTATCCCGTACCTCACCAAATTTCGCCCATACCACGCTCGTCAACCCACGACCCGTCTTTGGCGACGAAATCCAATCGCCCGATTGGACTTTGAGCTTGCCCTCTTCCTTTAGGCGATGTTCAACCTCCTTTCTTCTTCCCCACTCGTTCTCTTTATCGCTTATATCGATATCACTTCCTCCTTGCATCTTCTCACTTACAAATGCTAAACACTTCGATCACTCTCTCACCAGTTCAAGCAGCCGACTGAGCGATAAACTCCTCGACAAAATTTCAATAAATACTGCCAGTCGGACTGGGAGGTTACAATTTCTAACTGTTAAACAATGTTATATTTCCCTCAGCTGCAAGTTGTAAAAATTGTTTAACCCTCTACTAATGAATGGCAAAAACAGAGAGAAGCATACCTCATCCGGGAATTCTGCGATGGGTCGGAAGTGCGAAAAAGGGTTTCGTGGAAAGATTAAGGCGGTCACCCAACATAGAAGGCGGGCGCCTGGCACAAGAGACGGTCGCCCGGCGTAGAGGCGGGCGCCCGGCCACCCACCGGGTGACCGCCCCTTGGGTGGCTAGTTCTCCGTCAAACCTCATTCGTGAGACTTCGGAAAAGATCGTCGAGTGACTTCGGGATATACCTCTCTCTTTATCTCTCGCACACAGGCGGGCATGGGCCGCCCGTATTTTGCGACCGTATGCAGGCCTCTATTTCACAGTGATTTTGTTAAAAATAACATCCTTCTACGTAATTATTCTACCTGATGTAGTTCATTATTAAGGAGCTCAGTGAAGAGGTAATTATTCAACAGCAGAATTTCACCAGTTTTTAGAAGGGTAAGTATGTATCTCAAATCAGCATAAATATTAGTTACAATGCATTTTTCCTTCGGGAACATTAAAATGAAAAAATATGGTCCCATCATTCAAAATGACAATGTGCAATGAAGAATGTTGGAAGTTCAGAGTGAAAAAATGTACAATTATAAGCATAAACATTATTATGGAACCTAAATAAGTATTTTACTGACAATAGTTGGCATTGCAAATGCCGAGCTTCAGCAAGTCTGAGCTACAATTCAGGAAACCATTGATCTAGCAAGTGCACCAGCTTGTGTAATCTGATGAGTCCTTATAGTTTTATAGCCAAGGATTTGCAAAGCAGAACCTTACATTGTCCTTACAGGAAAATTATTTATCATGTATCTTCTCCAAAAGAATTCAGGCATTTAAAAAATCTATCTTTTGGGAAATTAGTCCCAATGGCTTTTATGAAAAATTCTAACTTACTTAAAATTATCTCCACTGTAAAATATTAAAAGACATTTTAATTCATGTACTTTCAAAAGTACTTATCTATAGCTTTACTTTGAATTTGATGGCAAAATGTCTTAAAGCATAGAGTAAGAATAAGTATGTAGGTTCTGCCCCTTCTTATATAAGGTAAATTTCACCACACTCATGAGCCAAAACTTTCAATGTGCCAGATTGGAACTTACAAGATTAATATCAATATTGACCAGCAGCTCGAAAAGCTGAAGTAACCCCAAAGTCAGAAACTGGTGTATGTGAGTTTACCTCAACTCTTTCTTCAGGATATTGATCCCGGCTCATTTTCTTATAAGACAAACTGAGCATTTATAAAAGAAAATCATTAAGTCAAACCTCTTTGGTTCTTTTTATTTAGAAGCTGCTGGCATACTTTCATGTGCATTTTTCGAGTAAAAGTTTCCAGAGCAATACATATATATGTAATGGAATTCTAATAAGTTACACGAGAGCCAGTTTCTCTCCAGCATTGACTCCATAGTGTGTTTGCAGGAAATTGGTCCTAAGCTCAGCATATAGAGTCTGAGCCTTACTATTATGATGAGGCATGGGCGATTTATTTGTAATAGTTTTTAGCAATTTTATGGTATTATGGTGCATCCTGCAGCTTTGGTCTAAACAAGTGTTATATTGTATGGCTGAACAGCAGCAAAATCAGCTTTCTGAAGTGGACCGAGGAAATCCATAGGAAATGAGCAGCATTATTGAGAAGAGAAAACTCAACCGGGACAGCAGTTTCCACCTCAGCAACTCCTGGATACCAATTCTAATATTGATTGGAAAAGTGTAGAAAAGGCAAGCCAATCAAGAGAAATCAGGTGACACTGGACTTTCCGAAATAGCCATATATTGCAGCCAATTTCCAGTTGTCATCACCCTGAGGACGGCAGCAGAGTATGCTGCTGAAACGTCAATCATGGAACCAATATCCTGGATGGAAACCTGAGAAGCCTTCTTGCATTCTATTCACCAGGATAGCCCAAAATCTTTTATCATAAAGATCAGTTTTTCACTAAAACAATTTCATAGAGGACTTCATGAAAATTGCCCAAAGAAGTTTTAGAAATAATAGAAGTATCACATCATTCCAAGGCAGTTATTCCCCATAATCCAAATTACAGTTTTCACATTTAAATTTCACAATTCAACTTTCAAAACACATTCCAAATAATTTTCATTATATAATTGGTATTAACATTTCGGCTGACTAATATTTGAAAATATTACATGATATTTAAATATGGAGTTAAGTGCATTTAACAACAGCAGTATAATTACAAGACACATTCCCAATAATCATTTACATTGCAAATACAATGTCTCTTGACACAGACATGTACAAGCATAGGCATAAAATTAATTTACTGCAGAGATTGACTTATGCTGCCCGTTACAGTTAAATGAAAATAGATTTACCAGCATTCAACAATTACACTGAGTTCTATTAATTAAATACTCAAACAGGTTTGACCAGAATCATAACATCAGGCTTTAGGTATTCTTCCCTTTCATCTCTGGTGCCCTTCACCCAAGAAAAAAGCATAACAGCATTTGGTACAAGGTGCAAATCCATTAGAGATTTATCATCTTCATCTGACTTACTATCTCCAGCATTATCATCTTTATCTGAAGCACTATTCTTTTCAGAGTGCTCAATGGTTGAAGCTATTTTTTCTCCTGATGGCAGTACCAATATAAAAGGTTTATCTTCCACAAGTAGGTGTTCTTGAACAAACTCCACAACAGTTGAAAATCTCTCATACACGGAGAAAGTCCCCTGAAGAAAAAAAATTATTATTAACCATAATTTTAAAACCAAAATTATAAAATTCAAGAGCACGCTACATGCACAGCCAAATTTGAATTGCTGCGTGAAAAGTAGAAATATTTCACCACCCTACCAAATGGTTGAAATATAATTATTCATACTCTGCAAATGCAGAACTGACCATTCAAAATGCAGAATCATTACTTCACAAATACTAAATAATCCCCAACTTACTCATGGAGTGGGCTAAAGACAGGTCCAATGCCTTATATTCTTAGATTCTTATTAGATTCAAAGTTACAAGAGACTAATTGGAGTTATAGCCTGTCGACTAAGTATCAAATTAGTAATGGTACCAGTATCACACCAAAAATGTCATTAAATAAACAAATCCAATAAAAAACCTATGACCATTCAGCACTTATGACAATCAATGTTGTAACCATGCTCAATGATATATGCAAATGAGCGAAAATTATCCATTGAATAGAGTAAAACCCCAAATTTAAAGGTCTTGTATTTCTTTCTTTGATCCCTATCAGCAAAATATGCTCACTATTGTAGATTTTTTATTTAATATTTTCATCATGTTGTGAGCAGTGGCGTAGCCAGGTTTTGGGTCTACGGGAGGGGGGGGGGCTGAAAATTTTTAGGGGGCACCGACTCATACATTAACCAGTAAAATAAACTTAACAAATTTTGGTCAGGCAATAGGCGGATGAGTTAGAACAAAATGACAATTGACAACGTATTATACACTTTTATTTATACGGGCTTGGGACTTAAGAGTGGAAAAATTCACAGACTTAGGGGTGCCAGAAAACGGGGTGGGGGGCATTCGCACCCCCTGCATACGTTACTGATTGTGAGCAAAACTAATGAATATAACAGCCAACCCCAAAACCAAAATTATACCATTGGACATCACAAAAAAGACAAGAGTAGGGGAGAGAGTAGGTCTTGCTGGTTGTAGTATCACAGGTACTTATGTGTGATCAGACAGTCTAACATCAGATGATCAGCTCACTCCTGTTCTTGAAATATATAAAAGTATTGCCAAGAAGGAAATGCATGATCACCAAGAATTGGACATCATTGTGTGAGTCAGGTCTCTTTTAATATTTACCGCATCAATAAGGGTAACTACAGCTTTCAAACTGAATAAACTGTAATATTGAGACAATACTAGCCTGTTACTCAACCAAAATATGAGCATTGCTATGACATAACATTAAGCTCCCTTCAGCTGCACAATTAGGCCTATGTTTAAGGCATAACAACCATTAAGAATTGCAACAAGCAATGTTTAGTGCATCAAACTTATCCTCAGATTGACACCAAGATTAGTAATTGATGCAGTACATTATCAATTCATCTTCAATCATAATTTTTACAGCTAGAGAACCAATTTGTGAAATTTAAGTCACAAGAAAAAAGCCTGTGTTGTTCACACATAACCATTAAATAAAATTTAATCAAATTAAGCACAGACTTTAATAAGTTTGTAATTATATATTCATCAAAACAAATGTACATGACTGCTTTGATTTTAAGGACAATGAAGAGACACGAAAATGAGTAAAGGATTACGAATTCGTATCTCCTCTCAATTTTACACACCTTGATTTTACACATTGCCAATGTTTTGGTTCTTCCAACTATGTAAGATCAATGCCACGCAAGGTTTTACTTTAAAAGTTTTTACACCAGTGAACTTAAAATATGTATTGATGCTCTTCATTAGCATATGCAGGGTTGCTACATACCGGAAATTATGAAATTCCAGTACTTTTCCAGGTTTCACAGGCCAAATTTTCATTTTTCCAGGTTAAAATATCCATTGAAAATATTCATTAAAATAAAATAAGTGGGAACTTTAACGAAAGTGCAAGAATGAGAGAAAATACATTAACGCATGCACACCATATAGTGATAACAATATGCATTTTAGTGAAATACATGAAAACCTTTTATTAAACATAAATCCAAATCTAACAAATGGGCTACGACCATTAGCACTACCCCTCGGCCCCCTGCATACCTACTAATTGCAGAAGTAGCTATAGAAGAAGCAATAACAATTCAAGGAGAGCGTATTTCTGCTTGTTCTCTTTAGCTGAGACTGAAACTTGAAGACGAGATAAAAAAGATATCCTTCAATAAAAGCGTCTCCTCTGTATTCATGCCCATGATATAAAAATCTAGGTACACATGGAAAATGCCGGGTGATACTGGGAGAAACCAAATTTATTACATAATGGTAATGCAGAGATTTAGGAACAGTGTTTAAAACTCGCGTAGCTATCCAGGGGCGGATGCAAACTCAGATCATAACTTGGTGATGATGAAGTGTGAAATTAGATAAAAAAGACTTCGTAAAGGTAGGAAGATAAATAGGTGGAACCTTGAAGCATTGAAAGGGTTGAAAAGGAGGGAATACCAAGAGCTGGTAGAAAAGAACAGAGGTGAAGCAAAGCGAATGGGAACAATAGAGAGATTGGAGATTATAAAAACAGGCATCATAGGAGTGGCAGAGATAACAATAGGAATGGTGGAATAGAAGAGGGTTAAGAAGCAGTGGGTTACAGAAGAAATGATTAATAAAATGGAGGAGAGAAGGATTTGGAAAAATGTCAACACTGATGTAGGCAAGAATACAAGGAATTGAATAATAAACTCCGACGAGAGACCAATCGGGCAAAAGAAAACTGGCGGAAGGGACAATTTGATGAAATGGAAAAGCTGCAGGAAGAGGGGTAAGTGGGTGCTTTATACACCAAAGTGAATGAGTGACTGTTATCGGGTAATAGGAGAGAGCAAATGATACCAAAGGTTAAGGACAAAACAAGGAAGATATTAATCGAACAGGAAGATATCCAGAATAGGTGGAGATAATATGTAGAAGAGTCATATGACAACGAGAATAGACTGGCGAAACTAGATATAGAGGATGAAGGAACGAGAGGGTATTAAGGGAGATGAAGGGTAGAAAAGCTGTGGGAACCGATAACCTACCTTAGGAGCTACTGAAGAATCTAGGTAGTAAGGGGAGACGATCGTTTTTCAAACTAATTCATACGATCTACGAGGAAGGAGTATGGCCAGAGGATTTCGTGAAAACAGTATTAATAACTATCTTGGAGAAGAAGAAAGCGTCAGAATCCGAGGAGTATAGAACAATTACTTTACTTTCACACGCGTCAAAAATTTTGCTTAGAATATTAAATAAAATGTTAGAGAGTAGAGCAAATTACTATTTAGGCGATGACCAGTTTGGGTTAGGGGAGAGCAACTCGAGACGCGATTGCAGTAATGATTGCACTTATAGATAGAAACATGATGTTTTTGCTGGCTTTGTGGATTTCGAAAAGGCATTTGACAGAGTAAACTGGGAGAAACTAAAGTAGATACTGGGGAAAATAGGAATAGATTGGCATGATAGGAGACTCATCCGTAACTTATATATGAGTCAGAGGGCCCAGGTGAGGGTAGCTGATGGTGAATCAGGGTGGGCAGTTATAGATCGCAGGGTGTGGCAAGGGTGCCCGGTGTCGCCTTTGCTTTTTAACATTATGTGGAGAAATAGGTAAGAAAGGCATGGGAAGAGCTACATGTGGGAATCAAAGTAGGAGGCCATTTCATAAAGCCGGTTAGATTTGCCGGCGACCAGGTATTGGTCAATCGATCATCGAAATGATTGCAAGCTATAGTAGATGCAATGGAAAAGCAGTGTGAGAAATATGGAATGAAGATTAATCATTAGAAAACAAAAGTAATGAGAATCTCTAGGGCAAAGGAAGCGAGGCTGCTCATAAAAATAGGAGGTCACAAACTGGAGCAAGTAGAACAATTAAATTACTAGGGTAGTACACTAAAAGAAAATGGGAATAGTAGCAATGGCATTAAGAGGAGAATAGCACTAGCAAAGGAAGCGTTTAATAATAGAAGGGAGCTGATGACAGGGACCTTAAGTAAGGATGTAAAAAAGACTGGTGAAGACCTTGATATGCAGTGTGGCATTGTATGGGGCAGAAACGTGGACCTTGAGAAAGGAAGACGAAAATAGGCTAACGGCGTTCAAGATGTGGGTTTGGCAGAGGATGGAGAAGGTGTGTTGGAGGGAAAGGAAGGCAAATGAGTAAATTCTTGACCTAGTTGGAGAGGAGAGGAAACTTGTGGATGAGATTAGGGGAAGGCAGGGTAGGTGGCTGGAAGGGATAATGAAATCTGATGGTTTGCTGATTCAAATTTCAACTTGAGCTGCCACATAGTATTGTTGACACGGCTTTTTGAAGTAGACGCGTTGTGTGTGTTTCGTTCAAATGGATAAACTGGAGTATCGTGCTGTCATATAACTATTCGTTTTGGACAGTTTATCGCCAACGGATATTCATTCAAAGTTGGTGAAGGTTTATAAGGAGACTGCTCCTTCATTTTCGACAGTTAAGAAATGGGTGGCAGAATTTTAATGTGGCAGAACTTCTCTTGAAGATGAACCTTGTGAAGGACGTCCCAAAACTGTAACCACAAATGAAAACATCGAGAAAGTGCACAATATGATATTGGACGATCGGCGATTAAAGGTGTATGAAATAGCTGATGCCATAGGCAAATCAAAAGAAAGAGTACAGTACATTTTTCATGAAGAATTAAATATGAAAAAACTTTGTGAATGTTGAGTGCCGCATTTGTTAAATGCTGACCAAAAGCAAGTGCATAAACAAATTTCTCAGCAATGTTTGGACCATTTTTAATAGAATCAAACTGATTTTGTGCGCTGATTTGTTACTGTCAAAGAGACATAGGTCCACCACTACACGCCAGAAACTAAATAGCCGTCGAAGTAGTGGGTGGAAGCTGGCAGATCTGCCCCAAAAAAGGCAAAGTCGATATTTTTTTGCCGGAAAGGTGATGGCCAGTGTTTTCTGGAATGCAAAATGGATTCTTCTTATTGATTACCGTGTAAATGGTAAAACAGTAAATGGCAAATACTATGCAAGTCTTCTGGACCAACTGGATGAGAAAATATGCGAGAAGAGGCCTGGGTTGCAAAAGAAGAAAATCATCTTTCACCAGGATAATGCACCTGCCCACAAAGTTGCTTTGGCAATGGGAAAACTGAGGGATTTGAAGTACAAATGATTGGAAAATTTATCATATTCACCAGATTTGGCATCCTCTGACTTCTACCTATTTCCACATTTAAAAAAAATTTGTGACTGGAAAACATTTTGAGTCCAATAAAGATGTTATGGCAGCCCCAGATGGTTATTTTGCAGACCTAACAGAATCGCACTTCCGTCACGGAATCTACTCATTTGAAAAACATGAGACAAAGTAAATTGACATAAAGGGGGACTATGTATAAAAATAAATGCATTTTTGACATAAAAATTACAGTCTTTCATTGCCAGGCCGAGAACTTTTCACCTCACCCTCGTATAAAGAAAGAAATGAAAACCATGAAAAAGTCAAGGAGAAATTTATGAGGATTGATTACATAATGTTACATTTACGAATTGTTAATGCTTGATTGGTTGAAGCATTAGTCACCAAATAAAAGTAAATTCAAAATTCTACAGAGGAAAAGGATGTGTCAGTCGCCTAAATGGTTAAAGCACTTGGCGTGATATTGAGGAATCTTGAGTTTGAGTGAAGGTTGAGGTGGATGGTTTCCCTTCTGTGAAATTATCAAAAGTATGTGGGATTCAAATTTCAGCCCAGGCAGACATTTGATTCACTGTGAATTCCTCACTTTTGAGTTTTCTTCCACCAGTGATGCCACAAAAGTGAATTTAATTGAGCATGTAAATTAGGTACTAACTGACCTGCAAGAGGACTCCATCAGGAAACCTGATTCTGATAAGAGTGTAGCGATAGAGCTTCCGCTCTCTTTGCTCTTCTCTCTCTCGCATTGCCTTCGTGCGAAGCATTGAACTCTGTTCCACAGCTGCAGCCCTTCAAAGACAAGGTAGTATAAAGCATTCATTTGTTGCCTCAACCTTAAGGAAGCAGGAAGGCAGAGCCAGCCAGAATAAAGAATTATTATTTCCAATCACTGCATTTACACAAATGATGTGGTATGCAGTCACGCACATGGGTGCAAAGTTATACCCCAAACACGGTGAAATTCGCGACGAAAAAATCAATTGACTTGACCAGGATTCGAACCTGGGTCTCCCAATTATCGGTCAGGTGTGTTAGCCAGTTACACCACCAATCCATCTTAATTCAAGGCGAACTTCAGCGGGGGGGGGTTTATTGTTTAGGTGATTAACACACCTGACCGGCAATGCTACAATGTAGACTGGGGATGTCAACATCTTATTCGTGTAAACCCCCCGCTGAAATTCACCTTTAATTAAGATGGCTTGGTGGTGTAACTGGCTAACACACCTGACCTGTAATTGGGAGACCCAGGTTCAAATCCCGGTCAAGTCAAATGAATTATTATTGGCTACCTCACCAATAAGGTTAGAGACTTGAATACCACTTGATGCTAGGCTCTAGGTAAATTTGAATAAATTGTTGCCTCAATTTGAATTTAAGATGCAAAATGACCTATACCTTCATTGTACCTTAACCCTTTCACGCCGAATGCCGCGTATATGCGGCGAGGTTTTTCTTCGCAAACGAACGAAAGCCTCATATATGCGGCGTCAATTTTCCGACGCAAACGAGCCAATGCCGCGTGTATGCGGCGCGGGGTGGAGGAAAGTGACCGCCGCGGAAACAATAGACCCAGGTACGTGGTCGCCCCTCGAGACCCAACTTAGCGCGAGCCCTGGCCCTTACTCGGCCGCTCGGATCGACCCTTTCATATCCTCTCCACGCGGTCAACTACAGCTTTTTGCAGTGTTTTTTCTAAAAAATTATTTGATGCTTACTTTAGAAATCTAAAGTTAGAAATGAATTCTTTTTTTGCAAACCACATGGAAATTTTAAACAAAATTCTAGCGTTAATATCAACGGAGTTACAGAACGGCAATCGACAAAGGCATTAACGTACGCATTTGGAAAAACTTGTGGTTCAATTCAAAGTTTGTTATAAGTTATAACTTATAACCTCATTCCATTTTTCCTCATGCATCATTTCTTTTCGAGTCCCCGTATTCTATCATATCACTTTTGTCTTCAGTTTTGGATTTGGGAATACCCATTGCTTCTTAACCTACCTTTGTACCACAAGCATATTCGTGGTGACGTTATGTCTAATGACCTGTTTCGTCAAATTTTGCTTTTGGAAGGTTAATTATACATTTCTTAGAAAGTGAATCGTAACCATTACTTAGACTCTGTCATTGGTAATCCTACTGGAGTCTCGTTGATGGTGTTCGAGAATGGCAGTTTAGAGCTGGATGGCTAGGTCCTCCGCGGTGTCCTAGATAAGAGACTTTGCATAACCTTTACACCCCTCCCAAGGCACCCGATGTGTTGTGTGTAGCATACTACGTGAAAGTGTGTACTGTGAAAGATGCGACTCTCGGTTCATGTGCTTGGAGTGCGACGTGGGACTGTGCGTGCCTCCATGTTTTAAAATTTATCACACACAGAGAAATTTTAAATTTCAGAACACTTTTAAAGTAAAAAAAGACAAAATATAAAAAAATCATAAAATACAAAAAGCAAAAACGATATTTTTATCTTTGCCAATGCCGGTTCAAAGCCCGATATATAATCTCCAAATCAGTCGATAGATATTAAAAATATACAAAATCCGTCAATATGAACATTAGAACTCCATTTAAAATTTCTGCACGCTCAGAAAAACACAAGGAATTTATTTTTTATATAACGAAATCAATTCAAGCAACAAATATTTGTTTATATAAAACACTGCAATTTCAGTCAGAAGACGCTGTGAAGGTGTCTTTAATCCTTCTAGGGTCTGGGACAGTGGCCGAGGAAAGGGATTTGGGTCACAAAACGGTAAGGGATCGGACCTCTGCCTTCCGTCCACGCGAGAGAGCTTCGTACAGGGGAGTGCAAAAATTTTTCAAGAGACTCGTAACATGGAAGAATTTCCCTCCACGAGGCTTCGGCGCGAAAGGGTTAAAAAAAGAGTATCCACAATAAAAACCAAGATGAATAGCAGCACATACATTAGAAATACAAAATGAAAATTGATATTTTATTAATTATGGAAATTTTTTTGCATAAAGGTACAAACGCATATCACCACATGTAATATGCAATGTTGACTCAGAACGGTAACCAGAAAATATAACCAATATCACACTAGTGGACAACTGTATATGTGGTTTGTGCTTTTTAAACAAAATATTTCTGCAAAAATTTGGAGGTCGAACCACAAACATTGTCATTCTTTGTTAAACACAGCGGATGTGCTCCAATACATCTTTGCACCAGTAAGAATTGCACTAAATCAGAGAATTTTAAAATTAAGGAATTAGAGATACATTATATACTCCACAAACATATGGTAGAAACCAACATAACAACTATGTACATGCATAATACATATTTAAAATTACATAGTGAAGTGGTTTTTAAGACATTCATTGTGTAACTTCAACAGGGTATAAATTCAAAAAAACAACAAAAAAGATCATTCTTAGTACATAAGTACTTTGACAGTGATTCTGAGATGACAGAATTAAAAATTTTGACTTTGATGCATTACACTCTTATAAAGGGTTGGAACATAGTAACTTTAATAACATTTCTCTGGTTATTATTATTTCATCAGTATACATTTGAAAAGCTAGACATGCATTTGATATGGGTGATCATGGAACTGATATTTGTCAATTAAATGTCATATGGATATGCTGTTTAGCTCTGCATAAAATTATTAAGTTTTATACTTACCTCAATTCCATCTCACGCTTTAATTCTTCTGGGGATAGGGTAAAGAAATCAGCTGGGAGATTTAGAGGAGCAGCAGCCTGCGAAGACAGCAATACTTGTGTATTGCGATCTAACTCCAGTTGGATTGGTTCTGCTGTCCTGAGAGCATCAACTAACACCTGTAATCAATCAATTTTAAAGATTTATGTCACAAATGAAAATTGACCCAGGTTTACGAAAGAAATACATTATTCTAAGAAATAATTTTACACTGAAATAGCTAGGGTTTGGTCAGTAAACGCAATCAATTGCATAAAATGTGACTTTTATACCATAGGATAAGACACAGACAATATTGTCTTTCATCACAAATTTTACACATGGAATGTTAAAGTTACTGGAATTCCTGCTAAATATTATTTCTTTCCTAAAACTAATGAATTATATTTGTGTTTGTAGGAAAAGTTAGAGCTACCTACATGCATAATTTACAAGAAAATATAAAGACATTAATTGGATTTGTTTTATACCTCAGTATTGGTGGTGAAAGGAACTGGGATTTTTAATTTGGTGTATGCAGGATTCAGATTTGATAAATTTTGGATTCGACCCATCACCAACCATTATTGCAATAATATTTAGTAGAAATGTGTGAAGAGCAATTGAATGAACTGCATACAGCTTTCATAAACCTAGAAAAAGCATATGACACCATCCCATGGCAGAAGTTATGGAAAGTTCTTCATCTCTTGAGTACAGATGAACAGTTAATAAGGATTTATGAAAGAATTCTATAGAAATAATGTGCCGTACATTAAATATGGAGAACCACTGTTGAGACCCATATCAACAACTAAATACTTACATCAAGGCTGTAGTTTATCACCCTAAATTTTTAACACCTATGCAGAAATTGAATTAATAAAATGGAAGGAAACTTGCATAGGCATGGGTTTCCCAGTTAATGATCACTATTTACTGACTCTCAACTTTGCTGACGACCAAGCACTGCTGGCTCTGGATGCATTTTACTATGAGTTGATGATAAAGAGGTTGTACTCTGAATATAATAAATGGGGATTATGAGTAAACTTGAAAAAGAGTATTTAATAATCAATAATGAAGAAAAATCTAAAATACTGATCGAAAATGGAATGGTGGGTAATCAAGTGGAGGAGTTTAAATATTTAGGTACAACAGTTAACTAAAAAAATAAAAATGGTCTAGAAAACAGAGAAATTAAACATAAGATTCAAGAAAGTAAAAAATTATTGGCAGCTTTTAGACAATGGTTTGGTAGTTTTTGAGGATGCTGGAGAGTATAGGAGAGCATCTGAAGGTGAAAGAGGGACATTTGGGGAAGACGTTAGTGGTGATAGATTGTGTAGTGGATATAGAGAGGAGTGGGAATAAGTTTTTAAGGATTCTTTAGAGGGACTGGATATCTGGGAAGTTGGTGGCGCAGAGGGAGATGTTATGATTTTTATTTTGAGGTGGTTTAGGGAGAAAAGGTTTATTTTTAGGATGTGCTTGTCAAGAATGGTAAAACAACACTAGATATTTCCAAAATTACTCACCAATGTCAAGGCAAAAAAACATTAATTTTAGTTTATATAAAAAAAGAACAACTTCACCCATACTTATGGTGTAGAAGATGGGTAATGGGAGTAAGGGAGCAAATTAAAACTCTCACTGCTATGGAATGAAATATATACCTACTTAAAACAACCAGGTTTCAATACTGAAACAAAAGGCACAAGAACAAGCACTCAAACTGAGTACCAAATGTAACTCATCTTCAATGAACCTAAATGTGGAACTGGTAGCAACTACTTGATAATTAAACTCCCAAATGGTCATGAAATTAGACTCATACCTTAGACAGAAGAGGAGAATTTTTTTTTGCTCTCGGACGATTCTGGTGGTCCTGTGATCCTGATGAGCTATTGGCTTGTCATCAGGTTTCTCACGGACCAAACCACCAGAACTTGACAGAAACACCCATGCCTTGGGCATGCAAACCCGACCCAGGTGGGACTCGAACCTGCGACCCTCGAATTAGCAGGCGAGGACTTTACCCCGCTGTCACAGGGACCAGCACTTAAGTTTCAATATCACCCCAAAAATATAGAAATTTACTTTACTTTCTATGAAACTAGCTAATTCCCTCCACTCCTCCGCATCACTTAACTCCTCAGACATAATTATGAAAATACCACCCACACTTCAGGAATGAGGATATACACTAGAAGTCTTGAAACTATTGTACATAGTTGAACATCATGAACCTCTTTGTTTCATTGCTCATTTAATAACTAATATTCATGAAATGAGACAAAAAAATGATGAAGATATCTACAACTATAAGCAAAAATTTTGGGAAGCTATTTTTCAAGCTGGGACGAATAATGAAACTTGACTCACCGTAAGTTTCTCAAAGTCCTCTTTTAAGTGCTTGTCAAACATAAGAAAATCTTCCATTGACTCGGTATCTTCAGCATTTCCCTGAGCTTCAGCTTGCATATGACAGACCTGGAATCCAGCTGCTCTCAAAAGAATGTCAGACCCTTGAACAGGAGCAACACGTTCCCTGTACACCCGGTTGGAGCATCGTATTTTTCGGTACTTCTCTTCATCAGGATGTGCAACAATGTTCTCAAGATATTTACAAAGTGTATCAACACACGTTGCCACTCTTTCTCGGCCTAATGGACGGTTGCATGAATGTATAATTAGAGCAGCTGTCAACCCCATTTCATCTTCGGATCCAATCTCTAGCTGTTCATAGAGGAATTCTGAGATCCGTTCATTCCACTTTTCTTTAGAGAGTACATCTGGTCCTGAAATTGCCATTATTTAGTAGCCTACTTTGTACAAAAAGGCAGAAGAGTTCATTCCCAACAAGATCCCAATTCCCAATCCAGAAAAACTGTAAACACTAAACACATAACAACACTCACCCAATTCAAAATACTTGTACTTACCAACTAAAGGACACCTAAAGTACACTCCTTGGACTGTCAATGGGGTATTACCCCGGGTGTCTTTTTTTGCTGGTGAGCCAGTGCCTTTGGTGTTATCTTGTTTTTCAGCTTCTAGCTCACGACGCACTTGTGCACGGATGGCATTCAAGGATCTGCAGTGAAAAAAATCACCTCCGTTATAAACGCACCTGCACTTGATAAAAATATCTCTTAACAATAATATTCTTAGATTATGAGAAAGATCCTGAATTTCGGTATGACGTTTAAAGCTCATGTTTACCCCAGCATTTCATGTGAAGTTGACAGTTACTGTTATTTGAGGCTGTAATGGATGAGTTTAAAGAATAATAATTATCATAGGCTCAGCAAAAATTCTGAAAATTTTAGCTAAGACTTGGTGTAAAATACTCAAAACTACAAAATAATGAGACACTTCTCCATGCCAGTCTCAATTTTTAGATAAATTTAGCATAGAGAGGGTGGAATTAAGAAATACATTAAAGAACTATCTAGATATTCTGTTACAACGCATGAATTGAGCTATAGTAATGTAAACAACTAGCAATTATCCCACACAGCACAAAGATATCCATTGGACATACAATGAATATCCATGGTGGATATCCATGACATCCATTGGATATCCATAGATGTCTTATGAGGAAATACCATAAAATCTTGATAAAAGTTATTTGCCATTAATTAATGCCAGATAACTGTTATCCTCTATTGCCACATAGTATGCATATAAATGCAATATTACTGCGAATAAACAAGATTTTTCCAGTTCCCGCACGTTAGCTTCAGCATCGTAGCTAGGGGCTGGCCAGACGGGCGGCTGCCAGGGGCGCACTTTGCAGACCCACAGCCTACGGGCCATAAATCGAGGTAATATTACCTCGATTTATGTGGTATCAACCAGTAACTGTCTTTTTGGGCAGCTTGATTCTTCTTGAATCTCCTTATCGGAAAGCGGAAAGCACAGCTTCCGTACGTTTCGTGCACGCTACTGTGACCGGTCGAGGAAGCGGAACATTTTCGCCAGGGATACTGTTTTGAATAACAATTTTTTAAGGAAATAAGTGCCACTTCTTGAATTGATATACAGTTTTTATGGAAAATCTATAGGGGAAATCTTTTTATGGAAAATCTATCAGAAATCTGCATGACACCCACTGGAAATCGTGTGGATCCACCAAACATCTATACCTCCATAGCACAATAGAAATTACAATTGAGTTAATGTCTTAAATTATTCTTTGTTCAGGCACATACATTTAATATATCAATTTACAATACATAAGCAGACGTATAAATAAGAAAACGTGTAGACATCGATTGTTACGTTTATGCTGTAGCTTAAATATTTTCAATTATATATCCATCATAGAATGTCTAATGAATATCCATTGGATATCCATGGGTGTACTCTGATGGATATCCAGCCATGGATATCCAATGTATATACATAAGAAATCTCCCATGGATATGTGGTGGATATATGGATATCCATTAGACATCCAATGGATATTTTGTGCTATGTGGGATAACCTCTGGAGTCTAAATGGTTCAGACGATTTTCGAAGATTTGAGCCGTTCAGCTCATCCTTATTCTTTTGAATTGATGTAATGATTCGATGGAGAGTCAAAATTCTGCACATATTAATAAACCATTAATTACGTGTTAAATGCTGCAGATTGGGTATTCTTCTGTTCCATTCGTGCAAGAGCTGCAGCAGCAGCCTGTTGAGCTTCGGCTGATGGTGGTAATCGGGCAGTTGGCACTTGAGACGTTGTTGGTTGAGGCTTTCGAACAGTCTCTTCGTTCAGCCGATGGCCGGGACCGGCCAACTTAAATTTGGCATCGGCCTTTTTCTTCTGAAAGAATTTCTTGATAGCTGACATGATGTTATCTAAAACAAATATAATATATTAGAAACTACACCCATTACTTTTTAACACATAACATTATTACAAACGAAGAGAACCTCACAATTGTTTTAAACACGAGGAGAATGTTCTTTGGGAAGCTTAAGCTGAGAGACGCTCTTCTTCAATTCCTCAATGGCTTTGGTGCTTGCTAAAATACAAAAAGGATATGTTCACGAAAAATCAACGCAATACAGCAACCCTTTACAATGCTTTCAGTTTCACTCACGCGCTCGCATAAATCTTTCTGATATTCGCTGACCATAAACCTTCCATGAAATGCAAATGAAAAAGATGTTCGCAGAAAGAATAAACGCGAATGCCTTCAATAGTTTAATCTGAAACTCGTCAAAAGCAAACCACTGAACAAGATCTTCACAATAATTAAGAAATGTATTCGCCTCGGTTTTTTCTAACTCGTGTTCAGAATCTAAGCCAAGTAGATCCAGCAAAATTGATGACCATTCGTGAATGTAGAAGAGGGCCACATCCAGAAGGGTGGAATTGGAAAATAAACTCTCACTGAGAGATGTCATCACACTATAAACATAAATAATTATCACCAACTTGTTGAATAAACTCCGTCATCACCTAATACGATTATGGTACACTTTTAACTCCAGGAAGTAGCCAGTATTCGTACCAAATTTGTTAACAACACGAAAACGAAAATATCATGAGAAAAACAAAACACAATACGTTGCGCTCCGCGGATGGAGGTTGGGTCGGTTGGGTCAATTGAGTGCCGACATCAGTGGTCGTGTCGTAAGTGATCCATGGCGACTGATCAACAAAAAGATTATCCACCCGAAGGAGGCAGTATAAATGACATTGATGAAGAAGTTGTATGTAAAACTGTTTTGGAGCCGGGAGCATGCTCAGAGAAAATGCTCGTCACAACAGATTCATTCGAAGAGTTTGAGCAGGAAATGGACTCGAGTTTTGATGAAAGGCAAATGAAAGAAAGTACAACTAGTACAATTAGCGAAATTCAGGAAGAATTGCATGATGGCAATAATAGTTCTGACCCCGAGGATGGGAAGCTTATGGCAAACGAAGTTGCAGTATGTATAACTATCATTAATGGAGTTGACACACAACATTGCCAATGACATTAATATGGATTTACAGTTTTTGCCTGACGAACTTTGCAGGAGGAACTCGCATCTAGGCTTAGCGAGACAAGCCTTACCTCAGTCGAGGGAGAAGTTAAAGCGGATGAGGAGAAGAATGGAATATCAGAAGAAGACGAAAAGGAAGATACTTTGGCTACGCCAGTCGGGTCTCTTTCTGGCACCGAAGAAACCGAATGCTGGCAAAATGCAGCATGGAAAAGACGCAAAAAGCACATTTTCATTCTGAGTGCTGCTGGTAAACCAGTTTATTCCAGGCAAGACCCAAACTTTGTTTCATATTAAGATAATACTCATGACGAACACTATTATTTCACTTATACCTAAATTTCTATTATCCTAGAAATCAAAGTAACTACGTTTCTTCTGAGTATTACGCCCTTGTTGCGTGAAGGAAATAAATGTATGTTCATTGCACCACTGTAAACAAGTTCTCTACCATCGTGCATACATGAATAGGGGTTCATTAGGAGTAGGAATTCATTTAGTGTAAGTCATTATGGATCTAAATTGAGGAAAAGATGTGAAGTTAGTCAGTTTAACTGGTGATTTAATACCAAGGTGTGGGCTTTTCATTTCGGTCCTCGTTAGTTTTTGAAAAATATTTGCCCCTGTTCATCACACAACCTAAAACATTCCAAATTCCTTTCCAAAATCAGCATTTCTGAATGTACTCACTTCCCCATCGTTTCGCCTAGACTAAGTGTCATTATGGCTTTTTTAAATTAGTAAACCACTGAAGTAAAGGCAGGCCACATTATTTGCCCATCCAATAAATTTAGATAAGTGAGTGGTAAGTAGGTAATGTAAGCTTGTGCATATTCCATTGCATCTTAATATTTGCATTTATATTTTATATCCCTATTGAAAATGCCCCACTGGTTTCCTATAGGAATTATGTGAATTCCTATAGGAATTACAGTTTCCTACAGGAACGATGAAGCTTCCTATAGGAAAAATAAATTTCCTATAGGTACAAGAAAGTTTCCTATAGGAACGAGAAATTTTCCTATAGGAATGATAAATTTTCCTATAGGACGAATATTTTCCTATAGGAACGAGGAATTTTCCTATTGGACGAATATTTTCCTATAGGAACAAGAAATTTCCTATAGGAACAAAATATTTTCCTATAGGAATGAGAAATTTTCCTATAGGACGAATATTTTCCTATAGGAACGAGGAATTTTCCTATAGGACGAATATTTTCCTATAGGAACAAGAAATTTCCTATAGGAACAAAATATTTTCCTATAGGACGAATATTTTCCTATAGGAACGAGGAATTTTCCTATAGGACGAATATTTTCCTATAGGAACAAGAAATTTCCTATAGGAAAAAAAAATTTCCTATAGGAAAAGGACGACTATATTTTCCTATAGGAACGAGAAATTTTCCTATAGGACGAATATTTTCCTATAGGAACGAGAAGTATTCCTATTGGGCGAATATTTTCCTATAGGAATGAGAAATTTCCTATAGCACGAATATTTTCCTATAGCAATGAGAAAATAACCGTCTAGTTATGAGAAATTTTCCTATAGCATGAATATTTGACAATGGAAAAAGGTTTCCTATAGGAATTAGCAATATTTCTATAGCACAATAAATATTTATTATAGGTACATTAAGAATTATGTTTCCCATAGTGCGAAAAATTCTAATTAATTCGAAATTAAAAATAGGAAACATTTCATTTTATCAATGGTTCTGCATTCTCACAAATATAATGCATACATCACCATACAAGACAAGTTTTTACAATATTTCATTTATAATTAAAACATTATTGTCAATAAAAAATTTTTAAGAAAAAGTTAGAAATTCATTAAAAAATGGTTCACCGGTATGGAACTCACATAGTCAGTTCCATTCCAATTCCAGTGTAACGCAAACTACTTATATCTGGCATAACACATGAAGTTCTTCTCCCTTTGTCATAGTCCGGCGTTTTACACGGGGCACGTACAATCTGATGTAAGTACGAACGTACATTTCAAATTGCATGGTGTCGTGTTTACACGATGCATTACCCGCGCGGGTAGATGCGTGAATACAATCACCATCAAATTTTCACCGTGTAAACACTCCAAATTGCGCAAATGCGTTGATACGTGGACAGAAAATAGCCCGTTCTAATTTGGTGAATGTGTTCACGCATCTGTCCTGCCACGTACTTGCGGGTAAATGCATCGTGTAAACACGGTAAGCCGTGAATTGCAAGAACGCATGCGTGAACGCGAGGTAACAAAATAGCTTCTGCTCTAATTCGAAAATGATTGCACGCCCGATTGAGAAAAAAATGCAGTTTGAAGTTGTGCAATTTCGTGCCCGAGTAAAACGGCCTTATGACTCTGTAGGTGTGCAGCAATCCTCTTTCTCTCTTTCAACTTTGAGTTCTTTAATCACAAAATACACTACCCCTGAAATTGATTCAAGTAATATATATATTGATTGTTTGGGCAAATGCACGGTATTTGGACTGTAGCGTCCAGTAATTCCCGTCAAGTACTGTACCGCACTTTTTTTCTGCGTAATCTTAGCATGCCAAAGTTATACTTATGAGATCGCTCTCTCATCAACTCAGTCAGTTGATGTAATGGTCAGAGTCGGCAACTCATGAACTGAAGGTCCCCAGGTCTAATCCTAGCGGTGGTGTTTTTTTCATGGTTATGTATATGAGACTATTTTCCTATGGGAAAATTATTTCCTATAGGAAAATTATTTCCTATAGGAAAATTATTTCCTATAGGAAATTTCCAACAGGAAAATTATTTCCTATAGGAAAATTATTTCCTATAGGAAAATTTCGAGTTCCCATTGTCAAATTACTGTGGGAAAAAAATTCCTATAGGTCATTTTCAATAGGGATGTAGTTAATTTCATAATCACCACTTTATTTTTGAGATTATTTCAATTGATTGTTATTTTTTTCAGGTACGGCAATGAAGACAAGCAAGTTACACTCTTTGGAGTAATGCAGGCACTTGTATCATTTGTAGCTGATGGAAATGATTCAATCCGTTCAATCCATGCTGGACCTGTCAAATTCGTTTTTTTGACCAAAGGACCAGTTATACTTGTCGCAGTATCTAGAACTGTGGAAAGTGTAGCTCAAGTGGCAATGCAATTGACGTGAGTTACTTATTTCTATTTTAATTTATTTCTTAGTATTACATCATCTTTGATCAATTTTGTTTGATTCTGCTCTTAAGGCCGTTTTACACGGTACATTTGTTTGTACAAACTTCCGTGAACTCTTGCATGAGGCAAAATGTATCGTGTAAAGCGGCAAATTGTATGAACGCTTGTGCGAATGTCTCAATGCCTGCACGGGAAATAGGACCTGTTCTAATTTCGTTGAGACAAACGTACAATCTCACGTACATACGTTTGTACAAAATATTTCATCATGTAAAACGGCCTTTAGACTAACTTACCTATGATTCTGTGTCACTACTGAATTGACAAAGACCAGGTGAATTGAAACTGATTACTTTGTTTAAATTTTCACTAACTGTTATTCACCTCTGCTCTTCAAGTAGCTTATAATTAATTTCCCTGCTCACTGAATAATCACGTCAATGAAACAATGAAGGAAGAGGAAGCCATGAAGAGCTAGTAAAAGTTGCATTTTAAGTCCTGAACAACGTGGAATAACGTTAGATATTTCATGCTTTGAATCTTTGCATTTCAGGTATGCTCACAATCAAATAGTGAGTGTATTAACTTCATCACAGCTGGCACGGGTATTTGAACAGCGGAGGAATTATGATCTCCGTCGTCTGTTATCTGGTGCAGAGCGTTTACTTGATCGTTTACTCTCCGCAATAGAAACTCAACCTGCATTCCTCCTCTGTGCCATTCGTTGTTTGCCTTTGGCCGCCAGTTCTCGAGAAGTCATTGGATCTACCATTCAGTCTGCTTGCTCAAAAATTAAGGTTGGTGGCTAGAAATTCTATGCTTAAAATTACTATCTGAAATCCAAATCTCACTTCAAGCAACGTACCCATTCTCAGCTAAGAAGTTGTTCCTTTGTTCTCTACCATTACATGCCTTGTCTATGTAAAGGGAAAATTCAACTTCATTATAACTAGTTTCCAGCAAAGTGTTATCTTTCATCGACAAGTGCCCTATGGTAATGGACGTTAATAAGCACATATCCCATGAACTTTTCCTGGTGATGCTAGTTTCTCTTCTCGTGTGTTTTCTTTTCTCAACATTTTTCGTCCAAGTTAGGAAGGCCTCAAGTCCAAAACTATCATTTATTGATCTCAATTATCTTTAATAAACTCTTTGTAATCCACTAGTTATTGTATGCCATTCTTTCCCGTGATGAATTTGTGCTTAGTGCGATGTAATATGTACTTGTTATTCTTAAGCCAGTGAAGTATTACAAAATACTTATACTGAATGGTCAAAACTCTGTCATTGGCAGTATATTATTGATTCTCCTTATTTATATAAATTTTTATTTCAGAACTTAGTGTTTGCCATATTAGTAGCAGATGACCAACTTATTTCACTGGTAAGAATGAAGAAGTACTACATCCATCCGGCAGATCTCCATTTGATATTCAACCTAGTCAGCTCATCAGAGTCCTTCAAAGCTGCCGAGAGCTGGACTCCAATTTGCCTTCCAAAATTTGACTCCAGGTGAATATTGAGAATGATAGCATGAAAATGGATGCTTCACATTCTATCATCTTCTCTTATTGTGAGTCACTATGTGCTATTTAATACATACATATATTGCTGCAGAACTGACTCACTCATTGATACAAATTCCTGGGTATTTCTAATCAAGCTAGAGGGTTGATTTGTTCAGTGGAGGTAACAACCACTTGTATGTAAAAGAAGACAATATACAAATGAACTGCTACTAAGCAAAAAGTGTAGTAGTAAAGTAATTTTCATGAAGTTAGGTGTTTCTCCTTTTGCACCATCCATAGTACCTAGTCTGCACACACTGTGAACAACTCTCTTCTTTTCAGTGGTTACCTCCATGGCCATGTGTCTTATTTATCGGATGACTGCCAGGCCTGCCTATTACTGCTCACAGTGGATCGGGATGTATTTTTTACCCTTTCTGAAGCGAAGCAGAGGATTGTTGAGGTAAAAAAATGACCAGCAGACCTGCTGCCTGCTTTGCAGGCAGACTCTGTCTGAGAAAGATAGACTCGCTCTGAAAAAGTGAACCCGGGAGTCCCGAAAAACTTTGCAAAAACTTTTAATGGTTGGTCATCGTGAGCAGGCATGGTTTCATCAAAGCTGGAGTTTCTAGAACAACAGTAAGGCATTTTTTGCACATTGCATTGTTTTAGGTGCCCCACTGGCAATTTTACTTCCCCAAAACAGCAAGCTCTGGAGCAATATTTGACATACATTAAGGGGGCCGTATACTACAGCCGAAAATGCTTCCGCAGACATCTACGCACCTTTATGTTACGACTCTGCTTTGCTACTTCAAGCAAATCTGTTTTCGCATTCCTATAGAATAAGGATTAATGTTTAGAATAAGTGTTTCTTTATAAGAAATAAAGAATAACTTTTCGTTTGTTACTTTCTACATATTATTTCAGACCGTGGAAGAAGTGTAAATTTGTCGAAAATTTTCATGATTGATGGTGATTGCCATGACGCGTGCGACGTATATATATCTATTTCATTCAAGAGTCCATTATCTTGGACTTTGAAACATGCATGTAGTTGTTAGGTCATTGCATTTTGATAATTTGGAAATAGTTGTAAATACTCATTATACTTATTCTTTCGTCAACAAATTTTCAAAATGTGATGTAGATTTCAGCGGGGCTTAGATGAGGGTTGATTCTTCCATTTTTTGGGTTTACCTCAGTGTCGTTCCATCTTCTTCACAATATTTTGCCAGCTATCCTGCAGGCTTCTTCAGGTCCAAGTGACTGCTGGAAGTGTGTAGGATTGCCTGTGAAATATTGTCATGAAGACGGAGCGATGCGGTAGAAATCCCAAAGAATGGAAGAATCAACCTCCTTTCAAAATTAATATTTACTGGTACATTAGAGTTATATTAGTATTCTGCAGACTTATTTTTAGTTACAAATTAAAGTTTTACCAGAAAAACAAAGCTCATAGTACAAAATTCACTAGTTCATCTTTAACTTTTTGGTATTCCAATTTAATTTGGTTTGTCGATGAATATCTGTAACAGATATTCATCGACAAACATTAAAGCTCATAGTATCAAAAGAAGTTTACACATTTAAATGGTTGTTAAAGTAGACCCCTAATTGTTTGACAGAGTATGTCTTTGGAATGCTGAGATCTCTTCCTGAAAGACCAACTTGAAAATATGAATATGATAAAAAGTTTCAGGCTCCATTTTTTGGTAATTCATATTAAATAAGAAAGAAAACACTTAGTATTTCCTCATGATTTTAATAGGTTGACCATATTCAAATGCATGAGCGTCATTATAAAGACAACATATACTCAGATTTTATAATATCATATATTATCATTTTTTTGTGAAACTCACTACACAACGATGTCATAGATATTTTTCCACACATTATAGAACTATAATCTAGGTGTTGGTGGAGAAAAAAGGTGCATATTTTTTATTTAATGCAGGTTATAGGAGTTCAGTGGCCTGAGAGGAAATATGAATTGCTGACGACGATTACGTAGCTCATGTTAAAATTCAATTTCTTGTCAAAGATAATGCCATTTATTGTGACCTATGCCTGAGTGAGTTTCATTCTAAATGCCCAGGTCTTAGTGATCTGTTGATAAAAGCACTCAGTGTAAGCCAAGAAATTTTCTGGAGATATTTTTCTTGTCGCATAGCAAAGTTTTCGATTTACAAAATGACAGCCGATATTGAGCAGCTGAAGCAGGATTTGATCAATTTAAAAAGCTCTCAGGAACTCATCTCTAGTAGAGAAAAGAAGTGTTTCATTTGATGATCCTATGGTGTCTGTTATGAAGCCTGCAATAAATGAGTTTCCAACGACCCAGCTTTCAGAGGTGGGATTCTCTCATGGAGTCAAATGTGTCGGGGGTCACCGGGAAAATTACTGCAAAAATTAAAAATTCGACCTCTTATGTCCAATCATTGCTGGAGAGTGAAAACTTCTCGTGTAATTATTCCACATATAAAGACAATGCATATTTATCTCAATGCTTCAAACAGTGATGTCTGTTCTTAAACTTTTTGTTTGCAATAATGTACTTGAAAGTCTATATTATGGTATATTTTACACTCAAATTTCATATGGAATCATTTTGGGTAGTGAGCTAGAATCCTTCAGGGTCCAATTACAAATGGTGTGAAAAATTATACCTAGAGATGGGAAAATTACCATAATTTTCATCTGAGGTAATGACCACAGTAAATTATGGTAATTTTCGAAAAATACCGTAATTTTCCTGTATTTTTTAGTTTTAAGTGTTAAAGAGCAAATGTATGGTTAAATAGTAAAGCCAATAGCAATAGGAAGGGAATAACAATGTATAAACCATACCTAATACAACATTAATCTATTAGACATTTTTAAAATTGTAAAAAGAACTACGACAGCAACACGCAATCTGGCTTCCTTTTGTCAAAGTATGAGAAATTTTCAGGAAGAATATTCTAAAGCTTTAATCTTATTATGTTATAATTTAAGTAAAATATTCCAAAAATGAGTTGTACATGCCTTAATTTATTATTAAACACGTAGGAAATGTGAACTTGGCTTATAAAAACATGTTTGGAATTTATCTGTATGAAAAATTATCTCAAACATGGGTGAATTATCTAGAAAATTATGGTAATTTACAGAGGATGCGGTAAATTACGAAAAATACCATGGTAATTTACGAAAATTACTGAGGTAATTTTCAGAGTGGCCCATCTCTAACTATACCTAGGCAGGAAATTCTGATTTAATTGTTATCTCTAGAAAAATGACAAGTCTGCTTAGCCCCATGATATATAAAGTAACTAAGTCCTTAGAGGATAACTTGAAGGCGATATATATACATGGTAAGTGGATGATGAATATTTCAGTCATAGGTTCATGCATTCATAAATTCAGGTGAAACGGTAATGAATTGCTCTTTTCTATATTTAATGTAGCGGGCTTTGCATGTCAGAGCAAATGATAGAAATTAGGTTTTTTCAAAAATGGAGATGAAAAGTTGGGATATGCAAAGAATTCATAGGCCAAAGAATATGCTTGTTCATGAATAAGACGGACAAGTGAACAGATAAAATAACTTCAAGACAAATTCTAATTTCAGATTACTGATTATATTTCAGGAAGTTATCATTTATTTTTGTCTTACTGATTGTTTTGAAAATAGTATAAGGTCTGGTTAGCTATGTTCATGTATATATTTATTGATTAAAGGTGAAACATTTTAAGACTTGTGCAGGGACAGAATGACAAGTACTGATTATGATTTTTGTGACGCATGTTAATGCTCCAAAATAATGTGCAGTATTGCTACTGTAATTCTATGTAATGTACATATTTCAATTCTGATGCTAGAACGTTATCAATATATGGTCGAGTGAAAAAAAGTTTCCTCAAGCTGAATTAATATATATAGGTAGTTTATTCTCATGTAAAAAACTAATAATTCTTATTCATTGCAGCGTCTGCGGCGTTGTGATGCCCTCGTTGCTATAAATTCAGCCTTGGCTGAGGGAGGATTCAGTGCAAGTGCAGCCAATGCACCAGGAGTTCGGCACTTCCTTTACAAGTGTCGCTCATCAGCACAGTTTGCATGTCCCCGAGTTGAAAGCCCATATGTGATGCGTTCACATAGAAGTCAGAATGCAAGGAGTGGTGAAGGAAGAGGAAGTGGATATTATGACACTAGTGAAGATATGGAATCAAATGACAACAGCTCATCTGGTAAGAATGTAATGAGACAGCTTGGCTAAGAAGGTTAAATTTTCTGAAGTTAATTTGTGAAATTACAGCACTAATTGCAATGAAAATAAGCTCACAGTGTAAGCCTTTGATTAGATCAGGGTCTGTAATAGCACAGTTAAGTAACAGAAATGATGTAGGTGTAAAGTAAATACTAGACTTATTCATTGTATTGCTCTCACTTGACTGATCCTCAGGAGACACCATCTCCTCAGTTGTACCCTTTAGCGTACCCTTGTGACTTTTATAAGACACCCTCTTGGCTGGCAATGCCATCACAGTGGCGGATTAAAAAGAAGGGGGGGATTGTCCCCATGGGGAGGACTATGAGGGGGCTGTTCCCCCATAATCCCTGATCCCTGGTGGGGCTGTCCCACCAGTATTCCTTAGTACAATAGGAAAAATGGTTGTCATAAGGTATTCCCAGACCCTTGAAAAGTAGCAATCCACCCCCCCCCTAAACAAGGACCTTAATCCACCACTGTATCATCATATCAGTTTGATTTATAAAAAAGGTTTGTAATTACAAAATGCCAATTTTTCGGTCGAAAACTTCCCAATTCCCTCACATATCATTAGTCATGAATCGACAAATGAACTCACAATCAGTTGTACCTTCCCTTCCAAAACAACTTCCCGAAATATCAAAATTTGTCTTTGTCCCAGACCTCTCCCTCTCCAACAAATGCACTCACTTCGTCAAGTTTTCGATACAAAAAGAAACAGTGTTACCATATGAATGTACAGTGTGTCCTCGTTTAACGTTGTCCCGTTTAACGTTGTTTCGCGATAACGTTGTCCAACAATTAAAACCCTAAATCATTCAACGTCGTCAGTGCTTCGCGATAACGTTGTTCAAATTTTGCGCAACAAAAAAAAAATGAATAACGAATAGGAATTTGGCGCATCTGATGCGCAATTTCCATTCGTCGGAAAAGTTTGACGTTAACTCCTCATACGTGTGTCAAAAGTTCACCTGAGCGAATAATTATTACGTTATTTTGTTTCATAACTATATGTTTGCTTATTATTTACTACGCTGTTAATGGGGGGCAATGCATCGGGTGATTTAAAACTCAAACCAACGTTAGTGTGCCATCTTCAATCGCATGGTATTAATAATACCATGTCCGAATGGTAGATCCAGGGGCAGATATCTACGGGAAAAAATACCTGAAAATCCCATGCCGCCATAAGGTAGAACTGGTGGTAGAAAAAGTTGATTTACTGCTGTTTGAGGTGAATCGAAAACGTGTTTTTCGTGTTGAATTAGTGTGTAAGAGGAAGTTTTCTAAACCCTCCATGATGCAGTAAATCGTCGAGGGTGATACTGTTCCTAAAACATTGTTACGAAATAACAAAAATTTTGTACACAGCACCGAGTTTCCCTAGTTCACTCACTATTTTAATTGATATCCTACGTCTTCGCGATCGCAGCGAGCGAAATTTTGGCCCTTCACTGCATTCGCATGCGCACGCTCCCGCAGTGAAGGACAAAAATTTCTATTTACTCCGAGGGAAGCCGGTGCTAACAGCACTAAATATCAGAAATATAGGAGGGAAACCTGGTGCTTATTCTTTTAAAAATGCCTTTTCAGTTTGTTTCATCTAAGATATGAAGATCTCCTACTAGTGAAATCATCTGTTCGACTGTCCGCGTAATTAAAATACGCCGTGGTATTTGTATCATAGCGTCCAGTCTGGGAGAAAATTAATTTCACCTGCTTCCCGATCACCTTATACCACCTATTTCACTTACATTGTTACGCTACATATGCGCATTTACCTTTCGTTTGCTTCATAAATCCTTTTTCTTTCGTAAACTATTCACTTAAACCTGTGATGTAAATCTACTTCTGGACGCCATATTGGAAATACTGACCTTTTACTCCTAGTTCCCCCAGATGGTGCAGCGGTCAAGCAGTGTCTTCATTTTCTATACCCACCGCCCATGACTTTTCCCGCCTTCAACTTAAAAGTATTCCCGCTCTTCGACGGCTTTATTACACTCAGGAGGGACGGGTAACCTCTCGGAGCTACCCTATAATCTTTGGAGGTACTTCATTCCACTGCCTCCATACGGAACTTTCATCACCAACTCGCCTCTCGCCGTAATTTTACGCAAACCAATCACCATTGGAGTGGGTTGGTTTAAAAGGGTATTAGTGAAAATAAATCGTAACTATCCGCCAAATAACCTATTTTCCGTTCAGAAATGGCCTTCTCGACGCCGCGTACTGTCCCACCTTAGCACCCCTGTTTCATTCCACAGACACGCAACGTAGTTGGGGGGTTGGGTAAGGCCATATTTCAGACGTGATATTAGTCCGTAACCCTCTACCGGGATTTCCAAAAATCTCGCAATATGGCATCAAAATATCACAAAAAATACGCGAATTTGGTCATTTTCAAACTTTATTTTCACCAAAACTAAGAATCTCACGCCTTTTTTTCTTACATTTAATAAATGCGCATTCCTTTCACTTTCCTTTGCCATTCATCTAATACCCCTTACTTTTCTACTATTCTCACACAAGAAATCGTTATTGTTATGAAATGAAGAATTGGTGAGTTTGGAACCGATTTTAAATTTTTACATTGTTTCTTATGGAAAATACTGCTTCGTTTAACGTTGTTTCGCTTAACGTCTACTTTTTCAGGAACGAGTTAACAACGTTAAACGAGGACACACTGTATTTGCTTCTGATGGTGCCTTAGTTGGTGAAACTGGTCGTACTCAATGAAGTGTTGTGGAATTAACAAAGCTTACTTTTATTAATAAACGCAGCTGTTCATTAGATATTGTTACTTTTATGTAGCCTAATCGTGAGCAAAAGTTATCATGCATTTCCTTGCTATGCTAGTAATATGAGCATTAGTAAACAACCAATGAAAAAAATGCTGCCAGGAGAGATAGTTTGTGTGTTCCTGCATGCTGAATCCTTTTAAGATTTTTACTAATGTTTCATCCTGAGCAGTCATAATTGTTTCCTCCAGTAAAAACATTTTACATACACTTAACTTCATTGGCTATGCATGAAGGTCATTTTGTAAAGTTAAGAAATTTCATCTGTGTCGATTATTTCAGCCTGCATGAAATCCTTTGGGCCAGTAACCTCTTCTCAAAGTTTTGAATCTACACATCTGCAATATTGGAAGTTTAATGTGCTCACATTCTCCAGTCTATGTTACACATATAATGTGTCCACTATTAGACTACCAATATTGCGTATGTAAAGATTCATAAATTTGAAAAAAAAAAAAGTAATTGACTGTTAGGATTTCATGTCAGCAGAACTAATTGACGTTGAGAAGTTTTTTAACTTTTCAAAATGGACCATCATGAATATAGTAAATGAAGTTGAAGAGAATAATATGTTTACTGAGGGCAACTGTTATGACTCTTTGATATGTATTCTTCATAGATTGAATTTGATACTTTTATTATACATACTAACATTATAGTTTCCATAACTTACTATTTCAGTCACTTAAGTTATATTTTTTATTCAGTGCTAACCCAATTAATTCCACTTCAGGTTTTTTCACCCAGACTAGCAGTTCTAGTAGTTTTGGTTCAAATACCAAACTGGGTGGCAGTATTTCTGGATCCATGGCATCTGGTCTTAGTGGGCATGATGATGATGACACAGTAGGTGGTTATGGTAGCTGTTGTGAAGAAGATGACGAAGAAGATGGAGAAAGAAGACTCATGGCCCTGTATCAACAACTATATCATCGATTGCACTCAGTTGCAAGGCCTCAGAAAGTGTACTTCAAACAAGCAGACTCTGAAGCCATCCTGGGATGGGTAAGTTTTTTTTACAATTACAAATAGTTTTGGGCAATTTTCCCTACCAAAAGTCAATTAGAAGATCACCATCAAAAATGAATTCTTTCAGATCACCTTAACAGGTTTTCACTATTTTTGGTATATGTATCTGTCTTTTCATTGGTGACCATGTATTATGGGCACAATGGTTTCAAAGGATTCATGAGTACATGGAAGATAGGCCTAGATAAAATAAGTCTCAAATGTTGGGTTTTATACGGAGTGAATGAGCAGTTTGGATTTTAATTAGAGCGAACAACACGAAGTTGCCAATAGAAGTGACCTCTCACTATTGGAATATTTTACGAGGCGTGTTTTTTAACACATTCAATGCGGGTCGCGAATTTAAGGGAGATGCTAGAAACGGAACCCATTTTTTAAATGGCCTAAAGTTAAAGGACCACGTCTATTGACGTGTTCCCACTGTTCGGCATAGACGGGACCACGTCAATAGACGTGCTCCGCGCTGAATGTGGTAAGTTGGTACCATTTTGAAAAAAAAAACGTATACTTTTCTAAACAATTTTAATTTTACATGAAAGCTTGTACCTTAATCTACTTTTTTGCATCATTTCCACTAATATTAAGGCACTTATTGTATCTTAGAACCAGCTCTTAAATCCGATCCTCATAGAAGTCTGCCACCTGATTTGACAACCTCTGCAACACAGTCGTTTTGCCCTCATCATTGTTGTCGTGGTGCTGACCACCCAAATGCATCTTCAAATGCAAAAACAAGTGGTAGTCAGTGGGAACTAGATCGGGACTGTACAGAGGGTGATCAAGTTGTTCCCCAGCCAAATGATCCGATGAGATCTTGAGTTTGATTAGTCGTGTGTGGACAGGCATTGTCAAGGAGCAGTCAACACTTTCGGTACCCAGAGTGAACACAAATTTCGATAATTTAAATGTTCGGTCATAATTTCATAGAGAAAGTTCAAACCCATTTCCATACCATTCCATCGCTCTTAATGTTTTCTCCATAAACTTCACTGATCTGAAGATGAATTTCAGCTGCTTTCATGCCTTTATCACTAAGAAAACGAATCACAGCATGTATTTCACAGTCGGTGGGATTCTTAATCGGCGGAGGCATTTTAAATACTCCCAAACAAACGTCAACACAGTCGAATGTCTCCATACTAGCGTCTGTGGCTTCCTAACAGATGTAGGTACATAGCACGTATGCGCCTAATGCCGACCGCAGCACTGCAGTGGCCAACTTTACTTAACTTACTTAAAAAACATGCCTCGTATATTACTTTGAACTACAAAAATCCATAGATATGTTGATTTCCGACTGCATATTATTATTACAGAAGTTCTTTTTTATCATCTTCTTCAGCAGTCATCAATTCAAAGATTGGTTTGCTGCTGCTCTACTTTACTCTCCTATCAGTATTCCCTTGTTTTGGGGCCTTTAATTTCATCTTGGTGGAAGCACTTACATCTACATCTACATATTACCCCGCAAGCCGCCTCAATAGGCGTGTGGCGGGGTGTTAGGACACCAGCCGCTTAAAGATAAAAAGGAAACGCTCTAATGAAATTACGCCTAGCATTTATTGAAGTCCCTTATTGTTCGGGGGAAAAACGAATTCCCATACCTATCCGTTCGGCAAAATATCTCTCTTAATTTATCGTTTCTATCGGACCTGGAAATATAGTGGGGTTCTAATATGATGTTCTCCGTGTCGCTCTGAAAGATATCTATTCTCAATTGTTCAAGCAATCTAAGCCTAGCGCGCAGCCTCCGAGTCTCTAGCGGTTCCCAGCCTAATTCGTTTAACATCTGTGTAACGCTGTCAGTACGCCCGTAGCTGTTTTTGACGAATCGCGCAGCTTTCCTTTGTATTTTATTAAGTTCCCGGACTAAGTCTTTCTGCACCGGATCCCATATGCTCGCTGCATATTCAAGGTGTGGCCGGACGAGTGCGAAATAACACCTCTCTTTTACTTTTTCATCCGAAAATCTTCCCACAATACGCTTGACGAATCCTAGCTTCTTCAGAGCTCTGCCACAAATATTTCTTATATGTGCTCCCCACGATAGGTCCGAAGTTATCGTAACTCCTAGATACTTCACTTCATCTGTCGCCTTTATGTTAACACCATCCACAGCATATACATGGGAATAGTTGGACGACTTCCGCAAGAAATGTACCGCCGTGCATTTGCTCAGATTAAGTTCGAGTCCCCACTCTTGGCTCCACACATGAACGTTGTTTAAATCCGATGATAGAGTTTCAAAGTCAGAGTGATCACTAATTTCACGATAGATGACAGCGTCGTCGGCGAATAGACGTATTTTACTGCTAATTCGAGAGCATAGATCATTTATGTATATAATGAACAAAAGGGGTCCGATCACGCTTCCTTGCGGGACACCTGATGTCACTTTAACGACATCAGAGCTAATTCCGTCAAAAACTACCTTTTGCTTACGATCACTCAGAAAGTCGCGTATCACTTAGTGTCTGTGTAAGAGCATCCTCATTTGCACATACAAAAATGCTATTTGTGTTCATATCTAGAGACATAAAAATATTTTCTCAATTAATTTTTGCCTCAGATTATTTTTTGTGATTTTCGTCCTTTTTTCATTAGGTTCTGGCAAAAACGATTTTTAAATGCGTCAACTACAGCAATGAGTAACAAACACAAATTAGTTGTTGAGTAAATAGTTCTACCCATTTGCCACTAGATGCCAGCTTACCCAAATAAAAGAAAAATGTGAACTCGCTTCTGGGAGAAAAATTTAAAACTATGTGCAAAAAAATGTTGTATATGAGAGAAAACAACATTAAGGAAGCACCTAATATCTTTAAAGATATTTTATTGATAAGTGATTATAACAAGTACTTTTAAGGTTTTTAATTGAAACACGTCTGGTTTCTGGGAATTTAGCTACTAAATGTTTCTGCACACGCATCCATACTCCATGTTAAAATGGTCTTGTTTAATGCAAATTCGATTAGCGCTAAGTCCCCTAGGAACGCATCCCTTGCACTAAATGAGGCATACCTGTTCAACATTGCTTCTCCTGAGATAAGTACAGTGTGTCCTCGTTTAACGTTGTTAACTCGTTCCTGAAAAAGTAGACGTTAAGCGGAACAACGTTAAACGATGCAGTATTTTCCATAAGAAACCATGTAAAAAATAAAAATCGGTTCCAAACTCACCAATGGTAAAGGTATCATAGGGTCCAATCTGGGAGAAATTCTTATGTGAGAATAGTAGAAAAGTAAGGGGTATTTGATGAATGGTAAAGGAAAGTGAAAGGAATGCGCATTTATTAAATGTAAGAAAAAAAGGCGTGAGATTCTTAGTTTTGAAGAAAATTAAGTTTGAAAATGACTAAATTCGCGTATTTTTTGTGATATTTTGACGCCATATTGCGAGATTTTATGAAGTTCCGGTAGAGGGATACGGACTAATTTCACGTCTGAAATATGGCCTTACCCCCCAACAACATTGTGGGTCTGTGGATTGAAACAGGGGTGCTAAGGTAGGACAGTACGCGGCGTCGAGAAGGCCATTTCTGAACAGAAAAATAGGTTATTTGGCCCACCCCAATGGTGATTGGTTTGCGTAAAATCACGGCGAGAGGCGCGTTGGTGATGAAAGTTCCGTATGGAGGCAGTGGAATGAAGTACCTCCAAAGATTATAGGGTAGCTCCGAGAGGTTACTCGTCCCTCCTGAGTGTGATAAAGCCGTCGAAAAGCGGGAATAGTTTTAAGTTGAATGTGGGAAAAGTCATGGGCGTTGGGTATAGAAAATGAAGACACTGCTCGACCGCTGCGCCGTTTGGGGGAACTAGGAGGAAAAGGTCAGTATTTCCAATATGGCGTCCAGAAGTAGATTCACATCGTAGGTTTAAGTAAATAGTTTACGAAAGAAAAAGGATTTATGAAGCAAACGAAAGGTTAGTACATATAAATGCGCATATGTAGCGTAGCAATATAAGTGAAATAGGTGGTATAAGGTGATCGGGAAGCAGGTGAAATTAATTTTCTCTGGACGCTATGATACAAATACTACGGCGTATTTTAATTACGCGGGCAGTCGAACAGATGATTTCACCAATCAGAGATCTTCACATCTTAGATAAAACAAACTGAAAAGGCATTTTTAAAACAATAAGCACCAGGTTTCCCTCCTATATTTCTGATATTTAATGTTGTTAGCACCGGCTTCCTTCTGAGTAAATAGAAATGTTTGTCCTTCACTGCGGGAGCGTGCGCATGCGAATGCAGTGAAGGGCCAAAATTTCGCTCGCTGCGATCGCGAAGACGTAGGATATTAATTAAAATAGTGAGTGAACTAGGGAAACTCGGTGCTGTGTACAAAATTTTTGTTATTTCGTAACAATGTTTTAGGAACAGTATCACCCTCGACGATTTACTGCATCATGGAGGGTTTAGAAAACTTTCTCTTACACACTAATTCAACACGAAAAACACGTTTTCGATTCACCTCAAACAGCAGTAAATCAACTTTTTCTACCACCAGTTCTACCTTATGGCGGCATGGGATTTTCAGGTATTTTTTCCCGTAGATATCTGCCCCTGGATCTACCATTCGGACATTGTATTATTAACACCATGCGATTCTAGATGGTACACTAACGTTGGTTTGAGTTTTAAATCACCCGATGCATTGCCCCCCAATAACTGCATAATAAGCAAACATACAGTTATGGAACAAAATAACGCAATAATTATTCGCTCAGGCGAACTTTTGACACACGCTATGAGGAGTTAACGTCAAACTTTTCCGCCGAATGGAAATTACGCATCAGATGCGCCAAATTCCTATTCGTTATTCATTTTTTTTGGTTGCGCAAAATTTGAACAACGTTATCGCGAAGCACTGACGACGTTGAACGATTAAAGGTTTTAATTGTTAGACAACGTTATCGCGAAACAACGTTAAACGGGACAACGTTAAACGAGGACACACTGTATATAATTACCGTGTGGGTGGAAGGAAGTAGCAGACCAAATTTACTCTAGCAAAAGTGCTTTTGTTGACTGGGTGCTAAATGAAGCATTAGTCCAGTCTTTTTAAATTAAATTCCATAGATGCTCCTTTCTGATTCTATTGTATTCTGTCAACATACAGGGCTCTAAGAATGGTCATTTGCTTTAAAATACCTGATCAGGATATTAGGAAATATACCATATTTGACGGCATATAAGACACCTTTTTACATAAAATAATCACTTGAAAATCACCCCGTGTCTAATATGCGAAGACGACTCCTAGCGCAGACTAAAGTCTGCCCTGACGCTCTCTACTGTTGTTAAATTTTACCCCGCATGGTCTGTACTACCCAGCCCTTTCCAAATTATTATTATTTACTCAAACAATGTTACGCTGTTAACGCTGTTAAGATTATGAACAGTAGGGTTGATATATGTCGTATTTATCTGAATAAAGCCCCCCACCAAATAACCCCTCCCCCAAATGCTAGCCCCCTCCTACCCCTAACTTTACATCTATATTTTTGGAAATACATAATATCCACCCACATTTATTCTTGAATCACAAATTCCCTTCGTATTAATCTTCTTTAAATGACAAATAACGCTAGTCATCTCTTTTCTGAGTATCCCCAAATCTAACGTTTGGAAAATATTTGAGACTCAATTGTATCGCAGGTTGCATATACAGTCAACTCTCGATTGTCCGTGCTAATGGATGCACGACGAGGCACGGATAATCGAAAAACACGGATAACCGAAAAACATGGAAAATGTGGTCGTGATATTGACATTTCACTTCGTAGGATGGAAACTATTTCACATAACAGACTGCAGCGGTTACCAAAAAACAACTAATGAAATACTAAATATTTCTATTATTTCAAAATAAAATAATATCGTAAACATTTATAAATTTATAGCTTCTAATGCTTGAAACACAACATAATGGGTACTTACTTAGCTTGACCACGCAGATAATAAAAGCTGACATCTTGCTTATTTTCAGTAAATGTATGACATTGAAGTGATTATATAAAACAAAACATTGTTATAATTGTGAGCCTCTGATATATTGTGATATAATATATAGACTCGGCATTAGTAGGATTAAAAATATTTCGCATTACAATTGACTGAAGGTGTTGCGCCAAGAAAACAAGTGAATAACGAAATGCTAATTTTCCAGTTTGTTTATTTCGAATATCATGAAATCTTCAACGTTCATCTATAAATATTTTATAGTCTAATAAATAGTTTCTAATGCTTGAAACAAAAGAAAATGGGTGCTTAACTTGACCATATCAATAATAAAAAACAATGGCATATTTGAAGTCAATGTAAAAATCATTATCGAAGTGAATGTCAAAAAGTGCACATTCTTTTATTGTGAATCTCGGAAATAAGTTATTTTTTGCTGTTTACATGATTTCTTCGTGTTTTCTTTTATTGCAGTTCTTATTTTTCTGACTGAGATTACGTCGCAATAATCAAAATCATTTTGTCGCATGTAATCCACTAAGTTTCAAAACTTGCCAGAGCTTCTGTGTGGGTGCCAACTCTTCTTCCTTTACGTATTTGGTGAACTCCAAGCGAAAAGCATCAGCAGCTGAAACATTGCCACTCAATCGCTCTCCCTGAATAGCAATACCACGAATTCTATGTCGCTGCTTGAATCTCGTCGACCATCCAAAAGAAGCTTTAAAATCCCCTTCCATCCCTAGAGACTCATGAAAAAGTTTAGCCTGTTGTGCGCACATGGGGCCTGAGACAGGTATACCAATTGACCGTTTTTGATTGAACCAAAGAAGCATGGCGGAGTCTAACTCTTTAAAGGTTGATCGTTTCATAGTCTTACACTTTGAGGGTCCCAAACCACTGTCCGAGGTTGCAGCGAACTTCATCAGCTTACTTTTATTCTTAATTTTATCCCAAAATGTTTGTAATCCCACATCTTATTCTTTTGCCAGTTTAAGCGGAGTCTCTCCTTTTTCATTTCTTGTAATCAATTCTAGTTTTTTCGCCATGGAAAGGACAATTTTCTTCCGTTTTTCTGCCAATTACATCAGCTTTGTCGCAGCACTACAATAACAAATGCAGCTTTGAAGTTTTTGAGATTTCCATACGAATGAACTGGCACAATCATATCTGGGTAAAAACAAATGACTGTTCAACGGCGAATAATGACCAGGGAGCACTGATACTGTTTCGTATTTATTAATTCAGGCCGAAAAGTAAGAACATACGAAACAATTAGTAGTTAGTTTTAAGTATAATATAAGTTAGTTTATTTACAAGTAGTTTATTTGAAATTATTTCCATTGTATATTTAGTATTCTATTCGTTTTAGGAAGATAGAATATTCAGTGACAAAGGATAATGGGAAAGATCAGATAAAATAATTTCAGAAGCAGATGCGGCTGAGTTTTCATCATTCTTCAACAAAGCAAACAATTTCCATAATATTGTGATTAAATTAAAAAGTTAAACTAACAAGACTTTACAAACTTGCAATTCTATTTAGATGCATCAAACTTTCAAAGAATTCACTTAATTTTACCATTGGAATATTTTTTTATTTTTTAAGTGTAGGGATGAGAAAATAGCACGGATAATCCGCAAACCGGATAATCGGAAGCCGGATAATCCAGAGTTGACTGTATGGTCATTTCCGCAGCATTGTAGGGCAATAAAAACATTGGCATGATTGAAAATTAATGAGATAGTAAAAATAAATACCCAATTCTTAGAACATATTGCTGAATAAACGTGAAAAGTTACCTGGCTTTTTTCAACAGGTACCTCATTTCTAGCAGAAAATGATTTATGATGCAGTTGCATTGTGGGTTGCAAGAGATCTTTACCGAGTTGCCATAAGGCTATAGCAACATCATCCATTAAGGAAAGATTAATTAAATGATAAAAAACTTGCTGTTAATTCTTTAAAAATAGTTAGTTATTTACTGATATAATTTATATTAGTGGATTATTTTTCTTTGTATGTATTTTGGACCATTAGCCATGGAATTTCTGAGTGGTTATCTCTTTTCATGCTTGATAATATGGCCCCCCCTTACCCTTTTGGCAACTGATATTTGGCTAAAAATGGGGGGCTTATGTTCGGACATATACGGTGTATCATTTTTGATTGCTTCTACAATATAAAAGAACAATATATGACACGCCATATTGCCACTTTGAAATGCCAGGTGGAACCAGGCAAAACTAACATAACGATCTCCAGATATATATATATATATATCAGTTTACGACGTTCTACGTCTTCCGATTCCCAATTTCCATGCCTCCCGATCATTCCAGAGTTCTTCATCTAATCCTCTTTCTCTCATTTCTTTCTCTATCCCTTGTATCCAACTTTTCCTCGGTCTGCCTCTCCTCCGTCTTCCTTCCGGGTTCCACAGCAGCATTTGTTTCGGGAGTCTTTCATTTCCCATTCGTTTTACGTGTCCATACCACCTCAACTGCTGCGTTATTATATCATCTATTATGGTATCATTGACATTCATTATTTCTCTAATTCTTTCATTCCTTACTCTTTCTCTTTTTGATTTACCGGCTGCTCTTCGCCAGAAGTCCATTTCAGTCGTCAGTAACAGTTTTTCTGATTTCTCCGTTAGTGGCCATATTTCACAGCTGTAGGTTACTATGCTCTTTACTATGGTATTATAAATTCTCTTTTTGTTTTCAATGGATATTGTATTGTCCCACAATAAGCTATTTAATAGTGTTATTGCTTTTTTGCCTTTATTGCATCTATCCCTAATGGCTACCTCCAGATGCAATGACGATCTCCAGATGCAAGGCATATTATTCCAACACTGATTATGACCTACTTAACACGTTCAATGCAGGTGCCGTTCTGGAACGGCGGTGGTGGGGGTTATAGCCACGTGGCCGCTGCTCAGGAACGGCAGCTGGCTATTTATTTAAATAGAAAAAAATTGGTTCCACTTGGAAGAAATTCTTTCCATATCACACACACATTGAATGTGTTAACCAAAAATATTTTGTGCTATGATAAGAAATGAAAATGTTACCCCCATTGAAACCAATTTTTTAAATAGACCATATTACTTATTTGCTGCGCCACGCTTTCGCATGGGTAGTTAATACTTTTTTCCTGAATACGTCCCAATAAAATGTTGTGCATCATAAATGTCCATGTTCTTGTATGCCATCAAAATTGGGCTGTTCACATGGTGCATATCTTTGATAATTTGCCATATTTTATATTTGTTCTATTTTTAATGACAAAGAATATCATTCATCTCTGTTTCAGGTGAACTCAAAATATGAACTGTATGTTATTTTTGAGCCATTGATCACCAAGTCAAATGCCATTTCAGCTGTTGATAAAATTCTCAGCTGGATTAAGGAAGAGGAGCAAAGGCTTTTTATCCTTAACGCACCCACCTTTTAAACCTGTTAAATCTTATGTAATGATCAAATCATCAACATATTACCAAAAAGATGTGATTGCTCTTGGTTATTTGATTTCATTAAATTTTATTCAATGATTATAGAGAGCTTAGATGATTTATTTTCAAATATATCATCAAAACTTAAAAACATTTTCCTGGTATGCTTTAAAATTGAATTTCATGTCTAACTTTGAAGAAACATTGATTTCTAGACCATGTTTTTAAAACTTTTGAGAATTAGTACTGAGATATCAATCAGGTTTTGAAGCCCCTCTCAAGATATTTTGTCAACCACCTCTAAATGACAGCAACCCTATATTTTTCTTAGGTACGTACCTAATGCATTCATACGTACAATTTGACTATTGCTACCATATTGCTGCATTAGTACTTCTTTAAAATGTATCATTCCATTGTTCCACAGATTTGCGTATACATATTGTTATGTAATTAACACAAATTTTTACCTCATGTATAATAATTGTAAAAACGTTATGGGAGTGTGTGAAGATGAGAGAGAGATATATCATAAATGTAGCATAAAGGCTTTCCAAACCTTGCCAGGTATGCATGTTATCTTTGCTGTGAAGATTAGTGTACATGGTTGTTTGAGCAGTGTACAGGAAATTATTATGAGGTCCAATTCATTTGGCTACTGAAAGGGTACCTACCAAATATTTGCTGTGCCATTCAATATCTCCTGTATGATATAATGTACATAATAAAAAGGCAGAGGCAGTTGGCTACTATGTAGCTAACTCTGTTGGAATTTGTGTTAATCAACTGTGTGATTTATTTTATTTTATTCAATCAAATCATGTGTGGTGTATTTTAATCAACTCTGAACTCTACTGAATTGCACTTCCTATGATCATGTTAATCATTAAAGTTGAAATGTAAATCTGTTAATTGAATCTTCATGGTGGTGAAAGTATTAAACCTGGAAGCTGAGAGTGTGTAATGGACTGGCACATGCTCTTCCAGTTTAGAGTAATTCACTGAATATTAAAATTATTTGGGTGTACTTAATTTATTTGCTTAATATGCTTATAAAAGATTCACTATTGGTTAAAAACAATTGTGCATTAGGGATCCATTGCAAATTTATCATTAGAGTAGCAAGATTTTCTTCCTGCGATTGGGATAGTGAATGAAGGATTAAGAAGTCATCTTGGAATCATTGTGGTCAGTAATCCAACTTCTCTTTATGGTCTGTACTCATTTTTAAATCATGCAAGTCTCTTTATTTAGCCTTATATAGTTTTTGAGCAGCCTCTCAGCATTTTTGATTCACAAAAGCCATCATGAAAATGTCATTGTAAAGCTTCATATTATGTATGTAATATTTTTGGTTAAAATAAAACACTTTGTTGCACTTTGGTTACTTCTTATAATTATGATACAGTATTCCATTCTGACTTTAAAATGAGCATTCATCAGAAGTGGGTCCATTCACTTTCTGCAAGCCCAAAATAATCTTAAAACTGATGAGTCAGCCAGTTGTGGGTTAATACCTGTATTATTCCACAAGGTTTAAATGGAAATTTGATTGAAGGTTAATTCCCAAGCATCGTGCACTTGGGAAAAGAGTTTTAATTGCCTCGATAGCTGATTTATCAATGGTTTTCTGATTTAAACTGCAATGGCAAGTAAGGAGAACTGAGAAGAGTTTCACTATATGGGTCTAGGACACTTTGGCGTGGCCACCTTGTCATGGCACGAGACACTTTGGCATAGGCCCACTTTGGTGCTGGACACCTTGGGGCGAGACATTTTGAAGGCAGGGGATATCTTGGTGTGAGAATGGGTGGATTTTATGGTTGAGGCTAAGATAACAGGAAATTCTGAATGTGTAAACTTCGTGTGAACCTTTGAATTTATCCTGTTATGATCGACCGTTTTTAACAAAGTGGTGAGACTTTCCTCTGTATTTTATTACCTTCAAGAATTAGGTAAATTGTTCTGAGCATGATCCCAAATGCTCACAGCATATTCGAGACGTGGCCTCACCAGAGCAAAGTACCCCTATGAAAATTTTGTATGCAACCTGAATTCAAACCATAAAAAATCCAGTACCTAAATACAGGTTTCATACAAAAATGGTTGTATGTTACTGGAAGTCTATACCTATTGTACACAATTTGTACACCAGTGGTATACAATTAGTATATAAGTTGTAAAAAAAATTGTAAATGGTTTGTACACAGGCTGCATACAATGCAGACCCTGCTTCACATACATTTATACTGTGTAGGTACAATTTTGACGTAATGTAATGCTATCAAAGGGACATCTTCTATGAAAAGTTAGTATACAGGGTTTTCTGCATAAAATTGTTGAAAATTGAATACATATCAAGTTCAGAAGTTCTTAAGGTGGTATGTAGTTGGTTATTGCAAAATAAGAGTTATTTTGCTGAATAACGATTTATACATGTAACTAATCTCATTTCCTACCCTCGCCCTAATTAGCATGTTTGCACTAACATAGGCACCTACAATTTTCCATGTGGGTAGCATCTCTCATTCACTTTTTCTCCTGTAAACCTTTCATTCTATTCACTTGATAAATCCTAGTTTCTTTAGTGCAGCTCCGAAAATATTTTGTTTCTCCCCATGTCTGAAGTCAGGGTGAATCCACAGTATTTGACTTCATCCGACTTGTATCTATTTATCCCTCTCACTTTATAGAAATGGCATTGGTGTGATTTCTTATGTAAGAAGTGTACTGCAGTTTATTTACTATAGTATAGTATAAGGTTGAAGACCCCACTCAAAACACCACGATTTAACGACTGTTCAGGTCCAATGAGAGAACTTCAATGTCAGCATTTGTGTCAATTTTCTGTAGGTGGCAGCATCACCTGCAAAAATCAAATTTTGCACTTACTCTAGAGTTAATTTCATTTGCATAAATGAGGAATGTGAATGAATACATGTCCTTATGCTGCTATAATTTCTCCCATTAGTCCAAATCTTGGGGCCATCAAGTAGCACCAGTCTATATAACTACATTGGGTATGCTCTCCTAGATGAAGGACAATTGGTCAATTCCACTATATTAACATAGAGTAAGGCAGTTTTCACACATACCGACATTACCGGTAACGGTAGCCAGTTTCATTTTGGACGTGATAGAAGAAAAATGTGGTAAGATGAGGAAAACTTTCGCTTCCGCTTTTAAGAGTCAGATATAGAAAGGAAGTTTCTACAACAGGTATAAAAAACAAAACATAAAGGTGCCATACCTAGACTATGCTCACATCACCATCATATACCTGATCAAATGAGACCATTATATTCATATCGAGTCATTAGTTACAGAGGTATAGAGACCGAATGGATCACCCAGCAAACATTGCATTGCCATTTCCATTCAGGGGGATTATTATGTAACTTTCACAATGGTTATTTCTAGATAATTTTCTAAATCTACATCACAGTCTAGTGGAATATCTGAACCATGTTATTCTGTACGAGGGCAAGGTGAAAATTTCTCGACCTTACACAGAGATGGCGTTAGTACCAATGAAATTTTGTTTTTGTTATGTTCGTACATGTTTCCCAACTATGTAATTCAAATTGCAACTTGAGTTGCCACATAGTATTGTTGACACGGCTTTTCGAAGTAGACGTGTTGTGTGTTTAGTTCAAATGGATAAACTGGAGTATCATGCTGTCATAAAACTATTCGTTTTGGGCAGTTTATCATCAACGGAAATTCATTCAAAGTTGGTGAAGGTTTATAAGGAGTCTGCTCCTTCATTTTCGACAGTTAAGAAATGGGTGGCAGAATTTTAATGTGGCAGAACTTCTCTTGAAGATGAACCATGTGAAGGACGTCCCAAAACTGTAACCACAAATGAAAACATCGAGAAAGTGCACAATATGATATTGGACGATCGGTGATTAAAGGTGTATGAAATAGCTGATGCCATAGGCAAATCAGAAGAGAGAGTACAGTACATTTTTCATGAAGAATTAAATATGAAAAAGCTCTGTGAATTTTGAGTGCCGCATTTGTTAAATGCTGACCGAAAGCAAGTGCATAAACAAATTTCTCTGCAATGTTTGGACCATTTTTAAAATAATCTAACTGATTTTGTGCGCTGATTTGTTACTGTCAAAGAGACGTAGGTCCACCACTACACATCAGAAACTAAATAGCCGTCGAAGTAGTGGGTGGAAGCCGGCGAATCTGCCCCAAAAAAGGCGAAGTCCATTTAATCTGCCGGAAAGGTGATGGCCAGTGTTTTCTGGAATGCAAAATGGATTCTTCTTATTGATTACCGTGTAAATGGTAAAACAGTAAATGGCAAATACTACGCAAGTCTTCTGGACCAACTGGATGAGAAAATACGTGAGAAGAGGCCTGTGTTGCAAAAGAAGAATATCATCTTTCACCAGGATAATGCACCTGCCCACAAAGTTGCTTTGGCAATGGGAAAATTGAGGGATTTGAAGTACAAATTATTGGAAAATTCATCCTATTCACCAGATTTGGCACTCTTATGACTTCCAACTATTCCTACATTTAAAAAAAATTGTGACTGGAAAAGCGTTTTGAGTCCAAGGAAGATGTTATGGCAGCCGCAGATGGTTATTTTGCAGACCTACCAGAATCGCACTTCTGTCACGGAATCTACTCATTTGAAAAAAGTTGGACAGTGAATTGACATAAAGGGGAAAAAAGTAGAAAAAGGAATGTATTTTTGACATAAAAATTACAGTCTTTCATTGTCAGGCCGAGAACTTTTCACCTCGCCCTTGTTTGCTTCCAATGTCAAATTTTCCATTTTTTCTGTCAGAATTTTAAAAATTCTATAACTTAGCAACAAAGGCTATTTTTTTATTCAAATCCAAAAAGTTAAAAAAAAACCCTCTGTTACCCCATATGCAGAGTGATTTTAACCCATTTGCTACACGTGACAAGTAGATATGTGACTGCAGGTTGCCTATCTTACTGTGCTAACTGGGATGAATACATATCTCTAATTATGCTTTACATAAGTGTTGATCATCTCTCCATGTATTTAATTCGATTTATGTCACATTTAGTAATACAGTACCTACATCATTCAGTAAGCATTCATATTTTATTTCATGGGAGAAAATTGTTGAATCGGCTGGTGGGATACATATTTCATTTTTTATTAACTGGAAGAAATATCTGAAATTTCATCGCATACAGGAATAGATGACCATCGCATCTAAAGGGTTGGTCACGTATCAATGTCAACAGTAAAAAAATAGTTCTCTTCTTTCTGGTAAAACCCACTGTCATCCACTATGATGCTAAGTTCTTTGATTTTGACTTATGTATCCCATTGCGACAAAGTAGCTCACATTCCATTATCAGTAGCCGTGACTATGCATTTAGTACAAAAACTTGCCTTGAAAAATTAACAAAAAGTTTCACTGCCAAAATAAAAAACTCTAACATACAATTAACAATGCAACTAACTTGTTCACAAATTCAAGTAACACATAGTTAAATTATTTTTTCAAAGGTGTTTGAAAAATTAATCTTTAATGCAATAAAAACTTATTTCATAGTCATATCCAGTAGGTAGTAACAGTTTTTTGATGAAAACTTTTCAATGAGTAAAATAAAACCCGCCATTTCTTGATGGTTGTACTTCAATGGTAAACTCCCACTGTTGAGCAGACTGTCCTTTGGAACATGAGCCCAAGCAAAGTGTCATGGGTGATAGCAAAGACGCCCGAGTACTTGAAAGTTGGCATATTTCCAGGCACTTCTTAGTAAAATCGTGATATATTAATCTACCTTGCCTTTTCCACTTCTGCAAAAGTGAAAAAAGAGTTCCATATTATAAACTCATTACTTTATTTCTCTGGAATGTAAAAAGTCATTAAAGGCACATAACTCAATGATAGCATATGGGCAGGGATGAAGATCTTTGCAGCTTCTTTTATCAATAAAAAATGATCCTTTGATGCTGCATGTTTTCCATTTCTAAGAAACTCAAGGATTTGCTCCTTGCACTGTGAGCATTGTCAGGAGAAGGAGATTTTTGGCATCTGTTCAATCTTATATTCTGTGTCAATGTTCTTACGACCGTTGATTCATTGTTGAGCTATCATCAAGATTGAAATTTCGAGGTCTTTTAGCCATCTCTATGGCCTCACGTGTTACTCATATATGGTACTCTTCTGTCTTGGCTAACCCCCCTGTTTTGTCAAAAATTATTTTGTGATCTGGGGTGGAGACAGAATGTTCGGTATCGACTGAAGTTTCCCATCTGCACAACTCCTTTGCTCTCTTGTGTTCGTTGAGCCTTTTAGGGATGGCTATCTTACTCTGCCCTACATAGCTTCTGCCGCAGCTGTATGGGAACTCATACACTCCCCTGAATTGAATTGGAGGATGGCTATCCTTTGGTGAGGGTAAGATATCCTTTATCTTGAAGCAAGCTGTAATGTTTCCTTTTAGTAGGATTCTATCCATAATTTCAGATATGCAGGGGAGTTTTATGTAGGCCAATGGTTTCTCCTTCTTGTGATCATCATCATTATTTCTGTGCTGACTCTCTGTAAGCCATTTCCTTTAAGGGCCCTAGTAAGGTGTTTCATTTCCTTGTCAAGATTGTCATTATCAGAAACTATTCTGGCTCAGTGGTTGAGTTTTTTAATAACACAAGACTTCTGCTGCAGATGGTGATGGGATGCCAACTTGGGTTATCTCTGAGTGAGTTTTCTTCCTATAAACGGAATGCCCCAAATTTCCATCTATTTTTCTTTGGATGAGCACATCTAGGAATGGCAGACAGCCCCCTTCTTCCAGCTCCTTGGAAAATTTGATGTTGGGATGGATGCTGTTAAGGTGTTCATGGAAAGCTTTCAGCTTTTCTTTTTCATATGGCCAGATTGCAAAGGTGTCATCCACATACCTTAGCCAGCAGGACGGTTTATGTCCGGAAGCGTCTAGGGCCTTCGTTTCAAAAACCTCAATGTATAAATTTGCTATCAGAGGAGAAAGTGGGGAACCTATCGCTGATCCATTCTTCTGAGCATAAATTCCACCATTGTAAAAAGTTGTATTCACCCAACAATCGAACAACGATCGCTAGAACGTTAAGGCAGCATATAAGATCAAACAAATGTTGAAAAACTCTCATTCTACTCAGAAAAACCCAAAAGGATCATTTTTTATTAATATATGAGCAGATTGGATAAACAGGCAGGGATAAAAAAACTTATTTTCAATTACATACATATATACCTATGCACCAAGAGGGGTATACAAAATAATCAATAATGTTATTTTAATCTCACTGTACTTCGATTGAAATGACATTATTTAGCAAAATCAGTTATATCTTGATTTCACATAAATTTATTTTACAAAACATTGACAATTCAGGTCTCAAAGTGTTATGCAATATCATGATTATATTCTTGCATGGTCTCCATCTCACTCCAATTTAATAATGTATGCTTCCAAGCGTCATTTATTCCATGTCCCACACATAAAAATCCTTTTCCAAGCCCAGTTTGACATCTTGTTATCAATCAGGCTTGTCTTTTCTTAGAAAATACAATACATATCAAGGTCGTAACCAGGGAAAGCTCTTGGCGGAGGCGATTAGTATTTGTGCCCCTCCCCTCGGCAACTCTTACCAGTGATGATCGCCACAGTTGTTCCTTGGAAAAAGTACCTTAAATAAATACTTTACCTACAACACGTCAAAACCGATTATGTGCGCTTGATTTGCATTTATCAAATTTTGAATGTAGGATATTAAAATTGAGCTTTTTCTCCATCGTTGGGTGAGCGATCACCCCTATCCCCCCCTGGTTACGCCCTTGCATATGCATTACTTTACTAGGAGGATATGCTAACCCTCCACCAAGCCTCCAACCTTCCATGAGGGAAGGGATTCTTATTCCAAGTTTCATCACCTAAGGAGGGGAGACCTCCAACCCATGCGAAGGACATGTTAATTTTTTTATTTCACAGGTCTTTTCACTATTCCTTACTTCTCCCTTTTCATTTATTAGAACTTCTTCAAGTGGCTCATACATGTATGCACTTCTTTTGTTTCTCATTCCATGGATACTGTTGCAAGCTGCACTGAGTCAGTTTGATTCTCCCTTTAACTTGGTCAATGAAATTCTCTCATCATAAAGCCAACATTCCTTCACTCTTTTCATGACTTTTTTTTAACATTATGCAAGTTCTGAGCATCTTTGACCCAACTCCTGTTTTCATCTGGCCATCTCCTTAATATCAATGTGTATCCATCACTCCACCAGTCACTTGTCAGAGCCCATTCGACCTCATGGTATCCTATTAAATCTCACTCAATCTTAGTCAATTCCATCTTTGCACTTTCCCATACATCTATCATACATACATTTATCGTATTTGACTAATGCATTCCCTTCTAGTTGGCTTCCAGTTGGACATCCAACAGAGAGACTATATATAGTCAAGATTTCTTATATAAGACAAGATAGACTAATCAAGATATAGATACATCGTGATTGTTTTATTTGTGGAATCACCATCACATCATATTTGGGAATGTAAAGTGCCATCACTATAAGTATGATAGGTACTCTGAACCCGTGACCGATGGAATTACAGGTGAGCACATCACTTCTGGGCCACCATGTCTTTCTAAAATAGCAATACATCTAGATCTCTTAATCTCTTAATTTTGATCTCAAGTAATATATCACAATTGAAACTTGGTGATGTAATCTAATATATGACGAACATGGCATATATTGGAACTTGGCATATCCCAAAATATGATTTATCATTCATTTATAGAAGACAAATCTCAAGATAAAAATCTGATACCAACCTTTGCTCCGATATCAAGGATTGCTGGCTCCTCCCAAACATGTATAAACAAAATACCAATTAAGGAATATTACCTGTTGTATCCCTTGATTACATTCTACTAGTCCAATAGTCAAATTTCCATTGAATGCTACTTTGGATGTAATTTTTGTCCTCTGCTTTGACTGGATTCCAGTTTTGTGAAGCACCTGGTGACGTTTCACTCTCTTATGAGTAGCAGGAATCACAGTTAAGCATTTATTGGACTTATATATAGCTGATTTCATTCTTCCACCATAAGTCCAACCTTGCTGACTGGAAGATCTTTCATCACAAACTTCAACATGGACAGTGCTTTCTGAAAAGAAAAACATTTCCAGACAGTCTGACTTAAGATATCCTTACCAGTGCTTACCTAGTTCGTTATTAATGACCTTGACTTTAGATGGAGTTCCATATGGGGCCTAAGGCACTTAGACATATTGGTCCATTGTGTCATTTAACCATATTAACTATCATTTTTATTACTACCCACAATTCAGTTCATAGTATTGACAACTTCATTATTTACACTCTTGATTTGTTTTTACAAAGAGAATAATCCTCATTCCAGATAATATAGGTACGTATTATATGTAATATTATTAAACTTGAATTGGAATTTATGTGCAAGCTGTTGATGTTTCCTTTGTGCCTCTTACCTTTAAATACCTGTAAGCTTTGGTTTCCCCTGGCACCATATTTATTAGCTAATAAGAGTTTCTCAGTTAAACACCTTAAGCCTTGCTTGATTTGGCCAAATGCTATTGCTTCAGCAGTTGGAAACCTAGAAATCAGCAGAAAAAAGTAAAATGAAAGAAATGCTTATTACATATATGATATTTCATAATAAATGAAATATAACAAAGCATAAAATCAAGCACTAATATATACAAAATGTAGAACTGATATGAAATACTCAAGATTTTTAATTTCTACTGGTTTAAAAAAGGTGGTACCTAATACAATTTTGCTCACATATGGCATATTCATAATGCTAATTAATTAGAAGAATCAGCTGGTCATTGTCTAGAAAAGAGATGCATTGAAAGGAGAGGAATCATACAGCCACTGGGAAGCAAGCTAAATTACTAGCTATTTCATTCAATGTAAAGCATATGTCGATGCTATCAGGTGGTGGAATATCTTATGCTACTGTTTGATGTTGGTGGAAACTATTTTGTTTGTGTTTTTATATCATTGATAATGAAAGAACAGCTTTGCTAAAGTCATTTTCAAGGCAAATGATTAGACCATAAGCATTTAACAAACATGTTGGAGAAAAAGCTTCCCTGCTGTGATCTTGAGCCTTGATTATTTCCTGGAATACTTCCTCATTAGTTTACTCTGTAAACGACAGTTTCCCGAGCGTACCAGCTCGCTTCTTCATGTCAAAAGTGCTAGGTATGCATTCGATGCATTTTGGACGCCTTACATAGCATTCAGTCAGCTGTGCTTTGAAAGTTGTTTCCCGCTTTTAATGAAAACCCACTTTCAAGTGTTGGATAGCGTTTAGCCATCTTCCATGTATACATTATTTGTTTTTTTAAATTTCTATAGCCTCCCTTAATAATCTAGGGAAATACTGTGCCGCTTTTGCAATTATATGCATATACATTGAGTCTCAAAGTAGAACAGCATAAGGCGTTGGGAGCTGTTAATGTGTCTCAGGCTGATTTTTGGCACAAGAGATTGGGGCATTTAAGCCACAAAAGCATGCAATGTATGTCTAAGGATCTTGTGGAAGGTATGTTTTTGAATGATTTGTCTACTGATTTGTGTGACATTTGTGTTAAGGCTAAACAGACTAGGGCACCATTTCCTGGAAACAAGGCTGTGAGGGCAAAAGAGGTTCTAGGTATTGTTCATTCAGATATTTTTGGGCCTATGGATGAGCCATCTTGGGGCGGGCATAAATGTTTTGCCACATTTATCGATGATAAAACAAGGTATACCTATGTTGCCATGCTGAAAAGTAAAGATGAGGTTTTTAAAAAATTTAAAGCCTACAAAACTCTCATAGAGAAGCAAACAGGCCATGTTATTAAAGTATTAAGATCAGACAATGGTGGAGAACACTGTTCGAATGAGTTCTCTGAGTTTTTAAAGAGGGAAGGTATTTCACGTCAATTTACTATTGTGGGAACTCCTGAACAGAATGGGGTTGCAGAGAGGGCCAATAGAACAATTCTGGAGAGATTTAGGGCTATGCTAAAGGAAGCTGGTCTAGGCAATGAATTTTGGGGGGAAGCCGTGAACACCACTGTTTATCTTAAAAATATCTCTCCAACTGTAGCTTTAAAAGACATGGTACCTAACGAGGCATGGACTGGGAGAAAATTTCATGTTGGGCATTTAAAAGTTTTTGGGTGTGGGGGTTATGTACATGTCCCTAAAATTGAAAGCAAGAAACTGGGAGATAGAGGTACTCTCTGTGTCTTTGAGGGATATGATGAAGAGAAAAAGGGATATCGTTTGATTGATCCCAACAATCCGAACAAAGTCATTGTAGAGAGGAGTGTAATTTTTTTCGAGAATTTGTTTCCTCACGGTTAGAGTAAAGCTAAAAACATGGATGAATGACTTGGTGAAACTCCTTCTGACTTAGTTTTTCAGGTTAATGTGCCCATTAATTCCAACACAGGAATAGAAAGAGATAACTCTGTGAGTATTGGAGGTCATGGCATTAGTCAACAGACAGATGAGGTAATATAAATGTCCAGGGACATGAGGAGGAGCGCCGGTATCCTGTCAGAGAAAGAAAACCTCGAGACTTCCCTTATTTTGTTGCTCACACGGCATCGTTAGACAGTTTTGATGATAAACCAGAAACGAGAGAGCAGGCACTTTCTAGAGGGGATGGACAGCTGTGGGAAAGAGCAATGAAAGATGAGATTTTCGAATAAAAAATCACTCCCGGTGTATTCTTCAACATGTCGGGATGTCATTATTTCTGTGAGGCGATCAATATCCCTTTAACAACTCTACTAGTACAATAAATATAAAAAAATATAGAATTTATGAGAGCCACGAACTTAGAAAGTAAAGGAATGGAAACTACCAAAATTTTCCGAAACCCATATTGTCCGCATCGGCAGAACTCCACCAACAGATGGCAGTGAACTACTCGCCCTATTAGACCAATCTATGAACGCCCAAAAGAGTTGTAGACGACATGAAAGAGGACCGAGACGAAACTTCAGGGATGTGTTTGGAATATATAGGAGATAAACATACTAAAAGTCCCCGCGCCAAGGAGGTGAGGCCCCCTAACGGGGGGGGGGGGGGCGCAGAAGGTCCCATTTTTGTTTTTCAGTTATACATCTAAAACTGTGCGTCGTGACGAAAAAGTTATTATTTTTTAAATTAAATCTGACACCATTTCATACAAGATAATTCCTTATGCATTTTCTTCTATTACTCATAGTTAGGAGATATTTGCTTTCGAAAATTTCAAATGTTTTGAAAAATGCCTAATCTCCTCACGTTTTTTGAAAAACTATTCCTTTTAGCACCTCAGCTTTTAGTTTAACAGCAACGTTTCCGAAAAAAGAGTTATAGATCATATAAATACCTTTAAAATGAGGTATTATTTAATATTTTATCTTCAATTGATCAAAAGTTACAGTAATTGTAATATTTCGGGGAAATTCCGGTATTTCGGAAGATAATCACACATCGCTCTATTCCGATTTGCCAGGGTTTAATATTATTTTTGTCTGTATATTTTGTAAAAATACATAAATGGCAAGTCGGAATTGTAGTAAATTTTATCACACTTAATTTTACAAGGAGAAACTTTTTCGTCACGACGCACAGTGGGCTGAAATCGAAAAAAGCTGGCCAAAATTCAAAAAGTAATTTTTTTCAAGCCAGGAAGCTGAAACTTTGCATACATATTCTGAAAAGACCTGTGCATGTGATGACGCAAGACTCTTAGCACTCAAATATTAACAATTTGCATGACGCAAGACTCTTAGCACTCAACAATTAACAATTTGCATGAGGTCAAGGTTGCACAAATTTCGCAAAAATGGTCTACACTCAATTTTCTCACGAAATTTCAAAATCAAGCCCATGCTAAACCTTTATGGGTAATGAATTGAAATAAAAAATTATGTAATTCGATGAAACAGTTTTACATCTTTGTTTTAATGTAGTCTACTTAATTTTTTTGTTATTAATTACCAAAGATAAAACAAAATGGCGGACCCTCATTTTTGGTCATTTTAAAAATATATGTAGATAAATAGTTAATTGCATCGCCGAGCATCACAAAGTAACTTACATGGGGAAACTCCACAAAGCTTCGACAGTGCGAATCCGATGAGTTATGCTGCGGCCGTTGGCGACGCTGAATTTCACATCAGTTTTTCGATCGCGCGGTCGAGTCTGGTCCAACCCGCCGGCAACGAGGAGTAAGGTGGCGCGGCAAATGTGTGGAATGGATTGTAGCCGCATCCACTACGATATGGAGATTTTCGGGATACAAACATTGAAAAGAGCCTCCATGTATTGCATTTGGAGAAATCGCGGAAAAAAGTACGCATTTTATCGCATGAGGTAGAGGTCTAGGAGGTACTGAAAGACTGCTTTCTTCGGGTGCACCGCAGGCGTTTCTCTTTTTACCAACTTGACTTCGCCTACTGACGAATACGTACAATTTTAACGGAGACATCATGCATGCCACACAGCATTAATGTCTCTTCGAGGCCACCAACCAACAGTTGGTGTCGCACGGCTGCAACTCCCCCGCCCCCTGCACTGCGGTTGGGCGAAAAACAAATTAATCGAATGATCGTGTTTTCAAGGCTGGTTGAGCATGGATCATAAATTTCTAAATCTTGGACTTCGTAGTAAGATGAACAAAATCCCAAACTTGCGAGAATGTTAATTAAGTTTTTGATGCAAATCTTCTGTGAAGTAGTAGGGAGAGGCTACTCAATATTGAGTACAGGAACGTCCGCGGCTGAAGCTGAAGGTAATGGCTGGTGCAATCGTGGTACATTTCTTTGTGTGATACAGGTGGGTATGTGTTAGTATCGAACAATTAACTCTAGATGTTCTGCCTAGTGATATTTTCCCCAGTCACTGCGGCCATTAATTCGTCCATGGAAAAGTGGCAGTTACTGATCTCTTCCATGCAAGAATAAATTTCTTCCATTCCTCTATAAATGTAGTTATCACCCTGGTGAAAATGAACCGTTCACTAAACTGTTATTTGGCTGTGCACATGCTGTGCAAACGCTTGACAAATTCCCTGGGCCGTTCTGCAGATTTTTTAAATTTCGTTAGTCAGGTATAGAGGTCTAATAAAATTCACACGGAATTTATCATCGTAAATAACTTCCTCGGCGACTAAATCATTTATGGAGGACTGCCGACCAAGAACATTTTCACTCTTGTCATTCCTCGCAAGACCATGGTTGACCAGACAAGGCTGCAGCCTCCATACACGTTTGTTGTATATAGTAGCTAATTTTCGCGTGTCATACACCACTTTCCGATTTTAAAAAGCCTCCTTTTTCTCGTTCTCTACAGGGTCTGCTCAGAGAAAGCAGTGATTCTTGAAATTGAATTCTGTTAGTGAAGACCTCGAGCTCACCATTTCAGTTGATTCAGATAATGTTGATGCAGCCTGCCTCTTCAAACCCACCTTGCTGCTTTGTGCTGTTTTTTTTGCACTGTGGAACTGAGCATATTTTGCAATACTTATAAACGTCTTCATTGCCTCTATACACGTATTCACATCGACGGCATTTATAAGTGTCCAAGAAAATAAATCAACTTGAGCGGTCAAAAATTACGCAGTTTCAAAATCCACCAAATTCTTTAAAAAGAAAGAAGATATAGCCTCCTAACAAGAACAACTTGGCTTAAGGTCGTTTTACACAGTACATTTGTTTGTACAAACTCTTCCGTGAACTCATGAGGCAAAATATATCGTGTAAAGCGGCAAATTGTATGAACGCTTGTGCGAATGTCTCAATGCCTGAACGGAAAATAGAACCTGCTCTAATTTCGTTGAGACAAGCACACAACATCACGTTGGTCCATACATTCGTTTGTACAAAATCTTTCATCGTGCAAAATGGCCTATAGAGTAGCTGAAATCGCACAACTTGCACATCCTTGCCTCCACGTTATTCCCTCTCGAAAGCCTACGACTTTGACCACCACATGTCAGCAACTTCGGGTGGAAGAGCAAATATACTCCACTACAATCTCACATTACCTAAGGTTTACCTATCTCGCATCTACCTACGTCATATCCTACTCGCGACTTAGAGAAACGCTCCGAGAAAGTTGTATATATACGGCCATTCCCGTGCGTAAATGTGTTTGCGAGAACTAACTTTTAAATGTCAATGCCGTGATAGTTTGAGGAAACGTACCATTCAATCACGATAACAGTTTTCAGGTATTAATTAATTGAAACCTATGTTGACACATAACATGCATATAAAGTCAATATTAATGAGAATAAACAATATTTTTTCCAATTTAGACACGTTTTTTACATTTCAATGAAGACGTAACTTACTTGCAGAAATGTTACGAACGTGAATATGCATGTAGAATCAATGTTACGAATGTGGAAATGAGAAAACTGATGAATGTACCAATGAAAGCATAACAATAATTTAGTGTACAGCGGAAATTAATTACAAAAATCTATCAATTTTAAAATTATTTCAAAATAATTTTTAATTTGTTTAAAATAATTTTAAAATCATTTTAAGAATATTTTAAAATCATTTTAAAAATATTTTAAAATAATTTTAAAATCATTTTAGGAATGTTTAAAAATCACTTTAAAAATATTTTAAAATAATTTTGAAATCATTTTAAGAATATTTTAAAATCATTTTAAAAATATTTTAAAATAATTTTAAAATAATTTTGAAATAATTTTGAAATAATTTTGAAAAGATTTTGAAATAATATTCGCATATTATTTTAACATTAAATATTAAAAAAAGACTTTTCATGCAAATAAATGTCTCAGTACTTCCTATATATGCATATATATGTTATCAACAAATTGTGATGACAGGATACAGAACTTTAATATCATACATTATTTTAAAATTATTTTAAAATCTTGAAAAACTCATGATTTTAGAAATCTTATGATATTTTGATTTTAAAATTATTTAAAATCATTTTAAAATCATTTTTCAACATTCTTTTGCTACTTGGGAAGTGAATAGTTGCCATGCAATTATTTTATTATACGTAGGCATAATTAACCACGCTTTTGGGTCCTACCTCCATTCTTTCGTAGGTTTTCTCGTTCATTAAAACGCATAAACCACGGAAATCATGTGAGGGGAGTAAACATAGAAATCGAAATGAAATTTGTGGTCGTACTCCAATACGTCACGGCAATATTTAATCAAATATTCCCGGGTATGTATTGGGAATACGCTTTCTTCTTTCGGAATTCTGATGAACAATTATGTGGAGCAGACACTTATTTAATCGCATTAAATTTTCTCAGATGTCCCCTTTAAATTTTTCAGCAATTCCTTGCGATACCTAACATTATTGGATACTTCAATTCCTAAATTATAAATTGTGGGCTACTCTTACTAAATTATAATGATCAAGGTAACGGTGTCCGATAATGTCTGAGGCATGAGGAGTAGATATCAGTGGGGAATAAGTCAAGATATTTCTTATAAATCAGCCATACTTGTAACAGCAGATGATTCGTCAATCATAGCACTGAAGAATTGGTAACAGAGAATACTGGATACCTAAATCGTAAAACACAACCTAGGAGAGGAACTTGAAATAATGTAAACGCGCAGTTTTGCTATTTTAATATCCTCAATATGTTTACACGAGTTTCGTGTGCACAATACAATCAGCTTTATTTCCGCAAAAAGATAATTCCTCTTAAGATAGAGTGTACTCTTATTCTGCAGGAATTTTCAGAGAATTTTCACATTTCCTAATCGTTAGCTTCACAAACACTATAGTCTGCAGCAGTCCGAGGAGTCCGAGTCAGTAGTTTTGTTTACATTAGATCGTCTTCTGTTTTAGAAGTCCACCGTCATTGGCTACCGACAATTAGCGAGAATCATACCATGATGTTTTCATACATATCACCGTCACCTGATATCACCTTGCCATCACCGGGTGGTGGAACTTCTACCCCCGGCTACAAAATCGCAAATGGTGATGACGGGTGAAGTCTTTCGGTGATGTTCATCACCAGCGATAGTCATCATCCGAATTACAGAATACGACCCCGTGTATTAAAATTTGATAATTTCGGATTTTCGTGTGTTTTAACAAAATTTAACCGTTTACTCATTTCGTGGAGATTTGTAAAACTATTTCCGGGAACTTCGATTCTTTTGGCAAACATACGTCCCTGCGATTTTATTTAAAAGGCCTTGTTGAAAATAGATGTAGGGTTTGTAATGTATTTAGGAAAAATAACTTTCTGTATATCCAAGCAGAATGCATCTCACTTCAATGATATACGAAGAATGTTTTCACTGCGACGAAGTTACTTGTGGTGAGCCCTGAAGGCAAGCACTTGTTCTTCGGTTTAGCTAATTGTCCCGTTTTATTCGTTGGTTTTATGTATCAATGGATAAATCACTGGTGACTATGAATTCCATCTTTGGTACTTAGTACTCGCGCAAAAGCATCATAATCGTGCTGTTTTTTCATGTACTCCATATAAGACTATGATTTCAAAGGGCGAGTCTTCAGTTCTGCCACCTCGCGGCTACAGACAATAAGGGTGACAGCCGATTACACAGTTAGCATAGGGGAAGTTCATGGGCCTGACAAGAGCTTATATAATTTTTATTAGGAATGTATAGGTATTATACAAGCATTTCTGTAATTTAATAACGGATGCAGAATACACTGTTTTAGAAAGAAAATTAATAAAAAACGCATGGGTGCAATGGGTAGGCATCTGCCTCTTTATGACCTATCCATGCACAACAAAATGAAGACACAATGATTAAAGCAAAAACATTATATTGAAAATATTAGCTTCATATTTACTTTAGTTCTGGATACAGGCCTTCCAAGTACCAGCGAAAAGACTTGCAATCCAAATAATCCTTAACTGCTTGAACTTGCTCCAAACTGAAAAGAAGAGATCAAAAATTAATAATACTAGTATATGCCCAATTGGCTGGAATATAAGGCATATTTCTCCCACTTGGAAGATGTCAAGATCTACCACCCTCTTATCTTCATGTCGAAAGAAAATAATTCTGGAAGGCAACCCACACAACAGCTTGGCAAAGTTTAACCACGGGCGGATTGAAGTCATTCTATGAGGGTTTCTATCAGGGAAAGGGGGGGGGGGGCGCGAATTGCTACGTCGGATGAAGAGACAGCCTTTGAGTAGACGTACAATTCAGACCATTTCACCTAAGAAAGTCACTTGTTTGAAGCATATTGGTCATGATTATATTCAGGACAATTTTTATTATTACTTAGTTGGTGATACATGGGATACTTCTTTCCGTCGCGACGCGTCGGCTAGATTGGGTTAAATTGTTTATTGGTCCTAGTGATTTTCTGAAAGGTTTATGTAAAAATTATTCCAAATTTATGATTCGTAAAATTTCTATTTATCTTAAACATTTAAGTTCGTCTGTTGAAGAATTTGATTTTAATGGGAAGGGTTCTGATGTTGCCTGTAAAGCATATGTCAATGCGTTGGCGGCAGGTAATACAATTCCAATACCTCCTGAGGATGTTACTGTACAACTTACGGAGAAAGATTCGAAAGCTGTGTTCACCAAATATGTTTCAAGGGATTACAGTGCAAAAGACTTACAAGATGATGCGGTACCTCCTGGTATTGACATTGGGAAATATGATGAAGTCGATAATAGTCGATATGTTAAAAGAATATATCATAAGTTAAAAATTTATCCAGGTTGTCGTAAATATCTAATATGTAAAGATTATTGGTTAGATAATAGTAATTATAATAAAATACCTAAAATGTTAGTTGATGCAAATTCAGTTAGGTGTGTTCCAAATTTATATATCACTTGTTTGCCACCTGATAACATTGCTGCATTAAATGCATCTAGTTTTGTTAAAGTATCAGTTAGATATAAAGTTTCTCATGTATTTGAAATTGTATTTGCCGGAAGGAGTTTAGAAATACATATATAAATTTCAGGTACTGTGTTTCATTTATCAAGACAAACCTTTCCATCATGTCGGCGGCCCAAAGACGTCATGTACCAGCGGAAGAAAGGCAACCCGGTATGCACCTCTTTATTCAACTGTGTGCCCTGCCTGTTGCTGTACAGGTGCAAGCGGAACGGGTGCTGGGTTTGTCTACGGCGACAGTGGCTCGATACCTATCGATGCCGCGCCGTGGATTCCATAGACTTATTGGCCAAAGGAGTGGAAGAACTGTCCTTACATGGCCCCTTTATTCACAGGAGTTGCTCTGCTGTAAACCATTTAAATTGCAATGGGTTGACAAGTGTTTTCTATTTTTCCGGGGAAATGGATTAAATTTTAATATGTTATTGGCTTATTGGCTGGGGGGTATGCAATACCTTATAATTACCATTTTTCGAATCCGACCCTGACTGGTCCCGCATGATCTCTCACTCAAACTTAATCACAACATGGCAATTTAAAATCTCATTAGTTACGAGGGCCAAGTTGTCAAAATATAATACTGCAGAATATGAAATAATTGCATAACCGTAAATATATGTTCAGTAAGTCTCATTTACATGCTTGGCAGAAGGAATCTAATATGTTTTAATCTGAAATGCGAGCATTTACTACTTTATGTAGTGAATTTATGGTAAAAATTCCAGAAAAATCGCTAAAATGAATAGTAATGTTTGCTTTTAAGCTCTGCCGTAACCTCATGTGAAGCATGCATATACAAATAGATGTACCGTACGTGCAAGATTATCGTCTTGAAAAATCAATTGGAGAAATACTGAATCAAAGTGACACAATTTAAATAGAGTGTACGATTATTTGAGCAGCTTTTGGGCGATCCTCCGCGTGATGTCCATGGTTGACAACAGTTTCTCCAGCCATCCTGCTGGCGTCTTCAGGTCTGAAGACGCCAGCAGGATGGCAGGAAAAACTGTTGTCAATCAGGAATAATATGATGAGAACCAAAGAGAGTACGATTATCATGTTGACTGATATTACCTGAAAAAATGAATCAATTCGTAACTGAATGCCAATTCGATGAGTAAAACACAGTTAAATAATACTTTTAAACAGGCGACTTTCAGTCCAAAGAGACTTATCAAGAGATTTCTGTGACTCGGACAAAGTAGGCAAAAGAGAAAAAAATAAACAAAAACGTAAGAAAGTTGGAAGCTTCACGCTAGGCTTCGATTACTTGAAAAACCACAAAAAAATCAGGCGAGTTTCAGTACAATACGGAAGATATTATTTTAACCCCACGATATACTCTCTAAAGCTGATAGAAGTATCAAAATAAGAGAGATACAATGTCAAACTAAGAGGTACAAAAGTGTATTTTTTTCAAGCACCATTAGTGATTATAAAAAAAACAGCATGACACTAACATTAGACATATCGTTAACATACAATTCACTTAATCTTTGCTCTCCCCCTCGGCGGTGGCTCGCATGGTAACATATAGATGAGTATTTTGGAATTGTTCTTCAATTCGTCAGCCGGATCCGATATGGCTTTCCGCTTCTAATCGCCCGCGATTAGCTGCTCCTCCATTTCCGAGAGGGTGATGCGTAGATGAAATTGTTCAACGCAACTGATTCCCTCGCGACACGCCTGGAGATTATCTAGGTGGGTTGGGTAGGTTGGAGGGTACAGTGCGGTCGCCTCCATCTGGACGCTTGCGACGGAAACTTGCTTCGCGAGTTGCTTAGTGACCCGCCACCCACTACCCTCCAAGCCCACCGAAACTGCGGCCGCCCCTTAACAGCGGCTCATTAAATTCCAGGGAGTGAACATCAAACTGTAGTTTGACGATGGCTTCCTATGTTTCTTAGTAACGAAGTGATTTTCCTGATGTGTCAGTGCGTACACATTTTTACACCACCATCAGTCACGGTCAAAATTTAAAAAAATTAATGTCGTATTGTGTTAATGAACTTCACTTGCTAAGGCAAATTACCATATTTCCTGGTCCGTAAGATACACTTCTTTTCTTGAAAATATATTCTAATGGAGCTATGTTTTCATGCACCCGATTTTGTATCGCCATCGGAGGTGCTCATCTCTCTACTTTCACCGCAGACTACATTACGGTGGCGACTTAATGTTGTTCTATTCATAATTCATTTGCTATTAGGAAACAACAACGAATAAATGTAATACAGTTGTTATTTTTGGAATGTAAACAGTCCCATTTCCTTCCTAAAAATAGCTAACAAAAACAAATCTTGATTGTATTCTTTTCTTCTAAAATCTAACCTGAAAAATCACTGTGCGTCATATGGGCCAGGAAATACAGTATTAGGAGTGCAAGGGACAAAAACAATTCATTTGTTGCTGTGAATATGGAACTGAATTAAGAAAGACAACAAGAACAAAAAGCATCATGTAAGTGAAGCATAATATGTCGTCTTGCATACTGTAACAGACTTACGTCGTGATCAAAGGTTAGTCTCCCAACATACCTACGGAGATTTTAAGCAATATGAAAATCATTGAGTCCTACTGAGATAAAATATTAAGTAGAGGCTCTATGTTTGACTAACTTTGGAAGTTAGGTGCGACTAAAAAACATGCAGCAAAATTTATTGACAACAGCTGATGCCAAAAATATTTATGCATATGAAACAAATGCAAATCCGATAATCTGGAGACAATAAATTATGGACAGCATCTACTTCTACAATTATTTACAAACAAATTATATTGTGTAAAATTTCCTACCTTCCAGTGGGAATGTCATAGGCTGATGGTTGTGCTTCGTAAAAGAATATCTTATAGTCATCCAACCACACTTCTGCAACCCTTTTGGCATTCCTGTAAAGAATTGCTTCTTTATTAGTAACTAGTAAAGATCAAATTAATAATCATATTTGTAAAATATTTAAATAAAATGAAGAACTGTAGTTCTTAAATAAATCCAGCCAATTTCTTTAGATTGGAAGATGAAATCATTTGATTAAAATCTAAATACAAGCTGTCCTCTCTCGTAAACTAATTGACTACATGATTATTGATTATGTATGTATGCATACACATTTATCCATGTGGACCTTTGATTATAAATAAAGTCACAGTTACGCAAAGAGAAAGCAGTGAAATTTAAAAGGACTACATTCAATTAGCAATTCTCAGTCATAATCATTAATTTGGAAAAAAAATGTTTTACGGCTTTTCTTTATGATCCTCTGTCTTCCATTTTTCCTTCGCTCTCTCATGCCACACATTTGATGCTGTCGAATGCTTTAGTCAGATCAATGAACCAAAGAAAGGTGGACGTATTGAATTCTAATGGTTTCTCAACTATCAGAAGGAAGACAAAGATTACGTCAGTAGCACGAGCTTAGAAAGTAAGTCAGTAGTTAAGTGGTGTTTTTTGGAAGGCTTGTTATTCCTCTTAGATTGGCATGACTGAACCTTCTGAGGATAGAATGCTAGCGAACAGCTTCATGACTGAACTTAGCATTGTCATTCTTCATTAATTTCCAGGGTTATTTCTTCTAACGTTTCAAAAAAGAGGTATGCTAGTTATGCTTCATTTCCATTCCTGTGGGACCCCTATCATTTTGGGCCATTCCAAGTCAAATGGTCCAATGGTGGTTGCAAGGCCATTTTGGAAAAAGCCCATTTTTCGCTCACGCATTCCTACATGCATAGGCAGTTGAATGCAACGATTTAGAAAATGTATCCCTCCTCTTTCTCTCCACCATCGTATCCCTCTCGTGGAAACCATTTGTCCAAGATGGCGATGGGAATTTCTGAGAATTGTGTTTTTTTGAGATCCTATTCGTAATAGATTTATGGCAGTTGTGATGTACCTAGCGAGAAAGGAATAAAAATTATATGCGTGTCACATCCATTTTTGAGTGCTCCTAGGGGAACCCAATTGTTAAAAGGGTAATGAAAAACGGGAGTGACAGCCAAAAACCTACTTTTAATTCCATTTCTCGATACTGCCATGAATCTCTTACGAGTAGAATCTCACAACGCAAGTATTTGCTCTATATTGTACCTGTGCACATATTTCTTCTGTTATTCACATATTTTGATACCTCCCCCAACGAAAAAAATGAAACTAAAAATGGCTGATTTTGAGCGCCAAGCTAGTTTATAACTACCATATTTCTCTTACGAGTAGAGTCTCAAACTCCAAGTTCTTGCAATTTGTTGTACTTTTGCATTTCTTTATATTCTGTAAGCCACACATTTTCAATTGCTCCCCTGGTGGAGAAAATGAAGCACATAAATGACTGATTTTGAGCGCCAAGCTATTTTTGTTAGCTTCTAGAAGAAAAAGGTTATTTCCACACGTATAACACTTTGTGAGTTTATTCTTCTACTTAATTGCTTTAAATACAAAAGCTCTCAAATTTGAGACGGAATATCTCAAATTTGAGAGCTTCCTCTTCTGCGCAGCTTTCTCGAGTGGAAAACAGGGTTTTTTCAAGAAAAAAAATGTTGAATTCAAGTTCAATTTCAACAATAAAGAAATGTAAAAGGAAAAGAAAAAAGAAATGTTTTCTAATGCATGTATAATAGTATAGTTTCAGCATCTCTCTCCTCTGTCACAATTATTTCTTGAGATATTTAGGATAAAATGAACATTAAAATTCTCAAAAGTTCGCATGCGCCATCTTGGAAAAATGGCTGTCACGAGAAAACGAGGGGAGATATTTTCTTTTAATCGTTGCATTCAACTGCCAATGCATGTAGGAGTGCGCGAGCGAAAAAAATGTTGTTTTTTTCAAATATGGTCATGCAACCAATTAACCCTTTCTTGAATAATTTAACGTGGAAATACCCTTTTAAAATTTTTTAAATCGTACTGCCAGTTTTCTTAATAGTCTTCTCACTCCGTATTCAATGAACTCATTATATATTTCATCCACAATTGGTGTTTTTTTTAGTTTCTTACTAGCTGTTAAGATCTGTTCCCCTGCAGAGGAAAATTTGCATGAAGACTCTGAGGCTGAGCCTATCCAAAAAATAGAAAAATTAATAGTGTAACTTCCAAAAGTAATTTTCCATCTAATTTATATCAATGAGTTTATAAAAATGAATATCACAGCAACCAGAAGAGTAGCTCTGTACAATCATAGGGCTCTAATGCGACATTAGTTAGTTGGATCGTGCGCGCTAAGGAATGTATCGCCCGCGCCAGTGGGCATTGAGGGTAAGCTAGGTATTTGCTTGCCCACGCTGCGTTGTAAAAATATACGTATCCTCTTCGCTTTGGATTTTTTTCGCCAAGAGCGAATTATCTGACATTGTATGCGACATTCAAAAGATGGCAGTACATCGCGTCATTCTCTCTGTCAAAAGGCCGTGGGCCAAGACTGCTAACCCAAGCCGTGGGTAAGCTCTGCGATCTAAGATCCCCTTAGCCCGCTCCGCGCAACAAAGCTTGCTGAGGATTGTGCTTTTATGTAGTGCATGATAATTATTAACATTAAACTTAAGCAGTTTAGTGGAATTAAGTATTTAATTATTTTCAGAAGAAGGCGATTTTATTCACGAAAGTAGATGGTCTTTGTCATTACTTTTTTTTTTTTAATGTGATGCTACCAGACTTGGTGACTTATATTTTCGTAATTTTCGCTAAATAGTTTAATCATGACATAGCGAGGTATGATGTCCCTGTAAATAGTTCCCTCTGAAATGCAAATTCAGGAATACAAGTTAGTGCATTGCCTTTAATTACCTAAGTTAGCTTCAGTTTCTAAAATGTATCTGATACCAAATTATCAGTATAACTGGTAACTTCAGGCGTAACTTTCATTTTCATAAATTATAAGTAATTATGCAACTATCGCTACACACAGCCAACCTATTGTTAAACCTCAGGCTGCGCTTCTGTTCCTCTGTTATCGTAGTAACACTAGAGTGTTTGAAATAATAAAGTTATCAAGATTGCAGTTCTACCTCTAGCCTCATAAACTCAGTAGATCTTTCAATAAAATACTTTGGTAGGTACAGTTACATTGATATTATTTTCAAGACATACCTTGTAAATGATTTACTTGAGTGGTTGGCTCGAGGATGCTTATTGTGAAATACATGACCAACTCGACTGCAAGGGCAAAAGTACACACTGCCTCCACACAGCCAACTCTTCAATGATATTTCTGAAAATAAAAGAATTTTTGCACGAATGATGGCTGTACGTGATGGAAGCAGTTCAGACTAGTCAGTGAAAGCCAGAATCATAACAAATTAAAAATTTCTGTATTTTATTCACCTATGTCTTCAGCTCCAGAAGCCTCAAACTCAATATCATGGGCACCTAGCTCAAAAAACCAATCTCTGCTCACTGCATATATTCCCGCTGCAACAACAGGACTCCTTGAAATTAAAAATCATAAGAAAATCATAATAGGAATTTGGCACTTAATAATAGTAATTGCCAACATACATATTGTATGATTTTTATTCTTACTCTATTCTTAATATCTCATGAACTAATTATGACAAAAGAGAGATACTAGAACCAGGGGCGTATTTATGGGGGGCAACTTTGTTAAGACCCAGACCAACAACCCAGAAGCAACATTTTTAAGGGTACCAACATAAATATACGAAAAATTAACAAACTAAATATCTTTGAATGCTTCAAAAAAGCTTGAAAATGTAGTTTTGTCTTTCAAACATTTTCCGGGATAGGCTTAGGGCGGATTAGGCAGGGCCCAGAATCCCGGTACTACACATATTAAAATATTCGGGACACCCCCAGAACCAAATTCTAGATACGCCACTGACTAGAACCATTCTATTTTACACATAATTACAAACATTTCCTTTAATTCTTATTTTTTTCTTTTATATTTTCATTTCCTCTATAGTTGAAATTGAACTCGGAGTCAACATATTTTTCTTAGAAAAAACTGGTGTTCAAATCGAGAAAGCTGTACAAAAGAGAAACGTATTAAATTTGAGTTTATGTACTTGAAGGTATTAAGTAGAAGACTAACTTTATAAAGTGTGCAACTAACCCTTTTACTTCAAGAAGCTAACAAAAATGGCTTCGTACTCAAAATCAGCCATTTTAGGGCTCTTTTTTCTCCATTGGGAGAGCTATAAAAATATAAGGCTAACAGAATATAAACAGACGTTAAATCTCAACAAAGGCTAAAAGCTTGGAGTTTAAGAGTCTACTCTTTAGGTAGTATATGGTAGTTGTAAGCTAGCTTGTCGCTCCAAATCAGCCATTTTTGGACTCCATTTTCTCCATTTAGGGGAGTTATAAAAATATGTTGGAACATTTAAGATGCGGTTTTATGGCGGATTACATAATGCCTTTAATTTATAGGGGCTGTAACAACATTGTCATGGAGAAAAATGTACGAGATACAAAAATATTTGTTGCAAATTCTTGAAACTCTTATTAAAAGCATGAGCAAAGTAGTTAGTCTTTTTTCTTTGAGTACTTCGGTTGTTGTCACTAGCGGAAAAATATACTTACAGTGCAGTTATATTGCGGGTTGCATACTATCTTTAGTACCGTGCTCCACGGCTATAACATCGTCACAAGGAAAAATTAATAGGATAATAAAATCATTTCCCAAATTCTCAAGCAGTAAGACTTTATTTACTGCTATAGTTTATGCTGACACATTATCATATCTATCCCTACTGCTTTTGGCCTCTAGCTATGTCATTTATGAGTGATTCACTGATCTGAGTTTATAATAAATAAGTTCCATCAGAGAAAAAATTGTATATTCAACTAATTGAACATGGCAAAGAGAATAAGAACAAATCTCACCAAAAAGGATGAGTTGGACTTCCTAACTGTCTCTTTTCACGGGAAGTCAAAGGTATCCACTTGAAATGTAAACCCCAATCAAAACCTTGAATTGGAAAAAATATTAGTTGAAGAAAAATTCATGTGATATTTTTCTTGTTTCAGTGGAATTTGCTGAATTCATAATTTAATACAAACCTCCTTTAAAATATGTTGATATGGCTTCATACTCAAAGTCATCTTTGTCAATTTTGTCAAGAGCTGGGCTAACAAGAGCTTTTGGTACCTGTTCCATCATTGGACTTTTAATTACTGAAATAAAGCTTTGGTATGCAGTAAGACTAAAATAAAATTTTATCTCAAACAAAAGAGATAACATTTAAACAGCGCCTTAAATTATAATTATGCTGAAACTGAGCAAGTTCATTTGAGATTAATTTTAAGGTGAGGTTTCAAAAATGTCATTCATTCAAGTATCATACGCACTTAAGTGACATGATCCGTCGCTTAACATAGGGGACTTAACCTCAATGAGAAAATAACAACAATCAACATGCTATGGTCAATACTCAATCACAAATGAGAAAAAAACAGACTTCAACTTACTGCAGTAACAAGCTCAACAAGGGGTTCCATCCAGCCCTTATTTACTTCACAATGAGAATCCATAAAAATGAGAACTTCTCCTTCTGCTTCTTGCGCGCCTCTTACTCTTGACTGAGCCAATCCTAAATATTTGAATAAACTTAAGTGAGGTTTTACAAATAATATATTGGCAAATGGTCACTGGATGTGAGTGGTATAGAATACAGGTGCAAACCCAAACGTTTCGAGACTTTGAATATAGCACGCTAACTAAAAGAAAAATGACTTTCTGCCATATAGAGCTCTGCTGCACCTGATTTGGGATCCGGTTGACTGAATAGGGCTATTGTTATAGCATAGAAGTGGAGGAGGTTAGAATATTTAGTTTATATTAGTGTTTTTGTTTTTCTGCTATTTTTGTAATGGCTTACGTCAACGAGCAGTGAATCTACATAGAGTTTTTTGCTTTAATTTGGCCAACAATTCTGCAATGGTACGACAGGAGTTTCTAAGTACCCTAACTTCAGCTGATTACCAGCATTGTTTCCAGTCATAGTAAGATCGTTGAAATCACTATTTCATTGTTAAAGGATTTTAAGGTGACAATAAAATTTTGGACAAAAATGTACGTTTTTAATATTAGCAGAGTCACAAAAGTTTTGGGTAGTACCTCTCATATGATGCAACTTTATAATTATAAATACAAAGGCACCTAAAATTGATGTGCTCTTCATTTTGTAAATAGTAGAGCAAATAATAGAGAGGTGAATACAAATGGTAGAAGGGCATACATAATAAACAGGATTTGGAACCAGTGTTAAAGAACTGCATAGGAAATACCGTTATGAAAGATTTTTGAGCAGTTAATATAATTCCACATTAAAATTTTAGAATGGGTTAATTGTTATCAAAATCATTCCATTTTATCTCTCCTCCATTATAGCACAAACATTTTCAGATACTCCAAGAACAATAAGAAGTTAGAAGATAGACAACATATGGTATAGTACAAACCTTCTGTTCTTCCATTTCTGATCACTTTAACCTTTGGAATTTTAGAAAGCAAAAGAGCGTCATCCGCTGAAAACGAAGGAAACAGTATAAATACATGTAAAATTAGTTTTTTGATAATAATAAGTCAGAGGAAATTTCATGGTTTCCACTAAATCTCTAAGCTTGAACCAGTGATTACCCACAGTCACCCACACTGTGGAAGTCCAGTGGGTAAGGTAACACATTTAAATATATGAATGTTGTCCGATATATTGAATGTTTTAAGCTCTTCCCCAAATGATCCCCAAATAATTCCACACTCTGGACAGACAGAAATGTGTCGTCATCCAATCGGTAGACTGCTAGGCTATTGACAAGGGGTCTAGTTCCAAACTGGAGGAAAGCCTCTTAAAAAGGCAGCCAGCGAAATTCCACAATCAAGGCATATATTTAGCAAATTGAAAAATGAAATGGCACCCATGTAATGCCAGAGTACCTTATTGGCACTCAATTTTAGTTCTTCAAAATATTTTATTATCACACATAGGGCAACCATTGTTACAACCCTAATCAAAATGAGAGAAAGGGAAAGAAAAAATTATGCTCAACCCACCATTGTCACTATGGTCATCAACTAAAATAATTTCTTCGAGAATGTTTTTTGGGGTCCTCATGAGGATACTGAAATTTTGCAGAAGCCATGCGTATTAAATTAGTGAATAAAAACAAACTATAAAACAGTTGAAAATAATCTTGCATACAATGTTTCATGTCACTGCTTAAAAATAAAACCATTAAACATCTGAAAGTAATTTTTTTAAAATTTTAGTTTACAACTAATATGTGTCAAATCTATTTACCTTGAAATAGTTCTAAGTAAAGCAGATCTTGCTTCATTGTGAAACGTTATTATAACTGAGCTTGAAAGAAAATTATCCCTGTCAAACACAGCATCTCGGCACCTATGGGAAAGAAATGGAGCAATATCTTGAATCCTAGTTTTCAATGCATTCCGTGAATGTATCTCATGGGTAACAGAGTTTGCCATTATTAAGTGCATTACATAGTTAACACTGAAATAATCATTTAAGTGATTCTTATAGGCCATTAGTACCTATTTCAAGGCATTCTCACGATATTAGTGATTCAGAAAATTTGACAATTTCAGCTTTAAATAGCCACATCTACATTGTAGCTAATGCTGTATAATACCTAATTTCAAATTTTCCAGATGTGTACTTATGCATACGTATATATCAACTGGCTACCAGTATTTCATGAGTTTAAACTTTTAAGAAATTTATGAGTTAAATAATTAACTAGAGTAGGAAAACAAAGATGCTCAATGGTGTGATTTGGTTTGAGAGAAGGAGAAGAGCAAGAGGGGATAAATTATTGAAATTTCTTTCTGCAAAAGTGATGAATCATTAAGTGCACTTTTACAATACATGCAAAGTTTAGGTACATAGTTATGGCTAAACCCAGATATTTGACTTCAACCATTGTGCCAAATTATACTAACCAAAAATTATACACAAAGTGTTCTCTTCATTTATTTGGTAAGAAGTGTTTTGCCGTCGATTATTTTGTTTTAATAAGACATTCGTGTATCAAATTCACTATTGTGACTTTAAATCCATAGTTTTAATCCATAAACTATAGTTTGAACATTGAAAAATCACAATTTTTATAGGAAGGCAGTGACTGAAATGGTAGTATAACATGTAATAATATTTCACTAGCATTAAGATAATTTTCCAAGAAGCATACCTAGAATGGCGGCTGTCAGGCAGATTCCTTCCCAAGGGAACATTGTGACTAGCTTCTATGTTGAATGAATATTTGTAATACTTTTCAGCCTTTGAAAAGAAAAAAAATACGTAAAAGGTATATCTATCTAAAAGAAAAAAGAAATTTAAAAGGCATATCCATATAAAATTTTCCCAACATGAGAGTCTATATTTCAGTTGCACAATTGTTCATTTTGCTGTGCTTTTGAACACATCCAACTATTCATAATTTCTTATTTAGCCTTTTTTTATTTTAAGAAGCAAAAATGGACCATAAGGGTTGAATAATGCGAAGGGATTTTGCCTCAGATAAAAATAATTGGTTATTTCGTAAATGTTGCATGTAAATTATAAACGTTGAAAAATATTCAACAGTTATCAATATGATCCTTTGAAGTAAAAATTTTCAATAATCATTTTTAGTATATATTTATTGAAACTGGATGATAGTTAGCAGCACATGGCAAAATAATTTTTACTAGCAATCAGCCGAGATTTATGTCCGTGTCTCATTCTTACTTACACTTATATGGTGCAAATTTCATGAGTATAGGTCAAATAATTTTTTTATTTTTAAACTTTTGCCGAAGTTTCGGATTTTTATTCATCCATCTTCACACTTATCACACTGTGTGATCCAGACAGTACTACTCTCCATTCTCAGTTTTAAATAGGATATCAAACAGGTAATGAGAGAATTTAGGCACATTTCATGGGCATAGGACAAAGGTTTTAGATAATACCCTTACTCACAAATATTTCCTACTTTTTATTAAATACAAGTTATATGTGTCTACCTTGAATCATTACTCGTCATCCATCTAAAACCAGATGTCTCCGGGGAGCTGATTGTGGGTGATACCTACTTTTCACGCATCCTTGAAGCGTAGGCAACCCTGTGAACACTACCGATATTTTCCTAAGGTGTATGTTTTATTTGCAGAGTGCGTTGGTGCCCTCTTGCTCCTTGATCCATACTGCAAATGCTCTCTCTCTCTCTATCTCGCAGCATCACTCTAACAACGGCGACAGGATAAATTTTAATAATCACTTCTCGTTTTCTGATTTCTCGGATAAGAAGGACGTGGCATCGGAAGCTAGAGGGCTGCACGGGTCTCTTTTGTCCGGTCCACGCTCGATAGAAGTGGCGTGATTAGCCCGCCCAAAGCCCGCATCAAACTTTACGCTAATTATAGAAAAAATATCATACAAAAGTTTTACTTGAATGAGAAAGGAAAACTAACCGTCAGTAGATGTGCACATCACATATCAAGTGATGATTGCTCACTACCTCAATTATCTCTGTTAACTACTATTGCAACTTTTCAATATTTTGTTATATTTTCATTTCTTTGTTGTTATTTCAAATAATTGTGTCATGTCTTAGCGATCAATACTACAGTGTCATGTCTTAGTGTCCAATACAAAATGCTGTCAAACTATTATACTCGTCTAATTATTCATAAATATATGATGAACATTATTGTTATGTTAGGTGTTGCACATGTTAAACTTAGAATTCCTGCTAAATTTTCTTTTTATATCATTTGGAATAACGTCTCTAGCATACTATTGTTTTATATTTATCAAATTGTTTTGGCTATTCATTCTCCGCTGTACCTATTTAGTTCGGTTAAGTATGTTCTCCATTGTAAAACTACAGAGACCATTGAAGTAGGACAGAAATGTACGTTCCAGCGCGTGGCCTTGAACGACTCCCACAGCCTAATTACGCCACCCAGCAACCCAACCCATGCATCAATGAATACCGATCACCCAACTCAAGGCTATCAACTCGGAAATCTCAAAAAATTAATGACTGTAGAGAAAATGTCAAGGCCACGGACAAGTCCAGAGAGTTTCAGCGCGTATCTTTCATCTGATATTGCAACTTAATTGCATCACCAATCCAACACATGCATCAATAATTACCGATCACCCAACCCAAGGCTATCAACTCGGATATCTCAGTAACCAATAACCGTAGAGAAAAACAAATGACGCCACATGAAAGAGAAGACAATTCCTCATAAGATAGATACCCTACAATGATATCTTTATAAAGACAAATATATAGTTAACAACAATTTATCGCTAAACAATAACTTTAATGACAAAACAGTGGCGGAATTCGAAAGAAAAGGTGATTTTACATAAACAATGTCCTCATCGCTTTTCTGATTATTCCCATAGCAAGGGAGATATATGTATTGGGTGTTCTAGCGCAGCCATGACCTACTTTTGATATCATTAAATAACTCACTTAATATTGATCGTAGGAAGGAGAGATTGGTATCAAATTAAAGGTAATCAATTAGCAAAGAAAATTGCTATCTCAAAATTTTCCATTAGTTGTAAATTACCGAGCTATAAACAAAAAGTTAAATTATTATTAAATAACTCACTTAATATTGATTGTAGGAAGTGGTGATTGGTATCAAATGAAAGGTCATCACTTAGCAAAGAAAGTTGGTATCTCACAAATGTTTCATATCAATGGTAAATAGTGTGAATACAATTTTAAAAGAGGAGGTTGCGCGGAGGGGAGGAGGATGCAGCTAGCAGACATACATATCATCAACTTGGCTCGTAAGAGTTTTAGCGCATGTAAGAGTTCAAGCGCGTATTGCATCACCAACCCAAGGCTATCAACTCAGATATCTCAGTAACCAATGACCGTAGAGAAAAACAAATGACGCCACGTGAAAGAGGAGACGATTCTGCATAATATAGACACCCTAAAATGATGTCTTTATATGAACCAATATATAGTTAACAACAATTATCTCGTTAAATAATAACTTTGATGACAAAAAAGTGGCCGAATTCGAAAGAGGAGGTGATTTTACATAAACAATGTCCATATCGCTTTTCCGATTTGTCCCATAGCAAGGGTGTTAAAAGCATATATGTTTAAAAATTTGAATTCCCCGCCCTGCGTCCTCCCGAATCATTATTTTCGTTTCACTGTACGAAATAACTTCGAAACGAAAAAATAACAACTCGCTTAATATTGATCGTAGGAAAGAGAGATTGGTATCAAATTAAAGCTTATCATTTGAAAAAGACAATTAATCGTACATGTTTTCTGTAAGTTGTAAATTAACCGAATAATAAACAAAAATTGGTTTATTACTAAAAATATTTCTTATTTTGATCGTAGGAAAAAGATATTGGTATCAAATTAAAGGTTATCATTTGAAAAAGATAATTGGTGTCCTACATATGTTTCCATAAGTTGTAAATTAACTGAGTTAAAAAAGCAAACATAGTTTAATAGTTTAATAAATATACTCGCTTATTATTGAGTGTAGGAAAAAGAGAGTGATATCAAAGTAAAGGTAATTATTTAGCAAAAAAATGATACCTTACAAATTTTCCATAAAATGTATATCAACGGAAAAATAAACAAAACAAAGTTTATTACTAACCGTAGTCGCTTAAAATTGACCGTAGGAATAAGAAATAGGTATCAAATTCAAGGTTATCATCTAGTGAAGAAAATTAGTATCATACAAATTCTCCATAACTTGTAAATTAACCAAGTTACAAACAAAAAGTTAAATTATTATTAAATTACTCACTTAATATTGATTGAAGGAAAGAGATATTGGTATAAAATTAAAGGTGATCATTTAGCGAAGAAAACTGCTATCTCACAAATCCTCCTCCATAAGGTATATTCGTTTCAGCGCAGCAATGATCTACTTTTGATATTATTAAACAACTCGCTTAATATTGATCGTAGTAAAGAAAGATTGGTATCAATTAAAAGGTAAACCTAATTACATCACCAACCCAACCCATGCATCAATAATTACCCAACCCAAGGCTATCAACTCGGATATCTCAAAAGTTACCTCCCCTTCGATAATAACCCTACCCTTCCAGCAATGTATATAAGCCCTCGCAGACGATAGTGAGTGCGATACTCCCCCTTTATCCAACTCCTAGCTTGAATGATGAAACATCAAGTATACGTTGCAACACTCTCCAGGTGTGCATGAGTTATAAAAACATTAGTTTTGCGTCAGACTACCACTCTCCCAGGTTGACTTCCCTCTCCACAGCTCCCATTCCCTTGCAACAGTGAGATATTAAATCCTTCCTTACGTAATATACCCCTCATATCCATCCTCTCAGACAGTATAAAAGCGCGTTAAATCGAAGCATCATATAATCGCTGACAAATATTCGACACGTTGGTATGTCTACCTTACTCTCCGTGAAAGCTGAGCTCGGTGGGAAGTATCAACTCGTCGTTCGCAAATTAAAGGATAAAGTGAGCAGCATATATGAAGTGCTCCTCCCATTACCACTACTGGGTAACAACGAAGAGAATGATCTTAATCTCAGCATAGAATTCCAGGAAAAATGCTATACAATCTTCAAACATATGGACAAAACCATAAGACTCGTGGGGAAAAGTGTAGTGTTCTCAGGATTTGATAATCTTGAAACAGACGAAGTAGAGCGTTTCAACGTCTCCACCATCAAGCAGCTGAAACTCGAGGGGGATAAGCTGGAGAAGGCCGAGAGACAAGATCCATCCATCACGTGTCACGTCTACGATATAAAGAAGAAGAACATCGTAAAGGGAAAATCCAAGTTTATTTCAAAAGGTGGCGCAGCATCAACAGATGGTGACCAATCCGATTTTGCTCCACCGGTAACATTCACTACTGGAGAAAAGTCACGAATCAACTACCGTACAGTTTACTGTGAACGAGGAGAGCATTTGGAAACGTATACTTTTATACTGAATGTTGTACCAACTGATTATGCTTTGTTCTAAATAAAAGAAAATCAAATCTTCTCATCTAGTCATCATTTCTCAATACCTTATCCTTAATATTAAGAGGAAGTGTTGATCAATAAATAAAACACAAAGCATATAGGTTTTACAAATTTATTTAATTTTTTATCATATTTTATTTTGTGTACACCAATCTGTCAGCTTATGTAAAATTCTCTCGCACGTTACAGATTATTTTGAGAATGCGACTCGATTAAACAACCTTTATATATGTCACTAATTTTTTAAGTGAAGGATAACCGTACATTTCCAAGTTACGCACACATATTCCTTTGGGAAGGAGACTGGTTAAGAACGATACCTTTTGAGCACCTTATTCTGACGCAGTTAATTTATGCAAGGTAATTAAAAAAGCCATATTTAATTTCTAATTAATTGACAGCCGTAATTAATTACTAATTAATTATCCCTATAATTTATGTTTTCTCTACGCAAAGACTTGCTCAATAATAAACCCAGCGATAATCAATTAGAATCAATGGAAAGAGGAGTTAATTCTACGTAAAAAAGGTCCTTATAAGCTTCATCCCCAGCCTGATAGAAAGGCTTCGTTTATTAAAAAAAAACATATTTTTTTGTCAATATTAGCAATTTTATCCGTTATTAACAAACTCAGCGAAAAACCCCAATGGTACCACGTGAAAGCGGGGTTAATTTAGCATATAAATGATACCATAGTCCATACATCGCAAGAGTAAATTACCTACAATTAGTGGTTATATAATAACAACAATTACTCGGAAACTATGATTTATTGCGTACCCAAATTTTCGACGTATAAATTCTTAGATGCTCCTTCATCACCATGCTAAAGTTCAACTGTATCGTACTATAAACAAAGGATTTAAAAAATCAAGTACAACCATTTTTTATGAAATAGTAGCAACAAATTTGAACTTTTTTTCTGCCAATTCGTATTCTCCGGAAATGTTTTAGCATATTTTATTTTATGTACACCAATCTGTCAGCTTATGATAATTTTCTCTCGCGACATATATACATTTGATATGTTTCATCACGAATATAGACGAGGGAAGTTCAGAAAACTCTTTAACAAAAGGCATGCGTTGTGGTCATATTGACGGCTAACTCTCCCAGCACAGAACTTGAAATCATTGTTTCTTGAGAAATCGCACAGCTCATTAAACATGTGAAACTGAGAAAAACTACGTAGGTATTGTGTATGAATTCCAAATTCTGCACTGAAGCTACATTAATGAACTTATTATTTCATCAATGGAAATTTAATTGTACATTACTCGGCAACAGGAAAGCGCGACTAAAAATAACTGTAGTCTTCCTCAATAGATTTGATCATGAAGAAGAAATTATATGGTGTTTTGGCATCTACTTATTTTCATACAAACAGAAGACCATGTCAAATGATACTCTGACAGCAGGAATTCATGCTTGAGAAATAAATAAACTCATAAACTTCCTCTACGCGTGCAATTCATAGTAGAATACAGAAGTTTTATATTTAACAACGATAGAAATATAACACTTAAAGATACTCATGGTACGCTCCTCACTGACTCAAATAGATCTACCTTGATTCCTAACACCTCTTGCGTAAGCAAGAATGTGCTGTCATTTTACTATCGGCATCTTAACATATCGTATTGCAGAATTAAACAAATCGTTGAAAGTGGGGTTGAATTTTACAATTGAAACGATTAATGCTGAGAGAATCTGTTGATATAATGAGGATCTTTGTGTTGCTTTTAGTGCATGTCAAATGGTCAGCGCCACTTTTTTGTATAAAATGCTTTTGTATAAAGTACATTAAAATGTACGCTCTGATGCTAGTCTAGCAGCGAAAGATAGGGAATTCTCAGGGATAAAGCGTGAAACTCTGAAGAACGATTTGGTGCAACTCTTAACATGTTGAGACATTACCATGAGTGGAGACAAAAGAACTCAACTGGCAATAGGAAAAGGAAATTTTAGTCGTTGTAGCACATGATGACCTGCCCGTAATAGCACTTTCTATTCCTCGCGAAATCTCACTCTCAGGACGTACGCTTTTTCTAATCAGTCAAAGAGAAATCGGGATATCTTGTAGAAAGAAGCAATTTTGTGCAGCTCTAAGATAAGAAAAAACAGCTTCCACGGTAACAAGAAGAATAAAGACGGAAATGCTCCAAAGCAGATGAAGAAACAAGCAGTAAAACTCCTCGATATTCAGTAATATAAATCTTGAGTGTCACTATAGATCATTTTTGGCAGTAAGTGGAAATAAAAAACATCCATAAAAATAGGTGCGTTAAATGTGTTGAATTATAATCGAAATTCCCTATACTATAAAGGATAAATAAAGATAGAAATGTAGTATTAATAGTTTAGGAGCAAAGTTTTCAGTAAAACATCATTAAACCGACCAAATAATTCAAATCTAAGGCTATTGCATTTCTAATTGCTTTAAATTTAACTAACAAACATGCATAATTTGCTGAAAGGCTGGATGCGGTATTTAAAATCTATCGATATGATGACGAGTGCTTGTAAACCTTCGTGCAGTTCCTGTGATAACTTGATAAATCCTTAGGATAAGTTTATTCCTTGCGAGTATTGCTCGCATATTTATCACCCCAAATGCACGGGCCTCAATGATTTATCATTAAAAGCCCTCCTTGACGCTCGTGACATTTTTTTTTTGGAAGTGTATTTCGTGCCAGACTTGCCAGTTTCGTTAGTAAACATGAAGCATTATCTTACTCTGATACTCCGAAGTCTGTCACTGGTAGTACCGAAGATAACGTGAGTGGAAAAAAAACAGGACAACTCAGCAATTGGACGATCTAAAGCTGCTACAACTGTAATACCGAAGCCTGAAGTTACAATTCAAACGGAGTCGAAGAAGCAACCTGATCAGGAGTCAAACGAGGGTTTCACTGTGTACCATCATAAGAAAGGGAATCGGAGAAGATCTCGCATCATAGGCCAAGGGGAAACTAGTGAGAACGATCTCAGTGATCAAGTTGTTACGCATGTGAAAAATAAATTTAACATAATTTGCGACTCATGTGTAGGAGTCGAAGGAAAAGGAAGCGTCCATGCGGCTTGTAAAATTGGAGTAAAAAAATACGCTGTGCAATAAACTAAGGAACCTCGTCCTCTGACCACGCGGTGTCGAAGTCTCCAAATTCATTATAACTAAAAGTGATCATCAAAGTGAAAATAATAATGTGTCCAACAGCAACGGTGTTGAACCTAAAACGGCTGTAGTCAATAAATCGAGACAAATCCAATACTCCAATCCAATCCAATACTCGTGCTAAATCGAAAAAAATGTATCTGACAACCCTTTGTGACTCATCGACATTAACGTGGACAATCATACTAAGATGAACGTAAACAGTAGTAATAACTCCAAATGTGAAAGTTTCATATCAAGGTTACGGAAATCAAATAATAACTCTTTTACAGATTCTGCATCTGATTGTGCAATCCATACGAAACAAAATCAATACCATAAACTTTGAAGTAATAATGATTCACCTTTTTCTTTTCATGCGTAATTTGATATGCCCACAATACGATTACGAAGGTGCGAAATGGTTGCCATGGTGCCATCATTTAACGTAAGCTATTGGCGACGACGGTAACGAATTAGGGTGCAACCAGCGAACAAACAACCTCCGTGGCACACCTTCCTCACTCTCCCCATCCGCGCAATCTTCCCTGGGGAGGGAGGGAGGAAGATGCGGCGAGCCAAGCCGGAGGGAGGTGTGCCACGGAGGTTGTTTGTTCGCTGGTTGCACCCTAATTCGTTACCGTCGTCGCCAATAGCTTACGTTAAATGATGGCACCATGGCAACCATTTCGCACCTTCGTAATCGTATTGTGGGCATATCAAATTACGCATGAAAAGAAAAAGGTGAATCATTATTACTTCAAAGTTTATGGTATTGATTTTGTTTCGTATGGATTGCACAACACTGTTTTGTCATTAAAGTTATTGTTTAGCGATAAATTGTTGTTAACTATATATTTGTCTTTATAAAGATATCATTGTAGGGTATCTATCTTATGAGGAATTGTCTTCTCTTTCATGTGGCGTCATTTGTTTTTCTCTACGGTTATTGGTTACTGAGATATCCGAGTTGATAGCCTTGGGTTGGGTGATCGGTAATTATTGATGCATGTGTTGGATTGGTGATGCAATTAAGTTGCAATATCAGATGAAAGATACGCGCTGAAACTCTCTGGACTTGTCCGTGGCCTTGACATTTTCTCTACAGTCATTAATTTTTTGAGATTTCCGAGTTGATAGCCTTGAGTTGGGTGATCGGTATTCATTGATGCATGGGTTGGGTTGCTGGGTGGCGTAATTAGGCTGTGGGAGTCGTTCAAGGCCACGCGCTGGAACGTACATTTCTGTCCTACTTCAATGGTCTCTGTAGTTTTACAATGGAGAACATACTTAACCGAACTAAATAGGTACAGCGGAGAATGAATAGCCAAAACAATTTGATAAATATAAAACAATAGTATGCTAGAGACGTTATTCCAAATGATATAAAAAGAAAATTTAGCAGGAATTCTAAGTTTAACATGTGCAACACCTAACATAACAATAATGTTCATCATATATTTCCCTGGGGAGGGAGGGAGGAAGATGCGGCGAGCCAAGCCGGAGGGAGGTGTGCCACGGAGGTTGTTTGTTCGCTGGTTGCACCCTAATTCGTTACCGTCGTCGCCAATAGCTTACGTTAAATGATGGCACCATGGCAACCATTTCGCACCTTCGTAATCGTATTGTGGGCATATCAAATTACGCATGAAAAGAAAAAGGTGAATCATTATTACTTCAAAGTTTATGGTATTGATTTTGTTTCGTATGGATTGCACAATCAGATGCAGAATCTGTAAAAGAGTTATTATTTGATTTCCGTAACCTTGATATGAAACTTTCACATTTGGAGTTATTACTACTGTTTACGTTCATCTTAGTATGATTGTCCACGTTAATGTCGATGAGTCACAAAGGGTTGTCAGATACATTTTTTTCGATTTAGCACGAGTATTGGATTGGATTGGAGTATTGGATTTGTCTCGATTTATTGACTACAGCCGTTTTAGGTTCAACACCGTTGCTGTTGGACACATTATTATTTTCACTTTGATGATCACTTTTAGTTATAATGAATTTGGAGACTTCGACACCGCGTGGTCAGAGGACGAGGTTCCTTAGTTTATTGCACAGCGTATTTTTTTACTCCAATTTTACAAGCCGCATGGACGCTTCCTTTTCCTTCGACTCCTACACATGAGTCGCAAATTATGTTAAATTTATTTTTCACATGCGTAACAACTTGATCACTGAGATCGTTCTCACTAGTTTCCCCTTGGCCTATGATGCGAGATCTTCTCCGATTCCCTTTCTTATGATGGTACACAGTGAAACCCTCGTTTGACTCCTGATCAGGTTGCTTCTTCGACTCCGTTTGAATTGTAACTTCAGGCTTCGGTATTACAGTTGTAGCAGCTTTAGATCGTCCAATTGCTGAGTTGTCCTGTTTTTTTTCCACTCACGTTATCTTCGGTACTACCAGTGACAGACTTCGGAGTATCAGAGTAAGATAATGCTTCATGTTTACTAACGAAACTGGCAAGTCTGGCACGAAATACACTTCCAAAAAAAAAATGTCACGAGCGTCAAGGAGGGCTTTTAATGATAAATCATTGAGGCCCGTGCATTTGGGGTGATAAATATGCGAGCAATACTCGCAAGGAATAAACTTATCCTAAGGATTTATCAAGTTATCACAGGAACTGCACGAAGGTTTACAAGCACTCGTCATCATATCGATAGATTTTAAATACCGCATCCAGCCTTTCAGCAAATTATGCATGTTTGTTAGTTAAATTTAAAGCAATTAGAAATGCAATAGCCTTAGATTTGAATTATTTGGTCGGTTTAATGATGTTTTACTGAAAACTTTGCTCCTAAACTATTAATACTACATTTCTATCTTTATTTATCCTTTATAGTATAGGGAATTTCGATTATAATTCAACACATTTAACGCACCTATTTTTATGGATGTTTTTTATTTCCACTTACTGCCAAAAATGATCTATAGTGACACTCAAGATTTATATTACTGAATATCGAGGAGTTTTACTGCTTGTTTCTTCATCTGCTTTGGAGCATTTCCGTCTTTATTCTTCTTGTTACCGTGGAAGCTGTTTTTTCTTATCTTAGAGCTGCACAAAATTGCTTCTTTCTACAAGATATCCCGATTTCTCTTTGACTGATTAGAAAAAGCGTACGTCCTGAGAGTGAGATTTCGCGAGGAATAGAAAGTGCTATTACGGGCAGGTCATCATGTGCTACAACGACTAAAATTTCCTTTTCCTATTGCCAGTTGAGTTCTTTTGTCTCCACTCATGGTAATGTCTCAACATGTTAAGAGTTGCACCAAATCGTTCTTCAGAGTTTCACGCTTTATCCCTGAGAATTCCCTATCTTTCGCTGCTAGACTAGCATCAGAGCGTACATTTTAATGTACTTTATACAAAAGCATTTTATACAAAAAAGTGGCGCTGACCATTTGACATGCACTAAAAGCAACACAAAGATCCTCATTATATCAACAGATTCTCTCAGCATTAATCGTTTCAATTGTAAAATTCAACCCCACTTTCAACGATTTGTTTAATTCTGCAATACGATATGTTAAGATGCCGATAGTAAAATGACAGCACATTCTTGCTTACGCAAGAGGTGTTAGGAATCAAGGTAGATCTATTTGAGTCAGTGAGGAGCGTACCATGAGTATCTTTAAGTGTTATATTTCTATCGTTGTTAAATATAAAACTTCTGTATTCTACTATGAATTGCACGCGTAGAGGAAGTTTATGAGTTTATTTATTTCTCAAGCATGAATTCCTGCTGTCAGAGTATCATTTGACATGGTCTTCTGTTTGTATGAAAATAAGTAGATGCCAAAACACCATATAATTTCTTCTTCATGATCAAATCTATTGAGGAAGACTACAGTTATTTTTAGTCGCGCTTTCCTGTTGCCGAGTAATGTACAATTAAATTTCCATTGATGAAATAATAAGTTCATTAATGTAGCTTCAGTGCAGAATTTGGAATTCATACACAATACCTACGTAGTTTTTCTCAGTTTCACATGTTTAATGAGCTGTGCGATTTCTCAAGAAACAATGATTTCAAGTTCTGTGCTGGGAGAGTTAGCCGTCAATATGACCACAACGCATGCCTTTTGTTAAAGAGTTTTCTGAACTTCCCTCGTCTATATTCGTGATGAAACATATCAAATGTATATATGTCGCGAGAGAAAATTATCATAAGCTGACAGATTGGTGTACATAAAATAAAATATGCTAAAACATTTCCGGAGAATACGAATTGGCAGAAAAAAAGTTCAAATTTGTTGCTACTATTTCATAAAAAATGGTTGTACTTGATTTTTTAAATCCTTTGTTTATAGTACGATACAGTTGAACTTTAGCATGGTGATGAAGGAGCATCTAAGAATTTATACGTCGAAAATTTGGGTACGCAATAAATCATAGTTTCCGAGTAATTGTTGTTATTATATAACCACTAATTGTAGGTAATTTACTCTTGCGATGTATGGACTATGGTATCATTTATATGCTAAATTAACCCCGCTTTCACGTGGTACCATTGGGGTTTTTCGCTGAGTTTGTTAATAACGGATAAAATTGCTAATATTGACAAAAAAATATGTTTTTTTTTAATAAACGAAGCCTTTCTATCAGGCTGGGGATGAAGCTTATAAGGACCTTTTTTACGTAGAATTAACTCCTCTTTCCATTGATTCTAATTGATTATCGCTGGGTTTATTATTGAGCAAGTCTTTGCGTAGAGAAAACATAAATTATAGGGATAATTAATTAGTAATTAATTACGGCTGTCAATTAATTAGAAATTAAATATGGCTTTTTTAATTACCTTGCATAAATTAACTGCGTCAGAATAAGGTGCTCAAAAGGTATCGTTCTTAACCAGTCTCCTTCCCAAAGGAATATGTGTGCGTAACTTGGAAATGTACGGTTATCCTTCACTTAAAAAATTAGTGACATATATAAAGGTTGTTTAATCGAGTCGCATTCTCAAAATAATCTGTAACGTGCGAGAGAATTTTACATAAGCTGACAGATTGGTGTACACAAAATAAAATATGATAAAAAATTAAATAAATTTGTAAAACCTATATGCTTTGTGTTTTATTTATTGATCAACACTTCCTCTTAATATTAAGGATAAGGTATTGAGAAATGATGACTAGATGAGAAGATTTGATTTTCTTTTATTTAGAACAAAGCATAATCAGTTGGTACAACATTCAGTATAAAAGTATACGTTTCCAAATGCTCTCCTCGTTCACAGTAAACTGTACGGTAGTTGATTCGTGACTTTTCTCCAGTAGTGAATGTTACCGGTGGAGCAAAATCGGATTGGTCACCATCTGTTGATGCTGCGCCACCTTTTGAAATAAACTTGGATTTTCCCTTTACGATGTTCTTCTTCTTTATATCGTAGACGTGACACGTGATGGATGGATCTTGTCTCTCGGCCTTCTCCAGCTTATCCCCCTCGAGTTTCAGCTGCTTGATGGTGGAGACGTTGAAACGCTCTACTTCGTCTGTTTCAAGATTATCAAATCCTGAGAACACTACACTTTTCCCCACGAGTCTTATGGTTTTGTCCATATGTTTGAAGATTGTATAGCATTTTTCCTGGAATTCTATGCTGAGATTAAGATCATTCTCTTCGTTGTTACCCAGTAGTGGTAATGGGAGGAGCACTTCATATATGCTGCTCACTTTATCCTTTAATTTGCGAACGACGAGTTGATACTTCCCACCGAGCTCAGCTTTCACGGAGAGTAAGGTAGACATACCAACGTGTCGAATATTTGTCAGCGATTATATGATGCTTCGATTTAACGCGCTTTTATACTGTCTGAGAGGATGGATATGAGGGGTATATTACGTAAGGAAGGATTTAATATCTCACTGTTGCAAGGGAATGGGAGCTGTGGAGAGGGAAGTCAACCTGGGAGAGTGGTAGTCTGACGCAAAACTAATGTTTTTATAACTCATGCACACCTGGAGAGTGTTGCAACGTATACTTGATGTTTCATCATTCAAGCTAGGAGTTGGATAAAGGGGGAGTATCGCACTCACTATCGTCTGCGAGGGCTTATATACATTGCTGGAAGGGTAGGGTTATTATCGAAGGGGAGGTAACTTTTGAGATATCCGAGTTGATAGCCTTGGGTTGGGTAATTATTGATGCATGGGTTGGGTTGGTGATGTAATTAGGTTTACCTTTTAATTGATACCAATCTTTCTTTACTACGATCAATATTAAGCGAGTTGTTTAATAATATCAAAAGTAGATCATTGCTGCGCTGAAACGAATATACCTTATGGAGGAGGATTTGTGAGATAGCAGTTTTCTTCGCTAAATGATCACCTTTAATTTTATACCAATATCTCTTTCCTTCAATCAATATTAAGTGAGTAATTTAATAATAATTTAACTTTTTGTTTGTAACTTGGTTAATTTACAAGTTATGGAGAATTTGTATGATACTAATTTTCTTCACTAGATGATAACCTTGAATTTGATACCTATTTCTTATTCCTACGGTCAATTTTAAGCGACTACGGTTAGTAATAAACTTTGTTTTGTTTATTTTTCCGTTGATATACATTTTATGGAAAATTTGTAAGGTATCATTTTTTTGCTAAATAATTACCTTTACTTTGATATCACTCTCTTTTTCCTACACTCAATAATAAGCGAGTATATTTATTAAACTATTAAACTATGTTTGCTTTTTTAACTCAGTTAATTTACAACTTATGGAAACATATGTAGGACACCAATTATCTTTTTCAAATGATAACCTTTAATTTGATACCAATATCTTTTTCCTACGATCAAAATAAGAAATATTTTTAGTAATAAACCAATTTTTGTTTATTATTCGGTTAATTTACAACTTACAGAAAACATGTACGATTAATTGTCTTTTTCAAATGATAAGCTTTAATTTGATACCAATCTCTCTTTCCTACGATCAATATTAAGCGAGTTGTTATTTTTTCGTTTCGAAGTTATTTCGTACAGTGAAACGAAAATAATGATTCGGGAGGACGCAGGGCGGGGAATTCAAATTTTTAAACATATATGCTTTTAACACCCTTGCTATGGGACAAATCGGAAAAGCGATATGGACATTGTTTATGTAAAATCACCTCCTCTTTCGAATTCGGCCACTTTTTTGTCATCAAAGTTATTATTTAACGAGATAATTGTTGTTAACTATATATTGGTTCATATAAAGACATCATTTTAGGGTGTCTATATTATGCAGAATCGTCTCCTCTTTCACGTGGCGTCATTTGTTTTTCTCTACGGTCATTGGTTACTGAGATATCTGAGTTGATAGCCTTGGGTTGGTGATGCAATACGCGCTTGAACTCTTACATGCGCTAAAACTCTTACGAGCCAAGTTGATGATATGTATGTCTGCTAGCTGCATCCTCCTCCCCTCCGCGCAACCTCCTCTTTTAAAATTGTATTCACACTATTTACCATTGATATGAAACATTTGTGAGATACCAACTTTCTTTGCTAAGTGATGACCTTTCATTTGATACCAATCACCACTTCCTACAATCAATATTAAGTGAGTTATTTAATAATAATTTAACTTTTTGTTTATAGCTCGGTAATTTACAACTAATGGAAAATTTTGAGATAGCAATTTTCTTTGCTAATTGATTACCTTTAATTTGATACCAATCTCTCCTTCCTACGATCAATATTAAGTGAGTTATTTAATGATATCAAAAGTAGGTCATGGCTGCGCTAGAACACCCAATACATATATCTCCCTTGCTATGGGAATAATCAGAAAAGCGATGAGGACATTGTTTATGTAAAATCACCTTTTCTTTCGAATTCCGCCACTGTTTTGTCATTAAAGTTATTGTTTAGCGATAAATTGTTGTTAACTATATATTTGTCTTTATAAAGATATCATTGTAGGGTATCTATCTTATGAGGAATTGTCTTCTCTTTCATGTGGCGTCATTTGTTTTTCTCTACGGTTATTGGTTACTGAGATATCCGAGTTGATAGCCTTGGGTTGGGTGATCGGTAATTATTGATGCATGTGTTGGATTGGTGATGCAATTAAGTTGCAATATCAGATGAAAGATACGCGCTGAAACTCTCTGGACTTGTCCGTGGCCTTGACATTTTCTCTACAGTCATTAATTTTTTGAGATTTCCGAGTTGATAGCCTTGAGTTGGGTGATCGGTATTCATTGATGCATGGGTTGGGTTGCTGGGTGGCGTAATTAGGCTGTGGGAGTCGTTCAAGGCCACGCGCTGGAACGTACATTTCTGTCCTACTCATTGAATGTATGTATGGAATACATGTTCCATAGCACAAACGTCCTAGAACAATAAATTTATATTTATTTATTTATTTATGCCTTTGGAACTCTCGAAGCTCTTCCAAATGGGTTCGGAACCCACGGGTTAGGATCCCCTGTTCTAGATTACGTATTCATACACACCTTCTGTGGACTATATACTCATATCTTGTACATATATACAGTACATCTTGGGAAATGGTCGGGTTCATTGATTTTTGTATTACGCTTGATTAATTATCATTGAAATAATTAAAAGAGTGCACAGAATTTCACCCTAGAGAAAGTATTTTTTTCAAATGTAACAGTCTGAACGTTTGAATCTCGCGCGTGAAACTTATTTCTCAGTCGACACGACTCGTGAAGTATGTGAATATGTGACATTCCCTTATATATTTCATAGACACGTTCGGTCCAACCAGAAGCAATGTATTATATTCAGTCTTTATATCTTCACCGTGATGTGTATGGAATAAATATGTAATATTTCTGAAAAACCTCTAAACTATGGGAACACATAACTTTCTGCCACGAAGTCCGGAGAAAATGCGAGGGTGGCACGCGAAACCCTTCGTCTTTCATCAAGAAAAACATCCGTGGGAAACAAAGAGGGGGACGAATGGTGGGCTGAGTGTGGAAACTAAGAGGATTGCCGGCTTACAGCTGGGACTTGTTCCGATCTTTTGAGAAGTCAAGAACGTGCCAAATTTCAAGAAACGTTACCACATTGTTTAAAAGCCTCAAACCTATGTTTTCCTATTTTCTACCTCATAAATTAATATGAGGATAATATTTTACGGATTTTCAAATGGGAGCGTAAAACTTTCCAGAAAATTAGCCATCATATGTTTGAGTAAATAAATCATTCATTACCGGTGGTGCACATTCTCACAGGCTCAATGACTCCTCCACTCATGTACAATAATTTTTTATCCCTTCCCCAGGCTGGTAAAGAGCTTGATATGGAGTGTGGCGTTTTATGGGGCAGAAACGTGGTCTCTAAGAAAGGAAGACGAAAATAGGCTGAAGGCGTTCGATATGTGGGTGTGGAGGAGGATGGAGAAGGTGCGTTGGACGGAAAGGAAGACAAACGAGGAAATGCTTGACATGGAGGGTGAGGAGAGGAAACTTGTGGATTAGATTAGGGGAAGGCAGGGTAGGTGGCTGGAAGCGGTAATAAGGGGCGATGGTTTGATGAGGGCCGTGATAGAGGGAAGGATGTTGGGCAAGCGGGGAAGAGGAAGAAAGAGAATAAGAGTTATGGACGGGATGAAGAAAGGTAGGACTTATGCTGACAATGAGATGAAAAAGGAATTACTAGAGATGGATAGGGTACGGCACGTGTAAGACTCTGTTGGATATTCTCTGACTTTCATCATAACCTACCTCTAACCAGTGGCGCACCCACCGGGGGGTGGGGCAATGGAGCCCTGCCCCCCCCCCCCCCGCCTTTATCTCTCTACAAAACTCAAATTAATCTTTAATTGACAAGTCACATTCACAAGGTAGCAGCAGTTGGAAAAATAAGAAAATCGTGTTACATCATTTTACTCGAATATGACTAGGCTAAAAATAAAAGAACGGCTCTTTTATCTGTACTGTGACGCATAACCAACTTATTGTGGCAGTCATCGTCCATTGAAACAGGTGTACTGGCTGAGCTTTTTCATTGTAGTACAGTCTTCGTCAAATCTGATCTGGTGTAGTTTCTCTATTTGCGTATATCTGTATGTGTTGTGTGTTCTTACTTCTAGTTTGCCATATTCAAGTGTTTTTCGTTCGCGAGTGATTTAAGATTTTATTATCTTACAACATGAGTAAAAGGAATCAAACACTTCATAACTTTTTTAGTAAAAAACCATGATCTGTTCAAGTTCATAATATTATTATTGTCTGTACGTAAATCTAACATGGCTACTTATAGGATGCATACATGCAATAACTAATATGGCCTACTATAGCTTTCAACATATACTGATAAGAATAACATTTTGGTTACACTTCTTTGCAAAAGATCGGGTAGATGGCGGCCCCCCCTTATAAAAAATTTCTGGGTGCGACACTGCCTCTAACCGGTAAATTACCCTGATGAATGAATGAATTTCCTGAAATCCCGTCCCCCCCCAATGGACCCTTCCCCTATGCCCCCCCCCCCAAAAATTGTATGACGTACTTTGCGTCATGGCTCCTCTATATGGGAACAACTGCTTGTTGCGTATTCTGTGGCCACAAAAATATTATGCAAATTTAAAGCATTTCCCGTGGCCTCGCGGGCGAAATAAAAATGAGCTAACACCGTTAGAGAAATTTAAACCTGTGACATTATACTTCTCTGCTTCAAAACTTTCAAGTCACAATAACAATTTTTACATAACAGCTTTGCATACATAAAAATAATAATTGGAACTATAGTACACCGTGACACGTTCCTTACCTGACTTAGTTCCTTTGGTATGAAATCCACTTTTTTGTAAATACTGTTCACTGCTATTGTGGGTGCACCCATATATGACTTATCATTCATTTCGATTTCTTCCAACCTTAAATAACTTTTCACGTCAAAAACGTTTTCATCCCATGGGTACTCTCCTTCAGCAGGCAGAAACGTCTTCTTCATTAGCTATCAAAAAAAGTAAGGCTCGAATGAACAAAAATAAAAATAAATACAAATCATGGCAAGAGTACTCCAAGTTTGATTTTAGAAAGTGTAAATAAATACCGTCATTAAATGCAATGATTAACAATAGAGTAGATACATATTACTAATAATGACAGGTATGCAAGCACCTTTTTCTATAAACGCAGGATACATAGAAAGGTTGCTGCAATTATCAATTTACTCCTTATGAATAATAGCAATGCCGGAGGGGGTAAGGTGTTGGTGATTGACTATTAGCGCAAAGAAACACCTCGATGAAAAGGTGTATCAGAATTGAGGTTTTGCGCCAATTTCGAGGACGAATGCAGGGGTGCACCGAAGGATTAATGTGAAGGGCTCATTTTATGAAGTGTTAATGACGGACTGATTACGTAGGTGAGTAGGTAGCCGGCTGAGTGAGTACTCCATAAATATACATTGACGCTTTTTCTCTAACAGTCACCGTCAACCTCTAACGACGGAAATTCCTTGCCTTGCCGGGTCCTCGGCTCACGATAGTTGTAAGGATTCAATGTGCCGAAAGAAGACGTTTAAAATTTCCTTCGAGAGTAGTGGGAAGCCATTTAGTTGCATTTTCACGTTACAGAGCACATCTTAGTGCTTTCGACACGAAAAAGCTTTAATTCACGACCCAAATAGGAGATCTCAATCTTCTACTGCGTTCAGAATTGGGCCACCCCCGTTGGTCAGGCCATAACCCTAGATGTTACCCTTGAGTGGCCACTCACATCTTCAGAGCCAAAGTCCAGGCTTATGTTAGTACCTTTCCTCTTCACATTTGTATTACACTTAAAAGCAGGCTATATCTATGCAATATACCCGATCTTGGAGCCATCCGTAGCCTCACGATACGAGATACTCCCGTTTCTGTCACTGGGCTAGGGGTTGACCCCTTCCTTGGCAAACTCTCGTAGGAGCCTCAAAATTTCCGTATCCCCAACATACTTTTTAATCTAATGGGGATTGGGTCCGTAGCGCTCCCAGAAAAAAATACTAGAAACTTTAATTTATTCACCCCACATTACCTTTCTAAAACTCTTCAGATGTGTACCACCTAAATCTTTAAGCTTTCCTCATTGCGCTCTCTCCCACCCCTTTCATGTCTAAAATGTTTAAATTTAACTCCTTAGGTGTCGCTATCCGAGTATGCCTTCCTTACCTTTACCCAAATTTAAAAATCACAAAAAATTATATTTGGATATTTTTATGCGCCCTAAGGCACAAGTTGGCGTTACCAAGGGAGAATCCTTGGAAGCGGTAAAAAGTAGGAGGTGAGATAGGATTTCCAGTTATATCCATTGCACTGATATTCAACATATATGCCGAGAAAATGACAAAATGGCCATAGAGTTGAATACGGATATGTAAGAAGAACCGCTAATTACGTCGGTTACATATGTGGATGACATAACGTAAGTAAGCCAGTCGGACACAATAGTATTAATCGCACCGAGAATCCGTGAAAAAGATATGGGAATAAGATAAATCATGCAAGGTAAAAATAAAATCGTCATAGTCGAGAGTTTTATGTTATAATAAATCAAGGATTCCCTACAAAAAGCCTCGGACCCGCCCACCGCCGATTTGCGCGAAACGAGCGGATGCGACTGGGTCGTTTTAGTCTCACGGAGAATGGCGCCAGCTCTTTCAGGAAAGCATAGGAAATCAAGCAAAGACAAAAATAAGTTGCGCGTTATAATGCATATAATGCTAATGACACCTATTGGTAGGGAGGAGAAGGCATTAGTTTTAAGATTATATTTCCTCGATATTTCGATAGTCTTTTTTCTATGTATTCTTTGTCTCTTAAAGGAAAGATAATTCCCTTTTACCATAGTTCAGTGGAGAGGTAATTAGAACTGAAAATACTTAACATTCTCATTAACATGCGGATCACTTTCTGGCTTTCGTATGTGAGCGGCGAGAATGATTTCATTCCAGGGAACATACAGGTCCAGTAGAGCAGCGTGCGTCAACAGTCCACTAGAATACCCCATTAAATTTCATCCTTAAAGTCTGTGTCGCGGAAGACGTCGTCAGCCTTAGCTTGCCTTAGCCTTAGCTTGAAAATAAAGTCTCCATTATGTTATTTACCGCTTGTGTACTTCGTGTACCACTAGTCTACAGACATGCAGTTGATAAATTTTACAGGGCACGAGAGTGTTGCGAAGATACAGGGTGTATTGTCTTAAAGTCAATGTTATTTTCTTTAGAATTTGAGATATGCGTTTTTTACGCATTTAGATTCACGAAAGTTATTTTCGCAAAATTAAGTTTTAAAAAAGTTTCAGACGTTCTCCCATCATTTATGTACCTATACGGCATTGAACTAGGACCGAAAGGGACCCGCTAGCTTCGGGGGAGGAGACTCGACCAGTGGCCTACACCCACGGCCATTCCTCCCCACCACGAAAGGTGAGACAGCAGCACCTCAGCAGGGAGAGTGAAAATAATGTCCGGATGATGACTTAACTACGAACTAGCATACGGTGGACCCTCTAAAGTCTAACGGTTAGATTCCCAATCCCTTTTACGTTTTCGACACCCTTCACACTGAGGTTACAATGTGGGGTACCCTTCTTAGATTATTTTTTAATTTTAAAAAGAACAATTAATTAAAGTAGAATATGCACCATGAAAATTTTAAGTTCACATTTATATAAATTCTTCCTTAATTTTATTTTATTTATTTAAGTTAGGTAATAGTAAAATGACCAACCAACATAATATGATATAGTATACTGCTGGAGTCAGGTTGGAAGAAGTTCTTCGATTACTGTCATAATCCATCAGGCGTGAGAGTAATAAATTCACGCGTTGGTCATACTAAACATTTTTCGTTTTCCCGCAATAATCTCGCGGCACCCCTAGCTGTTTTCCCGGCACCCTAAAGAGCCGTGGCACACCGGTTGGGAACCACTGGGTTAGATGCTCGAGCAAATTGAATTTCAACCGAACAATTAAAAAAAAAATCAGCTGTGAAGCTCGGGATTCGAGCCACATAAACGTAGCTGTCAAAATGCAGAGGAAACTAACTTTAGACCGCGAGGCGCTACGTCCCAGCATCAAGAGGATTCTACCAGAAAGAAAGACCGAATTCTCGCATCAATGTTAGTGATCCGAAGCCCTTAACTAGCGGATTCAAGAGGAGAAGAAAATCCAACCAATTACATCTCCATTCTCTCCCATATCCCCCCTAAGCGTTCAAAATAAGTCATCATCACCCAGCAAAGGTAGGTAAAGTGCTTTCCAGTTTTTTTTTTATTTTTTAAGCACGCATGATTTAATGCATAGTTTCACTATTTTGTAACATTATATTTCATAAAATGTCCAATACTTGCGCTGATGTTGTAGTACAATGAGTCATATTTGGGGATCAGGAACGGATTTACTAATTGACATCGTTTCACACGGAGAAATTTGACACAAAAGTCGAACTACCCCCAGGAACGGATTGTGTTCTACTTATGAGGGTCTTCAGTATTTCAAGATTTCAGTAACGCTGCACTGTAACTATACCATTCCGGATTTGGGATTCATTCGGGGCAGATATAGCATCACTGTAGGTTTTCTACTAAGTAAACTGTGGGTCCTTGGTCAGTCTTTCCCACAATTTCCTCGACCGCAGGGTTTATTCTATAACGCTCCCTTCACATCTTACTTTTTTAAAATGTGCGATACCTTTTAAACTCTTCTATTTTTCCGCCCTTCATACCGTCTGAAATATATTTCTCCTGTAATTCTCCTTCCACCCCTCTACTTAACATACATTCTTCCTTCAATCACCCTCTCCAGCATGTGTTTGCCTCTCAGAACATCCTCAATCCACTTTTTCTACGTTCTCAAATTTCCCCCATAAGCTTCCATTCCTCCCCTAACACATCTATTGTTTGCTTATTCATTTTCATCACCACTCAACATATGTTTTCGACAATTATCAACACCCACATTTCCAAAACTCCTTGTGTACTCACACCATCTTCCTGCTAATATCAAGTCTCTTACACATGCAACGAAATAGTCTATGTAAGGGTTTCAACTAACCTTTTTTACAGTCGGTTCAAATTTACCCTAATTCCATTACTTTATTTTTCTAAATGATACACTAATAAAAATCCAGATGTATTTCATCGTCGGTAAGCCTCTTGTGTTGCTTAACACTGCGAATAATGAGGAAATCGAGGATGGCCGCTTAGCCAATATCGCATTTCAAATGAAATTCGGAAGAGTAAAATAATCTCATCACGGCTCTATCTGTTCAGTTCAGTGCGCGTTACCGGAGTATGGAAAAAAATAGTACGATAAAAAGGTGAAAAAAGCTTTGAAGTTGTTTATAAATCCATGCTGACAGCGGTTAGTTCAAAACCTTTCCTTTCCCAACATCACACTAAAATGACGCAAATTAAATTCTCTACGTTCATGTCCGAGTGAGATGGTTATGTTGCCCACGCTATGTTGCTCCCACTCACCATAATTCTGCTGAACATCCTCACCCGAGCCTGATGATTCACATTAGCTTTAAATTTGATCGTAGATCAGAAAACTCATTCCGAATTGTGACAACAATTGCTGGTATATATCAGAAAGATAATCTTTTTCGGATACTAGACTTCAAATTCCATCAAATGCATGTACATGAATGCATACTTAACGCTTCTCTCAATCTCGTGGAATGCATGTACAAAAAGCCATGTTAATAATTCAAGGCCTAGGAAACTTTCTCTTTCACTATTTCGCTCAACGCTGACCTATTTCGTTTCCGCTTTGCATACATCGTTCATCCCCGTTTCACTTATACCCCGATTTAAGCATACATAATTTTTCCGAAAATTAATAACTTACTTAAAGCTACACTGAGTTGCCATAAATTATTTGATTACACTCCTGATGAGATATGACTGTTAAATCATTATCACACCGAAAAAGACTAGCAAGTAATAGCAACTTATGTAAGAAGTTGCTACGGGGAGCTATATAGCGACGACATCGACACAAAATGAGAATGAATGTGGCGTTTTGTGACGCTTAAGTGTTGTTCAACAAATGGATCTGTAAGGTATGCATTTCAATATTTCACAGAAAAATGCTGTTTGAACCTCATTTGCGTGGTGCTCGAAAGTTGAAAATATTTAAAGTTTAATTTAAATTCAATGTAATAGTGAAGTTGTGTATTTTTCAAGCTACGAAAAGCATCGTAGGTGCGACGCAAGCAAAACTAATCTGGACGTAGAATGAACCCTTTCATTCATGGAAGTATGATGTTCAAGTTCATTTTCAAAGTAAAATATTTCAATTGTAAACCTTGAACTCTTACCACTCAACATCACACTTAACTCAGGAATTCTAGGTGAACGCGACACGAGAGGGGATGAGACCTAAAAAAAGAACCCTGAACATCACAGTGCGAATAGTTCGTCCAATATCCGATCAATAGAATTATATTAAAATAAAAACACGAACGTCTTTTGACATTCTCAGACGGCCGCCAACGATTTTAATCTAGAGTGCGAACAAGATTGTAAGATATTGGGAATTAAAAAAAAATCGAGCAAAATATACTGATCATGGCTAAGGAAATGGCACTATTCCGAAGCGTAAAATACGTAGATTCCGTAAAGTTGCTTCTTTTTTCTTTTTTCTTTGTGGGATGACAACAATCAGAGTAGAGCAAAACTTGGCGGCACCCTCCTCGTTACAGTGTGACGTTGGGGAGAAGAAAGCATGCGAAACTGGAAGGAAAGTACCCTCCAGAGATACGCAGGGATACCTTTGGTTCCTATTATGTCCGCTTCATCCCGCGGGTGTCACCAATTTCTGGCCTCAAGCACAGGAGGGTGCCACCAACTTGTACGACGAAAGTGTTTATCTTTTCGTCGCAGAACTTGGTGGCACCCTGTGGCAAGAGCCATAATCGCAAATTATTACCCACTGCAAATATACACTTACATTTCTTGCTTTTGATGGTAACCAGGACGACGACAGAAGAATGAAGGCGACGCTAAAGAGGATGCAGAAGAGCGCAAGAACTTTCCGAATGCGTGGGAGCCTGAAGACGGTTAACAGCACCATCCTGCACTTTCAAAGGCTTCCCGACTAACGGAAATGTGCATTTCTCGGAGTCTCTCTCTCTCTCTCTTCCCGCCGACATCCAACACCTCACTCACGGGTGTCACTCTGCTTTCCTCTTCCTCCTCCTGTCCCAAGGGACTGACTACTTTCGCAGCCGACTCGCCGCGACCCTTCCGTACGAAGCCTACCCTCCCTCCATGAAAAACACCCACCTTTCTCCAACAGGGAGATGAAAGGTTTCTAATTTTTAAGGGGATCCTTTTTCCATGCCGCATGTTGAGGACAAACACGCGCCACAAGGTACTGCATTCAAGATTAGATCATGTAAGTGTAACAAAATTTACGTGGTGATAAAACAACCACAGTATCGTTATTAATTTTAAATATCACATTCACAGTAATACCATAACTATACCATTCGTTCATTCGTTTTTCTGCTCAGATGGCAGGTTTCCTCATGGGCTCTTCCTCTATTCCACTCTCCTCTCAGCCAGACGCTTTGTGTCCGCGTACCTTCCGCCTATTTTAATGTCATCTAGCATTTGCTTCCTTTACATTCCCCTTCCCCGCTTTCCTTCCACCATTCATTCTATACCCGTTGTCAACAACCATTAAATTTTATGATTAAATTAAAAATCACCCGAAAATTAAAGTTTAAGTTTAAAAAGGGTAAGGTTTAAAGGGAAGATTTTAAGGTATTACGTAAGTTTAAGGTTTAAGCGACAAGTTTATCCAAAAAGGTTTATTAAATTTTTAAAAAGGCTTTTTTTTAATTTTTGATGTCACGTCAGTGTTAAACTATATCAAGCTTATGAATATTATTAGAGGCGATCTTCTGATTAAGGTAGGTTTAAAAGGAAATGGGTCACATTTGCAAATATTTTACAGTAGCAGGCCCTTATCTTCTTTTACGATATCATTCGTCAGCACGGAAAATGTCCTACCTTTCCTCACCCAATACATAAAGTTAATTCTCTTTCTTCTCCTTTCCCTCTTAATCCTCCCCTTTATCACAACCTTAAGCATCCCCTCGCCCCTTATTACCTCTTCCAACCTACTCTGCATCCTCCTAATTTCGTCCAGCAGTTTCCTGTCCTCATCCACCATTTCCAGTACTTCCTTGTTCGTCTTCCTTTCCGTCCATCGAACCTACTCTCATCCTCTCATCTCAGGGTCCACCTTTCGGCACCATACAACAACACACTCCATATTAGACTGTGCGTTAGTCCTTTGTTTACATTCCCGCACAGCGTCCCTGCCATAAGGTCTTTCCACACAATTATCCTCCTAATATCCTTACTACTATTAACGTTTTCCTCCGAAGTATTACTTAATTAATTACATTGACCTGCCTGCTCCAGTTTGTACTTTCTTTATTTTATGGCCAGCCTTGCATTCTCTATCCTAGAAAATCTCATTACGTTTCCCATTATGTATTGATCATCATTCTCGCACTGATTTTCTTATGGGTCTACCAAGAAGAGAACATATCAGAGAACAGATATCTCGTTGGATGTGATGGTGATAAGAGGTACAGAATTAATGCGAAAGAAGACCACAAAGTCGCTGTACGTGCCACGTGCGTACAATTTCAGGGAAAACCCGGAGGGAGTAAAAAAAGAATTAAGTTGTCACACTGAGATGTTGTGCCTGAATCAGAGCTAAAAAGTGAAAATAAAATTAGGAGAAAAACGATGCATTAAAGCAGATATGAAGGGTGCAAGGGCAGACGGCTTACCAACAACCGTTTCTCACTGGGAAGACCAAAATATCTCCATATTGAATAATAAGAACTTATACGTGGTGTAAAATTGCCTCAATTAAGCAAAATCAGGGATGTAAACTGATGGACTCCATACCAAAAGGTCGCAAAGCATAATGTGAAAGTGGATTTATCGAGTGAAGTCAAGATCGATCAGGCAGATGGCAGAATCAAAATGTGTCAGAAAGGATTCTAAGACGCTTTAATCTTGCAGATTGTTAAACCAAATAAAACTCCAACGCAGAAAAGCCCATAAATAGTCAAAACTGAGAAAATTGATGCGAAAAAGTGCAGTTTTTCATGGAGGTGAGCTGTCGGTGCATTCATACACGTTAGAGCCTGGTTACACGACACATTAACCCGTACGATATGTATGAATGCATGAACACGTGAATGGACGAGAAAATTCACCGTGAAACCACACTAACCTGTACGAGTGCATGAATGAATGTCCAGAAAATAGAACATGTTCCAATGTGGTTTATGCAATTGTAAAAGTTGTGCTCGCGTTTCATTTACATGGTGGTAGATAACGGAAGTGATGCTTTCTGCCCGTGCAGTCATGATCGTAGTTTTCTACTGTTTGTCTGCTTCTGGGATTCCGTTTATTCGCATTTGATTCGGATATTGTACTATTTTTAATCTCTGCTTCATTTGGACTACCTGCACGCAACGTTTATTGACCTTCGCTTTCGTTGGAACTATCCTGTTATCGACCATTGCGCTTCGCTTGGGGTGCCCTCTAACTCATTCCGACGGCATTATTACAATAAAGGTTAAAATGAACTAATAAGCTGAGCTTTCCTTGTATTTCATGTTCCTATCTATTTCTATACAGAGCTTAATGCATTAGGAATGCCAGGAGGGCTAGTCCAGTGAGTTTCATACTGTATACATTGTTTCTGCGATAAAAATATATTTGATACGATTTAACAGCAATTTATGCTTGCCCGACTGTCTCGTTGATCTATTTTCTCAGGTAGTTAGTTCACTGGCCGAGCATCCAAGAATCAGCTGTTTCGTGAATACTTCCGCTTCGCGATCGAAACTGGAGTAGCCTGTCTTCATGGAAATACGTCCAAGTCTTCATGGAAAACTTAAGTAGGAACCAGAGGGATATTAAAATATTACCGTCGTGTACACGAGGCTACGATATCCATTTAAGAGCAAATATTTCTACTTGTTTCCAAAACTCCATGTACTTCCTTTCCCAAACGCGCCTAAAATAACTTAATCGATTTTTTTTACGATTCATCATGCTACAAGTTGAGTTAAGTACAACAGTTGAGCAAATTAATAAATTATAAGTATTATATATTCAATGGTGTTCTTTAGGGATGGGCAAAAGCGTGTATTTCAGTAAACGTGTACATGTATTATCTGTCCCGACCCATACAATAGTTAGTCTCTGGCCCCACATTCCGTTCTTCGGTGGGCATACAGGTAGGTATGCACGCCTAGAGTGTTGGAAGTCAAGTCGACGTTCTTCGTAGACCCCTACCGAACTGCTGCTTGCGGAACGGCAGCCTGCTAAGGTCAAACTGTGTCACAGGGAGTAGGATGTGACTGTAGGGCGTGACAGTAGTCACAGACTGCAATCCAGATTCCTGGAAGTACTGTACACACTGATTCATAACGATTCACCGTGACTCAAGTCATATTAAGTAACCGGGGAAGGGGGGGGGAGCAATTCGTGATCAAAGGCGGACGGTGCTAACGTGTATTATTTTGCAAGAAACAGAAAACGTGTACACGCAACCAGACGTGTACACGTTTACACGTCCTTATCCTAGTGTTCTTATCGACCCCTGTTTAAAAATGTTTTTTCGCACGTTTTTTCAGTAGTAAATAAATACCTCGTGTATCATACAGCGAAAATTTAAATGAGCTTTTGGTCCAAAATATTCGTTCTACATAAATCATGTGATATTTGAGTTGAAAAGCATACCCCACACTGGCCTAAATAATTCCTGGTCAGTATTAAGCCATAATCGTATAAAAAAGGAACTTTGCGAGTTCACTCGAGTATGTATCTTACATCCGAGAAACTACCACTCACATCAGTCAGGAAAACGAAGGTGGAATTTGAGACAAATATTGACTGATTCCCAGCAGGCGTGCGGGCACTTCCATTAAAAAGTACCGGTAATAAAGTGACGAGTAATTGATAGCACTACTTGTACCGGACCGGTAGTACCGATTTAATATTATCGGTATACCGGTAGTTTTGAGAAAGATATTCTGTGATGCCCAGTAGGCATGGGCACTTAGGGCAACTCCAAAATAAGTTCCGGTTTTAACTAACGAGTATTTACAGCACTACTTTTACCGGACCAGTAGTACCTATGTAACGTTATATAACATTACATCGGTACTATTGGTATACCGGTAGTTTCGACTGAGTATTTTTATAAATTAGTTAAAAATTTACTTATCACCTAATTAGTCCGGTATTTTCCTAAACTGGTGTAAGTAGATTCCAGTTCAGTAGATTATTACGCAATGATTATTACCAATTAATGTTTACTAACATTTAGCGATAAGTAGGTATTCTGTGAATCGCCGCCAGTAACTTTCTTTCGAACTTGCATGGTAACTTGTTTTATAATGAATATTATATTTACGGAAATTTGAATAATGTCATATAGTATCATTCAAATTCACTTACGATAGAAGTACGTCATTATCTACCCTAGCCGGTGTGACGGAGCGACACGTCTCTTAGCATCCCTCTGGTGGATGGACACAGTCGCGCTTAATAAAACTAAGGATAATTTTGGATGTGCTTGCCCTTGTCATTCAATTGAATGCTGGGTTTAATTGAAAATCAATTACGAGCAATGTTGTAGATCATCCGAAGTGTTTACCAAACTATGATCAAAACCTAGCACCATCTCCTAGATTGTTACGCTTACCTATTTTTATGAAAATAATGTGGAAATACGAGGAAAAAGTTCGCGAAATTTTTCATTTCTGTTTGCATCCCAAATGTTACCTTCCCAAGGAAACTCATTCAAACAGCTGGAGTACCCTCTTCATGACTAAAGTATTATTTATTCAAAAGATATCATAATCATAGGAATTATAGATCTCGTCTTCTGCCCCTTATCTCTTCACATGATTTAATTTTTCAGCTCAGCTTACATCTTATTTCTATTCATCTCGTTCATTTATTATATTCTCTCTCTTCTTCTTCCCCACTTACCCAACACCCTCCCCTGTATCACTTGGCCTTCAGTATTCCTTCCCACCCACCTACTCCACCTTATTCTAATTTTCTCAATCAGTTCCCTCCCCTCATCCACTATTCTGAGCACATCTTTGTTCATCTTCCTTTAGGTCCTTCGCACTTTCTGCATTCTCCACCACAACCACTTTTCAAACATCTGCAGCCTATCTGTACCGCCCAGGTTTTCCACCATACAACGTTACATTCCATATTACACTCTTTGCATATTAGACTACCATTCAGCTAGTATTTTCGTTACATTTTTACTCAAAAGTCCCCATCATCAGCTCTCCCCTATTAGTGAACACCTCCATAGTGAACACAATTCATGAAATGTCCTCAATACTACATCTACTTTCCTACAATGTAGATACTACCCAGTTAATTCAATTGTTATTCCTGCTCCGGTTTGTGTCCTTCCACTTCAATGATCAATAAAGGAATAAAACGGGTAGTAGATAGTAGGGATTAGAGAGCTGTAGCAAACCAATAGCTAGATTGAATACGGCTGGCGATGAAAATGAAAGTGAAAATGAAAATGAATTGTAGTTATATTGTGAGTAAATAAAGCCAGATTTAGGTTTTAAGAAGACAAAAGTAACTCATCAGCCTGCCAGGCATATTTAGGAAAACATGCATGGATGAAAGGTAGAGGTTAGAATATTTGGGATGGGTTTCACTAGCGCAGCAGAACGTGAAGTCTCAAAGAAGAGGTAGGCTAGAAAAGCATGATGGAGTGGGAACACTAAATGATACAGATGGAATTGCTCACTTATATTTAGAGTATCTTTGAATGTAAAATTTTAAATGAAGGGGATATTAGCATGAAGAATTATGCAGGCCGAAGAAGAATTTGGAAGATAAGAAGGGAAATTTTGTAGGAATTCCATATAAAACATAACAAAAATATACATAAGTGTAACTATGAGATATTGCGTATCTTTGACTATCATACAATAGGTAATATGTGAATGATATTAATGAAGAACTTAAAATAGAAAGCTAATGACCACATTTATAACTTTTATTCATTTGTATAGCTTCTATCCTTTTAGTTTGCCAGTCCGTTCAGATGGAATATGTTCAAGCATAATATAATAATTTTTTTTCGGAAGATAAATCGAGTAGTTGCAGTTTTTTTAACGTGCTTCGACGGCTAAGGTCATTTCGCACATAATGTTTGCCACGTGCAGACAGGGGCAGCAGCACTCGGACGAATCGGAGGATCACCCCTCCAAACTCGTGACGAGCCCAACGATGCTTAACTTCGGTGACTGATCGAGAACCGGTGTTTCCATTGTGGCAGGCCGTGGCCAAAAAATATCGAAGCGACTTTACTGAGTCCTAGTATATCTTCTTATAACCCCTTAACGCTGGGTTTGAAGTAGTATTAACTGATGCAATCGATTGCAAAATTTAGTATTTTAAATTACCTATTGAAATCATTATTTCGGCTATTATTTCAGTGTCATCAAATCCAAATATTTACAAGGAATGGTGTTGCAGAATAAGGCTCATGCTTATTACAACAAAAGCAACATATCCGGCGATTACAATATTCTTAACGTCTAAATACTTGTGGATGAGAAGTTTTTTGTCTAGGTATTTCATTTGGCACACTCCAATATTAATTTTTTAAATGGTCTACAAATGGCCTTAGACTCGAGACCGTAGACTAGAAAAAATTACGGTGATGCCGTCTTAGGTAAATTAAGAGTTCTACGTTCATTTTTTAACTTAAATAACTGTTTCTATTGACTTTGAGAATGTTGTGCCAGAAAGATAAAACTACCTTTATACATAAAGCTTGCACAGCACAAAATATTGTTTGTCGAACATTAATTATTCTTTATCATACTTTATATTGCTATTTGCCACGTCATGAGGAAAGCAGTTCAATTTAATTTATTTTTTAAAGAAATGTTAAATATGTATACAAAATTTGAATGGAGTAGGTACTCATAGGTATTTTAATACACATGTATATTTTTATTCACTGTACGCATATAGTATTACTCGTCCAAGTCCAAGTATCCAAGCTAAAGCTGTCAGACAGCTGGTTTTTATACATAGACATTCTGGAGAGAGTATACTTTTTATTTCCAGTGTTTGCATATTTCTTGTAAACTGTACTAGGTATGTATACGGTATACCTAGAGATGGTAAAATTACCGTAATTATATCTGAGGTAAATTACCACGGTAAATTACGGTAATTTTCGAAAATTTATATAATAAAAAATTTATATATATTTATTCGAAATCGAAATTTTATCTGAGGTAAATTACCACGATAAATTACGGTAATTTTCGAAAATTACCGCAATTTTCCAGTATTTTTAGTTTTAAGCATTTAACAGTAAATATATGGTTAAATAAGAAAGCCAATAGCAATAGGAAAGGAATAACGATGTTTAAACCATACCTAATGCAACATTAATCTTTTAGAAATTTTTAAATTGTAAAAAGAACTACGGAAGCAACACGCTGGCTTTCTTTTGCCGAAGTATGAGAAATTTTCAAGAAGAATATTCTAATGCATTACACTATAATGTTATAATTTAAGTAAAATATTCCCAAAATGAGTTGTACATGCCTCAATTTATTACTAAACACATTGGAAATGTGAACTTGGCTTAAAAGAACATGTTGGGAATTTATGTGTATTAAAAATTATCTCAAACATGGGTGAATTATCTAGAAAATTACGGTAATTTTCAAGGGGAGCGGTAAATTACGAAAAATACCGCGGTAATTTACGACAATTACTGAGGTAATTTTCAGAGTGGCCCATCTCTAGGAAAACCTACACAATGAAGCAAGGACATCTGACGCCTTTTCTACAGCTTTTTGCTAGAATGTTGCCACAATTTATGCGTAAATTTTACCCATATAGTATACTTGCACCTGCTACAGTAGATATTTTATGTATATTTGGCATATACTGTAGAACTTGTGCTGTCTGGGGAACGGCACATGATCATTGAATGAGGTTTATTACCACCTTCCTAATATTAAAATTATATATTATGACTAAAAATCAAGAAATTTACATTGATATATTATGTATATTTGGCATATACTGTAGAACTTGTGCTGTCTGGGGAACGGCACATGATCATTGAATGAGGTTTATTACCACCTTCCTAATATTAAAATTATATATTATGACTAAAAATCAAGAAATTTACATACTGTTTTGTGCCAAATCAATGAGAAAATAGCAAGTTAGGTAAATATGGATGGTGAATTAATAGACATGTCATATAAAAGAAATAAATTATCAGCAATAGCATCTTCAATAGTTCAAAACAATCACCACTTCACCTGCCTCCAGAGAAAGGTAAAACCATATAAAAAGAGTCCACTACCTACTAATTCCATGCCTGCACTAGAAGGGTGCATACTCCTCTTACTTATCTCCTGCAATTAGTGATAGTGAAAGTTTGAGGCTGCCGCAAATGTAGGGTAAAGGAAAGTCATTTATGCTTTTATTGCCCATAAATGATGGCACTCTTAAGAAAAGACGGCAGCTTCAAAGAAGACACAACCCATAAGGTTAGTTGCCATAGTCTATCACTTGAAACTACTAATGTGCAAATTAAGGCTTCAGCTGGAAATCCAAAGGCCTTTTTTTATTTCTGCTTCAGGGAGAACTTTTTCTCACGGCAATTTCTACATATCTAATAGGTAGGTACTTGTAATTTGAATCAGAGATAAACGCCTGCGCATATGCGTAGCTATGAATTACTGTTTGGCGTGGCATGCATATAGACAAGCAAGGCATTTGTGAACTCAAATGTGTGGGTGATAGCAGAAGAGTAGGATGTGCTGCTTGTTTATCAGAGAAAAATAAGGCAGCCAAAGGAAAATTACTGGCTCCATGACTTGGGGCATGAATATTCCTGGCTGTAGAGGTTATTTATAATAACTCAACTGTCACCTATCATTTAGATCTTTAGGTTGAAGATTATGCATATTTGACCAAGACCACTGGATGATGTGCCATTGTGCCGATGAGGGGTATCAGTTTATTACATTTTTCTGCAGTTCTGAGCATCTGAGGGAAATTGAATAACTTATAAAAACATCTATGATGAATAAATAATCTCAATAGTTCATACCCCCATACCTTTACAAACACAACCATTCATGAGCATAGAAATAAGTCAACAATTAATTCATACAAAGGTACAGTTCAGGTTAACAATTACAAACAAAGTATGTACCTACCACTTGTCCGTCCAGATCATAAATGGGTTGAATTACCACTCTGCTGAGTTTCAAAACTTTTATTTGAAAGTTAAGGTTCTCTTGCATGCAGCATTGAAAAATTTATCGAAAAAGATAATAACATGGCAGCATAGCTAAATATTAGCAATCATAAATAACTAATTTAATATAACTGTACAAATAAATATTTTATTACATAACATTTGACACAGAATAGGTTTAAAAATAATCAGGTGGTGTATGCTCTCAGAATTAATTTGCCAAAGAATAATATCCAACCTCTAAAACAACATAAAATTTAATTTTATATGAAGCACATAATGATAAATGTCTGGTAACTAAAACATTAACACCACCAAGTAACGACTAACTGATATTTATATGGTCAATTCAATGAAAATCTATGCATTCCATATCAGAGCAGACACAATGAATGCTCAAGCAGTAAAGTCAAAACTCAAAACAATTTTTTAAATAAATGGATATATATAGGGCCAAAAAAATGTTAATTTCTACAGATTAAAATTGCATATCTCCGTAGATCATGTACACAGATGAATACACCTACCGCAAGAAGTAGGTAGGTACATAAGGACACATTCATATTGCTACATTTTAATTCAATCTTCATATCATGTTTAGTGTTGAAGAGGCATGAAACTCAGCAAATTATCGTGCTGGAATTTATACCTGAAAGCCACTAGGTATTAATAAGTATGAGGGTAAGATGAAGGGCAAATATACCATTTGAGAGCATTGAAGGGACAGCTTTTAGAATCCAAAGAAATAATGGATCTAAGTCCTCAGAGTTTTATGCCTAAAATGTTTTAAAAAACAACTAAATTGAGACATCAAGATTAATATTCATGAAGCTAATTTAGGATGACAACATGGTACTAAAAGTCTAAATTTTCAGGTATTTAGTAAATCTGAATGGTCTGTAGCTCCTTGGCTAAGAGGAGTTATCTTTAAAATTTCTTGCTCATGAAGAAATGAATACTGTTAAATGATGAATAATTAAATATTTAGCTTAAAACCATTTTCCTAAGTTTACCTATGCCTCCAAATACAACAAACATTTACATCTGAAATTTTTCTGCTTATTATGCATTGATCATCATCCACAATTAGTGTTAAGCTGTGTATGAACTAAGTCATATCAAGTTACTGACTTAATAACACTCCCTATTTTTTCATTTGGAAAACTTAAGAAAAAGTGACACAGTGTATAGTGTATAGGTAGTACCTCATTACTATCAGCATCATCAATTTGTTGTGGTTTGTTTCATCAACATAAATGTCTTCAAACATTATGACACACTAAACCACAGCAGCATACTTGAAAATTCACTGAAGCTATGGGTTTCTTTCAGTCATTCAACTTCACAACTCACCACAAACATTAATCTACTCATAAACATATTTTTATGAAAGGAGATTTCCAAGGACTTAACATCCTTTTGAACTGAAGTTCATCATAAACTCACATCATAATTTCTCTTCCGAAAGATATGAATTATGGACTTCAAGAGATAAATCTCAGAAATACTCTCTCCCATCTTGAAGGACAATAACTAACAATTTTTCATCCACACTTTGGAACTTAGTAAACTTCGTTCATTTGCAGGAGTCCTCCTTGAAATTCTTTTTTGGAATGAACAGCACAAATTCCAAAGATCAGAACTGAAATTGTGTGCTGGAACTGAAGCTTCCCAGTTTTCTGGTCCCGTTCCAAGTCACAGGAAATAAACTGTTCTTCTTCATTAGCACTCTTACGAGGAATGAGTGCTCCACTGTTGACCAAGACATTCTCTTCACTGTATGTTTACTTGCAAGTGTGCACATCTACATGAGAAACACAGGTTCTGCACTTCACAACACAGCACCAGTAGAATCTGCAATCACATCGCTCACGTAATGTTGCTCTCCTTGTGTTGTATCCACGACCACAACACAGGAGATTGCAGCCATCCATTCCAGGTGATGTGCGATTACATGTACGTCCTTGAGTACCTATGGGAGTGAATTGTAATGATAGATGAAATTTCCATCAACTGGTAGCGTTGTTTGTACTGCAGCCATAATTTGCAAATCAAAGCTACATTAATTCTTATTTAAAACAGTATTTGTCCCGATAAAGTGGAGCTAAAAATTGACAACTGGCATGATTTCTTAGCAATTTACATTGATGAATAGAATGAATATCATGATTATTTAAAAATAAGCACTAATCTGGAGGGATCGCTCAAAGAAAATTTATATCATGCCTTTTGGTGCCTTGCATCCTAGCCTAAATGCTCATGAGGCTTTTTTTATTTGTAGTTTTATGAATAATCAATTCCTCTAAAATTATATTGATATCACTCAGACATTTATCATCAAATATTAGACATTTCATTATTGAAGTATTAATAGCAAATAATTGTATGAGTAGATCTTAATTTAGCACTCTCCCATTTCTCTCATGTGTGAATTGCCTAAAGGAATTTCCTGAGTCGCACAGACCTTAAACCACGCCTGCTGCTCTAGGCACAAAACTATGAACCAAACGTACTGGATAAATGTCAACTCCAAGAGTTTAAGGGCAATATTAGGGAATTTTGCACATCTAAACTTTTGTTTCCAGGGCCTCAGTGAGAAACTAAAAGAGATTTACTACCATTTAAGATGTGACAGGAATGTTTATCCCATGCATAATTTAAATGACATATTAAACAATGGGCTCAGTCGTTCAAGTATAAAATATTACTCATTTCACCAAAAGTCCTTTCGTGGCTGGTGACCTGTTATTCATTGAATATCTTTGGCCACCCAATTTCTCCATTCATTCCCCTTACCTGGATCAAAAACATTTTTAATTATATCAATATTTATCACTGCAATTCCAGCAAAGTCAACTCAGTATGTATTTAAAACATACTAGGCCTTTCCTCATTGAGCACAGTAGAATACCTTTACTGTTTTAGAATCACATGTTCCCTTTCTGTTCCAACAGCTATACATATCCGGCCATATACATATATGCAGCCTATGTGATATCTTACTATTTTCTCTTAACCCCCAGCTGATGATTCATAGGGAATAAAAATGCTTAGTTAAAAGTTAAAATTAAAGGTCATAAAAGGTTCGCATTTGGAAGATATTTACTCTCTGTTTTGAACTGAAATTAAAACTGACTGATCTCGGACAAAAATATAATTCTGTTCTTGCTCTATTACGAAGTACAATATTTCTCTTGTGGTAAAATTATGGGTAATTATATGAAATTCAAGACCTCAACATAAAGGATTATGATGAAAAGGTACAAATAGCCACGAAGTCCAGAAAACCTAATACAAAAAGTTAAAGCTGTTAAAAAAAGTTAAAGCTGAAAAAAATTTGATATATTTTAAAGAAATTAATCTCAGATATATATTATAATATCAGATATGTGATGTAATGCAGAAACATACAACTTGTCAATAATTAACGACATGAATACAGAAATAGGAAGAATGTGAATCAAGTATGAAGAACAAAATTAGTGCTTTTTTTAAAAGATGAGGCAATATTGGTTGAAGACCATCAAGGCCATCAAGGACTAATTTTAAGTTTCCTAATTCCCATTGTAAGTAGAATTCTAGCTTACCAAGAGATCCTACACTGATATTCCTAATGCAATAATTTGGTGAGTCTTCCATGTAGACAAGGTCAGATGGTGTCGGCAGTGAGAAGCTTGGGTCACGGATTTGTAAGCGACCTCTGCGGTTCACTTTAACTTCTGTGGCTCCATCGTATTTGTCAAGAATGTGATCACCTGTGTAAGAATGAACAACACATTTAATATCCAAATAACAGTTCCACACCTTATTACATCAATATTTGACGGTTTTTTATCCGTATCAAATCCATTAAATCAAATTAATAAAATTATTATATCAAATCAGAGAAAAATGTCATTTTTCCGTTGCTTCAATTTTCGCAAGGCTCAGGAGCAAAGGCGAACCCAGGAATTTATTTCGGGGGGACACACGAACATTTAAATTATATAAATACCTATATAAAATTGTTTAATATAACCTAACATTTTCGGGGGGTATCCCTTGTATCCCCCCCTGGGTTCGCCCCTGCTCAGGAGTCTGTGTTTGGAAAAGATGTGAAGGTAGATTTAGGACTCAGAGCAAAACAAAGTTAACGATCTCAAGGGTCAAAACTTGGTGAGTATAATGAAATATTTTCAGACAGACATCAGCAAAGAGAAAAAAAACAGAACAAAACAAAACACAATATTTAGTGCGAAAAGTATAACAATATCGCAGATAAGCTTGAAACTCTGCCGGCTCAACAGTTTACAGCGATATAGTTTTATTCATACAACCAATTATGGTAAAAATATAACAACTTGGGAATTTAAAACCTCATTTGGAGTCATGAAAGCCTCGCTTATAATGTCTCTCTTATATCCTTTGGGGAAAAAAGGAGACATTATGAGAAAGGGTAGACTTTTCTTTCCTCATTTTAATGAAAGATGAATTGCTTCCATCTCCATTTGCACAGTCAATAAACTAAGAAAATGCTACTCAATAGAATTAATTTCAATCAAGTAATACAGGCGTATTAAAGAGATAACTAATAATCAATAGCATGCAGCCATTTTCTAAAACTGAAAAAAACTGTATCTTCTTTCATTATTATGATTAATTCATCAAAGTCATTGGAAGCTAAGTGGAAAGTGCCAGATTTATCAACATTTTGCGGAAAAAGTTCTAAACCAAACTAATTTAACCTCTCTCAATTAACCATCATACTCAGTGAAAACTTCCTCTGTTTCAATGAAAAATTATTTAATATCCACAAAAGCTTATCCCAAAGGAATTTCAATTTGGACGCTGAGGGTCAGGAGTCTTTCATTTTGGGAGTAATCCACCCCTACTCCAACCTGAGATCATTTTATCAAAATAAGTCCCACACAAGAAGCTTTCATGTCACGCAGAATCAAAATCATTCGCTGAATATGATGGTTAACCTCACCATGCCCAGTGTACAATGACTGGACAAAATATACGGCACAAGGCTCTGAAAAATTTGATTTAAAATGCCAATAATGAAAAGTTATAAATTTTATATGAAAATTTTCCCTTTAGTACGTATGTAATGTGTTTACATATAATGCCCCTGTATATCACAGATTGGGATTTATTTCTAAATTGCTTTGCACGTGAACATACATATGAAGAATTTCCATACCAGGCAGGCAAGCGTAATGCCATTCCCTATGTAATGTCAGCTAAAATATGATTGCCAACTTACCAACTTCCCGGAAGGAAGCTAGCTGCTGCCAACATGTTATGAGGCTGCACGATCCAGATACTCCATGACACTTGCAAGTCGTTCTTGTCATCTGAATAACAGCCTTAAAAAGAAGAATTAAAAGTAGTGAATATAAATAACTATTTGAGATAGGTGGGAGGCATAAATAATATTATTTTAAGTACTCCATTTTTAATACTATTCAAATCGGCCAAAAATGAATTTAAAACAAAACCTCTTTTGAATGGTTTAACTGGGGGGTTATTCTGTAATTTCATCTCACGGAACGTGACGTCACGGACCGCTCCTTATATGGTGAATATTACCGAAAGTGGAGTTGTAAACCGTGCCCACCAGACAACGAGACCATCGACTCGTTCATTTCTGCCGAGAATGGTTCATTTCCAATTCTTTCGGACGTGGAATTTAGCTTCCAAATGAGTACTTCGAGAACGGAACAGCTCAAATGGAGTTCACTCTCCAATGGAGAATCAAACAAGGAAAATACTTTCACCGACAATAAGTGGATGCATTTTGTGCGCATCCTATGACGAATATATCGCAAAAGACGGCCCACTTTCTTTGCTTACTCACTGTTCATATCCTCAAATATACTCCGCTAGATACTTTTTTTTTCGTCAAACTAACTGTGGTCTATCCATGCCATGGTAAATTTTTATGGTGGGTTGAAGTCTGTTCTCGGCTCACGGCAATTGTTTTTTATACTTACCAAACTCACGATGATGTTTCTCACGTCACGACATAGGTCTGTGATCAGTGTCTGGCACTTTTGATAAAATTCTCCGAAGAAAATCTTTATTGAGCCCAAAAGCATATGCAATATTACCGGGATTACCTGGTACTGCATATCTCATTTCATCGATGCATTTGAATGCAAATGAACTGAGATATTGCACTTGCCTCCAAAGAAACCGGTATACCAGTTTCGTTGGAGTCAAGTGGTATGAAATCAAGTGCGGATTTATAACGCTGTACCCAAGTATGGCAATCTAACCCATTAAATCCCACACGGCAAAAAAATGCTCAAGAATTTTAAGTCCAATCGCACCGCAGTTCAGCCACAAAATGAATGCAATTATGAACTAATAAACTCAATGATTTGGGCTAAAACTTATCTCCCGAGTTGCTAAGAACTGCACAAAGCGTCTTCGATACCAAACAATTCAAAATACGAAGTTCATTTTAATACTTAGCCGAGTCCACGACGGCTCAAACCCTGGTTCGAAGGCTGTCATCTCCCAATAAATTAATTGGAATCAAATTACAGAATCGAGGCCAATCTTTTAAACGATTCTAATTCTCCAATTCGTTTGAGAGGGACTTCTGAATTAGAATCAGTTTAGTTCATGTCATTACATTATCACTTAGTTATAATCTCCAACTAATAGCTCAGAAACACTAGCCGACTGGTCATTTCTACTACTTTAAGCGAATGTTCACCGAAAACAATCTCAAAATCCTACCTTTAGGCCCGACTAATACTACGAAAACTTCGTCAACATGGATTGATCTTATGGCTACGGCAAAAAGAGAAAAGGTTATTGCGCACGGACAGCTTCCAGTTCCTGGTATCTCTTCTCACGATTTACTGTACCTTGCCTATTCAGTTAAAGCTAAAAAATTCGAGCAGAAGTTTATAAGTCAACGAAATATCAGGGAAATAAACGACAATGAATTACTTAATGCAGCATTCTCACTTCCATGGGCCCATATTGAATTCACTGATTCAGTTGACGACAAAGTTGAGACTCTAAATTCACTGATGATTTATCTGCTTGACAAATTTGCTCCTGTAAAGATGATCCGAGTTTCGAAGCCACGAGCGCCCTGGTTAAATTCAGAAATAAAACAATCAATGGCAAAACGAGACTCAGCCTTCCGTTTTTTTAAGAAAACAATGACTCTCGATGCATTTCAAAGATACAAAAACTTGAGAAACAAGACGAAACAGCTTATAAGAAATTCGAAAATTAAATTCTTCCACTCAGTCACTAAATCTAACCACTCCTCGGGAAAATTGTGGAACAAACTTAAATCACTTGGTATAGGTAAAAGTAAAGACCTCATTCTCCCTCCTGACTTGTGTCTGAACTCCTTAAATGATAAGTTTTCCCAACCCCCGAACCTTATTCAAACCGAAATCAAAGATAAAACTCTGAAACTGTACGCCTCTAAAGACTCATACATATTAAATAGAGACCAAAAATTCGAATTTACCCCTATTACCCAAATACAAGTTGAATCGTGTTTCAAGAGAATCAAGTCTAAAGCACAAGGCTCTGATGGTATACCGCTAGATTTCTTAAAAAAGCTCTTTCCTGTTATTATCCCATACATCACCAATATTTTCAACTCCTCCCTATCTCAGAATCACTTCCCAAGTCAATGGAAGCGAGCGTTAATCAGACCTATTCCAAAAAAGAATAATTCCCAAGGGGAAAAAGAATTCCGTCCAATATCCTTTCTTCCCATCCTGTCCAAAGTTCTCGAAAAACTTGTATATGAGCAGTTAACACATTTCTTAAAGTGCAACAATATTCTTGATAAATGCCAGTCTGGTTTCCGACACGGTCACAGCACGTCTACCGCATTAGCTAAAATCACCGATGACTTGAGACGCTCCATGGATCAAAAAGAAGTTTCAGTACTCGTGTTGCTTGACTTTTCGAAAGCTTTTGATTCCTTAGACAAAGATATCCTTGCAGCAAAAATGAGAGGCATGGGTTTTTCTCCTACAGCAGTCCACTGGATAACATCATACTTATCAGGCCGGTATCAGCGAGTAATTACAAATGATTTATGCTCAATGTGGATCAAAACAGCAAGAGGTGCGCCTCAAGGCTCTATACTAGGACCTCTGCTATTTTCCCTGTACATTAATGATTGCCCTTCAGTGATTAACCATTCCAAATATCATCTTTATGCTGACGATCTCCAAGTATACCTAAATTCAAATGTTAAAAGCCTATGCAATGGAATATGTAATTTAAATAATGACCTAGAAAACATCAACAATTGGAGTAAATCCAATTTTCTAAGCATAAACCCTAGTAAGTCGCAGGCTATTATAATTGGATATCCGAAAATACTCAAGTCAATCGACAGGGATCAATTACCGCAACTACGCATTTCTGATTCTCCTATAAAGTACTGCGACGAAGTTATTAATCTAGGACTGGTCATTGATGAAAGTCTGTCTTGGTCATCTCATGTAACTAAGGTATGTAAAGCAGTGAATAAGTCATTATTTCCTCTAATTCGTTTCAAACACTTTATTCCTCTCTCCTTAAAGAAGCAATTAGTTTCAACCTTAATATTTCCCCATTTTGACTATGCCGATGTTGCCTTTCAAGACATATCTCAGGCCCTGTCAACTAAACTTCAACGCTCCTTCAACGCCTGCATTAGGTTCATATTTAATTTACATATATCAGATCATACTACCAATTATATTAACAATCTCAATTGGTTAAAACCTAGTTCACGACGCCGGCTGCATATCCTTGGTCTTCTCTATCAAATTTTACAAACAAATACACCAGCGTACCTAAGAGACGAGTTTCAAACACTTAGTAGAGTACACGACTCAAATACGAGGGGAAATGATAAACTCGTTATTCCTCACCACCGGACAGTCAGATTCAATAAATCATTCATTGTGACCGCATGTCGCGAGTGGAACAACATTGACTTACCGCTACGTAAATCATCATCACTCGCATCCTTCAAAAGGGCACTATACGAAAAACTTCTCCGAGAACAACAACGAGACACATAAAACACCATGGGAACAGTAGGAAAGATTCAACACTAATCTCCTCCTGCCTCATCTTATATTCTTTTTCTTTCCAGGTACTGGGTGATATTTTCTTGTATTTGTATACATCCATGTTTACATTAGCTCTTTCTCAGTAGGTTTTCGCAGGTTTTTCACGCCCCCCTTCTTGTGTGGGCGTTTTCCTGCAGTGGGTTTTTTTCCAATAAGGACGACAGTCAATATCCTTAGGTTTTTCCCACGTTTGCTCACATCTTTTTACACTTTGCTAACTTATAATTTTGATTGTTGAATGTAATTCCAAGAGCAACTTGACAATGTATTTAACTGCAATAATTTTATGTTTGACGAGGGGTTAGATGGAAGATGGGACTTTCTAGTCCCAATCTCGCCCAATAAAGACGTTTTATTATTATTATTATTATTATTTCTTGGAACACAGCTTTGGCAACCATAGACATAACCTTGACTCTTCGCTCTGGGTATAAATATGGACAGACACGACGTAATAATTAAATGAAAATGGTGCATAAACGATGAAATTGCCTTGGCAAAACTTACGATATAAAGTTGTGCAAGAAAGCCGTTCAGATATTTATGTGCTATTTATTGATTCAAGCATCATTCTATTTTAAATGGTAAATACATTCAGGTTTCCACGAAAAAATAACCGTAAGGATAATTTTAAACATGTTTGCTGAAGATAAGCAAATATGTATGAATAGAAGAGCATTATAGATTATACCAGAGTTATAAATAAGTGTAATGCAGACATAAAATTGATCACCAAGAGGGAAATAGAGATATAATCCTGGCATGAAGAATTTAAATAAGAGCCAACTTACCAAGAGCAAGATAATGAAGTGCAATTTTAAAATTTACCATTGGGGAGAGAAGAAAGTTAATTATACATAAAACATTTTGAGAAAAAATGAAATAACTTCCATTTGCGTAAGTTGGAATAATTTTTGTATGCATTCTATTTTTTCAGGTATTATTATTGGACACCCATTTACAGCGAAACCATTTCCATTTCTTTGTCATCAACTTTGCCATTGATTCTGAATAGAAAGTTTTGCGGAAAGTTTGCTGGTCCTTGAACTGGTGGTTTGTAATTTGGCAAGACGTAGTAAAATATTCATTGTGATATTTAGGTAGTAGTGGAAAATACTTTATTCACGCTACATCCTTAGCACTAACTCTAGCTTGGAGAGTTCTCTATTGTAGAAGGGCACTACCCACGGGAAATCCTCCCGTGCAGCTACATACTGCAAATGTAACTGACTAAAAGAGTTCTATGACATAACTGCTACCGCAGATTATGGTGACGTGCTAGACAATGCAGTTAACCTACGACAGATTAGGAATAAAAATTGGTTGTATACAATTGTAAAATTGGAATAGCATTTATTAGTGACGCCGTCACGAGGTGAGAAGGGGTATCGTCACTTTAGATAGGTTGAGCGAAAAATCACTTCACCTAGAATTTGGCCTCATTTTAAAGAAAAAACTCTCATCTTTCCAATTATATCAAAATATCAACCCCTTGCCGAACTACTTTTCGAGCAATTTGCCTCAAAATATAAGCAGTTTTACATGGGATATATTACGGCTGTGCGCTCCAGAGGGACAGTATTTAAAACATTAGGAACTTATAGCACCAAGATTTCGTCAAAAAACTAAAGGTGTTTGCTGTTTGCATGTTTTCTCAACTATTTATAAAAAATAATCAATTAGGTACTCACCGCAGTAATTTTTTCAGAATCGCAAAAAAAACCTGCTGTTTTGAAGGGTTTTCAGCCTTTCGGCGTGAAAATATGAGTCAAGTTAGAGACTTATGTAGCATTATTTATTTAATTACTGAGAACTTTTGTCATATATAACTATATATTTTCGCCATTAATACTACAATATTTATTTCATACTTCTTACAGACGCTGAAATCAGAAAATAAAATTATAATATGGCCTCCATTATGACTAGGGAACTATCTCGCTCAAACCATCTTAAAACGATAATTACCTAGATCAAAGCTAAGCATTCTTTCCGGGGTGTTTGAAAAAATTATTGAAACCAATTGATAGAGGGTTGATTGAAATCCCTCATAAATTGGTTGTAGAGACTTACCCAGCTCCCACTAGGATGTGAGTTAATCCCTTTCGTCGGTATAGAATTTGGTCCCATTCCCTCCAGTTTGGACCTCGAAAAAAGTGCTGCTGTGCCAGGGCGAAGAAGCTAAGGTCGTGTTTTATATTGAGTACGCTCTCTCGCGAGTACGCTATGGGGGAAGCGTAGTGGTCTAGTGGGTAGAGCGCTTGGCTACTGATCGAAGGGTCCCGGGTTCAAATCCGGGTGAAGCCTTTGAACGCCCCCGAACAAAAAATCCTCGGAGTGCGAGGTGGCCCAGGGAAAGGAACTAGCCCCCCTACCCTGAATGTGTGAAATTCACACGCCTGTGGCTTAGTCCGGGTTGAACTCCACCCTCAGCTACCCAAACCAATCTTCGGGTTGAATCACTGAGTTACGCTCTCTCAATGTATACTATACAAAAAAATAACATAATAAAATACAACGTGTGGTTGGAAAGTGCATGCCAAGTCGAACGGACAACTAGCGCTGTTATATATGAATAAGTACAATGATTTGCTTGGAGACGGGCGAGGAGCACATAATCTGGTATGAATTGGTCAAAAACGAAGGCATCATGTAAATGAGTGACAGTGACGGTCACCTTAGAAGCTCTGGCCCAAGACAGCAAATTTATTAGTGAAAGAAACTGGGAAACTGGGAAACGCAAGAATATTTAAAATATTTTCAAACTCAAACATGGAAATGAAATTAATATAAACTCATAAAGAACCATTTCAGACGAAACGTGGTGTATCAGCATCCAGGTGATAGAGAAAAAATATAACAATTCACGACCCCTTCTATCTCACAATAATTGTCAGACGCCATAATAAATCAATGCGACTATTTCAGGCTAACTGAAAAGCCACAAGGTGTTAGAGTGAGCGAGTATTCAATAACTTTGAGTAAGCCTTGCCCCAAAGCTAAAATCCATAACAATCTTCTTGTAAATTTAGCCGGCGGACGTAAAGTTAGTCCAAAAGTTGAGATCGCGACGTCACTCCCTGAATTGTAGGGAAAAGGAGTACGCCATTGTCCGTGATGAATGAAAATCTTTGAATACCGAGAACTTCCATCAGGTCCTTCCTGAAGCAGTTAGTGGAATGGAACTCGGTATAAGTGTTGGTGAAATATTCCTATGACCCTGCGACCCCTCTCCTTTTCCATAACTTTTCTGCAGAGAGCGAGCGGGGAGCGTTTAGCGTTGGGTCTCACCAGCGATATCATGAATGCGGGGGTGCGAGAGGGAGAGGCCAAATTATCCCCGAATGCATTAACCCGAAGACGGAGTGGGGACCTAGGGGGAAGGAGGAGGAAGTGATTTTAACAGCCGGGTGTCGACCCTGGAGGCGCATGCATACATATAGTATGTATGTATGCGAACTCCTCGCCGGGAGGGATTCAAGGGTGCCGGCCTGGATGAATGGCCTTTTAGCCAAATGAATTCGAAGTGCACACAACAGTGGGGATTGGGTTTGGAGGGGGGGGGATTGGGTTTGGGTAACGCAGAGTGGAGAGGGGTTGGAGTTTGGGAACTGGGACTCCCCGTAATATATATGAGGTAGGGGTGTGGGGGAAGAGGGGGAAAAGGATTGGATTAACGCGAGTGAAATAAGATGCTTGGGATCGAGCCTCGACGCCTAATTTATATTAGGAGGGGGAAGGGGGAAAGGCAAATATTCCGGCACGGCAGGGTACGGGGGGAAAGAAATTGTCACCCTATTGCCTTCGGCGTTTCATTTCTTTTTGGCAAATCTATAATTCTTTGCAAAATGGCACTTATGGGCATTGAACGCAGTCATGTGCACGGGTCCAAGATAAATATCGAATTTATCACGAAAAAAGAAAACATTTGACTTGACCGGGATTCTAAAACGTATCTCTATTTTTTTAGTCAGGTATGTGAGCCTCACCTCACCACCAAGCCGTTTTTGTTAAGGAAGATTAATCAGAGGGTTACGCTAACTATCTTTAACCTTCACTGAGGTGCAGTAGGGCGTAGTTGTTCCAAATGAACCTCATTAGCGGGAGGAAACATCGTCTTTCAAACTAAAAAACTTGCAAAACGATTATTCAAATCATTAATTTCAATTTAATAAACAAAGTGGCGTAAAGAATTAGCACGCAGTATAGTGCACCACGTCTCCTGTGCTTGAGTGTTCGGAGCACAGTGGTGCTACTGACTAACACACCAGAACAATTGGGAAGCTCCGGTTAGGTCAAGTCAGTACCTGGTGAATTTTCGAAATTGGTTTTCTTTCTCTAGGGTTATATCGCGAAATGCGAAAGGAGAAACGAGAAGACAGAATAAGAAATAGCTCTTGATTGAGGGTATCCTCGGGTTGCGGGAGCAGCAAACCTTGGAGCGGTAGCCTCTCGGCAGATGAACAACGTGAGGCGGGAGCTTTCGAATCGGGTCCGAGAGTGAATGGGGTCATTCGCACTCAAGTCAAAGCTCCATTTTATTTACGAGTTCAATCGATGGATTTTAAGAAAATGATTTCCGGCACGGGGTTGAGGGGTAGTCGAGGGAGTGGCACCGGTATGAAATACCAAGGATCTGCTTACATGCTTGTCAGATAAATCAGAGGTGTTCGTCTTGAATCTGGACGCGAGGTCTAATGTGGTAGATTCCAATGTGCTAATGCTGATTGACGCACCAGCAACTCAAATTTGTTCAAGCATTCCGGAAACTTTTCCTAGTCGTAATAGCACCAAAGTACCAAACTATGCTATGTGTTTCAGCTGATACCTATACATAATGTAACTTGTCATAGCACTCAATTAAACATAAGACAATTTTCTTTTAAAGAACAAAAACAGCAGGTAAAACAAAAAATAACAAAAGTTCATCTAAACTAATAGCTTAGTTACGCAGTTGTTAGTCTCCATTTCCATTGGTTGTTCATTCCACTGATGAAAAAATATTGAAATTTTACAGTACATTTTCACTTAAAAACGAATTTTCTCTGGGATAAGACATATTTAAATTGATTTGTCATGACCAGAGACACCCTGGGGAAAACTTTCATCGAAATACTCCGGTGGAATTTAAATATTGTCGTAAAAAAGTAAAAATATTACTCGAGCAGATGATAAATGGTGCAAGTAGCATGAGCAGCGAAGCGCTTTCCTCGACAACTTCCGACTGACTCTGCCCTCGAGCGAAATAACCTCGGGGGGCACTGGCTGCTCACACGATGGTTTCCTCGTCCACACATTCCTCCTCCCGCACCTGCCCCTCGCATTCCACCAATCAACACCTATCCCATCCCTTTCGAGAGGCACTCACCCTCCGACCGGCTTCGTTGTTGTGGAGATTCATCAGACTCCTCCCTTGATCCTTGGAGCCCCTCTTGAAGTTGCGCTCCCTCTCACGGACGTCCACGAAGCCTTGCGTGAACCTTTAATCGAGAGAGAGAGGAGAAACGGGTGAACTGAGAAACAGGCGGATAACAAATGCTGATAGAACAGAAACCACAGTAAAAACAACAGCCCGCATAACATGACAATAAATGAAAATTTTCGAAGAAATATTTGAGGGAAATCAAACATTCAACATATTAAAATGCATATTCCACTACAAATGTTAAGGAAACTATAAAACAGGAGCAACAAAAGAACCGTTATATTATGTTTAACAATAAACAAAGACGCAATCTTAAAAATAATTTTAGTTAATTAGAATATTTAATCATTTTCACTATTCAGGGATTCACCTTGTGGGATTTCTACACATGGGGAAAGAGAAAAATGAACAAGAATGACTCAGTGAATTTCACTAAAATTCACTTTAGAGTGACTTAGCACCGGAATTAAAATTTTAGTGGAATTCACGTAGTCAAATGTTCGTATTTCTCGTCTACCACAGAGTAACAATAATATTTTTCCATGTGTATTCCTTTGTAACTTAAAGAGGCAGAATTGCACCACAAAAAATTATCAAGAGAATACGCGAATGTTTGAGGAATTAACGGATGTGGCCGCAAGTCCATCCACGACTAAACCTTTGCTTTTTTGTCATCAAACCCGTTGCTGGAAGAAGTAAATGGAAATAAAACTCAGAAATGAAACAGAGTTGTAACACAGCTTGAAGATCACATTTCTCCTCTATCATCCGTTTAACTGTAGGGCGTCGGTCGTTCAAGTCTCTGATCTCCTTAGGAAAAAATGTGAAAGATGCCACTGTAATTTGCTGACAAAATACAGTTATGCTGTTTTTACTCATCATCGATTTACGCAATGGAATATCTTACGAATTCTGCGGTAAAGAAATGTGGCTTCGATTAGACGAGAAAGTTGAGAATTTACACGCCGTTATTCAATGTGACCGGACCCAAGAGGAGAAAATTTAGCCCCGGAGATATATTTAGCGCTCGTCGCCCTCGTTGTAAGTATGTACCGCAGTGCCAAGACCACAAAAGGGAGCGGGGTGAATGTGGTCAGGCACCGCGTAACTCCGCGGTGAATGACGGTGAAAACGGTCTCATAAAGATGAGGACCGCTTCCGTAATCGAACGGACCCGATGTTCGCAAACTAGACAGCCACACTCCAATGAGGCTAGTTTTTTTATACAAAAGGTTTCTCAGGGCATTTATTCATGCCAGTATTACAACTTTGCACGTGCGTGCCAATTCAGTTGCATGTAGTTCTAAAGACAGGAAGTCCGCGAGACAAGATGATATTTTACAACAGCGCAATGTAAAGAGACATTTAAATTTCAGCAGGTGGGTGATATTAAAACGTCTCCTTTGTTAGATTCATTCAGACCAAATGTGAAACATGGGACAAGAGGTTTCCACCAGATTCAAACGCCATATCGATTAATTTCCAGTATCCTAGCTGCGAGAGTGGTCTAATTTTCGCATTTGAAACTAGGATTGTCTAACAAACTTTTGTAACAGGGATGTCCACACATGTGATCATTTCCCTTGGAAAATGAAAAACATAAATTTCGCACACCATGGATCAAACGGCTTTCCGTCATCATCATCAAGGCAATAGTTGGCAGTTTCGCGTAGCTACGTTGACCGTAGCTGACGGAAGAGTCACGAACTGAAATTAAATCGAGGGAAATAGTCAAATTTCAACTAATTTTTAAAGTTCGTATCATACATGGCAGGTACTTCCTCTGGTAAAAGACTCTACATTCCAGCAAGCTCTCGATACCAGGATCAGAGCCTAGCATATCTGAAGCCAACCGCGAAGCATTCACATGATCACTGAAATTCGACCATCCCCGCTATGTTCCAACGATATGTCCATCCATATCCAATGATAATGATTGCTGAAAATCCCATCGTGCGTAAAAAAGTGAACTGAATTAGTCGATTAGTAATCGAGTGTTCTGCAAGTATGCAATCGATTTGGATTGACAGCGTTCTCTTTCTTTATCATGCGATACTACTAAGCTACTATGAAAGCTAGTATACTTCAATTTGCACAGAACCAGAGAGGTGAACCGGAGTTAAACAATATTCAGTTTCACTACAGTTTAGAGCGAAGCTCGTTCATTTGCTTAAAAAGGTTAGATTCGGAGGTAAACAATTTGTCGACGAACAATTTTGTTTCTCTTTAGAGGTGGAATGCTTTCATAGGAGTGACATTGAATCGAACGTCACAATAAGAAGTCTTACTTCTGGTTAGAACTGTTGGAAGGTTTGTGGAGTAGAAAAGGAAGTTAAACGAGCGAAATGAAATTAAACGTAACAAGAAGAAGTGTTACCTCTGGTCAGAACAGTTGGAAAGTTTGAGGAATAGAAAATAAACTTAAACGAACGAAGTAGTTCGTAAAACGAACTACTTCTGTTCGAAACGAACTGTGAGCTGTAATATCCTGATCTGAATTTCGTCATGCCGCACTGATATATTCTCCACCGATTCTTTTTTTCAACAGCCGGTCAGAATTGCCTCTGTTTAAAGATATCTTGAAATTCTAAAACAAAAGTGCCGAAACAACGAATTGGAACGCTGCTTTGCTTCAAACAAACTTGAGTTACAAAACATTCCACTAAATTAGAATTTCGTGCTCCAGCGTGAATCGTAATGTATACAAGATTCCATTTCGGTTCGGTTACATGGGGAAGTGTTCCTATTACAAAACTCTCCGAGAATTGCTCCTTTTAGTTTTGCTCCACCTCCTTCCACACCCCTGCACAGGATCAAGTGCCGTGTGATACATGCTTAAGAATATTAGTAACTGTTTTCATAGTGCTGATGCAATGATAAAATAAAAATTTATCAAAGCTTGGTGCTCATTGGTACTCACTTGTATCCGTACTCCAGGTTGTCACCGCATCCGCCCCATATCCACTCCCGGTGGAGGTCCCTTGGTCTGCCGGCCCTGGAGCAGCCGCAGGATGAGAGCTGGCCGTCGCGGCAGGCGCGGGAGACGGCGTGGACGACGGCGGCCGCGGCAACTGAGTGAGCGAACGCCGCCTCGCGGCTGCCTGCGCCGAGGAAGACGAAAGGGATTATTCAAATTGGGAATGGGAGATATCTAAATGAATACATCGCACGTTGAGAAATAATTCCACAGAGAAATATTTCTATTTCTCCACTGAAAAAATACTCATTAAATGAGTACCTTTCGAGCCTTCAATATGTCGTAATTTCGATATCGAAATTGCCTATTAAAGCAGCCGATTTATTTTGAGTTCGAGCAGTTCTTTTTTTGTGGACTTGAGTAGATTGAATTTGTTTAATTTGGGTTTTTTTGCATGGTTTTATGTGGGTTTCCTTTTTTTTGTGTGTCCTATGTGTAGATGTTAACGAACAAATATACCTAACGTAAACCCATATTAAGCGGTTTTTTTTTCTTTTGTGTGAAGCACTACCCCTCTCCCATTGATTTCCGCTCCCCTTGGAGCTAATTCTGACACGCGGGACTGCGACCCCACCTCCCTTCCCCTTCCTCCACAGCCTCCGCAATGGGAAAAGGGAATCCGCGGAAGCAGACCCCGGAGGTAAGCGAAGCAGAGGATGTGACAAGGTCTAAGTTCCCGGGCTCCTGTCGAAGAATCCTGCCCCTACAAACAGTCTAACATCCTCTAGTACCCCATTCAGACCCCTTGAACTAAGGAAAAATGCTTACCACACTTCCGCCATTAATCAGATTTTTTCGCGTATCCGTCCGTAAGCTACCAAGTGTGTGCCCTTCGGAGCACACATACCACAGGTTGTTAACCACTGGTCTACGGAAACTAATGCAAAAAATAATTTTCTGCATCTCAGAGATTCCCGCTAACTTGGTCAGAAAAAATAGCCCGACTAATAGGCTGAAGATAAGAGCGAGACCGTTTAAATGGGGTTGAAAATAGAGAAAGGAGAGAAAAAAAGAGACGGACATTTTTGCTCAACGTGCGTAACAAAATAGTTTCAAGTACCTGCGTATGCGTACTTTCATCCAATTAACACTGTCAAAAACCCGAGTTCCACTGGAGTGAATATGCAATTGAACGAGACATTTTTTCACCCAAACGAAAAAACGTACTCCGGCAACCGCATTCAGAAGGCCAGAAGGATTCCAACACGGGCGCGTGCACTTGCAGGCATGCCTTAATTAAAACGGGAAGAAAAAGAGAAGCTGGAAGCGAAGGAGAGGCAGCGGGGGTGGCGCCCGAGGAAAGAAAGAAAGTAAAAAAGACCGGAGAGCAGACAAATTGAGCGGGAGATAATAAATAAAGGCGAGACTCGTTTAAGGGATCACCCTGGGGAAGGGGGTTGGAAATTTCCCTCCCCGCGCATCTGTCTTGCGATGAGGGAGTCAAAAGCGACGAAAATCTCCGAGCCACTGATTGGAGGTTATCTTCATTCCGGCTCGGGCGGGAGATGATTCGTTCGGTTGGAGGAAGGAAGGGAAACAATGGGGAGTGACGGTGGCAGAGGGGGAGGGGGCGGAGGAGGGATGAGACAGCGTCCACCCCATTCCACATCCCACAAGAACCCTAACCAAATCATGGGCTCCCACCCACGCACACCCACACCACACGAGTCCAATTCCATTACCTCTCCCATTCCCCGACCCCTTCTTCCCCCCCCCTCCCCACTGCACCCGTCGCCTAGAGACGAACATTTATCTTCTTAGCTCTCCGAATAAATCCCCACCTCTCCTTCTCGCCACCCTCCTCTCTCGGAACCTGTCTGCTCTTCCTTCCTTTATGCCCACCTCCACCTTCTCTCACACACCGTTCCACTCTTCACCCATTCTATTCCCGCCGTGTCTTTTGCTCCGCCGTCGCCCACCCTTCCCCGAGTTGAGGCCGCGCGGTGTTCCAGTCTTGTCCGTCTGCGCCCTTCCCCACCAAGAACATCGTGAAGAGAGCCGACGCATCGGCAACGGGTTGCAAAGTACATCGGCAACTGTGTAAACCATCAAATCGGCATCTACCATCGCAAATAATATCAGACAACGGAAACGAACACGTGCAAAGTGCGGAAATGGTGCAAAGATAGGGAGACATCTACCACTTCCATCGTTAATTACCCCGCTGTTCAAAGGAAAATAAAATTAATCGGATTTGTAGACGAGAATGTTCCAAGAAGAAGGAAGACTAGACACCGTCGAGAAAATAGTTATCCTCTTCCCAGCCGAAATGAAAACTCGGTGGTATACTCAATTACTGATCAATTCCAATTTTCTTTAAATAAATTTATTTTTTCACATTGACTGTTTCAACTTTACCGTCTTGATGGTGCCCTGTGAAACAAGTGGCATCCTGGTGAAATCAAATGTGGGCTTCCAATGCGTTTTACGAAGACTGAACTGGTGGAGAGATACGCAACGGCATTTACGCCCGAGGTGGAAACCGAACCCAAAACCTTTGGGTTAGCAAGTGGACGAGTCAAAAAACAGACCAAACAGGTCTGCTTTAGAATACGTAGATAAATAAAATATCTATCCTGTTTTGTCTATTTTACTCGAAGCAATATTTTCCTGCAGTCACCATAAAGCAATAGGCAAAGTGATATATGATTGCTAGCAATTAAAAGAGAATAATATGACAGTCGCAACAATGATATGTATCACCAGTCTATGATAACATAGTAAATACTCACTATGGGGTCAAATGGCAGGAGAAAATGTGATAATTTGCTTTCTAGACGCTGCCTTTTCGACCAGCCATGTCATACGATTATATCTCACATTTATCCCTCACCACTTATATCTAAAACAGGAATCATTAATGTTGGCAATTTAATGATAAAAATAGGAATGCATGAACTTGAAGAGCTATTTCTAATGTGTAGTACATCCTTTTTCAGCTCAGCGTGACACTTAAGTCCTCCAAGCCATCCAAAACGTCTACATTTTCCCTCCTTCTCCGATAATTTAATACCGTCTATGCCTTATAACAATGCCTTTAATTATATCCTGGAGCTATATATTCCTCCTATGTTGAATTTCCTCCACCAGGTATTTTCTTTACAGGCCATGTCAAACACTTCTTCGTTTGCTTTTATTTCCTTCCAATTCATACACTCAATCCTTTTTCATACCTTCATCTCAAATGCATCCAATCTATTATTATTATATTATTATATTATTATATTGTCGTCCTCTTTTCTACAAGCCCGGGTTTTCCACGTCGTTCCGTATCAAACTCAGAGTAGATCGACTGATTTAAAAACAGAGTTTGGAAGAGATGGATCGATATCGAGGGAATCCATGGCACGCGCGAATGCCAACCTCAGTGCGCGCCGTAGAAGGGAATTTTCCAAGGGGGAGGAGGAGACACCGAAGATCTCGGAGATGGACGCGGCGACGGATCGGCGTGGAACGAAAAAGGAGCGGGGAGTTTATACGAGCATTGGCTGCTGCTGCACAGCCGCCCGAGCGAGACTCGCCCTCCTCGAAGAGGAAAGTCTTCCCGGCCGCGGCGCGGAGGCGGCCGTAATGGATAAACGACGTCTTTAAGGTATGTCCGTGCGCTGCTTCATGCGGACTGCTGGTGCTGCGCTGCGAGGAAAAAGGGGTCGGGCTGCACGGTGAATGTTCCGCGCTCACTCCTCCCTTGGTGGTCCCCTCACAGAAGTAGCAGGAGGTGAAAATAAAAAAATAAAACAACAAGGTGGAGAAGTCTCTCAGTCACCTTCACATATTTGCCTCACTTCTGTTTTTCCTTCCTTTCGGGTCGCTTTTAATGCTCCCGGACGGACCGCGTCCTTATCGACTCCCCACGACGGATATGCCTAGTAGCAAGCCGTCGAGGCGATCAGGATTGCTCTTGTGCGTGAGTGTGTGTGGGAGCGCTCGCAGAGGCGGTCTATTCCGAAGTCGGCGAAGATGAAACAAAAGGCTCTTAGTTTTACGGCAGGAGCAAGAATCTCTGGCATCTATGCCTCCGCTCTGGAGAGGCTTCCTCTGTTTTCTATCGCAGCTCTCCCCCGCCCCCACCCTACGAGAACCCTCGGACCCTCGGCACAATGGATCGCGAGAGACACGAAATAAAAATAATGACGTGAATAATTGAATGAGATGGAGTCCATTGTATCCTGAGTCTAGTCAACCCTCGAGCAATAGCCACAAGTAGTAGAATAATTAATATGTATCGCATGTATGTAAAAGATCGCAAATTAATAGTGACATTATTGAGCATAAAAGAGATTCTGAGAGTAAAGTAAGAATCTTCGGTGGCAGCAGGTTCAAGTCCTCGCTCACTAGGGTCGTCGGTTTGAATTCCTTCAAGATGAATTTTTCATCAGCCAAGGCATGGTTGTTTTTTTCTAATTTTTTGTTAGATACCCAATGCAAAAAGCCTAAGGGGTTGTTTTCGGGGTGATAGAACTGTTGAAAGTGAAAAAAGTATTTGGTCCGATTCCTGATGTAATGTCAGGGTTTGTGGGTCATTTGATGTTTCGAACTCAGAAGACGACGAATCGTACGCCTTAGACAGAAGTCCTTATTGAATTATATGACCACTGTGAAGCCTAAAAACAAACAAACGGTGAATTTTCTGAGATTCTTGACGCTAACAAGCCACCCGAAATATCCACAAAGGAAAAAGAGAGATGAAATAATTATGCGTGCTTCGCTTTAATCACCAAGTTTACTGCATTCCATTTGATATCATTAAAATATTTTAAAAAAAATTGCAAATACCACCTCTATAGAGAAACAAAATTGTTCGTCGACAAATTGTTTCCCTCCGAATGTAAACTTTTTCAGCAAATGAAAGAGCTTCGCTCCAAACTGAAGTGAAACTGAATATTGTTTAACTCCGTCTCACCTCTCTGGTCCTGTGCAAATTTAGGATTAGCAAAAGGATACTAGCATTGCGTAATAGCTTAGACGCATGGTAAAGAAACACAATACTATCACTACAAATTGCTTGCATTCTTGTAGAATTCTTGATTGCATAATTGGAACGGTTCTAGTTTGTCACTTACTCCTATCAGAACCACTTGGCTGTCAACTAGTCCTATTCACTTTTGCACGCGCTATGCGACCTTCAGCAATCAATATCGTTGTATGACCCATAGATGGGATGGTAGAATTTCAATGATCGTGTGAATGCTTCATGGTCGGCTTCAAATATGCTAGGCTCCGATCCTGATAACAAGAGCTAGCTGGAATGTAGGGTCTTTTGCCGGATGAAGCACCTTTCAAATGATACGATAGAAAAATAACAGTTATTATGATATTGGCCTATCCTGATGATCCTCCGCCTAACGTAACTTCATAACGATAAGGTTCAACGAAATATCATTCCAGTAATTTACAAAAAATGGGCGTGTCAGATAGGTAATGAGTTAAAGTGTTTTTCCTCAAAGATATGATAGATTTTGCACGATTGCTTCGCCAAAATTATATACTTGCCAACAGTAAATATTATCATACACTATTAAAACAATTAATATTAATGCGGTCTCACATTTAAGCATCACTTTCAATTAGGCAGACCAGTTTTATATTTTTATACCAGTCGATTAATTTCAAACCGGTTCATTCGTCCTCGAGTCTTTTTATCCCTCTTCAAATCCAACGCATACATTTTCGAAAGAGCCAAAAATGTGACGACGGAATTAAAAGTTAATGCGAACAGGTAAAAAATACTAAAATATAATTAAAGTCCAGACACTCGCGTATGATAATTATACAGCAGCAGCATTCCTTAAAATAAAATTTCCTCCAAAATATAAAACAGACGGGGGAAAGAGGGTGAAAGATAATTTGATGATGAATAAAATATGATGGCAAACCACATGCTACAGGCTCTGAAAATATTGAATGAACTACACACCAACTTAAACATGAATATAAGAATGACATTTTAACGTTAGCCTGAAGAATTGCATGAGAATGAATCCGGTAAGCCAAATCAAATGCAGGAGCTGATTTGAGAACAGGTAGTAGGGCAAGGGAGAAGATAGAATAAGCTTACAGTGGATTAAAATTATGATTTCATAATATCTTATTTAAAAAATAGCATCGTCTCTAACAGCACAAAAAATAAATTGATCTAATCCAAGGAATTTTCACAGGTACATAATTTTAAAAATGATTAAACTTCTTTATCTATATTGATATTCCGTTTCCTTCTCGTTTGAGTTTCTGACGTCGAGAAGAAAATTTTGCGGAACAATATAGAAAGGTCATTGAAGTCTCAAGATACGTGTGTTTCTTCTCGGGGTTACGCTGGCTGCTGCTGAGTGCGTTCACCGGGTTGCGGACTCTGGAGTCGACCTCTTGACGTAAAGGTTATCTGCGAAATAAGCAGTTTACTCAATGACTTAGCAGCAGCGGACAATAAGCGGCGTCACTCTAGAGGTGTAAGGAGTCTATTCTCGGATAAAATAGACCAACCTAATGACGAGAGATCGTATGAATGCGCCATGACTTGGCGACTTGGCGAATGAACAGTTGAACACCGCCAGCTTAACTACAGAGGGCAGTAGATTTCCATCATTTGAGCGACGCAAGAGGTCGAAAACACTGCAGCTGGCAGAGCAACACTCATGGACTGGTCACAATTGTTTCAGCATCTGATAAATACGGAAGGTAGCTGATCATTTACTTTTTCCCCGCCACTTTTTACTTAACGATATTACAATGAAAAAGGTACAACCCCTAGCAAGTTAAGTATTTTGAAGGTAAACTATCCCCCCATTTCAAACTCTAGCACGTGAAATGGCACGCGAGGAATCATATAAATCAATAGTGACAAACATTAAGGATATGATTTCGTCATTGTAGGTTTCGCGACTCATGTTGAGATATTAGAGCTTCTAGGTGAATATGTCCCTCGAAAAAGTGACCAGCAATGGTCACGATTCATTGGGCTGACCCTGACAGCACGCGGCATACGCCCGAATATTCTTAATCTCACTTAGGATACGAATACGAAGCGCCATATTTTCTACGGAACAAAAATATTTGTGAACCTGGGAGCGTAGTTGCTAGGAACGAACAAAAAATTAGATAACAGAGGAAGACGGATTTTAGGTCCCCAAACTACGACGACCATACTATATGAAAGAATGTTATAAGAAACTCTACATCTTCGCCCGAGGCGGGATTCGAACCATTGCCAAGCTGGTGCGTTACCAATATAGTAACCGTAGCCAGTATCAGCGATTAGATAAACCGGCAATGAGTGAAATTAAATGCCATAATGAAAAAGAGAGTGAAATTCAATGCCCTAATGCAGAAGAGTGTTTGCAGGTATTGGGTCATGAAAATAAATCTACACGGCATTTTAGTGAATTGGCAAGTATGGCAATTATGGTGATCATTAGGGTGAAAAACTTCTAGCAGCAAAAAGCCCTATTAATTAAAAATGAATGTGGAATTACACAGTAAGGTTTTATTTCACTCGACAAAAGAAAAAAAATCGGAATATTTCAGAATGCGTCGACGTCCGTAGAGACCTAAGCGGAATTAATGAAGGTGGAAGAGGAATCTCCCAGACGGTAGCGCGGGAGAATGGGTGTAAAAGGGGAAGAAAAAGCAATTTACGAACCTGAAAAGCCACCTATGGAAGAAGAGAAAAAACGGAAGAAGAAACAATATGGAATCATTTACTTGACAGGAATTAGTGGCAGAAAAAAGATATGACAATGCAGAAAATGCAAGCAGGCATACAAACACAATTTTAATTCATTAAAGGAGACAAGACTCGCTATTCGACCAACAACTGTATAACCTAACAGCGATGTTGGTTGCGAGCATTCTGTAGAGATGATAGACAGCCAATTCAAAGTCAAGATGCTAAAGAATACTAAGAAAAACATAAGGAAAGAAAAGAAATCGATAGGCATTAACTCAACGATGGTCGAACAATTGGTCATGGATGAGCAATGCTACTAGGGATAAAGATTTAGGGAAGATAAAAATTCGTCCAAAGCGATTAAACCTTCAAAAAAATCGCAAGAAAATTTTTATATATATAAGTATTCATTTAAGTGGTCAGGAAGTAACCAACACTTCCTCGTTAACTCTATGTCACATAAAGACAAAAGAAGAGCTGGCAATCGTAAAGTCCCAACGAAGTAATAACTCAAACCTAAACATTTAAAAAAATTGTTTCGCATAATATACCAAACTTGAGTTATCCACTTACACAATTATTTGAGGTAAATCGTGAAATAATTGAATACGTGAATGATTTGGGATTCCTTGGAAAAATGTTTGTGAGAGATGGAAGGATAGATGACGAGATAATGGGACGAGCAAATGCTAGAGGATAGGCATCGATAGCACGTGGAGCATATCAAGAAATCGATTTTTATCTAATGAAGCAAAAGTAGCTGTATATAAAACGTACTCCTCCTCTCTTTAGTGCATGGCATACAAAACTTTGATAAGCATGAAACATTTGCGGTAAAAGTAGGAGTGATAAGGTTAGTAATAAGTGGGACATGAAAGAATGTGGAATGGATTCTCCGGCAATGGTAACATTCGAAATGGACAACTTTAAAAGGACTGTGCTCGCAAAAAATGGGGCAGCCCTTTTATATCTGTACATTTACTCAATTACTTTATATATGTATATATTAACAGTATAATATATTAGTTTATTGAAAAATAAATTCCTCTTAAACGTCAAAAAGTGTGTTAGCTTCGCTATGTGGAGAGAATGGACGAGAGTCGAATAACGAAATATTTATAATAGAGAAGTTAATTACGTAAAAGGAAGGGCTGGACCGAGATAACCACGACTGAAATGTGATGGAAGAGACTCTTAAGAGGAGGATGTCAGGAGTCTAATGAATAAGAGGTCGTGTCTGAAGCATTGCACGATAGTAACTTTAGCAAAAGACTTATGCAAAGACAATGACACAGCATTTTAAAGGAAATTATCAAAAGAGAGAGTTGTCTAGGCTTAGCAGCAGTAAATAAGCTTTTTCGCTGTGCCTACCACGAAGCCAAAAGGCCTGATGGGTATGTACAGTTCCGATTACCAACAAGGCAAAGCAGGTAGTTGCCTATGGGTCCCGAGGCTTTGGGGGCCCCGGAGAGGACCCGAGAATTTTTTCCCCGTTCTTCTCTTGCGACTTGTTTATTAACGTGGGCCCCGTTGATTGTACTGCCTACAGGCCCCCAAGTGTGTTAATCCGGCACTGGGTATGTATGGGTGTTTTTATGATGCACAGTTTACTGTTGGGCTATGCTACCTAGTGTTGTAACCAATAGCGATTCCAAAAAAAGTACATATGTAGAATAATTGGTGAGCGAGCATTGAAATCGGAAAAATCTGGTAATGAGGGATTGGACTGCACTTGACGCTTTGAGCCATTACCTCAACTCGAGTTTCCCACAGCCCCTTTCCCTTGTCGTGCCCGTGCACGATCGCCGGGGCGTGACGCAATTTACGAACCGGGGCGGGCACCTTCCAATAATTGGGGTGGAGCCGGATCACGAAGCCTCTCGCTCACCTATCTGAAGCACCGGGCCGAAGACGGACTTGTCGCTTCCCCTGCGGCCCGACATGGTAGAGCAGTTCCAGCGTCGGTGGCGGAACTGCCACTGGCACTCGGCGATGGCCGCGCGGGCGCCGGCGCTCACGGCCGCCATGTGGTCGCCGAAGAGGGCACAGAGGCGAGATTGGCCGGGCGAGAGACCCGGGATCTGGGCGCACGGCGGCGACGACGCGAACATGCCCGGGGCGACGGTGACCGCGGTGATGGCCGGGTCCGCAGGCGACGCCCCGGGCGCCGCGGCCGGAGACTGCCCCTCGGCCGCCCCCTGGGCGCCCCCTTGTGGGCCCGTGGGGACGGACACTCCGCCCAGCAGGAGGGCCTTCCACGACTCTGAGCCGGGAATCCCCATGCTCCTGCGGAAGAAGAAAAAAGAAGAGACGAATCAATAAATACACTCGTTAAATCTTATTGGGGATAATAATTTATTATTTCTATTTATCCTGAAACGACTCCCAAGGGTCTCTTGCATCATGGAGCGAAACTATCAATGAGATACACTCGTAAAGATCACGCCCTGGACGGCGGTGGAAACTCATACTAGGCGGGAATCGAACCAGGGAACCCAGAGTTAGCAGGCGATAAATTCTACGGGTGTCGGCTAACAATAACAACTGAACCAAGTGGTATCAACCATTCCCAATAATAGAGATTAGTACAAAATTGCGTGGGTCACAATTCATAATAAATACCATCATTATTCTCGCTTTAAAAAATTATGCTTGTACTGATGGTATGTCTTGGAGATTGGGAAGCATAAATAAGGCATGTATTTCATTATATTTAGGTTTTAAAATATTAACAGTACAAATACTTCCCGCTCACCAATCTAATGCAGAGCCAATAACTTACCCATTTTTGCCACTTTTCATATGCCACAAACAGCAAAACGCTTTAATTAGCAGCAAAACGCATTTATCAGAAAAGTGTGATGGAGAAATAGACTTCAAAACTGAGAATATTGTTTGAAGTATATTTTCCTGACAGACACGTAATGTCATTAAACATATACGCAGCAGTAGGGTCGAGCATATCATTCATGATTGAGATTCGGTACTATGACGTCCAGCGTCACGTACAAACAACGATCTCAATATGGTGCGGGGAAGAAACAGAGACCTATAGTAAGTATAACCACTTTCTTTGCATTTGTTACAAAAAGAATACATAATTCGATTTCCTTTTCAATTAAGGTTGGGTAGAAGGCTCCAATTAGAAGCACCTACACATATTTCGGAGAAAAATACTATCACATAGTGGTGATAACATAGGTGATTCTTTAACACCCTACGGAGGGATTGAAGAGAAAAGATTCCGGAACATTGGGGCTCATTAAAGTAGGCCTTACCATTTAAGCGTTTAAGTATTTAAAATTATCAATTATCAGTCCGTAAATTAAATTTAAATAAATTGCTTTGAAGGTCTTAATTTACTAATAATGAATCGGATTTCGACTTGAAGACTTACTGTTCTATGCACTATATTGAAAAAGACATTTTATTAAAGCGAATGAGTGAATCATAACCTATTTTTTTAAATCGAAGTATTTAACTGGGTTAACTTGCGCTACGGAAGAAGAGCAAACTTAAATATTTTGCTTTGAAGGTCTTAATTTACTAATGATGAATTGGATTTCGACTTGAAGTCTTAGAATTCTATGCTCTATATTGAAAAAGACATTTTATTAAGGCGACTGATTTAATCATAACATATTTTTTTAATGCGAAGTATTTATCTGGGTATACTTGTGCTACTGAAGAAGAGCAAACTTAAATATTTTGCCAAGAAGGTATTAATGTACTAATGATGAATCGGATTTCGACTTGATGACTTAGTATTCTATGCTCTTTATTGAAAAATACATTTTATTACCTACCAATCAGCTGGTAGAATACGTGAATGAATGAATTAGGGCGATAAATTGAATAATAACATATTTATTAAGAGCGAAGTATTTATCTGGGTAAACTTGCGCTACTGACGCCGAGAAAAGTTAAATAAAAAGCACCCACTTCAGAGAAAAATTTAGATTTACAATAAAATCGCTAACCACCGAGGAGTGAGATTTTTTAAAGCCTTTTTTAGAGAGCGCAAGCTTATACGAGAGGCAGAATTCACAGAAAGTGGTTCTGGAGACTCTCCGTGAGATGAGGTCATTCCTCACTAAAAAAAATAACAGGAAAATCATGTGGACACAATATTACACATACCCGTGTAAAAGAACAGAAGAGGAGCCCTTGAGTCGGCGAGCGCGCGAACTCACAAAGGAAACACACCTGGTCCCTGCGATTTATTTCACAAGCACTTATGATAGGGCAAAATATACTAAGAAAGAAAAAGGAATGGTAGATATGAATTATCACGGACATTATTCTTTTTTTCGCTCTAGATAAGTTTTTATTTACTTCCAGTTCAGCTTTCTCCTCGTCCCACGCATAACGCGTCTTTTCTACGACTAAAACTTCCGTCTTTCCATAACCCAGCAGTCAAGTCGTTGATTCTCTTAAAACTCCTTCATATCAAAACACGCTCCGTCGCCACCTACCTTCACCCACAACTTCATCTCCCATAACCGCACTCAAGGCCAATATTTCCATAGTTTTGAAAATCATATTTTATGCGTAAGCATTACACTGCTGAAAGTACTGCTTCCCTTTATTATCACATGCTGGACATTTTGAGGCTTCATCGATACTTATCTTGGAATTTCGAGTCAATCAGCTTTTAAGGAAAGTGAGAAGCAAAATTAAGAGAAATGTTACGCCATTTTCATGAGCCAAGCGAAATGGGAACTGAAATTTCCTCGAGGTGAGAGAACTCCAAGGAGGATTTTGTGAGCCTAACGCTCTCCGGAAATCGTGGGAGAGTTTCCCTTCTCTCGAATCCCACCGGTTCACGCCTCTGTGCTGTCCACACCGGCCTCGTTACTCCCGAATGAATCCGGGAGAGAAGGACCCCTCCCCCACCCGTTCAGTGCAAGGGGCGTGGGTCGGAGTGGGAAGAAGCAATGTTCTGGGAGAGGTCCACTGATGTAATGGCTTGCTTGTGTGGGGAGAGCAGATGGGAGCAAGGAACACGCCCAGGGGGTGGCGGAAAGAGGATACAGGGGGGAGAGGGGTCAGCGTGGGCAGGGAGACCGTTTGAGAAATAGTGGATCGCTATAATAAGAGGCGAGAGAGGTCTTCGGGGAGGCGCCCGTGCATTCATCTTACGAGTCTTTCTCCATCTCCTCTCTGGCCTCTAAAAAGTCCCCTCACCATCAATTCTTCCTGCGAAGAGGGAAACCTTGTACGGATCGCAGTCCTAAGGGTGGAAGGAGGAGTTCGGGCGGGACACAAACACCCCGTCTTCCTCTTCGAGGTATGCAGGGGGGAATGGGTGAGGTGCGGACGGTGTAGCGGACAGTGCACACGGCTGAGGGCGCGCGAAGAGGGCGGGGACCCGGAGATTTGAGCGGGCGGGCGTGATGGTCGGTCGCTCCGGCATTCTTTATCCCTTCTCCTCGGGAGGGGGGTGGTGACTGGAGGTTGGCGCTGCCGTAGTCCGTACACACGGAATTCTCCCGGAGCCCTGAGACGCGTCACGCTTCCTCGGCGACCACATTTTGGTGCTAAAATGTGGCCGCACGAGTCCACGGGTCCAAGGAATCATTTATCAAGTCTTCCCCCTTTTTTTCAAAATGGCTTATGAGGACTTTCTCTTTGTATCTTTTTTTTATTCTTTGATAAACTGACTCCAGTACCTGTAGAACATTCCCACATGCACACCGTTAGTATTTACGCTGGCAACTTTCGGAGGCAAGAAAGGGAAAGAATTGGTCAATGTACGAGTTTTGTTCGCTTAAAAAATATTTCCCTCGAGCCATTAAGTATTCAAAATATGATAAATATATCCATTGTCTAGTTCCCAGCGGGAGGAGTGCCCGAATCAAATAAGATATCATCGTCGTTAAGGGAACTTTAATGAAGGGGGTAATAATTTCTTTCTCTAACGTCCGAATATTTTCGGAATGGTGCCATCAGTTTTGAGTAAGTTCACAAACATGCGATAGTGATTTAGACAGGAAATATTCTCATTGAAACGACATTTAATGATAAACCACATTTCACCTTGAGTAAAGACCATAGGGAATGGATTGGTACTCTCATTTACAGTAAAATAGCATTTCCGAAGCTAAGAAAAAACTCGGAATCAACCGACCAGCGACGATAAAGCTGAGCCATGGGCAATGTTAGAAATTTAGGGGAAGGTTTTTCAAAAGTGGATCATATTAGTCCATCCAATTGAGTTTGTCGACCTCGGAACACTTTTTTTTCCTCGCATCGCCCACGATAGCGACTGAATCGTTAGGCACAACGGTCACGAGGCCCCCTTCGCATTCGCACGCCCACGTTCACAGATGGCTCCCGTGAAGGGAGTTAATAAAATTAAGCGGGGCAGGTCGACACTGAGATGAAAGGTGGACTCATCCGTCAGAATTGGCCAAAGGCGCCGCCTGCCCCTGCAACTCCTCGAATGGTGTCAAAATTGGGACGTAATTGGAAGAGACAGCTAATCCTTCAAGACATCAACGATTTGAACCAGTAACACGTGAACATAAATAATTTTAGGGAAATGGATACAATTAATCTAGCGAAAAAGTCAACTATTCCGGAACCCGAAGACATTAGCTGATGACCAACTCAAGAACTTGAACTAGAATGATTTTTCCATGCGAAAAAGTCAAGGCTTTCGACAATGCAGCTTTGTGCTACAACCATGCAGTCATAAATCCAAATGAAAAGGTTTAATGCATTATAGTAGCATTTATTTTAGTATCACAAACATTTAGTTGCGAGTATAAACTCGCGCAGCAAATCTATTAAAGTTACATGCGATGTACGCAATGGCGTTCCAACAATTTCGGGCAACTTCTACGCCATGTCAATTTGCATTTAAGCACATTTTGCTTTCGAAAGGGGAACAGTAAAAATCAGCCATCGTTATTCATATACGAAAACCTGAAAAAATGCTATGCATTAGGTTATAGGTGTTTTGGATGTCTTCATTTTAGTGAAAAAAGAAATAAATATAAAATAAGAATGTCGGCTTATAAAAACTGACATTTCGTATTCAAGTTACATGACTTCTTCAAATGCAAAATGATTTTTGATCAAAGGTTTGTCACAGTTTTAACCTTTAATTGTAAGAAAATGATGGTGACGTTAAATTATGGATGAGACAATAGGTAAGCAAACTAACCGATAGTAAATATAATGAATAGTATGTAGATAATTTTTCCCTCCAAGAGACGGATAACCAAATTCAGTATATACAAGAACGCAGAATCAAAGTTCATGAATATGCTCTGCAATCGAATTAGAGAGGTAATCTATGACATTAAGCACAGCACGTTAAATGATGCGAGCCGTTATGTATCAGGGGACTGATAAACGATCAAAGCTAGGTGTGCTTTTTTAATTTTTACATAAAAATGTAGAGGAACAAAATGCAGGAGGGATTTTCTCAATAAAAATCATACCTCGTAGGTACTTTAAAGATAAAAGCACGAGATATGATAGCTTTTACTTTATCCTTTGAAGTTTTTGAAGCAAGTTATTAAATAACACAAGGCATGGAAAATTATAATAATAATAGATTATAAAGTCATTACATAAGATATCTAGTTTCACCCCACGACGCGGACACAAAAAAATTAATCTGTCTTAATTATGGACGTTCTTTTTTCTTCTAAATCCATTCACACCTTCAGGAAACAACCAATTTGTACAATCATTTTCACTGGGTGCTTCCTCAACACTATCACATATTTCCCTCTCTTTCTTATTAATTTGATCAAAAGTTTACAAGCGACACTTTGGCGCTGCCGGACGCCATTAGTTTCATCTAAAACCCAAAATGGACAATAAAATTTATTTGTTAATTTGATTTTAATTACAAAATCACAGGTAGGGAATACGTTTAATCGTTAAGAAATTGAGAAACTCTAGAGCAGCTACTCTAATACACGTCATTCCATACAAGTCATGATTGACACCTCGCTCAGATAGGAAGGAACTCCTACTCCTACCAGTCTTGGAGCTATAGTCGATCGAGATAGGAGTCGATGAAAAGGAATAACGCCGTATTTCATTGAGTCTTAAGGAATGCGTAGAAGGAATGCAGTACGATCAGACTCACCACCAGTAGTGGATATGATGCTACATTATCCATGTGTGAGTCTGATAAATTATTTTTACGACTTGCGACCTGGCAACGACAACTTCCCGCAATAGAAGAATGACATGAAATCGGATGACTAACTTTCTTCACGCGACACTCATTTAATTTTTAACTTTAACGCATCAAATACAATAGCAAAAATAATAATACGAAAATATGTGGCTGCATACAAGATATTACATGTGTATAGATCAGTATTGCCCAACATTTTTACCCTGCGTATAGTAGACAGCCGATTTAACTAGATTGTACGCTGAAAAACTGCGCCCAGAACATCATGCTAATACTTACGACACTTCTGCCATATTTTTTTTGCGTCCCTTTAAGCTGCTTACCACATGCATCTAAGGGTACGTGCTCACAAGCTTGGGAGCCGCTGGTATTTAGGATCACAAGGAGCTGGATCTGGTTTGGGAGAAGTGACTGTTTGGAGTAATCCGAAAGAGTGAGAAAAAGTAGAAAGAAAAAGTTGTCATAGTAGATAAAAATGATGATGTAGCGTAGGACATGAGGAGAGATGGGGAGAACCATTTTGGATGGGATGCCATTAATTAATACGAAATATGAACAGCTGAGGAGAGAAATAGCGATCCCAGGAGAAAGCTGTAGGGGAAATTCAATGGTTGTTCACTACGCGGCAGAAAATATTTTAGCTAAGCAGAATGCCCAAAAATAGAAATAAATCCAGCGGATTTACTTAAGATGCTGATGTTATTCGTAATAGCACCAAATACTTAGCATTCGAAACAGAAATATAGCATAACTCGTTCGAAAGCTGGTCGAATCGTATCAGATTGGTTAAAGGTGGGAACATTAGTCGTTTGGCTAAAAGCAGTGATTTTATGCAGTGGATGAACACACTTAGCTCATTGAGCTGGTGCCAGAATAGGAGCATCAGGGTGCGCATGGCTGTAATATTGCGGGCCAGATAATCGTATGTGGAGGCGTAAAAACAGCACGGGTGGTCCGATGGACAGCCAGATGGAGAAGTAGGAGGAGCCATCATCACGCGAGCGAGGCAGCGAGTGGTGTCGGGACAGGGCACACAAGGAGGGGAACCTGAGTTTTAAGGGAATTATCGAAAGTGGCGGTTATCGGGGCCGGAGCAAGTAAACGTCCCGGCCAGGAGAAGCTCCCGCGGGGCCACGCACGCCACGTCCGCTATACGTACCCCAACCTCCAATCCTACAGCCCTCCCTATCCCCTAAAAACGATCCCCCAAATAATAGCGCTCTGCCTCAGCAGTGAAATGAAAATAAAATATAAAAAAGCCTTTTTTTTGCCGGCGGAAAAGAAGAGTGACCAACACACTCTTGCACGCAACGAAGCGCGCGAAAATGTGTAAATATCTTACTGGTCACCTCTCTGTTACTGCCACTAGAAGAGTACCCTAATTTTGAGGCCGATCCGAATCAACAGCAAAATACTTCCACACACTTTAAAGAAAACCTTCGCCGAGTATGAGTGGGGAGAAGAGAAGCAGTGAGGTTAATTTGCCCATTTCTCCCGTCTGTTTTTTCCATTGCCTGGCTGTGACACACGCATGCCAGACGCCTCTTCCAGCTTCCATGTCTAATGATCCCCACACTATCGCCGCTGACTGATGTGAGGCCTGCGACCGACGCATGCATTTCTCGGAAGCCAAAGCTATTCTAAATTGGTAGAGCTGGTGACGTGATCTGCACTCAGCCATTCTTTCCCTATTATTGACGGATTTCACAATTGTATTTAAAATTTTGGGTTACTGTCCTTAAAGCGACATCACTTTTAATTACAGTCACGCATACTCGGCGTGCGGCCGGTTGTTTGGAGCAAATATGCTTCACGATGGAAAAAGAGGTCATCGTGGATTACTAAGTTCCAGGGGCAACAGGTTTATGGCACTATTGACTCAGTCGAAAGAATTGCATCACGTTACAATGGTACATTTTCGAAGAAGGAAGAATGTAAAACGCCCGTCTTGGAGCTGTACAGTTGGAGCAATTTTCGTGGAGCATTGGAATTTAATATTCGCTAACCCCAATATTCAAATAATTCATAAATGCCTATATCTATGTTAAATTTGCTTACTACTACGACTAGCTGTTTTATTTCAATTTGTCTCGGATTCCCTTCCTATAACCTCGCCAGTTTTACGTACATACATATAAAACACACCTAATAATATCCACCTCCACCAGGTTCCTTTCCATTATTTTGTATTTTTCTGATTATATTTCCACAAAAGGGAAATAAAAATTCTTCCTTTCCTTTTATTATTTTAGGTGTTAGCATAGGTCATGAGAATTTCTTTGCTTGTCATTAGATTCTTCCTATTTATAAAAACAATTCATTCAAATAAAAGTTCCGCGGTTTCCATCCGTACGTCCCTTATTACCACTGCAACCTCCGAAAGGAACTGGAAAGCATGCTTTGCAAATGTTGGGTATATATTTTAAAGTTTTAACACTTTCTTAATCAATTAAGTAGATGTTTTCCTAAACACAGAGTTTCTCACCCGAATATTCTTCCTTATCGAGTTGTAGCAAGCATATGGTTTGAATTATGCCGGTTCTTCCTCGAGAATTCTGTTTCCGTTCTAGTATAACTCCAAGTAATAAAATCTTCTATGAGAACGAACCCGAAAGGAAGAGTATTCAAAATATTTTTGGAAGCTAGCAGAATATAATATTACTAGAACAATTTTTTGAACATATTTTAATGTATAGATATACTCATCGGAAAGAGCGTTGGTAGAGTCGCGACAAGTAAAAATGTATTCTATTTATCCCGTAACCGAAGTGGAATTCCATCATAATTCTAGCCATGCAAGCATTTTTTTTTGTCAAATGTAAACATTTCTATTCGGTTTATTGATTATCATATAAATAGCCTCGCCAATAAAATGAGGAACATGAATATTGGAGGCGCTGGTGAATAGAATGTTTTTACTAATACTAAAGATTCACAGAGCCGTTTTTTCCTTTTGAATCATTAATTAACGGATTTGTTTTTTTTTAGTGAAACCGAAATTACCAAACAATGCTCGTGTTTGTTTTGTATGTGTGTGCAAACAGGCCCTCGAAGTCTTAAAAGACTTCGAGGGCCTGTTTGCAAGTCCGTGGTTCAAGAAGAACCACGGACAGTGGACATGAGGGAATTTAGGCAGTTGAGGAAATGTAAATAGCGAGGTGGGCCGGAGTTTAAAGAATGGGGGAAAGGGGGATGGAAAGCGGCGAGGAACTTGGGGAAGAAGTGTTTCCTCGACTGCTCCGCGTGTTTTCGAGGTTGCGTGTTCGCCTTAGCCCCGAGGGTGGATGGTTCCTTTCCAGAGAATCGGTCTGATGCCACATGTTTGCCCACTCCAACAAAAAAAGAAAATAATACTCCTTCCAAAATTAATAATTCCAGCGAGTAAATAATTGAAAAATGTTGTTTTGTTTTACATAATCACGAAAGCTTCGGAAAAGCAGAAGTGGCGCAAAAGGACTGATTGAATTAGAGCGTGAGACTGCGAGGATGAAATATAGATTCTCTCGTGGTATTAAAATGAAGCCACGCCCACCGAGAAAAAAGTTCCTTTAAAAGTGCTCAATTATATATAATGCAAGGCCTGTTCTTATTCCGGGAGAGACCGGAAGGAGTCGCTCGATACTAATAATCAATCATCTTCGGTTCTCAGCGAATAGAACACCATAATCTAAGCCGGGAGGACAATTCCCATTCCGTACGAGGGCCATCACGTACATATTGTATGGAACACCTTAGTTACGGTGTTCCTGCGGGGAATTAGGCTGATCTTTCTCTGCAAATATGATGATGGAAGTATTACGCCCACTGCAGCACAACAAATGTCATTCGCATATTTAGTTTAGAAGTTATCAGATGTTTACAACTATAACCAAAGTTTGTGCAAATTTATATATTTGAAATGTTAAAATTATGACTGGATAAGGGAATAACAAATTACATAAATTTTGGAAATCGGATTTTAAGCGTCGAAATTGTATCCTTGTTCAAGCAAAATATAGTAAAAGAGAAGGCGAGGCGGTGAAAATTTGATTGATGCGGTTTCAATGCAAATCAATAACCGTAGAAATGAGTATCCCACCAGATTTTGTTTGTTTCATACTAAAATATTTACTCCACTTAAAGATATGGCCTCCTGAAGTTAAAGAACTTGACTGTTTTAATAGACAGATTCTTATCCAATGCTTTAAAGCTGATCAGCTCACATGAATGTATCCCAAAGAAAAAAAGCAATTAGGAATCATCTCTAGTGATTTAAAATGCATCACCACCTGGGCCTTATAATTCAAACGGTATGGTGCCACGTTAAATAGCCTTTAAGTAGCCATTTGAATGATGAGTATTGATATAAATTCTCAGTTTGTCTGATGGTCGCTTTATAAGTAGGCAATATTTAAATAAGAAAAATCTATTTAGGTATATAAGTTTTTCTTGAGTCAGTGAAATTTATTCGAATGTCAAACCTCATGCAACTCCGACAGATAAATGCAAATCGAAACTATGATTATCACAAAAATTACATTATGATAAACCAAGCTGGCAAATAGACAAAGGCTTGAATCCCCTGATTGAAAATATTGAATCAGCCTGACAGTCTTCAACTTGAACTTAAAAGGAAAAAGCGAAATATCATTACTGTACATATTTTTCTATTATTTTCTAATAGAACTGGGTCAAATAAGTCTTTCAAGCAATAAATCTAGGGTAGAGAGTAATTTCTAACACAAAAACACAAATAAACAGTTACAATGTATGCTCCAAGGTGGCCTTAACATATGAATGAAGAGATTCATTAGCAACGGTGCATGACGGAAGTTATACGAGTGACAATTCAGTGCATGCAGGTGCAAACTATATCACTATTAAAATTCAGTCTTTGATTCAGTATAGCCGTCACTAGGAGAAGAAATAAATGGATAATGGTTAATCAATATGAAAAAGGAGGTACTGCGATAAACGAAGGAATTGGGGAGCTCTATGTAACAATTAACACGGTAACCATTTAAAGCCAGCGTATGAAGTAACTGGTGAATTAGGAGTAAATTTTACGGCATCATCAACAGCCGCAACTGAATTTCAGAGATTCAGATAGTACTCGGTACTTGAAATTCAATTAGCATAGCCATCCGTTCATGGCGACGCTAATTCGGTGCTAACAGGAAGTGAGCTGAATTTTATCGCCTCCACGACAGAAAAAAAACGCGAAAAAAATAAAACTTGGAAATGAAGAGTGCCGCGGCCAAAAAACCAGCTAGCCAATTCGAAAGGAAAAAACCACTTATTCCGAATTCACATTTCCCCGCGCGCCGGTCCTTCGGAGGGCGATTGGAAAAAATAGACGAGGAATGGGGGAGAGAGGTGGGGGAGGGGGGGGGGTGGAAAGGGACAGATATTTTTTTTTAAATGACGGTAAACGTTTCCGCGGAGAAGTGATTAGAGAGGGCGTGCCGAGGGGAAGATTTGCGAGTTGGGAGAGGGGGGGGGGTCGCTCGAAGGGGAGGGTATAGCGAGGGCTTTGGGTGAGAAACAGGGCGGCCAACTGCTAAGGGAAAATACGTAAATCCAGGATAAGAATAAATCGGACCAGATTCTCACGTTGGGCTCACTTGGGATGTTGGAGAACAGTTTATTGATTATGGCGATGGGTGTTGTGTCATATTTCCCTTCACTACTTCGAAATTGAAAAAGTTCCATCAGGAAATCCACGAGTGATATCTCATGAACAGTATCTTACGCACCGCAGAGGCATGAGACAGGGTTTTCCCCTATTTAATCAAGTCGAAGAGAGGTGAGAAATAACTTTACTCTCACTAACATCAAGACTTTATAGCGGGCAAGATAGAAGGTAAAATACTTTCTATTAAGTATACGAGCGAAAATAAAAAGTAAAGAAAAATATTAAGAAATATTGGGGTCTTTAAGATACATATGCCACATATTTTTATTTGAAGGACAACGCTTGCCTTTGTCTTCTCTTCCATCGGCCATTTGATGTGTGAAAACACGAGTACGCATAGCTATAAAGCAGATTATTCGTTATCTTTAGCGCCGTTTATCTTTTTTTACACGTTCTTATTGTGACCAAGACTTTCAGGGAAGGATTGGCTGAAACTTCTAGTTAACTACCTGCGAAAATGTATAATGCATTAAATAGAAGCATACAACGGAATATGTCCGATAACATTTTTATTCTAACTCTTATCAAAACTGGTAGAAAATTAACATCATTGGTCTAATAACAAAATCATAGGGCTAAAATACAGAGAACTGGCAGTTAATGCACCATGGACCGTGATGGCTATAGTATTTCGAAATAGGTTAATAAGGGATAGATTTTACATTTCATAATTCAAAAAAATGAGACTAATTAGATATGTTCCTCACACGAATGGAGTTTACACCGTCATGCTTCAGAACTTCAAGGAGTTAGAGTATAAATTAAATATAATATAGTGCAGCTAAGGGGGTCGAATAAATGAGGTGGCTAGAGTACTGTATTCTCAGCCCGAGAGCTCGTGTTCAAAACTCAGCACGGGTGGAAAGATTTCCGTGAAGTCCCGATACTTAAATGAGTACCGGAGAGGAGGGACTTCAACTGCAGTACTTCGTCCATCGTGCAGGACGTAAAGCTGCAGACCAGTAGGCGTCCTTCGTTAAGAGCCGTCTAATTCCTAATGTCGATGCCGGATTTTCCTCTATAATTCCGCAAATACCATCATATTTCTACCTCCGTATATTAATCCATCCACCTCTCTTAATAGCGCAAGAGACATATGTTGTCAGTCGCCTCCCTTGATAATTTGCTACTGGTATCGTGCGACGCTGTCTGTAGCTCATGAATTTCTTTACGCAAAGAATATTTGCTCATAGCGTTATTTGAAATTAGAGTCATTTGTCGGATTCAAGTAACAGGAGATGAACAAATTTACGGCCACACAAGATACTTCAAGCGCTTTTACAACCTATTAAATCCCGACATTCCTTTTTTGAGAAGTATCGGGCAATTCACCAGCGGGTGGCAACTCCGCCGAGCAATAATAGCGAGGGGATGGAGAAGAAGAAGGGAGCGCGAATATCCCGGAGAGTCGCCCTCGGGACAACCGCGCGACGGAAAGAGAGAAAATGAATATTGGATGAGGGGAAAGGAAATGCTGATTTCGAGGGCGGGATTACGAGGAGGAGAGAAGAGGGAGGAGAGGAAGAGTTGGAGAGGAGGAGGAGGAGGAGGGAGGGAAATGCGAAGGGACGGGAAAGAATAAGCCGAGAATGGAAAGGCGCATTTTCTAAGCAAAGCATCCACAGAATTTGGGGTTGGTCCTCGTAAATATTTTGGGACGAACTTCATACAAGCAACGCTACGAAAGATTAACGTATATTCAAACCGATAAAACCTCTCCACTCCTTATATTTCCATCGTGAAAATTATCGGCTATCTAACACATTCGTTGACCCCAGTAGCCAGGTTAGCAACGCGCCGTCAAGGCAACCAGTCAGTTGACGGTTCAAATCCTGCACCGGGCATTATTGTTGCAATTAGCTGAAAATGGTCTTCGGTTTGACGGCGCTGTATGACCAGGGCAGTTCGAGCAACTAAGTCTTGTACTCTACAATATTCACGAGAAAATTTGCTTCTCAATCCCAATAAACGAGGATTTTTTTTTACTTTTCAAATTTTAATTTTTAAGTACCGTTAAAATATCACCCATATTTTATTTCAAATCATTCCATCTCATCTAATATCTCTTTCTTTCTATTTCTGGTTCTTAAATGACTAGAATACTGTACAAGTAAGAAAAAATCCAATTTTAAGAGTAAAAGGTAAAATCCGTTACATATGGATTGGCTTTTAAGTAACTCTGTCAGAAAGAACATCCTATTCGATTTGAAAAATCTCATTAAATTCTGGAATTGATAATCAATTTTCTGTCCAATAGAATTTTAATACAAATGCATTATTATTTTATTATGTATTTGTAGTACCATTTTGAACATCATTTACAAAAGCAGAGGAGGATTTTTACTTCCTAAAGGGCAGATTTGTGGGGCAGATTTTGGATTTAAAGTGGTTTCTTTAAAACAAATAGGCAAAGAGAAGCAGAAGAGCAATATTTGTCAGTCAGTTACTAATTCTTCTCTTCTTAAGTTGTCCCATAGATCGCATCCATAGGTAATTGCTTACCTTTAAGACGGTAAAAGGAAATGATTTTAAAGGCGAATCCATAAATAAAATCATTGGGAATACAAATATCATGACATAATTTTTACCAAACCAGCATTTCTGTATTTGTCCTCAAATTTTAAAATACAAATTGATTGCAATATCTATCAAAAATGAAGTAATTTCAATAAAGTGGTCTTAAAATGATCTTCCAATTCATTGATGGATATAAAAAGACCAAAATGGCTGGCTGCTTCCATTTGCGTAGTTGTAAACGTTGAGGATAAAATAACGCTTGCATTTCCCATTTAAGCCAAGTGAGGCATATTAAAAAATGATCAAACCGAAAATGATGCACATAATTTTGTTCATTCGGACAAAATTTTTAAAATTAATTTGATTGATTGCCGTTATATCTATGCATAGTATAACTACAAAATTACACAAAAAATATATATTTAACTAGGGTGGCATATGAATTTGGAATTAGCATTTTATAAGGAAGAAATTCTCCCCATGGTTGATGCAAAAATAATATTTGAACTATAATAAATGTAAGGAAGCCATCATTAAAAAAATCCTCAATATGTTATTTAAAGAACAGATCTTTTGAAATAACACCAATTATAACAATGAAAATGTATGGACACGACTGCTTATTAATAGCTGTTGAACCGTTTGTCAAAAGGCCACAAAGAATTAACTTCAAATGGAACTGTACGCCTAATAATACAATAAGTTACTGTTTAATGAAAACTCATTTTCAGAAAATAGTGGTTTAACATCCATACTTTACTGTGGGCAATGACTTTTTTGGTTTTATCTTCCCTTTGGCGTTATCTCAGATAAATAATTTTGCTTATTCGAACGCATTGGTTACAGAGTAGCGAGTTTGACCTTTTCTGCATCTCATTAGATAGCGATCAAAAAACTGCGGAGTTAAACCCCTAATTTTCAGATCATCCTCGCGTGCCATTGCCTGCAACTGTTTTCCGAAGTCCACACTCGAAATTTTGATTTCCGAATACATTTCGAAAAAGAAAACAAAAAGTTATGATGGATCACCTCGGGCGTATTAGACGCTATCTTTCAATCTTCCAAAATACTGCTGTCGTCACGTTGTTTCAGTCAACTAATTTAATCTGGTAAAGCCGGAATCGGGCTGATCAATTACTAAGGTGATTGGGCATTCCAATTGCTAGGTGGGAGGTTGAGCAGGATTCTTAGACTGACATTATTGATATCCCTTCCATCACACACGCCATGGGGCTATTCGCCGGAAGAGACATTAAGTATACAGTATACACAGAAAGCATCGAGACTTATATTTGCACAGATTCCCACGGCCTAGCATAGAAATCCCTAATCTTCAGGTTCATATATTGCCATATTCAAAAAATTTGACATCCTTAGACTTTCTGTATTCTCGAAATTGACGAAAGGCCCAATATTTTTGGATATTTTAAAAATTCGGGAACGAAGAAGACAAAGACGAAGGTGTGACGAAGGAGTTGAAGAAGTTTACCAATTAGGAGTAATCTCAGATGCTTAAACGAGTGTATGAGAATTCCTTGAGTGAAAATTAAGGAAGACTATTAGCGGAAAACTGACGTAAATTAATAACTTTTTATACATTCCACGTATTTAATTTTATCTGACTCATACACGTTTCCAAACTATCGCGCGCAAATGTTTTTGCGAGCGATATGTTATGAGACTTACATGGCAGCGGGCCATAATGCACACAGAATGCATAGGTGCTCAGAAGATAAAGAGAAAGGCATCCTGAGGAAATACATAAGTACATTGAAAGGTTTATTAAAACATATTCCTCATAATGGACAATTTAAAAATAACCTTCGTTGGGTGGTGTTAAACCTTTTGCGGTATTTTCCTTTCTATCTATACCACATATTATGAAGGTAGGTCCTAGTAAATAAGTCAATATCGCAATATTAAATGCTTTCCCATTTTTTAAATGATCTTCCATTAGCTCACCTCATTATTCTTATTACTCAACGTTGCTGGAAACCAAAGTAACATATTTTTCCAACGATCAAAGTCAGTGACTGAGTCAGTGTCATTGAGTATTTTCTAACTCCTGCACCCTAGGAAAAGTCCTAATATTTTATGCACTTATTCTTTTGAGTTCCTCTTCTGAGTAATCTTTTCTTGCGCCTTGTTTTTTTACCTCATTAGTTTATTTCAGCCTTCATCTTCTTCAAAATTACCAAGAACCATCACAAGTTTCCTTTAATTAGCCTTAAAACGTTTAGTCGTTGAGCGCATAGTGTTTACTTCCGCGTGCTGCTCGGTTGCTCGCCGTCCTCATCCTGACCGTTCGGTGTCACGCCAAGCGGAGAAGAGTCGCGAATCGACCGCCAGCGGTCGCGGCGAATTAGCGTGCGAACCGCAAGAGGTGCCCGCGGAGACGAGAGCGGATCGAATCGACAGACTGGAAACCGAGCTCATTTGATTGAATGGTCTCGATAACATCTCCCTGGGCCTTCCACGCCCCCTTATCTACACGCTGATCCACAATCCCTTCCACAACAGTCGGCAAGACCTCCGCGGCTGCATTATTGCGCTCGTGCCGCGCCTTGCTCGTCAGCCGGTGCGAAAACTCCGTTCGATTTTTTCGGTTTGCCGGCCCACAATTCTATATGTCACCCCTGCATGGGGGGCCTCTTGGGTAAAGGACTTATGACGAAACTGGAAATAAATAAAAGAAAGTGCATCCGCTCAACTCTCAAAATCAAAAGACTGACGAGCAATGCAATGACATACGACTTGGCAGGCATTAAACCAAAGAAACAGGTTATAAACAATATAACAGAGATATATTTCAAGAAAAACAATGAAAGTTATATAAAGGAAGTCGTAGATCTATGCACTAAAAAAGAAGAAAAGGAAGATAAATACAGAAGACCTGATAGTGGAATCGTCCAGTAAGTAATCATCACTCAAGGCACGCAGGCCAAGAAATTATGTAGGGAAAAAGTCAAATATAAATACGTCCCCTGAAATAATTAGCTGCTCCGCAGCGACGACTCCTTACTGGTTTGCCGGGTAAATTGGCATGCCTGTCTATACACGACCCCTATGAGCAAATAGAAAATTCGGCAAAGATAGCATGAAATACTTGACTTTATAAGTAGTAATATTTTAGTAAAACGTGCTTCGACGGCAGTCATTCCACTCTTTATGTCTGCCACGCGCAGATGGGGGCAACAGAACTCGGGCAAAAATAAGATGATCACCTCTCCAAATTCGAACTTAATTCGTTGACTGATCGGGAACCGGAATTTCCATCGTGGCAGGCCGTTGCCCTTGATTTTATAGAAACCATTTATATGGGTAAATATAAAAAATTCAGTATGGCAATAATTTCTAGATGCTAAAAATATGTTTAGATGAATAAAAACATTCTCTCGTGTGTGTGCGTGTAAGGTACTTCTTGTGAAGTTACCTGAATCATTCTTATTTATTACCTGTATTGCACTTAAAACGACAAGTTTAAAGACAAACCAGATACCTACTGGTCTTTCTACCATATAGTACGTGTAACAGCATATATTTACCACACGGTTCTACTCACCTATTGATTGTGTAAGGTGAGGAACACCTGGGTTGCTATGAAAGTTTATGAAGCACATTTTTAAATACACATGCAGTGATAATATTTATTTTTCTTAGGATTACGAAAATCACGATGGAAATATTATAAATAAAGTTCCCGAAAAGGAATTGCAAGTTCATGAAAAAATGACGGGGCTGAAGGACACGATATCTTCAGCTAAGTTTTGGACGAAGCTTAGCCATTGCGTGGACGTGAGTATCGTAGAAAATTTCATTACCCACATTATAATTATAATCGTATTTTACTAGCAATTATACCAAAATTACACAAAAACATTGAAAAACGGACCGTTAAAATCATGGAGGGGGAATCTGTAGTATTTTAATAGCTTATCATTGAATATAACCTGAATCCTCAGGTAAGCGGCATTTTTTAAAAATTCGATATAGGTACTCTTTAAGTAGAAGCAAAAAACTAAGCTATACAGATATATGATTTGGTATTGACAATTGAAATGGTCGCTGAAATAAAATTAAAATCTTCTGGATACTTAGGAGGAGTATTATAGGATAATTAGGAGAAGGATTATAGGATACACTGACTAACAAGTGTCGTTGCCGAAAGTAAAAATGTAATAAATAAGAAAGAAAGCCTAGGGGAACTTCAGGTATTTAAAAAAAGAAAAATTCAAGGTATTTAATGAGTAGCTCACGAAGGCGAAATTAAAAATATTCCCGATTAGGAAAAGAAGACGACACAGCAGCTGGAATGTAAACACGAGACTGGAACAAGTGCTAGAAAAACGAGATCTGGAAAAGGAAAAAATAAAATCCCCTTGGAAGACGGAGGGAAAGACAAAGCGTTGCTCGGGGAAGCCTAGAAGAGGAAGGAGATGCACTGTTATTTCACCTTAAAAAGGATAAGTTCGTGTGGGTTGGCCGAGAAATTTGCATAAGGAGGCTGGCGAAATGTTTCTCTCTCTTGGGGAATACTCACACGACTCCCAGCACGCTCCCATAATTAATTTCATGCCGGTGGATCAAATCTTCTGAGGTGGCCCCGGATATGTTCTTCCCCTCTGGCCAAAACACTCGCTTCCTCAAAGGTGTTCAGCAATGAAAGCCTGACATTTCTTTCGTCGGCAGATCCAGCCGCTTCGCCACTACCGTCGAGAAAAACTTATTTTTTTTTGGAAATTTCACTCTAAATGACCTCATAAAAATGATTCCTCCTTCGAGGCCGCTTTAAAAGGAACGACAAGTGCCCGAGCCAGTACGGGCGACCCCAAGGGCTTTCTCAATCATGCCGGCGAAAGAGCGGAGAAGATCGTTATACGATCCGTTACTAGCTTCGTTCAGGCAATGACTCGTCCCTCGCCTCAAGGAGGGACCTAAATAAGGAAAGCATTACTACGGAGGGCTTTGGAGTAACGAAAAAAGAAAAAAAATTAAGTGAGGTTTCTTGTTATTTCGTCAAGGAGAAAACTTCCGCATTCGGGGAACATGCGTGAGAGTCCTTGAGATGTGTAACTGACAAGAAGTGGGAGATTTTTTTTAATTTTGAGACGGGGCAGAGAGGCAAACACTGTGAAGACGAGCACATGATAAAAGCGTGCTCGCGTGGAACACAACAGTTCGTTCTCTTTCTTGAAAATCATTCATAGAGCGCGAAGGATTGGAAAGAAAATAGCTGAACCATAAGGGGGAAGGAAATAGGCAAATGCTTGCCTATCCTTGACAAACTACGGGTTTGAGAGTTGTCACTCCTCATGCTGTTCTGTCTCTCCGCTTACCACCTGGATACACGTCGGTGGCATCCAAACGAAAACTCAACTTAAAAAGCAGCTGACAAATACTTTGATCACAGGTATTAGGTTACACCAATCTTTCGTGCGTTTAAAAACAGTAGTCGAATACGTTTTTCAAGAAAAGTAAAAAAAACTCTGTCCACCTAAGACGGAATCATGCGTGCGGAGGAGAGGATTTATGAATAGCTCGATCCATATTCACAGCAGAAACAAAAATGACAAGCGCAAAAGTGCAGCACACATCGTGTGATACACTACGGAGTGAATACGGGAACTATTCCCTCGGAAATTCATCTTGAATTTAGAAGGCCTGGAGATCAAAGAGGTTTGCATTCTTGACCGACAGCTTGGAGACCCTGATTGACACCACGGTCAAGTAAAATGAGTTTTTAATAGTTTATTTGATCCAACATCGGTTGAATTAGATGACCACAGTACCGTTCGGAAAACTAAACGTATGCCTAAAGAGCATGAGAGGCATTGGAACCTTACGCTAGGTATGTGAACAATAGAAAGAATGGAGAACATGATTTCATAGACCAACAGTGGACTTGGTATTTCATTGGGCAGTGTCCAGGGCCCAGGACCAGGAAGTATCGGACTAGAATCTTGAGGATACCTGAAGAGAACTCCAATATTAATGCAGAGCGATATTTTGGATGGTATAACTTCGCGGTATCCCCCGCTGGTTCATGTGAGGAGACTAATTTTATCACCAGCATTGCTTATGGCTTGCTTCCACCTTGTTTCTGTTTAATTGGTGCTATACTAAAGCATTTGTGCATACATACATTGTACTTGCGACTCGCTATACTTTGTATGTACTATGAAAATGTGATCCAGAGATTTTTATTTAATTGATGTCCGTGTTAGCATTTCTGTTTTTAATTTACTTGTGTATAGTAATTTAGCTGGCTATTTTGGCGTTTACCATGGAGATACATTTCTATAAATGCAAAAAAATCTCATGTCAAAAATGTCCGAATAGATTATGTTTATATGCCTTGAAATATGAAGAAGCGGTAGAATGTGAAAATATCAGCCAGTGACATGTTGATCGCCGTGACTGATAGAAAAAAAAGCTAAGTGAGCGGTTAAGCTGGAGGAAAAGAATTTGTTTTTCTTCGGAAGGAAAGTATAAAATGGCAGAGCTGAACATTGGAAAAACGTAAAGCTACGTCAAGCGCCAGTATGGTAATTTGCAGTATTTTTGATACTCCATTTCAAATAAATTCTCAATCGGATGAATAAAATATTTTTAACGCAGCCCGCCCTAAATCTGAAGAGGCGAGTTTCAAGCCTGGGTCCGCAGTTGGAAATGCAAGCGGTAATATTCCATCAACTATTTCCTCTCATAGTTTGAGATGGAAAGTGAGTGTGTGAAGAATATAAAGTGGCAAAAGGCGGAGAGAAACCAACCCAAACGATATAGCAACAGAGGGAGACATTATTCCCGATGCACAGCTGCGCCCAACCTAATGCATCGCTCTTCCAGTTGCGTTTGTAAAATGAGTTGAAACCCAGGAGAAGTGTTTCAGGTAACCAAAATTATGCTTATGCAAGTCAAAGGAAATATGGATAAATGCAATAAAATTATTCAAATGTAATGAAACCGCACGGAGGACAGACACAAATTCTGTGTCCAAAACGTTGTCAAAATCTTCCGAAAATGCGAGGCAACCTGAAAAGTAAATACAAGCGGAAGAAGCACATATTTCTAATCCAAAATTGCTTCACATGATACACGTCAAAATGAAATACCCCTCCTCGTATTATCCTTCCCTTTAATATAGCTTAAAAGGGACTGGAGGAGTTCCCATTTAATCACGCATTAGGGATTTCCACCGGCATTCCGCGTCAGAAATAATTAATTCGTGCCCTCAACCCCGTCTAATCTCCTGACATCTTCATCATTTTCCTCTCCACCTACGTAAGTAATCCCAGTCCCCATTTCGCCTTTTTCCGCGATTTCCCTGTTATTCCTCTTCCTCCACAGCAATGACAGCAACAGCGATTCGTCGCCTGTCGCAAGGAGGGGACAAGAAATGTGGGGGTAGGGCAGAGCTGGGTGGGGGGGGGGGCAAAGAAGACACCCTCCCCACCTCTTAACTGTAACTTGCCCGGGGCTAGGCTGGAGGTTGTTTCGAGGGGGTGGGGATAAAGCGCCAAACCCCTTTCCAGAACGCACACGACCCCTCGCTTCAATCCAACCCCCACAGCACCAGCAGCAGTGGAACTTTAGGGGTGATTACACCCGGAGAAATTATTTCCGCAGCATTACACGGTCAAACTGTGGTGTTAGTCACACGACGAGTGCTTAAAGAGGGGTATGGGGGTGGTTGTGTTCGGGGGTGGAATGAGGGTAGGTTGCAGCTGCGGGATATATGAGGAGTGTGGGGTGGAGGAGGAGGAGGAATTGGGGGGTGGGGGCAGGCAGAGGGGTGGCAGGAATGAAAGAGATATACCCACTCATATGTGTGGTAAGTGGGTTGAAGGGGAGGACAGCTTCTATGCAAGGAGCAGGACGGTGAATGGGTATTTTCAAGAGGGTAATAGCGGAGACGGGTAAGAAGAGCGTGGACGAGGCTATGGGAGAATACGGAGGGGTTGGGAATCGAAATACAGCATAGGATTCTATGAGAGGCTTCATGTAGGACATTTATGAGCGCTCAAATTATTTCTCTCTACATGGGATCGTTTTTTCCCGTTTTTCATTGGCGTATATTAACGTGAACAATTGTGGATGCATGAACCCTTCGAAGGAAAATAAAAGGAAAAATGGTCATCGAACAAAATGATTATACCCCTACTTCCACATTGTATTTCGAAATTCAGCATTGGATTCCACGAGAGGGTCCCCGTACGAAAGCTCAAGTCATTCAATTCTGCTTGGGGAACATTTTACCTCGAAAACCAGTTTTCATGCTCTTATAAATTTATAAAATAAATGCACCTTATTTTGAATGCATGATCTTCGTGCAGGAGAATATAGTAAGGAACAATTCTCGTAGGACAAAAGGAAATGAATATCGAAATAAACTATAGGATTCTCTGAGATAATTCAGGTAGGCTATATAGGTGTTCAAATTATTTTTCTATTTTTTCTTCAAATTCTGTACCCAGGAGCGCTTTTGCTCGAAGGCATTTTTTTTTAAAGGTGCAAACACATGCGGTCAAGTCAATGGTATACGTGATTTCTTCAGTAGTAAATTAATAGAAATGAAGCACATAGAACAAATGAAATAGGCTCCAATTAGTATCAGTACATTCACACTCAAGGCCTGAAAAGCGTTCATAGCTGTAAGCTACGAAATATTTCCTTTAGTGAAAGAATACGAGTGAATATCCTCAATTATTAATTGAGGATACGTAAAGGGCAAAATACATATTTGAAAAGAAGAAGCCGTCACAATATATGAAATGGGAAGTATGAATCGTTACCAGTATCATATTAAATGAAAGATTACAGGTTTATTTGCCACTATACTAACATTCCATATTTTCTCAAATATTTTAAGTGTGAAAAATAAAAAAATCCAGAAAACTTTCCGCTATCTTTTGGCATAATAAACATGATAAAATATTTTTTGAACCAGCTTTAGAATGAATGTAAATGTGGAATTAATCAAAAATTTATTTCGGTGTTTTTGCGTTGTAATTATTGCGACCCATTTATTACGAAATTTAACGGATAGCAAATGGATTAGAAAAAATGATAACGCCATCATCAATAAAAAATTATTCACAAACCTCACCGCAATGAAAGCTACTATGATTGCATTTACTTAAACGAATCACAATGAAAGAGAGCAAAATCAAATAGGAAATAACACAAATCAGGGAAGAATATTGCTTTGTGACAATTACGATAGAAATATAATGGTAATCGAATGAGTAAAGTCACCAAGGGAATTAAGTAAGATACAGAGAGAGAATTCAGTGCAACCAAATTAAGGAAATAAATAACGTTCTAGCAAATGACACTACAACAGTCGAGAAGATGATGCCAGTTTTACGAAAAAAAATAATTATTGTTCTATCTCACAAAACGCGCGGCGCGATAAGTTCTCTCCGCCTACGAAAAGTTCTCGCTATACCCAAGGCTTCTCTCAAATCACTTCCCTTGTATCATGATCAATTACGCTTGGCAAGAGTATATGATTCAATTGCCATGAATCATAAGTACAAACACACTAAAATTGGGTCACTTCTGAATACCTTGCAATCTCCCTTCTTCCCAACTTTCTACATCATAACACGTTTGTAAGCGAATGCCAATTATACTCCAGAAGACAGTGTTTTACTAAAAGTCCGTATAAAATGGCAGAACATTTTGCTCCCAAGCGTAAAAATGCATGTCATAAATTCATCGCAAAATATAAAAAACATTTTTCCTTATAGTTATCCAAAACACAAACCGCTCTAGAAGGGAAATGCTCACAGTTACTGCCCTAACAATGCACTCCACCAATTAAAACTAGTGATTTAAAGCACACAGCTAAATTTTAAGAATGACATAATAAGAACTAGGATATTACAATTTTCCACAGATAAAGTTTTAATCGACCCAGGTTTCACTGCACTGCATCATCATCAGGTGATGATGATGTAGTGCATCGAAAACCGGGTCGATTAAAACTTTATCTGAGGAAAATTGTAATATCCTAGTTCTTATTATGTTCATATTCCACAACATCTCGCCTGATTCCTCCCTTTTTTTGAAGAATGACGATCGCGTTTATTGCTCTCATGACGGTGTAGCGTTTGAACCGTACCGCAGTATTTGTTTTTATTTTTTTATTTGGTATAGTTTTTGTTTAAATGTTTTAATTTATTTTAGTGTTCTCATGTTTAATTGTTAAAATGTTTGGTTGCGAAAGTTTTTTGTTTGGAGGGGAGATGGGTTGTTAAGGGAGTAGGAGAGCGGTCTGGAAGTGGCTCTGCAGCAATAAAAAGAAGTTTGGAATAAAGAAAACTGAAACTAGGTGTTTCTCATTTGTGCACACCGTCCGACGCTACAACGGCAATTGAAAAAATAACGATAACGCGAGCGCACGCGTTATGGAGAACCGTGATTGACACATTTGATACAGTTGACACATTGTTACGTGAGCTCTTGCCTAGAGCCCTATTCAGGATGCCGTCAAAATTTTCGATCCTCGAGAAAGATGGAATTTTGAAATCACAGCCTCGAAATTTTTAAACAACGCCATATAAAAGTGAAGAATTGTCGAGGATGTGACGTCACGTCTACGGCATTGCCGAGGCCGCCTCTTTCCTGAATAAGTCCCCAGGTGAATAACATGGGCTCCCCTTTATTATGGTTCTCTTAAATATAATTGATACTAATACGAAGCGGTTTTGATGCACTCCTCATCCAATCATTGAGTCCTAGAACTCATTCTTTTGAATCCAAGAAGCTTTTCAAGGGCTTTAACCGAATCCCGCAGATGTTATCTTTGAACCGAATAACATGAAATAAGTGAAGTATTCTACCCGGTTAGCTATACCAATGCGACGAAACACCTGCTAGAGAGCAAGGTGCACCAAGGAAGCGTCAGGGTCACAGAGAAGGGGATTGTAAGAGATGATCTGGGGCGGCAGTGCACTTGTGAGCCTCCGAGGGGAAGCTGAGAGAACATGCATCCATCAGGGGGATTGTTGGAGGGATAAATCGGCCGCAAGGGCCAGCCGACTCTTACATCATCCCCTCCCTTCCCCGCCCCGTGAGATATCGAACCCACCCCCTTCAAGCCCTCGCAACCAATAGCCGTAGACGTCCTCCGTGTCAGACCTAATGCTACCCTCTAATTTATGCGTATCACTCCCTTCATCCCCCAGCATCCTAAACCCTAAGCATCCTCTGCTACATGACCCTCTGCCCGTCTCGTTTCTTTCTCGCAATGAAATTCCGCGTCACAAGGCAAACACGGTGATCCGTGCCCGAAGTTAATCCGGGCTCTCTTTTAGACGAACGCAATACGCGCCACCCTTCGGCTGCTTGGCTCATAATGGAGATTGCAGCATAGCATTCATTGCCATCCGCCCACACCGCCCACGTATTGAAGACTGGTTGTAGCCCTGCAGAAAAGTTTGCCTAATAATCGGGGTACTCCGAGTGCGCGGTATAATTGAGACCCCCACTGCACTCACCCACGTGACATATATATATATATATGCATCTACCAATTAGGATATTGCTCCGTCAGAACTGGAGATGCTTCTAGAAATAATCCGCGACCGAGACAGCCTCTTGGTGCTGCAGAGCTTTGCAGGGGAATAAGCTGGATTAGAGAGAATGAGAGAGGTAGAATATTTCGCTTTTCCGAATATCAATTTCACTTCCAGGGAGCAATTTTACTGCATGTCAATTAATTAACACTCATTTATAAGGTGCGCATTAGGATAGCAGATTGTACGAAGCTTCATTAACCTCGATAGCCCAGAGAGATAAAAAACGCCAGATTTTTTTTACACCCGAAAGGATTTTTTTCCATCAACAGCATTAACAAAAACGCTGCTTAACACAAAATAGGAAAAAAGAGATTTCGTTCTGAATTTTCCTTAATTTACTTCAAATCATTCAAAGCGAACTGCGTTCCAATTTATTTCAGTGGAAATCATTTATAAAGGAGCCGTTGATTTACCAAATTTAAACTCGATAGTTCAAACTCAACTAGACCAGATTAACATTAATTTATATGGTGCGCATTAAGATAACACATTGCACAAAGGTTCATTAACCTCGATAGCCCTGAGAGATATAAAACGCCAGATTTGTTTTACACCCGGCAGGTTTTTTTTCCATCAACAGCATTAACTAAAACACTGCTTAACACAAAATAGGAAAAAAACAGATCTCGTCCTGCAGTCTCCAATTTACTTCAACTCATTCAAAGCAGTACAATTAATTTCAGGGAAATTATTTATAAAAGTGCCGTTGATTTATCAAAGTAAAACTCAAAATTTCACACAACTAGGCATCAGAGCGTAACATTTAACATCTCCCTAGGCCTCAAATGAACTTCCCTTAAACCACCTATCCAACTAAGACGTTAATTTGGATCTTTCAATTGTGATGAGGCAGACTGAAAAATTGTTCTGGCAAGAGAGGACTGGGCATTCCCACTTCCCAATTAATTAAAGGAAACCGTGCTCGTCCTTTCAGACTAGCAACGGATAGCGGTGACAGCATTATTTTTCATGGCCCAAAATGCAGGCAGGAGGCAGATGGATTTATTTACCAAGCTAGAAACTAAAAAACACTTGCATAAGAGCACTCAGGAAGATCTCTAGAAGACACTAGAGATTTCGAAGGTCCAACTTCACTCTTCACTCCCTCAGCGGGAATGATGCACTCGTTGAACCGACTTCCGTGGCCGCGCCAGTGGTTTAAGAACATTGACCTGCAGGAAGCTTACTAGCCCTAAAAACATTCTGATTTTTTGCGTCCACTTTGCAGGAAAAAAAACTTGACCATTGTTATACTAACATATTTTACGTACGTAGGAAATAACTTCACAGCACATGGATCATTGGTTGACAAAATTCCTCTCGGATAAAAAGAAAGTTAAGCCGTGATAAGTATTTTCACCTTTTCCTATTGCAAGAAAAAAAGAGAAAATTTCCTAGATGGATAAAAAATCAGAGAGATCAATCAAAACCCATATCAGAGAGCCAATAAAAAATATTTTATCAACCTGAGTTAAGAGGTATGAAGACATTTTCCTTCAAATTTTGCATTACAAGGTATTAAAAGGCATTCAACCAACTACATTAAATTTGACTTTGACTAGCTCCTATCATGGAGTAAAGAATATTCTTTTCTCTTTCTACATGGGAAAAACGATAGAGCGGGGTATCTGGGTCCATTAATTCTGTTTCTATCGCTAATCTATTGTAACTTCGGCACTTTCTAATGACTCTCGTTAAAGGAAGCTCACTGTCTTTAAGGAAGTTATTTAAATGATGGAAAGCCCGTTTAAATGAAATCCATTCCCCTCCACGTTTGGAGGAAATAGAATCCAGCCCAGTTCCAACGGATTAAATTACTCACGAAACATTTCGAGAAAACGTCCAACTCATTTCTAATTGCCAAAGAAGAATAATTTGCGATACCAATTTCCGGAGGGGCTATCGTTAAGTAATGGAGTTTGCTATTCCATGAAAATTCATTTACTTTATCAACTATATAGGAAATGCGCCTAAATACAGAATATGGCCCTCTTAAATGACTCTTTAGATCAGATAGCACAACTGAATTAGATATGAATTCTCACCATGCTCACTCTCTCATTGCTTTAACGGAGCGGTAGATTTTTCAGTATTGGTCTGTTTTAGATTCATTCCACTAGGCAGTTCTTTTTAACGTAAAAATATATGTAAACAATATCACCAAGCGCAATGTATTCAAGTTAGTTCGCATGCTTTGACCTCATTTTAATCGTTTAGAAAAAGATTTTTATCATACTCAATACAACAGCTACCCTAATCACTCTTAATTATTTTACACCAGAGACACGAATCAGCAAGAGGCATAACTCAGTCTCGCAATTTATCCATTCTAAAAATTGTAGAATAATAATAAATTATCTTTATCCAAAAACGGAGCTGAAAAAAAATAACATTCTACTGGCACTTAAAACAGGGTGAGAGATGAAACTAAAAGATGCACTCAAGGAAATAAGTCAAATTTTAATAGACCATCACAATGGCACACACACACACATATTTACACAAAGTAACCAGTATAAATTTGCTGGTTTAAAAAGTGAAGATGGAGTTGAAAGAATGCTATGCACTAAACGAATGCTACATTAGCAAATTATGTTTTACTTGCTTTTTTTAAGATATTTTCGGCATCCGGAAATTGACACATATAGGATTTTTATGAGGATATACAATTGCATAAACCCATTGCTGAACAAAGCATTGAACCCAAGGCTATCCAATCTCTAAACGAAAGCGCTTCTCATGAACCAGAGGGTGTATCATAAATGAGAAGACTCTCTCGTATCATCGAGCGTAGGAGACTCAAAAAAGCAAAAGCTCTGCACACCGACCGTGATGTATTTCAGGAGACAGGAGTGATGAACTCCCATCTAGCGCTCCGCCCCCGACTTGAACTGGGGAGATGCTGGACCCACCTAACGACACTCTCCGGAGAGAGGTACCAAGCTGAAAGCTTTAGACCCATTACGGAATCGCTTCTCTCCGACTGCTTCGCTCGCGAACCCTTTCTGTTTAGCTTATCCTCCTCTAGCGCCGATAAGTCCTGAACTCAAACAAAAAAAAGAGACCCCTTTCCTCCCTCTCAGAAAGCAACACTCCCACCCCCGGCATACCATTCACACTACACCGCCCTTCCCTTCGGGTTGATTCAATATTTCAGAGAAACTCATTACCCACCTACGGGTGCACGCACCCACCCTGTAGCATCTCCCGTCCCTTGGATCTCCCCCTCCATTCACCTCCCACAAACCCTGAGGCACAACCCCCTGTCCACTCTATAAATAGAGTCCCCTATTCTCTATTCTCCACCCAACCCACTACTGCCTCTCATTTGGACACGCCCACGAAATCCCCTGCCCATTCATCCCCCCAAAAAAGTCTTTATCCAGGCTACATCTCCATCCCCGCGATGACTCAATCCACGGAACTTCTCTTGAGAACAGGGGAAGGAGGGAATGTAGATGGGGACACGAGGGACGTTTGGTTGGGAAGGAGATGACTGGCAGAAGCTCGAGACGAAGTTTCCCTCCGAAGGACAGTCGCTCAGCTGCTCGATGTTAGCGCTCCCCTTCGTCGCAAACGAGGAGCAGTCCTTCAAAACCAGTGGTCTTCAGACGGTGTTGGTCCACGGAGATTTCATACCAGTCCGCGGATTTATTTCGAAAAAAAAAACATATAGCTGTTACGTTACAGCTGGTGCATGATTCGCACGTTACATTGTTGCATGAGAGCGGGACGTTGTACGTGACGAGTATATCAGGCGTTTACAAAAACACAAACTACTTTTTTCACTATTAATAGGAATGACGTAAATGGGTACGCATTTGACTTACGACACGAACTTTCATGAATAATAATGTGAAAATTATATTTGCTAAATAAAATAATATCTACATAGCTTATTACTACTGTGTTAGTCGTCCATTGGTCGGCAAAATATTTCTCTTATTTTCGCCGGTCGGAAGGTATTAAAAGTTTGAAAATCCTTCGCCACTTAAAACCACGTAACCGAGTTCCTTGAGTCCGGTTCTTATGAAATCTGTTTCGACACAAAGGCATTTATTGTTTGATATACAGGGGAATTTGCCAGGGGAGACAGAGTAATCGGCAAACATATGATATAGCGGGGCTGTCATGCTTTGACGTTCGATATTGAGCACAAATCCGCAACCGGGCTTTGTCCAGGATGTCTCATAATAGTTTCGAAAGTTTCAAATCTTAGAATTCAGCTTTGGCATTTAAGGTACAATCAAGTGAGCGACATAATTGACGAGGTTAGTTGATGACGAAGACGTATGAGCCTGTACCGGAGAAATCAGATTTTAGCTTAGGGCGTAGGACTTTTCGAGGGTCAGAGGCCATCATTTTCGCTATTTACATTCGGCCACACCAATTCCTTTATAAATATGGCCCGAGGGACCTCGATTAGAAACTGTTTCCGTGATTCATTTCGAATAAACAAGCCACTATTGCTGCCAAATTCTGTACCCTAGCACCTTAATTTTTACGCATAGCAAATTGGAAGAATTAAGACTTCCATATAATTTCAAGGGACCCGAGTTTATTCATAACCCTAAGGATATTATTTGGATCCCTCACTATATCAGAACATTCGACCAATGGGAAAAAATAAGGGGAATAAATACTGTCACTCATAGCTATACCTCAGTAAACACTTTTTTTTCTCTCATACGCTTCTGACCATACTAGACACAGCATGCCACTTAAACAAGTTTACACATTATTATCTACACATAAACACTGAGCACTTTATTCAATCAGAAACTCAAACGTGATGACTGTTATCCCAACTTGTGCGACTTCACGACCTCTTGGGGGCTCGCAAGGTAAAACACAGATGTAAATGGAGCCTACTGGTATGTGCCACGGAATTATATTGACGTATTCAAATTCATCCAATGCATATACAAAATCAATTCCCTACTCTTACGGGATAGAAGGCGGAATGGAAAAGGAGGAGAGGCAATTCAGTCGTATAGCCACGAAAAACAGGTCTAGTAATCTGATCACAAAACTGGTGATTGAAAACCGAGTTGGAGCTAACTTACGTCCGAACGATCCACGCCATAGGACAGAAAATCGTGACAAATAATATGCACCCTGAAAAAATTCAAACTTGATCTTGTTACATGGGGCTTATTACTATTACTGTTAAGGAAAACGTACCGGTTACTGAACTGAACTAACTCAGTAACTAGGTTACAGCGGTGGCAACATCGACCGGTAATTTACTACGATACGCTATTAGTTGATTGACTGCCATTTTTTACACGAGGTAACCGGGGTGGCTTGAAAAGATCGCTAGAGAGTTGGCAGTAAAAGGCACTGAAATTGATGGGCCAAGTCCAGAAATTGAATGGAGACATATCGGCTGTCGGTTTAACATTCAACTTCTCAAATCTTGTCCACCTATATCTCCTTCTGCGATTGATTCATTCTCGCTTTACAAAGAGCCTATCTCGCAAACAGAATAAAAAAATGCTTTGTTCATAATTTTATCTTCTTTTTAAAAATGAACATCGCAATGTCTTCTATAAAAACCCTGTGTACTGAAGCGCTTGCCATATACGTAAAGAAACTGATAACCACCTGCCTGAATCTCATAATTTTCACTTGGGAAATCATCTCTCTTGTGAAATGTTAATAATACTAACCCTCAAAACAAAAGTTATTATTGCGATTATGGTCAAATGACACTCTTGACTATGTGGTAACTTAGTAACTGCAGCGTTCAGTGATTCGGGGCCAATATAGACGTGATATTCTGAGTTATAGTATTCTCTGGGAAGCCGCGAGTCGCAGAGGAAAATGAACCGGCACAACTTCAATACTCAGTCCACGAGTGAATTTCACTCGCTGCGTTAAAACCAAATGAGCGGCAACTTACCCTTTGGGGTTAAGACTGAAGCTATGACACATTTGAGAGGAGAAGTAGCTTCATCAATATTGTCGTGGAGTTTTTCAAACATAAAAGGCAATCCTATTGAACGATAGGATTATTTAGGAAATAATCCTATAATTCGGGACAACAGCGGGGTGTCAATGTCCATTAAAGGTACCGGAACTGGCTCAACCAACATAGTGCATATAAGAGTTTTACGGCTGGAAAACCGTCGTCACAGCGTTAATACGCCATCGCTAAACCAATAAATGAAACTAAGCCAGTTCTACAGCATTTTTACGTCAAAGGGGATGTTTACAGTCCAACTCCACACACACTTTCGGCCATCGATGCGCGCATGCTCTGTGTAAACATCTCGCGTCTCGTTCAATTGGCCTTTATATCAACGGAAGAGCTTTTTAGATTCTCGGAAGAGAGCCGGGCGTCTTTGCTCTCATCGAAGGCGTAAAGAAAACGCCATGTTTATACTGGGCGGTTTTCTTGCGGCCCCTTTAGCGGGACGAGCGTGGACGCCGCGGTTATTTGCCAAACGGTTTAGCCGCGGTGGATTGCTGGGCACAAACACGGCCACGCCCATCCACGGCGAAAATAAAACGGACGCGGGCGCGAAAAGCAATCTGTGAACTCTTCCGATGTGAGAGAGCGTTCAAGAGAGCACTCCAAACACATAATCCGTCATGAAAAAGACCGACGGCCCGAGGAGTAAGTTCCCTCGATTCTAAAGTGACGGCAGCACGCGTTCCCACGAACTGGAACGGCCGTCCTGAATCACAGCAGGCCATGGTGAGAGGCCAAGGTATTTTCTGCGACTAATTGAACGAACGGCGACTCCCTTATTACGCGACCTGTGATTGAGGGATGGGAAACACTGGGGGACCTCGAAGTTCCCTACTTCTAAGGCAAAAAACAAGTACTAGAGCGCGCATACGAAGAAAATCCATCGTAAGGAAGTATAGTCGTAATTGGGTGACAATTTATTCTTGGCCCCGCCTATTCATCTCATTTACGTAGTAGAAATATCAAATTTTTTATATATCTTTAATCTCTGGAAGGGCAGGAGCTAGGATCTTGGTGCGAATACGTAATATCACCGCACACTTTTGGAATAATACAGCCAGTTAGATGTGAATATTATAATATTTAAATTTACTTTTTTCTGCAAAGGCACCGATTTGAAGAAACTAGCACTTCATTTTAGTTCTGGCATCTTAACAACATTGACATACCATAGGGTAATGTCTCTCTGCAACATTCAATTTTAAGTATTTATCCAATGAATAACATCCATGCCCAATTCTATGCTCTAAGAACATAAATATACAGAATACTTGATGTCTCAATGCAATGCAATGTTAGGTTAGATAATAAAAAAACTGTCGAAGCCAAAACATTATTGACAGTACCAAATTTCGACTACTTTTTAAAGAAATATAATATTCAATGCCGAAGGAACTCGACACTAAAACTTAACTGCTCAAAAATGATTTAAATGTTTAAATAATGACTATCGAAAATAGGAATGACTATTTTCCCCAATCTATGTAAGTAGGAACCGACCTGGTGTGGAATTAAATTAAAGGAATAAGAGATAATAAAAAATCACGTTGCGTCATTTTACAGTAAAGGAGGCTATTCTTAAGGAAATCAAAGAGCTTGAAAAGATAAATTGGACTATTTTCAAAGTGACAGTAGTTACGGAAAGACAAGTCCATCTAGCGAACTAGATGGGTTGATTAGGAAGATGCAGCGCATTGATAAATTTATATCCCAGTCAAAGAACATGCAACGTTCAGGACAGTCATTAAAACTTATTTTGGTAATAAATTTTCATTAAACATCAGTTCGAAGCACGACACTAGCCGTTCTATCTTTTTTTTGGAACAAGCGGCTTATCTCCACACATACACTCCCTCACTCCTTCCGTCAACCATTTATTTCCTTCCTCTCTCTCTCCCCACTTCTCAAAACTTCCTTCGCACCTCGAGGGCCTTTCTTCCCCGCACCGTGAGAATTTCCCCTGAACAACCACGAGGGTGATAGCGCCTGGGAGAGCCTGGTGTTTGACAGGTAAGCCAGAAAAGGGGCAACAAGAGCCATACAAGTATACAACACCTCAAATAGACACCACCCTTCCGACAAGGGGAAGGGAAAACGAACTGGCTTAGAATTAGGAAGCGACTAACAGGGATTTAGCCGAGTTTACCGCGTCAGGATGTCTCGACCTGAAATCTGGTCTAACTTGGAAATATCAAAAGCATCGTGTTAATAGTACGAAGGATATGCCATACGCCTTCATCGGCGGGCTGTCGTGCAGGCAGCGTCGATTTCCCGCCAGGACCCAGCAGTCCGTCCGGATTACCTCCATACCTCCATAGTTCTTCCGCGAAGTCCTGTATTTTGGTGGATTTCGATTTGCCTTTTCGAAAAGTATCCACTCCCTCTAAGCACCACAAGTCCCAGCAAAACAAACACCACATTCGAAAACGAGGTTTGAAAAATTGAAACTTAACCTCCATCACTTTGATTTAATCACCTCATTTATCGATTTCTCGAGTGAAATTTTAAAACTTCCGCTTTCCCAAGGAACGGAAATGATTTTTCTGTTTCCGTAAACATATTGGGGGGCTGTCTTCCAAACGGGTTAAGCCGAACCCTCAACCTCACCCCACTCTTGCAATTGCTCGAAGAACCGAAAAGTAAAAATGCGTGCGTATGCAATCTGTTAGCAGTCAAGGGAGGCAGGCGCTATAAGTATACCTATATTAGCGCCGGGATTCCCTCTCTGAAATTTGGTACCGCCAGCGGTGCTTGCCCACAGCTGAAATCTGCCCCCCCCTCACACCCTCCCTCTGCCCCACTCACTCCTCTCCCGTCACTCTGCCCATATCCACTCCCCTTGCGTATTAGCTGCCTTCGAGCTCCGAGCAGCAGGGATTCAAGTTCACTAAAGGAAGGGAGCATACAGAGGATTCCCACATACCCAATATCTCTTTAACCGTCCGCCAAAATCTCCTCTCCGGAGAATAAATTATATATGAAGACCAGATGACAGAGAAATGTAAGAGTGATCAAAAATAGTTTTCTTCAATGCTTCTCTTAAATTAATAAAAATAGTTCAACTTCCTCATGAAAAATAAGGTCAAATATGCAATTTTGAGGATACCGGATTAGCCACGGTATTTGCCGTTACGGAGTCACCCGCAAGTGCACATAAGTGCGATGGTCAAGGCGAATGATTTTTCTCTGTGGAATATCGCAGTCAAATATGCACATTGCACACAGAAGTATTAATCGTTTTGCAATTTAAAAATGGCATTATAAATGTGAATTTGCATTAGCCGCAAAAGCTTGATTTCGTTGTGGCTGGATAAAAGATATTTCTACTTAATGTCATTTATAATAATGCAATTTTTGCTATTTCGAACGCCCTACTTGGTTGAAATTCTAACTTCGTACCCATGATTTGAAGATATTACTAACGAGCGATATTCGTTCATCTTTTCACGCCCTTCACCACCTTAACAAAAACTCTTTTAGCTTTCGAAATTGTTCAGCTATTTGTGGTGAAAGACAAGATATTTCCCCACAGCAAACTTGCTAATTGAGGCAGTGTTTATTCCATAAGTTTCAATAAATTCAATAAATGCTCAAAAATTAATTTAATTAATTCCGAAATATTAGCTTCCCTTGAAATAATTTCCCACATCTCCTGTGACGTTAATGTTCTCGGCACCCTCCACATTGGAACCCGAATAAAAAACCACAATGAGATGTGGTGATGGCAAAACCCATCATGATGTCCTATTAGGATGAATCCAGAGCAACGTAAAATGACAGCCAGAAACATATGCCAAAAATTCTCTCCCTACTGCTGGCTACTAACATCCAAATACTATCATAAACCCGGAAACTATTAAAGAAAGATTTACGTATTTTGAGAAAATCTTATCGAAAAGGCTTCAGTTCCTTCCGAGACTTGATGGTGTTATATTTGTTAACATGAATTAATTATGTTCACCCGATTAAAAATTTATCATGGCCAGATCACATGAAAGTACTTTTCATTTAATTCAACGTCGAACTTAGTACAGCCAAGTATGCGATCAAATACTTTAGAGCCCGAGTACGCGGAACGTGGAAACAAGCAAAGCTGTGTTGTCGAGTCCAGCCAGGAGATTTTGCTCTCCATCGCAATAAAACGTGAAAAATTACAGCAACTGGCTATGACGTAAAGGTTACTATTGCAAGCGATTCTTGAAATATTTAGCTACTGACGGCTGAATGTAATTTACTCACTGAATTATATAATTTGCATATTCTATCAACGCAGTCAAAATAAAATCTCCTCAAAAAAAGATATTAATGCGCAAAATCCACATAGAAAAAATCATTAGTCTGGCCTGGGAATAATCTTCTTCACTGTGAACTAACAACACACAATCACATTTCTCTTTATTGGGTGACAACTGCATAAGTCTAACTACATTCAATCATATGAAAGTGTTGGAAAACCATTACTTCTGTGCAAATATAGTAAAAGTTTACGGGCTGTTTTTATGGAGTTAAATGTGTTTATGATTATTCTATGAGATTACGTCGAAAATACAGCGGTATAAACTTAAATGCAGACAGCCTTTCATGGCGCATATTTCGGAACGCAGCTATAATCTTTTTAAACACCCCCTGACTACGGCCATCCTCCGCCCTTTCTTTTCCTACACTCTCCCCTCCCCCCCCCCATTCTCCCGGGGACCCCAGGGGGGGTGGGGTAGGTACTCAAAAGCCAATGTACCCTCTCCGAAAACATCCCTCCTCTTACCGTTATATCCTCGTGTGTCCCTGCTGGTCGCCATTGTTGGACGAGAGTTTCCAAGAGGGAAAGAAAGGAGAAGGGAGAGGTAGGGAAGTGGGTTGAACAGTTGAATGCGTGTGTGTGCGTACCTAATAACAGCAATTTGAAGAAAAAAGTGAGGGCCTGCCACCACTGCTGCCTGCTCCCTTCATTCATTTCGCCCTGTCTCTCCCAAACACTATGTACTTCTCCTCCTCCACTGCACTCCTCTCCTCTCAAGGACCTTTTTCTTCCCCTTTCTTCCTCCCCCTTACACCATTCACTCCGAAAACTTACCTCCGTCCGCACCCGACGCGTCGCCCCGCGAGAGAGCTTTCTCCCGCATTCCTTTCCCAAAGAGCACTCCCTCGCCCCTGGTTTATGGGGCGATACTGCGAGCGCTCACACACACGTAGACACACACATAAATCAGAAAGCAGATAGGTCCTTGATAGAGCAGTGCTGAATCAACGCCATACCTAATGAGATGTGTTCTCGATGCGCCAAGAGTTGATTCAAAACGCCGACCAATGTAGAAACATTGGGAGGAGAAGAATGGAGACTATTTAGGACCCAAGAAGGCGGAGCTGAATATAAGGGTGGGAGGGCACGAGATAGAGCAGGTCGAGCAGTTTATGTATCTGGTAGTATTTTGGGGGAGAATAGGTTTAGTGGTAGCGACATCAGATGCAGAATTGCCCTCCCTAAAGAAGCATTTTCGAAGAGAAGGGAATTGATGAGGGGGTGTCTTTGAAGAGACGTAAAGAAAAGAAAAGGCTGGTGAAAACTCTAACATGGAGCGTGGCGCTGAATGGGTCGGAAACTTGGTCATTGCGAAGGGAAGATGTGCGTGGACTAGAGACGTTTAAGATGCGGGTTTGGAGAAGGATGGAGAGGGTGAGATGGGTGGCGAGGACGAAAAACGAGGAATTGGATGTGGTTGGAGAGGAGAGGAAGCTTGTGGCAGAGGTTCGAATAAGACAGAAGTGATGGATGGAGGAGGTTTTGAGAGGAGAGGCCATGTTGAAGAGGGAGTACGAGGGGAGAACTCTGGGGAAGCGTAGAAGAGGAAGGAAGAGGATGGGAATTCTGGACGAAATAAGAGGAGGTAGAAGATATGAGGGATTTAAGATGGATCCAATGGCGGGACATCTAAAGGAGAAGGAACGAGAGAATGTTCAGAAATTGGAATGCAGGGTGGGGACTGTCCAAGAACCTACCAATCAGCTGGTAGAATACTTTAACGGATGAATGGGTGGGGAATACAGACTCTTAATGCTGAAGTAGGATTTCCTCAATATAGGAAAAGGTAAATCCGCATCCGTCCGGGCCAAACATTGCTTAACTTCGGCGATCTTTATGGGAACCGGTGTGTCAATGTGGCTTGGCCCTTGCTCCCACTTGAGTTGTGCAAAAAAAAGGAAAAACACCACGTTCACTTCAAGAGCACACCAGATAGAGACTGCCTGCAAAGCAGGCAGCAGGTCTGCTAGTCGAATTATAAAGTCTCAATGGCAGCATTTACGACATCATTGTTGGCGGAAAAAAATACATTTTAAACCTCCCCGTTCAGCTTTCTATTTTCCAAACTTTATGCTCATGATCTAATTTACCACCGCATGTCGCATTTCGTAAATGTACGTACTTGACGTCGTCAAAAATAGATTGGCTTGAAACTAACTTCAAATATTAAATCTTAACTTTTACCTACGGTCTGATAGCGATTCTCATCCTAGCTTTTGAAGAAATGTAAGGCAAAAGCTATTTTGGCCTTCCTTTACATGAAAAACTATTGGTGTTAATGTAGCTATGCTGTACTTAACTTTTATGGATGATTTGCCTCGGTTCTGCATAAATCACGAACAATACTACATTACAAGTGGCATTTAAATCTATTAGTATCTGTCTATATCCTTTATTCCGTATTGGTGGTCTAATCAATGGATATGGGGAGAAAGCTTGGCAAACACGTAAGCTTCATAATTGAACTCACATGGAATATTTCTCTTTATAAAAGTTTGAATCTTACTCATTTTTTCTCAAACTGATTCACTCCGTAACCCAGACACAATCTCTCTTTCTCAATATTTTTCTCATAACTGTATTTTTCAAATCGTGAGGATACTTTTTTTTTGCTTATATCTAATTCTTTCTCCGATACTTCAGATCTCAAATACTTCAGCATATTCCAAATGCGGCCTTACTAGCGTAAAAAATATTTCTTCTGCCTCATTACCCACCATTACCTGCCAGGTGAACTCATGTTAATAGTATTGAGAAGTCTCCTTCCATTTTTTTCACATTTCAGCTCAACATTTTGTAAGATAGCGCCGTCGTTAATTATCAGTTAAGAATTCTAAGAGCCCATTATTGAATTATGTTTTAATGGAAGGAGTTACCAAACGGAGTTTTGTCGGCACAAAATCCAGACGGTGCTAAATGACAAATTAGCAATTATGGTCAACATAGATACGCCAGATCAGGGTCGACTCAAAACGTTATGAAACCAAAAGATTAGTTGATCGTCAAATCCTTAAGGGATTGAAAAATATGGGGAAAATACCCTTACTAGATAACTCATTTCAAAAGAAGTCTTATAAGGCTGGTTTTTACTAAGGGTAGGCAATCGACGACTGAGGTAATTGACGCCATTTAGGATACGTGAGTGGATTGGGAAGGTAAGGATTGTTTCGGGAATGGAGGAAGGGCGGAGAGAAAACCGTCGCCGACTTTAGGCTGCCCTTTACGAAAGGTGTACCAAGGGGACCACAATGTATCGCCTCTTCCGAGAGCTGCATTTGAGTTGCTCTCTCTATAGCAACCAGGTAGTGATCGAAATTCCACTGAAAAATATCCCCTACCACCGGGGTTCGAGCCCGGGCACTCGAGATGGGAAGCCAATACCCTGGCCACCACACCGATCCGATCCCCGAGAAGTATGTTAAACCACCACGGTTGACTACTTCCAAAGGAAACAGTGACAGCTCAACATATTTTCCAGTCAAGAATTTATGCATAAATGATGGATTTCCAACGCGCTTGTTAGACGAAGGTTATGCTAACTGCGCAATCATTTTGGAGAAGGGGAAAACATTTTTTATGCTCGCACACCTACAAGGTGTTTTTGCTGTGGAGCGGAAAGACAATGTTAACGACTAAGAGTCTCCGTATTCTGCCTTCATCCCAGAGGCATTCTCAGCTCTCTCCTTCCCCATTCCTCGCCTTCCCGTTTTTTTCAACCACCTCCAGGAAAAAGCCAAGTCGGAGCGTCCGTCCTTTTATCCTTTCATTTGGGATCTGCGCTGCTATTACGCTCAAATTAGGTCCTCGGCCACAAAGGAAGGCGCGCGTGTTACGCACCTTCGTCTCGGGTTGCGAACAATGGGATCCTCGACCTCGGGACGAAATGGTTTTACTCAGCTCCTTGAGAACCCGACAGTTTTCTGCACACCCAACTGCCGACGACGCCATTCCGTTGTCGGCGAATCTTACCTTCGCACAACATCCTCCATCCGTAGAGAACGTCACAACATAAATCGAATTCCTGCCCAAAAACACTGGAGTTGCTCACTTGAGTAGTCCATTACCGACTGGAAAATTAAAAAAAAGGTGACGCCAAATTGTTATAAAAAAGTGAAATATCCTTTTCTTTTTGTCTCTCAAGGAGAGTCAGAAAGTGATTAGGTACATGTCTCGGCAAGTTTCTTTCTGAGTTTTTTCGATTTGACCGACACACTTTTGTGCTTCAACGACCGGAAATGACCTTTGGGTTAAGTTACCGAGCTTAAAATTAATAAGCCAGTGTTTCCATTCCCTCAGGTTTGAAGATGATTTTCGTAAAAAAAAGAATTAGAGGCATGATAAGTTCATAGATTGTTCTACCCATCTGTTGATAGCAGGATAAATTTGCATGCGAGAACACCAATATCATTTTAGTAAATAAATAATAAGAAAAAACAATATTAACTTCAGTGATTCCTATCTAAATTCATCATATATGCACTTTCTTTAGACAAACAACATGGCTTCCGCATGATTCATTAATGCAATGTGTCAGTTGCATTTGAAGGTCTAATTCCTGGAATTCCACCTCATCTTCGAATTCAACTGTTTTTACCATAAGGCTTATGGCAAAGTTAGTACCTATAAAATTAGAATCCGAATAAGTGCAGAGAAATCATGATGAGCGTAAATTACATTAGATTCATTTTTTTGTCGTTGGAGTACCAACCAAGCAGCAAACAATATAATATCATGTACCAAAGATTAAAATGTCCTATAATTTCCATGATTATTAAATAGGATTATATTTAATTAAGACGAACATAAAATTGAAATATTGATTTACTAATTTTTTTCGATATGGTCTAATTACAACAGAGAAATGTAACTGCTAATGAACCGAAGATCTAGATACCTCTCGGGGACTGCTGCAATCATTCTATTCTGTTTTCCGATTACACGCATTCATCCATCACGACAACGCTCAATTGAATCGATACTAAACCTACTGTTTCATTACTATAGGATGCAAGGGAATAACAGAAATACACTGGTTTGTCCATACAGAGAAAACGGATGAGAGGCAAATAACCGAACAGAGAAAAGATGGTAGAGTGGTTAGCGATGAAGGGATGGAAGGAGGGAGACAAGGGTGCATGTGGTCGAAGATACTCTCGGAAATACGAGAGCGTGTAAAAAGTGACGTACGAACATGACAGACTCGGATAATTCATGCCAGGATAGGGCAATCTGGAGGAAAACAGTAAAATCCGAGCCAGATTTCATGGCAGACAACCGCTAATTATGCTTCATTCATACAGCGTCTAGTCCCATAAGGTTACAGCGTGAATGCCTAATAAATGTGTCTGATTGCAAAAAATGAAAGATGGAGAAAAGAGGCGATAAATTGTTAGGGCAATGTGGAAGAAATCAGTGAATACCACGCCAATTTTCAACGATGACAACCAATAATTACGCTCTGTTTTAACAGCATCCAGCCCCGAAAGGGACTAAGCGCTGCAGTTTCCGTATCTATCGGATTAAAAAAGAAGAGCGGCTGAGAAAAGATACTGAAAGACTATAAGTTGCATTACTTTATATCCAGCAAAATCTCCGAGAACACATACAGCATGGGCATTTCATTTTAATATGCAGCAGCTGCCGAGGCAAGTTTCGCATTTCTTACTGCTTCCCTCTCTGAACTTCCTCCACATCGCCTCCCTACTCCTCTGACCCGTGTCACGAACTGAGAAGAGAGCTGGCGGAACGGAACTACTACTACCACAGCGGGAGAGGGATCCGCAAGGAAAATACTGAAATACCAACCCACACCAACCCCCTCCCGCGGTCACCATTTCTCAGCCACCTTCCTCCCAGGCCAAGAGACCGGCTAGCAGCTCTCTTCTCTCATCTCCGCGGCTTCTCTGCATTTATTCCGCGAGCGTCCATTTGTGAGCCTCCAGCCACCGACCGACACGGCAAAGTAAAAAGGGGCAGCGAGAAGAGCAAAGCGTTCATCTCTGTGCGTATGTGAGAGAGCTCGCGTGGATTAGGAAGGGCAGGAGGGGTTCGTGCAGGTGGTTTGGGGGAGGGTTTCAGGAGAGAAAAAAAAGACGGTGCACAAAAGAGATTCCAGGGGGCGAGCGCGCGGTCGTCTCCTTGGCAACGGCGTCGACACAACAACAACGTGAAGAATGGAATGACGGGAACGGTGAAAGGAGGCGAGTGAGAGAAGAGTAGGAGATGGATAGCGAATAATATTCTTCTTCGCCGCTTCGCAATATCGCATTCTCTGAGAGGGAGGGAAGGGGGGGATGGGGAACAATGTACACGCGCCGGCTTCGCACACAATTCCCCGATGCGCACGCAAATATCAGCGTAATTTAATTAAATGCGGGTCGACGTCGTATTGGGGAGGTAGATTGTTAATATATCTCTCGGTGCGGCGTCGGGGGAGCGGTGGCATATATATAGGATGTACAACTCCCCTTCCTCATCCCCCGGCGCTTGTCATTGTGTTCAGGCGGGCGCCTGAACGCGCGCTCTCATTTGTATAATTAATAATTCCCCCTCTTTTTGGGAAAATATCCCATGGCGGCGCATCAAAAGGAACATTTTGGAAGGGACGCAGAAAATAAATCATCGACGTTTTCTTTTTTGAAGGAAATAAATTATACGTTCCAGTTCATGATGGATTCACGTAAAATATAAAAGTTACGTCGAGGAGCGAAACGGTCTGATCACGGATTAAAAGGCAGACAGACTCCCGCTTCATTTGTTTAATAGGAACGTCCTTAAACTAAAATCACTACGATTCATTTTTTTACTGTTCATTCCTTCATGCGGGGCAAAGAATTTTAGCATGGGATGAGTGCCGTGGAACATATCTAACACAATAAATACCAAGACTGAAATTCGATACACATTGATTCACAATATGATATCACGTTTAAAGCCAAATGCTTCACTAATTTCGTCAGCTCCATCGCAGCACAAGTATGACGGAGAAATAAATAGTTGCAAACGACTTGAAAGCTACCATATTTTATTTTTTTGGTAAACGGATTATCAAAGCATGCTAACCTTCTCTGCAGCAATGCGTTTTGAAATCCAAATGAGTAATAAGTGCAACTACAGTTAAATTCATTCACATTATTTTATATCAACATGAATTATTCCAAGTAATTGCGTTCTTGTTGACTAGATGTATCGCTATGATTTATTTAGTTCATAATGAGAGCACAAAAAGGTGTAACCTCATTTAATTGTCAGATTATAAATCAGTGTATGGGTTCAGTTCTGATTGCACCAGAAATAAGTACTGCCTACCAAGTGAACATAGGCAGTAATCGGCAAGCAAACACAATAGTTATCATCATTAATCAGAAATATTTCAAAAAAATGACTTCAGAGTTTAAAACAATGGAACTCATGTAATTCCTCCTGAAATTTAAGTACTCTTTGTGGAATTCCAATGATACATCATATTGCGATAACTAATACAGTTTTCACTACAATTTCGACAGAATGTTCGCTTAATCAATTGAATATGAAAAATGGAGGAAATACTTGGGGTAATTTCTTTCCTTGTGCGTTTAAAACAGTACATTCAGCCTAAAACTCGTCTATTCAAGTTCCTAAGCATGAATAAAATTAGAAAAAACTATTTTAAAAGAACATTTATAAGTTTTTTCTATTAGAAAAACTCAATCATTTAAATTTTCGCGTATTTTTGGGGAAGTAGTAATTTTCAAAACCATCCCTCCTTCAATGAAACCCCTCACCGTAACATTCGCAGACCAGTTCTGCATCTGATTGATGCAAGCTCTTGCAATGACTTAATAATTCAATATTTAAAAAAAAAATTTTATGAACTCGGGGTAGATGATATTCTAATCTTGTTCTCTCAAATGACGCTTCTGGTGGCATCAAAGTTATGCTACCATTACATCCTGTTGCCATTTGCATTCGACGGCAAACTGTCCATTGCATTCATAATATTTTTTTGCATTTCTGCCGTTCGTGATAGAAAGAGTAACCAATAATTCGACTGAAAAATAAGAGGTGCCATGAAAGGATAATGACCATGGCCGCAGAATTTCCTCGAAAGTTCAAAATTCCACGAAGGGAGAGTTTTTTCTGCTTTGGTTCCCGTTGAGCGCGACTCTCCTCCAAAAACATGTCTTGTCTTCACTCCCCCAATCCTCCCCACCTTCCAAAAGCTACCCCCCTTTCACCATAATGTCCACAGCGGACGGTCTTCGCTATGAAATCACCGCAAATAAATTTCCCTCGAAATTGAGTTCACGAATACACTCAAATAAGGAGGTCATCGAACTCACATCCCACTCTCATGCAAAGGTAATTTGTAATGACAGAAATATAGGAATCACATACATTACTATACCACGCTTTATGAATAACGCTAAACTGGACTACACTCACGACTCTTTTTATCAGTGCTTGTATTGCCTATGAACAGGCTCAATTTCAAGTAGAAATCACAGAAAAGAGCAGCAATTGCAAAGATGGTCACGTAATAGCAGTTACATATTAGGTAAGGTGATTGACAACCGAGTCATCTGCACATTTTTAAACTGGTGGGTTGCTTTTAAAAGGAGAGAATAAATGGGGGAATGGAGAAAGCGTTGAAAGAAACCCGGCGTCAGCATTAATCTCCTCTTTAACGAAGGTCGACTAGTGGTCACGAACATACGCCCCATAGGAATGATGGAGTACAGGACTTAAAATATTATCCTGATGGGGATATATATTCCAATTCCACCTCCGGGATTCGAATCTGGGAAAAAACCAAAATAACAGGTATCACATTTCTTTATCGCCGCAATCATTTCTAAAAAGTAAATTAATTTTTAGTGAATTGCGAACTTAAGTATAAAAAATGTGGGCATGGCATATTTCGGCGCCAGATATGCTTATTTACGTTTAAAAATGTTTATTTTCAGCGTAAAATATAATATTGCATCAATTACAAATGAGCAATCTGGGCCAGAGTCAGAGAATTATAAGTTACAGGATGATGCTATCATTCAATACGTGACGGAGTCCGAACATAATCACGGTAGCTAATTGAAGTTGAGGGTTCTACATTTTTCATCTTTCATCGATAATGGATTTCTCACAAAACCTGTGGTTGCAGTATGAATTTACAAACCACAGTTTATTGTGCCTTTCTTGAAATTTTTCACCGAGAATCTATAGCTTTCACTCATAGTACTGCACCTTTATGGTAGGTTTTCATTGGAAATTCACTACTAAATAAACCTTCCCGAAAGCACCCTTTCACCAATATGTTCTACACATCAATGCTTCGCCAACTATGCCTAGAACTTCATCGTTTGTTTTCATTAACGTCCATCCTACTTCCTCCATCATTCTACAACCCTCAGCTCAAATACATTTAGTATTTTCTCATCCTCACTTTATCTTCAAATTAATAAGGCAAAATACAGAAAATTGATCTATAATAGGTACTTATCACCGGTGATGCAGGGACATCATTGACTTCCACCCTGCGCTCGAAATATCGGTGCATCGGATGGAAAAATACCCAAAAGCCGACGCATCTCCATCAGACATTGGGAGCAAGGGATAGTAACTGAAGGAAGCGCTTTCCCCCGTAAGGAAATACAACGGCAGGATCAATAAAATATTCTCTTCGCTTTAAACCGGGATGAAATACCAGCACGCCCGTTAAGACAATTCCATTCAGCGGTGTTGCTTGAGCATGGGGTCCTAAAAACAGTATTGAATGATGCCTCCCGTGATTTTGAAAATGTTCATGCGCCGTTCCTTCGCACGTTCCGTTCAAAGGAAATAAACGGACAGCGACATGATAGGAATTAACGATTCCCACCCCGACCAAAAGGCCCCGGAATTTTCCCAGCAAGTGGAATATGACAGTAAAAATAGGAATTTTCAGCTTCCCTTTTCCAACAGTCTGACGTTTCCCATGATTTATTTGAGTTCCTACCACGGGCGGCGTGATGCAAAGCTTGATTATGGCATGTTAAAAACGATGTAAGCATAGTGAATGCTCAAATGAATCCAACAGCCCTCCAGGGCGAATTTTATAGGAACATTTGATTTACAACGATTTTACTCGTCGAAGGTGGATGGACTCGTAGAAAAGACTTTCGAGATGATAATCAATTAGTATTGCAAAAAAATATCTATAGCAACAACTTAAGTGTTTTATGAAACTTTAAAGTAGTTTTTTCAGTGTCAAACTAAAATATTCAAGTGATCCTTTGTCTCTTTTCCTCTTATAGGGTTTGATCGGGGTAACCAGGCTATCAAAAGGTCTCGGGTTCGCATCGGGAATGTGCGTAGTATGGCTTCCGAATGTAAACCTAAGGTTATACAGCGCGATATAGCCTTAACATTAGAAATACATGAAACCCGTCTACTGATGCATTTAGGGTATGCAGTAGATCCCATTTCATCTCTCTCTTCAAGTACGATGAGAGCCAAAGGTGATAGCATAATATAAAAGGATGGCTATACTGCAGAAACATGACTGCGAATGAAAACTGACTGGAATAATACATACTTGCCTAATCCCTTTGAATTACCCTTCCCTGCGGTCGCACTCATTCATATGCAACAACTTGTGTATACCGTCCGTAAGTATGAGGTGACACAAATTTGAAGATATGGAGAGGAAGCACCATCAGTGACAGTAATTACCTGTTTGCATCGTTATTCGATTTGAAAAGTTAATTGCTACACGCTTAAAATAAAAATATTGTTTATGGATTCCAAAAATTGTAAAAAAAGAGCTGGCTCTGCAAATCTACGCAGTGATTAGACCTGTCATTTCTTTATTTATTTATTTAATTCATTGCTCACATGCAGCATTTCGGCCAATTTAAAGTGACACAATAACAGGCATTAAATAAAAAAACTATCAATGAAAACAATTGGTATACGGTGAAAATAATAAAAATACAAATAACATGTAGGAAGGAAGGGAGGTAAATGGGAGAGGTATTATTTCTTCATGGGAAAATGGGACGTGGCGAGATTGAAAAATGAGTATGAAGAGATAAAAAACGGATCTATATTATTAAGTAAAGAATTCAGTTGGGAGGAGAGGCGGTAGTTAAGTGAGCGCTTGACAAGGGATAGTCTGGGGATAGGTATCTGGAGTAAGAAATGTGTAAGTGTGGATCGACAAGGGACTCTGAAGTTAATTGGAGGAAAGCAATTCATAAAAATCAATGTGTGAGTTTAGAATGTTGTAAATACATTTTAAATCGGTTTTAATTCTTTGATGGGAGAGATCAGGGTTGTCATGATTTTAATGGATTTAAAATGCGAGGTAAAAAGACACTCAACAAAGCGTTTTAAAATCAACAAATAAAGCAGGATTATAAAACTTTTCACGAATACCTTTTTTAGGAATTAAATAAATTAGCAGTTTACCACTTATTTATATTAATTATAGGTTTATTGCGACCGTCTTCGATGTATTTACATCATTGTCAAGCAAGGTTCTAATTGTTTACTAAATAACATTAGAACCGTGCTTGACAATGTAAATACATCGAAAGCGGTCGCAATAAACCTATAATTAATATAAATAAGTGGTAAACTGCTAATTTATTTCATTTCTAATGAATCAATTCCACCACATCTGCCCTCAGATAACTTTATTTAATAGTATTCAGGCTTTTGGTTCTGCGATTAAATTATTTAATATTATGCAACAGTTTCGCCGTGCTATGCTGCCGGCTTCGTCGGGCTTTAAAGAACAACAATGGTCTTTTTTCAAAAATAAAATAAACAATTCCAACAGTTGATGATTTTGAGAAGTAAAAAACTTATTTTCGAATAAGTCTCTTCCAGGTATAAAGAAGTTTATAACTATCCTCTCTAGTGATGTTATTTGGTCTTTTTTCTATTTCGATCGCCTCCCTTATGAGCCGTGGAAAGTAACTGCTTTCTTTGTGTAGTACTCTTGCCATCTCGATGTCATTGGCGTGACCATCTCTGACCAATGGAAGAGACTTATTCGAAATTAAGTTTTTTACTTCTCAAAATCATCAACTGCTGGAATTGTTTAATTACCTTTTGAAAAAAGACCACTGTTGTTCTTAAAAGCCCGACGAAGCCGGAGCATTGCACGACGAAACTGTTGCATAATATTAAACAATTTAATCGCTGAATCAAAAGCCTGAATTCCATAAACGTGAGGTGCGAAAATCTACAAAAAAACTTTATTTAATGCTTTTTTTATCTACCATGGCTTGAAGCATTACAAGAAATGCGAACATATTTTGAGTAACTGACGTAGTCGATTCGAAAGAGTGTTCCGGGGAGTGTCCTATTCTTCAACAAGCCGAGGACATCACCGAGTCTCTTCCAAGAGAGGAGCCTTCGCGAATGAGATCGGCGTCGCCCTTGCGTCGCCCCACGCCGCCGGCCACGCCTTTATATTAATCGCTGCGATTCGCGCCGTCTCGCGAAGGAATGCCGAATCGGAAGAAACGAGACGCCCACGCCCCGCGACGACGCCTCCGCGGGGTTCGCTTTGGCGGCGACGCCGGCGCGCCACGCGAGGAGAGTGGTGGGACGACCCAACGGAGAGCGAGGGGAGAGGACCAAATGAGAGAAGAGAAACACCATCCACCTCCTACTTCTGGTCCCCTCCTATTCCTATGGAAAATGCGTCGCACAAGACGGGGAAGAAGATGGGAAACTTTGCAAAGCAAGAATGAAGAGAAGAATAGAAGGAAAAATTTATTGTAAACAGAAAACTCAAATCAAAACAAATATATAAAAAGTAAAGAATAAATGTAACATTGTGAAATAATTGGGGTTTGAAAGTGTAAAGGCACACCTCACACATTGTAAATGTAAGGAAATGGCGAAATTTGTACTTTTTGTGTAGAAATAAAAATTTGAATACATATATATAAGTTCGTAGAAGTATCACAATCGTGATTGTGTGAACAAACGGTGCCACATATGAGGCGGTATTAAACATAGAAACACAGAAGAAACACAAATTAAGTTCCGATATTTCGCTTGCGGCTAGCAACCTTTCTCACAGGAAGGAAGCAAGCGTACTATACTACGGATTATGTTTCCTTCCTTCCTGTGAGAAAGGTTGCTAGCGGTAACCGAAATGTCGGAACTTAATTTGTGTTTCTATGACTTAATACCGCTCACTTACGGCACCGTTTATATATACATATATATACATATATATAAACGGTGCCGTAAGTCAAGAAAATTTTCTGTATATGCATATAAAAAAATGAAATAAATATAATGGTATAAGCTTGCTACAAGGCGTTGATGTTGGGGAAGGATAGGAAAGTAAATCAGTGGACACTCACTGCCAGATGATCCATGACGACACCGGTGTCCACTGTGTCGTCATGGATCATCTGCCAGTGAGTATCCACTGATTTACTTTCCTATCCTTCCCCAACATCAACGCCTTGTTGCTAGCTTATATATATATATATATACATATATAAAACTTCTTTGGGAATCACTCGGGTTATAAATACAAAATATGCCAAGAGGGTGGCCGATAAAAATATAGACAAGCGAAAGACACAAATTAAAACTTCCGATATTTCGGTGGTGTAGTATCCACCTTTCTCAAGGTAAAGAGTAGGAAACTTTACCTTGAGAAAGGTGAATGCTACACTCGTATGGAAAGGTGGATACTACACTGTATATATATATTCCTTTTATGTGTTCCTATCCCTTTCCATTTCCTATGATTTTATGAATTGACTCGCGACTTTGAGCGTCTGGATTTCGAATGAATGAGTATATATATATTTATATATATATATCCCTCCTACTCCCTAAATCCTCTTTGGGAGGGTGGGTCGGACCACTTCCGAGCAAGGGGAGGCGGGAAGACCAGTCGGTTACGCTCACGAAGGGCAACAGAGTGTACCAAGGGCACCGCCTCACCGCTTTGTCACTCCTCCGATACAGCAGATTTCTTGGCCGAGTCCCAAGGAAAGGGGGGAGTAAGTTTTTTTTAAAGCCATTTTCTGAGTCTCCGATCTGAGAGATGCGCACGCGGGGTTGCGCCCGGGCGATGCTCACTTCTTCGCCCTGGCAACAAAGGCGCCATCCCACGACGCCGACTTGGAGAATGGCGCCTTATCTAATGCGCCCGTGGTTTATGTATACACGTCCTTACGCGTGCTTGTGTGTAACGGGCAACTGGATTACGAGCTAACGCTATCGTCCCAATGGTAGATAAATAATTCGGGAGGGCCATTAGTGTCCTTTCAACTCCTCTCAAAGGACACTTAAAAAAGTTCGGATAACGAACTTTTATCCTTTCTTATAATGGAAGAGAAGATTAAGAAGGACGGCAGGAGTTTTACTCAGTGCGCCGGATGTCTTGGTGGTCAATGCTTTCCTTTTAACCGACCAACCCAAATGTTGCAGCCAAGAATCTCTCCTTTTTTCAGCAGTCATCCAAAGTGTTACCGGAATTGAGCTTGAAGATGCAAACCAACTTTGGCGATGGAAGCATGTTGCAATCCTATTACTTCCTCACACAAAATGACAAGACTCCTTGGTAACATACAAAATCTTAACAAAAAGAATTGCGCATACTCGAATCAATTTTCATACTTAATAGTTGGACCCACCGGAATGGATATGACCCAAATATTTATGAGGTGCAATGTGAAAATCATTTCAACCATATAAATACGCTAAAGAAGCTTAAGTTTTTACATTATAGTGGGAAATGCGGGAATATGTGAAACATAATTACCCCAGTTGGGTCGCGGGCAACTACCAACCACTCTGGAAACACCGGTTCCCGCTAAATCACCGAAGTTAATTATCATTGAGCTCAGCACGAATTCGGAGTGATCCTCTTTAGTCGTCCGAGGTCAATTGCCCCTGTCTCCAAGAGGCATATAGCAAGTGTGAAATGGCCTAAGCCGTCGAAGTAAGTATTTTAAACTACTAACTCTACCAGCCGGATCGAAGATAAATGAAACAACGGCTGCAAAAATATATACGGTTACCAAACATTTACATTGGTCAGTCAGCATTTGAAAGACTCAATTATCTATAGTACTCATCTATACTAAAAAAATCGGAATATTTCAATAAAAATCTGCTTCACAAAGAGAAAATCATAACAAAAGCTTAGGTACCTACTATTTTTAGGATATAATTGAAAATCAAAGTACGCAATAACTTGGACAAAGGAACATAATATTTGTTTCGTTGAAAAGTAATTCCCACTTAAAAGAACGACGTGTAACGAACGAACGAACTCCAAAACTTTATTTTAGTAGGAACAGTGGGATACTTACTTACATTTGTATCTAAATTTACAAAATACAAGCAAATTATACCGCCGATGAAAAGAAAATGACAAAGAGGAAAAAAATATTATTAGCCGAAGAGTTTCTGACAATATGATTAAGACTGACTCTATGGCCTACAGAGCATTATCAAGTCCCACAGCATATAGCCAAAGTGGCACTAACTACAGAGGTTACAACTTCATAATATGTAAATAAAAAATAATCGAAGGTCTCTTTAGGTAGTGATGTCCAAGTCAAGCCATGCGGAGATGAAACATCTATCTAGTAGTAACACTACTTTCCAGTCTGCATACCACACAAGAAAACTTGTCGATCGTGCTGATTAAAATGACAGATTAAGGTTTAACGTAAACGTTTTAATTCAACCATTCATATAAACTCTTGCGTGAAATGAGTGACGAATGCCACTATCAATCATACTGGAAGGCTGATTGGCAACGTTTCTTTTTTGTCAAGGAAGCTTGGCGAAGGTCCCGCAATAAGGTACTTTACTCAGTAGGTAAGCAGCTTCGCAAGGATTTATTCTACGTGCCGCATCAAATCAGTTCCTAGGGAATATCTCCCAAAGAACGAGGAACCCAGCGACTTGAACCCCACCAATTTACGCTGATTGAATATCGAAGGATACACAAAAACCCGAAAAGAGTTTACCAGCTTTTACCCTACAATTTTCACAAGCTTATCCATTTATCGTACACTCAACGTTTGCATTTTCCTAACGAGACCACTAGAGCCTACAAGCTTGAAATAATGCTGCAACACTGATGACTGAAGTAAGTCCTTCTCGATCATGCGAACAAAACGATTTATTTAGCAGCTTGTTTTAGGAGATGAATCGAATTGGCGAACCAGCTCTCGTGTGGATGTATGTACTTTTGTTGAGAGATCGAGAGTCTCGTGTGTTATCGAGGCGAAGAAAAAGAGTTGCTGACTTGCGTGGGGAATGGACGGGATGGTGGGGGATGGGTAATTAATCAGTCGACGCCCACTCTGAATGGGGTTGAAGAAAGAAGGGACGGGGATGGAGCCTGGTGGATCCCTTCGAGGGAGGCTTGGACCACTCGTATTCCAAATTATTTCTTTTATTGTAGTGAGACTGAGATTAGGAAATGGACTTGACCATACGGACCATGGATTAAAAAAAATATAAATGTGGGAAAGGACACAACGAGCAAACCGTGTGCGTAGCGCATACACAAATGAATTCAAGGAAGACGCACAGGAAACAGATGCTCGTACAGGTTGCATGCGTATGATAATTATCTTGCTGTCATGCTACTTCGCGGCGCGAGGTGCATTTGAACAAGTCTGAGGAAATTTTGGTTGGACAATAAGAACATCAAAAGAGAACAGTCACAAAAATACGGCCGTATTAATAGGATTCAAGTTAAACCCTTGTTTTTCAAAGATAATTTACTTATTCCTGGTCCTTGAGGGGATTAAAATGGGGCTAAGAGTTGTATTCGGTTTCGCACTGAGTTTAAACTTTCGACATTAACTCAGTGTACCTTTGGATTAACTTTATCTGGACTAATTATGCCTAGGATAACGCCATTTGGAAATAAAACTAAGACATGACACTGGTTCAATGGGAGCCCCGGATGAACTTCCTTAGACCTTGTCTAACAAAATTATGAAAACTCCCGCTAATCTTTCCTGGTAACACTTCCTTTCGAGGCATTTAACATTTTTGTTTTAAATAAAGATCTAATTCAGCTTAACGTATCAATCTCATCGTGTAAAATGTTTAATTGTATTCGCTGAGTAAGTTAAAATAGATTTTCTGCATTGAAAGCAGAAAAACGCACGATGCTTAGTCTCAACTCAATATTTAGATACAAAAATAACCGTAAAACCTTGATGGGCTAGTAGTTGGGACCTGCTTGAAACGGTGTCCTAAGACAAGGAGCGTAAGCACAGGTGTACATCAATACTTCGTTCGGAAATATGGGCGGAGAATGTGTACAAATTACAAAACTTTATAAAATGTGACAATGGATAGTCGCCACGGAAAGCAGGATGGCATGAAAGGATTTATTCGAAATTTTTAAGCAAGATGATTGTTGTATGATCATTATTGTAAGTTGGAAACCTTTGAAATTAAGGAGGAACATAAACAGGTTATGCGGGATACACAAATCAATTACAAAAGAACGGGCTTGGGAGGAAATAAATCAAAGGCTAAACTCACCCTGCTACATAGGAAGAAATGACCACAAGTACAAAATTAAATGTAGAAAGCAGAAAATGGATATCATGAAGCAATCTTTCTTAAATAGAGGTATAAAGGAGTGGAATGAGTTACCTGAAGTAATTTTTGAGATCTTTCCGCTAACGTTAAAATTTTTAAAAATAAGTGTTCCTCGATTCTATAATGGTTTATTTGGAAGTGTTTTGAAAATTTCATGTGTATTTTCTTATGTTTATGTTAATGTTACCACCAGGCAATTGCCTACTTGTAACGTTTTGTAATTAAATTAAATTAAGTTATTTCTGAAATAAGCACCGAGTAAAAGGCCTTATATGCCACTCCTGAGTTTAAATTTTATGTACTGGATTTGATATCCGGGCTTTGACAAAAGTTTCGTAGAAAAAGAAACGCCCAGCCTTTTACATTCCGCGTCATTCACTTTAAATCAAGAAATCCTTTTCTTTCACGAGACATTTCCTGGACTTATTTTCGTCCGATTCTTTATTTTAACGTACATTCGGTCGTCTTTGAAGCATTCTCACCGCGTTATCAAGCGGTGACAACTCATTGTCAGTGCTTTGCAATCTTGTGTCCAGCAGCACACTAGTCGGGGAAAAATTATTGAGACTCCTTTCTTTACGACCCGAGCGAAAACCTTGCGAATATTCGGCAGTTTTCCAACGGAGGCTCCTTGCTGTTAGCTTATCGCTTGTTCGCATCGAGGTGTCAGGTCTTCTTTCACCTATCGCCGAACTGCGTGAGATGGGCAGCGAGAAGAGGCCGAAGAAAGAGACTGAAGGGTCTTCTGTTGTTTACGGGAAGTCCCGAAGGAATGGGAAGGGAAGACGTGACACCGGTGACACCTCTCGAGGATGCATGCCGAGGATGCGAAATATCCATTCCCCCGCAACACACGCCATAAAAAGTCATGCACAACCGATTTAAACGTGAGCAGTGGGCGCACGTAGAAGGCGAAAGCAAGAAGTGCATAATTTTGCAGTCTTATTGTAACCAAGAACTAAGTCCATGTTGAACAATTGAACCCACATTTACGGCGAACACTGGCGAGCGATTGATGGGAAAATAATGCTCCCAGCTAAAGAGACTTCATAACTTACCCCTTCATTCGAACACAGTTTGAATTAGTATATGATTATTTAAAAAACAAAGGCGCAGAATGGAAAATAATGCTCCGAAATGTAAATCATATTAACTTCGCAGCTACAAAAATCTTCAATGTTTGTAGTCAACTTCACTTGCAATGAAAAAACTTGCAATACGGAGACAATTAGACGGTACGCCACCTTTAGAAGCAAGTATTGCAAGGAGAGCATGAATTACGACAAGGTGTCCATACGAACATACTTAAGGGCGATTGTGGGGATCAAGGACCGTAATAACATTTGTGAAAGAATATTTTACCAGCGACCCACGACATTAGGACAAACCATGATAATCAACATTCTATTAATCCATAGTCATAAAGTCTCATCCCATGAAAATGTGAAAATTAATATAACAGCAATACAGTTCAGTTAGCACACTTCCTCGGCGTGCAATGCGTCCAGGAGAGACAGCCCATATATTTGATTCATACGTTATTGAAGAAATGAAACAACATTGCGACAAGCTAAGCTTTCATTCTCCATCTTTAGGTTGGCTATGATATTCGGTAGTTTATCGCTCACTGGTTCAGCTTCTTAAATTACCTACGCAATACACCGAGCATCTGATGGAACATATAATATAAAGTCCACATAGTCCATTAGTAGCATGAAGTTATTGCATGGATACGGTCAGAGAAAAGAAAAATTCCGCAAACAAGTAAGCTCATTAAAGTGCCAGTTTGGCCCATTTGTAATGAATATTTATGTATACCTACGAATTGTGTATGCATTAATGCATATTTTACTGCATTACTCCATTAACTATTTTGTTTATATCCAGATGCCTTGCGCACGAAGATGCTATATTTTACAGTATTATTTTGTAATTTTTATGCGTTTAATGCGAGTAACTCTGGAGAAATCGTTTTACATCACTGGAGCTTAGGTATTGTACGGAGGTCAGATGCTTCAGAGCTCTTGAGGGATGAGGATCATTTGATATTAAAGTAGCCAATAAGCATCGTCCAATCCAACCAAATACCCTCTGGTTTATTTCGCTCTTGTCCATTCGTTAATGGATATCACATAGTAACGATATCACAAACGAAGCATAAGGTTTATCCGAGTTTTACTGTTTACCGCATATCGATCATGACCTCTGACACTTTTTGCCTTAGAGAACCAATATCAAATAGTCTCATAACCTTAAGCTAAAATAGCCCTTATAAGTTATAACATGGCTCTAAAAGATCAACGAATAAAGATTATTATAGACCTGCACTCCAAACGATTCCCAACAAAACTATTTACAATATTGTTTTTTGGAAAAAAGCGATCCTTCGCATAGAATAATCCCAATCCAGCCAGAGGAAATATGGAGTCATAAAGAATTCATGTTCCCGATATCCTTTGAAGATCCGCCATCACTTTAGCCGCTCCAGCTAAGAGGAAGTCGTAAATGTGCCACTTCAACCATTAATGTTTGTACTAGCCCGAAAGCAGGCGCACAAAGAAGCCCATATGAACTCGACCTTCCTAGGAAGTTAGATGCCTTTACGTTTCTTGCGATTCCACCTGCATCAGCGGGTTTGCTCGAGTCACATCTGAAATATACTTAGAAGGCCATAGTTATAGAATCATTAGGCATTCGAACTTTTCCAGTAACCCTGGGAATCTGCGTTCTCCGTAATGGATTGTTGAATCCATACTTTCACCCATGTACCGAAGTGCTATGCTAATTTCCTACACCTGGGATGAGCTAATTTCCAATTGCATATTAAGAATTAATGGTATGAAAAACTCGTCACTTTTAGCTCTGCATGCAGAAAAGTCAACTTCTGCACCGTTTCCAAAATTATCACTCATAAATGTAATATCAAGGCTAATAAATACATAATATGCATTTAAAGCAAGTTATCATCAAATTTACCATCGGTTTTATTAATAAATGGTATTATAAGTGTAATTTTTTCCTGATTTTTGCAGACGTTACTTAAAATACTTCCATTCTTCCGGGTAATCCATCACAACAAATGACATTTTTTTGTGTAGCAGGCAAATTCTAAGTAAATAAAGTTAAGGTAGCTTCATCATATTCCACTGCAAATATAGGATTGAAATAAAAACACCAACCTTATCTTTTAATGTAGCTTCACACAGCCAAAAGGTAAAGAATTATTGAGCACGGTTTAACGGTACAGGGAGGAAATACATGAAAATAGCCTCGACAGAAGTCAACGCTTTCTGAAGATCAACTTAGTATCACGAATGCAAACGTTGCCTTTTTAACCATGGATATGTTTACGAGGAAAAGCGGTGAAGTCGAACTTCAAGAGCCAATTAACGAAAGGGGATACAAGGGTCGTAATTTTCAGATTTCCATCTCGGAACCGTTGAAGGAAGCGTGTTTGGCGAGCAGGGAGGGTTTATTCTCATAGACGTCCCCTGTGCGCACCCAGAAATTCGCGAGTTATGACACGCCGGGAAGTAACTCACTCCCGCTCGCATGCCTAGCTCCTTTTGATACTTCTGCACACAGCTATGACTGAGCCACATACATGCGTGATCGAGGAGTTGAGTCTGCGTGCTCGCATGAAAGATGAAATGCTTTGACTGTAATCCAGAGGCTCCTCGCCTCCCTCCGCAAAGCGGAATCCGAGAAGATAGCACATATAATTCCTTCGGACCCGCGTTCTGCCTTCTCTTCGAACGACAAGCGTAACGAGGAATTGTACATACCTACGTACGCAGATGTCCGCGCATAATTGTGGGTAGCACTGCACGCGCCATCCTTGCGAAACCACACGGGTAGCTCTCTTGACGTGCACATATTCTTTATGATTTGAAGATGGAAAAGAAGGACCTCTTCTCGGAGAATCTCCCCACCGTGGATATCACTGCTCGCATCGCTGGAACGCCAATAATTTCACATTTCAAGAATTACCTACACCATGGCCTCTCAACCACTAGCTTGATCCGCTAGAATAGATTTTCCAGGAATCTCTGAACGCATTACGAAAACTATTTCCCCTTTTCAAAGCCTAAGCGCATTGAGAGCGCATTGGTCTTCTAGTTATGGGATCAAATGTGAAGGGAAATACACATGAGCACGCATGTATCTTTGAGTTCTTTTTAAATTATTTTAAAACGCGCAGCATAAGCAGTTTTTTCTCTGTTCAGGCTTATTCACGAATTACGTTTTAACTTATTATGAGATTAATCAAAACGCAATAGCATTCTAAGTTGGCTATTTCCTTTTCCAAGCTTTATTTGCTAACAGCCGCGAAATGTACAACAATGCCGCTAATGTTCATAAAATTTCACTCTTCCACCTAATAGCAGGGAGGGGAAGGTGTGGAGGTGTAGGTAGCTATGGAGCGGCGCACAGGTCTTCCAGGTCATTGTGCCCAGCAAAGAGCTGCAGTCGTGCTTCCAAGTTACGTTGATGGCATCACCCTGGCAGGAACAAGCAGCAGAAAGGCCCGAAGATACTTATTAGAGGTGAAATATGTCGCAAGTATTAGGAATGAGTTTAGGGGTTTTAAAACGGTGTATTGCTCAAGTTGAATTATAGCAGTTTGAAAATACGGAGCTGTTTACACCATCCTATTCCTCAGGTATGCAAAAGCACATTCTCACGTCGAAAAAAGTTCTACTTCTGGGAGCATGCACAATGCCCATTTACCTCGACCTCAGCGATTTTACATCTGTTAAATGAGGATAATGCTATTCTAGTCACTAAATTTTGATCTTCCGGCCACCCGATCGGTAATGTTTTTTTATATATTTTTTTGTGCAAAGCTCTTCGATAACATTTCTGTGAAATGTAATTCACGCTTCAATGACGGTGGGAATGCACAGTTACCATGGATGGCGTTATCCGGCGACGATACAGCGAGCTAAACCGGAAAACGTTGAGATAGAATAAAGAGATAAGGGTTTACGTAGTGAATTAAGGGATATCTAGATCGCATGCAGGGCTGATCGGGGGGGCCGGATGCACAAATCGCCGGAGAAGAAGACGGGACGGGGGGTGGAGAGCAAAAGGATATCGCCGAGTCCCAGAGCGCACTCGGACGGCGACGATTATATTATCCACCGTTTATTTTTTGTCTCTCCCTCTCCGAACGTTCTCAGAATTCTGCTTTGGACGTTGGGACCCCTTTTATAGTCATTCTTTCCCTCTCTCACTCTCTCGAATTGCTAACGCAAGACCCAAAGCAGTGCATCCGTGGCAATCGGCCAGGATTCCAGCATCTGACACTTTTCACCTTATCTCCATTCCCAAAGCGTTTCCGAAGTAGCGTTCCCTAAAAAAAATGGGATGGGGAGCGAAAAGTGTTCGACAGTGTTTATGTGTTGCTGGCCTGAATTTTATTTTTTCTCAGGGTCATGAATAGAATATTCTTGTTTCCTGGAAAGTGATTAAAGGAGCAAAAACGTTATCCATCGGCACAGATACGTTCAAAATTAAAAGAGGTTTCAATGGAGCCATTTTAGGTTCAGAATTCAAGATATTTAAAGATAGAGTAGTAAAAAGCTTGTAATTCCGGACTTGAATAAGTCATAGCAAACCGTTACTTCCAAGCTTCCACCCCATAGTGGGAGAGACCATGTAGGGAGTGATCGTTTTGAGTACGCACCAGAAAAAAAACAAAAGTGAATTAAAACAAAAAAATCGAAGCTCAATTCACATAACCATTATGAAATCCGGCAAAACACCCTAATATGAACCTGGGATTATAAGAGTCAGTGTAAAAGTATGCGAAATGCCGCTCATTGATAAACATGTATTTTACTCCCTCCCGCATTATTGAATTCATGTAGATTAACCAGGACAGTAGGGAGGCCCTGAAGTAATAAAAGCGCATAGCATTAGATGTCATTTCTATTACGTATTTCTCTTATCATTTCGAAGACATAGCTTCGGATGTAATGCATGATTACTAAGCAAAACAAAATCTGCACTCACACCAGGGGTGCGATCACGGATCTCCATAACGCGTGCTATTCTTATTCGCTATTATTCGCTTATAATCGCTATTCTTTAAATTGCGCTAATTATGGCGAAAACGTGATTGTCATTCTTCAAATTTTGTCATGTGCTTTGAATCACAGGTTTAATTGATAGGAGTCCGTTCTTAAAACAATATTTTTAAGCATCAACTCTTTGGAGCGGTTTTTATGTTTTGAATAACGATAGCGACAACGCGAAAGAATGAACCGTGATCCCAGTCCATAGGTCTCCAAGTTTAATTTCTTTCCTCCCCCTTTATTTTCTGCTTCAATCCCCTGACATATTTGTTTTAGGATTGCGGGTCACAGCCATTTTGTTCAGAGAGTACTACATTCACTAACTGATGGGTTTCAACGCGGAATGACAAACAGGTTTTATTAACAAATTATCAGGCAGATGGTGGAAAGGTCTGTTGAGGCAACAGTTAATAAACGAAATAAGGTCGATCTAGGGGTTAGGTGATAGCGATAGCCACTTAGCAATGCCACACTGGCGTGCGCTCGCTGTTGCGCCCACGTGCCTCGGAACAATTGAATGGAGGCTGGAATGCGGACAGCAATAGGAGAAGCAGGAGGTGGGATGTGAACCCGCGACGTCCGGCTGAGCAGGTGCTCTCTTGCTCAAAATTACCGGGTCGGTACGCTACAAAGATGAAATTATTCTCTAGGGTCTTCCATCGAAAACACGAGCACATTATAATGTGATCCTCGTCTTCATTACATTCACGCAGCTATAGTACAGAAAGTGTTTTTTTTTTTGAGAGTTAACGATAGTGGACATTTTCCCCTAAAATCACGCAACTTAACAGTGGAAAACAGAATTTTCGCAATATTTGCGACATCTATTTTGGTGGAAAAGTAAGTTTCAGCCGTACATTCTGCTCACCGAGATGAATTTTGGCCAGGCCACCCCGTTTTAAGGCCACTCTCAGACATACAAAATTACTATAATTTTGCCTAATCCGCTAGCCTATGGACTCGTTTTTGGGCTTGGTGCCAATTGCTTCAATTTTTGAGGGATGAAGAGACTACGTTTTAGCATGCTACAATGTTTTTTCCGATGGAGAGTGAAATTTAAAATTGCAAGCCATGGATAAACTGCCACGCTACAATTTAATGGATATTGAAAGGAGTATGTGGTTTTAAAAGTACGGGAACAGATGGGGATTAAAGAAGGAGAAGATGCTAATAAGATTCGCGGATGACCAAGCGTTAGTTCTATTGATTGGCCTTCCTAATGGCTATAGAACTGAAGACATTACAGGGGCGATCCCACGGGGGGGGGGGGTATAAAGGGGATATATCCCCCTCCCCGAAAATTTTTGGTCTTACGAAACAATTTTAACAACTAGATGTCCTACTTAAGTATTTTATAAATATAATTTAAATGGTAATGTCTCCCCCTGAAATACATTCCTGGGTTCGCCCCTGAAAGACAATGATAAGTGAATCGCAGTCATAGTGTGAAATGCATGTGCTGAAGATCAATCAGAGGAAGCCGAAGGTAATGACATAATAAGGAACGCGGCCATAAATAAATAAGCTGGGAGGGCAGATATAAACGTGGCATAGTTCACACATCTGGGAAATATAACAGAATAGAATGGGTTTGGTAATGAGGTCATAAGGTCTAGAATTTGATTGGCGACGGAAATATTTGCGAAAAAATGATTTTGATGATGGGGACACTGGGTAAAGACTAGTTAAAACTTTAACATGGAACGTAGCGCTCTATGGTTCGGAAAGTTGGTCTCCGCGGAATAGGATTTAAGCGCACTTAAACTTTAGAGAAGAGGACATGGAGGAGAGTAGAGAGGATTTTTTTATAAGCGTGGCATTGAGGAAAATAAATAATAAGTTTGAGATGGGGAGGAAATAAAGTTCGAGATGGATATTCAGAAGATGCAGAAAAAAATGGATGGAGGATGTGTTCGGAGACGAGTTCAAAACGGTGAGAGTGACAGAAGGAAGAATGTGGTGCTATAACTGACGATGAAGGGAAGAAAGAGGATTTTTGGATGACAATAGGGGAAGCAGAAGGGATGAGGGGCTAAAAAAAGAGTAGATGCACGGAAAAACGGATATTTATTTTCGGATAAGTTTAGAGATGGAGAATTGTTTAGAATAGAGTAAATTAAGGCAGGGCCAATTCAAAAAGCTAGCACTCCATTGGAGAAACGATAAATAATTATGATGAACCAGAATTGAAATACCATGCGACAACTGAAGAGAGATGACACCGCCGACATTCACCAATGCCCACATGCGGGCAAAGTGACCGTCGCATGGACCGCACCGACGATCTAATCGGAACCTCCACGGCCTGACGACCTTCGGGTGAGTATTTCACGGTACGCCTTCCCGGGGGATAACACACCCGCGGTCGGCGAACATAGCGTCCATTAGCCCGAACCATGACCAAGCTATGTAACTAGGAAATCAGGCGTATCTCCCCTTTTCCCACTAAGGCATAGTCCTCAGCCATCGCCAGTCTCAAGGGGGTTCACTCCCTTCATTATCGGAATAGGGAGAGGACATATCAGCCATCATCTCCAACACGACTCTCTCATTGCAGTGTCTCAGTACCGGCCAAGCAAATATCTTTTTTTTTGCTTCACACTGCCTTTGCGTTTCAAAAAAATCCTCAGTAGCAACCTTTTCTTAGGCAGCCTGGTTGGATGAAGGAATGGGACGGAAAGTTATCTCACACCGATAACTTACGTTTAAACCAGCTCTCAGCTCGGTTTCGCGTAATTGTGATATCCTTATAGGATTCCATTCACGTCACATAAATATTGGAGCAGGTAAAAAGAACTTACTTTTAATTCTTCATTCACTCAACTCGTTTGAGTGGAAATTCAATTCCTTCTCAATAAAAATCTAATTTTCTAAACTAAAAATTGGTACTTGTCCAGGTAAACTCTGCAGTAGTCCAGTCGTTGACAGAGTGCCAAATGCTAGAATTAATGAAATGGGCAAGATAAAAATACATGATCATTCACAGACACACACATAAGAGAAATGATTGGATATGGATTAACACATTGAAACATGTGCAATTGAAACTATAAAACTTTTATTGATGGTTTCATAAAAAAATTCAATCTACCGTTAAAAAAGGAACTTCAAACGTATTTTGATTCCCATAAGCATAATCAGTTTTGACAACTCACTGTTGAAAGCCAGCAAGGGTTTCACACCACATCAGGGCGAGTCTCCGCATTCCTACTGTACATCACATCCCTGGCTTTTTAAAGAGTAAAATCTCAACACTTTACGAGTGTAACATATGATCACCGGAACAGGTGTTTCGCGTACATATATGCCAAACTTAAGACTTGCCTCCCTCGTAACCAGCTCAATCAAAACTTATTTATATATTTAAATGCAGACCTGAATTGTATGTAAAAACATTTCACGCAAGGTCTTGGAAGTGTATCTACGCTCATTTATTATCCTGAACAAAACCTTCCCACTATCACAAAAGAAGTTAGCTGAAATGATTGATGCATGTGATACATATGATACCGTACCCGATACTGCCAATAACGTCATGAAGGAGTGAGCATGAATAAGCAGAGTGCATACTCGCCTGAGAGAACCGTATCTCTCGCCTGCCAATCCTAAGGTCGCGGGTTCGAGTCCCGCCTGGGTGGGTTTTCTTCCACTCAGGGCATGGGTGTTAACATGTAAGGGTTAAATGGAAGAGATGGCTGTACAGCCCAAATTTCGCCCTGAACATAGTTGCAATTATTATTAATATATCTCTAAAATTATCCGTCAATATACGAATTAAGAAAACCACACTACCACTACCGTTACTGTGCTCTTGGAGTTGGAAACCAGTAGTTTGTGATGCTTGAATTATTGTGTAATGGAAGATTTCCAGCGGATTCCCTAATGCACCAGCGGATCTCTAATCCCTTATGCACCAGCGGATTAGAATCAAAGTAGTAGATTCCAAGCATGGCCAATGCTCGGTTGTTCCGTGCCCTCACTAGAAGGCGACGCATGTCGCGTATGCTTCGGGCCTCGAAGAGCCGTATGTGCTCCCGAGATGGTGGGACAGGATAGGTGCCTCTTTGCGCGGCTGAGCAGCTTCAATCCCACAATCCAGCGCCATGTAAAAAACTCGTAGCGTAATCTAATAGCCTCATGATGACAGCTCTGATTTGCTTTATATCCTTACTCCTTTCTTTTACTTTGAGCTACAACCCTTCACGGGCATCGTTCATGCGGGAATTAGATGAGGGATAGCTCCATATTTGTTAGACTTTTGAATTAGATTATACTGACCAGTATTATAATCAAATATGTGCTAGAATTGTGTTTCTTGACTCTAAAACATTCCTTTTTCATTAATGATTGCATTACATAATACAACAATGTAAGGATAACTATGCCGCTTAAGACCCATTTGGAAATTGATGCTTAAAAACCATCTTGCTCCCCACCACACTAAGCAGGAACTGAAATAGCACCCCGATTATCGTGCAACCAGAAAACAGGTCTGGATTCAACGCCTTAGTCCAAGGAGAAAGGGGTCCACGATAATTGAGGAAAAATAGATTCGTCTACAAAAAGTAATGTTCAGAACCACAAATAATTACGCGTAAAGTGCAAGCTTTCAGCATCAATTCATAATCAAGTGAGCGATGAGGTTGAAATGAAGGCTTTCATTCGAATTTCATCTTTTGTCCCCATTAGGTCTCTAAATTTGTTTGTTTTTGAGTGTGAATTTTTCCTTCGTAAAACTTCTTATTTGCAAAGATTTTGTTTTATTCCGTGCTGTGGTCATCAATTACGCCTCGTTTCCAAAGGAGAAGCTGGTACTTCAAGAGTGATCTGAGGGTTTGCTAAAATTCGAAGTATCTGAGTAGCGCTTATTACTTATGTCCAGTTGTAAATATTCACTGCATGTACCATTGTATTACTTCAAAGCATTATTCACGTATTTTCATTCCTGGCTACCCTGTTTTCTGTTTCTGTCCAGTTTCAAGATTAAGTTGCCATCTGGTGTTTTTCTTGTACATACCACTTTCGAAGGTTTCATTTAATTTATACTCAGCGCGCGATTTTTCATTGAATTTTCTCTTTGCAAAATGGAAATTTAGGAATGGGCAATAGGATCTTAAAGCTCTTCCGCAATGTTAAAGCAATTTAAAGACAAAGCAGCTACCGAGCAGTCATCATCCAGATCTAAATTGGATGTGAATAACCCGACACCATTTTATGATTTAAAGCAGGGTGGCGGGTAGTAGAGATGACTCAGTGATTCGAAACGTGCCGTCATCAAAGTGGTTTTTTTTAAAAGCAATGGGTTACTGATTTAATACTCCCGACATATGTCCATTTTACGACATCAACCTCCATTAAGGGAGCATCTTAAGGCCTCTTTCCGCTCTTTTTACAGCTCTCTCGCCTGCAAAACGCAATATCCTAATTTTTTACTCCATGGACTTAAAACAGATAAAGCGTCACCTTTAAATTTATTTTCCACCCTCTCGATCCAAACGCTGAAATTAACGGGAGAACTTTCACATTCTTATTGGGCTCTTCTTTATTCAAGTTTCTTCACCGCCGAGTTCAGATTTAATTACGGTCGGATTTGCTCAATATAGGGTTCGTACCACCGTTGACATTAAGGGATACTCTTATGCCCATCAAAATGGGAAGCATTAGGTTTCAATTGATATTTTCAGAAGCTTTATTTTGACCCATGGATGCAATTAATGTCGAGTCTCTGCAAGCTTCCTTGAGCAATTCGCAAGACAAAGTTTTGCCATCAATTCAAAAATCCTGTCTTTAAATGACACACGAAGCAATAGCAAGTCAGACACATGGAATCCAATCACATAAGTTGAACCTCCATTTTAGCCTAGTGAAAATCAACTACTGTCTTCCATGTAAATGATGTACTTACTGTACGGTGCTACTTCCAGTGAGTAACTACATATTACATTATCTATTTATTTATTAGAAAATCAATTATGAATTATCTATAAAATTTATTTTATAAGGACGAACTTGATTTCTAAGGAGTGCAGGATATACTGGTTAAGTCGCGGCCAAGTTTTAAATTGGGATGTAAGAATTAGAATCGACGAGCGCTCTATAGATCATTGATATGAAATCATGAAAAGTAATTCTCGAGACGTCAGGATTGTATCCAGTTGGAAGGAATTTCCGTGCAGTAGAGGAGTATTGAATCCAGAGGTGAGATCAGTCAATGATTGATAGATATGCTTATTCAAATGAGGCAAGATGGAGACTTAAAGTATTCCTTATTTGCTCAATCCTTGAGGTAGCCACTTGCAGACGCGTAACTAACTCGCAGAGACGGTGGAGAAATCCATTATTGAGGCCTTTCAATCGTTAGCAATCGACATTGGCCTAAATGATCACGGTGAAAGAATTACCCCAAGCATTCCAGCAATGTTAATTGTCTCGACAATTTCAATCATTTAGGCGTCGTTAGAAAACTTAAAGAAAATTAGTGACTCAGCTTATCATCAATATCTTGGGAAGGTTAGTAGCTCAGAAAAGATAACAAGGCGTTCAAGGACCAAACGAGGCGACACCTGCCGTCACCTATTGAGGGAAATGAATAATTAGGCGCCACAAAAACAATTGCCGCTACTGCCCAGAGAAATCCATAGGTTACATTTAATTGCTAATAATTAATATTTAGTTAATATTCTGGCTTAAGCGATTACGGACAGCGGCAAAAATAAATCTTTCCAAGAAGAAGTTTAATGAAAATATTCCGGAGGAACAACAAGCGTTCAGAGATAATAAACCATCTCATTAGCTTACAAAAATTCTTATTCCTCCATTTATATACCATTATATTCTTAGTTTTACGCGGGAAATGGAAGATGATTAGCGTTAAATAATAATATAAATTGTTCAATATGTAGCCACAAACTCTAAATTCATCGCAAGTTGTCGCTGTCGTAGTTTTCGGTATAATCGGCAATATTTCTCTGAATACATAAATAAAAATAAGCGCGTGTTGACGGAAGACCTGTGATGCAGGTTGTACTACTCCATACAAGTCAGCAAGATCAAGAAATAGAAAATTAACGTACCAGATAATTCAGCTATAACATTTGAATTTTGTATTCAGCAGTATTTATCACTTGCTCTGCGAAAGAGGCTGCTGTAGACAGACCTACTTATTACACCAAACAAAAAAAATTCTACAAGGAAGAGTAAGAGGATTAAGATGATCACGTTACATTTGAATCACGAGAAGAGGAGTTTACTGAGGGTAAAAGAAATGAGGAATTATTTGGTAATGCATATCCCTAGTGATAATCTCTGGGTGCGCAGATGCTCGCTGGAGCAGGGGCTGGAGACATAGGAACAAGAGACAAAGGGGGTTGTTGGGTGGACGACGAGGGCCACGCTAGCGATGGATATATAGAGGGAGAGAACTGTCGACTCCTTTCTCATTTCTTTATTTATCACCGCTCCGGAAAATACATTAAAATCGTTTTCACTCCTTCGCCGACAGAGGGCTGTATAACGACCCGCATACATTTCATCTCCATTCTTGTCGAGTCAAAGTTAAGAGAGTATTGTGCCAGCCTCGGGTCGGAACGTATAAAAAAAATATGTGCAGGGTCTCATTCCTTCGAGTCGTCTGTTTGCGTTGCCTCGGTCACCACTCCCTCCACGTCACCGAGAGGCAACGGGGAGTGGGGGGGTCGGATAAGACGGGGGAGAAGAGGGACGGAGGAATGAGGGGGGGGGGGTTGGATGATTCTGGGGGGACCTGCCCCCCTCCCCCCAAATACTGTCCCTTGATGCGATGTACGATTTCGATTCCCCACGCATCCACGAACGGTTTTTTCGAAGCGTGGTTAATGCTCTGAATAAGCATCGGGATATCATCACGCGACGAAACTTTGATATACATTCGACTCGGCCGGGAATAGAAATAATTGATGATAGCATCAACGGGAACAACAGGCATGACGGAGCTCAACCTGATCCGTGTTTCTCACGATAACCGACTCCGGTCGACTCAAAAACAACTTGTCCCATTGTGTGGGCATTAATGGGTATAAATTGAAATTTAGCATCGGGAGATTTGTGAGAAACTGTCAACTCATTCACCGAGGAACATATGTCATTGTCAGTATGTCGCGGGGAGGGCAAATGGAAATATTTATCAAGGCCGCGAAATGGAATTTTTACGGACCGGTGCCAACTGTTTTAAGCCTCGGTAACCCTTAGCTTTCGCAGGCGCCGGGGGTTTTAACTCCTCTCAATGGCACTTACCGAGGCATAAACAACGAGATTCACCAAGATTATGGCCTTGCAGCCACTTTATCAGCACTGCGACGGTGCTACCAGTCACACTAACACAAGATGAATATCATTGACTAAGCCCGCTGTTTCTCCACCTCCTGATTCAAAGCGACTCAAACACGAGGTATTCACAGCAGCTGCCTTTCGTAACATCACCCAAGTCAGCCATTCTGTTCGAGGGGAAAAAGAATAAGGAAGAAGGGCGTATTCCTGATGATAGAAAATGTTTGACAGGATTTTTAAAGAATCGCATATGGTATAGTATTCTCAATAAATTCGCTTCTCCGAGGTAGAGGAATAGGACTCCATTCAACGTATACAGAATTAGTGTCGTCCAATAACCTCCTGAATCTAATTCAGTTCTTGACAATACTTTTTGCATATTTCAATTCAAGCGATAATAGCACTTGCCGTGCCTAAATTGGGTGGTGATCAATTAATTAATACAGTTGCATTTACAGATACATACCTCAGAAGCTAGGTAAGGTGAGATATCATTACCAGAATGGAATTTAAGAGGCTTGAGGCCAGCTGAGAAGATACAAGATATAAGATTATTAAATTGCGACGGTAATAAATGAAGTGTTCAGAGAAAATAAACGGTGAAAATAGCTCTATCATGAACAGTTATTCGAAATTCATTCTACTGAACGTGTCATTTAATATGCAGGAATGCTGGTGTCCTAACCATAAATTGGGTCATGATCGTCTATGGCATCTTTGACTGATATTTTTTAGCTTCCCCATTCACGAAACTTGTAGCTCTGTTCTCCATAGCAGTAGTAATATTTGGATTCGAGGAACTCTCACATTCTGATATTTCTCTCGGCACATAACATTATGAGATTTCTCATCACGATCTTACGTATTATCCCTTTCTTGCGCTAAGAAAAATGTTGCAAGCAAGTCTTAAATGAAAGAAAGAGGAGACAATGAAAAATGAGTCTGCAAAGATTCAACTATAAAACGCGGATTTAAAATAGCGGGAAGAGTAATTTATGAAAAAACAGTATGAGAAGACTGGTTTACTGCAATAAATTACAATAAAAAATATCGATGAGCACACTATCGAAGAGCACACGTAATACATTCGTAATGGAACATAAATCCCCATCAAACTCAGTATTTAAACAAAACGTCGGCTATATTTTTCACTGAAAGTTTACAGCAATTTACAAAGTCAGCAATGGTTATTGAATATAAACTATTTTAAAGGTTGATCACTGCAAACAATATTTCAAATTTTCACTGCAAGCAGGTTTTTATTTCTGTTTTGTGAGTGGAAATATCAATTTTTCCCCGAGGTTTCTTGCAAATATTTGAGGGCAAACCGCAGCCACTATTTACCTGTAGGCTAACAGAAAGGCGCGCGAAAAAGTTCCACAATATGGAAAATCCATTGCATATGAACCCTTTGTTAATTCAATTTATACAAAGGAACTTCCGTTAATTAAGTGATATTGACCGTTTCTCTGAAAGTTTTCATTTCAATTTTTCTGTTCTTTTACAAAATCCAGTGATTTATAATGCAAACATGTTTTATCCACAATAGAGACCAATGAAAAGTAAGGTCCACACGACACAATTAAATCGTAATATGCAATGTAATGATGAGTCACTTAGCAATGGAAAATGTGCGTGATCAAGAGATTAGGAGAGAATAAAACACTACAAGAGATTTTTTTAATTAAGAAAAAAAAACATAAATACAATCTGGTAAAGGCATTATCATTTCAAGCATGCTGTACTTGGTTTTATGGCAGCTTAATGAGGTAGGAAGATCTTTTAGTAGACTGCCGATATCGCTATTATTTTTATTTTAAATGAGGTTAGGAATAAGAGAGGAGCTAATTCAGCGAAATTTAGAAAAAACTGTAGCGCAAGTAGAGTGATAAATATATTTTGAATATTACATCCATTGAGGTGTCATTATACGTCTCCAAATATGGTCCTATTAGGATTAATGAATACTCACGACTACGGTCAAGAGATAAACCAAGGCATTTGTGATCGTAAGTAAATAGATGTGAAAAAAAGAAAGTATGCATGCGTAGGTATAAGATTTAGCATAGGATAAGACGGTGAAGAATAGCCAAAGGAGAGCTATCCTTTGGACTTAAGGACATATGAGGGTACTTCGTTTACACCCGCAACTTCTGAGTTTAAGAACCATAGAGCACTTCAACTTACAAGAGGTCAAGGGGTATAAAAGAGAGTGAACTTTCTTAAAAAATAACGATGACAAGCAACTGCCCGCGCTGAAGTTAGTAAGTTATCTCGATACTTATAAGGGGAATAAACATGTGAAGGTAAACCAAATAATAATTTGCCTGCTACATATTGCCAGGGATTTTCTGCGTGGAACAGAAAAATTGTTGCGTTCATTTCAATTACAAGGCTAGCATGTGCGTTAACTCATCCGCTAGTTGCTCCATGGAAACTGGTTATACGCCAAGAGCCGTTTGAAAAATTCACTTTAACTACTCTCCTCTATAATCAAGCTAAAAGGTTTGATTAATAAACGTCGAGAAACAGCCTAGAATTAATATGTTGCTCTCCATAAAGACTTAAAACCAGACACCAACATCTGCTCTTCTGAAGAAAGTCTAAATAAGGAACACTAGAGTTTTCAGGCGAATGGAGGGAAACAGTAAATGGAGTAAATGCGGAGCAGCGAGAGGGAAAAACCATAAAACACGAGTATCCATCCCTTTGAAGAGCCAGCGCGGCCGGCAAAGAGCTGATAAGGGCGGGCGTCCATTAATGAGACAGTGCGAGCACTATAATCCCGATTTTTTTGGATGGAGGTGATGGCTGTCCGCTAGACCCACTATCATTGACGACCCCATCCTCCCTGCCCCGACTTTGGAGGCCATATTTTCATCGGGAAAAGAGGAAGACAATCCACCTCGTGCTGGATTTCAAAGTTTAAAGCGAGGTTAAAATGCTCAAAACAGCAGGAATCGACATCACTTGATGGCTAATGACCGGCTTACTACAAATCATTAGCAATCTTGAAACAATTCTCAACTCACAGAACACGGAGGACCGGGGGATACACAAAAGAAGCAGTTTTTTCAATATAAGTGATGCTAATCTAATAATGAAGTCCAATATATCAACCCACAGCACAAAGCTCAAATGAAAAAAGATTAATATTCCAGTGGAAAACGGCAGGAGCGCGGGTGATACGCAAGAAAACAATGAGAGTTTATAATGAAGTGTATTCAAAGGAAAATATTTCGGTCAAGCACAGAAAGTGAAGTTTGGAGGATGGAACAACCGACAGTTGAGAGGCCTATATAAAGAGCTAGATGTGAAAAGTTGTTATGAGATACTTTGTACTTAAACGCCAATAATTACATAATAATTTGCTTTTAATGAATATCTATAATTTACCACTCAGTAGCTTAAATACGAATGTTGAAAAAATCATAATGGACTCCTATGAGGTGTAAAGGCCGTTTTACACGATGAAAGATTTTGTACAAACGAATGTACGTGAGATTGTACGTTTGTCTCAACGAAGTTAGAACAGGTTCTATTTCCCGTGCAGGCATTGAGACATTCGCACAAGCGTTCATGCAATTTGCCGCTTTACACGATACATTTTGCCTCATGCAAGAGTTCACGGAAGAGTTTGTACAAACAAATGTACCGTGTAAAACGGCCTTAATAACAGATGGCACACGAAACCAGACAGGTGTGAAATACAGAAAAGTCCAAATGAATAGGCATCCATGAACATTGTACAGCTATTTTTCTTAAGGGAACTAACTTACCAAGAAAGCTTCCCAATCGATGGGTACATACATGCCATGGTCATGACCGGGGACAAGGGTAATTGAAAAACCAAGGAAGACAGGGATCTTAGAAAATACTGGGATGAAGACTTCACTGGCTCTTCACAAGACTCTTCACAAAAGGCATTCAGAGTGGAGAAAAAGTTGCAAGGAAATATGAAAGAGCGTCAACATGGAATGACACAGGAATACTATGCGGAATAAAAATGTTTGAGTTACAATACGAGACTAATATTTTTATAGGAACAGCGAAATAAATTATATTAGGGCATAATTCTTCTTTCTTCGGGGTGGGAACTCATAAAATCGACCTGTATTAAATAAGCGAAGGAAACCTGGTGCGAACAGGTTTTAAAATGAAAACATATATCTTAATTTAGAAAATTTTGATTGCAGGGGAAATTGTGCGCTTTAAAAGAAACTAAAGAACCAGCAGGAAGAAATAAAAAAATTTAAAAATCCTTAATCAGTACGAAAGGGAAATGTTTTCGATTAAAAACACCGAGCATGGTGAGGAGATATGAGGATACACTTAATGATTAATTTAATTGGCCAGCGCCTTTATGTAAAGACAGCGTGAAGAAGATGAGGATAGCATGTCTCAAGCACAGTGGAGAGAAAAAGTACCATGAGGAATGAAGGAGCAGCTAAAGTAAATTATATATAACAGGAATTCTTGAAACGTTCACGGGGAAAGAGAAGAAATAAGCATCTGCGTTTCTACTGAGCTCGACAAAAACAATTACTATTCCAAATGAAGCCCAACTCCCATTATGATAAAAACGGCAGTATGGAAAGACTATAGGATCAACTACGAATGTTGCACGCAGCGTATTTAGCAATAACAACCACATACTACATAGGGGAGACAACGAATCCAGGTGAACATAAGCTTCGGTTTAGGGAAGGGCGGGGTACGGATGTAAGCTGACAGGAATCTAAAATTTAAAAAAATGAGTGGGCTTTTGTTCCTTTAACGGAGGATAAAAAGGCGCTGTTCAGAGCAGAGAGAGAAAAATTCTATTATCTAATTGAATTTGAATTTAACCTCTTACTACAGTGAAATCATGGAAGTATATCAACACAAATGGCACTGGCAGAAAAGGTAATTATACTACATTTTCCACTCCATGAGTTCACCAACTCTTACCCAAATAAAATATATGAAACATACTTCTTCTTTGACGCGGAAAAATTAATATATATTTTTGGAGTGGTTAGTCCCTTTGTTGTACGATAGTAAAACTGAAAGGCCACAGCCAATCTAAGGCAATAATTTATTTTTGTCCATAAACATTAAACATCCAATTATGACGTGCTTTTCACATGGCAATTAAGCACCGCATAATAATAGATTTCACTTTCAATTGAGTGAATCATAGAATAGTCTCATGCGATGACGAATGATGAGGTCTTAAAGGAATAATGAGGAGGAATGAATGTGGCAACCCACAACGAATAAAATGACTCCGTGTTCTTCCGCAATGTTTATCATTAAACACGAACGACGCCTTTCACCTCGTAAATACCACCTTAGCTCAAGTGGATAATATCTTAACGTGATGGAGGGTGTGCTTCTTGAAAAATGAATATTGTAAATCGCTGTGGATTCGTATTGATTATGTTCGTAACACAGCTATGAGGTCATGCCCGCAAACACCAAGTTTTCTCTGTTCAAGTGCAAGTTAGATGTCGACGCATGATGTGGTGACATTAATGCGAACCTAAAGACACACAGGCTCCAGAGGGATATTGTCGACGGGAGATGCTATCACTAAACACAATGCCTGCGAAGTGCTATGCAGGCTTCTACACCGCTATCGTGGGCAAAAACATTTGTCACCAGGAAATAGATTCGATATTGACATTCTCCACCCTTAGTCTTCATATTAACTATAATTTTTCTCGTAAATTCTATCACCGATAAAAGATTAAGAGAAGAAAGATGTGCACATTACCTGTGCATAGATATACAAACATTAAATGTGTGTACATTGCCTGTGCACAGATTCCATCCATAATTTATGAATTGATGATCTTAAAATATTGCATTGCAGCAGTGGTACTTAATTTTAACGCAATTTGCAGTTCTTGTATGCCAATTGCCGTAATGGGAAACAGCACCTGGGAGGAATCGGACGATCCAATACCCAATTCGAGCCGAGCCAAACGACTCAACTTCGGTAGTCATCTCAGATAGCATTCAACAGGAAGACTAACAGAGAGAATCACTTTTTCGGTGACTTGAGAGATGGTTCATTTATATGGATTCCATAATTCTAAAGCTGCACTCCTTGAACCTTTAAGTAAGTAGAATAGGATTTTTTCAGGACTTGCGGTTTACCAAACAACTCTGCCTAACCACGAGGACTGTTTCAATAGCTTTGAAATCTGGTCGCGCACGAATGAGCAGAGACACAATGGCAGGGAATATCCCTAGCTATGGAATGGAAAATTGGGTCACGGTTTCAGCGAACATAGGAGAATCCTCAAAATATGGACATACCCCGATGGCGTGCGATATCGGTATACGCTTTAACCAGTGTGGGGCCACAAAGCCTAGAAACAAGTCATTACTGAAGCATTTATAAAATAGGACTAATGTCAAGTTGATTCAGTTATGGTAATGCATTAAGCGAATGAAAAATGCCTAATCAGTTACATTATTGTAGATGTCTACTTTCGGTATCTCGGTATTAGGGTCGGGTCCCCGAACTTTCTGAATACCTCAATCTGAAAGAATAGCTATTCTAGTTTCTCTAAAAACCAGGTGAAAATATTCCTTAATCCTCAAAACAGTTTTTAATATAAACATCTGAAGTGCAATCTTCGGATAATACAGTTCCTGTACTACTTCTTCTTCCAATGGGTTCAAAGCACCTGCCGCACATTTCAGGTCCCGCCGTCTTAATGTCAAATGACACAGTCCGCTCACACCCACATCTAAACCTGAATCTTAAGTTTCACCACCCCTTTAGCTTTACACTGCTAAACAAAGGATTTTAGGATACCAGCACGTTGGCTTAATGCCTTTACGGAAAGGCGTGTGGCAAATGGTTTTAGGATACTAATAATTGTAAATGGAAAAGATGATTGCTTGATGGATTACTCTTATGGATTTAATTTTACGGGTGCTTTCCCGTGACTTTGTTCAAATCAAGAATTGCGATAGGGAAGAAGTATTGTTTGAAACAATCAATCCCAGAGTACCTATATCTCTCGAACTTTATGAAAGTGGTCTAATTTGCCGATGCAATGAGGTGGAATAATTACCAAGTTAATGTGACAATTAAATTCGGATCCCCAGTTAATTCGTTGAAGTCTTTTGGAGTAGATAAGGAGATGGTGAGTATAGAGGGGAAGAGGGCTGTGTGCAAGGGCTGTGCACTTAATCTGAGCAAATGCACGGCGGTACATTTCTTGCGGAGGTCGTCCAACTATCCCCATGTATATGCCGTGGATGGTGTTACCATAAAGGCGACAGATGAAGTGAAGTATCTGGGAGTTACGATAACCTCGAACCTATCGTGGGGAACACATATAAGAAATATTTGTGGCAGAGCTCTGAAGAAGCTAGGATTCGTCAAGCGTATTGTGGGAAGATTTTCGGATGAAAAAGTAAAAGAGAGGTGCTATTTCGCACTCGTCCGCCCACACCTTGAATATGCAGCGAGCATATGGGATCCGGTGCAGAAAGACTTAATCCGGGAACTTAATAAAATACAAAGGAAAGCTGCGCGATTCGTCAAAAACTGCTACGGGCGTACAGACAGTGTGACACAGATGTTAAACGAATTAGGTTGGGAGCCGCTAGAGACTCGGAGGCTGCGCGCTAGGCTTAGATTACTTGAGCAATTAAGAAAAGATATCTTTAAGAGCGACACGGAGAACATCATATTAGAACCCCACTATATTTCCAGGTCCAACAAAAACGATAAATTAAGAGAGATATTTTGCCGAACGGATAGGTACGGGAATTCATTTTTCCCCCGAACAATAAGGGACTTTAATAAATGCTAGGCGTAATTTCATTAGAGCGTTTCCTTTTTATATGTAAACGGCTGGTGTCCTAAAACCCCCCGCCACACGCCTATTGAGGCGGCTTGCGGGGTAGTATATAGATGTAGATGTAGATGAAGGTTGGGAGCTGAGGGAGTTTCACGTCCCACCGCGATCGCATCGATTATTATCGGTTGACCTGGACGTTGTCCAGGGGCGATGGACGGTGGGCAGTGGACGACGACGCGGCGGCCCGCTCGGAAGCCGCGGTCGCTCCGCCCGCGCTCTCTTCTTGGCAAGTCCACCGGCATCTCTCCCTCTCTCACGGGAGTCGCGAAACTCCGAATAAAGCGACCGTCCGCCCACCACACAACCACACCACCCATGGACGCGACGGGACTAAAATGGCGAGGGATGGGAGCGAACTGTTTCGGCTGCTTTTTTATTATTTCGCCTTGAAGCCACTGGACCTGCTCACTGTACGCGAGCACCTGACGCCCCAACTTCTAAAACTACGTTCTCAAGCATAAGCATCTAAAAATCAATGTTTCTCTTCATGAAAGAATTATGCGTTCGCGTACGACCGTCGCTCCATTCCATATGATTGGCCAATACACGAGAGTCGAGATACTTAAAGAGTGGCAGGATGCTGGAATATAATGTATCGCTGGGATTAAAATTAAATTCGAAATCAACCTGGTTAAGGTGTTCGTTTAGTTAATGGCATCAGCACTTTTTGATAATAACTACAAGGGCTGATCAAGAGAGTCTGAAACTCGTTACTTTCCAAGTTTCCTTATGTAAAAAATTGCTGCAATTGCTGGATTTGAAAAAAGCAGTCTTTCCCACATACTACAGGTAGGCGGCAGCAATGTACGTGTATTCATTCACCAGTACCGCTCAGCTGTGTTTTTTTTCAAAGAAAGATAGTTTAACAGGCATGAAATTCATGACAGTAAAAAAAAGTACGTGCCGAAAAATATGATTCTTGAGCAAGTTATTTAGGATACGTTGCTTATTTCGAAAAATAGTTTTAAAATCCCCTGAAATTCATGCGTGATAAGTTATTGCAGAGGAAGATAACGGACCTCCAAGATCGGAAAGAAACCTCTGACGTTGACAAGACCTCATTTCAACGTTCCAATGGATCATATCTAGCATCAGATGCTTAGCTCAAGTGATGTATTTACGGTAAATTTCCATGTTCGTCATGCGTGGTCTTTAATAGCACGAGCACAAAAGATTTGGACCCGATAACTTGTGCACGAGTGCTTATTTTCTGCTTGAATAGAGTTCTTTGATTCCACCGCAGGTGGCGGCGTTTGAGGGTCACACTTTAAAACATCATAAAATACCCCTGTTTTTACTGCTGTCGATAAAGATACCATTTTGCAACTCAAGATGGAGGTTAAGATAATATTTCTTAATGCTCAACGAAGATTTGGGTATTCATAGGTCGGCTTGCGAGAATTATTTCGATCTTAAACATCGCTTCTGAATGTATTCCTCATTCTAAATATGCTACCGGACAAACATTCTCTAGGAGACCATCAGCAAATCGTAAAATTTCGAAGCAGTCTAAGAGGCGAAGGAAGTTTTATTCCCCGGAAGCGCCGGAATAAACATGCAGGGCGGTTATTCGCACGCCAGGCAGGTTTCAAACAGCTGCTCCCCGTTCCCAGAGATACCACAAGAGATGCGACGTGAACGAAAGGTGATCGAAGTTACCGATGAGCGCAAAAATCGCGGGCGAGGCTGACTATATCGGGGAATCGTGGTTGCCGAATGCGATCAGCGTGATCTACATTTTTTATGATCACAAAAGATAAAATAAAAACTGAGGTTGGCCCAGTATATATCGGTCGGTGCCGATACTGCCGATGATTCATGGTTTTGTCGAGGTGTGGAATGGCTACGCCGAAGGCGCTACGGCCGACCCGATATTTAAAGAAACTTCAGCAGGTACATCGTGAATAATGTCACTAAGTTCTCACATTAATGCGCATGACGCCACAGCCTGAGAAGTTAAAAGCCACTTAAGCCCATGGGCGTTTATCTTAGACGCAATTCATAGAAGTAAAACTTTAGTGGACGTCACCCGCTGTATGGAGACGCACGATTAATATGCAGGAGCGAAGCCTAGGTTTTAACAAATGTTAGGCTAAGAGAGAGATCATCTGTGTGCAGTGATTGTTGCATTATTGCTGATCAAGTAGCGCCAGTTACCTTTTTGAAACTGGAGCTAATACGGGTTGCTAAGGGCAAAGTATTAACTCTCTTAATCGATGCTTCGTCTACGAATGTACGTAATTCACAGCAAAATAAATATCATTCGCCCGCTCTGGGATCCAGGTTGGGGGTCGCACGGGCTGGACCACCGGCGGAAATTTTCATATTTCGAGATTGCTATGTGTAACAGAGCGAGCTGACTTATGGCACGGCTCGGTACAAAATAAATGTTGACAACTAAGGGTGTTGCAGAAACAGGAATGTCACAGCCAGTTGACTGCAATCGACATGACGTATGCAAATCGTGAATCTAACATGGTGAGTTTTATTTTCCAAATAAATATATAACATTAATATGATTTCGATTTTCTGTAATGTGCATCAATGCGGGCAGGCAGACAAAGCTAATTTCCAACAGTTGCGGGCCGGGCTGGGCCAGGTCGTGAAAAAGAGGCTCTTGCGGACCTCAAATTCTTCCCTCCGCTATCTCTACATTGCCTGCCAGTCTCCACTCCAGCTCCACCCTCCCCTGATGTCTCACCATGTTAAAACCTTTTTTCCTATTCCGTTATACATTAACCTTCCCCACGGCTCGCGCCCGGAGCAGTGCAATAGGATTTACTACTTGCTTTGACTGGACTCTAGATCCCAGTCAATCACTGTAAATTTCGCACACTCGATCGAAAAATATATCGGAATATTAATAAAAGGTTGATGAAGTACATTGTACCTTGATATGTAGCGCAACGTTATGTGGCGTCAAAACTTGAGCCCTACTTGTAGGGAATTTTCCAATCATTGCATTGAACAAATGATGTGGTACGCTGTTCTTCGCACGAGCACAATGGTATACACCAAAGAGAAGAAATTCGCCATGAAAAGATCATTTGGCTTGACCGGGATTCGAGCCCGGATCTCACATTTGCCGGTCAGGTGCGTTAGCCAGTTACACTGTAATTGGGAGATCCGGGTACGAATCCCGGTTAAACTGAATGAGTTTTTCATGGCGAATTTCTTCCCCTTGGTGTATAGTAGGCATTAATGACGTGGAAAGATTGGAAGCGTTCAAGATGTGGGTGTGTGGAGGAAGATGGAGGTGTGACGGACGGAAAGGAAGACGGAGGAAGAAGTTCTTGGCATAGTAGGGGAGAAAAGAATGTCACTTGAAGGAAATCAAGAGGAGGCAGAGTAGGTGGATGGAGTAGCTAAGTAACAAAAAAGGGGATGGCATACTGAAGACCGTTTTGGAGGGTAGAAAGGCTGGAGAGAAGGAGGTGGAGGAGGATACGAATTTCGAATGTTATAAAGAGTGGCAGTAAGTATTCTGAACTAAAGAGATGGTGTGAGAAAGCAGTGCAAAACCAGACAGGGTAAAAACTATGATCCATTAAAATCTACCCTGAGAGTTCCACTCTGTGTTACAGTCTTATTTATTTGTTTAGACTTTAGTTTCCCTTGTAAACATTTTTACTCCCTGGACGGGAAAGTTTTTAAGGTATCGGAAAATCGGCATTTTATATATCGACATCGAACTGTATCGGAAAAGCTGGTATCGGGCCAGCCCTAATAAAAAACCCTGTGCAACTCCGATCTCAACTGGGAAGAGAACAGTGGGGAGATGAGGCAATGGGTGAGAGGAGAGATGGAGGAGTTAATATGGGAGGGAGAGGAGTTCGACAAAAGAGGTTATGTGGCGATAAAAAGGGAATTGCAAGCACCATTCGTCATCGGATCATCCCCCTATAACACTCCTCCCGGCTCTTACACTCGATACTCATTCCTGCGCCAAAGAATAGCAGCCAACCCGCGAGGTGGCAATAACTCAGTTCCCGGTCAAACTGCGCACGAAATTCACCGAATAATAGACACGGAAGAGCAATGCGGAGACGTGCCTTTTTTATTTTAAATATAAACCCCCTTTGCAATATGTCTCTCTTCTTTTTCAAACCTGCCATGTTCATTACCTTTTTTCCATACATCTCCGCCCTTTTTACTGTTCTGTAAACCATGTTTCCCAAGTCTCACTCTGGATTAGTGCGGATGTATGTGTAGTGTATGTCGAAAGCGTACTTGAACGGCATTTTAAATGGAATCAAAAGTAGATGCTTAATAGAATACCATTCCCCCAAGCCATAAATAATCGTATCTCCTCTCACGAAAATTGATACAAACGCTGTAAGAATAACTTTTTCCTCATACAAGCAAGTTTTTAAATGATTTCGTTCGAAATAAAATGTAAATTACATTACCTATGCAATTGAATCATCCCCACATGAAAATTTGAAACGCAAATATGAAAGAATATATTCTTCTAATAAATTTATTCTTTCCTACCGTGACACACCAAGCAGGTACTATCTTTTTGAGCCAAAATACAATCATAGACCAGTAAAATGAATTTTACCCTATATTTCGTTCAATCATAGAGTTTTTCAATGACCCTATAAAATTTAAAGACCCATCAGCATGGAGATTGGACCTTCTTCGTATCTGCGGAAGGAATAGCACATTGATCCGAAAAGCGCTGAGTGGAGTTCTTGGAAAGAGAAACTCGTCGACAATCACAGATGGTAAGAAAGAACTCAGCCATCCAAAAGGACAAAGAGGGCAAGGAACAATTTTTCTCGATGCCACTTCCCGCTGGTATCGCCCTGCAGGATCAAAATAAATCGATGAACACCTGTGCAAAGAAAAAATGACCGAGAATTCTTCCAAGCGTGTCTTCAGTGCCCGTGGACTATAGGTATTGAATGGCAATCATTTGGAAAGATACTCATTTCTCTTGTACGCCAGCGATTGAATAAGTGAGCAGAATTTCGAAAAGGAAAGGAATTGTATTATATATTCCCCTTCCAAATAAAAAATATCGAAGAAAGAATATTTTTTCAGCGGAGTTGCGAAGTTTCATCGTCACGAAACCTTGTTTCGTCTGGAATCACATGAATCAGGTGTTTCGGCGCCATGAAAGTAACATAATTGAGAACACCGAAAGTAGCATGCTGGTTCAACGAACTGTCAATGATTAATAGTATCTGGGGAGCGAAATCTAGATTGTTATTATTGGTTATATCATATAATTTACTAGCTTATTGTATCATCAGGTGTGAATAGATGGCAGCAGCAAATGCAATGAAGCGTTTCAAAATGAGTAGAGAAAATTTCGAGTTCATGAAATGAGCAGCATATCTGTGAAAGATCATCACCACTATTTACCAGAACAGCCATCTTTATAGCGTACCAAACCCTGTTTTTTGCTGGAGTAGATATTAAAGATATATCAATAAATTACTTAATGCGGTAGTTGCCCGTCACCTACTCGTCTCTTTCAATGATTACCGATGGAAATCGTTATAAAATGCAAACAATGAATATTCGATGTGTGGGAGAAGTATCTATGAACAAATCGAAATTTATTAGCAACATTCGATAATAGGTAACACTTTTTTCCAATTACTCACTTATACTAACTACATTTATAATCGGATGGTAATACGTATCGTAATACGTATCGTATGGTGTACGTTAACCGTATCATACTTAATTTGCTACCCAGCTTCATTCATCATCGGATTAAGAAATTCGATTTCCGTGTTAGTAAAAGTTCATAGAGGAGCCAGTTTCGATAAAAGGTGCGTTGACAGGCAAGTTTGACAGCAAAAATAGATAGGCGTAAGGACTGGAAACACTCAAGGAACGTAGATGGAAGTTCAGATTAAAACTTAGTGACAAGCATGATACGCTGAAAACAGATGAAATTATCCCACGAAGGAAGCGAAAATGCAATTATCCTGGTACACTCAGGTACGTAAAGATATGCAGTGATTGCTGTTAAGAAAGATTTAGAACATCACCTTTCCAAAGAGCTTTAACAGGTTATAATGAGATAGAGATATCACATCTTAGAGTAATTATCAAAGGAGCCATGATTAAATGTGAAATTTTCCCAACTTATTTTCATATTATGCTGCATCTCTTTCTGCACCTTTTTTTATCCATCCTCAGGCCCGCACTTGGGTCGAATAAGCAAATCTTGGCTGATTTTTGTACCCATTTTTATGTATTCCCAAAGACATGACAATTATTTCTTTCGTCAGACGGCAACGTTGACCAGGCATAAGTATGCAGACAAGTTAATCAACGACCTACTCCAAGTTACTTAATGATTAGGATTAATGATGCTAGCTTTCGGATTATTTATTAAAGGGCTATTCTTGCAATTAAATATAATTAAAACCGGAATGGAAGTAATAAGTCAGACGCAATTTTTCCTTTTTTGACGTCGATGGCAAAAAAAGAGGAATAAAAAAAATAAAGAGGGCAATAACTCCTAGGAAAACGAATTTGTAAAAATCCCAGCGACAAAAAACAAGAAGTCACTCTAATTTTGAAAGGATTCTGGAATGTGCGTCATTTATTGCTTCAACTCTCATTGCGTTACGCTTCTTTAGCCAAAAACCTCGTCAGGTCTAAAATCCATTCCACACAAGCCGGGAGGCACCCGAAGGAAATGACCCAATAAGGCGAAAGGTGCGCCCACATCTGATAGAAACACGAAAATGTCGAAACTGAATAGGCGATAATACAGCGACGATATTGATCTTCGAAGTATGGAATATCATCAATCAACACCAAACCTGGGTTTTCATACAAACATTTTTGAGAAATCTACAACGATTGCACCACAACAGCTACTATAATCCTCTATTAGTAATTGGTCCGGAAGAAGCTCTACAAGATATCAAAGAAACTTATGGTTCTTAGCGTTTTGCCCCCAATTCTAGGGGACGTCCATTAATCACAAACAGTATTTGGTTTACTTTGAGAAACGCTCACCTCTAATACGACATCTCGCTTATATTCTTATTTTCGAGTACTTTCATGTTATATTTTGCAGATCAGTTGCATACGCTAACTTACAAATGGGATTACAATAAAGTTAAAAGTGCATCGTATAAATGAGTGAGTGACGTGACCATCAGCCATCGACACATCTATGAGTTTTATGAACTTTTTTCCCAGGGACAACAATCCCAACCGAAAAACCGCCATGGCGGTCGATTTTACGTAGGGGAGCAATGAAAGGCTTCACAAATTACAATTTGCAGATTTACACTGCAACATAGTTTGAGAGGGCATTCCCAGATGAGTTATTCGGCATTTGTAAGGCGACGGGAGTGAGTAGCCAAATCCAGACTTGAGTTCACCTTTACCCACCTCAGCCCAAAAAACGAGTCTTTTCCCGTCACCGAATATATTTTCCAGCGCTGTCGGCCGCTTGAAACTTAATCTCTTCGCCACCCAAGCACTTCACTCACCTTATACCTCTTCCCCCCTCCCCCGCGGTTCTTTATTACATCTCCAAAACGGGCCGAAATGAGAGGCCTGAGCGTACCTTTAACGTTGATCTTCGACCCTTTTAAGGCTAATCTTCGAGGTGAGCCAATAATTACTAATGCGAGACCAGGTCTCATTCCGCATGAAGACCAGGTGCTCACCGAAACTCCTTATTTCCCCTCCACGCTCCTCTCCTCTTTGACACTCTTCCATTCGATCATTTCGCCTCTCCCTGCCTCCCAACCCTTCCCTTTCTTCAATATAACCCTTTGGAGCACACCTTTAGCGGGCCGGCGCCGCCAAGTTCGAAAGCAAGGCGCAAGCCTTTGATTCATTCCTCCCTTAAAAGGATGCAGATCGCGCTCATTGTCTGGCCGTATTCCATTGGAACCGCATTTGAAGCGTGGATCGACCCTCAAACTTCGATTCACATTTTACAAAGTCAATCAGTCATTTTAGTCTCTGTCCAAAATAAATATTACCTTTTGAAGGAAAATCGAGGTTTTTTTCCAATACCTACCTCCAAAGAGCTAAGGGGCGTGTTGGCCTTATGAGCAGTAAGTCAGACTGGAGGATAGGAAGCATTAGGATCGAATCAGGGAGAGATAACTTTAGACAGCCCTTAGCTTTCGAAGGTGGGCTGCGCGATGCTCGAAATTGAATATCTCACGGCGATGTAAATCTGCATCGTATAGATGCAGTGTACAGTGTTGCATCGCATATGCTAACAGAGCATATATTTTGCACCGCTCATCGTCTTACACCGCACAGCATCGTGATACGATACATTTCAAAGTCTGGGTGATCAATTTGGTGTCGCAATACCTTAGCCATACCGCATATCTCAGTCGACGCACAGCCGTAATTAGTTGGAAATAGCAGTTGGCAGAGGGAAAGGAATTATAAAATACAGATTCAGGTGTGATGCGGTGGAACAGTTCCATAATGACAGAAGCAAAATACTTGCAGTTTTCCAATAGTAAAGTTTTTATTGGTGGATGGTGGATTGGTGGATTTGTTATTGGAGGATGGATGATAACAGAACAGTGAAGAAAATATTCAGGGGGAAAATGGAAAGAAAGAGACCAGTAGGGAAACCCAGAAAAAGATGTGTGGACAAGGTGGAGAGTGATGCAAGGGAAATCCTACGAACTAAGAACTGGAAGGAGGATGCACTGAATAGGAAGGAATGGAGGCGAGTATTGGAGGCGGCCAAGGCTCGAGTTGGGCTGTAGTGCCAAGGATAGATGGATGGATAGATGAAAAGGTTTTATTGGTGAAAAACGAAAAGAAATTATATTCCCAGTAAGCAGAATGTGTGATTTTACACTCCAAAGGGATTAACTTTAGTATACGACCATCGACACCAATCCACCTGATTTCCGAGTTAATCACTAAGTGAACCTTCAAATGCACCTAAATACTTTGGAATTAATTTCTTCACAGACAAGTTTCATTCAACAACTAGAATCCAAAAAGGGAAAAATGTAGAGGAAATCAAAAGAGTGTGCGACATTGAGAGAGTTTCCACAATTTTGGTTGTTTTTGATATGAATGAAGATATTTGCATTAGTTAACACTGTGAATGAAATGGCTAATACGAAATTGAATAGATACTGCACGCCAGTATATTTGAAAATGAATGAAGAGTACGCGAAATCAAAGAAATTTGGACAAAATTCAAAAAGAGAAAGATTGATCACGGTAAAAACTATGGTGAAGTTGCACTGTTATTGCTAAAAATTATTTTATTGTGACCTGATTAACAGCTGGGGATTGTTCCAAATGAACAATTATCATGACAACTCTCTGCAACCATGACTGTTAGTGGGACTTCCACGTAAATATCACGATTTATGAAAATTGCTAATTTTCATCAATATTACGGAGGCAGTTAATACGAGGATTGACACCGATTATCGGTGAGCGGATTTCACTGACTAATCTGCTCTCGAAGTCTACTTAAATTAACGCCTGGAGTTGTTACAAAAAGCTTCCTCCAAACGTATATCCTTCCAAAACAAACAAGGGATGAAGGATTGATTGTTTGGGAGAGATGACCATTAATGGAGTTTAAATGACCACACGCGGTCTCCGTAAGTGTTGAATAGAGTGACAATATCCTGAGGGATTGGATAAAAAATAAAAACTTTAACAGCTGTTGTCTTCATTATATTTTACGGCGAAGCATAAATCAAACGGTGTTTGGTAAGACCGTATGCAATGCAATTCAATATTCATTGGTCGTTTTTCTCATTTTATATTTCCTTCTCGTTTTATTTACTCGATCGAGAGACAGATGGGGAGGGAGTGATAGTCGATAATAAACCGAAGTCGAAGAATCCGTATGCTCATTAATGGCGCCAATCAACTTTAACGAGGTCTTTGGAGGAATGCCTGGCCGCCGAGCGTGGAGGATCTGTTCCCAGTTGCCTGCCTCCTCATTCCACACACCCTTCCCTTCCCCCTGCTTTCCCACCCCCATTCTCCCTCCCCCATTCACCCCCTCGCTCCCCCCATTCATTGATCAGAACCTTTGCTGAGGCATATAAAAAGTTAGTAACACCATTAAGATTTCTGGTGACACTCCCGATTTTTATGATCGACTGCAAACAATGATCGAGTCTTTCCTCGATGCGACCGAGTCATTTGCTGCTCCACTTAATACTCACGTCGCGCCGGGATCACCGTGGCTCGACAAGGGGCGTAGTCGGATCCCTACATGGCGTCGTCAAAGCGGACGAATGTGATCCGACAATTCAAAACCTAGGAGTGCCTAGTCGGCGCAGAAAATTAACTTCACCGTCAGCGAACGAGAGGACACAACTCAAACGATTTTACGATCCAGAGATCGACTGTTGGAGATACATTCCACATCCTTGACAGCCTAACGGATATTGGTGGCAGTTCACACGAATTTTCAAGCCAATTATTGACCGTGAGGTGATAGGCATTTATTTAAATGAATTAACTTAAACTTTGACTATGTCGATGCTTTAACCTCGATGGAAGCGCCCATAAGCCTTGCGTAACATACGTGGAGTAGAGCTACATTAGAAAATGGCATAGGTTGAATGATTGACATTTTTGTTTCACCGTATTCATTAATTTACTAATCAAAGGGTTCAAACGAGATCCATTATCAACTTAAACTGAAACTGTGACAGAAGAGTAGCTCATGCTTCATGTAATAAATTACGTTTAGTGTCAATTATTTCCACATCGATTGATATATTTTAGTGCAAAGTATTCGTAATTATTTCAAGTAAAGATAAAATTTTACAAATGATAGAAAGCCCGAAGTAAATTCAACTACCGAATTATCGTCCTCCATAACAGAAGACACGTTAGATGTATCAAAATGGCAGTGTAAGTGGCCACCAAGCGCCTGTAAGTTACCGGACATGTAAGGCATAACTCCTGAATAAACATTTATTTATATTAATGAAACTCAACGCAATACGCAACGCCTCACGAAAGGACTTGAAATCACGAATTGGTATGTGAGTGCGTTGACCATAACCTAGCTTTACAGACTGGAGGGGTGAAATCAAGTTCGAGCGTATTAAATCGAAGACAGCAAGAACTGTACCCTTCATTGAATGAGACAACTATAAATTAGATCAAACGCTTTGATGCTGTAATTTTAGTGCCTCCAAGACGATCGTAAATTGAAAATTCCACGGAATACATTCTAATTAAGGCCACCGCGACTGAAAGGGTTGTCGAAATTGCCTGGGTGGCTTAGTGGCGGAACATCCAGTAATTGGCAACGTCGAATTTGAGATGAGCTGCAACTATAATTTGTTTCAGTGCAATTTTCAGCGAACACTCCGCATGCGCAAGAATTTTAGCCAAGGTGATATGCCGTATCCAGAAGAAAATAAAATCAGAATTTTTTTATTTGACACCATACTAAGGAGTGTTTTTTCCTTAAAGTAACTGACTTTTTTGTTTTTTTATGTACTCATATTTATACACAGCGCATGTTTTAATCAGTGAGCTGTTTTCATAGTAGGGATATTTACTCTGGAAATTAACGAAAGCTAAATTAAACAGACCATACAGACAGCAGTGATAGGTCGATAACTTGTCCTGGTGCCTAAAGGTCGCAGGTGTGATATCCGTCTCGAGCGTGGGAGTTCACGTTGGTCTTAGAATTAAGGGTTAGAATTTTTGTTTAGACGGAGTGAAATAGAGTTAGCTGTTGCAGCAACTAAAGACGTAGATCTACACCTCTCAGCTACACACTTTTGATATTATATTTTGCCATACCACTATATTCTTGGAGTATGTTTTGTCCAACAACTTGGAGATTAAGTCCAAGAACACATACACATGCTATTCCTGTTTTCCATGAGGTATGACTAAGCAAGCTGATTTGGGTGCGTAATTCGTTTATAATGTGTACAGTGACGCCACAAGCGACACCGAACTCTTGAATCATGATAATTTTCCGTTCCGAGCAAGAATATTTCCGCTAAGTCATCGGGGAATAACAGCTAACAGGGCTACTTTAAAAATTCAATAAACACTTAATTGCTCCCCTTATGGCAGGGATAACGAGTGAGAAGCAGTTGATTCACGTGTAAATCAACCTCGTTCCCCGAGTAAGGATGGGCACGGGTCCAGACCCGCTCGCAGACGGTTGGTAAGTGAAAACCCGCGTCTCAAGGCGAGGCGAGCGGAGGCCGTCCGGGACAGTAGGGGTCTCACTCATTGTTTCGCCTGACCCGAGATTTATCTCCCCTCCGTATTTGTACGGGAAGATTACATTTGAATAATTCCGACTTACACTTGTAAGAATAATTCTTTCTTTTAATAAACCAGTCCCTTGTTCCCTTTGTGTCCGGGCTGAGGCGTCGAAAGTATTCATTTTAATCACCTCGTACGAAGTAGTCTCTCTCTGTCAGACGCACGGCAGTCTGCTAACTCAACTCTCTTTCTCGATCTCGGGACCACGAAAGCACGCACCGTGTTGGATCACTGATTCTGTCGCCAGATGGAGAGGTTTCGCGAACATGCGCCTCGTAAAACTCAAGAAAGACACCGAAATTATAATATGAGGTTCTGATATAAGGTCAAAGGTAACGAATAATTTTCCAGTCTCCTGGTGTAATTTACTTTTAAAAATTAAATCTTGATGCGTATATCACCACCATTTAACAATGAAAAGTGTAATTACAATATATTTTGGCTTATGTTGTCTTTCACTCCACTTGAAATGCATTTCTTTACGCAGCATACCTCTACTCAATCCTTGTGACCACTCATATTCAAATTTAGAGGTTAAAGCACAAGGAAAAACAGAGAAAAATCAATCACATTCATGAAGTCCTTAGCAATAGAAACCCGGCGGCAGTTAAAATATTTGCATTAAAACCGCACTATCCGGTTTTTAAAAATGGTGTGAAGGTTTAAGATAAATTTGCACGATAAAATTAAATTGGCGATAGTTCTGCAAGAATAAATGAGGGAAATTCGGATATTCTACTAGCTGCCAAGGCACTTTTCCAAGAACCTTGCAAGAAACATTTCTAAGCTTAATTCATTTAAATATTGCACACCACCCATGAACATTTTATACGTTTAAGTAGCCACAGTAAATTGTCTGATTCACGCAGAATGCTCTTCTGAAAAACAAAAATGTTAACAATTTAAAAAGATTATATGGCGCAAGGCCAAAAAACTATTGTTCTTCTCGCCACTCGCCGTCATGATTGATGGGAATTCTTCCTTCACTCAAAGGTTTATTCAGTACGTTTGATGGGAAATGTTTAAGGCATGATCGCATTTGAATTGGCAGCAAGCCTCTTTGTCACAAACGCGATTCATCACCCCGACTAGAAATGCAACTGGCTCACCGAACCCAACCCTTTGCGTCCGATGCAGCGCTCCCAAAAAGTTCGGAATAAAAAATCGCAATGAAGAGAAGAAGAGGGCCCAGAAAGGGGGCGATGGATCCCGTGAGCACACAATTCATTCACGAGGAGAGGAGGATTGACTCGTCTCGGGAGCGGAGAACAAAGTGCTGGAGACGGATGGGGAAGAGGAAGGGCCAAGAAGAGGATGAGGAGGGGGGAAGGGTTGAAGGAGCTGCGTGGGAGAAAAGGGGGGAATGAGGAAGGAGAAAAGAGGAGAGGAAGAGGGAGAGAGGTGAAGATGAGAGGAAAGAAGGAGAAAGAGAAGGGGTTCCATTTTTACGGCCGGCAGAGAGAAAATTACAAAACGGAGGATGGAATTTGAAATGAGTCGATCAGTGGGGGGGAGAAGGTTGGAAACAGGTGGAGTGGGGAGGAAGAAAATGGGAGTGAGGGGGGGGGGGCAGAGGGAGAGAGAAAAGGAAGGAGGGGAGAGAAGACGGGCGACTCGCTCTCTTGACGTCTTGGGGATCGCCGGCTGAAAGATTTACGGAGATGTGATCGTAAAGAGATGAGCAGAGGATGAGAAAGAGAGGGGGGGAGGATGAGTGAGAAGGAGACGACACGGGACCGGGGGGGAGGAGGGGAAGAAGAAGGGAAGGGGGGAGTGCGGGGAGGAAGGCCTTGGAGTGAAAGCGGAGAGTGAGACGAGACGGATGGATCAGTGGATAGATGATCGTCTTAATTAAGGCGCGATATGAAGAGCGTCTGTGTGTGTGTGAGAGAGAGAAAGGAAGATAAGGTGTTGTTTACCCGGAGGACTTCCGCACGATGAGCGCCCTTTGATCAAAGATAGTTTAGACCTACGTCTACGCTCCCACTGTATATTTTAAGGAGGAATAAAAAAGCTGCGACACCACCGTCGCGAGCGCCAGAGAGCGCGGCACTGGCAAAATGAGCTCTATTGCCGGTTTAAAGCCACATAATAAGTAGGTACTAATTGTTCAAATGTCAGCATAACTAAAGTTTAAAAAATGTTTAAGCACGACCAGCATGATATGAGTACCTACCTGCAAATATTATCACAGTCAATATAACACGCTGAACAACTTGCGTACCAGTCGTTTTTTCCTAACAACCTTTTCCAATCATTCAATTTAACTGATTGATTGTTTTTCTGGATATTTGGTCGACAATTCAATTAAAAAACCACCACTTCTCTGTTACATATTGCAAACATGCTGGGATAAACCTTTTACTCTCTTCTTTTAATGTCACCTGAAGCCCTGATGAAGCTTATATAAACAAGCGAAACGTTGGCGAAGTGGTAATTTTTTAATTGAATTGTAGACCAAAGCTCCAGAAAAAACATTCAATCATAATTAAAGTGGTCAAGATTATCTATATACAAATTCAATTTAACAGCATTATGACCATTGAGAAAATGTGGTGCCAATAAGCACAGCAGTTGTTCATAATTTTTGCCTCTATTTCCTCAAACAATCGATAACTCAACACTAAATCCAGTATTCAAGACTAGTACAAGTTATAAAAATCGTGGGACGTCAAAAAATTGGAATCCATCATCACTTTTCGCAGATAGACTTAAATGAATGCCCTTCTCTTCATTCGATTTCCGCGGCATTGTCCGATCCTTGTATACTTTTTTTTGCCTCTGACACATGCATTCATTGGTTCATGCAGGCTCCCCTGCCATTGAGACCCTTTTGAGATTCTCTTCTCTTGAGACTCCCTTCTCCTTACTCCTTCAATGACTCCATACAAAGCCTGCTTTCCACTCTCTCAGCATTATAAAAAAAAAGAAATCTCCCTTATTTATTGTCCACCAGTGCCACACTAAATCCGTTTTCGCACATAATCTATTCACTACCCACTCTATCCCTCCTATGTTAACGACAAAGACGCCTGCGGTGCCCTAAACTACCCATTCAGGCGACCCCTGTAACTTTTTCATACGTACTTAAGAACCTATCCCTTCCATTCAATGAGGCAGTATGGAATGCATTCTTATTACCAAATATTTCAGCTGAAAAAAACGTAAAAACAGCCATGGCGACAAATCTTATTACGTATCATGATGGGCTACGTTGATCCAACCACTGCCACTCATTGAGGCTTTAATGTGAATTTTCGAAGTTATTTGAAAAAGAGAATGAAAGGTTATCGACCTTTACTCGAGCCATAATGTCATTACATGCTAACAGTAACGGCACTCTGCTGGCAAGCTTTGATACACTTTCGTCTTTAACACGAGAGAAGCCAAATGTTAAGAGTTCTCTAGCCCTCCCTTTACAATTCCAGGACTCCTGAGTAGAAAGCCTTGATAGTCACCTCAACCTTGTGTGAAATTGCACAAACACAACTATAGCATAAAGTATCCAGCAAATGAAGAGAATACAGACAGAATTATTTTGATATACGTAAGATTATTTAACAAATTGTTCAGTCACGATCATGCAATCGAGGTAGTAGTGCTACTGCGACAAATTGAGAGAGAATGGACGGACTAGCTTTCACCGAAAAATCGAGAAAGGAAAGCCACTCAAGCCAGGGAACGAGTTTTGCCTCGATCGCAGGGGGGTGGAGGGGTGGGGGGGTTCTCTCCTACGCAAATGCTGGAATGCTGACAGTAGCCCTCCTTCCAATTCATTTAAACTTTCGCATCCAAGCCGCTTACAGGGTTGAGATTTTTTTTTGACAAAACTGCGTGTTATTAGTTTTCACCGACCTTCGAGGTACAACTGCTGCCGGCACCCTTGTCAAAGGACGTTGACTCGTCCCAAAATGTCTTGGGTAGAGCAAATCGGAAATACGGGTACGGTTTCTTTTGAACGACTCCAGAAATACGTTTTTTTATTACTGCCAGCCGTGAAAAATCACGGGATCCAAGAATTATAGCTTTCCTTAAAAAACTAAGAAAGTCGAGGAGTTGTGACTGATATTTTTTTCCTTTCTACCGCCACCAACGAAGTTGAAATTTACACATACCCATATAAAACGTGTCACCAACGCGTTGCCATTAAAAAAAAGCTTTCAAAGAAGTTAGATGGAATTTGCGAATTAAATTAACAATGTAATCGTAATTTTATAATGAAATTATAAAATTTCAAATGCTAATATGCATTTCCTTTATCATTATAACGCGTAAACTACAAAAACCACAGCCTTGATGACAATAGGAAAATCTCGTTTTGGAATCACTTAGATCAGAATAAATAATTCAACCGGTTGGGCAGCCCGAGAAGAGTCACCGTGAAAATTTGCCGGAAAGGCATGAAACTTTTAATAACAAAACCTTAAGCAGAAAAATATATAATATAATGCGATTCAGTGCATATTTGGAGAAAATGTTCCTATGCCACACACCCTTGAGGTGGATCGCAAGGTATTACATAGGTTTCCTCACTTAGGAAATCTACCTCTACGAAGTACCGTGCAAGCCATCACTAGGGTGTGGGGCACGGAGTGATTCCACACCAGGCATTCAACACTCGTCCAAGTCAAATCAGGACCTCGCACGTTCCCCCAGCTACTAGGCGCAGACCAAAAAGCAGTCAGGAGAACAGGGTAAAGAGACAACTATAGTGGTAATATTACTAACACTTCAATTCATGAATACTACGAGATACTACTCCATACAGAAAACAAAATAAAATAATGCCGGGCATTTCAAGCGGGATGAAGTGTTAGTAACGATGTTATGTTACTAAACACAAGAGAAAAGTCTACTCTACCTAGTATGAGGAAGAAAAAGACAACTTTTACTAATACCATTGAATTTTATTAAAACGACCCGGATTCCGACGTGGATTCACATCATCATCAAGTCTTTTTCTTCCTCTAATGATGGAATACCAGCAAGTGAATCTTGAAAAAGTGATAGGCCAGTTGATTATTTGATTCCACTTCGAAACCCGGGTCGTTTTTAATAAAATTCAGCGGAATTAGTAAAAGTTGTCTTTTTCTTCCTCTAACGATGGAATACCACCAAGTGGACCTTGAAAAAGTGATTGCTCTATCATAGCAAGGGTGGGAGTTTCACATGATTGATCAATTGAAATTAAATGTATTGTCTAATAGTTCGACAGAGGGAACTGCATCAGTGCTCACATGGCCCCGTGGGTGCGTACACAAAGGACTACGAACAGTTGGGGAGAGGAAGTCGTCCGCTTTGGAGACAGCGCGAGTTTTCGGGGAATGGGAGGAGTGGGCGATATAAGGGGAAGAGGATGAGCGGCGTTTTGACGCCTCGGGTGTGCAAGTGGGGTTCGTATGGGGGATGGGGGGAGAAGAAGGGGGGAGGACGAGAAAGGAATGGCGAAGCATGAAGAGAGAGTGGAGAGGAGGGAGGAATCCGCCGCCGGTATTATAACAGAGAGAGAAGTTCGGGGAGGGTCGTCATTTTCTCTTCGTCAAGGCTCATAAAATGGCCGCCGCTTATGGAAGCACTTTATTTACCACTTCGTGAATAATGTATCGAGTCCAACACCACCACCGCCCCGGTGCGGTGTATCCTGTCGGCCTGTCCACCCGGTCCATCGTGCCTCGGGGGGAGAAAGAGAGAGAGAGAGAGAGAGAAAAAACAAAAGAAGGTGCTCGTGGCGCCAATCAGTGTCGTCCGTGTGTAGGCTCGGGTGTGCGTTCAGATGCCTACGCATGTTCGTGTCTGAGTGCGTTCTCAATCTTTTCTTTCAAACGCATCTCGTTGTTTTACTGTCCCGCAGTTCTCCCCACCCTTTTTTTTAATGCATTCCCTAGGTGTATATCCTCAAGGAACTGTCCTCTTCTCCACTTAACCACGTTTCTTTTTAAGGATTCATTGAGGAAACGACCACCAAGGGAACCCAGCTCTCTTCTTTCCCCCGGAGTGGAAAGATTTTACCGCGTTCTGATGCGTCATGAAATGGATTGGGTCGTTACTTCCAACTTCACGGTCCGCCATTAATTCTTCTTAATTAACATCGTCCGCGAGTGTGTGTGGCTTCCAGCCGCACCGCCTCGGCATGCGTGGGATTTCCCAATGTAAATGTCCAAGTTAGTCCGTCTGTCATCTGGGAGACCATTTAAAGACTGGGCGTCCGAGAGGGAAAAATGAAAAAGTGGAACTGAGAGAATATATGGAGCCTCTATCTAGTTTTCCACTCTTCGGAGCGACTTGGAAGCACTGCAACAGCGTATGAGATCAATTTCATCAGAATTAAATAATCACATTTTATAATAATGAAAATGGAAAGATAAGGCATCTAAGTTAACACAATGACAGAGTATTCCTAGCCAGGATATTAAACGTCTCCAGCGTGGGTATTAAATCCTTGGTAGATGGTGAAGTAAGTGTTTACAGCCATGCATAGCCAGCCATTTGTTTGACAACTCTGTTTGAATCAAACTGCACGGTAATGACTGTTTTCTTATAACCGCCGCCGGAATATGAATGGCTCGGAAGAATAAAGATATAGGAGTTTATTTGAAGATAGAATTGAATAATCTAAGTATTCTAAGCGACTGAAATAAATGCTCTGAATAAATGCAAATTTCAATAATATCAACGACCCAATTAACCCAAGGAAAGTTTTCACATTGGAAATATATGTTCTAGGAACATAATTGATTATGGTGGGTGATACAGAGGAAAAAATACTAAAATTTTCCTAGTGCACACAGATATCTTAAAGAGCTATAAAAGTGAATTTCAAATGGATGATCAGTCATTAAAGTCAGTTAAAATAAAACCCTGAGCAAGAAACTTTGATTTAAATGTGTCCAACGAGTCGGCCGCCATTTCCAGGGAACTCAAACATCGAAGTTCAGCTATAGGTACATATTTCAGTCGAGTCAGTAGTGATTGATTCGAATATATTGAGTCGGAGACAGGCTTCATTTAATTAATTGGCGTATTAGTTCAACCGAAATGACCGACCAATTACGCACTCATTGATACCAGAAGAGATTAGTAAAACTGTCCGCGTTTCTGCGTCGAGGTACTAATTTGCACGATTTCTCTCCATAAAAACTAAAATCTGTTAGCGAGCATGCGGATAACGATCTCCTATACCTCCGGTGTTATTTATCATAGATTAGACGTGAGATCAAACCACATTATGCGAACATTGGTTGGTATAAAAATCAGGATTCTATGCCATCTTTATTAGGCTACGCATGTACATTCGAAGCAAAACGTATTGATTATTTTAATTACTATGAGGACTGTAAACTAATTGATAAAGGGAAAGCTTAGTCTTCAGTTAAGTAGTATCCTCCTGGGAAAATTAATTTCAGTCGTTCAAATATAGTCTAGGTGTTTTTTTCTGATTAATAAATAATGAAAAGTTATTTACAGGAGATATCCTGGTGAGGTATAAACACCTCATTGGCGAAGGGAGACGACAATGAATCCGCTCAATGGAATCTTCAACTCCTTTCCTGTAATAAGCGAAGCTAAGCTGTCAATGAGGAGCCGATGCTGAAGCTAATCCGTTTGAGTCAGAGTTTGTTTGAGTCAGCTAATCCATTTCCTTCTCTTGCCATTTTAACTCCAGCTGCAAGACATGAACTCGCCACGCAGCCTATTAGTTTTTATATGATACAAGTGTCCGCGGGAATACTCATTACCTTAGTGAAAGCAGAGAGATGGTATTTAGGGCATATTTCATATTAATGAAGATACTCATGAAGTTTTATTAACGAAATAGGAACTCAAAAGTAAAGATTTTATCCTCAATAAGGGACACAGCTGAGGATATCAATAAGTCGCGAACTCCATGTAATGGGTAGTGCCAAGGGGAATCACATGAAAATCTTGGACAGTTCGCGTTGATTAATACCACAGCTGCTTGAACGTGAATCTCTCCTGATCATCAAAAGTACTGTGACTATTACCTTCGATAAGATGGTATACTCCCAAAATATCATAGTTATGGGAGGATAATGTACTCTAAAATACCATTTCAATTTAGACTGGAAATCTAATGAATATTAATAATCTAATGCAAACCTAAATTGACGGTTATTTAACGGTAACAAGACATAAATATTTGAAACATTAAAGGATATATATATGCTCTCAAGAGAATTGAATAATACTTGACTATTGTTGAATAATACTTGACCATTTTTATAATATTTCGGAAGAATAATAAAATGAAAATGAACCCAAGGCCACACGGGGTAATATTTTTTCGTTTCAGTGAGTTTATCAGAGTTTCAATGACGTCTGAGCGATGCTTTTTACAACCCCTCAATGCGGTTTCCACATAACTACATCTAGAGATGGATGGACGGCTACAAAAGATAAAAATGTAAGGTAACAGAAAGACCAAATGTGTGGAATATATTCAATTAACAATCCTGAAGAGGTCTTTTTGATGTAAAGCTTTTTTTTAGCGTAGTTTCAACGCCGTAGGCTTATCAAAGATACACTGCACTCACCGCGTCAAAGAGCTTAAGTGGAATATGAAAGGTGGCAAATTACAGCGCTCGCTTTTAAGAGGACAGAATCCACGGAAATCCATTTGCACTGGAGAAGGAACAAATTAGCCTTCGCAATTTTTAACAAAGACGTTCATTCTTGGCGACCAGTTCCACCTGTTCCCGAGTAGCCACAACGCCGACTGACGGGGACGGACGAAGGACGCACGTAAAACGAGGATTCTAAAGATGAAATCCTCCGCAGCGAACTAGTAAAAAAAAATAGGTGTGGTGAAAGAGGATGATTGGAAGTAATAATCTCGCTCTGGAGGGCGGGGAATTCTCCGACAGAAAATGGGATCTATTACTGAACAGTTTCACTCCATTTAAGCGTGCTCCGTTACAAGGCGAAATCCAGAACAAGCTAGCCGCTCTAAGAGGGCTCAATTTTCTAACGCGCATCATAATGCAGCTTCAAATTTGCGCTATTTTCTAAAGCTCAATCCTGGATTTTCCTAAGGGCATGAAGTTTTTCTTCGACGAATGGCTTTCATTCCCCGGTAACAAAATGCACTTTTAATGAAGATAGACACAGCGTATTCTTTATACATTATATCGCCATAAAATATTCCTCTTATACAGGAAATGTAGTCTTATTCATTTCAAAAGCTATAAGTTTCATCCTTTCAGTTTCACCGAGGCTTAAGTGTGCCGGAGAAAAGTGACTAGTAAATGAGTGACAGCTTTCGGGCGATCCATCGCGTGGTGTCCATTGCTGACGGCAGTTTCTCCAGTCAACCTGCTGGCGTCTTCAGGTCTGAAGTGGGGATGCATGATTTTGGTTCATCTAATGTAGTCGTGTCTGACCCGTTGGGTCCATACTACCACAGATTGATCCGAGAGGCTATTGAGATATTATAACACCCAAATCCTAGAACCTGGAGGGCGGTTACAATCTTTCGGGCACCTGGAGAAGAATTTTCACGGTAGAAGACGCGGGAAGCCGTTCCACCAATCAGGACGACCCAACGACATCACTGAGCCTTGCAATTAAGGTAATTCTTCCAAGGAATCATTGAGAGGAATGTCTCCTCTTTTCATATTCTTTATTCGTTGGAATTTCACACATTTTGAATGCTATTTGCATAAAATTGGTCTGACATCATTGACGTCATTTTTCTGTCGATTGAAGGATTGCTCGTTTCAAACAAGGTGAAGGTATTTCTGCAATGACAATAATTAGGCCCATACATTAAAGGTGCTAACGTTAAATTTATTTGCAACTCGCAAGTGACATACGTGATAAATTTGCAAATCAATTCAAACCAAACTCATTCTCTGTAAAGGGAAAAATGCTACTTAAATAACCACATGTTTTTCAGAAAATGTTTGCAGTATTTTCGGAAGAAAAAGAAGAAATAAAAGTGACCATACGAGCTACTTAATGATTAAAAGTTTGAATTTTTTTATTCTTAATTTTAAGAAACTTTCAGTAAGTATTTAAAGAGTTACTCTTCCAATTAAATATAATTAAAACCGGAATGGAAGCAATAATTCAGACACCAAAATGGATTTTTCATTTTTTTATCGCCGATGACCACAAAAAAGGAATAAAAAAATAAGAGGGCAATAACTCCAGCATGCATAAAAATTCCAGCAACAAAATACAAAAAGTCACCCTAATTTTGAAAGGATTCTGAAATGTGCGTCATTTTTTGCTTCAACTCTCATTGCCTTACGCTTCTTTTGCCAAAAACCTCATTAAGTCCAAAATCCGTTCCACACAAGCCGGGAGGCACCTGAAGGAAATGACCCAATAAGGCGAAAGGAGCGCCCACATCCTGACCCAAATGCTGAGGGGTTCAGATCCTGCCTCGGGTGGGATTCTTATGGGTTACCCTCGGCCGACGATGCGTCAAGCAAAATTGACTTATCACTGCGGTGAGCTAAACATTTGCCCAAGGCAGGCATTATTAGCGTCCAACGCCCACTACCACGTTCGAACCTCCCTTCACGACGCACCTTCATCTCGCCCTAGGCTACGCGAGGGGTCACGGTTTTCTTTCAACTGGATTCTGTAAAAAAAAACTTTCAAGATGGAAATGATGAGAAAATTAACTGCTTGCATCGCTGGTTACATCGGTGATCTAAGCTAGAACTTGCGTAACTGACCACAAAAAAAACAAACCTTGCAAAATATTAGGACATTTTGTTATGGCAAGAAGTATGACTATTTAATTCAATTATATCGTTACAAAAACTTTTCTAAGATAACCTTACTATACTTACTTACTCATTCTCAATATAAGAATTTCTTTTAAATAAAATTTCAATATCGCGTGCTATCACGCGTCTTTCGTAGGTATCCTTCTCATGAACAATTAAGTAAACTAAGTAGATTCTCCGGAAGGGGTCAAATAGATACTGTTAAACGTAAAGTTCAAGTATTGCGAGCAGAATGATAAATACTAACAATGCAATATTAAAGATGGTATCAACTCTTTATGCACAAACGAAGAAAATTAACACATGCAAAATGAAAATGGAATGCTAATGCGGCTAAATAATGTTGCTTGACTTGGATAAACATTTTACATTTTATTTTAATTTCATCTCTCACTATCAGTTAAAAATAATAAAATATACGTTATCAAAACCACTATATACCAGAAAGTTAATATAACAGATAGTGGTACTTGTTTTTGCCATCTTTCGTGTCTCCTGTCCAAGCGAAGACGGTATCGTGCGTTATGATTTTGCGGCTGGGTGGAATACCCAGGGGGTATTAGTTGTTTCGCTTCCGCGAAAAAGCTAAGTATTTTGGTTTTGTATTTTACTGACACCACCGAAAACGTGAAAGAGTAATTCCCATTAACACTAACAGTAGCTGTCCCTCAGGCTAATGTTATTATAGATGTGAAGAGCTAAAAATATAAGTTCTTAAAATACATGCTTAATCAAGTCAATATCGAAGAACACGTACGCTAAAAGTGTTATGACATTACATATACTTATAATTATGATTAAAATTTGTTATAATACTGAAAGAGGTTCGTAACAAATATATTAATTTCGCGATTCCACTGAGGCAATTACTTACCTAAAGTTATTTTTAAGTATCTGCCGCTGAATTTAAATGCATACCCATTCTTCAAAATTTCGTGAAGTAGTCAGAGAACGACAGAATAGGTATATAATATGTAACGATCATAGAACAAGTTATCAGTCAGTAGCAGCAATGTTGCTAATGTTGCTCAATATAATTAAGTGCGCTCGAACTAAATTTTTGTGTCAATTCGAAAAGCTATTTCAGGAAACTTCAAGATACGTTCGAAATCAAAGATATCTTTATTTTTCATTTCTAAATCCCAAACAAAAAGTTAAGAAACTCGCTTCGGAACCCATTAAGGTGATCTCGAAAGGAAACCATTTCATCTCGGGCGGCCGGAAAATTTCACCAATCGCTCTCACGTATTCTTTCACGTCGCAGAATTATGGCGGCACTAAATCTTTCACGGCAGATTTAACGCTTATACATTAATTTTTCTCCATCTATTGGCTCCCTTCTTCCACAAAACGTTTTAGCGCTGCCTTTCCCTTTTCTACTGCGCATTCATGTCAGGAAGGACACGACTTTTTTTCACGAACCTTCCGTCAAAAAGTCTCTCTCCACGGACCTCTCTCTCTCCTCGAGTTCCCTCGGAAGATACAGACGTTCACAACGACTTGGGACGTGACGGCGGACGAGAGGCGAAAGGAAGGCGGAGAAGGATTCAGAAAGGTTCGAATGATTCGTAGTTTTTATCCATGACGCCCCCTCGGGAGTGAATGGTGATGTGTTTTCTGCCGTGAATCAAACCCTAATCACACGGTTTTAAGCAAGCTGTTCAGTTGCAAGATAGCCAACTTACAGGAATACTTCCCACGGTGCTACTTTTTCTCACACTTAATGAAATGACCTTGTAAATATCATAAATATTGAGATACAGGACAGTGCTAAACATTGCGTCTCATAAACGCAACATTATCTGTTGTGAAGTTAGATATAAAATGATCTAAGATCAAGGGAAAGCTTGCACAACATAGCGCTGAATATTCTCACATTTCATGGGTTGAAACGATGGACACTGTCAAATATGAAAAAAAGGCATATTATCTCAGCATGTTCACAACTCCCTTACAAGCTAAACCAGGAAAAGTTCTTGGTAGTGAATCATTGACGAAATTATGTTACGATAGCTTAATAACCATGCTAAGGGACACTGCTTAAGAATAAAATGTTAGAAAAAGTGAGCAGTCTGGGTAGACAGTATTGAAGAAGATGCCATTGTGCAATGCATTTCGGGTAGGCTACAAAATATTACCTTCGGTAGAACATGTAGCACCTGTTTACACGCCTGCCGTTGAGTTACGCTTCCAAGAAGGGATTTAAATATTTACTCATTTTGGTTACAGCTTGGATGGTTTTGTTTTGGTTCTCGTTACTATGGTAATGGGACCGATAAACGATTGTAAACTTTGAGATTCCTGGGTAGCTTGGTAGACAATCTCCAACGTTACTTCTAATTTATTACATCCTTTCCACTTTCCTACGAACTAGACCTTTGTAAAATAAAACTATACTATTCCTATTGCATTGATTTGAACCAAAAGAGATTGGATCTGGATTTCACTAAACTAAAAATTGATACCAGAATATTTTGAAGAGACGAGAATGTTTCAAAATAAAAAAAGATTTTTCAAGGGGAATTACTGGGAATTGAAGGGAAAATATGAAACTACTGTTTCTTGCTTCTTTGTTACTTTTTTGTGTACCTCATTTACAGGTATGGAGAGCATTCTCTTTTCGCATGGAGCGTGCTATTATAAGGCAGTGAAGCTAGGACGATAACACCCGCAACAAAAGTAGATTGGAAGCAAAGAATATGTTATAGAAGAGTAATGAAAATTTATAGGAGAGATTGCCGAATCAAGAATTCGTACGGAGAGCTGGGAAGAAAAGTTGCTAGAAGAAAACTTTGCGAAGTAGAATATGCAAACTTATTGGATGCGATTTGAGATATAACAGCCAACTTAAAACTATAACGGATGAAGCTACAAATGGGAAGAATTACCGACAAAAACCAAGACCTAGAGTACTTGAAGTAAGGTAACAAGGATTCAAAATGATTAATTATGAAGAATTCAGCAGAAAAGAGAATAAGCTGGATAGCTGAAGCAAACCGAACATCTGTTCGATGGGCTTTTGCTAAAGCGACCGCTTTAAATATGCAGTAGCGTCCCCCAACCATGGGAAATACACTTAACCAAACAATAGATCCGTCGTAAATAGTTTTGTTGGTTACTTGGAGATGCCACCGACAAATGCGGTAATTTACGCCACTGAGGTTGGTTAGAGAAGGGGTAATTTGGTAGCGGAGGTAGGATGGAGAGAAACCCGATGTCGGCATTAGACTGCTCTTAACCTAAGACGCCAAGGAGAACGCTGTTTAACGCCCATCTGACGGATGGTTGAAATGCTGACCACATTGCACCCAAGAAGAGATCGGGATTTCATGGAAAATATCTCCGTCATTTCCTGGATTCGAACCATGCTCCTCGGTATGGGAAGCCAGTCCTCCCGCCACCTCACCAACCCGATTCCCCATCCCCCCTCCCAAAGGTATCTAAGGCGACGGTGTGAGCAGTCGTGTTAGAGCAGTGTGGAGGGATGACAGATAGGCATAGAGAGAGAAAGAGAGAGGGCTTCCTTCTACCGCACGCCCGATTACGAAAAAATGTCCAGTGTCGCAATTCCTGAGCGGAGATTTATTTCCAGCCGCGACTTTTGGCCGTTATAAACCCTCCCCCTAAACTCCCAACCCCCTCTATCCCAATCCCTCCCACTCTTCACCCTTCCCGCTCACCCGCTCATCACGAGAGCACCGTGGACTCGCTTTAATAATTTCACGCTCTCTCCACACCTTTCCGTAAGTACGCGAATCGAATTTCGTAAAAGAGGGACGTGTAGTGGGGGTGTGGGGGCGGTGGCCTCTGCGGCCAGCGGATTATCGCGGTGGAGGCATTCCGGCGGCCCCAGGGGGCGGGAGAACCGCCTTTAAGGCCTATACGTATACACGAGGCATTTACCTGTCTCTGGCATGCAGTCTATGGCATGAATAGATGCGAATTCAACATGGCGTCGTGAAACAGCCGCGATAGATATCGCACTGTGTTACGATTCTAAACGCGTGATCGCAGTAGCGTGGGAACGCACCCACAGTAACGGGCCTTCGATACTGTGACGGAACAGCGGTTGCCAGTCTGTTATAACCAAGGAGTATGTAGTATTCATGGTGATAACAATACCCCGAATGGATAGAAACTTGCTGTTGTAGTGGTAAGCGAGAAAAAATGAGTAATAGTGGAGGATTGGCAAGCGTATTCCGTCATTGTGAGGGGTTTAACTGATTGATATAGGAAGGGGTACGCCCAAGGGAATACGGCTGCCATGGAGAATGCAATTCGAAAAAAGTTGAAAACCGTTACCAAAGAGGCTTTGGCAGGTGATGTCGCCATTAAAGTTCAGAATAACATAGTTATTGGAAAACGAACGAGTAGCCACTTCTTTATAATGAACTGATTAACCGCCCTCGGCATAAAGAAAGTAATTCACCAAAAGTCCCACAATTCCCAAATGCGTAAGAACTTTTTGAATTACTGTACGAATGCGTTAATGATAGCACGAAAAGTAGCCTCTGCCCTTCTTTGATACATACTACTTACCAGCAACTACGAGTTCACATGCATTTCCTCGGCACGTTATATCCATAAATCTCTAAAATTCCCTATTGCAGCATTGCAGCTACTACTACCACTGCAGTAATCACCGTTACCATCATCTACACCAAAGCATCCATAAAAAAATGAATATTCTGTATTATAAAGTTCATTATTGTACACGATTAACAATGTCCGCACGTATTACCTACTCTGTTTACACAAACTAAGTACTTGTTTTTTCGAAAACATTCCACGGATAAAATGTTCAAATATGTTTTTTCACATGCATCATCCAAAGCTGTTTACATTCATTCACGCAGTACTTCATTCCATCTTAGACTACACCAACTGAAGCTGCATCGAATAGCACATTAAAAGCCACATGTAAAACGGCCTTCGGAGAAGCTTTTTCAGCGCCGCGGGCCGCCACTCCCGGGTGTAAGTCTGTCGAATGGGAATAGCGGCTGTTAAGAGGGGGCGCCATAGTTCATGTGTCGCCTAGGGGGCAGATTTCTTTGCCTCCCACACCCTTCCGAATAAAATGCTAATGGAAAACGAAAAAAGGAATGCCTCAGGAGGAGGCCGTCGCCGCCACCCACTGCGTTCGTGTGGTGGGAAAATGAGGCGCAGTCGGAGAGGCATAAATTAGGTCCCGTACGCGCGCGCCAGGGGGAAGCTGGGAGGAATTCTTCCCCCGTCACACCTCTTAACTCAAAATTGGCACTTGGACGGAGGTAAGTAGATGCGAAATAACACGTAATAAGTTAAGCGCTCACAATTATTGCCACTTCACGGATTCACAAAATGGCCGAGTCAATTGTGACTAGTTATCGCGAACTGGTATTTTGTTTTATCAAACGGAGCAATTGCGAATAGCTTCAGAGACACACACGGAGATATTTTATTCCATAAAATAGTTACCTTAAACCATGTGAAAATATCTTCAGTGACTTATCTCTCCTGCAGCAGATAAGGGGTTATGCATAAACTACATTACCGTTGTAAGAACGAAGATTTTCGCGCCGGTCTACGATCAACTTCTTCATTTTTCGGGTTCTACCGCGTCGATTGCTATGGTGATGACAACAGTTTCACGGGCACTACTGCCAGCGTCTTCAGGTCGAAGAATTCTTCGTCTTCAGGTCAAGAAAATAAGAGAACGTTACCGTTTTCGGTGATATTTTTACCCCCTCTCGCCCTTCGTTGAAATCCGTAGTATTTTTCCCTCCAACATGTAACGTTGTCTCTACAAACGAAACTTTCAATTCAAAAACATTTTCTCAATTATTGAGTTAGTTTATTTTTGAGGATAGGTTGAAATAAGACAAATAAAGTAGCCAAACTAGACATAATAGAACTATCTAATCTCAACTGGAACAAGTAATATTAATTTTAAAACTCTAAAAATCAACCATAAATCACATTAAGTAAAAAAGAAAACTAGAATTTCCAATGATCCTCAATAAACAATATTCCCTTATCCCTTAACCTTATTCCATTATCCCATGGGCCAAAATCGTGGATCATAGTTATTTGATTAGAAGACTCTAGACAGGGCTGTGTAAGAGTTACGCCTTCTACAAACTTCACGTAGTATTGACGACGCGATTTTGACGAGTAAGAAACGTAAACAGGCGTATTGTAACAGCTGCGTTACTTTGAATGTCCCCCCCTCCTGCCTCTCTTCACCCGTCCTAGGTTAATAGGCGACCCCCTTCCCCCCTTAGTTGGTAACGTAGTTTATGCACGAGCCCTAAGAGGAAATATGATCCGCGTAACATGTAACTGAAAACTATTTTCAGAGTAATGCGAGGAGAAGGGCGACAGTAAAATTTTCAGTCATATTTTGGATTTCGGAAGGAAAGAGCTTCGCAATTAGGAAGGGATATAGATGGAAGAGTAAAGTTTTTCCACCTGGACCTAGGACTCATAGGAGACGACTAACTTGATTATTACCGGAAAAAGGGCACAAAGAGAAAATTGATTAATTAATAAGAAAACAGAGGCTATATTAATGCCTACCTTGTTCACTCATAATAAGAATACACGGAATGAGAAACCTTGATTCAAGAAAATAATTTGCTTTTATTTTAATTTCAATATTTTAAATTTAAATCAATTCAGTTATTACCAACTGAATCAGAGTAGGATGTACGCCTGAGAAATACCTATCCTATTTCAATAAAGCTCTGAAATTTTGGAACAGATCGTTTAAGAACTTCCGGAAGTACGAAACTTCATGACAAAAACAGCTATGTTTTTTCCATTTTCATCGGAAATATCCGGGAGTATTTACTTAATATGCCTTCTTTATAGACACAAAACTAATAACATTAGTTTATGCTCAAAAATGGCGGCACCAGCCGTGCAGTAACTTCAACGGAGTAACCCGCTGATGGTCGCACAGTGAATTTCAATAATTTTTTTCCTCGAGTTTTCTAGGTTTTTTAGGTAAATTTCTGCATTTTTCCAGGGTCTTATTTCACTTCGTTCCAAACACATTTTATTAAAATTTCCGATAAATTCAGCATACTTTGCCGGTATGAAAAACACCAAAAACTTTGGGGCATACTTACATGAAAGAGAAAAAAATACTGAACGTTCTTGGCAAGGTTGGCGTCAATGGCCACTTTCGGATCCAGGCATGTAATACCCCTCATAAAGGGACGATTTATCAAGAATTTTCGACACCATGCGCTTCGTAAATGTTCGGTAATCGTTCCGGAACTCTAAGATATTCTTCTCTGATACCTAACTTTGTACCAGAGCTTTCTTGGTTCCGTAACCTATGTCAACATTGTGAGGTCGCCGCAGATTACGATCGACGCTGAGATTATATATGGAAGATGGTCTGACTCTTCATGACTTCCGGTTCCACAAATTTACTCATCAAATCTCTGACAAGAGATTGAAGGGAAGTATAAAGGAAAGCAACTAATCTGACTGAAATTTCATCAGAAACGGCTCAACCAGAGCATCCATTGTCTCAAAGAAGGCGAGACGAGCTCTCAGCATCGTGTCCCTCAAACACTCACCCACTACCTGGTAGCTGTTGCTGTCAGGAATTCCCATTGTAAGCTTTGGTTAGCGTTTTACCTCACTCAATTCCTTCTTCATCCTTTCCACTCCTTTCATTTACATTCCAGCAGCTGGTAACATTTGCTGTACTCTGACTGCCATCATTTTATTTTTGACCCACAAGTTTCGAACCCTCCAATTTCCAGGGATTTCCGTAAAAATACGAAAATTCCCTGAGTTTTCCAGGACAAACAATTTACCTGAGATTTCCAAGTTCTCCCGGTTTTCTAGGTCGCTGGACACCCTAATTGCTGATGTTATTTTAGTTTAGGTTGTCAGTGTTGCCAGGTTTTATAAAAAGAATACCTTTTAAGGATATTTTCCCATTCGCAGATACTTTATCTTTTATAATTAAACATTAAATCTGTTTCATACTTTGTCCTTTGAATAAACTAAAAGGATCCAAGAGGTGCAACTTTTCTAGATTTCATTAACATTCCCTGATAAAATAATTGAGGCAATGTTGAGTGAAGAAATCACTTTTACTTAGAGACTTAAAACTTGTCCATTCCGATAATATTTATTTAGGATCCATACTAAATATTTCCACAATGTAAAGCCTGAAACCATAGAGTGTATTTATTCAGGACATAAATCACGAAGAATAAAGATCAAAGGAAACAGGTCAGGAAAATTATTGACACAGATCAACTTGAGTAGTGACCGCTTGAAGCGACCAATACGCACTTTTACCTTTCATTTTCAACTCAATACATTTCAATCCTAAAATATTCATTCACCTCGAATTACAAAATCAATTCCACTGCAGAGTGCCCTCGGCACAGAAACATTTACGGTGTCGACGCCGCAGCCCCCTTCCCTACTCATTCAGCATCGAGATTGCGAGTCATTTCGGGTTGATAGCGGCGCCTTTTTCCACGGTTCCCGAGGGATTATTACTTTAAGTATAGTCTTCAATCTGATAAGCACTGACAGAAACATGTGTTTCGGATTTAGGGAGAGAGATGGGGGGGCGGGGGGAGAAGAAAAAATATAAAGGATTCGGTTGATGCCTTTCTTACGAACGGGACTGTAGCTGAAGAAGGATAGGGTGACCCGCCGGGTCGCCCTTTCCACCGTCGTCATGGGGATATCTGTGTATTTTTTTAAGTGGCGGAGGTGGTGAGGGGGAGGAGGAGGCGGGGGCGAAGGGGACAACTGAAGAAAGGGCGAGTAGCGCGCGGAGGTGGCGCTCGACTTCCACACGGTCCAGGCCTGTCCGTCCGTCACTTCGAATACGCTCGGTTGACACGTACATAATAATTGTTTTTAACGACTTTCGCCGCGTCGCCAGCGCTGACCGCTTGATGTGGAGAAAAGAAGCGTGCCGACGCTTGACTTGGAAGTGACATTATTCCCAGAATGGCTATTCCGTCAGTGACTTTTTCAACCGATGCGGGAGATGGGGGGATTAAAAGGCCATGCTCCAGGGCACTAGTTTCTCTGAGATTTCCTCTTCTACATTATGTCTCACGCAATGTCTCGAACGGTAATTCCTGATAAAAAATACACACACGGCCTATTTTTCTTTGAATTTCATAGCATCAGCATCCCAGCACAGGCTAATGACATTTTCACTGTGGAATTCACACCTTCGTGTGCGGGGCTCCTCAGCGTGACGCAGTTGAATTTAACTGCTTTGGATTCGAAAATAAAGGATTGCATTTGCATTAACTTCGAATCTTTCCTATGGGTAGCGATGGCTCTCTTTTTTTCTGATTGGTAGTAGCATAAAATTTCTTTGCAGATTGTGGTCCGGATAGGTATTAATGCGTGTTTATATCGCCATCACTGAAAGGCCGAAAACATATAGTGCATGAACAATTCAATTTATTTTGTTGTCCTTCTGCTGAACTTATATAGAAATATTTGGAATAGTTTTTCATTTTACGCACCAGAGAAGCTTTAGACATTATTAATGTAAAACCTTAATGAATGTAATGAATAGTTTTACGGCATACTAATACCTTACAAGAAGAAACGCAAACAGTAGCCGACCTTGATGGCTTGTCAAATTTAAAGGGCATCGGACCGATGAGTGTTAAGGGAAAATAGAATCGATATTAAAATGGGACAAAAACAAAATTTCGTAAGAGAAATAATGCGACTCGTCACACAATGAAATATTCAGAAAATGCCGTGGAGTACGATACAATCATAGAAAAACTTGCAACGTTTGACTTGTGCTTAGTGGGGAGGCTGTGCGACCTTTTCTGCGATAACCGCCCGCTCATTCCAAAATCGATGCGACTGACCACCGGGACCCCTGAGGGAAAGCCTCTCATTAATTATCTCTCTGGGGGAGGAAATGAGAAAAAAAAGCTACCCCCTCTTTTTCTCTCTTTTCAGAGACTCGAGTTGGGGTTTCTATTGAAAAACTTATAAGGACCGGTTTCATCGCGGTGGCAGCGACATCTTCACCTCATGCTGGTGAAAACCGAGCGTCAAATAACCTTTCAAAAGTTTTTGATGCAACCCAAAAAATCTTAGCTTGAGTTCACGGAGTTTAAAAATAGCCGTAATTCTGTAACCAATCCAAGCCAAAGCCGGCTTTGAAGAGAGTATATATTTTTTAACCTTTGTATATACCAACTCAGAGGGAATCCGTAAGCTGTTTTCACAAAAAAAAGAACGAAGGCATCACAAAGTAGGTTTTCTCACTTACATATGTCTAAGAACGAAAAATCTTTCCACACTTCAGTGGTATTAAAAATGCGTGACATCCGTTAACTGTAGTCAACCTTAAAATATCATTTTGTAGCTTCCACCTTAATGGACTCAAAAAAGTTCGTAAATTCGGCAGCGATTTTAAGAACGAAGCGGCAGAATCTTTTATTTTAATTCAAGTATTTCTACTTGTGATTTATTTAAAATAGGAAAAAATTACAATTTGGCGTTATTATCATGATTCTTAGTTGTTTCCCTCCGAGGAATTTTTAACAAAGAAATGTTTGCGTAAAATAATCGAAGCAGAGCCCGTCATCGTGGGATGACATATTTTCGATCCCTGGAAAACATTTAATGGCCCTTCTACGACCAATCGCCCATTCCAAACAAAACACGGGCGGGTGTAATATTTGCCAGCAGTGCCACTGATACTTGACACCTATGGGCGACTGGTCTATGGGTCTGTGAGAAAAAATAAAGCTATTTTCAGGAAAGAATAAGGAAGTTCAATCCAATTTATACAAACAAGAAATAAACACTCTGGTCAAATGAATACATATGTAAGTCTGTCATGACCTGCCATCAGACTTAGATACATATATGTCCGTGAAGAACCTTGCGCTGAAAATCCACGGTTGCCCATCCTGACAAATTACCCTCCCGTATTAGCCATCATTAATTAACGCACATAATGATTTAGGTTTCATTGGAGGCACTTACTAGTCAAGGTTCCTTTTAAGTTCTTATTATGCCATCTGCTACCTCTTTTCTGTTTTACACAGAATTTTTAAAACAGAACAGCAGAAACAGTTTCTTTCTGCGTTAAATGGGACCGAGCATATCTACAAAGGATCTCTATCTATATATATATATATATATATATATATATATATATATATATATATATATATATATATCTATGAAAGGAAACTTGACAGTTGGTATGCGGTAGTTCTCTGTTAGTAAAATATGTTGCCTAATAAAACATTTCCGTTTTGAAGCCTGGTGTATGATTAGGTATGATTAAAAATTAAGATAAGAATGATAGCATACAACTCAGGAATAACATATGTTCATTAAATGTGGAAGCATGTAATAAATGGATAAATAATTGCTCTTGATTATAAAGAAACGGCACAGCGACTTAAAATAAGAATGAAAACAACAAAACCAATTTGCGCAAAGTTTCCGTCAGGCGATGAGAAGGGACGCCGTTCGTTATTCACTCTGAGCTAATCTCTTCACAAACGAGAAAGAAATAAACATTTGTATCCCATTGCGGTTCCTTGATTGCAGACCGCGGACATTCATTCCCTCAGCCCAGCGCTCAACACATATTTCTCTCCTATCTCTCAACCGTGCGATTCCGATAGCGTCGCCCCCTTCGCCGGTGGTCAATTAAAAGGCAAACCCTTCGGCTCGCGGGGCGCTTGAATCAAAGAGACGGATCACCGTCTAGCCGGGGACGACCAACACGGGAGCGGCGGAGGAAGACAACACACAGACACGACCCGCTCTCCCAAACGGCGGCGCGGCCCCCGGGGGCCGGGGTCCATCCCGCCTTGCCACTCTTGAAACCGCGGCACGGGGTGATCGCCCGTGGGGTGGGAGGTAGCAGGCAGACGCCGCCATATAAGAAGACCTGCGCCCGGAGAAGGCCGCAATAAAGCAATCAAGCAACCGCTATTCGCGGGCGAGGGAATCGCGGTGGCTCAGTTTCCTCGCGTCTTCCGCGGAATTCCTCGCGATGCAAAGATGGCGCCCGCGCGTGCGTTGAATACCCTCCGGCGATTATCCAGTCCCTCGCTTCCCCTTAACGTGGACGTATTCTGTTTTATGCGGAGGCGCGTTGGGCTTTTAACATCGGGCGTTAAATCCCCGCGTGCTGCTTCTACATAAAATTCAATTGGCGTAGATATATATATTTTAAATCGGGTATAAATTCATTCAAAGTGCGCATAAGTAGAAGCTTGAGTATCCACACCAATCTGCCTGTGAAGGCGAACGCCCACTAACGCCCTCATTTAAGTATTTTAAATCGAATTATTCGGATACGGGTCTATCATGGTCTATCACGTAGAGAAAGTCGTGTGATGGGCGTAGAGTATTCTGATCGCCTTTGTATTGTATTCTCATTCATTTCTGCAGTTTATTTCGCAAAATAATTTCTCCTAATGCAAGGAAAGAACTCGATTGCAAGTTTAAAAGAGCTTTTGCTCTTTCCACGAGTTTCACATTAATATTTACAAATTCTATTTTGTTATATATAATAGAAGGATTCATTGACGGATTCATGCTTTTTACTCATAATACTTCCAATGCATCATATATAAATAAATAAATAAATATATATATATATATATATATATATACATACATATATACAATATGCCAAGAGGGTGGCCGATAAAAAATATACACACGGAAAAAAGAACACTCCTGGAAGTTTTATATATATATATATATATATATATATATATATATATATATATATATATATATATATATATATATACAATATGCCAAGAGGGTGGCCGATAAAAATATATAAACGGAAAAAAGAACACTCACAATTTAAAACTTCCGATATTTCGAAGGAAAGTAGCTTCCATCTTTCTCTAGGTAGAGAGTAAGAAACTCTTATTCTCAAATCCAGACAGAAAAAAAAAAATTTTCTGTCTGGATTCGACTCATTTTCATCTTCCCCACCAAACCCTGTGTTCGTCCTTTTATGTGTTCCTATCCATTTCCATTTCCTGTGAATGTATGAATTTATTCGCGCCTTTGAGCGTCATGTTTTCGAATGATTGAGTATATATATATATATATATATAATAAACTTTGCCACAGGTGGGGCGGAATTAAATATAGAAACACAAAAAAAAGAACACTCACACTATACGTTCTGATATTTCGGCAGCCGAAAAGCTGCCTTTCTCACAGATAGAAGGATACAGAATGATGGGAAGGCAGGGGACAAGGGGTAAAGTGAGGTAGGAGGAGAGGGAGGAGAAAGGGGTAAGAAAGGGGAGAAGAGGGGGGGCGGGAGGGAGTCAGAAGAGGAGAGCGGGGAGAGGGGGGAGAGAAGAGGGGAAGAGGCGGGAGAGGGTCGGAGGAGGAGGAAGGGATGTGGGAGGGAGGAATTAGTAATTTGTCCACATTTAAATAGGAGAAGACTTAATGCTACGTTAATTCTGTATTCTCCACACAATGTAGGTATTCAAGTACATGAATTACAAACAAGAAAATCAAAACTATTGCAATATTGGGCGCAATCTGAGGCGAGACATATTACAGTTTGATCGACTTTCTAGTTTATTTTTATGTTTCTTCATTTCCATTGAAACTCCAAAAGGTTTTATGTACGCCGTGTGCATTTTTTTTCTTATAGCCCTCGACTAAGGGGCGCTAGATCTCTGTCTGCGCGTATCTCTTCAACTTGTTCCAGAGTCACAGCCTCGGCCATAATCTCTTTTTTTCAGTCTGATTCACGGAGTGTGATTGCGAAGAACATTTTCTTCTCCCTTTCAAACCACCCATCCGCGTTATCTTACCCGTCCCTGCCGCTCCACCAATGGTCGCTTTCAAACGCCGTCATGCAGCTTTTTTTCCCCACACCCGCCGAAAACTAATCACTGGAGTAGGTATTCCAGCAAATTTTTAATGGAGTATCACCACCAGGCGTAAAACACGTGCATACGAGCGCTAATAACCGTTGCGTAAGAAAGGTTGAAGAGCGATGATAAATTACCCACTTGCAATTTGACTTTTGATATCTGATGAATTTCGCGTAGGCGATTTATTGCAGCGTAATTATTAATTGGGCTTCGTGCCACAGAACAGGTGAGAATATAGTGTATTTAGGGGACTTGTGTGCAATTGTAAGTCCCAGAAAAGGAGAGGAAAAAAAGATAACATCGGAATCTTCGGAATCCCGCCATTTATAAAAGAAGAATCCACACCTATTGAGATAGCATACTGTTTTCTAACCGAGGTGGATCTTGAATTAAATTTCAAAGAAGGCTGAGGTAATTATGTTTTATTAATGCATAAAAAATCTTTTCGAGCTCTATTAAAATGCTTTAAGCGAATACCTATTCAATATGTCTATCAAAATCAAATCCTTTGGGTCTTCTGGACGCTCATTTATTACTGGCGGTCGTCTTCATTAATTTAACGGATATTAAAGTCCCATTTTCAAATATAGCTTTAATGGACAGTTGCTACGAAAAGTTCGTGGCAGAGTAGTATGTATTGGTGACAGAGTAATGTCGCAGGCAACACTTGATCAAAATGGAAGAGCTCCTGATTCTAATTCAACATCACGCATATCTTAACTAATGAGCACAGTTATCTCCAAAAAGAATCCAAGATTTAAACACAGGTGCCATGTTCATTGCATGATACTATGTAGGCACATACCATACTTCACAGCATACGAATATATCATATCATAAATTATAAAGCAGAGATGGGAATAGTTATCACAAATATTATCAATATTTTTACTCATATATCATTAAGTACAGTTTTTGTTCTCTACCTAATGGCTTAATTGCTAATGCAATGAAACAATAACTACCAAAGCACGCTGAAAATGGATGGATACCGTGCCTCTTTACTTGTCAAGGATAATGATTCGAGACGATTCGGGTTAGCATTGGACTGAGTAGAGCATTTATTATTAATTTCTGGTACTTCCCCATGTTCACAGACGCTGTTTAAAAGAAAGGATCAGAAGGAAAAAAGGATGTCAAAGAAAGGGTCTTCCTCTTCGAGGAAGTAGGAACGGAACCTGGATACTTTGCTAGGTCAAATCTTTTCCGCCTACTCAGCAGTGTGAAAGCTGGTCATTGATTGTCACTCCCAAAAATCTTCTCTGCATTGGAAGAGGAGAGAACTCGTTTTGGAGGCATCCCGGAAGAAGCATCTGGACATCACAACAACTCAACTACATTCGTTACTCAGACCAATGAAGATGGGAACAGTTATTAGGCACAAAGTTAATCTCAGAGGTCATTTTCCTTGTCAAATCCCATGGATTCAAACGTGACCTAAAAGCCGTTTTCTTTCGGTAGTAACATTTAAAAACGACTAATATCTTAAGAGCTGGAAAATTAGTTATTATTCATCTTTTATTGCGTTTATAATAAATAATCTATGTCGAGGAGGTGGGCATTTAAATCAAGTGGAATGAAACATTACAAAAATGAGCGCAGTGTATGAGTAGAGGAGGCCTCACTAGGAAGACTACGAGATAGATATATTGTAGCTTAGGCAATAATGCAAATTATTGTAGCTTCAGAACAAGAAATCTACAGAAAAAATTATAAGCCAATGTCAAGAGAGCAAATATGTTAGTTTCCATCACGTTTTCCGGGTAATTATCGCCCGGTGAGTTTCCCACTTGAGCAAATTTTGAGTGCTGCTACAAGCTTCTGCGTTGCGATAAATGGAATCGATTTACTAGTATCTAAAAGCCTTCCACCTAAACGACCGTCATGCGGCTTTCCTTGAGTTATTATTAGTTGTCCTTATCCTCTCTCGCATCTGAATGTTAGCATGGCAAGAATTTATTATAGAAGATTATTAATATTATTATTATTGGGACTAGTTTGCAGCAAGCAGTTTAGACAATCGGGAAACAGATGGTAATTTGACTTATGGTTACGTCATTTATCTGTAAAATAGACGCGATGATTGATTGAATAAGCAGCCACGAATAATAAAAGTCGCCTTCCGCCGTCTGTTAAATAAACTCGAAATAAGCAAATTATGCAAACTTTCCAATTAGAAGGCAACGAAAAATAAAAAATAAGAGGCGCATTACACAATTTCGTTCCATGCTCAATGATTTCAAGATTTATAAGATGAAACTCATTCGTACAAAAGTTTTCTCGGGTAAACTATTACATATAATAATTATTTTTCGTGTTTTCTATTTCAGAATGCGATAACTCACATAAACTATTTTCTTAAGGAATGAATAATGATAGCAATAGTCATTACATTATTCACAGCCACTCACAGCTATTTTATAATGTCAAAACGATACCTATGCTTCGTGAAAAACACTTTATATGGCATAACTTAAACAAATCCTCGATTTGCAATGAATCCCTTGCACAACTACACACTCCCTGCATGTAGAAGTTAACTTTTGGATATCTCCAAATCCTTGAAGATATTAGATTGTAATACATTGGATTTCCGAAACGGTACACGTCAGCGAATTAGGATGTTCACATAATGCTCGCTGTGCACGCTGCACCATACCTAAGTTAGAACTTTTTGCTCTTAAATTTGTAAATCAGTAGGTACAGCTGATACGCTGTGGATATTATAAAATACTCACTTCTAAGTACTCAAATTTCCACCTTTATTAGTATTTTTTTCCATGGCTCCAACCAGAGTTTTAGAAACAATAGTATAAATAAAAACATTGGAATAAATTGATGCAAAATAATGAATTCCTGTGGTGCACAAACTTCCTTCATTTCATCGATTAATCCTGAAATGTTATTGAGATTGAACTGACTCCTTATATTACATAAATGCTCTTTCACGTAAGATAATTCGCATAAAACATCACCGTTAATGTTAACAGCTCAATTTCAAACAATTTACGGAAAGTTAAATGTCACCTTATCAATAGTTTTATTGCACAATCAACCATCAATTCAGCTGAATTTGGCACTTTGTAATACTCTCCCATATAAAAAAGACTAGGAGTCAAAACTTACTAAATATGCGGAGTCCGACTCCAAAAAGGCATAGCGTCAAAAACAGTCAATATCTTTTGATGGGCGAGAGGCTATCAAATTTAGAATGGAATTGGTTTGTGACTGAACTGTCGGGTTGGCAATAAGCCATGTCGAGCATTCACAGCAATGTAATAATGTCTTCATCAAGGCCACAGAAAAAAAGACTTCATTCACCGTTCAACGCACATAGTAATGTCCTTAAACTTTCTGTTACATTTAAAGGTAGACTTCACCAAACGATCAACAATAACTAATAATCTTCAAGTAGCGAGTGTTTCCATGAAGGTAATACCGTGGCTAGTATTCTAAAAATTTGCTCGAGTAGCTTGGCTGAAATCGAGTTCGAGTGTTTTGGATGACCCTCATTCCGTTTCACCAGCGAAATTTTAACTCTCTCCCTCTGAGTCAAATATTAAAAAGTATCTATTCCTCAGTACCTAATTTCAATTCGAATATTTCAAACTACATACTGAGGGATTTTAAGCAGAGAAATACGAATATTCAAAATATTAAGAGGGGTTGCCATTTCTACACTTAAAATTGTCAAGGCATAGTACTTACAGAAATATCTAGTTTGTCTTTCTGTTTAGTTTAAATTTCCTTGAAACCTTATAGCTCATTGTTCCCAAATTACATGTAGATAAACACGTTTGGAAACAAGTTTTTGACTAGGATAGATATCTTACCCCGGCGAGTCCAAAAGAAAATTGCAAAGCAAAAAGTGGCAATTAGCCTAGATTTTACCGTTTGAATTAAATCGAAGAAACTCTGATGAAAGGATTTTTACCCAGATTTAAAAAAATAACAAAAAATATATAAAAGCAAATTGTAAAGCACAGCCGCTTGGTTTATCCATGAATGGACAGCAATTTTTTTCAAGAGAAACTAATGACGGACTCTCTTTTACAGCGTTGAGAAATAACTATATAATAAATTAAGACACGATATCACGTTAATACCATTACAAATACCAAGATGTAATTATCCACATGTCACTATATAGTAATGATTCAAGTCATTTTCGCTTGATATCGTTATAGGGACGGTATGCTCCCCTGCCGTGTTTGCTTGTGCGTGAAAACTTGAAAGGTAAACCGGCCGTGCAATTTGCACTTGCTCCACGCTTTTTGTTGTGTCTCGATTCACTCTCGGCATTCCCGCGGCAAGAAGAAACGCCAAAGGCGGAGAATTAGTCAAGGATGCGCGGAGCTTCATTCCGGCGTCGGAACCCGGCCGGTGGACGCGGACTCTCCGCTGTATGTCACTGTTGTCTTGAGCGTGGATAAAGATAAGGTCGTCAACCTCCCCACTTATATTGTAAAACATCCTCAGCATTCCTCAATAGCAAAAAATAAGAGTCAGAGAATAGTTGTTTGCAAGGGATTTGAGGGAATAAACAGAGGTATGATTAAAGATTACATACCTCTATTATAGCTCTTTAGCAAAGATAGTGAAACCGCAAAATCGTTTTTCTTCCTGATACGACCAGTAATATTTATTTAGCTTCCTGGAGCATAATTAAAGTGGTCGAGCAGAAACCCGTTCCTAGTTTGCGCCAGGATTTATTTAAAGAATATTTCAATAATAAATACCTATTGGAACAAATTATTACTCGTGGTAGATGCCAAAAAAAACCCTTAATACTACGAAATTAAAAATTTTATTCTAGAACCAAGGCATAAAAAAGTTTTACTGGAATTCTACAACAATGCTCCTCTTACCCAGCGTTAATATTAATCTGATAATTAAACAAGACACATCATTCGCAATAATTGCTACGAGAATCCAGGTCTTCCTCAACCTCAACAGGTAGAGTAAATACGACTATAATTCACCGTGCAACGCAATATAACCCATTAGCATTTCGCAACAGGGTTATTCCTTGCTTTTTCCATTTCGCTGACTCCACCCATGGCTATGAAAGGTTTCACACCCCGTTGTCAGCTGTGTTCAGCATTAAAGACGGGCGAAGCTCAAAGTGAATAATCGGAGAGAAGGCGGCGAGCAGGATACGTGTGTCTCTATGTGGTCTCCAGTGGGAATGTGAGAATGCTTTCCAAGTGATGCCATGTTTATGGGACGAATCCTAGGAGGAGGGTTTATGCCTCGCATAACGCAATGCGAAACACTTCCTGTAACTCGAAGAAAACCTTTCGTTAACATGCGTTAAGTAATATTGTGGTAATATCTCACCGCAGCACTGAGCAATGGACGATCAACACATTTATTCGTTGACGAATTGAACTGAAGAGTGCTTCAGAGTCTCTGATCTGAGTGCTTTAACTGTAATCCGTCGACCGAAATTTCGGGTCGGGACTTGATATTTTTATTATGGCATGAAAAAAATAGTTGCCAAAGCTGTCACGAACAGCCATATTCCCCTCAAGTGGCCGACGTCAAACAAAGAAGCCATCTCAGACACGACGAACAAGCAATAAAAGGCGAGAGGAGTTTGTAATAAAGTCCAGAGCACTTCCATTTCGGCGATCCAAAGAAACCATCGTCTTGGACAAGCATTTTTTTTATTATCGCGTGAAGGAACAAATGTAGCATGAACCGGTGATAAAGCATAAACTGTTCTTCATTACCCAAGCGCAATTGACGACATTCGGTAAGAAACGATCAAAGAAGATTGCATTTACATGAAAGAAAATGAAACTGAAAATTTTGATGTAAAGCATAATACCCTTAAATGCATCTAAAAAAACGTTAAATGTTGCATAAGACCTTTGAAAATGGAATAGGTAATTCGAACCTCAAACACGTTTGAGGACTCAACATTGTTTAGCAATGCGATAATTTTTTCATCACAAGGTTTTCTCACAGCTTTAGGAGCATTATTTTAAATAAGAGTGGGGGCAAAAATTGTGTGATTTTAGAGGTGATTTTGGAAAATGTTTCAGCATAGCAAAGCCATGTAGCTGAGGAATACTGATCAACAGGAATTCTTAAGGACTGAAATTCTAGCGTGCTTAAGATTTGTCGAACCAATTTACTTCTTTGTTGAAGTGCCATGTTTTCGTCACTAGGAGCCAAACGGGTACTCACACGTTCATTCGTTCGTTCACTCAATAATTAGCTCGACTTAACCTTTAGTAACATCACTGCAAGAATCTTTTCAAATGAAAAACATAAATAGTATTTGTGGATGCAATGTTGCTGTCGTTGACACAACGATGACCTGCAATCTTTCTCGGAGGAAAGTCTTCGGTCTTGACCCCGGCTGACACAGGAAACTTGAAAATGGAAAATACTCAGGTCATAAAGTGAAGACATTTTATCATTCCAAACTACAAGGTTGGCCATGGACAAAAGAAAGGAGCCAGAAGACGACGAACTCGCAATAAAGAAGATGAATTCGTAATAAAGCCCTCTCCTCTTTTTCCGAATAGCTGTAGCAGAGAGGGAAAGGATGGATTTAAAGGGCGGCTGAAATTTAAGGCCGAATAATTCGAGTAGGTAGGCAGGGGGAAGGGCAATACTTCGATGAGTGACGAACACGGAGGGTGGTGTATGGAGTAGTAATAGGGATGGAGGAAGGGGGGGGGGAGGAGAGGTAAGCTTTTGCTCGCGAAGCGGGAATTTGATGGTTGCGGGGAATAGAGAGGTGTGAAAGTCGAGGGGTCGATAATCGAGATTCTTGGGCGCGATAGGTCGACCGTGATATACGACCCGATCCGTCCGTTTGCCCCGCCGCGGAGCCAACGGCCACTAACTCAGCCACCAGCCGACGCTCGCCTTGGTCGGGGGAGACGGAAGAGAGGGGAGGCGTTATGGGGACGAGGGAGATGGTATGGCGAAGGGGGTTGAGAGGGGGTTGTGGAACGATCACGGGGGAGATGGGATATATATTGGAGTGAGTTTGCGTAGGGGGAGCGTGCACTGTTAAAAGAGAGAGGCCACGCCGAAGGAAAAAGAGCGGCTTTTATTTTGTTTCGAAAGGATCTTTTAAAAGGGTGTAACGGACGGTTTCTTCTCACTCTCTGGCGCAATGACGCAGTTATCTCCCTCGAGTTTTTTTTTTACAACGCCCTCCGTGAGGAAAGAGGTTCGGAATGGAAAATATACGGTACATACAACCCGCTGGCCGGCATTGCGGCTCACTACAGAGGTCGAAGGCATAAAAAATACAAAAAACCGACAAGATCGGTTCCAAGTGCCAAAATATCTCACACCCAACCCACTCACATCGGAGGAAGAGCTTCTTGGAGATTTCCTTTTTCCTATCACGACGACTTGAGTGGAGCTGCGCTTTATTCGATTTTCAATATATACGTTGCGTTGTACATTTTTCTTTTCAAACGACACGATGAACCACATGTCGCATTATACCGCATTACGCTGGATATCGAATTAAATCGCATATAGAATAATATCTGGTATATTGAATTCGATGCATCGCAAGCTCGCACAGGTCTAAATCGACTCACACTGCTGTTTTACCATCGCGAGATAGTCATTTCTGCAATGCGACTTGGGACCAGCGAGTGAAAGTCCATAAGCTTAAAAGCTAAATGCACGGCTCACATCACAATTCCCATTTGCAGCAAAGTACAATGCGTCGTGTGGGAAAACTCGTTACGTAATTTTCGAAAAAAAACTTAATATATTCTCGAATCCAAGCGACGGGAAAACAAAAACAGGAGCTTTCCCGAAGATTTGCTTACACACTGACTCCGTATACGTTCGACGTGGAAGATATATGGACAATTTACTGGCCTAGGGCAACCGCTAAGACAATCTGAGCAAAAAAATTAGACTAGAAGGAACCTCTCTCGAAAAAAAAACAAATGGGTTACAACAGTTACAGCACAATTCATTGACATCACCATCACCATTAATTTGAATGCGCTTTGGTAAAATCATGGAGTTGCATCAAACAATAGTCATTCAATAATAATGTATTTTGATCACTACTGTAACTTGCTGTGAGATGTTACGGACCCATTTCACAGTTTATTCAGTCAAAACCGCTATGAGTAGTCGAAATACCATAGCTCAGGGAAGATATTTCTTTCAAATGCTTAATGGACAAGATTTCACACCCTCCAAACAAATCTAAGTAAAACAAAAGTCAAATTTAATTTGCTTTTGGATTGAGTTTGTTTTCATAATTCCGATCGAAAAAAATCAATGTGCTTAATAATGACATAAAAGATGGCAAAGGCCAAAACTGTGTTATTCTTGAAGACTAGAAAAATTATTTTTTTATTACTTTCATATATGACTTTACCTTAAGTTTATTAGCAGAAGTTTTCTTCACCTGAGGTTATTAGCTATTTTTTATCATATTTTTAATCCAAATCGTTTTCATTCCGTGCAGTCTTTCTTGCTTAAAAGACGATATAAGACGATTATATTCTAAGGCCTAAAGGAAGAAAATAATTTATATATTTCACATAAGGATGAAAAAAGAACGAAGTCATTATCCTAGCTAATGGTGCTTGGCAGGGACCGTGGAGACGTGATGGGGAGGCAAGTTCATGATAAATAATGTTCACAGCGAATGAGGCTACTACATTAGGAGTCGGCAAGTACTTTCAAAGACGGAATAAAAGGTGACAAGGCGAAAGCCAGTCTTTTATGATGCGTCTCTATTTTATAAAAACACAATTCACGCTGCCCCGCTAGGGAACCTGCGAATCTGTTCATGCGAAAGCGAAGCATGCTACAAATGATGAAATCCGTTAGGTTCTCTCGAAGGATTGAATTTTTACATTGCGATATATAGCTGCTCTACTCACCCAAAAACTCTGCAAAAAACAAATGAATAGTTTGCCTTACTCGATCATTTTCTTGCGTTGAAGGGGTTGAGACTACGCTTAGGTTTACAAGAACTCCCCTTAAACCAGGGATAATGCGTAAAAACTACTCATACTTTACCTTGTTTTCAACATTTATGGATTCGTTTATTTATCTGAATTGCGGCTTGAAGTCTTTGTCTCACTGGGGATTGTGAATTCTTCCAGGATTTCCTAAAATTAGACTTAAAGTCCTCTTTCATTTGCTCATATTCAAGTAACATTTCTATCAGGTAAGTATCTCAGCAGTTCAAACGTAGCCAATGAAGGCACCACGATAATGAAAAAAATCAATTTGACGTCAAAAGAGATCCCTTTAATTAAATAATGGAACCTCTGATTGTTTAGCTCAACAAACGGAACAATAATTTTAAAACTACTGCAGTCAATAAGAAGTTTCGCGTCTAATAGCACGGTAAAGCAAAATAGAACAAGAGCATTAATGAGTTGGATGTTTTCGAGAAGTAGTACGTAGAAGTAATCTGGGGAGATGGTCAACTGAGGTAATTTGTGCCATTCAGTACAGCAAGATAGGTTGCTAGAGACATGAGGGGGGGGGGGATTTCTGAGGAGGGGAAAAATCAGGTTTCGCCAGGTGGCTGCTCTGAAAGAAAGGCAGCAATGGGTACACTGGTTTACGTCTCAATTGACGGTCGGAATACTGCACTTGAAGTGTACTCCACATAGCACCTAAGTAGGGGAAGGGATTCTACTCAAATTTATCTACTACCACCACTGACATTGCAGCATAACCCTCGGGATAGGGAGCCACTCACCACAGTAACCCGGTCCTCGGGGACCCAAGATGCATGATAAACGAAATCATGTTCTTAATCGAGAGGCTCCAGAGAATATTCATAGTTTATTCACTTATATTAAAGTATTTAAGAGTAGAGGTAGAGTATTTCAGCAGTAGCATTTTTCGCTTTCATGCACTAGATGTTCGTAAAATAATTATTTCCAAGCACAATTCCGGTAATTAACGTTAATTAATCGCGGCGACAAATTTAGTATGGCCTTACGTCGCTACCATACCTCACTGATACAAGCATTTACCTTTGTGAAACCAGTGAATCCAAGTAAAAAATAGTTTCCTTGATCTGTGAAAAACTTCATATAAATCAAGCATGGTCATATCTCTGATAAGTTTCGAGCGATTTCTCGAAAAATTTTCCAATCAATTTTATGAATTCTCTTCACAATAGAGAGACTGAATGATATTCTCGAAGATCCACAGTCAAAATAACTACGAACGTAAGTGTCGGCGGAAATAAGTAAATTAAGGAATGAATGCAAGCAAGAAAGACATTAAACATGACAAGAAAATGCTATTCGACAATGCTGCCAGAAACGTAGCCACAACAGTTACGCGCTCTCCTGCAATGCAGTTTGGATAGGGAAGTTTTACGGATGGCAATCACAAGACTAATTGCTGAAGTCATTCTAACTCTCGAAAAAAACAATATAGGTAGGTACCTTATCCCTTCACCAAAGAGGGTGGAACTTGCCATGGAGGAAAATCACTAGCATTGACCAGGATCCGAACCCGGGTCTTCCAATTACCGCTCAGCTGTGTTTTTCAGTTACACCAACAAGTCATCTTAATTATAGGTGAATTTCGGCGGGGGTTTAAACGAACAAGATTACATGAAAAAATCATTTGAATAAGCGAGACGATATTTTCACGGCGAATTACACCCTCTTAGCGCCCATGCGCGTGACTGCGTACCACGTCATTTTTGCATTCACAATGATTGGAAAATTTACCTCTTAACAATTATGGAACATCAATTTGATACGCTCAAATTAGAAACTGCAATGCTCTTGAAGCCATACTTGTTCTCAAAGAAGCCAAGATAAAGGTAAAATCATCAATAATACTTCAGCTGTCTAGATATTATAAAAATACTTTCTATTTCCTTACATACTTTTCTATTAATTCCCCCCGCGTTGAGTAGTTTATTATAATAGACGATTCAACGACGATACTTATTGACGACAATAGTTTCTCCAGCCATCCTGCTGGCGTCCTCAGGTCAGAAACTATAGTCGTCAATAATAGATAACTGATCCCGGATGCCAAACAGCAAAAAATCTCAATTCTTTCATCCCTATTCCTAGCTGGCCATACACGCTACTATCACCGATTTCATCATACCGTTTCCATTTTATATAGTATCCATTCTATTTTTCTGCCACCGTCGAATTACCCCCACCAACCTGTTTTCTTCCATAATCTTTTCTAATACAAGCGTATGTATGTACATATACAAACCAGCGTCATTCAATGGTATTTCTTCGAGAGAATGTGCTGACTCCTGTAGTAGCTTGGTGTTGCCAGGCCTGTAAATCAAATGGCCGCAGGTCCAGATCCTGCCTCGGGCATATATCGCATGTTTGCCTTTGTCTCAGGGTTATGGTTTTAGGTGGTGCGATATAATCGTAGCCGTTGGGACATAAAGAAAGCCAAGTCTAATATGGCTTTGAGGGAATGCACGTGTCAACTTTTATGCGGGCAGCATACATGGTCTTTATATCTTTACCGCGACACTGCATGGAAGTGAGCACAACAGAGGGAATATTTGCACCGCGAGGCGGAAAGCCCGTGAGAAGCCCGAGGGAGCATCGAGTGAGAGGGGAGGAAGAGGGAAAGAGGAGGTTGGAAGGAAGAGGTCGAGGGTTCTGGGACTTCTGGCTGCCCCGGAGATGCACTCGGAAGATTCGCGGATGCACGGGCGGACGTGGGGGGGATGGGAGACAAAGAGGGGGCCGCCCCTGCTGCACTCCTCCGCTACGATAGCGTCTCAGCCAACCTCCGCGGGTCATCCCCATTCCCAGCCGCCATTTCTCCGCAAGTCCTCCTCATCCCTCGCGGACTCACTCCCCGCTATCAATGCATCTGCCACCGGCTCCCAAGGCAGAGGGGAACGCTTGGCGCCAGGGGAGCTCGCAATGATCCACATCTGCGTCGCCTTCCCATGGGATACTGAAAGTCGTCGCACAGCCAAGGTCATTGTTGTTGAAATCATTATAATATAACTTGGCTCATATTTTTCCCTTATCGTCATTTTATCCATTGACTATAATTTTCGTTCATCATCATCAATTTTCATCATCATTTCCAGAGTAGGCCATCGACTGGCAAAGCGTTGGGAAGGCAGATCCAAAGGGGCCGATTACCGCAAGCTATGGCCTCTTATCCCAACGTCGACCGAGACCTACCTGTAAAGGCGTAATGTTTTTATTGTGTCGAGTTTCGAATGATTTAGGTTATTATGCCTTCCCTGATATCGCTATTATCGTCAAACAGGATTTAATCCTGACCCAAAACATTTCTAAAGAAAGCCCTCTCTTATTCCGAGGTGTGGTGATCTATTTCAAGTCTACTTCTCTTGGTGAGGAACTGTGAAAGTCTCTTCAGGTAGTAGGGATCACTGACGTCACATTTGGAGAAGAGCGGTAATTCTTTATACATGGTTCTATTCGTGACGTTAAGTAAATAGAGCGTTTTAGTTCCATGTCCATGCCCATTCGTTCGGGTAATCCAGTAAGCAGTATGCATTCGCTAACTTATTATGGAGATATTTAGATATTTTTCCTAAATTGCACAATTTTTCATTATTTCACACCTTAAGATCTCTAAAATATTTTTAACCTCCAGTTTGTTCCGGGATTTCATCCCACGGAACAATCTAAATCTTTCAAGTGAACACACTCGTTAGTGACTCTCACGATTTCATGTCGAACCATACCAAATTTACACTGGCGGCGACAAAAAAGCGAAGGAATGTCGAATGGAAGGAAAGGAGTTTAGCGAGGGTATTTCGTACAAGTCAGGAAAAGTGAACGGATTTCGTACTAAGAGGAAACGATATGTTGATGACTTAACATTGTCCGCTCTGTCACCGTTATGATAGAGAGAAAAATGTAGGGTATCGGGGAAGAGCAAGAAAAAATTGTGTTTCGATTGAATGAAGGGAGATGGTACACATGGAAATTTTAGGCGTGAAGTGCTGTAAGACAAACTGAGTACAATGTAAGTATAATGGCTTTAGACGATACTAAAGGTCGTTTTGCACGAAGCACTTTGTTGCGCAATTTGAAGCAGCATCTGTTTCCGCAATGCGAGAATGCAGGCTCGGGATTAGATCAGGGGCTATTTTCCCATCTCTCGTTTTTGCATTCGCGCATGCATTCTAGCAATTCACCGCTTTACACGACGCAATTTTCAATGCACATCAATACGTACATCAGAATGTGCAATAAAGTGCCTCGTGTAGAATGACCTTAAAACTTGATCCTTAAACTGTAGGGAGCTGAATATCTGACCAATTTTTTACAAAAACCTACTCGCATTTCAAACCTTCCTAGTTCAACATCGAACAATTAACTACTACTCATATTCTTTTTAGGAAGTGACAATATTATCGTCATGGAAGGAATTTTGGGTTTGCCACCAGGTCACTCCTCTCATCGAGATCCATTCTCAGAGCCGAAACGACGGCAGCGATGTCACAAGAATATTATATTTTCTGATTGGTAGAGCTAATTGGTGCTAATTTGTAGAAATAATTGGTGCAAATTGGTGGAACACTAATTGGAAGAACATCTATAATAAACATGAAAACCAGCGCCGGTAGTAGATAACCTCCAAAAAGTCTTATAATTATTCAATGATACAAAAACTAATTCTTGAACTAAGTGTCAAAATTTTAGACGTTTCAGAAAAAATGCATGAGACTAAAACAGGGAGCAACATTGCAATGGGAAATCCTCCGACATTGGAACGAGAGCTAAGTGCATGCGCCAGGCGCATAACAGACAGTGATGTAAGGATGTTTATAAACTCTATCTTTCGATGTGCTCCATTGGGCGCGAAATGACGCGTGACCGGGAGGAAAAAATGGAAGCAAAAGACCATTATGGTGTTCGGAGTTTGATCATTAGATTGAATTAATGCAAATTACTATTCAACTGCTGTGATCATATTCTCATTATTCTGGCCACACAAGCTGAGGAAAACTATTACGTATCACGCCCATATTTTACAACAAGCAGATGAAGTGTTTTTATAGATGTACAAATGCTAACAAAATCAGGGCATCCATCTCGACTTACGTTAGAAAACAAAACAGAGTACAATATTTATTATCTGATGGTCAAGTAAAGACGTTCAACTTCCAGATCTAAACCTAAAAGTAGGTTTTATTTGACAGGTTATTCCCCTTACTTACCTTTTTCCTCACTGCACTTGTAGCGATAACAATAAATAATTCACCGTGGGATAAATATACTCTCTTCAGTAGTCTGGTTTTTTTCCTTCAGTAGATGCAATAGAAGATCGGGTTTATTAGATTATACTTAGAAGATTATAATGATTTATTTTCCTCAAATTAATAATTATCAAGAGCATATGAGAATGAATAAGTTGTCATCTCAAATTTATATCATACTGTCACATCTTATTTCGTATAATTATTAGAAAGAAAAACATTTTCATTGAAAAATTGTAGATATTCGAATCCAAAGTTTAAAATTCATAACAAATCTAATCAACTCATTTAATTTACACTTTTATCTCTTCTTGTACTAACGAAGAAGCTCTATAAACTTCAGATTTATAAAACAACCTCCTTGAAGTTTAAGAATTATTAATATGAGATAATTCGATATTTTGAGAATTAAGCATTAATTTGCTAGGAGACTCTTGATAATGAGTTATACCATGTTAGCTAAAAAGTGTTAAATGAAGCATTCGTTTCCGGAGCTTTATTCAGCAAGCAAGTTCTCATGAAGCTACGTGAAAAAAAACGAAGAGCTGTAAAATTTGCTACGTAGGAAAGGATGGTTGCTTATCGGACCTTCTCAAGAACTGCGTTGGAAATGCAGCCCACTTCTGAGATCACAGATGCACGAGAGCAAAAAGTGTACTAAGAAATCATAGGTCATCCAATTACAGGGGTGATCTATTTCTTCCTCACTAGGCGTGAGGTAGAGCTCTTCTTTCCTAGTGTGCATCGCAACACATTCATTGGTAGAATAATGAATGAATGCAATGCTCACATTAACATAATTAATCTTCGCGTGAGGGCACACGATACTGGGTCTGTTCTGGAGCAGTGCGCATTGCACTATTTTTGTGTTTTTCTGCAACGGGGAGGGTAGCAACGCCCCCATTCCCCCCACCGCCCCATTCCCCCCACCGCGGTGCACCGCCGCGCCGGCCCGTGACCGATCTCCGCCGACCCGAAGGCGGGTCGAAACCATCGCCGCCATCGGAGGTTCAAAGCCATCTCAGCCGGGTGCACACGCTGCCTGAATGCTAGATGCGATGGCGATCCCTTTATAATCGCCTCCCTCGCTTATCCCATCACATCACCCTTCTTCTCCCCCCGTCCTCGCCCCTCCAGCCACCCACCCACCCGCGGGGGCCGAGGACGAACTGGATGGACCCCTCGGAAGGCCGTCCGATCGGTGCGCGCTCACCTGGGCAGCGGCCTACGATGCAAACAACGGAGAAGTCAGACAGCCCTCTCATCCCCTGTACACCTCCCCTCCCTCCTTCCCGCACAAGCATCATCCAACCCACCCTCTCTAGTCTTCTCCCTCCACCTCCACACGCATCCACCCTCGGGCTCAAAACGGGATCGTAGCGCTGAAAAAAAGAACGGACTTTTAAAAAAATACTAACACCGGCTCTTTCTCTCACTCCTCCGCGGGCTTTGATTCGCAGTCGGGTGTGTTTTGTTCGTGCCGGACCCCCTCGGGGCTCGAAGCGAGGAATCCGAAGGATGGTGTACCACCATTAGGGTCTGTTTCTGCTTCTTCGAGAGCCGTTGCCTCGCTTTTTTTTCTGCTCTCCTCCCGGCTATCTCGTGGGGAAATACACGATATGTCCACTTCCGGGGGTGGAACGGGGATAAAGAGCGCAATATATTACGCTTCGATGCTATGAGATTGAAAATAAAAGCTTCCATTACGTATTGCGGGGCGATCGTCGCCAGAGGCCACTTCGAAAGACAGAAAGAACTCTCTCGAGCAGTTTTTGTTAAACAATGAAAAGGACGGGAAACTGGAAGTTGAAAATTATAATGCAATAGATTTGAGCCATTGAAATGGATGCCAATTTAGGATGCAGAAGATAAACGAGCTTGAGCATCATGGATGGACCTCAAATATTCTTCCGGCATAATCCACGATGATGAATTCAGGAAATAGTCAATCGCATTAAATGCAGGACGACGTTAATTGCCACCAGATTGGCGATGCAGCATTTTCTCTATTCATCTCGGAAAAAGTAATTCGAAAACAGTAATCAATCTTTCCAAATGATTAGATTGTGATCGCATAAAAACTTTCCCCTAATGTGCCGTAGTTCAGACGATGCGTGTTATAACTTACACTATTAAAACACCAGAATTCATGCTGTCTAGCCTCCCATCATCCAGTAACACTATTCCATTTGAAGCGTCATTGAACCTGAATTAATGAGTTTCAATTATACCGTGCTTAAGGTGCTATATATATTGCCGTATTTGTTTTAATACAATGAGAAGAGGACGATTGCTCTGAAAAATGCTCCATGCACATCGGACACTAAATTTTTTTTTCAGAGTAACATTTCATGAGCCCAAATGTTGATATTATGGGTCTTTGAATAACACTATTTAAATATAAAATATGGATAGTATACTTAGATTTATTTATTTACCTAGAAATACTTAAGTTTTTCATATTATTACACGGGTCCCAATTAGTAAAACATATTTCTGTGAATATTTCATTTGGATTTCGATGAGGAAGCGACATTTGCATGGCAACGAATAGATTATGGACATACAAAGATTTATTTCCCAAATATTCTTCCTGTGCTTGGTTACTGGAACACAAATGTGGATACATTAACACCTTAGTGCCCAACGTTATAAGAAAGGTTATAATTTCCACTCCACCCCATTAATCATCGAAAGGAATCCAACGAAATACGCACAGAATATAAAATCAGGCTGCTGTACCAGGTGCACCCCTCGATGTACACATATTTCCTGGATCAAAATTTTACATCAGCACATTCAACTCGGGGCTAAGACAGATATCATCAATGAAACTCCGCAGCCTCATATATTTTATGGCACCACTACCCAACTGAACATATCGATACGATCAACCTCAGAGTCTCACTGATCCCACAACGGTGATAGCGTCGCTACCCGAGAGATCCGCCCGGCTTGTGCGAGGGGAGAACATTTCAGAGACCGTGTGACAACACGAAAGATTGAGAGCACGCGTGGAAGTCGACATCATCCACTGTCGTGGCCGAGGCCAAGGGATTATCGACCTTCGCCTTGGACGCAAATTGATCGCAAAACGAACCAGGTTCGAGGAAGGGCGGCGTCACGACACCCCCCTTGTTGAATGAAACGTACAGACGAGAAATTATAATCAGATGTGCTACCCATTGGTGAATGATTTCCCTGTGAATTTCGCTCGTTTGTATGTACATCGTCCAGTGAACATTAAAGAAGTGTTAAAGGTACTAAGGCGAATGATTGCCTTCCATGTGATTTTTATTCATTCTTCTTTTACCTAGCGGGTGACTACTCTTACGATTCTTTGGCAGCCAATGCCGCAATACTTAGAATACGTGTAAACTACAAAAATTTTAAAAGTGGCTTTAACCTAGTGAACTGCGGTGCTATAATTATGGTGATAATGTTTTCTTGGATAAAATTAGCGAAATATATTCAATAAGTTACAATAAATAAAGGAAAATGAAGGAAATTATAAAATCAATTACCGAACGAAATGAAAGAGGTATTGTTAATTTATATATCATATATTTTCATGCGAACATAGAAATTCATGTGAAACTGGAACTGAAGGTACCCTAGAAACAGGCCTGTTGCCCAGTAGGGTACCTAACTTCCCATTTTTAAAACGAATGTAGTAATCTATTTGTTCATGGTAGAATACATTATATTATTATAATAAATAAACTAAATTGGTTGATAAAAATACATCCATGCATACTGCTCTTACGATTTTATGGCGGCCAATTCCGCAATACTTAGCATGCGTGTAAACTGCAATAAGCTAAAAATTGGCTTTAACCTCGTGAACTGCGGCGCTATGCGCTATAAATACGGTGATAATGTTTTCTTGGATAAAATAAACGAAATATCTTCAATAAGTTCAAAATAATAAAGGAAAATTAAGGAAATAAATTAAATTGGTTTATAAAAATACATCCATGCATACTGCTTTATTTTACAAATGCGAAGTGTCAAGGGCAAAACCTTTGTCATTGAATCTCACAATCATCTGTTACAAAACTAAGACAAAATCCCACCGGTTGTAAAACGATACATTGTAACATCCTCATTCAAAATATTTGTCTCAGCAGAATTAAGACAAAATTCAGTTTTTAAAAGGGAAATAATTCTTTCGGACAGAACGTAGGAAAAAATAGGAAACCTTTGTAATAAAGGACGAGTGGTCACCACATATACAAAGCGAGTCCCTCATAGAACTCTCTTCGCGGTTTCGCGATAGAACATGTAGATCATTTAAAGCCTCAATGAGGTTCACAATGGAAGTTAGCGTAAGGACCACCGAGGTATTTTAACTGGTTAAAGAACTCGTATAGCAAATTTACGGGATTTTGGATCGAATCCCTGCACTTGCGAATGATTTTATTCCACTGAGAATTTCGCACATGTGCAACTCCCTCTCTTTTTTCGAGGTTCATGCCCGCAAGGCATCTCAGTTCTCTTCGCTCTCGCCTCCCGAAGAGCTGGCGGGCGAACTTCGTAAAGAATGTTCTCTCGCGCGTGGTGCGTGCGTGGAGCAGCAAGACGGACGGCTCTCCTTTGACAGCAAAGGGAAAGTCTTGAGGGGGCAGTGTAGGTATAATTGGAGGGGAGGAGGTGTGTGTGTGTGCGGTCGGAGGGGAGGGAGAAAATGAAAAGGGGAAGAAGAGGAGAGGATGGAAGTGACGGGTGGAGGGGTAGGCTTTCTCGGGACCACAATTAATTAGAGCCGCACACTCTCGCCTGCTTCGGCCGCATCAAAGATCGAGTACGAGGGGTGGGTGGGGGGGAGGAAGAGGGAGGATAGGAGGGAGGTTGTAGCATCCCTCGGGGCGGTTAGAGTATACGGAGGGAGTCCTGTCGAAGCGGAATGGGGCGAAGACTCGACAGAGGCGATCGTGAGAAATATATCGACCACAAAAAAGGCAAATTCAAAGCGGCGGACACATCACGGGTAGCCGCATTTTTCGCTCGAATTCTTTGCCAACCTTACGGGAGGCAAAGAAACATTATCGGGCGTCGCTTGGCCAAGAGTTCAAACAAAAACAAATGGAAATAGAGGAAATTCCCATTACCCGAACGGTCATTTCTTCTGACATCACGATGAATAGCATAATCATAACAGAGTAAATCGATATTTCTTGGGGAAAGGAGAAATAAATTACCGAGGACTTAAGTTAAAAATACAAAGAAATTGTTTTATAGAGAAATTTATTTTTCACTGAAGAGTAATAAGTACACATATATATCACGGCAGCAATGTATGGAACGTGACAATAATGAAGAGCGATTTTTCACATAAAATTATACTTTTTGATGAATAATCGATTTTTTTAGGTTAATAACAAATTGTTTTCTTAATAGGCATATCTATACCTACAACATAGTTTCCATATACCTAAGTACTCTTTGAAAATCAGGAGCGGATTAAGGGGAAGTGCAAAGGGGGGAGCGTCCCCCGTAATTCCTGGGAGAATAGATAAAATAATAATCATAAGGTTTTCCATATCCGACAGACCCCTGGAAAGTAGTAGTCCAACCCCCACCCCCTAAAATAATGACCTTTATCCGTCCCTACCAAAAATATAGCCTAAAACTATTCGATTATAGATTGAAATCCACTTGATAAATGAAAAGGGGACAAAATTATAAGTTGATCATTTATCTCAATAAAAAAATGACGAAGCCGCATCAAATATATGTGGAGTATTCCGAAATAGAAGCAGGCTTTTGATTTTATAAAATCCGTGATCCTCCTGAGTTTTGACATGGATGTTAAAATCCACATTACGGCACGATGCTTTCTGAACCGTTATTCCCAGGCTATTCACTGGCACTGACAGCACAGCCTTTTCTGGTAGTGAATACCTTTTAGAAGCCCATAAATATGAATTATGACAGAGATTAACGTATTTAGGTTATACTCACCTTTCATCGCTCATTTTTCGCAGCTCTCCGAGATCGAAAGACTTGAATGATTTATGGTAATAGTCCAGTAAAAAAATTATAAATCAAGGGAAGTAGCATAAAAATGTTAGTCTGGAGTAATTTCACAAAATAATGATATTCTCCCGAGTTTATAAAAACAGAATGATTTCAAAACTCGTTTCAAACGAGAAATGAAGTCCAAAGTTCATGTCAAATCCGTATCCTCGGCACCCACTACTATGGGGTACATTACTCTATACACCGAAGTATGATCCCCATTTATGATATCATTCAAAACAAATGAGTCTACTAACTCTAAGATTTTTTCGCGCCTTGTAGCAGAAAAAAATGAACAATAGTTGTCGTTTATCAGGAAAGTAATTTCAGAGGTGACTATCACTTAAGAGTTTGCTCTATTATCATATTTTTATGCTCAAAGAATATTTCAGGATTAATAAGGAAACACAAACTGAAGAGTGTCGAATTTATATCTCGCTATGCTAAATTAATTTTTATAAAGACCCAAATGGGAAAAAATAATATTTTTCTTAATTTCGTTTTTTTTCTTCAGAATATTCAAAATAATTCGAAAACAGAAAATTTTCCAGCTACTCATAACTTTGCTGCTTGATGCGGAAGTCCGCGGGTGGAAATTAAATTAAGCACCAGGATGAAAATCCAGAGGATAGAATGAAAATTATTCTTTGAGCGCGAATACTCACTCGTGTTCACAAGCCTCATCTCGCCCTTCTCCGAAATCCACATTCAGTTGCCAAGTGAGAGGCGTCAAGTCCGAAAAAAATAAGCAAAATAAAAAAATAAGAGCCTATTAAGTGAAGGTGTGGAATGGAAAAAAACTCTAGAAAAAACTAGGAATTATATTTTGTTTCTCTCTATGTAACATATGTCACAACATGTTGTTTCCAACATATTCCTGGAATAATATTAGAATTAAGCTGAAATAAGTAGGTATAGCTCTAGCTAAAAAGATAAAGAAAGAGCAATAAGTCCATTCTCTCATACGCAAATACTGAGGTAGTAAGTGTTATACCGCGAGATAACAAGACAAAGAGATGAAGCCTCCATTTTAGTCAACATTCGTATTGAAAGGAAGCCCAAGCTTACATTCATTATAGCATTTGGTAATATTTACCATTCAAATGCTTTGCTTCGGGTATATTTTCTCACTGGGTTCTTTGAGTAAGCTGCATTTATTTAGAAACCAATGCTGAGAAAGGCGTAATATCAATGGAAAAACCGATTTAACGACCATTATACAAGGAAAGAAAATTATTTCGCAAACGTTGTTCAGTATTTGTTTTCATAAAATTAATTTTTACGAGGAAATGGAAATGGAGGTGGCAGAGAGAACAAAGTGAAATAGCGTATTCTTGTTCTGATGTTTCGCATGCAAAATTAAAATTAATACCACAAAGTAATCAGCATACTTGAGAACAATTTCGGGAGAGACGTTATTTAAAAAGAGGAATTTAAATCAGATATCGATCCAGAAATCTATGTGGTTAATAAGTAGGTATCATCAATATTTAAAAAATGTATTTATTGTGTAATGTATTTAAATGGTATTAAAAAAATTATTTTACTTTTCACAAAATTGCAAAAAAAAACTTCGGTTGTAAAGGCGTTACGGGGAACAAATACGTTAAAGCCATCCGGATATAAGTGTATATTGATAATTACTAAGAAGTGCAGGCATTTAATACATTTTTTGCGTCAATAGCATTACTATGTTCACTACATGCTTCTCAAAACTGCTAAAATTTTAAATTAATGTTCGAATATATTTACTGAGAGGACAATAAACATTTCACCCAAACTACTTAGTTGCGTCAATATTTTTATTTACTTAAGAACAGGAATCATTTATTCATTCCAGCCATTCCACATATTAACTTGTATATGTATATAACCTTGACCACTTAATTATGACTGATGTTATTTCTGGAGACCAAAGCTCCATAAATAGCATCAATCAATTCTACATATTCTCTTTATTCATGTACCTATTTAATACCGCTAACACCCCAATCCTTAGTTAGAATTTTGAGAGTATTTCATGCGAATGTCGAGATTAGACGCTTAAAATCCAAACACTTTGGTAAGGCACATGTTCCATTTGTAGTGCCACCTAAGGTTCCCCTCTCAGGTCAGACAAAAGCGATTTATGCAAACATAAGTACCGCGAGTAATTTAGCTCGAGGTGTCCAAAGGTACATTTTGGAGAAATCAAGCCCTCTATGGGCCGGACTAGTGCATTGCCCAAATTTTCCGCCACGACTACTTGCCACCCTTAGCAATACCAACTTTGCAATATATAACCGATGTACATTCACAACAAATTAATCAGCGGTTTGTTCCTCGAGGCTAGTCGATATTTATGTACAAATAAGATGTCTAGAATCAGAAGCTGGTATATTATGAAGCTTCCCCTTTACATCCATTACAAATGTTGGTTGGTACATGAATGATAAGTGTTACAACAGATTTATTGCCATATGAAAGCTCTGTGAGAGCAACTTTCAAGGATTTGTAGCTTTGAGAAATGAGCCCATAAATTCGTGACTGTGGACCTCATATCCAGATGATCCCGTAAGACTCCACTTGCTTAGACTGATAATTTCATTTATTGAGAGTACCTATGGTATTCATAGAAATAGAGTTTCATAGATATTTCTAGGAGTATATAATCATCTCTTGTGCAATAAGTCAAATAATACGAGCGCAACATCTTCAAAAAATGCTACATCGTCACTGCATATAAATTGTGCAAATAATATGGCGACCATTTTTCCTGCTGCTTTCACTCAAGTAGCAACAATGAGAACTAAAATTTTGTAACGTCATTGCCTTTTTAACGACTATTATTCCACGGAATATAGCTCAAGAGGTTAATAAATAAATTTCCTCACCACTTATTCTCCAGTCTTTCCCCAAGGCGATCATTATAAAAGCGCCACTTAGAAAGTCGACATCACATTTTCTTCAATTACTCGGGCTTTCAGTTCCATAATTTTCCCACTATCGTTAGTGAGAAAAGACAGGTGCTCCACAGTTATTTCTATCATTCAAATGAATATGCAAAGTTTGAGTTTTGAACGAGGTGGAAATGTTTTGTCATGTAAGAGTGAACAAAATATAGTTTTAAATAAAACTCTCTCTTCAGTTACTTGGTGGTACTCCATATTTTCACAATTTTTAATGGAAATATCAGATAATTAATATTAAATCAGGTACCTAATGATGACGATTAATCGTTGAAACCCGGGTCGTGCTAGATGTGTTGTTAAGTGGTCTTTGTAAAAGTTATTTCCATTAAAAATTGTGAAATATAGTTTTACCATTATTCGTTTCCGCGGCTATTGGCGTATTAGCTAAATCAGGGTGACGGCCTCGCCAAATACGTTTAAATGCACGCCGTAACCGTTATGTATATTCAAACACTCAAAGATAAAAGATTTCCAGGTTAAATTGACCTCTTTTCGTTTCACCAGAGAAGCAAAGAAAGTCAGTATCTACCGGAGGCTTCCTCATTTTCAGCAGTCCTGCTTCTTCTTCCAAATAAAAGCCAGGTTACTCCAATATCTTTGAAATGCAGCGACACTAAGTCCGTGAACAATTTTAGCAGGGCGAATGCCTGGAAACTACTTCCGTCAAATTTAAAAATGAGGCATTGAAAATAGTAATACACCAACAATAATGCAAATATTAATTCGATCCGCGGCGAAGTCCGAGGAAATCATTGGCCTAGCTCCAGGTTGATGCTTTCATGGATGCAAGTACACTCCGGGAACTGGCGGATGGGTCACAGAGCATACAATATTGCTTTTCATTTATGAGTTTTATTCGCAGCCAAGCATAAAGAGGAGAGCCCTTCCTTAATTCACCAAATAGGGGCCACGATTTATACGTCACAGCACCAGCAGCATCGAAAAACCTAGGTTCGGGTTTATGGCCAGAAATTTATATATTATAAATGAAGATAATTTTTTTCAGGAATAATATTGGTGCACAGTTCTAAATCTTTATTTTCTGGCCATTAATTAATACAAGCGCGGCTGCATTAATACAAGGATCAATTCAAGCGCGGCTGCTTTCGAGTCCAGAGACTTTAACGCCTGTATCACTACAAACAGCCCTCTCAATGCTTGAAGCCTTATTATTCCGAGACGATGATTGCCGAGCACCAATACTGTTCGAATGCCTTCGGTGCAACCGTATCCAGGATAGACTACATCACTGGAAAAATGGAAAGTCAATAAGGCTTCTTGAAGACTGTGACAGACGGCGTCAAAGGAAGGCTATGGTGGTAAAAATGTGGGATCTCTAAAATCTATGAAGGATTAAATTTCGACTCATATCATGCAACTGGATAACTGGAAAGCTACAGTCGAGGCCAACAAGGGAAATATACTTGAAAGAATGAAGAAGGATGGCTAAGGAGGTAAATGAGGGACTCATTAAGTTTTTGCTTGGATAGCAATCACATGAGTATATCATATTAAATGAATTGTGGCAACAGTTTGATAAGTTCGAGGCACTTGAGAAGTGCTATGGGTAAAAACCATGGAGATGGGAAGATGAATAGCTCATTGCGGAATTTGGATTGCATAATTCAACAACGAACAGTCGTGAGAAGAGTGTGATTTGCTGGTTAATTCATGATGAGAGAATGCTTGTGAATCAAATTACCAATCAGGTATGAGGTAAACGAGTGAATGATATAATGGAAGGTTTATACAGCGGAGCAATAGATATCAGGAGGAAAATGGAATAAGGGAGATAGTGATAAAAGAGATATACTGATGGGCTATATGTAGTTATAGTAGCGAGTTATACAGTGGCAGTAAGGGCACATAATGACTTAATTGGAGAATAGGATATATCTGGAGCAGCGCAGAAAAGACTTTCTTGTATAAAAGAATATGGTTGAATTGAAATATAAGTACATTGAAAGAAATGGAAGGCGTACATTGAAAGAAATTATTTTAAAAAAAGAGCAGAAACAGTTTCCTAGACCTATATCTAATAATTACGCTTTTTGACTGAGCCTACCTTAAAAGATAAAGGCGAGAAAGGTAACTGCAATTAATGAAAAAGAGCAATTTCCACAAGTATGAAATTTATTGCACGACCGGTTACCTGAAGATCAGGTACCTGAAGATGCTGTAAAAAGCGAAACCGGTCGTGCAACAAATGTCATACTTGTGGAAATTGCTCTTTTTCATTAACTGCAATTATGTTCCGTTTCCAATCCATCACGCCTGAAACGCCAGATTAGGTGCGAAAAAGGTGTTGGTGGACGAATGTGTGGGTATTCCAATGAGGACTGGGGAATGAAAAAGTAGAGCAAACTCTACGACTAGAGGGCCCGGGCACGAGTCCCGGCAGAGGCAGAGATTTTTCTGAGAAATTCCAAATCCCTACTTGGTTACTACGTGGAAAGTACTCCCATACGCATTCTGGACATAGTAACACGGAAGGAGAAGAAGGGATTAATGCTCAACACTCTTGGAGAACAAGTTGATTTGGAGAAGGCATACAAATGGAAGATAGGAGCAATAATTCCTCGACGGACGAAGTAAAGAAGAGTAAAGACCAATAAGAATTTGAAGTCCTAGGGGAAATACTGAGTTGTCAAGGTTTATGGAGCAAGAAATCTGCGGATAGCCTACTACAAAGGCATCTGATCAGCCAGATGAGCATAAAAAACAGCAAGCAGGGACTATTTAGAGAAATTACGATGACTGAATAATTTATAAAAATAACAAGTGGATGGGAGTCAAGAATAACAGAATCGGATGACTTACGATGTCAACTCATTGATGGAGAATTAATTTCCTTCATCATTCCTAATCTGGTGGAGTGGTATTTCGCGGATAGTGACTCAGTCGACTTTAGTAAGTCAAATCCCTCATTCCCCGGGGGACCAACGCCTAACTCCGCGGTAGGTAATTGCATTTTCCACATCACCTTACGTAAAGAATTGTGGCACTTGGTCCGTCAGAAGAAACGTAAAACGGTGGACCGCATGGCGAAGTTCATTGAAAGTAAGCTAATGCAGATGCCGGGTTTTCTCTATTCTTCTTCTTCTTCCGTGCCTATTTCCCATGTATCTTGGTCCTTACTCGCCACTCTATGTGTTGCTCCGTCAATTCAGGTTGTATGTCCATTGTCTTCATATGGTGTAATGGTCCAAGTGTAGTTAGCAAGTGGATGGAAGGTTGGAGTGGAGATCACTAACCCGCATTCTATGCGATACCAAGATGCCAATAGAAGTCAACAGAAATGTATATACGAGAGAGCAATAAGACCAGCTCTACTCTATGGGTCCGAATGCTGGACTATGAGGCGATCAGATAAACAACCTGGATCGGTCGTCGGCGGGCGGCCTGGGCCTCTTTTGGGTTGTTTTATGTTTATAACACTATTTGTCATGTGTTCCTCGTCACGCCTCATGACGTGCCCGTAGCAGCGCAGACGATTTTCTCTAAGTTTGTCAGTTATGTAAGCCACCTTGAGTGTTCCTCGTGTCTGCTCGTTTTTAACTTTGTTTTAAGGGTTACAACCCCGGACCATCGTGACATCTTCTTTCTATAACATGGAGTTGTTGTTTATCTGATCGCCTCATAGTCCAGCATTCGGACCCATAGAGTAGAGATGGTCTTATTGCTCTCTCGCATATACATTTCCGTTGACTTCTATTGACATCTTGGCATCGCATAGAATGCGGGTTAGTGATCTCCACTCCAGCCATCCTTCCACTTGCTATTCGGTTTTCGATGTCTTTTCCAATACAGGAGAGTTTCCTCCATTCCTATAGCAATTTTTCCCTCACCGTCCCACCCACCGATCCTTGGAGACGCAAATGACCCCGGTTGTCACTCGTCACCTCAAAAAGCCAACCAACTTGAATATTAATAAAGAGATGGCGGCCTTTTGCCTTGGGAAGGGTATTCCAAACACTAGTGGATTTTCACGTCACGATTACCGCTGCCTTCTCCGCAATAACCCAATCGTTTGCTCCCTCCCACCTCGTGCTCCCTTCGGCCAGGTGCGAATGCGCAAGCAAGTTCGAGGCGTGCGGGGGGAGAAAACGCTCGGGACAGGAGGCGGTGGTGGTGGTCTCGGGAGCGGGCGGGAGGAATGAGCACCTCTCGTTAAGAGTTGGGCAACCAACAGTCCTTGCGCCGCGGCGTAAAGGGAGCGATCTCGCCGCGCTGGGCCTCTCCCCGACGCGCGCTAGCCGCTGCAGGTGGACACGGGGTCGCAGAGCGGGATACCGGCCTGGGAAAAGGATTGGATTCCTTGGAGCGGAACCGCGTTGCGCGAAAGGGCGAACCATACAGCTGAAGACAGAAATTCAGGAGAGAGATATTTATATGAAAGGGGAGAAAAAAAACAGCCGTTGTTGGCTTATTTTCGTTCCCCTTTTGCGAGGTTAACGGGGTTACATAGCTCCCTCTCGAACGGTTGCGGCTGGAACATAGTTAAGTATTATACTCCCGTAGGGTCGGGGGGGGGGGGGGTATTTAAAGTTTTCGACCGCAGATACGGGGAGAAATGAATGAGGTAAGGTTAATCACTGCGCTTTAGCAACCTAATATGGCACAAAAACTACAATTATAAAAGCTGAACACTTACCCACGGTTGCTCAACACTTCATCGTGGGAAACATGACTCCTCGAATTGCTGAGGGCGAGATTTCCACCGCTCTTTTCTGAGTGCGTTTTTGCTTCTTTTATATATCAACGGAATGATCGTAATTATCAACTTTTCGCCCGAGGCAGTAGCGGTCGCTTTATTTGAGAATCTCACAATTAATGACGCCTGCCTCTGAGTGTGATGTCAACTTTCCCTCACGATGAATCCATAGCTGTCGACGTAATGACTGCTTGGATTAAGATTCCTCGAGCTCCTGGTAAGAGGGTCATTATTTTTAGATTTTCACTATAACGGTTTGCTGAAAAAAACTAGTCATATTTGAGGCGGACTTTGAACGTAGGTATCCAATAGTTAGATGAAATTCGAGGCAAAAGTGAAGTTGCTGTTTGTGCTAGTCCAAAGTATACGAGGCAAAAATATTATGTAATTAGGGAGATATCATTTTTTGATATTATAATAAAGTATTGTTTGGCTTTATCGACAGTCTCTACGCAATCTACACAGTATCGGAGTGAGTTTTGAACGTTCATACACCTGATTTTCTATTTTCTTGCCAATAAGTTTTTTCTTAGAACTCGCGTACATAAATACTCCTCAAACCTCATATTTCTTTCCCTCATTCCATTCGTATATCCTATGCTTCTTCTTCTTTATCTTCCGTGCCTAATCATTTCACACTCCTTCAAAATTCCATCCCATCTCAATATGTTCCCCATTTCGTTCCGTTCGGTTAAATAATACCTACTTTGAAATTACGGCTTTTATTACTTTATTTCGAAAAGATATGAGCTTCCTATTTTATCGATCTATTACAACAATATATTATGTCAAACTAGTGAACATAAAGAATATGCTAGTCCACTGTAGTCGATCGCTTAATCAAGGTACTTAACGTGAAAGCAGTGTTACTAATGGGATTCTCTTGTAAGTTTCCAGTGCTACCTTGGATCAAAATGAAATTAGTAGGAATACATATAATTATGAAAGAAATTGGATGTCTTCAGATGCATAAAAATGAAGCTGGAGAAATAATGAGATCTGAAGTAGAAAATAAATTTATTCAAAAATTGATTATGGACTTTTTTATACTTTTGAAAAGCCTAGGATCAACAAAAAACCGGAGATTCTTACATAAAAAAGAAATAATAGTCTAAAAAAAGCACTTGAAAATAAAAGCAGAACGCCTCGTCTTTTCAGAAAATTGTTTCCGTTTCGTTCACTTCTGGCAACGCCGTCCGTGGATTCCATAATTAGACGGAGGGACGATTGAATAACGGGCCCGCATGTTACTTCTAGAAGTAAGTGTAAGTATCTGTTGGCACCCGAAATTTCGCACTTCCGCCGCCGGCCTGCGTCCCTTCAACCGTGCGGTTTTGCCGCCTCGCTCCGCGGTCGAAATCCTTCTCTAATCTCCGGGGAAAGAGCAAGGATGGGAGGGGAGCGGAAGAGGCTGGGTACAGAGTGAGAGGAAGAAATATAGAGATGCTATCAAGACCGGGTCGAGTAGCTATGATTAAGGAAGCTAGAGGCGTCTGGGAGGAGGAGTGGAAGGCAAAGATCCGTATCTCACAATCGGCAGAACGGACTAATGACGTTTCCCCGATGGCCCCGGGACGAAGGCGCTAAAGATACGAGGCTGAGAAGGAAGAGGTGGCGGAGAACGAGCGATCAAAGGATGTGCTGCTCGCGCGGATGTCGAAAACGACTTCCTGCTCCCAGCTCTGGGGCGAATTCTTCACGCACTTACAAAAAGAAAGCCTTTCATTCGTTTCGTAATGCCACAGATTGCTCTTCCGAAATTAAACGCGTGACTCATTACATAACCGTATAGGCATTGGAGAAAGGTGCCGTAGAATGAGAGTAATAAGCAGCATATGAGTCTTGTGACTGCATTTAATTTTCGGCGACGAAGGATAGCAAAAGTGCATCTTTTGATAGAATGACTGTGACTGGAAAATGTATCCACATCTTCAATATTACCCGGCGAACCGTAGCAGGAACGTGAAACAAGGTGTTTTAGGTTACCAACCGTGAAAGAGAGCGGGGTTAAGGAAAAGGAATTGGGAGAGGGAAAAGATGAAAATGAACTATATTTGGAGTGCCTCAGTGGCTCGCTCTGTTTCTGTTAGAGTCACAAATGGTGCGTGGAAAGAAGGAATTTTTGCGGCAATGAGTTCGGTCGTTTAACTCTTCCATTTTACCCCTTCTATCAGTTTACGTATCTGGGTATTATTTTGGAGGAGAATGGGTTTAGTAGTAGGGACATCAGATGCAGAATTGCCCTGCATTTTCGAAGAGAAGGGAATTGATGAGGGGGGTCTGAGAAGAGATGTAAAGAAAAGGCTGGTGAAAACTCATGACATGGAGCATGGCGGTGTATGGGTCGGAAACTTGGTCATTGCGAAGGGAAGATGTGCGTAGACTTGAGGCGTATATAGGGGAGAACACTGAGGAAGCGTGGAAGAGGAAGGGAGAGGATAGAAATTCTGGACGAAATAAGAGGAGGTAGAAGATATGAGAGATTTAAGAGGGATCTAATGGCATGGCGGGACATCCTTAGAAGGGCAAGTGAGACAATGTTTCAGAAATTGGGATGCAGGATGGGGACTGTCCAAGAACCTACCAATCAGCTAGTAGAATACTTGAAGGAATAACTTCTACGTATGTAGTGCGGGGTCAAAATACTCCCTGTCATCCTGAAAATCGCATGCTCTGAATCTTCAAGTATGTAATCTAAACGAAGCTTTTTAGCCACCAGGTCTCCAGCGGCTCCCAGTCCAGTCCTTCCATTAGCTGCAGGAATCTCTGCTCACCCTGTAACACTTTTTTAAGAAGAAGGTTGCTTTCCTTGGTATTTTGAATACTTCACATCTTCATCTGTGCAGTATACCAAATGCTTACGGCGTATCTGACACCATTCAGAGACAGATTCTCTATCACAAACGTATTTGCCATCGAAATACAATATCTCATCGATTAAGTACTATATCTTAACTTATAATGAGAGAAAAAATGGTGAATTCAAGGAAATAATTTGATTACATACAATATTTTACAGATTCATTTTACTACGGGCAGTTTTACTTACGGAATGACAAATACCTAGAGGAACATGAGAAAGAAATTTCAAACAATATTTATTACTCATATTCCAAATGGAGAACACGGAGGATTGCGCATACCCTGAGACACAGTGAATGCGATAAAATAGCGGGGAAATACGAAGGGAAGATCCTACAGAAGACCTGGGGACAAATACTTCCGAAAAATACAAAGTGATTTGGGAAAGAAGAACTGCAGTATCGTCCGCATGGAATAGAGATGAATGAAGAGCTACAGAGGAGCCATTATTAGGTATGAAACACGGACAATGATGACATACCTACAGTACTTACAGCACATTATCCTAACGAATAAAAATAATGCCACTGTTTTTATTATAAGCCAGAAGTAAACGGATTTTTATTAACCTTTAGATTAGTGAATTTAATTCCTCCAAACCCTCAGAAAGAATAATGTCTTGAGCATTGAGAAAATAGGGCTTGAGAGAGAACACAGAGCCATAAAAATGGCAACCCATTCTCCGTAGACTACCATATCGTTCTTTCACAGATAAAGATCTATCCAACGCCAATCCAATGCGACTATAGTACGCATTACAGGAAAACGAGTTCCTTTTGCTGAAAGGTCTGCATTCACCACCTCGCTCCGAGAGATAGGAGCCAGCTGCCAACATGCACGTTCTTTTCTAAATACTGGCATTGAAGGCTATTGCTAATGGAGGAATCAAGACTATCGTGGCCCTTAAGATGAAAAAAAATAAACAAGATGAAAAGAAAGGAATTAAATTCCTTAGAAATCTACCTTCTGGTCGACCAACATCGATCGTAACGAGCCGAAGGTACTTGCATATAGAAAAACGTAATAAAACACGCATTGAAGTACCTACGTCAAAGAACTTACATACTTTTGAATGATCGGCGAAGGAGACCAAGCTGTGTTTCTTGAATTACTTAATAAAGCTAACAGTGATCACATATTATATTTGAGAGTAAAAAATCCACACACTTTTATTTGAATTGACACACTTTCATAACCTATGATTTTACTGGGGAAAAATGCATTACATTGTTAACCTGCCTTCAGCTTCTAGCTGCCTAACCGATATGAGTTGGTGAATCTATAATACCTACTTAGCTAGATAGTACTTTTTGACTCAAACATGATCACATTATAGAAGAGATCCTTACCATTAAATATCATAATTTTCCAAATACCTGCTCAATGCATCAATAGAGATATCTAACACATAAAGTATTTTCTTTTCGATAGATGATAAAAGGTTAAGACCTAGAAGTAGGCCAACTCAAGAAACTACGATGGCATCATTTTCGACGGTCAAAAAAATTGCTTCGAGGTACTTATACCCGCAAACAATAACAAGGGCCTATCAAGTAAAGAGCGTTTTGAGTTTTAATAAAAACTCCAGCCAGTCCAGAAAGTCTCAAAAAATACTGCAATCACTAGGTACAACTACACAAATTATCATCAGTTAGCGTAAAATATTAATTTTGGCATTGAATACGAGAGTGAAAAACCAGAAAAGGATCAATTGGTTGGGCAGATTTAAAAAAAAACTAAGAAATAATACTATGCTCTGGTCACGGATGAAAGTAATATTACAGTATTATAAGATAATGCGATAGGTTCGCAAGAAAGAATTCGTCTAATTGGTATTAACAATTACAACTTAATCGGTGGAATTCAAATGGTATATAATATATATTAGAAACAAGTGTAACAGAAATAATCAGCATTCTAAAAAATGAATCTGGTAACATTTTGAGAGTAGAAATATAAACACAGAGTGAACCCAGCCTTCTTGTAAAATTAACAAAGACAGCAGGCAGAGGAGTAGAATTAGTCATGACTATATCCTGAACTTGAAATAAATAATGAAGTTGTTGGAGATAAACTTATTTCTCTCACAAGAAGAACGTGATTCTGCAAGGAAGCTCGGGTAACCCGTTTCACTGCACGGAGAAGTACAGAAAAATGATTTTATAAAGCTCCACGTTAAGGTACGCTGCAGGAATCCGGCTCAAAGCTAGTGTAATCCACAAGGAGGAAAACTTCCATTTCAGGCCATCTCTCAATGCAAAGTGTCAAGTTGCAAGTCCTTCTGCCACGAAGGGAACGATAGATGCTAGACTTGATCCCGCCCCTTTTCCTCTCCTCCTACAGAAACGAACGCTCTTAGAATGGATACGGCTAACAATCGTGACTACGGGAGAATCCCCGCGGCAACCAGGACGCTTCAATTAATTCGACATGTTTGGCGGTCATTCAAATACTATGACGTCAGCGGTTTGAAAATACGGGCTCACGATCGAGAGGTTGGGAAGGATGTACCGCCGTCATTCCTAATCGAGGCGTGTATCTGATGGCTTTATCCCACCCTATATGGGATTCATTTCTTCCATTACTGTAGCGCTTAGCAGCATTTTTTCATACGATTTAATGTAGACAAATTCCTTCAGTCCTCAGAAATTTGGTCATTTGAATGCCTAAAATTATTATATGACACTAATTGTAAAAACCCTGCTGATTCAGGCTAAAATATAGGCAAAATAGCAAAAAAGTAATGAAGAAAGTCAATAATTAGACATTTTTTTATAATTAGAATTATGTGTTTTATTTTTGATGAAAAAATATATTTAACTATGGTGAAAAATATAATATATCTAAATGTCAGATATTTATTTCTGTATTTCTGTAGATGATACTAAAGAATTTCCCTTGTGTGCATTTTGAAAAATGCATAAGCCATGTGTCAGTTAGTGGAGGACGTACATGGGACCTGACCATCTATTGGCGCACATCTGTATTACAACGCCTAACAACAATACGTACGTACGCGTAGTCTTTTATTACTTGACAGAATATCTAATATTCGAGTTGGTAGGTTGTATATTTGTAGGAGGGGTGACTGACTTATGAGGACAAGTAGGACACTAGAATACGTGAAATTCACAGAGAAAAAATAATATTTCTGCCCTGAGACTCGAACCCAGATCTCCCGCATTCACTCTGCGTGCTTCAAATAGTGTCGTCTTGTAAAATCATTACTTCGTGGCAATACATTCCTTGGTAGCTTCAATAAGTTTCTGTCTAGTCAAATGGTATTTTCATACATTTAACACCTATCTCAAGAGCGGGTGACGTTCGATAAGCATAATTACTAAGGGGTTACGTCAAGAAAATAACCAAAATATTTGTTTATTTTCCCCTTCTGCAGATAATTAATAATTTTTGCGTGAATTCACTCATGCTATTTTTATCTTTTAGCCACACATTGAAAAACGAACAAGTTTCTTTACGAATGAACTTTACTCTTTGTCACCGCTTTAGTAGTCTTTACTCTATGATGCCGCTTACACTTGAATGACACCATGGATTCACAGTGTAACGGCAACAACTACGAACTAACGTGTAACTAAGCGATCGTTTCTAAAATGAATGTGTAAATTTAGAAAATATTATCATCTGACGATGCCTGTCCTATGGAGCTCATAGAAAGAGAAAATATCAACAACTTTTCGCACACATCGAAAAGGGCAATAGCCATTGGGAATGTCAGAGTTGAAGGCTATGATAGACATCAAAAGTCGTCGCTTTTAAAAAGCACAAGTATGTCACGTCGGTACACAAGTGATAAATCAGAACGAGGTAAAAAATAAAGTAGCGATATTTGCATAAGCCATTTTTAATTAAGATCGCTCGTAAAACCTGCAGGAAAGATTTCATTCTTGGAGCGTTTCCTGCTGGAAAAAATGTTTACTAAATTTATTCTATCATTAAAAATTAGCGATGACAACTACAAAAAGACCTTTGCGATGACTTGTAGCCTACGCAATCGTAGACCTTGCTTGATGTTAGCTAAAAACATGGCATTGACACACTTAACCTAATGTGCACTCTCTTAGAGCCTTTAAGTGCACGAGCATTGAATTAAATATTCCAATGTATGAAAAGATAGACAAATATTTTGTAAGATAAACAGAATTTTTCATGACAGCTTGAAAATGGCTAAGGTCATTTGAAACACATAAATTATTTATAATACGCAACGTGAGCTATGTTCTGAGTAAGCCATAAATAGCATTAGAACCTAATGTAACCTACGACTAGTAATCTCAAAATTTTAGTAGTTAAGCAGAAACTAGATTAATTCAAATATCCAGAAAAATAACTAACATGATCCGCGGCTAGTAAGGGAACAAGGGCTGTATATCACAAAAATAATGTTAAGTGGATAGTGTTATGCATATCCAAATTTAAAATTCACAATTTACTCCTTAATATCCACAGAAAAAAAAGTCAATGCGAAGTAATCTTTACGTTACTGCTGTTGGCCTTTCTATGTCATAACGGATCCATAACTGAATTAAGAACTTCCGCCCTAACTGTGCCACATGTTTTTGAAGTGCACTACGTACAGGCGATTAGTATTTTACTTCTAATATCTTGCATCATTCAAAGTGGAAAGGCAGCCAAACACTAAAGTCTCCCGAGTAATGGCTTTAAAAAAAGATAATGGCATGAAATCCCGATAAAAGAAAAACTACTAACGCTTGTGTATTACTGAGCTGCACTAGGCACTGTGACAGTAATTGGCAGTATGATATGAAATATATTCAATTTCATTCATCTCTTTTCCCATTATGGAGTCACCCATAGAAACCATTTCTTCCCATGTGGAGATCCCTTATCTAATTCTCGTAAATTAACAGAGTACCTAACTGTTTAATTGATCTCTTGCGTGGCTGGAATAATTCGTTCTTTTATCCAACAAATTTTCATATTTACCATGCCAAATATAATTCAGAGTGCCAAACGATCTCACGCATTTCCGTCATATACTTCTATTATTCATTAAATATCATAAAAATTCAATATCTAATTGCATATTGAAAATTTCACATTTTACAGAACTCGCCTTGTAATGCATGCCTAGCCAAGTTAAAAGTTTAAATAACATCAAATGGTTCTATCAGGTATAAAGGTTGATCACTTTGATTGAAAGCAGAGAAATAATCTATTAAAATGTATCTTCCTCCTAAAGACGTGTTTGAGGAGCCAGACGGACATCTATGATCTTGATAGTTAAAGAGTCAACCTCTTGTCCTGCATTCATTAACGCAATACATCTCGGGTGACTAGTCAACACCCGTTAAAAAATCTCCGGGCAAAGATCTACTGTCAAAGAATCTCCTGTCTTGTGACTGCCTCTGATCCGGATGCTGTCAGATGACCGATTGGTCCTCTCTTTGATGACGACGCTGGAAACATGCTTACTATTTCCGCGGAAACGAGATGAAACGAAAGCTGTTATTAACTTTTGTTTTTTATTATTGAATTTCGCGATGCCGTGAAGGGATCATAATTTATAATGAAAAATTATTATTTCTCATGGGAATTTTCATAGTATGTACACGAGTAAGTCAGGCTCATACCTTTGTCAATATTATATCAGTTCGTACATTTATCAACACGGAATGGTCATTTTTCTGAATTATTATTTCTTGCTGTTGACCGTCATTTCTTAACAGGCATATGGATATACATTCCTATACATACATTGAAATGACTCTTTTCAACACGTAAAAACACTTTTCACTGGCTCAGTAAAAGATAGCTGGGCATAAGCAACAAATCTATTAACAATTTTCAGGAATACATTTAGCCTCCACTAATAAAAAACTTTTAAGTGCATACTGTGCATTGGAAAAATTGACATTATTTCTATTTTATTTACTTTCTTTGGCAAGAAATTTATCGCAATATGCCATCATATTCGCAGATACACATGATAATTCCAAATATCTTTGCATAGAGGACAGTGAAATTCATGGGTTTAAAATATTTTCGGTAGGGCTATAATGTAAAATATGATTGCATACGCCTCCATTAGCATATAAATACGAAACGGGAAAATGGTGTCATAACGGTATCATACACTGAAAGACTTCTCTCTGAGTGGAGTTATCTTCACCATAATTAATGCGTGAACTGAAAGGTTATAGCACTACCAAGCAGGCAAACAGACTCACTACAACTCGTCAAGTCCACGAAAAAAATACAAGACCAAAACAGTGAGTGTTAAGCTCACAAATGTAAAATTTGGAAGTCACACCCCAGTGCCATGAACTGTATCGCGAGCGAAGAAATAAGAGTCGAGTTTTATACGTACATACTACGATTCCTTGAGAGGTGAACAAACGACCGTTGAGCGTGCTGTGGGTGCAAAATATAACACCAATGTGTGGAAATTAACTGTTTTAAAATATCCCGGTCAGGTCAGATGATATTTCGAGGTGAATTTATATTCAATGGCTCAGGATTTTCATCACAGTTTGACAACGAGGAAAGATGGCGTCGAGGCGCAAGTGGGTCAAACTATTTCATTTAATTGTCACCCAAAATGCAGTAGCGGTAGACACGGGATTTGGCGCTCCTACTACAAATAGTACAACACTATCTTACAAGTTACATCACATCGTATAACTCCAGGTTATCTTCCTAAACTTAACACATCACCCATTCTCGAAGTGGAATTCGAACCCGCAACCAATAGTTTGCAAGGCCAGCGAGTTAAATACGTCTGTGGACTAATTTCAAACAATGTATCTTCATGAAAATTATTAACGTATCACGGCAATTATTTCCATGAATACAGCATAGCCTTCGGTGTAAAATCTACGTAAATGAGTCACTCATTATAGTGGATTACAAAATTTAATGCCTAAATACTCTCCAGTGCTTTCGTGTCGCATGGTTCCTTCAATTATCCTCTTCTTTAATCTATGGCTTCACTTTTTGCTCTCTTCACTTCGCTCTGTAATGCACCCGTTGATGGACACTGCCTAGAGAGGTAGGTTATAGACAAGCGCCTTACTAGGATGGCAAGCACCACACGCATCATAATGCGATATAAATAAGCTTATTCCCTCCTCAGAGAATGCTGAGGTGGGATAGCGGTCATCTCCGAACAGATTGAATAAGAAAATGATCTCCGAGGATGAGTGGAAGCGTCTTGACGGCAGTCAACTCTCCGAGTGTTTCCCGGGGGAGGGCGTCGACGCTCACCTGCCGCTGGACCGTATATTCGGCGGACATTAACGACCAGGACGACTCATTTCTGATTGCCACTGCAAATTGCCGTCGCTGTCAGGTCGGAAGCGGGACCACGAAAACAACCGAATCCGAAAATAATCCCTCCGCTTATGAGATAAAAAATTCCGCGTCCTCTTTTTATGGCGGCATACGATTTTACGTGCGGCAAAGGGGCCAACATGAATTAACTCCTCGGTCTTAAGGTTTAACGACTCGTTTTCGTTTCCAGACATTCGTCAAAGCCGAGTCCCGAAAAGCGATGTTTAGGTAACATTTTTATACCAGATGCGATGAATCCTCGAACAAGGCGCCATACGATTACTTCCTTTCAACAGCATGTCATCTCCAAGTTAGGAGCTCGTTTCATATTACGTTTTACTGCCCATATTCTATTACCTTTTTTATCTCTAGTCTAGCGAATCTATATACGGAGTTCAGATAATATAGCCTGCACGTGGGCGAGGCAACAAAGAAGAAAAGAATACTCTAAGGCATCATTTCTTTATTCAAGTCGTTGAGTTTATTTGAAACCTGATATATATTCTAATAAATATGTTACGACTACAGTCGGTGATAAAAAGCTCCACGTGTTAATTCATTGGGGAAATTTCTCCGCAATAAAAGCTGCGTACAATAGTAAATTTAGATGTACCCATCGGTCAACAACCGTTAATAACAGTTCATATCTTATGTTTAATCTGCCGAATACACTGGATGATCAGTTAACATAATGGAATAGTGAGTCAACTTCCAAATATATAGAAGCATGGGTTCACGTCCATAGATATTGTCCGTCTCTGCTTTAGGGCTATATCTTGGTGTCAACTTTGGTGGTCTTAGCATGGCACACAATTACTCCAAGGATTCAGAGGTCCCGACGCCTTCTTTGATTGTTAGCGGACAGTAACGGTGGGACGCTCTCCAAATTTCTCGATCATTATTTCTCCAATTACGCCCCTGAAATCCTCAAACCTTTCCAGTAAATGGTCCAGCTTTCCAAGCTTTTTTCTTTATTACGGTAGAATTTAATTTTTGTGGACAGCAGCCCGACATACTGTGAACTAAAAAAATCGGAACTCTAAGATGGTTTCAACGTATCTTTGTAACTAAATTAATAAAACTTTCATTTAAAAAATTAAAATAAATGAAACCGACTGCCACAGCGGGCAATATTCACGGAAATCTTCATAAATATGGGAAGATTTTGAAAGACTTGCCCGAAAACTTAACTGAAATCAAAGTCGTCATCAAATGGCCAGCAAAACGTATAAACGTAGCGAATTATTATGGTGAGCAAAAACCCTACAATATATGGAAAGAATACAATTTTAATATTAAAATAAAACCAATCTCTTATAAAGACATTTCTGCAGACGAAAGCCTGACTCCACGACTCTCATGCGACCAAATGAACGAGGCATAAAGAGCCTCTTCTTCTCGGACCAGTTTATCAAATTAATTATGCACTATCAACGAAATTAAAATCGGCGGTGCGTCAACTCAAAAAGTGCGTTTCGATTAAAAAAAAGGGTATGAACACACGAGATGGACGGAATGCGTGAAAAAATGGCGGCGGAGATCCCAGTATTCCCCTGGCCGTCACCGAGCGAATGTTTTTCCGCCGCCGTAGCCCGTTCCCCCGACGCGTGAAATCACGAGGAAGATTGATTGGCTTGTGAGCGGGAGAAGGGGAGGGGATGGAGGGGTAGGATGAGGGGAAAGGGAGAGGTGGGAGGGGAAAGAGGGGGGGGGGAGGGAGGGAGGGAATAAAAAAGAGTTGGAATTGCGAGCGGGCCATCGCGGTCACTCCGTCCGAAACCCGGCGGCGAAAAGAAGGATTTTTCCGACCTGACCAATAAGGGACGTTGAACTTCCCGCTTTGGCGCGCGGCCTTGTCGTGAAAACGCAATCACACGGCCGAGTCACTTAATTTGCGGAAGGGACTTCGCATTGTCACGTGGAAGAAGGAGGTTATGAATGCTGTTGGAAGAGCTCCTTGCAAATATCATCAATGCTCTATGACCAGTCTGTAGACCCTTTTTTTTATAGATTCACGGACTATTTTCTTCAGAAAATGATAGCACAATACATTAGAATCAGAAATCACATAAACTTTAACTTGTAAACCAACTACAGGCCAAACGACCGGTGAGGATATTATACATATATTATGTATATTTATAAAAAAGCAGTCTCCAGCAATATCGAATCCATTTTAGCTTAATGCCAAGAAAAGGTACCCATTGGGGGTGATCCAAATGACTACACAGATATTTGTACACCAACTTAGCAGTTCAGCCATTTGGTGATCCATGTCCAGGCACTTGCGCCAGAAATGAGTAAAGGAGCGAGCAGTGACATTAATTTTTTGATTCAAGTTCTGGCGTTCTTTTGGCTTCTGATACATTCCCCACGAAAATGAGCTAAATAACTGGGTGTTAAATTTAATAAATAAAACTTTGCCATTCGAATACTATGGTTAGTTCCTTCCAATTAACATTTAATGACAACAAATCTCTCGATTAAGTGTTTGCGTGTACAGAGTAGCTATAATATACGTTATATTTTATAAACGCCCCACCGAAGAAATTGTATATTGTATTTCATGCAGAGGATCAATGACTGAGGAGGTTATTTCAGAAAAAACAAAAGGGGATAACATATTCAGGCCACCGCGAGCCGGTCGATTATAAACTGTATTAAACTTTATTAGCGCAATCGTATTAGGAATTCAACATGTTATAAATATATGTTGGGTAACAAGTAATTCATTATAGTATCATGAACGGATACATCACAAATTTAGAGAAATGTTAACTGATTCATTTTCACGACATTCCCAGAAGAGATTGATGCTGAGCCATCGTCATTTAGCCCTCTCATTGTGACAGGAAAAGAATATTTCCTATTTGCATACAATCCACGCCTCTGTCAAACATTTTCGAGTGTGCATTCAGTTTTACGTATTGTGCAGTGCACGTTATCGCATCTCCAGCAAACTACGCATTCTTTGTGTCTTTAATTTTATTCAGACTAGGGCGAAATTAATCGTTTTATAAAAGTTACTAGTAGATGTAATGAATTCATTTTGGATATCAGGTCACCTAAGAAACTAGAGAAATTATAGGACACATGTAAAAAATCGTCCCATGCTCTTCTTTATGGTACTGTTTCATTGAGTAACAGTGAAAAATAAAAATTTACAATTTTACGACTTTTTTTAAAAACACAACCGGTTCTGTAACTGTGTTATTTAATAATGTTATTTTCGAGAAATTGACATCGTGTTATTTCAGCCAAGGAGTAGGTGTTAGATATAATCATGGTGAAAGAGGAAAGTCATGTGAATCAATTTATGGTTTTGTTTCATTGAGTAAAAGTAAAAAATAAAACGACTATTCTACAATGACTTTTTGAAACCGGTTTTGTAACGGTGTTACATAATTATGTTATTTCAGAGAAATTGACATCGTGTTATTTCACCAAGGAGTAGGTGTTAGATATAATCATGTTGAAATTTCTAAGTTATGTTTTTCATTGTTACCTGAGTAACAGCAGAAATAGTTCGAAACAGAGAACAATATCCCAAGCCAGGCACGCAAGCAATTGGCCTCGGACCTCCAAGAGAGGAGAGACGTTCCGCAAAAGGAGCGTCCTTATCATAAATAAGTGCTCAAAAATATCTCTGTAAAAGAAGTGACTTTTTTCACGAGCGGACCGGGAGAAGAGCAGAGGAAGGGCGGGTGAGCGGACGGAGGTTTCGGTAGGTCCGAAAGGGTCAGCCGCGTAAATCGCGTCCCTTCGCAACCGTCGACCCGTGGCGGTGTGGACCAGAGCGATAAAAAAAAATATCCGACCCGACCAGGCCGTCGACGACTGGCCGTTCGCAAATAGCGAGAGATGAAATTTCTTCAATCTTTACACTTTGCCAACTCACCCGTTCCCTTGCCACGGAGTCTGAAAGGAATAAAACACGAAGCGCCAGGGCACCGCCCCAGAATTCTGCGTGCGCGAAACTAATTTGCATAGAACCCCGAGAAGTTACGGCGACAGTTATCGCTTCGGAGCTGATAATGCATTTAAAGACACGTAAAAGAGAGAATTGTTTCATATGAAAACGTTAGGCTAATTTAGTAAGCGCCCCTAAATCACGTAAGATATCCTTAAAAAATTGTAATAAATAATAATGAACACATTCATGCAAAATAAAAGTGTATAAAATATCCCGAAGACTTTTTCCTGCTGAAGAAAAAATCCCGAGCAGTCGAATTCAATAATTCTCCGTTAAGAATGGGCGAAGTGATCAACCCAATCCGAAGTTGGCGAAGTGATCCGCCCACAGCTCAGGTGATAAAATTATAAAACATAATGTAAAAAATGTTCAAACGTCACCATATCGCAATAAAAATGTTATAGCTCAGCAATTCGGATCGATAGTCTGAGCAAATTCTTCACGGAGTAGTTAGGTCACTTATTCGGAGCATCTTCGTCCAAAGAAGAAAGTGATTCTCGCAGTTACAGTGGAGGTGTAGGAAGGCGAGAGAAGAATATTAAATACATTGCGAAATCGAACGACGTGAACTCCAGAGCAGTATATTTTCGGACTTGAAACGACGTGAAAAGGAGAACCACATATTCACAACCCGTCAAACAGGAAGATTCAAATACTCTCGAAGAAGACCCGATGAGGCTTTTAAGCGGAGTCTGGAAAACCATTAAATTCAAATCATATTTTCTAGCCAATGATACTAAACCCAACGACTGATTGATTTGCAGGATCCCGACGATAAATATTAGAAAAATACACAAAATATCTTGTTTCTCGAGCGCTTTTTAAAAAGACGGAGGTGGAATGACTAAGGTACCTATTTTCATGGAGATTTTCTCTGACCATGCAGGTGGTTTAACGGGACATGAAATGCGCTCGAAATGTCTTTGCAGAAATGAACGACCATTATTTGAACACACTTAACGATGAATTAGATTCAAACGCTGTCATCTGAGTCCGAATTTTAAGTAATTTTTTCAATGTCTTTACCTTCGAACAAGAGAAAAGAAGTAGTATTTTTTATTTTATAAATTGGTTAATAAAACGGAATTTCTATGAGGCGAACATGGAAATGTTTAATGCAAGCCGTTCCCTTCAGCGAGTAATTCACGACTGACGCAGGAGGACGCAGAGGACGCAGTCAGTTGGCATCGGACGACAGTCGTAATGTAGATGAAGCAATCAGCTAAAATATTCTCATTGGCCATGATTCTTCCTCCCAGATCTCCTTTCAATCTGCATCACGGAGGAATTTCATCGAAAGAAGTCAGAATCAGAATGCTTACAAAAACATGGACATAAAAATTATTATCAATTTTCTCATTCCTGGGAAGCAAGGAAGCTCAAGGAATTTGGAAAGTTTCATCAGATTATTCAACCCCGTTACAGACTGATTCGGAAAACGGGAGCTGCTTTATATGTCCAGATATAACCTTGGTGGAAGAGACGGCTGCTGTCCTTCGATGTAGACTCCGAGATCTGACATTCGTCGTCGAAGCCTTCTAACGGGAAGCTGTGTGCTCAAAATAATGGGTGATGTGGGGGGGGGGACCATCTGCGCGGCTCTGCTCAATAAAATCCTCTTGGCTATGAGAATTAGGAAGCACGGGACCGTTCCCTTGAACTGATTGAAATAACATATCTATTGCCGCATCCCAAACGAGACTTAAAAGTTTGCCTTTTTATGGCACATCCCTCGTTAGTCCAAGGATTGGCTATGAAACCTTTATCGGGAATCCGCATCACGGGCCCTTAACTTAAACGAGCTTAGAAGGTCTCCTACCTCTTTCCCTGTCCTGAGTTTCGACCTACGGAGTGAATCTGTCGGTAAAGAAACGTCGAATGCGAATTTGAATGCGCGGGTAGAGTCCCAATATTCCCCCGCAATATTTAAATAAACACAACAAAAAGTACTTATGCTGATAGTAATAAAAAAAGCGAAGATACCAAGATTATGATCATCGATACAGAACCAGCAATGATCACCACTTTCATCATCAGGAGTGACTTCCTAGGTGACTTCCTAGGAAGTCTTCTAGGAACTAGGAACTCTTCCTAGGTGACTTCTCCGATTGGTGCGTCGAAAGATATGGTAGTTCAGAGGAAGAAAAAACATACGTTTACAGAGTACTCACATCGCATGCAGAATTACGATTTAACACAAATGTCTCCGTAGTATATCGAAAAAAAGTCAATCGCTGATTATTACAAGTATATTGCAGTCATGAAGTCTATTGCATCGCTAATTGAGTTTTATTTTGATTCCATTTGAGTTCACTTTGAATTAAGCTATGTAGCTTATTCCTATTATTCTTCAGAAGCAACAAATCTACCGTAGACAAACTATTTATACTAAAATAAGCCATGTCAAGGTATTGGGAGTATAATAAAGAAACTCAATGGCTAATTATTGACATTAAAAAGGCATTGGACTCTATAAATAGAGAAAAAATGTGGACACTTTTTAAAAAAACATGGAATACCAGAGAAATTAATAAATTTTATAATAATACGAATTAATGGATCAGAGGGTAAGGTCAGAATTAACAGTGGGTTAGTTTAGGGAATTAACAAGGATTTGGCATTGCCACAGGAGTGAGACAAGTTGATAGTGTGTCTCCTATACTCTTCAACCTGGCATTAGAAGAAACATTGAGAAGAACAAAAGAACGAGTACCTGGCTTGAAGATGGGGACATAACTAAATATATTAACTTTTGCAGATGATGTTGTTCCTATGGCAGAAAGCAAAGATGATCTAACGCATCATGCAGAAGAACTAATAACCCAAGCCAGACTAGTAGGACTGGCTGTTAGTGAAGAAAAGACGAAGTGCCTGAGAGTAGGAAGAAAAGCCAATGAAGAGAGCAATCCCCAAAAACAAACTGTAGGATATAAATGTTTTGCAAGATATACAGAATTTAAATACTTAGGGGTCATCATTAATGTAGACAACAAAGAAGGAAAAGTAATATAACAAGAGTACCTAATAAATGCAAATAAATGTTACTGGGCCGTGCAAAATCTCCATAAAAGTAAATTATAATCAAGAAAAACAAAGCTCCAAATATACAATACTAATACAACCAGTTTTCGTCTACGGTTCTATGGGCCTTAGGCAAATATATGGAGAGGAAACTGATCACATTTGAAAATAAAGTTCTGACAGCAATATTGGGACCAGTAAAAGGAGGTGTAATTGGCGCATCAGAAAAAATACAGTAAAAAAGAACCACGAGAATTATATCCGCAACCTGATACTATAGCTTTAATTAAACCAAGACGTCAGAAATGGGCTGGCCACGTCTACAGACGGGAAGAAGAAACAATGCTGAAATAAGTTTTAAAATGAAGACCTGAAGGAATAAGAACTTTGGGAAGACACAGACTACGATGGTGGGACCAAGCCCAAAAAGGGCATAAGAAAGATGAGAGGCTCAACAGCAGCAATGGAAAGCAGAGATAGATGGCGTCAAGTTGTTAGTGATACCAAACACCTATTACGGTTTGAGGGGCCATGGGGGTAAGGTAATGTCAATTATGGACAATTTTTGATAGCATGTCCCTGATTCTTGCTATCTTTTCACCCTTAAGTTTTGTCTAACCATGTTCATGTATACATTATAAAGATAGACTGCAATAATTATTCTCATCATTTTCACATTATTATGCTCACGCGCGCGGGTATTTCTAAGATATCATCACGGAAAAAGTGACAGAAAACAAATGAAAAAGCTCATTCTGTGGCGGCCAATTTTGAAAGACAAAAGACACGTGACAGCAGTGGAGTAAGAAAATTGGCCAACCGAATCAGTTGAGGACTTTCAACTCACGCCATAATAGGTAGAGGAGTTTCCTTAGCCAATTAAAAGAAAAGAATTTCAGTTCTTTATATGTGTACACTAAATTACTGCTATTTTTGCTTTCAATAATTCGTTATTAACTAGATCGCTATAAAAATAACTATGCATAATTTTAAGAATATGAGTGCTACTCTTTATGTTTTACTCCCATTAGTTCAAAAATTCATTTAAAATGCATTAGAAACATAAAACATAGGGAAGATTATTTGTAAAAACCCAACGATATAACGGATGAAACACACCCATAGATGAACTATTTCTATCAATTTTAGATGAAGCGTTTTTCTTAGAGTTATTATAGCAATCGTTATGTCAAAAGAAGAAAATCACATCACAATCGTAACAGAATTAAGAGCAATGAACGTCGAGGGTGATTGATCTCAATTCAGGTATTCAATTTTTCTAAGAATAGGCCAAAAATCACCAACAAAGAGGATTTTACAGTCATCAGTAATTAATTATATATCCCTAAGAAAATAGTCTCCTGTACAGTTCATTGGATTGCCAAATAATTTTTGAGAACTAAAGTACCAACCTACTCATCTACCCAAATTGAGAAAGACGAGTTTCACATGAAACAAATTTAGAGTAAAATAAAATTTCACAATTTATCACAGAAATCCCACGAGTTATTTCACGACTTAGCAGGGATTGCACTTTTTTCCTTGTAATTATCTAGAAAGTATTTCCTTTTAATATTTTTCATAAAAATAGTATTAAGAAATCAAACGGCTTCGAAAAAAAACTTATTTCATTTAAATCGAAATATTAACCTAATGCATGAACATTATACAGTTTGCCTAAATGTTGTATCGAATGTAGAAACCCAGAACCAGGTGTTATGGAGTACATACATTGAATCATTATTTTCCTAGTTCATTTTGGCTCTCAATCACCACTAAAACCACCGAAAATAAATTTTGCTGCTCAAGAAAAGTTATAAGCCTTCCAGAGTATATATGTTATTTTAATTCTGATTTCAAATTCACAATTAAAAGCCATACAACTCACGAAAAAGGTTCATCAATAAGATTAATAAGAAGTTTAAAAATAAAGGTAGTTGAAACTTGTCCTTTCTTCTCATTTTATATTTTAGCCATCAGCATTACTTTTTTTTATTCACCTCTTAAATTCGAAGTTACAGTCCTCGACACCTCTATAGGTCTTCTAATTACTCCTCTAATAATAAATAAGTAGTTTTAATCAGCCAGAAAGAAGGGCGGAAAATATTAAACTTAAAACGGATACCTCCCATTTTGGACTTGTATATTCTTCCGATTGCCTCATTTCATTCGTTGGGACATAGAAAAAAATCGAAAATCAATTCGATTATGAGAATGCGGGAGTAGGGAGTTAATTCAAAGATATTGATAAACATGTTTAAGTTACAATAATAGGGGGTCTAGTAATGAACCATAGTAAACTTTATCAGTAGGTACCATTCCAGGCATGTTATCTCACCAGCAAATCGAAGGTACTTCACTGACTAAAAGTGCTACGTATCTACAATGCAACTATATCTCGCCTCTAGGCGAGAGATTTCTTAGAGATATATAGCGATATTGAGGAAGAAGCCTTAAGAATTAGTTTTTAAATCATCATCACCATCATCGAAAGTATTACTCCTAAGATGTGAGGCTCGTAAAGAAAAGAAACACGTCGAAGCGACATTATCTCGCCCCTGCTCAATTGTCATTACTTGTCCGGTAGGTTCACATTTCGAGAGCGTCCACCTTCCGTAAAATTTTAAGCAGTTACACTACCGTTAAAACGATGAGAATATAAAGCATGTCATAAAGAATGGGAAGGCCATTTTTCCTGGCCGAGCAATAAAACCTGTCGCATTTCCTAAATCACTGGAGCCAACAGTTCGATCAGGGCGTGTTCCGATGCCAACACTCCTCTGGCCTTTAAATATATATATATATATATATATATATATATATATATATATATATATTCGTGATGCGACAACTTCCACAGCTGCGGGGGGAAATAAAATGGAGCTTGGAACCCAAAGCATACACGGAAAGGAGAGGAGAGAAAAAAGGGATTCCGTAGGCCTCTTACACGCGCCCCACATTTCCCCCTCAGGGCAGGATGCCATAATAGAATTGCTATTTGCGTAATGCGCTTGGCAAAATTTTAATAACAGTTCAGTAAACGATAAATAAAAATGACCCTCGTTTAACGAAATGGACATGCTATGACTCAGATCGATAGGTTTAATTTAACTTTTGTAATAATGCAGCAAGCATACTCCGCATAAAATGAAATGTTATTTTCAACCGACTATCATTCCCTCTGTACAAATGATCTACTGGTGGTATGTACAAAGAGCATACCCGTTCGGATAAAAATGTAAAAATCTGGAACTCGTGGGCCACAGAAACATTTTATTCAGTCTCGCAATTTACGGCTGTGGCCCTCGAGTTTTAACATCAAATATTTCGTCTAATTCCTTTGATGCTTCCTGTTTGCCCAAATACCGATAATTACTCAGTAATGGATTTAACCTCGGTCTGTTCGGTCGCCACCATTGTATTGAATGATCAACCATGCTCGGACGCAAAAAGTCCTTGCTTGGATGATTATTTGGGGAAACGATCAACAACTGAGGTTATGTAAACCAGTGAGGATAGGCGAAGGATAGGTGCCATGTAGGGTAGGGAGGGATACATATGATCATTTGCGAAACCCGGTTTGCTGGAAAGAAACCCGGCGTCGAGGTTAGCATTCCGTTAACGACAGGCACCTTGGAATCCACAGTCTACGTCCCATTCGGTGCAAACTGCATTCGCAAGACCCTCCTATGTCGCCAAAGTAGGTTTTTAAAGTAGTAGGTTTTAAAAATGATCTACCACAGCCGAGAATCGATCCCTGGCACTTGGGATGGAGAAGACAGGATTCTAGTCATCGCAACTACCCGAATTCCTGCTAATTTCTTTTTTTATCCTTTAACAAGCCACAGGCTACCGACGGAAGGCTATCGGTAGTTTGACCAACGAGAGAATGCGATAATATTTTTAATATCTTAGAGGGAAGATGTCGGGAGGAAAAATCGGTTCGTCCGGCCTCCCAACTCGATGGAGGCTAGCGGATTTCATTTCACGACAAATGGTTCAGTCAAATATCCCGAGAGAGAGAGAGCTTCCTCGGGAGATGTAATTTTTCGACGCGCGGGGGGAAGAGAGGAATGCAAATCAGCCGCAGTGGCTCTCTCGAAAGAGAGAAGACACCGCGGGATGACGGATATGATGAACGGAGGTTCGGTTTCGTGATTCCCTTTCGAAAAAAAAACGATAGTTTACGACGGAGTCGTCGACACATAACGAAACGAAATCATGCTTAGCTATGACGGGAAAGGGAGTGGGCATGAAGGAAATTGAGGAGAAGGGACTTGGACATAGATGGGAAATGCTGTCTACAGTCTCGGCTCCCAATTACATAATACCCACGTGGCAATGAGCTTCCTATATAGCTTGTAACTTCCACCTGGCTAGGGTACCACGGATGTGATAGCCTCGACCGCTTTTACCTGCTGAAAATCGCGCCAGCCTGGTAACCCAAAGTTCGCGGGTTCGACTCCCGCCAAAAGATTGATGTTTTATTTTCCTTAGCACTAAGGTACTCAGTTAAACGGCGGGTGTCGTAGCAGTTAGAATACCTGTATCCTTCACTCTACGCGAGAAGCAGTCTATTTTGCTCAGGATGGTCTCGAAATGGTTTCCCTACTTAAATTCCATTGCGGTACTTTAGATTTCAAAGATTTCAGTTCATGATGATTTTTTTGTGTTATGAGCTAAAATCAAGCCCTTTCCCATTCTTCTAGAATCAGTGATAAATTTAGCGTCAATTTTGATGAATTAATAGCTTGTGAACGAATCAAAACCATTATGTAAAGCCTTTATTTTAAAATAAGCATAATTGTAACATTTTTTGATACAATACTGAAGTGTTTTGGTATTTTGATATCATGTAAAACTAGAATCTATTCTATTCTAGATTATATGCATAATTCAATGATACTCGTCGCTTAAAAGCCCTACCCATTTCCAATATAACAACTGCGTCTAATGGAAAGATCAAAGTGTTCGCCAAATATGCATATGAAACGATACCTATCATAGCATTGACCGATTTTTGACATTAGAAAGTGCTGTTAAGAAGCATATGCAATCAACTACAAGAAAAAATAATGCCGGTCAATGCGTTATAAGTATTGGAGATAATGACGAGGGTAGACAATGACTGATCGATTCATAAGCCTATTCAAATGGGACAACATTGGAAATAAAATGACACCATTTCGATTTCCCCATGATATCTCAATGACAATATAGACACTACATGCATATACAAGTTGAATAGCTCGATTGCAACGTTTGAATTGAAAGCACTATCGCATTCCGGAGTTTACAAAACTATGTCTAAGTCTATCAGTGAATAATTCTGAAAGTGATGAATGCAGATGTTCAGAGTGAGAAATATGATTAGAAAGAATATTTAAACATTTTAACGATGCAAATTGAATCATAGATGCAACTCCGCCGCTATCTATTTACTCTTCACCTGATGATGCCAATCTATTTTTTTAGAGAGAAAAAAGTAATTTCGATGATTGATTACATTCCCCCCACTCCGCTTCCAGTCACTAGATTCCTAATTTGAATATTCATCGGAAATCTTGCATCTCCTACATTATCATCAAGCGATGTATTCACAAAAATGCAATGAACAATCGAAGTGAGTCATTGCTAGGGAGTAATGCCAATTTTTCTGGTAAGGAATGATATTTTTTGTACATAAATTGTCTTCTTTGGACCAGTACTAATCTTTTAGAACGCAGATTGATTGCCTGCCGCGTTTCTCTCCCCCCTGCTTCATGCTAATTCATAGCCCTCACGCCCTCACAGCATCATGTTTTTTTTTCCTTTTCTTTTTCACCTTAACATTGTTCCTCGCTTTTCCTGGTGGGAAATTTCTCTTCTTTATATCTTTGTATACACTTCCAACTAATCCATTGTCTCAGGCAAGGTGCCCATTCCATATGGCTCGTCTTTCCGTGCATTTCTGCGTCTCCTTTCTTTCCCTAGCATCCTCTCGACTTCCTCATTTCTTTCCTTTATCTGCCTATTTGATCTTCAGCATCCACCTCAAGCAACAGATTTCTAGCACCTCTATTTATCAGTCCTATGCTTTCTCCACCTTTCACGTCTCAATGTCAGGGAGTTCCTCCACAATTCTAGAGATATCCACAGGTTTAAACTATATCACGAAGCAACGGGGTCATTAACCTCGAGACATTAGGCACCAATAAGAAGATTACTCTGTTCGTAAAAAAATGTAGAAAACAAGACGGTGTAAAAACGCGTGAAATGGTATGCGCAATACCTTCCGAGTTTTAAGCCGTAAGATGATCCCAGAGTGGCTACCATAAAGGGGCGAGACGCGGACGAACAAGTGAGCGAAGCACGTGGATGAGGAGGGGGGTGGGGATTAGATAAAGAGAGGAGAGGGGCGAGAGGGCAAGGAGAGAAAGAGAGAGAGAAATCGAACCGTAAACAGTCGTAAATTAGGATTGAATTGCGGAGTCGTTTCTACAAGCGCACAAATTTCGACGGGAGAGAGGAGTGGGCGTGTGGTAGACGGAGGTGAATGAGGCATGGGGGGGGAGGAAAGGCGGTCATTCGGAAATGCAGAGATCGGACTGGGCTTAAGACGGCCAGATGTCTCCTCTCACCATCCACATCGAAATCCACATAGACATCCACGGCGAAAAAAAACTCATTCCCGGGTGACTAGGACCCCGATCGTTTTCACCAACGAGTTGAAGAACATGCTTATATGATCATCACTATCTACAATGGCCATAAATCCACACGCGTACAAATGCCCATACGTAGTTACATGTTTTCTTAAACATGCTATGGCTATATATATTCCAAATATTATTATTATTCCAAATGTCCTACAATGCTATTTTACTATATTGTTAAGGAGAAAAACACTCCACAGTCGGCGTATCCAATAAATACGAACCTTATCTGCTATCAATGACTCTATCCCTAATAGCAACCACCGAACTAAGTAATATCTAATCCCTATTTTGAGGAAAAACGCGTTATAGTAGATAAAAAGAGAGTATGATGACTATAACGGGCAATTAGGTCGAAATCCGAGGAAACAAACTCCTCTTTTAATTTGAGTAGAAGTTTTGAAATTTCTAAGGAAGGAAGGCAGAAAAAAATCAGGTTCTCCTAAACCTACGATGTGCTGGCGGGTGATAGACCGGGTTGCTCTCTGACTTTGAGAACTAAGAGCACAACATCCTTACACCAAATAATAACGATACTTCCCGTTGCAATCGACTTCGAAACGTTATGAATTCCCAAACATCCCCTTTTTCTCGTCTCCCTTCCACTCACTTTCGTGGAAATCACTACTTGGATCGTACTCTCGATCCACATAACCTTCGTGTACATACTCTATAGGGGCATCGGAATAAAATGCATCCTCATATGGATTCTGAGTCTTGATTAACTTAAATACCAAATCAGTGCTGAGTGGAATCCGCGAAAATAACCTCCTATCACAAGAATGTTATGTCTTGCAATCAATAACATGTTGTCATGTGATAATTACTAACAGATCTAGCGCCATGCCGGACTACAATATGTTTGCGGTTACGATACAATTTATTTCCACTTTTTCCTCGAATATGTAAGCACTAAAATATGGAAAAAGAACGACTAATTCAATAACCGCTAATTCATAATCGATTGCAGAAAGGGATTAGAGGAAACATTCTCAGAGATACAGAGGGTACATGTATTAGTGTGCTTGATCACAGGAAAAATGTAATCCAGGAATGAGAAAGACTATTAACAATTTAAGAAAAAACAAATAGCACCCATACATTGTAATTCAATTTGTTGTAATTCGAAAACCTTACTGCTGAGGTCACTTAATTCAATAAATACCAAGTTGGACGATAGAGTCTCAGGGACCACCAATAGGAGGATTTTGCATTGGACATAAACTTCATAATCTAGTAATGAATCACAACCGTCTTTTAAAACGTGAAGCTGAGGAATAAATTTGTTCGTGAATTTGGCAGCACACAAACGAATAATGCAGCTTTTCTTGTAATAAACTGATCAGTTCATTACTTTTCCTCCACATAAAATCAATGGTCTGCGAGTTTCCTCCACAGGTAAGCTTATGTTCAGGCGCTACGTTGACGTAGATTCTTCAACCCATTATATGGACTAACATTAGTATTATGACGACAAGATTCATTCCTCCTTAAAATTATATAATGGATGTTATATGATCAACATAACGACTATTTTAAGAATTATTTGTAACTTTTTGCTTGCGCCGTATTCGGCACATTGTACTTTGGTAAGCTAAGGTGACTCCAGAGGTATGCCCCGAATTCGAAACACCTGATATTAAATGTTCAAATACAGATAATCTTCGTATATGTGGGTGAAAGGACAACGTAACCCTTAAACAGGTAAGCGGAGTAACGTAACCCTTAAACAGGTAAATTGGTAAGTTCGCCATAATTTTCCGATCAAGGAAAAGGTGCAGACAAAATTGCAAACATTTACATGAATAAAGTGACCGTGGTAATTCACTGCGAGGAAGCCGAAACAGCCCATAAATGGACCCTGATTCGGAATACAAATATAAAACCACAAAAAAACTCAACCATTTTAGCTCCGAATAAAAAACTTCCAATCCCTATCGGCTAGGGTACACTAAAGTTAAGTTCCGGAATATCCACTAGGTTGATCATGCGATATCGCAGCGCGAATTCAGACTTCACAGCTTCTGACTTCTGTTGTGACTTCTGTTCAGACTTCTGTTCAGACTTCTGTTCAGACTTCTGTTGTGAACTAAAAAAATACCTTCCGTATTTTTTTAGTTCACAACAGAAGTCACCAATTTGCAATGCAACATGCCGACATGGGCACCATAAAATAGGCGAGTATTTTTTAAAGTAGGAACCAGGTAAAAGTCATTCACGTTTTCCAATTAACATCAGAGCCAAAAATGGTAGATAATAGTTTGAGTCGCTGAAAACAGGCCTTTGGCGAAGCCCGAGGGAGAGGGGGGTGAGTCAAGCTCGCAAAGTCACAGCTCCAAGCTTTGCAGTCCCTCGGGGCAGCTCGGAGGTAGAGGAGAACTCGGATGAAAGAGGAGGAAAGAGAGACGTGAAGGACATAAAAGAAGAATGAAGAGGGGCGAAAGTGGAAGTGAAGGGGAGGATAAAGAACTCTTTTGCCCCGCTCCGCCACCCCTTGCCCCCCGCCCGCCTCTCCCCCGAACCTCCCCCCTGGGGTGCCGAGACTTTTAAGGCGCACGACTATCCTCCTTCTCCAATCGAATGCAACAGTGTCCGTGTCATTTTCTTTCTTCCACGACTTTCACTCATCCCTCCCCCAAACGTCTTCCCTTCCATTCGCCCCCCTCCCTCCCTTCCACCCACCATTTACATTTTTTTTACCCTCCTCCTCGCCTTTGGAGAAAACCGTGCACCCGTACTGTGCCCCTCCCCCCACCTTACACCTCCCACATCTGTCCCGCCTCCTCATTCCCCCGAACCTCGTCTCCTCCCCACATCGTCTCCGATTCCAACCGAAACACAAGGGGGCCACCTACTCCGTTTTCAACCCGAAACTCTCTTCTCCCTCCATTTATCCTCCCACCTCCGAGCCTCTTATTTATCGTCGTCATTTACGGCTGAATGTGGGAAATGAGGAGGTCTCCTCTTTTCTGACTACCAGTGCCGTCTTTCCATTCCACTTTAGTAGATATATAGAGGCATTCTATACTCCCTAGAGAAAGCGACCGGCGCCACTGATGGCTTAGTAATGTCAGAAAATATCTTCCCTCTATGGCAGATCCTGGCAGTCATGCCTACGCCATTTCAAACAAGCCAGTGTGCGACACCGTCTGGCCTAGTATTCAAGATAATGGCGCTCGCAATATGAATATATATCACAAGCTTGTAATTACTCATGAAATGGATAGGATTCAAGGTATCCACCGCTTATTTCGATTAAATTACACCCCATTCAAATTTATCTAGAATTATTAATCAGGCTTATCATGCGTAAAGTTGCCTACTGATGAAATTTCCTCCGAGATCAGTGAAGCATTGCGCACGTACTGCTGAATAATACGATCATAAGGCCTTGCAATACATCATATATGCAGTGGGTTGCAAAATAAATTAGTCGACCTTTTAAAATATCTCTTATTTTAAGAAAAATCACCAATGAAGTTTTTAAAAAGTCATTTAACTGAAAAAAGGAAGCTATTTTTGTCATTTAATGTTCTAATGTATCCATGAAAAAGAATTATCCAGCTTAAAGCGTCTTATAGTCCAAATACATGAGAAACTTTTGCGTTCCACAATATTATTCCAAAGGTGAGAATACTGGAACACACAGTCATGCATGATATTAAAGTTTGCGCTCATAACATACGGATATTTTAAATACGATATTCGCACTAACTTTGGAATCAGTATAAATAAAATAAGAGAAAATGTAGCTTATTATTAAGTTTCTTTAATATCAAGAATACCTAACGACAAACTTAAAACACACAAACATGCTGAGCAAATGTATTTATTTATGTCAAAATAAACATATAAATAGGATAATTAGCCACACTTAGCTGGATACATACGCGAAAGTGAAGTCCTAAATCAGCAGCATGAGCATTGTATTTAGATGAATATTCTGACATTATTAAGCATCAGCAATGAGAGTTAATTAAATTATAAGTCTCATTTGGAATTCCTGCGACTAATTAATTCTACCATGTCTTCTCGAAATTATGTTAGCACATTATCCTATAAGATCACGTTTACTCTCAAATCATTACCGTATGATTTTAAGAATGTCCATACTCTGGATTCCTAATTTATGAAATAAGGGGTTAAGTTCCACCTATAGCTATCGTTTATAGTACGCGAAGAGTGCTCTCTATACACTTTTTCCTGTAAATAGAATCCTGCTTAGCCCAGAATCCTTGACCATTACGGGGTAGTCCTCGGTCACTGACAGTCTTGCCAGAAAATATACATTCCATTTCCTAGGTGATTCACTTGCAAACAAATGCCTTTTATTGAGGGTTTTGAATCGTGGGTACTTAGAATGCTAGAGGCTGGTGATCAACCTGGTTGAAATTCGGGGTCATGAATTCGATACACCAAACAAATATAATCCCTTCAACCATCTCGATTGGAAATAAAAATGGATTTAAAACTTACTTTCAAAGCACAGGAAACAAATGGGAGGTAAAATCCTCGCATACTAATCCGAGGGTTGCGGGTTCGAGTCCCGCCTGTGTCGGTTTTTCGTATGCCCAGGGCATGGGTGTTTCTGTCATGTTCTGGTGGTTCGGCCCCTGAGAAACCTGATGACAAGCCAATGGCTTATGGGATCGCAGGGGCATACCGACCACCAGAATCGTCCGAGAGCAAAAAAAAATATGGGCCGCTAGAATTTTCCTCCACCCCATGATAACAGCTACCGCACTAAACGCTTAAACATAACAAGGTGAGCCCTACTGACCATGCGCCTAGGTGCTCACAGGAGGAAAGCACTGTTTCAAGACTGGCTTCAGGTGGATTCCCCTTATGTATTGAACTTGAAAGACGAATGGAATTCTGTCTTCCGAGGAAAGAAAGCGGATCTAGTAACATCACCAATTTATCTATTCCATTCGCCATTACATATGGCTACTCAAATACACAAGTGGCAGTAATAGAGATTGCTTAGGGAGAGGGCTGACATCTGACGCCTTTTGCGCCATCAAAAATGTAGGTGCACATAAATAAATGCAGAATTTAAAGAAAAATAAGTATTGAAAGGATGGACAGTGCACCAGCATTAACATACTGTGAACGAAAGAAGGTAATAAGTCCACACTACTGCGCTCCATCTGACGGACGGATTATTACTGCTAAGTTCTCTCTCTAAACAGCATGCACTAAAGGACTGAAATTCTAATAAAAATATCTGGCTCTGCAGGGATTCGAACCTCGTCCATCGGAATGGAAAACAAACACACTAGCCACCACACAAATCCGTCCATCTAGGTCAACTCAGGTCTGCATAGAGCGGCAGCATATGATTCATATGACTAATCTCTCCCTCCCAAAGATGGAAAATTGCCTCTGAAAGAACTCTATGAGGTAGTCATATTAGGAATAGAATGGATCAATTTACGAATCGCGTCACAGGAATCCCAATTTCAGGCCTTTCGACCAGAGCAAAGTTCAGCCAACAATCGTGATTCAACGGATATGTTTAACAGCTACAGACCATCAAACACGACCGCTGTGATTGGAAATTGAATAGTATATAGATTATAGGGAGAAAGCTAGAGGCAGACTGAAAAATAATTGACTTTCGGATTCCCATTTTCAACATCGGTGATCTTACACCTGGCCCAGGCAACGCCGCCCATTCACGAGTTCAGAGCCCTACAATTACTTTAATGAGATCGGCCGTGCCTTCATAAGATCTTATGCGAGAAAAGTTAGAAAGAGAATACGTGTGCCTCATTCAACAAAAATGTGAACTGGCGTAAAAGTCAATCGAGATCTCAACAATTAAGTAAAATAAAACTTGCAGTAGTTATCCACGTCCAGTCTATCAAAGTCGCATGAGAGAAAACAAATCGTTAGAAGGGTAACTATGGCGAAACACTACCGTTCAACAATACCAGGCACACTGAAACCAAAATCCTCACCTAAAATAACTCGGGCTTATCCGACCGATACGTGGAAGCCCGATATACCTATCGGTCTGCCAAACGACATATCAGGCGATACGCTCCAGAGCGATTAATTATACCAAAACCCATAGTCTGTTGCGTTTCTCAAGCGGTATCGGTATATCGGCAGCGACCGTCGATATTTAGAAGCTTGCTCCCAATAAACTACTTTCCATCAAATTTCGCTATTTTCCAGAATGTTCAATAGGGATATATATGCTCATTTACTTCCTGCCTTTGCCATTAGAAAACATCATATTCAGCAAGGTCAATGAAGATCAATTTTAACAGAAGATGTGTAAAAACAATCAAACATTGAAAAATCAAAATAACTCAATAAATGACTGCCTTAAAATGATTTTGAATTAATCATATGTGACAATAAATCGAAATTAGAAGCTATTAGGAAGGACTCCATTATTGCAATGAATACACTTTGTGACTTCCACTGTTTACTAGAAAAAGAACAATCGGTTTCGGCTGTCAAGTTATCTTCAGGTACATTAGGTACTATTGATGAAAAAGGGTTATTCTTAAAATATCTGAAGGCGATATGTTAAGACGGAGTAACGTGAGACTGGCGAGGTAATAATAAATATTTTCCGTAGAACAATCGTAATATTTTTCCTATTACACCGTGTCATTAAAGTACGTGAGCACTCGTAAATCACCACTAAGTGGCCGACGAAGGAGGCGCCCGGGAGTAAAAGGACTCCCTCTGGCTGTTGACACGCGATAATGTCGCGCTCGGTGCCCGCCTTCGGAGAGGCAAGGACGACGCATTGAGCCTTGCGGATCGTGACAGCGGGGGCGAAAAATCTCCCAACCCCCAATCCCCCTCCCTCGGCCTCTCTCACCAGTCACTCCAACCCCACCACCCCCCCCCACGCAACGCGGTACATAACCCCCTCTCCCAACCCCCCCCCCCAGCACTGCCGCATACCTCCACCTACCTTCCTACCTCGGATGCGAAGACGTGGAAAAACTCCATTATTCTGTTTGCAAGAGCGACGCACGGCGATGTACCGAAGTCGGCAGAGATGAAACGGGTTTCCAGGTTTTTTTACAGCTAAACGTTTTTCCTTCCTGGACGGCATTACTCAAAAAGTTTTCATCGCATCCTATCAAAATTTCGCACGTATACACAACGCTTGTGGATGGCTCCATCTTCTTTCCGCCAATTTTACCGACATTTAGCGCACCGGCGCAGAATAACGTATAAGATCGACGATACACATTTACGACTGATGTTACCGAAACGATTAAATGCCCAAAATATGATTAGTATTGTATTAACTGCAATGGAAATGGTAAACTGCAAAATCAAAATTTTCTTGGGGATCAATATTAATTTTGAAGGTGTGAAAAAAGAATCTACATGTGTGTACCTACTGGAATTGGATTTGGAAAGATCAAACTAAGGATGAAATGACAAAGAGCAACCAAAAGGACTTAAATTACGCTGGCTCAGATTCAACACCTCGTTGGGCAAAATTTGTTTTGGGCAGAGCATGAACTTCGTGAGATGCCCTTTTCATTCTTATCAGAAAATAAGAATTATTATAGAAGAAAAATAATTGTAATAAGAAAAACATTTTTTACATTTATTTTCACTTTAGTTCTTGTAATGTATGTATAATAAAAAAAACTTCCTATCAATACTAACTAGTACCAGAATAGAAACGTCGTACACTTCAATATCTATGAAAAAATGTTATTTTCCATAAATAACACAAACTTAAAAAAATGAGGACTTTCCATCACAATCTTTTTCGACTAATTACCAAGGTTTCTGTTTCTTAATGTAAGAACATGTTTAGCAAAAAATATTATTAATAAACTGTTTACACTACGTAAACGGGTAGCATAGTGAAAATTTAAAAATCTAGTAAAATATACTGGAAGTAAGAAACTAAATAATTTTAAATGAGAATTTCCTTTTTTTCACCTGGTAGCTACATTTTGAGCTATAATCCCTATAATTAAGAAGCCTAATGCAGATACTATTTTCAGAAATAAATTACTTTTCCCTTCGGCTGCCGAGGAGTAATTGAAAGGGAAAAGAGGCAATTACGATGAAAAGTAAACTTAATAATTAATGTATGCGACTGAGAACGAAGTATTAAATATTGCTTGTTTGAAAAGCGTTTTTCCTGTGAGCAAAACCTAGCCACTAGGTAAAACATGTAGGTATCCCATTACATACAATATAAAAATAAAGATAGAGATTTTGACGTCTCACTTAGCATTTTGGAAAGTAAGTCATGGAAGTAAGAAAAAAAAACATTCTCATGCCCTGAGAACGAAATCAGCCGCAGGTTGGTACGCATCCTGAATGCACTCTTTGAAGCCGACAACTGCATGCGGCAAAAAGGGTCCTTTCGCGCCCGAACCGTGAAATGAATGCCTGAATTATCTTCGAACCAGGGGGACGACGACGGTTAAATAAACATAAGCTGTTTGCCCTCCTTCACCTGCTAGGCTTGCTCCGCGCTTTATTTGGACTGAAGCGAGTGACTTGAACTTGGCGCTCGGATCCCAAGGTCCCGACCGAGAGGCGGCGACCATCAAGGGAGGGCACGGCCGCCGCCGCTATCAGATGTAAGCAAACCGAAAAGAGGGGACAGAAAAAAATGAACGAAATCTGATGCGAGTAAATAATTATACCGCTTCGTTGATAGTGTTTAGAATGACTTTCTTCTGAAGCTAAATATGCTTTTTCGTTTTCAACTTTTCCTACGTGAAGACTTAAACACTACGCAATGTTTGTTATTTCTGTTTGTAATGACGTTTATTTTTTTATTTTTTTTGTCATAAAACCTTTACAATTTATGAAATATATAGTCATCAGTAAAAATTCAGCAACAAGATTAAGATTAAGAAAATTTTTATAACAAGTATCTAAACGTTAATGTTAAACAAGTTATAACTTTGAAAGTTAAAAAAGGCATAAACGCTAATGGACGTGCTAAGCCTCTTGTGACTTGAAAGCAGGCGCCAATTTAAACTACTATAATGCTAGATTTTGTACCATCACATTACCTAATACTACAGCATTAAATAAAAAATCTTCCATAATTGCATCGTTCACTTATCATTCAAGTCATTACTACGGTGATAGGGTTTCGAATGCCTTTTAAAAATGTCGGAAATTATGTAAACCTTTTCGTTTTAAATACTTATGACGCTAAGACTTAAACATTACGCGATGGTTTCTTTGAGTTTTTCACATAATCGGACACCATATTTCATCTCAAACGCAGTTGTATTTCCTCGAGTTGGCTTCGTTCCAAGAGGCAAATGACGAGAATAACTTTCAAAGCAGGAAAATTAAAGCAGAATATTAAAACTCCGCCCATAGTTTTAAATAGACCAACCCACGATTACGACACGGTATTTCATTGTCAATGATAATATGCAGTGTCGCTTATATGGTCAGTTCCCATTTGAAATAGGGCGAGGAAATATAACATTGTGGTTTGAACGTACGAGCATGCTCATCAGTAATTACCAGGTGAGTCTTGGGACACTTTATTAGAAAAATAACATAAAATAAGGAAGAATAATTAATATTACAAGCACTTATTTACAATATTTTGCAAATATTTCTAATCTTCTTTCCGAGTTCAAATTTTGCTCGGCATATTTTCATTCTAACGAATAGCTTATCGTTAGTACCAAGGTTTCACAAGCCATAGCTTTAAAAAAAATATTTGTCGAAAGAAAAAAACCTAGAGTAGAATGACATAATGACAGGTAAACGCATCCGCACGTTACTAGGGGCCTTTCCACCCACATTTTTCCGATATCCCACATAGAGCTCGTCAACATGTTTCCCTGGTTGAACCACGAGAGCACAGCACCCGTTCACGAAGTAGGGACTGGAATCCTCCACCATAGGCTACTAACGTGGACGAAATTCCGTTGTTTCGGGAGTGAAGCCTCAACAACACCAAGCATTCGTTCGTTAGATTACCCAGATCGGGTTCACTCCAAAGCAAAATCTCAATTTCATTCGTAAATTTAGTTCATATACCCAATAAACGAATTTAAAAAAGTTCGTTTCTTTTGCGAACATGTTTCCGCATTTTTAACTAAAGTGAAAATAAGCAAAATTTTATACTGGCAATCAAATAAGATGCCATGAGCAAGGTAGCCCTTGGTTAAGCAAGTGCATCGTATCGCATGACCGTACAAATTGGACGTGACGATCTATGACGTAGAAACTAGCAGTCCACCCCATTGAGAGAAAATGTCAACCGCTTTCAGGGCTACCCTTTCGTGCAGTGAGATGGCGAATCGCTACAATGAAATATTTAAAGTACCAATCGGTATTATGAATGAATTCCAGAGGAATTTCACAAAGATACATGTATTGTTTATTACTAAAATGCAATTGCCAGTCAGAGTCAGTCAGTACGATGAGGCAATTAAAAAAAAGAGGATAAGCCCCCTGCTGATTTGAAAGATACACCGCAGCGTAACCCGTTCAGGTTTACAAAATAGACAATTTTCTAGAAGGATTATGAGCAGATACGAAGGACCTCGATGAGAAGGCGGCCAATTTATGAGGGAAACCCCGGATTTCATTTAATTTAGTTCCCTCCCAACCTCTCGTCAATTCCATTCAGATTCCTCCCTCCCACCATGACGTGCTCACTCCTTCTTCAAGCGATTCGCGAGGAAGTTCAATGGAGACTAGGAAGAGGATACGGAGATGGAAAGGTGAAACTGGGATGTGGCGGAGAGGATAGGGTGGTAGGTTGGGGGGAGAGAGAGCTGGGGGGGGGGGGACGGAGGGGGAAATAATGACGATAATGAAGAAATAATTGGCGGACGAAATGATGGCTCTCCTCCCGTTGACTCGGCCGCATGGAAAAATACCAAGACCCCCCACCTGCGATTATGTGATTTACACGCCGCTAATTGCGGGGGAAATTGGGGGAAATTACGCGTCCAAAGTGCTCACACACACACACAAACGGTCACATACCGCGATGGGCCGGTCGGCTACGGCAAGCTTCGGGTGCGAAACGATAATACCCAAGAGTTTTTTTCATTCGCACTCCTCTTCCCTCTCACTCTTCCTCCTTCCACTCATCCCCATCTCGACTCGACCTCTCTTCCCCCGTGAGAAGAAAATTGATGAATAAAAGAGACCGGAGACTCGCTTTTGTGTCCGAATCACTCCGATCTCTCTCTCTCTCATTTCTTTCAATTTGGTTGGGGTCGGTTTGGTAGGCGGTGCCTTTTGGAGGGGTCGAGACAAATGGTAATCATTACCATTATTAATACGGCCCGAGGGTTGGTGGGGGTTTGACTGTGAGCTGGGAGGGTAAGATTCTCTCCTCAACCACCGTCAGCGAAAGCACCCGCGCTGATGGAAACCTGCAGGTCACAAATGGGCCGCTATTCCGATTGAAATCGTACGGTGAGAGATGAGGGGGGAGCGGCGAAACGCCACGGCACGTCAGGTCCTGGGATTTAACATTTGATTTCAAGGAGAACTCCCGACGCGTAACTGCTCGGAGCGGATTTTTAAAGGACAAAGTGCAACTATTTCCAGCGGTTCCTTCGAGAACACGGGAATGCTCAACTCCGAGCATGTCCGCACAAAAGGGCCAAGATCCATCAACGTGACGGATAAAATTGCGTAATTTTTTTCGTAGGGAGCGATAACCTTGCGTAATCATAGCGGTTAGGCAAGTTGGCCTTTCATGAAAAAAATATGTATACACACACACATATATATAAATCAACGGTGCCACAAGTGAGGCGGTATTATACATAGAAACCCAGAGGAAATACTCACAAATTAAGTTCCGATATTTCGGTTGCCACTAGCAACTATATCTGTACATGCATACTAGTAAATAGGCGCTTGCAGCTTACAAGCGGAAGGGGTAAAGTGTATGATAGTACATTGTAAATAATTAAAAAAGAAAGCAATTAGGTATTACTGCTCATGGAAATTTTTTCAATTAGGTGTATTGGTGACCTAAGAATATAATAATGAGATGCAGGATAAACGATAGTTAGGCGATTTAAAATGAAAAGCAGCAAATAATATAACTTAAAAATACAAACTGTGAATGAATCAGTCCATAATCAATAAAAGCTTACGTTGTTGTAAATTTGGGATCGATATATTTCCATTACAATCCATGAGCCATTTAGCTACGTACTTCTAACGCATATGCATTGAAAATCATAATTACTACTAAATAGTTTGGTATTGAAAGAATATCAATCCGGATAAATGAAATGTATTTCCACATTTCAATGAACTCCGCGGGCTGTCTGTTGTGTTCTATAAATTGTGGTGCTCATCAAATTTAAGTTCAAGTCAAATAATGGTGCTTGCTATTGTTTTGATCTTGGAAAAGAGGCGAGAAACGCAATAACCAAGCGTTTAAACTAAAATTGCGAAATTTATGAGTCAATACTTTAAAATCGGTAGAAAGAAACTAAAACCTTGGTCAAATAGGCATACTGTTCACTAAATTTCATGGCTGTGTGGTTTTTCACGAAAAAATTCGAAAAAGACCGTTGCCGAACATGGAAACTTTTAATTTTACTCTTTTTACAACAAGAAACAAAATCCTTTCTGGTCTGGATCTCGCGTAAATACCCGTAGTTGTTTTTACATTAACGCATTGAAAAAATATAAAAGCGTAATAAATATGCTTTCAAAGTCCACGAAAATTCTCAAAGATGCAAGCATTAAGCAAGCAAAGAAAATTGGCGAAACTTAGGCTTGAATGAGTGGACCCATGAAGATAAAAATGGTAATATGTAATTGATTATTCTAAGCGGGTTGCAGGTAAGTTTTTGATAAGATGTTTCCCTGTAAAACATGAAATGCGAGAGCAACATGCTTATGGACCTCTTCATACTTCTAAAGATTACGTTCCATATCCAAGCCAATAAAATGATCAAGGACTTCTTACCTTGAATGATTTGGTCTATAAATTAAAATTATTAGCAGCTGTAAGCTATTTGGGCTGAATAAATATTTTTTCGCTGTCCGCATAAAATAATTCGTGGTTAGAAAAACGGCCCGCAGGCTGCGGGGGTCCTTTGTTCGACATTGAATGTTAATGCTTGTGAACGAAAACTGTAATAATATTTAATAGTTAGACAATTTTAAATGAAGATCAGCACATAAAAATACTCAAGGATTCCAGCCGTGAATAAATGAGTCCAGGATCAATATAAATGCTTTGGTTGTTGTACATTTGTGGTCGATATGTTTCTGTCTCAAGTCATGTACTATTTAGCTACTTTTAACGCATATGCATAGAAAATCATTAAAACTAATAAATAGCTAATGAGGAATACGCCTCCTTTCTATCAATTGAGGTGTTAACCAATTCATGGCCTCCACCAAATATATTTTCTATGCATCATTGTAATGAGAGTGGTGGTTACATTTTCTTTGATTTTAATACATTATATCAGAGTATAACTAAGGTTTACAGATGTAAGAGTGTAATTTACAGTATCGTTCATGAACATTTTTTTATTCATAATTCGATTCCTTTCATTCATAGTTTGCAAGAATACAGGCTTATAAATGACCATAATTTATATATATCATCATCATAAAACATTGTAAATCGTGTAGGTTGAAGGCATTATATCGTTAAAAGATATTAAAATACGCTCCGAGAAGGCTAAATTCCCTTAAATGCAGCCTTTATAGCCAGTGTATAAGGTACTGCCAATCTAGGAAACAATGGAAAAATTGCCTAGCAATGAAAATGAAAAAAGATCGAAATTTGCATGAATTTTGTTTTGAACCTTGAAATAATTCAGCTTGTCGATCGATAGAGAAAAATCGGTTGCAAAAATTAAATGCTTTAAAGCTTTGGCCTCATTTTGGTTGAAGAATGAAACTTGTATCTCAATTATTTCATATTTTAATGGATGAAAGAAAATTACTCTACACGGAAATTATTCGTTTCTCCCGCTTAATCTCATGGAAAAAAATCCTATATGGGCTCGAAATCGATGAAAAATATTGGGATGTTCGATTTTTTCCTAACTCGACACCAAATTCCAACCCTCTCCTGAAAATTTCAAACTTCTATCTCGATTATAAATGCCCAGGAATTTGTATCAATGAGTGAGTGAGTGAGTGAGTCTGTTTTGTAGTTTTATATATAAGTAACTAGCAAATGGGCGCTTGCAGTTTGCAAGCGGACACTTGCTACGTTTTCGCAACACTTAAAACACAATTCCTTTCATAACATATTCTTTTAGGAGATAAAGTCAACCTAATATAAACCTTTTTATATAAATATCACCACGAAAATACTCGCAATCCATCCCAGCAGATGAATAACATTTGTGATCACTAGTGTGCCACAATCAACGTTATCGTTAAAAACTCGATAGATCTTTGTAATATTGTCACAAAATATTACATCTTTGTGTCTTGTACTAGTGAAACTTAGTGATTATTACCATTATTCATGTTTTAATTGAATTAAACGCTATTCCACACTGCACTGCACACGTGCGTCCGCCGGATTCCTCCATGGTGCCCCTATTAGCCTGACCAAAACTTCCGCAGAGTTGTAATTCGGTCACCTCGCAAAATGAAGCGTCCGTTTGCAGAAGCGACTATTCGACATCACGAGATACAAGACTTGCCCTCTCCAAGAGGGGATGCGCTGTCAACGCGAGGAAACTCTTCGGGAGAGGGGACGGAGGGGCGAGTTTTAATAATTCATGAAGGCCGACGGGAGAGAAAGGAGCATTTTCTAATGCAATTAGGCATCCGCATGACTTATCGCCGATTAATGTTTGAAGGGTGGCACCGCCATGAATAATACTACTGGTGACGGCACAAACACGCAAATAAAGGAAGTCCGCGTATCCAATCGATGCGTCGAACACTGCATCCCCTCGCCCGTATAAAATTGCTCATTTTTCAATTGGGATCGTAGATACAGGAATTGTAAATTTGACAAGATAAAAATTTGTACGCAGCTGCATAAGATAATGATTGAATTGGGTTTCATAACTCAGTTCGTCAAGGTATTCGTATAATTTTGGCTTAAAACGACAGAGAGAAAACAGTTTTCGTCCACTTCCCCATTTCTAAATTTCCCGACAGTTTTCGGAAACTATTTTGAATAAAATGATAAAACGTAAGAATTATTTAACGTGGGGAAGTTCAACACTCAGGTATAACTTTAAGTAAAGTGATAAAATATACGAAAATATTTCTGTTTTATATGACCCAGCCTAAGAAATTTAAAATTCGAAAGGATACAGAGTTGCGATACAAAAATGTATCCATAACTCTTCACGGAAGAGAAGAAAACCCCGTGATGGTAAAAACCATCCGAAGAAATACGAAAACACAGCAATTGACCCGGTACCAGGGATGGCCTAGTAATCATTCCAGCTGACGACCCTAACAGTCAATTCAAGTTTTAGTGTTTCTAAAGGAAATTAGTCCTTAAATTCACTATAACAGTTTATGTACGCATGAAGAACTTCTAAATAATGCATTATAAAATATAATTTTTAAGTAATAAACATGTCTTTATGCTTTACGATAGATTTCAGCCATTTTTAGTAACAGGTTACGTTAGGTGTAAATGACCTTAACTGTCGTCGAACCAAAAAATCAAAACCTACTCACCTAAAAAATAATACTAATAACAAAAGCTTACCTAATGTGCAACGATTATTTATTATTACGAAATAGCTCGTTATAGTACCTAAGCTCCTAAAAAAGCTACCGGCCACCAGATATCAGTAACCAGACTTCGATGTCGAAACGCCGACTCATGGGTGCATAAGCAGCGGTGATTCTTCAGACATCGATGCATGGTTGCCATCCCTAATTAATGGTCGTGATTAATCATCAGTCACACACGGGTTAGCGATGAAAAGCGTTAAACGGCTTGAGAGTGTAGTTGATTGCTTCGGGATGGATGGATTTTTTGCCCTGGATTTGTGATAGTTGTTATTGTGCGGCGAGTAAAATGGAGACTAATGAATCCGCTTGTGTCCATAACACTCAAATTGATTCACAATAGATATTAATGAATAGCCTTGGCCGACTCAAGGCTCCATCTCTGGCAAGTTTTATGGCCACGGCCACTCAGGAGCAAAAGAGGCGCATTCTAAGAGCCGAAACGATCACCTATTGAATACAGAAGTGGAAAAGATGGAAACGGCAAAAGGTGCCGAACACCATTTAACAACCGCGCGAAGAAAGTGACAGATATAAACACAATGATATGCGGAATAATAACGAATCTGATTGTAAGATAAAATATTAACTGAGCATGTAATTTGAAAATAAATGGCTTAGAGTTGAAGGTTGTGGCTATAACACCTTTACATTCAACTGGATAACAGAGGCTGGATATGTAGAAAGGGAACACATTTTATCTGAACGATAAAAGCTCAACATAGGCAATCAATGTTTAAACGCACCTGCCTCTCAACGCTTAAAACATTATAATGCGTTTACCTCTATCAGAGAAAGTAAAAAAAGCTGCGAGTAAGTAACAACTTCTTTTCTCGAGAAATTGTAATATTTTTATGAGAGTATGAAGTCATTCATGGCTGCCGCAAATAAGGATTTTATAGCCGCATTTGAGGCAGGCATGAATAACTCCAAATGTGGCCTAGCACTGCACAAGTGCTCTGCTCCCTTTTCTTCCCATCTTTGATGGACCGCAAGGGCTTAACATCTAGTTACCTCTTATCTTCCTAAATTGCTACGGGAATTATAAAGCCTGGGTTGCGTAGTGGTCTGCACATTGGCCACGGGTCCACGCTGATTTTTTCTTAAGGCACTTTCTACGAATTTTAAAGAATAATTTGATTCAATGTTAAGCGGCAAAAAGTACTTCAGTGTACAACTGCGCACCGCAAGCAGTATGTGGTAATTTTGAGCCCCATGCGGAAATGGAAAATTATCTACTAATTCACGGTCTTATTTCACTATTCCCTCACCCCCTTACTTCCATCATACAAAAACCCTGCACACAGATTTTCTTTATTAAAATTTACAAAATTATTAAGGATAATTATGGAGAGAATATCCATTTCCAGAAAAATAATTCTCAGGGCTACAATTTAAAGGATCTGGCTTTTTTCAGTTACGAAGGGTGTCATAGGTTACAAGTGAGCGTTGAAGAATTTGTCCCTGTATGATTTGAAAAAAAGTTAAATATCGAAGATCTTATTCACTCTTGGATAATTCTGGTGAAAGCAGTGAGCAGATGTGAAGAATTAAAACACTTCCAACGGTGAATAAATAACAGAGAAGTTAACATACAAAACTTCAATACAAAAATTAACATCATTGGAAGGAGTTTTGTGTAACTCTGTAACGACAGTTTCGTTACCTGTCACCAAGATACCCTCCCATTAGAGAGCAGAACAACAGTAGAATAGCAGAACTGAGACAAAACCATGTTTACATGATTCGAAAATTAGCATCAATATTTTTTTGTCATCCCAAGGGGTCGCATGCGATTCGTTTAAACCATGTGTGCTCCAGAAAAATACAAACCTATTCACAAATGCGAATCAGATTTAAAAAATTTGAAAATGAAATAGAACACCGTACCAATTTCGGCAACGTAGCTGAGTATTTACTTCCGTCATGGTCCATTATATTAGGATGAATGACAACGCTGGGTCAGAATCACCCACGCAACGAAAGGCAGGCGAACGCCTACATCATCACGAATTTTATTCGGTTGTGTTCTCCGAGACACCAAATTCGAATAGAATAGACCCGCATCACAATAATTCATTTTTCTTGTCAAAAATAAATACCATGACCATTGATTCCACAGGTGACAACACGTTGATTATCCATCGCATTTAAACGAATTGTCTCCGGGGTTAAAGAAGTATTGCCTACTCCTATGTAAACATGGCACCAGCCAAGTTCTGTCGGAAGCTTTCCATCATCTAGTTTTTATGAATGATTATTTTTTACTAGACAATGTCAATCATACCATTATACTGTCGGCGAGTAATTTATAAAATTAAAAGTGACGGACTTCATCATGCTTCCTCAACCATAGTAACGTAAATCCAAGGAAGAATGCAATAAAAAATTCATTCAGCCTTTCACTCTACCATTTTGAGCGTAGTACATACATATACTACGAGGTGGAGCGCTAATTACGGGCGCAATGTATTTATTATTTGAGAGGCGTGAGGCTAAGTAACTAAAACATACCCATAAAAATATTCTGATTAAAAAAATAATTGTTTTTATGCTAATATAAATATAAAAACCGCTGAAGCAATGGCTAAGCCAGAATAAAAGAAAACTAATGTAAACCTAAGAAAAGGAGTGTCACATCCCCAAAGAAAAAAATCTGAATCCTTCTGACAGTGCAGGGATTGTAGGTTGGATGAGATGGATTGCCCATATCGCCATGATCCCGACACAAAGCGATTCTCACCTTCTTCGGAACGGTGCCTGCCATTTAATCTTGTCTTTCTACGCTCGTACTCATTATTTGGTCACAAAAATTACAATCCTTTCCGATTAACCTCCGTCACACACTCTCTTCACCTGAAAACTAACCAGAGGGACTAAGTACCTGATAGATGAAACCTACACTGGATGATCATAAGTTCTCTATAACAAGAAAGAGTGATTATCCTCTCATGAAAGTAACAAAGTTGGACATTAATAAATGCATTATCATGGGAGAGCTATTTTCAAAGTAATAGCCGGCGATATATAAAGAATAATTTGGAAATAAAACGCAATTCATTAATTATTTCCACTTGTCATTATATTTCTGCTTATTAACCTATTTGCTCGTCGTCGTAAATGCTTCATAAGAAGAACTGAAATACTTAATTCAAGACATAAGAAGTCAGCATCTTCTCGTTGGGCCATGGATAAAAAGAAAATCTAAACAACGCAATTGGAATGAAAAATGCTAACATTAACGGAAGTATGAATACCAGGACAGAATTAATGCATCAGCACACTCCTACGGCAAAAAGGGGTTTAAGGTTATTAATTATAGATTAGATAAGTTAAAGTAATATTTACATGGTATTTCTTGAAATTCAATAACTACGCGAAACAAAAATATTCAAGAGAATTTTTATTTGCAGCCCAAACCACTTCCAAAATTATCACTGCGGGAAGCACAATATGAACACTTTCATTGCATCAATGAGCGATAAGACCTTAAAAGTGAATTTTTTAAATTAATTATCTTTATTTATCATAAAAATAAATAAGATATTTTCCATTCAACCTCATCTAGGTCATTTTATAACGAGAAACACTATCAGAACTGACTGGATACTTGATATATGAAGTCTAACTGGTTTCGCTTGTCAAGCTTGTTATGCAGATAAGTATAAGTAATTAGTCAATGAGCATGGTGGAATACTTAGAGGCTTTAACGGTGAAATTATGGAAGCCGGGGATACTGTTAAAATATTTTCGAACATACTTACATAATACTCTAAGGATATGGCCCAAGGAATGTTAGTAAAAGAGGAGTTTTTCTTTGAGGCTGAAAAATCAAAATGACTGCTGCTTCCCGTAGGAAAATGTAATGGCATACAAAATTTGCGAGCACTTCCAAACCCACTGAGTTGGCTGAGGAGCAAAACCGCAATATTTGTCACGGGGAAGAAACCGGCAAGAGGAGAAACGCGATTTCCCGGCAAGAGAAACGAAAGAATGGCAGGCCAACTGGAAGAAATTATCAACAACAAATGACCGCGGTGATGACTGGTGATCAACAACGCCGATGACAGCACGGCAGGGAATAAAACATACAAGTCTGCATTCTATCTTCTCGCAGATCTCAAAAGGATACGCGGAAATATATCCGTGAGTAAAAACCTCCTTTAGTCCGTATAAAATGTACGATATGAATCAACCATTCTTCTTAATTTGGACGTCTTTCAAAGTCAAAAACTCATGCAAGACTATTTTTCCTACTTGACTAGGGCTTCGCAAAAATCCCAACAAAAGCGCCAACTAAAGCAAGCACGGCAATAAAATTGTGAAAGAAACAAGGTGGTGTTCCGTTTTAGGCAGACTATGACCTAAAAGGATCCAATCAGCAAGGTACTTTTCCTCAAAACAAAATAAATCACAAGGAAAATGAAGGTAAGGACTGGAGTCAGCAAGAGCCCACATTCAATGAAAAAACAGTATAAATTGAGTGCTAAAAAGGACATAATGCAAAATTCTATCAAAAAAGATTTGAAAACATAAGTTCAGCAGTTAGGAAATTCAAGGCTTCGACTAGGCACGGAATCACGACCGCATGCAAAACCGAGTAGCTGCTATCGCCTTCATAGCGCAAGAGTAGCAAGACACTTACATGAGGCAACATTTGAGTCAAAGTTATGGCAACTTGCGAAGAATTTCATGCTGGAGTACGAAATAAATAATTACGTCCGCGCGTGTCACACTCGTTTCATAATTCCTGAGAGGAGAGAGCGATGGCTTTTGCTCACTGACTTGAGGACGGGACAAAAGGTTCAGAACCTCTTCCCTAATGGAAAAACAGCTCTCTCCCCTACGAGGACGGATTGTAATGTGGCTCACGTAGGCCGAGATGCGAGATATGCGGACGGGGGCAGCGAGGGAAGGCGAATCAATTAGTTTGAGGAGCACGTCATGTTCCCGGCAAGCGGTGACATATAATGATGGAGATGCGCTTTTACCGTTCGGTCTCCGCCACGGGATGGGATTAGCCCAGCGCCGCCTCGTTTGGTCGGGGAACGCTTCTCTTGAGACAATCACTCATTATTACTATTTCGAGATGAGAACACTTTGCCCAGACCGGATTTTTGCTGCCGAGCGACTTCATTGATGCCCGAAATGAATTGGTGGACGTTCAAAATTCTGCCACCAAGAACGCTGTGAAGTCGTAGATGGAAGAAGCAAAGGACTGGAATAACGCATGAGGTGAAGGATGACTATTAGTTGGAAGAATAACTACCAAAGAAGACGATGTCATTGGTGATTCAAAAGATATATTTTTTGGCACACGCACAAAATGTGGAATAATGAATCAAATATAAAAACGGAAGGCAAAGGAGGTGAAGATCGGAATGAAAAAGGGAAAAAATTAATTTCAAACATAGCATTATTTTGTGATCATAGGAGGGAATTTGAAATCATATATGTAGTTTAAATTAGACAACAAGGAAGTATCATATTACCAGTTTTGCCTTTCTAATTAAACTGTGGAGTTCCAAAATTTTCCACGCAAACCATCATTCACTGAGGATTGAGTTTCAGGCATAACTTGAAGTAAATTTCCATTTCGCAAGAGAAACAGAAGTATAATTTTCACATTATTTCAATACGGTCGCACATAATGCCAGTACTAAGCAACTTTGATAAAAAAGCATTATTTTCTGAAAGCGAGACCAGGTGTGCAGTAAAATAGTGTGGAAATTATATTACTGTTTCTCTTGCATTACGTCCATCATTCACATAAAAAAGGATATTGATCTACAAAACTACGAAAGAGTGAATGACGAGCAATTGTACACTGAGATGCTTTACTTCGTGACGACAGACCCTTTCAAGAGAGGTGGTCCAGCAATGAAAACTCTCAATTGTACGGGTTAGGGCACACTGGTACTCCATGACATTGTATGCACGGTACCTGTGACTCGCTCCTTAAAGCCTCCATGAAATTCACAGGGTAGCTTAACTGTTAGAGCACTCGAAGCGAAATCGAGGGGTCTGGGTTAGAATCCCAGTCAAGGCGAATGATTTTTTCACTGTGAATTTCACACAATTGTGTGACATTCAGCGGGTCACTCCGTTAAAGTTACGGCGCGGCCAGTTCTGCAGTTCTTTCAATGGAAAACTCTTGCTGTAAATATGCAAGGTGACGCCCACTACTCGAGCCAATGTTAATGGATAAACCACTGATCATTAAGGATTTAAATATCCCACTCTCTCCTCTATAATGGCATATTTTCTGATATAACATATTGATGGAGCTTTACTCAGGACCATAAAGGAAAATGTATTGAGAAAAACAACGAGCAAAAAGCCAATAAAGAGACAAATCCTCTCTTTACAGCATACCGGAAGAAAAGGGAATCCACATTCAACAATGGAGTCTGAAGAGGAGAAGATTAAGTATAATTAAGATAAAAGCCAAATAAAGGACTGCAAACTTTATCAGTGAATACTGTACTTGAACAAAGACATCCCACTGAGACAGTCGTATTAAATGACGCTGAAAAGTGCACTTCATGCATCTACCCTGCAAAGTTGGCAGTGAATCTCTGCAAAGGCAATAGTTACAAATAGTAAAATCACTGTTTAAGAAAATTTTGGGCCATGGTAAAATCAACATTCCTCATGAAAAATCGGTAGTCAGAAGAATTTCATTTTCAATTTCAGAATGGTACTAAAAGTTTGGGACACTTAGCATACTAATGAGATAAAAATACCCATAACTAAGCCCATGGAATGTTCGTTTAAGTCATAGAATCAGATGACTTACTAAATGGATGCCAGAAAAATACAAAGAATGGAATGACATACAAGTTTTCTACCCCAACGTACCCATATAAACCATAGTATACCCATATAATATTGAAAATGATTGTTTAAAATTTAAATAGTAGCAAAACAATAAAAGGAATGCTTGGAAATCCTAATAATAAATGAACTATGCATTGTTTTCTGAGTATTCATAGCCCATCGAACTTTATCCTAACACATCTAAATCGACATTCTCCTCAGTGACATCAAACTAAAAAATCACTTTGTTTTTCTGGGCATGTCTCATTGAACAACCCCGGCATGAGTAACCCAAATGATAAATCAACCCTTGCTTTTTTGCTTCTCGTATTGAATTAAAACTGTAAGAATGAAGTGATACTTCCGCCCTTCTTGTGAAATAGCAAAACAATGGAGCTTGTACGAATTTATCACTCTCGAAAGACCGAAACATGAGCACTTCTCCCCTCGAAGCATTTCAACTCGCTGTGGTAGGAGGAAGAAATCCATGCGCACGTCGTTCCCATACCACGCATTCCTCCGATTTACAAGGAATCTAGGAGGGCCTCATCCATAACATATTGGCGATGTGCCTCTCGGTCACCGTCGCCGGGACCGGCTATAAAAACAACAACGACAGGCCGTTATTCGCAATCGGGCAAGTCCCGCCGATCAAGCACTTTGACTTCTAGGACCTGCAGGGGAGCCTAAGGAGTGAAAAAAACGAAAGGTAGCATGGCAGATGCGAAATAAATGACCCGAGTACTCACAGCCAGGTACCGGAGTAAGGAGAGGCGGCCGTAGCTTCTCTGGCCACGGCGACGATCCACAGCGCGACGATGAGGATCGCGAGTAGGCGGGAGCGCAGCGGGGAGGCGCCGGCGGATCCCCCGCAGTCGGCACCCGGGCCCCCGCCCGACTTGCCGCCGCCCGTCGACCGCCGCCGCCGCCTGATCCCCGTCGGCGTGGTGGCGAACCGCCTTCGCATCGTCTTCATCCCGCCTGTCCGCTGCCGCCGGGCGGCGTCCTTCTTTGGGACCGCCGTAAACATTTCACACACTCTATTACACCGTTCTCGAAACTTGAGGGGGACTGGGATATTTCGAACCCCCTAGCCACCTTTGGAAGACATTCTTAAAGCCGCAAAAGGTGTCTTCCGAAAAAAGAACACGGTGTGCCTGAATAGGAGAGAAGAGAACCACCAGATGAGCTGCTTCTTCACACAAAATTCTAACACTCCAGGCGGGGTAGCGTGGTTTTTTCAAAGCACTTTCTTGGGGATATTTTTCTGCCGTTCTAAAAGGGAAAACACGAGACGATGCGGTCGTTGAAATCACCAGATATTCGCAAAGCGCCCTCGAGTTCACATTAAAATCCACCAGCGATTGTCGTCGTCACAGACGCGAGTCGACTTGCCCACGCGACGGTCACAGCGGCTGACTACATTCCGCGACCGAGCCTCCAGGTGAACTGCCCCGCCGCCGCTCTGCTCTCCAGGCCGGGCATCCTCGGCCTCCTCCTCCGTTACGCTCGGCGTCTGGTGGGACGGGGGAATGTTGTGCGCCCTTGTGGATGAACCGGGGGAGAGCCGATTCAATGGGTGGAAGAGTTGAGTCCTTTTCGTTCGTGTCGGCTCCTCTTTCGGCCTTCCCTTCACCCACTCACCCCAAGACGAGTGATCCCTCTCACTACTTTTCTTAACCCCTTTTCGCTTCCGCGACTCCCGAGTCCCTTTCTAACCAACATTCGACGCCAACAACACCACGGAGAGCTAGAAAAGCGGGGAAAACATCACGCACGAACGAAATGCCTGCATTCCCTTGCGACCTTTATGGAACGAGGAGATTGACGTCTCTGTTTCGTGGCCGAGATCAAGTTTTGCAATGCCCCGCGGAGAGAAGAGTCTACCGTTTGTTTGTTTTCACCGCTGGGACGTTAAATTGTCTATACCAGATGAAATATTCCCTCGCAAAAAGGAAAGAATTCCGCGGAGAGAGCGGAGCACCCCCGTGACTCTTGGGGCCGAAGGGAGCGTGATAGGTTAAGAAAAAACACTTATTAGTCAGCGCAAAAGGTTAATGCTTTTTCTTTTGCAGGGAGCCCTTCTCGCCAACTAAAATGACGATTGATTGTCTTTCCGTGAGTGGGTGGCGGCGTGGGAGACTCTGAAGCGATGCTATTTTTCAAGATGCTTTTATCTCGACTGAATTCACTCCACGCCCTGCTCAACGTTTCCAGATTAATGTAGTCGGGAATGGGCAGCGCTACTCGAATAATCCTTCGATAACATCAAGAGCCTACTCTTTAGGTTGTCGGAGTAATCCAACTTCTGTATGTCAACAGCAAAAGTAGAGGCCCGTCGAACAACTTATATCAAGATCAATTTCGCTTTATTTTTTTCAGCAATTTTTTTCCGGAATATTGCAGATTTTGAACCCGTAAACATTCACGAAGAACCAGCGTTCACATTTCATGCGTCCAAAAGCAAAAATCCCCACTTCGTGTTTGCTTTCCTCGTTGAGATTCTCGTATTACATTCCTGGATGTTCTATCAAATTTTATTGCATCAAAATCACGTTAGACTTAAGTCGTGAAGCCAAAACAACGGTGATTAGAGTCAGAGACACCTTTCACATCGAAAACACCAAGTTCACGTACTTCTAATGATTCTCAAACGAAATGAAAACGAGCGAGGATCACCTCAAGGTTTGAACTGATACACAGCATCGTCATCTTCGCATGTGCACGTCGGACCTCGGACGAAAAGCTGAAGATCAACACTCGGCCGCTCCGGTCCAAAACACTGGCTCGGCATCAACTAGCGCCCGCGTACATATGAACTCGTGCCTCTCTCAGGCGCTCACGGGCGTCCACGGCGCACACTCCGGGCTCCGCTTTTCACGCCTCTCGCCGAGTGAGTAGCGGGGAGGGAGGGGGGAGGGGCTGGGCGCGGAGCGGAAGGAAGGGCTGGGAAAGGGGAAGACGAACAAGACGAAGAAAAAAAGAAAGAGGAGGTAGCCACTCTCGCTAAGTCGGCTCACTCACCCGCTGGCCCCGGGTGAAGAAACAACCTCCGACCGCGCTAACGAAAGGCGTAGGTACTGTCCGTACTGTTAGAGGAAACTTGTGAGATGAAGAAAGGGGGATAAAGAAAAAGGGCTGTATGGTCCGAGATACCAGGCAGGGCCTCCGCCTACGGTTGGAACGGGGAGGTCACCGAACGCCGATGCGTACAACGCAGAATACGTGGGCACCCGCTTTTCTTTATCCTTCAATTTCACCTTTCCTTCCCTCTTGGTCGCCACTCGGAGAGCTGAAGGACGGGAAAGCGAGGAGTAGTCAGCCCGTGGAAAGTTGCAATAACGGGGAAGACGGATAGGCGGAAAGAAGCGGTTCACCCAGTCCCAATCTTCCGGAGAGGCACCAAAGGTCAGGGAATGGGAAAACAATCCCCCAAATAATTCACCGGGTTGAAAAAAAACTTAAAAACGATATATATTAAGTTCTTCCTGGCACGACGGAAATCACCACTACCTTGCCCCCGTGATGGAAGAAGCACAGGAGAGAGAGAGAGGGAGGGAGGGAGTTGAGGGTCTGGCGGAGGAGGAGGAAGAAGTATGAGGATCAGGAAGGAGGAGAGCCTCCTCCGTCAAGGATCTCATCAAAGACCTCCCTCCTTCCGAGGGGCGGCGGGGTGAGGGAAAAAAGCCCTTTTACCTGTCGGATGCCGCCGCTCCGCCCGGGGCAAAGGGACCAGTGTTGTGGTGGGGGCGGCGCGGGACAGAGTATGGGAGAAGAGGGGAGGCGGGTTGGCTGGTGTTTCTGCAGCGAGACTTCCTTTCATCCGCCGCCTCGTCCTCCACAAATCGCCTCCAACCCCCCGCGTACGCTCCAAGAAGAAGAAAAGGACTCCCGAAGGGCGGGAGAAAAGGAAGAGGCGAAGAAAAAAAGAGGCAGCAGCAGGGCGAAGGAAAGAAGTCTTCTTAAGAGCCAGTCAGATATCTTTTTACCACCGCTACCATAGCGAGACTGCCCTCCCACAAGATCTTCCTCACATTCCTGCCTAAAGTTTCTAAGTGGATAAATATAAAAAGTATGTGAATGTCAAAAGTGCGTGCGTCCTTCGTTTTGAATATTCTTCCGTCCTTGCGGAGGAGCTGGGGGAGCCAGACGCGCTCGCAACGGCCGAGGGTCGAAACTGTTGTGAGCAAACACGCACTCAAAAGAGTCGAGAAGGGTTGGCGATGAGAGCAGAGCCAGTCCAACTTCCCCTCCGTTCCCCCTCCCTAAGCTTCTTTCCCGCCCCTCCACCGGCAAGATACACAGACGCAAGCCCAGCCGAGCCGACTCCCCCCGCCCCTCATTCCCTCCCCCTTCTCACCCTCGCCTGCCCGCCCGCTTTTGCTCCACTCTCCTCCCCAGCCAGTCGTATCTGGACCTCACTACTCACTGCCCCCCTCTCTTTACCCGCTCACCATTTATCCTCACACCCCTTTCCACAAGAACCCCTGCACTGTCCCCCCAACCCCTTATTGCGTACGCACCGCCGCTGACATCTCCATAGGGACTCGGGGCTCACCCCATTGTTGTCGATGAGGCCACTTTGGGGGAGGGGGCGAGATCGAAAAGCCAAATTTCTAACGAAGCTGTTGTTGCGGAGCATGACGGACGCATTGAGGGGACGAATTGCTGCGTCCACTTGGGGGGGAGCGCGGTCCAAAGCGAAGAAGACGGAAAGGCGTCCGTCTCAGCATCATCGTCATTGACTGCGATGGCCCGTGCCACTTTCATCTGGTCGAGGACAACGACATGAAAATCTTTCTAAATGTTCGTTATTCCTCCTAAAGAATTCCTGAGGTTTAAGGGTATAGATAGGTATTACGATCCCAAAAGGGAAAGAGCAATTAAATAATGCCACCTACGAATCAGGAAAAAAATACTTTAGAGGTGTCATCAGAAAATAAAATTCTGTGGGAAACAGACAATTGGAATAAGACTCTCTAAAGCGTCATCATTCCGACGGTAGCCGGGGCTTCTCCTCTCGACTATTCAACTGGTCCTGGTGATGATCAGTAAAGTTATTTGAATCATCTTTATTTATTCTAGATTACAGATAAATTTATATGTACTGGAATACATAAGGATTACTTCCGAATGGCTACAAAAAAACAGGTATGTTCGCTGAAATAGGAAGGAATTGATGAGAAGAAATAATAACTTTGTCACAGAGGAACTTAAAAAATTCTACGAGCTCCTACTGAAGAAACAATGTGAAAACTCGGAGGAAAACAAAGGTGAGAAGCATTAGACGGCCAATCAACCCTCAAAAGTGACTCACTCGAACATGATAGCCCGCGCATCTTTATCTATCGGTGGGCAACGATTAATCAAATCTCTTAAATTTTTTTTCTTTTTCGTCGATCAGCGCTAAAGTGTATTCACCAAGATACCTAACTTTCGCAAGGCTAAAGATAATGAATATGGCAGCAGTAGAGAAAAGACAACACGAAGAATTGAAACCTCAGTATTAACACAAAATTAATGATAAAATGTAAACGTTTACAAACAATAAGTTCTTCGAAGGGAAAAGTCTGAGAAAACACTGACGAGAGTAATGAGACTCTCACAATTTTGTCGTGCTTTGATATTGGAATAACTTTATTCCCGTATCTCAAGAGTACTACTCGGCGATATGTCAGTAGGCTTCACAAATTTAATTACAAAGTACAATTGGGAATAGGCTTGAAAGGAAGCCATGTTAAGGAATCAAAGCTAGCAATGATTTTCAATTTTTAACTAAAAGTTTTACGAATTATGGCCAAATGTTATTTCTTTTTTTAGTCAACAGAAGCATATTCTCAGAGGATAACAATTAAATGACAATTGATTTCCGGCAAGAATGATATTTTTACCAGAAATTATAACATGAATTGGAATATACAGATTTTACTATCCATACATTTCTGAAATATTTTTGAGATCATTATTTATGAAGGCGTGAATAGCATCCAATTCCAAGCGAGGATACGAAATGCTTCCCTTCTCTAGCTCAAACGTTTAATACCCATTTCTCTGGGATTGATTGGACAAATGCTATAGCCATTGCTATACTTAAAAAATCTATCCTCTTTACGTTTTCACGCGGAGTAAATGTCGCAATAAGTCATTAATTTAAAGGATTTTAATCATTAGCTATGGAAGTACGGACCTGACGGAAGTACGGAGCTTCCCCAATAATTACCCCAAAGCTATTTTCCTTTTCCATTTCAACTTGTCCATTAACAGGAATTTTCTTCACCTCCACAGGAATCTTATCTTCCATTCCTCCCAAGTCCTAAGAACTCGCGCCATAACTGAGACGCAACCTGGCCGCTCAAAAGTTACATCACACTAAACTGTTTCTTCCCTGATGGTGGTTAGCTTTCGGATCACGCCCCAAATAGCGAGAAAAAATACGATACGTAAAAAGTCTCACAACCGGGCAAAATATTAAGCCTAAATGGAAAACCTTCATAAGAGTTCATTGTGAATATTATTGTAATGACAACATAATGAAAATTAACAGATATAATCCATCCACATTATTTTAAAGCTACAACGTGTTTCGACGTATCGGCGCATTCTGAAAAAATTCTTTCCCCTTCCATTAAAAACAGTATAAATATTCTCGACGAACCGGAATTTGTATTATGTACCTGATGTTGCAATACGCCGAAAAATCTGTTATAATTGTAAAAATAAGTGGACAGTATATCTGTTAATATTCATTCTCGAAAATGATACTCAAATATTCATTCTTTATTATTCATATTCATTCATACTAAATGCTGCAAATATTCATTCTCGAAAATGGTTGACTTAATGACAGAATAAGATTTTTGATAAAAGAGAAGAAAATGATAAGTACGCTAAGGTATGATGAGGAAAAGAGCGATTTACTTCACGTCAGCCTGCCGAATATACTCTCACGCCATTTAGCGTGGACTGTAAGGATAAAAGCAATAAACATGTACGGTACCACTAATCGGACAGGGAGTTGGGTGGGTTAATTGCATCAAATATTAACGTTAAATTTAGCAGGGAAGAGCGTGAGACCTTATGGGCGAAACACGAAGTCGGAGTAAAAGGTGGACTGGGTGGATTCTAAAACACCGAGTCAATAAAACCCACCCCCTATTGTCTAAAATCAAGAGAAAGTTCAATCTGTTGAAACGGAGGTAAGTAGTAAAAAAGATATTTGCACGACTTCAATGACGGATCCAACCCCGTTTCAAAGGCGGTGCTCGCATCTGCACCTCCTCCTCCCTCCTAGCCTTCACGAATTCACCCTCTTTCACCCGTCGTCTCTTACTCCGACGACAACATTTCCCCTCCTCCCCCCCCCCCCCAGGGGGGCCAACGGGGAGGGAGGGGGGGGGGAGTCTTTGTTGTCCATTGCTGCCGACGGGCTCAGCAGCGGTGGGGATCGAAAGGCGATTTTTTTCGCTCATAAAGGGCAGGGGAGAGACACGGAGGTCACACAAATTGCAATCGTTCCGCCCTTTCCGCTCCACAGACTTCACCGACATCCCGAAATCAGAAAAGAACGGGAGAATACTTCGCCTTTTCGGGATTTTACGCCTTTAGGTCGATTTCAAAAACGCTGTCTCTATTAGAATTTACGGTCCGAGCGGTCTCTCTCGGCTGGCAGAGAATAGCTATAATGGTTACAAGCCCTTAACGCTTCAGGACACACACGAAGCATGGTGGAATACATCGCCTCGAAGATCGTCGTACAAAAATAATTTTGTAAATGTGGTTTCCTCCAAGTATTGCGCAATTGATTGAAATTTGTAAACACTTTTCATTATTACTAACGACTGAAATATTGCAGAATATAAAATTTATCTTTCGTAGTTGATGGTCTTGATACGATGCATAGGAATTTCGAGGCGAAATCAGCAGTGCGTGGCCCATGTTCTTGCGTAATTCTTGCCGTTGAAATTTACAGTTTTTTACTTGCCTTGTTGCATAATTTGTACTGGAAAAACTTCTAATTGTATTTCTAAGGAAGTAGAACGCCAGGGTATATGGAGGAATTTGAGGTAGGGAACAAATGGCCAGCATCAGAAAGAATTTAGTGTCGGGGTAACTGGGTATCCGAGTGTGTTAGAGTTGGGTGATAAAATTATGATGGAACTCAGCCTGGGAAAATTATGAACTTAACAGATGATAGCGAAAGCGCCGGATCACACGTTCCCTTTGCCAATACGGTACGTCTTCTGTGGCGACATCGCAAGTAGAGGTGTATATACATGAGAAAGCATCAAATAGTCCTTCACAATGAGACTTCCTAGGCGGATGAACACAACAGTTGACGATCGGATTCCCTTCGCACGGCGTTAGACATGGAACTCCATTCAACTTTAAGAACTCCATCTATCAAGTACGCCAAAGGATGCTTACAAGTCTATGGTTAGTATTATGCAGTTATCCCCATTTCTGTTGACTATTTTTCATTTCCCATGGGCGTCACACGTCTATGAATGCATTCAGATATTACATCTTAATCATTAACCTTTTATTCTATTTCCATATGCCCATCACAGCCAAATTGCATCCTGTGCATTACTCGAAAATAAGATCTAGCATTTTTAGAGACTTAATTTAACCACTGACTAAGTAATCTGTATTAGTCCGGTACTGAAAACATTTTATAATAAAATACGGCTATATGTACGGCGTAGACTGGCTCACGTTAGTTATATCACTGGGAAAATAATGGAACTATGCGAATCATTTTTGTGTACGTTTATACATCATTATTTGCATACATTAGCAAAATCTCCGACCACAGGAAACAATACTCTTGTATTTACAAGCGAAAAATATACCAGAACAGGTAGTAAGTAAAAACAATTACAGCTAACGGGTGTAGTGTTCACGAATTACTGACGGCAAATTATCACTGATCGGAAACAAAAACCATATACCACGAAGAAATATTTACTTGTTGGGTAGGGTAACTCACCGGCCTCTCGTTTTGTATTCATTGCATGTTAGTATGACAAAACTCTAACAAGTTGTCACCGAAATGTATGATTGCAGTGTCTATCGCGCGTGAAAAGACTTATAGTCAGAAACCGTATCGCACGTTGAATCGCACACATACGCTACTAAACAGAATATTCAGTAAAATAGCCACTAACATTATCATATTGTGTTTGACAGTTAGTGCATGCCTGGTGTGGAATCACCCCCGGATACACACCATTGAGGTAGCTTGCAGTGTACCTACTACGTAAATTTAGAAAAAATAGTATCACTCATCACTAACGCGTATAACGTTCCAATTCCTGTCACACTATAATGTCTCTTTTATCAGCTGCCAATTCAAGAGTAAAGCATATAGATTAAATCGTATCATTTAAGCCGTAAGCGCATTATAATAAAAATCTAACGAACGAGGTTAGATCTACCGACTGCAATTTAAGAGTGAAGGTGTAAGTATGACGAAAAATACCAACGGGTTCTTTTCTGAGCACAAGGCATCACCAAAATTCCTAAGAATAACCAATGAACCAAAGCAGAAACTCAGGAAAGTCCCCAAAACTTGAACTCATCTCTGAAAAGGGTCAATAATTTTCCAGTTAATAAGCCATATATGTCTGAATTTAATGCCGGCTTTCACTACCGGATATTTATCTGCCCGTTGAGATTTTTCTACTCTATTCTACTCTACTAATGGTTCACAAGCTGGAGATCCTGAATATAAATCATGACGAAACAAAGGATTACCCATGGCATTCGACACTGGTCTCAGAAGGTATAAAGCCCCTCGTATATTTCCCACAAAACTCATTTTTGATGAGGGCCAAGGATAACAACGAACACATAAAGGAAAACTTATTTTCTACTCATATCTATGGAATGAAAAAGCTGATGTTTATTGCCGAGGCTGGCAGCAAAGGAGAGGGACAAGCGTAGGTCCGCCCTCTGATTCCCTCCCAAACTCCTCCCCAGCACCAAAAGTCCTACTAAGACGCACCCTTCAGATATTACGAAAGAAATTGCTGACAAAAAAACTGAAAATGTAATTACCGAAAGCGCTTTCTCATTTCCTTCTCAGTTCTTCGCCAGGCGCACCACTCCAACGAATACAAAAGACGCATTTAATGTTTCCATCCCATCGGAGCATTGTATTTCAGCTAACCTTTAACAGCTATGACAGTGCGTTCCGGATTCCCAACCCGAAATTCAATCCTGGACGGATGAGGAAGAGTTGAGTTGGAAGCCCCGTCATGCCCCTTTAATTATAAGTTGAATAACTTTCAAGACTGCGGAACTAACACTCCTTTACCCAGAAACTTCAGCCTTATTAATTAACGGGAATAATCAATGAACCACGATGAGTTATTAAGAATGATTAAGTCGAAACAATAGGCTGTGTGACTTAGCATTATTGAAATAGGGAAACCGCTCAAATCACCGTTGAGATGAAACGAATGCGAAGGCACTAGTTAAAACGAGTTTCCAATGAATCATAATAGGTAAGTACCTTTTGAGATGCAAAAAATCAGTAACCGCGCACAACTTCAGGCATTCACTGGAATAATTCACTTTTTGTTACTAGTTCCATTGTAGCTCAGGCATTTGAAATACCATCTTGTTAAGCTCTAATTGACGGCGACGTAAATTGCCAGCAATGTTCAATTACCAATTCAATTAAGCTAATTTTGGAGTAGGTTGGAAATTAAAAACCGCCGTATGAAATATTAACTATGGCACGCACAACAGAAATGAAGAAAGGCGCTGTAATTGGCAAACCATTGCGATTCATTTTCATGCAAATTGTCGACGTAAATATTTCGCAAACATCGGTAAGAACGGCCATGGAGCGGTAAACAAGTATGCGAATGCCAGTAACGATGCGAGACAAAGCTTATTCAACAAGAAAACTTCGCTAGCCATCGTAAATTGATCTCAGAGCTTCAGGTTTATCAGGGATTATCTTCACGCCATAAAATATGGATTAAAACCATCAATGCGGATTTCAATATTGGCTCGCGCGTTCAGAGTGCTCTCCTGATTATAAATATTTATCCTAAAACGAGAGTTGGATTATGATAAGTTAGTCCAATGGTTTATGAATTTCAAAGTACATGAATTGGAATGCGATATACGGAAATGTATTTGCAATAGAAGAGGACAATAAATGCCAAAACTTTAATTGGACCCGAGTTTGAGAACAACCTGTTCCTAAAAAGGCTAATGCTTCAGCAGTCAAAATTTTTAGCATCGAGTGCCGGTTGCCACCCTAAATAACCCTTCAACTGAATAACCTTGTAAAATCACTCTTGATATGAACAAAATGTCGCTTATTATAGCCTTGAGGTACTTCTCTAGCTACAATAAATATCAACGATCGACGAAGAATCGCGGAAGTACAAAGAGGAGCAGACTAAGGTAGATCAAAATGGAGTGGTATGCGTGAAAGAGCAGCAAGATGCAAGGGGTCATCAGTGAGAGTTTTATATTTCATCATAGAAGAGTTGATATAAGTAAAGATCGCAAAACGAAGATCAAGGGACTAACATCCAGGAAGGGTTAAGAGGGACGCTGGGATGAACTATCAAGTCGTAAAGGAATTAACAATGGATAGGATAGGAAGAATGGCTGCAATTAACCAATCTGCTAATTAATCTTATGGTTACAGCAAAAATTATGATAATAATCATCATGTCTCCGGGGTTTATCTTATTCAACGCCCATCAATAAAATAATAACGATAAGGTAATTACAGGATTTCAATAACTAGCTTGAAGGAGATTGTTGGGTGCCAAACATCAGGGAAACCTACTAAGGATGCCGAAAAACAATGACACAATTTATCACAAAAAGCAAAAACTGTAATGTCAAAGCCCATTAAAATATCAATTTGAGCAATGCAAGCGGATATGTTTCACCACTATGAAGATTCCTTGATAGATATCTTTGCATCAAATCCACAAAGAGAGAGACTTTCGCAGCATAATTATCTCAATTCGCTCAGAATAAGGCAATGTCTATGGAGAATGAAGGCATAGCTTCAGAAAAGAAATCAGCAATTCCTTCATACTTCTGGGATATAAATTATACTTTAACATTGAATGAATGTAAATTTGCATCCTTTTCAAATGGGTGATGGATGCGATTTTGTCTCTGTCGTTCCAGAACCCGATGCGTAGGCGTTTATGGATTACAAAACACGCCAAACAGGATATTTTTTTCAGGCGAAGTCACCACTTACTTGCATCGCCCAAAGCGTAAAGCTACTTTCTCGGAATGAAAGCATCCGAATATCCAGCCGAATTGAAACGAAAAAACTGGAGGGCAAGGGTGCCCGGCGAATGGGATCTTTCTTGCAAGTTCTTAACATTGACTTCCGTTCCAATCGATACCCATCCGTAACCCTGCGCTCTTTCTTACAAATGGAGCAATAAGTTTCACTCAGAATGAAAAATTCGATGACAGACGTTGCACATCATACGTAGAAAATTATTTCAAGGCTTTAACTCCGTAGAAATATTCTGTTATCGTGGAATGATTAATGATTATTCAAACTTGGATTCATGTCTCTCATGCATAATTCAAAATATTCATCAATCAGTCGAAAGATGGCGAAGTAGGTATTAGAGTTGATCAAACACTGATCAGAGAAAGAGAACAACATCAATAGGATACTAAATATGCCACTGATATTGATAGCCTTTCCCTTTCGTAGCGACAACAAGCGAGATGCTAGTAAAATTTGGTCTGTTGTGGCATGAAAAAATTTCAATAATTTTTAAGCTACAGAAAACAGCTATAACACATAACCGCTTGGAATGGCTTTTTTAGGGACATTTCATTGAGGTGATATGGCAATGAAATAATCGGAAAGAAAAGTCATAAATTGGATTCAAAAAGTCATGTAGGGCATTATAAAACCATTGGATCTATCATAGGTACAGGTAGAGGTGCATCGTTTGGATATTCAGGATCAGAGCCATTTAGAAGAGTTAACGTATGAAGTAATCCCAATGTTCTGACGCAGGAAAGTGAGCGTAATAGACTCGAAACCAACTCCGCCGAACTGACTATCCCGGACAGCTCCACCTTATTTACTGGACCAAGATCCACGATGGCGACCCAGCATAGTTAGGGCAGTACTGTCCGAGAAGGACGGTCGGCAGGGTTGAGCCCGGTTGGGACGTGTCCCCAGGACACACCGTGCCAGTAGATTTATTAAAATGAGATACATTTCTACATCCCGGCTTCAAATGCCCTCTTGATTTGACGCGATTGTTTCGCCTTTGTGTAAGGATTACACCTCGATTACTGCAGGAGTTTTGAATATTTAAAGACACTGGATTTGAATGGCTCCATTCGAGCCCTAATTTTTAAGAAAAATAGTCATGTTTGCTGGTCTGATCTCTACAATACGATACTGACCATCAACGACAATAGTTATTTGATTCGAAGACTGGTTCGAAGCAACACAGCTTCGTATTTAACGCTGTCTCTTACTCCCTGGTAGTGTTCCCTTCCTACATCCCTTTTTTATCCAATTAGCTTTCTCTTGGTCCAATTATCTTTCTCTTGGTCTTCCTTATGAGGCATTCCTTTTATTTCGCTTCACGCTGTAATAGCGAACAAAATTAGTAGATAAATCACGCATAGATTAAGTATCCAGCGTTGCTTAAGGACGTTCGGTGGTTTCACTCTTAACTCAAGGGAATTGGACGAAACTTGCTGGAAGCATTAATTATGTTTTCCTGAAGCTATCTGATTTTTTTCAAAATTATTTACCGCCGATTTCTTAGGATATTTGATGTGGAAGTGGGCATGAAATTACATGGGTTCTTATGGGAACGCGAGGTGCGACTAGCTTTATTCATCGAAAAGGACGTTTTCTAGTAAAGAATAAGAAAAACAAAAATAATTTAAATCATCAATAGAATAATGTCTGAAGATCAATTGATATACTTTATTTTTCTTATTTTTGTTTTTCTTATTATTAACTAGAAAAAGGTTCTTTTTGATGAATTAAGCTACTCGTACCTTGTGTTCCCATAAGAACCCATGTAATTTTTTGTCCAATTCTCGATCAAATATCTTAAGTAATCTGCGGTAAATAATTCTGAAAAAATCATGTAGATTTAAGAAAACATAAGTAATGCTTCTAGCAAGTTTCGTCGAATTCTCTTAAGTTGAGTGAAACCACCGAACCTCCTTAAAGATACCTAATAATCATGGATAATATATGGTATCTATGGATACTTATATAGTATCCATGATACTAATATAGTATCTATGATACTAATATGAAACATGTCGTAATACGTCACAGATGTCACTTATGGAGATAATTGAAAACCATCATGCTCCGATCGACAGTTTTTTTTTACTCTTTGAGGAGAAATTCCTGCGACGCCTGTCTCAAAGATTATTCTTTAATATAATGTGACCCATATAACAGAGCGACACGCGAGGTTAGTGTGATCGGAGGCGACAGAGTGTTGGCCACATTCAGTCTCCCGCCGAGGGACCGGAATGAGATCATATATGAGTGGATATTGGTCCAGGCCACGCAAGGCCAGTCCCGCCCAGAGGGGGCCAGGCGCCGCCGGGAGGTGGGTTTGACCCTCCCCCCTTTGGGAAAACGCCACCTGGGGGGACGGGGAGGCTCATGGCGATCGCTATCGCCAAAAGACCCACTCACACCATCCACTGTTCTCCCGAAGGGAAAACCTCTTCTTATCCCGCTCACGGGAACGCGAAATATATGCACGCGATCCCGACGTGTCACTAAATCCTGTTCCAACGGAATGAATTTTTCCTGTTTCTACGTCGAACAACAACATGAAATCCATCTAAATGAGACCAACGCTTGAAAAGAAAACAACGCACCTGTCCAATTCATTCGCACTACAATATGCGTCGAAAGTCGCTCAGCGAAATGCTGGCGTTGGCGAAAATAATTCGCAATGAAAGAGGAAGCCAGACTGGCTCTTCCCCAGCCGTAGCAAATGAAAAGAGGATTTAAACTCCAACGCAGTACTCACTTAGATTAAGTGAACTTGCTATTTCTGTTTTAAAAAATCTATTATAAAAGCTTAAATGCAGCACACTCACCAAGTAATTGCTCCGTATTCTACAAAAACAATCTTTTTTAACCAAAAATTCACTAATATATTTTGAATTAACATTGTTGCTAGTCGTATAATAGTATTGATTACATGACAATTTAAATAATATAATGATATAAACTCAGATTTAGAGCACAAAATTTATTTTAATTATTTTTTTATTTGCTCTTTTCCGCTCACGCAAACACACTTGGGAATGCTAACTATATGCACGCAAGCGAGAAGTGCCTCAAAATACACTTTCTACGCTGAAAAACTCGACGTGTCAGGAAAAATCACCTCAATGAGATCAACGCTTGAAAGGGACACAGCCGTCCAATCCATTCGCATCAAAATATGCGTCCAATATTGCAACACAAAGTATATACATTTGTGGAAAAAAGGAAAAAACACAGCGTCACCGTTTGAAGAATACACTGAAAATTCCGAGAGAGAACATGGACTGAATGGATTTCCTATTTCTATTGAAATAGTCTCATAAGAGAAGAAAAAAATGCTCACACTAATTTGGCTAGCATCTCCACCATATTCACTTAAAATACTAAGAAAACACAGATTGACACTTGCATTCTGAAATTGTTTTATTCCCAACCACAAGATAGGCAATGGTATATGTAAAAACGGACGCCTACATTTTCAACAGATTTTTCAAAGAGATAAATCGAGGCGTTTGTAAACCATTCCAGACAACACAGATGTACTACCTTTTCAGTCCTTAATTACTGTTCATTGACGGCAAACTCGAAAAATGAATATGATGGAGGGTACATTCAGCAAGAAAAACTTTAAACAAGCAACGGAATACTCAATGAAATTAAATATGTTGGCAATAAAGGAGGTAACTGGAGGCCCATTGAGAAGGCTAAACGGAATGCACAAAAGAAGATAACAATGCTCCTTCACTTATACAGTTGACCAGCAGCGCAACGGGTGCAAAGGAAAAATTCAGGCAAAATTACGAAATCAGAATTAAAAAAATATATTGACATTATAAAATATCTTTCGACAGTCACACTCATCTATCTTCCCTCCTTTTTGCTAGTGTTTTTATGCCGCTTTATTATAAAAATATTTCAGTGGCAAGACAACGCTAGGGTAATATAATTCTTTCTCAGGATCTATGTATATTTTTATAAAGCAATGATTTATTTTGACGTCATGAAAGCCATGTCAGCGAACAAAATGGTCAGAAATCAATCATTTGATTACCTCTGCAATCTCTCCAAAACTATTTCAACTTCCCTTTTCATAACTGTCGAAACTTCTGGGCCTGAAGAGCAAGCGATTGCATCATTTCGGCCAGTTGAAGCCGAAAACGATCCCACGCTCATCACGATTTCTGTATGTCCTAGGCGCAGCAAAAGTGAAAGGTTTCTTCGAATAAAAAAGTCACTTCATGCACCAAAGATACATGCTATTAGCTATGGTGGTTATATCAGTCAGTTCGCAAATCTTATTTTTAACCTTAATCATTATTTCTAACCGCGAGATAAAAAAAAGTGTTCATTCACAGCTCTAAGTAGCGTTTAGATTGAATTCGGAAGCCTAAAGTGCTTCCACAGTCGATACAGACACGCATTACATCACACGAATTAAGCTTATCAAATCACAGAACATGATGCAGAAAAGCTCTTCGCAATGCTTTCAAGAAAACTCAAATTTCAAATATTTTGATATGTCAATGAAATTTCATGTAAATCCATGGCCAAAATTTTGCAATAAAAATTCCTAAATATTCCAATCACAAATCTATAGTGCGATATCTTAACACGGGAAATACCTAAAAACGAATACACAGTGCGGTGACAAAATATTAGCCATCGCTACCGTATGCCCTCAAAAACCAGCCGGCTCACACATTAATTACACATGATTTGCTCCAATTTTATTGCACAAATTACTTGCTTCAATTTTACCGACGAAACCTAATATTTAAAGCATTGAGCCATGAAAATACCTGTCATATTCCTTTAAGTTTAACTACAGCAGTGAAATCCTGTCAATGGCGTCTTCCGGTACTCACTTAATGTGAAGCTTATTTCTTAGCCTTCACAGTTCGCCCACGAGCCACCGGATAGGCTTGCAGCATGGCTTGAAAGACAAACGGCAAAGATGATAGGATGTTATCTGAAAAGGGACTCGTATTTTGCTCCGTTACAGCATCTCTCTTGTTGCGCTGCGCTAGGGAAAAACGTCTACCTATTCGTCAGACTAGCCCTTCAATGTTTATGCAGTGTATATATTTGTATTTATATGCACCCAATGCATACATTTGTAACTAATTTATTTGTATTCTTCGTCAAATCAATGGGTAAAAGAGGAGATAACAGTCTCAATCTCGATCCGCAAGAAACTTAACTATCCATCATATTTATTCTTCATTGTCTGGCTTGCTGGAAGAGAGTGTATGACCGATTTATTTCCTCGAAAGTAATGCATGTAAACTCAAATGTTTTATGAGCCTGCGATTTGGCGTTTCCAGCTGAAATTTTATCAACACTTCCACTTTGTCTAATATTTTCAAAATTCACTTACTTATGCACACAATTCAAACCGAAATTTTATTTAAAATTTTGATTAAAAAACTGAGGAATGGTTGGAGTTAAAAATCGCTATCGCTATGAAGAGTCCAGCCTTCTTCAATTGGAATGCTCTCATTTACATAACTTAGACATATTCCAAGAAAAAATAAAAATTCACCTCTTGGAGATAACGCTACCGGAGAACGATATGCTTCCACCATGAAAATATGCTGCAAAGAAAATGTTCCTTGATGTATAGAAAAATGACCAGATCGAGGTCACACAAAATGGCTGCCGCATTACGCAACTTTTGCTGAAGCGGAATAAGGCATCCAGTCCACTGGCTTCCAATATAGGTAAGTATACACACATTACTACTTATTGAATGATAGCAACGTCATTCATGTGAATGTGAGCAATGAAATCATCATAAGGGTGAACACCCACCTATATGAAAAGAACTGTAGCGGTCTACCTTCCGGGGTTTTAGCCTATTTACCCTGACAAATTATATGATGGCCCTTGGGAATTAAGCAATTTTTGAAGATCAACGGAAATGACTTTCGGGACTCACTAGACACTGGGCGACTTGGAATGAGTACAAAACTTGTATATTCTAAATATTTATTAAATATTAGATAATATTAATTAAATGATAAAGTATTTGTATTTGAACTTGTACTTGTATTTATTTGTTGTAAGTTGTGAGCAATTAATTTTAAAGTTATTATCATAAATATGATTGATTGACAGATTTATTACTTTAAATGTGATTGTTTCTCCTGATCTGAAAGGGTACGTCTGAGCTGTTATTACATACTCATGCTCTAAAGGAAATTATTCCTACAGCAAATAAAGCATTATCTTTTATCATTAATAGATCACTGCTCGTCGCTAGATACTGATTCTGAGTGCTCTCACAATGAATTAGTATTTGTTAAATTTGTGTTATTGAAAATTTTGAGATTATAGTCATAGAATTAGAATATAGTCATTCTCATTAGAAGGACGTATTCACATGGCAATTCTACAGCTGACTTAAGTATTCATGCATTACTTTTTCATGCAGCATCACCTACGTCATTCCAGCCTTAAGAGAATTGAAAAGACGAATGCTTTCCCTCATAGAATTTCTTATTGAGTAGCAATCACGTTAGGTAACAAAAAAGGCAGTGGACCATGAAAAGAGGTATGTATATATTAATGACTATTACGAAGTGTATTTTCCCGTTAAACGCTAAAGCGACAATTGCAAGGTCAGCGAATTCTATCAGAAGATCTATACATTTCTTCAAAATTCTAGTAGCAACAGAAAGGCACGAGTAATAACGCCGTCGAGGCACATTTCACACATGAGCCACCAATCGCGCCTCACTGACGCGAGAAATACACTCCATTGAAGTCCGCCGTGAGCATTCAAGAAACCTCCTTCGCGTTCTATGGAGGATAATTCGATGGGATAATAATGACCATCGCCATAAAGTGTAAAGAGTACCCCCTCTTTTATGCCGCAAGCACTATTATTAGGCGCTACTCACCTCGATGGAGCTGCAATACCCTCTCACATCCTCGATACGCGCACGTACAGAGGGTGAAGAGACATACAGCACGGCAGTACGTACCGCGTATCCATCCCCTCGAAATCCATTGTGCGCATACGCACTGCACTCGACACCCTCCCCGCCGCCTCAGACATTCCCGGAGGCATTACACCCCTCTCTCCCTTTCAACCCTTCAGAGCCCTTCAAAGGGAGGGCGGCGCGCGCTTCGGTGTATAACAAGAACACGCTAAAAAACATGGTGTTAACTGGAGGAGGGCACTTAGCACCGTTTTTGGGGCCCTGGAAGATAATGCGACGGAAACACAGGGGGGGGGGACATCCTTCTACAGGGAATGCTGGGTAGGAGACTGCAACACGCACCCCTTCCCCAACCAGTCCCCTCACCCTCCGGCCCTCTCTCCTCCCCCTTTTAAAAGTCCCATTCAATTGGAGGACTCGCCCCTCACTCACCCCGTCCTTCGCCCAGGGCCGAGTTACCCCCGGGGCGGGGGCAAACACGTGTTTTTATCTGTAAGTAAAGGGTGGTTTTTCTCCGCTTCTTTTCATCTCTGTGCCCTCCCCGGTGAGTTCACCTTAAACACTGCTATCCCAAAAGGAGTTGCCCCGTCTCTCTTCCTGTGCTTTCCCATTCATGCTCCTTCTCTTGTCCACCCGCCCTATTTCCCGCGATTACCTCCAGGCGAGGGTTGTCGCCATCACTACGCCTAATAATAATCAGTGTCCTGAATTTTCTCCTACGGCTTCTCCGTCGCAGAAGTAATTCGTTCTCCGAACAGGAAAACTATTTCCTTTCTCAGAGAGAGAATGCTCGAGACAATAAGTGTTAAGTTTTCAATCCGCCTGAAACCTTTGTGCAGCGATAAAAACTTGTTTCCATCAACAAACGCCCAGCTGGCGTTCCCGCCTCTGTGACTAATTTCAATTGCTATTTCAGGGAAAATTAGATGGAAATTGAAGCAGCAAGTCCAGGATACAAGGTGAAGTTTCTAGTCGAATAACAATCTCAAGTAATTACGTCAAATTTTAAGTTGAAATGACTCACACAAATTGAATCAATGGTCTACAGAAAAAGATCATTCAAGAAAATACTGTATGCCAGTAGGAGAAACAAGTTAAATAAAGAGATAGATACCATTTGCCCGACGCTAGGAGAAACGAATTTCCTTTTTCTGAAAAGGTAAAGTAAAGGTAAAGTTAGTTCCAAAAAGCACCTTCTCATAATCAAATTCGTTGCATCTGCTGCATTGATGAATTCATAAAACATAAATCAACAAGAATTTTTTATAACAACAAAGACAATTTTTGAAAACAACTTTTTATAAGAACGCAGAAAATGCTTTCATTTCTTATTCAGACCTACATTACACATTATAAGTCCTAGTGTTCAGGGAAATTATAATCATTGTTAGATTATAAAACTGTAAATAAAGATTCAAAAAATATTTTTTATTTATGGGACCCTCTGAACTAATGCCATGTAGCAATTTCCAGATGAGATTATCGTCATGACAGTAAAATACAGAATTATTCGAAGCCAAAGTCACGCAATACAATAACACCAAAATATTTTGTTCTTAAATGTGAATTGTATGAATAAAGAACCTGGAGACGATGAGATCTTCATACGAAATAAGGGGTAGAGATTCCTCACTACATATCAAATGAGAACTCGTTTAAAAATATGCTCCATATAACCGAATGCCAAATGCTACTCTGTCACTTGTATTGTGTACAGCTCAGGAGGAGACTCCGAATGAAAAACATGAGGCGTCACCTGGCTCCGGCCGCAAGGGAGGGGCTCTTGGAATCCAAAGACCACGCATGAAATGCTTGGCGTTCACAGCATCACTCCAAACACTGAGGGAAGTCTTAAAAAAAATGAAAGGCTGTCACCCACGGTAATCGCCGAAAGCCTTGGTTACCACTCATGGCAGTATTTGAAACGGAATTTTAGTGTTCTTTTCAATGTGAGAAAAACTAATGTCTCAATGCCTACGCCCGACCTACTAGCCATGATAATATAAAAATGTATTTCAGGACAAAAAAGCAAAATATCCACGAAAAATAAAAATAAAAGGATTTCCAAGTATCATTATTACTTAATCTATGATCTATCCATAAAATAAAAAACTGTCCCCAAGAGCGTCAACGACCTACATTCGAATTACTTCACTCCAGGACGATAGTTCTGAAAGTGGAAGTCGTTTTTTACGCATATTTACGGGATTTGTAGAAAATGTTATCCTTTCTGCCATTTCGCTACACATTACTAAGACTTAGAACATAGTGTCTTTGAAATAACATAGATTTGCAGGCGAGAATTGGGTATTTTCCACGTATTTCAAACTATCGATATTCTGATTCAGTTACTTGAACTTATTGCATTGGCTAAAAAATTTCTTATCAAATTGTATGAATTTCGGTTTTAAAAGCTAAAGAAAGTAGAAGGTAACGAAAGCTCCCGAGCACACTCCGAAAACAACCGAATGGCCTGTGACGTCATTTTCGCTGTTTACATTTAGACCCAGGCGTTTCCTTATGCTTACAGTGGTAACAAATGCGGCGAAATTAGTTTCTGACGTGTTCGCGTTTCTAGATATGCCTTTAAATGGCATCTAAGTAAGGGATAGAGATGGTGTTTTGTGCCACAATGTACAAACTACAAATACATCGGTTGAAACACCGAACAAGAAATTTATTCACGCAATCACGACATTGAATGATTGAAATGTCTTCCTTGGATTCCTCAATGTCCACCCGTGAAAATGTATAATTTACTCCGCACTTTGTGTTCTGGACATATTCTTGCAATGACTGTGCACAATGACTGTGCGCATTATCACCATAACTCTCACGAGAAGCTTTATAAAAGAACAACACTTAAATTAAACTTTGAATAGACATTTAGGGGATGAGAATCTATTTTTAGGCATTTCTACAGCAGATAAGCCACTTCTAGAAACCTCCTCTACAAACAATCACTAATTAGCAAATAAAAAATTAACATTTTAAGTGTGTCGAGTATTGGCAGCACAAACATTTGGCGAGTACTGTGTTATGTTGATATGTTACTAAGATACTGTTTGTTTACTGTTGCATGGACTGATATGGACTTCGATAAAGAAAGAAGTATCATAATGATTATGAGTGTATTGGAAAAACAGTTAATAAAGTTCATACACCAAATACATAATTATATGTATCAAAAATGATATAAAACAGTAATGACGATTTTAAAAGCAAACTTTAGGCTTAAATTTTTTGGACTTAAGCTCAACGAATTTCCGCAGCATTAAATCGCTCGTCCTTCTTCATTAAAACGTCTACCATAAACATATCCACTTTGGGTAAATTATCTTATGTGGTTTTAATAAAACCATTGCACGCCATAGTCTTTGTTTTCAATGAAAAATCTTTAAATATACGGTAGATCTTCTACAGTTACTCAATTTCTCCCTCACATCCGTCCATCGCTCAGCGAAAATGACGTCAAGCCAATCAGATTTCGTTTCGCAGCGGCGTAAAAAAATTTGAAATTTCGACTATTTTAATCTTAAATATCTCAATTAATATTGAATCAATTTTTAAACTACTTTCACTCCGCAAGCTTGTTCGAGTTTAAGTAACATATAAAGATCCGTAAACTTAAATTTAAAATTTTGGAAAATACCCAATTAGCTAACTGATGAAAAAAATGTTATAAGTGGTCACGTCCTGAAGAAACAACTAATATAAGATGCGTATTTTTGCAAGAAATAAGTCAACTGGTAATAAAATATGGCCACTAACCCACCATTGCAATGGAGTTTTTTTGCGATTAACTGCATTTATTGAACGCATATGTCGTAAGCTATAAAATGTGCGGAAGCAATCACTCCTTTGGTTAAAAAAGTAATCACTACTTGAGAAAACTTTCATTTTGATTAACTTTTTTATTGCTCTCAGACCACGGGGAGATTATAAGGCTCCCGCAGTCACATTAGCAGATTTAACCACGAAAAAATGATGGAAACTGTTTTCTTGATAGCATACTAAGGATTAAGCCAAATGCTTCAACGCAATATAGCCTCAATATTTGGCTAAAATAAACTCAATTGCGATTCGACTCAGATTTCGTTTCCGTCGTTGCCGAAAGAAGAACCAACTGGGACTTCCTTTTAGCGATAATCCTCGGGGCAATCCATAACTCTGGATGATGACATAGGTAATTGTTTCAATATTTGATCCAAGTGTCATCAGTCCTAGGAGGAAGTTTGATGAGTATCTCGTTTTCAATACCTATGAGCTGACCTGTTCACGTTAAAAACTTCTTCGGTTTGAAGTTGTAATATTAGTAGTCAGAAAATTTTTCATGTGATTTAATAAATTACGATGGGCATTTGATGAAGTTTACATAAAGATTACCGCTGAGCGATGATAAATAATTCAGATTTGTTACAAATACCTAATTCGATGCATGTCGAGCTTCCTCAAAGCTACATGCACTATAAAACAACAGTAAAAGAAATTCTCAACCTATGAAAAAACGTCACTCTCTCACTTGCCGCTGTGTTTCCGTTCCTTGGACTTAAAAATATATCCATCAACATGCCTAATAGAAAATAGAGTAACCTTTTGAAAAAATCTTCTAAAGCAAAATGAATGTCTTATTTGCGAGAAAATGAACCCTTGAAAGAAAAACGACAAAGGTTAGACTTGGATGGTCAAAAGACATGCCCACCAGCGATCTCATGAGATTCTTCCCGTGGTGTTTCTCGGGTTACGCTAAGATCCGCACAAATTACATCCTTACCCAACATACAGACGGGTAACCAGCTCTAAATCTGGTTCAAATACAGACTCATCTGTTTCAAACCTTCAGTCTGCTTTAAGATGGTGGAAATTATAATGACGTCACTACATGCTTCTGATCCGAAAGAAGAACGGAAATTCTACGCAATTAACGACATTTGTGCATGAAAATCGACAAGTGCACAAAGAATCACCATAAATGTTTTATTTATCAACCGAAACCAATTATTATGGCTATGCCGAAGGCGCAGTCCCATTGATGGAGGATTCATAGGTCAAATAAACATGGCTTCTGCTGCCATTACTCCTCTTGACGTGTCAACCGCTGGATTGTACTCTACTGTCCAATCCTGATTAAGATAATCAACGCAAATATTAACGTTGAATAGTTGAATTAAGTCATGGAATGCAAATATATGTATGTACACAAGGGAAGCGATCAAGCTGTTAATCACTCAGAAGACGGCTCAAGAGGACCGGAGGGACGAGGTGACCATCTATCAACCGTTGCTATTTAAGTAGTAATGAGTCTGCGAGGCCAATTTTTGGGTTTCCCGTGCATGAAAGTGAACCAATAGTCACTCATCTCTCCGTGAACCTGGGAAACTGTCAGTGTGTCTACTACAACGAACACAACATACAAGATAGGTTACGAACTCCTCAAATGACCACGCATACTGTTTTTCTTCGGGCTTTGTGGTTTTATTATAAAAAAATAAGTTAAATGTTTTTCACACCCGTTGAATTTCAACGGGTATCTTCCGCTCGTATATAATTATAAATAGGAACTTTTTCTTTTTAATCGATCACAAAACTATTGCAAATATATTATTATTATTTTTTTGGGGTGTTGGTCTTTTTCTTTTAAATAATTAACTATCACATGGACTTAGCCAACGTTTCGTCAATTTTTATTGACTTCCTCAAGGCTAGAAGTTTTCAAAATATTTAACAATGAAACAAAACCAGGTTGTCAGGACTTCATCAAGAAGCCTTTCCATTATGATGTCTGCTAAAACAGGGGGAACTGGAGAACCCATTGGAACACCGTTGATAATAAGATAAAATGTATCTGTGTATTGCAGGTAACCTTGGTGCACACAAAGGCGAAATAACTGGAAGATATCTTCTCTATCCAGATTAGTTTGATTTTTTATGATGTCCCATTTCTCAGTGATTATCTGGCTAACAGCGTCAATAGGATTATTTGTGAAAACGCATTTAACATCTAAAGATATTAGCTTATAGTTAAATGGTAAAATTTGTTGTTTAATTTTATTATAAAAGTCGAATGAGTCCCGTGCATTGAATTTGTCAGAAATTAGGTTATTTAAAATTTTTGTGAGATGTTTGGCACAATTATAAGTGGGATTATTCACAAAACTAACCACAGATCTTAATGGGTTTCCAGGCCTGTGACCTTTAATTAAACCATATAGTTGAGGGGGGGGTGCAATTAAACTTTTGAAGTTTAATTTTCGTGGTGCGATCTATTTTATTTTCTTTATAAAGACGTCTGACAAGATTGTTGGTGGCTGACGGAAGAGAGCTTGTGGGATTTTTGTTATTTGTGGTCGGCATATAAGTTTGGCAATCCAAAAGAAGCTCTTTTATTTTTTTATCGTAGTCTTTTCTATACATTATAGCTGTGCGATTTGTTTTATCAGTTTTCAAAACAATGATTTCAGGTTTTGATTTTAAATATGTTTTGGTTTTCATAAATAAATTGTTAAGTGGATCCGCTCTCTTTCAAGATTGATTTTGTTTATGAACATAATTAGTAATTATGTTGGTTCATTGGGCCCTAAGAATGTTTTTCATGGCCTTGTCTTTAACTTCCATAATAATACTGTCGATATCAGCAAGAAGTTGTATGGAAGGAAGATCATTACTTGAATAAGGTACACTAAACTTTGGTCCTAAGCAGAGGAATTGTGTTATATCCGAGGGAATGTTGTTTAAAGAAGTGAGATTAATTAACCAGTCAGTGGACCCTAAATTCTTAGATGACGGTAGCAATTAGTTAAATTTCTTAATTTGGCGATCTCTAACTAATCTGTGTTCGTCATAAAATACATCTTGCCTCGAAACAAATTCAAAATATTCATTTGCTGGCACATATTTCTTAAAACTTTCTCTCGCAGAAACTAATTCTTTACTAATATAATTTAATTCCCAGTGACAAATTTTGATTTCTGTATTAAGAACACTCCTTTTGAACCTTAATACTAACTTATCAACTTCATTAGCGTATGGATGATTATCACTTAATAATTAATAATTACCACAATTTAAAATATCCTTTAAAAATTATATGACACAAAAATTACTATATTCTCGACTCAAATCCAGTCCATCTCCAGAACTCAGGAGCAATGTTATCTATTCTGTTCCATGTCAAGACTGCAACTGTGTTTATATTGGCCAAACTACACAATATTTCAAAAATAGGCTAAATCAGCACAAATATTCGATAAAAACATTCAAGAACACATGTACACTAGTCGACCATGCCATTTCTTGCAATCATTCATTCAATTTCAATGAAGCCAAAATTATTGAATCGGAGCCGGATTTAAAGAAAATACTTTTTAAAGAATTGGTAGCAATTTCGAGAAACCCAAATTCGTGAAATAAGAGAAGTGACATAAGTAATTTGACTACAGTTTACAGCTCATTAATACTATAATCTGATCAAGAGATAAAACATGGTTAAAAACTGATTAAGTATAAATTTTTAATTTGTTTTTGTTTCAACATTCTTTTTTTCATCTTTAAAATTTTAGTACTTATTTATTTTTATTTTTTTAAAATTGTTTAAAAAATTGTAAAATGACCTAAATCAGTCACATGGTTACTGTTTTATTAGCAACATGTTTTATGTTACCAACAAGAAGAATTGTTCAATATGTGTGTCATTCTATTTCCTTTTGCATCATTCTGTTCATGATTCACGCATTTAAGGACAAGGTATTCAAAATTATTAAGTTGTTATTGTATTATCATTATTATATCCTGGTTTCGTTTCATTGTTAAATATTTTGAAAACTTCTAACCCTGAAGAAGTCAACAAAAATTGACGAAACTTTGGCTAAGTCCATGTGATAGTTAATTATTTAAAATAAAAAGACCAACACTCCACAAAAATAATAATAATATATTTACTATAATCATATAGTTATTGACGAGAGGATCAACCTCACTTTCATGCGACAACATTCCACTTTTATAAAGAGATAGACTATAACTTGCAATTAATATTACAGACTATAAATGTATAAAAGAAGAGAACCAATGTTTACTGATAAGTTAACGTTCTGCCTTGAAGTAACTACCCAATAAAAACTGATCTTTATCTCTTATAAGATCAACACGTAACAGGTTCAGACAGGAATGTTTATACCTACCACTTATAGTATATCTGCTATCATAGAGCCAAATAAACGAAGGGGAAGGAGGGACAATTGAATCACGAATAACAGTTCTAAGCTAATAGAATGCGCCATTTGGAATTCCAGATAAAATGGCAATGCAAGGTCCGAGCATGAACGTTAAGACGAGAAAAATATTTCCTTTAAGCCTCAAGTAAATTGCTATGTCATCTCACTGGGGCACTAATAAGAATCATACTACTGGCACGTTACATACGTGTCTACATCTCTGATCATTACTGGACTGAATCGGGCTTGGTATGCTCATATGGTAATTGAAGGAGAGAAAAAAACAAGACTAAACAAAAACAAGAGAACAAAAACAAAACGAGAGAATAAAAACTAAACTATATTCACGTGAAGGCTGGTTGTTTATGGCAAAGAATTTTCCTTATTACTGCAATAAATGGGGGAAAAACCTCTGGGAAGAAAACCAAGTTTCTTTCTTACGGTATTTTACGGAAACGGACAGCCCAGAGATTGAACACTAGGGAGTTATATCTTACAAGAGATGTTTAGAGGAAATAAATCATATTTTTGTCTAGTTCCTGAGCACACAATCCATAAGATAAGTGGAAAATTTACCTCGGCTACAGTAAGAGAACCGCAGAAAAATTGCAGGATTCGGGCGGCAGGTGACTTATAACGTTGAGGTTTGGATTATATTTTTTAGAGCGATAGTGTGCGTATGACATTGCTAATGTTGAAACAACTAATGCAAAAGACATTAGGATCTATTTACGAGGAAATTAGAATTAAACGAAAAATTTAATCAGGGATTGCTTTTATCTTATGGCGCAGTTCAGCGGAGAGAAATAATTTGCAACTTATTCCATTTCTCTATGCAGACCCAGTGGACGTGAAATTAGAGTTCTATTTTTTGAAACTTAAGGAACCACGATTCGATTTTTTCTTCCATAATCATTTCTATTCCAATCGGTATTGGTCTTCCCTTCTGTAGTGAGCCATCTGTACTTAGAGGGTGCAACAAGACGAAAATAACAAGAGGAGGATATTTGTTAAATTCTTGAAATGAAGGCAGACATTCCAACGGAAAAGTTCACCGCATCAAATTGTGGCGACATGGCAAATTCTTAGCATCGTAGTACACTGAACGGAAATCTCAATCGCTCGTAATTGAATTATCGTGGAAATAAATGCGGACGTTCGAAATAAATTTGCAGCTTCATCTCCCAAGTCCCACCACCCCTGGCCGAAGGAATAGTAGCAGGCTCCAAATATGGGTCATCTAGTAAATCAACTCAGGGGAAGGTGTATTTTATTAAGAATTTTAAAGAGGCGTCTCGATACACCCACCTACCTTCTTCTGCTTACTTCACATTGTTTATGCGGTTACCTAACTGTCCCGACAGAGTAGCACATTCGAGCCGACAATAAAATCCCATTTCCCTTCAAACCTTCAGAGAGTCCCATTCCGCTCCTCCCACAACCAATCTTCCTCCTTCTTCCTCCATTCCTCCTCCTCGCCTCCTCCCCTCTTTCATCCGGGCGTCCTTGTTCCTTGGACCCCCAAGCTTCGAGAGGAGAGAGCGCCCTCTGCACGGCCAGATGAGCAACAAAACAACACACACATGCAAAGCGGCGAACTGAGATGAGGGAAGGGGGGAGGATAAGGACGGAGGCTTTACGAGTCGGCGGAATCGGCGATTGTCATGCAAATGAGCCAGCGACAGACACACTGACTGAGAGAGAAAGAGAGGGAATGAGAGAGAGAGAAGAGAGATGGCTCAAGTGTGGAGAGGAGTGCAGTGCTTGAACGAGTGTGAAAACTGAAAGGAGACTCAAGAGAGGAAGAAAGAGTTTGTTTCCCCCCCGTTCTGCTGCAAGTCCTCAGGGCCTTGGATGCAGACGACGTGCACTGATACGCGGTGAGCTGAATGGCAGGGGGAGAGGGAGGCCCTGGGTGGGGCTCCTTCACACTGCGTGGAGCCTTAAGGTAATAAAGGAAGGTAAGGGGTCCGCTTTCGACACGGGTCGGCATCGGTGACAGCGAAAAGAGCTCGGGTGAAGGTCGGCTTCCGACGATGTCGGGACATCGACATCCCTATTCGACGATCCTTCGGCTCGCAAGCTGATCAAAGAACGGTACGTTCTAAGTGAAAACACCAGTATGCCACATCACGTCTCTGTAGTTGTAGGGTAGATATAAGCGTAGAGGATGAATTCAAACATCTGGGCGTTACCATAACTTCGGCCCTATCGAGAGGAAAACACAGTCGAAACATTTGTGACACTGTATTTAAGATACTGTGAGTTATGAAGCGAATTTTCAGAAGGCCCTCGGACGAAAAAGCGAATAAGAGATGTTACTTAGCTCTGGATAGGCCAGACGTCGTACACGCCGCAAGGATTTGGGATCCAAAACGGAGACACTGAATTTGCGAACTCCACGATATACTATGAATAAAGGCAGCGAATATTTTTTTTAATTGTTACGAACGAACAGATATCGTGACAGAGTTAGTGGGAGGATTGGTTAGGGAACAACTAGACATTCGGGGACAACAAGTGAGGTACATATTCGCAGAATCGACAAAAGCGACTAAATATGAGAGCTACCCTGCCGAACAGAGAAGTAAAAGAAATTATTTTTCCAAAGCAACATTCACGTCTCCATCGAAAACAGTGTGAGGTACCAACGTTCAACTCCCTTCTCGTCTCTTTCATTTTTCAATTCCTTTTTCCTATACTCTCCCAATCCCATGGTTTACAACCTAACCCCACCCCGTAGAATTATTCAAAAGAATTACAATTTACTGTATACTCCTTACCGTTTGACAAGGGATAAATTCTGCAAATATGTTCGCAATTATTTCAGTAATTTAAGAAGTCAATTATAATTATTCTCTCCCTCTACACTACCAGGGAACTGGCAAAATTTATAAGTAAAACATCAAAAACGTGAAACAGGAAAATTTCTGGATAATTTAAACAATTTATAGTGAGGAAAATAACCGACTGAATGACTGCCCTGAATCTGAGCCCTTATCCCTCATTGATAGCTTCATTTTTTTATTTTGAGTTTTACACGGGAATATTCCCTTTGGAAACAAAATGTGAAAAATAGTTATCACTTGATTAAGACACAGTAAAATGCTATCTCAAAACAAAAATCTATCAAAAAGTAAAGAAAACGTAATGCCATAATGTGAATAACTAATAATTTGGAACATCAGTGAGCATAATTATACTAAATTCAACATTTCAATAGTAAAGCATGTCATGAGCTATTCATACTTCTGATACATCATAATACAATAAGAATCCGTAACTTAACATAACAGGATAATTGATAAGCTATTGAGTAACAATATTTTGAAGTGCACGCAAAAATATGAGTTGTTAAAACAGTAAAAAAAAGCACTGAAGTTAATGATATAAAAAATTTAAAACATGATTAAAATATGGGAATATATAAATAAAATAACATCGCAAGGGAAAGGGAGTGCTACTATCGCTAAAAAAGAAACTTAAAGATTGAGAGAATCTTTCCCTCATTGAAGCATCCTCCGAAAGACTAATGACTTTTTATGAGAATATATTGTGAAACAGTGAAAATGTGTAACTTTTCGTTCATTCAAATGGAACATCAAAATATCCTCGGAGTCTTCTCCAAAACCAATATCATTCAATGGGCGTTTTATAATAATTAACTTTTGTGAATTAAAAGCAGAATAACTGGAAACGACCTCGATGGAAGTGAGAAGTACATACATTAACAGCGTTCTCATTAACAAATGCGTTGGTTTTCCATTCCTCGACAGTACTTACAATGAGAGGAAAGAAGATAATTAAAAATAGTGGATTACAGGCAAAAGAGCATATTGTTGAGTTTTTATATTTAACAGTGTTGTTTTGCTTGTCGTGAATTTAAAAATTTATTATTCCATTACTAAATAATTAAGTTCTGAATATCAGAGAGGCTCAAATGGGTCGAAGTGACAAATAACGGCAAATTTACGCTACCACAATGTACACACTACGGTAAGCACAATAGAGTTGAGCAAGAATACTCCGCAACCTGTGGAGGAATGCGAAGGAAGTGGGAACAGTCGACTAACGACATCTGTACAGAAAATTTCGAACGTCAACCGAGTCACCTCAATCCTCAAAGCGTATCTTTAATGCATGAAGCCTACGAGTAGAATCATAAGGGATACATAAAACCATCAATGAAAGGGAAAATATGGTAATACGTTCCATGGAAGGCTTGGAAGTACGGCCATTTATTAGACCTACAGATGTATTTATGCTAATATCATGTCGTGTTCGAGTTCAATAATCAGTCTAGTTCGGTCATCGCGCGAGATGGATTGCTTCGATGCCGTGAATTCACTCAAATATCGATTCTTTGTAATAGAGCACGAGGAAAGGCGGGTATCGGAAGAGTGGATGATGTGAAAAGGGTTGGTCCTTGGTGTATGAGCGTATCTCTAGACAGAGAAAGATGGAAAGGAGAGTAAGAAGGGGGAAGGGCGCACATTCACAGATGAGCTCATTACTTTTTCCTGGAAAAATATTTTTAAATTCAATAAATAATATTTAATAGAAAATGAAGCAAATTAAAACGAGGGAAGTTTCAGAAAGATATCAAAATACTTTAAAATTTCAAGTTCATATTCAATGTATGATTGGAAGTAAACATAAACATTTAACGCCCTTTCCAATTTATATTTAAAAATTTGAACCGTCAAACTCAATTGCAATATGATGCAAATGAATGGAATCAGGAAAAAAATCGGCGCGCGACAGTAGATTATCGCAGGAAAATCCATACATTATGGTGACCACGAATGCAGATAGGAAAAAGAATAAATGCTTTGCACAATTCAATTGGAGAAATTTTGTTTAACGAGTCTGGGTCGCGAGATTTTATTTATCGGACTCGATAAATAAAATTTATCCAGTGGAATTATGCAAAGCATTTATTCTTTTTCCTACAAAAGAATTCCACAAAGTATCGGCCTCCACCAATACCTTCGCCGAATGCAGATAATTAAGTTAAGGTACTTCGTGAGCTACAATGTAAGTCGAAGAAGTTTTTGAACGTCAGCCGATCCGGCATGTTCCTAAATTCGTATGTTTAGTGCATGAAGGCACCCTGTGAGACACATATGAACACCATAGAGAATAGGAAATTGCGGTTGTAGTGCTAGGAAGTCTAGGAAATATGACCATTTATTTGTCCCAAACGTGTTAATATTGAGACCCCGTCGTGTCATGATTAGATTATTAGTTTCGTTCCAACTTCGCGCGAGATTAATCGTTTAAATGCCGTCAGTTCACACGAATATCGATGTTTCGCAATAGGCAGCGCACCGTAAAGGGCGGGTATTGGATGTGGAGGGATGATTTCATGATTAGATTATTATTTGTTTCTTTCAATTATCGCGCGAGATTAATCGTTTCGATGTCTTCAATTCGTACGAATATCGGTGCTTCGCAATAGGCGGAGCACGGGGAAAGGCGGGTATCGGACGGGTGGGTGGGATGTGAAAGGGGGTGGCGGGGGAGTAAACGCGTGTCTGGAGAGAGGGGGAAAGGTGGGAAGGAGGGCCGGAGGGGGGGGGCTGAGGGGGGGGGGAAGGCGTGCAGGGCGGCGACCCCCTCGGAGTTCACGAGATCGGCGACGCGTGACGATCAAAGAATCCGAGCGCAGGTATTATATTCCGTCCGATGAAAGAGAAGGCGGGCAGAGACGCGGAGAGAGGCGGGACTACATAAAGGGTTTTGAAAGTAGGCTGTAACAGGGATGAGGGAAGCTCGAAGAGTGTATGTGTGTGTATACATATATACATGAACATACATTCCGACACGTAATAAGGTCCTCCATGAAATTAAGACCACCTGTATTGATTCCAAGATGCGGTCGCATATCAATTCCCCCGAAGATGAATTCTTTACAATCTCCTTCAATCTCTCTGCGCGTTCCTGTATCTCTTTTTCACTTGAGTACACATTTATCCAGTATATCGATGAGTTTACCCTAGATAATGGTCCAACATTACCCAATCATAATAAATTCGTCCCTTTTTTTCGAATTCTGTTAGCTGGTTCGCATTTGTGCCGTATATGAGTATGCATAAAAATGGTAAAAAAAGCACAAACTACAGAACAAATTTGAGAAAAATAACAAATTATAATATGGGCTTCCTTGTTTGAGGTATGATTTGGTTGCATCTACAATTCATTTGGTTATATATATATATACAGCTTAGTTGCTGAATAAAAACTGAATTAACATCAAAATATGGATTCCCGTGTTTGGGTTGGGACTTGTTGGTATAAACAATTCATTTGGTAATATATGTACAACAGTTATTCTAAAAAAATAACAGAAAAACGCACGACCTAGATATCGACAGCTAAGCGTAGATATCCATCGCTGTCTGAAGATATGAACACGAACGCACTGTCGTTGAAACCGAGTCGTACTTTGATCTGCTTAAATTAAATTAAATTTTGTGGAATAACTAAATTTATTTCTACCATAAAAATAATAAGTATATGCCATGCTTAATGTACTGTAACCACATGCTTAATGTAAAGAACCGTATACCATCACATGTAGTAAAAAATGAATAAGAAGAATGAGAAAGGAAGACCAAGGATGTTGTTTGCATCTGTGCTCTGCAATACCTATATATAAATGTTTCACTCTTAAATTTAAACAAATCTCAACTGAAAACGTAAATACATTGGAACCGGCTGTATTAAAATTTTATTTAAAAAAGTGGAAAACGAAAAAATTCCTTTCTTTCAATATGAAAAAAATCGTTAACAAGTTTTTTAAAAATGTACAATTGTCTAAAATATCACACATAGCGTAATATAGTCGCGTGCTCAGTGTAAAATATCACATGCCGTCATACTTACTGTGAAAGGAATGGGAAGAAAAACCTAAGATGACCAAGGATGGAACAAATCAGGTAATTATGAATGACATAAAAGATAGGACTTAAAAATGAATTAAGCGTTTCACTGGAAAAATAATTGAAAATGACAGCAGCAACAAACCAATTTGGGAATTGATGACCGCTGATCATGTTGAGCGTAATACCATTGAATGGCCCACTATTATCAAAACCTTGGCACAAAAAGAGTTTGAAAAATGCTAGTCGGTCTTAATAAAAAAAACTTTCTGATCCGTCTCCAAAAAGGGAGGTAGTTATTTTTTACATTAAACCCAACTTAAAGGTGGAAGAGCTTATCCAAAATCGTTAAGTGCATTAACGGTAGACGTGAGGCGTGGTATACTCCCGTATGCCAGCCTTTGATGGTGCGCCGTATCTGGAGCGTGCATTGTATGAAAGGCCTTGGGAGAGACGAAGAGGTCATTTCTTAGGAGCCGGAGTTTACATCGCAGGTGGAGGAGAAAGAAGTAACGCCGGCACAGAAGAGCATTGTACAAACGAGCAAAAAGAGCACTGTAGATACAGAACTAGGGTGAGGCGAGGTAATCATGCCCCTACGGTTGAAAGCGACGAAAGCATCGTCACAAATTGGCTCACCCAAATGCGGCCAAACCTCACACTGTCAATGCCAATCGGCATAACTCACAGGATAAAAAAGGACCACAATAAAACGTATTATTCTCGGAATCAAAATTGAAAGTGTTTCGTTAGAAAGTTATACCTTATTATATTGCCCATTTACGGTTCTCAAGGCTTAGGCCTCTTTACCTGCACACTGAAAGTAAGAAAGGCGAATTTAACTTTGCTGAGGGAATTTTTCGAATCTTGAGAACTGGTGATAGGAGGCCCTATGTGGCAACGGCTAACAGTTAAGAATGGTTTCTTTCTAAACCATAGGTACAAGATAACCTCCACCAAAAATAATATTTTTCCTAAGAATAAAATTAGCATAAAATATCATTTTGTTCAAACGTGTAGTTTTATTTTTCACAAAAATGGTTTTTTTACGCAGTAACATCTTCAGGTGTTACCCGAAGATGTTACTCTGTAGTTCGACTACGACTACTGTAACCTGAAGATCTACTCTAACGAAACCATGGCCATGAAAAATAAAACTAATAGTGGAAAAAGCTGTGTTGAAAATTAATCCAACTTTCTTACAGTGGAAGACTTTTACAAAGTTATGCCCGAAACAGTTTCTTATCATTTCGTTTGTATTTTTATAAAAAAAGAGGATTATTCCAGAATTTCATAGGTTATACTTTTCAGAAAAATGGCCAATATTCTGACATATTAAGCCTTAATCAATTATAGGCAGCACTATATGTTCTTAAATTCGAAATTTTTTAATGCAAGTGATTGATTTTTAATGCAGAGTGATTTTAGCGCTACACAGCCAAAAATATGCATATTTTCTATTTTCTTTCGGTGGGGCTGCGAGGTAGTCCAGGGCGTTGAGCGTTCGACTACGGACCGCTGTTTTGCCTTCTATTCCGGATTAACCCTCTCTAAACATTCCCAACTAAAATTCTCGCAGTGACGCTATTGCCTTAATGAATTTCCTAAGTATTCGAACTTCGTTTGAAACCTGAGGTGGCCCTTGGAATGAAGCTGGCTTTCATACCATGAATGTGCAAAATTTGAATGTACGAGTTAGCAACTTCGAGGTGATCCCAACACTCAGGAAACAAACCAGTATACGGGTTAACTGCTGAAATTTAATTTCATTCGATTGTTAATTCCATGCGAATACGTAAATTGATTTAGTTTGGAACAATTCAAGCATCGGCAGAATTACAAAGCAACTCTCATCAGCAGATTAAACAGAATGTAGAAAAGTAAAACTTAATTTGAGGGATCTCAGTGGAGTGACCCGTTGACGAGAAATGTTTCCTTTATGCTGCCTAGCACGTTTTTGCAAGCACCATAGAGTTTCAAGAAGAATATGACCATAGTAATCCTTCAAATTACGATATTATATCGCATAATTTTATTGGCAACAATAATGAAATGTTCTGAAGAGCCGTCAAAACTCTCAAAACTCATAGATAAAAGGAAATACAAGTTTTTGAGTTTCGGATACAAATCTATATCTCCATAAAGCTCAAATGACATACAAGGTGACTTAACCCTGGTGCATTAACTTAACGTAATATTGATTGAAACAAAGTGAATCCTGACTTTATCCGTCCACTATGTTATAAAACTGCGCTTAGGTAGATGTCACAGGTAAGACGGAAAGTAAAAAAAACGGGGAAAAACGTGGAGGTCTAAACCATGGAATAAAAAGCCAAGTTGCCAACAATATTCAGAAAAAGTTGAAGATTTAAAAAAATACATGATACCTACGCGTCATTAATGCATAAAACCCGGCAAAAGTGTATGAAGGAGGCATGTTTAGCGATTGAGAATTGAAAATTGGGCCAACTGAATAACTATCAAGGCCAAAATTCTAAAAGATTAGGGTTGGAATAGAGGGAAACCGATACAAATTCGCAAGTAAACGAGAAAATTCGTGAAAGGGTGAAGGATGAAACAAATAAATGCTCAATTTTGAGAAAGTGCGGGCGTGGTGGTACAAGACACTGCCGCTCCCTTCCAATGGGCACCCTTGCGCCTGCACGACTTGCGCCGCGACGCCCCGTGGACGCAGCAGACGCGATCTATATATATAAAAAAAGGCAAAGGAGGAGAACAGGTGAGGAGGCGGGGGGAGGGGGGGATAGGGGTGGTAAAGGGAAGAAGACGCAGTTGGAATCCACGCGTCGGGAGGGGTGGGGAGGAAAAGGAGAAAGGGAGGGAGGGGAGGAGGTGAATTGGGCCAATGGCGACGCGGGACGACGGGCGATGGGAGGGGGAGCGGAAGGAGGGAAAGGGGTGGGGGAGGGTGGGCACACCGGCGCAGGCGGGTGATGAAATACGATTGGCGGAGGAATAAAAGGGGCAGGAGAGGGGGGTGGGTGGGGGGAAGCCGGGGGAGGGAGGGAAGGGGGAGAAATGACGAAAGACAGGGGCAGGAAATAAATAGGGAGGGGGCAAATGGTATCGACGTGAAAGGTGAAAGAGAAAGTCCGATCTGCCTCGAAACGGTAATAGGAATTAGTAATTTTTTATCAATATCTGCTGTTTTTTAATATTCTCCCGGGGACTCTAGCATTCTCTTCATACGCATAATTCTTTAATGCGCACTAAAATAATTTTTTCACCACCGGAAAGAACTCATAGGATAAATACACTTTAATTTCAAAAATTAGTCTTTTTCCAAAATGAAGATTATTCCATAATATGACGAATCTTGCACAAAGAATTTAATCCCAGGAGTAAGATTTTCAGCAAGCCTTGGGGTAAGCCACACCGCTCCCTCTCTAAAATATCTCAAGTAGGGGAATGTTTATCTAAGTTCACCTTCCTCACTAACGTCTATAAATGTAAACCCATTTTCGTTTTATCCACCGAAATTTCAAACACTATTTTCAGATTGAATTTTATTATAACTGCAGATTGTTTCAGTATCAAGGAATCTTCCTCCTCGGAAATATGATTATCCTCCTCAAATAGCTTCAACACTAAAAATCCTTTCCTCCCCTTAAACGGTGCATAAGCAGTTATTTCTCAAAGCCAATTACACGAACCATTTTGACTGTTTTTACCGATAATTTTAATGTTCTAACCTTTCAGTACCACGGACTGAGAACCGCATAGAGTGGGAATTCCTTCCTTAATTACGTCGCGAACACTTGATTTTCATTAGAATATTCATTATTTAATTTTCGTTAGCACTGACAAATCTTAAATGCATCATCAGGTGAGACAAGTATCATTAAATTGCGAAGAAATTTTAAAGTACTTAGCTGGTAAAAGTTAAAATGAAAGACTGCATACATCGAAATTAAATAAATATACCCAAATCAAGTCAGGAAATGCTAAATTAATAACTTAATATAGTTTAGCGCTCTTATGCAGATTGATTTATAACCGAGAATCGTTTTTCTGCGAAATACGAACGTTAAGTAATAACACTGGAGAACATACGTCCAACCAATAATGGCGTTATTCCTTAAGCTTTATGAGCATAGCTCTAATGAGTAGCGTACACTTTCTGATTTCTCAACGAGTGTATGCTACTACTACTACTAAAAAAAAAGGAAAAACTACAAGCAGATTGTTTTGTCTGCCTCCTTCTTTCACCTCCATATTTATGGGTTATAACAGGACAAGATATTCTACACGTTGATACAATTTAAATCCTGGGCCAAAGGTTTTGAATATACAAATTTGAGGAGACCGCGACCTAGGCGCGATACTACTTTTACGCCGTCGCTCACAAGTGCGATAATTCACTGAGGAAAAATCACTCGCTGTAACTGGTCCCGGTGGTAATGGTGAAAAATAATGCGTACATTACTGTAAATTGGATTCTCAAAATGGGATTAAATACCTTTAAAATTAAGTAAATATCACAGACAAACATATCAGCAGAATTATCAATCACTGGTGAGATTCACACAATATATCCCACGACAGCCATTATTTTACCAGAATTCCGATCCAACATACAATATATGGCATTAATCTAGCATCAGGATGAGGAGTAATTACCATTATCCGTCACTTTTACATTCAATATGTACTCACTTAGTATTTATCTAACCACGCCCTGTTTTAAAATACTGAGCCACAATTGGTTAGATAAACTAGAAAAGGAAGAAAATTTAAGACTATAAAAAATAAGGCGTGCGTGGGTAACCTAAGCTCACAAACAAACAAGGAAACAGAATGGACATAAACTTCCCGCGGTGTTGAGGATATCTTTGCATTTGTAGGCGTCGCTCAAGGATAAAATGAAATCCCGGAACGCCCAGATAGGGCGCCAGCTATGAGATAAATATTTAAGCTTTCGCATTCAAAGAAGAGATCTCCAAAACATTTGTGCTCAGGTCACTATCAGTAATGAGTACAATACGTGAGGCATAACTCTGAATATCTAAAGTCGCTGACGTTTACGGAGAAAATTCAGGGTGGATAGCAAAGTGCTTGGAAAGAGGAGGCCCGCTGGGTTACCGCAGTACCAACGGCACATTAATTACGAACGCGGTCGTAGTCGCTAAATAATATATTCACTCCAATTCGTACATCATAAGGGACGCAACGCTTGTAAAAGCCTATACAAGGTTTGTAGGGTTGGAGAAATTATTTTCCTTAATACCCCGACCGCAAAGTTTTGGGTTATTATGGTATGGCAATGCATCAGAATTAAGCCAGGAGGAATGGAAACCTTAACGAATACAACGAAAACGTACAAAACCATTTAAGTGCTAGTTTAGGAATCATAAGCCATTAACAAGCCTTTTTACCCAGATTTTTACCAAGATACCTTTTATTAGTGCAACAATAAAAGATAAAATCCCTAGCATTGACTTCACCTGCATACTTCACATCTTCCTTTAATGTTACACAAAAGGAATGAATTAAATCAGAGACTCAAAGACCTGCGCGTCATAACGAAAATGGATATTCATATTCTCCGCGAAGCAGAGAAGACTTCCTCTCATCCTCAGGCGTAACCCTGATGAAGAATTCATTTCGATTCTTAAAATTGTAAGTAATTCGTCGGAGAAGTACGTAGAGTAAAATCGCGTAATGAAAAAAAAAAGATGATACAGAGTTTGAGGAAGACCTGGCACTGAATCGGGAATATAAAGAATTCACTTTGCGCTGGAGCGAAGGAATGGGAAGAGAGGGAGGAAACGAAAGACGAGAAAGAGAAGCAAATGGAAAGACGCCGCAAAAACCAGTCAAAAGACAGCGCGTACATGCTTAATGACGAGACTCTCGTGCTCGGTAGGTATCATGTTTCTCGCGACTCGATAATCCGCTTCTGTACTTACCAAGAGATGACTTCTCTGAGCTGGAGATCCGAGCTGCCTCCTGGTTGAGCCTGACATCCCGAAGGTTGAGAATCGGACGTTGGGAGGCATAACTGAGGCTGTAAAAAAATTCAAACAAAATTTATTGGCCGCCAAAAACTATAAATTCTATAAATCAACTAAAGACATTATAATCTGGAAAAATGTTCCTAGCTCTTTACATATACAAGCAATTAAAAATGTTATAAGCCTCTCTCGAATTTTTTTTAAAATACAAGCAAACGTTAATGCTATGAATAATATTATCAATCTGAGCTTGCGACTGAGTCTTTCATGGATTTATACGTAAAAAATAGGCACTTCGATGACGGATATCGAATCATTCTTTCTGTCCGTTAACGTGTTTTTTAGGAAAAATAACTAAGTTCAAGGCGTTTAAATGCTCTTATGCGTCCAACTAACACACGTTCAAGCTATGGATGAAAAGGAGCATTCTGAGCCTTCAACCGATTCTTTGAGGCAATTTAACGGAAGAAATTATGGCTATCTAATGACTAAGTTCCAATTGCACGCACTTCTTTCTGTCCCTTAGAATGTCTCTTTCCTCGAAATAACATATTCCATGGCGTCTCACGGCATGCTTGTATCTGCTGTACATGCAGATAAAATCTTTCTCCGGAGCCATAGTTGATGGGTTCACTATTCGAGTAAAATTGGATTTGTCTCGCATCCCACCACATATTTAGTTTTTGTGCAATAAAATATCCTTAATGCACAGATAAGCGATGAAAATAATATCAGCACGTCCAGCTAACCTCACCAACTGCGATCTGCACTTAAAGAGAGGATTCATTTCGACCTCTGATTCTAGCCAAGTCTTTTAATCGTTCCCAGGATTCCCGTTCTCGTGAAACCGGAATAGGAGACAAGAGACAAGGGAATCCTGCGGGCGGAATCAGAATCTTCCATTAACGGCGCATCCAAGCTCCCATTGGCCTCACGTCCTCCCTTTTATCGAGTACAAGCGCTGAAATAATGTCTTCCGGGGCGAATTTCATCCACCTTTGAGCGCCTAATCTGATTAAGGAGCGAAGGCAGAGAGAGAGAAAGAGGAGAGTTCTCTGCAGGATGACTTGAGCCCCGGCTTCATCTTATCTCCCTCCGCGACGCACTACACATGTGGCGAGAAAAAGAGACCAAAACTAGTTTTTATCCCTCTTCCCTTCGTGATCCACCAATTGCCTACTACTTCTTTTCCCCACTCCTCTCTCACGGTCTCGAGAAACTGTCAAGCCTTAAAGCTTAGAATGTTTTAATTCGAAGCGCGACTCCGACACCGCCCCGAAAGAATATGTTTGTGTAAAGAGCGTGCTGTCAGCGGTGTAGCCCGAAATATTCCATCGAGTTTTCATCCACCAGCTCCGTCTGCCTTCATGCATTTAAAAAAAATCAAATGGAAGCATTCCGATGCCTTCAAGCGGCGATTCCTTAGCCGCGATTAAATACTACGAGTGCGTGGTATCCGAGGCAACAAAGAGGATCAAGGGCGATCGCTGACAGCCGTGGATTGGGCTAAGGGATTCCTCCGCGAGGAAACGGCACGACGAAACTTCAAGAAATTCTTCGGCCCAAGGCAATCCAGATGAACGCTATCGCTAACACGGCGATGTGATTCTGACGTCAATCATTCCCTTGCATTAAATGTTACGAATCAGCATGGCCGCAGTCCAGAGGGCAAATTCACGGCGGAAGATGTTTAAGGCGCATGTGCTGTTGATCCTAAAAAGGTAGTTATTTCGCTCTCGTCTGGAGTATTCTTTCGGCACCGTGATCATTTGAGATCTCGATACTGAGTATGGTGATGTCGGTAACCTACTTTTACGTCGGATGAAGAAACTGAGATGCAAATGAACTGATTACTAATACAGCCTTGTAAGTCAAACTCCGAGATAGACAACATATATAAGAAATACCGAAACCACATTTTCAAAGATAAACTATCAATCCTTCATAAAAGCAAAGACGAAAGAGCAACAGTAAAGGAAATAAAAAAATATCCTACAAGTAAACGCAACTAAATAATTGAAAACTTAAGAAAAATTCATTCATACGCAAAAGAAGTAACCGAAAACAGCGTGTGAAATTCACTACTAAAGAATCTTAACCGATTTTCCTATGATACCTGGACACGGGAAAAAAGATCATTAATAAAGCTCTGTTAAAATGGAGATAAAATTGCTTGAATAGCAGCACATGATGAAGATCACGGGGATATTTTAGGAAAGAAATATATATTTAATGGAAGGGTAAAAAAAAAGAAATGGGTGATTATAACTTGGATCATAAGATGGAAACTTGAAGAAGCTAAAAACTATAAATTTACATACTACACAAAAGAGAAATTGATAAGAGTTTAACGTAATATTGACATGTATTTAACAAGCAACAGTTCGGCGTAACCTGGGCTTTTTGGCACCCCATTTCAACTTACATTTTTCTTTTAATAATAACTTACAATGTACAAGAGTACGTCATAAGCCAATAGGATGCGGTAATAATAAGCTCCACTCGTGGAATTGAGAAGTTCAGCCCGCAATAAGACACTAACGATGACTAGATAAAATTCTAACATGTTATCGGGCAATCTAACAAACAGATTTTTCAATGCTGACTTTAAATTAGTGTAATCATTGAGAGGAATGATTTAATTTCATTACCCCCATTTTTAAATGTTCCTAAAGTCAAAATTCATTCTGATAGAAATATATTCAGATTATGCTTCGAATACAAACTTATAACGAATTACCATTACATCGAAATTCCCTTTTACTATACATCAAAGTTCCTTTTAAGGCGATGTAAATAACTCAAAAGGCTCTACCCCCAATAAAATCCCTCTTACATTCCCATACATTTTCAATGTTCCCAAATTACCTTCTATAAACTTTTCAAGCTCTAGCGATGGACACAAAGATCTATAAATTTTCCAGAAATAAAACAATCTTTTCATATAATCATCAAATGACAAATACTGTAAATTTTACAAATACTAGGAGATCATTGTCTCATGTAACTCTAAACCCAGTACCAAGAGCAACACTTGAATTTTGAAATATTTTCTGTCCAAAATGTCTCAAGTTTCATTTCATTTAAAAGCAGTTTTCTAGGAAATTCTACTTGAATTGGGAATCATTATATAATTTTCGTATTATAGCAATTATTTCATTAAAGTAAAATACCCAAATATCATAAACCAACTTCAAAAAAAATTTGGGTATCCTTTAACTCATATTCCTAAAACTGTATTGCGAAGCGGTGTCCACAGTTATTAAACAGCTGCAATCGTCACTGGCAATCAGTGGCGTCTAAAACTCTATTTTTCACTCACAATCAGCTGCATTTAATAGGTCACTATATACTTGGAGGTGGAGACATAAGAGGAAATTTATTTGACAAATACTTATTTGGTAGAAACCAGGTAAATATGGACTTCTCCATAAGGAGGCACATGAGCGCAGGATGAAGCCAATGAAGGCTTCCATGGAGGAAAAATACGGGAACAAAACGCATAATAGCTTATATCTTTCTCATGAAAATATCCTCCACGAGGAAGCAGAAGAAACAAGACAAGTACCTTAGTTTAGACCCGGCATATTGGTTTTCTAGCCGTGACGGAGAACGTTTGGTGAGGATCATCGCACGTTATCCTAGCTATAGATCAGCTAAGAAAACTAGTTACGGAATACTTCCTGGATGGATTGCTTATTTGTGAAACTACGCCGAAACAAAATACAAATAATAAATTAGAAACAGCTATAAAGAAGAGTTTTATCCGTAGCCTTGTGGAAAATATTCATTGTGAAGCCCAATTATTAGTACTTTTCCACTCTTATACACCCATACAACCCGCATAGTGTTCTATTTCACAATGAAACCTAATTCTAATGCGGTAGTTTGAGCGAGGCATCGTTTTACATAAAATCCAATGAAATTGGCCTCAGTATAAAAGAAAAGATCTCATCTTTCTAATGATACAGAATTATCAGCCACTTACTGAAATACTTTTCGAGATATTTCCCAATAAACAGAAGCCGTTTTCCTTGGGATGTGGCACGGCAGTGCACTTCAGAGACTTAAAAGATATGAAGTCATTAAAAAATCTTCTCTCGTCATTAATAATTGCGTACTTACCTCATGCTTCTTAAAACAGCTTCGATTTTAAAATGAAATTCGAATAGAATATTTGTAACGACTAGTGAAAAATTTCACTCAAACTGCCTTCAATGTGTTTTAACTCATTCCGATCAGCTACTACAAATGCACATATTGAACATCTGCTTCAGGCAGTAAACGCTTCTCTACGCAGGAACCCGTCTAGCCAATTCCGAAGCTACACACATTAGTGAAATGTCAGCTTTACTTGAATACCTTAAGATTATTGAGACATAGATAAGATACTAATATTACGTTCGACAATCACGGAATAGAAGGGAATATCATTACTATAGGCAATAACAATGATATATGAGGAATTTGACGTCTTCAAAAAAATGTACCCTCCGTGCTCATTCGTTCTTTACGAAGATCTTTTTAAAAAGTAGGCACATAGATATCAGCTCGCTAGATAGCTGCCGGTCGACAAATAGCTGAAGAAATTGATGAAAAACGCATAATAACGCAAACTTAAACGATGAGCACCATATGATAAATTTTTCAGAAGCTTTAAGAATTTTCCTTCATCACCTTACCTAAAAGCATTGAGTCCGTGCCAAACCAGAACTACAGGCTTCAAAAACTTCAGCTTGAATGCCGCTCTGTTGACGAGAACAGAAAGCGGCGCAAAACAGTTCGATGGGCGAAATTCACACAATGCCTGTAAAGGCAAGAATATTTTTTGTGCGGCCTGCGGTTCACCATAAAATGCTTGTATACCCGGAAAATTAGAGTGCTTGGGTTACTAAGGATGCCCGAAGGCATCGACGGAGGTCGCTTTGATTCACGGCCGAACTCTCTACCCACTAGAATCCCACTTGCCTACTTGTTCGGCAATGCAATATCTACACCAACATGTTTTTATATTTAATGCATAGCATAGTATGGACAGGTATTTACTTTCACTGATTCACGGGTGGCTAGAATATTGGCTTCCCACCCCGATGGACCGGGATAGAATCCCGGCAGTGGTGGAGATTTATCTCGTGAAAAATCACGACCCCTGCAAGAGTGCTGCGTGGAGAGCAAAGAGCACCAAGTGCAGCACTCGTCCGTCGGATAGGACGTTAATCTGCGTTCCCCTAAGCGCATTTCGTTGAAAGTAGTCTAATGCTGGTACCGGGCCTCTCTCCACCCTTTTCTTACCAACTTCAGGACTTGTCCTAAATGTTGCAAAAGACCCCGAGCGTCGGTCGCCTCCCCAAATATCAATCCATCTATCAGGTTGGCGAATGGCTGCAAAGCTAGCTTCCCGTTCCGAGAGCCCAAGTACGAAAACAAGAGGTGGCACAGATATTTCAGTAGAATCCCGATCTCTTCTTGGGTGCTATGTGGAGAGTACATCTAGTGCAGTAGGTACTCCGTGCGTTGCGTCGGTTGGAACGTCAAACAGAGGCTCTCTTAGCGTCTTTGGCTGAGAACAGGCTAATTCCGATGCTGATTTCCTTCCAAACATTTAATGAAATAATCCTTCCTTAACCGTATTAACTTTTCATAAAGACACAAATGACCTCAACTGCTAGCCTTACCCCCTAAATAATCGGTCAGTTAATACTCGCAGCCCTAGAGCGAGTCCAGGAAACAAATTAGGGAAGGCATATTCGGCTTCTCGAACCTGAAAATCTAGAAAAAGATCTTGAATCTTCGTGCTTTTTTCGTTACCTAAATAATTCATATCCTAAAATGTAAAACAGCAAACGCTTTAGCTCAAAATCTGGAGAGATTAGTTTTGTTGCTATCCATTAGAAAGGATCATTAATAAGTAAATAATATGTACTTCATTTGCTAACTTTTGCATCTTCTCAAAGAATATATATAAGGGTGTTTTTCAAAAATTTATTTCTTAAACTTTTGTTTCAATAAACATTATTCATTATTTTGCTTTGGTAAAAACTATGAATGCTAGGCATGTGGTTAAAACCTTTCGTGCATTAACATTAATTAGAAAACGATTCGCGAGACTAAAAAGATTTGGCAACGTCTTCGGATTTTAACTCGATTTCGCGTAAATATAAGATTCGACCCACCTCTACAAATCCATTGCCGGAAATTTTCCCTTTTCAATCGCATTAAATATTTTTTCAGGAGAACCGAAAGCGGTTGACTCATCACTACAAATAAAAACGCACACCCTGGAATGGAATGAAAAAAAATTAAAAAGAGGTGATAGGAGTGGGGCAAGGCAGCGGGGAAGAACTTTCCTTGAAAGGGAAGTTGAGGGAGCAGATCCACATTTCGGGCGGAGGCGGTTCCTCGAAGCGAGAGAGGTCGCTATGGGAAAGTGGGGCGGGGAGGAGGGGCAGGAAGGGGGAGGGAGGGGTGGTGGGAAGCGGGTGGGAGGAGGAGAGGCCGTCCACTCCCATTTACGACACCCACTATTTTTTACCAGTCCTATTATCCAGCGGTCAGTTTGACGGCCACAAAAAAGAGAACCCCCCCCTCACCCCGTATCCAATTCCCTGCGGTTTTTCCGGATCTTCTTGGAAAGCTTTAATTGCCGCCTTTTGTCGCTGCCCAACAAACGTCTGGTCGCTCGCACTTGATAAGGAAACCGACCGCAGAAAATACATAGGTGAAACACGCCTGCGCGAGACCAATCTAATAAATAAACAAGGTGATGTGATGACTGGCGAGAAATAAGCTGCGAGGGAAGGAGAGGGTCGCTTCGTCCGAAAGATTTGAAGATGATGTTCCCTCGCACGTCGACGAATTCAACCTGAGGGACGTAAATTGATGGTAATATATCGCAAGCATAGTTCTAATTGGATAAGAAGAGAGTGATGGAAGAGATACGCATGGACCTTTTAAGGGTCAAAATAGTAAAAATGTAGCAACTAAAATCAAACTGACGTCATTTTCAAGAGCAATTACTGGATAGGGGCAGTCATTGTGCAGGAAATCTATTACCTATTGCACTCTCCACTCCAAAAATACTCATATATTTAAAAGGATTTCGGCTGCTGAACGGCTTCATAAGGTGCAGTTGACGCGCGATTCACTTATGTCGCACAGAATCATACATCGCATTTAAAGTAGAATCTCATTTCACTACAAATAATTTCACTCTATGATGATTAGTGATTTTATTTCAACATACTACACAGCTACGAGTTTAAGAGGGACTGTTCATGCCTAACTTTACGCTGATACTACAGCTAAAAACATACAGTATTATAAGTATCACATACTTGAGCTAACACCAATTTATTGTACTTGCTATTTCCGATGTAAGCCCTTGTCATGCCATTGATTATTTCTATTCCAGATAGAGATATGAAAAGGCCAAAGCTTCAGGGTGGAATTTAGGTGCACTCTGCTAATAAAAAGGGGTTAAAAAGATATATGGACACAAAATGCCCTTCTTTTCCTTCGGTGACCACTCGTAAATTCATCATTTAAGCGTAGGTAATTTCTTACCGGGGCTACCGTTGCTACGCAAGGTACATATATAATCACGGAGAGACTACGCCCAGAGGGTGGGGTTTTGACTCGCGCTCCATGGAATAGCAAATGAAGCGATCGAGAATCAAGCCAATCCGATTAAGCTTTTCATTCCTTTCCTGAAGATCACCTCCAACAAAATCAAACTATTCTCCGATAAAAAAAACATTGAAATTATACGTGTGAGTTAGAATATTTATAGAGCAGACTTTGATTTGACGGTTATCCAAGGTTGATAGGATATCTCTCGCACTCCTCATCCCATAGTGATTTTCTCCAGAAAATGTAAGCAACGTCTTTAAAACAAGATATTTTTCTACTAAACACTGCAGTAAAAGCACATTGTTACTAATCATATAATTGAGATTTATTCTGGTCTGATCTTGGATCAGTTCTCCCCTTAAAGTAATAAGGCGAAGGATTACCACCAAAACCTTAATGATCTATGGATGCGAATCTTACCTCTGGCATTGATGATTTGCGTATCTCATGACTATAGTCTTAGATTAGATTTATTGATTCATGTTTTTCTGCTCCATGTCGCAGGTTTCCTCAGGGGCCCTTCCTCCACTCCACTCTTCTCTCAGCCGGACGCTATGTATCCGTGTACATTCCGCCTATTTTGATGTTGTGTAACAACATTTGCTTCCTTTTTCTTCCCCTTACCCGCTTTCCTTCCACCATTCCTTCTAATCCTGTCGTCAGCAGACAATTTCTTCTCAGGGAATTTCTTCAGACTGTTCCAAGGTGTCCAGGCGTCGTTCCTTTTTCTCGTAATGGAGGATCTTCACGTCAAAGTTTGTATAATGAGACTCCTCTATCAAGTGTTTGGCAAGTTGGGATTTGGGCACTACTTATGTTCATTAATGTGGATTTCAAAATTTCGCTCCGTTCGACCTACATACACACCCTCACACGTGTCGCAAGTCACTTAATATACCACGGATTTCTTCAAGGGATCGTATGCGTCTTTGGCATTATTAAATATGTCCCTTAGTGTGAGTGGGAACAGTGGCAGATTATCAAGAGAAAGAAGAAGAAAATCAAACTTCTTAATTATTTATAATTTGATGTTCACTCTCCCATTTTATCCTTGTCCACCTGACAACCCAAGCCTGTACTCCCTTCCCCCCCCCCTCCATCTCCTCATTTCACAAGTACCTCCCTCCCCCTAAATAGGCCACTCTCCCGAATCCTCGGGAAGGTCACATGTCTCATAACAACACCCCCCTCCCCTGTTATTCACCATCAACCGTACCCCCCCTTCCTTACTACTACCTCCTTTATTGGTCAAGAATCCTCTTTCCTTTTGTTTATGTATAAATATTCCCATTGGAGACATAACTTGTGTAAAACTGATGATGACGCCCTAAGAAACGTCGAAACACGTGTTGTGATATATTTTGCATTAAAATTTAAGTGGACAGTACAACTACTGCAGTTGTATTTAAGTCCATTTTCCTCCTCCAGTTCTAGCGTCTTCTTCTGGTATACCCTCCCAATCATATAGCCACTCAGTATACTCTTACCATCTTTCCAACACCTCCCACTAATCTTCCATCAGCTGTTTCTATTACTCTACCACTGTTCCTCCTTTTCCTTTAAATATTAATTCTGTGGACTCCTTATACATTCTATCATGTCTCCCCCCTTTTTATAATGCTTCCGTTTCCTTGCACTTTTCCCAAACCCATTTTTCTTTAGCTTTGTCAGTCTCTCTTAGTTCATTATTCAGTCTTTTGTATCTTCTCTTTCCTTCGTTTGTGATCACCATCTTCCATTTCCTCCTTTCCTCCATTTCATTCAGCATCTCTTGTGTGATCCATTTTTTCTTATTTTCTTTCTAACGTCAGTTCCTAATAACTTTTCTGCTGTCTCTTTTAGAATACTCTTGATTCTCTCCCATCTATTGCGTACATTGTTTGTGTTGCTCTCTAATCTTAGGGACTCTTTATACTCTCTATTTAGCTTCTCCCTTTTTCCAACTTCTTTTTAATCTTTCTAGATTTCAAGCCTCCTTTTTCTTCCCTTTCCACACATTTAGCTAAGATAGATCTCTACTATGACTAGATTGTGATTTGAGTTGATGTCTGCTCCAGCATAGCTTTTTGTATATGTCAAGCTATTCCTATACCGTTGCTGTACTAATATTAGGTAACTATATTACTATAAATTAGACGATAGAGTATAAAATTAGCAGTTGAGAGCACCTAAAATCCTACTATACCGCTGCAAAATCTATCGACTTTGTATAAATAGACTTGCAGTAGGATATTTCCAGCAGTAGATTTGCGGTAGTAAGCATATAATTTACATTTATAAAATGTCTGAAAACAATTGCCACACTCTCACACAGGTCTGATACTCTACATTTTCTCTAGGGCCTCCATTTTTAGGCCATTGGGAAGGACGCATAAAATTTCGGGGGTAAAATCGCTGACATGATGTTCTTATGGAGGTGTTTAGCAATAAGGCATACATCCGTCAAACTTGAAGAAATGTTATCACACGCATCAAAGAACACGCCATGAGTTACAAAAATAAGGATTCCACCACACCATTTGCCATGGACGCTCCAGAGCAAATAGAAATTATCTGACACTCCAATAACTATACAACAAACTAGTACTTTCGCACCCCTCCCGCACTCCTTTCCGATAAATTACCATGTTCAATAATAACCTTTCCCGCCTCACCAGCACTTGATCTACATTTCTCCTGGCCCCTGCCTTTCTCAACCTTCCCAGAACCTTTGTATTTTTTCTCCTCCTCCCTCTCGTAACTGCGACAACATTAAACGGAAAACCAACAAACATTCTTTACCTGTAAATACCGCAAATCGGCGACACGCGTCGTTCTATTTAAATTCTGTAGAAAAGTACTAATTATTTTACTTTATTATGAATACGAACATACTTTTCTACATTAATTAATTTCGTTTATGCACTGAGCATGAAAAATTAAACCATGAACGCTTTCTTTCCACTTCTGATTGTGCCATCAAAATTATATTGAAAAAATAATACGTGGACATGAATTTCTTTTCACTCTGAACTCGCAATCATGCATCATATTTTTTGATACATTGCACCAAAAGTCATGTTGACAGATTCGCACTAGCAAATTATAGGTTCTCACTGCCCCACAGCTTGAGTACCTATGGCTTCAGTGAATGGAGAGGAAATATTTAAAACAATTCCAACTACTCCACCCAGCGCAAGTAATCGGCATGAAAGATATAAATCGAGGTTTCCAGCTACCAAGAGATTCAGCTCAGTAGCATTATAGCAGTAGTCTTAGGCCGGGTGTTCCCTCGACGGCAGCCGACTGCAATGCAAGTGCGCGAATCGTGACTGGAAATGGGCGGCGAGCATCCCTTCGCGGCCACGATTCGACCCCCCCCCCCTCCTCCCCCCTTGCATCCTTCCGGTTTGAAAGGAATATAGCGTCGATATATAACTGTCACGTGACCGGTAATGGCCTCCTTCGGGGCATAAAACTTAAGACGAGAGCGCTATTTCACCCAAGACCTAAAACCTCTGCCAACGGAAAGCACGTCCCCTAGGATTATTTATCATAAACCATCACTTGAAAAAAATTTTAGCGTACTCAAGGAGGACGTGAACATCTATTCCCTGTGTTTCCTTTCCTTTTTCAAAAAGCAATACCACGAGCAGTTCTCTTTAATCCAAGGCTTTTTTACATCACAATCCCCAGTCATCTATTTGAGTTAACTCCTATGCATGACGCTATTTTATTTCCTTTTCAGGGATCGTAAAATTTGAAATCCGCGTCGGCTTCGCAGAGACTTTCACTAATACCCAGCGGCACACCCTAGAAAAGATGCTCCGTACGAATTTTATGCGCTCTTCAAATAATTACAGACTCGTTGAAATCATGTCGTGACAGCAATGCAGCAGCGACCTGAAGTAGGTCACTTAAATGCAATTCATGAGAAGACAAGGTTTTTTTTATATTTAACGAACTTCGATTTCGTGTTCATTTCACTTCGGAGTGCCCTCTGAGGAGAGTCGAAAGAGGAGACTCATATTTGAAATTTGTTTCGCGTAAACTAACGATAAAACCAGCGTGAGCCTATTTGTTTCCTAGCACCGAGGTCTATTACAGAGGTAATCCTGTTTCTGATACATATATTCTAGCCGAGTGTAGTGGCGCAACTGATAGAAACTTTTCAGACTGCTTTTAGTTTACCTTCACCCCTCCGGACTAAGCCAACAACCTCATGCGGTCAACTTCGATTGTTCTAGAGCCGCAATAAGTCTCGAGAAAGTAGGCTATCAAATGACAAGTATGACCTAGAAATTGAGATCGGTGGACTTCCGTAGACCGCACGATACACCAACAAGTCCGCTCTGTTTCTATAAGCCCGCTATCTATATATAGGCACCACCACCCCCGCCTTTCTCCACCTAGCGGACATAAAACACAAGGTTTCATTAACATCATCACTTCATGCAATCAGATGCGATCCACCTCGTATTGTCGCCTAAGACCGGAAGAAAATGGATTAGGTTTGGGGTGGAAGGGAGGATCGAATCCCGCAGCCGGCATTAGCCTCCTCCTAACGAAAGACAACCAAGGGGATCACGTTCTCTTGTCTCACCCGCTGGACGAAGTACAGTATTTGCACTGCCCTCCTCCTCTCACGCAAGCAGCGATCGGACTATAATGGATATACCACTGGAAAATTTTCTCCTTTGCTGAGATGAGAACTCGGACTCCAAGCAAATGTGACCCGATCATCAAACATCAATGCATCATGACCCATGAAATTGGATGACAAATTGAAGCACGAAAGTTCTCTAAAGCATGAAGAGGCACTGGCCAGGAGCGGGATTAACTGCTGAATTTTTAGTTCCAGCAAGAAACAGGGTAATATTAAAGGCATGAAGATTTTATTTAGCTTTTATTGCATTTTTAATAACTTAGTCTTAACGATTCAATGAAAGGATTAGAGCAGACGTACTACCAAGCCATATGGTGAAAAAATATTATGACGTTCATGGCGTGCACTGCCCTGACCAGATTCAGTGAGCGCAAATATTTGTAATAATAATCCATTGGCACAGTTAATTTTTGCTCTGAATGAACTATCGTCGCCGAAATGCATGGAGCGAATTAACGGAACGCGGAACACTTCTCCGTCGCCCATCGCGTCGAAGAGCGCCAGTCTCATGGATAAGAGACAATGATTAACAAGGCAATAAAAAACCCAGTTCATCTGTTGATCCAGCAATAATGGTGTGATAACACTCACGCTATTCAGAGGTGGTCTGCCGAGACACTTCCGCTGGCAAAAACTTCAAGGACACATCGGACCTCTGGATGGTCTGCTGATACGAGGATGAGATGCTGGAATTCTTTCGACCACCCTACGATTGCTCGCGAGCTGAGGTGATAGGAGGGTCGAAAGCGGGCCAAAGATGATAGCGCGGAAGGGAGAGGGTTACTGCATAACCGACCGAGGGGAACAGAAAACAAACAAACGTGGCCCGAGGAGTCCCAAGACAGCGTCTTCATCGCTGGCAATTATGATCAAGAGGCTGGACGGAATCTCGCCAACCCCTCAATGCCTTTAGAAATCAAGCGAAGAAGAGAACCCCGAGGCGAAAATCAACAAAACCTGAGGAAGGACTGTGGTGGTCATTCAAGCCACCGACCCCTTCCTCCAGCAGACCAAACACCGGCCGCCTTCAGAGCAGAGAGATAGCGGCGCGGAGGAAGGCTGGGAGACTGGGCGACTTCCCTCCCCTTCCTCCACCACCCGAGCGAGCACTCACTCGGAAAGAAGGTGGCGGACTTGTTTATGAATTCACTCGATTCTCCTCTCTCTCAAGAGAGAGAGAGAAAGGAAGAGTGCCTGTCTGCTGTGACTGTAAGTGCAAACGCGTGGGAGGGTGAGACGAAAGAATGAGAAGAGAAATAGATTCGAAGGGATGGAGGGAAGAAAAAGAATATTGAAATACGAGATGAGAGGAGGAGGACGGCGAATAAGGGTGTCGAGGTACTGGAGGCGAGAATAAATAAGACTCCAAAGAGCTTTGCTCGCGACTGCGTGACTCAAAACAATTTGAGAACTTAGGTCATTTAGGCCGTTGAAAAACGCTGCCTTCACTAATAGCATGACTGAGCTCTCAATAATGATTACGGTACTAATGGTACATATTAACAGACAAGTATATCTGAATTAAATGCTTTTCTCAGACCTGGGAGTGTCTGGCGGTCCATATTTAACTACCATCACAGGCATTTAACCGGAAATAATTGCAGTAGTTCGCTAATAATTCCAAAAATAAGGCGGGCCAATCCCTTAATCTGATATCCCCAACATTTCCTGTATTTGAAAACAGTTTTCACAGCAATTGCATCTTGATCTGATGAGATAAAATAGTTTTTTCTTATGCCATCAAAATATTCGCCTTTAACCATGATTTCAAGAACCATTGGTGGAAAAAGTATTACGGAATGGTAAGATTACCCAGAAGTGCAGAGATGAGAGGATACTTTTTTCTGCGCGGACTAGAAGAATGTAAAGAACACTGAAGTTTCAATTTGTAATGGAACATATTGAATCAAGGCAGGAGAGCCCATCGCAGAGGGCCCTCCTTCTAATCCACATCTCCAACTTGTTTTTACTTCCTGTTCTTTTCTTACGCTCGTTGTTTCTCTCCTTGTCTCCTCCGTTTCCAAAACTCCCACTCATAAGTGCAAGATAACGGTATTCACTCGGATCTTAAAATGCCACAACACGCATGCTAGGGATAATCAGCGTTGATCGCCATCAAAATATTTCCGGCATTCCGTCAGACGAACATGAATTTGAACTCCCTTTTGCGCAAAACTCGTAAAGATTTTCCCGCGACATTTACGAAAACTACCTACTACAGACGAAAACGAATAAATATGAATGCATCAATATACTTATACCTTCTAAAGTTTTTATTCACTATTTATTTCTTCACAAGAAAATTGAATAAGCATTCAAGACAAAAAATAATTGATCCGCAATCACTTAACCCAACATAATGCCATTAAAAATACAAGCATGTATACCGTGAACATAAAAATGAATTTGAATGTCTATGAATTCGGAGGTGTTTTATTTTTTCTTAATAAATGGTTTCAAATATCAGTGCCGAATGTGAACATGGCGATGCGAATATTGTAGCTGAGGAACGTAACAATCTACGCCAAGAATGAATCAACATTACAAACAATGCTTGATTTCATGTTAAGTGACAAGAGCAGGAATCGTTCTTTAACAACCTAAGTAATTTTTCAAATAAAATGTGGATTTTTTAAAAGTGGCATCAGCCAATGAACTTCTAACTTACACAACGAGTTGATGTTCGAACCCACATCAAGAAAGTCTCTGTCAGAAACTCCCTATTGTATACCGTGACAAACCAAAATGACCACATTAACTTCATTACCATAGCTTTTTCGGTAATAATAATAGAATACAGTATTAAAAACCATTTTAAATGCATACTAGCGGCTAACTGATAAAAAGGAAACAATAAATTTAAGGCTCATGGCATGTGAGGTCCTTTGGCATTAGGAATGTGGAGTTGTAAGTACCTAATAGTAATGATATCTCGAGGTGTATTATCCTTCAAAGAAGTTGACAAGGAACCCATTATTTGAACCCCCTGATAGAGATGCACTACACTTGAAATACTCCAAACATTAAGAAACAGCTATTGACACCCTTCAATTCCACTTCGTCAAACCAAAAGTCTTCGCACATGAAGTATTCCGTCCGCTATCCGTCCCACTCATATGAACCCGGTACTCCTAAATTTGAAAGGGTAAAATTAGAAATATTTCTATAATAGAAAAACATTTCACGTAAAATGTCTTTTTCAAAAATTTAAAGAAAAATATCAAATAAGTTACGCTAGAGTGCCTCTTGTTCCGTTTAATTAGAGCGAGGTCCAACCGCCTCAATGAAATTAAAGAAAAAAGTAGCTGCCTCCATAGCTTCTCGGGGGCTCTTAATTCGAAAACGGGAACATAAATGTCTCTTTGCGGCACTCAATGACTTCTTGTGAGGAGCGCTCGGAGCAATTCTCAAGGCAATGTAGCGTACTGGGTATACATTAAATTACTTACGTCACGTCGAAAGAATGCATCGATTTTTAAAAGGAATTATGATTATGGTAATAACTATGAATTTAATAATAACACACATCATCTTTTTTCCAGCTAATACCAAATTCTATTGATTATTTTCCCCAAGAGGCTCATTTTCATTTGTGAAGGGAATCATGATTCAAATCAAGGACTGTAAGCGAAATGCGTATTCTGTTCATAATTATTTAATGGGTATGAAAACTGTGATTCAACTTCAGCAAAGAGTTTAACGGATAGGTTTTCACGATACGCTATAAACTAATTTAATGTTAGAAGTGATTTAATAATACAGAAATACAGATTTAAAGGCCTCAAGACTGTAAACCTATCCGTTATCTGCGTGAACTTTATTGCGAAGAACAAATTATGCCACATGGTCGCTCCGTTTTTCAACCACGCCCTAAACTTCTGCCTGCCCTTCTCCTCTTCCTATTCGCCCTTCTTCTTCGGCACCCATTCCACTTCTTCCGTCTCTCTATCCTTTTCTGAGCCCAAAAGAACATGCATAAGTGGCGCTGGAAGATGTCCTATGAGAATACGACGGTCGAGTCTTACCGCGGCGTGGATAACGGAGGCCGCTTGAGTCTTCGGAGCTATTTGTTTTCGCATATGGGCGTACCCCGGCGGGAAGGGAGGGGAGACATTCACGGTCTCACTGGAGACAGCCCCCATAGAAACGAAATGACAGTTGCTTTGATTAGTTTCCGGGAAATAATTGCGTCGCGCGGGTGAATCCTGGGGGTGGTCGATGGAAGAAACAAACGATGGCTAGTACGGCCGTCGAAAAACTCGATCTGGAGGACCAATTTACTTATAATGGAATATCAGACGACACCGATTTCACACTTAAATTTTGCTGGGGTTTCGCGGTCTCATCTCGACTCTAAAGTCCAGTTAATACACTTTATTTTTATTCATTGGTTCACGGGCATGTTTTAAAGAAAAATAATCGTTTTAAACTGCTAAATCTATAAAATATAGAGTTAATTCAGGTCGAAAGGTGGTAAAACTGATCCGTATTATGGATAATTAGCTATTTTCTGGAGTAATACAAAATTTTCGACTAGTTCCGTCGTATTGCATGAGCCAATGAAATTACTATTGGGATCCTGAAGCTCTTTTTGACCATTGAGCCTTCAGTAAGAGTCGACCAAAATAGAATATCAACGGAACGACAGCTTTGAACAGATGTGTGCCGATTTTCATCACCTGTTAACGAGCAGAACTAATAGTAAGTGATGCATCGAATATATATATATTAGAAATTAGGGGCGTACCTCTATATCATGGTTATATTCTCAAAATTGATGTCGCAATAACTCAACAATTTTAAGGAAAGGTGGTCAAAAGGGTCATTATCTTGGAAATTCGATGTTATCTTGAATCCATCCCGGATGCAACATGAAGGAAGGAGAGGGGTAATTAAGAAGTCCAAGTGCACACTACTACCGATAACTTTCTCCAAATTCCACCAAGTAGTATCCATGGATCGTTGTCTCGTTTGACGGAAGATAAACTACAGGAGTCTAGAATGTGAGAGTCAAAGAAGAAACGAGACAAGTTCAGCGGGATGAAATTTCCGGAACGGCAGGAAAAGCACGGACTCTTCCCTTTATAGTCGCCGAACGAGAAACTAGAAGAGCAAAGGATGAAGAGAGCAAGGAAGATTGGGCGCCATGTTATTATAAGTGAACGCATGAACGAGGGTGCTGCAATATTCCGCTTCTGGGAAGGCATCGGAACGCCAGAGGAATGTCGGGAAGACCGAATCGAGAGGAAAAATTGGTCTGACGCTGGAGGGGAAATGAAACGGCGAGGAAATCACAAAGGGAGAATGCACGAGGACGTGGGATGGCGGGTGTAGGGAAGGCAAGGTGAAGGCGTCCACAAGCAGAGAGGGCTTCCCTTCATCCCCGTCCACGCATTTAGAACCCCTCTCCTCTGCAACGCCGACGTGGCAGCAGGAGGAAGCACGCACATAACAACCCACAACATCCCCGCGCGCCCAGCTCCTCCTCATCTTTCCCTTCTCCACCGGAGATTCCGGTCGCGGGACACCCTCAAAGGAACGAAAGGGCCCTTTGGCGTCTGCTGCGGCGCAGGAATACACATTATTATTTGTGAAGTCAATCTAGTGGAAGACGCCTTCTCCTCGTCCTTGTCCTCGACGCCTTCGAAAAACCCATTCCACTCGAGTGTTCCCTCAACCCACCCACTGCCACCCAAGTTTCCCCTTGTACGCACCACCGTGCACAACAAATATATGCATCGTCAATCCCAATCAAGAGCGCCCTCCGGGGGATATGGGGGATGACGATAGGATGGGGCTCCGGCCCGCCCTCTTCCATCCCAGCAAAAAGTAATCGAAAGTGGTCCTTCGTCCCGTATGTGACGCAGATACAAATTTTTCATCTGGGGGGGTGGGGGTCGTTATAAATTAAACGATTCGAAGCTGTTTTGCACGCGTAAAGAAAATTATACCAAAAGACATATAAAATAATTATAAATTCGGGTAAAGAAAGAAAGCTGTCATAACTTTGAACATGTACAATTAAAGGTACCTCCCTCATGCGAAAATCGGTCGTCGTTCAGGGATTACCAAGCTCATCCTGAAAAGCTAAACATGTTTTTGGGATTTAATTACTCATCATTATGTGAAATTAACGGTGGAAACAATCAATATCCAGGGCAGGAGGTTCTAGCTCGAATCCTCCGAATTTGCGCCAATTATCTTTTACTTCCGCGGATTTCATAGACGATTTAAGAATATTGAGATAGTCTCACTAAGTACCAGGCGTCTACTTGCTACGAATTACTCGAATTTGTATAAATGGTGGAATAATTCACAAAGTTAACAGCATATTATTGAAGTTCACGAAGTTGACGCCATATTTAAACACGTGGGTGTTTACCTTGGCCGATTTAAAAGCTTTGTAACTCTATCGGGAGTCACCCGATGAGGAGCGTCCCACCGAGTATGAGTGCAGTTTAAGTCACAATGCTTTGAATATTCACATATGGTGAGCAAATAGCTATTATTATCCTTTAATATAGCCCCAACAGTACGAGCCCCTTTAGCTCCAGACATGCAGGCTAGAAACCCCGTGGATAAAGAGGAGAATGAACCCCATGCCTACACCATTGAGTATCGGGAGAGAGCTCCTCCAATCGATCAAAAAACTTGGGACGGGACGAGATACCTCCCATCCTAAGAATTATTCAGGGCAAGCCAGAGTTTTCGCCAACTCGCACGCCCAGATTTACATAATTACCGACAGCAAAATTAACGTTTCGCGATGGAGAGATTAAGAGAGTGTGTATGCGAAACGCGTTAATAGTCAATATCACAGCAGTGAGATGGGGAAGGAGGGAAGAAGAAATGGAATAAAAAATAGTTAAGAAAAAAAAAATAGAAAATTAGAGAGCCTTCGAAACGCGTTGATTGTCAGCGAGTGAGAGATGGGGGGTGGGGGCTGAGGGGAGTAGGAAGAAAACGGGGAGATGAAGAAATAGAATTTTTAAAAATTGCCGTTTGGTCGATTTGTAAGCAGATCCGTCCATGACCGCCCATTTATAATTCGTTTTCAGCCTCCTTCCGCTTCCCCCCGCGTTCTGGGTTAAGGGCAATCGACAAGGGCAATAACGGGAAATTTGTTTTTTCTTTAACCTCCCTCATCTCCTCTTCCTCCATGGCTCCTCCCACATACGATCCTCAACCCCCTTTTCGACCTCCCTTCCCACCTTCTCACGTCCACGCGTGGATACGCCGCTCCTCCCCTCACTCTCTCGAGGAAACGAGAAAACAATTAATTACGCACCCGCCCCTCCCCCAACCCAACTGATCCCCCCCCCCCGGCCGTACTTCCAGTGTTCACTGCCTCGAGAACCCTTGTCTTCCTCGATCTCTCAACTTACCTCTCCTCCCACCAGACGTCGTCGTGACGGCCAGACGTGTACAGATGGTGCGATGAATGTACTCGACGATTAGCTACATCGTGAGCAATGGGAAAAAAAGACTAATGCACTGAGTCATGAAAAAGTAATTTCCCCAATTAAGCCGTCAGGCTGATGTATTTTTTTAATTAATGGTATTTTCTACACCATAAGCACCTATTTATAAAAAAACATTCAATTTAAACCGTCAAATAAAAATAGTTCTGTGAGTTAAAATGAGAAGCGGATGCAACATTTGGAGGGGCTTTGTTTGTACAATGTAGCCATGAACAAAAATGCCGTGTATTTGAAAACGATTTGAAAAAATTATTTGCCTCGTTAAACTAAGCGATAACATTTCTAGGGATCAGTGATGCCTACACTAAATACAATCCATGTATCCTGAATGAAATCCATGCATTATAATGGTCCAATATTAATTTAACTGGCATGATAATGTTAGTTGGTAGGGAAACGCATTGTCTGGTATTGTTTCACTCCTTAATCATTAGAAAATAGTTTTTAAATGATGCTGAAAATAATTTTTCCTCTAAAATCGACACACTGATACCATTTCCTGAGGAATATTCATGTCTTATCTCCTGCTAGAGGATTGAATTTAAATTTTAAATGATTCTTGGATTCAATGTTTGACTTCGGGTGCTTCCGAATTTAGAGAATAAAATATAGACACTAAAGTCGCCATAAAATACTTAAGAAAATTAGTTTTGGTTAATGTAAGATTGGTCTGAATTTAGTTAGTCACTATTATTTCATTGCTGAAAAGTAATTATTTCAAAATAGCGCCATCTAAGTCATTCTCCCGCGTGAAGTGTAAAAGTTAATTACAGAAAAAGCTATTTTCCCCTTTTCTTTATTTCCATGAAAATTCATCCAATATAAAGACGTTAATGCTCCATTAAGAAAATAGCTTCGATTGAAAATTTCGTGGGTTATTTGAGATCATGTATTTATTAATCTTTTCGTAAGTAAAATGTAGGTTTTCCATTAAAATATGAAAGTTTGCTCGAAAAAAAGTAATTGCCACCCTAACTCAAGTTAAAAAAAATACATGTAACAGAAAATAGCCGTGGCGACGATCGAGGGTCAGCTATTGATTCACAGATTCAAAATAAATTTCAAAGTATATTAAACGATTTCAATTATTATAGAATAAATCTGATATTTAGCCACAGTCACAAAAAGTATTATATGAGATATACAGATTCAGGTGTGATGTGGTGGAATCGTTCCATAATGACAGAAGCAAAACAGTGATGATGTAGTAGCATCTAAACTAGTCGCATTTAACATTTTATTAGTAAAAAACTGCAAATATTTGGCTTCTCTCATCAACAATTATATAGCTGAAAATAGGAAATGTAGATTAGATTATCTATCCACTGCCTAAGTAGTAGAAAGACGTGGATTTAGGCAGTGGCGAAGCCAGGATTTTCTCCAGGGAGGGGGCAAAAATTAGATAACGTTTTTTGTTAAAAACTGTTTTACTTGAACATTTGAAAACGCTAAAAGTACTTAGCTGCAGTGCTATTTGAACCTATGTAAATCTTATTTCAGCACTAGCCTACGAGAGTTCTGGCTAAATCTGAACAAAATTTCTTTCTCAAATTTATTTTCAGCTTCCAGAACTCTCTTTTTATGCGCACTCATCAAACAAAGCCGATTTTCTGTCACAGTTGACCGTAACCAATTTTTACCCTGCGTGAGGTGCTGAAGGATCATTCGATAGTGCACGTTCTACAGGGCTGTGCAAGTGAGATAAGAAGCGCCCGTTTTATGGATGGGTAAAACAATTTGAGTTTCTTTAACTAGTGCAGCTTAGTTCTATCTCCTTCAGTTCGGCATTTGGCACATAATTTCCTTTCCATTGGTTGTGCCAAAGTTCAGCTTCACCGAGGAAGTCATTCAAATTGTAGTAACTACAACATTTTCCTCCTCATACATCATATCAAGTATTACGTGATGGTGCAAAGTTTGCAATGAGAATGCGGGCAAGTTCTCCTCAGAAAAACGCTGTTCCCGAGACATAATTAATGAATCTATTGTACGGAATAATTAGCGATCTTCCTTAAAAATTAACTAGGAGTCTGTGCTGGTGCATTCGCGCGATGATTTTACTGTTCATGACTCGCGGCATATTGTTCCAAGAATGTCGGCGATTGTTTCAGCCTCTGTTATAACACTTTCACTTTCAACAACCGCATTTACACGGTGTTTTCTCATGATGCCTGTGATTGTTTATGTGATTTGTACATTGAAGTAAGTCCACACTTTTTGACTGAAGAACATTTACCACCGTTTGAAGGAGTGCCGAATATTTTGCTATGAGACAAACACTAACAATGAATTCTGATTTTGTAGCAGTGCAATGCATTTGAAAAGCAGCTTGTCTCGTTGCATTGTTACCGCCTGTTGATATTTTTTTCAAGCGCCATAACGATTTGCGCACAATGTTCCTTGAATGTAGCGATACTTTTATATTTTTGAGAACAACGGGTTTCAAAGAGCATTGGTATATTCGGTATGCGTTTTCGACGAAGAGCCGATTTTCTTGGAAGAATCTTATTATTTATTTTATTGTGGATACGGTATTTCGTATCACTGCTATTTCGCTTATGTTGTTTACAAATAAATGCATTTTGTGACTAGAACAGTGAAAGTATAACGTATACTTTTATCTACTATACTCTATATACAATACTCTCGTATACTTTTCTCGAAGAATTTTCTGGACACCACCATCCTTTCCTGCCATTGTGGAACACTCATCGTATCCTTGTCCGACGCTCTTTCTTGGATCAAGGCCTACCTTTTCTACAAAGTTATAAATTGCAAATTCTACAAATTTTGCATCCATGTCAGTTAACTCTACAAAACCTAGAAATCCCTCACGAACCATCATGTTTTCCTCGTAAAAAATGGCGTCTTCCTGTCACGATTCCAACATGCTTTCTTGCCGCGCAATAATATTATAATTCCAATTGATATTATTGACCAATAATTTTTCGTTTGACTAAATGAGTCAGGGGGGGGTGCAAGCGCCCCATCCTGCCCCACCGTGACTACGCCTACGGATTTAGGGATTCGATAGTTATATGTTTGATATGAAAATAGGTAATTAACCACAGATTACACAAGCCAGGTTGTTGAAAATTCGATTTCTCAAGCATTAAGTCGCCTAACTTACGTCCACCGAATTATGCGGCTTGTCGATTGTACGACCTTAAAACGAGCGAGAATTTCTCCACTCTGCTACATCAACATATATAGCAGTCTCCGAAAAACTACAATGGAAGAGGAATCGAATTGGAACGATCATCGAGGATTAATGTGAAATGTATAAAAAAAGTTGTGAAGGATGTAAAAATGAGAAATTATAAAGAAATTAAGCGGTTAGCTGAAAACAGAGTGGAATGGACAACTGCAACGAAGCACTTTCGGATATATGACCGCTGATTAAACTTCGCTACGAGATTTTGTAGGCACTGAAACTCTGAACCGTGGCTGCTTATGCTGATCAGTAACGTTTTAGTCAATTAAACTTAGTCAGCATATCAAATCGAATAATCTGTTATGTATAATAATCAAGCTGTATCGCAAAGAAGCAAACCTAGAGTCTCGGCACTGATACATGAGGATATCGAGAGATTAATGAAAGACAAAAACTGAGATTTGAACCGTAGTTAGTAACGCAGTTAGATAGCGTTTCCGGCAGACAATGAAAAAAACACTACATGCTATATGCCATTATTAATCTGTCACATAAAATAATTAAACGCACTCTTTGAAGCTAGTCTTAAAGTCTAGACAATGAATCATGTGATATTGAGGGCTTGTAAAGGCAACGCGCTCGCTCCTTCCATCCTTCAAATCCCTTCCCACTCAATGGTGAACTCTGGGCAATAATATTCCCCTCTCCCCCGGCCGCAACCACCCGCCCTAATCCCCCTTTAATCTCCTTCTTCCCCGCCGGAGAGTCCCTCTTCTAAAACCCCCCAATACTCGGGTAAGTAAACCCCTTTCTTTCGGGGGCCGACCCTGAAGATATTGCGGCAACCGCCGCAGCACGTGGCCGTGAGAATTTAATATGCCTCCGGATGGGACGCGCAGATCTGTCTGGTAGTGATCTGAGAGGGAGGAACGAGTTGTCGTATATTGTTTCAGGGAAAGGCCGTGTGCAAACACTCTCCAATGCTCCAGCGCCGATGTAGACTCATGATAAAAAACATAGCGTTTGAAAACACGAGGGATCAGTGATATGGACAGGCAAATCCGGCAATATCTACAATATTTAAAAAAATGAGAACAATGTAAATAATGGGCTGACTCAGTTTTCATCCGATGTAAATTTTTTTTAAAATATGTGTTAGGAGAGTAGGTAGCTGTGAAACATCGTAGGTACCATTTAAAAATGAAGCATCGGTGAATTAAGATAAACGTTTTCAGGAAGAGAGAATTTGATTCCCAAGCAATTGCTCTTAATATTTGGATAGTAGTTTCAGTTTTCAATCTAATATAAGAAGATTCTCACCACTCACCCGTGCACTTATAAACAGAAGATACTAATTTTACTAAATAAAAACAATGATGAAACAAAAAATTCTGAGCTAGGGAAAGCCAAAACCCTTATAAAGGAGTACCTATATATACATATTACCTATATAGTGCTTAGGAAATTTTAGGGAGCGGTTATTACCGTTTTTCTTCGCAAGAATCCGCACTCACTGATAGTTACTTTGCTGCACCGATAGCTTTTGCATCACAGTTGTGTCTTTCTACATTTTCCACACGTAAAGAGTGTATTTGTGGAGCGAAGTATTTATTCCGGACTGATTTTACAGGTGGGGAAGTCGGCACGAGCTATAAAATAATAATCCCGTCCGGAATGTTCTTGTCGATATCGCCTGTGTCGTATGAGGATGATATTCATCGTTACTCAATGAATTACTTCGCTCATATTTGCCAGTAGGACCGCGCAGATATGATCCCCTCCTCGATGCAAAATCGGCTTATCGTCATTTCTCACACACTTAAACCAAAAAGGTGTCACTAGCCTACCTCGCCATAGAGGAAGCACGTCATAATTATTCGAAAATAAATTTTCAATAACTTTACTCTATAACTGTGGCATTTTCCCCCTGGACAGTTTCCCCTCTGCGGACTGTTTATCCTCCGGACTTAGCCGAACGACTTAGCGAACGACATGCGCGCTAACGACATGTGCGCCAACGACGGCCAAAATGCCTACGACTACAAAATGCAGCGACTACTGCCAGCGACTTCTGCCACACCTTCCGCCACACCATTCGCCGCACCATTCGCCGCACCATTCCCTCACCAGGTCCAGCATCGTTTTTATAGCCAGTAAAGTGAGGAAGAATACCAAAAATGCGGTCATCCTGACCAAGGCACAAAGGCTGTGATCCTGTATTCTGCGGCCGAAGCCAGAAAACAGTTCCTGGCGCTCCAATTAAAAACTGCCACCCTATCTATCACCCATCCCATTATTTCCTCCCCTCCAAGGCTACCAATCGCCAACCTCCTGACCTTACCCATTCCACCTTCGTCCTTGTCGACAGACCCCCTCCTCAGCTGACTCATGGCTGAGCTCGCCCTCTATTGCTTCCGAGACGGCGACCGGGTAACACCGTTGTGTGAGCCTGCTGATTTAGTCATTTTGTACTTAAGAGAGAAGCTCAACCTCTCGTACTTGTAAACTTAAATTATTTTCCGACTGGAAACTGTCATTACGGTCGCCTGGCACTCGACCTATGGGTAAATTGTTTGTAACTGGGTTGGTTCTATTTGTGATTTGTGAAATATATTGATAGTTAAGTTATTGATTGATAATACTTGTGTTTCGTTCGTTTTCCTCATTTATCTCACCCGAGCTTGGAAAGAGTTTGTGTTTTTACGAGTGTTATTGGCGAGAAAATCTACTCCCTTCTCCCGATAGCGTTTCATAACTGAAGTTGTTGAAACACAGCTCTTGTATACCATACCCCACAGAAACTGAAAAACACAAATAAAGAAGACAATGACGCATTAAAAAGAGTAGTTGAGTTAATATAAAGTGAGACACTTGTTACCAAATTCATACGTCCGGGTGTCGTCTTTTTCCATGGATTTGATCTCAAATTATTTTTAATGCAGCGCAGTCAATGATTCGGTGTTGTAGAGTTAACTTTTAAATAAGTACAGCCCCTTAGTGTTCTATTTTTAACCAAAGGGTAACATTATCTAATGAATTAGTACTTTGCATATTCCACATTTTACTACCCCCGACCATAGTTTCGACAATAACTGTCATTATAGCGGTACAAGCAGTATTTATTTTAATACAAGCAAAAATGTAGAAATTAGTATTTTTTGATTCACACAGCCGCGGTTAAAAACTTCTGCTTGTGCGCCATTTTTAAATGGTAGTTTAATAAATTCAAACGGGCTTTTTCTGTGCTGTTTTGCTGGCCGATATGGAAAAAAGTGAAAACAAAATTAAAACTGCAAAGTGACTGCGCTTGAGATAAGTAAATAGAACTACGGCTGTTGCGACTGCGTAATTGTTAAAACTAATGAGTTTGCAATTAGTCTGCCTGGATGAGTAAGCTTTCTTTGCCTGCAGCATGCATACGATTGTACTGCCTTGCCTGGTGATGAATCGAGTCGAGTAGATATCGAGTGGTGAAGATTTATTTTTTTTTTTAAAGTTGGGATTGATGGTGTTATTCGCTTTTTTTTGTTTTTCACTTGCGTCCGCGGTTAGAGGGGTGGACAGTGTGTTATTTTGCATAATTTACTTTGCTAGATTCATGTTTCGTTACGCAATGAAATTTTTAAATGAATCTGCTCGGCGATCCTTGCAATTTCCTTATTGCGCGGTCCTTCCAGACGTAATCATACGAGAAACCCCGAAATTTCAACTATCTATATGAAATCAAGGTACTTTTCCATTCTCTTTCCCTTTAACTTATACCAACTAAGGTTTAAAAGTTGGGTAACTTGGGGAAGGTCACCATACGGAAATTAGCAAAGACGAGTTAAAATCCCAGTTAAACCATTACTACAGTACTCAACTTCAAAACATAAAAGCAGCATCATCGTGGCGGTAAAAATACGCATAATCATATACGAAAACTTCTTCGAAGACATTTTTGCCTGTTCTTTATGATTATGCCTTTATTAATTGAGGTTGTCGGACCATCTCTTGCGTGGTTGACCTATGCCCCTCTTTCCTAATGGTATTCGATCCCTTGCTATCTGGACGATTCGTGAGTCGTCCATTCTTGATATGTGTTCACTCCATTCTTCTTTCCTTTTACGTGTCCATTCTGTTATTGGAGGTTTATTACATAGGTCTCTGATATTTTCGTAAGAAATCCTATCTAATCTTGTCTTGCTCACTATTTTTCTCAGTACAGTCATTTCTGCAGTCTGCATTCTCTGTTTTTTTTTACTTTTTTGTGCTGTAGTTTATATGGAATGTGTCATTAAAGGTCTGATAACTGCTTTGTATATTTTTGTTTTTGATTCTTTTCGTAGGTATTTATTTCTCCATACTGTTTTCTTCAGGCAGCCCCCAATCCTTTCAGATTTTGTTATTTGTTCATTTACTTCATCATATAAATTCCCATGGCTAGTTATAACTTTTCCCTAACAGTAACATACGAAAACATTAAACAATATTTTAAATGACTTAATTCTCCCAGATAATATCCCCAAAGTGAATATACACGGAAAAAATAGTGTATACCCCTCTCCAGTGACTGACCTGGTTTTTATTATCAATCAAACTCTGTCATGAACGGAACAAGTATTCCTGGTCTCCCGCAAGGTTTTTTGAGATTCTCCATCAAATTAAGCGAAACAAAAATGAGCTAACTACCCAAATTCGGCATAAACCTGTTAGCTCATTTATATTACCAATATTCGATAACTGCTGTATTACTTATAGCACTATTCGGGAAGACCTAAACTTAAAACTTCAAAGGACATTGAATGCATGTATTCGCTTCATTCATTTGATCCCAAAATTTGACCACGTATCACATGAACGTAAGCTAGCAAATTTTCTTACCGTGCAAAACCGAAGAATTTACTTCTTATGATGCTTCCTATTTAAAATCCTCAAATAAAAAACCTGACTACTTAACGGAGTTATTTTTATTCACCACAGACGCCCGACAAAGAACTCTGCGTACCCCCCCCCCCCCCCCCCGGACGCACTTTACATTCCCATTTACCGAACTACTTTACTCCATAACTCCTTCTCTGTTGAAGATGTAAAACTATGTAATTCTCTCCTTCAACATATTCGTAAAACATCGTCCATAAATTCCTTCCGGTCAAAATTATTTCAATATCCCAACTCCATATGCTCAAATTGATAATATCTGACCCTAATGCAGTTTAAGGTGGTAGCATAATAGGTAAACCTATACGCTTTATATTCAAGCTCTGATATTGTTACATGTGTTATATTTCATGATAAATTATGGTTGGTTGATATGCAATGTAATTTAATAGAAAGGCAATGATTAGTTAATCCAGCTCTGTATTTATGTTTTTTCTTGTTGGAGATATTATTCATTAAGGTGTCCTTCAAGGCCTAAATCATGGTTTTAATCAATGTAATTTTATTAGTATTTTTTTACTCATTTATTGTAATTCATATCCACCGGAACCTAGTGGACATGAGATCCCAGGTTCTAAATAAAGTTATTGTATTGTATTTTATTGTAATTCGATGACATATACCTACTGATTTGGCTAAGAAAGTAATGAAAAGTAAACTATGTTGTCACGATCGTATGATGTTAACTAATGCCACCATCTTGAATTCATCGGTTACACGAATCGCTTCACCAGTCGCCATTGAACGTGTTCATTGATTGGCTACATTTCTACCAATAAACTGCGCTATTATCTTGGACAGGGTCTAGATAATAGCTGAATAACGAAATCGAAAGTAAATAAACTACAAGGTGTTAAAAGGAAAGGTGGTCTCAGGCTCTTGCGGCGAAGCCCCGTGACGTCACGGCAGACACCAGCCACACTCGCTACGAGTACAACATTGAGATTGTAGTGTTTTTTTAACGCGTGTTGTGTTGGAACCTGTTTGAACTTTATTTCCTTAGGTTTTGTTATTGCTCTCGACTAAGTGCAACACTGTATAAAATGCGTTGCACGGTGGCTACTTGCGCAAATAGCGCTAAAAAAGCGAAAATGGATGGAGCTCAAATATCCTTCCACAGGTAAGTGTTTTTATTTTTGGTGGTTATCTATAACGAGGCATGGTTCCTAATAATGACAAATTTCACTCGTAAATTAACTTTAAGTAACAGAAATGTGATTATCTTGAACAGTTTTCCGAAGGGCCCAAAAATTAGAAAGCATTGGGTAGTGAAGTGCAAGAGAGAAGGTAAATGGAATCCCGATTCTTGCCATTTTTGCTCCGAACACTTCGCTCCAGAAGACTTTAAAAGGGATTTACATTTCATATTAATGCTTTTAAGTTGTATGCTGGGGTGTTATAATTGGAGAGTAAGTAGATTGTGACTGAATGGTTATTAATCTTTGTGGTTGTCTTTTCTTAGGTTTTCTCAAAAAATCAGGTGGCTCTTTTGCTTAATAAAAGGAAGTGGGTACATTGGACATCTGATGAAATATCCAAAGCCTTTACCCTACGGTATTTGGGGAAGAGGGCATATATTTACTTAAAATCTGAACTCAAGTTTCCATTGCCACGTTGGTTATTTCTTGAGGGCATTAACAATATTGAAGTGAATTGAAACTAATGATATCACCCTGATTTGGATGATGATGGTAGATCAATTATTAAATTACTTTATTTTTCAGGAATGTCCAGTCTTCAAAGGTGGGCATCCAAGATAGAAATGCGCCATGGTATCTTAACAGATGCCATGCGTGTGTTGAGGATGACTGCTGAAGGGGTGGATGATTTACAGCGGCTGACTGTGCTTCTATTTGATGAAATGAAGGTCGCAAGCACTTTAGAATATGATAGCAAGCACGATGAGATTGTGGGCCCCAATTCATCAATGATGTTTGTCATGGCCAGAGGGCTTTGTGGCAAATGGAAGCAGCCAGTGTATGTTGATTTCGATCAGAAAATGACTAAGGCAATATTCCTTAGAATCATTACAGAACTCCATCAGGCTGGGTACAAAGTTGTGAGTTGTGTAAGTGACATGGGTGGTGGAAATATTGGTTTGTGGAAAGAGTTGGGAATTTCACATCTTGCCCCTCACTGTGCTCATCCTGTGACCCAAGAGCCAAGTTTTTACTTCCCAGATGTTCCCCACCTGTTCAAACTATTAAGAAATTGGCTGTTAGATACTGGGTTTTTTCTTGAAGATGGCAGGTCAATAACCCGGCAGCCATTGGATTCTCTGCTGCAGTTAACCTCGACAGAAATGAGTGTCACAAGTTGCATGAGGGTCACCTAACATGTGAAGGTAGCCAACGGCAGAATGTAAGGTTGGCTACACAATTGGTTTCCCATACCACTGCTACTGCTCTGCTACACTATTTGCCTGGGCCAAGTTCAGACCTTGCTAGGGATACTGGTAGGTTCATAGACTTAATGAATGACTGGTTTGATTTAATGAATGTCTATACCCCGAGTAATTCCCTTCGTCCAAGTCTGTGTGCATATGGCAAGCGGGTGGAGCATCAAATTGCTCTCCTTGATGAAGTGTATCAAACAGTTCATGGTATGAGGTGCTGCGGTAAGCAGTCCCTCCAGCTTTTTCAGTGGGGTATATTGATGTCCATTCTATCACCTTGAATAAACTGCTATTATTCCACTCCGAGGACCAGGATAAAACGGAATTTTCACAGAACAATTTTTTGGGGTCTTGAATTTTCACGCTCATAATGATCGATTTAGTGACAAATCACATATATTTCAGAGCCTGTGCGACTGGCAATAGCCGTGAGCCAGGGGTCAAAGTTCAACTGCTTCAAGATGTGCTTTTTTCTTGAAGAAAAACAACCTTCGAATAGGCAACTAAGTCGTTTTAAAAACCCTGAGGAACGAAAAATTTAAAAAACTTGGACATATTCCGATGGCTTTATAGAGAAACTGGCACGCGCTTGGCTATGCGAATGACATGAAGATTTAGGTGCCTAGCGGATTGCGTCTCTGAGCCTCTTCATCGCCAGACACCAAGCACAGCAGAGCAACTGCCACTTAACGTCGAAAGCGTGTAGTACATGCGTGTAGGCATTTGTTCACAATGAGCTGTATCCTTTTAAAATAATTATAAACTATAACTAGTTGTAGAGTCAAAAATGAAGGTTGCGTCGGCAACTTAAGCCATTTTCCACCAAGCATCATCTATTTCCTACAAAAAATCAGGAAGTGAAACCGAAGCAAAATTAATCATGTCACATTTTAAAATATACTATAAATTATTATCTTTTCCAAAGGCCAGTTTAATGCCATATAAAAACTTAAAATTCGGCCGGCATGTTTTAAAAAACAGCGTATCTAATCGTGCCTTCGATCAAATGATGATTCAACAAAATAAAATTACAGATATGGATCCAATATTGAGGATAAATATTTACTGCAGCACCCGCCTAAGCAAAATGACAGTAACTTAACGAACTTCTCCATTTATGTTTGCCAAAATATATTAATGTGATTGCCTGCCCTTGCGTTCCTATGAGCATAAAACATCAAATATTTTTTTTCTCAAATATATTGCCGATACCTCACAAAACATTTCCTCTTGACTGAGAAATTGTTTTCGTAATCTGAATAGTAAAAATAGAAAATAGGATAACTCGATGTGATAACTCAAAATAGTTCTCAATTGATGTCACCATATTATTGTACCGTGAAATATCAAACGTTTACTACCTATTTGGCAACAAAAATGAATGAAACGTTTAAATTTTTCTTTGGCACTACCAAGAGTATACATCCTGGATACATTTCCATGAGTGTCGTATAGCAACACTCCTTTCATTCCCTGGTAACACCCTGAGTGATATATGGAGCTACTTCTTTTTTTCAATTAGTTCACAGTGACGTTTCGAGGATCATTCATTGAAACTAGGATCAACGATTCAATTGTTGCCTGTATAGCACGCAAATTAGGCTCAAAGAAATAACTGCCTCAACATAAGTGAAAGTTTCTTAGTCTGTCTGCGGTAACGCAAAATAAATGGCATTTTCATGGAAATTTATGGCCTCTCTCTGAAGGGGCCGCAAATAGTGATGTTATTTGGGTCGCATATAGAAACTGCGACATTCCCATTTATGTGCATCAATAAAATAGTTATTCCATCGGGGCTTAAGAATATCATTGTAAGATTAGTATTTTCAGATAAAAGCATGTGTTCAAATTATTTTAAGCCTAATAAAAAATTTTTAGAAGCCTACAATACACGAACTGATGACATAATGATTAAGAAAATTGTCTTTTAGTAATATCGATAACTTACTTTGTATCATGTAAGCATTCTTATTATTTTTCAAGAAACCACTAAATTATTATATAAATAATTAAATATAAATAGCTGAACGTGCTTCTGTTCGACAGCAAGATTTATTAACTATTTTTCAAAACGAAAGCATTCGCGAAATGAAAGCAATAGTATAACATTGGCTGATATTTTGCCCACTCTGAAATCTTTTACCTCGATTTCCTGCCCAATTAAACGTAATAATGAGAGGCGGAAAATCTACGGTACCTATATATCTGTAGATAGAAGGATTCCTAAAACTTGGGCTTTAATTCAGTTTGCATATAAGCCAAGTCACAGTTAACAAGCGGCGTACTACAGTATGCCTCCATACGCTGAAGTATATCATCGACAGCGCGAAACATTATTCGGCAATTGACCAATCAAGGCACCTCCGTTCATGTATGTTCACCTTGTATGCCTCAATGGGATGTGCCATTAATTTCGGATTCTCTCACAAAAACTTCGAGAAGTAAAACGAGAATAATTATGCAGACGCTCTTATGCATGAAAATGTCTTTACTTTTTATTCTTATTGCGAGTATTTTTGTTTTCATTGTTGGTTAGTGTGTGTTCCGTAAACAACATCTTTGAAAATTTCACTAATTTTAATGCGCAGTTTAATACAGTAATGATGAACACTTTTCAGTACACTGAAAGAAAAGTCAGCTATAACTGTTGCGGTTCTGCAGTATTCACGTCAACATAATGAATTCTTCCCGCGCTCATGGCTGAAATTGCCGGGAGTTCCGCCGGGGCGCCACATCCTAGTTCGTGCTACCATCAGGTGACTGAACTGGTAACTACATGGCCCTTCGGAGTGTTTTTGGCGGTTTTGGCAGAATGCCGGGCGAAAATATTTTCGATTTTAGTAGGGAGGAAATATAAGGACAATGTCCATAAAAAAATAATTACCCACTGTTATTTCTTTACGTTCCCTGTCAATTTATTATCTCTCACTAAAAGCGCGAAGAGTTCACGAATTTCCCGAAGCGAGCTCATGTGAGTACAATGTGTAAAACGAATGAGACACGCTTTGTGGAACATAATTGAGAAAATATTCCACCAATACACTTTTCTCTCCAAACTGTATTGTTGGCATTTAATAAAATTGCCACTGTCATCATAAAATTTTAAATAATATACTTCTGTTACTAGATTGCCACAACTGACAACAGACAACTAACGATGGCCACAACTGGGTTACCTATTTGATTAGCGAAATTTACGCAGTGTTAAATGAAAATACTATTACAATTTGTTTCTCGACATAGGGATACCAACGTTTCCCTCTGAGTGCGTTGCTTGTTTTGGAATGGCCGAAGAAAAAGGAGAAGGAAAATGAATAAGGCTCGTTGCACATTCCATTTTAAAACTCAAAACTGAGTATTGACATGCGACGTAATTTCTCAGTATACTGAAGGTAGCGACAAGCATAATTCACACCATTCATCAACTGAAACATTCAGAAAAATTCGCAAAAAAACATACCATTTTCTGTTAATCACTCTATTGTACATATATATTTGGTTAACCTACAGTGACATTAAACATTCCGTACCCCCTACCTCCGACTCTCAGGAAAGATTACCTGCCAAGTCACCATCAAACTTTTAGTCAGTTAATGGATTCATTTCTATCCTTCCCAACCACTAATCTTATATATTTTATTTTTCTTCAACTCCCACCCAAGATGGGCGTGGGGCCACGCTTCAAGACAAAGAAAGTTGGCGTCGCTGAACTGGCTCGAAAGCATTGTAGTTGATGAAACCTCATGCATATGGCATTTGAAAGAAAAAAGATCGGGTGTCAGGAGAGGACATCTTCTCCGCGCAACATTAACACAATATTTCAACAAGAGAACTCTTTCGAACATGGAGCTGTCATGAAAATGAGTTATTCTCAGCAAGTAGTACGGAAATTGTTCGAATTTCATTTCAGTAATATCATATTGTAAGGTATGCTTACTCTGTGGTAATATCTAGGATGGTTCTAATTCCATAGTAGAATAAAAATAAAACAATTAATTACGATCGATAGCGTAAGCACAACATAATTTACCAGTTTATGGCCTTCAGCAAGTTTCACTGCACTGTAGCATCTTCAGGATACAACCTTGAGGTTGTCTTTCTGAAGATGCTATAATAGAGCGAAACATGCTGAAGCAATATCATATTATGCATAATTGATACGCTAAGTTCTAAATTGAATTTCTCTCAATTTCACATTGGAATTTTAAAAGTAAGACAGGAAATGAGAATGATTACGAAAAGTGTTGCATAAACCTATGTAGACATTTTGAATAAAATAGAAAAAAATGGGCGAAGGGTATTTCGTAAAAGAGAGCAAGTTCATTTTGATTCTCCTTCCATTTCTCAGTAACTTTGTAGAAGAGGATTAAAATTGTTGGCACACTAAATAAGATATGGGCCTGTAAATAAGACTGCAGAAAGGGTTAGGGTAGACACGCTTTGTTGAAGTATTGATGGGCTCAAGGCGATGTTCGCTATTTTTCAGATCTCATTCTAACCCAAACTCAATTCGGAAAGGTCAGTATTATCAGCATTATCAGCGGTCATCAATTTGAAGATTGATTTGCTGCAGCTCACCACTCCGCTCTCTTACCGGCCAACCGCTTCATTCCTACGTAATTCTTCACTCAAGACGTCCTTCTTAACTATCCTGATTTATTCCGTTCATGATCTTCCTCTGTAATTCTTCCCGTTCATTTAGCCTTCCAATATTACATTCAATTGACTGTTGAGTCGCCAAATGTGTCCCAGAAGTTTGGCTCTTCTCCCACTCAGAGTTTTCAGATTGCTTCTTAATTTCTCTCCAACTCTTCGTGGGACTTCTTCATTAGTAATTCTCTTCGTCCATTTAATCATTCTTCGATAACACCAACACTCCAATGCAACCAATATCTTCTCCTCAGCAGCTATTATTGTCTACTTAACTATACTAAACAGTAATTAAAAAAGCCCCAGTCTTCGCTTCTTTTCCCCATTATTTTCTTCTTCTATAGATCTTATCTTACATCGCTGTCTCTTACTGGTCTATTTTCAAACAATGATACTTCCATAAAATACAGTGTTCCAGAATAATACTCCGGTAAATAAATCCAGCATTTAATCTTTTTTTAGTTAAATTGGTTAACACCTTCGGCGCGTATACACAGATGATTCAGACCATAAGGCTATGGCATTCATAAACGAAATTATTCCAATGTTTATTCTAAATGTCGACAGTTTTTTTTTCATGCATACTAATCCGAGGACTAAGAGGGTGAAGGCCACTGTGGAACTTTTTAAGGTAAATACCAGAGGTTGACGTAAAATAAAATTAATTTTGACAGATGTGTCTATAACCACCATTTTCAATGTTTTCATGTTAATTTGAACTGATAAATTTATAAATTTTTGGTTTAATCAAATTTATAACTAATTTCTTATAACTAATCTTCCTTCCGACTCCAACAGAGTACAGATGTTACAGAAAGTTTACGAAGTAGTTGAGCAATTTAGTGGGGAGATACTTTTAGGAAGATGAAGAGGCAGCGTTTCAAGGCAAGAAGTCACCTAAGTCAGTGGTTAGGAGTAATTATATAAAGTTTCACGGGATAATCAACCATTGTTGGCTATAGTAGATGCGAAGGATAAACAGCACAAACGATGGAAAACCAGAGAATGCAGCCTTTACATCCTTAGCTGTAAGAAAATTACTACAGAGCTGCGCGACCTCTGAAAATGACCGGTACATTCTCTAGTTTATTGAAAGCACGCATAACTTTGGCTGTGAAGGCAGCAACTGCTGACATGCTTCATAGAGTATGGGAGGAATTTGAATATCGACTTGGCATTTTTCAGGTTACTCAAGGAGGACATATTGAACATTTGTAATGTTATTTTTTTCAAGAAAACTAAAGAATGTCCCGGTCATTTTAAGAGTTCGTGCAGCTCTGTATCACGTACCATTTGAAAAATACAGATCTTTGAAACCGACGCATTCTTTTTTAATCACGCTGTACAATAGGTTTGCGATAAAGAAGTATAGATGGGGTGAGGCGGGAGCTGTGAATACAGACTCAGCTTCGGACGAGCATAAAAGAAATTAGCTTCGATAAAGAATAGATTTGGATCACCAAATCCATGTGTAATAGATGAGCGAATGGCGAGAGTGGAATGGATAAGACTGGCCCGTTACACACTCGCGCAGATGTTCCGCACACCGTTCAACCGCGCGTACCCGCGTCTGTTGCTTGCACAGTTGCGCGGACGATCTGATCCGCGCCCTACGCTCAGTTCACGCAAGACTCTCTCAAATGAGTTTGTTGAAATTAAAGCTATCACGGATCACCACATTTACAGGAAAATAAAGTCTTCTACAACGTACCATAGAAGATTCTGGGTGCATCCCATCGTTGAGCAGAGATGTACGAAACTCTCAGTGTACCGTGGCCGTTTGTCGCACTCTATTCCAAACTTCGTGACGACGAAGAAAAATTTTATAATTATTTTCGCATGTCCATCCGTTCATTTGATGAGTTTGTTGGAAGGATGAAAAAAATCCTCACACTCGAAGATCTGAGGAGGTTGCCCATCTCTTCGACAGAACGAGTAGCAGGTACCATAAGGTAAAGATGTGGATAGGTTAATCAAAAAGTAGAGGGATAATTCATTTTAGAAAATTTGTTGAATAACTCAAAGCGTTCTTTATTCTGTTCATCACATAAGGTTGATATTTCAGTTCAGCTTTACATTTGTAGCTCGGCTACCGCGTAAACAATTGTTACATTGTCTCCCATGATGATGCCGACGCCGTTGATGCAGCTGGTGAGATACAAGGGGTCGTAGCATTGTTAGTAACAGGGAGATCCGGCTGCAATTGCATTAATTGGGGATGGTTTATGTTTGTTGAAGGTGGGCCACAATTGAAAGAAGTTGGTGGATATGGAAAGTTACAGGGGGCAAAGACTGGGAGTTGCATGCTCATGTTCGGCATATTAGCATTCTTAATTGATATGAGAAGTTGAAGCATCTGAGAGCGGAACAAAAGATTCTGATCCTGGTTTAAAGATTTCATGGAGGGGAGTAGAGATCCATACTAAATAGTTTATTTTGTAGTTTTGTACAGAATTTGTTTACGGTACAACATGTTTTGCCCATCTACGGCATAATCAGGTACAAATTCCTAGTTTAATTTGTTTATTGACCGTTGTTGTTTTGGTAGTTACGGCGTGGATTTGCGTGAGGGAGGAGGTGGCTATACCGTGGCTTGAAGTGTGGGCGCGGACAGGTGGCTTGAATGGTTACATTTTCGTAAGAAAAGTTTCTCAGAAAGAAGTAGGGAGGATTGCGGGAACAATTGCTAATTACAGAGTGACGTGTTAGGATCTGCTAATTTCTTATTTCGATTTGCTCGAGAGCATCCATTTGTAATCCCATGGAGAGGATGTGCAAATTTCTGGAATAAAATCGCTTTTGTGGTTGCATTCCAGGAGGTGCTTAGCAAAGAGGGAGTTGGAATCCTTATTTTTGTGACATCTAACGTATTCCTTGGAGCGTATCAAGAAGTTTCTACCTGTTTGACCAACATATGAAGTGTTACAACAATTGAAATTAAGTTTATGAACTAGCAGACCTGCTGCCTGCTTTGCAGGCAGTCTCTGTCTGGTGTGCTCTTGAGGTGAACTTGGGGTTTTTCCTTTTTTTTTGCACTACTCAAGTGGAAGCAGTGATAATTGTGGCTAAATGAGTGTATGTGTTTCCCAAAAATAAAAAAAAATATTGAGAATAGTTTTTTAAACATAAGCAAACATTTTGGAGTAAAAAAGTAATAATATTCATCTTTCTGTGCAATTCTCACTGTAGTTGGCTGAGGAGAGTACCATTTTTGAGATACAGTCACTCCGACGATTGGTTAGTTGCATATGCTAACTTATTTTAGTGAACCCGGGAGTCCCGAGAAACTTAAGTCCCCGGAATCTAACTAAATTTAAACTCTCAAAAACCACAGTTTTTTGCATTTTTATTTGCACCACCAACTGCAAAAAATCCAAAATTACTACCAAATCATACAGACAGAATCCTCATTAAATGCACCAAACATCATTTCTCTAGCTCAAAACTTGAGAGAGAAATAAACAAAATTGATACAGAATGACTGACTGACTGACACGCTACAAAATTAATATATATATAGATTCCTGACTTGAGAATTTTTCTTGTTTGTCTTAACCATTGACTAGGAGCTTGGAAAGGGTTAATGGTGTGTGAAAGGCTGCTTTCAGTGAGGTAGGCAGGCGATTGGGAATTTTATAGGAGATATCTCCCAGGAATGGGAGAGAGCACCACATGAAGTCTTTTTGCTCTGCGGGCTGAGCGGAGTAAATCCTTTTTATGGCTATTGTTTTCTTTTTTCGAAGTATTCTGTCTACTGCATGCACGGATACTAAATACTTCCACAATGTAAAGGTTTAAACCATAGAGGGAGCAGGGATGTTAGGGAAGCTCGCGGAGGTCATCATCTTCTTTTCCTTTGCCATCTTTCAATAAGGATAGCAAGTTGTCCTCAAATTCTGAGTTCCTAGCAGGCCTTTTTCTTCTGAAAAATGGCTCGGGCCGTACATTATCGTTTTGCACTTGGATAGAATGGTCTTGGTGGGGCTGATCATAGGTATATGTGTCTTTTGAAACTGATTCTGAGTCAAAATTACTCTGAGTGTGGCCTCCTTTCCACACACGTGGGGAATCCCACAAGTGTGCACTGACCAGAACTTCGGAAATTAAAACATCAGTATCAAAATCACAGGATAGATTGTCGAAAAATAACAAAACACTTCGCATAACACTCTGATACACGGTCTTGTCACCACCAAGACAACAATATGTACTGGGCGAGCTCTTCGCTTGGCCCGCGCGCGGTATCCTCATGACTGTGTTGTCTCTATGCAATCAACTGACGCGGATGGACTGCGGCGCGGAAGGGCCTCGCGGACGGCTCCTCCGCGTGCGGACCGTCCGCGCAAGTGTAAAAGTTCCCATAGCGACAATGGCACACTATCCGCGCGCGTAGCGCGGTGCGCGGACCGTCCGCGCGAGTGTGTAAAGAATCTTGGGTGACAGCTAGAGTCCAGTAAAACGGCCTCATACTCGCCCACGTTCACTCGGTTGCCGGCTGTATCGAATAGTACACACACTCGAGTGCAGAGTCAACCGAGTCTGGATTTACTCGGCTGATCACTCACCCCGAGTCTACGAACAACCAACGAGTATAAACATACTCCAACGGCAGCTTGGATTTCCGCCAAGAGAGACCGGAGCGACTCGGATTCGTAATTTGGTGTCCATCATATGACCTCCTGCGTGACAAAAAATACACTACTTATGGCGCTATATATCGAGTTCATCATTAAAAAATTATATCGCCCTTCGCATTCATCCACTAAAAAAACTTCGTCTCTCACCATTCCATAGTTCACCGATTTGGAATATGATTTCGTCCAGTAAGAAATTCTGAACTGAGTAATTGGCTCTAAATGTTTGGATGCGTTCCATCGATTCATCTGCCTGAGGGAAAAATATAATTGTCGACATAGAGGGAAATCAAAAAAGGGTACCAAAACTGCGAGCGACTCCCCGGTTGCAAAGGCGAGGAGCGATTGCTAGCAGCGGTAGGCCGAGTATAAATGCACTCGGCGACATCGGGCCATACTCGGGCTCAGATTTCCGAATACTCCGTCAGGGTGTTGGCTCCTCACCTGTTTCTCCGTCCAAAACGTACCTGAGGAGGTGACTCATTACCAGCCGACCGATACGGAGGCCGTTTTGCAGGGCTCAAGTGACAGCGGAGAGTAGTTTATAAAAGAACCATACCACTCAAAATACTTCAAATGAATGCAGACTCGCGGTGATACCGCATGGGCATACTGCTGACCATAGATCTATTTTAATTCTTCAGTTTTAGATTCTCAAAGCTTGAGCTAGAGTGGTCTCTTTATACATGGTTATGGATAAAGAGATCTCTGACCAGAAATAATAGTAATACTTCCATCGCATGGGAAGATATACTTCTCAATAGACCGATAGTATAGCAACATTTTAAACTTATCACCCGTTAATTTGCTCGGTATCTTTGATAACATCAAATTGCTGGTTAGAGCGCGAAGCCAAAACTGCCAATGCAGTCATCTGCTCAAGTCGACCGTTGACCGGATGCCCTGCGGAGTCGAACGGTACGCACGACGGGAATTCAAATCCAAAGCCGCGTATACATGGAATTTGCGCCCGTCACTTTTCTCGGCTCCGAGGTTTAATTTTCTCCCGATTGCTCCCTTTCGTGAGCTGGGATGAGCCGAAGCACGCTCTGGGCCCATTGCTCCGTTAACACGGCCATGCATGCACATGATTGCTCGAACAGATTTCAAGAAATTCAGAAAATCCGCCGATCACTTTTTCGGACAATTCGCCGAAGGAGATTCGCGTGCGCACGCCGCCCTTCGGACTGACGTCACGAGCAGAGAGAGGCGTAGGTACTCCCGTCATTCAAATGTTTTTTTATTTTATTATTTCTTCTTTTTTCACTGCTTTCCTCTGGGCGCCCGGGGCGGCCGTAGGTGAACTCGGGAATGCGTGCGCCGGACACATATCAGCAAAATTCTTGAGTGACGTAATGAACGGTTCTTTATCCAGTTCCAAGCCACCAATAGCGGGCCGCCGGTCAAGATGTCAAAGTGAAATTTCAAAATTCGATTCGCCGAGACGGCTCGTTGGAAGTGAGCTCCAATTGCATTTACATTGAAACTTAAGGGGATTGGACTGGAGTAATAGGCGGGATTTTGCTCCAAACTGTGTTGCGGTGATGTAGGGAGGGATAGGGAAACCTCGGTCTCCACTGGGGGTTTGCACAAGGAAAAATCCTGAGAACGAAACCACCAGAGCTGTCCTCGACAGGAAAACCCAATGGTGGCAAAAATACGCTCCAAGAGACACGTATGCCCCACGTGAGAATTTGACGTTGTCGTGGCGTATCTTGGGAAATCAAATTTCTAGGAAAGGTGTTCTTTTTCTCGCCATATAACTGCGCACGTCATTCGTATTGGGCTAATTTCACCACCCCAGATCGCATGCGGGAATTTTTGCGGGGTTCAAAAACACGCTTTCGTGGACGATTTTGACAAAACCTCACACCCCAAATGGGAAAGAATACATCAATCTACTAATATGCAGGGAAGAGATAAAGATGACAATTTGACCTCTCAAGTAAAAACTGGAGTTTTACCAGTTTTACTAGAGACGATTCTACATCTACATCTACGAAGTACCGTGCAAGCCAACACTAGGGTGTGTGGCACGGGGTGATTCCACACCAGGTATGCAGCACTCATTCCAGCACAAATCGGGACCTCACACGTTCCCCTGGCCGCTAGGCGCGGACCAAAAAGCAGTCAGGAGAACAGTGCGTAGTCAAGTACTAGATACTGGAAGAGTGCTACGTAAATGAACATGCAAACATGCAGTACAATACTAAAGACACATCTAGTAATTAATATTACTGATACTATTAATTTATGAATGCTACGAGATACTACTTCATGCAGAGAACAAAATAAAATAATTCCGAACATACCAAGTGGTGTGAAGTGTTAGTAATGATGCTATTTTATTAAAAACAAGTGAAAGTTCTATCTACGATTGAAACTCCAGATTCGATATTGATCGAATCTGGAGTTATTGATGCGAATTTGTAACTTCAAACAATTTTTTCAATTTCAGACAGAGCATCACTGGCATTCCTGACGGAGAAAACGTCATTAGAGATTAATTTTTCATGTTTTAAACAAGGAAGCATATGGACGTACCTTAACAGTAAACATTAACTTCGCCTTTAAAACAAAATTTATTTGCACAAGTTACACTGCTTAATGATTTATCTATCAACTATCTTTAATTTGAAAGGAGTAGTAGGAGTAGGAAAAAAGTCATTGTAAAGCAATACAGAAGTCATAAGAATCCGGCGGCAAAGCGTAGAAAAAATTGTTAAAATGAGCGATAACCATGTGTGAAATAGAGATATCGTTCCAATTGTTCCAAGTTTTTCTGACCAAGTCCCATGGTAACTTATGCCTCTTTGGTTGCTTCCATAAACAATTCTTTATTTTTTAACCTTAGTCTTCAAATTTTGTTTCTTCGTAATTTCGGTCATACAGCTGTTCTGAGTCGGGATTATAAATTGCAAAAAATAAAATACCATTTGGAAAACTTGACAAATTGACTCTTTATACACAATAATGCGTACACAAGGAGGCTCCCTTGTTTTCTCGGGATGGCTTAGTTCCTCAGGATAATCAAAAGCTGATGGGACTGCTCCTGATTTCAAAACCTTTTTGCCACTCCATGGAGAGCAATCGAAAGAATCGACAGTAATGTGTTTGGAGCAAAGGTGAGAGGGCTTGGTTGGAATGAAATTTTCCTCCTTGTTGCCATAATCCATTTCTTCAATGTCCTAAGATCATCCGGGAATTTAAAACAGTGCTAAGAATAGTAACTGAAGGAGAATATAATATATGCAAAAATACATTGTTGATTTAAAATAAAATGACATGACATACTTTCATATTACAGCAGAAAAACATTTTAACTGAATAAGTTTCTAAAAAATCAAAATACCTTGATGTGCATACCAAAAACACAAAGAAACTATACTTTCCTCATTAATATTCATGAATCCCAGAAAATTAATAAAAAAATGATAAAAAATAATAAATTTCATTTTACAATTTATTCTCCAACAGACCACATTGTAATATTACTATCCAAAACATTTCTTAACCGTAAGTTTGCCCGAAATATGAGTAAACAACTCACCAAACATTTTACAAAGCAAAGAACGTAGTAGGGGGTCGGCTTTTTCTTTTTCCAAGTTGTCAGGGGCGTTCCAGAAGCATACTATATCCAAAAATTTACATTTCGATTTCCCTTGATATGTTTCAAACCCAAACACCTTTTTCCTTTAATATCCCTAATTTAGGTGAATAGCTTTTGGAACGCATTGGGATATTTCAGTTGAGTGGCCGCATCTTCTGGAAAATTAAGAGAGGCTGCTGACGTGAGTTTAGTTCTGTTTGCCGATCTCAGTAATGGTGTAAAAATACTAAAATTTGTATAGAAATTTGGTGAACATATTCATTCTTTTAGTACCGAACGAAGCTACACATTTACTAGTAAGATAAGGGGACAGCTATAATTTAAAAAAAATTTATTTGCATGTTTTCAGAACACTTCAACATTTTCTTAACCCACTGTATTTCACACTGTTAAGCTATACTATACTTATACTTTCCTCGCTACACGAGACAAGGCGACGGAAACATAAGGGATGTGCGAGAACTTAAAAATTATCCTTCTTCTGCCGGAATCCATCCCTAATGCCATAAAATAAACACTCTAAACAACAGAACTTAGAATCGCCAAGTGTTTAATATACAAGGAAACATAATGTAACAATTTAACGAAATTTCAAATTGTCAATACGATAACAGTTCGCTTAAACACGATGTCAGAGTACGGCCCTCAACTGAAGATGAAAAAAAAACTTAAATAATTTATGAAATTAGCTATTCAAGCGCGAGTTACACGCTAGGAAATAAATAATAACAAAAACAATAACTACAAAATAAAACATGAAATAGAGCCCTCTAAAAAATAATACGTGGCTTGCATATCCAGGGCACGCTTCGTAAATACACATTGGTGAAATGATTTTCAATTTTGATTTGATTTTTCAGGAAATTGAATGCCAAACAACAAAACGGTATGATTATTACACACAAGAAACACTACTTTTTAATGGCATCAGTGATTACTTGTACTTTTTCTCCAGGATCAAGCGTATAAACATAAAAAGGTGACTATATCTGACGTCATGTGTGCCTGTTTGCTATGCCCCACAAGAAACACATTATTACAAGTATAGCCCACGCGTCATCTATTGTAAACATGCGCAAAAGGGGCACTCATGCCAGATAGATCGAAGGGTAGGAGCCAGACGAAAGTTAGTTCATGTGATAATGCCATGTTAAAAATTCCATTGGGAAGCAGAGGTTCTCCCAATTATCAAATACCCTGAATATGAAAGTCATTCATTGATAATTGAATCCTGGCAACTACGGGACGGCGCACACTAGGCAGGTGTCATAACCGGCAGCGGGGGGGGGGGGGGGCGGCATCTGCGGTCATCATCGAGCGAAATCTTTGCCCAACAATGTCATTAGAGGATGCCAGGATTAGGAGAGAGGGGAAGAAGATAAAAAAGAGGAGGAGGAAAGCAGTTGAAAAAATAATAAGTTGGAACGTGAGGACAATGATAAGGGCTGAGAAGCTAGAAAATATTAAATGGGAAATGAAGACTGTACAAATAGATGGATTGGGGATGTACGAAGCGAGCTGAAGGGATAGCGGGTACTATTGGAGTGATAGTTACAGGGTAATCTACAGTGGGAAATGAGAGTCAACGTGGGTTTGCTATGGTGTTGAATGCTAAACTAGGGAAGAGGGTATTAGTCATTGAACAAGTAAGAGCAGGATATTAGTGGAAGAAAAAAAGCACGGCCTATGAATTCCGTATTGATCCAGGTGTACATGACTACAAGTAACCATTGGGATGAAGAGGAGGATGGGGTATACGAGCAACTGGAAGAGATAATGAGAGAAGTCCCGAGAAAGAAAAACCTGATAGTATGGGCGACTAGAATGAGATGGTGGGGGAAGGTAGGGATGCATTTGAATGTGGAGTATATGAGCTAGGGACAATAAATGAACGAGGTGAGAAGGCAATTGAATTTTGAAGGAGAAATAAATTAGTTGTACCATACAATAGGTTTAAAAATCTCCCCAGACGTAGGTACACATGGAGCATGCCAGGTGATACCGGGAGATATCATATTGATTGCATTATGGTAATGCAGATATTTAAGAACAGTGTCAAAAAAAACTCGCGAAGCTATTTCGCGGATGCAAACTCGGATAATAATATAGTAATGATGAAATGTGATGTTAGATTCAAAAGGGTTTGTAGAATTAGGAAGATAAAGAGGTGAAACGTGGAAGTATTGAAAGGGTTGAAAAAGAGGGAATACCGCGAGCTATTGGAGAAGGACAAAAGTGAAGCAAAGCTAATGGGAACAATCGAGGGAATATGGGATATTATAAAAACAGGAATAGCAATATCAGCAATACAAGATAAAACAATAGGAATGGTAGAAACAAGGATGGTATAGAAGTAGTGGGTTTCGGAGGAGAGAAGGGTGTGGAAACACGTCAACTAGGCAAGAGGAAGTACAAGGAGTTAAATAATAATCACCTGCGAGTAAACAATCAGGTTGAGAAAAATCAGTGGAAGAAAAGCTGCAGGAGGAAAAACTGCAGGAAGAGGGGGAGGTGGGTGTGCTATATGCTAAAGTGAAAATGTTATCTTGCGGTAAGAGAGAGCAAACGATACCAAAGTTTAAGGACAAAACAGAGAAGACATTAGTTGAGCAGGAAGATATCCAAGATAGAAAGAGATAATACATGGAGTAGCTAAATGAAAGAAATAATGGACCTGTAAACCTCGATATATAGAGAATGAAAGAACAATAGATAAGGATAAACTCGAACCAGAGATACTCGACAGCGAGAAAGAGAGGGAATTACGAGAGATGAAGGCAAGAAAAGCCGTGGGAGTAGAAAACATTCCTTCGGGTTTATTGAAGTTAGGTATTAAGGGAAGACGATCCTTTATCGAAACTGTTCCTAGGATCTACGAGGAAGGAGTATGGCCAGGGGATTTAGTAAAAACGGTCTTAATAAATTTCCTGAAGGAGAATAATGAGTCGTAATAAGAGGAGAATAGAACAATTAGTTTAATTTCTCACGCGGCAAAAGTATTGCTTAGAATAGTTTATAAAAGGCTGGAGAATAGAGCAAATTATCACTTGGGCGATGACCTGTTTGGGTTGGGTGTAAAGAGAGGGCAGCACGGGACGTGATTGCGGTAATGAGGGCACTTATAGATAGAAACATAGAGTGTAATTAGGATTTTATTCTTGATTTGTGGATTTCTAAAAGGCGTTTGACAGAGTTAATTGAGAAAACTAATGCAAACACTGATGAAAATAGGAATAGATTAGCATGACAGAAGACATCCGAAACTTATGCATGGCCCAGAGTGTACAGGTTAGAGTGTTCGATGGTAAATCAGGGTGAGCAGTTTGAGATTGCGGGGTAAGGCAAGATTGCCCGTTGGCACATATGATTTTTAACTATGGTAAGATAGGCTCGGGAAGAGCAACATGCGTGAATAGAAGTAGGAGGCCAGCTGATAGAGTCAATTACATTCACAGACGACCAGGCGTTGGTTAGTCGATCATCGAAGGTATTGCAAGCTCTAGTAGATGCAATAGAAAAGCAGTGCGGGTATGAAGATAAATCACAAGAAAACAAAGGTAATTAGAATATATAGGACAAAGAAAGCGAGGTTGGCCATAAGAGTAGGAAGTCACAAACCCGAGCAAGTAGAAAAATTTAATTACTTGGGAAGTACGCTAGAAGAAAGTGGGCATAGTGGCAAAGCCAATAGTAGAAGAAGAGCGCTAGTGAAGGAAGCATTTGGAGATAGAAGGGAGCTGATAACGGGGATAAAGAAGAGGCTAGTGAAGAGCTTGATATGGAGTGTCAAATTGTGTACAGCAGAAACGTGGGCTCTTCGAAAGGAGGATGCGAATAGTAATAAGGCGTTCGAGATGTGGGTGTGGAGGTGGATGGAAAGGAAGACAAATGAGGAAGTGTTTCACATGGTTGGTGAGGAAAGGAAACTTCTTGATGAGATTAGGCGGAGGCAGAACAGGTGATTGGAAGAGTTAATGAGGGGCGATGGGCTGCTCAAGGTCGTGATAGAGGGAAGGATGTTTGGCAAGCGGGGAAGGGGAAGAAATAGAACAGGATTAATGGACAGGATGGAGAAGGGTAGGGCTTACGCTAAGATGAAGAAGGAAATACTAGAGGACCCTCCACTTGTAAAAATCTGGAGTATTTTCTCTGACTTTCAATAAAACCTACCTCTAAATTGTACGCGGTAGAGGACTACCATGCCATCCAGAATTCGTAATAGGCGCGCGAGTAAGACCACGCTACCTGCGCGCCACCATAGCAGAACTAGAATTTTGAACCTTACTAGTGGCGCACCAAACGGAAATTCAAACAATCATCTGAGGAACTGTTATTCCCTACTGGACCAGCGGGAAATCTAACGACGGCATAAGGATTGCCTTTGCCAAGCAACTTAAATGAGAGGCGACTTTAAGATACGATTGCATTTATATAGTTACTAAAAAGTGATTCAAAGAAATCACAATCCGTAAGGATTTGTTTTTAAATGGTAAAAAATAGCACACCATCAATAAGTCCACTTCAGCCGTAATAGGTATAGTTCGGTACATATGACTTAAAATACGAAAATCTTTCGTGACAGAGAAATATAATATCTCTTATGCAACTTTTACAGAGCATAAATATCTACGTATGGTATAAAGTAAAGAGCATCTCCCAGAGAGCACTTTATACTAATTTTTATGGCATTCACCACGAATTACTACGAATTCGCTTAGCACGGATATCGATATACATATACTTTATAAATGTGGCATGAGCGTAAGTAAAAGTGAAATTATTCCTATCAGAGAGTTTATAAATATGTTTACTACTATAAAAATGGCTGAGTTATAAATTCATGGTCGTCCATCGGTTATTAAAAATAAATAGAAGTAAATAAAAATAAAATTAAATATTACAAGGATTTAAGGGAACGAAGAGCACATTCCTCATAATGGTTCCTCGAGGATGGAACTTGTAAGGCAAGAAGATTAATTCAAATACGCCAATGCAAAAGCGGCGAAGTCCTATAGACGCTGGGAGTCATAAATTACGTATGTGCTAAGTCCTTCAACTCAGCAGAAATACGGTTGTTAATTATGTATAAATACGTCATTATATTATTAAGAGCATCTTGGGTAGCGTAGAAATCTGAACTTTTACTCAAGACAATTTGCTATCGATTAAGTTAGCTGGAAAACGATCGAAAAGTTGATAATGCATTATCAAATACATAGGTAATAATTTTGTTACCCTTCATAATCAAAGATCTAAACTCATCTCTTTATGATCTTCAGTTTAGGCATTCGCAGCTCTTAATAGATGCTGATGCGGATTTCGAGTTTCGCTGCGTTGGGAGTATTTCTGGGTCAAAGTTTCCCTCGCGTTGTAGCGAGCGTCTTCGCTCCTCATACCTTTATGCTTAGTAAATATAGAAGAGCTAGATCTTTTTACATTAAAGCCCATTTCACAAAAACCTTTATCCAGCACCAAGGTCAAGCACGCTAGTTAGTACTTGATATTGAGGGCGGCATCTAGAATGGCTAATTCATCCAAGGTGTCACATGATCATCTAACTGGCGAGGAAACGGTATTTTCATTCATATCGTAGTGCATGTTCACTATAATTTTAAATTGACCATTGTATGGCAGCAGGCGACCAAAACAAACTGTCGGGAAATTCTTATTTATTGTTGATTCCACAGCCAGGAGATTAAGTGCTAGTAGCCAGAGGAGGTAAAGATAGCACTGATTACACCAAGTGATGACTGAACACCTTCTGTAAAAGCTAAAGTGATAGGTCGACGGCAACCACGAGGTTCTACTGGGAACGAGTAGCAAAGTAGTAGCGCATCAGTTATAAAATCAAGTAGTTAAACGAGTATGATAGCATGTTGTTATCTAGCATGCTAGTTCTGTATCACATGGTACTGGAAAGCTGTCATACCAGTGAGTATCCTCAAAAGTCAGTTTGATCAAATATCGTGTGAAATGGGATTCAAGTTGAGGACAAAGAGTGGTGAGTCGCAATTACCCACTCAATCGAAGAACGTGTCCTTTTGCAATGATCTGAATACTTGAAAAAAACTAATAAATGGCTCTGCAAATAGTAAACTGAAAATAACAGTTATAAGAGAAAGAGAGGTGTTATAAAGTAAAATTAGTGCATTAGACAAAGAGTGGTTGAGTCGCAATTGCCCACTCAATCGAAGAACGTGTCCTTTTGCAATGATCTGAATACTTGAAAAAAACTAATAAATGGCTCTGCAAATAGTAAACTGAAAATAACAGTTATAAGAGAAAGAGAGGTGTTATAAAGTAAAATTAGTGCATTAGACAAAGAGTGGTTGAGTCGCAATTGCCCACTCAATCGAAGAACGTGTCCTTTTGCAATGATCTGAATACTTGAAAAAAAACTAATAAATGACTCTGCAAATAGTAAACTGAAAATAACAGTTATAAGAGAAAGAGAGGTGTTATAAAGTAAAATTAGTGCATAGAAAAAACGGAGTCTTTTCATTATTAAGTCCTATAATATGAACGTATCCTGTTTTAAGTCTAATGTTCTTTTGCATGCTCCCTAGGAATTTGGTTACCTTGAACATATAAACAAATAGGAAGGCAATCAATGAAATCAATACACGTTGCTGGCTTGAGTACGCACGGGCAAAAATCATTAAGACGCCCATGGATGATGGGGAAAGACCGTCTGAAAGGATGTCATTTAAACTGAAGGTGACGAAAGAGAAAGACAATAAAATAAACAAAAAAAAGGAGCCAAAATAATGGCCCAAAGAAAAAGTAGAGATGGGAGGGCAAGAATAAAATTATGTAAAAAATTTGAAAGAATTGGAAAATTTCCAATTTGATATAACAATAGGAACCTAATGACTTAAATAAATAAATAATGAATGACGTAATTAAATAATGTAGAAGAAAACGTGATCTTAAACGTAGAGAGGAGCCATTGCATGCTCAACTTATCACAGCACCAGAAGAGGAAGAAATAAATGATGCCAGGGGAGGATGAGAAGAAACAAGACAACGCAAAAAAGGATATATTTCGAAAGTTGTTTTTCCATTACAATTCAAAGTAGAATGCAAACGAAATTATGCGTCGAATCCATCGCACCTTCAAATACGTTCACTTTCCCAGTAGTTATCCACTTTATTTAGCGATGCTATAGCACTCTGTACGTCTGATTCTATTCTACTTGCACCATGATTTATTTTATATTGAAGGCATTTTTTCGTAAACATTTTCATTTCATGGCGGGTGGACCCAAAAGATAGGGAAACATGGGCACTTCTACAAACTAGGAAGTAAATATGCCGAACATTCACGTAAAGCGAGGCTATGTGGACCCTTTTATTTTTACAATCGGCAGCATTTCACATTTACAGCCTTAGTTACGCCTCAAGCCTTTAGCTCAAGAAAAGAGAACCTAGCGAAGGCAGAGAGAGAGGCTACATTAACTCGCGTTGGTGCATTGGATCTGCGGATTAGTCGCGCACGGAGTTGCTGGCAGTCCCGTCAAATCCTTTTTTTCCCTTGCTTTCCAATTTCACAAAATGATTCAGCGGATACGGCGGACAAGGATTAACCGTAAATGTCTCCTCCCTCCCCTCTCTTCGTCCTACCAACCCCTCGTCACCTCTTCTCCCGTCTGTCCGACGCTGCTTGTCTCTTGAAAGAAGTCGGCAAGTCGCTTCGTCACCTCTTATCGACGCAAGGTCAGCCAAGACAAAAGGTTACGAGCCCTGAAAGGCAAGGCATTGAGTATCTTCCAACCCTACTCCTACACTCTTGAACGCGTCTCCCATTGGACTCTTACGCGGGACTCATCACTCCTCACCTCGCTCCTTTCCACATTCACGACTGCCGTTCCTCGGTACGGAAATGACATTGGTTGTCTGAATTACACTTCAAATTTACAATGCATTAACGAGTGACTGGCAAATTGTGGTTTTCAGACAGCTGCAGTGTCTAGTATATCGAATCACAATGCTAAGGCTTATGCCCTTAACAATAATATTACATGTTGTGTATCGAGTTTGATCATTAATATCAAACCAACACTGTGCTCCAGGAAGATACAGTTAAAGACAAGAAATCAATAAGGAAATATATTTGTACGAAGCATGACACTCTAGAAGTCAGAGACTGGGACCATCGGCAAAGCTTATCAGAAAACAATAGAAGCTCAAAAGACCTGGTGTTGGAGACGGGAGGTCGGAATTCAAATTGAGGGAAAAAATAAAAAAATATTATGTATACAGAAAAGTAGAAGAAGAAGAAAGGCTCATTAAAACAACGACAGAGAAGATCTACGTGGATTGGATTCGTCCAAAGACAAAATGGATGCTAGAATCATAATTGGAGGAAAAATGAATGAGAAGACTCGAAGTAGTCAGGTCAAATAAGGAGAGATGATTTCCTGTCACCCTTGAAACCTACCACACCTTCTTCCTTATTTTCAATGGTATTTGCCTCTAAACTAAACCGAAATTATTTGCTTCCCCCATGCCTATTACACCTTCTCGCCTCAAACCCTGAAAATGTACACATTACCACCCAACTATCCATTCAAAAGCACATGGCTATCCAATAGTTTGGCAAAACGGGCGTCAAATCTAGAGATTTGAGACCTCGGAAAAAAAACAAGTAATTTTGGTGGAGAAAAACAGAAACAAAACAGGGACGTCGGGAAATTTTGAACTGTAGCTCTAAATGCAACGTTTCTTTGATAAAGGTAGGAAAATAAAATGTTAATAAACTGTAATCTTATTAGTAACTGATGTATTAATAGGCATAGACACACATTGTCGATCATACCATTAATATTTTCAATAAAAGTCACCCCATTAACATTCTCAAAGTAGCGATCAGCTATCTGGATCATTTAGCAATTGTGACAAAAGACAATGATGGCCTGTTCTAAAGATTAATTTGATTACTCTATAATATCATCTAGGGAACTTGAGCTCTAGGGCCTCTTAAAGTAACAAGTTATAAAAGTCTCAAATGGCCGGAATAATTAATAATTATTATTATATTGTAATAAGATTGGTGAACAGATTAACAATCTGCTGATCGTCAGAAGGAATGTCTTGAGACATAAAGTCAAGACAAACAAAAAAATCTTAACAATCTTAATACTGAAGCGTACGGAGGTTTTCTTCCTTTTTTATTACATTCCATGCTCATTGCAAGAGTATTTAATACAAATCCAAAAGAGTAATTTCCAACAAAATAACAGAATTTACGTGGCGTTTCAATCATATTCATCTTGCAAGCTCTATCTTTGATAGAACAGGCGGATTCCTTTTGACTATTCTGAGTAATAATTATTTATGGCTACCGACAACTCAACATGTTTTTTATATAATCTGTTTCTATACTTGAATTTATGATAGTTAAATATGACAAGATTCTTTCTCCTTGCCCTTAGACTACAACCTTGACGCGGTGGTAGGCCATGATGAGAAAACCACCTTCATTATTTCCACCTTGGAAATAACAAAGGTGGTTTTCTCATCATGGATATCCATAATTTCCACGAGGTCAGGCCTGAGATCATCAGTTTTATTCGCAGAGGAAGGGTTTGCGCATTCCAATGACCCCTGGAGCTGAACTGGCGGCAGCATTAACGATCGTTCCCGGTAAGGCCACCCTTGTCATATAGGTATAGGTAAGAGCTAGACGAAAGGTGGTTCATGTGATAATACCATGTTCAAAATACCTTTGGGAAGCGGGGGTGGGAAGGCCTTCCCTACTATCACTACTTGAAAATGGAAGTCATTCAAAGACAACGGAATCCTGACAACTAAGAGACGCCGCCCACAAGACTGGTGTCGAGACCGGCAGCGGGGGAAGCAAGAACTCCGCGGTCGTCATCACACGAAATCCTTGCGCGACAGCATCATCAGAGGATACAAGGACTAAGTGAGAAAGGAATAAGAAAAAGAAGATGCGGAGGAGAGTACCGGTAAAAATAGGAACTTAGATCATTAGGATAATGATGAGGGCTGGGAAGCTAGAAAATATTAAATGGGAAATGAAGACTGTAAAAATAGATGCTTCGGGGCAGTGCGAGGTAAGGTGGAGGGATAGCGGGGGCTATTGGAGTGATATTTACAGAGTAATCTACTTTTGGGGAGATGAGAGTCAAAGTGGGGTTGCAATGGTACTGATGGCTAAACTAGGGAAGAGGGTGGTAGGGATTGAACAGGTAAGAGCAGGAAACCAGTGGTCGAAAAAATCACGCCCGACGAATATCATATTGGTCCAGGTTTACATGACTACTAGTAATCATCGGGAAGAAAAGGTGAATGGGGTATATGAAAATCTAGAAGAGATAAGGAGAGAAGTGCCAGGAAAGAAAAAGCTGATTGTGATGGGCGACTGGTCTGAGGTGGTGGAAAAAGGGAAGGGTGGATTTGAATTGGGAAGCAATGGGTTAAGAACAAGAAATGTGAGAAAGAAGAGAACGCAGTTGAATTTGTAGAAGATATAAATTAGTAGTCCAAACAATTGGTTTGAAAAACACCCAAAGCGTAGGTACACGTGGAAAATGTGTAAGGATACAGGGAGATATGTGTAAGGGACAGGGTAAGAGAGAGGTTTAGAAACGGTGTCAAAAACTCACGCAGCTATCAAGGGGCGGATGCGGACTCAGATCATAACTTAGTTATGATTAAATGTGATATTAGATTCAAAAGGCTTTGTAAAAGCAAGAGAAAAAAGAGGTGTAATGTGTGAGTATTAAAAGAGATGAAAAGGAGAGAATATTAAGAGCTAATGGAAAGGAACATAGGGGAAGCAAAAGAAATGGGAACAATCGAAGCAAAATGGGAAAGTATAAAAACAGGAATAGTAAGTCTGGATGTAACAACAGTATGATAACTGGGAACGAGAAGGATAAAGAAGCGATAGGTAAGTGAAGGAATGATTAGGAAAATAGAGGAGAGAAGAATGCAGAAAAACTTCGACCCCGACCAAGGCAAGAGGAAGTATACGGAATTAAATAATAAACCTCAGCGAGTAACCAATCGGGGTGAGGGGAAACTGGTGTATAGGAGAGTGCGAAGAAATGGAAGAGCTACAGAAAGAGGGGGGAAAGTGTGAGTGAAAAAAACTTTTAAGTGTAATCGTTATCCGGAGGTGAAAGGGGGCCACCGATACCAAAGGTTAAGGACAAAACATGGAAGATATGAATCGTAAAGGAATATGTTCAGGATATGTGGAGAGAATACGTGGAAGAGCTATATGAAATCGGCTACAGACCTGTGAACCTAGATATAGAGGATGAGAGAACTGAAATAATAATTATGGATAACCTCGGACGAGAGACACTCGACAGCGAAATAGAGACTGGTAGAGAGAGGTATTAAGGGAAGACATTTTTCTAAAATATTCGTAGGATCTACGAGGAAAGAGTTTGGCCAGAGGACTTTATAGGAACGGTCTTAATACCTATCCCAAAGAAGAAGAAAGTGTCAGAATGTGAGGATTATAGAACAATTAGCTTGATATCACACGCAGCAAAAGTTTTGCTCATAATAATTAATAAAAGCTTGGACAAGTTACTAAGGCGATGACCAGTTTGGATGAGATTTCTCAGGATGAATCGGGATGCGATTGCGGTGATGAAAACTCTAATAGAAATAAACTTTATAATTAGATATTTTGCTTGCTCTGTGGATTTCGATAAGGCCTTGACAGAGTTAACTGAGGAAAAATAATGCAAACACTGATGAAAATAGGAATAGATTTGCGGGACAGAAGAAATCCGAAACATATACATGGCCCAGAGGGCACAGGTTAGAGTGTCAAATGGTAAATCAGGGTGGGCAGTTATAGGTCGCGGGGTAAAGTAAGGGTGCCCGTTGTCGCCTTTGTTTGCTGGCATTTATTCTGAGGAAATGGTAAGAGAGGCATTGGCAGAGCTAGAGTGTGAATAAAAATACGAGGCCAACTGATAAAATCAGTTAGATTCGCTGACGACAGGCGTTGGTTAGTCGATCATCGAAGGGATTGCAAGCTCTAGCGGATGCATTAGAAAAGCAGTGCGGGAAATGCGGAATGAAGATAAATCACAAGAAAACGAAAGTAATGATATTCTCTAGGACAAATGAAGCGAGGCTCCATAAGAGTAAGAGGACACAAATTAGAGCACGTAGAGAAAATGTATTACTTGGGTAGGACGCTAGAAGAAAATGGGCGTAGTGGCGAAGACATTAGGAGGAGAATAGCGCTAGCGAAGGAAGCGTTCAGTAATAGCAGGGAGCTGAAGACGGAGTCCTTGGGTAAGGTAAGAAGAGGCTGATGAAGAGCTTGATATAGAGTTTAGCGTGTATATGGCAGAAACTTGGGCTCAGAAAGGACGAGAATAGACTGCAGGCTTTCAAGATGTGGACGTGGAGGAGGATGGAGAAGGTGCGCTGGACGGAAAGAAAGACAAACGTGGAAGTGCTGGCTATGGTGAGTGAGGAATAAAACTTCTAAACGAGATTAGGAAGAGGCAAGGTAGGTGGATAGAGGGGTAAATTAGGGGCGATGGGTTACTTATGTAATCGAGGGGAGGATGTTGGGTAAGCGGGGAAGGGGAAGAAAGAGAATAGGTTCATGAATGGGATGAATAAAGGTAGGACGTATGCTGAGATTAAAAAAGAAATATTAGTAGACAGGGTCCTTAATATGTAGAAATGTATAGGATTTTTACTAACATCTATTTAAACCTACCAAAACCGGTAGATCAATAAATAATAAGCAATAAGATTCTTTCTCGAGCTACAGCAGGAAGGTAAATTGTAAAAGGCATTACTAAAGGTTTCAAACTTAGCACTCTTAAGGCCTTTCCACCAAGTTTCTCGATTTGTATGCTTTGTGAGTTCTTATGCTGAACTCCTGGCTCTAACATCTTAGGATTATTAATTTAATAGATTTCATACAACCTTCCCAATATGCTTCGTCCAATTCATGTGAGCAGTAACGTAATTGCAGGCGTAATATTTGCCATTGATGCTACATTTTCTTAACTGCCACGATGAATGGAAAGGAACTCGTTGATAATATAAGTAAAATAGGGTTCCTAGACTGGGAATCAAACCATGCACATGTGTCTTTCTGAGAGAATAGGGAATCCATGGTAATGGAATTAGCCTAGACAATGTTCGATTCCATTACCAAGAAACCTTTTTTCAACAAATGTCATCATTGAATGGCCACTCACTTTTGTATCAAGGGTCTGACACCTTCGTGACGTTTATATGGCTTAACAGCATAACTCTTTCCAATATGCCAGCAAACATTTATTTTTATTTTGGCGTATTTAGAGGAGATGCTCATTATTTATCCTGATATGAAAATTCTACTTCGGAATTACCTACTTCAGCTTGAGTTACAGTAGAATAAATGGATTCCAAAGTTATCCCATTTTTTCAATTTTAACCAGTAGATATCATTATTCAATTGATTTCTCCATTATTTCTCGGTTGTTACCGCATTAGAACTTTGTTGATGACGACAGTTTTGCTGGTATTCCAACCAGCGCCCCCAACTCAACCTGATGACGCTGGTTGGAATACATGCCAGCAAAACTGTCATCATCAACAAAATTCTAACGCGGGGACAACCGATAAACAATGGAGAGATCAACCGATCAACGCCGCGGATACCTAAGAATCATCATTATTCAATATTATTAGTGGTAGGGAGTAAAAGGGGTTTACCATCGCTGCTCTCATATTATTATCAATTAGCATCAAGGCAATCAATAGGTGTATTTGTTAAAATATTTATTTCCCACTTTGGAGATTCCGAAATATAATAAGAGAGACACCCCGTCAAGTTTAAATTGAATAAAATTGATGATCTCAGGCCTGACCTCGTGGAAATTATGGATATCCATGATGAGAAAACCACCTTTGTATTTTCCACAAACTTTTGTTTGAAATTTGTGGAAATAACAAAGGTGGTTTTCTCATCATGGATATAAATTGAATGTTTGAGGGATGGATATTATTGTTTTGGCTTGAATCATACTGGAATAACAAGAATCTTTTTCATGCTCTTCTCAATGTAGGCATTAAGTGGGTGAGGTGGCTAGAGTATTGGCTCCACATCCTAAAGGGACTGGGTTCAAATCCTGACAGTAATTAAGATTTTTCAGTGGAATCCCGATCCCCGTTAGAGTATTTTCTTCATAGCGCTTCAATTAATGTACTTCGTCCGCCAGATGTGATGAAAAACCTTAACTCCATGACTCCCATTCAACTTTGGACTCCAAGAGCGCTACTCACCCTGAATGCGCAATAATAATCATTTCGAGTAGACCGATGTCGATTCAATCTCTCCACCCATATTTCATTCCCCAAACAGCCGTATCAGTGCCTATTTACCCATACTTGCTAGATGTTGGAAATAGCATCAATTGGTTCTCATCATGCCTAGAAACGACAACTTATATTATTTGAATAAATAATGCATTAATTCAAGCCCCATGATGTCACTCAACAATAAATTAATCTCATGAACAAAGCAACCCATACTAAGAAAGCACAATGCTTAGATAGGTACTCGTCAGTTAAAATATTCTAAGTTGATTTCATGTTGCTTTAATTATAATACATGCACAACATTTGCATATTCAAACACATACACATTCAATCACTATTTAACTACTTATATAGTCTCCATGGCTTGTTCTTCGGTATTAAGGCATTGGAAAGACAACTGCTAAAGTGTTGTTGATTGAAGGTGGAGTTCATGATACTGCAACCTTTGATCCATCAAAGAGCATCAAAAGGGTTAAGAAAGGGCTTTCTTATTCTACATTCTCTCTTGCACTCGGTATTAACAAACAAGAGGTCAACAAATGGCGGCTGGGTTGAATATAGGAGTGCTTATTATCATTCTGCCAATATACTGGGATCATTACCTGCCTCTCAACATAGCTGCATAATCATTCATCAACGTAATTCAAGTCTGCTCCTCTAGAAACCGTCGCTTCGCACCATTGGGAAAGGTAACAGGGGATAAATTAAGTAATTTTCACATCCGAGTCGAAGAATTGATTCGGTTGCCTACGGAAAAGATTTCAAAAGTTTGGGAAATTTATCAGTAAAAAGTATCATTACAGCACGTTTGAGAATTTACGCTCTACTATGATTTCTATCTCGATTTTAGTCTAGAAGCGATTGGTGCGAAAGCTGCATATTAGCCCATCATGATAGAATGGAGATTGAAACCATTAATATCTGCAGCAAAAACCATCAGTAAAATATGTATAAGTAAAATATTTTATCTCTAATCGGGCCCAATAAATTAAGTGATCCATGCTACTGAATACTAAACTTTAAAGAAAAGTTCTACATAAAAATTAGTACTACCACATAATTTAGTCAATGATAATACTGGGATCACATATTGTATGCGCTTACTTAGGAAAATGGATGTAGGGGAGGCCAGTATGCTTCCAAATTTGCGAATACTGGATAAACGGTTGAAGTATCAGGGAAGCATACTAATGTTACAAATCTCAAAGAGCTACTTCAATGCTCAATGAAATCTTCACTATTATCATGGTTTGGTGAGCTCACAAAGGGTCCATCTTGACTCACACGCAAGCAATTTGCCACTTCCTTGTCATTCCAGCCATATTCGAACATTACACATTGTTTCTAGTGAAGGGGACCTGCTGGTATCTCCAGTCTGTCAAGCTCCTTGGTGAAAAGCATATCGTACATGCGGCTACGGGCTGAATGTGATGTGTGGGACCAAAAACCAGCTGTTCACAGACAGGTGCTCAGAGGGACAAGTCTGCTTTAGAGATTACATCAGTCAGTCATTTTGAAATCCATGCCCGCATCCATGGCGTATTCCCATGCAAAGATATCACAAAATGACGCTACCCACATAAAGCGGAATATTGAGATCAAAATATTTTAGCCGAAGTATATTCATTTATATCAACCGCGGAAGATTCACAGATAAATTGTGAAAATACACGTCCTACTACGGCCCAGTCCTTGGGATCGATTATTTCAGCACCTCCCCTTCGTATCATTTTGACTAAAATAAATGTTCATCGGCAATAATCTCCATTTGCTACTTACTTTTGATTCTCTTAGGGAAGGATGAGAATCCATACGAAAAAATGCATAATTTACTGACGTTAATTATAAAACAGAACTCGCAGCCGGCCATCGCGGTATGGGAAACTACTTGTCTAAAACTAGACTACTTGTCAGGTGAGTTAATATGAACGTGAAAGGAAGTTGAAATTTGTGTATAAAATTATCGTAGTTATAAACGCTATTCTTATTCTACAAAAAATGTCTCCAAATTAAAATGTGTAAAAGGAAATCTCAAATACTGATGAATATAAATGCATGACTTAATTCTGTAGATAGGAAAAACTCTGCTGATTTATACTGGAAGATAAATGAATCAATACTGGATCAAGTTGGCTAAGGGAGTAAACCCCGAAAGAAAATCCTGGTCCTCCTGGTAGGGGGTTTTGCGAATGGCCGGTAACCAACCCAAGTAAAAATCTTACTCATTCAAATGCTTCACCTTCACCAGACGAATGGAAAATTGAAAAAGTAATTCCCATTTACAAAGAAGGTGAACGAAGCAAGCCAGAAAATTACAGAGGTATTAGCCTACTAAATGTAGCATACAAAATATACAGCAAAATCATCAATGAAAGACTTCCAACAATTTATGAAGTTTTGCTCCTCGAAGAACAGGCAGGATTTCGTTAGGCAAGATCATGTATTGACGTTTTTAGTCTAAAACTGATAATACAAAAACGTATAGAAATTAATCTGGAGACACATATAGCCTTTATAGACTCCCAGAATGCATTTGATAGCTTTCATCGAGAAAAACCTTGGTCCATAATGGAAAAACGAGGGTACCAGTTCATTTAACTAAAACCATTCAATCTCTCTATAAAAATACGAAAATTGTAATTGATACTGAAGTCGGCAAAAGCCCAACACAGGAAATTCTAACCAACCAAGGTGTTACACAAGGGTGTACTTTTTCGCCTACTTTATTTAATATATACATTTATGACTGCCTACGAGAATGGAAGAAAGTTACACCACCAGGAATACAAATAAAAGAAAACGAATTTTGAAGCTCAATGCTATTTGCAGATGACCAAGTCATAATTCAAGATAATGAAGACCATTTACAATTGCCTGTCCATATATTAAATCTGATATCTAGAGACTATAACTTGAAGATATATGTACAAAAAACCAAGACAATGGCATTCCTAGGAAAGTACCCAAACCGAACTAAAACCATATCTTGGATCAGGTATCACACTTTAAATATTTCGGATGCGACATAACCTATGAAGAGGACAGAGACATTTTAAATAAAACAACTAATTACCAAAGAATATGTGGAACTATAAGAGGAGCACTGAAGGGAAAAACTGCAAAAGAAACTCAAATAAAATTTTACAAAATAATGGCTTTACCCCACATTACGATCACGGATTAGAAGCTTGGACACTTAGAAAAAGAGACTTAAAACAAATTGAAACGTCAGAAATGAAATTCCTTAGATCTGTCAAAGGCTGTACACGCCTGGATCATATAAAAATGAAGACATAAGGCAAGAATTAGAAGTACAGCCAGTAACAGAAGAAGTAAAAAATTATAAAGAAAGATGTAAAGAACATGTTGAGCGCATGCCTCTAGAAAGGATTTCCAGAAAGGTTATAGAGTATAAGCCTGGGAGAAGAAGTGTTGGGAGGCCGAGATTGCGATGGTGAAGCAGGAACAGGCAAATTGCCTAAACCTGGAAAGGATGAAGAAGAAGAAGATGAGATAAATGAATGAACCAGTAAGAAGGGAATTATAAACAGAAATGTTTAGTATCAAGCGTCACTACTGGAAATGATTCCTGTATCGATTTTCAAAAACGTACTTATCTATAACTAACTCGGCTCACAAGGCAACGGTTATATCGTCGCTTCCGTTAATCCCAGAGTAACAGACACGACGATTCCCGCGAGGTCTCCCAGCAACCTCCCCCAACTGACAGACGACCCCGAGTGACCCCCCCATGCCACCCACTCACCCACCCCCACCCAACCTCCCAAACCACCACCGCCCACCGCCCAGTCGCCCATTGAAGTCTCCCGCCAAACCCAACCCCCTCCCCCCAAGTAATCCGCCTCTTCCACCCCCACTGCCCCTCAATCCCCCCCCTCGACTAAATCAACAACCCCAACGAGCAGTCACAACTCTCATTCCTTCCGCCACCCTCCCCTACCCCCTCGCCACCAAAAGAGACCCTTCCCCTCCCCAAACCGCTCCTCTTGCATGCCTGTATATATCTGCCGCTGTAGCATCACAAGTACTCTTTGTCAAGGACTGGATGTCTTGCGGGTTGTAGCGGGATCCCGTTAGCCAAAAGGTTCAAGGGCCTCTATCGAGTTCTCAGCAGCAAAAGGAGCTTTTCATTCCCGGACGTTGTCCTGCGGACGCAATTTGATTTTTACATTTTCTACGGTCCGGCACGCCATTCGCGTTTTTTTTTAAATCCCCATCTTAGATGAGCGCGAATATCATCCCCCTCCATCAGACTCGGCCTATGTGGCTTATATTACATGGTTTGATTTAATTTGACACCTCTGCTTGTTCGGGTCAAATCTTGCAATCAATTTTTCATCCACTTCCGCCAAGTCGATTTTCTTGAAACTTTTCCCACACGTGTATTTTTGATGACAATACAATACTTTCATGATTCAAACAAATTAAAACAAAATTTAATTATTAATTGAACAAAAAAAATTCGTTCCATTCTTTTTCATAAAAATTATTTTAAACTATAAAATAAATAAAAAATGGTATTATAAAAAAAATGTACTATAAAGTAGATAACAATTTTTAAGCTGCCACAACTGGCAGAACATGATTTTTTGTGACTAAAAGTAAACCAACATTTGCGATTATTTGTGTAACAAAAGACTTTTCATCAGGAACACCAAAGTCCTAATCACAACTTATGACACTAAAGACTATTCAACAAACTGTAAAGGTTGAGGTAAGCTTCGCTAACCGTAAATGCCTGGTCCTGCACAACTTAGAATACTAAAGATTTTTTACCGCGTTACCTATATGGTGATGGTTAAGTCTTCTGTATCACAAATGTTGATTGTGATTTCAAAATTTTGATTTATTTATTTTATTTTTCTCCGAACGAGTTGATTCAGAGTGTGCATTACCATGTTCTTGAGCAAACAATGCTGATCACGAAGGCAAGTCAAGTTACGATATTTAACGCACAATGACAGGCAATGCTACTTGCTCTACGCGCCAAGCCCCTATTTTGTCCGTCACATCAAGAAGATTTTCGGAAAAAACTTTGATTCCATGATTTAACAACTAATACTAGTAAGCGTTATTTGCCACTGAACTTGAATTTCTTTTCCATTCATTATTAACTATAATTTCGGTTTTTATAATACCTGGTCAAACATTTCCCCTGTGTGAAAACCGAAGTTAATAAGTTCTGCCATCGATAACGCTCACGCCAACTAGCTGGCAGTCTAACGTGACATGCAAAACCCTATCGCTCATTAACTATAATTTTCTGGAGAAGGCTACTTCATCTTGCAGTTAACTCAAACCAAACGACATAAAACTGGATCAAAGTTATTTAAATAAGCTTCATCTGTTTTATACAACAAATACTATTATGTAACCTTAGTAGTAGAATTGGAATAATTATTTGTATCAGCCATTATAATCTATAAATTTGAATAATAACTGATTCTCCTCAGGTTGAGTTATTTCTTTTAACTTTCAAATTATCTCCAATTATTTTCTTAAAATCCACATTAACTTTTATCAAGCGAGTTGCACGGAAAATGTAACGTTCAAGAAATAGAATATCAAAGACTTACTTAAACCCCTTATTGTTAACATCAGTTCAATTTCTTTCGAGAGCAAAGACTCGCATCAATTGGAACAAACGACCTTATCAGTGCCCAATGTGTCACGTCAAGCAGCATATTAAGTCGACTGCAATTATTATGCCCAGGATAAGTGCCTAACGATGAATCATCGAAACTTGAACATAAAATTCCAATAATAACAACTTCAACCAAAAGCCAATTCAACTGACTTACTAGTACCACTTAAGCGAAGCATACGCTTAAGTGATACTAGTTTTAACGGTATAAAATTGTGTGTACATGGAAAATCGAAGAGCACAAGTAAGAAAGAGAGCTTTCCTATTTTGCGTAAATTCTCAACTTATCGGAAGTCAATTCACAAGACATTTTGTCAGCCATTGGTCGGAACGTCAATCTTGGGCGTAGTAAGATTAAAAAAGACGGCGGGGGTGCATGTGGTGATGGTGGGGAGGGGGAGGAGTAATGGCTGTAAGAGGAAAGGAGCAAGTAAGCGGAGCGGAAGGAAAGGGAAAAGAAGGCAATAAAATCACCAAAGCCTTCCGAAAGCAATAAAGAAATAATAATACGGCCATCGCCAATTTAAATTGCAGGAAACTCATTTTTACAGTTACGAAACACGTTTATACGATATAAATATATTAAGTGCCATAAAACTCGGAAACTCTCGCAGCAAATCCACGTGAACACACTCATATTCCGCTTAAACGTAGGTACATTTAGAAAGAACGACACGCACACTAAAACCAGCCATTTAATAACTGGTTCAAGATTCAACGCCTTATAAAATAAGGGAATCGGCACTAGTCATAGAAGATATATGTTTTACATAAGCTTTTCTCCAGGCACAGTTGATTAATGAAATACATTATTGTCAAAATCAATTTTAGTGTAACAAAACTTTTCCATCGGGTCATAGCAGAGTTTCACATTAGGTATAGCATTAAGGCTTAAAAAACATATTTCTTCAGGAAAACTTTTCGATTTTTCAAGGTGTCAATATTCAGGAAAAATTGCAGGGAGTGACGGTCCAGGTTCGATAATGTAATAATATTTTGAATAGTTTTTCTTTCCGACGAGGTAAATTCCTACTTGGATATTTTTGTCTCCATCAGCGATTCAGGACTTATAAATCATTCCAAGTACTGACAAGGCAATAATGATGACATTTTCTTAAGCTGAGGGTGCAACAGGTCGTAAAACAAACTACTATAGAAGTCTATAGGGAATTGTGTGATAAAAAATCAAAATGAAAGAGGAATGCGAACATTGAGACAAAAAATTTGAAAGCCGAAAACATCAAGTTACTCTAATAGTAGGTGTGAGACAGATTTAACGTAGTACGACAAACAGTGAAATATTAATTTAAGTTCCAAAATAAATGAGAAAGCAAATATCAATTTGATGGCACACACAGAACAATCTGAGGACACATATGACTAATCAGCAACCGATTGAAGGAATGCATAGTGACAAAGATAAATTTATTTAGATATTAATCAAGAGATTAGCAACCTAGACACCAGTAACAGCTGGCGATTGTAAAACATGCTCATTGCTCCAACGATTAATGACGGTTATAATGATAACACGTGGGATTTTGTAATGCTCGCACAGCCATGATTCCACACGCAGAGAGGGATAAATTCACGATAACATCGTCCTGCGTGAAAATAATTTGGACATCCACTTCACTCTCTCGAGGTGACCCTCAAGCTTGTGATTATGCACGCCCTAAGAAAGAGAATCATCGCCATCACAAATCCAATATTATAAACATTATCATGACAAATTATATACAGTTTTCGTTCAGCAAAAACAAAAGCAAATCACTTCAAATAGATCAAAATATAGTCTCAGAATGGAAAAAAAAACCCCTTCAGGTCTACTTCATTCAATCCCACTTAGGATTCTACACAACTCTCACTCAATTATATTCCCATTGCTACGCTTCCTTCGAAAGAGAGGAATTCATAAAATTTATTAAATATGAAGAACTTTCTCATGAATGTACCACACCAGTTAATAAAATGGCATTTTGACTATATTTTGAGGGAATATTTGCTTGGTTTTATTTATTTATTTATTTCAAAGTCTCCAAAAATGGCACAAAGGCTTCTTACATTGGCCGACAAGCAAACAAATAAATAGAAATTTTAACGAAATATACCCTAAAAAATGTAAAACATAACAGATAAATAGAAAAATACGTAGGAGAAAAAGCTTTGCATTGGGATTTATGGACAAGGAGATGGGATAGATGGAGTCAACTCGGCAATATGTTTTCTGAGGACTGATTTGAAAACGGAGGGTGTGGAGAAGAGGTCAAGGGAGGATAACTGCGAGGCTAGGAAGTTGAAAGTTTTCGGGATACGGTAGAATAGGGAGCGCTGGGACATTGAAAGTCTGAATTTGGGAATGTCAAGAAGGGAGTTATTGCGTAGGGAACGAGAAGGAACATGAAGAGGAAAGAGAGGAAGAAGGCAGTTGGTACGGAGAGAGCCACTCCAAATGCTATGGAGGAACTTCATGTCACAGAGTACATGACGGAGAGAGAGGTTTGGGATTGAAAGGGAAGAAAGGATGTATTCTTTTGATAAGTTTCTGAAGGAAGGGATTCGATGGCGGGCAATGGCGAGATAGAAGTTAATAGGGCAATTGAGCGTATTCAAGGCTGTGGGGCAAGCGGTTGACCAAATTGGAGCGCAGTATTCTAAAATCGGAAGGACACATCCAAAAAATACTGTCCGAAGAGCAAAAGGATCCTGAATGTCCGTGTGGCGGTACAGAAGGCCGACGACTGACATCGCCTTCCTGGTTGTCTTATTTATGTGCTCGTTTGGTACCAAATTGTATTTATTGTTTCGTATTCGTATTGTAGGTATTGGTTTTCGGTATTTATTGTGTACCAAATGGATGTTAGCTCAATAAACTACAAGAAAACAGCATATAACTTTCTCAAAAACTATTTATGGCCAAGAGATGTAGTTTTTTCGAGATAAACATTAACAGGAGTTAATTAATTGGATTAATAATAGTAATATTATTACTATAGCTTTTTTCTGTACACTCACTCACTCAGTGATTCAACCCGAAGGTTGGTTTGGATAGTTGAGGGCAGAGCTCACCCCAGACTAAGCCACATGCGTGTGAATTTCACACATTCAGGCCAGTTCCTTTCCCTGGGCCACCTCGCACTCCGAAGATTTTTTGTTCGGGGGCGTCCAAAGGCTAAACACGGATTTGAACCCAGGACCCTTCAATCAGTAGCCAAGCACTCTACCCACTAGGCCACCACGCTACCACTCTACCCACTAGGCCACTTTTTTCTCCAATACACGTATTAATACCGTATTTGCGCGAGTACCAAAAGCCCACTTAAAAGACGCGCATCGTAATGATTAAAAAGAATACCTGAGATGAAAAAAAACTGTGGATTATGACTATAAAGGAAGCGGAAGATATTGGAATTACACATCGAAGTGAAAAAATACAGAGGAAAATGTCTGTTTCTTTCACCTCATTACATTCTATTGTATACTTCATACAGTACTGTGCAAAGGACCCGGGTACCCTGCTAAACGGTGACATTCTTTCACAAATAACCTGATGTTTTCGCAGATTGTCGGAGAAAAATAATGTGAGCGTGGTACGTGAGCAAATCAGTGGATTGCTTACTTGCATAAAATGCGTTAATTTCACATTCGGCACCTTTTCTCCGGCTATGACAATGAAAGCACTAATATTACCGTTGGATAAGAAGGAGACAACCTTCCGTAACGAATTCACTCCGATTACTTGAAGAGTAAGCAGCATTCAGAATTTTGGAAAGGCACAGGTCACTAGATTACGCTTGGGACACTTAGGCACCATAAGACTTGCTCTACGCAGTGGTAGATTAGTTCATTTATATAAAAAAGATAAAATAATAATGAAAGATTTTATCACTTTTATCGAGTAAAATTCGGGCCGGAAGTACGGGTAAATTCGCGGCAGCAACTTGGCCTCTGTGTCCCAATATCCGCAATAGAACTACTGATTTCCGATTTTCTTTCACAAATACACCATTGTATGCTCAACTACACCGTCAAAGAATGGTTTTTTTAACAATCTTCACACATTGTCATTTAACACCCGCAAGGTAACCTTTTGAGTGATACCTACATCATTCCATCACATTCACAGGAAAATTTTGGGATGATTCTTCTCTGTTGCCTTCAATTAAAGTGTTATTAGCACGGCACCATCACTTGAATAGGACACCTAGAATTAGCAGCAACCTCACTAAGGAACAGACGGTGCTGGAAATACATCTCATCTAGCTCCTGTCTAACTTCCACAGATGACTCTACCTGGAGTAAAAATAATCGCCCTCGGTAGTCCAGCTTAAGGCGTCATTGCTAGACGATAAGACCTTCCACCAGGGCAAGGTTGAAGTCCATGTGGAGGAAACTTACATGTCCACAAGAGATTAGATCATCACATGAGTACAGGATTTCCACCCCGAGGGCCCTCGTACAAATATCGGCTGCGGCTGAAATTTCCAGGGGAATCCCCATCCCTACTACGATGGAAAGCACTTACAGCGCTATACTACGATCTCCGGGTGGAAGTAAAATTGGAAATCCTTTTGGCGCCTATAGACAAACGCCGACGCCTACGATCTCTCTATCCTGCCAAATAATCCTTTCTTAACCTACTAAAAACCAACCGGTAATGGAGCAGGTTAACAACAGGATATAATATGAAAATTAATGTAGAGAAGACCAAAGCTCTTAAGGTTAGCAAGCATGGGGGACAAGCTAAAGTGTATTTAAGGGACAGGTGAATAGAGAATGTAGAGGAGTTTACCTACCTGGGAAGAAAAATAACAGCCGATGGAAGGAGCAAAAGAGACTTAGTAAGTAGAGTACACCAGGCAAAGAAGGCGCTTTATCAAAAAGGAAAACTCCTAACATCCAGAAATATCTGCCTATACCTAAGAAAACGCCTTCTTCAAACTTATGTGTGGAGCATATTTTTATATGGCAGTGAGACCTGGACGTTGGGCAAGGCAGAAGAGAGGAGGGTGGAAACATTACAGATGTTGTGTTTCAGGAGGATGTTAAAGATTCCCTGGGTGGACAAAATCAGTAACGAGGAGGTTCTCAAACGTGTGGGGGAGTCTCCTTGTCTGCTGAAGTTACTGAAAAAGAGAAGAAATATCTGGATCGGGCACCAACTAAGGCACGAAACATTGCTGGCCACCATCTTAGAAGGCACTGTGGAGGGAACCAACTGCCGGGGCAGGCCTAGGTCGGAGTTTATGGGGCAAATAAAGAAGGAGTTAGGCTGCTCCACTTATGTGCAGTTGAAAAGAATGGCACAAGACCGTAGCGTATGGAGAACTGCCGCCAACCAACCTTTGGGTTGAGGACTTAAGAAGAAGAATGTTCCAGGTTACCTCATTTGCCGTTCGGCTAACCTAATAATTATCACTGGCATTAAAATATTACGATCTAACGCTACTACTACTATATTGTTCTCCTTAAGTATCAATACGATATGCCAAGGTTTTGAGTATAATATATGCATTATATTATAAACATATACACTATAAATAATATATAAATTATGCAATAAATATATACATTATATAATATACATATAGTATATAATACTATCTATAAGATTCGCATGGCATTTACTCAGCGGCCCTCGTGGTTAAGATGATATAAAAACCAGCAGCTGTGTGCCTCCCGCAATGACCAAAAACTCAACCTCAAGTGCTCGCTTCTGGCGAAAACCAGGGCACCAACCAAGGCACGCAGCGGCGATGCTTTCTTTTTTATTCAAGTGTTTAATATTAGGATCGCACGGGTATTCTCCGTAGTTTCGCGCGCCTGCAGTTCCACCCCATCGTCATGTAATATGGTCTGTTAAATCGCAAGGCACTTCTCTTGAGGTGTTTTTCGAGGGCCTCGCAGGCCCCGCTCCCGAGATATAAAAATATAAACAGGAAACTGGAGGATCGGGCGGGCGGGGGCGCCTGCGTCCGCACAAAAACAGCCCCACCCGGCGGCGGCCGCACTCGCTCCGTCCTGACGTCAGTCACTTCCTTTGGGGAGCGTCCGGCGGAGACCAATCTCCTGAGCACGGCCGCCGCCGCCGGCAACAATCGCCGCATAACAATGTTCACCTGGCGCCATTGTGTCCTGTCCACGCACGCACGCACACAGGGCTGGCCCATTGTCGCCGGGCCGGAGATGGCGACAGGCGGGGAACCCGGGAGAAGAAGGCCGCCCCTCCCCGCGCCAACGCCCCGACCAACCCTTCCTTCCCTTTAACCCTTGCTCGGGTCCGATCCCTCTCTCCCGCATAAATCCGTGTCCCTGGGCAACGCTCCAGGCAAACACATCGACGGGCAATGCCCCTACGAACATCGGGCACTGTGAGAAAAAGGTAAAGGTGTACGCTGTGACTCATTCACAGAATACACAGGTGAGTCTTGTGCGCATTAAGTCAGTTTTGGTCGATTCTTATATTTCTCAACGCTTGTCGATATCCCCAGAAAACAAGAGCGCAAAAGAGGAAACGTTTTATTTATAATATACTAGCTGTGCTCGGCATGCGTTTCAATGTCTCATTTTCTATTTAAGTAGGCTCACATATACAAAGCAGACACATTTACATGTACAATATAAATGAATGACAATGATTTTTGTGTATTAAATTAAAGTGGAAAATAATTTATTCAAGTACTTTGGGATACACAATATTTTTGATCTTACCGCCCTCTGCAAAAACAAAGAAAATTTTCAGCTGTCACACTCTTTAGCATGCAGCATTATAATTGGCCATGTGAAAAGCATGGGTATTCTAGATTTAATCCACACACTTGAAGCGATTGACCTTGTGCCTTGTTGATGGTCATTGAGAAGGCAAGGCAAACGGGGAACTGTATACTATATTTTACTCAGGTCGACCACAGCTAAAACAGTTCAGGTGAATAAAAAAAGACAAATCAATCGTAAGATGTAGCCAATCCAATTCACAAATTCAATTCTAGTGTATCAAGGGCAAGTAAAATACTGAATGCTGCTAGCACGAACGCACCGACGACAGAACATTCGAGTTAAAATTGTGTGCGAATGCCGCAATACGATATCAATCGTCGCATTAGGTCAATCAGCCTCGAAGGTGTATACTCAGTCCAGGAAGAACATAATTAAATACTGAAGATAACTCAAATGTCATACTTCCGCCGAGAAATGGAAAAAAATTAGAAAAAATCACATGCGTTTTGGCAATATGCGTTGGAATGATTAAATTAGGTCAGTAAGATACACCAATGTTCTTTAAGTGAAGCTAGAAGGTATGCACCCAGTTAAATACGGAATACTATTTGGATACCATGGGCTTGCCGGAAAAAAGTAGAAGCGATGAAAAGTACAAGTATAGCACTAGAAGGACGGGATGGCCCATAACATTTGTTCAAAATCAAATTTAACTTCTCATTTGAGATTAGATTCTTTTTAAATTTCGTGAACTTGTGCATATTTACTTATATTTTACTAATATTGAAAGAAAATTTCGTAGGTATTTGTAGTTGCTTAATTTTTTAATTGATGTTATGCCTAGAAGGACGGCTATGGGTCATTTTGACCCATTACTTCTCTCCGTATTGGAGTCAAGTTTTCTCTCCATTTTCTTCTCCTATCAACGGACGTCAAACGGGGAGCATTTCTTGAAGATGGCGTCTAGGCGACTCCGAATACGCATGACGAATAGAAAAATAAGTAGAAAGAAGTATATTTAAAGACTGGTAGAAGAAGTGATGGGGGATGCTAATGGAAATAAAACCCCCATCTTCCCGTGGAAACATACGCTACTACCCCTAAGGGTCAGAAAAGAAAACATTGTCAAATTTTGAAAAATTGCATAAACAAAACTGCCAATGTGTGTCCCGAAATAGCCTAAGATGACCAATGCTGAAGAGGATCAACTGAAATAATTGTAAGTATAAACAATTAATTAGTAAAAATAATTTGTATTGCTACTAATTTGTAGATAAAGCCTTCTTAATGCCATTTGTGGAAAAAAATAAAGTACAGGGAGAAAAAAGTAGCTATTCGATGCTGGAAAACAAAATGGGTCAAAATGACCCCTGCTCGTCCTTATAGGTAGTGCGAAACTCCCGTCCTCCTAGTCATAGGTAACACTAGGACGGAAAATCAGCGTCGAAAACGCGAACCTCCTCAGGAGCACACGAATGAAATTTTGGTAAATTTCTGTTTCGGCTAATTTCTGCAAAAAATATTTGTTTTGATATAGTGAAGTTAATCACGCACCTGAACCTTTTAGAGCTCTGCACTTTTGAAGTTGGCAGAAAATAAAATTTTCTTACAAAAAGTATTGTTCCGGAATGTAAACGCTAGATCGCCCCCGGCAATAATTACTTTCCACTCCACCATCATGAATAATAAATCATATGTGCACTTCGTAATTTCAAAATCTACTCGCTCTCCTAATCAACTCAGCATAAGCAATTCATTTTAGCTTAATGAAGTCATTGATATTCCCTGTGTAACCAATAATATCTTCTCTGAAAACAAGAATGATTATAGGATTCTAGGCGTCTACTCTCTCTAGGCTAGACTCTAGGGGTCTATGCGGACGAGGATACTTGTAACATTATTTTCCAAGTGACATATAAACACACGTTATTCACCTAAAAACAATCAATGATAAAAGAAATCAGTAAGCTACAAATTCGGTTAGCTTTACTCACAGGTTACTTATTCAGTCCAATTCACTTTAAGTTAAATCATAAGTACTTCACGTGCTGATATAATTCATATCATACGGCATGTGGAAGTACCATTATATTGCATTGCGCACAATAGCACATGGTTCATGATCACAAAATGCGTCAAAAGTAACGACATTACTACTTTCAATTTGAAACTAAGCAACATTTACAACTAAGCTATATGTCAATAAGTATAGTACGCAATAAGCAAAGTACGCAATCGTCTTCAAGAGAAATATAGTGACCTAAACTATTATGTACCATTAACTCTCACTTGCCTCAGTGCCCACTCAATTCAAAAGCTCTAGGTAATCAAAACTCATGATGAACTAAGAGCATTTTTCATTTACTGAGGAAATTATCCAACTTTATTCTTGTATATTAACCAAGAAGATGTACCTCATTACATACAACAGGAACTGAAAAAGAGAAAAATGCGTATACGGTCGAAAAGGACAGTCAGACGTTTTCCACGAACTAAATATTACCTAATAAGGTCTAACACAACTATTGGCACGTGCAAGTTCACAAAAGTCATTTCAAAATAACATACTGTTTACCAAGGGTAAAATGAAATCTTAAGGTAGTTTGAGCGAGATATTTCCCTAGTCATAATGGAGACCATATTCGACATATGTTTTTATTTCAGCGCCTTTAAAAAGTATGAGGTAATTAATTTAATATTAATGGTTCAAAAATATAGTTTTTTATAACAAACCTTCTCCGTAATTAAATAAATATAGCTACATAAATCTCTTACTTGACTAATTTTTTTCTCGCCGTACGGCTAAAAAGCTTACATAACAGAGGTTTTTTTGCGATTCTGTATAAATTACTGCGGTGAGCAATAAATTAGTTTTTATAAATAGTTGAGAAAACATACAAACTACACACCGTTAGTTTGTTGACGATATCTAGGTGTTATAAAGTTCTACGTTTTTCAATATTCTCCCTCTGGAGGGAACAGCCGTAATCTATGTCGTGTATAACAGTTTCTTTTTTCAGGCAAATTGCTCGAAAATTAGTTCCGCAAGATGTTGATATTTTGATATCATTGGAAAGATGAGAGATTTTTCTTTAAAATTTGGTCAAATTCATCAAATTCTAGGTGATTTGATATTTAGTTCAAACTTCCTTAACATGCAGATAAAACTATAATTCCGCTTTTTCTGTGCTCACTCTATATAGAGATAAACCAAATGGAAAAATACCGGAAAAATAACCTACGAAAGCGATGTGAAAGCGGAAACCAAAATCTCGCATAACAATAGTATTAATAATACCTTAAGCAATACGAGGCTCTTCAAGCAAAACCTCCTACTTCCTTAAAGAAAAATTTCGTTAATTTGAAACCTTCAGAGGTGTTTTTTTTTACTACTGAACACCCAGTGTATGAATAAACCACAATCATATTCAGAATATTCAGGCATAATGGTGTGGTACTTCAACATAATGGATGGGTAAAACGTTTTCTGATGTTGATGCCGTACATCGAAATCCGGATCGTAATTTAAGTCGTTCTTTTTTTATTGATCCATGTAAATCCAAATATTTTTATTGATCCATAAACTAAAATTTTCCTGCCTGGTACACGCCAATTATCGCCAGCAAGTGCAAAGGATTGCATGACAATAACAGTCCGTTCATATAGCTCGTAAATAGGAAGGGATATATCAAGCTGCTCCATACAAAATCACGCTTAGTGAACCAAGGTATTCCATCATATAAATTGTCTGGTCACAAGCACTCAATTATTCGATGCATCCCAATCCCATTCGACCCAAATTCGATGCATCTCTACAGTTTTCAATACAAACCATCTTTTTTTCCAATATTAAATCCCTTTTCAACAGTTATTTTTACTGTTACTGCCTCCCTTCCGATCGTCCAAGTTTCCTATTTCCCTGCTTTTCTCCTCTCCCCCAAAGCCTACCCAGAATTATCTCTTCACTTCGTCATTCTCGCTCAATACGCCTCCAACCAATTTTTATACTCTCAATACTCTCCAAACAGCTTCCATTCCACCACTATCATCGTCATTTGCTTTCCACTCCACCAAACTATTTCTCTCCACCCATCTCCACACCCTCATCTCAAACACCTCCAGTCTACGCTCATCCTTTTACTGGAGGAACCACGTTTCCGAGCCCTCTAGTCTACGCTACATATTAGGATTTCAGCCAGCTAATGCCTTTCCTTAACATCAGTCTTCATCATTTTACTTCTAGTCGTAAATACTTCATTTAAATTGATCCTTGGCTTTATGCGTTAACAGCTAAACCAGAGTAATCTCCAAATATTTAACACCTCATTGCAAATAGCTATTCAAAACAACTGCACTTCCGCACTATGGCAAGTTGTAATTATAGTTGCAGATTATTCAACTCCCCCTCAAATAATATTTTCTCATCAACATTTTGTCTCATTATTCCCGTTGAGGATTGAATAGCATTCCGATCGTATCTTCGTGCATAAAAACATATAAGTTTACGACACAAACCACAATCGTAGACGTGAAGTACACCTTGCGGGCTTGGATACGCTCCTGTCGTGAATAGTGGAAATTGCAATAAAACTTAAGCCAATTCATCTCCATTAAAAAGTGCTTTCTGCGACTTACGCAGAGATATCGTTCGTGGGAGCGTCCCGGGGTGAGCCGGTGAAGAGGGGCGATAAAGCAATAACGTGCTGAAGCACAATTATAGATAAAGAGAAATCTCCGTCGGGCTCCTGATCCATCTCCAAACAGCCTTGCACTCCGCTTCTCCCAAGCAAAGGCATGCGTGGGAAAATCCTGGCGAACTCACGGCCTCCTCCTGCACGCTGAACGAAGAAGACTGAGGAGCAAGTCACGTGACCATAAAAAAACCGGGGAAGGAGCAGCGGACGAGTCACTTTGCCCCGGCACGCATGCACGTGGACATCCAAGAACGCATCCCCTCAAGAAAAAAATATGACTGACGGATAAAACTTTGCATTAAAATTAAACCAGGGCTGAGACGTGTTTGCAGTTCCCCACAGGTGGCCCTTTTTTTACGCGCTTTTGTTCCGAAAAGAACTGGATTGGCCAAGGCCTGTCATCACAGGCATCTGGCAAAAAAATAGTGTATCAACCAAATAGGATTAAACTGTTTCTTGTAGGAGTGACTTCATTCAGCTGCTTTTTCCACCCATGTTGGCTGGGGGCCAGACCCCCAAGGCCCACGAGGCTAACTCGGCCAGCTTCTTAGGGTTTACAATAACGGATACAATGAGCATGATCGGGTAGTTCGGTCGGAGAATGCAGGAGTAATTGGACCTGGGAAACGCGATAAGCTGTTCACAGTTTTCTGGTTTTCTTTCATTGCTGTAACTCCTATGACAGTCAATTGAATGTTGTACCTCAGGATTGGTAACGGGAAAGCTACAATTTTACTACTACTTCATGAAAGCTAACGAGGACATACCATAAATTACAATAATCTTATATTGCAGCTGTATAAGCAGAACTGTCATTTCTTGATTTTATGTGGCTGTTGATAGAAGCATGAAATCTAATTTCTTCAACATAAAGTATAATAGAAGCAAGAGCCCTCTTCAATAAAGAAAAACGATATGTTGTTTCCACCCCCTACTTCCTGGTAGTGTTAACTCACGCCGATATCAAATTTCAATCAAGAATTGTCTATATTCTAATGGAGGGAAGAGACATAAGCAAATATTAAGAACCATGGCACGAATTACAAGGCATTAAATGACCTGCTCGGGAAAAAATTGTGAGTCAGCAAGAAGAGACAATTTGACTGCAGTATTTTTCTAATATGATTATGATTAAGCTCAATTTTATTAACTATAAACAATCAAAGATCAGGAACTATTTTCTGATTACGATACGATATACGTAGATACAGCATTGATAAGAAGGCGCTGAAAGTGAGAGAAATACTGAGAGGGCCAAACGTGAATCGTAATGCATTTACACCGCTCCCATATCCCTCAATAATTCTCAAAGGTCGTACCTCACTCTTTGCAAACGTTTCACTTGACTGTACAATGTACATGCATCGCCTTGGATGACGCGTTTGACTTCGACTTAAATTAAAACTGATGGTTAACATGATTTCCAAACCAACATTATGTGAAGCTGGGTGCTTTTCTTTGCTGATCGTTAAACACAAATATGGCTAGGAGTAACAGTGAAACAGAATTGGAGGAATGTTTTTCTCCGAGAACAAATACGCCACTTTTACATCAACATTTTCGTTTCGACATCCAAGGACTAATTATTTTTAGGCAGCGATGGATACAAAGCCTCATAGCTCTATTAATCCACGCCTTACATTGCCTTATTCAGTCGTGGAGTCTTTCATAGGGGTTGTACGGAAAATAGAAGTACAACTGTGGTCACAAGGTTTCCTTGAGTCCACGTATTAGTAGCCTATTCGAAAATAAGAGAGGAGGACTGGTACTGCAGCCACCAAAAGATTTAAAAAGTACGAGAAGATGGGAAAGTACCGGAGGTGGGAAGAGACCAAAACTAAAAGTAGGGAGAGAAGTCAAAAAAATAGGAATTTAAATGGAGGAAAAAAAAATTTGGAGCGTAAAACTCCGACACCGCGCGCATTCGTCGACCGATTTCTCCGCGGAGAAAAAAAGCGCATCGCGGAGCGCATGACTGGAGTCGCGGAGAGAGGGGGAGAGGGGATTATATGCGAGGAGGGAGGGTAGGGGGAGGAGAAGAACTCGGAGAGGGGGAGAAGAGTAGGAGAGGGGAGGGAGAGGATTCGTTGTGGGAATGAAAAACTCACCAACTTTCGCCGACGCGTTTCTTTTTTTTTTATTTCCGTCAAAAGTCTTCCTTTTCCACCCCTTCTCGCGCGCCACCCCTCGATCTTACCCCGCAACTATTTCCACGCGCGCGCGCCTTAAGGCGTATGTTTCCAACTCCACGACTGAGGAGCCTTCAGGAGCCCGAGGCAAAGAGGGGCGCCAAAGACTCGAGGAATTTTCCGAGGGAAACAGGAAAGAATTTTGATTATGCACGTTTGTTATTGGAGTGAGAGAGGAAGAGAAGTTGTAAGTACAAATTTAGCAGACTCCACAACTTTAAAGTTGCATTCCCTTCCAGAATCTGTCTGTAGCTCGTTGATCGTTCGTCATGTCTCCTACTACGGTCGATGAGGATACCAAGATTTCATACATGGCAGTTGTTCTACCAAGATAAAATAAAACGAACCTGCATTCACGTGTTTCCTGGAGTTTTTATCTCTTATCATTTAACCTACGGGTTAAAAACAATCCTACTTTAATGTTGGGAGTTTTGAAAATGAAACGTCATGGTCTTTCTGCCAATCTGGAAGGCGCCCGATAAAACTTTCAAAATCGTCCATCTCTAATTTTTTACAGGTCCTTCTGAACTATCGATATAGTTATTTTATCATAAAATGTCTTAGAGAAAATAAAGCTCGGACCAATTAGATCAACGAACTCAGTCAATTGCCTTTCCTGACATTTCATCTTCAAGAACGTTTAAGCACTACCAAGTGATGAGGTTGGCTTGGGGACTAAATTTACTTTATTCGAACCATCTTTCAGTTTTGAATTGCGTGTGAAGGCCATTAAATTTATGGATTTGTATAAATTAAAATATTAGGTACGCCAATTCCTATCGTGTCAGCTGGAGAAAGTCACATGAACAATACGTGCATGTATGCATAGAGCACAGCTTGTCAGGATGCAAAATCGTTATGCTTGAATTCTACCTTAGCAAAAATATTGCATTTCATTGAATATAGTGGCAAAAATAGAAGGTGATGGTATAATTCCGCTAAAAGTAACTTAAGATGCCTTTTAGGTTTCTCTTAGGACAAAGTAACTGAGGACGAGTCCAAAGGTTATAGGTTAGGAAAGACTACAGAGTGAAATGCTGTATTGCGAGGCTAACGCCATAGATAGCCTGAGAGAAAGGTAAAATTACCCCTGATGTCGGAGAAACAGGGAAGTACCATGAATACTGCGAATAGCTGAATGGAAACGTAAATATTGTTTATACTTTAACTTCAACTAGAGATTAGTAAGTAAATGTACGAGATACCAGAAACCTTTTTTCAGAAACGAATTAATTAAATATCTTAGAAATGAAAATTATAATCACAAATAAACTAACAAACGAGCCCGAAAACATCTTGAACACACCTAATAATGTAGACAAAAGTCCAAAAACATTTGGTGCATATGACGGCAATTTGGTATAAACGCTATGATAAAGCCATAAGAAAGTTTCTACGGTAAATTGTATTGTCTAAAAATCGATATTTTCCATTTTAGACCACAAATGACTGGAAGATTTCACGCTAGCGTTCTATTCAACCCTCTAGTGATAGTGATATGATAGTGATAACCCTTGTGACATCATACTTTTGGAACGGCCCCTCTTTTTCCCTGATAGATTAAACTCTATTTTCAGGATTTAAGTGCCAATACGATCGAACTCATCGATTCTCATCAAATTTTGTGACACCCTTGGCTAACCCATGCTGTGTTGCCCGAGAAAAGAAGTCACTCCCTCAGTTCAACGCGTTCCGTTTAAGAAAACAAGGGGCCCTATAACTTAGAATATGCCAAATGATATTTAAGGCCCATTTTAACAACCTGAGTGAAGAGAAAATTCCTATTTTTAATTTGTCATGGTATTCTAACCAATTACACCACATGATGTTCCACTTCCGAACCCAGCCTCCACTTCTCAGTCGAAAGCGACCTGAGAGTAAAATTCTTCCATAAGCCAAAATATACTCCTAATTCATTTTTACTGCTTGGATACATGGCCTGATATTTTCAGTGATGGCTTAAGCTTTTGCCAAATTAAAGGTTTTTAAAATTATGTTTCGTGTATGTCCTAAATTAGCGAGAAAATTATGACCTCTCTATGTTCCTTCAAAGAGATTTATTTATTAACTTAAAATCAATACGGCAAACTAAGAGCGGAAATAACGATATATAATTGAAGAATAAAGTTTTCAATAATTCCTATATCACGCACTACACTTCATAACACACAAATTTTCAGTAAAAATATATGCTTTATGTTTGTATTTAAATTTAAGGAGGAGAAAATTTCTCGGGTTTCACACCAGGTGAGACCGTTGAAAACTCTCAATGTTTCGATAGCAGACTCAGCCATCGTCCTCGGGGTAGTGAGTGATGACGAGGGCTGAGTCTTTCGAGATGGCTATCGAACTGTTGAGAGTTTTCAATAGTCTTACCCTGTGTGAAACTCGAGAAATTTTCACTAAATAATTTCGTCGGGAAAACCTTAAATCATTTATAAAGTTTGCAGACTTGAATTACAGCTAACTAAGTGAAGAGGAACCCCGGCCTTCGGTATGTTCGTTTCGACCAAGTCCCTGGGTAACACTGAACAGGAAGAAAATGTAATCCCTTTTAGACCTACCAATGAATAGGAATTCGTTCAAATATGGAGGACGGTTGGAAAGTATACATATAGACGGATAGGAGAAGAAGGGTGGTATGAGGGCTAGAATCGACTAGGAAAATCACCTGCAGCCAGGTTGACCGTGGCTCCTAGGGTCCTTCCCGTGTAAGGGGATCGAACCAGGGCGAGCAGGGTAACTCCTTGTGTGCTGTGGGGAGGAACCGAAGAACGAGAGGGCAAAGTTGGAAAACGACGCGGGTGGAGGTTTTTACGGGTTGTGGGGGAAGTGACAGAGGAGGAGTAGGTTGATGTGTTCCCCGGGGAACTGCCAGAGGGGGGGGAGGGGGCACACCGTAGGGGGTGGGGGGGCAGAGCGCGCGCTCTCTCTCTCTCCCGCATAGCCCCCGATGCTGGGGCTCTTTCGGAAGAGAGCAGAGGGGTGGTGGTGTATGGAGGGGGGTGTTGGCGGCGTAGAAGAGAGAGAGAGAAGGGAGCGTACATGCACTACTACTCGGGGAAAGGGCGACTCGGCGAATTAAAAACGCCCGCCTCTGCCGCGCGCCTCCCAATCGATACGGCGGCGTCGGGTCACGTGATCGAGGGCCTGACCAATGGGAGGCCGCCCTCCCAGCCAGCGGCGTTACACGCACGGTTAACGGCGCGGGCGAGTAGGCGTATATAGCGGCGCGGCGCGGCGGGCGGGGAATTGACGACGACGTGGAAACCAAAAAAAAAGAAAGAGGAAACATTTTCCCCCTTTCGCGTGTGTGGCTTGTTTCATGCGTTAGACTTGGGTCTATGCGTTTGCGTGTGGACTTTCCGGGTTGAAGAAAGAGAAGGAATGACACATCCACTGGAAGAGGCGGGAATGTTCTCATGCCGATCAAATAATTCGGCTAACGGGAAACGCCGTTCCAAGTTCAAACGCGCAATGGTTCACTGAATGCCGGATTCGATCATTCACTGGGGCCGATAAGACTCAAAAGTGGCGCAGATCGGAGTTGGTGAGTTCAAGCCGGCGCTTGACGGAGTTCAAACTCCGGACCCTTGCTCCACCACTCATGTCTCCGTAGCAAAAAAAAAGAGACTAAAATTAACTTTTCCATATGTTTTAAGTTATCAAAAAGATTTACCTGAAAATTATGACTCCACGTCCTTTATTTATAAACACCCCTCCTGAAATTCAATCTTTGCCAAAATTAAAGCATCCGAAATAATTTTGCACCTTTTAGAAATATCCATGGCAATTAAGAAGCAATGTGCCCACAGTGCAAATAAACCGTCCTCCATTACATGTCATACTCTAAAATTCAAAATATACCATTATACTGTGAATTTTTGCAAAGCCTATTTTTTCCTACAGAAGTAGAACCCCTGGGTGCCAAATAAGAAACTACAGGAGTAGAGAGAGAGAGAGAGATACCAAATGGGGGAGAGGGAGCAGTAAGCTGCGGGAAGGTTCTCATGTCGATGAAATGATTCGGCAAACAGGAAACGCGGTTCCAAGTTCTAACGCCCAATGGAATGACGGCTTGTCGAATTCGATCACTCATTAGGGTCAGACAGCACTCAAAAGTGGCGTCGACTGGATTTGGAGGATTCAAACTGATGTTCGATAGTGTTCAAACGATAAACCCTCGCTCCACTAATCCTATTTCTTCTCAAAAACTCTTCAAAACAATATTTACGAATGGAATTTGTACAAAACATCAAATTTAAATAACACGACCCGTTTATCGTCGCGTAAGCATCAGTATTGTAAATATTCTCGTAATTAATATTGCAATAAAATAACACCAAGTAAGTTAAAGACGGCCAAATTTTATTTGGATTTAAAAAGCGCCTCAAAACTACCTATTTTCTTTTCTATTAATCCAACATTTGTGATGATATGATTAATATTACATAAATACACTTAACCCTAAATTATTTAGTGATTAAACCTTCACCACAACTAAATAATTTTTTATGTTTAATAATGGAGTCATTCACTCCATTAAATTTAGTTTTCTTCAAGGGGGCTCTAAAAACGGATTAACATTTTTTTGGAGGTAGAAACTCGCAATTCACCATAACATACAACAGTTAAAAAGATAGATACAACATGAAGTTATTGGTGGCGGCCGATACTTTGTGGAATTCCATTGTAGGAAAAGGAACTTTGCACTATTTCCACTGGAGAAATTTGATTTATTGAGTCGACATGTTTCACTGCACTGCAGCATCGCAATGGCAGTCCTGATGATGCTGCAGTGCAGTGAAACATGTCGACTCAATAAATCAATTTTCTCCAGTGGAAGTAGTGCAAAGTATTTTATCCTATTCCTATAGATACAACAGTTCACAAATAGTTAAACTCATATTCCTAGGGGTAGGTATATGCTACAAGTGTATTTACTTCTTCTTATATTTTGTGCATGAATAATTCGATTATTTTGTTTCTATTTTGTTGCTATTAGGTTATTATTATTTATCAGTCGTTAACTTTTTCCGTGGTTTGAAAACAAAAATTATAAGCACATTTTAACATAAGTAAGCGTACTACACACAGCTCAGTCGCAGATTTGGGAATAATGCTTTCACATATCGCAAATGAAAGAGTGTTGTTTCTGAAATCAGTATGATTGCTCACTGAATATGCTTATTGGATTAAAGCAGACAGGACTCAAAACTGGATTCAATGGGTATGCATTGCCGGCCTCGGTGGCGGTGGGGTAAACTTCTCGCCTTCCAATGCTGAGTTCGCAGGTGCGAGTCCAGCCTGGGTGGATTTTTCTCCACCTTGGGCATTGATGTTTGTGAAGGTTGAAATGAGTTAATTGTAAGAAAGGACTTGATAGTCCTAAAATTCACTAAAATAATGACGAAATTATTATTATTGAGGGTCGGAAAGGTTCAAACAATGAACATTATCTTGAGGAATCCTGTTTCCCTTGGAATACTAAAAAAAGAGACTCAGAATCTCTTGGCATTATAATAATATTTATTCTGAATTTCTGATTATGTTGTCATTTCTTGGCATTAGAACACCATTCGCAATTCGAAATTTACCAAAAATAAAGTACCTGAAATAATTATTTTTAATGAACAAGTAGGTATGCCAGTCAAAACAAATACACGATGCAGGCAATCAACCTTACTTCCCATGAATTTATTATAAGATTGAGCGGTACAAAAAAGGAAACAGCTCAATATACAAAAGACTTATGGAAAAAAATTATCCCGCTAAAGCAGAACCATGCATTCAGCTCTGAAAATAAAAGAGAAGACTACCAGTGTAACTATACATTAGCGAGGAATTACTTGAAAAAGGTTATTCCTTTTTTTAAGGCATTTTCATTTCTAAGGAAAATTCATAAAAATACGTAGCACTTACTCCAAAACTAGTAGTTTTTCGCAGTAATCCAGCCATAGAGATTGAAGGGAGTAGATAATACATAGGCATAGAGCAGATTTTCAGGCAATTGAGAAATTATAGTAAGATATTCATCGAAGACGTGGCTTATAAAAACTTTCTCCAAATTATAGATAATTAAATGCATCTCTTGATCCCTTACGATCCTCATTAATATTAACAAGCGACATTAGAAATAAATTGATAACCAATTTTAAGGGAATAAGGCACGGGGGATAGCAAAAGGTGGATGAATTTTAGGAGGGAGGGTATATATTACAACAAAGCATGCAGAATAATTATTACCAAATTGAATACCTGTATGAGCTGCAACATTGCTTTGGATCAATAAATGGGCAATATCTCATGTTTTTGACTACCTTGACATAAAAAAATAAAGCTTAAAATAATGAAATCGTGAGTCAACACACTTAATGATTAACAGGTCAAGAAAAATTCCGACCAAATTAGTTATATATGGTAAGAAAATTTAATCATGCAACAATGTTTGATTGAAAGTCCAAGAGCCATCTAATTCAGTTCTCATCATCAACAAAATTATTTCCAATACAACCAACGAGAGAACTAAGGGGTATAACGATATTCATGATTGTCCGGAAAATCGCCATGTTCGATATGCCTTCTAATTTTAGGCACTCTGATTATTAATGGGTTTTGAGAGTAAATCTAACCGTTCAATTTTTTAAGAGCCGTTGAAACTTCCTAAAACCTTACTTATTCACAAATACTATAGAGTAAAATATTTTTCGATTGAATAGAGTATTTGCGTAAGTGAGGTATTTTGTTGAAATTTATTATTGCGAGTAGTGTTTGGTTTCGAAATTCCACGTACGAAATACCAAGGTATAATTTCTACTAATTAATTTAATAAATAGCTTTTAATATGCATTGTTTTAGCATCGAAATTTCCAAGGTCTAAACGTAGTGTGACGTCATCTCCCATATTAGCAGAAGCGAAAAAGCCTTGCTGTGCGTTGAGAGTGAAATAGTTTTTGCCTTTTCGAAGTTATTTCGATATTTGAAATAAAACTTTGGTGCTCATCATAAAAGTTGGATTCGCAAAGGCAAGTTCCAATAATCTTCCGGGTGTGGACGCGTTAATGATCGGAGATTTCCTGAGCAACATTGCATTATGACACGAAACAATACTATTTGTAGCTCTTCTTTTTCGCAGTAATTTTTAATTGATATCATCAGGCATCTACATGGTAATTTTTGGAACTATTTAGCCTGTAAAAAAGGATATTTACCACACAAGGCAGTAAATACAACACAGAACGAATGTAAACAAACCCGGCAGCGATTGTGGAGTAAGGGCGATTACGTCACATCAGATTCAATATGGCCGCTGTCCGTTTGTGCGCAAGGTTCGAAATGTGATTTTAAATCGCTTATTGTTTAAAAAGTAGAAAGGTTACGACAGTAAAATTTTTTATTTATGGTTTTTACGCACCAAAGCAAAATTTAACATAGTTTCCAAAAACTGTGCAAATACTCTATTAAGCGGCGAATTTAAATAAAAATAAATTATAAGGAAAATTTCCACCGCTTTTCTGAGAAAACACTGTTATAATTATATCTATTTCGACAGACAAATATGTAGCTACATGCAGGTAGGATGCAAAGCATAGCAAATACAACTCATCTACACGTAAGATGATATTCTCAAATATTTCTTTCAATCTACAATATTTTACAGAGGCAATTTACCCAGCGGGAAAGGCTGGTTCAATTTCAAAGAATCTTTAAAAAAAAAAGATGTTATAGGCATCGCAGAAGTTGATGGCACTCGCTTGTATAAGGTGAGGAAACGGGGATAATATGCGAGAGAGGTGGGAACAATAGACAAACATTTCCGCAATCTAGAAAGTGCGATCGCGAATTTGGAATAAGTGGGAATGATACAATGAGCAAAGTAGCTCAAGTAGAAAAAGCGCTCTATCAGAAGAAGAGTCTACTGACAGCAATACAAGGTTGAACGTAAGGACGTACTCAATTAAATCATGCATAAAGTAGCATGCTCTTATATCATATGGAATTTCATTACAGCAGCTAACAGAGGGAATTGGAAGAAATGGACTATAGGTTTCACCGAAGAATGGTGAAGAGCAAATGAGCTGAGAGTATCACTAGAAAAGAAATACTAAGAATTAGGGGGAAAAATTGTTCTGAATACTGCGAAGTAGAGAGGTATTGGACATTGAAGACCTAGGATAGAACGCGTTAAGCAAAATAAAAGTGAAGAAAAAATAAGTAACAATGACGAAATAGAGCGGTTAGCTGAAAAGCGAATGGTGTGGAGAGATGCAGCAAACCAATCTTTGATTGATGACTGCTGAAATGATGATGGAGAAGTAAAGAATGCTTATTTCCGCGATAATACATCACTGCAACGAAACAACGGCCTGAATATCCGCTAAGACCCACCAATGAGAACGTGCCTGCTGAAATTTGACTCCAGTACGTCGTGCATATCCTAAGGCCTCATAGAATATTGAAGGCAAGCGGATACTTCTGCAACGTTCCGTACCTATATTGGGATAACAGGCAGTTCGAGTGAATATATTGGAATATTTTAAGAGTGACTACTAAATCTGATCCATCTCCCGTCTGCGTATGGGACAGTTATCTCTCAAGCCCTTATTTGACGTCAGTGCTGTCCCCGAATTCAAGATGAGAAAATGTGTTCACCATTTCCGCATCAAATCATGACCACGCCCCCCGGTAAGTTTTGAATATAACAGCCCGAAATCTTTAGACCACCCGTAAAATTACGTAACTTAACAATGGATACAGAAAAGTGATTTTTCTCTACATCCCTTCCACTCAAACAGAATAATGTTCCCCACCACCCCTCGCTGCTGTCTCTCATGAATTATGCGTCCCAAGCTTCGTCTAGTAATTAATGGTATTCCAATTTTTCACGTTCATCACTCGAAGTTTGATCATAAAAATACTTGTAAAGCGTTTGCTCATAGAAGTCACCTCTGAGATTGATTGGCGGTACAACTGAATAGCAGATCACTGAAGATACCATTGGGCTTGGCTCGAATTTAGAGTCGTGACCCTCGAATACGTTCTGAGTGCTGTTGCCCACGTCTGCGATTGCAAGCATGAGGTGCAAAATGTCCCTAGCCGACGAAGCACGTTAAACTGAAATACTACTATGACAACTGAATAGCTCTCGATAACTCGCTAAAAATAATAGTTTCCTTAGACATGGGTTACAAAATAAGTGCTTCGGCGCATACAGACTCACAGTATCCTTTTGAAAAATGCTTCTCTTACAATACAAGCCATACATGATTTTGATTTGCAATATGACACGGGTGGATCATATTTTAAAATACCATCTCCTTTCGATATAGTTATAACGGTAACACAAGGATTCTGAGGTATTTTAACTGTTTAAAACAGTGAAAACTATTTTTAAAAAGGAATTAGGTTAGACAAGGGTGATAGTGTCAACGATTTTTGAAGATTGCCATGGTGGGACGTAACATCTAAGCATATCACCGATATTGCGGAGGTTGTACTACACTAAAATAGAGACTCAAGTGCTATTTAAAAGTGCCACGGAGCTGCATCGGTAAATTACGCGAGGGATACGTGTACGATAACTAGCGAACCGATTATATCGCTCTTCGCTTGATTAGCGGCTTATAAATCAGCTTCATACAGCAACGAGTGGCGGTATTAACAAGAAGACTCCAGGAATCGGTTCCAATCGGAAATGACCGTTGAAGTACCTACTGATTTAGCATTCTAATATCTCTCTAGTCCCTCATCACACTTCTTGATCCTGACGTCTCATCAGATCCATTTCCCTTTTCCTGACAGTGCGCACTAGTATGCTTCCAGCTGATACATATGAATGTCAATATTAATAAATATAAAATAAATTATTTTTTTTAAACTCATTTTCACGATGACGCCAAAGAATGTCCAGGTAAGGAATCGTGTTTCTCTCGAGGCACCCTGTCACCATCAGCACTGGGGATCTAGGGTTCGCAAGCTCAACCTTACGTGCGAAACTACAACTCACTCCGCCTTGTCATTCAACAGTTAACTGTTTACACGGACGGACGGACTGTCCGTCCGTGTAAACAGTTGAATGTTGACGGACACATTCGTGCAGAATTCAGGGTACTTCATCCGCATCCTGGAACAAACTAAAACCGAAGATGGTGACTAAATGGTGAGCTTTGATGTAGTGTCCCTTAGGCCTGGGCGATAAATCGATATATCGTAAAATATCGCGATATTTTAATATATCGCCAATCCGATTTTGAGTTTTTAAAATTGACGATATATCGTTGCTCGATAAATATCGTCTTATCGTGCACCGATATTTTATCAGGGCATGATAAGATATCGGGGCACGATAAATATCGCGATAAATATCGTGATCACGATAAATATCGCGATAAAATATCATGTTATCGCCTCCCGATAAAATATCACGATATCGCACCCCGATGAAATATCACGATAATAGATCGTGATATTGCTCTCTTTGCTGAGTTTGTTTCGGTATATTTAGATCAGTGGACAATATATACACTAATGTACAAACATTTGTTTTCAGTTCCTTCCAAAATTTGAACTAGACGTCACCTATAAACTATCGGACCACTGTTATTGAAAGAGAGAGAGAGAACTGCTGAGAATTTGAAATAGCAGATATCAGAATAGTAAGTTTTCAAACATACTTGCTTCAGCTTGAGCGCAGGCCAACCCAAAGGCTGTCTTTTTCCGACACGATTAACCGGCGCCTTATCACGATAATTCATCGGGCGCATTTGCGCAATATTTGAACGTGCGCAATATCACCATCTTTTATCGTGATATTTATCGTGATAATATATCGTGATATTTTATCGGGGCGCGATATCGTGATATTTTATCGGGACGCGAAATCATGATATTTTATCGCGATGTTTATCGTGATATTTATAGTGCCCCGATAAAATATCGGGGCACAATAAGACGATATTTATCGTCACGATATGAGTTATCGATATCGCCACCTGACGATATGCTAAAATTATCGTATCCCGATATTGAATTATCAATATCGCCCAGGCCTAGTGTCCCTGTTCACCAAGGTTCCTGCTGATGACTCCATCCGCCTCATCAAAGAACTTACGAAGAGAGACTTACCTAAGGATTTCTCTGGACTGGCGGAGTTTTTCCTTATGAATTCCTACTTCTTATGGAAAGGGAAATATTACCACCAAGACAAAGTTATGGCCATGGGATCGCCCCTCTCCCCTGTGGTCGCCAACTATTCTTCTTTGGACAATATTCATGGAGGATTTCGAGCAGCAGGCCATCCAGATTTACCCGAAGAAACCTTCCACGTGGCTTAGATATGTTGACGATACATACGTGATTTGGCCTCGCGGAAGAGACGAGCTGGATAAGTTCCTGAATCACCAATCATATGCGACCAGCTCCAGTATAAAGTCGGACCAAAATGCAGCGCAGATACAGATGTGACATACAGACGATGCGATTTTCATGGACTGACATTCAGGTTTTGGCTAACTTTCTTTATTTCTTTTTCTGAAATTTTCATAAATGGCCATTGATCTACTGCTCCAATGTACTAGGAAAATGCAATATGCCTCATTTTATAGAGATGTATCGCTTCGTTGTCGTCAGATATTCTTCTTCTTCGCTGGCGTCATTCACTAAGGTCCCATGGAAACAGAAGAACATGAGAGCCCCTTAAGTGAATGCCCGATCGTCGATAGCTTCCCTCTAGGATATAATCAGTCATAATCTCCTTTCGCTCCCCTTACAATATACACCATGAGTTCGTGTTCAACCATGACGGATTTACTATTCATCCGCATCCTTTGAAAACTGATATATTCTAAGCTGGAAAGTTTCCCCGGTAAAAATATCTATGAAAAGAGAAGATGGCACTTACAGACATGGGCAATTGCATTCGGGTGAAGCGGAGGGTTAAGGGAAAAGGAGGTAAAGCATGGGAAGAAGATGCTCTCACAATTATATCTAGAGCATTTGGAGCCTTTGGTAGAATCTCGTAAAATGTTGCGATGATACACAGCTTAAGCCAGAGCACGGTAAATTGTTTTATTTTTTTCTTTCTTTTTATAAATAAAATTGTAGGAAAACTCATAAAAATTGAGGAATTTTTATAACAGTACGCAGGGACGGCTAATGGTAACTTTATTCCTGCCCTGAGGGCCCGAGTTCAAAACCCAGAAGCAGCGATAATTTTTTTCAGGGGTTTCCGATCCCCACTGGCAGGCTGTGAAGAACGTTTGTAGAGTAGCAATCCGTCCGTGAGCTGAGGCGTATTTCTCCTGACACTTCAGCAAAATTTGTTTATGGTAAGGAGATGCCATATGGTAAGGAGTTCCTGTCGATTCTGCCTCCAGCCTCACAAAAAAATAAACGTATATCAAACTAGTTAGCCCCATGGCGCAAATTACCTCAAAGCTCTCCTCCCTTTCTAATCACTATAGCTAGGGGGGTAGAATATCTAGCGATTGAAGGGTCAATCAAGGTGTATTTCACAGACGAAGTTTAGCGAAGAAATAATTTCATCCCAAGACATTGTTACTAACAGCTAGTCAGTGAATAATAATCATAAAGTTAAACAGACTTAAAGGCTTTTAAAATATTCATGTTTAGGGGCAGCTAGGCATTTTCCAAAAAAGTAAGCACATCAATGGGCAAAATGGTAGGCAGTGGATAGACTCCTCTCTACGATGGTCAGACGTTCCTTACTGGTTAATGATTGCCTTTTTTTACAAAAATAGATTTTTGTGAATGTTTCTCGCTGATTTCTCAAAGCCTACGCAATAAACCATCCCTTCCACTTTGATCTCAGCAGATTAGCAAAGATGCATCGTTTTTTTTCATTTGGCAAGGAGCGGGTTGATTCTAATGCAAAATAAAAACAAGGACACGTCAAATAAGGAGCTGATTTTATCTCAATTGGGTTTAGTTTCCGAATACGTTGGTTATAATATCATTTGAAAGTGCGGAAATCCCTAAAAGATGATACAGCCAATAGCATCGAAGAATAAAAAACTCGAGTTAACGCCGAGGGAATAGAATTTCTCGCAATCATGTGGCGGCACAAGGAGACCCGCATTCACACACCGTTCCGGCGGCGCACTTTGACGCCAACCCTCAAAAATTTCTCGCACCCTACACAGCTTCAAACGATTAAAAGCGACGGGACGCGCGAAAATCGTTGACTCCCACCCCCGTCTGACCTGGATACATTGGGAGAGCGGCAGGGGAGAGAAGAGCCCGAGGGGGAGGACGTGGGATGGAGGAGGCCAAAACAAAAAAAAACTAAAACACTTTCTCTCTCTCCTCCAAAAAAAACTCTCTCCCACAAGTCGAGTGATATAAAAGAGTGAAAAATGTGAACGAAAAAAAAATAAAAAAATAAATTGTCGGGGTGAAGAGAACGCTGACGCCGATCACCACATGCGGGGAACTCTCAAACTAAAAACCACGCGCACACAAAAACAAGAGACGACGACTCAAAAGCGCAGATGGGTGCGGCGTGGTCTCTCTCTCCCTCCGTCGACTCTGACGCACTCGAGCCAATAAAATCCGCTCTCACCGCACTTCCGCACCCGCTATTTCGCAGGGGAGCGGAATACATACGGGAAGCAAACACGCTTTGCATCGAAGCGGAAGGAAGCGAAACCAAAAACCACGAAATATTTTTCCTCCACTCTCCGCGAAACAATTGCGTCCACTCTTCTCTCTTCCGATGTAAAGACCGTAATCTAAGGGCGACTTTGAAGAAAAAATGAATGCCGGCACACCTGATAACAGAGTCTACAAGGACTGTACTCAGAAGTTTCATCTCAACTTGTACTAACTGCGGAAACCAGAAAAAGAAACGCAATATTCAAAGATTCATTATTATCAATACATTCTAGCAAAATTTTATTCATACATTTCAAGTACTTATTGATGGGATTCTGACAGGTACTTTTTTTACTACAGCAACAAAGTACTTTTTGTTTCCAAAAATGTATATCACGCTCTCTCTTGAGAGAAAAAAATAATACCTACCTGCCCCTAAACATGAATATTTTAAAAGCCTTTAAGTCTGTTTACCTTTGTGATCATTATTCACTGACCAGCTGTTAGTAACAATGTCTTGGGATGAAATTATTTCTTCGCTAAACCTCATCTGTGAAATACACCTTGATTGACCCTTCAATCGCTAAAGATTCTATCCCCTAGCTATAGTGATTAGAAAGGAAGGAGAGTTTTGAGGTAATTTGCGCCATGGAGGCTAACTAGGTTGATATACATTTATTTTTGGTGAGGCAGGAGGCAGATTGGGCCTCCTCAGGCCTTGAAAAACTCACGGACCTAAGCACTGAGCTAATTTTACTCCCACAATCCACTGAGGTTAATTACCCAATACTCGCATCAGAATTTCGAGTACATGTAGTGTTCTACGTCCATGCGATTTTACATTTTCTTTCGCCATTGCAGTCATAGTCGAAATATGCTAAATTCAATTTTACAATGACTGATTGGCATAATCCCATTCCAAATCCAATATGACATTTGTCATCACACAATATAAATCAAACTTCATTTTAAACTTATGCTCCGAGGACAGGGTTACAAAGCGCTGATGAATGAACAATTGAACAATTCAATGAACAATTACGACATGGTTACAATCAAACAGGACATGACCAAAATATCAGCCACCCAGTATAAACTTTTATCTGGCATATTTTATGTGAATAAGAACCATTTGTTCCAAGCACCTTGCCTCTTGCGATATTTATGAATTTATTCCACATTCTATTAATTCGTTTCCCCATGAGTTATAGGAGGCTGATAATTTATACAAATAGGTAATATGTTCGAGTAGGCTTTGTTTCAATTGCGGTCTCAAGGGATAAGATAAATTCTACTGTTTCAGGCTGGATATGGTGGAAGTTCTCGATATTCATAATGAATAAAAACACTTGGTAATCTTCCACAGATTTCTAACTCTGTGGAAGATTACCAAGTGTTTTTATTCATTATGAATAAGGGATAAGATATTCCTTCGTAGAATATTGCTGGGTGCTGCTAGCAAAAATTAAGTCCAAAACGATGGCTAAAATTGAGTTCATTTAGATTAACTGAAGACTCAATTTAAAATCTATTCGCATGAGTTTTAGTTTTTACTCGAATATTTGCAATTTCCTATAAATGATTTTACTTCTATTTCACTAATTAATCGAAGAAGATTTTACAATTTAAGATGCGTCTACAAACAACCGCTAGGAATAATTGTTGTTAAGAAATTTTATATTTTTATTACTTCAAATTTCAAACTCGTATGGACGGGCTAATACGAAATAGGGATTGGTGAACTTCTTTATAATACTACAAGACTTTCATCAACCAGCACATAACACGGAGGAGGGAGAACTCTTGGAGGAAAGCTGATTGAGGCAAAAATATAAAAGCCTGATATTTTATTAAATAATTTCGGCACGGGCTACTCAAGTTTTATCCCTTTTTTATCGTGAAAGCTGCTGGATGGGAGAGCCAATATTATTTCAGCACTTTCGGTCACTTTTGGCCATTGAGGTGAAGCAGGAGAGACAGTTATTTTGTTTGCCCCGAGCTTTTTATTTTGAAATACGAGCGCGTAATTGGTTTTTCATTAGGGGTGGTCAGCGAAGAGGATTATAGTTTCTTTTTTTCGCTCGCCGCTCCACACATTTTTTTAATGCGCTCGTCGGAGCAGGATTCGGAGGCGAAGGTCAATGTGCATGCTGACTAATGGGATGTGTATATTCCCACCAAATGTATACATTTAGATGAGACCATATTTCGAAGTCAGCTGTTGGCATATAAAGAATGGGATGCACCGGTCAAGCGTATCGGCTGCTGATTTTTTTGACACGCAATTCAAGTAAGTTTCTCACCTGGACCAAGTCTTGCGCGGATCCAAGGAGCTGAAGTCATTCCCAATCTTTAGTTCCAGTTTACTACTTAATATATTACATTATTTGATATTATAATCCACAGAGAGGCACTCAATGGCACGGGGAGAGGTGCTTAGGAGATGTGGAGGCATTTATTTTTTATGACATAATTCTATCTTTTTGACAAATAATAATATACATCGTGTTTTGTGATCTCCTTCTAGGTAGAACCCTGGAGCCTTGATTAGAAGCTTTAGATATTTCAAGGATTTCGATGTAAAAAAGATACGTTTTATACACAGGTATGCTTGGCTGCTACTGATTTTTTGAAGCGTACGTATTCAAAATTATGGATGCTCTTTACTAGATTTTTTTTATAATTCATTGCCCACTTGCTAGGAAGCGACAAGTGCAGATAAAATTATAGATACTGCATTTTTTCCAGAGGCCATGCTACTTCTTCAACTTCCCATTTTCTGCTGGAAATGGCATTTGACGCAATATCTCTTCTGGTGATTGAGATACTTTTTCCATTGGCATACACATTTCTACAGATTCTATTACAAATTATCAAAACGTATTTGCTGCTTGCTTTCACTTCCCGTGTTCTTGAAGCACTTACACAGGCTCGATGTTTTGTGGCTGTTTTAGCTGTAGCTTTTATGAGATATTCGCATAGTTTTTATGCATGGATGTTCATAATTTATATAAAAGAACAATTTTTACCTTTTATGTACTTCAAGTACAGGGACATCTACTTTAAAACCGAAGAGATGCCACAAGTGCGCATATGCATATTCAGTTTTGTAGCTGTGAGTAAAAAGATGGGCCTTGTTCAAACCGAATTTAATAATATTCCAACTATATTACTACGTTGATAGAAGTTAAATAACGAACAGTAATTTTAACAACCCGCTGGTTGTCTATTTTCATACTATCAAGCAAGTAGAATACAGCGAAATAGGGTGGGAGCCTTATGAAACCCTCGGTTTTTGACATAAATTCGGGTTCCCTTTTCCCGTTCCCTTATTGTGATTATATAGGTTTCCAATTCTGCTTCTCAAATCATCCCGCTAACATTTCTTCTTTTTCATTACATTTTCCATTCAATCTAGAACTGTGTGTCCACTTTTTTTTAATGAAGTAACTCTCTCCACCTTACAATAATAAATATAGCACTACAACAGCTTCAAATGACGAGGGATACATGGCACCCAGCGAGCCATCAGAAGGGCGTATGGCGAGAAGGTGTAAGAACACCAGACACGAAGAGGGAGGGAATAAGCTAAATAAACTGGGAGAATTAGACAAAAAATGATATTGCTTTGCTGGATATTTGCCGTTTTATTGCATCTGTTTCCTTAGCAGTAATTAACCATGCGTGAGAAAAGGAAATACTTACATTTATCTGTTCAACTGCTTACGTCTCTAAATACCATATTTCCTTTTCTACAGATGCAGTATGTGGGTAAAATAATATCCTATTCACCTTGGATTCACAAAAGTTATCTCGACGATAAGCTTCATTTGTGGTTTATTATTCTTAAGAATATTTCCTTTTAAGCAAATTATCTGGAATGATTCATTCTCATCAAAACTCAGTATCGGCGCATACTGGGTTTTGGTTTTGTCCATACATATCAGATTAACCGTTGCATAAACAGTAGGAGGCACAGTGCCTTGTTTCTGCAAAACGAGCCACCATCAACACGATAGGAATTTCGTTGAATGTTAAGGCACCGGTAAAAATTTATGGGCACAATAAAGAGCGCGCGAATTTAGCCGCACCGGACAGCGAAGCCGCCTTCGGGTTGAGAAAGCCCGGCTACAGCATCGCATCGCCGTGGAGAGGAAAAGAAAGAGTGACGGGTGGGAGGGATGGTGGGGGGGATAGGGGTTGGGGCGGGACACGGCCTCAAATGGGGTCGAAAGGAGGCTGGCACGGGGCGCGATGGCGTGCCAGAGGGAGAGAGGAAATATGGGTGGTATCCCCCTCACCCCACGCGGACCGCCAGGGGCAAAAAAGGGGGAGCGGGGAAGCGGATTAAGCATAAGGGGGAGGGAATGATAGGGGGGGGGGTTGGTTGGGATTGGGGGGGGAGCACAATATTTCACGAGATGAGGCAGGTGGATATATATGTGCGGGGGAGAGGGGGAATGGTTGGGAAGGGATATGACGTCCGATTGGCGGGGGGAGGGTGTTACGACCCCCTGGACGTATTCCGAAACCCTGCGGTAGAGTAGGGGGGCCGCGATAGGGGTGAGAGGTGACCGAATTTGCACGACAAGGAAACGCCGGCAAATCGCTCGTCGGGTTGAAATCGACAAAAAACCACGCCCACATCAAATTCATCATGGGCATTTCAGCTTTTTGAGGGTGTATGTGAGTAGCTATTTTTAACCGTGAACGCGAAAAAAACCAACCCATTAACTAACGCAAACATCAGATTTTTTTAATGTCCAAAAGTTTTCCGAAACATGTGAATTCACAAGTTCTGGCTCTCCACATAACTATGTGGCAAGCAAGAAACATCTAATGATAAAAGTAGTCTTCGGAGTGACAATAACGGTAGGAGTGAGATATCATCATCAGTACGTAGTCAACAATTCGAGAATTGATTTGTTGCAGCTCTCCACTTCAATTCACCCTCTTCCAATCGCTTCATTCCTACATATTTACTAACTTTGACGTCCTTCGTTATTTTCCTAATACATTCCAGCCTTGGTCTTCCTTAATAATTCTTCCCATTCATGCTCCTTCCAGTATTGTTATCAAAATCAGTTGTATCGCAAAACGTGTCCAATAAGTTGGTCTCTCTCCTTCTTTGCACATTTTTCATTATAGGTAATTCTTTTCTCCCCAACTCATCGTAGGACTTCTTCGTTAGTGCTTCTATACGTATATTATATCTTTATCATTCTTCGGTAACACCGCATCTCCATTGCTTCCATTCTCTTTTGCTCCGCAGCTGTTATTGTCCAGGCTTCACTACCACATAAGAGGATGCTCCAAATATAGGTTTAATAAAGTACTTCCTTACTTCAAGGCTAAATGTAAGATAACTGATGCTATTTGCACCACTTATGATATACGGTTACATCGGTAATGGAAGATGCGACGATGATACATTGATGCGACGTTGAACATGCAGACACAACGAGAGAACAATCGTTGGCTAAAAATAACGTCGACGGTGTCCATGGCCGGGGCGGAGCGAGCCTCTGCAAGGTGACACTTGGAATAGGGTCAGATAGCAGGGGCAGGAAAGTACGTGGGAAGAGGGGAATAGTCAACTTTCCATTTCCAAATGGGTATTTTATGGATGCTTTTCTTTGATCCTGCGGATATCGGGATAGACGATGAGTTTGACACCGATTGTATATGTATTAGAGCGGCCCAGCCAAGTCGCAAACAAAATCGCAGTTGCGAGTCAAGCCGGATGCATCTGATTACCCGCGAACAGCGAGGCCTCCGAAGGGAGGTCCATCGTCCATATTCCCTAGAAATCTAGGGCGCGAAGAAGGAAAAACAATATAGGATGAATCTACTCAACCTAATTCCAAACTGATACGAGCATTGAGGGAGCCTGGCGCAATAAGGCAAATTGACATGCGGGACAAAGTGGAGATTTAGAATTTCATTTATTCAAAAAAAAACAGCAGAAGAAAATTATGGCGAATCACTGACAGAATGGAAAGTGGTGGAATAAATCTCTTTCTCAGGTGAGTTCTACGGAACGCCACGTGTGTAAGAAAACATAGCGGAACTTTCTTGAATCACTAAAGTCAGACCGGAGTAAAGACTCACTTCCTGTTACACTCAATTCGCCAATCCATTATTTTTTCGACACTAGACTTGCCGGTATACTCGGTCCCGTCAAGGAATAATATACACAGCATCATTTCTTTATGGCATCGTTTCAATCGCAATAGAATTTGCATATTATATTCCGTAAAAGAGATATTAGTTCGCTGGGTTAAAAATGAAAGACACTTAAATTGAGGAAAATTAATATTTCCACACGGCGGGTACAGGGTTTTGGTGAAAATGTCCATTACGGATACTCAAAAAGTAAGAATAAGAATGCATAAAAATTTCCACACGGTCTAGCAAAAATTTTCTCACACAATTTTACCACTTGAGAAAATTATGTCCTGAAGTACAGTTTAGTATCACGAGGAATTTTAAGAACTCCATGGCTAGAGTTGCCATAAGGGTGAGGCAAAAATGCAGGACATCAGTACATCGTAATTTCATAGCAATGACTTTTACATATGCATTTATTAGATATTAATAATATATATAATATGTATTATTTACGAGTACAAGCATTTTATACGTCAAAATTCAGGACGATTCCGATTTTTCAGGCTTACGATAACCCTATCCAGGGTATAACACTCAACTTAGACCAAAAGAAGAGTTAAGAATCCATCCAAGGTTAAAAGTCATAGGGTGATTTTTGAGCTAGTAAAAAATATCAGCACAAAAGATCAATTTTCCCACCACATATCCCGCAGCAGAGGGGGTGCATTGCATAAGATCAATTATACTACATTTTCCAAACGAGCCTAGATAATTTAGGTGACAGATGGATGCTTAAAATACTAGACAGACGTGCTAAGTAAAGTGACAAGGTACATAAAAAATGAGCTGACGATGAATAACACTGAAAGGGAGCGAACTCAGTTAATATTATTTTAATAAATTATGCGTCTAGAATTAACAAGTAAAGAGACATAGCGTGAACACAGTACTGCATAACATTTCAATGTTGTGTAAGAAAAAAGACTAAATCTTTCCACCAAGGTAAAAATGAATGTCATCAGAATGTCGTAATTTCATAAAAATGGCATACATATGTACTTCGTATATATTAATAATTAGTATATTTACATACAAAGTAAAATCTACTTAGAAAACTAGTTATTTAACGTAATATTTTGAGTGAAAATTTATACCTACTGAAAAACATACATTATTTACGAGTTAAAGTTTTCTATAAGTCAAAATTCTCCTGAGGCATTCTTTCATGTGCTACATGAGATTACGATAAGGTTTTTGCAAATGTCATTTATTATTTATAAATAGAAGAAAAACAATACCAAAGTGCTTCTAGCTACTCTATCTGAGGAGAGATACGCCTCTATAAGACGTTACACTAATGGAAATTAACGACTGAGAGAAAAATTAAATCACAACAGACTTACACACAAATCATACTTCTTAACCTTTACCTTATATAACCTAGCCCTTATAAAATCAGTTCTTTAAATTTCTTAGAAGTAAAAAATTGTTCATTCAATTTACTTCATTATTACAGAACCAAAAAAATGTCAAAGGAGTTTTCGCGTTCATTTAAGCCTAAAAAAATATTTGATTACTGACTTATCAAATTAACTCCGATTTGTTTTTGACCGAAGCTCATTTATCACTATTAAAAATTAATGAGATCTATTGAAACCGTTCAGTCATCGAAATGAATTTGGTTATTTTTGATAAACAGAAAGATCAGATGTCCAAGATGCACTAAAGAGAAAGCATTAATGTACAACGAGATTTACACCATTAAACCAATTTATTTAAAGCTGTTAACTCCTGAGGAATAGAAATCATTTGCTTGGCGTGTCCCGGCGCTTTCGTGTCCACAAACAGGCAGAGAAGCAAAGCGATAGATGGGCAGCAGTAGTTTCCTTTAATTTCAAACCATGCCAACAAATCAAGTAAGGGGTGCCTTGATAAGATCGCAACCCTTCGTCTGCTCCTTAACACCTCACTTCAGACCACCCACAAGGTAGCAACCCTTGCAAAACCCCCCGCGGGATATTGCAGAGAAACTTGCAGATGTAGATAATAATGCGGCGAGAGAAATTGCATATAAATCCAATCCGTTTTATTGCAGTGAACTGAGGTCCAAGAGTTCTTCATGTAGAAAGCAATGAAATAATGTATATCCTAAGCATTGATATTTATAGATGCTCATATCGAGTAATAAAATTAAAAATAATTTGGAGCTAAATTATCGAAAGAAATATCTGAGAGGAGAATTTTATTTTGGCGCGATAAATTGAATCAACGATGTGGCGGAATGCGTATAGCACTCGTCCAGTTACAGTAGAGTCCCACCACTAAAGGCAGGAAAACCTCTGAGCACGTGCAGCTGCTCAAATTCTCATTCATATTTTGGGTTCCAGATTGTTGGATCGTTTTCCTCCCCACTGTCGGCTCCGGAGGCGAGTGTCGCCATTTTCCAGGTTTTCCCACGATTGGCATTTTCGGCCGGTCCCCTTCTCCCGCGGTCGCCTACAAGGAGGATTCACGGCGTGAAGGGTGGTGAATTCACTCCGAAGGGTGTGCGTGAATTTCACGCACACCCTTCGGAGTGAGGACTCCCTGGCGGTACCGCTATTCAAGGGTTCAGTAACCCTGGGTGCGTTCCGAATCACGCATGCTGCGCATCAAGTCGGAGCGCTGCAGCAGTCGTTCCGAATTGCTGACGCGCTTTGAAGCGCTTGATGCTTGTGCGCGAATCGGAACGGTCTTGATGCGAAGATGGCGCCAAAATAGTCATTTTCAAATGTGAGTGAGGTAGAAGTGGGTGGAGGACTGCCTGATCTGCGGTATAGCATGCGATTATCCGTGCCCTTGGTTAAAATGTCTCTCTGGTGAATTTTTAAAAGCGTAGATACATACTGACATCACGATAAAACGGAAAATATTAGTATGCATGTAAAAGAACGTGTGTACATGTACAACTAATATGCTTCATATGCAAGAACGGTGCATACATTGATGTTTTTATTATTAAAAATTATCCCGGATTATAATTAGAAAATTCAAACAACTTACATATCTCAGGTAAAAATCTGAAATTTTCTAGTCCACTCTCCTGAAACTCCCTTGCCCTCTCCACTGACATTCATGAAATGCAACTGCAATGTTAATTGAATAAACAAGATTTTTTTTCCAATTCCCTCACGTTGCAATAAAGACGTAGTAACTGACTTGCGAAAATGTTGAAAGCAGAAAATTTCTGAATTTACCAATAAACTCAGAATTAATATATGCATAACGGAAATTAACTACGCAAAGCTCTCAGTGAAGTGTTTATTAGCTGAACTAAAGTCTCTCCGATTCATTTGCAAGTTTCCCATTTTTGCCAACATTTCGGGCAAAGGATAAACCACGGGCGAAACATACCGGGTACATACTTCTTCAAATTCGTTGGCAATTATAATAATGGAACTTGGTTATGAACCACACATAAAAAATAATTTCCTTTGTACTAACAAGTGGTAGCCCAGTGGTTTTGAAAGCTGATTTTATTTCCGTGTAAATTTCACTCATAGCTGTACGATAATGGACAGTGATGGGAAGTAATTGATTGCAAGTAATCTGAGTACCGGTAACGATTACATCTGATTTAATTTTACCACTAATCGTTACTTTTCTCCAATTTTAATTTTACTCGTACTTTACTCAGGAGAAATCGTTACATTTTTGTAATCGTTATAACTCTCGAGGTAATTTTTAATCGGCGTGTAATTGGTCTTTGATAATGTGGATTACTCTGGGTTTTTTATTGTTTTAGACTGCATGACCAGTTGTTCACAATAGGTTATTCTGACTAAATGTTTCAACCCCTATCCATTCAGCTTAATATGAAGCCAAATCTCTAATAGAAACATTTTCCGCGTAATATGTTTCACGATTTACGAAAGCTTTATCGCAACCAAACTTATAAATATCGAGTGTCGCTGCCGATATACCGGCTAGTATATCGATACCGGTTGAGAACCGCAACTGAATAACTTCATTATTATCAACTAAATTATTTTATCGCTTTGGAGCGTTTCGCCCGATATGCCTTCCCGGTATTTTAAAAATACTCAAAATATAATTCACTGGAAAAATAAATTCAATTCCGATTTTATCGGTTATTTTATGCAAAATTACAGCTGTCGGTCACCTCACACTATTTGAAGTTCGAAGAAATATTATACTGGTATATTTTAACTCTTTGATATGACTATAATTATGCATACCACGTAAATTTAGGAGGGTTTTAAAATTATTGCAAAATAATTTTTGATTTGTTTAAAATAGTTTTAAAATAATTTTAAAAACAATGTTTGAAATAAATGTAACATATTATTTTACTATGAAATGCAAAAAAAAACTTTTCATGAAAAACTTGTCTCAGGACTTCCTATGTATGCATAAATATATTAAATCAACAAAAAATATGACAGGAAACGGAACTTTAAAAGAACATTACCTCATACATTATTTCAAAATCTTGAAAATGTCATGAGTTTAGCCATCTTATGACATTTTGATTTTAAAATTATTGGAAATAATTTTAAAATAATTTTCAATATTCTTTTGCTACTCGGGAAGCTATAATGTAATTTGTTGACGAAGAAGCAGAGTATGTCAATTTGTAGAATATTTAACAGTTGTTTATCCATTTCAGAGAAGCATGGAACGTACTAAACATGAAGCGTAATAAAATTTGGATAGCCGTCCACCACCACCTCAATTGTCTCCATGGTCACTTTCAACCAAATATTATGCTTTAAACTTTCGCGGGCTACGGGGTCTACGCATCAACTGCATCAGAAATTTCTGATGCCTTGATGCGCGCTTCAGATTGCCGGAAATGCTCGTTCCGGGGCCGCTTTAAAGCGCTCCAAAGCGCGATTCGGAACGACCTGAAGTGCTTTGATGCGCAGCATGCGTGATTCGGAACGCACCCCCTGTCTCATCCGGGCCCGGGCGTGGGTGTCGCGGTGGCGTTTTTCACCAGTGTGTGTCGAAAGCCGGGAGCGTGTGGACGCGGGCATGTGTCGTGCGCTTCGTCGGAAGTCGCGCGGGAAATAAACACAGATTCGCTTGAAGGTGTCCTCGCACTTTACTAATCACAACCTGGGTCACACAGTCCCGCGCGCACATTTTTGGTCCTTCGGGCTGGATTGCGCACACAGATACTTTTGAACAATAAATTCATTGAGTTGTGAGTTTCCGACGATTTTCGGTAAGGAGCCTGGTAAGCCTACCGATCAAACCAACTTATGGGTGATGGCTGATTTATTACTGATACAAAACGCAATGTGGAAATAGCGAAAAGAAAAACAGGTGCAATGGGTTTACTATGATGCAAGAAAACTGGAGAGGACACGAATACGACGAAAATAGGAAAACTGATGAGACTTTTTTCTACGGAAGGATGGTTAGGAAGGACGTGTGTAATGACATAAAGGTGCGTAATGAAGAGGTAAAACGAAAGCATGACTATACTTGCTGGATGGAACGGACAGTAGTGGTTGCTAGGGAATGAGCAGCTAACTGTAAGACGGAACAAGGTTATTATTAAGGATCATACATATCCTAATACTTAAAAGCGCATTTTAAAAGAATACCGTTCAATATTAAGTTCCAATATCCTTATAGCAGACCAAGAAGCAACCCAGTGGTGCTCTCGAGAAATATACTTCTTGCGTAATATCCAAATAACTAATTTGCGAAAATAGTATCAGAAAATTCCAGAGAAGATATTGCAATAGGCTAAAAGTAATAACCTAGAGGGTGGCAGATTGGGTTATAGCTTCTACATATATTCGAAAGACACTGGAATATCTTAATTACTATCACTGCTCTTTCTGCACGAGCTACCATGAAGGCACAGGATGAAAAGCCTGAGCTAAGAGTGAAAAACAAATTGTTTTCCTCAATTCTATAAGTTAACAAATATCACGCGCATCATAATAAGAACTCTGATATTGTAATTTTCCACATAAAAATGTTTTTAATCGACCCAGCATCGACCAATCGCATCAATAGCACCACTTACAACATTCAATGTAAATAAAATAAGACATATAAGGCAAGGCAGGACCATTTACATGAGTTTCAATCAAAGGCGAGTTTCAATCAAAAAATTCCAAATACAATATTTTTAAAAGTAGTGATTGTTGAAACATTTTCACAACATCCTGAGAGCTCTCCATACTCGGTGTTCACAGTCTGCGAAAAATGATCCGTTATTACGCAATCATGTGCAAGAACGCCGAGTGGTAACAGCGAGAAGGCGGCTAGTCCGTCATTCAAAAGAAGAAAGCAACGCACAGTAAAAAACAACGGAAAAAAAGTTGTTGATCATGTTTCCTGCTGAGTCCTCCAGGGCACTTATTTCGTCGTTAGCGATGCACCGTTAGAAAAGCTGCATCAGGCGCAAGCAATAGGAATAGCAACTCTCGTCAACTTTCTATGATTCGCAATCTTAACTTCGTACCACATGTCTTGCGCAGATTTTAGAGGGAGAAAATATGAACGAGACAACAAATGTATTTATTAATTTAGCGCCTTATTCCACTGACTAATATTAAGAGATAGCACGTGCCAAATTTTCATCCCTCAAGACTTCAAAGCTATTGCAAAAAAAGTCTAATGGTGTTCTTTAAAAAGATATTTCATTTGATATACCCAGTGTTAAAAAAAACATTGCGCAGCTTGGTAGCAGGGCATTGGAGTTCAAATGACCTGGTACTCATGATTAATGAATATACTTAGTACTTTTCCACAAAGTTAAAATAAATTTGCAGAAAAGTACTAAGTATTTTCATTAATCATGAGTACTAACATAATGAAATTCTACGAAGTCTGCCACTGTCAAGTTTATTCAAATGACCTCATAATAGGACCTCAAATGGCATTACGCCCACTTGGGCATTTTTTTGTATAAAGTATTGCTTTATGCAGATAATTACAGACTTAACCATACCCTAAAAATAAAATTAACTACCATTATGACGCTAATATGGCTTATACAGAAAATCACAAAATTTTCCGATAAGGGTAAGTCACAAAATATCTTTACCTAAAGTGAGCATAAACTGGAAATTATAGACCTATGCATAAAATAGACATCACACTGATTTCCATTGCAACGTGGTTATGGTCAGAAATAATAAAAGCACATTAAAATTGAATCAGAATTGGGAATGGAGAAAATAAGTCCCATAATGGTAACTGTATAAATATATTACATGAATATACCTTATTTTCGCATTTTCATAGGTAGGATGAGCTGCCTAATAAAGATTAGTATGCACCAGCAAATATTCCGCAATCAAACTGAATACACCCATGCAAGTGAAAGTGAGAATTTACTATTATCCAGCTCAGGCTCGCAATTCTAGAGCTTTCTCTGTCATACAGGACATCGCTGACCTATTGCCTAACAGCAGTCTCTCTTAGCAATGCATAGGTGATATTAAGTTTCTAAGGCTTAAGGAAAGTTGAGAAGTACCCATTCCATTAAACATGATGACATTGATTTTTGAATGAATGAAAAGAACAAAAAACTATTAATAAACAAAACATCTCCACGTCCGATCATTGGATAAACCATAACGACAAAGCAGAGGCGAATATAATCGATCGATTGACGAAAAAATAAGAAACGAAAAAATTATTGCTATTATATGAAGACACCTTTCTGAGAATAAACGAGATACAACATTTCAAGCAGGCAACTACCCTTTCCATCCTTTAGACTCCGTGTTGTCGATGATAAAAATTCAAGCAGAATTTACGAAGAAACAGACATGCCAGATAAGATAGTTACGAAATGGGGGCAACCGTTAAATATGACAGGGATACAACATTTTACTCGAAGTTTCATGCCTTTCTGAATAGAATCATCCGAAGAGACATGGTAAGGAGCACATAATATAACATTACAAAAAAGGTGTGGAAATAGTTGAATAATGAAATTACAATGCAACACGGAAATTGGGTTATCTTTATTCTTAGTATCCATGATGAGAAAACCACCTTTGTTAATTCCACAAACTTTCTTACGCTGGCACGACGCGCGTAAGAAAGTTTGTGGAATTAACAAAGGTGGTTTTCTCATCATGGATATCCATAATTTCCACGAGGTCAGGCCTGAGATCATCAGTTTTATTTATTCTTAGTAGCTAAATTGTTTTGATTTTAATCGAACTATTGCGTGGTATAGTCGACTATCTTCTCCGAGTACCCGAGTTGGAATCCTAGAGGTGTTCACACAGACATTTCGTTTCCATATTCACTGACGTCCACTAGTGCTTAAAATACTGAATCGCTCCCCTGCAATATATGTGGACATCATGCGGGGCATTTTATTCTAACCATACATACATCACTCTTCCTCCTATAAACCTTAACTTTTACGCTCGAGGATAATTTAAACCTTCTGGGGTCCATGTACGGCACACACAGCAATGTAGTACAACTAACTCGTTATTTTTATACATGATTCTTACCTTTTTTGTGATTATCGATGTGTTCAATCGAATTAACCTTACAGGAATAAAGAGTCAAAAATCTAGGAGATATGAACCATGAACCAAGTTTGTTTCATCTTAAATCTATTTAGCCCATCTAAAACACCACCCATTGGCCTGTAAGTATTCTAATGCCTGTATAATTCGATAGCGCTCAAAAAACAGTTATGACAATGTGTTTACCGCTCTCTAGCCGCGATTTTTTTTCCTCCTGAATTTTCCGAAAAATACCCCTTTCATGTTCCATTGCTTCCACTGCTCATAATGCCAAAAACACCATGGACACCGAAATAATTCCTATTTCGAAGGGTTTTGCGTTCACTCAAATAAAAATTGTTCATCCAAAAGTGTCTGGAAGTACATCGACATAAAAAAATGAATTTCAAACTAATTTTAACCGCAACAAATACAGATCATATGTATCCAATGAATCTCCGAAACAATTAGATGTAGCTGTTTCCAAAATTTTCTGCTCACGGGCCAAATTTGAACAATGGTTTCTCGCGTTACCTTTGGCCAAAGCCATTGGAAAGCCCGTTTTGGAAGCAGTCTCCTAATGTTTATCGCCAATGGGCGGAATTTGATCACGTAAAAAAAATATTTTACTCTAAACGATTGATAAACTTTGGCGATGCACCTAACACCAGCACGCGTTACTGCACCCAATACTCATTTGAGCCATGTATCAAAGAATCGTTCATAATTTTTAGGGATTCAAAACCCAAACAACGTAGCTCAAATCTTGTCCACAGTCCCGAACTTTCGGCGCGGCCGAGTCCCACGCATCGTTCCCATAGCACGGGAGGAAATGTTTCTCGATTCCGCTCCCTTCCCCGTCCCTCTGTCGCTGGTCGCACACGCAGGAGTCTCGTCCGTACCCCGTGCACCCTATCCGCCGCACCACCACTTGCAGAGCTCACCATCCATCCTGCATCCAGTAGAGGGAGGAGATACATAGGTAGATGGAGAGCGGGAGCACGAGCGAAACGCTCGGGGGAGCTCCACTGGGCTACGCGCAGTGGACGGCAGCGTCACGGTCGACGCCTCCAGCGACGAAGGGATCAGGATTTGAAAGGGGGACGAAGAGCGGAGCAGGAGGAATGGGAGGAGAAGCAGAGAGAAAGAGAGAATTGACCCCTCCATCTCCACATTGAGCCAAGAATGTACGATGCACAGACTGCGATGCATCGAAGATATCGCATAGCTCTACTGATAGTCCGGCCAAAACAAAAGGGTTCATATTTAGTCCAAATTCAGCAAACATAAAAACCATGGGAAAATAGAACTGTCGTTCATCTTAACGGCCTGCCAGCAGAACTATTTCAGCCCTTTTCAACAAATGGAAATTATTTAAATTAAACGACATAACAAAAAAACCTTGACATTACGAAGTTCTCAAGTGAAATGTAATAAGTTATAAAACGACAGACATTTTTCTAATAATTGTATAATGAAAGTGTTGGTGATCTATAATGCCGATTATAAATTTTCTTTTTCATGTATTCACTTCGTCCATACGAATATTTCTGCAAATAATAATTTATGTCACCACCTGCCACATTATGAGCTTGTAGCACCTTTGCAGCAATAATAATATTGCACGGCAGTATAATGTAACATCATGCATGCATACTCCATGCAACGCCATGCAAATTGCAAAGTGACATGTAATTTAATGCGACGCATTTCGATAACCGTCGCCAAACGATGCCATGCGAAATTCGATGTATAGCGAAGCAATATGTTATGGGAAGCGATGTGATGTCATACTATATAAGATGCGAAGCGATTTCACGTGCGTTGTTTAAAGTTATGCAGCGCAGAAATGTTCGTATTTGAACGTCGCACAGCCCTATGTGCGATGAAGAGCTTCGGAGAAGAGAGAGGGCGGGAGAGTGGAGACGGGAGAGGCAGGGACTAGTAGAGAGAAGATTACGGAAGGAAGAGAGAAGGAGAGGGGAAAAGGATAGGAAGAGAGAAAGAGAACACGATCGGCAGGGTTCAGGGACTATAGAGGGGGGGGAAGGGAAGGAAAAAGGGTTGATGACGCTGGAGAGGAGAGCAGAGGAGGGTGGGGGTTGACAGAAATGGGGGAGAGGGAATTTAGAGGGCGAATAGAGAGGGGGGGGATGTGTCAGGGGGTGCCATCTTACGCCGTATGAACCGGAGGGAGAGAGAAGGGAAGAACGAACGTACCCTGAGACGTGCACCCACCCTTGCGAGGGTACGAAGAGGAGAATGACTGCGAGGAGGGTTCCCGAGCCGTATAGAGAGGGGAGAGAAAGGATTAGGGAATGGGGAGTAGAAAGAGCGGGGGGGGGGAGACGAGAGAAGGGCAACCTTAGGATGAGGGGGGAGGTGAGGGTAGGGAGAATGATGGAAAGCTAGGGGGGGAGGGAGGGTTATAATGGGCAAGGAAGGGGCGCAGTCGGGAAGTTCGGATGAGGGGTGGGTGGGTGAGGGTTGAGAAGGAGGGAAGATTCGGGGGAATATCGAGAAGGGGTGGAGAGATTCGGAGGGGGGGGGTGTTGAGGGGTTAGGGTGAGGGGCGACGGTGCGAGAGAGGACCTTCGATAGACGTGGGGTACTAAGAGGGGTTTGGGGATCGCGAGTATAAGTGCAGGGGGTGTGGGGGGCGGGGGGCGAGAAAGGGCGGACTACTACTCTTCCCTGTGTCTCGCTAGGGATAGAGGTGTGGCATGGGGAAGGGTAGAGGGCGTTGGAGTGAGGGGGAGGTGGGGGCCCTTGCGAAAACGAGGAACAGGAGCGAGAGGGGGAAGGAGGGTCGGGAAGGCAGCAGGGCCGGCAGGCGTTCGTTCGATTCGGAGGGGGCAGTGAGTGGTGCGAAGGGGGCTGGGGGGCGGGTGGCGTCCGTCCATTTGGGGGGTGGTCGGGTGGCTGGCTCAGGAGAAGGTCGCCGACGATTACGGCTCGGAAGACTTGCCCTCCAACCCCACCCTTTCCCCTTCTATCCAATTTCCCTTTTTCATTTTTCCACTCGTCCACTCCCGCGGTACTTCTTTCGCCCCGAACTTAGGATGCGTTACTTCACCAGGAAATGCATGCAAAAATAATTACGAAAAATATAATAACATTCACTGCCTCCTCCACGCGGGTTTTTTTCATGAAAGAACTAAAATTTCTGAGATATTCTCTAGTGGTAGGGGAAATTGAGAAAAGGAAGTATAATGAAGATCATAAAGTTATGGCGGGGGAGAATATTGACAAGAGAAAAACCATAGGTGGTAGGAAAAGTCGATATCAGACGCAAAAGAGGGTAGATATCGGGACGAAAAAATTTAAATTTCAAATGATACAAAGAGTAAGCGTTAGGTTACTTTATCAGCATCCAAAGAATCCAAATATAGCTGCGATAAATGTCAAATTGATGTTCCATTTCATGAGTGGTGAAGTCAAGAAAAAATTAAGTTAAATTTGTTGGAAGAAATAGAAAGGAGTCAGCAAAAGAGGACAGAGGATTAATAAGTATGACGGGCTGCTAAACGAAGTGATAAAAGATAGTACATTAAGCAAGAGCGCAACTATAGGGAATTCAGGCGGCTTTAAACTTGTAAAATAAATCGAAGAGAGACGTTAGACACGAATATATGATAAGGCATTAGCGAGAAATGAAGTAACATAAGGCAGGAGCTGTCCAAGACCAACAGCTATCAATATAAATAACTAATAATTGGTCATTTGTACAATTAATTCACGACGAAGAGAATAAATTACATACCTATGGGGGATTCCAATACAATGTATCATCACCAGTCAATCCGAGAGCAGGTTGACTGCTGCTCTTGAATCAATTTTCTTTTCAGACAACCGCTTTGAACATCTTTCATCTTTAAACGTACGCCATTATTGGCTTGGTGTATTCCGTTCTCGGTCTTCTTTGGCAGTACACTTGATAAAACCCTCCAACTTTAAGCTAATTCAACCAGTCAATAATAGCATAAGCTTACATTTTACGTATATTTTCGTTGATGAATCTTTTCGCATTATATATAATACTAAAAAAATAAACATTTTAATTTTCCGATTGTGTAAAATCAGCCAAAATGATAATAATAGGGTACTTATTTTGGCATGATTTAACTAAACTTTGATGTTTTTCCTATTGCTGAAAACAAGCTTCCAAACACAAGGTTTCCATACTTCTGGAAAATATTGAGCAAAGTTGCAAGGGCAAACTAATAATTTACAGGTTATGCAGGTTATGCAGGTATACATTACAGGTTATAATTAGGTATGTGCATACTATTTTTTATGATGAAAGATTAACCCCTCCGTGCAACTGATTAAGTTCGCCTTGAAGACATTTAAGCTATAAGTACCACTACTTGAGAGGGCAATGCAGAGAGAAAGGTGGAGACATTACTGTTTCAAGACCATGACCATTATTTCGCGAGGAATGATGAAAATACAACGCATGCTCAATCCTGAAATCTATCATCGTCATGAAATCAACGGTATGAGGCGAGATGTTGTGGAACATAATGATATGAAATAATAACAAAAGTTGTCGAATATTCTTATTAAAGTGGACATATACGACAACTTTTGTTATTATTTCATATCATCGCCATGGTATACCAGCTTTTACGACGTCGTAAAAGCATTGAAAACCAGAAAATATTTCTCGCCAAAAAAGATAAGCAATTTCGTATTATCATCCTTTAGTTAACTCATATTATTAAAAATATATTGTCCAAATTTGCTAAAATAAATATTGGTGTCCCAATTATAATCTGCATAAGACCTGTAGCCGCCACAACAAGATAGGATAAATGTAGCAGCATTTTCACATAACCCTCATTTAAAAGAATTCTATCTAAAAATCTTGCTCTTCTCGAGAATGAATGAATATTTTGAATGAAGCAGTTGTTGTTATTATATAAGTATTTGATGGGATAACTGCAGCCATGTCTTACTCCTGTTGGTCAGACAAAAGTGACGAAATAAGAGACCGTTGCACAGTAATATCAACGGTTCTCTTTTCTCATGCGGCATTACGATTACAGCACAAAAAGGACAAAACACTAATCCACGAGAAAAAAACTCCGTTAGTGCCTTTTGTACCTTCGTGCTTCATTTTTCCTTTCCTCGCCGTTTTCATGGTAAGGAGCCTAACATCTTCCGCAGCATACCCTTGCCGCAACTCGCATTGTAATTGGCATTGTCAACGGAAAAGAATGGATATTAAGTAAACAAGTGTATAAATTCATGTTCCTCCAGTGGTTTTACTGAAATTGCACAATAATGTCAACGTGATGAACAGTGAGTTTTGGGAACGTGTCGGTCGTTAGCCCGCTCGAGCCTTGAAGCCTCTCCAGCATCTACGACAGAGAAAATTTCAATTTTTCTCTTCTGATACAAATTAAGGAAACACGAACAGCACTACAGTTTGCAAATGGAGGGAAAAATCAAGGGATCAACGGCCCCTTGATTTTCTGCGGGCCAACGCGAATAAAAAAGGGAGTATCCCAGAGGAAGCATAATCAATCCCCTGCTTCCGTCATGATCTTGTTTTATTTTCAGACTTCCCAAGAGGAACGACTTGGGAATACATTGCGGGAGAAAACATGGTGGGCAGGTGAGCGTAGGTACATACAAGCCCCATACATACATACATTAAATAAACCTCCGCAATCTGTTCGAAATACGGACCTCTCGGGATCCCTGAGCCTATACCTAATTTTCCTCAGGGCAGAGTACATATCCGGGGGGGTGGAACTCTCTAGTGAGGAAAATGAAATTTCATCCCAGGGAACGAAGACGCCTGCACGTACAATTCGAACCTCCCTTTATTATTAAATGAAGGTTCACGGAGAAAAATAATATACTTTCCTTTACTACTATTAGTTTATTTGCGCCCACATATTGCCAAGGTTATCCCCTGCCATTTAAAACGAAGATTAATGGCTGCCAACAACATTAAAAAGACCCTCCGATAATCTTGTATACCGTATACTTATAAACATTCATGCAGATAATTACTTTTAAAGAAGTGCCAGTTAAAGTAAAAACCTCCGACTTTATAGGTACCCTTCGTTTATAAGTAATCGTACATAACCCTACACTGCATGGTGTGCCATATATGGCACGTCATATATAATCGATTACACCATTGGCATTATTTTAGATACCGGCAGGAAGTTATACAATCATCTTTCCTGTTGTTTTCTTGATACCTTGAAGTTCCATGGTTACCACTAGATCTCAGGACCATGATTTTATGTACTCTTTTCTATGTGAATGCGTCAAAAATTGGATCTGTAATTTTTTTCCATTTTATCTTTCTTATAAATTGTAGTTCTAATAAAAACAAGTGGTCAAAATAATTAAATTACTGTTGACACAAGTGTATACTGTGATACTGGCAGTTTAAATAACATAAAATTATTTTATTTATGCGTAAATATTGTTATAAGTAAATGTGCCTGATGTGGCACATCATGCAGTGGTGATCCTTTTATGAATGAGACTAATATATTAGTCACCGGCTTTCCGATCCGCATGAGCCCTGGATGTTCCACAGTGTCGGCCTGATCACAGCATATTGATTCAGAGTACTTCATTATGAATGTGTGAAACATTGGTTCTGTAAAGGTTTTTAGTTGTTCTCCCATTGAAGAGGTAATTCTCACGGGTACAAGTAGAAAAAAACATGTAGTTTTTGTAGTAAGTGTATACTGAAATACTGTTAGATTGAATGATTCTAAAGTAATTATTTTATGCATGAACAACGAGTGTACACAGGTCCTACTTGGTGTGTTGTCATTTAATATGGACAATTTATAGGATAGGGGAGGTTTACGGGGACATACTAAGGTTGATATTTTTTATTGGACTATTGGGTCTTGCATATACTAAGTTACTGTTTTCTGTGAGTTTTTACCCCTTTGCTGTGGTAATTTTTCTAATCTTCCCACTCCAATACGTAACGCTGTCTCTACAAATGAAACTTTCAATTCAAAAATATTCTAGAACGACATATTCACTATGTTGATGACCACTGTGATGTCTCCAGATCACTATTTTATCCACGAAAAGATTAAAATTAAGGAAATTTTACGGTATGAATACTTGTAACATTGTAGACGCAATGGTTCAGTTACATTGAGTTAAAGTAGAAGATTGACGTATTATATGAAACACTCCGCGCACTCTTTCGTGTTCAATGTTATTGCATTTACTACGCGATGTTGACGAGTAAGAAACGTAAACAGGTGCATTGTGAATGCTACATAACTTTTAGTGAACACCCTCTCCCCGTTGTTACCCACCATATGTATGTTTAGGCGACCTCCTTCCCCCAAGTTGGTATCGAAGTTTATTCATGACTTCTAGGTAATATAATTATGTTGCTAATGTAAATATTTTTTACAAAATCAAGTAGATATGGATACAGCAGCTATAATTGATGCTTTATAGCCATCCCTATTGATAGTGAGGATGGTTTAGATTTCTCTGATGATGATGAAACGTTTTGCTCAGAAGCTGAACCAGATGTGAATGACGAACCGGATGTGAGCGATGAAGAGGTGCCGATAAATATGCCATCAACATCTGCAAGTCCATCGACTAAAAGAAGAGATCCTCCCAAATACCGCAATGTACTATGGAAGAAGGGGAATTTGGCTCCGCCAAGTAATAACTTTTTGGGGAGTGAACTTCTTCCTCACGATATTCTTGAGCTCAAAGAACCATACCTTAATGCACTTTCACAACGCACACTACACGAAGGAATTTCATCTTTTATATTCCTCAGCATATAATGTAAATTGGAGAGCATAAAAGAATTCCATTAGCAATTTAAGTCGAAAAACTGTTACTATGAACGATCTTCGCCTGTCGAGGACAATTCGGAATCAGAGAACCCTAATGTGAGATATACATCTACAACTACAAAATACCCTGCAAGCCACATCAAGGGTGTGTGGCAGGGGGTGAGTAGTCACCGACATACATTACATTATACCCTATCAAATTGAATGCAACAACGTCTATTGATGCATTTGTATAAATCGCTAATACTTGTCAGGAATACATGATGACCACAATATTACTTGAGGATATAGAGATTGTGCAGAGAGAAGCAATTAACAGCTAATGGTTCAACAAGTAGTTGGAAAAAGGAATCTAGAGGATCTTTTTTCGAATCTTATACCTTGTTCAGGTTGTTGCCAATGCCCATAAAATCTTCAAAAGCGAATATCCTCAAATGCGAAAAGAATATTTATAATAATTAAACGTCAATTTTGAACATTTTTTGAGTGACAAGGTAGTTCGATAATAGAGATAATGAATTTCGTTAAAATTTGTTTTAAGAAACAATTTCCTCCACCATTTACGGCACCGTCTTGAAAATAATCCATCTAAAACAGGGAACGAAACAGAATTTCTTCGCAATGTTTTATTTCTTTCCTTGAAAGAAATATAAAATAATATATATCATAATTCTTAACTACTAAAGAGCTAAGGCGGAAGCCCTTCTTCCCATTAAACATCTGCCGTTATGGAGGAGAATGGGGTTAAACCCAACCAATCCGTGAAAGTAGTAGAATAGCAATCCAAAATTTTAAAATTAGAAAAGTAGTTCAAAGAGGAACTATGGGGTAACATTTTATTTACAAAGTTAATCATTACAAGATCTTCAGAGCCTGCCGTGAAAAGCTTTGATAATCGATTTTGAGCTCTGTATTACCTGTAAATAACTACCTACTATAACTTTAAGTTTCCAGAGGCAGTTATTTCTAACTTTTACTGGTAGTATATGGGACTCATTACACCAGGATCTCTTCATACCATAAAACACTAACAGATATGCATGTAGTACACCATTGGGGCGGGAATATGGTAGAATGGCTGTTGTTACACTTTAATATTTAACAATCACCAATCGTAATGCTAATTCAAACAAGTAAATGAGGAGCTTTTGCCAAGTCTCAAAGTAAGTTCACTCGGGCTCATCGGATCATTATAAATACGTTAACTTCCCAACTGTGAAGAAGTGACTTTCTTCATGACGTTCTCAAATCTGGTGAATCGAAAAGACAAGTGGACGCATTATTTCTAGATTTTAAGAAAGCTTTCGACACGGTACCTCACAACAAACGTTTATACAAATTACAGTCATGCGGGCTAAACGAAACAGTAGTAAACTGGATACGCGACTTTCTGAGTGATCGTAAGCAAAAAGTAGTTCTTGACGGAATTAGCTCTGATGTAGTTAAAGTGACATCAGATGTCCCACAAGGAAGCGTAATCGGCCCCCTTTTGTTCATGATATACATAAATGACCTATGCTCATGAATTAGCAGTAAAATACGTTTATTTGCTGACAACGCTGTCATCTATCGCGAAATTAGGACTTTGAAATTCTATCATCGGATTTAAACAACGTTCATGAGTGGAGCCAAGAGTGGGGGCTCGAACTGAATCTGAGCAAATGCACGGCGGTACATTTCTTGCGGAGGTCGTCCAATTATCCCCGTGTATATGCTGTGATGGCGTTAAGATAAAGGCGACAGATGAAGTGAAGTATCTGGGAGTTACGATAACCTCGAACCTATCGTGGGGAAGACATATAAGAAATATTTGTGGCAGAGCTCTGAAGAAGCTAGGATTCGTCAAGCGTATTGTGGGAAGATTTCCGGATGAAAAAGTAAAAGAGAGGTGCTATTTCGCACTCGTCCGGCCACACCTTGAATATGCAGCGAGCATATGGGATCCGGTGCAGAAAGACTTAATCCGGGAACTTAATAAAATACAAAGGAAAGCTGCGCGATTCGTCAAAAACTGCTACGGGCGTACAGACAGTGTTACACAGATGTTAAACGAATTAGGTTGGGAGCCGCTAGAGACTCGGAGGCTGCGCACTAGGCATAGATTACTTGAGCAAACAAGAATAGATATCTTTAAGAGCGACAAGGAGAACATCATATTAGAACCCCACTATATTTCCAGGTCCGACAGAAACGATAAATTAAGAGAGATATTTTGCCGAACGGATAGGTACGGGAATTCGTTTTTCCCCCGAACAATAAGGGACTTTAATAAATGCTTGGCGTAATTTCACTAGAGCGTTTCCTTTTTATATGTAAACGGCTGGTGTCCTAACACCCCCCGCCACACGCCTATTGAGGCGGCTTGCGGGGTAGTATGTAGATGTAGTGACGCATCTAATTTCGGAAATAGAGGAGTACTCTACCGATTCTACTGCAAGCTCACGAGTCCAAACTCAAAATATTCAATTTAAGAACCGAATGTCTTATATTCATAAAAATATTAAAAATAAACAAAAAATATTTGAATTCTATATTTCATTACCATGTTGTAATACATATCCGTTGTATCTGTAGATTTGAGATGGGCTCGGAATTTAATATCCTCAACAAAAAGTTCATCGAGAAAAGATACAACTACCTACTTACCTTAATTAAAATCACAGAATGCACACACACTTAGATCTCTACACTACAGAATAGGGCAAGCAAATGGATTAGTGAGAGGGATTTCATTCTGCATACTTGCTTTTTCGAAGACATCACACTCTTATCATCATCATCGCAAGTATTCGAGCAATTAATTAGTGGATCTGGAGACAGTTGCTGCCAATATTTACCTCAGCTTGGTTCTATGTAATACCTACGTTTCCCTCACCAAACTGTTTGTCCTAGATTAAGTATCCAACAGGGTCTACATATCCCGTGCCTCCATTCATGCTGTCTAAAATTTCTATCCATTCTCTCCTTTTTCGCTTGCCCAGGACCTCATTCAACTACCCGTAAACCATATAGAAGCGTATCAGGCTTGACATTGTGGAAATGCGAAATGTCCATTTTAAATAAAACAATGATGGTAAATTTCCACACAGTATATTATCAACCACAGTATATTAACAAACACCGACCAAGGTTTCGGCACGTAATGCCATTCTCAAGGCCTTGAGAATGGCATTACGTGCCGAAACCTTGGTCGGTGTTTGTTAATATACTGTGGTTGATAATATACTGTGTGGAAATTTACCATCATTTTTTATTTAAAATGGATACCCGTAAACCGCTTTATTATGCCATCACTACAATACATTCTTTACTGTCTAAAATATCAGCTTGGAATTTTTTATAAATATTTACAGCCAAAGCCATTTAGTTTGAAATTGGACACGCTACGGCGTTTTCCTTTGAAATGTGGAGTATTAGCGCATATCTATGAGCAACAATAAACCTAGCGGAATCTCATTTACGGAATCCATTCCACGGATATTTTCATTATCCCCCTTATTATTGCCATCAAACCACAACTCATCCCTAACTTTCGACAATCACCCTCCCCACCCAAAAAGCACTAAAATAAAAAAAAAAAGAACAAAGCTAAACAATCGTTTATGGCACGGAAGCACACACATTCCCCGTACAAATACCGAAAATCCCCTCCGCGAGGGAAGAGCAAAGTGGATCATTTCTTTATTTACCCATTAACGCAGTGTTTTTAGCATAAACATTATTCGGCCGTGTTTATCGTTCCCGAGGATAAAGAGAGGAAGCGAGCGAGGAAAGTAGGAAGGAAGAGGGATGAACGTGGGAGAGAAGAGGGTACGCCACGCACAGAGCGGACCGCTAAACTCTACTCTTCCCTACTCCCCTACCAGGGTAGATATCCTACTCGCCCTACTTCCCCATCCCACACTCCCCACTGCCCTGTTGACACATGTACACACGGACCCAAGCGAGGGTCCCCCGAGAGAACAGGGGGCGGTGGAGGGAAAATATACGTGCGCGTAAGGAGAGATGTGAAGAGTAGGACGAGGAGATGGAAGGGAGGGACTGGGGGATACCGTGGGAGGGGTGGGGGAGGGAAGAGTTCGGGGAACGTGGGACGGCGAAGAAAAAACCGAGCTGCAATAACAGCCTCTCCGCCGGACTCTCCTGAAATTTAACAAAACGTTTAATCATCATCCTACCCGAACAAGAACTCTTTTTTAAGAAAACACTGCTCTGAGGGAGAGAATGGGAGGGAAGAGGAGGAGTGGTCGTAGTAGTTGTATTAGGAGGAGGAGGAATTTGAAATCCCCAACCGGGGTTGCCACGTCTTTCCAGTAATAACTTCGCCGGAAACGGCCCAAAATCGATAGCCATGAATGTTTTTAAAGTTAGTTAATGTTTGTAGAGGCAACACTGTCACTGCACCTGGCCGTCCTAAGGGTAAATCCAATGTTTCATCAACGGATTCCTGAACAAACATCTGAGCGCTTGGAGAGGGAGGGAGGGTAAAAAAAAGATAAAATTTTCATTTAAAGGGGATGAAGTGCTCGGGGTCCTTCGGCAGGGGAGAGAAAGAGAGGGGGGGTAGGTGTATGCTTACGGGCGGGAGAGGGAGGAGAGGATATGGGACGATAAGGGTGGATGGGATACTTAACCGTGCACCGCTCTCCGGAGAGAAGATAGGGAGATAGAAGGAATAAAAAAGACCCTTTGTTCAAGTAAATCACAAAGTGATTCGATCAGCTCTTTACTGCTATAGATGATTCCCTCTGCACGGTCAATGTAAATAGTCAGAAAACTCAAGTCGCACGAGTAGCTGTGTGAGCTACGGTGTACGCTGTTTCTATCCTTTTTTTATTAGTAAATGACGCACCAGCGACGATTCAGGACGAATGAGAAATTCGCTTGATTTCTAGCACAAATTAGTCGAGGAGATTATTTCTCCCTCAAAATACAAAACAGTCTTCAAGCTTTTTGAAACAACTGTCATACAAACATTCTCGAATATTTTCGCATCCATGAATGTTAACCCAAAAAAAGACTCAAATAATTTCATGTTTCATACATTGAATGTTCTCCGATGAATCAGAAGACAGGATGACCCCTACGAAAGGCGGAAAATTCGTCTTGTTTTCCACCTTCGAAATTTTAAATGCCGCAGTCAGGAGGCGAGCGAAGATATAGTTATTGAGGAAAAAAATGATGAATTTCATCGCCCGCTGTTAGCGTAGCGATTGCCAGTTACAGCCGGCTCATGTCATGGGAGATTTGCCTAAGATGAAACCAGCTAAGATCGTGCCCGCAACAAAAGCGTTCGTGAAGAACAGTCACCTGGCGAACGCCCACGGACGTGTTCGGAGCAACGCGAAGAAAAGGCCATTGTGTCCCGAGCACGCTGAGTAAAGGAAGTACTGCGCCGAGAAACAGGGAAGTGAAATGTTTATCAGGGCCGACGTATTCATCACATCGTGTCGGTCACGTCTGCGTTGTTACATTTCGAATGACCAATGTACCTCCCATTACATCATGCATTCAAATAAGCGTAAGTACGAGTCCGAACTATCCATAACAATATACCGAGCAGAAAACTATTGACGATACTACTCATTACCGCGATTCATGGGTTTTTCCTCCGTTCCAAAATTATAAGTCATAAACTGTAATGATCTCTGTGTACATATTAATGCATTCCTGTAATTCTCGCTTCGTACGTTTCCTCTGCAGTGATTCACTGATCTCTCCTTCTTTTTGCGGTTACAACTGTTATTTCTGCAACTTGACACTCTACATACATAAACTAAAGCCATAAACATTGCGCCCTCATCGGATCTAGTACTTAGATTAAGACGGCTGATTGCACTACGTGGACCATGATTGATAAACATGTCCCGCAAATTCGAAAGAAGTTCCGCGAGTCAGACAAAAAACATGAGCCACATGAGACTGTCATTTTCCAATCGATCACTGAATCGGTGGGTAAAATTGTTTAAATATGCAAACATGTTAATCGTCAAATAATGGGTAATAAAATATGCTGAAGTAAAGGGAATGCAATCTAGAAGGATTTATTCTCCTCGTATATCTATTCCTAGCTTATGAATTGATTCGTGATGGTCTTTATAGACACATGCCTAATAACGCGACAAATGTCATATCTATTGCTCTTTAATTCAACGGGATTCATTATTTCACTGGACTTTCAAAACTCACGAGCCTTGAAGAGGCCTTGTGTTTATATCAAGTCTAACGCGTACATACTGAAGTTACAGACAAGGAGGGATTTGGAAAGACATGGAATGAAAAAGTCCGCCGCTGGCATCAGGCTTATCTCAAGGAAAGACGCCCAACGTGACCACGCTTTAACGCCCAACCTTACGGACGGAAAACTGTTATTTTTAGTGCTCTTCTCGGAGCACCACATAATGAGTCTAACTGCCTATAAAAAATACCCACCACCACCGGGGTACGAACCTTGTTCCTCTGCGTGGGAAGCTAGTCTTACATCCAGCACTTCGGTGGTGTAAGTCAATCTTTTTTTTTCCTTTTGAATTTTGAGAGGTGAATGACTTGTGAATACTTTGTTAAGAGAAATGTGAAATGTAACATAATGGATGGAGGAAAGGATATGCATATGACGACTCACATTTTGAAACATGACAGCTCAATTAAACGGCTATGTACTTAGATAAAGGGAAAGTGAGCGAGTGGAACTATGGTGGAAAAGCTCGAATGTGATACCTGAAACAGATGGCGGATAATGCAGAAGCGAGGACATAATATATAAAGAGACTAGCCGATCGAGTGAAGTGCTGCGTCAAACTAATCACAATAATGATAAATAGCGGATGAATAAGAGATACGTATTTAATCGGAAAACATAATTCACTCATCTTCGACACCGATTGCCTATTGCCCAGTAAATTGATCCGGTAATCAATCAATCTGATATTAATTGTCGTCCGCTATTATGAGATACAACCTTAAGATAAAAAAAATTAAAGCGTCAAAGGACTTAAATTCCACAAAAGTAAACTTCAGAATTGCTAAGCGTAATTTAATATCGAGCGTCACAGTAAATAAGAGGAGTATTTCATCGGACAATAGCTCAATAATAGGGTGCACCCATTTTTACATTTGTCGCAGGAAGTGGACCCGACTCGTCCACGTAAAACGACCAAAGGTTGCGAGCATTCTTCCCCAACCAGGCTGTTGCAATCGCCGGGCGTCCCTCGGAAGTTTGGCTTATCGCGGGAGCGCCTGTGTATGCGCCGCGATAACGTGCGGCGTTATCCCAAACTAAACAGATGGGATTGCTACTCTCCGTGCGTGTTATTTGTGTAGTCCGCGCAAAATTTACTCATGCGTTGCAACATAAGGTGATGTTGGCTGTTATTATGGAATGGGTGATGTAATCCACTTATTGCCGTTAATGCCTCGCGAACTATGTTTGTTACAGGACAAAATCACTCGGCGCTGCGCGTTGCGGAGGTATAATACAACTTTGATTACATTATACGCATTTTTTGTCATTAATCTAGTCTCATGCTTGTCATGTAGACTGGAAACTTGGCACTTAGGTATATGAAGTTTTCATAAATCTCGAGCGGTACGATTCTCCAGAAAATGAAAAGTTTTTAGAGGGAAACTTAAAACAATGATTACTGTAAATTTGAAAATGATTTACAAAGACAAACAAAACTAAATTCTTTTTACTCTGGACTTTTATCTATTGGATTACAACTTCAAAACGAATACTTTGAGGACTCCATGATGAGAAAACTACCTTTGTTATTTCCACAAAACTTTATTACGCTGGCACGACGCGCGTTTCACCACACTGTGGCATGAGTACATGAGTATGCCACAGTGTGGCGAAACGCGCGTCGTGCCAGCGTAATAAAGTTTTGTGGAAATAACAAAGGTAGTTTTCTCATCATGGATATCCATAATTTCTACGATGTCAGGCCTGATATCATCAGTTATACTTTGAGGGCTGATTATATTTATATATTTCTGAAAACATCCCATTAGGCAAATGCATATACCAAGTCGATGAACCAATAAACATGATCAGAAAGGTGCAAAAACGTTGTTCAACTACCCACAAAGTTCAATTATCCATCAAGGACAATGTACAATTCAATCTTAAGAGAAAATGTAACATGTGATAGGAAAAACCATAGGGAAGAGTCATTAGCATGCTGCAATATTCTTCTATTAGAAAAATCTACGACTGGAATGATGCTTTTGAACTAGGACATTAATGATGTCTTTCTGTCGAGCAAAATTAGGACTATTTAGTCCTTTCTTACATTTAACTCCTTTATTTTAAATGCACGGACACACACACAGCCATGCCCTGGGAGTTGAAAATTCTACCCAGGCGGCATACGAACCCGCGACCAATGGGTTGACAGGCAAGGACTTAACTCTACCACTACCGAAACCGATTGAGTTTTGCCTACATACTAGCAATACAAACTCCTTAAGAGTTAAAAGAATACTTGTCAATTTTAGATTTCATTTTCAGGTATCAAATTTTCAACGGAATGCCATTATCTTCTTCGGTCACCAAGTCTGTGAGGTGTAACAGTGAAACATATATGAGAATAATACCTGGAAAAACCTCAGAAATAAACCTGAAGTAAGTGAACACGTAATACTCTTTAGAGTATTTAGAGAGTTTTGGAATGACTTCAACCTCAAATTTTAACTCTAATGAAATTGTCCCCTATTTGAGAAACAACCTCTCTCAAGTTCTCGAGGGCATTGAAAATGTCGGCATCAATCCACCTCTAGACCCTGATATTAGGCCGGATCTCTCCAAGATCATATCTACATCTACATATTACCCTGCGAGCCACCTCTAGGGTGTTTGGCAGGGGGGACAACTCGATATTTTCACGTTCGCGCTATGCATGTAAGCGGGCAGTTTCAGAACTTATTTCTCTCATAAAAACTAATCGTTACAGCTACTAAGAAATTTCTCGACTTACCATCATCCTCTTCTCAGTTACATCCTCACCCCAAGGTGAATGGACTCTAGGATGGGGCGGCATCCGCCCTACTTTTCGCGGATTGGATTCGCAGCGGGTGTCAAGTCTTCGTGCAAGCATTTGTAACATACCAGAATCCACATGTTCCCAGGCCGTCTTCGTCGTGACCTGCGGATTTATTTTCGTAAAATTATACTCAAAGGTGGAAAAGATCATATTTTCCGTCCCTCTCTAATATTTATCCTCAACTGATGACTTGCTTTCCGGGATTTCACAACATCAGACCTAAAGGCGCCGACTGAAAAGCCACTGAAACTGTTTTTCAACGAAAATGAGCAACAGCGGAAGATATCCCGGAAAAAGAGTCATCATCATCTTACCGGGAAAGCCTTTACAAGTAATTTACCCATGGATTAATAATATAAAGTATTAAATTCTTGAATTTTAAATGTACGTCATTAAATTCTAGAGATTGAAGCTTTTCGAAAAAAAATGGTGTCAGCCTCAATATTCTATCCACATTTTTTATCCTCTGTATCAGCCATAAAATGCCCTAGAACCTTTAAAAAATGGAAATAACCTAACAATTCCATCCTCATTTATTTGCATTAGTATCAAGTACAAATCAAGCGCAAGTATGTTGGAGTACATTAAACACTTAACCACAAAGGCACATATTGTTACTTTAAACACATAAAATTTCATCATTTACTTTTATGCATTTAGAGTGGAATACAAGATATTCAAAATTAAGTATGATATTAAACCTTTTTGATATTTGATTACCTTCATGTACTATCAATTATTTAATTTATTTACAAACGTCTTTAGATTTAGCTTTTCACATTTGGAATCTTCTTATTCTTCTCTCTTTCTTAACATTGTTTGATTGTTTCAAGTATCAACTTGTTTTTTTTATTTGAATATAACAACAGTTCAGCATAAAGAATGACATTGAACCTAAACTTTGGTACTTTTACATAATTAATTTTTTCATCAGTTTTCAAAATGTGTTGGCACAGCTTTACACTGCTAAAAGTTCTAATTCTGCTTCTGCCCTTAAATTGTTTCAGGTTTCCAATTTTTTGTTACTTGACCTGTAAGACTACTGCAAAAACTCGAAGCCATGTTATAGGTCGCGGAAGCTCGACTGAAGTATAATTATGCATATATGAAGTCATCCGCCATACGGCCTGTAATGAGCGTGACCAAAACGAGGATTAAGGGACTTCGTCAGCGGAAAGGGAGGGAAAGTTGGACCCTGGAAGAGATTGGAACATAAAGAAAGTAGAATGGTAGCAAGAAATGAAACTGTTGTACAGCTAGTAGGAATCATTTGCCAACATTCTGGCCGGAGAGGCGCCGCTGATGGAGTACAATCGTCAGCAAAGCAGGGCTAGGCATGGTTGGTGAAGAAATAAATTTTCTAGGGGAAATCAAGAGGAGGCAAAGTATGTGGATGATAAAGCAAGAACAAAGGAGGATGAGCTGACGCTGATAGGACTGAAGGCCGTTTTCGATTGAATGATAAAAGGTAAGAGGGAGGAGAAGGATGTGTATCTTCGATGTCATGAGGAGATCTCGGAAGTAGACTGAACTGAATAATAATAAATCATACTAATTGTATAAAAATTGAATGTGTCTGTCTGTTACTCAATCACGCAAAAACTACAGAACCGATTGAGCTGAAATTTGGCATGTAATGAAAAGATGTATCTGGGTGTAACATAGGCTATATTAAAAAGCCCTCAGGGCCCCCAAAGGCCCCCCCTGGTGGTGCATACTAAGCATTGGGTTAGGTACAGTGATTTTGGCTGGAATTTTTTTAAATGGATGGCTGAATAAATGACGTTTATAATTATTTCAATAGATTTTCCTTTACGCTTCGTAACTGTCTGAAAATCATGAAAACCTGTATAAGAAGGGCCCAGAGTCCCCATGACTAATTGCTTCGGGGGGTAATCGATAAATTCAATGCATATTTACAACAAGTATACTCTTCAATGTCTATTCTCAAAGTAGCTCTCATAGGAGCACTGCATATGAGAGAAAACTTATGCAGTACACGATAAACATAAAGGAATTAAACGAGCAAGAATATTTACGTACGGCGAATAATAAGGTAAATGATGCCTCTGTTGCTACAACAAACACGGCGTCGTTTCTTATCGTTTAATACTCAGATGTATTACACGTAGTGGGACCGTCTGCCTCTCATTACGATTGCGAACTGTTTTTAGACCAATTTCCACGTAAACTTCAGGAGTAATTTATATATAATTAAGCGTGCTAAAATGCAGTTAACATACATTCACTCAATCATCGAGCTGCCTACTCGAGTCTCTCACTCTTCGCTATTTTCCCTTCCTTGTACTTAAAAATAGATCCATCAATATGCCTAATAGAAAAAAGAGTAACCTTTCGAATAAATCTTCTTAAGACAGAGAAATGTCTTCTTTGCAAGAAAATTAGTTATTTCATTAAAAACGACAAAGGTTAGATTTGGATGCTCGAAGACATGCCCACCAGCGATCCAATGAGCATATCCCCTTGGTGTTTCTCGGGTTACGCTAAGAACCGCACAAATATCATCCGAACCCAATCTATGGACGGGTAGCAATCTTTAAATCTGGTTCAAACATAGACCAATCTTTTGAAAATTCAATGTTTTAAGATGGCAGAAACTATACTGAAGTCACTACATGCTTCTCACCCGAAAGAAGAACGGAAATTCTGCGCAATGAATGACATCCGTGCATGAAAATCGACAAGTGCACTAAGAATCCCCATAGACTTTTTTATTTAACAAACGAAACCAATGATTATGGCTACTCTTTATTCCGAAGGCGCAGTCCAGGTTATGTAGGATTCATAGGTAAAATAAACATGGCAGCGGCTGGAAATTCTCCTTTCGACGTTGTCCACCTCTGGATTGTACCCTACTCTCCAATCCTGATTAAGATACTCAACGCACATATGAACGTTGAATTGCGCAACTAAATTCAGTCTGCAAATATATTTATGTACACAAGGGAAGCGATCAAGCTGTTAATCACTCAGAGGACGGCTCAATAGAACCGGAGGGACGATGTGACCATCTATCAACCTAGGTGCTATTTAAGTAGTAATGAGTCTTTGTGGCCCATTTTTGGGTTTCCCGTGCAAGAAAGAGGACCAACAGTCACTGATCTCTCCGTGCACCTTTGAAAACGGTCAGCAAACCGTTGATTTTCATTACGATTGCGAACAGTTTTCAGTCCAATTCCTACATCATAAAAATACGAGTTCTTTACATATGTTTAAAAGTGTTAAAGTTCAGTAAACGTACATTCACTCAATCATCGAGTTGCCTATTCAAGACTCTCACTCACCGGTGTTTCCTTTCCTTGGACTTAAAAATATATCCATCAGCATGCCTAATAGAAAATAGAGTAACCTTTCTAAAACACTTACTAAAGCAATAGGAATGTCTTCTTTGAGAGAAAATGAGTCCTTGCATAAAAAATGACAAAGGTTATACTTGGATGCTCAAAGACATCCCACCTGCGATCTCATGAGAATCTCCCCGTGACGTTTCTCGGATTACGCTAAGAACAGCACAAATTTCATCCTAACCAAACCTACTGACGGTTAACCAGCTATTAATCAGGTTCAAATATTGAACCATCTGTTTCGGAACTTCAATCTGTTTTAAGATGGCGGAAATTATAATTACGTCACCACATGCTTCTTACCCGAAAGAAGAACGGATATTCTGTGCAATGGACGTCATCGGTGCATGAAAATTGGCAAGTGCATTAAGACTGATCACCATAGATTTTTAATTTAGTAACCGATGATTATGATTTAGAAAACAATGATTATGACTACCCTTTATACCGAAGGCGCAGTCCGGGTAGTGAAGGATTCATAGGACAAATAAACAAGGCTGCAGCTGAAAATGCTCCTTTTTACGGTGTCAATCGCTGGATTATACTCTACTCTCCTATCCTGATTAAGATACTCAGCGCACATATCAACGTTGAATAGCGGAACTCAATTAAGTCATTGAATGTAAATATATTTATGTACACAAGGTAAGTGATCCAGCTGTTAATCACTCAGAAGACGGCTCAAGAGAGCCGGTAGGACGAGGTGACCATCTATCAACCTGGGTGCTACTTAAATAGTAATGTGTCTTCGTGGCCCATTTTTGGGTTTCCCGTGTATTATAGAGGACAAACAGTCACTCAACTCTCCATGCACCTGGAAAACGAACGAATAACAACGATCACAATATACAAGATAGGATACGAACTCCTCAATTTATCATGCTGACAGTGTTCTTCAGGCTTTGTGCTTTTCTCATAAAATAAGTTCAAAGTTTTTCACACCCGTTGAATTTCAACGGGTACCTTCAGCTAGTAAATAAATAAATGTATTGCTGTTCTAAGACCTTGTCCTATGACATTGAATCTCTTATGCGAAAGAAATTTACAAAAGAAAAACATGCCAAACTATATACAGTCAGATGATACGTAATAAATAAGAAATATGGCGATAATCGTACCTTTCGTGCTATAAAAAGTTTTACTTAAAAAACAAACAACTTACCAAATACAGTAAAAAATAATTTAACAAAGCAAGATGAAATGTGTGGATTGATAACCTTTAGCATCATAGTAAATATTTATAGTATTTATATTTAACATCTTCAATTACAATTACGTTTTTCAAAACAAATACGTGAACATTTTTCATCTGAGACTCTTACGAGGCATAAATTAACAAAAGAAAAAAAAACTGAGGGGAGAGAACATGAGAAAGTGGGTCGTAAAGAAAACGGAAGAACCTACTAAGGGTCGTAGTCTTGATCCATCGCAACCTCCCCAAACCGGTAGAATACCGAAGTGAATGAATGAATCTGGCTGCACATTAACCGTATGCACATTCTCTCGCAACGCGAAAAGGATGTCCGCCGGTTAGTGAGCTTAAGATCCGAGGATTGGCGGCCGGGGAATCTAGTCGAACGGGGACCGGTTTGATGGCGGCCGACATTTCGCCCTTTTGCAATTGCATCGCCTCTTCTCCTTCCCCTGTGCGACGTCTTCCCGCCTTCTAATGCAACGCCCCACCCTGCCCTTCTTGCGACGAAATGGGTCTCATACATCCTCCTTTGCGCGCGCTGAATCCTGTTATCTCTCAAGGCAGGAGTTCGTGATGCTTGAATGAATCGAAACTGCCCACACACGAGACTAAAAAAAACTGCATAGTTTTTCGTTATAAACGTTTCATGTTCAGTGATCCATCAATGCCTTCAATTTTTTTATTGCAAGAAAGCATCGGACGAACGGAAGCTAAGTCTAGGTCCCGGGGGCAAATCCCATAGTATCGAGTCATACGTGAAAAATATTCTCCCGAGTTGAGAACCTTGGTATACCGTTTCTCCACTTATCTTAAGAGGATACTAAGAGCAAAACACCAACAAGGAGATACGCGCCATGACAAAATAATTTGAATTGACCAAGATTCGAAACCTAATCTCCTAAATGACGGTGAACTGAAAATTAAAGCCGGAATTCAAACGCGGTCAAGTGAATGTTTCATGAATAATTTCTTCTCCTTGGTGTAGCATCTCGTACCTGTACATAAGACTGCATGGGATTTATATTTGCATTTCGCAAATGAATGTTTGTACTGAGCATAGCTGCTACAATATTTTGTGAGAAGTTAATATGCATGCACCTAGCTTTATTCGCCCATCCCCCTTCGCTGCGAATGTTAATTATGTTCGTATGGTTATAATACTTTCCCTGCTTTCAAGTCCGCTCGTCCTCATCCTCATCTACTTCCGGTTTTTACGCTGAAAATAAAATACTTTGATACATAGGAGGGCGCGGAAACGATGACAGTAATTTTCACTCAAAACATTTTAGTAGGTTAATCCAACACTCTCCCTATTGCGTAGTTGGACTTCCAATAATCCAAAATATCCGAATGATCAAATTGTGCACATTGGCAGATAAATTCGTCACTCACCCAAGAAATATATTAAGCGCTGGGAAGGAAAACAGGAAAGGAGCAGCATCTGAATGAATGGACCATCTTCTGGAATATTCTTGGCCGAAAGTTTTCCATGTGATCGAATTCTTTCACTTTTTCCCTAACACCTCGGACATCAAGATATCACTCCGTAAGTCGCCGCAGAGACAAGTGGAACGCGGTTTCAGGACACCAGGCATCAAAGGCGAAGTTCTATAGCAGGAGCATTCATCACGAAGTTTTTGAAGTACAAAGTAATCCATAATATTTATAAACAATCTTATTTCTAGAGGCTTAAATCTGGTGGTTCCTTATCCATTTCGGTTTCCGCGTCAATTTCTTCGGTTTCGCTTTCCACCCTTTCCTTCCACATCAATGACTTCAAACTTCTTATATATTAGGCTATATATAAGAAGTTTGAAGAAAATATGAATATACTAGCAAAACCCGGCAGACGTTGTCCTGCCTGTGTATATTTCTTAACCTCTGTGTAAACATGTAAAATGGATTATCTCTATGTAATTTAGAATGCATAAGATGTTGTAGATAAAAGTGGAAAACTGAAAGATGGATCATACTAAAGAGATTCCATTATTTTTATTGAATTAAATCAAGGATGAACGATATATTTATTATGAATAACTCACGTAAATGATAAATATTTTTTACTATTTCACTCGCAGAATAATTGAATGAAATTAAAATTATTAATAATAATGCTTACATTTATCGTAACGCTAGTGGATAAACAATATTTTTAGTTTTATGATTTCGGGAATTGATGTTTTGTTGATTGTCATCGCGAAAGCAAGACGCACATGAAACTGTAGTCGTTTGAATGTGAAGGGCAATTCATTGGGAATCATTTGAATGCGCGGAATTAGCACATCTTCACCTTTACAATTTCCGTTAATTATTGTTGCTTCAATAACAATCGGCATTAGGTTTTTAACGAAAAGTCTGGTTCCGTTACACAACTTTGGTGTGTTGAGATTCCGAAGTAGCAGTATTGGTGAGCCAACTTTCAACGTCCATATGTGCGGTGGCATTCCAGCAGGCTCCAATGAATTGAGAAATTCTAAAGGATAATTAACAGCTTGATGCTCTACTATAACTGTGTCAGTAGATTTGTATGTCGTAACCGCACCAGGAATTTCCAAAAGAATATTATTATTGATTCGATTGACGTCATCATTCTTTGCAGCTAAGATAGCTCGCTCGCATAGCCAATCGTGATTCATGAAGTTGTAGGCGATGTTCGGAAAATCCATGTTTTCAAGATCTTTAATTGATGACAGAAGTTGACAGAAATTCAGTGGGAATGATATCTCCTGTGTTTCAGGAAGAACAGAAAGTTTGCCATCGCCCATATCCAAAAGTTGCTTGGCAAATGGTTGTGCAGAAACATCTCCAGGTAAATGCACACGCATATTGGTCGACAGTGTAATTTTCTTCACGTGTCTCCAGAGAGCCGAATTCTTCAATCATGCGTTCAGCTCACCTACTGGTGTTGATCTTGGAATGACGGGCAAAGTTTGACGGAAATCACCGTCAAGCAATATCAGAGCTCCGCCATTTGACGTTGATCGCTTCGAAAATCTCGCAGAGTACGATCAAGTGCTTCAAGTCCTTTTTTATGGGCCATGGTACATTCATCCCAAATAATGATTTGGCATGTTTTCAATACAGTTGCCATTCCAGGTCCTTTCCAATGCTGCAAAGAGGATTTGCTGCTAGATTTAAATTCAGTGGCAGCTTGAGAGCCGAATGCGCCGTGCGCCCTCCATCAAGTAGCGTAGCTGCAATCCCCGATGATGCCACAGCCAGAGCAATGTCATGCTTCATTCGAATTTCGGCGAGTATCAAATTGAGTAGAAATGTTTTTCCTGTGCCTACTGGTGCATCCAGTAAAAGAAGTCCACCATTTCTGCCTCGTATGTACATGCTCCATAACTGTGTCGTACGCGAGTCGTTGATCGTTTGTTAAGAGCCTTTTCTGAGCCTCAACATAAACCTGCAGCGTATCGACATCTTATTGTTTTTCTCGCAAAACGTCTCTATCGATAACATCGATTCTGTCACGTTTCGGTGAAAATAGTCCAAGCTGATTGAGGAATTTGTTGTTAATAGACATACAAATATCCTCATGTGATATCAGTGCCTCATTAAAAATGTATTCCGAGTACTGTACATCCAGGCCGGGGTTGTCTCTGCGTGCTCGGAGAAGTATGTCTGCGCTCATATTCTCTTTGTGTTTTTGCCATAGATCTTTCGGATCAGAAGGCGCACAGTTTGTCAAAATAATGGCGAACAGAGTTCGTATTTGGTGAGCATTACAAGCTTCAGATGCTTCTGTCAATGTTTTGTCACAATGTTGATCATTTTTAAGCAAACCAAGTTTGAAAAATGTTTCTCTGTAGGTCTGACACACTTGACCATCGATGGTTTTGCTTGCTTGAAACGATGTTGGTCCTTTGACCACGTGAAGCAGCATTCGCAAGTAGTAACGTTCACCATTATTTGGATGAACAGTATATACTCGTCCCAATGTGCCCGTGGAAAATATGGCACCTATGGAAGAATGACTGATGCCTCGCTTTCTTCTGCAAAATTTCTTCATCGATTGATTCCATGATTGATTCCCAGAACCAAGCTACCTGAACCGAATCCGACCTCTACATGAGCTATGACACTCAGGAGGCGAAATTTTGCGAAAAATAATTTCAGGCAACGTTGATGGAACTACATGATAAGTGTGTTTCTTTAGACGCCATGCGACTGAAAATAAATCTAATCAATTAACCACGCAAAAATTACTATATTGTATTTCTTAAAGCTGTAAAGCATTTTATCCTTATCCCCATCGGTGTAAAAATTTTACGATAGACATAATTCAAAATCAGTTGCAAAACTTGTAATTTTATGAACTCGTTAGCGTACACAATTCAAACTTGCCCTAAAAACCTATTTCATAAATATTTTGATTGACAGAGAGAGATTTGGAGCTGGTATCATAGTAATTGCTTTATAGATTATGTATTAAAAATTTTAATGAAACTTTTCTGAGGAAAATTTCACCGAGAACGACAGGCAAGAGCTCTAAATCGTTATGAAAGGAGGAAAATTTATAATCCCTTCGTTCAGAAGAAAATACATCTTCACCACTATCATTTCTTCCTTTTCCTTCGTTCAAGTAATGTCTCCTTCAGCCTACCCACTCTTCTCCCAGCCTTCCTTTCCACACCACCAGCATCCCATTCTTTGACTTTCCCAAGTTGGAAAAAAAAATAATTCCCCCATTCCACTAGGATACCCATGCCTTTCCCGCACTCTTCCTCCCTCCCTCTTCCCCTTGCACTAATTATTGATCTGTGAATGGCGTGGTCAAGGGAGTCGGAGGAGGGGGGATATAGTCGTATTGGTCTTAGAAAAAGGCCGGCAGGGGGGGGGAGGGGTGGCGGAAGCTCGACGAGAAGGAATGGGTTCTGTTGGGGAGGGGTGATGGTGGAGGGCAGGGTATTCATTGAAGGAGAGGGAAGTAGGGTTGAAGCACGAGGGGGAAAACAAAGGGTGAGAGGGAGAATGCAAGTCGATAGGACGCCGAGTATTAGGTATGTGCCCCAGTCACGCTTATGTTTGTTGGTCACGGTAATATTTTCCGTACAAGTTAAAAAATAATTTTAACGAAAAAAAAGGTTTTACGATAAAAACGTTTGTTTCAACTTTTTAAAATTTAAATTAGATATTATATTATAATATGTATATATTGTAAGTGTCACTTATAATATATATTATACTGTATTATTTAACATATATAACATAGGTATATAGTATATATAATTACGTATTATTGCATTGTCATCCAGGGGGGTTATTTTGTAATCTCACCTTTTTAATGACTCTTAGTGGAAAGGCGGGAGATCCGTTTCCCTTTCTTAATGATCGGCTCATGAACGGTTCGTGAATTGTCGAAGCTTCAATTAACTTATATCAAATAAAAGATGCCGAGACTAGCGAATACCCAGATTGCTCAACATCTTACGGAAGATATCTTACACTGTACATACCAGGAAAATCTAAATACAGTCAAAACTACAAGCGACATGTAAGCGATCACTCAATATTTAAAAAAATTAAGTGCATCTAATTAGTTTTCGATTCACAAGCACGGGAAATATCTACCAAGAACGTAGATTTTAATGGATACACCCGTTTTTTCATGACTTGCCATTGAAATGCACGGGAGTGTGGACGCATTGGTGAAAATTACGCTGAAATATCTGCCTTCTACTAGAAAGATAAGGTAAGTCTTGAATCATATTCTAGTTGTTTTGAGCTGTTAATTGCACTGGATTTATGGATGGATTTTCTTTGAGATTATCAATTATTATTGATTTGTTCTCAGATGGTGTGTTGTACTGCATTCGGGTGCACTTGTCACAGCAATCGCCTTAAACCTGGATTAACCTTTCACAGGTTTGAGACATTTCTTATTTATATGGATTATATTATTCAGATATTCGATTGATTTTACTAAGAGAGTATAATTGACCGCGTGAGCTCGTAAAAGCACATGTGCTTTCACGGCTCATACTCATTGCATACTCGAATGTTTGTTCATTTGGTCACCTAATACATATGTCCTACGTATGCATTTATTTAGAAAATTATATTTAGGATCTAATTGATTTACTTTCGAAACCATTACCTGTCATTATTAACGGCCAGTAGATATGTACTACACATGGAATGAGGAAAATGAGATTAACAAGCGACAAAGCTAGTAATGTCGGACATATTTTACGCATTAAACTCCATACGAGTTTAACAATGTAAGTAAATATTCATTTCAATGTTCGATGTGGGTCGTTTCGTTGTATTGGATCAAGGAAAGTGGAATATAATTTTGGTTAAATAAGCTCTTAGTTTAAGGGATAAGATTATTCGAGTCTATGCAGGACACATTTTTTGTGCTTGCTAAGGAAGAATGTGCACTAATTAATTGATACCTAACGAAGCTGTTCGCACTTCAGCAAGTGCTGAAAAAATGTATAGTAAAGTCCAAAAGAAAGTATATTGTAGATTTAGAGGATACTTTAAGAGAAATTATCCAGTGTGATTTCAATTGTTGTCCGTTTTAAACTCAGCCACAACATTTCTTTTTTCTACTTACATAAAGTTCATCCTAGTCCTAGATTGAAGAAAAGGAAGGTGATGGATGGAAGTTTATCAATTATTTTCTCTGTGACATCTGAAAAATCGTGTGTTTGGATTATCACCTCATATTATTTTCATTGATTTAATATGCTATTTTCAATACCCTAATGAAAGGTTTATTGTCACTATTGATATGTCTTCATTTTGTTTTAATAATGTACAAAGTGATAGTGAATAATTAGTTTCTTCTTATGGCTGTATACATCAATGCTAATTTTAATGAGGACTAAACTGTAGTGTCATCGGTACTTATCATGAAACAATGTGCAAAAGCAACTGTGGAAGATTAGGAGTGTGAGTCGGTTGCATCCTATTTTTATAAGTGCTACAATGGTTTTAAGTAGACGCTGCAAATACTCATAAGACGTGAAGTTGTTGGTGCTTATATGAATTAGTGAAATGTTATTGCAATACAACTATATGATTGCATGTGAGTCAGGAAGTTGTGGAGTTTGAGTTGGCTGCATCCTGTTTTTTAAGTGGCTACAGTATTTTAAAGTTGTTAATGGAAATATACTTCCAAGTCTTGGTGTCTGTGGTGTTTCTCACCTGATATCAACTCAAGAAAGATGTGGAGTGAAGGTGTCTAGCCTATGTAATATTTTTTAGAAAAAATTGGTGTTCTAAATTTAGGGTGATTTGTGCAGTTATTCCCAAGGCAAAGTCATCAGTGCTTATCATTCATTGGTATGCAATGACTACCTTTTCTCAAGAAATGGGAGGATTGTGAAATGAGGATTATCTGGATGCTTCCCTTTCTTTACTGTTTAAGAAATTTCTTTTAATATTGAATGCCTATTTCTCCACCATTTGTGTTGTGACTTCATTTTTTGGCCAATAAAGTACATTATGAATTAATATGCTCTCTGATGTTTTCCACAAACTAATGTTTCAGGAAGTTCCGCTGGGTGAGCATCACACAACCTTGAGGTGGCCGGTAGATTTTTATGGAGATATAGATGCAATTAAACTCGAAAGCCAAATCCTGAATAAATACGCTATCATAGCACTAATTTTCCCCTAGGTCTTCCCATTCAAAATAGCGCTAAAATGCTGGTGGCCTAAACACCTCCTGCCACATCCCTATGAGGTGACTTGCGAGTCACGACAGAGATGTGTACTTGAATACATTGTACTATTAACCGCGGGCACCATATTTGTGGGAACGCAATTGGCTTGCTCGCGAAGTTTGAAGAATGAATCAAAATTAGAATTACATATTAGGTATTATTGTGATAAAATGGTAACGGTAGGGAAGCTGAATTTCTCTATGCCAAAACTGGGATATAGTGCTGGCAATGGGTATATGTGGTTGCCCTTCTCCCAACAAAACTGGCCAGGTATACCTGGCCATAAGTCGCAGGGTTTAACCGGCCCCCTACCTGAGGTACCCCAACCTACCCGTCCCAATTCCCAACCTCCCGTCCCAATTCAACCCTCAGGCTCACCGGCTCCCGTCGCAAGTCGAAAAGTCACAATAAAAGAGAGTAGGAAATGAAAGTTCTTTAGTTTCTCTTTTGGCCAATAGATGGTAGAGATGAGGTTTTTTATATTGCTGGTGTTCTTTTAGTCTTGTAAGCCAGAGTCAGCATTCAATTGCTATTTAAAATAATTAATAAGATACTTTCTAATATATACTTTTCAGTTAGTAGTTAAGTTTTTCGTTTTGATGAGTCACTGATTATTAATCGTAAGTCAAAATTGTCTCTCACAGTATATTTTTTCGACTCTTAAAAAGGCGCGGTTCGATTTTCAATATTTCGTTGACTGAATTCTCTTCAAGCGAAAAAATCTTTCGCCTTTTACTAAAGATTTCCGTGGAGGGGATTCTTTCTTTAGTCTATTGAAGAATTTTTGACTGTGCCCAACAACTTAGTGTTGGGCCAAATAATTGGTACCATAAAACATAATTACATGTTCATGAAAACAATTCGTTCTTTTGCCATTCAAAATTAGTTGGAAATGAAACTTATAAATTAAGTCTTTTATGGCCTAGTAGATATGGGCTTTATAGGTACTTTTTCGTGATCGGTCTCCCATGTCAGGTAATCGCTACTTTTAAGTAGTTACTCGGTAATCGCTCATCATTTGTCCGTTGGTCGCCGCGTTGATGTGGTTTAAATATTTAATATTCAGCCAAAGCAACTTGTAACAATGAGAATTGTATATATCTATGCGTATGATTAATTAAACCACAGCAGTTGATTGTTCTATTTGAATTCTCCTATAATCGATGACAGTTTCTGTTAAAATGAAGCACATCAAACCAACTTAATTGGGAATGACACATCCCATTCAGGTGTACTATTTTTGAATATTTTCGTAGGTAAGCGCCTCTGATTTCGCTTAAAATCAATCTGAAATAATAGCAATAAAATAGGTCACTTACATGTAATCTATAATAACCATTTATGTGTAGTCATTACGTTGTTACCTAGTAAATGGATAGGCGGCTGACACTTGTGACCTAAACAGCTGATGGTAAGAGCTTGTCCTTGATGCGATTGCAATCATATGGTTCGAGTGTGGAATGTATGTACAAAGAGGAAATTCTTTTCAAGAATAAAGTTCCTGGAAAGACTGACGAGAGCAAACCTAGTGAGACGGTATGTTAGATGGACGTAGCACTCTCCCAGTTTCTAGTTTGACTGCGCACTGTTCTCCTGACTGCTTTTTGGCCTGCGCCTAGCGGCCGGGGAAACGTGCGAGGTTCTGAACTGTACTGAGGACGAGTGCTGCATGCCTGGTGTGGAATCACCCCGTGCCACACACCCTAAGGTATGATTTGCTGGGAAAACTTCCCGTCTTCATTCAGCGTGAATTGAAAGGTGTCATTGTATCGTACATTCAAAGTTTCACATCAGCGTTTTATTGACATTGTCCTTTCGGATATTTAAACTCATTTACAGCTTTACGAATATCTGGTCATCTGTAGTAAACATTGTAAGTAAGATTGTGATTTTTGTGCTATATGCACGCCAAGGTAGGAAAGCTACCTAATTTTGGACTGTTTTTATCAATATTAGTCGTTTGGTTTATATCTACGACATCTGTAAAAATGACTTTAGTGCTTAGAATATGCATAGCCAGCGCTTATAGTATTCCGCCGAGCATCTTTGGAGATTTTCCGATCCGCCTCTCTTCGCAAAAATGTGTGGTTTTTAGCGACCCAGTGAAATGAATTACTTGGTAAGTCATAATAATCGTTCTCAATTATTTAATCCTTAGTGATCATTATTTTTTGTGTGAGGAAAGAGCGTACTCTCCTATTAAGCTCTGGGTATGTTAGTGAGTGCTGTGCATATTTCTTAATGAAATTGCGTGCGACTCGGACGATGTCACCCTATACACTGTGGAAATATTTGGAGATTGTGTTTTTAAGAAGGGAATACTTGCTAACTTCAAGAGATTTACTGCTGAAAAACGTCGTAAATTTGCAAAATTAGAGCGTCAGCCCGTAAGTGCTCCCGTAAATTGGGGGGAACAAGTATGGCGGACAGGCCACGCCCACGTTACAGTTTCAAGCATTGGCCACCATAGCTAGCGCCCACTCCATCTACCTCAATGAAAGATACAAACGATTTAAAGTTGTATTGTTGGAATTTGCACAACGTGAAGAACTTCAGCACTTTCAACTGCAGGTTATTAGACACTGGAAGTTATGCTTTGTTTGAAAAGCTTATTTTATTATTAGCTTTAATTATCTGTGTATATATTTCGCATCAATATTTTCCAAACAATGTTGCTGATACCTTTGTTTTCGTGTGCCTTACCTTTGGTAATTTGGTGTGCATTATTCTTGGATTACTTTGTCGCTACTAAAGTAGCTCCTCGCTAATAGACGGTCGTGAGGTTAGATTGCTTCTTGGCTTACGCCTTCTCGCTAACAGACGTTTTGTACTTCAGCTTTTTTTCCGTGAACGCTCACTAAAAAATTGTGTTTACAGTGTGTATATAAAGTGGTACTTTTAGTGTTTATATTCTATGAGGTATATACTATGTTTATTTATTCAGCAACTATCGCAAGATCAAAATTATTTAAACTAATTGATGAAACTCACAAAACGCATGAACCCATATATATAAAAGGAAAACGTAATAATGCTGTGATATTATCGGAAGAAGATTATGCTTCTATGCAAGAAACTTTATATTTGTTATCTATCCCTAATATGAGTCTATTTTACAAGCTAGTAGAGAGTCTATAGAAGAATGCAAAGATTATACTGAAGTAGAAGTGTAGATTTAATACAATATAAGGTAGTGTTAACTAAAGCTGCCCAAAAAGATATTGCAATTTGTTTAAAAATAGAAGAAAGCGGTCGCCGTTGGCAGGCACTCGTTTGTTTATTCAAGTCTTCGTCTTAGTAAACGAGATCGGCAACAGATAGCGCTACCGACAGAAGCTTCGACAATTCACGAACCGTTCGTGAGCCAATCATTAAGAGAGCGAAACGGATCTCCCGCTTTCCCGCAAAGAGTCATTAAAAAGGTGAGATTACAAAATAACCCCCAGGTCTGAGCTATGTTTTAAGTTTCAAGTCCCTAGCTCATCTGGAAGTTAGTTGAAAATAGATTGTAAAATTTGTGCCTAACAGACAGACAAGAACTCAACCTAATAAAAACGTATAAACAGATGCATAAAATGAAATGTGGTCCAAGAATTTTTTTTCAGCTAACTTAAAAAATTATTTAAATGTGCGCTAAATGTCCCATGATTACCGCACCAGCCAACTTAACGGAGAGTTCCAAATAGTCCACAGTTAACTAGGTCCTATCCGACTTAAAAATAAAAAAGACGGAATACTACACTTGAAATACTCTCCACTAAATATCTGCTAGTGCAAGGATTCCAACCTGAATTCTTGGCAATGGGGTATCATACTCAAGCGGCTCTTCATCCTCAACTCTTCAGCCGTTCTGTGCTTTACCGTGGCGGCCAACTACTCACCGAAAAACAGGTCCGGCAAAAAACAGGAGGGCCCAGGCTCGGTTCCCGGGATAGCGGAACTCTTCTCATACTTGCTTCGGTGCCATGAGGAAAACACTTCAATGGCATTTCTCCGTCGGACGGGGCATTGAACCATGGTTCCATCGGCAAGATCAGGTTGATTCTGACGTCTGGTTTTTCTCTTATCTTTCAACCAACCTTCCACCCCTAATCTAATCTCTGCTGATGACGGTAGACTCAGGCGAATTTGGGCTAACTCACCGCGAAGGTTCAGAGGGCCAAACTCGGTGCTCCACTAAAATTTGCGTTTAAATAAGACCAGAAAAGTAACATGAGGAAAATAATAAACGAAACTAGATGTGTGCCTAATTATAGCTAAATTATAGCAACTGTAATCACTTAGCGACCAAGGAAGCGGTACAACGTGGAATGGAATAGGTGCAATGGACATCAGGAGAAGAAGAGCCAAAACAAAGAAGGCGTTCATGATTGTAAGACAGCTATTACAGATAAGATATGACTCGAGACAAAAAAATCAAGTAGTATATGATAATGTTATTTAGGTCTGTGGATTTCCACCGATTAAAAGCCTAGACTAAGAGAAAACGGAATCAGAAACCTGGGCTAATGGAAAACGGGATCAGAAAAAAAGTGACCTTCGCCACTTCGTACCGGAGAAGAACGGTATGGAGCAAATGAGGAATAATGAAGTATAATTAGAGCCGACGATAGTAGGACTCTATGGAGCAACCAAAACCAAACTCTATGAAGGTCCAAAGGAACTTTCTAACAGAAAAAATTAGAACACTATTGATATCGACTCTGATATTCCCTCTTATTGATTATTGTCGCTTAGTGTGGCCAGATCTTCCTAATGTACCGAATACTAAAATTCAAAGGAATATAAATTCATGCATCAGATTTATATTCAACCTGCGTAAAGACGAACACATTAATCCCTCTCTCAAGCAACTGAGGTGGTTAAAGGTACAAAACAGAAGAATATGCTCCTTGGGAGTGTTTTTATACACACTTTTTGAAAGCAAAAATCCTCATTATCTGCTAAAAATGTTTAATAAAAAAACCTCAGAACCTGACTCACTTCACCCGATCGAATTCAGACCTTTTCTATTTCCCCAGCCATCACACCACCACCTTCCAGAACTCATCCCAAATAACTTCAACAAAATTTTGGAACTCCCTCTCTATATCCTTGAAACATAGTTCATCAGTTACCTCCTTTAAAACCAAATTATACGAAAATTTAATTTAACAACAGAACTCTTGAAGTTGGGTATCTAGATGTTACACCTATATATTAGTTATTTATGTAAAACAGTTATGTAAAAATGTGCACTAAAGCCAATCAAAAGTCAAGTATGTATGTATGTAAGTAAGTATCAAATCAAGTATGTAATCAATTAACCAAAAATATGTATGTTAAATGGCATTGGCCAATACTGACTTGTAATATTGTTGTATTTTACTTAAACTGTGTAAAAATTTGGAAAAACCGAGCAAATACGAGGTCGTATTTGCCTTAATTGCACCTGGTCTTACAGGGCCTGCCCTAAATCAATAAAATTTTTATCAAATCTAATATAATCAATGTGGACAAACAAAGAACGCAGTGATTTGAACATCATCCTAAAGCACGATGAATTCATTACAAACTTACCGGAAGGGAAAATTAACAGGAAGTCCCATGAAGACGACGATGAGTCATATACCTATGATGAACAAAAAGGTATCTAGGAAAAAAGAACTATAAAGAAGCAAACCTGGGATTTGGAAGAATGGAAGGCTGCAGTTAAAATTAGGACTGAAAAAAACTGATGATGATGAGCTCAATTGACATATAGAGACTGTCGACTGAGGTTGAATTTATTTTACTTACCTCGCGGTTCAAAGCATCTCGCATGTGAACTGGAGGATCATTTCTCATTGGCTACCGCTATTCTAAGGTGCAAGGGTCCCGCAGTCAGTCTCTGGGTGCATCTTGCAACCAGATGTGACATACTCAACGGTTGAGGGGAGAAGGAAGTTTCTTGGAAGGAAAGTCGGCATAAAATCTAAGCGTTCAGTGGGGAGATGAAGCACTAAGTATAGAGCAACCAAGTTTGATAGGTGCGGTAGAGTTCAGAAAGAGGGTCAAAGAGAAAGGGTGGAGGGAGTTTCAGCAAATTCGGGCTTGCAATCATCTCGATGATTATTTTATGAAATATACACAACACGCTTGAGTAAGAACGACTGTTGGCTGTAGGTTCATTAAAAAAAAGAATCGAAATACTGCCTAATTTTAATGTAACTATGTACCACATGCAGATCTTCTTTAGAGGTCAGAAATTATTTTCAGATTTTTCTTTTCCTAATTGAGAGTGATAAGGAATCATATAATAATAATTTTAAGGGAAAAGTAGAAGACGATGTACAAAAAATCAGCAGTCCTTAATATCTATATAGTATTCCGTAATCCAGCACCTAAGATTGAAAATACACAATACATATACGGTGTACTAAATTCACACGTGCGGATACAATTATGAGCCTCCTTCCCAAGGTTTGTATCATAAGCAATTATCATGAGATATTTTGCTATATCATCATTGGTACAGGAAAGTGTGGGAAAAGGGATTTTTAGAAAAATCATTGAATTGCTTTAAAATTGATTTTGCAAAATAACAAATAATTTGGCTCATTAATTTTAACATTTATCGGCTTTCGAAATTATAAAGTGTTAGATTTAAATTGGATTTTAGTAATCAGCTTTGGTTTTAATCACATTTCTTAGGTAAGTACGTGTTAACATGATAAGTGTAAGTGATCAAATTTAGCAAATTTTGACAATTATGATCAAACGGAAAATTTCCATTTACGATTAATTTTTAATTTTACAAAATCAAAACATGCATTATGCTCAAAAGTATTGTACTTCATATCATAACAAAATATTCATTAGTGCCGATTAACCGATTCCTCGCAGGTGTGGCGACATTGCTGTTTAAAGATAATACCTCTTGAATACCAATGAGGAAAAGAATACCATTAAAACATGTTCCAGGGCCAAAAAAGCTTTCGTATAAAATGAAAAGCTAAATGCATATTTTTCCTCTTCCCTAGCCAAAGTTAAAGTCATGAAATGGAAAAATGAAACAACATACCTACATGGGAAATCCCCGAGTTAACGAAACGTCGGTCGAGAGGTTTCTTCGGAAAATACCTATCGTACGTAGATGTCAAAGCTAAGAGTACTTTATCGACAGTTCTTCGTCATTTGGACAATAACGGTCAATGCGCTCGATTTTGGTTCCTATCTCTATTTTACGAGTCGACATATCTTGAAACAACGTAAGCAAAATCGAATTTTCTGAACAACTTTCTTGATCAATGTTGCAAGAAAGGGCAAAGTTCTGCGCTACCCTCGCTAACATTGAGTTGTAAAACCATCTTGGGAATTTTCATTCAAAAAAGGGGATATTAGATCGGTCTCAAACCCACATTAGTGAACAGAAAATGTACATCAAATTTTCCAAGGCATTCATTATTAACGATGAGAACTAAACAATTAATTCAGCAGATGTAAATAAGGAATGGTTCCTATGAATTTTAATTAAATATTCCGGTTATAGGCAAATAAGAAAGCTGTTTGCTCAAAGAAGCTAAGGCGATCAATTGGTATGGGCTTAGATAACACACTATTGACTTTCCGTATTAAATGAGAGCATTGCTAGTTACGGATAAGGCACATACTTATATATTGTTCACTACATACAGCACGTTTATGGGAACACTCATCGAGTATCAGTCTATACAATCATTAGAATGATAATTGCACGACGGTCCATGAGGAGTTCAGTATAGTGGAAAGGTCTAGCAATTGATCCGAACAAAGAAATGCAAGAATGTGACCCAAGAGTGAGAATTAGCCTAATAACTCAGAACGAAAGGTGGTGAACATTTAGAGTAAACGATTTCGCTCAGAAAAAGAATATATGATTCCACATGAAAGAACAGAACAAAAAGAAATAGAGGGTCCAAAAGAACAAGAGCAAATTGAAATATTTTCTTTTGCTTGAGAAGTATATATCTTATCTACAGATCACGTGGTAACAGGCGAGGGTGGCAAAAAATCTCTTAAATTTCGTCAAAGAAAAGACAAATGATTCCAGAATAAGGAATTGTGAAATTTAAAAAAATAATATGGATGAAGAAATCGCTTTTGAGACTGTGAATTCAATACTTATAAGACTGAGAACGATAAAAATTGGACCGAATTATCATGAGAATTTTACGTCGAGCATACACATCGACAAAAGCATGTTTACAATTGTGAACGGGAATGAAAAGTACATTGCGAAACTAGGGAGGGAAGAAGGACTTTGCAATTCACGTGGTAACAGGTGAGGGTGGCAAAAAACGCGGGTTGTGATGCCCAACTTCTTTCTCCTTTAACGCATATCTATTTATAACCACATCTGAATGGAAAGTTCGTAAAAATATTCTCCGTTCATAACTCTAGGGTACCATTATTTACTCTTTCAATACTTCACATATGATGAAATCAAGCACTTTCACTTTTTATAGCTTTGCGTCCTTTGTATTTATTTATAACCAATGTTTTCAGGTTATGATACTCATTAATATTAACGCCGTGTTTTACACTTAATGTAATATACTTCTTACCATTGACCAGTGGCTCCAGAAAGTGGATGGCTTCAGTTTTTTTAATAGCACGTTGAAATAGACTAAAAGAACTTCCTCTTGCAATGAATTGGCCTTGTTATTTTCTCTCCATTTAAAAAATTCTTTATAACACAAAATATGACGACCAATGGATTTTTCAGGTGACAAATTATCTGGAATATTTCGAGATCCAAAATCACGGAAATTCTCCATTCAATGCCATCACTAGAATCTTACAATGAGCTCATGTTTAGATCTAATTCACCTTATCACACTAATATATAAAAATTGAATGGTGTCTGTCACTATGTCTGTCTGGCTGTGTCTGTTGCTCAATCACGCAAAAACTACTGAACCAATTGAGCTGAAATTTGGCATGTAGTGAGAAAATGTATCTGGGTGTAACATAGGTTATATAAAAAAAGCCCTCAGGGCCCCCCAAAGCCCTTAGGGCCCACAAAAGCCCCCCCTGGTGGTCCATGCTAAGCATTGGGTTCGGTAGAGTGGTTTGTATTTTAGCTTTTTAAAATTACATTCACTAAAGATAAAGGGCAGGGATTTTTTCTATCGGATGGCTGAATAAATGAAGTTTCTAATTCCTTCAATCGAGTTTCTTTTACGCTTCGTAATTGCCTGAATATCATGTTTATAGCTGAAAAATCTCACTTTTTTCTCGGAAATCAACAATACCATATTTGCTTGACAACCAAAGATTTGATTTTCAAAGGATATTCACGCCTCTGGTATTTAAATTTTCCTGCAGGCCCATGATAGCACATAGAAAGAAAACCTGTATAAGAAGGGCCCAGAGTCCCAAGGGCCCCATGATAAATTGCATCGGAGGGCAATCGATAAATTCAATGCATATTTACAACAATTATACTCTTCAATGTCTATTCTCAAAGTAGCTCTCATAGGGGCACTGCATGTATATGAGAGGACACTTACGTAGTAAACGATAAACATAAAGGAATTGAACGTGCAAGAATATTTACGTGCAGCAAATAGTAATGCCTCTGTTGCTACAACAAACACGGCGTTGTTTATTGTCGTTTAATACTCAGACGTATTACACGTAGTGGAACTGTCTGCCTCTCATTACGATTTCGAACTGGTTTTTAGACCAATTCCCACATAAACTTCAGGAGTTATTTATATATACTTAAGCGTGCTAAAATGCAGTTAACTAACATTCACTCAATCATCGAGTTGCCTATTCGAGTCTCTCACTCGCCGCTATTTTCCCTTCCTTGGACTTATAAATATATCCATCAACATGCTTCATAGAAAGAAGAGTAATCTTTCGAATGAATCTTCAAAAGCAAGGGGAATTTCTTCTTTGCGAGAAAATGAGCACTTACAATAAAAACAACAAAGGTTAGACTTGGATTCTCAAGGACATGCCCACCAGCGATCTCATTATAATCTCCCCGTGGTGTTTCTCGGGTTTCGCTAAGAACCGCACACATGTCATCCTAACCCAACCTACTGATGGGTAACCAGCTATAAATCTGGTTCAAATATAGAACCATATGTTTCGAAACTTCAATCTGTTTTAAGATGGCGGAAATTATAATGACGCCACTATGTGCTTCTTACCCGAAAGAAGAACGGAAATTCTGCGTAATGAACGACATCCGTGCATGAAAATCGACATGTGCACTAAGAATCACCATATATTTTTATTTAGCAACCGAAACCAATTATTATGGTTACCCTTTTTGCCGAAGACGCAGTCCGGGTGATGGAGGATTCATATGTCAAATAAACATGGCTGCTGCAAATACTGCTTTTGACGTTGTCAACCGCTTGACTATACCCTACTCTCCAATCCTGATTAAGGCACTCAACGCTCATGTTAACGTTGAATTGCGCAACTCAGTAAAGTCATTGAATGCAAATATATTTATGTACACAAGGAAAGCGATCAAGCTGTTAATCACTCAGAAGACGGCTCAAGAGAATCGTAGGGACGACGCGACGTGACCATCTATTAACCTGGGTGATATTTAGGTAGTCATGATTCTGAGTGGCCCATTTTTGGGTTTCCCGTGCATGATAGAGGACAAACAGTCACTCAACTCTCCGTGCACCTGGAAAACGGTCATCGTGTCTACTACAACGAACACAACATACAAGATAGGTTACGAACTCCTCAAATGACCACGCTGACAGTTTTTCTTAAGACTTAGTAGTTTTCTTACAAAATAAGTTCAATTTTGTTCACACCCATTGAATTTCAACGGGCACCTTCCGCTAATTAATAATAACAATTTCGCTTTTCAATTTATCTCTTTCAATACAGTAGCACTTTCCGTGGTGAAAATAAGTTTTGCCAGGGTAACCAAACACGATGAAACGTGAATAAACCAGGGAGCAAAAGTGTCTCTTTCTTCCGGCAAAATAGGGCAGAAAAGCGAACTTTTCGTTCAGGTGTAGCAACAAAAATTATTTCACCGGTATTCTGGCACTGTATACGAACCTAAACCCTGTGTGAACGACGACCTAGTACCAAGCAGAAAAACTTCCGAGGAGTTGATAAAAAGTCTGAACAAAAAACTACAATAAATAAATGAAGTATATTTGATGCTTATAATAATTCATTTTTGCAATAGAATACTTACAACATTGATCGCCCGAAAAAGTTACTTAAATGACGTTGCAGGGCTGCATTCGAACCTAAAACCGGTACGAAGGACGACGAGGTTTGGGTCAGCACATAGGGGCATAGGGGTTAAAGGGAAACTACCGAGATGATGATAAAAAATGTCCGAAATAAAAGCTGCACCAAACTATTACGGGAGATTCCACACCAAGAAATAACAAAAGCTACATATTGTGACTTCAGCATCACAACTTTGGCGGTGCATGAAAAAATTACTTAAACTGTATTGCGGCCCTGCATAGGAAAGTGAACTCGTTAGGAACAACGACACAGTAAGGGTTAATACAGAGAATGGGCGAACATTCTGGATAAGAAAACTGCAAGTCAATAAGTGCAAGTCATTTCACACCATGAATTGACATTGCAAGTAGAACTTTATCCAACAGTTTGGGCATATTCACGGTAACTCACGCAACACATTCATAGTTGCTAGTGACTGAACCCTTGGATTGCATTTAATTATAAAACAAAATGCCAATTTAGAACATTTTTAATGCACACCATGTTTAGAACACGTTAGGTTTAAGAAATATATTAAATTTCATGTCCCTAATTAATATTTCATTCGTACCTACTCATTACATTGAATTTAAATCTAAGGTAACACACGATACAGAAAAATCAATTGATATGAATGATACTTCCCCTAATGCAGAACCTATTCAATTTTCTGGGCTCATAATTAGAGAATGAATGCAACTGATACTCTTGCGACTAACACATGCACTAGTAACAAAATAGTAGGTGAAAGAATGAAATGTATTGAAGAAGTATAAAACAATCTAAGAGTATACATTTAATTATTTAATAAGTATAAAACAATCTAAAAATAAGCTGGTTGGTAACTCATGGCACGATTTGTCCTCCTACCATCAAAACGAAACATGAATATGTAAATTTTATTGAATAATTACAAAAACTTATCTAATCAATGCTTATTATGGAAGCATTGAAATAATAAGTACATAACATATGTTTGAACGAGAAGAAAACGCAACTGATGAACAGGCTAAGAACTTAAGGATATCAGAAGCAAACTTGAAAAAAGTGACTCAATAAAGATGAAACTTTTAATGCGTAATCTTTGGTACAGTGAATACTATACTCATAAAGAATATTATCATAGTTTTTATAACGCTATGCATAGCTAACAATAGTTTACCAAGTTTTTGCCACTCAAAAATAAAAGAACTCCTATGTTCAATTTTTTTTTCAAGTTTTGAATTTTTTCCTGATTTTCATTGATATGGCAGTCTGTATCCGTGCAGAAAACGTAGTCCCATGGCAATGCGTCGCTGCACGCATACCTAAAACTTGCAGAAAGGACGGACGTACCAAGGGTCAAAAGAAAAGACGATATATAGGGGTTAAAGGGAAACTTCCCAGAGGGGTGGTGATAAAAATTCTTGAGGGTGGAAAAAAGAGGAGAGGGATAGACCGACCGACCCCTCCCACGCCCCTCGAAACCTTTTACCCCCTCCCCATCACTCAAACCCCGCACCCTACCCTGCATCGAATCCTCCAGGGGGATTAAAAATGGGGCCGAGGGGGTTGAACGGGAGGGGGAGGACGGAGGCGGGAGGCCCCCCCCCCCCACCCATGCCCCATCCCCATGCCGACGGGAGGAGATCGTGAGAAAGACGGGAGAGACTCCTCGTCCGTCGCGTACAGCGCTCCTCACCGTCCGCCACAGAACTCGAAAAAAATCGCTCATGTCTAATTAATAATCGTGATTGGAGTTTTGGAGAAAGGTAATTCAACGTCCAGGACCCATCCCACGGCGTCCAGAATCTGAATTTTTTTGTGAAAAACACAAACATAAATATCTATACGAGCTTCCACACCTACGACGTCACAGAAGCGATGGAATGTGTTGGGATGAGACATAGAAGCTGACAGTTGAAATAGCACATCGTCACTGCACTGCAGTGATGGATGCACTGACGCCTCAACTTTTTTTCCATCGATTGAAAGTGACGTAATTAAGTGCGTCGTGATTATTACGTCAAAAAAATCCATCGATTAGATCACTCAGACTGTTGCGAGCATCACGCATTGATCATAGCGTTCATCGGTAGTCACATATATACGTAATCGCCAATACGACATTGGTCCTGAAGTCAGTGATGTTTCTCAATGCCTACGCCAAATTTTCACGACAGGGACGAAATCTGTGAAAGGTAACTACCAGCAATGTCATAGTCCAGAAGTTATGCTTCTCATTAAACATTTTTTAAACTCTTCCTTGCCGGAAGATCTCCTCAGGAGTTTTCATGTAAATACACAATTTAATGTCATGTAATGTAATAATGTAACAAAGAAATGAACATCTTTTGACATATTTTTCCCAGTTCCAACATTAGTTTATGGCTTTAAGCTTTTGAATAAAATATGCACCAACTGATGGCATAACTTCACATAGAAACCCCTAAACTTCACATAGATAATAACTCACTTGTCTTAACCGTGAACCGTAGTTAAAATCATAGGATCACTGGCGCAGAGACGCCCACCGGATTGCAAGGTGGACAGATTTAGATGAGAAAATGTTCAAATCCATCCTCCAACCGCGCCATTAGGATATTGTTGTTCAACAGCAAAACCGAACACGCGCAGCACATCGCAGCACTGGGCAACCACAGAGCCAGGGATTTAGGCGATCGTTAAAGAAAGAAGTTCGTCCAGGACAAGGATCTGGAATTACACGGGAGACTTATTTCGAGGTTTCAAAGCTAAAAAAAAAAAGATCTTTCATTCTTTTCTCATCTGGGATTCGGAAAATGTTTTCTCAATTCACTGGATAGAGACGAATTTATAATTTTATTCTTTCTTTTCATTTCCGACCCGAAACATCAAATATTATCGTATTTCCACCCACCACGGAGAAATACGGGGCGAAATAAAAGTCATCCTTTTAGTTTATTATCCAGCCTTAAAAATTTATTGAGCAAACAATGGCGGTTGTACGCGGCATCAAGGGCAGTAAAAGTTTCGGTAAAAATATTTTAGGGATTGCGATTAAGGCTAGGAGCATTTTAAGGCCGGAAAAGGGTTCGGAAGGGGATCTCAGGGGGTATAGGGTGAAGAGGAAGATACTTGAATCAAGAGAAAGGGTTTGTGAGGCGACGGCGAGTAGAAAATCGGCAATGCGGAACCACGTCCGCAACTCCTTGTCGGAGACGAGGAGTTCACAGAGCAGAGATTACGAATCGAACGGATCAGTTTAATGCAGCATAAAAAGTTTTCCTCTATGCTCAACCAATATTCCATCATTCTGATAAAAAAGCAACATGAATGACTAACTGCAATTTAAAATACACGACAGGCTGCTTTTTTTGGAGAGATATAATAGACAGAGAGATAGAAAGACAGAGTCACTTAACGAAAATCATAACTGTTCAAATAATACTCGAAAGTTTGCTGCTAAGCCTTGAGCGGAAATTGAAGCAAGAAAATAGTCGCTTCAAAAGTTTTTTTTTCAAACACAAGGGTTTTTACCTAAATGGGATTCAATCGAAATACAAATTACTCGAAATTAGTCTTGCCGTCCCATAGGTCCGAAAGGCGCAATGTTGCCAACAAGGAAAAATTGGCGGGGTGGAGGAACAAGAAATATTACACGGGAAAAACTAAACCATCCACTGTCCTTTTTCAATTTCAGATCTAAATTATAGGAAAAATACAATACATGTTGATACTTAAATAAGGTACTTTTTGGCGAAACAATTAGAAATCTGTCCCAGTAAATTCTTTGACTAGTATTCACAATGACTACTGTAGTTACAAAAGATTAACTGCGCTTTCCATACTCCATTTTTATTTTATAATATCTAAATTAGCCGCGGGAGCCTCATTTTTGCCATGCGAAAAAATATGCGAACAATAAGTGGTCTTATTCATAAATAATGTAATATAGTGTATTCACATTCTTCAGATTAAGCCCTTTAATAGCCGAACAGCATCGAAACAAGTATTTTCTAGTCGTCAGCACCGCTATCATGGAAAATTCACACTCAAAAGAATTAAAGGTGTAAGTATCGATTTACGAGACTTGATTTAATATTAAATTTTTCTCGCCCGGCCGGCAGTGAACCCTTCACTTCATTGATTTATCACATAAAGATAAGTTTTTCTGAGATGCCAAGTCAATACGAGAGTAAAAATGTGAAATTAAAACCTACCATTCCATGAATTAACTGGCTCTGGGGAAGAGTAAGATCTTTCCTAAAGGTGTACAGTGATAGTTTGGCCTTCTTCTCTTATTATGAAAATGAACTTGAGATTGACCCAAACTTTACTTCTTGGGAGGTGGAAGCGTAAACACGTATGCAACGTGAATGCTACCTTCAAACAAGTTATATAGTGTATTTGAATTGTCTGGCCCGAATGGTTGATGTCCCCCTACTGATTAAAGAAACTGACCTGATTTTAAACGTTCTTAAGTAGGGAAATAAGTCGCCATGAATAATATATAGGTTAAACTCCATTTTCTAGGGCCAAGTTTCAGATAGTCGCAAGTTGGGTGGGGCCCAAGCTCGCGAGGGTCCTAATCCACACCCTTTCCCCAGCTCGGAGACCCAACGCCGAGAATTCAGATAGAACGCGAGCCAAAAAAATGTGTAAAAGGCTGCACTGTCAATCGATTGAATTCACAGTACAAGTCGAGGTTCAACTATTGAAGCACCAAGCGATAAACTATTGCAGAATCATGGAGAAGTTCAGGTGAGAATCGTGCAAAAATCTTAACAAAACCTGTGAAAATATTTTTACATGAGTTCTGAGCGTCTTCAGGCCTTACTCGGCTGAAGATGGTCATATACTTCTGCATCAAGTACGAATAAATGATATTGGCTGGATGTCGTTAACTAGATTTTCACATGTGGATGTATATCTGCCCACAACTTCGTAAAAATAGTGATAGAAACAGCCTTATACATACAACTGGGCTGTTTTTTTCGCATTAGACATGCATCTAGTTCTTCATCACATGCATCAAAATATTTTTAATGTTACTGCTGAACTTATCTTTCCTTTTAACTCTCCGTATGCCTGTGCTCTAACTGTCCCTATGCCTCCGGGTGCCGTCACCGGGGGTGCCTGTTCGTCATCTCCTAAAATTCTGGAAAAATAACATCAAGAGCAGATAGACTAATACAAAATTACAAACGAGCAGAATAAAAAGAAGAGGAGGGCCGCAGTAAAAATAGCAACTTGAAAAGTTATGACAATAATCAGGGCAGGAAGGACTGTGTGAGGTGATATGGATGGACCAATGGGATTACTGAAGTCATAGTTATAGAGTAATTTATAGTGAGTGTGATGAGAGTCAAAGAGGAGAAGCTACAGTATTAAACGTAAAATCTTTGGAGACGGTATAAGGCTTACAAATTAGAACAGGTAGGCAACAGGATATTAGAGGTTGAAATAAAAGCATAACCGACGGGTTTCGTTGTGTTACAGGTATACATACCTACAAGTAATCATAGGGAGAAAGAGGCGGATGGCGTGTTCGAACAACTACAAGAGATATTAAGAGATCTCCCGCGTAAGAAAAACCTAATAGTGATGGGGGATTGGAATAGAGTAATAGGGTAATGGAGAGATGTAAACGAAGTTGGGGTGGGTGGGTTTGGGACGGGGAATCAGCATGGTGAAAAGGTAGCTGAATTGTACTGGAGAAATAAATTATAAATAAATAACACTTGTTTTAGACAACACAACAGGCGTAGATACACATGAAAAAGACAGGGAGACATAGGGAGATATGCAACAGATAATCTAATGGTCAGACCGAGGTTTAGGATCAGTGAGAAAAATTCGCGCTGCTTTCTGGTCGCGCATGCGGACACTGATCAGAATCTACTGCTTATGAAATGTGATATTAGATTTAAAAAGCTAAGAAAAGGTAGGATGTTGAAAAATGGAACGTGAGAGCATTGAAACGGGCAAAGAGTAGGGTTTACCAAAAGCTAGTGGACAGGAGGAAAAGGAATGACAAGGAAATAGGAACAGTTGAGAGACAGTGGAACAAAAAACTGGAATTCTAAGAGCGACAGAACAGAAAGTCCGATTATTGGAAACTAGAAGGATTAAGAAGCCATGGATCACCGAAGACATTATTAAGAAATTGGAAAAGAGAAGGAAATGGGAAAACGCCAACACTGAACTAGGCGTGATGAGTTCAAAGGAATTTAAAATTACACCTCGAAAATATTTCAAGACAGCGATGGGTTAGGAAGGCAATGCGACGAAATGGAAAATCTACAGATGTATGGGAAATCGGTGGATTATGCGCTTCAGTGAGGACGTAGTCGGATGGTAGGAGAGGGCAATCGAACTAAAAATTAAGGACATGGAAAAGACGATATCTACTAAACAGAAATGAGAATACGGAAAGGGAAAACTAATTGTAAGATACAGAGAAGCAAAGAATACAGAAGAGAAGGAAAACCTCGGGCTGAGGATCATGGACAGTGTATTAGAGGAGGGTTGACGAGATATAAAGGCTAGAGAAGCTATGCGAGTTGGAAACATCCCCTACGAGTTATTGGAGAATTTGAGAAAATAGGGGATACGAACGTTTTTCAAACTAATTCTCAGGATTTACGAGAAGGGACTATGGTCAGAGAACTTCGTGAACACAGTTTTGCCCCCCATTGCGAAAAAGAAGAAAGCCTCAGAATCCGAATACTACAGAATAATTAGTTTAATTTCACAAGACAAAAGTTTTACTCACTGTCAGAATCATCAATAAAAGGTTGGAGACAAAAGCAAATTACTCCATAACCGATGACAAGTTTGGTTTCAGGAAGGAGAGGACAACCCGGGATGCGACTGGGATGATGAGGATACTTATAGAAAGAAATGCAGAGTAAAATCTGGACGTTTTTGCTTGTTTTGTAAATTTCAAAAAGGCGTTTGACAGAGGCAATTGGAAAAAACTAATGAAGATAATTATAAATATAGGGGTAAATCGGGGAAAGAGACGCATTCGAAACTTAATAATGGCACAGACGCATAGGCGATGGTGGCTAATGAAGAATATTGAATGAGAAGCAGTAACTTTTTAATTTCACATGTATTTATTGGAAACGACCTAGGTTTCGACGTAGCACGTCATCATCAGGTACAAATATCACAGTCTACGTCACCCTCCCTCTCGCCCTCCCCCCTAATGTTTGCGACTATATATTCTGAGTGTTATGTGATATTTGTACCTGATGATGACGTGCTACGTCGAAACCTAGGTCGTTTCCAATAAATACATGTGGAATTACAAAGTTACTGCTTCTCATTCAATATGCTAAGCGAATTCCATAAAGTTACGCCTGAGACAACGGAGCTAATGAAGAATCTTGGTGGGCAGTTACAGGTCGAAGGGTATGACAAAGTTGCCAGTCGTCTACTTTGATTTTCAACGCGTATGCCGAGGAAATGTTAAAAGAGGAAAGGGAGAGCTAGATGTAGAAATATAAGGTGGAGCACAGCTGATAACTTCTGCTATATCTGCTGACAGCCAAGCATTCAACCAGTCGATCATCCATAGAACTGATGGAATTGGTAGATGCGTTAGAAAATTGAAGTAGAGTAAATACTGAATTAGGATCAATCATAAGAAAACCAGAGTAATAAGATTATTGAGGACGAAGAAAATGAGACTGGCCATAAAAGTCGGAGGAGACAAACTACACCAGGTAGAACAATTTAATTACCTGGGTAGAACGCTTGAGATAAAGGGGCATAACAGTGATGAAATTAGGAGAACAGCGTTAGCAAAGGAGGAGTTCACAAATATAGAACTGATGAGGGGGACCTTGAGTAAAAATTTAAAGAACATACTGCCTTGGAGTCTGAAATGAAGTGTAGCGTTGCATGGTGCAGAAATATGGGCTCTGGAGAAAGAGGATGAAAATAAGCCGAAGGCGTTTGAGGAAAGGAAAATGCTTGGGGAAAGGAGAAGGCAGAGTAGGTGTTTGAAACAGGAAATGTGAGGCGAAGGGATGATGAAGGCCATGATAGAGGGGAGGATATTGGGAAGGATGGGAAGGGGAAGAAAGAGAGATTAGGCTTTTTGGATCAGATGAAGGGAGGTAGGACGTATGCCGAGCTGAAAAATGAAAAATTGTATGGAAAAAGAGCCTTCAGCGGCAAAAAAAATAAGCATAGGTTTTTCTACTTATACATAAGCCTATCTATACCAGTAGATTGCCCCTAATAATTTTACAAAAGTTAATTTCTTCTGATAACAGATTGAATAAAATTATGGCTACCTTCAAGCAGATCTATCATGCAGATGAAGCAATAAACAATTACCAAATGTTAATACTAGGTAGTGCAAGGGATAAAACCAAGATTGGCACTAAGGATTCAAGCGCGAATACTCTACTTCACTGTCCCGCGGAATTATTTCACACGATGATACCAATTGGATAATTTATGAATCCAACCAATTCGCTGTCAGAAAGCCGCCGATAGCGATATGCAAACGGTAGGCCTATTCAAACTTTCCCAAAATATAAATCTTATGCGTAATTCTGCTTCAATAGTATATCTCACCAATTTATAGGAATTGCGCTGCGGAAATGATCTCTTTCTTGTATAAAGCCCAATGGTATAGCAGTAATCAATTCTCATAATTCAAATGCTTGAACATATTCTCTCCAAAAATCCATATCAAATTATCTATATTTATATCTATCTTCAGCTGTAACGACTTCGCAGATCAAAAAGACCGATTTATGCGTGAGATAAGAACTCTTGTTCGTACTGTCAACACAGATTCCATTTTCAAGATTTATTCTAAAAAATTCAAATACAAATGCGAAACGTAATCCAGGTTGAGAATATCCCAGAAATATTGAATGTCGTAACAGGTTCTCCCAAGCATCCTTATAAGGCACGGAAATACGAGGATTCAAAAGGACGAATGCAAATAAAGAAAAGATAATACTGCGTCGGAGATATACCTATATTAAAATATCCTGAACACACTTCTCACCCTCCACGGCTGAAGACTAAATCCTTCTCATTTAGTATAAAAACTGGGACCTTCTACCGTTTAAACGCTGGGGTTGTAAACAGTCGTGCCTCGATAAAGGGAAAGTCTCGGAGAGGAAATAAAAGAAAAAAAACTTATTCCGGCGAGGGATTTGAGGGGATGATTTAAAGTCGCGACGAGAGGGATGCCGAGGCTAGCGGGCAATCGGTTCTCTCCGTGGCAGCTTAAGTGCCAGGGTCGTCTCTCTCCCATTCCCTTTAATGTAAACAAGTCCCCGAAGCAAGCAAGCAAGCACTCCCTCTCCTCGCTGCCCTGCAGGCATTGGGTCCCTGTCACATGCGGACGCTGTCCAACGCAAACGGTGGATGACCTCCCTTCGTTCCCCTCCCACGTGAAGGGACGGCGTGAATGTATGCATGTATTACCTCAGAATGTCGTGAGAATGGTGCGACCACAGTAGGCTTGAGAACTATGCAATGCTCGCACAAGCGACTTCAGGGAGAGTTTGTCGAATGCATGTAAACGAACATACATTCACATTCCACGATAGATTTCCCTGCGAGGAAAACGCATAGGGAACGCGCTCCATTACCGGTATCACCTAAGAGTACGCTGATACATCGACGAGGTCGCATGATTCCAAATTTTACGCGTAGCGACTAGGAGGATATAAGCGGCGCAAAAACAAGCGCTTCGGACAAATTTTGAGGATACCGGGACTAGCCACGGGTAGTTTTTGGCCGGAGGTTCAACATTTGCTGCTAGAGTCAACGTACTACGGTAGAAGCGATCACAGGAATAAAATAAAGGAAATTGATTGCCGAACCGATAGATTTAAAATGCCATTTTTCCCACGTACAATAAGGGATCATAATAGTTGCGATAGATCAATCATATGAAACTCCCACCCTCAATAGGTAGAGTAGAATCCTCACTTGTGATTAATAACACAACATCATTACTAACACTTCACAGTTCACACCGGTCGATTTGTCCGGCATTATTTTATTTTGTTCTCTGCATGAAGTAGCATCTCGTAGCATTCACAAATTAACAGTATCAGTAATATTAACTACTAGATGTATAGCATTGTTCTGCAGTTTGCATGTTTATTTACGTATCACTCTCCCAGTTTCCGGTTGGACTGCGCACTGTTCTCCTGACTGCTCTGACCTGCGCCTAGCGCCAGGGGGAGCGTGCGAGGTTCTGACTTGTGCTGGGACGAGTGCTGCATGGCTGGTGTGGAATCACCCCGTGCCACACACCCTAGTGGTGGCTTGCACGGTACTTCGTAGATGTAGATGTAGATAACCTCATACGGAGTAACCCGCAAGTGCACATTAGTGCGATATTCCACAGAGGAAAATCCACAGGGGAGGAGGACGCCTCTAAAGCACTCGGCGAGAAAGAGAGGGATCCGGGTTCGAATCCCAGTCATTAGGAATCATTTTTTTCTCTCTGGAATTTCACACTAAAGTGCTTCGGACTTAACACGCGTAGCCTCCTATTCATGCCCATAATCGTTATCGCACTTACATTGGTCTCACGCGAAAATTTTCATCAATTTGCGAAAACCTTCACAGACGTGAAGGAGAGATTGATGTAACACATAGCTCAGCTATGAAAACGGGTGGGAAGACAGGCGACACAATGTAGCTCAAAAATGACGGAGTTCTTAAGTTTGAGCAAATTAAACATGTCCTCATAACACGAGTAGCTGTTAGAACGACAAATGTTTTTTTTTTAGGGAAAGGAGTATAATTTTAAAATTAATAAGGCCATGGGATATGGGTCCAGCGGGTATCTCTGTTCCATTGGCAAGGGTGTAATCCGTGGAAACGGGTACAATTCCGCTGTATTTAAAAAAGGTATTACGAGATAAAAATTAAGATCGAGGGCGTTGTCGGAGAAGCAAGGTTGGGAATCCCTTCATTTACGAGGAAAGGAATGGGATTTTGACTAGTTGAAAATTACATCTACATAACTATAGATCTTCATATAACATAACATAGATATTCAACTATAAAATCTGGTCCCATGAAATTGACCAGAGGTGTACCTCAAAGATCTCTCCTTGGTCCACTGCTTTTTTTACTTTTTATTAATGATCTCCCAAATCACTTGTCCCATTGTAGAACTATTCTTTATGCTGATGACACCTCCACCATTGTCACAGCCAAGAGTGCTCAAGATTTGATTGACCTCACAAATGTGACCATTAAGGAAATGCATCAGTGGTGTAAAAACAACTATCTCATTGTTAATGAAGAGAAAACTTTCTTCCTACAATTCCTCCTTAAAAACTCTAACAAGAGAGATCTTCTCCCTCATATTAACTATATAAATCACTCCACTAATTTGACAACAGCAAAGTTCCTGGGGCTCGTTATCTCAGATGGCTTGGATTGGTCTCCTCATATTCAGGTCTTAATCAATAAAGTTTCCGTGGGTACTTACATGATCAGGAAATTGTCTCCAATTGTGTCTTTTGAAACCCTCATTCATTAGAGTAATCTACCGGTTAGAGGTAGGTTGTGATGAAAGTCAGAGAATATCCAACAGACTCTTACACGTGCCGTGCCCTTTCTACCTCTAGTATTTCTTTCTTCATCTCAGAATAAGTCCTAAATTTCTTCATCCCGTCCATAAAACCGATTCTCTTCCTTCCCCTTCCCCGCTTACCCAACATCCTACCCTCTATCATGGCCTTCAGCAAACCATCGTCCCTCATTACCCCTTCCAGCCACCTACCCTGTCTTCCCCTAATCTCATCTATAAGTTTCCTCTCCTCGCCCACCATGTCAAGCACTTCCTCATTTGTCTTCCTTTCCGTCCAACGCACCTTCTCCATCCTCCTCCACACCCACTTCTCGAAAGTCTTCAGCCTATTTTCGTCTTCCTTTCTCAAGGTCCACGTTTCTGCCCCATACAACGCCACACTCCATATCAAGCTCTTCACTAGCCTCTTTTTTACATCCTTACTTAAGGTCCCCGTCATCAGCTCCCTTCTATTATTGAACGCTTCCTTAGCTAGCGCTATTCTCTTCCTAATGTCTTTGCTACTATGTCCTGTTTCTTCTAGCGTACTACCAAAGTAATTAAATTGTTCAACTTGCTCCAGTTTGTGACTTCCTACTCTTATCACCAGCTTCTCTTTCTTTGTCCTACAGAATCTCATTACTTTTGTTTTCCTATTATTTATCTTCATTCCGTATTTCTCACACTGTTTTTCCAGAGCAACTACTAAAGTTTGCAGTCCTTTCGATGACCGACTGACTAACGCCTGGTCGTCTGCGAATCTAACCGACTTTATCCACTGGCCTCCTACTTTCATTCCCACATCTAGCTCATCCCATGCCACTCTTACCATTTCCTCAGCATAGATGTTAAAAAGTAGAGGCGACAACGGGCACCCTTGCCGTACCCCGCGACCTATAACTGCCCACCCTGATTCACCGTCAGCTACCCTTACCTGAGCCCTCTGCCCCATATATAAGTTTCGGATGAGTCTCCTATCACGCCAATCTCTTCCTACTTTCCCCAGTATCTGCATAAGTTTCTCCCAGTTTACTCTGTCAAACGCCTTTTCGAAATCTACAAAACAAGCGAAAATATCCTGATTATGCTCTATGTTTTTATCTATAAGTGTCCTCATTACCGCTATCGCATCTCTGGTTCCCTTCCCCTTCCTAAACCCAAATTGGTCGTTGCCTAAATAGCATTTTGCTCTGCTCTCCAACCTTCTATTTAGTATTCTAAGCAACACTTTTGCTACGTGCGAAATTAAACTGATTGTTCTATACTCCTCGCATTCTGACGCTTTCTTCTTCTTCGGGATAGGTATTAATACTGTTCTCATGAAATCCTCTGGCCATACTCCTTCCTCGTAGATCCTGCGGATAAGTTCGAAAAACGATTTTCTCCCCTTACTACCTAGATTCTTCAGCAGCTCCGAGGGTAGGTTATCGGCTCCCACGGCTTTTCTACCCTTCATCTCTCTTAATGCCCTTTCTATTTCACTCTCAAGTAACTCTGGTCCGAGGTTATCCTTATCTATTGTTCCTTCATCCTCTAGATCTAGGCTAAGGGGTCTATTCTCGCTGTCATATAGTTCCTCTACGTATTCTCTCCATCTTTCTTGGATATCTTCCTGTTCGATTAATATCTTCCCTGTTTTGTCCTTAACCTTTGGTATCGTTTGACATCTCTTACCACCCGATAACATTTTCACCTTGGCGTACAAAGCGCCCATTTCCCCCTCCTCCTGCATCTTTTCCATTTCCTCACATTGTCCCTTCCACCAGTTTTCTTTTGCCCGATTGGTCACTCGCCTGAGTTTATTATTCAATTCCTTGTACTTCCTCTTGCCTACGTCGGTGTTCACGTTTTTCCATATCCTTCTCTCCTCCATTTTCTTTATCATTTCTTCTGTAACCCACTGCTTCTTAACCCTCTTCTTTTTCACCGTTCCTATTGTTTTCTCTGCCGCTGCTGCGATGCCTGTTTTTATAACTTCCCAACTTTTCTCTATGGTTCCCCTCCGCTTCTCTTCACCTATGTTCTGTTTTACCAGCTCTTGGTATTCCCTCCTTTTCAACCCTTTCAATGCTTCAAGATTCCACCTCTTTATCTTCCTACCTTTACAAAGCCTTTTGAATCTAACTTCACACTTCATCATCACCAAGTTATGATCCGAGTCCGCATCCGCCCCTGGATAGCTACGAGAGTTTTTTACACTGTTTCTAAATCTCTGCCTCACAATTATATAATCAATTTGGTATCTCCCAGTATCACCCGGCATTTTCCATGTGTACCTACGCCTGGAGTGATGTTTAAACCAAGTGTTTGTCACTACTAATTTATTTCTTCTACAAAATTCAACTGCCTTTTCACCGCGATCATTTCTTCTTCCTAGCCCAAACCCTCCTACTTCTAATCCGTCCCTCCCTTCCCCCACCACTGCATTCCAGTCGCCCATCACTATCAGGTTTTTCTTCCCCGGCACTTCTCTAATTATTTCTTCTACTTGCTCGTACACCTCTTCCACCTCTTCCTCCCTATGGTTGCTCGTAGGCATGTATACCTGGACTATTACGAAATTCGTCGGGCGTGCTTTTATCTCTACCACTAGTACCCTGTCGCTCACCTGTTTTATGTTTACCACCCTCAGTCCCAACTTTGTGTTCAGTACCATGCCTACCCCCCCGTTGACTCTCATCTCCCCCACTATAGATTACCCTGTAGCTATCACTCCAATAGTCCCCGCTATCCTTCCATCTCACCTCGCACAATCCCAAAGCATCTATTTTTCCTTTTTCCATTTCCTGCTTAATATTTTAAAGCTTCCCGGCCCTCATCATGGTCCTTACGTTCCAAGTTCCTATTTTTACCACTGTTTTCATCCTCCTCTTCCTCTTTTTCTTCTTCTTCTCCCTCCTTTCCTTTGTATCTTCTGATGATGATTCTGTGCAAGGATTTCGTGTGTTGACGACCGCGGAGGCCTTGCCTCCCCCGCTGCCGGGCACGACACCCGCCCTAGTGGGCGGCGTCCCGTAGTTGCCAGGAATCAGATCTCTTTGGATGACTTTCATGTTCTTGGAAGTGATAGTTGAGAGGTATCCCACGCGACTCAACGGTATTTTTAACGTGACACCATCACGGAACTACCTTTCGTCTGGCTCCTACCCTTCGACCTATCTGGCATGGGTGGCCCTACCAGGAGCAATGTACTTGCTCCTGCCAGTCCAGCTCTAGGGGTCATTGGAACGCACAAGCCCTTCCACCACGTCAAGGTCGTAGTTCAAGGAAGAGTTTTGAAACCCTATAAATGGTTTATTATGCCAAAATACATTCACATTTTTCCTATGGCATTATGTTTTGGGGAAATTCAACTGCTGCCAAAAGGGCCTTCTCCGCCCAGAAAAAAGCAATTACGACTATGCATCAAGTTCCTATCCGCACCCCTCGCAAACCCCTTTTTGCTGCATCAAAGCTTGTTACACTCCCTTCTCTCTATATCCTGACATGTGCCAGCTTTGTTAAAGCAAACCTTGATAAATTTCCTTCAAATGCCACCTTCCACCATCACCACACCCGTTCAAGTAATAACATACATTCCAAACAATACCTCAGCTCTCTCTGTTTAAAGGGTCCGAGACACTCTGCCTCGGCGATATTCAACAAAATACCTGAAGAATTAAAAGATAGCACCTCAATTTATGTATTTAAGAGTAAGCTGAAACATCTTCTATCTAAAAAGTGTTATTACAGCATTGCTGAATATATGGAAGATACTTTGTGAATCAGATAACCTCCATGATGCTACTTGTGACATTTCCTATTTTAGCATTGTCCATACTATTGTATTTTCCCATTTAATCCTTTTATGTATTTATTATTATTGTTATTATCCGTTTCTCTGCTAATGTAATTTCGATGTAATTTTAATGACACTTCATCATGGTATTTTTTATTATATAGATTGTTTATTATCTATGACGTAGCCATGCAATTGTACTCTTGCTAATCGGTGAAATAAAATATTATTATTATTACATACTACCCCGCAAGCCGCCTCAATAGGCGTGTGGCGGGGGGTGTTAGGAGCCACCAGCCGTTTACATATAAAAAGGAAACGCTCTAATGAAATTACGCCTTGCATTTATTAAAGTCCCTTATTGTTCGGGGGAAAAACGAATCCCCATACCTATCCGTTCGGCAAAATATCTCTCTTAATTTATCGTTTCTGTCGGACCTGGAAATATAGTGGGGTTCTAATATGATGTTCTCCGTGTCGCTCTTAAAGATATCTATTCTTAATTGTTCAACCAATCTAAGCCTAGCGCGCAGCCTCCGAGTCTCTAGCGGCTCCCAGCCTAATTTGTTTAACATCTGTGTAACGCTGTCTGTACGCCCGTAGAAGTTTTTGACGAATCGTGCAGCTTTCCTTTGTATTTTATTAAGTTCCCGGACTAAGTCTTTCTGCACCGGATCCCATATGCTCGCTGCATATTCAAGGTGTGGCCGGACGAGTGCGAAACAGCACCTCTCTTTTACTTTTTCATCCGAAAATCTTCCCAAGGGCCAAGCGAGTTTACTTTAAATAACCTACGTGATTCGACTGTCATTCTTTCACAAAATATGGGTAGATTCCAGCTCTGCTAAGAGATAAGTACTTAACAATTAATTAAATAATATATTTCCTACAAAAAATTCGCGACCATAGCAAGAAAGGTAAATAAAGCAGACTTTTATTCATTTATCCACATCCTTAGTACGTAGGTACTAATGACTATGACACAACATTTTTCTCTGCCTGAAGAACTTTCGCGAGATGCTTATTTGAAACAGAAGGGACGCGAAGCATAATAGCTCAATTCAACTTCAAATTTAAAAAAATAGCAAGAAGCGCGTATAGCATGAACTATGCATCACACCTAGTCGGCACTAGCGGACAGCCATTAAAGATCATAGGAAACAAAATGAAGGATATGCTTTGAGGCTCTCTGTTTAATTTTAAACTATTTTGAGGAAAATGCCACACTAGTTTTCTATTTAACTAATAAAAAAGGAAACTATAATTTCACTTTTTCCTGGCGAGCTAAAAACGCTATAAATAGCGATCCTCCAGCACCCACACTGAATATTCTCCAGCCCAGGGAATGGAATGTCAGATTGTTGGGCATCTGGCGTGCAAACACATTACCATGTACAGTGTTTATAGTGCACCCGACGATGGAGGTACGTACATACATTTAAAACGCTTGTGGATGCAAACGCGTGCGAGAAATTATTAACAGGACGGCGAACCCCAAGCCCAAACTAAGAATTTAAATGAGATTAATCGAAAGCATACCCCCGCGCGCGTGCCACTGTAATTTCATGTGGAGTGTGCTCATTGTGCGAATGGCCTTTTAATTATTTTTTTGAGCTCGAGTGAGCGGCGATTGAAGTGAAAGCGGAGGCGGGCGGGGTATGTGGCCGGCTGGTGGCAGTGGGCAATGCGTGGGAGTTGGGGAGTGTGACAGAGGAAAGGGTGATAGAGGGAAAATTCTGAAAATACGACAGTCTAACGTACTTTGTACTTCACTTCCCAACAAAAGGTGGTGCTACCGCGACTGCGTGAGTCAAAACAAATACTAAATTCCACCGTTTTGTTTATTTGTTTTAAAAACCCATCATTCGGAGAAGACATGCGTTACGTATTAAGACACATGTCATCATAGTTTTCGACCACAGTATAATCCATTGATAAAGGCTGGTTTTTCGACGGATTGGGCAAGAACAAGTAGACGCCGTTGCCAACGTTTCGATTTATTTATAAACCTTCATCAGGGCTATATAAAAGGAACATACCAATAATGTACACTTGTTAACAGGATTCAGTAGGCAAACCAACATATCTTTATATAAAAACAATGAACATCAATTTTAACTACAGCAACAATACCTTGGCAGGGACGATATAGTGAAATGAGGGTCAATAATATGTACATAATGGTAAGGATTCTCCTAGTATATTCTTTTTTACCTATTGAGATCCAACGTTAAGATACAAAGTATGCGGATTATTCCGTGAATATATTTTATGAGCCCTTTTTTCCAGCCATCGGAGCCAACTGCAGCGCCATTTCTATGGAATTACCACTTTTTACTTCAAATATCGCGGTATCTCACTAATAACTTACAATTGAAGCGGTAAGATTCCTGTATTTTATTTTTATTAAATTTCTCGGGAGATTTCCCTTCTTAAAATCAGTTTTAAACAAAACGGCTACTATATCACAAGGAAAAATGCTTTTTCTCCCCGTGTTTCTACCTTTATTCCATTTAACACAATACAATTTCAAGTTCTATTTGCCTGAAAAATAGCGTGGAAAGTTAACATGTTCTCGTTTATTTCAGATAGAGGACAAGTTTTTCCAAAAATAGCCAGGCTACGAATAAAATGGCATTTAAGTGATTTTACCACCGTAAGTGATAAGTGATTTTACCACCGAACCACCGCAGGTACGTACATTGGATAGACAAAGATACGACCACTGGGGAAATTACAGTAGGTGTGAGCAACGTCTGCCTCGATGTAGCAGTCTAGCAGTCGCGATCTCACTCCCAGCACCGTTGTCAAGAATATTAAAGAAGTGCGCAAGACTGTGTGATTTCTCGAAATATCAGCACCGAGGTTGATATAAATAAAGCGCTGAGGCATCAGGAATTTGGCTCTATGGAGTATCGGTATAGCAACAATGGCACCACAATTGCATGCCTATCGATACCCGACATCTCTCACATCCATTGGCTTGTAAGATATCTGCCGACACTTCTACATGAGACAAAAGTTACGAGCTGTAGGGAATTTAAAAATACTTCCTGATTGATGTTATATTGATTAAAGTAGACACAAATGTAAAATAATAGCAAAGTAAATGAATAAATATACCTTATTTCGATCTCAAGATAACTGTGATAACCTAAAAAATCATAATCTACGATAATAATATTGAATAACGTATGATTGCTCATTAGGTTCCACCCAATTATCATTTTTAAGAGTAATCAGATGCCTTAAACTCAAGGCTTAGGTATCTAAAGTAAGAAAGTAGGAAAGTTTTTAGAATGAAAGGATAGCAAATTAAAATCATTAGTCCTCGTAATCCTTAGAGATTTACTTGCAACGGAATGAGAAAGCTAAAGTAAAACTTCAGAGGAAAAAACTATACGAAAAAGACCAACATTTTATGAAGATAACCACTAATATTAGCCCAATAATACGGTTACATCGACAAAAATAATTCGGTCAGAGAATTTTCTTCTTGAGATCTTCCTGGTTTCCGTCCGACTCAAAGAGTGATCAAATTCTTTAGGGTATACATAAATCGTTTATATATAACTTTATGCATAGGAACAACTAATTGGGATCAAAAATCAACCTCATTCATTCATTCATTAGGTAATCTACCTGTTAGAGGTAGGTTATGATGAAAGTCAGAGAATATCCAACGGATTCTTACACGTGCCGTGCCCTATCTACCTCTAGTATTTCTTCCTTCATCTCAGCATAAATCATACCTTTCTTCATCCCGTCCATGAAACCTATCCTCTTTCTTCCCCTTCCCCGCTTACCCTACATCCTTCCCTCTATCACGGCCTTCAGCAAACCATCGTCTCACATTACCACTTCCAGCCACCTACTCTGCCTTCCCCTGATCTCATCTATAAGTTTCCTCTCCTCGCCCACAATGTCAAGCACTTCCTCATTTGTCTTCCTATCCGTCCAACGCAACTTCTCCATCCTCCTCCATACCCACAACTCGAAAGCCTTCAGCCTACTTTCGTCTTCCATTCTCAATGTCCACGTTTCTACCCCATACACACACCACACTCCATATCAAGCTCTTCACCAGCATCTTTTTTACATCATTACTTATGGTTCCCGTCATCAGCTCCCTTCTATTATTGAACGCTTCCTTCACTAGCGCTATTCTCCTCCTAATGTCTTTTCTGCTATGTCCTGTTTCTTCTAGTGTACTACCCAAATAATTAAATTGCTGTACTTGCTCCAGTTTGTGACTTTCTACTCTTATCACCAGCCTCGCTTTCTTTGTCCGATAGAATCTCATTACTTTTGTTTTCTTATGATTAATCTTCATCCCGTAATTCTCACACTGCTTTTCCAATGCATCTACAAAAGTTTGCAATCCTTTCGATGACCGACTGACCAACGCCTGTTCGTCCGCGAATCTAACCGACTTTATCCGCTGGCCTCCTACTTTCATTCCCACATCTAGCTCCTCCCATGCCTCTTTTACCATTTCCTCAGCATAGATGTTAAAAAGCAAAGGCGACAACGGGCACCCTTGCCGCACCCCGCGACCTATAACTGCCCACCCTGATTCACCCTCAGCTACCCTCACCTGAGCCCTCTACCCCATATATAAGTTTCGGATGAGTCTCCTATCAACCTCATACATAATATATTTAAAATGTGAACATAAATAGAAATAAAAATTCGTCATTTCGCGATATCTTCAATTGAGTTCCGAAGACTTACTCTCAAGTCATAGGAACTTCGAAGTAAATCAAACATAAGAAAGAATTATATGTATCTATTTCACTGTGCGTATTAAAATGAATGGTTCACACCGAATTGTAACGAGTAGGTTTACCATCAGCAGTTTAAAATTTACTCCACATCCCACATTTAATTTATTCAAAAGTGGAAGTCTTGGATTTTCTGAATGGTATTGAATTTGGATTCCTAAGACTCCAGGTAGAAGAGGTTAGAAGAGCTGTTTCATTGGCCAAAATGGAAAATTCACCAAAGAACTATCATGCTTTTATGCCGCTATTTTTTTGAGAGTCGTTGAGAGAAACAAGGTGAAGTTAACACGAAAGGAGAAGCAAAAATAATGGACCGAATTATAGTACTGAAGGTGACCACAAGACGCCCGTGTTATACGTATAACCTCGATTACAGATTGAAAGCGGTAAAAGTGGCTCACTCCAATATCTATCAGCATTGTCACAGTCTCCATGGCCACTTATTTAGACTCCATTAAAAGGCAAAGCAGCATTGATGATTCACTGATCATCCTCTCGACGAGAGCATCTTGCAGGAGGGAACCGATCGCTCCAGAGCTATGGACAACCGGCAAGTTTCATTCCAGTTGTAGTTGATCGCATTGAGGTGAGACTTCTTTCCTTTAATTTTGCTAACAATAGGGAGTGGCTTAAGCCAATGTATCCATATTTAAAATTATTGCCACCTCTAACCAGCCAGTAGTTTAGAACCAGTAGTTTGCGCGGAAACTAGTCGCCCATTTCTCTCTTATGAAGTAAGGGATGCTAATTAACAATAACTGGAATACTTGGCGAAATATTATGAATTTGTAGGAAGAAATTAAAAGTGTTTTTAATTTTCGAATTACCCAGAATACAGTCCCTTAGCCATCAGGTGTTTAGCATCAGCAATGAGAACCGCACAAAACACCCGTCCATGATAGCAAAAACCCACCCAGGCGAGACTCAAACCTGCGACCATAGAGCAGTTATATTACTCTGTGCTAAGACCCAAGGATATCACGCGAGGACACGTTGGGGCAACCACCGCCAATTTAGCAGTTAGTACACACACTGCATACTTACACTGCAACGAATATTTATCAATCAGCGGCCAGCGCATCTCACTAAGATCTACATTTACCAGATCGAATAATAATTTCGTGTTTTTAATAAATACTCAATTAGCTACTGAGTCATGAAGGAAGAGTAAACCAATTGATGAAAGAGACAATTTTCGGGAGAAAAAATTTGAAAAAAGTGCTGGGGATGACAATTTTGCGAGATCCATCCAAACAAACATGAATAGATGCATACATTTACAGCCTACCGTTTATGCTCGGTCGAGCTTTTGTAAAAATCTTCTCTGAATGAAAGACTGTAAAAACCATTGGAACCATCAGCTTGGAATCCGCGAGAGAATCGATAGGTTACACACAAGGCCGAAATATTCAGATCACACCAATTGCAAGTAGACATGAAGGATTTTATTTAAACTCCCGTGCTACAGGAAAAAAGCGAATAAATAAGATAAATAGATAAACGACTTTGTAAAGTGTCGCAGGGATTAAAACAAGCATATATTCAGCCAAATGTTATACCTATATATCGCGGTAAACGTCCACCATCAGATCCAAAACAACAAGAAATGATTTATTACCCTCATAAATAGTGTGTTACACTTCACATTAACTAACGTCTAGTGCCGGAAGTATAAATCAGATTTTACTCGGCTTTCATTCACCACAAAGCAAAAGGCTGCGAATATTTCACCGTAATTTCCTCATAAAACCAATTCTTCCAGAACACCTGAATTCCCTGAGTTTTCAACAAACAACGAAATTTCCATATATTTCCAGGTCAAACCGGTTATCAAGATAAGGGAAAGCAAGGCAATATATCACACCATCCTTCCTCACTGCAATATTTGATCCAACTCGGTGACAAATATTCAGATCCAAGCGAAGCTCCTCCAGCGAGATGGTTTTGCCCTTTCGTCCCCGCGAGCAAAAAACCTCGAGGGCGCTCAGACACAGCAATGAGCATAACTCTCCCTTGCATTATTTTGAGGAGCTGACGCACACGGCGATGGCTGCAATTTAGCTAATGACCGATTACTACACATGCATATGCGCACTTTCAGCGTGCATGTTGCCAAATATTCCAATATAAACGAAAGGCGAATGTTTGAGCCACGCCCTGAAAAACAGATATGAAATTTTTTAAACATTTCGCGTGTAGCTAGGCGCAGATGGGTTTAAATAAAATAGCATTAATCGAAAAAATTGGATGCAGTAATTGACTAGCATATAAAGACTGACCTAAAATTTTAATGTGTTCACAGTTGTCTTCATAATTTTATTCGCTTGGAAAAAAATTAAATAATTTCTTCATCAAAAAATGTCCCACACAAAATATAAATGATGCCAATGAAAGGTTAACCGATTCATTTAATTGAGATCAATTACATGAACTAAGTATTTAATACTCAATATGGTATGATTTTACTGTTTGAACAGTAACGTTTTCCACTACTTTGTCTAACATAAATATTTATACTAACAATACACATTTGCGTAAAAATCCCAAAATGAATCCCACATTGTGTAAAACTGCACATTGCTCGTGATTACATTATGCAGAAACTAAAACCATAACCACAAGAGTTACAAAATGATTCATACTATTATTATTAAAATCAATCCTCAATATTAGGACTATTAGGATTATCGATTAACAAAATAACTATTTTCATGGAGCGTTGCTTACCTACTTTAATTTTCGGTATCTTCCCTCATTTTTCCCAGCACTGCTATAAATTACAAAACACACTGCCAGCAGCTGCGAATTGGCGTGAGGCGTACGAAGATGACATCATCATATCCTCTGACTCAGCATCGGACGAAGACAGAAAAATGCTCCCTTCACACGCTCCAGCAACGAAACAATGCATTGTACATGTATAGGTAATGTGAATACTACACCCACTGAAAAAGAGTTGGAGAATAGTAATTGCCAAACAAAATTTTAAGGGATTACAAAAAATTACTTTCCCAAAAGATTTGTAAATTTAATTACTTTTAAAATTAATTTTATGAAACATAATTGAGGAAAAATATTTAGGTGGTCGAGATAATAAAATAAAAGTCGTTAACAGGATTTAACTCAATGTGAATTTATCACAATGCTTTAAATAAGATTTAACTGTTGTGCATAGCGTAGATATGGCATTCTGGTCAACGCAAGCAAGCATTATATTAGGCACATAAGTAGGGATAACATCCAGACACATTTGACTAACTAAATCACTTCGATAAGTTAACTATCTACAAGAAGTGAAATGATTCATTCGACAGACAGAAAAATGTGATAATTCCGCAGAGGAAACATTATCCGCCTTGACCGGGACTGGAACCCGGTTCCCTCGATATCGCGCCGAGTGCTTCAAGTTTAGACATGTCAAGGCGTCCTTCTCCCCTTTAAATTTTTTTATTGCTTTAAAAGAGCTGGCTCTCCACAAAATCTACAAGGGAGGAGGACGCCTTGATAGCTAAATTGGCTAAAGAAATCGGTGGGATTTCGAGGGATCTGTGGTATTGTCGCACTTCTGCGAGGGGCGTCGTAAAATACAATGCCACGTCTAGTTCCCGGTACCCTCAAAATATGATGGAAGAACTCCTCATATTTGGTCTATGTTTGCAGAGTACTAAGTTGAGGGCAATCTAATCGGGAATATATTATGGGCAACGGCCAGCCACGATAGAAACACCGGTTCCCGATTAGTCACCGAATTTAAAGTAGTTTGAGCGAGATAGTTCCCTAGTCATAATGGAGATCATATTCGAATTTTATTTTTTAATTTCAGCGTCCGTAAGAAGTATGAATTAAATATTGTAATACACAAACGTATGTATATTGTAATATACAAATGTATATGAAATATTGCATGTTACAAAAATACAGTTGTTTTTGACAAAATTTCTCAGTACATAATTACATAAATATAACCACATAAGTCTCTAACTTGACGCATTTTTTCACGCCGTACGGCTAAAAATCCTTCAAAACAGCAGGTTTTTTGCGATTCTGTAAGCATTACTGCAGTGAGTAATTGATTAATTTTTACAAATAGTTGAAAAAACATACATACTACACACCATTAGTTTTTTGACGAAATCCAGGTGTTAGACGTTCCTAATGTTTTCAATATTCTCCCTCTGGAGCGCACAGCCGTAATCTATCCCATGTTAAAACAGCTTGTATTTTCAGGCAAGTATTTTGACAAGGGGTTAATATTTTGATATGATTGGAAAAATGGGAGTTTTTTCTTTAAAAATATCGTCAAATTCATCTAATTCTAGGAGAAATGATTTTTCGCTCAAACTACCTTGAGCATCGCTGTGCTCGGCTCGAGTTTGGAGTGGCGATCCTCCGATTCGTCCGAGTGCTCAGTCTCGGAAGTGACTTTCTACGGATTTATTAGACTGATTACGACGTATTAATCAATGAAATAATCTCGCGGAAAATTACTTCCAACACTCCTTGATTACCAATATGAATTTCCATTTATACATCTCGCCTGAAAACGCAAATGTCAAAATTGACAACTACGTGAGACGAAAGGGTTGAAAGGGCAGTTGGAAGGAGTGCTGCGTGGGTGCATCCACGAGCGATAGTGAACAGCATTACAGTACCTGTAGCACTCAAGAGACTTCTGGGCTTAGGGAGCAGGTATGAATAAAACTTGATTTTCAAGCCCAATGGGAGACCGTGCAACTCTGAAGCCAATAAGATCTCTTTTACTTCAAGGCTAAGGACAAGGCAAGTGCAACCACGGACGAAACTTTCATGTAAGTACCTAATTATATTTTGAATTCTTGGTCATATGTATGTAACTACAGGATAAATATTATGAAACCTCGCGAGAAAACTAGTATTATATAAAGGGCTTTGTTGCATTTTGCAGTAGAGATAATTATTGCCCAAACAGATAGAACATGATGATTTAGTTTGGCGAACATGGCGTGGTATTGGACTTCTGAGCGGGAAAAAGTTCTCTCGAAAAATACATATACTCAACTAGAGTACAACTGTTGCAACTATTTTGAATATATAATGCTGAATATCACCGTCAATTATCCCTGGGACGACCAAACCCTCGATGCATCCTTCCCATTTCCTCCATAAACTATCCAACTTCACCATCCTTCCTCCCGGAAGCTAATGGGTGAGCTAAGGTTGAGAAGGATTAATGTTATCTTTTAGCTCATTTCCTCTTCGCCCCTGTCTGAACGTGGCAGAGAGTATTTGCGAAATGATATTAGCCGTCGAAGCACGTTAAACTAAACTACGACTACTAGGAATCTACTGTAGAAGCCTTTGCAGACTTTGACTGCAGACCTTTTTTTATTTGCAAAATTAAATTAGAAATATTGGTTTTCCGTTATTGGAAAAGGTACCAATAGAAAGAAAATAGAATAAAGATTCCTATTCCCTCAGTCAAATTTTGTATTCTGGTCGAAATTTCGAAAGTTTTGCTAAAACGTAACGATTTTTCGCAATTTTTTAGCGTTTTTGAGTCATCGTCCCCATAACGACCATACTCATTGTTTATGTCGAGATTCCGTGTATATCCATTTACGCAAGATATGAATTGTTTATTACAATTTATTAGTGTTGATTTTTTTCCTTCCCGTTGACATTCAACGGGCACCTTCTCTAGTATATTATAATATTCCTCCAATACTACCAGTGCCTGCACACCCACGTCGGAACAATCCCTGGTACAGCTCCAAAGGAGCGAGCATCCCACCAGCGAGACTCTTAAAGGCGCCAGGGCAGATGACAATGGAGAGCCTAATATTGCGACGCATCAAGGCGAGAGTCATGGTGAGGGGAGGAGACGGGGGTGGCACGGAAAGATGTCAGGCGTCACAGCCATGAGGGAGAAGGGTGGGAATGGAGAAGAGAGACTGAAACTTTCCCTTTCGATCTCGCGGAGAGAACACCACACTCTCATTCACCCAGTCACAGTGTGCACCACCACCCCCCGCCTCCCCATCGGTGCACCACCCCTCCCCCAACCCCCTTGCGCCCCCCCCCGGAGAGATCGCCTTCATTATCGATCGAATCCCGCCCCCTACCCGTCCCCCCCCCCTGCTCCCCCTAGAGGACCGAATTCTCTGGGGGGGGGGGACAACCTCCCCCCGTAATTCTTCCCACTACTCCCTTCAACCCTCCGCCGCCCCTCGATGCCTCCCTAATAATGCAGCGCATCAGCGGAACGGTGAGCTACTCCCATTTTTTTGTTACCATATAGCTTTAATTCTGAAGGTTAAAGAATTATTGCATCAGGCACCACCGAGGTCTCACCATGAGATGCATCAGAAAGCTAGTCCTCGCGATTGCCTCGCAGCAGCTCTCCAGCCTATTCCGAGACTTTCATTCATTTTCCTGGAATTTCCTATCGTAACGTTTGAAACTTACTTTTGTTCTTGTTATGTTGTTTTTTTAAATTTGGTATAATTTTTATAAAAATATTTTAATTTATTTTAGTGTGGAAATGTTTGACTAATTGTTAAAAGGTTTTGGTTGTTAGGGGGTGGTCGACAAAAAGAGAGTCGTTGAGAGAGAAATGAAAGAAAGAATGGAAGCTGGAAGAGCTGCTCTGTACCAGATAGAAGCATTTCATAATAAAGAAAATGGAAAATAATAGTGGTTGATGAGTAGACACAGTCCGACGCTACACTATCGTTTGGCTACTACTGAACGTAACACACAAAATTAGCTCTCATTACGTAATTCATGATTCAGAAATATCTAGATATTTCTCTTCAAAACCGCTAAGCCCCATTGAGCTTCAACAAGTAGCCAACGGAATGATAGGTACTCCAAAATGTTTCTCTAGCGTTAATTCTAAGGCACGGAGAATTTTTCTTTCGAATACCAAGGTTTCAACATGAAGTGCAACGGTTACAAGTCCACGCGATTGCCTCGTGGTCTATCTCACTCTAGTCTGCTCCGGCCACTCCTCTTTCTGTGCGTTTCTTTCTTTATGGGTTGTATTGAATGTAACACGCATGAGTACCATGCTTAACGTAACGGATTATTTACATACATCAATTATTTTCAATAAACGCCCACATGTAGCTCCAACAATTAAAGTATTCTCTTACTTCCATTAAACACAACGTTCCGATATATTTCGACAAAGGGATTCCGTTAAAAAAGCCCTAGATTGCATTGAGCATTGAACTCTATCTACATCCTTAACGTAGCAAATTAAGGTAGTTTGAGCGAAAACTCACTTAACCTAGAATTTGATGTATTTGGCCCCATTTTAAAGAAAAAATCTCATCTTTCCAATGACATCAAAATGTCAACCCCTTGCCAAACTACTTTTCGAGCAATTTGCCTAAAAATATAAGCTGTTTTACATGGGATAGATTATGGCTGTGCGCTCCAGAGGGAGAATATTAAACAAATTAGGAACTTCTAGCACCTAGATATCGTCAAAAAACTAACGGTGTGTACATTTCATGTTTTCTTAACTATTTATAAAAAATAATCTACTACTCACCATAGTAATATTTACAGAATCGCAAAAAAAACCTGCTGTTTTGAAGGGTTTTCAGCCATACGGCGGGAAAAAATGAGTCAAGTTAGAGACTTATGTAGCTTTATTTATTTAATTACTGAGAATGTTGGTCATATATAACTATATCTTTGCGCCATTAATATTACAATATTTATTTCATCCTTATTACGGACGCTGAAATCAAAAAATAAAATTTGAATATGGTATCCATTATGACTAGGGAACTATCTCGCTCAAACCACCTTAAGTTGGGAGCCGTTACTCAACGGAATAATAAGATCGATGTTTCCTGTTGTCTTCCACGCCGTATTGCTAAAGCCGTTTAGGTAATTATTTTCCCGTCACTACAGCGTAAGTAATAAGTGTTTCTGTACCAACTCACGCGGTCTTCACCTTCACCGATATGAAGGATGGCTACAGTCCCCTTCTCCGAATTATTGGCTACATATTGATTGGCGGCAGCCACTCGCCAAGTCGCAGAATCCTCACGGGTTTTCGTAGTATTTTTTAGCCATCTTACCCAAAGAAGTCCTCCTTAACACTTGGATAACTACCATTTTTTGCCCAACATCATCATTCATCAAGTAAACTTGCTTATTCAGCAGCTAACCAGTATATTTACATGGTGGCCAACCACCCGCTACCCGGTGGAAACACTCGGTAGCCATGAGCAAGCCGCGAGTCGCACAGTTACTGTTCTATTATTAGACAATGAGAGGCTGACGCTATTCAAGAGGTATGTACTCGCCTCTTCCAGAGCTTCCGTCTGCCTTTTAATTGTTTTTGACTGGTTTCGTCTTCCACTCTTGTCTTTGCCATTGCAATTCTGCAAGAACCCATTCTCATGCATGCCGATAACACATCTGAACCACGACTGAATACTGAGTCATAGCCTGTAGTATGCCGAAAGGGTGACATGCTTCGAATTCCCGAATACACATTCAGGTTTGACAATAGGCACAAAAGAGACTACCATTAGTCCACCATCTCAAAGAAATTACGCAACTTGTATGTCATAATACTATCACCTTCATTAATAGAGGATATTCATACAATTATAGTTGTTTACATAATTATGCAAGGATAAAAGATCAAGAAAATTAAATTCATCCCTTAGAGAATTTCAAATGCAGTTTCCCTTCACCCTTCAGTCATTTTCATACGTGCAACCACTGAAACCGAAGCATCCAACTGCTGACGAAAATATGGACGTGTGGGAAAAAGAAGGCAGGTGGTTGAATATACACGAGAAAAGCCGTAGAAAAGCAGTTGACGCTTAAAAAAAATTCGGTAAAATGATAACACGCCCGGATGTATGCAAAGTCAAGAGTTTATAAGCTACATCTGTTACGACCTCACCGTCACTTGGTGTCTACGTTCAGCGATGCGGTGAAAAAAGCAGCTGCTGCAAAGTTTTGAGTTGAGATCACCTGCAGAGAGAAATTCCAACTTTTGGAACTAGTGTTACCTCTAAAGAAATACTATCTTCATCATTTTGCTATTTCTGCACTTTCTACTGTCAACTATACAGCACAAAGTGTAACTGTCTGTAGTGCTCGACCTGGTCAGATTAAAACACACGTCACTTCTTTCTTTCATTTTCGCTCATTTTGAGACTTTATTGAAGGCTAAGGACAAAATATTTTACTACACCTTTTCATTTCCCTTAAATCCTGAATCTGGCGACAAGATAATCGAAGAAAATATTCAATTCACTGTTTGGCTTGAAAAAATCAGCCTAACAGGACAACCACAACTCGATATTTGCTCTCTATCAATAGAATTCCATTGACAAAAAAAATTAATTCATTGCCCAGAGATTTTAAATTCATTCTAAATTGAACATCTGCAATGTTTAGCCAACCAAACTTTGTTTTTCATAGTATTATCTTTCATAGTGAATTCATTACTACTGAAAAGCAAGTTTGCTGACGAAAATGAGCCAAGCTTCAAGATTACCCATTTTTCCGTCGATCGTCGATCAATTGTTTTCCCAATCAATTTCTCTCAAAAAACAGTCTTAACGCATCATAATCTAGATGTCTTGGCATATAATAATTAGAATAAATATGTATTCTTATTCATGAAACAAATATCTCAAGTTAATACTCTGAGGAGATACGGAATGACTATCCATTAAAGTTTTGTTTACTCGCAAGCGTTATCACGAGCCTCCAAGAAGATCGACCTTTGCAAGTTGCTAAATCAGTATTCCTAGAGTCAGAGCAGATAACATTAAGATAAATCCCGATGGTTTCGACCAGTGATGCCAAACGTACGGTGTACGAGCATAGCGTCCGTGAAGAGGCTTGGGAAGCCAGCGGGAAAAGTCACTGCCGAGACATTGCCTGTGAATTCGTGTCGCGATGATGTAATTCTGATTCTGACGTAGGAAAGTGAAATGGAAAACGGATAAACAATAGCAATGGGCAGCATAAAGTAGCATATAATAAGCCTCGAAATATAGTTCACCTTAATTCAAGTACACTTGCCAAAGCATGAACTTGGCTGCTTCTTTCAAATTTTCTACCTCTGGGTAAATCTTGAATAGCCTTCTTCCTTTACTAAATGGCAGTTCCCAAGCTAAAGGTTTTCTGTCACAGCCGCCAATTTTAACTTCTTTGCAGTGTAGATATATATTCACTAAAATAATGAATTACACTATGTTACTTATCTTTGAATAACGCTTGTTAAAATAATACGAACAACATAGAAATTCATACAAAATAAAAGAAAGAGATTATGGTAGTTGAAAAGTAGGCAATGATGAGGCGCCTCTCACTTCATATTACACACTACATTACGAATGCTATGTCAATGACAAAGCGCATTCTTTCGAGGAGCTAAATGCGAAATATAGCCAAATGTGTATAAAAACCACACAATTCCAGCAAAGACTCCCGAAGTACGTTTTTAAAATGATTCCTCGTTTCAAAGGATGTCGAAATGTATTACCATTCCAAGTTTATCAAATAAATATACCATTTGAAACGAAACGAAATGCGGTTTCATTTATTTAGACGGATTATATTTTTTTAAATAATATCATATCCATTCTTGAATCGATATTTTTTACAAAAAATAATAGATGCAATCGCAAGAGGATATAGACAACATAAATTGCTCAACACCGATGAATTTGCTCCTTCGAGATTATCTTTGGCAAGGCTTCGTCAAAACATTCTAACGGCGCAACATCGTTCAGTGACGAGAAAAATACGTGATAATCACCTGACAAAATCTTAAAAATAAAAGTAGCGAATCTGGCAAGAAAATTAACAGGTATCACTTCGCGGGAATATTCTAAGGTTGGCTCCGAAAACAATGAGAGGCTAAGCATGGTAAGAGTCGCAATTGCTTGAAGAGGACCAATTTATGGGAAATCCTTCAAAACAACATTATATTGACGCACTAGAAAAATTGTTTGAATTACGATGAATTAAATGCTATCGAATTAGGATATAAGAACTTTTTCCAGCTGAACAAATGAGATATGAAAGCGATTTGCCACAATGTAAATGTCATTAAGAAGAACGACGTAAACAGAATTTTGGAAATAAACATTACATTTTTTTTTTAAGGATTCACTAAATTCTTCGCCCAACTTAAAGATGTAAAAAACAGTCGATGAGGCCTTATGCGTCAGGTTTTTTTATCCGCTCCCGTTCAGTGGTAAGGATGCTGAGTGAGAATAAGCCAGCTGGCTGCGGCGAGCTACCGTGCAGCCGACCGGAGTATATGCCCGTTTGGGAGGGAGGGAATGGGGGTAGAGAGGATGGGGGGTTTCGGGGGCGGGAGAGCTAGGGGGAGGTAAAAAAGGGGACGGGCGCACGGGGGTGTGGGTGGAATATGAGATAAAAGGGAAAGGTTGATGGGAGGGGGAGATTGCTTGCTTGGGGAGGGAGGGAAACGAAAGGGGAGGTGGGGGAAGGGATAGCGGGTGCCGGGTGAGGCAACGTGGGTGGGGGGGAAGATACGGGAAGGGGGAGGGGAATGGTAGAGTTAGGGGAGTGGGGAGAGTAGGCGGTGGTAGAGACGGGAGGCGAGCGATAAGACTCCTTACAGTGAAGAAAAAAAAGCTGAAAGAAGACACTGGAGTCCGGGGGTTGGGGGAGCGACGGGGTGGAAATAGAGGAGAGGGTTGGGGGAGGAGGGAAGGAATGATTCTGCATCTACATCATGCCGTACACACACGGGTGCATGGAAGGGATGTTGACGCGCATCGTCACAGAAGCATGCACGAGAAAAGTACGTAAATTTTCAACTTGAGAAAAGATTTAACGAAACTAAATTTCTAAAAACTAGGAGGCTGGAAGCGGTAATGAGGGTCGATGGTTTGCTGAAGGCCTTAATAGATGGAAGGATGTTGGGCAAGCGGGGAAGGAGAAGAAAGGGAATATGTTTTATGGACGGTATGAAGAAAGGAGGGACTTGCTGAGATGAAGAAAGAAATACTAGAGGTAGATAGGGCACTGCACGTCATTGAGTCTGTTGGATTGTCTATGACTTTCATCATAACCTACCTCTAACCGGTGGATTACTCTAATGATGAATGATTTTCTGAAAATATTAGTAATGTCTGCATTTTAATGAGCAGTAATGGAAATAAAATAAAAATATTCTTGCATGAAAAGTAACAATATTAGCAAGAAAGACACCATCGCATCTATTTGGAAAACAGAAAACTTGGTTAGCATTTTCATGAGAAGATGATTACAGATTGAACCTGCAATGCTAAAACCAGCCACACTGACCAACAAATAAAATGAAGTTAATCCTGGAGGAGAATATTTAATGAAATTCAATTACACTAAAAATTAAGAAGGTCCGAACAAACTTCATGTTCCTTAGACCTGAAGACGCCTCATGGAACGGAGAAACTGCCGTCACATAAACGCTGACGCACGCAGTTTCCCCTGAAACCATGGGAACCGACATGCCAAGCCTCTGCGGAAGCCTCCGCTTCAACTTCAAGTTCCACAGTTATAAATGTATTGAAGAAATACTAATGACCATTAATATACCATCACTGTCGCAACTAGAATCTTCAGGAATGGCGAAGAGCATCATATCGTATTCCATACCTAAAGATGGTACTGCGTTAGTGAAAATATGGTTATATTTCTATCTTAAGGCCGTTTTACACGATGAAAGATTTTGTACAAACGAAGTTACGTGAGAATGTACGTTTGTCTCAACGAAATTAGAACAGGTTCTATTTCTCGTGCAGGCATTGAGACATTCGCACAAGCGTTCATACAATTTTCCGCTTTACACGGTACATTTTGCCTCATAAAAGAGTTCACGAAAGAGTTTGTACAAACAAATGTACCGTGTAAAACGGCCTTTAGAAACAAGTAGTCTAGTTAAATCATTTTACTTCATAGCAATGAACTGCTTTGAAACATATATAGTTTAAGAAATACGTTTCTTTGATCGGGTATCGAATAACGACCTTTAACCTATTGAGTGCCAATGTCGCTGTGAACGACGTTGACAAGTTTTTCCAAAAGTGCTGGAGTTGCATCCAGCGACTCATTTTTCCGATGGCTAAATAGAAAATAACTATTTAATAATTCGTATTTAATGTTTTATTCCCATTTTCTGTGCATCAGGTTATATTATGATATAATATTTTCTTATATATTTCCAATTTTCAAATTTATTCGATCATTCATAAACTGCATTTCTCAGTCAAATACCTTGGCAATGTTCACTGGAATTTTAGGATTTACGCATGGCAAGCAAAGGGCTTGAAGGGCCAATACGCTGAGTTACTCAGCTCCGCACGAAGCATGGATCTACATCTACAAAATACCCTGAATGCCACCTCAAGGGTGTGATGCAGGAGGTGAGTAGTCACCAACATGCATTACACTATACCCTAAAGTTACTACGACTAATGATGCATTAGCATAAATCGCTAATGCTTGTCACGACGCGAAGCCTCAGAAGCATGCACTACACTACAAATATGCTACCAATCGTAGAGGGACCGTATTTATGTATTTTGCAACTGATAAGAGTGAATGCTTGGTGGTTAGGCATAATACAGACGCAATATTTGGAAAATTGAAACAGCGACAAAATGAAGATTGGAACCAATGGAAATGCCAAGCAACGGGAGAAAGATGAGGAGATGAGAAAGGATGGAGTGCCTGTCAAAGTTCCAAGAAGAATGGGCGACGGAAGAAGCCAATGCGATGCACTGAGAAGAGAAAGGGTAAGGGAATATTCTGAGGCACGATGTGAAGTTTGAGACAATTGAGGAGAAGATATGGGCGGGAAGAACTAGTGGGGAAGATGTACATGAATAACACGAAATGGAAAAGATGATATTGAAGGAATTAAAAAAATGAAAGCGGAGCTGGTGCTAAATAACAAAAGAAGAAAGTGAAGCGGACGGGTGCCAAAAATGTGATGATTTTCAAAGCAAAAATTTTCGATAGAAACGAAGAAAAACAATATAAAACTGATGGTCAACGGCCTGCCACGGCGGAAATATCGGTTCCCGCTCAGTCATCGAGGATAAGCATTGTTGGACAAGGTTCGGATTCATAGGGGAGATCCTCCTATTCGTCCGTGAGCTGCGAGTGGGCGACGGTAATTGCGTGAAGACCTTAGCCGTCGAGATACGTTAAAATAAAATACTTAATATCAATGCTGAAAGGATGCGGCTGGGATCACATAAGGTGTGTGATACACAATGTTCTATTTATAAAGCACCACACAACTAGCGGCATTATTCTCCAATTAGCCTAATGGTATGTAAATAGGGGTCTTGATATCTGCCACTTGAAAAGTTGTAGAAGCATTGTGAGAATTGGTCTTCCAGGGTTTGATGGGCCAATTGTATTTAGCGACCCCATTTACAGCATTAACGAATTGTAAATCCTCATTTTCATAATATTAAGATAATTATTGTTTTTAAAAGTTAAATAGAACGGCTCTGTCTTATCGACTTCCAAAGGGTGCCAAAATACCAGCGCAGGGCATGCATGAAAGAGGCTGAAGGCAGAAGCCTCCAGTCTGGAGCCGCGTCAAAACGTTTCTAGTGCATGCATGGAGTTCAAAGGTAATAAAGACTTCACTTTTGCAAATGATATCACTCCACTTTATCCAGGAATCACCTATTTTTCATCCCGCCAATTCACTTAATTCGGTGATCAACGGGTAAATCGTTTTGATCGGTGAAGACAGAGCTTAATTCATACTTAATAGGGCAAAGGCGTGTAATGTCTATCATTCAGGGTAGAGGACGATTCCCTCTCCCTACGCCAATTTTAGTTTGCTACGATGTCCTGGGTGCAATGAAATATCACCGCTAGGATTTAGAGTTGTCACCGCAGGCTCTTCAGTCCGTGACCGTCCGCGTCTATCCACTACGCTACCTTGCAATTATGCGATGAGATGACGAGTAATACTGAAAATTAAAGTCATCAGCGCGCTGCAGCGGTGGTTGGAATACTTAACTGTGAGCTCACCCATCAGCTTGAACATCGTATTATTGCTCACTTTCTAACGCAGATACCATTCCATTAAATTATACAGAAAAGCAAACCACAGGAGTTATGTACGATATGATATTGCAGTCTCACATCTTCGTAAATTCGGGGGTTAATCGAGTGTATTTAACATGAACGCGAAATATTTGTTACGTCAGGTGGAAAGCGACCGTCGAGGTATTTGCATATTTTTACCTAAACCACTCGCGTACACGAAGGCATAGCACACATTACAGTCCTTTAAGATAAAAGGGTAGCGAACGAATTTTTTAGTACAAAAGCTTTTACCAACATTTGCAATGACTACATTATCCAAATTAATTTCCACAGCCGAATTACACCAGTCGGAAGTGTCTGCATAGAATGGTCAGCATTAAGTAAATATTTTGATGGGAAACCTCATACACTCCATTGTCAATATTTTTAAATGTGCTCTTCTATATGACTAAAGATTATCATGTGGTCAGATTCTTTTACGATCTTGAACTTATGTCCTCGTTTCAAGAAATGACGCCTAACGCAAAAGGAATAATAGGAAGTGCGTTCATGGTATTCTGAAGATAATAATAAGCATTTAGATATCTAAAGTTCAAAATGATTCGGGTGCTATTGCAACTTCCACGCCGCCATTTGAGTTCGCTTTGCTGGGATTGCAAGATCCTGCAGAGTCATCCCTGCTCACACTTCCTTGCAAAGGAGATTGTAGGTAGATGTGTCCTTATGAGGCAAAGGCGGAAGCATACTCAACAGTATACATCCACCTTCGAAGGAGACGAAATACAAGAGCCCACGATATGAATACAACGCGTTACGATGCTTTGAGGAACTGAACAGACTTGCTGAAATAATACCTAAAATGATTCACCATGCACATAATAATTAAACTGGAGCAACTACTGATACCCAAAACCAAACCGTCAATTTCGATTGAATTTCGACTCGTAAACCTTCGCTTTCGGAGCACAACCAGGTTAACTTCATATTAAAAACGCTATCACCATGTCCACAATTCCTCAAAAACGTAATTTAAGAACTACTGATTTAAAAATATAAATTCAAGATAATTTTACGGATTAATGAATTTATTAAACCCATCATAAGAAGAATAGTAATATTAAACAATAGGTATGTACATATGAAATGTTTTTGACAAAAATACAAGGTTGGAGATAAAAGTTGGAGGGCAGGTACAAACTGCAGCAGGATAAAAATTTTAAATACTCGGGTGATACTTCGGAGGAAAGTGGGCAGAGTAGCAATGAGGGAACTGTTGACGGGGACAAAATATAAGAATGTAATCAAAATGTTAGTGAAGAGTGTGGAGTTGTATTGTGCAGAATCGTGGACTCCGAGGTAAGAGGGCGAGAATAGGCTGCAGTGACTGCAGCCTAATCTCGCGGTGCAGTCATTGGAAAAGTGGGCTTGGAGGAGAACTGGAAAATTGCGGTGGGCGGAAAGGAAGACAAACGAGGAAGTTTAGGTATAGTGGGTGAGGAGAGGAATCTTTTGCAGCAGATAAGAATGTGGCGTTGGTGGATGGAAAAGGTGATGAGGGGCAAAGGGATGCTAAAGGAAGGCCGTAATAGAGGGGAAGATATTCTAAACCTGTAGATTACCAAAATCAAAAATGGTCTTCCCAGATGCTTCAACTTCATTGAATATGTCTCTACAGTTCATCTGGGGCAACGTTCTCACTATTAAAACAATGAAAAATATTCACGTAGGCGAAGATTGGAATGAAATGTTATAATTGACCTTCCGCCGCTCGTACTGCCTCAAGTCGAATTTCCCAAAAATTAAAAGAACTTTTTATGCTTATAGTTGAACTTAAAATTTGATGCACTGTGCTAACACGTTTTTTTAAGTTGAAATTTCCAACCTATGAATCCTTTTTCAGCTTCTATGGCCCTAAATTTGATAAATCTAAGTTCTACAATAATTAGTTGTACAGCAGTTGATATGATATGAATGAGTGGATTAATTGTATTCTGACAACAAATTGCGACGAAAGTTTAGAGATCAATACTACGTATCAGACAACAATATTTAGCGGAGGCAATGAAATGTACCAAAACCAAAAGGTTTGGATCCAAAGTCACTACATTTCGTCAAAGAATTTTGCGAAACTGCTTCAATGAGATATTTCGAGGAAGTATGAAGATAAACAGGAAATGAATATCTCTTCAGAAACATGTAAGACTTTGAACATTGAAAAAATGTAGTAAACCCATTTATAAAAGCACTACAAGTACAGATGAATTATAAATTTTTAGTTCATAAAAAGGCTAATATGTAATAGATATAACTTTCTGTTATTAAAGCTTAAAGTAAAAATGATATATTGACCTAATATCCTGGTACTAGGTACTGGTATAAGGTAATTCTAGAAACAAAAACAACTCTCTGAAAAAGACAAATTTATAACATATTATATGCCAGAAATGAGTAGATAAGAACTAGTTAGACTAGACACATAGCACCACCTTCACGAGTGCTGACCATTGAACCAATCTAAACAATGCAAAGTCAGGGGAGGTAATAGTCCATAAAATGTCTATTATTGAGACTCGAAGGATAATTTTGGGGTGGACATAATCCTTCCGTGAAAGACGTCAATGAATCGACGTCTCAGTGAAATAGTTAAAAGTTTTCCTCCTACAGTTTCCAGATAAATTTTCACACACTCAGTATTCACTCTAATTTGTGGTTCAAGAACATTCATCAGCTTAGATAAAAATTAAAAATAAGATCTTATTATTAATCTATGATAACATACACACAGAAAAAGTTCGTACATTACGTATGTATCCATGGCCCCCTTTAATACAGGCCGGAACATGCAATTTGTCAACAGCGCTTTGCATTACGTCATGGGCCCTACTGCACGCCTGAAGTCCGGTTGTTTTTTCGCCAGCTGTCATCGTTGCGAGTAGGAAATTCCTAGAAATAAAAAAAGGAATGGGACTCATGTGACTACCACCACGGACATCAGTTATGCTAATATATAACATAGGGTTGCGTCACTTGAGTAGTTCCATTACCTATTTCGTATTTTGATACGATTTTGTTGTAGGCATATGTGAGAATTGGTAATGGCAAATGAACGAGGGTTGAACTGAGGCGATTTAATCTCACAGCATTTTCGATTAAAACACGTTTTGCAGGCCAAGAAGGAATTTTAGGTTACTTAAGTAACCCAAAATGCCTAACCAGTTATTCAATTCAATGGCTGTCCAGTAATGTACCCTTGAACGTTTATTTACTTTGAAATAAATAGTCACGACAGCTGACAGGGCTTCTCCAAGATACGTTGTTGTTGAAATATGCATTAGGCTTTAACTTCAAAGGGGAAGCTTGACTTAAATATTGCTATCACATTAAACGGCTGTGAAAAGACAGGACCCTGTTACACCTCCCTGAATGCACATCCGTCCCGGATAGTGAGAAATCTAACAAAATATTTTTAAGGTTTTTTGTTATCTTCTTGCAGCTATCACTAGGAGTATTTCAGGAATGAAACAATTTAACGTTTCAAAACTTTACAACATTTATTTCAAAGGAAAATAGCATAAAATGCATTATTTCACGTAATCACTCGATCCATAAAGTAAAGCCACTTGAGTAAATAAACTTAAAAAACAACTTCGTAGGTTAAATAACATCACTCTGAAATTTCACGATGCAAATGACCATCAAAAGCGTAAATTAATCTTCTGAATATGGAATAAATAAAAGCTGCTGTAGGCAATTCACTTGAATTCCAGTCAGAAACAGTCACTATACATCCTTGAGTATTAAAATTCACTGATGAATAATTTCCAGAAATAGCTATCAACGAGTTTTACAAGACTACCAAAGGCAAAAATATCTGTGGTGTAACGTTCACCTTTTTGAAACAAATCAAGTGTAATAGGAACATTTCCAAATGTAAGCCTAAAAGTAAATTGTTTTGAAAAAATACATTTTAACGCTGAAGATATGTAGGGGAAGTAGAAAGTAGTATTGGAATAGGCATAGTCTAAACAATTGTAGACTGTGAAATAGGTATCAGCTGTGCAGCGTTCACCGGTTTGATATCAATGAATGTACTACGAGGAACTTAGAATGAGTAGTTATGTGTTTCAGGGGGTATGATGGCTAATAACTCTTGAGGACATTACACGCAGGTCAATAAACTTTCTCAGTTAAGTGGACAATGCAGTGTCACACGTTTTTGTGCAATTTGAAAGCCATATGCCAAACGATTGAAATTCCACAGTTTTAAAAGTGCGTGTGGGAGAGTTAAATATTGGTAATTTTTTTTGGACATAATAGACTGTTAAAAATGCAAAACATTTCATGCTGAGAGTGTGAATCTGAGGTAGAGAGATGTAACGGCATATATACCTGTGGTGTAGTGTTCACCGTTTTAAAAAATAAATCAAGTTTAAAAGGAAAATTTGAATATGTAAGCTCAAAAAAAATTGTTTTTAAAATTAAAAACTAACAGAATGTGTTGGCGAAGTATAAAGCAATTTTGAAATAGGAATCAGCTATGCAGCGTTCACCGGTTTGAAAATAATGTTTGTAAGTAATACAAGAAAACGAGAATGTGGAATTTTAGTGATTTTCAGGAAGTATTATTGCAAATACATAACCACAAGGATATTACATGCAGGCCAATGAAATTTCTCAGTCCAGTGGGCGATGTGGTGTCACGCGTTTGTGGGCTATTAACGGCTGAAATTCGCTGTGGGTGGGAGAGTTGAAAAAAGTCGATTTTTTGGAAAATGATAAACAACTAAAAATGTGAAACTTTCACGTTGAGAGTGTGCATTTGAGGTATATAGTAGTAATCGCATTGATATTCAGCAGTGAAAACACTGTAAGCTGAAGAGGACTGTTAGCTGTAAGACTAATGTATCCATGTTGTTTGTAATTTCTGTGAGGTTGGAAAATTAAAAATACACAATTTCACTATCGCACCCATTCACTGTCATTTACTAGCACAGCCTCACTACTACTCACTACTTGCATTGAATAAGCACTAGTTGTAATACACTTCACAAAACAAAGAACAGCACTTCACTTAATTATATTTCACTTCATTTTCACAAACATGGGATATGGGACCGTGTACTGTGGGAGGTGAACACGGAGTAGTAACACTGAACACAGTAAGAGCAGTACCTGGGGACAACTTAGGGCGATCTAACTGATAGGTTTGTAGTTCACCGCTCTTATCGGTGTAAGTTGTACTTCGGAGGATATCCCGATCAGCAAAATGCTTAAAGCAAACTGCTGCGCTTGTCGAAATATTCCAGTCCTTCCTATGAATATTCTTCAGCCACTGTTGTATACTGCGTTCATTTCAGGGAATATAGAACACAGAGACGTATATCCCATCCTTGGTGGAAAGGTAGTTTGCTTTTGCAAACTGAAACACAACAACGCTCGGGTATCTTTAATTTAAAAAAGATAAGTTGTTGTAATAAAATTAGTTTTGCTAGTCACAGCGAAATGTAGGATGGCACAATGATTATTTCGAAAACAATTGACTGATAGAAAGAAAACAGAATTGCGTCTGAAAAGATTTTTAGAAATTTAAAGAAAAGAAAGAAGAGAACATTTCTAAGAAATAATATTCATTACATTTTTGTACTATCAATTTCTCTCCGTTAATGGCCGGCCTGCTAATAGTTTCAATGCTTTAGAAGACATAGAGAAATAATCTTGATACTCCACCTTCAGCATACTAATTTGTATCTTAAAGTTATTGTACTTACCTTAAGCCACTCAAGATCCTAATATTAAGCCGAGTTCTGACTTTCAAACCAGTGGAATTATGCCTTTTTAATCACACGGATTGACTTCGCACACAAGACGCCATGCTTTCCAAACAAAACGATCGGACCCCTGCTCAGCGTTGCCAAATTTCCATGTTACGGCCTGTATTAGAGGGGGCCATGATGTATCGCAACGATTACGGAGAATGATTTACCGGAGTAGTGATTCTCATACGCTAGGGATGCGCCTAATAGGTACTGAAGGCCTTGAGATTCACTCTTACAAATATAAAGGGGTTGATGAGGAATAAGTGAAAAACTCATTGCAAAGAAAAGAATCTGAAATAAATTTTACTAATTGTAATTGAACGGAAGTCCAAAGAATATTTTGAGAAAAATGCATAGTAGAATTTTCAATTTATACATTTTTATTACAAGCGATTTAAAGAGTAAGCGTTAGCAAACATTGTAACAATGAGTGGTTCAGAAGTGGTGGGATAAATAATGTGAAATACTAGCGCGATTTTCTGGAATACTTCCCAAACCGAGATAGAGAAACTATTTGGACTATGGAATCTCACTGAAATTTGATCCTAAATTATTACGTACCAAGAATTATATGCGAAAAAACTAAATGAAATACTTAAATTCAACTTTTTAATTGGCAAATTACTTGTGTTTTAGTATAAATAAATAAATATTTATTACTCCAACACAGAAAGCTTCGGTTTTATGGACGGGATGAAGAAAGGTAGGACTTATGCTGAGATGAAGAAAGAAATACAAGAGGTAGAAAGGGCACAGCACGTGTAAGAGTTCGTTGGATATTCTCTGACTTTCATCACAACCTACCTCTAACCGGTAGATTACTGTAATGAATGAATGTACATGAAAAATCGTATGAATAACGTCAAGTTCGGCTTGGGTAAAGAAATACGTGCTTTACGTAGGGTATAGGGAGAAGGATTGTGCAATAATAACCAAGTATTACCACTTCCTATGTCAAAACGACGTAAAACTTTATAAATAAATAGATGTCCTAAAGGGGAGCAGCCCTAGACAACAAATTAGGGGAAAGGGAATTTCAAAGTGACTCTTTTTTCAGATCACTCTAACAATTCGCCAGGATCAAGCTGTACCTTATAACACAGTTATGAGGGCATAAAACCGGTCTAGGTTTTGTGTAATTAAAGGAGTGCGAAAGCTATTAAGTTTATTAATTTAGGTAGGTACATGGTAATTAGTAGGTGGTACGGAGTATCTGGGATATGGTAAGGAGAAACGAGAGCGAGGGAGTTGTGGGATGGCGCAGGTAGGATGGATGCAACGAGAGGAGGAAAGAGAGGATGAGGAGGTAAAGAGGACAGATAGGAGAGTGGAGCGGGGGAGGAGGTTTGGGGAGTGAGGGAGGGTGAATGCAATGCAGAAGGGTGGGTGGTTGATGTCGGGGGGGTGGAGGGAGGGAGGAATAGGAGCAGGAGGGGTTGAAGGGGGCGGGAGAGCGGCTTAAAGATATACCCCTTTGGGGAAGGGACGGAAAACTCGGATGGATGCGTGTATGTGTGTGGTGGAGGGGGGTGGAGGGGTAGGAGGAAGATGGATGGTCTGCGTGAACGGGGAAGGGGGGAGGAACGTGGGAAGGAGGGGGGGGGGGAATTGGGACTCTGAATTGGTGGAGGGGTGGGGGAGGATAGGACGAGATATACGTGAGGGGGATGGGAAGGATGAGGGTGTGGGGAGGGTGTAGGGGGGTTTGGGGGCGGGGGGGGGGCGGATGGGGCGTGTTCAGCGGAGGGACCACAGAGAGAGCGCACAGCATTTGGGGCGAGGAGCGAGCAGGAGAGAGGGAGCAGCACTATGGGCTTTGAACGCACGCGGACGCCACAGGGACATGCAACGCAGAAACTCCACACGCGAATACACGCAACACATCCATAACGTAGGACTATAGCCAGTGACGTAGCCAGGATTTAGGTTTTGGGGGGCTTAATCTGAAGCCCGGGGGGTCCTCTCATGCTACAATTTTATTCGTTATTGCAGTTTATTTATGGGTATTTTTTATAGAAAACTGCTTTGTTATTACCTTTTTCCCCTCTCGAACTCTTGTATTTATCATCCTATATTATGCACGGTAAAACTAAACTAACAACATGATTTGAAATTTCAGCGGGGGCTGAAGCACCTCAAGCCTCCCCCTCTGGCTACGTGCCTTACTATAGCGAAAGGAAGACAGCGCAAGCTAAAGAAAATACACAGGAGGAGCAATAGATACCCGAACAGCGGTCTGTGCTAGAGGCTGTTTGATTCATCGGGGTGAAAACACGTATAATCGGCAAACAGGCATAAATAGACGGACGTACAGAATCCTTGTTGGAAATCAAGGGAATTGCCGGTTCAGTGCGGTGAATATCGAAATGGTTTCCAATCCTTTTACCTGCTACTCAAGTGTTGCAATATACTTGGAATTCCCCCTCCTATTACTCGAACAAATCTTTCATGTCGTGAACACATTAGAAACGTCAGTTTTCTTTCCGTCTATCGTCTCAGTCTCATATCTTCCTTGCATAATACCCAAGTAGTGCCCTTGGCGATGCAGATGCCTTCAGGACAAGAACCAGATCTCGTCAAACGAACTGATCTCAGAACTTTAACACAAGAATTGCCAGAAGGCGTTAGAGTTATGAGGTGGAGTTCAAGATGTAAGAGCTTTAAACGTACGTTGACACTTCTGGGACATGCAAAACAAGAACGCCAGAAGTACACATGCGAAAGCACGCTTCACATGCACATCGAAGCACGCGGGCGAACGGATGAAGGCAAGAGCTAAGGAAAATATATCGGAGGAGCGATATACTATATGCGAACTGTGGTAGGCGTACGAGAGTGTACCATGCTCTTCCATCGATTACGAGAAAAACACATCACGCAAACAGGTATTATGAACAAAGAAGGGCGTTCCTTGTTGCAGTGAAGTAGCTTCCTCGTTGCAGTTTATGAGCGTGGTCAGTTTCGGGCGTTGAATTGCGAAATGGTGGCAAATTATTTGGTATTATCTTTCCTTTCTGACTTCCATTTCAAGAATGTTTAATATAGCACATTTTAAATTACTCGCTATTTAAACTCTGGGGTATTTATCGCGCATTTTCCTATTGGGACGCGTGCAATATGTGATCGAGTGTGGATGATAGTTCCCTCTTCCAACAGCATACTTTTGGCATATAATAACCTTACTCTAACTGCCAACATAGTACCCGAGATGATGCAGATGTCCTCCGGGCAAAGATTAATCTAAAATTGTATCAACAAGAACATTCGATTAGCGTTCAAGCTGTGAGAGAGCGCACAGGAGTTGCTGTGAAGCGGAAACTTCAATAACATGAGACGGAAGAACGTCAGGAACACGCGCTCATGCATGCAAGTGCATGGGTGAACGAAGGTATGAACTGAGGAATTTACGGTATAGGTATACCAACTGCTGTAAGTGCAAGGAGTTGATAATTGCACACCCACAAGCACATGCCAAGGACGCACAGGTATTCGTGAACAAATAAATAAGAAATCTGCAAAGGAAAACACACACCTTCGTCAAAAAATCTAATACGCAGAGAAAAATTGCATCAATTCAAGAGGATGATCAACTAAGAAATGTGAAGTGCGAAACGGCGTCCCAGTCACAAGTATTCCGTGTCACACACAGGTTATCGAAATATTTTCATTCACTGTTGACTTCCATAAAGAGAGAACTTCAATCGCGATATATCAATCACCATTTAGAAACTTAAAACGGCAACCCTCCGTAGCGAAAGGTAGAAAAACGCGGAAATGCATTTCAGATGTCAGTTTTATCTTCCACCATCAGTCTCTCCATAGACCTCTCGGATCAAGGCAGTATTCTCAAGAAGTTCCGACAAGCATTGCTATCCTAAATAAGAAAACACGATACTGGAATAAAGTAACAATGATATGATTGAGATCATTCATGGATTTGCAAAACATCGGTTGAAGTAAGATCGCACATTCTCCCAGCGCAAAATAAAATTTCGTCAAGCCCAGAGGTCTACTTTCTGAATCGCTAATAAAGCCGAAGCATTGATGTAATTAAAAATCCCTTCTTGGTTTTGAAAAAGTGTTTGTATAAACCTAGGAAAGAAGTTCCACCAAATCAAATTGGAAAATCTTAAGCAAATTCCTGCCGTCAAGGCAGAGAATAAACTTCACAAAATATTTAACATCGCCTTCAATTTAGGGCAATGAATATTTTCCTATTGTACGCGCGCGTGGCCTGTGTAATAAGAGGCCATGACACACGACGTACGTAAGCACAAAGAAAACACAAGGTGGGAAAGGAGGGCAGTGGTCAGGAGGAAAAAAGCGCAAGGGGGAAGGCGCTCACAGATATGCAGCTCTTCACCGTTGACTTCAGGTTCTGAACGTTCCGAAATGACGGAGCTCCGACACAGGAATGCACTCTTCAGCCTCTTCAACTCCTCCTCTTTCCACCATGCCTGCAGCGCCAGGATAGATTGGGATAGGGGTTGGAGGGAAATTCAAACAAACGCGGGAGTGGGTTTGAACCGAAAAGGAAAAGAAATGTGCTTACGCACCAACACCTATGCTCAGAAATTACTATGCTGATTGGCAATGACGACCTAAATTATTAATAGTACCGAATACTTCCGAAATGAAATGAACTTCCAAAATGAAATAATGCTTCTCCAGATGAGGGTGACGATATGCAATTACGTTGCAAATAAACATTTGGCTACGTAGTAAAGATATACTTGAATACTACGAGTCCTTGTTGGTGAGCACGATTGCCTTGAAAATTCATACAACATGACCATGAATATTGCTAGAACTGAAACGAGTTGAACAGCCCCGGAATAGCCGGAAAATACTGATGCACTAAATTTCAAGTTTCTCTTTTTTGATGATGACTTCCACCCAGAGTGGCAAAATAAAAAAAATACATGGTCTCATACAATTCTTCGAACTGCGAGTCATGCTATGAGTCGGTTGATAACACACGGGTGAAAACAATAGCTCATCTTGAAAATTCAAGACGTAAGCGATGTCGTGTTCTATGCCCGAGCGCTTACGCATTCTGCAAGAATGTTTCCCTTCCTGAGGTTGGTTGGTTCCTTCGATTGACGTTGAAACGAGATAAAATACCCACCAGTGGATTTCCACGTAAAAATTGTTCTATTTCACCAGAAGTATCGAGCTATTAGAAAATACAGGGCTCACGATCATTTTCCATTATATCAGCCAGAGGCATGAGCTAATATGCGTACCAAAAATATTCTTCGCCGTTCACCAGGGAAGAATGAGCATCCATCAATGGTTTGCTCGTTACAAGTGGCGATAGTTAATCAGAGTGAAATTAAATAAACTTTGTAATCTACGCACTGGTTTATTGGTAACAACCCCTGACAGATTATCAAGTGGACTGTACAATTTTAATATCCTCTTGATAATTCATGCTTGTGAGGCTCCGCCTCCTGACAATCATTTGTTATTTATGCTAATGCATCAATAGTCGTAGTTACATTAACTTAGGTATAGGGTAGGGTAGTAGGGTATAGTGTAATGCATGTTGTGATTACTCGCCCTCTGCCACACACCCTTGAGGTGGCTTGCAGGGTATTTTGTAGATGTAGATGTACATAATGACACGTAAGTGTTGAAACCGGTCGGGGGTTGTCACCAATTAACCAGAGTGGAAGTTACAAAGTCTATTTAATTTCACATTGAAATCTAAATTCCATAAAGTTAACTCGCGAACCACTGAAGATATAGTTAATCAGAATTATACTAATAAACAGACGCTCTTTTGTGGGATGACACGGCCTAGCAAGGGCTGTCCTTGTGGAACCGTGATGGGCCCCGACAGCTGGCATAAAAATTAGTGTTGCAATCAGGGATTATGGTGGTCCATTTGAGCCAAGCAGATAAACTGACCCTGGTTCTTTACCCGAAAAATAACTCTATTTCCCAGGTAATTTACAAATCACTCTTAGCTGAAGTTTTCGTATGGTATTTATAAACATTTATTGGGTGAAAATTTCAAACCGCGTTTGCGAAATTAACGTTAAATTACATAGCAGCACTGCATAGTAGTTGAACTAATGTGTGGAAAATCATAGATGCTTTCCTTTTTGTTGTAAAACAACGCTCTAGCTCTAGTACCAGCAAATTAATCATATATGAACTCTAAGCCGTTCACCGCGGCAGAGTCAACATCTAACACGTGTCTGCTCAACAAGTTTCATTAATACACGATTAAGGTATCTTTGCGCAATTCAGCCTTCCAGAGTGTCATCCTCGATGGACCTTAACGACGGATAGTTTCTTTGAATTCTTCAAAAATAACCTCATCAACGTGTTGATATTGGACTTATTTGTCCGTCATGCAGTGCCGGATTTCCAATAAGGCACAGAAGGCAGATGTCTATGGGCCCTGAGGGTTTGGGGGCTTCGGAGAGGCCCCGAGAATTTTCTCCCCTTTCTTCTCTAGCGACTGGATTAATTATTAACGTGGGCCCCGTTGCTTGCTCTGCCTACAGGCCCCCAAGAGTGTTGATCCGGCACTGCCGTCAAGGCAAAGTTACTCCGTTTGATACCAGTCTAGGATATATTAACCCAGAGGCAAATTTCAACGCACGCGAAAAGTAGTAAAAATCAGGTAGGCGACAGGAAACTTTCCTATTCCCGACTACTCTCCCAACCTAGCTACAGACGACCGACCTTGGTCTTCGCAAAAGTGGTGACAAGGACTGACGGCACCACTCGGGGACGCGATCCCAGAGCCGAGGAACGTGAACGGAAATGAATCTCGCGGACACTCGCCGCGAAGGCGCGTACGGGGAACACATCTCCTCCCGCACACAGATGCGCCGGATCACAAGCCACGCGAAGAGGAGGACGGGGCGACTTCCCCAAGGGGGCGGCGGCGGAGGAGGTTATGGGGGCGAGGAGGAGGGATGGGAAGGGAGAGGGGGGTTGGAAGGGGTAGGATGCGGGGTGCGAGGTACGGGGAGGAGGAGGTGTAGAGGAAGGGGGTTGGGGAGAGGAGAGAGGGTGGGCGTGCCATTAATTAAGCCCCGAGTCCCCGTGCCTCGCCAAAGCGGACCCTCGCCAAGACAAGTCGTTGGCGAGACGTGAGGAAGGGGGAGGGCGGAGTACTACATTCATGTATGCATAAATGCGGAGGGTGGGGGGAGAACACGGTGGGGAGGGGTTGGTTTGGCTGCTAGAGTACCAATATCGACAATATTTACGAATTTGTGGAGTTATTCGTGGACGAACAGGCGTTGGTCAGTCGATCATCGAAGGGATTGCAAGTTTTAGTAGATGCATTGGGAAAGCAGTGCGAGAAATATTGAATGAATATTAATCATAAGAAACCAAAAGTAATGACATTCTCTAGGACAAAGAAAACAAGGCTGGTCATAAAAGTAGGAAGTCACAGACTGGAGCAAGTAGAACAATTTAATTCCTTGGGTAGTACGCTAGAAGAAACAGGACATAGTAGAAAAGACATTAGGAGGAGAATAGCGCTAGCGAAGGAAGCGTTCAATAACAGAAGGGAGCTGGTGACGGGGACCTAAAGTAATGATGTAAAAAAGAGGCTGGCGATTAGCTTGATATAGAGTGTGGCGTTGTATGGGGCAGAAACGTGGACCTTGAGAAAGGAAGACGAACATAGGCTGAAGGCGTTCGAGATGTGGGTGGGGAGGAGGATGAAAAATGCGGTGGACGGAAATGAAGACAAATGAGGAAGTTCTTCAGCTAGTTGGCGAGGAGAGGAAGCTTGTGGATGAGATTAGGAGACGGCAGGGTAGGTGGCTGGAAGGAATAATGAGGGGCGATGGTTTGCTGAAGGCCGTGATCGAGGGAAGGATGTTGGGCAAGCGGGGAAGGGGTAAAAGGAGAATAGGTTTTATGGACGGGATGAAGAATGGTAGGGCTTACGCTGAGATAAAGAAAGAAATACTAGAGGTAGATAGGGCACGGAACGTGTAAGAGTCTGCTGGGTATTCTCTGACTTTCATCATAACCTACCTTTAACCGGTAGATTACTCAGATGATGATGATTGTACCCTAGACGCCTTGGAGTTACTTCTCACATATACCTACTAAGTATAATTGCCATACCGAAAAAGGCGTTCCAAATTGCAATTCCTCGAAGTTACGAAAACTCTCCGTTAACTAACGTACATGGCAACTGAACGCCAACCTGCGAACTGATATTACCAACCGAATGTCTTGTAAACAAATAACCAAACTCTTCAACAAAGACCTTTTTGAAATAATATTTTTAATAAAAATAAGTAAACAATTATTTTAAATAATAATAATGGACAAAATATTAACAATGAACCGAATAGGTATCATAACGTCCTTATATAGATATATCAGCATAACAGTACCATATAGGTATGTACATACAGGTGAGGTACATACTGTATAAGCCATGTTAGAGATCAGAGAGAAATTTTAACATTATAGTTCCAGCGCTTTTAAATTGGTACATATTTTTGAAATTTCTACGCATTCAAAACATCATTCAGGAAATTGATGTTTTATCATGCTTTCTCGTAAAAGTTTTAATAAATTGGGCGAGATCAAGAATCATTTAAAACCAATGATGAATAAATACAAATTTTCCTCATCTTGACGGTGGTTTGAACCCAGGTCTCTCAATTACCAGTACGGTGTGTTAGCCAGAAATACCAACGGGGCGACGTATCGCACATATATCGTATGGAAAACTTTATCGATAATGTCAAAACTGAGGGGGTGGGGTTAAAACCGAGGGGGAGGAAAGACCGTGACCGGCAGAGGCCATGTCGTTGAGTGTTTCAAGAGCACATTTGCAATTTAAAATATATTAATAGTATTTATTTGTAATTAAATAAAATTCAACATTTTGCATTATTTTAACGCCAATGCGTAATATTTTTAACTTTAATACGTATAATTCATGAGGAAGTTCAAGCTATTATAGTCTCGGAACCAGTGGTAGTTGCGAAGTTGAGCGGATGGCTGACTTGTGATTTTGATGTGTTTTAAGCACGAAGTTTAAATACTGTATTAATATCTGCTACAACCGGGCTGAGAGATTGTTAATTATGGCGAAACCTGTGCATAGTAAGCGATATGCGGTGATTTGGTGCAACAGAGTGCATGAATGTCGTTTATACGGAGATCTATTTTCTCGTTTTTCAAATAGGCTTGTCAGGTATGTTGCATTAAGTTTTCGAAGAATCACGGTGCCATGGGCCATTTGTTAACTACAGAAAACTACGGCTATACGCGTGGATTTTCATGAATCTTCGCAACTGATATGAGTGTTCGGAAGTATTTTGAATTCTGGTAATGTTGCATCAACACAGTGTAGAGAGGTGGGCAATATTCTGTCCCCGTACGGATTACCTTCGCTGATGATTATAGAAGTTCATAAATCAATATATTTCTTTCTTGCTTTTACGTGAGAAAGTATTCAACTCTCATTACACCGACTGCCGTTCCGAGCATTATCGAAGGTTAGAATATTCGTGATGTTAACATGATGTGCATTAGGTGCCATGAACTGTGATGTGGTTGTATCGCCATCAAACTCCCCATTGTGCATTACCGTGACTTTTGATATGGTGCCCTCCCCAGACCATGTGTGGTGCATTATGTATCCTGGACTGTGATGTGGTTGCATCGCCATCAATCACCACCCTTGTGCATTACAGTGACTTTTGTTTTGGTGCCCCTCCCCAGATCAAGTGTAGTGCGTTGGATGGCCAAAACTGTTATTACGTTGTCATGTCATATTCAGCTAACCTCACCATCACTTGGACTTTTTGGATGGAAGGATAATGATGGAAAATGTAATTTTCCCAAATAATATTGGCAATTCCAACCTACTGTGTGTTTTGAATGACTATGTTCAAATTTTAAGAATGGGCTACCGTTGACTTCTGGTAATTTGATTCTATTTTGAATCAATAGATTTATAGTGAATATGGTAAGCGGTGTTTTATTGTGCCATGTATTCTCATAATAACCTGACCTCAACCTTTTCTGTTTCATAAAATTTTCCCAAGTTTATTTATTGTGCAATCGAGAATATCATCAAGTTAATACGAGTGAATAATATTTTTTTCATTTTCTTTCAGTAATCATTAAAATTATGTTTTTCAAAGCTTAATTTCAAATATTGGTTTATAATCCATTAATACAGATAATCCTGAACTAGCGATTCAAACCCCGCGCTTGTATCACGATTTAAACCTCGCGGCAAACGAACGACCCCGTATCGATGCCGGGGTCGTGGCGCTGATTTACAGAAACCTATACGCATTGGGCTCATGCCTCTGTCGCCCCTTTGGTAATACTACCATGAAAAAGGGTCGCTAATCAGCGTTCAGAAAATTAAGAGTGCTCAGTATTGTAATAACCTACAGGAGACTTTCGACGGTAATATGCGTTCTGGAGCGTTCATCGAAGAGTCTAGCGATGACTTGTTCCCTTGTTTCTTATCCCGAGGGTACGGTTACGAGTCCATTCAGAGGATATATTTATCAGTTGGAATCCTAATCCCTATTTAGGTGTCATCTAGAGAAATTTCAGAAAAAATAGGTGTTTGTGTGGTGGCTAGGGGATAGGTTAACCCATTATTCCCCAGACTGTATGAGGGGCTTTTAACTTCGGTTTTTTCGTATTTCCCGGTTTATTTTGGCCCAATTAAGACTAATTTTCAGAAAAAAATATTATATTCATTATAATATATAATTTGCATAATGTTGCGTTTACGCAACGCTGGGAAAACTCCGGTAAATAAAAATAAAAACAACTTTTCAAAATTTAGGTTGCATCTTTTATTTTTCATCGTCAATTCTGATGAAATGTGTGAAAACATTCTGCGTGAAGGTAAACATTGCACTTTAAACACACATAAATTGTCTGTGATTTGCACACTCGACATCTGCGCCGGGAGTTTTCAGTATTCCTTTGGATGAAATGCCCTATTCTGTCTTGACGCACATCCTGGGGAATGTCATTTTTCCTAGGGCGTCCCGCATGTGAACAACGATTATTATGCCATATGTCATCAGCCTTTGTATTGGAAACTACTTCTTGCCTCAGTAAAATTCTTGCGATCTCATACCGGAAGTCTAACTAAAGAATTGCTTCACCCGTGACCATGGTGTAAAATCGCCACGCAGTCACTATTGCACTATCGAGCCCATTTATGAATAGAGGCCACCACCATTTTTTGCCCCTAATCTGTATACGGTAACATGCAACAGAATTATCGCGTAAATCTACCCCTCCCATTCCCTGATTGTAATCGTTGATAACATTTGGTTGCGGAATCAGTTCGTTTTTCTTCTGCCTCCGGTTGTACCTTTTCGTCCTTACTATGGGTTCAATATTCCCGTAGTTTGAAGCAACGGTGACGACAGAATTATCATGCCATCGAACTAAGAGAACATTTTATGACTTGTCAAACGAATAGTCAAAATCCCCTTTAGGTTTTTGAGCCATATCCCTCGAAGACATGAGTGTGCAGTTTCCTGTTCGATTTTCTCTTACTGTTCCCGTTGCAAAATAGCCATTACCATTTAGAGTTGCTAATTGACTGTAATTGGTGAAGAAATTATCAAAATACACGGCATGTTTTTTTGGAGACTTACAAAGATTCAACAAATTTAGAACAACCCTTTCTCCTAGCGGTAAAGAACTATTCTTTCCTGGTTCGGCCCCTCCATATGGCGAAAACTGATAGAGATAGCCTGTAGATGAGGCTAGACACCACAATTTATAACCAAATCTAATTGGTTTCCCACGGATGAACATTTTAGCTGAGTGCCGCCCGAAATATGGAACCATTTGCTCATCAATGGACAATTTGTTAGAAAAAACTCCAAACTGAATGTAATTTTGGTTTAGTCCATTGAGAAAAGGCCTGACTTTCGAAAATTTATCACTTTTGTCTAGTTGAGAATTATCTGAGAGGTGTAGATATTTTTTAATTTCATCGTATCTATTCCGCGTCATACATTGCCTCACAATTGGGACAAGGCATATCCTCTTGGCTAGTCCAGTACAACTTAGTGCGCGGTAATGTATGGTACCCCGACAGTATTAGGATCCCAATGAATTTTTTAAATCTGCCATACTCAGAGTAAACATATGATTATTTTTGTCCTTAGCGTACTTATTTGAATAGTTCAAAATTAATTCAAGTAATTCTTCACTGAGAAATAGGTGAAAGATTTCAATTGGTGAATGGCCTCCATACTGAGTAATGAGTGTTTCTATTGACTTTTTCTCACAGAAATTTGGGGCTCAAACGGAAGTAGACTCTATTTTTTCCCATTTAGGTGAACCCGTTTGCTTTCTGCATCTTTTCCCTGGGCGTGCGCGTTTACTGGATGATTGTTCTTTAGATTCTACTGGAGTAAACTGTGACTTGCCTTGTAACGCGTTTGAATGTATTTCAAAAGTCCCAGAAATGTCCGAAGGCAGGGAAATACCGCCGTCATTTATGACACTCTCCCCATCGTCGATATTTTCTTCGTCGGTGAGTTCACTAATTTCAGGGAGGAGTACCACCGCATCGAATTCGTCACTTCCCTCGATAAATTCTTCCAGTGCGTCTAGTATTTCATCGGCCGTGGTGTACCTCCTGAAATCATCCATATCTGAAATACTGAGAAGAAGTAATCTTCATTTCAGTTCCAATTATACACGACCTCTCTCGTTATATAATATTCTTCAGTTATCTTCTTGGCGCTTCTTCCAAAGTATACTTCTGAGGTGTAGAAATAAGGCGTAAAGTTTTGCAAAAAATATTGCAGTATTATTAATATAATTACTGGAACAGAGATAAAGAGGCATTTCAGAGGACTATTTAACTGATATATACCCAATTAAAGCTAGATTCTTAGCCTTAGCGCTAGAAGAAAGAATAGCAAGCACTTACGATTGCACTGAGCAAACTCCAAGGAGCGACTAGAGGAACACTCCACCTTCTGTCATAACCCTGCTTCAACTAATACGTTTCTCAACCTCTCATTCTATCGTCTCTAAAATTGAATACATCGAAAGCTGAACTCAATGTCTACTAAGTAACACTTCCACTCAACGACATGGGAATGACCCTGCCCTGTCCCGGTTCCAAATGGGCGCGCAACAGTTTGACTCTACTAAGTAACAAATTGTTGAATCTAAAATTCGTACAGATGACCATCATGGAATTCCATAATGTTATTCACCCATTACTTTGTTTACCCACAACCTGTGAGTACCAAAAATGCAGCTAAACTGCCACCAGAAGACTACATTGTCCATTTAAAAAGCCATATTGACGAGCTACTTTCTGCTTAGAGAAAAGCCCCGTGGTTTACCAGAGAATTCCCATCGTTGCGTAAACGCAACATTATTTACAACAACCAGCTTTATACCATTAACAATGAAATTTCATTTCAAAAATAAACTTGATGAATAACGAAACTTAGAACTAACAGCAAACATTACCGATAGTAAGATTCATCAAGTAAACTTAGTGAAAAACCATTTACAATTTGTAGTGCAGCAATGCTTTGAAAAAGGCAAATTTCGAATTTAAAAAAATAATTATTTTAATGAAAATTTTGACGAAAATAAAACATAATAAGAACTACAGATATTTCAAAAAGTCAGTAAACCGAAGAAAAAATTATCCTGAAGTAAATGTTTGTTCTAAGAATTACGATTCAATAATGTTGCATAAACGCAACGCTGGGGATTAATGGGTTAAAAAAGGAGGAGGTTCGAACTCTATATTCTCAGGAGACTCTTGGTGAAAATTCAATACGTCAAAATCAGTAAATAAACTTTATGGTTTTCACGATGGATTATCTGTAGACGACCGCTTTCATCGCAAAGGCATCAGGGAAGACGACAGGCGACGTCATCAGGTGTTAGACCTGATGATGTTGCTTTTGCGACTGAACCGGTCGTCTACAAAGATACCATTGTGAAAGTTACAAAGTAAAATTACATACAAGGGACGGTGAGGTGGTTAAGGTGGTTTGAGGGAGATAGTTCCCTAGTCATATTGGAGACCGCATTAAAATTTTATTTTTTTATTTCAGCGTCTGTAAGATGTATGAAATAAATATTGTAGTATTAATGGCGCAAATATATAGTTACAAATGACCAAAATTCTCAGTAGTTAAATAAATAAAGCTACATAAGTCTCTAACTTGACTCATTTTTTTTCACGCCATACGGCTGAAAACCCTTCAAAACAGCAGGTTTTCTCAGAGAACCGCTAAATACACGATAATATTAATATGTTATATCTAACAATAAGTAGTGCTAACTCTGCTCGCAGCAGTCAAATTGTGAAAGAGTTTGTGTGAGACAACAAGGGACTGTTATGTTTTTCAGCTACCTCGATCACCTGATGACCACGACTACTGTCCCCTCAAGAGAATTTGTGACAATGTGTACATTGACCGAACAATCGTTCCGAGCGGTAACTTGAACAAAGCACAGAGGAAAGAACTCTTATTGAGTTTGCAAGAAGAGCTGCTGAGTTAAGAATGTTTTCATCGTTACAAAATCACCCCCTTGACCTCACCCGTCTGACACTCACATGATAAATCTTTTTAATGGAATATGTATCAATGAAATACCTGAAACTTCGCTTATACTATACAGTTAAAGAGATAAGCAGTTGAAAATTGGGAAATGGGTCAACACTCAATAGATGGGTAACATTCAAGTATTGATTTTTTTCTCTTTTATTCATTCAAGTATTCTACCAGCTGATTGGTAGGTTCTTGGACAGTCCCCATTCTGCATCCCAACCTCATAGACATTGTCTCGCTTTCCCTCCTGAGGATGGCGCGCTATTAGATCCCTCTTCAATTCTTCATATCTTCTACCTCCTCTTATTTCGTCCAGAATTCCTATCCTCTTCCTTCCTATTCCACGCTTCCCCAGTGTTCTCCCCTCTATCACTCTCTTCAACATGCCCTCTCCTCTCAAAACCTCCTCCATCCATCTCTTCTGCCTTATCCGAACCTCTGCCACTAGCTTCCTCTCCTCTCCGACCATGTCCAGTACCTCCTCGTTCGTCTTTCTCGCCATCCAGCTAACCTTCTCTATCCTTCTCCAAACCCACATCTCAAACGCCTCAAGTCTACGCATATCATCCCTTCGCAATGACCAAGTTTCCGACTCATATAGCGCCACGCTCCATATTAAAGTTTTCACCAGCATCTTCTTTACGCATCTTCTCAGACCCCCCCCCTTCATCAATTCCCTTCTCTTCGAAATTGCTTACTGCTAATAAAACTGCAAATTACTCAAACTATTGTGTTTTCGTTCATTTATTGTATCCCACGAATTTACTTTGTCCTTATGCTAACTCCCTCGCTAAGTTCCCGAAAGAAAGATAGTCGTCTGAGAAGGTAATATATAACCTGTGACGTCAGTAGTCTTCGCCCCCACCACCCTCATTTCGATTCTAGGATTTTATATTTCTGTGCGTTCTTCACTAACTGACACATGGTGTGGGAGTATGGATTTTTCAAAATACATGTATCATTTTTCAAAAAGATAAATAAATTAACACTTAGATATTTTATATTGTTTAACATTGTTACTATATTGTTTTCACGAATAATAAAAAAAATTAATTTCTATATAATTATTTACTTTATTCATTACTTTTTGGCTATTTCGCGGTTATTTTAGCCTGTTGCAGCAGGCTCATCAACTACTGTAAACATACATAATCATGTGTCTCATAATAAGTCGCCACACGGCAAATTAATTAGCAGTTTAGATCTATAATCTCCTCTAGCAGTCACGTGATTCGGAGTTCACCGGAAGCTAAGCCATGCGATATTTTCGCAGAATCGAAATGCCAATTGCAAGCAAAATACAAGGCTGTCTATTTTCCATAGAATTGCGAATCTTGGTAGATAGTGTAGCGAGGTCGCCTCTATCGACCCCTACTGCCATGTAAGTTCGTACTAATGCATCGAAGTGCTAACTCTAAGCGATGTATAAGTCTACTGCTATAGAAGTAAATTTCGTGAGCAAAGCCACCTTTAGGACAATGCGAGAATTGACTTGAACGTTGATTAGTTGAGAGGGCAGTCAGTCCGATATAGTCTCCATCGAGAGAAAACTATTTTTAAGAATTGATTTTCACATTCATAACACTGGTGCATATTGTAAGACTTACAATTAGTGCTTTCCTGGAGTACAACGTGAGTGAAATCTTCGGCGAACGAAGGAAGGCAGATTCAGCCATCGAAACGTCGCCCTCGGCTGAACAACTGACCTGGTGGAAAACCCGCGAAGACTTCACTCACACTGGTACATGTGATTTCGTCTCGGTTTTCAGTATCTTAGCAACTACCATCAAGAGCACTGCGTCCATCACTTGAGTAGAGAAAATGGAGAAAGAGGTAATGAGAGTAAATAATTTCGTTCCAGGGACTCAGAATATTGAAGCGGAACCACATGGTGAAATGATTTAATCACAGCCTCTTATGCATTTCCATTAGATCTTGTGGTTTTCAAAATGGACCGGGAGAGTTCTCTACCCATAATACTTAAACAATAAATATATGTTTTAACGAGGAGAATAGGATTTTAATTCCTAGCCCAGGCGATAATAATTTATGTGCACGCAATATGACAGGATCCAGAGAGGAAGAGAAGTGTCAGGAAAATTTGTTCCCTGGAGGCATATTTGATGAAAAAATGATAAAAGCTCGTACTTTAAATGAGAAACAATAGAATGTGAGAGAGAATTTCGGGGCACGTGAGTTACAGACCATTTCCCAGTCACACTATTCTAAAAAGCAACATTATTCCCCAAATAGATTAGTATACTTATGTCTTAATCTAATTCTTTAATCTATAATTGCCTTCGCTAGAGTAGAGATGTTACCGTAGTGTGAAAAATTTAACTTTATAATTCACCTAATTTTCTAGTATTAGTAAATACTCGGTCAGATAGGAACTACTTCTAGCAATTTATAGTTTACTGAGTAGATACAGCTAATATTCTGCTCTGTTTGGTAAATATTATCGTCCAGATAGTTTTGAACCACATTGACCTCTGCTACCACATAATATGACAATCGAATTGGTGTTCACATCTAGTTTCGAGGTTTTCAGTCAAAAGTTGGATTCGGCCGCTTCGTGGACGATTAGATGATGGCTTGGGCACTTTAGGGAAATTATGACAGTCAAAGATAAATCCATACTTCTATTTGATGTTTTAATCCGAAAACTGGTCATTGAGGGAGGAGGATGAGATTGGCAAAGAGGCTTTTGAGACGTGGGCATGGCTATGAACATATAAAGTATTGTGAATAAAGAGGAGGACAACATTTAATTTAAGAAGTTACGAGTGTGGCATCATCAAGGCGTGGGGCAAGGGTTGATTCTACACCATTTTAATATCTGTTCCAGTTCGAACCATGCACTGCTCATGGTGGTACACAAACTCTATACATCCATATTCTCCGTCACATGCATGCAATTAGAGAAATATATTGCAGAAAAGGCGGGGTTAAAATGCCACTTTTTCTCCGTACAAATTAGAGGCCACAATAGGTATGAACGATCCCGCCAATGATGTTAACGATAAGTAGCGCTGTTATATGATCTTATTTATTTTATTTTAGGGAAAAAAGGCAATGCAGAAGAAGAAAGGAGACGTGCATCCATAAAACACGGTAAAAAATTGCCAAATCCGATAACCACACTTGCAACGTGTTCCTTACCTCCTCTCACGGCAGCGTCGTCCCTGACACAAAAATATGACAGGCTCCAAGAGACGTAAAGAATCCGACCTCCCGCTAATTTCCACCCTAAAGCTCCTCGTTACGAGAGGAGAAAAATCCATCCACACCTACAAAATACCCTGCAAGCCACCTCAATAGTGAGTTGCAGAGGGTGAGTAGTCACTAACATGCATTAAACTATACCCTATTAAAGTCCATCCAGTGTCGCGATATTATAGCCTGTCTCCTGACGCGTCTGCAGATCAGACCGGATGGGAAGGAATGTGTAAAAATGAGGGTCTGTCAGAGGTGAATCCAGATCGGCATCAACCTTGCATATCCTTTTGATTCTAGGGCCTCAGGAATAACTTAGTTTGATTTAAGCTTCACGGAATAAGCCGCGTATTCATCGACATCAACGACGTACCGTGCAATCCGCTTCCAGGGTGTGTGGTATGCAGGCATACAAAACTCGTTCAATACTCTTAAACCAGTTGAAGACCCAGTCTCGAAGGGAGTCATTTCGTAATCCATCCGTATTGACTATGTGGAGTCTTTATATACTAAACAGAAGAGCTATGACAAATTCAAGGAACCTTAAATAGTTTATGAATTACTTTCACAGGAGCTTAAAAACAGAGTTAGTGCGTGTGCAGAGAAGAGCGGCCAGGTACGTGGAAGGCCGTTGCGATGGTCTTGTTAGTGTTGCTGACCTCTTGGAACAACTCGGATGGGAATCACTGTCGGACCGTAGATTGAAGACAAGACTAAATCTATTATGTAACTTCAAGAGTAGTTTATTTTCCGACGAAGTTGATCATGTTTTGTGACCGCCAACGTACTATGGTAGATTAGATCATGAAAATAGGATGAGAGAGATAGACTGTAGAACGGATAGGTTTAGGATGTCGTTTTTTCCGCGAGCGATAGGAGACTATAACGGCTGTGTAAGGACTTAGAAATAGATTAGTTGACTGGTAGTGTAGGTTACTAACTTATGTATTTCTTAAAGCATGTTTACGGAGTTTTATTGTGTTTCTAACAGCATGTTTTGCATGTTCTAGATTCATAGGCAGATTGCCCTCTTAAGTAGCATGTAGAATATTATGTGTCATCGTACATGTGTGTCGTGCATGTGGGGATTCTCTTGCATGCTGCATGATGGTTTTTAGTTAATGATGGAATTGGTTAGTGTCCTTAATATTCATGACCGTGCGGTGTGCATGTGGCGGTCCGCTTGCATGCTGCATTTTGGTGACTTGTCACCCCCTGCCAAACACCCTAGAGGTGGCTCGCAGGGTAACATGTAGATGTAGATGTAGATCTGTGGGTTGTCCGATGATTACACCGATACCAACACCCTTCCATCCCACTTCCCTGTCAGTGGCAACAAAGCAAACTTTTATGAAATTCTCTTAAGCAAAAGCTTTTGGATTCTTCCCACGAATTGTTCAATGATGTACCTACTTGACAGGATGCATGACAATGTTACTGGACCTCATTCAAAACTGCAAAAGAGCGAGCTGAATGGGTAGCCCGCCAAAAATGAAATATCTGAAGAAAGTAAGCCCGGGCTTTGCAATACAAAAATGAAATGGATTGCTCAAATATAAAGGATGATGAATCCTATACTATGGTACCTTATCAATGTGACGAGTATTCGTTGCATAAATTGAGTTAGTTTAAGATACGCAAAACTAATTAGGAAATTTTCAATGACTGGACCCGAATTCTGAAAATTTTGCACCTTGGAAAATCACTATCACGGAAATTAAGATTACATTGAGAGCCATTGAGGTAAGGACCGCCGCAGCGCCTGAGAGACGTCACAAATTACATATTATACTTCATAAAATTATGTACATACTTATCATGCTATATTTCATCAAATTATGCATTTCTCCAAGCTCTGAAATTAAAAGGCCCATCGCCGAAATTAGTCAATTATCTAAAACGAAAGAAAAATTATCCAGCTAAAAAAAAAGGGGTGGGCATACTTCGAGACGTGTCCCCCCTCCAACGCGCTAATAAAATTATTACGTCCATCAGAATTTGCATTCCTTTTCAGAATACAACGAGGATTGGGAGAGGAAACAAAAATAAAATTCTATTTATTCCCACCTGATCGACACTAGGCCATAAAGCGTCGCTATGATTTCAATGTTATTAATAAAAACAGTAATTTCTGCAAAGACATAGTGTTTTGATCTTTACTAAGTTTAGATCGTCTTCTTCCTAGGCGTGTCTTCAAACTCAAATGAGAATTTTTTTCAGCGCAAAGACCTTACTGAAAAGACTTCGGGACCCCTACCTAAAACGTGAAAGGCCCCTCTACAAAAGGAAAATAGGCCCTCCCAGAACGAAATCCAAGCTACACACACCGCTGCACTATGAGCCGCGAGGAAGTAAGAAAAGGAGGAATAAAGAGATAGAGAGAAGCGGTCCTATCTCTCTCTCTTGGCTTCTTTCTCTCTCGGAGTACAGCGTGGGCTTTAAAGGGGAAGAGGCCAAAGCGATCTCTCTCTCCTTCTATCTCTCTCCCTCTCTCGCTGGCTTGCTTTTAAAGTCTGGTTTTGCCGGTGGTGGTGGTGGTATCTGGAGGGAGGAGGTGGGGGGAATGAGAGGGGGGAGGAGGAGGGGAAGGAAGGAAGGCAGGTGGTGGTGGAGGAGGAGGGAGGGGAAACGGGGGAGGGGGTGGAGTGGTGCGTGCGTGCATGACTGTGCGTGAGTGCTCCGCTGTGCGTGCGTGCAGTGGGATTTCCGAAGCGGGAGAAGAGGAGGGGAGGTGGGAAGAATGAGGGAGGGGGAGGGAGGGGAGGTATCATGCTCCGTTCAACTAGACCAACGCGAGTACCGAGTCGGTACTGTCCTTGGTCTAGTGTAAAACTAACCCAAGTCGGTACTTGGGTTATTAATCTTTGGTATGAACATCTACATCAGTGATTCTCAACCGGTGAGCCGCAACACAAAGGTGTGCCGCAACGTTCATGTAAAAATCATAATAGATCAGTAACAATAATAAATTAAATAATTAAACTAATAGATACTTTTCAATTTTTTCTATTTTTGTTTGATAACGATAAGTTTTGTTCATCGGTTTATGTAAAAACTTTATTTCTTATAAGTCTTAACTTTTTCTTTGTTCACTGGTGTGCCGTCTGTATTTGCAAACACCTCAAGTGTGCCTTGGTGCCAAAACGGTTGAGAACCATTGATCTACATCTCAAAAATACCCTGCAAGCCACCTCAAGGGCAGGGGGTGAATAGTCACCATCATGCATTACACTATACCCAAAGTTAGCGTAACTACGACTGATGATACAAAGCAAGCAAAAATTGCTAATGCTTCTCACGAGCCGAGGCCTCACAAGCATGACAACATAGATATGCTACCAATGTTAGAGGCCGTGAGAATTTATACATGCATTTTGCAACTACATTAACGGACTCAAGAGGTATGCTGAAAACATGCACGGCGTGCTGAAAGTACTAGGTAGCAAATAAGGATACACTAACCATCGGCAAACCTAGTTGAAAGTCTCATTGGCAGCTGTTATGGTCTCTAATCGTTCGCGGGAAAAATGACATTTTAAATTTGTCCGTTATGCAGTCTAGTTGCCTAATTTTACTCTCATGATCTGATCTACTGTAGTATGTCGGATTTCGTAAAATACTATATACGTCGTCAGAGAATAAATAGATGTTTGAAACTTATATAATAGATTAAGTCAAAATTTTAATCCTCGGTCTGAAAGCGATTCCCATTCCAGTTGCTGCAAAAGGTCAGAAACACTAACGAGATTATCATAACGGCCTTTAACGAATCTTGCTGATCTTCTCTGCACACGTTCTCACTCAGTGTTCAAGCCTACCTCATAAGGATCCCAAATACTGGCAGCGTATTCCAAGTGGGGTCTAACAAGGGAGAAGTAACTGATTTCCCCGACTTTCGTGAGTGGAAAAGAGCTGTACGAATGAGCTTCCGTAGTTCGTACCATAGAATTTACTTTCAACGACCACCACAACAGCTCCCGAGGCCATTTACAATGAGGAATTAAAAGGATGATCATATACAACCCTGAGTGAAGAAAAATTCACCCATAGGCTCGAACCCACGGCTCTTTGACTAATAGGCGACGACTTCACCCCACCACCATTGGAGCTAAAATTCGCACGATCGTAAATTTAATTTTTGAAAACTGTACATATTAAGTTAAGCACATTTCATGTTATGTGCTAGAATCGCGGGAAAACGGAAAAAATCAAAGCAATTTTACTAAAAATTGAAAAGCGATTAAAGAGTTAACAGATGAATAAGGAGGTGCCCACGACAGTCATTTAATTTTGAAGATATTCTCAGAATTGCAAAACATTTCACTGGAATGCGGGATTTCTTCTTTGGTTTGAGATTATCTATCTATTATACTCCACCAGAGTAAATTCTGAAAGAAGAGCAATCCGGAGGGAGAAGTAACTTGTAAACTTATACCTTGCTGCTGAAACTGTCGACATTCCACTGAAAACGACAGTACAGATACAGAAAAAAATTAAACACGATTAATGAATTCGGAAAACATAATGTGGAAAGGAACACTATTTACTTGATGAAACAGATTAGATGAGTATCTAAATTAATGCAATCGCAAAATTGCTATTATTTTAAGGGATGCGGGAATTCTTTAGATTTAAATCCAGAGGAGAGGGTAGTGAGGACCAAAGCTGGTTCACTCAAACAATAGTGAGAATTCATGTCGTTTGCTTGGTTATGCTGGCACGTAAGAAACCAGAGTGAACAGGATGTAAGCGAAAAACAAAGGGTGAAGGCTCATTCACGCCATCATAAATTGGAGTTGCTAAAATATTCATGGTAAGCACTAATATAACCAGGGAACTGGAAATAACGAAGCAATATAATTAAGCGAAGAAAACAAATTGGAGTAGGGTTTTGTTACGTATAGCACAGCAGAGTCTTTCGCAATTAAAAAACAAGAAATTTGCGAAACACGTTAGGAGCTATATAATTTAATTTTACCAATTATTCACTCTGAAAGGATTACAATAAATGATTAACTGCGGAAACTCGAGAAGTAACTTATGGTTCCTAACACTGCTTATTAACTATGGCAAAAGCCAGGGTAAAAAATGGAGAAAATGAAGCACGATATTCAAACAATTGGAAATTAAGAATTGGAAATCCATACAGGAAATAGGGAGGAGTATATTTTTTCAATGAATCAGCAGAAAGGAGTGTAATTTTCCGGTGAAAAATCCTGAACATCGGAAAAATCTTGAGGGTTGTAGAATTTCTGCTTTAGAACGAGAGACTGCATCACTACCTGTAAGTCTTCATCTACAAGTACTCTGCAAGCCACATTGTGGGCGAGTGGCAGGAGGTGAGCATGCATAAATAATGCATTACATCACAAGTTACGAAAGAAATTGCGTTAGTTAACCGATTAGGCACATACAAACATGTAAAGAGATATGAGACTGTCAAAAGTCAAGGAAGAATGCGTGGTGATTGTCAGTAGGACCAAATAAAAAATATGAAAATCCAGTAAATTATTCTAACTGCTGATAAACCTAATTATTCAGTCTCAACCGCAGCTATGACTAACTTAGACGAGATATATTTACCACAAATGATAGTGGTTCCCATCCTAGCTGTTGGAGTATGCTTTTGATACTAAGGAAATGTTCTCACAACCTTTAACATATTCCAACAATCTTCACTGCACACCGTATTCTAACTATAGTGTGTGTATCGTTAGGATACCAAATTAATAATGGCAGAGTAAAAATCTTGAAGGTTGTTCCGGCTTCTCATCTCTGCCGAAGTTTCGATGGACGTGTCGTCCATCGTCATCGGGCATGTCGTGCAATGCAATTGGTCCGGAATTTATATACATCTACATCTACAAAATACCCTGCAAGCCACCTCAGGGGTGTGTGGCAGGGGGTGAGTAATCACCAACATGCATTACACTATACCCTAAAGTTAGTGTAACTACGACTAATTATGCATTAGCAGAAATCGCTAATGCTTGTCACGAGGCGAAGCCTCACAAGCATGCACCACTACACTACAGATGTCATATAAATGGAGAGTGACCTCAATATACATGCATTCTACAACTACACAGATGGACAGGGACACGCTGGATATACGCTTGATATATGATGGATATACGCTTGGCTCCAGGTCAGATGTCGTGTGGTCTTGTGGTGATCGCCTTCGAAATTACTTAAACCATACTGCCAAAATGGAATTACGGTCTGAGGGCGTAATATCTCCATGTGACACTATGTATCGGGGAACCACTAAAAAATTAAAATAAATAGGTACTAATTTATTTAGTGACAAAGCTTTCATCAGTTGTGAGAAATGTAATGTACTTTGACGAATACACAATGACCAATGGGCGGGGTTAAAATCAAAACCAGCGACCTCAGGTTTGCGTAGTGATCGAGCCAGCTCACACTTTGACCCACCGGACTTGAGGCCGGGACTTTGAGACGGGAAACCAGTACTATTCCCACCGTACCATTCTCGTCCCCGTGGTAAATGCACGTCGTATGGTTACGTTGGTACGCTCAGTGGTGTATGGTGTGAACGGGGCCTTAGGGAAGAGAGGAGGATGAGGAATGGGACGGAAGTGTGAGGGGAGGGGAATGCCTGGAAGAAAAGGAGGGGGGTTTGGATGGAGAGAAAAAAAAGGGGCTTCCCCTTCCACCTTCCCCCTCCCCTCACACCAACAATGTGCGTGCGTGTATGTGAACTCGCCCGTGTGCGTGCGAGAAGGGAAGGGGGAGAGTCCCTATCTTGTGGTGGGGAGGGGAGCTGCGCTGAGACGCCGGGGAGGGGTGTGGGGGCACGTAAGAGGGTGGAGCTATGGGGGAAGGGGTGGAAGGAAACGCCAGTGAGAAGGGAGGCCTGGGGGGGGAAGAGGGGGGACTGAGGGAAGATTGATGGACAACAAGGAGGATGGGGGGATAAGGGAGGGGTAGGGGAAGACCTGAGGGTAGGGGGTGGGGAGGCAGGGGACGGGAAGGGGTAGAGGGACCGAAGGTTTCGGGCGAAATTGGGACCGCGTTTTTGGTCTCCCAACTTCGAGAACGGATTGAAGTACCTGAGAAGGGAAAGGGCCACGTAAGGACAAGAATTTGCCTGCGATCAAGTGTGGAGAGCGGGAAAAATTACAACTATAACGTAGACCTGCAAGGGTGAGTGCAACGAACGGAAAAGAAGAAAGCATCAGAACTGCATGCGTTAGTTAGCAATTCAAGTTTAAAAATTAGAATTACAAGTTTTTTCCATGGTTTATAATTCCAAGAAACTAGGGAGGGACATGTATCTACATATGAGACACCCAGTGCTGGCCCTAAGCGAGGGCATCGTGGGCTAATGTCACAGACGGCCGGTCGTAGGGGCGGCCAGCCGGCGACTCATTAATGTACGTCGTAAGAGGACAGAAAGTATGAAAAGCGGAAAATTAAGCCAATGTAGTAAAAATACTAAGCAATCTGCATGTATTTATTTGCATAAAAAACTACCTTCTTTAGTAAATAATAAAGGTGAATGACACTCATAACTAACTTCAACAAAGAGCAAAATGAAACCTACGGACTCACCTTTTTTATTCCTTAGCACTTTTTATCACCAGCCCCGTGAAAGCAACTGTGGCTACAATTGTACAACAATTTACGATTGAAATTACACACACCCACCAGAAGTTGGCATAGGTGGAGACTACTTATAGATTAAAATTGAGTTCTGGGAAAGGAAACTACAAGGTTAACAGGAACCCCAAGGTACCCCTCCAGCAGCAAGGTTTTCCTTTCAAGAATGACTTGTTTGCAAATTGTTATAACATTATACAATCCATAGGCTTGTCACATTGCTGAGTAAAAGCGAGGGAAAAACTCACCAACCCCAAATGCAAACTTCATTTCTCTAAATAAGATTTTTTTCTTCCTCGGCGAATAAAATGTATAAATTGTTTACGGGTTTCAAACCGAGTAAGGATTTTGGCATCAGCAACATTCATTTCTCTATAGTTCGACGAAAGCGATCATCAAGAGAAAGTGAATTTCATCAAAGTTTTTTCGGTGTGTGTGTTCTGTAGGGAAAATCTCAGAATGGTAGAATCTGTGTTGAATCGTCTGAGCTAAGGATCTACGAAGTAAATTTGCGTAAACATTATGACAATTACAAGTAATTCATTGCCTGAACTCAATTACAAATCAATGTGAGATTAGTTCGGTCTCGATTTCGTGGTGCATATACATGATAGGAAATGGGAATACACAATTCTACCAATACCAGTAGATTTCATGACATGGTAATGGTTTCAACGAGTCCCTTCATCGCCTTTCTATTTCAGTTAGGGTTATTTCGTGATTACTGGTCTTTCCACTATCGCCCCTAATGTAGTCAAATTTTAGTGTAATGAAAATAAATGTGTATCATATCCACATAAAGTTAATTTATTTCTTTCACAAATTACTTCATAACAAAAATCTAAACAGAAGTATGTTGGCAGTAGGTTAATTATTTATTAGCTCCGTTAACCTAATTTTGAAAGAAACCCTCATAAAAGAGAGGTAGAGAAGAATAGCCTAAAAACCATTTTCATTAGGTAAGCAAGAAACTGCTTCCCCAGCTCATGGATAAGTATCACATATCACTGACGGATAAGTAAATTGATGAATTTTAGAATGCGCATACACCATTTCGTCCTAATTAAGTATGAACAACAAGGAACTGACTTTATGATGCTAGGTACAGAAGATTTTCATCCATGACAAGATGCGGAGTGAATATTCAATTATAGCAGTATATTAACAATGCGACAACTCCACATTCATAGATACAAAATTAAAAGCTTAATGATCGGACATAAAGGATAAAAACTTGGACAAATGTTACTTATTTTGGAAAATGTTCACTCTCGATAGTAGGTATTATAATTTTATGATCGATTATAATTCAATTCATGCATGTCAAATATACATTTACAATGCGAAATACGCTCAAAATAAATTATACACGGCATTTGGATAATTTCATAAAAAAATTTCCGGTGTTAAACTCGCCTTCGTGAGATAGCGATAAGTACGAAGTTATCACGAATATTCAAGGAAATGATTTGTCTTTATGAAGTCACTCGTAAAAGAACTAGCAACATGAAGAATTTAGCAAGTGATATAAAGCAAATGAACATGCCAGCACTATTTGGCAAATTAATATACGAAAGAATCCCCTGCTATAGAACTTAAAGTTAATTTTGGCTTCAAAACTACGGCCAATTGACAGTCATTTTGATCGAAGCGAAAAATGGCATGATTACGTCCACGGCCACGGATGTAGTGATGAATCAAACGTTTGATACCATTAACCTGCGCTTTCGACTGAACAGCTGCCAGGACATTTAGATATTTAAGAATATTAAGGGAATATGATTGAAAATTTAAAAATTGTATACGACGCAAAGAACTTTTTAGGCACCATTGTATTTTTTGAATGGCGAAAGATTCTTTAGCATCCTAAATTTTTGGGGGAAAAAGAACAATTTACGGATGTACGGACACTTAAACTTTAAATCCGCCACTATCATATCATAAGTGAAGACAATGTTGGGGGTTTTTCGGGTTTCCCACCGGGTTAAACACTCCATTTTTGCCGAATTTTCGATGAACGAGTCGTTCATCATCCTCATATGACTCGTTCATCGAAACGTCGGCAGAAATGGAGAGTTTGACCCGGTGGGAAACCCGAACAACCACCAACATCGCTATACGCCGGAAAAGCCTTTCTTTCAAATAAAGACAAATTTTCAAGGATAAGGACGATATTGATATATTTCTGGAATTATAAACGATATCCTACTCGATGCTTGGTGTTTGATTTGAATTATTGGGAGAAATCGTTGCAATTAAGACTTAATTCGGAGCGGACAAATTAAAAAACCTAAAAACAGTTTTTTACAACGTGAAACGTTCCTGTTTATTGCTGAAAATTCAGAATTTATAAAAATGAAATATCAGCGTTCAATGCGATTACCCTCAAAGTGCAGAGCACAGTTTCCACTCAGACAAAAAATCTCCGGGGAAACTTACCTTGATAACATGTATTTAACACTTGATAATATGAAAGAAAGAGCCAATGGGGAATGATTTTTGCCATTGATGTAGAGACAGATAGATTCTCGAGGTGCAAAGGAATAGGTACATACCTATGTCTTCGCCTCCCTGCAACTGCGGGAACAGTGCCTTATCTCAATGTCAATACCGAAAACAATAAAAAAACGATGTCCGGGAATGCGTTTACGTTTCAGCAAAATTCCCTTAAACAGACGCTATATTTGACTTCAAACATCGCTTGGTGGAAATACTTCACTTACTTTACCTATTATAAACTAGAATATCCGGAACTCAATATGAAATTCTTACCAATATCACGCGCAAGCATCAGTTTTACTATGCAGTTTTGAGAGCATTAATCCAAGAAAAATTATGAAACATTAATTTTAACTACTTCGGAGGTAAAAGTATCATTATGACCAGAGGATAGGAGATCCCGGAATTTAATTTGACACTCAAGAGCCAAGGAATGAAAAATCAAGAAAATTACATAAATTAAAACAAATTTATTCCCAACAGTAACACACAATTGACGTTTTCAGGCGTGATACAGAGGAAATTATGTATATCATGAATGAGTCACCTGAATTTGTAAAATAAATTAAATCACGACTGAGACTCAGTCATTATATAGTTATGTATAATTCAAAACCTATCGGCAAAAGAGAAAATGTCTTTTAATCAATTAACCAACCGCCCGAGCGTGCTCGCGATGTTTCCTAATAGAGAAAATAAAACAACCTTTCAGGTAAAAAATAATGACAATGCCAACTATGTTTAAATCCACAGAGCTTTTTATTGGTGCAGCTAGTTTCAACGGCGTCATCATCAGGTACAAGCATTAAAATCATAGCCAGTGTACTCAACATTTACTCAACAATCAGGGTTATCACATCTAAGAAACAAGGCAGTTAACAAATCCTCGAATAACAAAACAAATGAAAAGGGAAAAGCTACCAAAGTGTCAGGTCTCGCGAAGCGCAGATATGATAGTTATGCATCAATTAATTTATAGAAATTATCGCACGAGGAAGCAACAAGAAGATGTAAATAGATTTTCAGGGTTTAGAAGAGGGCCGCTGGGCGGAATTTGGCCAATTCAAGAGGGCAGGCGACATCAGGAAGACTTGTAGGATTTTAAAAGGGCCTGTGGGCGAATTTTGGCCCTCTCAAAAAGAGAAGAGAATGGGAGGCGAAACAGGATACCCTCCATGGTAGCATCCCGATATCCCGGCGGCGCAAGCGAAGGCCTTCCTCCGAAATGGAGGTCCGCGCAATACATACTTGCATACATACATGGAGGAATGGGATGAAGAATGAGGGGGTAGGAGGAGTTGGAGGGTGGGAGGTTTTTGGAAAGGGAGAGAAATGAAAGGGTGGCTGCGGGGGCCGAAGGGGAGGGGGGGGGTGGGCCCAAAGTATTTCCACGAACTCCAGGAGTCCCAAAAAGGGCCAAAAAGAAGGGAATGGGGGGAGGGGGAGGGAAGAAGGGCCACCGACGTAACCCCAAGGCATTCCTCTCCCGCGGTGGTGCAGGGGCGAAAGGAATTCTGGGGGAGTGGGGCGGGGGGGGGGGGGGGGGGAGAAGGCCCGGCCCCTCCCCTCTCGCCCTCACCCCCTCTGCCCTTTCAGAACCCTCCCCCTCCCTGCCATCCCCAAATAGGGACGCGCATTCTCCCTTCTTCCCACCATCCTTCCTCTCCCTCCCCTTCGTTCTTCGCCTTCCTTCGCCTTCTCCTTCCTTCTTCCTCCGTCCCTCTCTTTAAAACTCGATGCATTCGCCGTGCGTGCGTTTGAGAGTGCGTGCGTCGAGAGTGTGTGCGTGTGTTAAAACTTCTGTGTCTCGGGGACTGCCTCCCGATCCTCCTTTTTCACGACGAGGAGGGAGGATGTTGGAGTCATTGTAGATCTTTTAGCCATCTTTCTCTCTCTGTGGTCTGCTTGCTTCAGATATATTATATCATTGTCTTTAAATCACTTTAAATTATTGCAGTTTAAAACATAGTAACTTCAACTTCGGCAAAATCGTTCCAATATTGCGACTTTCATAAACTTGTCTCTAGTTTGGCCTAGGTAGCAGTGGTGTAGCCATCGCCTTCTCACCTGGGGGTCGCAGATTCAAGTCCTACGAAGGTGGTTTTTTCACCATGGGTGTTTGTGAGCACACCTCATTGTACATGCTATTTACTTTGGCATAACAACTCTTTGAGAAGTACGCAGCGAAGTATTACTAATACTGATCAGTAGTTGCATATACATTAACCAGTGTGCTTCATGTTAGAATGCTTGTCTACGTAGCACTCTCCTTGTTTCTGGTTTGTCCGCGTACTGCTCTCCTGACTGCTTTTTGGTCTGCGCTTAGCGGCCGAGGGAACGTGCGAAGTTAAAATTTGAACTGGGACGAGTGTTGCATGCCTGGAGTGGAATCACCCCGAGACAAACACCCTAGTGGTGGCTTGCACGGTACTACGTAGATGTGGAGGTATTAATGATTAATTCACACCAAATACATTTCCTTGGTTTAAAATAGGCAACCTAAATTAACTAATAAATAATGAAAACGCTCATCTTGGTCAAAATTTATATGGTTAGCTGATAACTCTCCTATTTTTTATAAAACCGTTCAGCTAATATCCAGCGACTTGAAAACAGTCAGGTTACTACTGATATTCTATATTCACCAACGTAGAAATTATCTAGCACTGAAACCTTCAGTTTGATGATATAAGAGAGATTTTTGGTAGGAAGACGTTAGGACATATAGTTTCAAAGATTTAAATATTAAAAAGAGAAAGACGCATAAGTTGATTCCTGAAAATGTGACCATGAGTAAAGCATATAGTACCACGCTACGTACCTACTAATGACCTAAATTAAAATAGAAGGACGATAATACTTTTATTTTTATAACGCATTCTGTTAATGTAGCACAAATACTTGCTACGAGTACCTTGTGAATTTAAATCGAGTATGACATCCAAACAAATGGCATTTTTATTTTTCCTGGTATACTTAAACTTATTTTCAACAGTCTAGGTATCTAAAAACTCATTCATATTAATGTTGGCTTTAAACTTACTATCATTGAAAACTATGCATCCTAGTACGTGACTGCGGGGGAGGGAGTTAATCCCAAACCATTGATAATCGCTTTCAAAAGAATACTGTATTATAATTAGAATATTAGTGTCCTTAATATAATCAAGATTTGGAAGCAATTCCGTCCAACCCGCGCTCGAATAATAAGGATTATCTAAGGCCTCTCTCTTATTGATAAATAAGTAAATTAATTCAATAATTCCAAAACCCAAACAGTACATATGATCCACCCTTGTCATGCAACTCAGAAAGGAGTAAGATATTAATCAATAAATAGCAAAAGTGGCGAATGTATGAATCCAAAAGTTCAAGAAATAAATCGTTGTTAATACATCATGAGTTAAGGTTAGCTCATTTAACAAATAAAACATACATCCATACAAAACATAGATATCATGCTGAATCTGCCGTTCGCATGTCAGGAAAAAGCCAAAAATGTAAGAATTTCAACTTTTCAGAGGTCAATTTCATGGGTACCTATAGGATTCGGCATTTAAAAACTTACTGATTGGAATTCGAGAAAATATTTTATCAGTCGTGGAAGATGAAAATAACAGGAATACAGTTGAAAATTTACGGAAAATCTTTAAAAAGTGTGATTTTTACCCGCGATATCTAACTCAAAACGATGCCCGACGACCAAACAAGAAGTTTGACGGCAAGTTGGCGATCACATTTATCTGACGAGGTCCCAATGCCGCTCGCAAAAGAACTAAGGACGTCTCCCTTTCCACCCATGGGCATGTAAGGGCCACCAATCGACAGCAAATTAATTATAGACTACCCGCCTTTTTTATCCTTACACGCGCGAACCCTATACGCATGTCTGCGCGAGGAAAAATTGGTCAATGAAAAAAACGCAGGTATGCATGCACACGGACTTCTCATTCTTTCGCGAACCGTTTTGTGTACTCAAAGTTTCACGTCTATTCTTCGGTGCGTCCAGAATGTATAAAAAAAAGAATATACAAGCCTTCTCCCCCCCGTGTTCGTTTCTTCAGTTCGCCACCCTTTCCTTCCTTCCATCCCCTTCGCAGCTACACACACACACACAGTCATAGGCTCGCCTCACCCTTCCCGGCGTTCGCCCCGGCGCGGCAGGCGGCGGCGGCGTCTTCCTCCCTTCCCACACCGGCGGGGGGAGGAGGAGAAGGAAAGAGCCCCCGCTGCTCTTTTGGCCGCCTTGGCGCAAATCGAAGCCGGGCGACGACGACGACGAAGAAGAAGGGAGTAGGCGGAGGAGGAGGAGGCGGGTCGCGGCAGCGCGGGAGGAACTTGCACATTCTCTCTCCCCGTATCGCGAAAGAGGAAGGCGACATCAGGAGGAGAAAGCGGAAGAGAGTATGAAAGCCATGGGAATAGAACAAGAGAAAAAATCGGGAATTAAACGACGACCGAAGTATCATAGTATAATAAACTGCAATGAGCTAGAATGTGTAATCTAGACTGTGGTAGTATTGAATAAGGAGACACAACTTAGTAGTGCTCCCATAAACCTCTTCATGGTAATAGAGGACAATGCCAAGAAAAATTGATTTATTCATTGCCAAGCTGTTCCATCATATCACGCCCGTCAGATGAATACGGGAGTAGGTTAGACCTACCACGATGCACGAAAGCTACGTAGTATAAACACCACGTCTTGCATGTTTCCTGTATTAATCTAGTAAGTCTTCTGTGAATCCATGAAGTTACTAAATACGTTAATATAAATAGTTTCTCCAAAATTAGTAGCATACCTGTAGTGTGGTGCATATTGGTGAAATATCACCTCCTGGCAAGATTTTGCAGGTTTTTGCTACTGCATAAATAGTCATAGTTTCATAAACCTTATTAGGATATGGTGTAGTACATGTTTTTTATAACTACCCCCCCCCCCCTGCCTCACACCCTTGTGGTGACTTGCAGGGTATAATGTAGATGTAGATGAAAGCTGGGGGAGAAGAAGGTACTATACAGTTGTACTAGCCACCTGTCGGTTGAGCCAGCCCAAATTCTGGAGCGCTAGTACCAAGAAATTCACATCAAGATGTCTGGCTAGGGGGGAACCTAACAAAAGTCAGGATATCGAAGAATAAAGAGAACATATGACGAATACAATCTTGCAGCTATATAATCAAAGAGAGGAGATGAGAGAAGGGAGGACGGAGTATAAGATAAAATACAAGTATCGAGGAACGCAAAACGGCCAACAAGCGCTGCGCAAAATACAAGTGCCAAGATACGAGAGAGCCCATGACGCGGACACGCTTGCACACATCGCTAAAAGGGAATGGGAGGTAGGAGAGAGAAGTAAATAGGAAACTGTGGATAAGATGGCAGAGAAGGCTTTTCGGGCTTTCTTCCGCGTGCTTCCATTGTCGTTGACAACAGTTTCGATAGCATTGCAGCTATCTTCTTCAGGTCAGAAGTAACCTGAAGAAGATAGCAGCAATGCTATCGAAACTGTCGTCAACGACAATGGAAGCTCGCGGAAGAAAGCCCGAAAAGCCTTCACTGCCATCTGAAAGACTCCACGGAAGCTTACGAGTTCATGCGGATAAGATAGTTTGCAAAAGGAAAAATTAACGGAAAGACATGCATCAATAATTCAGCTAGGTACCCAAAACACATGACAGTGAACGTGAGAGACGACGAAGATTCGCACAGGCACACATACAGGTGTGTATGTAGGTGTCGCTGCGAAGAAATTATAGAATGAAGAAAGGAGTGAAAACTTGAAATAGAAAGAGGAGTAGATAACATATGGAGAATGGAAGAAGTCCTACCGGTGCAGCCCAAAAACAAGAGAGAGCAGAGACGAATGAGTTCCTAAAATGCAAACGAGCACCTAGCCGTCTAGCTAGAGGGTAGATGAGTGAATGGATGAAATGAAGAATGGGAGAGAAGGAGAACCCAAATGGAGGAAAGGGATAAAAAGCAAGGCAAGGCACCCAAAATATAAAACAAAATAGCGAAGAAGAGATTTGAACCCAAGTTGCAGAGAAGTATGGAGCAGTCTAGATTATCAGAGGGGGTCAGAGGAATACGAAAGGGGAGCAGGGAAACAGAATACAAAAAATGAGGAGTAAATTGCAAGGCGGCTTCCCAAGAAAAGGCGAAGATGTGAGACAACCTAAGAGGCTCACAAGTATGCTCAGTCTCGCTAAAACGAGATGAAAGAGAGAGAGAGAGAGAGAGAGAGAGAGAGAGAGAGAGAGAGAGAGAGAGAGAGAGAGAGAGAGAGGGGGGGAGAAAAAATTGGACTTGAAAAGGGGAGAGACTGTGAAACAGGGAGGAGGTGAAAATGTAAGACGGACCACCAGAGTTGCTGAAAAGCACGATTGCGGATACGAGAAGGAACCTAGGATGCTGGTGGGAATGATAAAAGAGAGGATAAAATATAAAATACGCAGAAAAGGGAGGGCGAAATGCATTGGGGCCACTAAAAAAAACGAGCGAAGACAAGGGAGAACCTCGAACCAAACTACGGTATCGCAAAATCCCAAGTTAGAGAGGAGGTAGCAAGCAATAGAGTAAGAGAAAGCATAGTAGACGACGAACGGGAAAGAAAAGAGGAAAAGCGAAAGAGGAGAGAAGCAAGGGAAGGAACGGCGCATAAGACAAGAGAAATAGAAAGACAGGAAGAAAAGGAGAAGACCGACTCGAGCGCCTGCAAGCGGAGGGGAGGGGAAACTCACGGGTGGAGGAGAATGGTGCGGAGGGAAGGACGGGATTGTGTGTGAGTGCGAGGGAGAATAGAGGAAAGGAGAAGAAAAAAATCGTAGGAAAAGGAGAAGGAACAGCAGAGAGAGAGAGAAGAAAGAGTGAAGAGGACGGGCGGAGGGGAAAGACGTCAAACGAAGGAGGGGAGGGGGAAGGGTTCGGGTGGGAGGGGGACGAAGGGACGGGTCTGTGTGAGCCGTTGGAAAAGGGGAAATGGGGGGCGGGGGCGAAGGGCGGTGGGGGAGGGGGGAGAGAGAGGCATGGAAGGGAGGGAGGGACACCGTGACGAAGGGCGGAGGGGAAAAAGGGATGGAGAGATGAGGGGAGGGTGAGTGGGATGGGGTGGTTTGACGTGGGAGTGTGGGGGACTGGAAGGATGAGGAGGGAGGGGTTGGTAGGAGGCGCAACTTCGACACGAGAGGGGGAAGTGAAAGGAGAGGGGGAAGGGAAGGTGGAATGGGGCGGTAGGGAGGGCGGGAAGAGAGAGGGGGGGGCAGAGGAGAGGGAGAAAGAGAGAGACGGAGAACAGCCAGTGTGAGTCCGTGTACCGAACGAAGTGGAGGTACGCCAAAGACTACTCTAAAACAGGCGAGTTCGCCTTGGTCCAACAACTTTTTCACGGAGGCGGCTGCAGTTTACGACAGGGCCGCACTTTGCCTCTGTGAAGGGGCCCCAGACGCGACGATTATATCGGGGCCCACGGTGATGAGGTTGGAAAGCCTCCTCGTAACAAAGTTTTACGAAAAAGTTTCCTTTTTAAGAACCGGAGTCGAGTGTGTTATTCGTCGCTCGCGTGCAAGTAGTTTCTGTGAGTGTGTGTACTAAGGACGAATGTGGGATTGTTTCAACCAAACTGTGACCGAACGCAACGGAATTTTATCAACACCCAAGGACTCTTCTTGTGTCTGTGTCTTGCGTGGTGAAAGGATATACGGCGTCGAGGGAGAAAGTCACGTGCGTTCAGTTTCCTTCTGCATTGTCAATTTTTTTTCGCGGCAAGCTCGTCATTGAGTCCTTGAAAAAATACAAGTGTGCCGAAGGGTGACAGTGTTTTGTTGCCATTCGAGCATTGTGCGGCGAAGTTGTTTGGGGAAAAAGTCGAGTCAATCGGGCGAAATTTCGTGTTGGCGTACATTTAATTCTAAATATCCCCACTGGGATAGTAAGAAATTGACAGTTTCGTGTGCTAACCACCCCGTTGACCTCCCTTCCCAGTTAAAAACCGTGTTTTATTCGTGGAAAAGAAGGCAATCCGAAAAATTGTTAAATCTGCCCTCGCACGTTGATCTTCAACTGTTCTTCTGCATTCCCCCAGCCACGTTTATATTTTCATTTGCCATTTGTGCGGTTGTGACCCCGTCAATTTTTTCTCGTTTGTGAGTGTGTCGATCTGAGAAGAAGACCGGTATCTTGTATACTTGTACGCCACCACCCGCTGCATCCCTTCCCTTGGAATCTCAACCCTTCCTCCCCACATTGGAGTCGTAAACTCCTGATCTTGAGGACGAAGTGGAAGAAGACGGGAAAAAGGAGTAAAAACGAAGGAGAAGACGACGTGATTTCATCGTGACAACCCTCTCCTCTTATCTCCCTCGCCCCACTCCACTCTCCTATACCGTCGCGGTTCTTCCCCACCTCAGCCTTCCGCAGAACTCTCGCGCGAGAAGTTCTGCCCTCGGGAGACAAGAGAGACACCCCCCACACCGCGCCATCGCCATTCCTTGTTGCCATACGAAACACTCTTGCATACTACATACACGCCAAGTTCCTTCTCGCTTCCTCAACTGAAGAGGACTCCTCCCATCCTCCCTCCTCCCATCCCACCCAAGCAACCGAAGACCACCACCGTAGGCGGCGAGGAACAAGGAGAGAAAAGATACAAGCAAGCAACCTTTTGATCCCATTCTGCTCTCCTATCCTTACCATCATCTCTAACCCTTCCCCCTTGAACCACACAGGGAAAACAAGTATAATATCTTCCGAGTTTAATCGAAGGGGGGAAATAATTATAAAAACACGGGAGAGCACGCCGCTGTTCCATGCGGAGTCTCAGACGGGCGACTGGCTGACTGCATCCTTGAAGCAAGAGCGCCGCAAGGGGAGAGTGGGAAGCAGGGGGGGGGGAGAGAAAGGGAGATAGCGGCTTGTACAAAAAAAAATCAAGTGTTGCGCAAGTGCTCTTCCTTCCTTCCCACACACAGTCAAACCGCCCGTCGGCGATATTACATGCACGGCCCACGTACCTCCTCTCTTGGTCTGTTCAAGTGAACACGCACTCTGCGAGTTCTCGCCGTAAAACAATAACACGCATCGGCTGAAAAACCTCTCGGAGATCGGGTGTAGTAACCACTGCTGCGAGATCCCTGTGAGAAGTTTTTCCAGCGGCGGAGGAAGTGATCGTGGATATCTAAAAAAAGTGAAAAAAGGAACTTCTCCACCCCCCTACTACAAGAGTTTCCCTAAAAAAAAGAGCAGAAAAAAGGACTTGCCCATTGTTTTTTTACTCGCCAGCTCCCCCACACCACCGTTGCGTTATCTCCTTCTCAGAAGAACCCCATCTCGTCTCACAAGGTATACGTTTTTCGATACCGCCCGACGTTGCCAAGTTTCCATACCCCTCACCAGTGGTTCCCCCCCCCCCCCACTCCTCCCTCCCCATCCCACAAGCACGTCGTCGTCGCTGGCGGCCGTCTGCTCGGCCTGTTCCCTCCCGGAGAGCCTTCCGTCGCTCTCAGGCTGTTGTCAGAGGAGGCAGGATGACGTCTTCGTCCTGCGAGGGGTCTTGAGTCCCCCCGTGGAGGAGGAGTGGCTGGTGCCTGGAGTCAGGGGGGGTCGTCGTGAGATGGAGGAGGGGCAAGTGCTCTTCACCGTTTTGCCCGTGGCCAGCAGCAGACACTCGGCCCACGTGCACCACAGCGCCGGAAGTGGCGGCGGCCGTCACCAGCACCACTACTATGGCTTCCCACACCATCCGCACCACCATCCGCACCTCCACCACCACGGACACCACCATCCGCACCACACGCACCACCACCTCCACCAGCTCCACCACCTGTCAACGACCGCCGGCGGAGGAACCATGCCCGTCTCGCCGGCACCCCCTACCCTGCTCCACCAGCACTCCGCCCAACACCCTGGCATGCCCAGACAGACCACTTCCACGCCTCCCGACACCTCGCTGCTGGAGCAGAACCAGAACGATCCGAGGGGGACCCACATCTCCAGCCTCTACCCTGAAATTCTGGCCCTCATCTTCTCTTACCTGGACGTAAGGGGGAAGGGCCGTGCGGCGCAAGTCTGCACGTCTTGGAGGGACGCCGCTTACCATAGGAGCGTTTGGCGGGGCGTGGAGGCCCGTCTTCATCTTAGGAGGCCCAACGGTGGAGCGGGGGCCTCAGGGCCCTCCAACGTCCACTTATTCTCAAGTTTGGCGAGGAGGGGCATCCGGAAGGTCCAGGTGCTGAGTCTGCGGAGGGGCCTTCGAGATGTCGTCACGGGCCTTCCGGGTCTGACTTCCTTGTCCCTCTCCGGCTGTTACAACCTCACCGACCTAGGTCTGGCCCACGCCCTGTGCGCCGCACCTCTACCATCCCTAACCTCCCTAGACCTCTCGCTCTGCAAGCAGGTCACCGACGAGTCCCTAGCGCGGATAGCGTCCCATTTGCCGCGCCTCGAGGAACTGCGCCTGGGCGGGTGCGGGCACGTGACCAGCGCGGGGCTCCTCCTCCTGGCCCTCGGTCTTAGGAAACTTCGACGGCTGGACCTTCGTTCCTGTTGGCACGTCTCCGACCAGGGGATCGCGTACCTCGCGGGAGTCGCGGAGGAGCAGCGGGGCTCTACGCCACCTCCGCCCGCCGTGGAAGACGCGGCCGCCAGGGCGGCGGGTGCCGAGGGCGCAGCCGGAGCGCAGGCCATGGCTTTGGCCGATCCTCCCGGTCTCTCCCTCGAGCATTTAGGCCTGCAAGACTGCCAGCGGCTGACGGACGAGGCCCTGAGGCACCTCTCCGCCGGCCTAGGACACTCCCTCCGCTCCCTTAACCTGTCCTTTTGTGTAAGCGTGACGGACGCGGGTCTGCGGCACCTAGCACGTATGCCTGCACTCAGAGAACTCAATCTTAGGGCGTGCGACAACGTAACGGACGCGGGGATGGCTTTCCTCGCGGAAGGCTGCGGGGGTCTGCCCGCCACTCCCAATCCCGGTCTCCCCGCTATGCCTTCCTCGTCCGCTCCCGTTTCCAGCAGTGGATCCTGTTCACCCCTTACTCACTTGGACGTTTCGTTTTGCGAAAAAATTGGCGACGCGGGGCTGGGACATGTTTCGAGGGGCCTCTTCGCACTGAGGTCCCTCTCTCTAGGAGCCTGCGGGAGGGTCACGGACGAGGGCCTCGCGAGGGTTGCGGAAACTCTGACGGAACTGGAGACCCTGAACGTTGGTCAGTGTTCGCGAATCACGGACAGGGGTTTGGCCGCTGTCGCGACGAGGCTGACGAGACTGAAGTGTATAGATCTGTACGGGTGCACCAGGATCACCCCAGCGGGCCTGCAGAGGGTCATGACCCTCCCGAAACTAAAGGTGCTCAATCTCGGCCTCTGGCACATCAGGTGAAGACGGGAGGAATGCGGTCGGAATGATCCGTCCGCGGAGGATTCCGGTAAGGGATGCCGCCGGCCGCCGCCGCCGCTGATTTCCGGGGCGAACCAAGAGCCGACGGCGGAGGACGGCGCGAAGGCTGGTGGGTGAGAGAGAGGCTGTGTGGGCGTTGCCAAAAAATGAGTTTAGCAAAGGTTCTGAGAGAAAAAGGGGGCAAGCTTCCTTTCTTCGCTCTGCCGCATCTCTTTTGAGCATTTGCCTGTGCTCGAGGCCGCGTCTTTCTAGACGAAGAGGAGGTGACACCGAGAATTATAGGGTTTGGGAATTGGGAAGGGGCTTGATGTGATGTTGTTTTGAAACAACCCTACAGGGAATAATTCGAGTTCCGTATAAAAAAATATAAACTTTATTTTTTATTCATTCGAAATAAATTGTGCCGAATAATATTCCCATCGCTGTGGTAACTGCAAATATTCTGTTGTTGTTCCATTCCTTGGAAAAGTTGCAATATAGACGTTTAATTATCTGCAAAACGCAGAACTGTTTACTTTTTCTGCGCTCCAAGGGAACGTACACTTTACTGTAATTATGTTATAAAATTTTCTGATGGAAAAGTTTTGGGCTCCATGAGCAGAGATGTGTTCTAAATTCATATAGTTTATATTAAACGTTTATGTTAATAATTTGTCCTATTATTTGAGAGAAAGGGCCAAGCATTCGACGCATTTGTAGCTGATACGGCTGTAAGTGTGATTATTCAATTGATATCCAATTCATTTGGTTGCTTGCTAACCGCAATAATGGTTACACCATACACTTTTTACCATGTGCTTGGCTACTCTTAGACTCAGCAATTTAGGTCTCTTCGTCGGAACTGAGTTAGAGTTGGTCACATTGAAGAGATAAATGTAATTTATCCTCACTCTCATGGCTAGTAGTACAGCTTGCCATATTTCTATGAACAGAGTATATGTACATGGTTTCTAACTAACTCTGGTTTGTTGCGTTCTAGCCGAAATTATTCATGATTCTTTATGTGGAATAATATTTTTACTTAATGCCGAGTCGGAGTCTAGGCACGTACATCATTGATTAATTATTACAGTATTTGATTCGCTGTCTCTAAACAAAAAGACGCTATTTTTAGTATTCAGACGTTTAAAAAATGTAAATCGATGCATATTTCATGGAAAATAAATGAGTTTGTATCATGTATACCACTTCATCACGTGTTAATACTCGCTCAAATTTTACAAATTATTGCTTTTTTATCTTTAGTTGGTTTCACTGTCGCTCTTCCTGTGCTTCATTTCGCATGTGTTATTATTTCATGTAATAGATAATTCATGCGAAAAATGTCTACGGACGAACGGTTGATCACTGCAGGTGCAAGCATAATTGCAATTCTTTTAGCATGATCATGATAGGACTCCTCGAACCATTCACTTCTTTTCTACCCACCACATGGAATTATGAAAACTGCACTTAGAATCCCTGTTGAGGCGTTTAGGGAGCTAAGTACGATGTTTACTCTAAAACTTACCCCCCGAAAGATTCGAAAGATCATTCTTAGAAATAAATTTTACACTTGTTTGGCCATTAAAATGAAACGTTAAACCAGAGTAAATTTTTAATTTCACCATGATAAAGGTACTTTTCTCCAGGGAAGCACGGGTAAATCAAAGAACAGGAGTAGAGAAAAAGAGATAATAGGATTAACTGAATAGAATGGAAAATATTGAAATTTCAAGTTTCTTATTTTGTTGCCGTGGTAATGGAGCTAAAGCTCAAGTTCTCCGGCTTCGAGTAAGTCAGATGTTGCCCTACTGCCCATTGCAGTTCGACTCACAAAATAATAAACCTTGTCTGTCTTTGGCTTTTATGTATTCACAATAACTTCACTGCATTTATATTACTATGATGCTTCCCTTGAGAAAAACATGATCGAATGTGCCAACTTTTACAATACCCATTGATATACTCAGGGCAAGGCCTTGACCTTTATTTAAAAATAGGTCTGTATATTCATGGAGCTAATTCAGCAATGTGAATTGCTGGGTAGCATCCAATTTTCAATGCAGAAATGTTAGTAGCGTTGAGTTTTTTGGTCTACATTTTGTTTTAAAGGTCAAAATACATACTCATTTTTAGCATTGGTTCCTTGAATTTAAAATTAATTTTATATTTTTGTACCCGGTAACCTTGGTGCCGAGTAATATGTGCGGATGATTGTGTAGGCACATGCACAAATTTAAATTTCCTGTAATATTTGCGTCCCATTGCAAATTTTCTCTTTCACTCACAAAAAGTATTCTCAATTCTTTTGAGGATAACACGTTATGCTTTCCTAGAAGAGGTCACTTTTCAGGTCCCAATTGTCTTCTAATATGCCACATACTTTGTAAAACACAGGTTTCCCTAAGGATACCTAGTGTTTTGTAGAATGTGGCATATTTACCAACACTTGGTTACGAGTATTCCTCTTTGCATTATCCTCATCTTCTGAGAACGGCAACTTATACTTTCCTTTGAAACGAGCGAATAAAATGTCCTAACCAATGGGTATTTACCGAGTAGAAGACAGAGTAATGTGAGGTAATATCATGGAATGCAAGTTTTAAGTGGTAGCCTACTCCCAACGTTCCAAAAGGTGGTTCAGCATGATGGTCTAAGTGTCACCTTCAGGAACCTTCTTGGGTGTACACTATTTTAATCTCATTTTCGTGTTCGTGCCTACAGATCGATCGAAGTTCATTTTCTTCCTCCTTTCATAGGGTCCAGATGGTTTACATTAGTAAGGGGAAAATTATTATCTAGAGAACCTACGTGCTTCGAGAATTTGAATGCAATTGGTCGCTTCTTGTCTGAGGAATGACTATCAGTCTGCTTATGTAGCCCTGTGAAGATTAGCTAGTGATCTCTGTAATAATGCCCTCTTTTTTTCTCGCCCTCGGTGACCGAACAACAGCAACAAAAAAGATTCTAACGTACAGGCACTGGGAGGCTAGGAAACCAGCAGAAATACCGAATACTATGAAAAAAAAGTTTCTTTCGTTTGAGACAGACGAATCAAGCATACTACTATATTGTTGCCCCGATGAATCAAAATGTAATGTTTGTTTTACCCTGAGAATGGAATGAAATATTTTTATCTTTCTCGTTTTGACGAGCAGTCACATCTCCTACTCACGGAGCTGCTTTTCCACTATTTTAAAAGTACATTCCTTTCGATGAAACTCTTGAGTTCAAAAATGAAATTTCAATGAGGATTTTTGTTTGGACATTTCGAAGGGACTCTCCATGCCTCAGTCCATTCAAGTCAAACAGCAAGGACGAAAGGCTTAGTGCACACGGCACAAACGCGTGCAGGAGATGGTTTGATCGCCTCAGGTTTTATTTTTCAAATTGGAAGGCATTTGGTGTGAGCGATTGAAGGATTGTCAACGAGTGAGAGTTTTGTTTTAAGAAACTCGAACCTTTCAATGGATAACCAATTCTAAAAGTGAATCAAAAATTGAATGATTATTACAAGTGGAATAAAAGTTTGAAGTCGCTCAAGAAACTTAAAGGCTTATATAAAAAACTGTTCCAAAACTATTTGCAGTTGACAAGTAAATTTTATTATTATTTTCCGACTCAAGAGGCAATTTTTATAAGCCCATATCGCAGTGTGTGCTATATCGGTCCTGTTTTTAGGTTGTTATTGTATAAAAATGCTTACTAAATTCATTGTTTTTTGTTCAGACACCAAAAAGCTTTAGTCCAAACATTTTTCCCGTGGTTTGAAATGTTGTTCGAAGATGTTTAGGCCTGGAGTTTTGTTGTTAGATGTAATGAAACATGGCGAATGTTGGTCCTTGTGTTGAAGGAGGCAACCTGCGTCCATGTCAACGCGCATTTTCCCATTCATTTTGAGAGCAAACCTTTTTTCTGTTTGCTTTCCATGTTCAAAACTCAAGTTCATTATCCCAAGTTCTTCTTTCTTTGTGTTAATTTCCTTACAACTTGTTGTTGCATTCGACTGAGAATGAAGTTTTTGGAGTATTCCTCTACAGTGATTACATTGAGCCAAAGGAGTTAAAAGGCCCTCCGCATGAACGCGGGCGTTGGATGCATATGTTAAGCGAAAAGGAAAGAGAAGGAATATGATGATGAGCCTACGAAGAATATTGTGATCATAATTATAATTATTATAATTTAGCATTGTGGGTTTGAATGAGAATTTTTATGCGTGTGGAAAATGTGAACAATTGGTGTGTTTGTGAGTGTTGCGATTATGTGTGCCATGTGGCAAATAGCATCAAAGACAGCAAGATACGAACATTAATAAATTCCAGTTATCTAGTGTCAATTGTCGCAATATATGTACAATGCCCTAATGAAAAAACCTAAAATTTTCTCGGGCGCATGTGCGTTCGAGGTATTAAAATATATAGTACATGAAGTGTACATATTAAAGGAAGGTGCTTTCTACATATAAAATCGACATCATTGCGAAATGAAAACTGTCTTTTCATTCATGTTTGCATTCCCTTCAGCATCTCTACCTTCCATTTTAGATAAATTTAAGCGGAAGACGACTTTTTTTATTTATCCAGGTATTTTTCATCTTTCATTCTTTGCTGAGAAAGTTGTGCAGAAACCACAACTAACTTGACGACTGCAGAGGTGAAATTATATTCTACCACCAGATTATTTATGGTAATACATGAGTATGATTAATCTGCATGCAACGTCTATCGTATAAAAGCCTGATTTTTAACATGTATCTTAGGTTATTGGTATTAATTCTGTAGATTACAAAGATAATTGTTTTTGAGCCATTGAAATACATATAATATTTGTCTCTCTCTAGATGAAACTGGGGAAGCCTTTTAATTCAGGATATGATCTCGGTAAAATGTATGGCAACGATCGAGGTTTGGTTTCTCTGAGTCTGGAGTCATTTTTATGTTTTGGCGATGTGATGTCATGGATTTGAGATTGTAATGTCTTCCGATAATTTTCACCTCAACCTTTGCATCGTCGATTTTCACGGGTTACTTCGTTAGTTGGAAATGATGCACAGTAATGAAAGAGAAATAACAGCTGCAATACTTTCTTTCGTGGTATTCTGATTATATCATACTTATTGCTTCACTTTGTTTAACTTGCGGATATTTATTTGTCTCACTTTACGTAAACTTCTGAAACCCTACGAAAGGTCCAAATGAAATGCGTTTAAAGGGTATTGTAACCGACGTTTTTGCTACAGTAGAACTATTTTTATTCGTGATAGAAGGAATGAATCGTTCATTCAACAACTGACTGTAAAAATTCCATTTCACGCTGAAAGTAGTAGGGTAACGTGAAGAAAATCTTTATGAGAGACGAATCTGAAGTGGCGAGTGAGAAGAGTTGATATCCTCCAAAGTTGCATTTAGATAAAATAATAGGGGAGTAGCACATGTTGAAATAAGAAATTTGGCACTTTTAATTTAACAAAATATATGAGATGAGAGGTTTATTAGTATTACGACACCAGCATTCATGCGGAGAACTAAAGGGAACTATCCAACCTTTGCTAGAACGATGCGAATATGCAATTATAAAATCGGAAATGTACTTACATACCGTACTCATGCTGTCGGCATCGAGCATTTTGCTTTGACAAGGATTGCATATTATCAATCATCCTAATCCAAACATACTTAAAATCTGAAATATCGTTATCCCATTCCCAAAAGAAATTCACTGTACACGAAATTCACCATTGCCTGAGTAGAAATAAGGATTCATAATTTGTAACTTTTCAGAAATTTTAGAGAAGTTATATTTTTGTTTTAGAAGTTATGGATCAATCTGAAACTTAGGTTCCTCAATTTATGTTATTCTATGGGCCAAAAGTAGGTATCCGTAACAGAGCAGGGTAGGCGACTTCAGTGAGTGGAAGGAGGATAATGCATCATCTTCGATAGCTGTATTCATTCTTTGATATTATCTTATGCTCTGCTTTGGTATTCTACCCCTACAAAATACCATGCAAGCGACCTGAATGGTGTGGGATATTTTAAGTGGAAGAATGATTCCGACCAAGACGCTTTTAGCAGTACCGATGAAACTATGCTACGGCAACGTGTCTAAAGAAAGCTGTAATTTAGATAATATTTTCCGTGCCTTGAGAAATGCGCCCATTAGTATGATATTCCATGAAATCAAAGAGTCCATTAACTTAAATTGCATCAACAAGATGAAATACAGCTGTCATTCTTGTTACTCATCTTTCCTTCTGTTGGCTGCCAAGTGCGTATGTTTTCTACTACATTTTAATAATAAAAAATGAAGGAGTTCCACAGAGTAATGCCGGAGACAGTGCCTTATATTTTCTTCTACAGTTCATAGCAAAAATATTAACCGCTAAAATAGCTGGAAATGTAAGTACTTAACTATTTCTATAAGACAGAAAGACGGAAGAAAATACTTATTTAGCATTTCATGATGCAATATTTCTTTCTCGTAAATTTTCATCTGTTGCGTATCTCATACACCCCAAATTATAAAATATAATTTTCAATGCTAATGAAAAACTATTCACATTTTAAAAGAAAATTAACACAAACAACTGCCATTTGTTTTTTCGGCATAAATCATATGATAATTTTTAAACCCTTGTTGAAAATGGAGAGAAACAACCTTTATGGTTCAGCAATCTTTCTACATTGTAAAACATACTGATATTCTTCTTTTGTTATACACTGTTTTGAAATATTACCGGAAGAAAAAAATCTCACAATTCGTCAGTTTCATAGATATTCAATTGCGTTTACTGGGAATGGAAATACTCTTAATACTTTCTTACGCTCAATTATTCAGAAATTCGAAGCAGATAGGTTTTTATCTGAAATGCATAAGGTTTGTTTGCGAGGAATCATGCATTTGCGAATGGTACTACGAATATTAATTCTGCAATGAAGTATGAAGTTACGCCGTTAGTATAGGATTTATGAAGTGAGCAACGGAATCTAGAAAGAAAGACTTTAGTCTGAAGTGGAGTTAATATGCTATTGGACATATTCACCGTCTGCAAAAGGGAATAGTTTCCAGCAGGTATCAGCCGGCAGGAGTTTTCTTTGTCATTGCGATCCTAAGGGCAGTTGGTACATGCACACAGAAGGGCCCGCGATACAGACCGGTGGTTCCCAGCCCCCAGTTGTTTGCGTGGAACTGCTTTGAAGGCTACTAAATATCTTCGTCACGAACTATTGCTGAACATGTGAGATAATATATTATATTCAATCCGTACGAGCCGTTGCTGGCGCAAAGCATATCCGCAGAAGCCCCACTGGAAGTATGCACACACATACCTACCGACTTAATTATTTTGCGCATTGATTCTTGAATTTTTAAACATTGAGACATATGTCAATCGGTTTTGTTTGCAAAATGGTAGTTAGCGAACTGGAATGGAAAATGTGTAATTATTGGGCGCTATTTTGAGTTATGAAAGTCAAATCGAGTTAGTGAATTAATTTAAGTGATTGCAATACGACACAAAATGGAGTTGGAATAAAAAACAATACTTTTTAGGATAAAGTCCCAAATAATTTATTGTGGAACCCAATTTTTCTATAAAATATCATTATCTTTTCCATCTCCTGGTTTTACAACCTCTATGAATATTCACCAAAATGATTCAGAAACGACAAACAATAGTTTAGATAATCTCTTGGCACTGTTTAAATTTTTACGACTTTGCCTTCTTAGAATGTACTACAAACTATAGTATGGAGTAGCATAACATGTGATGGTATTCGGATTCATTTGGAACTGACCATGCTCACTCTACTTCTCTCCATTGACTACCGTAATCTCCTATCGTAAATATCGTAATTTAGAATTGCATATTTAAAATAAGGGTCCATATTTTTTTATGTTAACGGATGAGAAAAGAAGTAAATTAATTCTCTCCATTAGTGTGCTAATCTGAAACATTTAGACCATGCTACAGCTAATGAATCTGCAAAGTAAACGCACTTAAATAACTCCACACCAATCGCAAGACAAGAGTTTCCACGGATTTGGCTTCATTTCATTCTCTTTATTTACGCCGAAGATCAAGTAAATATGTCTACCCAAGAGTTGAACCCCTGGGGTTGAACAGTTTCTGTGGATTTTACCCGCGAGAAAATTTCGCTTTGGCGACCATTGCTCTTTAAACAAATTCTCTCCCCCTAAGCCAGTTGTCAATCCGCAGGAATCATCATCCTCTTAGGAAAGGAATTGTCTCCTTATCCGTATATCTGGCTTCGGACAAACTATCCTCGCTGGACGAATTGTCTGAGAAACGAACAGAGTTGGCCGAGGGAAAAATAGTTTTGCCAGTCAAAGCGCTCTCTTTCGCATTTAAAACGATTCCCACGGTCCCTCCAATACACAAACCGTGGTGCGTTTCCCTGGGACTTGGGAGTTGGGGTTTGGGGACACTCTGGGGAGCGAGGGGGTGGTCTGTCCCCTCACTCCTCCCCCCCTCCTGCATTGAAACTGCCTGTACCCTTCCCTCGCACGAAAACTCTGCGGCGCACAATAGTCCTCCACGACATACACAAGGGGGGAGAGGGTCTCCCCCGCCAACATCCGCCCTGAAATATTCGTCCCAAAGGGTATGGGGGGATAAGGGTGGACCCCTCCTTCCCCAACTCCATCCCTTTTGCATTGTGAGAGCCACCTGCCTCGAAGTGACTGCCACTCTTGCTCGCCCGTACCTAACCCACCCTCTTTTTACCCTCGCGCACATCCTCCATGCCCTGCCCTTCCCTTGGATATCCCAACATCCTCCTCCTCGCATACCCTCTCGGCCAACCTTCTCCATCTCGATCCCCTAGCTCTCAGGTGTGCAGCAACAATAATATCGCGAGAGGAGTTCTCCGACCTGCGGCCCTGAGACTTTCCTCCCCTCGCGGACCGACCGACCCCTCTTGCCTTCCTCCTCGAAGTCCCGTGTCTCCTCACGTGGTATGCACCTGGGGACGACGGCGAGAGTAAGGAGGGAGAGAGAGATCAGTGCCACTTGCTTTGCGATTCCATCCTGGCTCCCTGAAGGGTTGGATCGAGGCGTTAAGGAGGAGTGGCAGGAGGGGTTGATTCATGTCCCATGGGGGCCGAGGGGGGACACACACCCCAATGTGCGTGTGTGTGTGACGTACGCGTTGTCGAATGCGGGCGGAGCAGTGGTGGTGGTAATGTGGGCTGGTTGATTGTTTTGCATGGTCTGGAGTTGTTAACGGAAAGGCGTTTTCTCCATTATGTACCTCGGTGGCTAAACTCCTTTGTGCTAAAAGCTATAAGGGTCCTTGCGTGGAATAGAACCGCGTCAAACACTCATTTCCAAGAAACGAGAAAAACCAAGCGTAATTACTATGGGAGTACCGTTCTCGATTTTCTACTGTCCCAAAAAAATTCCAATGGAATGAGTTAGTGATTAAAATTCTGTACAATATTGAGCGATACATCAAATTACAGTAATTTGTAAAATGGAATTTCTAGCAATCAATGTTTGATTTGGGATAGCATGACAAAGTACTTCGAAATTTTCACTCCTTCAATACGCCTATTACCGAATCAATACTCCCTAATGCATGTTGGTAACTACTCACCTACTGCCACACACCCTTGAGATGGCTTGCAGGGTATTTTGTAGATGTACCGTATTCTGTAACTGTCATTGGGACTATTTACATACGTCTGACACAGTGGCGATTAGAAGACTCTCTCACCACATGGGTAGTTACAGCCTCTCTGATCAAATAAGGTATGCTTAAATAAATGAAGGATTTTGGGTTTAAATAATCCTTTCCTCTCGGCCAATTTATGACCAAAATATGACTACGGTGAAGGTAAACCAAAACAAAATGACAAATTATTCACCATTCTATTTTTCTTTCACTAGAACAGGAAAAGAAACATTTTTGGTGTCTTCACATTCCCTACCATACGCCCTTTCGACAGCTCTAAGAAAATAACATAGATGTGGCTGTATACTTCCCTCCTTCCATCCAACATATCCCTTTCCTCCCTATTTTGAAGTACCCTAAAATTCTCCAAACGATCACCAACCTTCTCATGTAATATTAGGGCCCCTTAGTTACATCTACAACAGCCATTTTATTTATAGTTCATATCTATGATATTTTATTAGACCTGTGCATAGAATGTCCAATTAATTTGCAAAAAAGACTTTGCGACGCAGCCATAGCAGTCAACAAGATGGCAGAAACGTAATACTAATGTTGTAGCGCGTGAAATACTAATTGATACCCATTTGCGACTACCATAGAATATAATTCTGCTAAGTTATGTGAGGGCACTAACGAGTAACCAAACAAAAAGTACAAGTGCAATAATTTTTTATACATTTCTCATTTTTCATTTTTCATACCTGTGCATAGAATGTCCAATTAATTTGCAAAAAAGACTTTGCGACGCAGCCATAGCAGTCAACAAGATGGCAGAAACGTAATACTAATGTTGTAGCGCGTGAAATACTAATTGATACCCATTTGCGACTACCATAGAATATAATTCTGCTAAGTTATGTGAGGGCACTAACGAGTAACCAAACAAAAAGTACAAGTGCAATAATTTTTTATACATTTCACTGAACGATTGCATAGTAAAATCTTCACTGAACCCTTTGATTCCCATAAACGATTGCATTGTAAAATCGTCACTGGACCCTTCGATTCCCATATTGACGACAAATTCATATGAGGTCATATCTTGCTCATAAGGCAACAGACAACCTATAAATGCAATTCCACTGCAAGACACATACGCTAAACACACTCATCTGCTAAAATTCGAAGTAGGAAACAGAAGAAGAAAAATGGATTTTTAATCACACAACGTCGGTCGTTACGGACGCGAGAAATTAATTCGCACACGTTTCCGATTCATTAATTATAACTTTCTCCGGTTGTCGACGGGCCCAAGCCAATCAACGACCCAGATTTTTGACGACACCGGACCCTTCGTTATTGACACTTCCAACTTGTAGGCTGGTGACTGATGATATAACTAAGGATTTGGAAGGCGAGGGGTTCCCCATCCCGAGACAGCGGGAGAAGTGTGAATCGCTCAGGCTCGGAACTTATTTGGCCAGTGCCATCTGTTCTGCTTATATGTGAACTCATGTGATAGTCACCATGTCTCCCCTTGTAGAGACAGCTGCGATTGATGCACAGCAGCGCGGGAAGCAAAATGTGAGATTCGAGATCACACCGGAATCTCCGACGCTCAATTTTCCGGTGAAACGAACTTAAGGATCGGAATCGATTGTTCTTCAAATTTTAGATGTTATGAAAAAGGCTGACGAAGAGAGATAGCATTGAACTCCTAGGAGGCTCAAATTACGTTGAATACCAGAATTTATCCCTTAATTGTCTAGTATTGCGAACAATTTTGAAAAAGAAATTGATGATTGAATTCACCCGAGATGAGAAAGACAAGAAGGCGCAGGTACAGCAGATCACTTCGCTTTGGTCGAGGGACTCACTACTACTCTCAAGATGATATATGATTTAGCATAATAAGAACTAAGACGATGCAATTTTCCACAGATAAAAATTTTTAATCGACCCGGGTTTCGATGCACTGCATCATCATCAGGTGAATCGCGGCCCCTCCCCATTTTTATCTGTGGAAAATTTCATCGTCTTAGTTCTTATTATGTTCAGATTCCACAAAATCTCGCCTGATGTCTCCCTTTTTATGATTTAGCATCTACAAGGCAACCAAGAATAATCAACTAGGTTAGTCTGTAAGTTAACGCACGAGTTTCGGCAGGATAAAAATAAGTCCGATTAAATAACATGTCAATAGTTGCTTATCAGGATCCAAAGGGTCATTAAAAATTTCTGTATTGGATAAAAATATGCTTGGATCAGCCGTTAAGTAACAGCACAGAGTAAAAAATACACCGTGGACATCAGATCCTAAAATACGACTTTGAGACGATTTTTAACATACGAGCGTCAGTTACTGTCCTCTACTTCGCTTCGGGTAAACATTACATTGCTGACCACACTCCACAGACACTTGAAGTCGAAGCGTTGTTTATTAATCAGTCATAGGTAAAGTAGTAAGCTGAAAAAATCTTTACCGTGTTCTAAATTTCAGATATTTTAAATTTCATGAAATAATTGGGCAACGGCCTGCCACGATGAAAACACTGGTTCCCGATCAGTCCGGAGGCGTGATCCTCTGATTCGTACGAGTGTTGTTGACCCTGTCTTCAAGTGGCAAGCAGTATGTGCGAAATGATCTTAGCCGTCAAAGCACGCTAAGCCAAAATACTACTCTACTACTATCAAATAATTATTGCGCAAAAAATTAACCTATTAACAGACATTCTAGGTGAAACCTCGCGAAAAATGAATAGGCATGTGAGGCCGATAGAAATGGCATTATTGCATTGAAAACGCACTTACTGTTGTGATAATAGGATGGAGTTGACTCTGATATCTGCAGTGAATAAAACCCGCTGCGGCCTCGCGATATGGTAACCCGGCGAGTACGGTTATCGCAAGCTGACCAGAGGTTCCCGATTTGGTATCCAGAGATGTGCCTCCGGGTGCTCAAACGAATCCAAGCTGGGTGGTTCATTGATTGCTTATTTCACTTTACAACCAAAGGCGGCACTTGCTGAAGAAAAGGTTCACCTGCTTAAAATGGATCATTCCTACCGTCATTATATTTTTTTTAAGACTGATTACCTCTCTAACCTCACACTAGCCGGAAAAAGAATGAATTTCATGCGTTTTTTGTGGTATTCTATTTCGGATGCATTCAATTAGAGTTACATCATGTCCATCGCTGACGTAAGATAGGTATAACAAGTATTCACGCGGTTCTAAACGGAAGCATTTCGGCTGAACTTGGAGCCTCCAAGAACCTAGAATCCGAAATGAAAATGTTCGAGGCGGAATTATGTCATAAAACAAAGAGAAGGTTGCGATAAGAAATGAATATGAAGAGAAAGAAGTGCTGCATAAAAGGGAGCGGAAACTTTATTTTACTCACATTTTACTTGATGCTTGAATTGTATCATATTTCACGCGTGTTTCAGTGCATGTTGGCGTATGAAAGGATGAGTAAAAAGTAAATGGTTGTTATACCACATATGTTGCTTATTTTCGGTCAACCGTCAAATGCTTCCTTGATTGATGGCGTGTGCTTTCAACAATGAGTCTCTGCGATCAAAATTTTGTTCAACACATCCTTGGTCTTTGACCATGTTTCTGTCTCGGCAGTTTCCTAATGATTTTTATCGAGATACTTCTATGGTAGAACATTTTTGCCAATTTTTGCTCATTGAGTTTCAACATCAAAATTGCGTTTGCAGCACCGAAGCATATTTCTGAAATGGCATTTGCACATATTTTTCTAATATTTCCTTACATATGATTTATGGGAATTATTGCTGATAGAAAATCAAGAAAAAATTCTTGATTAGGTTATTTTTGATGGAACCACAGCTAATTTCGACGCATAATGACAGCAGCTAGTCAATAGATTCATGGCGAATGGTGTTTAAAGCAAGGGACCAACTCAAACCTTCTGACGTCATCACAAACCTTGGTAAGGTTTCATAATTCTATTCTTAAAAGCATAAAATGAGTGATGAAACGCCATTTGAAGCATTAAAAGAATAAGGAAAACTAATTCCTAGGTTTAAATATAAAAACAGTTAAAGGCATAGAAAAATTGACGCGCTTAAACCAGGAAATTCTTCTAAAAATAATTATGGTTGGAGTCTGCATGTTCTGACAAAGAATGTGTACGTGAAGTTTTTATTACCTATATCAAGTGACTCGCAAATAAAATAGCTTATTCATCCAAAATTCCTCTAGATCTCACTAATGACTAATGCCAAATATTCGTACCACATTTTCAGTAAGTAGCTTGAGAGAAAGGAATGGCAAAACTGGAGGTCAAAACATTAGTGCATACATTGCCCCTGATATAGTTTAGTCCCTCCCTACTTGCCCAAATGTTAATGTAAAACAATAAAAGTATCCGATACAGTTGTAGCAGAGTCCGTAGCAGAGTCCAGCTATTCCTAAAAAACGAGCTCATTCTGACATTATTTCAAGACACAAGCGGTTGAAATACGTGAAGAGTCTGTCGTTGTTTGATCTAAATGTCTCAAAGAGCTCACAAATTCTTCCACGCCAACAGTGATAATGATGGCTTCCAAGAGTAACCGCTATTTTCCTTCGCATTATATATTCACAAACTCGGTATTAAAAAACGGTGAACGCCATCTTTTTAAAAATTTCTTTCGATGCTGTTAGAGTTATTCCTCAATATTTAAGAGCCTCGAACGAGCTTCTCTCGCCGGCCCACAGTTGTGATTTACGCTTTTCGTATGCAAAGTTAAGCAAGGGCAGAGATGTATTATTAATGCAGAAAACCGATAATAACAGGGTTCATCGCATTACACCCAAGTCATAAAAATTCTCGAGAGGCGAAATTTTGAGATGATTTCCACATGAGCACTCGGAGGATAATGGTTGCCTAAGGCAATGGTCAAAGCGTTGGTCACTCCGTCCACTTTCCGCAAAGGCGTTATTATAATGAGTCCCGCATAAGAGCATTTTAAATTGCTTACAGCCGATGTGCATCTTTACAATTATTTTTGGTTAAGAAACTGAGTTCATTCACTTGCTTATGTCAACGTCCGAGTGACGTGTTTTTGACGTCATCGACGTTCAAAAACGATTTCAACAAATATAGGATAATTACGCGCAATGTATCAACCAGAGCATATCTAATACCACCTTCGTTTTGAGATAATCGGCTAAATTTCGTTTAGGAGTTATTAATCGAAGTTTATCAAGCATAGAAACGAAACAAACAGTAATGTTCCGCACATTATTTAGAGCTACCGATCGGTTACAACATATAAATGTATTTTTAAGAGTACTATGAGGAATGATGTACATGTGCTTCTATTCATATATTGTCAGTATATCCAATTGTTAGTGGGAGGGAAGGAAGAGGGTGGGGGTGAGGGAAGCAATGGATTATAGTAATGACAAATTCTCTAGTAGAAACAGGTTAGGAAAGATAGGTCAAAATGCATGGGTCACACTACATTTCGAGTGGGAAGGGCAATGGATAACGATAGAAAATGGGGTTATCATACATGCTCATTTAACAAAAGCCATTTATTGCTTTAACAATTTCAAAAATGTATAAATTAACACGTTTACATTCCAAATGCACTACATCAGATTGATGTCACTCTGCTGTCAAACAGCTCTCATTGGCCTTTACATCGGGGTATTGACAATCAACAACGGACGAGCACACACAACCATGCCCTGGGAAGTGAAAAATCCTCCCCAGGCGGGACTCGAACCCGCGACCTTTGGGTTAGAAGGGTTGGGTTACCCCGCCGCCACCGAGGCCGGCATTATTATGTAAAAGATCTTTTGCAATGATGGAGGAGGCATCGCATTGTTCCCAACACTTAAAAGTGTGTTCAGTAACCCTGATCTAGATTTTTCAACTTGTTTGACCGACATTATTATTACACTACTATTTGTTCCGTTTCTATCATGGAACAATACCACAAATCTAAGCTTCTTCAATCAGTTGTCAAGCATCGTTTCAAAGAGAAAGGTATACAGCCATGGGCATATCAGCCAGTAAGCATATCAAAATCTACCACAAACATCATCGAGAAATGTATAACGTTGCTTTCTTTGAAATAAACATCATTGATGTGCATAATAAAAACATATTAATGCTTCCCGGAAAATCTCCAGAAGCCTATTTTAACTCATAAACTGTAGCCCTATATTGCTCGGTGTTAGTGTTTAGACTAGTGATTCTGTATAATGTTCCCTGTTTGAGGTGAACTAGTGTTTGCTCGTTGATTCGCCAAAAGCTTTTTCAAAATATTAGCAGATGGCAGGGAATAGTGCATAAATATATCCATTTAAGCGTAGTTAACGAAACGTTTAAGCTCTGTTTTGTAGGGCCTTCTTTTTCAAAGACATGAGGGCGGGACGGTGTCTTAGTGTGGCCAAAATATTACACTATGGTTCTAGGAAATTACAGCTCCAGGAATTGGCGAATCTACATCGACAGGAAACCATGCAAGCCGCCTCAAGGGCGTGTGGCAGGGGGTAACTCAAAACCAGCCACTCACTAACCGTCAAACACACTATCGTAAAGTTATTAGCCACCTATTTTACTAAATGTACTGTCAAGTTACGAAGGTGTTAGGAGCTTGAAATGTAATACGGTATCTTAACTAGCAATCTACTCGTGTGGGATAGACACTGCGATCCTACGTCACGGGAACCAATAGTTAATGACCAGAGACAGGACGTTTATGACTTTTATTTTTCTGTTTAATGACGTCTTTTTTTTAAATTCGGTCATTTCCTGACACTTAAGCTCGTATGACATTTATTTTACTGTAAAATTGAAACTAATATTATGATCCGTATAGTTTAGATCCGTATGATAGTATATCCGAACAGAAGGGTAAGTGGTTCGAAAGAAAGTATCCCCTCGCTTTCCTTCTTATCCCTAAGCCCCACGATTTCTGTATCTATACGGATGTAAAAGTGATCAATGTACGAGTATGTACATACCTGAAGATATCACTACCTTATGAAACCCGGGTCGTTAGAAATAAATAAATTTAGTGGACCATTACAAAGTGTAATTTTTATTTTCCCATATGGAGAGGGGTATTTGTATCGAAGCGTCCAGTCTGTGAATCCTCAAATTCACCTGCTTTCCGCTCACCTTCAACCACCTACTTCACATATTTTGGTATGCTACATATGCGCATTTATACTAACCTTTCCATTTCTTCATTAACTCTATTCCTTTCCAATACCATTCGCTTAAACCTGTCTGTGAAGTGCATTTCTTTCTCGACGCCATGTGCGAAAATCTGACCTTTTCCTCCTATTTCCCCGAGATGACGCAGCAGTCAAGCAGTTACTCCTCTTCGCGTTAAACACCTCACCCATGACTTTTCCCACCTTCAACTTAAACCATCCCCGCTTTACAACGCATTTAAAACAACCTCTTCCCCTACCATTTCAGCTACAACTTTCGCCACACCCCCCTCCAATCACCAAACCACTTGGGGGAATTTTTTCTTTAAAAAAATATATTACAACTTTAACCACACTACAACTACACCAACCTCCAAACACCAATCCATTCGGAGGAATATTTCTTTAAAAAAGTACGCCACACCTTTAACCACACTACAACTACAACCCCTCCAACCACCAACCCACTCCGGGGGATTAATTCTTTTAAAAAATACGCTACAAGATTTACGACATTACAACTACACCATCCTCCAATCACCAACCCACTCTGGGAATTTTTTTAATATATGGAAATTTCTATTAACCTCCTTATGCCCATTTCCTCACTTTTCCCCGTTTTTCACCACTGAAAAATGTCAATTTCCGTCTTCACGTTTTCTCAATACTGCATTTTGCCTTTCCTCAACACCCAGAAATGCCTTTTTCGCATTTGAAAATGGCCATATCCAGGCCGCGCACCTAGCACCCCTGTTTCACTCCATACGCTCGCAACCTTGTTGGGCGTGGGGTATGTCCATATATTAGATGTGCAATTTGTCCATATCCCTCCACCGGCATTTCTGAAAACATAGCAATATGGCGTCAAAATGTCATGAAAATATCTCCATTTTCAATCTTTCATTACTCCAAAACTAATTATCCCACGCCTTTCTTTCTTACATTTCCTAAATGACCATTCCTTTTACTATTCCATGACATTTCTCACTTTTCCCTCAGCTCCCTACGTTTATGTCAGAAAAATTTCTTCCTCACTGAACCCTTCGATACATGTAGGTACCTGGAGAGGTTCCACATACTTAAGCCTGAAGTGATTACTACCATTTTATGACGTTTAATCCGCAAAGTCCCAATTCATGACTTTTTGGGAAAAACCGAGTATTTCATGATAAAAACCTATGAATATGACGTTTATGACTTTTTCCTGTCTCTGTTAATGATAATTCATGCTAAAGTGCAAAATCATTCGACTAATACATACGCACCCCACGCAGAAATGAAAATAATAAAAAAGCGGAAAAAATTACATCATTAACCTTTCCGTCTTGCAATGAATCTATAATTGTATGCATGTGATCTAACCTACCATCTTAGCACGAATTTTTTAATATGTTCTAATCGTCTTTGTAGAAGCAATGGGCCTCCAATTTACTCACTAAGCATAGACTATTTAGCATACGCCGTGATAGCGATACCCATCCCAGTTTTTCTAATACCCTCGACTCACTACTAGACTTATTTATCATAACGTCTCTTTACAAACCCAGCTGCTCTTCGCTGCACACGATCTATTTCCGACATTAAGCCTAAGGTCAACCATTGATATCCATAAATTAATTACTGAAGTCCGTCCGAGAGCGGGATAAAAAACGATTGACACAACTACTATATCCTTCCATGAAAATGGCGATGAATCCGAAACCCTACCAGAGTTGTATTGGAGCATGATTTCCTACTATTTCCTATCCAGGCTCTGCAATTGCACAAAACTTACTCATATGCAAATGAAACACGAACTACAGAAAATTTTGGATTGTAAAATATTGACTAGATTCCTTATGGGTGATAGGGTGTTTCTTACATGGGAGACATTAGATTCATGTGCTAATATCCCCATTGAATTGCAGGGTAGAAAATAGCATTTTCCAACAGTTATTTCAAACGTAAACATTAACTGACGGCCACACTTCACGAAAACTGACAACGTTCCCGGGGTTTCCATTCTATTTCAATATGTTCTTTTAATCTATTCATGATACATTTTGTGTCGTAAATATTTGTGCTGTTCTAAGACACTATATTACACATCTTACGACTCATGGCAACATTTTAATTTTGAGTCCTCTTACATGTTACTACGTATTAAAATACATAATCTGAATTTTTACAGTAACGTGTCATTTTCTTACCTTCCTCACAACCATTTTATTCGCGCTTTGATTCTTGAGAAACTTTTGCGAGTACGATTTGCTAATTTCCTTCCTTATTTTCCTCCATACAAATAGATTTTATGTCAGACACTTTTGGGATCTTCGGAATAATGGTTTTTGATACATTAGCTACTTCTCTAAGGGGGTATTCCAATAAATCATATAAGTGCTTCTCTAAACCCACGCTACCAGGACGATGCATGTTACAAAAAACACTGGTATATTCAGGAAGGCGGCGATAACGACCATTTTGGCAATATAATTAGCTTCTGTCTTGCTTCTTGCGATGGAATACTTAAATTACCTAAACTATTCTTAATCCTAATGCCATATACCTCCCTCAATATCATGCCAAATATCCTGATGCCCTCCGAAACGACAGGAACGTTCCCTCCGTTTATTGATTTCGAAGAACCTCGCAGAAACACACTGCACTATGTAATAGCTTTCTCGTGTGCCAAACTCAACTGGATCAATGAATTTTCACCCTAGATTTACGTGATTATATGAGACAGAGAATACCAATAGCAGACACGCTTCATCACTACTCGTCCTTATTCAATACATTCTCAGAGCATGCATGCATTGCTACGAGAGGGCATTGATTGAGCTCAAAGCCACCGCTTCCAACGGTTGCGCGACTCGGTAGGACAGTGAATGCTCTCACGGAACTAACACTTCCTGTGGTTACTTTCCAGGATTAAAAGCCGGAAGGGACTTTAAGGGAAGCGACACGTGAAGATTTTATAATGAACGCTGAGCAGGGCATGAGTTTTGGTCAACCCCAAAAGTTTCGAATGCACGTGTAAATAGAAAGGCAACAATAGGACAGAGTCGTATGAATGTAAATTATCAAATCAAATCAGCTCAGGGTATCGTATTTCGGCAAGGGAACATAAGAGCACTTTCCGCATGTAACCTTTCTAAGGATACATAATAAAACTTGACTCCATGTGTAATATGTTTTTCATTAATAAACAATGAGAGCTACAAACTCTATACTGCCGGCTCACAGAACTTTTCAACAGCCTACGTACGGTAAATATAGCAGCCGAGAAACTACGAGAACGTACCAACTTAGCACCATAAGCATAAGCACAATTTACTTCCAAAGCTATCAGAAAAGTAATTTATAATCCCCGAATACACTACATGAGTTGGATAGCAGTTGATACGGTATCACTAAATTTTCCTGAAGCCTTGGGTATCAATATATTCGAATTGAATGATTGACTCCAGCAAATAAAAAAACCCAGATAAAAAGAAAACAATATCGTGTATCGAAAGCGTTCTTTTTACTAATTATCAAGAATAGTGCGATATTGTTATTGTAAAAAATTATGGAAATATCGTTTTTCACATTTCAGCAATTTGATTGGAAGACATAAGTATGATCTTCGTGCAATATCACAAAATATTATTGTGACAATTACTAGCCTCTGGCTATCCGAAGTCGTAATAGATTTTATGTTAGAACGAAGAGCCAGTCACTCAACGCACATTATCTAGGGTAATGCATGTTGGTGATTACTCACCCCCTGCCACACACCCCTGAGGTGGCTTGCAGGGTATTTTGTAGATATAGATATAGGGCCAGGCACGTAGCCAGGGGGGGGGGGGGATTGGGGGGCTTCAGCCCCCCCCCCCGAAATTTCAAATCATATTATTAGTTTAGTTTTATGATGCAATATATTGGCTGAAAATTACAAGGGTTTAAGAGGGGGATTAGAAAACAAAATAAAGCAGGTTTTCCATTAGTTAGCCATAAATGAACTGATAGAGAATAAAATTGTGCCTAGAGAGGACCACCCAGGCTTCAGATTAATCCCCCCCGAACCAAAATTCTGGCTACGTCACTGTCTAGGGCACTTCATTACTGTACCTCCATAAGTTTTGAATTATGGTGAAATTATTCTGTGTAGCTACTCAATGCCGAGGGCAAATAGATTCAAATATGTATTTGGCGACGTGTACAGATGTAGGATGCCGGATGTTGAGTTCAGAAAACAAATATTGGGACATTTATACTCACAGGCCCAATAAGATTCAGAAAAAATAAACACTCCGCCCACAGGTGAGGAAAAGAGTGTGGCAATGAAAGTAAGTACGAAAATACTAGCTTTAAGAATCCATGACATACTAAACATAGTTCTGAAGTACATTTTCATGATGCAACAGCCAAAATGGAAACATGAACAAGACTTGGCAGTAAATACAGATTTAAAACATAGTAACAGTGCAAGTGGAAAACTACTAACAACTGATGCATCCCCCTATGGTCTTAAAAAAGGACACCTTTGTGAATATACATATTAAACATGTTTATGGAGACAGAAACAATATTTGTTGGATCATTCGTACAGCAAAAGACATTTTTATTGTAGAGCCAATAGCATTCTGCGAGGTAACAGGTGCATTCTCATCAACTACTAAAAAAATTAAAAGTAAAGCTTGTGCACCTAGCTGTGGCGAGTTAGTAGTTAATGGATAGGTATATGCAGCACAGATTCAATTCCTGTCCGTAGAATTCTTTTGCCGGCCGCGGTGGGAGTGTGGTTCGCCTACTAATTCAAGTGTCGCCGGTTTGAGTCCCGACTGTGTGGATTTGTTACTCTAAGCATGTTTGGGTGTGTTCGTCTTTTGTTTTGAGTTTACCCAATGTAATGGGCACCAGGATTGTTGACGGTAGTTGTGGAATAGAAATAAATATCCAAATAACGCCTGCAGCTCTTCCGGTTTGCAAAATCAGAGTTGTTTTCTTTTATATATAAGAATTAAAAACTGATCTCGGAGCCCCGACACACACACACACACTCCCGGCAGGTGATTGAACGAACCAACCACCGTAATCAACCCCGAAGTCTCCTTGCCTCCGCTCGCCCCCCTTCCTCCCCCCTTTGCCCGACCACCTTCCTCCCCCCTACACCTCCCCCCCTCCGTCATCCTTCAACTCTCCCTCCCTCCCCCTCGTTCTCCAATTCACCCCCTCTCTTACGTCTCATATTCCCGTCGGCCTCTCTTTTCCGCTACGTCGACGGAACGTCAAAAGTGCCGCGAAGTCTGCGAGGGGGGTGGAGGGGGGGCAGGGGTGGTTGGAGGGAGGGGGCGTCCGTGGATGAAGCGTATACGTACGTACTCTGTGGTGCGCCTGGCTGTCACACTCGATGACTGCGCCGGAAACGTGCCGAAAACTATTATTCCTCCTCCTCAACTCCCTCCCCCTTTTTCCGAATTCATATTCCTTGCCTCCAGACTCAGCCACCCCCCTCCATCCGTCTCCCACTCCCTACCACCCCCAACCCCCACCACTCCCCCCTCAACCGAAGCTCCATCTCGCTCCATTTTTTTATCTCTCTCTCTCTCCCATTTTTTTCCTCCCATTATTTTTTCTCGATTTTTTTATCCCCTCCCTCCACCCCACCGCCACCGCAAAACCTCAACCCGCCCACCACCCGCAGCCGTCGTCGTCTGTCGGGAGAGGGAGAGATCCCGTGGCGCTGTCGTTCGAATACAACATGTGCACTCCGTGCTCGCACACATCTCGTCCCGCGAATCGCCCCGGCGAGAGGCCGCCGCTCCGGGAAGAGGATTCTCGCGGAAGAAAACAAATGTATAGAGGTTTGTGCGTTGCCTTCACTCGGCTGCTTGGCCTTCCCATCCAGAGGGCTTAGGTTTCGTGCATAAACTAAGTTTCCGTTTTCGGTGATATTTTTACCCCCTCTCCCCCTTCGTTGACAACCGTAGTAGTTTCCCCCCCTCTCCCCCCCCGACAAGTAACGTTCATTCTACAAATGAAACTTTCAATTCAAAAATATTTTCTCAATTATTGAGTGAGTTTATTTTTAGGGTTAGGTTAAAATAAGACAAATAAAGTAGCCGAACTAGATTTAATAGATCTAATCTCAATTGGAGCAAGTAATATTCATTCGAAAATTCTAATAAATCAACCATGAATCACGGCGCATGGTGCTGTGCTCATCTCCTTTGTTCTCTTCCCTCCCCACATTTCTTACTGCTGCCTTGAAAATTGTTGTCATGAGGTCGCTATTTAACCCACTAAAGGATTAAAATGCAAGCAATTTGATGGTATGAAGACTTGCAACATTTTAAATGCAATGGTTCAGTTACATTGAGTTAAATTAGAATCCTGGGATGTAAGAAACACCACGCGCGCCCTTCCTCATGTTAAACAATTCCTAGTATTGTCGACGCAATGTTGACGAGTAAGAAACGTAAACAGGCGCATTGTAACAGCGACGTAACTTTGAGTGAACCCCCCCCCCCCCTCCCCTTCGTTACCTGTCGTAGGTTTTAGGCGATCCCCTCCCCCCCTCTAAGTTGGTAACGTAGTTAATGCACGACCCCTCAAGGTTAGAAATCATGATCCGATGGCTCCATGATGATTTTGAGGATTCTAGCCCATCTTGAGCTATGACCTACATATATGTGGTACCATGCAAGCCACCTCAACGCTTATGTGACAGCGGGTGACTCCACACCAGAAAGACACTAACCCTCTAAGACACTATCATACAGTGGAGCAGCTTTCGGGCGTTCCTCCATGTATTGTCCAAGTTCGAAAACAGTTTCTCCAGCCCTCCTGCTGGCGTCTTCAGGTCAGACAACCTGAACACGCCAGCAGGATGGCTGGAGAAGCTGTTGTCGAACATGGACATCACGCGGAGGAACGCCCGAAAGCTACTCCACTAATTAAACCAAGCGGAAACCTTCGTATCAACACTATATCATACAATAATTAACTATTTTTCTCAATATACTACTGTGCTAAATTAAGTGATACACTTTATTGGTACTACATATACACTTATATAGTACTTCTATGTTATATTAAGTAACGTAACGTACAAGCAAGGTAGGGAATGAAACATACTATACTATACAGGTTAAGATACCAATATTGATTAATATGGGATACTAAATTATGTAGGAAACCAGATCATTTTAGAATTTCGTTGGCGTGACAGAAACTTGCCATCCTAAGGGTCTTAGTTCAATTACCAGTGACGTCAGAGATTACTAAATGAAGCCCGATCCCTGCTATGTGGAGAGCACTTCCAAGTATAGTACTCCCGTCAGTCGGACGGGACGCAGAACTACGGTCCCCTCAGAGCTTTCCGTTGAGAGCAGGCTAATGCCGACACCAGGTTTCGCACCTCCCTTCCTTCCATTGCTAAACTCTTCCTTCCCTTCCCAATCCTTCCCTATGCCCAAAACTACCCTCGACGGCGTAAATTACTTCAGCGGCCGGCCGCCTTTCCATATAACCAACTAACTTATAACATACGTTTGCGCAACAATCTCTCCCTCTTTCTTCTTCACGCCTCAACATAATTGTAGTTTAGATTTCGGGCGTCTCAAAGAGGATCAGTAGATACGTTTAGCGATCGAAATTCACCTCCCCAATATGCACTCGTCCTTCTTAGATTCTTTAAACTATAACTGTAGCCAGACCGCTGCATGCTCTCCCCTGCTGTAGGAATAAACTCAATACAAAGATACATACCAATGCAATCGCTGAAATTACATAGAGTTAAGAAACCAAACCTTCCTTCACCGCCTATGAAATCATTTGAATGACAAATGTTTAATTCAGCAGTTTATTCACGTAATAATTAGCTATCGAAGAATATCAATCATACTCAGTACTCAACCATAATGAACTGTAGATATAATATTGTATCTTATTTTTAACGTGATTTTCTTATTTTTCAAATGCACCGATTTCAGTTATTTACATTACTCCTAGCATTACATTGCTACTCCTCCAAAATTCCAACCCTTCAAGACAAAAGATATGTATTGTAGTTTATAGCGAAAAAGAGAGGACAGACTGTAAATTCTGCAGTTTCAAGCGAAATCTTCAATGAGCGGCTAGGTTTTTCGTGTCAACCATTTTTACTGCACTTTTTTTAAGAAATTATTTCTAGCGCCATCATGTCTCTGGCGTTGATCCAACGGGAGAATGAATGTCCGTCCTCTATTCCGACCGCATCGCATCAGATACTGGCTGAGCACCGACGGCCATGAGTCCTGAATCATCGATAGTTACCACCAGATGATCGATATTTTTACCATCGAATGTTTGTCACTGCTGTTTTCATGATATCGATGGCCTTATTTGATGGTTTTCATCGATGGTTTCCTCATCGTCAGTAGTCATCAATCCGAAGACCGGTTTGCAGTACCTCTCCACTCCTCTCTTGCCTACCGCGTCATAATAGTAAACAGCGGAGGGCACTCGCAAATAACAAGGCGAATGTTTGAATTTCGCAATCAATAAAAAGTATTCGCTTGGCCTAGGATTCAATCCAAGATCCCTCGAATTCGCGCCGAATGCTATAACCACTTGTAGTTTTAGTCGCATTGGGAGATCAATTGATTGATGCACTCCCCGCGAAATGGGGGAACTTGGTTCGAATGTCCGCCCGGGTAAATGAATTTTAACAGTGAATTTAGAACTATTTTGGAACACATGTTTTTCGTTTTTACTCACGATAAATTTATTCGGCTAGCGTTGTCAGATTTATTTCGGATCCACCTCACTGAAATTCAGTGAGATAACTCCGATGATTTGAAGTCAATGACTACTTTGCATGAGCAGTATCTTACGTTGTAAGCTAGAAGATATGCTTTTCTTTCGATGCACATCCCTAACTACGACCCTCTTCGCCTGGTATGTATGTACCTCCCTCCATCTGGCGATGGCAAGGGAAAGAGGGTGTGGGGGAAGGGAATGAATCCTTAGGACCGTGTCCCTTATGGTGAAGACGACGAGGATGAGTGAGGGATAAGCTGCAAGGACTCCCGCATGGGGTTTCTCCGAAGGAAAGTGGGATGGATGCGAGCGAGTGCGAAGGAAGTGAGGTGGGTATAGGCGGGAGGTGAGAGAAGAGGTTCCCGATGCAAGGCGTAGGCGGCGGATAACGCAGCAGCCGTCAGGGTGAGACGAGAGAGTTGAAGAGGGAGGTGTTTTTAAGGGCGGAGGGGGAGGGTGGGGGGAGGTGAGAGACGTACGTACATAGCTCGCAGTTTGATATCCCATCGTCCCCTTCTCCTTCCCACACGTTCCCACTCTCCATGCTCAAGCTAGGCCGCAATGCGTTCCATTCGCAACATAGTCTCGGAATTCACGTACATTTTCTGCTCAGCAAAGACCTCTGCAACAGCTGAGTGAGAGAAATTCAAAGAAAGCTGCGGGCAAAGCCATATCTTCATCACGGTCACGCGCTTATGGCCTCAGATGTTTTAATGATAACCGTTGGAAAAATTCATACGACCAGTTCCAGGGAAGTTCCAACCGAAGTAACGTGGAATAGTACGGAAGAGGGCTCATCCAAGTAAGTGCAAATCTAACACCTGCGAACATAATTATGTCTCACAAAAACAGTACAGTGGTTTTCCGAGGCTAACACAGTGTTCATCCGACCATTCACTCATTTGCAAAATTGTATTGTTGTGTCTTATTAAGTCCAATGAAAAATAAGCACTGCATTTTTCAATAAGTATATTTATAGTCTGGTTTCTAATCTAAAAACACCTGGGCACAGATAGGTATCTCACAAGAACAGAACAGTGGTTTTCGGAGGCTAACATAGCGTTCATCCGACCATTCACTCTTTCACAAAATTTTATTGTAGTGTCTGATTGATTTAATTGGAAAGTAAGTACTGCATTTATCAACAATTCTATATATAGTCTGGTCTCCCAGCAATAGGCAGCTAAACATCGAGGCGGCGAGGCCTTGGATCTATTTCACAAGTCGCAAGATTCCATTACCATGGGATGGGACGAGTGGATGTTGCCTTTGCCGAGATTAGCCAGATGAAGAAGTATCTAATTAAGTGGGCGGTACCTTTTGGAAATTTTCACAAATATTTAGAGAAAGAAGAATTTTTTCATAAAATTATTTATTCGTCTCCAACCACTGAATTTCCAAACTAAAATGAGGTTTATCTTAATAGCTGACCACTACATTAAACAATAAAATACAATAAGTTTCTATCTAGCCCTCCAGCGGGCGCGAGGGCCACAGGGGTGCCCCATAGTTTTCTCTTGTGTGCTATTTTACATATGATGACTTTAAATACTTACCTATTTGTGACAAGTTGTTGCAGAATTAGGAGTATAGGGCCCACGAAAAGAAACCGGTCTGTGTGGGCCACAAAATATCACGTGCCCACTGACGGTCTATGACCTAAATCTATACCCAACCAATGAATAGTCATAAAATATAATACAATTATAAAATTGGGTTTGGGAAAGTGCCTCAAACTACCAAAAATGTTGCAAGATGACTCGCTGAGCAAGAGAGCTTAATGAACTCGATACTCTCAGGCGTTACTTTGTAAAATTCCATTTTGATAGAATCAAAAACAAACTTTGTAAATTTTACAATCAATTTTATTCACTACTGTAAAAAGTAGTGAATAAAATTGATTGTAAAATTTACAAAGTTTGTTTTTGATTCTATCAAGAGATGTTTAGATGTACTTACATACAGCGAACGTGTGGTTTTTCTACGTTCGCGGCTGAGATTATGAGGATAATTCAGGTAAAATATTTCAGATTGACTCAAAAGGTTATATTTTTACACTGAATCAGCATATGCAAATATGCAGAATAGGACAAAAGCGGCTAGAGAATTATATACTGTCGAACAAGTAAACATGAAATTTTCTCTTTCCTACGCACCATTAATGACTAAGTACGACAGAAACAGACTGAGACACTCGGTCAACGTATTTCAATTTACCTCCTCTTCCTTTTCCAATGCCTTTCCCCTATGCCCTGCTTTCTTCCCGGCCAGTATCCTGGCACCCCCTGCCACACGCCCCTGCGATGACTTTAAGGTAGTTCATGCGAGATATTTCCCTAGTCATAAGAAAGACCATATTCGAATTTTACATTTTAATTTCAGCGTCTGTATAGGCCAATCAAACACAAATCAATCATTATCCTTTCACTGAGGATGTAAACTGCCAAACTTAAAATTCAATAGCATTCATGTAGTCAATAGCTTAATTTCAATTCGTAATTGGTTCCAAATTTTATATAATAGTTGAAACAACGAACTAATTGCAGTCATCAGTCTTATCCGACTCTTGCGAAGAATATGCAACACTTAAAACTCATCTCCTGGCATAACACATTCATTAGGAGCGTAAGTCTACCTAATACAAATTATCTTTAAATGTAAAAATATCACCAAAAGAGTACACGCAATACACCACAGCACATATAGTACATATCACATTTGTAATCACTGAATTTCCATAATTGTATTGTCACTTAAACACACGATAAACCTTCGTTTCAATATTCTCGACAAATGTTACGTCTCTTGCACAAGTGAAACGTAGTGATACGGACTGTAATTGATAATTGAATTGAAGTGCTACAGTCGGATAATTTGCTTTAAATTCTTACAGCCAAATGAAAACGTTGATCGGTTCAAACTACATTCCAAAATACACTTTCGCAGCGTTCTATGCAACTATTCATCATTGGTTTTTATAATGAGTTTAGAATAATTTGTGGTCCATAAAATATGTCACTCTTCAATAGTTTTGTAATCGTAAGGGATATTTCTAATATTCTTCTTAATTATGCTTAAAATCACAAACCAAGAACCTCCTAGAACCCCCTCGACGACTCGCTTTGCTCGCCGTCGCTGTTTTCGGAATTCGCCCCCAACGTCTGCGTGTGTTAAAAAAAAGTTGACTTTGGCACCATGTTGCCAGCGAACTATAAGTGATAGAGAGTAAGTATAAGCATAACGTTGTAGGCCTCGATGAGATCTAAAAAAAACACCCATCAGGCTTGAGACCTGACAGCTAGTTTAGAAGCTATAGTGGAAAAACCGACAAATCCAAATTTGGCGCCATGTATCCAGCGAACTATAAGTGTTAGAGAGAAATTATTTGCATAAATGTTAGGATTTGTTGAGATCTAAAAAAGCCGCCCAACAGATTCGAGACCATACTCTTAGTTTAGCAGCTACGAGATGTGAGGGAAAGAAACATTCGAAAATATCACTTTGGCACCATGTTGCCATAGAACTACGAGGGAATCCGTGTTTTTGCTAATTATCCGTAAAGATCATGTCAAGGCGCATACCCTTGCCGACTTTCAAGGTCATACCTACACTTATGAGGGCGTGAGGGAAAGAAGCATTAGAGAGTTTCATGAATTAGCCGACTTTGGCACCATGTTCCCAGAGAACTACGAGGAGTGAAATAAAACGGATAGCAGAAAATCGTAGGCCTGCATGAGATCTAAAAAAAAGCCGCCCAAGAGATTCGAGATCCGACTTCTAGTTTAGAAGCTACAGTCGAAAAACCACGAGTTTCACGAAAAGCCGAATTTGACACCATGTTACCAGATAACAAAAGGAATGGAAAAGAACGAATAGAATAAAGCTGTAGGCCTGAATGAGATCTAAAAAAACCGCCCAAAGATTCGAGATCTGACTTCTAGTTAAGAAGCTACAGTCGAAAAACTGCAAGTTTCACAAACATCCAAAGTTGGCGTCATGTTACCAGCCAACTATTGGTAAAGTCCAGGGTTTTTACTAATTACTTGCAAAGGGCATGTCAAGCCGCTTGCCCATGTCAAGTTTCAGAAAAAATTGACAGTTTTACCAAAATTCGAGTTTGGCACCATGCTACCAGAGTACTATAAGAGTTAGAAAAAAAGAAAAAGCATGAAGTTGTAGGTCACGATGAGATCTAAATACCTGGGAAAAATAGATTTCAAATCAGAATCCTAGTTTAGGAGCTATAGTAAAATAACCGCAAAAACATGGAAACTCTTCACTAAATGTTGGGCCTGTTGAGAAAACTACGAAGCGTAGAACACCAATGTTTTTTGTATTTTAATAAAATTCAATTCCCTGTTATGAAAATTTCGTCAAATTTCAGATCCGACCCACCGTTCAAAATATATGAAGCGAGAACTGAAAGTCTACTTTTCTAAAAGTCCAAAAATCCGCCATTGTTATTTTTTTGGTCATTTCCGGTAAAAAATTCCATGATTTCGGGATTTTTCCTCCGATGAATTCTTTCAAGCCGTGAAAATTTTCAGGCTCCTAGCTCGTCTGGAAGTGGTCGGGAATTTGTATACGTGAGTGAGTGAGTCACACATGCGGCTGTATAGTATTAGAGATCACGAATGGCCAGCGAGAGCAGCGTTCGAAACGATTTTGTATCAATCACGACTTTCCTGAGAGATCATTGATCGTACGCAACTTGAACAGATCAAAAACAGATCAACATCAATCAATCATGACCTTACATTCACGATCGAATCACAAGTGGAAGTGATAGGCGTGACCGAGATCTCTCAAAAGACCGACTTTGCCCATCACTAGTTGCTAGGTACTCTGTGGATGTATGTATGTTGCCTTTCAAGACATATCTCAGGCCCTGTCAACTAAACTTCAACGCTCCTTCAACGCCTGCATTAGGTTCATATTTAATTTACATATATCAGATCATACTACCAATTATATTAACAATCTCAATTGGTTAAAACCTAGTTCACGACGCCGGCTGCATATCCTTGGTCTTCTCTATCAAATTTTACAAACAAATACACCAGCGTACCTAAGAGACGAGTTTCAAACACTTAGTAGAGTACACGACTCAAATACGAGGGGAAATGATAAACTCGTTATTCCTCACCACCGGACAGTCAGATTCAATAAATCATTCATTGTGACCGCATGTCGCGAGTGGAACAACATTGACTTACCGCTACGTAAATCATCATCACTCGCATCCTTCAAAAGGGCACTATACAAAAAACTTCTCCGAGAACAACAACGAGACACATAAAACACCATGGGAACAGTAGGAAAGATTCAACACTAATCTCCTCCTGCCTCATCTAATATTCTTTTTCTTTCCAGGTACTGGGTGATATTTTCTTGTATTTGTATACATCCATGTTTACATTAGCTCTTTCTCAGTAGGTTTTCGCAGGTTTTTCACGCCCCCCTTCTTGTGTGGGCGTTTTCCTGCAGTGGGTTTTTTTCCAATAAGGACGACAGTCAATATCCTTAGGTTTTTCCCACGTTTGCTCACATCTTTTTACACTTTGCTAACTTATAATTTTGTTTGTTGAATGTAATTCCAAGAGTAACTTGACAATGTATTTAACTGCAATAATTTTATGTTTGACGAGGGGTTAGATGGAAGATGGGACTTTCTAGTCCCAATCTCGCCCAATAAAGACGTTTTATTATTATTATTATTATTATTATACCATAATCAACCATTCTTCTGTGAGATAGAGGCTATTTCATATTGTAATCCACTGCCGGTCATCACCGTAGCGTCAGAGACCTAAGCGAAATCCGAAACAAAGTCAATAGTTTTCTCCTTCATGCTTTTCACATGACTCACCACCGCTGTCATTTCGGCTCACACTGTTTTCCAAGAACCGAAGACGTCAGTAAACTACCTACAGTGGGAGTGTTTTGAACTGAATTCTCCGAAGCATTGTGAGTGATAGAATAAGATGCCAACACAATGGCTTGGCTGGCTAGGATTTGGCTGAATTTATATTGGGAGAGAGTAACAAAAATGATGCCAAGTCCATAGGACACAGGAAGCAGAAAATAATAAGCTTTTCCTCGATTCCGTGTATCGATTGCTTGCTGGGAATTCCAATTATAAGACATTTATACGTAATTTCCGAAACGCAAAACGTCTCCTTCCAGTCACATCCGATCCAAAATGTTTTCCCTAATATTTTGTTCTCCTCGCGGCATACATAAACAGGATTCGCGTAATTCGAAGAAAATATTTTGATCAGCAAATTTCATGAATTGATAAAATAAAGATTTAATTTTTTTATTCATTGAACGCATTCTATTTGCTACCAAGTTGCATGATGGAATTCAAAGGTTTTTTTCTCGTCCACGAAAGTATTATTCCCTTATATCATAATGTAAGAAAAGCACATTACTATTAATTCTGTCCGTTTTAGCTTCTATGCACTGGTGGAAGACACATTTCCATGGCCTGTTGTAACTAAATGATTCGTTTACAACATGAAACTCAATATTGTACAAAGATATAACCTTGAAATCCTTAATCTACCTCAGTGACGCAAATGAAAGTGAATTGTCAGAAGTCTCTCATAACTAGAGATGTGTAGCTTATCTAGAACTTAAGTTAACAATCTGCAAACATTTAGGCGTTTTCCACATTAAGACTAGAAATATTTCACGCAGGGGAAAAACCCAATCCCCTGATCGTCTTCCGTTCGCTCTATAAAACTGGAAATAAAATATAACGAAATTGTTTAGTTATTATTTAAGAAATAATAAACAGCTTTTTTCTAATTTGTATTAGCTTACAAAGTAAACTTAAATGAACTATCAGTTTAGCCCTTTCAATGGTTGAGGTTATTGATAACAAAATATCGGGAACATTAGTAAAGCTTCTACAATTACAGCCGACCGTAGATTAGTCGAAACGCCTCAAGGCCAAAATAATGCTTCGAGTCTGAATCGATGAGAATTTCGAGTTCAAGAAAATCACTCGAAATACATGTGAATTGTAATGAACACAAACGTAACAGAAAATGTCTTCCATATTATCTAAAACCAACTTAGTTAATTATAGACCTTACAATTATTTATAGACTTTAACGCATTTTTGCATATCCTACCTGAACTTATTGTAACGAAATACCCAACTGAATATTTAACCATTGCATGGAAACGAAGCGTGCACCATGCCGGTCAAATTTGCGAAATAACATCCGAGGGGAAGTTAGGACACAAAGTAGAAGTAGAGAAGAAGGGATGTGCTGCAGGTGGGGGTCGGTGACGAGGCAACTGATGGAGTGCCGGAAACGGGGCAGAATTTGCGGTCACAGCGGTCACACTTACGCGATGCTCTTCCGGAGGCAACTTCCTTCGCCGACTCTCCTCGAAACAACGACACTCGCTGGCATTACGACACATTTCGCTGGCGCTGCGGACCTTTGAAACTTGAATGGACCACTTCTAAAATAGACATCGCTGCAGATACATATGTGCTGAGGTAGGGCAGACAGAATGCGTCGATCTCGAGCAACCCCTTCTCAAACTGCAGGTTAAGTGATACACCCCAAAAATATGAAACCAATTTAGATTGGTTTAGTCATAGGGTGCGCGGAGAAAAATTAGAATTAAGGCTAAACTTATGCTAATGTGAGGAATGCACAAATGATCGACACGCACTCACGCCCCCAAGTGCGCAAACACCAAAGTGATGAATTTCACTATGAGAAGATCATTTTACTTGACAGGGATCCAGACCCGAATTTTCCACCTTCCAGTCGGACGCGTTTAGCGAGTTACACCACAAGGACGTAATAAGAACTAAGACGATTCAATTTTCCGCAGATAAAACTTTTTTATCGACCCGGGTTTCGATGCACTGCATCATCATCAGGTAAGTAAATTTTTATCTGTGAAAAATTGCATCGTCTTAGTTCCTATTATGTTCATATTCCACAACATCTCGCCTGATTCCTCACTTTTTGACCACAAGGACGAATTCCAGCGTTCACTTTGCCAACACGAATTTGGTTCGAGTTAACTAGCCTCCAGTGCTACAGTGTATACGAGACGAGATCATCTTGACGGAGTTTAGCTACTTGAAAAATCAAATGATTTTTTTTAAGTGTGTCATTTTTTCAAGTCTTTGTGTATGCTTTAAAAATAAGTGACGAGAAATTTTAGCAATTCCCTAAAGTATCAAAACTTAAGGGTCAAGGTAAGACCTAACCTTGAAACCTTAACCTCAAACTTGAAAGGGTTTTCCACAGCTTGACGGGTCACAAATCGATGTCGGCATCCGTCGTATTGAAATTTTTAAACAACAACATATAAGTGCTCTTCGTGATAAATACAAAGACGCTGAATGCTTTTTTCTCATTTAAATCCACAAGCATGGTTGACTACACCATATTTAAGGAAACTGGTTCAATTGACAGTATGGCGTAGATTACTAGGTTTTATCCCTGATACAGACGAGATGGTCAGGTTCTCTGACTACGTAAGGGGATTATACCACAATTACGGAGGATAAACACAAGGGCTGATGGATTAAAATATTCCCTTTCCCCTCACAAAATGCGTGACTACGACAGAAACACTGTAAATCCCCCACAAATTTCAATAAAACATTTTCTTTGAGAGACTCAATACTACATAATCACATTTAAATAAGATAATTTCTCTATTATGGAACACAAAACAAGCTTGTGTCATAACTCCTCTAGCCACGCGACCTTGTGGAACTCGCGGGGCTAGAGGGGCTTAGGTGTACTTCTCAAACAGTACGCTCATTTTGCGCAAGAAGTCGGCAGGCAAGCATACTGTCTTTACATCGGCATTGAAACCTCTGAATTGCTGTTCCTAGACAGAAAACGGATCTAGGGAGATGGTTTCACCATCCGCGACTCAAGTCGAGAGAGCCTAGGGGACGATTTTTCGGAGGAAAAAAAACTCCAAGGCTTAGCGAGGCAGACAAAAGTGTAAAAGCTACCGTAACGATGTGTGTGCATCGATTGTAACTACGCACCGTTTGGTCTCGCTACCTCTTTATTCTTTTTTTTAGAGAGAGAAAAAAAATCATCCCTTGGCAACGCAGGCGGCATCGGTGCTTCTCGCTTTCCCCCCAATACGCCATCATCCCGAGCTCTTGATATCTCTGCCCCCACCACCCCCCAGCCTCCTCCAAACTTATCCCTCCTCCGGAAACTTCCCTTCCTTCCCCTCACCCCACCTCCACTCATAACCCTCCCACTACCTCAATCCTCCCCAACAGAGACTTCCTCTCTCTCTCCGAATCTTTTCTCCTCCCGGGACTCTATAAGAACGGCCAAATCCTTTCGGAGGAATTCTCGGCGCAGCAGGTACTCTATGAGTGTAAGGGGGAGTGCAGGGGAAGGGAAGGGGAGCAGTCGACAGATGTGTAAGGTGTCGAGAGCGCTCTGGAGATGAGCGGGTGGTGAGTGGGTGGGTGGGAGCGCCCCTAGAAGGGTGGGAAGTGGCGCTCCGTATGTGTGGGGGCGGGCGTTGAGGGGAAGCGGGAGCAGGAGGGGGAAGGATGCGGGTGTTGGGAAGGGCGAAAATGGGAAGGAGGGAGGGGTTTTTACGTGCGATTGAAGAATTCGGTAGACGGCTCGCAGCTGCCACCCTGCTCTTCTCCCCCAACCCCTCCCTCCCCTCTCTCTCACATCTCCATTTCACCACCACCCTCGTATCCACCTCTTTACTCCCACGCTCCCACTCCCCGTCCTTCCTTATACCCTTTCAACATTTTCCTTCCTTCCCCTCATTTTTTTCTACCCCCACCCCCCTAAGCAACACTCCCACCCCCTCGCAACAATTCAACCCCCTCCTGCGTCCATGCAGCCTTATTCCTCCCCAAAGACGACCATCCCTCCACCTTCACATTCCACTCTGCCGTTTGCCAAACGTCGTCGACCGGATCCGCGACTAGACTAATCCTTTTTATTTACATAACATAAGTATTTTTATTTAATTTAACAACAACCACCGAAAACAGCTCTTATGTGGCCTTTATATCGAGGTATCAACAATTAACAACGGACGAGCACACAAAACCTCCCCAGGTGGTGAGGTGAAAAATCCTCCCCAGGTGGGACTTGAACTCGCGACCTTCGGGTTAGCAGGCGAGGACGAAATCCCGCCGCCACCGATTCATAATATCCATGACCTAGAGATCCTGACCGTCCCGGGCCAGATTTTATGACTCAGCCGAATTTTCATGTCCGCCGACTGAACTACAATGTTGCGTGTAGTGCCAGTGCAAACAATAGGAGGGATCACACTACTTAAGATTACGTTTGGGTTATAATATTTGAGACGTAAAAAGGTCACTTACCGAGTTTTACCCTCGAAAACCAAATAATTACGCTCATAGAGCCGTTTGAAATTTCAATTTGAAATCCGCGCCGAAAACGTATTTCTCGGCCGACGCCATGTTGATGACGTGGAAAGTATATGATATCGCTCCTACTACCCCATGGAATGCATTGCTGGTGTCGGTCACAAACAGTTATAAGAGTCTAAAGTGGTTAGCGCGGCCGTGTGTGTTAAATATGAGTGATAGAAAATCTTATGTGTACTGTTGTGTGCCGGCTGGTAAATCTATGTCACAGAAAACACCCGAGAAATATTTCTTTTTGGTTCCTAACAACCCGGAACGAAGAAGAAGTTGCACAGTGATCTGAGAGCCCAGTTTTTCTGGTCAAAAACTGATTTTTTTTTCAATTCTCTGAAATGTCATCATATTTGTCCTTATATTGAAGGTAAATCAATACCTATTTCACGAATTTTCACTGTCGGATGACCCGAATCTAATTAATACTGCCAGATGCTAGATGAGACCAGGTTACCACGATAGCATCGTACATTCGCGCCAGAATAGTGAATCGGATTACTACTAGCCATGAAATTATTACTTGCGATTGTTACATAATTTATCGATTTAGCACCCTAAAAATATTAATTCATAACTAAATAATTACTTTGTCGTATATTTAGTGACAGCGATTTCTTAAACGATGCAACACCACTCAACTTACCCGTTTCAGTTAGGTGTTAGAAAAAAATCGTTTAATATCGGGTGTTCTGGCATGGTATCGCTAGTTAAAGGTTTCTTCTATAAGAGAAAACAACTTTGAGGTGCTTCTAGGTGCCATTTTTACAGCAATTAGCATTTTTATCTTGAAGTGCGCGCAATGGTCTATTTATATGTCACTCCGTTTACGAGGCGGCGACGAGTCTTACTAATACAGTTGTTCTGGAAAATTGTACCAGCTTACAATGAATGTTTTTACCATACATGATTTTTTACACGCACGCTATTTATGGACAAAGTTAAAATTCTTATACCATGTAAACTGATATGTAACTTAATCATGATGCTCCTCGTCACTTGAAATGTATTCAATTACAGGTGCAATTAGGGGAGGAAGTAGCAGTGCAAGAACATCTGTGGGAATGGGATATTTCGCTTTCTTCGGGAGTTTTCGTAAAGAGAATATTAGAGGATCTGATGACTGAAGGAGGATATGTAGTAGATCTTCATTGGTTATATCCCTTTTAATTTTTCGCGTGTGGTGCTCTCTGAATCTATTACAGTCCTTGTTCGTGGATTCTTGCGGTTCCTCAGAGAAATATCCTATTGTAGAGATAGCAGCTTGTTTTATTGATCATGAACTTGTTTCAGGTACCAACTTCTGCCACATAATGGGAAGGCATAGCGAAAGGCACTGGAATTTTCCCCATTGCATTGGAGCCCTAGATGTAAAACATTAAATTTCGAGCTGCAAGAACTGAAGGATCAACATATTCTCATTACAAGCATACTCATAGCATAATTTTTTAAGGCTTTGGTCGATTTCAGTATACATTTCTGTTAAATATAAAACGCATGTATGTTGTATAGATGCATAAAACGGAAAACGAAGAATCTGGAATCATAATACGCCTATAGTCGCCGTGACATGGTTTGCCGACAAAAAAATGTCCGCAACTAGAGATCGAAATATTTTGTGTTTCGACTCACCGGCAATACTTATGAAAATATTTTATATTTTGAGTTAAAGAAGTAATTAAGGACTTTAAAAAAATTTCTATTAAAAATATCCGTCATATAGATTTGAAACGAAGACATCACTAGGCGAGGACGGTAACCACCAGGCTACGAACAACTACTTAACGTTAGGAGAACAAATATGATTTATTCCGTACATGGCCTTTAGCAGGCTTTCGTGCTTGTCGATGGCTAGTTATGTTTTGTTATAAAATATTCTCTACATTCCTTCTGAAGATCTTATTTGTACACAAAAACAATTGTTATTTAAAGATATACAGTCAAGTCTCATATGTTGCGAGAAAACTAGTACAGAAGTAGAAAATTAACATAAATTCTTCGACGGTGTCCCCTTCTTGCCTGGAAATTCTGTGAGCGAAATTTGTCTGCTAAGTTTTTATTGTACCAACAGTTGACATTTCATTAATATTAAGCACGATATCAATTATTAATAGAAATGCAGAGATCATTATTGTACACCTAAATACGCTAATGAAAGTTCTTTCAAGTACGAGGTGAGAGATTGTCCTTGTTTTCCTTCCGTCACTAGAAATATTTTACCGTCAATTGAGACCATCATATACCTCGTATAGCTTACATACATCTTTCATAATTTAAAGAAAAATGGCACTTGCATGTTAAAAAGCGTAAATGTTACATTGAACTATTTTTTAACAACATAATAACATAAACAAAGTCTCAGTGTTTCTCGCCCACACATGAACAATGGGTGAGAAACACGGCGACTTTGTTTATGCAATTATGTTATAATAAAATAACTGTTCAATGTAACTTTTACGCTTTTTAACATGCAAATGCCATTGTGCTTTAAATTATGAAAGATGTAAGATTCAGTAGACGACTCAACGTTGAGCAGCCTTCTGAAGTCCGTTCCTTCACTGCCTCTCCGGGCGACTTCATATACTTCCCACGTCACGGTTGGAGCCAGCCAATAGAAATACGTTTCGCGGGGTGGGCGTGGTAACAGCTCCACGGCGACTTTTAAGGCTGTATATCTCCCGTAAAAATTGATCAAAAACACCAAAATTTGGCGGGTGTGTGTTTTATGCATACTTCATTTCGTCAAACGGTTCAAATTCGATTTTTAATTTTGAGTGATCCCTCCTAATAGGTTAAAGTCTTCAAGTCCACTCACGTGATGTATTTGTAAGCATGTACTTACCTCCGCAACTTGAACACAATTGCGAACGGAAGATTGAAATATGAATGTGGTCCATTTCACGGAAATGTGTCCACGCATTATTACAAGTAGGTCATGTCCACATGATGCAACTTTGATTTGCATATCTTCGCTCAAGTAAATCCCGCAAATTAATAGACTTTTAGCTCAGGCGCAAATACGCAATTTTTAGTCCCACCGCTAACTGATTTGTCGTCGATCTTATAGCCGTGCTCCTCAATTCCCCTAATCAAGGATTTTCGTTTCCTTTGAGGAAATCCGTTAGCTTTTCCATCGGCCAACTAATCAATTGCATGTAACCACCGTCGTACAGGAACAAGTGAAATTCACCTTCGTAATGAAATTTTTACGTGACTTAATGTTACATGTCATCGACTAGCATTGATGCTCTGTGCCAATAAATATGAATAGTTCTAATTCTTCCCCAGACTCCTATCAACCCACCTACTATCAACCTACTATCCTCCCCGACGTTCACCAAACGTCGTCAACTGGACCGTAATTAAAATAGTCCTTTATATTTCTAGCAAATATATAGTATGTGTTTATGATATGGCGGGCTGACTGCCCCGGCCCAAACTTTCTTCTGATCCAGTGGATTTCCATGATCGTCGAGTGAATTGAAACGTTGCATACAGTGCAAGTAATCACCTAAAAACGTTTTACAACTACGAGCAATGTTCTTTGAGAGAATGCAGCCTCCGCATTATGAACATCATTTTCTCAATTTCTCCATCAGGTAGCCAGCTTGGAAAAATGGAACGAAAAATCATTTAGACAACATAAAAACAAACTGATCGATATGTTTTGCTCCAGCATGATCAGATATCCTGAACATGAATAATATAGGCGGATGTTACAACACTTTAATAATAAGACTCATATCGTGAACCACTGAGAAGCGTCATTCTCAACTGTTCATTTCATTACATTTTCAGAAAACAGGCATTCTAATTTCAGTGATATCGCTTGGGCAGTAATGGAGCTACTCTTAAAACTTACAATTGTCGCATTAAAATTCTATGCGTGCCTTAATGTAATAATATATAAAGCCTTCATAAAATAGAATGCCTAAATAAATAAATAACATCGGAATCGGATTAGGCTACCACCTACCAGTGAAATGAAAGAATCATAGGTTCATACGACAGCATGCACGCTGATGATGCTCTGACGTTAACGCAATGAATTTATTCCATGGATTATGAAACGTCAACCTTTACAATACCATTTAATTGATTGTATTTCTAAGTGCTAACATACCTAATTTGATAATACTACACCATCGAATTTTATACCCTCTTGCAAAGTATAATCCTGTGAAATTACTCATAAAAATCAATAAACTCAACGAAGTCCGGCGAGATTGTTGTGGGACATTTTGTTAAGAGAGTAAAAGAATAAAACTGGTTAAAGTTGGTTTAAACTTGGTTGGTTTAAAAAAACTGGTTTGTACCTGATGATGGCGCATAAGCGTCGAAACGCGTTGTACCTACAATAAATCCAGTGAACATTGCCAAGTTTTAACCAGTTTTATTCTTTTACTCTCATAAAACTCAAGGTGGAAAGAATTGAAAAATCTTAAAATCGCTTGCTCCGCCACTTTTCTTTTTGTATCGGAAGATACTCCCACTGAGAACTTCTCTAGGTTCTCTCAAACTGCCATTCTCAATTCTAAATACAAGAGATAACTATTGGAAAATGTTCAACCTTGATCCGACTAAGCTGTCCGATGGAGAAAAATACCTTTTTGATATTATATTGATATACCAAAACCACGCCACCAAAAGTGAGATGTCCAGAGGAGGAAACCCATCCTCAAATTGAGTAGTCAGATTATTGTGATACGAGTTTTTGAAAATACAATGAATGGAACACAGCATCATAGGTGGACCTAAATTCATAACTTTACCACATAATGATAAATCTAGCTAATTTATTCGTCCACAGTTACGACGCTATACTGGTTGTGATCTTTTTAATTTTTTTTGCACGACCGTGAAATTTTATAATGGAACGAGCTTTAAAGACTAAATATTCATATATTTAAGGTCTCACATGGGAACTTAAGACACATAAATAATTATCCCACTGTATATGTGAACATTGCGGGCAGGTGGGGCAGGGCAGCTACTAGCTGTTGGTGCCGGCTGAAAACTCCGCTCACCGGCTTAACCAGTTGAAGAGAGCATGACCAACAATAAAAACAGCCGAATATTTTTTGGCACAACAAGTTTTTAATTGGTTTATTTTGTCAATTTGCCTGTCACCTTTAACGCCACATTAGTAAAAAAACATTAATTCACACATGTGGCAAGGTACTTGTTAGGTTTTCTCGTAGAGAGCTACACTACAATGTAAACAAGTAAGACAGAGGAAAGGAAGACAAAAGTCTCCTGGAAGCAATAATAACTACCTATAATTGAATAATGAAACGGGATGTAGCTCCGAGAAGTAAATGAACAATGCTTCATGCATCGACACTCATCCAAATATCTCCATTGATTACGTCGAAACCACATAGCTTATTCGCCATTAACTTGGATTTCCATAATGCAAGGTTTCCTCACTTAATAAATGTAGGAAAAAAATAACGCATCAGATGTTCCACGATAAGGAGCTTCAACAGTATGAAAGAGTGTATGAGAGACTTATGGAAAGCTTAATTATGCATAAAAGAATCATTTATAAGTGCAGGAGAATCTTTTTTTGCTTGTACATTTCAACGAAGAAATCGCTACCTACAGAGGAACTGGTTGGCGAAATAAGTAAGTAATGGAGCAATTTTTCCAGCCTGGGTGCTTCAGCGTATGTTGAAACCAATGAAAGTAAGTAAAATATAAATAAGAAATAAAAAAAAAATGACTTAGCAACCAAGACATTTTTCATTTAAAACTAGTCGCGCTTAAAAATATAAGAAAAACTAGTTTGAATTTTTCTATGATAACTTCAAGCAGATACAATAAACCAACTGCGGCCTAATTTATAGTAATAAAAATAAGACAAATTTTATGTAGAAATTGATTGAAGTCCTACTTAGATGTAGCATATTTTGAGTAATCTCGAGGGTAAAAGATCTTGGAAAGGGACAATTATTGGTACATTTAAGACATTTTCCAATACTACGATAAATTGAGGCGCTTAATGCCTGCATTAGATCTAAGTATACATCAAGATCTAAACATTCATCCAACGAAATAGAGAATTTTGAATCTTCATATTTTCTTAGATTGCTAAGAAGAAAATAGACAATAGTTCGTAATGAAAGAGAAGAAAAATATCTGTAAATGAGCTGGGAGAACCAATACTGAGAGAGGAATTTGAATTAGCAATGAAAAGCCTGAAAAATAATAAATCCCCAGGTGTAGATGACATCCCGGCTCGTATTATCCTCCGGCGCATGGAACGAAAAGCTGAAGCAAAGCTCTCAAAAGATCAATTTGGGTTCAGAAAAAGCAGGGGTACAAGGGAGGTAATATTGGAGTTATGATTGATTGTAGAAAAAAGATTGGAGTGGAATAGGAAAACTTACATTGCATTTATAGATATGGAAAAAGCTTTCGATAACGTTAAATGGGATCAAATGTTAAGTAATAGTAAGCTTCTAAAGAAAGCTGGAATCAGCTATAGAGAGCGAAGACTCATTTGCGATCTTTATAGGAACGAAAAAGTTATTCTGGAGGGAAATAAACAGCAATTAGAAGCTAAAATCCAGAAGGGGGTGAGACAAGGATGCGCATTGTCACCAGTGATATTTAACATGTATATTGAAGAGGCCCTGAAAGAAGTCAGGAAAAGGACAAAAACGGGAGTAAGAATACACGGTGAAAGAATAGAAATGCTAAGGTTTGCGGATGACATTGCTGTACTAGCGGAAAAGGAAGAAGACCTTAAAAGCATGATAGAAAAGATGAATGAAATCATGAGAACAAGATATAACATGAAAATTAACGTAACCAAACCAAAGATATGCGACAAAGAGGGACAAGGGAAAGCGCAGATTGTGGTTCATAATAAACGCCTCGAACAAGTGGATTTCTTTGTACACCTGGTGAGAAGGATTACGAGAGATGGGCGAAGTAGGGAGGAAGTAAGAAGTAGAATTAACTTAGCAAAAAGCGCTTTTAACAAAAAATTGAAACTTTTTACGTCCCGATGCAACAGTCTTCAAATAAGAAAGAGACATCTTAAAACCCATGTCTGGAATGTACTGTTATACGGGTGTGAGACGTGGACCTTAGGGGTAGAAGAGAAAAGGAGACCGAACTCGTTTGAACTATGGTGTTATAGGTGTATTGCCGCGTCTACACTAACCACTTAAGTATGCACTTAAGTGTATTTTTCACTTAAGTACATCGTGTAGACGCCCTCTCACCACTTAAGTAACGGGTCCAATGAAGTGGACCCGGGGACTACCATTTAAGTGGACTTGGATGATATCGATAGTGTACCGAGGAGGTGGTCGAAGTCTCGCCATCGATAGGTCGAAGAGTTTTGATAAGCATACACATCACACATGTGTTTATATAATTTATACGAGGAGTTAAGTAATTGTCAATGTGTTATCCTTCTTTTGCATTTGTTTATAGTTATACGAGTCTAGAAAACATCTTATGTTACTTCTCGGGAAAATAATTTTTGCGCAAATTTCTTTCCATCATCACTAGGTAGCGCTGAGGTAGATATACTATCTGTGTGTAGACGCTCCCCAGCATTTAAGGTGGTTTGAGCGAGATAGTTCCCTAGTCATATTGGAGACCATATTCAAATCTTATTTTTTTATTTCAGCGTCTGCGAGAAGTATGAAATAAATATTGTAATATTAATGGCGCAACAATATAGTAAAATATGATCAAAATTCGCAGTAATTAAATAAATAAAGCTACATAAGTCTCTAATTTGACTCATTTTTTCCCGCCGTACGGCTGAAAACCCTTCAAAACAGCAGGTTTTTTTTGCGATTCAGTAAAAATTACTGTGATTAGTAATATATTATTTTTTTATAAATAGTTGAGAATACGTTCAATCTACACACCGTTAGTTTTTTGACGAATTCTAGGAGCTAGAAGTTCCTAATTATTTTAATATTCTCCCTCTGGAGCGCACAGCCATAACCATGTAAAACAGCTTATCTTTTTCAGGCAAATTGCTCGAAAAGTAGTTTGGCAAGGGGTTGATATTATGATATCATTGGAAAGATGATAGTTTTTTCTTTAAAATGAGGCCAAATTCATCATATTCTAGGTGAAGTGGTTTTTCGTTCAAACCACCTTAAATGCTGCACTTAATTACACTCAATTTAAGTACGCTTGTAGTGTAGACGAGGCATATGCTAGGAATTGGATGGGCAAACAAAGTGACGAATGAAGAAGTTCTTCGACGAGTAGATGAAAAACGCAGCCTAGAGAAAACCATTCAGAGACGAGCAAAGCTTGTTGAACATCTGTTGAGACACGAAGGGCTCCTGAAATTAATAATAGAAGGAAAAATTAACGGAAAGAGAAACAGAGGGAGGCCACGTCTGCAGTACCTGGGGCAGATAATGAAGTCATAGGATGCAAGAGTTACGTTAAAATGAAGAGGAAGGCAGATATACGAGAAGAATGGCTAGTTGCTGCAAATCAATCAACAGATTTACAGCAGCAATTGATGAACAGTGAAGGAGAAGAAGTTCGTCGAAGCACTATTAGAATTGAGATCAAAGTGTTCGTAGAAAAATTATTGTGTGCTGATGAATTTTGAAAGAATTGACTAGACCGGCATTTGAATTCCGTTCTGCTATTGCGTGCCGGGAGTGTTGGCTATTTGGGAAGCTAAAAAAATCAATATTCCTGAAATAAGATTGCTTTACGTAGGGTGTTTCAGGAAGAATCTGTGCAACTTCTGAAGGGGGTATGGGAGGTATTTTAAAGTATTTTTGTCCAATGAACTTGGGGTTGCAACTAGAGATGGGTGCCGCGCCGGTTACGCCGCGCCGCCGGCCATGAACGACACGCCACCGCGGAGGTAAAAACTACGGCGCTCCGCCGCCGGTCATTTTAACGGCGGCGGCGCGGCGTGACTTGGATTTTAATACCAAGTCCTACAGTCGAAAAAGTACTGACAAATTGTTCGAGCAGATGCGTTTTGGATTGGTTTCCCCTGCCACGCTACTATGTCTTGTCAACCTTTCCTATCCCTTACAACTGGGTTCCTCGTATGTCCGCTCTGCTGCCTTGCTGAGTGTGGTTTCGTTAAGTTTTATTTTGCACCAGATTTTGGCCCGAAAAAAAGAACGTAGGTGAGACATAATAGAGAGTCACAGAGTACGCAGGAAGAAATAGGCGCGAATTCAAAAAGAACGTGGCCGAGTGGATGAGTAAATTTCCATTTAAATTGAAATTTGCTCGATTTCTCGGGGCTAGATGGAGCGGCTTTATGTCTACTGACGTTCGTTCGATCCTCAGGATAACATGTTTTGGTCAGGTTGTTTAAAACTGAGGGAAAATTAGAAAATATAAACAAACAAAATTTGTGTTAAAACTAAAAATGTAAAATAATTCATGTAGCATTCGTGTATTTTTTACCAAAATGAATTATAATCCTTCATTAGTCTTTAACCTTAAAAAGTCGAGAGGGCTATTGGCATGTCAGTAGTTGCGTACGGTCTAAATAACCGTATTGATGAAAATTTGAAACATAATTGTTAAAAAAAATATTTTATGTGAAATTTAACAATATATCCACATAAATTATCATTAGCAATATATTATTACTTTTTTTCATAGTTTTTATACATAAAACTGGAATATATATATTTGCTTGATGGTAAAGTTGAGGTAGAATTATGTTGTAAATTACGCTGCATTAAATAGTTGAAAATGAAAAGTAGAAACCGTAAGTTTTTCATAATGTGAAACGCATTAAGCCGGTGTCCAACGGTAATTGTTTTCGTACATTTATTCATGAATTCACTCTCCACTTCCCCTTGTGGACATGAAGGGACGGATGCGGGAGCGTTTGGATCTGCGCATCCCAATCAACAATTTGGTGGTTGTAGCGACGCTGCTGTAACCTAACCGATGTAAACAACTGCGTGTCCGCCTTGAATCTCACCTCAGAGGCGTTCTTGACCAAAGAAGTGCACTATGGTGTAAAGAAAATTCACGTAATGGAACTAAGATACACAGCAGCGTCTCGCGTTCCTCTCACTGCTGCTTCCACTTCAGGATCGACCGCCCAACCCAAGAAATCGGCAGTTGAGGAACTTATTGACGCGGAAACACACGGCAGACTTGCCCAACCGTGCCGCGGAGGTTGGACGGGAATGCAGCCATCGTACTACTAAATAGTAGTACCATTTAGTAGTACCATGAATGCAGCCATTACTTCTCCGGTGCTTCGCCGGAGGACATCCTGGACAACGAAGTACTGAGGTTCTGGAAATACCGCCGTTGCCAATTCCCATGGCTAGCGACTGCGGCGCGCAAGTTCCTTTGCATTCCCGCCACTAGCACACATATTGAACGGAGTTTCAATAGCTGTGGGCTCGCCGTTACATCCAAGAAAAGTATACTAGAGCCGTAGCGCCTGAATAAATAGTTTTTATTCATGAAAACTATGAATCATATGAAGAGTTTTTTGCATAGAGTGCTGTGACAAACTTATTTTTCTATTGGTATAGCCAATAGCGCGCCATTGTGACTGTGTGAAAAGTAAATTATTGTCATATTATGATCTGCTAAATTAACCCGTTGACGACGCAGCATTTCAGATTGCCCTTTACATTTTTGATGGTTTTAATAAAATGCTCTGAAATTTTCCAGTTTTTCCCTCTCGTATACGAGCAGAAGTTAACACGCCGCGCCGACTACGCCGCGTCGACTACGCCGCGCCGATCAAACGCTCGGCGTTCGCGCCGTCACGCCGCCGCCGCCGGCTATATTTCTACCCTATGCCGACGCCGACCAAAATCAAGACGGCGCCCATTTCTAGTTGCAACTCCTATAGCTATGGCCCCGGAGACATTTTCTCTGAAGCATTCTGCAGGTATCATAACGACGCCAAAAAGCAGTGGCATCCATCAATACTTACCAAGAAAAACTTTACTTGGTAAGTATTGATAGCAAAAATTGTTTCCATTTTCCAAGATGGTAATTAAAATAGCAAATATGTTTTACTTCAAAAAACTACTTGAAAAAGTACTATTTTATTTTTAGAGGAATGAAAAATTTAAAGGGGAAAATATGAGAAAATATTATTTCAAATCTAAAATTGGTACAATTACTATAATCTTAATTTTTAGTGTAGATATGGCGTCTTTAATGGTAATGTTACACGATTACATTGATCGACGGCTCTCTGCCACGCATGGAATTGCTATTCATTCACGAAAAAGGTCGATTAATTTTTTCAATCTAAGCATAATTATCTATTTTTAAACGTATCGAAAACAATAACCAACCACTGAATCCGGATCCGAATCGTCCGTTACTTCTGCCTCAAGCCGTCCTCCTAAGCTTCCTTTTTTTCTTGAGTGAAATTCGATTGAAACTTTTATCAAACTTCACCCGGTTTTTTTCAAATATATTTGGAGCCCATGACCGACTGGCATTTGGTCAAGGATGGTATATACCTACTCTTTTTACTGCCTACCCTGCGGACAATACTCTCTGCGGAAATTAACAAATAATTAGGGTATATCTAATTGTTACGCGCATTTAATCGCGGTTGTTCCTCAAAGTTACGAATTTTTGCACATAAAAATTGCTTACAAATTCCGTTAAAACATCCCGCGGCATTTTTAATCAAAATATTATTTGAGTCTATGGCCGATTGGCAAGGATGTCCCCGCCTTTTACTTCCTCACCTCTAAATTCCGTTAAAACATCCCGCGGCATTTTTAATCAAAATATTATTTGAGTCTACGGCCGAGTGGCAAGGATGTCCCCGCCTTTTACTTCCTCCCCTCTTACCCCACTTACTTCCTGCCTTCCTATCGCGCAGGATGCCCCGCGCACATACCTACCAATGCTCTCCGAATCAGAACCGTAAACAGCAGAGTCGCAGGGCGCATGGGGCGTAAATCCTCTCAGATCTGCATGCAGGTGCGACCTGCGCCACAGGTGTTCTCTTCCTCCCGAACCGGACGGAGTAAAATAAGAGAGCGTGCTTCTGTCACGCCTCGAGACTCCACGGAAATTTCGCCAGCGGCGAACGCACACATACTTGCTGCACACGGCTACTCACGCGATAGACGCGCTCCACACGTAACATACGCGCAGGGAGCTCCGTTAAGATGTAATTTTCCTGTCTCGCGTAGAACGAGAGAGATGGGTTTGATTCGCGGCGGAACGCGTTAATTCATTTTGACAGCATGCTTATTTTCCCCGCCGTCTTCCTTAGCGTGGAGCCGGAATTCTGTTCGCCAAAATGGGAGCCTACCCCGCTGAATTACTCCAAAAGACGAGAAGGTAAGAACAAGTATGGAAATTATTCGGGAACGCTTCAGGACTCCAACTTCCAGAACTCACAAGTCACGTTTCACACCCAGGAGCATCACGAAGGGCTTACTTGCTCCTAGAGGATTTTTTTTCTTGTCAAACTATAATTTACCCTTTCCTTTCGGGATTTAGTTTATAATTCAGTTTTGAGGTATTTTGAACCCAGTTCAAAGTAGTTTCATAATGCAAAGAGAGAAAATAATTTATTTTCATGGAAAATAGATTATTTTCCATGGAAATATGGAAAATAATTATTGGAATGCACAAAAAAAACTGCCAACATTTGGCCTCCGACATCAAGGTTCCATTCTTGCCTTAAACCACTCGAAAAAATACATACAACCTCGGACTGGGCAACATTATGCAAGCACGCGATGGCGTGAAATAACTGACAGGTAAAATGACAATTAAATCTCTATCAGTATCACCGCTTGCTTTTAATACGGACTACGCAATCAGGGCAGGTATCTTTATTTTTTTATAAAACTTTTTTTTAATCACAGAGGAAGTTAAGAATGGAATACAGCTGGAAAATTATGAAGGACGTCCAAACCAAACCAAACTTTGGATTAATGACTGATGATGATGATGAAAACTTTTTAAGACAAGAATGAAAAAACTAATTTGCCATTTTACTGCAATTATTGGACTTGCACAAAGACCCTACTAGAATTATGCCTGCTATCCAGGATCCGAGCGTAAGACTGAAGAGTAATTTCCATTTATTCATATATTTAGGGTATAGTGCAATGCATGTTGGTGACTACTCACCGCCTGCCACACACCCTGGAGGTGACTTGCAGGGTATTTTGTAGATTTAGATGCATTCATTCATACTTCTAAACTATAATTAATTTCTAAGGCTTTGATTTCTACATATTTTCGATGACGAACGCATCATTCATCTGATGAAACACGTGAGGATAAAAGTAAATTTGAAGAAATAAAACTTTTTATTCCGACTATTATCATTTTTACAAGCTGACTCGCATACAAACTGCACTTCATTTAAGTACAACGTCAAGGTAATGCACATTATTTAAGTAAATTAGATTTTCTTAGAAAAAAGGAAATGAGAAAAAGTCATGCTTGCTAGAAATGACATCCAAGAGCCTTAAACTCATTACAATACACATCCAATGACTATCCTTGAGGATGCCATATCAAATTATAGTATGAAATGGAAAATATATGTTTCCATATCCGCAGCTCTAAATATTCTATTGCCAAAATATTGTTATATTTTAGGGCTATTAAATGTTTTGTACCTCTAGCCCATCTGCTAAATATCGCAGAGGTTGCACAATTAGCATTCTGATGAAAATATCAATTGATCAACAATTTATTTTCAAATATATAAAAAAATATGCGAACGGATAAAACACGAGAAAATATGCCTAAACGCAGTTAAATTGAGGACCACCCTAACAACTTTTATGAAAAAAATTAATCTGATACCCACCGAATACGGTAGGTCCGGCTTCGTGGCGGTCAAATGTTAGCATCGTAGCCATTCACATTTACGGTTAGTAGCTAGAAATTGGCATTACTATATTAATTTGCGTTTCAGTTAAACTCAGAATATCACCTGCACTTTACAGCGCTACTTATAGGAGCTCACATCGGGTATAACTTTGAGTAAGAGATAGTATAGTTTACTCTACAATGTATTAATATCCTCTAAATTTAAAAAAACATTGGCCTTGTATATTACGTTACGTGGCCTTCTAGATTACTGCTTAATTATTTTCAAAAGCAAGAGCCGTGTGAAACATTGTCACAATCTATTTCATTTCCTAACTTTGCTGCAACAAAAACAGAGGCAGGTACAGTCAATAATTTTTCACCAATGACTACACAATAAATAAAAAAAACACCAGGTTTATATCATAAGCCTGTTAATCACCCATTATCCGCAGCTCTAATAATTCATAAAATAGACATACGTGTCCGATACTCATCAATATAGCTCCTGGAGAACGGAATGGTATGCAAAAATAGTAAACCCTATTCAATAAAATAAGGCTTAGTGCCATGCGTTTGGATAATGGTGTATAAAGAGCAGCTTAGTCAATGCACTCTGCGCTTGAATTTTTACGAGAAAGAAAGAACATATAGTACCCAAGTTTCAATATATAATGACGCATGACTCTTTGCAGGTTAACAAACGGGAACATGAAAATTCCTTAAAGGCATTGTAACTTACTTTTTCCACATCGCCAAATCAAAAGGTTTCAGACAGAGGTTAATTAATTGTAATGTATAAAGTTTAGGTGATCATCATTAACTTTAATGGCTATTCAACAGTTTGAGAGTAATTTAGGCTATAGTTACAATAAAAAAATTAGATAAAAATTATTCCAGGCCGGCACGAAGTAAATTATTTTTTCCCAATATTAGCAGCACATTTGTAGAATAGAGGAAAGCGAAAAATCTGCGGTTAGAGCTACGACATCGAAAATACGCGCGTCCGGTTTTCTCGACGAATGCTGGCGGTAAGAGTGTCCATCGTGGACGATGAGGTCTTGAGTTGCAGCGGTGTATACCAACTGCAATGTCCAGTTAAAACTCAGCTGTCAAGTAAATAAATTGAAATACTGCTGGGATAACAATAAAAAAATGTATAAAACTATAAAACCAAATACACAATTTTATGCATTTTTCCGTGATTGGTCACGTAACTCAGACGATCACGGTGTTTTGCGTAGGTGTAAAAACCGTTATTATGTGAATGAAAATACGTAATAATCCTTGCTTGCTTAATAAATCAGAAAATATCCACTTTTGAGTATTTAAACGACTCTCGAATGATTAATAACAAAGCGAGAACAACTGCCGCACATGATTTTGCCGTAGTCAATTTGCGTATCGAAGATCAGAAACCGGTCGATATTTTACGCCATCAAACCGTTTCGTTTTTACCGCTGGAAACATCCAAAGTCCTTGCTTTTCCCCATTCCTTTCGGCGGGCTCTCTGGAGACTGCGTAGAAAAAGAATCGAATAGTAGTCACCGATTCCAAGTCGAAAGCAGCATCTCCGACCACGCCCCCACTAGACGACCCACCGTTTAAAAACCGATTTCACAAAAACATTGATTTATTACAACACACGCATGCAGATCAGTGACTTTCAATTACGCCGGCCGACCTCCTCGTCCACTGCCGCCTGCCCCTCGCACTGCGAAGGGGAAGAAAATGAATAATAGGGACGCTCCTCGAAGGGCATTTTTATGCGTCAGTCACTCGGGTTATATCATCGGGAGAAATCGAGTTTGCACCTGGTACAGGACATTACCGCCCGCCCTCCTCTCCCCACTAGTGCGAGTTGTCGGGACTCGGCGCGGTGGCTTCCCTTCGAAGTCGACTGAAGGGGAGAGGGAGTATGGGGGGGAGGGAAAAACAAGAGAGAGGGCGGGAGGAGCAGCCAAGTGTCCCCTTGATTGATACCAAGGCGCCAAAGGTCACTGACAAGCCATCTGCCCCGCTACGAATCCAACTCGCCTCTTTCTTCCCTCCTCTCCGTCGTCGTGTCCGCGTTAAGCCCCTCCCCTCCCTGGCTGCTTTCCTTGACATGCAACCCCTGCGGACGTCGACAGAGATCTGCTGCGTTCGTCTCCCGCCCACGCTGACTTACAATCTCTCCCCTCGCTGCTCTCAGCCTCGCCCACCGACCGACCTCCGGCAGCGAATGGACTTATTCGTAAGTCCAGTTCCCTTCACTGGAACACATGGGACTCCGATTCCAAAACTTTTGGCGCAGGAGTGCACCTTCATCGTCAAATTTAGCACCTCACCGCCTCAAGCTACGGGAACCCATCGCCCGTACATGTGTGCATACATACGGCAACAATGGACTCTATTCCACTCGAATGCAAAGTTACAGAACCAACACTCGTCCTCACATTCGAACTTTCGTATAATTATCGGTTCCAGTCCGAGCCTTTGCTTTCGATTATATCGGTATCCGGTTCGTACGTAGGTATAACAGGATAGGCCATAGAAAAAAGGTAAATATATAAAGAAGTGTTCTGGGGTTTTTAGACACTTAAAATTCATATATTATTGATGGAATCACGTCTGATTGGTGGGGGTGATGGATATTCATGTTTAAAGTGCAAAGTTCGTAGTTTCCACGAACATTTATTTTATTGGCACGTGAGCTTCGGCGTTGCCATGTACATTTGAAGGTTAGTTAGTAAGTAGATTTTTACATTCCCAACACCAAGATTTTATCGCATCGTCTAAACTAGCTCCTTAATCCCAAGAAAATATAACATTATGGCAGCTACGGAATATGAACTTGCGATATTTAGTTCACCAGGCCGGAAAAAATGGATACAAAAGCTCCATAATTTGGTATAAAAACTCCTTCCCACGCACTATTAGCGACCGCATGGAAAACAGCAATTCACTCTCACAAGACACTCCGTTGACATAAAGAAAATATATGATATTTTCCTGGTGTATTAAATGTGCATAATTCTCACCGATATTGTGGCTCTCGCTAAAATCTGAAATTTAGGCAATTTGCTTATTCACTTTCGTCTTCCTTAATTCCAATTCCTTTTCCACATACTGTCCCTTGGCATGGCTGGTTTCCTAACCATAAAAAATGATATCACTTATTAAGAAAAGATGCTCGTTCATGAAAGTTTGATTCTTTTCTAGGACATCTGTAGACTTTTGTCGGTGAAATCCATCCCCAAAACAGGAATAAAGAATTGCACTCACTGAAAATCAGAGAAGAGTTCCAAAAGCGACCGTAATAATCATGGAATATAGGACAAAGTTTTAAAACACTGTTTTCACAGAAACGTTGGGTCGATAGTTTGAGTTATACATACAAACCAATGTATGCAAGTGCGTGTCAAAAGTTCTACTTAAAATCTCTATTCCGATCAAAATATTACAACAAATTTGGTATACAAAGTTATAATTTGGCTTTCTTATGGTGAATTCACCTTTAAATGAATATTTTATTTCAATGAAGTATTAATTACTCATCCCTTCCAAATCGGATCGATGCTTTGGTAGACTTCTCTAAGGTTTTATATTCAATTGATGTTGTGTTGATTGTGCTCTTGTGAAAAACACAAAGAATGACGTTTGAACTTCATTGGCTGTAAATTTTACCTGCAATTAGATCAAAAAGAAAACCTCGCCGACGAACACTACGAGAAACATAAGAGCGAACATTGAAATAGGCATGATTCACGGCCAAGAGAGAGAACCAATCGATAGCCTGATATCGATTCCTCGTTTCGATTCTCCCACCACCTTTCACTCAGAGAGGGTGACCCTCCCCAAAGGAAGGAGTGGATGGGAGGGGGGGTATGGGTGGGAGGGGGCCCGGGGCCACCGAACCCCTTTGTTTTCCCTGTTGTGGTTTGCATAAGCGGCGGCAAACTTACTTACAGTTCGACCGCGAGCATCATTCTGTGGTCCTCCCCAATCCCTTGACCGATAACTCTCTCCGACACTGCCCTCCACCTCGATCCCCCCCTCCGCTATGGCCCGCGGGCGCGGCGTCCCCTTGCATGTACCCGGAGCACGGAACACGGCCGAGAACGGCAAATCTCCCGAGTTCGAACGAGGGTTCGCCCTGGAGGCAAGGGGAAGTAGAACTTTATGTTCGGGTTGTTCGAAAATATTGGCCATCGGGCCTCCTGCTTCCCACATCGTCCAGCACATGGGTTTCCGTCCTCGCTACAGCTAGAGTCTGGGCTTACGTCGGGTTTATATTCTCCACGCTCTCAGGGTTTCAATTAGACGTGATATCTTTTTCCTTAACTTCCTACGGGATTTAGGAGTGTGGGAGTAGGCTGGAAACAAAAAAATGCGCCCGTGGTCGAAGGCGAACATGCGGACGGATTTGAACGAGTGTGACGCGCTGAAAATGTTGACGCCGAGACAAAGAATGTGGACGCCTTCGACGCGAGGGGCATACCGAGAGATAATGTTATTGCAATTCTTTGGTATTCTCCCAGTCGGATTAGATTTTGATGTATCTTTACAGTTATTTAATTCTGATAACGCAGTAATATTCTTTTCTACGCCGCAAATTTTAATGATTAGAAATGCTTTGATAAGCTAAAACGTACCTAAAACTTTCCCGGGCTATCCAACGCACAGTCAGTCCGTAAATTCGGCCCATATACTTATGGGCCGCTTTTAAGGCCGTTTTACACGATGAAAGATTTTGTACAAACGAATGTACGTGAGATTGTACGTTTGTCTCAACGAAATTAGAACAGGTTCTATTTCCCGTGCAGGCATTGAGACATTCGCACAAGCGTTCATACAATTTTCCGCTTTACACGATACATTTTGCCCCATGCAAGAGTTCACGGAAGAGTTTGTACAAACAAATGTACCGTGTAAAACGGCCTTTACGGTGGTATGTGACGAAGCGTGGTGTGCTGAGAGGTAAAATGCATTATTCGGCGTATTTTCTGCATGAAGTTGTCACATTTATTTTTTTGTTTCCGAGAAAAGTTCACGCAAAATGCATAGGATTACCCCTCGATAGCAAACATCTTTCTTTCAGGAAAAAGAAACAATCCGAGGGTAAATCTTAACACGCTCAACGCTGACAGACGACAATCGTCGTCCGCCGGGTGCTACCCGGTGACTGCCGGCAACCAACGTCGTCCTAGTTCGTATTTCTTCTCCAAGGAATTTCAATTTTTCTGTCAACGGAGAAAATTAAAACGAAGTGATGGGCATGGGAATGGTTACTCACAGAGCAAGTCGCATGTCATGCGAACTCAAATACTTGTCTCATCTGCCAGAAGAATATAAAAAATATGTATATAAGATATAATAAAGTAACTGCTAATTAACAGCTCAAATTATGAAAACGACGAGTCAGTGAACGCCTCGAGAAGGCATATGACTTTGCGTAATAAATCATGTAAACCAAAGAAGAGTCTAAAATGTTTTACGGGAAGTTAAAGCGTAAAATAACTTGAATTTAAGATGAAATAATATACTAGGATTGAAACTTATCGTTAGAGAGGATTATAAAGTCCTTGGAGATGTTTTACCCCAGCGAAACTCAGCCTATAAAGCCTAGTTCGACAGAGTTTTCACTTTCACCATTTTAAGGCTCAACCGAGCCACGCAGATTACCTTGAAGTGACAAAATATTACATCTACATCTATAAAATACCCTGCAAGCCACCTCAAGGGTGTGTGGTAGGGGGTGAGTAGTAACCAACATGCATTACACTATACCCTAAAGTTAGTGTAACTACGACTATTGATGCTTTAGCATAAATCGCTTCTGCTTGTCACGAGCCGAAGCCTCACAATCGTACACTACGCAAAAGATATGTTACCAATGTTAGAGGGGCCGTTAGTATTTATGAATTCTGCATTTACATAAGCGGACATAGGTTCAAAAGTTATGCTGAAAACATGCACGCCGTGCTGTAAGTACAAGGTAGCAGATAAGGATAGTAGTATTAGGGAGTACTTATACTGCAAGAGCTACAATCACTTCTGAGTCACGTAGACACTTCTACATCTACAAAATACCCTGCTAGCCACCTCTGGGGTGTGTGGCAGGGGGTGAGTATTCACCAACTTGTATTACACTATACCCTAAAGTTAGTGTAACTACGACTAATTATGCATTAGCATAAATCGCTAATGCATGTAACGAGGCGAAGCCTCACAAGCATGCACTACTACACTACAGATATTATCATAATGGAGAGGGACCATTAATATACATGTATTTTGCAACTACACAGATGGACAGGGACTCAAGATTTATGTAGAAAACATGCACGGCATGCTGTTAGCACTAGGTTAGTACTAACAGCATGCCGTGCCACCCCCTAGTACACTTGGGTTAGCATATACGGCATCAGCGATCGTAAGCAAAAATGGATTAGATGAATTAGATGAGAGAGAAGCCAAGTTCTTGAACTGAGAAACTATAAAAAACAAACTGATAAAGAATTAATACAAACAGCCCAGAATATTCAGCTACGATAGTCCTCTAGTCACTCGGTTCAACGTTTTCTCTGAGGGACAGCAGCCATAGCTTGCTTTCCAGTCATGTTCACGCAACGTGAGAGTGGACCGTAGTGCACCATGAAGCCTAAAAAAAATCGCAACATGCTGTGGAACCGAATCCGGCCAACTACTTGGGTGGGCAATTAATTTAAACACCGCACCGACTTCATCTCGATATAACCTATCGTAGCACACGCGCAAGGCGGTCGTTAAGCCATTATGTATTTCCAGCCGTAATCCAAAGGGCCTTGGACCATGAAGGTTAAACCGCATAACACTGGAAGGGAAGAAAATCGTGACGTAATAACGCAACGCTTCAAAGCCCCAAATAATTAAGCCCACGTGACAGGTGCGCCGGGTTGGTCGATGGTTCGAAGGCGGCGGCGGCGCGGCGGTGGGCTCATCTCGTGAAAGACGAGAAACACATTCATCGCGACCAACACGAAACTGCATTTTCACTCGGATTAATGAGCACTTTCGCTCAGCTGTTTTCAGGAGAGGAGCTGTCTCATTCCGTTTCGGTGTGACGCGAATTAAAAAAAGTGATCCATCACCGAGCCACAACATGTGAAAAACGAAAATATTTACGGTACTTACGTAGAATAGTGTAATACTAACCTCGCTGCACTTACTCTCCTTCCCGAGTTAAGTCACCACCGTTTACTTATTGTAAACAAAAAAAGAGAAGTATCAGGCGCGATATGGTGGAAGTTCAGCATAATGAATCAAAGAAATTGCAATTTTCCACTAGAAAAGGTTTGTTACGACCATGGTTTCGACGCACTGCATCATCATCAGGTACATACATACACAAAAACAGATCTGGTAGCTATACACACAAAATATTAGCAAATTGAATTTTTGTATATCTATATACCCGATCTGTTTTTGTATATGTACCTGATGATGATGCAGTGCATCGAAACCATGGTCGTAATAAACCTTTTCTAGTAGAAAAATGTCATTTCTGTGATTCATTATCTTTATTGAAAACGATTGACTCTGTGAGCGAGATCCAGTAAAATACTATTTGTGAGAAATCGTTGAAGAAATACACCAAACATTAATGCCGATATCACTGTGAATGAGAAACGCTTTCGGCCCTAATTGTGTTAATCCATTGGCAAGAAGCAGTCACGCAATTGAATTGAGTAGGAAGGAAGTTCCTCTACATGAACCGTTCCCTGAACCGACGGAGGCTTCTTACTTCCTACTAATAGATAGAGCGGATAAAATATCACACCTTTCATTTTTTCCAGATAAATCATTCTGTTTTTACCACGATTTCTACATGCAGCCGACCTCTACCAACCTAGCTTTCTAATCACTAGTTCCAATAGGAATATAAATAATTAAAACACGATTTTCTGGTGATATTAAGAAATAAAATTATAACTTTTTAAAGTGCTTGAATTTCAAAAATGAAAGCTTAGTGCTTGCCTACTTCCTCATTTATCTATTCTTTTTCCTCCCGCTGCATTCTTTTAGAAATTTCTAAATAAAAAATGAACAGTTTTGAAAGTAGTTAACAACTAGCTCCACGAATTGACAATTTTTAACGTTATCAAGCTTGGTGAGAGAAGATCAGTTCAAAAGCTTCATATCGATAGAAACCTATCATTTCCAAAGCTAGCTAGCGTCCTGTCCACACATGAAATAAGTACATCAAAAAACTATTTTATATGGCTTGTATTATATAATAATCAGCCGATTGAGGCTAAAAACCTTTTAAAAAAGGAGGAGTTTCCTAACTTGAAGTGGTTTTTAACCCGTCAGTCGCATACAATGTTAGCAAAGTTTTCTCAGACGCTCCAGAGAAAAAGCATTATTTTCGTATCTCGCCGAAGGAAAAAATATGTTTACGTACATAAAATATGTCATCAACTGAGCAATAAAATGAAATGACACAGAAAAATCACCCTTTTGTTACCAGTTATCCCATTAATTTGCTAAGTAGGATGTCACTCCTCGTACATTAACGCTATATTCATATTAACTATCCTTTTATTGCCTTTTTTATTGACTCGGGTTTTCAGAACATCAATAGATAAGTAATTGGCGCCACCTCAAAATGTCACGAATGTTCTTTAACAATGGTTCAAGGTTTAGAAGATGACAGCAAGGATTATGGAACAGAATTGCCTTCACATAGCTCGAATAGCACGGTTGTGGGAGCAACCTCTACTCTTAAGCAAGATTATGAATATATCATCTCAAAGCAGATACTTTCCTGAGCCCCAATAAACGTTATGGGCGTATATGGAGAGAAGCATTTTGCTTGGCTTCAGTCGAACTCGAAGTGGCACAGGCGTTTTCAATAAACGCTCAACGCCATGGGGCTCGAACCCGGACATTCCAGTTTTCTTAACGGTCCTCGAATCGTCGTTTTTCAGACCATGGTGAGAGTACCATATTTCCTGCGCATGCGTTCTGGGGTCTGCGGTTACGTAACTAGGAGGTAGGTGCATGCCTTTTTCTACACGGTAACCACGAACGGAGCTTCATGATTTTTTTGGTCGTAGTCAAAGGGTAAGAAACGATAATATTAGATTATACCCGCGCTGTTTCATAACGGCAAAAGACTATCTTATTCCATAACGATAACGAAGTTAACCTAGAGTACTCAAATTACTCATATTTATAGTGAACGATATTTAAAACAGGTGATGTTACGTTACTCTGACTTGGTACTAAATTGAAACGTAAAGTTAATGGAAGATAATCGAAACGCTTGTACATATTCTAGACGCTTATGCACACGTACGAGTGATTCCCATCGGTGGGACATGATGGTAGGTGTTGAAACAAGGAGCTGATGAATAAAAGCAAAAACATGTCTACGACAAATTTAAAGAAAATTAGAAATTTCAGATATATGCCTAATAGTGCATCCACAGAGAAACATTTATCTTCGCTGATTCGTCCATTGAACACTCTAGAATGATAAAAAACGCTTTGGCCGAAGGACTAATCGGAGGGTTTACCGAGGCGTTTCTTTTCGGAAATAAGGTTTGCTAAAATTATAGCAAAAGTTCACAGAGAGGTCATGTCCATTCCTCAAGAAAATAAATCCCCGAGCAGACATTATTTTTTTTTTTTTTTAATATTGCATACGTATTATTGTTGAGCCAGGTACGTGCCCCAAGAAACCCATTGAATACTTAGAAAACCGACCGCGGTAGCCAGGCTAAAAAATGTCAGTCTAGCTAATGGTCGCGGGTTCGCATTCCACCTCGGGCATGCATGTCACGTTTGGAGAATAAAGACAATCCAAGAAAAAGCAAAATTCAAGCACACTTTGGCAAATAGCGATTTCTTACTGCTGTACAATTCAACAGACACAACTCTGCTTTTACCACACGTTTCAATGAGCCAAATGCATCGTATAAACAAATGATTCCAAATACCTCACATCGTCTACACAGATGATTCGAATGCGATTGAAAAACCTAGTGAAATAAGACGGCTGCGAATATTATATTAATCATTATCATAGAGAACTACTATTTGGTGCTATATTTATCTTGATTACGTAAGATTCAGGTGGCAGGTGGACAAGTAGCTGAACGCAAAGGCAGAAGAGTGAAGAAAGACCGGAGAAAACCAAAGTGCCGGCCAGTGTCTTATAATGAGAGACACTAAAACACATTATTTATCTAGAATTCGACGGAAGTGATTAGCTACAAAAATATGCACATCTACGAAGTACAAGCAAGCCACCTCCTGGGTGAGAAACAAGGGGCGATTCCACATCTGGAATGTAACATACGTCCCATTTCAAGGTCAAACCTGACAAGTTCCCCTGACCCTTAATGAATACTGGGAAAAACATACTTACCTACAACGCAAAAAGGATATCTCCCACAAGCTAGCACAGGATAATATTGGTGCCTCTATAAGGGAAATAGAAAAAGGGAACATATATGCCTTGATGCTGTGCGAGGTAAGATGGAGGGATAGCGGGGACTATTGGAGTGATAGTTACAGGGTAATCTATAGTGGGGGAAATGAGAGTCAACGTGGGGTAGCTGTGGTATTGAATGCAAAACTGGGGATGAGGCGGACGGAAAGAAAGACAAACGAGGAAGTTCTTGTTATGATAGGTGAGGAAAGGAAACTTTTAGATGAGATTAGGAAGATACAAGTTAGGTGATTAGAGGTGTTAATTAGGGGCGATGGGTTACTTATTTAATCGAGGGGACGATGCTGGGTAAGCGGGGAAGAGGAAGCAAGGGAATAGGTTTTATGAACGGGATAAAGAAGAGCAGGGAGTATGCTGAGATGAAAAAATAAATATTGGTAGACAGAGCCCTGGATATGCCAAAATCTAGATGAATTTTTATTTACTTCCATGATGGGGCAATCGGCCGTAGTTATTGAATGTATCAGTTTATGCCGTAAACAGAGGAAGTGGAAGAATTGTCGCCAATCCGTCGCTTCTGACATGTGTGAGCACATGTCAGCCAAAATGTTTTTAAAAAAGACACAGGTTACTTAGCAACGGAATTGAAAAAACTTGGCCATGTCGGGCGAATCATCTAGAAGACAAAAAAGATTCAGTTAATAACGCCACCAAACCACCTTTCCTCTTCCACGAAAATTGTTCTAAACGTATTAGCGAGACGGCAACGTTCGTAGAAAAATTTGGTTGCAACAGGACGTGGCACTCCTCACTCAAAGAAGTGACTGTTCTATTCAAGACACATTTCGAGTAAGCGGCGTTTTCCCTTTGATGTGCAGCATCAAGTGCGGGTCTCATCGCACGACACTCTAGTAAGCTCGGGAATATGGTTCTTTCTTGACGGACATGCTCTCTCGTATATATATATATATATATATGCCACGCGATCCTGAATATCGCCGGCGTTTCTGGTTTCTTTCGGTGGGATTTTATCTATCTAGCGCTGCTTAGGGATGTGAGTCGGCAACGCTGGGCTCGGAGTCATCTTGTTTGCGTCCCGGCCTTGTGATATTGCGTAACTCATCCGCGGCATCGCCAGCCAGCCACTAGTCAATGCGGGACAGCGCTATTCCGATCGCATACGTCCGCTTCCCTCTCATTCTAAGGCGAGAGCGCATCCATTTCAAATGAAGAGAACAGCTAAGTTCAGCAAGTCGCAGAGGAATTCTTTGAGTAGTTCCCAAAGAATTTCGCAGCGTGAAACGCGAAGTCAAATCTCACGCATTCCGAATGACGAAGGTTGTTTCGCCGTTGACAATAATTCACTCCACAGGAAGACTGACGAAGTGCCCTTCGATTCGTATAAGTAATATAGTTAGATTTGGGAGAATCGACAACTAGGGTTATGCTGCGCCTTAGTCAATATCCAGCGCATATAATATTTATTAGTAATAATTATTGAAAAACACAAGTCAAGAGTCGAATATCGAAAAACTATGTTCCAACGCAAGACACTGAAACTTGACGTCGCGAGTGAATTGACTGCGATTGGTGGGCGGAAACGAGAGAAAAATGAACAACAACCTTAGCCAGTTTGATTAACTTCAAGTAACAGCATTTATGTAACCACAATCATTACAATAGAAAACAAGCCCGTAGGCTAAAAACCGTTAACTTGGTCTATACAAGACGAACACAAGTCACAACTGGAACCAAGCAGATACGTCCTTCTGCGGCCGCGGTCAGGTTCAAAGAGAGCTAGACTGTTCACGGTACAATTTGACAGCGCAGAAGGGGAATCAGCTGACCAGTGGAGGAGTGGGGAGAGTAGGGGAAGTGCTATCACACTTTGGATTGGTGGGAATGTTCACAGGTCGACCTGAAAGTGGAAAAAGATGTCAGCACCAGCGCGGACCGAATAAAATCAAGGTGCTTGCAGGAATTGCGATGACTTGAGCGTTCGCGTTGACCAAAGCCAGGTCACGGCACTTGTCTCATCCCTCTCTCCGAGGATTTTCGAGTCTCGAGGTTTCGAGGAGGAAAAATTGGCACAATGTGAAGTCATTGATATTGATTTCGCTGATTTAAAATTTGAATTTGTAAAAACCTTCCATAAACTTACCATTCGTAACTGTTCGCTATCGTAACGACTCTCTTAGCGTTACGTAACTACGGAAAAAAACTCTTTGAAAAATTAGCTAGTTTCTCGCAGAGCAGTAGGGTAAGGCGCCACTACTCTTTGCAGTTGATAAGTATCACTAATTATGAAAGAAGGACTTCGAAATTATTATGACGAGGGATTAGAACGCTAAAACTATCACAAACTCCGGAAAAAAACAGAAAAAAACATCAATTAACGTAGAAATCAATACAGTAGAATGTCGTTATTGTGAACTCTCGAGTCTATTTAGAAACGTTCAAAATCGCTATCTTTCATCACAATACAGAGAAAACGTGGAAATAGAGAGTTCAAAAGAAGTTAGTAAGAACAATAATTAGGGAAGTATTCGTAAGCATCTCTGAATCTCCACTTTAGATGCTAAAAAGTAACTTAAGCATTTTGATTGAACGTGAAATTTTAAATGCCTTTAAAATCATCAAAAATACAGTCACTAATTCTGCTGATGCATTGAATCAATATCTCTAGTACCAATATCGCAATGAGGAGTGCATTTCAAAAGATGAAACCATTGCATGACCAGGACAAGGAGCAGCACATAACCAATGAATAGTGCGACAAAAACTGACACGATAATCTTTCGACAACCGAAGCGTGCGTCGGACGGACAGTGATACATTTTGCTGAAAAGGTGTAAAGATGAGTTCCATGCTATCACCACTGATGAATATCAGCGGGATAATAATAGATTGTCCATGATAATAAAACACGGTAGACTGAAAACCAAATCGCTAGCATTTTGTACATACATACATATATTACTGTATGACAAATGTAGCAACCAGCTACGAGAAAGCAATCCACAAAGAACGAGACTTTCAATTCAGTTTTTTTATTTCCAGCCGGTAGTTATATGAAACGAGGTAATTTTACACCCCCGTGCGTAAACACGGCGGTATTGTTTGGGTGTACCTGCCTTCAATTCCTCGGGCAAGTGAGCGACAATTATGTGGGCATGCACCGTGGTGAAAGGGAGTCACTGAAGCATTCTGCGAACTGACGATTTCAAAGCGCGTGCACGCATCACTAAATCAGAATGCAATTTAAATCGAACTTTCCGGACACATAATATCTCAAAATAAATGGTATTTTCACTCTCAGCCTTCTGAACTAACTCTGCGATAAATAAATGAGTGTTCATTCTCCATTGGAGACCAAACGGATCGGTCCAGCGTCACCCGCGGGTTGCCTTGTGAATGACTAACCTCAATGCAAAGGTATGTCCACCGAGTCATTAGTGAGAATCGGCATAATTCATGTACAGCGCACGAACTTAACGAAGGTTTATGGTCAATTTTCAAATAACCAAGTCCCTCGAGGTTCACATTGGTCTCTCGGTCACTTTTAAAGAGACTCAACTGATTGGTTTTCCAAACTGAACCTACTAGGTATTCGAAACTAAAAACACCGAATGAAACCTACGTTATCAAATTGATGGTACTAGGTACTACTAATTCATACTAGTACCTACTACTGTCGCAATGAACACTTGGGGGCAGCACACCGGCGCATTTTGCCAAACAAATCCACAAATAATTCATAAGAACCAAACATATTATCCGTACATATCATGTAGGCCTGTTCTTAGTGTTCCACGTTTTAAATGTAATAGAAACATGTCCAATGAAATGATCATTAAATCCTATGCTTTCCTTTAGGCTAGCTAACAATACAAACAAAAATGTTTCTAGAGTACCATTACTGCTACTTGAAATCCTTCCACTCACCCCAGGACCTAACGGACCTAATTTATGAAAACTCGTAAACATGGACTGAGGAAATTAGAGGTTTTCGTGAGCTTGCCTGCAAAACAATATGACGTCCATGTTTCTGGGTACGACCTCGTAAACACGAATTCAAGTGTTTGAAATATTGCCTCATTCATGAATCCATTCATGCATGCACCTATTCCATGATACTGTTATTAAAAGTGTTATATATTTATCCTTTTGAGGACGGAATATTACCGTCAAGGACTGGTATTCTTGGAGAAAAAGACTACTAAACATTGAAGCAGAGCGTGAATATGTTTTTACAGAATTTTTGATTCAATTTGTTAGAAAACAACTAAACGTCCAAGACTGTCACCAATAAGAAAGGGATTTGAAGTCGGAAAGGTAGTGATCAACTGTTCACGTCACAGCTACAATCCACAATTCAATCCAAAAGGCTTACATTTTCTCCCAATCATACTCTCGGCGAGAAAAGGCTTTCCACAAAATAGGTTTCCACGACCTTTGCATTAAACAAACCATGCCATTTCATCTTATCATTTTTTGGACGAATATGGCTGTGGCTGTCGTTCAACAGTCAGAATCAAGAGCTAACGCTTTGAAAATAAATTTTGTGATACGATTGCTTTTATTTTCGTCGGCGGCGAGGGAAGAAAGCCTAATATCTATGACGATTGTCCCCGGTCAGACAGCATTTTTAGATTATTTAAAAAGTGAAAAATGTAAAAACATTTTCAGTGTTTTGGAGGAAAGATAAAATAAATGCCCGAGGACTCGAACGTAATCCTAATTTATATTCTGGATATGCGTACGGTTGTAGAACCACTTCTTGAGTAATATGATAAAGCACATGTCAAAGAATGTCAGTATGTATATAGATGATCCATTTCTCCTTGCAAACGCTATAAATAAATCATAAAGTTTATGACAGTGGTAATTTGAGCGTTTTTTATAAAATAGGAGAAAAGGAAAACCTATTTAAGTACAAAAATCCTTTCGGTTTAATCCCTCACTAATGGATCTTCGTACATTAAAATACAGCTAGGGATTAGGGGTTTGTATGAATGTTAAGGATAAGGAAATTTATCACGGATACAGAACTGAAGCCTTTTTTATCTAAGCGTTCCTTAAAGCACGCAACATGAATTATAATTCGTTCAATTATCAGTTTTGGTAATTTTTGGCTGAATTTTCGATACGGTTAAACCCGTTAAACCTAATGTGCTTAAAATTCTGGGAGGAGAAAGAGCTTTGTTTCGCAGCGGCTCTTATGCAATTCCAGATGACAGATATATCACATGTTCTTTTTCTCCCAAATATCGGTTTGTACCTCTTCATCAACATCTGTTGAGGAAAATGCTTCGTCGCTCATTTTACTTACTGCATTATAATTTTACCTTATTTTATCTGTGGGCTACCACAAGATAATCTCATGTTAAACTCACCTTAAAAGCATTTTAAAGATCCCAGAGCATAATTACAACAGATGAAGGAACTTCATTCTGACCGTATATTCTAGCGATTATTTGTGCAGCTGATTAGTCTGCCACCGTATCTACTCAATATAACAGCTATAAAAGCAGCGAATTCAGCCACGTCGGCAAAGAACCCACCTCTGTCCAGTATGAATGCAAATTTTAGATCAGAATGAAAGACTGAGAATTGAAAACATGGAACAGAGTGAGGTTTGTGGTTTGTCGTATGTGACAATCTTGCTACACGCAAAGGGCCCAAATCACCGACTAAGGCACGACCTATTGCGCACAGCAACCACGCAGGAATTGCCATCGCAAAATCATTTACCTTAGGATTCGTAGTACGAGGATTCGATTAATCTACATTGGCGTTGTAGCATGCAAGCTGCCACATGAGCGTGCAGCCAAATAAGGAGACCAGTCACTTTTTTGTTCATTACACAATAAAGCATATGTTCAACTTAAAAATAATCATGTTAAAATGAACTGTTTAGGTTCACAGCCGTGGTTTTGTAATGTTTGAGGGAGAATCTATGAATCCACGCCTCCATAGCCCTGATATTTAATAAAACTGATGATACCAGGCCTGACCTCGTGGAAATTATGGATATCCATGATGAGAAAACCACCTTTGTTATTTCCACAAAACTGTATTACGCTGGCGCTGGTTCCAGCGTAATAAAGTTTGGTGGAAATAACAAAGGTGGTTTTCTCATCATAAATATTTAATATAAATTCGTTGTTAATCATATCGACCTCACAATTTGATACATAGGGAAGTAATATCCAGTTTTTGTCATGAAATTAAAATCAGCTATTCTTTGCCAACGTTTCGGAATTTAATCACTCCATCTTCAGGGCTAAATAAAACATACGATGGTAAAAAAACAAAACAACAACACAGCATTTACACCAATTTGTCAAATAATTAGCTAAAATATATTACCGTAGAATACATTCATTTGAGACTTTAAACATCAGGTCATTATTGCCAATGACTGGTAAATAGAAACCAAGGTTGACAACGAAATAAATCACAGAATATACAAACAGTAATACATACAACAGAACTGCATCAAAGCTTTTTTAATTTTTATTTGAATTGATTCTATACATATATATGTACCAAGAATATTATGTATATATAAATATGTATAGTTTAATTTAGTGAAAAGGTGTTACAGTATTGTTAGAAACCACGTTATTTAGGTTTAAAATATTGGTGTAAACCTTACTCAGCATGGCCACATCTGTTTTTTTGTTACAAGTATTTTTGTTACGGGATATGTACATAATTTCTTTGATTTGTCTTATTTTCACGTTTGATTCATAATCTAATATTATAGCATTATCAAAATTAAAACAATGTTTATTCTCCAGAGTGTGTTGAGCTAAAGTACATATTACCTTTTTGTTTGCTATGTCCGATTTATGATTTGAAATCCTACTATTCAGGTTTTGGCCAGTTTTACCAATATACACCTTTTCGCAGTCTTTGCATCGAATGGAGTAAACTAGCTCACTCCTCAATTTAGGATTGATCGGACTTTTGGTCCTAGAGAAAATGGTTGAGCCAAGGGTTTTCTTATTTATAAATCCAATTCTAAACTGAGTTTGTTTAAATATTTGTTCAATCCGTTCTGATACACCGTAGATATATATCATATATCTGCATTTGACATTATCACTATTCATTACGGCCATTATCCTCACCAGCTTCCGGTGTAGGGTTCGTCTGATTTCTCATAGAATGTTATGGATTAGGAGAACCGTCATGAATAATGCTGTTTATAAGGCCTATTGGGAATCCATTAGCCCTAAGAATGTTGCTAACAAATACAAGTTTTTTTCACGGAACTTCTCATCACTAAGTATTATTGCCCTATGCTTCATGGCTAGAGCTGAGTTTATTTTTTGCCGGAGTGGGTGGTGAGATTTGAAGTTTAAGTATCTGTCTGACTTTAGTGGTTTTCGCCACCAATTAACTGATATGGTGCCGTCTGAGTTTCTTACAAGAAGAGTGTCAAGAAAGGGTATGCTATTATTGTTTTCTGCTTCTAGAGTGAAGACTAATTTCGGATGGAAACTATTGAATACCTGTAGGGTTTCATCTTTTTGTTATCAGGAATAGCCAGAAGTAAATCATCAACATACTTGTAAATGAAAGGGACCCGAAAAGGAAGTCTATGCATAATATCATCTAATAATAATATGTTTAGGTAATTTGGTAATGATATGTTAATAGGTAATATGTTTTAGATAATTATTTGACAAATTGGTGTAAATGCTGTGTTGATGTTTTGTTGCTTGACCATCGTATATTTTATTTAGCCCTTAATATGGAATAATTATATTCCGAAACGTCGGCAAAGGATAGCTTATTTTAATTTCATGACCTAAACTCGATATCACTTCCCTATATATTTAATAAAAATCTACCAATTTAGTCCATAATATCTCCTCTGTATTGGAAGCCAACTCGGATCCTACACAGCTTTCTACAAGTTTCAATATGATAGCTTTCTTCGTGAGCGAAGGGGCTCCCATATGGGAATTGGAACAGTTTGTCCGGGGATTGGACTGGTGCGAAGGCTGGAGGATTCGCTTTTCATCCCGAGTTCCCGGGTTCGAATTCTAGTAGTGGCGGAGATAAAATAGACACTAGCCCAAACTTTGGTCCTATGAGCAGAGCACGAGTGCAGAACTTTGCCTGTCGCACTGGACGCCAAATGTTGGACCTCGCGGTGTCTTTAGCCAGGCACAGGCGAATACCGACGCCGAGTTTATCTCTACTCTTCCTCCGTTCCTTAAATAATGCTACCCTGAACAACTTATCCATCAACTCCAATAAGGCGCAAATTACCTCAGTTATCTGTCGCCTTCCATGAGATCTACTTCCTCTGCCGATCCGATCCGTTAGCATATCATATCATTTCATATATTTTTTCACTCCAGCAACATCCACACGGCTACATCTCGACCAGAAGAAAGAGGGAAAAAACCTCGAGATGCTCTCTTCGTCCAGAGCGACTCCGTCTTCCCCGTTGTTAAAAAAAGAGCGTAAGTATTTGTCCACGCGCGTTCCGGTTTGACCGGAAGGGCACCACCGCCGCCGCTGATTGTGGAAAAAGGAGGGAGGGAGAGATAGCGAGGTGGAAAAAGAAATAAAGAGCGAAAGAGAGGGAGAGGATCTTGTCCCGAAACGAGAAGAGGAGGGCCCGAAAGCTTGAAAGGGGGCTGTTGTGTATTTCCCTCCCCCCCCCTCCCCGCGCCTCCCCCCTGCCCCCCGTCTCGTTCGCAGAACCGGTTTGAGAATAGACGCCCCGAAAGGAGGAGATTCCACTTACAGTCCTGGAGTTCCATGCTGCGAGTGGGACAACATGCATACATGCGCCATCGACGCTATCACGAGGGAGGCGGCGGCGATGCCACGACATAGAAGCAAAAAAAAAATATATAGCCCACGAAACTGCGAGGGAGAGTCGGTGGTCAGAGTCCCCACGATTCGCGAGGGCATCTAAAATAGTAAGGTATTTACACGGAGGGCTGCGAGAGGCGGGTATGCCAGCTGGGCGGCCTATTTACGGTAAACGTGCGGGTTTTTACCTCTAGTTGACAGAGATCTCCATGTACATAACTCATTTCTTTCTCCCCTACTTCTCCATCTACACACACACACATAGTGTTGACAATGAAAACACCAGCGAAGAAATAAATTTGGAAAATATTAAAAGTTTTTAAAAGGTAATATAGAGGGCGATGCAGGTTTTCGATAAAAGTTGATGATGTTCTTTAGCTACATCCTTGAAAAAGTGCAGAATAAAAAGAATTTGAATTTACCGAAACCGGGGTTTCAATTTATTCGAATATAATTTGAATTCGTAAATAAAATTTCTTTCATTTAAGCTGGGTGAACTCAGCATCCATTAAATTTTCCAAATACTTAATAGTTGTAATGAAATACAGACGCCCGACCCCTCTTTCCTTCCTCAATCACTGATAATCGTTCGAAAGACTTCGATGCCGCCCACCGTTTAAATTTGCTTTAGTCAGCAGCAATAATATTAGAAAAGCTTCAGAGATTATATGACGCCATAATTGGTGGTTCCACTTCGAGCCCCAACCCTGGAGGCCCAAGCAAGAATTCCTGCCGTTAGCTTCGCATCCCCCAACCCCTTCCAAGAGACATGACTTACATGCATTTCTTCAATGTCTCCCTCCTTCCGTTAGGTCCACTATTTTTTTCCTCGAAGACTCAGAGAGAGAAACAGCAAGGAGTATAAAAACCTCAGAAGACCATAATTCCAATCGCGTTGTATTGTGGGATGAACGAAAGAGATAAGAGAACGCAGAAATAAAGTGCCAGGAAATGAATGCATAGCAATGAACAAGATTTTAGACGATGTCACGAGCCTTCTCGTACTTCCCCGCGTGAATATTGGGCTGATATTGTCTATAGGTTGTCTTGTTGGAATCCCAAGCATTGGCGGATCCAAGGAAGATGGGGGAGAACACATGTGGCATTCGAACTAAAGGCAACGCCCTCCGTGACACGAGACTATATATAACGCAGCCGATACTCGAACGTTACTCCCATCGTTATAGCGGTAATATCATCCATCCCACACGATAGGCTGTGGAAAAATATCTCGGATGAAGTTTTTCTCACAATTAGTTATTTATTAAGAAGACAAGTGTCAATATCTACGAACGAGTAATGAATGATCATGTTAACTGCCACCGGGAGAGTTTCAAGTTCAGCTGCTCCTATGCCAAGGTTCTTCAGCGTAAATTTCTGCGATATACTGGCTATTGAATAAGATTTTGTCACAAGATTGCTTAAAACACCATGTACCACGGCACCTCACACACTATTACCTCTAATATATTTGCATCAAAAATACAAATTAACGACGATCCGGAGGATACTCTTATCCTTGGATGCGTAAGTTCCGTGGGTTCTGTCCACCCATTTATAGGAATGAAAATCAACTATAATTAACGTTGCGTTGTACTTTCGCCTATGCTACCTAAAAGTAACGAGAAAATATAAGACCAATCACACAATATCAGTTAGAAAAAAACATTCAGAGAATCAATAAGAACACCTTCCGGCAATTACTACTTTTACACAATATACCCCTTTGGCTGCAACGAAGTACAGCAGGATTTGAAGTACAGGTAAGTAGAACAGCAGAGTTAGAGCAGAAGCAGACATCTGGAGAAAACGCGTGAGGAAAACCCACCATAACTCAGGTAAGAATCTTCAAAGCTTCCACAAATAAAACATGCACGGAGTCATTGACCAAAACCCCAATTGAAACTTGATGTAAGTAATAGAGTTACATGAGAAAATGGAGTCACTAGCCAATGCAAAAAATACAATGCACACAGTTCTGCAGAATAAAAGAATTATGAGGTATATAGAGGATGAGAGGTGAAGGGAAAATTTTGAAATGGAAATTCCTGAAAATCCTGGAAAATGCAAATCATAAAATAGCAAATATTTTCATTTCTTTAAATTTTCAAATGTCATTTGAAAAGTAAAATAGTCTAAAATGTCGGAAAATGGTTACACCAAACACAAATACTAATACATGATAAATAACCTATGTCAGATTAAAAAATGACGCCTTGTGAATAACTCCATGAAGATGCCCACGTGTCCTCCGACCCATCCGACGAAATCAACACTGGGTGGTCCCTAAGAAACGCTCGGCATTTTTTGTGAATGCATATTGAGGCGATCCAAAACATCCCAGCGTTGCACATAAAATGATATTGATTTTTTATATTTATTCTTTTTTTATATAGTAGTACCATAGAGTAATCATACTCTGTGGTAGTACTCAGCAGTTCGGGTGATCCCCGACCGTAAATTCCAATCAACGCGAGCCAGCACACGACAAAGAGAGCTCTCCGCGCAACCAGGGCGGAACATCAACCCGGAGAAGTGGGGGTTTGGTCGGCAAGCAACCGATCCGGATGGTGGGCACACAACCACCACTATACCAGCTGGAGAACCCGGCGAGAGGTGGTGGATTAGAGAAAAGAAAATGACAAAAAAATAATTAGAAAGCGCAGCAATGGGAGCCAAGACGCGTGGAAACCATGGATACGTACGGGATAAGGAAATTAAACTAAACTCGGGTAGGAACGATACAAAGAGCAATATTAAAGGAAATGAAAAGAGGAAAAGAAAAGGAGGAAGATCGCTCTTCTAACCACATTGAAACTAGGTACCATCATGCGTATCTAACAACGGAATAAATTGACGGACATTAACCCTACGTCTTGAGCTACTTTCGTAATTCCGTTATACACTCTTCGGAATTGATAGCACTGGATAAGTCGAAAACAAGAAGCTTATCTCTAACGGCATTGGAAATACTGCATTCCAAACTTGTTCTGAAACTCGAGTGTGATTTAAAGGCAAATGACAATTAAGTTTTGTAATTTTCTACACTTTTGTTTACCTATTACTTAAAGTGTAGAAAAGTACAAAACTTTATTGTAATGAAAATTTTTCATCATTTTTTCCGGTTTCACTGCTTTGAAATGCACAAAGAGTGCCGGCCCAAGCTTTTTTTTTACAAGTGTGGGCGACACTTAATTTGACCACCCCTATCAAAGAATTCATTAATCAATTGTGACTTTTTTAAACCTTGCGTTAATTTGAGGGGTGCTTTAGGGTTTCTGAACGATTAATTAACGACGAGAAATTAAGTTATGGAATGCCCAAAAACATAATAATCAGTCGGTGGGATACCTTATTATCATCAATCCATTAGTATACGATAACTACAACGTGGTTGTTCGTAAAACGTTTGTAGCCTGTTATGCACAGCTTATTTGGAGAAAAATGCTACCTTTTGTCACACACTGTTGTAGTGGTTTTCTAGTTTAGTAATAATGTTATAGGACTTTGTATACGCTCATTGGCCAATTCATTGGTAACGTGAAATATGAAAAATAAGAGAGGGAGAGAAGTCTGCTCCTGACCATTCAGGTTTAAGCGTTTTAGTTAAAATTGATAAAATTACACCAAAATGCGAAATCTGAGGTTAATGAATAAAATATCAATACTAAAATCATCATCATCAAATCATAAAAGAAAAAAATAATCATTAGAGTTTCTAAAACTATCAAAACATGCAGAGTATGTTTGAATTAAATTCACTCCCTGCCACACACCCTTGCATTGACTTGTTGGCACAATGTGGTGGCTAGAGAATAAATTTAGGCTATTTGGTGACCGTACATTGGTTGGTACGTTTGCAGTTCATAGTGGGCTAAAGCTAACGATAAGGAAGACCGCCTCTCCCCACAACGATCATCCTCCTTAGGTATACCTTTATGACGTGCTTCCTTGCTTCCAAGGAAGCTGTTAGAAGACTCTTCATCTGACAGAATCTCTACTATATAACTTCTAGAACTTTCGCAGAATGTAATAAGGTGCATGTTTGTTGAAAAGTGACCCCCTACCACACACCCTAGCGGTGGCTAATAGGGTACTGTGTACATTCAAGTGAGTTGGGGAGTAATTTTGGACGCCTATGGGTATAATAAACTTTGATCCGTCAGTTGCTAGTGTAGACGGACAATAGGAAGAGAGAGCAGGAAGAACGCTTCTCGCCACGTATGTACGATTATACTCCATGCATATGTTTTTTCCTTAAGTACTTCCTTACTTCTTGCGTTTCTCATAAAATAACAGCTGCTGGCACATACACTCTTCCTCTGCCCGAATGACTACATTATATAGGTCCAAAAACTCTCGCAGAATGCAAATTAAGTAATACTACACGCAATACCCGGTCAGCCAGGCCACTATGTTGATGTAGGTGGGTTTTAAAATAATTTTAGACTCCTAGGAGTAGCACATACATAAAGACGTTGGTCGGTACACTGGTGGTGGTTCGAACGAGGCAAAAGGTAGAGAGAGAGGGAGAGAGAGAGGGCAGGTAGACCGCGCCTCACCAACCATTGAAAAGCGGCGGTCCGTCGGATTTGAAAAGAAAAGAGGACCCCGCAGGGGATGAGGAAGAAGGTGGAGTGAGGTGGGGTGGAGGAGGAGGAAAGTGGGAGGGTTTGGCGAGAGGGATGCGCCTCACACAAAGGAGGAAGAGAGGAGGATGGACAGGTTGAGAGGGTGGGTGGGAGAGAGGGAGGAGGAGGCCTTCAGGGTTTTTCAGAGGGAGCGGGAGAGAGGTCCGAACCGAAAGAGGCGGGGAGCTAGGCGGGCGGGCGGCCTATGTGGCTTCCCTCTCAAACAGGTTCTCCCTCTCTGCCTCCTCTCTCTCTGCCTCCTCCCTCCAACCTCCCGCCTCACCATTTCTCCCGGCTTTGGCCGAGACCGCCTCACACAGTGGGGGGGGAGGAGGAGGGGTCGGGGGGCCGGCTTAAAGCAAGCGGAGAAGGCGCCCGGCTGGGGCGGAGCGGGAGGGAGGGGACGACTTGCCTTGGTCTCACAGCCGCCGACGCCGCCGCCTCCTCCCGCCCCCCTTCTCGGTTGATGAGGAAGGATACCCCCAGGGGGGCAGGGCGAAGGAAGGGACCCCTGTAATGCTTCTCATCTGGGGGGGGAGAGAGAAGGAGAGGGTGGAGAAATGGGGGTCTGAAATATGTGTCTGTGTGAGTGAGAGGCCTCCAGTATAACGTCCTCTCTCTCTACTCCACCCCCGCCTTCAGGCCAGCCCCCTCCACGTCATCGTCCCCACGGGGGGGCTCGTGGAGCCGACCCCTGGGCGTGGAGGCGTACATTATACGTCCCCGTGGCGCCACGCACGGCTGTCAATGTGGCCATCGGGACGCTCGGGGTCGTAACAACGGGTTGAGTTATGGTGGGCGAGGCCCCGGGCGAGCGAGGGTGGTGATGGAAGGTCTTCCGATGCACTCTCGCTACAAACCAACACCCCCGCTCCCATCTGCACCCCTCCCTGCACACTACGAGTGCGCGAAATAGGAAGATACGAGATAAAAACGCAACGCGGTACTATCACGATCATTTCATTGGGCATAGTTTTTTTTCTGAGCTGTAACACGCATACAGCCCAAATGGGTCATAATTACAATCATTGTTATGGGGCCATTCAAGTATTATGTAAGGCCTTTTGGGGAGGAGTAGGCCAAGCATTTCTTACGAGGGGGAACTCAGGGGGTTGAAGATCAGCCAGCGTAAGATTTTAAGAGTATTTCGTGATACACATTTGTATCACTTTTAGAATAATCGTTGGACGGAATATAATAGTTTGCATCACTGCAAACAGCACTTTCTTTCCCTTCAAATACCTTTGTACGTCTACCCATGAGCCATCGCCATTCTAAAGCCTTATACAGGTATCGCCTCACAGCTCAAATAAAAAGCTTCAATATCCTTGTGCTCAATATCCACATGTATAGTCGGAATTGCACAAAATATCGTTCATAGAAAAGATAATCTAAGTGCAAATAATCTACGAAAACTTACGTAAGATTGTTATGGGGTACATGAAATCAAGCTGTTTTATATTGGGGGGTGGGAAAGTGGCCAATATCGCCTTCCGATATACTTAAATGGCCCCAAACTTAAACGGTCGTCACCCACAGAATTCAAACGAGCGAAATTCGCAATGAAAAAAATCATTGGTCAGGATTGCTGATTCCAAATGCCCCCAACACGGTGCCACGTTTTCACGAGTCCTATCCATTCTCACTTTTTTCCCAAATATTCTATTTCCGTCATTACAACACCCAGAAAATCACCATGGAGACCTGTAGCCCAGATTTGCTATGAATTTGCAAAATTTAATGGAATTACATAAGTATGTACATGCATCAATATTTTTCAATATATTGCTGACTACCCACTTCTATCTGCACACCTAAATCTAGAAATATATAAATACTATAACAGCCTGATGATTGATTGACTGCTGCCCACCATATCTCTCCTTGGAGAGGGAATCCTTTTCTTTCTTCTTTCCTGCGTTCATCTTTTTCAATGAATGAATTTTCTTTCGTATTTACTCGAATCTCTTTTTCTATTATTACCCTTTCGATCATACGACGAAAAAATCCATTTCATATCAAGGTGTGGCAATCCCACATGGGTCTTTCTTTCCAAATAAGGTTTTACATGGTTTTATCCTCCAACTCTTCCTCGTACTTCCTCATCTCTTATTTAATCAGGGCACTTTATCTTCAGCATTCGTTGCCCGAATAAGTCCACGAAGGCTCCTTTCTTCTCTGGCTTGCTTTTCCGACGGTCTATGTCTCCGATACATAGAGAGCCACACTCCAAACGAATGTTTTCAGGTAATTCTTCCTTATTTGTGGGCGTTATCTTCATTGAACAGTTACTTGCCGATTAACCATGAATGCCTTCTTAGCTATTCCGCGATTAAAGTCCATCCAACCTCTTCCACTCCAAGTTTTGCTGCTTTCAAGGCACCTAAAAAACGTCTTCCTTGAATTCTACCGTTATAACGCAACGACTACATTCAGCTTTTCCCTTCCGCGTACGACACTTTTCGTTTTCTCCCCAAGGATTTGCATGTTATCTTTAAAGTCCAAGCGTCCACAAATGTCTGTGGGTCTCCTCGATACTCATCTATCAGAGTGATGCCATCTGGGGAACGGAGCGTCGATTCCTTCCTCATTTCCCTATCTTATCACTCCTTTACCATATCCATCTGTTCTTGCTTCCACCACGTAAATGCCGAGAACTGGTGGTGACTCTCTCTCTCTTGCACGTTCAATATGCATATTTTTCCCATCTAGCACGCCATGTGACAGCTTAGTTAAACTGATAAGTCTTTCTTGAGGCTTATAAAAACCATTCTCTGTTTTTTCAGCCATGTAAAATACTGGTTTACGAGTGGTCACCCAAGTCTATGAAACTCACATGAAGTCGCCTATTAAAGCGTGTCGGTTTCAATGTTACCTCCGTATTGCATGGCAAAACTTCCCCTTCTCTCAGTTCTCCATAAAGCTGAATTGAATTTGAATGTAAAGTAAGCATTATAGGTAAAGTTAAGGCTTTAAGTAATCAATTTTTTAGCATTCCTCTGGTTGTTTATCATGAATTTGAAGTACTATTTATTATTTATTCACCCGCACTCTAGCTTATTCCCTACATACGATCATAAGAAAACCTATTGGCCGACTCTCTAAATGTTAATCTAGACACAGCGTACAGAATTCAGTCATTATTTTACGGAACACAGCTAACACTAATGATATTTTCATGAATAAAAATAACTTTCCTATCACCTTCAATCACACACTCTCCTGCCGTATCCCATGCTTTGTCATAGTTTTTACTTTTGTATTAGTTTTTCGCAGTTTCATAAACAGTATTTTAATGCACTTCTTTGGTTAATATCCGGTCTTTATATTCCAACATATAAATTTAATTCGCATCAAAGTATTAACTGTCAAGATTTATTTTCCCCAACCCCTCATCTCCCAACATCAAAACATTCGTAATCGTTCGTGAACATCAACATTTTCTATGCCCTGACAATTCGATTTAAACATTTTCAAACAGATGGCTTCATTTCGGCATTAGGAGGTTCTCAGGAAAATGATAATGTTCCAAGAGGTGGAAAATAAAGCGCAGATGCTATTTGCGTGATTCGAATCCTAGAATCCTGCGCTGTACGAGTTGGCCAGACTCTCTAAGAATAAGAAAAAGATAGCCAACATGGGGCATAAAGGGTACAGAAATTAGATCAGGTATAGGAACAGGCTTAGGTATATATCTAACGGAGTAGTTTGGAAACTACTTAATATACTATTACTAATAAAAAATCAACGAAAACATAATAATATAAAACTCGCACAAAATCTATCAAATATAAATTCAAATTAGCGCACGATTTTTAAACGAGAACACAAAGTTTAAGATATTTTCAACACAAGAACTTAATAAACCGACATTGGATAATGCAAGCCTTTCCTGACCTCCCCAGTTTCGCTAGAAGCTCAGAGCAAGTTGAAGTCCAGCTCAATGTCCGGGTAAGACACCTTCCTTGAGTCTCTACACCCTCTATGAGTGAGTGAGTGAGCTTCTCCATCGCTGCCGTTGCAACATTTCTTCCAACATCTTAAATTAAGTCGTGATTCACTCCCATTTCATAGGGTAGGCAGTGGCCTCGATGACTACAGGGTGGAGAGTCCGACGGCTTCACTTATGACCTCTTTCATGGATTTTAATGCGTGACCTCCAGTGTTCATTATTCCTTTCAGAATTTTCACGGGAATTTGACGTCTCGGCAGATTTAAATGACTATTCATCTAACAATACCAAAGACAATCTATAACAATAAAAAAGTGTTGTCAAAAGACAATCCGGCTTCGTAAAAAAGCCGCGCACAGTCCCTTGCCAATAGGTTTACTTCCTTTGAATTGCAACGCACGTGCACATTTATACTCTGGAATGCTAAACTGCAAATTGATTTAGGTGCAAAATTACACGGAGGACAAATCACTCGCTTTGATCGGAACTCGAACCCGGATCCCTCGATATCACGCCGACTGCTTTGGTCAGTTAAGCTACCTCCTTCTCCCCTGGGGATTTTTGAGGTCATCGAGTGATCCGGGTTCGAGTACCGGTCAAGTCAAATGGTTTTCCCTCTGTGAAATTTCGTACATAATGTGCACTTGCGGGTGACTCCGTAGAGGTAATGGCTAGTCCCGGTATCCTCAAAATGTATGCAAATGGATTCCTGGTAAAGTGACTTAAGTAAACTTTGCGAATGTATTTGATGCGTAATACTTAGTAAGACTTCACACAGCAAGACAAGATTTCACAGCTTATCTATTGATCACAATTGATCACAATCTCCCCCCCCCCAGACATAGAAAGGGAATGCTGGGTTTTCAATGGATCATCCCTAAGAGTAAGACTCAGGCACGTTATGACAGGGCCTGTTTCGAGGGATCGCTGAGAACAATATGCAATTATACTGAAAAAGGTATTAGTTGGGGTTGTTGGCCATTAGCAGAACACGCCCCAGTACTGGACCATTTATTCCGGGTATGGGGAGATAACATTTTTTACTCACCAACTCAAGGTTCTCTTTTTCAGTACAATCAACCAGATGAAGAGATAAGACGGAAACATCACCACAAAGAAGCAATTACCATATGATAATATTATTGAAATATGAATTTTACCAAAATTAGCATTGCAAATCGCAAACAGTTACCATCTTTCAATTGCGTAATAGCAAAATTCCTGTAAAATTCTTTATGGGAGCGTCAAGTTACGAGCTGACTAACGAATCAGTTTTGTTGAATCAATTTATCTAAACAACGCCGACACGTGACTACAGAGCCTTCAAAGTTAGCAGACCAAGCCAAAAGATGAACGGTAGGGGAGAGAACAAAATGGAAGGACAATAGTTTGTGCAAAAGGAGAAGAGGAGGGAAGCCGAGGAATAGGCGTGCGCGAAGATTTTTAAAAATTTCTTCTTTTAAATTGTAGTATCCACGTGTTAGTAGTGGAAAGAAATAGTTATTAGCCACCGAAATTAGCTCGACAATCTGTTACTAATAACTGGCCCAACCACTCAGATTCTGGCAACATGAAATCAGTGTCATGGCGGTATGTCTTCGGACAAAAAAATTGCAAACACTCAATCGTGCCTCGCTCCACTTTTCCCTCCAGCTTTTTTCACTTCAACACGACACATTCATTCACGTACACATCTCCTTTTAAACTGAACCGATTTTAAAAAAACACAGTAGTATGTCGCTTCGCTCCTTTCAATATTTAGGACAAATGTTGTAATAAAATAACATTTTTCCTCCAACTTTTCGCCGTACTTTACCGTGAACTATCGAATAAATTTGCTTTTTTTCCACTAATTCCAGTATATAGGAAAAATATGTCATAAAATTAAAGGTTATCACATACCATGAGTCAAGCTACGCAACCCTGCCCTGATTTCAATGCGGAATTGCAAAAATAGCTCAGGCTGTCTTCTCTTTTTATTTCAACTTCTTTTTTTCATAAAGAAGAAGCACAGAGGCACACAAAGCATGTCAAATACGCTCCCGTCTTGACTACAAGGCAGATGATTTATTGAGTGAGTCAATTGCTCTCGCATGTGGGGAGAATTTAAAGACGTTGACACGGGGAGCGAATGAAGGGATAGGACGAACGACGGGGGGCGGGGGATGGGAATGGGGAGGGAGGGGGGAGAGAGAGTGCTCCTCAACCCCCTCCCGAGTGTGCCTCCATTCATAATTAATACGTGAACCCCCTCGCGCGCTGTTGAGTGGAACCCCTTCGCCCGCTACCTCTCTCTCTCTTCAGACGACGGACGGGACACCGGCGCCGGGACGCTCCGCTCTCACCGAGGGCAACGCGGATCCGTGCACTGCACGAAACACAAGAAGAGAGAACAAATGCTGGTATAGGAGGTGGGGGGAAGCGTCCAAAGGGGATCCAAGGACGCCCCGTGGGACAGGGAACCTACAAAAATGATACCCACACGCAAAGGATCCGGCCGTGATTGAATCGTGGCTGAAAAAAATTAGGTAAACAATGCATGATCGAAGTCTAGCTGAGTAAATGGCAGTATAGTTCTTGCGAAAGGAATCACAACAAGCGCCTTCTTGCGAAAGGAATTTCCACATCTATTAAGTGGGAGGACTGAATATAAAATGTATCAGATGAAGCCAAATATTAGGGCATCACCATAAATTTTGTAGTTGCAAAATACATAAATACTAACGGTCCCTCTGAAGTTGGTAACATATCTATAGTGTAGTGCATGCTTGTGAGGCTTCGCCTCGTAACGGGCATTGGCGATTTATGCTAATGCATCAATATTCGTAGTTACACTAACTTTAGGGTATAGTGTAATGCATGTTGGTGGCTACTCACCTCCTACCACCAACCCTTGAGGTGACCTGAGGGTATTTTGTAGATGTAGATAACTATAAATCTAACATGGGAAAAATACATACGAATCATTTGCGGAGCTGAATTAAAGATATTTGAATTTCTTCTTTTTTTAAAATGGGTAAGTAGTCTGTTTTCAACTGGAGGTTATTCCTGGTCTTGGGAGGTTGATTGCTGACTACCTTTTCAACTTTTACTGGTCTTCCTATTGGTCTCCTGCCATGGGGGATGTAATCTAGATGGAGATGTTATCTATGATGGGGACTTTGATTTACCAAGCGAAAAGTAGGAAGGTCCTCGGATGACAAAGTGAAAGAGAGATGTTACTTCGTCCTAGTTTGAGCACATCTCAAATATACCGCGAGCCTTTGGGGACCAGTACAGAAAGACCTAATGGGTGAAATAAATAAAATACAAAGGAAAGACGAGTGCTTCGTTAAAATTGGTAATAACGGGCAGAACGTGTTAATACATTCGATGGAAGGACTACGTTGGAAGCCATTATAGACTGGGAGGTTACACGCTATTAATAAGATTACTAGAAAAATACAGATTACGTGAGTTTGAAGGTTACATGGAGGGTATTATTTTAATCCCACACTGTATCACTAGAAGTGATAAAAGCGACAAAACTAAATAGAAGCTCAGCCAAACTGATAGGTATAAATATTCCTTCATTCCACGTTCAATTATCGAAAACAAAAAAAACACCGAGACACTAAGACACTCCGTTAGCATACAATGGCATTCGGCACTATCTTGAATGTTGTGTTTGTTGTGTTCTTTCGCTCTTTCTCTCTTCCAATCCCTATATTAATATTCTCTTGCTCTTGCTCGGCTGGTGTCCGAACACCCTCTGCCACACACAGCAAGCAGGGTGGTATTTAGATGCACGGGCAGAAGTGCCGGAAATATATACTAGAGAATCGGGTGGTTGTGGTAGATTGTGGCACCGGGTTAGGCTTTCTATAGCCGACGTTTCGACGAGAAACTCGGTCATCTTTCTCAGGGAAAAACTGAGCCCAGAGTTTGGTTTTGGCCATTTTAGTATGATTTAGTTTATTAATTAAGTTGGCTCTTGATTGTTCGGGATTTTTTATTCGTTTTCGCGCGCATACGGTAAGCAAGCTTTGGAGGCCGGTTATAGAAAAGGTAAGAAGCGCGCGGAAACGAGTAAAAAATTGCGACCAATTAAGGTGGTTGGAGCGAGATAGTTCCCTAGTCATAACGGAGACCATAGTCAAATTTTATTTTTTTTATTTCAGTGTCTGTAAGAAGCATGAAGTAAATATTGTAATATTAATAGCGCAAAGACATAGTTACATATGACCAATATTCTCAGTAATTAAATAAATAAAGCTACATAAGTATCTAACTTGACACATTTTTTCCCGGCGTGCGGCTGAAAAACCTTCAAAACAGCAGGTTTTTTTTGAGATTCTGTAAAAATTACTGAGGTGATTGATAGATTATTTTTTATAAATAGTTGAGAAAACATGCAATCTACACACCGTTAGTTTGTTAACGAAATCTAAGTGCTAGAAGTTACTAATTTATTCAATATTCTCCCTCTGGAGCGCACAGCCATAATCTATCCCATGTAAAACAGCTTATATTTTCAGGCAAATTGCTTAAAAAGTAGTTCGGCAAGGGGTTAATATTTTTATATCATTGGAAAGATAAGAATTTTATTTAAAATGAGGTCAAATTCATCAAATTCTAGGTGAAGTGATTTTTCGCTCAAACTACATTAAGAGCCACTGAAATTGATAAACTAAAGAATAAAAACCTGGCCAAAACCAAACTCTGCATTAAGTTTTGTCCTGAAATGATCAGCGAACTGCTTGTCGAAACGTCGGCAATGGAGAGCCTAACTCGGGACCACACCCGAGAAGACTTCATACACCGGGAAACCCTACGATCTTTCATCAGATAGAGAACGGGCTTCCCATTAAGAAGTCCTAATTCCGAATTATGGCAGCAGTGGACATTTTTATCAACGAAATACATATCCTTATTTTGGTGCTATGCAAATAATAGGCACATCTAAAATATTAATCCGTCTGCCGGATCGGAAGTCAAACTGCTGATTCGAGTTCAACTGTGGATCCTTTGGTGCATTTCTTCAACGTAATGTTGACATTGGAATTCTCCCCTCCTTTCTACCCGATATCCCATTCCTATCCACATACTTTCCCTTTTAGTCTGGTGCGCTGATTCCTGCGGGGAATAGATTTTAATGGAACCTACTAAATTGATACCCACACTCACACCCAGTCAGCAATTTTAGCAATGGCTAAAAAAATTAAGCAAACCATGTATGTAGTAAAGACTTTTGCAAAATAAATGTAAAGGGGTTGAGTTGGTGTAGAGGCTAGAAAACTGGCTTCTAATAACGAATGCCAGGGTTCTGATAATGGAATAAATATATATGTTTTTCAACGTGATCCCATCCCTGTTTGGGTGTGAATTAAAGAGCACTTCATGAGTAGCACTCCACCATTTGGCTATTGACCAGCTACGCCAGCAAAACTATGGACTTCTTGGCGCATTCAGTTAAGAGTAAAGCCTCGTTCACAACAGCTTAACTCGGCGTAACTTGGCTTGGCGTAGCCTGGAGTTGAGCCCAGCTTAACTTTCTCTTAATTACAGCCAATAGCATGGCATGCTCTATTATCAATAGTCGGGCAGCAATCGATTGCTACTCTCGATATCTCCTCGAGCAGCCATATCGAAAACAAGATTTTGTTACTATGTGGATGCGTTGTGGATGTGGATGCGTTTAAGCGAAAATGGATGCGGATAAGTTGCTTGAGTCAGTGCGAAATAACCCTCATATGTTCAACAAACCTTCCATTTTAATACTTCTATAGTTCAACTCACTAATTACAATTGATACTTCACCTGCTTCGATGGAGCTGACTACAACTCTCGAAACTCACGCTATAGATAGGCCTCCTCAATCGATTGTCGATCGAATCGAATTAGGCAGAGGTGTGCTGTGATTGGTTAGAAATTTCGCGCACTGATTCGCCTTCGAAGAGAGAAGAAGTCAAATTACGCCAAGTTAAGTTGTTGTGAACGAGCCTTAAGCTTGAGACGCCGGGTCTCTCAACGCCCTTATGTCTATCTTCAAATGATCCTTTCCTCTCCAGCTTACTAACATGATTATATTAAAATATGCATGGTGCATGTGACCTCAGTCATCCGTCCTCTCCCGAAACACCTCACCAACCATTCAAACGAAATGCTCGGCAAGGATAATGATTCAATGGAAGTTCCTCGAGCATTACGGACGCACGCGTGATTTCAATCACTAGCCACCGTAACTTGCAGGACAATTAATCCGAAGATTCACTGCGCGAAGATACACCGACATGACTCATGCCTTCAAAATAAATGAGGATTTTTCAGTGCATTCATAACAGCTGGGTAAATAATGCTGCACACACTTAATATGCCACCATCGCATTTAAATGCGCACCCAATGACGCAACATATTTTTCGCTTAAACGAAAGCTCACGCACGAAATGCTAGTCTTCGTGTACTGCTACATTAATCGGAAAGATAGGCCATAATTGCAATGCATGTAAACTACGCAATCTTGAAGGATACAGTCAACCTGGGACGCAATACCAAAGTTAATTAATTGAGATGATAATTAGGATTTTAATTACAGGTATCCTCATCATTATTCAGTAGGAGTACATATCGAATGAGACTAAACATTTCAAGTCGTTGGCAGGCTCACGAAGCAAAGTCTCGATGTATTTTTACCTGTAAGGTTTCACACAGGTATACGACACCCAGATTAAAGTGCATTAAACTATAATTAGGCATATCTGGAATTTTCAGTCCAGTCCAATAATTGATTTCTGTTGGCCGTATGCTCATCTCCAGAACATTTATCATGATTAATGTAAAATTATATTAATTTCAAGCAAAATGTTACTGAATTTCAAAAAAGCAAATACAATACTTTTTTTATTTTCGAACCCAAGCTAGAAAAGTTGATTCCCTTTCTGTGTCAACCCATTTCAAGCCAGGCCGCAGTGTGCCTCATTCCACGACTGCTCATGGCTTGGCTTCCGAGAAAAATAAAAGCAGAATGTATAATCCCGAGACCCAAGCTCTGCAAAATCCTACGCATTTTATGTGACCGCGTAAAAAGTAGAACGACCTGAGGAAATATGACGCCACAGTAAGGCTTCGAGGAGGAGGTAAAGCCTGGATTTCGGTGCTGATGATCTTACATTAGTGCAAGCGGATTTCTTCGTGAAGAAACATCTGACAAGGTAAGTCTGCTGCAAAACACGTTTCGGTAAGTCTGAGGAGGTAACTACTCTGCCACAAAAATACGATTTCGTGAATTTCATCAAATATATAATTATGCTAATATTTCTCAAGTGTGGCATAAATACTCTTATGTTGTGTCGGCGTGAAACAAAAAAGTTTTTTCTACGTTTAATTTAGTTTAACCTAAATTATCTAGTTTAGATTAAAACGCTACTTACCTTTTAAGCAATCAATAAATACAATAACGGAGAAGACTTACGATACCATGGTGCGAAATCAAATATTGATTTTGCAGTGCCTAAAAAAGAGAGCAAAAATTCCTATATACAAGAACGAGATGCTTTGGAAATCGCATAGAAACGCCTTTTGGATTCCACCAATCAGTGTCACATCATACAACCATGATTAGCATGTTTAGCTAATCACGGAGAGAAAAGAAGCGTTTGTGAAAGCAATACACAGACATATTCATAAAAATATACGTCGTTCACCACCAGCCGCCACTAAAGCGTGTGGAAGATGACGCTAGGACATCAGCTATTTTTGTGTTGTGTGGAATAAATAATTTCACCTCTGTGTTATATTGTAGTACAAGTTGTACTTAAGTTAATTAGTGATTTGCCTTATCTCTGTAGTAAGTCGTACGATGGAAAAGGATGCTTAGACCTATCAGTCCTATGCATTTCATTTTATTTGGGTGGCCGAATCAGCCAATTTAGAGTTGGAGCATAAAAATCTCGCCAGGGTCAGTAAACACGTGTCCCAAGTTCCTTTCCATTAATTAATCTCGCTGTCTTTCTCCGCGTAAGGAGGGATCCCCATTGTATTCTTTTGGATAAAAAGGTAAAAATTTTGTTTTTTCCACATTAGATTTTAATTTTGGCGACCATGGTTTCGACGGTTAACGTCATCGTCCTTTTTATTCAAATCGTTCATATTTAAATCAAATTCAAATCAAAAATACAATAGCAAATTCCACAAAGTTACGCCGGAAACCATCAACTTTATCCCCATTATAGTTTATCAGATATCTCAATTTTCATAATAGTTTCTTAAAGATTTGGCCATTATTTACCGAAATATATCTACTGAATAATGAAGAAATGCAAATACAATGAAAATGAAGCAAAATGGTAATTTGCCACTAGAAACTGAAATGGCAACTATTTCCAGTGGAAAATTGCTATTTCTGTGCTTCATTATGCTGAAATTCCACCATATCACGCCTGATACTTCTCTTTTTGGAAATATATCTAATTCTTCAATCGACTCTTTCTCAAATGGGACCAACACATTTACTTCATAATCTAAGAGCAGCCTCACTAATGCGAAATGGCATCTTTCTCTGACTTACTCATTCAGCCAACTCCAGTCAACTGAATTTTCTTTTAATACAGAACATTATATTCTTCTGATTGGTGCGCCACGGAAGTAGCTTGAGGGAAGAGTTACTACTTACAGCTTAACTTGTTTTGATCTCCTAAACGTATTTTCATTCACTTTTTAGGATGCTTTATTTTTCTGTTACTCTTGCTCAAGAAGTTTATCTTCAGGCATTTATTATGATTCTATTTTAACCTTCATTCCATTGTGAATACTTAGGAACTTAAAAAACTATTACCATTCAATGAGAGAGCTACCTAAATATTCGATATTGTCAAACGTATAGAAACGTAAAGCCATATAAATACAATTTTCGTGGCTAGAAGTTCCACAGATTATTCGAGTTCCACAGATTATTCGACGAACGTATTTTACGGATACACTTGCCCATTAACATAAAAAAACAATGGTTAACCTAGCAACCGAGAGCAACGATTGATGCAACTCTATGCTATATGCTCAAAATCTCTTCGCGTTTACCGCAGCTGTAGACCATGGACATCCATCGCCCCTGATGAAATTCTGATATTGGCCACAAAGGAGCCATAATCCGAAGACTGCCGTTAGCAATAAATGATAAATCATTGCTGGCAACGCACCCGAGGGAGATGGAGTATCACGGAAGTAGCCGCCGGTTGAAGACGATGACTTGGAGGGAGCATCAAATTCATCATTTGCCCAACTAGGATTCAAAGTTGAATTGCTAAATTTGAGGCCGGTTCACATAGTTGAGAGTCCATCGTCATTTACTACGAAGTTTCAATTAATTTTGGGAGCTTATTATTATGGGAGACACTACGATGGATATGCAAATGATTTCTAGTGCTTCAGTTTCTGTTTTACAATGGCAAAGAGGAAAAAGTAATTCATTTGGCTATTTCACCTGGATACAACAAAGCAGATGCAGATGACATGGTAATCTTAGCAGATGAGATGCAAGCACTTCAAAGGTTGTTAAAGGTTTTGGAAGAAGGGATGAAAGAATACGGGATAAAGATAAACTTAGGAAAGACAAAGGTGATGCCAGTAAACTGTGAAGATTATATTATGAGAGTGAAAATAGTTGAAGGCATTATAGAAAAAGGGAAAAGCTACAGGTATTTAGGAACCATGGTAACAGATGACTGGAGAAGTGTTGCAGAAATCATAGGAAGAATAGCAATGGCAAAAGAGGCTTTCAGCCGGAAGAAAAACTTGCTGTGTAGTAAAAGCCAGGAGCTGGAGGAGGAAGCGGTATATTCATTCATATCGTAGCGCACATTTACCTACTGTAATTTACAACTAACCGATATATGATAGTGGACAACCAAAACAACTCTCGGGAAAGTAAGACCTATGTTGAAACCTTGGCCAAAAATGACTAATAGCCGCAGAGAGGCATTGGTAGCACTTACTTCAAAAAGTGAAGATCGCACAGTGAATATAAAAGCTAACTTCGTGGTTCGACAGCTATTAGACCCCATAGGGAGCAAGTAGCTAACTAGTACCGTATCAAGTATAAAATCAAGTATCTTAGCGAGTATGATATCGATTGTGCTTGTTGGACAGCATGTTAGACGCTGTGACTTAGGGGTAGTCTTCGACTCCCAACTTACCTTTCGCGAGCACATAAATAAGACTACCAGGAAGGCGATGTCAGTCGTCGGCCTTCTGTACCGCCACACGGACATTCAGGATCCTTTTGCTATTCGGACAGTATTTTTTGGATGTGTCCTTCCGATTTTAGAATACTGTGCTCCAATTTGGTCAACCGCTTGCCCCACAGCCTTGAATACGCTCAATTGTCCTATTAACTTCTCTCTCGCCATTGCCCGCCATCGACTCCCTTCCTTCAGAAACTTATCAAAAGAATACATCCTTTCTTCCCTTTCAATCCCAAACCTCTCTCTCCGTCATGTACTATGCGACAAGAAGTTCCTCCATAGCATTTGGAGTGGCTCTCTCCGTACCAACTGCCTTCTTCCTCTCTTTCCTCTTCATATTCCTTCTCGTTCCCTACGCAGTAACTCCCTTCTTGACATTCCCAAATTCAGACTTTCAATGTCCCAGCGCTTCCTATTCTACCGTATCCCGAAAACTTTCAACTTCCTAGCCTCGCAGTTATCCTCCCTTGACCTCTTCTCCACACCCTCCGTTTACAAATCAGTCCTTAGAAAACATATTGCCGAGCTGACTCCATCTATCCCATCTCCTTGTCCATAAATCCCAATGCAAAGCTTTCTCTCCTACGTATTTTTCTATTTGTTGTTGTTTTACATTTTTTAGGGTATATTTTGTTAAAATTTCTATTTATTTGTTTGCTTGTCGACCAATGTAAGAAGCCTTTGTGCCGTTTTTGGAGACTTTGAAATAAATAAATAAATAAATGCTGGTTCAGTATCCTCACGGTTAAGCTATCGTAATACGGAGCATCCTCGAGCTTACCGTGCGAAGCAAATTTAATAAATGCTATTAAAACAATTAAGACACGAAGAAATGCTATTAAATAATAAGGGAATTGCCACACTTCAAGAACGAGATAGAAAACATTTGGGAACGAAGATTTAAGTAATTAACTTGAAAAAGTACTGAAAAGTAAAATTGAAAATGTTCCTAAGTTATACCTACTTACTTGTACTATAAGCAATGAGATTAATTCTGCCTCTACAATTCCTTTTAAGAAAAGAGTGACAATACCTATACCTACAGATGATGACTTAAAGGATTATTTTTCACCGCACTATTCATTAATATAACATAAAGAGAGCGGACAACGAATATACCAAAACAAGTCTCTCTTTTCATCACATCTCTTACCAAATAGCAGCTTTTCATCTCTCACACAGGTCTAATCCCTCCAGCCACATGCCCCAACCTAACATAATAGGGTAATACGTAGATGTAAGTAAGAGTTGGCAGGGATTAGGATTGAGATTTTTCCGGGAGCATACATAAGTAGGCGTACAGACATGACCTAAGGCTTTGAACTTTGTTTCACTCGATAGCAAAGGTTGCATCATGGACAATAGGAAAGTGATTCGCAAGTATTTTAAATCAAAGATGATCCCCTCTCAATGTACCGCCAAATATGAACTGCCTGGTTTACGAACGGCTCCTCGGGAAAATGAAGCGATTATTCAATAGTTAATGATGAGTTCCAGGTCCATTATTGTAGCGCTAATTGGCATTTTTTCCCCCTCCGACGAACGACGAGATCGAAATTCGCCCGTTCGCCTCTGTGCCACCTTGCCTACTGGCTGGCGGGCCTCTCCTCTCCACTCCGCGCCAACCACTCCCACTTTTCCTCCCCCAGCACAGATACAGAGTCGTCGCATGGCCTGCGGCATTGCAGTTCCTCCCTCCGGTGCGGCGGTGCAGCCAACTCCGCGAGCACCGCGACTCCACTTCGAGACCCGGCGAGGGCACCCAACACCACGTCGCCGCATCATGGCGAACAATATCGCCCCCCTCCCCCATCATTCCCGAGGGGCGGCAGACGACGTGAAATGCCTGAGGCCGTCTTTCATTTCTCTCCCCCGACCCCCCTCCATCCACCAACACGTGGGGAGCGCATATATACATGAATGAGAAGAGGATAGTGGTACTGGAGAGGGTTTTCTCGGAGAGGGTTGAGTCGGCTGCGGGTTTGAGTGCACCACGGGGTGAAAAGGGGGAGAAATTTCACGCGGAGACGTGAGGAATCGCTGAAAGGGTTGCCGATGGAATAATTGCTTGGAATCGGCACGCCTCCATGAGGGAGTGGAGGTAAAAAGAAAAATGAAAATGTTGGAAAACAGCAAGCGCGCTGATAGCAGCACTCTTTGGATAGGAGACATGGATAATTATAAAAGCGCGTTCGATAAAAAAATAGAACCTGGAAATCTAGTAAATGGTGCGGATGTTGGAGATTAGGTTGACAAAATTAAAAAACGTAAAATAAAAATAATTAAAAAGAGTGTGAGGGGAAAAAACAATACTTAAGTATTTGAGAAAGAACCACAAGGACCTGAATGTATCCCGATATACAATCGACACATTAACAACAACTTAAAACGTACTGATCCAAATCAGCATTTCTAAGCCTAGGGTACGCGCTTTTTAGCACAAAATGGTTTTGGGGTACGCGAAAAAGTTGGTTGACGGCGGAAGTGTGGTTAGCTTACACGCAGAGAGCGAGGGGTTTAACTAACTCATTATGACAGTATCGCGGGGAAGAGAATTCCAAAAGATACGCAAGTCGAACCACTGATCTAAAGAGTAGTCCAACTAGTCGGAGGACCCCTGGCAAAGGTTTAGGCCACGGTCCCTATATGCCGTATGTATACCGGTAATTAGGGACCGTGGTTTAGGCCAAAAAGGAATATAGGTAGAAGAGGAGCGCAAGAGTAGAAGGGTGTGAATGAATTACCATTGGATCAGGAAGAATGGAGTGCTGCAATCAGCTTGCATTCCTATTTTAAGACATGGAAAGGAACTCCTTATTACTATAAGATTTTATACTATCAAACTATGTTTTGATGGACATAACAGACTTTCGAGCATATTGATTGGGCAAATCTTCCCGAGTAATCTCGCTCACTACAAGGCTATGACGACACTCGTAGAGTAATATGCTGTTTTTCTACGAGTCATGCACTGTTTAGAGGCTCTTCCACATATTTTAATTTGATTTTTTGGCTTTTCCAGAGAATTTAGCTTTACTTGACCAATTGCCCTTATTGAGTTTATTTTTAAGGGGATTACCTAACGATTTGCGTGAGGAGATGTTATGAGGAACCCGTGATATACCCTGATATATATACCTTGAGTCCTGTACATTTCATTGGCTATCACAGGAGACACCCTACAGATCTCCTACCAGCCGAAAATACGTTTAAGCGTTATCAGAATACCACGGGCATGAGAATGGAAGAATCTTTCCCTTAAATACCAATGACCGGATTCGCTAAAAAGTTGAAAGTTTTACTTGGTGGAGGGTCGTCATATTGATGGAAAAACGAACTTTGTAACGTCCACATTTTATTATAGAATGTACCACCGGTTTCGGTACTACACCATCTACAGATGCATCCTGTTGTTGCACATAAAGATTGCGTAAGTGCCGAAACCGATAGTAGATAGAGTAATAAACTGTGGAAGTTAAAGAGTTCCTTTTTACTACCAATATGACCGAATTCGTGTATTCTCGAGTATGCTGTGAAGTACGTCATGGAATATTGTGGTACTGCAACCACAAACATCACTGCTGTAAAGCGATTGTTCCATAGAATTTCTGCGGGAATCAATTTCACGGTATGGTGGCGTAATTTATTATGCAAATTTATTTAAATTTTGAATCAGTGGGATTGATTAATCAAAATATCACAGTAACGGATTCCTTGAGTCCATTATTATTTTCAGACCTAAATGAAGAGCTAAATCGTTCACTAAAAGAAATATATATTCACAATTCCTACGCGGTTCGAAGTTTGGGTTGCCAGCTTCATAAGTTAAAGAGAAAGAAATGAAAGTAGATGAATATTTTAGTCTCCTCTGACGCTTTTGTATACATAAAATAATTTACTATAACGGCTTAAGTACTATATCATTTATTCATAATATAACTTTAATATTCGTGCATGGGTGCAACAATTTTCTGTTCTAACTTTAATTTCCATCAATGCAAAATTTAATACTCCGTTCACTGGTAACTACCACATTGTTATCCATGCTCTTTCGGGTAACATTCAGGCACTTAATTATTTTTTCCCATCCAGAGACATAATTCCCACCATAATCATCGCCCCCCGCAGCAAAAATGCTCCTGGAAACATCACACGAGTGCTTCGGATCCGCATCAGACATCTGCAGCCCGAAAGGACTGACGAGTCGTTAAGAAAAATAGAAGAAGATCGGAAGGCACGAGGTATTGAAGGGGCGGAGTTTGCCAATGAGAGTGGAGGTTTTGAGAGACACGACGGAAGGCGAAGGAGGAATGCCGAAGCGTTCCTCGTGGATCCCATCCTCCTTCATGCGATGCCTCGCGAACGGCCCGAGAAAGATCTCTCCTCGAAATACTAAACGAGTCCGGAATGGGAGAATCGTGATCGTCAGCAGCGGGCTACCTGATTCGGATGAATGGACCCGTGCGGGGTGAGGGGGAGGATTCGGAAAGCGGTCGCGGATGAGGGCGGATTCGAGGGCGAAGATGAGAGGGTTGAAGAGTGGTGATTGCCCCCGTAAATGCTTCAGAATGTGTAGAAAAGAATGATACGAGAGGGGATCATAACCACAGACCCGGGTCGCCATTAATGACAATGATAACTTCTTCGTTCCTGACAATGGGAGCCTGGAACCGCCTCCTCTTTCATCACGTCCTTGCAACCTCGAGATTTGTATTAGCACAGGTGCTGCCGTCCGATTCCCAAACGGTTTGAATTCAAGTTAAAACTACTTCCTCGAGTGTTAATTTTTCAGGGTAAAAACCATCACTGATTCATGTTCTTGCACAGTACAGAAACAGCGCCTGGGTAGATAAAGAACTAGCTCTAAATTACAGCAAAAAGTAGGTTAGCCAGCAAGGAGCAAGTATAGTAGATAAAAAGCTGTGAAGTAGTGCATGAATTGACAGCCTCCAAGCATCGGTTAAGGACTTTATAGTTCCCACTAGCTATAAATTACAGGAATCAGTAGGTTAGTCAGCAAGGAGCAAGTATAGTAGATAAAAAGCTGTGAAGTAGTGCATGAATTGACAGCCTCCAAGGGTTAAGGATTTTATAGTTCCCATGAGCCAACGTTCGAAATTCCATTCAACTATTCGTCGGTGTTACTTATTTCGTCACTTTTGCACTCCTTATGAGGCAGAAACTTACAAATATTGACCGGAAAGGTAAGCTATTTTTTCCTCAAAATAGCGTAAATGGTTCATCTACATCTAAATATTACCCTGCCAGCCTCCGCGAGGTCATGTGGTAGTGGGTGTTAGGACACCAGTCATGTAACGGGGGAGGATTGGGTAATGGAATAGGAAGGGGGAGAGGACAAAGTTAATTTGCATACGCATAAAAGTGAATCAGGCTTAACTTTGTGGAAGAAAGATACATCCATGGCAATAAAAACACAATAGTAACTTCCACACTTTTAATGTTACAAATGCAGACCGACCCAAGTTTCAACACACAGTGCCATTATCAAGGTATATCAAGGTATGATACCATGATTACGACCTTGATAATGGCACAGTGTGTTGTAACCTGGGTCGGTCTGTATTTGTAATATTAAAAATATGGAAGTTACTCTTGTGTTTTTATGGCCATGGTTAATTTGCATGATAATCTAATGGTGCGCGGAAAGATGTAATGCTTGCACCTATCAGTTCGGCTATATATATCTCTCATTTTGCCTCTTCTATCAGTTCTTACGATGGATGTGGTAAGTGCCGGGTGAAAATAAAATCCTCCATGCCAGTCGCCTGATCTGATTTTGCTAAAGTAATTTTAATAGAATCAAAAACAAACTTTGTAAATTTTACAATCAAATGTATTGATTGTAAAATTTACAAAGTTTGTTTTTGATTCTATCAAAATGGAATTTTACAAAGTAACGCCTGAGAGTATCGAGTTCATCAAAGTAATTTTAGCCTAGCGATATTGTATACAACCGTCAGGAAATAAATCCATTAGGCTTTCCTAGTAATTCACATAAAAGACGCTGATTTTCAAGCTAAAACTTCAATCACAAAAAAAAATAATTGTTATCTAGCTACCAGGCAAACTTGCTGGAATATGAGAAGTTATGGCGAGAGTGGACATAATCATTTTTCCTACCAGTGAAATAAGAAAAAAGATACTGGTAGGCAAAAATTGAGATAGAATGACTTTTGTCCCATTACAAGTGAAAACATCGACGGTAGACAGAAATTATTAGAAAACCACATAATTCCAAGCAACAAAATAATCTGTTCCATGTTTTCTTTTGAGCTCTTTTCACTCGCAGTAATAAAAATAAATAACTTAGTGATCAGCTTCAAAGTAAGTGAGGATTGAAACGGATACGACATCTATTTTTATGATTGAAAATGTACCATCTAGAACACAGAGAACGAATTAATGATATTATTCTTAAACAATTGAAAATGTACTGAGTTCAATCAATGATTTCCACGGCGTTGATGCGAAGATGTCTCCATTTCCGGATTTCCACCACGTTCGGTGTTCCTGAAGGCAACAGTTTTTTTCCCATTTTCCAGCGGGTGAAACTGTTATCTACAGAAATAATAAATGAGGAGAAGACCCGGAAATACTGACATCTTTAAATGAAAATATACGCTAAGTGCTCGAATACCATTTCTGGAGTACCTACTTTAACCAAGAGACAGAAGGCGCAGGAACTCGAAGAGGTCTGATATCTTATAAGCTGACGGCTTCACTATAAACTCGAGAATTATTTTGATTATGTTAGGTGCTTCGATCCAAACTGCGTCCAATAATAGAGATTGATGCACCATTTTGTCGAAGTTAAACAGCAATCAAGACAATTGTCCTAAAGTGGAGGATGATGAATTTAGGGAAAGAAATGTCGACGATGAAGGGTAATTGTACTTTAATAAAGACATATGAAGAGAATAGTGTTTAAATACACTGGAATGGAAAATCAAGACCAATTTTATCTGACGTGATCTCCATTTAAAAACTTATGAGCTTTTACAGATTTCGGTAGCTCAAATTGCGCTTTGTCGATAAGATGGTAATGAATACGAGTCATTATTTTTCTACCATTCGTCCCCATACGATTTCCTCAAGAATACAAGTGAATACGTCATGACGACCCTTTATGCTTACTTATCTCAAGCTGAATGAGTAAATCGAAACATAAAAAAGTAACCATCGGGTCGTATCTCTCACTTTCACAGCGGTAGGCGTGACATACTAAATTATTTCAAACCTGTCAGAATAATTATACACTTAATTTGTTCGCGGTGAGTGTATTGTAGTGATATCTATGTCGCTTGCATTTAATTATTCAATTGTCATTCAGGTTGAGGGTGCTTAAGCGTAATGACCAGTGGATATTTTTTCTGCGCAACCGTAGTCACGCATTAACGGTGATCCTTTTACTAGCTGAGCTGAAATCAACGTGTCTCCAAAGAAGACCAAGTTCACCAGGCAATACTTTTCTCCATCCAGTTACATCACCTCCCTATATAATTTGGTCCCTCACTTTGGCTGTTGATTTCCATTGCCCTCTCAAGCGGATCATTTCGACGAGCAGCGAAGGAGAGTTAACCATCTTTTTTCTTAGTAAATAATTGTATATTTCCACCGTTTCATGTTTCCCCGAGGGGATGACAAATTCAATGATCAAAGAAGAGCAATTCATGAGTGATGAACCCACGGCAATTGCCTTGAGGCGCGCGCGGTCTTCGTTCTGGTCCGATGATCTTCTTCTGCTCTCGTGGTGAGAGAGCGTGGTGGACGCTAAGACAAAAGGCAAACGAAAACATCAATGACGATGATTTCTGACTTGTTAGCCGCACCGCCCACCACGGAAGTTTGCGAGGACTCAAAGCAGGGTTGCAGGTATTTTTTAATTTCTCAATGGATAACTGGATTATTCCGGTGGGTTGCACACTCAGCGGTTAACTAACAGGTCACGTCCTCCCCAGCCACCTCGAGCAATGAGTGTTGAATATATCAGATGGTTTGATGTAGGGATGTGGTTACACATCAAACGCCGATAACCGAGAATGCCGAGAACACTTAGTGTGGCTTTATGATCCGGCTGCCGACTCAAATATCAACTGTACTTGGAAATGACGCAGTGGAAAAAACCAATCTGCACGTTCCGCCTTCTCAAAGCTACATGTCCCCAAACTGCACTGATATCTAATTTTATCAGTAACAAACAAATTAGCACTACCAGTAACGGTAATCACAAGGCTGAAATTTAGATACCTGAAATTCAAACTTTCAGGAATCTAAATGAAGGGCAAATTTTAATGATACATTATCGACAGGCACAATCAACTACGGCTGGACAACCGGCATCTACTAGTCAGGGCAACCAAATTTGTTGTGCAAGTTTTCTTTTTAGAGAAGTTTTTGTGGCATGAAAACGTTTGACCTTCATTTCATTCCAAAGAAGTGACAATGAGTTTCTTGATTTCATTTCCCTTCTGGGATTATTTATTAGATGACTCAAATGAATTCCATCTCAGCATACATTCGGATAAAATGACTTTCCGGAGGAGGAAGTATCAAAACCGTAAACCATGCGAATACCTATATTTTTGTTTCTCTTTCCGGAACATGAAATTTCACTAAAACCATCTCAGCAATTATGAAGAATTCCCTTATTATTCTCGAGGTCACGATTTTACTTTCGCTACACTGTTGAAAATGTCAGCCTTCCACCATGCACGTAAGTTTTCTTTGAAGAGACTCGAATCCAGATAAGTTTCGGAAACGCTTAATGTGATATTCAAATAACAGTATAAATAGATGCATGCCATATCTTACCTCTTTTATTTCCGTCGCGAATCCACTGGTATAATTCCATTCTCACCATGCTTCGATATCTTCAGAAATAATCCAGTCTGAAAATAATTGGAGAATGCCAGATATGATTTCGGAATATTTAAAGTTTGCCATCGATTTGAAGGACATTTACGAGTCAAAAGCTGTGGGGTCGATAATTGGCAAGTCTAAACTATTGCCATATATATTCATCTGTTTCTGGAAACCTCCTGGGCATTGTGTTCAATTCCAATTATAAAACATTCGTTCAAGATCTTCTACGAACGACTGACTGAACTGACTGACAACGACAATGTAGGTTCAAGGACAGTTCTTACTTAATAAATTGACAATATTCCACCCAAAGAATAGAACGGAGTAACTCTACTACAGATATAAAAATTTTTTATAATGCCGTTGACTCAGTATGGAAATCTCTACTAAAGAAATATTATCAAGTTTAATTTATATTTATTTTATAAAAAAAAAGTTTAGGTAATTTGATGCAAGCATACGAAAATATACGGTAAATGACGGTGTAATTAAAACAATGAAGACATACGTTCAAAGTATAAGGGGTAACACATCAACCAAAGGCATGATTTAATAATTTGACGTGAAATAGCAACATGTTAAAAAAAAATTCACTGGATCGAGAAGGTGACTTTGTAAAATTATCCCACCAATATACCGTGCCATGATAAATTCCGGGAAAAATTTCCATATTCAGGTATGTCAAATAAGTCACTGCATGAGCCTGCCTTGAATGTATTATGCCGGAATACGGTTTCAGCGACATCACTCACAATCAAACCAATTCATTGTATACTTAGGTAAGTGTCAATAATAAATTTACAACATCATAATTCAGAACTATCAGCGCGTCATTGCTATTCGTCGTACCTACTATTTGAATGCTTAGAACTGGATTGCGTTCAGCATATTTTTTTAAGTTTAAGGTTGACGAGGAGCATCAAGGTGGGAAGGTGTGAACATACAAGGCAGTAAGTACAACACAGAACGAATGTAAACAATCCCGACAGCGATTGTGGACCAAGGGCGATTACGTCACAGCAGATTCAATATGGCCGCGGTCCGTTTGTGCGCAAGGTTCGAAATATGATTTTAAATCGCTTATTTTTAAAAAAGTAGGAAAGTTATGACTGTAAAATTTTGGATTTATGGTTTTTTTTCACCAAAGCAAAATTTAACGTTGTTTCCAAAAATTGTGCGAATACTCTATTATAGAAAAAAACATAATTTGAATTTTGCCAAATTAAAAACACATTATGCCCTCCGTTTGAGTTACAAAAGCACAGTAATGGCTTGAGTACGAAAACCCCCTGCCACACCATGGTAGAGGACCGCGGGGTACCACGTAGACACAAATGAGCGCTAGCCTCAACCATTTCAACATTAAGCTCCAGTGATTAAGAAAATAGTTCTGTTTGTCCTCATAATTTCAGAATGTCACTTTGATATAAATATGTCAGTAGTGGCTTTTTGCCAAATTAATCAAAAAGATGGCAAGAGATATGACGTGGGTTCCACGAAAGAGATAGCAATGGTAAGAAAGCTGATTCAAGCCCATGGTGAAGCCTGAAACGTAGCAGATGATCCGTTCGTACATCTCGAGGTTGTACTTACTTCTAATCTCTCTAGTATAGATTTAAATCATATAATTGATTTCGTGGGTTATAGATAAGCTGAGTATGAAATCCACGCTAATTTTTCTTAGAGTTACGGATAATTAGTAAATTTAATTTTACTACTGATGATAATTGAGTGAGGTTTGAAATGGCCTCCACAGTCAACTCAGTAGAGATGTATATGCTACAATTCCTCGTTGAAGGTCTTTTGAATGTGTACGGAAATCATTCATAGCTATCTAAGGTCAGCCTGTTGTCCTGGAGACAGCAATTTAATTGCCAACCACGACCTTGGTTTAACGAGATGCTAATCTTGGATATTCACGCGTTGAGGCAAGGAATAGATAATGCTTCTTGATTTCAGGGAATGGAAGGCAGTGTCTTCCCCCGTTGGTTTCTTTTAGGGCAACTGAGGTCATGTTCTCCTCTGGGGGACAGGTGGATAGGGCATATGGGAATGATTACTGGGAGAATGGAGGAAGAGTGGAGAGAAACCCCGCGTCGGCATGAGCCTGCTCCGAAAGACTTGCGCTATAAGCCTTTCGCGCCTAGGGATCCCTTAAGTCCCATCCGACGCAATACTTCACGACGAAGTACTGCACTTGAAGGGCTCTCCAGACGGCACCGTAGGTAGAGATCGGGATTTGCACTGAAATATCTCCGCAAACTGCCGGGATTCGAACCTGGAACCCGGATGGTAAATGAATACCATCGCTACCACACCAACGTAATCCCTTCCATTCCTTTTGCCAATTTCTGTTTCCTATAATTTTATGAGGGGGTTGAGGGTTAGGGGCCATCAAAGTAATACGTAAAACGTTGATATTTTCTTACGTTGTCTTACGTAGGAGGGGTGAGGGGGTGCGAGACCATCTTTAAATTAAACATTTAAATTACTTCCGAGATCGTATTTTTATTAGCTTGTTAAATAATCGTCAGACGAAAAATCTTACTCTGCAAGAATACCGCTGCGGGTAGTATGCTTGAATTTATGCTAAACTATAGAAAAAGGTATGAACAATTCCTTGCGTTGATTAGTTTGGCGACATTGCATTTGTGAAGATCTGTTTTGCGAGTCGCGTCTACTGTGAATCGTGAAATATCGAAAATCGTTATCGATAACTGACTAAAAATTCGTACTTCCACGTTCCTGAAAAGGGCCTTTGATTTCGTAAAAAAAATTTAAAATTGGGGGTGGTAAGGTCACTTTTTGCACACTTGGGCATGGAATCACCCATGTAATATCTATGTGAATGGTTCCAAAAGTGTATGACAATTTAAGTGAGATGGGGAGAGGAGGGGTTCATGAAATCATACGGTGTCTTACATGGGGGAGGAGGGGCGGTCAAAAAATTGCCAAAATCACCTTACGTAATACTTGAATAGCCCCTTATTGCACGTCTTTCGTACGTCGTGACGCTATGGCCGAGCGGAATAAGTGAACCGCGCCATTATGCAACTCACTACTGATTATTTTCCAATGTTTTCACCAGAATCTTTCCACATCATATTGGTTTTAAAATTAACCTTTTTATCAATTTGGATCCTGAAAGTTATATGATAGCCCCCAGAGCAAGAAAATCGTACGTCTCTAATATCATATAGGATCTCCGTAGGACATTCTCTTGGGTTTGAACCAGGGAGCCTCAGGTCAATAGCCGCACACACTGCGTTGAGTGAATGAAAACTCCAATTACAATTATAGAGAACTTATGCGAATAGGAAATCATCTCGACCAGGGACTTGTCGTTCGATTCCAATTGAGGGAAATGGAGTCCACAACACTCATACTTGTTGGCAACCGGGCCCCATTCCTGGAGGACCAGTGGCTTGCCGGGCCAACGCACAGACCACCACAATAGCCACGATTACTAAAGGATATTTTTTCTCCTGTAGCAATTTTCAACGAATTCTTGGCCATGGATAGCCGCATAACCAAAAGCTTACATATAGGTGTGAAATTTGGCAACAAACAGCCTATTGACTCGCAATGTAATAGGATAAGGAATTCCATGAAATTTCTACAGGTTCAATTTCGGAATTCAAAAGGAACTTTGTTGTGAAATTTAGCACCTCACTTCCGGCGACAATCGGAACCGATGGCCGAATCTTATGTAAATATGGAAGCAGCGGAGTCCGTTTCATTCAATGACTTTCAAACTTGAGGCTACGGATAAATAACCCCCTGTTTCATGGCACGCCATCCATGAGACGCAGCGCCTCACGGGAATGGATAGAACGCTGTTGCGTTGCGTAGTTAAGCAGTGCACTATAGGACTGAGAAAGCTCCCGAAGTAATGCGTCACCGCTCATGTAATGGCTTAGCCACTCCGATAAACCATGGAAAATCCTTGCACCTTAAATGGATATAAAACGCAAGGCGTAGGAATTAATTCCGGGGACACAGCAGAATAGAATACCTAGATATAAACAAGATGCATGAGGAAATATCCTTCCTTACAATGCAAAGAATTTGACATTAGCTTAACATTCTTCGCACCTCAAATGCATGCGTAAGGAAGATATACACTGAGAGCTACAATAATCAATTATTTTAATTTAGCACGAAATACATATTTTTACACTGAATGCTCAACTACTCAATTGCTTCGGAAATTCCGCCACGTTTGTTTTTGGAACTATGGTTCATCACCGACGGAGCACAAACCCCTATTGCTTTGAATACCATTTAGATGCAGATGAAAGCCGCGGAATGGAAGCCCATCACTTTCGCACAAACTTGGAACGTGGAGCAACAAACGTGACATGTTAGCCTACGCCACAATTGCCACGTGACAGATTTTAAACTCGAAGAAAATTGAAGGAATCAAAGTTAAGCATATTTCACGCCACGATTTGTGAGTTTTCTAATGGAAATTAGGACCTAAAAACTGGGATTTTGCATTAATTTACAAACATTTTTTAAACAAGAGGTGGAATAGGGAGAAGACAGCCCTCTCTTGTTGGCGAGGACGACAGTGAGGTTTTCTTCCTCTGACAAATGATTTAATTCCCAGGAAGTAAGCAGGAGAAATTCCCAGGAGCCTGTAACTCAAACAAACTATCAATTTTCACTGACTAATGCAGAAAGCATGGAATCCAGCAACGGAAAATTCCAGAAACTCATTGCTGATGCCCGCTCGCCGAATGTCCGAATATTCCATTGCCTCCCCGTCTCTATGACGTCACGATTTCACCTTATTTCGTCCGGAGTTCCCAAAATTCGCTTCAAAATCTACAAACTTGCAACCACACTCTATATGCACTCATCGTTCGATGACTATTCGCGTCTGGGCTCTTTGACTCTTTTAGATTCGGCCGAACATGTCACATTTGATTTTAAAAATGCCAATCTATGATAAGATGCAGAGGCCGAGAAAAGAACAGCCAATCGCACATTAACACTTACGAACTTTGCGTAGTATCATCCCGCATCGTATGGTGAGTACTTCACCATACGATGCGGGATGATACTACGGTATGGATGGATACTTTGACCGAGGTTACCTCCGTAATAGCGCGGATAGAGAGCTCGATTACGGACCAATGTGATCCGGATTCTTGTGACACCTTTGATTAAAATTATCGAAGTTCAATTTTTGGTGACATGAGCTAACAAGTAGAAAGTAAGTATAAAGAATAGGAGATAAAGTTAGAGCAGCTGATCCCATACCCAACAAATGTTTATTTCAATGGGTTATGGAAATCGTATAATGTGTACTCAACAACCGTCAATCTTACCTAAATTCGGGTTGATCACATAATGAAAAGACTTCGTAATAGTGTTTATATAGGTCGATTTTATTCTTGATTTCTCTCGCATTGTTCCATCATGCTGACAGTGGTTGGACGGATTTTCTCGTGAGGGATATGCGCGGAAAGGAAATAATTATTCTCAAGCTATGCCTGAGCATATGCAATGCCCGTTTTGGTTTCCTGCTGATTTGAATAATCAGATTCAAGGTGCTAGTATTCCGAACGTTGCTTATATTAATCCTTGGCCTGGGCTCCTTTCATAAATGTTACCCTGACCAGCAACTACTCCCATGGGACAAACAACACCCGGTGATCTATCTCAAATTTTGGATTCTATAAAGGAGTTTTCTCTTCCAGATACCACCATTGTGCGTAGTTTGTGGCACCACAGGTTCACATGCGTTTCAGCATGGTTATCTAACGGGCTTTAACCTGACGAAACGGATTAGAATGCAGAAAAATGTCAATTCGTAATCATGCATCCAATTAACAAGAAAAGAATACTCATTAATTCTTGGTTAAAACTTCCTCCATAGGGAACATCCTCCGCAAACAAGATATCAAAGCTGTGTTCAAGCCACATTGAAAAATTAGAAACTGTCTGAGGAGTGTGAAGGACGCAACACCATTTCAAGTGGAAGGAGTGTATGAGATACCATGCCAAACTTGTAAAAAGAAATATATCGGCGAAACCGGACGCTCCGTCAAAACCCGCTTAGAAGAACACGAGCGGGCGATTCGACTGAAACAACTTGTACCTGATGATGGCTCTGTGAGCCGAAACGCGTTGTACGCAATAAACCATTTTGTGGAAAAGTGCAATTGTTTCTCTTACATTACAACCCTTTAAATCAGCAGTAGCGGAACATTCAGCCTCGGGACACGCGATTGACCTCAGACAAACAAAGATAATCGCCAAAGTGAAAAACTTCGAGCCCCGGCTGATCCGAGAAGCTTTGGAGATAAGAAAATGCCATCTAAATTTCAATAGGGACTGTGGCCGCGGACTCCAACTCAGCCACACGTGGGACCCTGCTTTGAAGCGGAATAAAGATGCAATGACTACTCCTTCCACTCCTCCCCTTCCTATCCTTTGCCCTCCTTGAAACCCCTATATAAACTCCACCAACTCATCAGATACCTCATTCCCTTTGATAAAGTGGCCAGCAACGGCCACGAAACGTCAGGTTTCACACCTGGTCATAGTACGCGGGGTACACCCGAAAAAACAAACAAGTGAAAAAAAAGAATACTCATTGTTATACGGAAACCTATGGCAGACGCCGTCGCGTAAACTTGTTTAAGTATATCGGCCGCAGGACTAACTGCAATTAATATACCCTCAAACAGTTTTTATGGTTAATTTAGATGAGTTACGAACTACCAGATACGGTGGCTTTAACGTTATTCATCCTTGATCTATGCTCACAAAACTCATTCCAATCTTCCTCCAGCGATGTGTTGAACTCAAACTAAGAATCTTAAATGTGTATATATGTTGGAAACAGGTAAATATATAGCATTTAATTCAGATTTAGATTTATAACCTTATAGCCAGCAAATAACACTATTCAAACGAAAATATCTTAACTGCAAGAGAGCGCTTTATCGCTTACAGCAATCAATTGAGACGATTTCAAGAGGTAGATACATATTTTCTGTAATAGGCACTAACATTTACATAGGAATCACGATTTTGACTAAAAGGAATTAAAAGGATGAAGGATAGGGTACATATTCGAGAAAGGAGTTCGCAAAAATTCAGAGAACATGCGAGTTTAGCTAGATTATCAAATTGCACGTGCGTTATTTATCGCTTGGTGGCTAATGACATTTAGGGATTCACTTTAACGTTATCAACAATTGCTGAAATGCTGAATTGTTATGATTATCTTTGATTATCAATATTCTTAGAAGATTTTTTAAAAGAAAATTCCCATATATGGGCAAAAATTGCATTTTATACATCACGATTGAACAACCTAGAAATCCGCTAATTTTAAGGTGGTTCCACCGTAAAATGACTTAAATGTCATTTTAGTCATATTCTGTCTACTTGTAGAAAAAGTTGTCCTCTATCTGATATGAACAACAAAATAATACCTTTCCACGCTAATTTATTCTATAATTGAATTTGAAATTACATGGTGCTCAATGTGGGAATGAGAGAAACGCGGGGAAAAAATAGTATTTTTCCGTAAAATACAAATGCCATTTTCGTGGAAAACTGTCTCTGAGAAGGAAATAATCCTGAGAAATTGAATAAAAATAAAATACAGGCATCTTACCACCTTATTTTTCTAGTTATTGAAGAATTAATGCCGTAATTGAAGTCAAAATGCGGTAATTCATAAGAAATGGAGCTGCAGTCGGCTCCTATGGCTGGAAAAAAGTGCTCATTTAAAATACATTCGTGGAATAATCTGCATATTTTGTACCTTACTTTTGGGTTTCTATAGGTAACGCATTGCATCAGAGAAAGCAGGATTTTTTTGACAAAATATAAAAAATTTGGAATTTAGTATTTGTTTCGACTCCCACAGTCGCGGCGGAACCTCCTTAACTCAAACACAAATAGGTATAAACCTAAGTGCACAGAAACGGAGTACCCATATACACCAAATACAATTTGGGGATATGGACAACATTAAAGAATATAAAAAATGACAGGTTTCCTTGAAGCGTAATAAAAATAATTACAACCTTCATATCCTGCACCCATTCCGACCGATGCTTCGAGGAAACTCAATTGGTGGCGTAGGAACCCGTTCCTGGTCCGAAATTTAGTGAGCAGGAAATGTTTTTGCCGTCCACTCGCATTTCCTCTTCCCGATTCCCTTAGCGCGCTTCCCCAAGAGGAGGCATCGCGGAAGGAGAGCGGACGAGACAGAAATATGGGGATGAGGAACCGGGAGATAACCCAAGCGCGGAAGGGAAAACGCGACGGAAAATGAAGGAAGGAAATGGCGAAATGGTAAAAATTTATTGCCAAAAGGATAAGGCTCGCTGAAGTCAATGTGGCCAGGTCAGCCTTAAAAGAAGAAGGGGGGAGGGTAAATGCAATGAGAGTGTACATGTTATAAGTAGGACCACAGTTACAATACAGAGGACGTGAATGAATGGTTTATTGATGCGCTGGGAAACCCATAAGAGCAAAAAAGAAAAAAAAATATAAGTACAGAAAACATTCTGCTCAAAATACAATAATTACGAAAGAAGCATAGCATAAACACAAGAGCAATTGAAAACAAAGGTTCTAACAAAAATCAAATTAAACAAAACACAAAGATTCTTACATTTAAAAATAACAGTGCTACTGTATTAAATATTCGTACAATTTCCTCTTAAAAGATTCCAGAGTGGAGGAGCATTTTATTGAGGGGGGTAATGAATTCCAAAACTTGGATGCTATAATCGAGAAGGAACTTAGGTATTGGTTGGTACGGGCTTGGGGTATGTGGAGAAGGTTTAGGTCTGCCCGATTTCTTCTGATGGAAACAGTAGTTCTGAGGGTGAATAGGTTGTAGAGGTATTCAGGCATATGAGTATGAAAGAGGGAGAACAGAAAACACCCCAGGAAGTAGCCAAGAGGCAGCCACTTCAAGGCAGCAAAGTAATCAGAAACATGGTCATCTCTGCGAAGATCGAATATAACTCTAATGCAGCTGTTAATTAATCGCTGGATACGTATTTCGAGAACTTGTGAGTGTACTCTCGTGAGTGTACTCAAAGAAACGTGCTCAAAGTCCAGAAGATAAATAGTTAATTGAAAAAAAAGAAAAATGTCAAAGGAACAAACAACTGATTATTGAAAAATACATCTAAAAAAATAAAATGTAACTGATGGTGAGACATTTGGATGGAAGTCTCTTCCATCACGAAGAGAGAATTCAAGGTTATAACTTGTGGAAGGGTACATACAGGAGAGCTGAAAGTAAAAATGCGTACCGGGGAGAAAAATGTTTAGGATCCCACTCTAAATTAGAGTAATCCGAGCAATCATATTTTTAAATATGAATGAAATCACAATGGATGGTGAAATAACAGTACCTCCAAAACACCCTTGTGACAGCCCCAGAGGCAAAACGAATGTAGTAGCAGTACTACAATTATTACGCTTTTACTTTCGCTCTACCAGCAAGTTATCATAGGGCTGGCTGCGTGGAAGGGTAACGTGCAATAATACTTTCGTTCCACCGTTAGCACACTAGCGGCATTGTATAACATTTTGCAAGGCTAGAGCCGAATGTTCTTTCAATTAAATTATGTCTTTCAGAAACCTGGGATTAATATATGTTTCCATGAGTGATATCTCTGGCATCAGGTCATTTTTCCCCGAAAAAGACAACTTTCGATTGCAGATTTTCATGTCCTTCTCTTTACCTAGAAGCTGCTATCACGATCGTAAGAGAATATTTAATTTTGGATTTCGTCTAGCAATTTTAAGCTATTGACGATATAAGGTAAATTTTATTTTTGGGTAACACATTAGTCATGAGTGTACTCAAAGAATCGAAAATAAACTAAGTAATCCATCAGCGATAAATTGTGCTGCGGACATAACGGCGAATTGGCGGACTGAAAACTTTACAGGCCTGTACATGTGTAACTGAAAAAAAAATATTTTTGAATTTTAAATAAACTTTAGTAAAAAAGCCTGTACAGGTGGGAAAGCGTACTGGAAAAGCTACTTCAATATAAAACTTCAGCTGCTTAAATGATATGCTCATGCTACTTCCGTGGAAGTATCGCATTGAACAGTAGGTAGGTACTTCAGATTCATCACCTATATCGGCGATTAAGGTGAGAATGACGTTATAAGTGTATGAAAATACCCTCAAAGTTTCCAATTCACCCAATAAATTTGATTAAATTTTAAACTCCTCCAAAACAACCGCAAGGTACTCAACAATGAGAAGCGGCGATTGTCTGTAAGATTTTCCAATGTTTCTCAGGAATCGCTCAATATTTTGATTAAAGAGAAATCAAATTATCTTAAAAATAAATCAAATGATCTTAAAAATAAGCAAAGCACCAAGAAACTTAATGAATTCCAGCCTTTTTCAGCCACCGATAATGGAGTGGAGAACTGCAGCTAACTAGTCTTCAGAATGAGTCCTGCTTATGATAATGGCAACAACAGAAATTATAACATATTTTGGGTGTACCTTAGCGGGGGAAACCTTGGTCCTGAAGCATTGAACCCACTTATCCCCACTGCCACACACCCTTGAGGTGTCTTGAAGGGAATTATATAGATGTATCTCTCTTCACTGATCTTCCTTACGCATTTAACATCACTAATCAGGCCGTGAAAGAGGGAACGATTTTGGGCAAGCGGGGAAGGCGGAGAAAGAGAATAGGTTCTATGGACGGGATCAAGAAAGGTAGGACCTACCCAGAGATGAAGAAAGAAATACTAGGAGTATATAGGGAATTGCACGTGTAAGAGTCTGTTGGATTTTCTCTTACTTTCATCATAACCTAACTTTAATCGGTAGATTACCCAGATGATGACGATGAATCACTAAATGTAGCGCTTAAAGAAAACCCACCTACAACCGGGGACCAAAATTCAAGAGAATAATTTATGCCTCTGATATTCTGATAAGAAAAATATTGCAAAAGCTAGACATGTCAGAACACAGCGGCGCGACATTCGAACCTGAATGCATTAAAAAAAGATACAAATGAGCTGTCCAATAAACCTCGGCCGAAACTCAGCATCACAACATTAATTATGATATCTCGGAGACGTAGGAGTCATAAAGCGGGCAGGGGAAGGAGTGAGGAGGGGAAATGAGAAAGGAGAGGGGAGGGAGGGAGAGAAGGAGGAATGAGGAGGAGGAAAAAAGGGAGGGAGGGGCGGAAAGGGAGGGAGGGGCCGCTTTTTTTATGGAAAATGAAAAACGTCTCGACCATAAAAAGGCGCAGAGGATTCCTCTTTTATTTACGCCTTCCCTCCTTGCGGTGCAAGCGGCGGGATTGGGGGAGGAGAGGGGGAGACGAGGAGGAAAAAAGGGAAAAAATATATTTGGGTGGGAATGGAAAAGGAGGAGGAGGGAAGAACGATCTGACATTTGCATGGAATGCCGGGATGCGGAGAGGAGCAGAAAAGGAAGGGATAAGCGGTTGGACGGAGAGGGAGGGCCCGAAGGTGGGGCGGAATTTTGGGGGGCCAAGGAGAGGGGATTATACGGGAGGGAAGGAGGACTATCTCCATCCTCCGAGCGTTGCTCTCGGTCTGGGATCCTTCCGCCGGACATTCCGGATGGGGAAAGAGCCGCGCGCCATCTCCCTCCCCGCCGTCACACTCATTTCAGTCTCTCCCACACGGAGAGCCAAGATAGGTCGCCTTTTGCTTTCCCTTCCTTTGCAGGGCCGGGCGCGAAGAGTAGCAACTTACCCCCGCACTATTAGGAACGGGATTCATTCCATGACTTTCGGAAAGTCATCGAAATACCTCGCGAAATCAAAAAAGTTTCAACTTGCAGAAATATTGTCTTAGAGAAACTTTAATTGCACTCTACGCAAATTAGATGAGAGCCTAATTTTTTTAATATTCAGAAATTGGGCTTAAAAAAAGTACCCACGGCTTACGGAATTTTCGGCAGTATTTTTCCCAGCAGCAGTATCCATGGCAATATCTAGTATCTGGTATCGCAAACATAGGCATAATCCTCATTGACAACTAGTCATGGAACAATCATATTTTAAATATTTCAAATAATTTAAAACAGCACGCTTTACCAACTTAAGGTGAGTAAAAAGCTGCCGCAGATCTTTCCTAATTTTTATTACTGTTGTCCCGTTTATAATGATTTAACGACTGAACAGAACCTTAAGCTACAGCGTCTCCTAAACTCAGGCGTTCGGTACATTTTAAATCTTCGCAAAGATGAACACCTCACCCCCTATTATTAAAAAAACTTGGTTGGTAGAATACCAGCTCACGTTGTAAATACGTACTTGGAGCATTTATTTTTTCTATCTTTGCCAGCAACGAACCTCATTGCCTACCTCATTGTAGCGTCAGACAATGTTTATTAATTATTAACACTTATTTTCTGCTTTCTTTATTCTTTAATTCATCTCACACGTGCAGAGCAGCTGCCAGTCCTGCTCTCTCTCCCCCTTAACAACCCATCCCCCTCCCCAAACAAAACCTTCGTAACCAAAACATTTTAACAATCAACACAAAAATAAATTAAAATATTTAAACAAAAACTATACCAAATTAAACAAATTCAAACCAAATACCGAGGTACTGTTCAAACACTACAAGATGTTTCCAAAAATAACTACTAATCATGCAATGGTTACTAGAACAGAACCTAGTAACCTTCTACTTCCCGACCCACCGAACCATTATCTTTCACAATTCGTTTGTCGTGGCCGCCTCAAAACTCTGGAATTCAATTCTAATTGATTTGAGGAAATCTCGTTCGTTGGCAATTTTTCAATATAAATAGTATGGAATTTTATTTAAATAATGTTTTCCTGTTCCATAGTTTCAAGCTCAACTACGTGGAACTTGAATTTCACAAATGAAAAAATAACTTGGTTTTCTTCCACTGATTTATTTTCCTGGTACGACATGTTTCGACACAGCGGTACCTGATGATGACACCGCTGTGTCGAAACATGTCGTACCAGGAAAATAAATCTGTGGAAGATAAACAAGTTATTTTTTCATTTGTGATTTTTTTCCAGAATAGTTAAGCCCGTTCAGTATTAAATTCTCATTACTAATTTTTTCTAGACAAAAATAGGTTTTTTTTCATGGTCGATTCATGTTTTTTGTTTTAACTGTTTAAAATGTTTCTTCAAATGTCATACACATTGCAACCTTAAAGATTTTTACCTTTCGATTATCTTGCATCATATCTATAACTATCTTTGAATTCAATTGTATCACATATACAGTAATTACTTTTCACTGAGGGTAGTTGTTTTTGTCTTTATTTTTCTTCGTTATTAAGCTCCATTTATTTTCTGATTTGGATAAAATCATTTGTCAATTACTTCACTGCTATATCATTGCATCTTATTGTTGCTCTAGGGGACTTGTCCCAGAGTACAATAACGGTTTATCCTATTCTATCTATTAGAACTGTATGAACAGATGGCTCGACAGACAGCCTAGTAGCTGCCTCACCACAAACTGCTTTTACTGCCATGCATTACTACTCACAGATTCCAAAGATCAATAATGCTTGTCCATCTAAAGGTCCCCCTCGATGGCAACAAGTTCTCGTCTGATCAAAGAACAGTGTTAATCTGGATATCGAGGATTTAAGTCCCTGCTTGGTGGGTTTGAAAATGCGTTTCTGGTCGTCTGTTGTGACCCAACCGATCGTCCTAACAGTCGTTTATCATTGTCTATTTCCCCCCGCCAAAGTTAAATACTTAAGAAACTAATTTCTTAGTTGATGGATACAAGTAAATAAAATGTGTGATTTAATTTGCAGAGAACGTTAGAGGGTAATAAGAGGAGGTGACAGATTTCATTTGCGGCACAAAAATGGGTGAAAATTTTGAACTAAGTAAGGAAGATTTTCAGTGGTTGAAGGAAGAGCAAGGAGTAACTTAGCGTTAATATTGGTCTATTCTGGATGAAAATTCCCCCAACAGTCCACAGATTTACCACCCATCCAGCCAACTTCACTGGCTCATGAATATGCATGATTTCTATTATTCCATTAAATTTATAAAAAAAAACTTTGGCGGAGACACCAAAGGCATAAAAAATTGAATATACTTAAATTTCATAATTTTCAGCAATATGTTTTGTTACGATCTATTCTGGGAAGTTAAGCCAGACGAAAGTATTTGCTTGTATTTTATTTATTTGCTTTATTTATTGCCTCCCGACATCCAATTGCCGGTCATGTCCTTTCCTTCCCTTGTGAGATACACTCTCCAGGTTTTCAACAGAACGAATCTCGATAACACATAAGGTCTTCGGAAAAGTTGCCAAACGATAAAATAATTTTCAGGACCATCTTTGCATCGCAAATGACAGAACTGCGATGACGATGCGGGATAGGGAAATGTACAAGCCTACGAGAGCTCATATTTAGCATGGATCTTAAACACAGTTTTCTGTTGCACAGAAGTATCAATTTAAAACATGTAAATAATAATACTTTTACCATGCAAACCCAATGATTTTCGCCCTAAAATCAAAGTGAAAATGTTCTTCATAAAGCAAAACCATTTTTTCACCGGCAAACGTTTCAGAGAGATTTGTTACAAGGTATTTTTTCTCTCCTCACTTGTGATCATCGACATTTGAGTAAGAAATTCAATTTATTCCATTGCTGTTGAAGGGAAAGTTTCAATCTGACCACATGAAAAGTAGCAGTCACCTACTCTGTACAATCAAAGATTTCGTTATCAGTGTCTTCCTCATCCTTTTCTTCTGGATAACTATTCTCTAGGCTGAGCTTCTTAACCAACTCTGTGGTATGCGTATTAACGCCGTCTAGACAAGAAAGAATGCAAAATATGTGGATTGCAATGCGGAAATCAGTACAATACATTCCATCGCTCTTTGACCTTCGATCCGATATACACGGGGCTTCTGCACACAATTACTTCATGTTAAATAACTAATTATGTAAGTGTATCCGCATCAAATAATAAGTACATCGAAAACTAGTAGTAACTACTTTTGCATTCACAGAAATCATCCCTCCTCACTCATATGGAATTAAAAAAATTGATAATCTTTCACAGATTTATTTCTATGGCACCATATACCTATGGTGCCATAGAAATAAATCTGTGGAAGATTACCAAGTGTTTTTTATTTATTATGAATATCGGCAACTTCCACCAGGTCCAGCCTGAAACTGTTATATTTCCTCTTCACTCACTATAAAACTGTATGAGCACTTGATACACATAATATGGGGATAGAGGTCAAGGCTGTATTTTAGCTATTCCGGGTATAAATTGCAAAAAAAATAGAAAAAAACTCGCGGTCACGAAAAGTGAAAAATGAGATTGAGGAGCCAAACTGATGACCTATTCAATATTACACCTGGAAAGGGGCATCCTTCACCGATGTTGTTGCGGCCCCTTTAAATACCCTTATACGCCAAATCGTACGAGGAAGAATAGGGGTTATGCTGTAGTATTGGATAAAACGTCCCGTTAAGTGGACACAATTTAGTTATTGGTAAATTCTTTGACAGTAAAGTACGTATGCCCCTGGAAAAAATACCAAAACTGTATGACGTCTAGATTAATAATGCATAAGTACTCCAAATCAGCAATCAATAGGTGAGCACTCATCCCTTCGTTTTCCTAAATTATGTCATCCCGGCTCTTGAGCGTACTTAAGTTTACGATGCACCGTATTTCTCCAGCAATTCCGCACAAGGGATGGCTGGCACTGAACAAACAGATGGGTTTCCACTGCCCACGCGCCCATGAGGGACCGGTCGCCCATCGAAAAGTTATGTGGCACGTAATTATACCACCATTATGGTTAAGGGCCTTCGCTGAGTATTTTGTGGCTAATATCTGTCAGTGAAGGTAGTATCCAAGAAAACTGCCCCGTGAACGTCTGCCCACGACGTGAAAAACCTTTTGTACGCATGAACAAGTCTCATATATATCATCATGATGCAAAATGTAGTAGTTGCGACCAACTAAGGCAACAAGAACACAAAAAAATTGGATAGGAGTCAGCTCAAGGCTTCACTCACTCTAAGAAATAGATTAGTTGACTGGTAGTGTAGCTTACTAACTTATGTATTTCTTAAAGCATGTTTACGGAGTTTTATGGTGTTTCTAACAGCATGTTTTGCATGTTCTAGCTTCATAGGCAGATTGCCCTCTTAAGTAGCATGTAGAATATTATGTGTCATCGTACATGTGTGTCGTGCATGTGGGGATTCTCTTGCATGCTGCATGATGGTTTTTAGTTAATGATGGAATTGGTTAGTATCCTTAATATTCATGACCGTGCGGTGTGCATGTGGCGGTCCGCTTGCATGCTGCATTTTGGTGACTTGTCACCCCCTGCCAAACACCCTAGAGGTGGCTCGCAGGGTAACATGTAGATGTAGATGTAGAAGAACTGTGGGGCGTGGGAGCTTGGTTGCCCCATTGGTCGTAGACGTCCTAACATTTCGGCCTGTTTGTGCCTATCCTTGGAAAGATATCCCAACGTCATTGGACTACCACATTTTGTCAACAAAAACTAAAGGTTTAATTCACCGGTTAGAATGATAAAAACATTCATCTATCACATATTTTAGAACAAGGTAATACCTACTTGCAATTTCGCTAATGCGAGCACTTCCTGAGCAATGAAGTAGTTGTGTTGTTGCAAAATACATATATATTAACGGTTCCTCTCCATTGTGATAATACCTGTAGTGTAGTGCATGCTTGTGAGGCTTCATCTCGTGACAAGCATTATCGATTTATGCTAATGCATAATTAGTCGTAGTTACACTAACTTGAGGGTATAGTGTAATGCATGTTGGTGACTACTCACCCCCTGCCACACACCCCTGAGGTGGCTTGCAAGGTATTTTGTAGATGTAGATGTAGTTGCGGAACGGATGGGGGTTGGAGATAGATTCTACCAACTCCGAGGGGAAGGGTTCGAATATCGGCAATAACGGAGAGTCATCAAGTTGGCCCTAATCTACATCAGCGAAATACCATGCTAGCCACCTCCAGGGTGTGTGAAACGGGGTGATTATGCACCAGGCATGCAACACTCCCCCCAGTTCACATTATAAATTCGCATGCTATCCCAACCGCTAGGCGAGGACCAGAAAGCAATCAGAACAATTCAAGGCCAAACCAGAAACCAAGGGGGTACTACGTTTACAAACATGCTAACATGCAGCGCACACGTTAGCATACTACTACTGACAAGTATTAATAACACATTAAATTCATGGATACTACAAGAAAGATTAATTCGCGCTGAAAATAAAATAATGCGAGACATTTATAGCGAGATGAGGCGATAGTAGTAGTGGTAAGGCATTAAAGCACGAGTACATCCTTTCTTGGGAGCCGCGTGGAGAGCACTTAATACGCATTACTCCGTCTGCCGATTGGAACGGAAAACTGTGCATACTTTGGCACCCTTTTGTTTAGAATAAGGTAATGCCGTGGCAGAGTTTCCATCCACCCTTTCAGATTTTCCCAAATGAACCTTCCTTCATCAACCAACCCACCTATCCCTTATGGCGCTAATGTCCTCAGTCATAGGTCGTATCCTCTATTAACTAATGTTACCCCTTTTAAATAGATTTAGGTGTATCTAAGATGAGTGTTTCAGGGTGAAATTTAACAATTTAAAATTACTACAGAACAAAGCGAAATTTCCATTCCCAGAGTAGTAGGTATATCCATAAATTAAAATTTTTCCCAAAAATCGTGGCTAAAAGAGATGGATGAACGTAATTTTCCGCTCTCACACCAAGAATATTGCCCTGGAAAATTGCAGAACTTTCGCAATTGGGAGTGGAATGGCCGTAGTCCTTCTCCCACGCATATTGGTGACGCATTCGATGATTTTCATCTTCGACTGATTTTTGCAGTCTGCACAAGAAAAAACGGTACTCGTGGGTTGAATGACCAAGCAATAAAATTTTTAATAAATCCCGTAATCACAGCTGCTGCGCTCTCCTCTGAGACCCTCATATTAAGCTTCAGGAAAGATGGTATCCGGGTGGTACGCATGGACTCTCGTTTGAACAGGACAGAACCCCATCTGCCAGAGGAGAGGAATCCTTAGGAAGGACTTCAAGAGTTGCGTCGAGGGAAACACGGATGACGGAACGGGCATCCTGTCAGCCAGATGCCGCTCCCTCGGGAGCCGTAAGGAAGAGGGCGTGCGATCCTCAGCAATTTCCGTCGTTCGGCTCCAGTGTCGATACCATGAGATAGCGAGTGTGAAAAAGCGCGTCTGGAACGTATCTTACTGCCATCAAGGCTGAATTCACGTCAGACTAAGCAACAGCGGGTGTGGGACCAAGATTTAATACCAAGCACGTAATAGTCGTCACAGTTCCACATGCGTATTCTGAGCCAATGACTCATCTGTATAGTAGAATAATGCAACAAAGAAACGCATTTCCTTTCATAAGATGCAGACAGTAAATACATAACTCGATAAAAGGTGTCGAAAAGGGAAACCTATAGTGGAATATCGTGTCAAAAAACAACTTATTTAAACAGATTATGAATTATAAATTAGTAATACTGAAAAATAATCCAATCGAATGGGATAAACCTAAGTAAATAAAATGTGCGGGGAATGGAGCACCACGTAGAATTTGATCAAGTCCTATTCCTTAGTAAAATAAAAAAAAAGGGGAGTGGTTTTTTATCGGCGCCTCCTTTCTTTTAGCAAATATGAAACCTAATACGAGTTCTAAACCTTCCTCCTTTAGTTGACTTCAAACTCCACAATTCCATGCCATATGCACATCATCACAGTACCTTGTAAGCCACATCAAGGGTGTGCGGCAAAGTGTGTGGAGCATTGCTTTTACTAGTCAGTGTTCCTCATAATCTAATTATTGGGTGAATTCTTTTACGAGATTAAAAAAATTAAAACTTGGCGATTCACTTTTGCTCCCAAAACGAAAATAATTCATTCAGTTACACTCATGTTTTGTTCGTTTTGTTCCGAAAACAGCTGACTTATCATCAGATTTCGAATTATACCTATAGATCAGATCTGCGGTTCCGAAATAAAAAACGTTTGTTCAATGGGGTTGCGCATGACTCATGGTTCATTTCTGCGATTATCACGCCATGACTTGAGTTTTATATATCCTTGGCATGAGCTCAGTGTATTTAGGAGAGAGTGTCATGACTCTATGTTGTACCCGGCGACACACGATAAGGGCGTGCGGCAAGTGTTGTCAGGACACCGGTCATTTTCGCGATGCCATTGAGTGAACAAAGTGTCAAGCATATATAATTATGTCATCCTAAAATTTATGGATGACTTTCAGTGGTTATACTGTGGCCACGAAATGTGTGAGGGGAAAAAGAGTATTTAAACCTAACCTAACGTCCACCTTACTTAATGCTACCTGGGTGGTCGAATATGCGATGTGGGAGAGAGCCTCATGGCGTAGATAGATCAGTCTGTCCAATCGACTACCACCTAATTATTTTCTAACGATTCGTTCATCTACCAGGAAATTGTCACAATTGTTGGATTAAAAGTTCTCTCATCGCACCAGAAAAACGTTAACTCATGGTGTCTTGAGCTCGTACTTAATCTTAATAAATGCACTGCAATACACTTCTACGTAAAAAGTTATAAAAAACGTCATGCTAACATACAGTTCACAATCGTCCTTTCGCTCTTCTACTTCCTTTTCCCTCCCATTTTCAAATTTTTCAGTTTTCCCAGCCATTTCTTATATTTGTCACTCTGATACCTGTATTAGGAATGATCACAGGAATAAAATAAAGGAAATTGACTGCAGAACCGATAGATATAAAATTTCATTTTTCCCACGTACAATAAGGGATCATAATAGTTGCGATAGATCAATCACATGAAACTCCCACCATCAATAAGTAGAGTAGAATTTTCACTTGTGCTTAATAACACCACATAATTACTAACTCTTCACACCGGTCGATTAGTCCGGCATTATTTTATTTTGTTCTTTGCATGAGGTAGCATCACGTATTATTCATAAATTAACAGTATCAGTAATATTAATCACTAGATGTGTCTATAGCATTTTTCTGCATGTTTGTATGTTCTTTTACGTATAACTCTCCCAGTTTACGGTTGGACTGCGCACTGTTCTCCTGACTGCTTTTGGCCTGCGCCTAGAGCCAGGGGGAGCGTGCGAGGTTCGGATTTGTTCTGGGACGAGTGCTGCATGCCTGGTGTGGAATCACCCCGTGCCACACACCCTAGTGGTGGCTTGCACGGTACATCGTAGATGTAGATGTAGATTAGTGGTTCATGCAAAACTGATCTCGCTGAAACTGATACGATTTCACGAGGCATGAAGGTATTTTAGAGCGAGATATACTGCGTATCATGAAGGTACGGTGAACCAGCCCGACAAATATTCGTCACTGTCGCAACTCCATGAAATGCAACTCAGCCGACGCTGCTGCTCAGGCCTAATCCCTGTTCATCTCCCGAGCGCATTCTGCAGACGATGACTGGCGCCACGTTTTCAAAGAGCGTAACCTACGCATTTTCTTCCTAGGAGCTTGAAAAGACCCTCGGGGAAGAGAGCTTCGTTCTCGCGGTGAGTTGACTTCGCCTCACAGAAAACGGACAGGACGGCATCTCGGGCGACGGCGGCGTCGCAAGGAAGCCCAACCCGCGCATATCCGATGAATACAAACCCACTTTTATAAGCTGTCCGTGCTCGGTGAAGCGGCGGGACAATGAGGTTCGCGGAACTCCAACGGACGGTCATGTTTGTCTGTCTGTCCCTAGGGGACCTGTCAGTGCGTCTTGGAGTTGGGGCGGCAAGGGAGGAAGATGCGAGGAAAAGAGCGTTTCGTTCGTCTTGAAGGGCTGGTTGACTTGACCCAGTCGTGAAAAGGACGAGCCATAAACCATTCCGCTGCGTCTTCTTTTCATTCTGTCAAAGTCAATGCGTTTTTTCGCACTGACGTGAACGAAGGAGGTTCAGAGGGTGGGGGGGGGGGGTGTGGGGTGGTCCTTTCGTTTGCACTTGGATTACAAAACATCTTTCCCGTTCCGTCCGTTGCGTGAATAATGTCCCCGATTGGCATTTTTTTTCAGCGCTGCGAATGAGGATGACGCAAATAGTGGGACGACGCATAGAAAAAGAACAAGAACAGGTCATCCTGCATGCTATAATTATAGAAATAAATGTATGAATGCAAGCAGGAGACCTATATGCTTAATTTACAAACATCAAAGCAGCCGATTTAGATTCAAAAGAAAGGCGACGGAAAGATATCGTCACACATCCCTTTTCATTAGGAAGTGATATCATATTGCATTCAGCAGACGAAAACATTAATTCTGGGAATATCTGGTAACAAGCAGTGAGCAGTCATGACCTAAATCACACGAGTGGTGAAATACTTAACCATGAATAAATGGAACTGGGGTTCTCTCAGGAAACACTTGAAAGGATCATTACGATAACACAAGAACACAATGCTCCCAAATGCAAAGGTAAGAGTCCCTACAAGCTGAAATGGTGAGATGACTGGCTCCTACAACAAATTACGTCAAAGGTCTTCAGAAAGTTGCAAACATGTCAGTTCGTCGATTTCCTTCATGGACTTGACCAAAATCACCAAACTCCCCCTGCCACACACCCCTGGGGCGGCTTGCAGGGTAATTTGTAGATGTAGATGTAGAAAATAAATGAAAAATTTCTCCATAAACAATTTTCTCTTTTACACGGCACAATCACTTCCATTACTGAAATTATTTTGAGGTATACTATTTTTCCTTAAAAATAAATGACAGAAGTGGATACTCGATTCATTTTGAACGTGTATAATTTTTTTACTTAAGCTGTAATTATGTCATGGCTGAAAACTTCAAATCCCGCTACTACCCACCCCAGAACATATAATCTAAAAACCTCAGCCATGCAATAACTATATCCACAATAACATACATGATGGTGTTATAATTACACTGCGCTTCGGTGCTCATCTTTGTTGGAAAGGAAAGAGGAATGTGGGTTCAATTTTCTGGCCTTGAGGCATGGGGATCCTTGACAAAATGGTCGTTGGGGCGCGAAAGTCCCAGGAGAAGATGAGAAATCACTGGCTTGGCCAGCCTTCCCTTCAGTCCTCCCCTATTTCCTCGAAAGAAGGTAAAATCGAGGGTCGAGGAGAGCGTGGAATGAGAGGAAGAGATGAGGGTGAGAGGTGCATGGAAGGAGTTGGTCAGGCGGAAGACCTTCATTCCTTCGAGAACTCAAAACTCCAAACCCTGGCCAGCCCCCTACTCTCCCCCTTCACCGCCGACCACCCCCCAAGGTTACCCTCCTCTAGAAGGAAGGGAGGGTGACTGACGGGAGAAGGGATAAGGGGGGTCCGTCGGTTACATATAGTATGCTTCCATCCTTTCTTCTTCTACCCCCACTCGAATCCTCAAAGCCTAGGCCAGTTGCCCAAACTGCCTTCTCATATCTACCTTCCTTCAGTTCAGCCACCTCTTCCTCCATCCACCAAGCAGCCCTAAAGGAGCTGGAGCTAAAGATCCCCCCCCCCATTTCCCCTTCCCACACTCAAATCCTCCTTTCGCTATACGCTGTCAATGGCTTCCCATTTCCTCGAGGACCTTTGGACTACCTCCTTTAGAACTCCTTGTCTCAAACTGTCTCCTTCCCAGACTCCTCGTTCGTATGTCTGCAATGGAGTAGGTAGAGTCGTTTCTGCCTGTTTGCATGTACTTGTCAGGGAAGCGCTCCGAAATAACGTGTAAGAGATGAAATTGAAAAATGGACGAGATATAAATGTGGCTGGAGTGGTTATCGTGGTCATTTTAATAATTTTTCATGTTTCATTCGAGAATTCTACCAGTTGATTGGTAAGTTTTTGGACAGTCACAATCCTGCATCCCAATTTCTGAAACATTGTCTCACTTTCCCTCCTAAGGATCTCCCGCCATTAGATCCCTCTTAAATCCCTCATATCTTCTACCTACTCTGATTTCGTCCAGAATTCCTATCCTCTTCCTTCCTCTTCCACGCTTCCCCAGTTTTCTCTCCTCCTTTACCCTCTTCAACATGCCCTTCCCTCTCAAAACCTCCTCCATCCAACTCTTCTGCCTTCTTCGAATCTCCGCCACAAGCTTCTTCTCCTCTCCAATCATATCCAATACCTCCTCGTTCGTCTTCCTCTCCATCCAAGATTGACTAACCTTGCTCTCCAACCACCTCACCCTCTCAATCCTTCTCCAAGCCCATGTCTCAAACGTCTACGCACATCCTACCTTCGCAATGACCAAGTTTTCGACCTACACAGCGCCACGCTTAGAATTTTCACCAGCCAAAATCATTTTCCTCAAAAATACTACTCAGATATGTAAACTTCTCGACTTGCTATATCTTGTGCCCGCCCACCCAAATATTCAGCCCCCCCTCCTTACATCTAGAAAATCTCATCATTTTCGTTTTATTATGATTTATCTTAATCCTATACCTTTCGCACTGCACCTCTAACGCATTCACCATTGACTGTAACCCCTTGGCAAGTTGAAAAAAAAATTCTAGGACCACATATAAGTACACCTGTTTATGCAGTAGGACTCACCATAAATGCATATTGGACATGATGCAAGCTTTTTATTTTATAGTTTTCCTTTAATTAAAGCATGTAATGACGAGTTTTCGTAGCGGTATTCGAAATTTAGGTGAACATTATATATAAATACCATTTTTCGAATCTCTGACTCGGCGTGACACCTTAATATTTTCTATCAGCCACTATAATGATATGAAATGTATTATTTCCGATTTATAAGAAAATCTGTACATATAGAGGGTGTATCGTAATGACTCTAATATTTTAGGATATGATTAAGTAGATCAAAATAAGAAAAAAATTAGAGAATTCTTAAGTAATCGCGTGCAAAGGGTTGTATTAGATGGCGCTATCTCTAATGAAGTAAAAGTCACATCGGGTGTCCCACAGGGAAGTGTCATAGGCCCGCTTCTGTTCCTTTTGTACATAAACGACATCGGTGACAAAGTTGACAGTAAGCTTAGATTATTTGCTGACGACGCAGTGATGTATAGAGAAATTCGTAGCTTTAATGACAAGGAAGCGCTAACTAAGGACCTCGAGGCAATACATCTACATCTACATCTACAAAATACCCTGCAAGCCACCTCAGGGGTGTGTGGCAGGGGGTGAGTAATCACCAACATAAATTACACTATATCCTAAAGTTAGTGTAACTACGACTAATTATGCATCAGCACAAATCGCTAATGCAAGAGTGGTGCGATGCGTGGCAGCTAGAATTAAACCTGAAAAAAATGCGTTGTTGTGAATTTTTGGAAACGGAAAAACGCTCCTTGTAACAGCTATTGCATAAACAACATAAAACTAGACACCGTAGAATCCGTTAAGTACCTCGGAGTTAAACTGACTAATGATCTATCGTGGAGTAAACATATTCGAGAAATTACCGGTCAAGCTAATCGTAAATTGGGATTTGTTAAAAGAGTACTTGGCAAGTGCGACGATAAAGTTAGGGAAATCAGCTACTTCTCCCTCGTTAGACCCCACTTAGAATATGCCGCCAGTATTTGGGATCCTTATGAGATAGGCTTGAAAACTGAGTTAGAACGCGTGCAGCGAAGATCGGCAAGATATGTTAAAGGCCGTTATGATAATCTCGTTAGTGTTACTGACCTTTTGCAGCAACTGGGATGGGAAAAGCTTTCAGACCGTCGATTAAAATTTAGACTTAATCTATTATGTAAGTTCCAAACCGGTCTATTCTCTGACGACGTTGATAATATTTTACGAAATCCGACATACTACGGTAGATCAGATCATGACAGTAAAATTAGGGAACTAGACTGCAGAACGGATAGATTTAAGATGTCATTTTTCCCACGAACGATAAGGGACCATAATAGCTGCCATGAGACTTTTATCTAGGTTTGTCGTTAGGTAGTGTAGCTCTTAGTAGTGGTAGTACTCCTAATACTTGAATCCTTATCTGTTACCTAGCACATACTAACAGCACGCCTAGCATGTTTTCTACATGGGTCTTGAGTCCCTGTCCATCTGTGTAGTTGTAGAATGCATGTATATTGAGGTCACTCTCCTTTTTGATGACATCTGTAGTGTAGTGTTGCATGCTTGTGAGGCTTCGCCTCATGACAGGCATTAGCGATTTATGCTAATGCATAATTAGCCGTAGTTACACTAACTTTAGGGTATAGTGTAATGCATGTTGGTGATTACTCACCCCCTGCCACACACCCCTGAGGTGGCTTGCAGGGTATTTTGTAGATTTAGATGTAGATACGCGATGCGAGAGCTGTATTACTACGGGAAGGCTGCATTTTGAACACTTTCAAGTAGTATGTTGTATTGTATTTTATCAATTTAATGTACTATTTATGTATGAAAACATGTATTTCCTTTTATTGATTGATTAATTGTAAAAGTATCAGCTTGTTTTAGTTTTGAAATTATTCATGGTTTATTGTTGTATGTGTGCATTAAACTCTCTTTGTCGTTCGGTTTTAAAATCGGTTGACCATTGTTGTAGAGGGTATGGAAATTTTATTGAAAACATATGCATTATGTGTATGTGTGCATTAAACTCTTTGGCATTTGTTTGAAAATATGTTGACCATTTCCTTGTCATAGTATGTATGAAAATTTTATTTATACCATTTTATTTGTAAATAAAAGTCGCAACTTATTCATACTTCCACTTTTTTAATACGATTTCTGTGTGTAAAGATATTAAGGATTGAAAAGTTTGATTGTCCTCCATTTTGAAACGGTGTTTTAGAAAATAATTAAATATCGTATTCTAGTTTAAAACATTGCCATTAACAGATATGCAAAATATCAAGTCTTTATCTTCAATGGTTTTTTATTTAGCGGAGTTTCCGTGAAAAACGCATACCGACAGGCAGCTGACTGACGTTTTCGGGCACATGTCCAATTGAATTTTTTCTTATTTTGATCTGCTTAATCATATCCTAAAGTATTACAGAGTCATTAAAAAACACCTTGTATAATCGAATAATTATGAAATATATGTCATGTTCCATTAAGCTACGAGTTGAAATAGAATTAAATTGCCAAGAAAACACATAGGTAAGATTTAATATTTTACATTTTTATCTATAGATACCTATCACTAATAAGAACACGCATGCTAAGTTTCTCGCAAATCGGTTAATCAACCAAAATCGCTCCAACCACCTTAAATCCATAAAAACATTTCGGATTAATGTTAGCGTGTAATCCTCGTTTTCTCTCACTTCTGATTTTTGAAGTTATATCAACATCTGGAGGAATCATTGATTATCCCCTTCTAATCCCCTGATCCTATCTAGACATTTTAATGACGATAGTCTAAAGTTTATATATAGCAGGAAGTAGTTCGAATAGGAAAGCTGAATTTTCAGATGGGAGAATTGGAACAGTTCGGAAGCATTTGAGATGTTTATGAATGGACACACAGCTGCACATACTTACCCCGTATAAATTCTCCCATTTGTGCGCAAAATACTCTTATGCCTTATTACCTATTAGAAAAGATACCTATCTTGTGGATTTACAACCGACATCGATTAAATTTTTTTACTCTTGTTGTCTCGAGGGCATGTTGGAAGTTAAAAATACTCAGATACTCTTGGAAAACGTTTCGAAATCTAATCATTCCATCTTCAGGGCTAATCAAGGAACATAAAGTTCAACAATCAAGTATAAAAACACCATATGATTATGCATCAATATAGTCACAATTATGAATCATTATCAGTCCTTAAGAAGGAATGATTAAATTTCGAAACGTTGGCCAAGAATAGTTTAGTTTTTTAACGCCCGACCAACTCTCGAGACAACAAAGTCGTAATTAAAATAAGGTTGATACGATGAATATGGAATTAAATATTTTCAGCCCAAGATAATTCTGGCACGTCAGACGACGTCGACAGGAATAGAAAAGATGAATAGATGGTAAAGGATGGACTCAAACTCTCCCAGTTTTTCCTTCCCACAATTCACGCCCTAAACCCAAATGGAGGGAGACATAATAAAATAAACCATCTCCCCTCTTCAGAATCGTTACTCTTATTTCATGTTTCATTATTGGAGACCTCAAACCACCTTCAACACGCCCTTGCGACGGCTTCCAGATTTTTTTAGTTGTTAATAATAAGTACCAAACCGCGCTTATTCAAGGATAAAATTTGATTGCTTCTCAGAATGCCCAAGTGAAACAAGCAAGCACTCGGCGACAAATTCAAAAGTTAATACTCCAAATATTTTTCCAAGATTAAGGACATTTCGATGCATCTTGATTGTGCCGCTGGGGATTTAAAGAGATATATTAGTCATAGCATTCAATGCAAAACTGAAGTATTTTCAACAATGAGATTAATATAAAAATATTTTTTTCCTTTATTCTCTGGTGGAATATTTCATATTCCCAAACTTAGTCGCTCAGTCCTTTCTTCAAATGAGTAATGCAATTTACATACAGAGGATCCGTCCGATGTTTCGTTGCCAACTATGTAATAACATAATCTATTCCTGCTTCAAACAAAGCATCTCTTCCTCTCATGTGAATGGTTTCATCGGATTCATTTTCTGCAGAAGTGCGCCGTCATCTCTTCTCTTCACGTTTTTCCCTTCATTAATTAATTGCATTATCTGAACCGAGTTAAACTTTTGTGCTTCCCAAACACGGGCGACGCTAACAAAGGAGGAACTTTATTCCGGCGGGATTTTGAATGCCTCCCCCCGAAAAGCTGCTTCATCTTCGTCTTCATAATTTCCATTCTTCTTTCGAACCAACTTTTAATCGAGTTTTCGGACGCCGTATCAAAGACGTAGATTTGGATTCCCAGGGGAGCGGAAAATACGTCCAACCGTCGCCGAAACAACGCCAAAGTTGACGTCCGGTATCCCCACCTCCACCAACCCACTCCCCCCCCACCCTGTCACCTCAATAAGTGACGTAACCAACACTAGGCGTCTACATATATCCTTCCATCACGTGCACAGTGCTGATGCAATCCAACCCTCATCCAAAGGAGTTTCCCCCGTAAAATTAATAAAATACGATTGTTTGTATAAAAACGTGCTCTCTTTGAGATGACGTCAATAAGATCCTATCTTTCCGCACTAAAAAAATTAGGGAACTAGATTGCAGAACGGACAGATTTAGAATGTCATTTTTCCCACGAACGATAAGGGACCATAACAGCTGCCAATGAGACTTTTATCTAGGTTTGTCGTTAGGTAGTGTAGCTCTTACAATTAGTAGTAGTACTCCTAATACTTGAATCTTTATCTGTTACCTAGTACATACTAACAGCACGCCTAGCATGTTTTCTACATGGACCTTGAGTCTCTGTCCATCTGTGTAGTTGTAGAATGCATGTATATTGACGGTCCCTCTCCATTGTGATAATATCTGTAGTGTAGTAGTGCATGCTTGTGAGGCTTCGCCTCGTGACAAGCATTAGCGATTCATGCTAATGCATAATTAGTCGTAGTTACACTAACTCTAGGGTATAGTGTAGTGCATGTTGGTGATTACTCACCCCCTGCCACACACCCCTGAGGTGGCTTGCAGGGTATTTTGTAGATGTAGATGAGACTATGTGTTCTACAAATTAAACTTCAATTTAAATGGGATTACATCAAAGAGTGGGACAACCTGAGGGAAAAATGTTTTATTTTTTTCTGCCATACATAAGTGGCTCTTTGACGAAAAAAATGCCCGAAGAAGAAAAGATTTCCAGGATATTAAACGGTAATAAAATAATAGCTCCAAATCTTCTTCTTTTTTTTGGGTTATTAGCAATTGTTTGTTTGGTTGGTTGTGACCGACAACTGAAGTATTTAGCGCCATTATGAACAGGTGGGAAGAATGGTAAGGAAATGGTTATGCGGGGAATGGGAGGAAGGATGGAGAGAAATTAAGCGTCGGGATGTCTACTCTTAGCAAAGATCCTCAGTTTAACGTCGCATCTGACGGACAGCATGCCACACTTGAACTGTATTAATTCCACAAAAGAATCCCTGCCACAGCAGAGATTTGAATCTGGGACATTGGGATGAGACGCCAGTTCTCTGATCACCACACTAACGCGATCCCCCATTAGTAAATTACTGCAATCAATAGTTCAAAAGGAATTCCTTGCCGTTGGCTCTTAGGGCTGGACTAATTAGTCATTAAACAAAAATATCGACGACTAATCTTCGTTTATGGCATTCTTTTGCTTCCCAAAATCAAAGGCGTGTCATCAGCAATAGCAGCACCAGCAGTATATTTCGAGCAACACAGATGAAAGACAAGGAATTCTCTTTTAATTCAAGAAATGTGATTGGATCTCCTAAAGAAGAATGAAAATTTTTTCTGACAATATCAAAAACACTTCGAACCCAACCATTTCAGGGTCCATATTGATAGCGTAAAATTTGAGAGTTTGACGGCCGAATGGACAGGCTAAGCGTTATTATTCCACGAACGATTATAGATCGTAAAAACAGTCATTAAAACTGGATATGTGGGTTCTTTGACAGATAGCCTAGCCATGGATAATTTATATTAAGCTTTTTTCACCCATCCACCACTTCATATCGCACATGCACTTGGTTTACTATTAGTATTTATAACATACGCGTCAATCCATATGCTCAACCCAATGGCACCCGTTAATAACATTATAGTTCCTAAACTTTTATATCATGTTATGTATTGAATGATTGGAGAACATTTACTCTTGGACACACATCTTCAAGTGGCTGTAAGGACATGTACTGAGTAGCTGTATATGAATATTGGTATTCATTATTAATGCTAAAGTAAACTCGTCGAGAGATGAATGTTTCCATTATTTAGTCACTGTCAATGATAATAGGATTTGATCCATCTCTTTCAAATTCATAAAGCTTATCTCCATTTTCACGTGCAGTCGTCTTTCTTAATTTCAGATTTCCCAAAAAAAGACTTTTCTACACAACATCTACATAATACCCTGCTAGTCACCTGAAGGGTGTGTGTGAGGGGTGAGTTATAGGTGAGACGTAAGGGAATAAATCGGTCTATAGTTACCCTTATCACCGCTCTTAAATATAGGTGTAACGTTCGCGATTTTCCAATCGTTAGGAACACGATGTTCCGTTAGAGATTATTCGAATATTATTTTTCGAATACGGTGCTATTTCTGGGGCTAACTCTTTATTAACTCGGGCGGACATTTGATCGGGACCGGGTGATTTCCTAGAGTTTATGTATTTCAGATGACTTTCTATTGCACGACAAGAAATATTAATAGACTGCATTAGAGTTTTACATAGCCTAGGAAGTGTAGCAGTGTTATTCTGAGGGTATTTTGTATAGATAAAGAATAATAGGAGTTGAGAATATTTGCCTTTTCTAATTTTTTGTTTTCTCTTTCTCCTAGATTGTTTTTAGTGACGTTCCCGTTGAGCTATTGCCTTAAATCTCCCTCACTTGAGACAAAAAAGTATATCTGATGACATTGGGTATATATTTTTTAGAGATATATCATGTATATAGGGATTCATTAAATCTCACACAAGAGCTACTCTCCATGCACAATAGATACCAGTACTTAGCTATTTTTATTTCAAGCTCAATGTCGCTGGCATTTGAAATATCCGATGAGCAAGAAGTATTTTAGAACATCTCCCGAAAAGAAATTGTCGGGGTTGGTGAATGATTCGTATCGTATTGGTCGTATTCTTTTAAGACTCTGCACTCTATCCGTCGATTAGGCCAAAATCGTTTACATTCAAACCAATGACTTTCACGAATAAATTATCCCCTCCCCCTCTCCCTTCTTATAACGCTGACTATTTACTCGTAAACCAATTCGCCGTGTAAAGATTTACCTGATTATGTCGACCATTCGACGAAACCTGGTCGGGAATAAAATAAATTGTGGAAATGTCAAAGCTTTTTTTCCTTGGTAGGTATTTTAACATGAAATCCCATGAAGTTGAGCCGGATACTGTTTTATTTGGAATGACGTTCATATTTGGAAGTGAGCTACGCCAATGAGTTGTAATTGTCGGTAGGGTGGAAAATTGACTTCTCAAGGTAAAAATGGCCAGTTACAACATATTGAAAAATATCCTTGAACAATAAGGCTATAAATGCGAATTAGAATGGGCATTTTAATTAGATAATAAACACGACAGCTAAAGCGGAAGCCGTATTCTCATTTTCATTCCTGGATGATGTTCCTCTCCAACTTATGCATGAAAATTTACCCAAATTTTAATTATTTTTGGTAAGCACTAGTCATGTTAGCTATCCAGTTACAGTAGAGGACTAAATTAAGCTTTTAACGGAGATTTTACGGAGCGGATTAACGGGAAAATCCACGAAAACCTAAAACATTTTCCATTACGAAGTTCTAACGATTTTATCCCAAAAAAAAACATTTCTCAATACATACGGGTATGGAAAATAGTTATGCCATTTATTATAATATAGAAATATAGAGCCTGCTATACTATTTCTAATTAGGGGGGACATCTAGGGACGAAGCATATTTATTCACGTGCCGGGCATTCGCAACGACGTGGATTCATGTGATGAGCACTTGGAAGTGCACAGACGGAAATATCAGCGGGAACGTCCCATTCATGAGAGCGTTTTTTCTTTAAAAACCATCCTATTTTTTTTAAAAAAAAGCAATCCCCTACCCCATAACTAAAAGCGTTAATTAAGGGAACTCCCTAACAGGTCAGGGAGGCATCGCTTTTCAGGAACTTTTCGTTATTGGAGGGATGGGACTGGGGGGAGCAACGGGCCCTCACCTTCTCCCATAGCGAGCACTTTTTATTTTCATTTACCTCTCCCTGAAATCGTAAGGCTTCATGTGGACTCGAAACTTCTCCTCAACTGTATGGTATTGGTCCCATTGAACAATTGATCCCTTGAGAGATGGAGAAAAACTTTGAATTGCCGACCACATTTTATTTCTTCCTCCACGAAACGAAACACGAAATGGATCTAAGTACGAGCTTGCATAAAAAACCGAAAGAAAAAGAAACACCCCTTTTTTCCTACTTACTTTTATTGGGACTCGCCTAACTTAAAAAGTAAACGATTCGGTTAATTGGGCGTTAATCATTAGGTTTCCATGCCCACGCTCCAATCTTATCCTTGCGTTTAAGTGAGGAACAATAATTCTCGCCGCTTTTTTGTCTGAGGACGGTCGCTACTGCTAAGGATTCCTTTGTAATTAGCGGGTCCATTGAAGTTTTAAACACCTCTGTTGGAGTTTGAGACGAAGAGAGGGAGAGAGAGAGGGATGAGGGGGAAGAGGACGAAGGAGAGAGGGATGGTGAGAGAGTTTTAATTAATTAAATAGAGAAAGACGGACCCCCTTCCTTTTACACTACCCCTGTGAGCCCCTACCCTCTGTACCCTGAGTGCAACTCCTCGTCACTCTTCCCTCTCATCTTACAGTCGTGCGACCCTTCAACCTTCTGCTTTACACTCGCGGAACAAGAGAGAGAGATAAAAAGAAAAGAGGCAGATTCTCCAACACAAGCTTTATCTAACCAGTGTGAATAGATAATAGCACACAAAAACAAGAGGAGCGTTGCATGGATGGATTCAATTAGGTTGACTCCCTAGCAACTATTCCAAATAGCCTGTAGGCTGGCAATTGGCAAATTTGCTCAATATCCCATATCCTGACATAATTTCCCACTGGACCGTAGGAAGTTAGCAATAGGTTGGATTATTCATTGTTTGGGGGAAAGGGAAGGGTGTTCGGAGACTTGGCGTCGGCATTTGCCTACTGTAAACGAAACACTGTAACTAAGCTCCATTTGACAGGCGGAGTGCTACGCATAATGTGTTATCCACACAACGCTGCACTCAAGTAGGAATCGGGAATCCACTGTAAAATCTCCGTCGCGCCCGGGATTTGAACCCGGACCCTTTGGGTTGGGACCTAGAACTGTAGCCAAAACATCCGCCCGATCCCCTATATTGGACCAATTGGATCCCCATTAAATTAGATGCTGATGTTAACAGCGGTGATGACTATGCTGAACCGCGACAGAGAGATTGTGTAAGGAAGCAGCGTAACTCGAGCAAGGGTAGAACGCAATGCTCAATCACAAACCGACCCTTAACCGGTGGATAAATATCACCGATGATTTTACGACTGAATGGGCCGTATTTTTAAACCATACTCTTCCTCTTACTCTTCGCCGGATGAGGAAGAGTGCGAGTTGTGACTCTACCCACTATTCGTATTCTAGAACGTTCCTACAGCGAAACCAAACTCTTCCTCTTCGATGGAGGGGCTTGGAGGGACTGTTGAGTAGATCGCTGAAATTCTCATAACTACGTAATGCTTCGATGACGTTTCGTGTGACGTTTGCTGCCCACAGTTCATTGCGGCTTTAACGAAACAGCAAGAAGAAGAAGAATAATTAAAGATGGAAAAAGATGGATCGCTCGTCGGACTCGGTGGCGGGGGGGTAACGTCCTCGCCTGCCAACCCAAAGGTCGCGGGTTCGAGTCCCGCCACTGGAGGATTTTTCTCCTCCCTGGACATGGTTGTGTGTGTTGTCCTTTGTTATTGTTACAACGCCTGATGTAAAATGGCCCTCGAAGCTGTATTCAGGTTGATGAAATAAATAAAATATTGCGTGATGAATCTGGAAAAAAATGCCTAAATCCGGAGGTAATCGACGCATTCCGCCAAATTAGGCCATGGAACTGTTCCTTCTATTTTGGAGGATGGTCTGAGCCATGCTACTAATAGGATCAAGAGATTCGTTTGTTTGTAGAGAGCGTTGGGCCTACAACCGAAGAGGTACGTTTAAAAAACGCTTGGAGGTTGAGTTGTCACCACAAACGCGTCATAGAGGAAGAGTCGTTCCTCTAGGAACGTCTTAGAATACGGCCCGTAACAAAGCTATTGGATGGACTGGATTGGGAGCAACTAGAGATTTGGAAAGCCTTAATTAGCCCTCATCATGAGTACGAAGCAAGCATTTGGATTTGGTTCAAAATTGTAACAAGCAAATACTAAAAAAAATACAAACGAAGACCGCGCGTTCTATTAACTGAGGGAAAGCGGAAAGGTATAGGAGGGATAGAGATTGGAGCCGCCAGAGAGAGAGCTACAAGACCAAGTTCATAGGCAAAATTCAGATAGTATGAATTCCAGGTTGACCCGCAGGTTATTATTTTACCCTCAGGCAATAACTGTAGAGCAGAGAAAAGGGACAAAATAGGAAAGAGGCTAATTCATCAAAATTGAAAAAAATACACTCTCTCTATTTCCTATCACAATTCCTTATCCCAAAAAATTCAACTGTTTCGGGCGAGATATGGTGGAACAGCATATTATAATACATAAAGAAACTGCTGTACTGTCCACAATCAAACAAAGATTGTGGACAGTACAACAGCTTCTTTATTTATTATTCCTTATCCCAAGTCCACTCTTCTTCACCGCTGGTTCCCTATAGCCCCCTGTCACACGCCCTACTGGAGGCTCGCAGATGTAGGACATAAAGTGTCGTTTTTATGATTAAGTTGTCCATATACCGTGCTATCAGGCATATAACAATTATGGACCAATAAAAAATAGCAGCTTCCCTCAATTTCCTAGAAGAAGGATGTCGAAGCTGTAGAAGATGTGGATAACTTCTTCACCCACCTCTACTAAGGGCCAAAGTAACGCTCTGACTGTACTATAAAGAGATATGTTTAACCGATAATGCTTAATTTTCTTTATTTATTTTAAATTATTATTTCAAACTCCCCAACATTTCATTAAAGACTTATATATCATAGTATTTGAATTCATGGCACATCTTTATTAAATGAAAACCCTCCTCTCAATGAATTTTAGAAAAAGCCACGCCCTTCGTTTATCGTGGCAGATTATAGTGGCAATCCTACAAAATACTCAGCTCACTTGCTTTGAACATGGTTTTGGAAGGAAAGGAATGCAATGGGAAACGCGATAATATGCTCGGGACTGACGGAACGAGGCGTGCGCTTACGTTGAAACAATACAGCGTTGACGAACCACTCTCACATAGAACGAAGGTATAATTTAAATAAATAAATAAGTTTATTACTCCATACACAAAATACATTTCAATAGCAAATTTTGAGTAACATTAGGTAGCCTTGAAGGAGAACCTGTTTTAAGGCTACCATCAAATAATAACACGTTATGCTTACACTTAAAAATACATATAGCTCATGTAGTGAGGCCTAGACAATTACCTAACAATGTGAGTGCGTACCTTAAGAAGCTACTTACTAACATTTTATGGAGTTATTTATAAAACATTTACTTCAACATTTCCTCCTCATTCTCTTTGGCTCGAAGCCAAGACTGTACATTTTTCGATAATATTTTTACGCATATTACATCTACATCTACGATGTACCGTGCAAGCCACCACTAGGGTGTGTGGCACGGGGTGATTCCACACCAAGCATGCATTACATTATATTATCAATAGGAGAACCTGTTTAAGGCTACCATCAAATAATAACATGTTATGTTTTCACTTTAAACTTACAAAAGCTCATTTAGTGAGACCAACACAATTACTTAACTATTTAAGTGCATAAATTAAGAAGCTACTAACTAAGACTTATGGAGTTAATTATAACACATTTACAACAATATTTATAACACGTTTACAACAATATTTCCTCTTCACTCTCTTTGGTGAGAAGCCAAGAATGTACATTTTCCGAAAACATTTTCACAGACTTAGAATCAATGCATGAATGTGGTAATAGATTGTATACCTTTGGTCCTACATACAAAAACATCTTATAAATATCGTAAAATTTGGTTTGGGTAAGGGTATACTTTTTTACGCAGGGTAAAGTACAGGGTACTGAATAGGAAAATAAGATAAAACCCCATTTTCCTATTCAGTATAGACAATGGCAGGTTTGAGCTTACGAATAAAAAACAGGCTCGGGTCCAAGACAGCCCATATTGAATGCAGATATAACATCGCTGTAAACTAGAGGCGGTTCTTCGAATTAGAGAAACAATGATAATCCAAGAGAAAGATTAAGTCTAATAGGATTATAACTGATATACAGTGCTCGGTTTATAATAGTTAGCATTAATGTAAATGCCAACAAGTTCAAAGTTAAAATGTATTTTTTAAGTCCCTAAGTTATATCTTGATAACTGCTTATATCAACTTCTTTATTCCAAAACTCATGCCCTCCTTTACGCCGATGACTGCAAGATTATCAAGGAAATAAATAACTCCTCTGACTGCCATGACCTTCAAGATGCATTGAATAAGACCTCAGCTTGGTGCAATGCCTGGAGGCTAAATTTAAATCCATGTAAGTCAAATATTATGTGTATTTCCCTTAAAAAATCTCCAACTCATTTCAACTACTCTATCAACTCTGCCCCATTGAATAGAGTTGGGCCTGTTGATTGACCGTCTCTCATGGCTAACGAAGGCAAAGACGACCTTAGGGCTTCTCGCAGGGTGAGATTAAATGTAAAAGACGAAAACGAGAAAGGTCGTTGACTGGCAACAGATAAATAAGAAACAGAAATACAAAACAGAAAAATAAAACAGAAATGCTGTATGAGAGGGGTGATGGAAGGTGATAAAATATTATGGAATTTTTATTGAAAATTTAATTTGGAAGACTGATCGGTGTGCAAATTAAAAAAGGTAACAAAATAAAATTTTAAAGATGTACCGAAGACATGGACAGTGAGAATTCAAAATCTACGTGGTACCTTGCAAACCTCCTTAATGGAAAAGCAAAAAAATTGGCAGGGGGTGACTTCACACAAGGCAAGCAGTTATGCTCTAACCATCAAACATATTATAATACCGTCATTAACAATTAAATTAAATATTACATTAAAATTAGTAAATTTATTGTTTAGTTACGTATGTTTAAGAAGATTTCACTTGAAATACGTCTTTTTACTATGATTCTACTCATTTGGGATAGAGATTGGGCTCATAAATCACAGTGACCATTAGGTAGTTTAAGTTCAGTCATGCAAATAAACGATATGAGAAAATACAAAAATAAATGACTTAAGATTATATAAAATGGAGGAAGTCGAAGGAGAGCTATATCATATGAACATTAAAACTGCCATTTTTGCGATAACTGGTGTACAACATAAAGATGAAAAATAAACCGATATGCCGCGTCTACATTGACCACTTAAGTATGCACTTAAGTGTATTTTTCACTTAAGAACACCTTGTAGACGCCCTCTGACCACTTAAGTAACGGGTCCAATTAAGTGGACCCGGGGACCCCCTTTTAAGTGGACTTGAATGATATCGATAGTGTACCGTCGAGGTGTGCTTATATCATTTATATGAGGAGTTAAGTAATTGTCAAAGTGTTATCCTTCTTTTACATTTGTTTATAGGATTATATGAGTCTAGAAAATATCTTATGTTACTTCTCTGGCATATTATTTTTGCGCTATGCAAATTTCTTTCCATCATCATTACTAGCGCTGAGGTAGATATAATATCTGTTTGTAGACGGTCCCCTGCATTTAAATGCTGCACTTAATTACACTCAACTTAAGTACACTTGTAGTATAGACGAGGCAATACCCGGAGGAAGTTTTCCAAAGAAGAATAGGTACGTAAGAATTAAGTAAAGCAAGGGCTGTCTGTAAATTGCACCACCCTGATTTATGATACCTCTCCTTCAGGTAACAAACAGTCAACTTTTGAATGAAACCTACCTGCCCTAGTTGGGACACTTCCTCAATAGGTCTCTTTTGAAAGAAATTCGTCCTCTGAAAGCTAATTTTGAAGGACAAATTTATTGCAAGAGCCATAAACTAACTACGATGGTAAAATCTCCTGCAAATGGCGTAGACTTTTAGCTTTCTTTTCATAAAAAAATGGTGATATTCTGAACATTCACGATAAATCTTCCCTTGACTAACAATAAGAGAAGAAATGTATTGTAGCTCATTATTAACAGTTGCCTACGAAGAAGTAATACTAACAAGAAAGCAATTTGATGTATGATTTCAGGCTTTCCCAGCGAATGATACTGATGTGTTCTTCTCGGGTTTCCCACCGGGTAAGGCTCTCCATGATCGCCGACGTTTCGGCAGAAGACTTTCCTGCTATTATCAAGGCTCTGAATTCTTTCTTGTTCGCATTATTTCTTCGTAGACAACTGCTAATAATGAGCTACAATACCTTGAAGCCTCCTCCTTTGTGGTATAGTTTAGGTTAATAGGAGTAATATCTACTGGTGAAGGAAGGTTTTAATGGAAGAGGGTCAATTCATAGATTTTTACAGACGCAGGTCCCTAACCCGTTACATGATTTCCTTCTTCATTTTATCATACGTCCTATTTACATCCAGAGCCTTGATAATGGCAGGAAATTCTTCTCCCGAAACGTCGGCGATCATGGAGAGCCTAACCCGGTGAGAAATCCGATAAGAACTCACCAAGAAAGCAATTTCTGTCAGCGAAGCCCATACCTATTTGTCAATAATAAACATCAAAACAGTACCATTCAAATAGATGGGCGCATTATTGTGTAACCACCAGGGCGTCGTTAATGCGATCGAAGACCCAGGCTCTGAAAAAACGGGGCATTTTTTTATTCTTTTAAGCGAAAATCCACGTGAGTCTTGAAAAATCGCAAGCGAGGACACACGAAGAAGAAAATGCCTCAGTGCCCAACCCTATTCATTCGAGGCGTGCCCACTGCAGCGAGAGAGTCTCCCTATAAGATCCACCCGTCACGTGTAATCCTCGCTCCTCAAACCCCCAAAATTGCCCAGGGTCTTCTTCTCGGCCCCTTATTCCACGCCCTTCCCCCCATGATGCCCTGCATCGCTTTAATGGGCGCAAATTAATCTTGCGACGACGGGAGTGGCGTTTACGCGGGAGGAAAGAAGGCCCGACCTTCCTCACCCCCTCCCTCCTGGCCCTCAAAGGAGAAGAAGAGGGATAAAGAATGGAAAGAAGAGAAGAGGACCAGGGGTCTTCTTCTTCGTACCAACCCCCGCCCATCCACCCGCAACCCTCGCTCTTACCCTCCTCCTCCCTGCCCCTCGACCGACTGCCCACCCTCCATATATTTCCACCGCCACTCCCCTTCGGCCTTCCCCTTCACGACAGGACCTCTCTCCCCCACCAAAAAACTTTCGAACAGTCGTTCACCCCACCTTTTTCTTCTTCCCTCATACCCGTCCCATTTGTTCGAACCCTACCCTACCCTCCCCATGCCTTCCCTCCCCATGCCTTCCCTCCCCATGCCTTCCACTCCCGACTCTTACCTCCCAAACCTCTCCAACACATTCCAACCCCAAGAAGTGTCTACCCTCCCCCAATCCCTCCCTCACCCCGTCTTCAAAAACACCTTTCATCCTCTGCAAGAAGAGGCACGGAAAGAGGCTCTCCTTTCCCTCCCGCACACAAGAGGAAACGATTCACCTCAGGCCCTATCCTCTCCGGCTCGGCTCCCTCCTATGCCTCCCTCCCCCCTCTCTCTCTCTCACTCCTCTTTAAAACGCCGGTTAAAGTGTGCAATAAGAACGTAGCTTAAGGCTGGTTTATAAAGAACAAAAGTTAGCGATCGCGTAAACTTAAGTTTATCGGAAGTTTCCACGGTAATGAATAACTTAGCGTTAAATCAGTGTTAAGAAACGGAAAAAATTAGCGTAATATTTGGCTGAATCTGAATTAGGGTGAAATTAACTTAACAGTATGGAGTAAGAAATTGATCACTTGGTCCAACATCACTTGGAAAGTACCACTTGGTCCAACTCCTTCACAATGACTCCAATGAAAAAACTGCCAGTTCCACAAATATGTTTGTGGATATTAATGAATAAATATATCCAAAAGCTGTTAATAGTTTCAATACTTAGGGGGGTTTGTAGAATTCTTTCCATCAAGCCGTAAGAGCCGTTTTTTGTCATTAAATTTGTGGAATAAGCAACTTTGTTTTCATTTAGTATCATCAACAGTTATGAATCGTAGTCCTTTTTTCTAGCAATTTTTTCAGTGTTTTGCTTTATGCTGGTTGCCAAGTGGGAGGAAAAGATGAGAGGAGGAAACCAAAATATTTCATAGCCCACCACCATCTACTCATTATAAAAAGCAATAAACGATTTTCAGACCAACACGGACGGTATAGGCCTAGTGCACGACAAAAGAGGACGCTGCTGTTACTGTTCTACTAGTGTCATTCATTTCAATTCTGAGAAATATTCCGAAAAGCTTCCTTTGCAGCTGCCTTAAAAGTTTCATTGTTTAATAAAGGTAATATTTTAAAATACCTCTTAATAAATAACACAAACGACACGGGTCTCAACGCATTAGCGTCATCACCAGGTCCATATTGTTTTACAAAATTACACTACGCTCAGCTGAGTACAACTCTGTACTAATTTATTTTTTCGTTTTAGCAAGGCTTGCCATGGACATGTTTACGGTTGTCTTACTTTCATGTAGTATGCACATGCTCATCTTATTTCCATGCGCTCTCTTTCAAATTTAGATGGGTTGTACTTACTAGGTCCAGAAAACGTGACTATAAGAGATATTTTCCTAGCACTCTCCGTGTTTAGGTATCTCCATTATTTTTGAGAGTCGAGAATAGTTTCTCAGGTGGCTCCCACAAGCATTTTCAAAGCTTTTTAAGCTCGCTTCTTATGAGTCTTAAGTATAACTAGCTTTCTAAAAGAGGCAGGTTTTTACTTATCTATGGCCACCAATTCCCTCAATAGTACTTCACTGGCTGTGGTATATTTTCTGCCAATCATATTCTCGGGTGACGCCCTGCCACGATATAAATACCAGTATTCATTGGTGATACTCTTCGTCCGAGTGCTGTTGGCCCTGTCTCCAAGTGGCAGACGGTGAGTGCGAAGTGACCTTAGCCGTCAAATCACGCGAAACCAAAGCACCATTGCCAATAATATTGCCCCCTCGGATAGTTGTTGAAGCTATCTGGTTTACGTCATTTGATATACACATCTACATCTACGATGTACCGTGCAAGCCACCACTAGGGTGTGTGGCACGGGGTGATTCCACACCAAAGTACGTGTGGTCACACACGTCTACACATGTCTAATAGGGTCTCGCCAATGTCTTTGTATCGTACCCCAGCTGTAGCTTTTCTAAGCTAATGAAGGAGCATTGGAATCTCCAACTATTGTTATATTTCCTTCGGTATTCTGGGATGTCTTATCATCTATTTCCGTTTAGAGTTCTACAATTGAATTAACGTCGGTGCTAGGTGATACATGGCGCGCTCACACAATTATTGTTTTTGGTTTAGGGCACCCAATTGAGTGCCATACAAACTGAAAGCTGATTTCCACCTGGCAGACACGTTGCTATCTTCACAGCTATAAATTCGCGACATCCGGTCCGGTTTAATGCATCTTTACTATGCATGATTAAAGATTTTTTTTAAATTCTCAACATGATATTTTGTCTGTGAGCCATCTTTTTCTTTAATGCGCGCTCGTGAGCTATGAACAAAATGAATGGATACCGGAATCAAAAAATATCATTGCTTGGTTTGAAGGCACGGGCCACGGACCTTCGGGATGGGATGCCTACATCTAGCCACCACACCAACCCGATCCCCCTTAAGTTACGTTATGCTCTTGGGCTCATTGTGACCTGTCGTCCCTCCCCCCACACCTTATACCCGCCCACTCCGGTTCCACAGCACCCCCTCAACACCCACCTCTTCTCCCTCCACCTTCGCCTTCTCCATCCTCCCCTCACCGGCCAATCCTCATCCTCCCCCCCCCCCCGAGCCTTCCCCCACCAACCGTTCTTGCCCTTCGTCCACCCCCTCCCACCTCCTCAGCCTCCGCCTCACTCCCACCCCAAAATAAAAGGTCCCTATGGTTTCGATCCATTCTCGCGTCTCGTCCCTAGTAGTGACATGGTCACCATTTGTGCAATTCATTTCTGTGCGTTACCTTTATAATTAAACGATTTAACAGCCACCGTCAATGGATGAAATGGCAAAGATAAGTAGACCGTGGTGCTATGCGCTCCAACTGCGAGAGACATTTAGAGCCGTCAGATCATTTCCAAAGAAAAAACGCATAACCAATGCCCAACTCGATAAAATTTGGGTCGTCAGACTGGCAAGTTCTCAACTTTGCTACTACGGTAAATGGCAGCGGTATCTGCCATTATCTGAACTGACTTCTAACTCAAGTATGATTTTTATTGGGGTAGCTCGCAACATCATTGGAGATTAACAAGATACGTTTAAAGACGTTATGATATCATCATTATTATTGTTAATATTCCACTGCAACAACTAGGAGAGAGAATTAAAACGGCAACTCTGAAAGTGGATAAACCTGTTTCCCTCGAGTACTTAGGCGCTCGATTCAGTCATTACTAGTCTAGTACGGGACTTCAAAAACCCTCTGTGATTACCTCAGGTAAGGAGACCTCGGTATCAGAAGTAATCGACAGTACTTTCTGCTTCATTATAGCTACTCCGGATTATTTCTTCTTGGCCCTTGACCTACTGGCTCCTGAATCCCCGTCACAACTATTTCCCATGAAAATATCGATCAACCAATCGGATTTTCTATGGACTTAGTTTTACAGGCAGATCTACCCTTTTTTTCTTATACACGACTCGAAGCAACGTATTCGGAGTTTAAAAGCTCTAAGATACTTAATTTAATCCTGTAAACATTACATTAGTACTTTGCAATTGATTTTACTCCCAAAGCATATCATGGTGAAACCTACGAGGCGATATCCAAGAAAAAGAAAACAATTGTTCAACTATAACGGTTTAGGAAAACAATAACCTCTGTATCGAAAAATTAACAGATGGAGTTGCGTATTCAGGGGAGTAGAATACAGGGCTCGTGAGTTACAGACTTGTGGAGACAACGAAAGACGGCATTGGGTGCACTATTGGATAAATGGTCACAGACAGTAAGAGGTGATGGAAAATACCTGGAGACATTTTTGAAAACGCTCCGGGAGTTGCCATTTTACATGGGTTTGAAGTGCACTGGTGAGTAAAGGAATAGTCCAGCGATTGCCGTCAGAGTATGGCTTAGGATGAAGGCATGCCTGTGGCAAGAAAACTACTGAATGTTTATGGAGATGGTACGGAGATCAATACCTGATTCTAGCATCATTACCAGCATAGGCACCCATAGAAAAGAAGACAATAATTTTTATCTTTACTTTTTGTCTTTACGTCACTCAGACTTAAAATTCACTGGCATAAATATCAACCTTCTTGCGTATTATGTTCCACCATGTTTTCATATTAATATATCTTTTAGAAGACATTCGATAAATAATTTCAACCATTTAAAATCTAACAAGTACACGCATGGCTGCTGCCGTAGCAACTATGGCTTCAGCCATTGAGAGTAATATTAATCGTACAATGATGACGCAGAATATCGAGGAATTCCACAAGGGAAGACGAAATCGCTAGTCGCAACCTTCAATTCGCAAACAAAAAATTCCTCCTGAACGATACCTTCAAAAACTCAACCGCCCTCCACGGAGTTGTTCCCTTCGTCTTCCATGCAAGGAGAGAGGCCGAGAGTGGAAGCCAACCCCCGCGAAACCACCCTCTTTACTTTCACAATCTCCTATTTTCCACCATGCCTTCAACCGCTTCCCTAGATAGACATCCTTTCTGGGAAGAAACCAACCTATGACAGAAAATGACCTTCCAGCTCCCATCTTCAACCATCCTCCTCACCGCTCTCAAGACTTCGTGGTTCCCCATGCAGCCCTCCCATTCCCCATATACCCTATCCCTCGGCGCCCACCTTACCTCTCCCTTTCCACTCATTTTCCTTAGCCTCCCACTATATGTGCCCAAAAATGCCTTTCGCTTGCAAGACATATCCCACAAGGCCCCGTTTTAGGTCCCCCTCTCTACCACTCTCCTCTTTTCTTCCGCCTTCCGGCCCCGCCCCTTTCGCTGCACGTTACGTCTCGTCCCTCAACCCACAGAACCCCTCCAACCGCCTCCCGCGTTCCTTTCCCCCCATCCCATATTCCCTTGCGGCGGCCGTAGCAGCGAAGGAACCCTTTTGAGCCGGGGCCATCTCGGCGTTGTTATACGCCGCTGGACCCTCCTCCGCGATTCCCCCCAGCCTATGTGCCTTCCGGATTACTTCCACCCTCTCCACTCGTTACCCCCGCCTCCCCCTCCACTGTCTTCTTTCCCTCCTGTCTCTACTACCCTCTTCGAATGCCATTCCACGGATGGTATTTTTTGGATCTGTTTACTTTTTTACTTTCCCGGCCGGGGAAATATCTTGCCCGCTCTCTCCCGTTCGGCCTCCCGTTCCTCTGCACACCACCCACCCGCTTTCATGCACCCCTGCGATGCGCCATTTTGGACGTCTTGCAACGACGGCACAAAGGAGTATGACCACGCATCATGTGCACAAGAGGTACCAACCGCTGTACAGAGCATCGAAGAATTCTACATTAGAAGAACGAGAATGATGGAAATGTCGATCGAATGCCCAAAGTAAGTCATAAAGGTTCGAAGGTTACGCAACGTGTGGAACAGGAAAATTCTAAGACACCAGCCCTCGTTTACGAATTTGTGGATTGAAATGCGTATTGTTACTGCGTAAACTTTAAATGCAATCGACCTTCACTTAACTGTATGGATGCTTCGCCGTAGTTTTACCATGGTCATATGGTTAGACAGGGAAATAAGAAGAAATTAAAGGGACCATTTTTAGCTGCTCCATCCTGCATTTCGTCAGGCATTTTCTTACGATGAAACCATGGAGTTATACAGTAGAACATGTCATCTTTAGGCCATTCAGCTTCTTAACATTAATGTAAATCAAACGACAGCACGAATGAATTTCGTAATAACAATCTGAAGCATTTTCTTCAAATCATTCTAACCACAAAAGCAAACATTGTCGAATGCTTTGAAAAACAGCGTAAAAAAATTCAAAGGCATCAATATGTTATTAGGTAGAAGTTTAACATACATCTGTGACTACGACGACTGCACGGTACGTGCAAGCCACCACCATCTGTGTAGTTGTAGAATGCATGTATATTGAGGTCACTCTCCATTTTGATGACATCTGTAGTGTAGTGGTGCATGCTTGTGAGGCTTCGCCTCGTGACAAGCATTAGCGATTTATGCTAATGCATAACTAGTCGTAGTTACACTAACTTAGGGTATAGTGTAATGCATGTTGGTGATTACTCACCCCCTGCCACACACCCCTGAGGTGGCTTGCAGGGTGTTTTGTAGATGTAGATGCAGGGTGTGAGGTATACCAAGCAAGCGATACTCGCCCGAGTTCAGGGTTGAACCCAATCCCGTGATCGCGAAGTGAGAACCAAAACGCAAGGAAGAAAAAAATGCAATAGTTTGCCATAAATTAACAAGAAGAAAAGAGAAATAAAATCAACGCAAGGCATTTTACTCGAGGACAAGCAAGTGGATCATCATTTTTGCAGATAAGCAAGTATAAGTATATTGTCATTTGAACTGAATAAGACTAACTTCAAGGGCTTCAAAATCTGTGCGTAGTTTTTTATCAATCATTATTTTAAAAGATTTCCACAATTTTCAGGAGAGACTTTTATGACTTTTTCCAATCAATCTGATACAATTCTGGAAAGGCAATTAATTCGCCTCAACAGTCATTGAGGATAAATAGAGCAGCAGACAGTAATTATTAAAATCATCTCCACTAATGCGTCGGTTTCAACTCACACACTTTTTAAAAAATGGCCCCTAAACCCTCTCCAGTACGTCTCATCCTTCACAGCGACTTGCACGATGGGAATATGAACAACATGAATTGCAAATTTTGGCTTACTGTGTGGAGGCCTTTTCAGGAACAGTTTAAGATAACGGTAAATCATAAATTAAGGTATGAATTTCCAACTGGTAAGGAGAAAATCAATCCTCTTTGCACGCCGATACCTTTGAAGTAATATTACATAATATTCCTAACTTTCCTTTAATACCATACATCTCCTCAGATGTTATGCCTGTCATGGTGCTTCCATGACCTCTGAAACTAAATCTTAAAGAATCCACAGAATACGCTACTTCCACGTAAATTTTGACTTCCAGACACCTCAAAGGCGCCCAGCAAGTTTTCATTGTTATTTGTAAAAAAAAGAGGGAAGGAAAATATAAGGGAATCAGAAAAAAAGTTTAAAAGAAAAGGGAAATGTGTTTAGATGTAGCAGTGCAGCGCCCACTTCACTTTGAGCACAACAGATGTGCAGGAGAATGAAGAATTCTTGTACCTATCTGTTCGACAGTCAACTTATCTTATCATTGGTGTTATCACGTAAGTATTACTTAGGTCTGATCAACATCATCAACATCAACATACTACCCCGCAAGCCGCCTCAATAGGTGTGTGGCGGGGGGGGGGGGTGTTAGGACACCAGCCGTTTACATATTAAAAGGAAACGCTCTAATGAAATTACGCCTAACATTTATTGAAGTCCCTTATTGTTCGGGGGAAAAACGAATTCCCATACCTATCCGTTCGGCAAAATATCTCTCTTAATTTATCATTTCTGTCGGACCTGGAAATATAGTGGGGTTCTAATATGATGTTCTCCGTGTCGCTCTTAAGGATATCTATTCTCAATCGCTAAAGCAATCTAAGCCTAGCGCGCAGCCTCCGAGTCTCTAGCGGCTCCCAGCCTAATTCGTTTAACATCTTTGTAACGCTGTCTGTAGCTGATGTGCAGATGGAGAAAGTATTTGCACCGCGTTAGCATCAAGGAAAGATAGAGTTAGCCGAAGAAGTCAAACAAAGAGCAGGAGAGAAAAGTTGCTGCATGACAACTCAGACGGGAAGTAAAACTATTACACACACTATGAGACACAATATCTTCATGACAGCAATAATCGAAGGAGAAATAAATGGAAACATTAACGAGGAAGATCAATGATGCAATATACCAACCAATTTTTGAGAGAGGCAAATAAAGGAATAAATCAGTGAGCTGGAAAGAGAATGGAAAAGATAGCTGCAGCACGCCAATCTAGGGAGTAATGACTGCAAATTATACAACATCAATATCTTACCTTCAAATTTTTTCTAGCAACTTCAATCTTCAGAAGAACATTCAAGCCCGTAGGGTTTCTCATCCAGATCTCATGAGGTAAAATCTACAAGCTTTGAAAGAATCGAATGGCTTTCCAGGACATTTTGCTCTCAATGCTGGCCAAATGCTCGATAAACCTTCCACAGCAACCTGCAAAATTCGACCAAAGATATCTCATTGCCAATAATCCAATATTTTAAACAGAAAACATAAAAGATTTAATTTAGAGTTACTACCGTAGTCAATACTTGACTGCGCGCGAATCGTATAGGATGTACTTCCACACCTTCAAAGTGATGAAGGCAGCTTCATACGCTAAAAAAACTATGTACAACACCTGAAAAATCTTATGGTTTTGAAGACCTATCCTCTTTAAAGGCAATATTTGGCTTATGGCAGAAATGCTTGGATCGATTGCTCTACGCCCAACTCATGGAACAACTGCGAGGTCCTAACTTATTTATTATTCATTTAGAAGTATGAGACTTCATTGTACCTTTCATGCAGCAAGGGTTAAATAAACTTGTAAAATAATGTATAAATTAGACAAGGGATCCACAGTAAATATCAAGGACGTGAGCCAGGAATCAATCTAAGATACAGAGTTTATGAAACGCGGAGGAAAAATGCCAAATAAAATTTCGCAATGCATTGTTATGAACAAAAGGTTTTATTTCCGTATCACAAACACTCTTTGTAAGAATATTTTCAGCAAAAATATTAAAATTTTCGGGTTAATACAAATCTGCATGATCTTTGAATGACCAAATGCAACAAAGCACGTTAGTTAGTACAACAAAGGAATGAATGCAAGCACTCGATAATTCATTCTCGGCACCTATATTTAGTTGCTTCAGCAAAGCATAGAACCTTGCCTCTTGGACACAGGCCTTGAGTATCTCGAAAGATGAAATCTCTGATTTTTTTGCAGGACATATTTATGGTCAAAATTAATAATTATTGGTGGCAAGGGACGATAGGAATGGAACAAAGATCTGCAAGGGTACCCCAAAGCATATTCATATTTTTCTTAAGTCCTTAACCAAAAATATTTTATTTTTCGTTCAGAAGAAAACTCATTTTCAACATATTAAATCCAAATATCTTAAACACGCGATTCACTAGATGCGGAGCCTAAATTTTACGCAATTTAAATGACTGTGTACTACGAAAGTAACATAAACTGAGCATTTTTTTCTCGCACTGTCAACGAAGCATATGAGGTGCTAATATTTATTTTTAAATTTTGAAAACTAAATATTCTTGGATTTTAAATCGAACTTCATTAACAAGTTAATTACTCCGGGTTGTATATTCTGCCTTCGGAGCTAACTGGATATATGGTTTTTCGTGATTTTTTATAATGCTGGTGATATTGTATTAATAGTTCCATTTCCTAATTTTCCCCTAAATTCTTAGTACCGAGGTGAATGTTATATTCCCACGCAACCTTCCGCTAAATGCACATGATTATGCCACAGTGTGGTGAAACGCGCGTCGTGCCAGCGTAAGAAAGTTTGTGGAATTAACAAAGGTGGTTTTCTCATCATGGATATTCATAATTTCCACGAGGTCAGGCCTGAGATCATCAGTTTTATTTCTCAAGATGTTTTGGAAGATCTTGCAACAACTATGTACTTGTACAAGAGCTACCCAGTGGGGAATTTATTGTCCAAAAGATGTTCAAAGAACGTTCAGTGAAGACTACTTGAACGTTCTAAGATCATTCAAGAAAGACATTCAATGAACGTTCAAATGGCACTCACAGATAGTTCAAAGAACATTCATTGAAATACTTCATAGAATGTTCAACATGGATGAATTGCGGCTGAACTGTTTTTGAATTAATAACATATGAACCATGAAGGAATGTTTAATAATAGTTCTCGTGATTTGATTCATATGGTATTATCTCTTCACTGACTTCCCTACACTCTCGATATATAAAAATTATAATTTGCAATTAATCACTATGATTGTACAATTACGCGTACGTGTTGTTAGTACGTTAACGTTAAGAATCCCGTCTTGTATCTTCCTAACGTCAGTGTACCAATGTAGCGTTATTAAGTACTCTACGACTCTAAGCATGTTCTTGCATCCGCTATCGCAATGCATTAGGATTGAAAGTCGTATATATCTAGTCACTTCCGTCGACAAATGTAACTTCGATGACTATAATTTTTAAATGGCGATTCTGTGATTGTTTGGTGAAATACCATCAAATCTCGATAACAGTTATTCGGCATTAATTAATTGAAACTTATATTGTCACATAATAAGAATATAAATACCTTACTACTGTGAATAAACAAGATTTTGAGCTGTACGCATATATGCGTTCAGTTCAGTGTTCATCCGTTAAAATTAACAGAGTAACTCATTACGTACATAATGCGATCTCACATGCAGGCATTAATTTTAGGAATAATATCGTACATATGGTATGATAGAATATTCCCTAGAATATATAATTAATATTTTGTCGTTTATGACAATTAAAATATGCATGGTTTAAAGATGTTCTTTAAATGTCCAACCAGGGAGCATTTTTGAATAATTCTTCGTGGACTGGAAATGAACGATCTATGAACAGTCTCAAATGAATAGTTCACCCTTGAACATTCAATGAACGATCTATGAACAGTCTCAAATGAATAGTTCACACTTGAATATTCAATGAACGTTCTATAGTTGTATGCTCAGGATAATTCAGTGGTGAACTACTTTTGAATTAGTTCATGAATGTCTTTTGCATGGTCTCTCCCCACTGGGTATGTACAAGTATATAGCTACATATATCTCCAAGCAAAATAATTCACACACATATTTTACTTTCATTACCCTACCGCAGAATAAACAACACAGTTCTATCTCACCTCCGCGAAAATAATTAGGGAGACATCCAAATATTTTCACATCACCTTTATATTGTTAATTTTCCTGGCTGATGCTTAGATGTAGTTATCTCTTATCTCATGTATCCTTTTGAGATACTAAAAATCGGCTGTGCGTCAGCGAGTGGCCAATGTTCTAAAAACTTTAATTGATTTCTCCAAAACTTGCTATCGGCCAAATCAGCGGACGAATTTGCGTGCCGGTCTAGTGGTTCATCCAGTGTGAGCCCCCAAAAGGAATCAAGAAATTATCCGGTGAAGATAAACCGTGAAATTATTTATTGCAGGCAGGATAATGAGACCAATTACGTAACCACAAAGGAGAGCGAGGCGGAATTTTTCAGCGTCCCATCGCGCAAAGGCTGTAGGAGAGAGGGATGCCGGCCTCCCGCTTGGAAGGAGGAGATTGCCCAAGAAAGAAGTCAGTGCGGAAAAATAAAATGCAACCAGAGAGTCCCTCTTTAAGGACGGTGAGAGGTGTGAGGAGGCTGGTTATGATTTACGACCGTGATTTATGAGGCAAAGCGTTACGCAAAGCCTTTCCGGCAGTGGAATTACGCATGGGACAGGCTTCCCTACGCTGCCACGCTACCTCGTGGTCTTACCATTCCCCTTATACCCTCTCCTCTCTCCTGCTCTGCCCATCCTCCTGTATACTTCCCCCCCCCCAGTCCTCCCAGCCCAATACACACCGACGGAGGTCCAGTCCCGTTCTACAGTCAGCTCCTCCTCTGCGAGGAGGAGCTGCACATCCCAGCCAGATATGCGGCGGCTTTTGCGAAAGACGTTCCGAGACCCCCTTAACTCATTTTCCCCGCCCATTTTCCGCCCACCGCCTCACAGCCATCGCCGCCACTCCTCCAACTCCCTTCCCCCGCCCCACTGCACCCTCAACACTTCAAAAGCCACTCAATGAGTTGACCAGGCGCCCTTCTTTCGGGCGGCGGGACTGTTCTGCTGCCATCGTGAATGTCTTTCCGGGCATCATGTCGAGTAGGCAGCAAGCTTTTGTAAGACCCAGCGCGAACGAAACAAAATAAAGGGAGAATCCGCAAGTTTTGTGGAAAACAGTCGCGATCTAACAAAAAGCGTGGTTAAGCTATTGGAAGAACTTGGTTGAGGGCCCCTATGGACTCGGAAGCTTCACTTAACGCAGAGCTAAGGACAATGGAAAAATTCAGATTGCACGAGTTCCATCCAAGTTGACACGAGGGAAACCATTTCACCCACACACAATATTGGTAGGTCAGAGAAATGCGACGAAGCAAGGGATACAAACTGTCCAACAGATAGTTGTACGTAATTTCATGACACCATCCACGATAAAAACAAAAACTGATCGAGAATACTATCCACCGAAACCCAATACAATTGTCGACCCTTCCGTTTTCCAATTATTTTTCCCTCTTTCCTTCTTTCTCTATGGGTGGTTCCCAAACATCTCATGCCACACGCTCCTCCAGTGGCTCGCAGGGCAATCAATATTTAGGGCAGAACGTATGCATCTTTCTCGCATATTTTCCGACTTTATGTCGTTTTTCGCACCTGGAAAGCTGGTCACCGAAGAATTTCGCCAATTATCGAAAATGTTTGTTAAGGTGATTCAAAGATGCCCATTGAAGGCATGAGGGGTACATATATGCATGAAGCCCATAGGTATCTACATTGCATTCCACGAACCACCCTACGAGCGTTTTCCAGGGAGTGCATGTATACGATTTCGTTGCTGCGCACGGAAAATATGTGCTACGAATACGTACTTCAACCCCTAAGTACCTCACTTGTTCTGACTTCAATACACGGTTTCATAATCTCTGGTTAAATAAATTCTCGATACGAAAACCGATGCTAACACGTGTCTCGTTGATAACGCCAACGTCAACTGAGTCTCATGTATTATACAAAACCTAAATTTTCAGTTAACGCCACGTTTTTGCAGAGACAAAGTTATGTTGTGGCTAGGTTTTTATTCTAAGACTTATTCAATTTTGAATGTTATTGTACCTATGTTTTTAATAGAATCTGCTCCTATTGTGTTTTAATTCGACACCCAAATTATCAAGTACTTTTCAAGTCTGTCTCTAATGTTGTGTCTGACAATGAGTCTAGATGAAGAACGCTCGCCAAGCCACAATCGTTACAGGAAGTTGAATTTTAGGCATAATGAGCCACAGGTCAATCAACACGATGAGGTAAAATTCATCCCAATTCCCTAATAATCAATTCGAATATGGGCTTCGATACGAAGATTATCGCAGTCAAGATCCAGAAAATCGCAATTACTTGGATACAGCCGGATGATCCTTGATTCTTCTTCTGGATAAAATATATATGAAGATGAGAATAAGAATAAAGTTTAGATAGAGAGCAAAGATATATCCTGTAGGCAGGCCATTCATTACAGTACTTCCATGAGTATTCATCCCAAAATATTTTTATGCTAAATATATATGGAGGGATACTAATTAGGGCTCGTGCACCTCATGTTTTACGCAAGAGAAAATATGGCCAATTTGCGCACCATTCCCTACTACAAAAAACCCCCATTCCATCATTGCCGCTGTTGTAAATCATACTGACTCCCCGGACCTACTCCCCCCAGGAAACCCTCCCAGCCTCTCTTCTACTCCCCAATCACCTCTCCCCCGGCCGGGTCCACCCCTTCCCCTCAAACCCTCTCCATTTACACACCACTCCTCCTTCCCCTGATCCCTTGAGAATTCTCCTATAGCCATCCCTCAGAGGCCGTAAGAGCATAACGAAAAGAGGGAAGCTGTTACAGTTTCCAGACCGCAGGACAGGGAAAAATCACAGCAACGCCTTGGAAAAACAATGAAATAACGATAAGGTGGAGTATGATTTTCTGTAGTGAGAATAATGTGAATTATCGGTAGTTAACCTTCCAATCAGCTGGTAGAATACTTGACTGAATGAACTGAAAAATTGACTGCAAAAAAGTGAATTTAAACTGGAGTGGCTTCCCACTTAAGAAAGGGGAGAGAATTGACGACATTTATAAACGACATATTTTAAAAGGTAGATACGTTGGAAAGATACCTTATTAGTGAATTAGCTAAACTAATCCTAAAAAAATAAAAGTAGGGTCATCTAACTTTCGGAAAAACAGGCACGATCCTGAGGAAATGATACAGCTAATTACTCATTTATAAGCACATGACAATTTGCCAGGGCGCACCAAGAAGTACTGGAGGTCATTATGAGCCAAATATACGAAGTATTCGCATATAGCAGGGCCAATTAATGTTAAAGAAATAATCAACATCTAACAATGTTGATGGTCTCAAAGCCAGCAAATCTGAAGGATCGCCGTGAACTGCAGCCAGAGTACCGATAAAGCTTTAGAAATGCATCCACATCGCACGAGGTACACTGAAGAAGTGTCTGAAAATCATTTCGATCAACGAGTGTTTGATCAAAAAAATCACAATAAATAGAAGAGCGAGATCTCAAAAAGACGCTAGCAGGGATAAAACATCCAAAAAAAGACAAAAAATCATCTTTTTATGACAAGATTTTCATCGGAAATAATACATTTGAACGCAGCTTTTAAAGATGGGAAATGATAATTATTCAGGTTAAATAAATATTTATCACAAATAATAATTTTTTCAAGGCTATGTATGGTTCCCCCTTTCTGTGATTTTCCATGATATTGATTTTTAAATTAGACGAGTCAAACAAATGTTCTGGAACTTTTCATTTCCGTTGAGCAACACATTTTTGATTCCGCGTGCCTCTTTTCTGATTCTAAGACCACATAAGTTGCAAGTCGTGGCAAAATAATTTTTTTACCGACCATAAAGGCCGTTTTACACGGTGCATTTGTTTACACAAACTCTTTCATGAACTCTCGCATGAGGCAAAATGTATCGTGTAAAGCGGCAAATTGTATTAACGCTTGTACGAATGTCTCAATGCCTGCAAGTGAAATAGAACCTGTTCTAATTTCGTTGAGGCAAACGTACAATCTAACGTACATTCCTTTGTACAAATCCTTCATCGTGTAAAACGGCCTTAACACAAACTATATCAACCATTTAGCGGTTGTTTTCCGGAATCCATCAATTTATCTATTAATTAGACAGCAACATTACTCTTCATGGGATTGTAACTATTTTTTCCCAATCTTTTACTTTGATTTTATGCATTTCTCTCTTACGTCGTCAGCATTTCTTTTACTGCTACGCAGGTCCGCCGCTTTTACAAAAATGGTTCCGAATTCAAAGCATTGGTCTCTAGTAAATTAATCTCTAAAAATACTTTTCATAGTTGAATACAACCACTTCTCATGGTTCCATCTTTTTTATATAAACCTTGTTGAAGATGGATATAATGATAGAAGCAAATAATTCCAGATCAAAACTTTTTAACACAGCATTGAGTTTCCTGTGATATAGAATTGTGTATTGGGGTGCTAGAAATTAATAACGCTTCGAAATCTGAATTTTTCAAGGCTTGCCACAGAGAGAGCAATAATTCACTTTTATTTATGAGAATCTAGAGAAAGAATGGACCATGTTGGAGTGAACTGAGCCTTAATAAGTCTCTCATATTTTATAACCTTATCTTCAAGGCTAAAGCTGCATCTCGAAGAGAGTGGAAGAGCGCTAATTGGACTTAGATCACCCGAGATGTGCATTACAGAGAGATATTAAAACATTTTTTAAATTTTAGTACCCATCAGATAAAACCACCTCCCTCAAAACCAGTAACGTGATTGTTCGCTGAATTTTGACGATGGTTTCTAAGCGAGAATTTAACAACGGAAATGAGTTTATGGAATTAATTTCTCACATAGTAATGAAAAACTGTCCCATTAATTATATTCTTCCGAGCAGCTCAGAGTGCGACGGTTTCAGCCATCGTAGATAAGCTAAATAACGAGTTTCCTCTCAAAGATTTTTATTCTTGCGCAACAAGAATGAGCTCCCTCGGAGAAAATTCAGCTACAATTTACCTCTTACACATTTCCTCTCAGCCTCAGTCACCACCCGTACGTATACATACATACACTTCCAACTGTCCCTTCTCTCCGTAGCCATTTCCTCCGCGCAGCTTCGTGAAAAGGTTGACCTAACGACTGACCGGTTGTACAAGGTTGTCCCGGTTCCTCTTTCCCACCTCTCTCTTCACCCAAGCCCTCCCTACGCACCTCAACTCCTCCCACATCCCCTCCCCCAACGCAACTCACCATACCCACCCCCCTCCGTCCACCTCCTCCTAACTCCCCAACCACTCCGCTCACGCGTGTTGTTTTCCAACCTCGTTTTTGCTATTCTTCTCCGTTTTCAAATCTTCGCGTGTTTCTCGAGACACGCTTCGTCTCCGCTTTACACATCGATGTCATCTTTCCCTCTCTCTGCATCACAAATTCACAATATGCATCTCCGTAGAGCATAAACACCACTCAATACCGCACGAGCCACCACGAGGGCGCGTGGTCGGGGGTGAATTTTCGACAAAGATACCAAAGATGCATTGCTTATTTAACGTTTTTAGGAATCTGTTTAACTGTGGAGTGTTTAACTGAATCTGTGGAGGATCGGTTAATGTGGGACCGTTAGCGAAGAAGATGCAAGAATGCCGATTAAGATGCTTTGGGCACGTTCAGCACAGGAACGAAGAATACGTGGGGAAGAGAGTAATGCAGCTGGAGTTGAGGGGGAATGTGAAGAGGGGCCGGCCAAAGATGAGATGGAAGGACAAGGTGCGAGAGGACCTGAGGGAGCGAGGATGGGAAGATGAGGAGGTGTTGGACAGGGAGCGGTGGAGGAAGAGAATAAAAGAAGAGAACGCCGACCCCACATGAGTGGGACAAGGCGAAGACAAAGAAAGAAAGTTTAACATTTGTTAATAGGTTAAGCACAGACCAAAATGCGCAGAGATATTGAAATTTCGGTAAGTAAAGCAGGATGCGAGAAGAGATCAGAGTGGAGGCCATTGGAAATAAAAATTGAGGAAAGATTCAAGAGACTACGACACTTTTCGAAGAACCGAAATACATAGTATTTATGGCAGGTGATTGTTAGCAGAAAAAATGTGTTAAACATTTTCCACCCAATAATCTAATTCCCCAATGTTATGCACGTTATCGAATCGACAGTTGTGATTTGGGGTTAGCAAGATGTTTTTCGTTGTAAAAGCGATCGGCTTCGAATTTGTTGTTAGATTTAGTCATAATATTAGGGAGCCCGCATACCGACGGCGTATTCTAAACGAGGCCAAACAAGGCAAAAGTGGTTACCTTTCCGTACTTTATCGTCACCTTTGCGCAGTATCCTTTTAATAAATCCCAATTTAAAATATCTTCACTGGATTTTTCCAGAATGCGTTTACCCCAAGAATATATGCTCGGTTTCAATGCAAGATATTTGGTAGATTTCTAATTCGGTAAAACATATGTATCAGGGAAAGCAGTTCTTTTTCGTCAAATTATTAAACCTTTCGCGGTCCGTGTTTGTACAGTACTGTTCTTTTTCCTCAAATTTTCTCAAATTTTTAAAGGAAATTCCAGCAGTCATGCCACTTTGGGATTGCTTTTATTCCTCTGCCGGCGCTCTTACCATTATGACTACGTATTTTCCGGTACACAAAAGCGTAATCGGCAACAATTAAGGTACATAATAGTAGTATAGGTGGACCAATGGTATGTACACCCGATATGACTAACTTCACGAACATTGAATTGATATCATCATATACGACCCTGTACACGCAACCACGTAAGAACTCTAAAATCCAATGTATTACGTCATTGTACACCAAGAAAGTAACTAAAGAATGTAGTGTGAAGGTCGTTTTTACCCGAGACAAAAATACTGCGGGCAAAAAGCGCAAGTTGGGTTTCGCAAGAGCTGCCCATCTTCGCTGCAATCATCTGCCCCACCACGCTGCCTTCCAGAGCCTCCTCCACTTCGCGCATGCGTGTCTGTTTTGTTTTTCCTTCGTCTTAAAAATCTTCATGTGTTATTCGTGTCTTCGCGTCGTCTCGACTTCGCATATCGACGGCATCTGTTCCCTCCCACCCGCCACCATCTCTCTCAATACACACGGCCACCGCCACAACTCCAGCCTCCTTCGAGATGATTCGTCGGCCACGAAAGCGTTCCCTCTGATTGATTGATCGAGTGATTGACTGATTGATGGTCACCGTCTGCCGTCGTTCCTCCCTCCTCCTCCCGATCGCTCCCTCCCTCCCGCCCTCTACCTCACCCACCGCAAACTACATCCACCCCATTCGCCCCACCGATTCCCCTTCGGTGATTCTCCACACCGCCGCGCCGCTGCCGTTTTCGCCGTAGCCCGCGGTGGTGCGGCCGCCGTGTTTCATCGCGGAAAAACACCTGCACGGGATCGGGAGCCCCCCGGAGCCTTTCGGCACGTGGTCGACTAGGGTGGAGTATTGGTTTCGGAGGAGCCCGAAATTTGATCGTCGGCGCCGACAGAGCGACTGCCTACCCCATATAGGGATCAGAAATATGCAGCCCCGGCCGTCGTCCACTATGCAAATGAGGTGTACCGCCTATCGTGAGATATTTATTCGTTAGTGACAAAACATACATCTGCGACATTAATCTCTATCGCCGTACATAATATTGCGGTGACAGAACCTAGAAAATAAAAGTGATCCTCCGATTCGTCCGAGTACTGTTGCCCCTGTCTGCACGTGGCAGAAATTATGTGCGAAATGACCTTAGCTGTCGAAGAACGTTAAACAAAATTAATATTACTAGAAAGTAAAAGTCTCAGGAACTTTCCGAAATCCCCAAACAAGAAAGATGCATGTTTTTCGAGGTTCCATTTTTCCTTTTTGAATCGGCTTGCTCTGATTTTTTTTACTAGCGATGCATGCAGGTAGTTGTTCTTCGCTGGTGAAAATACATAGCCAATCGCGGGTATTATGTTGAAAAGTAGAGATTTATAGCTAAAGTTTTTACTATAAAAAGTGTTATTGTCTACCTCATATTTTAGTTTTCATAGTAATAAATAGGAATCGTTACTTTAGGAGAAATGACAACTAAACTTGTAGCAATTGCCTTTTGCTTAAGAATTATTTCTTTTTTCACAGCAGTCCACTTTTATCGCGCAGATAATTTTCTCATACACTACAAAAAACACAAAGTTATTGACAGCAGAATAAGGAAATTAGGTGTACACATCAAATTTCATGCATTTGAAAAGTGCAGTCATTATCATAAGTATAGAACCTCTACATCGTAAACTAACCATTGAAAATATTCTAATTGAACAAGTAATGCCCTTCAACTAACTGGTAAACCCATCATGACATACGCTGTAGAAATAAGAGCTGAAACAACGCACATAAAAAGACTATTGAGAACAACGGGCATTTGGACGATAAGAATGATCACTCTTCACAGACATGAACTACGTCGCCAAATAGTGAAGATAGCGGAGAATGCGCAGGGACGCGTTACTGGGACTCGCACGTCGCGTCGGAAGAATGACGGAAGACAGACTCCCCCGCATTGCAAGAGATAACATCCCCCATGGCAGGAGACCGATAGGACGACCACCAAAGAGATGCAAAGCCAGCTAACAGTCCACTTTCCATGATCAGGACTTCGGTTAAAAACAGGCGACTAGCCTGCTTTTAGAAAAAGTAAAGTTCAGGGAGATGTGAGGAAATAAATAATGGAGTAGGCAACTCAATGGAAACGATCCTACCACCCCCGTTTCGATAATGATAAAGCCGGATAATCGCTATCGTTTGGTGCCGAATTGGTTGCTACAGTTTCGCGCCTCATTTAACTGCGTACCAATATTTATAATAAATATTTTTTTTTAAATAAAAGTGTATAAAATATTTCGACTGTTATTTGCAGAGCTCCACAAGTGTTACCAATATGCTTCCTACGTCTCATTTTTTCAGATCACCATTCCTTAGTATTATGGAAGATTAACATTAATCAGCGATTTCTGAATGTCTATGTAAGAGGACTGTTTTGTACAAAAATATGGGGATAAAGCAGCCGAATAGTTTGGAGTAAGAAATGGACTCCCAACAGTTACCGCAGCTCACATTTTCACTCTTCCAGTGTTAACTTTAGAGATTAAAATGAAACTTGGTTGAAATCCACACTCATCAGTGTGGATTTAAACCAATTTACATTTTAATCATGATTATTACAAACTTCCACAAAGTCACGCCTGAAACGGTTTTGCTTCCAGGGTTAAGTTTTGATGTGCAATGCGGAAATAGAAGATAATTCAAAAACTATACAGTTTAGTAAGGCCAAAGTAACATGCGCGAGAATATATTATCTGGTCATTTCAATGCCGAAAAAATAAATCTAATCGCTTGTTAATTACAAAAGCAAAAGTAGATCCTAATCAAAAGTAGAATCAAGACCAATAAAATTCCAAAGTCTATACAAATAGGGTTAATTCATTGAATATTTTAACTGTTCCGGAAGACATAGTGTTAATTTACAGAAATAACCCGAAAGCAGAATATAAAAAACAGCAATATTACTTTATTAAATGGGTATATTTATTTACAATCTTTGCCGTTCCGCCAGAAGTGCATGTGACGCATTATTCATCGGTCTTTGGCCTAATAAATTGTGAAAATCATGAGGCTTTTCCCAATTATACACACGATAAGATAAAATAACTCATGCATGTAGCCGACCGGTTAATTACCCAGGAGTTACTATTGCCAGAGCAGTAAGCAGTAAGAAATAAGGCTAAGAAAAACTTAACTTATTTCTATGTTATCGTAATTTAGAGATTTAATTCAGAATTTTGGAACACTCACCAGGATAAATATGTAATACGGACACTTACTGTTCGGCTCAGAAAAGTTTTCTCGTGGACTAAAAAGCAAAAGAAAACAAAGAGATCTCTTGGAAAAAATAAATGCGCCGTTTTGCACGTTCCCTCTCAAAGAAACAACTTACGCAAAGTTCCCCTCCAAAAACCGCAGAGCCTAAAGAAGAAACTGCTTATTAAGTCCCTCCAACTCTTCAAAATATTTTCGAAACCGCTACATCAATTAGGTACATTAAATGACCAACAGAGCAAATAAAAGATCTGAGTTTGTATTTTGACAGGCTATAAACTTTACCCGTGTTAGTCTTTCTCTCAGCCTATTTCTTGTGCCATCATAATTTTAAGTTCATTTTTAATAAGGTTTTCTAACCGGTTATAACACTGAAAGTGGATTTTCATCGAATTACCACGATACACTTCGTCGATGAAGCTCGACATGGTTAGACAGCTTTCCATCGTGGGAACCGTGATCGGCCCATTGTTATTTCTTATTCATACACGCGATATTGAGTAAAAGGTTAGCAAAAAAATTAAGACTGTTTACAGACGATACGGTCATGTATCGAGAGGTAGCCATTGCGGACTTAGAAATTCTCTCATTGGGCAACGTTAACTCGTCGTTTCTTGAGTGGGGGCTAGAACTTAAGCTAAGTAAATTACTGCAGTACACTTCTTAAGAAAGAAACCACACCAAATCTATAAATTGGAAGGAGTAAATATAGGAGTCAGATTATGTCAAATAACTACGATCCACTGTAACTTCAGAAAATATAGGAGTCAGATGATGTCAAACCCCCTGAGATACACCGAGATAAACTTCAGACGTAGCGTGGGAAAAACACATACGAAATATTAGTGGCGCTGTATTGAAGAAAGTGGGATATATCAAACGAATAGTAGGAAGGTCCTCCGATGAAAAAGTGAAAGAGAAACACATATTACCCTAGTTAGGCCACATGTCGAACACGCAGCGACCATTTGGGACTCTGCATAGAAATATTTAATTTATGAAATAAATAAAATACAAAAGGAAAGCCGCACGCTTCCCCCTAAAGTTCCCCTTCCTCATAAAGCGTGTGTTGGAAGGACTAGGTTGGGAGCCGTTAGACTCGGAGGCTACAAGCCAGGCTTACATGTCTTGAAGAATTTGCTGAAGAATCACCGAATACTCTCCTTGTTTACCGAATCCCTTCCTTGTTTAACTCCTAAGCCTCGAAATATCCTTCCTTGGACCTCTTCTCCACTGCCACCGCTTTTAAATCCTCCCTGAAACGCCACATGAATAATTCACCCCTCACCAACCCTTACGCCTCTTTCTTACACTTACATCATGATTGTTTTAAGAACGAAGATTTTCGCGGTGGTCTATAGACGAGGCGTATACGATGAGCTTCTTCATTTTTCGGGTTCTACCGCGTTGGTTGCTGTGGTGATGACAACAGTTTCACTGGCACTACTGCCAGCGTCTTCAGGTCGAAGATGACGAACTTCAGGTCGAAGTCTTCAGATCATCTTAGACCTGAAGACGCTGGCAGTAGTGCCAGCGAAACTGTTGTCATCACCACAGTAACCAACGCGGAAGAACCCGAAAAATGGTTCATCATTACTGCTTTATTTGATGTATACTATTGTTAGAAATTTATATTTATTTATTGATTATGTCAGCCAATGTAATAGCCTTTGTGCCGTTTTTGGTGGTGTTGAAATAAAAAAAAATATAATATTTTAGACCAGACGAGTTTCAGTACGATCCGGAGGACCCGAAGACACGGCACCCTACACGGAGCCCTGACCCCGCTGACCCCGCATAGTATCTCTACCCCGCACGGTATGTCTACAAGAGATAGAAGCGACAAAATACGAGACACTTCCGACCTGATGGCTGCAAAAAATCCAATTTTCCTGGTACTATTCCTGACTGCATAAAACAGAGCGAGACAGTAAGACGCTACGTTAAAATTCAATGCTCTTTCGTCCTCTCCCTCCTCCAATTCTTTTTTCCTCTTCTCACCCCATCACATGGCTGAATTCCTAACTAATCTTGCTTCATGCCCCTGCAGCGGCTCACCGGGAAGTATGTAGATGGTCAAAAAATTGGTCCTAAAATAGATTTATATTTCTATGACTCTAGTGTTTCCGTACTCTTTGCACTAAAACAAAAATCCTTTTCCCATAGGGCCTGAGGGTAAAATCTTTAGTCTAAATATTACGATTATTCTGGATGCAATTTTTTCGGTCTATGAATGTATATAATCATATACTCGAAATCACAGATATCATGGAAGCACAAAAAGATTGTACGATTCATTATTAAACCAAAAGTATCTTCTTTGAAATGGAAAATAATAATCATGGTGCAATAGTTCTAGTCACCCTAATGAGGAGCCAAGTACAACAAATTTTAGAAACAGAGCTGCGTATAAAAATATAGTGATTTTAATAATCTTAAAAATCTTTCAAAAAAATCAAGTTCATCAAATCTACCTCCTATGCAGAAGCCACCACACGGGTGTTTATAGGTGAGTTTTAGGTCACTAGCCGTTTTGATTCACTTGCGAAAGATAATGTGTATTATTAATTGCTTTATTTAAATTAATTTTGAGTTTAAATAGCCTTGGAAAAGAATCGTATTATAGTGACAAAGACTGCTACATCCAATCCGGAGTAAAACTACATGAATTTGATGATTATCTTTCAACAAGTTATCACTCTCCTTTGATGAAACAATGGAAACGGGTAACCCGCTATCTTCGTTCACGTATCGCGGAGAACGAGCTTCCCGAAGTTCGTATTCTCATCCATTCTTCACGTCTTCGCCCATTCATCGATTTCGTCAAGAGTCCTCCATTTAAAGTCTGGCGGCTGGCTACCACCGCTATAGATAGGCGCGTACAACGGTCCGCACCCGCGAAAACCAACGTCCACCTCTAGGGATATCATTCTTCTTTCTCCTTTTACCCCGCGACACACCACCCGGCCTATTCTTACAGCCGAGCGTATGACCTCTCCACGCAACCGAACGGTCCCTTCCCGCCGTTACGGCTAAGATGGTCACATTCAATCGATTACGATCTTCCCTCCTCCAGCACAGAACAACAGAGCTGAAGCGAGAGCGCGTGGTTAGCGTTGGAGTGGAAGGGATGTAGGCAAAGGTAGGGAAGGTGGGGGTGGTGGGGGCTGGGGGGTGGCGCCGTGGAAGGAGAGATGGCTTAGAGGGCTGACCGATGGGGAGAAGGGGGAGGTTTTCCTTGCTTGCGGAGAGAGGGAGAGAGAGAAGGGGTAGGCTCGTGAATAAAGGAAATTCATCAATCATTCAAGATCTCTCTCCACACACACACATACAGACGCCTTCGTTCCCTACACCTCACTCCTACGTAGTACAGACTCCTTCCCCCCCATGTCCCCCTCGCCCCACACAGTTATTCCTCTCCCTCCACTCCCCCCCCCCCCGCCACTTTTCTGAGGTCGAACCCATGTGTTTGTATCCGCGAGCTTGCGTTCTCCAGTGTTTGAATGCGTGCGTGCCGGAGGAGGATAGGGGAAAGGGGGGGTGAAAGGGGAGAGGTCAGGGGTGGAACGAGGGAGGGGAGGTAGGTGACCCGTGCAATGCGATGCGTAGCCTCGGGGCTTCTCAAACTTCCACCCCATCAGGAAAACCCCGGTTATACGTACGTAACAGCACACCACCGCCTCCCACTCCTATACACACCCACCTCCTTCCCGCCCCCCCCCCCCCCGAGTCGCCCCTTCCCGCTCGCCATACGAAAGAGAACGTTAAATTTCCGCCTCCTCTCTCTCTCCCCCACAAGTCCACCCCAGTTTCAACCCCCCGCGGTGGACCTCACGCCCCTCCTCCACCTCACCTACGCCTTGCTCCACACACAAGCATGCCCTTTCCATCTTCAGGGCTGCGCGATACTCAAATTTCAATGCCTCTGCTCGATATAAAATTGTGCGGCGCAGGATAAGCAATTCATCGAATACGGCATGATACGATAACGCCTCAAATTAGATAGATATAATGAAGAATAGAGAATAAAAGATAACCTTCCTCTCAGGTTAGAAGATAAAAAAGCGCACTTCAAGGAGTTTCGGAACCATTTAACAAACGGTTTATTCGATTTTAAAAATCAAGTGGATGCCTACATGCGGACATTACTTGGAAAAAATTTCTTCAAATCGTGTGTTTAGGGCTTAGTAAGTATAACCCAAGTAAAATTGAACGCGGAAGTGAGACAATCGTAAACACTTCTACGAGCATGCCCTGCAAAAATTAAAAAAAAATAGTGCTTGACAGCTGAAGGCTTTACTTCGTAGCAGTCACTAGTACTCGTAATTAACTTAGCTTAGTACTTCTCTACAACTTTTTAGTTGTAGAAAAGTACTACGCTTAGTTAATTATGAGCAGCACAGAGTAGTACACAGCTGAAACCTGAAGTAATGTAATTTTTTTTAAACTTTAAAATGCCTAAAGCCGCGAGAAAGATGCTTTTTAGAGTATTTCTTCGGATGATAAAGGTAAAACTAGTAGAATAGTTACAGCATAACCCAAAAGTCTTTGGGTGATTCGCGTGGGAAGCTCAAGGCAATATATCAATAGTTAATCCACTAACGAACCAAATGAGCAAAATATTAAAAAAAGGTCGGACAGAAGTAATGAATTCCACTTCTACTTTAAAAGCGTCAAATAAGAGAGAAATAATGAGCATAAAAACAGGGAAAGAAACTGCAGAACGGACAGGCTTGAAATGCCATTTTTTATCGCGAACGAAAAGAGACCATAATAGCTACGATTGAGATTTTATAATTAGGTAGTTCGATAGGTAGAGTAGGTAAGTAGTTGACTTATTATTTAATGCATTAATAGTTACACCAGAATGTTTCAAAAGCTTTCAGCATTAAATTATGAACCTCTGTGCATGTATGTAGATTCAAAATGCATAAATAGTCATAGCATCTATAAAATATGTGGTATATTGCGTTAAGCATGTTCGTGAAAATTCACCCCCAGCCACACACCATTGAGATGGCTTGCAGAATACTATATAGATGTAGTCTATTGACTATGACAAAAGGAGACCGTGGAATCAAAATCTATTAGATCAAAATCACACTACCTCGCACTTTTTATTTCACTATTTCCTCTCCTCTTCAGAGTTGCTGTGCTAATTGCCAATATCACACGCCATGGTCGCATCTTGCAGTCTAATCGGTAGATTACAATATACCACACATTACACGACATCCTAATGCGATATACTTCGCAGAGATAGGTTGATCAATCGTGCAACCGGATACCTCTGACATGTCGCAGTAGATACATCGCAATACAGCATTGTCTAATCCATCTTCCTTTCCTATCCTCCAAACCACACTTCCCTTGGCCTTTATTTTCTCCGAAATGTACAAATTCGGGAGTTTCCTCTCATTCTCCTCCAGAAAACAGTTTCCGTGATTACGCACAGGCTTCGCGGTGAGAATATAACATTTCACCCAGACTTAACCCCACAAGCCGCTTCAAGGGCTTATGACAGGCGGTGTCAGGACACCAAGCAATTTAAATTACGGTGAATAAAAAACAGTTTGATGCATTTGTCCTTAAGTTGTGTGTATTCGAATTTACGAGTGCATTGACGTGGCTGCTCTCGCCTTTCGCTCTCTGTCTGTTTGGCTCTATTTTGTTCAGTGTTAAAAGCTACTTTGTTATTAATTTATTTAATGCTGTTATTTGTTGTTTCTTTGTCTATTTGCTTTGGATTAATGTTGTAATTTGTCCATTGTAATTGACCCTGGGCTGCTTTTGGACTTGAATAATTAATACATAAATAATAGCTCAATGTTCTAAAAGCTGCCTTACTTTTGTAAAATAGCATGTTGCCCGTCTTTCTCATATCATTCACCCACCAATCCTTCCCCCAACTCTTTTCAACTTAAATCTTCCGATATTTACTCTCTATTCGAGCACTGATCCTCCTTTCACTCCCTACCGCCATCACTCACTCATGCTCCTCTCCCCGCTCACCGGTTCGGTTTTTCTCGCGGGTGGCGGCGGTCGGAATATTAGCGAAAGGGAAGGATTCGTGATGAGGGATTGGCGGATGGAATTGGGGGGAGTTGGTGAGGGGTGTGAGGGGGTTGGTGAGGAGGATTGGTAAATGGGGGTGCAGGGTAAGGGTGTGTATTTGCTTTTTCTGGTGAAGGAGTAGAGGGAGGGAATTCGGTCGAATAAGGGTGGGTGGGGTTTGATAGGGGGATGGAGAGAGAGTGGGGGAGGTAGGAAAAGGGGGGAATGTTTTGTTGGTTTCGTGAGTGTGTGTGTGAGCGGGGGAAGGAATGAAGGTGGGTGCGGGAGGGAGAGTGGGGCTAGGCGGGTCAGGACGCGGTGTTGTGTTATGGGAGCGGACCCCCGCAGGGGTGGTGATGTGGACGGAGGGGGGGCAAGCAGGCAGAGAGAAAAAGGAACGCTTTGCAGGGCAGGGGAGTTGGAGAGAAAAGGGTTCGTTCGAACAGGGGGGGAGAGGTTGGCGGGAGGTTATAGGGAGCGAGAGTGAGAGAAGACGGAAAGGTTTCCGAAATGTGTTCACCGCGCGCTTGCGAGAAAAGGTGGATGAAATGAATGTCGGACGTCGAATGAAGAAGTTTTCCATCAGTCCGCTGGAAAGAGGGGCGGCGCGTGAAGCTCGTTCGAAAGAGCGTCCATTATACATACATGTGTGTCCGTCCCGGTTAAAGCCTTTCGATCTCGGCGATACGTAGGTGTCGATGTTACGACAACGTCCGTGCGGAGCCAATGGCGATATTTCATACATCCGTGTTTCCAAGATGTCGGGGTTGGAATGACATTGTTGTGTTAACGTACATACGTATCACGTAGGTGCTCTGAGATCGATGATATCGCTTCAAAGCGAGAAAAAGATAAATTGGAAGCCCATGGACACTTGTAGTGAGATTAAAAAACAAAGGTTGGAATGAAAATAACAATCACGCATTGATATAATGAAAGTGTTACTGACTTGGTTTTCCACATTTACGAGTATGGAAAAGCAATAAATGAGGAAAACCTAGATAATGAGACTTTAATTATGAAGCCATTCCACCGAGTTACATCCCACACCATCAACGCATTGATATAAAATTTAACTTTTGCTTTCACGTAGATGTAAACGTATTATTTTCACAGAACAATCAAATTTAGATCATCGTGGAAGGTAATTAAACATCATGCGAAAGAGATTTAAAAGGTTATCGTGTTTCTAAATTAACCAACTAGTGATCATTTATATGTAGAAAAAAAATGTAAAAAAGACATACCTTATTACATTTCTTACATGCCCAAAATACTGGTTGAGTTAAAAGCAGTATCTTTGTCTGTAATTATTTTCTAATTATTTCCGATTAGTGATTCCTTTACACATTTCGTCACAGAATTGTACATCAAGCATTAAAATACTCGTCAAATATGACAATAGTATAATATTGGGTGGGAAAAGCATGATGCGCGTCTGTAAATCAAAGTAACATGAGAAAGTGTGAGTTTGATAGGAAATGATCCCACGCTCAAATATACTTACGTTAAAGTTGAAGCTAAATATATATCCAATGCTTTCCAATCTAATCAATCCATTAACTATTTTTTTTATTTAAAAGGCAAAGTAACATTCCAGACTTACGAACTTATTACTCGTAAATGGAACGCGTCAATGGATGAGGAATCAACAAATATACACTCTATTGCTAATTTCTTCATAGCTCGATATCCTACACGTCCCGTGAAGCAGTTTTTAAAAGGAATACAATATTCTATCACTCACTTTTTCTCTAAACTTTGCGCATTACTTAGCCACACTCGACTTACTCAAAACTCAACACGACGATGTAGGAATGAAAATGGGAAGTGTTTTAGTCATGCATGAATGCCGAATAATTTGTATTCGCGGACGTCAGTCTTTGCCATAACCGTCGAAGAGACATGTAGGTACGCATGAAGTTTTATCAATGCAGATGCCTCCATTCCATCACAGGGCGCATATTATAATTCAAATGAGACCCTGAGCTGGGAGGAATGTATGATTCACTCACATACTCATGAAAATGACGGTTGGCGCCATTCCTGAATAGTGAGCTGGCTTCGGTGACGGTTAATAAGCGATTCACGCAGTCCATTCAGCAAGTGAACTGCTGACGAATTCCTCAAAGTGATTCATTTTCACCACCCAAGCGTTACTTTTCGATTGCCCATGCACTTTTTCCGTACAGAAAGCTGGAATTTTGTGGACGAGTGCTGAACCATTTAAATTTACGAGATTACTGATGGAGTGGACGAGAAACAATGGATATTAGAGCGGAAGGGCGAACTTGAAGCACCTCAACTTATTACGTACCCGCAATACAGGGTCAAGATGAAGCCGGGGCAGACTCGTCCGTTTACGCAGCGAAGCTCTACTCAACTAAATACTTGCTCAACCGAACGCAACACTTGTTCTGGTGAAGATACACATATTACCGATATCCTTGGCGACTAGCAAAGATACATAAAATGCAGATTTTTTTCAACTCAGCTCAGGGCCTGCGGCTATAAAGACTAGTCGATGTAGCCCTATCTCCACCTTTACCTACACCAATCGGCAGATAAACTCTAATAATAAATGCATGCATTTGCGAAACACGCGTAATCACGCGTGTACTGAATGTTACTCCGAAATTTGATTTAATGTAATGTTACAAATGTTAAGTGAGGCTTTACCCATTTCAAAGGTCCCACAAAGTATTTCTAAGAGAAATAAATGAATTAGAGGCAACTCTTGACCCAATCATCTCTAGACCCCTACCGTTCTTGAGCTTCTTTCCCTGAGTTCATCGGACACCGATTATTAATTATTTAAGGCAGTTATTGAATACAGTTTGGCTAAGGAGGTTAATTATCAGTCAATATCTTTTTAATAAATGGTTTCGGGCCTAACTTGGTGGAAATCTCTCATCTCAGGTTGGGTTGGAGAAAGAACACCGCAATTCCACAGGAAGTTCTGTACGACCGGATTTGCCGCAGAGCAGCAACTTCAGGAGAAAAAAATTAAAACATCGTTGTCGTCGACGCCAGTCGTGCAAAATAAAAACCTTATGTGGACGTGTTCTTTCTCCAACCCTTCCTGAATATTTCTTTCGACGGATTTATTTTGGCCAAAAAAAACAACCACACAGTGAGGAGATATTAAAAAAACAAAACTACTGGCGAGCATCCTGAAATTGCATTATCATTCCAGGAGTTGGAACTTCCCATGATTACTTTAAATTGATTTCTGCAAATAATATTTATTATCTTCCAAACATAAACAATATGCAACACATCTAATTAGAATCAATTCCGAAGAAAAGTCTGTTTTTCTACGATGTATTCCGAATTTAAGCTATTGAGAGAAATAAAAGCCTAAGTCATTTTATGATCAGAAGATAAAAGCTGCGATGGAATGTGCACTGCAATATAGTAGAAGTATAGCAGTAGACATTACAACACTGCATTCGTAGACACAAGCATATTAGATTTCATGCTACTAATTTACATAGTTTAAGCACTTCTGTAGCGGTAAAGTGTCGCTTAACGGCGCTCAGTTGCTCTCCACTGCTACTGCGACTCGTAACCGGGAACCAGGACTTGTCAGTCGCACTACGTTCGCCATTGTCAGAGCCCTCTGGCTTGCCATGTAATAACTACGAAGTGATTGCTACATAACACTTACAATTAGTGAGGGAGTAGTGCTGAGAATGCAATTTTGAGGACTCTGGCCATTGTTGCAGGATAGTATGTAAATACCAGATTTTTTGCTTGTCAGCAATTTAAACATATCTCTGTCCACGATTAGTTATTCAAACGGATGTACTTATTCATTTTTGAGGTTGTTCTTGACCATGAAGTTATAAATCAGATTGGGATTTTTTGGAGATTTGGACAATTAAACATAAAAAACTTCAGCCAACGTTTCGACCTTTAATTAGATCATCAGATGGGTTTCATTTTACAATGGTTTCCTAGTACTTACTTACGGTAACTTACTTGCTACAAAATAAATACCATAAGTAAACACCATCATTAAGTACACCATAAATAAATACACCATACTTACGTATGGTGTACTTATTTATGGTAATAGGCCCCGGAAAGGACATTACTGAAATTCTCGAGGTTTCAACCGGATTCTGCCCTCAAGAAAGTGGTGACCTCTACGTGATTTTTCGCAGCATTTAGATGGTAACGTATTTCGCGGTAATGGCTACATCGGAGAACAGCACAGACGCCAACGTGCCGCTTATTGTTAGTGTTAACCATGACGGCATGATGTTACACCTGTTTTCACCCAAGCTGCCCTCCCTGTGGTTCTCGCAATTGGACCTGTTTACCTCTCAGTACCTACAAATACCCACAGCTTATCCTCGTAGGCATCACAAACGACACCACCAAATTTTCCAACGTGGTGGCAAAACTCGACAACCACAACGCCATGGAAGTAGAGAATATAATAGTGAGTCCTCCCGTAGCCAACCGCTACGATGCTATTAAGTTGGAGTTGATTGCACAGCTCTGCGCTTCCCAGGAGCAGACGATTCGCTAGCTTCTCGAAAACGAAGAAATAGGGGACCGGGAGCCGTCCCAGTTCCTCCGCCATCTCATAACGCTGGCCACGGCTTCAGTCTCGGACGACTTCCTACGGTGACTACGGAAAAGCCACCTTCCGTCGTACGTGCAGAGCATCTTGGTGACACAGAATTCTTCCCCGCTGGACGAGCTCGCAAACCTTGAGGACAAAATAGGCGAAGTGACTCCCCGCTCGCAAGTGGCCAACAATTCGGTGGCGAGCGATATAGAGACCATTAAGCGGCGAATGGAGGACCTGGCGCGCCAAGTCACTGCCCTGCAAACGGAATATACTAAGATACGGGGCAGGTCACACTAAAGAAGCCGCCGGAGCAGCCTTTTAGCGCAGACCCTCGGCCCCTAGGAACCCTCAGTGGTGATGGTACCATAGGAAGTTTGGTTCTACGGCTAAAAAGTACAACTGTTTGAATACCTAATCGTGAACAGAGTTATGAAAATGGCGGACGAGCAAACAATCAATTATTCGGCAACAATCGGGAACGCAGTCGCGCCTGCCAAGTCCTGGCAACCGGTGGTGATTCCCAGAACAGTGGCGTTGCACAAAGCATTGGAGAACAGCTGAGCGCCGTTCGTCCCCAACGCTGTGACGAATGTGAAAGCTAGTGATTGTTTGTCGTGGAACGAAAACTTGGACAAGGCATTCAATGCCTGTAAGGAGACACTTTCTCAATCAACTATTCTAGACTATCCCGATCTAAACCTGTACCTAGCTATTTTTCAAGATGCATCCGATACAGCCATCGGCGCAGCCTTGCAGTAAAAGACGGAAGCTGGATGGAAACCCTTGGCGTTCCTCAGAAAAAAAACTGAACGCGGCAGAGGCTAACTACAGCGCATACGATCGGGAGCTCAAAGCGGTGTATAGCGCCATTCAGAGGCTTCGTCATATGGTTGAAGGGAGAAACTTCACCATATACACAGACCATAAGCCTCTAACTTACGCCTTTCAACAGAAGGACGACCGGTGCAGCCCAAGGCAGTTCCAATATCTTGAGTGAATTGGGCAGTTTTCCACCGGCATCCGCCAGGTGGTTGGCGCCGATGCCCTATTCAGAGTGGAAGTCACCACGACTGCAATAGACTTCGAGGCGCTGGCAGAGGCGTAAAAGGAATACGAGCAATTGTATACCCACGCATTACCTAACCACTCTAATACGGCTCTCGTTTTTAAAAAGATTGTTCTTCCAGGCACCAAGGTGGAGCTGATGTGCGACATGTCCACGTCTACAGTTCGGCCAGTGGTCCCTCCTCCATTTCGCAAGGCAGTTTTCGACTCCTTGTACTACTTACCGCACCCAGGAGCACGTGCGACAACCAAGCTGGTCACCTCTCGATTCGTGTGGCCCGCAGTGACTGAGGCATGAACCAGAACCTGCATACTATGTCAACGTGCCAAGGCCACCCAACATGTTTCTGCACCAGTTGGTGGTTTCCCATTAAATGTCTCCAGGTTCATTTGGACTTGGCTGGCCCACTTCCATCTTCTCGTGGTTTTCGTTTATGTTTGACCAGCATAAATTGTTTTTCACGCTGACCAGAGGTCATCCCGTTGACGGACATCATAGCAGTGCTGTCAATGAAGGTTTTATTATTTATTATTATTAGATGATCTACCGGTGGCCCGAGTGCTATTCATGGGGTGGATTGCGCGTTTCAGCGCACCTCTCCGAATAGCAACAGTCAGGGGCCGCCAGGTTTGAAAGCCAATTTTTTCACCATATTTCTCTTTTAATAGGATCATTCCACCTTCGAGCCACTGCCTACCACCCAGAAGCCAACGAAATGGCTGAACGCTTCCACTGCCTGCTAAAGAATGCTATTCGTGGCCATCCTAGTGAGGACTGAATTGATATCCTACCAGTAGTCCTCCAGGGAATCCTCTCGCCATGGAAAAAGATATGTAAGTCGCATTAGCAGAGCTTCTCTATGGTCAGCCGTTACCGCTACTTGGGGAATTCCTCAGCCCCTGCCAGCAGCCTTTCCCGCCGGACTGCACATAGTTCGTCGAGCAGCTGAGGCAGCACATCAAATGTCTCTCTCCTGGCTCTACATCACTCCATGGTCTAAGAAAGTATTTATTTGTAAAGACCTTCCATCCTCCTCTCATGTTTATGTGCGGTATGATACTGTGAAGAGGCCCCTACAATAATCATATAATATGCCATACCCAGTCCAAGTGCCCACGTAATTTTGCTGTAAATATAAAAGGGAAGGATGTCACCATATCTATTGACCACCTAAAGCCAGCTCACGTCATAAACCCGGTTATCTAGCCATAGCATTATATCCATCTGGAAGAAGCTCCCCAAGAGAACTAGGAGATTTCGCCAGGTTCAAGAAAGACAACTAGACCCGGACTACATGTTCATTTTCCTGGCCATTTGGAAGATTTCATCACTAACTTTTAAATGCCGGAATGTTCCTTTTTTTAATTTTCTCCATTTGCAATGTTGGCGATGTTATCGTAAGGGGGGACGATGTAGCGGTACAGCGCCGCTTGACGGTTCTCGGTTGTTCTCCACTGCTTCTGGGAGTCACCACCGGGTGCCAGGACTTGGCAGGCGCGACTGCGTTCTCGATTGTTGCCGGATAGTATGCATATAGTTGATTGTGTACTCGTCCGCCATTTTCATATATCTGTCCACGACTAGTTATTCAAATGGTTGCACTTTTAAATAGAAAAAAAAACGGAAACAACGTTACTGAAATTCTTAAGGTTTCAACGGGATCCTTCCCTCACTTCCAAGGAAGTTCTAAAGTTTTGATACCCACGAATAATGATTCTAAACCTATATCAACTGAGAATATCGCTGATGTCTTTGAAAGAGCTGGATAAATGATAACGTTCGTTTAATTTCATAGGTATTAGGCATCCTCCCAACTAATGTGCGCTTATTGTGATCTTTCAATTTGCACCTTTGTTTTATGCCAATTATTTGTAATTAAAACCTGACCACATAATACGTTTTTCTAGGTTATTCTTTTAAAGCACGACCCAGTAGTGGCCACTAGAATGTATACTCTTTAATGTCTGTCTCCACATCAAACGACATGTGAATCAGTGCCTACCGTGCGGGTGATACGTCCGTTTCATTGTACAACACATTAGCGAGCGACCCACATGGTCCGTTAGTTTGCGGTATTCATACTTCGCTTATCACGTCTCCTGACGCACGGGGACTCTTTGTGGAGTTCTCCTTTGTTCTGAGATGTTTGTTCTTCATTTTCCATTCGTCGCAAAAGGGTTCTTTGTCGCTTTTCGTCACTCACATCTCCTTCCCTCCACCTAACCTGCAACCCCCCCGTCCCTCCCAAACCCCGCCTCATATCAGGCTCTCGACCAACACGAATGGTGGGAGGGGATGACAAGGGAGGGTTGGAGAAAAGTCCCTCTGCGGACACAGTTTTCATACAACTCTCTCTCTCTTCCTTATTCCACCCTGTCTCCTTCCGGATATAAAGGCACGAATACCTTGATTCCAATCTTGCTGGGGCTTTCGAATCCAGGAATGTTTCCCTCACCGAGATCATACATGAGTATTTCGAGCTGATAATGAAGGTTTTACTATTTATTATTACTATTAAGTGATCTACCGGTTAAGGTAGGTTTTCATAAGAGTCAGTAAGTATCCAATAGATTTTCACATGTAAAAGGGCCCGATTTGGTCATGAAATTTATTTCTTCATCTCAGCGTAAGTCCAACCCTTCTTTATCCCGTACATATCACCCCTTCCTTCTTCTTCCCCTTCCACGCTTACCCAACATCCTCCCCTCGATTACGTATTTAAGTAACCCATTGCCCCTCGATACCCCTTCCAACCACCTACGAGTACATTGCCTCTTCCTAATCTCATCTATAAGTTTCCTCTCCTCATCCACCATACCAAGCTCTTACACGTTTCTTTCTTTCCGTCCACCGCACCTTCTCCACCCTCCTCTACGCCCGCATCTCGAAATCCTGCGGTCTATTCTCGTTCTCCTTTCTCAGAGTCCACGTTTCTGCCATATACTTGATATGTATTTAAGCTGGTATATCTGTATGTATTGTTACCTGGCCACTATAAAATGGCACCCTGCTGTATGTGGTTATCTTTCTTTAAAATAAAAATAAAATAAAAAGCGTGTTTTAATGCGTTCAAATCACATGATATGTTGAAATAGCTGCTATTCCTAATTCCGTGGACTGGCTTGTCCCGAAAGATAGACATATATATTCCACGTTCAGCCATCCACTCGCTCTTCAACCTCCTTCCTTCCCCGTTTCCTTCCAATCCACTCATTCTCACCAACCGCAACTCCCCCAACAACCTCCCTGGCCCCAACGGGATGCGCGCGACTGCCTAGTGAGCGGCGACGGATATATCTAGTTGCGCAAACGCCCCACCTCAATCTATGGCATCACCACTGTCGCCTGGCAGTGGTATAACTGCGTCCGCTGTCCTTGGGGCGCCATTCGGCGTACCTCATTTTGTTACTTTGCCATTTCTTTACACACAAGTCTTACGTTCCGCCACAGAATTACCATTTTGCGGAGGTTCAGTGGCTACCCGCAGATTTATTTATTATCTTTAAATTTTTACACCAGATTTAAGAAAAGTGAGGAAGTTTTAATTCCTGCTATAAATAATGTAGAAAAGTAGTTCATGGCGTTCATTCTGTGAAGAATTCTTCCGTGATCTCCATCGATAATTTTTTGAATAAACATGACCCATTTGCAGTGAATGAAATTGTTCATCCAATCAGATCTACATAATATATCTTGAAAGCTACCTAAAGGGTGTGTGGCAGAGGGTGAGTTTTCACCAACATGCACTACAAAATATTCTACAAAAGTTTAAGAAACGACAAAGTTAATGAAAGGACAGCTATGCATAAGCAAAAACCTGTCAGGATGTGAAATTTCACCGAAATGCACTACACTCAAGGTTAGCTACCAACGCTATAGAAACTTTGAGTGTTGAAGTAGTGGGTGATTAGATATAAATATGATACTACAGATATTCCCGATGGAAGAAAACCTGCGAATTTAAATTAAACCAAAGGGTAATGAGCCAACTCGGTCAGTTGCAAATCAGGGTAACCAGAACCTACACAAATACGCACAATAACCGTAGAAACAGAGTACTAAAGAGTGTACTCATTCCACAATAGAAATCCAGAGACTCTATAAAGTAAACTAGTAACAAACCGGATCAGTCGATTGGCATTTATAAGATCATGAATATCGTATTCCAGACAAAATTTTAAAATGATTTCTCTCATTTAGCCTCGATATATTTAAAATTCCCGATATATAACCAATACACATTGTTTCCCGATTATAGAATAGGTTACATTAAGGACAAATAGCAATTATTACTTGGAAATGAGGAAAAACGCGTAGAAAAGCGGGCCTAATTCTGGCACATAGCAGTGTCTACCTACCGGTAGACACTGCTAGGTAGAGGTAGGTTATGATGAAAGTCAGAGAAAATCCAACATCCAAGGTATTAACCTTAATACTTCATCACACCTCATGGTTCTCGCCCCACCATAGGTACTTTCTTTTAGAATGATTCAAGAACTGTGTAGTTGTAGAATGCATGTATATTGACGGTCACTCTCCATTTTGATGACATCTGTAGTGTAGTGATGCATGCTTGTGAGGCTTCGCCTCGTGACAAGCATTAGCGATTTATGCTAATGCATAATTAGTCGTAGTTACACTAACTCCAGGGTATAGTGTAATGCATGTTGGTGATTACTCACCCCCTGCCACACAACCCTGAGGTGGCTTGCAGGGTATTTTGTAGATGTAGATGAAGAAATGTGAAATAAACCAATTAAAAAATAATCTGTTAAAAGAACTTAGAAATTTTATTTTACTTGAAAATAGTAGTCACTTTGTGAGAATGCTAGCCTGCCTTTCTTTGGCGTTGAGCAGCTGGATATACTTTTAACAGTATTAAAATGCGGAAATGAAATTTTTTTTAATATACCATGTTTTTAAAAAGGACTAAAAAGTATAAAATAATTTTCCCTGGGCCCTTATAAATTTTTGAGGGTGAATATTTAGAGGCTATGGAGATATTTGTAAGACTTGAAGAGAAAAACGTGAGAGCAGGCAACCCATGATAATTAAGGAGGAGTAAAGGGATCAGGTGTCGTTGAGCAAACTCCCACAATTAATACCATTTGCAATGTACTGAAATTGGTTGTGAATTCATCCGGATTATCTACTTCTATTATGCCTGCGCCCCACGTTTTTCTCTTCAAGTCTTACAAATATCTCCATAGCCACTAAATATTCACCCTCAAAAATTAAGAAGGGCTCAGGGAAAATTATTTTATATTTTTTAGTCCGTTTTAAAAACGTGGTATATTAAAAAAAATATGAAATTAATAATTTTCTGCTTTTTAGTCTTATGCCCGGGTGAAAGTTTCCAATCGATTTTATGCATCTTGATGAGACTCTGACAGGGACACATAGGAAATTCCCATTGTATTTCAGATTCTGTTCAGCTGAGTGTGTGGAATTGAAATAATTAATTAATCGTTAATTAATTAATTTTTATAACATGTAGCTAACATTGCATTGTCATCCACTTCTGAGCTATGATTTAAATGTCAAGTCTCTAGCTGATCGGGAAGTTAGTTTTAACTCGGTTGCAATATTCCAACCAGACAGGCAGACATGACGGAAAACGAACTAATAAGAACGTAGTAAAATACACACTACTGCCAAAGGACGCAATACAAGCAGTCGGTTTCCTTTGGCTAGATTCCATGCTCACTAAAGTTTAGCTGTCTACAAGACGGAGGACCAGAAGGTAACAGATTTAAAGATGCAGCCTTATACCTGTAAGTGCTGGATAAAAGACACCACACTCCGTATGAGCAGATTGCAGGGTAGTATGTATGCGTAAAAGCTCACATCCATTAGTAAAGGCGTCCGGGGCTTGGGTATTGAGGATAAACGTCAAAGGCTAACTAAATAATCTAAATTGTTTCGACCTCTATCCCATGTCGATTTAAAGCTTCCTCAAATATAATACATACAACAGAGCCAAAATTGAAACTGGTACTGTACTGATGAAGACAGTAAAGTAAATTGAAAGTAAAATGGGAAGTAGAACGAAAAAAATGGGAAGTAGAAGGAAAATTTCTAAAGGAGATTTAACTTAATACACATGACTACTATGAACGTCAATTTTTTTAACTGCATTGAGTTCAAGATTTACTCTTTGCGAGAATCAACTTTTACGACATCGAAAAGTGCCAAAGATTCAAGAACCGAGTCCAAATTTTAACATTTGTTTCCCAAGCTTTGGCTTCCACTGTACGCCACCAGAATTGATGCAAATAATGGTTGCACTGTAAAATACAATTATGACCCCAATGAACTGGAATATCTTTGCCAAATTCTGCCTGTTAATTTGTCCGAGGCTCGGACTCGCCAGGGCATCGCAACCGAGGCAAATGATCAATGCATTTATTGTATGAAGCAAGACTCAACTTGGCTCTCAGGGAGCCTTCCAATTTTTGGGAAGTTAAATCCCCTCCCATTCGCCCCTTCCCTCCCATAACCCACCCCCAACAAAAAATAAACCCCCCCACACCCCCCACTCTTCCCCTTTTTCTCCCCATTTCCTTCGAAACCCTCTTCTCCCCCGCCCAGTCCCTTTAAAGCCTTGGCATTCCTCTCCTGCATTATGCTGTCCCCTCCCCTCAATTCCTCCCAAACCTCCCTTCAGTCCCTATTTTCCTCCTTCCCCCACCCCCTAAAATGCATCCCTCGGACCCTTCCCTAAACGTCTGCCTACCCACCCCAACATTTCAGAACCCTCCCCAGAACCACATCCCCTTCCTGGCCCTCTTTTTTTTGCTCTCCCCACCGACTCAAAACCCCTTCGAGCCTTCTTCCAACCCCCTTCTCATCCCCCTATCTGTCTGCCGCCTTCAACCGTTCTTCCCTCCCTCCTTCTCCACTCGCCCCAACTGCCATCCCTTCGGGCACTTTCCCGATTTTTAAAATTTTATTTATTTTCTTTTCGTAATATTTTTTCTCTCCACCCCATCCTCCCATCATCGTCTCTCTCTCCCCCTATCTTTTCCTCTTGTTCAATTTCTGTTGCCACTCTCTCTCTCTGCCACTTGACAGAGGGATGGAACGTAAGCGGATGGACTGTCGGAGCGTAATGCGATCTCGTATTTTGTTTATTCAAGAAAAATGCCCAAAAATACAAGACAGAAGACCACTACGGAGGATTTGAATATAAATAATAACAGTAATCAGTGAAAAGGAGCAAGTGGGAGTAGAAATATCAAGTGCTTTACCACTTGAATAAATCACCACGTTTACCAATCGATCTCAGATCGGTCCGAGTTCAGATCGATCTGAAAGTTTATCAGCGAGCTGACTCAGATCGCCTGGTTTACCAACACAGTCTGAAAATATCGATATTGAACTATCGAGTTCATCAGTTTGAATTATTTTGAGATCTATTGAGTATTTCAGCCGCACGCTTCTCTTCTTTCCCTTCTTACAACAATTCACGCCGTAAATTATATCGATTACATTTTGTTTACCATCGGCAACCAAAAGAAGAACTATGAGCACCACGCTCCGACCTCTTCGGATCGATCTGAGATCTCAGGTCGGTTAGGGAAAGCGGGCTGACTCGGCTCGCTTCTCAGATCGATCTGGCCAGACCGCTCCGTTTACCATACCGAGCTGAGCCGGTCAGATCGATCTGAGATCGATTGGTAAACGTAGTAAATGAATTTCCGAAATTGCTGCGTTGCGGGATTATTAAAAAAATAATGGATGAAAGGAGGTACAAAGAACTAAGCGAAGGGGACATTTAAGAACATTGCATGCGTTATGCTTGGAATCATCGTAACTATTTCTCACGCAGATGCTGTTTATCTTAGACGGGCGTTCGATTTGTAACCAAGTTAGGGAAAACGAAGAGAAAAGGGGAGAATAAGGTACACACTTCACACTTGCTCGGACATGAATTCAAGTTATATGACACATTCACAGGGAAGAATAAATTTTGATCAACTCAAAGAATTCGATCCGTCATGGAACATTTTGCGCGCACGCACGATCGGAGAGATGCATTGATGAGAGGAGAAATATTGCGAAAATAGAGTCTAATTCGCCAAAGTTAGATCGTAGAACTTGTCATCACAATAAACCGGAGAGGACTAAACTCATTGCTACAGTGATTTCAGAGTTAATTAAAATGCTTACCTCTCAACAGAATTTTCAAAAACAGCTTCATCAACGTATGTATGTACTATCATCAGACAATTCACTGGGTTGTACGCATGTAAAATAACAGTTAACACACTTCTACATTCGGTAGAAATAACTATGGCACTAAAAAATGTATTCTCGATGGAATGGAAGCTAAAAATAGGAAGAGCGTGCAAAAAATAAGCTAAGAATTAAAAAGAGGGTCATTTTGAGAAGCCACTAACGAGATTGGAATGCTCGATAACGTGGCGTATAATTCATTCTTTTGATACAAAGTTATCCCAATTTGTTATGTCAGCTGAAAGAAAATTATGAGGAACGAAATTCATCTTATCAGGAGCATTTGAATAAACAGCATAAGCTTGATGCGTAGGCGTCTCGCTACTATTAGTATCTAATAGCATGATTTCTCAAGTTCATTCGACTAGTTACCAAACAACTGCAATAACCAGAAGGCGAATTCTAAAAATCGCCAGGTGAGTCCCATATCATGCATGATGAATACAACATCTCCATTCTGGAACATCATGTATTACATTACGCTACATTTTATTACATCACTTTAGGACTTAAGCGTAACGACGGTAGAATAAAAAGGAAAGGTAGTAGTAGTAGTAGAAAGTAACGATTCCCAACCTTTTTTAAACGGCGTACCCCTTAGTCCAAAATTTTTACCCCTTAAATTACAAACATTTTGGTTATTTGAATTCTAAATTCTAATTCAACGTTGAATCCGATATGATTCAACTTTTTTCGCTATCTCCTCAACCATAAAACAAGCACCGCTAAGGATGCGCGTACCGCAGAATGGAAACCGCTGGTTTAAAGTAAAGAAATCATTAAAGGGGTGAGTTTCGGTGGAATTTATTGCCAAAATCAGCATTTTTCAAATTCGATAATAATGCGCGGGAAGAAATGAGCGCATATGTTTGATGGTAAACCTCTCCAATTTTGCCTCTTTTGCCTAACCCATTTATGCACAATGTGGGTACAATAATATTCACCGTACGGACTTGAAACTCGTGTGATGTGATTTTTTCTAGAAAATAATGTAAAGAGAAAGACCAAGAGCATCAGGTAAATTATAAAGGACGTCTAAGTTAAGTGTTACGTACGACTGAAGCGGTTGGCTGAGAGAGGAGCGGAGTAGAGAGCTGCAGCAAACCAATCATCCGATTGATGACTGAAGATGATGATCTCTCAGGATAAGATCAATCACAACCATACCGGACCAACATGCGTGAATACCGGTGGTAGTGGAAAATAAAAATAGCAACAAAGGTAAAGTAACACCTGGGATTCTAAAATAGCTGTTCACAGCGTTCGGGAGAAATACGATTAAAATAAATATAACTGTTTCAGGCTGGAATAAATAGAAGCGAGAGACAAACTGTGACCTCTACGAAGTGATCAATAAGATTGGTTTGCTGTTTGGGGAGGCAATTGATAGGTGGGTAAGGATAATGTTGATAAGGAAAAGATTATTTAAGGAGAATAGGAACCTGGCATGTAGCCTTCCTAGTGTCTAGAGACTCTCAATTTTCTATCTTCCCAAAAGTGTTGTAAGACTTTCTGATTACTCGTAGCAGTTTTTGAACAAGACGCTCTCCTATTGAGTTTGCTTGAGTTTACGAATGAAGTTATACAGAGGTTGGACAACCGTTCAAAGATGTCAATTAAATGCGGTATCAATTACAACAAATCTCAGAAGTTTATCACCCTTACGGGAAGATAATCTCAGCGGCTTATGATAAAACCTACATTCTGAGCTAAATTTGAACTTTGTAAACCTATATTTTCTATGCTTCGCAATTCATCTGAAAGGTTTACTGTGATAGAAGAATCAATATTACTACGTAACAAGATATCAATGAATTGCAAACTGATTGGCAGTTTTAGAAACTAATTAGATGCAACTTACATTAAAGGCACGAATTCATTCATTCACTCATTAGAATAATCTCCCGGTTGAAGGTAGGTTTTAATGAGAGTCCGAGAAAATCTTCCAGATTTTTTATACGTACCTCCTTTATACCTTTATTTATTTTTTTACCTCTAGTATTTCTTTCTTCATCTCCGCGTGTGTCCTACCTTTCTTCATCCCGTCCATAAAGCTTATTCTCTTGCTTCCCCTTCCTCGACTGCCCAAAATCCATCCCTCTATCACGGCATTGAGCAAACTATCGCCCCTCATTACCGTTTCCGACCACCTATCTTGCCTCCCCGTAACCTAATCCAGAAGCTTCCTCTCCTCGCCAACCACGTCAAACACTTCCTCACTTTTCTTCATTTCTATCCATCGCGCCTTCTCCGTCCTCCCTCACATCCACATCTCTCGTAGTCCTTTTATCTTCTGATAACGCTGGTACGCAAGGATTTCGTGTGATGACAACCGCAGAGGCCTTGCCTCCCCCGCTGCCGGGCACGACACCCGCCCTGGCGGGCAGCGTCCCTTAGTTGCCAGGATTCAATTCTCTTTCATTGACTTCCAATTACAGGCTATGATAATTGGACGGGGGATAGGGGGGGAGGACTTTCCCATCATCACACCCCAACGGTATTTTTAACGTGACACCATCACGTGAGCTACCTTTCGTCTGGCTCCTTATCCTTCAACCTATCTGGCATGGGTGGCCCTACTAGGAGCAATAGTAATTGCTCCTGCCAGTTCAGCTCTAGGGGACATTGGAACGTTCAAGCCCTTCCACCACGTCAAGGTTGTCGTTCAAGGGAAGGGAAAGGCACGAATACGCACGCGGTATTATGTATACATTTTTTAAAACGTAAAAAGGCAAGCGAGGCCTGTTGTCATTACAGTTTAACATAGGTAGTAAAAGGTTATAGAAATAAATGCTTATGGTTCATGAAGATAATTACATTTTTAACTTGAACGTTCAATAGGCCATTTCCCTAAAATCATGGCAATGACCAAACTCTCGGAAGAATGAGCGAATATGCAAAATGGTCTTCATGTCACCGGAGAAGAATTTACTTTAAAAAGTCAGTTTCTATTAAGATCTCACTGCTTATATCTTAAATATAAATGGACAATCCCAACACAAAAAAATTCGCAGTCGGTAGGATTCGAACCTACGCTCCCAGAGGGAATCTGATTTCTAGTCAGACGCCTTAACCACTCGGCCACGACTGCCTATGGGTGACCTAATCATTCGTAAACAAGTCTTCGTGGTAACTCTATTAAGATATTAAAACAACGAGAAGAACTTCTCCTTTCTCCGCGAATAAAACCATTAGGTCAACTCAAACGGTTAAACCTGTCATTATTCACCATGACCATACCTATCGGGTGATTTCTGTTGAAAAATCTGTCTCTGTTTAACCAAATGTAGAGGCCATTATTTTTCAAGAGTGGGGAGTAAGTATATATCGACCTAATTGTTCCCAGAAGATAAAGATAATGTTTTATAATTCAAGAACCACGATCCTATACCAGCACGGCACCTACGTCTGCAAATCTGTGACGCTCGTCCAAATCCAATTCCTGATAATATTTAATCGATGCGATCGGACTAACATGGCGGTTGCGTTGCGCGAGGGTGCGAATGATATATGGGGAGGGGGGCAGGTTCGCGTTAAAATATATCCGCAAAGATTCAAAGGACTGCAATCGCCTTCTCTGGTATTTCGCACTCAGACGCAATGAATGTCCGCGGCAGTCTCTGGAGACTTGGAACTTGGCGCACCCGACCCAGACAGCATGAAACACTCCCGGCCGAGTCGGACAGGGTGCGAGCGTGAGTCAGGCAAATCGATCAACGGCTGACTGGCAAAACACGCGATTCCGAGCGATTCCCGGAGCAGCTATAACACCCACCGCACGACACTGAATTAATTAAAATTATCAAATCGATCTAAGATTGATTTTTTAAACCGTTTTTCTTGAACTCATTCCACGAACTTTCCACGGAACGCGGACATTCCTCAATATCACTCTTCGCCTTTCATTCCCCCTCTTCTCACTTCGATAGGATCGAATGCTCGTAAATAACTCAGCCGGCCATGGCACAAGCACTCGAATCCTGCGAACATAGTCCTGAAAGTGTGCTCTGGAGCGCAAGTGCGTCGTGGTTTAATTCTATGGCGTTCCCGGTCACTAATTATCCTGAGAGTGCGTTTCCGTTTTCAACATAGAAATTATGCTATTAAACTCCTGATTTATAGCAGTTCATTACCGATGCGATAGTTTTAGAAATGTTCAACTAGTTGCAACTTTTCAATTATAATTTTAAATTTACATATCCGATTTTAAGTTTACGACGAAATTGGAAATTTTCTTGAGTCCACATCACAATACAATGAATACGTTTGCATCGTATTACCACAATACTTTCACATGTTTCAAGGTAATGAATCTTCAAATTACTAGTCAAAAGCGTCCTAAATGTAAAAGCCATGCCAAAATTGTTAAAATTGCATTTTTGACTTACCTTGGAGGACCATATATGACGCGATCATGTCGCTAAAGTATCATCAGCAATTCGCCTTGATTGGCAATTAGAGGTATTAAAAATGGACGACTTTACCAACATAATTTGCAACACAGTAGTTCTATACCTGATTTACGATATATGTGAAGAATTCCTGCAGTGCTAAGGTCTTCAAGGAATCGACGTTGCTATTCAATAGTTACAACCGAAGGCTGAATCCCCTTATATGGTCAGTTCTCAAATATCGCCCTCTTCCTTCATTATGACACCTAAGCTGGCAACGAATACATTATCGCCATTTGAGCAACTAACCCTCAAGATAAAAAAAACCACGCAGAGCAGGATTTTAATATCCCCTCATTAGTACCATTCTCAGTCGCAAGAAAACAATGTGAAGCAAGACGTTAATTAAAGCTTACTAGAATTATTCCAGGGAAAGTAGAAATTTACTTATGTGCGCATGATTGACTTCTAAAATACGTACTAGCGGTAGGTCGTAGTTTTGCTGAATTATGCACGTATAGCTTCCCACTTTCAAATCTCCTATATATAGCAGAGGAGCAGATGGAGCCACTAACCTTGAGGGAAACCCGTGAACAATTTACTTCAGCTATTCGCCGGGAGAAAATAAAACCCTACTCCTATATATGTTTGCATTAGTTACTCCACCATTTATTTATCTTTCCATGAAGTTATGTGTATTATATCTATTTTTAACTGCATAAGAAATCGCGGTACATAAAAGTTGTGGTGTCAAAAAGCTAAAATATTATTTTTTTTGGAACTCGCGTGTAAACGTAGACCACGATATTTCTAGGAATTCCCAATATTAAAAAAATTATTCATACTTGGTATGCACAGAGTTCCTACTTATTAAGTTCGTTCTCATGCAACAACAACACTAACTGATGGAAAGCAAACCCCTTTGAAAAAATTCTACCGCTATCAGAAAATAATTCGAAACCACCTACTGCTCCACTTTCTTATTGCTATGGAGGACAGGGCAAAACTTATAGAGGCAAAACGCAGCATATGATGCAAATTGGCACGCTCACAATTGTCAGTCTGTCATCAGCAGCAGTTGCTACTGTATTCGTTTTCATTTTTTTAGTATGAACACCCGCCATTTTAGAACAAGATTGCGCACTTCCTATGTATATCATTCCTAAGAATGTCAACCAAAAAGTTAAGGCTCAGATACATGTAGGAGTTGATTCGCAACTGATCTATTTATACTTAGTTGACTACTATGTCCAAATCCACTAGGAAGTCCGATCGTGTCTTAACATCGAAGGGCGATCGAATCTTGCAATTTTCGGAAGAGCCTAGCGCCGCGGTGTCACAATGCGGACCAAACCAAAACAAATACCTCAAAAGTAAGAGGAAAAGGTACTTTTGAATATATGAGTCCATAAAAAAGAGCCGTAAGGTATTATATATGATGATATTACATTATTATAAGTAAGAATATATAGTTAAATTTCAGGGATAAAATACATTCAGTGAGCAATATATGAAAATACATTGACAAATTACACATCAGAGAATCACACGATTATTATAATTTTTCCGTGCATTGAGGGGGTTCCACCGTGACTGTGTGAGTCAAAACTAGTATGTACTAAATTCCTGCTCTTCGTTTATTTGTTTTGAAAATTCTGCTCTCAGTGAATACATGCGTTACCTATTGAGAACCAAAGTTAAGATGGAAAATATGCAGAATATTCCGCGAATATGTTTTTAGTGTCCACTTTTTTAAAGCCATAAGTGCCAACCGCAGCACCATTAATACGGAATTACAGCATTTTGACTTCAATTATAGCAATTATTGGCTATTAACTCACAAAATAAGGTGTTAAGATGCCTATACTTTATTTTTATTGAATTTCTAGGAAGTATTCCCTTCCTTTGAATAGTTTTCCGAAAAAATGACGTATTGTGTGGAAAAATACTACTTTCCCCGTGTTTATCCCATTCTCCCATAAAAAACCATGTAATTTCAAGTTCCGTTTGCGATAAAAATAGCATGGAAGGTGACATTTTGTTGTTCATATCAGATAGACGACGCGTCTTTCTATTAGCAGACAGAATATGAATGGAATGATATTTAAGTCGTTTTACAGTGGAACCACCTTAAAGAGAAGGTTCGTATCATGTCTGTTTCAAATCCTGAAATAAATCAGCAAGCCTTAATGTCAATCTCCAAGTATGCTTTTCAATTTGTAACATTCCTATTGGGTGTACCTCTTTGTACGTACATACAGCTTGTAACTCGCCGCCTCGTAATCCATCTAAATTAACAAACATTTTATGTTAATCTCTTAGTAAGGTTCTTAACCTACATTAATATCAACTTAAGTATTCAAAAATAGTATATAAACCGCAATTTAAGGTCCTTAACTTGTACAAAAATCAACTTGAGAAGGCAAACATTTTTATACACACCTCAATACAAGGTTCTCAACTTGCGATGACATCAACTTGAGAAGACCAAAAATTCATATTTTCCTTAATGAAAGGTTATTAATTATACTAGCATCGACTTGAGTTGGCAAACCATTTTCATATCCAACGTATTAGAGGCGGCCTCTATTTTAAACATGCAATTTACACCGTACGACTGGACGGTTAGTCGATAATCGCTTCCACAACTAGGACGGCGGCTCCTCTGTCCAAGTATCGAGCTCCTCCGCTTTCGATGGCGAACTCCTATATGTAACACGTCCAAGTCGACCTTCAAAGTGGACTTTTATAGGAGTCACCTCCTGAGTGTAATCGCCACTTTATGAATATCCGACTTACGCCCAAATCGATTGGCGATCGATCTATCGGAGCCGAACGTTGTCGTACGTCGACGACTGAATGCGCTATAACTAGTTCCACACTAGCATCCCTCTTTTAACACATAATTATATATTCTCTCAAGCTGGTATCAAAAATTATATACGCATGCTTTTGACGCTGCCCATTCAAAATTGTCCTACAATACGAGCTGATACGAGTATTTTTACGAAGAAGAATCAGAACTTCTCACGAGCAGTAACGAGTAACACCTAAAGGTAAGTGCATGAAAAAACTAATGCTGGCCGTAAAAAGGCTTTCTTATCTTCTGTAATAAAAACTTTGGATCTCAGTTGACGGATGGGAATCTTGAAAACTTAACCAACTTATAGTTGATTTTAAGTCTACGGAAAGTTCAAGGCGTACCGCAATAATATAAGCTAGCGAAAGAATTCAAACTTCTAGCAGACTCTCAATGCCTTCAGGGCTTCTGAAAGAGGAAACACACTGAAATTGCCCAGTCTTTCCACATAAATGCCCAGAGATTGACGACGTGGGCGGGTTTAGGCCGAATGATGCACAGCCTGCATCTTCTGGGCGCCATTCGACATATGGGATGCGTTAAAAAGCACGAAGTGGAGGAGAACAGGCGTGAACTGGACCAGGGGTTCTCATATTTAGGGGCACTGTCGAAGAAGTGTTGGGAGGATGAGAGGAATATTCCTATTGAGGTTATGCATCATTTTTTTACCCGAAAGCATACAATGTAAAACTTACATGCCAAGTAATCATTTTTGTAATGAGAGTATTTTTAAAGGGAGCTCTAAGCAGAAGCGTAAAAAAAATGATTGATGAATGCCGCCACAGTTACCGGGTGGGGAAACATGTTCTTTGGGGAAATAGGAATTGCGTAGGTAAGAGATTTTTGAGATGCGGGCATGGTGAAGAATAGAGAGGGCAGGCTAAATCACGAAATAGACGAATGAAGAAGTGGATATTATTTCAGTAATCTACCGGTTAAGATAGGATTAAATGGATGTGAGTAAAAATCACCTGGACTTTTAAATGTGCAGGGTCCACTATATACCTACACTTCATGCTCTACATTTATTTCGATTTGGGAGTAAAAGAAATTCAAAGACGAGATTCGGAGAAAACATTAAAGGTGGATGAAAGACGTGGTGAGAGGGGAGGACATTCTGAAGGGTGTGAAAGAGGAATCAATGCTTTGTGAGAGCGAAAGAGTAGAAATTTTAGACGACATTGAGGGGGACTGTGGGCATGAAGACTTAAACAGAGACCTGATGTCTGGTGAGTAGAGTGTAGGATAGTAAAATAGGTGAATAGGATTCTAAAAAGGGAAAGAAAAATAGAGACTGCACCAAAACTACCAATCAGCTGGTAGAACACAGAATGATGACGGTTACTCCGGAGAACAAAAAGAAACTGCCTTGGAGCTTCTATAAGTGTATGATTAGTTTAAGATAATTTCAGCTGGAGGAACTTCCACACATATGTAGATTACCTCGGGTGTGGCTGAATTTGTAGCAATTTAGGTTCCGATGGATAACCCAGAGTCCCAGCGGTAGCAAGAGTTCATTAACGCGGCGGAACGGACGCCGGGAGAATGAGCAAGCTGGAGGTTCGTGCTGATCCTCCGCCAGCTGTCTGCTTTTCCTGGTCTGTTGATGGTTATGATTAGGCCCGTATTCTAGTTCTCGTGAATATACCTCATAGTCTGAAACTAGGTAGTTTTAATCCACTCTTAAATCAAACATTTAGCAAAACCGTTATTATTTCTTTGAATATGTGGATACCAAATGCAGAGTGATTTCATTAACTCCTACAGCCTGCGTCCTTTGACTCACATTGAAATTTGTCAGCTCCAAAAACAAACGACACTAGCACACAAGAGATACAGTGCGGTTCCTACTTAACTACCCTTTGAAGGATATTTAATGCGGGCGCACTTCAATCGTGCATCCAAGTGTCGCCGCTACCTCAAGGGAGATGTGGGATGATCGTTCCCCTTACAACAACGTCCGAGGAAAGAGAGATAAGAAGGGGTGGAACAAAAAAAAAGACGTGTGCAATAGCGTGGTACGAAAAGAAGCAATAAAATGGAAAGGTGCGGGATAAAAAATATAAAAAGTTTTAAAAATCTTGAGTGATAATAGATTTGAGATTATATGTTCGAATCAGTAATGTAGCAAGGGCGAAGGGGCGATTGAAACCAAAATAAAATTTAATAACGACTATTTTCGCCATTGGATGTTCTTCCACATTCCATTAATCTCTATTTCCTATGGCAGATTAAAGAAAAGTAAAATTTGAGCCTCATACTTAATACTAGATCAACATTTCAACGGCACCAGCACACGTTACATGTCAGACGGTTGATACCTCACCCTCTAAGGATCCACTCCTGCAAAAGCAATTCAAAAAGGGATATTGTGCAACCAATTGCGCTATCCTCGCTCTCATGGGGCTCTGGACTTAATCGTCCCAACCCCTCGGCCCTCGTACGTTCATATTCACTACACCCAAGCAGTGGCGCACCCACTGAGGCCTTGTCCAAAGGGGCCCTGCCCCCCCCCCCCTTAGCTCTCTACAAAACCCAAATTAATCTCTAATTGACAAGTCACTGTCAAATGGTAGCAGAAATCGGAAAAAAGTAGGAAAAACGTGTAGCATCATTAAATGATTAGATCTGATATGGCTACTAATAGGATGTATACATGTAATTACTAATATGGCCTACCATAGAATTCAAAATATACTGATTAAATTAGCATTTTGGTTATGTACACATCCTTGCAAAAGATTGGGCAGATGGCGGGCCTCCTCATAAAAAATGTCTGTGTGCACCACTGCACCCGAGAACAATCGAGGAGGGAGGAAAGAAGCAAACGCACAACATGAGGATGCATCAGAGGAAGTCTGCGTGAGATCGGGTTGTTCTCAGTGCAGAAAAAAACAGGAAGAGGAAAAAAATAAGAGCATTTTGAAAAGATTGCACAGAAAAAGTATCTAAGATTGAATGATTGACTCGGTTACTTGATCAGGGCACAAGAACTATAGGAATTAAAATGACATTAAATGATGCCAACTATTTTGATAGTCATTATTTTTTCACATAATACCTACAAATCCATCTTCTCGATGGATGATTCTAGTGAGGCTCGTTCCCAAACTTCAGTTTCACAAACTTGTCTGCTCTACATTCCAACGACGCTGGAGAGGTTAATACCTGCCCTAGCCAGTAAGAACTTTTACAACGCTCGCACTTCCAAACGGGACATTGTGCAACCAAGTGTCCCTTGCGCTATTCTTGCTCTGGAACTGATCGTCCCAACCCCTCGACCGCTCATTTTCAACCCCTCACAAGAAAGCTCAAGGAAAGGGACGCGAAAGAAGCGGGAAGACCGCGTGGAATCGGGTGGTTCGAAGAGCAGAAAAAGAATGGGAAGACGGAGGGAGATGGAAAAAAATCGGAGACGAGAGCTCTCTCACGATATTTGAACTCACTCACTGCTCCTTCCTTCCTTCTTTCTCGCCGGAGAGAGAGAGAAAGAGAGAGAGACGGTGGGGAAGACGTGTGGAGTCCTGAGAGTGTGGTGGGTACATACAAAAAAAAGGAAGAACCACCCTCCCACCATCCTTCCCTCCCCCCACCCCTCTTCCACCTGTTTTTCCCTCCCTATCCCCCCACCTCCTCCCTCCCCTTCCCCCGCTCTCCTTCGCTACCCCCCGGGGGCACAAAAGGGGAGGAGAGGGAAGTCCTTTCTTCCCTCCCGACAACCGAACCCAGTCCCTACCCAACCGCCCGGACAAGTTGCTTTTCAGAAATTTCGTTGCAGGGGAGGGGATGGGAGGAGGGAGGGCCTAAAAGGAGGCGGGAGGCGGAGGGTGGGCAGAGAGGTTTAGCGGTTGACTGGTGTGACGGGGAGAGGGGGGAGACCAAGGGATGGGAAGAGGAAAACCCTCTTCTCTCAACTCCACCCTCTTCTTCTTCTTCCCCCCACTTCCTCTCTGGAACAGGTCGTGTCTGGAGTCTCGGGGATGGGAGGGAAGGGAGGGGGAGAGAGTTTAGGACTCCGGGGGCGGAGGAGGAATGAGGGTCGCAGAGGGATGAGTGAGGGCGGGGACATGGTCTGTGGGGGCAAGTGCGATGCCCCCGGGTGCAGGTGGCGGCGGCGGAGGCCGAAGGGGGCGGAGCCAGGGGGGATGTTCCGGAGCCGGACCCTTCTGCCCTGACGGACGTACCGAGGGGGTTGTGGGTGATGGGGCAGCATGGGAGAGGGGCCGGTTGGAGAGGGGTGAGCACGAGTACACAAGGTACACACACAAGGGTTGGCTGGCAACGGGAATAAGGGGAGCACCACACCCCCAGTATATCGCCAGTATCCCTCAGTCAAAGCACTCCGACCTTGCAAGTATGAACACGTATGTCCCCCGCTGGTGTGTAAAGGTGAGTTCATCTACATAGTGTGCATTGTTCCCCGCAGCACATTCCCCAAGGGTGAGATGCAGGACGGGGTTTTATGGGGTAGCGGTGGTTACAGTGTCAGATTTCCTCGTGAAGGGCCCGGATTCGAATACCGGGAGAATATTATATTTTTCTATATTATTTATTTATATCATCAACCTGAATACAGCCTCGAGGACCATTTTACATCAGACGTTGTAACAGTAACAACGGACAACACACACAACCATGTCCTGGGAGGAGAAAAATCCTCAATCCTCGAACCCGCGACCTTTGGGTTGGCAGGCGAGGACGTTACCCCGCCGCCACAGACGCCGATAAACAGAGCTCCATTCACAGATAATCCGATTCCTCCTGGTATTACGAGAACACTTCAAGTACAGAGCTCCATCCCTCAAATACATAACCTCCTTGCTGTCCTTCACAGAGCAATCTCATGGTCACTCACTCTGGTGATGGCTTGCTTGGTAATACGCATATGGAGATGTATTTCCGGTGCTAGGTTTCTATCTTATACCTTCCGACCAACCATGTATGTACTCCTACTAAAAATTATTCCAATACCTTTTCTCCCCGTCTGATGCGCCAAATTGTACAGGACAATTCGAATTTGATATGAATAAACCCGCATCTTTCTCTGTTTCCTTCAGCCATCCTCACAGTCACTCCCTCTTTGGCATCACTAACATATGCCCCTCACAGCCGTATTGTGGATTCACCCATCAGCCGCTGGTTAGCAGAATACATATCCGATAAACAACCTCAAGGTTGGTATTCATTCGAAGGCTTCGAGGCGTTCACTTCAAGCGTTGGTTTCTCAAGCAACAGTTTCGCTGGCTTTCCCCTCAACATCCTTTGATCGTCATTGGTCCTTTGACTCAAGCCAACGTCTTCAGATCACCTTCGGCCATTCAACATCAGGTCGAAGGGCCGAAGGTGACCTGAAGACGTTGACTGGAGTGCCAGCGAAACAGAAAAGCCAACGCACGAGGTGAAATGTCGAAAGAAATTAAGGTTTTCTATCAAGTTATGAGTGAGCTGCAGCGTGAATCGTAGGGGATCGGAAATCGTTGGGTGGTAAAGGTCCTAAACGGAGAGTTCAAATCTCCACCGTGGGCAGAAATTATCAACCATCCAACTCTATCTTTGGTAAGAAAAGCACTAACTATTAAGGTATGGTATTATTGCCGTTTTTTGTTTTCAATTGGCAGCATAAATTAAGATGTACTCTTAAGGCTACCACAGTATTTAACATTCTTATTTTATGGAGTGATATCGTTCTTTAGGTGTTTTATATTTTTTTATGAGGAGCCACAAGCATTCTTTAAAACATTTTAGGATTCATTAAAAGAATTAAACAGTTACGACATTATAATAGGGAACTTTTACTTTTCTTTCGATATTTGGAATCCAGTATTAGGGATCCTTACGTGGTAGGCAATAATACCGAAATAGAACCTATGCAAAGAGTACCTATCAGAAAGATATGATCAACGTTTTTACGATAATTTTATTGGCAATAAGGGAACCACAATCAAACCCTAGATCTAAAATTTTGACGGAATCTTTTAAGTAAGTCTGATGCCGATCTACGCATATTGTTCACTCTGACGGCGTCAAAGACATGTTGCAAACCCCTGCCATCCTCCGGTCGATACGGATTTCCTTCCACCCACTCATAACTTCATACCTCTACTCCTCTCCATGCGGTGCCGGTTCGTTTGGGACATACTTGAATTACATCTGAATACACCCCCTTCAACCTCATATTTATCCAACCACCCCTCAGTCAATCCTGCAGAATGATGTGAACATGTTGGCCGCGGGGTGGGTTCGTTTACTACACAGCACCCTCGCATCTCTCACACCCCTGGAGGGAGGCGGTGGCACCACTGCCGCATATATTGAATTTCTGTGGTAAGATATCAGAATAACCCACCCCCGTACACAAAACCCTCCTTACCCATCGAAATACCAGCACGACACGCATTCCACGATGAACGTGGGAACAGAATAAAAACCCGCGACATTTGGCGAACGAAAAATTCGGCGACTGGGATGAACGAAAAAGTCTCCTTATCTGGCGACAACTTGGCAAATCCTTAATATCCGCCCGTTCCGATAATCTTTTCGGTTTTTAACAAAAAAGTAAACCATGAACCTAGCGATCAAAACTGTAGCAAATCGATTCAAAATAATGGAAAAATGGATAATAATCAACTTTTCAATCCAGAGTCGTAATAATTCGACATATCTGGCATTTCGGATATCTCAACTAATTCGCAGCGGTGTGAAAATTTCGACAAACAGGGTCACATTTTCACTTTGCTTGGGAGCAGCACTCCAAAACACGAAAGTGCCAGTATGACGTTTAATAGTATACAAACAAGCGATACCTATGAGCGAAACGGATAGGTTTTTTTCGGTGGATCAACACAGGGACGGCGGTTTCAAATTCTCCAGCGTCAAATAAAGCCTCTACAGTTTATGGTCATAGACGCAAAATAATTTCAATTTTCACAGGTACCTCCTGTCACCTTACATTCGTCATCATTTAGAATAATTAAAAACTCCAATTTGAGCAAACATAAGGTGAATATTCACTGATTTCCGTAAATTAATGTATTGCAAGGACGCGAGTGCCATATGAAGACTATACAATTAGGATAGCCGTAGTTCTGCCATACTCATTAATAAATAATTCATTTTGCAATGGATCATGATACAATACTTCATAAATAAATGAACTATTCATTTATAAATCATAGTTATGACTGATAATATTGCGTTGATGCAAAACTTCGTATCATTTTCTGTCTTCCCAAACTGTGCTTGACGACTGATTCAAATTTAAACCAGATGAGTTCACTAGTAGTAGAATCAAAATAATACCTCAGCGTTGGGAAAGAGTCACAGATAATGGCGGAGAATCTTATTACTGATTAATTTCCGTGAGCTTTTGGGTCATTACTTGTCAAAACACCGGACCGGACACCCAGAAAATGAAGAATATGACTCTCGACCTCTCCAATTTGGCTCAAATTTCCTGACATAGTTGGGATTTACGATTTTACCCCATCACTCAGGGCGTCAGTCTCAGGAATGCCAAAAAGTTTGAAGAAAATCGGAGAGGTCGAGGGCAACAGCCTAGTGAATTGAGATGGAATGATCCTATTCATCGCAATTGAAACCATTTATCACAGCCAAAATACACTGCGAACTTATTCATCAACCTAGTAATTGAAGTATTTTCATCACCAACGGATATCAGAGAAGTCTCACTGATAACCTGTTTACATCAGAAATAAAATTTAAGTGACCAGTCACGTTCCGTGCGCACATAAGGGTAAAATAGATTATAACTTAATGTATTATCAAGATTTTAGGCTCCTCCTTCTGCAATGCGAATATTTTCAAAAGTAAAACCTTGGCTTTTTTTTGCGCCAATAATGAAAATAGTAACGATATGTAGCACTGGTTTTTTGTTAATTTATAATTTATTTTCCTATTTTTGCATAGGATTCTAATTTAATCATATTTATAATGTAGGTTTCTACAATTTTGTGATTGATATTGGCCGTTTTGCTTGCTAGCATGACTGCATTTTAACAATGGTCCCGGTGATTTATAAGTGGTGACCATCCACCATGAGTAGAAGGCTAGCTAAAGCCGTAGTGCATGTGAAATTTCCTTCCACGTACGCTGCCCAGCTTAACCATATTTACATAATGAAAAAGATTATAAGAGTATGACAGTGTTTGAAGGATAATGCATGCCTGGTGTAGAGTCACCCGCAGCCGCACACACTTTAGGTGAATTGCAAGCTACCACGTGGATGTAAATTACCAATACCGATTGAAAATAGTGCGTAAGATAAGAAACCGTAAATGGTACAATAATAATAATCGAGTGAAAATTCCAAGTGCTCAGTTAAAAAAATGTCGACGTAAATAGTTTTTCGTAAAGCAGCTAAATTTAACTCAATGTTACATTAAAGTAACTTTATTACAACTGTATGTTACTGGTCGCGGGGTAATGCAAGGGTGGCCATAACACATCCAATATCCATGTTTCAATTTACATTTTTTTCTCATCCATTAATAGACGTGCTTAATCTGTGGAGCCAGGAAGTTCCTTCAACTTTCGTAGAATTAAATGTTGTTCATTTTTCTGTGAAAATTAATCCCTCCTAAACACCTTTGTGGTGGCAAATATGGAAATACATAGATCCCGTAACTATTGTCTTGGCAGCACCTGCTTTACGACAAGGTCAATTTCCACCGATGTTAAAACCACAATATATATTAGCAAGTGATGGGAGCACAGTGAACTCCGAGAAGAGATTTCACTGGCGGAACATTCAACAAGGTGTGATTCCGAGAAGAATGAACCAGTTTTGGGCGACTGCCTCCGCGGAAGTTGCGGAGCAGCTTTAAACACATTTACTACACCTTTTATCCGGCTAAGAAAACGAAAAGCAGACCACTTTTCGGAGAATTCTATTTAAAAAAAAGCGAACGCTCGGAGAAAATCCAGCGGAACGGTTCATGGTATATCATTGTGAACGCACCGATGTGTAAATATTAATTGCTACACGTTGGAACCAATACATTGCCATCACGTTGGCATCAATTTTGATGCAAAATTACTGAGCCTTCATTAGCATATTTCACTTGATATGTTCGCCGCAGGACGAGTAACGAGTATCCCTTTCATGGCTCCATTCCTTCCGATGCATTATTTATGCACCTTCTGACATTAAAGTCACGTGCGAGTGCCAAATGCCAACGCTCCCAGTATAAACCTATCGTATCACTTGAAATTTTATGGAATTGTTTAAAAAAGAAGACAATTTTATACAAAACCTAGATTTTCTACAATAGAGGTATTCACTGCGTAACTATCGTTCATATTATACATTTTATCAATGATTAACTACCTGAAATCAAGCCACAAACAGGGGTCATTTGATTTCTACATCTACGTCTACGATGTATCGTGCAAGCCACTACTAGGGTGCGTGGCACGGGGTGTGATTCCACACCAGGCATACAGTACTCGTACAAGACTTCCACCAGGCCCAGTACCTGAGTTCAGAGTACCAGGTCCATAATACCACATTTCCACCTTTAAAAATGATGCGCAAGTTCAATTCAGATATTTTTATTTTCACGCATCATTTTTAAATTCATGCATCCATTCAGAAATTTTTAGTTTCCAACATAATTAACTAAATGTATATCCACTGTTAAAATATTCCCAGGAAAAATTTAGATTAAGCATTATCCAAAAAGGTAAATATTCGTTACAGTTTTAGGAGGAATAACACGCAGAGGTGAGTAAGTTACAAATATAAAATCATGTGTCCTGACCGGATTCTAGCAAAAGTAAAAGGGCAATAAAGAAGAGATGTAACGGTTGAAACGGTGATATTATGTGTCATGAATTATTTAATGTCTTCGTAGATATTCTCGCATGTCACCACACTTATTAATGTAATCACTGTATTGCTTAGTGCACCACGAGATAATACGTTGGGATACACACCTTTCGTGACAAGAAATGCCATATACTAAAAATAGAAAGTTATTTGGGTTTGAATGCCAATCGTCCGTTCAATGCTCCATAGACTGATCGATATCAATTCTTATTTTCTGATTAATTGTTGTGGCGTCAGGTACATACATTACTCTGTTCAGTTAAACTATTGCGGCGCCATCTCTTCATCTTTTTTGACAACACAATGAATTTGATTCGCATTTCCATATTTGTTCGCATATCTTCACGCCTCTCTCTGAATATTTATCTCCGTTCTTCCTATTTTACGCTTAACCAAGTTCTCTTCTGTATTAACCTCTTAATACAGCTTCATGTAAATCCAAAATGGTCAGTAAGCATATAGGTATGATTGATTGCCTTCTTTTACTTCCTCAAGTGATCTGAGAAGCCACTATTTTCCTGACTCCTAGAGGCTTCAATAAGGACGAAAACCAATCCTATAAAACAGCAAATACCTGTGGTATAATTCAGATAGCCTCTCTTAACCGATGAGGTTGCACTGAATTGACAGAGAACCTAAAAAAAATAATTTAATTTTATGAAACTGGTGGCAGAAATTTCGGCATCACATTGTTAATTCAGCAAAAGTTGGCTCAAAATATGACACACGCTAGATTTAATGTTAAAAAATTTTCAATTTCCGACGGTGGTAGAAAATAGAAATAAACTGCGGTCTTCTTTTCCAGAAGTGTTGATATCGCTTTTTTACTTTTTATATGGACGGAATAACGCCCTACACTATCCACTTACCCATAGCTATTTCTCATAATCGTATTATGGCGGTTCTTCTTCAAACTTCATCCAATTCTTTAACCACCACTTTAATCGATTGGGCCCATAATAGGCATTTTCGGCAATTTTAAAGTTTAGCCGTACCTCTATACACTATGTAAAGGGAAGAAAGTAAATACTTGCACAAAAAACACTGGATTTAACCCAAAGCATTAGAAGGAAAACTAATTTAAGGGGAGATTATTTATGGATCCCTTCTCATTTCAAAACAAGTTATTCTAAGATTTCTCACCACATTTCCGTTTCATATCTTTTGGCGATTTGGATTGGTGTTCGGTGCAACGACAAAATTATTGGGACGTAACTAAGTCTAGCCTAAAACATTAATGAATCTTATTTCTTCTTTGAAGGCCATTGGTTGAACAACTGCAATTATTACTGCACATAAACACAATTCTTAAATAGAAACCACTGAACAAGAAAGAGAGCAATTAAAAAGTTCAAAAATGCAGAACTCATAAAACATTTATCAGCTAAAGATAAATGCTATTTACAAAATATTACGATGCTTGCAAATGAAAGTACACATTAAAGCACACGATATACCATCGGAGTATAGATACACTAAATTGATTTCATTTCCACTTCATTTTTCTCTAGATCAGCATACTAATGCCCTTTCACATCTGAGGACAGGCGAAAATATGAGAAGTAATAGGACCGGACAACGAATTATTCAATATATCACTCCCATTTGTATTTCATTAGGATAAAGGGGCGAGGGCTGGAGATAAGGAAGAACATAAGGAATTTCAGGATATAAGGAGAATTTTAAGAGGGACTTAATGCCGGGCATATACGTAATGTTGTGACAAGAAGTCAAGGACGATCCAAAAACCTATCAATGAAGGGGGAATACAGCCTAGGAATGTTCATAATTCAAATAATTAGGAATAAGATCAGCTGATTGCTAATCATAAGTACGGAATAACGAACAAGGCTTATCAGCACGAGGACCTACTACCTAAATGGATTAGCATGACGCAGAGTTGATCACTACATGCAGACTTAGATGCAATATACAGTAATATCCGTCCTTTATTCTGTACTACTACAGATATGTTGATTAACATATTGACTTCGGTCACAACGCAGGACAATCCACTACTTACACGAAAACGAGCACCTAAAAATCGACCTCTTTCCACGGAGGAGGCGAATTTCAACGCGCAGAACTGTAAAGGAGGGAGGGCGGGAGCAGAGGTCGGACCCTTGGAACTGTATGTATGTGTTCGTAACATGCGCACACAAATATTACAAGAGGTGTATTGCTCTTTGGAGTGGGGACCGTTGAGTGGGAAGCAAACAGGAGAGCGCAGTAGCAGGAGCACACGGGACGGGGCGGCTCCTTCAAGAGATGCCGTGAATTATGGAGCACCAGAAGGGACTGGGAGCAGAAGAAAATAAAAGGGTGCTCGAACACGACGGACCCTGGTGCTGCTCTTGAATCTCCACCGCGACAGGCTTCACCAGTGTCATGTTTACTCTAATGCGTATTTTTTTATAATTATGGTAACTACAAGCACGGTTATCGTATAGATAACATTTGCCAATCCGTAAGGAACAAATGTCGACCGAAAAAACAATGCAAATTCTAATAAAAATGTTATTGCTGACCACCATGGTTTCGCTACAAAGCAACATCATCAGGCGTTTGTTAGTGGAAGCTCTAGTTGTTAAACAGTTTGTGGAAATTGAAGTGTTTTTTGTCCAAGTTCCGTTCTATGGGTGGAATATTTCCATTACGTTACGCCTGATACTGTCAACTTAATTCGTAAGAGCTCTTCATCGGGAAATTTTGTGTTAGCACTAACTTTCCCTTCTGCCAATGCCGTAAGTATGATGTGTTCCGATTTTCCATTCGCAGTGATTTACCTCTAAAGCCAGGATTCGAGTCCCGCAGGTTGCACACATTTTTAACGAGAAGCATCCCTTGGTGCCTAGTGAAGAGCACTTCAAGTTGGATTCGCAAGAAGGGACGTTAAAAATATGGACCACCTAAAGACTACTTGTTAAGACTAGGTCAAATACGACACCATGTTCCTTTCCATCCTTCTTCCACTCCCCAAGTAATCCTCATCCTAACGTCCTACTCTGCTATTCTTCAAGGGCGCTAATGACCTCAGCTGTTGGTGGCCTCCTCATTCATCCAACCAAAATAATGGTTTTGCAAATTACGCACATGAGTATGAATCGCCAATCAGGGTGCAGAGTTTTATGAATTTTTCGTAAACATACGAAAAATCTAAGTGAAAGTTTCTCGGGTTTCACACCGGGTAAGATTATTTAAATGTATCAACGATTCGATGGTTGACTCAGCCATCGTCATCAAATTAAATTCAAAGAACCCGTAACGGCTCCCACAACAATGGGGCATCTGTGGCTATATATAACTGCCAGCATCCTCGCTCGACTCATTATCCTGATGACGATGGCTGAGTCAACCATCGAAACGTTGATACATTTAAATAGTCTTACCCGGTGTGAAACCCGAGAAACTTTCACTTATATTATTCGCCGGGAAAACCTTAAATCCTTTATATACGAAAAATCTCTTCTCCAGTTACGTACATGACGAGGGGATGCCAATTAGGGAACAGAAAATTTCGAATGCTTGGTACTGCAACCAGTACAAAATCTATCACCACCCAGGATCAAATTTGAACGCACATCTTGGATAGTTGTCCTTATTGAATATCGTCCTATTAAGGATAAAATATTGGGACCGGCCATATTCATTGAATTTTACCTTACCAGTTCCGAAAAAAACTGTATTCTGAGTTGGTTCTGGGTCATCGACGTCATATGCTCGGAAGTCCACAAAGAATTACAGAATCTCGCAGTTATGTATGACAAGTCCGAAAAGATAATCGCTGAAAAGAATAGTCATGACAGTACGGAGTTCCTACGTTAAACGTCTGATACCCGTGTTAGCTTAATGGGTCTCGGATTCTTGGAAGTCGGAAATATGCTCTCCTGTGCGAATAATGTATAAAGATTTAGCAGTTGTCCAAATTAATACTTTATTTTTACGCCTAATTTAGATCATTATGCATCATACCCAAGTCTTGAAATCATAGACTTGAAAATATAACCAATAAAGCTATTAGCAATGAAAATACTTTGTGACTTCCACAGTTTATTTATTTTGAACTACCGGTTTCGGCTGTCAAGCCATCATCAGGTACATTGAAGAAAAACATTGAAAAACAGATTTATATATACTATCGGAAGTTGCTATGGGAGGGGGGGTGGGGGTTGGGGGTGAGGTTGGTTGAGCAGGGAGGGGAAAGGGGTGGGTGGGGGAACAAAGTATGTGTTGTAACTGGGAGAGAGGGTGGAGAGGGGTTTAATCACTCGGGTTGTGGGGGTTGGGGTTTTGGGAGGGTGATGAGTAATAAGGGGGATGGGTTAGGAAAGGTTATGTCATTGACATGGTTGTTTGCTTGTAGGGTGATCTCCCGAATTTCGAGGGCATCCATTCTCCTTCCTTTCCCGGTGAAATGCAGAATTTCGGGCTCAAAGCTGCTTTGGTGCCCCATCTCCAAAAGGTGTCGGGCGAAGGCTGACGAATCGTCCTTATTCTTCCAGTATGCCTTGTGTTCTTTTGCTCGTGTTTTGAAATTTCGCCCCGTTTGATCAATATAACAACATTGACAAGTATCACAATTTAACTTATATATACTAGATTTTAAACTAAGTTCTATTACATCTTTAGCATTGTTGAGCAATCTTCCCAAGGTGTTATTATTATAAAAACATACCTTGTATTTATTTTTCGGGATGGCTTGGGATACAACATAGGATAGGGGGCCGATAAAAGGTATTTTACACCATTTGGCTGACTTTTGAGGCTGGGCGGGTAGCAAGGAACTTGAATAACAGTAGGCAATGTGTTTTAATTTTCTATTTAAAATCCGAGTAATTAAAGATTGCTCGTATCCGTTGTTATGAGCAATTTGTCGCATTATATTTAGTTCCTGTGTAAACTCAGTTTCCCGTAGGGGGATGTTAATGAGACGGTGAATCATGGCGTGAAAGGACGCGTGTTTATGAGAAAAGGAATGACATGAACTACTTGGTATGATGGAATCTGTATGAGTAGGTTTCCGATAAATGGAAAACCTATGCCTATTATTTTCAATAGAAATGGTCAAATCTAAAATATTTAAAACTGGTCCTACGACTTCGATAGTTAACGTGATTTTCTGATGGAGGCCATTTAAAAGGGATAAAAACCGGTCAAGTTGTCGCTTGCTGCCCGTCCACAAACAAATTATATCATCGACATATCTATACCAGTAAAACACATTCTTCAGCAATACGTCATCAGAGTTTTCTTTCCCAGCTGTCCATGAATATATCAGCTAAAAGAGGTGAAAGCGGACAGCCCATGGCCAATCCTTCATTCAAACGGTATAATTTGTGGCCAAAAGAAAAGTAATTTTGACTGGTGCAGAGTTGCATGAGTTTTAAAAGTCACAAAGTATTTTCATTGCTAATATGGAGCCCTTCCACCACGTCATAGCTTCTAGTTTCGATTTAACAATAAAGCTAGTCATGAAATTAAATTATCTAAGTATTAAACTGCCATCACTTCACTTTCTACTTTACACTCCATCAAATACCTAGGTGGTATTTAGTTCCACCGTACCAGCCAGCATACCACGCTTCCTTTTTGTATATTATTCGTGAATAGCATGAATAGAAACTTCACGTATATTTCTGAAATAGGGATGTTTTTCCTAGTTTTCAACACTAGAATGGTAACCAGAATCAAGTGGTTGAGTCGTCCACAGGACGAGCCCACACTTCTGCCACTGGGGTGAAGACATCGGAGTATTTTTGCTGTCCCTCATCTGCTATATCTTCCTCGTCCGCTTCCGACTGGCTGACTTTTGAGGGTGTATGATAACCGACACGGACTCAGGCCCAAGACTAGCGCCTTAGTGGCTGCTTGTTGCGCAAAAGGCTAATGTAGTTATCAAGTCTTGCATGCTTCCCAAAGGCCTGAAAATGGACCTACTTGAACAAATAGAAATTCTCAGATAATCCAATAACCTTTGTAATGAATCATTTTTTCCGAATATCTCCCCACTCCTTCCGATAAAATTAACTTTTCCGGCCTCACCAGCCCTTGATCTACGCGTTCTTATCAACCCTGCCCGAACATTTGTATTTTACCCTCCTCCCCCGTAGCTGCAATAGCAATTAACGCATAAAACAATCTTTCTATATCTTACGATACCGTACATCTGTGAAACGCGTCGTATAAATAAAAATTTGTAGAAAAGTACTGAGTATTTTAATTAATCATGAGTACTAACTTAAGAGGTTTTAGCTAAAGCAACTATCTCTTATGACGTGTGAATTTTGGAGAAGACAAATAAGGATTCTAGCCTCCGGAGAATCGGTGATAGGCTTCCAATGGGGTTTGTACGGGGCATATCTGAACTTTACAGCTGAATGGTAACCATTGAATCCATTTATATGTTAAAAAACGTTTGATAACTCAAACCCTTAAAATGGCCGTAACTAGTGTAATCTATGGTCAATTTGGAAATTATTATTCTATTATTCAATCCTCTTTTCAAGGCGTTCTCTTGAGCGGAAGATGATAAGCAATTTTCTAAAGCTTAAATAGAAGAGCTTTAAATTATTCCCCTCTGTAAGCCTGAGCGTTCTCAACCTTTAATTGTTGTCGTTGCCACAAATAGGTGCGCTAGGTTGACATTACGTAACCAGAATTGTTTTCATCGTAAACCAGATGTTTAATGAAAAGCCATAAATAAAATAACCAAGCGTCAAGGTTCATTAAATTTTGAACTGACTCAATAAAAGTATACCCCAATGTCATTGAAAAGGAAGTACTTAAATAATCAAGATAACATATCTAGCATGGCAACTAATGAAATACAAATTTCAACAACACTCAACCTAAGGAAAGCCTAAACGCTTCGTTCATTCGGCGCTCCATTACCCAGAAATAACTACTAGAAAAAAACCCAAGAGCAGCCGAACCTCACATTAAGATGAACAATTCCATAGAGCCTATTCATTGGGAATCACAAAAATGTGATTTCAGATCCTATTTTTCTACTAAATGTTACATATTTATTGGTTCTAAAAAGAACCCCAACTGGCTACCCCAAGTGCATGTATAATTAATCCGGATAATTAACATTTAGCATTCTTATACACCTTTTTTATCAAAGGATCAATGGATCATTTACACCGAGTATTTAGGGTGTAAAAATTCTTCATTATAGCTCAAAGTACAATTACGTATTCGTCTTTAAAAAACTTGAAATGTTCATGGACGGTATGTGGAAAATGGCAGAGGTCTTGCTTGGATGGACTGTGAAATTGCAAATTTGGGAACCGTAGAATTGGGCGTTGCACGCTCTCATTCCATGAAAATTGCATAACTTCAGTCCGCTCACAAGGGTGCAGCAAATAGGAAACTCTATCCCTTCACGTTCTACTTATATGCGCGCGAGGCTGTGTCCCTTCTTGTTTACTTCGTCAATAATAATGTACCCAATCAGTAATTCATTGCTAAGCAGGCCCCATGAGATTGCTAATGGATTCACCGGGACACAATGATTTACAGGCCTTCAGGGAGGTAGAGTCCCCTCCCAAAGGATGTTCAAATGTTCATGCAATTAACGATTTCCGAAGCCCCTATCAATTGACTGATCACCATATCTCACGAAATAAATGCCAATGCGAATGTTCTTCGAACCATCTGTTAAATATGGAATTATGGTCCCTAGATTTCGGCAAAATTCCATTCCTATCAATTTTATTTTTACATATTTGAAGAGCAAAGGAGAAAATTTATGATTTTTAAAAGTGATAAAACTAGATTATATTTAAGGGAATGCTCTGTCTGCAGATTAATACTACAGCTGGAGGTTGTTTATGGCCCATCAATTTTAGCCGTGATTATTCGTCATTATAACAAATAATTGTACCAACCTACGTATCTATATACGTATATTTGCATAGTATGGCGACTTGATGTAAGCATATCCAGAAACGACTCTTTTTTATGTTTATTCCTTTTTTTTAACTTTTTCTGTATATGACAGATAAAATTAAATCTCATTTTATTTCTTAAAGTAATGTTCATTCTAAAGTATTATGCCAAGTGTATGAATACAGAATGTATAGGTTAAAGGCCTGTTGGTCTGCGACAATAAACGTTTATCATTATTATTATATATATTAGAATAAAGACGATTTAAACGTAATTTTGTATTTTTTTCAACTTAGGTACGTTTATTTAGAATGTTGAACATGGCTCACTGCGGCAAATGGAAGGAATTAACACAGGTAAAAATCTTCGCAAGCCATACTAGTAATGTAAAAAACCATGACGGCCGCCTTCCATGGCCATGTACTTACGCTTGCTTGTGTTAGATTAGTGCATCGCAAGGTCAATTACTTTCGTCGCATGATATCACTAGGAATATGATCTACTTTTTTAATGTCAAACAGGGGCTCAGAACTTGGATATCATGGACCCAAAGGAAGAAAAATGAAAGTACGTCTCTCTAATTTTCTTGATTTTATCCCCGGCTTCTGACCGTAGGAACATGCTTCCTTTCAGCGTAAAACTGCACAAATGAAACAGCGTAATCTCAATACGCAGAGGGAATCAATAAATAATGAAATTAAAATCGGATATTTTTGTAACTTGCATGGCAGGTACTATTCTACACTGACAATATATATTTAGTCGAATTTACCCTCACAGGGACAAGAACCACTTGAAACACAGATATCTCTAGGAGACTAGACCTCCCGTGGACTGCTTTATGACAACATCCTGCAGGTTCAACATTACGTCGCCCTCGTGAATAAGAGCGTCCGGAATTCGACGTCGAAAATCAACGCATCAAACTGTCGTAGGCTCCCCTTCTTGTACTTAAATTAATACCTTTTTCCCCTAGAACATTCCAGCGAAAAAAATGGACAGGCAAGTATTTCCGATTCCCGAATTAATTTATTTCCTTTCAACCGAGGGCTTCCCTGAGAATTAAGGCCTGGTCGGGGGAAGAAAAAAATAAACAAATCGAGAAAGTCCTGGATTCATTTCTTCCGCGGAAAGAGCGGAGAGGGGGGGGGGGGGGGGGGGAGAGCGTCTAATGGACAATGTGCCGAGGAGACCGTCCAGGGGCTCACTCGCGTTCCATCGTCTTTTACTCATCCTTCCTTCCACATTCACGCAACCCTTCTCCCTCTCTCCCGTACCCCTTTCCGTCCTCCCATTCCCCCCCACGCTCGTCCCATCCTCTCCCTCACACTCCTGCGGGAACACTCGTGGAGCCCTCCACACTCCGCCCACGCCCCCCTCCACCTATCTCTCTCTCTCTCTCTGTCGATGGGATACGATTTTATTTTCGGTGGCCTTGGTAACCGACAGAGCTTTGGAGAGCACTCGACGGCATTGCCATCGACATATAGAGGCTCGTTATTTATTGCTCTTCTCCTCCCACTTCAACCCGCCACCCCCGCTCGCCGTTCCTCACTTTCCCACACTCACCCCTCCCTTCTCCAACACTGCCATCGACCCCTTCTAACCTCCCTCCCTCCCCTCTCTCCCTCCCGACGCAAAAACGATGTCGAATCCCACCTCTCTCTCTCTCTATTTATCTCCCAACCCCTCTCTCCAGCTCACACCATTCCACTCTTTAAACGTTCCTATACGCCCGGCAGCGTGGTCCGTGTACAAACGATGGACCATGCAGGTTTCGGTTCGAATGTGCCCCCCTATTCTCCTGATGCTGCCCGCATGAGTCAGGGATCTTCGCACTGACATATAGATCGTACCCTACATCTATGCCGTACCAGGGGATATAGATAAACGGAAGAAATAGCCTGATAATACGACAAAAGTACTTGGAGAATTAGAAAACGAAGTTTTCGATACTATCCCGCCTTCCGCGTACAGGTCGATTTATTCTAAGGGATGAGCGTTATTAAACTTTCCAAATTCCAAAAAGGTAGGCAGTTCTTCATACAGTGAAACACTTAATATCATTTTGAGTAATTCTTAAAACTATATAACTTCAAAATTGTCTCGCATGATCTACACAGCCAATATATCTATGAGTAATAAAACTGACAATTGCGTAAGAATTATGGAATAAAATGTGCCTTACGAATATCAAAATTAGTATCTTGGAATCTTAATAAAATTGACAACAGATAATGCCATTTGACCATAGTAATGATAAGCTAATGCTTCTTTTGAAGGGAGGGATGGTGAGACTAATCAAAGAGAGATTTTCACACGAATAGATAAATGGATTACTAAAGCCAAAGACAATTTGAGGAACGCCGTATCAATTCTTGAAGAGAGAAATTATTACTTAATTCATTCATTAGAGTAATCTACCGGTTAGAGGTAGGTTATGATGAAAGTCAGAGAATATCCAACGAACCCTTACACGTGCCGTGCCCCTTCCACCTCTAGTATTTCTTTTTTCATCTCAGTATAAGTCCAACCTTTCTTCATCCCGTCCATAAAACCCAATCTCTTTCTTCCCCTTCCCCGCCAACCCAACATCCTTCCCTCTATCACGGCCTTCAGCAAACCATCGCCCCTCATTACCGCTCCCAACCACCTACCCTACCTTCCCCTAATTTCATCTATAAGTTTCCTCTCCTAGCCCAGCACTTCCTCATTTGTCTTCCTTTCCGTCCACCGCACCTTCTCCATCCTCCTCCATACCCACATCTCGAAAGCCTTCAGTCTATTTTCGTCTTCCTTTCTCAAGGTCCACGTTTCTGCTCCATACAACACCACACACCACATCAAGGTCTTCACCAGCATCTTTTTTACATCCTTACTTAGGGTTCCCGTCATCAGCTCCCTTCATATTATCCAATGCTTCCTTCGCTAGTGCTATTCTCCTCCTAATGTATTTGATACTATGTCCTGTTTCTTCTAGCGTACTACCGAAGTAATTAAATTGTTCTACTAGCTCCAGTTTGTGACTTCCTACTCGTATCACCAGCCTCGCTTTCTTTGTCCTAGAGAATCTCATTACTTTTTTTTCTTATTAGTAATCTTCATCCAGTATTTCTCGCACTACATTTCCAATGCATCTACTAAAGTTTGCAATCCCTTCGATGACCGACTGACGAACGCCTGGTCGTCTGCGAATCTAACCGACTTTATCCGCTTGCTTCCTACTTTCATTCCTACATCTAGCTCATCCCATGCCTCTCTCACCTTTAGGCTAGTTATACCTTATAAATTGTCACTGAATTGCCTCAGTAGTTTTTAAGCCTAAATTAATGTACCACTCCAAAATCTTATGTAGGTACTTCTAAATTTCTAATTACCATTATACAACTACCTCGATAAAGCATAAGCCTTAAAGCATAAGTTTCTTGAGATATTGACCAGTGCGGCGATTGAGTATGCTGTAGTCTTCACTTGTATTGGTGGTTAAAGAGTGAGTGGTGTTTGAGAGAGTGAGTGTCCTTTCACGGCCGTGATATCCCGGTATTTGCCTCGTATTCGTCAGCCGAAGGTGCCCGCTGGAAGTGATAAATAGATTCTTAATTCTACGCTAATTGCCTATTGCTATATTCTTTGTATCTACTTAATATACCTATATCTTTATTTTCACGCTTCACTTATCCTATAGTTAATAGTTTCTATTTTTCTTTTTCTGTTCCTTGTTATATTTTACCATATTTATTATATTTACTATATTCCAAGAATCAAGCGTAAAGTTAGACACGGAGGGTAGTTGGAAAGCTTTTATTTCGATCGTACATTCGGGGATAAGAAAATATATTCCAAGTAAAGTAAAAAAAGAGGGCAGCGAACCAAGATGGTACAATGCAGAAGAGAGAAAATCGTAAAGACGTCAGAGAGTATGCCACGCCAAGATGAAAAAACTCCGTAGAGATTTGTCCACTTGTGATCAAAATTTAATAATTGAAAAATATAAATTGTCTAAAGCCACTACAAAGGAAGCATTTAGGAATATATTCATAGATTTTAAAAGAAGATCATTAGTAGAACAGTTACAGGATAACCCAAAAGCATTTTGTTCATATATAAGGAAAGTTCAAGGCAATAGATCAACAGTTATTCCACTACGCAACGAAAAGGGCGAATTATTAAAAAGCAGTTCGAACAAAGCCAACTTATTAAATTCCTACTTTCAAAGTGTGTTAACCAAGTCATCACAGATTACATCCGTAAAGATGAATGATCACTTCCAGCAAAAGATGCCGCCTATCGATATTTGCACTCACGGAATAGAAAACTTGTTAAAATCCTTAAGTCCAAAGAAATCCCCAGGTCCTGAAGAAATTCCTGCCCGCGAGTATAGAAAATTAGCTTGTGAAATAGCACCCTACTTGCAGAATATATTTAGTAAATCCATCAACGAACACAAAGTACCGATGGACTGGAAAATTGCAAATGTCACTCCCATATTCAAAAGCGGTGATAAGGAACAACCATCGAACTACAGACATCTCTCACATCTATCTCTTGCAAAGTCCTTGAACATATAATTGTAAGTTCAGTTATGAAACATCTCGATATGCAGAACTTGTTAACAAAAACGCAACACGGATTCAGAAAGAGAAGATCATGCGAAACTCAATTAGCACTTTTTGCCCACGATATTTTAGTCACGGGTGAACATAACGTTCCAGTTGATGCAATTTTTCTTGACTTTAAAAAGGCATTTGATAAAGTTTCCCACAGTAAGCTACTCATGAAATTAAAATCCTAAGGTTTAGACGACGACGTAATTTCCTAGATTAGAGAATTATAATCGCGTGCAAAGGGTTGTATTAGATGGCGCTATCTCTAATGAAGTAAAAGTCACATCGGGTGTCCCACAGGGAAGTGTCATACGCCCACTTATGTTCCTTTTGTACATAAACGACATCGGTAAAACAGTTGACAGTACTCTTAGATTATTTGCAGACGACGCAGTGGTGTGTAGAGAAATTCGTAGCCTTAATGATAAGCAAGCGATAACTAAGGACCTTGAGGAAATTCAGGAGTGGTGCGATGCGTGGCAGCTAGAATTATACCTGAAAAAATGCGTTGTGAGAATTTTTGGAAACGGAAAAACGCTCCTTGTAACAGCTATTGCATAAACATGCTATTGCACAGCTATTGCATAAACAACAGCAAATTAGAGACTGTAGAATCGGTTAAATACCTCGGAGTGAAACTAGACTAATGATCTCTCGTGGAGTAAACATATTCGAGAATTTACCGGTCAAGCTAATCGTAAATTGGGATTTGTTAAAAGAGTACTTGGGAAGTGCGACGGCAAAGTTAGGGAAATCAGCTACTTCTCCCTCGTTAGACCCCACTTGGAATATGCTGCCAATATTTGGGATCCTTATGAGATAGGCTTGGATACTGAAATAGAACGCGTGCAGCGAAGATCTGCAAGATACGGTAAAGGCTGTTCCGATAATCTCGTTAGTGTTACTGACCTTTTGCAGCAACTGGGATGGGAAACGCTTTCAGACCGTCGTTTAAATTTAGACTCAATCTATTATGTAAGTTCCAAACCGATCTATTTTCTGAAGACGTTGATAATATTTTACGAAATCCGACATACTAAAGTAGATCAGATCATGAGAATAAAATTAGGGAACTAGACTGCAGAACGGATAGATTTAAAATGTCATTTTTCCCACGAACTATAAGGGACCATAACAGCGACCAATGAGACTTTTATCTAGGTTTGTCGATAGGAAGTGTAGTTCTTAGTAGTAGTAGTACTCCCTAATACTTGAATCCTTATCTGTTACCTAGTACTAGACTAATGAGACTTTTATCTAGGTTTGTCGATAGGAAGTGTAGCTCTTAGTAGTAGTAGTACTCCCTAATACTTGAATCCTTAGCTGTTACCTAGTACTAGCAGGATGCCGTGCATGTTTTCTAAATAAGTCTTGACTCTCTGTCCATTTGTGTAGTTGCAAGATACATATATATTAACGGTCCCTCTCCATTGAGATAATATCTGTAGTGTAGTGCATACTTGTGAGGCTTCGCCTCGTGACAAGCATTAGCGATTTATGCTAATGCATAATTGGTCGTAGTAACACTAACTTAAGGGTATAGTGTAATGTATGCTGGTTAATACTCACTTCCAACCACACACCCCTGAGGTGGCTTGCAGGGTATTTTGTAGATGTAGATGTTAACATTTCCTCAGCATAGATGCTAAAAAGCAAAGACGACAACGGACAACCTTGCCGCACCCCGCGAGCTATAACTGCCCACCCTGATTCACCCTCAGCTACCCTCAACTGAGCCCTCTGCTCCATATATAAGTTTCAGATGAGTCTGTGCAAGGATTTCGTGTGATGACGACCGCGGAGGCCTTGCGTCCCCCGCTGCCGGTCACGACACCCACCCAAGTGGGCGGAGTCCCTTAGTTGCCAGGAATCAATTCTCTGTGAGTGACTTTCATATTCGAGGAAGTGATAGTTGAGAGGTAATCCCACGCCACTCAACGGTATTTTTAACGTGACACCATCGCGGAACTACCTTTCGTCTGGCTCCTACCCTTCGACCTATCTGGCATGGGTGGCTCTACCAGGAGCAATAGTACTTGCTCCTGCCAGTCCAGCTCTAGGGGTCATTAGAACGCACAAGCCCTTCCACCACGTCAAGGTCGTAGTTCAAGGAAGAGATTACTTAATTACCATACACTTTATTTCATTCTTTATAAATAAAGCAGAATAAACATAAATAAATTAAAGTTAAAATCTTTCACTAATCGTGGCATACGAGAGATAGAAAAAATATAATTACTGAAAATAAAAATACCAAGTATCTCATAACAGAAGGATATTTCATATATATATACAACTCCCACTCACCCCTCCTAAATCTCCCATTCCCCATCCCAAACCTCCTATTCATCCTAACAACCCAGATAGATAAAACCCCTCCCCTTCACTGCACCCTCCACCTTGACAGCCAAACATGTATAGAGTATTATGGTTTGTTTTGTTATGGTTTATTTTATATGGTTTGTTTTGTATGACTAAGTACCCCTCTCTCCACATTCCTTCACCTCAGAATAGTGCTTCGTACAGGGGTTCTCTTCCACCCCTATTTTCCACAAACACGCGATACCTCCCTGACCCAATCCCAAGCTCCTTCCCCCCCTACCTTCCTTCCCTCCAACCCCCCTCCCCCTACCTGAGGACAGTACATAACCACGAGTACTTTTTAGAGTCTTCACCTGGATATGACGTTATAGTACGTCGAAACCGTGTAAATAAAATTATCATTGTGGAATCACAAAGTTTAAGTTTTTAATTTATAAAATGAATAAGTTACACCAAAGAAATGCAAAGTAGTATGAGGATAAGCAATCAGTAACACAAGCAAGGCAGGGGAAATGGTGTACGTTTCTCATAATTTTGTTAACAATCACCTTGTTGTAACGCATTGAAGTGTTACTCGCAAAATGATTTCCACCGGTAAAGTATTTTCCGGGTTAAGGCCGCGTTGGTCCAACGCGGCCTTAACCCGGAAAATACTTTTCCAATTAATCACCGCGGAAGCCTCCGTACCGATTTCCACCGGTATTCACCTACCCATTAACTCCATATTACATACATAAAATCAGGCCGATGTTACAGCGTATCGAAAAAATATCAAATATAGTGTGGGCATAGTTTGGAGTTAGCCATTATTTAATTATTTATTCATATTTAATCGTTCTCTAGCGTCAATTCATCGTGTTTCACAATATTGTTACCGTATAATAACCTTGACTGTGCCTATTCAACGTTCTGCGGTGGGCAGGTAATACTTCGCTTTCCTGAAGGGTAGCATCAATGAACTTAAGCAATTGGGATATGAATATCCATTAGTCAGTCCATCCTGAGATTGGCTGACGGTAGCCTTAATGATAGTGATCTATATTGTTTTCCCTTCTTCTTTTCTTCCGTACTTCCTCGTTTCTGATTCCACCCGTCCATTTGTTCCTCAGCATCCACCTACAGTATCTACTACTAGTAGTTTCGAGAGCCTCTGTTCTCTTCTGTTCTAGCTTTCCAATGGCCCAAGTCTCTGGAACATATTGCGCAACACCACACAAATGCTTTCGGTCATTCTTTTATCGGTTGTCCTATTTTTTAACACAGCAATATTTTTAAAACAATGAATGTTCTCATGGCTTGAGCAAGTCATCGCTTCATGCCCGTTGAACTTCTTCCCTCCCATTCTATGCAGCTTCCCAGGTAGCTGAAGGCTTCCACATTTTCAAGCACCTCTCCTTGTAACAGAATGTATGCCTTCAGCTTCTATCTTGCACGTACTAGAATTTTCCTTTTCTTCCGATTAATTTTCATGTTGTATCCTAGTAGTACGTACTCGATCCATTGCGTTCAAGAATGTTTGCATGTGTTCTGGTTTCTCTGTTACGGCTGCGATGAAATCAGAGAAACGGAGCTTGTTGATTACTTCTCCATCTATCTTGACTCCACTGATTCCCCTCTTCTCGGCTTTCTTTGACTTTTTCTTCCAGGTAAATGCTGAAAAGTTCCGGTGAAAGGTTGAATCCTAGTCTAAGTCCTTTATTTTCTTTAGTTTCTACTTTAATTCCGTCAATCATTCTCACCGTGGTGACTTGATTCCGATAGAGTTGGTGGATTATGCTAGTGAAATTGAAATAAATTTCATTTATTAAAAGCAATTTGAGCATCATATTCGATTTCACGTAGTTGAAGGTCTTCTCCAATTCTAAGAATGTCACGCTCATCCGTTTGCTGAAACAAATCATATTTTCAGTGAGAATTCGTCGACAGCGTTTACCCTCACTGGATCCTCTGGTCCTCCTGAATTAGTATTGGCTCTCAAAGAGGTTTTCTTCAATTTTTCCTACTATCTGCTAATTATTCGTGTGAGTACATTGGTTGCAAGTGACAGCAACCTCACAGTTCTGTGACCCTCACATCTCTCACGCCTTATTTATTCGGTAATTCAATTATTGCTCTCTTCTCAAAATCCTCCGGCATTGTCTTACTTACGTAGTATTTTATTTTTTCAAAAATATACAGAAATTGGTCCTTCACCTCAATGCACCCATCAGACGCTTCATCCCACCGTCTCATCACACATCAGCTGCTGGGCACACGGAAAAAACTGCCAAAGTCACAAAAAAAAGTTTCCACCATGTTCTCCTCCCCTCCCTTCGTGTCTCTTCCAAATCCCTCTCCACAGACTGTTTGTTTGATTGTTTCCAGCCAATTGTTTATTCATCGACACATATCAACGCATATATTTACCACGTGACTTCCTTTTTTGTGTACATACCTGCGTGTACACTAGTACATTTACGCACGAGCATTTTTCCATGTATGCATGTACATTCCCGTGCATTCACGGAAAAACACGCAGAGAAAATAAGTAAATGAAATAAAAAAGTCAACCTGTTTGGGAGCACTTGAGTCCCCCGGTCGCCACGCACACACAAATACGCCCGTGCGCTTTCGGTAACCATGGAGTTGCGGTTTAATCTACTTTGTTGAAAGAATGTTGTTGAGGTTTTCTTTTTCTTTTTATTCCCGAGGTGGTGAAGGGGGAAGAGGATGAAAAGAGGATGGAAGGGATGAAAAGGGAGGGATGGAGAGCAGAAGCGGGTGGGACGAGAATAAAGGGAAAGAAAAAAAACACATGACCGTGATTACGCTCCTTGTTTGCTAATTTTCGGGAATTTCGTGGGGAGGGAGGACCGATGAGGGATGGAGGAGGAGACAAGAAGGGTGGGAGAGGAGACAAGGGGGTGGCGGCGGTTTCAATTGAGGGGATCAAGTTAGTGTGGTGGCCAGAATGCAGAACGCTTCCCATCCCGAGTGCCCGAGTTCGAATCACGGCAGTGGTGAATATTTTTAAATCCCGATCCCAACTGTCTCGTGTTTCTGCTCTGGGGCGAATTGAGACCTAAAACTTGGAAAAGATTTCCATTTATTACAAAAAATTAAACAAAAAGGAATAAATGAGTTAAATATCGGTTGCCCACATGTGTTATGAGCGTAGATCCCGGATATTTGTAATTTCTTCATTGTGAAGTATGTAATTGATGTTTGAATTTTTTAATTCATATTTAGACCAGAAAAATGGATGGCGTCATAGCACCCCCTTGCACTCGCCTTTTTCGGCGGCTTGCGAAACAGAGGGACAATGGCAGATTAAGACGAATCCAGAAAATGGGGGAGATTTTTCATCCCGAAACCTAATTGGAGAGGAGAATGGAAAATACTTCCAGCGTAGTACGCCGTTCGTCGGATGGGACGTTCGACAGATAACCCTGGGAGCCTTCCGTTAACAGAAGGTTAATGCCGACGCCGGGTTATTCGCTACCTTTCCCCAAAATAATCCTTCTCTTAACTTCCTATCCAGCCATCCTTAATGACGCACATCCTCAGTTGTCGGTAGCCTCCCCCCCTCCCTTAATAACCAGCCAACTATTTCACGGGCGGAGATGGGAATATGAAGAGAGGTAGGTGGTTGCCCCGACTCTCGAAAACGTTTCGCATTCCAGAGAGCCGAATGACGAAGGATTGAGTCCGCGTGGGTATTCCGCATCATTTATTCATCGGATAGGCCCCAAACCCCTGACGTTTTCGACCGTTTGGAGAGTGGTAGTTGGGGGAAAAAGCAAAAAATTCAGCAAAGCCAACGTGAGCGAGGAGGGCTATGTAGGGTAGAGGGTGGGGGTCTTTGAACAAAGAGAAAATTTAACATAATAATAAGGGACAGCCGCGGCATGTTGACCGCTCGGTTAAAACTGCATCGATGGCAAACGTGACTCCCCCCACTACCATTCAGCCGTTAAACACCCACCCTCCTCCCTCCCTCCCTCTTCGCCGCAACCATCCCTTGCACTCGTCGCTGCCCTGCGCTCGCATTTCCGTTCCGCAACCAAACTGGAGTCCCGAGCGGGCAAAGGGGAATGCTAAACACGGGGCAGAGAGGGGGTGTCCAAAGCTCCCCCCACAGCAGGATGGATCGACAGGGCTTGACGCACAGACTAGCTATCACGAACTGCCACTTAGCTGCATTTTCGTTTAATCAGACTGGTTGTGTCAGGCGAAACTTTGTGGAACTTGCTTAACATTGTGAAATGAAAGCTTTAACTTAGTATTTGCACATAAACTTTATTGCTTTGCCGGTTTTTACCCAATTTGTGGCAACATATTTGAGCAGTTCTCTTATGCATGTAACTCTTCATGCACTCTTCATAAGTCGAAACCTAGGGCGTAAATAAAGTTTATGTGGAATTACTAAGTTACAGCTTTCATTTCACAATTTTTGCTTAGTTTCTGCCAAGAAGGGTGAATAGGATGAATAGTTCTCGGGTTTCCAGCCGGATAATGGTGTTAAACTACACCGTTTCAATGGCGTAGTCTGCCATCGTCTTCACGCAGTCAAATTGATTAAAAGGCACGAAAACAGAAGTGATAAATGGAATGGGGATAGCTTGATTACCAACGCTGAAGTATCAAGCAACCGTGAATGCCGGATTTAGCCTGAAGGTAAGTTTGAGCGAAATATCACTTCACATTGAATTTTGATGAATTAGACCTCACTTTAAAGAAAAAAACTCTCACCTTTCTGATGATATCAAAACATTAACTACTTTTCCGAACTACTTTTCGAGCAATTTGCCTGAAAATAGAAGCTGTTTTTTTTAAAATGGCATAAATTACGGCTGTGAGCTCCTGAGGGAGAATTTAAAAAAAATTAGGAATTATTAACACCTATATTTCGTCAAAAAACTAACGGTGTGCAGTTTTTATGTTTCCTCAACTATTAATAAAAATTAATCTATTACTCACCGCAGTAATTTTTACAGAATCTTAAATAAACCTTCTATTTTGAAGGCTTTTTAGCCATATGGCGTGAAAAATGAGTCAAGTTAGAGATGCAAATAGATATATTTATTTAATAACTGAGAATTATTGTCATATTTAACTATATTTTTGCACCATTAATATTAAAATATTTACTTCATACTTCTTACAGACGATGAAATGAAAAAAATAAATTCGAATATGGTCTCCATTATAACTAGAGAAATATCTCGCTCAAACTACCTTAAGTACGCTCAAACGTTTGCGGTATTTAGGCTCGACATTTAGCTGATATGTATCATATACCTTACAGATTTTATATACTGGTCGAAAGTATTAATTATTTATAAATTTATATAAGTATTTATTATTATCAACTGATGGTCTTATGCTAGTTATATCTAGACGCCACGGAATATATGATCAAAAGAGCAGAAATACAATATGAATACTATCGTCCATGCAGGGATGAAATTTGGAACGAAGCGTAATATGTATTCTAATTTTAGGAGCACAAGAAACAGCCATCGGCCGGGTGGAGTTGCAAAGAGCCTTCAGGACCATGTCGGATAGAAATAAATTCTGCAGGAATTAAATTCAAAATTAGTTTATTAATTTGAGATAATCTTACAAAGAATTCAGAATATTTGATCCATTTTCATTACACTAAAGCTATCAACGGCAGTAAAAAATACTTGGAAAAATTCTCTGTGGTTAAAAAAACACACTAAATAATAAAATACTCATGAATTTTTATGAACATTTTTTACGGAATAATTGTCCTACGTAAGACAGAGTTATCATGTTTTTATTAGCATAAAGCACGGCTACCTACAGCAATGGAATGATGGAAGATTATACTAATTATAATCAGCTAGAAGAACAAAATACGATCCCTTTTCTCCGTCCTCTAAAAACTTTACCAACTCGGCTATAAAACCTCTTTCCGTAAATAATGCTGATTTCCTTCTTTTTAATGTTTTATAAGGTACGTTTTAGATTTATTTTTTGTCACGAGTACACTGTACGTTGACAGAAGTTCTCTATGTTGACTACTTGATTTAAGTAGTAGTAATTTTATTTAACGTGCTTCGACGGCTCATTTCGCACATACTGTCTGCCACGTGCAGACAGGGGCAACAGGACTCGGGACGAATCGGAGGATCACCCCGCCAAACTCGAGCCGAGCCCAACGATGCTCAACTTCGCGGTCACTGATTGGGAAGCGGTGTTTCCATCGTGGCAGACCGTTGCCCTACTTGATTTTAATAAATAAACTATCATCTGAACAAGAAACTAAGACGTTTTCTTAGGTAGATGAAACAACTCTTACTTAGATGACTTTAGTAATCACGATGCCTTGGCCGGTGAACACCTGTATCGAATATTATATCAATTCCACAGACATGAGGTGAAACTTAAAAGAACAACACAAGAATAATGGAACAAAAACACCACCAATAAGAGACTCTTAAAGTGAAATGGTAAAAAAATAATTCGAATCTCAAAGCAGCGTGAAACATTAACGAGAAAGACAACAAATAAATTTGTCACGTATTGAAAGCACACGAGAAGGATGTAAAACAAACAGTGTGCCACAGTTCTTCCGAGAAATTGTAGATACTCCGATCACGGATGCAACTTTAATTAGATGATTACTTGCAGCCACTTCCATTTCTCGTCGGCCAACCCTTTTAGTTTAAATCGCTCTTAACTTTCACCTCCACAAACTGCGTACCTCTTGTTCTCTCCATTAATTCCCACTTGTAGAACTACGCGCAAGGAGTACGAACGGGAATAAGGGCTCAAGAATACACCTCGAGGAGAAAAAAGTTTTAGCGCTCACGAGAAAACTGTTGTAGCCACGGTGACAAAAGAAACCGTCCCACGCACATCCTCGCACATGCATAAATATATAACGCATGCTCTTGTGCATGAAGGCTCAGACGCATATATACATATGCATAAAATATATAAATATAAAAACATAAACATTTGAGTCTCTTTCAAGCGAGGTCTTGGTTCCCCTCCATTCCTACCCACCCCCCCTCTCCTCTCCTCCACACACAGACGCACACACGCACACTGTGCCGCGAAACAAAACACAATCGATCGCCTCTACCTCCCCTTCGGAAAACACGCACGCCCCCACCCCCGCCACCCTCTGGCGGATGGAGCCCGAAGCTCCCACGCACAGGCTTCGAACGCACGCACAGAACAGAATCACGAAAACACACACGCATACGCGTGTAAATATATACCTATATGCGAACGCACTTCGTCACCACCGCCACCACAGAGGCACTAGCAGCGCACCACAGCACCGTAGGTAGAGGCCTGGAGGGCTCACTCGAGGAGAGGGTAGGGGGAGGTGGGAGGGTGGTGGTGGGCGAGCAAAGTGAGGAGACGCCATGAGAGGGGAGAGAGAGAGGTTCTCAAGAGCAGAGGAGAGCCCTCAGGTGGTGGGTGGGTGGGGTTTTTTTTCTTTTCCGTCCCACTTTTTTATATTCTTTTTTTTTTAAAGAGGGTACGGGGGGAGGGAGGAGTGGTGGGAGGAGGGAGAAAGGAGTGGAGAAAGAGGGAGGGAGGTTAAAGAGATGGATGGAGGAGTGAAGAGAAGAGGAGGCTCGCGATACGGACGGAGAGAGGAGAAGGGTGCTCGTTTCTCGCACGAGTGTTTGCAACTGCGCCGGGGGAATAAGTAATATGCGATGCCGAGGGGATGAATTGGAGATGACGGACGGGGGAGGAGGCACTTGGTAAGCGAGAGGGTTGGCAGGATGAGTAGGTGGTAGGGTGGGCGTGGGACGACTAATACACGGGGATCAGGTTAGTATAGTGGCTTCAGTACCCACTGGCTTCCCATCCCGAAAGCCCGGGTTCGATTCCAGAAGTGGCGGAGTGTTTTCCGCGGAATCTCCACCTCTATTTGCTGAATACCCAACGATAAGTAATTAGCTAGCCGGGATTAATTGGAGGCGACGGATGGGGCGCAGAGTTTCCAACCCCAGAAGAGTAGATTCACGGTGAAGTTCGTTCTAAGAGTAAGAAATTCTGGGAGATTAGTTAAAAGCATAATTATAATTTCCGTTGAATGCATGCTCAATTTATGAGCGACATTAACACTGCAATAAAATTGCAATTTAAATAAATCCACAAGATCATGTCTATTTGTACCAGATCGTAGCCAACCGAAGAGATTTTTGTGATCAAATCATATAATATACGATCATGCAGCAATCATTAGAATTACCAAGGATATCTATTTATATTTTCTGTGATATTAGTAGCAATGAGCCGATGAACAAAAATTATGTATCGCAGAAAACGATATTAATGGAAGTAAAATGTAATTCACCATTATTTAAATTTAAAAGCGGGAAGAAAACGCATCAATCTAAGAAGTGGGAGATTTAAAAAAAATAGTTCAATTCCGGGAGTATTCCGGCGAGTCCAGATGTCTGCAATCTTAATAGGAAGGGAAGTGAGAGGGATGGTTGGTAGGTTAGTGCTGGAAGGAGCGTTGAAAGAGTTATAAATGAGTATCGGGTTCATGTGGTGGTTGGAACAAAGGATTCCCATCCCGAGGTGCAAGGTTCAAATCCCGGAAATGGCGGAGATATAACCTACCTCTAACCGGTAGATTACTCTAATGAATGAATGAATTGCAGCTGCATCCCGAAGATGAAAACCAAGGATGAAATAAGTTAGGCAAATTATAATGGAGTATTTTTATGAAACATAATAAAGGTGTAAATCTGTTGGCTGAAATGGTGGAGTAGAGAGCTGCAGCAAGCCATTAATCTGATTGATAACTGCCGGGGATCTCTATTACTTCTCATGCAATGTGGAGAGCACTGTAGTGTGTAGCACACCTTCGGATGGATGGGACGTAAAACTGCGGACCCCTAGGTGTCTTTAGATAGGAAAGGTTTCTCTCCATTCTTCCTCCACTCTCAATGTAATCCTTGCCTTATCAACCTACCTAACTGTCTGCAACAGTGCAACTGACCTCACTTGCAGGTCACCACCTCAAATAACCAACCAGTGTCGTGAGATGTATGCACACATACAGGGAGTTGGGGATTATTTGTGACGCGAATGGGGCTTGAAATGGATCAGGTACCCTCAGCAGACCGATATTTCCACCCAAGCGGCCCAATTTTGCCTGCCACCCATCGTCTAGAATGTGAAAATGTGGAAAAGAGAACCAGTATTGCTGGGCTAAACGCGTGGATATATGTTTCTATTTCGACAAGCAGGTTAGGTACAGTGGCGTAGCCAGGTTTTGGGTCCATGGGGGGCAGAACATTTTTATGGGCCCAGGCTCATAAATTAACCAGTTTACTAAACTGTACAAATTTTGGTGATGCAATAGGGGGATAGGTTTTTACAAAATACGGCAATTGACAACGCATTATACACATTTATTTATACGTATTTGGGACTTAAGAGTGGAAACATTCACAGACTTGGGCGCCAGAACATGGGGCGGGGGGGGGGGGGGCATTCACCCACCCCCCCTGCCTACGCTACTGGTTAGGTATCTGATAATTCCTTTTATGATCTTTTTGGCCCAGTTTACTCGCATCGAGATAGCATTCAGATTTTGTAGTCCAACTGTTTAGAAAACATTAAGTTTCAAAACCTCATGAAACTCAGAAAGATGACAAAGCACCGGCGCAGAGATAAACGTCATAAAAATGGGAAGTATTTAAAACCAACTCGCAACAGGCCAAATGTGGATATAAAGGTCTTTTTAAATGCATGCACATTTTTCATGAGCAATCATGTGAGAACAGATCACTGGGAAAGACAATGGGCACTCGATTACCGGAAAATAAGACAGAAGAAGTTCACGAAATTCTTCAAGGGACACAAACTAATTAACAGTGCTAGGGAAGGAGAAATGTAAAGACAGAAGTCACCATTGAAAAGAATGAAGATCCGGTTCGTCAAAGATAGTCACGTTTAAATACAGCAAAAATTGATGAAATGATAAATAAAGAGGTCGTATTCGACCAACATTTTCAAGCAGTAGTACTTAAACACAAGTGGACACACTCAAACTAATTTATTCAAGCCTAATTTTAAGTAAATTACTTTAGAGATGTAGGCAAGGAGGAATATGGAAAAAATAGGATGGATAGGGAGGAGGAGAAACTAGAGAATGCAGTGAGGCTGCGGAAGAAAGAAGATTAGAGAAATAAATTCGTAATGGACCGAGGGAATATTGTTTGAATAGGTGATCGGTTGTATGTACTTGAGTTTGCAGTCATTGTTTCACAATTATGGATGGGAAAAGTTAATTTAGACATCGATATACACATAAATATTCATTATTCACACATGAAACTGCCCTAAGCCTTTAGAAAGTGGCTAAAAAAAGCAGGGACCTTTTGCGACCCCAAAAATAAAATCGAGTCTACTAATACTGAGGAGAAATAAAAAAAAGATTAGGATTTAGAGGGTGAAGAAGAAAGGAAAGATTAAGAACAGAACACACGGAATACTGTGAAAAAAATACGGGCGGATGGTACATACTAAGAAGATTCCAGGCAGGTTCCTACCGCTCAAATTCCTCCTATGCTGACTACTTATTGTAATGAGCAAAATAAGCAAACTTTTTCAGTTTGTAACCCAAGATTGACATTGTTCAAAAGATCCTTTTCGTATATGGAGCATGAACTGTGCAATGCTTCAGGACAAATTGCAAAAGCGAAACTGTGTGAGAATTTCAAAAATGGCAAAAATAATGGCTTAATGCTCAGTAAAATATTGAAATGTTGCTTTGAAAATTATATTTTGAATGTATAAACCGTTTTGAATTTTTAACTACTCTGCATTATACTTGGCCATGGCCATGGTTTCCTTTCTATCCTATGATGGTGGCTAAACTCAGGTAGCAACTACCCACAACTTCCAAATATATTATTCAGTGCTTTGCACAAATATATATGTGCATACCTATAAATTATATTGGAATTAATAAATTTTATTAATATTATTTATCAATTTATTTATCAATGATAACTTATAATGAAAAAAATCGCAGTGATGGGAACGGCGACAGTGAAGGACGAATAGAGATGAAAAAAGGGATACAAAAAATAAATAAGAAAACGGCAAATATAGAGGGAAAGAATCGAGCTTAGAATGAGAAAAAGGGTTCCTGAAAGCGGTTAAAACAGGGATGCATGCATACGACAACGCTGAATGACGTCAATATATTCCATATGAACCGAGTGCAGTGGAACTTCTGCCGAGGGCTAAAGGACCATCATCTCATGCCATGCACACAGTGGAATTGTCACCGGGAACTGGCGATCACAGAGGTGCAGAAAATAATGCAATCGTATTTTTGAACTAACTTTGGGACTTTTCCATGCCGCTGGTTTGATCTCTCTTCCACTTAATTATTTTTTCATCGGCTCTCATTCCGATTTTAAATTCACCTTTAGACATTTTTTCACTATCATAAAATTCATAAATAATCATCTAAAGAATCACCGCGTTGAATGTTTGTGATACAACATTTTCACTCCGAGAGAAAAGTACTTTTTTAAAATTTCAATGCTCTTTTTCATCCATTTGTATTTTTTTCTCATTATATGTTCTGCCTAACACCAACCAACCCTACCGAAGACGAAAAAAGGTTCTATATTAATTATAAGATGACATTGAATTTAACGTGTCCTTCCCCAAAATAGTGAAGCAACATTTCCGTTATATACCATACGATAGAAAAATAAAAGCAACAAGCATATGTCATCCCTGTTTCATAGAATTTACCAGTTAGGCTAGGCTTTTATGTTCCGTTTCTGCTGAGATTATCATCATCATCAAACGACTCGTGCGAGATAGTCTCATCTGCCGCAATTAATGGCGAAGAGTACGTTCGGAATCGTCAGAGGCAAAGGGGGTTTCCTGAATCGGGAATCGTTCCAAGGACCTTCCCGGGACAAGGAACAGACCACCACGCTACCCAGGACTCCCAATTCCAAGGGAAATTTAATTTAAGACCATGTGTTACATCCGACTTGAGTTCCTTCATCCTAAACACTCTTCCAAGATCATTCACCCTTACTCTTTCAAATCCGTAAGCGATTTTTTATGAAATTCCACGTTGACATAGGTCGCCATGAAAATGCATCTGCCATTAAAATATGCGATAATGACTGAAAGAGATAATACTGGAATTATGACGCAATCACGGAAATAAATAAACGATAACAGACGGAAACGAAAGAAGCATTGCAGTCGAAGATATAAGTTACATAGTTAAGAAAAGGGCTCATTGATATATACTGTATATGGCAATGGAACAGTCAAAATTAAGAAGTAAACAGGAATAGGAACACCAAATGAAGGACTATTGTTACTATAAATGAGTTAGGAATGAGAAAAAACAAACTAGAAAGAAGGTTCCCAAACCAAGAAACACCGAAGACGGTGAACTTCGCCATGAAAAAATCATTTGACTTTTGACATGATCACTTTTCATGGCGAAATTCACCGACTTCGGTGTATAACTTCGCACCCGTGCGCGTGACTGCGTGCCACATCATTTGTTTAATGCATTGATTGGAAATATGCCAAGAAACACGATGGATCAGAGAGAGTGAGGACCTAATGAACATAGGTTCAACTTCACACCCGCAAAAGTAATCACTTGTATTCATAAGATGCAGCTAAACAAGGACAAATGCTTTTGGAAGTGGGAACGCGTGATTGATTCCTCAGCTAAAATGAGGAAAATAACATCAAAGAAAATCTACCATAATAATCACCGATGTGTATACATATATTTCAGTGACTTTCACATAAGAAATACTAGTGAAGCTGAATCTTTATTTGGCTGCAGATCTTTTTTTATTCGCAAAATTGAAATAGAAATACTGGTGTTCTGTTATTGGGAAAGGTACCAATAGAAATAAAATAAAGATTTTTATTCTTTCAATCGAATTTTGTATTCCGGTCGAAATTCCGAAAGTTTTGCATAAACGTGACGATTTTTCGCAATATTTTAGCGTTTTTTGCGTCATCGTCCCCATGACGACCATACTTATTGTTTAAGTCGAGATTGTACATCCCTTGACTCAATGATTCTTTGCACCATCTTTGACAACCCGTAACACCTTTCGTACGACCTTATTCCTCTTCTTGTACGAGAGTAGGGACTTCCACGAGTGCTTGGCGGAATAAAAAATTGGATCCATTATTCAAATTACCACGTGCTTCCTGGCATTAAATATAATTTTTTCATCCCGCCGACTCTCGAGCGCGCGCGGAAATTTGAATTTTCATGTTTCATCTCCCATCATTGATTTTCCACTCTATTTTCGGGGAAGAAATTTCGCGCGTCTGAGGTGAGTTATTAATGGAATGAATAAGCAATTTCAGAATCAGCGACACATTTTACGTCAGAAAGACAGTACGTTGCCAATGATACACTTGTTTTAAAGAGGAAGGTCGTTGAAGGGAATATAATTTTGAAGCAATGGTTTCAGGCTTTACTAGTAGAGTTCTTCCTAATTCGCGATTAAAGTGCAAGGAACGTGTCATTAAATAAACGCGTGGAATAATTCCACACGTTCATTTAATGACCCTAGTTTCGGCATTAGAATAACACTCCCTGTCGAGCCTATGGTCGGTTATTACATAAGACAAAATGGAGGTGACAATGAAATCTAATTTTGCTTGGTTTCGAAAAAAAATCACAATCACAAAGTAATGGCAAAATAACAGTCATGAGAGGTTGGTTTTGAATGATGTTCGAGGTTACTTTGTAAAAATATTCTTCATGGAGCATGTCCTTGACAGGAGATTTGGCAACTTTTTTCCCCAAGGATCAGTGCTATAAGGCAGGGATCACTGAATCAATTAATTCACTTCGCATTCCAGACGATAGTGTAACTCCCAGTCCCAGCAAAGCACAAATATTTGAGCAAGAACCATGTCAATGACAAAATACTATGATTAAAAAATCCATTTCTTCTTTCATATTTCAGCAAGCAACAAATTCGAATGAAAAAGTAGTATGCACATGCAAATAATCCGCATAAATCAGAGAAAATTCTAATCAATTATTTTCTATTCATCTTCCAAATTATCCTCCTGGTAATTTATCTCATACTGATGGATTCTCTTGGACTCCTATATTATACCCGAAGATTTTCACCTTGTACTCGAATGCTGAGCTCTAAAGTTAACGCCATTCATACGCTAGGCACCGTCCAGTACCGAATTCGACCTTAGACACACACATAATCATTGAACCAACGTAAACTACTTCTTGTCACCACGCTTGACAACACCCCTTGCGTCACATTTTCAACGCGAAAAAAAAGAGAAATCAGCAGTCAATACAGCGCAAACCCCAGCACTTTTCATGCACTATTACTTCTTGAAGGCTCTTTTGGAATCGCCAATCAAGGATAACAACTGGTAAGGCCTTTTGCAAAATTGCGTTCCACACGATATGTATTTTCCCTTTAAATTAGGATGTTATGAATCACTTTTCACAGGATCGCTTTCCGGTTTCGAATTCTTACATATTACGTAATTTTTATCACAAATGCCTGGAACTTCAGGACAACTCGGAGAAGAAAGCTAACGCCACGTGCGAAACGGCGTAAGTCAAACAAGTGGAAACAGAAGCCAAAAGCATTCCTCATAAAATGAAAACCATTTTTTTTTAAAGAAATTTTAGCCAGATACTTTGAAATATTAATTAACTGAGAAGAACCTGAAGAAAGATTAGCATTTAATCAACCACAGATGACAAATAGACTCGGATCCACATCATGAAAAAATAGATGATATACCTAATCTGAAATTCGAAGAACAACAAAGACAGGTACATTTGAAGCGATTTGGCAGACAGAAAAACATCCCCAAGAATTGAAAAATAGCACTGATACACCCACTACACATGAAATGTAACAAAACAAATGTATGTAATTACGGAGGAATCTCCCATCCATTAGTCACGTGTAAGATCTTACCAAAAGATCTCCAAAATTGGATGGAGCCTGTAGTGGACAAACAAATAGGAGAGAATCAATGTTGGTTTCGTAAAGACTGATCCTACTCAGGGCAAATATTAAGTTTGAAAAAAACAACACGAGACAGAATAGCAAGAAACAAGAACTACGAAAATATAGTCTCCGTCGATTTTAAGAAGCCTATGACTCAGGAAATCGAGTTTTCCTTTTTAACCTCCTAGTAGAATTTGGAGTTGATTCAAAGGCAATAACCATAATCAAACAAAGTCTTACATATACAAAGTTCAAAGTGTAATTCCTGAGAGAGATTTCGGAGGAATTCACTTTTAAGACTGGTGTCGGACAGGGAGGTGGACTTTCTCCGATTCCTTTTATCTGCATCCTCGGGAATATAATATGGGTGTGGTAGGAGAAACTCATAGAAAGAGGACTCGATCAGAAGATCAGGCTAGGGTCGAAACTTAAAGGGGAAGGTATAAATTGTTTGGCCCAGGGAGATGAAATTGCAATTTTCTCAGAAAATGTAGAGACAGCATGTGAACAAATATCACTTCTTATTCCTCCTTTCCAGGTTTAGGCAATTTGCCTGTTCCGGCTTCACCATCGCAATCTCGGCCTCCCAACATTTCTTCTCCCTAAAGGCTACTCTAAAATCTTTCTGGGAATTCTTTCTAAAGGCATGCGCTCAACATGTTCTTTCCATCTTTCTTTATCATTTGTTGCTACTTCTGTTACTGTTTGTACTTGTTTGTACTTTTAATTCTTGCCTTATGTCTTCATTTTTTATATGGTTCAGGCGTATCTTTCACAGATCTAAGGGATTTCATTTCAGACGTTTCAATTTGTTTTAAATCTATTTCTAACTGTGAATATGTATGTAATAAAATGTGAGTACCTAGGTGAAATAATTCGAATCAGCGGGCTAGACAAAAAACAAGCAAAGCAAGAGAAAGAAAAATGGAATCAGCATACCAACTGACTAAGGATACCTAAAGTAAGAAAAATCTCTCCACTAAAACCAAAATAAGACCCTACCATACAGTAATCAAGCCAGAAAGTCTCTACACCACTTGATGCATGTTCTCAATGAGATCAGGAGAGATAGGAGAGTTAAAGAAAGATTATCGGAAAAATCCCGAGACCACTAAAACAGAGAAAGGTGAGTTTAGGAACAGGAATGATGACCACGACAAGGAATGCATGAAAATGTCAGATGGGATTAAGAAAATGAAAGTTGGGTCCTTCGGCCAAATAATGAGGATGGACAAAATTAGGGTTAGAAAATGAATTTTCATTTATGTTTATAAGAGTAAGAATGGCAACCAGTGGGTCCAAGGGCAAAAGAAAGACATGGAAGAGAGGGGGATAACGGAAGATATAATACAGGATGAAACTAAATTTAGAAGATTAATACGTGTCTAACTTCAAGGATTTTCGGAAAAAGGAAAAGAGAGAAGGAAATAAAACCTGGACGGAAGAGAGGAGGAGAAAGCAAAGCGAAAGGATGAACAATTATTGCAGAGCAAGAAAAGAAGCGGCAAATGAAAAACGAAAAGAAATGCATTAGGTTATTTTACGTGGTACTCAGGTCTAAGTCGAGAGAAGAAGAAAGCTCTGTTTCACCGTAGCCCAAGAGTGAGTGCTATGAAACACTTTCTGGAATAGGCATCATATCAAAATTCAAATTGGCTAAAAATATCTAAGTACTCGGAAACGCTAAGGTCCGAGATTGATTATGCTTGTTTAGCCCCAAGCGTAAGATAACGTGAATGTTGAGATGATTAGAAAGCTTTTGACGGTTCGAGATATACAAACAGAAATCTTCGATAAATACAGATCTTTGAAACCGACGCATTCATTCGTAATCAACCTGTATAAAGCATGTGCAAAACCCGGTACGTAGAAATAAGCGAATACTCATCGAGTCTCTTTCCACGATTCCGTTTAAACTAAATCGGGATTTAGCGAATAAAGAAGTGGATCGGTTTACTGTTTTCACACATGGAGGGATCAGAACTGAACAGATACATAATTAAAAATAGATAGTGACTGTAAATTTGCAATGCGACACCGTAGATGATGAATTAGTTCAATCTGGATCTCGTACCAAACCATCCTTCGAACTATACTGATATAAACAGCACGTAAGTATGCACACCATTACCGTAAAGCTTCTTCTTTTGGAATCTCCGATCAGTGATAAATAATATCTGGATCTCGTACCTAATCATGCGTAGAATTATACTGGCACAAATAACAAAATTATGTGCACTTTAACATCGTGAAGCATCATTTGGATTCAGGGATAATGACTAACTGAATCCCTTACCTAACACCTCTGATTGTTGCTCGCATCCTTATAAACAAAATCTGAGATCATCGTATATAATTACAAAGAGGTGGAAACGAGCCATTTCAAAACAAACTCACGTAGTATTTTTGCACACTTTTATACTGCTACTACAACCTAGGTTTCAATGTAAAATTGTCATTTTCGAATTCTTCACAGATTTTTTATTGAGTTATCAAGGCATAACGTCAGGGGGCATAATAGTTGACAAAAATCCTTTTGCCAATAGCTCGCAGGATGCATTAATACATGTATTAATACGTTCATCTCAGGCTAAGTAAAATTGAATTATTATTTATACGTACAGGATTTTCTTTCTTTAGGATAATAAAAAAGCAAGAAAGAAAACATACTATTACCCCACAAAATGGAAAAAGAGTGAACTATAAAAACAAAACTGAGGACAATGTTTCAGCACACATTCAAATTTTACAGCAATTGCAAATATTAACAAGGGGCGACAGTAGTAGCCGACGTGCTACATCATTCGAACCTCCGCTACTATTATAATAAACTCCTGACTAGTAATAACTTTCGGCGTGACAATGCCAAAAGAATGCATCGCAAAGGACATCCGTGGATGGAGATAAAAACAAAGAAAATATGATAATTCGTTTTTAAGAAAAACGTTTAAGAAAACATTTCGATAGCTCATATCAGAGGAAGAATATTGTAATAAGTAAGGTAAATTCAGTAATTAGGGCACCCGATTAAGACACCACAATAAAGCCATCGAACAATTTGGTAAATAAGTAAATAATTATAATCGATAGAAAGCTTGCCAGGGCAGCATAGTTATAATAAGAGCACAACAAAAAATTACTACTGATATAAAATAAGCCAATAGCTCTAAATAGCATTCTACTATATACATAATCGGTTTTGTAAATTAATGTACCTTGGGAATTCTTGCGGCTGCATAATATTCTTTTGTTATTTGCATTGAATTCAGTATGCCAGTAGGAGAACTGCAACCATCCTGACTGGAAAATCACTGACTGTGAACAATTTCACAACTGTAAAAAGATGGATGAGGAGCACTTGAACAAGTCCCGCTTGCAATAGAGTCATCCCTGCATTGAGTAAGAGTGTAGAGAACGCGCGCCCATATGTTGCAGGCGGGGGATCACGCATCAATAGGCAAAGATGGCACATTTTCCCGACTTCCGATACGAAAGGGAAGGAAGGAAGGGGCAGCGACACGGAAACAACTGAACTGTCGGGGGACAGCACACAACGTTCCCTTGATTGTCCGAGTGGGGGAAGCCCCGAAAAATTGCGTACCCCCTGAGTGCTTTATTCGGGAGGGGGTGTTTCGGCTCAGTGTGTGTAAAAATGATCACCGCTTCGGATCGACAGGAGAGGGAGAACGAAAAAATTTTTCCCCGGGCAGGAGGAAGAAAAAAATCAACTAAAAATATTCAAAAATAAAATACTATTCAAGCAAGCGAATGCGAAACATCACGCTGCAAAAGGTTTTGCCTGAGTCTCTTCCTCCCAAAAAATAAGAATAAACAAAAAAAAGATACAAAAGAAAGGAGTCGTGAAATAAAAAGGAATACGCGAGGCTAATGGTTTATCCCGAAAGTGAGATGTCACACGTTTCCTATCCAACCCCATTCCCCCCCCCTCCCCCCTTTCTCTCTCTTTATCCACACACAGCCCCTCCCGACAAAACTTTTCCCCCCTCCTTCCCCGCAGCACTGTCATCCCCCTCTTTCTCCCTGGCTTTAAACCTCCAACAGGACCCCCTTTCCACCGAACCCAACTCTCCCCCCTCCCCCACATTCCGTTTTTTATCATCTCCTCCCCCGTTTATATATACTTATTTTTTTCTATTTATTCCGAATGCGCCATCTCTCTCTTTCTCTCTCTCAATCCGCACGACGCCATTCGCTTCTCTTCTGTTTTTTATTTATTTTTTTCCGTTCTTTCTTTTTTTTATTCCTCTTTCCCGCGCATTTTTTCGTATCCTTTCGTCGTTTGTTTTCTTTTCCTGTTTATTTTTTCGGTTCGGTCGGCGGCGGTGGCGAGGGAGGGGTAGAGGGTGGGCGGCGGTCTGGGGGTGGCAGTGGGAAGGGACGACAGGGTATGGGGCGGGTATAAAAAACGGGATCTTGGGGGAGGGGGGGAGGGAGAGGGGGAGAAAAGGGTACGATAGGACGGAGAGGGTGGGGAAAGGGAGACAAGAGGCGGGGGTGGGGTGGGAGGGGTTAGAGGGAGGAGGCAAGGAAGGAGAGAGTGGAAAAAAACGGCTCTGCAACCTGTTGCAACTCGCGGTCACGTTGATTTTTTCCACTGGAGCTCTCTCTTCCTCCTTCCCACCCCCACCAACCCCACCCCTTTCCATGCATCCTACCCCCGCCTCCACCTTCATCCACCCCACCACCACACTTCTTTTCGCCCCTCTATTTTTTATTATTGTCGTCTTTATTTCGCTGCTTTAAGTGGAGTTAAAGCTATGAAAATGATTTTTTCGAAAAATTCAGAAAGAGAGAGAGGACGGATAAAATTCCCTCTTCGAATGCCCTCCTCCTATTTTTTTATAAACACACACACCCACACGTGTACGTGTGTGAGCCTCCTGCGTCGAGGAGACCGCTTCTCTGTGGTTGCGTACGTTCGTGCGGACGGCGATCCTTTTTTGTTTCGCGTCATCCCTCTCGCTTTTGTCTCGGACTCCGTCTGCGTCCCTTTCTATCCTCCTCTCCTCTACGGATTCTCCGGAGCTCACCCTCGGACTGCGATTAGCGATTTTTTTACAACCTCAAAACCCTTCACAATTAAATCGAGGCATTAATCAATCGCTTTATCCTTTTTCTTTATCTGTCCCTAAATCCCGCCTCTTTGTTTCTCAAAACATTTTCTCCGTTGCTAGTTTCTTTCTCTCAAATAAACCATAAATGATTGTGCACAACACTCCATCGGTATATTGAAAAATTATCATCCCAGCACTTCCGCAATTTGGGTTTACCTACTCAGGCAAATAAATAGTATTAGTCACTTCAAAAGTATCATCTAATTGGAACGTTTTTCCATACAATGTAGGTGCATATTAAACGTTGATGCGTAACAGCCCTCGTAATTTTAACAGCCTCCACATTTTACTCAGCAACAGGGAAAAATACGAATACATACTTTGAAGAAGCATCTATAGCTTGTCATATTTTTTTCATTTTAGCGAGCTAAAGAGTAAATATCCTTTTGAAAAAGAAATTTAATGCACAATTTATATTTCCTACCCACAACACCAAGAATATACATTAATTTACGCCACCATCCAAGTTTTCCTCTATATTTTGGTCTAAAGTTGCTCCCTGTTAGACATTTGTATATATATAAAGTTTTACGTATCTTCTTTGTCAGAAGTGGCGATATATCTGCACTTACTTTTAAACCACATATTGGATGAGGTAATAGGAGGCTTTTAGTTCCCTTACCCAAGCCCAATATTTCGATTTTCAAAAGATGTTTTCTTTATATTGGCCCTAAATCATTTAACGAACTTCCACGCCCACTAAAAACAAATTCAAGTTTACCTACCTTCCTTAATAATTTAAAACATTGGCTCCTTTGTTTCGAAAATGTGGTATACTTATTAATGTAGCTATTTTGCTTTGCTCAACTCCGATCTATTGATTCGAATTATTCTGTATTCTTGTATTATAACCTTTTTCGCTCTCTTCTGGAATATTCTATATTCTTGTATTCAAACAGTTTGATCCTCCTAAATGTTCTATATATATGTATGTGTATATGTATATATTGTGCAAATGTTTTGTACTCAATTCATACATATTTGTTGGTTACATTTTGTTAAATCTTTTTTTTTATTTTTTTTATTTTTACTATGCCTTGTTTTGGAATGTTAAGCATTTGAATTCTAACACTTTAGTTTCTGATGGTAGCTTTTTTCAGGTTTATCCTTGTAAGCTACCTAAAGCTCAATTTATTTATTCATTGTATAAATTATGTATGAGTTTTGAGCATTAAATATCTATCTATCCATCTATCTATCTAATTAAGAGAAATATCGACGATTTAAGCATCGCATTGGAACTCTTCTTTGTATGCCAAACGGGCATCTACACGAAAAGAGGGATATACCTCAAGTATCTTAAGAAAACAACAGAGAGTCAGTATATATCGAAAGGAGTAAACATTTTTCAAATAGGTGATTCCATTTTAGCAGTATGAACAATGTTCTGTTCAGTAATACTTCAAAGCAATAATTGGATAGTGAATCAAATAGTGTGACAAGGAAACCGTAATATCGTTCTCGGTATCAAAAGTAATCATTGGATGCGCAACAAATGAAACAACAGGAGTTTCCGATGTCTCTGGAACGAAGGAAAGAGCGATCTAAGGCAAGCGTGCGAAAGGGAGGAGATAATCCTGACGAGAGGGTGGGGGTGAGTTAGTAAATGTGGCGATGATCTCGAGGCGGCAGGATTGGAATCGGATTACTGGAGCAATGACAGAAGGGAAACGACGGAAGAGATTATCCTTCAAATTGGATTCATCCTGCGATAAAATACGCACACAGTCAATTCTTTTGAAGAGGCTGGTAGGCATAGAGAGAAAACAGATATATTTATCCGCTTATAATGTCATTCTCAAACCTTTAAAATACGTTTCCACACACGATTTCAGATGCCCACTACTGTGTAACATGAAAAACGGACAACGTGACGTTAACCCATAAGGATATCTAGCAATCAACGGTATATATAATTATTCTTTCAAAATAAAATGAAAAATTTTGACCTTAGAAATAGTAAAAGAATTTCAGCAGATATAGTAAGAGTAAACTGACATCTGGCATACAGAATTGAAAGAAAATAGTACTAATCAGCAGCGACATGTCAATTCCTACACCATAAAAAAATCTGAATTAATCCAAAGATTATTAAAGCATTAAAAGCATTGATGACTGCTGGAATAAAAGGAAACTCCAATCAGTATACGATACGATTTCATTCGGTATTCTAGCCGGATAGGCTATAAAATAGTAACTGGTAAGACAGCATATCTGCCTTCATAACGATTCATTACGACAATTCACTAGAAATGTATATAATAAACGAAATTAATTAATTTCGCACCAATCAGAAGGGTTATTAATAAGTTGTTTTTACCAAGATATTACATTGCTAATTTTTCAATAGTAGATATTTGATAGTTATCACTGATACAAGTGGTTTTTAGGTTTTATAATTTCTGGTGAAATATTTTCTCCGTATGAAAACCGAAGTTAATAGGTTCTCTCATCGATAACGCTCACGTAAACTAACCGAAAGTCTCATATAATGTACAAATCTCAAACTCTTAGTTACATCAAGTTAACGACAAGGCTATGTCACCTTCCGGTTAAGGTTATCCATAAATTAAAAAAACTGAGCCTAAATGTAACGTCTCAGAAGTTTATCAACTCACTAAAGTAATATGAGAAAAAATAAGCATGAAGGCTATTACTTACATAAATTGGAATATGATCACAGGGTGCTACTGATTATACACGTTGGTAGAAAGGGTTTTACATCATCATTTGCATAAAAATGAAAGGACCTCTAAAACGGAACTTTTAAACAAATGCTTATTCCTACTGGCATTAAAAATACAACGATTTACAGTAATTCTTCGAGCATGATACTTGAAATTATATTTAAGAAGGGGAAGGTTGATTGTAAATTGAAAATAACAGCTTACCTGGCACACAACTCATTGTGGCGTAAAAATCACTCCATAAGGGTGAAGTCTCTTTTCCTGTGCACTATGTGGTTTTCTTTTCAAGTCCGAGGACCAGGAAAATTACTATCCTTGGCTTCTTCGCCTGGGGTATGTTCGATATTTGAACTAGGACCATACGACCCGTTTTCAAACAATGTAGCCTAAAGCAGACAAATAAAGAAGAAATAAAATAAGTAACACGCAGCTTCTTCTTCTACACACAAATAACACCGCGTATACCTAGCGCAGTAAAAGTAATTAATGCAAGAGATATCAGTTAACATTCACATGAACTCAAAAGGTTGTGCTCAATCTCTCCAATCCAATTCATTTCAAGAAACTAAATAAAAGCACATGTACTTGTGAGACGCTTTAACTTAGTATTTCTGGTATAATGACCCATCCTTAGACTTAACAGCAGTTTCATCATGCTTCTAATGTATTACAAAGTTGTTAAAATGAGGTGTTTTCCACACGGCGTCGTTTTATGTGAAAGCTTAAATATAATTAAACGTTCATATTACTTACAAGGGCTCGAATAAAAACCAAGAAGAAATTGTTAGAAAAAAGAATTTTCTTTGGCTAGGCATGAAAATGAATTGCAAGTATTGCCAATTTCTTCGTTAAAATATGTGAAAATATACATTATTGCTCGAAAAGGAGGAAAGTTAAAGAATTTTAAGGGTGCTGGACGTGTGACAGAAATGATTTAATTTAATTAGAAGAAGATATAAGTTAGTAAACAGAAGCCTAAACATATATTACTGCTGAGGATGAAGAAGTTCGTAGTACATACATTAGGTGGGGAATTTAAGACGTAATGGGAAAAGATAATACTACTGAAACTCACGACTAATGGAGCCAAGACATAAGGATATCTAATCTCTAGAAAAGATGGGTTATTTAAAATGATCTAAGAAAATAATAATATAACGAGTGCTGCATAGAAATCCAACCATAGAACTATGAAACTCAGGGGTATTAACAGAAAGACCTCAAACAGCTTGCGTCATATTTCTCCAAAACTTAAAATAGCAATGCGTGACAACATAAGAAGCGGAATTTTAAACAACGACCTGAAACCCATAAGGCTAATTTGGACGGTTACGCTACTGAGTGGCCACATCAAATAGCCTTCACGCTGATAGAACACACAGAGGTTAACAAGGGTTCACGCACGAGTTCAAGAGACTTCACATAGGGGTTAATTTTAAGTGATTTAAATTGTACATGCCGTGATGTGATCTACCATTTAGTCAATTGGTAGGTGAAAACAATTTTGAGAAGAATGCTGAGGAAGAGAACAAGCGTTATTGACTTTTTGACCGAGTGGCCACACAGTTAAAGGAATAAACTTCCCAATTTTCCTGGGTACTTATGTTTTTTTTCTCAGTTATGCTGCTCCCCTTTTTGGGCAATTTAATACGCTGAAATGCGAAAATGAGACAATATTGGTAATAAACTAGAGTTTAGGGCCAAGCAAAAAAATTGTAACTAACTGTATGCTCTACGTAGTTATTTTCTGAAATATTCTTTTCTTACATAAAATGGAAGGTTTCTTTGGATGCGTATGTAAACAGTACCCGGGAGCCTGAAGAGCAAAGGGAGAGGGAAATTATTTTCCCGTCGAAAACCCTTGCCTAGAAACTAACTCTTTCCAAGCTAGGGTCATAAAAATGAGGAAATCATAGTGAAAAACGTATTTTAGATGAACAAATAATGCTGGTATATTTCACAAAACTATCCCAAATACAAACCAATACTTCAAGGCCCACTCAGCCGTCTTCTAAATTCCACTCCAGAATAAGTTCAGTCCAGTTAAATTTTTTTTCCACATTTCCAAATACAAGAAAAGGGAGAGCAAACTTAACGAAACAACAAACAGTAACAACAAAAGAGGAAAACAACGGTAAATGTGGGACCCGCTATAGGCATTAGCCTCTTCAGGGTGGAAAAATTGTCACTGGAGTGGAGTAAAATGGGTATATCTCCAGCGGGGAATATTTCGGCCCGGCATTTGCCCTAAAGGACGACGGGAAACCGGCTAAAATCGCCGTCAGGCCGCCATAACAATGACAAAAAAATTGTATAAGTATGAGAGGTTAGGCCCTCTAAGAATAAAAATGACCAAGAGCTGGAAACGATGTGAACTCCTCGGTGTCTATTCCCGAGCAACATCCCTGTTAGGATGAATCGCTTTCCGGAGAGCGTTTTTCGGCGAGAAGGTCGAGGTGGAGTAGGTGAGCGAAGGGTTGTATGCGATAGGTACCCTAGGAGGGGGGAATAGTGTGATAGGCACATAGATTTATGAAATAATTTGTTGTTTATTCTTTCATTTACAGAACGATGCATTATTATTTTATTGACAATGACAATTTATTTTGACAATTTGATAATTACAATCACTATGCTTATGTTAAGGTTCGGTAATTATACAGATGCTATTAAATTACATATTATTTTACATAAATTTTAATCATATAATTGTATGAATTGGTTATCACATACCTAGGTCCCGCTAAGCCAATGACTTGTCAGCAGGTGGCTAAAACATTCAACAAAAGAAACGTATCCTTTCTTTACAGTTAACTCATTTATCACTCTCCACACAACAGATAGTTTTTACATAGTCTCTTGACCTCCACAATGGTTTACAAAATCCTAAGTGTAACTGGTAACGCATTGAAAATGTTTGGTACCAATACTTCCTGTTTTCTAGACCCACTAATGTTAAAGAACCTTGGTACATCATATGGGGAGGAAGTCTTCAATTGGAACATCAGGAACTGGTTTCTGTGTCCGTCCGTAGAATACAGGGTCATAAGCCCTCCTTATCGTTGTTAGTAGTCCTACGGCGCTCGAATTTCTCCTTGCGCCGACCACTATATAAACGATAGCTGACGAGGGAAGGTCGCGGCCGAAGTCGCTGGCAGAAGTCGCTGGCAGAAGTCGCTGGCAAAAGTTGCTGGCAAGAAGCAGTCTCTATAATTTTTGGTCGTAGGCATAGTTGGCGTCGTTGGCATGTCGGACGCGCCTCGTGCGAGTCCTTCGGCTAAGTCGGAAGGGGTAAACTGTCCGCAGAGGGGAGATATGTGTCGTATCCTCCGGTAATTAATTGTCTTGTGGTGATAGGAAAAGCCCTCCGGCTTTCTCAGGTACTATAACTTGGGAGTTATTCGAGAACCCGAAAATTTTTTATCGGTGATATAGAGTTACACATTTGAACGCATTACACAAGACCTTACCTCTAATAGAAAAAGAGAAAAGAGCGAGAAAAACGATAATTTAGGGTTAGGTACTTTTGATTTTGCTGTAAATCGTACAATTTCCAGAAATTGTGATACAGAGAAACGGTAGCTATTTTGTTTTATTACCGTTTTATTTCGTAAGATGATCTTAAGAATCAGACGTGAAATGAAAACGAATTTAAAAATACTCAACTCACTCTATCACTCTCTGTTATTATTTTAATCGTTTGTGCCAGTCTTGTTGTCATTTGCAAGGGTCAAACTATTTCTACCTATAATAGTAACCAAACATCAAAATAAAAACCGGATGACTTATACCCTTGGCAGTGACTCCAGGGTGTTGAACCCTCAGTTACGATCATAATAAAATGTGCGTAGAATATTGCAAAGCTCGAATTCATTTCAAAATTCCTGAACTCAAACAGCAAATGAATTTTAGACGAGTTCTCCGGATGCTCCAGGGCAGAGCTGAGCCCTTTCAGAGCAGCGGGGCCACCGTTGGTACGTGTCTACATAGAACGAAGAGTTTCATAGTGTCAAACGAAATTTATTTTTCACTACTGGAGGCATTTTTCACAGGTGTCGAATTAGTATAAATCTCTACCATTTGAATTGTGTAGCGTTCTTGAGAATCTATTCCATTTACGATACATATTCCTAAAATAGCATATACCTGAAGACTCGTTAAATTTCATCAGTATTACAATATCATTTTTTATTTCATAGTTTTTCGCTTTTCGGACGATTCTGAAGGTCCCTATGCCCTTGTGATCCTAATGAGTCACTCTTAGCTTGTCATCACGTTTCCCTTGGACCTAACCAACAGAACTTGAAAGACACCCGCATGCCCTGGGAGGATAAAAACCAACCCAGGTGGGACTTCCAAAGTCCCAGGATTAATAGGCGAGGACTTACAGCCGCTACCAAGGTAAAATCCACACCTTGGTTAGTATTGAGTCAAAGCTATGGTGGCCAAAGGGCCCTTTTTATCCTAGTCAGAACCTAATTCGTACGTTTAATTTACCTTTTAAAGGTCATATTTTATGCCAGTCAAATATTTTCACCTTAAATTTAAGAATCATATCAAGGTTTCAACATAAAACTGCTAAATGAAATCAATGTGAAACTAAATTATGAAATATAAATATAAATTAACTGAATGATTTCTTCGATTCTTTTAAATTTTACAGAGTAGTCATGTTTACACGGAAAATCAACGAATTTCCCAGCTTTTCCTGTTTTTTTTCAGCAGTTTCCAATTTCCCGTTTTCCCGACTTCTTCGGTCGAGTGGTTACTCTGCTCCTTGATAGGATTCTGGACGGACTCGTACAGATAACTTGCAGATCGACAAAGAATGGCTGACGTTCTACCCGTAGCCTTAGTGGCGTAACTTACGAAGAAAAAGAGGTAACACCATAGACGAAAATTAACTCCTCTAGGGAAACTTAGATGTAACAAAACATTCTGCGCGATGTCGAGTTGCTCTCACGGAAGTTCAAAAAACAAAATCAAGGCAATGGTATTTACCTGAGTCGCGCAAAGCTAGTAATAACCTACCCTTGGATGAGACAATGGGACCCATTCTGAAATACTTAATCAATTTTATTCTCTCAAGGGTTCACTATTTTATATTTCAGCACCAATAGTAGTTGGCCCCCTCTTTAAAGGCCTATATTTCAGATTACTAACAGACTATGTTTCGGAATAGAAAATATTTTGCACGTGATAATTCGTTCGCCTATCACCAATTCGTTAGCAAATTCACGCCCTAAAATTCTCTCAAAGCAAGCGATCGGTATTAATATACGATTGTAGCACTTAATATGTTACCCTAGTTTATAAAAACATAGGGTTTTCATAAATATTAGACCATGAGAATGGTGGACGGGCTATTTATTGGCAAACTGGATATACGAAATTTGTGATTTACACTTCTTCAAGAGAAACTTATTTTTATTGACAAAAACCATGCATTTCTATGCGGGCACATTATCTCTGTAAAACGATACACTTCTAACCATAGGAATTAAAGAATAACGAACACGTGATTGTCCACTGAAAGAGCGAATAACTTGGCACCACTTTTTTGATCGCTAAAAAGGCACCAATTATGGTACATCGCAATATATGATACAGCTTCACTTAAATATTTCACTACGTCGAAAAAATACGTCATCCGACTTCCAAGCTTGGAGGTCCTGTCCCCTTTCATTAATCACCTTCACCGTCAAATGTAAACAATTCAAAACATACACTAAACATAGCACTGACTCCTAAACTTTGAGGTCCTCTTGCCTTGACTTGATTTCAATGCTAAATCGGATTTTCTTGATTTTACTCTTGGCGCTATTCAAGATTATTTTTATTATCATCGGCGCTTTACTTATAGGATATTACAATCGCAATTGTTATGGACAAAGATTTAAAAAAAGTCAAAAATTTCGGCAGGTCACCGTTTGGAATGAACCGCTCTTGAAATGCTAGTCCCTAACAAGTACGTGCATGCAAGAGGAGATTCGTTCAGCCAAATTGACCCGGTTAGGAGAGAAGCGAATCCATTCGTAAACTCGGAAGGCGTTCCAGCGTCGCCCTCGAAATCACAGTGATTTCGGCGTAATGACGGGCTTAGGGGGGGAATGGAGTGCGAATTGCATTTCCCATTCACGGGACCGGGGTTGGAAGGGTTTTATCATCGTCCACGTGGAGTGAGAGAATCAAAGGAGAGGGTAAAGGGGAAAAAAGAACACGAAATGAATACACTCTCGCCTATCTCTCACTCTTAAACTCTTTCATTTCGAGAGGCGAGGGATACGTCCAAGGTTAGTCGTCCTGGCGCACTGATGACGATAATTGGTCTCCCAACTGGGAATCTCCCGCATATTAGCAATTCCGCCGTGCTAATGAGATTACGGCGGCAACGGAGCCTCTTCAGTCACCCCGGATCCTCCCATCCATCTCATTCCCACCCTCTCCGTCCCTGCTCGATGGCGCTGCCGATCGCCTTTCCAACGAATCGAACTTCGTTTCCGATCGCTGACAGAGAAGGAGAATGACAAGGAAGGAGAGACCTCTCTCTCTCTGTCATTCAAAGACTGAGCGACTAAGGTTGCGAGAGTAAAATATGCGACTGCTACCCGCTCTGCAACGCAATACACAATGCAATAAACAACCGAACTATTAAAATGGAACCTAAAAGTCCCCAAATATTGTTATTTTATATTTAAAAAAAGACTCGCACTGTACCTACATATACTGATACCACGCTGTTTCATCATACGATTTTACGCTATTTCTTTGATGGAGTCAGTGAAGTTGTGCGTGAAATATCTCCATAATGATAAGAGAAAAAGTCAGTAGTAAATTTCCACACTCACGTTTAATTCGCACCGACACAGTGCCATTTACCTTGAAAATGGCACTATACGTCGGCGGGTCCGAATTCAATGTGTGTAGAAATTTACTACTTAGTTTTTCTCTCATCATTATGGAGACTGGACATTTCCACAAAGTTAAACCTCAAACGCTTTCATACATGAAATATCTCGCAACACTACAGCCACACGCATCGACAGAAAATGGACAATTACGATAAAAATGGAACCCGAAAGCCAAGAAAGAAATTTTATTTATTCTTTCAGAAAAAGCCTCTTACTAGCGATACCATGCTGTTGCGATATAGGACATCACATGATCTCATACGCATAATTATACCGAGGAAAGTTCCGCGTTTAATGGGTCTACTAGCCGTAAGAACGAAGGAGGTCAGAAAAGAAATGGAGGCGACATTCCACTTGATTCTGGAAGCCAATTCCGCCATTGCAGTCGGCACAGTTTAGACCTTCCTCTGGCTTACGTGTCCGGCGGTCGCGTTCGATTTTCGTCAAATCTAAGTTAAAAACCACAGGCAAGGCGATGTTTTGTGACTGGTTTGGCAACACCTAGTCGGTAAAAAATCCTTCCCAAGCACCCCTATTCTTGCTTCACTTTCATCCATGAGCGTTCACGGTCATGCCTCCTCCATTTCATTTTAACCTCCTTGGTACGCACTTCAATACAAAAGACGAATCACTACGTGTAAAAATGGCACTTTAGTAAATAACCTAACTCTGGCATTGAGTCAATGAAACTACGCCGATTCCACCGACAATTTTGTTGAAAAAAGGATTGATTTCTTCGAATAGCCGACATCTTCTTACCCTTGATATTTTATTTAGAAAAAGCTTCGCTCTGGCAACACCGGTTTCTTCCATTACATACAGGATATTAAAGGATCATTTTTATTAACACTCCTGGCATCTAATGGATTATCGAGAATAGAGTGATGCTGCATCTTTAAGATAAAAAAATACTCGCTGCCACTTAAGTAGTAATGAAACCATACATAAGGGTACGTTGAAATAATTTTTAAAGGATAAAATTCGTCAATAATCTACTACACTCACTTTATATTTCTATGGTAAACTGTGATTTCATTTTCTTTTCGATCACGATAACGACTGTAATCTGTAAGTGGTGAATCTCGCATGTTTCTGTCTTCATAAATTGGAGTTTAGTCTTTCAATTGTGATTTCACAGGATAATAATCCAATTCATTCATTACAGTAATCTACCGGTTAGAGGTAGGTTGTGATGAAAGTCAGAGAATATCCAACGAACTCTTACACGTGCAGTGCCCTTTCTACCTCTAGTATTTCTTTCTTCATCTCAGCGTAAGTCCTACCTTTCTTCATCCCGTCCATAAAACCGATTCTCTTCCTTCCCCTTCCCCGCTTACCCAACATCCTACCCTCTATCACGGCCTTCAGCAAACCATCGCCCCTATTACCCCTTCCAGCTACCTACTCTGTCTTCCCCTAATCTCATCTATAAGTTTCCTCTCCACGCCCACCATGTCAATCACTTCCTCATTTGTCTTCCTTTCCGTCCAACGCACCTTCTCCATCCTCCTCCACACCCACATCTCGAAAACCTTCAGCCTATTTTCGTCTTTCTTTCTCAAGGTCCACGTTTCTGCCCCATACAACGCCACACACCATATCAAGCTCTTCACCAGCCTCTTTTTTACATCAATAATTCAATAGCAACTCTTAATTATACGAATCATCTTGCTGCAATATTTATGAAACGACAAAATCGATTTTCGACCGGAGAGAGACAGGATTCTAAGACTAACTTGATACGGTAGCAAAGGAAGGCGCGAAAAGATCTCCATGCTGAGGCGTGCGCCATTTCAAAACTCAGCTTCTCCCCCTTCGTGTTAGACGGAACACAAGGATGCATACCGCATTTCATTTCTTTTCATTTACGTCGCATTCGGATGAGCTATCTCCACTTGACCTCCCCTCGGATTGTTTCGCAACCTTGTCAGTCTTCGCCGTATCCTCTCCCCTTTCCCTATTCTTAGCCTGCCGGCGACGCTGGAAGAAAAACCTAGGAAGGTCAATATGGTCTTAGCTGAGAATTTCCTCGTCTCCGCGATCTTCACGCAGGGATAGGAAACCAGGATAAGCCGCGGCTCTACTGACATCGCAAGCACTAACAATACGTATTGCTCAGAGATACCTAAATAATTTTCATTACTGCTGAATAAGAATTTCTCATCTCCAATGAATCATGGAAAATAATTTAAAGCAGTTTGAGCGAGATAGTTCCCTAGTCATAATGGAGACCATATTCGAATTTTATGTTTTAATTCCAGCGTCTGTAAGAAGTATGAAATAATATTGTAACATAAATGGCGCAAAAATATAGTTAAAAATGACAAAATTCTCAGTAGTTAAATATATATGTCTACTTAAGTCTCTAACTTGACTGATTTGTTCACGCTGAACGGCTATAAAGCGTTCAAAACAGCAGGCTTTATTGTGATTCTGTAAAACCTACTGCGATGAGTAATAGATTTATTCACATATTTAGTTGAGAAAACATACAAACTACACACAGTTTTTTTACGAAAAAATTGGTTTTAGAAATTCCTAATTTTTTCAATATTCTCCCTCTGGAGCGCGCAGCTGTAATCTATCCCGTGTAAAACAGTTTGTATTTTCAGGTAAATTGCTCGAAAAGTAGTTCGGTAAGGGGTAAATATTTTAATATGGTTGGAAATATGATAGTTTTTTTCTTTAAAATGAGGCCAAATTCATCAAATTATAAGTGAAATGGTTTTTCGCCCAAACTACCTTAAGTATGATAAAATAACAAAAGGCAATATAATTCTTTGATTTTCCTTCCAGATAACCTTAAATATGAGTAGTAGCAGACTGTGGTTTGAGAGGCTACGAATGTTATAACGTAACCTAACATTCTTCTTACCAAGCTAATCACTACATCAAAGCCAGAGGCGAATTCCGGTTTCAAGAACTATGGATCATCAGGCCAACTCCTTTTACCCGTGTCTGCCTGGGTAGCCCCTCGTTAAAGACACGGTGCAAGACCACTAGTACATATGGGAAGTATAATCAAATCAAGAGCAAACTTATTGGGTCATGAATTCAACGGAGAGTCACGAAAGATGAATGTGAACCGTATTAAATGGATCGAAACCAATAGCATCGCATCCATGTCATATTTAAAGAGGATGGGGTGAAGGGACCCGAAAAAGCCAGCAGGATACATAGAAAAATATCATATAGACGTAAAGACGTGGTGGAAACCTAAAAATACGGAAGATGCATCCAAATACATATTATCTTATGAGTAATCCTCCTAAATATTAAGTGCCAAAAAGCAAGTGCTAAATATTACAATAAAATGCCAAGTAATGAGGTAATGATTACAATGAAGACAAGATTCATTTCCTGTAACTCGGTACACAAAATAAGACAAAATATGATAGAAGAATCATTTTGATAAAATTGGAAAAATTAACGCCCCCGGGTGGGCTCGAACCACCAACCTTTCGGTTAACAGCCGAACGCGCTAGCCGATTGCGCCACGGAGGCCTCATGAAGCTGCAATCGCTATGTCATAGCAACATCATGGAGGACTTAATGGAGGAATAATATAATGGTCGCCACCATGGTCGTCAGCATCAAATATTCGCAAAAATATACCTGCCGAAGACCGGAAAAAGCTTCGGAGAGCATATGAACAATACTCAGACGTTATGTTCATATAAATAACTCAAATGAAAGAAACCCTGCGGAAATAAGGCGTTCGAAAGAAAAACTATGTTTGGTAGTCCACAAGACTCACCAGCACGGGGGGCGTAGCTCAGATGGTAGAGCGCTCCCTTAACATGCGAGAGGTACCAGGATCGATACCCGGTGCCTCTATATTTTTGGCAGAGAAAGCAAAACGTGCCTACAGCTATTAATCGCTAAAATTACATAGAAATAAACATAACATACGAGGAAACTAAGAAGAAATAATCTCTCTCTTTCAGATGTTTGAACTTTGATTTTATCTGGAGTTCAAAATTAGAGTGCCTACCTCGGAATACATTATCATAACCATAAAATGTGATTGTAATACTTGGGAGTAACATTGGGTGGATCGATTATTAGAAAGATGACCGAGTGGGTTGATATTTTCCAATATCAATACCAGGAGGTACCGTATTGTCTTGCAAATCTTTTACATTGAAATCCCTCGAAACATTTATTGAACACAGCTTTTACATCCTTCTCCGTAAGTTGTATAGTAACATCCTCAGGAAGTATTGGAATCTTAATACCGGACGCCAAAGCGTTGACATATGCTTTGCAGGTGACATCGGAATCCTTGCCAAAAAATCAAACTCATCAACTGACGAACTTAAATGTTTAAGATATATTGAAATTTTACGAATAATAAATTTAGAATAGTTTTTACGCAAGCATTTCAAAAGGTCACTAGGACCAACAAACAGTTTAACCCAATCTAACCGATGGAAAGAAGTATCCCATGTATCACCAACTAAGTAATAATAAAAATTGTCCTGAATATAATCATGACCGACATGCTTCAAACAAGTCACTATCTTAGGTGATATTGTCTGAATTGTACGCCTAGTCAAACGCTGTCACTTAATCCGACGAAACGGTAACAATCGACGTTGATATGTCCTTCTCTTGAGAAGAAATAATGCAAGATTATCTCAAATTTCTGTTTAAATGTTTTGTTACTTTACTATCTACATGCGTGCATATATATGGCAAGGCCACAAGACACAAGCTAATAGAAAATAATTGACCTCGATAAGAGGTTAAATATAAAATCGGAGAGCAGCTGCATCCCCTTAACATCTTTCTGAATTCTGCCCTTCTCCTCTGATCTAGGCAAGGGATATTTCGTGAGGCACACTTAACACCAGAGGAGTACGGAGTTCCAATTTGGAACATTCTACAGTTCATCTTTTACGCCCGTCACCCTGGGTAATGATCATTGTACACATTGTAGGAAAATTTTCTTACGGATTCTTTAACTCTTACGGAGTTGCATAGAGTACATACATTTTCAAATAGGTAGGCCATATTCTATCCCAAGAGAATTTCTCTTCAATGTCATGTTACCTTACTCGATTGAAATAGGTTTATTTCATAAAAATAATGACAAGGCCAACTATGTTTAAATCCACAGAGTATTTCATTAGTACAACTAGCTAGCGTTGAAACTAGTTGTACCAATAAAATTCTCTGTGGATTTAAACATAGTTGGCCTTGTCATTATTTGAAAATGGACTTCCACAAAGTTACGCCAGAACGGATTAAATTCCTTTATTTCATACACTGAAAATCGATGGAAAACTTTGTCTCTGCGAACGACGAGAAAAGGAAATAGTAAAAACAGAAAATGGATGCAATCCTCAGCGCTATTTGTATGATCTAAAGCTTAGATAATGTAATTTAACTTCCCATCTCAGAAACAAGAACCAAAATGGTGACATTTTATACTAAGCAATTTGACAAAAACAACCTGATATTAATCATGTATGGAAATCAGTTTCAAAATTAAATTTAAGTAATAATAATGACTTCTTTATTGTTCACAACCTTTTTACCGATTATGAACAATTAAATGTATATTTAGACGAACACACACAACCATGCCCAGGGGGGTGAACCGATAGATATAATTGTGATCAAGTCACTAAGAAGTCACGTGGTACAATTACTAAGGGTTCGAGAATTTGATGTAATAAAACCATTCGTAAAAATCTCATACAGTCTTTCCGATCGGATTTTTTCACCGGGATATCGTTGATGGAGTCTAATACTGGATTAGAGTCACAATAATCAACATATCAGACGCTCAATTTATCCATACGAATGTACCAAATGCACAAAAATCGCAAACCTTTCGTCATCTTAACAAGTGACTCCTGAGTTACGAGATCTAAATTATCTCGAGCGGTTCAAACACAATCCTCCTAAAATGGTGAAAAACACTCAAATGACATTCGAACCCGCGACCTTAGGGATGGTAGGCTATGACGTTACCCCGCTGTCACCGAGGCCGAGTGGTATGCATGAACAAGCTGGAATCGGGTCAGTACCACATTTCACTCTGTTACATCCCTCCCCCAATTGCTTTGTATATACTTCACCACATTAATCTTGCCCTTAAAGATTTTCTTGCTTACTCAACGGTGCTCCTCGCAGCAAACCCCCACCTTGCCCTCTTCTCTTTTGTTTACTTCCCACCACGAGGAATACGTAGAAACCTTCTTCTTTCCCACCACGAGCGTAAATTAATAGCCGCATACCATCCCCTCATTTCGTGGTGATATTACGACCCACGTAAAACATTAAAGAGTACAAAACTGCAACTTGATAATGACATTATATCCCTAAACCTATATCAGTCTCGAAATCTTACCTGAAAAAGCCTCCAAGAGGCAGGCCGCGGTAGATAAGTCTGGGGCCTTATTCAGAAAGAGTAGAGTAGAGAGTAATACTCGAAGCTCGACAATATCGTGGTTGTAATATCACATCTTCGATAAAAGTAAATGGTGTAATGCTAAAATCAGGTAAAATCCGAAGATTCTCGCGAAATGGAGTGGAATTTGTGCTTAATGTAGAAATAACACGCGCAATTTTTACACAAATAAAATTCACTTCCGACCCGGGTTTCAATGTTGCTACATCATATTCAGGTTCACAATTACATCACAATTCAGTAATTGTTGAGGCTCGACAAATTCGACTCCCTGATTAGCCCTCCTCGTAATCCCAATGCTACGGGTTCAAATTCTCCCTTGGGCATGTAAGTTATGCTTATCTTCAGACTAATACCACTGCTTACATGATTCCATAAAGCATAGCAGTTGGAGCACGCCAAATCCAGAACTACCACTACTCAACTAATACATTGTCATTTATTTTTATGAAACCACAATGAACAGTTTACTATGCTATCTTCCGACACTACATCATTTGTCAAGCCCAGAAGTTTAGAAATTTTAAATGGTGTTTGCCATTCTAAGGGAGCCCCCAATGGTATTTCAACAGCTCATACCTCGAACGCAACTACAACGTGCCCTTCAAATTTAAAACAATACTTGAGAGATGAATAATGCGAAAGTCAAGTCAAATTATTTTCTCCCTTCCAAGAAGATGAGTCGAATGTCGGAAAATAGTCTATAATTGAGTACAGCAAATGGAATGAATTGATTTTTAAGGCGACAGTTTTCAACGCAATGACTCGTCAATTTCTGAATTTGTTTGGACTCCAGCACTTTAGCCGGAAGATGCAAAATGGAGCCAAAGCAACAAACACTTTGGAAATGCGAGGAAATGCTAAGTTATGGACTGGTACTAGTTATTTCTAACCTTTGAGTACACACATGTTGCCAACGGCTAAAGGTTAAATTTTCCCTTACTCAGCGGTTCAACGATTGATGGCTTGTTCCTTATCCCGTGCGGATCGGAGTCTTTATTAATCTGGAAGGGGTTCAGTCACCTCTCAAGAGACAGTGAGCGGGAGGACCATTTTATGCTGCAGACCCAAAAACTCGGGAAGAAATAAAAGAAGAAAATTCCTCCAAGTACTCTCACCGGGCATGAGTTGAGGAATCGAACTTCCGCAGGTATGAATGTGAACGTGGTTATTAAAAATGTCATTATGATTAACCTAGCAGAAAGAGTTTCAACATGTGATTACTGAGTCATTAGAAATTACTCGAAAGTGCCGAACGATTGTGTAAAGTGTGTGGGTAAGTAATCGTTTCAGAACGTAAGAAACAAATTCTCCCGGCATTATTTTTTACATTTTTAAATGAATTGTATTTTTAATCATTTTGCGCCATTTTTACAACAGATTTTACGACAGCTAACCCACGTTCCAGAGTACATCAAAAGAGCAACATTATCGTGGACTTCAACGCTTGATGTCCTCGCTAATGATAGTAATTGTCGACACCTGGGTCGGTTATTTTCAAATCTAGTGACAGAATTAAACAACATAAGATAAATAAAAATATCCATTTAAATCTCAGTAGCATCAATAATATCTAATTACTGGACTACTGAGAATAAGTACACAATCATTTCAGATTTAACACAGAATTATGTAGCGTGTTATAATTTTTTTCTTCCGATTGCTATCGGTGGCCATTCATAAGCACGGAATATAATTTCGAAGGAAAAAGCATAAATTCAGTAATTAGATATGATTACATATTATGATTACTTACATGAATGCATATACACATGAATATTGATTGATAGTAATTAGATATGATTACATATTATGATTACTTACATGAATGCATATACACATGAATATTGATTGATAGTAATTAGATATGATTACATATTATGATTACTTACATGAATGCATATACACATGAATATTGATTGATATTTCGTTTAAAAAACTAGGTGATAGGATAGTTGCGCTGGGCAGAACACTCAATGTCGAATGCTACATCGATTCACAGCTAATATTATCTAATAGTTGAAGGCGTAACTTTGTGAAACATTGTTACAGACATGACGAAAAAATAACTAAAGTGAATTCCACACTATTTTTGTTTATTTCTGACTGAGGTTTCAACTGCTCACCAGTCATTATCAAGGTATCAAGCACATATAATTTCACCTTGATAATAACAGCAGAGCAGTCGAAATCTAGGTCGGAAATAAACGTTTTAGTGTGGAATATACTAAATTATTTTTTCGTCAAGTCGATCCACAGAGGTGACAAGTTATTCCTGGTGCGACAGGGTGAAGAGGACATCGAATTTGAGGAATTTCTTGCGTTGGGTGGGATTTAAAATGATACGATCTATTGGGATACAGAGGAAAAATCAGCCCTCGAATACTTTATTAAGCTTCTTCCGCAACCGCTCCGATTAATAAATGCCATATTCTTAATGACCAAAATGACCAAATAGGAGACGCGATCAACATGTCATTACCATTCCCTAAATTTTCCCTGACTTAATTAATTTATTTCATTTAGTTAAAATTGATAGGGAGGTTCGATTAATAACGTGAATAACGAGAGCGAAACTGAGTCAAATTGAAAGAAAAACAGGTATCACCGAAAAGGAAAAAATATATACCAATTTCGAATCGATACCGTCATGACTAAAAAAGCTAATTTACAATCAAAGGCTGATCTAACACGAGATTATTCATTCAATATCGATTAAAATGCTGATTGAAAATAACTTTATTAATATGGCGTTCAACCAAGATTTTGGTTAAGTTTTTGGACCGCCCTTATCTTAACTTATCTTACCTTTGCAATAGCATTTAAAAATATTCTTAAAATGACAAGCATCCCTCTATACCGCATTGTCTCCTCTAGCCTTATTATACTTTCGGTTTCTCCAAATTCCGTCCGAATTTCATGTTCTCTCCCTTCTTCTAATACGTTTACTCAATATTCTCCAATTCAACATTCTCAGCAGCAAGCCACTGTAGGTAGAGCAAGACTTGGTGGCACCCACCAGATGAGAATCAGAGTTCAATGATGATAAATCAAGCGTTGATGAGCGGGCAAAGACACCGATGAATTCCCGGAGGGACACTTCGCGCCATTGTCCCACATATCTTCTATGCTTTCCTCTCTCTGGCGTTATATTATCAATGCAAGCGAGTGCCACTAAGTTTCGCTACACCTATAACTGTCAGAACGTCCTCCATCCAAATTTTCTGAAATTATAATTCTACCACGCCATGCAAGACTTCACCATTCGTCTTCCTGGCTAATTATCCCACCCTATCCATTTTTATCCCAATCCCATTTCAAAAGCCGCCGGCCATCAAACATATTCGTATAAAATACGTCAAAATCAACTAATTTGATAATTGGAATTAACCAACGTGTTCCGAACAAATATCACCATTTAGGTCACACCGATGGACATTTTTTTTGGTAGAGATCATATTTCGAGACACAAATATGTATCGAGGGCGCATGCATACAAGACCGAACGAGAAGAGGATGATCGTGCTACATCGAGGGCGGCGATTGGTCGGTGAAAGGCACGCTGGACCAATGGGAAGAGAGAGATAGAGAGGCAGAGGAAAAAGAGAACGCGCACGGAGGGTGGGCGGGCGGTGGCTCGCTTTTGTCTCGCCGACGACGACGTCACTGGCGGAGAACAAACGCCGAACGGCGGAGTGCGAAATGCAATCGCATTCCATGCAGCGGAAAAGGCCGCTGCAAGAGGCGGACGCGTTCGATTGGTGGAAATGGAAAACAAACAGAGAGGAAGAGGTGGGCCCGCGAAGGGTATGAAGACACAAACAGAAAAGCGAGGCTCGCTGCCCTGCCTCACTCACTGCCTCGGCTGAAGGGGCGGAGGCGTGGGGAGACGACGACGGAAGGATGGGCGTGCATCGCTGAATGAAACGCTGGCGTCCGCAGTAACCGCAGAAATAATAGGAAAACCCTTAGAAGCGGAAGGGATACAAAAAACGCGATTGAAGCGGGCGACACACGACGGGGACCAATTGGAAATTATATTAACCGGTCCAGTAGTTGTAATTTGCGAAGGGGGTAAAAGGACTCTGGATCGCGGAAAACAGGGCTCACTACAGAAATACAGGGCTCGGTTGCGATGCCAATTCAGCAACACGGAATTTAAGCGTAAATTGAATACGAGGAAATACACGGACTGAATATCGAAATAATTTAAGGTAAATGTATTAACCCGATACTGAGAATACCCTTGCTTTACTTATATAACATACACCTCTATTTATATCGGAATCGTATGCCCAATACCATTGTTTTTTCCAATTACTTATTGATATTTGATGTCCATATCGGTGTAGAAAATTTATCATACATTTGATAACGGCATAATAATAAAACGGGTCTTTTATACCAGAACAGCGTAATCTCAGTTAAGATATGAATCCTTATTTGAATAATAATACCTACTAATATTGACCCATTTTTCATGGTGGAAATATTTTAAATTTTGGATAATATAAAATGCTTAAAATCAAATGAACTGATTTACCTAATGGATTTCATCTTTGGATTTGGTTAAATAAGCGAGACTTGATAATGCTAAAACCCTTTCGTCTATTGGAAACTAATTAATAATTTTTGTAGAATTTGTTATGCAATAGTATCCTTGGTCATCCACGTAAGTCGCGTCAGTATTGAATTACTGTAAACAGCGCAGCTTTCTCGTAAGTTTCCAAGTGCGATAAGTTGAGAAAGCCGCTTTGTTTAGAGTAGGCAGGGTCATTTAATTAATCTAGGCGATTTTATTAAAATAGTTTGGACTGCATGTATGAAAATTACTCCATTAAAATCAAAAGAAATTCATACAAAACAATGATTGGCACCCTATACTAGGCAATCTATGGTCCCGTCTGTTTATTTTCTCGATCAACCAGCATATCATGTTGACGCCGAAAGTACCGGAGAAGTATCGGGAGTAGAGAGAATGGAAGGGAAGTGAAGGAGACAGGAACAGGGAGGAAGGAAGGAAGGGAGGGAGAGAAGGGGAAGAGGGGGTGAGAATAAGTACACACGTATCTCCCGAAATATATTACCCATCCTCCGAATTCGCCATTTGCTCTCTGCCAACAATCTCCGTGCTATCGTTTGGTTTCCATGCAATTACTGGACATTGATTATTTCTCCTCAATGTTTTCCTATACTCCCTCCCCCCCCCCTCTTAGCCCGAATGGCAATTCGGTAATTTTCGTGCATGAGATTTCGTCCTTATTGTCTCAGCGACCGCCCCCAAAATATTCCATTGATGGCTCATATTTTTAGTTTTAGGATTCCGCGTGCAGAATCAAAGATTATGCCGGAAGCTTCTCGATCAGCTAAAATTGATTGCTGCAAAATAGGGTCAACTTCGGCAAAACTTGAGAATTATATCGCAAAAGATAAAATGATAATACAGTGGTTGATGGTGACATAATTTCATGATTTCGTAGTCATTAACTAAAACAATGTAATTTAATGTGAATTACACTAATAATTCAATATAGTTAACAAAAACGCTTAAGAGGCATCCTCACTTTAAACAAACCTGTAACTAATAAGTCAATGATATACTTCACAGCACAGGAATGACCCAGTTATTCTTAGACAGTAAATGATACAGCAAAAAACCTCCCTGGCGATCTTTCCTTAATGGAGCACATACCAACTTATACAACAAGAGGATACATGTAGTAGAGTAACAATAAAATACAGTACCACACGCCAGTTTCAAAACGTCTGTCATGAGCTATCATGGCTTTAAATAACCATTTCCAATTTTTGGGTTCCCCATAACATGCTGGCGATTTTCCCAACTCCTGAGTTCCACACGCCGGCTGAGAAGATTATAGTGACCATGTCTTATAGTGACTACTATTAGTCGGCTTTTTATTAGTAGAATTTCTTTGAAAAATATTCCTTAAGGCCTTGTGGAGGTTTCAGGGACCACCAAAAAATCTGATGCTACAGGAACATTCCCAACTCCAAACTAGTGATCATCATCAGAAGCAATCATTCCAAGGATTGGTTTTATGCAACTCACTACACCGTTCTTAGGCCGACTTACTCCTGAGTTTCTTTATAAGTCTCTATTTTAACGTCCCTTGTAATTAGAGTGATGTATTTCATCATGGTTATTCTTAGGGATTCACTTGATTCATAACTCTTTTATTTAGCGGATTTAAGAAGTTGTTACGTTTCAAAAAGTGATACTAAGGGAATCTTTATATTTAAAACTGACACCAAGGAAAATGTGTAAATACTTATAACGAGTCCCTCGCACGTGTGCGAAATCAGGAAGAAATTTCATAGGTCGAACATTGAACAGATTAAAGAATGAATATTTATCACTGGAGACAAAATCGCAGCACATAATTAGTTATCCCTTTCCACCTTAAAGTATAGAGTACAATTAGGGTGTGCCAAGAAAAGCTACAAGCAGTGTGTGCAGAGTAGTTGAGAATTTGGCTGTAATTGGAAAATTATTACAGAAAGAATTGACCAGAATATGCAAAAATATGGTTTACGTGTCCCGGCGACGGATAAGAATGAAGGAGCGAGCAACGTTTGTCCAGTCAAGCTTAGAGAACGGCTTTTCAATATTTATTACTCGTCGAAGATGAAACATACCAAGTGTATAAAAAGTCGCTGTAATAACAGAAAAGTATTTAAAAGCGCCGAGAGTTCCTTAATCACCAGGAATGACCGGAAAACAGCAAAAAATGCCGAAATTTCAAATATTTGAGTGCGATGCGGCACGTCTTTCGTTCAACCGATTACAATAATATGTAACATAATTTGTTTTCTATCCAAATGGAACAAAACTAGGGGGTGTCCCAAAATAAATTACAATTAAAAAAAAATAAGGACTACCCTAACCAACACAGGAGGAGGATGTCAAAACAAATATAGAATTGAATGGTCACGGAAGAAGAAAGAGTAAATCTAGACAGTCGTGGGTGAATTAGAGAGAAGAAATACTCAATAGGAGTGTTCGGAGGTTCAGAAATAATAACTTGGGATATAAATACATTATGGAATAAAGCAATACAATTAATGTATTACGCAATTATGAGAGCTGGGATAGGGCAGTGAGCTAAAGTAGTGCTACCGTGCCAGTTTCAGGCCAGACTCTATGCTGAGCAAAAATAATTAGGCTTTTTGTTTTGACAGGCCCCAATCTGATGGGAAACGGTGTGGTGGTAAGTATACAAAGTTAAGCAACGATTAATAGCAATTTATCAATTGACTTGAGCATATCAAACGGTGTAAATGAAGACTAGGATAATGAATCAACAACCTTGTTTTCATGATGAACGTTACCAACGTGATGCTGGGTCACCAAGTCAACAACATCATCCCTTGCAACTGGCTAATTGCCTTCGTAATTCCCTCCGCTAAGTTTTCTCTCTTCGTAATGACGTCTGAATAAGTAAAAAATATCCGTGCTTCCATTTCCTCACATAAATTTGGAATATGTTTACCTCCACTGGCAGTCTTGGACGATCTGGATGCGCCAAATATTTCACCACTTGTTATAATTCCCATAATCTCAATAGCCATTTAATTACATTAATTGTAAACACGCCAATATACAGTTGATTCATAAGCAATTGAGTTAAATACTTTCTAATTAACTAAGGGAAATACCAAAGGGAAATAACTAAGGGAAGTAGATGGCTAATTCCTTCCTCTGAAAGTGAAACACGAGGTCAGAAAAGTTAATTAAATTTTTTGTCTTCTTCCTGTAGACCAAGTGTCCCATCGCGATCTGTCTTCTCTCTTGTTCACCAATGTAGGGCGGACAAAGAGACAGCGACACTTCTGACCTGAAGGCGTGATTAAAATTCCTCAAGAAATTGTTCTCGCCAATTGACATCAACACGCGGTGGAACGCTCGAAAGCATTTACTCATAGAGTCACCTCAGTTAATTTACGGATCAGGAAGTTTGTGATTCCGGATTCAGATTCAGATTATAAGAGCGCGGTATCACTGCTAAGATGAAAGAAATAACAAGGATCATGAAAAAATGAGGAGATATCACGGGAAATGCAAATACTTCTGAATTGATTTGTATTATCTACAATGAACAGAAAAGGAAATATTTTTCACTCTATTCTAGATGTTTCTAATGCTGGTGTGGAGAAAAAAAATAAAGATTAGATGTGCTAATTAAGCGAGAAGGTACATAATTAAAAAAATGGGCTTTTTAAAACTCAAAACGCTGTGGTAACAGGGTGCATAAGAAATACTAAGACCACCAGAGATCAAAATACACTGCATACTGGTCAAAACCGTCAGTCATCAATCCGAAGATTGGTTTACTACAGCTCTCTATTCCACTCTCCGATTAGCCAGCCAAATTACTCCTTAATAACTCTTAGTTTTAACATACTCATCATTTGATCTTTGAATTTTCCGGGTTATCTTCCGCGTCAGTTGGCTATGTTGACAACAGTTTCGCTGGTTTCTGCCTTGATTACATACCGTAGGCTGGCTGGGTGCTGCTCTCTGATTGGCTGTTTCTTGGATGAGTCTTTTCCAGGCGCTCATCCAAGAAACAGCCAATCAGAGAGCAGCACCCAGCCAGCCTACGGTACATAAGCAAGGCAGAAACCACACGCCGACACCTTCGACCTGAAGATGCTGGCAGGATAGCCAGCGAAACTGTTGTCAACATAGCCAACTGATGCGGAAGATAACCCGGAAAATGCAGAGATCAAACCACCATCACCGCGGAAACCTTCACTCTAACAATACTCATCATTTGCCTGATACGTTCCATCCATAAGTCTTCTTCGGTAATCCTTCCCTTCCATTATTGCTAAGCCTAGGGAAATGCACTATAAGCTACTCTCTAATACGCCATCATTTCATTAATCAGCTTTTACCCCGAACACCTTCATTATTTGTTCTGCTCATTTTACACTCTATCCACTACAGAAGGCTCTATAGTATCATTACGGGCACTATAATTTAGAATTTTCAGGGTGAGTAGAGACAAGATGCTTTTTTTGTGGTTATGCATTAGGAAAATGGTTTATTTTTCTGCTTTCTTCAACAGAGGCGTATTGTGCACCTATCATCTCATCATTATTTGGCCACAGCCAAAATCAGAGTCCAAGCTCTATTAAGGTTTCCCAATAACTTCTTCCCCTCAAAGGTCTTCCGTTTTAGTAAATCTATTTCAAGTTCAATCCTTCAAAATGACCAAAAAACGAATTAACTACATACCTTCCCAAAACGAGGATATTTCAAAAGTATAAGAAATTTTATTCAATCAATTTGGACGCAGAATATATCGGTATGCTGGGAGTTGGTAGGAGCAAGGAGAAATAAAAACTCGGCTTCGAATAAATACAGTTATATTCATAGATAATAGATCAACTGATAGATTACCATTAATTACAACTAACATAAGACATATCGTCGGTAGTCCTTTCTAGCGCATGACATTACAGTTTAAAATACGCATTACGAAAAATATAACATTAGAAAAATAAAAAATATGGAGTGTATTTTAATAATATTTTAATAGACGTGCAAACAATATGACAAAAACACTATTTACCTGCAAAACATTAATTCGAAAAAAAACGCGATTCAGTAAAAAATGCCGAAATGATAGCCTATAATACTAAAGGTCGAGGCAATAGTTCAACTTTACACCGAATAGCACCATCAAGTTCACCACAGAGAAAAAATTTCGACCGTTCGCGACCCAAAAATAAAGTCCATGATTCGACCGCGCGGCCGAGTTCGTTTCCCGCGCGCGTTGCCAAGCGGACAAAATGCATTCTCAGCGATGCCTTCGTGTGGACCTACGCACATTTCGGAATGGCGATATTCAATGGAGGTGTTGCAAAGGAACTCCATGGATTGTGAAAAGAAGACATCATGTATAACTTAACTCATAATAAATTCATTGAATGGCAGTAAACCCAAATAGCTTAAAAGCCGCGTTCGTTCAAAATATAAATAAATAATAATTTGACAAGCACGCTTGAAATTTCGCTTTAGTTCGTTGAAGGTTATTCTAATGATGAAGATAAAGTCCATTTTTGAACTCAATGATTAGACGAATGTTTCCACGTGTCTCCTTTGGAGGAGCTCTCCTACATTCTGCCTCTTCCATGCGACAGATAAACTAAGGCATATTCATTTCAAGACAGTTATAAACCTCGGAGGGCCTTACGTTATAAAAAATACTAATTCTGACGCCGGGTTTCTCTCCAATCTTCCTCCATTCCCCACAAAGCTGCACCATATCCACACTATCCATGGCTCTAGAGACCTATAGCCAACGATTGCATTACTATGTACTTATTATATTACGCATTTTTACCCATAATTTACTGTTGAACTACTCATTGTTAACTATCCATATGAATCCATTTTTACGAAGTCAAGCCTGAAACAATTAAATTTATCCATATTAATTCAATTTGACAGTGGTAGGCTTCACCTCGGAGAAGTTCATAATTTGTTGCACTCATGATTAATGACAATACTTCGTACTTTTCTACAAATTTTAAATTTGTAGAAAAGTATGAAGTATTTTAATTAATCATAAGTACTAACCATATGATGTCATTCCAATTTTATAATTCCTTTTATTTCTTGCCTCTACACTTAGTACAATTCTCTTATGCGGTATTATACATTTTTCACCTTTCTAACATTATTTCTAGCCTCATGCATACGCTGTTTCCTGTCAATTCCGTTTAATACACGGAAGGATTCCTAATCAATAAATTCATTCATGTTGGCAAAGCAGTTTCAAACGATTACTGCACTCGAGATTTACTCGAGGGAAAATGATCAGGTCGGTGCGGATCATAGAGCGATTGCTTCCCATTCTGAGGGCATTGGATTGAGCCCCGGCTGTAGCCGAGGTTTTCATCAAAATCTCGATCCCCCACGCCTTTCTGATTGGACGTTTGGTCTGTGGACCTCTCAAGCTACGTTTTCATACTGCTGCTTTTGCGCTGTCGGACAGTGTGAAGTCATTCAGAAGCGAGATCTTCAACGCACGCTACATTTACGACGAAGTTACCAATCTTTCAATTCGTCGCCGGAGCTACGGCAGGGAGAGAGGACTGACGCATTCTGCCTGTCATTTGTTGAGCAGGTGATTCTTTCCCAAAGAATTGTGGGTCATCTTCTGGGCATAAGTTGAACTTAGGTGGTGCGGGCACGTCGCCAATACTTCTCGTAAACGTCCATTTTACATCAGAAACTCCTCATTACGTTGTATCACAATCACTCACTCACTCTGTGTTTCATTCCGAAGGTTGGTTTTTGATGTGAGAAAAGAGCTCATCCCGTACTACGCCAATGACGTGTGAAATTCACACATTCACGGTAGGGGGGCCAATTCCTTTCCCTGTGTCACCTGCGATTTTCCATATGTTCTGACAATCAAATAGTCGTTTAGCATACAAAAGCTGTGGCTCAAGTAATATCTGGGCACGGAGAATGCAAAGGATATATTAAGAAGATTGGAAAAAGCCAGGATGGAAAATGCAATGAATGTGATGAAGAAGATTCCTTTAGACATCGCATTGAGAGGTGCATCCGCTTTGAAACATGGCGAGCTAAACTGAGTTTAGAAATGGAAGTCAGATCCGAAACCTGTAAGGATCTAATAACCTTCTGCCTGAAAAATGGGAGGTTCAAAGAACTGGAGAGACTCTGTATCACGCCCCAAGAAGACCACTGATCACAGTGGTAACAAAAAGGACAGAGGAAGAAGAGGGGGAAGAAATGAATTAAGAGATAAAAGAAGACCTCGGCGAAAGGAGGAGACAAGGGCCGAAGAAAGAAGAAGCAGTCCCAAAATAGGAATGAAGACCTCGGAAAAAGGGGAAGTGCAGGGTCGGAGAAAAAAAGGAGAAGAAGACGACGAACGAAAGAAGAGAACGCGATGGCCTCATGTGGCATCTATCCGCGTAAAATCAGATGTATGCACAATTGAACTTTAAATCGCAATTGCATATTGTCTCATGAATATAAAAAGTTAATTTACAATATGTATTAAAATGTAAAATCAAATGTATTGATAATAATGCAGATTAAAGAGGGGTAAACGAGAGTAAATACCACGAGAAAGTTTGGAGGTCGTGTCCAGAGAGGTTTCACCCAGATTTGAAACCGGGACCCTCCAGTCGGTATCCCAGCGCTCTACCCAACCACGACCCCTACTATCACAATGAACATTGTCTATAAGAAAGGCTGAAGGCATCACGGTTTCCCACCGTCTTCTGTTCGCATTTGATCCTTCCGCTGACATGAAAACGGCGTATGCATGTGACGCACAACGTAGCGGCAAAAAGACACAAGAACTTCTGAGTGAAAACGTATCTTTAGACTCTAGTTATGTCTGCAGATCATAGCCAACGGTGGGCTTCACCCAACTCCTCCTCCGTTAGCCAGAAATCCCGACCCACCTTAATGGCGCAAATGACCTAAAATGTCGGCTGTCTCCTCAAATAACCCATCAGTCAGCAGTTCACGGGAATGCCTTATAATCACACAAATATATAAGCGTCTCGGCCTAGACCGCAAATTAGAGGCTTAAGGCGCACAAGTAAGAGGCTAACCGCATTTAATTCATGCATACCAAATCATTTTAAAAGAAATATGCCTCATTTGAAACTAAATCGTCCATCATGGCAATATAAAAGCAGAGCTAACATTAATAAACCACACAAAGCTCATACGAACAAGCATGTATAGATCTGCAAAATATATACCAATTATTTGCATACAAACATAGCATAAAGAGGAAGAAAAAAATGCCTATTAGAAAATGCATTAATATATCCCACGCTAACTGTTGAGGGAATGTAAAGCAAATACATAACAAAAGCAAAATGAGACATTCTATATTCGAGGGGTCGATAAACAAGCCGTGTTTGTCTTTTTTCGGCTGTTTATATAACGCGAGCAAACGGATATCCCTTCAAACATGCCCTCGTGTTCGCAAAGTAACCGTTTGTCCCGATTTCAACGTTATATGTTAAATAACGTTCTGCAAACGTTTTTATTCTTCTTGTTGGAAATATTCTATATGCACAACAAGGAGCTGAAGTACGCGCACGCATTTAGCATGTTCCACTTATATTATGTCGCTTCAGGAAATGTATATCTTGTAAGACGTTGCTATGAGCAATACCAGCTATCGAGCACTTATTACTGTGGGAATGAGTAAGTACAGATTAACATACTTAGCAGAAAATTGCATCAAAATCAAACAAATTTCAGAATTTATCAATGTCATTTCATCAATGGGAACTATGATACTTGGGCTCATCTTCAATTTCAACCACTTAAAACAACAAAAAGTTCCGTGCTCCATCATTCAAAGGATGTTAGGCAGTAATATTCCACTGATCCATGCAAAAAGGCAATATGATTAAGACCTTATTATTAATATCGCAATCAATCATTTATTTTGTTTATGCGTTCCTCGGTGATTTAATGGGGAACACCCAACATTGCTTTTCATCACTTTAAGTATTTTTTTTTAATTTTACGCAATCACTCCGAGATATGTTTCTCTGGCCAATGATCCACGCATCAGATTAATAGATTGAACACTTAAAAGAAACATTTTCCGAGCCCTTATGAAGACGTAATGGCGTATTTACGAGGGTTGTATGTAGGTACATGAATGGTAATAATGAAAGATTTCTTATTGCTAAAATTATGTTGAACGGTATAACTTTACACATGCAGCATTGTGGTGTCAAATGTTTAATTACGAGAACGAAAATACCGGGAAAAATACAATGGTGCCACCTACATGGTGAAGCAAAACAAATGGCCAAGAAAATGCAACTCCGCTGCCAACCGAACAAATATAAACTAGCAGAGCACTATAAAATACATTTTCTAGCACTTAATAGTTAAAATAATACGGCGCACTCTATCCGTAGGACTTCGGCCAACTCGTGGAATGCTGCTTCGGAGGCAGCGAATTGCTCCATTTGTTCAGGTTCTCTTCCGTCAGCGTAACACCTGATTTCAGATTTTCTCGTCTTTTATCCATTAATTGATATTTCATTTCTTATAATATTCGATCTCTTAGCTCTTCGATTGATATTATTTCTGCTTAGGGCACTTGAAAACAATTTGATTTTAGTGGCATATCTGCCATTCCTTGGGCCAAACAGGGGATATCCATTTCTCCATTCCCTTTCATTCCTTTGACACATTATTAACTGGCCTTATTTCCCACTCTCTTCGGACCATAAGATGAATAAACAAGTCAAGGGGCAAATTTTATCATTGCTTCCTTTATCCATCTATTGCATAATCAGGGAGACACATTATTGAGTCGAAAGGCATGACTATGCATACGTTGTTGTCAATGATTTTAATATATTCTCTTTTAATTAGAGCATCCAAACCTGGAACTAAGAATGAACTTCATCGAAATATAAATTTGGAGCATGCTCTTATACTCAGTGAAGCTTGGACGATGACTGCAATTACTGCAGCTGAACAAAGATAGTTGGAAGCAATGAAGAGGTCGTGTTATCGAAGAATGATGAAGATGATATGGATGGTATGATTCGCCAATGAAGAAGTCCCATGGTTATGTCGGGAGGAAATATGTTTAGTGATAACTATAAAAAGTAGAATGAGCAAATTTATTGGACATATTCTGCGACACAACAGCCGATTGAAAACAATAGTTGGAGGAAAAATGAACGGGAAGAAGAAACGAGGAATATAAACGATCGAATGCGTGAAGAAAATTTAGAGGAAGTTAAAATGAAGAATTATGTAGGAATTAAGCGGCTGATGGAGAGGAGAGTGACGTGGAGAGCTGCTGCAAATCAATCTTCGAAATGATGACCGCTGATGATGAATAAGAACAGCAATATTTTTTTACTCTAAGGCATACAATTCTTCCTTTAAGGCAAATAACGTACACTCTTGTTACGTGAAGTATCATTTAGCTATTACCTTCTTATCCTAAAATATTAGCAAACTGGTTCTAGGGATTCCCTCATAACCATTTTGCCAAATTGATGCCATTTGCTTCCGTCAATTTGACCAAAGCCCGCTTTTCCATTTCCCGCATGCATTTCGCGCGGTCCTTAAGCCATCCACGATTTTTATCTTCTATTCCAACCAATAAATATTTCATAAGGATAACTGATAACTTTACGGACCATTATATCGGCAGCTCGGGCCATATTTTTCTGTGTCTCTCGTCCCATTCCTTCGAGTTTATATAAGACTTAACTATAAGAATCGAACCTATCCGTTGTCTTTATACACTCAGAAAAGCCTTGTTTCAAGCCACCATCAAGGTATTGCCCTCAAACTTGTGCTGTCTCTCAAACCCAACAGCATGCCACAATGTATCAAAGAAAACGGTGATGGTATCATTCACATATTTAATTTTAATATATCGGGAGCACCGATTTACAAGCCATTATTCAATGGAGCAATGCGTAGATTACCTATCTGTTTAATTTATTTCCCATTCTTAAGCTTTCGTCTCCGCATTCACAGCAGCTTTTAATTTATGCTTTCTCTTGTCCTCTTTCGAAACTAGTGACAACCTCGTTTTTTGGGTTTTTGCATGTTTCCTTTCGTCTAAGTTAATAATCCTGCGGCCCTATCCACAACTGTCCAATGCAAGCACTCTACAAGATGAATATGAGGTCACAATAAGCATCTGCGTCAACGTAGCCTCAACCTTAGTGTGGCATTTCACAACGAAATTCGTTAATTATAGGTACAGATTATTTATTTTTAATCGATAGGTTTCATAGGGTTGAGCCTGGAACCACTGAAAAGTCTCTTTTTTTACGAGGGTAGGTGAAAATCTCTCGTTAGACACTGTGATTCCCGTAGCTCACAGTAGTGTGGGACTCTAACCCACTAAAAACACCTCCCTTTGGCTACAACTGAGCAAGCTCATCTTGCAGCTTTCCTTTCATGCTGAAAAGTTTATTTTTACATTTATGTATTGATCATAATTTAAATAATTCAGAAACGGAGGTCAAACCTGAGGCATTAGGGATACCCGAAAATCACAGATCAACAAAACTGAAACGTAGAAGGCGTCCTCCACTTTCCTGAGAGGGAATTTATCGAACGAAAACCCTCGCCCATATTCGAGGAACGCAGCATGCATATTAGCAGGGTTGGGTCATTACACGTAGAATATTACGTAGGTTATGTAGATTATTACTTTATCAAAAAAGAAATATTTTATGTGTAAAGAAAATGTAGGCAATTATAATGTTATAAAAATAAATAACTAAATTAATGTCATAGTTACAAAATTACATTACCTTACACAGATAATGTTACTCTAACTAAATAACTGACTTATTGAAGTTTAACAATACTTTATTATTTAATTATAGAATTTATATTTATCAAATGTGACTTGTCCTGGTAGATGAACCCACAGTGATTCCAAAATGTTGACCTCACACACAACACAGGTAAATGTTATCCTGTGGCCCTTTGATGCAGCAAAATAATCTTTATCTTCCTATTATATTTAATATTTAAATTTGATAATTTATAGTTAATATATTATTAAATTTACAGGAAAATAAATAATAATTAGTGTTATAATTTAAGTTTTAAGTTCAGTTGCATGTTCCCATTAAAGGGGTGCATACTAAATGTATTATGCAGGTATTTATTATTCAAATTTGCCACAACAAAGACAATGGCCAACCAGAAGCAATCAAGCCATTTACCAATCAGAGTAATTCCCTGACCAGTTTCTAAAATGGCAGGTAGGCCACAGCATGGTCTGTGGAGTGATAGAGGCTTCAAATTAGTAAAAGAAAACAAAAAATGCGCAGATTTTTGCACCGTATGTCAGAAGACATTGAAGAATACTGCTGCAAAACGATTGGAAACTCACAGGTAAGAAAATCGTATTAGTCCATGAATATTGTTCAATTAAGTTATTTACATAACCTCAAAATAAAACAATTAGGCCTGGGGTCAATGCCACATTACACTAGCCTAGATTGTTGTTTTACTACTGAATACTTCAAAATTATGGACAGGCCCTGGGCCTAGTGAGTGCATCCATTTGTATTTAAATGTTTTTTGTTTGCTTCTTGACTATAAATGCATGCCGGTTTCCATCATCAACTGCTGCAGCTGCAATGCCCTTAAGCCATCCTTAAGTCACCTCAACTCCCAAAAGAAGATATAGAGTTATTGATAGCAGTGAAAAAGAAGATGCAGATGGCCTCAGCCTTCCAACTCCCAGTGAAGCTGAAAATGCTACTCTGCCTGGCAGGCCATGTTCATCAGCGTCATCAATTAATTTGCCATCTCTGAATTTTGCCAGTACATGTGAAGAGAGTTTAACTATCAGCAATGATGACACTAACAGTTGTGATAATAATGATCAACAAGACCCAAGCCCAAAGCAATGGTTTTAATATCGCAGTTTAATACGGGAAAAATTGCCTTTTTTGATCAAATGTCACAAGCAGAGAATGAAGTCGCCAACCGTGCACTAGGATAATTTATGTTTGACTGCAACATTCCTTTCAGCATTCTGGAATCAAATCGCTTTAAAAGTTTTGTTAAGACCTTACGACCTTCATACAGACCTCCAGTTCGAAAAACTCTTGCAATAACTATTCGTGACAAAGAGTATGATAAGTGCAGAACTTCTCTAAATTTTGGTTTGCATTTTGTACTCCTCATCGATGGGTGGACGAATGAGGCAGCTAACACAAAAATGTAGCAGCAATGATACATAATGCAGCAGGTGAGGTGGGCTTTCTTAATGCTTGGGATCTTTCTGGCGAGAGGGAAACTGGAGATGCACTTAAAGACATAGATTCACAAACAATTGTTGAAGCAAGAGATGTGCTCGATTCGGAACTTTATGCTGTATGATTAAACAATACCGCCAACATGATCAAAATGGACAAAGTAATATCTCGGTGGCACTTTCACATGCAATTCACACACAGCCAATCTTCTGGCCAGAGAACTTGTTTCAGCTGAGGTGGAATCAAGAGTAAATACTGTGTTGAAAGCTTTTATTTCAGCTGATCAAGAAGTCCGTCTTCTTGCATTTGGTGGCCACCGCATAACACTGGCTTGTGATACGCGTTGGTGTAGCAATGGAGATGCCTTCCTCTGTCTCAAAAAGAACTTAACAGCAATGCAGAAAATAGCTGGCCAAGGAATATCAATTGAACGTACAGCTCTGAAGTTGATATTTGATGACAGCTTCAAGAAAGAAGTTGATGATGGGATCAAGCTATTTGACCCTGTCTATACCCTAATAAACAAGAGTCAACAGACACAGTATTGCTGATGCAGCAGAGGAGTGGCTTCAATTGAAATTACCCGATGGATACCCAGAACTTGAAAAAAAAAAGTTGAGAAAAGGCGAGAATATGCCCTCACAATATATAACTTAACTGCAAACGTTTTGCACCCTATTTATCGAGGGAAGAGATTGAGTACAGAACAGCGTGATGAGGTATATAAGGCTATAATAATAGTATATTTTTCTTGAAAATGGATGAAGGACAAGTTTTAATATCTCCAACCTAATTATAATTAACTGCACAGTAATAAAACTTGCACCTGTAGGTGGAAGAGTTCCTGCTGGAACAACTTGATGGAGATGGGTTGGAAGACCTAGCAAAATTCATCAGAGCTAGAGAAGACAGTGTTTTCCGTATGCTGAGAAACAAGGGCATTAAAAGTCCGTCAACCCTTTGGGAGCTTGCTAAACGCAAGCATCCAGGTTTAAGCAATCTAGCAAATAAATTACTACATGTCCCTGCACCTTCTGCACATAATAAGAACTAAGATATTACAATATTCCACAGATAAAGTTTTAATCGACCCGGGTTTCGATGCACTGCATCATCACCTGATGATGATGCAGTGCATCGAAACCCGGGTCGATTAAAACTTTATCTGTGGAAAATTGTAATATCTTAGTTCTTATTATGTTCATATTCCACAACATCACGCCTGATTCCTCCCTTTTTATCTTCTGCACAGCTTGAAAGAGTATTTCGTAATTGGTCATATGTACACTGCCCATTAAGGAACAGGCTTACATTTGAAAGATCTAAAAAGTTGCTAAATGTAAAAACCATACTCTTAAACTCAAAGATGTCAAATCTGATGAATATTAGCCATAGTAAAATAAAAACACTAATAAAAAGTAAATTCTTGAAATCGATTGAGGGAGTGAATGGTATCCCTACTTACCCGTAATTTTATTTATTATTCTACTACCAGTAGGTAATATTTAACAATATGAACAAAAAAACCTTATATTTTGTGGATTTAGATAAGATTTTGAGATAGGTAGGCATACACCTATAAAGGGGGTGTCAACCATTTATGTGTACAGAATTAGAAATGAAAACATTTAAGCCTAATCAAGGCACTTTTAACGTATACATTCTTAGTTATTCTAGCTGAAGATCTATCTATCCCACGAAACTAACGATAGGCGGCATTGAAAACTAAAAGTAGGCCTACACTCCCCTATTGGACATCTCTAACGAAAATATGTACAAATAAACAATACTTTAGCAATAGAGATGCCTTTCTCTGTCTCAATAAGAACTTACCAGCAATGAAGAAAGTAGTTAGCCAAGGAATAACAACTGAATGTATGAACTGCTCTAAAGTTGATATTTGATGATACTTTCTCTATGCCTTGATAGAGATGCAATAACACTACATATAATATTTCACATAGTGGCAATGGACATAATTTCACTTCAATACCAAATACTAGGAAATATGACCTACTAAATATATAACTAATTGCAATTACTGTAAAGAAAATTTAAAAAAATGATTGAAATGAAAAAAAATATGAGAAATAAGTTTGGCCTAAAAAAGAACTTTCACCACCAATGTTGAAGATGTTGGAAGAATGTTGGAGATGTTGGAAGAGAGAGAAAAGGCCATCACCAAGGCTTGCCTTCCTTATATATCATCAATATCTAACAAGATATCGAGGATATTAAAATGATACGGAGTTGAAACGATACATAAATCGCATGCTAAGCACAAAAATTTCCTGGTCACCTCTAAGGACAACCTCGGCCTGAAAACTACCGGAGTGTACCGCATACCATGCGCCTGTGGTAGGACGTATATTGGCGAGACATGAAGGACCGTGTTGAGAAAAGAATCAAAGAGAATGAAAGGAGCATTTGGCTTTTCCAACCGGAAAATTCTACATTAGCAGAGCATAATAACCTTTCCCTTGGTCATCGTGTCGATTTCCCTAATTCCACACTACTTTCCCAGGCGCCCAAATATTGGGAAAGAATAGCAAAAGAAGCAGAATACAGGTGGAACAAAATAACATCAACAGAGAGAACGGCTTCAACTTAAGTAAGAGTTGGAGACTGGTAATTGACGAAATTCAAAGAATTAGAAACGGCTCCCACAACAATGGGGCATCTCTGGCTATCTACTATAATAATCACCGATATGTATACATATATATGTGTCAGTAAATTTCACATTAGAAATACGCGTGAAGCTGAATCTTCATTTGGCTAAAGACCTTTTTTTATTTGCAAAATTAAATTAGAAATTATGGTTTTCTGTTATTGTAAAATATACCAATAGAAAGAAAATAAAATAAAGATTTTTATTCCTCAATTCGAATCTTGTACTCCGGTCGAAATTCTGAAACTTTGGCTAAAACTTAAGGATTTTTCGCAATACTTTAGCGTTTTAGAGTATCGTCGCCATAACGACCATGCTCATTGCTTAAGTCGAGATTCCGTGTATATATCCATTAACTCAATGATTCTTTGCACTAAATAAGACATGGTTTATTACAATCAATGTAAATTATAATATTTTTACAGTTGATATTCAACGGGCACCTTCACTAGTATATATGTGTAACTGCCAGCATCTTCGCTTGACTCATTGTCTTGATGAAGATGGCTGAGTCAACCATCGAAACGTTGATGAAGTTCAATAATCTTACCCAGTGTCAAACCCGAGAAACCTTTACGATTATCATTCGCCGGGATAACCTTAAATCCTTGGTATGAAATGGCTACAAATGACTTAGGCTCACACCAATCGAATTATACAATATTGCTTTGACACTTGCATTACTTGGCATTTAGCCAGTTAAGTATCTGGTAGTAATTGATTTCCTGACAGGCCTAGCAATGGTAGGCTTATCATAGGCTATTTAAATTGAAAATGTACTAAACTCAAATTTAATTTTTAAAATATCTTACTATGTCGTTAAAACAAATATTTTCCAATCACCTTAAATCACTTACCGCATTTCACGGCATATAAGACGTCCTATTTTTCCCTACTTAGCCCTATTTTTTTCCAAAATTAGGGCTAAAAAATCACCTCCGAGTCTTATATGTGAAGGTATGGTCTTTCACAGGCTAATGGACGATTTTCTTGAGTGTACCCCACTGAAATGGGGGTGCGTCTTATATGCCGTCAAATACGGTATTTAGCAGTGATGTCAATTTATTTTCTACATGTAGAATATATAATTATTAGCAATATTCTACATTACATACTCTACGGTAGAATATATGCATAGATCACGCATTTTCTACACAGAATATTCTACTGACCCAACACTGTATATTACACACACTTTCCCATCTTTTGAATTATTTCATGTCTTCACCCTCTTCTCCTCGTGCTTTCTCAAAACCTCCTTTCCCCCTCGCCATCTGTCACATTGACTCGATCCCTCTCCCTCCACTCCTTCACTCCCTCCGTCCTCATCTTCGCCCATATCTTGCTTGACAACGTGCTTGACATTATCCCGCTCTTTCCCCTCCTCCCACTACCACTCCTTCTCCTCTCTCCCTTCACATAAAGAGCTTCGCAATGCTTGAGTATCAGTATCGCATCACGATATTAATTTCGCATCCATTGATATGGCATACTGAATGATATTTCATGCAGGACGACATGGAAATAAAATAGCATTTATATTTCATGCCACATTTGTCACAATACGTTGCGTAGAATAATCCTCACTAATGTATAAATTTGATAATATACTTTTCTATAATTACGCTCATTACCGACTGACTGACTCTGTAACGCTGTAAGATGGAGCCACAGTCACGAAAACGAATTTATGCCATGTGTGAACTGCCTATTTCTTCAGGGAAGCGGTAGTCCGGTGTTAAGGTGGATGATTGTGGAGTGGAAGGTTTGGGGGCGATGCCCTGGTGTGGTAAATATCTTTTTCTTTTTTTCATAGTTTTTTCGCTTATCTTTATAGATATTGTGCTTTCTTCATGGTAACTTCCATTAAAAATCCATGTCGATAAAAACACAATAATAACTTCCACACTTTAACGTCACAAATTAAAGACGGACCGACCCAGGTTTCGGCATACAGTGCCATTATCAAGGCACCTTGATAATGGCACTGTGCCGAAACATGGGTCAATACGTCTTAAATTGTGACATTAAACCGTGGAAGTTACTATTGTGTTTTTATCGACATGGACATAGCATTATTCCACAAAATTAAGCCTGATACGCTTTTATACGCCCATTAAAAATATTTTCACGCAATTTCTTCCTTTCTAAAGTGATACACTCATTAATTCCTGGGAGCAAGGCGAGTTATATGGAGCCACACATCAAAGTGTTTGTTATATTCAATATCATTAAACGAGCGCCTTGGGCGCCTGACAACTAACTAGTTCTTGTATAATTCATAAACCCACTACATTTTTTTCTCCACTGTATAGCCTCAACTAATGAGCAAAATGAATTGAGAAGCGATTCACAAGTTACCACAGGCAAAACAAGGTATTTCAAAAATCTCATTTCATGTTTTAAGTCAGGTATCTTCTATTTTGCTTTCCAATCGCAAAAATCACATCGTATTTCGCAAATCCGTAGACAAAGCATATCTATCAAACAGTATCGTAAACGAGAACTCCTATTCCTCTGCAATGCAGACGATATTTCCTTTGTGGAATCGTCGAACTTTATGCATTCGCGGGTGACCCCGTGAACTGGTTTGTGGTTTCCCCAAAATCATAATTCATTTTTTGCACTCAACATTTTGCTTTTCAACCGCAAGAAGTTCGAATTAAAATTGTCGAACATTTCAAACCAAACGTTCATTAAAAAGCCGCGCATCCAATGATATCGCAAATAGCAATATATCGCAAGGTGATATAGAGCATGCTGCATTATATCACAAATAAAAGCAACGCAAATACCACGAATCGGCAAATGATAGGTATTTAGCAGGTAGCATGGTATCGCAAGACGATAGATCGCATATCCTATGATATTACAAAACGATGGATCGCTGCTAAAAATCAATAAAGACATAGCGCATAGGTACTGCATGATTTCACAAAGCAATACAGAGCAAAGACTGATATTTAGCATATGGCATGATAGAAAAACGAATCGCATGATATCGCAAAACAAAGCATTGAAAATCACATTATATATCCCGCGCTGCGTTCTGGAAAAACATAGGCCTACATGACACGGGTGGAAACCTGCATCCATACTTCAAACCTGAAGAAGCCTGCTGAAACGCCGGCGAAAATGTCGTACGACGATGTATCGTAGCGGAGTACATCCTGAAAGATTAGGCACGCCTATTCCACCACTCCGCGGAAGCCTTCATCAATATTTATCACATTACATAAAAAAACGATACCTTGCATAGTCCAAGAATTCAATAATGCAATAAATATCTAGTGAATATCGCATTTAGCATTCGATACATCGCGATAACGCTACCTCTACTCCCTTCTCCCACCGTCTCCGCACACGACGATCCTTCCTTTTGTAACCTACTCTCAGCCACGCACCCATCCCATTCCACCAGCTTCCCCCGCTGCCCCCCTCCCCCAAAAAAATATATGCCCTCCTCCCCCATCCCCACAGGTCGTCCCAACGGCGAGGGTGGGAGAGAGATAGAAGGAGAGAGAGAGAGAAGAAAACGCTCCGCTTTAAAAAAGGACCGCTCGCGCCGCGACGAATGAAAAATTCGTCGGGGCGAGAGTTGCGTCCCAGCTCCCACCCATTCATCCACTCCCTCCCTCCCTTCCGGTTCCCCTCCTTCCCCCCGCCCCTCGCCAACTCCTCATTCTTTTCTGATCCCTTTTATTTCCTTTTATTTTTTTTTCTCTTTTTCGGCCGCTTCTCTCTCTCTCCCTCCCTCTCAAAATGTAATGCAAACATGATTCGAGCATGTCTGAAGGTACATACACTTATCTAAACGCACACCAGTAAACCATGTCGCAAGCTCAGTGCGCCGGAAAATCGAAATTTTCGAGGTGTTTGGATGAGGTGGGCGAAAATAAGTGAATGCGAGGGAAAGCTTTTGGCAAAACTGTGCGGCTCCTCCACGGGTGTATTTATCAAGGCTTCGATAGAATAAATTAGGGAACCGGGCGGACTCGAGGATACGAGAAAGGAAATCATAGTGGGAAACAATAGATTTGGCAGTAAATAATATTAAAATCCTAAATATTTCGGAAACTTGCACTCCCGTCTCTTAACTGAAGCAATACTTTTAATGGGAATATAAGCAAGATGTTTGTTAGACCTACGTACTTTGCCTCGCCAAAATACCGCAAGATAAATTTCTACCGTGAAGCCAGCAGCGTAAATAAAGACTAATTTTACGCAGATGAATATATGAAGAACGGATTAAGGAACACCTTATATCGGCCACGGAAGGCAATATTTAGATAATTTATCGGATTCATTTCGAATCAGAGCTAAGACTTAACGTAATGCGCAGGTGGCAGCTACTCGGGGGCTTCATACTTAATAAGAGAGAGGGCAAACGAAAAACAAATGGTGACAAACAATCTTTTATCTATTAATGACTTCTTCTGGAATAACCTTATAGTTATATATAATCCTGGACATACTATTTGCCACTCCCTACACGACCTGATGTTAGCAACCAGCGTTCAAAATAGTAAATATTCTGTGTAGATCCCTTCTTCGGTAATAGAAAAAGATAAGAGGTCATTTGAATAAATCGGGAACAAAAACGCACCCGGGCATTAAATTTACGTAATTATGAACGGAGCCTTGGTGCAAAACGCACAAAGAAGAGTTTCAAGATTTCATTAGGATTTCTCACTCCATTTAACTCGAAATCCTTTTCAACCATAAACGCTTAATCATTTGCAGTAAATTGGTCCCGAAGAAGGTGAGTTGAAACCGTCTCTCCGGTCCTTCACTCATAATAAGAAATGAATTAATCCAATTAAATGTCTCCCTTCTGTCCCTATCCAATCTCGGGGCTCCGGAAAGACGGAGGGAACGGTGGAAGCGAACTTATTCCCTTTGTGCGAAGCAACAGTGAGACAATGGAGTACCCTCCTCCACGAAGCACTCACTTAACAACGTAACACGTTTCGACGAAGTGCATGCAGAACTGTACGGAAGAGTTAAGGACCTAAACTGAAATTCATTATTTGTTAAGGCGAGGATGTAATAATATTTCTAGAGAAAAAGAATTAGGAAACATAATAATATGAGATTCCCTTCTGAAAAAATCTCCCACAATAAAGGGAATGTCTTGCTTTGGTTAGCCTATCAAGATGGGGCTTACAGATTGTGGCGCAGTAAAAATTCATTTACCCGTTGTGACGAAAGCTGAACAGATCGGGGAATGCGAGCACGGGAAAGAAACCTTGGCCAGACGTTCGCCATGTTAGACAGGTATGTTGGCTATTCAGGGAAGCAAATGTAAAAAATGAGACTTTATACCCACCCAAGTCCGAGCATCCGGTAAAGCCTGCAATGAAGATCCATGGAAGTTTAATGTGCAATTTCTTCATCTACCTCCTATAGTCTTGGCTGAGGTAACTGTCACTAAGTTACCTCTGCAGCAACGAAATACAAAGTATTCATTGCGTCCAAGAACTTATCTGCAAGGAAAGTCAAGGAACAACGCAAAAAACAATATTTTTCAGTCATGGGCTCATGGTATACGCCCCTGAATTCCTCCCCAACCATTTCCACACCTTTGTCAATAATATAATTAAATTCAGCCAGTCATGCAAAAAAGGTCAGAGGCGAGGGATCAATTCATACGACCTATTCAAATTTGTCCACAGAAAGAATATTGAAGGGATGGAATTGCGAAAAGAACCCCACGGATAACTTCTGTGAATCGACAGGGAAAATAGATTTTAGGGTAGATGTGTCAAAGACCGAAGCAGTTGTTTTTGATAGGGGGAATGGGAAAAAAAACTGTGTAATGAGAAAGTATGGTGAAACAATTGGACAGGTTAACGATTTTGTGCATCTTGAACCATGGGTTGAAACGGTGGAAGGAGAGATGAAGAAATCAAAGGCGTTCGAATACAGGAAGGTAAGTGGACGGCAGTATGTGGAGCATTTTAAGTAATGCGCGTTTGTCTAGGCGAAAGGAGCAGTTTTTTATTGTACAAATGTTTCACGAGTATTCCACCAGGTAACAGGCTTCATATCTGCCGACGTTTCGACGGACGACGAAAGAAGAAAAAGATATTAAAAGAAATTTTAATCGAGGAACTGATTTCCAATTAAGTAGTGTCAGGAATCTTATCATCAATTGCATTAAAAATGTAAAGGAAGTGCAGAGAGTCAGTCAACGGTCAATCAGACGAACCAATCAGGAGTCACCTGATCCGGATTTTTGAGTATAAATAACGGCCAAATTTGACTCGCACGGCATTCAGAATTCCTGATGATGACGAACAAGTCGTACGTCGAAACGTCGGCAGATATGAAGCCGACCTGGTGCGAATACCCGTGAAAAATTTATACTTCAGATTCACCGGAAAAAGTATAGATAAATTAGTATTTTTATTGATTATTTCTATTTCCGGGACTCATTCCCCGTTTGTATCAACGCGGAATGAATCCCGGAAAAATAAATAATCAAGATTGCATCCGCGGAAGCCTAAGAGTTAGTATTTTCATTGTTTGTGTTCTCCTCCCGACTTAATTACATGGCAGTTAAACTTGGGTATGACCGGATAAGCATCATAAGAATTGGTTAAATGCAGTGGGATTGGGGTATCTGAAACGTTTTTGCGGCAAAAGTAGGCGGGATAGGGTTAGGAATGAGTGGTTCATGAAATAATGCGGAATGGTTGCTCCGATAACGGCGTTTGTACGAAACGAACGTCCTTCGTTTGTTTGGCCATGCCGAGAGAATCGATGGAAATCAAATAACGAAGCAGATTTATGACAAAGAAGTTAATGGCGTGAGAGGAAAGGGTACACCGAGAAACTAATAGGAGAAGATGGTGGACGATACTCTTAAGAGTATGAATATTAGGAGTATTAAGAATAGGAGATAGTGTATGAATCTAATAAAAGTGAATGTCGATAGAGCATTATGGAGGGAATAAATAAAAGAGAGCCAATTTCCAAAGCCTAGCGGCAATAGCTAAGTTTTTTGATTTTGCCTACCCCGAAAGTGAATGGTGTGATGGATAAGTACGCATGGGACTGCTAACAACTCAATGCTTGAATGGAATAAAAACGATAAAATTTCAAAATGCAAAGAACTGTGACTTTCTCAAAGCGTTAATTCCTTGATTTCTATAATATCCAATACTCATTGGGTTTGAATTACAAATTCTGTGATTCACTATTATCCACACATTTCTAACGTATATGCTGTAAAATTGCTATCTCCAATTCCTTATAATTACGTGTCTTTAGGTTAGTATATTTGTATCGAGATTAAATAAGATTCAAGATGCCTGTTAAAATAACCTATTTTTAAATAAGAGGGGAATGTACGAATTGAGGCATATATGTCTAGAAAATTTGGCTTGAATATAAATAAATCTCATGGAAATGTATGAAAATTATTTTTACAAGAATAATCGAGCAAGATATCGGATATAACCTAGAAGTTTCAGAAAAACCCTTTGTGCAATCAAGAACAGCACTTTGAAGCTATTTGTCAAATTTCTAAGTTCTGAAAATATTATCATAATTGCCTTCGTCCCCTGTATTCCAGTTACACTAAAGTACTAGAGGTTAAATTTCATTTTTGAATCCCTGCTGAGCAATTTATGCCAGTTACTAATTGCAGTTTATACGTTTATGAAGAAGAAGTCATTTTTGTCTTTAAGGATTAATGAGATACATACGTTCACAATGCAGTTTAAGTCTTGACCGCTTGTTACAGTTCGTCCCAGGATATTAAACAGGACATCTAAGCCGATGATTACTGCCAGAGAGAACCAGACCGAATACATTCATAGCTCTCAAATGTGTGGGCAATATTTACAATAATCGTGGTCAATAGATCGTGCATAAAATTATATGAGTTCACCAATCACCCCAGGATATTAATTAGAACGGACTATCTTTCAGTCAGAAAGGGGAAAAAATAGAAAAATTATGCGGCTATATTTATTAATTATAATTTTGGTAAATAGGTCGTTTAAAACATATCGAATTCCGTCGCTCATCCTAGGATATCAACGCAAACGTAAAAACGAGGATTTCGGCTAGAGATAGTCAAAAGCTATGCCATCAGTAGTATTGGGAGAGCACGTTTCTGGGAGATCAAACTCAATGGAGAGCGTGGCGTATTATAAAGCCGCCAATAATTTATTATGGCTATTACTCACTAGAAACACCCGGTGATTTAGGATATCAGCTGGAAATTAAAAATATTTTCCACTGAAGGGTACAAACTCTATGACTAATGGCTATTTCACGTTTGTCCAACCCCCATGCTAACTGCTATGAGGTGATATTTATTAAAATTTGGGTAACTAGATTTTACAAAAACATCGTCATTGTTAATCCCAAGATATCAACTTCAGTACAACCTTAAAGTACAGGATACACTGAACGAGAATGCAGGTAATCATTAATTCAAAATCAACAAAAACCAAGGAGTTCATTCGGCGAGAGTGACAATAAATGAGCACTAAATAGGTACGAAGAAATTTACTCATTGTCACTAGGACATATGAAAAATACTGATTTCGGTCGGTAAGGACTAGGATTAAGCTAACTAACCTCGAGATAATCCAGTTGGAAATTAGCGTCATTTCTGTCACCATGAGGCAATAAATATCCTAATCGTGACCATAGAAAAACATCGGCTTTCGTCTCGTTCACACCAGGATCCAGGATATTAACCCGATCGTAAAAACAAATTTTTCCTTCGAGGTGACTACGAAAATGTGTAAAACTGAGCGGAAATGTCTAGTATAATAATGGCAACAAGTAAAATAATTACTACCTTTCGTGGGTCAACCCTAGAATATCAACTTAAAAGCAAAACCGAGGGATTTCGTCTCGGAGGGTCAAAAATGCGCGAAACTGATAGTATTTATACTCTATGGTTTCATGCTTTACATTGTGGAAGTATTTAATATCCATACCAAATAATGTACTTAGTATTTTTTTCACAGCCGTTTTTTTTTACAAATACCTAGTTTGTATTGTTTATTGACCGTTGTTTGTTGTCGTAGTTACAGGGTTGGTTTGAGTGGGGGAGCAGGCAGTTATACCATGGCTTGGAATTGTGGGCGCAGTCAGGTGTCTTGAATGGTTGATTTTTCTAAAGAATAATTTCTCGGAAAGGAGTGGGGAAGACTGCGCGAACAATTGCTCAATACATTTGAATCTTAAATTTGAATCATCTTGAATTTGTACCTGATGATGCCGTAGATCGGCGAAACGCGTTGTACAGCTAATAAATTCTGTGGAAAAAATACTAAATACATTATTTAGTATGGATACTGACAATATTTACTAAAATCATGGTCACCAGGTCGTATAAAAGAGGTGGTCTTTCGAGGACCATCCTAGAATAACAACATGTACGTAAAACGAATGATTTCGGTGGGAGGTGGAGGGAGAGCAAGGTACGTGCCACATGGGTATCGGGAGAGCGGGCTGTTGCGAGGAGTCCGGGAGACAGGCCGAGTGGAGACCGCGAAGGGGAGCACGGGACGGCCGGCAGCCCCGAGGCGGCGCCCGCGGAGAGGGACTGGGCCGGCTCGGCGGGAGTGGGTTAAGGGCGGCGGCGTCGGCGGACCCAAAGAGTGAGGTCTGAGGGATGGTGGGTGGGTGAGAGGGGGAGGAAGGGGGAGGAAGGGGAAGGAAGGGGCAGGCGGAGAGATGGATAGGCGTGGGGAGGAGGAGGTGGGAGGAGGCCAGGTCGAACGGGGCGCCACTGTTTATCGCAAAAAACAACGGCGGGCTGGGAAATGAAGATTCGCCTCGACTCCGCGACCTCTGCGTGACAACGCGCCTGGTGGGAGGGGTATGTATCAAAACGAGTTTTTTTTTATTATTTCATTTTCTTTTCTTTTTTGCGCGCGTTGGGATGGGCGTAGGGGGTGGGGGAGGTGGGTGGGGTACGTAGGGGGGTGAGGAGTGGGGATGGAAGGCAAGGTTTTGTGGAAAGGGGTTAAGTGTGCGGGGTTGATAGACGAGAAGGGCCTAATTCCGCAGCTCCTCTCCGCGTGGAGCACGCCGGATAAAATTCCATCCTATGGTTAATCAACGTGGTTCCACGTACGTACGTACGCAACAAAGCTCACATACCGTGACCCTTTATATTTTTGTCAAGCATTGTTTACGACTAATGGTAGAATTTCAATTTCCCCCCGACAACATTGCGTTTGCCGATGCTACAAACTTATTAAAATACCAATAATAAAAACACCTTAAACTTTAAAACACGTCCTTAAATTCTGAAATATTTTCCACCCCCGTTGATGTAAATGTTACTCGTTAGGTAAAAAGATCCCTTTCTGATTATCCTTACGTGTAACACAATTTTTCCTTTTGAAATACTCTGAAAGGGCTCTAACCATTCACTATTTGGATTATTGCCTCAGAGCTTGTTTCTCGATATAAATTTAACCATTCCGAAATTTTTACCAGCGAATATAAAAGAGGCTTTAATCAAATAATCAATTACAAAAGTATGGGCAGTTGAGGCGCTATTGAATTCTCAAAAGAACTATTCTAACATTCACCTTACAATGAATGATAAAATGTCAAAATTATCTTGCTGTTTAAGAGAAATAAAAATTTAATATGATAGGCATAGGATACTATGAAAACTAAATTATATAAATCAACTTAATGTTATGAAGGATAATTTTGTTGAGCAACTGGTCTGGAGAAATTTGGGACTGAAAATGCCTGGTAAAAAGCAAAAGTTATAATGGCAGTGCCACCATAACAGTAGAGAGACAACATCTAGACCTACATTAGGCATTTAGGAAGTTATTAGACGCCTCAGTATTAATTTTATTTCTTAAGAATAACTGTAAGTTACGCATAATAAAATTACCAGCAAACAATGGAAGATATGGACTCCAAATTGAACTAGGTGTTGGGCTTCCTCCCGCAAACTTTAAGGGTAGCAGAAAATTAAAATATAAAAAAGCAAACACCTACAAATTATTAATAGAAAGGTCAATGCGTGCCTATTTTTTTATGTAAACAATGAAACCAATCAAACTCAACAAAAAATAAACTCTACGACTAATCAATACCCCAAATGGCTTAAAAATCAAAGCACCATGAAACTCCTAAGGAGCGAAGGATCAATAAGAGTGTTGAGAATTAATGTTACTGGCGGAAGACCAGCCGATATATCCTAGTGAGGGCGTCAAGTGGGAAATTTGACTTAGTTTACTGGACTCGAGTGACCTTTTCAACCCTTAAAGTTAGTTTGAGCGTGATTTTTCCCAAGTCATAATGGAAACCATATTCCAATTTTATTTTTTATTAATTTCAGCGTCCGTAATGAGTATGAAGTAAATATTTTTATATCAATGACGCAAAAACATAGTTATATATGACAAAAATTCTCAGTAACCAAATATATCCCCGATATATATCATCAATGTAAGATATCAATATTTAAAAAAAATCAAGGGGAAACGTGTAAAGACATTGTAAACTGAAATTAAGCTCTACCGAGATTTAGGTAAAAATAAGACGAAGAGGGATCACGGAAAAAAGTTTCAACCCCCGTGAAAAAGAATATAAATAAAATGTTTCCCAACGCGTATTATTGCCTTCCCATTTTCCCTCAAAATATTCCAATGTGTATTATCAGATGGAAAAGTTTGCTATAACCTTGAAATTAAACCAATTTTACCTTCAGCAACATAAAGCAATTCCACATAGTTCCCCGTCTGATAACATTAATGTTGTAGCCTTCGCTGTAAAGTCTGCGAAACTCAATTTCCCAAGTGGTGACCACTTCTGAGTGATCATTCATTAAAAATTCTATGTATCGCACGCAGTTTTCAAAGAATACTCATAAAAAATATGCTTATATGTATGCATGAAACAAGTCGCCCGCATGAGCCCGTCAGGGAATCCGGCAGCAGAGATGAGATCTATTTTTTGTCCTATACGAAACAAAATTTACGCATTGAACACTTAGACCCAAAATCATGACAAATAACGTAACAAAGAGGAAAAAATATCGTAGCTGATCGCTCTTATTTGCATGTATGTACATCAGAAATAAAATATTCCGGTAGAAATTTATTCGTTCAAATCATTTACCAAAATATCTTAGTATAACTTGAAACTATCGGGGATTCCTAGATATTTGATGCATAAATTTACTTCAGGGGAACCCTGGTCTCAGTGGGGCGTCTTTACCCTCGTAATAAACGCCAGTAATCTCATGAGTGAGGCAATAACAAGGGGAAACTCGGGCAACGATTCGGAGAATTAAGGATATAACTTAGCATCTAAGGAAGCAGCGTCTTGCTCTCAACCAGCTCCATCCGATCGAAGATTTTGGAATCCGTGGAACTCGCAAAATTCTCCAAAATTTGTTCCCACTCCCGCCTGCAACGCTCCGCGTCGCACTTCACGTTTGTTATAAATGCATGCGATTCCTACGCGTAAACGTCGGGGATATTTATTTTGGCCATCGCCGAACCACAAACATACCCAGGCATTTCTATTCCAGCCCACACGCCCACACCTACCTCCTGCACCCGCGGCCCTGCATGTGCCGCCTCCGATAGCATTCGGTCGCATAACTAGTCACCATCTCACCGTAACCCTCGCGGAGAATTCGAGTGACTTATTTCAGCGCTTCAGAGGATGTTGGGCAATTGTAACGGTGCCTCCACACGGTTTACGGGCTTCGAAACGGTTTTGGTTGGGGGATACCGAATTATCCATCCCCCATGATCTTCGATCCTATAGAATCATGCAGCACTTAAAAGAAATCACGGATAAAAAGAGGTCCTCTACTTCAGGGATCAATACATACAATTCCTAAGAACTTCCTATCATTCTCGAGAGCAATTCTCTGGGATGGATTTTAAAACTGCTATTTCCAATGTCTGATTATAGAGAGACAGAAGCGATCGCTGTTCAATGGTTCTTACACGTTATTTCATTCGCCTGAAAACATATACACCACAACGACGGAGACGGATTTTAGCGTCAGAATTTAGGATGGGCATTTGTAATCCAATCATAAGTAGATTTTAGACAACATCTATTTGAAATACTTCGGCTTTTGAACTAGCTGCGTTTAAAATTGAGACGTTCTCCTTGGCCATTCTCTCAGTGGTTTTTATAATTTCCTTTTCATTACAATTAAAAATAACACGTAAATTCTTACAGAATACTCGACGAAATCAATTAATTGCAAAGAAGGACAAGCAATTTTTTGCCAACGTAGTTTTCTGCTTCTTCTTTAAATACATCGCAGTTGAATATTAATTATTTCCTGTATTTGCTTTTCGAACGCTGTTTGAAGCTTATGCCAAGTCAGTGATATCGTAAAAAATAGGTCGAATGAAAATACTTCCACTAATAAGAATCAGAATTATTATTAGAAAGTACCGAAAAATTAAATTGGCACAATAAATTAAAAGTACAATTAATTCAAACGAACTGAGAGTCCTGGATATGCCACATTCACGCAGACTACCAGCAGCATGGAGTAGAGTAAATTCAGAATGAATGGATTCAGGCAGTAGATTTTTTATTATCTTCAAGTTATAATAGGGAAAGAAAGGCGGGGAAAGAGTAAAAAGTTTTCGGAGAGGATTTTTCATATCATTAGTTAAATTATTCAATGATAATGGAAACCAACGATTTGTATCGAGTGCCACCCATAGTTTCACCACATCACCAAAACAGGCTAACACCGATTAAGTAAACGTTAAGTAAAACATAAAAACCTTCGGAAAAAACTACCACATAAACATGCTATTATTTATCGGACAAGGATGACAATAGTTATTTTAGCCTCAGCGTAGAAAAAATATTACTCGGAGAAGGGTACGCTGATTGAAAAGAAATGAAGTAAGGCAAGAATTAGAAGGTGAACTATAAGTTTTAGCTACCGCAAAAATTGCTGCACAATTTTTACTAAAACTATTTAACATGCATGTATAGCAATGCTTACTACATACCAACCTGCAGAGAGAAGGCAAAAAAAACAAGTCACGGTTACGTAAACGCAGGGTAGGAGGGAACGGTAGTATGTAGCTGGGGGAAAATTTCAACGATGGGTCCATCCCCTTTAAAAAAGAGCGGAGTGTGAGAGATAGAGGGAAGAGGAAGGGTGGTCTCTCCCCTTTATTTCCCATATCTCTCCCTCCCCGTTCAACCTCCCTACCCCATCCCTCCTCCGCCCCCTGCCTACACCGCCACCACCACCGCCTGAGCGCGCCCCCCGCCTCCCCCACCCCCCGCTCCGACATTCTACTAAACCCTCCCCCATCCTCCTCCCGGAGAGAGCCGACTATTTCTCACGGCCCTTCCCCCATCAACCCCTCCCACGGCCGCCTCCCAACCCCCACGGTGTGTCCCGCCCACCCACCCAGCCCCCGGGTCGCGTTCGGCCCCCTTCGCCCCCCCACAAGGCCCCCCACGAACAACTTCCTCCCCCACGTCCTCCCAACCCACCCCGCCTCCTCCCCCATTCCCTCCCTCCCTTCCTTTCTAAAGCATTCGCTACGTCTCTGTGGGCCCTCCCCTTCTTCTTCCCTCTTTTCCCTCTCCTCTCTCATCAGTATCCCCTTTCTCCTCCTCTTCTTATTCTACCACTGCCTTTCCTCCTCCTTCCCCGTCATATATATAAGTGCGGAGGAAAAAATCTTCCCGCCTATTCCTTTCTTCCCGTTAGGTTTCCTCTCCTCCGTACCTCTCTCTGTCTCCAGTACTTTCTCTCTTATTCCTCTTCTCTTCTTCCTATCCACTATGTCCTCTTCTTATTCTCTGTCTGCTTACATCTTTCTTATTTCTCCATCCCCTTAATCATGTGCGAAAAAAACACTATTTCCTTCCTTCCCAATCGGCATTCTTCTGTTTCCCCTATTGCACTTCGCTTTCCTATCGTTTCCGAATCCATCTCCGTGTGTGAGAGAGCACCTAATTCGTACGGTGTTTCAAGTTATGGCTTCCAATTCCGAGGTCCTAAGATCGAAAAATGTCACGGGGGACATTTTCCACGGCATTTTTTCTATGGAACTGTGGGGCACGTATGGCACTTCACGTCAAGCATTTCGTTTGACGGAAGGGGCGTCAAATTGTGGACCCCTTTTGTGCCTAAGGTCAAGAGTAGTTCACTGCTGACGCCAGGTTTCTCTACCCTTTTACCAATCCCCAAATAATCTTTGACATGCTGTCTTACACACTAATCCTTAATAGTGCAAAAACCCTTAGTTGCCGATCGACTCCACCCATTTATATATTGGTGGGAGAAAATGTTACCTTCTCCAAATTCCTTTCAACTTCATTCGCTATTTTACCTCCCCTAGCGTCTCCTAATGTATCTTCGTCTGCTAGGGTCACTCTCTCATTCAGGACATTTGATGGCACGGTAAAATTCTTGCCTGCTATTACTTGTGCTGCGGAAGTGGGTTTGGGAATACGTATGAGGCCTGGGTTGGTTTTTCACCACCAAGACCATTGAAGTTCTGCCAAGCGTTAATTGTAAGAACTGAAAATGTAGCTCTCAATTCACACTTAAAAACGGCGTAATGATGATGGTTATTATTACATCAATCATTTAGCTTTACGTCTCTCTCTTCCCCTGATCCTTCCTGCGTCCTCCACGCTTCCTCTTTCTTCTCGTCTTCCTGACTGATTTTTCTGACCTCGCCTCCTCCCCATGTTCCTCCATATTCGTTCCGCGGTCCCGCAGGGCTTACGTGTTGCCACGGGTAGAGCGCGTGGCTCGATGGAACCACCGAGTTTTTCCTATTTTCTTAGAGCCTAAGGCCCTCCGAAAAAGAAATATCAGCATTTCCGTGCTCCAGCTTCAAGAACTAGCACATCCGCAACATGCTCACTTAATCAGCATCATTACGAAATAAATACGCTAGTTTTCTACAGTAACAAGTCATGACATTCACCACATTTATACAGGGGAAAGTGACTCGCGAAAACGTATTTTAGGGATTGGCATGCTCTCATTGGTAAATATTTTATGCATTTTGCCCTGGTTTTTTCACATCCTTGAATGGCACAACGGGATAACAATGATAACGCCAAATAGTAGGAAGATATTTGTACAGTATTATTTAGTGCAAAGGCTTCGCGATCAGTTGATTTTTTTATGCGGCTCACAACTATTACATATTCACAAGAAGTTCGTAACGAATTAAATCAATGGCCAGGGTTTATACTATTACAATATAAAGAAAACTAATATGCTATTTTCCTGGAAATTCGGACCAATGAGGTTAGCTAGACCATTAAGTAGTTCTATATTCACCATTTTTAAAAAGGCACGATAATTGCTGCGAGTAAATCAATTAGAAAACTGGGAGGAGATAATTCCATGAATCCACTTACTTAAGGTCAGATATAGCTTTAACAAAAGTATCTTCTCTGGTAGTTTTTAGGTGTGAGTTCCAAGAATACGTGAACTTTTCCTCCTTGGATTCTAAAGGTTGGCGGCGGTATCCTTGCTCTCTTCGATTGCCACCTTACAATTCTCTCGACGTAATTTTTATGGTCTTGTAATTTGAAATAAATAGTAATATTTAATGCTTTTGGACGATTTCCAAAGAATAAGGAGTAGTTTTTTAACCACGCATACTTTTCTCCCAGGCCGATTTTTGTGTCCTGCGCTGGTAAGAAAAGTTCTTGCGCTTAAATTTAAGTTTAATAAAAAAATAGACAAAAATTACAAATGCTTAATATTGCACAATATGCAGAGGAAATTCCGGGAGAACCAAAGTTTTAAATAGTCACAAGAACTTTCCATGTTAATAAGCAAAACATCAGCACTATAAACTGATAAGTAATAACAATTATGCCCATATTTATTAACCATCGCCCACAATGACATATGCTTTCATGGCCTCTCTTTGACAAATCATACGTTTCCTCCCATTGATTCATAATCTGTTATTTCATCTAGGAAACCCACCACAATGTCACAGTTATTTTTTAAATTTCGAGAGAATTATAGAATTGATATCGCATTTCTCTTTTGTTGCAATATACTTACACACAGCAAGCCGAACGTGTACGTAGAATTGGGCTGTTACTCCATTTAATGTTCCCAAAGCGCTAATGATTTTTTTATAAAGCTTGAGGAAACAATATTTTTAGTAACAATGCTGAATGGAGTCAAATTTATGAATTTAGTTGGTTCACTATCTACTACAAGTTTTATAATGACAAAGAATATAATGCATGCCTTTATTACTTCTTCCAATGGAGTTATTATTTTTCTTTCGCAGAGATAAAATATTTATTTTTCATGTTTTGAGAGTCTTGTTTGCCACGAAAAGTAAGTTAAAAATGATTTCTTCAATTAAAATATCATTTTTTTTCTTCGACGACTTTTTCTCAGAATCTAAAAGAGATAGATCTGGGAGAGCACAGGCTGGCTGGAGCAAAGAATAATAAAAACCTCGAGCAATACCTAGCCTCAATAGATGGCACGTCGTCCTAGCCGCATCGCAGCCTAAAGAGTGGATAGCTTCTTGCAAAGGTACTTCGAGTTCGTGCTTTTCAAGTGGGTCGTCCATATCTTGAATGTAGGCGGGATGGCTAAATTTTTGCCATGGTAAAACCTTCACGCAACGGGGATCACAAGAAAACCTTAACGCTGCGTAGCTTTAGCGGGTCGTTAATTTTTGTGGGTATCTTTCAGGCTCTCCTACGCTGGCTGGTTTGTCGCGCTGACATTTCATCTCCCTATCCTCGAGATATCCTCTGGGTGGACTCTTTCCATATTATCCTAACCTGAGAAGAGGCGTTGACGGCGTTGGAGTACGTGGTGAGGATGCAGCAGCCAGCTGTTCAGATTGGACGGATCCCGTTATTCTATTACTATTTCTACAATGGGTTCCCTTAATTATATTTTTTCACTTGAAAGCAAATGATTCAATACAAATTTTCATAGTTTCCATCGATTTTTCGGCCGAAATAGAGAATGCAACCGAGAGAATCACGCCAAATATATTAGTGTTGATACCCAACACCAATTTACAATGGCTAACCCAAACAATGGTGCACGAATTACAAAAAGGAAGGGGGCCAACATCTCTTCCCACGCATTAGTATCCCAACTAACGTAGCATTGTTATCTCAATCTATTCGTGTTTCATAACCAAACACACTTATAGTTCATGACCTGGGCTTCCATAGTTCCTGACTACTTTGCGGCCTGCACTGAGAGGTCGGGGGAGGAGAACGGGGTCAGATATTGAACTCGGAGGAATAAGGCATGTGTGGTGTGGAATCATCCCCTGCCTCACACCATTGAGTTAGCTTCCACTGTACTTCAGCGATGCAGATAAATCGTCATAAGTATTAAGGCGTAGAAATTTACCAAACACTTAATTTTTGCTCTAGCACTGGACGGATACCGAAGCATTACATTAATGCAAAAGCTCTAGACCACGGTAACCAAGCTAAGGAAACACTACTGTCTGAAAATGAGACATTGAACTTATGACCCTAGCTAAATTTACGCAAACAGTGCATGGAGGGAAATATACTAGCATCCCTGGTCTCATAGTGAAAAATTACATCGATATTAATTAATTTTAAATTACCTTCTTCATTAAGGTAATGAGAAACCTGATTTTTTTCCTGGTGCAAATAATTGTTGGCATTGGTTTACCCTAAATGTTTTATAGATATGAATTTTATGTTCGCGGGGTCACCATTTTGCGACTGCAGAATAAATACGGTTTCGTCATCTATTATTTATGTGGGAAAAACTAATTAAGGAGGTTAATAACGCCGCATCGCTCAAACGACGCGGAAATTGGATCGGCTCGTCAGATCGGAGGGCGAGCCCATCATCATTGGACGGAGGGCAGAAAGGGCGTCAGGCAGGCGCGCGTGCAATTCTTCACCCCGGCGCGGCGAGGCCCTGTGTGCTTGCAGTGACCCCGGGGCCGCCCGCAGTGCGGGAAAGATTGCACAAGCGCCCCTTCAACCCCTCCACTCTCTTCCAGAAGACCCTCCTCTGATTGTAATCAAATTTAATCTCATCCCTTCATCCCCATTCCACTCGCATGTTCGCATGCGACTCCCAGTCATATATATATGTATACATACACGACGCACATGCGTCAATGTAGTATGAAAACCCTAGCCGTCGCCCCTTTTGGGTCCTCTTCCCTTTAAGCCATCCACGTCAGCCCTTCTCCATCCGCTCACTCCTCTCCCGCGAAACCTTCTCTCTCATTCCCTGAAAACCTTCCTCCATTCCCACCCCTCTCATTCCCTTTCGCAATAATATCCCCACCCAAGCCATTCGCTTATATTCACTGCGAGTGCACGTTCGTAGGCACCCAACGCTTCCTAAGTCATTTTTCAACCGCGATCGATATGAGGCTGCCCTAATGCAACCCTCCTAATGCTCGAGCTCTGCGCAGTGTACCTGAGGACATATCGAGTCGATAAAAGGAATCGGTAGCAACAGAACCCTGTTTCTTCCAAAAAATAATGGGTTATTTCAAAATGCTAGGTTCAGCGATCGATATTATTCCTAAGGCATTGAATCCAGCCCTTATGCCACATTCGAACACACAGCTAGGATAATGCGTGCGACCGCTCTCCAATTTTCCCACGAAGTGCGATAAGTTCCGATTAGAAAGCTAAAGGATTAACATAAGGAGAGACATAGGAAACATCCTAGGTGATGGAACTCACAAATTTAATAATGTTATGAAATATTTTGGTGTAATTCATCAAATGAACAAGCTCCGATTATTACGAGTGATATGTTAAACCTTCTTCTTTTTTTATACTATGTGTAGAAATAGTGACAAATTCTTCACTGGATTGTATAAATAATTGATTGCAAAATTGTAATTATGTATATTGTTTGTCATTACTTTTTTGCATGGATTAACTAATAGTAGCCTTATCCTTAGGGGTTACCAAATTACTGTTTTACTGTAATACTTGATTGAAATAAAATTATTTTATCAATATTTTTATTATATTTTTACTCTATTTAATCCTTACGTATAATATTTTAGAATAAAAGAATAGGAGGTAGAAAAAAAATTAATGATAAAGTACAATTTTTAATGACATTTAAGTTGCTTTAATGATCATAGTGTTTGAATCATTCCATAAAATAAACCTGCCTACCTACGGTTGGGATAAGGGGAACGCGTCCTCAACTATACCAAGCAATTATTTATTTCGCCAATAAAAAAAATTATAACTTCTACTTTCCGCCATAGAATATCTACTTATTACGATGAAAGATTCAGAAATTCATAACACAAAACTTAACGGGTACATACGCCAAACTGAGGCCAAACATATTGCATACAAACAGATTTGAGGAATACTACCCAAACTATAAGCTATACTACCCAAAAATATAAGTGAGTGGAACTTGGGGTTCCACTCTCATCAGGCCATGTTGCTTCACGAGCTTTCTTCTATAGTTTCGCATTTGTGCATCATTTCATTACTTTCACAATGACTGTTTTTATTTCTAACTACGGCAAATGTAAGCCAAATGACAGTCTAAAGTTTGTGACTCACAATTAAAAATTTGAAAGCTGAATAAATCTTATTCAGCTATGAGGAGTAGATACCAGAGAAACTCAAGAATTCCACATAATTTAAGCGTCATCAATGATACTTATATGAGATGAACTGAAACTGATATATTTATGGGAATATGTGGAAATGTATGGAAATAGGGAGTTTTTTGAGTTCCACCGAAGCGAAACCAAGACTTACCCTTTTCAATGTTTCAAATGAATATCGATCAAATTGAGATAATTCTCCAATTTATGGATGCTTATCGCTGCGTAGCAAAAATATAGATGTAACTATATTTTATAGATAAATACACATACTTATATACCTTTATATATTTACCTATATACCTATTTATTTATATATACCCATGAATTTATACTTAGATTTTGTTTTTATATAGGTATATCTTTATTTGACAATAAATTTTCAGTATAAATATATTTCCGAAAGTATAGCGACACATAGGCCGCAGCTAATGCCTTCTCAAGTACCTCCCACACTCCCGCGATTCAAACGAACCCTGGGCTCGTAAATGAAGAGCCCATCTCTTCCTTCCGCCTATTCCTTCGGCCATTCATCTTCTCGCACACTCTATCATTCCCAGCCTTCGCACTCGGTCTTTCTTTTCGCGATCCCTCATCTGCCATTCGGATTCTCGGGGGCGCCAGTCCTCGGCTCCGTGTTCTGCGTTCAGCATCGGAATTTTCCTCCCATCGACAGAGTTCCGAAACAGCGGCGGCGGAGAATATAAGGGGCGCGTGCGGGATGTGCGGCGCATAAGGGGACGGATGCGCGCCTCTACTCGGACCGATCAATGCAAACTGATTTCAACTTTCTTCATCGCCGAATTTTTGCGTCGCTTCTTCCTGGTTTAATTAACCTCCGGTAACGGAGAGATCGAAAGTCACGTGACACTTTGTGCTCGTTACGTAAATCTGTTTCATAATAAGTAATATATAACGAGTAAAATGCTTTGCGGAGGACACAGCAGATTCCAGCGACAAGAAGGCAGGCAGATCGACGACAAAAGCATGAGGATGGATCACTTTAAGAAAAAAGGGAATCGTTACAAATAGGTTGATTCAACATTTGATGTGAACAAAAATAGTAATGAATCTCAGCGAAATAAACTAATAATACAAAAAAAAATTACATGGTGGCCGTGGTCACAAAAAAAGTGAATCAGAATAATTTTAACATATGTATGGCAACCTTACAGAGCTGTTAGAAATATATGACCCGATTATTAAGCCATCGTTTTCAACATTACTACAACTAACAAGAATCCTCAGGTAGTAGCCACAAATTACTACCTACTAGGAAAATAGAAAGAACTGATTACAGCTGAAATCTGAAATTTAAAAATACGAAGAATCGGCAAACCTTTACCGATGAAAAATTAAGAATTCCATTAAAACTGGAATGTTGGAATATTTACATTGGAAAGTTAAAAAAAACTAGGGAAAATGGAAGGGGAAGAAATGATAGACGATATTTTAAAAAACTTTCGTACAAAAGCACAAAAAAACATTTCTTCATGAATTAAAAATGCATAAGACTTTTTCTAAGATTATATACATGTTTGAAAAAAATATATTAACCATTAATAATTCTGGAAAAAATCTTTTATGGGGGAAATGCTTTTCTGAACTGACATCACCTTTTATTTTCATGCGTCAAACAAAATGAAACATACCTATAACTAATTCCTCCACTAAATGAAAAAGTAAATTAATGTAGACACTTTGGCCTAGGTGATAAAATCTTCATCACTAATGGCCGCATCTCGAAAATTAAGCGTTTTTGGAGCGGAAGTTTTTACCAAGTCTATTTACCGTACTTTTGTTATCGCCATAAATATCGGAATTTATTAGTTACCTAATTAGTCCTAGTTACCTATACTTCTCTCTTGGAGATATATATCTCTCCATAATGTCTTAAAAAGTGATTCAAGAAAACAATTAATGACATTTATCCTAAATCATTAATTTCCTTCCATTAAAACCAATAAATTAAAATAATAGCATCTAAAAATAACTGAAATGCAAATTCTTGCACGACTTGGATCAGACTACCATAAAAGAAATTTCAGGGGAATACTTGACTCAGTCCAAGCATTTTCCGTCAATAGATGGAGAATATCAGGTTTGGTGATGGTAGGATGCCAAGTTTTCACTACTCATCATCTGAAGCTCTACGATTTTAAGAGGTAGCACCTATGTATATTCTGACTCTTCTCTCCTGACCTAAGCTTGACATCGACTCACAGATGGAAATGTTATGAAACGGTACTCTTCATCACAATCTTATACTTCACGACCTCATTATACGGACCATTCTACTGTAGTCTAAAAAAAGCTATTTTTAAGCGTTGAGGACAGCTTTTTAAAAATATTTGCAAGGACCATTCAATTTCGGAACATACAAGCATTACATATAGTAGTTGTTTCAGAATTTTCATATAAAACCCTAGGTACTAATGCGGATGTCAAGGGTAGTTTCACAGGAAAATACGATCAGTCGATAAAAAATGAATCAACTACAACATTTGGCAGGGATGGTGAGTGATTATAGTAAATTTTACAACAGCACCTCATCGTCTTCAAACTTCTCTGTTAGTTTGCAGTTATCAGTGTGATAACAACCAGTAGGGATCCGTGACCGTGAGAAGGGGCTTCATAAAATTCTAGGTGACACTTTCCACTTAGAGTCACACCACCACCACGGGAAGAACGAGAAATAATCTTGAGTGTTAATTTCTCCTTACCTGGTTCTGTAAATGACTGAATATTTTCCGAGAGGACTTACATAAAACATAAAATACTTATAATGCCACAGTTGCAGTTATTCTGAAAGTTCTGCGGATCTTTCTTTATTTATAATGAATGCTATTACAACATAAAATATTGGGGTTAACTGTCAACCAAAACTCTAAGTAAACACCGCACTAGGTGAGTCGCCCATGGCCTCTTGCTGTAGCATACTTGCTAATTTCCGCCAAAACATCGAGGTGAACCATTTATCCTCTCCATCCCTTTTCCTGCTAACTTGTCATGCCCCTCGTATGATGAACTCAGCATTCCATTGGCAATACCTTTCTTACTCTGCCAGCAATCTCAGTTCATCTCTCCCTCCATCATAGTCTTTTATCCATTACCTTTCATGCAGATGTTATTCTCTTGGAGACAGTCAATCACTAGCTTAGATTACATACCTCTTCCTAGCGTTAGCTATTCGCTGAAATATTTTAAATTCATCGGTTCCCCTTTGTTTTAATTTTACAACCTATTTAAACGCTGGTGAGGAAACTGCCACGTTAAACGATAAACGGAAGGCGGTCTCGTCACCCAATCAGCACACCACGGATTGGAAACTTTGTCCTCCCGTATTTACCCACGTCAATTTTTTTCTCTTTCCCCCACTCTCAATTCCCTCTTCCCTTCATTCTCCCCTCTCTCCCTCTCTTGCTTCGTATTCCGACTCGGCTCCGCACGTTTTCGGGGCCGCCTTGCCTGTTGGCGAAATCAGAAGGCAAAGAGGAGGCAAGAAGAGTGGAAGGAAGAAGAGGAGGAGGAGGAAGCCCTTCCGAGAAAGTAAATCATTCGCATTCATTTCCAGAGGAAGAGGGAAAGGCGGGGATGTGGAAGAGGGAAAAAGAGAAGCAGCGTTTTGTTTCAACTCGAAGGAAGACACCGCAGCAGCAGCGTTTCTTAGAACTCATTAGTCTACGCCCCACCAAAATGTGTTTCGACGAAAAATATCAGAGCCACCCACCTTCCCACCCAACCATCCCTGCCTGCCAACAACTCCCGCCCCATGCTAAATGTCCTCCCCCTTGTCCTCCGGCGATGGTGAAATAAAAAAAACACCTCCCTCCCTCATCTCCCCTCCACAACAACCCCTCCCACATCCCCCTTCTACACCCCCATAACGTTGGCGGGGCGCGGAGGCTCACGTCGCGGCAAATGACTTGGCGTGTGCGCGGTTGGTTGCATTGTCGCGCCGCGAACGCGGATCTTCTCCCTCTCTCTCCCAGCGAAGCGCAGAACCTCTCCTCTCTTCAATTGCGACTGCCTGAGTAAAGTGGTTGTGTACACCCATTAAGTCTCGTTCCCTTTCTTCGGGGAGAAGAACACTCGTCCCCGCTCATCGCCGACGTCCTTAGAGCGGGGAAAATTGATTCGTGACACAAGAGCCTTCAAACAACCAACCAAGCAAGCATCCTCGCGCGCTGTGCTCACGAACGTGAACGAGAACGTCGGTTTTCAAGGTCCGCATTTTTTTCGCGGTGAAATTTCGGGTGTTTAAACTCGATGCCGATTGGAGTTGTTGGGGGCGCGGGGCGGACATCGACTACCTTGAAGGTTGTGGGCTCCAATCTCATCAGGGCAGAGGCTCGCACAACGAATAACTCGTCCCGCCTGAGGCTTTATCACAGCAATTAAATGGTGTCACAGATGCGAATTGAGCCTTCGGAACAAATTATACGCCAATTTTTTTACATCAATAACTATCTCCATGCTAAAGAATTTCGAGTGAAGTCAATCACATCAGTGGAAGGAATTCCCGAGAAGCCGCCCGCAGGGTTGGCAGAGCAACGCTCTTACTACGTCCTACTAGGTCTATGGGTTTAAATGTCATCAGGTATGGAGCAAAGAATAAGCAGCAATCGTAATGTGAATGGCTCTGAAAACGACAGAGGCTTCTTGGATGGCGTAATTGATAACAGGTTTCCTCGGTAAAACGGAAAAAAACATTGCTTGGCTGATGATTATATTTATTTGGATAAACTTGACTGTGGCAGGCTTCACATAGTAGAAATTTTTAATGTTCCTATTCATGATCAAGTAAAATACTTAGCAGTTTTCTACCATATTATATTAGCACGACGCGTTTCGCCAATGTAAGGCATTGTCAGGTACAGAATGTTTAATAAAATACTGTACAAAAGTACAAAGTATTTTACTTTATCATTAGTACTATTTAATTGGTGTTACTTATTGAATAATAAGAATTTACTGATCGAAAGCAACCGAATAAAAGAGGCAATAGAATCAGGGTGTGACTGCAGAATTTTAGAATATGGATCGGAGGAGATGAGAATCAGAAGACGAACAAATGAAGAATAAATTGGAATTAGGCAAGGAAGGGAACCTGGTTGATATATAATCACTAATACAATACATCAGAAGGTACCTACTGAAAACCAGCAGTGTGAAGACCGAAGAGAACGGAGAGTTGCTTGAGGAATGGAAATTAAGTGAATCCACGCAGAGACTGAAATATTAAGGAAGAAGTAAAATATACAGGAGAGACAAAGGTAGGAACAGAAAGGAAATATTTCTTGGAAAATGAGTTATTTTTGTCCATAATTTCTATATACAAGTTCATTGCGAAGTAAGTATGCAAAGAAAAAAGATTAAGCTTAACAACGCAATAGTGCATATTCGACTGCACGGCCATGGACAAAATACCATGAGACATTATAACCGTGACCCGCATCACAGAGATCATCGCCATGGAGATAGAAATACGAAGATAATATCGACGCATTGCTGTCACCAAATAGCTGAAAATATTTTTCCCAGGAAAGTGTGTATAATATATTTTGACCGAGCAGCAATTATTTTCTCTACTTAAAGATTTAAGATCACTAATGTAGAGCTGCAAACATACACCCCTGATATTACAGTACTAACTAAGACCGATGTGCAGGACTCAACTAGATGAATAGCACATATTTTGTTTTAAAGTCGGCTGTGTGGGCTATAAATAAAATAAATGCCGCAGCCACTTAATAGATAGCCCTTTACAAGGGCGAAAATATTCTGGGTTCACAATATAAGGCGATGGAGGAGTACTTTTGCCTCCAGTATTAACCAAAAAGAACATTATGTACAACTTAAATTTATGGAGAGCAGTCGATAGATATTTTAGCCTCATTTTCCGGAAATAATTTCTTTTTCTCCGATAGTATCCATCTTATGCGCTAAAAAGTCAGATCTCCATGAAGATTTACTGGGTGTAGTATTTCGGATCGGGATGTGTGGTAGAATAAATCATAGGACCAAAATCGCTGCCATGATGTTCCACCGAAAATGATAACTAGCAAATGTTCAAGTCTCACTTAATTTCCATGCAGAAGATACTAAAACTTAAAATGTCCAGTTAAAAAGGTTGATTTAACAATACATTCAACTAATCGAGGTAAAAAAAGGTAATTAAATACGGAATTGTTACAAATATCTAAATTAATCGCATTTGGTAAATAATATTTCGTTTCTTTGCAAATCCCCGAATGTCACTGTTTGGCATCCTCGAAAGAAAAAGAATTCCTAATTATAAAAATGACTATAGGTTTAAGTTAACGGGAAGGCCAGATTATTCGATATAGACACATCCAAACCGGGATATTGGCACGAATAAGTTGCCCACCGGCTGGCTGAAACACGAGTGGTGGAGTTCATGCCCCGTCAATGCGGTGTAGACTCAACAGTAGGCACTGTCACGAAAAAGTACTACAAGCACAGCAAAAGCTACCTTTTATACTAGCGTCTTTCGCGCTGCAACATCCACTCTCTCGTCTTTAAGGTTTGCCAAAATAAAACTACTCCTCCCACCACCTCAAGGGGTTGGCGGCGGGAGGGTATGAAGGAAGGGGAGTGGAATGGAACGACCTATCCCTCCTCCCTCCCCTACTACAACTACTTCCACCCCCCTTGACATTCTCGAGCCCTTATCCCTCCCCCCCCTTCCCATTTCATTGCGTTCCCTGTCTCCCCTCCGACCCTCCTCCCCTGCCTCCGCCCCACCCCCACCCCCCGGAGGCTACATACTACTCCTATTCCCGACTCTCTCTCTCTCGCCCTTCATATAACTCCCCTCCCCCTTTTCCCTCCCCAACCCCCCAACGCCTATCCCCCCCATCTCACCATCCAAACCCTTCACAAGCCCTTTCTCCCCTTCCTCCCCCTCCCCCCACACACATACCCACACCAACACACTCCTCCATCCTCCCTTCAGAGGGGAGCCTTGCATGCGTGCGTGTGGTGCCGCTTTACTTTCTCGTGTCTATCGATTCCGTCCTCCTTTCTCATTCCAATTCTCCTCCTCCTCCTCCCATCCCCCTCTATCCTACCCCTGCCTCCCTCTCCTCCTCCTCCCCCGCGTTTCACTCTCCCTTATCGACCTCCTCCTCCCTTTCGTCTCCCCCCCTTACATTCCCGTCTCTCTTCTACCACTATCCTGCGCCCGCCCACACCCTCTCCACACCCGTACTCCTCCCTAGCCCTGGGAGAACTACTCCTCGCTAATTTCCCTCAAGGAGAAGCGGGAACGAGAGAGAGAGAGGGAGAGGAGGCGAATGGGTGTGTGTTCGAGAGAGAGAGAGAGAGGGGTGCAGAAAGGTGAGGAATCCGCCCACAAGTATGTAGGTGCAGATGGCTAAGCGACATAGAAATTTCAGTTTAAATTTTTCATTGCTAAGCAAGCGTTGTATCAAACCAGGGACCTTAAACTTACCGGCACTGTCAGCAGACCACCGGGCTAACCAGGCTTCCTCATTCTCTAGGAAATTTCGGAAGGATAAAGGTAGCTATATGTTATAATAATTAGAAAGTCTGGGTTGCGTAATGGCCTGCGCACTGGCAGAAGCCCCAATTCCGAAGGTTCGATTCCCGATATCGTTGTATTTTTTTCTCGCGGAAATTTCTACGTATTTCATCAACGTCATACGAACGGTGGCGAGGAAAATCATCACAAATGTATGGTTTCAAGGAAGCTATGTATCGTATGGCACAGCAAGTAAAGCTAACATAAGACATCTCGCATTAAAATGATACAGAGTAGAGAATGCATTCATTACACTGTGAATAAATATATACTCTATCAGAAGATACCTCAAATGGCACTTAGCGGATCTCAGACGTGGGATATTCGAAAATAGGGCTAGAAAAGAACAGAATCAAACATTTCGAGACCAGGTGTCGGGGAAGAATACGTAAGTGCCGAAAATGTAAGGACTTCATGAGTCAACAGTGGATAATACCACGGTGGATTGGGGATACCCTAAGACACTGAATTTGCCAGAAATATATTGGAGGGGGAAATGAAAGGGAAAGTTCCACGAGGAAGACCAAGGGACAAAAAATCTAGGAGAGGCAGAACTCTAACACTTGTTGGCCACATTCTGATAAATGACAGCATCCGTAAAAACCATAAGGGAAGGAGAAAAAATAAACGAGTTATTCCAAGGATTAAGAAAATTATGAAGGATATCGAAATAAGGAATTGGAAAGGAATAACGCAATTAACTGAAAAAATAATGGAACATAGACCAATATTCCGATTGATGATTGCTGATGATGCCAAACGTGAAGCGCGGTGACGAGTGGAGGATATCTCGAGTGAAATATATGATATATATCAAGACAAGTGAAGTCTAAGGATTGACAGACGAGTGATGATATCGGCATGCAATATATCGCACAGATCGGGCGAACAACGTCGCAATATTCACAGGAACATCGCTATCGATATATCTTAGTTCTACACTGCCCTATACGCAAATGCATACGCACGATTCCCCTCTGCTCCTTCCCCATTATGCCCATTCTATCCTGCACGTTCCTAATGGTCCATCCACCAACTATTCTCTCTCTCCTCCCCTCCCTGTCTCTCTCTGCCTCCCTCTCAACCATCCATTCGAATAGAATGCACGCACGGTACGCACATTTTGAGTTTATTCGCCATAAGGCAGGCCCATAAATGTCTGTCTATTCCGTGGCATTCGACGGGGATTCTTCTACGCCCCGTGCAGCACACTGCCGGCAGAGATGCCTTGGGGCACTGCCTTCTATAGCTTACTTCTACGCGTCTTAAGCTATAGAAGCCAGTGCTTGGGACATCCACTTGCGGTCGAGATCGCTTAGTGTTAGCTTCTCCCGCTTGCAGGAAGGAAGAGGGAATGGTTATCGTTTTGCGACCGCGACGATTGTTTTCACGTGCACAGAGTATGATGAAACATCTAATTATAATAATTGATAAACTTCGCACCAGAGATAATTTTACAGGTACATATATTCTTGTGAACTTAAAAGGTCAGTATTATCAAAGAGAGGAAATTATTGGTAGGGAATTACGACTTGATAATTCTACAAGGGTATATTATCTATCTACTACCTATCTAATCAATCAACTGCGTTCAATGGATTTTGGCGAATCACTGATGTTTGTCCAAGGCCTAACATAGTGTAGATATCCCTTCTTCCATTTAAACCTACCTTAACCGGTAGATCAACTCCAGTAATAATGACTGAGAGGGTTAGTACGTGTGAGCACTTTCTTCTTCATTTTAGAGCCGTCATTGAGTCCAATGCTCCGAAGGGTGGGGTACTGCAGCATAAGACTATGAACCATTTGGCACTTGAGCTATGAAAAGGCTTATGCCGATGCCAAGTTTCTCTTCAACATTTCTCAATTCAGCAAAGAAGCGTTCATATGCAAACCTATCCTTAACGTAGCGAATGGCCTTTGGGTAATCTACTCCGCTTCGGTAACTACAACTGCTTCTTAAGATTAACTCACAATTGAAACACTATAATTTGCATAAGAAAGTTTTGAAAAAAAATATTTTGTATTTTCACAGGATGATTTATCGCCGACCGCGGTTTTGACGTCATAGCGTAATTTTCAAGACAACAAACAGCGGTCGACAATACATTAACATGGGAAAATGCAAAGTATTATTTTTTTCTCAAAAATGCAGAAATTCAATAGAGTAATGCCCAAACTTTTTTGATTGTGCGACATAAGAAATAGTAACAACCCTTTGCCAAATGCTATAAAAGAATCGCTAAATTTGAAGTAAATGCGATATCACGAGGTTAAAGTGAGAATACTTAAGCCAGCACCATGCATCTACATCTTCAGACTACCCTTCGAGCCCTCGCATGGGCCTGGCAGGGGGCGTTAGGACACCAGTTAGGAATAAGGGAGAAAATTGGGAAAAAGAATTGTAAGTGAACGACGAAAAAGCGACACTTTCAGGCAGTGTTCAGCCTCGCTCTCTTCCTATTGCAGTTATAAACAGCGCATGGGATGACCTTTTTTCTACCTGATCTTCAACGCATCTCTAGTAGAAAGTCCTCTTGGATTTTCCCCCGTGTAAAAGGCTGCATTGTGTCAACCGACGTTTCGAAGCTCTACACTGAGAGTCGTCCTAAGGATAGATAGTGCATCTCTTAATTTGTCAATTTTTCTTGTCCTAAAGACGTAACGTGGACCAAGTAACTTTACTGGGTAACCTTAGAGTCATTGGTGGTTCCCAGCTTAATCCCGCCAGTTAGTTATGCCACTCATTCTGTTCGTTCTCATCAGCTTTATAAGAAAGTGCACGCCTATACTTCGTATTTTGCGCGGTTCGCGAGTAAACCAAATTTATAAGATGCGTATATTCATTGTTATACCGGAATCCAATCCCTCTCCTGTGCATTACGAACTTGTCGGGAGCTTCTAAGAAATTCTGACCGTCCATCATCCATGAGAAACCGTCGCAGGTGCATTGGCCGCGACAATTCTGGCCCAAATCCATTCTTTGATTCGTGCACTCTCTTTCTTTCACGTGCTCCTCACGGTTTCCCACCCGTTGTATTATAATGATTGACACGTTTCCGTGAATGCGACGTCCGACCCGAGGGCTCACGACAATGAGTCATCAATCAACTCGAAAGTCTCCTCCCCTGTCCCCTCTCTCTTGTATGCGTACCTTCACAAGTAACATCCCTCTCTTCCTCCCCCCTTAACCTTCTACGCCGCAGACCCTACCCTCACTCTCCTCCTCCTCCGCCCCAATAATAATTTTCTCTCCGACTCTTACAAGCGGGAGGGCGGGCGGGCCCTCGAAAGGTTTCGCGGCGATTAGTCCTCTTTTCACGAGAGTGGAAGAGAAGATGAAGAGAGGAGTGGAGGTACGGGGGAGGGAGAGGCCTTGTGCGATTGGGGAGGAGGAGCGGCGGGGAGGTTTTCACTCCTCGAGTCTGTCTGTCTCCTCTCCCGTCTCTTATGCTCTCATTTTTGCGCAAGTCGAGGGGTTGCGATGGGGTGAAGGTTGGAGGAGACGAGGACAGAACCGGGAAATAAAACTGTTGGTGTAAAGGACAGGACCGCTGGAGGGAAGAACTCAGGCGTGGAAGTGGAAAGCAAAGGTAAGAACACGATTCCGCGTAATATTTCTTCAAGCACGAAAGAACTCATACAACGACTTTATAACTTCATGCCTCTACCATAATCTTTACCCTAATATGGTACAGAAGAGGAGGGGATCCGAAGTACCATTTCAGATCACCAATATTTTTGATAGATGCTCCACTCAAATATATTGTTCCTGGCTTTGGTGTACTTTAAGTGAGTAGCTGTGTGTAAGTATCGAGGATTAAAGCAATGATTTGCCGTGAAATTTCTGCACTGCTTTTCATCAAGCAGAAAGAGCAATTTTATAAAAAAATCAAGGTAAATACTGTATTTAATTTTCAGGTTTCTACGTAATATTTTGGACTTTATTTTACTATCCAACAAAATTCGTCGAATCCGAAGAAAGTTGCAAAGTACGTTTCCCTAGAGGCCAAAGGAGAATTTGTTAAATCCGCAGGTCCATGATCCTCACCACTTCAAATATTTATGAAGAATAAACGTAGCCGTTATCCCTCCTTCATGATGGAGTAACATGGAAAGAAACTGATTGATGGATAGCCGAAAACAAATGGCGTACACGGCAAGATTTAGTACAACTATCTCGTTAGCATAAAAGCTTAATACGATGAGGAATATTTTATAGCTTCCAAGTATTGCTGATCGGTATTCATGAACAAATAATTGAAGACGTAAAAGAAAACAACAAAAAATGCGAAAATTTATAAATAATAATGAAAATGTGATGAAGCCAACGAATATTTTTACAGATAGGGTGGGAAAAACCAGAAAGAAATAAAAGTGAGGCTAGACTAGGAACGTACGTGAAAAGAGGATTTACAAAAAATAACCTTATGAAACGGGCAATGTTTGTTATGAATAAGATATAAAATGAAAAAAAACAACAAAACCGGCAAAGCGAAATTAGAAGAGACTCCTCCACATCGCCAGGGAATGCGGAGGAAGTAGTGGAGTTGATTTAGGAGAAATTCTTGGAGGAGAACTCGAGAAATCAATAATGACAAGAGCAAAAACAGCAGACGAGAAAAATGACGTAGAAATAACGATGAAACAAGAAGGGAAGGCTAAAATATTTGTCTAGAATTTCGAGACACTTAGCTGAACAAAAAAATATGTTACTCAAAGCGAAGAGACAGGTGAGGGGCAAAATCAAAACTCGAATGACGACATTAGTTGACGAAACATCGATATTGATTAAGATATACTCTTTACTAAAAGAAGAACTGGATATAAGTGTGTAGAACCAGAGTTTAAAATGCCGAATGAATTGACAAACCCCTTCATAAGCGATAAAAATAACAAAGGGATGGCTAGTGAACTACGCTCTTCCGGAAAAAATACAACGGATCTCAAAAAGAAAATAATAACCTCTAATTGTTCCCTAAAAAGTAGAGAAATGTTAAAAGTGAAAACTTTAGAAATATATTTACATATCAGCTAAACGTCCGCATAAGAATCTCTGGATAGGGATAAATAGGACCCAATTAAAGAATATTCAAAGATGAGGACCAATAGGTATTAAAGAAAAGCAGGGGTACATTAAAAGATAGCACGTCACAAAAGCTATAAAAGTAAGAAAGGGAAGAATATGAACGCCCAATCGCACTCGTGAGTGCGCCAAGAGAGCTGATAACAAAGGACGAGATTAAATATATCCAATTCCTGATTTAAAAAAAAACAGTAAATAATAAGAGATAGGGAAGATAATATCCAGAATGATGACCACTTGGACGTTAATCTAAATTAAGGTCCAAGACCACTTGACCACTTAGACGTTAATCAGTGAGGATTCCAGATAAAACAAGAAATTTCATAAAAATGTAAACATTCACAAATAACCATTCATGTTACGAAGGGAAATGAAGAAATCCAATCATAGGAGATGGTATAAGGAACAAGACACACATATGAGTGAATCCGAGAAGAGAACCGAATCAGAGCAGAACTCAATGGCAGATTGATGAAGATCAGTGAAAAGAGCAAAAGGTAACTGGATACAAAGTCATTACAAGGTTGCGCAGCTCCATAGGATCAGAGGAATAGAAAACCTAAGACCAAGCATTTGAAGAAAAGCTGCTTTAATAGACCTATATCTGGATCCCCCGGGGATACCACCCGTTATGTGCGAAAGTTAGGACTCAATCACAAAAAACGCAATTATAATAAAAAGTAATAAAAAATAAAAGGGTTGGGAGTGCAAACGTAACTGAAGGAAGCTTGCTTATGCCTTATTTTGTCGGGCACTGTCAACCCTATTTCCGCCACTTTCATTTTTCGAAATTCAGAATGGTGGTGACACGGACACAGCTCGCATCGAGGAGAGCGTGCGTACAGTCGCTCCCGGTCGGCGATATAACGATGCGGAAGTTTCGCCCGGTTAAGTGTAGCAATGCGTAATTGATGCATGAAAATGTATTCGGACATTTTTCACGGGCCGCGGCGCGTTCAACCACCGGCAGGGAAGGGAGGAGGGGGCGAACCCCCGCCCGCATTTTCACGCACAAGTCCCCCACAATTCGTCCCTTCCCCTTTCGAAAAAATTTCCCTTGGAAGAGCATTTGTTCGGCGGGGCAACAGAGAGAAAAAAATACGAACCCTTCGGCAGCCAAAAACCGTTCCGATTTCGAGTTTGCTCGGCTAATTGTTTGCACTGGCCCTCGCACGATGATATTATCGCGGGAAAACAAAAGAGAATAGAGGAGCGAAGTTTGCGCGCGGGACGATTTTCAATTTTTTTTCTTCCCCTTGATTCTCTGCGAGATCTCGTATTCCGAGCGGGTGGTCCAAAAGGGGTTGTCCGTCCGTCTCTTCGCCCGTTACTTTAACCATCCGCTCCGTTGCCTCTTTTAGGGGTTCGCCGATTGCTCCCCTTCCCCTCCACTGACAGCCCGCCTTTGCAACCCCCGCCTTTGCAACCTCCACGACCACCGCCGCTGCACTTAGCTCCGTACCTCGTGGCGAATTCCTCCAGAGTATAGCAAACAAAAACAACGGCCTTCGTTCGGCGTTTTAAGTACGAGCCGATCCGAGGTAGAAGGCTGCCGCAAGACTTGCAAGGCAAACAGTCGCGGATTCGACGAAAACCCACCCTCAAGCCAAAAACTATCGTCCGAACTCCCTCTTCTTCATCACCCGCTGTTTTCAAAGCCTTAGCAACCTCCTGCACGCTGAAGTCGACGCCATGAAAAGTCGATGTGGCCCAACAGATGGTAACCAGGTGGGATGGAAATTAACTTCTTCATTCAATAAGGTTCTACCTTTGAATCCTTGGGCTCGGGTCAACAAGCATACAAATCTGTTCGAGACGCAAGAATCTAATATTCCCAAATCTTTACAACTACGTCAGCACTGACTTGAAAAAAAAGTCTAAAATAGATATATTATAAATACAAAGACCAAATATCATTTTCCTGAATGAGGCGGTCTCATGCTTGATATTATTTGTTCTCGAAATCAACATATGGCAGGGAAGTAGTGAACAAAAGTTACCAGGGGGGAAATAGCTCCTCTAAGTTTCATATTACCGATTAGAGTTTCAATGAAGTTTGCTCTTTTCAAACAACAGAATGAGAACAATAATTTTCTATTATGGAGCCATTCTACTGTGACTGGTGGGACAGCTGACTTCAGAATATAGCAATATTTATGCAATAACTCTAATATTATTCGCAATATAACTGTATATTTAAAAATGAATGAAAGAGGAAGAGGTATTTATTAGACACTTATAAATTAAAGTTTACCGGTGACCACTTTCTATATGAAATAAACGGAAACTTTCCCTTTCGTATCAACAATATCGATCTAAATTGAGATAAATTTGCAGTCAAAGCATAGCTGATAGCGTTGGATCTCCGGGATTTAATGCAATGGTGTCTTTGTATATTTGGAATTCGTCTTATAGTTTCCTATTTTTCCTCAAGACTGGAAGAGTAACTTGAAATGTCATCCATTACAAAAAAAAAACACTTCCGTTCCTTCCACATGTATGTAGCCTAAATATTTAAAGCAATTCCAAAGCATTGAAAATTATTTCTTTTCTCGAAATGATAGCTGACCCATAACATTCATTTTGTAGTTGCCCCTATGCCGTCAACTAATCCCTTCACAAGACTTGAAGCAAATAAATTCTAGTCAATCTCTTAACCTCAGTACTTGGGTGTATTGATTTCTTTAATATCAAAGCAAAATACTGATAATGTGTGTTTATTATTAAATTTTGCATCATATCCATCCGAAAAAATGTGAACTTTGCTCAGTCCTGGGTATTTGAATTTGAACTTCATTATTCATTCGTGGATTATCAAAGGATAAATAAAATTTATACAGCAGACAAATACTGAATTAAATAAAAATATAACGTTAATTACATCATGGACAAAATTCCTTCATGGATAGAGAAACCACACCGAGGACACCGGAAATGGAGCACTGCGGAATAGATGCTCAATTATGATGCCTTGATGATTCTTGGGGACCTTTTTGGTATTTGGGGTCTAAAAGTGATCAACATTGAAATTCATCCACTTTGAATTAAAGTTGAAATTATCATCTATTTTCTTCTTCTTCTTTCAGGAGATAGATATAGGTCAAATAAGTTGGAATTTTTAATTATTTATTCTCTTTGCCAACGTTTCGCATTTTTATCTATGCTTTATCAGGGCTACAATGAAGGGCTATATCTCCTGAAAGAAGAAGAAGAAAATAGATAAAAATTAAAAAAGGTCATGAAAAGGAATCATCTAAATGTTGAAATTATCTATTTATTTTTTTTAGTAGGGAAGGGGCTCCTAGGGGAAGGGTTGGGAAAAAGAAAGAATACCATCGGAAAAAAGAAGGATTTATAGAGAGGCACTTAAGAAAGTAACACAGATATTGGTGAGGTTCCTTGCAGTAGTTTACATGAGGTGCAAACTGGAGCAGTCGAGAAGAATAAGAACTCTACTGCCTCTCTGCTTATACCTACTTCGAAGTATTTTTGATAGTATAGAACTGAAATACTCAGAGAGGAGATTGGGCAAGTTAGAATAGCAGGTCAGGAACAGTGACATGATCCTCTACACTTAAGTCAAATATCGAGTCCTGGTGTAAAAATATCAATGAGAAGTCAAATTTTATTTGAATCGTTCTGCCTGATATTACTACACTGCTTAATAAAAGAGCGACACGAACATTGGTGACATTACCTGACCTTGCATCAAAATAATGCTCTAGGAATCCCAGGTGATATTGAGGATTGAAGTCAATATCAAGTATTAAAATATCATGCAGAGATAGTAGCGTCAGATTTATGTAATATCTCCAAAACAACTAAGGCCCGGTTTTATTATGTTTGGTTAACGTTAGCCTTAAGATGAGGCGGCCTTTTCGTTGAATAGAAATGAGAGTTCGAGTTTTGAGTATTACATCAGACAGTTGGTTGTCTCACGGGAGGGTTACCCATGGGAGAGCATATTAACTTCGGTTTTAATACCGAGAGTATTTTTAACCAGAGATAAAAAACTGAGTCTTAGTCATGCAATTACCTCCGCTGACCCACAGATTTCGGCGATTATCCTTAAATGCGAAAGCAGCGTGATGCATCACTGTGAATATCTAAGTACTTGAAAGTATTTTCAACCCTAGACACAAGTAAACAAAACTATGAAATATTCACTCCATCTCAGGTTTTTCTGTTGTTTCCAACGAATGTAAAGCACGTTGCTGCCACGGGGGGAATGTTTCAAGGGTCAAAAGAAGGGAGATAACAACGTAATTGCATGAGACACGGAGGGAGAAAAGCGAAATTTTCATACGAAGCTCTCTCTCTCTCCCTCTCTCCTGTGCACACAAACTATCGCCGCGATGTGGAAACAAAACATGTCCTCTCCAGTCCCTGAACACGACTAGTAGCGCGATCATATCGCAGCAGGGTCAACCCACATAGTCAGATATAGAGAGTGGGAGAATCAACGGCGCTGAGATAAAAGATAAAAGCTGTCGCTTATGGCCCATCGAGATCAGAAGATTTGAGAACGACACTCTTCAGACATCCTCTACCTCAGAGCAGCACCAGTCTCTCTCATGCGCGGCTTAAGAGCCATGGAAAGGCCCAACCTAATCCACCAGCCCACTCACGTGTCCTTGCAGGGGGAATCCTAAAAATGTAGTAATGTAACTCGTTACTTGTTAGTAAGCCATGTATAGGATACCAATAAAATTCAACTGAGAGAAAATCAAACATCTATGTGTGATAGCATTTTTGACGGGACTGAGGTATAAAAATTCCAAATCCAAAATTTATTTCGATAGTACTAGATTACCAAAAAATTAAGAAACACACCTTAACGAACGTACATGGACTTCAACTTAACACCGTGAGACTAAGCGTGAGGGAAGGTAAGATATGTTAAGCTGTAGCTTACTACGATTCTTAAGCTGAGAATAAGAATGGCTAAAATGAGGAACTTGACTCTCAAATAATGTCACTCTCTTAATTTAATACCCTGTGATCGATAGTCGCTAAAAGTTTCGTGACAACAGTGTAAAGACGGAAGATCATGATGATGCGGAATAAGCGTTGTGAATACAAGTAACCAAAAAACATTATATCAAATTAAGCAACATCAAGTAACACCAGAATCGGATTGGACAAGTAGGTAGTTTACATGACTGACTTTCATTGCTTGCCTTTAAAGAGAGAGGCGAATAATGATGGCTGATAGACGAATGAACACCATGACAATTGACCAAAGTGAAAATATAGTCCACTACTGGAACCAAAATGTTGGTTTTTTAGCTGAAAATTATCATTATCTATTCCTGAGAAATAATCTAAGCTTATTTCCCCGCAGGATAATACGCAAAGAGATAGTAGTCATTTTCGCACTGGTATTTCAATCGCAATAAAAAGGACATAAACTTAACTTTTAAATCAAACAGATTTACTTCCTAGATGATTCATTAATGTTCTTGTGCATGAATGCGAGGGGTTGAAGACGATAATTTTGGGAAGCGATTCTCTTCAACTGAGGTCTATTTTGAAGAGCAAAAAAGAACACCACTTTACCAGAATCCTCATTTTTTCGCATTATTTTAATAAGAGTGCTTTTACCAATGAGTACAGCAAATACGGAAAAAGTTATAATACGTTGATTTGGAAATGTAAAATATCGCTCAACATTCACGAATCATTGGTCTTCAGGTCTAGCAAACGAGAGAGCAATTGGATTTCCAAAGACCTTCGATCACAGAGATTGTGGTAGACAGTTAATGCGATCGCTCCATTAAAACGCCTAAAACACAAATGAAGTTCAAGGATAGAATTCCCATGGCGCTGTCTACGACGTGAGCCCTCTGACGACAGGTGATGGACGACACAAGGAAGTATAAGGCCCAGGATAATAAGTTTGGGTAGATCAGATTAGGCGATTAAAGTAGGCTGGGTAGTGACATGACAGATGGACGAAGGGAAAACATGCAGCAAAAAAAAGAAATCGGCAAAATTTAATCGTCAATAGTCTCACGAGGCACAAAAAAAAACGGTGATACGGATATCTCCAGTATCTTACTGAAATTCAATTGAACTATTAAACTAACCTACACATATGACACATTACTACAGAGAAAATAATCATATTCGACATTCATTTTAAGGTATTATTGTCCATGTCATACAGAAAATTCGTTCAAAAACCCTATGAGAACAACTGATGTTCTCCTATGCCACAGCAACATTTCTGCATACCGACTTTGTTCGTGTCGGAATGGAGCTTCGTTATTGGTAGACCAAAATTTTCCCATTTATTATTCAATCAAGCAGAAAACAATATATTTTACACGACTCAAGTAAAGCTATCGTGACTGACGAATATCATCAGCTGACCAATTGGCTACAAATATACTGAGGAAGAGGGTGACAGCTCTCTTTTATAAACGTTTATTTGAAGATCTAGCTTGTCGGTCGAGCAATAATTATCTCACTATAGGCGCGAGTAAACATTACTTAGACCAATGTTGGGAAATGATAAAATTAATACCTCAGAAAAAGCACCTCACTAGAGCATCTATTGTCCTTGAACTAATACTTCGTGGGATGCGGCAGATGGTACAGGGAAGGAAACTTCCACGTTGTTTCTTCGTCCTGAGATCTAGCACGAGGTGAGCCCTATCGTAATGAGCAAAGGGATATAATCAGGAAAGATCCGGTCTTTCGGGTTCTCTACGGTTCGCGGAGCATTTCTTCTGGATCTTCTGAAGAAGTACCTACTTCACGAAAGCCTAAAGAGGAATATAATCAGGTTCATCGCTCTCTGTCAGTGTGTGAGCAAAATACGGTACATTTACTGTTTTTGGGGTGCACCAATAATACGAATGATGAAATGCTAGTAGTCAATAAATAAAGTGACTATGCGTAATTTCACAGAATTAATTTAATGTACTACGATGGGTTTCGTCGCATAGATCCATATTGAGTGGCCATGAATTTTCAAAATGTTGAGCCAGAAATAAGTTCATCAATTGCTATTACCTCCATTTTTAACAAATTCTTTGCATTTTCAATGTAGACTGGAAATTAGGTGTAGCAATGTCCGAAGGGAGTTGAAAATAGATTACCTGCATAATGTACATTTAACATTGGGGGTACAGCAAACGCACTCACCCTATTCCTTTGTGGTGGCGTTAAGACCCACCTTTGTCTATCCGTCCACGTCGCACACGAGGATCGTAAGGGTTGTAGTATAAGCCAATAGATTTGGCGCGATTGATTGGATCGCATGGCAAGCCATTCATCCAAGTCCTCAACTCTATTGACAATCCAGCACGGTGCTTTGTCTATTTACCACACTGTTCGAGAACAGAAGTGAGAGGGTTCTGAAGGAGATGACGTACTGACTGGCTGACTGCTGGAGGAACATTTAACAACCCCCGCACCATCTGCGCTGGAATCCGTACGAGCGTGGTACGAACTCAAACCACCGCACTTCCAACCCTCTCGCTCTCCCTCCCGCCTGAGCACGCTGAGGGCCGGGACAAGGCGTGTTCGAGAACGATACGGCCACCCTCCTCCCCTCCAGCAACCCCTCCGCTCTTGTTCCGACACACGGCCGTGCTCCCCAGCGATGACATGGACGTCGAACACGGTCGGATGAGGGCAAGGCAAATAGGCCACACCGCGCTCAGCGACACGGCGTGGACGAGAAAGGAAGGCAGGTGGAATGTGTGCGCTGGCTGCACCGCGGGTGCATATATACCGCATCTGCATACTCCACGAGGGGTTGGCCGCCCCGTGGCCCGGGCCACAACATGCCGGGACTCGCGTGACGGCAATTAGTTCACGGCGCTGGGGATTTTGCGCATGTTTTGATTAATGGGGAGGGCATTTCCTTTACGCTCGACCCCTCTTCCTCCTCTCAATCCTCTCTACGGAGAGAAAAAAAACCTCAATAACGCACCAGCTTCTATCCCTACCTATTCTCTCGCTCGCCACTTAGCCCCCCAACCACGCAAACTGCCACCCTCACTCCCATCCCTATAACGGGCACCACGTCTCAACCTGAGACGGAAAACGAGTGCCAATAACGTCCAATTTAGCGACGAGACGTTCCCTCGGTAAATTCTCTGCCCCCAGGATACAACGATTGGATTCCCAGTCGAACGCCGGTGGTGATTTTCATTGTCCGAGAAAATTCCAGTTTCGATGCTTTGGGCACAGGGGCAGGGATTACGAGTATCCACACCCCGACGTCGTTTAGCTACAAAAATTAATGAGTTGACATTTAGTAATAGTGAAAAATCATCTGATTTTTACCGGGATATCAATCTGGAGCTCCCAATGGCTGGTCTGGTGAAATAGCCCGCTCAGTTTATTCTTCCTCGCCTACGCCTTTCATACGTGAGCATACCTCCTTCACTACAGCGCAGACTATAAACGAGAGCATTAGTTCACAGATGCCTCATTGGAAATTCACCAAGAACTAACAAACTTCAGAAAGATGGCATTATGTAGAAACAGGGCAACACACCTAACCTGCAACCAGGAGATTTCACTAAGAATTATTGCCTTCAAGCAGTGCTCGTTCGATTATTTACGGAATACACATACAAACATTGGAATGCTAATTGTGACAAGATTCATTATCCTTCTGTTATTCGACGTGTTTTTCGCGCTAGTATGTACAAAAGCACTACATTTAAGATTTAGAATGAAAAACTATACCTTAATTACAAGTCTCCAGCAGTTCTCATCCCTCAGATCCCAACATATTTTCTTCCATTGACATTTTTATTTCTATCTCGACGTCATCATTTTGACTATTCTCCTTTCTCATCCTTGAGTTCAATGCGTAGATAAATGTAAATCCAAAAGGACTTCCGTGGGCTTCTTCTCTGTCGAATCCAAGACATTTCATTCACTTACACGCAGGAAGCTTTCACTAGCATTCCACTACTCCTTAAACGCTCGGGCAAATCTACGCAGGAATACATATTCCTTCGGTACACTTTATCAATGCCTCCTTCATTAGGCCTCACAGGGAAATTGACGTGCCAATATATTTATATACCATTTATGTGCATTTCCGTCATCACATACAGAGTTACACTTAATGTCTATTCAAATTTATATAGGTTAGTGTAGTAACAGCTTAAATTCGACAGGTTACGGTACCTCTGTGCCAGATACTTATATCTAAAGCTCCATTAAAGCTCTTCACCAGCCTATAATTACCTAGCATCTTTACTCATACCCCTAGCAGTACAGCGCTGTTTACGGGGAACCATGGTTAAAGATTAATAGAAAAAATCGGCAAGGAGTCTGAATAGGAACAAGACATTCTATAGCAGCAAAACTTGGATCTAGGGGATGGAGGATGAGAAGGAATAGGAGGCGTTTCAGAGGTCGGTGTGGATTAAGATTAAGGAAGTATAATGCCCCGATAAGACAGACGAAAGAGAGATGAGAAAGGAGAATGTAGTGTAGCCCTAGAAAAAGTTATGGGTGAGAGCAATGCTGGATTAATAACTACCAAGGTCAACAGAACGCCAAATAATAGGGATACATAATTAGTATTATATTTAGTAAAACAGCTATTAACAGTATACTAGCGTGTTTACGGCTAGTGCAAGCCTGATTTGGAGTAGCCCCCTGCCTTACACCCCTGAACTGGCTCGCAGGGTAACTCGTAGGTGTAACAAACAGAGACGAGGTAAAAGGTTTTCTAATACTTACGCATTATTATCCTCTAACTTTCTTAAGCTCCAATTGTCTACATTAATGAATAGGTACTTGAGTGAATTCTGAGATAATTCGTGATTTCAGTAGAAATTAGGGTAATTTTAGCTATTTGAACGTAAGTAAATGTAGTCAAAGTCCTATTTCAAGAACACAATTTCCACTTACATATGTAGGTATCCATTTTTTTACAAAAACATCCAGTGCTATGAAACCGATTGACGCGTTGAATATCTATGTTTCGCATCGTAATGATACCCTCCATCGTACCTTCAATCTTTCCAACTCTCACAGAAGTTCCCGTCAGTTTCCGTAAAATTATTCTTTTATTTTTTGGTTGAACATTAAAGTTAGTATTAAGGGGGCAGATTAAATCAAACTCAAGGTTATTTGCTCCGAAAGTTGCTGTTCTTGTTTTATCAGTAACAAAATAAGTATACGTCACGGAATTATAAGGTACATACATTTATACGTTTTAACCTTTTTCTAATTACTCGAAACAGAAGGCATACTACAAACGCGATCAACTTAAGCTCTTTTTGAAATTTTAAGTTACCATTTGGGAAAGTTTTTCGATGGGAATTTTAAATGAACACAGTGGAAGAAATCACAATATATTTCATCCTGTAGAATCCTATCAGCTTTTAGCACTATATTTCGTTTTTTTCGGTCTAAATAGCACTGTTTTTCTTGCATTGTTCAGAAATATACCCAACGTATTCCAGTTCCCTCAGTTACAAAGTTTTCTATTTTTTTAATAACGCTGATGACTTACTCCAGGAATTCATAGACCTTAACAGCCCCCTTTTTTCTGATTTTCGGCACATCAGACTTCACCCCTAGAACGTTCATGGGCTTTTCTTAATTGCAAACAACACGGTGACCGAGTTGACCGCCCGTAAATCACTGGTTTTCTTTCATTTTCTACCTCAATAAGTAGGTACAATCGTTTAAGGCCTAAGGAGACATTAATTTCAAAATAAAACTAAATATATAAATCTGCATTCTCTCGTTGTGATGAAAAATTGCCATAATATTGTGCGTTATTCAAACTTCAACATGCTTCTTGCGCTTAAAATGTATCCTCATGTAATGTCGTCAGCGCCTAAGTCATTCTCAAACCACCGTTTAAGAAAACATATTTTACAGTCCGTTTTTATTCCCTGGATTACATAATTTCAAGCATTTGCCAGCCCATTTTTATTTTTTCATATTTAGCCACATTCACATCCGAATTTGAAGATCTACAGTTTGAGCTCCATGCTAGTTCTATGAATAAATGGGGTGTTCACTGAATTGAAGCTTTTGAATTCCATGACTTTTCCAGGATCCTCTGGTCAAAGTTCAATTTTTCCAGGAATAACTTAGAGACTTTCGACATTCAACCATGCAAGTTGTAACTCAAAATGAGATGCCAAAAGGACCTAATGTTTAAAAATTTCTCATAAAACTTAAAATAACTATTTGGAATAGATGGATTAAATGTAATTTATTGATTTATTGATGAACAAAAACTCTATCATTTCAAAATGCAGAGTATGACTATATATATATATATATTTTTTTTTTTCTTTTTGCTTGGCGTGCTGTTATGTGGGAACCTGCAGGGGGGATTTATACGGGGAATCAAACACATTCCTTTACTCATTCACAATAAGTCCCACGGAAATGTTTTCCATTTATCTTTAAGGTTATCTATAAGACAGGGATAGTTTAATTTTATGTAATTTGATGACAATAATCATAATAAGTAATACTATTTAAGTTTCTCAAGGAAGGAAGAAAACTGAAGGAAGGGAACTGAAGTTCCTTCCTTCCTGTGAGAAAGGTTGCTAGCGGCAACCGAAATATCGAAACTGTTTATTGGTGTTTATTCTCACTGTTTCTATGCATAATACTGCCTCACTTGTGACACCGTTTATTTAAATGATCACGTGTGTGATACTTCTACGAACTCTAATAATTTTAACCCTACGAACTCGGATTCGTTTTCACAGAAAAAACTTGCAAAATGCGGCCAGAAGGGTAACTTTTTCACAGATAGTCACTGACTGATAACAATTTAGCACTGACATGAGTGCCGTTAACAATGGTCATTAAGACATTTACATGAATTGCATAGTATATTAATAGTATTAGTTTAGTAGAGTTTATAAACGTGGAAAGTACGGTAGCACATGAATATTATACGGCCATAAAAACTGATGATGGGAGGGTACAATGAAGCAGAGATGTATTTCGTAGATGTAGCAGAAAACTCAAAGTGACAAGCGCATTTTTAGCTAAGGATCATCGTAAATCTAGAGCACCCTATTTATCTAATATCTTCGCAAATTTAATCCATTCAACAGCCAGACTAAATAATGTTTTACGTAATATGGAAGATTTCATCACTCTTATTATCCTAAATTCTGTTTCTACCCACAATAACCCTCTTTTAAGAACGCTCCCTAGTTTATCTTCCCTGAAGTAAAATATTTTACCGTGAATTCGAAATTTTTCAAGGCGTTTCTATGAAATACGCTGATTTTTCCAAGACTTTTCCGTATCGACGAAATATTATGACTTTTCCCGGTTTTCCAGGTCAGCGGAAACCCTGATAATCGTTGAATTTTACTCGTCAACAAATTCTTCTTCACTGAAGTTTGTCCAACGGAAAAGAGCCATAACTGCAAAATAATAAATATTGTGGATGAAATAGCCGTGAATACATAAACTCGCAGTGTCTGTGAAAAAAAATTACATAGCCAAGAGTATGTTTCGATCCATTAAAAAATAACTACATAAGAGTTAATCCACCAACTGTTTTGCTTATGGATATGTTTAAAATTCATCAATCAATTTATTAGAGAAATGCAGCTTAGACAGGAGAATATAGCTCTTCATTAAATAGCAGGCACTTATTTATGACTGTACCGGGTAAATTCTCAAGGATTTAATTTAATTTTTACTTTTCGTGCGGACATATCTGCCTGAAGAACTCGCCCAGCGTCGAGCCTTTGCAATACAAAACGATGCCTTTTTGTCCAACAACTCACACGGTTAAATTTTCTTCGTGCCGTTCTAGAGGTCAAGCAGACGCGAGGATTGGCCATAACGGGTCACGTGATACGTTACTCGAGTCCGTACCGGCCGTCCGTCTGTCTCTTCTTCAGCGGGCACGAGATCTCTTTTTAGCTTCGTCGGCGGGGCGACAACTGGATCGAGAGGACCGCCTGACGGGGCGAAGACGGAACAGACGATGATACGCCGACTGCTCTCCAGCCCTTTAATTCGCTCCAATTCCCACTCAGTCCGCTGCTCCCGCCCCCGTCTCAGAAAGCGACCCCTCCCCCTTTGGATACGCGAAGACGGAAGACCCGGTGTTCATGCCTTATGCGGCCTACAATAGGACATAATAATTTGGTTGGTTAGTTTGTCAGGGAGGCGACCTTTCAACTGAGGTCAGTTGCGCCAATGATAACGTCATGTACAAGGTAGGTGTAGGTGAGGGAAGGAATAAGAGGGGGAATTGAGGAAGGCTGGAGAGTAACTCTGCGTCGGAATCATCCTACACTTATGGAAATACGCGAAAAGGCCCCATCTGACGAACGGAATACTGTAAGTGATATACCTACCACACAGAACCCTGGTAGGAATAGGGATTTCACATAATATTATCGGCCATTTCCGTGATTCGAACCTGGGCCCTAAGGATCTAGCCACCCCACCAACCCGATCCCCACACACAGAGAATAATGTTACCAATAACAGAATTGAATTAATACTTTTTATGCATGTATTTTTGATGGAATAGAACCTTTTAACTAACCAAATTGTTAAAACGTCATCCTGATATGCAGACTACACTGCACACCGTAGCAAGGGCGTGTGGCAGGGGGTGTTAGGGCACCAGCCTTGAAGGAAAGGAAGAGGGAGAAAAAAATGGGAGAGAGAAAAGACGTCAAAGTGAGACGTACTTTAACGGATAAACGACTCACTTTATTCTTAAAGCAGTCGTGAATTTTTTGTTTGAAAACGATTTTTTGAGCCTAATTATGTGAAAGTGTGTGTACATTTTTTCTATATTTGTCACTTTTTACAACGAAAACTTCGAAAATATTTCCGTTTTTGTATTTATACCCCCACCATACGGCATGAATCATTTCTATCTCAATTTTAAAGTACTCGTAAATTTCAACCTGTAGCATCTGTTTCCATTTACGTTTGTTCATTTAGATGAAGAACGAGATTCTTTTCTTTGGGACGGCCTCTTTTGCCTACCACGCTAAAGACACCTTAGAACAAATAGATTATTTCATTGTTTTTTGTACTGTAATACTGTCCCTTCCCCCAAATGCCTTACGCCGAAGTTCGTTTTACTCATCTATGAGTTTCCTTTCTTTATGGAAAGCAATAGTAGTTTTTTGGCTCAAATAATATCGTAAAGGTGCGAGAAGGTACGAAAGTTACATAATAATCCCCAGGCATGAGTAGGGTCAATTGCATTTTTATTCGTATCTTTAAACAATGCAGCAATACAGTATGCATTTACAGCGCAACAAAACATGAAGTATTCTCTTTCAAAGATATAAAACCCCATACATATCATTTGGCTCTTAATTTCGGCTGTAGCCTGCATAGGACAAGAATGATTTTGGCTACAGACCAAAAATGACAAGGAAACAGAGGACCCCCTCACACCGCAATCCTTCTCTCCCCTTCCTTGACCACTTCCCCTTCCGTCTCCATTTCCACGGGGACGACATCAGCGCCTCGGTGCGAGTTCACGTAATTAATTTGAAAAAAGAGACAAGCGAGAGGCGCGCTCTCCCTTGGAGATCCGAAATACATACGCACATCCATTCGTACTCGCTCTGACCGCTTCAATTCTTTGTTTATATTATTTTTCCGCATGCTTACGAAGTCATAAAAAGAAATCCAAACCTCCCGACGACGTCCGCCGAACTCATGCACCACCCGCTGCCATTCTCCATATCACGCTATCACGCACGAAAGGCGAACAAACAAATGCCGCACGCGCGTGCGACTCCTCCCCCATGCGCGTTTCCGTTCTTCTTTTGTCGACCTCTCTTTTTTTCCATCATTTCTTTATCCCAGTCCACCGATGCTCCTTTTGTTTTGTTGCAATATTTTTTCATCATCACCATCATCCCCTTCTTTTATTTTCGCCCACGACGGTTCTTTTGTTTGTCTTTTTTCTACCCTCTCTCTCTCTCTCTTCCTTCCGTCGCGGGTGGCACATTATTATTGCCACCGTTTCATTTTGTTTTCTCGTTTTTTCCCCGACTTATATGTTTCGTAGTTTTTGTTTTATTTTCGTAAACACGCTTTTAAAACGCGAGTCCCTCCTCCCCATACTTTGCGTAGAAGGGTCGAAGGAGAGAGAGAGTGCATATACGGCATTGCGGTCTTCTGTTCGGAGATTATGGCGCGGGGGGAAGCAAACAGACAAAAGGAGAGTTATTACGTCCGTCGTTAATGAATGGATAGGGTGTTTCTGGAGGGGAAAATGCGAAAAAACTGAAAGTTGGAGAATATAAGGGGAGCAATGCGGAACGGTCGCCAGCGAATGAGGTGAGTGAATGAACAGAGTGGGGATAAAAAAACAGGAGTTTTCTTCCATAAAAAAGTCGATTATAAAAGGACACATTCGTATAAAAGTTGGTCGGAAGGTACCTAAATGGAATCGTTGACCCGTCAGGATTTCGGCCCAAGGTAATTCTATATCCTCGATGAATCACTCGCACCGTGGGTTATGGTTTTTAATACATGAGGGTCTAAAGCTCTAAAAGTGGCAAACTCTGTGGGAGATGAAAGTCATTTTCGCAGACATCCCCACAGCATGGCGTTGGTAAATTGTATCGCTCTCCCGGGATTTCGGTCCGAACTAATTCGACACCACCTCGCATGAATCGTTCGCTCCTCGGTAATTGTTTTTAATACCTGAAGGTCGTCAACCCATAAGTGGCACACAACGCGAGCACAAGTAATTTTCACTACTGTAGAAAGAAGTCGCGTCATAAAATCACTAATCAAGAGGCTTGAAATTAACATTTTAGCCTCACAGGGATTAGTTGCTGATATGCGCATAAGTGATATTGGTGAACCACATTAACCGTCGTAATCAGTGGCCGATTGATATTTGAGTGTTATCATGTTATTGCTTCAGTATAAAACCATTACTTTTCAAAGAACGATTTGACAATATTACTAAGGAGATGTATAAAAAATGTGGTACGATCTTCATGAATCTAAGTATTAGTACAGCCATAGGCTTAAGATAAGACATCATCAATTTATTAAGGAAAACGTAGAGGAATATTACTTCTTACTACGCTTATGCAAATAAATAGGTTAAGAAACAATTATTTTGTTTCATATTTTAGCTAATTACTAAATGTTTTTGGGATCTCTCCAAGAAGAATTTTTGAGAAGACACCAGCTTAGGACCAGATTACTAAAATTGGAGGTGGATCTAGTAAGAGTAGAAACGTAATAAGAGACTGTGTATTCCTTTGGTCTGTTGCAGCTGTATAGAGGTCTTTCTCGGAGGGAGACAAGGGATTACCCTTAGAAAGACCTAAATCAAGGAACATTGGCCAATTACATTGACCGACGTGGAAGACTTTGTTGGAGCTAAATGAGGAATTATTTGTTGTGAATTAGTCTTGTCAGTTGGAGGCACTGACCTTGCGTCACCACATTCCTCAGGAATTGAATCAAGTTTTGAGATCTTGGTCTTCAGGAAGGTTGTGTGACGTATACTCCACTTTGTGGCTTTATCTAACCTTTGGGGTAACTTCATCAGCTCGAAGCACAAGGCGAGTTTTGCCGCTGGAAGGAATGCGAATTTAAGGCAATCATCGAGGGTTCAGACAGGCGTCTCTCTGAAGACGTCACGGGTTATATGTCAATCGAAAACGACTCATTCACAGTTTTACAAGGGCAAAACAAAATATTCTGCAAGCAACATGACATGCTCTTGAGCTAGCCAATTTCTATGGAATTCATTGTTCCTGGCCCGATTAAATCATACATTAATGGAAGTCGCCATCCATTTACGCCACCGTGGCTTGCCAGTGTTTCTTCAATTGAAATGAATCAGTATCTAAATAACCAATCAATTATTATTCTAAATAAATTGGACAGTGTCGGGCGATATATGGTGGAACAGCATTTTAAATAAAACTACAGTAATTGTACTGCAGGCCGGCAGGCAGACAGACCTGATGATGACGCCCTAAGGAACGTTGAAACACGTGTTGTGTATTATTTACATTAAAATTTAAGTGGACAGTACAATTACTGTAGTTTTATTTAATTATTATTCTCTTAAACACAATGCAAGAGTGGGAAACTCGTACGGAGGGACCCAGTCTTTATTTAGCAAGTTAAAGCTTATTATACAGGACACTTCCTCAGTTAACGGAGTGCCCTGGAAGAATTCATTAATATGCAACCACTAATTCGTAGGTGCTAGATTAACGCCTGATCAAGATTTAAAGCGAGCCGATATAATTCTAACAACAGATTTTGCAGACTAGGGAGAAAAAATATTAAGACGTAAAGAACGTCACGTGAGAAATGGATAAATTCCTTCATTGCAATTCAAACACAAAAATTAATTCGATAATTTTCTGAAGCAATTATATTCTCCACTCGCTGCACAGTACATAATTTGGTTAGGCACGGACTTCAAACCATACCAAAAGACAGACTCCCATTCTCATCAAATGCAATTCAAGTCTCCCAACACCTTTCGTCCCGTATTTCCCCCGAGTCGATTTCACTGCGATAACATAAACGCCTAAATTCACTCCCATTCCTCCTCATTTTTTCGAGACACAACAGCCGTTTGTTCGCTGAGACCATAGAAAGGAGGAGTGCAGGGAGATAACTCAAAACCGCGGACGACTCCCGGGTACCGTGAGAACCGAGAAACGTGCCCTTCATCACTCATCGCGGCGCAAATCCCGACGTCAAATCACGTGACGCGGCATGGGGGGGTCGGCGAAGGGATGTGGGGGTGTATAGAGGTCCAAGGGTTACGGGGGAGGGAGGTGGGGACGCTCGCTGCAGGGGAAGATAACGCTCCAAGGGGGCGGGGGGGGGGGGGGAGAGGGAGTTTTGACTGAGGGATAGGTAGGGATGTATATATGGGGGCACGGAGGGTTCGAGCGGAGCATTCGATGCGGGCAATCAATCAATCGAGCCGTCGATCAATCGAAATAGCTCGATCCCCGTGCCACCGCCACTCCTCAACCCCACTCCTCATCACATTTTCCCCTACCCGTTCCATTCTCTTATAAAAAAAAACTTCCATATCGTCTCCCCCTTGCCATCCACGCCCCTCACACACAACCCCTGAAGTAGGGAATCTTCCGCAATAAACCGAGCGAGGAGAGTATTTCAAACAAGCGTACCAAATAATACTTAATTGCAATCGAAGAGATAATTAATTGCATTCAAAGCCTTCGCTTAATACCGCATATAGAAAAGGAAAGAGACAGGTACTATTTCTTCACGCTTCCTTCCTGTGAGACACCAAAGATTTGAGCACATTTTAAATGACTATAGCTTTGATGACTACAGCTCTCAAAATGTCAGGGAAATAACATTATATGCATAACACACAGCGACTAATGACAAAATAACGATGGGTTTGCTTCAGTGACCCAATGAAGAAATGATATAGATGAGTACCTAGTTTCTTATTTGATATGGTTCAAGGTTTTTAACGCAGTTATGGGGATGCAACTCATTTATCTAATGGTACGTTCATTAAATGGTAGAAGGAAGTTGGCGCAAAGTTTGTGTCACAAACCTTCTAGGCATTTCAAGAGCTTGGGGAGATGAAATAAAAAAAACAAACATAAAATCGTATAAGTCAAATTTTCTTAGTTTTGGCCAACTCATGAAATCTTTCATACTGGAGATTTCTTTAGTGCTTTTCAAAACGTTCTTTTCTCTAACATATCTACTAATATTAAAGTTTACATAAAACCACTATATTTGATATCATTACATATTACCTCATTCGCAGTTAGCAGGAAATCAGTCGTCTTACCAGACTGGATTTCTTCTTTTTCTCCTAATTTAATGGTCTCCACATGATAATGGATAAAACTCATACCATCGCGTTCGCAAATATCATCTCTATCACTGAAAACATATTTTGCACCAAAAAATCAATCAAAGGCTTGTATCATTAAACATGGCTTTGCATCTTCACTCGATAAATAGGCAGTGGAGTTCACAAAATCTCGCACACAGAGGAATACCAAATCCTCGCATGGAATGATTGTCAAAGGTAAATTTACTCAGAATTTTATGTAGGTATAAGTAACTGCATCAATCCTCTTCTATTATTTTAGATGATGGAAGCAGAAATATTTATTTCTAATATTCACAAGGTTTAGACATAACACCGAGAAACGTAAATTCTCAATTACGACGACTTATCATCGTTTGGGGTAACTGATTAAATGTTTTCGAATGCCCAACTCTCATCCACACATTTAGAACAAATACACGCTCTTGATCAATAATAAAAAGCTTACATTGAGACGTCGTGTTTCGCAAAGTACTTCAAATATAGGCAAATAGAGGGAGAATGATTATAAGTAAAATTTTCCCATACGATTTTGTACCCTTATTAAACAAGAGGTCCTAAAACAGCAATAGTCAACTGAAGTAACTAGTCTCCACAGGGTGTAGTGAGATGCAATGGCTATGATGGAACAAGATACCCTGATCCACTTAAGTACGGGCACTGAAGTAAGGGAAGTACGTGGAAACAATTAAAATAGGAAAATGTAACAATTAAAAGGGCAAAAGAGGAACCAAAATGTTATATTTAACGATATAATTATAAGACCAAGAAAAAAATTTCACAACTGCGAACGAAAAACCCAAAACCAGCAATCTTAACGTCAGTTTGATTGGTGGGGGTTGAGCATAACCTGCCATCAAGACCAACGACGCGTTAGTGAACTTCATACACGGGATTGGAGAGGGCTGTTACCTTTCTACGTGCACAGTTTGCAAAAACGTTTACGTAATTACGTAGCCATGCGGTGGATGTTGTCTTATAGTACTATATATACTTACTACGATACATATAAACTACGTAATCTTTAATATGCCGTCACACTAGGCTACTACCTCGCGGTCAAGACGTTAACTCTTCGTGGACGTTCAACTTGAGCATTTTATAACGCGTTCCTATTAAAGTGTTAAAACATATTTCCAAAGATAAATGTTTAAGATGCTTTACTTGCCTTGACTTGAATCAACTCAGCTATGCTCACTAGCCATGCTCTAGAAGTGGAGGAGACCAGTCAATTTCTCACAGGATGTGATGATTCTGAAAGTAGAAAAAAATCGTTCCATAGCACTCAAACCGAGCTGAACAGTTAACACCAGTAAGTAAAAAATTATAGTATACGATACCAGGGGCAGGATCACAGATCTCCATAACGTGTGCGCTAGCGTTATCGTTATTATTCAACTGCACTCATGAGAGCGTAAACGTGATTGTCATTCTTCAAATTTTGACAGGTGGTTTAAATCACTAGTTTAAATAGGCGGAGTGCATTATCAGGACAGTTACTGTGTGTCTTTCCCTTCCAGAGCGGTCTGCTGTTTGGATGGCTATAACGACAACTGAAAGAAGGAACAGTGATCCCACCCCAGATTAAAGTAACTAAGCGAGGTTCACAAATCTAAAACAAATCGTAGTACAACATTTCTAATCACTAGTAAGCGCTAAAACAATTATTCTCCAGTAATTAGTCAGCATTAAGGGGAGAATGGCCTTGTTTTTTACACAAATTAAATTTAAAGAATAATATTTAGTGGTCACATACACAGCTTTGATTTTCTAAAACAATTTTTTTGTATTATTAATATTTAATAAGTAAGATGCCTCATCGGAATCCTCAAACTAATATATAACCTTACGCATAAGAGAGGATGAGGCATATGCTACAGAACCGGAACCATTCTGCACTTTATTTCACCATGGAGCAGCAACTTAAGGTAAACCATGGGTAAGCTCTTTTACTTTATCATTCTCGAAGCCTAAGCATCTCTCTCTACAGCTAAAAAAGTTCTTCTCAAGAAAATGATATTGGCGTGAATAGTTGGCAGTACACAAAATGAAAATTAACGTGCAATAAATAAGTACGAGTAGTCATGCACTCCGTCGTGAACAGAAGGTACCTAATTCTACCCGATATTATTTTGCGGAGAGGTTACTCAAATGTATTTTTGGTGTATTCGTGTTTCAGTTAAGAAGGCAAGTAATGAATTATTTAAGGAACTATTTTTTACTGACACAATTTGAAGCACCAACACAAGGTTCCTACAAAAATTTTCAAATCATTTGCTACAAAAAAGTAGGCCATCAAAATATATGATTACGAAATGAACAATAGATATTCTCGCGATAATGACTCACCAAGCTGCAGAGAAATGAAACGAGTTATTTACCGACCAGCGTATACGATAGGTAACTCGCAAGTCAGCTACCCGCACTTATCGAATTTGATTATTTCTTACAGGTCGGATAACATGTGTCGGAGTATTTCCGCAAGTTTAGGGTTCAAGTTTTGAGAGCGATATTAACTCAGCTGCCGAGGAATTTTATACTCCAACATTTACATTACATAACTAAAAGAGCTGCACTACAGGAACACGTAACATAAGATTCTCACGTTTCACCAATCTGAAGTCCGCTTAGTCATCAGTCTCTCACCTCTGTTGGTCAATATTCTATACTTAGAAATTATGGGTGATGGCGCAATGAAGAGACTGCGTGAGTGTAATATCGCACCTGGGATACCAGGAGAATTGGCCCAAAACGACTTCGGATAACGACAGAAACGATTCTGAATGAGCACACACAAAACTAAAGCAATGAGTCTCAAAGAAAAATATTTCCATCAGAGAATTCGAAAAGAAACAAGGGTCTCCTTTAAAACACAAAAAAACGTGGGCGATGGAAAGAGTATATATCAACATTATTTGAATAAAAGAAACACCAAAATTTCACTTTCCAGTTTCGAAAAAGAATTCCAATTCCAAATCCCCAAAGAAAATCACCAGATCTGTATATTTTTATTTACTCCTACTGAATCTCTGCCACTCTTTCACGCACATCAAACCACAAAAAAGAGAGTAGCAAAGCAGGACTATTAAGTGCCAAGGGATAAAGGCAGGTTTAGGAGGGGAGGGAATTCGGATAGGAATCAGGGAGCGAAAGAAGGAAGGTGAGATGCAAGGAAAAGAAATGAGATAAAGAGGGGAGATGAAGAGGCACGGAAGGCGTACGAAATGACCGGTAAATGGAAATATCACCAAACGCGTGCGGCGAGAAGAGATTACATATGTGCTGGGAGTACATACACAAACACGCTCAACACACACACACAAATATATATATATACACCGCCACCGTTCTCTCACAGTCTCCCTCACTCACTCACAGGCCAATTTGAATATCTCGAATCCGTCACAGGAGGCGGAACAGGAAAAAAGGTGGGGTTGGGAGAGAGAAAGGGAGGGAGGCCGGACGAGGGGATATAAAAAAATAAATAACAGAAACAAAAGATGGGAGGGAGAATGAAAAAAAAGAACGGAATGAATGATAAAAAAAGCAAACGAGAAAATGATATTTCCTCCACTCCCTCTCTCTCTCTCACATGGGTCCCCGTCGCGCAAACACTAAAAAATAAAATAAAAAAAGCTCATCGTTTGACGGACAGAGGTCATCTTACCAAATCCCTGACCTCCACAATATGAATAATTGCTGCCGTTTTGTCGAGGGGGGAGGAGGGGGATGGAGATGTAGGTGAATAGAGGGGTTTTAGACGGCTGCGTCAAGGGAGGGGTTTAGGAGGAGGTGGTGTTGGTCTCTGCTCCCCCTCAAAAAATGGCCCGGAAAAAAGGATAAAATATGGAGCCTTTTGGGAGTGTATAAATATATAAATCCCCTTTATCGCATCTGCCTCTCGATATTCCGGGAATTTTTTCAGAAAGGATGTCAGAGGCGAGTCTCGTGGGGGGAGGGGGGGGAGAGACGGTGTGCGTCCCCCGAGGGGACTGGGGGGCGGGGGAGGTTTTGGGGACGAAGCAGACAGAGAGAGAGGAGGGGAGTTTGACGGCGTCAAATTGTAGGGGGAGGGGGGTCGACCCTCACAGAGGTGGGACGGGACAGGAGACAGACAGGGGGCGCCCGAATGAACTCACAGCAAATTCGCGAGATGCCCATTTCTCCCCTTTTTTCTCCGATTCTTCCTTCCCATGGACGACTGGCACATTTTCAACCGTGACTGAATCTAAAATAAAACATCGATGTCTTTCACTGTTTATTACCCAGGGCAATACTATTAAGTCGTTCGCTTTTAAATGGTTAGTAAAAGTTAATTGTTACATAGGTTTCTCAAAAACCACTGCTATCCATTGAAACAGGTGTAGACATCGAAGTGCAAAGTGACCAACTTCAACGAGTCAGTTGAGTTGATTCGAAAGGGCAATTACGATATTGATTCTCCATGTCTGAGTACAAAGATGCTCCAAGAGGTGAGATGCTCAGGATACCCGTAAAAGCGGTGACAAAAACTCGTACTTCGAGCGCGATTGAATCGCCGACGAAAAAACATCTCAAGCGGCCCAAACAGTTGGATGTTTTTCTATTTGTATCGTAAGGAAAGAAATGCTAACGTTTTTGAAAACATGGTTGATTAATGATTTTGATGATGTATTTACTTCCACCAGCTTTAGATGGGCTCCAAGGTCATGACCTGAATTGAGCCACCATCAATTGTTAACGTGTTCTCTTTGCATTAGGTTTGAATTGAAATAAAACACTTCTTAATTCAGGAAACACAAAATCAGAAAAAAACATTCAATATTTTCATAAGACAGAGGCCATCCTTTGAACATTTTCAAACATTTTTTTACGCATATGCATCTTTTTGGTATTTGAGGCAATAAATTGAATATTATAAGATCCATATACAGAAACGACCTTTTGTACGAGGTTAGTCTTGGTTTGGACTGTATATAATCAAATTCATTTCCAAAGGTATATTGACATTTGCCTTCGACACCTGGCATATTCCACTTTTCCCATAAAATATTCGCAATGCCTTAAAAATATGCAAATGTCTAAATGGTAACACTCCAAGACATATAGACAATGGATGAGGAAGCGTAATAGTCTTTAGGCGCTGTAACCCTTAATATTTTTTTCTTCAATGTTAGCGGTTGTTTCAAGGTGTTCGTAGAAGTACCGCCCCAGAAAATAATGCCATAGGTAAGCTTGGAATGAAGAAGAGCATGATATATCGTTCTTCTGAATTGAAGTGGACATTTATTACAAATATAATAAAATTTGGATAAGGCATTCCTTTGACATTTGTTTACACTGCCTATGTGTCTACCCCAACGTATGTTATTGTCCAAGATTACTCCCAAATATTTTAACTCAGGAACACTCTCTATGACAGGACAGTGTAACATTGCCAGTCAACGGGCGATAAAGTAATTTACAATTGAAGGTACTGCATGTAATATTGTTGATTTAAAAACACATGGGTTTAGTCTTTTAATTCAGTTCCAATCGATTAAAATCGAAATTTAACCTTAAGAAGCGTATATCATCATTAGCTCGTGCTTCAACATAATCCCACTTTGATATTAAATCAAGACTAAAATAGGCCCCAAGACAGAAACTTGGGTAAATTCGGTCCATAGGTTATAAATCACTGTGATGTTTAATAACTTTCACACACTGGGATCTTGAGGAGTAGCTTTTAAGCTAGTTTAATTCTATTCGACGTATGCCTTCATGATTGAGTTTTAATAATAGCACTTCATGCGAGAGCGTATAAAATGCCTTAGTGATAACTAAATCTCCATTATGTGCATACTGGAATTAATTGCATTGTGCACTTCAGGTATATGTTTCTCTAGAGCATCCTCAGTTCCCATTTCTTGTCTAAATCCAAACTGGTTAGAGCTGAAATACTTGGTATTTTTCAAGAAATTCAAGTAAACGAACTTGAACCAGTTTCTCCAAAATATTTGAAAATACTGACAAAAGAGATATTGGTCAGGAATTCGTAACTTTTAGTTAAGTCTCCTTTTTTACGCAGAGATATAACAACAGCTTAATTTAGTGGGCAAGGAAATACGCCATTAGTAAAACTTAAATTACAGGCATGAGTAAACACAAGAGAAACATTTCTGATCACTAATTTGAAAGTTTAAAATCAATACCATCATTTTCAGGAAACATTTCTCAGAAAAATTTTGACCAGTTTCACTATCTTCATTGGGACCACAGGCTCTCAATAAATATGAGATAGGAGGGAGTGTGAAATTGTCTTGAAATGAGAAAACATGGCAATTTGGTTTTCCCACAGTTACGGTTATATCAAATCGTTAAACTTTCATTCTAAGACAAACACTGCATCCATGTCTGAGTTGGGATTCAAACTCAATCTTTGGGTTCCCAGGCTTTCATGTTATTGAGTTGTACGTCGATAAAAGCCACGCGTGAAAAGCAAGTACACTTACGTCAAAGCGAATAAAAACCATATTCAGGACTCATTAGGGATTTTAAAAAGTTTTCTATTATTTTTGCCAAGAATAATATTCCCCAAAGGACACATTAGGACGGATAATGCAATTTAGCCTCAGCAAATTAGCTATTCCAAGGAAATTGATAGTACCCGCCAATAAGATTAAGCACTAATATCTTTACCTGGCGTATGAGTCTTATACCAGCGCAGGAGTGCAAACTTAAAACATGAAATGCATTAATTAAACCGGTGGTTACGCACGTAGGCGACACATGGAGTAACACAGGAAAATATAGAAAAGCTGGGAATTCTTTATAGGAAAATTCTAGAGAGAATTTTTGAACGAACTAAAGAAGAAGGTATAAGGAGAATTAGAGTGCTGCAGAACTGAATGAACTGACGATAGGAAAAACCATAGTTTGTCAGATTAAATAAAAACAATTCGATTTCCGGCGCACATAATGCATGCATGCATGGAGAACACGAAGGAGCTAAGAGAATAATCCTAAAGGTGAAGGATAAAAACAGGACACGGGGAATACCCTGGAGAAGATGGAAAGGTGTTGTCTCAAGGGGAAAGGCGAAATATTAATATGTATCATTGGAGAGGATTAGCAAAATATGGAAGAAGATGGGAATTGACTGTTGAAGAGGCAAATATTCACCGATTTTTGTAGCATCATAGGAAAAAGAAGAAAATCTTAATTTGCAACCTAACTAATCTTCCATAATATTTTTTAAATTCAGGAGATATGAAAATAATTTGAGACAAGCAATCCGCGATGTAGATATTCTTATTTCTTCATTCTAACTCCGAATAACTTCCATAGTTAAGTTCCCTTTCTGGGTGGGCATGATTAGTTAACTGAAGTTAGAAATATTTAAGTAGCTATTTAATTTAAACGAAATCGAAACTTATAGACAAGGGTGGAAAAAATCGTATATGTGGCTATTAAAGTTGGTCCTTACGTTTCCGCGGCGTTGATTTGTAGCGAAACCCTATTGGCCACGGCCCACGGCTTACATATGAAAAGTTGTGATAAATAGATCTGTTGTGCTAGAGCTTTGAAAGATGGAATGACAGACGTCTGATGTACGCTACTCATAAGGAAAGAAGAATCATCTATGTCTCAAGTTATTAAAGCAAATTGTGTGTCTCACCTCAATGTCTGTGAGATACATATTAATCTATTTCCGTATATACAAGAAGCATCCGTAAAATATGGAACAGATTTCACAAATTGTATCTTTTATATCATTGTTTTCAAGAACATCTATCTTCCCAAACACAAGAACTTTGGACGCATTCAACAGGCAAGTTCCTACAGAGTGATCATTTTGAACTTCCTTTTAAATGTTGGAAAAATCTCATTTCCGTTTATAATACTAAATATACAACGATTTTCTCGGTTATGGATTGTAGCTAGGGTGAGGGAATCAAATACTTGAGATCGAAATAATTTCCTGATCTCCTTAATCCCTAGTTCAAAATATCAACATGTCTACAAAGCTCCCTAACAACCTGGATTTGGAGAAATCCTGGTTACCCAATAAAACCTGATTTCATACAACCCGTGAATGTGATCATCTGCATTAACTGAGAGATGCATGAAAGGCATGAAACTTCACAATCATATTACGTACGCACAGAATCTACGACGGAGATAGAGAGTATGAATGGAAGGGGCGAAGGAGGACTGTAAGCGAAAGCCCAATGAAGTATCCTGAACGAAAAAAAAATAAAAAACGTCTCGCGTTTTCGGACGCGTCGTCTGACTTCCCCTCCCTCGCACATCCCTCCACCCTCACCCCGGTCTCCCTCTCCACTGACCTCTTCAACTCCATGGAAACACACGCACGTTACCCGTTAGCTTCCCCAGCCCCTCTTACCATTTCTTTGACACCTAAAACCTCGCCCGAGAACAAACTAGCAGTGTTCCCTACAGGGCGTTACTTCCAGCCTGTAATACGAACGTGACGGTGATAAAAGAGTGAAGTGCAGCTGGCAACCACTGTAATAATAAAGCTAAAATTTAGAATAAAACTGATTACAAAAATGCGCCAAATTCCGAGTTACAAAAATCATTCGAATGGGCAGGGATTCCAATGCAGCCGAACCCTTTTTTTTCACCGTGAATTCAGAACATTCAAAAAAGTCTAAGCTATTGATTCAGTTAAAGTTACTCATCCGGCTGGTACCGCAGTACATACTTCGACTTTAAGATAAACCTTACCCTCTTAATTTATTAAAATAAATACCTACATATCAATTCAAGGTATTCACCAAATTGCAAAATAAGCTATACGTGGAGGAGGATCATACGAAGAGAATTTCAATTTTTAGCAGAATGCAAGGTGCACATCTTTTCTTACAAATCTTTATAGGCATGCAGTCGCCTCAATCAATCACCTGATTTTCACATAGGTCGTTCCTGGTAAAATTACATTACTCTCATTAAAAACCGCCCGGAACCGTCACTGACTATCGTTACAGAAACGCTACAAGCAATGTGCACTCCCTCTATATTCCCCACTAATTTCTAATTCTAATGAAAGTCCAAGTCCCATCCCATCCGCATTCCCCGACGACGGAAAAATAACAAGTATGTTTGCTCAGCTGAGACCTTAATTGCTTTCACTCTTACAATTTTTTTGGGTTGAATATGAGGACGGTCCGATCGTAGTGGAGCTACGATTCATATAATCAACAACCATTAATTCCTGTTAACAAAATAAAGCATATGATTCAAGGAGAAATACAGGGTCCAAAAATAATTAAGCATTCTACGAAGGGTAGGATGACATAGAAGTGGACTTTGGAGTGTCAGGAAATGGTTGACAGAAGGCATAAGAATTATTATAGGTGATCCACAGGTTAAGGTACGTTTAATGGAAGAATGAATATCTATACTATATTGTACAGCCTCAGGCTTCCGTCACCTTACATGATATCAGTATTCCAACATAGAAAACTTTAATACCGATCAGCTGTGCTCTGAATGTAATTCGGAGCGTAGATTCGGAACTTGCTCTTGTTTTCTTTAGTACACGGGTATATAGTAAAATACCGCATCATTAATTGGAAGTCCTTAAGTTAATCAGGACTTCCAAATTACCAGTCACAAATAAAGCATTTTCATAACAAAATAAACAAGTATAATACACATCAATTCTTATAACATCAGCGTCCTCTTTAGTAGTTATTTTTTGTCGATAGGTGGTTAGTAACTTACGTAGTATATTCCTGATGTATATTCAAGAAGTTGATTCAGTCCAATAAATTCAGGTAGAATGACACTGATTTATTTCAAGTATAGTCAAAAAGCCATATAATCGCTTTTTTCGGCATAAATTTAAACTTATAACTTCCAAGGTTTTCGCCGGAGATTAGTTAAAAAGTATTGCAACCATGACCTTTCAAAGGTATTTAGTAGTAAATAAAAAAAATACAACAAGACAGGTGGATTATTAGTGTACTAGGATGGTTTAACAAGTTGGAAAAAGGGCACGATAAAATACATGACTTACATTAACAATTTACGAAACAACTTGCTAAAATTAACTATTTATCTAATCGACAACGGATATTAATTTACTTCGCTGCGTATTCCAACAGAATATATACTTAGTTTTCTGGCAATTACAACTCAAAACGAACGGGATATTAAGGATTTAAATATATTTTTGACATTTCTTGAATAGAGAAGGAAAACTGGTTTTTAAATATCCATTTCCGTACGGGATATATGGATAGCCAACAACCATATCCATAATTGATTAATGGATTCGATGAATGACATTTTTTTTCCTCGATAATTCGGCGCAGTCGCTGACTCAGGGTACAACATTTTGGGGAGTTCCTTGGGAGTCCTTTCACTCCCAAGTTTGAACTGCGGCTCCAAGCGAATCACACTCGATCTTCGTTATAGCAGGAAGAGTCACTTGCGTATCTCCGCACGCACCTGAGATGCGAACGAACGAACGTTACTCGCAGAGACGCACACACGCAGTACATACAAACATGTATGCAGATTCGAATCGCAAGAAGAACTCAACTCGCGTTTCACACCCGCACCGCAGTCGGCACTGCCATCGCTCCCCACCCCCTAAAAACCTTCAACGTTACCCCCCTCTCCACCGCCAACCACTCCCTTCGTCCTTCGCTTGCGTCTACGTGTAGCTCTTGAGGATCCTTCTGAACCGAAGTTCACATCCATACCTTCCCCCCCTCCTCCGGACTACTCAAAATCCCTTCCTACAGTATAGTCCTCCTCTTTTACCCATCCCATATACGCTGATATGCAACCCCTCCTCCCCCTACCCTTCATACTCCCCCCCTTCATCCCCCTCCCCCTTCTCCACCCCCTTCGTACTTCCTCCCAACCGATTGCCACATACGCCCACCACTTCCCCTCCCCCCCTCCCGCCGTTACTATGGATACCACTCTCCGCTCCCCGCAGTGTTGCCAGGTCATGCATTCTCTCCCCCATCCCACTCAACCACCCACCCATCCCACCCCCTCCCTGGATCTCCTCGTCCCATCTCGGGCCCCGCTCTTCCAAACCCAAACCCGGTACCTACATCGTCCTACGACACGCACCGGTGCCTCCCCCCCGCCCTCACCCTTTCATAGCCTTTCATTCCTCTTCCTTCGTCCTATTCATTCCTTCGCCCTCCTTACACTCCTCATTCATCCCTATTCTCATCACGCTTTCACCTATCCCACCCCTTCTCCCATCGCTATGCACTAGTATCTCTAGTTTTCGACACTCTATCATGCTTATTCCGAACATGACTATTGCAATATTGGAAAGTTTCTTCTATTAATAGAAATTATATTCCAAAATATCAGTTTCCTTAAAGCTCACTGAGAAAGAATGGAAACTATTGCACAAATATGACAACAAAATTCACCGCTAAGCCAATTCCCCCCGCTGTTCCGTCCTTGCGCGATTACGAGGAGACATGTGACCAGAAAATAACTTAATTTGTGGAAGACGAAAATTTTACTTACGGCCAAGTGGCTTTTTTCTTTATTTTAGATTTCCTTTTCAAAAATAAAATATTAAAATCATTTTTTGAAGGTTGAATGGTTACATCCAATACCTACACCACTTTATCGATAACTGTGTTTGGTACAAGGATTATTCATTACGGCTGGACAATTCACCCCTTATCAGTAACATTTAATTCTCCTAATTAACATTTAATTCTAATCCCACGACAGTCTTATCTCCCAATTTTTTTTCCATGGGTTCGTTTATATTCGTCCATTAAAAATTAATTCGAATAATCCAATTCACAAACGTATATTCATTACTTGAAATACTATCACTTCGCCGGGTTTGAATGCCTTATTTCTAGGAATGGAGCATTAAAAACATCTAAGGAGCAAAAACAATTTAAATTCAGAAAACCTAATGACTGAAAACTGACGATTATGCATGTACATACGAACGTTCAGACACTTGAGATACATGAATTCACTAAAGACTGTTACATTTTTAGGAATTGGGTAAGAGTTAAAAGGTAATTGTTGCGAAATACGTACTCAGGCTTTTACGCAAATATAGGTTTTCATGTACGTAAAAATATCTAGCAAATCCTGCCTTGTGAACACGCTTATAGAATAGTATATATTATTGCTCCAAATATAACAAAACATGACGAGTCATTGTAATTAGTAAAAGAAATATATTTTTATCAAATGCAACAGCAAAAAAAATAATCTCAGAACGGATGGTTTATCGATGAAGCCCAGAGTCGATGAATCTCTTTAAGCTCTCCCAATCTTCTTCTAACAGCAAAAATCCCCAGCATTTTTGTTTTGAGATCATTAACTACGTCCAGGTTTCGAAGAGTGATCAGTTGGGAGGATGAACCACTCAACAAGAATTTGGCCTCGATTTGGTAGCGTTGGTTCAGGACTCGCAAGGTAAAACTTCACGCGTAGTAGGCATAGTCGTATTCGCGATTGGTAAAAATCGCGGTCTTAATGGGCACTACCATCTCCCATTTCGAAAACTCCTTCTTTTCGCCAGAAAACCTCCTCGGTATGCTCCAACTCTTATCCTAAGCCCTTCTCCGAACCCCCTCCCCAGGACCCTTTAACAAAATCGAAAACCCACCCCCTACACCCCCCCCCTCCCCCCCCCCCCGCGTCTCTCCTCTCTCCCGGCCTCCACTTCCACCCCGTCATTCGTACCCCGGAGGCGAAGTGGGAAAGCTGACTACTTCGTCGTCCTTTTGTACGAAAACTTTTCCCTTATTTCCCCAACCCCCGTTTTATTTTATTACCAGCGCAGCGGAGTTCGATCCTCGGAAGGGGGAAGGTTTTTATTCAAAAGGTTTTTATTTTATTCCTCAAGGGGTTAACGGTTGCGCAGGAGATGGGATCGGAGGGTTGCGGGGGCGGCGGGAGTGGGGTTGCAGGGTTAGAAGTGGGAGGAGAATGAGGACCGCTGGAAGTGAATTAATTAGGGACACGTGGAACCACGCATGGGACGCGACAGAGAGAGAGGCGTAGGATCTTTATTAATTGGGCGGGTTTTTTTCGGGGGTTCGACGAGGGATTTCGACTTCTCTGGCGCCGAGTGTCTTTTCTTCGCCCAAGGCACGCTCACCGAGAAAGTAAGAGATTGCGCTTGGACTCGACCCGCGGACGATTCACCGCGCGAGTGTGCGCGGGTGGAAGTGACGTCACGCAAGAGTGATCGCGATCGACACGCGGAAGCGGCGAGATACGGGTTCGAGAGCTTGCAAAAAAATAAAAACCAATACTCATTTCGATTCAGTGCCTACTCCCGATTCATCGGCAAACTAATTCCCTTTTCAAATAAAACAAACTTTGGACGCCCCAGCACTCGATAAAAAACGATGAAATAAAAGTTTTTTTTTCATCTCGTGCAGAATATTCGGGTATGACTTCTAGCTAGTCAATAACGTAGTTACGTTGGAGCACCATAATTCAAATAAATTCTGTACAGAATTACGGTCCAATCATTTGAAATACATTGCATATTTATCAGCTATTTGTAAATATGAATCAATATTTTTCGTTATAAGCTAAGCATCGCCCATTGTACTTTTTACGAGAACAATTGATTAATTACGCGGATCCAAAATATAGCGTCAATTAAAGGAATCCTTCGAGAAAAGTTACCAAAGGTACTCTAGGAGCAATATTAGGGTGGTATTATTTAAATAAAAAAATAATGCTATGTCATATTTTCAGGTGGTGTAATTCTGCAAGTACGCATAAGAAACGAATGCATCATGGAAATGGGTCTATTTCACGCAGCACGGGTCTATTTCAGTAAAACTGATAGTATTATTGGATGTATTTTCGGTATCCTGTTGACTCAACCCTTCAGGAAAAAAATTAAACATTTTCATTTAAATAACATAAAAGATGTATAATACGCACACGCCGACTAACTATGGCAATTATAAATTACTAAGTGAATGTAAGTGTCCCACGTTAGAATTATTTTCATATCGTATGACACTACCTTCATCATTCAATGCCCTAACTACTAGTCACCCTACACTTTCTCCCCCACGCAACGTCTTTTCCTCTCAACTGAAACGTAACGCGTAACTTTACTGTTATCTTCGCCTCATTCTTGCCTTTATTATATTTTGAATATTTCTGTTTTTTCCTTCCACTACTGTTGTTGTTTTTATTTCTTCTGTTTATTGAACCCGATAAATTAAAAACAACAACACCCAATAAATAACAACCCAATGAATTATAAACACAACACAATACCTTCCAATGTAAAGACCTTAGTTGGTGTTTTTGGAGTTTTGATAAATAAATAAAAAACTAACGAAAAATAACTCATTCAAAATAGTCATCTGGTCTGTAATATAAAAGGAGTGAACAATACATTAAGATATGAAAATTTAATCAGATAAGGAACGGATGAGAGAAAGTGCTCCAGAAACAAAATATATTAAAATATATTTGCTGTAAAATGCGCACCCGATGGGTACTCCTGATTCAAAGTTAGCTACGCGACTGTCCAGCGGGATTACAAAAACATGCGAATTTCTCGAGCAACACGAGTCAATTATTTTCTTATTGAAAAAAAAATCCCACAATAGGTAGATACAACTTGGATTCGGCACCAAAGGCACAAAGTTTCAATTAAAGACACAATTGAAACGAGGCGTATTTCACAAAGAGACTGGAAAACAGTGGAAGATCGATTCAAATAATTGAGCATACATAGTTTGATTCCACTGGAACCATAATAATAAGGCCAATCGCCAAAGAAGACCAGTAGAAACACGGCCTCACCCGAAAGACAAAGATATAAAGTATCTCATTTAAATACACGGTTATCCCAGCCCACCCAGATATATACATGACTGAACTTTTTTACGAGAAAAGTGACGACGGAACAGAAGAACATTAGAAATCTACAACTGATCTCATCTTCCCTTGGACTCTAGAAATGATATAATTTTATGTAATTAATTCTTCAAAAATCCCCTCTCGTTATTCAGTCTCCGGAAGTTTTGCCAGACAACACATTTAAGTAAAATTTCCATTATGAAATAACAAATGAGCATTCGAAAACTAACGTTTAAGAAAAGTCAGAAGAGGTGCCAACAGAAATACCAACTGTTTTCGGCCGCCTAGCAGGATTTGCAAAACTTCTGTCAAAGCAATTTCCCTATCAGATACAGAATTTTAGTTTGCAGTTCTATTGGGCGTAAAACATCAAGCATTGTAAAAACTGAATCCAATGAAATCGTATGGTGATACATCAACTATATTTCATTAATTATAGCACAATATCATCATCAGATTTTCTGCCGAGTAGCAGGTCCCATCAGCCGTCGTTGTCTCCAAATGCGTCTGCCCCTCGCTTGTTCCATGGTTTCTTGGTATCCTCCTCTCTTAACCTCAACTATCAGTTTCAGCCTTCACTTTCCACATTTCAAACGCCTCAATCCTTCTCTCTCTTCCCCAAGGCCCATGGTTCACAGCCATACATCATGACACTCCATGTACAGCATCTGACTAGTCTTCTCCTCAATTCAAGTGCCAAGCTGCTGCAAAAAAACACTTTTCTTCTTCTGAAAGGCCATGGCTATACTTGTTCTAATCTCTTCTTCACTTTTCCAATTCTCTGTTAGCACACTCCCTAGCTATCTATATCTTTACACTTGTTCAATTCTTCCTTCAAATAACCTAACGTTCATATCTTCTCTCTCATATTTTCATAACTTTTGTTTTCCCAACATCTAATGTTGTTTCCTCCTTCTAGGTTTGTCATTATTCTCTGAAATGTTAAAGTATCATCGGCTAAAACCACCATATCATCAGCAAATCTATGTAGTTTACCTTTCTTCCCCAATATTTATCCCTTCTTCTTCTTCTAAGATGTTGCTTGGCATATCTTCGATGTAGATTTTTAATAACGTTGGAGAGAGGGACATATGCAATTCTTATTATTTACGAGTCACGAAGTATGGGGGAAGTTATAATTTATCGTTTACGACCATATCTTCAGAGAAAATGTCAGGTGAGGCAGCGTCGATGATAATGCGGTAGGTTTTACGTTAATACATCCTCGTAATCTGCTTCCCGAAGTTTCCAGTCTCCTTCTTCCAAACCGTCTCACCAGTTCCTCCACGGACATAGCGATACTGATTGGTGGCTAATTAGACGCCCTTTGCAATGTGGCATGTTCTATTGCATTTCACCATGGATTTTTTGTGAATATGGTCCGACAAAAAACATTTTTAAAATTGGTGTTTTTCCGGTGACTTTTACTTTAAATCTCAATTTTTTATTTTCCACAAACGAATATTGCAACATTTTCGCGTAATTTGACGGATCTAGAAAAAATATTTCGTAGGTAATTAAACTTAGCTTCCTAGCACATCGGAATCGCGAGAAATACTGCGCAAAAATTTTCGACCACGCACAAAATGGTAGCCATTAACGGTCTCCTACCTTTGCGCAAGCGCAGCACCAACTCAAGATCATGCTCTCATCGTAGTCTTATACCTGACTGAACGAAACCAAATATATATTTATAATCATTGGGTTTGCACAAATGATATGGTATGCAGTCACGCGCACGAGTGCGAAGACATACACCAAAGACGGTGAAATTCAACATGAAAAAATCATTTAACTTGACCGGTATTCGAACCCGGATCTCCAAATTGCCGGCCGATCTTCAGTAACTGTATCTTTAGTCGTATCTTTTAGGCCGATCTCCAAATAGCCAGTAACTGGCTAACACACCTGACCGGAAATTGGGAGATCCGGGTTCGGATCCCGGTCGAGTCAAACGATTTTTTTCTTGGCGAATTTCACCTTCATTGGTGTATCTACATATATATTTAAATCGTGTAGAAAGCAACGGAAGTGTAGCGTCGGCTTGGATCACTCTCCAATCGTTAAATCGAAGTTTCAGTCCGGATACACCATCGGCTGACTGATTTTAAAAACGTGTCCACATCAAAATACCCAAACATTCGCGCGCATCGACGTGGTTGCATATAATGCCCGTTCCAATCGCCCGAGAACAAGTCGCTGCAACGACGGAGGGCGAGGGGAGTATACAACGGTCGCGCGCAGGGAGTTGGGTGGGAGGGAGGAATGGGAGGGTTGCGAGGGGGGAGGAAATATGTAGATACGGAGTGGGGGAGGAGGAACGGAGAGGGGGTGGGTGGGTAGGATGAGGGAGAAGAGAAAGGAGAGGGGGGGAGAAGGGAAAGGGGGAGGGGATATGAGAAGGGAGGAGGTATGGAGGCGGGAGGGCGGCGGCGGTGCAGCAAGTATGTCACGTTCGCTCCGCGTGAGATTTGATAAGGGAAAAGTTCTTTCGTCGGATTTCTTTTTTTCCTTTTCCTCCAATCTTTCATTTTTTTTCTTTATTTTTCCCAACCGACCGCGAGTCTTGCGGGATCTAAAAAATATTGATATGACTCCCGTGGAGGTTGTTTTTATCGCAGCAATTGGACGTGGGTGAGGGGGTTGTTTGAAGTAGGAGAGAGCGGGAGAAAGGGCGTGGGGTAGGGGTAAGTAAGAGTGGGATGGAGGCACTATAAGGAAAGTCAGGGTGGGAGAGTACACCAGGGTGAAGGGCGTGGATTGGATAGCAGCGCGTGTGGTGTCACACGATTTGAAGCCGGCTTGTAGAAAATAAAATTAACAACAACGTAATGTTAGCGTAGACTTAGCGTGAGTTTCCGATGCCTTACCGGCAAAGGCGGGGTACATCGAACAACTTGGTTCGGCACCCGAGTTAAGATACCGAAGAAATTTGCGCAGATTTTTATCTTGTTTGAAAAAGAAAAAAATATAACCTAAATACGCAGAGTCCTAGTCGTTTTTCTGGCGCATATTGTCAGTCTTATGTTGTATGTCAGTTCGCATTATTTTGAAGGAAACATAAAGAAAGAGAAGAAAATATCCAGTGTTGCCAGTCATCAAACATATTTCATAGTCATAACACTTTTGATATCACTGACGATTTACATAAACCATTTATCGTTAATTCATCATGATGTACGTACAGGTGGTGTCGAATCCGCGCTAATCATTTTCACAAGCGTTCTTAAGACATGTATTAGTTTCACGAATAGAGGTTAAACCAGCAATGCGATAATGTTTTCCATAAACCAGCTTTTGATTGAGATAGAGACTGAAAGAGAGAGGGAATGAGAGAGAATGTTTTAAGTGGGAAAAGATGAGAAGTAACGGGGTCATGCGAGATAAGGGAGGAATAGGAGAAAGTGTTTTATGACGGCACTGACATAGATTCGCGTGCAATGAAAGTTCAGGCACTATGGCGTGACGAATTTAAGTCCTCTGAGGAGTAAGAATCAAAACGAACTGGGACTCAATCAATCGGGAGCAACAATTAAGGAGGTTCCGCCGCGACTGTGTGAGTCAAAACAAATACTAAATTCCACATTTTTTATATTTTGTCCAAAAAAACCTGCTTTCACTGATGAAATGCGTTACCTATTGAAATCCAAAAGTAAGGTAATAATATGCAGATTATTCCACGAATATATTTTAAATGAGCACTTTTTTCCAGCCATAGGAGCCGAATGCAGCGCCATTTCCTACGAATTACCGCATTTTGACTTCAATTACGGCAGTAATTCCCTAATAACTAAAAAAAATAAGGTGGTAAGATGCCGATATTACATTTTTATTCAATTTCTCTGGATTATTTCCTTCTCAGAGATAGTTTTCCACGAAATGGCATTTGTATTTTACGGAAAAATACAATTTTTTCCCCGCGTTTCTCTCATTCCCCCATTGAGCACCATGTAATTTCAAGTTCAATTAGAGATTAATATAGCGTGGAAAGGTATTATATTGTTATTCATATCAGATAGAGGACAAAGTTTTCTACAAGTAGACAGAATATTAATAAAATGACATTTAAGTCATTTGACGGTGGAACCACCTTAAGAAAGACCACGTTCAGGACGGGCGGCATGCTGGAAAAATTTAGGGAAACAACGTTTGAAAATAATTTAGTAGACAACTTCAATGTACATAGTGGGTAACGGTAACAACAACGGGATGCACGATGCATCATCATTTTGCATCGTAAAGACAGGCGGTTCCCAACCTGTCATACGCGCACCTATTGGGATTTAGGTGTACTTAACGCGGGAAAAGCTGAGTATTGGCGGAAGCGAGGCAAGCCTCAACTGCTAGGTGTCAAACACAATGGAGTACCAAGAGACAGAAAGAGAGAGAGAAGAGAAAAAGGGAGTTTGGAGTAGTTAAACAGAAATGGGCTCCCAAGGGGTACGCAAGTCGAACAAGGTTGAGAACCTCTGGTATACACAATAAATAGGCAGGGTTTTTACTGGTCGTATGGCGCTTTAATGCGCTCTAGACTCCTATCACAGGTCTTAAAGTTAGGGATATTATTAAATTAAGACGGAAATCAGTAATAAAGATATATAAATATTATCCAACTTGGGTAATTGTCAACCTGACAAATCGAAGACATCACGTTGATGAATATTCCCCTTCTCGAAAAAATTCCATGCTCAGCTGAACATCCACAGGTAGAAAATTCTTAAAGTATTTTACAATACTTTGGACCCTTCCCCAGTGCGTAATCAAATACATAATCAACAGTGTTTTAATACACACATAAATAGCGGTATTGGGACAAATCAAAATATCATACGAGGCAATGCACACCACGACTATAAAAGCCCCAATCTACTTCACTGAATGCTGGCGCTCCAATAGGCCAAGCTTAAGCTTCTAAGGAAAGGCGTAAATCCGTAAATCCGTGCTGTGACACCACGATGTATTTCAAGCTAGCAAGCTACGTTAGTTGTGATTTTAGCTTTTCAGCGTGTTGCATAATTTTACGTTCTTGCTTTTGGTAGCATAATAATAATAATAAAATTTAATAAAATACAATCAGTGTTTACGAAAGCAGCAATAACGTAAAGATATGTCAGTGTTTCATGTGGTTTCAATATGACGAAGGAAATTCTGTTCTATCGGGTCAATTTCGGGTCAAGTGTGCAAATCCTACTGCACTTCCTTTCCTTAATGGCAATTAACTGATCGCCATGATTTGACGATGACCATCATTAGAGGTTATCAGACCTAGGATTAGCTTTTACCAGACCTCCAAGCTATCCTATTTCCAACCTACCCGCTTTTTCCTTATTGGTTCCTGGCGTTTCTTATTTCTCGACATTCATTATTGGCCATTCTCTTATTTCTAGTTTCTCGTTTCTTCTGTAGTAGTCTAGGAAATACGGTGCATCAGAGGGCGCCCAATTAGTTTTCTCATCTCTCCTCGGAGTCTTCCTTTGGATTATCTCTCATCTCACCCCCTGACGATCATCGTAATCCGTCACGATGGTTGTTTTCAATCCCATTTTCATTTTTCTTCGTTTACATCGTTCTCATCGATTTCTGGAAGGAGAGTCGTAGCTAGTATGCGGAGCATATCAATCAATGAATGTTTGTAAAAGGAAGCAAAAATTAGCAGTTTACAAATGGGTATTCCTTTCCACTTCACTGAATGGCCGCGAAACTTGGGTATACCAGGATAAGCCTATAAGAGTATGCTAAACGCAGAGGGAAGGGGATATCTGAAAAGTATGTGCAGTAAAACCAGGAAGAATAGGGTTAGAAATGAGTGATGGGCCGTGAAAGGATATGGAATGGATGCTCTAGTAATGGTCATATATAAAAGAAGCGTGTTTCGTTGGTTTGGTAACGCCGGAAGGATGGTTGAGAAGCGAGTACCTATTTTCCAGCTCTAGAGGGAGAATATTGAAAAAATTAGAAATATCTAACGACTAGATTTCGCCAAAAAACTATATGCAGTTTGTATGTTTTCTGAATTATTTCTAAAAATTACTCACCGCAGTAATTTTTACAGAATCGCAGAAGCAACCATTGTTGTGAAGGCGTTTTCACCGTACAGTATGAATAAATGAGTCAAGTTAGAGACTTTTGTAGATATATTTATTTAGTTACTGAGTATGTTTGTCACGTATTTTTGCGTCTTTTATTGAAACAATATTTACTTCATGTTTCTTACAGACGCAGAAATTAAAAAATAAAATTCAAATATTGTCTCCATCATAACTTGGGAAAAATCTCCCTTAAGATACCTTGACATTATATCATTAAAAAGTTAATACATATGTGCTATCAGTTTCATTACATACAATGAAATTCGTTAAAAAATCAGCACATATTCTTCGTATGTACCTACTTACGCTTTAACCTGAAGACCGCATGATTTCTTTGAAATTCGACATATGAACAAAAATTAATAAGAAAATAATTACTAAAAATAATTTAAACTTAAATTTGCCAATAAGGGATGGTTCCACATTTATATTGAGTACATAGTCATCGCTATTTCTATCTATTAGACATTGATAGCAGCATATACTCGGTGAAAGATAAGAAAGTCGTCTAATTTAGCAAATCAAACTCACGCACAGAGTAACGATTCTATCTACAGAGAAAATATGATAGCAAAATTAGAAATCTAATCATAAAATCAGCAACCTAATCGTAAAACTTAGCAATATAATCGTAAGAGTTAAGGAGAAAGGAAAAGTTTATTCATCCTTTAATTCCAACAGGATGCAGCAAAGATTACATCTAAATCTACATAATACCCTGAAAGCCACCTCAAGGGTGTGTGGCAGAGGGTGAATTGTCATCAATAAGCATTACACTACATTACGATGGTAGAGATGCTGTTATTCTTCTACTGATTATTTAGATTTTTAAGATTACACGAATTAGGCCATAAGAAGATAACCAAACCCTCATAGTATTTAAAGGCTAGTAATTCTGGATATTGATTTCGGTATTATATTACGAAATTAATGACACTCTTCAGTTAAAGATGATTCGGCTTAACTATGACAAGAGGATCATCAAATTGTGAGTAAAAGTAACTCATGAATGGAACGAGAAAAGTCAAGTGTCTACATTCGGTGGCAATTCTGAACTACGCGGGAGCTGGAGATTGTGAGAACAGGAAGTGATAACGATTGGGTGCAAGGACGGGCGATGTTCGGGGGCATAACTGAAAGGGTGAATAAACTGAAGCGGCAATAGGCAGGACATCACAGCGATAATAACCGATCATTGTGGGAATGAAGACATCCTCGGCTGGGTGCCAAGGGACGGAAGACAGACAATGAGACCAAGCAGTCCGAACAGGCGATGTGAGAAAGGAATAAGGAAACGAGCCGGAATCACTAGGAGTGGATTGGGCAAGGAGAAGGAAGGATATCCTGGTACTAATCCTCCCACTCACCCCATGAAACTCATTTCGAAAGCTAATTTAAACCGTAACGACATCTTACATGACATAGCAAGCGGCCCTATTAGTCGATTGAAATCATTCATAAGCACATATTCTACGATTTAGGCCGAAGGAGAGGGATGACATTAATTGTAATTTAGGGCATAATTAGGCTTGCGAGCAGAGGATTGAATATATTTTATAAAATATATCCAGACTTCAAAATTAAACTTATGAGACTGAGGATAAGCAAGAACAGAAAAAACGACTGTGTTACTTGTGAATTAATATGGGCTAATTTTAATTAAATATCTTCTGTTGTATTAGAGCTTCTCGGGTTTCCAGCCGGGTGAGATGGTCCATAGTCTCCAACGTTTCGAGGTCCGACACGGCCCTCGTCATCAGGGATGCTGATAGTGATGAGGGCCGTGTCCGACCTTGAAACGTTGGAGACTATGGACCATCTCACCCGGCTGGAAACCCGAAAGCCCTAATTCAACAGATTCGCCGGGAAGCACCAGATCTTCCATTAAATATTTTATCTTCAACGACATCCTAATATCCTAAGATATGAAACAAGGAAATTGCCGACCAGGTCAGTGCGATTGGTAATTCACAAGCTGACTGACACAAGCTTCATGGATTCAATGTTTTCTAGGATATACTAAACATAGATCAATCATAAAATGCAGAAGCAACAGAGACTGTGAGGCTAGCATAAAAGTAAGAATAGAGTTTAAATTACTACGTATGCTTATCAGCTAAGGCATTGAAGTCGTCACAGAACGATCAGAATAGAGTCAGTGAGGCACACCACATGAAAATAAATGAAACTATATAAAGAAATATCAAGGTTGCATTAACCATAGGAGTAGGAGACGTATCTTCTTCTTCTTCTCCTCAACCCTAAGGTAGGTTGGCATCCAAATTTCTTCTTTGTATAGCAAGTCTCTTTACATCTATGTATCTTCTTCCTGCTAAGATCTCCTCCAGGTATTCTTTTCTTGGTCTACCTCTTCCAGCACGGTGCTCTACCACTCAATCCATTAAGGTTGTCATCCACTCGGAGTGACGTAGTAGGTGTCCAATCATTACGTTTCTTCTTTTACATAATGAGTTTAGCAGTGTTTGTCTCCCCAATTCTTTGTAGTACTTCCAGGTTGGTAACCCTTTCTGTCCAAGATAGTTTTAATAGTCTTCTCCAGCACCACATTTCAAAGGACTCCAGCTTTTTCCTCTCTGCTTTTCTCAGAGTCCAAGTTTCTGAGGCATAAGTACACATGCTCCAAACATACGTATTAACAAATTTTTTCCGGGTTGATAGAGAAACATTATTTGATGTCAAGAGAGTTTTCTTCTTGATAAAAGCTTGTTTTGCTTGTGCTATCCTGCTTGTCCCATCCGCTGTGCATCTACCACCAGATGTGATACATCTACCCAGATATTTAAAAGCAGTGACTTGCGAAGTTTTTCTCCGTCTAAATATACCCCGGCTTCCTCTAGTCCATCTCTACTGTATTTCATTATTTTAGTTTTCTTTTTGTTTATTTTCATGTCCCAGTTATTTTGAAAATTTTGGATAATTTCATGTAATGCATCCTGTAGCTCATTGTTATGTAGCCACAGGAGGCGCATAATTGACCATTTATGAGGTCCATAAAAGTTATAGCTTGCAAATAATTAGTCTTTCGCAATACGATAAGGTGGCAGCAAGGTTTTCGTTCACTATGCTTATGTTTTTCGAGGTCATGAGTGACTAATAAATCAGGATTGGAGTCATTTGCAAAATTTGACGGTACTGAATAAAAATCCACCTGATCATCGCATCTTTTTACTGTGGTGAATAAATATGTACGTGCTATTTATTTCTATTCATCATCTCGAAATTACAGCTGCATTAAAACAAAATTACATCACTCAAATTTCAAAAAGAAAACGCGTGCACCACACTCTTACAGCTTATTTGGCAATAATAAAATTCGTTATTTATCATTTAGCTGCAAGGGCAATTTCTATTACATTCCGATGGTTTAATTTGCCACCGTAAGCACGCAAAGGATAGACAGAAAGAGAGGTACGAAGCGTTAATATAAAGCGGCTGGGCTTTATTTCTGCATTGTCCTCGAGTTTGCGTCGTGACTCGTATTTTGATGAAGTAAATGGAATGACACGACGTTAAACAATACTGATATTTTGCATGAAACATCTCCGAGCAACTTGATGTATGGTCATAGTATCTCGCCAAATTAAATGTTTAGTCCAGAGAGCGGAGACTGTCAGTTACAAGGACATCACTCTAGGTATGTACCTTGTTGATGAGCTATTTCAATGGTTGAGTTAAATGAATTCACAAAATAATGTAGGACACTACTTTCCTTCGATTTAGCAATAATTTCGCGACAAATTTGAGCAGGTATATGATGAAGCTAGCTCCCCACAGTCCATGGTAAAACGGATTGCATAGCTGTTTTTCCGTCAGCAGTCATTAAACATTCCCTTTTATGTATCCCGACAGCACATTTACGTCGTCACAGAGTGGTTCGTTTCGAAATTTCGTTCTCAGTGTAGCATTGGAAACAGCATCGTTTTGAGCACCGTTTGCAGGAGAATACTCACGCGCCATGGAGTCGGTCGTATTTTCAATTCGCGTTTGCAGGTTCCCCACGTGCGTGAATTCCTCTCTTGATTGGCGCTTCAAACGTGAGTGCGAGTCGTTTCCTTAGAGATGGTCGGAAACAGTTTTGCCCTTTTAGAAAGGACATTAACGTCGCTGGATAGCAACAATTTAAGTTGCTTATTACGATACGTTCTACAAAGCAATATTTCGTGGACATAGATCTTTTTTTACGGTTTATTAGATTGCTCCTGGGCATGGATAGTAAGGTGTTCTATAACCAGTGGCGGCGGAATAAATTGCAATATAAATGAATGTACCTGGGTTGTTCATCTCTTAATTACACGCCTTCACCAATCAGTGAATTGCAAGCACAAATGGTGAAATCAAATAAAAGACCAAAAAATATGTGCCAAGCTACTGGTATTTTCCATCACATCAAAGAACAAAATGAAATACATATACATATGTTGTTATGCTACTTGGAGATTGACTGAAAGGTGCGGTCGTTTGTGCAATTAAGGTAGGTGGGCATGTTGGAGAGGAAAGGATTCATTTGTGGAGTGAAGGAAGGGCGGAGACAAATTTTGAGCATACATAGCCAACTCTTAACGAAGGAAACCAAAGTGTTCGAAGGTTAACATGCTATTCTAGGGACGGAATACTGAACTTGAAATACTCTCCACACAGCATTTAAGTAAGGATGGGGATTCCACTGAAATATCTAAGCCACAGCAGGGATAGGAACCAGGATCCTCGGGGTTAGAAGCCAGTGTTCTAGGCATCACACGTACCCGATCTTTAAAATACGACAAAATTAGTTGTATTTAACGCCAAATATCGAAGAGAGCGTAAGTGAAAAAGGTGCTCATAGAAAGTGCTTCAATAAAGAGATTAAATGTTCCGCTTCCATTGTTATTGCCGTACAACTAAAGTATCTGAATTGGAGACGGGCGGTCGAGTGACAAAAGTCACATCATCAGCATTGGCAAACTCTATATTTATTGGCTATCAAAAGGCCTATCTAAATGTAGCTAAAGACATAAACGTTCTTAGGATAGCATCCGATCCAATTTGGAATGGCATTTGGCATGAGAGCCAAGAAGGATAAAAGCAAACTTCTGCGGACCTAAAAAAATTGTTATCGATCTCAGCTGTAGAAAACGTTTTTTTTTCACCCGAAAAAATAAATAAAAAACTGAGAAGTCGAAGGCTGTGTCTTTCAGGTGTTTCACCGAGACATTGTTTTTAAGACAAGAGTTTCGCCTGCAGGCGAAACTGTTGCCTTAAAAACAACGACGCGGCGAAACACACAAAAGAATGCAGCCTTCAACTTTAACACACCGCGGAAGCTTTTGCACCTACTTAATAATACTGAGAAGATCTAGCTTTCTTGCCACGTTGCCATTTGTCATTGAACGGCCACTCGTTTGAAACTTAGGATACATTACCTTCAGAACAAAGCAACGCAGCAAAATCCATATGGAGGAATCTACGGGCTTGTAACAAAATTTCCGTTCGTAATTAATTTTTACAATTTTTAATCCTTACGTTAGAACGTCCGTACAGTTTTTCTCAGTGGCCTCATTATCATATTGAATACGACTTTCTGACTCATTGAAGTTTGAATATTGATATGTGATAATTTAAGAAGAGGCAATCACATTTACTAATAGGGTTAAAATTACATTTTTATGAAATAACTTGAAGAAATAAAAATCCTGGGAAGAAACATGATAAACAGAGAGCTCCCTGCCTCCGTTAGATAATACGAGAGAGAACCACCATTTTAAGAGATGAAAAATGGAATCCAACAAACGATAATCCATGAGCCAACGCACTACAGAGCGATTTCTCATCGATGGAACCATTTCAGTCTGATTTCTATGTTTAGGAGACATTAAAGATTTTTTTACATCTTGCATCCTATTCCCATCGTATTGTGGTACGGCGAGCGAGAATGGTTCATGAAGATGCAGATAAGAAATTTGGTTTTCAAAGCTCAGCCAACATCTTGTTTTACAATAGCAACTATGCGCACAATTACATTCTATATTAGAAAAGTATTAGCACTGAGATTAATAGTAAAAGTGCTGATAATAAATAGAAACATAAGCATTATTCGCAACTCACATACATGCTGTAGAGCTCATATCTGAGGAAGAAGCAAATAAAGAGTTTCAGTATCAAAACAGGCAAATTGGAATATTTATAGCAAGTTCAGGTAGCTAATACAGGTCACTCGCTTAAGGACTCCTTTTCGAATCCTGCAAATGGTATCTGGTTTAATGGACTTAATATATGTATATTCATAAGATAAGAATGATCGTTTATTGGCGCAGAATTACGCCATGATTAATAGTTGGATGATTCACGTAGAAGCTTGTGCTAATACATAATCTAAATTATTTATTAGCTTAAATAATCTAATAATACTCTAAATTACACACGATGGAAATGAGCCACATATTCTGGGTTAAATGACATGCAAATATATAATTATTGTTAACAAAGCCTCGTACACTTCGCAAAAGTAATGAACTTATAAAATAATTACAACAGTAGGAGGAAAAAATAACTGCATTATTACAAAAAAATAACTAATACTAGGGCACTCCTACATCGGTAATATTGTTGTAGAAGCCGAATCATTGTATCTATTCGATTCGTGAAAAATAAATGAATCTCTATAGGATCAAGGAGAGAGAGAGAAGAAACAATAAATGTGAGGAACACACAATATGTGGCAAATAAACAAGATTCAGCGGTGATGTTCTGGTATGAGTAAAATAAAAATATACCTACTCAATCCCACTGGCTTAATAGCAAAAATGTGGCCTTGATTTCCATGCAAAACATTGTCCTCAATGACCGATAAGGATGTAGGACATCATTTTGGAAGTAGTATCTATTCTTATATCAATGATGATGCAGTTTATCAAACTCTAGATCGTTATAAATTTATTTAACTCATGGAACAGATATTTAATACATTTTAAGCACGCTCAATTCCCATCTATTTACGCCTGAATCTTTCCCATTCAAAATTATGCTAGATGAATTTTTCCCTAATAGCATTAATTGAAATTTCATTATGAATTTGGGGAAATCATATTGCGTATAGCTGTATAGAAAGCGTCCATTTCCCGTAACGCGCATTGCACTTCTAGAAAGAAAGAGAGGACCTTTGGTAGGCACCCCTTCCCGGCAACAATTGACCACCACCACCTCTACCGCCGTTTATACCGCGAGTAGGATAACTTAATCCTCCTCCCTCCCTCGAACTCACCCGCGCCCCTCCACTCCCTCCCCCCCGTCCCCTTCACGTCAAATCCCATATCCCACCCTCCCTCCTACAACTACTCCCGTGGACCGAAAACCACCCACTCCCTAAGGCAGGCAGGCAGGCCTCTCCCTCTCTCTGCCTTTGTCCGCGATCCCTCTCCCTTCGAATTCCTTGCTACGTCCCAAAGAAAACCCCCAAGGGGGTGAGGAGTGGGAGGCTGGATCTAGAGAGAGAGAGGAAGGAAAAGAGGGAAACATGGGGGGGTAGGAGGAGAGAAGGATTTCGCTCGGGCATAAGAGGGGGGGGAGGGGTTCTGTGTGAGTACGAAGGACAGCGTACAATATAAAGGCAAGGGGGAGGGTTCGGCGTAGTGCGCTTTCCTTACGAAAGATAGGCTGGTGGTGGTGGCGACTGGAAAGGGGAGAAGAGATATAGAGTGGGGTGGTGGGCTTCAAAGGAGGATGGAATGAGGGAGGGAAAGGCAAGGAAGCTGGGGGAGGCGAGGGGGATTGGGGGGGAGAGGAGGAGATGTGGTTCCTTTCTCCTTCGCAAGCCTTCCCTCTATGCCATCGGCGCGCACAAAAGCGAGCTCCCTTGAAAAGGGGAGAATGCAAGGGGGTGGCTGGGAAGGGGGGGGGGCGGGGGGGAGGGGGGGTGAGGGAATAGTGGGATGGAAGTAAAAAAGGGGGAGTTAAGGGGTGTGTGTGTGGGAGCTTGGTTTTTGTGGCGCCCAGGAGAGGGTGGTAGTGGTAGTGAGAGGGAATGGGAGACGGCTGGAGAGAGAGAGATATAAAAAGAGAAAGGAAGAAAGGGGGCGGGCCGAGGGTTAGGTGGGACAGGCGAGGGCGTGTGGGGAGGAACTATAGCGACTAAGGAGAGATAGGAAAGGTACTAAAGCAATGGGCAATGACATTTTATGGAGAAATAGGGACCCATGGGAGCTAACATTACGTTGGAGTAATATGGCCATGAGCAAAAATAAAGACACAATATTGTTATCCGCCATTAAAACATGACTTTTTTTTCATAATTGTGAATAAAAAATACCAATTCTTTTTAGATTCTTTTACACCCCCAAAAGTTAGAAACACTTTCTGTTATGGAGGTAGAATAGAAACAGTAATAAGACGATCAATATATTTCCTTAATCAGCACTAAACAAATTAGCCCCAAGAGTTTTTCTGAGAAAGCTTCAATCCGCTCCATTATTACAGTCTCTATAATTATATTTTAACCAACAATTTGTATTGAAGTTGAAAAATAGAGAAAAGTATATAAAATACATGGTTTCTAAAGTGGCTTACTTTCGGCGAATTCCACATCGGCCGGCCATGTTCCAAAACGTAGTAATCTAAATGCTTATAATATATTTTGAAAGTAGAATAAATACGTCTAAATCCTCGTTCCCAATCTAGGGATATAATCTAGCAAGTGATAATAATGTAAAATAAAATTCATATCACAAATATTTTAAATCTCCTCATCAAACATTATGCATTTTCAACGACGATATGCGTATCTCGGATCATACTTCACCCACTCCCGCAAAAATGTCAAATTGGAATAGATAATAGCTGGTGTTAAGTGATATAACTCGTAATTAAAGCAACGAAATGAAGTAGAAATGATATTTTAAAATGTTGAAATGTTTCTTCTTTAATCATCAATTTTATCAATAAATAAATTGATGGTTCAATGACAATTCTCTTCCATAGTTAGACATTCCATTTCCATCTCAACTACGCTATGCGTTCCTAAAGTTCTGGCTTAAGTCTTTAGTTTTCTGTATTCCTCTCTGAACATATTTACCCTTGATTTTGATGTAGGCTGAAAAACTTTCTTTTGTTTATCATTATTTTCCATTAACATGACGTTTCTAGGGATTTCGTATGACACCAACTACTAGTCGCCCTGAAAAAATGTGCCATGTGAAGGTGGAATAATATATACCGCTCTGATGATCTGGCGGCACACGATTGCTTACCCCGTTGCTTGTACTACCTACAGACTCCCAAGTGTGTTGATCCAGCACTGTTTCCAGGTTGCAGACAGTAAAAATTAAAATACAAATGGTTTCTATTTCCGAACCAAATTCTACGATTGACACGGCATGGGCCAGCTAAACCTTAGCCGTGTTTTGTACAGAGGTTATTCGTTCTGGGAAACCATAGGTGGCACTGAGAGATAAATTGGTCTCTATTACCTAATGCATGAAATAATGTATGTAACGCGCCTTTTGGGCTTTATACATGCTAAACGTTATGCCCATCAATCAAACCATGTGGATGAGTGGTTTAACTGAAACTTCCAACTTATATTAACAGCGTAATTTTTCACTTACACTCATTGGCGAAATAATAAAATGACAAGAAAGGGCTACGAAAAAGGTTAATTAAAAGAAATTACAAAAATCACATCACAGCTTCAATTATTAAAATTATTAAATGATAACTATATATAACTGACATTCAGCTCGGAGTTGTTTACATGTGCAACTATAGATCCTTTATTTTTTCATGATATCGCGACACTTCGGGATCGGACAAGAACACAACAGGCGCGCGCATAGTGGGGCGTCTGAAGAATAGCACAACCCGTGATGGGTCGTGACTCGACAGCGGGTGTAGGTGGACGGAATTTCGGCACGCGTTTCATGTTTTCCGTCTCTTTGTCGCATCGCGTATGCATAAAAACGGAGAGATGGGGGGAGAGGGTTGACTTGGGCGTTGGACAAGAGGGAAGTTATGGGAAATATATACCCGGGGTAAAGGGCCTTAAAGGGAAGAGAGCGACAGGGACTGTGGGCATAATGGGCGAACATTGTCGCATGGGACGAGTTGCATTACGGTTCTGATAAAATGAAGGAAAGTTGTAATATGACAACTTGATAGAATGACAAAAAAATTATCTTATCTTAAAGTAGAATAAGGCATATTCTACGGGTGTATTAAAAGCCATTGACTGTTTTTGATAACGATTTAAATTAGTACAGAGAGGAAGTAAATATGTATTAACTAAACCAATGACCATGTTATCCAAGATACACGTGATACATAAGTTCTTGCGATTTCCTACCATTTTCAAAATGAAAATCTATATTAAGAACTGAATTCACTGACTTAAGTGCTCAAAAGAACTGATAAATCATACAAGCCACTTGCATAATGGTTTTAAGAAGACTTGTTAACCTTAAAGAGGCTCTGCGAAATGATCCGCGTCAATACCCTTGAGCATAACGGTAAAGAATTCTGTTGAATGAAGGTGAGTGATAACACTCCAAATAGGGACGATCAATACAGTACAAAGCAAACTTTTGTGGTTGGTGTGTTCATTTTGAATTAAGAAAAGAAATTAATTCCACTCTTCTTATCCAATAACCACTGAAAGGCATTATGTTCAAATTTATCCATTTCCATTTTTGGTAATGCATAAATTCACAATAAAGATTGATTCAATGTTATAATAAAACTGCTACTAAACGCAGAAGCCATAACAGCTGCCAAAAGATACATATTTATTAGATATAGACTCGTTATTATTACGTATGTAGTTTTCCAGAGCATAACAATATTGGTAATAAAGGTACAAAATATAAAGAATCGGGAAATATACCAACTAAGAAATACTTTTGAAACGTATGGGAACTCTTAGGATCAATCGCGAAAGATTTACCCGATTTAAGGTTATTTATGTAAAGTTTGCTCGCGTAATCTTAACAGTAGTACTCAAGACCATGGTCAATGGAGTCAATCAAAAGTTTTATATTCCGCCTTCCAGAATCCCATTGTACTTTTTTATTGTGTAGACCAGGGGTCTCCAAAGTACGGCCCGCAGGCCACATATGGCCCGTAAGATTACATTATCCGGCCCGCAGAAGAATTATGCGGAAATGCGCCGCATAATTTTCGCTTGGATGGACGCTACTTGTAAGTAATTAGCGTTTCAAAATTAAAATCTGTATATTTTAAAAGCACAATCACAGTAACATCATTCATATTAATGGTTTTGTGATGAAAATATGAGGATTTTCTGGTAGAGTTCGTCGTCATCATTATACGATAATTGAATTTCACATGCCCTGTAATTAGTAAATAAAATTTTCTGATTTCGATAAAACTCATATCTAGATTTACCTATTTATTTACTACGGCCCGCTGTAAACCGTTCAAGTACCCATTGTGGCCCTCGTTGCGATAAGTTTGGAGACCCCTGGAGTAGGCGATGGAATTGCCAAAAATACATTTTCGTAGCAGATAGCTAAAAATCACGTGAATAAATAATCCTATTAACCCAGGCTTCTTCTCTATAATACACAGGGTGTTCCAAAAATGTACCTGCTCTTTGAATGACAATAAATGTAGTGTTTATGGAAATCAAGTCAAACAAAATAAGTTAAAAGACATTGAATTAACGTAATAACATTAATGGAATTAAAGAAAAGTTTTATTATTCCTTCCCTCATCTAGTCCACTCACACTTTTGTGCCCGCCAGTATTCAAACTGATGATCACCATTTTTCCGACGGAGATGGTATTGCCATTTACTAGTAGGCGTAGAAGACGCATCAATGGCTAATAGATCTAAGGTAATGGGGGGGTTATCATGTAATTTCTTGGATTCGAGCAACATAACTAACACGGTTGCTAAAGGTAAGAATTCGAAAATTTTATCGGAAACAATAGAAAATATAGTGGCAGAAAGCTACGCAATAGAACGGTTCGGACATTCCACTCGAGTATGACGTAGATCTACATTTATAACATAACACAAACGGTGCTAAAATTACAAAATAACCCCCTCAGATCAATTCATTTTACGTTTAACGGAAGGGCTAAATTTATAACTAAACTAAGCAGGACGAGGTGTGAGGTGAATTTTACAAATAAATTGAAAACCTTTTCGACAAACGGATCGGCTGGCTCGACGTATATCGAGATGGGGGCGCTCGGGTGTGAGCAAGAGAGAAAGAGAAGGGGAGGGGGAAGAGAGGGAGGGAGAGCTGTACGGATGGAGGGAGGGACAAGAGAGAGAGAGAGGCCAGGAGAGGAGAGCGAGTGGTTGGCTGCAACGTCAAGATTGCTGAAAGATGAAAGCCTTTGTGCGCACGAAAGATGAAACAAATATGGCAGGAGTACATGTTTCGCGTGTGTTTTGTGTTCATGCAGCAGACAAGGGAGAGCCCAGGGAGAAAGAAAGCAGGCCCTCGGGGCGAGAGGGTGGGGGGTTTCGACGTAGCGTGAAAGAGTGAGGAAAACGGTAAATTAGTTCCATTCGCCTAATTCCTCTGGGGTAATTGATGACGGTTGATTAAAGGGGATTGGGATGTCCGCCAATTAGGGCGTCTACTCTTTTGATGTACTGCTACTCTTTTCCAACACCAGGCACCGCCACCCACGCCTCTGCCAACCGCCCCCATCCACTCTTCCGCGAGTCACTCCTTCGGAGGCCTCCTCTTGACACTAAAGCTGCGATCCGATAGAAGAAGGAAGTGTATCAAAAGAGGAGGAGAAAAAGAGAGGCTCATAAAAACAAAAAAAATAGAAGGGAAAGAGAAGACGTACAGAGAAACAAAATCAAGATCGAAACACAGCTCTCGTCTGTCGTGGAATCAATCAATCGCGATTTCCCTCACGCCGCTGCTCCCCACCCCGTTCATTATTCGGAGCAGAACGGAGGAACAAAAGCCGGAATTTTCGCGACGGACGCCCCTTGGACCCGCACCCCCCCTCCCCCTTCACGCCAACACGACGATGAAACTCCCTCCTCCTTCATTTCCACTTTGATTTTCGCGCGCGTCTCATCTCTTTGGCAATCCGACGCGAGTGAAAAAATATGACGGGGCTGAAGCCAACCAGACTCAGTGGTATCGGTGTAAGGTCTCTTATGTTTACCAAACGGTCGCGGGTTCCAATCCCTATTGAGCATGTTTTTGGAAATGGTTCCACCATGCTGGAAATGTTTTTCACCATCCAGGTACTTGATTGCTCACCCGGAGTAGTTCGCCAAATGTAAGAACCCTCGGAGACGAGGGTTTTCGAAAATAACTGAAAAAACAAGCAAAATAAATAAACCAAGGTTTTTTTTAACGTAAATGATCCCGAGAGCGGAATAGTCCGTACCAATTTACGACGCTGTCACTTCATTCACGATCGCCGAAATTTAAATGCAAAAGGACGGCGCTGGATATTTTTGTTAGGTTCGGGGCCAGGATACCGGCTGCTGGAATAATTAACATCACTTCATATGTGAGCAATGTATGCGTTCAAAGGAATAGGACTACTAAGACTCAATGATGGGATGAGGAGAGAATCAAAATCTCTTGGCGTCAAATAGGCTTGTGTATAAAAATATTTCACTTTATTTACCGAAACCGGCGATGAAGATGCGTATACATTGACCGGGAATCGAACCACAGACATTTGGCTTGCCAGGCTAATGCGCAGACCAACACGCTACCCGTGCTTCCTGATTCCCAAGGAAATTTGAGAAGAATGAGACGAGGAATAAAATTTTAAAAAGGAAAAATATATATTTGCATACACATACCATTAGAGAAATTAGTGGTGACAGAGTTGACTGCACAATAGACCTCTCCATATTCAACAGCTATGGAGGCGAAAATTCTATGCTCAATTTCGCCTCCGTTCGCAACACCACAAACGCGGAAAGTAAAAATGTATTTATTTTTTGAAGTTATTTTTACGGCCACGGAGAGAGCCCCAAAATTTATTTTGCAAATTGTGTGTATAACAAATGCATTGGACGAACACACACCGTCATACACCACGGCAAAATCACTCACGCGAGAATGAAGGCCGCAATCCCAGAATTAGCAAGCGAGGACATCGCCCTGCTGCCACCACCGGCAAAAATACAAAGAATAATAAGTTGGAAATAATGTCATCGTCATCACGTGGGTGTTTATTACTGTTAAAAATTTACAAGTAATTATAAAACTAGACTATTTTCCTGAAATACTCATTAAATCAGCACTGTGAATAGATTAAGTGCATTAGATGACTACCTCAATACATACGTTATGCCACTTGGTTTCTTTCAATAATTAGAAATGACCACAAGTATGTCTCCGAGAAAAACAAAATTTTTATTTCCCTAATGAATCCATTTGCATTTAACGGTTGAAGGAAGTCACCTAACTTCAGGTAGTTTACAACCTTCTCGGCGGCTCTGTAATAACGGCCACCAAATTAGATATACGTAACTCTCTTTGATAAAAGCACTTAATCCTCAGTCGCAATTTCGAACTCCGTAGATGCTAGGGATGTGTCGATACCAGTGGTTCCCCAACGGTATCCTAAGTGGCACATGCTTTGTGGCACTAGGGTACGTGCAAAATGTTAAATGAGGGGGAAAATCAGTTAGTAGTAACAGTAAGAACATAAATGACAGACATTTTATAATTAAAGGGGTACAATTTTCGAAATAGGGTGACAAATGGGGTTAGGAAAATCATAAGAGGTTGGGAACCGCGACTCCAGACCCTCCCAAAATTAAAATCGCCAATAGTTGGCTTTCTCACCGTCAAAACTGCGCAACCACCGGAGGCATCGGGCGATGACTGCCATTGCAATCTCCTCGGCCCTAGGCGAGAAAATGTCACAAGCCATTGGGCTCAGTAGAAGGTTGGCCCTAATCTGACGAAAAAAACCTAGGGTTAATGCGAAAGCAAGTGTGTAAATCAAGCCTATTCCATTCCGTGAAACATTCAAATGTCGTGGAGATAAGAAATTTTAAATGAATACTTATAGATTTTGGTTATTGAGTTAAAATTAGATCATTTTATTAACTATTACTTCACATAGTTTATTGAGCTTAATGGCTTTAAAGCATATGATCATTTCACTATAGTAGAGGCAATTGATTATCAAAGTATGTATACAGACGCCATAATAAACGCTTGGGATACAAGCAGGTGGCTAATTTAATAGTACTTAATATTCATTATGTGGGTTACAAGAAATCAGCGAAGATAGGCCGGATCAGAAAGAACTGGGTAGTGGCGATGATAAAAATCTCATCTAGTATAAAGAAGAGAATTATAGGCGAAAGAGGCGAATATGATTGGATTGCTACACAAAAAGGTTTCGCACCTGACAAACTTCCTGTGCCTCGGCCGCGAGGTCGTTTAGAGGTGACTGGACGGCGCGGCGCTGCCAGCGGCCGGGCGACCGCACGGAACGGCGAATTTTGAAAATATCCTCCCTAGACACGCGGAGAAAATAATATGACTGCCCATGCGTTAATACAAATTCAACAAAAATCTTTAAAATATGCGTTGGTTAGAGCGCACAAATAATTTAAAAGTCAAATTATTGTCACCTTCGAGTCAGCTACGTGGCGTGGCTTTTTGCATGCTAGACCACTTTGGTATGAGAATCTATTTTTCACAAAACATTTTGAAATGTTATCTGAAAGAGATTCATTGGTAGAAAGCTGGATGTAGCGGGGTAAAAAATAATCTAGTACATGGTGCAGTGGAGGATTACATACGGCCAAGTATAGAGTTGCAAATACCTAACTGCGTAATTCATCGGTTTCATTTGAAGGCTATTTGGGGATGCGATCGATCTTCGGTTAGGGAGGGAAGATTATTTTGGGAAACGGGTGCGGAGAGAAACCCTGTGCCGGCATTAACCTGCTCTTATCGAAAGATGCCAAGGGTACTACGGTTTAACGTACCATCCGATGGACGGATAACTACACGATATTCTCTCCACACAGCACCCATGTAAGGATCGGGATTCCACTGAAAAATCTCCGCCATTGCTAGGATTCAAACCCGGGTCCCCGGGATGGGAAGCTTGTACTCTAGCCACCTCACCATGTCCCGATCCCCTTGGCTTTATTTAATTTTATAGGTAGGCTGTGATTAATGAATTTAGTGAGCGTCTTCCGACTACTAGTACGGACGATCATTACATTTTGGTAAACGCTCATGTAACTATGCAGCAGCCACTACATATTGGTAGTCATCCCAACCCAAGGATCATGAGGTATGTTTAAAGTCTGAATCACATGATCATTTTTGCCGTCCGTTTTCAAGTATATCTATATAAAATGATAGATCAAATGATAGCTTAAAAATGAACGTTTACGCAATCTCTTTCAGGGATATCGTCATTTATAGGGATCTCTATCACGTTTCCTACATTTGAGCATCTCCATTTTTCTGTCCCTGGATACGTAGATGATTACGTCAATTAGCCAATCAGAGTGCGCGTCTGCAAAGAAAGAATTTTGCATTATAAACATTATAGAACCGCGGAGCGTTTGTAAAATGTCTCGCAATATATCTAGCCCATGGATGCAGAAAGCGACTATAGCTCTCATAGCAAAGGGAAAATCCGACCACCTATAAAACAATAAATCCGGAAATTGCCATAGTAAATTTTTAAGGATAAAGAGCCCGAATGAAATACCGTGTGTATAACCTTTCCTTTCTGGAACAATGACGGAAAAGTTAAGGCGAAAAGGAATCCTCGTCGTAATCAGTTCGGTGCAGAAGAGCAACAAATAAAATATTCAATGAAGTGCGGATGTTCTACAGACGAGTTTATATACATTAAATAAATAAATTATATACGCATACATAAATAAAGAGTTTATGCATTAAATAAAGTTTACCAATAAGTCTTGAGGTTGATGTCCGCCCACCCCATGGTGCGCATTGGGTTCATCATTAGAAACTTGTTTTATTGCCTAAATGATATCCCATCAGGCATACGAGACCAAAGTTTGCTGCTGTAAAAAATATGCCAAATGCGCGAATGGGCTTTCTATTAGACAGAAATAGCCAATTCAACAGCTGAAATGCAGTTGCCTCTTTATTAGTATATTCTTCGGTATATGTTGAATTTCCCGTGTCTTTTCTAGATATAGGAACCTACATATAGGTACCATGGCAGCTAACCTTTTTTTTGAGAGTGTATAGCTCCCAGAAAAAGCATTGAAACGCCCATTTGCCAAAATAAAACTACCGAGAATGTCGTAGTCGGTTAATTAATAAGAAATTGGTAATTATTAAAATACCTAATATTCAATACTTTATTATACTGAAAGAACAATTGATGCTTGGTTTCAAATAGTCACAATAATGGTTCAATTCATAATTTGACTAATCTTGATGATTGAGAAAAAAATCTCGCGTGCGGACATGATGCTCCCAGTTACGTCGCAATTCCTCGTGTGATACAGATAATGATGACTTGATCTATGACTTTCCTTTCATTTGAGTGATCACCAAAAGCGTTCCATAAATGATCCCTGACAAGGGACGGAAAAAACCATCGTGTGATTCAGGTTTAAGGACGTTGAGCCCTAGCTATGGTCAACCATGAATCTCGGCAGCCTTGTTGGATTATCGTAATTCACAATTATACCACTGATTCAAATTGCCACCTATAGATTCCTAGGACGCTGTCAGACACGTATAAGATAAAAATGGTCCATGCAGCGTCTGTACTGAATTAAGGTTGAGTTGGCGCATTGGGCGCTGTCGGTCTCAAAAGTAGCCCTTTCGAAATCGCTACAGATGATGCCCTGAACGGTCTTGTACATAATTCCTCAGCACATCGCTATGTTCGTGTATTATTTAAAGAGGTAGATGTTGTGTGATTAATCGCATTATACTAGGGGCAAACAAAAAGGATTAGTAATCACTACCTCCGTCAAAAAATTGTATCCCTTTAAAAAAAAGACATATGCGTCAATAACTACTCATTTCATCATGAAATAGAGTATTCAGAAAAATGTTGGTCCAACTCAAGGCCTAGTAGCTGGCAAGTGTTTTGAAAGATGCACATATTTTGAGATTTTTCAAATTACTACTGAATATCATTTATCAATCATTGCCATAATATTATGTTCGTTTGAATGCGTGTTCGAATCCCTATCTAATAGTCACAGGTTCGAAACCAAGGAACGAAAAATATTAGGACAAATATATAAGTGTAAAAGATATACTGGAATGAGACGATGAGAATTGTCTACACCCTACATGCTACCCAAAACTACCCGGCTCCACTGCTGAGAGTCAGCAGTCTCAGCAGAGGACATGATGGCGCAGATCAAGATGATTGCTCGGAGTTATCTGCTACAGCTTCGGGCAAGAGTGAAATTTCACGGAATCGGCCCAAGTACTGCGATGTGGAAGGCAACGGGAAACCACCACATTAATCTCCCTAGAAGATGCAACCTTGCATTTATATGAATTGCTTCAGTTAACCAATCTTAGGACAACGTGTAATGATGACTATATATATCACATTGTATCACACATGGAATCAATTAAGGGCATGCCCCTCGGGAATTCATAACAGATATAAGTGGATTATTTAAGGAAAGTAGTCGTTCGCCTCAGCATGGTGGCAGATCACTATTTTTTTTCAATGCTCGTTTTGCAAACTTGACTTATTCTTCTGTCCCTCCAAATTCACAGACTACGCTAAAATATCTTAAACCACGTTCCTGCCAGCCAATGAGTTCCAATAAATTATTTTCTATCATTTCCTATTTCAGAATTTGCGCTCTATGCCAATAAATGGCCGCAGACTTCTGGAAGGGATAGAACTTGGGTCAATAAAACCCAAACTCCTAATTAAGAGCACATGCACCAAAATGGCTCTTTCTTCGGCTACCCATGTAATGATTCTCAACAACTATATCCCCACATCCCACTTTCTGTCATCTAAATATGAGGATGCATTCCATATGGTAACATAATGTTAAGGAGATAGGGGTAATTTTTCTGAATTTAATGAACATGATGCAAACGTTCATAAACGTTCACATTTCTTCAACGTATTTACCGAATTACTAAAACAAGTACCGTTGTCCTTGGATATGGGTTGGCCACTCATCCAACAGCCTTAAGATAGAAATAGAATAGAAATAGAAAATGAAATTTATTATTCCGGGACAAGTGTGTCCCATAGGAACATACATGATTATACATATCCTAGAGTCAACAAATAGTACACACAATAGGAAGATACCAAGGTAATAATTCACATTAATCACAAGCAACTTCTAAACATTAGCTAAAAGCCTTTGTTAAAAAAAATAAGATGCCAAACGCAAAACCGTAAAAAAAAGACGAAAAACATGAGCAGTCATCTCGGTAGATGAAGTCCTCCTGAAGATACATCATCTATCAGGGACATCATTTGCATTTTTCAACCCTTAGTTGAAATATTTTCAGAAAAAAGAGAACGACGGAAGCCACGAAGACCCAGTAATAAGGGCATTTTAGTGATTAATCAGGGAAAAAGGGACTACATATAAGTGAGGCATGCGACCGGCTCCGAGGCTTCCAAGTTCCACTTCACCAAATTTCAAAATTTTTAATTCAATTGATATACTGCTGCCATGTCTATTCCTTATTAGAGGAATAACGAGCACCTTCTCCTTACGGACTGCGTCTGCTGCCTACATAACTACAATACAGACACATAAAACAACTCATTTTATTCTTCAATCTACTCTTGCAAAAAAGTTTTTTTCCTTCGCCACATGTGTGACACTAAGTTCGTGTTCAAATATCTTTCAGGAACGCGAGGTGTTTTCTTATTTTTTAAAATTAATATCGTGAAGTCTGATATCACAAGCATGCAAAGCTGTGGAAGTAGGACATATTATTTGGCCGGCATTAATGAGGAATGCATCAACAGAGATACATATTTCTGTAAGCATAGCATTAAAACAGTAGGTCCTTTCTAAAAAGGAACTGAATTCATTCATTGATAGCGTCTGGATCTAGATTTTGACCACAGACGGCATGTGCACGGTTTGATGTACTATATTAGGCCAAATATAATACGACCTTAAATATTTTAAATTAAAAATCAGAAAAAAGAGAAGACCAAATAATTTTCTCTTTTCACTTTTATCTATTTTTTTATGATCCGCCCAAGAAGTATTTACAATTATTTGTACATAGTATCGTGATATGAAAGATAAATTAATTTAGAGCATAGCGATATTAGGTAGAGGAGCTGAAACATTTGCGGAGACAAGCGTTATACACTAATACTTTTTGTAGTTACAAGTACTCGAATATAAGGATTATTATTGAAGCAAAAAGACAAAGTACTACTTTTTAGTAGATACGGTCAAAATTTACTGTATCAACCAAAACATAGTGCGTTGTCTTTTTGCTTCAATAAAAACCATTATATTCGAGTACTTGTAACTTTAAAAAAAATAGTGTGTTATGATTGTCTCCGCAAATGTTTCAGCTCGTCTACCTAATATCGCTATGCCGTGAATTAATTTGGCGTTCATGACACAATAATATTTACAAACAATTGTAAATATGTCTTTGGTGGATCATAAAAAATAGATAAAAGTAAAAAGATAAATTATTTGGTTTTTTAATTATAAATGTTTGGTTGATACAGTAAATTTTGACCTCGAGTCACGACTAAAAGCGTCGCATCCGCATCGGGCCTGACCGAAACTCTCCGGCGGGAGCCGCGGGCTCTCTCCCCGGGCGAGTGGATACGGACATCGCCGGCTCTTCCGGGCGACGCTGGATTTTTTCCCCGCCGCCGCCGGGTGTCGGATCGGGGGGAAGGCGCCAGCGAGCGCCGTATATCGGACGCGGTCCCTCCGTCTTCTGCTCCATCCTCCTCGCCTCTGTGTCGCAGAGAGGGCGAGCGACAGCAGTGAGATAGGAACAGGGGGTGGGGTGGGGGGATGGACGGGAAAGGGGTTTGTGTCGGACGAAAGAAGGGAGGGGGGCGCGCGCGCGAGGGATTATATACACACGGGGTCCTTGTGCGCAAGGGCGGGCGGGGAAGGTGGGGGCGGCTCCCCTGTGGGTAGGGGAGGAATGAGGGTCCCGGAATGGGAATGATGGCAGAGAGGGGGTGGCGTGGGAAAAGAAATGGAGAGGAAGTCCGGAGGAGTGGGAGATACGATGGTCAAAACAAACATCTCGATACATCGCGGTTTCGACGTACAGGTCCTGGAAGTGATATTGTCGGTAGAAACCTGGGTGGCGTAGATCTATACCAATATATAAAAATGAAGCGGTTTCTGCCTGTATGTCCGTTACTCTTCTCCTCTATAACATCTAAACCGATTGGCCTGATTTTGCTTTCTTAAATTACTTTCAATCGAGATATAGGGTTGAAGTTTTCACTATCGGATGGCTGAAAGAACGAATTATATAATGCTTGCATTTGATTATGTTCTGCGTTCCGTTTTTGCTTAAAAATGATGTTTTGAATTTCAAAACTATCAATTTTCTCCGATTTAAACAATAGAATATTTCCTTGGCGACCTGATTAATGGCTATGAACGAGGAATTTCGGCCAGGCCTTCTATGGCTCAGATTACATTGAATAAGTAATTAAAGCAAATTTCAGGAAGATTTCAGTTGGTGCATTGTTTATCCCAACATATTTGCGTATAATGGCTTTTACATAGTATGTATCTCCATTTAGCACGTCTCATTGATTCGTATAATCACATACAACGGCTTTCATGTGTGTACTCTTGCGCTGAATTTTAACAAAAACCCTCCTCTTGCCCTTATTAGCACTATTTAAGCCGCAATATGTAATTACATTACCAAATAATACATTTGGTATTTTTCTGCTTCTGGAAAGTCAATAGAATATACCATTAAAATATTCTGGGAATTAGAACTTGAAATCATGTTACGCAGGAACATTTATTTTGGCGAGAAAGTTGAACGAAAAAGTGGCCAAACTGGAGATCATTAGTTTCATGAAAAGTAGTCAGCTACCTGTGCATGAAAGACATTTAATAATCCTTAAAGTTTGAAAGTTGTACTACATTTCGGTTTTGAGTTTTACGCCAACATACATCCATACACGTACATACATTTTACATCCATAACCTATTCATCTATCTATAGGTAATCTACACAAAAATGTGCTGGTTTCTGACTGTATGTGTGTTTGTTACTCAACCACGCAAAAACAACCGAACCTAATGAGCTGGAATTAGGCATGAGCTGATTTCCTCATTTTTTCACCTGTGCTCGGAAAAAGTTTTTTTCTAGACGGGCGTCTTCGGCGAGAAAATTATTTCCCTCTCCCGTTACTCTTCAAAGTTGGTGACAACTCACCCCCAAGTGGCAATGATGGTGACAACTCACCCCCTGCCACGCACCCTTGAGGTGGTTTGCAGGGTATTATGTAGATGTAGGTGTTAGCTAGGGGCTACATGTGGCAATTCTCGGATTAAAAGGCAATACAGGGGATCAGCTTTCAAACATTACAGCTAAAACACAGTAAAAATAGGGGAAAACTTTTGAATATAGATCACTATAATTAGAAGCAAGAAAAAAATAGTAAAAATCCTCATTTGGTTTAAATAACGATTCACACCTCAATTAGGCCTCTAGAAATATGTAAAAATATGCTAATTAAAGTAAATGACTATTTGGCGATAATGTTTCTATTAGTTAACGATTCTGACGAGAAAGTCCATTGCGCTGCATCTTGCTGAACTTGTGAGGCCTAGACAAGAACAAACTGTTCTAATTTAGGAAATCCGGACTGGATTTCCCGTGAACACCATTCAATTTTGGCGACCGATACTGATTTATAACAGCTGGCCATGGTTTTAGGCAACAGGGCCTGATTGATTTCAAGCCGTCCATTGCTTCTGTCTAACAGTCTCGATCCAAACTTCCGCCTCCGGTTTACTCTCGCTGGCAACGAAAGAAGAAATATCGCCATAACACAAGGCCAAGTAAATTTTCCACCGAGGCATTTGGGCTTTCTTTGCACCTAAACAGTCATTACTCAATTATGACATCGCCCTTTTCCCATTTTCTTCACGTGAAATTCTGCTAGTTCCATCTCCTAACATGTCTTCGATCTTCCGAGAGTCAGGATATCATAGGTGAATAGTTTACATCTCCAGCAAGGAAATGTGCAAATCATATTACATGAAGGTTGCGTTGGATTAACAAACAAGTTTGATCATTGACTACGAAAGGATATTCCTTTCAACAGAATTACGTCAGACATTGTAAGACGTTTCTAACGATATTCCTATGCGATCACCTATAATAAGTTATTACCAGACGAGGAAATGAAAATTCTCGGTGATAACTGAATGGGATGAGTGGACCCGCAATCGGAAACAATTATAAGCATGCATTGCTATTTTTCGTTGTCTAAAAAGAAAGAAAGAACTGTAAAGGTGGATTTTTAATATCAGGAATATATTCGGGCCAAAACTCGCAATTAAAAAAGGTACTTATACCATTTCTTCATCGAATGCATCCAACTTATAATATTCCATAGTCTGTTTTCATTCTTAGCGAACATGTAGAGGACAACGTTTTTTTAATTATAACATACTTAATATTATTAATATTAATTTACAATTTACATAAACTTTTCTCAATGATTTTCAAACAGAGATATAGCATAAATACAATATGAGTCCTGCTGAGCCCCTGGCTCGTCAGGAGGTGCTTGTGAATAAAAAAAATATTACAGAGCATTGGTGGAGATATAATAAATTATACACTTTACACTTTTACATGTATTATGGAGAAAGACAATCCATTTCTTCATTGATTTTCCAACAATAAATTCTTACAGTCTCTTTTCAGTTGTGAGGTAGTACTTATATTTGGTATTTTAATATTTACATAATTAAGTAATTTAGGTATAATTACACTTAACATTCTATCACCGTAGTTTGTGTATGACTTTGGAATATCATATAATTCCGTGTATCTTAATTGCATTGTACCTTCTGTCTTTTTTTATCCTATATTTATTATTGTAATGATTTTCAGTAATGAGTATATATTCAAATAGCTTATCTACGGGCAGTAATAGAAAACTTGTATAAAAGACTGAGTATAAATAAAACTAGTACCGGCGAATTCGAAGGACGTGTTTAATGGACATATGTTATATTAACTAAGAACTCTTCCTAAAAGGGAGCGAAGCATATTCCTTGGCTTATGCTCCAATTATTTTCAATGGCTGTCTAGTACCGTCTATAAACTAAAACTTCGTTCATGTAATCTGCAGAATTCTAGTAATGCTTTCATGAAGTGTTTTCCTAGAACTTTAGGAAGGATACTTATGCGGGCAGTCAAACCTGTTCTAGGAATCAGTACAAGTGAATCAGCCATGACCTTCATAAAATACGCATGAAATACCGCCATTTATTTGCTTTAGAGTTACAAAACGAACTGATGACAAAGGCTTGACATTTAAACGACTGAGGAGACACAGTTTCCGCGAACATTTCAAGAGAATATTACTAGAACGACTCCACGGCTGAACAAGAAAGATTATTTTTTACCCTTTTTCACCAACGCAACGGTATCGAGGCCATTAATTGTCATTCACTCGAAGTTAAGCAGCATCAAAGTTACAATAATAATTATAGTATAGTTTCTTTCAAACGTAGGTTTTGATGGTCTACATCACTTCCACCTTCAAACACCACTCTCCTAGTATTTCTCTCGTCTCCATACAAGAATACATTCTCCTTTGTAAATCTATTCCTCCTCGCAGAGGAAGACATGATACATAACTTCAGAATAAAATACAGTTTCAATGTAACGTAAAGGAGAGATTTCCTTCATGTTGACTCAGAAGTTTTTTCGGTAGGTATTTTTAAATTCTGTACCCATAAAATGTATTAAGAACGATTAGAATAAGAAATTCTCACAAAATGAACCAAGACGCTCTTATAAACTATTTCAACTGATTCCTTTGATGGCTGGCATTAGGTTTGTAAGGAGGTAGGAGTGCTGGCTTTTCATTCCCAGGGTCAAGGATTAAATTCTGAGGCAGGTATTTACTTCAGTGGTATCGAACCCTATTTCGGTTACATGTGGAGAGCAATACATGCGCACCACTCTTTCCGTCGGATAGGATGTAAAACTGTGAACCCCTACGGGTGTTTTCTTAAAATAAAGCGAGTAAAAAGGATAATGGCGACCCTCGGTCTCACTCCACCCCTCCTCCATTCCCAAATGTCCTCAATAACTTTTGCTGTCCACTGTCATTGTACTACTGTCCACAATAAATATTATGAACGGTAAATTCTACCTCTTATCAGCCGCCTCCTCAAATAAACTAATCACTATAATTTTAGGAAGATACAAACCTGACTGGGATCTGCTTTGAAATAGAAAAACCAGAAGAATACATGAAAGAAAACCATTCTATCACTTACTGTTTTCCTCTATGTGATAGTTATTTTCATTACTTTACTATGAAACAGTCTGCTGAGCGATTCGTATAAGAAACTTTCACAAAATTAATCAAGACTTTTGGATTCTGTTCGTTTAAACAATGTTTACACTGTCCTAAGGACTTGGTGAATAGTAGCAAATTCGGGCTTTGAAATAGCAAGACCAGATGGGGTGAGGTAAAAGAAGACATGAGGGTGAGGCTAGCGCCAACCTACACGTGGGAGTCATCCTCGCAGAGCTGCGAAGGCAGAATTTTGTCGAAACCTCGAATGGAAGTCAAAATTACAAGTGCGACCCACGTCAGACTGACGCGGCAGAAACGTCTGGCCTCGGGTGTCCCACCCCCCAATCTCCCCTCCCCACCACACGAGACGTTTTGGCGGAAACCAGAGAGGAGAGCCAAGGAGGAGGGAAAAAGATATATACAGAGAGAGAGAGAGAGAGAAGGAGAAGCTACAGACAAACCGAACACACGAGCGATTTTTATTCAAACGACGGGGAAGGAGAGAAAAAAATCACCAAAACGAACAAAATATAACGTCTACAGGAGAGGAGGGGGTGGGATTGGAGTGGGAGGAGTTGTAGTAGAGAGAAAGAGAGGAGAGGGAGAAATGGGTTTCTGAGAAATGCCTTGAATGGCGAGGGGTGACTTGCGGGGTGGGTGGGAGTGCTGGGGATAAGAAGAGGGGGGTGCTGGGAAGGGAGGGAGTGGTCGGGGGTGGGTGGGTGGGCGGGAAGGGTATATGAGGCGTGGGGTAGAAGAGGGGGAGGGAAGGAGTAGGGGTGGATTATCCTTCGGGGGGTTGGAGGGGGGCGGGTCGGCCGGGTGGGGGAGCCCTGCGCTCTCGCCGGCGGCAGCCCTTAAAGGGGATATATCCGCGCCAACTGTTTCCATCGAGTTTAAGGGCCAAAGGGAATAGGGGATCGGAGCGCCGTGTTGGCGGAGACGAACTACGAATAGTTCATGTCTGCCAATATTCTCGATTCAACGAGCAAACTCACCCAAGTTTTACAGGATGAAAATCATACGTAACTCCCCAATTCTGTAAAAAAACAAATCCCCTCGAAATTACACATTAGCAAGAGGAGAAGCTATTTGCCATGTATTCACGCTGCACCAGTGAGTGATGCGTAACAGTAACAATAATGTAATCCATCTAAATAACGTCTTCAATAGAGCAATGGAGTCATTTGGGCAGAGGGAATTTTTGGGCGCCAAGGCGGTGGATACTAATTAACTATTTATAGTTATCTCTATAACTAGGTATCTCATGGTTGCGAATATTCTTGGTTTAAATGCAAATTCAAGTTTTTCTCTCCCTCGTACTCAAGAACGAAAAATATAAAAGTAACCATTCCTGAATTGTGTTTAAAAGACCTTTTGGCAATAGATGATAGCTAGAGGTGAATTTATTCGTGATTTTGGTTATTGAAGAATACGACAGACAACCGAGCTCATTTACGACGTTGAACATACGTGGGTAGGTTGGCAAGGGAAGGTTTATATGGGGGATAGAGAAAGAGGGAAGAGAAATCCGGGGTCGGCATCAGCTTTGGTTTTATTTCCAACTCGAAGTATGGAGTATGTACTTCAGTTGAAGTGCTCTCTACAAGCACCCAAGTAGAGATCGGGTTTGCACTAAAAACTCTTGCCTTTTCCGGGATTCAAAGTCAAACCCTCTGGATGAGAAGCCACTACCTTAGCCATTACACCATCCCGATCCCAGAATTCGGAATGTAGTCATAGTGTTTCACTGAGATGTTATTTTTTTCTAAGGAACTGACGTATTCTACCGAGTAAGATGGATAGGACGGGGGATTAGGGAACAAGGGCTATGAGCACCATATTTGTGGAGACGAACTACACAATTATTTAGTACATCTTACTATCGGCTTAGAAGCACAAACTTTCCTTCACCACGAACTGCATAATGAATACATTATACATTTCTAGCTTAAAGTCCAGGTGAAAAGAATCCTATGCAATAAGTTGGCAAGACATTCAAGTGTTCGCATTGCACTCGTTATGGCACAGAGAGACGGAGTAGTTGTCCGAGGGACTTGCATTTTCTTATCTATGCACGATCTTCCAAAACATTATGGCGTTTATTTTCCTCAAACCCCTGATTTTCTGGCATCATGGTGAATGTTGCTGAGCAATATAAAAACTGCTATGCATGCAACGCTTTTCCAAAATAATCAATCCTACAGCGATGGCTTGCTTTTCGGCCGAGCACCATTCCAAAATTATAACAAGAATATTAGATTAAAAAATCGAAGATTACAATTAATTTTAATCTAGTACCTGAAAAAATTAAGATTGAGCTTAGCACAAAAAGTCAACATAAATTTCTCTTCGGAGGGAAGGTTGCCTGAAGATCTAAGGGATCGTCCAGAATAACAGCGAGGAGTCAATAGAGCTAGTGATAGAAATATTCTACTGTTAACATTAAATCCACACCAATAATACGTTACGCACTCTTATTCCGGATGTTTACTATCATAATCCATATTACATGAATCCGGGGTTAACTATTTATAATAGTCAGAATTCCTGATTGAAAAATAATTTTTTCACATGAATAACCACAAATACTATTCTCCATAATTTCAATTAAATCCCAAATTAAATGAAGGAACTAAGATGACGAGGAAGAATTACAGAAAGGTACAACAAATCAGCTATCAAATAAAATATTATATTGAAACATTAATTGGGAATCTTTTTCTCACTTGATGCATGTTCATTGGAAATAGACAAAGGAATACTAAAATAATTCATTTCCCATTCCAAACAGATACGCAGTAAATACTCACTCCCTACTCCAGGCACTTCTTAGTCAACTGAACTTCTTATACAAGCTTTCCATTCTGATCCGAGTTGGTTTGATACTTCAGACAAAGGTACGAAGGGATCATCAGAGTATTCAAGTAATTAAAATGAGATGACTCAACAACGGTATTTAGGACTCGTTTCCTAACCTAAGTTTCCTAATTTCGAAACCTAACCATCTACTTTTTTTTAGCAGATCGAACACTTGCAACATCTTTTGGCAATATTTTTGTGACTAAAGTTTACAAGATAACTCATTACCGTTGAAAGCGATCCCTACCACATAGGAATACAGTTGGATCAACATTTTTAATTTAACTCCTTCCATAATGTTTACAAAAGAACTACATTTTATATATTTTCTAGAAATGTCAGACATACTTGTCACCACAAGACCGTCAAGCAAATGAAATTGACGGAGCGGCTTTCCCGCATTTTCCCTGAATAAGTGATCTAACACCCTGTCATCTTCTCATGAGTCAGGCGAATGGTCGCGAACTCTCGTAGCGAGAAGCGTCCAGCATTTCTTGGTTTTCTCCAGCGACTTTTGAGAAGGGAATTTTAAAAAATATTAGAAAAATAAAAACTCCGCGATGAGTCACTCACGCGCCCGGCCGGCCCCCTTCCGTCCACCCACCACAATGAGTTACACGGACTCTCGGAGCAGACGCCATGCTAGATGATGACCCGCGAGGAGTAATTGGTGGAAGTATTGCCGAAAATTAAGGCACGCGTTAGGCAGGGGAAACAGGCAATTTCCTCACGCGAGCTAACAGCCAACTCTCGCCTCTCAGCTGGCCTCCAAGTGAGTTCGTCTGATGTACACATAGCCTAGTCGTCACTTCGGCTTGACTTTAGACGGTATATGCCTCACGCGGAAAAATATATATTCATAGAAAAATGAAATATTGTAACAATGCGAATTATTTTAAGATATAGAAAAAGAGAGAAGATTTGTCCTGGTAAAGGCATAGGGAGCTACTCATTAAGAAGCATGCAGGAACGTAATTTTCAGGTTGTTCCAACTGTAAATGCAAACTGTATTCTATTCTTTGGTACAAAAAGCAAACCTCTATGATTACATGGGAGAGATGATTTTAGGAGAAATAATGCTCCAAGATCAACGATTCCAAAGGATTCTGAATGTCATAAAAATCATATAACTCATGTGTTTACCATTTTTCGGAGATGAGAAAACTCAAGAAAAGTTTCACCAAATCAATATCTCAATAGCCGTTCATACTTAGCATGGTGTACCTACCTATTTAGTGATACGTCGAAACGTTCGTGTTATGCGCTTTTACCGTTACGAATAAGAAAAATGAGTTGTTTACCAGAATTTGGATTGGAATTACGCACAGCCAAGAATTTTGGACTGGCGCAACTCAATGCAACAGAGGCTAGAAGATTTTAAAATATAAAAATCATTGTGTTCAAAAAATTAGTGCTATAATTGAAAAATGTAAATGTAGCGTCTAAATGCCTTGCTGTCTATGACATAATATAACATTCATTTTTGCACTGAATAAAGCCGGACAGGTTCATTCATACTGATAATTTTTTTCTATTTAGCAATTGGTTTCCGTATTAATTTCGCCAACGGCAAGACTAACAAAGAAAAAAAGCATTTTCATAAGTTTCTTTACCAAATATATTTTGCATTAAGAAAGAAGCGATGACACCGAGGACGTCAACCAATAATCGTGAGGAAATACCAAGAGTTTTCTTTTCATAACATTCCAAATTCCATAAGGCATACCCTAAAATTTTTAAAAATAATTTCACATTTGTTTTCGATGTTGATTGGTATGCAATTCCATGATCAAACGGAGCCACTATTTTTTTGAGTTTGAGAGAGTGACATGAGACGAAGCTGTAATCGTCAAACTCAAAAGTACAAAACCTATTCAACTTGCAAATAAAAACAAGATTGCTTTTTCAACCATCTAAAGAGTTTGCATAAAATTACCAAAATACAGAGAATTTCACTGATATCCCAATATCCCCTGTGATTCCAACAACCATGCATCCTATAGTTTATTTTTAAAATAACCCAATAATTCTGAAAAATATTAGCGAATTAGTGATCGCATCGGAATATTCTTTGTATTTTATTGAAGAGAGATAGGAAAATGAGTTAGAGCCAATGATATTTGGCATCCAAAACATGATACCGAATGAGAGTGAAAGGCCAATGAGCGAAAAAGAAGCTGTTGGATACACGCCAGGCGACAAGTCCATACGTAAGTAAATGGTTTATATAAATGTTGCTGCAAAAGTAAGGCCGTTAAAAACAGGAATAGGTCACAATGAGAAGAACTTGGTAGGAATTGCCAAAGATAAGCAGCATTTAATCATTAATAGGACCTTGACGCACTTGAGGGTGTTTTCCGAGTCAATTATTTTCATGTAGTTTTCTTAATTAGATGTATTCCAATCTTTCATTTCAGTCATTTTCTCAACAATCCCCCTTCATCTCATCAAAATACTTACATCCCTGGTTGTGATCATGGCCAGTTCATGACATAAGTCCAAATGTACTACAGAGGGTACCCAAAATTAATGATGAGATGATCTCTAACAACAATTTCATTTACCACCCAAATACCCATAAGGCAAACAAAGCTAAAAGTGCATCCAATTGTGATCCTATACGATTCACAAGCGTAGATTGGAGTTTGTCACAGATCCTAAATATCGGTGAAATGGTTCTTTCCAACGCTTCGGGAAACTAATGGCTAAGAACAAGGCTTATCTTGCGAGCAACTGTCCAAAATTGTTGATCAGTAATTTAAGATCGTGATCAGATTTTAGAATTAAATTTAAATATAATTCCATCATACTTATCTCAGTCCAAATTCATTAGATATTTATTTACTAAATGAAAAGAAATGCAGGTTTGGCCATTTCATGGAGGTATACGGTTCTTTAAAGAACTCTCATATTTAGCTCTAAGTCTAAAATGATCTTTAAATAAGGATTCCCATGCAACTAAGGTCCCAGATTATTTGGGGCTCTCTCGCACGACAACGAATGTGCTAAGTTTGCCAGCAGCTAAAACATATTGCACCATTTTCATGTTAATCCTCATCGCGAGCGAAACCATATTAAGTAATTACATCGGAACCGTGGGATACTAGGAATTTTCATGAGATCATATTTCGGCATGAATTCTAGATGGTGGACGTGGATCCTCAATGTTGTTTAAAGAGAGCAAGAGTGTGCAACTCTACTAAAACGAGAATCGGGTGGTTGCAATATGAAGAACCGGGGTTCATCGGGAGTTCCGAATATGGCAGAATTTCCAGCAGAAACCCCTATATGGGTTCCATGAGGAGAGAAACTCAAACTGAGTTCAACTCCGCCTCGGATGGCACTTCGAAGAGATGGGCGCCTTTCGTTTAGACGAGGCTAACGCTGACACCGGGTTTCTACTCACATCCCGATTTTTCCTTTAATTTTTAGACTATTATTTAAATCGCACAACAACAAGAACTTTTAGTGTTTCGTCCAAATACAATTATAAAACGGACGCCTCCATGAATGAACGGAATAAGATCCCCAACACGTTCAACGACGATAGCTACCTGTCGGGGGATGAAAATGAATACATATGGACTAAAAAATCACAAAAACACAGACAAAAGTAGGTAACTAAAGCGGGCATTTTCAACTTCGGGGCCTGAAGCCGATGATCGGGAACAAGAGAAGTGCAATAGCCAATTCAGACCTTGAAAATTACACTGGAACTTTTTTCTACGCCCTGAACAATTCGTAAAACTTCAAAAGAGTGGAAATCTACCATCAAAATTTTTTTTCTGCTACCTCTTGCTTAGACGAATTTCCACACACACGCTTCCCGTCGACAATCGCTCATGTGCATAACAATAGCCGCGGAATGTGAAGAAAAGGGACGGAAATTTACATACCTATTGCTTTCGGACGCGACGTGTTCGAAATGCATTGAGTCAGAGCGGAGCGCGTTCTCATACGGCTCGGCGCGGGCGAGCGGGCAGTCCGCTAGGCAACGCGATCGATGGACTCGCAAACCGCACGCGCCTCCCTCGAGCCTACCGTCACACATTCTCTGCAATAACGCGACGAAAAAAGAGGACACACGGAATCCGCGATTAACATATGCGCTTAGCCGTTCCATCATCTTTGAGTAAATACATCGGTTGTAATTTTTCACTTTTAATTATTTTAATGCGACGAATTTCGACGTTTCTACGTCACCATCAGCGGCAAACGGATGGTGACGTAGTTACGTAAACAAGCGCCGTTTTACAAAAATTCAAGCTTGTTAAATTGCTTGACTCCATGGATAATTTCCACTATGTCTCGCCTAAAACTAGAAATATTTTTCCACCATTATATTTTTAAAGGAGTCCGCCGCAGAATGAAATCGATGTCATTGTCTTCATTTCCGTAGCAGAAAAAAGTATCCCTTAGCTTTATCAACAAACACCTGCTTGTCTACGTTATTTGTCCAAAGATTAAACTTGACACTGCATAGCTAAAGCCGAAAGTAGGCATAGCACACGATAAAATATATCTGATCTATCTTAGTCAAATGCCATTTTTTTGGTAAAAATACATTTGAATAAAGAAAACAAATATGTAATATGAAAAAGAATGTCACAAAATCACCTTAGATTTCGAAGTATGCGTGCTATGTGCATTTATTTAACTAAATTGTATTTAAATTCGAAGTCTACGGTTGAAATATATGGGTCACTAACTTAATTATTCAGCGAAGAATCGACTAGTGACTTACTTCTACTTTTCAAGAGCTAAGGCAATTAATTTGTGAAAGCACGTTTTTTAATTGTTAACGTTAATTGTCAACCACCCATAGTTTCTTTTCAGACAATGTAAGTATTAGCTATTTGTGGCTGTGAGTATTTAGGATAGAAATATTCCTTAGTAAAATAAGTGGAACCTCAAAGTTGTCTTCTGGAAATTTCCCACTCGATTAAATTGCCATTCGGTTAAAGTTTCTCAAAGTTCATTTTTCCTTTAAAGTTTCAATCAGCTGTCTTAAAAAATATATTTGCTGAGGTATAATGAAGATTCTAGCCTGTAACTATACATGACTGTTAGACGTATAAAAAAATATTTTTAATACGTCAATATTATAAATATTTTATTATATATATAAATATTTTTCCGAGTGGGATAAAACAAATACCATATCTTACATCCGTGTAAAATCCGAACGTTTCCATAAAGCTATGGCAATCATCCACATCTTGGAAGTCAATAGTAATTTGGAGGTCCTAAAGTTAGGGGCCAAAAGAATATTTGTCCCTTCAGCTGAAAGAAAAAGCCTAATAATAATTTTTTTCTGAGATAAATTTCCAAGCATGATTCATTAATCCGAATAATGGCATTGACGCGTACATCTCAGTTGGCAAGTGGTTTTACCCAGGGATTTCCACATATTTTTAATGGCGACAAGCGTTTATAGCCCCTAACACGTTTTTGGGCTGGATTTTATTTGGCAAGGTTTACTGAAGGGACTGGCCAGACGGACTGGCGACCGATGCCAAATGATAATGCCAGATACCATTAAAAAAAACATTTCATGGACCCATTACAACGGCAAACGCCATTTTATTTGCTGAATGAACAACAATCCACAGTAAAATTTATTATTTTAATTAGTTATACACAAAATGCCATCCTCAGCCTCAAAATTAGATGCCAGGAGAGCAGATCCAGGACTTAATCGGGAGGTATCATTGACAACGCATGGAGAACTTAAAGCTTAACGCAGGGTATAATTTATAACGGAAAACTGTTGGGAATAGCAATCACTTAGCTAAAGGTACGTTTAAAAGAATGGATTTGACAAGCAGACATGAGCGGGAGCCATCGTTTGGAGACATACGAATGTGTGGAATTTACATCGACAAAATCACTCGCCTAACATAATATCAATCGAGACGGAAGATTATTCCAAAGTGAATTTCACGCATTCGTTTAAGAAGATTTTGGCAAGACGCAAAAAAATTATTGATTTAAAATTAATTAATATTTTTGCGTCTTGGGCAGAAAATGGGTTTAAAAGTAAAAAAATGTGAACCGAGTTTGGATAATTATACGTTGAGTGCTGCACCCAAATACTAATCACAGAGGTAATTGAATGAGATGACAACACCGAAAAATATTATTCCTTAATTATTTTTATCAAGACTATTGCTGCATTGTAAAACTTCAATACAGCGAAGTACACATTTTAATGAATTTCCCAGGAACAGCGACAACGGGCAAGAGTGGAACGATGAGTTTGGCCATCGATTAATTAAGCGTCACTTCCTCATGGATGCATTAAATAGTGTGACAGAATTCCTACACACATACTGTTTTATAAAAAATAATGCTTTTATAATAATATAATGCTGCCTTTGACAATGAGTAACAGAATAAATTCTGAAGATTTAGGCGATATTGTGTGGAAACAAAACATCACTGAGAAATCACAAAAATGTGAAAATTCTACAAGTAAAATATTTGTTACGACCTAGGTCCCCCTAGGTCTCTTATTCCCCGACGATGCTGTAATAAGCAAAACCTAGGTCGTAATAATTATTTTAATTTTGGAATTTTTGTGCTTTCTCAGTAACAGAATAGGTACACGATTTCTCCCCTCATGGCAAGATTAATTAGCATAAGACTGTATGAAAAAATTGTGGTAGAACGTATAGGTAGTAAATCCCGTTAGATTGAGCAAAATTGCATGCTTTAGAGCTATAATCACAAGTTGATAGGTTATATTTACTCAACTTCTCTAGTTATAATCCACCTAAATGAAGCATCTAAGGAATTAATTCCAAAAACGCTAAAATTATTGACACGGTTCTGGCATCATCCCTTTGCATAAACCTCAGGGTTATCACCGACACCTAATTCAATAATTTCCGTGATAGATAGTAGTGAATAAAATCATTTTCCCAAATGTAGTGCTTACGACTTGACTACACGGAGATATGGATGCGAACCAAACTATCACTATTTATTTATTTCAACTACCCCGAAAACAGCTCGCAATGGCCTCTTACATCGGATGATGTAACAATAACAATAGACGAACACAAACACCCATGTCCTGGATGGAGAAGAATCCACCGGGACACGAACCTGCGACCCTCGGATTGGCAGGCGAGGACGTTACCCAGTCGCCACCGGGGCCGACGCCATCGCCTAATATTGACAAGCAGTAAATGAATCTTGCACTAGACTCTGAATGGAGTTTTTACTTCATTCAAGTATTCTACCAGCTGATTGGTAGGTTCTTGGACAGTACCCATTCTGTATCCCAACCTCACAGAAATTAGCTCGCTTTCCCTCCTAAGGATGGCCCGTTATTAGATCCCTCTTCAATTCTTCATATCTTCTACCTCTTCTTATTTCGTCCAGAATTCCTATTCTCCTCCTTCCTCTTCCACGCTTCCCCAGTGTTCTCCCCTCTATCACTCTTTTCAACATGCCCTCTCCTCTCAAAGCCTCCTCCATCCATCTCTTCTGCCTTCTCCGAACCTCTGCCACAAGCTTCCTCTCCTCTCCGACCATATCCAATACCTCCTCGTTCGTTTTTCTCGCCATCCAGCTAACCTTCTCCATCCTTCTCCAAACCCACATCTCAAACGCCTCAAGTCTACGCACATACTCCATTCGCTATGACCAAGTTTCCGACCCATATAGCGCCACGCTCCATATTAAAGTTTTCACCAGCCTCTTCTTTACGTCTCTTCTCAGACCCCCCCTCATCAATTCCCTTCTCTTCGAAAATGCTTCTTTAGCAAGCGCAATTCTCCATATGATGTCCTTACCACTAAACCCATTCGCCTCCAAAATACTACCCAGATAAGTAAACTGCTCGACCTGCTCTATCTTCTGCCCTCCCACCATTATATTCAGCCCCGCCTTCTTACTTCTAGAAAATCTCATTACTTTCGTTTTCTTGTGATTGATCTTCATCCCATACTTTTCGCACTGCACCTCTAATGCATTCACCATTGACTGTAACCCCTTGGCCGACTGACTAACCAATGCTTGGTCATCTGCAAATATCACTGATATTATCAGCTCCCCTCCTACTTTTATTCCTACCTCCTCCTCCCCCCATGCCTCCCTTACCATTTCTTCTGAATACACGTTAAAAAGCAACGGCGATAGTGGGCAACCTTGCCGTACTCCCCGTCCTATCGTGGCCCATCCCGATTCTCCATTGGCTACCCTAACCTGCGCAGTCTGATTCATATACAAATTTCGAATCAGACGCTTGTCCCTCCAATAGACCCCTAATTTCTTCAACACTCCCATTAATTTCATCCATTCCACCCGATTAAACGCCTTCTCGAAATCTATGAAGCATGCGAAAACATCCTGCCCATACTCTAGGTTTCTTTCTACTAGCGTCCTCATCACCGCTATAGCGTCTCGGGTTCCCGTTCCTCTCCTAAACCCGAACTGGTCGTCACCCAGGTATTCATTTGCCTTCTTTTCTAGCCTTCTGTTTAGAATCCTCAGAACTACTTTGGCCGCGTGGGATATTAAGCTTATTGTCCTATAGTCTTCGCACGTTTTTGCCTTACTCTTCTTTGGTATAGGAATTAGTAAAGGCTTCTCGAAGTCTTCCGGCCACACTCCATCCTCATAAATCCTACGAATAAGCGCAAAAAGTTTTCCTCTTCCGTTCTTCCCCATGCTCTTTAAAAACTCTGCAGGTATGTCATCTATTCACACCGCCTTATTCCTTTTCATGTCTCGTAGGGCTCTCTCGATTTCGATCTAGGATACTTGGTCCGATGCCATCTCTGTCGATATCGTCTTCCCTTTCTATATCTAATCTATTGGGCCTTAATTCTTTACCATACAGCTCTTCAACATACTCCTTCCACCTCTCCTGGATCTCTCTCGGTTCTACGATCACCTTTCCCGTCTTGTCTGTTATCGTTGTAATTCCCCTTCCCTTATTACCACCCGTCAGTTCCTTTACTTTCCTATATAATGCATCTGCTCTTCTCTCTTTTTGGTATTTCTCAAACGTTTCGATCTGTTCTCTCCACCACGCCTCTCTTGCTTTCTTTGTTTCTCTTCTAAGCCTGATATTAAATTCTCGGTATTTTCTCTTACCTAGTTCTGAGTGTACGCTCATCCATTTCCTTCTCTCCTCCATCTCCCTGATCATCTCCTTCGTGATCCACGGTTTTCTAATTTTAGTTGCACTCACTGCGCCTACCGTTGCTTTCGCCGCGTATATAATCTATCTGGAACCTATCTGTGTCTCCCGGCTTCTTCCAAGTGTACCTACGTCGAGGATGATGTCTGAACCATGTATTTGTAATTACTAGGTTATTTCTGCGGCAAAACTCCACAGCTTTCTCGCCCCGGTCGTTTCTCCTTCCTAGCCCGTAATCGCCCACCTCCCGCCCATTTTTCCTTCACCCACCACCGCGTTCCAATCCCCCATTACTACCAGGTGCTTACTTCCTGGTATCCTACCAATTATTTCCTCTAGCTGATCGTACACCCCATCTACCTCCTCCTCTTTATGATTAGAGGTAGGCATATAAACCTAGATTATAACTAAATTCGTTGGTTCTGCTTTTAGTTCCACGACTATTATCCTATCACTCACCTGTTCGGCATACACTACTTTTCTACCTAGTTTCCTATTGATTACGAATGCAACCCCGCGCTGACTTTCATTCCCTCCATTATAAATTACTCTATAGTCGCCGCTCCAGTAATCCCCGTCATCCTTCCATCTTACTTCACCCAGACCCATGATGTCTACACCCACCCTCTCCATTTCTTGCTTTATATTCTCTAGCTTCCCCGCCCTCTGCAGAGTCCTAACATTCCACGTGCCTATTCAGAAAGTTTCGTTCCTCTTCTTTATCTTCTTTTCCTCTGCTGCTGCTACGTCTGAGCAAGGATTTCGTGTGATGACGACCGCAGGAGCCTTGCTCCCACCGCTGCCGGGCACGACACCCGGCCCTCTTGGCCGAGTCTCGTAGTTGCCAGGATTCATTATCATTTGAGAACTGTCCATAATTTCAAGGTTTTTGTTTTAATTGAGATAGTATTCCGTGGCCTATCCCAATAGTGTTTTTTACGTGACACCATCACTTCAGAGGCCTCCCCACTGGGGTCAGACGCCTTTTGCAGCCGCCTCACTGAGGTACAAACGCTGCGCGGACTACCGTTCGTCTGTCTCCTAACCTTCGACCAATCTGGCATGGGTGACCCTACCAGGAGCAATGCTCCCGCCAGTGCAGCTCTAGGGGTCATCGGAGCACGCAAGCCCTTCAACCACGACAAGGTTGTAGTCCAAGAGAAGGGGGAGTTTTTACTAGACATGATTTATTCCGCAATCCTTTATCACCATCACTTGTTTTCCGGTATCTTGTAACAACATGTTTCTTGTGAGACTCATTGTTATCTTCATGGCCATGGGTCTGCAAGTGTGATTTAACATTTATTTTATCATCCAAATTAGCGGTAACTCATTTATCACCTTCCTCAAACGCTGCTCTTTACTTTCCTGAGTATATACTTATTGGAGCAAACTCTAAAAAAGCGTACTTGATTCTGAATTCTGAAATCATTCGCTTGAAATACCTCCTCCATACAGTCAACTGCGAAAGAAATCGGCGATTGACACAATGCCTTGCGTGATATTCTTCTCTCACAAAGAGGAAAATAAAATGAATATTGGTTTCGCTTTGATTTCCGACTATATATATAAATATTTTTTTTAAGGCTCAGATATTGGATTCCAAGGAGACAATATATATATAACTTTCTTTCCAATAACGATCACTTTCTGATGGTTTCTGCCTGCAGTTCTGGTTCGATACCCGGACCAAAAACTTTTCTTTCTTCTCCCCACTGATAATATTCGCGGCCTAACCACTTAAAGCAGCCCTTGGTACACTTATCCGAGAAGTAATTACAGCCAGGCTCCATAAAAATCTCAGGAGCCAGACGGTGGAAGGACTTGGGAATGTGAAAGCTAATAGCACTGCGAGGGTCAAGGGTTCTTCGCTCAAGATATGGACCCTTTCGGGCCCTTAAAAGCCTCTTGGGAGAAGCGTCAATTTAAATTTCACCTCAAAAGCAGGCTAGGCTCATCTGGTGGGCGGGGTCCTCTTCAGAAAACTGAAAGGTCTTGGACTCCGTTGTGATCCTTGGCAAAAAAACTCTAGAACTAGCCCTGATATTAAAAAAAGATGAATTTTTTCAGAAAATTTGCGTCTTCTGACCGGAGAAGAAATTGGGACCCAGATCCTAAACGATAAAAATAATCACGAGTTGTTCACAAATTAATGCAGCTCTAGGTGCATTTCCGCAGCATAATTTGTGCATTTTAAAAACGTTATCTCTAAAAATACCAGTCTAATGCAGTAAGTACCCCATTCCGTCAGTAGATACTCCTATGGAGATTATCAATGATTTTCAACAGATTTAGAAACAACGATAATTTGGAAAACTTTACATTTTTCAAATGTTTCCAATGCAGAAAAGAAAAACAAGGCCGTTTTACAACACAGTTAACCTTTCGGATAGCAGTAGGAGAGAGGAAAGAACAATGTTTCGATAGATTACTCTTCCATCGTCATCAGTAAATTGATCTGATGATGATGGAAGAGTTATCTATCGAAACGTTGGCAGCAGCCAATTAGCTAACCCGGTGTGAATGCTGAGAGCACCTAACAAATCAGCACAATCATACCTAATGATTTATTAAAATAACTATTTCCTTTTCGGTTATATGATGCAGGTGATGTCATAAACAAAATACGGTAAACATTCTTGATCTGTAGTTCTTATATCGCAATACTGTGTCTGTGAACTTACAACATTTCCCAATTTCTCGAATATAATGGTGTTTCCTATTACTGCTGCTTTACTTAACTGTTGTTTTGTCTGAGTATTTAATGTGGTATTAGTCTACAGAAGGTTGAGCTCAATGAGAGAGGCAAGGCAGATTGGAAGTCGATGACGAGCGGTGGAAGAATAATGGTGATAACATGGACGAAGTGATTCCCCAATAGAAAGGTTTCACGTGGAGCGAGGGACAAAATATTCATGATGAAACCTCTGCGAAGCAGAGCAGACAATCTCACTGGACACATTCTGAGATAAAACAGCCTCATGAACGCAACAATAGAAGTTACTACGAATGGGAAGAATTACCGAAGACCGAGGACGGAATACAAGATGCAACTTACGAAAGAAATCAAAATAAGCATATTGAAGAAATAGAGCAGTTAGTTGAAAAGAGATTGGGGTGGAGAGTTGCAGTAACACTAAAATAAAATCGGACTAAGCATGTCTGATAATGAATGATATGACCATGAAGACAATTGCTGAATTGTAGGGCGTCTTACGTCTCGAATTTAGAGCTATTTTTTCAATACCCGAAAAAATAATAATTATTATAATTCATTTTATTAGCTAAAACATTTCTCCGTTACATCAGATAGAACAAAACTTTTCATAGGTTTTCTTTTTTAAAAATCGCTCATCGTTAATCCTGAGGGAAAAGGACAAGGTCTCTCCAACAGTCCCACACGTCCCCTAGGGCCACAAGCGCCACCGGCGTCCGCGGCGGCCAAGGCTTTCCCCGTGGGGGGGGAGCAGAGGATGGGAAGCCCACAACAGAGGGTTCCCCGCGAGGTATGGAGGGGCGAGGGCGAGATAAGAGGGCAGCAGCAGGAAATGGCCATCCCCACACACCAGTGCGTCAGGTATATCCAACGACACACGGGATGAGCCGCTGCCGCCGGACATGCGTGCAGACATGCAACGCTAGTGGAGTGGGGAAGAGGAGAATAGAGAATGAGGGGGCACGCAGGGAGAATAATCGTGGGTTGGGAGATGTTGGGGGGGGAGGGAGAATGGATGGAAGGAACGAAGGGACCTCAAGGGAAAGCGGACAGGCGGCATCGCGTCCGACCAAGGCGGGGGGGCGGGAGGGGGGGCTAATTTCTTCATTCCGAGCGTGCGTCCGGGCTGCACGCGATCGCGCGGAATCGAACAATGAATGCCTCCTCTTGGGTGTCGACTCACCCTCCACCAGACCTCACACATCTAAACACTCCAGGTCGCGTTGCTGGGGAGGAAAATACGAATGTGTGTACCTACGTACGATGTAGTCATTGACTCTCATCCATTTTTCGCAATGGTACAAAACCCGTGACTCACGCGTCGATGAAGTGTTTCCATCCGATGCTGAAGGAAGCTGCACAACGATTACGCATACCAAATCAAAAAAGAATTACTACCGCTGTATTATTCAGTTAATCTACCGCTTAAGATCGATTTAAAGGGATGTGAGTACAAATTCTCTTTTGGAGTTTTTCATGGGCTGGATCCTATATCCCTTTACATTTTCTTTCTTCATCTCAGAATATACCTATCCTGCCCTTATTCATCCCGTCCATAAAACCTATTCTCTTTCTCCCCCTTCCCCGCTTACCCAACATCTTTCTCTCTTTCACGGCCTAAAGAAACCCTTCGCCCGTAAAAAAACCTCTTCTTCCAACCACAAACTTTGCCACCTCCTAATCTCCTCCAGAAGTTTCATCTCCTTACCAACCATGCCAAGCACTTCCTGGGTTGTCTTAATTTACGCCCACCTCACCTTTTCCATCCTCCTCCACATCCACAGGCCTGTACTCTATTCTAGTATTCCTTGTAAGAAACCCACGTTTCTGCACCATTCAACACTATTCTCCACATAAAACTCTTCACCAGCCTCTTTTTTATATCCTTACCCAAGGTCCATGTTATCAGCTCCTCCGTACTACTGAACGCTTATTTCGCTAGCGCTATTTGCTTGTAGTTGAATTGTTCTATTTGCTCCAGTTTGTGTCACCCTATTCTTATAACCAGCATCGCTTTATTTGGGTTACAAAATCTTTTTAACTTTATTTTCTCATGATCCATCTTCATTCCGTACTTCACGCACTGATTTTCTAACGCATTTATTAAATTTGCAATCTCTTTCAAGGTCTACTAACCAACGACAGGCCGTCCGCGAATCTAATCGAATTTATCAGCTAGCTACATACTACTTTGATTCCCACACTTAGCTCTTCCCATGCCTCTCTATCCATTTCCTCATCATAAATGTTAAAAAGCAAAGGCGGCATGCAAAGGTAGCCTTGCCTTACCTCACGGCCTATAACCGCCCACCGTAATTCTCCGATTCTTCGTAAGACACCATCACCTGTCTTGTCTGGGCACATACAGGCGGTAGTATACTGCGGTGCTGGTAGAAGAATTGCTGTGGCACCATGAAAGTTTATCGAAACATGAGTGATCCTAAAATTATTTTTGTAAACACATTGTTTCACGGGAAGTTTGAGCGATAATCATATCGGGTGAATCATTTTCAAAAGAAAAAAGGCTTCACTCAGTGCGCTAATACGCCGTCCATTCTCTTCTTTTATTTATGATAACCGACACCAAAATGGTGGCCATTACGACTCAATTGTCTTTAGCAAAACCTTTGACAGAGAAAATCATGTTAATCTCCTTAAAAATTTGACGCGTCTAAACTTCTCCACCTGTCTTCCCCCATTCGTATCTAACAAGAACTATCGAGGACAAGGTCTATCTAAGGACTTTTAAAACAAGATGTGGCTTAGGGGCCAACTCTAGGTCTGCTCTTATTCACAATTTACATGCTAGACCTCCCTAAAACCGTAAAGCATTGCAAGTATTTCGGTAAGTAAGAGTTGCAAGTACCGACGAATTTATTTTCGCTGTCATCTGAACGACCTCAACGAAGGAGTGATGTAAGTTCGTAGGTATGGTAAAAAAGGGTTTGAAACGGACCAAACAAGACTTCTTAATTTTGAGCAACGCAAAAACGCTAAGTAATTTAATGTACGTAATTTTCAACTGGTTAATAAAATTAACTTTGATAGAATTCCCCTTTTGGAGATCGAAAACTACGTCGTTCAATATTCATACGTCGTCCAAAATTTGGGAATCCTCACAACAAATCTGAAACATTGTGAACGGAATATAGTCCCAACTTAAAACTAACAAACACATATATTTAACCAATTCTTTGAAGATTTTAAAAAAATCCATCGTTTAACATCGAGTTCAGATGTAATTACTTGCTATGCGTTTTCCTATTTACCTTATTCTCAGTATCTGAGTCCAAATACCTGAGTGACTTCTTTAGCAAACAATCCTCATCTCGAAGTATGAACACTAGGAGTGATGCATCCCTCCTCTACTACCATCCATTCATAGGAACAGAAACTATTACACCTATACCGTACCTATAGCCACAAAATTACGGAATCCTCTCCCCGAGGATCAAAAAAGCATTCAAAGCACATTATCAGACAAATTAAAACTCCTGCTATCACCTCCAACACAGAAAAAACTAGGTTTAACCCATATACAAGATGGTTGAAGGGTGGACTTCGTGGAAGTTCGACATGATACGATAATTAAAACTTTGTAATGTTCAACAATGTAACTGCAACAGTGTGGAACATTACAAAGTTTTAATTATTGCATCATTAGGTTTAACCCATTATGCAAATGTTTACTATAATCTTTGACTCATTTACAATTTTTTAATGACGCAATATTTTTTTGCTTCAATTATTGTATCAATAAACCTATATCTGATTAATTACTCATAAATCAATTAATCTTTTTTATTTTTACACTATAATAAATTGTTTAAAGTAAATTTCATAACTCATAAATTTAGAGAATGTTTCGTTGATTACCTGTGAAACTACGTAAAATGATTAAGTATCAAAATTTTGATTGTTATTAGGAGGATTTTATGCTGTTTTTGACTCTATATACACCATAGTATGTACGTTCTTTTAGGGGTATTGAACCCAGAGAAAAAAATCGTGTTATTATAATTATTTTTCTTACCTCGAACTTGAACCAAGCTAACGTGTATTGACACAACGATTTCCGTTATTTACTGATTACTCAATGATGAAGACGGCTTAATAACTTCAATTTCACTTCACGGCTTGGGAAAATACATATCTTACAACAGCTTTCTATAAATAGACAATTCTTTCTCCTATTAAAAATGAGCTTCTTCCAACGCAACGCCCATTTTTGTCCAATCACCTTTGTAATTACCAGAGAATATTGCATTAATAGTAAAGTGGAAAGATAAGATTCCATTTACGCAAATCGATAAAGGATAAGTTATGCACCAAGGATAGGGAAAATGGAACTGCCATTACTGTACGATCTTAACAACTCAATAACAATTACAAATATAACTAGCATTGAGGAAATGCGTTTCTCTTCGACCATTGTCGCCCGTGGCGCCCGCGCCGGAGAAGGGGCTCCACCGTGGCGTCTTACAAGGGAGTACCTAAAGGAGAAACCGTTTTGAAAGCGAAGGGGGGCGTGTGGGCGTTCAAGGAAACCGCAACGTATTTGTGCAGTTGCACGCTCGCAGCACTAGTGCAGACGCTGGGGAACAATCATCTTCCCGCACGAACAATCAAAACGATGTCAGCTCCGAAACCGCAGAGATGGAAACTGCCGTGGCAAGATGAGGAGGGCACAAAATGCATGAGGGTACGAACGATTCCCCCTTATGCGACTTCGCCTTATTTTACTTTACGTTCTTAGTGGGAACCTCTCGATGAAAAGGTAGTCAATGCCCTTTGCACGGAATCAATGCGCTTTCTATTGGCACAACGTTCGTAATAAAATAGCCAAACTGTATCTGATGAAAGAGTATCATCCAATTAAAAATGAACCAGACACGAAATAGTGAGAGGAGCAATCACTGATTTCTGATTAAGTCAACTTAAACCAATTACTTAAGTCAATCGACGCCACAGCTCAGGAAGAGAAGATATGGTTCTAATGACGAGTCATGCGTCGATCTCAGCAGATTTCTAAAACTAAATTAAACAGGCCTTCATCTAAAGCATCAAATTCTAAAAAATTGCATAAAACATAGACCTGCGTTAATATAATCTCAAATGATTTTGATATAAATTTTCTTCAGTAACAAAAGGTCTATTCTACCAGCCATTGTCTGAAATATAAATGCTTTATTTGTTCATATTTTCTATGTTCAAATATGGAACATGATGTTATGCCCTAATAAAAGTGACAATCATGACTTTCTACTTAGCATAAAATACTAAAATGACAGCTTACAGAGCAGCCAGATACTGATTCTTTAATTTCTGTTCTGTTGTCATTTACCATCTTCAGGTTTTTCTTCAGAGAGATAGTAGACTTAAACGAAAACGTGAAGACAAATATTGTCGTAATTTTATGAGTAACTTAAAGAAGATAATTTCTTGATCCAGGTCCCACGTGATTAGCGTGGCACTAGAAACCAACCGCAAAGAAAATCACGATTTTTCTTGATAAAAAATTTTAACCGCTCATTATACTTAAACGCAACTAACTTATGAGGTTCACTTAATATTAACGAAGCAACCCAATGATGGAAATACAGTCTAGACCAATTACCCGTCTACTTCAATTTCAAATAAAATTAATTTACCATGACGGTTCTCCGGATAGACATTTCATACACAGTTAATTTCAAAATCGCCACTCGAATATTTCTCCTGATACGATGCAAATGCCTGGCTGGAGAAGAACCTATGCAAATGAATGCGCACGCATAAATGTCTTCGCATTCGTCATGGGTCCGGCGAACGAAGAAAAAGGGGCACACTTTGATACCCATGGAGAACTCCCACGGAGCGCTCCCCACTGTAAAAAATTTAGGGAGACATCATACGCGTCCAGGATAAATATTTTCGCGGCCGTCCGCGAGGGGGAGATGTGGGCCGTCGAACGACCTCTTCGTCTGCACTAGTGATGGGCCATTTCGGAACGATTTGTTCCTTTGTAACGAATCCACTGATGGAACGAGAAGAAACGTATCCGGTTGTGGAAACATTCTCGTTCCAAAAGACCGAAAGGATTCGAAGGACTTAAAGGAATCAAATCAAGGAAACCCTCCACAATTGATGTCAGATCTCAAATTTGTTGACGGTTTTTTTAGATTTCATCGAGGTTTACAACTGTATGCCATTACTTTTTTTCAAACACTAATAGTTGGTTGGTAAAATGGCGCCAAATTCGGAATTTTTGTGAAACTTGCTGTTTTTCGACTGTAGCTTCTAAACTAGAAGTCGGATCTCGAATCTTTTGGGCGATTTTTTTTAGATCTCATTCAGGCGTACAACTTTATTCTATTCGTTGTTTTCCATTCCTTTTAGTTCTCTGGTAACATGGTGTCAAAGTCGGCTTTTCGTGAAACTCGTGGTTTTTCGACTGTAGCTTCTAAACTAGTAGTCGGATCTCGAATCTCTTGGGCGGTTTTTTTTTAGATCTCATGCAGGCCTACGATTTTCTGCTATCCGTTTTTTTCATTCCTCGTAGTTCTATGGGAACATGGTGCCAAAGTCGGCTAATTCATGAAACTCTCTAATGCTTCTTTCCCTCACGCCCTTACCAGTGTAGCTACGACCTTGAAAGTCGGCAGGGGTATGCGCCTTGACATGATCTTTACGGATAATTAGCAACAACCCGGATTCCCTCGTAGTTCTATGGCAACATGGCGCCAAAGTGATATTTTCGAATTTTTCCTTCCCTCACGTCTCCTAGCTGCTAAACTAAGAGTCTGATCTTGAATCTGTTGGGCGGTTTTTTCTCTATCTCATTCAGGCCTACAACTTTCTGCTATTCGTTTTCTTCATTTCTCATAGTTCTCAGGCAACATGATGCCAAAGTCGGCTTTTCGTGAATCTTTCGAATGTATCTTTCCCTCACGCCTTCACCAGTGTATATATTACCTTGAGACTCGACAGGCCCATGCGCCATAACATGAACTTTACGGATAAGTAGTAAAAACCCGTATTCTCGCGTAAAATCTCGCATGTTTCTTTCTCACACGCCTCCACTGACTAAGATGTTGGGGACGCAGCCCCCTTGCGAGCAAAGCGAGTCTCTCTATAATTATTCAACTATCTAACTATCCAACACATGGGTATGTTACTTAGATTTCTAAAATGCGCATTCCTTGCACTTTCACTGGGTTACATTGTCATTTTCACCACTAACGGGATTGTTTCACAAAACAGATATTAGCTGGAGAGACGGAAAGCCAGATTGACCTTCATTATCTTCGGTAGGTAGCGTGATTCTAGCCCATCATGGGATACTTAGTGGGTCGTGGTCGCCGTGGTTAAATATGTATCACCTCTGTATTTCTTTTGAAAGTGTCATATTCGTAAATTATTTAAATGATTTGAAGCAACGAGTAATTGACGAGAGCAAATAGCACGAATAATATTGAATCATATCATTGACATGTACCCTAATGCCCGAATTCCCAGGCGCAACTTGAAAAGGAACGAATCTTTAAACTCGTTCCTTTTAGTGACCGAGAACGAAAGGAAGGAGTCCAAGAAAGGAACGAAGCTGCCCATCACTAGTCTGCACGCCTCGACTCCGAAAGACGCACTCTGGCGCCGATCCCACCACGGTGGTCGCCCCATTCTGACCACGCCCTTCCAACCGCGTCCAAAAACATGCGACCGCACCCCCCCTCCCCCCCCCCCCCCGCCCACCCACCCCAAAATGCATATTCGGTAATTACGCATAACTGTAACGAATCGTTAGGTTTCAACAGAACGCTCTTAACTTTATAATTCCTCGCTATTCTTTCCGGCTGGAATAGATGACTGTGCCAAAGAGACAATGGGTGACAATTTCAGACCGCACTATTAAAACTACGTCCAAGTTTCTTAATGACACGTTAAACAATAACAGAGATGCGGCATTAATTCAGTTCCAGGAAATTAAACGTTTTTGAAAAAGAAAAACTGGCCTAGTGGAACTAAATCAAATGGCTCTAAAGAAATTATCAGATAATGAAATGTAGAAAACGTTTTGCATGCATTACTTTAATTTCCATATTTTTCAACTGAATTTTTAAGCATTTACCTTTTAAATAAGTTCGTAGAATGCTTAACTGTAAAATATCAGAGTCCATGCCAAACTTCCCGAGTTTAATCACTCAACGTTATAAATTAAAAAAGCGATAATAAGGAAAGAGTATCTACAATAGATATAAATCCGCAGTTTGTTGCCGGGAAAAGATTGACAGCGACACACACGTCGCTAACGAGGTCACTCAGGAAGATTTAAAAATCATAGGAAAGCAAGTCAAAAATAAATTTGAAGTATCTAATGTAACTATAGAGTGCCCAAGAGTCTTTGAGGAAAATAATTGGAATTTTTAGAAATGAATACCAGATTTTCAGGGAGTTTTAGAAAGCAAATCCTGGCGTGCCTCGGTGATTTCGTCGCACTCAACGCAGACTCAAGGAGAAAAGCGTCTAATGGAACGAGGACCGTTTCGGGGATCTTAAGAACGGTAGCTTAAGGAGCGAGTGTTGTATATTACCCTGAGGGCATGATTAGACCTTAAGGACGGACGAAAATAAGGGGGGGGGAGCCACCGAGAGGTCTGATTGTGAGATCTTATGGGGATGAATGAGAGAGGACGCAGTGGGTGGACAAGAGGAATAATAATGAAAGGATGGCAGGAGTGGACATTAGGCCATGAATATTAACCGGCCGAAGTGCAGTCGAAGTCCATTTGGCAGTCCGTCGAGCACCTTCAAGCCCCTCCTCCGAACTCCTCCTTTGAATCTTCTCCCGCCCCCCTCCTTCATGCACGCTTCTCTTCCCCTCAACACCACCCCCTTCGCCCGAATCGTCCCGAATTCCCCTCCGGCTATAGCTCAGACCACCCTGCTTCATTCGTGATATGTCCCGAACGCCCTCGCCCGTCGTTCCATCCATGACGGCCGCTTCCTCTGGCCTCGCATGCCATGAGCAGAGCAACATCAGCAGTCCCGGGCCCACGAGGAAAATCAGCGCCACGACCAAAAGAAGCAGCATCCCGGGAGGTCAGATTGACGCAGCGGCACGAGCATGGGTTTCCCACGCTAAGGGCCTGGGTTCGATTTCCGGAATTATCACCTCTTAGTCAACTCATTGATTGATTCATTAAAACCTTCCTATTAAAAAGCCAACTCAGTTTCATGGGAATAGAATCTTCGCACATCCTTCTTGACTTTTTCCAGGTATCTGTAACTTCACCACCTTACATTAAAATTAGCCCTTTATTTCCTACAAATTTGTTGAGCCTAAATGTGAGACATATCAACCCAGATCTTATAATTATGGAGTCGCTTAAGGTGGCCCTCACTTCTTCTAAACTTCTATGCACTTCCTCAAATTATATTTTATCCATCGACTGATTCTTCAGCTGCCGTCTCCAGCCGTAATTTTTGATGGTTTCAATTTCCGTCTTTTGCCTCTTTTTGCAATGGTTCGCGTCTATCCGTATAGAGCCTATACATGCTTTATTGCTATGTTTCACATTTTGCCAAGCAGTTAAACTGAAGTGGGAGCCACTCGCTTGGGGACAAAGGAATGTGTGAAGTTCACAAAGAATAAAACCATTCGCCCAGATTGGAATCAAAGTCCATGGGAATGATAGTTTCATTGTCAATATCACACGGTTGTTTTTTTCTCACCGAGGATGCCTTCCTACCATTGTTTATTCTTCTTTTGGCATAATTCGTTTTTCTTCCATTACATGCCTACCTAATGATACTACCTAAGTATGTGAAAAACTAAAATTCTCCATTTCCTTCCCTCGCTGGAAGTACGGTGGTCCGTCCGTTGGATGAACCGTCTTGGCGTGTTTTGGGCACGCATAAGATGATTGGAGTTTCTTCCATCGATCCTCATACCATACTGCTATACTTCTATTTTCTCCTGATCACGCTAAATCGTGCGGGACGGAAATACATTAAATGATGATCCTTTTCCCGTCCATGCAAATGTCTGCAATAGATTTGATGATATTGGGTCCATCGATAAGAAGAATGGATGAACGAAAGTGAAAGACTGATTCTTTTCAAATGTGAACTTAAAATAGGTCCGACCCATAAAAAGAGAACTTTTTGTGGCAAGAAAATGCATGTTGCTAGCCGTTCATGGTTCGAAATTATTTTAAAAAATTATTTTCGTTCTAATAAGCTTTCCGCAGAGTATACGTGTAGGTCCTGAGCGTATCCTTAAACGTTTAAAAGATTTTAGCGACCGGATACAGCGTAGTCTTCTGCGCCCTGGAAGGGCTATCTGCACTTCGAACTACGTTGTCATTACTATTAGCTCTGAGAAACTAAGCGTCGGCACAAGCGTTGAAGACGGAACACGTTCTCCCAGATCTGGCAATTAAGAGTTTTAACACTAGAACAAAAAGGCAGTCATTTTGACTGCCATTTTATTTTGTAGTACACATTACTCTGTGTGATAGACTTCCCTTTCTCTTTGGGAGTACATAGTAATTTCCCAAATGCATTCATAAAATGGTTAAAATTGTATTAAAATCATTCTCTACTGATTTCTTATTACTCATTTGTAGTGAAAGAGCTACCGTAAGTAAACGATATAAGGCACAGTTAAAAATAAGAGGAAAAAATATACTTTCACCATAATGTCTGCTTTTCGTCCAATGATTAGGCCAAAGCAAAGGTATATTACTACGTAACAGAAGGTAAAAATGAAAAAGTAGTCATAAATTCATAATAAGTCAGTTAGAAGTCATTAAAATGCTAAATAATGCAATACTTGAACTTTTCTTAGAATATAGCATTATACATGGAAGAAAAGGCTCATCAGTAGTCAAACTGAGAGCTTCAGGGGTTGACAGCATAAACAAAATTCAGGGGTTCCACTGGAAATAATACGGAAAAAGTACCGATGAAAATCATTCTTGTTAAGTAAAAACGGTAAAAGTTGAATGAATAGGTACATATACACGCTTACAACAGATAAATGAACAAGCGCACATACTATATTGGTAAGGGTGGAATATTTTGAGGCCAAAGCTCAAAAGTAGAACTTGAAATTACGTCGATAGTGCGTAAATTCATACGAAAGTGGCACTAAGAATTCAGGCAACCTTAGTGTTTTACTAAATATTGATTAGTCAGTTTTCTGAGAAGTAACAGTTGTGGCAACGACAGAATTACAGCACCAGCGTGAGAAATATGGAATCACTTTTAATGGATATCAAACTATAGTAATGAAATTTTAATTTTAAAAGAAAAATAATCCAAATGTAATTAATAAAAGGAAAGCACAAGAAAAGATGTTATGTCTCATGCAATGATTTACTACATTAGATAAGAGTTTTCATTGGCATGTAAATGCACTCAAGTTTTCAACTGCATATAGCGGAGATCATTCCATCAAAAAAAATCGGATATTTGTGGCGGCAAGCATACTTAAAAATATTTAGAAGACTTCTGGATCCCTGAAGTATCTGATATCGACGTATACCTATTGCATCTCATAAACCATGGTGAAATTCTCACGTTTACACATTACTGACGAGTTAGTTATGATTCTAAGTAATAAAAAAGTCCCCGAATAAAGGGAGAGATATTGCTGGTTCTGATATTTTAATAAGTATGTACAGGTAGCTATTACGTAATCAACGAATTCGAATTTGTATCTCAGTACAATCATCCATTAATCCACGAGTTTGGAAGTTGCGTGGGAATGTAAAGCGAACATGCCCGGCCTTAAACTGGCTCTCTATCAAGGATTTATAAACCGTCCCTAGGGGACCCTCAAACTCTGACCCCGCTCTCCCAGGCGAATCCTCGTTAGAAGTGGCCGAAAAAAAAGAAAGCCCTCAGGGAGAAAGAGAGGGCGGCACACTCCGGTGAACGGGTCTCTTAACGAATGCCCCGGCGGGTAATTCATGGCAAAATCGCCTCCCAAATGGAAAAAATTCCTCGGTTTCGGTTTTATTATCTCTCTCGGAGTGAGGCTTTATGCGAGTTGTTTGAGGGGAAAACAAAAGAGGAACGATAAACACTCAAATTAAATCGATACCTATCGCTAGTGGGGCGGATAAACATTTGAAGGATGCAGGCCGCGCGCCTCTCCGTGCTTCGGTGCGTGGGAATGAAACCGTCTCTCAAACATTTCCCTCATAAGAACGACTCGTGGGAACGAATCACCTTAAATTTTATAAGGATAGAGATGGACATCCTTACTCACCAAAAGCAGATTTTTTTAATCAATTCAAAGGAGGATAGTTCACAAATATTTTGCAATTTATTTCATGTCAACACTAATTATTTTAAACGCCAAATAAGCCGGGTATGTGAAATAACCTTCTAATAACTTTCAGGCTTTCCATATCTTACGAATCAAATGTACTATTTCCCACGCAAGTAAGGAAAAGTTATCATTTCAGAATAGAATTACAGGTCTCTTACAGAAGCTATGTCACTGCAAGTAATGATTAACCCTCGGTAATTACTGAGCGAATGATTTTCATTTAGAACGCCGTGAATGCTCTGAAGATAATTATATGCCATTACACTCCTGAATTAAAATATCGCTTCAAATGCGTATGCCTTTCAAATCAACGATCAAAGTAATAATAGGAGAAAGCAGCGCTCACTGTTACCGTTTCTACCCCAGAGACAATGAGTCTGCGTCATGATTCTTGCTGCCTAGAATGGTGGTTCGAGTCCCCCCTGGGGTGCAAGTGCTTATGTGCCGGAAATATTTTCTCCTTCATTCCTGCCTTATGTGACGTTGAGTTCAGTTCCGCCTCAAGATGCCTCTCAGGTCACGTTTTTCTGATGCTGAAGTTGCAATGATATTAAGTGCGATTTGTTTTTTTAAGCGTGAAGGTGAATTGATTGGGGATAAGCGCTATCCTGTTTACAAGAAAGTGTCGGAGTGTTTGGTGGTTCCCATATTTCCGTGAAGAAAATAGGTGCTGGGAACAAGGAAAATATGGAGTCTGAATAGCCTGTAGTCTCCAAGAGACTGTGTGTAACGATGGGACGTCCTAAAGTTGAAGTAGATGAATTTACCTGCGGTGTTATTCGTAGGAATATTCATGACTTCTAAATGAAAAAATTATTCCCTACCATTAGGAATCTCAAGGCGCAACTGGAAAGTAATATGTGTGACTTTCAAGATATGTCCATTAGTACACTTTGGAGGATAGTGAAAAAAATTGGATTCCGTTTTCAAAAAACTGCAGAGGAAGCCAGTTTGGAGTCTGTGACGATTGCTGCTTCTCGTCAAGCCTTTTTTAGAAGAAACAGGAATTTGCGTGTGAAGGGTTATAAATTATTTTACACTGATGAGACGTGGTGTGGTCGAAACCATACAGCATCTTACGGGTGGCAAGAAAACACAGTAGAGACGCTCCAAAATGATTTTAGCAATTACAATCAATATCGTATGCACTTGCAGGAGATATTTGGCTGGAGAGGCGGCTTTAGAACTCCTACTGGTGCTGGAAAAAGAGTCATCATTTTGCAGATTGGGAGTGAAGACGGGTTTTTGGATGGAACTGAACCCTGTTTTGTTGGCCAGAAGGGAAGTTCTGACTATCATAAAGAAATGAACGCCCAAAATTTTGAGGAATGGTTCAGAAAAGTGCTACAGCTCCTTCCGCAGAAGTCAGCAGTGGTAATCGACCAAGCACCATATCATACAATGATAGAGCCTTCGTCTAAAAACCCGTCAATGGCTTGGAAAAGGGAGGAAATTATAGCTTGGCTACATAAAATAAATATTCCCGTCCCAGTTGACTCGTCAAATTACGAAAGTTTAACTAAGGCAGCTCTTATAAACCATGGACGACCTCACTTTACACCCTACCTGAGGAAGCTAGTTGCCCTAACTGAAAAGCTCCGACCTGATGTTGAGCTGATTTGGTTGCCAGTAGCCCATTGCGAGTATAGCGCAATAGAGCTAATATGGGCGTACGTAAAAAACAAAATAGCGAAAGTGAACATGGTAGTAGAACTACTTTTTTTAGTAGATAGCGAAATCGAAAGAGCTCTACGAGACATGAAAAGGAATAAGGCGGTGGGAACAGATGATGTACCAGCAGAGTTTTTAAAGAGCACGGGGAAGAACGGAAGAGGAAAACTTTTTGCGCTTATTCGTAGGATATATGAGGATGGAGTGTGGCCGGAAGACTTCGCGAAGACTGTAATAATTCCTATACTAAAAAAGAGTTAGGCAAAAACGTGCAAAGACTATAGGACAATAAGCTTAATATCCCACGCGGCCAAAGTAGTTCTGAGGATTCTAAACAGAAGGCTAGAAAAGAAGGCAAATGAATACCTGGGTGACGACCAGTTCGGGTTTAGGAGAGGAACGGGAACGCGAGACGCTATAGCGGTGATGAGGACGCTAGTAGAAAGAAACCTAGAGTATGTGCAGGATGTTTTCGCATGCTTCATAGATTTCGAGAAGGCGTTTAATCGGGTGGAATGGATGAAATTAATGGGAGTGTTGAAGAAATTAGGGGTCGATTGGAGGGACAAGCGTCTGATTCGAAATTTGTATATGAATCAGACTGCGCAGGTTAGGGTAGCCAATGGAGAATCGGGATGGGCCACGATAGGACGGGGAGTACGGCAAGGTTGCCCACTATCGCCGTTGCTTTTTAACGTGTATTCAGAAGAAATGGTAAGGGAGGCATGGGGGGAGGAGGAGGTAGGAATAAAGGTAGGAGGGGAGCTGATAAAATCAGTGAGATTTGCAGATGATCAAGCATTGGTTAATCAGTCTGCCAAAGAGTTACAGTCAATGGTGAATACATTAGAGGTGCAGTGCGAAAAGTATGGGATAAAGATCAACCACAAGAAAACGAAAGTAATGAGATTTTCTAGAAGTAAGAAGGGGGGGGCTGAATATAAGGGTGGGAGGGCAGAAAATAGAGCAGGTCGATCAGTTTACGTATCTGGGTAGTATTTTGGAGGGGAATGGGTTTAGTGATAAGGACATCAGATACAGAATTGCGCTCGCTAAATAAGTATTTTCTAAGAGAAGAGAATTGATGAGTAGGGGTCTGAGAAGAGACGTAAAGAAGAGGCTGGTGAAAACTCTGATATGTAGCGTGGCGCTATATGAGTCGGAAACTTGGTCATAGCGAAGGGAGGATGTGCGTAGACTTGAGGCGTTTGAGATGTGGGTTTGGAGAAGGATGGAGGTGAGCTGGGTGGCGAGGAAGACGAACGAGGAGGTATTGGATATGGTTTGAGAGGAGAGGAAGCTTGTGGTAGAGGTGCGGAGAAGGCAGAAGAGATGGATGGAGGAGGTTTTGAGAGGAGAGGGCATGTTGAAGAGAGTGATAGAGGGGAGAACACTGGGGAAGCGTGGAAGGGGAAGGAAGAGGATAGGAATTCTGGACGAAATAAGAGGAGGTAGAAGATATTAAGAATTGAAGAGGGATCTAATAGCGGGCCATCCTCAGGATGGAAAGCGAGGCAATGTGTATGAGGTTGGGATGCAGAATGGGGACTGTCCTAGAACCTACCAATCAGCTGGTAGAATACTGTAATGAATGAATCCCATGTACAGTCTCACGTAGGAAACCTTAACAAACTTCAGCTGCCATTCGGTTGACAGAAATGTTTGTCAGGTATATTCTTATGAAGATTTTCTCGGTTGAAAGAGTAACCTGTGGTTGATAGCAAAGGATATCAGAAAATTACTGATATTTCATAAATGATCGATGGATTTTAAATTGGCCCTAAAATGCATCAGCTCAGACTGGCATTTTGTGATAGCTACGTGCACGCAGCCTACTCTAAAAACAGAAATTTTTGACTGCAATATTGTGCTATGCCTAGTGGAAATCGTTAGAGCTGACTCGTGGTTACAAACAATAGTTTGATCAAATGATACTTTATCTGGGATTCGGTGACTACTGTATTTTTGGTTTTCCCTAGAATGAGTTAAAAATTGCCAGTTGTTGAGAAAAATGCCAATTTTAGGGTGCGCGGAGTAAATTATTTCATGAGGGAGTTAATATTTTTGTATCTGTTATAGAGTAGTAATAATAGATAAAATGGCTATAAAATAACCTTAAAAATGTATATTAGATTGTATTAGCATGCACACAGACCCAGGTATAAACTTTCAAAGTACAGCGGCACTTCATTTTGACGCCGACATATAGTAACAGCAATGAATATGATACGGCTTAGCTGTGCGAGCAGTTTCAAGATATTATTAATCCACACATGATCCGCAGTGATTTTGCATGGAAGGGTGCCATAAAGTTATGTATGTACCTAAGCAATTATTGCCAGAAAATGATGTAGGTATTATTGCATGAGGAAGGAATTTTAAAAGTTCAGCACAGCATGAGCATTTAGCCTCACTCACCCTCCTGTATTTCGACCGAACGAGTTGTACCTAAACTCCCCCCGAGAGAATTTCTGGTTACGCCCGTGGGATTGAGGGCCAATATTTATACGAGGGAAAACCGCACCCTCGAAGGGGACAGAGAATCATCCGTCCGAAAGATAGCGTGGAGAGGATGGTGTGGATAGATAGACGGAGAGGGTGGGAGACAAGTCCCCTCCTTCCCGTCAGGCGATTCGAGCCTTCTCCTGGACGCAAGAATGCGGACTGTAGAGGAAGGAAGGAGGGAAAGGCCTCGAAATACGTATGCGTGCATGTATGCGTACACACTCGAACACGCTTTCTCAGATACAGTGAATGGGGAGTGGAACAGATATCGAGAGGAGGTAGGAAGAGAGGAAATAAAAAAAATAAAATAAAAAAGAACGACATCGGGGAATCGACCGGATTCCAACTTCCACTTCCCGAGCGAGGAAGAAAAATAAGAAGAACAGTTTCCGCCAACCCCTGAAAAAAATCACCCTCCCCGATGCGCCCACATTTTTCTCGGCCACCCCTTCTCCCGCATACGATAAGTCTCCACTCGGGATGGGCATCGAAAGATAATCATCGATACGACATCGGAAGGCGGCTTTACGCACGGAAGTCGATTTCCATGGAAGTGGCGAATGTAGCGAAGTCTAGATGCGTATCGCTACTTGCAGGAACACACGTTCCTCTCGACCTTTCCGCAGATAAACGAATGACAGAAGTAAACCATGACTAGGCAAAGCCAAATACTACCAATTTGGATGATTAATGCGTTTAAACACCACACTCGAAAACTCCCAAAAATTGGTGGTACTTATAAATCGATATGAATAAAATTTAAATGAATTAACTGCTGTAAGTCATATGAATTTTAGAGTTATTCAATATCTTAAGGCCGTTTTACACGAGGCACTTAATTGCTCAATCTGATGTATCTGTAGATGTGCATTGAAAATTGCGTCGTGTAAAGCGGTGAATTTGCAAGAATACATGCGCAAATGCATAAACGAAGGATGGGAAAATAGCCCCTGCTCTGATTCCGTGCCCGAGTTCCCGCAATATCTGTACATCAAATTGTGCAATAAAGAGCCTCATGCAAAACGGCCTTTAATATATAAGGCAAGAGCAGTCACAAGCCTTTTTTTTAAGCATGCCATTTAAACGATAAACATATCAATTTATATTAAATATTTACAGTTCAAATAATAATTTTTTCCTCCGGCAAATTAATTTGTTGTTTACATTTTGAATCCCTGTTCCCAGTTATTTGATTAGAATTTCACTGGATTACATGCGATAATATCGCAGCATCAAAATGCCACTTGCAAGCAAAGCAGGAGGCTGTCCATTTTCCTTAGAAGTGCGAACCGTTACGGATAGTCAACCGATTACCACTCTATCGAAACTTACTGCCACAGAAACGCTTGATTAAACAGTTAAGCGCTACTTGAAAGCTAGCTATAAGGCTCCTGGATAAAAAAATTACATCCATGCATAAGCCTTCTGAAGCTACTATAAAAGCCAGGAAAAACTACCCACCCAAATGGCCGCATTCCCAAAAATTTAAATACAATTAATATTGCGTATTTATACGATTAAGGTAGGTTGAGCGAGAAATCACTACATTATGTAATGAAATTCAATTGGCCCATTTATAAAAAAAAGAGGACATTCTCACGTGCAGATCGCGTCAGGAAACATTTCAGTTTACATGTTTTCCCAATTTAAAAAGATATACGTACTTGTTACCAACCGTAATACTTTTTTAAAACAGCAAAACAATTAGGTATTTGTCGAAATGCGTTTTCATCGTAAAAGCATGAAACACATAAGTCAAGTTGAAGCCTTCAATGAGTACTCATATTTAATTAATTACTGAGAAGTTCAGTCATAAATACAAAGTTTTTGCGTCATTAAAATCATTATATACAACTACTTCGTGCTTATTATAACTATTTAAATTTTAAAATAATATTTGAATATGGTCCCTAGAACGATAAGGGAAAAATATCGCCCAAACTACCGAAACGTGAGTGGATGCTTTTCGAAAATGCAAATGGAAATAAGCTAAAATTCAAAAAGTTTTCGCAGATGAGCTATGAATGGGGTGGAGTGGGAGAGAATTCGGGTGGACTGCAGGACCCTGGCGTGAAAACGGCGCTGTCTGCTTGGTATACCACCGAGAGAGTCACATGAAACCTTTATCGGTTATCACGATTACAAATATTTTATAAAAACTACATTCTTGAGAAACGACTGAATTCAAAGGTGAAGATTTCCTAGGTGTTAGTTGGTTTCCGTACTTCTCCCAATCGTCAAGGAGTGGTCCGCTCAACATGGACTATTTTTAGCAAAGTTTTCTATATTTTATTTCCAATAAGATTAGCAACCACTTTACAAACAAACGTTTGCCTCATTGTTGCATCTCGAATGGTGAAATGGTGGAAACAGGACTTTTTTCCTCTATACAAGCATGAAACAGTAGCAATGCTAAAACGCATGAAATAGATACAGTACAAATACCCGTATGCAATAATCTGAAATAAACATATACTCCCACTTTCTGAAGAAGAAGAAGACTTTGTCTCTCCTCGGAAAACCACCTCCCGTTGCGCCCATATTATTTATTAGTTACCCCTTCTCCCGCATAAGACTCAGAAGACTATGGAAAGACAACCTCGATAACTCGAGTATCGATTAATAAACATCGATAAATTACTTCGATACTCCATTGAGGCTACACCATCGGTATTGGAAAAGCATCGATCCTTACCTATCAATAAGTATACCGTCGATGCCATCCAGGTGAAAGTAACAGTCATAGAAATCGACATCGGTATGGCCGCACGCGAAGAAACTTCAAAAACTATTTTTACGCTGTATTCATTAGATTATTGAATGATTCTGAACTTGCCATTATCAATGATATTTATCACCGATAATAACTACTGACTTACTCATTCAAATTATATGCCAGCTTTGAAATAAATGGAAAAATTTCATTAAAATGTTACTGAGGCCATAATACCAACTATTTAAGCATAGCCTGGAGAGGAAAAATAATAAATCACTATGCAGTTCGATGCTAAAACATCCTCTTTTAATGAATTAAAAGATGCATTGAGATAGCGATTTTCCTGTGACTTGTTTCTAAGCTGACTAATCAATTTTATAGCTTTTTAAAACAAGCCTTCAAAGGCCACGTATGTCGCAATATCAGATTGCATTAGTTTCAAGAGAATATAACAGAAAGATTTTAAAATAATTGTCATTTCTCAACCAACAAAGACATTCAACTGATTAAGAGTTTAAACGAAGTAAACTGAGCATTAAAATTTTCGTCCGAAAAAATTAATAATTTACGCCAAGGATATTATTATGGCCAATCAATGTCATCAATCCGATTGTACAGTCGCAGCTTTCCACTTTATTCTCTTCCCAGCTAACACATTTTCATTCCATCAGAATTTTTATTTTTTCGTACCTCACAATTGGTTTCAAACATTCCATCCTCGGGTCTTTTTCGCCTTCGTAGTTGCATCCCTTATTGTTTTTCAGTATGCTGTCACGTTTCACATTGAGGCCAATATTTAGCCTCATCTACTTAGCAGTTTCCATCAAGCACCTATTTTCTCGAGCTCCACGTGAGAATTTTTCATTCGTCATTTCAGGGAGTGCACAATATACACTGCTCGTATTTAGTGTCCATGAGTGGACCCGTTCCAACTGTTTGATCTTATTTATTCTTCCATAACACCACGTTTCCATGGATTCAAATTTTCAATGTTCTGTAACCATTACCGTACACACTCCAGCATAATACGAAAGCAAGCTCCATACGCACGTGATTCCTTTCTTCAAATCATGTGCTGCTTTGGTATATCTTAGTAGACTCATCTTCTGCGCCTTGTTTTCTCTAAGAACTTAAGAAATAGTTATACACAAATGTGATGGAAAAGTGGATGGTAAATCATCAAAACAAACCATCAATGGAATGAAAACATCTGTGACGAGCCACCATGCGGCCATCAATCCAATGGTTTGCTGCAGGTCTCCTCGAAAATTTTCTCTCCAGCAAACCGCTTAAGGTAGTTTGAGCGAAAAATCACTTCACCTAGAATTTGGCCTCATCTAAAAGAAAAAAACTCCCATCTTTCCGATGATACCAAAATATCAACCCCTTGCCGAACTACTTTCCGAGCAATTTGCCTGAAAATATTAGCTGTTTTACATGGGATAGATTACGGCTGTGCGCTCCAGAGGGAGAATATTAAACAAATTAGGAACTTCTAGCACCTAGATTTCGTCAAAAAACTAACGTTGTGTAGTTTTTTTGTTTTCTCAACTATTTATAAAAAATAATCTATTACTCACCACAGTAATTTTTACAGAATCGCATAAAACCTGCTATTTTGAAGGGTTTTCAGTCGTACAGCGGGAAAAAATGAATCAAGTTAGAGCTGTATGTAGCTTTATTTATTTAATTACTGAGAATTTTGGTCATATATTACTACATCTTTGCATCATTAAGATTAAAACATTTATTTTATACTTCCTACAAACGCTGAAATAAAAAAATAAAATCTGACTATGGTCTCTATTATGACTAGGGAACTATATCGCTCAAACCACCATAATTCCTTCAACATGAAAGAAACTATCGAATGGTCACCATCAAATTAGACCTTGGATGGTATGAAGCAAAGAGAGTGATAGTTTACACCGGAGAGGGCGCTGCTAGTCCCTAGTATGTACTCAACGGTAGTGTGACAGGAATAGTAGTGCTAAGAATTGGAAGGTTTTCCTAATTTCCTAATTTTGAACAAAACAACGAAATCGCAAAGGGTTTAAAGGTAGCTGCAACCACTAAGCTCACAGTAAAATAATAACCAGAACTTTTAATTAACCAATAATAGTATAAATACCTATTAATTCGATTACGTACGCACAGATTTTTTTTAAACGCGAAATAAAACATTTCTTATTTTTATAATTGTTGCTAACAAGTATCAAGCGTCATATGGGACAATGTATGACGCTTGATACTTGTTAGCAACAATTATAAGAATAAGAAATGTTTTATTTCGCGTTTAGAAAAAAATCTGTGCGTACGTAATCGAATTATTAAGAAATATATGTCATGAGCCATGAAGCTAAGGGTTAAAATATCATTGAATTGCGAAAAAAATAAATTTCTAAAGCCCAATTTTATTACAAATATCTATCTATAGATATTGATAATAAAAACACGTGTTCAAAGTTTCACGAAAATCTGTTCATAAACAAAAGTTACTCCAGCAAATCTTAAGAACGTAAATAAAGAACGTGGCGTAAGAACGTACTTTAATACTATACTTGAGAACGTAACTTAAGGACGTGATAAATAAAACGATTTAAGAAATAATAAGAACTCAGATATTACAATTTTCCATAGATAAAGTTTTAATCGACCCGGGTTTCATTGCAATGCATCATCATTACAGGTGATGATGCAGTGCACCCGGGTCGATTAAAAATTTATCTGTGGAAAATTGTAATATCTGAGTTCTTATTATGTTCATCTTCCACAACATCACGCCTGATTCCTCCCTTTTTGTGCGCAATTTAAGAACATAATTTACTGAAATAATTTGTAAAACATAACTTCAGGTACTTTCTCCTCAAAATGACTAAAATGTCCCTTCATTCAAATTTCGGTTATTTTTAGAAAAATGTGTCCTCCAACTTCAGAGCAATGTCATGCCTTTCTTTGCAATTTTATTCTCAAATGGAACTTTAAATTACATGGTGTTATGAGGGATTTAAAGATATCAGTGATTTAAGAGGAGTCTGATGGCGAATCCTTAGGAGGGAAAGCGAGACAATGTCTATGAAATTGGGATGTAGGATGGGGACTGTCCAAGAACCTATCAATCAGCTGGTAAGAATACTCGAATGAAAAAATGAAATATTGTTGAATGGCAGCTCACGACACTCCAGTGGACGTTCAGTTTCGATGCTAAACAATTTGGAATATTGTTCACGGTGTTTCAATGATGTCTTCAGCGTGAAAAAGGAACATAAGTGTATGACGGGCATTCATTTTCGAATTTACCCCAAAAATTATACTAAATGGGAGTTATACATCCATTCCATTGGTTCCGAGTGTGACTAATGAGCGATTAATTTTTAACTTTCACATAAAATACTTCAACTAATATATACTGGAGTACACCTTTAGTTTGCCATAAAAGAAGGTAATTTATAACTTAATATGCAATTTAAAAAAATAACTAGCACCGTTGTAATTGGAATAAAACTGTGGTTCTGGGTGTGACTCACACAAATGACACTCAATAACATTGACTACTTTAAGCTGTAAACTCTGTGAATAGCTTAAACATAAAATATTGATATTAATATCAGTAAGACAAGAGTAATTGTTTTTTAGTTTAAACTGATGAAGAAGTATCCAAAAGCATCATTTTTCTAGTTATAAATTTTTTAACAAGTTTCGGGTGTGACATGGTAAATTTCTGGGTGTGACCTAATTACTCTTTTTGCTCTCCATTTTGAGGAAAATTCAATTTTTCTTTCAAATTTTGTTAATGGCTCAGTGTATTTGATTAATTAAGCTCCATTAAACCAGGCTAAGTCGACATTTTAAATTGTAGAACAAAAACACTTTTATTTTTTCCATATATAGGCTCACTTTAAATGGAATTGCTGTATAGTACAGTATCTCATACTGTATTTTACTGTTGACGAAAAGCTCACTTCAGTGACTCACAAAAGTAAATAAAACTAAGATGGTAGAATTTAGACGACGCGAAAAACTCCGAGATAGCACCTCGAGTGCATTTCAGCCTCCGTAGTATGAGAGCAACAGAGATAAGCCATCGATGGCGAAAACATCGACAATCGGAGGACCAACGATGTTTCAAGACTCATATTCAAGTATCGAAGCTCATCCTTAATCTCCACCCTCCTTACACAACCCTCTCTAATTCTTCCTCACCCTCCCCCACCCTCGCAAACGTCACTGTCCCGACACGACCTCCCCTCTTATCTCGTCCTCACTCCCCAGCATCCCGCACCCTCCGTCACGCGGCGCCACAGTCGCCATCTCTCAATCCACGCAAACCTTCCCTTTCATCCGTGAGAGAGGGCCTTCTTCGCAAAATCTTCCTCCTCCTCTCCCATTCCGTCCTTCCTTCTTCCAATTCCCCCAGCCCCTCCCCCAAATCTCCCCCATCCTTTTACCACCCGTAACTCCACATGGGCAGCCGGGTTTTGGCATCGGTAAACCGATTTCTGGAAAAAAACCACGTTAGATCCGCATTCCTACGAAGATCTATTCAGGATATTGCTCCTCTTATTCAATTCCACCTAAATGGAATTTCTGAGTTTTCCGAGAAAAAAAAGAACGAAAATGTTTGGGAGGGAAAAGAAATTGCCGACAGGAAGGGGACTCGAAATGGGAAATGACGAAAAAAAAGAAGAGCGATTGGGATGCATGCAAGACGAGAGAGGAAGGAGGAGGGAGGAAGGAAGTTGAGACAGTGGGTGGGCAAGGTACATAATTAGCAAAGTCCCAGACTGAAATGCAACGAAATGCCTAACTCCCCAACTCCTAAAAGCTGCTACGTGCGATAAAAAATTACAATAATTATAATCAGTACGGTTTAAGTGCACTGATGCAAAATCACGGTTACGCGAGCGGAACTACTGGAGGTAAAGTGGTTCGAGGTGTATATCATCAATAGTCGGGTCTTTCAAGCATGAACATAAAATATTTCCTTCATTTTGCCCTGGTAGCATACTTGTTTTTAGAAGTTAACTGCCTATTACGTTGCGGTAGGCCTTACCTGCATAAGATGACATACTCATATTTCGTAATAGTCATGATTTTTCAAAGGAGAATGTAAACAAAAATTATATTTCCCAGCATCGGTAAAATAGTAAAGAGCCGAAATTTCTTCAACGAGAGAAACATACATTTGCCAAGATAAGATTACATTTTAGTAACTATGAACTAGTGTTCGCATCGCTGTATCTATGCTATAGTTTCTCGAAGAGAAAACTACAAATACATAATCATCTAGTCAACAGGAACGTGATAAGTTAAAACTGCAGTTACACAAAAAATAATAGACCTAAAAGAGGTTTCGTGCAATATTTAACCGTCAGTCCGTATCTATACTCTCAGAGAATGGGTGGTCTCATCACAAATACAGTTTCCGAAAATTTACTTGAAGCCACAACAGCCTAGATGGGTAGAGGACAGTGCATTCTCATGGGTGATGTCTTAGGAGGGAAAATTGCTCCTCAGTGACTGTATTAGTCTACCAGTATTAATACCTCCTTCCGACTGTGTATTTTTCCAGTGGCTAAAAAACATTGATCTTTCCTTGTGGATGCCGAATCAAGAACGTTTTTAACCAGGAAATATAACATATACCAATAATTTTAATGTTCCCATGGAGGTCAGCAAATAAACATGGTTAAAGGAATGAGAGGAACACTATAAACTTATACAAGGCATCACAAATATTTAAACAGGATTCGTGGCAAACGTTATTTATCGTGCCCTTTTCCGATTCAAGTTCGAGCTGAGAGCAGGTACTTATTGTTTAGCCATTTACGTTCAGTTTCCGGGAGTTTTTGGATACCAATGGACTACGTTCAAAAGTTGGAAGTTTTACTCGGTGGAAGATCGTCATACTGATAGTAAAACGAACTTTGTAACTTCCACAGTTAATAACAGTATCATGTACCTGATGTACAGATCATGTACCTGAACTGCCGAAACCGGTTGTACATTCTTCAATAAAATGTGGATGTTACAAAGTTCGTTTTACAATCAATGACAATGAGATGCATTCATTTACTATACGGAACTTGGTTCGCCTCAATGGGAGCCCTATTGTGACAAAAGAATTAGTCAAGTCACGAAATATATTTGCGCAAGAGTTTCAAGTATATTTTCGTATGATAATTGATAATCCTTCAATTATAATCCTCCAGTCTAATGCTCAAAGTTGATTAACATATTTTATGGTCACTCTTGTTGGAGAGTTTTGACTTTAGAGATAAAATAATTATAAATTCGCATGAAGAGCCTTCAATTATAATCATACAGTCCGAAATACTCCTTACATAGTATATCCCCATTGCTGAACAACAAGCTTGGCAAGCTCATTTTAAGTAATCAACGCGACTTGATTACTGATCAATGATCAGGCTTGGTTCGCAACTACCGTTTAACACTTGGTGAAAGCTACTAAGAACGCAGTTTTTATATTAAGAATGTCTCTAACAAATTTTTAAAAATTATAACCACTAGTTCACATGGCATAAAAACGCTAAATGTCGTCATGGCTAAAGCTGGTTGAGACACGCTGTGTGGTAGAACCACGAGTATAAGGCCTAAGTATTGATTTGCAGCTAATAAGGCTGCTAACAGAAAGTACTCCTATGCAAGAAACCGCCAACGCTCACAACCTCGCATTTACCAGTACACTCCAGCCACAGATTATATTATTCATTTAGAGGTCAAAGTTAAGCTCATCGAATATTAGCACGAAAATATCAGATCACCAATATCGGACCTGCGAAGAAAAAATATTCCACCGAGGGGAAAAAAATGAATTTCATAAAAGCCTCTCGAAAACCAGCTCTATATGAAATCGACGAAGACCTGAATGACGAAGGAAAAATTGTAGGGAAATAAAAACCGCACGATTAGAGACGGAGGAAGAAGGTTGCAAAGGTAATCCTCTCTAAAAGCTCGCGAACAAGCACTCCGGCCGGCGAGCGAGGGAGGGTTGAAAATTTCCCAGTCCGCTCCTATCCTCGGCCATCTCAAGCTCCGGTCCAAGCGGCGCGCCGTGGTAAAGGAAAGACGCGATATGAGAGAATAAGGGGAGAGGAGAGAGGCGAAAAAATTCTGAATGACGAATGGGGCAGTCACACTTGCCTTCTTTAAGTAATGGCCCGGCCGCAATTACAGAGAAGATCACGGGGACTTGGCGGAGGAAAAAACAACAAGCAAGACCACCTCATCTCATCCACCAATCTTCCCACCCACCTCGACCTTCTCTCAATCTCAGATGCTCTCCTCCATGTCAGTCGGACGACGATTACAATCACCACCGAGTCCAGGTATTCAATTTTAGGCAGGCCACGCTTACTGCAGGAGGAGGCTTCACTTCTTTCCTCCTCGAACTGCCAAATGATTTCCAGCATGACAAAATGGAGAACGAAAGTTCCCTCGCAAGTTTAAAACTTCGGATGATTTCACTCAATGCAATTCAAAGATGCAGTCAATATAATTCAAAGTCCATCGAATGGGTTGACAAGGAAATGCGAGTGTTGACAAAAAATGGTAGAGTGATAATACGATTGCAACGATAAAGGTTAAACTTGGTCATCAAAATCCACCGTTCTACAAGTTATAATGCCTGCATGAAATATAAAACTAATTTTATTTATTTAATTATACTAACAAAGATGTACTCCCGGAATATATGTTGTTATGATACCGTTTTTTAGTTTACGACATTTCAATTCCGTTGGCTTGATTCCTCAGCATGGGTTAAAGGCTAGATAATGGGTTAAGTTTAAAACTTCGGATGATTTCACTCAATGCAATTCAAAGATGCAGTCAATATAATTCAAAGTCCATCGAATGGGTTGACAAGGAAATGCGAGTAAATACAGAGAATACAGAAATGCGATCTCTAAAGTTAAATAGATCTCCGTAAAGAGAAGGCCCTAATGATTTAAGTGATGAGGAAAAGGTTTTAAACCAAAGGAATATTATGAATACACAACTGATGCCCAAGAGATTCGATAGATACATCCTGGTAGCTCGCATATTCATCAAGTAAATTCTGACGCCTGTTGAAGTTTTATTTCCTACGGTGCCTACGGCAGAAGTATTTCTGCAGGAGAAAATAGAAATTCTGCTACCTATGAGTGCTAATAGTCTCGTGTTGCAGAACAGCATTTTATACTTAGCAACATTATACCTAACCTAAAACAATGAAAAATTGAATAATTTGCTTATAGCTAGAAGGAAAAGCTAAAGCTAAAAATGAAAGACAAGGAAATTATTTCTATACATGAAGCAAAAATATTACGGTGAGGAATTATATTCCAGCACATAGATCATAGAAATTAACAAATTGAGCAAATAAAGCAGGTAAAAACTGAATACAAGGTACCCATCGATACGAAGATATTGTCTGATATCACCGTGCACTGCAGACCCCGCCTTATGGGCTGAGATGGTTTTTAAAATGGGTGCTGCAGGGAAAAACTAAAACAAGGATTCACGAAAATCATCAATTAAATAAAACAAGGAATGGTAATACTCGTGCTGGATTTGACAGAATGAACTATCGAAAATAAAATAATTTTCAAGCATTCCTCTGATTTAAGAAACACAGTAATAAGTTTGATACTCTAAGAAATTGTAATTTTATCAGTTTTGCAATTGCCAATAATATATAATGTTTACCGGCGTCAATATCAATTTAAACAAGAGCCAAAAATTTGGAACACGGAATAAAGAATTGTCAACTTGTCTGATAGTGATGATCAGGCTAGCACTTGGCCTAAGAAGTGACTAGTATTTAGATAAATTGCTAGGTTCTACATATTGTATCTCAGGCGCTTCGTACCTCATTCGCGAGTCATTCATTAGCTTGTGTTACAGCTCCTTCATTCGCGAGAAAGCATTCCTCGATCACCGTGCCTCCACTGCGAGGCAACAAGATGGTGTTGGGAGGTGTCTGGTGATACAAGACGAGAGGGAAGGTGAAGAAGGTGTGGGGACAAGAGACTCCCTCCTTCAACAAACGGCCACTGGCTTCGGGGGCGGGAGGACAGCGGAATTTGGAGGTGCTTTATGGATTAGGGCCCAAGGGGGAGGAAGGAGGGAGGGAGAGAAGAGGGACGATGGGGAGGGTACAGATGAAGTGGTGGGGTGGGCTGTCAGGTTGAAGAGCGATGGTGGCAGTGTCAACAGAGATGAAAGGGCGGGGGTGGACGAGTGTTAAGCCTAGTCCACGATTGTTCTTCAACTTCAAGCGTCAAACGGTAGTTTCTTCACGCAAATCTTCAATGGAGTCCACGAATGGGCGTCAAAGGTCGTCGCTTCGGGCGGTTTCGGCGATGTTCGTAAGTGATCGCTCTACTTCCCAATAGGTTGACGATCGCAATACGCATTCTACTGTTTATGTTTGTGTACGCATGAAACGACATGGAAAACATATTCTCCGGCCGTGCACAACTTTTAATGACCATCTGCATAGCTGCATCTGCTGCTTATTATTATAGAACTCGAGTGTGAAGGTATGCAGTGTATCGTCGATATGCTGTTCGACCCGTGTACAGGAAAAGACATGAGTAAGGAAAATTTTACAATTTCCTTGAGGAGATTAAATCCGGTGATCAGGAAATATTTTTTCGATTCACAAGAATAACAGTGGATGTTTTTGATCGTCTGCTGAAATTGTTGAACCCACGGCTTACTAAAAATTGCCACACAAGTAAAGCTATCGGAGCAGTAGAACGTCTTGCACTAACCTTACGGTCATTATATCGCCGGAATGCTAGGATTAATATGCATATTAAATCATAAATTTAGAAATATGCGATTATTAATTAATGCATTTCATTATAGATATTTATCAACGGCCGATTCTTAGCAGTCGACAGTTTGGGCATGTCGTATTTCTAAACAAGCAGTGAGCTTGAGTGACAATCTGTGGTGAGTATATATATATATATATATATATATATATATATATATATATTTTTTTTGTTTTTACACTCATAGCATCCCATTAAGAGCAATTGTCTTTTTCTCATCGTATTGTAAATTGTTTCGCCATTTAAGGTAATGAACTATAAACATAAATTAGACCATAAAACTGGTAGTATGAGCGACAAAATAAATCCTCAAATAGTAGTAAATAACGAAAGACTATGGCATATATGGCCTAAAAAAGTACTACAATGCGGTAACGCCTTATTGTTATTGAATGCAAAGTTATCGAAATTTCATAACTTACAAAACTATTGAAATATTTATTGTCAAAACAGTAGCATAACTTTTGAAATTTATATTTATATAGCAAGTAGACTTTTTAAAAACAGAATTTAAAGCTGAAAGAGGATGAAGGCTTTTAGATAAATTATTATGCAACCTAAGTTAACTCATCGTGGTACTGTTAAATCCGTAATTTGTATAGTAAAGTTGAACATGCCGCAATTTCATCCCCTTAGTTCAACTGACTGTTGATCCAAAACCTAGAGCATTGGAGGACATTTAATATAATAATATGTAAATGTATGCTTATTTAAACGTATATCTACCCCATATTTTTACTGCTTTTGATACTATTTTCCATTATTTGACCACTAACAATCAACATCCCCCATATCAATGTATGTGAGATATTTTTGTTACCACTGTAAATAAAAATAATTTATTTCCTTAAAAAACATTTTTTTATTCTATAAAAATAAATCCATATTCATCCACTCAGAAGTTAACTATAAAAAATTTCTGAGATAGCTCTCTTCAGAGCCTTTTTCTTCTCCGGGGTGAGCTCCTTCATCTCACTGGCCAAATTTAGGCAGTACGTCACATCCGGATCGGTAAGGTCTAGTCCCCTTTCCACTGGGACAATGGCCAATGTGGCCTTTGACATTGTTTCCTCCAGTGCCTGGAAGAAACTGGCATCGTCCCTACTCCTTTTCCTAGACCCTGGTGACGGTGATGCCATTGGAACGGGTCCTCCTTCAATTGGCCTTTCCCAATCCTCTTCCACGGATTCCTCGGTTGTAGTGGAGGAAGTCTCGGGCTCCAAAATGTTGCACTCCTCTTCCAGAATCAAGTTTGACGATGTGCCACTGCAAAATTAAGAAGCTCTATAACCACCAGGGAAAATGCATCAATACAGAACATTTATTGATAAAGTTTTTAATGTGTGGTCCAACTGATTGATAAAACTTATACAACTGGACAACAAGATAGCATATTGAGTAATTGGAGGCGTGATATTACCGTGAAATGGCTAAATGCAACAACTAAAAATACATCTCTGAATAGCCACCAAATCTGTTTACATTCAACTACTACTAATATGTTAGAAAGCTCAACACATTTGGAATTGTTTGGAACCACAGCGTACATACTTTTCAAAAAGGACCCTGCTCTGTAATACCCTTGGCGGTAAGCTTGAGGGATCAGTTCAAGTTAAAATTAAGGGGTGATTTCATCTCCAATCAGGCGGCGCACAGTGGGCCAAAATCCAAAAAAGCTGGCCAAAAGTCGAAAAATGAAGTTCGCGTAAACCAACCAAAAACAGTTGATTTATATTATTAAACATATGCTCTTTGAGATAGGGTACTATACAGAGCATGGAATACGCCATTAAAATTTTTACAGCTGGTCAAAGTAGAGCATGTCAGGGTGATTTTGGCAACCGAAATTTTTCCGTGGAAAATAGCTATATATAAAGCTTTATTAAAGAGTCGTTATTTAGAATGTTGGCTTTAAAGTATTTTGATCCCCAAAATTGATATTTATTGCATGAATGAAGATAAAGTTTGTTCCGTTTTATTTGTATTTTAATATTTTTATAATTTTTCAAATATTGTGCTGTTTTTTCATTAAATTTTATGTTTAACGTTAATTATCGTTTTTATCGACATCAGGCTACACGGAGTTATTTGCATTGTGTGGTAGAGAAAAGCATATAGAACAATATTCAGAAGTAAATTTTTGCGATAACTTGCGATTCTAATTTTAACAACAATTTTTATTTTAAACCACCCCGGCCACTCTGGCCACAGTGGCGGCCACTAATGGGGTCTAAGCGAAGCAAGTATATAATTTCCGAGTATAAAGACGATGGAATGCCAGTTCAATGACATTGGTAATTTGAATAGATATTTTATGAATAACTTTTCATATTGATTTTTTCACATTCTACTTAGATGGCTAAATTCAATGTAAATCTTGTCGCAAATTACAACTTCTCTCAACGTTGGCGACTGGCGATTCTACGATGAGGAAGTCGTTGGGACGTTTCTCAGCAGAGTTATGGGCTAAAATATATTTGAAAGGATTTTCCATGAATTGTGGAATTCCCTCAGGCATGTTGAGCAGACTGAGATCGAGGGATTTAGGGGAAGGCTCGTGGTCATGCACGTGCAGCGCCATGCGCCCGCGCCAGCTGGTTGAGGACTTGCGTCCCTCCGTGCTTGCTGGCCCCACAATACTGGTTTTACAACCTTGCCAATAATTACTCTTTTTTTAGTTCCCCTAATCCATTGGTAGCTTTCTCAAGTTATCCTTTTTACACCTTTTTTGCCTCTTTTTGCAGACCCTTGCCGCCACTTGTTCCGCCAAACGGAATGCTTAGTTAGTTTCCTTAGGGGTTTTCTGGTTGTTTTCGCGTACCACATACATCAGTTGTCCTAGAGAGCGTCGAGTGAACATCCACTGTGACTGTGCTGTGCAACACTGGGTTGATCTGTTCAACGTTAGAACCGTTTCAAATGAGAATATAGTTACCTACTTGTACCTGGAAACCAAAGTCTCCTTGCACCCGTCATCGTTTCGTCGTGCCTTAACTATGTGTACGTCGCATCCATTGAGGAAAATTTTGCTTTCCAATCATACGAGAAGCAGTTTGGTAAGAAAAATTTTAATTTTTAAAATGGATTCCGAGTTGGAGTCAGTAATTTGTTTTTTGCTACTCATGTAGGAATGATGATAGTGAGTCTGTCGATGGAAGTGATTACCTGCTATTTTTAATTTCGTTTTGTAGTGTTTTATACTAAATTTGTGCGAAATCATGGAGAGTAGAGAAGTGACAGGGTTGAAGCTTCATGAAAAATTGTAGAGAAAAAAATTACGGCACGTGAGAAAAAATGCGATTGATTTTTTGATTGAAATATTTCAATTGAATGGAGCAAAAGGTATTTTGACGAAGTGCCTACAAACATGCTTTTTCACTAGATATTTTGAGAAATGGAACAAGGTGCAGCGAAGGGAGAGCTACTTCAGAGTTAATAATAGTAAATGGCTAATAGAAAATTGGCCTGATAATAGATGTACCAAAACCAGGATATGGCACCACAAACGATGGTAACACAGACTCTGTTTTTCGGACTCTAAATTATCAGCAAATATTACCGGTAAGAGAAACTGACAACTATTTCAAAATAAATAAAACATCGCTGCTGAAGTTTAGTGAGATTTTTAGTTAGTTTAATATTTTTCAGGGCTTCATGAACAACTGATTTCAAGGTTTGAAAATATTTTGAAAGTAATTTCGAGCAGTCGATCACTCAATCACAATGAGTTCAGAAAATACTGTCTAGCAACAGCGAAATTATACGTGAAGCAATACCCTTGGTATTATATGCCACCAACGGTGCACAAGCTTCTGATTCATGGTGCAGCTATCCAAGAAAGCAATTCTGCCTATCTGGCAGCTTCCAGAAGATGCCTTGGAATCAAGGATTAAGGAAATTAGGAAATTCCGGCATCACAATACGCGGAGCATATCAAGAGAGGCGACTATATATTTCGGAGATTGCTGTTCACCTGTGATCCCTTGATATCTTCAATTTCATTTCAAAATAGTAAATCGAAGGAACATTTAGATCCAGAAGTGAAAAACTAATTGACCAAGGGAATGACGAATGTGAAGATGAGAGTGATGACGAGTCATCAGAGGATGAGTGACACTTTTTATCAATATTATTATTCAAAATATTTTTTCAAGTTTTTGATAATAATATTATTGAAAAATATTTGTTTAGTATTAAAATTTAAATAATAAATTATCATGGTCTCTGCCTCTGGCTTACATTTATGTTGAATCCTGATCCCAGTAGTGCGACAATAGTATAGCAAAATGAAATCGACTGCAAATGAAATTTCAAACTAATTTTGCAATAAAAAATGAATTAAATATTTATTTTTTTGTGAAAATGTAGTCTACATAAGCTATAGCTTTAACATTTTATTTATTTAACATTTAAACTTGATGCAAGTTTATTTCTATCGAGAAACATATTTTCAATTCCTCCCATTCCGTTGCAGTAGTCATAATTTGTTAAAATGTATTATGCATTAAAATTCTACTTGGACAATTTTTACGGATTTTATAGCTCCTAGCAGTATTAATTACAGTAAGTATATTGATGATTATCACAGGAAATTTTGAGTTTTAACTAGACCACTCAACCATCGAAATTAAGCTTTTTCATTGCATATTTAATGTTTATACAATTAATAGCGCTGTATCCATAGAATATGTTGAAAAAATAATGATAAAATCATGTTTATCAGCCCTAAATATCTTATAAATGCACTTCATGTTGCATATGGACTGGTAATTATTAGAGTTATTAATTTTGTCAGCTTTTTTTCAGTTTGGCCCACTGTGCGGCGGGGGACCATCACCAATTTTCCTAAAAATTATATATGTGAAAGCAGTGTCCATAAACTGAATTTTGTTGCCTTCATCTGAGCACAGGACGGAGAAGAAATCAAGTTATGAACATTTGAACATTGCTATGCCAGGCCTCTGCGCTAAAAATGAGAAATCACATAATTGCTGATGATTAGGGAACCATCGTATTTAGAGCAGTCATTTTTATCCCGTTGCATAGATAATATATTTTTGCATCATTTGATATCACTTAAGTGCAATTTAATTCAATAATAAACAAACAGGTTTTATTTTAACAGCAAAAATAGCAAAAACGTAATCATTATTAACAGATAAAAACCACCTTTGATTTCCATGGAATTTTCACAATAGCTAATTTTAATGATACGTATACTTAAAAACTAAAAATGGTAGTATTTCTATATATTTTTTTGGTTTTATGACATGTTGAAGCCAGGTATGTTTCCAACACAAATCGTAAATTCACTTGTTCTTGTGCTTCAGAGTTGTAATACGATGGGGGAACTGGAGAGTTAACACTGCCCTCAAAGCAACTACAATTTAATAAAAACCTTGATCTTTGAGAGATAATAACTTTGTAAAACATTTTACCCTTTCTCTACAGTTAAAATTTTGGAGAAGGGGTAAACAAAAAGAAATAAAGAATTGAGAATTGTAAGTTAAGAATTTGTAAGTAAGTGCAAGAATGAGAAGACATATAACTAGTAGGTGAGATGCCTGTGAAGCTGCTAGAAGTATTTCAAAATGTTGACATCAGATCTAGCGATCAACTGTGGTGGAACTCCCATGAGCGGTATGAAGGTCTAATAGGTGAAATTAAGAACACTATGGCAGTGTGAATTTGACAAAAGAAGAAAAATTGGACATAGTGAACCAGTAGGTAGTGATGCAGAGCAAGTTCTGTCTCCCCTGAGGTTACCAACGCAACTACGACCAGATGACAAACCATGCACTGCCAAAAAAAAGCAAGGAATATGGGCTAATACTGATGTATACAGTGGCCATCATCTCCCTAATGAGAAAATCAAGGCTGCACACACATTTGAAGCCATTGAGTCCTACAAAAAGGAACGAGCATTCAGTTACTGGAGGTGAACAATGATTCATGCTTGCAATATTAATTAATCACCCATGCCAAGTTGACTGCAACTTCGTTTTTCCCCCCATGGTATTGCAAGTCTGATGCACAAGAACAAGTGTATTTAAGATTTGTATTGGAAACATGCCTGACTTAGACATGTCATAAAACCAAAAACATATACAGAAATACATACTACCTTTTTATTTTTTTTCTTGTAAGTACAGCATTAAAATGAGCTATTGTGAAAATTCCATGGAAATCAAAGGTGGCCTTTTTCTGTTATGAATGATTACATTTTTGCTGTTAAAATAAGTCCTGATTGTTTATTATTGAATGAAGCTATGGGTTACGCGATCCCTAAATGTAAAACTAACAGGTATAAATATCCAAGGTAGTACACTTATGATATAATTGGAAACATCAAGTCAAAACATAGGCATATGAAGAAGTGCAATAGCAGTGGATCTCCCTAATACTACTTTATGTTTAAAAATTTAAGAGATGAGTAATGACATGCTATACAGCCTGCCTATAATGTGTGTTGAAAATCTTCAAAAAAACAATATGAATGCCGACTGAAAAACTTTTGGGAAGGCGTAAAATATAAGAAATGTGATGGGTATGATGATGAATGTGTCCCTGATGAGATAGTGTATGAAAATAAGAAAGCAAGAAGCTCACTGAAAGTTACTTAATAATGAAACTACTTAGCATGCATAATGAATAACTAGTAAATACATGAATCATTGATCACCTGCAGTAACTGAATGTACATTCAATTTTGCATAGCTCAATGGCTTCAAGTGTATGCAAACCTCCACTGCTACTGACTGGAAATGGGGAATGTGACAATTTGTTCAGGAGATTTCTATATATTGTCATCATGTAAAGAGGAGGATGTTCGAAAGATCTAAGGCTTTCCCGGCATAGAGCGATGTTGGTGGTAGTTCGGGTTTCCAAAAGGGTCAAACTCTCCATTTCTGCCGACGTTACGATGAACGAGTCGTTCACCATCCTCTGGGCATGAGGATGATGAAACGTCGGCAGAAATGGAGAGTTCGACCCGGTCGGAAACCCGAACGACCAACAGGAGGATGCATAATAATGATAGAAGACCAGTGTAACTATTTGTTTAAATTGACAATTTAGGTATTAGACTTGATGTTACCTGGCATATTTTTGTGGAATAGGAGCATCATTTAACAATTAAGGGAATGTTTTAACTGATGAGTTTATTTTCCACCTCCTTCCCAAGATTCAACACAACCCCTTGAAAGCAACAACAATGTAGTTAAAACCCATCTGAGAGCATTACCTTAGTAAAAATGTGACCCTTGCTTGACTGAAAATGTTGGGGAAAGATCTAATACAATGAAATATAAGGTAGCACAATTGAGACTTCGTAACATTAACTTTACGTTAGATGATAGAGATGATAATGGCGAGGTGGGTTATGATGTAAGGTGATCAACTTGTAAGTTCATACAAAGAGACACAAAAGTGAAAGAAGTGATACAATGTAAATTAAGTTATATGGATATTCTGTCAATCAGTTAAGTACAGGCATTGGGAAACATCATACAGACTTCAAACTATATCAAGCAACAAGAATCGTTGTTGACTCTAACCTCAATGTCATTACTCTCTAAAATGTACATAAGGACATTTTAAGCTAAAAAAAATGTGATTTGATGATTGTAAGCAGATGGACAAGTCAAACGTTTAAATAAATATAAGACATACTAGTGGGGGAGATGTCTTAGAAGCTGCAAAAACATTACAAAATATTGTCATCAGAGCTCGTGATCAACTTTGCTTGTACTGTTATTAGAGATATGAAGGTCTTCTAGGTTAAGATGAGACAAATTGAGAACACTATGACAGTGAGCATTTGCCCACAGAAGAAAAAGACGACATAGTTAACCAGTGTGTTTCAAATTTAGGCAGTGATCCAGAGCAACTAGTGTCTCCCCTCAGAATACCAAAACACAAATACGACCAGATTGACTAGTTTCCTATGGCAGAAGGAAGCTGACTCAAATCACTGACTCTATGAAGGAATTAAGGCCAAAGGTTAGTCTCTTGCATGAAGTTCGAGATGAAGCTGCCAGCATAGAAATTCATAAATGTAAAACATGTACCTCATGGGAACAAAACATCTCTGCAGATTTTAATAAATTGAAGATTAGTAGGTAGATCCTTCAGTGCACTAAGGCAGTACAGGTAGAGAAAATTTCATGTAAATCAGAGGTACTTTCTTCTTATTAATTACCGCATTATTGCAAATTTTCAATGTTAAAATGCCGTTCTTTCATTGCATTGAATATTGCATCGATCTAAAATGCACAAAACTGGTGTCAAAGGATGCAAAAAAATCATAGTTATAAGACAAATATCACTGCCTTAATTGCAACAATTACATAGTTATTAGCATTTTTGACTTGTTTATTTCTCAGAGCATTGACGCCGCAGTATTCAAATGTTAATAACTTAATTTCAATCACGTCCTGTGCTAAGATAAAGGTATCAAATACGAGTACGTCATAGGAACACTGCTTTCACATATGTACTTTTTAAGAAAATTGCTGATGGTCACCTGACATGATTTTACTATAGGTATCTGCCTGATTTGAGATGAAAAGGTCCAGCTATCAAAACATTTCGTGGTTAATGTGAGCTTTCGTCTCACCAGCTTATTCTTTTTTCACACACTTCCAACGATAGTATCCTCATGAAACTTACGTCGTTTACCATGTCAACACTCTTTACTACACAGCACTCTTACACATGAGTATTTGTTTCGGGTGCATTTCGCAGAAAAACAATTTACAATGAGAGACGTAAACTTGCATTAACCTATTTCGTCATTAAGTACTATCAAGTACTACTACATAAAAAAGTTTTGTCTGAATTAATATTACCCTTTTGGTTGCCTGGTGTTCCCCTCAAGGAAGCATAGGGATACAAATAGGCTGCTTGGCGGTTTCACAGCTCCGGTTCCGCTACGTGACATTATGTCTCGTTGACTCTTCTCCTTGCTGTATTTATTCCTCATGCTTTTCCGCAGGGCTTAGTAGTCGTCCACTGGAATATATAACATTGATGATAAGCAATGTATTCACCATGTTCAACAACAAAAATTATATGCTTATCAATATCAAGGCTTACCGGTCATATTTAGCTGTTTCGCCACTTCTCGCCAGGAATTTTCTTTCTCGTTAATTCTCTTGTAGACTTTCAGCCTTAGCTGCCAAATAATTGGATAAGACTGCATAATTTCTGCAGCATTCAGTTCCATATTTATAGTTGTCATGGCTATCTATAGGTTGATCTAGATTGCAAACAAAGATTCCCACCACAGAAATATCCCAATGCCGCAAACAACACAAATGGACGCTAACTCCCGTACCCACAATGCTGTGCTTCGGATTCTCTGTCAAGTCTGTCATGCGCATGAGCAACTTCAGTCGCCAGACGCCAAAGTTGAACCTTGGTGAACTTCGCTTTGGCGACTGAAGATAGACTCTGAAGCATCGCTTTGGCGCTACCGCTATCGTGGTCGCCCACATTTCAATGCATGCGTTGAACTTTGACGCTTGAAGCAATCGTGGACCGGGCATTAGGGAGATGGATGGGATAGAAAAAAGTGTTGGGAGCGCAAGCGGGACGAAAAGAAGAGGAAGATTAAGGTGCATAAGTACACGAGGTAAAGAGGGCGAGGACAAAGGCCAAAACAATATAGGGAGGAGATAGCCTTCTTCCCTTCCATGAAAGAAGTGAATGATAGAGAACAGAATGACTTATGGATCCCCAATACTTAAGGTAGCTTAAGCGATTTATCACTACCTAAAAAATCAATGAATTTGGAGTCAATTTACAGAAATAGATCTCAGGTTCTATTAATGGCAAAATATCAGCCATTTGTTGCACGTAATTAAGAGAGATTAGAAAAACAAAAAGATGCAATTCTTCGTGGGATTTGGTAAGACTGTGTGCTCTAAAGGGGCATTATTAAAACATTGAGGGAATTCTGATGCTCAGATCACGACAGAAGTCTAACAGTCGTAGGTTTTACGTTTTCACACTTATTAAAAAAATAATATATTTATTGCCAACCGTAATAATTTGTATAAATCACAAAAAAACCTCAGTTACGAAGGATTCACTCATACCTATGACCTTCAAATGCAGGGAAGGTTATCGATATAGAATGAATTATACTCTTCGCTAATTACTTCTCAAATATGATACACTATGATGGATGCATAAACACATGACCGGTTATCACACCGAAGATCTTCGATATCACTCGCGATGAAACACTTATCTATGAACGACACAGATATCAGCTGACAGCTGAAAGAAAACATTATTCGGCCATTTTAGGAATCTAGCAGACGGATGTGATATGCGAACATTGCCTTTACCAGTAGGTTGCATAAATGTAACAATTCGCTTCCTGCCCCGGTGATTGAGATAGGAATTTCTTCTACATATTTATTTATCTATCTCACTTAACGGCACAATGGCTTATTAAAATGGTCGATGCAACAAAATAAATAAACATAGAACAACAATAACGAAAAACACGAAGAATGAAATAAAAAATAAAAGCGTCAACACAAAAACAAAATTAAATCAAATTTTTGGGTTCCATTACCCAAGTGCCGTTTGATGAATGATTTGAATTTGTTGGGCGAGGAGAAAAGGTCAAGGGACGGATGCGCTGAGGATAATATGTTAAATTTGGAGGGGATTCGGTAAAACAGGGAACGCTGTGATAGGGAAAGCCGGAATTTCGGGATGTGTAAGAGATTGAAGTTTCGCGTGGGGCGAGGAGGGACACGAAATGGAAAAAGAGAGAGAAGGTCACAGGAACGAAGCTGTCCATTCATTATACTGTGCAAGAATTTCAGGTCAGATAGTGAACATGTCGCAAACATGAGAATTCTCGGAAATATTCACATCGGCAGACTGGTGCAACACGACGGGAAAATTGGTAACGCACTCCAAAATATAACAGGCAAGTCGGCTGGGTTGAGTGGACACTGGATCGAAAGACGATTTATCATTGAATCAATGATCTGGTAATTAGGGATCTTAATATTTTAGGTTTCTATTGTTTCGTTATCTTTTGGCAATTCCCTTATGACTTGGATATTCCTATAACAGCAAAATGCAGAGCAACAAAAAGCCTCTGTCGCTAGACCTGTAGAGAGGTAAAAGGTAAAAATTGCAAGTACAACATTTAAAGAGCAGGTCACAGTGAAAATAATAGCAATAACTGCAATCCCATCTTGATCAAAATTTATGACTCCCCATTAAAAAGGAATTGATTTAAGATAGAACTAGATTAGATCAGTTAGTTCTTTTTTAAAGTTACATTTATTTGAAATCGTTCCTGACTTCTTTACACAGTTTATGCCACATTTTTCTCTCAATAATACTTAAACAATACCAGAATCGAAACAATTATTCATGAATCATTAACTTGATTGCTCATTGTAAAGTATGTAGTTTTCTTTAATGTGTGGGTAACAATTTGACAGACTTCTAAGTTTTATCTTCGGATCAATTCTAAAAACAGGGACATTTTCATCACCACATGTGAAAAACGAGAAAGAAATCAGCGCGCAATTCGGCGAGTCTCAACAGGGCACTCTCTCCCTGTGCCTCCACTGCCATCTCCCACCGTGCTCCCACCCTTAATGGCACGTATTTGATCGATGGGAAGAAGAACAAGAATCAGAAATGGACCGAGGATGGAGAAGTTGGAGAGAATGGACGAATCCTCAACGAGGAGGACCGCCGCTACTTCGACCTTTGGGCGCCGGCGCCACCGGTGGCTCGAGAGTGGGGGAATCGAGAAGCAAAGGCCCCGACGCGTCTTCGTAAAAGGGTGGCGGTGGAGAAGGAATGGGCCTCAGTGGAGCCGAGGTGTCCGACGGGAAGGGGGAGGCAACGGACGTGGGTGGGGTTGTTATGGAGACGACGTCGGAGAGCACCCCTCTTTATTTGGTTTTGAAACAGTCCCCAAGGGGAGTTGGGGACATGAGAGATTTCTAGGAGATCCTCTCCCCACCGCCGTGAATGCCAGAAACGCCGACCACACAACCACCACTGAAGCGAAGACGACGACGCAGCGCCCAAGAGGAGGACGGAAAGACAACAACCGCGTCCTCCTTCCCCCTTCTTCTCCTCCCTCTCTTCAAACCGAGTCTCTCGCCAGCCTACCTACAATAAGACGTGGAAACGAGACTGTCTTTTGTTCCTTCGTTTAACAATAAACACGTTAATCCAACAGGATGATGACGGGGAAGATTCGTCCAAACGCGCTGACTGACTTGTTCTCCATGGACTCCTGCGAGCGTTAAAAAAAAATGTAATTTTGTTATTCATTCCCCGCTTGATATTGTGTCGAATTTCGGCCAGGTGCGCACAATGGGAGAATTTCTTGCAAAGGTTGCATCATGTAGCAAGTAGGACAGCCATTCTTGTGTGATGAAACGTTCGACTTGGCTCAATAGATACATGACGTTAAATGTCAATTAAAATTTCCTCATTTGAGTCTTACGCCATTCGCGTAAAAAATCAACAGCGCAACTCATCACTTAAAGTCATAGATTATCAAGGGTAAGGTGGACTGAGGCAGAGTAGAAAAACCAAGAATTGAGGAAACATGAAACTATTTTAAGCAAGAATATAATATGGAGTGAAGATTCCATTGCTATGGCAAGTCACTAGATGATTTGCATTCATTTTTAACATAATGACTTGGATACTTATACGAGTACTACTGCAGTGAAAATATTAATTTTTCTGTTTACGAGATTACCTATTTTATGTAAATTGAAGGCATTTAAATAATAATATAAGGCAAAGCACGTGATTCTGAACCATTGGAAAAAGAAACATCTACCAAATAGGAATATGCTTTTAGAGGGACCATAGTCTCTATATTTTCTGTGCATATACTTCTATTTCTACTTCACTCCCATACAAGCACTACCTTGTCTTCCCCTATTAGATGGCTGAAATCGGTTCTCCAAAGAAATAGTGCGGTACTTTAAGCTTAAGTCGATCTAAATTGAAATACAACGCCACCAAGGGTTAAATATACCTAACGTCAACTAATGCACGCGCCAAGTTAAGTTACAACATTTAAATGTCCTTATTACCATACCTACATTTTAAGGTGAACACGTGGCTGAAAATATCAAGAAAATATGCCGAAAGAGGTCGTTATCACTTAGCTTTAAATGGACATTACGATTCGGGGAAATCCTTTACTCCTTGTCAATTATACTTTTCTGCTCCACGAGTGGACAAAAATTAATTCTTTTATTTTTTTACCACGCAACAGCACTCATTTTTAACCACTTAAAATGCTCTCACTTTTTTAATGTAATTTACCTAATGTAAAATAGAACATTTTATGCTCATCTCATTCTCGGTCCTGACGAGGGAATTCCGTGACGAGAAACCTCATATAACTCGGTACTAGCTGAGCTTCGCCTTCGCCTTTCACGCCAACTATCAGGTTAAAGTAAGTGATTGCTACTCCGATAACTACTATGGCAATAGTGAACAGTATATTCTGTACGCCAAACTTTTTCTGGAAGTATTAAACGATAAATTTAAAATAGGCAATGCTATGAAAATTTTCTCCTTCTCTTAATATACTCGGAAGTAAGCCAAATTCTTCGAGGACGATTGAATTCCTTTTTCTCGAATGAGGACTCATAAACATCAGAAAGGTTTGGTACCATGAAGGTTAGGTGGATATTTTCATAAACATCAGAAAGAACATAATGAAAGATAAGAGGAAGCAAACTCAAGAGGGGATTGACAAATATGGGCAAGGAGAATTTATGCCTAAGAGTAACCTGTGCCAAAATAAATAAATGTGTCCAGATCAAATTAGCAATGCTACACAAAACTTAAATAAAAAGTGAGAATGAAAAATTAACAGTAAAAATGATTAGGTACCCGAAAATAATTTTGAAATACCCAGTTTTTAAAATGAAAATTTTAGGTACTATAGCTATTTACTTTCCTAGATAAAAAAGCATTATTTTCGCTCCTTCATGAGATTAAAAGTCTATGCTACTGCCGCAAAAATGTTTGTGACAATACATTGTTATAATATTTCAAGTCCAAGCTCAAGCCTTCTGTATTCTTCGGTAGCAGTCGAGGATTATGAAAGTGGTAGATATATACGTGGTCATTTGTATCATGAATTAACATCATTTGTATTGGTGTCATCAATTGTATTGGTGGATATGTTCATAAAATAAGAAGTATTTAGTAAATGGAGAATGGTTAGAGTGGATTCTAGTAACGGAGTTAGTATGCTTATAACGAAAGGCGCCAAGAGGTGCACAGTTTTATTCCCCATATGACGAAAGAGGTACTACAGTACTTCGTGAAGTACTATCAACACACCACTCACGTTGGGATCTTTATTTCACCAAAATGTTTCTTTCTTGTCAGAGTCGAAGCTAAGCCCTAGTCTAGCTATCACATGAAACTGATCTTCAGGTTTTAAACATTATACTTAATTTGTCCGCTCAAATTCATATACATACGACCGTCAAGGGGAGCTTATCTAATCAACAGACATATTGGAGGCTTTTTTGGATTGATAAAGTAGAGTATGGACGGGTTCTACCGACAAAAGACAGTATCAAATATAAAAATCACAGGAAATATCTTCTTTATTTTGTCCAACCATATTTTCCATATTCCGCAATAAGTTCCAAAATACTTACTCTCCAGCTAACCTCCACGCTAAATTTAAATACTAGCACGTGTCACGCAATATGATAAAATAATTTCCTTTAATACGATACAAATACTATTATATTAAATGTTTTATGGAGAATTGGTCATAAAAATCACTTTTCTTCTCTTGCCATCAAATGTCAATATAGTGAACATGAAAACGGTCTGAATTGGTTATCTAAGTGTTCCACCTCAAGCCCTGAAGATGAAACAATAAAGTTTTGAAACGTTGGCAAGAGAATAAAAGAGATTTTTTAATGACCAATTCTCCATCAAACATTTAATATAAAAGAGTGGTCAATAACAACTCAAGATACTAATACTCCATTATATTCCTGATCTACCTTACTCGTCCTTGAAAAGCGTAGAAAAAAATACCTACGTGTAATCGCATGGCTGGTTCTAGGACTTTACCACTGTTAATTTAAAACTGGGAAGAACGACAGGCATAAAGAACGCGATGTCTACACAAACATTTAGCGATCGGGACCCTGGCATGGAAATAATAAAAAAAACTTCGCATTCCTCGCATTTCCGTCTCTTCATTTCGATTCTTTTTTTATTGGGGTAAGTGAGTGAGAGAGAGAGAGAGAGAAGGAATGAAAGAAGAGATGGGACGATGGTGAGGGACGATGAGATATTGTTTGTTATTCACACTCGAGAGTGGGGTGCGGCGGGGGTAAGCGGGGGCGGGGGGAGAAGGGTTCCGGATGGGGGAGGGGGGTTGAGGGTAAGGGGACGGCGTGGACTAAAAAAAAATAGAATGTAGCAAGGGGGGTGGGTGGTGAGGAGTGAAAGGAGGAGGTGGAAGGACAAGAGATGCCCCGGCCCACCACTCACTCTCACCCCCCTCCCTGCCTCTCCTTCGCCTTGTGTAGTTTACTTTCAATTCAGCGGTTCAAGTGTCACTTTAGACCTCGCGAACTGAGGGGGAGGGAGGGAGGGGGAGGGAAGGCAGTGGAAGGGGGATGGGACGATGGCGGAGGGTTGGGAAAAAAAAGCTCTCAGGCGAACGGGGGAGGGGACGTTTGGAAGAAGAGAGGAAAAAAATTCGCATTTTAATGAAATAAGCCGGGAGGAGAGTATGAGAGGAGTTGGTGGGGGGGGGGGGGGAAGAGGGGTGGAGAAGAAGAGAGGGATGCACGATGAAGGGGGTTTGGTTTGGAGGGTGGGTAAAAATGAGCGCCTTTCGGAGCGTGCGAGAGAAGGAGGTAATTAAAGCCCTTCTCAATGACTTCTCCTCCACTTTCCCCGCCCCTCCCACTCCTGCGTCTCCCATTTCGAATGGAACGGGGCAGAGGGGTAGGGAGGCTGGTGGGGGTTGGCGGGAGGAGAAAGGGGAGGGAGGGAGACACTATCCAATTAATCTCTCTTATTATGGATGGCGCATTCCGTGCGGACGGAGCGAAAAACCACCGTTGATTCGTTACACTTTCATTCGTGATAGAGAAAAAATCCCTTTCTTTCTGTCGCCGTCCTTCCATCTCCGATGTCCCATTCTCTTCCGCAAAAAAAGCATAAATAAAAAAATGGACCTCCTGTCGGCAAGAACCCTCTCATTCCATCGTTCAGGGCACATGTTCTCGTCCTCAATTATACAAAAAGCGTTTACAAATGCGTAAAGAAGGGACATTGTTCCGTCAGAGATACAATCCGAAAATTTCCGGACCCGAGCGATGAGGAATCGAACTCACATTGACTCGTACGCATTCTTTTCCTTTCCTTTTAAACATTTGACTAGCGCTGAATTCGTAAATTTCTGGCTGGTCTTCCCCAAATGGGGTTTCGGTGTCCTGATACGGAGCCATAAGTCCTTTCCATGATGAAAAGACTAAGGGATGGTCAATCAGGAAGGAATGCGTCCTCATTCGATAATTCGATTCGAGTGTCACAGGACAATGATAGCATGTATATCTTCAACTACACAAATAAATAGGCCAATAATACAGATTAAAATATGGACTAAGTTCGAATATATTATTCAGCGTTCCTCATTTTCGGGTTGTCCATCCGCGTTCGTTGACTTTGGCTGACAACGGTCATATATGCCATTCACGTCGAAGGTGGAAAGAAGCTGTCTTGGCCGCCTCATATAGTGCTGGACGTCCTGGTTCTGCGCTGCAATTGGTTGGAGCGGATGATCCTTCTCCATGAACTGCTGAGTGGATAGCCATTGTCTCCGTTGAAATTTTCCGGTAATTTCCAAATCTCTATTGCTTCCTTGAGTTGTCTTGGATAACCCGAAAATGCGGAACACTAATGAACAACGCCACGAAAACCTTCGAAAGAATACTATCATTCAGGTTTTTTAATGAAAAAAATGCTCACAGATTACAAACATAATTATCCGCTTTCGTTCTATATGGACCACTGCCTTGTCGAATTCGACATACAACAAAGAAGTGTATTTAAAAAGAAAAATAACTGTTAGGTAACCAACACAAATTTCCTTATGCTTGTACTATCTTTTGAACATTTGGCAACCGTCTTCATGGCTTAACATCATTCATTGCAGGAGAAAATAATTTCAGCCATTATCTAGGCCGAGAGTGCGAAGATAAGTAACTACGAAACAAATCGAACTGATTCTAATTCTTCTCAATCAAATGCATCTCGTCACAAATGATACAACCTATCAGCCTGAATCTTAAATACGAAAAATGATAAAGAACATGAATAGGACTAGTTGTCTTTCTTTTCAAAGAGGCACGTGAGTGGCATGACAGTGGATCAGATGACTAGATAAACCCTCGCTCAGCATCTGAATCGAGCAGGCCAATGACGACCACGATTTTTCTTGAGCTATAATGGCGCTGGAATAGGCTCAGCTGCTCAGTACCGAGAAGAGTTGAATCGAATTGGAGTTAATAATCGGCGCTAAACTGAAAATGTTTAGCAATAACAGGTGAGTTTATAGATGGCATATTTTAATGAGTTCAAACTAGCCAGTTTTGCACAACGAATTCCATAAAGGCCTAATAAGAGGTTCCATCAGCGCCAGTATGTAAATTCTCCGAATAAAGCGAACAAATTGGTTCGAATCAACAGCAGAAAGCGAAATTCGACCAATAATCCAATCTCACCCAGATAGTAAAAAGCAGACTAAAGTAGGGATAGAAGGGTAAAAAAATATATCAGTAAACATAGAGTTTAGAGTTACGAATCTTAAAGAGGCGATTACAGAATTATGTTGTTAACACAAGGATGCCTGTATTTGGATGCACACAAACACAAATGATGTAGCTAACACAAGGAAGCATGGATTTGTATCGCAAAATATCGCGGCTAGGCTGTCGGAGGATTCAAAAAGACAAAATCCAATGAAGAGTAAAGAAGACTATACGATTTTAAGTTTTTGCTTCCTTATTGCAAGCGAGACCCTTCTAACGCATATCTAACACCGACATTCCGCCGAATTTCGTTTCATTCGATTATCAGGGGCCGCTAACGAATAAGAATAACATTTATTACGACATTTATTTAGCCATTTTACATTTAGCCAAAGCGCTGGCCAGAGCTACAGTCACTATTCCTAAATATGGTGTAGTTTTAACTAAGTGGGATACAGCGATAAATTAAGCCTTCTGCAGATTACATAAAATCGAAGATTACAAAGAAGCCGTGCAGTCCAAGACTGCATGTATAAAACGAGGAAAAGGATAGGATAGGTAAATAGCAAGATAAACTTTCATAAGTGCCAACATTTCTAAGAGTTATTACAAAAGAAAATACGTCACCTCATTTAAAAGCAGGAAAAAGAGTAGTTTCAGTAAGTATAACTTTTACGAAAAAGTACGATTAAGCAAACCACGTCATTTGACAGTCATAAAAAGTTTAATCTCTTAGAGTACCCTATGAATAGTACGGGAAAGACACTCTCACTCATACCGCATTCTTTAAGGCAATAACAGAGGCAGACAGTAGGAGCTCCAGCGACTAACGTTACATCCCACAGTTAACAAGCAATATCATAAGACAAATACAGCGTCGATATTCGAGGAGGGACAAAAACCCACGGCCTATGGGTGGCCAGGCCGATGCGTTTCCACCTTGGCTACCTACTCATTAGAAAAAGGTATTAAGGCACCGAAACTTAAGTCGAGAATCATAATTTTAAGTTTCGCAAACTCCATCAAACAGAACGATTGATATAAGTGAAATTTATCCAGGAAACATCACACTGATCATAGTTGATAGGATCATAGGATGAATTGAGTAAATAAACATATATAGAATGAAATCCAATACGCTTCCATTTCTCACAGTTATTCACGTGCAGTCAAATCACCTATTGACTATAAAGAATATCAATACTATGAGTCTGGAAATATTTAACAATGAATTTTGTTCTATCATCAAACGTGAGGTATATAAGATTGATAAGTGATGGAAAAATGCATTCTTTCATACGTATAAGAAGTGTGAAATAACTTCAATTTCCTTGTGGCAAATACAGAAGCCAACTTTAGAAGGGTGCCATTAGGAAAACGTATCATTCCAAAATGCCTCCAAAGTTGCAACAGACGAAAAGCAAAACAATATCATGGTGACATATTAAGTAAATGGCATGGCAAACAAGATGCACGGCGTGATCGCCCGGCATGCGGATCACAAATCTGTCATAGTTTTTAGTTTTCGATGCAATGATCTCCAATGAGCTTATGCTATGCAAAGAGACTTCAACCGATGGCACACAATCCGAAATTCAACCTGTCTGGTTCTTGCGTCATTTTATCTTAAATTTCAGGAGTTGCAGGCTCACAAGAAACACCACTACTCTTGAGGTATTGATCAACAAAGAAGTCGAAATATGGGAAGTTAGTCACGAATACAAAGAAGGAAAGCTAATTTATGGAAAATATATTTTCACATTTTATACTCCTAGAGGTAATATTTTTTCTTGAGAAAACGCGAAATATTAATCTCTATATATTATTAATGAAATAAAAGCACGAGAATATTTTAATCAATGGCTGCCCTCATTCTGAAAATCCATATCTGGTCCCTGATAAAGGAATTGAAATTTTCTCGCGAGACGCCTAATAAAAAAAAAAAAAGAAATAACAGAGAATTCTCCCAAGCTAAATTTTTATCACGATTGAAACGATTCAAGAAAAAGAAGAGAGCCCCGTAGCCTTAGTGTGCCGAGGTGCCGTAAATGCCCGTCGTCAAATCTTATCATCCGTGATGCCGGAGGGAAGGCACCGTACATCTGAACAAGTGAAGAGAACAATTTTAATTGGCAGCGATACCGCACTTAAGGCCTACTTCCCTTCGAAAGCTTTTATGCCCACTTTGCGTCAACTATCGAGGACTTTTTTCGATTTCCATCTTTAAATTTTATTCGCCAAAGCGCAATCAAGCGACGGGCTGCCGAAGAGGGAAAATATGGAGGAAGGCTAGAAACTTTAGGGTGAAACGTGGGAAATTTCACATGCTTTGGAGACAGATGCCTATTTCGCTGATTGGAAAGATTGGCAGCATCCTCAAATTCAGCGTTGGCGCGGCGGTGGCGGGTGCAGACGATCGTTAAAGGGGATTAAAAAAAACAGCTGCACCACGAAACCTTCCTTAAACACCACAAGGGGCAGAAGGCGTCGAAATTGCTGCAAATTGATCGCGATGAATCATTCCCACATATCGACCACAATGAATCCAACGGGCATCACATACGCATACTTTTGTCCAGCGGAGCATGACGAGAGGCTTTAATTAATGGCAGCTGGCCGACATCGGATTATTAAAAGAGTAAAAAAATTATTAACGCGTGATCCAAAGTGGCGATATATTATTTACCTCAATTTACTGGTCCTGAATGAACACTACTGAAACAAATATATTTAACGAATCCTAGATTATATATCTATAGCAGGGACTTCTGTCTAAACCTTAGTCCTAGAAGTAAAACATTTTACGCAAATTCCGAACATAAAATTAAACTATAAATTAAGTCACGCAGGAATCACTTTATTATGATCGCTCAAATGAGAATATTACTTGAGACGATAAATGTCCAAGACGTTTCCCATAGCTTTTGCTTGTCATTCCATTCCACATTTGGAATGTCAAGTTCGTTGAGAATGTAATCTTTTCTAACAATATCCCTCGGAAAGGGCCTTAACTGATTGCTCAGACGGCTGCAAGTTAACGTTCGGTAGGAAGTTTCCTCCGACCAAAAAATAGATTATTGAAATAATTTCAGCTTGCATACTGATCATAAAATTTGAATGAATGGCCTTAGTTATATCCGTATCAGGTACTCCAAATAAATATATAAAGTTTTTACAAATGCAATTGTAAGCAAGGAAAAAATTACTCGAGGGCATAGGGGAAAATTTAGAGAAAAAATTAAATCTTCAATAACGTAATGCACCAAAATTTTACTTTTGAAGAAACAGTATATATACTGTGATTACTCGATAAAATTAATTCCTTAGGAGAGAGGTATGGACATTTTGAAGTAACCTGCATGAAGAAGAAGAGAAGAAAAACAGACTCGAATACGTTTACTGCTAAATCAAACCTCACAAGGGCAAATGCGAAAACTCAAAAATACCTACCATACATTAATGATATTATACCGCCATTGAGTGAAGTTATTTAGCCATTCACTCCAATTTAACTCTTAGCCTCAGAACCTGATACGATCGCAAAATCCGACTCCCCGAGCGCAGAAATTGCAACATGTTCCCTCTCTCTTGAGGGAGACGAAAGTCCTAGGACCATAAATCTAGCCTCCCCCTCGGTTCTCCGTCCCCGCCGCTAATTCAAACCCCTTTACTTCTCCCTGCCACCCTCTTCACCCACCCGCAAGGCTCCACCCACGAAGTGAGACAGAGAGAGAGAGAAAGGGAAATGTAAGGAAAGTGAGGGAGAGACGACATAGAGTATTGGTGGAGGGAGGATGTTGGGGGTGGCGAGGGGGGGGGGGGGGTCAAGGGAGAGTGTATGAGGGAGGGAGAGAGAGAGAGCACTAGTGCCTTGAAGAGCGTCGTCGTGGGTTCCCTTAAAGAGGATGTGCCCCTGAGGCACACTCGGGCGTGGGCCGCCCCTGGCGAAACTCTTGCCGGCGGCTCCTCCTCCTCCTTGCACCCACCCACAACCTCCCTTCCCTCTTCCCTTTTACGTAGGCTGAAGGGCTCTGCGATATCCGGACTTCAATAACGCATTACGATACGAGTTTTGCATCGCAAGACGCGATTTATCACACACTGTATGACATCGCGTGACTTCAATGAGTTTCAGGCTCATTTATGTGGGAATTCATACTCATGGAATATGAAAACAATATACGTTTCCACAAAATTTTGATTCTTACTTAGCGCTGAACAAAAAACCAATCTTTGAAACTGATTGCACCATTAGAATGTTGGGGAAAGGTACTTAGCTCTCTTATTCTATGATATCGCATTACGTGATTACGAATGCCGCATGATATCGCACTGCGAATGACATATCGTATTGCATGATAATGATTGCATGATAATTGCATGATATCGCTCCGGAAGAAGACATTTTACGACATAATAACTTCCTAAAAACTCTGAAGATATGCTATAGTTTGAGGTGTGACTTGGCTGCCCTTCTTCATGATGATTCAAATGAACTTTGTTTTTTTCACAAAATGCCAGCTGTAAAAAATATATTTGTAGAAAAAGCAAAATTTTCTCATTTGATGGACAGTGAAAGGAGGAATGAATGTGAAGAAATACCGAGAAAGGATGGAATACATCAGGAATATTATAACTGATGTTAACATGAGGGATAACGCGGTGAGAAAAAAAGAGAATGAGGGGAAGAGTTGAAGCTAACCAATCTTCGATTGATGACAGGTGTAAATAATATCGCTATGGCACAAATGGATTAGAAAAGTAGAAAAGCGAGCTAGAAAAGAATACAAGCATGTAGAACCTGGTATTGAAGAAGAATACTTACAATAAAATTGACGAGCTGTATGAAAAAAAGGAAGTATACAAAATAGCAGAAGTAGAAAGGATTTTTTGGAACAACGCACTCAAATCAAAAGTAAGGTTGATTTGGAACATACCTTAGGGCAAAACGAATTTGTGAAAACAAAAAATAAAAGAGAGTCCGACGAGGAAGGCAAAGATACTAATACCTAGCATAAGAGAAGAGGGATCTGGGAAGCAAGGACAGCAAGGATGCATTGAAGAAAATGTTATGCAGGGAAAAATGGAGGGATCAGTTTACTAATAATAGAATTTAAAAAATCGATGAGAATTATAGCACAATGCAATACATCTAGGACATCAATAAGTATCACAATCCAACATTTTCGGTGTAGTCGAAGCACCCTGGCCAACTAGTTTAACGGAAGTAGGCTGCATGAGTTGTAAGTTACACCAGCATGCTTACATAATGCGGCACATTGCATATTCCAGACGATCAATATCGCGATGGGAAATGTTTGGCATTACGCAGTCGATACATTGGTGGGATTATGAGGTGGTGGCATACAGGGTCGCATGATATTGTATGTCACCGCCATGCGATGTATTGCATTTGCAGGATGATTTCTCTCGAAATACGTTATCCCCGGCATATCGGAGGAGGAAGAGGTGGTAGTGACGCTCGCACGACATCGAAATGGGATATATCGCAGACATTTGACGATAATTATCGCACCGCGATATCTCTGGCTCATCAAAATCGATGCAGCCCAGTATCGCACAGGCTTAGGCTTGGCTGGGGTTGGGCGGATGAAGTGGTGGTGTAGGGAATGGGGCGAGGTGAATGCCGAGAAGAGGGAGACATTGCGAACGGCTATTGACTGGTTCACCCTCCCACCTCCCTCCCCTCCCTCCCTCCCCCGCCCCCTCCCACTCCGTCACCCGCCCTTCCCTTGCCATCCCCTTGGGGGAATGACGCCGTCTCCCTTCACACACCCCTTACACGTCATTCCAAACCACCCACACCCTCCCACCCTTTAACACTCCACCACCCCACCGGCTCCTCCCGGCAATGCCGTAGTAACGAGCATTATGCCTCCTCTTTTTTTTCGCCGTTGCATTGTTAATTGATACAAGATACTGGTGTGCTCCTATTAGCGCGAGCGCGGTATAGCGCGGGGGGGGAGAGAAAATGCTTTGCTCACTGTGTGGTTCCGCACGCGTAAATGGGGGTTCAACGATGCAGCGCAAAGAGAGCGCACATGAAGGAGGAGAGCCTTACCGTTGAATCATCGACCCGAGGCTTTTTTATTGCAAAACCCAGAGCGGAATTAGCAGCGAGCAGGAATTAAAAAACATATTCGCATGCTCGAGGAAAAAATTGCTATAATCGACCGCGATGATTTACTCAAGTTGCACTTTCAAAATGCACGCGAATATGTCCAAAGTGCAAGTTCATGGATTACCATTCTACGGTAAAAAAAAATTAAAAATCTTTTGGAGTCCTGCGTATCTCAAATATCGCGTTCAACCACCGCGTTCATCTAATTAAAATTGTTTCCTACTAGCGCTCATTAGATATTCAGAGTTATAGTGCCAGATAAATCAAGCCATGGATGTAATTCCACGTTTCATAATGTTGAGAATTTTTCAGCTCAAGGTTGGTGCGGGACAAACAACAGGAGAGCTAACAAGCGAGTACACCAATCCAATTAAAGGTAGGTTAGTTCCTGGTTCTTGAGGCAGCGGATATCATTGCCCTTATTGGTTACCCAAGTACCGCAAGAAAAAATTGGAGAGGAAGAAAACGATTTTGCAATTACATATCTTCAACTTTGATTGTGATCTGAATATACTTAGTTCTTAAATTTCATTTTTAAATACGGTCTAAAAATGTATCTATTCAATTTAACATTACCGTAAATTCGAACGTTTATATTTCCAGTGGGGGCATAGCGCACCAACAATAAATTTCAAGCCCTGTGGACTTGTAAAATACATACACTCAGCATTTCAGCAGTTTCTCTACCTGTTCCCATTGTGATTCCCCAGCATGAGAATTTAGGATCCAGAAGATATCATTACATACACTTCATCGCCAGGAAATACGTATTACAGTTCCCAACCTACGCCAGAAGCCAGAAGTACCTACTTGGAGGTTTAGGGGAGAAAATCTGAATTATGTTATATGTGTGGCAATGATATTCCCATTCTTCGAGAAGTCCCAACTGTTTGGAGCACCAAGTGGTACGAAAAGGGGATATGAGCTATCAAGGGGTTCGCAAGTCGAAAAACGTAGGAACCACTGCGGTATTCGAAAATCATGTACTAGAATAACCTTCCTGACTCTACAGTAATTAAAATCTAACCAAGATTAATCTAGTCTAAAATCCTGAAAAATGAGGAGCTAGATAGAATTTAGTCAACTTGGTTGGGAAATTATTTTACGCTAACATGTTCAATGTTTATTCCTTTACTGCTTGATGGTCGATTACGGAATATTTCATTGTTCCTGATAACAGAAGTGTGACAATGGTATTGTGGGGTACCTCTAAAGTCGACTTAGACCGGAAAAATATTCAGCATGTTTTGTTGTTGCTCTCTAAAGATTTATGACCTAATTGATTGTTTTATTGACCACTGATAGTCCCAGCACTATGCCTATTATCAAAATTCAGGTTTAATGAAAAATAAATCATCAACCAATTTTATTATAATTAGGGGTGAAGCAGTATGAAGCACAGCATCATGACCCCTTCAAACCAACCTCATTTTATCAGTCTATGCCGAGTTCAACTCAAGGAACTCTTTCCTCCATACACATCTAATCTCGTTGATTTCTCTAAGATTTTATTTACCAGTGAAGGTGAAATGTGCCAGGGAAATTGTTACATGATGGAGACTCAAAATTAAATGAATATAAATACATTTAAACGCAAGACCTCAGAGGAGGGAGAACGAGACATAAAGAATGAGAGAGAGGGAGAAGTGGTTGCCTGGGAGACAAGTAAGAGACTTGGCTCCCAGCGAAGTCTGAAGAGGGTGGGAGGGAGGGGGAGGAGAAGTTGTGGGTGGAGATGGAGGAGGCTGGAGAGAAATAAAGGGGGGAGAGGCAAGGCCACATGAATTAGGAATGAAGGAGCGTGTAATGGAGGACGGTGAATGAAGAGGGAAATGAGGAAGTAGAGAGGGAGAGAGACAAGTGAGAGGTCTGTCGAAGGATGGATATATATATATACATATACATATATACACACGCACACACACGCATGGCCACACAAGAGGTGTGTGTGGTGTACATGGTATCCCATCAGGAGATAAGCAAGAGGCGCCAAAACACTCCCTTCGACGCACCACGCTTCAAGGAAACACCACAATAGTGCGAACAAGTTCCGCTAGCATCGGTTGTCGTCAATGTAACGAGAATGTACTCACCACGTTTACTCCGATAGGAAAGACAGCAACTTTCACCTCCTTCTATTCACCCATAACTCCTCCCTCGGGTAGCAGGTCCAGTCTCCTGCTAACGACCCAAAAAGGCCGCCAATAGGCATCAAAGCCTAAAATAACAGAGAAAGGAGCCACAGATGAAATTTTGTGAAAACATACCTCTCCACGATTTCAAATGAAAACTCAGACATACAAAAAAGAGACTAATTCTAGGACATATTATTCTAAAAAATATATAGTATGATAATATCTCATTTATTGCCTGTGTTTATATTCATATAATATTTATGGTGCATTATTGTTTTGGAATAACAATTTAATTCCTTCAATGGAAACCGGTTTTTTCACGTTGCCTTTCACCCATAAATGCTGAAAGGTTTTGAATAGAGTAATGCGTAAGGTTAACGATAAGCAGCAAAAAATAATTTAATGTAAAACTCGCTGAAGTTTCTCTACATAATTCATTGGAACGTAGTGGAAACTATTTCAATGCATTTTTATTGGCATAGTATCGTAGTTGAAAAAACGATGTAGGTGCGTAATATGGGTTGAAAACTTCCCGATCGATTTCGTTGCAGCAACGGATCCCTTAAGTTTATTTAATCATTACATTATATTTCCCAAAAGCGACCATAACTCAGGCACATGATTTTAACATCAATGACTTTCAAGTGGTTTTGAATAGAGAGTGCAACAACAGAAGCAACCAAATCAATTCGAGAAGTTTCCAACCCATATTACGCACTTATATCGTTTTTTCAACTACAATAGTATGCCAAGAAAAATACAATGAAATAGCTTCCACCACGTTTCGATGAAACAAGAATGTACCTTAAATGGCTGCATGCGATAAGATAAGACTTCAACGCGCAACTCTCGTGGCCAACATGTAAACTTAAAGTTTAAATAAAAAAGTTAAGATGAAGATTCTAGAAGAATTGAATATGTAACCAAAATTCATCAAAAACGATCAGGATGAAACGTTCAATAAATGCTTCACTGTATATCATTACATAAGAGTGAATTCCTCGATATAATTTCAGGAACATTCACAATCTATTTCACATTTCTAGATTTTCTTTATTTCCTCTGAGTACCCTACCAATAGCAATACGTAACAAGATACAAGTTCCATAATAGACCCGAAATACTATTCCAAAAACGCAAGAAATCATTTCACATTAGCAGCGCTAATTAACAGAAAACATTAGGATACATTCACAAAAAGAGATATCGTGTTCAAACTATTAGGTACAGTGAGGAAAGAGTACCTGGTGAAAGGAATAAGCTCACTGTTTCATATGGGCACAAATTTACCCGGATACAAAAATGTTTTGTAAATCCTGAAAGCTGAGTGATTGAGTGTCCTCACGACCTTTCAGCGTGAAAGTCAAGTAGTACTCTAAAAGCTCACGTCAAGGAGAATGCCTCGGCACCAGCGACTTCCAGAGAGAGAGAAAGAAATATTTTTCCACGACACACCAGATGGAAAACCCTCCACTGCATCATGAGATGCACAGAAGTTTCTTCACTTAATCCAAATTGAATTCCATTGTGAGCATGCATACATTTTTATCGTTATTATTAAAGGTGATACACCGATAAAGGTATGTTTAGATGGAAGTAGGGATAATTATACTATTTTTTTTAGCCTTAGGCCCTTGTCTATCAACACGATTTCATTCTTCTGCTTGACATGTACGTCCGGCCTCTTTTCATTCCATCCGTGGAGCTTATATTCTCTTTCTTTCCCTCCCCCACTTACCCAAAAGCCCTATATCACTGCCTATTCATACACGTTCCAACAGCCAACACTGCCTCCCTATCTACCCCAGCAGTTTTCTCACCCACTATGCCAAGTACTTCCTCATTCTTACTGTCCATCGCATTTCCTGCTTTCTCTTTTACACATACATCGGCAGCCTATTCTCGTTATCCTTTCTCCGAGTCCTGGTTCCTGCAACATACAGCTCTACACTTCAAATAAAAATCTTCACCAATCTTTCTCTTACATGTTTACTAAAGATCCCCTTCATCAGCTCCCTCTTATTGCTGAACGCCTACTACGTTAGGGTATTTCTTCTTCTAGTATATTTAATATTATGTCATTTCACTCCAAAGTAAAACCTAAGTAATTAAAATGTTCAACCTGCACTAGTTTGCGCCATATTTCTCAACTTCGCTTTCTTTACCCTAATAAAATAGTTTATTTACGACTGATCTTCATTCCATAGTTCCCCCGCTGATTTTGTCATGCACCTATCAATTATTGCAATTCTCTGAATGACTGACTTACCGACGCTTAGTCGTTATCAACGCTATATGACTTTGCTTGGTGCTTTCCTACTTGATTCCAAATCTAGCTCTTCCCATCATGCATACATAAATTCATTTTCATTCATTTATTCATTACCAGCTGAATGGTAGGTTTTTGGACAGTCCTTATCCTACATCCAAATTTATAAAATATTGTCTTGTTTTACCTCCCATAGATTTCCCTCGCTTAGATCCCTATTAAATTCCTTATATCTTCTATCTCTTCTTCTTTTGTCCAGAATTTCTATACTCTTCCTTCCTCTTCCACGTATCCCCATTATTTTTCCCTATATTACCCTCTTCAACATGCCTTCTCCTCTCAAAACGTCCTCCATCCATCCCTTCTGCCTTCTCCGAACCTCCGCCACCAGCTTCCATTCCTCCTCCAACCATATAATGTACCTCCTCGTACGTCTTGCTTACCACACGGCCCTTCCTCTCCATTCTTCTCCAAACCCTCATCTCAAACGCCTATGTATACGAAAATCCTCCCTTTGCAATTACCAAGTTTCCGTCCCATAAAGCGCCACGCTCCATATTTAGAGTTTTCACCAGCCTTCTTTTATGTCTCTTCTCAGACTCCCCTTCATCAATTCCCTTCTCTTTTGAAAAGGCTCCTTTAACCAGAGCAATTATACATCGGATGTCCACCACTTCACCCATTCATCTCCAAATAATGCTCAGATACGTAAACTGCTCCACCTGCTCTATTCTGTGCACTCTCACTATTACACTCAGCCTCGCTTTCTTACTTCTAGACAATCTCATTTGTCTTCTTATGATTTATCTTCATCCCATACCTTTCGCACTGTAACTCTAACGCATTCATCACTGATTGTAGCCATTGGCTGACTGACAAACCAATGCTTGATTACCTGCAAATCTCACTGATTTTATCAGATCCCCTCCTAACCTTATTCCTACCACCATCTCCCCCATGCCACCCTTATCATTTCTTGTGAATACACGTCAAAAAGCATTGTGGGAAACCCTGTCCTATGATGGCCCATCCCGATTCTTTATCGGCTACCCTAACCTCCACCGTCTGGTCCATTTACCTACAGATTCCGAATGAGACGTCTATCCCTCCAATCGACCCCTAATTTACAATCCATGTGCCGTATACCGTACCGTATTTTACCGTACGGAGTTACCAGGATTCATTTTTATTTAAGAACTGTCCATAATTTCAAAGTATTTTAATTGAGATAGTATTCCGCCTTGCTCAATAGTGCTTATTACAGGAGACCATTACGTCAGAGGCCACCCCTATTTAAGTCCGACGCATTTTGTAGCCACCTCACTGAGGTAAAGTCGGTACGCTAACTACCATTCATTTACCTCCTAGCCTTCGACCTATTTGGCTTGAGTAGATCTACCAGGAGCACTGCTTCCCCAGGTCACCTCCAGGGGCCATCGGAGCTCGAAAGCTCTTCCACCACGAAAAGTTTGTAGCCCATGGGAAGAGCATTCATGTTTAGCAATGTGAAAAAATAAATCACAGTGTCGGTGAAACAATGACAATAAACTCGAAGAAACGCAATTATACAAAACTTTGGCAAGTCTACTTATTACAGAACTTAACATGTGCGCCCTCTTTACGCAGTTTGATTTTGGATAGGATTCTTCCACACGAGTTCACACAGGTTTACACAAGAGCCTTAATACTGACTTTGAAATTCTATCATCGGATTTAAACAAAGTTCATGGGTGGAGCCAAGAGTGGGGACTCGAACTTAATCTGAGCAAATGCACGGCGGTACATTTCTTGCGGAGGTCGTCCAACTATCCCCATGTATATGGTGTGGATGGTGTTAACATAAAGGCGACAGATGAAGTGAAGTATCTGGGAGTTACGATAACCTCGAACCAATCGTGGAGAACACATATAAGAAATATTTGTGGCAGAGCTCTGAAGAAGCTAGGATTCGTCAAGCGTATTGTGGGAAGATTTTCAGATGAAAAAGTAAAAGAGAGGTGTTATTTCGCACTCGTCCGGCCACACCTTGAATATGCAGCGAGCATATGGGATCCGGTGCAGAAAGACTTAGTCCGGGAACTTAATAAAATACAAAGGAAAGCTGCGCGATTCGTCAAAAACTGCTACGGGCGTACAGACAGCGTTACACAGATGTTAAACGAATTAGGCTGGGAGCCGCTAGAGACTCGGAGGCTGCGCGCTAGGCTTAGATTACTTTAGAAGAATAGATATCTTTAAGAGCGACACGGAGAACATCATATTAGAACCCCCCTATATTTCCAGGTCCGACAGAAACGATAAATTAAGAGAGATATTTTGTCGAACGGATAGGTATGGGAATTCGTTTTTCCCCGAACAATAAGGGACTTTAATAAATGCTAGGCGTAATTAGATTAGAGCGTTTCCTTTTTATATGTAAACGGCTGGTGTCCTAACACCCCCCGCCACACGCCTATTGAGGCGGCTTGCGGAGTAGTATGTAGATGTAGATGAATACTCAACAAGAGTTACACACCAGAGCCATTGAGACCTCAGCGTATGAGTACACAAAGTGATTAGTTTTTAAGAAATTGAAGAGATTCCAAAAGTTCTCACTAAAGCGCAGATTTTTTGAGACAATGGGATTGAAGTCTCAAAGGTGAAACGCAAATGAGTGAAAGTTGTGGGGAAACTATGAAAACAGGTAAAAGATTCAAAATAGGAACTATTAGTGATAAAACGAAAAATGAATTGTATTTGACAACCGTTTTACTGATGAGTGATGCTGAATTTTTGTTCCACAGAAAAATATATCGAAAGAAAATTAATGTTAAACTGGCCTTCAAAGGCTTGGAGTAAGAATGCCCCGATCCAAGGAGTTTCATAAAGCAACATCGCTTCCCTTTGAAAATGTTTCAATGGAACACACTTGAAATGCGGCGATTCAATGGAGATAAATTGGTTAATGGATCAGTGAAAAAAGGGAGGAGAACCAGAAGGGATTAATTAATTAAATAAGGAATAAAAATTAGTTCACCTTAAAATCGAGGTCAATACCTAGAGAGCATTGCTTTCAGTCAGGAAGGAATTCAATTCATAACTCGGCCGCGGTGGGCGCGGACATGAATGCCAAGTTGTCTAAGGGTTGACTGCATGATATTAAATACTCAGATTAACAATAGTACAAGCCTACCACAATTGGTTGGTTGGTAATTTGCGCTATTAAGCATAGGAGGGTAGTTTAGCAAGGGAAGGGTTTTACGAGAATGAAGGAATAATGGAGAGAAACCCGGCGTCGGCACTTGGGTTCCCTCTTGATCCCTTGACGAAATGCGCCAAAGGATGAACATTTTAACGCACCATACCACGGACGGAGTACTACACTTGAAGTTCTTGCCACACAACTTTAGAGTAGAGATCGGGATTCCGTTTAAAATCTACATCACCCTGCGGGATATGAACCGGGTTCTACGAAATGAGAATCAAGTAGTATAGCCACCACAGAAACCCAATCCCCATCTACTATTAGTTCAACAACAGGAATATACTTATGTTACATTTAGATACTTGAATTCACCCTGCCAGCGGAGGAAGGATACGGAGTGAAGGGCCTGGGTTCAAGGATTTGGGATAGAAGAGGTTGAGAAAATGGAGAATCGTACACGGGATGGCGGGAAGACTTGCGGGCGGCGGAGGAGGAGGAGGCTGGAAGTAGAAGGGTTGGTTGCGAGGGCTGTGCCGTGAGTGGGTAGGTGGGCGGGAAGGGCGAAGGAGGAGGAGGGAAGAGTGTGCTGCTCTCGAGGAGGCGAACGAACGTGCGAGGTAATGAATGGGGCGACGGTCGGGGCGTTGAGGGGAAGGGCGGGGGGGGGGGAAAGGGAGGCTCCCGGTGAGGGGGTGGAGGAGGGAGGAGGGGCGGAGGAGAGGAATGAATAGGAGGCGGGGTGGGTGGGCGCGGCGGGAAGATCCGGGAAGTGCGAGGGAGGCGAGAGCTCAGGAGAGAAGCAAGGCTGGAACTGTAACTGAAGCGGAACCGAACCAAAATTGAACAGGAACTGGATCGAAGCTGGGCCTCCGTACCGTAACTATTTGAGAGAGAGGCGTGCACTGAGCCAGAATGCAATTTTTCAGTCGAAAATGTCAGCATTACTGGAAGACGCGGTAGTTGTGGGGTCTGTTGCCAGTTTTAAGTGAGCGTCCGCAAAGAGAGCATATTTCATCTTAGTTATAACAGGCAAAGCCTTTATACGTGTATGGTACTAAAAAAATAAATTCTGCAATAGGAGAAGAGTATACTGTAGGTTACTACACTACACTATAAGTACTGTGATGTTTGAGTTGCATTAACACATTCATTACAGAAAGCAAATTACGCCAGTATTATATAGAAGGGTAAATGACCGACGCAAAGCCTAGCATTCGACAAGGGTTATAGAAAGAGTGGAGGAGAGAAGCGAAGATGAAACTGGACCTGAAGGAGAACCAAACCGAAATTGAACAGGAACTGGATCGGAGCTGAGTCTCCGTTCCGTAATCATACGAGAGAGGGGCGTATTGAGGTTGGATGCAGGTTTTGCGTGAGCATTTCAGCATTAGTGGACAGCATGCAGCACTGGGCAGCTATTTCAAGACCGTACCGCAAAAGGAAACCCGCCAAAAGTGACTACAATTAAATTTCCCACTCCTATGATGCAGATGAGAAAAGACAAAGAACCATGAACCTGGATCATACAAAAAACGTGGTCTGCGTCGGACCAGACGGTGGAAGTTATACTTCTTTGGCCGGTCGCACACACCCGCTCACACACACAGGCAGACAGGATATATAAATGAAATAAAAGACATTTTTTCTCTATTATTCAATATATTTCTCTTCGATATATTGTTATTTTAAACAAAACTTCTTTTCAAAGTTCGAACGTACAAAACGAGTAAATGGGTGCTTGCAGTTTGCAAGCAAAAGGGGAAAAGTGTATGATAGTACATTGTAAATCATTAAAAACGAATGCAATAAGGTCTTACTTCTTTTGGAAATTATTTTAGCTGGGTCAATTTTTGACCTAAGAATATAATAATGAGATAATAGCATAAAACGAATGGTCCCATGACATATGTACTTTGTTCTTCTTAGTAATTGCTATATTTTTCCTTTTATTTTCATGCCATTGAGCAATTTTGAAGTAAATATTTGTAATTAAACATGATTACAGTTATTTGGCAGTATGAAATTCAATCAATATGAGCTAAGTAAATGCTATGGATTTTCACATTTCATTTTATTTTTGCTGATCTCAATTATTATAATTTACATATTAAACACATGGCGTAGTACTTGAATTCATAATTTCAAAATCCAAGAGATAATACATCATAGAACATAATCATTTTACATGGTTTTGACTTGTAGAATGGAGTTTCGAGGTACATTTCAGAAAGTAGGTGCAAGGATTAATGTTTCCTGGAAAAACAGAGAGAGGGAAACCCGGAATAAGGTGTAAAGAGTGTTTCAGAAGCAAAATGGAGGAATCTGGAGCGATTCCAACGGATTTCGTAGGCATGAGCAAATGGAGGAGTGTCAAAGCTACGAAACAGTTTATGTATATAATTATAAAACATTGTAAAAAGTATATTTCTAAGGCATAATATCGTTAAAAGCGATTGAAATACGCACGGAGAATGTTATATTCCTTTAAGTTTAATCTTTATAGCACGCGTATAAGGTACTGGAAGTCTCGGGAACAATGAAAAAATTGCTTAGCAACGAAAATGAAAAAAGATCGAAATTTGCATTAATTTTGCGTTTAAACTTCAAATATTTCAATTTATCGATCGATAGAGAAACATCGGTTGCAAGAAATAAATGCATTGATCTTTTGGCCTCATTTCAGTCAAAGAATGAAACTTGTATCTAAATTATTTCATATTTTAATGAATGAATGAAAATTACTCTGCACGTAAATTATTCGTTTTTCCCATTTAAACCCATTAAAAAACAAAATCCTATCTGGACTCGAAACCAATGAAAAATATTGGGATTTTAGATTTTTTACTGACTTGACACCAAATTTGAACCCTTCCCTGAAAATTTCATCCTTTTAGCTCGATTAGAAATACCCAGGAATTCGTATCAATGAGTACAATTGTGGATTTTTCTCACCCAAAAGAGCGTGACGCGGTTTCTCGACCAACATCCCATCCCAAAAGTCTCCAACGGGCGCAAAGAAGTATAACTTCAAAATGGATCGAAGTTGGTATGCCGTAACGTGACTATTCGAGGGGTACGCACCGAGTCAGAAAGCAGTTTTCTGCCTAAAATTTTAGCGCTAGTAAACGAGATAAGTTAAATATTGCAGGTGTAGGCTATTACTGCTAGACGAAAATTCGCCAAACTTCCATATCTCAAAGCATATAAAGGAACGGGGTAGGGATACTAGACTGGAAATAGTAGCGGAGCTGTTCCAAGATAGAAAAGGAAATGTATCGAAGCATACACTCAGAACTGCAACTCTTAAAATGCGAAAATGTCAAAATTTAGCTATTTATTAAAAAAGCAGCATTAAGAAACTACGTGTAACTCTACACCGCAGTTCTAGGACAGCACTGCAAGCAAAAAATTCGCCAAAAATTCTAAACTCAAATATCTAAAATTTCGTGAAGACGATGCTGTTTTGGTATATCCACTCCTATAATTATGATCTTATTATTCCCTAAATTAAGAATTTGATTAAATTACACCTGCTAAAAACCCTGAAAATCTCTTAGAATTCAAGGGTCTTTGTCAGAGATAAACTAAACCAGTTTGAAAACCCGCAATATGATCACGAATAGAACACAGTTCCATGCGGAGAAAATACAATAAAATACCCTTTTAGCAGAGACAAAGCAACGGAAATTATTCCTAACTTTCAGTGCATGGTGTAACTCGTATATATGCTGACTTAAGTCTAACTTTGTAAACGATAAGAAATAAGTCTCAGCTGGGATCCAGTACTCAAATACAAAAAACTCTATAACATGCCACTCATTCAGACATAAAACGTTTTCTAACATGCAAATACACTCCTCGTTATTCTTTAGTAATTGACAGGTAAGGGTGGTATCCTAATATAAAATCTAAGGTATATGTGGCGATAGGCAAAAGTGTTGGGGCTACGTATACTAAAAAAAATTAAATTGACAGCATATCCTAATTTAACGCAACCCACATTGCACAGAAAAAGTTGGCCGAGAAACCTTTTCAACGTAGTTATGAATACCATTTAAATATATTAAAACAAAAAAATGGATGCAAAAGTAATCTAGTAATTTTTTTTAGTTCCATTGAAAATCACTGAGTTGAAAACTTGAACCATAGTAGCTCCATTCGCAATTAATCAGCCATTCATTAGTTCCTATTCCAACCTTTGTAAGAGTATGCCAAAAGGAAACAAAATCGAGGGACATATACACCACGTTTAAAAACCTTTAGGAGATTATTATTTGTAACATTATTGGGATACAACTTACATCCTTGTTTTTTTTTTAGTCTTGACATATTTTTGATAGAAACAGGGAATCACATAATTCTAAGAGTCATAAAATGACTTTTAGAGTTTTTCAATCTCCTTGTCGATAGCCACTAGTTATTAGCCACTAGCAGGGTTTTATCATCGAACGACCTTAACATTATTATGAAAGAGCTCCGAAAAACTTTATGCATTTATTGCAGCAAAATACATGTAGCCAGTTTTATCAATAATCAAAAAACTACAGTAATTTTAAAAGATCATCTTTCAGCGCAAGGTAGGGAACGGAAGATGCATACCAGGAATTTCCGATGTTTAGCATGAGTGATGATACGAAAGATATTCCCAGGAAGGGAAAGGTAAACGTACAACATAGGTGAGTTACACAACTTTCAGAAGACACCGCGGGATAAACGAACCCCACTACAAGAGAAAGGGCTGGGGAGATATAAATGGGGCAGAAAGAGATGCAGAGAAGTTAGTGGAAGTGCGATAACAAGTTTCATGGAAGGGAGATAAAGGGTAAAGAGATAAGAACAAGTCTAGTTAGCTTTAGCATGCCTTTGAAATATGAAATAGTTAGCGGTATCTCCGATGCAGAAACGCTGGATGATCAGATAAACTAATCAGAACCGTGAAATACAGTAATAATGAAGGCACGTATGCAGCTATGGGAATCATTATGATAACACTGAGGACAAATTATTAAAATTAGATTATCAAAATATTTGATTTACTCCTTCAATTTCAAAAACAGATTTTGCGGAGTAAAGTGGAAAAATAAAAAGGACAATAATGAACTGTACAGGGTTAGACTCATTATAAACCACAATATAGGAGCAAACGTTATGGTAGAGGATGTAGAAACGCGATTGGCAGCTATATAGTCAAAAATACAATTCAAGGTTACTCGGAGCCAGTGGTCTTTAGTCTACAATCAAAGCATGCATGAGAAGAGCACATATCAGATTTGGGAGAGAAATTAGCCGGAGAGTTAATATAAGCAGTAACACGAGTAATAGGAAAAATAAAGAACATAACTTATGATCAAATCACAAGATCAGCAAAACGTAAGGAGTGGCGGTATATCAATAGATAAAGTAAATTATGTTATGACATCCAAGCAAGACTAAAAATTATATGAAATTTAATGCAGCTATATGATATCTTCACCTATATCAAGCTAAAGTTATTGTATGCCATAAACGGTTATGCACGCATTAAAATTAGGATATTTCGAAGTTTTTTTTGACTGACTCTGATTTTGATATCATAGCAGCCGTAATTTTAATCAATCTAGTCGAGTATAGTAGTATTTTTGTTTAACGTGCTTCGACAGCTATGGCCATTTTACACTTATTGCCTGCCACGTGCAGGCAAGGGTAATAGCAATAGCACTTGGACGAATAGGAGGATCACCCTCAATCACTGGAGTACAAAGTTATGTTAAATGAATTTAAATTGGAAACATTGAGTAATAGAAGAGTCATAAATGATTTACTCTTTCTACACGATGTAATTAATAAAGGTAATTGTATTGAATTGGTTGGGAAATTGAACTTTTTAGTCCCAAAAAGAAAAGTAAGGCTAAAAAGGACATTCTACATAAGAAGGGTGAACACAAATTATTGTATGAATGCACCTATTAATAGGTTATGTATCTCATTCAACACACTTTCAAATGAGTTAAATATAAATCTAACTAAGGAAATGTTTCGCGGACAGATCTCGTCGATGTTATCGACATTATAAATTTGTTCAGAATTTTGAATGAAAGGTTCAGCCAGCCTAGACTGTTTTGTTAATTATTTGTATCATTATTGTATTAAGTTCTTTTGTATTATTTTGTTATTATGATTAACTGTGAAAATAGTTTACCCTGTTATTGTGTTTCATGTTGGGTGAACTTAAAATGAAATAAATAAATAAAAAAAATAAAAAAATAAATAAATAAAAATCTCATCGACTTTTCGGGATCACTTCCGGGGATGCAATGCATTGTCATGATGACAAAAGCTGCACGAAGTATTATTAAGCCTAGACTTTCCGCATAAGGAATGACATCAATTTCTATCGTAATCAAACACAATTAAAATTTTCTGTGGAAATCATTGCCAATGAAACTGAAATGAAATAGACTGGAAATAAAACCCACTGCTACTGGATCATTCCATGAACATACCATCTAATTAAGAATATACGAAGGTATAAAAAATAAGTTGCCTTCTTTCAACATCTCCCAAATCGTTCAGATATTTTTTCCAGGGGGTCCACACTTAATTCGTTGGCGATCATACGGCACACCATAACCCTAAATAAAAGTTTTTTTATGCATAACTTCGGCTGCTGATATTCACCGCAGATCATTTAAGGTGGATGAATAGCTGAATTTTTAATTCCAGCTGACCAGATGAAATGGGTAATAAAAAAGCGCTCAACTTTTTTAAACGCTTAGTCTTAATACGTGTTAAATTTTTGATTTAGCTGATAAGAGATGTATTTTAGACTAAGTAGTATATCTAATTGTAAGACGACGATTAGTTATTTATTTAATCCACTACCTAAGGATTCAACTTGAATTATCACATCTGGAATTATAAAAATTGGAAGGTAAAATATCACATACATTATAGTCTGGCAATAACTTTTCAAAATCAGTTTAAAAGTGAGATAACGGCCTCATAGAAATAAGCAGCTGTTTATTCAATTACCTTCTTCACAAAGGGCAAAAAAAACAGTTGACTACAGAAGGAAAACTTGTTCATACCATAAATAAGATACAAAATGGATTTTCCGCAGGCACTGAACGTCAACTGAGACTTAGGAAGTTACACTAAGGCAAAGAATAATCTGACAGACACCATATTTGCGATACGCCACCTCCACCACCTAGGTACGATAGCATTAAACAAACTTACCAATGAACTTTCATACTAGGCTAAAATTGGATAAGCCTTAAGCTAACTAGGACACTCAATAAAAATAATAACTTGTAAAAACGAGAAATTTCTAAGATCTATAAAATATTTAGAACTCCGCGATTTTGGATTAAAATGAAAATTTCAGTCAGGGCATATATCTTGTCGATACACTCGGGACAATCCCGCTTTTCCCAGCACACGCATGGCAACTCTAGCCTGCGCCCCAATTCGGGACCCGTCCCGTCCCCAACTCCATCTCGCGGCGGCGCGCAAAACTAACACGCTCGAATCCTCCGTCAAGTCCCTATCCCGAACGCCTTTCCATCCCCACCTCTCCTAACACAGCCTACCCTCCCTACTTTATACCCCGTCTACACCCTCTCTTTCCCACGTCCTCCTCCCACCTACCAACCCTGCCTCCCCCTCCCCAGACACACAAACTGCGCCCCCCTTCGCTACCCACGGCGCGGCACCCGCACCCCAACTCCCACTACTCCCCCTTGGGATCCACCATCCCCGACACCTCCCTATCCTCTCCCCCACAAACTTTTGCTTTCTGTGTCGTCGTATGCGCTCGCGGCTGTCGCTCCGATTACAAGTGCGGGAGGTGGGGGGGGGGGGTGTGGGGGAGGAGGAAGCGGCAAGTGGGTGGGTGGGCGGGCGGATGTTGGGGTGGGCTGGGTTAGACGCCCCCACCCTTGCACTTAAAGGGACCACGTGGACGAATTATGGATGGGAAGGCGCGGGAGCAGAGCTGAATGGGCCTAACCGCTCTCGGGGCACCACGATGCATTTGGAATTAACAATTGGCGTCGTGAAAATCAATTAAAAATAAAGAATGAAAATCGCAAAGCTACAAAATTATAGAATACAACTAAACATCTGAAATCCTAAAAAATATGAAATAAGCGTATCAAACTATTTTCCCTTCCAATTTGGATCAAATTTCTGAAGGATATTTCAAATAGTATACGCAGTGTTGATTCGCTATTAGAGATGAAGAAAGAGTGAGAAGATTCCCACCTGAATTAGATACATTCTCACGACTAGCTTCGATTCTTCACGTAATTTTCAATATGAAATCAAACTCATTAAGGTGGAAAGTACACTCTTTCTTCATCACCATGCCAGGGGGGTCATTCTGTAAACTCCAAACCGATCGGCACGGTAGGCTATTCGTCGGGTGGGACGTCACACCGACTCAGATAGAGCAGCCGTGCGATTCTGTACGCACCCGAACGGTGCTCCGGCGAGCTCCAGTCGGTGGACCTCACCGACACGCAAAAGCTGTCGGTACGGCGGAGAATCAGTCGGTTTTCTTGAGAAACACCGAAGCAAACGGATAATAAATTTGGATTTTTAGCCTGAAATGGGATAATTTGATACTTGAAATAATGAGTAAACATATATTCATGATTGTAATAGCGACGTAATTTGTTCTTAAGAGAGCTAATGCAAAAGTCGATGCAGTTAAGGTCATAAAGGTGATGATCTATAAGAGAAACTTCTACACAACTAGAATTCCGTAGTATTGCATTGTATTCTCTTGGCTGTTAAAAATATTTTACTATTTGGCACTAACAAGTGCGTAAATAGCACCATATTTAGGCTATTCAGCATACTCGATTCCCGGAACATTTTTCATAATAAATGCCAAAAATCGTCCGCGGTGAATGCTATTATTGCGGAGTAGTTATTCTTAAATGGATGATTCCCGTTGAAAGATTGCAATTATAATCAAATTTCGTGTAAGTAGTCACTTACTGAACTAGATTACATACTCAAGTAGCTTCTGATTTCAAAAAATACGCGATATCACACATTTGTGATCATCGTATTTTGATTGCGATATGTTCGCCCCCGATTTTGGGCCAGGGTAACGAAAGTTCGTATTTTTACTGATGTTTGTTTGCTTTCAGCCTTTATTTTCGTAGTTGAGCAGATATATTTTAAGAATCTTTTGCATTGAACTGTCAATCATCACTCTATCCTAATAAAATTCGGATTAATCATGAAATAATGCCGAAACAATGTGCTGGACAACACCATGGTGTGGTGACAACACTACTTGCAAGTAGGTACACACGTACAATAGCCAAGAGTGCTAATAGCAAAATTAATTTAAATCTCCACTCAACTTAAATTTCTTTCACCATATGTATTTATTTGTCACTCATTGAATTCATTTTACATTCAACTTTGCTCCACGAAATAATATAATAAATGTTTCATATGACACGAGCGCGCAGCAATGTCACTGTCCTAAAACCACGTATATAGAATAATATACCGACAAGAATATTTCAATACCATAACTACAATATAAAATACACACACGGATAGTCTATTTTCGAGATCAAGCAACTGTTCAATTTATTCCAATGAATAATTCTAGCAATCTTTGGAAGATTAAATACTATATCGGTAAACGTAACACCTTTTCTGCAACTAGAAATTCCAAATGCAAAACGCAGTTAAATGTCGGATCTCAATCACACGAGTAAATATGTACATATAATCAATCAATATACAGGTAAAATTGAAAATTTGAAGGTTATTTCTGTATTCAAGCGACCCACAACTGATTCATTCTCACTTCGCACACTTCATTTAATCTCGTAGTACTCAACATCTTTTATGAATAATTCATATTCTCACGGACGCTACTAGGTATGTGCTTTAAATATAAATCACTTATTTTAATTATTAAATACGCATTGTAATGCTCAAAATTCACATATATTAATATACGATCATTCTCCTTTCGACGTCGTTGATTTCTGTTGTTGTTGTCAACCCCGAGAGCACTGGGCGGGTTTATGTAGTCATTTGTTTCTTCTATTGTCTTCCATTGGTGGGAGCATGTGACCCTCCGGAAACATTCGGAAAATTGGGAGTGGGCGGAACATTGAGTGGGAGGAGTTACCCAACCGACTGGAATAGCACCGACTTGCATACAGAATCACTGAAATAGGCTCCGTCGGTAGCGGAGTCCAAGTCGGTACGGAATTCTAACCGGGTTAGGAAGCGCAACCGATCGGTACGGAACCGACGAAATACAGAATGACCCCCCAGGCTCGACACGAAATTTATGGGAAAAAAGGATATATCATTAGATAGTAACGTGCTTCAGTATGTCAAACATCAATTTGTTGACAATATGTTGACAATGTTGTTGAATATGTTGACAATGATGTGAATGATGATCAATATTGAATCAATACACTTTGACAGCATTCAAGCAATGAGTGCAACTTGAAAACTGACTTGCAGAAAAGTGCAAATTTACGTTATTTTGATCTCAGTTCCGTTTCTAATAATACAAAACACTGTTATCTTGATATCTTCAAGTGTTTCGGAATGGTACCGTATTAATTAGAAAACGGATTTAATATGATCGGGTTCTTTTCGCTTCGAGTTAGAAAGTTTCGCATAAATACGCATAAAACTTCCATTTTTATCATTTTCCCAAATTAATATTTAATTCAATTGACTTCTAAAATATCCAATTAAGGTAATGAATCTTCAAAAAGTTTATTAGCCTGGAACTTAATTAAATAAGAACAGAATTCATTGGGTGCCAGCGCTATATTGCACGTCTACTGATCCAAATAAATACAATTAGTGAATAAACTGATTTAATAATAAGGCTAATAAACCTTAGCAAAATACCTTTTCAACAAGCCAAAAATGACAATTCAATATTTAAGCATGTGCAGGTCAACTATTAAAAGCAATAACGCAAATGTTCAATTCAATTTGAGATATGTTAAACCCGAATGCTAGTATAATATGCCAACTGAAATCCAACTAGAACGTAAAAAGTAGCAAAATTCGTGCAGTTAGAATGTATTAAGGTCTGATATGCCACTATACTATCTTGACATCTTGAATTTTATGCAGGGGCGTCTGAAAATCATTCAAAAGCTTCAAACTTGAGATACTCTGATTTATAGTTGAAAATTCTATTGAGCTATGTCACTGTCAACAAAATATTTTTACAAGGAGTCGTATCGACCATTATCTGAACATAACTGAAAGCTGTATCGTTGTTACATTTGATAACGACTACTTTCCCAAGATATTAGATAGTGAAAATTTTATGCTAAATATTAACGACATTATAAATATGGAGCGACATTAGGACATGATTAGGTATACTCTGACAAAGATAAACGTCTGAGCGGTGATTCCACTAAACTAAACCTTCAGAGAACTAAATGATGAGCGATTCAAAAGTAAAAATTTAACAAAGTGTATTGGTACTCAATAAACTGGTTCGCATTTCACTGAAATGCACTCACATATATGGTATGAAGTCATTCCGTCCTTAGAATAACGCAGCATTATATCATCAGTAAATTCAAAAAGGAATACTGTTTCAATAGAACCACATATTGTAAAAGCCTTCTGAAGAGTAATATAACCCAACTTTTGTTACGGCATAAGGAGGAGTACAAAATCATGGACTCATAAGAAAATAAGCAAAAGAAATAAGGATTCTTCGGGTGAATGGTATATTTTTATTTCCATCGACATTACCTGCAATCAATAGAATGGTCTGAAAATTATATTTTTCCCTAAAGAATAAGCGCAGAGTAACACAGAAATAATGCCACATTCTTATGAATGGGGTGATTGTAACCGAGTCAAAAGAAGCAACCATAGTGTACGAATTATGCTAACGGGATCAAGAAAGCAACTCTATCAACGAAACGACATTACGTCTAAGTCCGCTATGATAACTCGGACACGAAGGTCCGACTCGACGCTTAGTCTTCGAATCCTGAATGAAATATAAAAAAAAACGAACGAGCGAAAAAATGGAGTTCGCCCACGTCCGCGTCAAAAATCAAAAAAGCTCCCCACGAGTGTCCTCCGTACACAGCATCCCGATCCGCGAGATCGCGACTACCGCTGCGATCCATAGGAAAGGGGGAGAACGCGCGGGAAAAACTTTTTTCCTCTTTTACTTCATTTTATTATTCTGCCGCTCGCCGTGAAAAAATTTGACTTCGCCACAGTTGTCGCGGATTTAAAGAGAAATAAACAAGGCGAGGGAAGAGCGATTGGGGAGTCACGCTAGGACTCCGGCGAGAGAGGAATAGAATAGAGGAGATGAGGAAGTGGGAGTGAATCCCAGAGTGATGCAGAAAGAGAGAGATATTCTCTTTCACACACACACACACATATATATATATATATATATATTTCGCACACACCCTCAGTCAAGAGTCCCATCCCTTCTCCAGCTCGCGATCGAATCAATCCATCGCCCAGTCAGCCCATCCACCCTGAGGGTTCCTCCTCCCGTACACCCATTATCCATCCCTACCACTCTTCCCCGCACCCCTTTCCTCCCGCGTCTATATCCTAACCCCGATCTCCTTCCTGTAACATACCTACAAGGGTGATTCGTTGCAAAAAACCATCGTGGATGTAGACGTATTTACGAACACGATGGAGGTAGAACCATTTTGTAGAACCAAATCAATCGATTGTGGCGATACTTGGTTGAAATTTAAGATAAAAATTCACCATGAAAAAATACAGTACATTATTCCACTATTTATTTTAATGCTGTCGACCGGTTTCGACGTCTAAGGCGTCATTTACAAGACAAATAGTAAGACTGTTTGTCATGTAAATGACGCTTTAGACGTCGAAACCGGTCGACAGCGTTAAAATGAATAGTGGAATTTTGTACTGTGTTTTTTTCATAGTGAATTCTATTTTGTAGAACCTTTCACGTTTTATAATTTTCGACTGCTCTTGAGGGAGTTTCTTGCCCACTTGAAAAAAGTTAACGCTACTCGACCGTTGATTTAAAGTCAAGGAGATAATTAAATGCTAAGCACTCTACATTTTGAACAGAATATATTATTACAATGAATTGAGCCAAAGATAAGAAAGAAAGCAAGAACGTTTTCAAGACAACACGTCCATATAACTTTCCGTTGTACATTTTCGTAATTTCTCTTACTATTTATCTGTCATATAACAATTCCTTTACTTACTATGTGCCAAAATTTCATCCCTTAGATGTGATTTCAACTGCACTAAAAGACCTTTATTCGCTATCAAATAACTAAGTAAATTAATAGCTACTATAAAAAAGATTCCGTAGCAGTTGGACGCAAGGTGAAAGAAAAAGTAATCAGCCACGTATATTTTTTGGCAGATCAGCAATGAAACTTTTCATTCAATCATCTTACAAACATCCTCTATACTCTAGCTGTCATGTCGTAATTTATGCTTCAAAACTTCTCAGGTGTTATCCCCATATCTAGGCCAATCCTCCTCTTACACTAACAGAGTCATTCAGATAAAAATGAGGGGGAACGAGCCCCATTTCCCCTTCCACCTCTCTTATATCCAGCCCACACTCCATCTTCGGACATATTAAAGGGTATTTCGTAACAAAATCGCGCGAGGATGGATGCATGTACTAGCACGATATTCATTTAGCATAAACGCGTCATCCTATTCCTAATCTGCTCTTGAAGAAACTTATTCAAGGGCACTTAATTTCACATGAGAGCTCAACTCTGAAACAAAATACATCATTATGAAGAACTGAGTCAAACACTACAATTATTTTTTTGGAGTACAACGATCAACCTTTTCATTGACTATTTTCCGAATCCAACTGATATTCTTATCTTACAAAATCAATTTATTTATTTTCTTCTCAGACTACTTTTGTGTTCCCTGTGGATTAAATCTAAGAACATTTCTCGTAAACCATTAATGGGTATAAATTACAAATACTACAAAATGTACAAGTTTTTCCTTAATTTAACATTGTTATTGCTATAACTTTCCTTTACTGAAAAATTCCACGCAGTTTATCCTGAAATCGTTCATTTTGCAAGGAAAATTTCTCTTCGACTAATAGCATCCTTCGTATCAAACAGTTGAGGAGGAACGGGCCCAAATACCCATATTCCTCCCTTCCGCCGTGGACTCCTCCCCATTCCACACACGCCCTTTCCCAACCCCCCTTACCCCCATGGGACACCCATGGGGGGAGGGGGGGTGAGGAGGATTGCAACACGTCCACCCCACTCCCTAAACACCCATCTAACCCTTCCCCCATCCACGATTCCCGACGTCGCTTTTAAAGCGCCCACTGCGGACACATTCGGAACTTTAGAGCGATCGCTCTCGCATTCACCCGACGCACACAAATGCACGGCCACACACATACACACACTCACGAGAGAGAGAAGCGTACAGACAAACCCCCCCCTGCCCCCCCCAGACCGAACCGTCGCCTCCTCACCACCAGTCCCTCCCCCTCCACTCTCTATCCAAATCGCTCCCTTCCCTTCATTTGTTTGCCCTCCTCTCCAATTCCATGCAGCCTCCGTCCCTCCCACCGCAACACCCTTCACACCCTTTCCTCCACCACACCCAACCGTCCTCCTCTCTCACCCTCTCCCGGCCCACAATCCCATTTTTTTCTCTTTCTCTCTCTCCCGTATCGCGAGCGAACGACAGCGGCATCCCACCAAAAAACCGCGCGCCCGACCCCCCCTCTCTTTCCATGAGCCAAAAATCTCTCGCTAAACCACAATATACTTCCTCGAGTCAAAAAATAAATAAATAACAGAGAGAGAGTGAGGAAAAAAGAGGACGTTCCCAATCAAAAGCCTCGGGGATGGCGTGGCGGCGGAGGGAGCGGAGGGCGTGGAGGAGGAAGAATGGCAAACATCTCCTTCAACAAACCGCCGCGCCCTTCCTCTCTCTTTCTCTCCCTCTCTCACTCTCCGTTAAAAAACGCGTCGCATCTCCCTACTCTCCCTATCCCACCCTCTCTCTCTCTCAATCTCTCGCGTACGTAAACCACCCTCATCGTCACCACCACCACCCACCCCTTATTCTCACCACTCCTCCATCAACCCTCCCCGCCAATCCCTTGTATGCACTCCTTTCACAATTCCCTCAACGCCGACTCGTCTAAGATCACAAACACGCACCGCAAACACGACGTATTAAACAAATTTGCACTTATTTTTGTCCCCCTCCCCATCTCAAAGTCAACGCAATGCGCGCAAGAATATACCAACGATTTTCAGTACAATCGAGAGCAATTTGAAATTGAAAACATCGCTAGGATTACGAATGCTTCCATTCTAAGGAAAGAGAGGCACGGATATATGTTCAATACCCGCGAAGAAATAGTTCCTAACATCTAGATGCCGATGATGTGATGGAAAGAAAATCTCAGGAACTATAAAACCAGCGGCTTAATAGCAACTCTTGAGTGCGTCGAAACTGCTTTTGCGTGATGTCAACGGAAACACGTGAATTCATGAAACTATAATTCCCACAGACAACCAACTTTATACAGATTAATACTGTTACCCTTGGTTTCAACGTAACACGTCTTAAAATAATCTTTTTCTTATTTTTTTCTGTTTCATCACACATTTTTGCCATACTAAAGGGCGCATCAATTACATTCGAATTAGCCATAATCTTTGAATAATAAGAAACGTCAATTCGTCTAAAATCTCAAAGAAGCACAGTACACACGATGTATTAAACAAATTGGGACTGACTTTAATTCTCTTCCACATCTGGGAGTCAACACAATAGGCGGTGGAATATTCTATCAATTTTCAATCCAAGATAGCATTTTAAAACAGAAAATGTCGTTATTCCATAAAATGGGAATGGATGTAGGAAAGGCATCAGTTACTCGTTCCGGCAAAAAGAAATAATTTCCAGCCAGGTGGATAACATGCAATAAAAAGAGAAGACGTTGCATACTTAGCATAATCTATACGGCTAAAACGAGCAGAAACATGTACGTACGTGAAAGTACATATTTATATGTCTCAATACCCAGATTATTTGTTTCAGTTTTCCGTGTTACCTTTCAAAATGATCACAAATTATATCAACGACAGCATTTATTCCCATTTTAACAACATTATTATTTTAATAATGAAGGCGACTCGTCTGTGGTTACAATTAAGTGTGGCAAATATGCCAATCAAACAGAGTTTTACTAACTAATGAATGCAAAAATAGCAAATACAAGCCTGTATTAGACAAAGTAAATTTGCAAAAGCATAATTCTCTGAGATTCCTATAAATCTCAGAATCCCTTTATAAGGCATCTAATGAATTCATTTATAATAAAAGATTTAGAAGAATTCTACGATCATTGCATTATAATACAGACACTTTTCCATAATCTTCTATAATCAATAATTTTTTAATAACGAACGAAACGAAATTCTTTTCTAAAATCACAAACACGCAAAGAAAACACCGAAATAAACAAATCACAATTATTTTCAGCAACCTCTTCATACAAAAGCCAAGAAATAATATGCTCTAGTGTATCAACAATTTTAAATTCACTCGAGTATGAAATAAGAAGTGTCACCAGGATTATCACTGCAGGTCAGAGAAGGCATAATATAAACGATACAATTACATGAAAGAGCTCCTATATTCAGTTACGTAAATGTTACAGATGAGGTAAATGAAACAGGCGTGAACCCTATAAACTATGAAATAATCGATTCATGTGTAATTCATGTGAATAATCATTCAGAGAAAGATGTGGAAAAACGTCTACTCCAACGTAGGAAAGAGGAAGTACAAGGATTTAAACAATACACTAAATACAGCGAGTGTCCAATCGGGCAAAGTAAAGCTGATGGAAGGGACAATGCGAGGAAATGGAAAAGCAGCAGAAAGAGTGTGAAGTGGGTGCACTATACGCTACAGTGGAAATAATATCGGGCTGTAAGAGAGGGCAAACGATACCGAAGGTTAAGGACAAAACAGGACAGTGATAATAGACCTTTTAACCTAGATATAGAGGATGAGGGAACATCAGATAAGGATAACCTCGGACCGGAGATGCTTGCCTGCGAAATAGAGAAAGCATTACGAGAGATGAAGGTATGAAAAGCCGTGGGAGTAGATAGCATACCTTCGACGTACTTAATTAATTTAGGTAATAAGGAAACACTATCTTTATTCGAACTTATTCGTAGGATCTACGCGAAAGGAGTCAAGCCAGACGATTAAGCGAAAACGGTCTTAATACCAATCCCGAGGAGGGAGAAAGTGTCAGAATGCGGGGAGTATCGAACAATTAATTTAATTTTCCACGAGGCAAAGGTTTTGCTTAGAATAATTAATAAAAGGCTGGAGAGTAGAGGAAATTACTACTTGGGCGATGACCAGTTAGGGTTCAGGAAGGGGAGGGCTACTCGTGATGCAATGGCGGTGGTGAGGACACTTAGAGTTAGAAACATTAGAGTATAACCGGGATGTTTTTGCTTGCTTGGTGGGTTTCGAAAAGGTTTTGACAGAGTAAATTGGGAGAAACTAATGCATATGGTAATAGATTGGCGTGATATGAGACTTATCTGCAACCTATGTATGTTCCAGAGAGCGCAGGTGAGGGAGGCTGACGGTGAATCGGGGTGGGTAGTTAAAGGCCGCGGGGTGCGGCAAGGGTGCCCGTTGTCGCATTTTCTTTTTAACATCTATACGGAGGAAATGGTAGGAGAAGCAGAGCTAGATGTAAGAATCAAAGTAGGAGGCCAGCTGATAAAGTCGGTTAGATTCGCGAACGACCAGGCGTTGTTTAGTCGATCGGTAAATACCGAATGAAGACAAATCATAAGTAAACAAAAATAATGAGATTTCTAAGGAAAAAGAAAGCGAGGCTAGTCATTATAGTAGGAGGGCATAGGCTAGAGCAAGTAGAGTTTTTTTATTACTTGGGTAGTAAGACAGAAGAAAATGGGCATCGTAGAGCTAAGACATAAGGAGAAGAATAGCGTTAGCGAAGGAAGCGTTTAATATTAGAAAGAAGCTAATAATGGGAACCTTGGTTAAGAATACAAAGAAGAGGCTGGTGAAGAGCTCGATATGGAGGGTAGCGTTGTATGTATAGAGAAGAAATGAAGACCAACTTAAAGTGAGATTAGGGACTTAGGCAAGGCATATTTTTGTATGAAGTCTCTCACAAAACGATTTTCCCAGATTATTTTTCTTTTATTTAGATAAAATGCAAAAATGTAAAACCACTTCAGGGAATAACATGTACTGCTGGTAACAATCTCTAAATTTAGATTTCTTTACATAACATAAAAAAATCATGAATTCATCGTCGTCAGAGGAATATTATATGATCGGCTCGATTGTTCGTTTCCCTGACGGGCCCGTAAATTTCCTGGCATATCCATCCATATCCTTCCATTACCGAAATTAAATACACATATTTAAGAAGTGGAGTCCCAACGCACTTGTTCGCATCTATTTATCGCTCTCAATCCCACCAAAGGAAATACTTATGAGGAACGTCATTTTCTGAGAGCATTTTTGTTTTCTACGAGAGCTATTCTAATTTAATTTGTTAATATATTTAAAATCACTATATCCAGAGATTATTTTATTTTCCGGTAAAGCATGTGTTTTTGAATAAAATATTTTAATTCACTCCACTAATCTCCTCTGGTCAAGGCTTAAAAAAAAATTTCGAACTGCTAGCTTACTGTCCCTTTGACAGCATAGTCACCCAAAAATGTAACAACCATTGGTTTAAGTACACAGAATTATCGACAGTCGCTCATCATTTTGCTAGCCGATAAACTCACAGTAATTTCATAAGAAATATTTCAAAATATTAAAAAATCGTCAATATTTTCAAATAAATATGAAATTAAATTATAAATATGAACGACAAATAAAAACATGAAGGACAAATCTATAGAAAAATCTAATCGTCAAATATGAAGGACAAATCTATAGAAAGACGCAATGAGAAATATTCTACGGGAACCGATCCACATACCTTTAATTTTTTGGTCCAGTTCACATAAGATCATGGTATCTAATAATTCTAATATGGAAGAAAATATAAAGTTGATTCAAAGGAACGAAATATTCGCGGCCTTATGACCCATCAAGCATTGCATTTATAAGAGAAAGTTTCTAACCAGGTCATTAGTTCTATCACCTGGTGTTATAAGCTACAAGTAGCTAAGAGCAACAAATTATAGCGTTGTAATATTCCCAAAGTGAGAGGACAAGGTATCTTGGGACCCTATAATGGGAAATATCTTGATGTGCCTTGACTCTGAAGGTATCAGCATCCACGTAACTCCCTACTAGCAGCCAAAAGAGGATTGGGTAACGAGTGTAAGGCAATCAGCCACGTTAGAAGAAAGAGGAATGAGTATGAATATAAAAATTCATTGCTAAAATATAGGTTTCTTTGAATATTGAAAAATGTTTCAAGCAATACCCCTTCCCATGCAGGCGCCATGGATTTGGCGTCCGTATTGAAGGAAGACGCAACGCCTTCACCCGACAGAAAACAATTATGTACTTCAATTATTTCGCCCCCCCCCCCCCCTTGATTCTTCACCGGTCAACTTCTTCGCCCGACACCTTCTTTCTGTTCCCATGTCTTTTCTGAAGCATGCAGTGGATCGGATTTGTGCGATTACAACATTGATAGCTTCCTATCCCGGGACTCGGGATTGATTACAGCAGGAGAGAAAATCTTTCAGCGAAATCCTGTCCTCTTAGCTGGCGTGTGTGGAGCATTTCTAGCGTAGTGCTCTTTCCGTCGGATGGGACATGTGTAAACAAGAACCTCTTGACACCTTTCGTTAAGAGAAGGAGAATTCCGACACCAGGTAAATCACCACCCTCTCACCATTCTCATAAAACCGTTCCCATTCCAACCTACCCGCATTGGCGCAAATGACCTCAGTTGACAATCGACACCCGAAATTACCAACCAACCAACTAGTAACAGACTTGTTTTTCCGGTTATCTAATTGCTAAAACAGGGTACAAACCCCCGACCAGAGGATTACCAGAAGGACGTTTTATTTATCTGGCTACCGCGGCCGGCATATTCATTCCAGATGGGTTTCTCTCCACATTTCCTCCATTCCCCAAATAATCCTTCCTTCACCAACCTACGCACATATCTTTAACGGCGAAAATGGCCTTAGCTGCCTGTCACCTCCCCTAATCAACAACCAACCGATAACAAAGCATACTTTGGGCTCCTAATCATCGTCCAACCCATTCTTCTGTTCCCAAACCTTCCTTGCGACCACGCACCGCGAAATTCTCCCATTCATCCCGGCCCTCAACGGGCTGGACGGACCTCAACCCCCCAACCCCCGGTCTACCAGACATCCACCCGCCGACCGCCCGGGAAATTCCCGTGCCTTCTTCACATCCGCCGCTGCCTCTCAACGACTCTCACTTAACGCCCACTTTGCTCCTTCTTCTCCCGACATGCAATCTCGCCTCTTCCTCCTTCTCGCGGAGGGCAATCATTCACTTCACTCCCTCCCGGCCCCCGCAACAGCCGCTGCCTCTTAAGGCCAGGTCACGTTGAGCATAAGAGCATAACTTAAAATTGAACTTAAGGTTGTATGAGCGAGAGATCACTACCCATGTAATTTGTCATTCCCCTCCCCATCTGAAAGTCAACGCAATGCGCGCTAGAATATTACCACGATAATCAATCCAAGGGAGCATTTAATAGTAGAAAATGTTGCTATTCCATTATATGGGAAGGGAGGTAGGGAATGCATCAGTTACTCGCTCCAGCTTAAAGAAATGATTTACATCCAGATGGATATCATTCAATAGAAAGAGAAGACCTCTGCACAATGAAATCTGAGGCCTACGTTGCATACTCTTGCATAACTTATACCGCTAATGCGGGCAGGTAACAGAACCATGTACATAAGTGAAAGTACATATCTTTTCAATCTCAATATCCCAAATTTTTGTTTCCGTTTTACGTTACTTTATCTACACAATCAGATATTATAATTATATGGCAGAATTAATACTCACATTAAAAATATTCTTATAATAGTGAGGGTGATTAATATCCAGATTTTTTTGTTTCCGTTTCCTTATTTTATGTGATCAAACATTATATCAATGAAAACAATAACTCTCGCATTAAAAATATTCTTATTTTGATAAAAAACGACTTGATTATGGTCACAATAAAGCGCGGAAAAACCCGTGTTAAACAAAATTTCACTTGTTTTCAATCTACTCACTAAAAAAAATTAATTGCAAAAAATAAGATCGCATCATTTTAATAATACCACAATCCTAGACACCGATCGCGCCAAGTTTACAGATATTTGCCATAAAATAGAAAGTTTCCCAAAGGATATAACCAAACGATAAAGATCTTACTTTGAGGAATATTTCCAAAATTAAATGAACACAAATGAACCATCAGGTACAAAGATTGTACCTTACTATGGCGTAACAGTCAAAATCGGCTTCAGAAAAGAACAATGGAAACCACGAAATAGTTTTCATTAAACCAATAGATATGGTACGGCTGTGCGCTCCAGATATAAAAATTATAAAAATAGGAAGTCCTGCCACAGAGATCGCGAAAGCAATATAATTGCGTGTATGCTGCGTGCGTCAAACTTATTTTTATAAATAAATTTACCCTCACAGCAATAATTTTTAAAAATCTGTTCGAAGACCCTTTCATCGTAAGGCGTGAAACCACTCAGTCGGTTTGAGCCTCAAATAAGTATTAATTAAAGTATATGAACATTAAATACTGAGAAATTCGTACATTAAAAAACAAATTTCTGTGCCATTATTATAGCTATATTTATTTTACGATCCTTAGGGCTGCTTCGATTTTGGATTAAAATACGACATTGTCTCCATAATAATTACAAAAAAGCTCTCGTCCAAGCTACCATAAGATGGTTGAATATAAGGTTGTGAGTCAGATACATAGCGTTCACAACGCGCCCTAAGAAAAAAATATAACCCAGGAGGTGACTCTCGTTGATAGCTTTAGTTATGTCCTTATGTCGGCCCAATTAAGAAAATACGATTGATTTCTTAAGCAATCCTATCAGAATATATCTTGGCTGGCAGGCGTGCGCCATCGCCGATGAAGAAGAGAAATGCAAAATTAAACATGGATTAATTGCTGCATTGAATCTCTTCTCATTGAGTTGGTTCGTGAATGACCACATTCGTGCAACAAAAATATGCATTTTTTTAACTGGTGATTTACATGGATATTGGACATTTTCCACATCTTTTTTGCACTGTGGTACATACATTTCTTTAATGGCCCTGACCTTGTCGTCGTCAGGTGTAATGCCTTTCTTTGAGAATACATGCCCCATGTATTACATAACTCTGATTTTACATTTAATTTAATTAATTTCACATTATTTTCTATAGCCCTTCTTATCAAGGAATGCAGCCTCATATCATGTTCATGTCTGGTACTGCCCCAAAAATTATGTCATCTACATATGTATTAACTCCTTCCAACCTAAAAATCCGATTGGTTAACTTCAGCAAGGAGAGAACTATATTCATTGATTGGTTTGAAGACGCGGGCGATTTCAGCCTGAGCTGAAGTTATGATCCTACGTTATGCACACTGGACAAAAGTTACCTTGTGCTCCTATTTTCAATATGAATGGGCTTCCCTCCACTTGCCTTCCCTCCCACCGACACCCGCCTCCATGGGACTGACAGATGCAGAGAGAGAGGGGAGTTGAGGAGCGGGGCTTCATAACTTTTATTTTTTTATCGCTCGACGAGTTGCATGCGCAATGCGCAGTCTCCCGCACCTCCCGCCGCTCAGAGGGGATCTCGCACTCATGTGAAGAGACAGACGGAGCACGCACTGCCCTGATCTGGTAATCGCCGCACACGTGAGCAACCCCCTTGCTTGCGCTTCACAAATTGGCGATCGCTCGATTAGGGTACGCGACATCTGACGTCTTCGAATTAATTGGGTGAAGACTCGACCTCCAATGCGCGTGTGAACTTCTTTAAGCAGTGGGATGCCACTTATGCCATTATATCATGCGTGGGTGGCACCGACCACGTTCTTGAATAAATAAATTGTCCTTAAAGGCTATTATGTCGGTCAAGTTTTGTCAGATTTCATCAATTTGACACAAATTGTTGAGTAATGGCAACCCAAACATTTAACAAATATTGTTTTTTTAAATTAATATGTTCCTAAGATACGGTTGTTTACAGTTGTGTGGACTTTGAGAAAATAAGAGAAGTGTCATTATGATTAAGAGTTCATTGTAAGTACAATAGATAAAAAAAGTTCATATTAATAAAAATGGTTTAATTTAAAGAAGCTTCCACCATAATTTTCATCACAAATTACTTTTTAAAATACCATTTATCTGGATGGAAATACATGAAAGTAGTGTGCTACGTTAGTTTGGCCGTGTTGAGAAAATAGATGCGAGTCGAAAAGAGATACAGATTTAGTGATACTGGAGTGAATGGAGTGAGAGAAAGGGATAGAGCGAGAACGTCATGGGTGAATGTGTTGGAAGACTCTGAAGAGGAAAAATATTAGGTGTTTCAGGAACACGATAGCATGTATGAAACTATACTTGAGTGTAACTGAAGCAAAAGAGGTAGGTATACGAGGACAGGGCAGTATTGAATAAATAATTAAACAAATCTAGTTTTCTAGGCCTAGTAAAAAAATTTAACTTTTTTGGCTTTACCTTATCTGAAAGGGAATGGCATGATGGATATGAATGTATGGACCTAGAATCCGATAGTAAAGGAATATTTCATAGCTCAGAGAATTGGATGATTATCGATTCAAAATAACTTTAACCCAGAGATGATTAAATGGCGACCTTTAAATAAAGGTATACTCTAAAACTATATTCCTAACTGGCGCTCCATGACTTAACCTTCATTGTTCCCCTTCATTTACATACGTCCAAGGTGAACATTCCGTTTTATATTTCACCCACTAACTCGCTAATTATTCTCATACATCCTCATGACGCGACAGCAAGGAGGGTTGTCACTCTCGGCAGCATGTTTTATGAGATATATTGAAAATATCTGCGGTATCTAATTCCTCTATAGCAAGAATAAATGACCTAAACGGCTTGAATAGAACATAATCCGTGTGTGGTCCATTACAATAGCACCCAACAGCTATGCCCAACTCTGGGCTTTCTGGTTCCATCTTACACTGAAACCTCTTTCTCATGTTCCCATTATTAACATAGAATTGGCACGGATTACGCCGGTTTCATAGCGCTATTTCTAACGAAAAGAAGCTCAGACAACTTTTGAAAAGTGTGATTCAGAGACCTGAAATTGCTAAAAGAAGAATAAATATTCTGCTCTAAAGTGAAACATTCTTGGTAACTGTAAAGATAAACTTCGTCAGTTTTACTCCTTTATATTTGCAGGGATATTTTCCATGCGCTATGTCGGACGCATGCACATACACTCAACATATCACTTTCCGTACAGAGTAAATTCACTGACATTTAGCGAATGACAACCGAAAAACTCCCAAGGAAAGTAAAATACTAACTCTAAGCAAGGGTATTCAAAGTTCTGTATCATAAGAGCGAAGTCATTAAAACTCACGTTTAAATTGCCTTATTTATGCAAAAATTCAGGTGAAGAGTTCACTTTTAGAAATAATGCTGAATCGTGATTTTTTAAAAGACCACCAAACAAAAAGAATTTTTGAGTTTTTGCACCATCAGCAACAATGCACGTAAAGAAAAATCATCGTCATCTGAAGCCATAGTTCACTCACATACTCGCCCGCGAGAGAATAAAATTTATATTTTTTCACCAGCTAGTTTGAATTTCTAAAAAAATAAGACACAACAATTCTTTTTGCATATCACAACAGTCTACCAAAGATTCATTTTTTATAGCATGTGTTTCATAATTTAAGAAGAGAAGATAAAATTCCTAGAAATGCATCTGCACTACTCCGCAAATTACAATTTCTTCGCATTATAAATAAAACTGGTTTTTATACGAAATGCTAATCTCCTAGTCGATACACATTTCCATTATTTTTAAAGCAGGGCACAACATGAGGGCAGAAGGGTAAAGTTGTGATAAGCGAGACATAGCATTTGATTTCTGAGCTACCTCTGTCATTTGTAGTCTGTCATTTCCCTTAGTTCAGGGGTAACAAGTTTCCGAACATGGAGGGAGCTTACCGCTGGAGGTGTATACCTACAGGTTGTACGCGAAATCAATGGAGACGGTGAATTAAAACGAGGGGAATAGGAAACAAATACCCTTGACAGGTTAATCACTCACTGTTCCAGAAGAAAGCTATCCGAAGATAATTTCAAAACTTAACAAAAACTACAATAAAAATGTTAACAATCGGAATTCCATCGATACGAGGTGGAAAAACTCCACTGCCTTACACCGAAAAGGACCGTCGACTAAGTACGACAAACGACAGTAAAAATATTTTTCCGTTTCGAAAAAGGTTTAAATATACGCAGATTCGATGGACGGCTTGAAACATCACTCATTAACTCTCACTATCCTTTATGCTTAATGCAACGATCTCAAGAATGGTAACCATCACCAAATAACTGGACGTCGTGAACACAACCAAAGCCTATCTATGTTTTTCGAGGCCAAACGATAAAAACGAAACTACAGGTTTGCTGTAGTTCCAGAGAGAAACCAGTTTACGACATTAAGTGGAGATAGATACATACACGCATTACGTTTGTGGTTTATGGGAGATGCCATGCGTAACCTTATCATGGGTATACGGCAAAAAGATTGCTTCACCCTGAGACATGCCCCTATGGCCGTAACTGGATTTCACCCAAATAAACATGAGATGGAGAAAGTCATCGCATGGTCCAAGCGGGATAATACAAACAAACCCCCAGAGAAGGTAATAGTAAAAAACCATTAGCTAAGCCTAAAAACAATTAACTGCATCCATCTGAAATTTGAGGAAGAGTGAAAATCGCATTGGAGAAATGATTTATTATTACTCCACATAAAACTTGGCAGCGTAATTATAATGGGGTCCCTTGAAAACGACGCAGTAACGTAAATATCGTTCGAGGAAAATAGATATTCCTTGCGAAGAATAATTAATTCAAATTATTGAAAACATAAAATAGGAAGAGACCTTCTAATAGTTTTATTTAAATTTTTAAGGTTATTTTTGAAATGGACCGACAGCTAAGGTAATTTTCGCGATTCAGGATAGGTTAGTGAAATATTCGGAATTTAAAGAATGGAGGAAGGCTGATGAAAACCCCGGCATTTGCATTATCCTAATCTCAACCAAAAGCGCCAAGGGGTTCATTGCCAAAACCCCATCCGACGGACGAAGTACTGCCCTCCAAGCGTTCTCCACGTGAGACTCAAGCAGACATAGGGACTCGACTGAAAAGCCATAGTATTAGTATTCTAGCCACCTTACCAGACGATCTTATTTGAATTTGGTTTTTCTACTTTATACGATTTGTTGTGCGTATCACTAAAAGCATCCGCCATTCTCGGGGCCGAAACCCAGGCCCTTGCGACGGGGAGCCAGTATTATAGCCATCACACCAACCCGTTCCTTTTAATCTTTTATGTGAATGCGAATGAACATCTATGGTTCGTCCTCAGTGTCATGTAAGGTTTTGCCGCGACCAATATTTGTGTACTTTCGAGGGCCTCGTGTGAAAAAACTATAAGGATTACAGAATATCTAAAACTATGACTGGATAGCCCGTTTTGTAGACCATCGGAAATGGTTTGTCGTGAGTGGAGGGGGGCAGCGAGATGACGTCACAGCGCTGCGCGTGGGGGTCTAAATTTGGGCTTGTGTGGGCACGGAACGCGCTCAGTTCAGTTGTATCTCCGGAACGAGTTGGTCTATTTTAGAGATCGAGGTGTCTACAGAGTGCTGAGAACGTGAGTTATACGTTAATAACACAATAAATGTAAAATTATCGTTGGAAAGCCGAAAATATTAGTTACCATCGACCAATTGCTCATACGTTAGCCATTTGTACTAATGATTTCGATTAATAAATGTTATGTAATGTAGCGTATTTTTTTTTCTTTCATTTCAACTTTCTTTCTGGCAAACAAAACAAAAGAATCTCCCAATAACGAGAATAACGTATGTAATTTCGCGTATTTTTTTGTTTCATGTCTTTGTTTTGGGGGGCCATTTTTTTATTTAAGAGGCGGGAGAAATACGGCATGGATGTAAACTACTCTCGTGATACTATTCCAACTATTTCCTTTACTATTCCAAGAATCTCCACCTTCCCACTTCCTCTTTTTACCTCATTCCGCCTTCCCCTATCCCACGGCGCCTAGCAATGGGCTTTCACCGCCAATGTCGCGTATCCCTCTTTCCCTCTCCACCACCAAACCACACACACGCACCCACAAACACAAACTCGGCTCTCGCACGCACAAACATGCACACGGGAGAAGGCGAAAGGGGACGCACGCACGAACGTCAAAACTCAGCCTCTCTCTCTCTTTCTCTCCCCTCTCCAAAAACCTCCATCTCCCGCGCGCTTCTCAAGTTTCCCACCTCCCCCTCAAACTCCCAGTCTTCCCTGCTTCACCCTCTCGCTCTGCTACAAACCCTCCCTTCTCCCCCTATCCCCATCCCATTGCTCCCTACCTATCTATCCTCTCACTATACCTCCAAAAACCATTCTCCTTACATTCTCTCTCTGTCCTACTTCTTCTACCTCTCACGCTCTATCCTTCTCCCTCTCTCTCTCTCTCCGTCCCTACTTCCCTTTCCCTTCGTTTGATCAATACAGGGAGTGAGAGCGACAGAGAGGGTGGGGGCCGGGAGGGGGTTGGGAGGAGTGCAGGAAGCGAAGCCAGCCCACTAACCGAGGGAAGGGAAGCAGCGGAGGAGGCAAGTCATCCCAGCCCGAGACTACCGCGCGGAGTTTCCAAAGCACGCGAGTTGGGGCTGTGAGGGGAGAGAAGAGAGTGGGACATGAAATAAATGAAAGTGAGACTGAAGGGAGAGAGAGGAGAAATGGGAAGAAAGGTGAAAGAGGAAAAACTTCCAGCTCCTCCAAAACTTTTCCCAAATTGATACAACGCACAGCCCTATCAGATGACTAACAGCAGCTAGTTCCCATTACATGACGTCTTCAATGATAGTAGAACTAGTTAAGAGATAAGGACAGATGGGTAGGCTGGTAAGGGTAGAAATGAAAAGAAATGGAAAGAGATGAAAGATGAAAACTCCGACTATCTCCCAACTTTCCATTAGCTGATACGACGCACTACGCCATAACTAATGGATAACTGATGGAAGTTAGTTCCATTCACACGACATGCTAAAACGCAGAAAAAGTGGGAATTATGGAAGGGGACTGATTGCTGGAGTCATAGCACCATTAAAGATCACAAGGGTAGACTGGTTAAAGCAGCAGGTTAATTCCTACAAGATAGTTCTCTTGGCACACGGTACTTCATGGTAGTAGAAGTAGAAAATTACTAGAGATTACCAATAGCTGAATTTCTCGAAGCTGACAGACTGGAGAGGAGAAATGAAAAGAAAGATGAAATGGGAAAACTTCGAGCATCTCCAAACTTTCTTTTAGTTGCTGTCATTATGTACTACCCATAGGATGACTCAAATTAACTATGGACTATGTAGTGCAGCTTTATCCCTCGGAGGGAATGTAGTGATCAACTTCTCGCACTTCCGCAAGAGCTAGAGAAATGAATGGGCGTCCGAAATAAAGTATATTGCGCAGTTGCGGATTTAGAGCACACATATAACAGGGAAAATATAATTAGGCTCAGAAAGGTTTGGACGGACTATGGAGTGAATTAGCAGTTATTGAATGCTATGTAGGCGATGTATGATAATGGTTAGGCTAATGGGAGAATTAATGGGGAGAGTGACTGGTTTGAAATAAAACAGGGGTTATATGATAGGAGTATACTTCGCTGGTTCGGCCATGTCGAGAGAATGGATGAGAATCGAATAATGAAGCCGATATACGACAAAACAGTGAATGGTGTGAGAGGATGGGAGACCGAGAAAATCATGGGTATTTACGGAAGAAGAGACTCGAAGAGGAGGAATATTATGAGAACAGGAATGTGCGTATGAAGCAATGCATGAGAGTAACTGAGGCAAAAGAAGCATGCAAGGATGGAAGAAATTACTAAAGCAGAGTCAGCCTTGGCCTACCACCGAGAATTAAAATTTTAGACTGTGCCTACCCCGTAAGGTAACGGCGTGATGGGTATGTATGTAAAACAACCTTGAAACTGAGTCAAATTCAAATAAATGTAATTGGCATAAACATTAATAAGTGAGAAAATTTCCCTTGAAGTTTCAAGCTGAAAATGTTAACAATTTGCGGAAAACAGCGAGGAGATGATGAAATCAGGAAAAGCACACCTTACTCGCGTAAATTCACGGAAATATTTTTCGTAACTTTTATTTTTAATAATAATGACTAACTATAGTCACCATTAAGTGAAGCGTATCTTTTTAGTTTTGGGGACATCTTTTTATATTGCATAGTGCTAACTTAATTTTTCTGCTTCTTTTGGCAGCATCGCGGTGACTTAAACGAGAAATGAATCTGCACACTTTTATAACCAAATATGGAACGCCCGACAGGATTATTTCAGGAATAGAGGTAAGACAGAGAAACCGCGTGTTGGTATTTTCCTTATCATAGCGAATAGTGCCAAAGGATTCACTTTCCCATGTCCCATCCGAGGACCTGATTGTGAGAGCTGCACTATATAGCACTTTCTTGTGCAGAGCAAATTTTGAACATATTCCTTCAAGATATGGAAATTAAAAAATCTATAGAAATACTTTCATTGAAAGAGGAATAATGTTGAGATGACACCCTGTAAATACGTCAGGTAACTTTTCTCCTGTGAGTAATGGTTAACGTTTACTCCAAATTACGGGAGAAATTGCCTCAATGAGTGCTTGGGTAAGAAGAAAACAGATGTTTCAGAAGGAACAACGCATATTTGTCACATTTGTACCTACGACATGAACGCTCTACCTACAGAAAAAAAGATGCATATTTGTAAACCTCTATCTTCATGTCAATGCACACCCACATCAATTAGAGGCTATTAAAATACCATGACGATAAACATTGGGGATTACGTAAACAGTCAACCCTTTGTGTTTTCCTCGAACTTTCCGCATTGAATACTTGGATATGGCAATGAATTTCCACCGCACGTGAATTCGTACAAAGAGTGAAATGCTCAATTTTACGAACTACTTAATTATTAGGTCAAGGAAATTATAATCGATGTGCCAATAAAAAGAGTCAATTTCATTACAGCGACCATTCACTGTTTTGAATTAAATTTTCGTTACAAAAAGGACAGAATTTTGGGGATAGAACATCACACGCCATCACTGGCTAGCCCGTGGCAGCAGCAGGATTAGTGAGCGGGGCGTCGCCGAAAAACTGTGAAATTCTGGTGACCGGATCCCACTGAGGCATAGATTTTGTGCAGCTGTATTAAGTTATTTTTCAGAATTCGAACACGGCTTGAAACGACCACGGTCGTACACGGAGTACACTGAGTTTCCATGATTGTCGCATGTGCCATAGATTCTCGAATGCTCACGGTTGGCACATGTAAATACAATGGGTCGATTTCCAGTCTAATCACAATTCACATATAATACATGATTTGTATCAATGACGTATCTAGTGAGCCATCTGAATGATTCTCAGTTGACAGCTCCTGGCATTGTGATTCTCTTCTCCTACGACTTCAAGACCAAGACCGACACTTTAATAACATGACTCGACCAAGAAGTAATTGCGAGCTACTGAAAACCTTGTAGGTTGAATCGATTACGCAGCGTATTTCAACAAAGTGTTCTCTCAAACTCAGCGATCTCGATCGAAAGAATTTGATCGGTTTTTAGAGATAACACTTGAGTTGTATAAAAGATATGATGAGATTTCAAACCTTGACAATCTCATATTTCCCCAGTAACCTCTCATGATCACCGCTACATAATATTGGAAGATAGCTGGCCTGTTTTTCCCGGTTATAGAAATAAAGAGATATTGTAGACTTAAAGCCCAACAATGTTCACAAACTGAAGAAAAGTCACAATTTGGATCTCAATCACAAACCGCACTGCAAATCAACGATAGATGAAATCGTTCTGGCAAAAGCTAGGGATATGCCTATACAGGCTTCGCTCAACGATTCTCAATTACTTTCTTATGAACTAGCAAATCTATTGCCAGAATACAATGCCCTCTAAATCAAACTGAAATGATTATCGAGGACTTCTTCCTCCTCATATGCACCAATAGTTAAGCGATAATAATTAGGGATAGAGGGTAGGATTGAAATAGAATCGGTTGGCCCATGGAAACATGTGCAACAGAAAAAACCGACAGATCGCAAAGTGAAATACGCAAAAGACGAAGAGACGAAAAGGCGGAAAATATATCGCTCGCCAGGGAGCATTTGAACAAAAAATAACATATGATCGCTTGATCAGTCACCATATACCTTCAATAAACGAATAAAGCCATTGTGATACTTTGGCTGTTTAAACTTTAAAACACGCATGACATATCGTTGCCTCAGTATTACAAGGTGGTAAGTGCATAGTGATACATATGTAGAAAAATGGGTTAGAAAGTTTAAGGCTAGGGATGGCAAAGTAAATTAGGTTATAAATTGCAAAAATGTTTTTTAAAATATAAATTTATGTTTAATCTTTATTATTGTTATGGTTTTTTATAAAATTAAGTCACATAAGACAAAATGGCGGTATTATCTATTGTAGATACAACTTTGTTATTCTGAAATTGTCATGAAAATAAAATATTACAAAGTTGGAACTACAATTTAGCATGGAAAAAGATTGTGGATTCAATATTATAATTTATTGATGACAAATAACTTAAAATATGTGACCAAGTAAGTGAAATAATTCAACAGCTAAAATAACAGTGAGTTGATATTCTCAAATTGTGGCTAAAAAAATAATATTTCCAAGTTGTAGCTAAAGTTATCATTCAAATAGGTTGTATTTTCATATTACCTTACTTTATTACATAATTTAAAAATATATTGGACAAATGAGTTAAAAAATTGAATATCTTAAAGAACAGGTCATTACTCATTGTTATTCTGAAATTAAAGCTACAAGATTCAACATTGTCAAGTTTTAACTAAATTAGCATTAACCTCAACGTGTGATTAGAACATGCTTACTTGATAAGAAAATGACAAAATAAGTGAACAAATAAGTGAAATAATTCCATAGCTGAAAGAACAGTTCATTGTTATTGAGAATGTATACAGGCTAAAAATCAAATATTACATTTCTGTAACTAAAATTAGCATTCAATTAAATTCAAGTCCATTGTATTTTTAGTAATTTGTTTACTTGACAAAAAATTACAAAATAAGTGAACAATAATTGAATAGGTAGCTGAAAGTATGTACAGTTCATTTTATTGAGGTGTTATCAGTTCTGTCCAATTTCTGGAAACAAGGCGGTGTAATACTGCCACTAACGGCATCCATCTCATCATCGATTTTTTCGCAGCCACCTTCTCTGCACCAACTTCTGTACGTTTAGTTGCTACTTTAGGAGTTTGCAGTTGATGACATACTTCACCTCTTAGTTTAGAACGGTCGCCACTTTAATATTTACTTTTGTCCAATCTTCGTCTCAGTGCGATGTCTTAAAATGTATCTCAAATAATGATTGTGTGAACTTCAAGGCGACTACTTTCGTGTAGGGGACTAACTTGAAATGCAATTGTTTCGCGCATGATTGATAGTCCTTAAAACAATTTCTGCGCATTTGAGTAACACGGTACGGTTTCTTGCGATTAACCTTAAGCAAAATTCGTAAGAAAGAAACTGGAGAATAAAACTCGGATACGGCCATGGCCTTCTCTATGTTACTGTGGATATAGACCACTTCCTGTGTACAGGAGTGCCCAGGTGTGGAATATTTAAGTGTTACAGACTGAATGGTAGAATTATAATTCAAAAACATTATTACTACATAGGATAGGTGCGAGTTGCAATTTTGGGGAACACAACTATCAGTCCAGCATGTTATATTTTGTAGTGTGGGATGCTCTTCGACCACATTTTCCAACACTTTTATGATATCGCTGTCCCGAACGACCCATCTCAGCCTCAGTCCATATTGTGCTATACCCCTGTTTGGTGGTTGAAAGATGGGCAGTTAGGTTATATAGATTTAGCTTTCGATAGTAAAAAATAGCTGATTTCAGCTCGAGGGCATGTTACAACATTCTGTAAATCGAAGCTCAACACAGCTTCATACTTGTTATCTCTGTCCCGTTTTTGTTCGGCACGCATAGCGGTCTTCTCGGCCAAATGTCCTTCGTGCTGAGTAGTCTCTTCTTCTTATGGGTTATTTTCTGCTGCTAGTACTGCATAGGCTTCACAATTATCACATCGGTCACTTTTTGGCACGTGAAGCCCGAAGTTATATTCATTGTTAAATATTTTGTCGTTAATATATTTCTTTACAATGTCTTTGCCCTCTTGAAATTGCTTTTCTTTATAGAGGTCATACATTTTAGACACATTTAAATGGGCCTCCAAATACTCCCGTCAAGTGCTCCTTCTGCAATAGTGGGATTCCATTTTAGGGAAAGACTCAATGTGTTCCCTAATTTCGTTTTGTTGTCCTTCGAGAATTTCTTTTTTTGGATGCAGACCCTTCTTACTAATGAATGGTAGCCTACTTTGTTACATCTTTGTTCTTATGTGCTGTATACACCAGTTTTTCGCTTATGGCGAAAGTTCCTATATAGAACTCTCGGCAAACTTTGATCACTTCATTTTTTACCTTGAAGCTGTATTGGTATGTAAAACTCCGGCGAGATTGGGCACCATATTTTGTTTTGCGGGTGGTCTGGGTTTTTTCGGTGTTGGATGTAATAAACATTTTTTTGCCATGCATGTTAAGCGCGTAATATTGTGAGTGTACTTCTTTACGTTCTTCATCGGTTATAAGTCTGCTGCATCCAAACTTGCATGCGTGTAGACAATCTTTTTTGTACTTTACTTGTTTTGCGGGAATCCGCTTCCCTCGAACAGAAATGTATTCTTGCCCCGACTGGACTTTCTCCTGTCGCATATTGGATTGCTATTGAGTTGGATCCCTTTGACGCTTCTTCGCTAATACTTTATTTGGTGGTACGCCTACCTCAGGATCTGCTGCTAGTACCTCACGCTCTCCCACGTCCGATGTTGCCAGTCTATTGGTTGTAGCCTGCAGAGTTTCCTCTCCGTCAACACCCTTTTCCATGTCCATTAATGTTTGGCTTTCATTGTCAGAGTTTTCTCTGAACAAATTGAAATAAGGAGGAATTAAAATCTACAACCCTCTATTCAGGCTTACTTATGAAATGGTTTGGTCATATTACCACAGGGCCGGTATTTATTGCCCTATATATTTCTGTGCCTTATTTAGCACCATGCACATGGATATTTACATGCTAGGGTCCTAGTGACCCTACACTCTGTCACTGGCAGACAAGATTCCCCCTAACACATAACTAACCCTCCCCCCTAACACATAAGGGTCTACTAGGCCTAGATTACATTATCACAAACCACAATAAGCCTATAAATGTGGTGCGGAGTCTTGGATGAACATTTTGTATGCTGGTAACATGCTATGCTGGCTCAGCCAATAACAAACCCGTTCTCAAACAGATACGACTTTGTAATACTGGGAGAAAATATCTTTTGTAGATATGACTTGGTAACAACAGCTATAACATTTTCATTGTTAGTGCTACGACCTAGCGGACGTTCAGGTAACTAGTTGTACCCAGATACAACAATGTTACATTGAAATTTGAAGAATTAAAAAAATGTCAGTTACGACCTTGTAATACTGAGGCCTCGATATGGCATACTTTTAACGAAAAAATTATCGTTAATTAGAAAAATGTATTGAACGTAATATTCTGGAACTTAGAACAATAGATAAGAAATAACAGCGACAAATGTGAATTTGAATGATAAAAAAATGTGAAAATTTAGCACGATTTATAATAAAACTAATATTGATTAAACATGTTGAAAATATTGCTCTATGGCCTAAAATTTGTGAGTTCCTAGAAAACTGGTAATTTGATTGCATATAATCAAGTTTATAAATCAAATAAAATACAAACATATTCAATAATTTTCAGTAAAGGGCTCAGGACTCTAGCCTACATGTCACTGCAATAAATGTGCTATGAACAACTCGCTCGATCGGCTAATATCCGAGTACAGCTACGACCGTTTCTAACATTACATCTAGCATGTTCACGTTGTTTCAACCATGTAAAAACATTATAAAGGTTAATTTAGATAAATTTCCCGATGTTCCTTCAAGTTCAATGTGAATCATGGAAGAAGACACCTAACAACGAAAGCTCTCGGCTTAACAATTTTATTTCTTTAATTTCCTTCATATGAAATGCAAGCAATTAGGAACTTTTTTCAGCACACATTCACTTCATTAGTTTCTCCACGTAGCTTAATAGCTCCAAAAGAGAGGTTTTACATTATAACAGAAGAATTATCCAACATTAGCCCCGGGACTTGTTCACGATATGGGAGATAAGAAGGTCACGAACGGCTTCTGAATATTTTGCCAAAAGTTCCACAACTGGAAGTCTAACTGCAGATGTGAAATATCCAAGTGAAGACAAAGCCGAAGATATATAGTCCCTGTCTATCCAGTCAAAGATAGATACTTCACCAACAGTATTTCCGCTAAAGATGGGATCTCGGTTATAATATTCGACCAACTTAGAACTGGAATCATATATATCTTCAAACAACAGATTCACGGGATAGAAAGAAAATACATTCATACCAAAATTCACATTGTTTATATCCTTCGTAGATGAGTCCCCATAACGATGCATGATTACTCGCATCAGCAAAACACGATATGAGTTTTGCTTCAGGTACAGCTACAGGAAGAGCTGCGGTTGAGATTGATCGAATTTATTTTTTTTAATACGATGCTTTCGATTGGTGACAAATTATACCCACACAACTTCGTTACCGAATTCATTACGCGGCTCCTCCTGTAAAAACAGAAAATACAAACCACCCGAAAGAAATCAAATGGTCTAAATTAGCTGAATGGAACTACATAAGAATAAGTGCAGTAGAGAGGGGGATGGAAAGTAAGAAGAAAATATTTTTTAATGAAAGCGATAGTGAGTTAGGAGTATGGTGATATTCACAGCGTAGAGAATCAGATGGTGGAGGGAAAGGATTAAACTCGAGGGATGAACGGGTGAAGGTGAGGGAAGCACGAGGGTGTCATGATGAAACCAAAGGCGGTCCTTGTTTTTTCTGGCAAGAGAGAGGGGGGACGAGAAAGAAGACCACTCCACGTAAACGCCGAGGAGAGCACTCTCTTGCACCGGAGCGGGCGGTCGGAGTGGACGAGAAAACGGGAGGAGATTATGGAAGGGAAAGTAGCAGAGGGTGGAAGATGAGAAGCGTTGAGCACGACACGTCAGCAATCCAGGATAAATTCATCACTGCTTGAACAAGCTTGATTTTTCTAAGATTAAAACTACAAAACGCCAAGATCGAAGACAGTTAATGAAATCCGAAATGCATTAGTAAAAACTGTAGCTAGAAAAAAATAAGTAAGGTTTCCATAATACAAATTTCACCAGGAGCGTTGAATTTTAGCACTTAGTATTGTAAAATATTTTTGCATGAATACATTTAAAACATGAATTTACATCTATCACAAGTAAAATTATGTAGTAAAAAACAGAATCAATCTTTGAGGGGATAAATAAAAAGCTACAGTTCTGGATCCCATTTTCGCAGGTTTAAAAACCTTTTCTCTGTAAATATATTCTGACATGTTTTAAGCCACGAAAATAGTTTTAAGCCAAAATTCACCTTATGCAAGGCGGAGATACTCGTCCGAATTTACAATTTGACTCTGTTAACAAATATCTTTCAAAAAGCCTCAGCTATGACTACTGTCAGGTACATTACTAATATAAGATTAAAATTTGTAAGTAAACAGCAAAAAGAGCTTGTAAACTATTGCAAAGGAACCGAGGATTTTTGCTTAACTAACATCCCGAACTGGAAACCAAGATCGCTGCTCAATATATTATTATTCGTTTCCAGGTTCACCGCCTTGCCTTTTTCATAACATGATGCATTTTTATTAACTTCTATTGACGTCTTTAATGACCCTAAACATTAAAGACAATAAAAAACGATACAGCTATATGGAAAGAGGAGGAAAGATATTGATGCGTAAAGCAGAAAAAGAGCCAGTTTTTGTGCTTACGTGTCTTGATGATCTAAAAAACTTGTGATTAAATTTTTTATGTCAATTAAAAACAGTCAATATATGTTATTCCAAGATGATACTAAAATTTTGGCTACTAACGTATCGTTTATCCACCAAAACATACGAACTTTAAGAAGAAACTTTGATCACTTTCTTATCCATCTAAATTCCTCCTCCGATAAAGCGGCAGTAATAATGTTAACAGAAACATGGAAAACGAGCTCTGAGGTTGATTTATATAGAATGCCCGGTTATAAAAGTTTTTAAAAATGTAACGACAACTGTAGAGCAAAAGGTGTGATGGTGTATGCTGAAGAAGAGGTGAAATCCTGTTCGGTGCCAAAACAGCTGGTTCCGCTGACTGCATATTGTTAAGTTTATCGTTCAATATTATAGAAATACAACTGTTATGTATCTACCGGGACCAAAATGTCCCAGGAAATCATTATTTAAGGATATAGAACCTATCTTAAGAGACTGTTAAAAGAATCTAGTAATAATGGGGGATATTAATATTAATATACTAGCATATGATGACCAACGTGATCATTACATTAATCTAATGAGTTCTTATGGCTTAACCAGTTTAATTGATCAACTAACTAGAATTTTTTTAAATTCCGCAACTTGTATTGATCATGTTTTTGCCAAAATTTACAATTCATATAAATTCAAAATGTCTGTAAATGTGCATCACTTGGCTAACACTGATCATTCCATGGTTGAATTTAACATTTCTAGCTCTGATATTTTGTATTCCGCTTATTGTACCGAGGAGAAAAGAAATGTTGCGGAAAAAACTAACATTGAAACTTTTAAATCCTTGGTTAACAGTGTTGACTGGTCTCCAGTATATATAGAGACGAATGCTTCCACAACCTTCGATTTTATGATGGATTTTTGTGTACCAGTCTTGAATTCTCGAAATATGAACTTAATCCAAAAAGTTCACCTACGTTCCTGAAACCTTGGATGAGCGAAAACTTCTTAAAAATGATTGACAAAAGAAATTATCTCTTAAGGAAAACTAGGCGCTATCCTAATAATAACAGCCTTCAAATGAAATTTTTAAAGTACAGAAACAATCTAAGAAAAAAGTTAAGGTCTGCGTCAAACGAATACTATATGAACCAATTTGAAAAATTTCGAGGTACGTTAGTCAGCAATGGAATTTGTTAAGGGAATTGATGGGAGAGAAAACTGCACGTCCACATACTTTAGAATTGAAATCATGTGGTAAAACAATAAAAAATTCATTTGATCTAGCTTCTGAATTTAATAATTACTTTATTAGTGTGTTTCATTCAAGTAAAACCAGTTTAAATACCAGTAAGCTTTTGAAAAACCCTTGTGCTACACAGTCTTCCCTCGGTTATTTTTTTTTAGAGCCAGTTTCTCCCACTGATATTATTGATATAGTCAATTCACTTCTACAACGAAAATCGCCAGGTCCTGATGGGATAATACTAAATTGCAAAAGGCTATAACCTTAGATATTGCACCAGTTTTTGCTCATGTATGCAAACTGAGCCTGTTAAATGGAGAATTTCCCAATCCTCTAAAAAAAAAAAGCTATTGTGATTCTGGTTTAAAAACAAATAAATAAGAAACGGTGATAAATAAATTTTCATTCATTTCAATACTTAAAAAACATTAAACTCAATCCGATTTTTGCACGAAAAGTTATAAAAACAAATTTTGCTACTTGACAAAGGTAAAAATCCATTTTCTAAAAATACTGTGCTCTATATGAAATCAAAATGAACAAGATCAAACAAACTTTAGCCATACAAAACGAGATAAGCTCGGTTAATTCTTATTACGGTTACTTCTTACTTCAACGGTTACGGCATTAATTGTACGAAGCAAAGAAGGAAAGAAAATACAATTCGAAAAGCATCCTGAGATTCAATTCAAAGCCAAGAGATGAAAATTGCATCCTAAAATCACAGAAGCGAACGAGCTAAAATATCGATTTAAGGTAGTTTGAGCGAGATATTTCTCTAGTCATAGTGGAGACTATATTCGAATTTCATATATTGATTTCAGCGTCTTTAAGAAGTGCGAAGTAAATATTGTAATACTAATGGTGCAAAAATATAATTATAAATGACCAAAATTCTCAGTAATTAAATAAATATATCTACATAAGTCTCTAATTTTACTCATTTTTGACGCCGTACGGCTAAAAGGCCTTCAAAACAGCAGGTTTTTTGCGATTCTGTAAAAATTAATGCGGAGAGTAATAGATTAATTTTTATAAATAGTTGAGAAAACATAAAACTACACAACGTTAGTTTTTTGACGAAATCTAGGTGTAATAAATTCCTAATTGTTTTCAATAATCTCCCTCCGGAGCGCACAACCGTTAACTATGCCATGTAAAACAGCTTATATTTTCAGGCAAATTGCTCGAAAAGTAGTTCGGCAAAGGGTTAATACTTTGATATCATTGGAAAGATGGGAGTTTTTTCTTTTAAATGAGGTAAAATAGATAAATTTCTAGGAGAAGTGGTATTTAGCTAAAACTACCTTAAACATGAGCACTTGAACTATGCTGATGAGCGTATGCGAGAGAGTTAAGCATTAGCAACATATTTTGATGGCTTATCAGCTCACAGCGACATTTTTCTATGTTTACCAGCTCACGGCGATTGAATAAGATGCTCCGAGTATTGCTTCCTCAGAATAGTAATACCTACGTGAATGAGGGTTTGGGGAGATTTAAGGGGGCAGGAGGGAAGGGGAAGAGAAAAGAGCTCGACCACGCACTTGTATCATTCCTCTACCCACCTTCCCCTCCCCCCGCCTTCACCGTATATACTATTCACACCCCCCCACTCCCTGGTGGGTGTGGAGGGAACGGGAGAGACTTAAGATGAGGAGGGGAAGGAGGTCTCGGAGACGAGGGAAGGGTTTTAAGGGGGTGGAGGACTCGCAAGGGTTTCGTCCTCACATTTTTTTATTATTATTTTCCTTCGTTTTGCGGGCCTCTCAGAAATGTTGCGCGGGATAATTAATATGCCCGCTTGTCTCCGAGAGAGCATATTAAGTAAGGAAGGAAGGATTCCAAGAAAGAAGTTGGAGAAGGAGGAAATTCATACATCCTTGGGAAGGACTGGACTGATATATTTCTACTCACGGCCTTTAATTAAATGTCCTCCGTTTCCGAGGCATGAATTTCCGAACTTGCCCGAGAACACGATTGGGAGGTTTTTTCCTCCGGCAATCGTATTCCAAAATACGAAATTATCTTCAAAAACTGTAATTATGTATTTCATGAGGGTTATACTGTAGCAGTTAGCGCATACAGAGAGGAATCCACCCCTCCTCTCACTAAATACTGTAGCCAAAGGAGCTCTCAGCTCGAACAGCACGTATATACTGCTCTCTCATCAGGAAAATAAAGCAAAATTTACCAACAAAAATTTCTCCGCAGCCTAGTTGAAACGAAAAATTTCTGCTTCTGAATGCTCCTCTTACTCTCAATAACCACATTGGCATGTGAATGCACATTATAAAATAGACAGGATAGGTCCTTTACCCATCGTCTTACATGGTTGTACTTGAAGGTAATAATATAAAAAAGAAGGTAAGGAAGGTGAATACAATGCATGCATCCTCTTTAGTCCCAGTGTACCATACATGATAAATGGTCTATAATGATTTGAAGCAACTTTATGTCGTTAGCGCCTATTGTATCGTATTCTATAAGAAAATTATCTTTAAGGAATATCATAAAATAGGCCCTGATTCAATAAAAATATGCATGAATCACAAAAGTAAAGATACCATACATGCAGTATGTAGTACCATGGAATTAAAAGATAATTTTTCATCAACCTGGAAAAGTCGAAAGAAGCTTCATTCAGCTTTGAACTCATGCCTCTCTGGTTGGTAAATATATAAATAATTCTTATATTGCTAGTGGAATAATAATTATTTTGAAAACTTCAACTACGATAAGACTGAGAAACATTTGGAGGGTCTCTAATTCGATATCGAATGATGACTCTGTAGATCTCTTAAGACACCTTCCGATAATTCTCGAGTTAATTTATTCCTTTGCAAAAACTATTAATATGTTGAAAGTAGCTGAAGCAACAGAATTGTAAAAACCAATAATCGCTAAGGGACAATCATTAATTAACTTTAATTACTAAGATATTTTAAGTGGGTATCGTAAATCATTACGGAGGAACATTCCCTATCATATTTTACTAACCTGAATGACGAAAAAAGTATTTATTTATTGAAGGATATGTACTATACATATACTATACAATATTTAATAGTAAAATCTCAGGCACATTTTAAATATAAATTTCCCATATAATTTGCTTTTTCTATTCCTTGCATTGGCTCAGGGCGTACGATACACCATGGAGTCCTCCGGCTTACGAGCAAGTGGCCTTATCTTGTGGAGATTGAGTTACATACGTTTCCTCGTCGATTTCCACTGAAGGGCAGCATCCCGATCGGCCACTCTCCCTCACGCCATGGTCCCACCATGAAATTCAGCGATTAATGAGCCCCGCGCCTCATTCAACCATCCCCTACTTTCTCCCTACTCAACTCACTTTCCTCCACACCGCAACGCACATCTCTTACATCTGAAAAATTCACGCGACGCGGGTCCCGGCATACCTACATCTCCTCCTGGAAAAGGGGTCGCAACGGGGTGAAACAGGGTAGAGGCGGTAAGAAAGATAGCATAAAAGCGAACGGAGAAGAAATAAGTAAGACTTAACGAAGAGGAAAAGGACGCAGGGGCGGTAAGGACTGCAGTCAGGCCCATTCGGAGCGAGACTTACCGAATGGACGAAGTAAACCTGACCAGCTATCATTACGGGAGTTTACAAGAGCAATATATGCAGCAATAAGAAAGTACACTGAAGAAATGCCCCTTGAATATTAATGTAAAAAAAATCAAAATGCGAAATTGCACAGAGAAAAAATCATTCGCCTTGACCGGGACTCCTCTCCTCGGGAACTATTTTTCCTCAGTGAAATTTCGCAATTTTGTGCGCCTGCGGGTGACTCCGTAAAGGAAATACTGTGGCTAGTCCCCGTAACCTTAAATTTAGTCAAAAACCAAAATAATGGAAAGTGGAAGAAATCATCCTCAGACTTAGCAAAAACAGGAGAAAGTGGACTAATTTTTCTACCTATGAAGAAGGAACATCAGTGATGGAAGAGAGAGAAAAGTAGCAAAAGCTAAGAAAGCATTCTACAATGAGAAGAGATTACTTACTGTTAGCAAGAAATTCAAGCCTCGAAGTAAGGAAGTACTTCATTAAAACAGGTGTGGAGTATGCTCTAATATAGTAGTGAGGATTGGACGACAACAGCAGTAGAGCAGAGAAATTTAGATGCAATGGAAATGTAGTCTTATTAAAGAATGATGAAGGCAATATGGAAGGAGGAAATGTAGTATAACGAAGTCCAACGAAGTACGGGGGAAAATATAAGCTTGATGAATAATATTCAAAGCTGAAGGGAAGCTTGGGCACATTCCTCGACGGCCTCTTCAAAACAATATTGGGGCAAACGAATGGTATGATTAATGGATGCTGATGATCCTTTCTGGTATTGATTAAAGAAACTCGATATGTAGTCTAGTTAGCCGTTTTTTCTTATTGCGACAATAATATTTTAGATAGTCCAAACAGCTGACACTTTCCCTAAATAAAATGAACATAAGACTTTGAGTTGTCTGTCTTGTATTAATACGGATGCGACCGGGAAGCCCTAATGTCGGGAATGTCACCTCAGTATTTACTCAACACTGGGAAAGCGCTTCTAAACTGGTATCTCGTGAGGTGGTCCCAACATTTTCAAAAACTTCTTCAAGGCAACCTCCTAGCGACCGTCGACGGCGGTAAGGAAGGGAAGGCAGCTACTAACTTCCTTCGCAAGGCAAGAGAGGAGAGAGAAGGGTAAGGCGGCCGATATCTGAACGACCACCGCTTTAAGGAAGATCGGAAAGAAGAGAGAAGTTATGAGAAGGGAGAGAGGGCAGAGGAGAGATTAGATAAGATGTTTATTAAACTCCCTCTCTCCTCGCTTCCCTCTATCTAAGGCCGGATACTCCTGAGAGAGAGAGAGAGATCGAACGTACGTGTATTAAGGGAAAACACCCACGCTGCACTTAGCTTTATCATTTTCTTTCCAACCCTGATGGTTCGTATTAAGTCCCGTCGCATTATGCGAATGGATGTTTGCGAGATTAATACATTATCACTGATGGGCCACAAAAAAAATGAGACGCTCAGAGCGAGTTGCTGCACTTTTAAATTTTTCGAAGTGTTTTAATTTTCTTATATAATGCAAAGCAAGTAAGTATAGGGTTACGAAGGAGTTCATGGAATAGGTGGGATCGTGCACTTCCGTCTTACGATAACTGAAGTATGCTTGATTCTCCCCAGATGAAGCAGCTGCGCTCATTTTCATTTGCATCTTCCACTTCTCATCTATTGAAAAGGCATGTGTCCCGTCTCGTGAGTACTCTTTCCGTTAATGGTTTGCAAACAGAATTAATTAAAAGAGTGTGGAGTACATTATTTAGAGATATTAACACCGACACACCTGCGAAAACGGAGAAAAGCGATCCCATCGTACATCGCAATGCAAAAAATGTACACAGCAACACCCAGGGCGGCAAAAATTCTTGGCCTGTAGGAAGATAAAAAAAATTTCTATTGACCTGCAGGACTCAAGTCTTGTTTTTTTCAGCTTTTGTAACCTACTATGTATCATTGCCTTCACGCCTTACGTATGTCTACGCACGAACATATCTTAATGCGTGACAAAGGTTTATGTTGATGAGGAGAATGACATTCTAGCCTCATAAAATAAATACCCCAAATCTATCTCCTTATGCAGGTAACAGAGTTACACAAACTACATCCACTTAAAACCCCTCTAGCCGGTGCGGTAGGCATGCACGCCCTTGCGACGGCTCGAAGATACCAATCACAAAATGGTAGGGTAGGCATAGGAAAAAATGGGAGTAGACACTAGACAGGGAAATAGTGAGTCGTGTTTTGAAAGAATTACTTTCTCAACCTGCCCTTGTTGTAGTCGCGAATGGTGCGAGGGAATTAAGAACTCTTGAACATATCAGTTTGACTGAGTTTCTACCTTACTACGTCGCTTTCTTCTGAATTTCAGAAAAAGTGTGGGAGCATAATAACATCCGCAGTGTCGACCTGAAACTCTTAATATCAGAATTTCATTTTAGTAATTTTTAGCGAGTGGTTGCCAATCCAATGCTACTTGTTTTGCCAAACCTTATGCTCACACGACAGAGTTTTTAACAAAACGCGTAGCTTTCCTTCGTATTTTGTTAAGTACAATATATCTCATAAACGCGTACCTAAGAGGTCTTCCTTAGTAGTTAGTAGACCGGACCGAAATGGGAGGGATGGGAAGGAACTGGTGTGGCAGGAGAGAGATAAAGAGAGAGGAGGGAGGGAGGGAGGAGAGGAGAAGGGGGAAGAAGTAATGTGGGAGAGTCGCACCACCCCGTCTGACCAATGGGAGCCCGGAGGCGCACCATAACTTGCAACCGTCCCACTTGAAACGGTGCCAGAGTACGTAAGGGGCATTAGGATTTTCTCTCTCCCCATTCCTCCTTCCCCACCAACGGGCGGCGGCCGGCCGGCTCCCACAACCAATCTCCTCCTCCTCACCCAACCCTCCGTACCCTCGCCGACCAGCCAAACCATCCCACATACATCCAACGCCATTTCTTTTTTTTTACTTCGCCGCTCTCTCATGTGGATGTGTATCGGAGGGAGGAGAGTGGATGAAGCAAATAACGCGATAGGAAACATTGGCCTCGCAATTTATTCTTAGTATATTCCGCCACTTCCGACTGCGGTGGGTCTGCTATCATTATTCAGAACGAACACGACCTATCTAAATAGTAAAAATCGGGAGCTAAAGAATGAGACACAATTAAAGCAAATAATTCCAAATCTCCCGAAATGAATGGGACTCTCTCTTGAAAATGCAAGGGGTTATCAATTTAACATGGATAATAAACGCCATGCATAAAGCAGAATTCAAGGACCGTAATTCTATTAATTATTTCATCAGGTTTATCCAGATACAAATATCGTTGCTCTGAATCAAAGTCTCCAAGCAAATGTTTTTCTCCTTCTGGTAAAACCATTGTATTAAGACCTTCACTAAAACAGCCCTATTTACAAACATATATTTGCTATAAATTCAGCTTTGATGAAAAAGTCACCCCGTATTATGCCGCAAGTTGCTCGCTTCCTGCTATACCTAGTATCACAAAATACTGACCTCCGAATATTCAAACACCAGATTACGAGGACTTAAAATGCGATTAAATGAAAAAATACTGTACATTAGCTAGTCAAATACGCAAACATTCTCAATGTTTGCTCTTAGTTCCTAAACACTGCCTCCCTTCCCGTCGTCTCGTAGGCTGATGCACAAAGGACATATTCAATTGACGGGGAAAGAAGTTCGGGTCTTCCTCTGTTTTCGATAGAATATAGGTACCTATACTCTAGACGCCGCCGTCTCAACCATTTCAATGGCAATTTGCGTTCACTGTGAGTGCAAGCCGAAAATTAAGACAGAAGTATAGTGAGCGCTTCACAAAAAAGGATTTTTTGGCATAGCAATAAATTATATTCACACCAATCACCTAGAGTCAAGGAATAATTAATGAACAGTGGGCAGCAAAAGCGAACTAAATTTATTGGATGGTATAAAGCATTTATCTCTTTCTCAGGTGGTGGCATAAAAATTGCAAATTTTTCAATCAAACAGATTGTAAACAAAATTAGTAAACAACATAAGCAGCATTTCCTGAAACAATAAATAAATAATTAAATAAGCTTTTATCACCAAACCTGGTAGGATATATGCATTTGCTACGGGAATATTGTAAGAGAAATCCACCTGCATCTTCATTAGTGACTATCTACTAGAAGCATCTCATATAACATAATTATGCATGACCCTTAAAAATCAATTAAGAAAAAATAACTTAATTTCTAATTTTGAAACAAAATCTTGATACATAATGTACATATTTTAAGTGGCTACGGTAATTTATTAAATAAAATTTTCGGGGTTTGAAAAATTATTATGGCTTGTAAAATTATAATTACGTGGGCCTGGTGGAGGAGTTAGGTCTGTTCCCTTAAGGCCTGCTTGCTAATATTTCAAGGATTCAATCTGGCCGCAATTGTTGCTTCCTACCACGTATCCCACACGCTAATTATTTTTTCCCAGGCGATAGACTCACAAGAATTGGAACCGAACAGTCGCTTCAACAGAGGGGTCATTGAGAATATATATGATTATTATTAATGCTTAAGAAGTGCTTCCACAGTGAAAGATAAGGTTACATTTTTACACAAGTCCACCCGTATCGGTTTGGACAAGCCATCAGATCGTAGACAAACAAAGATTTAGATTAATAGCAAAGGCAGGACTGGCAGGGAATATTTCATAATTTATTACATCATAAAGCCAAAAGTTTGGTTGAAAGTAAGTAAATAATTTAAGGCACTTAAAGATTGCCGTTATCTAGGCTTTTTCTGCACAGCACATGATGATTTAGTATAAAATGATCATCTTCAAACATACTGCATTATTTGTTTTTCAAATTGGTATACACATATTTCACAGATTAGTTTTAGAAATATTTTCGAGATAAAATTTTAATTGTAGCTTGCATTTGCATTGCAGATGACTTAGTGTAAAGTGATCATCTTCAAACATACTGCATTATTTGTTTTTCAAATTGGTATACACATATTTCACAGATTAGTTTTAGAAATATTTTCGAGATAAAATTTTAATTGTAGCTTGCATTTGTTTTCCTCCAATTATCTGCTCTGTTTTCCTCGGATACGTTGCTACAAATGGCCAGTGGTGGGACCCCTTCAATGCTGCGCTCGGCCGTCGGAACCCACGGTCGGCTGGATCGAGAGTGGACCGGGGAAGGAGAGCCGACTGGACAGGAAATACGTCATCTTCGCAAAAGGCCTCTGCCCTTGACAGCGGGGCCATCAATCTACAAGGGGTCGGGTCGGGCACGGCGGTTAAAAGTGCTCGTCTCCCACACAGAGGGGCCAGGGTTCGGATTTGACCTTAACTGCACCAATATATCTCGGCCACATTGGCCCTCTTCGTGGCTCCGCCCAGAATAGATACCTAACGGGGAAAGCCCAAGGAACGAGAGATTAAAATTACTATATTTCAAAAGCACTTTTTAATCGTATTGAGTCGTCATTGCAGTTGATACAAATCACATTTCCTACAGTTCTCCTCTTTTCTTTTAGAAATGCATGCATATATACGTACTTTTTATTTTTCATTTCTTTGCATTTTTGCATTTAACTTAAGTTTCTCTATCCGAAATTCTCGCTTTTTTCCACTCCTCTCTTCATGTGCTGGTGATTTCCTGCATAGGGTTTTCTAGTTAAAGATCAATCGTCAAATCTTAGACTCAACTCTTTCAGTGACGGACCTCACTGCTCCAATGAATGTCTTTAAAGATTGATACACATAGTAGGAACGAAAATTCACAGAAAATGTACCTATGTTATTTTACTTATGCAAAAAATGAGAGTTGATAGGGTTAAAATATGAATAAAGTTTCCCATAAAGGTTGGTACTACCTTTAATAATGATAATTAATTTTTGTTTGACATATTATTTGCAACTAATTTGCTTCATAGTGAATAATTTGTCTGACATCCATATTATTTAAATCCATTTCAGCATTAACGGAATTACGATTTCCTTAGACAAATGATGAGCTGGCGGACTCAATATCTTATTTCTCGTACTTGCTAACTATATCCTAATTGCCTTAACGTCAGGTAGTCTGTATTTTTATGCATGTAGAGATTATTTTATTGTGTGCCTAGTGATATGGCGTTTAAGAGTGGACTCGAGAACTATGATCTCGCCCAGTAATATAATTACTTACACCTATGTATCTGTCCCACCGCGAGGTTTCTCTCCAACCGTGGGAATCGTACTTCGCAAATCGTTATTTGGCTGAGGTCCATCATTTGCACAATACATGGAGAGCATGAGTCCCAGTTTTTTTTTCAGAAATATGCAGAATATAACACAGAATATAAAATAGTGCGTCTCACGGTCAGTGCACTTTTTAACGCTGTAAAACATATCTAAAATCCTGGGAAGAAGGCTTCCCTGGAGTGGTGTGAATGAAGGCCGTATCACACTAAGGGTTACGGCGGCTGTTCCAGTTACGGTGGCGCTTGCAGGTTGCGGGTTGGCCGATCACACTCCTTGCCCGCGCAGGAGGTGAGCGGGGGGCCGCCGTCTGCTTATTTACTGTGTTCGTCCAGTTGTTCGCAATGAACTCGGGGCTTTTACAACAAGCATTGCATAAGCGCAGGCAACGAAACGCATGCACATGTGCATTAACATACAACAATTACTAGCCGCTTTGCACCAGTAGCTGGACATAAACAAATGGTGCGCCTTTCATCTGATAACCAAAACAACGTAGTCACGTGATGATTCTGACGCATGCCATTGGCTACGGATGCAGCCGCGCGGTTGAAAAATAGACCCAGGTCTATTCTATCGGTTTAACCCGTGGGCTTAGCTGCTGAGCGATAATTGGTCGGGAGCCAACCTGCCACCAAAACCCGCATCCGGAACAGCCGCCGCAACCCGTAGTGTGATACGGCTTTGAGGCAGAGTCTTCTGGATTTTCTTCCGCGTTGGATCATCCTGGTGAACGACGCGTTTCGCTGGCGTTTGCACAGTCTGCTTCTTGTGGTCCAAAGGAGTATCTTCGGTCGTGAAGAAGCAGACTGGAACACCTACTAAACGTGTCGTCCACCAGGATGGTCCAACACAAAAGGAAACGTGAAAGACTTGCTCTAAAAGCCTGTTTACAAGATGCACGTACCTACCTACTTGTTTGAGTAGACGTGAAGACAATGGCCCCTTCAAAACTGTAATTTGAAAACACTCCACCTTGCGCGAGCGTACGAAAGTATGCCCATAAAACAGTCCGCTCTAATTTTGACCACATGTTCACGCAAGTATCTACTATCGAGACACGCAACTTTTGCTGAATACAAACTAGTTTTCAGTAAATGGCATATGAGGATCATATAATAATAATTACATGGATAATAGTTGCGGCTTTCTAAGAATAATTCCGTTTTCGACTGGGATTAGACGATTGCTGATTGAATAAAACTCAAGTCTGCGAAACAAAATAAGCAACCAGGTGGATAACTCCTGAATGAGACTTTTGAAACAGTGCAGGTAGTTTGCCAAAAATAGAATGCACGGCTGCTTTCTGTTTCAAATAATGCAGTAAAAGAAGGTGATGATACCTACTTGGCTTAAGCCAAATCGTTCGACGTATAGCAATGACTATTGGCTACAACTCCTTGAATATTTAAGTCCTAGTGCACCTCCAGAAGTTACAGAATCAAGGCGTACGAGTTTTAAAGTTAATCGATGTACCAATTCATCGATTTTTGGTTATATTATTCGATGTCATGCTACGATTTCTAATGATGCCATTTTAGATTATTGGTTGCTGCCAATGGTAGGATACTGAACATTGATTAACGTACTACGCCAAAAATAAATACTATGAATATATGGGGAAGGGACAAATTACAGTGGATGTCAGTACAGGAATTATTTTCTGTGATTGACAAGAAAGATGAGAGCTACAATCATAATAATGATGAACATCATCGGACAAAAAAAAACTACGCCTATCAGAAAGAAATATCATATTTGCGAGAGCTCATTTACACAACTCTTAAATTTGCATTGAATGCACGAGGGGAAGGGTTATTGGAATGCCCATCGGAGTCCATCAAATTATCACGCAATTAGTAGTAATTATGTTTGCAATAACCTCGTCACATTAATGAGAGTCATTAAAATTAGTTTTGAAGCGACATATGACGGAAAAATGCACGGTTACCGAATTATAAACTCATGAACCGATTTTAAAAGGTCATGTGACCAGAATTTAGTCGATTGGCCCTGCATCGTGAGCCATTAGACGACTGCCTCTTTGCTCAAGTGGGCAGAATGACACAATCTTTGAATATATCAATGAAATAATTGCATTGCATTAAATTGATAATTAATATTGAATACCGGGCGATACCAGGAGGGGATTTAAGGGACAAGCAGGAGCCGAAGGCTGTATCATTCATAGAAAAGAAAGAAAGGATATGTAAAGGGAATGAGGTCCAGATACGCACGCAAAAAACTCATTTTCAAATGGTTCATTTTAATTAACTTTTTTTTTGTATTTTCACGCAAATGTCGGTCCCCTCTGAATTAGAGGAATTAATTATAATATAATTAAGACAATTTAGTCAATTAGAAATCCTTACGGAAAATAGCTAACGCAAGAACATGAGTACCGATATGCCACATGAAAATAGGCAGGTATCATTTTTATAAGGTGTTATAAACGGCCTGTAGGCATACCTAAGCGTTAAATCTAAGATTTATATTCAGTAGGCTTCGATATGGCTCAGCGCTACTAAATTTATTTTATATGCATTCTATCTCTCTTTCTCTCACTTTCTAAGTTTCAGATAAAAATTATTAGGCTTAAATATCTAAAGGCGTGAAATATTTCGAATGCAGGACGAGAAAAAAAAATATCCAAAACGGATTCCCAAAATGGAATAAAACCAGTCAGTCCAATTTTTCAATTTAAATTGACAGTGACATGGAATAACTTGAGACGGGAGTACGGATTAGATTGTCTGGGGAGGGGGGCGGGAGAACTTATTCCACGATCGAGAGAAGGGGATAAGAAACTTGCGAGAGAGTTGATATCTTAAAGAGCGAGGGAGGAGGGAGTCTGAAATAGTTGCCGAGAAAAGCGGTTAAATGTGTCGAGGCGACGGTGCCAGTCTCAGAAGATGCGAATTTCACTCTCGCACCTGTAGATGACAGAATTCGGTGAGAGACACTCCAACTCAACGCGGACACTTCCCGCAGCGAAGGACTGCCGAGTTTTTATCAAAAAAATTACGTACAAGTGGAAGATCTTATAGACTCTCAGCGAAAGAGAGGAATTCCAGAAAATTTATTCTACGACTCGCTGACGTTCGAGTGGTATTATTCAACCATCGACAGCTATAATTACAATGCATAATTTCAACAATTCGTTTCAACGCGAATTTTTCACACATGTAGATCATGACGATCAGACAGAGGAGCCAATATCCTTCAACAAGCACATCCCTCTGTTTTTTACCTTCAATTTTAATCCAGATAAAACCACAAATAAAACTAATAAGGAAAATCACGAATATACATTCAGCATGGTACGCTTTGGCAGGAAAGCTTGGCAAAGCAATCATGGGAGAGAATAAAGGCGATCTGCTTCGAAAGCTGAAATAAAAAAATGAAGAATATTAATGGAAATGATGATGCAAAGAAAACCATTACAATGGTTGGTGTTAGGAAGGAATAATACAAAGCCGCATTATGACAGCCAGAATTGGAATAATTCCGGTATCTAGGCAGTTAAATTATCACTGAAGGAAGAAGAAAGATATTGTGAGCAGAATAGCCCAAGGAAAGCAACCATTCTACCATAAGAAGAGTCAACTAACAATCAGCAAGACAAGCTTGTAAGTAAGAAAGCAGTCAATTAAAACATTAATTTGGTATATGCTGTTGAATTGCAGTAAATCTTGAATGATAACTGCAGCAGAACATAAGGATTGGAAACAATAAAAAAATGGTACACCAAATTGAAGAATGATGAATATCAAATAGACGGATAGAGTCGCCAATGAAGATGTGTAACAAAGAGTTTAAGATAAAAGTTTTTTTATGAAAAACTCGAACAAAATTTATAATATTTTTACTGCATTATAACATAGCCCTTCGCGAATCGAAGGGAAGCTAGTGAAAAGGATATTTCCCACCGCTAAGTTTGAAGTTTCCAACCTAAAAATTACCACTCAAGAATTCAATTGAAATTCAGTTTTCGTAAAACTACCCTATTTTATTTTTAATCACTTTTACGAATCACACACAATAGCACAACACCATACAGTATTTAATTTTTGAACTCTTCCATGGAGAAATATACCACATTGATATACCATCGGGTGTGTTTTTAGAACCAATTCTGGGCAAGTTGAAGTGAATGCAAGACTGTTAATACATAAAATGGCAAGAAATATGTTAGCGGCTTGAAATGGAGAATAGGCCTAGGCTGTGTTACAAAAAACTTTTTATCCTATGTATTGAATGGATAAATGCTTGTTAAGGTGCTAATGCTCGATTACCTCCCCTCGGACAAAGGGCAAAGACTGAACAACTGCAGGCAGTTTCGGCGATATCCATCATACGTTTGATGCGATTCGATCACAGGGTGTGGAGGAGAGGCTGCTGCCATTGCGACTAATATTGCGCATGAAATCAGAATTATGAATCGGCATGATAGTGAATGAGATAAATAAATAACTAAGAAAACGACAGTACGGCATAACATTAGTCACCATGGTAATTCAACAAGTCAAAAGACTTTGAGGCCCCCTCATGTATCAAATATTAGCTATAAAGCGTAAAAAATATATACTTTCCCATACTTTTTTCGTCTGGTTTTTACTGATAGTTAAAACTCTATGAGCTAATCTAAAAGATACCCGTGCATGAAACCTATTTATAATTCTAACGTGATAACTAAAGACTCACCGCAGTCATCGGGAAAGTATTACAACACGTTAGTAGTGTGGCTAGTTTTTATGTGCAGGAAATTTCCATAAACGCCTTTATAAGTTTGTAAACAATAAGTCAGCTCCATAAAACTCGGTGGCTCTCCATAACGATTGGCTGACGTATTGCAATATTCCTGATAAAAAAATGGAGTAAAATGAAGGATAAAACGCTCTTCGCAGAGTTCAACTCTTTTCAACGGTTCAATGGGTTCAAGGGTCTCGAACCTAATCAGATATGTTCACATCATATTTTATCTTACTACATTTGGAAACTATTAACTACCCGGCTCCTAAACCATTCGTTAAAAATCAAGCATCAAAGTCTTCAAATATCAAACTCTCTGATCGCTCAGAAGTTTGAAACAATGTCCAACTATCTTAAGTATTATGCTGAGTTCGGGAATCGTGTCTTTGTGTTCTGGGTCTCAAATAATTAGAGGGTACCGGAGACGAGGTCTAGCTAGAGTAAAGTAACATCTCACTTTCACTTTTTCGTCCAAGGATCCTCGTACTATAAATTAATAGCCCAATATATTTTAGACTTAAAATATTGTATTAATACGCGTTTCGAAAATATTACTTATGTATTTTTTGTAAAATATACTTGCATAATAACTTTGTAATACTATGTATTAATTTTATGTTGCATATCATTTGGTTATATTAGATAAAGTCAAAACCTGACACCGTCGAAAATCTTCTCACAATCGGCTTGATGCATGTGATGTAAGAGTATAACATAAAAATATGAACATGTTAAAAGAAAAACTTTGTACAATTCCACAATATGATTTATTTTACCGATCGATTTCTACGCCTGAGCGTCATTGTCAAGGTATACACGTATACCTGATATATACCTTGACAATGACGCTCAGACGTTGAATTCGATCGGTAAAATAAATCATATTGTGGAATTGTACAAAGTTTTTCTTTTAACATGTTCAGTGCAACTAAATGCCACCAAGTATCGCCTGCCTCCATTGATATTATAAAAATATGAGTATAAATGCCTTTGCCCCTAAGAAGGGAGAGGGGAATGAAAAATGCAAGTGAAGAGGGAGGCTTGCAGTTTCCTGAGCCAATGCCACGCACCACATCTCTTAACCCCTGCCACCGTCCCCTCTCGAGAGCACCAAATCTCCAGAGCCCTCAACCCCCGCCCCACACAAGTCCACCCGCATCACCCCCCCCCCTCTTCCCATCTCGTCGCACTCTCGTCTGTCTCGAGTATCGATCCGGGAACCCTCGCGAGTGGTTCCCTTTCTCTACGTCTCTCTCTCTATGGCAACCCACATCCACCCCCTCTCTAACTACCACTGCTTCTCTATCTCCCTCCACATTTCAAAAGGGCCGAATAGAGTCCCGCAGCGTGATGCACGCTGCAGGGCGCACGTAATGGGACCACGCGAGCAGCATTCCGAGGAATTTAGAAAGGGTGAGGAATTCATTGGGAGTGGAATTCTGAAACACACACACACGCAAACTTACATACAGACGTCACAGGAGTGACAAGCAAAAACACAGGCACAAAAAAAAACACACATCAAATTTTTTTTCGGCGGCACAACCACCTTCTTATGGGCAAGAGAGGTTAATTCATTACTTTCTCCTTCTAGTGTCTTTTTGTTCCTTACATTCCCCTGAGGAGTAGTGGGCAGAGAGGACGGGGAGAGAGTGCGAATGGGTAGTGGTGTGGAGAGAGAGAGAGAGGTGGCAATTGGCATAATTGTTCAGTGGCCTAGGTTTAGCCCGGGATTTTCAAATGCCCCTGCTAACCAAATATGTACGTACTCACGAGTTTTCACGTCGAGAGTGCTGGCGGATTAGGGACGGGCTTCTATGATAATAAGTGAAAAGCAATAGCCAAAGGTTTGGCAGTGGGAGGTGGTATGTTTGGGGATGGGATCAAGGAAAGGTGAAGTTTTGGTGGCATGGCGGTGATTATTCATACGAATATTCAGGTGGTTGGTGCATTCGCCTACGTAGAAGGCAGGGCAGAAATTGCATCAAAGGAAGGATGGAAATTAATTGTCCATCTCAGGTGCTGAGAGTTATTGTTTAAGAAGCTAAATGATCTTATTCCTTCTCACCATAATACTAAATAGCATGAGTAACTGCATGAGTTATCCTTGGGAAAAACTACGATGTGATACGAGATTAAGACCAGGGGCAACACATCAGAATTATTTAAAAAGTCGAATATGAATGTAATGTCTGAAGGAAATAAAAATAGCTAAGAGATCAGAAAGACTATCATAAGCCTTAACTTTTCTTGTGAAAAAGGTTTGCTAGAGTCACATACCGTATATCTGTAATGAATTTCCAAAACCTCCTGCTATAACGTCGATAATTTTTAAATATTGATGAAGGCTTCCACGGAGTGAAGCAATAGGCGTGGCAAATTTTCCAGGAATATATCCGCGTCAATAAATCTTCGTACTCAACGTACTCACTTCGTACTACCCAAGGCTCATTCGAGAGGCCATCGAAATAGCAAAAACACCTTAATTCAACAGGGAGGATGGCTATCCGCTCTCAAACGCCTGGAAGCGACTCAATCACTGTCCGGCCAACCAGAACGCAGCGCGGGAAAAACCAAGGCCTATACAAGACTGACACTTCATACCTGAAGACGCCTGCTGAAACGCCGGCGAAACTGTCGTTCGAAGATGTATCGACGCGGAGGAAATCCCGGAAAATTAGCCACACCTATCGATAATTTATTTTAGTTGTTTTAGGGTGAGCCCCTTAAGGCTCGTTCACAACAACTTAACTTGGCGTAACTTGACTTATTCTCTCGTCGAAGGCGAACCAGTGCGCGAAATTTCTAACCAATCACAACTAACCACTGCCAAATTCGATCTTACAATCGATTGATGCGTATCGATAGCGTGAGTTTCGATAGTTGTAGTAAGCTCCGCCGAAACAGCTCAGTTGATATGTGAAGTATTAATTGTAAATAGCAAGTTGAACTATAGAAGTATTAAAATGGAAGGTTTGTTGAACATGTGAGGGTTATTTCGCACTGACTCGATCAACTTATCCGCATCCATTTTCGCTTAAACCTATCCACATACGACTTCACAACAAAATCACGTATTCAATATGGCTGCTTGAGGAGATATCGAGAGTAGCAATCGATTGCTGCCCGACTATCGATAGTAGAGCATGCCATGCTATTGGCTGGAATTAAGAGAAAGTTGAGCTGAGCTCAACTCCAGGCTACGCCAAGTCGAGTTACGCTGCTTAAAGTCGTTGTGAACTAGTAGACGCTATTCTCAAGGTCTCATCTCTGGCGGAGTCAAGCCAAGTTACGCCAAGTTAAGTTGTTGTGAACGAGCCTTTACATGCTCTTCTAGGCTCATTGCGGCTTTCTTCAATGTGGGTCAGTGCATCCAGTGAGCGAAGTAGATATGTTGATGTTGGTTAAGTAGATATGATACGATGTTTAAGCTTAAGGTCGATACCCATGGTTTTTCATTCATCCGCAAGGTTAAAACTCTTTCAAATTTCGATAGGAATAACTCTGAGATCAGTTCTTAGCACAGCCAAGGCCAATCAAATGCCAAAAGAAGCGTTCATTGAGCTGGGTGAATATGAAGAGGGAACGATGAGGTGGGCACCTTTACATTTTAAGTACATATGTGTTGTCTCGTAGCAAACGGCACATTCCCTTGCAGTAAAGGTAAACTATCTTTTAAAAAATGGATGTTACACCCCTTATGTAAGACAGCATCATAAAATAATTGTACCTAGCACCTAATAGCTGAGTATTCTAAATCCAACGTTTACTCAGAGCCCCTTTTTTAAAGTTACTTTCCATAATGACGAGGGGGTTCTCTGGCGACCAAAAATGATAATTAAATCTGTATTCCCACCGTCTCTTAGGAACTGAGCTTCGGTAAAAATGGCGATTGCCATACAGCCGTTCGTTCAAGTCCAGCTGTCTGGCAAAATCCCTCCGCGGAAGATGTTGAAGTCGCTGTACATGAAATGGATGCATGCATTCTCCTAGCAATGTACTCCACAATTTTTACTGCAAAACCCTGAGACTCATGGTTATCCTTCTTGAACTACCTCTAGGACTACGCTATGACTTCGGTGATTTCTTAGAGTAGAGAATTTCAGTTGTGTTTAAAAATACATACCGGAGAGGGTACGGATTTCCAGGAAGACAGGTAAAGGAAACTCTAAAGGCAACTCCGACGGCTGGGGGGAGATTGTATGGGGGGAAGAGTGGGGAGAGATGCATGGTGCAGGTGGATTCAGGGACCAAACGCTTTAGAAACGACTTGACCACCCTCTTCAGGAGGAAAGACCTAATTGACTTCAGTTCCTCCCTAATTGTCCTCGGGCCTCTAATAAATTAAATATAACAAACACGCACTTTAAACCACTGTCATTTCAGAGTCTTACTAAATATTTACACAAACAAATAAAATTAATTTTTCTCCCAAACCAACAAAACGCGCAAATTGGATGATTCCGGAGAGGAACTTTGAATCGATAAACTAAAAACGTTTTCAGCAAAAGCTCGTGACAGATGCGCAAAGGTCGATTTTTTAATGGAGTCCTCTTTTTTTAACCCAGTCACTCCACAAAAATATGCAGTAGTAAGGTATCAGCCTTTGTTTACTTTGGCTACACTGCGTTCATTGCACCTACCATTCTTATTATACATTCTAATTTGACAAAATTAGGCTCACGGAGGTGAAGTCTTAGTGACTTCCACTTCTAATAATCCACACCCCCTTCCGCAAGACTCCAAGACGCAGCGTAAAAAGCACCCGTTAACCACTCGCTAATGGAAGAGTTAATCATATAAAACAATTTTCAATGAGCCAGTTAATAATCATTTCTCGTGATAACACAAAAGCAGGAACGTTTATTACCTGTCCAATTAGAAAAACCACAAGAAAATCTATGGAACGTTGTCGGTAGATATAAGCTTCCCTTCATTGAAATATATTTTATATAAGCACCTCGATCACAAATTATATGATAGGATTGCCAAGTAAAATTACACAACCATGGCAGTGCTTTTCAGGAGAGCACACTTCCAAGCATTTTTCGTGAGATTTCAACGCTATGGATATTTCCGAGGACCGAAAAAAATATTTAAAATAAGTTAAATACTAGATATAAGTGCCACCTAACAAAACGGCATCATAAAAATAATAAAAATAGAAACATATTGTACTCAATATCAATACCAAATAAACTTATTCATATATAATTCGGAGAAAATATTAGTTCTGAATGAAGATTAAATACATAGTCGGTTATGTGTTTTTCTAATACATATATTCCTTAATCCGACACCGGGGACAAAAGTACGCAGATGGGATAATCCCTTTTATTACTCCAGAAGAATGAGTCCCTTATGGAATAACACACATGCACAAACAATCTCACTTCCCCGTCTCTGGAAAAAAAACTAGGAGCAGGCTAAGAATAAAGAAAAAAGACAGCGAATAAAAAGTGAGGCAAACAGATGAACCTTTTTCTCTTATTCCATGAACCAAAATGTGATAAAATTAGCATGAGAATTCAAAATCCAAACTGCCGGACGGGGAAATGAATAAAGATTATTATTACTCTCAAGGAATTTCAAATCCGTTCCCGTTAAGTACATAATTTGAAGAAAAACTAAGGAAGTTTTTCGTACTTTCATCACCCTCTAGCGTATTACCGCCGTCGAGGACGAAATAGGCTTTGTTTCCAGAGTATTCTCGACTTGAAGCGCATAATCCCCGAGCTAAAGCGGAATGCTTCTTTATAATGCATATTTTTTATGGGTGATTACTTTCAAAGTTTGTCACCGCAAGATCAAAGATGATAAAAAATAATATAAAGTCGCAGCACAATATTTCACCAACAGCATAGCATAAATAAGAGCAATATTTTGTTTCGTCCATTTCATATCACAATAACTTTATTACAGCATTAAAGTCCCAAAGAGAACCAGCACCAAAACCTTACTCTGTAATCAAGGGAACATCGCATAAATGTAAAGCAGACCGAAGATCTTCACCAGTTCGCAAAAAATTGCTATTCAATTTAAGACGCGTAATTTATTTGTAAGATATCATTATCATATGCTTACCGCGTAGAAGGTCAAGGAAACAGTAGAGGCTAAGTGTTGAAGAAATTATGACACGATATTGCTGTTCTTTTATTTCATTCCCTTAGTTAAGAAAAGGTAATATGACTTTGCATAACGTTTTTAAATTCAAATCTAAGAATACATATACGCCCATACATCATTTTGAAGTTATACTTCTTTGCGCCCGTTGGAGACTTTTGGGGTTTTTTTGTTAAGTTTCTCTCGGAGAGCCTGCATTATCTTGGCATTGTGAAAAAGTTGATTCTTGAACAAGAAATATTTCTCACAGAATTAGAATTTGCAAGCAAACATCTCCTAAGTCCCCATTCATGTATACCAGCGGAAGTAATGCATTAGGAGCATAGGCTCCCTCCGAAAAATATTATCTTGCCACTCATAGGTGCCCCACAGCAATCAATATCAGAACCACGAGGGGGACAAGCCTTCTTTCCATATCCGACACGCACTACACACGCACCCATAAACAAAGAAAAAAGCGAGGGAGATAGAAGGGGGCGTGGTCGCGGATAGGGTTTATATTCGTTAAGTTCTTCCTACGCGTTTGAAAGAGGATAAGGTCAGCCATTACGTAATCAGCGAATTTAAAAAAAAACTGCGCTCTCCCTCCATAACATTAAAATAGAGATAGGCTCAAACATTTGCTCGTGTTTACAAAGCCCTATTCGGATAATTCCTTAATTTATAAGCCGGTTTTTCACGTTGTATTGCAAAAGCCATGGACTGCGCGACCTACATTTAGTTACCTGCCACTTACTACGACAGAAAGGCGCTGAAAATGATTTTATTTTTAGGAAATACTTCTCAGTGAGATCAGTAAGAGTGACACCCGCTTAAACTCGTATTTCAAACCACCTCCATCTCGAAAAACTACAATTTTGAAGTAGAATTTATTGGAAGATTAGAAAAAATACCAGAATCTGTCTAGCACAATAAGTAATAACTACACTCATTTTTAAAGGGGATGGAGGAAGAAGTCTTTGAACATTTACCGCGCTTAAGATGATGTATGGTATTAAACAGGTATAGGTTCCAGCTTTAGTGTAACCGAGTTCTGTACAAGAGTGCACACTTGACAGCTTACCTTTATTTCCGATGTTTTTAAAAAAATGTTTTTCAAGAGAAGGGCTCTATGTTCACATTTAAGTAGATATTAATGCAAGGACGAATATGAGAACTCTAACTCATTCCTTGCTACTTTATTCACCGCAAACTGTTTGTTAAGTCAGACTGCATACTAAAATAACTAGCTCTAGTTAGTAAACCGCTGGGTTTTCCGGTGTCAGCCGGGCCATAAGAATGCAACGTTCATATTGTGATTGGATGATGCTTTGAGTGCCTGCAAAGAGTGACAAAAACAACGCACATGACCCAGCGCTTAGACACCATTGTATTAAAGATTCTTCTGAAGGCAGTTTCCCGAAAGCAACTCCGACAGAACGCATGAGAGACCATTATAAAAATTAACCTCAGACATTTAACAATATATACATAGATACCATTGATTCCTGTTTTATTCCTTTGACAATTTCTTTAAAATATTTGTTTTTTACCCAGCATATTATAGCAATATAAACGGAAGGAATGAATTCCGGGGAAGGGGTTAGCTTGATGGCATTAAATTGTATTCCAGTCCCGTTATGTTGGTCCCGATGATGACGGAAATCTATCAATTTTTCAGTGAAACACCAAATCCATACTTGTTAGCTATGTGAGATGAAATTCGTGGGCAGTGCCATGTTTGTCAGTTGGGAATACAAACAACCGAACCCTAGGCATCATTCTTTACAGTACTATTGTTGCTTTAGTTAATAGCGACGTCGGGATAAGAAGACTACACAAATATGAATCAATGAAATTTGGTTTTGGAGAAAGCTGATGCAAACAAGTTGAGCTGACCCGGAAAGTGATAAAAAGTTTAAAAGGAATTGAGGAAAGATGGTAACTCTAGAAGACAATAGAAGAGAGATGAAAACACTATCGGCTCCTTGGACGCATTTTAGAATATAACAGCAAACTCCAGGATATTTTTTGAAGTTTTAAAGCCAATATTGCAAGGAAAAGACCAAGTCTACGGCCTAGAATGAATGGCTTGAATAAAATAAATAAATCAGCGAAAGTGAATGCTCTTCACTAGGGCTGGGCGGTATTTGAATCCCAATATCAATATAAAATATCTTAAAATATTGAAAATGGGCTATCTATATCTTAAAATATTGAAATCAATATCAATAACCTGCATTGGAATATTGAATATTGGAAAATATTGGCACGTTGGTATATTGGAAATATTGTAATATTGAAAATATATTTAATATTGGAAATAATGAAATATGAAATGTTGGTATATTGGAAAATATTGAGCATAGCAACATTAACAGGTAAAATTATCTTGCTTGCAGAGGTTTGCACATGCTGCTGAGTTAGAAATGTAAAAGTCTGTTAATAAAATAAAAAAAGCAATGTAAGCTTCTTTTCCCCAGGTATTTTTCAAAGTTTAGGGTTCTCCCCGACCACCCTCCTCGCCGGGTTCCAATATTCGATACTTGAACTTTTAACATCGGTAATCCAGTACTCAATATTTCAATTAGAAATATTGGTTCTTTAACATACAATATTTCAATTACAAATATTGGTTTTTCCGACCACCAATATCCATTACAGGATATTGGTATTGGTCGTTCAAAAATTGTGATGTTGGAATCCCAATATTTAAAAATACTGATATTGGAACCAATATATTGGAAACCCGCCCAGCCCTACTCTTCACATCCAGTATAAAAGAGACTTAAAAGAGGAAGCAATAAGGCATCGGCCTACAGGGTTTGTAGAAGAATAAAGGCCTCGGATTTATCTCCAATCTTCCTCCCCTTCACACATAATCCAATCCATACCAACATCAGTCTATGGATGAGACAGTTGGCCGAGGATTCCCGTAGTATTTCCCGACGTGGCTTTTAAACGTGGCTTCGTCGGTTTTAACGTGGCTTTAAAATTCTTGAAAATCTTTTCACTCCTCAATCTAAGCCTACCCGAACCGGTAGATCACCTCTAAAAATGATACAAACAAACTCACCTCTGCTCCTCGACGCAAATCACCTCAGCGGAAAAAGTGGTGGCGACCGACATCATAAGTCATTTTTGTCACAATGAACTCTCTAGAGCCGCCGTACCCGAAGTTCTTCCGTCCATCACGGTGTTCACATCCTTTCATTTACACTCCTTATCTCAATTCGCATCAGCGGACAGAGCAAATGGCGAATGAACCAGAAACGGAAACAGTTTGCGGCCCGCTGTTCTCTCTCTCTCTCTGCAAGTACACGCATCACTATTTCTCGCGCCTCGGAAGGAGTAGTCATTTGGTTATTTGAGGGAGGTAACCGACAACTGAAGCCATTTGAGCCGTTAAGGAAAGGTTGAATAGGACAAAATATTTAATATTTATTGTTTCTGTCGATAAAGTATACGCATGCTATCATGCTTACCTTAAATTGGGTGCATTTAATGACGTTACTGTATATTGGTAAAGAAAATTCAAGTATTTTCTGATTATAATAATCTCCCCTGACGAAATGTAAGCTGGCGATCTCTACTCCTTGCGCTCATAATTTGGTACTATTCCTTTCTTTTGCCTTAACATTTTATGTCTACATTATATGGTTTATATGAATTGCTCGTTTCATTTGCTTCCGTGCGACAAGGGTTACGTGGAATAGAAGACTCTATAGAGTATCAATCTCGACCCACTTAATAAAGGCATTTACCTAACCATCAATCCAATGCCTACTATTCGCATGAAATGATTTCTCCCAGTCGCCGCAGCCGAAGTCGCACCGGCCTTCAAGGAGTCCTCGTCTCTTCATTTACGCCCACCGCTTAGATCACCGCAGCAAAGGATGCGGCAGGGAATATTGAAGAGGGAGCAGTATGCGGCCCACTGTTCTCTCTTAAGGTTTGTACGGATTACCGTTGTTTGTGCCCCGGAGGGAGAGCAATTCTCCAACGGGGTAGAGGAAGCCCCCTTCCAATCGCCACCAAGCATGTATTAAATTCCCACTTCAACCGAAACGAAACACCGCGGACCCGGGGCCCGGAATAAATAAAGCAATTAGAGATTAAAAGTAAACGAACGGAAAATAACGAACGTTCTCCGAACCGCTGGTGACGGGTGGTCGATCGAAAAAAAATACGAAATAAGGAGTAGTACTTAATGTTTCAAAAAAATAAAAGAACTTATATCCCCCAGTTTTCCACCCCTGAAAGGATTTCCATGTTCTCCAGATACATGGTTGCTTTTTTATGCGGAGGGGAGAGAGGAGGGTGAGTTAGGCAGGTAGGTAAGGTATCTGCTGCCTCCGCGGAGAAAATATTTTTATTTTATATTTGAGATAAAGGTGTCACGCGAACGACCAGAAGGCTCGCTGAATTTCCTCTCCCTTCCTCTAACGCCTTCAAAAACACCCCTCCTCCTTCTTTCGTCGAACGACCGGAAGTTCCGGGAGTATTTTTTGGGAGGAAGGTTGGAGGTAGAGGGTGGTGGGGAGGATGGAGGAAGGGGGCGGGGTGGATTGGCCGGCAAAAGTGGACACACGGCCGTGCGGGAGAGGCTATCGGTGCGGAAACAACGCGCCCGGCCCACCCACCGTTCGTCGTCCCCCACCCACTCGACCACTTCCCCAACCGAACGGAAGGTTAATTCTTTTTTTATCCAACAAGAGTTCCCCCGGAGAGGCGTGTCGCCCTGGCGAAGTACTCACAAATTATTCCGATGGCGTTATTTACGGGTGCGGGAGAGTGAAACGGCCAAGTGGCCCCCACGCAGTCGACATCTGCATCTCACGTTTGTTTCCCAATGAGTTATCGTAAGCGACTGTCACAAACACGAAGCCACTGCCGCTGTTTCGTATTCGTCCGATAGTTTTTCCACGCCCCGCAGTGCTGCGTCTCGGATGCACGAAAACTAGGGAGCCAAAAATACGATCTCCTAAAATGTTTTAATCCGAGACTGCGTGACATTGGTACCCACTTGACCAGGAAACACCAATAAAATGTGTTATTTTCCTTTGTGGTTCATAAATAAATACCTATATCTAAGCCTTGAAATATCCATAAAATATATCTAAGTTTATAGTGTACAACATTGCTTAATACTAATAAGCAGTAATTACTTATTTTTTAGTAAATATTATCCCAGGATATATACCTATGCATACCTACAAATAGTTTTGCAAATGTTTGCAAAAAAAACTATTGTAGACACTATTTGACAATGCGTTGTTTATACAGTATCTGCGATAACTAGGTACTATTTATTCGCGAAAATACTAATAAATGCGAGTTTACTCTGTGATCAATACATAAACACCAACATGAAAAGATCGCTTTGGTTAGCCTAAATAAGCAACAATTGAAGATGATAATTTAAGACCTTAGTTATAGAATTCCTACGGATTAACTTAGGTAGACATTCGCCGGGAATTCTCCAATTCTGGCGTAGAAAGTTAGTTCCAGCGCCATAATGCATTGAAAGAGAGTCAATACCAATTATAAATCGACCAATCACGATAGTAGAGGAAGAAATTGGCCACTAGCGAGTGTATTAGGTCCGCAAAGAAAAAGTAGAGGAACATTAAGGCTATCTTGAAATGATTGAGCCAGAAAATCTCCAATCGTTAGGTCACTAGGTAACAAGCAGAATCAAGTCTGCAGAAGTCGATTGGAAGGTCTGGAACAACTTAACCTGTCCTTTGAAGACTATAGAGCTCGTTCACTTTAGTTGAACTCTTTCACTATGAAGAGCTGGAGGGGAAAAGACGCCCAACGAACACTCTCCGAATTAGACAGGATAGTGATGGCCTCCTGAAAACAATAATGGAAGTTACAGCGAAAGAGAAATATGACCGTGGTGAACCAAAGATGGAATACATAAAGCAAATTATGAGAGAAATCGAAAGAATTAACTATGGTGTAAAGAGGTTAGTTGAATTGAGCGAGGAATGAAGAGCTTCCGCAAACTAACCAACAAAATGATGACTGCTGATGATGGCGATAAAGAATAGCCAGACTGCATTTAATTTTTTCGGCCAGCGATGATTTTCAACGAAGACTCGGCCACGTACGATGATTACAAAAAAAAATTTTACCTCCACATTCCATTTATTATGTAACTGGCATTTCGGGAGAGCTAAGATATAGGACTGGAAACTTATAATATGATTATTAAAATGAAGTCTTTTTCTATGCATTCTGAATACCAAAAGTCATACGAGGAAAATTTAAAATGCAATTTTGAGTTTAGTCCACTAAATTTTGTAATTTTTTATATTTCTATGTTACTTACTATCTAAAAATGGTATAATAATAGATAGTAAATCGCCTTCGTGTGAGCGAGATTGACACTAAACAGACGCCTTTTCCGTCTAACCCCTCTTCAAAGTCTTGATCAAGAAAAATAATTTTGTCTCATTTGAATATTAAATGAGAAAACAATGTACACAGTGCGAGGCTTATAATAGAAGATAGCTGATGCAATTGAAGTGGTAATATTGGAAGCGGAGCTTAAATAAAATAAGAGAGAAAAATGAAAGAAAACAATTTGATAATATGAAAAAATGGAATACAATAAAAATGCAATAAATGTTTTATGAAATAAAACGCTAAATAAAGAAATAATAATAAGAAATTTTGAATAAGTCATTCTTCGTATGCAGTAGAGAGTGGTAGAGTGAAGAGAGAATGAGGACGGTAACACAAGATTATGATGATATAGTCATAATATTATAGATATAATGTAAACGAATATATAAATAATAGATGCAATAGCGTATGAAAACGAGAGATGAAGAGAAATAGGAGAAGAGTAAGAATACACGTTTTTAAATGTGGGACGATCATCGTCACCCTTGAGCGCACGAAGTATTTCAGGAAATTGCATTCGCATCATGAATCGATAAATCCAATGAGGTTCGTGAGCTGCGCGGCCCGAAAACCATTCTCTCCCACTCCCTGCAACCCACCAACCCTACTCCTCCCCAACCCACCCTCCCCTTCCCTTCTTCCTCTAACCCTCCCTTTTCTCATCTTTGTGCTCTCGCTCGGCCGACGGCTCAGCGCGGAAAATAAAACCGCAGAGAGCATCAGAGGGGGAAGGACGAGGGTGAGGGAAGGATGGGAGGGACGAGGAGGAAGGAGAAGGGATGAAGGGAGAGGAAAGGAGAGCACAGTTGGGGGAGAGAGGGAAGGAGAGACCCTTGCGAAATGGAGGAGAGAAGAGGCAGCTAAGAGAGAAGAGGGGAAAAGGAAATCCAGAAAGTGTGTTTTTTATAGTCTATCTTATATCTCTTAAGAAGTTTATGGAGTGCGCGGGGACCGTGCGTGGCAATAGCAAACAGACCGTAACCACGAGATGGAAGGAGATCTGGGGGGTAATCCTGTTCTTTTTTATTGGGTTTGGAAATAGGAAACGCTATGTAAATGCCCCGGCAAGGAATTTTTTCTTCCTTTTTTTCACGCGAGCTAAGTTAAAAGCCCTAACTACATGCATTTTGTGCAACAGTAAACAATCTTAATGCCAGAAAAAATACGGGTCGAAATTCATATCGGTTGAGGAATAAGTAGTGAATTCAGATTAAAGCTCCCTTTGTAAATAAAATCTCGCAGTATGAAATATGCATCCGCATTTCCACCTTGCGAAGAGAGGAGATAAAAAGGCTTATTATGTGCATTTCCTAATTACAGCCTCCTGCTTTTATCTACTTTTTAAGGGATCTTGTACAGGGTATTAAGCAACCAGGAAATTACATAATCACAGGAGGAAAAGAATCACTTCGTGTAAGCGGGATATTACGTACTTTCTCCATAGAGGGGTAAAGCCATTATGAAGAACCAACATCAAATAACAGAAAATCAACCATTGAGAAAAGCATATAGGGTTATTCCAACCGAGAAAGACGTTATGAGACATCGCATTCCAAATATGCTCACGCAGTTCTAATACCAAATAGAATTAAACTCTTGTTTTTCGCTGATTTCATTCGTAACTTTCAAACCGCTATCTTCCCTTTTACCGTTAATGGTCAGAAAATACATTTATAACCATGCTCACAATTCATTTTTAAAACCGTACCATCTGTTAGAGCCATGAAACAATCATTCATCTAAGGACGATCAATTACGACTTGCCATACAATAATAATAATTTATTTGTCCAAAGATCTTACAAAAGAAAGATATAAGATCTTACAAAAGAAAGATATAAGACAATCATCAAACGATGAATACGAAGACATCAGTAACGTTTTCACCATAATACCCTAAAACAAAATATTTAAAAATGTGCCAATTTTTCCTCCTCGAAACATCAAGGCTCGAAAATCCTCGGAGACTGCGTGAGCGATGACACAAGTGCCGCGACCTGGCTCTGGTCAGCGCGAACGCTCAGGTCATCGCGATTCCTGCAAGCACCTTGCTTTTATTCGGTCCGCACTGGTGCTGACATCTTTTTCCACTTTCAAGTCGACCTGTGAACATTCCCACCAATCCAAAGTGCGATAGCACCTCCTCTACCCTCCCCACTCCTCCACTGGTCAGCTGATTCTCCTCCTGCGCTGACAAAGTGTACCTTGAACAGACTACCTCACTTTGATCCTGACCGCGGCCGGAGAAGGACGTATCTGCTTGGTTCCAGTTGTGACTTGTGTTCGTCTTGCATTGACCAAGTTAACGGTATTTAGCCTACGGGCTTGTTTTCTATTGTAATAATTGAGGTTATATAAATGCTGTTACTGGAAGTCAATCAAACTGGCTAAGGTTGTAGTCATTTATCGCTCGTTTCCGCCCACCAATCGCAGTCAATTCACTCGCGACGTCAAGTTTCAGTGGCTTACGTTGCAAAGAACCTACCTACCATTTTCTACTGGGTACTCTTGATACTCAAAAACGCATACATTCAAAGAGGGCTAAGAGTCAAATTAGAGGATATGGTCCACAAAACTGAGTATAGGAAAAAAGAGCTCTATATTACGTGTTGGAAGGTACGATAGCATTCTTGGAGTGGACGCAGAATTTTTAGATCGTGTAATTGGCTCTGGAAACTTTGAGGAAATATTTTGATGAATTACTCAATGCCGGAGATAAATATTTAGACAATGCAGAAGGAAGTATTTTCCAGAATGTACAACCAAAAGTAGAAGAACCAAGCTTAGACGAAGTGGAAAATGCAATTAGGAATCTGAAAAATAATAAAGCCCCAGGAATAGATGGTATAAATGCAGAAATAATTACGGCAGGGGGTAAAGATCTGGCAATACAAATACATATATTGATGTTGTAAATCTGGAAAGAGGAAGAAATTCCTAAGGATTGGGAAGAAGAAATAATTGTCCCGCTGCACAAAAAAGGTGACAAACAAGGCCCTACAAACTATAGAGGAATATTTCTTTTAAACACCACTTATAAAATTTTTTCTAAAATTGTGCTAAATAGATTAGAAGTGTATACAAATGAGATTGTAGAAGAACACCAAGCAGGATTCAAAAAAGGGAGATCTACTACAGACCAGATATTTATACTTAAACAGGCTGTTTCAAAATACTGGGAATTTAATAAACACTTCTTTGGCTTATTTGTCGACTTTAGCAAAGCTTATGATAGTTTAAACAGGGAAAAAGTGTGGGAAAAAATGGAAAACTTTGGAATTCCTAGGAAATTCATTAAGTTAGCAAGGATCAGTGTCAAAAATAGCAAATGTAAAGTAAAAATTGAAAATGAATACTCCACAAGCTTTGAAGTCAAGACTGGTGTGAGACAGGGAGATGGCCTATCACCTATACTTTTTAATTTGGCACTGGAAAAAGCACTCAAAGAAATCAGGAAGACAGACTTAGGAATAAGGATAGGGAAAAATATATCAGTGCTCGCCTTTGCAGATGACTTAGTATTGCTAGCGGAAAATAAGGAAGATTTAAAAAGCATGACAGGAATTCTGATAAAAATAAACTCAAGAAGTAGGACTGAAAATAAATTATGATAAGACCAAATTTATGTCCTTTGGTCGAAACCCTGATAACTCCAGAAACATAACTATTGAGGATCACAATTTTGCAAGAGTAAATGAATTTAAATACCTTTGTGCCATAATCAGCGCAAACAATAGTGAATCACAGGAAATCCAAAGCAGAATAAATTCAGCCAATAGAAGCATGTTTGCCCTAAATAAACTGCTAACATCCAAAATTTTATCCATCAGAATCAAACTTAAAATTTATAAAACCATAATTAGACCAATTCATCTCTATGGAGCTGAATCATGGGTTATCGACAAAAGAACGGAAAAGAAGTTAATTACCTTCGTAAATAAGGTGTTAATGAAAGTTTTATGACCCACAAGAGAAAATGGAACTTGGAGAATAAAACACAATAAGGAAATCAGGGATCTTTTTAACTCACCGGGCGTTGTAGCTGAGGCAAAAAGCCGGAGATTGCGATGGGCAGGGCACGTCATGAGACGAGAACAAGATACCATATTACAACAAGTCTGGGCAGAAAACCCTGATGGAAGGCGACCTCCGGGAAGACCGAAAAAAAGATGGAAGGATGAGGTGACCATTGATATGAGGAGAATGAAAGTCAGCGAGGTGGATGCAAAAGATCGGAAGAATTGGAGGCAGACAGTTGGCGAGGCCAAATGCCATCTAGGGTATAAATGGCCATGGGAGTAAGTAAGAGTAAGTAATTGGCTCTGGAAGTTGAAACTGGATCAGAAAAGTATGTACGTTAGGACGCCCAGGAATGGACTCAATCGTCATTTTGTAAATTATACAGGAGCTTAAATTTTTAAACGTTTTCTTGAAAAGTATCTTTAAAAATTTGAAATCGTTGATTATTTCAAATTGAAAAATATTGCGATGTAAAATAGGAAAATCATAACCCCAATTAAGTTCGTAACGAAGAAGGGGATATGCAAAGAAGTTAAGGACATAACAATCACAGAGGTAAACTGCTGTTTTCATTATCAATAATGCTCCCTGAAATCACATTTCATGGAAATACCTGATGAAATGAGCAGCATAGGGGATGATCACTCGATCGAATGGTAATTAGGTCTCCCTATTCTTTTCTGCGCCAACATTAGCTTTCTCTTGTAATAGAATACGAGCTGATTCAGCTGCAATGCCACGAAGAAACAACGAGGCAACATTTCATGTGATTCCACTAAACATAAAGATCACGAGATCAGGAGTAAATGTTATCCCCAGTTATCTCGGGCACATTTTGCAATTAATCCAAACTATTTGCGTGATACCATTGACTTATCTTCTTATGGCCATCACAACTGCTGGAAGTTGAGGGCGAGGGATGGAGAGAAAGGGGAATAAGGCAAATAATGAGATAATTTAATTGCTAGGTCTGGAAATCACTCCGCCTGGAGGGTTATATAGCAAATCATGATTGAGTTCAGTTTACATTTTCGGCAAAATCAATCCCATGATATGAGGGAGTAAAAACAAATGACGCACAATGCGACGCAATATCGAGTCTCAAATTTGTCAAGCAATGAATCCAGCGTACGTCACTCAGACAAGCGCTTTAATTCAGCAAATACGCATACATACGACACACGATTAGCTGATATAACCCTTTAGAAATAATTTCGCCAAGCCATCATATCATTCCACCATGTGCTATAATTACCTTGTCATTGGGCATCCTCAGTACCACGGCCGTTAAATACTAAACTTCACCAATAAAAGTCATCCTGAAGTGTTCATTTATACGGAATTATATCTAACTCATGTCTTTGCCATTTTCAGCCAATTCGGCAAAATTCCGGGACTGCTTAAGCTGTCGCTAAAATATGCAACAAGGGTGATTTCAAATTAGAGATTAATCCAAATTTGTCAAGAGAAGCAGAGGAAATAGACTCCTATGCATGCATTTCGGTCATCCAGGTGATCATCAGCTGGGAGAAGTAAATCTCGTGAACACGTGTGTGTTTCCCGAGGCTAAAATTCCAAGTGGACGAAATTAACTTCTCCCAGCTGATGATCACCTAGATGACCGAAATGCATGCATAGGAGTCTATTTCATCTGCTTCTATTGACAAATTTGGATTCATCTCTAATTTAATTAATTGTCAATTGCTCTCCTCTTTAATTACAAGGTTGATTTTCATAGCAAGATAACAAATACATGAGAACTTCAACTAGAAAATCTTTCAAAGAATGGAGCCACCATGAAAACAAATCGTTTGGCTTATATATGTCTCATGGTACGGGACGTAACATCCCTCTGCAGAAGCCGAATGCGTTTTTAAAGAATAAAAATATATACTGCTCCAGTAAGCGGGTAATATTACAAACTTCACCTGTATTTTAATAAAATTACATGCACTTAATGCTATGTACCAAAAACGACATTTTGACCATGTCACAAGAAAAACCAACGAAGCCAGCTACTCGTCCGATAGGATTCACAATATATACAGTTATCCAACTAGCAAATCATTACTCTGACCACTCCAGTCATTTGCATGGTATAAAAATCAGTTCGCAGTAAGTATAGATCATTTGAAAAATACCGGATAAACTCAGAAGAATTTTGATAACTTTAGCATTAACAATTCTACATTACCAGACTCCAATTTTTTTATTCTTTAAATACATTAACCTTAACTGTTCATAACCAAAACCTAAAGACATAACCAAAACCTAAAGACAGAACCAACATACAAAGCCAAAAGTAGACAGGGGACACTTTTTCAGCGCTCCGAGACTCGCAAACAATGACTAGTGAGTTTATTGCAATTAAACCCAATTTAAGTTGCTTTCGGAAATGTACAGGTATAAATATATTATCTCCCATAATGCTAGAAAACATAAATGTTTTACTCTTAATTTAAAAAATGTCCATATTTTTAAGTGTAAATTTCATACATGCGCCTACACTGGCTATAACTAAACATTGAAACCAATAAAAAACGGACACAAATCCATCCGAATTCTGATAAATCTCCCAGAGACCTCTGATTATATATTATTTACTTCCATCCTGAAGGCAATTATTACAACGTGAGAAAAAATTCGAGCTATAAAATGCCAAAAAATGCATCAACCCTCTAAAGCATCCTTAACATTAACACGCCGCAAGAAAACCTTACGCTTAACATTTTTCCATCTGGAAGTTATACAACAAAAATATAAATCCAGCAATTTTTCCTTAATGACATAACACGTAGGCTAAAAGGATATTTTTCAGGCAACAGTAAAAAGGCACCAACGAGAATACACACATCGGAGAGAATCATCGTAATGCTTTTGACGATACGAAGAGAAGATTTTCGAAGTAGAAAACCTCTCCAAATTTAGCACCATTAAACCTCATCCTTCAATCCTCTGCAGAATTCCTGCGATTTGAACTTTAAGCCTCCCCAACAGACTTCCCCACTCTTTCCTCACTGACCTCCGCACGTGAGGACGAGAATCGCGTGACGATAGCGAGTTCCTCCCCTCAATTTTTGATTGATGAAATATCGGTTCATTTCGATCGTCTTCTTTCTTTGCCAAACTTAGAAGCATTCACTCTTTTGCGAGAGAAATTTTCCAAATCCCGCTCACTCTAATTTAAGAATATGGGAAGCAGAAGCAGCAAACTGGGGCGCAGGTAATACTGGGAAAAAATATATCTCCATTGAGCCAATTCCTCAATGCGCTAATCCTTCCACTGAGGACGCCATGGTTGGCTGAAAAAATCTATCTGTGACCTCTTTCCTCAATGTCGAACTTAGTATTAGCCTTTCCATTTGAGTACCTCGAAGAATACCGTGGGCTAAAATCGTTTTGCGACAATTGTATAAGGGTCATTCCACGCCACTTCAGACAGGAGTTGACCCTTGACCTCTCAGATTTTGATGAAAATTGGTGAAATTGTTTGCCTCACCAAATAAAAAATATAATTTAAAGCGTTTTGCGAAAATCGAAAAAACAGATGAATAACAGACATTTTACAAAATGGCTGTTTTCGATGTCACGAAATATTCGTTATCATATATCGCGGGGAAGAAACTAGGTTAAAAAGCACTTGATGGCTCATTTCCAATTAAAATTCTTTGAACAATCTTAAACTGGCGTAAAAATAGCGATAAAATGATAATTTGTTTAAATAATTCAATGTTAAACAATTAAAAGTTTAAACTTTTGAGGTTCTTCAAATTTAATTTTTCTCATTTTTTCAAGTATGGTACCTTGCAATATTATGAATGTTATATAAAAAATTTGAGAGGGTGTTTTTCCATTTAAGAGAGAAAAACATTTTTTATTTTTCCCCTGCAACGACCGTTTGATGTAAACTTACGAAGATAACTCCACATATGCCTAGTTTTTATCACTTATCTATCAAATTCATACTTCCCCGAGACAGAACAATGGCAGATGAACTTAGATTTAAAAAATATATGGCTAAAATTTGACACAAAAAATTTCTTAAGGTATGTATTTAACAAAATGGAACAATGTTGTCCAGTGAAAAACGATCTCGTAACCGATGACTTCAGGTCATACGGACTTCTCAGTTATTATTTCCTGGAACTTCTTAAGCGGGCGTTCATTGGTTCAATGTTATTACATACTCAATATACACATTGTATGAAACGGGTTTAAAATATGTGAATACAAATTAAAAACAAAAATTGTAAACATTGTGTGGCGTGGGGCACCGGCTGTAAGGGCGATTGCTTCCCACAACTATTCCTCTACCTTTTAGTCTTGAGTTTTGCTGACCTCTCTTTGGTCATGGTCCTTGCCATTATATCTGTGTTTTGATATATGGTGAAGTGTTATTACGAATTGTGTTGTATTTTGTGGCGTGAAATGGGTCGCAATGGAGGCTCACTAGGAAAAGTTTTAAAAACACCGTGTTCACGCTCCGTCGTTATAAAAATGAAGAGGTAGTTTTCACGCCGGGGCTTGCACTTACTACGACTGAGAAATGGATTTAAAGTAAGTGTTTTGTGTCAAGAACACGAACCAGAGAACCTATTAAGATATCCGCCTCAGCTAACTAAATGCCCCGACCTTCTCACGATTCAGAAAGCATCCATCTGAAAACAGCTGAAAACTATTTCTTTCGAACTTCACGAGAAGTGTAAAATTATAAGTATTCCTGGGATAAAACAGGGTAAAAAACTGTGCATAGCTTATAGGAAGGCCGTCTATAATGAAGTAAGTACGAATGAGACTATACCGAAAGAGCATGACCCTGATAATGAAAACAAGAAAACATCCACTTCTTCCGTGCATCACAAAGAGGCATTAGATAACTTAGGCCTTCAGGAGTGCACCATCAATATGGTGGGATAGGATCCGAGGATAGATCATCTGATCACGAGTGTAGTACAAAAGTGTAAAAGAAGGATCCCAGCGTATTTTGAAACAAAAGAAATTAGTTTTAGGAAACCTGAAGTAGTCATTCACCCTGTTCAAAGAGAGATTTCCAAAAGAAGATTTTCCAAGTTTGCTCATTTAGACCTACAGAGAGTGTCCATGCTGGAGCTTCAGGTATGCACAGTTTGCATGTGCCTTATTCACCAAAACACAAAACTCATGTTCGAAGGTGCTAAGCTCGGCCAACTCAAGGGTGAAAATGGAGAAACAGTTTTTAACGCTTACAGAGATTGTCTACTGATGGCTGTATGTGAGATTCCTGGGAAGATACGTTACTTTGGTAGTTGCAGCAAATGCCCGAAAATTACGAAACTGAAAGGAGTGTCAGAGAATGTGCTTGATTCAAATTTCATGAAAAACTTATCTTACCAGCAATGGGTGAAAGTAGTCTCATTAACAATGAAAACGGTTAGGAAGACCTCAGATGAATTTAATGACTTTTTCGTGGAGAAAATCCCGAAATTGGTGAGGCATGATCACGTGGCGAAACAGCAGGCTCAATGTTTTCAATACACAGGGAAAACTTAGCAGAGGGGGAAGCGATAGTTGTTGCTGACTTCTCAAAAAATTATTCCATTGTAATTCAGGAGAGCGTGCAAGGGGTGCATTGGAACAATAAGCAATCTAGATTACACCCATTTGCCTGCTACTATCGCCTAGTTGAAGGAAAGGAAGTAAGCCCTCTGAAGCTTGTTGTCATATCTGAATGAACTGTTCATGTTACTGCGACTGTGCATTGTTTCCAGCATTCACTAGTTCAATTTCTGAGAGTCACTGTAGCAAATTTGAAAAAAGTTATATATTTTTCTGATGGATCCACAGCACAATATAAAAATAGATATAATCTCCTTAACCTAGTCCATCACGAAAAGGATTTTAAAGTTGCAGCGGAGAGGCATTTCTTTGCCACCTCCCATGGGAAAGGCCCAAGTGACGAGTAACGGGACGGGACGAGTTTCGCATACGTGCCTAATGTGGAAGTGGAGGATAATAAAAAACATACAACAAGAAAGTATCGACAAGCTCCTGCTGTCAAGGGAATCCGTTCGTACCACGCAGCAATACCACCGGGTGTAGGATTCCTCATTTCAAAGTCACAATCATCAGGTTCCGATGAGCGTTTGATGCGAATGAGGGGAACAACTAATACCCATCCCCGTAGAAGGTATGTCGAGGAACCAGTTAGATTTCAGACGAGGAAGAGTTGTATTAATAATGCCATATAATCACGTGGGATAAACTTTTTTCTATTGGCTGAATGTCTTCCCTAATATTTCAGGCTACTTGTATGAGCCACGGGCAGAAATTAGAAGCGGTGTCCAAAGCAAAGTAATGAATTTTTTCATTTAGGGTAAAATTAATTAGGAAAGATTTAAATTACATGAAATCAGCAAAGCTTAGGATGTACGTCTTTTTATTCCTAATTTCTGACAGGTAATTATGACAATGTAGACAAACCTGTAAATTCAATTTGTTCATTCAAGTCTGTGTAACTTGAAGTCATCGGTTACGAGATCGTTTTTCACTGGACAACATTGTTCCATTTTTTGTTAAATACATACCTTAAGAAATTTTTTGTGTCAAATTTTAGCCATATATTTTTTAAATCTAAGTTCATCTGCCATTTTTCTGTCTCGGGGAAGTATGAATTTGATAGATAAGTGATAAAAACTAGGCATATGTGGAGTTATCTTCGTAAGTTTACATCAAACGGTCGTTGCAGGGGAAAAATAAAAAATGTTTTTCTCTCTTAAATGGAAAAACACCCTCTCAAATTTTTTATATAACATTCATAATATTGCAAGGTACCATACTTGAAAAAATGAGAAAAATTAAATTTGAAGAACCTCAAAAGTTTAAACTTTTAATTGTTTAACATTGAATTATTTAAACAAATTATCATTTTATCGCTATTTTTACGCCAGTTTGAGATTGTTCAAAGAATTTTAATTGGAAATGAGCCATCAAGTGCTTTTTAACCTAGTTTCTTCCCCGCGATATATGATAACGAATATTTCGTGACATCGAAAACAGCCATTTTGTAAAATGTCTGTTATTCATCTGTTTTTTCGATTTTCGCAAAACGCTTTAAATTATATTTTTTATTTGGTGAGGCAAACAATTTCACCAATTTTCATCAAAATCTGAGAGGTCATGGGTCAACTCCTGTCTGAAGTGGCGTGGAATGACCCATAAGCAATTTCACCACAGAGGCAAAACATGAATTGCTCTCACCGAATCAGCATAAGCGGCACACTTCTTATTGCTTTATTACCAGTATTACGTCAAAATGTGATGATTCCAAGCCTTCATACCTGACACACTAACTGAGTTCCATGATACATGTAAATGACATATCTTTTGGAGAAGTCGAAAATCTCATTATCTGTTCACAGCGGCGATGGAAATCTGAAAGACTATTTCCCAGAGACTTCCCTAATTTATAGAATTTTTTGATTTTCCTTAAGTTTTTTTACAGTCACGGCTGCGAATAAAATATTTTTCCTTCATATAATTCAATTAACTGTTTTCTCCCTATTCGATTCGTAAACAATCTTCAAGCGAACCAAAAGCTTACTTTTCGATTGCTATTCGGAAAAACTAATAAAAACTCTGAAATAGCAACAAAGATAACGCAAGTAAAAAATTCACATACCTCCTGTACCTATGGTCGAAATAGTTAGGCTAAAGATTTAGTTTATCATGCCAACTGCGCTCGAATGATTGTCTGAAGATATGCAAGATCTCTCGAAAAAAAGACAAATTACTTACATAAGAAACTTGACATATTACTCATACTTGATACGAAGGTAATGTAAGTTATAGGTATACAATCGCTTCAGCCAACATATGACCTAACTAAAAACGTTTAATAAGCCTGAGACCAACAAGGAATCTATGAGTTGGGACTGCCAATCATCGGTCGTCAGATCAGCATTTTGCCGACTTGACGATTATGTAAAGGAAAGCATTCAAAAGCATTCGGGTTAAATACAGCAATGGTATGGATTGACAAAACTTGTTTCATGTTTTCATAACTATCACAAACTGACAGCTTAGTTTCAAATCTCACCCTGAGTCTTTGAAAATTTGACTAAAAATAACCCGTTTTCCTTTAGGAGAAAACTAAAGATCTAGATTACCGAGTTTTTAGCGAAGCGTAATTATTTATGGAAAATATGCACCACATAAGCACTTATTTGACATAGTTACCTCGAGGGTCAACTTTTTTAAAGAATCATCTTCACCATATTGATAAAATTTTCAGGTGAATTTCGAAGCAAAAATATAAAATTCAAGTTGCGCAATGGCTGAAGAAGTGGATTGATGCCTCATTGGATAGGAGAAAATGAGAAATGAAGTTTCGAGACATCATGGTGAGGGAAAACCACAATTAAGAAATTCTAACCTCGGTAAGATGTTTGTGAGACGTTGGGCTCTGTTGCAACTTGCGGCATGCAGATTATCGAAAGGGTCCGACGATGATGATTATCTAAGAGCGATAAGGCGGTAGAACGCCAACTGCGAAGAGCCCTTCTGAGCACGCTTGAAGAGACTTTCAACAATAGATGGAACGAAGGGGAGAGAAGACCCAGGAGAAGTATGAGAAGAGGGGGACCCAGGAGAAGGATTGCTAGCAGAGAGGAGAGGGATAGAGGTTTCACATTTTGACGTGACGTTTTCAAAATCAGACCGACAATGGGATACCAGGACGGAAACGGCGATGTAACATTTGCAGGGTGATCCAACCCATTTATTGTATTTAAATTCATCATCATCATCTGAGTAATCTACCGGTTAATGGTAGGTTATGATGAAAGTCAGAGAAAATCCAACAGACTCTTACACGTGCAGTGCCCTATCTACTCCTAGTATTTCTTTCTTCATCTCAGCGTAAGTCCTACCTTTCTACATCCCGTCCATAAAACCTATTCTCTTTCTCCCCCTTCCCCGCTTTCACAACATCCTTCCCTCTATCACGGCCTTCAGAAAACCATCACCCCTCATTACCCCTTCATTTCCCCTCAAAATATTAGAAATAAGTGTATTCTGGTTCGATCGGGTATACGACTATGATGATAGTTTTCACTGGAGTACGAGGAGTCGCGGGAGGGTTTCCGCACAGTCCGTGTATATTGCGACTCCGAAGAGCTACTGCACATATTTTGGTGCGTTGGATCTGTCTAGTTGAGCCAAAAAGCTGACGTGGTACAATATTTATTCGTAAATACTTGAAAAAATAATTAATAAAATTTCAGAGGCCCACCAAGCCCATAGGACATTTTACAGAACGTCTCTCATCGGAAAGGCCATTAGCCATCGATCAGTTCCACTAACGGTAAGTCCGCGGAGGAACGAGTGAGACGGCTTCAGGAGCGTCGGAATTTTGAGCGGCGCGGGACTCAAGTGACTTCGCAAGTACCTTGGCGATTGCTCAATATCATAGGATTATTCACATAAAATCTCTCGGCCGCGTTCCCGACATATCTGCAATTGACTTATTTTTAAGGCCCTTTAAGAATGAAAGCTAAAAGAGCAAGAGGAAATTTGCGAAAAGAGTGAAACCGGGACTCTTATAAACAGAAATATCATGACGTCTATAACATCGGCAGGAGTTTGGGGAAGGGGAGAAAGAGCACTCAAAACTATGAATCTAACACACGTAATTTTCTGAACCACATAGCATACGTTTTCAAGAAGACATCTAGGGTAGAAGAATATTTTTTTAAATCTATTTTTCTTACGCTTCCATCATCGACTTTTGTGAGAGTTGATTGCGCATTGAGGTTTTGGTAGTAGAATCAAGTTGCTTTATCTTATTCAGACGATATTTCAATTTTTTAAATATAACAGAAGCCATGATCTCACTTAGTACGAAAATAGCGAAAAGGCTTCAGGACTGTATCCGTAAGTTGCCATTTTTGTGCATATCTTGAGATTATATCGCACGCTGTTTTGCCTTAAATGTGAAAAGCACAAATGAAAAACAACGAATGCATTGGAGAAAATATTAAAAACCGACATTGAATGTCAGGCAAAATGAAATAATTAATTTTGACTTGTAAGACTTAAAGAATAATGTATAATCAACTTTCATACTATTTTTCCAAATATGTGTAGCAATCGAGATACACTAATAAATATCATGAAATTAAAAGTACTTACGAGGTTTTGAACATAATCTGGGAGTAATACTTTCTTGCATTCATGGCTATCATATGGCTTATTCCATACATCGGGGGCGCCTATCTATCAGGCAGCGGATGTGTTGACCTGGGGATAGAACAATTTTAGAATGAATAAGAAAAACTTTCAGTAGTATTTTTTAGGCTCTATCACAGTATTTTATCCGAATTACCGTTCTATTCGACAAATAACAGAACAAATGATAAATATCACAACATGCCATCAGAAAGTGACTACAACAAATGGGTTTGTTAATGAATCACTTAAAATATATTCTGAATGCAATCAAAGAAACAGAGAGGCAAAATTAAAGTGAGCTTCTCTTTAGACTGAATCCAGCGATACAAAATATTTCAAATACGATTATATGCCGATTATTGAGTTTAAAAGGAAGGGCTGAAAAAAACTTCGGAGTAGAAGCGGAATAGAAGAACTTTAAAACCCGGCTAAGAATTAAAGAATAACTGACAACACGTCGAGGATAGATGAAGCTATTGCAGCTTGAGTTCAAATTCGTAAGAGTTCATTATAGCACAGAACATATCAGTTGAATGGATCAGTTTAACGGATTACAGTACAGTGACAAAAGGGTTGCAAGGGAAGAACGATCAATATAGTTTCTCACAGAACTTTATGTAGCCTTCTCACAATTCAAGTATGTATAAGCTGATGGAAATATTCTGTGCTGTTTTTCGTAATGGTAAAAATACTCAAACTGAAAATCGATTATATCAAGTGCAACTATAATCACCTACAGGTAAGTGAACGGAACATGGAAGTGACAGCAAAAACTAAATCATGCCGGGAATTCCAAGCGCGTTGAGGTATTAGTAATGATGATATGTTATTAAATACAAGTACGAAGTCTACTCTACCTATTGAGGATGAGAGTTTCATATAAATAATCTATCGCCACTATTATGGTCCTTTATTCTACGAGGAAAAAATTACATTCCAAAAATCTATCGGTTCTGCAATCTATTTCCTTTATCGAATGCCTCCGATCGTTTCTACCGTAATACGTAGGCTCTAGCAAAATGTGTTGAACGTCCGGAAAAAATTGCCTCCTTCGAACATTCGCAAAAGATTTAACCTATATTTTTCCATTCGATGTGTAAGGGATTCCCACCTAATTCCTTTAACAATTCCGTAACACTGCTAAGTTTATCGTCACAACTTTTTACATATCTAGCAGCTCTCCGCTGTACTCCATCTATTTCTGACAATGAAGTCCCAATTCGTAAGGGACCCATTTTATAGGGGCATACTATAAGTGAGGTCTGGTGAGAAAAACAACATCGCTCTTTAACCTTCTCGTCACATTTTCCTAGTAATCGTTTAATAAATCCCAATTTACGATTAGCCCGTCCGCAGATTTCCTGTACGTGCTTCCCCAAAAACAGGTGCTGAGTAAGGGTCGCACCGAATTCTGCGTACAGAAAGTAGGTATTGAACTGACTCTACAATTGAAAATTCGGTTTGATTAGTTGTGCACCTTTCGTTGACCGAGTCGTTCTTTTTTTTAAAAATTCATAACAACGCACTTTTTAAAACTTAATCCTAACAGACAAGTATTGCATCATTCGTTTATAGCATATAGGTTTTATTTTAACGCAATCCAGTCAGACTCATTGCTAATACTCCTGTAAGTATATGGATCATCTACGACGAGACGAATTTTGCTCATAACTAAGGTAGTGATGTCATTAATACACATAAGGAATAATATATATATCTATGATACTTCACTGAGGTACACCTGATGTTCCTTTCACTGCATATAAGCAAACGGAATCTAAAACTACCCCCTGTTTGCGGTCACCAAAGAACTTTTTGATCAATATTAATTAATTTAAGAATTGGCTAGGTGGTTATTTTTGGTAGGCAACCGACAGCGGGGGTGATTTGCGCCATTAAGGGAAGATGGGTAGGACGATAATGGTAGGTTTACTTGAGGAATCGAAGAAAAGAGAAAGTAAATCCGGCGTCTGTATTAACTGTTAACGAAAGGCGAGCCAAAGAGTCCGTTGGTCCCATCCGAGAGGACGGTGTACTGAACGCCTAGTGCTCTCCACCGAGAACCCAGGTAGGGGTCAGAAGTCTACTGAAAAACCTTCACCACAGTCAGAATTCAGCCCCAGGCCTCTTGGATGAAAATTCGGTATTCTACCTACCAAACTATTTCCCCTATTTTAACGGCATATAAGATAATTTTACCCTCAGCTCGTGAATGCTTGAGATAAAAGGTCATCATAATTAGGTGAGCGTGCGGATCTTTGATCCGGACTTTCTAGGTAATATAAGCTTTCTACATTGTTACCATATCATTTTCATCATTCTCAGTGCCTAAAAATACGCTCAAAATTCTTAGAGAATTTGTCTGGTGGATCGAAGGTCTATAATGGCGAAGAGAAATTTTTACTAAGAAATACATTTTAAATAATTTAACAAAAGCTGTAGCCGAATCAAAAGCACCTTAATTTATAGCACTGGATTAAAATCAGCAATCTGTGAAGACACCAGTACAGTTTTCTGATATTTAAAAGAACATTTCTCTGCAAACATGAAAGTGTTTTTCATTTATAAATATTTGAGCGTGGATGTTATTGCATTAAAAATGGCATGGTCAGTGTAAAAAATTGGAAGGCGCTGAGCAAGAGCAGGAACCTGCAAGCACTGGCCTTCATATTTCATCGCGGACAAAGACATCATTAATCAGTTATGAAAGAATAAAAATTGCGAAGTACGACAGTTAATTCAATTTTTGCGTCAATGGCGTCATATCACGAAGGGTGAATTAAGTCCCTAGCTAGCCTATTATACTATAATCAATAATTCCCCATAAACAACAAAGATGGCCAATATGTTCCACTGTACTCTCAAATTCAATGTACCTTGCTAACGTTAATGTTGGTGTTTAATAAGAGAGTACTTAACCCGTCAATTTAACATTACATTATCATCAGCAGTCACCAAGCCGAAGATTGGTTTTCAGCAGTTCTCCACCCCTCTATCCTCTCACCTGAACGTGTTATTCATACATAAATCTACACTTTGAGGTATTTCATGATTTTTCGGATGTATTCCATCCTCAGACTTCCTCGAAAATACTTCTTATCCAATTCTTCCAATATTGTTTTCTAGAGGCTTTTGTGACGCAAAATGTATAAAATAAGTTCGCTTCTTCTCAAAGTTTTTATGCATCTTTATCTTTTCTCTCCAATTCTTCAGCGGTAATTTTCTGCATCCATTTGATCTTTACCGCTCTGAGATAACAACACATTCTCAATGCTTCCGATCTTCTTTGCTTCGCAGGTGAGGTCAAAACTACCACTCATGAAATTTCAAATGAGCATTGTAATAAGAGCTACAGATCTCTTTCTTGCAAGACCCACCCGAGACCAAAATACGTTGAAATGGCCACGGAGAGGAGATATTTTGATCAGCTCTTGACCCTGAAAACGACCCGGCCTTTCAACTTGACCGGTCACAGGGCCAAAGGCATTCATTCTCCCGCACTCCCGCACCTTGAGCGGTCACGCGTTCTGCAGCTTGTGCCCTCTCAGGGATGTGGTAGGCGGAAGGTTAAAGGAGGGTGGGTGGGGAGGATCTGTTGACTGCTTGCAAGGGGGGGAGGGGACGGGGTTGGGAGGAGTAGGGTGCAACAACTGGAGGAGGAGGCGATAGGATCTGCTTGTTAGTGAGGGCAGAGTGAGCATCAAGGATATGCGAATCTTCTCCGACTACTTCCGCTCCCGACTCCCTTGTTCTCTTCTCTCCTCGCCTCCGGGGCGTGAGTGATTCCACGCATTCCGGAATAACATCTCATTGGCCACCCATTTCCTGCTCCGCTAAAGAAGTAATGCCCCATTCAAGCTACCCACGTCCAGACAGTTGTATGCATGTACCGTCTTAAGTCTAAAACGCTGCGTGAACGCGCATTTGCAGTGTAACTTGTACAGGGTGTCCACCGTGTTCCAGCTTTTCAATTCCAAGACTTCTCCGGATTTTCCAAATCAAATATCAACTTTTCCACACATAATTTATGCTCTTTTCATCCAAGATTTCCCGTGACTCGTTGAGTTTGTACGATTGAAAAATAACTACTGTAAATGAAATATGTTTTTGCCGGAATGGGCAAAAAGAGGAATACGGAACACAGAACACATTAGAAAATTGTAAATGACTCGCGCATTGTAATGAAAGTTCGAATTTGTCTGTTCTAAAGATTTTCAGAGGGGGTAAAATGACAGCTCTGACAGACTTCCTGGTTAAACAGACACATATTGATTTTTACTGTTCCACCAGCCTTTTCGTCATTATGGCTAGCACCATAATTGCGCAAAACCACCAAAAAAACACCATTGTTGACCACGGCGGCGTCTCAAGCGGATCCTAAACCCACTAGTTTTATCACACCTTTCATTTGCTCGAGGCAGTTTCTAAAGCAATCCATGTTATTTCTTTGTATTCTGTCAATTCAGCAGATACATAAAATCTCTCTATTATGAGTCCCAAAAACTTACGTACTTGATATGGTGCCCAAACTAGAGTGAAGTAACATCTTTGCCACTTCTTTACGAGTACCTTTCTACAGACAGAAACAGAACACTTGCAATTTTTCACTAATAAAGTTATTTATATGTAGAAATCTGCAAGTGTTTTGTTTCTGTCATTACGAAACAGTTCCACCACATCACACCTGAATCTGTATTTTGTACCTTCTTTCAATTCGCTTGATAATTCTTAATCTACTTAAGAAAGCTCTGCCGAAAAATTTAAAAAATATATTTGTTCAAAATCGTCTAACAATTAGAAAAACGTATCCTCTATCTCATTAAGTCAACAAAAATCAACCTTTGAAAATTATATTATCTGCAAATTAAACTTGAAATTACACGGAGTTTAAAGCAAGAATAGTTTAACCGAAGGAAAAAGAGTATGTTTCTGCCAAAAACAAAAGTTATTATAGCGAAAAGCTGATATAGGAAGATAAAATAAAAATGGGAATAAATTTAAGAAACTAACCATGTTAGATTTGGAGTCATTTGCATTAAGCTGCAATTATCTAAGGAAAAATAAGTTCATTCAATAGACATGGCGTTGTAATCGTCTTCTGTAGCAAATAAAGTATGAATTAAAAAAAATATCCACCGAATAATCTGAATGTGAAATACCCTGCTTTTTCTTTTCAGTAGCTAAGGTACGCCATCGGTGAAAGCAGTACAAAGGACATGAAAAGAGGGATTTCTCGTCTTTTTTTTACAGTACGCAGTCCGAGAGGGAACCTCCTTAAAGTTGAGGTCACTGTTTTCCTGCTCCGTAAAACAAGTAACATGGGGTGCGAGAGGGGGGGATGTTGGCCATCGCTACATTGGCCGCGGGGAGGTTGTGAGGCTCAGAAAGGATCGCTTATCTCTCTCCCAGCCTTGTCCTTCCTGCCTCTGCATCCCTTCCACATTCCTCTCCCGACCCTCTCCCTCCTTCCTTTTCAACCTTATCGTAATCGAATAGGTCGAATCAGATTAGTCCGGGGGAAGGACTTGGCCAATTATCGCGAAAATAAATCTCTGAATTACGACTGGCGGAGCTGCCTGTGCCATTAGGAGGCGGTGCGGCTCGCTCGCTCAGGGAACCCCGCAGTATGTGTGTATAGGCGAACAGCTACTTCGCAACTCCCGATCAGTTTGGTACACTGTAATTGCACTGAACCATGTTCCCAAGTAGTGTACACACACCGCAATTGTTAGATGCGTTGTCTAGATGCTCCAAAGGAGGACAGTGAAATTACTCGTAAGTGCTGCGTTCAAGGACCAATAAATCCTTCATTAGAGAAACAAATTCGGTAACCGTAAAATTTTAGACATTACTCCGGTGATTACATTGAAATTTTGAGTCATTTCATGCAACATAGAACTTGACTTTTTTTCCTATGAGATATTTGTGAGAAATATCTGCGGGAGATAACTGTACGTGACGAAGGTGTTACCAGCGTGACGGGTAATTAGAGTAGCGTTTTAAAATAACACGCTAATTCTACGACATTAGGTAGCGCAATAATTTCAAGAACATAATTTTCTTCCTCACTAAAATCAACGGTGCAGTTAAGCACTATTTAATTATTTCCGGATCATTCGATCTGATATAAAAAATAGCGCAATACATCTTCAGTAACGACGAAATCACATAAATGTTTACGAGGCACGCAGAACAAATTGGATCGAATAAATTGCTTAAACAATAGATTAGGATATAATGCATCTCTGATTTAGATGCAAACTTGTAACCAATTCTTTCCAAATATCTATCATGGGTCTCTATGCATAAAACTAATGCGCTGCTCCAATCTTTTCCCAGTAGTTGCACTTTTGCATACCTTTACATTCAGTATGTCAAATATTTTTAAAAACTACCCCAACTGAGAAAATAAACTCTAAAACAGCTTATTTTGTGCGAGCGCGAAGTCATTTTTTTACTTCTAGGAAAAAATGGTCAGTGCAACAGGTATTAAACTTTTTAAGTTTACTTCTATTCTACATTAATTTGAGTAGAAGACATCCTAGATTTGATATTTTTCTTCTTTGCTCAGCGTGTTCGTGTTTTCTGTTTTTGCTCTTTATTCGTGTCAAAAACCAGTTTAACTTAATAAATAAATTATTACTTCTAGTTTAGTTTAAAAAAATAAAGTAAAATAGCATGCTTTCAGCATATATTCTCTCTCAAAATTAGTTTCTGAGAAACTTAGTACAGAGTAGTATCAAAAATTATAAAAATTCACGTCCTCCATGTTGGAAAAATGACTGCCGCAAGAAAACGAGGAGGATAAAATGTTACTTCATGGTCACACTCATTATGACAAAAACACAGTACAAATTCCACTATTTATTTTAATGCTGTCGACCGGTTTCGACGTCTAAAACGTCATTACGTCGCTCGTAGACGTCGAAACCGGTCGAGAGTATTAAAATAAATAGTGGTATTTGTACTGTGTTTTTGTCATAATGAATTCTATCTTCAATTTCCACCAAGTATCGCCACAATCGATTAAATTGATGGTCAAACTCATCTGTCAGTACACGTTGGTATGTTCACGCAAAAAATAGATTTAAAAAAGTGAGCATGCGACCATAACAGCGATTTGACATGAAATCACTCGTTATATTTTTTATGAACTAATTCATCATATAGTTCCCGATAGAGTGGTTGTATGAGGTAAAACGGCATTCAATTTCAATTCGTAGAATTGGGAGTCATAGAACATTAAGAAAGGCATTTATTAGAGTCAACTGTTATTCTGAGAGATTCACTCCTTACCGAACATTGTACTTGAGTATGTACATCAAAAGACACTGCATTTTAATTACTATTTTTTCTGAATATGTTCCTAAGTAAAATGTTAGGGTCGATTTAGGAAAGTAATGAGGGCTACTTATTTTTGAAAGGCTCTCCCATAAGCCGTATCGTACTCATTTCTTACACCTTTAGATCCCTGCTCCACTTATCGGGACGATGGCTCAGCTTTCTCGGCACAGTAGGCTCCCGAGAAACAGCGCTCAGGAGTCACGCCATGTTCTGAAGGGAGGGCAACGGCGCGGGGTCACTCCGACCGAACGGCTGAGCGAAGGAAACACACTCGAGCTGCGTTTCCGTTTTTCCCTCCGCATCGCTATCGAGATTCCGCGCGGCGATCGCCCCGAGATTTACGCGAGCATGTACGCCATGCATTACGTTAGATCCCCTTTCCACCGGGCATGTCATGTCGTACCTGCGCAAGGGAATATACTTGGGAGCTCACTCGCTATCTCCGAGACACATCGCTCTCGAAGAACTGGAAATTCAAGCAAGGGTTTCGCTGAAAAATTCTCACGTACGGGAAAAGGATTAGGTGGCGGAAACAAGCGCTGAGTTTCCCTCGCGCACACACCACTTAATTTCAAACCTATCCTACTTCGTTCTCCACGGAGACCGACAACCGTCGACGTGGTGTCGCGGAATGCCGCGTTGCCATGGGTGACTTCTTAATGCCACAATACTAATGCGGTCAAACCTCCCAATAGCGGACATGTTCGGGACCGGAAAAAACGTCCGCTATAGAGAGGTGTTCGCTATAGAGAGGTGTTAGAGGGGGCTGGAATTGCGGCTCGCTTCTCTAAGAGGCAACTACGTTGGTAAATTAAAATATAAAGTCGTTAATATGTTTCATCAAACTTTTATTTTTTTATATTTAAAACTGAAAATTTTAACTAAATATTATGGAATTTAACAATTATGTATTTTTTATCCATAGAGCAGCTATTAGCATCATCACAATCAAAACACAAATAAAAATCCTGACCCCCGGAAAAGAGACAGCATATTCCGGTTAGATATGAAAATAGATCTAATTAGGGTTTACCTAAATAATTGTATGAACATAGTTTGTGAAACATCAAATAATATCATCCAAGATAAAATATCGTTCCTTTTTTTATCCCATTTCCTCATTTTCATAGATAAATATGGAAAAAATTGACCTGATTATTTGTTGAAAAAAGGTAAGAATTATGCGTCGCTTTCGATTGTCAACAGCATTTTATTTTCTTCTGTATCCCATTTATCAATCATTTTTCTAGGAGATTTTTTTGCAGTCTCAAGTGCTGTAGTTTTGAGTGGTGTAGTCTGGGTTGCAACTCAGCATGTTGTGGTTGAGTAGTTTTCCCATGTAGTTATAAGTGTTATAACTTTATATTTTGTAGTTTTGTAGTTAGGTAGCTTTTAGTGAATAAATTATTAACGAAAGTATTTAAAAAACATTTTGAGAATAGCAATATCCTAATGACAAGGATGTGGAACGTTGTCATCGGATTAGAATATTGGGCGCACAAAAGACCGGTATGCAACACTCAATATCACCTTGACGTCCCTCTCCGGCAATGATTATGTTTTGGTGCATTTACTTTTTGGTGTTTAATCAGGAAATTTCCAAGGCACCACTATAAAAAACTCATTTCTCGTAATGTGGTTTAAAATTATTGAAATGAAAAATGAAATAACCTCTAAGGTTCTAGATCTGACGCGAAGTCTTTTTAAATCTAACGCGCTAACTTTACACCACTTGGAATTCAAAGTAATTGTAAAATTGACAACCATTCACCTGAAATATGCTTCACACATTTCATGATTTTTATATGCGTTAACAGACGATATAATAATACCTATCTATTCAATACCTACATCTGATACCCATAACTTACAAAAATGGGGCGATGCCAATTTTATGGGCTCATAATTACGGTATAGTATCAATAAGCTCAAAATTTCGGAGAATTTACCCATCTTAAACAGTAATGGCTTTCTATCTCATTAATGTTCCAATTTTGTGGAGAGCAACTTGATATTAGCACCCTACAAACATAGTTTGCCGAAAAACAAGGAATCGCTACCTTTGTAAAATTTCTCATTACTACGCACCTAGGTAAAAATATTTGGTCTGTACGTCCACTGTGACTGGTCTGCACCTGGTGTGGATCTAGGTCTGAAACTAGTCTTTAACTGGGAATAAATTGAAACAACGTTCCAGACAAGTCTGGTCAATCGAACTGCAAGAAGAACTTCTAAATCAGCACCCGTTTTTCCTAGATTTTCCCCCCTTGGCCAGTTGCAAAGTGCCTTTTGATCACCCAGGATCTTTCTGAGCAAAAGCTTCACTAAAAAGTTGCAATCAGAAATCAGGCCAGTTACAGTCCATCGAGTGTAAAAGTGCAGTTTCAGACCAGTTCCTTTCACTTCTTTAAATTCCAGACCAGTCCAGTCCGGCTACAGACCACTTACAGAATAGAAAATGCCCTTTCAGGGCAGTTCGTGACCAGTTCCAGATTATTTACAGACCAAATATTTTTACCTGGGCAGGCTAATAGTTAGTTAGCTAACAGTTAGGGCAAAACTGATGTGTGAAGGTCATAACTCACAAGCACACAGAGTATATGGTATTACGTAAAAATAATGTTGGTACCACCCACTTAGGCAAAATTCACATCTGTATTTTCACAACGAAGTCAAGAAATTCAGTTCCATAGTTGTTGCCGCTAGACTGTTATTTTTCGATTTCTCTGGTGTCTCGAAAACGGAACGAAACTTGGGACGAAACCGAGTTCGAAAATTCGATACAAGACTCGAAACGATACCGCTATTGGCGAGAGGAGACGAGACCACCGCCACGAGACTCGAAAGTCTTGCAAGAAAGTTTTGATGAGCTATGAAGAAAAGCTATCCTCGGGAGTGCCAAGAATTCTTCGTGATAATTAACCTTGATGTTAACATTGGGCCATATCCCGTACCCTCGCCATAGCAGTAGCTCCGCTGGATACGTCATTAGTAAGTGGATTCAGCGCAGCGCACGCAGCATAAGTCATCTACAGACGCTCTAGCAGCGAAAGTTCGCTACATATGCATGCTGCAAAGAGTAGCGTACTTATCCCAGCGGAGCGATTATGTAATCATGAGGATTAGAGCAACGTCGTTGCCAGGGGAAACTTCATAGGAACTACGGGGGTGATAGCAGCGATTATGTAACCGTGATAGCACTTTTAATCATCTTCGCGACGTCATAGCGTATGACGTCGCGAAATGTGTGTAACTGTGAAGATGTGAAATAACTGTGAAAAGCATCTGAAGGTATTGGATACGCACGACTACACTGATTAAGAATTTAGCTACTTATGCCCATACCCATATAACCTCCTTTCAGTTTACGAACGACCTTTAAACAGACCTCGAATAATTATTGCAGAAAAAGAAAATGTCTAAGTGCTTCTATAAAAAAAATATTACGCAGAGTCAACTATTTGCTGGGCGAGGCATCGTTTTCGTTTCATACAGAGGTAACTTCGATACCGTCACAATCCCTTTGAAATGCGAGAGAAAGATTTTTAAAGATCATTCCGCATTTCAAGGGGAGTAGCTCGAGAACTAATGGAAGTTATTAAACCCCTTATTTCAAATAAGACGCTCAGCTGCTTTACCAGTCCATGTTCAGTAGATAAAATTGAGAATCGAAAGATTAAATAATTTTAATATCGGTTCTCTTGTGGAAACTCAAAAGGACTGGATTGAAGAGTTGAAAACCTATTCATCTCAAGAAATTTTAAATGTATTACAAATAATTCTATGAAAATACAAGCTAGAGATGATCACTTATAACAGAGTGCATACTAAAGTCATATTATATTAGAAATGTTAACAGGTAAAACTTCGACTACCGTATAGTTTCTTACGACGAAAATTAGCAAAAGGGGCCACTTCACTGCAACAAGGTAGCCTGTTAAGAGCTTTAATACCGTAAAATTAGCGAAACATGTAACCTATTGAGCAAAATACTACAATTAAGAGGATTTATGAGCTGATTTCAAACATATTTGCACATAATATCAGCTGCTTCAATGATAAAATGATGTGAGATGAGGCCTGTTTAATTTTATGCTAATGATAAATGGAAGGATAGTAAACGTTATGAGAGGCAAAAGTGATTATATTTATTAATGAAGAAAAGAAAATACTCGTATTAATAAAGATTGAGAAAAGAAGAGCTTCGTTGTTAAGTTCCGAAACCAGATAGCTAAAGAAAATGAATGAGTACACTCCAGTATTTTAAAATACTGTCTCAGAATATGTGCAGAAAGTTAAGTCTCTGCTCCTCTGCAGTGTTTTCATAACGAATTTTCTCTTTAGATCATCGTGTGACTTTTTCAATAGTGATTCCTTTGCCCGTTTGATAACTATCATTTATCGATATAAAACCACATTTCCATAGATTACAATTTTCTCGATTCTGCCACTGTTGTAGTTCAAGATTCACTGACGCGTAAGTGTGCTCCAAAAACATTTCCATGAAGTGTTTCCAAGCTTCTTTTGATTGCTATTAGCTGATTCATCCGCAGATAGAGCTTGCTTTTTTGCTTGAGCTACTCTGCTAACTTGAGATGTCAGATGTATCAGAAAGTCGCACTATGAGAAGTTTTAGCAAGCGCACCCCTAGAGGCCATTCCGATTCCAGTCTGAATCCTCTGTGCGGTCGCAACAAGGTCTTTCAACTAGACTTCGACGCACCCCTTTCCTTGAAGTTGGAAGTATGAATGGTAGAGAGAGGAAATAAAGTGGACGAAAGGAGTTCTGGGGGAAATGGAGTAACAAGGAAATGAACGATGCGTAATACTTTCCTGACGCTGGTAGAAGGCCTATCTTCGATGAATTAGTAGTTTGAAATTAATAAAAGATCAAAGGTCTAACTCTGATGAAATTGAGGTAGTCTCACCACGGCTGAGATCTAATGCACCATCAAGGATTGAATGGAATACGCTACAGGCAAAGGGTTAAGAAAAATCCAAGAGACATCAGCAATGATGAAAAACTTGAGGCTTTTCCGGCAAATGACTCTGGTAAATTCTTCTCGGGTTTCCCACCGGGTCAATGTCTCCATGATGGCTGTTGATCAACAACCCTGAGGATGACAGGAAAGACTCCTGTCGAAACGTCGGGCATTGACTGGGTGGAAAACCGGAGAAGAATTAAACAGATATCAGCGATGTTTGAGGCCGCGGCGCAAAGCTGGTTTAAAGTTCTGCTGAGTGCAAATAACTAGAGCGAGGAGCTACTGCATCAAGTATCGCACTTTTTGCTTCGAGCATTGAGCTGAGACGAAGTTTTTGAGCAACGAAAATAAAACTTGAACGAAAACCTGCTAAAGTCAATACAAGTAAACTTAGGGAATCGGCCCACTGTTTCCATTCGACCGCCAAAAAGTGGCCGTGACTCATGCAACGTTTTTGCTATTTAACCTCAGTTCAATCATAAGTTTATACAAACAAATCTCGCATTTTAATTGAGTTTCCATTTAATTAATTTTACGCTTAATTAAAGTTCCGCATAAATCAATTTTACTTTTTTACCTTACTCATCAGTTCTGCTCAGGGAGAATGGATTGCGTCGCCCCTCGTTCGTCCTGAAATATCTCGCACGAAAGTAACTTATGTGTTCCTTGAGCACTTAACGCCTTGTTTCAATTGTCTTTGACGCGGGAAACCACAAAACAGAGTTATTATTTTCATGTGAACTACAGCTGCTCATGCGGAAATGTAACTAATCACATGTTGGTTAAAATTACAGAACTAGAAGAAAAAAAGTACCCAGCTATGATTCAGCAAACGTCATGTAACACGGCAATAATTTTATATTTTCAGCGATGGAGGTAGCCATGGAGATCATCGCGGCTTGGGCAGCGAGAAATTTTCTCCGACCCAGGGAATGGAACATCTTGACCCAAGGCAGACGAATTCCAACTCGGATGGACGTTACCATAAAACATTGCAAATTAATTATCATTAATTATGCTCATAACCATGGTTCAATCCAATGTGATAGGCGTAGGAGGGATAAGGTTATAAATGAGTAGGTAATGAAAAAATGCGAAAGTGCTCCGGTAACTGACAAATATGAAAGGAGCGATCTTGGTTGGCTTGACCAAGTTGAGAGAATTGTGTGAGAGGAAGAGTAGAAGGAGAAAGACGAAAATGAAGATTTTTCCTGAGCAAAAGCAGATGGGTGGGGATAACGAAATGATAGTCGAGGGTGATACGCCTAGAATCTTTAAACTACCATATAAAGACTGATCTCATTAAATTATAATATAAATTACTCGGAATTACCCATGATTTACCTGTAGTAAAGGTTTACGATATTTTACGTTTCTGTTTAAATTTAATTTTTTTATTAACTTAGCTGTAGATATAGTGTAGGTCTGTAGAGTATCCAACAAGTGAGCCAAAAATTTGTTTAACGTATTGTAGAATAGTGCTGATGTTTAACGCTTGATTCCCCAGTGGCGCCCTTCCCAATCCCACCATAAACTGAATGACTGTTAATTTAATTTTTAGGCGCGAATTTTTTAATGAAATATCGCGATGAAATCCACCTATGGATGAAATTTACGGATCAGTCACGAAACAAGTGGGGGCAAAGGTGAGGGAGAGAGATATAGCGTGGAATGGAAGACGAGAGGGCAGCGAGGATCGCCACCGTCCCGAGTGATGCAGAGCGTGGGTCAACAGACGCGGAAGACAGGCAGGAGGGTGCGGCGTTCGTTTCCATTGCGATGTTTGCGAGCAGTCGCCTTCAGCGGCGCGCTGCGTGATTTATTCCCCCACACGGATCGGTTTCAAGTTCGACACACGGCAGGGGCGATTGCGGCGGACGTTTCGCTCGTCTCTCACCGAGCTCCGTATTTTTCAGTTCGCCGTCCGCTCCGTCCTCGCGGAAGGCAGCACCCTCGCATTTCCCCGAGCGGAATGAAGACGAATTAACAATCTTCCATCCGGAATTACCACAATTGCACACTCCATATGCGCGAGGTAACCTCTCTCATTCCGTCTGTTTTTCATTCCCATTCACCCGATGCGACTCCGCGTGGGACGCCGAGCCGAGACAGGTTTAGGTGAGAGAGCCGATGCCAATTTATTCCTCGAAACGGGATGGGTGCCCGTAAGGCGGTCGTGTTTTCAGAATTCGGTGATTTATCAGCTGCTCCGGCCGGAAGGTGGGCGTGCGTGTTTCCGCGTTGGCAACGAACCGGACGAGGAGGCAGAGGCGAGTGGGAAGGTCCGGTGGCGTCCGACTGCATCTACTGGAGATCAAACAGAGTGCCAAGTTATGGTGGGATAGCTATGCCATATAACAGTGATACTTCACCGAGGATTAAAACTGCTGCAGGAAAAACCAATCCTCCTTTTCCGAACAAAAGCTGATGATATGAGGATAAGATGAGACACGTACTTTTTGGCAACTCCCTTCCCTCCTAATCTCCTAGAAACATTCTACCAATCTTAATTTTAATTTTTGTATTCATGATAAGTTAAAATACTTTGTACTTTTCTACAAAATTTTACATATTTGTACGACGCGTACCAATAAGTACTTGGTACCAAAAAGTACCTAGTATTTTTATTAATCATGAATTACAACCATAAATAACTTCTACGAAGTGAAGCCTGCCACTGTCAAGTTTAATTTTCATTGATCAGCTCTTGACTGTGAGAAGTCACATATACTTCAGGCATAACTAATTCACAGGAATCGCTCACTGCATTGGCAATGAATCCTAGTTTCAAAGCATTTTCATAACACCTCTTTAAGTTTCCAGTAGGTGACACTAATTCCTCAGCATCTTCTCCGCACTACTATTACGTTTTAGCGTCCTACTCTTTGAAGTGAAAACTATAAATTGAGGTAATTCTAAGAATAGGACAAAAAAAATTTGTCTACCTTAAAATAATACAGATTATCGTCAAGGAGTAGTCGAAAATAAAATCGTATAAAAGCGATGCAGGTTAGGAAAACACCCAGTAAGCACAAGTAAATATTTCCCTAATGCCTAAAAGCGACACAAGAGTAGCCTAACAAAAAGAAGAAAGAAAAATGATGTAAGAAAATATTGTCCTTAATGGTAAGTTCCTCATTATTTGATTCCAATAAGTCTGCTAACTGCGTCCGAGTTCAGCAAATGTGAACCAAATAGAGACATAAAATACATGTCTTACCCTCAGATTCTACTGTAATGTATCAGCGAGAATGGTGAATTATTATTTAATATTACAAAATTTATATTCTTGGTTAAGGTGTTCAATCTCAATTCTGTCAATAGGTAATACAGAAATATTTCGGAGCACGTAATCCACATCCACAAATTACGCTTGATATCACCGGTTCTTGAAAAACTAATTTGAATTTAGGGTTAAAAATTGAATTTAGAACAGCACACTAAGGCCACTGCACACTTAGGAAAGGTTTGGTTCATGTTCATGGTGAGCTATTAAAAGAAGGAGGGGTATGTTAAAGCAACTCGTGACGTCACTCTCGGTATGGCTAAACTACAATAAAAACCATCTACCCTCTCTTGGTATAACGATCGGCCATGGAACTGACAGTATTATCATAGTAAAACGGGCAACATTCAGAAACGAGTTTTGGAGAGACGGTAGGATTTTTATTCCCAATTCCTTTCGGAACATTTTTCTCTCGTGACTTTTGCGTCCTATAAACTAGTCTCCAGCTAGCACGCAACACGCAAAGGGAAAATAACACGAATTTTAACACAACACAACACTATTTTGCTCTAGCGTGACCAACTGCGATAGTGATTGAGAGGAGATTGACAGACGAAAAATATACATGTGACGCCAGAAGTAAAAAAACAACTTACAAATCATCGGTACACACAATACTGATTCAGCAAGAAGGAGATTGGTATGATACTCATTCTTCTCATGGGTTCCGACAGTTGATATTTCAAAATACTTTTAAGTGCTCGGAAATCTCAGAAATTCTCTTTTTACGAAGGGTATATTTAATCATGGTTTCAAAGAACTAAAATAAGTTAACTTTGCGCAGCTTAAAGTCTATGCGTTAGGAAAGACAGATCTCTTTGTAGAAGTATCTTTCGGTTTGACTACAATAAAGAGAGAACTTTTAATTCTTCGTCTTGCTCATTTTTCTTCTAATGTCTCTCCTTTTCATATCTTTTCCTCCGACACATAGGTACCCCCAACATCAAATTCTTCTTCAGCTAACCGGGTTTAAAAAGAAGAATCGATCGGCATCACCAATATTACCGGCCGGATAAATTAACCAAACCATATGGAAAACAAAGAACTGTGAAACGATTGTCCTTCTACAAGAATATGAAAAAAAAAAAAAAAAAAAAAGAAGGGTCATCAGAAGCAAGAAATAAAATAACATCCTCGCAGTATCCTCTTTTCTGTCGGCTACGACAAGGATTTGGACAGCACATATGAATTAAAGACAGAAAGAATTGAAATACTTTACGATTCATGTCAGACAAACTTTGAGAAGAAAAAGATACCCACTAAGTAATAGAGTGGATGAAACTGGGACGACAGTACGTATGCCAGGAACACGCCTTAGTATCACACAAATGAAAGATATATCTACTAAGTAATGGATGTAATGTTTCTGGAGGTCGTGGAAAATGTTCTCCCACCTGTATTCCATGATAAAAAGCGCGAAAAAGGCTCAGAGTCACTAATAAAAAAGTTAATTTTTTGGACTTCAATGCTTTCTTCTTTCTCCAGGAAATAAAAATCTATCCCTCCTTAACGATGAAGAGAAAAAATACCTCTTTTTGTAACCGACTAAACCATACTTTTCATACAAAAACAGCACAATCATAAACATAAAATATATTGATATAAAAATAAAATATATACGATTGAAAGTAGCAGCCTATCGCATTACAAAAAGACTCCGATGTTATAATAGTGATAACTCCCCTAAAAACTTCTTTTGCACAAGCTCGCCGTAATTCTCTGATATCATGGCACTTGCATCCGAAGTCAAAGGCCAGCAGAGGTCTCCGAGAGCTAGAACATTATGGAACAAGAAGATTCATAAGAAGGCGTAAATGGGAAATGCGCATGAAATTTAAGATCAACAAGTGACAGAAATGGAAAATATGGAAGCAGATCCCACGTATTAGATAAATGTGGTTGTAGGTACAGAGTAAATTGATGTTAACGGAGGAGTTTCCAGGCTCTACTACAATATGGCTACGTAAAAATTTCTAATTCCTCACCTTTTTGGCTATCCTTTCAATCTACATGCGATATAAACAAGATATATAAATTCCGAATAGGATTAATTAAGTCATGCACATATAACTCAACGTTAAGTAGAGACCACATAATAAGTCTCCAAAGGTTGCATGAAGAATCACACTTATGAGGAAACTGGGTAGCACACATCCCACAGGCGTTTACTACCCTATTCCAGCCGTATAAAAAGAAAATGTATGCTTATAATTCGTCTGAATTTACCGCTAATTAGGTTTTCACATTCTATTATGAAAAATGCTTTCGACCAGTGGTTCCTAACCTGTTGTATATACTCACTTCGTGGTCAAATGGACATACATAAAAGGATGGCTAGTGGTGGATTAAATGTTAAATTATAGAGAAATAAGAAATAAAAAGAATTTCTTCTCTGTAAGGGGTACAGTTATGGGAAACGGACCAAGTTGGGGTGCACAATTCCAAAAGCGTTGAGAACCACTGTTATAGACCACTGGCAGTCGTGCTTTTCCCGTTCAAACCAACCTTCGAGCAGCTAATCCGCTGCTAATTGATTCGACTGAAAATATTTTGGACCCATGGAAGTATCTATAGCATCATAAACAGAGTCGACCATTTATGGTTCAAAGAAGACTAACCAGAAGATATAATTGAGTGGGAGAAAATAATCTACAAAATACCCTACAAGCCACCTCAAGAAGGCGTGGCAAAAGGTGAGTAGTCATCAACATGCATTAAACTAATACCCTACTATTAATGTAACAACGACCATTGATGCATTAGCGTAAGTCGCTAATGCTTGTTTGGAGGCGAATGGAGGCCTCACCAGAATGCACTACACTATAGGTACGCTACCAATGTTAGAAGGATCGTTTGTATTGCAGCTACATAAATGGACATATATACAAGAGTTATTCTGCAAACATGCACAGCGTGCTGTTAGTACGATTAAGTGAGAGAATATGTGAACAGGACAGGAACACATGATCATTACATAGAAGTATATCTACGAAGCAAGCTAGGTACAGAGTTGATGAAGGCGTAAAACGTAAACGGGACTCTTATGACTCCCATATTTTTTCTTATGACTCCCACAGGAGAGTTAAGCTCTCCCACTACACTAGCAGAATCGACTACTCACACAAAATCAGTGAGATCGACACAAGGGCTAATAGATTTTCTCACTCTTATTGTAGCGATAAACCAATTCTATGAAAGTAATACTCTCGCTGGGTAGACTATTTGTCTTGGTACTTGTGTCTAGTATTTCTTTTACAACTTTACTAACACTTCACCCCACCTGCTTTGTTTTTCCTCATGAATCTTAACCCGTGAACTGCAGGTAGGCATGTTTGATAACGAAGCTTTGTCCGATCTTCCAGGTCTATACTGGCATTTTTCTCCTACGTTTTTGTCCTCGCTTATCGGCCAGGGGAGTGTGCGGGATTCGGTCATGAACATACTGGGACGAGTGTTGCATGTCTGGTGTGGAATCACCCGTACCACAAACCCTTGGCTTACTCGGTACTTCGTAGACGTATACGTGTATGTATTCACCTCGCACAATATGTGACCACTATAGAACCAAGGCGAAGCATCCGTTGAAATAAATGCTATATTATAAAATATATATCAATTGCTTTTTAATTAACACAAATGACTGGCACTATAAAACCCCCTGATACACACAGAAATGCGACGACTTGCAGAATACGACGTAAATGTCGATTAAAATATGGACAGAAAGCTGTTTCTTCATTGAAAAATCTCAACAATCAATCGCTTTCAGGAAATCGCAACGCTTAGCAGGCCATCTCATTCCATTCGACGAGTTTCATGCATATTACCATCCCAAGATAAAGAATTTTCCCCACCTGTATTTACAGACTTTATACACTCTCATGCGGTCATAAAGGTTTTTCGGCCATAATGATAAAATAACGTAATTAAACCACTGATTGGACAGTTTTTAAGACGTCATTTTTTCTGCGAACGCTCATAGGTGCTCTTAGCTGTAATTCAGATGTTAACAATGGATTTTTCGACAGGTAGAGTAGTTACTTTCCTGAACAAAACTTTCTTATTGAGATGCTTTACTATACTAGCTGAACGTCCCGTTTTCATTTAACTTCCTAATTTATAATTGTATCTCTATGCATGCACGTACTAGTATAATCCATCAGCACTCATAGTTCCTCAAACTGTTGTAGCAAGCAGTGCAGTGTATGTTTTGGTATAAATTAATCCCCTTCCACACACTAGTGAGGTTCCTGGCATGGTATGATGTAGAAAAGGATATACTAGCTTCCATCGACTGGCCCTTAAGAATGCTAACACTTGAGTATAGAAGAGTTACTACCACACGGAAATATTTTCCGTTGAAAAAGGATTTCGGCGTAGGGCTTCACCCCCGAGAGCGTTTGAATGAAAAGGTGTCAAAATTTTCTTCTCAGGTGAGTGAGTTAAAGCGCGAGGAATGCAAACCCAACACCCCCTCGAGCAACAAGAAAGATAGAGAGGAAAGAATAAAGAAAGGGAAGGGCTTTAAGCCAAGTTACTCAGAAGAATACGCACACACATACGGAGGGAGTGTCCAAAAGGTCGATCGGTGGCGGGGGAACTAAATGATGAAAGTTTGGAAGAGGGAAATTGGAATTTTGGCAGGTGGACGAGAACACAGGCGGCGAATTTCGTGCTTCGGCGGACACTGACTAAGATCGACTGAGCCTGGAGGATATTAAGGTTTCACAGGACCATGACTCGAAAGGCTGTCAAACTCCTCACACACAAGGAGTCTGAGGGGCCCATCCCTCGAAGACTCCTTCTAGATTCACTGCAAGGGAATTCCGCTTTAAGGATATGCTTTTAAGAATAAACTGAAGAAAAGGGGAGGCAGATTTAAAGAAAACAAATCCCTTTCCCGTCAACGCAGACATAGCGTATTACCACATTCTCTTGCCGATCCACTGAATTGATAGATATAGGATCGTGCTAAATAGCAAACGCTGATCGACTGATGAATAGTGATATCATCGCTGATTTGAAGAAGTATCTACCATACATAAGCAGTAGCGGGTGCTGTGGAGGTCAACAGAGATATGAAGATACAATCAATAATATTGCTATCTACCTATTGCAAGATTTTTAACTCACAGCAATGCAACATTTGCCAGAGGGAAAGTTTTTTCATACGATACCATGACCATGGTTCGATTCCAGCACCAAGAAATTTTTTCCTATGGCTATTTTTCACATACGTCCCGGATTCACCAACAAGAGGGCAACAGGGAGCATGACGAAGGAAAATTCCACTTATTTAATTGTGAACTAAACAACGACTGAAGCACGAGTTCACTAAAGGAAAGCTCATTTAAAGCCAAAACACTCATAAAAAAGTGAAAGAAACGACACTTGTGGTGATAACCATTAATATTGATAAGAATTATCTCATCGGCATTTTTTTGTCAAGGTATACTGCTTCATTTTAGCTGCTAAATGAATTATTCATCATTTTCTAAAGGATTTCTCGAAACATCGAAAATAGTTTATGATGTACTTATAATTGCGGAATATTATCTACAATCCAAAATCAGATGCGTATTGATGGAAAATGGCAGCAATTCCAAGGTCAATTGAACTCATTGTATTCCTGATATCATCTTTAATATTTTAGTTCTTATTGGCAGGAACCTCGGCAAATCAGGAAAATTACGCAAGGTTGAAAAAAATACTATCTAGGGTCTCTCTTGCCAACCCACAAGTAGGTATGGCATTTGTCTACTAGTGCAAGGGTCAGAGGATCAGAATTCACTGCGGTCAATGGATATTAAGGGTATTTAAAGGAGGCTTTTTTGGAATGTGAATAGAGAATTTTTGTTTGCCAATGGCAATGGCCGGCCAGACGTATTTGAGATTTTCATTTCCCTCCAATTTATTTAATATCTTTGTAACCACTAAAATGACAATTTACGTTTCCGAGGTGATACTGAAAACTTGCTTCTAACCCGCAAAATTGCAGCAATACACTGCATCTCAAGAATTTGTCTTTGTCACTTAAAATATTTTAATGTATCCTGCATTCATGATTTGTACTGAAAAGCCACCGTTGATATCGGTCCAAATATAAGAAGGATAAGTAGGAACGGTGACCCGACCGGCCGATTGGCTACATAAGCAAATAGCCCGGACCATTAAAATACCGCATTTCTGTTTCTGCCCATAAATGTGCGATTTTGTCAGATAAAGCAGCAAATTCGAACAAACCCGATTTAAGAACGGTCCTGGTTATATGCGAACAAGGAATTATGAAAATTGGTTCACGTTTTTAATGTAATATAATCCTAAGTGCGGCTCACAAACGAATTAATCACCCCCGGACACATGTCACAGCGGGTTGCTCCTTGAGTAAGGCCTGGTCGGTCAAACATAGGTAACGGGACTAGTTCCTCGAGTGTTAAACAGGCTTCACCATTTTGATGGTCGGGTTTCTAAACTTGACACCTCGCTTCCTGCGTATTTTTACAGATAAGGCGGAAGTGCACTGCTACACCCACCTTGTTAACATAGGCATTCAATCACGGTATCCCGGTTGACTCCCATAAGTCTCTTGTCATTTCGGAAAGATGCTTTTAAATAGGAAGAATATTCCATTTTGGATCTTTTCAAAAACGGCCCACGGCCTGAAATCCTCTCAAACGAAAACGGTTATGGAATCGGTGGAGCAGCAAACATTCCCGCGTTTTAGTGGGGTGATTCATCACGTGTTCTGCGATAGGAAGGTGCGCCCTTGTGGACAACAATAACAACAACGGCTGACCAGGTCCTCGAAATTCTTTCGCCGGCCCGACTAAGAGCACACATAGCTGAAAGCGAAGCGGCCGGGAGAGTTAGTGAAAGGAGAGGTGAGTAAGAAGACGAGGAGTGGGAGACGTTCCTTCCAGGTATTCGTGGGAAGAAAGGACCAACTTATATTGAGGGGAAAGAAGATTTCTCCCTTTCGCTGTTTGTTGTTGCAAGACGAGGCGGGACGAAGGCATATGGGGGGGTAACAAGGAGGAGGGGGGAGAGGGGTGTGGGTGGCCGGTGGCCTTGGATTCATTCGCGGATTCGAGGTTTTGGAAGTCACGGAAATGCAAGGGTGAAAGGAAATCGTGGCGTTGGAGATGTAAGGGGAGAAGGGCTGTCGCAGAAGGGGAGACGAGGGGAAGGGACGATGGGGAGTCACGGCTTTCGAGGGCCTCTCCTCATTCGCACTGGGCAAGGGTTCAAAAGAGGAGAGAGTCTATAATAGCGGCCGGAAGTGAGCTGTGCTTCGAGGGTCAATTCTCAGAAGGCTTCTCCCCAAGGCTGAAAAGGCTCGAGTTGCGAGGAGCTCATCAAGTGGACAAGAAGACATTCCATTGTTGCAACAACGATTGCAAAGACCGATTGGTCTTAGCAATATTTAGAATATTGGTCAACGCGTCAAATTAACGCTTCGCGTGGGAAACCTGCGCTTATCGCCAAGAATCAACCATTTGGTTTTGCGAGAAACAATCGGAAGTGCATATATCTTTTCGCAAAAAAATTAACAACCCGTTTGCCATATAAAAAAGCTATAGATGGCATAATGAGGTCCAATACTAAAGAAAATTTATAACAGTGCATTAACTACTGACAATGTGGAACTGTACGTAGGCTAATTACACTAAACTTCAATCATTTTAAGATTCATTCAACTAAACAGGTTTTTTTTTCACAGCATATATTTACGCAGGCAGAAGATCATGATACATAGTACCGAAATTTTAAAAGGGTCATTAGACAACTAAAGGTTTTGGTGAGTTCGTGGCCTCATTGAAGAGAAGGGAAGTTGTCGAAGTAGTAGCTTAAGACGAAAATATGATTAAAATCAGCACACGAAAGAGGAGGCAAGGGGTGACGGAGAAATTGTTGTAGGATAGTAAAACAAATGTACAATATATATTTTAACACAAATATATCAAAGCCATAAGAATATAACAAGTCACGTAGGAAAGGGGAATTTTAAAATTCTAAATAATATATATCTGAAACGATCGAAGAGCCTATATTTCACTAAAAGTACAAAAACTACGTCATTCAATATTATATTATTAGGCGAGGTCGTTTTTGTTTGTCTTCTAGATGATACAGATCTCTTTAAAAAAGTGAGGGAACAGGACTTCATCACTTGCCAAGAGCCAGATAATACCTAACCATCAGCGCAACACTGCAATGTTTTCGTAATATAGAATATAAACAACTTTAATTTTCTCGGAACAAAGTCCCTTGGAACATAAATTAAATCTACATTCCACCATGCATAGTAAAATACATAAGAACAATTTATACAACACATTTTTTTAAATGACAGGATGATATTTCAACGATGAAAAAAATATGGGAAAGGAAATTGCAAGTAACGTTATGACATTGACTTATATTCATTTAAAATTATACCAGTTTCTAAACTTTTCTCTTATGCATTGGTAACAGAACATGGTATTGACACTTTTTGTAATCTTCGCGTCATCATCTTCGTGCAGTAAAGATGACACCAAGGATCGAATCCATGGTCGGTTGTTAGTAAAATAGGGTGAAATTTTGCCACTTGATCCTATTCTACGTGGCATTTACAAAATAGAAAACGGATAAGGTACACGATGCAAGGAATATTTTCAATAGTATCAAAGACAGTAAATATTTTACTTTTCTCGAGAGTTAAGTAACATTAATCCTTCCCATAGTTGACGCTACAGCCTTTTCATTAAACCTGTTCACTTAGTTATGGATTTGCAATAGGTACAAGAGGGAGCAATGCGCATTTCCCTGAGATTACAGCAGATAAACTGCCATTATCTAAAGTGTTAGTTCATCGATTTCATTGTCCCTGAAAAATTGTTGAAATAAGTTAAATAGAAGAAGTAAGTAAAGAGTTTAAGTAAAGTTGAAGAAAATTAAACTTAACCTTAGATTTAATGCTGATAAAATGTTCTGCCGAAGTGAATGATGCCTGATTGGGTGGTTGAAACCTAATTTACAGAACAGTATGCATTAAAATTACGTTGCCGCCATTAAATTGAGCAACTGTTTATGGCACAAAGTTGTTATTGTTCAGAAACCAAGCCACCAAAGGTATTCTCTCACTCAAGAAGTATGTGGGCACAATGAAACTCGTTCATTACATTTAAAATGAAATTACACGAATGGATCCTTAAAACATTAATCAGGTTTTTGGAGGTGAAAACGGATAGAGTAACGCTAAGCATTTAAAAGACGCAAAATAACGATGCAGCCCACACGGATAAACAAGGAAAAACAGCACATAAGTTCTCCTTGAATGGAAAGTTTATGCTGATGGGTCATTCAGAACAGTAATGAGTACATAACAGAATGAGACGTAAACCAATCACACAAATTGCATAATAAGGACCGTGGTGACCTACGATTAAAAAAAGAGAAATTCCACAATAGGTGGACGGTACATATTCTTTAGGTACACTTTGCATTTGCATGATCCATTGCTTAACGTGTCAGAAATTGCTAGTGAGTGAAAATTTTGGAATTGGACGATGGTAGAAGATTAGGGTTGGAGGTCAAAAATCAACGCTGGTAGCTGATAAGAATTAGTTCTACACTTAAGTCTTTTAAAGTGTCTTCATGATCTTACCTGCCTTTAATGAATTTACATGAATTTACAGCACCATTTCATTTGAATACTCGGGCACATAATAAGATAGCATTGTGAACATAAATACTGAAAATTGAAATTTTCTTCTATCACTTAGCTATATTAGCTTAGATATCACATAACTATTTTAACTTAAACGAATGCGGAGTGCCATATATGCGTACATTAATTACGTATTTTGCACCAGTATTTATCAAAATTAGTAATGTTTTCCACAGTTCAGCAGTAATATGAGTCAACAGGAAGAATTCAATATGGTATTATAATTGTTTTACGTAAATCTAGAGGAAATGTATAAATTCCTAAGTTGCGCCAAAGCATTTTGACACGAGATCCGAGCCACACGCCCATTCCAGGTCTGAGTAATAGTAATTGTAAAGAGTAAGTCCTAAATTTCTCACGGTCATTGAGTACTGCAGGTCGGCGCCTTTTACATTGATTTTTGATGTAACGGAGAATTTAGTTTTCTAGCAAATTTTGAAGTATCAATTATGATACATTTAGTTTTCTGTGGATAGGTTCATTTTCAAAGATTATTACAGAGCAAATTGCAAATACGATCGAATATCCATTTACTTTTCGATAAGCACTTTGGAAATGTGCTGAATGACCGTCAACATATATTTGAAAATCATAGGCATAGAATTGATACTTCAAATGAATTATACAGCTGAGTAAATCTTTGATAAATATTGAGAAAATGAGAATCCCCGGAACTGACACCGGAGGCACACCACAGGATATGGTGGATAGTTCATCAACACTTTGAGGAGCAAATATGATTTAAACCACTAAACTACGCGGAAAAGAATCCAAGGTTGTTTTTCGTTTTATTGAGCAGAAGGTCATGTCAAATGTCTCAGAAAAATCAAAGAGGAAAGCATTTGAACTCTATTCAACACGGAAGTTTCTTGTCGTCTATTTAAAAACGAATTTCTCTCGTCCCTCTTATAAAAGTTGTTCGTCGCTCAAGATGCAGGCTGAAATAATAAAGCGGTTATGTATCCTCTGCAGCACTTTACATGCAGTTAATTAATTCAACTGCGATTATTCATACTAAATACATACCACACGTGGGTAGTATTTGTTTAATTCTCCATTCCAGTCGAATGGCCTAGGACTAGCTTAATTTAGAAGCCTATCAATTACCATTATTTAAATAATGACGAATAAAGAAATTTAATACGACCTAATGAGCAATGGACTATAATAGGAGAAATTACGAAATCATTTCTAGAATGAATCTCCCAATAACGTTTTCGTTAACACAAGGTGCAAGCCTGGTTTAAAGAACTAGCTTTATCACACTACTCCCAGTTTTGATAAGGCAGCCAAATCATCATGCCCAACAGTCATATAAGCCTTTATATAAATTACTAATACATTGTAAATTGATCAAACTGCTTCTGGTGTTATCGATTAAATAACTGTAAACTTACATTAAGTGAGTATCTATGTCGCTAACATTAAAAACTAATGTAATAGTTTCACACGATTACTACTCGTTATACCGATTTTCTGAGCATTTGAGAAAAGTTATCACCTTATTGTGCATACAGTGATGCCACTTTCGTATATTGTTACATATTTGAATGGAAGTCAAAGTGATAAATTCCACCTCAGGGCTCAACTTTAATGCAGTGTTTCCATAAAAATTAAAAGTTTTCCTATTAAAAGTGTGAATTTAAGTAAAATGGCAACATAGCGTGCTTCTCACGGAAGGGTGTATGAGAACGTAATGACGTAACCCGTGCAGGAGCCAATCGATAACAAGTCGCGCCGTGGCATCGTCGGGAAACGGGGCGGGCGCAAGCGGCTGAGGAAGTTGCCAAACTTCACGGTGCAATATTTTCCTTCCTGCGCTAAAAACTTAGCGCTCTGGGATCCAGAACCCTCTCGCGTGTACCCGATCCCTTTCATAAACGCTATTCAATTTTTTTTCTCGCTACCTCTCGCAGCAGCACTTCAACCTGCAAGTCAATCGGGTGCGCCCTGGAGAGAACGCTGCCGCGTTCCTCGGGGCGCGCAGGGAATTGTAAAGCCTTCGGATGATTACTTTGGCTCGTATTTCTCCTCCCTTTGGAGACGCGTGGAATCCGACGGCTCCGTCTGCATGAGTTTCCGAGGAGCAGGGCGCGGAAGAAAGTTTAAAAAATGTATTCTCACCTCCCGGGCACAAGATGGCTTCCTTGCCTTCATCCAATTCCGAGAAATTGCAGCAAGTGTTGCATTATCATTTATATTCATTAATTGCCTTGGCGGGTGATTAACGTCAAAAAAACAGAGGAAAATTGTTTTTATTTCTTCACCGGAAAGCAAGAATCTCGTCTTGAAGTTTAAAAAAGACGCCATCTTTACAAAAAATGTGTTTGATGTATTAAACCTCCCTCGAGAACCTGGCGAAAGTACAGTGTACCAATGATAAATACGAGTGGAATCTTATACACACGAAATTCTAGCATCTAAATAAAGAAGAAATTATCGTTTTGCAAACCCATACTCACCAGCATAAATCAATATAGCAAAAACCCTTTTCAGGCTTCTTAAAGATCGAAAGAACATGAAGGATTGAGTTAATCACTGTCGTCTTTCATTCACTGGGCTTAAGTGTCCCACTTGTTTCTAGATTTTTCCAAAAATTTCCCATCACTGAACATGGAAATTCAGTCATTCATCGCCGTAAATTGTAAGCAAAGACCATAAAGGCCTACATGTCATATCTTTAAGAAACTCATTATTTCATTTTAAAAATATACTCTAAGACCTAAGCATAACTCATTATTTTCTTCTCTACGGAGATATTAGGGACGTTATTTCACCAAACAAACGTAAAAAAAAATCCTCATCCCGTCAGCGATTCCAGTTATTTCCCAGGGATTATGTCATTAGAAAGTATAAACTCAAATGCAAGGGAGAAAGTATGGCTTTATTAACACTAAATTTTTATCCTAGAACAACGGTTCAAAAACTAGATCTTTGATGTAAGAAGCATGAGAGGGGCGGAATGTGGAACCGACCACTACTTGGTGAAAATCAATGTGAGACAAAGACCGCGCAAAGAAAATAGGGAAACAAACTATATGAAACCAAGTATAAATATTAAAAACCTGGAAAACCTGACTATTAGATCTAATTTAAAAATTGAACTCTCAAATAGGTTTCAAGGTTTAGCAAGCCAAGGGACAGAGAATAACGAGCCAAGATACTATGGAACGAGATTAAATATACGGTTCAAGAGGTTGCTGGAAAGGTTGTTGGAACAAAGAGAAAATCTAAGAAAACAAAGCCGTGGTTCTCAGAAAATTGCCAAGAGTTAATTGATAAAAGTTGGAGAGCCAAACAAGCATTCCTTTCAGCTAATATTGCAGAAAATAGGGAAACTTACAGGACTTGTAATAGAGAAGTAAACAGCAGACTACGTGCAGCAAAGAGAGCATATGTTTAAGACAAAATAATAAAGCAGAAGAAGGCAAAACACAGAATAATAGTGTGGAATGTTTCCGCACGGTCAGATGTTTTAGGCAGGGCTACTTGGCAAAAAAACTTTGGAGTTAAAGACAGCAGTGGTGCTATAACATGGAATAGGAGAGATAATATTGGATATACGGTGAAAATATTTTGAAGACATACTAAATGTAGATGAGACAGGCAATGATGATGAAGAAAGAGAAATGACAGTCTACAGTAGGTGCAACCAGCGATAAAAGACCCTTCTTTAGAAGAAGTAGGAGAAGCCTTAAACTCTTTAAAAAGTAGCAAAGCTCCAGGAGAGGATGGCTAATCAGTCGAGTTGTTGAAGGCAGTAGGGCAGGCCCTTATAAAGAAGATACATAGTTTAATAAGGGTTATTTGAAAGACTGAAAAAATGTCGGACTGGAAAACTGTAGTTAATGTACCAATTCACAAAAAAGGAATTAAACAGTAATAATTATAGAGGGATTTCCTTTATAAGCAGAACTTAGTAACCTATTATATATATTTTCAAAAATTATATATAATAGGTTACTACAATATTCCAAAGAGATCATTGGGGAGCACCTGGCAGGCTTTGAAGCCAAAAGTCAATCATAGATGAACTATTCATCTTGAAGCAAATATAATCAAAATACTGGGAATTCAACAAAATTTTACACATTTAATTTATTTAAAAAGCATACGATAGTGTGAACAGAAACAAAATGTGAACACTCTTGAAGGGATATGGGATACCTGACAAATTAATTAAGATGGCGAAAGCTTGCATAGAATACTCTAAATGAAAGGTTAGAATGAATGGTGAATACAGAACTAATTTCAAAATAAATACAGGAGTGAGGCAAGGAGATGGCCTCTCTCCCCTCCTTTTCAATCTAGCTTTGGAAAAAGCCTTAAAGAGACTGAAAAGCTTCATCTAGGAGTGACAGTAGGAACAAAGATAAACATCTTGGCCTTCGCAGATGACATAGCTTTAGTAGTAGAAGATTATTATGGTTTGAAAAAACTGATAGAAACGCTTATAAGGCTAGCAGGAAAAGTCGGACTTGAAGTCAGTGATGAGAAAACCAAGTATCTAGTGGTTTAGGCAGGGACGCGGATGCATTCACAAATCCCCTGAAAATTAACAACCATACCTTCCAAAGGTGCCAAGATTTCAAATATTTAGGGGTCACAACTGATGAGAGCAATAATGAAGAAACGGAAATCAAAACTCTGCATGGAAATATGTTACTGGGCCCTCTAATAACTAATGATGAGCTGGATTCTATCAAAAGAAACCAAAATAAGACTCTACAAGTGTATAATATTAACTGTGGTCCTATATAGGTCTGAAATTTGATCATTAAAATTTTGTCATTTTTGAAATTTGATCAAAAGGTCAGAAAAGAAATTAACTGTGTTTGAAAACAAATCCTACGTACTATTTTTGGCCCAATATGTGATCAAGGCACCTGGAGGATACGGACCAATATAGAATTAAGGGACCTATACCAAGAGCCTGACATCATTGCCCAGGTAAAGAGTAGAAGGCTTAGATGGGCTGGACATGTGAGTAGGAGGGAGCCGGCCTCTACACTTAAGATGTTTTCAGAGAATGTTTCTCGAGGCAGAGGACCATTGGGGCGACCAAGACTGTGTTGGGGAGACGTACTGCGTAAGGACATAGCGAGATTTAATGTGGCGCCTGAGCTGATACAAGACCGAGTTGGATGGCGGCGAGCTGTTGATGGAGGATGAGGCCAAAAACCTTCTTAGGTTTGAGGGGCCACGTAGGTAAGGTAAGGCATTTAATGCAATTTACGCTTAATACGCTGGTATTTGTAAAAGTAACACAGGATTACTGTACTCATATCATTAACTAAGTAGTTAAATTTTAAAATAATTAAAACATTTGACCACGGGGATTTTTTTCCTTAAAAACAATTAAAAATTCATTTTTAAAAATGCAAGTTTTGTCCCCAGATATGCTGGGGTTCACAATAAGTATGATACCAGCTAAATGGTAGGTTTTTGGACGGTCTTCACGCTAAATACCCAATTTCTGGGATATATCTTCACTTTCCTTGCTTGCCATCAAGTCTTTCCTTCGTTCCTAATGCACTCTTTCCTAGTATCAGTTAAAAATTCTCTTCCTCCCTCTTCCACGCTTCCCCAATCATTTCTCTTTCATCACCCTCATAAGCGTACCCTCAAATGTCCTCCATCCATCTTTCCTGTCTTCTCTGAATGTCCGCCGCTAACTTCCTCTTCCGCCATCCTCAATACTCAGCTCACCCTCTCCATTCTTCTCTAAAACTAGATCTCAAATACCTCCAGCATACGCACATTATCCTTCCACAATGACTAAGTTTCCTAACCCACAGCTACGATTCATTCATTCATTTAAATGTACCGGTTAAAAGTAGGTTCCATTGAAAATCAGTGAAAATTCTCCATATTTTTACACGCGCAGGGCCCTACATCTAGTAGTTCTTTCTTCTTATTTCTTAGCATTTCTTTTATTTATTGAAATAGCTACGATAAAGTAGATAAAAAATCAAGACACAAGGATATTTGAGATTTGAAAAGACAGGTTCTCTCAGGAGACTAGTAGACAGCCACTTGGTACTAGAGTTTCAAACCATTGCCTCTCTTAACTGAGGACAGATAATTAAAATTCTACTTTCTTTTATTAGCACTTGAGTAAGATCATTATTGATTCCAAGGAAATGAGTACGCAACAAGTTACCAATTGAGAAAGTAATCTCCATCCAATAGTAGGCAGACATCACGAGACACAAATATTTACCAACAGAAAGAGGTTAAAAGCCCAAAAGTTAGAGTAAAATCTATTTACATAGTGAGTTTCTGGGCATTGTTGTAAGAGGATAGATTTTCTTATTTGATAAGAAGACGCCAATGCTTGTCTGTTTCAAATCACGATCGATATTAATTTAGAAGACATAATTAAAAGTCACCTACCTCAGACAAAAGCCACAGATCCTCAATGATTTATCGCCGGTGCGATTCGCAAAATATATCTAGACGATTTTTTAATTAGGATGCGAGCCGAATATTTTTATTTCACGAATAATCTCGATTCAAAGAAAATGAACATCTCCAAAACAAGTAAAAAAATCGGAAAGAAATCTCTATCCACGGCACACTAGGCAGACATCACGGGGCGAAAATATTTACCAATAGGGAGAAGAAGAGAGAGCGATGATAAAAAAACACGTGCAGCAAAACACACGCCTTGGTCACTTGATTGGGGCTGGTTGAAGAGGGTGAGAAGGAAAATGAATGACGAGGGAGCGGAGACTGTGGGAGCAGCTCCAATTCAAAGAAGCAGCAATCTCAGGGCCCCTGAAGATGAGAATGCTAATATCAATAACTATACATCGACTTGTTTTTGGGCGTGTGCGGCTCCTGCGGAGATAACAATCCCATGGGAAATAAAAACCCTCTCTTCGCCCTATCGCTGTCTAATGGAAAACATTCTTCCTTCGCCCGCTCCAACCCCGCCTTTCCCTTCCACCCTCCAAACTCCCCACCAAAAACACAAGCAGTCCTCATCCACCGCTGGGCCGCAATAGGGGTGGTGCTGAAAAACCCTCCCCTTCCATCCACCACCCCGCTACCCTCAGTCGCAGTTTCCAAACATTTTCATTAAAGGAGATGGAATCCAGCTCCTTCCATGCGATCCCCTCTCCGCCCTCCCTATCCTTCACCCAGAATGCCTATCTCTCCCTTACCTCCTCTCTTTGTATGTTTTTCCCTCCTTCGCCATTCTTCGCTTTATCTTCCCTCTTCTCTCCCCACTCCTCCGTTTCACTCTCGCATCATACCCATGCCAAAACCCCTCCCCCAAGACCTTCCTCCATCTGTCTCCTCGCAATCGTATTTAAATTGCTTTTATTATAAGAATTACGGACGCATCGCAGGCTCGCGAATGACGTTATGAATATAGTTATCAGCGCACTAGATGTTAGATATAAGTACCAAACGCCTGTCATGGTCTTAAGATTTTACTTACAGATGCGTTATTGTCCAAGCTACAAGACTGGCCTTAGTTCGGCCACCATAAGGATGCCGAAATGTCAGGATTATATCGCTACTGTCTTGTGAGACATTCAAGTGTATGAAAGGATGAATTAAATGCAAAAGCTTTCTCTTTCTATAAAAAGGAATGGCATGTATTTCACTTTTATATTTAATGATGTATTAAAAAATAAACATTTTATCGGCTTTGTGAAGCGCACCTCTGTTGCGGAACTTGCAATAAAATATTGTAGAAATGCATCCTCAGTCAGCATGAAATTTTTTAGTGTGTGACACTGCTAAGGAAGGACAAGAGAACGCCGTTTTCCCAGAAATATACTTAGCAGCCGACCCGACGCGACGGATCGAATTGTTTAGATTGCAAGATATATTTGTTGATTTGAAAACGTAAGAAACGATGAGAATTATTTAATGCGGTGGCCATAAATAATGTTATAATCCTCTATATACCCACCTTTACAAAGTATAATCGCCATGTGGTGTAAAAAGTATTACTGATTTGCAACATGTTTAATATAATTTCAATGGTGATCCACACTTGGTGTTGGTCCTCTAAGAAAAGTGCCACACATGAAGAGGTGAGGACAAAAATCACCACACCGAAGTTTTAACTTTGTATTGATCATTTAACCTTAGCTTTACATACAACAGGCGTAAATATCAATTAAATCCAATACTTAAGTTGCCATGAAATTTCTATTTTGGAAATGAGAGAAAAATTGGTTATTTTGGATCTAAAAACGCAATTTGTCAGCAAAAACGAAGCGAATAAGAAAATCGAATCAAATTACTAACTACTGTATTTTTTTAAGCCACTCAATGAAGAAAATTTCAATCTGCAAGTAATAGATTTTTTTGCAAAATTTGATTTGTTTGAAGTTTGATCGCAAGTAATTTGAAAAATAAAAGATATAAAACACCTGCAACGTATCTAACGCTCTTTTTTAGAGCAAAAAATAACTAAATAACGACCTCATAAAATTGTTGTTCGCGGTTCTGTTTCTCAGGAGGTTTTGTGTCGCGACCTGAATTCGTGCAAAATTCCAATTTTCTAGCTGCCCCGGAAATACTTTAAATGCAAATATGTATATAAATAAATTCAACAGATTCAGGCGAGATATCGTGGAAGTTCTTCTTGTCTTGTCGTGGAAGGTCTTGTACCTGATGATGGCTCTGTGAGCCGAAACGCGTTGTACGCAATAAACCATTTTGTGGAAAAGTGCAATTGTTTCTCTTACATTATGTATATAAATGATAGCAAACATACAAACAGACATAATGACATCCTGCTTTACTTATTAGATTCAATGAAGACGCGCGGAATACATGCGCCGAATAATCTTCTCTTTTAAGTCATGGAGATGAAAGAGAGAATAAACCCGCTTACTAGCGTCAGACTAGAAAATGAGCATATATTATATGCAATGAGTAAATGGTAATATGTTTATGGTAAGTGGTGGTCAAGGGAAAGCCCACCTTTCACACCCGCCCCCAATTAACTGTTTAACACTGAATGGATCTCACCACAAGAGCGGTGAAGAAGGCCGACGCATTTTTTTCATTTTGAAATACTACAATATAGAGGGATGAGGAAACTTGTTGGTGCGGTAGCTAGAGTGCCGAGAGTTTAAATAGTAAGCCGGTCAAAGCTTGATTTTCTTCTGGTTTCCAATCCTAAATTGAGTGCCGCGTGTAAAACAGTGTAATTACTTTGACTTGTTTGTTTGACGAAACGTAAAACTGGACTGGACTTCTCTGTGTTCCTATTGGAGAAATAGCTCCAAAATTTTGTTTAAGGGGCTCCTATTTTTAGTTTATATTGCACCGTCTATCCTTAGACTAGAATCTTACGATAAACACATCACTTATCCCGGAAGAGGATCAAGAACCCTCTAAGTTTGGAAAACAAAATCGGCGCGAGATCGATCAATTTACAATATAATTGAGAACACACGAATTAAAAAATTAGTAAAATACGAATATATCAACAAAGTAAGTGAAATATTTCCACTTTCCAGCAAAAACAATTAGCCCATTCTAGAATGTAGCCTCGATATGGAGGTATGGAATCAGGTATTCACGTGCGGCGACGAACAATTGTTGTGCCCTCCAGTAGACCTTTCTATCATTAACAAGCCAACAATGACTTTTCTAAAGGAGATTATGTTACAGTTCATTCTGAGAAACATCCCTCGCAGAGAAAATTAAATTCCGATTGGACAACAGGATTAGACCTTATGCATTACCTTCTATCTAAATTTGCCAGATCAGGGCCTGAATTTAAAAGAAAATTTTTATATATATTAGCCCCTAGCCATTTGACTTGAAATTGTATTCACGGTAGAAATGAATAGTTCATGAGCTTTCGTTTGACCTTTTGAATCGCCCGATGGCTAGTGAGCAGATAAAGATGAAACCTTGGGGTAAGGCATGAAGTAAAACTTGGCGATTTGAAGGTGGTTTTGAAATCGTAACCGTTTTTGCACACTATTATAGGGTGTGACTGGAATGGCTTAGAGGAAAAACATGCAGTTGCTGAACACCCAGAAATTATCAAGGGCCGGATAAGAATAAGTACTATGAAATGTCTTGATAACGGGGTAAACGGGATAAAGTACACTGTTTTTCGTTTACCAGCGTCAAAACATCCCTTCCCCTTGTTACCTTAATCTCAGCTCCGATCCATTTGAAAAGTCCGTGATTTGTTTAACGCAGTAAAAGAGTAGAGGAGAGATAAATTTTGTAGAGCGTAATTTTTAGAGTAATTTTAATACGATAGCATCAAATTTGGAAGAGTGCAGTCACTCTTCATTTGTAAGATCGAAGAAACCCGGAATGAAGCCGCCGAAGTGTCAATGGGCCGAACGATTTAGTTTTTCTTCAAAATTAAATCATAAAATTAGAGAGGTTTGCGAACAACCAAATCGGAAGGACGGGTTTGACGTATTAAGTGTATTTATTATTCGCATGAGCTACACACAGGGCCAACTGCTGGCTAATTAAAACGCAGAGCCATTTTGTGGATTATTATAAGCCAACGGTTAACAGCGACGAAAAACGGAAGCTCTCTGGCGAACGATGTAGGTCTAATCATGTCTCAAGATATATTGCCGCATTGTTCTGTAAAATACAGAGAATTAAATACGTGATAGTCACCTGCTTGTTATAAAATTAATCCTATTTGGTGGGATGTCTGTGTTTTGGATAATTTTAGCATGCTCATTTGTTCGTAAGAATTACCTTCTCCAACTACCTGTAGGCCAAAGTACGATGTTTTTTTTCAGGGAAGCAAGATAAAAATCACTCGCTTGCTGCAGTGTAATCTTTTTGTTTTGCTTAGTCATTTGAGACATTTGGAACCAGTGAGTGGTATTGATTGGAAAGGTATGAATTTGGACTGCGAAGAGAATTCAACGTGCCTGTTTAGTTGACTCCCTTCCACGAAGATAATAATCCTTATTACCCAAAAAGACAGAGGCTCAAAATCACTTTCACCCTCCATCTACGCGAAAAGAAAGATTCAAAGACCACGAGAACACGTTGCAAACGTGTAAGCCCCACCGAATTTAGACCAGCGCAGAATCCAGCGAGCAAGTCATTGCACCAATCAGCCCCAAGCTCTGAACAACGGTTCACCGGTTTCCCTCTGTGTGCCCAGCAATCCTGGTCCATTAATCAACAAATTAACTCGATTAAGCGTACATTTATTGTCTAGTGTCCCTAGTCGTCTGCAGGAGTCTTTGATCTACCGAAATTGGCCCCTGGCCAAAAACCTTAGCCCACCGCTGCCCCGTGGTCCCTCTTTGAGGAGAGATAAATGCGTGTAATTACGGGGCGTTCAATTATTACGCCCACTTAGGGAGGAGGGACGGAATGGAAGAGGCGGAGACTGTGCTGGCGATAACCTCAGGGCTACAATGATTGATTCCGTAATGAAGTCGATGGTCAGGTAAGTAAGAAGCTGGACTAATGGACGACATTCGTCTTTCTTTCTCAGCGTATTCTTCGTACGGAACGGGGGACTATCCCTTTGAAGAATCCACGATTGGGCATGACTGTGAAAATCGATAAACACAGATGTACCTACTATAAGGGAAACAGCCATGTACACACAGTCGAACACTTCAGAAACAATCACACACAATGAAAGTGAAGTAACAAAAAATACACTTGAGCTACCAAAATGTAATGCATTTCCTCCATTAAATACAGCTTACTTTCCATTATTTTAATAGTACATAGTTATATATCATGCAAATCGTAAATAAAATAAATATTTACGTCATTCGGACTCAAGAGCATTAAACCCGGAATGGAGGGTCATCATGAGCAGATATCGAAGCAGTCTCGCCATTGATTATAATGCAGCGTAGCTGTAACTTTGTGTTAGCTCTGCGTATCCAAGCCATCTACGCTTGCCTTGCCGTATAGAATAGGTACTGCAAATACTCTTAATGCCTGTGACAAAAAACTATGCAATAACTTAACTATTAATGATAAATGCAATAATAACGCAAAAGAAAACAAAAAAAAGAAGCATATGGCATCTACCGAGAATTCCAACAATCAAAGAAACTAACTCCACGACAGACATCATAAGCACACAGTTACAAAACGGTGATGATTGAGCACAGGATAAAGTAAACCGATGAATAGCATCTCTCATAATTATAAAGTTCCTCAATCTTCCTTTTATTAGTACCATCGTAATGAAATTTAGACATCATAAAAGCCTCATGAGCTCATAATTAGCACGTAACAAAGGTATGAAGATTTTTAATGCCTGCCGCAAATATGGCGATAAAATACGTAGAAATTGCCACAGGAAAAAATGGGCCCGGACCGGTAATCGAACAACGGACCTTTGACTTGCCGGACTAATGCGCAGGCCACTACGCTACCCAGGCTTCCTAATTCCCATATCAATTTAGGAGTTCCCATTGCAATTTAAAAGGATACAAGGGAACTGGATGTTAAGCCCTTGCGGTCCATCAAAGATGGCAACGAAAGAGAGTCTGCGTAGTGGTATGCGCATTGGCCCGACAGGCTAAAGGTCCGTGGTTCGATCGCCGATCCAGGCCAATGTTTTCCTGCGATAATTTCTATATGTAACAAAGGGTTCATTTTCAATCAATGCCAAGAAACATATCTGCCATCTTAGCACCCAAGAATCAGCTTAAGTTACTTTTTGCAACACAAACTGTCTGCACTAGAAACTTCCATCTTGCCAGGGCCTTTTCAAGTTAGCATATCATTTTTTTTAAACGCGCCAGGCAGTAAATTATTTATGCTCAAGAGGTAAAAAAAAATTAAGTCCACAGCTTCAGGCTCTACTTTGTAGAAACTTTTAATACTCATTACAGTAAAGTTTTGTACTTTTCAACACTTTTTATTTTTTTTAAACACTACGCGTTTCACCAATTTTATGGCATCTATAAAACTACACCTGACGATGCCATAAAATTGGTGAAACGCGTAGTGTTTTTAAAAAATAAAAATTGTAGATAAGTACAAAACTTTATTGTAATGAATAAGGTAAAAAAATCTCAAGATCATACTCAATAGGTAAAAAAAATCAAGATCATACTGCAGAGGTAAAAACGAATAACCAATTTTTTTTATGGGGCTTGTATCCACGAAATGAATCTGAGACTGCTCCATTTCAATGTTGTACTTAACGAATCATGTATTTAGGGCGAAGAAAATTCAATACATTCACAGAATTATTTTAACCTCAACAAAGGATGCATATGAGAAGCTATTTGCACACGCGCAAAAATACGACACATGCGCTCGGTCATGCCCGTTTTAAGTCCCCAAGACCTTTTATAGTTATAAGTTCCCAGTTTCCGAAGATACGGGAGGCTTAAAAATCTAAAGTAGGTAACATAGTAGGCTTAGAGAATCGGGTTGATGTACCTTTATTACTATTCCGAGGGCATGGGTTAAAGTCCCGGCAAAGGCGGAGATTTTTCAGCGGAAACTTGGTTGCCCTGTGGTGAGCACCTGAAAGGCCCGTCGGATGGGACTTGAAACTGTGGAGAGTTTGTTTTCTTATGTTAGAAGTAGGCTACTAATTACGCCAAGTTCCTCTCCTCACTTCCCCCATTCCCACTATAATACTTTCTCTTACCAACATAACGGCAGAAATCACCTGTTTTCGGTCGTCTCCCAAATAAACCACCACCAAAAATGAAACTGAGTTATAATGCAACCTTACTTACAAATTTCGGCGTCAAAAACATATAATAGAATGCAATTATATTCCTAGACTGTTCCCTCTCTAGTTATTTACATACTTCAATCGAATATAAAAACAGAAAATTATTTTTGATGGATTGATACGAATTATGTTACCAAGAGGGAATGGGGAATGGCGAGGGTAGGAGTGAAGAAGAAAATGTACACGGAGGAATAAATATTGGATCGTAAGCAATCGATTCGACGAAATAACTGCTTCCTTTTTTATTTATTTCATTTAAATACATATTATTGACGCGGTTTGGACGCTCCAAGAACCTCTCCCCCATCCCCCATTGCTCCCTTCTTTTGTTTTCGTCTCCGCTTATCTTTTGTTTTTTTTTCAAGTCTCCGCTTCACCCCACCAACGCTGGACGCCTCCTTCGGACAAGGAATCACGCGATGACGACGGCAAGCCGAGGAACGTGTTTATATCGGTCGATTGCATTCCATGAAAGACAGGGGGGGAGAGGGGGAGGAGAGTTTGAATTTTAACAAGGACATATCGAACGGAGAGAAGGAGGTCTGAATCATCGTCCCCCGCAAAATAAATCGTAAAGAAAAGCACACACGAACATAAGGGCCTTGAGGGGGTGGGAACAAATCGTCCGTTTCGACGGTGACCACGCCGACTGGTTTACGGGCCGTAGTCCGTTAAAACACAACTCAGCTATTTCCGCGGGGGAAAATGACTTGCACTCCCATGTCCTTGAAAATTATCGCATGGTTATTAAACGGAAGCAATTACCGAGCAAAATAGCAGCGCACATTTCGCGTTTAAAGCATTCCTCAAACGCCGTAAACCTAAGGAGTTGCGAATAAAATTACGCACCATCCCATTGAAAGTCCAAAAGGAAAGATTGCGGTTATATTTTAATAGGCCATGCAAATATGACAAATTATTTCTTCAGAAAAAAGAGTTCGGTTCTAGCAGAAATCTTTTTTTTTGTGAGAAATAGTTCGTATACTGCAACGATGCTATAATATAAAGGTACCTACCACAACAATGAAGAACGGAAATCCTTTGCTTGAAAAGGCTCAAATCTCGAAAAGGTCATCATTGGAAAACTATACAAAGAAAATACAACGGCAGTTGGTAGAAATATTCAGCGAAGAAACAAATGCAACCAGTCTGGATTCTAAATGCAGCATTACGTTTCGGCCTGAATGAATAATAAATGTCCCACTTAGTAATTAATTTTCAAGCTTTCTATCTTATAAAATACAGATTCAGGTGTCATGTGGAGGAACTGATCCATAGTGAAAGAAGCAAAACACTACTAATAAAACATTTTAATATGAATTAAATTCTTAAATCAATAAATATTTTATTAAGTCATTAAATCTTTTATTAGTGAAAAACTGTATGTGTTTTGCTTCTGCCATTCTTTCCATCATCTTGATATTAAAGTATGAGCAAACGTCTCCTCTTCTATAGCTTCCCATATGTTGAGTAACGAAAATATTATGAGCGCACTCGCTAGGTTATAGCCTTGAGTTTGGTTTGCTGCGCAATTCTTTGTACTTAATCTCGCAATGAGACAACGGGCATGTAAAATTAACACATTTAAGACATGGCGGCCAGCTCCTTTTTCGCAGGCCACTGACGATTTCCCAACTAAGTATTAATGCCGCAGAAATTGCACCACGAAGATTGTAGATGGGGACGACCAGGGCCTTCATCTTACTTGCTGACTTGTACCCAGGACCCTTCGGCCTGTAGGTATACAAACCTTCTATTTAGGTGATTATAACATAGTATCAATACATTATTATATTATAATAATGTATTGATACTATATAGCGGCCACATTCACATGAAAGATACGCTATAGTGGCCAACTAAAAATATAATTGGTTCATCTGCATCACCTTTAAATGATTGCTGTGATCGAATTTATTAGTTAATGATTTAATAATGCAATGCCTCTATCATCTGCCACAGATTGACGAGAGGACTATAAAATGCCTTTGAAATACAAGTATGGAGCAACGTCACTTATAATACGTGAAGGTTTCTCGGGTTTGATACCGGGTAAGATTATTGAAATTTATAACCGGTTCGATGGTTGACTCAGGCATCGTCATCAGGATAGATCTTAAGCTGAGTTAACCATGGAAACTTTGATCAATTTCAATAATCTTACCCGGTGTTAAACTCGAGAAACCTTCACGTATGTAATTCGCCGGGAAAACCTTAAATCCTTTACGTCACTATTAATGTTTGCGGAGAGGGAGCCTAGTGGATAGTCGCTTTTGTCTCCTCAATAATTTAAGTGCTTGTATCTCAACATACTCAGATGAACACCAGCCGAGTACGAGCACTGCACAAATACTAGGGTAAATCCGGGAGACATGGCGCACGTTTTCAAAATAATTAAAAAAAAATCCCACGATGCACTTAAGTCAAAATATTTTTTTTTACAAATAAACAAACAAGTTTTCTTTCAAATGTAATTTTTTGAGATTTTATATTGTATTGTGTAGCTATCTATAGCTTCGAAAACTCAGCGGGGGCGGAAAAGGATTGCCATCCTGAAAGTAAGAATTGCACACGCCATCGGAATTACGGAAAGGTGAGGTCCATCTAAACCAATCAAATGAACATTACACGATTAAAAACATTTTTCGCCGTTTATCTAAATATTTAACCCTCATTATGAATTTGCGGTATTCATTCATTCTTTTTCATCACAATTTGACATATCTTAATGTGAAATTTCAAATATTAAATTCTCAGAGAGAGTTAGAGAGGGGACCGCAAAAAGCAGTTTTAGGTATATTTATATCTCTATCTCCTGCAAGAATAATTAGGAAAAGTATCATGCCACTAAGAACATAAACATAGAAATACGCAGTGAATTGATTATACGCTTATGATGCTGTTAGAAACACAAGAGTACCAGGTTATCTGGGACAACTACTATAGTTGCTCGTAGACGACGAAGTCAAGGGAAAAAAACAATTGTTTACATCAACTCCGCCACACAACGCGCGCTGGTCTCTTTCATGGCAACGTGTACGTTCGCAGACTGGAGCACAGCTCTTCTAAACTTAAGGCCATTCCCAGACGATCAAAAAAAAAATAAAACAGCTCTCTAGCGTTCCTATTGGCCTTCTAATTGACCGGCGGCGCCGGTCGTGAACCATAATTCCCGAAAACAAATATGGAACAGCGAACTTTGCTTTACGAATAAATAATTCATTCGCGTCGAAAAATTAAATTTTCGGAAATTGACCGCCTCGGAGCGGACACACAAATATTAATCCACGACCCGATGACCACAATGCCCAACCCCACCTCTTCCGCATACACCCAATGCCCTTCCCTCCCAACCCCCCCCCCCCACCCCCTCCTCCCCCACCTCGCGACCACGCCTCCCGCCATCACAGGCGCCTTCAATCCCCTCTCACCCATCCGCAGTTTCCAAAACTTGCTGTGGAAGGGAGAGAGAGAGAGATGAGGGGGATGGCACTGGAAGGGATGAAGGAGTGGGACGCGGTAGGATTTTTAATTAAAAAGTCTCAACCCATCCCTCCTCGCTCCTCCCTGATATATAGTGCGACCCGCAAGAATGCGACCTCATTAGAGAGAAAATGCAAGCGAGTGGAGGAGGTTTGGTGTCTGTGTGTGTGAATGTGCGGTGGGGGTGGGCGGGTGGGTGGAGAAATGGAGAGGTGGGTAAGGGGGATGAGGGAGAGGCGCCGGCGACGGGGGGTTGGTATCAGTACGGGGGAGTGGGTTGCTCGGCGTTTACTCTGTGGAAGAAAAACCAGGAGTGAGTAAGTTAGGGAAACTTAGCGGAGTGTAGGAGATGATAGGGGGGTAGAAGGGAGGGATGCGTCTGATATTCGATTCTGAACGCCGCAACCTCGAAAGAATGTCGAATGAACATCGCCCATAGCCTCGATGTATCGATCCCTCCCATCTTATCCTCTAAGTCACATCCCTTTCCCAATTGTATGGACGTAGTTATTCTGTGAGTAGGTAGTAGATTGGTTGGTTATTTGGGGTGGCGACCGACAACTGAGGGCATTAGCTCTATTAGAACAGGGGGAGAGATTGGTGGGATTATTTCGGGAATGAAAGAGGGGTGGAGATAACCCAGACGTCAGCATTAGGCTACTCTGAACGAAAGGGACCATGGAGTCCAAAGATTAACGTCCTCTATGACGGACGGAGTACTGTTCTAAAAGAAACTCCTCATATCACTCAAGTAGGGATTTTTATTTCGCTGAAAAATCTCCACCGATACCCGGGACCGCGGAATGATGATCCAACACTCTAGCCACCTACCACCCGATTCCCCTGGGCAATGGATACATGAACATTAATAGCATCAACTCTCACAATAGTCTTTGGTTAATCGAAAAAACTCAAAAGCAGAAACTATATCATGGAGGGTAAAGTTTTACGGTGAATGTTCATGGGAATCCGCTATTAAAATTGATTCCAAAGAATACTTCGCGAAAACATAAAAATTACGATAAATACGTAGTGCGAAGCTGACGCATCACAACAAACAATGAAAACATCCAAACCCCAATGTGTTGACATGAATTTCACACAACTGATCGATACTTTGAGGGGTTTATTATAATTATAACTATAGCTTTAGTATGAATGTCATTATGTGAGATCCGATTGATCCTATATTATTAAATAATAATTCAGAAGAAATATTAAACATCAGTATAAAAAATGAGTCAAATATAACTATAAGACTATTTAATTATCCTAATAATATCATAGCTATTGCGGAAGTATTATATATAGCCGTATTTGTTAAAATTACTGAATCTCATCAAGGACCTTTACGAAGAACAACCAATTGAATAAACCAATGAGAGTTTCACATCCTTTATTTAAACTCGGTAACAATACCTTAGTTGATTTACCATCTCCATCAAATATTTCTATTTGATGAAAATTTGGATCCCTTTTAGGATTATGTCTAATTTTTCAAATAATAACAGGCTACAGTCGAAAAAACTTAATATTCCGATACTTTTAACACTGTTTGCGATATTACTCAGTTATATCATAGAGTAAGTATACTTACTCTATGGTTATATAGAAACTTCTCCCACCTGAAATTATTATTCTTACTTAATCATTTTCAACGCAAAATTTGAAACTACAAATCAGGTTTTCTTTGGCTTTGTAAAACTATTAAATGAGGCATTCCACCGGCATCTTCCGTGTGTAATTATTTCGGTAGAAGCTACCAACCATTTTTGGTTGCTTAAATATTGAGAATATAGGACTTTACTCAGAAGAGCGAGATGCATCGCACAGTATTAATATTCCATTTTTAATCAATGAAACGTATTTTTCCTCCCAGTAGACGATATTATGGCATAACACTATCTATAAATTGGTATCCTATTGCTGTGGTACGTATAACCGGATTCGTGGAAGTTAGGGATTACCGTGCTATAGGCGAGTAACCTAAAAGGACGAGCAAAGCCGTGGTGGGAAGCAGAGTGACTGTTAGGCGGAAAGCACGGGAATCATTACGGAGGTAGTGAATCACGAAGAAGGGAAGAAGAGCCAGGAGAGAAAGAGAGAGAGAGGAGTGAAAGCGAGAACGCGCAAAAAACGGGAGGGATGATGAAAATGAGGAGAAAAACAGTGAATGGTGAAAGGGGAGTGTTTTTTGTGATACATGGCAACAGAGGAATGTGTGATGATGCAATTCAGCATCCCTACCGTAACCTCCCCCCTAGCCTCTTGCAGCGCCATCTCCTAAATGGAATGTTGCGCAGCTACGCTAGAACGAAATTCCACGGATCTCCACAATTCCGAGGCTGACAGCCCGAAGTGGGAGGGCATGTTCTCGCAACCATGTTCGCACCGGCACAACTATGAATAAAGGCTCGCATTTTTATAACAGAGCATGTTAATCGATGCCCTGCCTGAAATATAAGCTCATGGGTTCGAATACAATGCCCAGGATATAGGTGAAATATTTAATACGGGGTCAAATATTTTCATCCGAAGAAGAATTGGCTCTTACAAATATATCAACAGATTTATACAATATTTAGGTGGAAAAATTAAGCATGGTACATTTTTTATAAGGCTAGAAATAAGTCGCACTTTTCCACTCTTTAAAAAATTCATAAGTGTATCTTAATATGCCTTTAAGATAGAGCTCTTTCACTTCATATTGCCCGAAACTGGTAACACGCCACAACATCATGTGGCACGAGTTGGTACGGGCGGAGGTATTAGAAATTAGAATTCGCTTTGGATTTTCAAAAATCACGCAATAGTAATCTCTCTTGCACTGTGTCTGAAGGATAATGCACCCATCATACTTCGCTGAAAGTCTCTCGCCCATCTCTCGTACCAAGCGGAAATGTAGCAAGATAATTAATTCTGGTAATGTAACATGATGAAGCGGACTTCATGAAGAAATAAAAAATTTTATGGAGCAATTGCAGAGATAAAATGGATAATGTCATACAACTTACAGCTCTTTTAAGAAGTTATTTGCAAGGATAAGAAATAAATGAAACATGAAACCATGAATGCGCAAATACTCATAGATATACCATCCAGGGTCAATTAGTTCAATTGCCGTTAAATCTTCCATAAATATTTAATGTTACTGTCTAGAAATATCCGGAATAACACGCTACGCAGCTCCTTTGTTTTCTCCGCACACAGTACCACACAACAAACATAAATATATTAAAATCAGTAAACTCAATTCACCACTCAGAAACTTCACTGATTAAAATTGTTTCTTACTGAATACAATTAAAATATTTGAAGACATGTGTTATATTCAAATATACGCCGACATTCCTTAACGGTTATTATTGCTCCGTTAATTCGAAACAAACCACATCCAATGAAGAGTAAATGATTACTTACGGTCATTATCATTGAAAAATTAAACGATTTCACATTTCTGAGACACATCCTTCACGATGCAAATGATAAATGAACTTGCACACGGTAGAGTAAACGATGCTACGATTCCATCAGAATATTTGATCCTTCAAATAATCATTTTTGGACATAACATGGCAATTTCACGTAACCATTAGGTAGAGCATAACACTAAAAGAAACTATAAAATGATTAAGCATTGAAGAGAACAGCGAAATATGATTTTGTAAACACAGGCGTGCTACCATTATTATTACCTACGGGAGGTTATTACAATTCAAAAAGAAAGCAATTGTACATTAGGGTGTATCACGAAAAACTTTTTTTTTAAATTCAAAATTGCAAGTCGATAAAAAGTTGTCACTGTGTTCACTTATGCACAAAAAAAATTTGAGTCAAATTGAAAAATGTTTAGGTCTCCCGGAACGGACCTAAAGTTTGATTTTTTTGTCAAAAACGTAGATTTTCACTTTTTTTTTAAACGTAAATAAAAATAAAATTTTTGGTTTTAAGTACAAAAATCTAAAGTTTCGAATGTTATTTAACAGTAGAAAAAAATATATATCTGTCATGTAACATCTACGTCTCCCGGAATCTACATGAAAATATTAATTTTTTACCAAACACCTATTTTGCAATTTTAAACCCATCCTTCAGATTAATTTCAATTATTTGTTTATATTGTAGGCATTGTTTTACAGCATTTTGAAGTAGCGAGAATATTATTATGAAATGGTGAGTGCTACACTCAGGTGTGGTTTCACTGGTGCGTCTCGGCTGCGCCCGAACGCTGCGGCAAGTCGCTATGGTGGGGTGCTATTTCAATGGTCGAAAAGATGAAACAATAAGTAAATAAATTGTTAGTGGTAAATGTGTCCGGATAACTATACAAGAAGAATAGATATCTTTGTTTGAAGAACCAAATTCAACATATTTAGGACACGTTACTCCAGCCAGTGGCTCGGGGAAAGACATAGTATCATCCATACTGAAATTCATGAAAGAAAACTGCATTGATGATAAAACTATTAAAGCTCTTGGCTGCGATGGTACTGCATCTAATACTGGAGTCTATAATGGATCAATTTCATTGTTCTAAAGGCTTTAAAACGCCTAGTACAAGCAGTGGTTTGTTTGCTTCACTTGAATGAATTGCCGCTTAGGAAAGTTATGGTTGCCCTTGATAGTCCAACTTCTGGGCCCAATTCTTTTAGAAGCCCAATTGGAAAATGTTTAGCATGTTGTCAAGATTTACCAGTTGTTGAGTACAATATAATAGATAGCGTTTTTCCAGAGGTTGATTTTAAGGATTTGAGCACTGACTAGCGCATTCAATTAAATAACGCATGCATCTTATATGTAAATTCGTAGAGTGGTCAAAATATTTCCAAAAATTACAGCAATATAGCCTAACGATTTTAAAAATGAAATCAGCATCCTATGAAATAGTCATCACACCAAAAATCTTTATTCACCTTAATAAGGTACGCGGTCATGCATTAATTAGCAGAGATTAATTAGAGTTAGCAAGCACTTTCCGGTGCTAGAAATCACATCCTAACTCATTCAATTTGTAAAACAAAATTATCATGAATCACAACAGTGTACCAAAAAACGGCGTCAGAGATTAAGGACAAAAACTCATATGCTCTACCAGACTTGAGAAAAACACTTCTACCAGTATCTTGGGCATTTTTTGTCTAAAATTAAACTTTACCAGCGGTGGTGGATCGCCCGAGAGATACCGCCATTTTCAGTCAGGCGTCAGAGATTTAGGACAAAAACTCATACGCATCTACCAGACTTGAGAAAAACACTTCTACCAGTATCTTGGGCATTTTTTGTCTAAAATTAAACTTTACCAGCGGTGGTGGATCGCCCGAGAGATACCGCCATTTTCAGTATCGACGCTTAACAAGGCAGGGAAGAGTTTAAGAACCAGCTACTAAAATATAGGTACACATGGAGAAGCTAAGAACGATAGCGCTCTATGAATACCATTTTCATTATTTTCTACTAGTTACTGAGCTACTATGCCAGTAGCAGCTTACCAAGCAATCTAAGAATACGGCATCAAGTGTTGCCAACAACTATGATACAACCTCGAATAAAAGACATTTCAGAAAACAGCATCGGTTTCACTGCAGCACGTGGAATCTAGATCTATTCTAACGGATCCATTACTCACTTATTAGTATTCGCTATGAACACAAATCTTTCAGCGTTTAGACGAAAAAGAATTAAGCCTTTAGAGGAACATAAATATTGTACAACGGTCTACTAAGATATATCCTCTCTATTAGGATCCATACCAATACAGTAAATGAGAAAATTGCTACAAGAAAAAAGCAATTATACAGCATATAAATACCAAAGCAAAACAGCGGATTAAATCCTTAACACATGACTAGTCAACGTCAGCGAGCTTAACGTAATGAGATTAAATTAAAATAATCAACTTTCAGAAGAGGGAGACTTTCTTTTGAAGTTACCGGACAAGAGAAATTTTAGGTTTCTCAAAATTTGAAACAAAGATTGGAAACTTGTCCAATTGATTTTAATATATGATGATTCACTTACAAAGTTAAAAAAAAGTTGGGAGATTGATTCGTATAATTAGGGAAGAGTTTACCACGAAGGAAGACCTTAGATACTTGAAAACTAAAAATATTCGTAGTGGTGATCTAAAGGTATATCCCAGGGGATTTCCGTAGTTCTAAAATAAAAGCCTACATAGGTTTCGACAGAATTGTAATATTATCAACGCTGAGAATGTTCTCATACTTTCCACACTAGATATTACACATACCGACTAAGGTTAGGCAGCTACGAGCCACTCTCTAGGAGTAGAAATACATTGGAATAATTGTCTAGGAAGACCAAGTATGGTATCATTATTAGGGAAGGTAGGTACAAGTAGGTTTAAATGAAAGAATCTTCTAGATTTTTATAGGTGCAGACTGCTTTATACCAGCACAATGTTTTATTCATCTCAGCATACGTCCTACCTGTATTCATCCCATCAATAAAACCTATTCTTTTTCATTCCCTTCCCCGCTTACCAAAACATCCTCCCCTCTACCACCGTTTTGAGCAGTCCTTTGCCTCTCATTATGTCTTCCATCCACCTTTTCTCTTGTTTCAATCACCTTTTTACCTGCTTTGCCTCATCCCAATCTCCTTCAGAGGGCAAGAAGCAAATTATGAAGGACGTTAAAGGGAAGAATACGAAGGAGTAAAGCTGTTAATTGAGAGAAGACAGGAGTGGAGAGCTGCAGCAATCCAATCTTCAGATTGACCGCTGATGATGATTACATGAGATCCTAAACCAATCCGTGGGCGATTCCTCTGCATTAGTTACGCCGTGCAAAAATATAAGGGCCCCCATATCATACTATAGATAAGATTGCCTGCTGTTCCCATAACAATGCCTCATTATCACAGCCTCACTGCCGTCCTCCTTTTTGTCACAATACAGTTGATTCTCAAATAGAAAAATCAAAAGTTATAATAATAGCCCTTTATGCCTGGGTATACTTACGACTATAAAGATCGGTTGGCAAGCCTGACCAGCGACTGACCAAAGCGAAAGGAGGAGGGGAGCTACACAAATGTTGGTTGAGCGTTTGCATGCTCAAATATGCCTTCAGAAATCGGCGTATTTCGACAAAAAATTATCCATGTTCAGTTTAGGTCTAAAAGGGTAATGTCACATTTATTTACTCAGATTCCCAAAACTAAGCATAAAATAAACTTCCGCTTTGTTTATTTCATAAATTTTCGGCCACAAATTTGTGCAAATTTATCTTGAAAAACAACGAACAGCAATATATAATTTTGACTAGATGATTCCTCTTCTTGACCTCTTAATATATGTAAAATTATTATAATCTTCTTTCAGGTCTATTACTTTTTTAATTATTCATTTCTCTTAACCGACGTTTCGCATTTTTATACGTACTTTTCAGTGCTCAGCGAGATTTCCTTCTGAATTTATTGTTTGATGAAGCCTTCGTTGCTATTTATTGTTTAGAAACAATAAATAGCAACAAATGTATCATCAAACAAAAGCAAATCGTTGGTAAAGAGAAATAAATAATTTAAAAATTAATAGACCGTTATTTCCTGAAAGAAGAAAAAAAACTAAATAATTTTGGCAGAAATTTTATTTTGACTCATCCTCTACAATAATTTCGTTTTCTATTCCACCTTCGGTGCCAGTAATAAATTATACATTGAAGTATAGTGTTTTTCTGACTTTAACATATGAGGACGTATAAATTAGTTGGAATATTTCGATTCGAATCCATTTAATGCGCATTTAAGTGGAGGGCACCAGGGCGTGGGGGTAGGAATTAAAGCTAGCCGAGAGAAAATGTGGGAGGGGGGTATAATCACGACAATCATTAATGGTCGCAGGCGAATGAAAATGAGAGGAAGAAGAATGTCACCCGCAGGCCGCATGTGGAGGGGCGCAAAGGGAAGAATGGACGCCCACTCACGCCCACACGGGGAAGAGTGGGCGAGAGCACGAACTACAAGCACGGCCTGTTCAGCAATCCACCCGATTGCGACAATTGAACGCCCATCCACATTTTCCATCCGCGAAGAAACATATTCAACAACAGCGGTTTGCATCGGAACGATGTCCCACCACGCCCATGTTTCATTCTCACCGCCGCCGGTCCGGATTTTTGATGTCCTCGACGGGGAGATGAGGCGTGGTCATCCCGCGGATGGTAATGCCGGATTTCAATGGATGCACACGCGAGTCCTCCGCCCTAGAGATGACACTGTCGGATGCTCTTCAAAATCATGAACGACTTTACATCTTGCACGTCGTGTCCGCTCTACCATCAATGAAAAATACTTCAACTTCTAAAACCAAAAGTCACACACAACTGGTATAAAGGCTTGGGAAATAAAGGTGAGTAAAAAAACGATTCGATTAAAAGACCTCTATACCACAATATCAGCTCTTTACAAGAGCTTCTCCTTAATTCTAACAATAAATAAAACTAATTTTGAGGATACCGGGACTAGCCACGGTAGTTACCTTTACGGAGTCACCCGCAAGTGCGATATTCCACAGAGGAAAAATCATTCCCGGTCAAGGCGAATGATTTTTCCTCTGTGGAATATCGCAAGAAATAAAACCTTTGCCATATGAAGGAAGAAGAAAGTGGTCACAATTCCCATGAATAAAAAATAATAGGCTTAAAATCCACAGATATTTCCCAACATATATGAAGACAATTGAAATATTATGCATCATAGTCCTAAACATATACATTAGGATGAATATTTCTGCATTTTCGGGTCACCACGACGTAAGTTGTTTTCCTAGACAACGGTCTCGCCCGTGTTCCAACGGGCGTCTTCAGGTCGAAACCGTTGTCATGGAAAACAACTTACGCGGTGATACAGCACCCGAAAATCCAGAAACATTCATCTCATCGCCACGAAAACCTAAAATGGAATACGTTAAAGCGTGCCTCAAAATTCAAGAGCCAAAAAAACACCAGCTAGCTGATTGCAAATACAAAAATACTTATGTGTCTCTTAAAAGTCTCTTCGGCATTCTTACAAGTTTTGCTTCCCATTGTATTGAATTAAGAGAAAGAAATCGATCAAAATGCCCTATTTTGATAATAAATTCTTATAGAACCCGTTTAAGCTATAAATTGCTCTGGAAGGGTCACATTTTGACAAGCGAAAAGAACAAGTAAAGCTAGCAAGCAGGGCACCTTCGGCACCTGACGCTCAAGAATAGAGGTTAAACAGAATGATACGTGGTAATTTGTAAGTCCGAGTAAAATAGTACCCATTTCATATTCTTAACTGAATATATCTCTCCCTCCTCCTTTTCCCTATCCCGACTCCTTCCTTGGTTGGTTTCCTAACACCGCAAGCCACACGCCTCTGCGGTGGCTCGCAGGTTAGTATGCAGATGCATGTATATGTCTGCTCACATCAATTTAACGCTTCCACACTTCTATCACATATATATGGCCCATTCAAGTAATACGTACGAAGTTTTAAGGGGTAGTGGAATTGGGCATTTCTTACGTTGTCTTACGAATGGGGATGGAATCCTATATCATCTCACTTAAGTCCTTTTTTGCTTGTTTTAGAATAACAAACTTCGCGTAGTTTCAATATCAAATCTAACATTTTACGAAGTGAGCTATAATAGTATACAACAAGAGGACATGGCATATGCTCCACAAGCCCAGAGTGCGCATAATTTCAATGCTAGGAAACTATGGCAACAGATAGCCATAGATAGTTTCCAGTTTATTTTCAAACAACATTTCAATCAAGACCACATTCTGCGACCACCAGGGGGCGTGATATGAACTCTGCATTCTCGACCGCCCAATTATTTCATGTCGGCAGACGGAAAGCATTGGTTCCCCCTCACCTTTAATCTCTTGGACTCTGTATTCCCCTAGGTATCCTACATTCCCCGTAACATCGTTCGTATATAATTTTATCTATGCACGTCCTGCTGAAAAGTCGGAAGAAGATGCGCACCCGCGCAGTGAAATTTGCTTGCCTGCCTTCCGAAAGTCTATGATAGCTTACGTACGATTGGGAGGGTAGGGGTAAATTGATGAATCCTTAAGTTGCCTAAAATAGGGTTTAAAAGCGTTCAAAATCGTCTTATACAATACTTGAATGGTCCCATTGAGGTGAGAATGCCACGTGGAGAGTTTTCACTAAAAGCAGTGTTCCATGAGTGGATGATTTTAATCCGTCATGAAGAAAGCTTCCGACCATTATGAAAGAATAGTATTTTCGAAGTAGCGAAGGAGATTATTCTGGTGGAATAAGAGAAGTTCGATTACGATACTACAAGTTGAACAGCAAAGAACAGTAAGAGAAAATTAATTTTATTTCGTGATCACGATTTCACGATCTTGTCATCACAGTAGAGTAACCTGCGAACTCTCCAGAAAATACTTATAAAAAAAAGATGCTGGCATCCCGCCAAGACAAAACCCTGGAAATTTCCAGACGAAAACGTTTTACTGGATCGTGTAATGAACCGCTTCCTGGGCCAACCCAGGATTTACTCTTGAACAAATTGCTGTACAATCCTTGCTCAAGAGAAATTATCTGAACAGGATAGAATCGGCCGCCCCTAAAAGTTCTTATTTCGTTTGAGGGTCCACTTCTCCTATGTATTTATTATCTCACACAACCAAAAACGGCACAATGGCTAATTACATTGGTCGATGCAACAAAATAAATAAACATAGAACAACAATAACGAAAAAACATGAAGAATAAAATAAAAACATCAACTCAAAAACTAAAATCAAATTTTGGGGTTCCATACCCAAGTGCCGTTTGATGAATGATTTTAATATGTTGGGCGAGGAGAAGATGTCAATATGTTAAATTTGGATGGGATTCGGTAAAACAGGGAACGCTGAGATAGGGAAAGCCGGGATATCGGCATGTGTAGGAGATTGATAGTTTCGCGTGGGACGAGGAGGGACACGAATTGGAAAGAGAGAGAGAGAAGGCCGCAGGAACGAAGCTGTCCATTCATTATACTGTATAAGAATTTCAGGTCAGATAGTGCACGGCGATGGGAGAGCAGAGGAATTCCTTGGAAGAACGAAATGGATTCACGGGTTGAATTCTTGAGGGAGGGAAAGCGATGACGGGCAATGGCTAGGAAAAAATTGACGGGACGATTTAGAATCAATTGGATAGGAGAGGGTACCTCTTATAGTACGACGCCGAAAGGGACATGAAATATATAAATTTATAGAGGCCAGTTTCTTTTCCAGGACCACGTGCAGTTTCCTGCGAAGAAAATCGCGTACTAGGGTGACATGTTTCACTTCAGTAAGGCTGGGTCTGAGGCACTCGCGGCCTGATAGAGCCACGATTGCCAGGGAAGAAAGATTTTTGCCGTGAAATTAACAAAATACGAGGTAAATACGTGCGTTTCGCTAAAAACATTTTGGAGGAAAACATTACAACTAAGGCCGGTTCACATTGAGCAAGAGAACAAGGCATAACAAACTATCACTAAAGAACCTAACTCGTATGTGGGGAGGCTAGAGTAACGGCTTCCATCCCAATGGTTCGGATTTGAATCCCGGCAGAGGCAGTACTTTTTTTCAGTTCCCTCATTCTCTAACTTCAATGTTCAGGTTGATCAGCAAGTAAGAGATAGAGATACTTTTTGAAAAGGTCACTAAATAAAGACACCCAGTCAGCAGTCCATCAGCAAGGGAGGAGTTTCTGACGTTATTGGAGGTGGTGGATCGGATGGAATGGGCTTGAGGAAATGTTTTGATGGGAAGGGAACGGAGAAAGTGCAAGATCGACAAAGAAGCTCGGTTGTGACATCGCCCGTACCTGGCGCCATCGTCTCGACGCAGAGAAAGAGGCAAAGGAAAAGACGCCAACGGAGAGAGAGAGAAGAGATGGGGAAGGGAATCGGATCCGCCAAGGCGTGACGTAACGGGACTTCCGGTTCGCAGGAAAAAATTAGTCAAGCACAAAAGTCGGCGGCGCGGCGTTTGCAGAGAATAGGAAGGTAAGGGGATGAAGGAGGTAAAGCAGTGGAACATGGCAGGGAGGGAAAAAATCTGCCAAAGAGTAGGAACTACTACAAGGTAAAAAACATAGCTATCGGGTGGTGGAAAAAAACATTGGATGAATTAAGACAGATAGTTAAGTCAATACCTATTTTTAAAGAGAGATTATAAAATCAAGAATCTTTGTTTTTTATGGCAGTAATAGCTGATTGTAAATGACGCCTTAAGTCGTATGCACGAAAAGGTCCATAGGATATCGAAAGGATAAAAAAAGAATAAACATAGGCCGGGTGGTGAAAAAATCAATGAATAGATTAACACAAACAGTCAAAAGATTTATCCTTTAAAAGAGACTTTAAAACCATCTAGAAACCACATTTTTCGTTCCAGTCATAGCAGATTGTAATTGAGGATTTTATCCGTGAATATGGAGAGGTCGATAGATTCAGTCTTCTACCGACATTAAGATTTCTTTTCTATTGCATAGAATATTTGCAAAGGAATTCCACAACGTAGGTGTCACCTGAGCGAGTAATGAGCTAAACATTAGGACGATAACGGGTCAAATGACTTAACAGATTATTTCAGCATGTAATTAAAGCTATTCTTAAAGTTAAATTTGACTTCTGCGGCTCTCTTATCGGGAAGCTATCGCGGATCGGTACAGGAGTTTTTTGCTCCCACGCACCGTATATGACCAAAACACAAACACGGCTAAGCACAAATGCACAAGAAAACATCTCTGTACTCCCCTATCTTCTTTAAGACCATTTCCCTTTCTTTTCATCATGGCTAATGATCTAATGCCCCCAGAGACACGCCCTTACGATGACTTCTTGTGTGGTGGACAGATACAATATGGATCTAAATCGAAAATAAAAAAATCTGGAGAATATTCCGCACACTTGAAATTACTGACATCTACATACTACACCAAGATTTGCCAAAATAATGTCAGGAAGGGGGTGATGGGCATCCGATAAAAGTAACGGTCGGTACAGGGAATATAATTGAAGAGAGAAAGAACAAAAGAGTGACATGTTTTTTGACGGATTGGCGTCTCGTTGTTTTTGTAATTACCTATGATGCCCGGGAAGAATTTTCAAAATATCGGTTAGACAGCGAGCATATCTTACTTTGCCGATTTTATCCTTCCCACATTGTAGTGAGAGTGCAAAATAAAACATCCGTTGTCTCGTTGTGAAACTCGTGAGATATTTATGTGTCTAGTGAATTTAGCCCATTGTGTAACCTCCGCGTCTCCAAGCACAGTCCTAATAGTTTTTCTACGCTTTCTGTTCATTCGTGAAAGTTTTAACAAAAGGCCCTACTTGTATTTTAAATCGAGCTTGAATCACTGATATTGAGCAAATCAGAAATCTAATGGGACTCATTGGGACTTGTTAAAACACATCACCAAGGTTTAATTCTCGGAAATAATCTTGGTTCCAGAGAAAATCATATAGCCAGAGAAATTGATGTCGTTGGATATGGGTTTAAGACGTTTCGAAAACTTCGTTTCAAAAGTGAAACCTAAATTGAATTTTTCCCGGAGTAAAATGCATCCGGCACGTTAACATTTCCGCATGCGCGTTACTGGCATCATTTTTTTACGGTCGTTTTGAACGAGTCGAATTCTCACGCTTTCCATCCACAGCATTCGGAAATGCCATCTGACTGATGCAGCAAAACGCACTCATTATGCCTACGCGCGACAAAGGCTATAGCCGATGGGAAAAGCGCCAACACACTCTTGCAGGTTAGCGGATATCCCATCTCCCAGATTTTATAACGGATTATGGTCGATTCCATGGCGCAGTGCCAAGAAAAAAAAACTTAAATGGGTGTAAAAATAAAAATGACATATCAATATAATCAATAAGTGCGATGCGTCAATATGTACCCTTAATATTATCCGATTCATCGATTATCCCTCCAAATGGGCACCAAAAGTTCAAACCTCGACATGGCACAGGTTACCTCGTTCCGATTCACAGGTGCGGGCAATGGTGTTAGCTCCATGTACGGCCACTCATACTGGCATAGGCCGAAGAGTACAAGACAGGCGAAAGTTAGTCTACGCAGTATTTTTAAGAAGTGGATATGGCAAGGAAGTTGAAGTCAGAGTGACTAAGCTGAGTTTACTCAACTCAAACTATAAAGCGACTACTTAACGCTGTAGTTGAGTAGTCGCTATGTATGGGACAGGTTGAAATATACTTTAGGCGCTATCTAGATTATCGTGAGGTTGCTTCCTTCCACCACCTTGCTTTGTCAACTTTTGTCACATTGAAGTGGGCTTTCTTTCTTAGAGCATAGGTATGGGTATAGCGAAACTTGATGGCATTCACCAGCGGAGGATTAGTGGACACTGCCCGTAAACCAAGTGCTTATGAGAGGGCAAGATTATCGAAGGACTCCCTCAGGGTGCTCTGGAAAAAAGCTCTACCGTTTCATCCCATATCTCATGCATGCTTTACTCTCCTTTGCGTCATGGTCTTCACAAGCGAGTGCCACCAAGTTTCGCTACACCTATACTGATACACGTGAAACTCTGCACTGACTACTGTTTCCTCAACTTCCAGCGAGAAACCAAAAAATAAATTCCCTACATGTATGCTACCTTGCTGAAAACCTCATAAATACACCATGAAAGTCAGCGGTTTTTGTCATCATTTTGCAACCGTTAATAACAACCGGCAGGGTTTCCAAAATTAACAAGCAACAATACAATGAAGACAAATATTTTGTAAAAAATAAGTACAAGTTCTGGCTAATATTTCGACCGAAATCAAGTACATGGTCGAAGTAAGATAGAAACCCACTGAGATTTAAATGTTCTGGTCGAAGTGCGTGAAGCCTTCCTAGTTCCTATCCACCCTATTCTTGCCACGTTCCCGTTCTATTCATGGACAGATACTGCATACCTGATCTGATATCTAGATAACGCCACAACAATTTTATAATTGTTCTGGCGGCATGTAGGTGACGCTGATGCATGGAGACCAGTGCCGCCCTCTCTCCAGTGACTTTTGACGACCTTTAAAGGAGTGGAGAAGAATGAAGAGGCTGGGCTTGGTTGCGAGAAAGACTTACGAAGACGTGTTAGACATGGCAAGGAGAGAAAGGGTGGAGTAACTGGTGGCGGAGATAAGGAGGAGACAACGAAAGTGGATGGAGGGCATATTGAGTGGTAACGGAATGTTGAAGTGGAGAATTTTTGGTAATAATCGCGAAAGAGGAAGAAGAAGCAGGAAATGAATAGGACTTTGGAACGGAGTTAGGAGAGAAAGAGCGTATGGGAAGGCTTAAAAGTTGTGCTCTACTTACGCTAGGTCTCTAATACACTACGAGCATTTGGGGCTATGCACAGCAAGGTTTGTTACACAAATTAAACTAGATACATTGGAAAGCCGGATGCCTTGTTTTAAACAGCTACTAGCCAGCAGGGTGTGTAACACAACTGATGGAACGAGTAAGTTGGGAGCCACTTAAGACTCGCTAGGGAACACGCAAGACTATTGCTACTTAAAAATTTGAATCACAGGAGGCTCAGGATGACACGAAGGATGTCATTTTACGCACACAATACATCTCTTTAAATGAGAGAAGCGAAAAGAGATATAATGTTACATAGACAGGCAACAACTCCTTCCCTCGCACCATTTATACCTTAAACAACAAGTGAGTGAGATATCTATCATAACATATTAAATTTTTTTGTTATTTTGCTCTAACAATTCCTTTTCTCTGCTATCTCTGTCTTACTGGCCACTTCACTCAGTGAGAAGAACGTAGATGAAAAGAAATTTAATGTTGGATAAAAATATAGTCGAGATTAGGAACGTTTAAACATATCCCGAAAATGGAACGTAGACTCTTCTCCGCAATTAACCAATCAACTGATAGAATACGAAATGATGGCGATATCGAATACCGCAACTCATCATCGTGCATTCCGGCTTTCAGTCTTCCACTTAGGAAAGTGTATCTCGCTATTGACGGCCTTTAAGCTCTTTGTCAGTTGCATTCTTGAGGAGAGTTATTCAAGTTTTCGAAAGAAACCTTGATATGAGTCGATGCATCCACATGATGCATCCACATGCCTTGAGATGAGCGCACAACTGAATGTAGAGTCAGATTCAGTTCAGGGTTATGGCGGCTAAACTCCCTTTCATTCTATTCTTTGATAAATGATGCTATCCACATCAACATATACGTACCACCCTGGGAACCACCGAATAGGCGTGTGGCAGGGGGCGTTAGGTCACGAGCCATATTTAGGTAAGGTGTTGGGGAAAAAATTAGAGAAGGAAAGAGAAGATCAGCGCAATTCATTTTGGCGGTGTTCGCGTTCTTGCCGTGTGGAAATTTGAGCGGGGAAAGAAAAAATACGTAAAACTATCTTTTTAGACCTGAAAGTGGCAGGCTTGTTTTGTTTATATTTTCATGATTACGTAAAATACTTAGTACTTTACCACAAAATTTTATTTGGACGCGTTTCACCGATTTACGGTATCGACGATACCGAAATACTGTATACATACTATCTTTTTCCAAACTATCTTTTTGGTGATACATCTATCTTATCGCTTCAGTCAACCTTACAAATGTAGTGTGGAGGTAAAATAATAACTACCGTAACGACGTCAACCTCGAGAGATCTTAATTTTCCTTGGATCTTAAGCTTTGCGAGTAACCTTACTAGAGAGTCTATAACGTTTCCCAACCAAGTACTTCGTGTAACATCCTGTACGCTCATAGCTACTTTTGACGAAACTCGCAGCTTTCTTCTGTGTTTTGCTGAGTTAAAAGATTACATATTTTTAGCTAGGTCCCAAATGCTTGCGACGAGCCCAAGATGCTGCCTGACGAGAATGGTATAGTATCTCCCTTTTACTCTTTCGTCAGAGGACTTCACCAATTTGCTCGATAAATCCCAATCTCTTTGATGCTGGGCCGAAAATGTTTTTAATCGTAATTCACAAGTATTTTACTTCATCCGCTAAGCTTATAACGGCTCCCCCAATTCGTAGATGTGATGTTCTGAATCCATTCGTAAGAACTGTATTAATTGTAAAATTCCATGCGAAATTGTAAAACATTATGTATTATACTCCGTGAATTACTTTTACACTGTGAGAGCAAGAAAAACTTATTCGACTGGGTTAAGAAGACTGCAGCAGAAATTTCATGGAAAGAGGACCAATTCAATTTGGCTGGAGGAAGTCATAAATAGTAAGAGGTTAAAAAAGCACTAACACAGTTAATATTTCCATTACTGGAGGTATTCAAAATTATTAACAGTAGGGCCATGGGCAGTTCTGATCATAATTTTCCTGTCCGCGGAGAGATTTATCTTGCCTTCCCTTCATAAAAATAGCTTTTTTTCCTGTAGAAAAGCCTTTTAAATTTCTTTCTATAAGCTTTTACATCACTCCGCTACCGTTCAGTAATCCATTTCTCTCATAAACCCAAACTGGTTGTCACCTATAGCTAACACAAGCGAGGTAATTAGTTAATCGCGGAAAAAGGACAGAATATTGAAACTTCAAAAGACATGAAGACGAGGTATAAAGCAAGAAGACAGAGTATATAAATGCAAATGAGCGAAAAGCGATTAGACTAAGGGGAAGTACTCGAGGAATCTACGACAACGCATTCCAGTTTTCGTCCAAAACCTAACTTTGAACTACATTCTCCCTAAATTATTGGACAATGAACTTAAAATATCAAGCTCTGATAGTCTAAAATTTTTCTCCCTTTCCATATTTCAAGTCACCAGTAGTAGGTAATAGTGAGGATCAGACAAACCGCCGTCAGTTAAACTTGACTCCGTATCGCGCTGCTCGATCGAGGTGCCTATTACCGATAGCGATTGTTTCCGAAATCTGTTTATTGCAATCGCTTAGACGTTTTGATAAAACAATATTATTTCTATTCATTTTATCTAATGCATATAGGCACTGTAAAATGGTAATAGAGGAAAGATTTTTGTTTCGGTGTGGAAGAGAAAAAAGAAAAATAAACTTTAGGATGGGACAATGAGAGGCAGGAAATGTAGCCTGTATCTTAAAAGAAAGGCAACGGATGTCAAATAGATAATCATGGGTGGGATAATTTTAAACATAACCACGAAAAATGGTAGCTGACGTTTAGTCAAACCATGAAGCCTACCAATCGATTGTTGAAATACCAAGACGATTTATTCCTGAAATAAGCATTAAGAGAATAGAATGTTTTCAAACATAAGACGAGCACAGAGCAGCGATTATTTACCAGCGTTAGTTATTGAGTAAATCCAACTGTCAATCAACATTATCATATCCATCATCATTTGAAGTTAGCTATTCATTTGTCCTTAGAAACAGTATATACAATGTCATACCAAAAGTTGGAGGTAACACAGTGCAGGCAGCATTAAATATTTTCGTAACACATGCGCAAATAATTTGAAAAGTTGGTAGAAAATTGGAAAAAAGAGGAAAAATATTAATATTTCAAACTGGAGTTTTCCATTATCGAATTCCATAGCGTAGAAGCTAAAATCGCAGCGGATATACTTGATTATGATTCTGAATGCTTTAAAGCACTAGACCTTGAGATTTTTTTCCCACGTTACCAAACAGCGCGAGTCAAATTAGAAAATAATTTAGCAAGCCTCCAATCCCGAGTCATAAAAACATTTTCTTAGCATAAAAATAAATATCACGTCCCAGTGTTTGCTGAAGTAATTTAAATAAATATTTCCATTATTTATCTAGCCAGAAAATAAATACACGAGTATTTATCCGCGGTGGCGAGTAACTCTATTTTAGTTACTTATATGAATCAACACATTTAAAATGAAAACTTTTTCTTCTTTTTGCCTCGGGCTAAAATATCCTTCAAATTTCACCCACGATGATCCAAAGCTGAGGCAGCCATGCATGTAGTAGAATGAGAAAATCCTACCACAGCTAACGGATTCAATTCTACGTTCGATTAAATACCTAAAGAAAATACAGGCCTATTAAAAACGAAAGAAAACTGAATAAAAGGAGTAATCTCTTCCCATAAAAATAGACATAACTTGAGAAAACAGTAAAATCATATTTCACAATATCACGTGGGCTCTCTCTAGTTGTAATCAACAGATAAACAGATTTTCCAAGTACAGAACAATGCATTTTGTGAAACTGCTAAGAATCAGAAATGTCTGTATCAGTTTTCATCAGATAGGTTTACGTTGTATTCAAGCTAAGAATAAAAGACTATACACTCAAGAAATAGAAGTAGTTTTTATTTATTTACTATTAGTATAACTAGTTACTATGTTTTGATGAAATTCTAAAACATCGTATTTTAGCATATTATTTGTAGAGGACACTAAACCACCAGGGGGTCGAAAAGAAACATATTGGGAGGCTTGATAGAATCAGATTTAACCTTGGTTTAACTCAGCAGACGGCTTGTATGAATGTGCTTCAATCTTGGTCTAGGTTAACCTTGGTTTAACTCAATATCTCTCGCTCGCTAGTACCAGGTTTAACCTAGATTCAACTCAGTAGAAGGCTTGCAAGATTCAGGCTTTAACAATGCCCACGTCTAATCTTGGTTTAATGCAGAAAACTGTTTTCAAGAATTAGGTTAAACCTCGGTCTAGGTTTAAACTAGGTTTGATTCATTTGACGCCTTGCAATAGAGAAGTGAGGAGCATATGAAGAAGCGATAAACGGGGAAGATGAGAGAGCGAGCCGAAGGAAGGAAGAGAGAAGGAGAGAGATTGATGTTCATTGAGACAAAAGTTCTCCGCTGCACATGCCCTCGTTCTTCATCTCATTCTACCATTTAATCGCACATTCTTCCTCCTTCACCTCTTGCGCTAGTTCCCCAGTCCGCCTCCCGCTGTGACCACTGCGCCGTCTTGAGATTTTGCATCGCCATCCTCACCCCCAACCCGCTGAATACTTTAACGACGACATTAGCGGATGGAAGAGGGGAAGGAGTAAGGGGGAGGAAAAGCGATGACGACCTACGAACGGACATGGCGGGGGATTTGACCCAGCAATTCCAAATCTCCCCTCGAGGTTTGGCACTGATTCCACGCATCAGTTTTCCCTCCAACACAAACTGCTGACGAGCCCTCCTCATCTCCACTGCGGTGTAAGAGAACGAATATTAAGATTCAGCGACTGTAATAGTACCTATATAATTACCTTATAATCCGCAACTTTTGCAGACTCTCTTCGGCAAACCCCAATGGTTCACGAATTTCTCTCAGCGATCGTCTGCGGCGCTACCACCTACCGGCCAACTGTGAAGAAGCTGTCAAATAATCAATCAATTCCCGAGAATCGGTCATGTTTCCGAAAAGCTGATTGGTGATATTGTAATCCGAAAGCTAATTTATGACAGGAATCCATTACGCCTTCATATTACCCTCTTTGCCGCCACCGGGGCGTGTAGCAGGGGTTGTTAGGACACCAGCAATTAAAAAGATAGTGAATAGGGAAAATGAGTTGGAAGAAAGAAAGGGCGATAGTTAGTTGTAAATTGTGTGTTAATGCAGTATCTTAGTGTCCAGCTCTGTTATCGTTATAGCCACAAATAGAGCTAGAAAAGAAGGAATTGCTGAACCTATCAGTTTGGTATTGTCTCTAACTTTGCAGCTACTATTAGTTATGGAGGTTTCGCACAGGACTTATATTATAATATCCCCCGTGTCATCCTGTAACTCGCATGATTATAAAATTTTCAAGTAGGCGATCTTACCCACGTGCGTAGCCTCCCAGCCTCTAGATACACCCAACCCAGAGCTACGTTAAACTCTATGTTTATCCGTATTACTTTATCATTATTAAAAAGACCTCGAAAACTCCGTAGAGATCTTCAGATGGGCATGCCTTCCAGAAAAAGATTACGAATGACTACTTGCGAACGAAAAATTACGACTTCTCTGACATTTGTAACATAGATTCCAACGGCACAAAGCATGAAATAAAAACCACCAGGAAAAGCTGGGAGGGTAGCATGAGAATTAAAATTTGTACGTGGTTCATTTGAGGTGCATTCATATTAAGCCTAACTGGGTGCTTCCTTAATGATAAACGTATGGGAACAAGGATGTGCGTATGTTAACCATACAGCCAATATAAAAACGAAATTGTAAGCACTACAATATAGTAACTGTGTTACAGTACAGTTCAACTCACACGCATGGCGATTTCCAAAATCTAAATCTTTTAGGCTTTATTTAAGGCTAATTTATTCCAATTTTATGTCTTTCAAATATATTTACATTTAAGCTAAACATGATTGACTTAATAAAAAGCAATTAGAATCTTTTATATTTTTCAACAATCTATCTGTCTGTATGAGTGCGCTATGTCAGTAACAGTTCAAGAATTGAAGAGTACCTAACCTAGCATATTATTTAAAGAAGTGAAAAAGAACGAAGCGAACACAAAAAACTTCTTCTTTAGGGAATTAGCGTTTACTTTGTATATAAAAGTCTATGAGCTCGTCAATTATGCGTGTACCCGATCGAGTTGTCACAGAAATTAATTTTTCGTCAATTTATGTGCCGTTTTATTATGTCCAAATAGACCGGCTGTATAAGCTGAAACGTAATATCTTATAATGTTTTTTCCGTAAACCTCACATATTCGGAATTCATACAACGGAAGAAGTATTCTTAGAAATAGGGTAAATAAAAATAGGCCTATACCGCCTCTTGATGATGTGACATTTATGACCACACCTCATGCTGCCCTGCTCCATTAGCATTTCTGCCTGGGTTTGGTTTCCAGAAGTTTCCAGTATAGATAGATAAACTGGAATAAAACAAGCTTAATGGCCAAAGCAAATTTCACTGATAGGCAATGGATTAAATCGGCATGAGAAAAGCTGAGAGCGGCACAGATACGGACGCTGCGAGAATACTTTCCCCAGACCCAGAGAACAGCTGCACCAGCAGCAAAATGACGTCCGGAATTTCCAGGAAATTCTGAACGCACCAATGCTTCCGAATCCATCCAATCGGTGGCGCGATTGGTAGAGCGTAAAGGGTGACACCATCTAAGCGCGTCCTTATCCACACAGGTATTTTACCAGGCGCTCTCGAGGGCGTCGGAAGAAAGGGAGACAAGCACACGCGTGAAGCATGACAGAAAAATCCTCACTCTCCCACCAGCCAAATTGCAGGTGGGCTTACAGGCGCGGCCAGCACCTTGGATTAGCAGCTGCTCCGTGATATTGCGGAGTCGAGTTATATGTGCTCAACACTGTAAATAGAGATCAAGACTTGTGCCAAGTGACACTTCCTTCACGAATGGATCGTATTTGGCTTTGCGTACTTGGAAACATAAATTATCAGTAGGTAGGCACTCCAATCAACTCCTAAAACAAACAAAACTTTCTGAATAGCGTAATTTCGACAGAATTTATTTAATAAATTTCACACACTGAACTGAGAATAGAATAATTCACCTCCAACTGGAGTATAACGACAATTCCAACGATAAAGGGAACAGTATAACTGAAACGATTGAAAGATTTCATTGCTTGGTTCAGTCATTTGTAGGCGCAGCTTATAAGACAACATGTATAAGCAGGTGAAGTGACGTAAAAACGGCTCCTTGAGCTTATAGAATACCCAACTCTAAGGTCATTTTAACCGGGCTACGGCATGTGTAAGTAGCGTTGTTAATATCCGAATCGAGAATATAAAAGTAGCTGGGAGATATGTAGTCCTTATTGAGCAAGATGGAAACATCGATATTCTCTCCTTCTGAGGTCCTACAAAATTAACCCAAGGGGTGATTCCAGCCCCCAATCCCCGATTTAATAGACCAATGCATTATCCTTTAGGCCACTGGGGCTTCTTGAAAACGAAAGAAAGCCATAATTTAAATAGCCAGGGAGTGACCATAAATTCGGATTCAAAATATACGTATGTTATGACGACGATTAATGGCTGTGTGAAATCCAAGAAGATGGGATGTCAACAATTGACTGGTCGGGTTATTGCTTCCATCCAGAAGAATAGTTTCAAGACACCAACAGCTTAAAACCAAAGACACGAGTTTCTTGACACAGAACCTGCTTTTTTCTCTTAGTTTTGTGAAATATTTAAAATAAAATAAGATATATGCGATTCCACTTTCCGTACCTCAGTACCTCCACGTAAGAGCCATTTAATGTTCGATAACAGCATATAACTGGGAAAGAAAAACGCACCGCACTCAGCGATTCATCGGCACAACAACCAAAATACCGCTGAGTCCAGCCAATGCATTACTGACACGGAATCGCACCCCAGAACTGTGCAGTTTGCTCTAGCGTTTCAATCGAATCGACAAGCATTTTTAAGAAGGCTTTGCACGCGTAGTGTGTTGATAGTGGTAGTAATCGTTATACTATCGACCACGGTTCGCACTTTCACGTCGAACTAACCGGCTTTTATTTTGTATGAAAGTAGCATTTTCATTATGCATCCCGTTAGATCCTGAAAACATGTCAGCGAGCGGGTATTACAAATGAAAACAACATATGTATTGATTTGACGGAGAAAGACTTTATAAATTTAAAACAGGCACTTGGTTATAATTCCACATTTTATTAGAAACAACACGACTCGGAGTTCAGCATCTCATGCCATCATCAAGCGTGATGATGGCATGAGATGATGAAACCCGGGTCGTGTTTTTTCTAATAAAGTGTGGAATTATAACCAAGTGCCTGTTTTTCATTAATAGTGAATGAGTTCCACCGAGTAACGCCAGAAACAGTGTCCTATAGAGAAAGACATTGTTACATATATCGGAATTTACTTTTTCCTGGAAAAGTTTTTGTTGTTAGAGGAAACTTAAAGGTAAGAATTTAACCGTTCTTGCATTACATAATTGGAAATATAATAATTTTCATTCTTGAAACGCTTTATAGAATTCACATTTATTTGATGTAATTTAAAAAATTGTAAAATCCACGAATGCTCGTGGAACAGGAAGAGTGCAGCGTACATACGCATTGATTGTCGAAATTTGGCGATTTTCGAAATTGCCATGCTCATTGTTTACTTCCGTCATTCATTTTTTGGGGAAAATAACGGAAGAAATATGTTAGCAGATCGAGGCTCTTCAAGTAGCGAGACACATTGAGACATCGCTACAGTCGCCACTCTCATAGAAGTAAACTTCCTAAGGAGTAAAGCCTCCTTGAGAGACACCTCCAACTGCTTACGCCGTGTCGCACGGGTTACCCTTGAGAACTCAATCCTAAGACGAGCACAACATAAATACAGGATTCGAAAGACATCAACGGCATTACAAGGAACTTCCTGACCATACCCTCTGTTTGCGGTATTATTGTACCCAAATTCGGGCTCAGTATGTATATCTACTTCAGGCTATCATAATCAGCCAAACGAATTCAACACCTGCGAGTGAGAAATCGAAATTCAGTTAATAGTCACGTAAAAAAAATCAAGGATGAGTGTAAAATATTCTCAGGCGACACATATGTAAGCTTTTCATATTGATTACAAAAGAAAATGTTGTACAGTCCACAGCTTCAATGGCTAAACCGCTCCAGGTTTCAACAAAAATTCGTGTAGAAAATAATTAATTTTACTAGAACATAGTTATATAAGAGTATTAGAAACCTTGGTTGGTGCAGACAGTTAATTGGAGGACTAAATAGTTATCTTGTATTAATAATTTAAAAAAAATTAAGGAACACATAAAATAAAGTTTCTACGAAAATATGCACAGCGGTAGAGATAGACTCGACTCCTTTTTTCCCCCGTCACCCTCTTTGAGTAATTTCCGGACACACTCCCGGAGGAAGACCCGATGCATCATCAGCTCTATTCGGACGGAGAGCACTCCGAGGCGGCTGGTTTGAGTTATCTCTCCATGGCGACAGCGTCCTGAGTGTTCGCGTGCTCCGCCACCCGTCGCGAGGGCAGCACTGAGAGACGAATGAGGGCCGCGATGGCACGACAGCGGCGAGCTTTTTGCACCTGTGCGGTGGCGATATATGAATGTGCCCATCCACTGGCCGTTCGTGCCCTTCCGTGTCGTCTTTGCATGCGGGGAGAAAAAGGAGGGCTCGGAAAAGTATTTGGTCATCTCCCGCCACCTTCCTTTGAGTCGGCAGTGACGTGTAATGACGTCAGCACCTCTTTTCTTATATTCGCCCGCAAAGAAGAGGTGCAAGCGGACGGCTAATGGCGAAAATTTGTCATTTCACCGATACCTACTCGTGCGAAGGTGGACGGAAAGGAAGTGCACTGAACCCTTACAAGAGAGTTCTCCGCCAGGCTGTGGGAAAGCCGTTCGACACACGATTCTCCGTTTTCTCCTTTCTTTGAACATTGTTCCAATATCAGAATCAATAGATGTATGTTTTATAAAAAAATTATAAATATTACATTTAGATTAAGATGATTTGGAGAAAAATGTTGTCACTCGAAAAGGTACATGAAAAGTTTGCCAAGTGGAAGAGACGAATCCATTGGACCAATTTTAGACCAAATATAATAGCCGCTTAAAAGGAACAACCGAAGGAGAGCAATCAAATTGACAAGATTTAGTAGGCTTTGGATTACATGAAAGGCGGCAGGGTAGACATGGGAAGAACGTGGAAATGGAGTTGGGGAGAGTCAAGGTTAAGACAGTAAAAGTATTAAGTAACATACTAAAGATAAGCTTGGAAAAAGAGGAACGTAATACCATACATAAATTAAAGTGACATGCTGAAAGGAACTATAAGGAAAAGCGAAAGCAGTTTCAGGCGAAAAATAGAGAAATAATGCCTACTATAAACGTTAAGGCAGGATAACACATTACAATGAGAGGAAAACGATCTGGAAATAAGCACTAAAATGTACCAGGAAAATGTGATACATGTGAAAAAACCTGATGCAGTAATAGTAAATATCGACGTAGTAAGGAATGCTGCAATAAAATAAATGATTTTTAAAAGAATAAATATCCATTAGCATAGCAACACATTTGTGAAAATGACCTTAGTTCCCAGAACTCCGGCGGATCAAAATTACTTTCAAGTTCGCAAAAGAGATAAGAGCCTGAAGATACCGGCGATAAATATTTCGGGCAAACACTAGAAGAAATAATAATAAAAATAATAGTAGGTGAAGATGGCAGACAACAAGGTAGGTGAAAAAGTTTAGGCTAAAAAAAGGATAAAAGCAGGCGAAGCAGTGGCAGTAGGTATATAAAAAGTTCATTAAATGGAACAAGGTCCAATGGACCATAATTTTGGACACTACTTCGTGAGAAAGTAAAAAGAAGTAAGACGTTAAAAGAACAAAAGCCACATGGAACTAAGGAGTAGCCAGGACACCTTATAGAAGACTTGAGCATGATGCCACTTCTGCGAAAAGGGTGTAGCAGCAGGTGGAAGGTTTACCCAGAGAGGAGCAGTGATAGATTTAATACGGGAACTAAAGGACAAACAAAACAAAAAGCCGCACGCTTTTTCAAAAACTAATATGAACGGAAAGAGAGTGTAACAAATCTGTGAGGACTACGTTGGGAGCTGACAAAGACTCGGATGTTAAAAGAAAGTTTGAGATGTTGATTACACACGTATACCAGGTACGCAAAATTACAGAAATTAGCAAAGACAGATCGAGGCACTTACCCTTCAAATCAAAACTAACTCATCCTTTTCTTCTTCGAATTCCTTTCCAAAATTCCCTCAGGGAAAAGCTCACAGGGAAGCATTTACATCGAGAAAGGTAGAGGGTCAAGTCAAGGGTATTCAACTTAAATGGTGCTTTTAAATATTAAAACTGAGGTAATGAGCCAAGATAACTGTAAAAAGAGATCACCTTAGAACTCTCAAAGGCACTCTTCGACCAGAAAATAGTTGACCTGTTTCAACCTATTCTGAACCTCAACGTACTTCCTCTACAACGGGGGGTTCTACGAACAATCGGAAGTAGTTCCCATGGGGTCCCCACTATCACCGGCAGTCGCGAATCTTTTAATGGAAGACTTCGAGAAACGCGCATTAGAAACAGCCCTTCTTCGCCCAAAGCAATCCTTCAGGTAAGTGGACGACACTTTATAGTGTGGCCACATGGACCTGAAACACTGACTGAGTTCCTCGTTCATATGAACAGCCTCCATCCTGATAACCAGTTCACCGAAACCGAATTCGCCTGCATTTTATCGATATCCTCATCGAGAGAAAGACGGACGGAAGCCTGGGACACAGCGTGCACTGGAAAAATACGCGCACCGGCCTGTACCTCAACGGGAGAAGCAACCACCATCCTGCACAAAAGAGATGTGTGATGACTACGCTTTTTCACCGGGCCAAGGCAGTTTCGGATGAAGAAAACCTCGACGCCGAAGTAAAACCCTTGAGAAAGACCTTTATCGCTACCAGATATTGAGATCCACCAGGTCCTTGAAGGAGAGGAATGGAGATGCGGCGGAAGAGAAGAAACCGAAGGGCAGAGACTTTCTTCCCTCCATACGATGGTAGACTACGCGTTCGAAACGTCGGTGACACTAACCAAAATAACCCGGATGGAAACCTGAGAGCTCTACATTCTAAGAATTTGCTGGGAAAGTCTTAAATCTTACCTTGGAACAGTCCACTTCGATTTTATTTCCGGCACAATGCGTTTCAATTTTCGGTGTCATTTTAAAATGTGCCAATGACGCCAAGCTTTGAAATACGCTATGTTGGGGAAAAAATCACTGTCGTGGAGGTTTCATAGAGCAATATAAACGTGTTCCACCGAAACTAGACCCCAACCGCTCAACATTAGCAAAGGAAACTGGGATGGATTCAGGTATGATTAAAAGTAGTCTAAGAGCTCATTTGGTCTCATTGGCGGTTGACTTTACATCTGTTTACTATTCATAGCAGAGCAGGATTAAGTGATAAAAGCTAGAATGTAAACAAATCACGAGAAACGAATGCGGGGAAGTTCTCAAGAACATTATGGAATAGGCAAGCGTAAAATAGAGAAAGTTAAACAGTTCAAGTTTTTGCATAGCGTTTCGGACCATGTCCGGCATTAATGATAACTCAACGTCAGAAAACTGCACATTCGTGTTTCGATAAGAGTACAGAAATGACGGCACTAAAGAATTGATGAAAAATAGAGAGGAGATGAAAATAAACCAAGAAGCGCTCAGAATGGAAAGGAAAAAGATTAACAGAGGTAATCCTAAGGAGACAAAAAACGTTAATGGAGGAAAAAATAGAGTTAATGGGAAGTTGAAGGCCGAGATAGACGGGGTGGACACATGGTGGTGAAGGAGTGGCAAGATATAGGAAAAGAAAGGCATTTCAAAGGCAAAACGGAAGGTTAAAAGTAATCGTACGTAAATGGCAAGTTATACAATCTTTTTAATTTCCAGCCAAAAGTTACCTCCAATCGATAGAAAACAAATCTAATTATGTATTGGCATGTGATCACACATTAAGAAATTGCTGGCATCACAAATTTTTGGAATTTCAACATGAAGTATTTTCAATGAAAACAGCAATAGTTCACACTTTTAAACAGCTTTCTTACACATCTTCCACTAACACTCCAGTGTTTTAGTGCACGGTCGTTTTTGACACGGCCGTCATTTTCAAAGCAAAATTAAAAATCACTCAATAAATTCGAACTTGGTCCATTCAACACTCTTTCATTCCCGATCATGATTGCTATTGTAATTTCCATTGTCATGGCAATTGATTATGACAGACAATGACACTACAACAGTTTGATAGTGACAAACACCTTGATAACGGCTGTCACTGTCGAAAATATGGTCGGGAATAAAAGAGTGTGGATTCGTACGATATCATTGAGTGGCGTATATGGTCTCCACAAGCTTAAGACGACAACCTTCACTTTTACACAATTACTAGTGCCTCATTCCCACACGTTTCCTAAGCTACAAGTCGCACAAAAAAGTCCGCAGTAGCTTCAACTTTAGGTGAAATACGTAAAATAAGCCATGATTGATGGAAGCAAGCCAATTTAAGTTAAATAATTTGATTGGAGCGAGAGAGTGAATAAGTTTCTCTCCCTTAAATTTTATCGTGAATGGAAGAAACGGCTGGAACTGCGACGGTGAAATAAAATTTATAAAAATCTCCTGCATTAATAGATGTAAAAGTTTCCTCTTAATCCCCCTTAAAACTCGTGAACATAAAAAAAAGTCAAGGGTAAAAAATCCTAACGCTTTTCACGCTTGAAAGACAACGCTACACACAGCTAGAAAGACGATTGTAAACTCACGTACCTATCATGGACTATTTAAAAAATATGTTTATAATTCGTTGCAGTTGCGATCATTCACACATTCTCAATAAGTTAAAGTAACTAAACTTGATCAAACAAATTCTAGTCATTATGACATAATGAACTGAAGTCCTTACGTCCTCGTTTGCTATTAGAAGTAACATCTCGCATGGTACGAGATGTTACTAGTACTTTTACTCGTACTACACGAGTGTAGGTAATAGATTTATTATTTAAAATGAGATATCTCCAACGTTCATGCTAATTAATGTCATTTCCATACGATCACACAGCATGCTTTTTCAAGAATCGGCGGATTTGCGGGAGAAATAAAGGATTGAAAAGTGTACTCGAGGTATTTCTTAGCAAAAATTACTTATTTTTGAGAATTTCTTGAAAGAGAGTTTGGATGCATTGATTTAGGAGATAAATTCGCCTAAAGAGCACCTATTCACAGAAAATTGATGAAACATGAAGTTTTTTGATAGGACCAGTTATCAATCGGGCATTCTCTAATTGAAGTGTTCTAGTTTTGGAATTTCTGACGCTAGTGCAACAGAGGGTTAAATAATTGATGCGGCAGGAGTCAGATCGATGGTACAGAACTGCGGCTGCAATTTTCAGCGAATTTTACAAACCTAACTACACTATTTCGATTCCATGCGATGAAATCACGGCCTTCACTTATCCTACATCACAAAAATTCACCTACTTACTTAACGAACGCGCCTGCGGACATTTCCAACCCACGCGTCCTCTTTTCTGATGACTCGTTGCATTTATGCAAAACAGCCAACGTTTATAGCAAGTCATTCATTTTCTCGTGAGTCATTCCGGTTCTGCTTCGAGAAGGGAATGGCGTTCTCGGCATGAATCCAGGACTCGCTTACCCCCTGCCCCCCCCCCCCACTCCCTCCGGCGAAATAAGCGCGTAAAAGCGAAGCGGAGACGTCGAAGATGACAGGGGTCTCACGTGGCAGCGGCCGGAGTTGGATCCGTCCAGTCGCTTTCCCCTTTACACTTCCCGTCATCTCCCGACCCACCACCTCTGTCTTCCTTTCTCTCCTTGCTCGGCCATCCGGGAGAGAGAGAAAAAAGACACAAAATGACAAAAAAAATACCTCCCACGCTTAACACCTGTGAGAGTGAATCGCCTTTAATCTCTTATATTTTCTTGAGAAGGGGTTGGTCTGAAAATGGGCATGTATCATCATCGAATAGAAATTCAAAGATGGGATTAACACAACTTAACATTCCGTTTTTTTCTTGTCTCCGTTCGTAGAGAAAGAGAGGTTTCCGGCACACAGGGTTAATGGCACGACTACTTTCTAACTTTACATAATTTGAAATTTTGAAGTCTTTGCATCAAATTGACTCGTTGAAAATGATGCAAAGTATCGAAACAAATCGTACAATAAACCTCTTAAGGTGAAAAACTGCAGTATCTCTTCCTAACAATAAGAAACAATTTTACCAGAGTAACCTTGAGACTATTTCGATTTAACTCCTCTGTCATTCTCTATCAATCTAACTCTCTTACAATTCCTAGGAAATCAGAAGATTCCATCTAAATCTTTCAACAAACGCATTCCATTCAGAAAAGTCATCTTCTCTCGATCATTTCCATCCATATTTCCATCTACGTTGACGTATCCAGATACGTCTAAGAGTATCTCCAATAACATGCCACATCTTTTCATCATATGCTTCCAAGAGGGCGTCCCGGTGTGTTGCACCCCAGTACACCGCTAATGCCCCGTTTACATTACTAGGGTTGAATGATGGTTAGTATGGCAGCTAAAACTAACCTCCGTTTACACCACCTTCCCAGAACCGTCGTAGAGACCGTTGTGCCATCTGTTGGCGAGAAAGTAACCCTATCATTGGGCAGAAATACGAGCCCTCGTTCAGGAAAATTGTGTGTAATTTTCTGAAATCGCTTTGAATGTGTTGGACTATATTTATGGTACCATTACATTACTTTTGGACTGTAATTATCGAACCAGTATATTATTTTTGTTTTGCGACACACAGTTTTCTGAATGAAGTGCAATTTCAGTGGTATCGCAGGGGAAAGTGCATTGTTTAGATATCAGTCCATGTAGGAAATAACTTCATCTTTTGCCATCGCAGTCTGTATACGTTAACATGTGTATCTTACCATCTATGGAAGAGGGTACATAAATTAAAGTTATACATCCATAGTTCCCCACAATAGAACATATCTGTTGAAGGAAGCATATGAATTAAGTGGCAGATATTGCCATACAAACCAAATGCTAAACATGCAACATATTTATTTTCTCTTGCTCTTTTATGTAGTTTCTTTTCTCAGTAATGTTTTATCAATCTTAGTTATCAATTCTGCAACATTTCCGTTTGTCTAGTTATTGAATTGTTTTAGAGAGTCATAAGTCTTTCAACCTTTTACTATGGGTTATTACCATTTAATTACGAATATTTAACTGGTGGATTTCATTCCAGCCATGTTCTGTAATGCACAAAATAGGTGTTTTTCTACGTAGAGAAATGCTTAAATCTAACTTCTGAATTGATACCTACATGCTGCAAGTTTTCAAGTTCTTTTTTAAGTTTTTCATTGCAAGTAATTCCTAATAATTTTGCTGCTTGTCAATTATGCACCATAGATACATAAAAGGTATATAATCTTTTGTATAAATGCGTCTGAGTACACTCTTCGTCCTTCCCATATGACTTCCATTTTCAAAGATAACCTTTTTTCCGCCAACTTGCATTTACATGCAGTTCAAAAGCCGGTAACCAGCGCCAACAGTGGTTTCCCGACCGAGGTTAAAAAGCTTACCAGGGTTAGCGCTAACTTGCGTTCACACGGCCAAATTTCAACCTTGATAAGCCTAACCAGGGTAGAAAGCTAGTAGCGTAAACGGGGCATAACAGACCACTAACTAACTATCGAGCTTTCCCAAATCTAATAATAATAAACACTTGGTTGTTATTCCACACTTTATTGGAAACAAAACGACCCGTGTTTCAGCATATCATGCCATCCCGGGTCGTTTTGTTTCCAATAAAGTGTGGAATAACAACCAAGTGTTTATTATTATTAAAATGAAGGAGTTCCACAAAGTAACGCCGGAGACAGTGTCTTATACTTTCCCAACTCATTGCAGCCTACGTGAACGCTGACAGAGGGCCTGGGGTGATCCCAGATTAATTACGCACAGGGTCTAAGAGTGCCAAAACTTCTCTGTTAGAGTGCTGCAACCGTTATCAGGAAATGATGTACATAGCAAGGGTACTGCAGAGATCGGCAGCCACACGTACTCTGCATCTCATTACTTGTGATTGTACTGTAGTCATAAGTTGACGATAAGTGTGTGCAACAGAGCGTAGACTTGATCCTAAACAAGAAAACTTAGTGTCACGAAAGAAAATGCTATAAGCACCCATTTTATTTTTCCTCGATCATTTAGAAGCGGATATTTGACTAGTTACGACTGCCATGCTATGCTATGCACCATTGGATGGAGAAACAGAGCGTGGAAATACGACCTCTAGAGAAAACTGAGAAAAGTTTAGAATGGCAATGAATCTAGAGGAAGAATAACTGTAATAGGCGATCTCACGGTGATGTTCCTAGGTGATGTTCCACGGTGATGTTCCTAGGATATCACGGTGATGCCTTCGGGAAAGTGGTCAGACCATTTATGAGAGCAATTACAGCGAAAGCTAGGAGTGCGCATGAATAATGTCAAATTATTGGTCGAAATGCATATATATAAACTATTATACGCAGCAAAGGAGTGATTGATTTCATTGCCCATAAGACAAGAAATTGAGGAATACTCTGCTTCTTAAGATTTGGATTCGTTTCAGCCTACACTTATACTCAGAAAATCAAGTTTATGAAGAAAAAAGTACACAATGTTAACGTCAATAACTTTAAAACATGTCAATGAAGTCAATGTCATCCACTAAGACACTTGCGCTTCTAATAAAGGTATTTTCACTGCTGCCAACGATTTTACGGTTTCCCTCAGCCATCAAGATTACCAGCTCATCATACTCTAGAAAAAAAAACGATTATTTCGCATTACCCACAGGTCGTTGACGAGTTAGACAATTGATAAACTGAGCACATGAAAAATAGGAGCTATGGGATGCAACTATTTTTTCCCGTCAAATTTCAAAATATTATTTAAAAGATTTGTATCAATAAGGGACTTTGGACACCCCTTCCGAAAATCCTCGCGGTGTGACTACCTGATTGTCAGAACTTCATAGAAAATCGCAATTGGCCCAGGGAATGGAACTGGCCCCCCAACCCTGAATGTGTGAATTTCACACGTCATTGGCTTAGTACGGGGTGAGCTCTATTCTCACCCATCAAAAACCAATCTCCGGGTTGAAACACTGAGTGAGTGAGTGAGTGAAGGGACTATAGACTAAATCGAGCAGATAATTCAGTGATCATAAGGGTACCTTTTTAAATGAAGACTAATTAAAGCAGATGTTTTCATTTAACATTGTTTTCTAATTTTAAGGCCGATTTGTGATTTAGTGGAGAGGTCACTTTGTGCTATTCTCCACTACCTGTGAAATCCACACGTTCAATAGAGTTGTCTCACACTCAGCTTTTTTTTCAAAAAGTCCAGAAAGCCTTGATTTTAATGCGTGACTGTATATATGTATATATGTGTACTTCATGCCTGAATCAATATTCCACTGGACAGGCCGCTAAAAAATTTCAAATGCAATTTCCAATTACTAAATACTAGCAATATGCGCAAACTTGCACATGATAGAGTAATTCCAAACAGCAAGCCACTCCAAGTCTAAATTACGTGAAATTATAATCCTCTTGAAATACATATTGCATGGCGACTGACCCTCCACACTTTCCAACTGCAAAGGTAGCATTCTCCTAGGAGAGTTCACTAAGTCCCCAATCATTTGTTCGTTAAGACTCAGTTTTAGGAAGTTAGGTTTAATTTAACCGTTTGACAACTTAGCCTATACGTCAATGTAGTGTGCTGGTAAATGAAGATTCGTGTTTTCCGCACTACATCAGACCTTCGATTAATTGACGCTGGGTTGTTGAAGGGAGAACGCTTCAAAATCGGATATTATAACGAGAAAAATTATAAGGCAAAAAAAAACATCAGGCTTTAATGTATTAATAATTGGCTGATGTTTTGCAGGGGCAATGTCTTGATTTAATTCACTTATTGATGTATTAACATTCCCGGAAAAGTATACATTCCCAGAAGATCATATCTCTATCTTATGATACTCACAGCTCCGTTCTGCCTCACAAATAAACTCCTAAACATGAAGTATAGCCCCCTCCCCTCCCCCCTGTCACACATTGTCACAAGGTGGTGACCCCCCTCCCTCCCAATCGTGTGGACGTCATTTATGGACAGCCCATTACTGTCACCTAAAATTAAGAAAAAGAAAATGCAGTCCACGGAAGGCAAGTCAATAACCAGAAGTAAACGGCTGCGATACAGCATAGAGTAAGTACTTACTCTATGGATATAGTCATAGCAGTTAGAACACATAAAGGCCAAGATTAATTGCATTTGGCAGCAGACCCAGCAGCAGTCATTAATCTAATGATTGGTTTGCTGTAGCTCTCCACTCCACTCTCTTTTTGGCTAGACGCTTAGTTTCTTCATAAGTCCTTAGTTAATCATTAACCAGAAGAAAACTAATAATCTAGGCATTTAAAACCAGGAAACTACATTTAAAAGATGCTCAGAATAGTGTACAAGATGTTCACTCTGTATTACAGGCCCGCACAGCTCACTCATACGGCTCGACCCAGCCTGCGCACGTAGAACATTTGCGCGATATCTTTTGACTCTACTAGTAACACTTGCATTGTGAGCACGCATCATCTTTTGATGCAACTTTAGCGTAAGATTTACATTTCAGCTAATTAAGTTGTGTTTCCTACGCATTTGGAGTTAGCCTTGCAGTACTTGGAAGTAAATAAGATTTTTTTCGAAGAGGACATCCTAGTTAATCATTGAAACTGCATCTCCACTGATCAAATCCCATTTAACCCTTACACGACCAAGAGAGGGTTAAAAATGCCCACAACTTTGGTTTTCAATTTTTAAAGTATTTCTGCGCATGATAGAAATTTGAATTTTTTTTAAACTGTGAAATATAGAATGTTTATGTCTTTGTAGCCGAGGCAAATGTGAACATTTACATTAATTACAGAAAAAAAACATGTCAAAGTCATTTACATGGCAGGAAAACTCACCACACGTAAATGTTCGCATTACATATGATTTCATTCAGTCTACCGGCTTCAGTCACTTCAGGATACTCGAAGTCAGTCGGATCCGTGGGCCGAACCTGGCCAAGAGTCTCCCAATCTTGAAATAGAAAGTTTAAGGCCCGCGTGTCGGACGAGATGCAGCCCGTGGGCTATGTCCGGTCCGAGCAGTATCTCTACCCTTCATGACTCCCTCCGTTGCCCCATACCCTCCACCCCCGTTTGCATGGATGCATCCCGCAGCACCATCTGCACAATCGCGGGGGAATTGGGTTGGGAGCTCGCTGCACCAACCCCCCTCCCGCATTCATTCACCGATATTCCGAGTCGATGAAGGGGGCAGAGGGAAGGGGGATGAACGGAGAGACATCCGTCGCTGTGGAATAGGGGTGGAAAAGGGGTGGAAAAGGGAAAGGGGAGTGTGTAGGTAGGACCAACATACGCGCAGTGGAGAGGAGAGGGACAACAGCCAGTGCAGTTTTAGCGATATATCGACGATGATATGCAATATTAATGCAATTTCACACGCTGTAATTCAGCTATAGAACATGTATCGCTTTGCAATATCTGCCTAGTTTAGCTATCACACTTTATGTCGATATACAATTTCATAAAAGTTGTTGTTTCAGGCTTGATTTGGTGGAATAACATCATGTAAGAAAAAGACTGGCAATTTTCCACAAGAATAAAGTTTTACTCGACCGGTTTCGGTGTACAACACCATCATCAGGTGATCATGTACAACACCATCATAACCTGATGATGGTGTTGTACACCGAAACCAGTCGAGTAAAACTTTATTCTTGTGGAAAATTGCCAGTCTATTTCTTTCATAGAATTTCATATTATGCGATACATGAGTGGGGTCGTGGTAAACTTCTCGGTTGAGCGCTCGGCTACCGATCGGAGAGTCCCGGGTTCGAATTCGGGTGAAGGATCTCTGAACATCCCCTCCGAAAATCCTCGCGGTGCGATCTGATTGTCAGAACTTCTAAATCGCACAAGGCCCGGGGAAAGGAACTGGCCCCCCTTCCCTGAATGTGTGAATTTCAAACGCCAATGGCTTAGTACGGGGTGAGCTCTACTCTCACCCATTAAAAGCCAATCTTCGGGTTAAATCACTGAGTGAGATAGAGAAAGTGCGATCGATACATGAAGAATAAATGTATAATGAAAGCTTTAAGCAGAAGAAGAACACAAATTGTAATGTTCTAAGAGAAAATAGCTTTTTAATGAATTCGTAAAATATTAAGGAGGACATATTAGATGGAAAGATTCCGCGATGAAAACTTAGGAGCCGATACATGAGGCTAAAAGTGAAAGATGTATGAAAGGAATATCAGGGTACGAGTTTTGAGCGTGATACGTGAATCTAAGACGGTACGGCATGGAATAAGCGTTCAAAGACGAATTCTTCGAAACTAAGAGCTGGAGATGAATGATGAAGATATAGTGGAGGGATTAAAAAACATCTAAATGGGAAAGTACACAGAATACTATATTGGAAGAGGACCCTACGGGGTAATACGCGGAAAATAAGAACCAGATAGATAGAGCTAAACCTGAAGCATAACGAATTCGTAAAATAAAAAGGAAATATTAGGTTGAAGAATCCTGCGATGAAGACCAAGGAGGCGATACATGGACCAAAAGAGAGAGATGTAGGAAAGGAAATGTCAGAGTACGAGAGATAGCATAGATAACAGAACGGAGAGGAGGGCTTTCGTGAAGCAATTTTCGTTGAGAATACATGGTGATGATGATAACATCGCCTTAGATTTGGCGCAAGGTAGAGGCAAACGAGCCGCAAAGCAAATAAACACATTTCTAAATTCACAGTTCATCAAAAACTATGAGACACAACACACAATATTTTTCTAAAACAAAAACTGAATCGTATTACAATTACAATAATGGGATGGATTGGAAAAATTACCGATGGGTATCAAGGATGAAGTTCATCGAACAAATTTCCAGAGATATTGGCATTATGAATTGCATAGGAATAAAGCCGAACGCTTAAAAGATATCGCAGAGGAGACCTACAACAAACCAATCGACGAATGCGGACTATGAACGATTACGTGACGCGCGATAATAAACCCTATTATAAACGCAATGCCATATATTGCGATATCACGCAATGTAAAACTTATATCACAATATTAAACTTAAATTCGAATTTCGTGCAGCCCTACAGAGGGTTGGTGCAGCGCGACAAAAGGGGGGGGAGTGTGGGGGCGTAGGTGGGGCTCTATTCGCTGGGTGGGGTGAGAGGGGTGGCGGCAAGGGTGGATGGGTGTGTGTGGGGAGAGATGGGGCAAGAGGAAGGGGAGGAAAGGGTGGGGAGGCACCGTGACGGCGGAAACGACCGGGAGCCATAGCCAATCTCCTCCCCCAACATCCCTCCCCATTCCGCCGCTGATATTAAAACTCCGAAATTCGTTCGGGGAAAGTTATTTGCGATCGAAGCCCCCATTTTTTTTATTTCTGGCGCCCTTTTTTATTTTTCGGTGCACTTAATAAACGGGTGGGCAAGGCGCGCTAACGTAGGGAAAGGGTGGGAAGAAACAGGGTGAGGTTGGGGGTGGTTGGAAGAGGGAAGGGATCGAAGGTCGTTGGGGGTGGGAAAGGGTTGAGAAAAGTGGGAGGGAGGGAGAGAGATATAAAGAGAGACCCTCCTGCTATACGTACGTGAGGGAAGAAGAATGTATAATTAGAATTATAAATATTTATTGCACAGAGGGAGAAAGAGGAAATTACTACCTCCCCCGAAACTCCCTCGGTAAACATCCGCATTTTTACATGACAAAAGATTTTTTTCAAGCCGGTTTCGGAGTACAATCATGTCGCCGAAACATTTGAGAAAATTGCCGAATTAAAAATCAGGACCAAACGACATTATTGTCAGGAACACGATGGAAATCGTGTCCTGCGAGGATACCAAAGGACGAAAATAAGGAAGCCATTATGTTAAATTTACTTTCCATATTCATCGAGATTTTTATCGGTTGAAAGTATTTTAAATTCCTGACTCCAAAGGCATTGTCAAAGATAGTTTAAATATTTCCGTCTCAAACACATCAGGACTAAGTAACTTAAATCAAAAATTAAAATGAAACGAGACAATTATTTCAAAAACACTACAATACGACTAAATTATTCTTTAATCCGTGCACCCTACAGTACTCAGTAACAATCTGGTTCAAAAGTCCCGAAAAATGTAGCTATAACACGATGTGAATTCCCCTATATTACATTTGTCATTGGTGGTTATCATTGAAAGTCAGAATTGTATTGGCTTATCAATACTAAGTAATTCTTTCATTTCTCCAAAATTATGTGATAATGAAACGATTTTTGGCATGATATTCTGCTTTTACTGCTTTTATGTAACTCAATGGATAGCTATATCAATGCACGATTGGCAATATTTGCTTTCATTTAAAAAAAATACTGTATCATAATTTTCATGGCTACATCTGCTTCAGAAAACCACAGGATAGTCTGCCTACAGCTTCCCAAGACGACTAAATGCCATCATTATTAATATGCCTATGAATCTCTTTCTCTCAGATAAGAGCATACTAATTGAAAAAATAGCTTATAAATAAGTTAAGTATCAAAAGCGTTATATTCATACACCGTATCAAGATTACGTTTTGCTATCTAGACTCTCCTTAACGTACTATCATGAAATCATTCTAAAAACATGTTATATCATAACGCCTGATCATTATTCACAATACTTATAAATTTTAAGAACTTAATTTAGAACTTCAGAACGTTTCTGTCAGCAAGATATGTTTTTCACATTTTCAATGAAACTTTGTTTCTCGTTGCTAAATCAGAAATAAATACATATATTCACCGTCATTTTTATGGATTTAGAACTGCGATAAATGACGTCAAGACGCTGATGGGATCGGCAGAAAAGCAGCTATTACATCTTCCTCATTCCTTTTCCACGCTGATTATATTAATTAAGCTGAACGCCAAATTGAATGTAACCTAGTAGCATTAAAAAGGAAACTCCTCGACTAGACTCGATTTCCTAAGGCATACTAACTCTTTAACAATAGTGAGAGATAGAATATGCTCGCAAATTCCATCATTACGCCCTTTTAATATTATCCCAGCATTCTGAAGTCGCTGCAGTTTTTTTTAATGGTAAAAGAAAAGGTGGTGGGTGGCTAAGGGTGAGGGGGGTGGGAGTTCAGGGACAGGGGAGAAGGGAAGGTGGGGCAGGAGGACGAGGAGGCACAGAAGGGGGTGAACTCGACCATTAGCGGCGAGAATGAAAAAAAGAAAGGAACGAAGCAATCGATTCGTCGGCATTGGCTGCATCAAAACAAAATAAGGGAGGGAGTATGGGGGGTGGGAGAGGTGAAGGGGTGAGAGTGATGCTACACGATGATGGGAGGCGGGAGGGAGAGAGAGGGGGGAGGAGGCTGAAGAGGGGCACTTAAAAGGGGGGGGGGTCGGGAGGGTGGGAAGTGAAGTGACACCCTACCCAGAGAGAAGAGGGCATCGGTGCAGCAATACCTGGGACACATGAAAAGAGGCATTATATTTAGTACGGAGCATAGCTACAGGAAAAAAATGTCGCGTGACTCAAATGAATCAAAAACAAAACAAATTTCAAAAAGAGAAATGAAGTTTTCCCTTTCAATCATATGTTATTTTGATTCATTTCAGACCGTAACGTTATGAAGAAATTTCATTTTTTTGGTTCAATCTTTTTTTTATCTCTCTGCCATGCCCTCCTCTCCTTTTCTCTCTCTCTCACTCTCGTTACGCCGGCCGGGAATGGAATTCATTTCAACCTACAGTGTGCCCCAATCACTTTCACCTTTGTTTTTATTTTTCCCCTATGTATGACTGGAATTTTTCCGTAGTTCAAACGATGCGCCGATTCCACAATTAAGGTTTTTTTAATGGTAATTTCCTGATGGAATTTTTCGCGAACCTTCTGTTCGGAGATGCGTGTCATATGTGTTCACTCCAATACTCTTTTCGACGCTAATGACGTTACCATGACTATTATTATTTAAAGGAATTTTCGGGGTCTCACAATCAAATCCATTTGTATTAAGCCTACGTCTTAAATTAGGACATCAATTAATCATCAGTTAATAAAAATGGAGACCGTTCTGGAGTCCCCATAAGGGGTTTAAAACTTCGGGGGTTCTATTAATATAAGCCATCCACCCAACAAAGTTTTACAGCTATATGTATTTAATTTTGAAGACCTCCGTTGATTGACAACAGAGAATAATCAATGCTAATTTAAGCATATAACTCAAGGATTTCTAATGAGCCTGTTTCAGCAAGCTTCGTGTCCGATGGTCTACACATCTGATCGCATAGATGAGTACTCTAAGTGATATTAGATCAATGCATTAGCCATAAATTGGTAATATAAAACATTAGTTTTTTAGAGTGTGTTCATATGAAGCCACAAATGATTGGTAATTATAAAACCCATTGAATAAACACGCACACATTCTCACTTCCATGAGCGCTTAGAAGCGTAACTACTTAGAAAGACGATTCGTCATAATATGAGATTTAGTTGGGGATTGGGTTGATGTGTAATGGCTACAGTACTGGCTTCCTATCCCGAAGGGCCTCGGTTCAAAGCGCGGCAGTGGCGGAGATTTTTCGGAGAAATTCATATGCCTACTTGTTTGCCTTGCGGAAAGCACTTCAATTGCAGTACACCGTCCATTGGGTGTGGTGGTTAACTATGAGCCCCTAGGCGTCTTCCCATAATATTAGGTATGCTAATCATACGCAGTTTCTCTCTGTTTTTCAACCTATCCCCATAAAATCTTTCCCTCACTGTGCAATTCCCCTACCTGCAATGTGAAATTGACCAAGGTTGTCCGTCGTCTCTCCAAACAACCAAGTATTCAATATTAAATCCATAAGCGCACTTTGAGTAAATGGCTTCCAATTTAACATATTTTGCATCGGGTATCACTAGTTTTTTAAATAATTTTAATGATTAAAAGAATATCTAAATCATTCCAAGAAAAATAGCTTTATGGCATTCAATTATAACCTACATAATTGGATTTTTTACTCATTCGTAATGCTAAAAATCTAGAAAAGAAATACATATTACGATATATATTAGTGAAACTTGAGGGACTTTTTACAATTACCTCACCACCAAAATTCATGACGTCAACAAAGATCTCGTTTCCATTTTAATCAATATTCAACACCATTGTCAAATAAAAAGTAAACAATGAGTCAAAATAACCAACGAGAATAAATTACTACCAATGCAACTTTACAATTATTTATGGAACCCATATCTTGTTCCCTGAATACCATGAATGCGTCGAAAAAATGTATGTCAAGGGCTGGGTAACCTCAAAATACTAAGTACAGCTATATTGCTAGAAGACGACGTTCATAGGTGTTTGTGGTAGCTTTATAAAAAACAATGAAAGATAAAATGATACGAAGATAGCGGCATAGTAGCCAGGAGCGTTTGGCTTCAGGAACGAGGATTACGGATCAAGACTCAGTGATACATCCGGTCATACATTTTAAACCAATACTGAGTGATTTCTCTAAATATTGAACGTACTGAGAAATCGCTGGTGACATAGTGAAAGAACTCGACAGATATGAATCATGAAAATCACTTGAATCAACTCCAGCCGACCCATCTGCCTTACTTATCTCCACAATGGTTACTGAGGAATTTGTTGGTGTTTTCGAAGTACGTAATCAAGGAATATTTCAATGGGAGAATAATTACATCGGATGATGACCGATCTTATTCCAGGAATGAATTACTTCATTGAAATTACACCTTGGATTCTTCAAAAATTAAAATTCATTAGGGAGCAATTTAGAGTAAGGCACATGAAAAAGTCTCACATCACGGGGAAAGGTCTTTTGTTTTCACCATTAGTACCAGGTAATATAACGGATAACACTAATTTAAACGACACTCACAGGGTAAAGTACACACTTCATGCAACTCGTCCAGCTGAATAAAACGAATATTCCACTAGAATTCAGAGACAACTTCCACTAAATCTACTACTTAATACGGGCGATATTGAGATAGTATTTTGATTCAACCTGGTCTCTTTGGTCATCTCTTCCTCGCATTTATTTTGGTTCACGCTCACTACATCTCCTTATCCTCTCCCCAGTGCAACTAACTAATTGCTTTCACTTCAACATGGCTAAAGTAACATATATGCTCTGATAGCGTGGTTTTAGGGTACGAAAACTGTGAGATCCAAGGTTTGTCGTCCAAATAATTTTTTCTCATGTGATCCTCACAATTCGAACTAATATATGGGAATCAGAAGCACGGCTCATACCTTTTCATGCAAAAAAGAAGCTCGTTTCCCAAGTAGTTAGTATAAAGTGTGGTATGATTATTGCGAATGCCATAAATGTTTTTCCACACTTAACTGCTGAAAAAACAATACTGAAAAACTGGCTTTTAACCAATTCCGTCTACATTGAATAAATTGATAAAGGTGATACTAAATAATTTAATTAATAATTGAATTAAAGCACGTGACATGTGAAAGACTCAATGCAGACACGATTCGTACATCATTCACGCTGACGTCTTAACAGAAGTGTTTTTGAGTGATTCCAGCAGTTCAATACCGCTTTAATATGAATGTGACCTGCAGCTAAATATTATTTCGATTGAATTCATTTTTATTATTCATTAAAACGCGGCAGGTTTCTGTTATATTTCTATCAATACATTTTGGAGGAAACGATGATTTTTATATCAAGCCAAAGGGCACAATCCAGGCGCAAATCCAATTTCAATAAAAGGTAGAAGTATTTTATTTCAATGGCTCTATTTCTTTCCAGTCCCGTCCCAGTCGTACAGGTAACACTTGCCCGAGTTTATATAAACATGCGTGTGCACGCACATAAACTCAAACATTTGTGCGAGAGCGCAGATGCGCCCTGAAAACAATGCACATTGGCAAAATAGATGTGCTCGTAAATGTTTGCATCAACTTTGTTTTGTTTCCGGTCGTTGTGTACTTAATTCTTACGTGCGTAGAGGGCAAATTTGCTCGGATATAAATGACATGGCGTCATCGGTGACATTTAAATAAAGCCGGACGAGAGGATTGGGGGGGGGGGGGAAGTACCGTTTCACTCTCGCTAAACACAGACCTTTCTGTTTTGGCGTTTTATTTTTTATTTCACATGCAACTAGGAAAGTGCGTGAGCTGGAATTGGGTTGGGGGAGGTGGGGTACGCAATCAGTGTCCTTCCCTTCCTCTCTCCCTCTCCCTTTTTTTCCCCAAACCGACAGAATTCGATTGGTGGTTTGTTTTGCATGAAATGCAATTTTTCCAAAAAGGTTATGCTGTTATTTTTTTTCCAGCACGCACCCTTTTTGTGAATCCTCCCCGTTGGATGTGATCCTCCCCATCCATGCGCTCTCCTCCTCCCTCCTCTTCCCTTGCGTTTCATCTGCTGTCGTGTTGCTTTTTTTTAACCTCTTTTCCAGCCCCGCGATTGGTCGCTCCCGGATGGCATCTAGTGCAGGAGCGTCCACGAAATTACCTTTCACCCTCGAACGGATAGTCAACGCCGATGCTTCGCAATTAACGGATTCCATACCATTCAGAACAATCATATTCGGTATAACTTGTTGCCATGGAGAGCCCATGATCGCCACTGCTTCGAATATCTAAGCAGCCATCTGTTTGGCAGAATTTTGATGAAAAAAATGGACTTCGGTGGTACTTAGATTCATGCTTATTGAATCGGCATACACTGGCGGTAGGGTTGGATTAAGATTTTGAGAGTGCATTGCAGTCAACATCGTTAATATAGCATCTCACACTAACCTACAACTCCCTATTGATTCTTGAATTGTTTAAAATTCAATTACAACTTAAACGGCAAATCAAATAAAATTTAAAATGCAATTTCCGACAAATTTTTACCATTTAGAAATATAGCTACTCATATGTATTAGTAACGCGCAGGAATTTAATTAATAATAGTATGAATTACGTATTCCTGTCCAGAATGGTACGCACATCCAGCATGGAAAATCTGTTAACCCTTAGATGAACATGCTCGGCCAATTCAATTCTCTCCGTCATCAAGCGTAGACCGCCCAGTCCAATTAAACATCTGACTGATTTTGCTATTTCGCAAAGAAGGAATCAGAACATATCCTTGAGAACATGTTTCATTCCTACCTCCTTCACGAGTTGATATTATACCTTCCGTCTAGTTCCTGGCCCAAGGGTTATTTTACTTGAGCAAACTGGAGACCGAACGGCATTAAGATCTTTTATTTACTGCCAATAAACGACAGAGTAACAAATTGCACAATTATACAAGTTTAAATCCTTTAAGATGGCATTTTCATGCATGCTTGTATTCATCTCATAAATAGCAGCTACAGATCTATATATAGCCAGAATTAAATTTAAGTAATTTTTACGTCATGGTGCGTTCTGATATGAAACCATTGTCAATATAGTTTAGAATTCACTAAATGCTAAAGTAGATGCACCACAACCTAAAAGTATGTGCACCATAGTGTACTACATGAATTAGAAATAGTAGTAACCAGCAAGTATAGCGGACGTTCCATCAGATACGGTGGACAGCTGTGAATAAGGGGTAACCCGAATAAGCAGCCACGGACCGAGGCGGCAGCATCACGAGGGTGTGGTGAGGAAGACCTGTGGCGTGGTCTAACTCGTTAAAAACTACATAAGCCCAACGACGGTGCTGTGTCATGTCTATTATGTGCCGCCATTAAATATGCACTGCCCCATGCTGCCTTGCACGAGTAAGGGGAGGATCCCAAAGGCTAGGAGAAGGTTACTCTGACATATCACCGAGGTCAGACCGAGATCTTTGAGCTGTAGTGAAAGCAATTAGCCTATAAGAAGATGACTCTGAACAAAAACTCCTGGTCCTCCAGGGGGGTTATTTTGTAATCTCACTTTTTAATGACTCATAGCGGGAAGGCGGGAGATCCGTTTCGCTCTCTTAATGATCGGCTCACGATCGGCCAAGGTCCGATGGTAGTTCCATTCCACGTTCTAGGTGAGATGGAACTAATGAAATGCGGAGCCAAATGAAACGGATCAAGAGCCGAAAGAGCGGATGAATCAAATAAGTAGACCGGCAGTTCACCACTTGAGAGCCGAAGATGGTCACGCCGCCTGGGTGGCGGAGTTGAACTACGAAAAATGACGTAATTTTCCACATTTTATGACGCATTTTCACTTAAGTGAGATTACAAAATAACCCCCCTGGTTGGGGGTTGGGCGCAAGGCTAACTATCCTTCACAGGAAAAATTATAGTTACGAAACGCCCACACCAAGCCTCGGATAAGGACAAAACATCTGGAAGGAGAACCCAGCTCAGACCAAAGGACATGCGATTTGGAACTTGAAGTGTGAGGACCCTGGCCTTACCAGGAAAAATGGATATTCTTAGCGAAGAACTAGAAGCATATAATACAGACGTCATAGCTTTACAAGAAACTAAGTGGTCGTTTTGTGGTAAACTAAACTCCAACAAATACCAAATATTGTATAGTGGCTGTAATGACGGAAGACACTATGCAGGCGTATGTTTTGCCGTCCAAAAAGCTTTATTAGAATCTGTGATATGTTTTAAAGATTTAAGTGAGAGAAACTGTTATAATAGATTAAGAGGAAAATTTAATAATATATCTGTGATACGGTTTTATGCTCCAACTGAGGAAAGAAAGGATGAAGAAAAATATACGCTTTATGTACAGCTTGAAGAAGTAGTGACCGATATCCCACGATACGATACACTAGGGTCACGCTTGCTTTTATCAGGCCAATTGGGTCCTTCGAGAGAAGCTCAGCTTCGCTCAAAGGACCATATTGGCCTGAAGACCCCAGGAGTACACCGCGTTCCGTGTGAATGCGGGGAGGTGTACGTAGGTGAAACAAGCCGGACGGTGGAGACAAGGATTAAGGAACACCAACGTCACCTTCGACTGGGCCAACCTGAAAAATCAGCTGTTGCAGAGCACGGCATCACGATGGACCATTCCATCCATTTTGAGGAGACAAAAGTTATAGCCCGCTTTTCTGGCTACTGGGACAGTCTCATCAAGGAGGCCATCGAGATCAGGAGGGAAAAACGAAACTTCAACCGTGACTCCGGTTACAACCTGGGTCACACTTGGAAACCCATCCTAAAGACAATGGGAGAGTCAAGACCACCAATTGATGCCTAACATTCCCGCAAAAATTTCGGACCTGATCTGTCCGTGGGTATATATTGACTTCCGCCTCTAGTCAAAGCACTCACCTCTGCTCTGAGGACGATGCTCGACTCGAGCGTCGAAACGTTGGCCGCCATGGACCTAAACACCCGGTGTAAACCCCGAAAGATCACTGACAGGCAAAGAGGATATTTAGAGCAAGGTAGCAGGAAGAGAGAGCCTGCACGAAGAATCTAACGACAATGGCGCTAGGTTGCTCATCAAATTTATTCGTTAAGTACAACGTTTCCAAGAAAACATATATAAGCAGACGTGGAAATCTCCTGACGGTCGCACAATAAACCATATCGACCACATCCTGATAGACAATAGACATTTAAGCTCAGTGACTCAAGTAAGAAGCCTCAGAGGAGCAGAATGCGGTCCTGATCATTGCTTAGTGTTGATGAAAATAAAACAAAGACTAAGAATATAGAAAAGAGAAAAAAATAAAGTTGTGGACAGAATAACTTTTGAGAAAAGCGAGATTAATGAGTATAAAATTGAACTTAGAACTAGGTTCTCAGCTTTAGCAGAAGTGAGTGAGGAAGAGGAAATAACAATAAGGTAGGAAGAAGTGAAAGAAATGTGGAAATGTTTTAAAACTAATGTTAAAGATTCAGCAAAAGAAGTGCTTAACATGAAAAAAACACCCAGAAATCCTTGCTTTAAGGAGAATTGTAGGAAGTTAGTAGAAGAAAGTGAAGAAGTAAAAATTAAAGCAGTTGCTCAAAAATCACAGGCAACAGGCCTGCCAGAAAATCGATTACCGGGATGGAGCCGGCTTCTGGAGACAATTTAAATTGCTAAATGGACAACTGAAATCCACCACTCTCTAATTGGACCAGTTGGTGACCCGAAAGCAGACCGTGAGGAACAGGCTGAAGAATTTTAGAGGGTCCTATCAGATGTACACTCGCCGATGGACGACCCATTATTCCTGGAAGAACAGAATGAGAGAGTTACTGCCCACCTCCAGGACATCCAAGACGTCCTTCAGCCAAGAGAGACACTACAAAACTTTGACGAGGATAGTGATGACGTCATACGCCCCATCTCAGAAGAGGACATGATGGATTCTATGCCGAAGAAAAGTAAAGCCCCCGGAAAAGACAAAATAACAACCATGTACCTCAAAAAGGCACCCTCATGCTTACCACTACTAAGGAATATATTCAACGTGCTGCTCGCCATAGGCTACTACCCCAGGACATGGAAAAGAACGACCATGGTGATGATAGCCAAACCAGGCAAAGACAAAAGCAGGGCCGGGAACTATAGACCATTAAGCCCAGCCAGCACCGTGGGGAAATGGTGTGAAAGGATCATCGCTCGAAGAATGGCTAACTTCTATGAAGACATCGGTGTCCTGCCCCAGCACCAGTATGGTGTCTGACCCCATAGCTGCACCACAGACCCGTTAACCCTGCCCACTAGTACCGCCATGGAAGCCATAAACAGGAACAGATACACTGCAGTGTATCTGTTCACTACACTCTGTTCCTGAACATAGAAAGGGCGTTTGACAGCGTATGGCATGAGAGACTGCTATACAAATTGTCAATGATCCCAGGAATGAGCTCAAACCTGCTGAGCATTCTCAGCAGTTTTCTGATGAATAAAGAAGCCAGGGTAATGGTAGGTAAGCACCACTCTGCACCCTTCCCCATCACAGCCGGCGTTCCCCAGGGAACCATCCTTTCTCCCCTCCTATTCACCATTTACTGCTGGGATATGCCCAAGGATGAGGCAGCGAACCCAGTTACCCTGTCCCAGTACGCAGATGACACGGCCCTATGGTGCACCGGGATATATCCGGAGATGGCTACTACGCATCTACAAGGCATGGTTACTAGCATAGAATGCTGGTTCAGAAGATGGAGAATGAGACCAAACCCTGCGAAGACCCAGCTCCTCATCGCTAAACCTCTGGGAAAGATACCACCAGCCTGCAGCATCCGACTATGGAACCAACAGGTCAAGGATACGGGAGCAGCCAAGTACCTGGGAGTCACCGTGGACAGGAACTTTAGATTTATAAAACATGTTCAGGAGATCCGGGCAAGGTGCAGCAGACGGAGCAACCTCATTCGCGCAGTCCACGCAGGAGGGCGAGGAGTGTCGACAAGGTGTTGCATGCTCCTATATCAGGCTTTTGCGAGACCGGTAATGGAGTATGCGGCCCTTGCCGTCCACCCATTGAGACGGAACCTATTACCGTACGCCACCCTCGAGCGCCGGATTTTGCGACAGGCCTTCGGACTGCACTACAAACCCGGAGCAATACCGTTTATAAAATTACTAATTCTGAACCCATTCTCCACAGGCTTTGTCGACTACGGTGCAACGTGGCCAGGCGAATCGCCACCAACAACCCGAACCTTCTACAAGAGATGATGTCCAGAGCCAGCGGACCAGTCCCGAAAGTAAACAAGACCAAGCTGTACTCCACTCCGAGATTTATCGGCGACCACCTGCACCTGTACCACCCAGACGTCATCCTGCCTCCAATAGATATACAACCCATCATTCCAGCACCGCGTCAGCTGACCATCACGCCGGGACTTCCACTGGTCCCGAAAAAGAAAAGGAGACGCATAACCACAACCCCGTCAGTGAATCCCTCACCTTAGCCCAGTGATCTCCCCAGTGCCAACCCAGTGAAGAGAATTATTACCATGCCAAAGACGATTTAAGACTATTTTAATCTTCAAAGTATATATATTTACGGTTGTTAACTCTCAAACGTTTATCTCAGTTATAATTTATTCTTTATTCATTATTTATTTATCTATTCAGTTATTGTTATCTTTGTTGTTGTTTTAATACGACCTAACAACGGTTTTTGCGGGTTTCCCGTCGTCCTAGGGAAAATTCCAGGTCAAGCCTTCCCCGCACATTTATCCATTGAAAACTTTCCAGTGAAAGGTGTTACCTGCCCTGAAGAGGCGAAAGCCTACACCAGGGTCCACATTTGCGTTGTTGTCTCTGTTCTTGTTATTTTGTTTTGTTATACTCTTCTATTTCCTGTAATCTGTTTCCAAATGTGGAATAAAACACTTTTTGAATTGAATTGAGTGAACCAGCAGCAGTTTTGAGAGCCTAGAAAGAATACTTCTCCGATCTATTAAAAGGGGATACAATCGAGGGACTTGAAAATGAAATGGTACAAGAAGTGCTAAGTTGTAGAACAGATGAAAATGTTTTTTGTATGGAATCAACAACAGAATAAATAAAATCTGCATTGAATACATTTAAAAATGGCAAAGCGCCAGGTGAGGACGGAATACCAATAGAGTTAATAGCAAATGCAGGTGAGGAAGTAATCTCGTTCCAATACAGATTAATAATAAAAGTGTGGAGAACAAAAAATGCCCAGAGAATGGAGTGAAGCAGTTATTGTACCGTTGCATAAGAGAGTAGATTAGTTAGATTCTAAAAACTACAGAGGCATATCATTAATCAATACAGCATGTTAAATACTTTCTAAACTTGTGTTAAACAGGCTTAGGGAACAAGCAGAGGAGATGATAGGAAACCACCAGGCAGGATTCACGAAAGAGAGATCAACGACAGACCAAATTTTTATTCTGAAAGAGCTGGCTGGCCTCAAAATGTTGGGAATATACTAATAATCTGTTCCTTATGTTTATAGACTTCAGCAAAGCCTATGACTCGATAAATAGGGAAAAACCTTGGACAACAATGAAGAAATATGGATTTCCTGAAAAAGTTATTGGATTGACAAAAACATGAGTGAGTCTCAATGAAAAGTCAACGTTGGAAAAGAGTATACTGATTCGTGTGAAATAAGCAAAGGAGTGAGACAGGGCGATGGCTTGTCACCCCTCCTCTTTATCAAAGCATTGGAAGAGGCACTAAAGAGGACCAGAAATGGTCCAGGAGGAGCCAGGATTCCAGAAAAAATTAATCTGTTGACCTTTGCGGTTGATGTAGTGATTGAGGCCGAAAATAAAGAAGAACTTAAAGAACTAACTACAATACTTTTAATTGAAGCCAAGAAAGTGGGCCTACAAGTTAATGAAGGCAAAAACAACTACATGAAAATAAGCAGGCATGAAAAGGAAGAGGAATATTTAAAAATACTCAATTATAAGTTTTTAAAAAAATCAATTTAAGTAGCTCGGGGTAACAATAACAAGTAACAAAAAACAGGAGACCGAAATTCTCACCCGACTTGCAGCAGCTGAAAGAACCTACTGGAGCCTAGCAAAACTTTTTAAAAGCACACTCCTATCACTACACACAAAAATTCGTATATATAAAACAATTGTCCAACCAGTACTACTAAATGGTCGTTTACGAAAAGATCACAGAAAAAGCTCATAACGTTTAAAAATGAAGTGTTGAGACGAATATACGGCTCCATTAAAAAGAATAAGGAAAGAAGCATGGAGAGTAAGGAAAAACAAAGAGTTGAGGGAAATGTACAAAGAACCAGATATTGTGGGTATAGTCAGAAGCAGAAGATTTAGATGGCTAGGTCATGTCCACAGAAGAAGTGACAACACAATGATAAAAAAGATATGGAAAGGAAAACTGGAAGACACTAGACCACTAGGGAGACCAAGAGTGCGCTGGAGCGACAAAGTGAAGAAGGGCCTGAGAAAAATGGGAGCACAACTCGACACAGCAGAAGACATAAGGGCATGGAGGCGTGTGGTTGGCGAGGCCAAAGATCATTTAGGTTTCCCGTGGCCACAGGAGTAAGAGTAAGTAGCCAACAAGTGACTGATACTCGGGGACTGCCTTTGCACCTTATTTTATTGATTCCATGTAGGTAGTACTGCACAGCAATGGTTGAAGTACTTATTTTACAAATAGGACCATGGACGGATACAACCTCAATTAGGCAGGCAAGAAGGTGTGTACGCACGATTCATCGCCAGCAATAATGCAGGAATGTTGAGAAATTCTGAGGATATTGCGAACTAGTCTCCGTATCCATTTTAATAACAGAACTTTGTACTTTTCCACCCTTTTAAGTGTGTCTTTACGGAGTCACCCGCAAGTACGAAAATTCCACAGAGGAAAAAGTTAATCAACCTTGACTAGGAATCGAGCCCGGATCCATCGATATCACGCAGAGTGCATTTGGAGAGAGTAGAGACTTGAAAAACGGCTTCGTATATCAGCTAATTCACATAAATTTAGAGTTTTCGGATTGAAAAGAAAAGAGCTATTTCAGGTAATATAGCTCCGGAACCTAGTATAAATGTACCAAAGTATGCACTTGTGCAACTTGCAGGGGTAACCAGAGTATTTAGTACTTCTCATTACGTCACCATGTCGTGATACACTGCAATTTACCTTCAGCTACATGCTAGAGTAGCACAACGTGAGGAAGAAGGTTAAAAGTAGAGCGCCATTTTAAGATATATAAATTATGCTAGGATTACTCAAACACATCATAAACATTAATTACTTTGGTAATGGCGCAAAGCCATTGGCTATTCGACTACCCATGTTTTTCTCTCCAATTTATTAGTTTAATACTACATGGGTAGAGGAAAATTAAAGTTGAACATAATATTTCGACGTACAAAATCGTGGACACACTTTGCCGGCTTTGCCTGGTAAAATCTAGCTATTGTAAGAGGGGGTTGTTAAATAACTCCGCTCATATTGACAGTTTCGTTTCACAATCATTAGCCTGTCAGTTAATAGACTTAACATTTACTGACTGAAGAGGGTATACATGTCGTTGTTATACTTCCTTTGATATTTGACAGAAATACAAAATACAGGATTTTTAACCTAGCTGTTAGTAATTGCGATATTTCTTTAAGTCTCTTTATGGGATTGAACACTCAGAGCTTAGCCTAATAATAAATAATTATCATAAGCCCTGTCGATTAATATAACATGGAGCATTTCTCAAATGCATAAATGAGTAGAATAAAGAAATTGCTGATTTCCTTTTCTTTACAACACACGTATTCATTCCTTGCTTTGCCAGTGTCTTCATTACCCCAACTAGTGTCAGACTATGACCCGCGCTGTAATCAACGAGAACATTGCAATATCTCACAACACAGAAGAGCATTGTAAAACTGAGTTTTGCAAAGAATCGTCCAACAGTAATATTAAGAAATTTTTGATTGAAGTAGGAGTGCTAGCAAATACTTCATTGCAAAACCTATCCGCGGAGAGAATAGGCCTGAATTGCACAATTTATTGATTAAAATGGAATGCTTTTTTATACATTAAGGCAATTTATAGCTAACACTTAATGCTGGCATAGCCATTGATAATAAATCCTTCTTTAACCCAATACCATCGGTTTCCTAGATAGTAAGGTGTCGGTGCATTTATTATGCATATTCAGGCTGAAACATAAACACTCGCATATCCATTGCGCCTTCACCACCTTCAGTTTTTCTGAAGCACCAATGAATAACCACAAGTAATCTCTCGCGTTCACGTACTCCCTGTACACGTTGGCTGCGTCCGTTCCCGGTACTTTCCCGTAAGCCATCTCTAAACGTATTTCCGTCAACGGCTCGCGTCACACGTTAACGTTGATTGTGTCCCAGCCTTAAGTAGTATTATTTTCGCTACCGATCCGCCTCTTCACACGCTTGTATTGAACTAAGATGCACGCACACTGTAGTGACCGGAAGGTAGCAAAACTCTCACACCTGCACAGCGCAAAATATATTCAGTCAAAACAGAATGTTGTACCTTATAGTATATACGAAATATGTAGAAACTAGTAGGTGTTGCTGAAAGGTATGACACAATCACAAAATATGTGGCAGACTCATTACCTTCAATGCCAAGTAAGCCCAAGCTACGTCTTAAAGTCTGGCAGTTAAGTCCACAACGACGATAGAATATGAATTTCCAAAGTAGAGCAAGGAAAGAACTATATTCTAAAGTCACCCGAACAACATCGACATTTACTTCACCCTGCTGTCGGAATATCAATTGAAGGAACTAAAAGATTGATGAAGTACACTAAATTAATTATGCTGTATCTTAATGCCTACGTCTACGCTGTGATCCATGACCCGTAACTAGAGTATTTGGCAGAAGATGAGAGAATACTACTGGTTTTTATTTCTTTTGTTAACTCAAAAGTGTTTAATTTATAATTAATGTGTTTAAACTTATGAGCGCTTAGCCACGCTTCTATTACAGACACACATTTTTTTAAGGAAAAAGGGACACCTATCACTCCTGGCATGTAATAACAAGGGATTTCATAGAAGTGATCAAAATAATTCTGTTTTTCTACTGCCAGATCGATTTATTTTGCCGCAACCTTCGATCACGCAACCGTTATTCAGTGCATTACTTCGGCGCCCTTGATTCTTCGGAGCCAGGGGCTCATGTTCCAATTATGTCTCTCCCACCCAACCTACTCTTTTATAACAGCAGGTGTGGCTCTAGGCATCTTATTGGAGAGTGCCTCCTTCAAATCCGGGTGATGTCTCAGGAGACCTATTCTTCAAACTTACATTTCCATCTATTTACACACGTGCACCTTTCCTCCCACTCCGTCGAGCCTCTTGCAGCTGAACGGACTTGAAATTAGATTTTTTTTCTCCTTACATCCCCACACCCAGATACCAAGATCCCAGCTCCACGGGTCAGAAGTTGTGCAACAAAAAATAATAAAACAAGCAAGACGAAACTCAGGAGAATAATGAAAATAAAACTTTCACGCATAAATCGAAGCGGTGAATGTTTTTTACATATGACGCCCGGATGTTCGTTACCGGCGCGAGCGCGCTCCTTGGCCTCTCCCAAGCGAGCCGAGGGCGGAAGACTGAGAGCGATGGACTTCTTAAAAAACGCCCCCCCCCCCTCACTCACCAGCTCCCTGAAATCCGCACAAAGTAAATGGAGGGGTAAAGAAGGGATACGTAGAACTATGTCTTAACTTTCTCGGACTAGATCGAGACTACTAGAGTGTTCTCTCAACCACCTAACCTTATTCTTATTCTATTCTTATTCACCTAGTCTTATTGTAGATTAACTAGCTGTTTCACCATAAAACTATTGCATGACATTTTTTTCATTTTCGACCTGCTTATTGAAATGCATATCCATTTTAACCTGGACCTTAATTCGAACCGAGATCCCTCTATTACGCAGAGGAAGAAGACGCCTGGGTAGCTTATTTAGTTAAAACATTCAGAGTGAAATCGAGGGGTCTGGGTTCGTATACCAGTCCAGGGAAATGATAAATATTCATTGTGAATTTCACACGTATGAATCAATCTTCGTAGCGGATGACGCTCGTCAAAGTTATGCTGCTTTGAAGTACCACACTAATCCTTCCTCAAGAGAAATATTAAGTACCAAAAAGATGTTAATATACGTGTCATTACAGCAATGTATAGTTATCACATAAACCACGCGCGATAGAGAGTATGGTATTACGCAAATAAGAAAGACCTTAAGGTAATTTGAGTGAGATAGATCCCTAGTCATAATGGAGACCATATTCGAATTTTATTTTTTTATTTCAGCGTCTGTAAGAAGTATGAAATAAGTATTGTAAAACTAATGGCGCAAAAATAGTTATAGATTAACAAAAATCTATGTAATTAAATAAATAAAGTTACATAAGTCTCTAAATTTACTCATTTTTTCACACCGTACGGCTAAAAAACTTCAAAACAGCAGGTTTTTCTGCGATTCTGTAAAAAGTACTTCGGAGAGTAATTGATTAATTTTTATAAATAATTGAAAAAATACCTATACTAACTACACACCGTTAAGTTTGTGACGAAATGTAGGTGTTGTAAATTCCTAACTTTTTCAATATTCTCTCTCTGGAGCGCACAGTCGTAATCTATCCCATGTAATACAGCTGGTATTTTCAGGAAAATTGCTCGAAAAGAAGTTCGGCAAGGGGTTAGTATTTTGAAATCATTGGAAAGATGAGAGTTTTTTCTTTAAAATGACGTCAAATTCATCAATCTCTAGGTGAAGTGATATTTCGTTAAAAACTACCTTAAGGAAGTAAAAAAAACTAATGGCGCTGAGTTTGTATGTTTTTTCAACTATTTATAAAAATTAATGAATTACTCACAACAAAAGTTTTTACAGACTCACACAAAAACCTTCTGTTTTGAAGGATTTTTAGCCGTACGGCGTGAAAAAATTAGTCAAGTTAGAGATTTAAGTAGATATATTTATTTGATTACTGAGAGTTTTTGTCATGCATAATTATACTTTAGCGCCATTAATGTCACAATAATTACTTAACACTTCATAGAGACGCTGAAATTTAAAAAAAAATTCGAATATGGTGTCCATTTTGACTAGGGAACTATTTCGCTCAAACTACCTTACGAGGAAGAGAGAACGGTTGGTTCGCGTACGCAGGGCAAGCGGGGTGGTGTGAATAGAGGGAGGGAAGAAGTCTCCCTGGTGGGGGAAGAGGGAGGAATAAGGGGCGGGAGAGGGGAGTAGAGGGCCCGAATGTGGGAGTGGGAGTTGAGGTGGTAGTGGGATGGATGGACGAAAGAGTAATTGTTCTCATGACCCTCGAGTGGGAAGGCTTTAAATCAACCCCCACCCCGGAGCCACTCCACTTGCCTCCCCTTCTCCTTCCCTCCCCCATTGTCCCGCCCTCCACCCCCGCCCCCCTCAGTATGTGCGTTCATTTCCCTCCCTTCTTCCAGGCAATCCAGAGGAGGCCGCCTCCTCCGTGGGGATTCCAGCCGGGGCTTGCAAGGAATGGCAACGGATGTATGTGAGAAGGTATGGGATGGATGAGCTCTGGGTACGGAGGGTTGAAATTGGGGAAGAAAGGAGAGGAGGGAATAATAAAAGAAGGGAGAGGAATATGGAATCGCATGGATGAGGACGTAGGGCACAAAGCGCATTTAGGATGGTACACGGTCGCACGCAGGATGTGTCGCGAAGGTTTGTCTCAAAGAGAAATGCTCACGTGAGGCAAAAGCGAGGAGAAATTCCTCATTTCCGCAAACGTACGTCTATCAAAATCAGGATAAAACTCATAAAATGAACAACTGAATAAAAAGTCACAGTTGTTTTGTCTTTGAAAGACAAAAACTAAGAATAGAATATTGGTAGCAATGTATAACAAGATGAAAAACAGGAAAATATTCCTCATCCACGGTAATAACAGCACAAAAATATTTCCTGTTCATATTTTTATTTTGAAGATCGTTTCTAAAATCCCTGAGTTCTATGCATGTGTGTTAGCACCGCCAACTTCTCGTCAAAATATTGAATATTATTAATTTTAAAATGGTTCAATGGAACAATTCATAAATAATTTTTTATTATGTAATTTTGTTTACAGTTACATGTTCCCTGTGAATGCCAGGAAGACAAATTGTAACGTTACTGTAACTTATGGTACCTACCAAACACTTAATTGCTTTTCTTAAATATTTTTCAAGTATTAAATAGATTTTATTAGTTTAACTTGTCACGTCGTTAGTAATGAATATGTCAGTCACAAGAGCAGCAGTAGTATTAATCATGTATGTACTTGTGAAAAAGAGAAATTGAATAGCTGCTGCAGCAGATCAAATGCCATGTCATTTTTATGCAACGTGGCTTACCTAAGATATAACTTCAATGCTAGGAGTAGGTACCTGTTAGTAATAAAAAGCAAAATTATTGAAAGGGACACGGAATGTGATACTTTTCTTACAAATGCATATTATAACATGCCCTAAATTTGCATTTTGTTTTTGCATTGGGTTCAGTACAAAGATTTAGTCACAAGTGAATATGAATGTGTAACGTGACTCGCCATGGACAGGCACATAAGCGAGTTTTAAAAAATGTAACACCAAAGCTAAAGGACAGAGCTAGGCCGATAGGGTAAACCTTGTGGAACATCCAATTCGTAAAAAAATACAATAGAGGGTAAAATAAAAGAGAAAGCCGCTAGAGGAAGACCTAAGGAGGGCTACGAGATGAGAGATGTCGTATGGGACACAGACTGCAAGAGTGTTGGCACTGAAAAGGAAGGAAGGGAACGCTACAGGGGAGCAATCTCAATATAGAATACTACTGATTGCAAGTTTTAAAATATTGCTTTCACCGAAAGCATATGTTAACTCTTGGGAAGAATCATTATATAACTACCGATGCAGATTCGACGACGAGCATACTTTTTAGTGATAGCATTTTTACCTGAGGATGAACCCTAAGTCAGGTGCATAGGCATTCCAATTTTATGAGCGCATTAGATCAACGATTGATGAATTAATTCGCTTATTACTATATGGCTAAGACGTGTCAGTGCTGAAATACTCTAATAATTATATTTTCTACAGATTGACACATCTTTCTATTAGTATTACATACATGAAAAAAGTACTTTAATTTTTAATATCGTATCCTTTTAATGCCAGAAACTGATAAGTGAGGCTGATCTGCAGACAAAAGCTGACGTAGGCATGATCCCAAGAGGAAATTCACTCCTAATAGATTGTCATAATAGCTGTTTAGATCTTCGGAGAATAGCAAAGCAAATTCAAGATTGCAAAAATGGAATAACCACTGCCTAAAAAAAGCACAGTGATATGGACTCATTCATTCTTCAATATTGTTTGCATTCAGTGATTACAGCCAATCAACAGGGCAAAGATACGTCGACATACCATCTTTTTCCCTAATCTTTTCATTTTCTTGAAGTGGAAAAAAAATTTCGATACGGAGAAACCTTAAGAACATAGTAATGTCACTGCTGGTGAGGCAGCGAGAGAAAATTTGTACTGGGAAAACTAAGCATATAAAGTCAAAATTACGAGCTTGTATTTTTTGTATTGTTTTTGGCAAACACGGATTGAAAATATACGCCGATTAAAAAGATTAGAACGCCACGTGACTTACGAAAACATCAAGTTCACCACATTATAAGGAAATAGATATGCAGCAACAATTTTAATAGCTACAAATCCTACCTGCCCACGGACATCGCGGTTATCACTTGAGTGAAAATTAAGCTATGAAGAGACAACCCTAAATCATGGAAGACCGGCTGGAGCAGTTCAAAGAGATACGAAAGCAATGAATTTAAAAGGAATGGACAACACTACTTTCTATAGAATAATATATAATATACAATATAAAGAGAAAAGAAATTAGAGCAACCGAAACGTAAGGAGTTAAGTAGGATGAACATTTTTGGTGAAGTATTTCAAAACGTCCTGGCGCATATAAATTTTGACACTTCAAATAGGATAGTGATAAATTTATGAGGAAACTGGAAGCTATATGCAACGTCATAATCAGATAAAGGCTCAAGGTAGATGGCACGATCGGAGGTACAATCTGCGTTTTGGAAACTGGCCTCATTAAAGAGCTAAAGAACAAGGTCATTTCACTATGGAGTCTACCAACGATACGTGAGGAAAGAATTGAACAAAGATGGAAAAATTCATTTGTCTTACACTTTCTTAGAAGACTTAAAATAACCCAGAGAATATGCATAAAAATATCCATCAACGAATAGGTAATGGAAACAAAATATAATTGATACATAGAAATCATCATGAAGAGGCGTATGGAGGACGTCCTACTGGCATTGCATTTAAAAAATCGGAAACTGTCGGAAATTTAAAATGGCAGGAGGTGCTTACTATCCAGAGGCTCACAATAATGTTGATAATAAGTGATATAATCACTATCCAATACATTTTTAATATCACTATCAACGATTTTCTGAACAGGGGACTGTAATAAAATAAAGGAAAGGCACTGATGTAACCAGGATAAATAAAGCATAGAGATGAATACCCTTCCTCATACCTCTTATTTTTAAGCGGCATAATAAATAGGAGCAATTTAGAGCACATTAACATTGGAAACAAACAGTAAGTGATGCTGTGATGACATTTTGGATGAGATTACTTACTCAACATTTACATGCCGTTCCTTCCTTTGACTAGCACTCCATATGAAAAATTAATTATCATTATTAATGAATACATAACTAATAATGACCACAGTGACATTATTGATCAGATGTACTCTACTCACGATGGCAAAATTAGTGATAAATAATCAGGACTTTTCCCACATTCCTTACATAACATGGATTATTTGTACTATGTCTAGCTTTTATGCATATTAGCTTGTACCCAATATAGTTTTGGTCACTCACTGGGAATTAAGGAATTTATGATCTTGCTTTGTTCCGTAGTAGTAGGCGTACTCGCACTGTTAAGGTTATATCGAACTGGGTAACCTGGCAACCGCAGCCCGAAGGATGCTCTTCTGTGCTATCGCACATCGCTCCTCCAGATAAAATCATATAATTTAAAAAGTACCGAGACATAGTTCGTGGAACACCAAAGAAGAATCATTGGATTTGCAACACTTTAAAAGTAACGTGATCAAATGACCAAAACCCCTTGCTTCCTTCTCTCAAGCAAAACAAACAACAATAGGAACGGAGTTGATAATGTTGGATGCGCTACTAAGTAGTCGACAGGACCTTACTGCTTCAAATAACTTTGATTTTAATAAAATAAAGTCAAAGAAGAACCTACATTCGCCAAAAACTGGTCTTCCTTTGTCTTTTCCCAGTATACAACGATACGCCAGACTCTTCAACGCCTACTCCAACCATAACACACGAAGAAAAAAATCCTATTTGAACATGGCCCCCATCCCAAACATACGCGACCCACCCCCCACGCAAATGCCACTACTGGTACAACCAGGGGGGGGAGGGGAATTTAGAGCGGCAGAGGCAGGGTGGGAAGGAAAGGCGGAAAAGACGAATGGTGGCGAGGGTTTGCGGGTGGTATGGTTCCTAGCCGCGCAGTCGGAACGATAGGCCACGGCGACCGAAGGGGGATGGGATGGCGGAGAGCAGGGGGTGGTTAGTCTAAAGGGTCCTACTCCCCCTCCCCCAACACCCCTTCGTTCCAAACCCCCCTTCTCATCTCTTCCGCTCCCTCGACTGCCCTAGAGAGAGAGGTGAGAAAGTTATACGGCCCCTCTTCCCAGACTACTTCTCCCGAATGTGCAATACACCCTCCCCGTTCTCATTTGTAACTTGTAATAAGATCCAGAGCTCTTCTTCTTCTTCCTATCTCGTTCCATCCCCTCATCCACCTTCCCTCCTTCAGCCCCCCTTCCCCTACCAGCCTCACATACATACACACCGCGGAACCACAAACTACTGCCCACCGCAGAAGATGATTTTTTTTCTGAGTGCGGATGAGGAACGCAGGAATAGGATGTAAGGGCGAGGGTCAACGTAAAAAAACTACTATTCTGAGTAAGGTAGCACTTACAAAGTGGTATCATTATACATGAACCAGGATATATAGACTTCATTACCGATTAGGAAAGAGTCCAGCCAGGAGGTACGGATCTAGCAGAAGAACGTTATGATAACCTTGCTGATTTGTAATAAATTGATAACCTTGCTAATGTCATACATCTTACAAAAATTCGGATGGGATTCACAATCAAAACATGGGTCAAAATATGTATTCGAGTAGAGTTTATTCACTTTACGAAACTATGAAAAACATTCCATGAACTATACGAATTAGTTACACTATACTCCGATGGTGCAGTGTTGCTGTCTGAGGGTTCACAGGAATGACAGACGCTCTTGGATAACTTCAATGAAGCAATGGGGAGAATGGAATTAGGGGTAAATTCGTCAAAGACCAAAACAGTGCTTTTTGGCCAGGAGAATGGAAAGAATGATGAGGGTGAATGGTGAAATTATTAAGTAGTGGATGTTTTGTGTATCTCGGCCGAATATTCGTGAAAAATAGGAGGATAAATGAAGAGATGAAAAGGTGTACGGATGCTGAAAGGCAAGTTGCAAGTAGTATTAGGAGTATATCAAGGAAAGAATGTTTTTCTAATCATGCAAACACTGCAATGTACCAAAGTGAACACCTTTTCACTTTATTGTATGACAGCGAAACTTGGATATGCCAGGATAAGCATAGGAGATAGCTAAATGTCTGAGCTGGCTAGCTGTAAAACACAGGGTTACACACTTCCGCAACATGCCTACTTGCCATCAAAGAATTAATACCGATATAAAATGTATTTACAATATTCAAAACTCTCACATTGGTTGCCCTGAATTGCTTTCCTCTATTAATTTCAGAGTCCCTTGTCAATCCACACGTGCGTATTCCATATTCCATATGCCTATCCCAAGACTATCCCTTGTCAAGCGCTCACTTCACTACCGCCTCTCCTCCCTATTGAATTTTTTGCCTGATAATATGGACCCGTTTTTTCTCTCATCAAACTCATTTATCAATCTCGACATGTCGCATTTACCTATGAATAAATAATATCTCTCCCATCTACCTCCCTTTCCACCTACGTTTTATTTGTATTCTGGATTATTTTCACCTTATATTGATTGTTTGTTTATTATTGTTTCGATTGATTGTTTCTGTCTTTATATTTAATGCTTGTCACTGCGCCACTGTAAATTGGCAGACATTCTGTATCTGAGCAATTACTTAAACAAATATAAATAAATAAATGCAGTGGGAATGAGGTTCTTGAGAAGCGTTTATCGCAAAAACAGGAGGGATGGTTAGGTATAAGAGGGTCATAATAGAATATAGAGTGAATGCTCCGGTAATGAACATGCTTAAAAGGAGCGTGCTTCGTTGCTTTGGCCACGTTGAGAGACTGAATGGCAGTCGAATAACGAAGAAGATTTAAGAAAGAAGAGTAAATGGTGAGAGAGGAAGAGGTAGACTGCAAAAATCGTGGTGAAGATGGTGAAAGACACTCTTAAGGGAAGGAACATAGGTCTCAAGAACAAGAGGACGCGTATGAAGCAATGCATTAGTGCAACTGAAGCAAAAGAGGTGGGTACCCAAGAATAGGGTAGTATGAAAGAAATGGACTAGTAAAGACGTGATTTCAAATTACGTTTACAATTTTTTCCTGTATATTTAGCATTGACTTCGCATTTATTTTGCAAAGGTATGCCTTGGTAACCAATTGTTCGTGAATTAAAACTGTCAATTATTAAAACAGAGCCAGATTCACTGGCCTAAAAACCTCTTTTGGCTCTGCCACCCCCGAAAGGGAAAGGCGTGATGAGTACGCATGTATTTACGTTCGATAAACTTCATTATTTTACGGTAGATTTGGTCATGAGAAATAGAGTAGAGAGATCGACTGCAGTGAAATGGGTTTAACGCTTTTCTTTTCTCAAGCAATAGAAGAACAGAATAGCATTGATTGAAACCAACCAAAGAAGCGTCGCCATACTGACAGCACATCTGCAAAATTCTCTCTTCTATAGTAACCGATTAGGCAAGATTATCCTATTCAAAACACTCAAGAATAGATATATCCATTTTTTTATTTTTTTATTGTAAGCCCATTACTAGTCCCCAACTCTTTAGGAGCATCAAACCGTTTGTTTACCTATTATGCCAATTCGCAAGGGACTCATTTGGCGAAGGTGATGGAGAGATCCCTTGCCCAGGTTTATTAATGTTTAATAATTCATAATAAAATAAAGTAGTAGGTACCATTAAATAATAAACCAGGGAAATGTACTTCCTATGTCGCTTCTATGTACACATGCGACGCAAAAGAGATTGCAGGCCTCCTAGCCAAGAGTATACATCAGATCCCAAAGACAAAAACTGAAATGAAATCTCAAAGTGAAAAGAAAAAAAACCATCCGAATCCCAGTACAAGTGCACTCTGTGACAAAATAACATAGACGACCAAACTAGAAGTAAGAAGACTCGCTAGTTATTACCACATGGCACTGAATATAGAATCATTATACCGACACGAAGGACGTCACATGAGTTTTATCGTCGTGACCAGCAGAGAGAGAACTTGAATTACAAGGAAAACAACAAGTGAGAAGATGTCGCATGCAAAGGGTTAGAGTTTCAGTTGCGATAGATAGCTCTCATTGTTATTCTGCTCTCGTCTGGGACAGCACGAAGAGAACGAGTGCAGAACATCTATCGCAAACGTTGGCGAAGGAAAACGAAATTAAGGTGTTATAGGGATTATAGAGTGGCGTACTGGTTAGTCATCCCGAGTTTTGAGTTTAAATCCCTGAGCTCTACGATATTCCAGCACGATTTCGCTTTCTACTGAGGTGCTTTAGCCAAAGCACGGTAGCTAAGTGAGACGAGAAGTTGAAAAAAGCCTCAGCGTGCTATCACATAGGAGCAGGGTCACTCAGGATCTAATTTCTATCTAATTCCGTAACAGTAATTACAATTCTGTTACATAGATTCGCAATCCGCTTGTAGTGCAGATCTCAGAAGTAAACACGAAATCATTCAAAGAAAGAATCGATTTTCGTAGCATGTAATTATTTAGTAATACTTTAACGGTATCGTAAGGAAGCTCGTAGCATCAATTTTAAGGGATTGAGTATTACTTTTGATTTGATTTAGATCACGCTTAGAGGCAAGCATTTTACCATCGAATATAAGAAAAAATATAAAGACTAGAAATAATAGAAATTACTCTACGAAAAAACTATAACCTGAAGCATAGATAATTTGGGCATAAGCAGTTCAGTTCCATCTACTTCTAGGAGTTGTGTGAGGGAAATTAAAATAATAACAAATTGAAGAAAGAAATAAAAATTCTCCTAAGGTAAACAAGGATACCGCTTTACAATGCAGTGACACATAATGAGCCAGCAATCGTAATGGAATAAACAATGGAATAAAAATTATAGTTATGCTATATGACGAGCATGATTTCCTGTCTCCAGGTTGGCGGCCATACTTAAACAGCAGATAATATTAAAATGTCACAAAATATCGCTGAGTGTTTTTAAAGTAAAAATTAAGATAAATTTAGAAAATAAAGCTTTTAACATTTTTAAAAGGGTCTAATATGACTTCCATAGATATACCATAAGAAAATTGTTTGTTACAATTGTTCAGTCCAAACTTGTCGTTGATGATTTGCTTATATGCAATCGATCAAGCCCGTTCTTAGCCGGTTCACCAAATTTTGGATATTCCTAAATGAATAATAATTATAACTACTTTTCATAAAGGTTCAGTAATAGCTCTTTTACGGGAAGATCTTGCATGTTTACGCATTATGCAGGGAACGTGTCCTCAACTATCTCTTCCCATTTGATACCACATCTCATTCCTTGCTTTCTCTCTTTTCATTTGCCCTTCCTTATCCGAGAGAGAAAAAAATTGAAGATAAAGGGAATCCCTCTCGCACACTCGAGAAAAGATGGCCCCGCGGCCCCTTCCATTCGATTACAAACGTTCTCCGTTCCGTTTATCTCGCGATTATGAAGTTATAAAAGTTTTCTCCCATAAAAATAAGAGTGGGTGGATGAGGAAGGCATCTCTTGGGTGCCGTAGAGGAAACTGCGATCCCCTTCCGCTCTCGCTCCGCCCTCAGCGCCCTTCTCTCCCCCACGTCCGTCCCTTCCCTCCGTCTCTCCTTTCCTCCGAAAGAAGGAATGAGAAGCAGGAAATTGCATCGTTTTGCCGGCATCATGCCTTGCTTGCTTTCGAATTTGTTTCGGCCAAGAACCACGGTGAAACTATGTTGTACACTTCTTCCGACCGGATTTCCAAGGGCGCCTCTGACTGTCTGACAGCAGATTCCTCCGACTGGGGAATTGGAGGAATTGGAATCCATCACATGAATGCACCAACAGGAAACTAATTGGCGAATTACTCCAAAGAAAATTATGGTAATACATTGCACAGAGCGTTAAACCCGTTCACAATGGACCAAGTATCTATAGACTCGGGCTCGCTAACCAGGCGTACAAAACATAACCTGAGGTTTCAGGCGTGATTGAGTGGAAACGTAACATAACTGCACTTAAAAATTGAGAAACTTCCACAGTAATACGATTTATTACTAATCTTCCTCTAAAATCTAAAAACTAATGTAATAAATCCTATCCCTGTGGAATGTGCTCGATTTTTAAGTGCAGTCGGGCACATAAAGATTAGCCGAATTGAATGGACTCGAGTAGCAGTATTAGGCTAGCACAATAGTAGTAGCATTTTTCTTGCCTATACGGTAAAATATTGGAACGTTGATCTCACTGATGACATGAAAAAATACGTGAATAATCATGTCCCATTAGGCCCATGTGATTTAGCGAATTAACCATGACTGCAGGTAAGGTAGAATTTGAACCAATCTAAGCGGTTCCTTGCAGATATAGCATTAAGCGCAAAATTTGAGTGAGCCAATAGGAAACAAAGGAAAAATGAAAGTGAGTTAGTGAGTGGTACAGTGAGTTAAGCCTTAGTGGCTTGTTTAACTTAACTTGTTAGCTCGTTTAACTTAGAGAGAAAACGTAGATGAAATGTTAACTGTCATCGTTTTAAGTCCTAAAATGGATTGAAAAGTGTCTGAGAATAATTCAACGATTGTGTTACATGACAGCTGAAACGTTAAAATTATGACGTGAATCCAGTATTTTCGACTGAATAAATAGAAACTGAAGACTGCTAGTATATAATTACCAAACTGAGTGAAAATATGGACATCATATACTCAAAGAGTAGCTGTTTCCACCTCTAAATAATCTCGCAGGAGATCGTGATCTATAATTAAAACTGATTTTGCGGTGATGCAAAAAAGAGTACATTTCAGCACCAAAACCAGTTGATCTAAGCCCATATTTGAATATTAGCTCTTAACACTAAGTCTTCATGGTTCAGAATTCGAAACATTGGTGAGTGTAGTAATGATATTAAACTTACAGAAATTAAACTCTCTGGTGGCCACTATCCTGAATCCAAGACACACAATAACCGAAGGAAGTAGCATGAAATCTCTCCATGACCAAACGAACAAATATGCCCTTTAATTTTGTGTTTGCCACGAAAATCGAGTCATGTTTATCTTTCAAGGCATCAAATAACACTGACATTATGTCACAGCTATTGACCAAGTTACAACTTTTTCGACAACCTAATTTTGAATTCGCATTACCATTTTATGTGGCAAGGTAAGCATTCTATTTTTCAGCTGATTAACAAGCTCTTATTTTCGAAACCATTTCATAAAGTGCGATATGTAACATTTGTTTCCACAGTTATTTTTGGAACAAGATTATTAAGCGTCGGTATAAAATGGAGAAAATAACATACTCCAGGTACTAATACTACAAGAGTACTATTATCAATCACGTCATTCTTCAATAGAAAATATTGAAGTTAAATTAAAAGAAGCACATCTATTTACTGAGGAAAACTTAATACACTTCGATTATCAGGAAATAATATTTATATTAAAGTGGAGCATCATCCATTTCTATCGTGAACCAACAATTATAACCATGTGAAGTCATGATCACAGACAAAATTCAGCAGAATGTTAAGACTTTACTATGATTAACAATTAAAAATAAATTTCAAGGCATATTTTTCCACTGATTTCCGTTCGCTCGCAGAGTGATATCACGATAAACCTCTGGAAAATGTTACGGTAGGCTATTAGGGTGCTAGGATAAAGCAACGTTACGCAAAGGAGACTTCTAAATGAACTTATGAGGGAAAAATAAGTAACGGCATTCCTTTAACTTGAGACCAATGGCAAATAAAAATTGAGTCTATCAATTAAAAACGCTATAATCAGGAACAACGCACACTCTATCTCGCCCATTTCACAAAGATCTCCGTCTCCAAGGGAAGCCGACCTAAAGTAAAATATTGTCCTCTCTACTTTCACGACAGACAGCATAACGCCGTTTGCCATGATCACGGAGGACCGAATAACCGCGGACGACGGAATGCGTCGCTGGCAAGCAATAAACTCCCGGAAAGGTGTAACAAAATTCTAGACGCTGACTTTCCCAAATCCCTTTCATGGCGCACCAAGGGAGACGAAGAAAGGGAACAGTCGTCAGTTCTCGCATGTGGACAGATATCAAAGAAACTGGGAAAGCAAAAGAAATACTGACTTAAGGTAAGGCAGATGGCAGAAACAAAGTTGAGGTAGTACCGCAATAAACTTCATACATACTCGGCTCTTTATATTACACAGTCGCATACACAAAGGGAATTTTTTCCAGCCTGAGTTACCCGAGGACGACAAGCAAGGAACCCTGAAATTATTATGATGAGTACATCCTGAGCTTGCGTCATTACAACCTGGTTTAGGAAGTAGAAAAGCGTTCTGAAAATATTTATAAATTACAAGAGAATTTTGGATGAGGTATTGCCATAGGTATTGCTAACCTCCAACGATGACTGGACAGTCTTAAGTAGTAAATACGGCCTTCCGTGAAGCCACTATTTAATTATATGATTAAAGAAGTTAATAGACTTCTACTAGCAATGAAAAAACCGAAATATTATCGTAGGGTACCTAAAACTACCCACTTCATGGATGAGTCAAATTCCAACTCAAGTAAGAACTGCCAGAAATAAGGAGGTAGGGGCTTTAGGCATTAACGTATCAATTTTAATCCTTATGGTCTGTGTTACAAATATGAAGGATAGCTTACTACCACCGCCATATTCGCATTGGCGGAAAGTTAAATTCAAAGTCCTTGCAGGAATAATTCTTACCTTGAATGTTACGCAGAATTATAGGCACCCGACAAATATATTTTCCTATCAGACACATGCCACAGCTCTCATATAGCAGAACGAAGGAAAGCAAAGGTTGGCCGGTCCCGCCGTTAGAGCACGTAATAATAAAGGTGCAAGCAAAAGGGAATTTGAGATGGAAGGAGAAGACCATGAAGTCAGGGAATGAGAGAGCAGGATACGGGGGAAGGGACGGGGGTAAAGGAAATTAGCGAAGTACATGCATGCGCTGCCGGGAAACTGTTACGGCGGCGAAGGGTTTAGTAAGGGAGGGGAGGGCGTGAGGGACGGGTAAAAGGTTGGAAGAAGGTTTTCGAATGGGTGAAAGAGGGAAAAGGGGTTAGGGGGGTGGTGGGGGTTTAGATAAGAGGGGGGGGTTACACTGTATGTGGAGAGCAAGGGTTTTAAGAACGCGGGTAGAGAAAGAGAGGAAGGGATAGGAGGAAGAAAAAACTGTTGGAAGCCTTAGTGGAAAATACGGGTGGCTCCCAAAGTAATTTCGGTGGGGTGGTGGGCTAGCACGCCTTCTGGGATTCAAATTTCGCGAGCCGGATGAGCCATTACTTTACAGAGGCGAAGGGGGAAGGAAGGAAGGAGGGAGGAAAGGGGATGCTCGTGTCTCAAAAACTTGCAACTCCCACGCACCCCGGCACCAGGGGGTTGGAAGGAGGAGGAAGAGGGGGTGGAGTGAAGTGAAGGTTCGAGGGGAGAAAAGGGATAAAATAGGGGCGGGCGTGTATATAAGGGAAAAGGGGTACGGGCCAATAGGGAATGAGGCGTTCGGAAGGGGAGCGGAGAGGACCAATTAAGAGAGCCGAATGGATTGGGGAGGAATAGGGAGGCTCACACATGCACAAGGGAGGAACATGCAGATATAAATAAATCCAGGAAAGAGTAAAAATTATATCGAGCCATAAGTTGATTTTCTACGGTTATCCTGTACCTCCCTCGGCGTGAAACATGGCCAGAGTAAGATATTTTTGTTTCTCACTTTCAAATGCTAATTGGAAAAAGTCGTGTTCCCGCTCAAAGTTTAGATTCATTAAAAAGATGCATTTGATGTCATAGATTTGAATAAATAACTATTTTTTTAAACTATACAATGAATTTATTCACACCCATGCGGTTGTGTTATTAACACCTAGACCGTACCCCTCGAATTGCAGTTAGCACAGCTTGTAACTGTGAAAGTATTGTAGTTGACATTGACGCTCACAAAGTAACAATAAAGGCAGAAGTGAGTTAACAAAACTTTTAAATTACATGACCGTGCACTTCAAGCTCATTTTGATACAAGAAAGTGCTTCTGTTTATGCTGGTCATTGATATTCTTGTAATAAGGATCAGGAATATACTTGAGAACGCCACTTTAGGGTGCATAATACTTCCCATAAATAATGCTGTTTAAAATATTTGACGATAGATTGGAAAGAGTTTAAAAACATAAACAACAACAAATAATGGATAGTAGAATAATAAAAATTAGAATTTATGAAATTGAAAATTATGGTACTTTAATGGTAATAGGAATCATTCTATATTTTTGGAGACATATGAAAAGGTAGCCAAAAGCTCCTACTTTTCATCCCGCATGTCATCAAAAGATTTATATCATCTACATAATACAAAAATGTAAACAGCACAAGTTTACCTCAACGCATGAGAAACACAATCTTACAGTCACGAGAGGTTTCAGTTTTTGGGTATGATGTCATGATTTACTAACATCTGCAAGAGACAGACATTATGAATCTCAAACAATAAACGGCTAAACTCCTGAGCGTTTCGCACTATCCGCACTCCTCCGTAAAAATTATGAGTTAGGAACCTACACTGAGAAATTTTAAAAACTGTTTTCACTACGGGACTAACTCATCTCATGTTCACGTCATTAACTCAACCAACCTTTTTCTTATCCCTTAAGAATAGCTCCCAAAAACTGACTTAACTACTGACTAATTTATGCGTTGCAGAAAAACAAAACAAGATTCCATTTAAAAGTGCGTTATAGCGTCAAGGTTTCCTTGTAATTAATTTTTAATTAGCCACATACTACGGTTACCCTCACATTTTCTTCATTAGTCAAAAATCTTATACTTATTGGTGAACTTACACGCCGTCAATTTTATCAGGCTAATGTACATTCTGAGTAGGGGAGCCAACTCCTACTTTTGTTTTCCCTGACAACTTTACTCTTCCATGAAGTTGGTTCAGGAACCTAGTAATAAAAAAAAATTGGATGTTGCTATGTCGTGGGCAGAACGCGGGTTTTTCGCGAATATATCTGCGGTAGCGGGTAATGTTTGGCAGCCGTCTAAAATAATATTCAGCCGAAAATTTCACCCACATTTTCTTCGCGTGCCACGTCGACTTCCCAACGCTACCGAAGCCATCTCCATAGCTCCGCCCCGGAAATTGTGGGACTGATCGTTGGACAATTAGTAGACGCCCTTTCCAATATGATGCTTTCTCTTGCATTTTCCTTTGAACTTTTCGGCGACTAACGGCAGTTATCAGAAATTTTACAATAAAACTTTAAGTGCCATTCCTTACTTGTAATTTGTCAAGAGACTTAACCAAGTTATTTTCTTAGGTTAAGTAGACACATTTAGAAGAAGTCTTTCGTTTGACGTCATAATCAACACGCTGGCACAACAGACTCATTATACACACAGCGTGGCCACCAATCTCCGTAGTCCTCCACCCAAACCTTGCGCATGCACAGCACTATTGAAAGGTTATGGTCGCATCAGATTCATGTACCCAAGCGAAAGAGACAACATACATTTTAATGGTTATATTAGTCACGAAGTTATAGCCTCAGGATGGATCACCCAACAAATGCTACATCGCCATTTCATTCCTGCCATCCCTTTGTCAGAATCTTTTTAAAGACAAATTTCCGTCAAACCTTGGGTTAAGGTCTTCATTTTTGAAGACACTATTGAAAGTTGCGTAAGGAAGGGGCTTGGTATTTTTTTAATTCTGATTAAGAAAAAGATAACGATAATAATTTAACCGGCAGTCTCCCCCATCTCTTCACACTAATTACGCTTTTATTTCAACAGGTTAGATTAATTTTGGTGCGTCAACATCAAACCATTGAAAATCTCCCATTGAGGGAGCCATGAGCAAATTAACGAATCATCAACTAAGCTCAGTAATGAGAAATCTGGGGAATAAGCGACTGCGGCAGAGAGAGAGAAAATTTGAGATGGAAAATTGGAGGCTAGGGCGGCGAAAGTGAATGAATGCACGAGCGCAGAGGCGCACAACGGCACATCGCGGAAACAAATGGGTTTTTCGGCCAAATCAATTCGTTTTTGGGTCCTTGGGATTAGCGCTGTCCGGAAGGGTTTCATTCCCTCAGGGGAGAAGGGTTTGACAAGCATCGAAAGAGTAAAGCGGGATGATTTCACCCTCACCGCTGGTGGAAGAGGATTGGTATTAAAAGGAGCGCTGCATGGCAGTAAAATGTTTACTTAACACCGGTTATGAATACTGACAGAATGACTCAAGGATTCAATAATCGACAGAGAGAATGAGATAATTGGAGAAGGCCATCAGGATTTAAAATGGGTAAGGATTCTGGAGAGCAACGCTACATAAGGCCCGGCCACATGGTTACAACAAAATGTGGTAGATATCCCATTTTTTTGTAATTTAAGGCACTATGAGGGTTGCTACAGGCCAGAAATTATGAAATTTCAGTAAATTTCCAGGTTTTTCAGGTCAAAATTTTCATTTTTACAGGTTGAAATATCCATTCTATCGTAAGCAGTAAGCAGGCATTTCAAAGAAAGTGATAATAAGAGAAAAACACATTAACTCATGCACAGCATATAGTGATAACAATATGCATTATAGTGAAATACATGAAAATCAGGTTGGTTTTGAATATTTATTAAATATAAATTCGAATCTAACCAATGGGTTATGACCACTAGTTCTACACCTTGGCCCCCTGCATACCTATCAACAGCAGAAGTGGTGACGATTCAAGGAGAGCGTATTTCCACATGTTCTCTCTAGCTGAGACCGAAACTTAAAGGCGAAATAAAAAAGAAATCCTTCAATAAAAGCATCTCTGTCTTTACACCAATGACATAAAAATCATCGCTGTTGTGGTTTTCTAATGACTACATACAAGGGCGTACCCAGGATTTGAAATAGGGGGGGCAGCTCATGTTCGGTCGTTGGGGGGGGGGGAGGAGAGTAAAAGGAAATTAAAATGACTGGTTTTGGAAAAACGTGTTTTTAGTAGCATCACAAATACCTTAACAATTCATACCTTCCATCTTTTTATCAGCTTAGTCACTCAAATGTTTAGTTTTAGGCTAATAATAATTTTCTTGGATTGGGTGAAAATATTTCACTAACTTTCTTCGCGGCCATTTCACGATTTTCTTTGACAAAATTTCGACGCACGCTCATCATAAATAATCCAGTCATTCTTTCCTCTCCCATAGTGCTCCTAAACCATGTCTTTACTCTTCGTAGAGTACTAAAGGACCGTTCTACAGTCGCTGTAGTGGTTGGGATTGCGATTAAAATTGAGAATGGAGGAGAGGGGGAGCCCTCCCTGCTGCATCCGGGAGGGGAAAAAACATTGGTATCGTTTAAAAGATCATGGACTTCATAATACTTTAACTTGTCCTCGGTTAAATTTTTCTTCTTCCACAAGTTATACCATAGGTCCAGCTCTCCGGTCATATCTTCTAATTTATAAAAGCCTCTAAAGATTTCTGCGTTCTTTGGAGAGTCCATGACACTCATTTTGGGCATATACAAAGGATGTAGTTTTGTCAAGACAAAATCTGGGGTATTTTCTTGGGAGAATCGATTTTTTAATGATAATGCAAGAGAATCAAGATGTGGTATAAATATAGTGAACGCCTCCAGTAGTAATTACCACTGTCAGGTGGAGGATTACTTCGGTGTTTTTGCTTACGAGGAAGACGTAGAACAGAAATCTCTTATAGCAATCCTAGTCTATTTCCGATTCCATTGTAATGTCTTGCGCTTTTTGAAGAAATTCGTCAGAGACTATGTATGCGTCTTCAGGGTCTTTTTCGATTACTTCAAGGATTCCAATAATGTGTCCTCCTACCTTTATCAGATCCATGCTCTTTACTTGCAGGACACTATCCACTGTTTTCTACATTTATCAGATCCATGATCTTTGCTTGCAGGGCATTAACCACTGGTTCTAATACTTCCAAGTATTTTGCAATGCTAACTAGAACAGCGATGAACGAAGGTTTCATTTATGTTGAATTTAAATTTAAGCCCTAATGATGCCTTTTAAATGTACTTTTAAGGCGGACATTTTGCAATTGTGTAGTGGATCTACATCATTCGTTATATCGCTATATGCCATCTGAACAGTAGACAACAATTGGGATTCAGTAGAGCTCATATCAGTGCAATACAGTTCATTAGGAGTCAGTACAAAAATCCTACTGAAACCAGTGGACAATTTTACTAAGGGGCCAACATTAACTGTTAAAATCCAACATAAACTGGAAGTTCTTACCCCAAAGTTATCCCCTCTTGATTTCTACCATTGTTATCCAACGCTCTCCCCTTCCCCAATGGAACACTCGTTGAAGACCCATAAACTTTCCCCATTATAAACTCTATGGGTTAAGCCATATCCCTATACGGACATTTCAATGGGTTCACATACTCTACAGGAGTATCCATTGAAGACCCATAGAAATATAGAGTTCCTATAGGGAACAAAATCCCATAGGGAACCAAAAAGGGAATTTCACGTCCCTATAGGGAATTTTATGTCTCTATAGGGTGCCATTTCCCTATAGGGATCTTCAATGGAGATTTTTAATGCATACCACCATCGTATATTTATATATGATAAATTAAAAAAGGGGATCAGAAAATCTAGATTTAAAATGTTTACAGTGGGATTTGGAAATCTAGATTTAGAAATCTAGATTTACCATGTATTAAAGAAGAATTTAGAAATACAGATTCAATGTATCTCCATATCCTAAAAAAATCTAGATGTTACCCTTTTCTGGTTTGTAGGGTAGAAACGCAAGCCGGTTGATATCTGTTCTAATTTTTAATTTTTAAATAATTTGACTTTTACAAAACCACTTTTTCATTTAATAACATACACGACCCGGGTTTCTATGAGTAATCATCATCATCAGGCCTTACAAGGCATCAAGGCTGATGATTACTCATCGAAACCCGGGTCGTGTATGTTATTAAATGAAAAAGTGGTTTTGTAAAAGTCAAATTATTTAAAAATTACAATGATATACCACAAAGTTACCCTATAACAAGTTAATTTTGATAGCTATTCTTTCCCTGCTATGTTCGCTGTTTCATCAGCTAAAACTGCATAAGCTATAGCTTTTTGAACATCACTTATCACCTTTTCCTTAATAACTTCACCACATAAACTAATTAATGTGTTTTATTTATTTTTGGCCAAGTGTAAACTGCATTTCGACGGCACGTGTCTAGGTTATTCTTTAATTTTTTGTCGCCAGCATCGATTCGTAAATTCCCACTAACGCTCAAAGTTCTTCGATGTCTCGATTCTTTGCCTCTTAGAGTCGATGATGACGTGATACATCTAATAAATCGGCCCTGCAACTCGGTCATGCCGGTGAACCTTTCCACTGTGTTAAGTCCTTTCCGCCTTACGTGGCTACACGAAACGATCAGCCGCTACATAGCAGCACCGACACTCACACATGGAAAGTATTGACGAATACGTAATTCAATGAGTTATGGGTAATTATTTTTATAACCAATATTAACAACGAACAAAAAGAGATAATGCTTATAGTAAGTAAGTACAGCAGCTACTTTTTTTCAATGTAATGCTGCCCGCTAAACTCAAATGCCGGCGCATCCGATGCATCCTCATGAGGTTCATATAAAAGTTATCATTTTTAATAAAATGGTACATTCCTCCGCAATGCTCCGATTAAGCACAAAACGCAACAGTCTCCTTCACGCATTGCTTCATTCATTATGTTGTTCTTCAGAATCCGCAATGTAAGAAATCACCGGTCAATACATGAAGCCATTTTGTCAGGACGACAGAACCAACGACACATATTTCAGATAAATTCGATTACGTAGAGGAACTTTATGCTATCGAACGTGCCATTGGTCTGCTTCTTCTTAGTGTTTCTAAATACAGAAATAAGATATGTTGTCTTCCTACCTGCAGCGACAAGAAACACGATTCGACGCAATTTTTTTATAAAATCGTTTTGTCTTCTTTCAAGGTTCTATTTTTGAGCCTCTAAGGGGGGGGGGCAGCTGCCCTCCCCTGCCCCTCGCTGGGTACGCCCATGACTACATAGACTAATGAACAACGTTGTTTACGTATAACTCGTTAGAGTCGATGTTTCTTAACGGAATTTCATATAATTTCTGTATACAAAATGGACGGTAGATATGTGAAGACTATGCAGAAATGATTTATATAAGATGTCCATCGACATTAAGTACTCGACAGTATTTCAAAGTCTGCGCGGCCGGGGGACAACTTCCAATCGCATCGGCCGCTGTACCACTGGCGCATGCTTGGACTTAGGTGGAACAGGGGGTTTTTCCTAATGTTATTCATGTATTTTACTTCACATAGCTCTATTTTTGAGGGCCGTTAATTGAAATAATGTTAATTACCGCACAGCGCTTGAAATTTTCTTAAATTATAGACGCCAAAAATTCAGTATCGTAAAAAAATTGTTTTCGGTCGCGTTCATATTTCAGGAATATCTACAAAATCTTTATCCACTAGGGCACAGAATAACCAAGTTTCAGAACCATGTGGTAGAAAGAAGTGATTATTTCATTAATTCAGCTGTTTTTTATACTCATATTTTCTTCTTCAAGGATGGTAGCTTTTTTAGTAGGTAGTTGGTTGAATAAAAAAATAATAACAATGTTATTGGAATAATTTCTTAGAGCTACTAGGGTATTAAAAATATTCCAGTTAACGTATGCACAAAATCTTCAACGTTAGGGAACAATTTACAGCGAATAGATAAAATACTTGCAATTAAAGTCAAGGATTTAATTAAATATTACCTAAGTGCCCATAAATCACTATTGCAATATCACTGTGTAATACCAAATGCTATTTCGCACACGACATTCACATCACGATGAAGGCACACTCGGGGCTACGATTAATGGTGTCCACCAGGTGACGTATGGTAGGTCATCCTCCAGGTGCGTGGCGAAATAATCATCTATACTCATCACACAAGAAGTCATAGGGAATAAGCAGAAAGAGAGTAGCGGCCCTTCCTCACATGAGTGAATGTGGACACCACAGTGGTCAGTAGAGGAACACTCACGTCACTGCAGGTGAGGTTTGTGATACAGATTAGGACAATATAATTCATGAGGAGAACCGCTCTTAGAATTTCATACATGGAAGGGTATACTATAGGACTTACAAGTGGATTGAACGATCAATTAACGATGAGGAACTGGGAAGGGTAGGAAATGATTGAAACCTCAAATGAACTCGAAAGATAAGGAGGGAAAGCCTAATTCGGCATATTTTAAGATAAAAGTGTCTAATGAAGACAACTAGAAGCAGAGTAAGACCTCAGCTGAGATACATGGAGCGAATAAAGAATGATGAGGAAACAAAGAAATATGTAGAGGTGAAGAGAATAGCTCATGGAAGCATAGCATAGGAAAAGGGGGTAGCTGATCGAAGCAGTGAGTGGAAAGCCATGTCAAACCAACCAGAGGATTGATGACCAGCGATAATGATGATAACAAAGTTATGACTACGATTTAACAGGAAGCGGGTCAGTTCATATAAGAACACATTCAGAATAGAAATTTCACAAAGAATGAAAAATTCCGAGGCATGAACAAAAACAACTTTAGTCCTACTATCTCTATTCATTTTAACTTTTTCAGGATGTAACGAATTCCCATCTATTTTCATCATTAACAATTCCTGGATTTCCTGTGTACCTTGGCCTTTCAATGAAAAACATTTCTTCACTGTGTGACGTAAGGCTTTCGAAGGTAAATCATGTTTCCTCAGAAATTCGAGACCTATTACTCCCACCAGGGAAATAAGGGCATTCAATGGACCAGAGATTCTGTTGCTCATTCCTTTTGATTTTACTGACCCAATGGTGAATGCGTTAGAGGTGCAGGGCGTAAAGTATGGGATGAACATCAACCACAAGAAAACGAAAGTGATGAGATTTTCTAGAAGTAAGAAGGCGAGGTTGAATATAAGGGTGGGAGGGCAGAAGATAGAGCAGGTCGAGCATTTTACGTATCTGGGTAGTATTTTAGAGGAGAATGGGTTTAGTGGTAGGGACATTAGATGCAGAATAGCGCTAGCTAAAGAAGCATTTTCTAAGAGAAGGGAATTGATGAGGGGGGGTCTGAGAAGAGACGTAAAGAAAAGGCTGGTGAAAACTCTGATATGGAGCGTGGCGCTATATGGGTCGGAAACTTGATCATTGCGACGGGAGGAAGTGACTAGACTTGAGGCGTTTGAGATGTGGGTTTGGAGAAGGATGGAGGTGAGCTGGGTGGCGAGGAAGACGAACGAGGAGGTATTAGATAAGGTTGGAGAGGAGAGGAAGTTTGTGGCAGAGGTACGGAGAAGATTTTGAGAGGAGAGGGCATGTTGATGAGAGTGATAGAGGGGGAAGCGTGAAGTATGGGGAAGCGTGGAATAGGAAGAAAGAGGATAGGAATTCTGGACGAAATAAGAGGAAGTAGAAGATATGAAGAATTGAAGAGGGATCTAATAGCGGGACATCCTTAGAAGGGAAAGCGAGACAATGTGTATGAAATTGGGATGAGGAATGGGGACTGTCCAAGAACCTAGCAATCAGCTGGTAGAATGTTTGAATGAAATGCTAGAGGTTATTATGACTAATGCTAGCAAGGGATTACCTATACATACTCAAACTGTCGAGAAACAAATGTTACATCATCCTCAGCATGAGTGTACAAAACATAGAACCTGGAGTTTAATTTTAGGTGCATATAACTAATTGATAAATACCAAATAAGAGCTTCACTGCCTTATCTAGGCAAGGTACTAAAATCACTAAGCCAACACACACACGGAAAGTGTCTAAAATGGTACTGCTCACTTATTGAAAACAAATAGATTTTGACTTGGGAAAGCAAATTCCCCGGTAGGTTCTCATTTTCCCTAACCACAGGTTTACCAGGTCTGTAGCAACCCTGCACTATGCTACCGAAATTATGAGTTCCTAGATGGAACTCAGAGATTAGTATCATTTTTTTACGTAACCGATAATAAAATAAAGAAATTAGTGAGAAAATATGAAGTTCAGGAAATACTCAAATTCTTAGAAGTAAAGCGTATCCAGAGGTGAAAAGAAAAGGTGAAATACGATTTAAATGTCATTTCGTTGGCGAGGAAGACATACCAGGGCTAGAGACGACAGGAGAAGAAAATATGTCAGCGTGGGAAATTTGGTTGAGGCAGCAAAGATGGACGGCGAATAGACAGGTAACGACGAGTTGAAATATGAATAGGAAGAAAAATATCAGGTAGGCGAAGTAAAGGAAGATAATAGGAATTGGGACCTCTTCTCATATTTTCTCGAGAGTATGAAGAGCCTAAGAGATACTGAACGAAAGGCAAATAGATATTTTTCGGGCTAGTGCATAGATGAACCTGCTACCGGGTAATTCAATTCAAGGCCAGTTTAAAATCGTAAAATGAAATGGAAGAAGAACAAATGATTGAATGAGATAAGGATATTCCACTGCGACTTTGCGAATAAAAGCAAATATTGAATTCCACATATTTATTTGCATTGTTTAAAAATATTGCTTCCATTCATGACTTGCCTGAGCTATTAAAAAAGCAAAACAAAGTTCAGACTAAAATACACAGATTATTCGACTAATATATTTTTAATGAATCCATTTTTAGCCAATGGATTCGAGTGCAGCGCCACAGACTTTTTAACGCATTTTAACGTCAATCATAATAGCAGTAACACATTAATAACTCCAATAATTAGATTGGCAGGGGCATATATTTTATAACTAAATATTGAATACCCCGAAAGAATTCTCTTCTTAATCATGTGTTCCCGAAAATTGTACTTATATAAGATATGAAAATGCAACTTTCTCCACCTTTTGCCCATTTTCGCATAAAACAACTTGTCATTTCAAGTTCAATTTTCGAATCAAATACTGAGGAAAGGTATTTACTGTTTCCCACAAAGAGATAATAGGTACGTTTTTCAAAAAGTAGCCAAGATAAGAATAAAATGGCGTTTAAGTTACTGTAAGATGGAACCACCTAAAGTACAAGGGAGAGGTGGACAGGCTTATTACCATGGCGGCGCTTTACAGTGAAGTCCAAAAATATTGGCGATCGCGCAAGCAAATGGCGGGGAGGCAGCTGGCAAGAGTAGTAAAAATTTCCCTCCGACCATTCAATAAATGTTTCCACATCTTGGAGGCAAGCACACACATGACACAACTGCCAACGTTTGGTACCAATCAGAGAGGATTCCGACCTGACGTCCGTAACCTTACCTTCAATATCCACTCTTCTTTAACTTTTCAGGGCCCGAATCCAAACTGGATCCTGGGATGTCGACCGAATTCCATTTCAATAGGTAGTTTGACTTCTGAGTTGAATTTCCCTGCAAGAGGAAATGTGAAAAGAATTAATTAGCTCCAGATCCCCAAAAATTTATCACTGCGTTAAATTTTAAGGGCAAACTTTTGTAATTTAATCAAGTAAAATAACACTATTGTACCACTGTTTGCATATGATGATATGGGAATCGGACTGGTTTGGTGGCTAGCGTAACTGCTTCCCCTTCCAACAACCCGGGTGAGAATCCCAGCGACAACGAACATTTTTCAGTGGAATCCCGTTCCTACTTGAGTGCTACGAGGTGAGCACTCCGAACGTCGGATAGCACATTAAACTGTGGACCCCTTCTGCGCCTTTCGTTCAGTGTAAACTTAAGTCTAGACCGGGTTTTTCCCCACCCTTCCTCCATTCCCAGACAGCCCTTTCCTATCCTACCTATCCACCTCCCCTTCACAGCACAAATAATCTCAGATCTCGGTCACCTTCCCAAATAAATAATTAACCAACCATAAGCTCATACAGGCTCAAAAACAAAAAAAAACGTCTCTTCTGAGGGATTATAGACAAGTCTGGTATCGAGTTCCTCCAAGGACAATGCGTTAAATAGCGCATGCGCAATACCTTAAAAAGCCGTTTTACACGGGGCACGAAATTGCTCAACTTCAAACTGCATGTTTTTCTCAATCGGGCGTGTAATCATTTTCGAATTAGAGCAGGGGTTATTTGCCGCGTTCATGCATTCGCGCATGCGTTCTTGCAATTCACAGCTTTACATGATGCAATTTGAAATGCACGTTCGTACGTACATCAGATTTTGCAATTACGTACCCCGTGTAAAACGGGCTAAAACTGTGGCCAGCCTCTGTAACAGCCTGAGACTTGGAGGGCTTAGAGCATGTAAGTAACGGGGCGTGAAAGGGATGGCGGATTGTGCAAAAAGGTATGAAGCCCAATTGGGCCCTCATCTCAGCCAATATTTAACCCCTCTTGTTTTCAAGGTGTTGGTATGTAGTGTCTATCAGACTAAAATTAGTTTTTCTCTCTTCATTCTGGAAGCCACGCAAATGTACATCGAATTCCAAACTTTGGGTCGAGATTGAAGCTTCATTTTCCTGAAATTGTTCGAACGAGATTTAAGTTGTTTCACCATCAAACAGTTCGAATTTCAAGGGTCCACTGTGAATCATTTACATGATTTCATAGAACGATCGAAAGTAATTAAGTAGTAATGAAGTTAAATGCCATTTTCACTACTGAAAATGGCCATTTCGGGGCTGTGTACCGTCCCACCCCAGCACCCGTTTCACTCAATAGGCCCGCAACTTTGTTGGGGGGGGATTGATAAGGACATATTTTAGACGTGAAAATAGTCGCTATCTCTCCACTGGCTGTTCGCATAACCTTGAAATCCGGCGACGAAAACACACGAATAAATCGCAGAATTGGTCATTTTCAAACTATTTTATCAAAATTCCGTTTTACACGGCGAATTATTCATTCAAGCATGGATTCGCGAATGAGCTTCAATGATGACCTGGAAGAGAGTCTGTTTCACACGGTGAATTAAATTCCGTGAATTTTCTGCACTCAAAGGATGCGCAGTGGTACGCCAGCGATAGTTCATATCTATTCACCCAAAGTTTCCGACCTACGCAGCTATTTCAATCAAGGCTTTTTGGTGTCGACGGTAGGATTGGTTTGTTTACATCGTCTGATAGTGCATCTCTACGGGAACAAAGTTTGTAGCGTCGCCCGTAAATTTACCATAATACGAGGGAAGCCAAGCTGCAAGTGATGGATCGGAAGGCTGTAATTTTTAGCGACCGCAGCCACAGTGTCCATTATTATGGTGGCAGTCACAATCATGTCTTAGAAAGCTTGGAGACGGAATGTGTGGACAAGACCCTGGATAAAGAGGAGGAATGGAATAGAATAAACATTTATTATACTCTGGGACAGGTCCCCTAGAGCAAAAATGGGGGCGTTTCAACGGAACCGAAATTGCTATTGTATTCACGAAATCGTTAAATGGAAACAAAAAATGAATTTTAGTGAAAAAATCAATCTTTTAGCCGTAGCCATTCACTCAAAAATTGAAAATTAAAATACGCAAATGGTGACGCCCATCGAATGAGCTGCACTGAGACTTCCACGTCATCCACCTCCCCTCGTTGGCTGTTTTGGGGTGTGGAGTGGGGGTGGAGTCGGGGAGGGGAGGATTTTGATTGGGTGAAGGAGCTGTGGACGAAGGGATGACGTAAGAAGTCTCACCACGCCCATTCCAGCGAAATGGTTAAGAACATCAGTTTTTCGACGCTTATAACTCGAGAATTAAGTGACGGATCGAAAAACGGAAAAATATTGGAATATTTATTTTACAAACTCTATCATTAACGGTAATTTTTAAAAAAAATGGTACACACCCCCATAAGATACAATGAAATAGCAGCGAGGTAATAAACAAATTAGCAAATGACTGTTTAATCTTTCGGGATTCATTCCGCGATGTTTAAAATTGCAAAAAACAATATTTCGCTGGTCTTGTTGTATTGTATTATGTTGTCCTAATATTGTTTGTTGCAATTTTAAACATCGGGGAATGAATCCCAAAAGATTAAACAGTCAACACTATATCCGCGGAAGCCTACGAGCTAAATTAGCAAATGATTTTGTTCGAACCAGAAAATAAATGGAGCTTAGTAACAAATAAAAAGAAAGACAAAAACAAATACACTCAGTGAAAAACAATAACTATATTTGTGATACAATTGAATTCAAAGATAGATTAGATTCATATGATTCAAGAATATCGAAAGGTAAAAATCCTTAATGTTACAATACATATAAAATTTGGAAAAAAACATTTTAAACAGTAAAAGAAAAAAACATGAATGGACAAAAAAAAACAATTTTTATCTAGAAAATACATTAGTAATGAGAATTAATTTTAAGAAGAGGAATAAAGGTTGAGGGATATCAAAAAAGGAGGGAGGTCTCCTTTTTGGCGAGGCAAAAATGGAGGTATAATCCTGGTTCAAAATGAACTTCTGATAGAGGACCTTGAGACTTACAGTAATTTTTAATGATGACGGAAGAGAACTTTAAAGAAACTTAATTTTCACCAGATATGATTATGAAAGATCAGACACGACGAACGAGAATTCACGAGATATAAGCCTAATTATTCCTTTAGTGTGTTAAGTATCCATCGGAATACGAAAGCGGATTTTTTTAAGGTTCCATATGTTGTCCATTGTTTTAATTTTCCCACTACATGGTAGTTGTGATAACAAACAACAGCCAAGTAAAATTGTGAACGACAAAAGAGTAAAGATGAATAATTGTTGCAAGTTTTTAGTGGCAATACCACGAACTGATTCTAGCTCCATTGCGGTGAAGTGCGCATAATACTAATATCTTCTCTAGCATTCAAAACATTCTGAACTAAAACGCCCATGGCGTACCAGTAGGCATATCATCTGAATGCATCATCTTAGGTTGCGTGATTTTAGCCCATTCTTGGATAATTTTTGTGGGCTAGGGTAACTTAAGTAACAGCTTCGCATATCATTTGAAATCGTCATCTTCGTGTGTAATTTGTATGATATGAAAGAACGGGCAATTTACATGAACCAAATCGCATGAATTGGATAACTGAAATTCCCTCATCTAATTACTAAACAATCTAATGCCCATTCAATGTCGGTGGTTTAATTCACCTAACCAATCAAGATGGACATGGTGCGCTCGTAACATGCGATCAAAAATATAATACGTTCTAATTCTGCTTGAATGATCATGCGCAAGGTTTTTCATGTGAGGAGAATTTTCCCTTTTACACGATGCATGCGCATGATCATTCGAATGATCATTCGCAAGGTCATTCGCCGTGTAAAACGGCCTCACACATACTTGTCACACTGGTATGTTTCTCACATTTAAATGCGCATTTTTTACACTAACCCTTGAAATCATTGTCATTTTCGCCATTTGCGGGAACTTTCCGCAAAAAACTTTTCTGTAGGTGTTTAACGGGAGCTCATGTTTACCGGAATGCAATTAATTTAAACAAGCAAAAATAAGAAACCTCTGCATCAAATCAAGTAATATTCTCATGGAAGTAAAATTTGGTGAAAAAAAGGCCCACATTCGGGACTCTGGGGCACTGGGTTCCATGAGTAATTAGAGGGAGCGTAGTGGGTAGAGCGCTTGGCTACTGATCGAAGGGTCCCGGGTTCAAATCCGGGTGAAGCCTTTGGACGCCCCCGAGCAAAAAAAATCCTCGGAGTGCGAGGTGGCCCAGGGAAAGGAACTGGCCCCCCTACCCTGTGTGAAATTCACACGCCTGTGGCTTAGTCCGGGGTGAGCTCTACCCTCAACTATCCAAACCAACCTCCGGGTTGAATCACTGAGTGAGAGTGAGTGAGCACTGCTACGAAAAGTCCATTTTATGATTGTCATTGCAGTCGCGAAATATGGGAGGACAATCAGCATTTCCATTTCCTTTCTTTATTGAAGTATCAACTGGCTGCCTCGACTTGCAACGACATTCAACATCTTACAACCGAAAATACCTCTCACGCCAATGATTCAAAGAAGTGATTCCCTTGATCAGGTTTCAGGAACCGAATGAAATATTAAATTGGCGGTTCAAAGTACCTACCCGATATATGAAGATTATTAAGTGGCAAAACCTCTCTCCTTTTTGCATTGAGTAACTTAAGATTAGATTCGGGAGTGGGATTTGCCTTCACTCTTGGCTCCCCTGCACTCACAAGCTACCCAGTTTTCAAAATTTACTTATGCTGGTTATTCCTTAGGAAATTAAATCACAACTTTAGCGAATCTTAAATTTGGCGTTCGTCAAGTTGTACGTGCCAAATAGGATTACCAGATATTTTAGTGGAAGAGTAAGCAAATACGTCTCACATCTAAAAACTAAGCGATGTCAGATATTTCTTATGGAAGTAGTAACTGGCTTCTATCCAAAATGGCCAATGCCGTTGATTTTTCCCATCTCCAAAGCGAGTGCGCCTGGGACCATTATGAATAACCAGTGGAGCAGTTGCACATCTCTGCATACCTATATGCACGAAACTGAACCACTCATTATACATACATAGTTCTACACCAAAGAAGCAATTAGAGCAGGGTAATAATTAGAGACTTGTAACCTAAGTCAAGTTAAATTTTCCGTGGTTTTGACGCCAATAAAATCCGACTTCTTGAGTATGATTTCACTATCGAGATATTGTGAAAGATTTAGCGGAGGAGAATCGGCCTGAGACCAGGAACTCGAAAAATATATCACGATAACTACCAAATAAATAAAAATATTATATTTTTTAAAGTGCCTAAATAACATCTGAATAATTTGACGATAAAAAAGAAATTGATTAGGGAGGCAAAGCATATAAATATTTCAAATGAAAAATCGATTCGACTTCTACAGTGAGGCTTGGCCATTGACAGCAATTAGCTAACACACTGTTACACCAAAGTGAATGGTAACTAAACCTGATTAGAGTTTCTGGGAGTCTATTCACCAAAATAAATGGGTACTTGTATTGCCTCGTATGATACTGATGTGTTGTATGAAATAACCACTTAGTTGTTCAAAACCAAACATTACAAAAATGTTGACATGATTTTTAGATCAAGGGAATTTAGTTTATGATTACTGAATTCGCATTAGAACTTTTACGAAATCAAAAGGAAATAAATACTAAAATGGCAAACGGAATAGCGGCATTAATATCTCCTGGAGTAGTCCCTCCCTCGTGTTCTCGGATATTATGACAATTCTACGGTCTTTCAGTCGAGTACCACGATAGTCCTCTTTCGCCAGCTAAGAAATCCGCCTTTGCATTCACACTCGAGAAAGAAAAAGAAAACCGACTCCCCTTGCACTTCACTTACTGCTCCGTTTCTCCGGCAGATGTCCTTTCATTCGCGACCGCTTACTCCTCTTATTCTCGAAATCTATTTACCGCGCTTCTCGCTCAACCCAAGCGTTAAATTCGTTCCCAGGAGGAGGGCAGGAGGAGGAGACAGAAGAGTATTATAATGAAACGAAAAGCTTTTCATCAAAATTCATCTTTCCCTCCCTCACCCGTTCTCATTTCCCGTTCCACGCCACATTCCGCCATTTTGGATGCTCTTGAGGGCGCAAGACGGTCGGTTATACATATACTTTCACAAGTAATATATATATATATATATATATATATATTAGCACATTTAATTTTTCTCGTTCCCTTTCCGATCTTTTTATTCTCCAGACGAACGGAATAAACTCCGAAATCGCGCTCCCAAGCGGATTTCAACGTTCTTTATTTTACAAATGAAAGGAGTTGTACATTGTGTGTGTTTACGTATATATATATATATATATATATATATATATATATATGTGTGTGTGTGTGTTCACATGCAATACTCTCAACTCTTCCGCTCCGTTTCGACATGCTTATTACTCAACCGTGGAGCGACTCCGCGGAAACTGGTTTCATTGTCGAGCGTAACTTCTTTTACTTGGCGAACATGTTTTGTTTTCGAAATAAAATAAAAATGTCCTCCCAGCGAGGCGAGCATTGCCACCAACCACTCCCCCTTGCCCGCATCTCTAGCCTCGCAGCAATCCCGTCCCAACCCCGCCAACTCTTCGCCATTTTGCCTTCCCCCACCCACATCATGCCTCCTCTTAATGCTTCAAATCCCGCTCTGCTTATAATTCGAGATGCGCGATGATTCCAAACAATGCCCTCCACATCTCTCCCACTCTCCGAGGCCATTTCTCCCGCGAAAGTTTTTCCGACGGAATTGAAACAAAAACGCAGCGAGGGTTGTTTAAAAAAAAATGAGAGGGAGAGAAAAGGCGCACTTGAGCTTTAAATAAGCGACGTCACAAAGGAAATTACTAAACCCACTTTCATTCGACGAAGACGCCACAACGGCAAGCGAAGATGAAAACAACAATCCTCAAATGAGTGCCACTAACTCGCGGGACGCGTTCTTCTTTTGTTTCCGTTTTTTTTTTTTAATCGTGCGCTCGTCGTCTTCAATTTATTGTTTTTTGTTACCTCACTCTCTTTACCGGTGTGGCGTGTGCGATGATTTCTCCTCGAATAGTGAGGAGACGGGAGTGAGAGGGGTCCTTTTGTCCGCCGAATTTTTCACTCGGTCGCTCGGTTTAATTCGTCGCTCTCGGAACACCGAGCAGCCGTTAAGTGCTTCATTCGGTCCACGCAAGATGAGTCAGGAAAAAAAGAAAAGAAGAAGGAAATGAAATATGAAATGGCGCTGGATGAGAGCCACGAGATAGAATGTGTGCAAATTTCTCAGTCTCTCAATTCTTTCATTGCCACTAGAAAGCAAAAGAGAATGCAAGACAATGAAAAATTCGAAGCGGCGAGGTTTATTATTTTTTTTTTAAGTTGGCGATTCGAAGGGTTCTCTCCCTGAGCTCGCTTACCTCGTCTCTATAGTTCAACATTTTGAGTGCGCCGGGGACACCTTTCAAGAAGGCGACGATACCGGACGCTGGGTGGCGACTCGACGGACAACTCAAATCAACAATGAGACGTGTGCGCGCGCGCGCGGTTGAAACAATAAGTATCTCTTCCATTGTCGAGAAGTTTCAAAGCGGGACGAGACGCAGAGCCCCTCCTACATTGCAGTGCCGGTTGATGCCTTTTGTCGTCATCCCACGCCTGCAGCGTGTTTCATTTTGCTAAGGGAGTCACTTCCTGCAGGAACTCCAACCGTATAATTTACCTTACCGACCAAAAAATAGAAGTAAAGCTGCACAGCAAGCGAAGCCCGCTGGCAATCGTACAACGTCCCACAAAGGTACGCAGAATTACAACCAAAGTCGAGTACCTACCGCAATATGCAAGTGGCATTCGTCTAAATTTTAATGGCAAAGCATTATCTTTTCACAAAGGGATAAACTATTTTGATCAAACAGTCATGATCAACTAGCGGTCATATTAAGAGATAGGGACAATAAAATCTTAGCGAATTCCAGTCATTGCAATATGCTTGGTCATACAGAGACGGTTAGAACAGTTATCTTAACGATGGGCTTTTTGTCAATATAACTCGAAAAATTACATTTTTATGAATTGAATTCTAACAATGAACAAACTAAATGCAGGGAATACTTTTGGATGACCGGTTATTTGAGTAAGACGGTGATGTAAGGGTATATCAGGAATGGACGAAGGATGGAGAGAAACCCGGCTGAAGAGATAGAAGCTTAAGCCCCGTCCATCGGACATAGTTTACTTTTGACTGAGTGCGGATATCTACTAACCTTGTGGAAGCTCTTAATATCCATCGTCAAAAGAGGAAAAGAGAAGTATCACTGGTACACTTGCAAACATTTATTTTATGCCATTTTTATCTCTTGATGATGGCATAAAGTGCCTAAACCATAGCCGGTTGTAAAATAAAAGTGTGGAAGTGTACCAGTGTTTTATTTCCTCTTTTTAAGATAGTTTTCTTTACATGACAACCTGGTATTCCGATAAGGTATATATTTGTATCTCACCCATTTCTTTTTAATCAAGTTAGACCATCTCTGCTGGAGTGCTGTTAGCCATTGCTGTCGTCCCATGCCAATAAAAGTGTGCTTCAATTTGCCTTGATGTCGCTTCCTGCAGCTATTTCTAACTTATGATTTCCACCGACAAACAAAACAGGATCGTAGAGGGATGTTCATTCGCCAATGTGAAGCATGCCAAAGAGATACCAACGCAATTCTGGTTGAATTGATATAATAAATTTGATAAAATGTTTAAGCATTCTATTATGAAGGTATAGGTTTATAGGGATAATTTATTTCAATCGTTTGTCGGCTAACCATGATGAAAAAACCGGATTCCGCTCGATCACCAAAGTAAATCACCGATGGTTTCGATTCTTATTCGGACAGGTTATTGTTGAATTAGTCTCGAATACTGTTGACAAGTAGCTATCACGCTGTAAACTGCCCAGCAAACACAAACGGAAAGCTGTCGATTGACAGAGGAATAAATTTTGTCCTTCTATAATGCCAAGATAATATTTGTGTGCTACTCTATTTCGTAAAATTCATTTTGTACTCTTTGGATTTGGACTGTTACTTTGACCCTTTGGAGGCAAGGAATTTTGCTGTTGCTCAACGGTAGATTGACAGTAGTGCTATCTTCCCGGCGGAAAGTGTACAATAGGAGCTCAAGTTCCACTAGAATCAACATGCAGAAGATATCCATAACATAAGCTCTTATTATTGAATTCATTCCGTATCTGAGCAAATCAATGTTAAAACAATTTTTCAAGTTTCGTAACTTGGCATGGCTGGTGCTGCAAGCAAGATGTGAAAGCAAACTTAATATACCTACTCGAGATTATACGATTTTGATGACCCTGACATTACTTAAAATTAAGGACAATGATATTCACTGATTATTTCTGAATTAACGGAATACTTTTGCAAAAGTCATCTTAATGCGATACGCTATTTAAAGGGTGTTACGAAATGAGGGATTAAAAGAATAAGTCAAGTGAAACGAGAAAGAACGAAGGAAAAACCAACCTACAGAACGAAGTGATAAGCATACAGTAGCGCTTCAGGGATTTCACCAACTGGATTACAGAACTACCAGTGCGCAATGAATAATAACAAATCCATTTGACAATATTCCAAAAATAAATAAATTTCAATATTAAGCATTGTAAAACGTCCAACATCCCAGCTACGAATAAAACCCTCAAATCTGAAACAAGGAAATGGATTTTCAACTAGAACGCAGAGAAGATGTCATACCTACCTACCCAACAATAACTACATGGAAGGAAAAACGCATGTACCTCAGTCATTACGATTAAAAATGTATATTTTAGCCTGATGGTGACGAAAGGTTGAAAATTACACAGTTTTCCTGGATTTCTAACCACCACCAGTCAACCGTAGTGCAATTTTAAAAAAATTGCCCTTGCACAAGAATAATAAATCAATCATATTCTGGTTTTTTAACTAAATCCACAATTTACAGACTTTTAAGCACCTGATAGTAACACCACTCGTAGAGACTAGTCATGCAGTTTGGGTAAAAAATTGGTGCAAACTACGACCAAGAACTTTTAATTCCCATTGAAAATCGTTTACACCAAGTTACTCCTGCTACAATGTATAGCTTAATGCATTACCAATGGAATCGAATGCATAGTTTACTCAAGGGAGTGGCGCCACAATTCACTGCATTTCATTACAAATAATTCATGCAAATGTTTTGCGTTTTATGTATTATGAATTTGAGGGGGAGGTAGGTGGGTACATCATTTGTTCAGGGCTATGGATTACACGTGCGGTATCAACTCATCGTCAAAACTCAGTCTCAAGGTGCGCGCGTTTTTAAAATAAAAATAAAAAGCATCACGACACCCGAAACGCATAGCCCCGCGGAAAAGAAACGTACATTTTTAATTCGATGATTGATGCAACAAAGGAACGAAAAAGTTTAATAGCGCGCGCAATCACACACACACACACAGAATCAGTGAAAATAAAACACGAAAGCAGAGAAAGGAAAAATTAAAAAAAAAAACAAAAATTCCGGTCTCAAATTATAAACGCAGCGTTTTGCTTTCCTTTCTCACCCCGCTGGACAAAATGGACGATTACTCTCATTTCATTGTTCTTCGTTAAAAATGTTTAATTTCGCAGAGAGGAATAAATCAAAGGGGTTGGTTAAGAGGAGGAGAGGGAAGGGTTTGAGGGAGGGTGGGTTTTTTTCAGGAGGAGGGGGTGGATAAGGGATGGGTCACGTGGGTGGGGGGGGTTGTGTGCGAGAATTGGTCGCCGAATGACGCATCGGGGGAGTTCGCAGCACCCGTGCATCGATTAAATGCGACCGCTTAATTAATGGGCCACGACTGTCCGGAACCAGCGCGTCACTGCAAACGCCGCCGTCCCCCGCTCTAGCCCTGTATTTCCTGGTTCGAGCCTCGCCCGGGTCATAAAAGCCCCCCCCCCTCCCTCCTCCTCCTGCCGCGGCAGCCATTGGCAGGGAAAGCAGCGCTCGCCCAGGCTGACCAACTTCTCGCCGTTTTATAAATTTCACCGGATTTCTACCTCTAGGTAAATAGGTAGTAAGTATATGATTGCATTTTGCATTCACAACTTGTAAGATATTGTCTGAAGATACGTATCCAAGAAAAAAGTTCTAATAAAAACATTTGTTGCCGAAGACCTACTTTTGACTTCCATGATGAAGATCATAATTTTTCGCACATTGATAGACAGTTCGTCGTGGTTTGTTTACACAACATTTAAATAACCCTGAAAGCTGATTGGCGGTCCCTGATCAAGTACATAACTTACGTAGGTTTAACGACACCACTGCAAATTTCATTTTGCATGCATGGTAGTTACGGCAACCATAATTAAGAAATTTACACGAACATATTAACGTTACGAATTCCATACTAATTCGTTAATACTTTCCATAACGGGTAACTCCAATCTAAGAATTCCTAAGTTAAATTCTTTAGTAGTACTCTTAATAATTTGTGAGTTATCACAAGAAGCTCCACATTCACATTTTTCTCTCAAATTATATTAAAGAAGCCTTTCACCAGATATAAGAGGGGTGCTGCTGGAAAAACCGCAGAAGGAGGAAACTTGGAAAGCGATGATGTATTTGTAGTGTGCTCTTTTAATAACGATAAATGAAGACACATCGTTAGAACATTCCTTTCTTGAGATTCTACCCTTATTTACTCTGTCAAAAGGTCATTTTTAAAATCTCCTGACAAAAATATCTAATTACCCCGGATGTAAACTCTTTTAAGCAAATCTTATACTCTATCTCCCAATACGTCATCCAAAATTCCTCTTCATTTACTTCACGCTTCCCCAACTTACTCCCCTCTTACTCCCTTTTCAAGGAGGAAACCCCCAATTACCTGACAGATATGTTTAAGGTCAGGTCAGAATTTACTGTGAAAACATCACGTACAAACCAAAATATTTTACGTTATCCCATTCCCCGAACTAATATTTATCTACAGTCGTTCTTAATAACTGCCTCCAAGTTTTGGAATTCTCTGCCCGAGAACTTAAAACTCAAGAGTTCCATTGATTCATTTAAAAACGCCTTTTACATGACTCTATTCAATGCAGAATAATTTTAATTTTGTTAATATAATTGTCAAGTGACAGCCTATCAAATGCATATCTGTACCTTTATCTATTCTCATAATCATTAATTTTGTGTCTAAATCTTTTGTATCCAGATATTGGTATACATTTATTTGTATTCATCTTTCTGAAACTTTATATCTGTATCCTTATTTATTTGTATTTATTTATTAGTATTCTTAAGCAATCATATTGGTATCAATTAATTTGTATTCATACATATGTAACTTTATATTTGTATCCTAATTATTTTGAATCTACACATCAGTATTCTTAAGGAATCATATTGTACTACACCATTCGCTGAGCCAAATTTAGTTTGCTGTACGCATTTGCTCCAAGGGTGATTCCCAGAGCATAATAAATATATATTCTATTCTATTCTCTATCACCCTCCTCAGCATGTCTTTGCCTGGCAGGCAAACTTTACCCTTCCAGTCATTGTGCTTCATCCAATCATCCCCGCTGACTACCTTCCCTCCTTTATCTCTAACACTAAGTTGTTAGTCTCCCTCCACCCCCAAATGTCAAAAGTCATCATTTTGCGCATCTTCTTTACGGGTAGCCTCAGTTTTCGTTCCATTGAACACTACGTCACGCATTAAAGTTTTAAGTATTACTTAAAATTAAGTTTAACTACATTTTATGTTTTAAAAAATTGATAAGCACAGTCTATTTTAAACACCCGTCATCAGGACGATACATAACCTTTCTCCTGGACAGGCAGATCTAAACAGTAGCTCCATTCTCTGGATGTTAGAGAAGAATAACTAAAGTTTTAGAAAATATTCATATTATGGACCTTTGAGGTATAAATATGTAATCAATACACTAAATATTCAAAAACGCAATGGACCTTAGATGATTTGGAGAATTATTAAAAAAAGGCAAATCGAAATAAAGGAGAAAGGTTTTTAGCCGAAGGAGTTAAGTACAAATTCAAATAAAACTTCGGTGAGAACCACGATTTCAGAAGTGAGAATATTTCGACCAAACCGGATAAACATGACTGATCAAAAACAAAAAATGCAAGGAGAAGAATTTTAGCGCAATAGCGCCAGCTACGAAGCCAATACAGCAGAAAGAGCCACCATTAGCATGGAATACGACATATATTGTTGAAACGAGAATGCTTTAAAATATATTTGACGCTTGCTTTTCCTTGAGTGTAAGATTTAGGCAAAAGTAAAAGGAAAAATATTGAATATGGCGACAAAAATGGAGTGCTGATGAATTATGGTTTGCAGACAGACTAATCGTGCCATTAAACTACGTTAAAAGATATATGATGAAAGGTTTCTGGAAAATACAAACAAAAAATAAAAACAACAAGTAAAGGTACGTATTTATAGTTAAAAAAACAAGCTATACGCAAATGAGATCAAAAGAATAGTCATCGTTTTACTAACTTGACAATCATTACCTACTTTAGAGAGCCATCAAAGAAAAATTAAGAATTTCTTTGGGAATATGTAAAGAAAAAATGTTGTTGAGAATAGTAAGTTAACGACAAAAAAATAGAATTCTGAGACGACTGTTCATTTAGACCAGAAGATAGTAATTACACAAAGATCACGAACAGTTAGACTTTACCGTTGGATTTTAAGTTGTTGCTGAGTTAATTACGAGATCTTATATTAAATATGCAGCCTATAAAAGCGTGGAGTTGATAAAAAAATCACTAGACGTTATTAGTCAGTTGATTGGTCAATCTGTTGGAAAAATAATTTTTGGTAAAAGAAGTTGGTGTATTCGAAGAGTAAAGCTAGGAAAAAAAAACAGTATCTAATTAATCATTTTCGGTACACGTGACATCATGGAAGTTCTATAAGTTTTTAGTAAACACACCCATAGTATAACCTGAAATGGCGTAACGATTCGTAATGAATGACAAGGGGTTATGTTGTGAAAGGGCGATATCCAAAAAATATTCATGAAGTTTATCATTATTAGCTTGGGGTTAATCGTTTTTCAAAAATTACATTAATGAGGTATTTAAACGATATACGAAAGCAACAAACAGAATTTCCACGGAAATTAACAAAATGATAATCATTATTCGCGATTCGGCCATGACTATACACGTATTTGTAAAGTACATAACACCGGTGAGGTGTTCACATTGGTTTATTAAAAAATTACCTTTCACTGTAAATTGCATTGCACTTAACTGAATCCATCATGAATTTTGCATACCGTTCCGCGATATTAATTAAATTTTCGTCATTACGAAGTTTAATTTCATTCGTGCAAAACTGCTCCTCGTTGGAACAGTCTCTCCGTGTCGCACAGTTCTTATATACTATTCATTGCAGTATCGCATTTTTTTCTTCATTGCTTCAGAGGAAGGGAAGAAGTGGAACTAACTCCGCTGATGAAAAGTCACTCATCTTTATTTTGAAAACGGTCACTCGGCTTCTTAGTCACGCAAAAACACACCAAATAGTAAAAAAAATAACTGCGCCAGGAGGAAAAAAATCTCACCAGGAGGAGGAAGTGGATAAGCAGTAAAATGATGAATTTGGACTTAATCTGCACAGAATAAAGTTCCGTAGGAAGACGTTATGTGACATGAAACACTACTGCCAGGATTGGCTGGGCGCCGTGTCCAAGAACCCTCAAGAACATTTTCGTTCGCGGTTTCTTCGGCTTTGAAATTGGCATGACATACGGCCAACCATTGGAAAAACAAATAACGAAGAGGAAATGACTGAAACTGAAAAAGCTGTTACAGGCTAAAACTTGCCAGTGAAATACGGCAGTCCCTGAGCAAGTGAAGCAAAAAGAAAAAATAGACAGATAACATTCAATTTCAGATATTCAAATCAGAGCATGAGAGAAAAATGCGCTAATATACTGCAATAGAACTGTAAAATTGCATTTTCTGTAGTTTACAAATACATAGGATATTTTGAAATTATAATATCATTGTAATTAATTCTTGCGCACCTAAATAAATGAGAGGGAATTTCCTTAACCATTTCACGGCCTTCAACTGTTACTGCATTCATCTGTTACTACATTCAGTGCATATATGTTTCAACATGCAGTATACTTTTATTGAGTGGCCAAAACAATTTATAAACAAAATATGTGATCAATAAAATTTGAAAATATTTATGCACCATGCAACTCTTGAATCCCCAGTATCTCTAGTAACTCCAATTTATGGAATTTTTTAGGACCGATGAAAGAATTTTTCACTTGATAAGGCAGTCGTATGAGTCTGCAAATACAATAGTGCGTCTCGTTTTTGGTTCATTTTTAAAGGACCTGTTATCTGGAGGAGTTTGGATTATTATGCTTAATGAGGTTATAATATCAACACCATAAAAAACTCGAACACACTAGGCAATGAAAATCTTCCTCCTCTCTTTTCAAAGCACCCACTCGATTCTTTCAGTGTATTTTTATTTCGAGGGTTGTTTTAGTAGAGTTCATGTAGTTATTATAATAATAAATTTGAAAATTAAAGAATGGTATTAATAAAGATAAATCAGAGAACTGTTGAAAGAAAATAATATTTATCACCAGCACTTCTATACGGGCTAGTCTGGGAAGACGTCAGTGACGTCACAACAGCAGCGGTGGCGCTAGTTTCCATTTCGATAATTCGTAAACAACTCCAAGTGAGGCAACCTATATATTCTACCAACCCTGAATACACCGGTGATTTGCTTTCATCAGTGAGGTTTTGTAGGCTTTACCAAACATTGTAAAATATCTGGTGAAAGACTTCATCCTGCAACGCAACTCGTCATTTCCTTGCAAGAAGAAGGCAACAGTCGCTGCCTTCGTAAAATCTAGAAAAATAAAAAGAATCCACGCGACGGTTTATGCGGCTTAAGGCAGATGAAGACGGATGAGGAAAGACAAAAGGCAGTAAGGAGAGTACAAACAAATGCAACCGCAGTCGGAGATTTCCCGGCGGTCTGCCGAGTCGCAAAACAAGCGCTACGTTTTCTCGTACACCTTTGCTCCCCTGCCACGAAGACCAAAAGACACGAAGCAGGAAGAAATTAAATTAAAATACGTTCGCGATGCAGCAAAGACAGGAGGAACGCGCAGCATTAATTCTCTCCAATGGTTTGAAGATACAGCTCTAATTCGATCCGAAAGCGTTCTAGGGTAAATAATAAACTCGATATAACAACATGAAACACCATAGGAAGCATTGCTACACTACATTCGCATTTTCTTGAGATGAAATAGAGCGCTTAGAAATGATGCTATCGCAAAAAGTAGTAATTATTGCTGCACACTCGAAAATCTAACATTGTGATTCCATCATTATAAATCTCACATCATTGTCGATTGAATAAAAGCAGAAAACGGATTCGTACTCAGAATTACAATAGGTAGACGGTGATAAAAGTTTAAAATAATTATTTCGCACTATATTTTCGGTAAACACAAATGCAATAAATTTAAAATGAATCACTTTTAATATACGAACTGTACATTCACTATGCTATGGGATGTATATAGAGAGGTATGCCGTCGCCCTGCCTTTAGTTAAAATTCTAGAACCCAGCATGAATAACAGAAAATAGAGCTAGGTAAAACACAACTCAGGCTCTAGTAAATGGAACAGGAACCCGAAAAATCTATCGACGTAAGCAAGGAATATACCTCAGCGTAGGCATTAAACAAAAAATAAAGATATTCGCTATTCTCCAGCTCCAAAAGAACTCTTTCGTGCAATGCGTAACGCCAAATTAAAGGGAGCAACATGACGCATCCGGTGTCATGTTAACCAAATAAATTAATGCGAATGTTTTAGTATTTATTCTGAATATAAAACATACACCAGATAAAGCTAAATCCGGATAAAAAAACGCCAGAATACAATACTAATACCATACGTGACTCGCATCATCCCCGATCATGCATAAAAATTCGTCAGTAAACCCATTTTTTTCATCAGTTCGAAGGCGTTTTTTACTTGAATCTACGCTCTATTTAAATTACCTCGGAATTCCGCAAAGATAAACGTGTTTAAGTATGAGTTCCAAAACTCTAATATCTGATCATCAAAATGAATGACTGATACTAATTACAAAAAGACATCATTCTTGTAGCCCTAACTAGCCCTAAATTACTATGTACATGGGTATCCGACTATCTCGTTGTTATTCCACATACATTTACTCACATCACTCCATAAAATACGTTCACTTGACTTCACTAATTTTTTCCACGATATGGCGTCACGTGCCATATTAGATATTTAAAAACGCTCTTTACACACTAGACAAACTGTTCATTGTATTTGCGCAAAACTATGGACTGAAAGTTGGCAATTTTCTTCAAAATGTTTTTACAAGCTCAATGTTCGAGTCGGGAAGAAAGTTTCTCTCTCTTCAAGGCCGCGCCTACACTAGACCACAAATACTTGCAAAGAGAAAAAAAAAAGCATTTCAACTTCCACGAAGCCCGACGTCGTTTATGAACGCAGACTATCGAAACGTTACAACATCGCAGAGCTTTTACGCAGCGGGGAAAACAAGCAGGTTGTCAGGGAGAGGGGCAGGCGGGGCGGGGGGAGGGGGTGTAGACTTTGTGGGCGTGAAGATGGGAGGGCGGTAGGAGGAGGAATAGGAAGGAAATAAAAAGATTTTCTGACTCGAGGGAGGGAAAGGAGAATAAGGATAGATGGGGGGAGAGTGAGGGTGGGGGGTGGTTGAAGCGAGTCAGGGGGGTGGAAGCAAGGAAGGAGGAGGTGGGGTAGCACGTGGTTCACACGCTGATGCATACACTGACAATCCCTCCGCCAGGTGGCAGCGCAATCGCGAGAGGAGTAACCGCTTATAAACCGCGGGAACACCTGCCGCCGGTTTCCATGCGGGTTTGAAAAAGCGGAAGAGAGTGGAAGAAAAGAAGAATATGGGGAATCGGGAGACGAAGAAGAGAAGCCGATGTGGAAAAGAGAAGGCACGAAAAGGCGGAGAAAGCATACTGCTGCTTCGAAAGAAAGAACTTCTCGAAGGGGTGGATAATATTGGGCTACACATTGATTTATGAATTTGAATGGAATTTTACTGCTTAGTTTTTCAAGTATGTACTTTCAAGCGCCACATCACCTTGAGCTGATAAAAGGTTCCCAGGTCATCTCGTCAATGTAGTCATTTTATAGGTTTCATACCGGAATAGAGAATAACTGAAAAACATTTAATGGCCAACGTTGCATTTGAGCAAAAAGGTTATGATCGGACTCGGGAATTTTTAATTAAAAAGGTAAAGGTAATGCTGGTTCATGCTTGTCATTTTTCAATACATAATATTGTTAGCTATTAACATTTCATATGTTTCTCAACTTAGTTGGCGCGCATGTAGAGACATCCTGACTCAAAATACAATGGCTGAAAATTTCATAGAAACTAAATTGGGCTACAGGCAGGGGCAAGTTGAGGAGTGAACGAACAAGTTACACCAACGAACATAACTTTGACCAACGTACGGACCAACGTATTACAAACAATAGAAATTTCCTGGCATTCCACTTTATTCTCTAGCAAAAATATAAAAAAAAACCTTCCTAAAAAGTACTTGTTTATTGGGCCAACATCTACACTTGGTAATACTAAATCACTAAAATAGAAGACGAATCATAAATGGCGATTGGCAAGGGATCAACGATGCCTAAAGAAAATGAAAATTTCAATTTACTGATAAGAGAAGAAAACTGATGGCAAGTATAGAAAACTTGGGGCCTTCAATGTCTTTGGAAAAATGACAAGTAACTGCAGCGAGATGATACTCCATTTCAAGTGGTAATAAGTCAAATCTTACATGAGTTCTTAAAATTTGTGCTGACGATATATAATGAAACTGCATATTTAGGAAGAAAAACATTAATGGGACGCTCATTTTAAAGAAAAAATTCCTACGTAATCATGAAGGCCGATGAAAATTAATAAATGAGCTGGATTTTTGGTCTCCATTCCGGGCCTATAACTGAAACAAAGATGTACAAGTAAGACGCAAGATGAAAGTAGATTGAAGCGCGAATGCAATCTAAGAAAAAATGGGGAAAGGAAGGTGTAAGTTCATCATTATAAGTGAATGGATGAGTATATACATGAATTGTTTGCAATCTGAGCAGCCTTTTAGCTGCTGTTTGCACAAAAGAATTGACGGTTTCTGGCAATATGTAGTGGAAAAAGAGCATTATATATCTAAAAATATATAGATAAGTCTGTAGCAATTTTCCTCTGGATATAAGCTTTGTCAGCACCTGAAAGCGATGTAGTTATATCGAAATGTGTTGTATCATAATATACGTAGAAGAATATGACCAAAGACTCATTATTTACTTTTAGTGCCTATGATAAATTCCCAAATTGTTTGGCATGTGATTCTCTGGCTTTTGCCAGACACGATTCAGATTCCCTCACAAATAATAGACTACCAATCTACATAATCCTGTTCTGTGACAACACTACCGTCGCTAAGCACAAAAGAACCGTAGGTTTTTATATATAATTATAAGTTATAACACTACTTACTAGAAGAAAGTAGCACCTAACTCTAAACCTGCACTATAACCTAACTCTACTGTTACTAAGGGCCGCTGAGCCGAATCTTCTGTTTTTTACACGAAAATGACAACATAATTAATTGCATAAGCAGGTACTTAAATTCCTTTCATTCAAGACAGATGACACAGTAAATACAATTGTTTAAACATTCGCATTTGACGTAGTGAATCTTAACGCATAGAGTAGTTCATTGCGCCAACAAAACGTCTGAGACTATATATATAATGACTAAAGCATAAATAGACAAATATGAATTCCAAATTACGCTAGGTATAAACACATAGGTATCCTTCGGAAATCACTAGAGAATAATTCAACGCAAGCAGCAACAAGAAACATGGGTTTCAGAGCTAAACCAACACGGTTAAAACCGCATAAGATTAAGCTTTCAATTTTATTTCTAGGAGTTCACCTCGTCATGGAGGGATTTCCAATTTGACAACTGCGATATTAAAAAAGATGGCTCCCGCGAGCGTTACAAATCGCAGATCGCTCGGGGGAACCCAAGTAGCCGCCCACTGCGCACGACGCTAGCGCGCTCTTGCGGTCTCGGGCAAAGCCGAGCGCAGTGACAGCATGTCCATCACGCCGGGCGAACGAACACGTTCAGATGGTGCGTGTAAAACGCTCCCACTGATAACCGCACGCGGTTTTTCAGCGAATATGACGAGATGTGGTCGGTAGCCATTTGTTAGTGCGGTTTCGGCACTGGAGTCGTGACGAAGGAGTACTCTCTAGGCTCTCCGTCACGCGTTCGTTCGTGCATTATGAAGCCGCGCGTGAAACGGCTTTACAAAACCAGAATATTACGCGGCCGTTCATTGTGCGACGTTTCGCAATGAAAAATATCACTTTGCATCAAGGATTAAACACCGTTGGAGGAAATATTGTTTAACTTGACAGCTCGCAAAATCCTATAACATATCTAGTGATTCTCGCTATGAAATGCCTTTTTTGAGAGAAAATGAATGCAAGCCAAAGCAACTCCGTGCTAGCAACATGAGATTCCGTGATGAAAGGGTTAGTCTTCGGGTTTTCTCATAACGCCGACAGATTCTACAGCTAGGACAAAATAAGGGAAATATACTTACACTAGAAATGATTCATTTCATTCTTTTTTTCTCACAAATTTCGTGTTAACCAAAGAACGACATAGCACCAAAGAAGAAGAATCCAATAAAATCACGCGCATAATCAATGATTACTTAATTCACGAACATACTCATATTGGTTATTGATCTAACAACTCCTGTCACAAAGTCTTGTGCCACTTACGGCAGACTCGGGCACAAACTAACGTGCAAAAATACTTACGTATATCAAGAAAACTTTCAATGAAGGTTTCAGATAAATATAATTTTAAATATCTATGGACATGAAATTTTTACTACTGACTGCAAGATTTCTTGACCTATAGTAGAACATTTTACGGGAGGGTATCGATGACTGAGGATGCACCTTTTATGATAGGTGAACTGGTTGGTCAAGATATGATCATAAAGAAACGGAGCAAGAGAAGAGAGTCAGAGAGGTTTGAAGTAAAAGTAGAAGACGTCTAATCTCCTAGTAAACCAGGAGTAAAAAAAATTTCAAAATCCAAATGGGAAAATATGCTTCACGTATGACCGGTCCGAGCAGTCCAGCTCCAGGATTCATTAGAACACGCAAGCCCCTCCCCCGTGTAAAGGGAAGGGATGGAAGGGTACACCAATGATCATAAGAACAAATTCGTCCCTTTTCAAGCCCAACGTTTTCTTCCTTTCATTTCGTATTTCTTCACTTTTCATGGTTGGTGTCCTAACACCCCCTTCCATACACCCTTGCGATATCTCATTAGGTAGTAAAATAGGAGTCGACGTAGCATTGCACTAGATTTGTTCTCCACATGGCTCACAATTAGGGATCCTAATTCGATTGAATACACGGTGGTAGTATTCTCTAACGCATTAAGGGAAATCCTAGTGTGGCAGTACACCGCATATACTCCATAGTGGTGAGTCGCGGGCAACGGTATGTTGACTCTCAAGATAGTGCGTTAAGAAGGGATCCTAGCCACAGTAAAAGAGTAAAAGCGGGTCTAGGGTATTCCAGGCTTTGTTTTCTCTAGTGGAATAGAGGCGAAAATATGCCAATACTGTAGACCACTGTAACCGTTAGCAGGGAAAGCTGCACGTGGCACGGTACCTACTGAAGGGGCTGGTAACATTGCAAACCCATTTACAACGTAATGCGAAACGTGAAAGAATAACCACGCTGCCACGCCACGCTGCCAAGCCACGGTGAGCAGCGGAATCTGTACAAGGTTGACCTATATCTGACAAGGAAGACGGACATGGTAGACTCTCGGTACTTGGAATAAGAGAAATGTCTATGCAAAGAAAGAATGAGATGATGAAATAAAAAAATTATGAAAATAAGACGGTTGTTCTGCGTAATCAGGTGCAAGGAGCGGGATGTTGTCACAACAGATGACGGTAGGTTGGATGTTGGCACATTGCTCTGGGCTTGATTGAAAGTACGTATTTGAAGAAAGTACGTATTTGATGGTGGTAGGTTATGCACCAGTAGCTGGAGAAAGTGAAAGGGTGAAAGATGAGTTTTGGGGAAAACTGAGAGAGGGCTTGAATGAATGTGACTCTAGTGAGAAAATAATTGGACAAGGCGACATGAATGGCTGAGTTGGCATAAGACTAAGTTGGCATCTGAGAGAGTGGTTTGGCTTTTTGGAGACCCTTGTAGGAATGATAATGGTGAAAACTTGGCGAGTGTACGCATGGAAAAAGTATTGATTGTCACGAGTGTTTGCATTTATTTTGTCAACATGGTTTGAACATAAGAAAGCTCATTAGCATGTATGGAAAAGGGGTGATAATAAGAATATGATTGATTTCATTGCGATGACGAGAGATTGAGAGAGTAAAAAAGAGATACTTGAGTCATGAGGGGTACCGAATGTGGGACACTACACTATTTGGTGGTCCCGAGAGTTTGAGTAGGATGAGGCGTTAGCAAATGTGAATAAAAGTGGATAGACTGTTAGACAACGAGGTGAGAATATGGTGAGGATGCATGCTTGAGGATATGCTATCCTTAAAGCATAAAGCAGAGAGAGTTTGAAAGAAATGGTCTTAGAACATACTGTAGGTGTACGGAATGAAGGAGTGAAAATTTCGGTTAGTGAAAAGAAAGAGGTGTATTCATTATTGAATTCATCCAAACATGAGGGTGAAAAAAATAAGGCATGAGATTAATATAGAGAGAAAAAGAATGAATGCGAAATCTTAGTGAGAAAGAGCTAGGAAAGAATGCGTTTAAACGAGGCTGAGAAAATGCAGAGTAATTTTGAAGGTAATAAAGACCTATTTTTGAAAAGGGTAAATGGGCTACGCAGTGATAGGGCAAACGAATGAATGAAGTAGAGAACTAAAGTGGCGAGATGGTGTGGGGTGAAAGGGATGTCCAGTAGTTACGGATGGAGTATTTTGAAAAATTATACAACAACTAGCTGCGCCCGGCATGCGTTGCAATGTCTCTTTTTCTTTCTAAGTATGCACACATATACAAATCAGGCACATTTACATGTACAAAATAAATGAAAGAAAATTATATAATGTGTTTAAAATAGAGTTGAAAATATTATTCGAGTGCTTTCGAATATACAATATTTTTGGTCCTACCACCCTCTGCAAAAAGAAATAAATTTTTCGGCTGTCCCACTCGTGAGCATGCAACATATAATTGACCGTGTGAAAAGCATGGATTTTCCAAATTTAATCCACACACTTGAAGCGATTGACCTCGTTGATGGTCATTTAGAAGGCAAGATGAACGGGGAACTGTATTCGTTTGAAATCAAATGGCATGTCGGTGGGAATTATGGGAATACGTGGAATAAGCACATCTTCTCCTTTTGACTTGCCATTCAGAATTGTTGCTTCGATGACGTTTGGCATCAGTTGTTTGACAGTGAGCCTGGTTCCATTGCGCATTCGTGGTGTACTAATGTTGCGCAAAAGAATTATTGGTGCGCCGAGTTTGAGTGAAAACTTTTGCGGTGGTACACCAGAAAGATCCAACGAATTTAAAAACTCAATTGGATAATTAAAAATCTCGCCCGCATTCATGACACTGTCAATCGATTTTTAGGTTACAGACTCACCCAAAATTTGTCCGTGGATAGCGTAGTTGATTGCATTGAGGTCGGTTTTTTTGCTGACAAAATAGCACGTTCGCAAAGCCATTGGTGATTTTTGTAATTGGTGACAATTTGTGGAAAAACTTTCTGAATTGATTGTTCGATCGATGGAACAATGACACAAACGTTCAATGGAATTGAAATATATTATGTGCCGGCTTCAAGTGGTACTTTTCCATTACCAATGTCCAATAGCTGTTTTGAAAATACGGGTGACACATTGCGCTGCAGATTTACACTCATTTTGGTCGTTAACGTGAGTTTCTGCACATTTCTCCAATAATGCGACGCTTTGAGGCAAGCGTTGAGTTCATTAGCTGGAGTTGAATTTGGTATTTCTGGTCTATCCCACATGCGAGCATGCAACATATAATTGACCATGTGAAAAGCGTGGATTTTCCAGATTTAATCCACGCACTTGAAGCGATTGACCTTGTGCCTTGTTGATGGACATTAAGAAGGCAAGGTGAACGGGGAACTGCAGTCGTTTGGCTACAACTATCAAATTAGTCACTGAACCTGACCTTTAAATGCTGCATGAGTGAATTCATGAAATCGCTATTGGATATTCACGCCTGGTTGCCAAGGAAATTTTGTATTGTTGAAATGGAAGAAAAATTGATGAATTTCGAGATAAAAACGCAATACTTGGACAAAAACGAAGCGTATAAGAAAATTGAATGAAAGAATTAAATACAGCATTCTTTTATTCGTACTATTATACAAATTTCCATCCAATATCTCGAGTGCAAGTAATTTAAAAAAGCAAATAAAGAAACAACTGCACCGAATTCAATGCATTTCTTATGGGAGTAAATGTTAACAATATTGGGGTAAAACAACCCCAAAAATTGCCATTTTTATAATTCAGAAACCTTTATGGGAATGCGCGCAAAAACTCGCCAAAGTTTCATCGCAAGCGGATGAATGGTATTGGAGTACATAAAACACGAACAAAACGAACATTCTTTTTTATATATGAGAAACATAGCGCTACGACGTAGATATTCAGCGAAATCTTGGGGTGCGGTAGTAAGTAATGTATTAATAATCGCTAGTGTGAACTGTATAACTTATGTATGAAAGCTTCTGTAGTTCCAACGGTTTGGAAGACTGAAATAAAGTTCCATTGTATAAAGGTAAAGCAGGGAAGAACTTAATTATAGAGCAATTAGTTTATTGACTTTTACAGGAAGAGTTCAGTAAAATATTAATCGAAAGAGTGATGAAAATTACTACTGACAGAATATGGGGTGAACAGTGCGGGTTTATGCCTAGGATGGGATATAGAGATCAGTTGTTTGCACTTCAGCAAGTGCCAGATAGATGTATAGACGCCCAAAAGAAAGGAACAATGGAGTATATGAGCAGTTATTGAACGTTATGACGGCAATGCATGATTATTATATTATATGATTATATGTAAGGCAAGTGAGAGAGTTAATAGGGTCTTGAGGGACTGGTTTTAAAAATAACGGCGTGAAGCAAGGATGCGTAATGTCACCGTAGTTGTTTTAAGTTTTTACGGACATATATGAGAGAGATGCATGTAGGGATATCCTAGATACAATGGTTGAACGAAGTTAATGAGCGAGTTCAATTGTAGGTTGACGATACTGTTTCTGTTCAAGAGCCCAAACCAATAAAAGGGCTCCTGGATAACTTCTGTGAATCATAATCAATAGAAAAATGTTTACGAGGGCAAATGCGTGAAAGACCAAAGTAGTTTTTTTATACAGAAAGGGTGAGAAGATGGATTGTATGATGAGGGTAAATGATGAAACATTCGACCAAGTGGACGATTTTGTGTAACTTGACTGAGTATTTGCGAAAGGCGGAAGGATAGATGAAGATATTATACGGCGAGCAAATGGTTGAAGGAAAGTCGTTGGTAGTATGTGAAGCATATTCAGGAATGACTGTTTGTCTAGGGAAGCGAAAGTCGCAGTTCACAACATTTTTCTGCTCCCGACTTTTATATAGGTATGGCAGCGAAACTTAGGTATGCTAGAATAAGCTATGCTAAGAGAATAGGCTAAACGCAGTGGGAATGGGGCACCTGAGAAGTGTTTACAGAAAAAGTAGAATGGATAGGGTTAGGAATGAGTGGGTGACGAAAGAATGTGGGTTGAATTCTCCAGTAATGGAGATACTGTATGTGAAAGGAGTGAGCTTCGTAGGTTTGGCCATGTTAAGAGAATGGATGAGAGTAGAATAACGAAGCATTTTTATGAAAGCAGAGTGAATGGCGTGAAAGGAAGGGGTACACCGCGAAAGGCATGGGTGAATGTGGTAGAAGAGACTCTAAAGAGGGGGAATATTAGGAGTCTTAAGAATAGGAGAGGGTGTATAAAGCAATCCATGAATTAAACTCAAACGAAAGAAAGGTATGTAAGAATAAGGCAAAATGGAAGAAATTATTGAAATTGAACCAATTTACTAGGCCTAACAGCAATAGCTATTTTAAACATTTCTCGGGCTTCCCACCGGCTGATGTTCTCCATGTCTGCCGACGTTTCGAAAATAAACTTTCTTTAAGTCCTCAGATCTGCCGGTCTAATGACTTTGATTTCGTTGTCAACAAACCTGATGACGAAAAGGAAGTCTCTTTTCGAAAGGTCGGTAGACATGGAGAACATCAATTGGTGGGAAGCCCGAGAAGAGTTTGCATTCGTACTTCGCCGGGAAAGGATCAAGTCTTCCAGAAAATAATTTCTTTGGCTCTGCTTACCCCGAAAGGGAATGGCACGATGGGTATGCATGTAAGTCGTTAAGGCAAGTTAGCAAAATCTGTTGCTACGTTATCTTGCGTATTGAATGGCTGGCGAATATTGTTTTTAATAGTAATATTTAAGAAATTTATCGCTTAAATCGTTAGTAGGAAGTCGACAGGCTCCGATAGACCGTAGCCTGGAACCTAGGAATATTGGTTCGCCTTTTTTTCAGATTGATTTTAGCTTCATTTGAGTTCTGGAGAATTCATGCTAAATGCTTAGAAAAAATAGTGTGCTTCATCGCTAAGAAAATGTCTTTAAAGCAAATTTCATCATTGCTTGTAAAGCTTTAGTAAAGAATAACATTACCTGTGAGTGAGATGCAAGGCTTAGTGTCACCAATGGGTTGACGGAAATATCTTAACGAGATAGAGGATTTCCAATCATTGCATTAACAAATGATGTGGTACGTAGTCACGCGCACGGGTCACGCGTGACTGCGTACCACATCATTTGTTAATGCAATGATTGGAAATTTTTTAAGGTGTCGTTCCAAAGCGACAGTGTTGGGTTTATTCTCCGCGACTGTTGCATTACATGCACGACCACGTCTCCTGTGCTGCAATGTAGACTGGGGACGAGAACATCTTGTTCGTATAAACCCCCACTGAAATTCGCCTTGAATTAATAGGGCTTGGTGGTGTAACCGGCTAACACACCTGACCGGCAATTGGGAGATCCTGGTTCGAATTCCGGTCAAGTGAAATGATTTTTTCATGGCGAATTTCACCGTCTTCGGTGTATGAGATAGAGGATGGTATTCAAGCAGGGATTCGAGCTTGGGCCCACGGGATGGAAGACAGTACCCTTAGAAACCTCAATCCTTCGATTGCCACGTTTCCCTAGATCTCTGTCTCGCTCTCCATCGCTTTTCCTCCCTGTCGCTTCCATTTTCCTCTTCGTCGCTCGCAACGCAAACACGGCACTCAGAAATCCTGGAGAAATCCGCATGGGGAAGCTTGGAACCGCGGATACTCCGGAGCTCACTCACTCATTGGGGAGGGCCATTATGTCGTCATAAAAATCACTGGCATCACTCCGAACTTGGGGGGAACAAGGAATGGTGCCCAATTTAACCGCAGGCGTCGTGAGGGCGCGATCGGATTGCTCGTCTTTCATCCCCCTCCCCCTAATTCCGCCCACCACCTCTTTCCATTTCTCCCGCATATCTCACCCTTCATCACTACCGCTGGCTCTTCCATCTGCATCCTCCTCTACAGCCGTGCATATATACATGCGCTGTTGCCTCACATCGGGTGACGTTAATGGTCGGCGATATTTCCACTGCCGGGCGAACCCGCACATTTCGACTGCGGGGATGCGGAGCAGGGTTGTCGGGGTAACAGGGAGGGAGAGACGGCGAAATGCAGAATGGCAGCGAAGGGGGGGTGAGGGAACAAGAATATGGTGAATATCAACGGATGGATTACTACTAGTAAGGCGGCAGACTGGTGATGGTTGCGAACGAATACAGGTGCAACTGGCAGATTGACTGAACCCTATCCTCCATAGGATTATGTGGGCATTCATGGGAACGCTAGTTTTGGATCTAATCATTGCACCGCATATCTTTGAGTAGTTTCAGTCATTTTATTTAGACTTCCTAATATCGGTTACCAATTCAGCTAAAAATCGCCCAGAAAAATGTGTCATCACCAGTCACCCGTAGGAAAACATGTATTAGTTCGACCAAAAACTACAATGCTTACAGTTTTAAGTAAGACATTTTTATCGAGGACTTCTGACAGGCAATCAATTATGATCAGCTCGAGTACGTACTGTTTGCGACATGTAGGTACTAAAAGAATACAAAGAAATGACGAAATCGCAGGAAAGTTTATCTAAAACAAAACATTATTTTTTATTATTGTAACAAATTACCAAAGCTGCATTCCCGTTTATCTGTCTGTTCACCCAAAGTCATCACTTACTAATGTCATTTCGACTTTAACGCATAAAACATAAAGCAGTCATAAAAATGGCTACCGATGGCTAAAAATGGCAAGCTATCTATAACATAATAATTGATGGAATATTTCTATACCCCTCGTACTATCACCAGAAACATACCCCGACTTTGGCTTAATTCTTTCGCTAATATGCAAATAAGAGTACAAAAAAAACGGAGTGATCACACAAGTTAGATGAGTTCGTCAAAACATTCCCTTAAAGCCAGTAAAGCTCATTTAAAGTCAATATTATTCAAATGTATAAAAAAAGAAATATTTCATCGTAAAAATTGTAACATATACCCGGGAATTAAGGAAGGCATGGATATGTTTGAAAAAAATGCCACCTTTAAGCCAATAACTATCCTATTCTAAGATGTCATTGCGTACTTTATGTATTTAGAAATGCCCAAAAAAGTTATGACTACAAATACAGATTTCATGAGTTCCTTGAACATAAAATACACACAATGAAAAATCCACGAATAACAAAATTACATTATGTGCAAGTCCTCGCTGTACTCTCAAACCCCTGGAAATTCACGAACGCTGGCGATGGATTCAGAGTTTAATTAGAAATGAAACCGAGCACGGAGAGATATGCACTCATTCCGAGATCAAATTAAATTATTTTTATGCCGAATAAATCATTGTAATATTATGTAAATTTCAGTTCATAAGGCAGAGGAAGGCATGTTTATTTTTGGTACTCCACATAAAAATATCGGTCTGATCTTTCATTGTTCCACTGATGAGCCAATATCATCCATTTCCCTTTTAAAACGTTTACAGGCTGACTCCATTGATTTAACGTTCATAGTCGTTAACCCACCCAATTCGCCCTATTCTTCTTCGCTCAATACACCAATTGATTCATTATTTTTCATTCCATCAAATTATTAGATTCTCATCAGCCTCCTGCAAGACCAGATATGTCAAACATAATCTGAGATTTCAGGCGTGATGGAGTGGAAACGGAACATAACAGCAATTTAAGAAATTGAGCAACTTCCACTGTGATAGCATTGATTACACGACCGGTTTCGCTTTTTACAACATCCTCAGGTCCTGAAGATGCTGTAAAAGGTCCTGGAGATGCAGTAAAAGGTCCTGAAGATGCTGTAAAAAGCAAAACCGGTCGTGTAATAAATGCTATCACAGCGGAAGTTGCTCAATTTCATTAATTGCTCTTCAGATTTGTTAAGATGTTCTCTTCCGGTACACTTTCCCCGTGTTACATGCTTTAGATCCTAGGGCGAGGGTTTATAGATAGCGTTTCAACCGCGTTGCGCGTAAGTACATCTCTACTAGCCATAGTAGGTGCTTATTTGTCATTTGGGCTAGCTAACTCATAATAATGCGTTAAAATTTTATCTCAATTGTAAAATCATCGAAAGCTTGGGGTAACGCAAACTGGATGAGTTCCAGAGCTGGAACCAGCGGTCGTCTAGCTGGCACTCATCCGGATCCCAGCAGCATGCGATGCATCCCTCTGCATATTCACAACCCCCTCCTCCACATTCAAAACATCCCATCTCCACCCTTCACACAAAACCACCCCTCCCCCAAATTATATAGCTCAAATCGTACCGCCCAGTCTGCGCGCTATAAAGTTTCGCCAATCGCGCACCCATCGAACAAAGATCTGCATGGATTAATGAATGCATGGGTTGTGTAGGGAGAGTGTGGGGGGAGGATATCGGTGGGTATTTCCCGGCGGGGAATGGAACGGGAGGGTTTAAAAGGGAGACGAAGAAGTTGCAAAAAAAGGGGGCCGGGTCGGACGATAGGGGTGCGTTTTTGGGTGAGGGTCCCCGAAAATGTCAATATATCCGAAATTTCGGCGGTGGACAACAATCGGACGGGTGCAGCCGTGAAGGGAGGTTATGACGGGGAGGGAGGGGTGAGGAATGTGAGAGATATGGCCGTAGAGTTTTGCCAAGGGTTTATAGGGCGGCACCACAATCACCTCCCTTTCAGTCTCCCGCAAGACAATGGGAGCTTATGCACGCCGAGGGATGAAGGGAGGGGTCTATGATGGGGTGGTCAGCAGGTGTGATGAGGGAGCAGTGGACAGCGTCGAGAGGAAAGCACCAGCAAGGAAAACAATGCACTCAAACCAGGGTTATACAGGCGTGTAGTAGAAGGTCCTCGCACGTAAAAATAAAAGATAGATGTTGTCTAAAAGGGAACGATAGATATCAAATGAAAAAATCCTCAAAAATCTTCGTTCACTTTATGATGAACGCTTCTCAGCTGTGAATCAGCAACAGTGCAAAATAAAATAAACATTGGCTAAGATGTTAATATTGCAACGCATGCTTAATCTCAGTCCGCGACTGCTTTCTTGAAGACAGTCAAGAATCCAGCACAGCGTAGTTGTCTGCGAGTGGGTCTGGCAAACCAGAGGTCAATAGTTCGTCTTGTGATCCATGAGACTTTGAATAGTAATTGTCAAGTTATCAGCGGTGATGTCTACCTTCCGAAAGTATTTACACTATAGAAAATAAAAAGAATAGTTAAAAAAACTGTGAGGGAAATGATGCGGCCAACTTGTATTATCCAAGCATTGTTGTTTTCCCTAGTTCATGAAGTAGGCAGCAGGTTAAGAATTTCGCAACCGGCTTTTGATTTCACCAACGGACCCTAAATTTAGAAGGTAGCTCCTAAATGTAGGGAACCACAGCGATGTTTCGGCAGTCAGTCCGGTATTTTCCGCCCATCTCTTCTACAGCCGGTTTGGTATTTTGTTAGTCACTCCTGAATTGTGACAACCGTCTCTGTTGTTGCCATTCGTCTAACGGGTAACTGCCTGACCTACATTATCTCAAAACAGCGTAGCTCAGAGTGGTCTACTGAAATCAGGCTAAACCCGCGCACGGGGCATTGGCAGGATTTAAATTAGCCCTTTGGAAAATCGTAGCCGATTCCGTGGCCGGAAATTTACAACAATACTTTTCTTGAAAAATAAATGTTAAGATCATAGGTAACTACGGTACGAACAATCGATTGGTTATCGGTAGTCATTGGTTTAAACTTAAGACCAAGTTTTGACACATGTAAGCATTCTCTAAAGAAAACAACATCTTTTGCATCGCAAACACAATCTAAAGTTCAATTTTCAGCTACACTTTGGAAATATCGCTTTGTTTTACTACTTCGCAATCACCGTGCATCAGCATATGACACGACCTCTCACTGACTAGCTTCCAGTCAATACGCATTTTAAAGTCAATAATCGCGTAATTTGAATATAATCTCTAAAAGAGGGGAAATATGTTTCTCTCCCTCATCAAATACAAGAAGTTGGTTCACCCACCACCGTAAGACCGTTAAGATTTCATTTTTCGTGTTTGAGAGAAATTTCGCACATGATTATTTAAAAAAGGAAAGATTACTCGGTATATCTATCTAGGAATGACCATACCCACGAAGTTGAGCCTCCAAGCGGATAACTAATCGAGAGAAAAACTACTTTTGAAGCTTGAAATGGACTGGCAAATGTTAGGTGCTTATTTTTTTCGTGACTTTGGGTTGTTTTATATTTCCAACGAATGCAAATTACTACCTGACAACACGGGCAATTTGTAGCCATTGCCTGATAGTGACAATAATTATTTAACTGATTATAATCGGTTTATTTTCCATCAAGAATAGTAAGCTAGCGATAAAAGCCGTTCTTCCAAAACTTCATTTCGTAAAGAAAACAAATAAGTACCCTTATCACACCAAGTATTTGGTGAAGCTCACGCCTTGATGACATGACACAGCAAAATCCGGCGAAAGATACAAGTAACATACATTTGGGAGGGAAGAGCGGAAATGGAAGGAAACCGCAAATGCAAATTATGCACACGCAGGTCTAGAGGTACTTACCAAAAGATCCATGTATAATGAGTCCTCGTCTATGTTTTCAGGAGTATCTTCTTATTCCCTTGGCAAACGGCCAGAAACCAGCAAGCACAGTTCTCTGTAGAGGGCGAAGCCCCCTTCCAACCAACACAGAAATACAAGACTGGTGGAAAGTGGCTGGTGGTATCTGGAAACGATCTGAGACATCTGACAGCTCACATTCGTGGCCGTGGATTAATTCACACAAAATCGATGCACTCAAGTCTTAAAAAATATAGCTACGCCTAAGTCTTACATCCTAAGTTAAGTTTTGGGATGAGGATTATAGAAGGGATCATTTATCGCGGCACTCAATGTCCTTAGACAGTCTGTCTAGGGCATATTTCCTCTAAGTGTGCCTGTGAAGAAAAGAACAAGTACAAAACGCATAATATAAAATAATCAGCAGATATGACTGAGTCGCGCGGGTGGCTGGCCACTGCGGACGATTGACTAGTCCGCATTGACCACCCGGAACCCTCAGAAACGGCCCTACCACCTGGACACGCTTGTCATTGCGTGCGTCGAACGCTACTACGAGACAGAGATATGAGTTAAGGGAGAACTGAAAACAAGACACAGTACCTTAAAATCTTAGTATCCAACGGCTCAACCACGAAGAAGTATAAGAAAATGTTGAAGTGCCGAAAAGAGAGAATCGAAAATTACTCGATTCAAAAGTGATTGATAATTGTCGAAAGTTGGCGAGATATGAACTAAAAGCGGACAGCACAAGAATCCCACTTGCAAACTCTTCATCCCTGAATGGAGAAGAGCAGACCCTATTATTTTTTTTAATGACTTCGGGTTGACGCCGTTGGATTCGGCGGCTCCCTACCTTTGGAGCGGCTGCGTCTCCCTTGGCGTCCACGGCGTCGGACGCAGTCCACCGTTGGTTGATTCCCTACCTGTAAGAAAAGAGAACCCAAAGTGAGTTTTTGGCGCACGGATAGAAATAAAATTTCATCGAGACCTCAACCGACATTAGAACCTTTTCTACAATTTAACTACGGGATTCAAATCAAAGAGAGTTCAATCTGCATTTGCACTTGAAGTGCTAACAACAGTATTCAGCTGGACGGTTGGCTCATCGGTAAAGTATAGTGCTTCCCAAATTTCTAAGCCCAAACGGTATTGGAGAGTTCAATTCGCACATTTAGGGGTTCCAGAGTATTGACGAGAATGTGTCAACCCTGTAAAGATTCTACTCTTCTGGCTGTAAAGAGTTTAAAGTTGCGTGTTACTCAAGATTCACTTACAACAAAAAAGAGAGACTTTTGATGAAGACCAACGGGCAGGCCACAAACTTTCCGGTCGATATGATTTCTAAAGGTAACATCAATACTCGACGTACATATTTACTAATTAGGGATTAGCAGGTGGAAGTGAAGTGCTAAGGGTCCTTTTGTGGAAATTACTGATAAGGATGATGATGATAGCTGTCAATTGACTTCCACCTTTGACCGGGCCCGTGGAGTGAACAATAGAGTCAGGTTGGTGACTCAACCCTCCGCCGACCACCTTTGTTATTTGCGCAGAGGCGTGAACATCACTGTCGGCTGGCTACTGTTCATACCACTCGAAAATATTCCGTATACGCTACTTCCTAGCGCCCTACCTATGAATGTCGGCTAATCCGAAAATTTTGCTATTCGGACAGGCCTTGGTCCTTATTTAATTTGTATTAGCAGGGCTCTACTGACTTACTTTTTCCCATATTCCATTTCCCCAGGTTAGACACGAAAAGATTTTGTCCAAAAGCAAATTAAAGCTAGATAATATTTATTTCCATCATTGTCGTATTACGCCGATGACTATGTCAAACGAATTATAGCACCGCAAGACCTTTCGCTTGCCCGGCCAAAGCGCAGACTACTACACTTCTAAGGTTTCCTAATTCTCTTGGTTATTTTGGAGGATTGATTCTATGCTTCCTTGAATCCAGCAAAATTGACAATGACATTAAAAAACCCGGGTAGCGTAGCGGTCTGCGTATTGACCCGGCAAGCCTAAGGTACTTGCTTCGATTTCCGATCCAGACGGTTTTTTCATATAGGCAAAGGCATATAAGAATGGTGGCAAGAAAAATCAATGTACACTAACACATCTTGAGATGTAATTTTAAGTGCACTCTCTGCGGATGACCAGGTTGTGTTGTCAAATTAAGAAAATAATGTAAAGGAGGTGGCCCTGTCGTGTCCGCATCACTTGGCAAAAGAATAAAACTTAAAAATGTCCACATCAAACTTAAGTTATAGTATTTCGCGCAAAAGAATATATAATAACTAAAATTGCAATTGAAAATGAAACTGATGAACAAGTACATCTCTTCAATTATCTAGGATGCAATGTATCGATGTATCATAAATATGAAAACGACATAGAGAAAAAGCTGTAGCGTTTTCAGCATATGACGGGCACAATAAAAAGGACCTAACTAAATTAAGTCAGAAGGGACACGATCACGACATTCTATTATGTGATGACTGTTCCTCTATTGTTGTACGACTCTGAAATCTGGCCATTGACAACTAGCCAGAAAAATCGACTAGAAACTGCATAAACGAGACTTCGGAGAATCCTACATCTCATCTACATCTACGAAGTACCGTGCAATACACCACTAGGGTGTGTGGCACGGGGTGATTCCACACCAGGCATGCAGCGCTCGTCCCAGTACAAATCGGGACCTCGCACGCTCCCACAGCCGCTAAGCATGGACCAAAAAGCAGTCAGGAAAACAGTCCGCAGTCAAACCAGAAACAGGGAGAGTGCTACGTAAATGAACATGCAGAACAATGTTGTAGACACATCTAGTGGTTAATATTACTAATACTATTAATTTATGAATTCTACGAGATACTACTTCATGCAGAGAACAAAATAAAATAACGCCGGACATATCAAGCGGTGTGAAGTGTTAGTAATGATACTATGTCAAACACAAGTGAAAATTCTACTCTACCCAAGCGAAGGTGGGAGTTACATATGATAGTACTATCGCAACTATTATGATCCCTTATTGTAGGTGGAAAAAATGACATTTTAAATCTATCGGTTCTACAATCTATTTCCTTTATCTAATTCCTGTGATAGTTTCTACCGTAGTACGATGGCTGTAGCAAAATATGTTCAACGTTCGGCAAAAAATTGTCTGCTTCGAATTTGCACAAAAGATTTAACCTGTATTTCTCCCTTCGATCAGTTAGAGATTCCCACCCTAATTCCTTCAACAATTCGGTATTTGGGGGAATTTTATCAGGGCCGGGTGATTTCTTGGAGTTAATGGATTTCAGATGACTTTCTATTCCACGCGTAGTGATATTAATAGACTACATTGGGTGCTAATACAGCCAATGCATTGTAGCGGTGTTATTTAGAGAGCATTTTGTATAGACGCTTTGAAAAAAGATGCTGAGGGTATTTGCTTTTTCTAATTTGTTGTTTGTTCTTTCCCTAGATTGTTCTTTAGTGACGTTACTGTTGATTTGCAGCCTTGAACCTCCCTCACGTACGCCTAGCCTCATCCTAGCAGGCTATAGACCACAAGTCCTACAAAAAAAATCAAGAAATCAGGGAGTAGCTAGGTATGTACCTATTGCATTGCATGTCCTAAGAATGGAAGATGATATTTTTCTTAAACTATGACTACAGACCCACAGGAATTGGTATTCCTGTGGGAACAGGTATTAGACGTCCCGGGAAGAGATGGATGAATCAGTTATGAAATTCTTTGTTCCTTCATTCTCGGGTTTACACCGCGTTGATTGTTTTTCAAGAAGACAGTTACATGAGAGGAAAGCAGGTGTAGCGGGCCTACATCAACGCGACAACATTACAGTCCCAACACGTCGACCTGAAGTCACCTGAAGGGGTACGGGTAAAAAAAAAATTATTTTGAGAAATCCCGAGAATAGAGGAACATTTTACATCGACGCCACCGAAATCTAATCTAGGGAACATGAAATGCTTTGTTCGGAACGGGCATAACTGTCTAATCAGAAAATGCTTATGATGATGATAAGGTGGATATTTTCTCCTGGAACTTTCTGCCAAGTGTATTATGTTTATGTACGTGTACATTCTAATAGGCTTAGGACGTCGATTTCCTTCCCATTCAAAGCAGAACTCCGTCTTAAGTACACGATTTCAACCTTACATTAAAAAATGAAAAAAATATTCAATGAAAGGTAATTGAAGCAAAAGACGTATGCAATGATAGGTCAGAATTTATTTTAAAAAAAGGATAATTTATTTAAAAACAGCCAGTTCTGCACACTTAACACCAATAATTAAACAATATTGACCGTGTCTACCACGAAAGGGAACAGCGAGATGGGTGCATAAATGTATGTATGAAAAACCCCACACGATATTATAACATTTGCACCTTGCAAACGAAATGGTAGGTCCTAAAAAGATTTAAGATCATTCACTACTATAATATTTCATCTGAATGTAGAACAAATCATAAGTTAATAATGAACTCACTGATCCCCTTAATTCTCCACAATGGTTAAAGACAGACGACACCTTTCTAAATGCACCTTTGTTCACCTCCAGGAGAACCTCTTTCACATCAAAGATCTTTCGTCCGTTCTTCACACCCTCATGCAATTAGAACGTTTTCTGAGAGCTAAGTAGTACTGTCAAATTCTCATCGCTCTCCAAAAGAGTAGAAACCTTTTTCTAGACAATATAGCATCTGATTAGTACCAGAATCAAATTACGATACTGATTTTATAAATTTAATAAATAATAAAAATAAAGTCATTTTTAAATAATTTTATCGTCAAGCAGTAAACGAGCACTGAGGTGCAGTTCGTTTTGCACGTTTGGACGGATTAATACGACAAAATATATATAAAAAGATATGACGATAAAAGGTACAATGAATTACAAAATAAAAAATGAAACTGATTTCAACTATTATGCAAATGTAAATCATAGCCAGTTTTTTATTTAAACCAGCACTATGTATAAAATATTATTTTTTACAACACGGAAACGTGACCGAATGAATGTACTTAATCTGAGGAATAGTGGACTGCGAAATCAAAGAGCAACCAGCATCTCACCTTATGAAACTGCGTCTCCCTAGGCGATTGAGCGGTGCGGCCCGGTATCGGTCACCCAGATGAATACCTCTTGCTCGATCAACTTCCTTCAATATCACACACACACAACACATTTCCTACTTCACCAATGGAAACACCAAACACAGAATGTGCACACAAACCATTGGTGAGAAAAACACAGACAAGACACTGGATTTAAAAAAGTCGGCTGAAAAAAATAACTCAAAAATAACCACCGGAAGGTGCACGAAAATAGTAGAAAGAACTTCTTTCTGAATATTAGCACAAAATGAGGGGACTCTGCACTAAATAAGAGGCACTGGGTCACTATTTTGGGGGCTAAGAGCACTTAACACTGAAACACAGAAATATCAGTAGGTTCTCCAAGAACACAGAAGAAAATCATTGAGCAACTTCTTCCCTGAATCCTCTGCGCACATTTTATGACAGCAATTCTGAAGGCATGACTGAAATTTAGCGGACTGAGATAAAAAATATTAGATGAGCAAAACGCCTTCGCACAAATTTTTAAGATCTGAATCTTTCCCGGCGAATGCTTGATATGAAGACTTCTCGGGTTTACAGCCAGGTAATGTCGTTGAACTGTACCGACGTTACGATGACGTATTCTGCCATCGAAGTCAGGGTGAATCTTCATCCTGAAGACGATGGCAAACTACGTCATCCAATCGTCGGTGCAGTTCAACACCATTAACCGGCTGGAAACCCGAGAACTCTTCATATTTTGCACAAATTCATTCACTTGGCCACTTTCTTGCTCTGATACAGGCGGGTGCACTGCTTCGCACGTCTTCTTCACTCCGTGGACCTAGCATAAGCTTGATCCGGGTCTCTCCTGTTGCCCCTACCCATGAGTGCATGGGTTAGAGGTGCGCCAAGGTAAACAATGTGGTTTGGCGCGAGCAGGACACACGTCAAAACACCACTAATCATCGCGTTAACCTGCGGAAAGAAGAGAAGGGCGATATCAGAAAGCACGGAAGAAATATCACAATATAAGTAAATCACTAGAGGCACGAACTTCGCATACTATTTCTCGTCAATGTCTACAAGAGCTCGAAGAATCTACGACTTGAAAACGAGACCGCAGTAAGTGAAAGCCAAGGAGCTTAAAATGAAATGAAGGGAGCACGGCCGTGAACGCTCACGGACGAAGGTGAAGCAGGAACAAGGGTGCGTGGAATGAGTAATGTGCCGAGTATGCGTGGCCGACCAGTCACAAAACATCGCTTTACTTTTGGATTTTAACTTAGGTTTGAAGAAAATCAAAACGTTAGCTGGAGCAAGGCATAATCTGTGCCGACTGTAATGGTGAAATTGGCCACAAGAATCAAATGGAATATCACCTCTATTTTTTTCTAACCTCCTCGGGTAAAACATTCGTGTGGAATTTGGAAATCCATAGATCCGAGGCAAGTCGAGAGTACAATTCGAAAAGCGGAACAGAAAAGGATGGAAGCCTTCGAAGCCTGAAGTATGAAAAGAACGATACACATAAAAAAGGACGGACAACTTGAGACACGAAGTGGCACGCAAAAGAAACGAAGAAGATAGTCTGTATGAAGCAAGGACTATGGTTAATATGGCACACCCAGAGACACATTGAAATTGTAATAAACTAAGCGGAGAATATCAGCTCATAAGCTTGGTTGTAAGGTAAATGTCATTAATTGGTGGGTGGATAATAATAAGTTAGCACCAATAAGAAAGCGACAATAAGAGGTTTAAGAGATCTAAACAGGTTTGAAGCCGGGAGGAATTTGGTTGGAGTTAATGAAAAAATAACAGCACTGGGTGGATTACACAGCCAGGTAGCAGAATGTTGGAGGGCAACGTTGTAAGAATACTTGGGAAAAAGTAGCGCAAAAAGATGACGAATTCTACATCAACACGGAAAGTTTTCGTCGAAAACAAACCTTTACATGGTAGACTAATTCAGATAAAAAGGTAACAGGTTTACCCCTCAGACTACCAAGGGGGGAAACGAGATTACCCCAAGTAACATTTTTTATCGCATAACCTTTAATTGTTTTGGGAGGATGTTATGCTTCACAATAATTGTTCTTGAATGGTTTTTGAACATTATTACGTAAAAAGAGTTTTTTTTAAATTTCAATATTTAATACCTAATTTGGAGAAATTATTTTTGGGGTAACCAGATTAACGACCAGACGTTGTTAACGAAAGTATCGAAACGGTTTACGAAGGAAATCCACTCAAATAAGTAAAAATAAGCGGTCAGTAAAGTTTATTATTATTTTGTAATTTGTATTTATTCAAGAGGGTAATAAATAAACTTTTGATTGTTTATAGGAAACTTTATGGATGTTTTCTTGGAATATTTTATCGATTTTTTTAGTAATTGAATCATTCAATGACGCATTACGATGTTCATAGCAATTATTTTTTTTTATTTCAATTTATAATTAATTGAATTAAGTACACTGTATTTTTATTATGTAATATAGTTAATTTTATTATATATAAGTTAACTTGATTTTTTCAATATGCATATTGATTTTGTGGAGGAAAGTGCGCCGAATGAATTAAATGGCAAAGTTTGCATGAAAGTCAGCTGCTGAGCATCACTATGTTTTCTATGGCATATTGCACATTATATAACATTTCAATGGATTACAGTGTTGAAATAAGGATACTAAATATTATATAATATCATATGTCAGATCAGATGACCTAAGTGAAAGGAAATGTTAGACGCTGTTGACCTTTCCATTCTGTAAAGTGACCGCAGAGTTGCAATAATCGTGCCGGTTGCAAATTTTTTCGCGCTAGATATCTTGGAAGCCTGAAAATCTGTGAGTTGTTACAGAATAGTGAAGCTCATAAAATAGAGGACTGCTGAAGATAGCAATTTTTTTCAATCAGGCAGGTGCATAAGGCAGTTACGATGTTTTCTTTCTGGTGGAACGTATGAGTATCAAATGAGAAATGACAGTTATCAACCTAAACGCACACAAAGTAAGCATTTTAGTAGCCCCCTGGGGCACGCCAAATCTAAGAATTGTGCTACCTTCAGTAGTCTCTATCTTATGAACATCACTAATTTGATATGACTCGCTGCTGCTGCTGCTGATATTAGTATTCCAGCTTGCGTCAGATGTTCTACATCTACGAAGTACCGTGCAAGCCACCACTAGGGTGTGTGGCACGGGGTGATTCCACACCAGGCACGCAGTACTCGTCCCAGTACAAATCAGAACCTCGCACGCTCCCACGGCCGCTGGGCGCAGGCCAAAAAGCAGTCAGGAGAACAGTGCGCAGTCCAAACAGAAACTGGGAGAGTATGCAAACGTCATTAGGAATGCAAATAATTGAAATTCACATTGTTTCAATTTATCATTAGTTTCGGTTATCGATGTTCCAACGGCTAATTTAATATCGCACCTCTCAATCAGCGCTACTTCTACAGCAAATATAACATACATAACTATAATGGAATTAAAATACGCGGCCCAGAATAGCCAGAACAAGGTTATTACTTGTCCCAACTTTTTCGTAGTAACTATCCAAAAATAAAAATAAAACTTTCTCAAAGTGTACATATAATTTTGGAGTTTTAAAATTTGGATATGGATTAAAAAAGGACGAAAATAAATCAATAATAATCCATAAAAAATAAACTTTAAAATCTAATAAAAGTTTGGAAAGACTAAGGCGCAAAAAGGTCTGATGAGGAGGCAGGAAAGTTAAATAATAAAGTGACATGAGCATTTCCATAATGACAAATATCCCAAACGATGAAAAGAAAGTTTCCTAATTCCGTTATTAAATATACCATTCGCATTAATTAGAAATTCTACACGGATCTCTCAATCAATGGAGCAAGTTTCCGTTTGGAAGGACCGGATATAGCAATCATGTCAAAAAATAATTAGCCTACACATAGTAGTATTTACGCTGCAGTTCCACTTAAAATGACAACTCTGGAAAATAAAGGTAACATAACATTATGTGTAATATCCTTCCCAAATCTGTGAAATCTGGGAATAGGCAATGATAGAAAAACGTTAATAAGAGATTGAATGGCAAAGATACAGAGGCATAATAAAAATAATACAAACTGACGATGGACGACACAGAGTGATTGAAGGCAATGTGGAAGATGAAGTTAACATTTTTCACCAAGTTTTCAGGCTCCAAAATCATAGGGGTTGGAAGGATACATGCTTTAATACGTGTATCTCTGATTGTTATTATTCTGTTGGTTTTCGTCATACACTTTGTAAAGTAAACAGAAATTATTCCATTATTTAGTCATGAATATTGTTCAAGGCGTCAAGCATGGGTAATTAAGAAATATAATTACCGTGTAGTATTAAGCTTAGCGTTTGAAGTAGTAGTTAATTTGTAATTTTCCACGTCATTAACCTTTTAGGTATTTTGCTTGAAAATATGCCTATCCTTTTCACAAAACACTGGGCTGTGACTATTGAGTGCCAACAGAGTATTACATCATACAATTCCGGCGGGTAACTGAAAACGAAGTTTCACGTTTCGCCTGCACATATTGTTCCATTCATCGTCGTTCGTGTGCGCTTAAGAGCACTGCTATATAATCGTCTATACCAACTTCAACACCTCGATTAAAATGATCCCATGATACGGCAAAGCAAAATTAATCTTCGAGAAAATACATAGTTTTAAGAACAGAGTGAAAAGAGCCATCTATACTAGAATATGCTACCAAAGAACAGATCATTAGGACAGATTCGTAAGCACTAAATCGATAAGTATATTGACAATGATGACGATCCATGAATTTTCAAGACGAGTCAAGATGTACCTAGAATGAACAAAAAGTAAAACAGTATTTTCACTTTCATATCGCAAGCCACGACAAGGTAACAGAGTGGTTTTGGTTGAGCAATAACTAAACTAAGTGCACATAGACTGTACTGAGAGGGCGACATTTAATCATAGGTCCTAGAGAAGGAAACGAACCAAAAATATGGAAGCCGCAGATACTAAATGATAGGGAGATGGGAATGGAAGGCGGCCGCCATAATACTACTCACATTTTGCTCCCGATGCCATTTTTTTATTTTTTTAATCCACCATAATGCTCCTTACATTTTGTTTTCGATATTATTTTTTTTATAAAAATCACACATTTTATTTTTTCCTGGGCGGCGATTTGTTACTCATTTTTACGAAAAATAAACTTCGGCATTATTGTCATTTTCGCTCGTTTCGCTCTCGTTATTCGATGGGAAAACGCCGGCGGCGGTACCGAGGCCTCTGAACGGAGTGGCGAGGGGGGGTCTGGGGGTGGGAGGAAGGGGTGATGGGGAGGGGGTTGCTATGTGGGTCGGCTGCGAGTCCCACCACCTCCCTTTCCTCCCCTCATCTATCCCATCTGCCCCCCTTCACCCTCTTTACACCACTACGCCCCGGGCGAATGCGGCGAGAGAGCGGCGGTGCCCCCCGCCGCCCCATCTGACTCCATACCACCCCCAAATATCTCTCTTTCCGCGCGGTCAGGCGGCAGGAGAGAGCGGAGGAGAGCGGGCGAGCGAAAACACAGCTATGGGGGTTGGAGGGCGAGTGGTGGGAGTCGAACCCAGAGGCTACAGGGCGGGAGAATGGGTGGGAGGGGCGGCGTGACGCGTTATATGGTGTGTGTGTGTGTGTGTGTGTGTGAAAGAGAGGGATTGGAGAGGGTTTTGTCGGGTGTTCGGGGGCGTCAAAGGGGAATGGGGTGGAGGAGGGTGAGTAGAGGGAGGGAGATTCGGGGCGGGTTTGAAGCAAGAGCAAAAGAGGTCGCTCTCTCTCTGGGCACACATACAGAGAGACACCATATGTGGGCGAGAGGGAGAAAATAACTGCGGGGTTGAGAGGGAGGGAGGGATTCAAAGGGGAACGAAGAGAGTGAGATTGCGCCCCGATTCACCCGATGATCGACCCTTTTTTATTTTATATTTCGTGCTTTCAAAATATCACAACGTTTTCGCTATTTCGATCGGCGAGGTCTTGCGATCGAATGGAGTCGTATTCGATTTGACACCCATTCGACAATATTCACATTCGACTGGAAGCGGATTCGATCCGATTAGACCCTCCTGACGACATTTTTGAAGACACCACGCGAGCAAGAGGGAGAAAATAATGTTTTTTACCGTTTTGATCACGGATAACTCACAGAATAATGATTCATCGTAATAGATGGCCGATAATCTCTCTTCCCTCCTTGGTGTAATCCTGAAAGCGATCTCATTTCATCTAGTAGGTACGCGGATCATATCAGCTATTATATCATATTATGTTTGTGTGCAATCGTCAACCTAAAGTTTATTACATTTAGCGTTCTCCCATTTGACTGATAGGTCTCAGGAAAGGCCCTGCAAAGTCGACAGAAGGGTAGCTTCTAACTTTTTTACACCGCTAATTTATACAAACTACCAACTTGTAATTTCTCACTCTGCGTCTCTTTTTAGACCCTTGTACATACTTTCTGTCCCTTCCAAAGCCACACAAAATTCTTATTCTTCCTTTTCCGCGCAGGTCCCACATTCTCCCTTCGATTCTAAGTCCTCTGGATTGCCAATGAGGTTCTCAGGTGAGGGAATATGGTTGAGAATGCCATCAAGCTCTTCAGCATGTCCTGCCCAAAAGGTACCGTACAATGGGGATACTTATCATCACTTTTCGGAGATTTTTGAAATAAATTGCGAAAAAAAGGCTCTTGCCATTATTTTGGAAAATAAACTCACGGCCCGCAGAAACCCTGGACGCTGATACCATGGCGGACATAACCCGTACCCTATTGGCGAATCTAATGGCCACTGATGGCAGCACCATCGTCTTTGTTTTTTTTTCGGCAAGGTGATCCATTGAGTTGACTGGAGGGGGCGATAGCTTCCCAAGGTGAAGCCAGTCCGTTTTTCCATGGTATTTAAGGTACACAAATACTAAGGATTCATTCTGTTGTATGAGATATTATTTTTTTCCCCGAAAGTACGTCTTTTGGCCGTAATAAGAAAAACTCACTTGCCATCCACAGATGGTTTGCTGCTCGGTTTACGGCTCCAGTAATGAATTACGTGTTGACAAAATCTCCAGTTTCGCCCTTGTCTGTTACTTCTGAAGTGTATTAAAGGTACACAAATACTAAGGATTCATTCTGTTGCATGAGATATTATTATTTCTCTCTGAAAGTACGTCTTTTGGCCGTAATAAGAGACATTACCATTCACAGATGGTTTGCTGCTCGGCTTACGGCTCCTGTAATCGGCGCGATAGGAAGATACCAGGCATTACATTCAGTGATTTAACGTGCTTATGACGTTTTAGCCAGCATTGACTATGCATCTAAACTTCGTGTTAATGAGCGAACGATACCCCTGGCCTCATCCTCTAAATCGCGCTCATTATTTTAACGTGGTGTTCGACAGTTTGCCAGAATTGACAATACATCTAAACTTTGTGTTTATGATTGAACGTTGCTCCTAGCCTCATACTCCAAATAGTTACAATTAATGCGTTTAGCCATTGATTGTGAAAAATCAATAGTGAAAGTATTATTTTTTCAATATACGTGCAATGCATTAATTTTATTGGTCAGTTAATTTGTTCGATTTTTTTCACATTCTTCTAAGTTTGGCACATTTTCATTTTCCTAGCTGTATTGCTAAATGTTCTGGTTCCCACAATATATATTTATAATAATTATTATAAGTGTCCTAAAGGATTTTTTTCCATTGGTAACACCTTTCTAGCTATAGAATTTCTGAATTTTTGGTAACAAATAAAATCTTTTCATAACGGTCGCTTATCTTTTAAAAGAATTTTATTCCAATATTTATTTGATAATTTCTATCTTCTTCTGTAATTTCGTACCATTTCGTTTAGCAAATAAGGTCCTTAAGGAGTATTTGCTCCAAAATTGTTAGCGCGTTATGCATATAAATCTTATGTAGTTTCGTAAATAACATTTCGTATGCATATGGGATTCTTTCACTTTAAAAAAGACTATTGCCTCTAATATTTAACAAATTTGGTCATAATATTATGCATTCCATCATCTAATTTGTATTCTCAAAACAAGAATATACAAAAGTATTTATATTCGTGCGCAAACATTCTCATCTCACATATGTTGCCTTGGAGCAGTATATTCATATTACTTTTTATTTGCCGTTACCGTGGCTAAATAAATAAAATACACCATTAATGTGTTTTCCAGGTTTTTCATTTTTATCGTGAATAAGCAGAAGAGTCGTCGTTCAAATATTATTAGGGCAAAATAGAAGTCGTGGAGGTAAATAACATACATGTCAATGTTATACCTAGGTGCAGCAATATGATACCAGTCCATTTGGATATAGCTAGTTTTTTTAATAATAAAGGCCACCACTATACTCTTGTTTCTTTCCAAATACGAAGGTAATATGGACGATTAGGTAGTCATACTTCAAATGCATTCAAAGGATTTCAATTTTTAAATGTTTTCTTAATTGACTCTTCCTTCTAGAATCATGTTAGTTTATGCTGTTATGTTTCAGCGAGTGTCACTAAGCTAAATAGTAATTCGAATACCCTATAGAGTCAGGCAGCATCTCATTCTTCAGGAATATTTCATCTCGTATTTACTTTTAACAGCAAAAATATCTTTTACTAACCAGGATAAAAGATTATTTGGTTGATTAAACGAAACCGCGAATTTCAACATCAGTTCGTAATGTGACTTAAAGGAAATGTAATCAAATCTGTTTTACCTCCTGAAATTGAAGAAAAAAAGTTCTCATAATGTTTCACGTCACTTCAATTATAGACATGGTATGGGTGCTAAGTTTATTTATAAAATACTGTTGTTTGTATTGAAGATTAATCACTGGTCTGCATTGTTCATATAATTTGCAAAATACTATCTATGTAATGATAGTAAAATGTGTGAATGAGTTGCCTTGAAATTACATGTTAGAAATTGGTGGGCGCTAGGACCTTAGCACGAAGGAATGCCAGAAAAGACGTTCGAGAAAGAAACTTCTGTATCTATGTATTTAAGTTAATAGAAGAAAATGTTGAATTTTACACAATTTAGAAATTTGAATGGTGGAGAAGAGGAGGGTTAATGAGCAGTGTTTTACGGAAAAAATGATTAAGAAAATAGAGGAGAGAAGGATATGGAAAAACGTCAACACCAACCGAGTTAAATAATAAACTCCGACGAGTGACCAATAGGGCAAAGGAAAACAGGAGGAAGGGACAATGCGAGGATATGGAAAATCTGCAGGAAGAGGGGGAAGTGGGTGCTTTATACGCCAAAGAGAAAATGTTATCGGGTGGTAAGAGAGGGCAAACGATACCAAAGGTTAAGGACAAAACAGGGAAGATATTAATCGAACAGGAAGATATCCAGAATAGGTGGAGAGAATACGTAGAGGAGCTATATGACAGCGAGAATAGACCGGTGAACCTTGATATAGAGGATGAAGGAACAATAGATAAGGATAACCTCGGACCGGAGTTACTTGACAGCGAAATAGAGAGGGCATTAAGGGAGATGAAGGGTAGAAAAGCCGTGGGAACCGGTAACCTAGCCTCCGAGCTACTGAATAATCTAGGTAGTAAGGGGAGACGATCGTTTTTCGAAATTGTTCCTAGGATCTACGAGGAAGAAGTATGGCCAGAGGATTTCGTGAAAACAGTATTAATACCTACCTATCCCGAAGAAGAAGAAATCGTCAGAATGCGAGGAGTATAGAACAATTGGTTGAATTTCGCACGCGGCAAAAGATTTGCTTAAAATATTAAATAGAAGGTGAGAGAGTAAAGCAAATTACTATTTAGGCGATGACCAGTTTCAGTTCAGGAAGGGGAGAGCAACTTGAGACGCGATTGCGGCAATGAGGGCACTTATAGATAAAAGGATAGTGTAATCAGGATGTATTTGCTCGCTTTTTGGATTTCGAAAAGGTGTTTGACTGAGTAAAATGGGAGAAACTCATACAGATACTCCGGAAAATAGGAATAGAATGGCGTGATAGGAGACTCATCCGAAATTTATATATGAGTCAGATGGCACAGGAGAGGGTAGCTGACGGTAAATCAGGGTGTTCAGTTATAGGTCGCGGGGTGCGGCATGGGTGTTCGTTGTCACCTATGATTTTTATCATCTATGCGGAGGAAATGGTAAGGGAGGCATGGGAAGAGCTAAGAAGATGTAGGAATCAAAGTAGGAGGTCAGCGGATAAAGTCGATTAGATTCGTGGAAGCCCAGGCGTTGGTCAGTAGATCATCGAAAGGATTGCAAGCATTAGTAGATGCATTGGAAAAGCAGTGCGAGAAATACGGAATGAAGATTAATCAGAAGAAAACAAAAGTAATGGGATTCTCTAGGGCAAAGAAAGCGAGGATGGTGATAAAAGTAGGAGGGCACAAACTGGAGCAAGTAGAACAATTTAATTACTTGGGCAGTACGATAGAAGAAACAGGGAAGAGTAGCAAGGACGGAGGAGAATAGCGCTAGCAAAAGAAGCTTTCAATAATAGAAGGGAGCTGATGACGGCGACGTAAGGATGTATAAAAGAGGCTGGTGAAGAGCTTGATATAGAGTGTGGCGTTGTATGGGGCAGAAACGTGGACCTTGATAAAGGAAGACGAAAATAGGCTGAAGGCGTTCGAGATGTGGGTTTGGAGGAGGATGAAGAAGGTGCGGTGGACGGAAAGGAAGACAAATGAGGAAGTGATTGACATGGCTGGTGAGGAGAGGAAACTTGTGGATGAGATTAGGGGAAGGATGTTGGGCAAGCGGGGAAGGGGGAGAAAGAGAATAGGTTTTATTGTCGGGATGAAGAAAGGTAGGATTTACGCTGAGAAGAAGAAAGAAATACTAGGGGGAAACTGCACGTTTAAAAATCTAGAGGATTTTCTCTGACTTTCAATAAAACCTTTCTTTAACCGGTAGATTACTCAGGTGATGATGATGAGTATATATAACTAGTGGTCTAAATTTTTCGCGTTTGCGAAAACGCAGATTCCGTAGTTTTTACGCGAATCATGCAATTTTGGTGTTTATTAAAAAAATACACGATTTTGAAATATTTTTGGTTATTTTGCTCCGCATTAAAGCCTTGATGGGATTCAATAACTGTGATGAAAGATCTTTTTATTTTATGTATTTTATTTATTTCAACTACCCCGAAAACAGCTTGCAGTAGCCACTTACATCCGGTGATGTAACATTAACAAGAGACGAACACACACACACCCATGTCCTGGGTGGAGAATAATCCACCCAGACGGGACTCGAACCCGCGACCCTCGGATCTGTGTAAAATAACCGTCCGTATAGTAATCACACAATTTTAGAACCACTGCGGAACGAAAATTCCAATCCTCTTGGCGTATATTGACGTCTTTATCGCGATACTAGCAAGCGCTTGGCTGCGCATGACATGCAACGTCCGGCGCCATGCGGGTTGCGTCCCAAAGCCTTTTCACATCTCCCTCATTCCCCGACTCCGGGCATTGCAGAACAGCCACTTGACCACATATGCGTACACAAGTTTAGGAACTGGTTAACAATGACCTACATCCTTATAATAATCTATAAACGATTAATAGTTGCAAAGGTAAAATATATGGTTGAGTAGTCAACTTATGCCATTTTTCACTTCGGGCATTTTCTACTTAAAATCCGGAAGTGAAAATGAAACAAAATGTATCGCGTCACAATTAACAATATATTATATGATTTAAATATTTTAAGGCGTCAGTTTCTAGTAAAAGAATACTTAAATCCGGGCTTGAATTCTCCGAGTTAACCCCTACGACTTTTCCTGGGTCTCCCCGGGTGTTCAGCCTCTCAAGTACACCCTTATATCAATCGCACTCTGGCAAGAAATGTCTCACAGCTAAGGAAAAATTGCAATCATCACATTGGGGCTGGGCCTTCATCGAGGCGTTGTTCATTTAATTTACATTCATTTATTAACACCTGGTAACGACTCTTTAAAAAATAATGAGTGTGCGAAGATGAATTAGAAGATACTGAGGTATGCCTAAAATGGATGAACTCAACATTTATTTCCCCATAGTGAAGAGTCATTAGATACGGGAGGGTTGTTTTGATATGCTTTGAAGTAGATTCGGAGAGGTTACTTTCACCTTATAATAGAGTTCTTACTTTCTTAGGAATTAACTTGAAAAAGAGTAATTTGGCCACTTGTCTAATTTTTATATGAATATTAGAAAATTGTTGGTTGCATATTTGTTGAGCATTTTTTTAAGAGTTATTTACTGTTTTAATAATCTTTCTCGTGCCCATCCCAGTTCACTAACCATCTCGGGAATGCATAACGTATCATTTGCGCTTTTTACAGTGACTTGAAAATTGACTTAATCTGTTCTTTCTACCATTATCTCATTCTACAATCCACCTCTAATCTCACCCTGTGGAAACAAATTCATGTACCTAAAATACTAAATTTTTCTACTTATTGACTAATATTATTCTTCTGCTCTTATATTTTAACGGCAATTTCATCGGTAAACTTGTAGTATACATTATCTTAATTAAATGCATTTTCCAGAAAACTACGACCTAACGACTATGACAAAAACCGTGGAGCTGTCATTCCTGGATAAACTTTAGAACACCATTAGATAGCAGTGATCAATATTCCACCGTCCTTTCAGCGATGTGGTCGAAAACAAAACGATTTTTCTATTGAATTTTAAAAACACCTTAAATTTCAAAAATCACAATTTAGTCTCTAATGTCCTCATTATTCCATTTCGTACTGGAGAACTTTCGGCGAATGGTAAAGAATATGTTAGAAAATGTAATGCCATAAGGTTTTAGGTGAGTTTTCGAGCGATTCAATCAAATAAACCACTAAATAAAGTGAAAAAAGAAGGTAAAGGTGCCATTCCAATTTCTCATAATATTTTTTAAAAATAACCCTGGAGTCAGTTTTTATATAAACGGAATGAGAATTGCAGAACACAACGGGGAACACGAATTCATTATGTTAAAATGCCTTCATTTTTTAAGGTTTTTCGTGAAAAAAACGCATACCTGTAAATCACGAGTGATTTCGTAATTACTTTCACTGATTCCTCCGCTGTGTGACTCAAAATTTTCGGATCCCTGTCAATTCCTGGAAACCGTAAATTAAAATTGTTTGAAGTCGAGCTTCATTCTTAAATTCAATTCACGAAATTCAGGAAACTCAAATGCGCTATTTTTTTCCGGTAGCTTTTCGAGGTCGTTCAGATTATTATTACCATTCAGCAGTTAATGCGTCAGTTTATTCCTCTGGTTAGTTTTACACCTGGTGGGAATGCGATAGGTTTCCTTGAGTTGTCGGTGTGATAGTATCCTAGCTTTTTTTCGTGGTTTAAATACAATTACCAGAGAATAACGAGAGGACTAACGCAAAGGAATCTCGTTACGAACGATTAAGATGGCTGTGGATGACTGGCCTGTGGCCAATCATGAATGCGCCGTTAATGGAAACCATTACGTTGAGTAACTCTGGGGAATTTAGGTGTACGTGTGGAAAACCGGGCCAATACATTCAACTTGGAGAAAATGATGCTAGGATAAAGTTTTTTTGCATGTGCCGAGGATGGACAAAGAGTCAACAAAGATTTCAAATTAAATGCATCGATCGATAATATAAGTACTACGAACATGTACATCTATTTGTGCATATCATCTCCCTTTCCTTTCTTTTTATATATTTATTACATAGCTTTTTTCAGTACATTAACTTTATCTATTAGTAGGTTTTCGTAGTTTTTTCACACTCCCCTTCACATGTGGGTGTTTTCCAGCAGTGGGTTATTTCGTTAAGGATACCAGGTCGTTACGTTTTTCCCACAATCGTGTATATATTTCTACATTGTTTATATTCCAGTTTTTTCATTATAAAATATTGATGGTCATTTTTTGTACTTTTTCTACAATTTTAATACCAAAATTTTACTAATCTCATATACGTATTTGACGATGGGTTAGATGGAAGTAGGGACAGTAACAGTCTCAATCTTACCCAAATAAAGTCGCATTATTATTATTACGAACTGGCAAGAGGATAATAATATAACAGCTATTGCAATTATTTATCCAAATATCATCACCTTATCGGAGTCTACACTTGCAAAATATGATACTTAATTTTACAAAATAATGCTCGATTTTTGCTCTAATTATGGAAAAATATAGAGGCTAAGTAGCTGTCATATGTAATAAATAAGTTACTAGGAGCAAGGTTCGTTTTCCTCAAATCATTTTCAGACTCAAATACCTTCGTGGAATTCCATCGATGACAATTTCAAAATATAACTGAGTCGATCCATTTCGGAGAGACAGCAGTTAAGTTCCTACTAATGAGTACCCGGATATGCATAATTATTGTTAACCTTCATTTCTCTACAACTCTTCCCCACGACTCAGAATGCTACAGCCATTGTTTTGACATTAACACACCGATATATTTCCAAATGATCAAAATGTTGGTAAGCTTGGAACGAAGACTCCGTCTCGTGTAGTAGACTCAGGCATCATTTGATTGCTATCGTCCAAGTGGAGAGGCAACACTCAAAGTAAGAATTAATCATAGAATAAGCAGCAATATAACCGCTAACGGTACAGGAATTAGAAGGATATTTGCGCCCACGAAGACTGACGAAATATCGAGAATTTTACTTCATAAAAAAGACCGAAACAATTTGTTGAAAAACTGGCTTTTCTTTCCAAGTTATCTATAACCATGAGAGGTGCTACAGAGGCCTGAATCTGTAGCACATGTTAGTCATGAGAGATGGATCGAATGGGCTAAATGTCAACTGGAATAAGCTGAATTCGTTTATGCCTATTGTCGAGATTATGCTAGGAAAATGTTTCACCGCACCATTTTTTCCCACATTTCCTCTTTCACTCAAGATCAGCTCAAGGGTTTGTAAGACGCGGTAAGACCTCGCCTCATTCTAACTACAAGCGCCTTGTAAGCGTCACAGCGCACACACACACCATCACCATCGACAGATTGGCGAATTCCTTTACCAGCTATATCCGAGAGTTTCCGTGAAGTTTTAGCATCTATATCATTAAACCGTTTTACTTTTAGCATGGGATGCACAGCGGTATAAGCCGAATTCAAAATAAACCGAGACCGTACAATACAAAACCTTAAGCTCAACCATAATTAGGAGTGTTACGCTGAAGGAAACATTTGCATGCTAGCGACAGAACCTGGACCGGAAAAATAACTGAGAATTCTATCTTTCCGTTTTTTTTTAATCTTCCCCGAATTCAGATTTATTCATTGCAGAAAATATCTCCTTCACATCACCGAAACATTTTCATCCAATTGGTTTCCGGCCAATTTGTACACGATCCATGAACTTTGATACATGACTACCTATGGTATGGCCACCGGTGGTTTATGATGCTCAGACCTGAGATTCAGAACCAGAAGTCCCTTTTACGGAATTCTACGAGGATCCCTTATTCTTTCTCCCCAAATTTATTTCAGAGTTTTACAGGGGTTGAACTTTCCTATAAATTTTTCCAATTTCCTTCATTGTTTAATTACCCCATAAATTAATTCACAAAAATGTATCAAAATGAAATCATTCCAAGAAAATCCCCGACTTCAAGTTCGTTTGTCATACTTTCCCACGGACACCGATCAGTTTGAAAGACCATAAAATTTCTCACTGATACTGCCAATTGGCTTCATTTCATACTTCTGATGCCGCCATGATTTCATCCAAAGAAAAAAACATTTCCTAACTGTGCCTTAGTAACGAATTCCAATGATGAGGAATAAATATTTCCTATTTCCTTCATTTCCCTGTTTAATTACCCCATCAATTAATTCACAACAATGTATCAAAATTAAACCATTCCATGAAAATCCCTGACTTATAGTTAGTTTATCATGTAGTACTTAAATAAAACTGCAGTAGTTGTACTGTCCACTTAAATTTTAATGTAAAATATTACACAACACGTATTTCGCGCTTAGGGCGTCATCATCAGGCGAGACCCGATGATGACGCCCTAAGCGTCGAAACACGTGTTGTGTAATATTTTACATTAAAATTTAAGTGGACAGTACAACTACTGCAGTTTTATTTAAGTACTAAAATGCTGTTCCACCATGTAACGCCAGAGACCGTCGAATTTATATAGTTTATCATGATTACCCACTGGCACCGTTCAGTTTGAAAGACCTTAAAATTTCTCACTGATACTGCCAATTGGCTTCATTTCATAGTTCTGATACCGCCATGATTTCATCCAATGAAAAAACATTTCCAAACTGTGCCTTTGTAACGAATTCCATTGATGAGTGCACAATCCTATTGGATGGTACCTACGAATCGCGCCTACGGAGCGGTGTGGGCAAAGGAGCGAAAATATCGTTTTTCCCCGACGGCGAGTGCATGCGGGACTTCTCCGGGTTCTCGGCCCACATGCGCGCGGTCCGAGGTGTCCCACCGCGTGTCTATGCATCTGTGCACGGCTGCTGGTGATGTGGGTGGAGGAGGGAGGGAGCGTGGTCGTAAGCGGTAAAGTTTATTTTTACAATATCTTTTTTAAAGGGGGTTTAATCGGGGGAGGGGTAGCGGGATCGGCGAATGAGAATGATGGTCGCTTGGCCGGAGAGCGGATTGTCCACTGGTAACAAGAGGAAGGATAGGGGGTGGGAGGGGGTTGATGTGAGGGACAGACAGAGAAGAGAGATAGAAGGGTAGGGTTGGCATGGGAATGGGGTAAAAGGGTGCATGAGAGGGGAGGAGGACGAGTTAGGGTTTCGGAAAGTTGCATCGCGAAAGGGTGGCAGGGGGGGGAGATGGAAAAGGGTCCCTTCCAAAACTCACCTCCCCCGTCCTCCCCAACTCCATTTAAAACTGCCAATCCCCCTCCACTCTCCCTTAAAACCACCGCCTGACACCCCTTCCAGGCCCTCATAAAATTCCTTCCTCCCTCCCTATCCCATCTCTCCGACCCACTGCACCCTTCCTCCCCCTTATACTCCCCCTTCACCAGTTCCCTTCCATCAGTCTCGCCCGGGTGCCCTCCTATTTCGGATCGCGCGATGTCCGCCACGATTGGATGCGCTCCGCGGGCTATATATGTGGGTGCGGGTGTTTGTGTGTCTGTCCCCGTGTGTTGCCCCCACTCCGGGTGCATGTGAGTGAGACAGAGAGCACGTATGAGTCTGGCTCTGTGTGGGTCTCTCTGTGGGATTTACTATGCGAATCTGTCACTATGCTCCATGGCCTACGGAATAGTAGGCCAGTGGAAACTCAACAAAAAATATATATATCCGCCGTACTCGCAAATTCGAAGTTAGCCTGTTGTTTTTTTTCATTTACGAAAGCCGAACCAGTATTTAGCAGAGAGATGGCCTACTGAGCACAGCTCTCGGACGAAGACTGGTGAGCTCAGACCAACGTTACCTCTAAGCCTAGGTTGAATCAATCCCACGCTTAAAACCTAATAACCAATTGGTAGAACATCAGATGAATTAATAAATGATATCATCAGGGATGAGCTCCTCTGGTATATTGCTTGATTGGAGCGTTTGCCAGAAAAAAATTCAAAATTGCCAGAAGCACTTCTCAAGAAAAGCACCCAGCACAATACTTCAGCATTAAAATCAGTTCATTTTCGAAACGGAGACCCGAAGCAAGTTTCGCTCTTTCGTGCTTCTCACAGGCAGCACCATTATTAATTATATAATTCATTTTTGATAACGTATTATAAAATATAATTTTATAGAGTTTGATCATTTTTAAGGTAGCTTCCCTGGTCCAGGAGCACATTTTACCAGAACTGGAAAACTTACCTCACACGATATCGCATCGCATTGTGATAGAAATAGTGTTTAGTTGATTCTAGCTCCTCAACCGGGTTTCCTTGAAACGCTCAATACTCGCTTTTCCATATAATAAGGCGCATGCGTTCATCATACCATAGACCAGAGAAGGTTTAGTACAGTCTTTAGTCTAGGCTAAAACTGTGTGGTAGACAGACGACATTCAGCACGCATATTGTCAAAAGGAGCAAGATTTTTAATTTTGAGCAAGATTTTTAATTTTGAGCAAGATTTGGGCAAATTCAGGCGACACTGATTTCAAAGCCGTTGGCGATGTTTGAACTAGGTTTTAAAGTTAATATCTTTGCATTCCCAAACAAGTCATACCTATCACATCTGAATATGTCAAGACATGGCGCCAACGATAGGTAATAATAAATATGTAACTTTAGCCACAATTTAGAGAAGAGCAGGAGGCTATGCAGTCCATGATTCCGTAATCATATGTACCATGTCATAAATGTTGGAGTGTGGAATATTACTCCACAATAAACTATGTTCGCAGGAATTACGCATTTTCTTAAAGTGTAAATGTGCACAAAATCACAAGGAGTATCAAGGAGGAGCACAAAATCACAAGATTAGTAGAAATGTCAATTCAATATGCTTAAAGTGACCAATAAAAAAACATTTTCAATGAAACTCGTGACACTCAATTACATAGAGGTAATTACATAGAGGTAATTACATAGATGAAACAATTAGATAGATGAAACATGACACTCAATTACATAGAGGTTCAAAGAGGAGGATCATGAAATTGAGCTGGATATAAATTAGTGGTGATTTCGGAAGGACATGACAATCGGAGGAAATTAAGGAAAACCAATGATGGTTCAACTAATGGCAACACGCCATGACAATAGGAAAAGTTGATCTTCATGAACATACCCGCGTACAAGGATGTGATAAAGAGTTATGGTGGCAAATATTCCGCCTTTCTACACAAGTGCTGGCCATTAAGAGCGTGCAGTACTTTTGAATACCGTGAAAGATCATTATAATTATATAACAATAGATATTTTTAAGTTTTCCAGCTAAGCCTGACAGATTACGTAAATAAATGTGGCAAATAAAATAACTAGAAAATAATTATTCATAACTACTTATAGAAGCCACTTCCATACCTACATGTAAAAGGTTGAGGTGCATGAAGTTTCCTTTTAATAATTATAGTATTTCCCATAGTCTACGTCAAAATATACCCATTCCTTTCTAATATTGCCTTAAAGAGCTGGCGACGAGAATGACCGAAATATCGTTCACATGTACGTACGTACAAACTAATATTATACAGAATCAGATACGGTTCCGTTCCATTAAAAGCATCATCGCAGTCTAGTCCCGGGCGTTCATTAAATTACGATAAGAGATTCGTAAAAATCAGTAATGTGCTTAAATTTTTCACAAATCTCGGAGATTATACAAAACTATTTCCGAGAACAGCAGTGCCCATCCAAACCATAAGCTGAAAGTAATATCCCTGGGAAAATATTTAAGATCGGACCTAACAGCTATCCAAGAACAATATGCTAATTATGAAATGATTTATCAGATTATAAAACCAAATCTGCAAATTCAGAAAACCTCTAGAAGCAAGTAAAAATGGTGGACTTTTGAAACAACTAAAGATACATCGTGCTCTTCGAACTCCACTGTCCTCACGTTGGTGAGTATTTCATTTTTTCTACTTTGGTTACATTGGTATATACGGAGATGTATGTAATTTTTGGGTCTTATAACAGATATGGGCTTGGCTTATACGAATGCAAGCTTTTAAACGTGAAAATAGCAGCTTAGGAAGGAAAATGCAATTTTTAAATATTCTACTGACACGAAGAAAATATTAAAAAACAAAATTGTTCGCCTTCGGTTGCTGATTTCATAGAGTAATCATACTCTGTGCTGATTCGTAGGATCTACGAGGTAGGAGTACGGCCAGAGGTGTTTGTGAAAACGGCCTTAATACCTATCCTGAAGAGAAAGAAAGAGTCAGAATGCGCTAAGTATGGAACAATTCGCTTAATTTCCCATGCGGCTTAAGTTTTGATCAGAATAATTAATCAAAGTCTATAGAGTAGATTAAATTACCACTTGGGCAATGACAAGTTTGGGTTCAGTAGGGTAACTCGGGATGCGACAGCGGTGATGAGGACATTCAAAGATAGAAACATAGAGTATATTCAAGATGTTTTGCTTACTTTGTGGATTTCGAAAAGGAGTTTGACAGAGTAAATGGGGAAAAACTAATGCACATACTCGGGAAAATATGATTGGTTTGGTGAGATAGGAGACTCATCCGAGACTTATATATGGCCCAGACGGCGCAAGTGAGGGTGGCTGACGGAGAATCGGGGTGGGAATTATATGTGGCGAGGAAAAGCGAGTGTGACCGTTCTCGCTTTTGCTCTTTAATATTTATGCTGAGGAAATGGTAATAAAGGCTCGGGAAAGCTAGATGTGGGAATCAAACTAGGAGGCCAGCTGATGAAGTCGGTTAGATTCGCGGACGACCAGGCGTTGGTTAATCGATCTTCGAAGGGATTGCAAGCTATGGTGGATGCATTAAAAAAGAAGTTCGGGAAATACGGAATGAAGGTAAATCACAAGAAAACAAAAGTAAGGAGGTTATCTAGGACAAAGACAGCGAGGATGATCATAGGACTGAGTAGGAGGACACAAACTGGAACAAGTAGAGAAATAAAATTACTTGGGTAGTGTGATAGGAGAAAATGGGCCAAGTAGCAAAGGCATATGGAGGAGAATAGCGTTAGCGAAGGAAGTGTTTAGTAATGGAAGGGAGCAGAAGACTGGGACCTTGGGCAAGCATATAAAGAAGAGGCTGGTGAAGAGTTTGATATGGAGTGTAGCGTATGTATTGTATGGGGTAGAAACGTAGACTCCAAGAAAGGCGGACGAGAATAGGCTGCAGGTGTTCGAGATGTGGGTGTGGAAAAGGAAAACGAATGAGGAAGTGCTTGACATGGCTGGTGACGAGAGGAAACTTCTGGATGAGATAAGAGGGAGGCAGGGTAGGTGGCTGGAAGCGGTGATAAGGGACGATTGGTTGCTCAAAGCCGTCATAGAGGAAGGATGTTGGGTAAGCGGGGAAGGGGATGAGAGAGAATAGGTTTTATGGACGGGATGAAGAAGGGTAAGACGTACGCGGGGATGAAGAAAGAATTACTAGAGGTAGATACGGCCCTGCACTTTTTTCAGGATTTTTTCTGACTTGCAATAAAACCTTTCTTTAACCTATAGATTACTTTAATGCAAATGTTAAAAGTAAGAAATTGATAATGCATAGGTGATTCTTACTTATTATTTGAAGAATATAATAGATCAGAGGATACAATGTTGCATCCAAATTTCCTCAAATTTTCAGGCAATTTCAATGAAAATAATGGGTTGCATCCAGGCCCGGCTTAAGGCCCGGGCGACATGGGCGACTGCCCGGGGCGCCCTGATTGTGAAAAAATATATTTTTAATATAACGTTTAACTGGTGAATAGGTTTGATAGGCTGGGGGGAGGAGGGGCGCCGGAATACTCTCTCGCCCGGGTGAAAATTTAGTTTTAAGCCGGCCCTGGTTGCATCGATGAAAAGCATGGATAGTATCAATTACAAAGTTCAAACATCTGCATATCACGGCCGCGACAAATATTAATATTGAAATTTCGTGAGATACCCCTGTCTATTTTTTTCAACTCGGAGCTTCAAAAACCTCGGTGATTACTACATACGTCTTCATTTCTTATAATCTATGCATCATTAACATATTTTACGCCCACAGGCGTCGCCAGGTATTAATTTTCGCATCTTCCATGAGCTTTCAATTTAATTAATATCATATTGGACACCAGAGATTGACGATGATCACACCAGTGTTTCAATATAATTTGCAAAGGTGGTTGGATTCTTATCATAAAATACAGATTCAGATTTTTACAAATTTCCTTGATTTTTCCCCGAGATTCCTGATAAACCTCTACTCTGCCAAACCTATGTACGCTTCAGCAGATTCTGACGATAATGAGCGGAAATTCAACATCATGATTGAATAAATATTTGCAATTTTCACAGATAAATAAAAATGTAATTACTACCCAGGTTTCAATGTTATACATCATCTTCAGGTGATGATGTAATAACATCGAAATCTAGGAGGTAATTAAAGTTTTATTAATTTGTGGAAAGTTGCAATCTTTATTCAATCATACTTGACCTGCTTATTTCAGCACGAATTTGAAAGATATTGCATTGAAATATAAGGGATATTTGATAGAAATTAACAAACGGGTGAGATTCACAATGAAAATGCCATGACGATATCTGGCCTACTATTATGATCACTATTCAAAACCTACGTTTAGTTGACTGCACGGATTAATATACAGGATAGGAATGTCAACAAAGAAATGCGTTCCCTTAGTGTACGGTTTCCTTCCTCCGCCGCAATTTGTCGCTTGCATCGAGCGCTGCTAGCTTTTAAGCGTTGCACCGAAAGAATCTAATTAAAAGAGATGTAGAAATGACAATATGATTCCCAGAAATTTGAAATTCATAAAAAGTATACCTTATCTACTCGTACTAATTTTTTTTTATTTCATCCGCCGCGATAAAATTAATTTTACTTAAGAAAGCGCGGGTGATAACTGCACAAATCTTGCAACTATATTTGCATTTTTTGAACAAAATATGATGATGGCTTTGAAATTATCGCAGCTCCTTTCATCATAATTCAGAGAAGCGTTTGGACATTGCTATACTTGGTTCTTATTCGCTCTACGTTTCATATTGATACGTATAATTAGCCCTTAGTAGGCGCGCCAATTTTGGTGACGTTTATAGGTGCATACGGGGGTCAGCGGTATTCCTAAAAATCAAAGTAATTGTAACAACAGGGGATAATACCAACGGTATGACATTTTAGTTTTCATATTTAATATCACATTACTAGCAAACTCTAGTAAAAAAAAAGCATTTTTACCTAGTATATTGCAATTATTTAAATTCGAACCTTTACGGAAAAGTTGACAGGCGCTTATTGGAATTAAATTTAAACCAAAGTAACGCCAATTAGAAGTGAAGAATACCTGATCAGAACATAAGCTTGAGTTTTGTTATGAACATGCGTGATAGTTAAATTACATTACTTTGATAAATAATATCCTTTTATCAATTTAAGAACCACATACTTTGAGGCATATTACCGCTATAACTCGTTTTTACCTTCACAGCCTTTTGATGACATGAAAAAACTATTCAAGCATTGTAGCAATATTATACATTCAGAAGTTAATAATAATGCATAAGTTATTCAAAATATGTACGTAAAAGCATTAACTTGTTATGCTATTAACTGGCATATTTACCATTTCAAGCTCAATTAAGATATTTCAGATAATTACTACGGGAATACAGAGAGAAAAGATGCTTTTTCAGTATATTCCCTGCCTAGTAAAAATAATTCTGGTATGCTATTACAATGAAGTTTGACACAAAATAAAATTTACGCTTTTCACTTTTTTGCCTCAGAAACTATGCAAGAATAGAGAGAAAAGAAAAAAAGGCCGAGTAAATCAGGATTTATAGGATGTACAGTATCATTCCTCAATACAGATGGAGCATTCCAACAAATCAGGGACAAGATTCATTAGATTAAAAAAAATAGTCAATATTTTACATTGTAATTACATCCATGCACTTATACATTATGAAGAGAATATTTTTTTAGAATTTATTTTTTTTAGAAGAGAATAATTCTTTGCTGTAAGTGTTGCACGACCTATACATACAAGTATAACGAAAACTATGAAAGACAAAAATTACTACCATTGTAAACATTAGTCAGCTGAATAAGTTCACAGTGATTAAATATTAGCATTGTGTAGCTTATTACGTAAGTTATTTGTCATTTTCATTCTGGCAGAAAGGCAATAATCTGAAATAGGCGTTCAAATGATGAGACAAGAAAATGCATGATTTAGAGAAGATGTTGATTTTATTTTACTGTCCCACACAAAAAATTTAATAGTGCCTTTTTTCACGTTATTTTTGTCATTTGTTGAATTTAAAATATAATACAGCATTTTAAATTTCATCATGTGTCATAAAAATGAAAGGATTTTTGGCAGACTGATTTTTTAAATAAATTCAGCATTTATTCTTTTGTACTGCTGCCTAAGTCTCATTAAAATGAAATAATGTAAAATGTGTGTTATCATATCTGTACAATGCGTTTCACAGGGAAATGTCAAAAATAATTTTTCCAAACAAATCTAATGTTCCTGAATAGCAATCTGGAAATTATATATTGCTCATTAGGATATGCTCCCCTTGCCTCAGCATAATGTACAATACGGCTACTATGAGACTGACAACATTGCCAGTTTACTTGTCCACTGCTTCCCATTTACGAATCACATCACTTGATGCGAAGTGTTTTTCGCGAATTACAGAAGTTTTCCTCAACCCTACCCGAGATATCACTCTTTCCCATTTGTTAAACTATTCCTCGTGGCACCTTTTCCTTCGCACTTCTGTATCCCGAATCACACCCGAACAAAAAACAAGTCCTTGATCTGTAATTCGGTGAGTTATCTTCTCGACGTTTTCGGCCATCAATACCAGAGATATATCTGGCTCCATCCATTTCTACATTAATTTACTTGGATGATATATAATAGAAACACGATGAATCATTATGTATGGTTATACATACGTGAAATGCAACGAAGTAATATTGTTGTAATACGTAATAAAACGAAGCTGAAGATGAAGCCTGTTGTGACAACACTACATCACACTGTGGTAATATGCAACTATCTGTATGTACCTATTATTCTAGTTCTCACTGACAAAAAAACTCACATAGGCAATAGTGCAGGAGTTCGAAATGTTTCCTTGCTTCTAAACACAAACTAAATCACGCAAACAGGCCACTAAATAAAGAAACAATTAATTATTAACCGATGTTTTAACATGGAAGCAATGCATCCAGGAAAATTTCTAGCAGCGCTAGCTAGTAGTGACAACTGGTGGCGAAACACTGAAACCGTACACGAATGGTACGCTTTCGCTAGAATGCGATAGCAGGCAGCTTCAGGGGTCTGGTTGACTGTAGCCCTCCATGCTACCCCGCCCCCTTGATAATCTCTTTATGCCGTGGTAGCTTATAAGTTTTAGTTGGCCTACGTATTTTTTCCTCGGTCTTCCTCGTGAGACTTCCCCGTCTATTGTGTTCCTTCCATGATCGTTGTCTCTCAAAGCGTGACACATCCACCTGTCTCCCCAAAGAATAGACGAGGAAAAGACCATATGGTCCTCTTCGACTCTTTTGTACTATTCCTCGTTTCTTATCTTATCCGTCGATTTGATCTTCAGTATCTACAGCACCTAGTTTCTAAAACCTCTTTACTCGTATGCTAGAGTTTTCCAATGGTTCATGTGTCTACGCCATGCGCAACACTACGCACAAATGTTTTCACGTACTGCTACTTCATTTGGCAATACTATTTTCCCTGAACGTCAAGTTATTTTTTTGTAATAAATACTTTCTTTGCTCGAATTATCCTTCGCTTCAGGTCCGCTGAACTTCGGACATTTCATTTCGTACATGTTGCAAGGTAGGTGACGAAATCCAGTCGTTTTAGCATCCCTCCTCGTTGAAAAACGTCTGCTTTCACATTATCTCTAACAAATTTTTCGTTTTTTTTCTACTACACACTGGGACTATCGTTTTTGCGCACGATTAATAATAATAATAATTGCGTCTTTATTTAATCAAGTGTATTTAGGAGCCATTTTACAAGAGTATTAATAAGAGGCTTTCAAGGAACAAGATATTTTAATGGGATACCCTGCAGAAAACGGAATGGAGTACTTCAGTATTCGCACTCACTGCGCCAAAATTCGCATGTTTTAAGCCAGTTTTAAAAATGAGGTGTTATTTCCTCAGGAATATTCACACATTGAAGGACTAGAAAAGACAGTTAGCTTTAGAGGAGGGGGATAAGGTCGATGTGATGGCTAGAGTAGGCACTCTCTTCTCATCACGAAGAGTCCGCGTACTCGTCCCGACACTGGCGCAAATTTGTCAGTGGAATCTCAATCCCTGCTTGGGTGTTTCCGCGAGACTCGAGACTATCGTCTCATCGAAGTTTTTTTAGTGTGAACTCGTGGGTAACGTGTGATTCGGCCGGAGAAATTAAAAATATCCTAATTTTATGGTTTTAAAACCTAAATAAGTTAGAAAAAATTGAAATAAATTGTACTTCGTGGTTTGGATCAGTAACTCTTTTTCTGTTAAATAATTTGATTTTATATTCCTTTCACTGCAACAATTTTGAGGCTTATAGAGATATTTTTCCTCCAGAGTTGTGCTCTATTTTTTGGACGTAATAATTGACTATCAATGAACTGCTAAATGATACATGCATTTGATTATATTAAATAAGTCCAACTTTATAATCAGTTTGAATCCATATAAATGTCTTGGCGATTTCGAGTTTACTGATTTGTCGATCATCACTAACCCTGAGAAAACTAGACATTTTATCGTGTTGTGCTTTTTTTGTTTTGAATAACGACACGAGACGAGAGTCTCGCACGAGGCTCGAGACCGAGACTGAGGTACACGAGACGAGACTCGTCTCGCGGCAACACTACTGAAGAGCAACTTAAGTAGTACTCCCTCCGACGGACAGGAGGTTGAAAACCGTGGATTCACAGGCACCAAGATCAGGGTAATGCCAATGCCGGGTTCCTTTCACACCTCTTTCATTCGCCAAAAGAACCTTTCCTCAACCAACAAATATCCTCTCTTCAATGGCGCAAATTACATCATTGGTCAGTCGTCTTCCGAAGTAACCGGCAATTAAACTGTGACAGAGCCACAAGCAGATGAGATTCATAATCAAAGAGAACATTCGTCAGGCCAGGAATTCGAAACTAGATCCCCAGATTTTACAAAATGCTACTCACATTATGCCCCCCATGATAGATCTTTTGGTTGCAGCACGCAATGGCCATAATAAATTTCGCACGTAAATATATATCTCCTCTCAGCGGGCGACTTATTTAAGCTAAAGTTACCGCGGCGGCGGCGGCGGTACTTTGATTCACAGAGAAATTATTCTGTAACAAAGAGCTAGTAGACGTATATTTTCGCGGATCACTATATATCTAGTAGCGCAGGCTGCACACAAAATTGTGAGGTGCGCGTAAGGGAATAGGGGAGAGGTGAGAAAAATATTCGAACCGTTTTTTTTCCGTGCATTCGGGGACTCGCCCCGTTTTCCACGCTGTTTGCACGTGGCCGCTCTAATCAAAGGAAACAAGCGCCGCGGTCGCCTGGGCGACCCGAGAGTGGCGGAGAGAGAGAAAAAAAACAACCGCGCATCAACACGCGGGAGAGGAGGAGGAAGAGGAATGGGCCCTCCAGGTGAAATTAAAAAAATGAAGAACCCCGAGGGGGGTGAGAGAGGAAGGCAGGGGAATTGCGGAGGAGGGAGGGAGGGAAATATATTTATTGGACTTGCGAACAAATCACGCGTCAAAATAAAAGTCATTACTCCGAAAAGGGTGAAAAAAGTCGGTACCCCGAGGCGGAAGAGTGGCGGGGTGGGGGGCGGGTAAAACCTAGGGACCGTGACCTTTGTGTGTAATACTTTATGAGAAATAAGTCGACCAATTACAAAGGACAGCCGCGGTTCATTAATTCCGATGGCTTTCATTTAATTCAGCTCGGGATTTCATACGCACGGAAATAATTAAAATCAACACACGAACAGATAAGGTTTAACCGCAGCTCCCAAAATTAATTTTGCAAATAAATTCGCGTTGAATTAAATATTTTTTCCATTGCGATTTTTTCCGCTCAACCCATAGGAAATAAATGACTCCAGAAGATATTCCCAACCACACACATTCTTCGGAGTTAAGCTTCTGTTCATCGGGAACGAACCTGGAAGAAATCCGCAAACGAATGAAAGCGAGCGTGAACAAATTTACACCAAAGTTTTTTCTCCATCCAACAATTAGTAAAAAGAACAAGAAAGAAAACGTTTATCACAACATGCCTACTAGTTTTTTCTTAAGTCTTCTTAGTTTTTAGTAAGAGAATTAATAAAGAAGTGGGAGAACACCAGCAACAGATACAACTTCATTAAACTTACACTCTCTCTAGAATTAGCGCTACGGAGGAAGGTTGCCTAGTGAGAATCATTTTATAAACAAACCAGAGAAACATTTTCACTATTCAGGAAGACTTCTGCAAAACATATTTGCATTGTTTGAAAAGCAATAGAATTCCACGCTTTTAGCTGATAAAAGACTTTTTTTTAAAGCTTCGCCATAGGAAGCAAGAAACAGTCATTATTTTGAGTCTTGCTGACATAGTGGTGGAAATTATCTCATTGATATTTTAAAAACGGCAATCTCAAAACACGATGAAAAAATTAAACAGAAAAATTAAATAGGTAATGTCATTACTTATTCTAGGAAAATTTTATCATCAACTAGTTCCATTAATGCATCAAGTCCATTTTATACCATACGATCGCCCAAATAGGTCTTTCCATCTAAAGTTCTGCGTCAAACGGGACCATAAGACTTGTCAATAGCGGCTTATTTGAATTTCACGATTAATCTACACTTTTCTATGGAATTTTGCTTTTACAATTTTCACATTTTAATTTTTAAGGACTCCACACTGTAGGACAGAGAATATAAATCTCCCTATATATCAGCGTAGGGTTCAAGAATTAGGGACTTGTTTTTCCAATTGGTACGAAGAATAATATCTTCCGGTCAGTTGAAAAGAATTTTTAAGTACATCTACATCTACAAAATACCCTGCAAGCCACCTCAAGGGTGTGTGGGTGAGAAGCGTGAGTAGTCACCAGCATGCATTGCGCAATAGGTACCCTATTAAAGTTGATAATAATATTACAGTACAAGTCGAGGATGAGAATAATGCCATGCCTTATAGTTATGCACATCAAGAGAATTGCATTTTTAATCTTAAGCGAGTCTTAACTAACAAACAAGGAAAAAAAACTTGCACAACCACTTTTCGCAAACATTCAATTCAAATTGGCTCCCCCAATCAGTGTACGGACCCCACATTGAGTATCAGGAGTTGTTAGCAACTGCTAGAACGGCGCAAATTCGCATACATTGTAGGAATACAAGATCTACGAATCTAAACACAATTGATATGCTTTCACGTATTCAACTTTCCATTTGCATTATATCTGCATATGTGCACCCATATTTACGTCAAATGTGGCAACGATATTGCATGTACGCGAACTGACATTTCAAGAGCAATGCAAAAACATTTTGCTGAACATCCTTAAGCATAGACTACGTCGTTTATTATCACAAGTCACCATCATCAGGCTTATTTAAATAATTAATTAATGACGCAAACCTTTTCGAAATGTACTCACCAGGTTACGATGCGAGGCGTATCTTTTCAACAAACACTAGTTTTTTATCGTCGCAGCAATTCAAAAATTTAGGAAGCACGTTAAGAAGACACGAAGACAGATAAAACCATGCCTTAAAAAAAGCCAATCTTTGTCACGATGTAAATATGGCTTGGAGAAAAAATAGCATTTTCCTGCGGGGGAAGTTGAAATTTTTTTTCTAATCGGACACACCCTTTTGTTTTTCCTGTGTGCACTCCCGAAAGACACTTTCCACTCGAAAGAGCGATCACGGAGCAATAAAAATAAAAAAAAGAAGAAGGCCGCGAGATTATCGCATAGCGATCGGGAGGACGATCGAATTGATTTCCGGAGAGAATTCGAGCGTCACTTGTCAGCTAGGGGGAGGGACGACGGAGAATAGGGAGGGCACAATGCAACGCGCACATACACATCGCGAACTCAACAGGAAACAAAACACGCGCGAGCCACGCAGAGACCCACCCACACACATGCATACATGCGAGCGGGCGATCAGGTGGGACCCAAAGTTTTATAGGGTCGATTATTCATTCCTCGCGTGACGATTTATGACGTAATTGACAGGCTTTAAAAACGTTGGTCGATACAACCAATCGGTCCTCTTTTGCTCATTTCAAAGAAAGAAAAAAGCTCATATTTTTTTCCATTTTTTAAAGAGTAATACGCTGAGGGTAATTTTTCATCCCAGCGATGAAAAAGCGGAAAAAAATTGAACCACAAATCCGGCATTACAACGAGCGGCATTTGGAACTCCTTATGATCGAAATATTTCTGAGAGAACCATTTCCACTCCATCCCAGCCGAAATCAACTGGTTGAAAAAGGTTAATCCTCGCCTAGTCACGAATTCATTTTTAGGAAGGTGTGCGAAATACACGCCCACACATCAACGATGAAATAACTAACAAGTAAGTCAGAGGATCGACAAAATGAAACGGAAGTCAAAGCAATCGGAAGATAACGACACCATCCGGATATATGATCAAAATCCTTCTATACAATTCATAAATTCATAGTTCAATCAATTGTTTAACTGAGGTTATCCAGTGAAAAAAATAAACAGGAATATTTAATATTTCTGAATCTTTACATTCCACGGCTTCTCTGCAGAATTACTTGCTTCTACTTAGAGCGGAGAGACTAGCAAACCAGAGGGGACTTAAAATGAATAAAAACACTATTACAGTCAGTACCAAGAGGCTTTTTTAATCAGAGAGCCCGCCAACTCTGTTAAAACTGCGCAATATATAGAATTCGCGCCCCATCCATCAATGGAGTACCTATATTTATTTTTAATGAACGGACAGAAAGTTTCCACATCATCAAAGGAAATTTTCAACAGAGAAGCTCAAAACTGTTTCATAAATATTCACATAAAATTGATATTATGTAGGTATATTCGAATAACAAACCCGCTGCAAAGCTAATTCCAAATGAAAAATACTGAATTCGACCTATCATTATATACTGATGTACATATGTATGTTTCACAGAGAAACATGCGTGTAGTGCAAGTTTATCTATGATCGTGTTCTGTGCACAGGGCCCACTTAATTTTGCTATAATTCCCTCTTATCATTTCTATTCCTCATGGTTTCCAATGATATTAGAGGATATGTGTAAGAAAGGAACATAATTGTAAAAGATTCAAAAAAATTACTTGAGTCCTCGGGAAAATCTGGACATATCCCCGTTTTTTTCAAATATAATTTCATTAGCAATACATATAAAGTGTAATACATACGTAATTATTCTGCAGCGGTAAAAGTTTTGGCAACAGAACCAAGTAAAATTCGTTTTAAGATAAAATTCCTAATTAAGCTCATCTTTAGATATCAGTCAATTCAAACAAAAAGAGGACAAGTACTGCTCAAAAGCTCTGGACTCCTCATGTTAAATGGGCAGGAGGCAAAGTTCGCTGAATGCACACTTCTTTGCCATTCGCCACGGGACGAATTCCATTTGGCTTCCTATTCCGAGTGAACCACCATTTATTCTTTACCATCCTATAATTTCGGAAAGAAATATTTAATTCGCTCCGTAAAAAAAGTCATCGAAAAATGCATCCATTAATTATTGACGATCAATCACAAAATAATTGGCACGCCTAGCGATGGGACGGCCAGTCGTCGTCCGTCGTATTAACCTATGCATTAATAAACTTCCTGCGTTGCACACGTGCACGTACGTATGCATGCATGTATGTATGCGTACGTGATATCGTTCGATGTATCGATCGCAATCGAAGGCCGCCGGGATTTGATAGAAACAACGTGAAGGCGTCTTTACACATATGGAAATTGGAAGTCTCCCTCTTGGAAGTCTAGAACGTAGCAACGTCTCGACGCGTATATCAACTTGCGGAATTATTAATTGCTTTGCGTACAACTTACTTCCCACTTTTCCGCAAAGAGAAAAGAATATCGAAAGAAAGGAAAGTAAACGATGCATTCGGAGATTTCGAAATTTGTCATATTTCGGCTATCTATGCCACAGTACTCCGCACTTACAGAGTTCCACAGCCATTCGTAGAATTTACATGCGTGGAATTCAGCAAACATAACAAATACCTATATTTTAAACAAGAAGTCCTTATCCGTCAAATTGATTTGTTCACATTTTCGATTCCCTTGTTGCGGTAATGTTTCTCCGGATGCGTTACCATTATATAGCAGAATCGAAATGCTACTTGCAGGCAAAATAGAAGCCAGTCTATTTTCTTGCAAGTGCGAACAGCGATCGATTACTACCGATATCGACCCATATTGCCATGGAAGTCCGAGCTTACACATCGAAGTGTCACTAGCAAGCGACTTGCAAAACTACTGTCATGGAAGTAACTTCCATGTGTAAAGCCGCCTTTAGAGGAAATTCATGTAACAAGCAGCTGATATGCTCTGATGGAAGCATAAACAAAATTAAAGATATCGCAGGGCGTAATAACCAATGAATATGTTCGAAACAGCAGAAGAGGTCAAATATCAGACAGAGTAATCGTTTCACAATTTGAAATGAAACAGCATGATACCCTCAAACAAATCTTGGACTAAGCTCGTTGCATTTCGAAATTACCCCAGCATAAAACCGTGCATAGATAAACCAGGTAATTCGGAGGGAAATTCTTAAGTTATATAAAAAATAAGGAAAGTTTCCAGATTTCTCGCAGTTTTCCAGGATTTCAAGGAGGGTTTACTATCACTGGCGACCCCTCGACTTCAAAGTCCGTGCTTTTATTGCGTCCGTGCACATTTAAGGCAGTTTGAGTCAGACATTTTTCAAGACATAATAGAGAAATTAAAAAATAGTTTAACATTTAAGCCATCGTAAGAAGCATGAGTGTGATAAACTAATACTAATTACACTAAAACCTATAAAATGACTGAAATTCTCAGTAATTAACTGAATCCACACATATGAGACTTTAACTTGAATTATTTGTTACACATCGCACGCTTAAAAAAAGCCTTCATAAGTGAAGGCTTTTTTGGAGTTTTATGAAGAGTATTACGAAGAATAAATACATTGATTAATAAAATAAGTGAGAAAACGTAAAAACTACACATCGTTACATTTATAACATGATCTTTTCCCCAGAATTTCCTAATATTTTTTAACATTCTCTCGAGGGCGCACAGCCGAACCTTATCTCATGGTGATCAGCTCCTATTTTTTGCAAATATCTCTAAAACACAAAGCAAAAAGTGAATGCAGTAACTGATATTTCGGAATCATTAGAAATATAAGATACCTTTCTTTATAATGAGCCAAATTCATACCTAAAACTTGTGTGTGCGCTTGAGTGAGATCCACGAGGGTCACTGTTTCACGACACACCCGAGTGATTGAGTTATAAGACACTGTCTCTGGCGTTACTCGGTGGAACTCCTTCAAAATGACAAACAAGTAGGTTCTTGGTTATGATTCCACTTTTATTTAAAGTAAAACAACCTAGGTTTTGGCATATCATACCATCATCAGGTGATGCCTGATGATGGCATGATATGCCGAAACCATTGAGCCTATGTTTTATAGTAGGTATATATTTGGAGTTTTTATATTTTGTATTGTATATTTTGGAGTATGTATTATACACTCCATTGCCGAAACCTAGATCGTTTTACTTCAAATAAAGTGTGGAATCATAAGCTAGTACTTGTTTTTCATGATTGACTTATTGTGAGTGTATTTTATTGTTCACTTTTTGTCTTTATTTTGTATGTGCAGTGTTATTTCGCTCAAACTACCTATAAGTGCTACTTGCAAGCGACTTTCAGACGACTTCGCTATGGCAGTCAACTTCCATTCTATGTAAAGCCACCTTTCGGAGCGAGAGAGTGTGACTTTGGTTGGCGTCGAGCCTCCCGACCCTCCTACTGCTCCGATTGCATCGATTGGGAGAGCGGGGAGCGGCAGCCGAGAGAGCACATTCATATACACGTGCACACGTGCGGGGACGAGGAGCGGCACCACATCCCACTGCGCACTGCCGAGAGAGAGAGAGTGAATGAGTGAGGTGAATGCGGAAAGGGGGAAAGACGAAGAGAGGAGAGAGAGAGAGGATGGAGGGCGGATCGCAGCGCACAGCTATTTATTGTTTTAACGGCAGCAAATATTTCACTCCAATGAATGTTGCAAATGTCTGTCCGTTTGGGGGAGGAGATGGTTCGTTTTCGTGGGGGAGGGTGAATTGGGAGAGAGAGGGGGGGGGCGCGACGTGATGCTGCAGGGGTAAAGGAAGGGTATCACGAAAGGGCGGGAGAGGAGGAGTAATGAATATACGCGAGAGCAATGAGCGAGATTGGGCTCACCCGCTGCTGTTCTCGGTTGCGGGAAAGTGGGCTTTAGTTGGGGCGGGGATGGAGAAAGGGGGGTTTCGCAGCGAAAGGGAGTTGGGGATATAGGGGTTACCGGGAGGGTACAAGCCTGCCCCGAGGACGCGGAGAGGAAGAGACAAGGAGATAACGAATGGATGCACGTATACCTGCCCCTCGTGTGCGCTCCTCCCTGTGTACGGCCGCCATCAGAAATATATGCATTCCCCATCTAAATCGCTAACCTACGGCAAGCTGGGATGAAAGTATGGAGTGGCACGGTGCGATATTACGGAGGGGTAAAAACATAATTTTAAACAAAATTGCTGCACAAAATAGTGTCTCAGATACGTGAAAAAATTACGGCGCTGTAATTATGTAATTCTGTATAAAATTAAGTGACACGCTATTCCGCAAACATTTTCTCACGCAAGGAAAAGCTACGATATACTATTTGATATTTTACTCTCCAATTCTTGCCATTCCCATGATGCTTCGTACTCCTATTCCGCATTACGAAAATAAATACTCCACGAAGTAATTTTTTTCTCTAATTTTCCTATGGGTTCTTTTCTCTTTCCACTCCAAAAGTAAGACAGATTTTCAAAATCCTTCCGCTAGAAATAAGTTCTCTCTCTTCCAATTATACCACCAGAAATCAAAAATGCTTGCTTTAGTCTATTTATGAGGACTATATCTAACGAACGGTACATTTTATACATCGTATTTGCAACATCTATCACGTGTGTAACAGAAAACTATTATTTTCCAAGAAAAAAAGATACAATAATAGAGTGCGTCCTCTACCTCGCTGGTAAGGCACGTTCGGCAAACAACTATAAGTACGAACTTATTCATAGTAGGAACTGCATGAATCTAGCTGTAATAATTTCAGTTAAGTTATCCACTCATGAGAACACTACTACGAAAATTTCAATGTGAAAAAAATCACTTTTCAAGACTGGGATTCCGAACACCAGAGGCTTTAACTTCGCAGATTCCATGAGAGTATTAAGAGAATAAATATTAGGAGGCCTTTGAATGAGAGAACTATGTTAAAAAACACATGAGTGAAAGAGAGAAACAAAAATATAGGGTACAACCGAGAATAAGATGCATGGATGGAGCCATGTGATATACATAAATAAAACATCTTACTGGACCTACTTATCCCGGGAACATTGACTCACATGGTTTCAATGAAAACCATTTCGATGTCTTTGTGTTCCCATAAGCCATAAAACATATGTAGATGCATCATGAAACGGTAGCTATCATTGCAGAAGTTTTAGTTCAAATAAATTCTGCTAAAATAGTGCTATACGACTAATGATCTGGTTTTCATACATATGCGCATGAACCATTTTCACCATACTTATACAACTTTGATTTCTCCTTCCCCATTCCGCACACCATTGTTGTGGTTTACAGGATGTAGATGATTTCCAAATACATATGAAAACGTTAGGACAACTTTTGGCGATGTTTTTCGTTAGTTACATCACGTGTAGGGAAACATGAAACGGAATCGTCAACACCGAATTGGAACGAACTAAATCCACTCATTTCAAACTTAAAAGAGAAGCATGGCACAAGCACAGCGGACAAGAAGAGTTAATCACAGAATATACAAGAGCGCGAGTCACGATAATGGTAAATAAATACATATTACCCAAAGACGAGATTGCGGGCGCCATCTCGGATCTTCAGAGCTTGAGCGCTCAGGACATCTTGAGGAAGGATTAGTTTTGTTCGCGGTTAGATAATTAGCTTTCCATCCTGCGGGCTTGGGTTCAAGTCCAGGCAGTAAGAGAAAAAATTCAATGGAATTCCGACACTTAACACTGTGCCAGAGCTGAGCACTTCAAAAGCACTACTCCATCCGGCGGATGTGACGTTGAACTGTGATTCCCTTAGGCACCTTTCCTTCAGAGTAAGCTGAAGACGACACCAGGTTTCCCTCCACTCTTCCTCTATTCCCCAAAATAATCCGTTCCTTACCAATCTATATATCAATCCTATGTGTCGCAAACAATCTCTATTGTCGGTCGTCTATCGTTAGACCTATTAATACTCACATGTTCCTAACTTTTTTTATCATTATAGAGCAGATGGATGAAGCATGTAATAAGGGGCAATCGGATGCTGAATTCCATGGCCCAGGAAGGAATTCTGGCTTTAAGTTCATGCGCCGGGAGAAGGGAACATGGTCACTCTAGAGAGACTAAATAAGAGTTGGGAATTATTCGTAACTGAGGGAGGACACATGAGAAGAAATAACTCTTATGGGTGACAGGGAACGCTTAGCAGTACAACATCCATCCTAACCTACCTAACTATAGGTAATAACACCCATTAAATACGAAAAGGATAGAAAAAGCACGATCCCAGATAAATGAAATTTCGCCGGGAGCAATATATCGCGATTGATATGTAGACAGTTGAATTAACCGAGATCGCGAGCAGTGCGCAGTTGGGGAATTTTGTTTTATGATTGGTGATTATTAAGACGTGCACAAAAGATGCGGCATCGTCCCTGGCACGACATTTACCTAGGGGGTAGGTGTTAGTATTTATGATTAATCTCGGCTCATAAAAATTTTGAAAACTAAGGCTGAGTAATCAGACTGCATCAATTCTTCTATGACGTTTCCTTATTTTGCCTCTAAGCTTTAATAAATGGGAAATAGGATATCAGAAATCTTTCTCGTGAGAAACCAATGCTTTTATCACATTGATTTCCAATGGACGCCATGATTGTGACTCAAAATGAGATCTTCCACACTATTCACGACATTCAAGACCTAAACTGGCCTGTTACATTTTGCAATCGTTTTGCATGCACTCAAATAAAAGTAAACACTTAATTCGTAATAGTAATTTATCCTCCACAGCTATAATGAAGCCAACATCATTTTATCTGTCCATATTTAGAATAAAATGGCTCCCACTTTCTAATATCTTCCCATAGCATTGTTTCTTAACAAAGAAGATTTATGCAGAACGAAAGTTTTAGAATTGCACCTACAATATTAAAAATGTATTGAGCATGCAGTTGTTTTACCTCGTTTAATATTAACAAGTGAATGATATAAAGACTTTTTGGTAGCAGTAAAATGGTTACGCCCTGCCGTGATTCCTTCCTTAAGTAGTGAAAACTCATATTATTTATGATAAACGGTCCAAAATTAAAAGCAATAATTTTTTATACAAGCACAAATCACTATTAGACGAATGAGAAATAAGTGCAAAAAGATTATAAACCATGCTTTCTGCCTTTGCTAAAATCAAATTCTTCAATCCATTGTAATTGTAAGAAAAGCCCTCCCTTTATATTTTGCATGCTTTCTGGAATGAAAAAATGCACCTACTCTCAGCAAGGCAACATTATTTTCACAAAGCTTTCAGTCAAGCATTTTGTCTATATTAGTCGACAAACGGTTTCCAGCTTCAGATAAAGATGATATCCACATCTAAGGATTCGGATCGTGTCGTTTTTTCAATAAATTTTAAGCGATATTCTGGTTATAATTTTGTAGTCCTTCCTCTTATGATACGTCACTCCCAGTTCTATTTACAGAATTCTTCTCAGTACCCATACTGTTCAGACATTCCCATTAATCATCAACAGTGATATAATGCAGAAATTTAGGTTTGGAGAAAATTTAGAGATAACTTATGCGGACTAAATATAAGGAGGAAGAAGGAGGAAATAAAGGTGTTTGGCAATTGGTATTGGCATATAAATGGAAGCCTTAGTATTTTTTAACTGTGTTTTTTTAAATCAATCTTTAGACAATTCAAAGGTCCGTGGTTCGATTCCCGGTCCAGGGTGATTTTTTCCTCGCGAAAATTGACACATCTAGACTATTCCGTTTCAGTTATTAACGCATTCCGGTGTCAACCAAAATCAACCACAGCTAGTGCTTTTTGTTTTTAATTTTTAATGAAGTAATTCCCAGCCTCCAACTCTGCACACATCATGTCCCAACCTTAAACCAAATGTACACATTGTTACATTGTGATTTGTTTTTTTTAATGGAAGACGCTAATTTCATACCTCGAAGAAATCATTTCTGTTAATCAATCTTTATAAGTGGATATTATCTTCCTCTGAAGCTGAAAACCGTGTGTCAACTAATATAGACAAAATCCTTGAATCGGAAGGAATATCAAAATATTGTTGCCGAAAAGAATATATCTAGATGATTCCTCTTCATGACCTCTTTTTTATTATGTATTTTTTTCTTCTTTCAGGAGATATAGGTCTATCTATCTACCTATATCTCGTCAAAGAATAAAAAAACCTTTACATGATAAAATATCTACAAGCGAGTCTTAGTGTGGCGAGGTTCGCAATTTCCTCACCTCAGTCTGAAGACACCGCATTACCCCCCGATTACCGAAAGACAAAGAGTGCAGGCATTAAATGTTGAAGGGAGGACCAAGGGAGGAGGACGAGGGGAAGAGCGAGGGCGCGGGTCGACGGGAGAGAGAAGGGTGGTGGGAGATGCACTTTCCATTCTCCATCCCCCATTTTCATTACCACGCGGTGTAATTTTCGGGTGCAACTCTTGGGGGCGAGGAGGGGAGGAATTTAATCCGCCTCCCGCGATGACAAAGGGGAAGGGGTGGGCGAGGGCAGGTGAGGGGAGGTGGAAGATGCATAATGAAAGTCACAATGGAGGAGGGGGAATGAGGACGATTGGAGGGGGCGGAAAGATAGTGAGCAAAATGATCGGGAGGGTTAGAAGGTAGGGTATACACAAGGTTTAAAAGGGAAAAAACAGATAGTCTCTCTCTTTATTATTAAAATGGCTCCTCGACTTAAATGATATAGTTTTCATGATTACCCCTCTCAAATAAAATTGAAGTTTTCCGGCTCAACTTTGAGAAAATGATATACGTCCTTCAATAAATTACAACTTAGTAGTTTCAACTATCATTTATTCCCGAACATGGTTCCGACAGCAGAGTACTAATTTATTGAATGGGTGTACCATTCTAAAACTTCTAGGCTTGAAAATAAGCCTACATGACATTTGAGCAAGAGAAGAATAAGAAAAATAAATTCAGGAAGAATAATTACAATTAGCCCGCGGGTTTTCTTTTATCCATATAGTTCATGGTGGTATTAAGGTTCGGGCGGAACGGACGTGTTAAAGAGAGTGTAAATGGAGAGAATTTTGAACGGGCGCGGGTGGGCTAGGACGAGAAAAGGAATTTTTGACACTATGGAGGAAAGACGAAGAGTTTCAAATAGCTTTAATATTGGAAAATGGATCATTCTGAGAAGGAAAAGTCACATAAGACACCCACAGAGAGATATATTTAGCACAATATTGTATGAGGACAAGACCTTTTGATACAGTGCCTATAAATATTGTTCTAATGCCTAAATAATAAATCCTGAAGGATAATCTCCATATTATAACTGAATGAGGGTCAGCAAATTGAGCACTTGGAGCGGGGGATACAAACAGTTGTGGTCATATCGGTTGCTTTCGAGTACTTAAATCTGAATTTTTAGGTGGGTAGAAAGAAACTGTTTATGTATGTAGTTAACTGTATGTAGTGAATTTATGGAGCACTTACGTAAACAGGAGTGAATATGAACGGAGCGAAATATGCAGGCAAGAAAGGTGAGGACGAAATGAGTGAAACACTTTTGGAAGGACAAACACCAGCAGAAAAGGTTCCTTGACTGTTCCCATGTGGAAGGGAACGCCGGAGTTGACATGTATAAAGAAGCAAGAATAAAAATCAACTGGGATTTCCATTTATTCCTTAGAATGCAGGAGTAAAACGCCTGCTTACCGCCACGCTCCGGCGACGGTGCGAGTAAAAAAAACACTGAATGCCACCTTTTCGTTTGCATATTCCAAAAAATGTTGCATCCACTGATGATAAGCTTCGGCTATTATAAAACGCAATCACGATCCAAAAAATGCAGTTTATTCGACCTTCATATCCTTTATGAACCCTTTTTCCAGCCATATCAGCCACCCACAGCGCCATTTCTATTGAACTCATGCATTTTGACTTCAGTTCCTGTAGTTATTTCTGCTATACTCATTAATCTAATATAGTTTCGCCTTCATTTCACGATCATTCATTTTCCTACGAAAAATCACTTCTTATTCTCAGTTTTTCTCATAAAATGGCATTTAAATTAGGTAAAAAAACTATTTCCCTCAATTGTTCACCCCTCGCAAATATTACACGTTCAATTTCCGAAAATAAATAGCGAGGAAAGGTTGCTTTTTCTTGTTCATACCAAGTACCAAACTGCTACGGGCGTACAGACAGCGTTACGCAGATGTTAAACGAATTAGGCTGGGAGCCGCTAGAGACTCGGAGGCTGCGCGCTAGGCTTAGATTACTTGAGCAATTGAGAATAGATATCTTTCAGAGCGACATGGAGAACATCATATTAGAACCCCACTATATTTCCAGGTCCGACAGAAACGATAAATGAAGAGAGATATTTTGCCGAACGGATAGGTATGGGAATTCGTTTTTCCCCCGAACAATAAGGGAATTTAATAAATGCAAGGCGTAATTTCATAGCGCGTTTCCTTTTTATATGTAAACGGCTGGTGTCCTAACACCCCCCGCCACACGCCTATTGAGGCGGCTTGCGGGGTAGTATGTAGATGTAGATGTACTAAATTATTGCCGTTTTTGACACGTTTTTCTACAAGTAGCCAGAATTTAACTTTAAATACATTGAAGTCATTTTTACGGAACCACTTCAGTTAATGTCCTCTATCAGATACTAACCAGGTTGCGCAACCGTGAACTGGTTCCGTTCCTCTTTTTAGCGAGAATACCTTGAAAATAGGACATAAAAAACGTTTCTCCAACTAGTCTTCCTAATTCTCTTCATGGGAGAAGAAAAAATCCTGTAAATAGTTGTAACTGTATTTTTTAACACCCGATTTTTTCACTATTAATGGCTTTTAGGGCGGAAAAGCGCCTCCAAGCGAGACATAAAATAGCATTCCAAGCGATTGGCAAAAATCAATTTTACCCATACCTATCACCATGTCTACACGTTTTTCCAACTTTTACGAAAAAAATTCAACTGAATCGATAACATTCCCAAGCTACAAATTTCGATTTACCGATTCTCCACTCAACGACCTGAACTACAAAATTTAGAAAAAGGAAAGCGTTTTATTCAAGTTGTCACAAGAAAGTGAATGCATCGAACCGGCCGGATTTATTGGTTTGAAAAATTGAGCGGTCTCGTTCAAATACAGCAAAACATAATGAGAATTGTCTCAAATAATAGCATAAAATTGTATACAAAGTGATTATATTCTAATTTGATATCATTGCCCAAAATAATAAAATAACGCGGAATATCTATGTTAAATACATTACTTCATCGAGTGACAGTAGACGTTTACGGTGTAGTATAAACATAAGGGTGCATTCAATTACCTGATAGTTTTAATCATAATATATTCGTCATGATATAAATCTATGCTCACAAAAATGCAACAGCAAAAGTTGTATACTTATGAAGCTAATCTTCACTTCCGTTCTTCGATTTCTCCGATAGCGGAGTGACTCGGTGATAGGAAGAGTAGCCAAAGTTAATTTTAGGAGATTATTGAGGATTCATTTCAAATAAGTCCAATATCATAAGACAATTCAGACAGGAACATAGAGCATTAGGATGAGAAGGAAAGGTGTGGTCGCCGGGATCATAATCCAGGATTGAAAACGGCACCCTCCGGATAGTCATCAGTAAGGCAATTATATACTTAGCCATATCGAGCTTCCATATCAATATGTCTAAATTTTAAAACTAATAGAGCGTGGTACAGTTTGACGGCAAAAATGGAAAACAGCTGGCCGGGATCGGGATGGAGGTTAAAGCTGCGAATGACCTGATATTAAAATTCAAATTAGTAATCGGCAATATAAAAGGAAGTCAATGAACCTTTTTCCTACTTAACGAACAACCATAAGGAAAATTGGTACGAAGTTTTCCGCGGGGTTTTGTTATTGGAGCAGCTTTCGGGCGTTCCTCCGCGTGATGTCCATTGTTGACAATAGTTTCTCCAGCCATCCTGCTGGCGTCTTCAGGTCTGAAGTGGCATCCAGCTGGCGACTTCAGACCTGAAGACGCCTGCAGGATGTCTGGAGAAACTGCTGTCAACAATGGACATCACGCGGAGGAACGCCCGAAAGCTGCTCCAATACCCATAAGGAACCCTAAAATCTGCATTTGCATACTACTCAGCGAGCAGGGGGTGTTTGAACACCAGTCATGAGAAAGGGGGGTGGGGAGGGTAATCGGTGTAAGGAACTGGAAGTAGGAATTAAATAAAATTTATGTTTTTTGACTGAGTCTTAAGGTTTCACTAACGATTTCTGCGGTAATCATCACCGGTGCGAGGTAAGAAGGAATGCATAGGAAAATAATGGATCATTCCTCGGGATTAAGAACATTCTTCATATCCTGGAGGCTGGAAAACCCGCAGAGGAAGACGCACGCGTTCGAATATTAAGCGGGGCCGCTAGGTCTGCCATCTGGTCCGACCAGCATGGACTAACAGGGGATAAATCGGAAGGAAGTCTGCCACCATGAAGGCGACCAAGACAACACCTGCGCGATGGCAGCGCTCTTTGCGTCTAAAAAAAGAACTTCCAGGACACCGAATTCGAAATTCAAATGTAAAATTAAAAAAAAAAAAACGGCGAGCGGTTTAAAATTTTCATGGCATCGACCTTGTGCATCTGAGCCGTTGATAAATTCGACTTTGTTTCAATTCCGGTGACAACCAATCAGAAACTTCTCTAATTTATGGGTCAATATTCGCGAGAACAATTTATTATTGAAAACTAGAATCGTATTGGCTCCATTGCAGATCCACACAGAAATTACCGTAAAACTGCATCACACTAACATTTAAAAAAATAAATATTGAAAAAAAATTAAAATTTACACAAGCAATAAAATTCATTCATCTTGAGATTCGAAGTCAACGGTCAATTTGCGACTAAAGACATGGCACTAGACTGAATATTATGTTTAAGAGATAGGTAAGGCTCGTTAGTTGTTAGTATTGTAAATAAGAAGTTTTTTCAGAATTAATCCTTATGTTCATCAACATCTACTTACTACCCTGCGAGCCGCCGCAGAGGCGTATTGCATGGGGTTAAGACACCAGCCATGGAAAGGGTGGTATAGGGAAAAGGAGGGAGGAGAGGACAGAGGTGATTCGTGGGTAAAAGATTTTTCTGAAGTTATCCAGATAAAGCGTGGGGTTAAAACAATATCCTCCATGTCGTACTGAAACTCACCTGATCGGTGTTTTTCAAGTAATGTTGACACATTTAGGAGTAGAAAATGCAATAAACGTTGACTGGTATTTCCAAATTCGAGCCATCAAAAATGTAAAGCAGTCACCACAAATATTTATTTCTTTAAAAAAAACTGCGAATATAATGAAGACGGTTTTCTTAGGCACATCAAAATTACTAAGATTTCTTTTACGAGAAACGGGATACAGTTTGAGACACTTTCTTCAAATTCGTGCGGCTGCTTCCAGACGTTACGCTTGCCTATATTAAAATCAGTACCAATTAATTAACACATATCAAAACGGCCATATCACCATATTCGACACATTATAGATTTCGTAAAGTAATGAATAATTTTCAGCTTGAAAAATTGCATTAATTACATTCAAATGATCAGACGAATCAGTATTTTCAAATACGAACTAAGGAAAGTGATTGAATACAATCAACAATACATTAAAATGGAGAAAAATTCGTCGAAGTCAAAGTTTAAATTCTTTTCTAACAATCGAAAATCAGATGAAGACACCGATGCGTCGAAACTGGTTGCACCTCAATAAACAATGGTGGAAATATACATTGTGTTTTTTACTTAAATGAGAATGGATTTCTACATAGTTAAACCTGAAAACATCGAAATAGTAAATACATTGACTACCATCACTTATTGTAAGCAATTTGTTGCCAGCATAGATTTGACAAGGCACCTTGAGTCACCAACTGGTTATTCGTTGAAAGGTATTGCGAGAGGCATAAGAATAAAAACAGCGAATGGCAATGCCTTTTTCTTATAATATTAAAAATCTTAAGGCTAGTTAGTCACTGGTTGAGGGTGGGGCCGTACCCGTATCGCGGTTTGGTCCATACAATGGAGTGACTCGAAACTTCATACGTATTACCCCAGCATCTACGACATTTTTCAGATTTAGGTACCAGGATTATTTACTTTTGGAATAACCATAAATATATCCTTTCTTGAGACAGCCACCCCCGAATTATCATTTTAGCCACATTTCTCGCCATAGAATAAACACATATTTCACGGAGAATTTTCCCTGGAGTGCCCAAACACGAAGTGTTCCCTTCACAGAGTGAACGTCCTTTTCTGCGATGGCTAAACCACATACAACGGCAATGAAATAAGCAAAAAAAATTAACGATGTCTGTTGTTAATTTAACATGTTGACCTAATCTTTTAATCCGTGTTGATTCAATCTTTTAACTAAAAGGCAGCCATTAGAGACCTCCACAGGGAAGGGATCTCAATTAGATAATAAATAATATTTATATAAAAAATTACAAAAATGGTATGGCACTAAACAACGAGCACGGAAACAAGGCATGTTATCACTTCACTCCGGATAGCCAAGAAATATTTAATGCCAATAAAACCACACGAAATTTTGCCTGGAATTAACCGAGTACCTACTGACTAGCAAACCTGACCGGCAATCTGAGAAATCTGATTCGACACCTGATGAAGTAAAATAATTTTGTTCATGGCGAATTTATTAGTTAGATTATAAATAATACGCTGAAATGCCTTATAATGAAAGGGATCCTAATTAACTTAATACTGGCCTTACTTCTCAAGTCATACCGGCACCATATACTACATCACAACATATTGCCTCCGAAGGTTCCCCTTCTCTTCTAATCAGATTTTTACTGGCGTATCTCTCAGGTTCATATGGCGACAGTCCGCGCAAACACCGTCCATGACAAAAGTCGAGATACGTGAGTTTGAGATAATTTACGTCGATAACGAAAGAATCGATTTCAATAAAATACACTACTCATAAAAATTAACTTTGGTTTTTTAGTTTTTATCATGCCTACCAAAGTGTTAATGCTTTTTGTCGCTATCAAGAAGGAATCGCTTATTCTGTCTTCATTCATCATCCAGTGATCGCTCAATCCTAGGACTGGTTGACTGCATCCCTCCATCCTTCCATAGCTATTGCAATATACCTTATTCCCTGGTAGTTCCTATGTACTTTCTTCTTTATTTGGTCTATGTTTGTCCCTTGGCTCGGGGCTAGCTCACCGCTACCGAGTGCGTCCACCGGGTAGCGGTTGGTGAGTCGACCTTTAGATATAGAGGTTAGCTGCGAAATAAAGGAGTTTACTCGACGAATAAGCAGTCGTAGACAAAAAGCGACGGTATCTTGAGGGTGTAGGGGGCCATCCATGGGTAAGATAGCTCGAATATGCTACGAAATAAGCCCATGAAGATTCCGTGACTTGGCTTCGCATTTCCGACGCATGTGTCACCAGACTCAAGGCTCGGAGCTCCTTATATATCTTAGTCCTTTTTTTCTTCGGTATTGCTGTCATTACACTCCTCTGGGAGTCCTCCGGTCGTCTTCCGCTTTCATAGATATCTTTGATCCTTTCCCCGTTATGATATCTTATTATTCTAGAAAAATGTTCAATTCCCACAATGTACGGCCAAAGCTCTTTGAATATTCAAATTAAATGTAGTATTTATATATGCTAATTTATTGGCATAAATATTTTTAACAATGGAGTAATATTTTTACGGGGCATCGTTTGAAAAAACGTAAGGTTTTTGCCACCAAATAGTACCATTGATTTCAAGTGTATGGCTTGCATAGGCATTTCGCGAACACAGTGTCGTCCACGGCACCGAAACGGCGATGCCAATGCCCGAAGAAGAGCCGTCCTCCCAATCTTGACAAACAGCAGCGGGGCCATTCACTTCGAGTCTCCTCACCGCCGCCACACCCGTTCGCTCCACGTGACAACCGCTATCTGGGCGCTCGTTCGCCGGTGTGGAAAATGGCAATCGGTGGCGCCACGTATTTATAAATAGGAAGCGGACACGGATCACGACGACGCGACGGGGCGAGAGTGAGAGTTTTGAATTCAGAGGAAGAAAACGGGAAGGATGAAGAAGAACTGGAAGGAGAAGATTGAATTGCAATAAAGAGAGCGTGATTGCAGGGCATCTGGAGTGAAATAAATTCGCAGCCCTGGTTCTTGTCCATACAAAAGATATTCGCTTGCATATTTCCATTGTCGAGCCTAGCGAGGAATGGCTGAAGGGTGGAAGGAAACCCGGCTTGGGCGTAAGCGCACTCTGGACGTTAGGCGGCAATGAGTCTGCTTCATTGCAACGGAAGATGTAAAGTGCTCTCCACATTGGACCCGAATAGAGATCTGAATGCCTTTCGGTGGATCATGGGGTTATATGAAGATTTAGATTATGTTACTACAATAATTTGAAACCCCATGTCACCCATTAGGTAACTATCATTAGGTGGACGCCGAATACACTGCATACGCAGCCGATCCGCGGTAGAAAAGGGTCAGCCGTTGCCGAGAATGGTATCGGCGCCCATCTCAAGTGAGGGAGCAAAATTATCTCACACGTGGCATGTGAATAACCCTTAATTCCCCTCTACCTTTTTTAAACATTAAAATTGAGAGACTACATTTTTTACGATCAAATTTCCTAAAGAATTGGGTTGATTTTATTTACACTTAAGCTATTTCCTTGATGAACTCTTACTCCGATGGGACCCGAATATTTTCAGGGTATTGTGTGTGCGACGCACAAACATAAGAAAATTAACATTTTTCTTTGACTTTATAATCACACTTATCCGACATTTATGCGATGTACTAAAAAAAGTGAAGCTAGAAATTCGAACGTTTCATCTGCCCCTGCCTAGGCAGTTGTAAAAACCACTGACCCACTGTGCTAAAAAACAATTCCGATGCCGGGAATCGAACCCGGACTTCCCGTATGAGACCCAGGTATCCTAACCAATAGATAACACCGGATCTTTGAACGACTAGGAGATTAAAATTTAGATAACCAGATACACACACGACCCCATGGTTACGAACAGGACGTCAAAGAAAGTTATAAAGAAAAGTCCTTATGTTAACACTGAGGATAAGGGGACGTTAATGATAAGTGAAGAAGAGGTAGTGCAGACATTAGTGGTTAGCAAAGAGTCTGGGAAGGTCAGGCAGCTTTGGAATCCTTATATTAAACAAACTCCATGAGATGGTGACGAATGAAAAATAAGGAAGGATAGAAGGTAACAGTCTGAAGGAAGTCTTTAGACAATGGCCAATGAGACACCAAGAGGATCTCAGTCGCCATTATGCGATGCTGAATCCTTTCATAAAATCCACGAAATCAGGGTTTACGGAATACGATCGTTAGAAAAAATTCAAAGGAATAAATTACCTATACATCGAACGGAAGGAAATGAAGTCGCTGGAAATAATTCAATGCTTGTCTGCGGATGGAACAAAGTATAGTAAGAGGCGAAGAGATACCTAAGGAACCGACATGAAGGCTTCATAAATGAAAGGGGTTGGATAAGGATAGTTTTAGGTTGAATGAGGGTAGTTTGGATGCATAAAATTATATCGATTCTGATACCGTTAACTGTATTAACATTTGCAAAGAGATATTGCAATTTCGGGGATTCAAATAAAAATACCGAGAGGATCTCGGTAATTTTATTTGAATCATTTTATCTTTATCCACAATTATCTCCCGACCCATTCAAAGAAATTTATTGGTAAAAATAATTTTCACAGAGTAATTTTTTTTCAAAAACCCAACACATTTCCCACACCATACATTTTCACCATATCAGGTGGGCAAGAGAGCGAAAAATTGCTCTACAAAATCTCTGTTGACGGACCAAAATATCACAGAGCACGAGACAGCAATAACTAACATAAATCCTGCACAGTACGTTGCAGAAGTAATTCTCCTCATAACACTTAGGGTCCCACGTAATTAAGGCCACAAAAACCTACACAGATACAGTCCAATCGGAAGAGGTGTTTCACATTTAAAATTGAGATCACTCGCCTGAATGAAATCAAAAGTTGGACAAATGTTCACTGGCCATTCCGGCATCCATACCGCGATTACACATATAGGAGAAAATGTTTTCCTCCCCATTCCCTTTTTCCTGCAATCTTCATTGACGACGAAACAACGGAGGTTTGGAAGGGAGAGAGAAAAAAACGAGACTGCGGTGGATCACAGCCCCATTCCAACAAGCCGCTCTGCTTCGCCCGAAGTCACCAAGAGCAGTAGGGTCGTTCTCGTCGGGAGCATCCCCGCATTTATGACTCCCTTCAGGGGGCGTCAGAAGCGGTAGTTAAAGCGTTTTACGAGGGAATACCCTTAACTATATGACCTTGTCACCACACGTTGATGTCCATCGAGTATTTGAGGCAATAAAGTTATAATTTCGCCAGCGCACTTGAGACAGAGCCACGGCGCACTTTTGAGGAGGATGGACCAAAGCAAACGGAGTTGATAAATGGGAAGAGAGTGATGCGAATGAGAGAAAAAATGAAGAGTAGAAACCCCTTCACGCATGGAGCAAAGTTGTAATTCGCGTAGTCGACAAAATAAAAGTAATATCGCGCGATTTGTTTAAAACGGCTACGAACAAACAGTGTAAAACTGCTGCAGTTGTAGGACTGGGTCGGGAGCTGCTAAAGACTCGGAGGTAACAAGTAATACTTGGAATACAAGAAAAATAAATATCACAATAGTTTCAGGTTGACACAAAGCATATTATCCGACCCCCGCGCTAAGTTACTGGGATTCGTAAAGTGAATAGTTAGAACGTCTTAGAACGGTTAAGTTGCAAATGTACGCGAAAATGCGTACCATATCATTTTTGCATTTTGCAGTGATTGGAAATTTAAAAGAGTTTCTACTTTATTCTCGTTATGTCACATCTTAAACCTGGGCAAGTCTTTGGGTCCCTGAACAGAAAAGTGTTGTCCGCGATACCAAAGAGAAAAGGAAATCCGCGCTTTTTTTATTAAAAAAATTATTTGAGAATTTGCAAAATTTAACATTGCTAATGGAAGGGTTAGGCTGGGAACTGCTAGAGCAGTAGTTTCCAACCGGTGCACGGTGTGCGGCGACACTTTAGGGTGCCGGGAAAACAGCAAGGGGTGCCGCGAGGTTATTGCGGGATAACGAAAAATGTTTAGTACGACCAACGCATGAATTGATTGCTCTCTCACCCGACAGATGGTGACAGTAATCGAAGAACTTCTTCCAACCTGACTCCAGTAGTATACTATACCATACCATATTATTTATTCGTTGGTAATTTTACTATTAGATACCAAACTTAAATAAATAAAATAAAATTGAGGAAGTATTTATTTAAATGTGAAGTTAAATTTTTCCTAACGCATATTCCACTCTAATCAATTAATATATTAATATTTTTTAGAATTAGAAAATATCTAAGAAGGGTGCCCTACCATTGTAACCTCAGTCTGAAGGGTGTCGCAAACGTAAAAGGGATGGGAATCACTGTGCTAGAGACTCAGAGGTTACACGGAAGGCTGATATTTTCCGAATAACTCGATCACTCAGCTTTTCGGATGAGACGGAGGATATTATTTTATCACCACGCCACGTCTATAGAACAGAAAAAATCGAGGAAATAAGAGAGATTTCCCAACAGAAAACTATGTCAATTATTTCTTCCCACCATTTCAGAACTATGAGAAAAAGAGCGAGAGACAAATCGACTATAGTGAGGTTTGTTTTGGTCGATTTGATAAAATAAGAGTTTTAAGATATTCTTCCACTCTCCTCAATAATTCGCTTTTCCTATCAAATTCCTTTTCGCCGCTTATGTCCAAACACACTGCCACACGCCCTAACCGCAGTTCGCAGGGCAGGGTTTGCTGATGAAGAATAACCCTCGAGACTGATAAGGGCTAGACCAATAGACTAATTACTAACTAATTTCTTTTTCACGGAAATAAATTACCAGGTTACGTACTTCAATGAAGAGAGGACTATCGCATGAGTAACAAAACATGCACGACATTCTTTTTAAGTACGGGCAGAGTATACAGATCTAGGACCTGTTTCACTAGTGTCTTATACACTGACCACATTCCTAATTTTTCGAAAATGTTAAATGCTTATGAATGTGCATGGAGCTTGCCACAGAACATAATTCCTTGATCCCTTTAGTCTATAACACCGAATACTCCTATGAATCTCGTCTATAATTTTCTCAGTCTGTCCCTACCCTCACTTTTATTCTCTTGCCTTTTATTTTCTTTCATGGTGATTCCACTCTCGCCCATTAAGCAGAAAGTCGCACCTTTTTCATTTAAAGACAATTAACTGATTATTCAATCCACAATCTCACGTGAGTGGCTCATTTCCCACTCTGTCGCTCTTATTGTAACCACCAGAAATTCTCAAGGACCCCATACATCTAGCAATTAGCCAGAATCCAAGCTAATTCTGGTACATGCCAGCGTCGGGTGTAACATAAGGGCGCTCGAACCCACCTAACGACTTACCACTTGTGTTATATCCCACATAACCATGAACCATATATATAGTTTTCAGAACACAGCCACACGAAGTTTTTCGAAGTTCCCTTACTTTTTTGTGTTTGTGACCCTGTTTTATACTATATTTTAATTTTTAATCATCATTCATTGAGAGCGTTTTCCTCGAAGGTTTTACACTCTTATATAAAAATATTCTCAAACACACTCTTACATATAAGGAGGAAAAAACTCTTAATATGTCGTCATGTTTTCTTTCTTAAATTTACACACTCCCTCTAGAGCCCCATATAAGCATAACTTACTGCCTTTATCCGTACGATAGTTTAATAATCTCTTCATTTAGCCAAATATTTTAAAGACTAGGTTTGCAAAATCATACATTGGCCAAACTGTTTCGTCATTCACTGAGTGTGCATTCATCTACCCAATTTACCCCATCAAGCAATACTACAATAAAAACTGCCATCATCTTTGAGATTCTTCCAAATGAATATTAGATCCATAGACAGTCCTCACGATTTCCCTGACCATGGGAATTTTCCACAATCGAATATCCAATATAAAGTCCCTTTGAATCTCTCCCCACCCTATACCTCCCTTCATACTGGTTACATCTCTATCTTTCTCCTCACTCTGCCACACTTACCTAACATTTTCCTCTATTTCACCATATTCAGAATGTCGTAGTACCGTATTTATCAATTTTTAAAAGTGGTCGCTCCTCACCAAGTCTTGTTTATAATGTGAAATAAGTGATAAATCGTAAATCTGGTGACCCTCCGACAAAAACTGGCAAATCGACAAAACCCTACTGTAACCCCCAATACGTACTCTAGCCAATTTTGCTACTATCAGCTTCCTTTCTTCTTCTACCATGTATAACAATCGCTCTTTTGTTTACCTTAATGCATCCTTATCCACAAAAACTCAAAATCCTACCGTCTACACCCATCCTTCTATCACAGCGACCGAGTTTCTCAACCATACAACGCAAGGTACATACATACCTACGCTCCATACGAGTAATAGAGTAACACGCATAGAACTTTAACTTGTCTATTCTAAATGTCTTCGTTCAAATCCCCTACCATCAATTCTTTTCGCAAATGTTTCCTTCACTGACGCAATCCTTCGCCTAGTTCTAAAAATCATTCGCAATCTTTGTGATGTAGGTTTTCGCGGGGCTTGGTTGAAGGGTTGATCCGGTTTCCCGCAGCGCAGTTCCATTTAGTGCACTATATTTCGCAGTTGCATTTGATGAAATATACCTTAAGTAGCCTGCAGGATAGCCGGCGACATTTAGTCAACCAAATGGAACGATGAGACGCGGCGATAAACCCAGTAACCAGAAGATCAGCATTCTCGTTCGAAAGACTCCCCAAGTGCATGAACTGTTCTTCTTTCTCTAGTTCCTACCCTCCGCCTAAATATTTATCCTATATTCGCTACTTAATTAAGACAAACACATATATTTAAGAAAAACAAGAACCGAGTGGGTAACTCACGTTGCAATTTGTCCTCCGGATTTCAAAACAAAAAAGTCTAGTAATGCCATTAACACAATAAAATTTAGGAAGTAGATGATACCCATAGCAAACGTAGAACTTTCACGAATTATGAACAAACTTTAGAAAAAAAGTGATCAATAATTGTCGCGGATATAAAATAAAGAGTAGGTATTACGTACCGTGGTTGTCTTGATGGGGCTGAGGAGAAAAACTGGAGGGTGGGGAACGAGTTCCGTGAAATACATTGATGCAGTGACGGATTATAGGGGGTCCGACCGCTCTCCCGAAAATCCAGGTGAAATATGAAAAATTGTGGCAAAAAAAGGTACCCTACCGTATTCCTAGGCCCGGCTTAAGGCCTGGGCGACTGCCCGGGGTGCCGCAAAGGAAGGGGCGACGTGATTGTGAAAAAATATTTTTTTCACTACGTTTCGAAAGTTTCACCCGTCCGTAGTCTGTAACTGGGTAGAGAAACTTCAGCCGCCAGGAACCGGAAGGAGAAAAGTGAGGGTATGAAAATTTCTGAAGCCAAAGCTGACTATAGGACGTATTTCAGTGACCTACTTTTGAGAACCAATGAAATCGACTGTACCTTTTCACACCTGCAGGAGCGAAGGATTGTTCTGCTTTGTTTACAAAATTTCTGAGGACGAATATTCGCGATATTACTTAACTTCCGCTTTTCAGAGTATGAACCAGTCAAATAATTAATACCATTATACTCACGAGTTTCCGTTACACTTCATCCTATTTTAAATCACACCGAAAGGGCATATATTATTGGCATATCACACCGGCTGGGCAAACTTCATTATTAAATAATTACGACAGAAAGAAATCACGTATCAACAAACTTCATTGGAATTAAATTTGTTAAAACAGTGATATATGGATATTAAACTGAATAATTATCTAACATGTAATTCGATTAATGAGCACATTTATTGAATGGGCTACTTACATGAGAAATGGATGATTGACAAGATTGAAAACAGAGTAATAACCGTCTGTTAACTGACGTTGCAATTGCACGACGTTTCACTGACTGAAATTTCTGAAGACGAATATTCACGATATTGATTAATTTCCGCTATTGCAAAGTATGTACCAGTCAGATAATTAATACCATTATACTCTCGAGTTTCCGTTACACTTCATCCTATTTTAAATCACTCCGAAAGTGCATATATTATTGGCATATCACACCGGCTGGGCAAACTTCATTGGAATTACATTTGTTGAAACAGTGATATATGAATATTAAACTGAATAATTTTATAATATGTAATTTGATTAATCAACACATTTATTCAATGGGCTACTTATAAGTATCAATCGTGTCAATCGTCCATTGATCATGTATACATGATCAATGGACGATTGACACGATATAAAACAGTAATAGCCGTCAGTTGCACAAACGTTAAACACTGACATTAATCAGCTTAACCACTCGACAACACACGTCAATATTACAAGGCATTTAAAAAGTAGCATCCAAAGTTCAAGTAAACGCCAAACATATGCCCCAAATTTGTATGAAATATCCAATGCTTGGCCACAGTAACACATTGTAAAACACGCTGCTTTTTTAAGGAAGGTTGCCGATGATTTTCAATTATATTTTCAGGATAACATATGTATCACACTAGCATCACTCCAAAAGTCAAATAACAAACACCAAGGGAGATTCCTTTCATCGTGGAGAAACGTATCAGGGTAATCCATGAATCGAGTGTATTTATGCCGTGGTATATGCTCAAGTCGTTCTAGTCGATGCAGTGTAGTTTAGGATTATATCAGCATACCAAACACTTATATAGCGGCGTTCAACCTGGAATTTGAATTCAATCAAAATACATCTCGAAATATAAGCGTAACGAGAACAGCTACAAAAATGCCAATTCTTTGTCAGTGGAGCAAGTTAACGGATGACTTCTTACCCTTGTGCCACTGGTGTAAAATAATACATGAGAGGTATACTAGAAGACTATAGTCTCACACACGGATGAATTTGAATATACGAACAAATACAAGACAACATATTCGCAAGCGTTCACAGCTGTAATGCCCATTCTTCCGTGTACACAGCATGACATCCAACTGACAACCGATATGCGTCCACATTAAATCATACGAGCTACCCGTATGACTACGGTGGATTGGAACGGTCTGAATGATACGAGTAATCGTTATAATGTAAACGAAAATATGATATTTCATTGAATTAGTACCCAAGTGAGATTCAGTACGATACGTATAAGGTAACTGAAAACTCAAATGCCCTTAAAACTGTCGATCAACGTGAAGCTTACAAAAATAATGGAGTGAAATTTTTATAAGTCATTATAATAACCTATATAATAATACGGGACTTAAGCTTTAATTCAACGTGTGCTTCGTGCATGGCACATTATTACTCGTCAAACTCTTCTTTAATGTAATTAGAGCAGCAGATTTTCATTTGTTGTGAACTATTATAGGTGGAAGTTTAAACTTTAAACATCAAATTTGAAGACTCCGCTTCTCATTAAGTGTACATTCCGATTTTTACGTAGTCTAAAATTGAGATTTCACTTCAGTAATTGATAAACGCTTCGTTTATAATAATTAATGTGGATGAGGTCTATGCTAATGTGCCGGCCCTCATTGCTCTTTCAATTGGAAACTGACAGAATGCATATACTATACTCATGTACTTGTATATACGCGAAAAGTACAGACTTTATTCTTATTTGTTGTTTTCCAAGCAGGAGTAAATCATCGTGAACTCTCTTATGTCATTGGTCGAAACTTAAAATCACTGTCGTAATGCGCACTTTTCTCCCAAGGAGAAAACTTACGTCGGCCTAGCAATGGGGACGTAACTTTTCTCTCATCTGGGGAACCCAAAAGGTGCTTTGCCGGGTTACAGACTTGGGTCGGGCGACACGTTCTCTCCGGGTGTTTCGTGTTTCTCTTTTCTCCCGGAGAAACCCGTTACAGACTGGCCAAAATTCTGGCCAAAAAGCTGGACAAAATTCCAAAATAGCTTTTTTTGAGATATGAACTTGACACTTCGCATGAAAACTCAAAAACAATTCATGTATCTGGAATAGCACTTCATTTGGCAGAGTTCTTACCCGTTTCTGAGATATAGAGGCTCAAACATGAGCAAATTTCCAGAAAAATGCCCGTCTTCAGTTTTCTCGGAAAATCTTCCGACTTAAGTTGATGGTGAAGTTTAAGGAGGATTTTTACGGAATAAAAAACGATATTATCTGTTAGCATGGTAGTTTTGCTTTCTCATTCCGTAGTTTTAAAGAATAGCTTCGATACAATCTTGCTGCACCGTTACAAAATGGGGGACGCTGTTTTTAGACCAAATTTTACATTATGTAGGAGATTCGAATGGGTTTTTGGCAAAGCCACGCAAAGCGATTTACATCACAGCATTATTTGAAGGCTTCTTAAGGTTTATATGCAGTTAAATTTGAAAAAAGATTGCGACGCCGGAAATAAATTTAATTTTTCGATCGCGCGTCGGGGTTCGGCTCCGCGCGCCGGGAGCTGGATTTGCCGCGACGCGGTAAGGTTATTGAAGTGGTATGGATTTAACGCTTAGCATTCACCGTTTTTAAGCTGTGCTTGTGGGCACCGATCCCCAAGGAGTCTATAATGAAGACACGGGAGGATTTTCAGTCGAGGTAAGTGCACGCGTAATCGAAGTTAAGTTATTTTTCTTTGGATACGTTCGGGAACCATGCCTTATATTCAAAGCGTTCGAACCTTGAAAAAGTGAGTAGTGTTCCTGAGACCCATACAGAAAGAACTTCCAGAAAGACACCAGCTGGGATACTTATACCTTCTCCATCCTGAACTCCCAGGATTCTAGTGCGAAAGTGGTCGTTTTATGACATCGCGGAGCCGACGAATGTTCATCACTACTACTCTTTGAATCGAATACTTCATTTTCTTTTTCGTCCACTTTTAATAAGTCTCTCAATTCTGTTGACATTCTCATTTTCTTCGGTGTTAAATGCGTAGAGGAGGAAAGTAAAGGATCGGATGTAAGTAACAGCCTCTTGAAAAGGTCCTTGTTGGTGACCACCCTGAAGTGCTTCCTAGTAAATCGCTCGCGGAATTTTCTAGTGTCATTATTTCTGGCCTCTAGTTCCTCTTCCGAAAGCTCACCTAACGGAAGTATCACATATTTTGAAATATCACTTCCGTGCAGGAGTACCTTATGCACCGTCGGAGGCATATAGTGCCAGGGATACAGATCCGCGTATACATAATTCGGCAGACCTCAGGCAATACTGAGCAAATGCCACATCGTTGAGTTGCAGGCCGCTAGATATTGCTTTCAAGATAATTGAGAATTTTTATCATGAGATCGTCGGTAATTCCTATAATGTAAAATCAAAATAATTAAATTAACTACGATACAGGCGTTATTTATCTAATTAACCAACTCCATATCGAGTTTTGAAAAATGCTCGTATGACGCTATTCATGGGAAATTCATTCGAACACTGTTTCCACTGCGCTGATAATGCGAAATGGAACATTACCTGCAAGACTTGCTGCCAATTTTGGATAATATAATCGAAAAAACGCCGAGCCGTATTTCCATCATTGGTATTACCCGAGCCAGGCCGGGGAACATCAACAATTAAGCCATTCATATAAACCATTAAGTGAATTATAGGTATCACACAGAATATATTAGTTTACGTAATTAAATAATTCCATTTTGAATCTGTACCATAACCTTATGATTTCGTTTCTTAGAATATAGTAATGCTCACATCTTCCATCTCTGATTATGAGATCGGAATACGGAACACTTCTACGGATAATTGCAGCTCACGGATAATTACAACCTCCCTACATTATTTTCTTCCAAACGTACCTGATAAGCACCGCCAAGACGTTATTCGATACATTAAATCGACGATATAAATATTAAGTTGTAACAAATTTAAGAGATTGACGTTGGCTTATTCCGATAATAGTCTCTGATCCAAAAATAATGTGGTAATTATCACAGTTTATACTTAATTTTATATGGGGATTTTAGGCCTTTCATATATCGCTTTACTCCATAGTAATAGGGTATTCTTCTCTTTTATAAAAGTGGTTAAAATTACCTCTTGAAAGATGAAACGCAAAGTTATTAATTACTGTTTGAAGTAATCATGGTATCTTAAGACAGTCCTGTTTCTACTGCAACATTCATTTCCCCGCCATCACAAATTTCGTCTGCCAGCGCATATCATGTATGGAACACAGGTTTCCCCCTGCGCTGCGCTAATGACGTCACAGCGACAATTGGAAAGCCCCAAAACCGAAACAGTTTGCAACAGATCGCGCAGATGCACAATTGGAAAGCCCCCGTTGCCATCTGCTGAGCTGGAAGCAAACGAAGGACAAGGGAAATACGGTATACGATAATGTTTTGAACAAATGACTCTCCTGACTAGTGCTGTTTGAAATTGGATTGCGATTATAATAAATGTCCTCATTATTTTCGTAGTTTCGCAATATTATGTGGTTAATCCGTAACATTGAGATTTATATTGTTAGATTCCGTGACTTACAGAGTACAGGTTAGCACGTACTTATAGCTTTTGTTCAACGTGTTTGTTTCTTTTTACGTTCGTGGTTTGTATAAATGTTTCCTTTTGGAAGATAGCGATTCGTGTTAGACTGAGCTGAGTATTAAATTTGTGACTGTGTATTTATCCCTGTATTTTAGCAGTATAAAGTACGCATTTTATTCATTGTTCTTGTATTAACTTTCGCCGCTATGGCAGATAACGATTCGTGGTAGCCTGGGCAGTTAATTGGATTTGTGATCGTGCAGGTAATTGCTTCAATTCGAATTTTATATTATCCCTGTACTGTTCTTTCCTTTTGCGTGCATTATTAATAGCTAAGTCTGTTTACGGTGATACCCAGCCACCGCATGATGTCCATTTAGTATTGGACATCCTTTGGATGTTCATAGGATGAGATCCTATATGGTTCATGCAGTGACATCCATATGGAGGCCACGAAATGATGTCCAATGGGCATGATGTAAAATAAATCTTAAATAATAATATTAATTGCATCTATGTACAGTTTCCCAATGGTACAGGAGCAGTCATGAAACTATCTTTTGCTTATTATAGTTGAAGTTTTAGGTGTTGGTAAATGGAGTTTGAAGACAACATTGTGGGGAAGAACTATTATTGATGCCTTTTTTGAGTGTTTCTTTAGTATTGTAATCACTTTTTAGTTTCGTTAAAAACTTGCAACATTGTAGACTTAATTTAGACGCTTAGTGGTAGTTTTTTGTTAGTTTATATTTTAGTTTAGACCCGCCTTCTACTTTCTAGCTATAATTAACTGTTCGGTTGATTAATTCGTTACTCCCAAACACGAAATTTTTATTTAAAAAATATCTAACATGCGCAAGACAATATAAAAAATCTGATTTGTTAACACTCAAAATACTTCCCCGCTATGGCACTTGTATATCCTGTCTTACTCCTAGATATGAAGGTCTCTGCCTGTTCGTTGCTTCCGAAGATGAAATTTATAACAAAAATCAATCAAACATTTATGATTCACAGATATATTCATAAGAATTCACGCCTTACCATTAAAAAAAAATCTCCCCGCCATATTTACTGCCTAAATTTCGTGACCGATTTGGCTGCCCATATCCGCTCCCTTATGCTGCTACGAGTTTGGACACACTTAAAGATGGCGTCCTCCCTAAATTTCCGGATTTAGGTAGGTACTTAACTGGCGAGTTTGGACACGGCTTAATAAGCAACCGGTAGCTTTTGCTTGCTCTTTCTCCGGTAGCTTCCATGATACAGTATACCGATTGGAGCAAGTAGCTTATTGAAGCATCTTTTCGCCAGAAAGCTCCGATGCTTCGAGTTAGAGAATATAGTCACCCTGAATCCGACCCTGCATTGATGCCCAGAGGACTGAAAACTTTTTAGAGTTAGATGCACGCTAAATGCACCGTTGTTAAGTCCGAGAGGGCTTGCGTGCCCCCAAACGAGACAATTTTCAGACATACTTATCATTCACCTCAATCAATCAGGCTGAACACAGTCAAACGAACTTATGTAAGGAAGCAAGGAAAATAGAGATAACTCATCTTGCTACCCTATACGAAAATCAATATTTAAACTTCCTTCCTTCACAAAACAAGTTGTTTTAACGTTGAGCTAAGAAACTATCGTTGCAACATAATGTCTATGGTCTACTTTATAGGAAGTGAAACTTCCAGCCAGCGAAGTCGACGTTGCAATGAATATACTCTTATTTTCATTAGTGGTTAACAATATTTCCTCAGGAGTAAAGATATGGAAGTAGGTAAATAAATCAGAAAAACCTCCAACCAATATAATACAAGTAAAATATTAGAAGTACTATTAAAATATTTAAACCTTCATGTAAAGAAAAAATTATAAAATTTAGGTACTCTGGTTCTTATATCGAGGTTCTGTCATTTATACAGATTGAAATTTCCGCTAGAAGGGCAGAAAGGTAGATTTAGGTAGAAAATACGTTATGTCCACATGGATACCGTCACACATGGTGCAGGATAAAATATGAATAATGATAGTTTTTGCATGGTATTCAATCGCACACGACAAACTAGTTAGCGTAAACTCAATTCGAACAATTTAGTGAAAAAATGAACAAATTTCATTCGCTCAAACTAAAGAATGATTCCACAGGTAGGCGATTACTACCTCATCAACGGCGCCAATGCATAAATAAGGATTTCGGATTCATTATGTCAATCATGTTGGCCAAAAATAATGAGTTCGCTATCTGGCTTATCATGGTGTTTAGCCTTCACAGCGAGGTAACAATGTCCATTTTTCCAGCAAAAGCACGATAACTCTGGGAAGTACTAACAGCGTCCATGCATTAATCGTGTGCCTGAACATTGCAAAATACAAGCTCTTCTCTCACCTCGGAAAGCATATGTACAGCAAAGGGTAAATCATCTGAACATTTAGCTTCAAATAAGTTACGTAATAACATTAGTGCGTACTTCAAATAATAGCATTCATCTGAAAAAAAAACTTAGAGAAGAGAGCCCACATTACTCACCAGCGCCATTCACATGCTGCACTCACTCTCAAGTTGATCGTGAAATTAACCATGCCAATGATACTGGAGCTACCAAACAACTTCTTTCAGTAGGAATGATACACCCGCGATGATACCATTTCATGAAAGCCAACTTCCCTCAAATTGAAAGTACAGCGCAACGAAAATAGAACGTCGATTATCCATGCACTTTTTTGACCGCTCGCTACCGGCATTTGTTTCGCAGAGCCAGCATCAAAGAAGTTAGCAGACAGTGCACATCAAATAATTATACACGGGCCAACATCTTCAAGTATTGCAGAATATGACAGCGACCTGGTGCTACGCAGTTTTTAATTATCTCGCAGCGAAAACATTGAATCTCATCTCACACAATATTCGAATCAGTGCTCGAGTTTAACTATTTCCTAAGCCTTCAGATGTCCATGGGCAATGACTACGTCACAGCTTAGTAAATAGTGCAATAACAGCTAAGGGGGGACAGAGCTTAAAATAATCCAATAATTTCACAGTACAATGGCATTATGCACTACAAGATATGGATGACACTCGAGATTGTATCAAAGGGAAACTTTTTCCAAACAGCTCTACCGCAATAAGAGAACCTGTCATGCCATATAGTTTGGCAATAGCACCGATTGCGTGATAGGTAATCCAACCATTAGAAGACCTACCACTAAAAAGAAGCTCATAACGATTGTCTTCTGCATCTAACAAAAAATACCTGAATCTAGTTGACTTGCAAATTAAATTGGGCTTAAGCTGTTAAAGCTCACATAACATATTTATGGGAATTTCAACTAACGGCACTGCTATTTTTAAATATGCTGACAATCCACTACCGTGCAAAGCTTGTATCAATTTTATGAGGAAACAATGTTGTGGTAACTTCATCCACTAATATAATGTAACCTGAAGTGGAACAGGACCAAATAATTATTCTAACAAAACAAACATGAAATTACCGATTTCAATTACCCCATGCCCATTTCATATTCTCTCCATTTCAATATTGAACAAAACTGCAGCATCCTTAACTTTCCTTACAGCTGCTTCATTTTGCTATGCTGCTAAATATATTCTAAGAACTAAGAAAGCTCATGCATACTCAACCAAGTCAATCATGCTGTTATTGCCTGGCTAACCATAGTAAACCTCAACAAAGGCAAATACAGGTGAAAGGTAATAGACATCCTACATGAAAGAAAGAATTGAACATAAGAGTGAAGAGCAAATATATTTGCCAATTGTTTTTCAAAATTCATTAATGCAACAATGGCTTCCACAATTGTTACTGCTCCATTTTGCATTTGACTTATTTCCCCAATGGAAATAGTTAACACCATAGTCACCACTTCAAAATGTAATATTTACTGAGTCCAAAGATTGAAAGCCCTTCACTAGATAATTTCAAATTTTCAAATGAACAGCCAAAAGGTTATTTCCAGCCAATATGTGAAAACATTCACATTTAAAACATTTTAGAAGTACACTTCACTGGTTTTGTGGTCCTCTTGAAATATTGAAACAAAGCTTATACCAACATGGAAAAGAAAGATTCATTTTGCATTGCTTTGTGGGACCACACACAAATTAATGGCAAAATGTCAAGAAAATGGTATTCATTTAGTTATACCATAAACAAAGAAAATGTAAAGTTATCATGTCACTAAAACGGTGACATGATCACAAGAATATTTCCTGAAAGTTCCAGGAAACAAAATAATGCAGCTTAAAAATTTTTAGAAGTTGTAAGTTGGCCAGATAGAGCTGCTTGATGCCAAATGGATCTCCAAGCAACAGGTACTGATGCTTTCCTTGCTGAATAAACAGCCACTCCCATTTCCTTTTTATAACCAAACCAAAAATCTTCTTACTATTCCTTCTCACAGCATATCCTTCAACGTTTCTTGCAAATGTGAACACAATTTCCAATCCACAACACTGTTTCACTCACATCTTCTTGCAAGTGGAGTTCGACCTCCAACAATAAAAACATACGATCCCAACTTTTCCATAGCCTTCTTTCCACTTTTTTTTTCAATTGATCCCTTCATTCACACAGCCACACTTAAGAAAAATGGCTTCAGACTTCCACCTCATATGTACAAATTGTAAGTTACTAGAATATATACACGCACACACGACAAAATTTTCTCACTCACAACTCATACATACATTTGCACTTCAGGCACATATATCTCTCACTCTCGCCTAATCCAGTTTCTTCCAAGAAGTTCATTCACACAAACAAAATCGTCATCGTATTTACATACATTCTTGTCAAGGAAATCTATCATGATGAGGTCCCACAAAAGATGCACCACCCTACCTAGCTTGAAACAACCATAGCTTGACACTTGTGGAGATCCAGAGAAGAAAATTTTTAAATTAAATAAACCAAAAGCATTAGCCAAGTGTCAGCTGAAGCTGTTTCAAGGAATACAGAACACTTAATTACAGAGACCTCACCATGGCAGAGTTATCATGAATCATATAAAAATAAATTTACAAAACTACAATATTCTGCATGGCCTCAATGGAGAAAACTATTTCCTCCTCTGGAATTCAGGGAATAAAATAAAGAACTTGGCATCAAAACCACATGGTTATGATATCCATAATCGAACATTTCACCAGATGAGCCACGCAAAAGAAAGTCTAGGAATCTCACCAAAACAAGCCACAGACAGATGGTACAACACCCACTATATAAATTGTATAAAAATCTACACACAACAAAAAGTTTTACTAATCCTTTGTGATCTTCCTCAAAAATGGAATATCTTAACAGAAAAAAATGCTTCACTAGTCCTTCAATCACTTGGCAAACCTGTGGCTTGAATGGTATTCAGAATGTCTTCCGTATGTACAGCGCAATGAAAATAAACATAACGAGTCCTTCTTTCTATAAATAGCAGGGATGTGTCGAGCTTGGGGAAGTATGAGAAGTCTTATTTGCTCACATTCCCATCCTCAATTGAGAGAATATCTTCATATTTAGCGACATACAAAGATGGGTCGATAACCTGGAAAAAAAAAAAGTTACTTTAAAATTTGAACTACATAATTAAACATGAATAACTCAACTGTAAACAATCAAGTATTACCTTTGGAATAGGTTTTATTTCTGTGCCAAGCTCCTGTTCAATGCGATGTAGAGCAAATCTATCTTCATATGTGATCAAATTGATAGCAATCCCAAGGTGACCAAATCTACCAGACCTGCCAATTCGGTGCAAATATGTTTCAGCCATTTTTGGAAAATCAAAGTTGATCACAACATTCACAGCCTGGACATCAATACCTCGAGTGAAGAGATCTATTGAAAGAGAAAAAAATTGAGTCATTTTGTGTAACACAAATGACTAAGTATTAAGATTTCAAGCAAATCAAGTTACCTGAACACACTAAGTTCCTACAAAGACCAGCACGGAAGTCATGAAATACTCTGTTTCGATGAGCTTGAGCCATTTTGGCATGAATGTAATAACAGCAGTAGCCTAGTTCTGTTATCTTCTTGGCTAGAAGTTCTACCCTTTGAGTGGAATTGCAAAAGATGATGCTCTGGTTAATTTGCAGCTGGAAAAAAATGAAATAAATTAGTGAAGCATTAGCCATGGAAACAAATGCAGATGTGTATACAATATGATAGAGTAAGATTTCTCCAACCCAAATAAGAATCACTACTTAGTATTTACCTTTGCATAACCCATGTCAAGAAATAGTATGAGTAGTATTTTAGTTTAACAAGCTTTGACAGCTAAGGTCATGTAGCAGAAGTGCCTTGCAGACAAGGGACAACAGCACTCTTGACAGACAAGAGGATCACCCCTCCAAATCAGATCCCAACATCAGTAACAGATTGGGAACCAGTGTTTACATCGTGACCTGTCATTGCCCCCATGTCAAGGAAAATGACACCATTTAGGTGTGACTAGGGCACCAACAACCACTCTACAACCCGAAGACATTTAATTTGTGAGGGTGAAGTTCACCATGCCTAAACCAAACAGAATGAGAAAATTTACAGCTGAGGGTTAAGTAAGCCACTTACTAGCCCTGTGCCACCTGTGACTTCCTAAGAAAAATATAGTACCCAGAAAGTCAATAAATTATATTTAACTGTTCCCACAAACTAGATTTGAACTCAGGACCTCAGACATGTAACCTCCACTAAATTGACAAACCAATGCAAGGGACCGTTATACTTACGATGCATATCACAAAATATTTTTTTCTATCTTCTTAGGCCCATGACCATTATTTATCCTGAAAAATATCACTTGATTTCTACATAAGTCAATATTATTTTTCTAATGGCATGAAATAACAGTAAATGTTAAATTTTCTTCATAATACTATGAGCACAATGAAAAAAGTTTCAATTACTGAGAAATCTCATTCAAAACCTCCCCAAGTCATCAAAGCAAAATAGAATGGCCAGGAGCAGTCATTCACACATGTAGACTTAGGCCGTGTTTTATTTACTTCCACGCTTTAGACAAATTTTAGAAGGTCCAAGATGAAATCTTTTCACTGCTAAGCTTCTTCCCAGTGAACACTCTCCGTAGCGTGCAAACTTTTGTGCTGGTATTTAAACTCCAATGCACTGCTCTGCCCAAACTCATATATGCATGTATAGCAGTGTAAGGGTTAATTGATTATTTCTAGGTTCAACAAAATGACATATACCAATCCTGATGTGTCAGTAAATAGGGTTCCACATTTAGTTGACAGTATGGGCTCTTAGGAAAAGTGAATTAGTGAAGTGAAATGTAATAAAATAACATTTCCTGAATCAGAAAAGAGACATGAAACCTAATACTAGTGACAACTGTCATAGGATTTTGTTTTTTAACAAATTTAAAACATTCTCATAAATCTCTACACATAAGGTAGATTTTCTAATTTTAATTTCTTCACACTGCTGACTAACTCTTCAAAATGTCAGCTTAAAATTTAGAGGAAAATCATCTTACATATTCATCTTGACATCGGTAAACTTCTTTATAAAGATTCAATTTAAATGCCTATGTAATTATATAAAGATCTTCTGCACTAAAATTATCAAATCTAGCAATGATTTTTTTATGTACTACATTAGGATGTATATTCATGTATTCTGGGTGTCAATTCTGGTTCTTATTAGCGGTCGCTATCTTCACGTATCGAGGTTATTAGCTACCGTTGCTACGAATTTGATTCTGGTTCCGGGTTAGCGGATCACTCACTAGGATAGCGGTCGCTAATTCATCTTAGCTACGGAATAACAGCAAAATCAGATTCTGGTTTATTTATCTGTCCCTAACTTATAGGTAGTATATCACTGACTTCAATGCTACACTAAAACTTGCGCTTGGATTATTTGAGTGTGAAAAGAATAAATTTCGGATTTGTATACCAAAAATCGAAACTTTAGCCTTGTGACATTTAGGTCGTATGATTTAATAGCAATCTTTGTTAGTTTACTTACGTTCTCCAATATTCAAAGTAAAAAGAATATTTACATGGAAGCAAGTAATGATAGATAATGAGTGGATATTCTTAAACTTAACTTCTTCTAGATATTAAAGTATGCAATAAAAGTAATTGCTTCCAATGCGCAATTATCTGAAGTGTCATGAAGATACAATGAACATGCCAGATAAGCCTAGTGAATTAACTATTTTAAAGGATTCATTGTATCTTTATTTAACATGCATCTCATTGTTTTGGAGTGGCATACATTTAATCATTCACCCGTATAACCTCTAAATATCTTCACAAAATAACTTCCATTGGCAGACTTAACTTGACCTTTCATTTTCAACTTGACTAATTGCAGACTTTCGCCTTCATTCACGTAAAAGTAGCTATGTATCAAGGGAAGTAAAAGAAATGAAAATTAAGTAATACTGATATCGTAGTGCAATCAGCATTTACCTGAAAAAGATAAATTAACAATGTTTATATACCCATACGGTGCTATATAAATTCGTTTTTTTGTTCTTCCTAGTGGTTGATTTTTTGGTATTATGTCATTAGATGGTGGAATCATTCGCTCTTCCCGAAGTTGTCCGAACCATAGTGACCGCAAACTATATAGGAACGGGAAGTGTTGCTTCTTAGCATTCGCTAAAGTTAGCAGTAGCTACTGTCTAGCGGCAGAAGAACCAGAATCAACTGAGCTTATGAATTCAGGAGAAAACTAATTTTTGGTGAATTAAGACGTTGTAACTAAGAAGGTAGACATGAAGTTGCAATTACATCAGTATTTTTATGTGCCAAAAATTTAAGGCATGGCACTTTCACACTGATTTTGCATTTATAAAAATGGACAGGAGGAAGACACTTGTTGATCTTTATCTTAAAATTAGAGCTTCAGATTACATTTTGCAATCAGAAGCTTATAGCAATTTTAAGAAGATTATTGCAATAACAAATGTTACATACAAATATCAATGCAGCAGAAGGTAGTTCTTATTTACACGACAGCCCAAAAAAAACAGTTGCTTTAAGCGGATGGTTATGTATGTTGTATGTATGATTGTTCCACCATAGCTACTCAATAACACAACCGATTTTGATGTACAAACACTTATTTGAACCACTACGTAACTGGGAGTGTCATAGGCTACATTATACTGGTTTATATACCGGTAAGTTTACTTCTGGTATAACCGGAAAGTTATAAAGAATAATTAAGATTTAAAAAATTATTTTAAAATAAAAAACAGGACTGCAAAAATAGCACTGAAAAGATAAAACTCAAGATTGGTTCTCGCTTCGTTGAAAAAATATTCATTAATATCTTTTAATATTGTTATATTAAGAATAGGTGTTGTTGGTAATCTGTAACCACATCTGTCACCTGGTATGACTTCTATTAATTGGGAAATTTTGACAGATTAAAATTTTCAATGCAGTCGGGGGCTGTCTGTATACTTTTATATATTTGTTATGTAACACTGTCTGAACAGCCCCCAAATACATTGAAAATTTTAATCGAAGGTCAAAATTTCCCAATTGATAAAAGGCATACCAGGTGACATGTGGTTGCAGATTACCACCAACACCTATTGGTAATAAAACATTATTAACAGATATTAATGAAAATTTATTCAACAAAACTAAAACCGATCTAGTTTTTAAACTTTTAGAGCTATATTTTGCAGTCGTGTTTATTAATGTTTTAATTATTTTTTTAACACCTCTACTAATGAAAGTGAAGAGAATCTAAATGAATTTAGAAGGAAACTCTTGTGTACAAAGAATGAAGTAACAAAGCTTAGAATGTAACTAGGTTGAAAATAAGGTGAAACTTATTTAAGCATTCAGAATAATCTAGGGAACCCAATGAAGCCAAAGGGTGACAGCCGCTCGCACCACCCGTAATGAAGGTCATGCGACCTTGGTGATCCCAGGAGGAAATGAAGTAACATGTGATTCTTCAGAAAAAATTTACCTTACAAGAAATACTTATGATACATTTCTAATGATAGGAGCCAACAATCACGGGTAGAAAAAAGAATCCAACATCGACACTTCAGACATTCCATAACAAGAAAATATAAAAAAGGACTCAAACACTAACACAAAAATCTGGATGAACAATTGATAAAGGCCGTTTCACACGGCGAATGATCTTGTGCATGATCATTCGAGCATTAATTTAAGTATTAATTTCAATGACGACCTGAAAAGTTCCCGATTTACACTGAATTAACTCAGTGAATTTTCTATTGTGGTAGATCTATTGATTGTATATATTGGTTACGGGAGATTTCCGACCAACATAGCTGTTTTGACAGACTGAGCAGATGGAGTTTTGTTTAGTTTGTTTAGATCATGAATATTATATATACTTGGATATTTGTTTACATTATTATTAGGTTTAGATATTCGTTTACATTATTCACTTAAACACTGAGGAACTGCAAAAGTTTAGTGAGTGACATTATACCATTGAAGATGGATCGTAATGAGACAATTTTAGTGACCGCTGCTGCAGTGTTTATTAAGGCTGTTTTACACGATTAAAGATTTTGTACAAACTTATGTAAGTACATGAGATTGTACGTTTGACTCAACAAAATTAGAACAGGTTCTATTTTCCATTCAGGGATTGAGGCATTCACACGATCGTTCATACAAAGAGTTCATGGAAAAGTTTGTACAAACAAATGTACCGTGTAGGCAGCCACAATTTTGTCTCACAAAACATCCATGACAGTTCTATTTCACATCAGGCAAAACTTATGCATTGCATCCTGTCTACAGAGTTCTTTAATTGATTTGCTATGAAATTGCTATATTTTCCATTAATATTTTATATTAAGGGTTTAATTCTGCGAATTGAAGTGAACTCACTATCAAAACAACGAAGGTAGTCACCCGATATTAATATCATGGTGACTTCAAAATGAAATTATTGCGATAAAAAATTGACGTGGTGCTTGCAGCATGCCTGATTACGATCTGAACAAAATGTTTTAAATTTTTTGAGAAAAAAAAAATAATACGCAGTTCTGTGGATTAGGAATTTATTACGCAATGTTAACTAATGTTTGCAAATGAACGTAGGAAAACGATCCAAAAATTTTCGCCACTTGGGAATTTCGAAGCGGCTGTCTACTTAAGCACTACCCTTGGGAGTCAGATACGCTACCCACTAGTCTGTCGATACCTTGATTCGGAGCGAGCATTTTTACTTAGATATAGCTGATGTATCCAGTCGGCGGTGAGGAATGAATGATATACTGTGCATACAAGGATGATTATTTCAATAAACAGGTCCAAAGAGATCAATGCACTAAGATCTATTCAGCTTTTTTGCATTTGGCAGTATCTCCCATAGTCTTTAGCCTAAAACTTTTATGAAAGCTGTAGTGTAGATATCGTTGATATAATCACGAACATTTTTCTGCCATCCATCCTGACGTCGAAATACAGCCAGATTTGTTGTACTTTTACTGCAGCAGTGAATAAAAAATTCAAAGTCTGGTCAGATATATTTAGGTTAACCCTATGAGATTTCGATATTTTCATATTGCAAAACCTCCAAGATAGTTTTAGCCAAATGACCATTCCACATCTGCCAAACCGTGTACATTGCATCTTGCCTACAGAGATATTTATTTCCAAACATATAGATATGGCTTTACTTTCCTTCTTCATATATTATAATGAGTTTGCTTTAGTAAAGTGCGGTGAATTCAATATCAAAACAACCAAGATGGATGTAGTGCGCTGGTATCATGCGATCATTCACGGGATCATGCGAGGAAAAATAGGACATGTTCTAATTTTGATCGCATGATCATGCGCATGTCCAAGAATTCGTCGAATTTTCCGTATTACACGAGGCATTAACGTCATATGTATGATCATTTGCAAGATCATTCGCCATGTAAAACGGCTATAATAGAATTAGATTGTGGTGACTTGGGTTTGGGGTTTAGGAGATTGGCATCTGAGGAATATTATGGCAGCCACAAGGGATAATGTAGATTTACCACAAGCAGGGAGGGAACCACTGGTATAAGGTATAGTGACCTCCAGTAGTCTTGCACAATTAGGGCCCATTCCCAGCCTACCTGGGAGCACAAACCGATTTGCCATTATACCCAAAAACAATATATAACGATATTTTGTGAACATGTCATGTTTACTTCAAAAAGCTCAACTTCATTTCTATCTGTTTTAATGTGAAGCTCTCAGATTAAACACATCATAGAAAGAATTTTCATTTTCAAAACATCATTCAACAGATTCCAAGTTTTGCAGTTGAGCATTCCCAGATGAAAAACCAGTTGTTTATGCTGGTGCAATCATGGATGGTCTTATTTGAATGCACTCAATCAATTGCAGATCAAGTTGACTACTGATGCCCAATATCAGTCATGCACCATAAATGACATGGCAACTCATTTTTCCATGAGTAATCTTGTGCATTTTCCTATCATGCTACCCAAATGGTAAGAAGCCACGTAATTACTTCTAATAAACAAGACAGACATTTTGTCTTATGAATCTTAATGCCTAACTGTATAATGAAAAGTCAAGATACTGACGTCTCAAAACAAGGATTTTGAAATAAATGCAGTAAAATTCACCTCAAAGCTCATTTATTTCCACATACAATGATGCTCATCTAAAACTGTTGCCCTATATATACCTTTACTCCACTTTTTTAAGTCGTGGCTTTCAGCAAAATCTATACCCCCATGTTTGATTTACTTTTCATTCAAATAACATGATTTTGATGCATAAAAGCCAGGTTCATTCTTAACAGTTTGCATAAAAAGACTGGTTTTTACCACTGAATTTGCATGAGTCTACATAAAATTTGTGAAACTGCTCAAGAGGCTCGAACATGGGTCATGCCAAAAACAATGATTTTTCTCAAATAAAATTAAGTAAAATGGCACCCAAAGGAACAAAAAATTGAAAACACATATCAATAAACATAGAAATAGACAAATTAAGGTTCTTTCCACTGCACTAAATCTGATTTCCTCGTTTTGAAGACTTAAGCATATCAAACTCCAATATTTAAGACTTTTCTACAGATAGTAAAAGAACACTACTATCGCCGCAAAAAAGGTAGAACGCTGAACTTTAAGCATTCGTGCGAAATTCTGCCGGGGCTCCAAAGAGCCGTGTAATATATTGTTTTACTCCTTGTGTATTTGACTACAAAATTCATTCATTGAAAAGTGATTAAATGTAAACGGTTAGCTCCTACGGTCGAAAGAGTAAAGAAAAACACGCGAAAAACTAGGTGAACGGCGAAACGGTCGTCTTCTTCATCTCGTCACGGCCAAAATATTCAATTGGTTCACCTCATTATTTTTTTACAAAGAGGACGACATCTCCGTATTACTAATATTCTTTTAAAATTTTATTTTACCCATTCTTTGATTTTTTAAATGGCCGAAAGCTAGATTTCAATTTCCAAGGTGTGGAAAAGTATATGAATATCGAAATTACGTATGCTTTATGGAAAAAATATTGCAAAACTTCTCATGTAAGGAAATTTTTATATTCTTCCCCTTACTTAAAATAAATGACAAAGAAGAAAATCGCTCCGCGGCAATGCAAATTACCATTTTGCTCAGTTGGCAATTGTTTAAGCTCAGTTTGTGGCAACAATACAATCCATAGAATCAATAAACTTCTAACACATAAACAAACAGTATTTTGCTGAATTAAAGTGTGTAATTTCTGAGACTGAATTAAATATCTAATTGCGAAATATTCAATATAAATCCATTCACATAAAGTTAAAAGAATATGAAACACCTAGAGCCTTTCCCATTCCTTGTCCAATCAGCGCTGGACAGAGGTCTCACTAGAGGGGTCTTGGCAAGGAGATTTGAGTCACTCGCGGCTAGGAGCTTAAACAATTGCCAACTGAGCAAAATGGTAATTTGCATTGCCGCGGAGCGATTTTCTTCTTTGTCGTTTATTTTAAGTAAGGCGAAGAATATAAAAATTTCCTTACATGAGAAGTTTTGCAATATTTTTTCCATAAAGCATACGTAATTTCGATATTCATATACTTTTCCACACCTCGGAAATTGAAATCTAGCTTTCGGCCATTTAAAAAATCAAAGAATGGGTAAAATAAAATTTTAAAAGAATATTTGTAATACGGAGATGTCGTCCTCTTTGTAAAAAAATAATGAAGTGAACCAATTGAATATTTTGGCCGTGACGAGATGAAGAAGACGACCGTTTCGCCGTTCACCTAGTTTTTCGCGTGTTATTCTTCACTCTTTCGACCGTAGGAGCTAACCGTTTACATTTAATCACTTTTCAATGAATGAATTTTGTAGTCAAATACACAAGGAGTAAAACGATATATTACACGGCTCTTTGGAGCCCCGGCGGAATTTCGCACGAATGCTTAAAGTTCAGCGTTCTACCTTTTTTGCGGCGATAGTAGGTATTTACTCAATAGTAAGATTTTCCTCAAATTTTTATGATTATTATCATCAGTTTGAAGTGCTCTCTGAAATAAATACAAAAAAACATGTGTTCGCATATGCACACTTCAGATTTAATTGTTTTCCATTTGCTTTGAAATGCTAACAAAGCCTTAAAAAGTCTGTCACCATCAGGTGAGGGCAATGGTAATGGCGGGACGTAGTAGGCTATTTCAAATCGAACAAGGAAATTTCTTAACATGAGAGTGTCTGAACATGAGAGACAGACCACATGTGTAATCTGAAAAGATAGCCCCTATCACAAGTTCATTAATTTAACCCAAAATGTAATATAAGAGAAACAATTGCACTTTTCCACAAATTGCTTTAATGTGTACAACGCATTTTGGCTCACAGAGCCATCATCAGGTACAAGAGTGGTCTTGTACCCGATGATGGCTCTGTGAGCCGAAAAGCATTTTACGCATTAAAGCAATTTGTGTAAAAGTGAAATTTTTTCTCTTATATTAAGAAGAACTTCCACAATATCTCGCCTGAATCTGTTGAGTTTATTCCAAAATATATATAAACTCCATGCAGTAGCTCTTGTGCCTTACCTTTGAGAAAAGTGTATTCAAACAATGCACCTTCTGCCTCTCCTGCACAAACGCATAGTACTGAGTTACACCTTTTAATGTCAGCTCTTCCATCAAGTTTATTTCATATGGTTCCCTCAAATGTTTTTCCTAAAAAAGGACAAGTAAAAAAAATAAGGCATTAAAATACCATTATGTACCACCAATTTAACAAATGAAACGAAGACACGAAGAGGTCTTTAGACTATTAGCATTAGATTGACACCATTGAAACACCCAAGAGGATTGAATACAGTTAGCAATGTGCATCCTTCAGTTACTACAACATAATCCACACCAGTGACCATCATTTAAAAGCCCTCAACTAATTCTCAACACATTATTTACACATTCAGCACGGAGCACTTAACGTGGTCCTGTCTATGCCGAATGGCAGGACTAAGTCAATAGACAGTCCTTTTACTTTAGACCCTTTAAAAAATGGGTTCTGTTTCTAGTGTCTCCCTTAAATTCGCGACCCACATTGAATGTGTTAGGCAACAGGAATATGCTAAAATGTTTTTATTAAAATTCACTCAAAATTACTTTCATTACATTTCCAGATTATTCCAAAATCATTTTCACCCCACAAGATGATTTTTCTGGGTGGTAGCTTTTAATTTCATCAAGGACCCAAGTGATCATTTTATAATAAGAAAAGTCGAAGAAATACATATAAAAATTGTTTCCATGAAAAGCATTAATGCTATATTATATAGTATTGATAAATAAGTTAGGTCCAGTGAATTTGTATGAAAAATTATACACTCCACAGAAACATGACAAACATCCTAAATTAAAAACCCAGTACCTACCATAAACTGTTTCACTGTGAGTGGAAATGTGGCTGAATACAGCAGAATCTGTCTCTCTTTAGGTAACTGTGATATCACGTAATCAAGCACTCCCTGGAAGTCTTGAGATAATAATTTGTCAGCCTGTGTAGGGAATAATAGTTTGTCAGAATTTAATAAAATAAAGCATCACTCATCACTAACCAAATAATCATCAGACTTACCTCATCCAAGACCAATATTTTGCAGTGGTCCATATTTGCCACCTTTTTGTCCATTAAATCTAGGATTCGGCCAGGAGTGGCAATAATTACTTGGACTGAAATTTAAAAAAAAACAATACTGTAACTCTCATGAAATTATACTATAAAACTTTTTGGACTGCATTATAATCAGTTTAGGACATTTCACTCACATACAAGTGAGGGGGAATCCAGTACTCATCATAAAAACTTCAACAATACAAATAAGTTAAGTGAAATCCAGTATTCATAACAAACTAGGACAAGTAAACGTGGTAAACCAATTTGGGAAAACCACAATGGCACTCAAAAGTTCTCCAAAACCATGAGAACAAACAGAAACTGAGTTAAACAGCACGACACTGGATTTTGTATTTTCATAATTCCACCAGGAACACAAAAATTACAAGAAAACCAAATCGTTTACCAAGGATACAAGTAGTATGCCAGATATGAGTAACTGTAATTATTGTTGTAATTGATTAATTATTGGCATTTAACAAGTTTAGCTGTTGTTAAAGAATGATGAGCAAATAGAACGTCATAAAAGAAGTATTACACAGTGTGTGGAATAAAAGATATCTCATAAAAATCTATTTAAAAAGTAGAAGAAACTTATTTGACACTGACAACAGCAACTGACTAACAGCATTGGAAAAAAATGTGATTGGAAGAATTCGAGGAAGACCAGGAATGGAATGTATCAGGAGAGCGAGAATGCTAAAAGATAGGACAATGATCGAGTGAGAAGCTGCAAAAAATCATTCACATTTATAGCTATTGATGAAGATCTGTTCGTTTACAGTCTTCACACAAATGTGTTGTCATGCAAATATTGGACAAGTGTAAAGGTGAAGCATTCTAAATTAACTCTACTGGGCACTGAGGAAAACATTTGTCTTTAAGTAACTTTTCATCTCCACTTTTAGAAAACTTACTATCATGAGCTATTCTTCACGTGAAAGGCATTAAGTATTGAGTATAGTGATTCACAGCCTCATTAACCCTGAATTTATGAATACATGAACAAATAACAGAAAATTCAAAACAGCGCATATTGACTTAAAGTACTTGTTATTATCTTTATTAAGGGGCTGAGCAAGCTTATGATTCTCTTAAGGAATTACTATCAAATCAGAATTTCTTTCCTTGGTACTCTTTTCCACATCTCTAACACGATCCTTAACGGACACTTAGCTCCAACATTGATGGCATTTATTAATGTCTGTTAGTAAATACTGTAGATGCTTAGCTGTGCTTTATAGTCACACTGATAAGGCTCACACATTACTTTTAATGTTATTTTATTTGAACTCAATGAAGCGTGCACACAAATCATCCCAAATTGGAACAAAACTTGGGAATTAATTATATCAACATTTTTATCAGCAATTCATATTTACTCACATATTACTAATTTACTTCGTATTTCTATGCTTAAAATTATTCAGTCGCTCGTATTTTTCAATGTGTACCTAGATAGTTCTAACATATGGAAAATATTCATAACTGTAGTGTGACAGGTTTGAATAATCTGAGTAGTAGGCCTATAACTAGGGATAGGAAAATTTTGCGATCTCGAATTTCGCGAATTTATGCAAAAATGTTCTAGGAGTAGTAGTTAGTTACAACAAACTCTATACTGACTGGGGAAATGACTTTTGAACTCTCGAAATGTCACGAATTGTGCCCCAAAACGCGAACTTTCATTTTTTATGAGAAAATGGTTGGAAGTACATTTCTAACACAAGAAAAACATTAAAATTGCAAGCAAATATTCTCAATTTGATTTAAACGAACTCGCGCGCAAATATTCCTGAGGTATGTGGAAGTTTGCAGTACATCATTGCATAACCGGTGTTACGATAACAATCGCGGGAAGATGACATCGGGTGCTTTCGATTTACACCACTAACCGGCAATACACAGCTCGTCACGCCGCGGTGCTTTCTATTTACAATTAGTGGAATAACCATCTATCAGCATCTATGATCGGTGGCTCTCCGCTCCACGATGAGTCGAACAAAGGAAAAGCAATATGTGCATTTATTCTAAGTAATCTGCCACAGCAGGGCTTCCCAACTTTTCCTGCGATGGAACACTTCGTAAATCCTGAAATTTTAACGGAACACCTTGTGGACTTCACATATATTAAACCATTGCGTTTAGGTAGCAGCATATAAAGCCATTATAGGTTTCTCGGAACACCCATTAGCCTTCCGCGAAACATAGTTTGGGAATCCCTGTGCTACAGATTTGAAGAAGAGACGGACTGCGCATGTGTGAATAGCCGCTTTGAGTTGTTTCATTTCAATGGGATCGTTCACAAAGAGATTTTTAATGCCAATAATAGTTTGAAAACTAGAGAGAGACTTATTTTCCGATTTTTTATTTTGGGTCTGCTTTGTTCATAACAGTCTACTACGGATTTGAAGATGAGACTGACTGTGCATGCGTGAATAGCCGCTTTGAGTTGTTTCATTTCAATGGCATCGTTCACCAAGAGATTTTAAATGCTAATTATAGTTTTGAAACTAAAGAGACTTATTTTACCGATTTGTTTATTTTGTTCTGATTTGTTCATTAGACTCTACTACGGATTTGAAGACGAGACTGACTGTGCATGCATGAATAGCCCCTTTGAGTTGTTTTTCAATGGGCTTGTTCGCCAAGAGTTTTTTAAATGCCAATTCTGATAGTTTGAAAAATAAAGAGAGACGTAATTTTCCGTTTTTTGATCCGTCGCCTGCTTTTCAAATTATCGGCGGCAAAAAATCAGGGTTCTTAACCCTTTCACGTAAAAGAACCAACATGAAAAGTTTTGAAGTCACTCGCTGCTCCGTCCAATCACGCTGGGTGCTATGCAGCATTCCCCTTCCCTCGCTTTCCAGCGAGCGAACTACAAACTGAACCGGATCTCTGATGTTGTCACAAACTTTTTGAATGGACGACAAGTTTCGTGAATTTTTGTTTTCGATTTAAGAGTGAGTGGCTGAATATCGAAGAATTTTGACTCCACCGAAAACCTATTTTCCTATCCATCTACCGAATTCGTGAATTAAATTGCAATTTCGCATCATAGTGAACGACCTTATTGCAATGGTTGCGTAGCTAGCTTTAAAGCACCAATCAAGGCCAACTACGACATCAATATAATTGTTGATACTTATATTTATTTATTGCATGGCACCAAGATTGATTTTATTGTTTGAATCTCTAGTTTTTGGCCATTTCCGTCAAATGACTGTTTGTTTTCCAGTGACAACTGTTAAGTATCCTAGTTTTATTCCTGGTTTCTGTGCTTTCAAGTGATTTTGATGAGTTATTGAGATGCCGAATGCAAAATTAAGCACAAGAGGCTTTCCAGTAGCAAAAAGATGGATTTTAATGTATCGATAACAGTACGGTCATGTACATATTCTACAACTGTCAGGTTGCTTGGGAAAGACTCAATTGGAAAAATTTTAAATCTTCGAAGCACGTAACTGCAGCAAACTTTCACAAGGATGGAAATTGTCTAAAGTTACATGTCAATTCACGAAATTTATTAAATTTTATTTTTAAATTTAGTGCCACTTTTCCAGGTTCCAACACCGAGGTGATTGTCTTCAGTCATAACATGGCTAGAAGGAGAAATGTCGCATAGCCCAGATCATATTGGGTTAAACTATAGCATAAGTGACCCTTTTCTAGACTTTGAAAAAATCGGTATTTTATGTGTATATATATAAATTTGTGGCCACTGTGAAAACACCGAAATGTCTTGTTGAAAGTACCGAATTCCTAATTTCAAAGTACCGCTTTTCTCCTTCTCAAACCACCGAAAAATTACCATCCCTACCTAAAACACCATCACTATGAAAAAAATATACTAAAACACACTTTAAAAAGTGGTATTATTTCAAAATGCACTAAAAAATAAAAATGCACTTAAAAGTAGAAAATAAATTTTAGATTGAAATTTACCCAAGTTAAATTCATTGATTATTATGAGGCAAGAACGTATAATCGTATGTCTAATTGATCATCTAGTTGATCAACATGATTATAAGACCACAGCGCAAAGTAATTTATGAAGTTGAATTTGAGCACCCTGGTCTTATAATCATTATGATCAACCAGATGATCAATTAGACTTTCGATTATACGTTCTTGCCTCAATCATTGACGAATTGCACAGATAAAGTAAACAAATATTCATTTTCACTTAAAAACTATTTATAAATTAAAAAATATAAAAAATATACACCCACTCCCCGATTAACGCTGTTCCGCATTAGCGCTGAAAATATTTTAAGACCCTGTACCAGTTTAACGCTCTAGTTCCGCATTAACTCTCTTGAAAATCCCACTAATCGCAGCGATCGCTTCGCCCCGTGCGCCCGTCGGAACTATTCTGCTACGCTTTTTTTGCTGGAAGAGAGAATCGTTGACGAAAAACATTCATTACTGAATATTCTGTATAGTACAGTGTATTAAAGGAAGAAAAACTATTTCATCAAGGCTTTAATCCACCTTTCGTAATTACCACGTAATGGAATTATTTGATGAATGAACCTTTCGACTGTGCTCTGGGCATGTTTACTATGACTTTTTTTTTGTCTTTTCTAAATTTCTAATATTGTATTTTCACCGTAAAAATAGGCAATGAGTGATAATAGGCAGCCGGAGAAGAAGAAAAGAAAAACAATACCACTTGGCGTAAAGTTAGAAGTCTTGCAACGTCTTGATGCTGGACAGTGGCAACATGAAATTTGCAAGACTTTATCTCTCACTGGTTCCAATGTAAGAACTATCGTAAAGAATGCAGATAAAATAAAGAAGTATGGGAAAATAGCAACTCCTTCGGCTGCTGTCAGGATAGGAACAAGAAATAGATGTGAAACTATTATGGAAATGGTAAGACTTTTAAATGTATGGGTAGAAGATTTAGTTGAAAAGCACATACCTGTAAGTCTGTTGGCGATTCAAGCAAAAGCTAGGCATTTGTACGATGAATTGCCCAAAGCTAGTTCTAGTGTAGAAATATTTATCGCCAGCCGTATCTGGTTTAATCGCTTTAAAGCCCGATATAAGTTGCATAGCATATCTGTTCGCGGAGAGTCAGCTAATGCAGACGAAAGTGCAGCTGCCACATTTATTGTTGAATTGGCGGCAATGATAGAAAAGGGAAAATATTCGCATCATCAGATTTTCAATGCTGATGAAACTGGATTGTTCTGGAAAAGGATGCCATCCAGAACATATATTTCAGTGGAGGAAAAATCAATGCCAGGGTTCAAAGTTTCAAAGGATAGACTCTCATTATTGTTAGGTGGAAATGATGCTGGGGATTTTAAGCTTAAACCAATGATTGTTTATCATTCGGAAAACCCTAGGGCTCTTAAAGGTGGCCATAAGCAAAGCTTACCTGTCCTATGGGAAGCTTATAAGAATGCATGGGTAACCACTGCAGTCTTCGATAAGTGGTTCACGACCTATTTCTGCCCAGCTGTATGAGAGTACTGCATCAATAAAAATTTAGATTACAAAGCTTTGTTGATATTAGATAACGCTCCTGGGCATTCAAGAACTTTGGGTGATTTATGCTTGGAGGTTAAGGTTGTTTACTTGCCTCCGAACACAACATCGATTCTACAGCCAATGGATCAGGGCGTGATTTCAACTTTCAAGGCATACTATTTAAGGGAGACTTTCAACCAAGCTGTAAGGGCATCTGAGGGTGAAGCTGGCGTGAGCTTGAAGGAATTTTGGCGCTCTTATAATATCAGACAGGCCATTGAAAACATAGCAAAATCTTGGGGTGAGATCACCGAAAAAACTATGAATGCTGTTTGGAAAAATCTTTGGGACAACTGTGCGATTGACTTCCTTGGTTTTGATATACCCGAGGACGTCATTAATGAAACAGTTGACCTTGCATGCATGATCGGTTTAGAGGAAGTGGAGGCTGAAGACATTCAGGACCTAATTTAGGCTAATGAAGAACTGACTGATATAGATATATCATAAATGCAACAGCATTGGAAAATGGACGAGCGGAGCAAAGATGTGTGTGATTATGAAGAAATCAAAAACAAAACGTAAAGTTTTAACTACATCAAATATTAATGAAATCTTAAATCTCGTCGACTGTGAACGTAATCTCATAAAATAAAGTGATCCTGATTTCGAAAGAAGCTCGCTAGTTGCTAGAAGTTTAAAAGATTCTGTGAATTGCTACAAGGAACTATTACTAGAAAGAAACAAAACGAAAAAACAACTCTCTTTAGACAGTTATTTCTCTAAAAGTCGAAGAAAATCCTACACCACAACTAAAGACAGCAGCAGCAATGATCATACTGATGACGTTGATGTGGATCAACTGCAAGAGCCGGAAGAACTTCCGTGACGATGACGAGCCTTCAACTGTTCCTTGTTTTCATGTTTTGCACATTGTCCTTCCTAGTATTTTCAGTTTTGTTATTTACGAAGTGCTGACAAGCATAAAATGCAGTAAGAGGCCTTTACAGGTTATTCGCGTGAATAATTTCCGTCGAGTCAAGACGTCCATCACGCAAGTTCCTTAGTTTTGATTTTCATTCGTGACTTACAGTTTCACCTGTGAATCATAGTTTTTTAAACAATTTTGTTATTTTTAAAAGCATTTAGAGAAACTATTGGATTGTTGGATCACAATTTTAAGTTATTACGTATTTTAATATGTGCGCTTAAGTGTAAATTCGTAATATCTTCACTTGGCTTTAGGTAAAGCCCAAAGCTCTCTATTAGTAATTATTTATTCATATTTATCCGTAAATTTTTAAACAAATAGAAAAAAAAACAAGGTTTATTTAACATTAAATCATTTTTGAGCAAATTTAACCGCAGATTATTACTTTTACAGTAGAATGTACAAAATTTATACGGTGAAAGCAGTATCTTGGGGACGAATTAAGTTCCATAACATTAGTCTTTATGGAACTTGATGATTCGAATAGCGCTGTTTCGATTAGCGCTCGCTTTTCATGGAACGAATTAAGAGCGTTAATCGGGGAGTGGGTGTATTTATAAATTATTAACTTTTTAAATTCCAATGTAAAATTTATTTTCAACTTTTTAGTGCATTTTTATTTCTTAGTGCATTTTGAAATTAGACCAGTTTTTAAAGTGATTTTTTATGTATTTTTATTTTCTACTTTTTAGTCTTCACACTGTTATTTATTTAACAAATTAAGTAAAATTTCTAATGGTTCCATGGGAAGGGGTTCAAAAATTGGGTAATAGATATGCAATTAAACTCACGAAGCAAGTTGAAAATTAGTCCATATTAATTGTGCAACAGTTCTTTGAAATTTTAATTACTAGCATTTCTTCTCAATACAAATGCTAAAATGAGGGTTGCAATGAATTGCAACAGCGCTGAATGAGAGTAGACAATGTTATGCGGGTTGCGTAATGTTAGGATAAATAAATATAAAATTGAAACAATTTAATTTTAGTAGACCAACTTGGTAATTTGTGAATATAAAGATTGATTCACGTACTGTCAGAGATTAAACTTGTAAAATTTGGGAAAGATTGAACAACGAGAAGGGGTTCAAAAATTGGGTAATAGATATGCGATTAAACTCATGAAGTAAGTTAACATAAGACCAGTAATTAGTAGATTAACTTTGTAATTAGCAAATATAATGATTTATTCATGTACTGTCATAGAAATTAAACATGTATGCAAAATTTGGGAAAGATTAAACAACGGGAAGGGGTTCAACAATTGGGTAATAGATACGCGATGAACTCACAAAGCGAGTTCATATAAGACCTAAAAAAAATTATTGAGATTGCAAATGCATAAAACTTATTGAATGTGCAAGCTAAGCAGTTCAGTCTTTTAATGTGTGCCACATTACTTCATGAGCAAATAAATAGTTGGCCTGTTTCCTGTGAAACAGGTTGTGTATTCGTGACATTGCCGAATTACTAAGTGCTTTAAGCATTTGGGCTGCTCATTAAGAAAAATTAACAATATAAAAGAGCTTCACATATTCTCAAGCAATTTTACCATTCACTTATATGAGTATTATTAGCACATTATCAATTTTCTCTGCTATTTAGGGCCATTAGCCATGGAAACTCTGGGTGACTTATATAAAGTTCTAAAATGGGGCCCCTGCAAACTTTATATAGCTGACATTTGACCATACATGGATGCTTTCATTGACATGTATGGCACATTCTGTGACAGCGATATAACAGCCACTAAGGGTGAAGGGTAAGGTTTTTGAATTATATAAGTTTGAAAATGCTTAAGAAAAAAAATCCATAACTAGTAATATTTGATAATCAACGGAAATATTCACTAATCTAGCATCCCAGGAAACAAAAACCTAACTGTAAGGCATAGAATCAAAAGGTTTAATTTCTTAGGCTCATATTTGCTCATAGTTCACTTCTTTTAGCATACTTGGCACAATAGACAATGCTGGTTTACTTCTAAAATTTAACAAAAATATGAAAAATTTTCAAATATAGACTCGGGTAAATGAATGAGAATAAGTGAAAAATAAGGCGTCCACATACTACAGAAGCCTTAATGACCAGCAGTACAGAACATGTCAACAGAATTGTGGATATGTTGAAAGCATACATTTAAACATTTGAGTTTCGGGTTTCGATATCAACCAAAAAGAAATTTCCATAACACAACCTTGTTAGTGGTTTATAAGGGTGTAGAACTCACTCAGCCAGAGCTGGAGAGCTTATATCAAACTACAGCACATCATTGCGGCAATGCAGAGAATAACACCTCTTAAAAGGTCACCCCAGTAAGTCTGCTGTCAGACTACTTTGCCAATATCAACGGTGGTTACACAAACACCTATTTCTGTTATTTATTGGGGCAGTACATACTACACATCAAGAGAGCTCATCAAAAGCTTGAAACACACATGCGACCTGTTCTATAGCAGAATATTTCAGAATCTCACAGAAGACAATACAACCATTGCCTAACTGTTAGCTCTATACAGACCACCCCATTACATTTATGCTCTAAGTCACCGAGGGAATGCAGACAAAGACCTGACAAAGGATGAGAGCATACAGTGAAAATGTCATGAACAACGTCAAACATTTAGTATACTGGAATAACATGGGAATGCCACAACACAACTCTAAGCTTCCTGTGAGCCCAACAGTTATAGAGAGACCCCATAGGATACACTGGTATAAGAAAATAAGGTAAAGGTGAGTTAGCGTCCAGTCTGGGAGAAAATTAATTTCACCTACTTCCCGATCACCTTATACCACCTATTTCACTTATATTGCTACGCTACATATGCGCATTTATACTAACCTTTCATTTGCTTCATAAATCCTTTTTCTTTCGTAAACTATTCACTTAAACCTGTGATATGAATCAATTTCTCGACGCCATGTTGGAAATACTGGCGTTTTCCTCTTAGTTCCCCCAGACGGCGCAGAGGTCGAGCAGTTTCTTCATTTTCTATATCTACCACCCATGATTTTTCCCGCCTTCAACTTAAAACTATTCCCGCTTTTCGATGGCTTTATCACACTCAAGAGGGACGGGTATCCTCTCGGAGCTACCCTATAATCTTTGAAGGTACCTCATTCCACTTCCTCCATACGGAAAATTCATCACCAACTCTCCTCTCGCATTAATTTTACGCAAAGCAATCACCATTGGGGTGGGTTGTATAATCACCAACGGGGCGGCCCGCAGGGCCGCCCCGTTGGTGATTTAAAAGGGTATTCGTGAAAATAAAACGTAACTATCCACCAAATAACCTATCTTTCCGTTCGGAAATGGCCTTTTTGAGGTCGCGTACCGTCCCACCCTAGTACCCCTGTTCCACTCCTCAGACCCGCAACGTTATTAGTTATGTTATCTTTCAGACGTGAAATTAGTACGTATCCCTCTACCGGGACTTCAGAAAATCTCGCAATATGGCATCAAAATATCACCAAAAATACGCGAATTTGGTCATTTTCAACATTTATTTTCTCAAAAACTAAGAATCTCACGACTTTCTTTCTTACATTTATGAAATGCGCAATCCTTTCACTTTCCTTTCACACATCTCTGATACCCTTCACTTTTCTATGTTTCTCACAAAAAATTTTCTCCCAGACTGGACCCGAACTCACCTTTACCGAAAATAATAAAGCCATTAGAACTTTTAGGAAACAGTCCTGTTTTTAAGCAAATTTCCCCTTTCCAGAGAAGTCTTCATCATGAGGTTGTGCAAAATTCAGTAACATTAAAAAGGCTTCTAACTAGGATAGTTAACACTGACTCAAGAAACATTTCTATTCCAGTTTCAGTTACTTATGTCAATACAAATTGCTGTTGAATACTTGTAAACTTGAATCCTTAAAGCATCAAAATAATGTATTGCAAGTAAGAATTCTAACACTAACCTTTTTGATAGATCCTCATGATATCATCTCTAAGGTTTGTTCCACCAGTTGTGACCATTACCTTTACATTCATGTGCTTGGCAAGTTCTATACATATTTGACTAGTCTGCAAAGCCAACTCTCTCGTTGGCACAATCACAAGAGCTGGAAATAAATTAGACTTAATTTAAAAATCAAATCTCATTCACAAGGCATTTATCAACAAATGTCATTTAATGCATCAGAGTAGGACGTTTCACTTAACAAAGTGAGGGGGAATCCCATTATCATCATGTAGGAACAATACGTAGTTCTTAAGTGACATGCTCATAACCTTAAATTAGGTCCTCATGAAATATCCTGAATTTCACAAATTACACAACTAACTTACCAACACCTGCAAATGCAGACACTTCGAACTACACTAAATCCTATAAAAATTCCTTCCACAGTATATATTTATTGTCGATATCTCACCTTGAATGTGATCCTCATTAGGGTCAACTTGCTCCAGTACAGGAATTGAGTATGCTCCTGTCTTTCCTGTACCATTCTTGGCTCGTGCTAATATATCCTTACCACTCAGAGCAATAGGGATACTTGTCTCCTGAATTGGTGATGGCTTTTCCCACCCCTTTTCAAATATTCCCATTAAAAGCTCTCGCTTTAAACAAAATTCTTCGAACTCATTGCCTTTCGTGTCAGTTACATCCTAAAATCAATAAATCAGTACAACAGTTAAATAAAAAAGTCCAAAAATAATGTGTATGCATTTACTGTTTCAGTAATTCTTATGACCATATGATGACAGTAGATACAAATATATGAACTAATTATACAAACAATTCAGTATTTAGATATGAACACCATGAAGTGTATGCAAAGGTAAAAAACTTCTAATGCATTCAAAGAGTTCTGGATGTAAGCTATCAAATGCAGGTATACTGTCTCACAGAAAGGTGGCACAATTGTGGAGACCAAAGAATGTTACACCGCAGCTGCTTTGATATAAAAACCAGATTAAATGTTTTTTAATGTAATAAAGAATGGTAAAATTATATATAGCTGGTGGCAATTTCACAATAACAATGCAGCAACAAACAAGGAGTGGCTGACCTGGAACTCCTAATTGTCTACCTGGGGTACGATATGATAATTAAATTGTAGCATAGGCACTTTTAAATGCTTTAACTGTTGGCTAACATTAAAAATTAAGAAAACTAATAAAAAAGTGGTAAGATATATACTCTAAAAGTTGAGTAGTGCGCTGACTTGGAGATAGGAATTACTACGATATAAATACTATAAAATGTTAACCTCTCAGTGAATACGCTAAATTTCACGAAACATTTCTTCCAGTGGTCCACAAAGAATTTTCTGGTCTACGTGAACGCAAGAAAGTGATCACGACAGTCAGGGTCCAGGCGTAATTACGTATTGATGAACGGTATCAAATAAGCAACTATTCACACCAGAACTGTTCTCACTAGCACTTAGCGAATTAAAATAACTCGCGAGGAATAGGTGCAATGAGGTTACTTTAGTCCACAAGCGAAACCAATAGGCAATAATTGACCTACAGGCATTAAAGTGGACACATCTAACGCAAATAAAACACAGAAAAAAATATTAGGAAAATGCCATTGAAACTTACACTGGTCCTGATTCTCTTGTCTTTTGGAGGTATCTTAAGCTTCGATTTCCAGCCGACATCGTCCATCTTTTCCATCTCCCTGGAAAAATGGTAAAATTATCAATAAGAAAAGTGTCGAGTCTCAATGCTATATTTCCGGATGATAGAGCATTTAACGATCAACTTACCCCTTCGTTTGATTGCTAATGCTATTTAACCCAGACATAACAGAGTTATGATTGGCGGTGTTCAAATGCGTTTCTGTCATCATTTTGACAGGCTCTGGCCCAAAGAGGCCGCTAGTCACGTCCTAAGCACTCCGTGCACACCTTCGAGTACCTCTGGTTAACGTCAGAGAAATCAGGCGTCCTTAGAGCACAAAAGTTTCCGATAATTGAGGTTCCTAGTCAAATAAAAAAGAATGGTTAGAAACAAAAATGAAGTCGGATGTCAGGCACAAGGATTATTCATCAAAAATCAAAATCTTGTTGCTCAAAAAGAGTACATATGGAGATTAATAGGCAAAATTCAGTTAATAATAAGATCAAATGTTTTAACTTTCGAGGTAAGTACCGTTACTTACGCCAGCAACTCCACACGCGTCTTATTCGATAATGCTCCCAAATTTTCAGCTAGAATAACGGACATTTTAAGTTCAAGTAAGAAATCAGAATGTCACTTACTGCCCTCATCAATTACCAGCAGGAACCTAATGAAAATAGTTTTAAGTACAGATCGCGAAGAGCTTCTTTGATTATTCTCAGACTCCTTCAAACTCCCGTTTTAAATACAATTCTCTTTCGCACTTCTTTGGAGCTACAGATCAATAGTCAAGTTCGGTAAAACGCTGATGCAAACGGATTCCCAATTCGAAATCAGAATCTCCTACAAAGATGGCGACCTACGTCATGTCCGTAAAGAATTGTGCCCATTTTTTGACCCAATAGCAGTACTCAGAATCTACGATATCAAACTTGAATCCTACAGCCTATAATAACATAAAAATGAAAGAATGCAATCATATAATACATAACATGCACCTTAAAATACTGAATTTACCTTCAATGAGGATTTTAGGACTTCCCTTTAGTTCACGGCAAAATTTATCCACCTTACGTACTTGCGAACATGAAGCTTGATGAAGCTCTCTAAAGAAGAACGAAGGGAGCGATGCATTCTCAGCAAACCTCGCCAGCGTTCCCAGCAGTCAACGTATAATAAAATTTGACAATCGCACTTACTGTTGTCTGCTATTGTAAATAAAACAGAAATATCAATTTACCGGAGTGACTGGTGTCGTTAGTGTTCGCCTGAAATGTGAAAATATGTTAATCCTAATAAAGGAACTAATTTTCCAGGACCAGAAGACGAGCAAAGGCACAAACGAAGAATGTCATGATCTACCGATTCGTCCCTAGGTAATGAGACTAATTTACGATTTGTTCTTGTGGATTTAGTTAATTTCGTCACAAATGTATTCTGGTTGCGCGGTTTTGTCTTTTATTTCTATTTTTTCCCTATGAAACAATATTTGATGCACTCCTCACGCTATTAAGTGCACGTAAACTACTTCATTGCTTATGCTTAGGGATACCTTCTAAGGACTTTCATATGAATTTAGACACTGTCCCTCTACATTAAATATTAGGGCTAAATTATATCCGTAATTATATTTGTTATAATTATAATTGCTAATCATGATCCCCACATCAGCGCCTACATAATGAAATGACGGAATAAAATCGCCCATCGTGTCTAGTAGTCATATTGACATTTTAAAAGTATATTTGTTAATCGTCACTCTTCAAATTAGGGAGATTTCAACTCCACAGTTGCAATTTCATTGGAGATTTCTCATCTTTTAGGAATTGGCCATTGATGCCATATTTGGGAAATTTAATAATTGCCTAATTTTAAATTACTTGTGCGTCTTGGTATATTGAAGCAGCTATCTTAGTCGTGTCTTCCAGTCATGCAACCAACCTTACCACACCGCAGCAAATTTCTCTTCAAACCTCTTGTCTACTCCAGGCACCTTTCTCCACCTCTTGCTGTCTCAACTCGAGTAATAGGATTCAATATGTCGTATACATTGATTAATTTTTGTTAGCGAAACTTACGATTTAAGAATTACTACTTCAATGCCTATGATTAGGCTGCACCCCAACTGAGTTTTTAAGTTTTATTCGATGATCATATCAAAGAAACCTCCTGATATGCTTCAAAACGGCGAGTCAAAATTTAACTCTGGTAACATAAGTTCTTTAGCACATTCTTTTCAAATGCTAATCAAGAGGTAAAGCTAAGTATTTTTTTCCAATCCATGTTCTAGTCTCATCTAGCCCACCACAAACCATTTGATAGCAGGGAAACATGGCTCAAAATACAGAGGAGGATAACACAAATTCAATTGATAGAAATACATGTAATGCTATGGAAGCTAAGAATGGCATAGGTGCTGATAACCTTTTTCATGTTTCTGTTGTTCTGACTGTAATATTCCAATTCACAAATGGTCCTTGTCTGTTTAATATAGGTCCTGCTACCTACTTGTACCTCTCCAGACAAAAGACGTTTTTCTCTACTTGCAAAATAAATACACATGAAAATGGTTATTTCACTCACTATTTTATTTGTACTTGTACACAAAGGAAAAATTAAAATAGGAAAGCCAGAAGACAAATTGATAGCAATGGATACACCATCAATGACAGCCTAAATCTTCATGAAATCAAACCTTTGACTTGGATATTGATGTCCTGCAAGATAAAAATCCAATAAGTTAGAAGTTGACAAAACCAAGGTAGAAAATAGCAATAAGACAAATAAGAACTTACTGCAGATGCTTGCTTCCACTCAGTACAATATATGGACACTGAGTTTCCTTCTGCTTGTGTTGCAAAAGATTTAATGTCCCCAATGGTGTATCAGTTGAGCTCATTTGCTTCATAAGCTGAAAAATGTATATTTGCCATGAGTAGAGACAAAGCTTTGAACACTGCCATAATTTGACTGCTAAAATATTGGTACTAAACAATGTTATTGGGCATAACTTGGTGGCACTCCATAACTAAGAAAAAGAAAACTTTGTAAAGTCCATGAAACAATTTTATTGAGTTTGCTGACCAAAGTTTTAACTTACAGTCATTAGGTATCAAAGTAATTTGAGCAAGTTACCAGATAAGTCTATATACTGTCAGAAAGGGGGAAGAAGGTATGGAATTATGCCACCATCATTCTCATAAACTGTCAATCCTTTTACACAATGATCCAGTGTCTCTCAGTGATTCCGATGGACAAATACAGCTACGACAATGAACTTCATACAATCAAATACATAGCACATCAGAATCCCTACGCTGATATCCTAATAGAAAAATTTTGAATAAAAAATTAAAAGATTTTACAATTTTCATGATTACCTGTCTTTCTCTTTCCAGTGACACCCATACAGCTTTGAAGGTTCTTTGAGTAATAAGGTCCCTGGGGTCTTTCCAACAGACAAAATCATGCTGACCTTCAATACCTCACATTCCCTCAGAAGAATCCTTTTCAATTCTAAAACTAAATACCAGTCTACGAAAATAAATGGAGTCTACAGACTTCAGGGTAACACCCCCAACTGTATCTCTTTCTACATTGGTCAAACTGGCCACTCAATACATACATAGGCCCAAGAGCACAAAAGATGCTTCCTCAACACAAGACTTCAGTTGAGCTTTCATTGAACACCTAATTGAAGAAAATCATTAAAGTGATATTGTGCCTGAAGCTCTTCACATACAGAGGAAAAGCCCACAACTTGACTTTCTGGAAATGTTTGGAATTCAATCCACATCCAGAAACAATTAGAACGTTCTCAATTACGTTGTTTCCTCATTCCACTCACCCTTACTTTCTCCCTCCATCACCTTCATCATGACCTCTGATGATTTGCGTTTTTTAATCAATGTCAATCACCATTTTCAACATGTTGACCTATAATAATCCCCTCCCCCACTTTTTCACCCAATCCTTCTCCTTTACCCTTCTCCGCTGTTCTGCACCTACCTTCCATCCCTTCCTGTACACATATATACTCGTCAAGTAACTTGCCTTGATAACGACTAACAAGGAGACTCACTTAAAATTTCCCAGGAGTTGCGCTCGAGTAATGAATTTGTCATCCGAAAGTATGCAATTCCACACCATGAATGAAAAGTTAAATTCCTTCAATTGAAATAAAGATGAAGTGGGAAAAGAAATAGTGTTATCATTACATGATATTTTTTTGTGCTGGAATATCTTCCTCTCCCCCACGATACAGGCTTCGCTTCAATATAATATGTTGCTCTGCAAAAAGGTCACAGCAAACTTTTTTTACATAACCTAGGAAACAGTTACCATCTCTTTTTTACCTATATCATGTTCACTATTGAACAAGAAATAGAAATACAGAAGTCCATCCAGAAGAAGTGAGTACGTCTTTGCTAATTAAAAAGTAATAATCTGTTCATTGTTTACGGCCTTGAAAAACACCCACGACCAATCGAAGCCCATCCTATTCACGGAAGTATGCTTGTATTTTCAAAATCTAAACATACTAGGTCTGTCAGAATGTGAAGCCTCTTTTCGGCTGAAAAAGAATCCGGAAATTAGCTTCGAAAGTCTCCTAAGGGGACTGATTGAAAATTCAGCAAATAGGATGAAAATAAATAAAAAATTGTTGCTTCTGCCATAGATGTATGACAGTGGGCAATTTTCAGTAATTCCGTAAAATATTCTAAAGAAAAAAAATGCCGTAACCTGGGATCAAACCCCAGACACCATATGAGGATAACCAGCTCAGCACCTCAACCCACTGGGTTAAGAGCTCTAATGAGAGCAACGTGAACTTTAAAGGATTTATACTGAGGAAGATTCTTCAATAGCATTTTTCTCTCGAACCCGGGTCTATGTGGAAGAAAGCCGTGACACTTTTCCTGCATCCTCTCTATAGTTTCAGAAAATAATTGCCTCGTTTGGATCCCGAACATAAGTCACGCGATGTCTCCTTGTAATTCGTAACCTTGGTTGGAAAGTTCAATAAAATTGTTTCCTGGGCTTTAAAAAGTTTCTTTTACTTTGTTGAGACCAACATTCTAGATGGGAAATTTTTTTATGATTTTGTACCCCAAGATTAATTTTTTTTCATTTAAATTATACACAAATGGAAACTTTGATGTATACCAATGCAGCTACTCAAGGCTTAAATGTACACAATATAACCAAATAAAACAATACTTCTGAAATATTACATGTACATGTAATTGGCATTTGAGGAGATACTTAAACCGCAAAACCATTCCAAAGCACTTGCTTCACCCAACTGCAAAAACCCAAACATATAATGCATCAATATTTGAAAGCCTTTAATTTGACAAATGTAAATCATAAACTAAAATATTAGCTTATAATTAGATGGTAAATATGGAAGGTACTGTATAGTAGTAACTCCGCTTCTTGGTGTAATTCAGTCAGAGTGGTCGCACAGTCAACATTGACGTGTATAACTGAAAACATTTAATATGTAAAGCCTGGAACCATCTTAGATTTTTTCAGTCTTAAGTTGTGAGGAGGCAATAACAATTACAAAAATACTCTGTTAAATTATGTATGTACTTCATTATATATTGAAATTTGCTAACCGGCCGTTTTTAAGGACGATTCATAAGTCCATCCTTTCATTCAAACATTCCTAAAATCTAAAATTCCAGAGAGGTAACTGAATTTGAACTATTTTATACGAATTTTAAGTAATGAACGATAATTTGGAAAAATCATACGTGCCTCTGGTCCATATCTTCTGGAAAAATGGTTTACTAAAAAAGTGTGTTTATATCAATCACAAGTGGATAGACTATGAAGTCTTCTGACAGACCTTATAGGCTGCAGTGGAATTAATGTCTTGCTTAATACCTCTTTAAGTCATGCATTGAAATCCCACAGAAATGCATAAATATTTTTACTAACCAGGGCATGAAGACTATAGTCCCTAATTTGCACGTAAATGGTGATTATCTGTACACTGCGCAGGAATTATTATATGAAACTTCTTCAAAATGTTACATTTATACGCCAGATAGAGAAACATAAATAGGTAGGTAACGTTAGCACTCATTTGTTATACATCCATATGTCTTCTAAAGAACCAAAGCACAATTAATGGCCAATTATACTTGGCAAATGAGAAACAAAGTGGTTGATTATCATCAATTAATTTTTTATTCACACCTGGGAATATGAATAACTATGAAATAAATACTTGCAAGCGTCATTTTCAGAGGGTCAGTTGAAAAATTAAAAGAGTTATTGCTGAACATAGTATAATGTGGTTGAATCTGTGGCATATCTAGACTGCTTCTTTTTAAAATTGTAAACTGCTTCACATGTTACCTGCAGCATTATGGAATGTTTCTGCATTATGAGCCCCCTTCTTTCCCTCCACATCCTTTCTCCTGCCCGCCCTTCCGCCTCATCCTTTTACCTGCTAAGCAAGATTACAACTGCCCAACATTCACGGCAGCTATCACCCAAAAATTACATCATGCCGTCACAAAATCGCCCAAACTGTGACTGGTGCAAATTGTTGAAATTTGATCACATTTTCAGAGCTCAAATGACCCAATCTAGCATGCCTAGTGCCAACCAAAGCAGTATTTTTGGTCACCTAAATAATTTTGTCTATTAAACAACAAATTGAAAATTCAAACTGCGACTCATAGGGGACGATACACATACATATATGCCTTTGCATTTTTGTGCAGCAATTAATGAAGCACTTTCTTTACAGTGAACCAAAGAGTACAAAATAATCTTAGTTTTGAATAGATGAGCATTTTAATTTTCCCCTGCCTCTGATCTAAGTATTTTTCAGTTTCACTGAGTGATTTGAATCTACCTTAGGAGCTAATATCTTACTTACCACTTCTTGCTCAACTTTCTTCATCCTTTTTTCCACTTTATTTTTACCAGGACCTTTTCCATGAAATTTATGAGACAGATACCTAAAAAAATAAATAAAATATTTTCACCATCATAAATATGGAGCACAATGATGGCCTATAAAATAGAAATCAGAAATCATGTCTACAGAGATTTACTACCATATTTATCATCTTATAACATGTGCTTATTTCCCTAATTAAATCCACAAAAAATCACCCTGTGTCTTACATGGAAAATTTCTAGATCAAACATAGCATAAAGACAACCAGAAATGAGCTTTTGGTGATGTGGTTCCAATAAACTGAAGCCTGAAAACTTCCTTTTGCAATTTGTGCCAAATGATCTCTAAATTTGTCTGCTGAAATAGTGTTTTAACAATTGTCAGTGGATGCAATATTCAGCAGAAATAAGTAACTGTCATCTTTTTTTCAAAACAATTCATTGGAACTTGCATGATAAAGTCAGTTTCACACGATGCTTGATCCAGCACCAGACCTAGCATGGTAGCTGGTACTTGATATTGAGGACGGAACCCAGTATGATAGAAACTGTGATAAAAGGTTTCACACTATCATTCAACTTGTGCTTGCGATGCAGCGGTACTGTCATCCACTGTTGCGAACTGTTAAAAGAAGATGGAAAATTTCCATGAAAGAAGGCGACTTACGGCTGCTGCAGTAATAGCAGGGACTGTAGAAACATTCATGGCACATTGATTTCACCGCCAAAGAGTGCGTAACACCCGCAATAAAGTGAGTCGCTGATTTAAAAAAAGTGAAGACCGCACTGCGACTTAAAAGGCTAACGTGATAGGTCGACGACTACTAGGTCCTACTGGGAGCTAGTAGCAAACTAGCACCACATCAATTATGATATCAAGTAGCTCAGCCAGTATGATAACGATTATACTGGCTAGTCAGCATACTGGTTCTATATCACACAATACTGGAAAGTTATTATACTAGCGAGTATCCCAAATAGTGCTGGATCAAGTATCATGTGAAACAGGCTTAAGAATCTCACAATACAAAGCATGGTGATGTCCCAAAGCACATAATGTTGCCATACGTTCACTTCATTCTCTAAAAAATCACCTTTCAGTTTCACCACAAACAATATTGCATATGTTTCCCAAAATATGTGGCCAACATGAAGGTGTGTCTGATTAGCTGAAAAATGCAGTATTTTTTAAGTTTGTGTAAACTGAATTAAATTTATGATATAGGCACAAAAATTGTCACAAGAGTAAAACATGCAATGAAAATGTATAAGGCCTACCCAAAATATTAACAAAACTTTTCTTTCACGCTATCTAGAATTTAATCCTCTCAAAATACATCATTCTTTTATCAGTTGATACAAAAGCTACAGTAAAATATGCCCAATTCCTTTCTAATCAATCATTTACAAATTTTCTTTGCCCAATTAAACATGCCCTGAATTTAATTCTGAAGAGCAAACATTTATCAGTTTATTTCACCAATATCTTACACCAAGTTTGCCAGTCAGAAATTACACTTAGGGCCTGAGGAATATGCCTTGATGAGCGCGTAATGTATGATCATGCATGCATGAGCCTTTCAGATTTGAAATTGATTCTACAAGATCAAAACTATGAATAAAGAATTGCTTATGACAATAATACCCAGAAGGTATTCCAAAAGAACTCACCGGAATGCCTCCTTAGCTGAAAGCACTCGTCCATCATCATCAATGTAGTCAAGTTTAACATTTGGCTTGAAACCGTCCTTCTCCTTGAAGTCAGATGTAGGACCACAATATCGCTCACGCCTGCCAAACTTATCATCATCACTGAAAATAAATATTTTAATCATGAAAAATGAAATTTTAAAATTACATATTGCACCCTAGAGCTCCTCAAGATAACTGCTCATAATCCAGCATGATATATGGCTTCCTGCGTCTTGAGAGAATCCTTTCTAGTACTTGAGTATTTTGCATAAGTGATTATTTGAGTATTTCTGTATTAATTGCCTCCCCAACATTAATGTGCTTTTGGAGACCAAATTATTTATAATGGTCACATAATGTGAAGGGGAAGAATGATAGAATTTAATTAAGACTAGGAATAAACTTGATATGCCATAAATTATGCTCATCAAGTGGAGGTCAGATAAAGGAAGTTTGAAAACAGTAATTTGAAAAAGATGCTGATTGCCCTAGATTTTGGAGTACCAAAAAAACTGATTAACAGGTAGAGATCAACGAATGGATATTAAGGCCAAAGGCGGTTGGTCAGTGGTGTAAATCTCTCATGGCAACATGGCAGATGACCATTAGCAACCCTTGCAAAACTACTACGTGGCCTAACAAATTCCTAATTTCTCCCTCCAGCATCGTTCCCCTCCACACTCCCTCTACAGACACTGACACAAAATTGCAAAATCAGTAGATGTGCTGAGGAGTGGAAGAAGAAAGGTAACTTGTTACTTTTTTTGTTGAAAGAATTTTAGGTAAGCTGTTAGGGGATCTTCCGAGTAGTCATACACATGACAGTTACTAAAGTTTTTATGGGCAAGAAAAGGCTGGGATACAATTCAGTAGGTTGGAGGAGTTGCTTGTAATTTTTTTTACTCTTCTGGAGCCGAGCAGCCTTGAGTTTTTTTTATATCGCTTGCCGTGAGTTATGTTAGGTTCAATGGCTTAGCCAAGATTTCGTTTCAGTGGGGTTCTATGTTGAATATAAGCAAGGGGGGTAACAAATGTTGAAAATTAGGAGCAAATTTGTGTATTTTAGCAATGAAAAGTGTAATTCCAACTGCAGTGTAACAGCAGATATTTAAAGATTTTAGCTTTCTAAACTTCTGAAAGAATACAATATCCACACTTTTTATACTTTTAAGAATTAAAAACATATCAATAACTTGTTCAAACTGAAGGATAAATGAAAATGAAACCTCTTAATTTAAAAAAAATCAAGTATAACTTTCTCCTTTAGTCACTCTTTATAAAAATAAATTCAAATTTCAATGGGAGGAGGATAGTGTCCGGTCTCAGTCATCAGTCACCCTCATCAATTTCAACAATAATTCGAAAATAGTTGGCATGGCAAGTTCATTTCTGGGAATGTCAACATATTCTGATTCTGTCCGGAATAACGCCAAAATAAAATCACTAACACCCTGATTTCAATTCAAAAACTGCCCCTAATAATTTCTTTACGATAGCTTTAATGGAATATACAAAAAAACACTAGAATTTATATCCATGTACAACTTTGATACAGGTAGGTTTCTTGTTGCATAGAACAGATACTTTAATTCAAGACACTCTATCCCATGGCAACCAGCGAGGAAAGAGCAAAAATAATCGTCGACGGGTTCACATTGTGGAATTTTTCCATGGTTTGGAATGAAATAACTTTGTAATTTTCCACACGGTTCATTATCCTCAACCGGTTTCAATGCAATAGCATCATGTTCAAGAGGTTACTAAACACCTCTAGTAACCTCTTGAATTTTTTATTAGTATTAGTTAGTATTTTTAGTAACCTCTTGAAAATGATGCTATTGCATTGAAACCGGTTGAGGATAATAAACCGTGTGGAAAATTACATAGTTATTTCATTCCAAACCGAGGAAAGAGCAGTTGCTCTTGCTTTCCAATAGCTGAAATCAGTATTTCTCATGCCCATCAAGTCATACGAATACCAAATTACCTACTTTGCTTCCCACGCTAGAAGCACCAGGTTCTTGGTGCATTTCTTTGTTTTGGTTGAAGAAAATTACTTAGTTTTCTTTCATGAATCCATTTGCCATACTTAATCTTAAGTCCATTCTTAATTACAGGTCAAATGTTTGGCACAATGATGTAATGATTTCTCACCAAGGCACCTTGCAGAGACCTCACCATTCACAACTACTTGGCTGATAATAATCGGTAGCCCACTGCATAGGTGGAACTTGTGCGTTTCATAGAAATGGAGAGGCCTCCAATTTGAAAGACAGACATGCGCGGACATACAGTAGAAGGAGAAGCAACATAGGGGAATAATCTTGAAATCACTTGCAGTGTATGATAAGTGACATATATAGACACCATTCAAACACTCCTTCGTCCAATACCTCCAAAGCAAATGTCATTAAGTCATCGCAAACAAGATTCAAGTCTCATGAAAAATGTGATACAGTAGAAACTCGAAATTACGAAGTTGACAGGACCGGAAAAATCGGCACTTCGTAACATCAAATTTCGTATGAACGAGTATCTTTCTAAAACATCGCGATGAAGCTCTTTTTTGGTTTCCTTAGATTAAGATGTACTCTCGCCATGTACTTGCATGATTTACGAAGTTATAATTCATGAAAGTATATTTAAATGTGTATTCATACCCACAGGGTGCACTCATTGTCAGTTGAACACAACTTATTTGTGGGAGTTTGATTATTCCTATTTTCGGGAATTTCAAATTCGGCGCCACCGGATAAGTTAATTTGCCGTTGCAGATGGTGGTGCGGCGTGCAGCAACTCGCGGATTGGTACTACCCCTCTTTGCCGTGACGAATTTTAACAATATTATCTCGATATATCAATTTGCAATGTTTATTGTTTACTTGCGTCATAAATTTTTACGGATGGTTCGGAAGTAAGACGAAAGCCGCGTTTCAATTGAAATCGACTTCCGTGTGTCAAGCTACCTTCGCATCAAATCGATGCATTATTCCGTTCACTCATTCGTTTTGTGATGACAAATGATTATTACAGGCAATACGAGGCTCGATTCGGGCTATCGTGATGAATGGTAAAATATCATTTCCAGGATATTTGGAAATTGCCTGACGAGCAGTCCTTCCATCCAGCTATCCCTCTCAATCACTCAGCCGGAAACATTAAAGCTGTCAGATTTTAGGGTGATACCTCAGTCGGATCTGAACAATTGGCGCGTCTAAACCGGTTTTTCCCAGAAGACCCTTCAAGAAAAAAGTTCTTCGTTCCTTATTCCTAGGCGTGACGACATTCATCTGCGAGGGACTCATTCAGCGAGAAAGAGAAGGGGGTAACCCGAGAGGATCACTCCTTCACCTCATCTGTTATTATCTACCCTCACCCAGTTTCGCTTTGACCCAGGTGGCTTTCACTAGTGGGGGAGGGGTTGGGCCTCCTTTCAGCGGCCTCGTCAGCCAATACTAGGTTGATACGGCCGATGATCGAGGGAGCCGTTATTTCGGTCGATTCAAATAGTAACCTTACCCCGGTGGTAGCTATGAGGTTGACTTCGCTCTCCTTCATGATTTTCCACAACCTGAAATTATGTTGCGTAGCGCCCGAGATAGCTTTGAAACGCATTGTCATATCAATGGGATAAAAAAACGTAGTGCATCGGCGCATGCGAAGAAAGAATCGGAACTCTAATCTGTTTTTACTTCCTTTTATAGGAAGCATCATTCACTTTTGGAAGTGGATACCACGCCAGGAAATCCATTTTTAGACAGTTGACTTTTACATCGTCATGCTAATAGATAAAGAAATTCTGTTTTCACCGTTTTGCGCAGGAAGGATGTTGCTAGAACTTATTTCACAGGGCTTGATACATACTTGTGCGTACTTTATATCAACGACATCGGAAAAAAATTAGTTAACTTGCCTAAAATCGATCTTTTCGCGGAAATGCTACTCAGCTATGAGAAGTGATACGAAAATGAGCTTTGATATAAGTTCTAGCTGCATCGTTCATCTTTCAATGCGGATACTCCTCAAGTTGGTACGCAAGTTTAATACAATTACTGTAGTCGTGTAAAGCAAAGATGTCCAGCACATTTTTCCAGAGGCATTCGTGCCGAGCATTGGCGCTTCCGGCAGTCCAGCGAACGGCAACGCGTCCTTGGTCTGCCTCTTGCTCTCCCCTCCACCTCTTTCTCTCTCCCCCACCCTCGGCTTGGCGCTCATAGTTAGGGGGTCGGAGGAAAGTGATATTTTTTCTCGAGTCAGCATCACATTTCATCATAAGTATCACATTTCACTCATCGCTTTACCACGCCCTAACTTCACAGGTGGCTTCCAAAAGTTGGGTGGGGGGAGGGGCGTTGCTCGTTGGGAGTCCCTTATCAGCTATGACCGCGAACCAAACGTATCACATTTCACTCATCGCATACCCGCCCTAACTTCTCAGGTGGTTTCCACTAGTTGGGATATCCTTTCGAGGACATCCTATAGACATCCTTTCGAGAGCATCAGCAGCCAACTTCCATGGTTTCAACTAGTTCCTACATAGGCCGCAACACAGGATGACCGTTATTTAGGGCGATTTTAATGGTATCCACTCCCCAGTGTGAATTTTTTTATCTGATCCAGATCCGATTTTTAAAAATGAATCCGATTTCAGTATCCGGAGAAACGTAATACCCGCGGATCTTTAGATCCGATCTGACCATCCCTACATAGTATTTTCCCGGTGAATCAGCTTGTGTCTTAGAGGACGAACGAACAATTTAAGAGCACATTTTGGAGCAAACAAAGGGCGTCTTATGGGCCAGGAAATATAGTGACTACAATTTTCGATGCCTGGCTAATGTTTATCAACTTACGAACAAGTTCTTGGAACGCATCTCGTTCATATGTCGAGGACTTACTGTACATTGGATGAGTACGTCAGTGACTTCCGACTGCTGGACGGACGCCAGACGCCCCGGCGAAACCACACCTTTACTATTGAAGCATTGAAAAATGAGATATCGTTCAGGTAATTCATTCAATGCGTAATGTATTCGGCGACGATCATTAATTAGATGTTTAACTCTGAAAAGGTGCGCCAAAACATTACTGTGATCCATCACTATTCGTATAAACGATAAATTTATATTCGTATAAAGATCCGTAATTTTAAAACTTCGTTATTTCGTAATATCGCGTACTGTTACATACACTTAGATACCCTTTTGGTCGGGACCGAAGATTTTGCTTCGTAAAATCAAAATTTCGTAATTTCGAAGTTCGTATTTTCGAGTTTCTACTGTAATAGCTGTCGAATTAATATTAAATACAAAGCACATTGTTCGAAGAAGATTCAATCTGTGGTGTTAAAATGGTGTAGGTAACGATTTGCTCATGCTACTTAAAAAGTGGATTTTAGTATCAAAGTCAAGGTCAGGTCATCAGCATAGGGAAAATAGGCTCCTAAGATGTCATTAGCGGCTCCACCTAAGACTAAGGTATAGCTATATCTTGATACTACCCAGTGAACCATTGTAGAGGTGCGTGGCAGAGGGTGTTGGAAGTTGATTGTTGAGTAATGTAGTTTTCTTTATTGAAAAGAAAAAACTTTGTTAGGCCCACATAAATAATTTTATTGCTGACCTAGGTTTCATCGCTGGGCGACATCATCAGGTGACCTGACGTGACCCACTTGATGATGCCGCCCAGCGACGAAACCTAGGTCGGCAATAAAATTATTTATATGGAACTAACAAAGTTTTTTATTTTCAATTATAAAGGAGTTCCATAAAGTTATGCCCCAAACCATTAGTTTTCTCTAGCCATGAGATTTGTTGTTTTCTCAACATATTTCATGGTATTTTTAAGTAGAGCAAGGGCAACGTAGATGAAGATTTAAAGACCATGGAGGCCATAAGATGATGGGTGAGAGCAAGGAATAGAGAATGGACGGGCGTCTTGAGGAAAGTCAAAATATATCCCAGGTTGTAGCGTTACAGAAAGTAAATATAGAATCAATTATGCTGTGGACTGGGAGTACTGGCACAGATACAATGACTTACAAATATGTCTTGTCCTCGATTGAATAATTTTGGGCTTGTAAATGATGCATTCGAGACGCAGATGGACGGCTCATGTTTTCCCTCTCCAAATAGCCTTTAGACACAGCTAGACGTAGAGCACCAGCCACACCACTGCCAACATCAGGCTCCACATCAAGAATTGGTACTTCAGCAGGAGCAACCTCTGCTGGGCCCTCATCTGTAAAGTAAACAAGATGTAAATCATCAATGAGGGGTTTCCAAAGAGACAGAGAGAGATTAAGGATGCACAATCATATAAAATCCGAAGATTCCTGCAAAATTGGGTGAAATGTTTACATAATAAAGAAAAAGCATGTGCAATTTTCCACACACATGAAGCTTATTTATCAACATTGAAACCCTGGTTGAAAGTAAATTTTATTTTAGAGGTAAATTTCACCTGTATTTTCTTCATCATTCAAAATCGTATTAACAACACATCTACATTCACTGATAAGAAAGACAATGAAAGATCCTTCAGCACACCACACCACATGAGTACACAATCTATAACATAAAATACATTGGTACATGGTAGGTTTATAGTTCTCTCTTGGAGAAACAGTAGATATATCTGAGTATTCAACTGATGGGGTCAGAAAAATACCTATAGATTTTCTCAACACCATTAATTCATTAACAATTTTTTACCAGTATTGCAGAGTAATGTCTTCTGCATGGTTATATTAAAACAGTGTCCTTCACCAGTTTGCATTCTGTAAGAACATTCACAGAATCTCATATCCCGAAAAAAGAACCAGTCAACACTACATCCGCGGAAGCCTACGAGCTAACAGAATTAATAGTTTGCTAGTTATTCACAATCAATTAAACAAAGTTATCTCATAAACCAAGATGGTTATTGCCCTGAGGGAAAACTCTGTCACCTATGGCAGAATAATCACATGACCAACTTATTAATACAATCCCCTACAAGAGTTGTTCATTTAGCATCCTCATATGGAATATTTTTCCAATTTGCTCAATAAACTGATTTAAATTCAATATTTTACACTAATAGTTTATAGATCTGCTATTTTTTTGTGAGTGGCTACAGTATTGTGCTACTTTTTTTTCAAATCGTAGCTAATAGAGTAGCTGCTACTTTTTTAGAAAGTAGCTAGCTGCATTTTTTTTGTAGCTTACCCAACCCTGCAAGGAAGAGGTCTCAGAATGATAAAATCTGCAAATAAATTTAATCTAACTAGCAGCAATAACACAGCAATGTAAGTATAAGTAAAAAACAAGGAGTAATTAGAAATAATTATGAAGGTTCAAAAATAAGTGAATCAAAATTGGCCACAGCCAGATTTTCATAAATTGCCTTGAAGCAGCATGACGCTATCAAAAACTGAATTTGCAATTTGCAATTTTTAAAAATCACCCCAAAAGTGTAAAATGGGAATTAATAAATTCAGGGAAAGATCATGGAGGTGAATTGCCAGATTTTTCAAGGAGGCAGCAATTTAAAGTTTTCCTGATATTCAAGTACATATTTCAAGGTGATCACCCAGGATTAACACGCTTTGACTGGTAAGGTCAGCCAGGACTAATTGGAAAACTACCCATCCAAAGTCAAGCCAAGCCCAACTACGCTAAAATTTGGTGATCAAACAGCAACCTGAGTTTCCACTGTAGGAGACCTTTCAAGAATCAAGAAATTTATTTACGGTAAACACCATTATATAAAAATTACAAAAATAAAGTGTATCACAAAAAAGTCACAATAAACATACAAGTAAGACAAAGATATGATCAATAACACTATATCACAGTAAATCAATCATCAATCAATAATACCGTAAACAGTGAATGGTTGATGTTAATCCAATATCTTTCTATAATGGTAGTTTTCTAAACATTTAATTAATTTATAGAGGGAGGAATTAAAAAAGTCTAAATCTATTCTGTTAGCTGATCGCATCATTCTATCTATGTTAGAAAAAAAAGGGATAGTTAGTGCGATGCCAGTTAGTTGCAAACAGTTTGCCCAGTTAACCTTTGCCCAGTAGGCTAAAAAATTCAACCATCAGTAGACTTTTGAGGATTTTATGATTCAAAAAACCACTAGTTCAGTTATGTACATTTCAGTGAATGTATAAAAAATTTAATATTGGTTTCATTTATTTGTATTTTTTCCCACATTAGGAGGTAAGTAGAAAAGTGACTATCAAACTAACCTATTTCTACTTCAGCCCAAGCTCCTTTCTGCGTTTCTTCTTCAACACGCTTTCTCTCTTCATTCATCTCCCTCTCAAAATCCTGAAAATGGTAAAAGGAAAACAACAAGACTTGTAAGTAATAATTAAAAATGGGTAAATTTCATAGAAACAAATGACCTTCAAGAAACTCCATCCATTACAAAACAAAAGGATACAATCACACTGAAATATAGACTGATAAGCTGAACTCACATTTATTTGAATATTTCAGTTTGAGACAATCCCCAATTCGATTACAATGCAATATGGCATTATATATCGGTGAAATGTATAAGAGTTCTTTCATTACACTGAAAATGCATTCCCTGCTGTGCAGACCTTGAGAGGAAGAATTTTTATTGGTTCTCTTATTACTGTATATATCTGAATATAGTATCCCCATTTTTGCCCAAAATCTACCATACCCATGTTTTCAACAGCCCATAGATTTCATAGAGATAATGCCACAGAGATGAAATACAATATAATTAATAACAGTAAGCATAGAAATTGGATGGACCTCTTAAGTGATGGTTCCTTAGTAAATATCGTTCTGTGAAGGATAAAAATAACAAAAGAGCAAAGGAAATTAACCAAGTTGTACCTCAAGTGAAAACGAGTGCACAATAGAAGGCTTGTGGCTTTGAAAAATAAGCCTTGCATGCAACCCCATTTCACAGATGTTGGCATTAAAAGTGCCAACAAAAAAGATGGTGATGGAATAGATTTGATTGTAGTTTCACAAGGAAGATATAATTACAGGTATTCCTCGCTTGACACAAAGTTGCTCAACATGATTTTTACTTCAACACGACAAGCCAATTGTGTACGTATTTGCATAGCACTACCAAATTTCCCATTTTAACACGATTGTTGGAGTTCACTTTTCTGATTAGGTAAGCTCCAAATACTATGCATGTAATGATGAGACATCCCAAAGTTATCTTTTTGAAGCGATTTAAAATAATGAGGCCTTCAAATTCCGTCACTAGAAGAGGGATCAGCACAGTCGTAGAAATGGAAGGCATCATAGCAAATCCTTGAAACTATACTCTGTGGGATAGTTATATCATCACTTACAAACCAACTTCGTAACATTTCTTACACACAAGTGATATGATGTCCTGAGTTTCAGGAACTAAGCATCACTAAATGGAAGCACCGGAAAATTGTATTGAATTTGTTTGACGAAGAAGTGCATGGAATGCAAGCTACAAATTTTCTTTCAGAATGGAAGAAATACACCGTGTTAATCCCATTATATACCTCAGTATAAATTAGCATTGTCATGTCTTTGAAACATTGTGCTTCAGGGAAAGAGCAAAGTATGCATTGCCTAAAATTGAACACTCAGATTAACCTTCGTCACTTGCAACATCGCGATATCAATCTTTTTGGTTGATACCCCACCTTAATAAATCCTGTGCTTCTGACTAAACAATCAAGATATTTATTACCATGTTTAACAATGACATTTCATGTCATTTTTAGGAATCAACGAGGTCAAGTACACAATTTTTACACAGCATTTTCAAAAATGTCATAATTATTTCTTTTTGTTTATGCATTGTACATTGTTGTGCATAAAACCATAATAATATTTTATTTTCATTTATGCTATTAATTTATCAATGATAACATGAATATAATTATCATAAATTTTCCTTGCATGCCAGAAAATAGGGCGTTTACTGTCTACTCCAAAAATTCCAACCCTGAAATTAATTCCTAGCTTTAAAACGGGGTATGTAATACCAGAGATTACTGTTTTGGCAGCAGTCACTTGCCTTCACCTTACGTCGGTTATATATAGCATACATTCATTCTATAGCACAGGTAAATCCTTGTCAGGTATAGCAGACATTCGATGTAAAAGGAACAAGAAATACTTACCATCAATTCTTCAGCATCTTCATCTCTGTTACCAGCTAGCCCATAAGTTGGAATGTCACCAAGTGTACGACAGAACTCAGCAGTAGCATTCAGCACTATTGAACCTTGAGTACCAGACGAACCGTCTTCTTGTTCCTTTTTTGCTATTATTTCTGCAGCCACCTTAGAGAGAAAATTTTCTTTAGCCACTATCTTACCATATAAATAAAAATTCTATACCACAATAATGTGCACTTAAATTCCTCAGAGTTATTGAAAGTTTAATTATGTTGTATTACAATTATGATGTGATCTAGAACTTAATATGTTAAGATTCCACTACATGCCACATAGGTAACAACATAATAATAAAGGATAATCTATTTTTGTAGAATTAATGGGGTTCAAGAAATCATTCAACCATAGGAAAAAAACTGAAAATTAGCACATCACATCTAGAACAAAATTTCCCCTCATTCTATGCTGTGTCAATGATTTCACTGAAATTTCCTTTTACCAATGTCCAAAATTTTTCCATGACTATGATCAACCACAAAATGTAAAAGCAGATACTAATTCAAGGACCAAACAAGAAATTGCTATGCATTGAGGCCAGCTCAATACCTTTTCAACAGATGATTTATTTTCAAGAGCTTCCTTTTGTTTTATCTTCCTGGCTTTGTTTAAGGCCAATTGAAGTTCCATCTCACTGTCATCTGGTTCTAATTTGACATCTGATAAATCTTCTGGAGGAGCTGAGAAAAAACAGTACTTGGCATTAGCCTTAACTCACAAGCATTTTTACAGCAGCACAGACACTTCAGGACCATGCAGAGAAAACTTACGCAACAAGTCATCTACATCCATGATTTCTGACTCATCATGAGGTTCCTTTTTAATCGCCAAACTTCCTTGACTTGAGGATTCATCTTCCATAGGCAACCCATCACCACTATCCTCACTGTAATCCCTTTTTGTGGCTACAAGCCGAGTTCCTGCATTAATGCCTTGAGATGTACCAGGTAAAGGTAACAGATCAGAAGCCCTCAAAGGTTTCCGTCGAACTTTCCTGACCTAGAAATATTTTCAGCCCATTAGACAACATCAACAAAAGGAATATACATAATTTCATGAACACAATTAAACAGGAAAGGAAAATCCATTATTTTTCCCTGATTTTCAGGGTGTTTTTCTCTCTATTTCATACAGTTAAACAGCTGCAGTGATAACAATACAGTATACTTCCTTAAAGTTGAATAAGAAAGTGATCACAAAACATAGAAATAGTACAAACCTTTTTCTTTGGTTTCTTAAACTTCTCCATTTCTTCTTCAGTGTAATATTCAGAAGCAAGTTTAAGAGCTGGCAAATTTAATGAATCTAAGGTCCTCTTTTGAAGCTTCTCACGGATCTTGTTTATTTCTTTTCTCTGATATTCTTCAGGGTCATCAGCACCTATGATTAAATTACCAATTTAAAGAATACCATTAAAATTAGGAAATGTCACTAGCCTACAAATAATCAGCACATCAAGATATTGACTTTAGCCTAGAAATATCAAACATATCAAGCAATTTAGCCAATATCATATCCAATGGAGGATTAAGGGGAGAGGCTGCGCCCCTCCCCCCTCGCCCCCCAAAATTCCTGGTACAATAGGAAAAATGGTGGTCATATGGTTTCCCATGCTCCCCAGACCACCACAAAGTAGTAATTTACCTCCCCCCCCAAAAAGGCCTCCACCACTGATGATATCAGAGTGAGTACATATCTGGAACAGTTTCCATGGGTCATCCTAAAAGGAAATATGAATTTCATAACTGCAAAAAATGATCCCACTCCGTTTGATAATTATTTTTTCCTATAAAACTTGGTATACACCAGAATCTGACCCTAAAATAATCATCTGCCACACATTTAATTATTACCGTACATCTCCGAATATAAGACCCCCCTTTTTGTACAAAATCTTTATGGAAAAAGTAATGGGAGGGGGGGGGACAATATTGCAGCTCCAGTCACTTATAGACCCTACACATCATCACCAGGGTATAAATAAGGGCCTAATGGGTGATAACTTTTCCTATTTGTTATTTTTATTCTATATAGGATCACACACTCAAGTGTTTCAACCCGAAGGTTGGGTTTTGATAGGTGAGAGTACAGCTCCCCCCGTACTAATCTGAAGTTCTGCAGGGTTTAAGCTAAAGTTAGCACTAAGTTTTAATTTTGAAATTCCCTGACATTTTCCCTGACATTTCCACGAAATTCCCTGACAAAATGTCTCCCTTAAACAAAGTGCACAACGATTTTTTAAGATTTTTTTGTTTTAATGATGGCACGACACAATAAAATGCATTGCTATATTTGAGATGAAGATGCTATCACTGCATTTTGAAAAAAAAAAAAAAACAAAAGTCAGTTCTATACATTGCCATAATTTTTAAATAAATGTTGAAGTACTAAACGTAATAACAGTAACATAATACTACAGACCAAAAGACATTTAAAGGTCAATATTAAAACTCAAACCTGGAATAATAATATTGAGTAGCTAAGACTGAGAAGAAAGTGCAATGTATTAGGAATACTATGAAGAAAACATGGCTGGTAGCCAGGCAGGTGGTGTGAGGGGCAAGGCACTTCCCTTCATCGTGAACACAGTATGACCTGAACAGCAAGTGGACAAGTGGTGGAAATTATTCCTTAAGATAATTTATTCCAACAATATTACCTGGAGATGCTACCTAAGATCAAAGTAAGAGATGCAATAGTCATATTACAACTGACAACTAGTTTCCAAAGTTTTCTTGATAATTTTTCATAGAAGTAGCATCAATTCACTCTCTCGGTAAAAAAAAGGAGTTACTGCAGAGCCATTTAAAAATTACATGGTTTCCAAATGGTTAAAAATGCACTCTGGGGTCATACTGCAGTAGTAATAATTAAGAAATACATAAGTATTTTAATTCAAACTGCTCAAGGCCAATATTGATAGCACAGCCAGCCTTGAGCTGTATCACAATGATGATAAAATTGCACCGCATCTTTACTGAGCCTTTAAATCATATTCAGAAGGTACTATGTATTCAAGAGCATGAAAACATTTTCAATTCCAAAATTGTTAAGGAAATATTACCGATCTCAAAAGATTTCTTTGCTTCTCCATCAATTTCTTCATCATATTTGCCTAAGACGCTCTTCTTTACATTGCCAAATTCATCAACTTCAGGGTCATCATACACATTGTACCCGAATAGATGAGGCTTTTGTTTCTTTCTATCAATATTCTGAAATTAAGAGAGTTCAATTATAAGTTTACCACATGTAGATAAAAACACAAGAGGACTAAATCATCAAAATTCATACAACTTATACTTTGAAAAAGCCACCTTTTTGTACTTTTCTTCATCCAACAAGTTGACATTAACAAGAACATCATCCTCTTCATCAAGAACGCCTTTGTCTTTCAATGTCAGCACCACTGTCTTTCCCTCTGATATAGCATCCTGAAAATATACAATGCAAGAATAATAGCAGTATAAATCAAATGAATATGCCAAGATGAATCACTGTACACCACTTTCAATAAATTTACACCAATGTAAGATCTTACCGTTGAGTGCTCCACCCTGAGACCTCGTAGGTCTTTACTGGAATAAACTTCCTTTCTATCATTTCTGAATTCACTGTCAACAAGATCTCCAACACCAAATTCAGCATCTAATTCCTCCAACATTTGTGCCTGAAAATAAATATATAACAACTTAAACATGCCATTTAATGAACTTAAGGACTTACAATAAGATGGTTGCAACAATTTGATCATTTTGCATCTCCTTAAGGAAACAAAACATGGTAACCTTTTACAATGTACCTCTAATACTTTAACCTATGATAACGGACAAGGATTTGCCCACCTCTATTTCCAACCCTTCTTAGAGAAATTTTAATGGTCGACACAGTATTTTTCAAAATATTTTTCCATGCTGAGCTTCATCCAGAATGTTATTTATACGAAAGCCAACAATAGTAATGCAATTGAACACTCAAAACTAGCTTTATCTAAACTAATATTCTGATGATAAATACCCAGCTTCTATGTACATTATATCACAAAATAAAGAAGTTAAAAAACAGCAGCAATTAACAGGCAAAAAACATATCATGACTGGGAAGAGAGGAAAAAACTCACCTATTCCACATAAAATATTTTATTTCACGACTCAGGTTTTGCTGCTGTGCAGCATCTTCAGGTGACATTACAAATATCAGTTGGTATTTATACCTGTACAAGTAGGGAAGGGGGTGAAGGGAAATGGCATGGGAACACAATTGAGGGTGGTTGGGTAGGTGGGAGAGACGGAGAAGTCAAGAGTCATGTCAAGGATAATCCCTAGGTAGGTAGGTGCAGGCAGTGGAAGGGGGAGAGGTGGTTGCAAACTGTGGTGGGGGAGGGGGGGGGCACTCTTCGGGGGAGGGTTAAGTGCAGGTAGAGGAAGGGGATTAGGAAAGTGAAGAAGGGGAGAGCGGGAGGGATTCAATATTTCATTTAGGAGAATTCAAGTCCCGGCATGTTTCTCACACAATATCTTTAATTCCTCCAGTGCGTCTAGCCTTGGTCCTTTATTTTGATAAACATATTACAAGCACAAAATATGTCATTATTACATGTACAAAATTTGGTCAACATATTGCAAGTGCAAAATAAAGGACCAAGGCTAGACGCGCTAGAGGAGTTAAGAGATATTGCAGCACGAACGTGCCAAGACTTGTATTCTCCTAAATGAAAAATTGTATTCCACCCGCTCTCCTCTATTTAACTTTCCTAGTCCCCTCCCCCTCCTCTACCTGCACTTAACCCTTGGCCAAGCAGTGGTCTCCAACCACAGTTTGCTAACACCGAATCTCTCTCCCCCTTCCCCTGCCTGCACCTATGTAATCACCTAGGATTACCCTTGATATGACTCCTGACTTCCCCCCCCCTTCCCATCCACCCACCCCTCCCTCCCACCCTCAACGGTTTTTCCTCGCCCTTTTCCCTCACCCCCTCCCCTTAATTGTACAGGAATAAATACCAACTGATATTTGTAATGTCACCTAAAGATGCTGCACAGCAGGGAAACCTGGGTCGTTAAATACAATATTTTATGTGGAATAGCAGAGTTATTTTTCCTCTCTTCTCAATATGGAAAGATTCCACAAAGTCAAGCCTGAGACAGTCTCCTTTATCACAACTGGGTAAAATTGGGCACAAAGCAGCTTTCTAATAGGGAAATCATCAAATCAATCCACACCATACTAATCCAAAAATCCAGTTAATCTGAACAAAATTTAAGACGACTCATGCAACCTATTTGACCAGACCATTGGAATGAACAATAGAGACAAGTTGTGAATCAACCCTCTGCCAACCACCTTTGTTATTGTCAAGCATGTACACATCACCATTGGCTAGCTTCCATTTGAATCACTCAACATTTTTCAGAGTACACTGCTTCCTAGCGCTTTACCTATGAATTTTGGTTAATCCAAAAATGTCACAATCTGAACAGGTCTCATTCCCAATTAGTTTGGATTGATGGCACTCTACTGTCCTTCCACTGACTGAAATAATCTTCAAATTATGACTCAAGTTTTAAGTGTAATACCTCATTTTGATTCACAAGAAAACGAAGTTAAGGGAGCATATAAGTAACTTGTAATAGCCCATTTTTATTGATTGGGGAAGCTATAATTAAATAACTATAAGGCCATTTTCTAGCTAGAATGGAAAGATTACTGTCTAGCTTCAACTGTAATACTTCATTCATTTCAGTAATAACAGTACCCAGAATTAAGAATATTCAGTAAAAATAACCAGTGTTCAAGATTCAAATCTGGACAAAACTTCTTGGATAACCCCACCTTAAATCCTGAAAGAGCAATAATATAGTGACTAAAACTTCATAAGAAAATGCAAGCAACCCACAAAAAGAAACTGCATCTCCAACATGATTCTTAATAATTCAGTCATTTTCTTAAAAATAGGTTTAACTGAAATAAATCTTTATATAATAAAAACATAAGAATGTACACACTCTTTTCTGGGCCTTATCCTTTTCTTCCTGCAACTTTCTAGTTTTCTGAATCCATGCAAGTGTATCTTCATCAGCGTCAGCTTCCTCAGCTAACTTTTTAACTTTAGCCAATTTAGCTTCTATACTTCGCTTTTCACGTCTTTCTTGTAACTTTTGCTTAATTTTCTCACTTTTTACTTTACTAGAAATATTTTCTGCAAATTAAAAGAGAACAATATGCATTAAAAAACAGTTTTTATCAATTTAATAAAGACATTAAGTACTATCCACTTTAACAATATGTATGAAAAATAATCACCAGCTGGTTTATGTACAAACTCCCCCATGTCCGTCCCATCCTCAAGTGCTTTGCCCTCAGTGCCTTGGTCTCCAGCAGTCCCATCCGGTGACTTTTTGGAGGCAGATGGCCCATCCTCAACTTTCAGAGGCTTAAGGCCTAGCCTAGCTCTTAACTTATTAGTCTCCTCAATTGAAAGAGTATTGTCTGATCTTGAGCCTTCAATTCCTGAGATTGGTGGAGGAGATGGTGTCCTCTGACGAGAGATTTTTGGAGGAGGCGGCACTAATATTTCTGAAATCAAATATTCATACATCAAACAACATGGACTATAAAAGGATTAAATTCCATGAAATAAGCTTGAAAAACACAAGTATTGGTTCACATGTTTACTCATAAGTTTATTGCCCTGACCTGCAAAAAAAGCAAAGATGATATTTTCAAGTCATAAAACATTTAAAAAATGTTTGTTATCGCATAATATGAAACTAAAAACATTAGGTTACTTGATAAAATATCTCAGGTTTTCCCAGCAAATACTTAGGATGAAGAGTTCTCGGGTTTCCCACCAGGTAAAGGTGCTGATCAACACTGACATACTACTAATCACCCTGAAGACAATGGCAAACTATGCCGTCCAAGCATAATCACTATCATCACCTGGCAGGAAACCAGAGAACTTTTCATGCAACATAATTATTACCAATAAAATTCACAGCTCTAGGCTCTAATTTGTAGAAACTTTTAATATTCATTATAATGAAGTTTGGTACTTTACTACACTTTTTATTTTTTTATTTTTTAAAACACACTAAGTGTTTCACCAATTTTATGGCATTGTCAGGTGTAGTAGTTAACAAAATTAATTGTAGGTGTAGTAGTATTGAAAAATTAAAAAATAAAGTGTAGAAAAGTACTAAACTTTATTATAATGAATATAATTATTACCTATTCAATCAGCACATTAAAGAAAATATTTCACTCCGACTGATATATCTCACAGCTCACATCCCTAAGCTATCAACTATGATGTACAGAAACATTCTCTACCATAGAATGAATGTGAAAACAAAAAAAAATAGATTCATGGATCAAACATTTGCTGTGGCTTAAATCTGGTGGTGTTAGTGCATTGACTAGATGAGTGGAAGATAAATGAATATGCTGCAGTGCTTGATGACAATCAACTTCAACCAGATCATTGGACCAAACGAGGACACCCATCTGCATTATGAGCACAAAATGCACTCAAAAAGTCCCTTCTTCATAGAGTGTATGTAAATGGATTATGCCACATACACGTACATACATTACGCCACATACGTTACTTCTTATAAGCACAGAAGGAATGGTGACTACGATGGAAAAAATTACTACTCTAGTTATTAGGAAGGGACTACAAAATGTGAGGTTATTAGTTGGTAGAAAAAGAGGATAATATTTCCCCAAAAGTATTGAGTTTTTTCCCTACAAAAGGGGTATTATTTTAAATCTTTCCAGTAAATGCATTTAATAATGATTTTTACAACAAATTTACCAATGATATTGCGGTTAAAATAAAAGAGCAGAAGAATAATATTAGTCAATAAGTAAACAAATAGAGGATTTTAGGTATCTGAATTTGATTCCACAGGGTGAGGTTACAGGTGAATTGTAGGATGAGATAATGGTAGAAAGAACAGATTAAGACAATTTTCAAACCACTGTAAAAAGCACAAACGATATGGTATGTGGTCTCAAGATGGTTAGGGAACTGGGATGGATATGAGAAAGATTATTAAAACAGTCAATAACCCTCAAAAAGGTTCAACACTGTGAACAATGTGATTCAATAAACAATGCCTTAATGAAGGTCCAGCCCCAATGTGATGATTGCAATTTTTCCTTGGCTGTGAAACATTTCTTGTCAGTGTGTACTTGAGAGGCTAAACAACTGGGGAGATGCAGGAAAAGTCCTTTGGGGTAACACTGAAGATTCAAGCTCGGATTTAAGTATTTTTTGCCTAAAACTGACGTCTTAAAAGATTGCAATCATATAACATATTGATAAATATGATGCGATACATTTTGTTTTGGTTTCACTTCCGGATTTTTAGTACAAAATGGATTCTGCAAGGTGGAAAATGGCCAAAGTTGATGACTCAACCTTATATGTATGTATTTAACCTCTACAACTATTAATAGTTTATAGATTTATCTAAGGATGTAAGTCATTGTAAACCAATTCCTACATGTGCACTCTTGTGTGGTAAAGTGACTGCACTGCAACGGCCAGAATAGGGGGAAGAGGAAGGCACCAGGCATTTCATGTATTCGCAGCCAAGCACTTGCCAGTATTTCTATGAAGGCATCAAAATACTCAAATAGGATTGAAATTTTTGCTCTGGAGTAGTTTGAAAATGGCATGATAACTATACAGATGGTTGTCACATCTTGAATCGGCTGAAATTTCACCCTGGCGCTGGGCTATGGCTTGGGGTTACCATATTTTGAAACCCCAAAATGAAGACACCCTCAACAGGAAGACCATCCATGACGCACCCCACCCCCTCCCCCCCCCAGCCGCCATCGCCCCAACGCCTGCCTCTTGTTGCTCGTGTCACAGAGCGACCTGATAGCCAAACTAATATGAACTATTTCCAACCTATGGAGCCTATTAGGGTCCTTAGGCTCCCTATTCCAACCCATGGTAGATCAGTAGTGCCATCTATCAACAGTTCGTTTAAGTTTTTGTACAGAGAAAATATCATATGCCACGAAGCACCATAAATGAAGCTGGCGATAGCATCTATCGTCGGCTAGAGCCCTAAATCGAAAGCACCCAAACAGATTGCTAACGGTGTGTCAATAACCGATGTAAAAATATAAATAACTAGTTGTTGATACGAGATGAAAACAAAAATCAAAAGATCATACTTACCAAAAATAAAAGAATGCAGACATTAGCAGAAATCAAAAAAATGAATTGGGAAGCACCTATTTGAATACAATGGATACACCAAAGAAAATTGATCACGTAGAGAAAAAGGCTTCTCCCAAATCACAAGTGAACAAAAGTATTCAACAAAATTATAAAATTCACTTTTAAATACTCTTGGTTTGAGAGGACGGAAAAATTGTGTACAACCTTTGAAGAAGTATGGTGTTCAAGTATCAGTACAAATATTACAGAAGAGTTCAGATACTATTAAATGATCTAATTCAACCAGGAAGATTTAAATACCTCAAATATCGCCATGATTTTGTGATGGAAAAATGAAGATATTATCCATCAGCCAAGAAGATATAGTGAGGAAAACTGTGGAAGCGTCAAGGGATTTAAGATTCCACTCAGTGCTTTCTAAGACAACTTCTGTGGGTAGATGGTAACTGCCGATAAAACTTCAGTTCATTTTGATATGCCAGCAAACGTCACCATAAATACTTTGGGCGCTAAATCAGTGTAGTGCCCCATCAGCTACATTGTAGATGAGAAAACCAGAAACATCCTATTGATAGCAGCAACAGCCAAAGGGTGAAAACTAACCACTTATGTAATTTTAAAGCATCAAAAAATAGCAAAGAAAAAACTATCATCAGGAGTAATCTCTTGTGTGTGGGAAAAATGTCGGGTGAATGGCAAATCTATGTATGATAGGCTGAATGTAATCTGAGATAAGCACCCTGATCGATTATTAACAAAGTCAAAGGGCAATTCTCATACTTGACGCTTTCAAGGGTCACCTGAAAAAAAATGTGAATAATAGAATGGCTTTAATTCATGAGGGCCTAGTTCTTATTGCCTGAGCAATGAAATCAAACTTGCAAGGTTGAGATATTGTGATTAAAAAGGGTTTCAAAGATAAGGAAACCGTCAGTCACTGTATTAGGCAAGGAGATTAAACCAGCAAAGGGACAATCACCACAGTCTATTGTGTATGGATTTGAAAAATGCTATAAATACAGCACCATTGTTAGTAGCGATCACTAGGTTTTTTTTAGGATGACTAGAATACCGGCAGGGACTCCAGCATAAACCTTGGGAAGAGACAGAACGCCCTATTGCATATGGGCTACATTCCCCCTCATGCACCTCTCTCACTCCGATTCATCCTCCTTTTGAGTCAAAAGAGGGTTGCTATGGGCCATGTGCTTTAAAAGGCTTGAAGAGTAACATTTTCACATTGTAGAAATGGACACACTCATGGTCCGTGATAAGTATTTCCTCATTATATACGAATATTTGGTCAGATAATTTAGAATTCAATAGCTGGAGCATTAGATTGTGCCTTCTGTCAATACCATCTGACAACCTTTCATCACACATGGTTTTTACAAAATCTGAATTTTTAAATTCCCTGACTTTTCCAGGTTTTCCAGGTGTTTGGCAACTTTTTCCCTGACCTTTTCAAAAATTAATAGTATTAATAAAACACCAAAATTAGGTAGCAGTAATTATCCTGTGGGGACGAGATGTGTATTTGATACAAGACACTACCTGCATCCATATATATCTAACGTTTCCTTATGCCTTTATCACTGCTCAGCATTTGAAAGGAAAATTTAAGCGAAAGGAATTCTTGATAACTGGTAAAATTGCTCTTTAATAATAGGTATTTTAAAATTTCATGACAACGTGAAAATTAATTCCAGAGGGTTTTCCCACAACTTTAAGTCGTTGGAAATGTTCTGAAAGACTTCCAAAATGACCAAAATAAGATTTAAAGAGAACAAGTAATAAATGAGTGAAATTTAAAAAATAAAGAATTTGTTCATACTATTGCAACAATATGTGAGAAGGAAAATCTTACTCTCATCTTTTTATGTATTTTTTAAAATCGAAAATCAGACTTAAAAGTAAAATTTAGAATGAAAATGCTTTCAGTTTAAGGTACAATGTAGATAAGTGATTAGAAATGAACTAGAAAAATTATTGAATTGGTAAACAACTATTATTCATTAACTAGAGATCACATATTATTTGTAGTTATTATTCCATGCTAAAATATGAAATGAGAAGACTATCCAACAGCTGTCAGCCTATGGGGATGGGCGTGTCCAGAAATATTTTCCCAAAAACAATGATTACATTAAGATAATAAATCAGAAAGGGAGAAAATATTAAGACTTAAAGATTTAAAGACTCCTTACATAACAATGATAGCAGGAAAAGAAACTAGGACTTTCCTTCTGGATAGTGAATTGCATAGTAATACATTCAATGAATGATAAAAATACATACAAATAAACTCAAGGATTGACTATGAACGAATATGACAATTCTGAAAGAGGTGAAAATTTATTCTCGATTGCTACTCTTGAGAACACTAACATTGTCATCAATGGCATCAACTTTCCTTTGGCTTTCAAGAAAAAATTTTCGTTTCTGTTCAGTTAGGTCTCTCAACTGATCACTGACCCGTTTCTTCTTGCATCTTTTATTTTTTCTCTCAATAATTCTCTTCTTCTCCTCAACTAACGCGTCTGCATAATGAGACCTGGCATTCTTTCCCTCAGGATCATTTTCTTCATCAAATTCATGCAGTCAAAACCACCAACATCCTGCACTGCATCATAGACTTGTCGCTGTGCAACAAGAGATTTAGGCAGCTGATTTTCAGCAACTAACTCTTTATTAATTGAAAAGCCCCTCTCCACAAATTCATTTCTTTGGCTCAGTATTAGGACCTTGGGAAGGAAACTTACAAGGAGATCAGATGAATATGAATCAGACAACATTTTCATCCAGAAATGATCCAGCCTCTGATCCTTTCTGTTAAAAGTTTTCATTACTTCCATGGCTGTAGGATTGGTAAAAACATTTTTGAACTCCTTTTCAATATGATAGCAATTCTGGCCTGTTAGCCAGTTCTTTTCTTGAAAAATCTGTAGTGTTACATCCAACCGCATCAGTGCACAGTCGGGAAAATCCCTGATCAGGGATGGATCAGCAAATTTAATTCCTTTGCATAATTTATATTTCAATTGTGACTTTTCAGTCAATTTAAGCACAGTCTTCAGGAACACCCTGTATTCTTTCTTGAATGCAAATATTTCGGCATCTTTAAGAAATACACTGCATAGCTCAACTCTGACTGAATATCCTAATTTAAAATATTTTACTGGGACTAGATGGTCACTCATTTCAATATTGACTTGGTCAATACTGCTGGCATTCTTGAGTATGTCTTTCTTCACAAACAAAGATATTCAATCCACCATAAGACGAGTTAGTTGTGTACAGAAAGGGGGAAAATGGATCATTACTTTGGAAATAACAAAGGAAGGGCTCCACAATGCGAGCAACATGAGAAAAAAGGCTAATCTCCCATGAGTATGTCCTTTATTCTTTTGCACATTTCCTTATAGCTGCGTGAAGTCACCCTTTTGCTATCCCTCTCCATGGCACTAACAAATTTCTTCAAATTTGGAAGAATTTTCAAAGCTGTTTCTGCCACTTCAGCATTGTTGAGCCACCTAACTGGGCAGAACTTCTTAGGGAATGTAGAACTCTCATAATAATATTTGTAGTCGTTCCTCGCAGGCATATCTTTGAACACATTATAGCAAGCTCTAAGAAAGGGTACCACATTCCATCCAGTGGCATTTTCTACAGTTTTCAAAGCATTATGTACAGTATGAAGCCCACATGGGCCCATAGGGACAAGCAAGGGATCATCAACATCATGCATGGATTGAAGGTGTGCCTGCAGGTATGTAACAAATTTTAAATTGACATTGGGCCCATCCATTGAGACTTTATTGAAGAGATTCTTTAAGTTCAGACCAGAAAGTTCTTTCAAAAAACCTTGCAGCAGATATGTAGCTGTACTGTGACCTATGAAAAAGGAGCTGAAATAGCAAGTAGAAACTTCATTTTTTGCTTTGCTCCAAAAACGCAGATGAATTAAATGGGGAGAAGGCATTATTTATGGTTGATACACGATCTTAGTACATAAATTGTTTATATGCTAATTTCAACCATTTGACAAATCGTAAAATAAATCACAGGATTATAAAAATGACGTGGATGAGGTTGAAACTTTAAGAAATTTCCAGGTCGCATTAAAACATTCCCTGACTTTTCCAGGTTTTCCATGACCATTTTTAAATTCCCTGACTTTTTCTGGCTCTCCTGGTTTTCCACGTATGTGGCAACCCTGTCACAGTTATTCAATATACCCATCAAGGCTATAACATGGTGCAAAACAACATAATATTTAAAAATTGTGTCACTTTAAATAAACACCAAAATATCCATTATTCGCATAAAAACTGTGATAATAGAGTAAAAATTAGCATTATTGAGAATGTAAAAGATGTAGGTAATAAAAATAATAACCCCTAGTTATTAGGCAAGAAAATGCATAAGTTGGCTATAAAGGGTACCAGATATTTCAGCGATCAAATCGAAGCCAACAAAAACAAAGACATTAGATCATCTGCACAAAACATTTAGTCAAACCATGACCAGACATGAAAATTACCCAAGTAGAAAAATAAGAAATCTTAAACACAGCAAACCTTTTCCTAAAGAGAATAAGAGGAATAAAAGAAATTAAGACTTACAAAAGTAATGCGATGACGTTACATTGAAAAGAGACTACATTATGAACACTTTAAATGTAGCTACTACCATGTAATTATCTCACATGAATGATTATATTTAAAGCCATCAACTATGTAAAAACTATATAACACACTATCACCCTACTAAAACCACAATATAGTAGCAGGTGAAAAATAAAATTATCACTATGACTTCTTGGATAATTAAAAAAATTCACATTTAAAATGGGAATTTAGTACACTTCCTACAGCATTATTCAAGCACTTTAATGAAATCACATAAAACTAAGTTTTGAAGTAAATAGTCACAGAGCACTTTCAAAAAAAATAAAAATGATAAGAGGAATAATATTTGGCTTCCTATATGAATTGACCTTGAGGATGATATGTATACATCAAACTTAAAATTAGCTTAGCAACAATGGTTTTATATTAGGCCGAAAAATACAACAGATGTATTGTAAAGCACTGATGAATGCCTTTAAAACATATTAATGAAATAAGATAACAATATATCTATACATATACACATGAGATTCATACAGCTCACTTTTAACAGCCCGGTATAACAAAGCAGTATCTGGACAAACATAAATATAAGCACCATAAATTAAAACACCAAGCATTTGAATAATTTGTCCATAACCAATGACAAAATGAAATAATTAAGCTGGGTGGGTAGTACCTATAACTTTAGGGAAGGCACATAAATTCAAAAGCTCTCGGGGAGTGCATTGAGATATATGTACATATATCTAAGAAGACAGCATGAAACCAACATGCTAAGTAACATTGCATGAGAGAAATAAAAGTTATAAAACAAATATAGGTCACAAAATGCAAATATGATAATGCAAGAAATAAAACAGATTAAGAACAAGCATCAAAAAGTTAACTTTTCCACACAATAGGTGTTTACAGTGTGACAACTACCTTTGATTCAATTGACATTATCACTGACTTCAATGGTTTCAGGCGTAACTTGATGGAACTCCTTCATGAGTGTCAGGAAAGAATAAAACTTTGCTAGTTCCACATTAATTTATATGTTATACTGACCATATCATACCCAGTACTTCAAGGCACCATATTTCGCACAAAATGTCCGCCCTCCACTCTATGCTCCATAGACTAGTGATGATTCCCATGTCAGAAGCCAACAAGAAGAAGGAACTGGATACAATCAAACATATAGCGACCAGCAACGGGTACCCGGGGAGTTTAATAGACCAGATGTGGAAGAAAAAAGTGAGCCGGCTTGCCATAAAACAAATTTATTGTGCCAAAGGTAGGGAAGAGGTCACCAAATGGTGCAGGATACCATACCTCGGGGATATTTCGTCGAAAGTCAACAAAATCATTCCCAAAGATAAGTTAAAATCATCATTCTACAGCAGAGTAACTTTGGGCAAAGTGCTATGCAACACCAAAGACAAAATAAGTGACATGGAGCATAGTGGTGTGTACAGACTGGAGTGTAGTGACTGCAATTCCTATTACATTGGTAAAACAGGGAGGAATTTTTGCATCCGAGCGAAGGAGCACCGCTCATGTTACTTAAACAACAAGGACACCTCCCACTTTGCTAAACATCTCCTTGAGTGTGGCCATACCAGTGAATTTAAGCCAAAAATTCTGCACAAAGAGAGGAACGGACCCAAATTGGACGCCTTAGAACAACTAGAAATTCTTCAAGGCCAAACCAACCCCGACATCAACTTAGTCAACGACCATTTGTACTCTTGGAATTCCCCTCTCCTAAATTTGTTTTCCCCGCCTCACCATCACCTTACCGATTAGCCCTACACCCATTTACCCCCTGCCGCGGTCCGGGAACTCGGATGCTCCGACACCCAGGCCTTCTTCCCCTCCCCCCCCATGATTCACGCACCAGCAACCCAGCATTCTGCCTTCCCCACCCCTCCCCCCCTTCCCCTCCTCCCTCACCACCCCCACCTTTTTCCTTGTCCATACCCCTATATAACATGAGAGGACTTTGTAAACTGTGCCAGATGATGATACACTGTATCGAAACCGGTCGCGAGTGAATAAATTAATGTGGAACTAGCAAAGTTTTATTCTTTCCTGACACGATTATCACTGACTGATTATGTGTCGATCACAAACTATCCTGCAAATAACAATTTCTTACTTTGGGAGTAGATAACAAGTAAAATTGCAATTTGGAAAAAGAAATGAATTCAAGTAAAAGTAAGTCAAATGTGATCTTTACTGGTAATCAGATTACTTTTCATCAATTACTTCCCATCACTAGAAATAACATCAATAATTTCCCATGTTCCACATTATATCTATGTAAACTCCTGCCTTCTTTATGCATCCTATTTCATTCTCAATTTTCCTCAGTGAACAAGATAAAAGGTTGCAGCAATAGATACCCTCAACTATGTACCACAGCAGCAATTTCATCGCCTACCTCAACTCACTTGGCCTACTCAACTTAGCTTCTAGTTTAAGGAACAGCAAAAATGAGGCAATTCATAGATATATTCTCCACTCTATAATGGAGATAACTCCTAGAACTAATGATATGTGAAAATCACAATAATTCCCAATAGTCCAAGAAATAACTTTGTTCATGCAGCTGCTTAATTATATTTAAATGGGAATCACAACCAACCACAAGATTTCAGGCCAAAACTGTTCCTCGGCCCCATTCTTTTTGAACTTAACAAAGTCCTATACCATTCTAATATCATTATTGAAAAATGTCACCTAGAAATGGTACATACTTTAGCAAATAACTAAAAAGATAGCATTTTCTTGGGCATCAAAATGTGATGGGAAACTAATATTTGTTGGTCTTATGATTTCAGCTTATGTGCCACATACTGCTCTTCCATGCGAATGGTATTGGCACATATGGCATTCATAGACTTAGAAAAAAGCATGTGAGACTGTCCCATGGCATAAGTTATGGGAATCTCTTCACCTTTTCAGGACAGATGATCAGTTAATAAAAATGATTGAAATATTCTACAAAAATAATGTGTAATACATTGAACATACAAAACAACTTTCGAGACCTATAGTAACAACTAAAGGCTTAAGTCAAGGCTGCAGTTTATCACCGTACTTAATAACCTTCATGTAGAAAGTGTAGTAAAAAATGGAAGGAATCTTGCATAGGTATGTGTTCCAGCTAATCATCACTATCTACTGACTCTTTTAACTTTTCTGATGACCAAGTAGTGCTGACAAGGGTTGCATTTGAATTGACATTTGTAATAAAGAGACAGTACTATAAGAATGAAAAATGGGGATAATGAGTAAGTTTGAAAAAGATTATGAGTCTTTAGTAATCAATAGTGAAGAAAAATCCAACATATTAATCAACAACAGAATGGTGGTTAATCATGAGGAGGAATTGAAATACGTATTTAGGAGTAATAATTAATAAAAATGGTTTAGGAGAGAGTGTAAAAAAAATTGATAAGAGTGCCTGAATTCCTTATGGTGGGATAAAAATATATCAACGAAAAATAAGAAATGAATAGGTCAAACACTGGTAGAATCTGCCCTGAGTTATGGCTAAGCCTGGGTAATTAACGAAGACCCATAAAGAAGATTCAGAGCCATTCAAATGAATCACCAAAGAAGTGCCACGTTATCTTGCATACAAAGCTATTCCTGAGGATATCCACAATCACATGGGAACAATAGATACATTAATGGACAGAATTGAGAAGAAAAATCTGTGATGGTTTGGTCACCTGTTAAGAATGCCAGAAAATCAAAGGCCCTAATGAATCTTTCAGTGGACTTTACCTGGAAGAAATAAACATGGTCGGCCTAGACCAGCAGTCCCCAACCTTTTTGCATTTAAGAGCACATACTATAATTCCAGTGGGGTTGCAGGCACCATTAATTTTTTCAAGGTATATTTATAATTGGACATTGGCAATAATTGCACAGTGCGGCTTTAATGAGCAGCGGGCACATCTAAAACGGTTTGCGAGCACCATGGTGCCCACCGGCATACGGTTGGGGACCCCTGGCCTAGACAGTCAAGGATGGAAGGTATAAGGAAAGCCATGGAAAACAAAAAGCTAGAGGATGAAAGAGCTTATGCAAGAAAAGGAGGACTAGAATATAATTTTTTCAGCTGCCTGTAAGTTACCTTTTAAGAAAAGTTACGTACCATGACAACTTGGAAAATTATATGAGTGTGTACGTACATTTAGCTATTCAATATATGCTACTGAAACCAACAACAGCAGTTCAAAAATTAGCTTATGATGATAGTTCAGGACATTCAATCACAAGGTCAATAATGTCAATAGAGGAACTGACCCACCTTCCAGTGAATCACATGTGGTAGGCCAAAAATGAATATGTAATTACTTCTCTTGTAAATCAAGATTTATAATGTTTAGAGATTTGGTTTGAATGAATAAAGCAGGCAAAACATGATGCAAGAGTTCCACTGACTATTATTGTATTCAGACAGACAGACACTGCAAGGAACAGGATCTTTTCTGTCTTCGGTTTCATAGCATGACGTTGATGCAAAATATCTTCAACCACTCTGCTTAAAATTTAGGCAGAAACATGCACATCAGAAAAAAGAACGTCACATTCAAGTGAATATGTTCTTTTTAAAATAACCAAATTCTTTTAAATCTCTGAAAGTACACCAATCAAAGTGTGCTTTTCTGCTCAGGATTTCAGCCTTGAGGGAGAAAAGCCAATTTCATGGGAAAAAATACATCTAAAACTCCCACCATCTAACTCAAGCCAGACACTTCCGGTCAGAGAGAATGAAATACAATTGCAACATAAAATACTCAAATAACTCACACACTCCATCAGGTAGTATACCCACATGCTATAAATCATACATGTATGTACAAAGATTATATAACAAAACCAGATATATTTCCATTCAATGTATTATCATACCAACACATTTCCACAATGAGTGGAAGAATTAATTTGATTCCTCAAAACTATAACGCTCTGACAGAGATTCCTGAAGCATTTCCTCATCACTGTACCTACTTTCATAGCATATTGCCTGTCCCAAGTTCAATATTTTCTTAGTTCCGCCACACCATCTGCAATGTTCAGTGAATTCCCCTCATTTCTACAGTCACCTATAATCCTCCTTCAACCAAAAATCCACTAACTCTTGAGAGCTCTACCAATTTCCACAAGACACCATCTTTAAATACTACAACTACACCTATCTTTTTCTCTTCAAAAATCAGTTGAAACATTACACCAAGTGGGAATATTTTTTTACATCTTGACTTATATTCTCCACTGTCAATTAACCCTAACTAACCACTATGTATGTTAATAATAAAAGTAATCCTCCTTCACATATCACCATTAATACTCCCATTATCATTAAACAATATACTGTCCAAAAGGGATAAATGTTATGTTTCATCTAGCAAATACACCTTTACTTCCATGATTAACTTCAAGGACTTCCTTATTCTTCAAAATTGCAACAATGACAGATCCTAAATTGAACTGACACTTCCTTGGATGAGTATGACAGTTGGACTGAACTCTAACAAGGAGACATCACGTGACTGATGTTAGGGATCCAAATGACGCAATTGTTTTCTGAAACTATAGAGAAAATGCAGGAGAAATGTCACGGCTTTCTTCAATTTGGGCCCAAGTTCGAGAGAAAAACGTAACTAAAGATTTCCCCTCCGTATAAATCCTTTACTATGCGGAGGTCTACCAACAGCAGCCATAGCTGAGTGGATAGAGGTGCTGGACCCGTAATCCACGTAATATGGCATGGGATCGAATCCCTGTCCGGTCAATTTTTTTTCTTTCTTATATTTTACGGAGTCACTGTACATTGCCGAATCCCATACATTTATGGCATTAACAGTATTTTTTAATTTTCAGCCTATTTTCTGGATTTTCAATCAACCCCCTGGGCTGCTTGTTCACCACTGAAGTCACTTAATCCACATTTACTAGCCTCCAAAAAATGTTCTTTCCTAATTCACATGACTTTCCCTGGTTTCCTTTCCTCCTCATAGCTCGCTATTGCTACTTTTGAGTCTTGCTACACAACCTATGAATGTAGAGTTCTGTTTTAAAAAATCTTACCACTTCGATGGCTAAAAATTTCTAAGTCCCGAGTTAATGACGATGTGACAACGTAGCCGAACCACACCCCACCTGAGCAGGCGATTAATTAACTCTCCAAACTGAACAAAGACCCTTCCTCCCCATGGCTGGGCAAGGGGAAAGACCCACGGAAGGAAAATTTTCACCTGCTAAAGGGATTACTTCCGAGGGGAGGGGTTGTGTTCCTTTTCTTATGTTGGAGCGAGAAGGAAAGGGGGATTGGCAAAGTTCAGACGCGCCAAGATCCCTTGCTCACAACAACTGCTAGCAGCCACAGAAAACAAAAACCTATCTTAGGTCTCTATCTCCAGAGCTCCTTTTGTTTCTTATTATTATTTATTTTTATACGCGTATTCATTAACAAAAACATTTATCAAAGTTTTGACGCATAGAAAAAGCATTGGTGAGAGCACTTCCTACAATAAGCTTTGTGGCTTTCTTCTTAACATAATTCTGGAAGCAGCACATATTTTAAGACTAAGTAAAGAAAATTGAACCAATATCCTGTAAAAAGTGAAGAATCAATCATGACATTTTGAAAATAACAGGGATCTTGATACCATAAGGACTTCCAGACAATGGAAATCAAAATACTTTACATTTTGGGTTATACTACTATAGAATTTGTAAAGCTAATTAATTAGAGTAGGAAACGATAAAAAAATGAGTTATGGAGATGGAAGCCTAAGACGTGGGCATTTTGTTTCCGCACTTCCTGTCTACTGGGAACGAGGGATTATGGATTCTCATGTATCACAGACCACTTCCACACATCCACAAAATCTGTTGATATGTACAGCTTGACCGACCACAACACTGCTTCTTCACTCCCAGTCGAATAAAAAGCCCCCTTCCGTTGTCACTTTTTGGCAGAGTAGGGCCTTTCCTCGAGTGAGGGTGATGGAAGAGGCTTCCTTTGGTTCTAAATGTTTATTACTCTCTCAGGAATGATTGGAAGGACCAAAAGGGTTTTGCCTCATTGCAAAGACTGTCATGAATTCAGTAATTGATTAGGTTGAAAGACGACATTTAAGATACAAGAAAAGTGAAACAAATGGCATCATGGTATTTTTATGGCAGCAAGGAAATTTAATCCAATTTCCACCGCGAAACAATAATTGAGTACAGGCTGAAGTTAAGACTGAGTGGATCGAAAGTTTATTTGAAGGTATGCCAATATTGGAATAAAATAGCATCAAGCTACGTTAATCCGAAGATATTTGAAGTGAATACAGCTCCTTGTTCATAAATGAAAAAAGATTGTAAAACAAAGAAGTGCAGTCATTTAGTTCCAAACATAGCGAAAGAACAAGCTACGATATAGGATACTCTGGAAAGCTCATTACTTAAAAATTAAATCATTAATTACCTAATTAGTTTACCCATAAATACATCACCCCTGGAAAATCCTTTCCCCTAATACTTTGCGACAATACGTATGTGTTAAAATTCAAGCCTGACATCATCAGTGACTACATAGCAAGCTCAAGGGATCCAGTTTCAAATTGCAGTGCGATTGATTTTTTGCAATGTAGATTTCCTCACATTCATGTAGTAAATTGTATATTCTAATACCAACTATCTATCTAAACACCTCATTAGGCCAAAGAAAAACTTATATGTCAACATACTTCCTAAAATGCATTTTCTGGCATATTTGCATAACTTACTTTTGGAAAGAGGGAGGAGCCATATGAAAAAATAATAACAAAATTAAATGAAAGTCCGAAATGAACTAAATGACTAAAAACATATCGCGGCATATCAAATACAATAGGGATTCCGCACCACAAAGAATATGAGATGACGAAAATAAGTCAAAATTGAGATAATTTTTAACATTAACGAATACATGTGTAAAATAAAATAACCATCATAAAAGAATTCTTATAATTTTGAAATGTCATGATAAATTGCAGTCTTTTTATCCCATATAAATTCAGTTTTGTATTTTGCCTCAAAATATTTACTGTTTCTGGAATTAAGTTTGGAAAAATCCACAGTAAGCATAGCAGGGGATGTGTTTATTTTTCAATTAATCATGGATGGTGGATGATAAAATCTGGCTGAAGGGGAATTAAAATAATGCAAAAATGGCAATGAAGCTGCGGCGAACTCTCGCCTTTGCCTCGGTGCGGTGCCGGACAGCCTGGCGTGCGGCCTTGGCGAGCTCTCGTCAGCCACTGCCCCAGCGTGGCGCCAGACAGCCCAGCGCGCTGTTTCAAGTCTTCTCCCCACGCGGGGCTACACTGACTACCATTGTATATAACCTTAGCTGACTACTATGTAACAAATCTCATTTAAATACTCCACACCCACTGGCTGAGTCAGTCATTCAGCCAAGTTATGCCGAGCGATCAAATCGGTGTGGTGGCTTTTATTGAATTTGTGGTAATGCTAAATAAACACCGTACACCAGCATTTGGTGTTGATATTTCAACTGTGACTCTCTGACTTCCACAAAGCAAAAGGGCGACAAGCTTTAGAGCTTTTTGCGATTGCCGTAAGGAAGAGGTGCTTGGAATTATCAGGAGCTTGGAGACAAAACTCAGCCAATCATGGATATCGAGTAAACTTTGTTTAAACAGCCAAGATATGATGTGCTTTCCTTAAAAATTAATGAACAGAATTGCCTTGAATACTTAGGCTACTGACTTTTATTATACTTGGATAGACATTGCATGTCTTAGGAAAAAAGTAAGCACATATTCCAGATATGGTTCATACCAACCCAGCTATTAACAACACCTTTCGCCAAATGAAAAGTTATTATCCACAAGATAAAATCACTGCTGCAACAGTCAGAACATGGACCAATTACATAGACCAATGAAATGAGACAGACCAGTTACCATATTGAGGTTATAGTCCTTGAAAAAGAATAATCATAAAAATAGTGTTTCCAATGCATACATTCACTTTTTAGGACTAAACTTTTGGCCACATGGGTAAACACACCTTTTAGACTGACATTCTTAGGTTTCCATCCAGATTAGTAGCTACCACATTGACATTTTTACAGCTTACTCTGTTGTAGTTCTCAGGGTGATGAGCGGCTTTGATAGAAATTTACCACTTAATATAGTTGAGTTGGTAGGTCAGGTGATACATACAGGTTTTTCTTGTGCTACCTTGATTATTTCAACCTGGATAAGTATCTCTCGGAGCTATAAGTAAAAACTGATACTGTAAATGATCAAGGAAGCCCAAGAAAAACTAAACCAATGACATGACACCTGACTTCACAACTCATCTATGTAAAATAACCAACAACTCTGGAAGCCAATCATCAAGCCGAGGACAAAACAAATAAGCAATCTGCCGAAACACCAGTTGTAGAGCCACTAGCTCAGATTAGGATGTCTGAGAAAAAAACTCCTTTCACCAGGAAAGCCTCATGTCATTTTTAAGCAAACAGACGTTTTTGGGATTAAGATTGCATCAAGAATACAAGATATGTCTTATTTTCACTCTCTTACTTTTCCATTCATATCTTTCTTGCATCTTGCAACAACTAGTTGCATACGAGCAATGGTTGAACATGCATGTATACGGCATGCACTTTCATTGAAATGATTATAAAAAGGATAGAATTAAGAAGCACGGAATGTCGAGCTGCTTATAAATTCTCTGACGTCAAATTCCCTTCAATGGCATAGTGGCACATGTAAAACATCGCCAAAAACGTATATATCGACTGCATAAAAGTCCCATGTAGTTCAAAGGTAACTCATTCAATCTGAGTTTTCAGTAGACTTAGTAAAATAACCCCAATCTCTCGACAAACGCCACTTACTTTCCATTAGTAAAGTGGTTATAATGTTCTCATTACTGAACTCTTTTGCATAAGAATACAAATTAACAAGGAAAATTCCTCCAACGAAATTTGTAACAGAAAAAACAAACATTAACTCACAAATATATCCTTACGTCACGCGAAATGTATATTCCGAATTTTAATACATTATTTACATCTCCATTCCATTAAAGTTAAGCGAATAGGTAGTTAAATCATACAAGGGAAAACGAAACCTTCACAGCTTGCAAACAATTTGGAAGCAAAGATTGCCAAAGCACTTCATCACAAACAATTCCATGTATACTATACCTTCTCAACGATACACGGGCTTTCCAAACTGGCCCCATGATGTTCTTAGACGATTGTTATTAGTCTGAAAATGGACAAAGAAGCAGGCAAAATTACAGAATTTTTCCACAACATCCCATGGACATAAGTGGATAACTTATCCACCGCAATTTCGTGGAGAATAATTTTGAGAGGTGAATAATTTGAGAGGCGAAAAATCGCTACTTTTGCACGAAAAAGATAGCCACTTATGTCCAGTGGAATGATATATTGATTAAACATAGTGGAACAACTTACTGAAATATCAATAACTTGTTAATAATTCAAAACGTAGTACACCCATTATAGTAGCCAGTAAAAAACTAAAGAAATGAGAAACGATGTGAACCAATACTGTACCATTAAAAACCAGAGTACTTCGATAGCAGCAAATCAATAAAACCTGAGGCATCCCTTTCCGACGAGCGTAAGAAATACGTAGCACAGACATCTACAACTACAAACAGGCGATGACAATCTATTACGGCTATTACCTAGGAAAAAAATATATAAATAAACTTACCTTCAACACTTGATTCACGCTTCAGCGTCGACTTCTCTGTGTAAATCTCGCCATTCTTCTCCTTAGAAGATTTGTCTTTCTTTCTGTCTTTATGATGTTTTTTATGATGCCTGTGTTTCTCTTTAACTTTTTCCGGGGAATGTGATCTACTTTGATGCTTCTTCTTCTTGGAGTCCCTGGATTTATGTTTCTTAGACGAACCCATTTCTTTCGTTAACGAACAAATTCACCCGTAAACATAAAGCAATGGAGGATAATGGAGTCGATGGAGTCCAAGCAAAATGACTATCGAAATTGGTCTTCAAAAGAGTTAAAGAAACGGCTCAATGACTTATGGCATGAACGACTCTTTCCGGAGAACGATGAGTCGCCCCAACCACGGCCCCCACGAATGTGGGATCATGGTACTATGTATTAGTAATACCATGTGTGGGATATATTTTGAATAGCATTACTGTTGGGTCTGGCTGCCCTTTAAAAAAAAGCATTGTGTCACTTTATCTTATTAGGTTTTAACAGAATATTTGCCTCAAGCGGCAATAGGGCGCGAATTTCAAGCTGCGATTGTAGATATGAATTGCCACAATATTCTTTAATGCATCGCGATGATAAGTTAGGTATTATTTTCAAACTATAATAAAAACACTGCAAGCAAGGTTTTAACTCGCTATTTTCGAATTTTAGTCTTTTATATTGCTGTATAACTGGATAAAATTGCTAAATATGATTACCTGGATGAACCATCCATTCCCCTAAAACGTGTCCAGTATTTGCTGGTAACGCTAATTTTATTGTTCTTAAAATACTCTTAAGACTGATTGTTTATACTATAGAAGCTGGCTCACCGCAGCTATCAACTTGAGAGCCCTTGAAGGGGCCTCATGACTGTTTCCTCAGACTGCGCTCCTTATAAGGCTATAGCTTTCATCTCCGGACCCCCAACTTCTTCAAATTCTCCTCCCCGCCTTCCCGATAACACTTCCGGAACATTCCCCTTTTTATTCTCCTAAAATTACGATAATTGGCCACTCGTCCGCCTTCATAGCCTGTCTATCAACTCGAAGAGCATTAATTATACTTATTTTGTATTTTCTATGGAATCAGTAAAAGTGTTAATGAGATCTTTCATTTTGCAAATCCCATACCTTCTTTCCAACTATAAGCATAAGTACTATCACATTCAAATGAAAACCCGGAAAATGTGCAAATTTCCCCACTATTTTAATTATGACCTCCGCGAATACTCCCTATCATTACCCACTCAGCACAAAATATTTACAAAGTGACTACACAGTATATTTCCAATGTCCTCAACTAATATCCAGGACATGTCTTGTAGTAACTTAAGCTAGAGTTAAGTAACACTTATAGACATCTTATAAAAATGTTGTAGATATTTCAGTGTCCGCTTTACTATGCCTTCTAGATGTCTTCGCAAGATTTTTCATTCAAGTATCCTACCAGCTGATTGGTAGGTTCTCGGACAGTCCCCATTCTGCATCCTAATTTCATAGACGTTGTCTCGCTTTCCCTCCTAAAGATGTCCCGCCATTCAATCTTCAATCCCCTCTTCAATTCTTTATATCTGCTGCTTCCTCATATTTCGTCCAGAATTCCTATCCTCTTCCTTCCTCTTCCACGCTTCCCCAGTGTGCTCACCTCTATCACTCTCTTCAACATGCCCTCTCCTCTCAAAACCTCCTCCATCCATCTCTTCTGCCTTCTCCGAACCTCCACCACAAGTTTCTTCTCCTCTCGAACCATATCCAATACCTCCTCGTTCGTCTTCCTCGCCACCCAGCTCACCTTCTCCATCCTTCTCCAAACCCTCATCTCAAACGCCTCAAGTCTACGCACATCCTCCCTTCGCAATGACCAAGTTTCCGACCCATATAGCGCCACGCTCCATATTAAAGTTTTCACCAGCCTTTTCTTTACGTCTCTTCTCAGACCTCTCCTCATCAATTTCCTTCTCTTCGAAAATGCATCTTTTGCGAGCGCAATTCTGCATCTGATGTCCTTACCACTAAACCCATTCTCCTCCAAAATACTATCCAGATACGTAAACTACTCGACCTGCTGTATCCTCTGCCCTCCCACCCTTATATTCAGCCTCGCCTTCTTACTTCTAGAAAATCTCATCACTTTCGTTTTCTTGTGGTTGATCTTCATCCCATACCTTTCGTACTGCACCTCTAACGCATTCACCATTGACTGTAACCCCTTGGCAGACTGACTAACCAATGCTTGATCATCTGCAAATCTCACTGATTTTATCAGCTCCCCTCCTACCTTTATTCTTACCTCCTCCTCCCCCCATGTCTCCCTTACCATTTCTTCTGAATACACGTTAAAAAGCTACGGCGATAGTGGGTACCCCTGCCGCATTCCCCGTCCTATCGTGGCCCATCCCGATTCTCCATCGGCTACCCTAACCTGCGCCGTCTGGTTCATATGCAAATTCCGAATCATACGCCTAGGGCTGGGCGGTGCATTGAACCGGTTCTCGGTTCGGAAAAAACCGTTTGCGACGGCTGTGCACCGGTTCAATAGATCGAACCGGTTTTTTCTACTTCACCGGTTTTTTCTTCTGAACCTGTGTTTTCTTCTGAACTTGTGTTTTCTACTGAACCAGTCTTTTTAATGAACCGATTTTTCTACTAAACTGTTTTTTTCTAGTGAACCCCGTTTTTTATAATCCAAAAGGTTTCTTTGCCAAAGATTTTATTAAACCTGTTTTTTGAAGACGTGTTTGTCACATAAAGAAGATACTTCTTTATAACGCGGGTATGCTTTCCTAAACTGAACAGTAAAAAGTGAGAATGTTTGCGAGAGCCAATGGTTTTTATCCCAGGGCTGGGCGTAAATAAATATTGGCATTTTTAAGTGTCAAAAATGCACCTAAGTATGCTGTTGTAAAGTAGGCCCTATACGAGCAAGACTGCTTGACCAAACGGTTCAGTCAATCGGCTGACGCGCGCTTAAATCAACCTTCAATCTTTTGATCAAAACCCATTCTCAGTTGATTTTCCTACTCGGAAAGTGAAGTGTCTGTCATTAAGTGTCTCTGAAAACGGTTTTGAATACAGATTTGGCTTTTCTTGCCTTGACATTGGTTACCCTCAAGCGGAAAAAACAAGTTAAGAGGAAACGACGTTGGTCCAAGGAGTAGTATAAAATGAGAAACCGCTTCACTCATGAACATTTATTCAACGTTCTGCGTCGTTGTCTAAAGTAGTCTTTGCTTTTTACTTTCCATAGCTCAGAGCAATCCCTGTATAACTCTATCTGCATGCTGATTACCTCGCGCTCCTAACTTTCAGATGTTACGTTACACTGCTTTTTTGCGAATTTTCAAAACTTTGAGATTCAGTTTCCGCGTTTTGAGGGAGCGATGTGTCCTCCATGGATGCCGGCGAGTGACTGACGCAATTCTTGATCAATTTTGGCCTAGACGGTCCAGCACCCTCGTCAACAGGTTTAGCCATTCAAACTTTCTATCAATCTCCGTCAACGCCTGGCTCAAGCGTCAAACGGGTTCCTAGATGGTCAATCAAGCTTGATTAAATCGATTGACTCAAGCTTTTGATCAAAACGATTGACCGTCTAGGGCCTCCTTTAGTCGACTTTTCCTTTCTCTATCATCATGACAACGATTACGAGGCGACGGTCTGACTCTGAAGCCTTGTGTTTGCTTTGGTGGCTTTATTTGTTTCTGCCTCAGGATCGTCTCTTCGCTGAGTTTGACCATGACTTCTAGCTCACGTGAGTTGTCCGACATGCAACTGCAATACGCTCTGGTAGAGAGGAATGAAGTCAGTTCAGATACAATTCCCAAGGATTCAATTGGATACACTCTGGATACCTGTTCCTCGGAGGAAGAGGAAAACTTTCTCAGTTAATTTTTAATATCAAGAAAATAATTGGGAAGAGATCGATTGTGATAATCCTCCTTCGTCTTTATCGTGTGAAGGAGTTGGTAAATAAACAGTGCCGGTTCAGTGTCTTGAAATATTTCCACTTATTTTTCTTTGACGGTTTTATTTCAATTAAGGTTGCTGAAATAAACTGATTGGAACATTAAATATTGGAAAAGCTCAAAGGACAACCCTCGAATACCGAAATGGAATGCAAGAGAGTGAGAAGCCAGCGAGAAAATTGAAAACTAGAAGTCGCCGGGCGAAAGTTATTTAAGGGGAATTAATTCAAATACCGACATAAGAGTGGAAAAAGACAATTTTCGTATGAAAATTGTGAAATATAAATTTTATTGAAAGGAATATACGGTTATTAGGTGCCTATGAACGTGCAAACATAGTTGAAAATGGGCTCGCAAACCACCTGAAAATTTGGCGATACGGTGTCACATCACATTTTGCCTTGCGTAACCGTATTTTCCTTTAATTTACCACTATTAAAAATACTATTCTTTTTAAAATATCTCAACCATCCTTTGGCATAAAATTATTCTTGGAAAGAACTTACAATATTGTGCATTAATAATCAACGTCGATATGTTCAAATTTTGTTTGCATTTGGTGTATCTTATGTACAATAATGCCCATCCATGCCTGCATTCCAGACAAGAATTTGAGGCTATCGTAAGCATTTGCATTATCCTCTCACTTCTTGCGTGTGGCGGGGGTATAGCTAGGAACTTGAAAAGATGCTCCTTCCTCCACAAAGTCTTCAAAAACCAACAGCATTGGTAAAATAAAAATTGCTACTGCACTAACTTGAAGGGAAGGGAAGGATGATGAACTCTTTTTTATTCGTTGTAATCGTCGACAAAACAAAATAACATGAAATACGCAAAATCCCGTTGAGTTGCGTACATGACAATACTTTACGTGGGCGAGTACTCGCTCTGCACTCTAGCGGCCGATTATTTGTGAGACGACAGTCAGGCGGACAACATATAACACAGTCCAGTCGCTAGAGGGGAAAATAGGGGTCCAACCCTACATTAAATCAGGTAGTTCTGATTTTTTAATATGTTGTTCGGGATGGTTAGTGAGTAAAAACCCCAAGTTTTAGTAATTTTCACCCCTCTCTGCTTTCCGCTATCTTGAAACAATCACCGAAAAGTGGTACTTTTTCCAGTTTTTCGCTTATACCGCCTAAACGGTGCATTGTAGCTAAACTTGCTCCACATTCATTCTTGTAGAGGATAAAACTTTGTTCCAAGAACCACTAGTTAACTTTGTTTCCACGACCAATAGCAAAGGAGGAAGAGAGCAGCAAAGAAGGGGTAAAATCGCAATTCCAGCAAAATCGTCACTTTTCCGTCCCTTTGGATCGCTTACATTCAATGAAAATTTGATTTTTAGTAAATATGCACTCAAGTTAGTTGTGGAGATGTTAGTTTCTTTTAAATAGCACGTCTCGAAGAGTTTTTTACCCAACAATATTAAGGGGTGGGGGTAAAATTGAGGGAAAAAGGGAAAATCCGTGGTTCCATCTCACCTGTCGTTTGGAACGTGAAATGGAGTCACCATTTAACCTTGGCCGATCGTCAGCCGATAATTATGAGAGTTAAACGGATCTCCCACCTTCCCACAACGAGTCATTAAAAAGGTGAGATCACAAAATAACCCCCTTGGCTGAGAGCAGAGACGGGGAGGGAGGCGGCGCACAGTGGGCTGAAATCGAAAAAAGCTGGCCAAAAGTAAAAAAGTGATTTTTTCAAGCCAGGAAGCTGAAACATTGCATAAATGTTCTGAAAAGACCTGTGCATGCGGTGAAGCAAAGCATTTTCCTTAGTACTCGACAATTAACAATTTGCATGAGGTCAAAGTTACACAAATTTTGCAAAAATGGTCTACGCTCAATTTTCAAAATCTTCAAAATCAAGCCCTTGCTAAGCCTTTATGGGTAAATAATTGGAATAAAAAGTGATGCAACAAGATGAAGCAGTTTTTATCTTTGTTTTAATGTAGTCTACTTACTTTTTTGTCATTATCTACCAAATATATTAATCAAAATGGTGGACCCTCATTTTTGGTCATTTATTAAATATATGTAGAGAAATAATTATTTTCATCGCCAAGCATGGCGAAGTAATTTATATGGGGAAACTCTACAAAGCTTCCACAGTGCGAATCAGATGAGTTATGCTGCGACCGTTTGCGACGCCGAATCTCACATCGGTTTTTCGATCGCGCGGTCTAGTCTAGTCCAACCCACCTGCAACGGGTGGCGCGGCAAGTGTGTGTCGAATGGATTGTATCCACATCCACTCCACTATGGAGATTTTAGAGACACAAAGAGCCTCCATGTATTATATTTTGGAGAAATCGCGGAAAAAATTACGTATTTTGTCGCATGGGGTAAAGGTTTAGGAGGTACTGAAAGACTGCTTTCTTCGGGTGCACCGCGGGCGTTCCTCTTTTTAGCAACTTGACATCGCCAACTGACGAATACGTACAATTTTAACGGAGACAGCATGCATACCACACAGGATTATTGTCTCTTCGCGGCCACCAGTCCACAGCTTGTGTCGCACGGCTGCAACTCCCCCGCCCCCTGCACTGAGGTTGAGCGTACGGCGAAGGGTCATATATTGCCACCGCGGAACGTTTTCGGGGAATCTGCGCGGTTACGATCCCGATGCTTAATTATTTTGTGTATTTTTATTGTCAGTGTCAGGGAGAAATACCGTGGAGGGAAATAATTTGCTGTACCCTTATACAACAAGATTACGTAAGTTTACTTTTTCTTAAAATTTATATGCACTACAAAATTCATTTTTTAAATCATAAATCTTAAACCATAGGCCCCGTACTGAGGTGTAAGTGAGGTTTAAGTGAATCTCTGACACTAATTCCACATTGAAAATCATGAACTTGTTCATGAGTTTTGTGCTTTATTAATGATGTTCATGATCATCATTCACGTGAAATAGTCAATCGTGCAAGCATAAATGAAATGTTACATTCAGTAACTGTGAAGGAACAGTGCTAGACTTGTGAATTTAATATTCCGTTCAGTGGCCGTTTTGTTTTTTCTTGTCGATGGCTGTGACAAATCTATCTCTATTCCCTTCTTCTGCCAGTATTTTTGTGTCTCATCTTGGTTCATGTTTTATCTTCTTAATTTTCTTGTACTGAAGGCTGCTCACCATGGCTACTTAGTTTTGGTCAGTGTGTATGTAATTACCGGGATAGCTCTTGCACTGCTTTACTTGGTTCTTGTACCTGACTCTGACAAGTATGTAGTCTATTTGGTGTCTGGCAATATCCCCTGGCATCTTCCATATGTACTTCCTACGCCAATGGTGCTCGAAGTGAGTGTTAGCTGATACCATTTCCTTTTCATTCCTGAACTTTTATCAGTCTTATCTCCGTTTGCGTTTCTTTTATTGTGATGACAAAATTAATGTTTATATTTTTAAGATCTCCTGATGATCAACTGGCATCTTTTTATTGAATTCTTGTTAGCATTCATGTTTTAATTGAATGACGGTTGACTGCTAAGTTTCATGAGTTTTCCGACGTAATCCATTTTTGCCTCGTAGGCTGACGCATCTTGTTCCAAGGCTTTATTACAGCTCTAGATGGACACTTATGTCCTTTGATGGATACTGGCTGAGGAGAACTTAGGGAAAGGTTACAGAGTACATGAATGTGATTAAATGACGAAAAATAATTTGAAATACCGGCCTATAATATTTTAATTTATATTCAAACGTCGCGCTTGCCGCCCATTCGGCATGTAGTGAGCTATCGGCATTGTTGAGATAGCAGCACTACATCGGTGCCTCTATCCTAAGCCGGGTCTTGCACAGCCGTGTCCACCCCTACGTAATTCAACTTTTTGGCGCCACGGGCCAACGGAAATATTGTCGGTTGAATATTTGACTTTTTGAGAGGCAATTCCTTACCATTTATGTTTTACTTACTATCACAAGTAACTTACTTAACTTACTTCTGTAACTTATAATGTGTTCGCGTTTCGTCTAGCCCGGCGATTTCGGTGCAATTTGTGTCATGAAGAATGTCAGGATGTGTTGACCCCTGCGCTCTGGGCACCTCAAAGGCACGCAGATCTAAGTTTCAGAAGATGCTAGTAATGACATCATTCAGTGGGTAAAGTATCCGTACGGTCCATTGCGTATTTCTTGAGGTCGTAGCTCATTGAGTATTCGGAGAAGGTTAATGGTAAAAAATTATGCGTTGACCCAAGGTTCTCTTGGCCTAATTACCTATACCTAGAAGTATTGCTATACTCAATTGAAAAACTGATACAATTGTACCAATGTTCCCCTGCAGGTAAACGAGTGAGAGAATTGAAGATGCTTAGTGAAGTATGTCAGTGATGTATGAGAATAGAATGGGGTTCGTGTTGAACTGTAAAATATGAAGGATATTCAACAAGAACACATCCTGCATTTTTGAATGGAGCTTGAAAGAACTGACCTGTGAGACTGCATGTAAAGTAAGCATTTTCGAAAAATTGACTTGCAAATAAATTTTCGTTCTTAATAATGACTAATTGTAAGTGTGACTTGATCCGCGATAAAATGTTCGATGTTATCTGCGGTCCTAGCGCTATAGAATAATTTTTTTGAATGGTGGAAGGTAGTGAACTTTATGAATCTGATATTATTCTCACAGGCTGTGCTTTTCATACCAATTCTTGCGATTGATACCAATTCTTGGGTTTAGAGGTAAAGTTTGAATTGCCCTTAGAGTGATTATTTTCGTGGAACATTCATGCATATATACATCCACATTCTCCCATGAAATTCTATTTCTACTTATCTCCTTCTACCCACTCCTCCTTTAATGTGTTTCATTATTTGACTCATCAAGTGATGTCCTTGAAGTAGTGTGACCTAGGTGCCATGCACTGGGCCGCACCCAGGCTTGTGTTCTTCAGACAGCGCAAGGAAACTCGCCTATTACCCAAAATAACCTACTGACTTAGTTAATATGTAAATTTCTTGAAATCGTTAGCCAGTCTATTGGTTAATTTCCTTCTTTCCAATTTATATGCTTAAAAGATGGTACCTACTATATATCAGTAAAGGAATTCAAAGTAATGGTGCCCCTGACTTTCCTTTGCCCTAGGTCCCTAAGGACAGCCCTGCTCTCATCCATTCTCTCATCATGGCCAAATCAACGAAGCATTCTGATTTTATCTGTGTTTATGTTACCTGAGTATCCACTCCATATTCTTTCATTACCCTCACATTCTTATCTCTAACCCTACTACTTTTACTGCAAACAGTTCTTAGAAACCCCATACTCACTGCATTTAACCTACACTTATGTTTATCCTAACATGCCCAAGTTTTAATACTTCATAACGATAAAGTGGGGAGGAATACACCCTTGTACAGGCCCGGCTTAAGACAAAATTTTAACCTGGGCGAGATAGTATTCTGGTGCCACTCCCCGCTTATCAAACCTATTCACCTGTTAAACGCAGCAAAAAAATATTTCTTTCACAATCACAGGGCCGCGGGCAGTCGACCAGTGCCTCTTCTGCAACACTAATTCTTTTGTAGGTATCTTCTGCCACTTCCCACCATCTATGGGATCGAAGTCTCCTGAGGTCTTCCTTCTTGGCTATCAAACCATATATTTCTTCATGGACTTCTTCCTCAAAATATTCTTTTGGGCATTTTTTCATCTTATCCTTACTTCTAGTAGTATTTATTTTGTTTGGTCATTTTACCAGTCTTATTAATTTCAGTGGTATTATGAATTCCTGCATTGTATGCTCATGACACAGTAAACACAGCTCATGAGACAGTAAACAGCTCTGTTTACTGTGTCGTAAGCCATATGATACCCATAAACATCCAGTCTTAACCCTTTCGCTGCTGTGAACATAGGAGCTACGTTCGCCCGGTGGACTGCTGTGAACGTAGCTCCTACGTTCCGTTAGCAAGGTCATTCCTACCGTCCGTTCACTTTTTTGCCGCACAGGGGCTGGGAAATCTCCGCAGGTTGACCACAGCAAAAGGGTTAATCTAGGTCATACTCCTAAAACTTTTACAGTATTTGGCGAATAGTATCTTATCTGCTGTGGATCGCCCTAGTCTGAAATTGTATTGATATTCTCCCTTTATCTGTGAGATTCGGCAAGCTTATCCCTCTATAGTTTCCGCATACTATTTAATATTTTTTTTTGATTGGACATTCATATACATATGTCCAATCCAAAAATATAACCCCTGTCAAGGGCATAACCAGGGAAAGCTCTGGGGGGGAGGGGCAATTAGTATTTGTGCCCTTTCCCTCGGCAACTCTTACTAGTGATGATCGCCACAGTTTTTCCTTGGAACACATACCTGTAATAAGGACTTTACCTACAATATGTCAAAACCGTTTACATGCGCTTGATTTTCATTTATCAAAATTTGAATGTAGAATTTAAAATTTAGCTTTTTCTCCATCGTTGTGGGGAGGGGGGCGATCGCCCCTATCTCCCCCCCTGGTTACGCCCTTGCCTGCAGATAACTCGTCTGGTTTAGCCTGAACATTTCAGAGCTCATCAATCAAACTATGTTCTCCAGATATAAGTAGCTCACCACCATGCTTTAGTAGGTACTAATGTTGATTTTCCGTCCTGTCCTGGGGGCTAATGTTTTTAAATTCCTTGATAGCCTCTGCCATCTCTTTTTTAGCTGTATGTTCAAATCCATCAACCCTTATGTATTTACTCTTCCTTAGTTTCTATTTCTAAAATTTCTCTTGGAAATCGCACTTTGTCTTCTTCTTGACTAAAGATCTCTTGAAAATCCTACTTCCAATGCCTTAAGATTTCTTACTGGCTCCCAATTTCCATTTCTATCTCTGCAGAAAACTGCCCTGTGTTGAAATCTCTTCTTTTCCAATTTTGCTGTCTTATAGAAATCTCTTACATCTTCTTTCATTCTATTTTCTTCCATTTATTCAAGTATCTCTTTTTGTTAAGCTTTTTTCTTTCTCCTGTGGATTCAATCTGCTTCCCTTTGCTTTATGTTTACGTCTTCAGTTGAGACGGTAGTTTTTATTTCTAAAACCTTTTTGCTATCCTCATTCCTTTGCGTAATTTACTGTTCACATAATTCATTGGACTAATCATTTCTCTCCCTTCTTTTACTGACTCCTAGTACATATTTCTTTGCTGCTTCTGTTATATTTTATTTCAATAGCTTCCACTTCTCTGGAATGTCTCCAACTATTGCCTCAAAAGTGTTCTGGTGCATTATTTGGTCGGTTAGCATCTTTGTGTGTTGTGCTCTCTTATTATCATCTCATTTAACGTGTCTACATAAAATTGAACTGTTTTCTAATTTTTTGCCTAAGCAAAGCATCTAATAATATAGATGTGAATGATATTTAAAATGTAGTATGTAATTCGTATTTACTCCAATATCACTACAATATGTATCACGATTTCCTTCATATTGATCTGCTAATAATAATAAATATGGTTATGTACTGTCTTGAGGAAAGGATCGTATCAATCGATGTTCACCAGGATAATAGGTGCTTTAATCGCTAACAGTCCAACTTACATGAAACGATAGATACATAGGATACATGTTCCCTGCACCTTGTTGGCGCCTTCCGCCACACACATCACTTGTTATTTTGCAACCTATTGGTAGGTGCCCCCCCTGTGCAGAACGATTGGACGTAGCCTGCCTTCCCGCCATTTTCAAATTTGCCCATTGAACATTTACACTTCATGTGGATCATCCTTTTTTAACTTGAACATCATGAAAGACAGTTCTTATGTGGGGAAAAATATTTACTGCACAGTTTTATTGTGGGTTGCATTGAGAATTTTTTTTATAGGACTATAATAACATTGCCATGAAGAAAAACTAATGAGATTTATTTATTACTAAAATATATTTAGCAAATTCATCAAACTCTTGTGGAATGCATGAGCTAAGTTGTGGATCTTTTTTCTACATGTACCTCTGTTGTTTTCATGGAGGATATATATTTACTGCACAATCATATTGGGAGTCGTATGATTTATCATGGTGAGCTTTGACTATAATGAAAAAATAATGACATGATGAAAAGTATTTTTTAAATTCTTAGGGAATTATACTTTATACACTGTATTGAGTCATATTAGTGCATTATTATCCACGTTATCCTTTATTTTGAGCCATTAGCCATACAATTTCTGATTGGTTTTCTTTCTTAATGCTCAGAAATAGGCCCCTCTCACACATTTTTTGGCCGATATTTGAGCAAAAGTGGGAGTTTTGTTTTTGAACAAATGTGGTATGTTTGAACTATTGCTTCTTCCATCACTGGTGATCTTACTTGCCAGGTTGCAAAGTTCTTCCACTTGTGCAAGTTTTTGCTTTGAAAGTTTGACAGCGTCTTGCTCTTCTTGATTTCTTCCACAAACCATTTTTTTTTGTTTTCTTTTTATCAATCTTCAAGTGGTATTTCTTCTTAGTTTTGTCCATACAGCTCAGGGGTAGATTAAGGTCATTATTTTGGCAGGGAGCAGATTTCTACTTTCCAGGGGTCTGTTGGTAATGGAATACCATATGATTATAATTTTTATCTTACAAAAAGAGTTGTTTGAGGCTTGATGTCGTGGAATAACATAAAAAATAATATGATATTGGCAATTTTCCACAATATAAACTTTAATTCGACCGGTTTCGATGCACTACATCATCATCAGGTGATCTGATGATGATGTAGTGCATCAGATGGCTTAAGCCATCTGCCAAGTCACATAATCTTCACTGGTTTTGTAGTATTTTTGAGCCAACTTACCCAAGGAAGGCCCTCGACACCCTCTGAATTCTGTTATTTTTTGCTGACGACTGCTTATTAATTGAGTAAACATGCTTATTTTTTAGCTAACCTCTACATCTAGTAATCCACCCTCCATCTATATTTTGGTGGATACGTATACTTAGCAGCTGTAAGCTAACCCCGATGGAAAGCAACTTGGCAAATAATTAGAGAAATAAACGTCCTCCAGAATTACAAAAAACAGTCTCCATGAAAAATTCACTTCAGCAATATGTATTGTTTTTTCTATAAGTCTACAGGAATGTGGACCCGAGACCAAGGGAAAAGCTAAACACAATCTTACCCCATTTTCAACACCTTTGCAACTACATATTACATATTTATGTATCTCAGACAGCAGAATGTATTTCCCAAATCTTGTGGAAAGAAGCCGTCAAAATGCAGTTCACTTCCCTTACCAAAATTGAAGATTGTTCCAATATGCTAAGGATCTTCTCCACATGGAGAGGATTTACGAAATCCCTAGCTCATGCAGAAAAACTTACATTAGGTAGAGCAGACAGTCTGTGGCCTGTAGACTGAAGGAACATTACAGGGCAATCATGCTCAGGAATATGAAAGATTCAGTCGTTGTCCAACATGGTTTATTGAGGGAGTCCATACCATTTTTACCACAGAGATGCAGGTAATAGCCAGAGAGAGATTTTTTCCGCAGTGGGTACATGAAACAATTGAAATTGAAAAATGGCCTCATAATTATAATGAATACGATGGTATAAACTCAGCAACACCCAGAAGAGGCTTTTCCATATCTCCAGACAATTCTCAAGCATGCCATAAAGGATTAAATTCAGGATTAAATTTTCATTCTAGTAAATTCTTCAATAATTGAATTTTAATGATGCTTGAGGGGGTAACCACAGACTGACTGTGGACCCAATTCAGGGACAGAGACAGGGGGGAGGTCCTTGTGGATGGAGAATGACCCACCATGATGCTGGTGTCTAAGGGAGTGGAAAAAGTATAAATATCCTCTCTTCAGGATTTACGTAGAAGCTACACAAGCTATATCTTAGGGCCCCCCAAAAAAAATGTCCGAGTGAGCAATTGTCATATATACATAAATATACTACAGCATTATTTGTCCCGATGCCACACGTCCGGGATGTCCCATACTCTTCTTATAATAAAGATTTATTATTTCACTATCTGTATACTTCTTAATTGTATTTAATTTTAACCCTTTAAGTATCCGAAAATCATATTTGGCTCTGACAAAGAATATCTGGACTTATAAAAGGCCCCATATCTCAAATAGCTTAGGGCCTTATCAAGTCTAACTCCGGCCCTGAATATCCTCTGAAATTTTAGTTCCAAGTCATTGGTTTTGCCTGCAATGGCAGTGAAGGCTTAAGATAAAGAAATAACTGAAGTCAGACAACCTTTCACTAGGAAAAAATGTGCTTGTCATAAATCCTCTATCTTTGATTGATAAATAGCCACAGAATTTATGAACTCACTTGAGACAGTATGTTTGTACCTGATTTTTATTGAAATTGAATATTTTCTTAGGATAGGTATGTACCTATCCTACTTTAAAAATGTGTAATTACTTAGAATTTAGAAATGAAAATATTTAGTACATAAAATAGTGCTTTAATAAAATCGTACATAAAGTAGCATAGGCATCATTAATCCTTTAATTTAATTTGCATTTTAATCACACATTGCTGACAGTTATAATCAGATTTCACATTGATCTTCATTGTAGCATTTGAAAAGCAGTTTGACCAACATGCTAATAAACAAATTTTAATTTTTTTAGGCAAAAACCATACATACACAGCATTCTTTTCCATTATACACATTTGCTCAAATCAGGCTGATTTATTTCGACTCAGGGACAGATTTTTGAGTGATAGTTAGTCTTCAATAAACTGACGAACAAAAGTAAAAATAATTGTCTTGCTGAAAATTCTATTATAAATGAAACAGTACATTTGTGTGGCAGGGTACCCAATGGATAAAATTTGCGACAAAGTAAAATTAGTATTTTATAAGGTTAATTCATATTTAAAACAGATATGTTGAATCGCATTTCAAAAGAATAAATAAACCAAAACTCATCACACTGAGCAGTGGAATAACCTTGGTAAGTCGTTAACCATGTCATGGAATAAAAATTCCAAACTCATGTTCTAGCTCATCAATGCATGTGGGGAAGAAAAACTTGGAAATCAATTTTTGAGGCCAATATTTACAGATATTCAGCCTTCGGAGAATGAAGTTTGAAGAGCTAATCAATTTGTGGAAATCCCGACTGAAGTACATATTTAAAAAGCTGACCTTGTGTAATAAGTTTCTTGAAAAAGTTTGATTCATCACAATTAACTTGAAAATTAGGGCATATCCTATTTCTGGTGATCACCACTTCATTTACTGCTAAAAGTACACCATATGCCATGCATACTCGTCCACAATATGTATACATTTTGCTGTGTATACCTTAATTATTATCTTCCTGTTAACGTCATAGTAGATTGTATGGGTGGGCGAGGGCCTTCTGGAGCCCACCTGGCACTCACACCTATTGGTCCATTGTGCCATAATGTCATGTTAGATTTTGAAACTAAAGATCTCTATAGAACATTTTATAAGAATATATTCCATAAACAAACAAAATTCATTGAATCAAATGAGAAATTTGAAATGAAGGCCTACAATTTCAATGTAAATCTTTCTGATATAATGTTTAAAATTTAAATTCTAATTCGAAGGAAAATAAATTTGTGACTCTTACAGTTGAACTGTAAGCAATTTAAACAAGTAAAAGCAATCACCTTGTTTTAGGGAGATGTACTGAATTTCATGACTGGAATTGAGTTTTTGTTTGGGAAGATGACGCAGAAGGGGAGAGAGAAAGCTAGAAAGGGTCAATAGGCATAAATGCCTCTTTTATTAGAAGTCAAACGTGATGACTCATGTTATTTATTTGTCATATAGAATCATTATAATTTTTATTGACCTTTATCCATTGGTTCTTATTTGTAGGTACATACACACTTTCAGGAAGGTGGCGTAGTGACATAATTTAAGTACAAATTTACCATAGATTGTATACAATTAAAAATTATAAAAAGCTTCATTTTTATCTGAAAATGTTCTATATTTGTATATTTATCCATTAAATTTCATCCATCATGGCTGGTAGTGATAGAAATGTATTTCTGACAAAACTTATTTTTCTCAATCATATTAAATAATTTTCAAATAATGCCCTTGGTGAAAATGGCTGCTCGTGACCATTAAAAAAAAATAATAATAGCCACAAATTGAAATTTGGTGATAATGAATTGTGATAATGACGATAATGATAGTGAATTTGGTGAGCTATGACCATTAATGGCCCTAGCTCTAGTGGCTATTCGTGGCCACCTACACTGAATGGCAATGGCCATTGTGGCCATTTATGGCAACTCAGACTAAATGGCTGTGGCCACTGGCTATTTATGGTTGCTCATGGCCATTTTAGTATTCTTTGGCCATGAGTGGCCATCCATGGCCGTTTTTGCCTGGGTAAGTAATTTATCAGGATAGGGTAACTAATTGTAAGTTACATTAAATACCATTTTTTGTACTTGTTATTGTTACATTAGGAATTTGATTCTGATTGGTGAATTATTAGCAGTATTGTGTGTGGAATGTTTTTTTTCATTGTGCAAAAAGTCACAATGGGAGATAGTTTTCACTGAATTTAAAAAAAGCGACATAAAATAGCATTGGTGACATTGTTTCCAGCAATGATGGGTATGCAATTTAATGGGGGTTGCTGTTTTTCACAGATTCTGGCCCTGGGACATGAGGAATGATTGATTTTTCTGTTAGATTTGGTGGAGGCAAGAGGAACTTGAGATAATGACCTACGTGTTTGAAAAGATTTGCAGGCAAGAGTGAGTCTCAATTACCTAAATTTCCTTTGATCTTAGATATCAAGAATCAAAAATGTCTTTTTATACATGATCTGTTGTCATTTGTATGTTTGCTGAAATTATTTATGAATTAGTTGAGTCTTGGACCTCGAAGACTTGTAATGTTTTACATCCTTGGCCCAAGGCCTTTAGTCTAACAATAGGTCAAAATATACTGAAGATGACATTGTTTCCCATTCATCTTTTTAACCAAATGAGGAATTCTCTTAGGTAAATCCTTTGTACTTTTGCCTAACTTGCTTCCTCGCAATTTATTTTGTCCCCTCCATTCCCCATTCCCATCAAACCTGCCTCAGCTATGATAACCAACAACAATGCAATTCTGCAGTTTCCTGAGGTACTTTTAAGGAGTGACTGAAAAACAAACGTTTTAGTTCAACAGATTTCTTTAAACAGATTATCATCGTGATACTGAAAAAAAATTATTTTTGAACTTGTTTCTATTCTTCACTCTTAAGAACTATAGAGCCTTTTTATTTCAGTTGTGGTTTTATGTACTTGCAACCTTTCCAGTGTTATTTTATTTTCGTTTTAAGCCCTGCTTGTGTGCGATCGTTAAAAAAGTCAACCATCCAACGAATTTATATGTATTTCTATCATTATCTGCCTCATTGTATTCCCTGATACTTCTGTTGAGCACATACATATCCTGTGGTAAAAAATTGCATTCATGTTTTGCTTAACTGCGGTTACTTTTCTAATTGCAATGGAATATTTACCTTGCCAATGAAAAATAATTTGAAAGAAGAGTTTAAGGTTGAAATTTTTGGTGATGCCAAAACCATCCACCGTTATTAATCTGTTTTTGATTTGAAGTCCTGGCTCTAGGAGTTACTCGCGGTTCTCTCGGGAGGCAAATTCGTTCATTACAGGGTGTGACTCAGCGGTGACTGTGACCATTAATCTCACCCATTTGGGGTAGGGGATCCTCAAGCAGACAGCTGGAAACTGACATGCCCTGCCCGTTTTTGTTAGGAACGTACTTTTCCCGAAAAACTTGGAGTGAGACTTGTGCATGAGAATGTTTAATAATTCATATCCTATGGCCACGACGCAAATTAGTCATAATTGTTGAGTGATTATAGCAATTTAATATATCCTCATGCAGATGGCAATACAGAATGACATACATAATATGCTTTGCCCATCTTTTTTAAGGAAGAATTTTTTCCGAGAAACTTCCTCAAGATATGATATACTTTCTGATGTTCAAAAATTCATTTCTGATGGCCACGTCGTAATTAAGTCATTTTAATTGTGTAGTAAGAGTGAGTTTATCGCCCCTCAGCTCAATGCAATTGCCTGTCAGATAGAACCTCGTCGGCAATCAGCACCAACTATTGGCTGCTCCTTTCCATGGAAGGTTTTGGCATCACCTGCTGGGTAGCAGTCGAATCTCCATGTTTTCTATTCTCCCAGTCTAATAGTTTTGTAATGTTAGCACCATTTCAGATAGTCATTTTATTGGGAGACATTCCATACATGAATTCTGGGGAGGGAGTGAAAGGTCTTCTGCTCTCTGATTAAGTCCCCATTTGCATCTGACCTTTCTATCTGAAGGACTCGTCATTATTTCTCATATTAAAAAGCTTAAATGTATACAGAGTAATTTTGCTTTCGAGATCAGGTCAGTATTCTGCTAACACATAAGTACTGATGAAAAATTTAACATCGCATAATCATGAATTCATGGCTTTGTATGAGAATACAACCCTAAGTCTTAAAACAAAAATGTTCCCATGCAAAATATTGTTTACTTTTAATGTGCCTTTCTTCCACTTTTCAACTTTTCATTGTAAAATATTGGAGATGTCACTATTATAAAGCTCATTATCAACATATACTGTGTAGAATATTGAATAACAATGAAAGTATAATTGACCATGTTTTGCATCATTGATTCAAGTTTTCAACCATATGAACTTTGCTTATTGCTAGTCAATGAAGAGCTCACTCATGAAATTATGCTAAAGCTATTTTCTTTTCCCGAATGCTTGAAACATTCCTTCAAAGTCAGTGGAAATATGGTCATTTACCACATTTTTGAGACACCTACAAGAATATTGACCCATGTATTATAAAAGGGAATAAGCTCCCATTTAACATTCTTTTAGAAGACAAGGGATTTTTTTAATCGTTAGCATTTGTTATTTTTTTTATTCCAGTTGTATAAAAATGGAGCATTGTTTAATTTTAGTCTCTATATTAGGCCAAAGACAAGACTTCAAATGTTCATGTATACTTGTTTATTCCTATAATATATATATTTTTTAAATTTTTTGTAATTATTAGCTTGAGAAAGGGGGAGGGTAGTCAAGATCAGGAATAACGTTAAAAATATTCTGGAAGATGGGCTGGGGCAGAAGGGACCCAGAGATGAAAGCAAACCAAGGTATAGGTAACCTTGCAACTAATTTTTTGCTGTAACATCTACAGTCATCGGCAAGGGCAACCTTGTTTAAGAATGCAACTAGAGGCTATTGATAGCTGACCATGACTACACAGTAACCAATCAGGAGCTCTAACTGAAAATAAGTAAGGGAATAGGAGAAATATTTCTTTGAAAAGAGGTAGCATTGGCACAAGAGCAAGGAGAAATGAATAACCCTTCTGAGGGGCACTATTGGATGTCAGCTCCTCTTTCTCCTCTTCGGTAACAGGTTGCTCCTCTTCTTCTGTGACACTCTTGACTGGGACAATAATATCAACTGCAATGAAAAAAGTAAATTTGAAATAAACATTAAATAACCCACATTGCAAAGAATGTTGTATGCCTATTCTCAAAATTGAAATGTATATTGGTTTGTTGAATATCCATGAAATAACAGACTCTCTGAATAAGCACTGTGAAAATTAATGAGTTAATGTGTAATAGTCTAAAATGGTGACTTATAATACTGATAGAGTTGTTCTAATGATGCACTGTGGCACATTAATGTGATTATTGTTTAGAAAATATTGAACATGGCAATGCATTAGAGAGCAACTGTCATGCTGCTTAATTGATCAAAAAAGTGACAAATTTTTGGGTTGATTTACATTCATCCTAGTATGCCTCTTATCAAATGAATGAAAGTCCCTGATCAGTACATACAGTTTATTTTGTTCATCTGAGCAAGGGTTATTCTCTTAAATTTTCTTCTCCAAAGTACCTCTTTTCCAATGTTTATTTCCTTTTGACACTTTGAAGCCCAGTAACCATTTGAGCCTAGAAATCCAGGCATTTTTGGTATTCACAAAATATAAGTAACAGAATAAGAGATCCATTCCACAAAATGTTGGCTGAACGATCAATAAATTTCAATGCTATTACTGTTGAAACAGGCCCCTCTGAGTCCCTGGTGGAACATTGGCACAGGGGAAGGATGGGTCGTTAGGGGTAAAGCAACCAAACACAAAATTGATTGAAATGAATTTATTAAGGTCAAAATTACCCAACAACAAAATGTCGCGGCGTACCAAGATAGAAGGGCTAGCCAATCGCTTGGGAACAGTGAGGAAAGGAGGGAAATGGGATGGAAGCTGTGGGCGATACCTTACGGAGTGGTGGATGGAACGGAGCTTGAAGAGGCGGCGTCGGCCCATCGCTCAAGACAGCTCACTCCTGGTCTTTTCTCGTGGGAGGATCCAGAGATTCTGCCCCGTTTCGCGCACGATGACCCCCTTAAATAGCCAGGGGCCATTTGGCTGCCCCGAGTCAGTGCTCCATTGCATATCCTCGAAAGGATCGCCTCACGTGCCATGGAGGAGTCCTAAGTCAGTGCTCCCTGGTGTACTCTTGAAAGGATTGCCTCATGCGCCATGGGGGAGTCCATATTCTAATGGATGGCTCACCGGTAAGCATCAGGTTTCATTGTCGTCATAATGGCTGAAGACTCAGGAGGGGTGGGACAGTTTTTGCAGCCACATCCGATGTCCATCGGATACACTGCATTGGGGGTCATGCATACGCAGTAGATAGAGTGACCTCAGGATGACGGCCTTCTAATTGCGAGCTGCAAGTGATTCAGCCTGTGCCATGCAGGGCGGAATACACTTGCTTCTACTTTGCAGCAAGACCTTAACTCCACCGAGCACACCTATGGTGAGGACTGCTAGTTTGATGTAGTGCCCAGGGTACATTTGCCAAAATTCAAAAAGCAGGTCTTGATATTAGCCTGGTGGTGGGGAAGGAGTAATTCCACCAGGTTGTACATTTATTGTACTCCACGACGGACTCCAAATCTCCAGAGGCATAGGGCAGCACAGGTGTTTCATCAGTGCCATAATGGCAGGTGAAAGTATGACACCTGCAGAGCTGCGTTGTGCTGAGTTAAATATGCTGTCTGGCATAATAATTGCAGTGCGAGAGAAGGTGACTCAAAGTCTTTGGCTGGGCTTGGCACACCCTGCATCTTGTTTCCGAAACCTCCACCTTGAATATGAGGTGATGGCACATGCGAGTGTTTATGACACCCTCCTGGCATGCGAGGATGAAACCCTTTGTCTTGGAATTTAGACCGGCAGACCGTAGGAAGGAAAACGTCAGTTCCTTCGATAACCCATGCTTTTCCATATTTCGGTAGAAACATCCGTGCATGGGCTTATCGGTATGCGCCTTGAGCAAGGCCTTATTCCTAACTTCTTTAATTTTGAGCTTGAGGACATCTGCCTTCAATGACAAGATGGACGTGTCATCATCGCTTCTGCCGGATGACAGGCTAACCGGTTTCGTTCGCTGCCCTCTTTGCCACCTAGAAGAGAAATGCCCCTGCTCCCATGCTCTTTCACGAGATAGTCTCTCTGCTCTTGAATACACGTCATGCTGTACCCAGGACAACTCTGTTGAGGAGACACTTCAGGCAAAATTGTCCTCTACCACCTACATTGCAAGAGAGATATAATCTGGCGACAGAAGATTTTGGATGAAGACTTCGAAAGATGATCATCATCATCCTCCTCGTTCCCCCATTGAGATTCTGATACTCGTCAATGTTCCATTTCATGAATCAGAAGGTATACATCAGTGTAGGAACCATGAACATGTTTGTGGCAAGAACCTTGTTCTTGTCAGACGGCTCAGAACTCCAGATGTTCCTGAGAGACTGTATTTGTCGGTGAGCCTTTCCTTTACTGCTGCAACCTCCCGCATTTGGTGCTGGGTGTGGCTGAGGTATTCATAGCTATTATCGTCCTCGAGATGATGAATGATGCTCCCGCCAACAAGTTGCACGTCTTCCTTGATCTCCGAAAATCTTCCTCTCGCCAGGTGGATGGATGCACACTTGTCCCATCCAAACTCAATCCCTATACCCTCACTGTATTCCAGTACGGTGTCTTGGGCAGTGCGAAGGTCTTTTGCATTAGAAGCATAAAGGTTCAGGTCATCCATGTAGATCAAATGGGTGACCTTATGCTTCCTGTCACCTGGAACACTGCACATATATCCTTTACCTCGTCGCAACCATAGGGACAGAGGTAGGGAGGAAATACAGAATGGGCTCAAGCTGTCGCCTTGTAAAATGTTAAAATGGTGGTATGTTACCAACTATGTCAAAACTGACCGCTTGCCAGAAGTCAGGGCAAAGTGCATTTTTCACGGTGGAAACAGGCATTGGATGCAGGACACAACCTCTAGATAGACTTTCATCAACTTTAGCATAGCAATTTAAAGCTCATGTGAGGTGGTGTCAAATGCCTTTTTGTACAAAAGGGAGGTATCAGGCGAGATGTTGTGGAATATGAACATAATAAGAACTTCGAAGATGCAATTTTCCACATATAAAAATTTATTCTGAATGGAATAAATTCAGAATAAATTTTTATCCGTGGAAAATTGCATCTTCTAAGTTCTTATTATTGCCTTTTTGTAGTCCACCCAGGCCATTGATAGGTTTCGTGTATGCTGGATGGTATCCTGGCATATGCACCTATCAATGAGCAGGTTGCCATTGCATCCCGCGATTCCCCGCTTAGAGCCCCTCTGCTCATACACCTCCTCCCACACAGGCTGGACGTGGTGGAGGATAAGGTCACTCAAGATAGAGGTGAATGCCTTGTATACATTGTTGAGGCAGGTTATAGGGCGGTAGTTCTTTGGATTGGACAAGTCTCCCTTCTGAGGCATGAGAACCGTGTGTCTCTCAGTCAACCAAGGTGGAATTGGTTCTCTGCCTTTCAGAAAGGAAGTGAAGATTCCGGTAAGGTGTCGATGGGTGAAAGTAAACTTCTTCCACCAGAAGTTATTCACGGCATCCATTCCTGGAGCTGAGAACTTCTTGCCAGAGAAGGCATTCTTCCAAGAAGGCACCAATTGAAGGGAAGCCCCCAGAGTTGAAAGAAGGGGGGTGGAGAGGAGAGGGGGAAGAGGGATAAATATACTAATGGGATTTATTTAATCCCAGATAGGCAAATGATCTCAAAGATAAAATTGTCTTTTGCTCAATTGTTCTCACTTGGGTCAAAGAGGCGTCGGGGGTAGCGATTGAAGAATTGATACAGTGGTACGCTTGTCAAATTTCAGTCCTTGCTCTCGTGCATGCATCGGGACTGGGAGGGTGGTGGACAGATCTTTGCATGTGCATTGGTGGTTGTTTAACTTGATATTCAGCTGTGTAATGCATTCACCGGCATAGAATGCAGGGCAATGGCTACATTCAATAAACTAAATTGGAATAGAATAGAATAGAGATTTATTAATATTCTGGGACTTAAATGCCTGTAGAACTTGGAATACATAAATGAAATATAAAAGTCGTTAGCAACATAGGTTCTCAGTTGCAAGGCATACATTAGATGGGCATTAATAGAAATTACAAGTTTTGCACAAGCCTGTGGCTTTAATGGTATGCGAGGTCTCTGTGTTTGGACTCTAGAAGGAGTGTGTAGAGTGGAAGATTTTACATGTTTTGCAGTGAGGCTTTTGGCACCGCTGGGTGTTTGGGCGGGGGGCATCACCAATGCTCTGCTCGAGAGAAGGATTGGAGCAGAGAAGGTTGACTAGATACAGTAGACGTCTGAAGAATACTGTTGGGCATTTAGATAAGAAATTTGCTGTGGACCTTTTAGTTTATAGAATGTGTGTGGGAAAATTCTCACAGCTTACCATCAACTGATGTCATTCGATGATCTTCATATTCATGCTCCTTGGCGCCAGCACCAAGGAAAGTTGGAATTGTTGCCAGGCATGTCAGACTAATGCGACCACCTACAACCATGCCATCTTCAGATGTTTTCATGCTGGAGCTGGCCTCATTTTCTTCACTTTCTATGGCCTCCAGAGCATTTTCTTCTGTTATCTATAAGAAAATTATTTTATCAGTCTGACAGCTGGGTATTTTTGTATTTATGTAAAAATAATTATGATTGGGCTGTCAAAGTACTAAAGATTTGGCCATGGGTGTTGTAACATTGATGTGATAATGAAGTATGCTTCAAATTCTCTTAATTCTTAAGGAGGACCCCCCTTATTTTGTATGTGTGACTTCAAAATCATCATCATAATTTTTGTTAAAGAACATATCACTGATGACATATGTTTAATATTTAATATATGAATGCATATTTCATTAGTGTACTGCGTAGATTTAGAACCATTTACTTTGTTGAATTGCTTAATGTGGTAAAATCATGTCCCAATAAGTTTCTGAACTCAACAAAACGATCTCCCTCACCTGGTAAGATAGCTGTGCGGTCGATGAAGCTGGAGCTAGAGATACTGCCGGCAAAACAGCGGGCTCATGATCAAAGTCATCTAAACCATCTCCATCATTCAGTCCTTGGACATCTCCATTATGTGGTGGGGCAGAATTCTCTTCCTCTGAGTGGACCCGGTATTGATGATGGTGAAGGTTGTGGTGGTGGCTGTGGTGTCCATGATTTCGGTGGTGATTGGGATGTGACCATGGTCCACGGAACTGTGTTAGGTATTTCTCGCTTATCTAGAGGCAAATAATGACTTCATTTAGTTAGAAATTTAAATAGTGCAAATGCAGTTGCAAAATATTGGCTATTTCATTAACTTTTATGCAGAGGATAAAATCATAAATGTAGTCATTTATATTTATATCCCTGGGAAATCATTTTTCCAATCAATACAAAAAATATATTTTTTTAAACATTAGGGGCATACATAACCTAAATGCTTTGGAGTTGTTATTATTAATAGTTTTTAGATTATTATTTTTATGTTGCAAAAGGACTACATATATGTACATTATAATTTTAGAAGGAAAAATAGATACCTCTAATTAATTATCAAGGCATTCATTCCATTCAACTTATATTTTATCAAGGTCACTTTCAATTTATGCAACATAACTTCAGAAGAAACAAGTACCTACCCTTAATGATTGATGAAAATATTGACATCCAACTTACATTTTATACAAGTTCATTATGATATCATATAGTTTGCTGCACATGCATTGAGGTATTCAAATCAATGAATCACAAACCAAATTAGCATACTTGAGAGGAAAATGTGAACCAGCTCTCTACGATAGTATTAAGAGTTTGATTTATGCTTACTGGTAAATTTTTTTAAGTACTCAGTGACTGTTATTGAAAGTGAAATATTAACTTTGTTTGTTTATTAGCATTAGCCATTTTGACCATTATCAATACAATACTTAGGACAATAAACTTCAAATAATTATTTAACTCTTTTAATGATATATAACGATTAATCTCTCAACGATACACGTCTAATTCAAGAAAATTTGAGGTTGATGTACCTAAATTCTTTAGATAACACACTTAGATCTTAATCGGAGACCACTACATAAGTGGGCATTAGTTATTACCCCAAGGTTTTAAATCAAATAAAAAATTGTCAAGCATATATGTTCATGTCAAAATCAAATGTGTGTTCCTGAAATTTCTATATTTTTAATGATAAAATTCTTCCCACAAATTTTGAGGATACTGGGACTATCTACAGTATTACTTTTATGTCGTCACCCTCAGATGCACATATGTAAGTGCAAAATTCCATAGATTCCCTTGTGGACAGTGGTAGGTACTAAGAACACTTTTTGGACTGCTTCTGTCACATCATATATTCAGCAGTCTTGGACATCTTGTTCCATTAAAGCCCTCAAAAATCCACAGAGGTAAAATTCTTATTTTGTTCACTTAATCTCTGAATGTCTGAGATGGCATAGTGAGGATAATGTTCTTCAAGATGAACTGCAGTTGCTTTTGTTTTTCTCAACCAAATTCATAAATTTTAAGAAAAAAGTGATTTATGTAAGGGATGCACATAGATCTCTTCTCAAGAATTAAATTATGATAATGAGGCTTGTTGGTGGTGACTTTGCCTTGCCTATGGCTAAACATTGTTAATAGCTGTCTATTATTATTATGAGGGTAATCCACTGGTTAAGGTTGGTTTGAATGGAAGCGAGTAAGAATTGCTATGATGTAAGAATATTATTGATTTTATGAGTGCAGGCCTCTATTTATGTGCACAATTTCTTTCTTCATCTGAATATACATCCAACCTCTCATCTTCCTGTCAATAAAACCTACCTATTCTCTTTCTTCCCTTTCCCCGCTTACTCAACATCCTCCCCTCTTTATGGGCTTCAGCAACCCTTTGCTCCAAGTACTTTTTCCTTCTGCTAACTCTGCTTCCCCCTAATCTTTTCCAGAAGTTTCGTCTCTTCACCCACCTTACCAAACACTTCCTTGATTTTATCCTTTCTGTTTTCTGTTCTTTCTCCATTCTCCTCTATATCCCACTCCTGAAACGCCTGCAGACTTTTCTTGTCTTCCTTTCTCAGACTCCTGGTTTCTGCACCATACAATACTACTCTCCATATTAAATTCTTCATCAACCTTTTCTTTTCATTCTCTCACAAAGTCCCCATCATCATCTCCCTCCTGTTGCAGAACGGTTCTTTTGCTTCAACAGTCACCTTCTAATGTCCTCACTACCAAACGAACTACTCATGTAGTTCAAATGCTCTACTTGCACCAGTTCAATGACAGGAAAAGACGCACTGAGTGCCAGAGGTTTCTAAACCACACTACTTAATTTGTGCTAGGAGTCACATTTTCATTCTACTAACAAAACGACGCAATCCGCAACACTAAATGTAAAAAACAATTTAATTTTAGTAGTTTTTTTATGCCCTCGGACGATTCTGGTGGTCCGTACGCCCCTGCGATCCCGATAAGCCATTGGCTTGTCGTCGGGTTTCGCAGGAGCCGAGCCACCAAAACTTGACAGAAACACCCATGCCCTGGGCATTAGAAAAACCGACCCAGGCGGGACTCGAACCAGCTACCCTCGGATTAGCGGCCGAGGACTTTACCCCGCCGCCACCGGGGTCGGCATTTGGTTGGAATACGGGCGAAACTTTTGTCTGAAAAAGCAACCGTCGCGGTGGAAACCCAGAAATAGAGAAGCATTGATCTGAACGACGCGGAAACCTACGATGGAAAATCATTAAACTGTTGCGAGTGAGGAAATGATGAGGAAAGTAGAAATAGTATACTTTTATGGTCGCCTTGCTCTGTGCTATGTCCATTTTTTATGGACACGAAGTACATTAATTTAATATATGTATTAAACAAAACTTAATGACTTAATGACTCCGTGCAATTAGAATGAGATATGCGCCTGTAATTCTTGAAAACTATTTGTTAGCTGCTTCTTTTAAAGAAATTACACTGGCAGCTTCAAGCCAATAATGGTGGTTAATAAATTAATACGCTCGCAATCTCTTTAATGAATGTGTAAGCGGTGAGGGAAGTTTTTCGAGTTGAGATCGATGCAAGGATAAATAAAAAAAATAATTCCGTCAGTCATGCTTCCGCCATAAAAATTGACCTGAATATGAAGCAAAGAATGGGGCACTAAATATATTAAGCATGCAGCGCCTGAAAGTTGTTTAATCAAATATTTTTTTGGCTCCAGAATCGATTATGGAAGGAGACTGTATTCTGGTGAAAGGAAAATATTTCAATGGGCAAAGTCCTCTTAACCACCTTCAATGTAATTGAGAAATGGTCCCGATCCGCTCAATGCGCTGCTGTTCGTGTGGCGCCCCACCGTTTGCGTTTCCCTTTGATCTCGGTTTCCCCGCACCTCATAGCCCTCTCGAGGTCGGAAAGATCGGAAAACGTTAGCCTAAAAAAAATAATTTTTCCTCCAAAATGCCGACAGTTTGATGAAAAGCGGCAAAAAATGAGCTTCCAGGGGTTCTGCTCTGGTGTACTAAATTTCCAACACTACTGGTAGCTGGTTCCTTGTGCAGAAATAGAATTGACTCACTTTGTTTTATCCTTAAGAAGAGAATACTACATGTCGATATCTCAGTTTTCACCTCACGCATAATTGCATTGTTAAATTATCCCTTTCTTCGTGGGATTCAAGAAAAAACCCGTTAAATTATAATCCTCTCTTTACCTTTTCGTCGTAGGTCCTTCCAACTATTTGCTTGATGCATCTCGACCTCAATGCAGTGCCGCAAATGCTCCGAATATTTTTTCCCCATGGTAGGTCCGAGTTAAGAGTATCTAATTGACTGGGATTTGACGTAATACTCTACGCTAATACGTACCTACTACCCCCTGAATAGATGTGGAGTTGATGTGGTTCCTTTCGTAATTGGTGTATCACAGTATGTTTTCTAAGATTAATTTCGAGCCCTCATTTAAGGTACCAATTGGCAATTCTTAAGAATTAACGTTCAGATCCGATGAATCGGCCTCGAAGTTAGCTCTTGTGACAACTTCTCGGTGACTCATCGGTCTTATTTCGCTGGTTATCGTTGATATAAATAAGGTATAATACGGGGTCGATAACGCTTCCGTGAAGGTCTCCGGATGTCTCCCTTGTCGTTACGGAACTATTGCGTCATTTACGACTATTTGTTTTTCAATCAAAGTCACGAATGCTAGACACTAATTTGTGATTTATTCCGCATAAATACAGATTGAATTTTAGTTTGTTGTGCGGATCATTGTCGAACGAATACCTCCTTGAAATCAAAGAATATCGCATCTACTTGAGTTTTCGATTTGCCTGATTTTCGGATATCATAAAGGAATAACCTTAACTGGGGTTGGCATTGTCTACATTTCAGGAAGTCACCTGACTATTACAAAAAAAATTTAGACTACCCAGGAAGCTCAAGAGATTTCTAACAATTATAAGCTCGAATATCTAGCAGGATAGTTAGCGATACAGACAGGTATATAGTTTCCTGGATCTTGTTTTTTGCCACTTTTGAAGATAGGAGTGACAAGCTTTGTGAGTGACATGACAGGAGTGATATGTCACGCTCTTTTTTTATATTTACTAATAGTGCGTGGAATGAAGGAATTTTTGAACCTATCAGTTTGGCGGTGTAGGTATCTCTCTTTTATTGTCGCTTCTATCAGATCTAGAGATGAAGCGCGGGATCAAAATGGTATCCTCCGTGTCGTACTGAAACTCGCCTGATCTGAATTTATCAAGTTATCTAAGCCTATCATGTAACCTCCGTGTCTCTAACGAAGTGGTTCTCAACCGGTGTGCCTCGGCACTTGAGGGTGCCGGGAAAACAGCTAGGGGTGCCGCGAGATTATTGTGGGAAAACGTAAAATGTTTAGTATGACCAACGCATGAATTGATTTCTCTCACGCCCGACAGATGGTGACAGAAATTGAATAACTTCCAGGGTCGTTCGATGTTGCTCTATCGATATCGAAGAGGCAAGAATCGAGATATCTATCGACCTTGAGTAACTTCTTCCAACCTGACTCCAGTAGTATACTATACCATATTAAATGTTGGTTGGTGATTTTACTACTATTACTACTTTACTTAAATAAATAAAATAAAATTGAGGAAGTAAGTACGTATTTAAATGTGAAGTTAAAATATTCCGGATGTATATTCCATTTTAATGAATTAATATTTTTAAATTAAAAATTCTAAAAAGGGTGCCCCAACATTGTGACCTCAGTCTGAAGGGTGCCGCAGATGTAAATGGGTTGGGAATCACTGCTCTAACGGTTTCCAACCTAGTCCTTCCATTTGCTGTGCCTCTTTCCTTTCGCTCGTAGCAGGTTAAAACTAAGCGTGCGGTTTTGCTTAGTATTTTATTTACTTCGCGCACTAAATCTTTCTGTGCAAGGTCCCTAATGCTCGCGGCGTATTCGAGATGGGGCCTAACCAGAGCAAAGTAGAATCTCTCTTACACTTTTTCACTAGAGATATTTCCTACTATTCGCTTGATAAATCCTTATTTCCTTATTGCACCGCCGCAAATGTTAACTTAACCTTCTTCTAATGATTAATGAAGTATGTTTTCTCGAAACCGATACATTTGTGGGGATGACTCCTTGGGCACTCGTGTGGGTATCTCCTTTGTACATGGGGATAAGTAATTTTAGTGAGAAGTGTAGCTATTTAATTATTCTGTCAGGAGCGGAATGGAATTTAGCGACAACTGGGATGTTGAATGATGGATAATCTGGTGATCCTGGAGTTTTGCGAACCTATTTGACGTGGCGGAACGGATGCCTTGAGCATGCTCGAGTTGGAAGTAAAGGATACCTATGCACTTATGGTTTTGTGCTCCTTGGCCTGGTTTAGTGCATGGCCACTATTGCTGTAAAAATACACCGCTTCCTTTCTTATAGGACCTATCATGTCTTTAGGTTTTATATCCCGGAGGAAAATTTTCTCTTTTCTACATGTTATCTTTTGCCCGCTCTCCGTTCCTCTGATTCAGAATACGTTCTTGTTAGTAAGTAAGTTAGTATGATCTCCCCTATTCTGCCGCTTATGGAAGTTATTGCCCTTCCAAAGTTTTTTTCATTACTTATTTCCAATAGTGGAGTGACGCAATAGTGTTCTTTATTTTTTCTAAGATGTTTATGCCACAAATTGAACTAATTCCTGGCCAAAAATACTATCACCCGTTCTGAAGCCGCGGTAGAGTGGTAGATTCAGTAGCAGAATAGTTAAGGGGATCTCAGTTCGATCCGAGCACCTGCCGATTATCCACAAAACTTGTTTCTCTGTCCCGACATAATTTCTACAGCCTCCTATGAGGCTGTCATTATCACTTCGGTCGTAAGGACCGCTTTCAGCTCGTGAGACAAGGCTGCAGACGGAAAGTCCACACCAGAACTTCACGGACGTGTTCTAATTCTCTGCTTGTAACGACATCTTTTCAACGAGTTGTAGACGAGCGCTTTCTACTATAGACTGTCCGCTACCAGCAAACGATAGCAATTGAATTATCTCCCGGAAGTTCTTCAACTCGCGCCGCTTTTGAAACCACTTATCCGAGAAACCCTCCGTTTATCGCCCCACGACGAAAAGACTAATCAATATCCTCTTGCCAAATCGCCCCTATTGCAACAGCGAGCTGAAAGCAATTGCGCAAATATTGTCGCAATCGACAGACTATCGAGTCAAACTCGAATCACCAGCGATTCAATGAGGAAATACACTGAGGTCTCTCTATAGAAACGATTGGTAATTCTACCGCTAGGGAAACGATCCTACTTGACAAATGCGTTTGCGCAGAAACTGCGGATATTACCAAGACCCCAATGCCGAAATGAAATAACGTTTTCATGGAAATAACGTGCTATGAAAGACTGTATTTAGTCACGTTTTTTCCGTGGTTCTTTCTACGTTATTTTATGAAATACACCGAAATACATTTTGCTCAATGAAACAGTCAGTATGTTTACACTTTGTCCACATAGATTCAACATATTACCTTAATACTAATTTTAATTGCGGAAAATATGTTATTTTGACTTTGTTAGCTGAGTGGGACATTATATTATGCAGTAATGCGAAATAAAAGGGCCAGATAATAGCCAGCTATAATACTAATTGCTTATAATATTAAATTTCTTTCTTTAAACTTCCGATCAAGCCATTATTTTGTTGTATTTCCTGTAATATTTTACGTTTTCATTTAATGAATATGTAAGCAAAAGAGCTTGGTCTGATTTGGCATCATTACTTTGTTCACATAAACATAAATACGTCCTAATTTTCGATAGCGTTCTTCACTCCATGGAGCTCGTTTATGAAAAGATGGAAAGTATTTTCGTGTAATTATTGTCGAAATTAATTTGTGATTGTACATTTATCATATATTTGTGTTTGCAATTGTTGAGTCTGACTTGCGAATGAGCTTAGCTTGGTCTCACTCAGTATGACGCAATGTAATCTCGAAAAAAGGAAGTTTGCCATTTACACATATTAGACTACTTTAAATTACCTTGTGTGATTTACTAGTCTCTTTAAATTCATTGTTAGTGGATTCCTGTGCATTTTAATGTTTTGTTGATATTTCTAGAGGCTCTGTTTTAAAGTTGCAAAGTAAATAGTGTTAAAATTATGTGATTCTTTAATGCTTTCCACGTATAATGTTATATTTTGAGTTTTGGTGACCTGGGATTTATATTTATATAGGTTATTGAAAAAGAAACACCGTTACATTATGAGAGCAGTGAAATTCGTGAAGGAAATCGGGATACTTTAGTCAAATATCTTAATAATATGCCCGCTAACATCATAAAACGTTTGCACAGAAACAGTTACAGCTGCAATGAAAGTACAAAAAAATGGTAATGTGGAATTTCTGAAATATGGGTTTCCCCTTAATATCGAAAAAAACTGTTCTCTTTTGTCTGGAGCCGTGTATTGCTAAATGAAATTGTTTCTCAGGTTCTGGTGCCCACTCGCTCTCAGTTCGTTAAAATTCTCGAAATACTTTCTCCATGCGCTATCTCGATGCTCATCAATTTCATGGCAAATTGGTATTAGGATTACAGATTTCAGGGGAGATACTTATTTTGAGGACTCCTAAACACGCTCATATTATTGCGCTGGCGGAAGGCTTTTTGTGACACGCGTACTGCGGCAACTCGACAAATATGTGGTCGAATAAGTCTGTTTTATGTAAGTACTTCTTTAAATAAAAAGTAAAGTTTTTGGGAAAAAGTGAGCCCACCAGGACCATCTGTCAGAGAGAGACTAATTTGTTTCATTAGATGCTTAGGTTAATGTCTAAAATTTTGATACCAATCCAACCCCCTCCATCCAGGGCTCGTATTAAAATTACCGGTGCTGAGAAAAGTCTTAAAATCTTGGATTTTAGAGGATATAACGATGTAAATGATGCCGAGCGGCTACAACAAGTCAGTACGCAAAACTGGAAATTAAGATAGTTCTTTCTAATTTATTTCAAGTCTTTTTAAATTCATCAAAAGTGGATTCCTGTGCATATTTATGTTTTTTCAGTGGTTGTGTCCACTAGAGGCGCTGTTTTAAAAATGGAAATAATAGCAGTTTTTTTGATTTTTTAACACCTTGTAATAAAAACCATCTCATTAAACGTTTTAAACTGTTGATTGAGTTTTTCTCGGTATAAATTCTCGGTAAAACCTTGATTAGTAGCATGAGTTATTATTGGAAAGAATGGACACGGATTTAATGTTTATTTTTGTTACGTGTAATCGATGGTTTGATTATCGATGATTGAAGGTCGATGTTTTACTGGAATCGATAGTATTGCTTCAATGGTCAATAGATTTCAGATATAGATTTTTTCTTCAATGCTTATTTACGAACTAGATAGTCGTTGCCGGAGAATGATTTCACTGCTGCAGCAAGTATCTGTCTCGAGGAAAAGCATTTATTTAAATATTGTGGTAGGGGAGAGGGTTTCGAACAATTCCATTTGATCTATAATTCCCTCGACTCCTTGGGGTGGAAAGGGTGTATCAATATTTCTTGAATGCGGGTAGCTCACCAAGAATGAATTCCGAAACCCTGTTCCCGTTCCACGACTGGGAAGGCTAGAAATATCTTCAGTCCCCATGCATTCAGGTGTGGCAGTTTCGTTTTTTTTGCGCCTTACATATCTCCAGAGAGCGGGAGTCATCCTCTTGGAATACCCCATCCCTTCCTTCGGTGATCGCATGCACGGGTGGCTGGGGAGTAGAGCACGAAGGACGTAAATCCCTCCCAGACATATGAACTGCTCCTCTGGCTCACGCATATCTATCCGACTCGAAAGCCATCTGTAAGCCGTCTCCACGTTCTCGACGACAATCTTAACATACCCGTGCATTCGGCGCCCTACTTTTATTCGAAAAGTATGATGGAAAGTAGACAAAGAAACAAGCAACTTGTCTGGATACTTTTTCCGTAGGCTATATTTAACTGCAAATGTATTAAATTTCAGATCGTATCGGTGAGGATGTAATGAAAACAGCTTTGTGTGGAAGTAAAGCATGAACTGAATTGTGCTTCCATGATACTGTAAAGTGAAGTATGTGCAAGATAAATGCTCTCTTTACATTAATGACACTTCTCAAAGCACTGAAAAATATTATTTATATGACATCGCAATAGTTTTGGCAAAAATTATACCCCGGGAGATCGGTTACGTAAGCCCTAAATTTTACTTTATTTCACCATCTATGTTTAATTGGAATTTCACTGACACAGTCTAACTGGTTTAATGATTAACATGGGGATTAAAAAAGGTAGAAGTTTACTGAAAATAGCATGAATTTTTTTCTGCATAATCTTGTTCACTTCTTGTACACATGATAGTTTGGGATTTAGGCAACATTTTGGATTTGGCGTATTAATAATAAAAACTTCGTGTTTATGGCGATCGAAATTATGGCTATCTGGTCCTCTCTTACATTTAACTCTTTTTGACGAGCAAAATTAGGACTATCTAGTCATCTCTTTGAATGGACGAACACAACAGCCATGCCCTGTGAGTTGAAAATCCTACCCGCAGGTTGACAGGCCTGTCGACTGACAGGCCCGTGGGTTGACAGGCAAGGGACTTAACCCCGCCGCCCCCTGGGCCGGTTAGTATTGAGGTGATCGACAAATTAATTTGCTCTTCCTTTCGAATGAAACTGAGATAAGTTGTAATGGTCCTCTAGCATAAGAAAACTATGCTTATTTATAGATTTTTATTTCCATTGAGATTGAAGTGCCAGCAGGCAAGCATTTTTAGTTGTCACTTGACCCGATAGTAGACAATTTTATGATCACACGAAACAAGAGATTATTCTTCGTAATAGCATTTGGCTGTCGTGATCTCCGTATGTGTTGTGGATGCTGTTGATTCTATTGTCATATGCGACTCCTAGCCCAAGAATAAAATAAGCGTGTATCCTTTCTTCAGCTCAAAAGTTCCCAAGACAAGACTACTGCCGACAATCCTCCGCATCTGTTGTCCGTGAATAGCAAAAGCTTGATATAAGCCACAGCTGCGCTTTTGGTTGTGAAAAATTTCATGAGGATATTTTAATCTATTTATTCTTTGAAAATTTGAATACTGTACACTCGTGGATATCGTTGTTGGACCTGCCCAAAATGTTTTGACCATCTGACGCGTCAGTAGATATTGTTTTTTTTTTTTTTTACTTTTTCAATGAACTGGTGAGTCCCGGTCAAAAGGCGCTGTGCACGTTAGATGAACAGATGCCGAGGTGGAATCAGCATTGAAATGTTTCGGCTTACTTAAATAATGATAATCGCTGTATTTGCGTATTTGTGATTCCACCGGAGTAAAAAAATATTTAGCTTTCTTAATATGTTCATTGAGATTAATTGTTGGCTCATAAAAACTGCGTCAGGACAACAATGCAGAATAATTACGGCTATGATTTATGGCACATCGTTTTTTATACTTGAAATCAGCAAAAGAGATCGATATTGACCTTGAAAACCTTTGATTTGGAGTGGGTACCCATTTGAGTTTAAAAATATTTCTCACATATTTTATTATATTTTTGTTATTAAAATAATTGTAAAGATTTTTAATCAGAATAATGTGTTGATTACCTTCCAAAACTCGGTTGACAAATGTTTAGAAGTAAGAAATTATCGATTTTGCGTTATAGATGTGTGCATCGAGTTTATTTTGTCTGACGCTGTAGTGGAGCTAATTACTAATACTTAGTGTTACAATCTTATTTTCATTAAAGGTATCACCTTCACGATCCTCGAGGAGTGGCTTTTGGGGTACCTTTGCAGTGGATTAGTAGGTGAGGCCATAATTATTTATCTTCCATATAAAGAAAGCTGCCCTTATTCTACTTCTCAGAAACAAAATTATTCCTTAAAACCGCCTAAGTTTTTTGAATAAAAAGTTTCTAATTTTTAATGATTTTTATCTTTTACTGGTTTTCATATCTTATTGTTGTTGTTGTTGTATTAGTTGTAGGAATAGCTATTGTTTTAGAAGCTTCCTTTAATCCAGTCGCACTACTTTTTCGGTACTCTCTGTTTATTGGAAGGTGTTCACATTGTTTTGCTCGTCTTCCGAAAGAAACTCTTCGATTATTTATTTCAGAAGACGCAAAGATTCGAACGTCGAAAAAATTGGAATGGTAAACCTTGAAGAACCTAGGATTTTGTTCTCTTTTTGGTAGACTCTTTCGTCATGGCATTTCATGGACGGCAACATCTAGGAAAAGTGCCCGAATAAAGTCGCTTCAGTGCTACATGATATAAAAATGGCCTGGTTTTCTCGTCGATGTCATTAATTTATCAATATTTTATTCCACTGTATTCTGACAAATTTCATTTTTCACTGTTTATGAATTGGTGGTTGTGCCATTTTGTCATGTTATCGCTAGGTGCATTTTTATTAGGTGTCTCATGAGGCTGTCCTGTCACTTAGATGACACTACGTGTCGAAACCTAGGTCGTCGCAATAAAATTCACTGTGGAGTTCACTACGTTTTTTCATTTATCCATAATGGAAAACTTCCACCATATCTCGCCGGAATTCATATCCTCTATTAATCAGAATGAATGCCTTGACAAATCGTGGCGAAATACGCGAGCATGTTGTCTTTGAAGTTCAGGTATCGCGAATTTTACTTTTTCCCTTTTCCTCGCATCCCAAGGGCATTGTCTCGGCTTAATTGCGATTGCTTGACCGCCGAAGTCCCAACTTTATTTCGACGGCTTCTCGGTGGGAAATTAAATGAAGCAACTGGGACGAGCGCGTCTTGATTCCTTTATTCCATTCTCTCCTCTCTTCTTATTTCTTGGAGGAGGGTTTCTTAAGACCGGAGAAAAGTTGGCGTTGATTCAATTGCACTGATACTCCTTTCTTGTGTATTACATAAAAATAACGAAAAATTAATTTTCTATTATATTTCGATGGTGCTGGTCGCACCTCATGGCGTTGTCTAGGTGTCGAAGTTGAGACTGTCATTTCGTAGCTTTTTTTCGGTGTAGAGACAAAAACATTGAGTAAAAATTTAATCTGATATATTGTGGAACCACGATCGAGTTAAGATATCACTATTGTACTTACTCGTCGTATGCCACAGATGTGGACCTGCGACTTTAGTTTTCCAGTAATTTCTTTCTCTTGACTGGAGAATTTGGTCGCTTGGGGCCGTTTTGGATGTCATAAATTTCCAGAAGTCCATGCTGCTTTAAGAAGGCTTCGTGATTGGTCTTGCCATATTCGATAAGCACATTTTTAGCTCAGATTTTGGTGTTGGCAATGATAACTGCAAGTTATTAAAACCAGAGTTACGTCTTGGTTTCAATAGGTAATTCGGAAAAGCTTATATCTGTGATGGTATTAAATATTATGTGCTTAAGATATTATAAATGGTTTTGGGTAGCCGATATAGTGTATGAGTGTATCCAATTTTTGTTGGTGAAACCAGGATAATATCGGTTTTAGAAAAATTCAGTTACTCGGTCACCCTTTTTACCGAATCCATTAACCAGACCTAATTAACCAAACGTACTTAATATGCGACAATCGGTTTTTCTTTTAAAGTCTGTTTTCATGGTCTCTGATTACACCATGTTTTCCATCCACCCCTTACAGAATGTGAATTTGGCTTGCAAACATTGAAGAAATCTTCCACGAGCTAATTACTAAAGTAGTTTGAAATTATGAGAAATGTAAAACCTTTCCACGAGAAGTTAGTATAGGTGTGGTATCCTCGTAGTAATAGAGAGATGATTGTAACGTACCTTATAATTGAATTTCTCCAATGGGCGTCAATTAATGATTAAGTAATGTAACCCATTATCGAGCGACAACGGTTGAACGAGTCAAAAGGTCATTAATGAATGTGATGTATTGCTCCTTTTTGATGCACATTATTTATTGCATGTTTAGCTGAACTGCCTCTCGTCATTGGATCTGATACTAATTATCAATCAATGGATACGGTCATTTGGCAATAGCAGGTGATTAGTTGCTCTCTGGTAACTCGGGTTACAATATAACCAAAATAGAATGGCTCTCACTATCATATTTGTGACCCACCCGTAAATTTTGAAACTTCTGTAAGACTGAAGTGCTCTGGTAAGTACGAGGCGTGTTTTTTTTCAAGTAAGTACCGTTTAAAAAAAAACAAGTATACTTTTCTAAACAATTTGATTTTTTACATGAAAGCCTGTTCCTTAATATACTTTTATACATAATTTCCACTAATATTAAGGCACATACTTAGCGTATCGTAGAACCAGCTTTTGAATCCCATCCACATAGAAGTCTGCCGCCTGATTTGACAACCACTGCAACACAGTCGTTTTGTCCTCATCATCGTCGTCGTAGCCTTGACCACCCAATTGCATCTTCAAATGCAAACACAGTTGGTTGTCAGTGGGCGCTAGATCGGGACTTTACGGAGGGTGATCAAGTTGTTCCCAGCCAAATGATCCGATTAGATCTTGAGTTTGATTAGCCGTGAGTGGACGGGCATTGCCATGGAGGAGTCAACATTTTCGGTACCCAGCGTGAGCACAACTTTCGATAATTTAAAAGTTTGTGAGGCTATCTCTAAAAGATCTAACCCATTACCGTGCCACTCCATCGCTCATAATGTTTTCTCCATAAACTTCACTGATCTTACGATGAGTTTCAGCCGCTTTCAAGGCTTTAGCTGTAAGACAACGAATCACAGCGCGTATTTTACAGTCGGCGGGAGTCTCAATTGGCGGAGGCATTTTAAATACTCACTAACAAACGTAAACACGGTCCAATGTTTCCGTCATGGAGTCTATAATATATATATATATATATATAATGGTCTGACTATCAAGATACCTCTTACCGGCATTCCACCCTGTCTTCATCCTCAGCTTCGCGTATTCATTTATCGTCAATCAATAGATTTAACCCGCATCATCCTTTCCCAATATCAGATTCCTCTACCGCTGACGATGGCGTCCTGACGTCGAAACGTACAAGTTTTCTTTTGTGAGTGTCCTTTTTGCGTGTTTCTGTGTTTGTTTAGTGTATCACTGTTTTATTTATGCATGTGTATATATATATATATATATATATATATATATATATATATATATATATATATATATATATATATATATATATATATATATATATATTAGTCTATTATATAGACTCCATGGTTTCCGTAATAGGGCCTGTGGCTTCCTAACAGGTGTAGGTACACAGCGCGCATGGGCCAAATTCCGACCGCAGCACTGCAACGGCCGGATTTCAAAACGGTACTTACTTTAAAACACGCCTCGTAAATAGCATTTGGAACAACTGTATTCATAGGAACTCTGATTTATTACGGCAAAAGATTGTAATTGAAATTGAAAACAGTCTTTATTGTTCTGGGACTTTAAGTCCCCTGGAACATATATATATTATTACATGCCTCAACAAATGGGGCCAATGGTGACAGCAATACATACAAATTTCATTAAGGAGCACCACATATAAACCAACAATAATCAATGAATAAGAGTTTAAACAACATGTGAAAATTATTGTAACAGTATACAGATTTAAGATCACACATTAAGGATTGAGAAATTAAAACAGGCAACGTAGATTATCAATCGCATTGGTTACACATTTTGCATTAAAAATAATGGAATATAAAGTAATTGACACAACATCGAACAGTATGATAAGGAAAAAGCATGACGAATCTGACGTAACTGATCAGTCGTATTTCACTTGAACATCGAAATTGTAGAAGAGGTTCTAACATTTTCAGGTAAACAGTTCCATAGCTTGCAGGAGGAAATGAGGAAGGAGTGCTCAAATATTAAAGACTGGTATATAGGAACATAGAATATCTCAGTAATTCGAGTTGATCTCTTCCCGGTATTTGCATTATATATAAAGTTTTCATACAAATAAGACAGATTTTTGGATTTCAGTACCTTCAACAAGCATAAAGCCTTTTGAAGTATACGGCGTTTATCCAATTTCAGCCATTTAATTTTTTTATAGTAATGTGTAACATGTTCATCGTAACGGATGTTAAAAATAAAACTCAAACAGGAGTTTTGAAGTCGCTGTAACTTATTGCAGAGTTCTGTGTTAACATCTGAGGAAATCATTGAACAATAATAAAAAAGTGGTAGTACAAGAGTTTTAACCAACTTCTGACGAATTGATATAGGGATCAAATGCCTGAAGTGCTTCAATTGGTACAGTGTCTTATACACATAGTTAGATATAGCTTTAAAAATCTCCCGCCAGCTCAAGGTATTATTTAAGTGAACTCCAAGACTTTTCAAAGTATTCGAATAATTTATAAGGAGATTCTGTACACTTATTTTAGGAAGATCACTCATAGAGATAAAGTGAAGATTGGAGGGACTGCCAACTATTATCGACTTACATTATATATACTTTGGATTTAGCTTAAGCCGATTAATGGCTAACAATTCACAAATGGATTGAATATCTTTATTGATCAATTCAACGGCATGTTCAAGTTCATATGAGTAGCTTTCAAGGTAAATCTGTAAGTCATCCGCGTAAAAATGGTATTTGCAGTGAGATATGGAGCTGGTGAGATCTTTGATATATATATGGTGATCAGTAAGGCTGGAGAAGTAATCTTTGAATTCGTCAAAATGCCTGGGTAAGGACTGCGCATTAACATGACATATGTTTAACAACTCCATTGAATTAACCATTATACGAATTTATCAAGGTCTTCCACACAGTTGATCAAACTCCGATCCCGACCTTCGCATACCCTGACATAAATCTTGCCTCCTCTTATCCAAAGATATTTGAATTTTCCAGCCTTTTTACGCTCTCTGGCGTGGGCATATAGCTTTCTAATTAGCTGTGTTAGTGACTCGTTTATATACACTGGTTGAGTGGACATATCGTCAAACCCAAGGTCACGCGAGCTGAGTTCTCGTTTAACTCTTCGGCTACATAGAACTTCACTAGCTGTGATCTGCCTCAAGAATCGCAATCGCAAGAAAGACAATGGTAGGGGGCCTAGTGGAGTCAGCATGAGAGCCCAGGCGATACACATAGTCGATATCGATGGAATCCATTTTAACCCCTAATGATTGACCTAATCTTAGGATTAGCGCAACTAAGTGCTCACCCTTTCGATATGGCATCCCCTGAATCTCGACCACATTTCTCTTAAACTCTTGTTCCAAGTAATTAATATGCCCCTCGAGTGCCGAAACCCGAAGATTGTCATTTACTGGTAAACTAATATCTTGTCTACTCTCAAAATCGATTGATTCAATATTCTTTATTAGGTTACTGTTGTATTTTTTACCATTCAATTTCCGTGAATTAAAAAAAAAGAGTTATTGATACGTATTTGGAAATATTAACAGTGGTATCTACAGAAGTTTCGTGAAGGAAAGATTTCGTGAAGCACGAAAACATACTGCGGATGCTGCGATAATGCGGTTCTCAGTCATATAATTAATGTTAATATTGCTTTAAAATGCGTTTGTACCCATCAGTGCTATGCATACTAAAAGCTTTTTAACGTTGTTTTCATTTGGAGAACGAATATTTTACTTTTGGTATTTCTATCTTTTTTTTTGTACTGGGTAAATAGCCAGCACCTTCGATTAAATACCGATAAAACTATATTGATTAAGAGTAAAAAATATTGTAAAAATTCCATTCCAGTGGCTGCATTTTTTAATCCTACTACAATACTTCCGGTGGTTAGCAGATTCTGGTGAGTCTCAATAAAAGTGCACACTTTGAGATGAGGTATTTAATATTTTTTTTTCCGAATTTGAGTACATTTAGCTCATCTTTAGTGATATTTACATTGGTCTCATGGACAGTAGATACCATGGTGAGAATATTATGTAGCCATTGTTGGTTAATGTTTTAGAAATTTTTACTTCATCACTTTGCGCCATTTAATATATGGAGTGCATAAATTTTTATGCCCGATGATTCCTCTTCCATCAATATTTTGAGTTTGTGGAAAGAGATTTATATTTATGGGACGGGAATGATGCAGATCACGCCTTTACCTCGTAGATCAACGACCCCCAGGGCGATGACTCAATTTCAAACCGCTTTAGAAAGAAATTAAAATTTAGCCCAAGAAATTTTCTTGCTCGAAAGGAAAAGTGAATCTACCGCGGTAGCATAGGAGTCACGAATTGCGTGGAGTAAATGATCATCGTGGCCACTCTTTCTTGAAATTGTAGAAAACTGAGAAAACTCCTCGCATTGCTATCTCCTGGAAAAATCCGGAAAGTCTTCTTGATTTCGGAATAGTTAGGGAATTTCTCCTTGATATTTCCGGAATTTTCTTATCGTATGGAATACTCTGGGTGTAATTTAACAAAATCACAGTCTTATTTCCGTTTAAAGACTATGATGACAAAACCATGTTGCCCATTGACTAATTTCATCACGCCCAGACAGGTTGGTATATAATCACTTGTTCATAGAACCAGTTAATTTCTTACTATGCCTTTAGTTCATGTTTCTCTTATGCTTGCATCTTAGCATGCACTGTTTAGTTATTTATTGGATACAATTATTTCCTGACCAAGTTATCCGTACAGAGGCAACTTTATATACCACAGCAACGTGCTTGTTGCCAAAATATTATGTAGCCGTACTACTGATTTTGAAATAATTATTTTAAGTACCTAAGGATATTCACATAGCTTATTTCCTTTTGTTGAAGTATCTCAACGCCATATTCATTCATGCATACCCATTTCGCGTCTCCCTTTCGGGGTAGGAACAGTTATAGAGCTTAGTTATTGAGGTAAGGAATGGTAATTTGGCTTTCTTTGAATAGTTTCCTTGGTAGTGGTTTATCTTTGCTATATTTATTTTGGTTCTGTTGCACTCATGCATTGATTCGTGTAAGCTCTCTTGTTCTTGGGATTCATAATATTCTTAATTTTCATAGTCTCTTTCACCATAGTCCTTCATGACTTTCGTAGACTACCCCTTCCTCTCGCAAAAGTCATTCCTCTATCATGAATCTGTTCCGTTATTCGACTCTCGTCTATTCTCTCAACATTGCCAAATCAACGAAACACGCTCCTTTCATGTACGTTCATCAATGGAAAATCAATGTTTAATCAATCATCAATTTATTTAATGACCACTCATTCCTAACGTTATCCTACTTTTATCACAAACATGCTCAGGTACCCCACTCCCACTGCATTTAGCGCACACTTATGCTTTTCCTGGCATATCCAAGTGTAACTGCCATACAATGAGTGGGTAGGAGTGCACTTTATATACTGCAATTTCCGCTTTTACTATACTTGAAATTACTCCTTTATATGCTCCACATACTACCCACGACTTTCATTCCAGCATTCGCTAGCCTCATGATCTCCTCTACTATCCTTTCATCTTTCGCAAGCTTTTGACCAATATACTCAAAAGCGTTATTTTTTCAATTATTTCTCCGTCCACCATCTCTATACAATCATTTTTCTCACTCTGTTTGTCAAAAACCACTACTTTAGTCTTCGACTCATCTCACCGAATTCCATTCTTTCTGTTGCATCTTAGAACTTTTCTAGGAGCCGCTATAATTATTGAGAGCTATTGGACATCATCCACATGCTGTAGATGCTCATTTCTATCTCCAACTATAGCACCGATCGAAATCGAATCATACCAGAATGTTTATAATAATTAATGAATTTGAATATTTCAAATAACCCAACCCGCAATGCAATGCAACCTCATTGAAAAACGTGATTTCCCTCCGGGAAAACGTGGAATATTTCTCGATTTAAAAAATTAGAAATACAATGGCTACACAGGAGATACCCTATTCGTTACAATTCGCAGTTTCATTTATCCTCATACTTTTCCTATACGTACTGATCCAGTCCTGCTTTAGGAAGCTTTTCTATTAGGGAAAAAATCATCCATAAAAGGGATAGCAGCGAAAGAGAAGGGAACGGGTGAATTGGATGATGGGGTGATTTCAAGGCAACACCGCCGTTGGAGGTGAGTTCTTGCATCTAGAGGATGTTAACGGAAGGTGAACACCGTTTTGCGAAGGGCATCACGATCCCATTTAGATCCCGCAGAATGATAATGACTTTCGAAAAAAAATGTCAGGAATACGACCAATGTAACCGATAAAGAGGACCATCCCCGAATAAAAAAAGTACCGTAATGTAATATTCTCGGTCCAACTCGGTACAATTTTAGGTGGAAATAATGGAAGGAGGTGGACGGGAAGTGGGTGGGAACTATTGGCGATACGAAAATAAGAATAGAGAATCGGAAGGGGAGGGGAAGGGAAAAATAGCGGGGACGATGTGTGCAGAGGGGAGGGGAATGAGGCAAGGGATTCAGTGGAAAAAGTAAGGACAGAATATTCGGATAAGTGAGTGTGCAGGGTGAAATAAATGTTTCGCTCAGTTCTTCGTCTCCGGAAAAATCTGCTCTGAACAAGAACAAATATTTGCTTGGTAAATAAAGGAACGAAAGCGAGAAAAAAACTGAAAAACATGATTTGATGGAAAGAAATGAGAGGGTAAAGGAATGATCTAGCAAAATCAGATGGACATGAGTTAAAGATCGCGAGAGCACCATACGGATTGGTATAAATTCAGCTATAATTGCATGTTATCCATAAAATAAGAGCCAAAATGATGAATTATTTCAGACAAGGTGCAGATTCTGGGTGTTGATGAAATATACCAATGAAGAATTAAAACATACGAGGTTTGATAAAAAAATACGTAGAGTTATTTTAATGTCGTAGGGTTTAAAAGTGCGATTGACACCATTTTTTGTTGTTGTGTTTGTGTTGATACACTAGTTCTGACGTGTGTTGATATTGATTGTTTACTTTATTGTTGGCTATCAAAAAGGTTACACATGTTTTGGAGTGCTTGTTGATTTTTTACGTAGGTATGGAAAAAATGGAGTAAAGAATTTGCGTTAAATTTTGCCATAGGAATGGAATAAAGTGCAGCACCGAATTGGAAGTGTTAAATGTCGCTTTTGGCGAGTCCTCTACGCGTAAAACAAGCATTTGAACCTAGAAGTTGAAGATGAAGAGCGCCAAGGATTCCCCAGCACATCAACAACCCATTTAAACGTCGAAAAAGTGAAGAAAATGATTATGAAAAATCGCCGAATCACTATCAGAGAAGTTTATGAATGCGTTGGAAAATCTTTTGGCTCGTGTGAAGCAATTATTTAGGATATTTTGGGTATGAGACGAGTCGAAGCAAAATTTATCCCGAAATTATTAAATTTCGACCAATTGTTAAATTTCGAAATAGTCGAATTTCGATAATGAACTTGCTCAGATATCACTGCTTTCTTGTGAATTTTGGCGAAAAACAATACCGTTATGATGCCTTACCCTCCGTATTCATCGGAAATGACCCCCAGCTACTTCTTTCTATTCCCTAAAATGAAAAAACCATGAATGGACGACGTTTTGCCATCATTGAGGTGATAATGACCGAATTGCCGAAGGAGCTGAAGGCCATACCGAAAATTGCGTACCAGAAGTGCTTTGAAGATTGGATAAAGCGCTTGCACAAACTAATTATATCTGATGGGGACTACTTTGAAGGTGACAAAATTAATATCGACGAATAAATAAAGATTTTTCGAGAAAGAAGAAAATTCCGCGTATTTTTTTCGAAACTCTTATATGTTTAAAAAAAATCATTGAAGGTTGATACTCAAACGAAAATTTTCCCTATATGGTTTAATCAACTCCCCTACGTAGATTCCTTTTTGTGTATTTTTTAAGTACCCACCTCCTATTGCATTTTACAATCCAGTGTCGTGGAGGAGCACCTATTTACATTATTTTCGGAAATGCTTAAGAATTAATATTTGTATACGCATATGATACTGCAATTATTATTGCAGTTGATATGTGTATAATCTAAGACATGGTTATAATTAAAATAACAATTTTAATTGCAGTCCCAATGTGTGGTAAACGTACTTTTTATTGCTATATTGGGATACTTATATCCATAGCAGTCAGCAGTTAAAGTAATTCACGCATATTTCTTGGCGGAATTAATTTTTACGGTGGACAGGACTGGCAGAATTCCTTTAAAAAATTATCTCCTCGCAAACAATGAAGTCGCAAGAGTCAACCCGAAAAATCCACTAGGCGGGCTCTTTTATTGGAGCTCAAGGGACCGACCATGTCCGGTGATTGATAAGAGAGCACGAGGTCAGAGGAGAAGGCAATAGTCTTCGAGAAGTTGAGGGAAAACCGTTGTAAGAGAGAAAGAAGCGGATGAGAACGACCTCGCTCGTCGGGCCTCGCCCCCTGCACGAGAGTCTGCACTTTGATAGATGGTGGAAAAAATGCAGGAGCGGAAGAAGAGGAAGTTCCATGAGGGCCCGGTTCCCGGGGAGAAGTCAATATGGACTCCGGCTTCCCGTTTGTTTTCACAGGTCTTCGGTTTGCCTCGCGAAACTTTCAACCTCCTTAAGGGACAAGAGGAGGGAAGGGAAGTGAAGGTGGAGGATGCGCTTTTGAGTTTTTTCCTCAAAAAATCGCGTTTTCACGTGTACCACGAGTTGGAGAATGTGGCTTGCGTAAGTTCACGTCATGGCAATTCCTCCGTTGAATATCATGATGACCACCTATCGATCATCACTCTAGGTGCTTGTATGTATGTACCAATGATTGGGACTTTGAGAATTCGAGTCATTATTTGTAATATTTCAATTCGATGACCTGCTTTCTAATGTCTTTCTTCCTTCTCTCTCCAATCATTTGTATCTCACTCACTACTATCGTGGTGCGACAATACGTGTCTTGAAGGTACAATGATAGCTATTTATTGCTCTAATAGCACGATGCACGTAAGAGTATTCGAATTGAGCCAATCTTCGCTAATATTTCAAAAAGTAGGCCTGCTTTCTGAAGTTCTTCGTCGATCGTCTTCCCAGCTATAATTTTATTGCGTCTTCATAACCTTTTTATCAGCCAGCTTTATCTGGAATATGCATTTGCTTCTTGACTTTCTTGTGGGTAATTCCTAATCCTATGTCACGGAAAAGTAAGTTGTCCTAATGGGGTTCATCACGTGCCAGTTTACTTACATTGTTCGATATCATGTATTTAATCCATGGTAGTGCGAATACATAATGTATTTAAACACTTGTAACATTATGTTATTGACTAAATGAATAACGGCTAAATAAATGCCTAATAGACCTGAGCATCTGGGTCGTGGTTGACAAAAATTAAGGGTGAAATGTTAGTCTAATAATATAAATAATAAATGTAATAAATGTACGGAAGATTCCTAGGTGTTTTTATTCATTGTGAAGTAAATAATTCATTATTTGGAATAATGAAAGTAAATCGGTTTTTAGCGACTTACTGGAGCCATGTTTAGTACGAGTGTTTCCATGTTTGGTACGATTTAGCATGAATTTAAAAGTATTATTGGATATATTTTTTCACACAAGAATCTTTGATTTTCTGTCAAATCGCGAGCTTAATTTCTCTTTATGCAGCGTATGAAATCTTGTTTTACTTGTCTGAATGCTTGATTTTTTCTTTGCATTTTGCTTTCAGTATCCACATCCATCACCATGTTTTGAGGGTTCTTATTTTTCTCTAGTCTTGTTTTTCCAATGGTTCCAGATTTATTGAGAGCCACTCTTCTGTCAAATGTCTTCAGACACAGCATTTTCGTGTATGTCTTTTTTTGAGCTTAGCCCTCTATACGTGCGAGATGTCATGCTCTATATTCCTCGAAGGCTTTTCATCCCACTCTACGCGCCCTCGAGGTGAAAGATTCCACTTCAGTTTATCTTTCATCAGTCCAAAGCCTGCCTTTCGTTTCCTTCTTACGTATTTTAAGATTTTAGTTTTCATCCTTTTGGTTTACATGCTTTTTACATTTATTAATTTAGTTCAAGGATATGCCCAAGCTACTTTTAATTTTTTTAAATTTGGCATTAGAAGTCAAACGAAAAAGTTATTTTTTAGATCAGTCGTTAAGTCAGTTTTGTATTTTTAGTACGTTTTATTTCAATGTTATGACATTTTACAGTGCAGTAGTAAACGTTTTTATGAATTCAGCTCAATTATTACGTTATTCATCTTCAAGATAGAGAAACACTGGTAAAATGTATACCCTTTCATTGACTACCGACCAAGGTTTCGGCACGTTATGCCATTATCAGAGTACCAATCCTAATACTCTTTCATACATTATGTTATTATTTACCATTTAATTTAGCATCTGTAAGTCACACATCTGGAGCTTTTGAGGACACCTTTGCGTTATTTGATTGTGCCAGATGCGTTGCAGTGTGTCTTAAGACATTTTTCTACTTAAATATTCTCCGGAAAATTTATATATGATGAAAGATATTTTCTGCCCTAGAACAGTACCTAGATCCCTCAGCTTCGTCTAACTCCCTGCCGAGGGCGTGAAGATTATGCAATAATATATGTATGTGTTATCGCATGGATATTTTGTCAAATTATCAAACAAACATTTTTATCATTTTATCAAAATTTTACCGTCCATATTCTTAAAAGGCGGGTTTTTCTTTTGGTATTCCCCGCGTCTTGATTTAAAAATTCCGTCGATACTTCTCCTTTGCCGGAGACATTCCCAGTGTTGATTAATACTGTCTTTTGTGTATAGAACTTCGGAATCTCAAGTAAGTGAAAGGGGTTGGGGTGAGAGTGGATGCAGAACATTCTGGATGTTGTATATTTTTTTTGCAAGTTAGCCGTGACAGACCGATCTTTTTTCAATGGCCTCCGTTGAAGTTATTCTTATGGTTCTCAATTTCTAATGTCTCCCTTATGATTCTTGTCTTTAAGTATTTATTTTTTGAGAGGATTGTAGATTTATCGGCGTCCATTTCTTTGCCGTGGGCAGAATGTTTGGCGACCGCTGATTTGTCGTGGTATGTCGAATGGGAGCACTATGCTCCTTGATTAGGGATAGGACGTGTAAATGTGTACACGTGTACACGTCTGGAGGCTTGTACAAGTTTTCTTTTTCTTGCAAACTAATACATGTTAGCATCGTCCGCCTTTGATCACGAATTGCCCCCCCCCCCCTCCCCCGGTCACTTTATATGACTTGAGTCAAGGTGAATCGTTATGAATCAGTGTGTACGGTACTTCCTGGAATCTGGATCGCAATCGGTGACTACTGTCACCGCCTGTGGTCACATATTACTCCCTGTGACACAGTTTGACCTTAGCAGGCTGCCTTTCTTCAAGAATCGGTGCGGGACTCCAACACTCTAGGCGTACATACCTGTAGGCCCACTGCAGAACGGAATGTGGGACCAGTGACTAACTATTGTATGGGTCGGGACAGATAAGACGTGTACACGCCAGAATAATAAACGTGTACACGTTTACTGTAATACACGCTTTTGTCCATCCCTATCCTTGATGCTCGTCTTTATTGTCCATCCCGTTTCTCCTGCGTATACTTTAGCACAAGTTTTACGTTATAACTTGTACACTCCCATCTTCAATCTGTCTCTTATCTTTTTCATTTCGTGTAATATCTTGTATTTCCGTGGTGTGAATATTGTTTTAACATCATGCTTAAGCATTATCCACGATATATTGTCCGTAGTTCTTTAGGTATACTTTTTCCTGTCGTCCATCTTTGACTCCTCCGGTGGGTAGGGTAGCCATCTTAATTTTCGGAGATGGTCTTTCCTACCGCTCTTTTCTTGAAGTCCTTATTTATGAAGATTGCTGTTAGTTTGTCCAACTCTTCCTCCCTGTGCTCTTCGTAACTGATGGTGATTAACCGGTGAATTATGGTTTTCATTACCCCTTTAATTTGTGCCGGTTGGTAGTGGAATCCAGCGTGGAGAAACCTGTCGGTGTTAGTTGTTTTTTTATAGACAGTGTGCACCAGCGTGTCGTCTTCTCTCTAATTCTCTGAGGACAAAGAGGGAGGGTAACTTCCCGCCCCGTTCCTCTTCTTGCGCGAGTTAGATGCTTTCGTCAATTTGGTTCAAGCACTCGTAGAATTCCTCCAGCTTCTTCCAGACACCACGGAGGTGTCATTGACGGTATACCGTAACCACATCTATGGTTTGCAGGTGGAATGCTCTAAAACAGTCGTTTCAATGTATTCCATGTAGATATTTGCTACGACGGGAGAAATTGAAGACCCTAAATGCGTCGTTTTGAGGCATTTCCCGCAAGGTTTGCGATACTTTCGTCGATTTTCTTGCGGATGACATCGATGGATGTGTTAGCTGGTATCTTGCTGCAAAGTGACACCACAACATAACTAACAAAAATGCCTCCTGTTGCCAATCGTTGATCTCGGATGCGGCTGAGGAAATAATGCTGGTAGTTCTTGACGTAGTAGTTTGCCTTTTCGACTTCCAGTTAAAGTTTTCTAAAATAAACCCAAGGTAATTTTTTAGATAAAATTAGAGTGCTATCATCTTCCATTTTACTTTGTACATAACTTAATATAGTTTTTCTTGTTTTAAAGTGTGTTTTTCAATGAGTGAAAGTAAAAATGACATCACCAAAGAATGTACTTACACAAACCTGGGAATAATATCACTGTCTGCTGTGGTACAAAGTTATATTATAAAATCAGACTCGTTAAATGATCGCGGTATTGAGCGGACTGCGTTATCCAGGCTGACAACGTGCGAGCCCGCCAACCAAATGACTGCGGGTTTGTATCCCGGGTGCCGGGTATGCTATGCTTCTCATTACATAAAGGTCTTAGAATAGGTGTAGAATAGTAGATTAGTAGTTGGGAGCATCTAAAACCCCTCGTTTACGTCTACCGAATGCCTTCTTAGCCGCAGCAAGGGCCCAATATTATATTCATGAAATGCGTTGGTTTCTTTGGACATAAAAGGGGTCGCCGGTCAATATGTTGTAGTATTTTGCAGCGATGAAATTTGTCCCAGCGATGGACCGTTTGAGTTTCCTTAATATATGAATATTGTGCACCTGGCGACGACACTGGAGAATGATTCCCTGCTCCCGTCACACGAAACGTTGACACGCGAGGAGGACGTTTAAGGCTCGCTCTGCCCTCGTGCGAAGGAGAACGTGGGCAGATGTGGGTGTAGGGGGGTGGAGAGTATGGATCATGGGTGGGCGGGGTGGAAGGAGAGTGAATTATGGAGAATAGAGAGGGACTAGGCTAGGGTGGGCTGGAGTGGGCGCGAGGGGAAGGGTTAGGCGGGGGGAAGGAGGGAGGACGGGGGGAGGATATGGGGCGTGGGCGGACGGTTGAGGGCAACAGCTGCCGCTGTCGGCTCCGCTGAAATATCTGCCATCGCTCGCCGACGAGGTCTCTTTTTCGGATGCATGCGCATGTGCCAGCCGAGCCAAGCCCAGCCCTTACCCGGAGGAGAAGAAGAAGAAAAAATTGTGTATTTCCTGCCGAGCGCAAATGCCAGCAAGGGTTGGGGAAGTCTCTCGAGATTTCGTCTCTCTCTCTCAGTCAGTCAGTCACATACACTCTCACACGTACTCGTTCTCGCAAACTCCTTCTGCATTGCACTCACAGGCGCAGTGCGCGCGTGATCTTGATGGATTACGCCGAGCTGTTCCGAGTGAGACGGCAAGCTCAGAGAGGATCTAATAACTTCGAACTCTCGGGCCAAAATCTAATAGAAACTCCTCCTGAACTTGACGTGTGAAAGGTTCGCGAATACGGTGGATACCATTCAAGGTCTTATCCTAATGGGAAACGTAAGCGAAACAAGGAGCAAGTTTCAATAAGCCGTATTTATCCAACCGCCGTCCCCGTTTTCTTTCTTTCCATTTGGTAAAATATGATAAAGTTGATGGCTTTTGCTTCGTCGGAGACAATCTTATCATAAATGCCTTTTTTCTTAAGATTCGGCTGTCAAGCTTTCTTCAGGACTGAGACTTGATCTTTTCCATGAAGTTCCGTTTCAATGTACTACATTTGTATTATGTTCATCGAAGTTTTTAGTCATCCTGCTGTCAATATTTATTAAATTTTGATTGAATATTTAAAAAAATCGGAATAATATCCTCTGACTGTGTGTAACTTGTACTCAATACATTTAATGGATCAAACTGTGGAACATACGATGCGCGCCTAGGTGTCTCAAATTGTCTCATTTGGTTTTTTGACAAAATTATTTTCTTTAAACTGAGATTATTTTCTTGAAACAAATTATATTTTTAAAAGAGGATAAAACATTTGAATGGAAATTTCTGAAATGTTTATCCCATCTTAAAAAGCACATATACTTTCATATTCTTCTGGAAGCGAAAGTAGGAAACTTTTCACAGCTATCTACTGCTCTATTTTATTGATGACCGACTGATACTTAAACGCCATAGGCAGAGCTTTTTTGGCGAAGCAAAGTATATGACGAGTTTAAAGTGTACGCGAGCTTTCGGGAAAATTGTTGACTAGATAAGCTTTGAAGAAATCTAAGCCATCACGCAGTTTTTTTCTAATTTATTAGTTATTAATGAATTGTAGTAACCTTGCTGTAATTATTAATTTTAATGCCAAAATATATTGACTGCTTAAAAATGAATTAGTGGCTAACTAATGGAATGGAAGTAACTAACTGAGCTTCTGAATGGGAAAAATCAGGTCGTATAAACACCATTGCTTTGAATTTCTCACTAAATTAATGTATTTTATGTGTGTTCGATCCCGAGATGCCGTTGAAATTCAAGGGAAAAATTAGAATTAGTGATATTTTAGGAATGTAGATGTGTCTATAAAAGCTAAAAACGCTTCACGGTTTGACGTATGTATTAGTCATGAATGGTATAATACTTCAAACGGAGAAAAAAATTGTTCAGCCCTTCGGAAACACGTGTGTAGATACGTACGAATGCTTTCCAGCCAATCTGAAGAGGCTCTGCTCTCACTTTATGTATCCATAGAATCCGTCGAATATTCATTTGCTGGGATATTTTTAGGAATTTTGACTGGAGAACTATCTTTGCAATATTCCTCAACCTTTTTATTACTATCCCGACCACGATTTAAACGGCTTGACGTCTCTGTCAATGATAGAACTATACTAACTAGTTTTCATGAAGGTGGTGGAGTATAGTTTGTGGTAGAGTAATCTTGACTACGGCAATGGCGGTTTTTGAGGATACCGGGAATAGCCACGGTAATATCTTTACGGAGTCACCCGCTAGTGCACATATCTGAGAAATTCCTCAGAGGAAAAATCATTCGCCATGACTGGGAATGATCCGCCCTAATATCCTTTTTCATACCATCTAAAACATGGCCCTTAAATGTATTTGGCCGTAACATTGATGGCATTTTGTAATTTAAATTGATGAATACTGAAGATTCAACATTTTTTGTTAATAGAAAAAGATTGGTTTGTTTTACACCGGTATGTCCTCTCTTATCACGAATTTCAATCGCATTAATCAGCTTTAATAAATGTATGTTGTTCGTCTTTTTTCAATGTAGGTATACTTAGATCCAATGCGCGGAAAAACATGAAGTAATGTCATGACGGAAAGAAGGAAAATCGTGAAGCAACTGTATTGAGGATTGCGTAAGATATTTTCCACGCCGTTATTGGGCTACACATGTCGTCATGATGGAAAGTTAAACTATAAAAAAATAGTTCGCAAATTCTTGGAACAATTCTTTAATTCATGAGCATAGTTGTTCGTCTTTATCGGCGGGTACCTTAGTAGTTCTCAAGAGCGGAAAAATATCGACGACGCAGTTTAATTGCGGGTTGCATACGATCTTTACCGATGTGCGATTAGAAATAGGCCACTCTGAAAATTACCTAATTTTCTAGATAATTCACCTATGTTTGATATAATTTTTCGTACAGATAAATTCCCAAGTCCTTTTAAGCCAAGTTCACATTTCATACGTGTTTAATAATAAATTGAGGCATGTAGAACTCGTTTTTGGAATATTTTACTTAAATTATAACGTTATAGAGTAATGCATTAAAATATTCTTCTTAAAAATTTCTCATACTTTGACAAAAGAAAGCCAGGTTGCGTGTTGCTGCCGTAGTTCTTTTTTCAGTTTAAAAAATTTCTAATATATTAATGTTGTATTAGGTTTGGTTTAAACATCGTTATTCCCTTCCTATTGCTATATTGGCTTTCTTATTTAACCATACATTTTCTGTTAAATGCTTAAAACTAAAGAAATACTGGAAAATTACGGTAATTTTCGAAAATTACCGTAATTTACCTCAGATGAAAATTACGGAAATATTCCCATCTCTAGGGGCAATACTATGTCAATAAACATCGCACGATTATAAGATGACTTGCGATTTTTCTGCAGTAAAAAGAGGAGCAAAACCTTATCTTATATTGATATATATGTATGCCGCATTAAAAATGGGATCTTATTCGTGATATGATTGCCTTAATTTATCTTAAATTCGAAAGTTCAAAGTTAAAAGGTGCACAACTATTGTCACAATCACGCAGAACAATATAATATGAAATTTTATTATTCGAAACTTTTTTTTTAACATTGCAATTTAAATATAAAATGTAATTCAGTGAGGTGAATTGCATAATGAAGTTCTTCTTGTAGATTATGCCTTAATTCAATGTGGGCCCGATTTTCATGAAAGTCTTCAAAATCGGCTCGAAAAAAGTGAAACCGCTTCGGTAGGGAACGACCACGTCAATTGACGTGCTGCGCCAGTCGGAGTAGCCAGGAGCACGTATATTGACGTGCTCCGCATTGAATGTGTTAAGGCATCATAAATATAAAACCTGCTTAACGGCCCAGGTGAGAGCTTAGTAGGAACAGAAATAGACAAATAGAAATTGCACGTGTTTGCGTTAGTGTTTACCAGACCAGCCAGCTGACGCCGAGGTTTCGAGATGTAGTCTCAACACGGAAAAGAGTGTAACCCAATCTCTTGGTTCTTTCAAGCCGCTGAAAACCTGACGATCTAGCTAAATACAATTCCGTTGTTACTAAATACAATATAACAGTAAAGTCTTTGTAATTTTTTATTTTGACTGCGCTTTCAATGCTTTGTGTTTATTCGAATTTTCTACATTATGATGAACAAAATTGATGAGCATTATGTGGAGTATTCATAGAAATATTATACAGCAACTTAATGAATTTATGCAAATAACTAATAGTTGCTCATTCAAGAGGCATAATCTCTATTTATTTCATCCGTTTGATTATTTATATTATTGGTATAATCTGCTGAACTAGAGGCTGAAGGAAGAAAATTTATTCAAAATTTGTGGACTAGTTCGTGAAACTATCTTCATCCAGCAATTTGACATCTCGGGTGATTCTTTTGCCAAAAGTTGGGTCAAAGTATTCCAAGTGGATGAAAATCCATCTGATTGTGGGACTAGGTCGTGATCACAATGCGGTGGTTTTTGCGCAACTTCAGCAGTTCTTAAAAATAGTCCGCTTCTCTTTGCTATGCGTCACAAAAATCTGGAAAAGTTCGTTCCTACTCGGTCAATCGCCATCGCACCGCATCTTATCTTATATCCTCACATATCTTCGAAAGATGTCAAGAATCGAACGTAACAAGTCAATGTCTTCCGAGTAAAATTGCTTTTTTTGTATGACTTTGAGTAAAAAAAGAATTATTCAATCTTAGTTAACTTTTTAATCTATGTTTGAAGCTAAACGACACGACTGCAATGACTTTTCTAATATTTTATTTGAACCGTAAAGTGATACGTGTCAGTGATTGAATAAAAGGGGCCTACCGAATCAATCTACGCAATTTTCTGTTGATGAAGTTACGAAAACAAGAAACCTCTGTAGTGTGCTTTGCGGTAGCTTTCAGAGCCTTGTGCGTAAGTGATGGATAAACGAAGACCTTAATTGACGATAAGGCTAGTGGTACTCAGTCTTAACATTTCAATGCGTTTTTAAAATTTGGCTGCTGCATTTCAAGTGTACCTAGCAATTCCTGGATTCCAGGTAGAGAAGTATTATGGCTACCCGAAATAATTTCTCGCTTTGTACATTCTACACTTTTTATTTTTACCGGACATGGTTTCGATATACAATGTCATTTTCAAGATCGGTAAAAATAAAAAAATTGTGGAATGTGCAAAGAGAGAAATTATTTCATATGTCTTGTTGCCATAAAGTTAAGCCTGTAACTGTAACTCAAACTATGGCAACCATTGCACTGCGGGAGGGACTGTAGTTTCATGAAAATAGTATGCGTGGACGGAAATATGTTGATATTGCCTGGATACTTACGTGGCCGGAATAATGAGGATAATACTCCATTTGGTAATCTCTTATTCTTAATGACTTAAAATCAGCCTTAAATTGGATTGAAGTCAACCTGAATATTTAGTTATGTGAAAATAAATGATCGGCTGGTAACGGATTTGACTTAGTTCATTATTATTATAATTAATATTAGCTTAGAACGTCACATGGTTCCACGAAGTAACGTCAGCAACATCATATTATAGTGGTTCACACACCATGTAAACACTAAATGGGAAATGCGGCAGTTATATAAGCTATGTGGATTTTGAAATTTAGGAGATATTCTTTGAAAACTTCTTAGCATTAACGTTTAATGGAGAATATGAACTTTAAACTCCTGCTGAATGTAGTTTAATTATTAAAGTTAATTTTTACAAGTAGAATTAAGTGTAGGTTTTCAATTGGAAGACCTTTACCGCAACTAGTCGTAAATGTAAGCGAAACAGAATGGTTTTTTAATGCCTTTGGATATTGACGAAGCCTACCTGGAATCATTATTTTCTCTGCGAGTCGATCAGTCATTTGTGTCCTCGTGTTGATATTTATATACTTTATGCTGCATGGTGGGAAAATTGCTGATAGCTCCGAGGTGAAATCGGAATGCAGGTGCGACAAGCTGTGTATTTGATCACATGCCATCTTCACACATTCCTCGCCGGCTCGTTTCCCCTAAAGGAAGGAAGGCGAAGGAGATGGACTCTCTCCTTGGGGATAGGGGAAAGGCATTCTCGATGAACCCTGACGGGACCCTAAAACTTCCTCGAAACCCCCCGGTTGACTGTTTGCGGTCGGAGAGTGGAACAGCATGTGTTTTGATTAGGGAAGAAAGATGAGGGAAAAGGAGGAGGAGAGATAAAGAGGGGTTGGGGTAGGCAAGGCAGGGAGAAGCGATGAGAGACATGGGAGAGGGAGTGGATGAATGAGAGGGATGTTATCAGACCTACCGTTGGGGCGAAAGGGTTGGGAGTAAGGACCAAATGCAGCCCTTATTCCACAGCGCTCTGATCTCATTATCACGAATCAGTTCCCTGATTCATCGTCGAAAGCTGATTACCCAAATTCGAGTCTTAAATGGAATGCTATAGAGAGCGTAAACTATTCACTCAGCATGCCTGATGTGGAGATGCCTCTGTGTAATTGTCGAACTTGTTAATCCATTTTGTTTTCTTTTTGTAAAACATCAACATGATCTAGATGATCTACAATTATATGAAACTTAGTTCATCACGGGCATAAACATGGTATTTGTCATGATTAATCATCAATGGTCATCTGAGTCGTAGGTACGAATTTTTCAAAGGAGGATCACTTGACATTTTATGAATCGATCTTGCCTATTTCACAGGGGAATTTGAATTTGTATCAAACTGTCTGGTGCTAGATGGGTGTAAACACGTTCATCCTTAAAATACTGCGAACTCCATTTATGTTATTATGTTTCAAGTACTTCAATTGCTCATATTGTAGACCTATCAGTTATATTAACAAAAACAGCCGGAACACAATTATTCTCGGTCAACCATGGCATTCAGGCAAAAAAACTACCCAAAGGTAAATAAAATTGATTCCCTTGATCCCACTCCGGATTTACGCCCCTGGGTGTCATCTATTAGAACATTAGTTGGCCACAGATCTTCAGTACATTCTTTTTTCAGCCTACCACATAATTCCTCGTTTGTATTAAGGCCGTTTTCCACGGTACATTTATTTGCACAATCTATTGCGTGAACGCTTGTATCAGGAAATTGTACCGTGTAAAACGGTAAATTGTACGAACGCTTGTGCGATTATGTATGACTGAACGGAAAATAGAACCTGTTCTAATTCCATTCAGACAAACATACAATTCCGTTCAGTTTCATACATTCGTTTGTACAAAAAATCGCACCGTGTAAAACGGCCTTTAGAAATTCTTAATCGGTGTTATCTAACTTTGTTATTACAGATGCCATTCTAATCTTTTATTTTCTGGCTTCTCATTGGCGGATAAGTTCAAATAATGGAACCTTAATTTACCTTGCTTCATTGTGATATTTTTGTGTGCAAATGATTCATTTATTGATTTATATTTAATTTAGTGTTAGATTTCATTACGTGGTAGATTCGAGTGGTATAATATCATTTTAACGCCGTGGGTGGTATTTCATTACGTGGTGGATTCGAGTGGTAGAATATCTTTTAAACGTCGTGGGATTGTAAAATAAAAATTGAATACTAAATGAAAAACATCTCCCGGATTATTGTCGAAGTTGCTCAGAGAAATACAGCAAAATGAAAAATTTAGCAGAAATGCACAGTTCGTTGTCATAACCTGTCTTCCACTCGTAGCGATCGGCTCGGGACTTGCCCGTATCATCCGCACGGATGTTGGCAATCTTGATGCCGATTTCAGCGAATGAGATGGCCCTAACGAAAGGAAGCGAGGAAGGAAGGAACTCGGGCGTTTGCCAAGCATGACGAGTTGAGCCCGGCCGTCCTAGGGATATCATAGCAGTGAGCGGGGAAATATTTGTTGTAGGAAAAGAGTGGGTTTTAAGGCGGGAGATGTGGAGGGAAATGGCGGGGGAGTTCCTTCTCTAGGGAGGGAGGGAAGAGGAGGCGGCGATGAAAGACCGTGACGGATAGCGAGAGGGAGGGAGAAAGAAGAGGCCGTGAGTGGGGAAATATGAGGGGGGTTGTGGCCGCGGGAGAGAACCGCGCTTTCATATACATACACACACATTCCCCAAACACACACACACACCAAGCCGACTGCTGCTTTCCCTTCCCGTGTCTTCCCTCCCACATCCTGCCTCTCTCCGCCTCCCGCACACCGCTGCGACCGTATGAATAATTCACGGCGTGTGCCACCTGGTCGGCAGAGGGGGCGGCGGAGGTGGGTGTGTGTATGTGTGTGTGCGGGAAGGGAGAAAGCGTACTCTTCGGGGGGTTTGGAAAAGGTGCCCGGGAGGGCGGCGGGGGGGTTAAGAAAGGGGTTTGGCGGGAGGAAAGGTTTGCGGGGGAGGTGGAACCGGATTACAGGGCGGCCACCCTTCTTGCAAAACGGGAAAAGTCCTCAAAATTTTCCGCCTCCTTGAAATATTCGGGAATAATCTAAATCTAAATGTTACCCTGCGTTCGGCCTTAGGGGCGAGTGGCAGGGGGTATTAGGATTAAAGTTGTGAAACAGGGAGGGAATAGGAAAAAGTAATAGGGAGAGGGAAAGGATGAAAGTGAACTTGATGAGTGTCTATGTGTCTTGCTCTGTTTTGGTTATTGGTGGTGCGTGGAAAGAAAGAAGGTTTGTACTTGTCCGTTTGGCAGTGTATCTTTTATTTTGTCGCTTATATCAGTTTTCATACATCGGAGCAAGTGGTTCTACCATAAGTAATGTTACACACTGTCTTCACTCGTAAATGTTTGTATTTTCCTTGCTTGCGGCATAAATTGTGATATCCTCCTTGATTATCCGCAAATTTTGTTACATAACGGAGTCGTTTCGGTATATTCATTTACAAAACCTCGAGAAATGAGAACGTACATGATATTTTGTTCAAGTTGGGAAGTAAACGATTTCAAGAAATGGCTATCGCGGCAGCTAAAAGGGTCCCTTCAGAACGTGATGAAATCTATGGGCAACTCTGGTGGAACGTTGTTGCTTTCGAGGGAGTTGATTGGGGGAAGGCAAGGTGGGAGGAGTAGAGGAATGGTGGTGAGAGGAAGTAAAGGGGGTCAAATTGGGGGAAGGGGAGCCTGTTGTGGTTTCCTAACGGAATGGATGGATCTCCGCCATGGAAGGGTTTCGGTCGCACGCAAAATAGTGATTTTGCGCCCGTGCTCTGGGTGAAGAAGGAAGGAGGGAAGAGAGAGCGTCGCACTCACACTCTTGCTCTGTTCGGAAATGGAAATGTATTCCATTGGTCCTTTATATATTCCATCCCTCCTTCCCTTCCGCACTTAAACGAGATTTCGGTGAGCTCCACGTTTGTGCCAAATTTAGCACGCGAGAGTGTCGCACCTGGTGGTGCTTTTGATGGAAAATTTTATTTTCACACGGACGTTTTTGAAAACTACTTTTTATCACTAAAACGTTTTTTCCCCTCATTATTTGTCTTTTGTACCTTCTTTCGTAATGAATTTAAAATTATCCAAACTTTGTTTTGACAACTTCTATTAGAAGCGACGTTATATCTTGTTAATTTCTCGAATGCATTGCTCAAATGTAGCCAGCCTTCCCAGTGTCTTCATTCCACTGACTAATAGATGCCTCTTGTGAGCGCTTATGATGCTACAAAATGGCATCAGTTTGAAAATTAAACGGTTCCTGGTAAACTACGTGGGGTAAGGTTTCGATTGTTATCTAGCGGCAGCAAGATGGTAGCCTAACGTTCTCGGAAAACATATTTTAAGCGAAAAGAACGCCATTAAATAACGATGGCGATTATAGACTACATCGCTCTCCTGTGAGGCGAGTTATGCTGTATAATATGGTGCAGCGGTTCCCGACGTCTTCCGATTTGCGTACCCATTTACCTCGTAAGTACCCCAAAAATTGGACCACTCATGGTATGGGAATATACTTGCCGCACCTTCACCATTATTTAGAATTTCTCGCGAACTCCTAAACCACCAAGTGCGTACCCCATGAGAGTACGCATACAATGGTTGGAAACCGCTGATATTGTGATACGCGATGCCGATATAGAATTGCACTGGCATTAATGTTAAAGCTCAGTGTCTTGCTTGCGATCGCTTGAATAATAATTAGAGAGAAATACGAGAAATAAGGTGCTGGTAGAAGCTATGTTCCATAAATTCATAGTAATAGTAATTTTACGAAGGATGACCGTGAACTCACCATTTACCGGCAAGAAAAGTTTTTTTTCTCGTTTTAATCGATTGAAATGTTCAATCTTTTTTTAGCTGCCCACGTCTAACTCTAGACATCCGTACTTGAACGAGCTTTTGGTGAGCCCCATGCCTTACGCCTGTGCCAAAGTTAGCACGCGAGTGGGTCCCTCCTTGGACATCTGGGGAACGAAAATAAACGCGGAACGACCGCGTTTTCCGACTTGCGAAATGACCCGCTTTAATGAAAACACCCTTCAAAATGAATCTTAATCCGTTTTCGTCGAGGGGCTTGCGGAAGAATGACGTAAATTGCCACCATACGTGACCAAATGCCAAATTTAGCATTTTTATGGTATTAATATAGCAAACAATGACCCAAATACAATTACATTTTATAAATACAACGCTTGTAAGAACATGGACGTTTAAACTGTTGGTGGTGATCAAACTCTTTAGTGTGGGTTACGTATTCGCGACCTGGCGATCAGAATGCTAGATTGATCGATAGGGTGAGCGAGGGCCTTATGGAGCCCCTCTGGCACAATGGACCCTTTTGGGTCCATTGTGCCGTCTCACATTTAACCTGGCCGCCACTTGCAGACAGGGGACAAGAGCACTGTTGTAGAGGTATGGAGGAGGGTCACTCCTCCAACCCACATCCGGGCCCAACATTGCTTAACTTCGGTGATCTGACGGGAAACGGTGTTTCAACGTGGCTAGGCCCTGGCTATTAGCACGCTTACTCCGCCGCCACCGACGAAGACAGGAAAAACGATGAAGGATATTTTGGACGAAGGCAATGCAAGCCGAATTACAGGAAGGAATTCATTGCGGAGTAAAAATGTTGGAAAAATTTATCATTGACTCTTCATGAAGCCATGTTATGTTTTTGAAGCTTAACATTTTTATTTGATGGAAAAATGCATTTAAATTTTAACAGATGTACCGTAAAAAATGTTTTCCAGATTTATATATCCAGATTTACGAGATGTTTTAATCGTAAGCAAGCATTTTTTTTGTTAATGTAGGATCTTTTATAAAGTTTTTTTCCCCAAAACTTCGATGGAAAATTTTGTCGTGAGCAATTGCCAAAAGCTCATTAGGACCAATAAGCACTTCTTATATTCAATATTTCACAAGGCCATCTGCCTCACACAGATCTTCTAAGAGGATTTAACCACATTTAATTACGTTCAAGTTTAGGAATGGAGGCATAAAAAAATGAGGTGGTTATAAGTCGACATTGTGGTTGGTCAACTATTCTAATTTTTACTATTAGTTTTGTACATTTCGACGCTGGACTTCTTAAATGTTTGTTGAATTACAGGCGGTGAAAGTAGCAACGTGCTTCAAGGGGTGAAAAATGACTCCGCTCACTTATCACCGCGTAAAGCTGACAGTGCAATTTGAACTGTTCAAACTGAAGTTAAGCTTTCATGTACAAGTAAAGGAAAAGAGGAGCATTATTTTTTATCCTTCCTTCTTTTTTTTTTACAAGCAATCGTGGTATGATATAAGGGTACACGATTAATAATATCATGATAATCGATTTTTTTGCCCTATTAAGAAAAAAATTTCAGTCGCTTATTATCGGACCATTATTTTCATAATCGATAATTCAGGCTGATTATTCAAACCGATTATCTCTTTCACGTAATTAAAATTGTGTGAAAGAGAGTGTACAGGCGAGCGATCACCTTCAAATACCGTTTATTCTGTAGATTCGGCAGCTCTCAGGACAAGGATCATGGGCTTAACTGTAAAAGTACCCACTATGGCTGCTGCTGGGGTTTAATCCCCCATCCCTCCTCTGGCGCAAACCCTGCTTCTCTCACTTAATGACGCGACGACCCTCACGAATGGGGAAGACTGGAAAAAGAGACAGAGTCAGTGCATTCACCCTCACTCGGGCTGTTACAAGCTTTCCAAGTAACTATTCTATAACTTTACAAAAAGATTCCATTTCCAGTTTTAATCCAATTATGGTTTCCAGTAGTTTATCGCGTGAATTGTATTTAATTTGTCGGTGATGAGATGCGGTGATTCCGTATGTATCAAAATAATTATTTGCATTCCACTATATCAATATTTATTTTGAAAATTTTTCGCTCCACTGAAGTATCTTCAGGAATGATTACAAGTTGTGTATTTCATAATGGAGATAGAGATATTTACTATATATTTGAGATAATAGTTCTCCAATAATATGCGATCTATATATTTAAGATAATATAAGACACCAGACCAGCACGGGTCTCAAGTTTTTTTTAGCCCGGCCTAGATCGGACCGCCCTGCGCCCAACTTTTACGTAAATTTTCACTATTGGGGTCCTCGAGGTGCGTATGATCATGTATAGGAACTATAGAAAAAAACACACTAATGCTCTAAAAAAATTCATGACCGTGCAATTTTTCACACATCACATAAAACTGTTCTTGTACTTGAAGTACTGAAGGTGCATGGGAAAGCGGAAGCTAATGCTAATTATGCATGGGGATCCGCCAAAGTATGGCTACGAGTTTGCATCATATTCCAAAGAAATTAATCGGTCGGTTAATTGTGCGATCTAATATTTCTACTCAATCAATCTATGCCAATCAATAGATTATTTTCTTATAATCGCGCATTCGTACTATGATAGGTTTCCTGTAACTATGCAATCGGTCAATTTCTTCATTCCTAAACTTGTGTACTCTTTTATTTTTGGAGGAATCTATTCCCATCTCTGTCCGGCTCATTGGGCATATTTTTATTCGATATTTGGCTGTGCTCGGCTTATGTGGGAATTCAAATTTGTGGCGGAAATCCGTGTGAGAGAGCCAGAGCTGGAGCCACTTCTAGCGTTAAGTGTTTTAGCATGTAGTGCCCCTGAAACGAAGTCAGATGCAGCAGTGGGGCACTTCACGTGCAAGTGGTACTACACGTGCAAGGCAAAGGTAGAAAACTGGACTTTTTTGAAATTGTTGACGCAAGAAGTGTAAACCTGGTGAATGTCCTGACCATCAACCACCGATCTCCCCTTATATCAATAATCCTACTCGGCAAAATTTCGATATCATAATGCTCGCTTGTTGTGCTTCAAACTCTTCCCCCCCGCCATCACTCACCTAGAAAAATAAACCTCCTAAACCCTCCTACCCTCCTGACTTGAGTTCTATAAGAACATCAGCCGTTACTTGTGACAGTGTAAGTTATTGTCGAAACCATGGTCAGTAATAATATTGTGAAAAATACTAAGTACTAATTTAATGAGTGACATTTGCGCCTTGGTAAAAATGTGACTTATGACGGGGAACAGGAGGAGTTCCTTCTGGAACAGTTCAAAATCTTAATAATTGGTTAGTAACCCATGGTTAGGACGTGTTCGTAAAACCTAAGGCAATGTATCGTCCTCGAGATTAGGTGGAAGAGACGGGAACTCGACGATAATCGCAGAAGAGAAGTTGGAGCTGGATGCCGCGAATAATTAGGGTAAATGGTAGGCACAACGAGGACGGGAGACATTCCAAATCGTCACTTTGCGGGTTGTAAATGCTCCCTTTATAAAAGCCGAGTTTTAAGCTGTGAGTATGAGTGACGGAGTAGCTGGAGAGGTATGTGCGGGCTATGTGGCCTCGGAAATTTAATCAGTGTCAGAGCCAAAGCCTTGCCGAAACAAACTCGCAACTACGGGACTCGAAAACACCGCTTGGCTCCGGGAGCGTTGGTTGGTGGCGAATTATTCCTCCTAATTTTTTTCCGTCTGGCTCACGTGTTTTAGTGGGGAAAAAATAGAGCCACAGGATGAATTACGAGTGACGGAGAGTGGAAGGGACGTATTTCCACGCATAAAGTGATAAAAATTTTGGAAATATAGAGCGACAAAAGAGAAGAAGAAAATTTGGCTTCGGATGTCTGTCGATAAATCGGAAAGGGTTTACGTGTGGTAAGATTGCTGCAGACGCTCTTGTGATCATAATTTTCCGCGGTGCATGCAGGTAGAAAATTGGGGTTGAAACTTATTATACTGAGTTGATAGGACGAGAAGTCTGTTATGCGTTTTTTTATTTATGTATTTTAATTATAGTTGCTTTTTGCAATGGATGCAATAGTCTTTGTACTCTCAAATTTATTTTCTGCCGTAGGTTTTACCCGAAAAGCCGTCTCTGAATTCTAAGTACCAGTATATATACCAATATACCACTAATAATATGTATGGTAAAAATGTTCGACCGCAATTTTATAAAATCTCATTTATTTGAAGGTAATTATCGAAATATTTGTGAAACCTTGTTCAGAAATAGTGGAGTAAACCTCTATGTATCAATGAATAATTAGTTGCATGACCTATTTTTAAAAACCCATTATGAACCTTTGCTTGAATTTACTTCTAAGGTGGTATTTTTTAAAGTCCATATTGTGCATGGAAGCTCATCGGACTGGGAAGAACAGTGTATAGATAGGAATAAAAGATGGGGTTGAGACACTATAGGCGTCACTCGGAGTTGAAACTCGTATCCTCACCTGCCTGCCTACTTAAAATGAGGTAGGCAATATCAATTCCTCGTTGTGATGTATAATCAGCTCTTCAAAAATTTGAAGGGAATCGCTTCATGTTTTATCACAATATTAGCCTTTGTATATGGTAAAAAGAGTTACGCTTTTGTTTTAACATATGAACACATAGGTAACGTAACATTCTCTCCGTTATGAATGGAGGGTCCAGATTGGTTTCGATTAAGTCCCCCGCACTTCGAATACAAAAGAGGAAAGGATTTATTAGTAGTGAAGTCATCTTTATTGCTCGTATGTGAATCTGCCGACATTGATGTTGATAGAGAAAGTGCTAGGATACAAAACCATTTTACCAACGAACCTAGTATACATGTTATTACATAAATGCATGCAATGATGAAAAGCATGAAATTTTACACCTACCACTTTTCCTGCAAAACTTGTTTTATTATATTGAATTATTCACGAAAGTCAACAATGCTTGTTTTATGTCTACCGTAAACTATGTTCTCTCCTCACTGAGTAACGGCTATTATGTTGTCGTTGAATTTTATTACTGTCTACATTGATGATTGTGGAGTATCTGTGATTCAGTACCCTGGTCTTCTTTCTAGCGTAGGCTCCAAAATCAAAGTGCTGTGAGAGTATTTTGACTTTTTGCCTTCCAAATTCTCTTCACGTGCCGTCTGTCTTTTTATCAAGAGCTTATTTTGCCATTTACCATTATTTCAGAGAGAAGTAGATCATTTATCCCGTGTAAACTGATTGTTCTGCCTGCGTATACAAGGCATCGCCATGGTCAATTTCGATAAAATAAGATTGAACCCGTTTGAACAAAAACCCTTAGAGATCGATTTTCCCTTTTAAAATTTGTTCCTCTACATGCAAAGACTTTCCTCGACTTTTTCTGGCCAGTACTGGTCCGCTGTATTCCACTTAAACCTTTATTTCTGATTTCAAATCATCTCAATTTTTGGGCAATAGCCCATCTGAACTTTATTTTTGAATCAAGTCCATTTCGTGGGGCCGCAGAAAGTTTTTATTTGTCTTGAAGCCCTGTTGAGGGGTCGACCCATTTATCGGGACTCGCCTCGGTCCGAGGTCGGGAGTCCGAGCCTCGGCGTGGAAGGCGACCCAACCCTTCACCGCGGGTGGGTAATGGCAACAACTGGCCAGACGGACTTTAGTTAAGAACTTGTAAAAGTTAAAAATAAATCGTAAATTATGTTCGTCTTTGTATTGCACTATTCACGACGATGAAAACTTTTTTCATCTTAATTTTTCGATCGATATTAACCATGTTACGCGTGTAAACCAAGCCAGTTTACTGTACTTTTACTGAGGTAGTTAGTGCGATATATCACTCACTTCACTTATAATTTGATGAATTTGATCTCATTTTAAAGATAAAATTTCCATCTTTTCAATGATATCAAAATATTAGCCCCTACCGAACTACTTTTCGAGCAATTTGCCTAAAAATATGAGCTGTTTTATATGGAATGGATTACGACCGTGCGCTCCAGAGGGAGAATATCGAAAAAAATTAAGAATTTCTAATGTATCTAGATTTCGCCAAAAACTAACGGTATGTAGTTAGTATATTTTCTCAACTATTTATAAAAATTAATCAATTACTCACCGTAGTAATTTTTACAGAATCGCAAAAAATCTGCTATTTTGAAGGTTTTTTAGCCGCACGGAGTGAAAAAAATGAGTCAAGTTAGAGAATTATGTAGAATTATTTATCTATTTAATTACTGAGAATGTTTGTCATATTTAAATATATTTTTGCACCATTAATATAACAATATTTAGTTCACACTTCGTACAGACGCTGAAATTAAAATATAAAATTCGAATTGGTCTCCATTATGACTAGTTAAATATCTCGCTTAACTACCTTAATGAACTTTTAGAAGTTGTTACCTGTTGTGCGACTGGTCAGTTGGTGCCGTTACCCACCCACGGCGAGGGGTTGGGTGGCCTTTGACGCCGAAGCTCGGACTCCCGAGTTCGGGTCTGGGCAGGTCTAAATGAGGGTCGGCCTCCACGGAGCGTCAAGACGGCTAAAAATTTTCTGCGGCCCCAAGAAAAGGACTTGAGCCTTATTTTTTGGCAGATAAATATTTTTATGCAGATAGATTTACGGATGTAATTGATACCTTACTTGGAAAACAAGATGGTCTGGTCGACAAATGACTCTTGTGTATTTCAGAAAGGGACGAAAAGGTTCATTTTCATTTTTAAGTGTAGCTCCGAATGAGCTGAAGATCTTAAGACTGGATGGCTCTCTCAATTATTTTCGGCGCTATTTGGAAGAAAAGACACGTTGGTGCATTACAGCCCAGTTGTGGACCCTTCCTCTGTCGTTGCGTTGGTTCTGTATTTAAGAAAGTAGTAGCTCCGATATCAAAACACTGTACGTTGAAGTGAATAAAATAGCATTGATTGAAATAAAAATTCATGAGACTTTTTAATCTTAGAGAGGAATGAGAATGGAAGAAAGATGAACGAGGGCGAACCTATACGACGTAGGTACAACCTGGATAATTAAATATTTTAGAAATATTCCAGTGATACATAAAATGTTCCGCAATATAATACTTTCGATGGCTATGATGAGTCTCATGAAAATTCATTAATATAGTCAATATTATGCTCTTAAAACAGCAAGGTAGTACGGCTGTAGTTTTATGCCGGCTCACTTGGATGCATGGCAGCTCTAGAAACATTTTTGTTCCGTATGAGTACTAACTTTAGGGGGATAGTTTTAAATATTTTGACCGAAGCTTCATTCTAGCTGAGGATTTTAAAATGAAAGTACCATTCATGAGCCGTACCGTTGATGCAAATGAAATAATCCATGCAATTAATTATTCTCTTTTTAAAACATTGTATTCATAAATTAATTGAAAGTGAGATGGAAGTGAAGTTAGCTAATGGTTCCTTTTCTCGGGGTGGTAGGTATGATTATAATTACTGCGAATGACTAAATTACATTCAATAGCTAGTATAACATTTTTTGGTATTGTCAGGATCCAAGGAGTTAAAATGACTTTGTGGGCATAAAAAAAGCATGCCTTTATCTTAAGATGAGTTTTTTGCCGCGAAGTTATTACCAATTTTGTGGAAAAGGGATATTTATTGATATGATGATCATTTTAAGCTAATAAGCCGTAGGATTTTCATATTTTAATAATCGGAGAAATAATTTTCAGCGGAATACTTTGTAAATTTGTTCATCTGCATTCTAAGGCTTTCCTTGTATATACCGTGACTTGTTCTAGCTAGTTCAGGTCCTCTATTTACCACTTGATTACAACCTTCGTTTCTAATTTTAAATAATCTCAATTTTTCGCGTCTTAGCTTATCAGATCTTATGCTTTTCTAAGTGGCCATTTTTTAATATGTAAAAATAACACCACTTTTGAAGCCCCGATTTTTTAAATCTTATCAAAGCAATTCTTGATCGTTCGTTGAACTTCACTTCACAAATGTTTGTGGTATTGTAAGTTCTTTCTTAGTAATGATTAAACATGAAACTAACCATTTGATTCTTCAATAAGATAAGGCTGAAAGTTTAGAGATGGTTTGATTCGACAGGTTTTTTAAATAAATTTGTAGCATAACGAATGAGAAAGAACACTTGGTTTATTCCACCAATTCATTGGATTGTGTAGAAAGTTTTTATTTAATGGAAAATTGACGGAATAAAGGTGGATTCCATTGAGAATTTGAGAGTCAGTGAATTTGAAAGTACCTAACCGAATTATATAAGGTTATATGTGTACAGTGGTCCAGAACCGGTATATGGCAGGGCATAATTCACCGTGAAATGAATTTGGCTTCAAAACTGAATTTTACTATCTCAGTTGGTACATTAGAAATCAATAACTAAAATTAGCGTGAAAGTATTTCCCCCCTCAATATAGCGACAATATTATTCTAATTCGGGATGGGAAAAATACTGTAAATTGTATTCGAAATACAAATTACTCAAAAAAGTATTTGAAATGCAAAATACTTTTGCAGGATATATATCAGGTACAAAATACTAACACATGTATTTTAAAATACTCGAAGTAATAAAATAAATTCTAATCAGAATAAAAATCCTAAAGAGTTTACAGTGAAAACAATAGAAATAAGAAAACTACAATTTATATTCAGTGTAAAAAACGGGTTCATGAGTTGAATAAGATTTGTGTTTATGGAGCTATATCTTTGTAAATATATCATTTTTTAAAAGTAGTGAGTAAATTTAATTCAATATGGTAATCGAATCCTTCTACTAGGGTAGAACAACCTCTAGCATCTTCGTAGGAATTACTTCGAGATCTTGCGGATAAAGCCCTTTTTGAATCGAGTTTGAAACCAGAGTGGTGAGAAATGAGAATGAAGCTTAAGTGAAAAAGAAAAATATGTCATTACCATGTAAGCTCACTCAGTACATTTAGGCAGGTATCAAAAAATAACAACTGGAAAAGACTAAGATTCAAAATATAAGTGGTAACTCAACAGAAATATTCATTCCTGTAGTCTCTCTCACAACATTTAAGATATTCCCGTACTAGCAACCAGACACAAAAGTTCAATGTAACACAAAACTTACTCTCTTGCCGAAAACCCTCTTAATCCCACTTTAGACCAATACTTTACTGTCCCTTGCTCCTCCTCTGATCTCATAGGGAGACATCTAAAACCTTTTCTCCTAAAAAATAATGGGTAATATCATCCCTAGCTCGTAAAATTATGCTCCGTACTTTTTAGAAGGTGAATCAGTCATTACATATCTTACCAGTTTAAAAAATATAGTGTTTTTCAGTTTTTGATATCAATAGAATATATGTGGTCACTAGCGATATCACAAACAGGAGTAGGATCAATGGTGCATACAACCCTGGCTCAATGGCTCACCCCCCTTGTAATTTTTTTAAAAAATCTCTTCCCCCTCAAAACTAATTTTATAACTCACTTTGCATCATTTCCCTCCTTCATATTCGCCACTGAGTAGGATAATGTAATGACTTAGTTTTTTTTTAAGAATTTAGAATTGGGAAAATATGAACGGAATGAAAACCATCCATGTCAAATACGCTAAAAGCACAATCAACCCACTAATGATTAGGATTTTACAGAAATTGTATTTCAGAAGACTATGAGATGGAATTAAATCCTAGCACGCAGTTATTCTCAGTTTCACATGTTTTATGAATATTGCGATTTCTCAAGAAACGACGATTTCGAGTTCTCTGCTAGGAGGGTAAACCATAACTTTATAAGATATGGTAACCATAATGCAGCAATTAAGACAAAATATGACCAATACGCATGCTAAGAGTTGTCTGAATTTCCCTCCTGTCCAGAATAGAGATTCGGAAAATTCTCCTTCAGTTTTCAGTGACGCTGACGATTCTGCATAGCGATTATCGCAGATGTTAAATTCAAAATTCTATGTGTGTGGTGCAATACACCAATATCACCCGGATGGAAACCCGAGAAATTTACATCACTAGTATTCACAAGGGAAAGCCTTAAATTTTATACAATTCTATTGGCTTGAGGCATTGACTTTACAACGGGTGCAATGCAGAACACCAAAGGGTTGGAGATACTTGCTTCAGTTCTGGAGGGGTGTACCGCTGTTCACCTAGAGTTCTGCCCCAGAACAGCGTGTAACAACAAGGAGGAGGCCGTTTCTGCTCATAGCTTATTTTTTATGCAAATGTGCTATGATGACGATATGCGATAATTCAAAATATCAATTCACCTTAGTTCAACTGACCAGCACCTGGTTCAAAATTCATAAAGTGGAATTTGGGCTCTAGTGTACATTTCTCAGAAGTATTTTGGGTATTTTTAATACTGAAAATACCACAAATATGTATTTCAAATACTGCCCAGCTCTGATTGCAATAACACTAACAAGTAACACCCTAATTAAGTGTTGAAAGACTTAACTCCCTAATAACACCCTAGTGAATTTGTGATGACTTTTAATATTTTTACAACCTTCATTGCACGGGAAAATATTTGTATAAAAGCCATAAAAAATGGAGTGAATATTTGGAGTTTCAAGAGATATATTCAGAGCTTTATAATTGGCAAAAACATATCAAGAACCAAGTTTTACAAACAATATGGTTTAAGCCAATGTATCAAAATTGTAAACTGTGCCTATGAATAACGCAAAGGTATAAACTTATGAATAATTTTAGCCATTCTTATTTCCGTTAAGTTACATGTAGAATTTATGTATTTTGAACGATGCATGCAGCATTGAGAATTCTCATTGTTTATACAAAGTGAAAGAAATACCTTCGAAGCAGGCAAGGTATCCAAAATAAGAAATATAATTTAGTAGAAATCTTAATATTATTATTACTATCAAGTTCGTTAATGCTGGCCACCGATAACAGGAATAACAGGAATAGTGGCCCGACGAATAGCTTTTGTTTCGTCCTCTCCTGACAGGTATTCCTTGAGCCCAAAGTTATTTTCCGCATTATTGTGTTTCACTGTTATTGTTGGTAAATCCACAAAAAAATAAAAGCTTTATGACAAAGACGACTTTTGGGTTTTTTTCCTAGTCTGATTTGGATTCTGGACCACTTGTTGTGACCCAAATTTCTGAGTTAATCATGGCTTTTAGTTTTCAATGCACATATGACGCATTTGAGCTACCAAAAGAAACATGCCAAAAATGGTTTGTTTTGCAGCTTGGCCATTCATCTTCATCTTTGCAGTCTTGAAGCAAACGTTTAAATCGTATTTTTCCACTTACTCTTAAGTTTTTTGACACAAACTTAGCTACTTGGGAGTTTGCCTTATCTTATTTTTTCCCCAATAATGTGGAGAGTTGGACTTTGCTGACTCGAGAACAATTTTGAGCCCCTAAAAGTCGCTTTGCGAACGCTTAAATGGGAGAAAAAGAAAGAAGAGCGATTCATCTCGGGAGGGTAATACCTACTCCTCCGGTGAGTGTCAAGCCGTAAATGCGATATTCATACGACGCCACCGGGCGCACGCTCTCCGAAGTGGATATTTCAAGACACGGAGGGATGTGGCGCGGCAGAGAGGTGTTGTGCAGGGTGCGGGAGTGGATACATTAAGTGCGGAGGGGGGATGAGTGAGTGGGCGGGTGGTCGGGGAAGGAAGGGAGGGGAAGGGTGGAGTGAAGAACGAGCGGGATTCGTGGAGGCGCAGCGGAAATTCGGGAAGCTGTGGAGGAGACTGGGACGATGGGGGGAGTGGAAACGGTGAAGGTTCTGACTTCTTGAGAATGCGGGCGAAACTTGGCCGATTTGGCGATTTCGGAGTAATCGTCCTTGGCCAGATGAAAAAATATGTCTTAGTGTATTCCAAACTAAAAATGGTTGATTGCCGACCCAGGTATCCACGGCATAGCAATCATTGTCAAGGTACATTTAAAAATCAAGCGAGTCAATATATAGAGAAGAGACGGGGGGAGAAGTGAAGGTTTTCAATTACGTCACAGACGTGCGTCACGGTCAGGTTTGGTCAATGGGAAGGGGTGGGGAATGGTATAGATAATAGAGGGGAATAGGAAGGAAAAACACATTCATTAGGAAGGAGATTAACATTTTTGTTGGTAGTGGCATTCAAAATTTTAATGTTAATCTCCTTAATGAATTTGTTTTTCCTTCCTATTCCCCTCTATTGTCTATACCATTCCCCACCCCCTCCCATTGACCAAACCTGACCGTGACGTACGTCTGTGACCTAATTGACAACCTTCACTTCTCCCCCCCCCCGCCTCCCCTCTGTATATAGACTCGCTTGATATTTAAATATACCTTGATAATGATTGTTGTGCAGTTGAAACCTGGGTCAGCAATAAACCATTTTTAGTGTGGAATATACTAAGATATATTTTTTCGTCGTGTCTGTGACTATGTTCCACAAATTTACGCCTTCAACCATTAATATTATACCTATTCGTCCTTCTTGGGACTTTGGGGATGATTCCAGTCAAACACAGAGAAATATAGCACTTATTCCACAGATTTAATTAAAGGTACAACGCGTTTCAGCTGTCAAGCCATCATCAGGTGCAAAGATTTTTCCGTCATGGATGCGGTATATATACACAACTTGTAGGGGGAGGGGGAGAGAAGTGTTGGGTGGGGGGAGGGAGGTAAGTGGGGAGGCATTGGTGGCGAGTCATTGCATGGTTTAGGGAATGGAATGGCGAGGAGTTGCCCGACACCTCTCTCCCCCTCCCCCTCATAGTTGTGTTTATATACCGCTTCCTTGTCGGAAAAATCCTTGTACCTGATTATGGCTTTACAGCTGAAACGCGTGGGGTAACTTTAATTAAATCTGTGAAATAAGTGCTATATAATTCTGTGTTTGATTATGAAATCCTTCCACTACATCTCGCCGGACACAGTTACGCTGATTCCAGTGTAACGTTCGTGACTTGTTCGGATGTTGATTGACGGGACGTATCCGAGGAGTGGGTTTTAATTGGCTCATGAGCCGATGTAGATCTTAGAATAGTTGGGATGTCCGTTATCAAACATTCCGTAAATTATTGGGAAATTTTCGGATTGCACCTCTATGTGTAACGCCCTAACGTTAAGGCACGAATGCGAGGAGCTCCGTGAAGCTGGCCGCGCCCAATTTAGCACAGTTTTTTAATTCCTTAATTGGCTCATGAGTCAACGTAGACCTCGAATGATTAGGACGCTAAAGGAAACATTCGAAAATTATCGGAAAATGTACGGATTGTACCTCTAACGTAATGCCCTAATGTTTAGACGCAAACTAAATACGTGGCACTCTTGGCCTTAGGGTGTGCTAAGTTCTTCTTTGTCCCCATAAAATGTTCCGAAAATCAGGTTCCATGTTCCGAAAATCAGGGAAAAAATTCAAACGTTTTAGTGTCACATAAAAACTAAAACTTTTGTCTGGACTGAAATTTTATTACACGACATGTGCCATTACTTTACTCTGCTGTAGGAATTTTGCGGAGATGAAATCAAGAAGGAAACGGATGAATTGAAAATTATTATCTGGAGCGATGAGGTTCAGTTTTTATCCCTCATGGCCTTCAATGGATTCAGATTACTGATAGCATGCTTGTTTATTAAATTAGGCGCGTACTAAAACATTTATTAGTCTTCTGTTGGGATGAAAGAAACAAATTCTTAGCCATTTAACGGGGTAGTAAGCGCACGTAGTAAACCAGATTGGATCTATTCGGGGGTGCGGAAGAGATCTCACCTGCAATCAACCCTTTGCAAAGTGCGAAAGACGCCCTCTTCCAACTGACGAACACATCAAAGAGTTTGTTTGGGAAGAGTAATAGCAATTTTGATCTGACGCTGTAATGAAGTGACGACGGAAGTGTCTGGCAACAAAGGGGGTTTCTATACAGAAGGAAAATAAAGGGCGTGGAAACATGGACCTTAAAAGGAGTCTGAAGTGAGCAAACCACGGGACCATCACGCATCGGATGAGTTAATGAAACGCTGTGTTCATCGGCTAAAGGGAACGCTTTTTCTTTCTTCACCGAGAGCACGTGGTCTCTTTTTAGCCGACGCACAGTGGGCTGAAATCGATAAAAACTGGCCAAAACCTCAAAAACGTTTTTATTGAGTCCGGAAGTTGAAACTTCGCATGAACATTCTCAAATAGTTTGTGCATGACATTCCGCATTTATATATTTCTTTTATTGGGCATTAAAAATATATATGGGGTCAAAGTTGAACAAATTTCGCAAAAAACGACCAACTTCGATTTTATCTATGAGTTACCAAAATTAATCTCTTGCTGTATTTTAATGGATTAACATATGGAATAAGCAATTACACCGTTTTATTACAAAGCTCTTTATCTTTAATTTGATGGTAGTTTGAAGATTCTATTTCATTATTAACCATAGATACACAACAAAATGGCGGATCCTATTTTCAGTCAATTTTTTACATATTTGTTGAGAAAAAGTAGTTGGTGCCGCCTGGTTACGCTAAGTAACTCATACCACGCCACTCTACAAAGCTTCCAGATTGTAAATCTAAATAAAAATCTTGCGCATATTTGCGACCCCGAATATTACATCGTTTTTTCGAGCGCGCGGTCCAGTCCGGTTCTGCCCGCCGGCGACGGGGCGTACAGTAACGCGGCTAGCGTGTGGATGTGATATGGCCACTCTCTCTTTTCAATAGTGGTCGTCGGTATATAGAGATTGTAAAGAGCCACCATAAAGAATTTTTTAATAAACCATGCTAAAAATAATACTCATAATCATCGCAAGATGCTGAGGCGATCGAACGGCCTCCCGAGCGGCACCGTTTGACTGACACGGCGATGCAGCAGGAAAAAGACCCATTTCACCTGAGAAGCTTTCAAAATAAAACATCTAGAACGTTCGCGAACCGTTTCCTATGATATATGATCATGCGACATGAGTATTTCATAATTGCTCAGTCTTGCTCAGTCTCGCTCAGTCTCCGCTTGTGCCTGTCTCGACAGAATAAAGAGATTACTCAAGGAAAGTTGGCGTATTCATTTCTCTCCGCACGCCACATTGGTGACCACCGACGTTCGTCATGATCGAGTTGGACGAGCACGCAGCCGACATCGAGGAGCAGCAGTTGCAGGCGCTTCAAGCTCGGTTCACCCAGCTTCAGCAACAAATACAGCGGGATTTACTGCAGGCACAGGCTCCCCACCCCGGCCAGGGGGGGTCGTCGACAGAACCATTGCACCTCGGCGTGGGAGAGGACCTTTCGGCCACGGACTCTGCAGCACTATGCCGAGTTGCCATTCGCCTTCCGCCCTTTTGGCCCGATAAACCTGCATTATGGTTCGCTCAAATGGAGACACAGTTTGCCCTCGCCGGCGTGACAAACGACAAAACAAAATACAACTAAGCTGTCTCTCAACTCGACCACCTGCTGCTGAAGTGGAGGATATAATTATCAACCCGCCAGCGACTGGCCGCTACGAGAGATTAAAATCGGAGCTCGTCCGTCGACTGTCCACTTCGCGGGAACAACGCGTCCGGCAGCTTCTGATGCACGAGGAGATGGGAAACAGAAAACCTTCTCAGTTCCTTCGCTATCTCAAAACGCTTGCAGGAGATGAGATATCCGATGGTATTATGAAGAGCTTGTGGTCTAATCGACTTCCCTCTCATGTTCGGGCGATCATCGCTTCATCAACTTCAGCATCGCTGGACGAAGTCGCGGAGCTTGCCGATAGGATACACGAGGTCGCGCCGCAGCCTAAGGTCGCATCCAGCTGACATCGCCACCCTCATGCAACGCCTCGACGACCTCACCACCAAGGTCGCTGCCCTCTCCACGACTCCCCGGCGCACCCGTCCGCGATCAAGGTCTCGCAGAAGCAACAACAAAGGGGTTCAGCCCGTGCCCGCGATCCCATGTCGCCATCAACGGACACTGCTGGTACCACCGCCGTTTCGGAGCTGAAGCGAAGAGGTGCACCGCACTCTGCACCTTCACTCCGGAAAACACTCGCGGCAGTTACTAGAGGCGGAAAGGGACTGCCACGCGATTTCCATGTCCACCGGGACTCCATGTCACGGACCAGTCCACCAAGGAGCAGTTTTTCATCGATACGGGCACGGACCTCTGCATATACCTTCGTTCACGCCTCCGAGACCGTCGCACCAGGGCCGACTACGACTTATTCGCAGCGAATGGGTCCATCATTCCCACCTACGGCTGGACGACACTGCGACTCAATTTGGGACTTCGCCGCGATTTCACGTGGCGTTTTGTCATCGCGGACGTTACCAAGCCCATTATCGGAGCAGACTTCCTCTCTCATTTTGATCTACTGGTCGACACTTGCAACCGCCGGCTCGTTGACAACGTCACATCTTTTATCGCCCTTGGCGCGCCCGCTTCGGCAACCCCGGTGCTCCGCGTCAAGGCAATCTGCGGCACTTCGCGCTACCACACGGCGCTCGCAGAATTCCCAACCATCACCAGGCTAGCAGGAGCGCACACGCCGGTCCTCCATAATACCGTGTACCATATCAAGACCACCCCTGGCCCCCCTGTGACGTGCCGACCACGCCGTGCAATTAATTGACATTCACATTAAATTGCCATTAATTCACTCAGTGTTTAGCACGAAAGGCATTCAGTGAACACTCTCTCAAGAAAATTCCTCACAAGTAAACGATGCCCGGATTAAAATGTTAAATCCGCGACTAAAACATACAAACTATAGCTTTTAATTCACTCGGTATTTAAAAAAAATTACAGAGATTCATCTGTTATTGCTCGCAACTCGAGTTGACAAAATATTGTTTATATTGTCTTATTGTTGTGGAAAGCGAAATTAAGGACCGATTGTCACTCTCATACAGATATTTTTAGAATGATATTGTTAAATAAGTTTTAGAGATATTTGTTTATTCTTAAAGAGGTATTATAACCTTTATTCTGTAATGTTGACGTCATTGGAATGCGATTGCAAATGCTTTCCTGGGAAGGTGGTAGTTATTTAATAAATGTTGACCTAGTGTTTTCGCGTTGATGAAGTATATGAAGTTAAGCTTCTTACTACGTCGAGACATGAATATTAAGAAAGTTTCCAGTGAGTAGAGTCTTTCCCTCCGATGAGGAAATAAAGGGGTGTAGAATGTATTTTAAACAAAAAGGAAGAGGAAAGCTTGAGTTATAGATTTTTTATCCGATAGTGAGGGAATCCGGTTGTTGACATGACATAACGAAGGGAACGAAGTTTTGGGAGAAATCAGTTGCTGGTTTAATGGAGAAGAAAGTTATAGAAACGTGAATATTTGATAAGTGAGAAAGAGGCTGTAATCCTTAATTTTTTCATTAAAAGGCTGAGCAGGAAATGACAGAGTAGAAGATAATCATCACATAGTATTTCTATTTATCAATTTAATAATGCAAATCAGAGCTCTATATGATCCACAATTTATTTTAAATCGATTGTGCAACGGATTCAGCTTTGGCCAGCATAATAAATTACACCAGCTTACTCATTGAGCTTTATTAATATATTGTTTTAAAACTCATTTCCTTAGCGGGAAACGCGAAACTTTCCATCGCAACGTCTGTTATTTACATTTCGGTAGTGTTACTTCACTCCAGCATTTGCATGAAATGTCGCTTTAGTGTATTACGACTGTTGTGTTTTTAAGTTTTGATAAACTTTTTTCACACTGTAGAGATGAAAATGCTTTTGGTTCCTATATAAAAAGTGAACATCGCGATTTCCCTGGCAATAAATTATATTGGTTTATAGGTCAAACTTGCGTTGGAGGTTCTGCCCTCTGCGCTTTAGGAATAGAATAGAATCTGTACCTTCTTCAATGCATAATTGGTGGTCATATTAGATTCATCAAATTAGAAGAAGGCATGTAATTCGTCATTATTGTGCAAGAGGTTTTGCATTGCTTGGCACTAACGTCCACTTAGAAGAAAAAAAGCAATGAATCGGGAAATAAGAGTAATTTTTAATTACTGAATGGACGGAGGTAGTTTAATTAAAGACGGCCTTGAACCTTCGAACTTTCGCCCATTTTCTAAGTTTTTTCTTCCGATGCGTCCTCCGGGAAGCTGGGAAGAAAATACCGACCATATAAATTTATATGTGAAATAAGATTCAGTCACACAAGAATCCAGCTCGACAACAAAGCATTTGCATGGGTAAATTACCCACGTAAGCCGAGAGTCCATTCGAGAATTAGTCCCGACTACAGGACCTTTTGCGAACCCAATTAAAACGGTTAGAGTAAAACACAACAACGGCCATGGAGCGAGAGAGAATGGAAAATCGACACAACAATGTTCCGCCGGCGATCTCTCGCATGGGCAGTTTTCAGTCCGGAGAAGACAGGAAAGAGTGGGAGGGAGATGGCCAATGAAGAGGAGGTGGGAGATGTGAGTAGTAATGGAGAAATGGAATCAGAGGAAGGAGTGGGCAGAAGAGAGACGGGGGAAAGAAAAACTGGAGAGTTTGGGCCGTGGGCAGGGGGGAGACCCTCCTGAGGAGAGAAATCGATAAAGCCGGCTACTCCGGGAGGCAAGGGATGTGTACGGGAGGGTGAGGAGACCTGAGGTGAGGTGAGGCGTGTTGGAGGAGGGATCGGGGTTTTTGGTGAGCTGGGAGGGAGAGGTGCGTAGAGAACGTAGGAAGGCTATTTGCAGAAGAGAGGGAAACTGAAGATTGGGGGTTGACTTGGTGTCAAAGCACTGGATTCTCATCTCGAGGTCGCGGGTTCAAATTCCGGCAGTGGCAAGAAACCCTACCTCGTAATGTGTAGAGAACACTTGGTTTACTGCTGTGATTTGAGCAATGTTTACCTAAGATCCGGGTATGAATGCGGCTATTGGGTAAGTTTTAAGTGGAATCGCTACCCTTACATGGGTACCACGTGGAGAGCAATTCAAGGAGAGTATTACTATTTCCGTCAAAAGGGGGGTTAAACTATAGGCTCAATGGTGTCTTTCGTTGAGAGTAGGCCGCAAATACGCCGTGTTTGTCTTCACCATTCCTCCATTCCCCTAATAAGCCTACGCTTACCAGTCTCCCCAGTTATCCTTCGTGGCGAAAATTACTTCAGTTGTTGGTCACCTCCCCAAACAATCTACCAACTAACCAACCTTGAGAGTGAAGTGGTATTTCAAATGGATGTTAGGCAGTCAGCAAAGTAAGGTCATTTATTCAGGATTAGTTCTTGACACTAGTGGCCACTTCGAGAAAAAGAATGGTTTTTCGGGGAAAGGAAGTAACTTTTGACTATGTAGACGATAAAGGTAGCAAAATTAATCAACTTTGAACATTTTAGCTCTCGCCGTCTCACTTTTTTCTTCTGATGCATGAACAAGAGAATAGGGAAGAAATGTCTGTCGTTAAATTTCGTTGATTGGTTATTAAAATAGGGACTCACGCTTGGGCCATCGGGATGGAGAGGTAGTACATAGCTAGCGCACCAACCCGGTCCCCCTCAGGGAGTAGGATGAAATATATCCGTAAGATAGGGATCCAAATAGGAATCCGTATTCCGTCGAAAAATCTTCGCCAACTCCTGGGTTCTAACCCGGATCCTCCGGCTGGATGCTGCTACTCTAGCCGCCACTCCTACCCGATTGAAAGGCATGTTATTACTCGCCATCATTGCTTATGATGGCATACTACGTGACACTAGCAGTGAATTCATGGTGACCAGTGACAATAATTTAACTTTTTCTAGCAATTTTGTTTCATTTGGTAATTGATTCAGTGAAATGCAATAATTGAGCTTTATTTGATATACCACAATGAAGAATGTTTGAGCGATGAGTTGATTCACATAGAATTTGATAAATTTTGCGTTATTTTAAAGAAAAAAACCCATCTTTTTAATGACATAAAAATATTGATTTTAAAAATCAATATTATCAAAATATTAATTTAATGACATCAAAAATAACCCCTTGCCTAACTACTTTTCGAGAAATTACTCTGAAAATAAAAGCTGTTTAACATGGGATAGATTACGGCTGTGCGCTCCAGAGGGAGAATGTTGAGCAGATTAGGAACTTCTAACGCCTAGATTTCGTCAAAAAACTGTGTATGCTTTCTGAATTATTTATAAAAATTAATCAAATACTCACCGCAGTACTTTTCACAGAATCGCAAAAAAACCTTCTATTGAGAAAGGCGATTTCACCGTACGGCTTGAAAAAATGAGTTAAGTTGGAGACTTACGTGGTTTCTTTATTTAATCACTGAGAATTGTTGTCATAAATAACTATATTTTGCACAATTAATATTACAATAATTACTTCATACTTCTTACAGACGCTGAAATAAAATTCTAATATGGTCTCCGTTATGACTAGGGAACTTTCTCGCACAAACTACCTAAAATCGAATGTTATATAGCAATATCGCATTGATGATGAATTTCAACACATTCGATTGGCAAATAATGAGACATCAATGGCATCAGTGGTTCTGCATCGCATATTATTACATAAAGTATATAGATACAGGTATGAAATGTTGATATATATATCCCAATCATAATCCAGAAGAAGAAAATCCCGCCTTGGTACGTCTACGTGTATGGGAGGGTGGGGGGGAAGACTTGAGGAGGTGAGGGGCGGAAGGAGGGTGACGGGGCTTTTGGTGATCCGGGCCGGGGGAGGGGGGGGGAGAAAGAGGTGCGTAGTGTAGTAAGGGCGGTTGTTTGCAGAGGAGAGGGAAACTGGAGAGTGAAGAGGAGGGAGACGTGGAGGGGGTTTGATAAGAGGGCGGCGCGCCGTCGGCGGTCGTAGTGCGGTGGTCAGAGGACCCACGCACGGCGAGAGAGAAAAAGAGAGGGACAAGACTTCTGAAAAAATATTCGGAATAAAAAAACGTTCCTCTTGCCCAGCCTGCCCTTTTACCTTCGCTTCTCTCTCTACATTCATTTTTCTCTTCCTCTGAGCTCTCTCTCTCTATTTTCCCCTTTGTTTGCCTCTCGTCAAACTCGAGGCTTTTCCCTTGTTGTCGGAATCGGAAACTCCGGAAGAACGAAATGATCCGGCGCACGGAATAAAAAACGGGGACGCTTGAGAGAGATGGGTGGGGGGAAGGGGGGGAGGAGTGGTTTGTCGAAAAGCGATGACTAGGCGGGGGCGAGTCTCGCGACGACACCGCACGAGGCAGAGGAGGGAATTCGGAGGAAGAGAGGGGAGGAGTGGTGGGGCGGGCGGGGAGAAAAAAGAACACCGAGGAAAATTGCGCCCTGATTAATGTTTCATCCGATGTCCAGCGGGGTGGGGAAAGGTAGTGGGGGAGGGGGGGAAGAATGTCAGAAAGCCGTCCCGAAAATCACAAACTAGACCTCCGCGTGGAGTCTACTTGTTATTTTGTCGCGCTTCCGTCGCTCCTTCTGGCGACTCATCGCTCGTGAAAGATCAACTGGGTGGGACGAAGTTCGTGTGGCGAAGCCTGCGCCCTTGAATCACTAGGGGTGCCCACTTTGAGCGACGCTGGTGACATTTTCCTTTTTGACGAGTCGTGTTCATTTATTATCTATTTAAGTTTAAGCTTAGGATTCTTGGCGTGCATGCCGCCCGCCAATGATAACGGTGACCAGCAATTCTGGAAACGAAGCGAAATATGGTACAAAACAACTACAGGTTGTGTCCGCGATACTACCGTATGCGTTAAGGGGCCATTCAAGTATTACGTAAGGTGATTTTGGCATATTTTTGAACCCCCTCCTCCCCCATGTAAGACAACGTAAGATTTCATGAACCCCTACCCTCCCAATCTTACGTAAGTTGTCAAATATTTTTGCAACCATTCGCATAGTTAAAAATTCATGGGCCATTCCATGTCCAAGTTTGCAATAATTGACCTTACCACCGCCAGTTTTATTTTTTTTACAAAATCATAGGCCCTTCTTAGAAACGTAGAAATATGATTTTTTAGTCGGATATCGAGAATGATTTTCGATATTGCGCGACTCGTAAAACACTAGGTGACAAACAAAAACACATGCGATGTCTTCAAACTAATGGACGCAAGGAATTGATCATACCATAGTTAAGTATAAATTCAGGCGTACTACCTGGTAATCTTACGAATCAGGTAATCTTACGAATCAGGTAATCTTACGAATCAGGTAATCTTACGAAGTCAGATTTTTCGTTCAATCCCCCTCCCTCCCCAAAACGTCTTACGTAATACTTGAGTGGCCCCTTATGTCATGAAACGTCTTCTTGTGAGTGGGGAGGGGATGAATAGGTTGAAATGAATAAATGCATTAATACAGGTAAACGAAATAAATGCCATCGCATTCATCACGCCAGATTCGTCGTCGGCGTTAAAGGTGGCGCCACCTTTGCATACACACTTGCAGCAGGCGCTGATTCGGTCGTCTCTTAGTTTATGCCACTTCTGAAATTTTCTAGAATGTTATGTTGATGACATTCTGGATTTATTGATTCAAAGTTTGACTCTCTATTATCCAATAATTTCTTTCTACAGGTATTTATAACCTCTTAGGGAAATGTAGGCATTTTCCCTTGAAACGCACAAACTTTTCAATATTTCGCAACTTAAATCTTTCAACTTTTTTAAACTCAATAAAAATCCGTGTTTTACTTAATTTATTCCTTAGAGCGACCAAAACTCTTTCAAATGCACCTACTCACGAGCTCCTCGCACCATTTCACGTCGATATACGCTAATTTTACCATGGTGGCGACACGTGATTTTACAATGTCGTGATTCCATACTTGTGGTAATAGCAATGAAGAGACTTTGTGACTTCCACAGTTTATTTGAAAAAAGAATGACCGGTTTCGGCTGTCAAGCCATCTTTAAGGTACACAATACAGGTAATTAATGGACCTGAAGATGGCTTCACAGCCGAAACCGGTCGTTCTTTTTCAAATAAACTGTGGAAGTCGCGAAGTCTCTTCATTGCTATTATGAAGTCCTTCCACCACGTCATAGCTTCCAATTTCGATTTAACTTGTGGTAATATTCGTTAGTATGATGGCGACATTAAATCTACGATTGCAATTTACATAAGTCTTTCAATCTTCCTCTTGTGAATGGAGTATGACTGATTCGGATATCTCTTTTACTTAAGGAGTAATAGAAAATGTTTGGTGTACACAATTTTGAATAGCCGCCAGCCAAAGGTTCCACCTCATCCTTACCTTTTTTATAAGAATTCAACAAATAGAGTGAAATCGAAAAAGTTGAGAAATCATCGGTATTGACATTGAGGGTTTGGTGTGGACCAGTTGTAGAGTTTTATAGGTGGAGGGAGGATCGGACAGTATTACCGTCCAAAGTTGTTTCGTGGAGAGACCCATTTTGTGGCATTACGCACCTTGCTAACTGAAAAGTTAAGTTGTGGACCCAGTGATGTTCTCGTTCTAAGGTATAGTTTTAAATTTACCTATCTCTCTAGGGTATAAGCTTAAACGTTAAACTCCTACCATCCTTGTTTTACTATATTTTAATAATAATTCTTGACTCAGGTAACCTCGAGAAACCTCAGCAGTCGCTCTGGCTAATGGACTGATGAAAGATCGTCGGATGGGGTTGGTGTGAGCGAGTTTCTGACCTGACTTGTGTCGCTGGATTGCCAGGGAGACCTCATGTAAGTGATATTTATTACGTTTTCGTTCTGTGAGTGAGTGAGTTTATGGTATGTTATTGTAATTTTGGATCGTAACGTATATTCGCTCTTCCGCATTTCTTAATGGGACCGTAAAAACTGACCAAACGCTGATGATATCGTTGAGTAAAGATGTATGGAACAATTAATGCACTTAACGGACTTTCTTGGGCCATGAAGTGTTACTGCTATTGCGCGATAGTTTTTGCCTCACAGAGTTATATTACTTAATTCATGTGATCCGCTGACAAAGTTACTGAGATTGCTTAAATACAGCTAAAAAATGAAAATAAACATTATTTTCTAAATTTATACAGAATTTTGATGTAAATTAATTGAATAATACGTGCATTGTAAAAAAGGTTATTTGGATCAGTGCGTGACGGTGGGTGGTATGCCTGGGTAAGAAGGGGGTTGCAATAGTTCATTTCTACAATTTTTACTAGTACCTTGGTAAGAAAAATATTCGGGAACATACCCTAGGAATGAATGAATGCAATAAATGTGGTTTAGAGATGAATGCTTATGGAGAAGGCTTTCTAACCCCTCTTTATTTGAATGATATCCAACAATTTACATTCAAATGAAAGGACGGAAAAAAATAAATATTCACAATTTTTTTTCCGTCCTTTCATTTGTATGTAAATCGTTGGATATCATTAAAATAAAGAGGGGGTAGAAAGCCTTCTCCATAAGTATTTATCTCTAAACCACATTTATTGCATTAATTCATTTCTAGGGTATGTTCCCGAATATTTTTCTAACCAAGGAACTAGTAAAAATTGTAGAAATGAACGAGTGCTGAAAACGGGGAAAGCTTCATGCATAATGTCATAGGAAAAAGCTGCACATAATGTATGAGAGGCATTGGAATAGACGAGTCATGAAATTCATGCCGCTTTAAATGCGGGCTGTAAATATATGAGCTAAAAAATAAATATTCATGTCCGGTGGCTGCTCCTTCTGTTGAGGTCTGCTTTACGGTTGGTGAGCATATTTATTAAGAGAGAATATCAAAGATGGAGGCCGGGGAGAGCGAGCGATAAATTTGTCTCCGTCATAAACTGAAATTTGAGATCCTGAAAGCGATTTCTCTAGTGCCTTTGGAATTGCTTTTTTTATCAACTCTGAGCCGACGGAATTGGATTGGCGAGTAAGGAGAGACTGAAAAACTTAAGCGGAGAGAAGTGGGATGTGAGAGACTTGGGGCGGTCTAGAAGAACGGTGAGACGCATCAGTCGTAGATTTGAATTAGAGAGAAATAGATCAAGAGATAGATCGGATTTAAGTTTTTATATCTGCGGATTGTCCGTAAATGCGTTGAGAAAATCTCTCTTTTTGTTTGAAATTCAATCTTTACGCATAAATTTAATTAGAACGCTTTATGCAAACAGAAAAAAAACCCCGATAGATTGCGGAGGTCTAAAGAAACAGTATCTATTACTGCTTAAATCGAATTGCAAACAAAAATATCACTTTGGGACTTATCATTGACCTCACTATGTAATTATAACTTTTATGAGAGTACCTATATGGTGAACTTCGAATATTCATTCTTGAAAAGAGTTACTGAAGGGGTGGAGGTTTGTCATACCATGTTTAGATGTTCTTGAAATATTAATTCGTTTGGTTTTTTAGCTTCGGATGGCGCTGCTGCTAATCTTTAGTCTTATGTGACCTTTTTCTGCGAAAAAAACCCAATACGTTCTCCCGATGAAGAATTTACCTTATATATAATGGAAGAGCAGAAATGTAAATATTTGTCATCGACACTTCTTGAGAAATAATTCACGAAATATTTACCCTTGCGAAAAAAGTTTATTACGTCCAACAGGTATATGAATCAAATCTCGCAAGACGTAAGGCATTTATATTTATTTGTGAACAAATTATTTTAACGAAGCACTTGCAAAGGGAGAAAATCAGCCGTTGATTACAGTTTTGTTGAGTTTGTTCTTGACCAATTTGAATTGATTGCATGTATTTTATAGAGGGTTGGTCAATGTTTAAAAAAAAATTGTCAATTTCCTTTCGCCGTTTCACTATTGAATATTAGCATCATCCGGGCTTATGGTGAAAATGAGAGCATTGAAAATCTATTTCTTGTTATGGATAATGGTGATGGTAATGGTCAGTTACCATAGCCATTATCCATAACAAGCAATATATTTTCAATGCTCTTATTTTCACCTTAAGCCCTGAAGATGCTAATTAATATTAAATAGCGAAACGTTGGCGTAAGTAAATTGACATATTTTTAAAATCTTGACCAACCCTCAATCAAATACAGTTGATAATAGTGCAAGCATGGGTGCGGTGAAGGTTCATTCATTGTTATCGAGTGGATGAGCAAGTTTGTAAGTTTGATTCTCCGACAAGTTATTTATTTTGAATAGTTGTCTCAATTATTGAAAATTGTATTGTATATAAATGAGTTAATTCTTGTGTTTCCGCTGCGCTGGGGTTAACTCTTGCGTTTTGATTTGTAGATGTTCCCTCAATTCTCCCGGGTATTCCAGGTCAACTGCTGTCAACCCAAATCAACACACGCGATGAAGACCCGAAAGAATGGAGAGAATATTGACGTATAAGTTAGTTGATTTTTAGAAATATTTCCGTTCGCGCTATCTAAATGCAGACAAGCTGATGGATAATTATTGAAGGGAAGCATGCCACGTTTACCCTGAGATGAATTATTTTTCGGAAACGTGAAAGAGTTTCAATATCAGGGTTGTGACCTTAGTAAATCTCTCCTCTCCCTTCCCACTTTCCTCCCCCACCCCATCAATTAATAATGTTAAATCACTACGTACTCCAAAGTGCCGAAAGGAGATATTGTTCGCCATAAGAAGAACCTTGAGCTCCCATTATCTCTCTGTATAGGTTTATCCTGTTATGGATGGAGTAGATGGGAATCAGTGATTGATAAGATGCACAAAGCAGGGATCAAAATGTCATCCAATCGAATCATGGAAATAACTTCACAGCTTTGCCGTCTGGTTTTGGCCAAGACGAAAGAAGAAAATATCGGATGGCAAAGTAGGCCTGTGGTTTTCCTCGAAAATACTCGCGATTTCCTTAAAATTTCAAAACTTAGAGCAAACATTGTGATCTAGTGTATCCCCAATAACAGTTGGATTGATCAAAAAGTGTATTTTGGTGCCATAGACGCATTCAGAGACCCCGAAAACCCGGAAAAGACCCCCAACATGGGCATGTTGACTACCGAGGGCTTATCGCGGATCCAGGCCGCTATTTTCCAATATGGCAGCGATACTTCGACTTCCGGTCGTCAGATGTATAAATTAAGGCTGCAATTGAATTTATTGGGTCCGAATCATATGAAATCGGTACCTAAAATCCATCTCTAGCTCGTTGACACAAATTTCAAAGCTTTTTTTAAACTTCCCCTCCCGCTCCCCTGAAATTTGAGCCCGCACGGTCAATTCAATGGGTGCTTCGGGCCAAATCGGCCAAACAGGTCCAAAGTATAACTGTACCTATCGGTTTGCTTGTATCACAATTTGCAACATGGTTTAGCGTACCGCTAGCACTATAAGTTTAACAGAAAGGAAAAAAATAAATGCCTAAAGGTCGTTTTACACGGTACATTTATTTGTACAATCTATCGTGTGAACGCATGTACAGTCAAGTGCGCAAGAAAATATTGTACGAACGACTGAATGTCGCTTTACACGATGAGTGCAAACGCATAATTTTCCGTGCAATTTAGCGGTAGAAATCGATTGGAATTTGCGAGTGTTTTGTTTATCATGTTTATGTTTCACTCACGTTTTTGACACCTTGAAAAGCTGATCACCTGAAATTCGGAACCGCGACTCGACCATCTGCCTACTGAGAAAGGAGACAGACTCCCGGTTTTGACAAAGCTCTCTTGGACTATTCTCTCTGGCTTTATATTCGACCTTTGCATCATTTCGTTTTTTCTCATCTGGATTTTAGTGCGATAATTCATTGACGTTTCTCGCCGGATCTCCACTCTTGATAGACAAATTTCGTGGGTTTATTATGTGTGTGACAAAGTCTTATTATCAAGTGGTATAGCGGAACACGGGACCCTTTTTTTAGTCCCTCCAAATTTCCCTCCCTTGTATTCTTACCAATGTTTTAACGTATTTTTTAAAATGATTTCGTTACTTACTAACCAGCAGAATTAAAATGATTATTATTGTATCACGCGGGATATCAAGAACTCTACTTGAGGACGTGACCAGTCATAAATTTTGTGGAATAAAATAATTTTTAACCAAAAGATCGCGATTACACTGAAAAACCAGAACACCAAATAACACAACGAAATGACGATGTAAACATTTGAGCAACTTTGAGTTAACTCTTCTCGGGTTCTCCCCTGGTTCAAACTATTCATAATTGCCGACGTCATTAATTCTTACCTTGAGAATGAGTGACGAGTTTTCTCTCGAAACGTCGACAGTTATGTATAGTTTGAACCGTTGGAGAGCCCGAGAAAAGTTCACTCATTAAAGATTATATACACAGGATAATAGTTACTCATATTATTCGACGGGAAAGTTTTAATCCTTTTTATAAACAACTTTATTTTCAATCGTAACACAGGCACCACAGTTTTTGCCATATTTGCGCCATCTGTTGAATAAAACCGGATCGAAATTGTATGATTGACTGAATGGAATTAGAACAGGTTCTATTTTCCGTTCAGTCATTCATACATTCGCACAAGCGTTCGCACGATTTGCCGCTTTACACGGTACGATTTCCTGATACATGCGTTCGCACGATAGATTGTAAAAAAAATGTACCGTGTAAAACGGCCTTAATACAATTATTTTTCACGAATCTACGCCGATTCCAGGATTATTTCAGGTAATTCCAGGGATTTTGACAGGGGACTAAAATTCCAGGAATTTTTTATTTTACAGGAGACTAAAATACCTATTTTTTAACATAATCGGAGGTAGATTTGAAGCTACACAAAAAATTGCTACGAATGCAGATACGTTTTAGCCGTAAAATCCAAGTTCCAGTGACATTCCAGGAATTCCAGAATATTTCGGTTATCCCACCTGGAAACGAGGGGGACTTTTTTCATGACTCCTCCAGGGGTGTATGAACATACTGGTCAAGAAAATGTTTAGTAATTATAAAATTCCGGGTTTGGGTGAAAATAGTTCTATCTATCCTGTACTATAAGACAATCGCATGGAAACATCCGTAAAGTAAATAAATTCGATTTTCTCCTATGCTTTCATAGCCGACCGGGGGATAAGGTTGACTTTTTGGAGTGTGGGAGAGGTAAACCTTTTGGGGATTAAGGAACCCACTTCCGAACCTAGAAAGCACTCATCTTGAGTGGTCGGGCTTTCAAGAATGAGGCAAGAAGTGGTGGACTAACATCCTCTGACCCGATTTCCTCTGAGGGGGAACCAAATCCACGATGAAAAGGCCATAAATCAGCATACACGCAGTTGCCGCAGTGTTACCCCATCATCGGATGGCTCGCGATAGGATTATGGCCATCATCGTGTCGTATGGACACTCTCCGGATCTGACAGCAGTCGGCACAGTGATTTAATACCAATTTGCGTCTTCCCAGCTGTACATCACATTCAATCTCGTGCACTCTCCAAACCTTTACACCAACTGAGCGAAAGGTTTATCCATTAGTTCGACTGAGATTGAAACAAAGCTTTTCTATGGTCTTAGTGTAAACAAAGATATTTTTCTAAGCTATTAAATCCTAAGTTGTAATCATTGCGATCAATGCACTACCACGTTTTGCTTTATAATTTGGGCAAATTTAATTAATAAAATAATTTAATTTTTAATAATGTAGCTTTATTAATTTGTTTACAACTGAGCGTCAAAGGGTTTACAGCAGGAATTATCTTTTAAATAACACACCTTCATGTGACCTCCATGCTCTTTTTTGTAACAATCCGAGGCACAGTAGATTCAACTCTTCTAGACATTCTATAATATTTACAATTGATTAATAGCAACACAGTTCGCGATTGTTGTGTAATAATTTCAGCTAAGTTAACGGGCGTGATTTCATCACTTATTGCTGTCTAAGTTAAGGATTAAGTTACTCTCAATAAAGAAGAGCGAAGAAGTATATTGACTGCAAACCACTAGCGTTTGAGCCTGAAAATGTTCATCTCCGTCATCATATAGTGGCAGCTTACCTGGCGGTGAATAATTATTGAACCAATGTTGAAATTGGCGAGTGAATAATCTTGCTTATAGTAAATGCAATCCATCCTCCTGACCTTGAGCGAATGTTTCGCTTCATCTGAGTTTACATCTACATCTACATACTACCCCGCAAGCCGCCTCAATAGGCGTGTGGCGGGGGGTGTTAGGACACCAGCCGTTTACATATAAAAAGGAAACGCTCTAATGAAATTACGCCTAGCATTTATTGAAGTCCCTTATTGTTCGGGGGAAAAACGAATTCCCATACCCATCCGTTCGGCAAAATATCTCTCTTAATTTATCGTTTCTGTCGGACCTGGAAATATAGTGGGGTTCTAATATGATGTTCTCCGTGTCGCTCTGAAAGATATCTATTCTCAATTGTTCAAGCAATCTGAGCCTAGCGCGCAGCCTCCGAGTCTCTAGCGGCTCCCAGCCTAATTCGTTTAACATCTGTGTAACGCTGTCTGTACGCCCGTAGCAGTTTTTGACGAATCGCGCAGCTTTCCTTTGTATTTTATTAAGTTCCCGGATTAAGTCTTTCTGCACCGGATCCCATATGCTCGCTGCATATTCAAGGTGTGGCCGGACGAGTGCGAAATAGCACCTCTCTTTTACTTTTTCATCCGAAAATCTTCCCACAATACGCTTGACGAATCCTAGCTTCTTCAGAGCTCTGCCACAAATATTTCTTATATGTGTTCCCCACGATAGGTCCGAAGTTATCGTAACTCCTAGATACTTCAATTCATCTGTCGCCTTTATGTTAACACCATCCACAGCATATACATGGGAATAGTTGGACGACCTCCGCAATAATGTACCGCCGTGAATTTGCTCAGATTAAGTTCGAGTCCCCACTCTTGGCTCCACACATGAACGTTGTTTAGACGGGCTCACACGTAAATCGTCGCGCTATTGTGTAGCGGCGAAGTTATCGCTGAAGTGTAAACAATTAAAAGTTAGTCCGAACTTTCTGCACGAAGCATTAGTAGTCCTAGGTGTCTAAAATCGTTGATTGAGGAAATAGACTTGTGGTGTCAACTATGAAAAAAAACTTCCACTTTACGAATAACGACGAACGCGTAGTGATGGGTGGCTTGAAAAAAAAACGATCGTTTAAAAATTTTCAATGGAATAAAACCAAAATTACATTTTATTGAAAAGAATACAGCAAAAACATCCAAATTTAGAGTAAATCAACAATATATTTTCAGAACATGCTCTGCGGCTTTACCAGGGCCATAGATAGAAGATTCTATCCATGGCCTTGGGATTTACAATTGTCTTGTGCCATCTATAGTATGCACACGGTTTACCTGTAGACTAGCGCTCTATGAAAGACTAAAACTAAGGAACAGCTTCGTCATTGGAACCAACGCCCTTTCCGTTTAAGCCGTTGTTGTTGCAAGGTGGTCAATTTCATTTTACAACGAAGGAACAACTAAGCAAGATTCTTTCTTTTGTTAGGGCAGACTAGGTTTAAATTAATTTAAATCAGAAAAGCATCAAACTTTTACCTTTTGAGCTCAAAATATACCACATTTTGATATCTTCTTCATGCACGAGATATCTGGTTTTCAGAACTTCATGTCGCACACTTTGCAGAAAGCGGAGTGGTGCCCAGCGATTTGCCTCTGGCAACGCAGACTCTGCTGAAGCTGGTTGCAGCGATGGCACTGTACGCCATTTGGACATACGCCATCCCCACATTCTTAGATGATGGTAGTTGGTGATGAAATTGGAAGAAAAGACGAAATAAATGTACCCGCGGCAATAGTAGAGAGGATATAAGTGGGAAAGCTAGTTTTTGGAAGTGTTATATTTCACTTCTTTCCTCAAAATCTCCATTTTACTCTATCGTACGTTTTATGGTATTAAATACTTAGCATGGTATTGAATTGTGGTATGACGTAATTAATGTTGTAGTCTGTCAGCTTCATAAGATGTATATCGTTCTTGTAATAGTAGTATGTCTGTTTAACGTGCTTCGACGGCTAAAGGTCATTTCGCACATTCTGTCTGCCACTTGCAGACAGGGACAACAGCTGTCAGACGAATAGGTGGATCACCCCTCCTAATTCGAACTGCGTTCAAACGATACTTAACTTCGGTGACTGTTCGGGAACTGGTGCTTTCATCGTAGTTGGCCGTTGGCCCTATATAATTCTGTTGTAGCTAGTATTTTCTCTTGATTGTTCCATAATTTTCATTTTAAACACTCAAATCGTACCATCACTTTAGTGTAATTAATGAATAGGTAGTATGAACGAAGAGGACAATAGATCTATTGTGCCCTATATTTTGAAGTGGTGGTAGTTTATGTTAGTAGTTAATTATTGATGAAAATCATAGCATGATATTTTCTGCCAAAACTTCATTGTAGCTATGTTCATTGTGTGCATTCCATAGTCGTACTTTCTATGTGTTTACTGTTAGTACTCTCACTATGCATGGGATATCAGCTGCATAAATCATAGTGAAAGATACTGTAGTAATACCCACCATGAGTTAAAAGGTAGATGGTATAAATCAATTATATTTTGGTCTTGACATAGTTATTTATGCAACATCAATCATGCTAATGAAATTCTATGAAAAAGCAGATTGAATAATTCTATTGTTTTTTAAGAGCGAATGCAAAGTATTGAGTTTATTATCATTGAAAACCGTGCAGCTGACTTTCAGGTCAAAATGTAAATAAAACGGTCTATAGGGTAAAAAATATTTTTCCAAAGAAATAAAAATTAAAATAAAAAAATTGTTTTATCCGCTATCTAATAGACTTCGAGCAATAAAAATTTCGGAGTTAATTTCTTGTCTTGTGATGTATTATTTCTACCGTCATTGTCTTTGTATGTACATGTTTTTAGTTGTAGCTTGTGATTTTACGTCGAAACTGCCATAATAAGAAATAGTGCCTACCATGATTTTAGCTTTTTTAATAGAATGCAATAACCTTTTTAAAAAGCAAAGGTTTAAACTCTTTTTACAAAGTCTACTATTTACTTTAAAAAAAAAGACAAGTAGTAGACTTTGTAAAAAAAGTTTAAACCTTTTCTTTTTGAAAATGTTATTGCATTCTATTAAAAAAGCTAAAATCATGGTAGGCACTATTTCTTATTATTGTGTAACGACCAAACGATGGTTTTATGCACCAAGTGCCATTTTCAAGGTATTAAATACATCAAGCTCTTTCAGTAAGTATTTATCTTAACACTGGGAGGTGGAAGATGATTGGTTGGAATATAATTCGGCTAATTTAGGGAAATGGAATGAGGGAGATAAGGAACCATACCGAAGTCCAGATTAGCAGGCAAACGAATGAAGGAAGAATACGAGGACATATGTGGAGGCCATAGCCTCTCTTTCAAGTGGTGGTGGCCAGCCACGGGTGGTATAGAGGAACATGTGACGGGGGAAGGGGGTTAGAAACACGTGGTCATTTCATGGAAAAAAATCTGATAGATTATTTACGAGTTTAAAATACCTTCAGCATGGCACTCGTTGACGGCGCCTTGGAAGGTCATTCCATCAAAATGTGGAATACGACCTGTTCATCGCCTAATATACAACATTTTATCTGTGGGGTGATCTACCGGTGAAAGTAGGTTTGGATGGAATAGAGTGAAAACATCATATAGACTAACAGACGCAGGTTCCTATCTCCTTATACGTTTTATTCCTTCAGGTCGACATACGTCACCCCGTCCCCAGAGCCTATTCTCTTTCTTCCACTTCCTCGCTTACCCATCATGATCCACTCTTTCGCAGCCTTCAGTATTCTCTCGCCCCTTATTGACGCTTCCAACCAAGGTTGTTATAAGAACCTTGGCTTTCAACGACGTACTACTCTACCACCTGCCAATCTCCTCCAAGAAGCTTTCACTCCTAACCCACCGACTCGAGCTCTTCTTTCTGTACGTCGCCCTTTATTCTTTTTTCGCCATACCCACATCTCAAATGCCTTCGGACTCTGTGCGTCCTCTTTTCTCAGAGTTTATGTTCCTATTAACATCAATATTTTGTTTATTTGTATCTCAAGATAGGGTCGCTTAAGGATGCGAGTACTCTTGTCGCTCTCTTCACTGAACGGCAACAATAACTTGAACTTTGTTGTCAAATCGATGAATATTGACCTTAATCCCTCTTCTAGATGTGGTTTCACATTCGAAGGGAGCATTGTGGCATCTAATCGACGAAACCTTTCTCTCCTTCTTCACGCACAGATCGTCCGAAATATCTACTACAGGCTACTGTATTATTCGTGTTGCGTTGGTTTCGTCGGTCTAAAGAATTCATACAGAAAGTTCGTAATAATTTATGCGCTTTCCGGCGCAGTCATGGAATGATGATGAAACTTCTGAGATGCTTTCACTGTCTCTGTCATCTATCATATTTCTTCTGAGTTTGGAAATGGATTGGGCTCCATTCGATGGAGGCCCTCTTCGAAATTAATGCTTAAGTATTTCGTATCCTGCAATAATTAATGGGCCTAAAGGAAAGTTACTGTCAAAAGACTGAATTTATGTTTATTTGTAATATTTTCACGCTGTATTTTAGAATCAACCGTACTTCGACAATAATGACCATCACCTAGGTAAATGTTTTCGAAACCATGATCTGTTAAATTCCTGAACATGGCGTGGAAAATTTCCATATTGAGTTTCATTCTGCCATTTTGTTGATGAAAAACTTACTCCACTTGACGACTGAGGTTATGTACTACAAGTTTATTTTCTTTTGACATTTATTGTCGCTGGTTGGAGCTATTGGCTGGTTGAGGTGGGTGGTTGCGTTCGAAGATGCTTGTTTAATTTTCGCAATTTTGGGATGAAAACATTTCATTTTTTTGGCAATCTGCTTCGTTAAGGTAGTGGGTATGAACCTTTTCCTGTGGTCCACCTGCTTCTCGCAGGCATTTCAGAATTGGTGAATATCGGACAAGATTAATCAATTGGTCAAGTCCGCGTGGCAATTACGCGCGGGCGTTTATCCGTTCTGATCGGTTGTGAGGGCCTCTGCATAAGCAAAACACGGTGAGGGGAATGCTCTCCGACTGATTTACGTACGTCCCTCCTGTCGATCTTTAACCCCTACCCCAATGTTCCCTCCCTCTAAATCAGTGCCCTTTGGTAAGCCTTTCTATAGGCAGCGTAGAGCGAGACCCTCGGATTTGAATTGCCTCATTTAGGGGAAGCGGGTCAACTCCAACCGATGCTCTTGATATATTTTCGCGTTGCTGCCCGAGGAGTTGCGAACTTTTTAGATATCCGAGTCAGGCACACGATCAGTGAAACCGGTTGGTTATTACAAAGGCCAGCTGGGCAGATCGGCAGTTTGACCACTTGTTTCTAATTGGGGATTTTGAACTTTGGGATGGAATCGAAACTTTGAGGACAGCATTTATCATGTACTTTCGTTTGAAGGTGAATTCTGAATAATCATCTTTTAATTGATCGTTTACATGATAATATTAAGGTGGTTTGAGGGAGATAGTTCCCTAGTCATAATGGAGACCATATTCAAATTTTATTTTTTGATTTCAGCGTCTGTAAGTAGTATGAAATAAATATTGTAATATTAATGGCGTAGAAATATAGTTATATACGACCAAAATTCTTAGTAATTAATTAAATAAAGCTACATAAGTCTCTAACTTGACTCATTTTTTCCCGCCGTACGGCTGAAAACCCTTCAAAACAGTAGGTGTTTTTGCGTTTCTGTAAAAATTACTGTGGTGAGTAACAGATTATCTTTTATAAATAGTTGAGAAAACATGCAATCTACTCACCGTTAGTTTTTTGACGAAATATAGGTGCTAGAAGTGCCTAATTTTTTCAATATTCTCACTCTGGAGCGGACAGCCATAATCTATCCCATGTAAAACAGCTTATATTTTTTAGGCAAATTGCTCGAAAAGTAGTTCGGCAAGGGGTTGATATTTTGATATCTTTGGAAAGATGAGTTTTTTCTTTAAAATGAGGCCAAATTCATCAAATTCTAGGTGAAGTGATTTTTCGCTCAAACTACCTTAACTGTATACTACGTATCTTATATTAAGTCACCGCGCTGGAATAATGGCTATCTAATTTAGGATTCAATGCCTAAAAACCTAAAATTTAGAGTCTATAATTATATTCTGCATTGAAATATATTTTTTATTGGTCGTATCGCATGCTCTTCTACAAATTAATCGACACCAAGTGTGAGTGGCAGGTGTGTCATCGGAATATCTTGACTTCACGCTCCATTGAATAATAGCTGCCCGTTTTTTTCAGTTTCCACGACGGATGAATTTTTTCTCTGCATTATGCTACTTTTAGCTTGCGATTGTCTTTTGCTTGAACTATTTTACGGATACTGAGTGCATCCTTCGGGTTGCGGATGAGAACCTCTATATGTGAGAAGTAGATGTGAAATAAGGGAGTTCACTTGACGAATAAGTGACGGCAACTAGAGGGCTTAGGGGGCCATCATTTGGAAGGACGGTTCGAAATGCTAATAAAACCTGTGATTTGGCGAGTGGCTGCCACCAAGCAATATGCAACCAATAACCCGTAGTAGAGGGCAGTAGCACTTCTTGACATGAGTGACAGTGGAGACCCGTGGCTCAATATAGCAATACTCATAGCTCTATATCTATAGGCGTGGTAAGAAAAAATACCTAAACTGTTGTAGTGCTGCAATGTGGAATGCAAAGGGAATTAGCTACATGTATACCATACCGCATTTTTTCCCCTTTTAAAATTTGCAATGATCGACGTGATAAGGAACCCTGGCGAGTAAAATATTCCGTAAGTAGTCCCTCATTCGGATAACCGGGTGGTGACTACTCAAGAATAAATCAGCTTTATGAGAGTACATCTGTTAAATCTGAGGAGTAGCGGCCGCTTTAAAATAATACCATAAAGAAAAAAGTAAAAAGTGCATTAGGCTCATAACAAGGTGTGTTAAAACTGATGGAGAATAGGTGGTTAGCTTGGAGGACGAGAATGGAGTGGAGAGCCGAAGAAACCCAATCTGGCTGAATGAATATTGATGAATATCTGGATGAATATTGGTTTTTACAAGATGGGAGTTTCTATTCCGCGGGAGGATAGTTTACGCGGGTGGACGGCATAATCAATAGGGTGGTGCCTGGGACCCAAATTTTTTTTTCTCCCACAATTGTCGAGGGGGACGTGGGGCCTCGTGCTCGTGGGAGGGGTGAACTGTTGCGTTTCCAGAGCAGGGGCCTTATTCGGGAAGGACGTGGTGTCACAGCCTTGACAAATCTCAATTCATAAATGTCCAATGAAATGTTATAGAGGCTGAAACGTCAAAAATTGTCGATGCTCGAATACTTCCGAGGCCTTACTGAATAGGGCACCTGAGGGCAGCATTTGATAAGAGGGGGAAGAATGAGCAACCCTCCTCCTCTCATCTATGGTGAAGACGTGATTCTTTCCCCGACAAATCTCCTCCCGCGTCCTGAGGGCCCCTTCCCTGAGCTCCTCCCTTCATTCCCCGGTCTCCCTCCTCTCCCGATTCCCCCCTCTTACCTGTTGCAAGAGGCGACCTCCGATCCCCAAAAGGATCCTTCTAGGTTATTTTCGTATTTTTTTTCGCTTCCTCTGCTTATATACCTCGAGGCCTGGGGGCCATGGAAGGGGGAGGAGAGTGGTGTGGGGGTGGGTGGGTGGTGGTGGAAGAGGGCATCTATTATGCAGCCGAAGGCCCGCTGCCCTGCTTATCTCTTCGCTCTCACTGGAGCCCTTACCTCCCCGCTCCATCTTTCGTGGTCCACCCCCTCTCGTTTCCCTCGCTCCGGACTTTCCAAAATGGGTCTCTTAATGCCGCTTCTTGGTACATACAACGTCTCGGTGACCGTTCAGCGTCGCCAGAATCAGTCGGGAAGGTCATCGAAGTACATACATAGCGATTTTCAGATGCGTGTCGGCGAATGTAGGCAATTTTTTGCATGGGGTTTGTTAGGGTTTAGGGAAATGGAATTGAGGAGGAAAGTGATGCTTATCGAGGAACGAATTTCGTAGAATTATGTACGCTATAGGTTTTTAAAATTTAACGTGTTCGTATGAAAAGTAATTTTTTATTCTAAATTTCTTGTGAGTTCATCAAGATACCTGCCTTAAATAGCCCGTAAACCGTTTTCAGCAGTCTCTTACATCAGCATGACGAAGAGTTTGTTTTACCATATTCGTCAATGTGGAATTAGATTTGTTTGAATTTTGTTGTTTTTGGCTTGTATTGAAGATCTTTCTGTATTGGATTAGGCTTGTATTGGGGAACGCTCTTTCGTTGAAACCCGGGTCGTGTAGTATCTATTTTCAAAGTAAGTTCTTGTTAAACAATGTGGTGCATTTATAATTACTTGAAAGTTCCTTTCCAAAAGTTGGAATTGTGATAACATTTAAAAAAACGCCTGAAATTTGAGTAAGATAGTTTTATCCTTGGAAAATTGGTAAATCATACAAGCTGGATGTTATGAGCTGCCTACTTGGGCCGTCATCTCTTATGTATTGTGAAAGAATTACTGTTTTTCCTGGCTAAATACCTCATATTTTGTTCAATTTTCTAGTATTTTAATTTCATTTGAGCACTTTTTTCTACCTTATATACTGTTCAGTAACAGTTTTAATTTTAGACGGAAGCTAAGGCATGATTTTTTATGTTGCTAGGATTAATTTATAGTTTCGTGAGATGGCATTATTGGGCCATCATTATAAGTCATTTAACCCTTACTACTGCCCTTCGTTCTACGCTGACCCCTGCTAACTACTGTACTCCTTGCAGTTCTAGTTACATATATCGCGTCAGTTGGCCCTTGGTTTTCCTCGTGGGGCTTTCCCTTCTATTATTTTCCTTACAAATTTGTTATGTAACAAAGTGTTGCCTATCTGTTTTGACCTTGTCTTCTTGATAGAACTCCGTATCGTTTTCTCCTCTTTTATTATTTTGTTCACCTCCTAGTGTTTTGGTCATATCCGTCTATTTACGCTTCTGCATGTGCTTCCAGCACCAAATTTCGAAAGCCTCTTTTCTGTTCCATCTTTTCAATGGTCCATGTTTCTGAGCCATATAGCGCAATACTCCGCAGAAGAGGAGATCACACATAATTGGGTAGAATGCCAAGAAATAGATTATAAACCATGTATTTTGATTGTAATCCTGAAAGTTGGAAGATTGGCATCAAATTGTTTAAAACCTAGCTTGTCAGTCGGGCACTGGACTCCAGTGCCAATATATTTCCAAGTGTGGAGGGGTAAGGATAGGTAAATGCCTTGGCAGATCTGTGACTCATAGGAATTTTAAAAAGTTCGATCTTCAACTCGGGTTATCGTCGAAGGAGTTATAAGTGGGTGAAGTTCTGAGCGGTAATTAACGGCTTCCCTATTCGCTGTCTCAGAGTGTATGACTGTTCCTGTCGAACGATATGTGAACTAACTTTAATAGGGGTAATTTTAAAATTATGATGAACAGGTAAAATAACTTTCTATGCTCCTTTTCCACAGCAGTGCAATTTATATGCAATCATTTCCACAGCAGTGATATTAACGAAAAGCGCTTTGAAGGAAACCATTTCAATTGCGGTTATCCCTGTGAACTCCATCATGTTGGAGCTATCGCCCTTACACCTACATTTCGCTGAGAAGGCGAATTCACTAGGTATCCTTGAGTGTTGTTCTTAGCTGGAGAATGCTGTTTAACACTTCATCCTCAATTGAATACACTTCCCAAATGCCATTGCCCAGTTCCCCAAAAGGTTTTAGCAAGCTATTCTTTGCTAATCATTTATATTTTTAACCATTTGTCTGATTTTAGTGCTACTGTTTTACACGTTTGTGACAAAGGTACTAAACTAGATTTTATTGAACATTTCGTTAGTGGTTCTCACGCCGAGGTTTTTGGACGATAATTGTTGAACAATCTCTGTTAAAAATCAAGTCACCTTCTGTCTTAGTATCTTGATCTCTAGATTCCTCTGATCAAACAAATTTCTCCCGTTAATTTGATCTCCATTGCTTCCATTTATTTTTCATTGCGGCTTTTATTATTCAGTCTTTACTACCATGTATGTGACCATGCTTAAGTTTATGTTTTATCAAGTCATAGCAGGTTTAATGCAACTCAAAGATAAGGCCCATGTTCTTGTATTTTTAGCGCAAGGGTTTGCGTCTTGAAGTATTTCAAGAAAACCTGTGAATTCCTTGTACGTTCATGTGATTGCCACCTGTGTTAAGGCTCCGAAACAGTATACGTGATGATGGAATACATACACTTAGCGGCATGTTTTATCACTCCCTATATGAAAAAGGCATGAATTTTGATGTCTCTGTGACACACGCAAGCTTTGGGCGCTACAAAATATTTTGTGCTGGAACTACTTGGATCTGAAGTGTTGCTGTATATCTCCCAAGAGACTAGAGGTTATTTTCTGAAAATGGCTTCAAGTAAAGAATGGGGAAAGTCTCCTTAAAGAGCAGCAAGTGACTTGGGTTTCCAGCGACCATATTTCAGATTTCGCGCAGAAAATCCTAATTCATCAGCGTGACAAATCTCTCGTAACTAAAGGCCATGGAAAGCTAGCCACTCGTACTTGTTCCAGAGCCTCTCTTTTCCAGGTTGTAAGGCGAGCGGGTCATTTGTCAAAATATTCTGGCAGAAATTTATTTGCGTTTTGTTGCCGTCGTAATACTTGTCCCGGGAAACATTTCCCGCCACTCTTTGATTTAGGCGATTCAGGAGTCCTCATAAAAATGTCCCTTCTACCGTTATTTATTAATTGAAATGATACCAGCAATTCAAGGTTATACGTGTGCTGATATATATATTCGGTTGTGGGTCGGACACATTTATTAGCAGGAAATGCGCTCAACTGCGAAAAGGAAGGATGCAGTGATCATTGCCCAGTGAAACTGACTACTAAACCTGAGGTGTCAAGCTCAATGGTTTTTTGCTCAGTTAATGTGAAATATATTTTATGAAACATTTCTATTTTTTTAAACTTGAATCATCTCAATTTTCCTAGTATGATGACCGAAATATCAATGTTTTTCCCGTGAAATGTTTTTGACGGTCGACATACCACCGGCCCATTGACGTTGCGAGGTTGTTTTCTGCCATTGGGTCAATTGGATGGGAATTCAATCCTGATTTGCGGAAAACACATCGCCCCATTGACGTTGCGAGGTTGTTTTCTGCCATTGGGTCAATTGGATGGGAATTCAATCCTGATTTTCTGAAAGCACTTTAAAATTTTACTATTGACCCTCCCTCCAATTGGCCATCCCTCACTATGATTATGCAAGTAGTGTTCTATTGACATATTCATAGGCTCTAAGAATTGAACCAATGGTCTGGAGCTTATGCAAATCCTTGCTCTTGGTCCGCTACTTGAAATGAAATTTGTATCTTATCTTGGAATTCATGATCAGAATAAACTTTTGCGAGTAGAGAATACTATGGCCTTATTTCTTACTCCTAGAATCCCTAAATTGTACGCAAATATTAAGTTTTTTCACCTGCTTCCACTTAGAGAATTGAACAGTTTCTGTTACTTTTTGATCCAACGCCTAATTATTGTTCCTTTTTTGAAGCATCCAGTTTGGTGTCAATTGTAATTTTATGGGGTGGGAAGTCGGGCAGATATGCAGACCAATATCGGGCAAATATTACTCCTAGAATCCCTAAATTGTACGCAAATATTAAGTTTTTTCACCTGCTTCCACTTAGAGAATTGAACAGTTTCTGTTACTTTTTGATCCAACGCCTAATTATTGTTCCTTTTTTGAAGCATCCAGTTTGGTGTCAATTGTAATTTTATGGGGTGGGAAGTCGGGCAGAAGGTCAGTAAGTATCAAATTGCGCTTTTAATATATCATCATAACCATCATCATCAGTAGTCATCAATCCAAAGACTGGTTTGCAGCTGCTATCTATTCCACTCTCCTCTCTGCCAACCGTTTAATTCCTACATAATAATTTTTATTACGTCCTTCATAATTTGCTTGAGGTACTCTATTCTTGGTCTTCCTCAAAATATATCTTCCAATTCATCTTTCCTTCCAATATTGTTTTCATTAGACTGTTGTGTCGCAAAATGTGTCCAATACTAATAATCTAATAGTTTTGTTATTAGAGTAATTTGAATAGCGATGGCCAATGAAGCTTTTAAAGAGGACATTTATGGAAGGGATTATGAGTAAAATGTAAATGAGAGATTGATTGAAAACTCCAATGCTTGGAGTATCATTGTATGATGCAGGAATTTGTCTTGAGTAATGATTTTTAGAGAGTAAAACATTATTTGTATTATTTTGGGAAGCTGATATGAATAATTATGGAGAAGTTAAGCCGGATGGAGATAGACAGAGTCGAAAATATGATCGGAAATTAGGGTGTATTTGTTGGGGAAATGATGAAACCAACAAAAGTGGATTTAGGGTCTTTTAAGAGGTTCAAGGGTGCCGAAGAGAGTGTATGTTGGGCATGCGCGGAAGGGGGAGGAAAAAAAAAGGATTATCGACAGCATTTACCCTGTATAAGATTTGAACCGCATGAGATTGGCTTAATGTAGATGGAACGGAGTAAGTAAACGATTGTAGTCAAGGATGGAGGTGACGCAACAATCGGAGGATCAAAGGAATATTTTAAGGAAATGGAAAAAATACCAGTGTAGGAAAATGTCTGTGATGATGTACAGGTTGAAACATTAGTCCACTTCTCGAGCAATGCACCCGGAATTGAGGCATAGCTTGAGGTTTTACAATATGCTACAAGTTTTTAGGGAACTTATTAATCCTATGATGCCTCAATTTATGAATATCGTGCTACACTGGGTGCTCTCTTATGAGTAATATATCTCAATAATATAAGACACTGTCTCCGGCGTTACTCTGTGGAACTCCTTCATTTTAATAATAATAAACACTTGGTTGTTATTCCACACTTTATTGGAAACAAAACGACCCGGGTTTCAGCGACCTGATGATGGCATGATATGCTGAAACCCGGGTCGTTTTGTTTCCAATAAAGTGTGGAATAACAACCAAGTGTTTATTATTATTAAAATATCTCAATAAGTCATTTTACATTCCATCTCGGAATCATTGTGAAATAATGCCCCATATTCTGTCATTGAATTGTGAAAAACGTCCTGTAATATACTATCGTAAAGCATAATGTAAATTTTGTACCATGCCAAAATATTTTTCCTTAATTTTTGTTTTATCGTATACCAATGTGTTAGGATCTTGCTTCGACTCTAAGCGATATACCATGAGTAACTCCATGCATAATAAATAATTATATTCCTTTACATATTCGACTCAGACTAAGGGAAATAATAATTCACTAGGATCCAGGGAAGATGCTGTTGGCTTGAAGACGTCATGTGAGTAGGAAGGGATGGATTTTAGTTACAAAAAGGTCATTCGCTCTTTTTTATCCGAGTTGAGAGGCTCTTCACGGATGTGGCAATTTTCTAGGCCCTACGGAAGGATAAACGGCTGCATCGTATGGATGTAGCAGAAGAGGTGTGTGAAGAAGTGGTAGGTAGACTTTTGTAGCATTTTTGCTCCTGAGCCGTTGCATTACCAAGTGGCATCTGCTAGATAGTTTTTCTTAAAGACGCACGTAATAACTGAGATAGAATACTGACTTCGGTGTATACATTAAGTGAGATCTATTCTTGCGTCCTCCACACGTGACATTCAGGCCATTAGAGAGTTGAGAGGCGTCAAAATATGCTCCAAAACTTCTAATGACCATGTCTTGGACTTCTTCTTTGACCACTCTGGCTTCATAATTTGGAAGATAGCAACATTGTGTCGTTCCTCATTTATTTGGGCGCCATTTTCACTATCAGTAGCAGGTTCTCCGTTGCTGGATGCCCAAAAACAACCTTGAAGCTGAAGCTATCTGAGGGACACTTTGGGTTCACGTGCGTTTTGGTGATTTATAGTCGTGTTTTGCAGCTTGATCTACCCTTTATAGAAGGCCAAGTGGATAGTGTAGGTAATATGAGTCAGTGAAACGTCGATAACCCCATTAAAAAGGAGAATTGACATAAGATATAGATAAATTGTGAAGAGGGAGGAAAACATCAGCGATTTATCTAGGAATAAGTACATGGGAATTTATAGAGGATATGAATTCCGGCGAGATATGGTGGAAGTTTTCCATTATGGACAAATGAAACTCATTCCCCCTCCCCTCCAATATTTTGTGTATATAAGTGAGCTTGAAGTGTACATGTTACCTGAAGATGACACAACGTGTAGAAACCTAGGTCGTCTTAATAAAATTAACTGTGGAGTTCACTACGTTTTTTCATTTGTCCATAATGGGAATTTATGTTAAGCAGAAGGGCAAAGGATGATATTGAATACCTATTAATTAGTAGAATTTTGAGATCAGAATGCCACGACGACCCCTTTGCAAAGCCTTCATGCGATATTTGTGCCATACTTACATTATAAAATGAATGATGGAAATTGTAACGTTCTACACATTTTTATTTGTATCCTAACCACGCTGTTAACGTTGTAGAATCGCTGGAAACGCTATGGGTAAAATGACGGTTGGAAGACGTATTAGGAAGACACATCGGAGCCCATTCTGATTGAGATAGAAGGCTTGAATTTCATGCTCAACTTTAAAGACGATTGGAAAAGGGGAGTGTGAGGCAAGTTATTTTTTATTTAATAAAGCCTGCGTTTGATTTTATAGCTTGTCCATACTTTAATTAATATTTTTTGTGTCCCGGAGGAATTGCAAGACGTCGTTGCATTTCGGTTGTGTTTGAGTCTCGCCTCACTGGTTAGCTATTTCTCTTTTGGGTGACAGGGTTGTTCCCTGCATCCCACCCCGTTAGGGAACTTCATTTGTGCGTCTGCTTCTCCGACCCCACCGCCCTCCTTGTTCTTGCAAAATGAATGCTTGGGAGGGGAAGAGAGAGAGAGAGAATTAAAGGGAGAAAGGAAGGAACAAGTTAAACCTCGGCTCTCTCACGGCAAGTTGAACTCGAAACACCTTCGACCTTCCCTTAACGCGCGCGTGTTCAGAGCGTATGTATGGCTTCAGCCCCACCTCCTTCCTCCGCCATAATAACTTCTTCTCCCCCCTTGAGGATTGCGTGTATTTTTCCCTCTCCCCCTGACTCAGTCAACCTTTCCCTTCCCCCAGAAATCTCCTCTCCGCATCGAATTCCCTCCTTTTTTCTCTCTCCTTCCCTCCACCCCTCTCTCGCGTCCTCCATCCTGTTTTCCAGGAGCCTGCTTATTTATTGGAGGACCCTTCGGAGCGTCCTCGCGCGTCGAGAGGGGGAGGAATGGAGCCATTTCCCCGCGAGACGCGAGTTTTAATTAGGGAGGCTTTCAATGGGGATGGCGAGCGTGCGAGAAGGGAGGAAAAGGGACGGGATGATCACTCCGACCTCCGACCCGTCTGCCCGCGGAGGCCACGGAGTGGGGAGGGGGTGGGGGAAAGGAGAGAGAACTTGGCGTGAACTCGCGTTCCTTACACGTGTGCTGTTTGATGCACCGAGTCAACATTTTTCAAATTTAGCGATATGAAACCCGAACGGTCAGAGGTAAGTGGTAGGAGAAGAGATAGATAATATTTTCATGCCCTCGATTAGTTAATTAAAACATGAGTAGAAAGCGCAAAAGATGATAAGTGGCTCAGTTGTTAAAATTACTTATATTCTATTATTATAAAGATTATTTGATTTCTCCCCGTGGGTAAATTAAAAAAAAATGAAGCGATGTCAAACTTTCTTTATCACTTATTTTTTAAATGAAATATTTGTTTCCATAAAATTAAAGCCGTCGACAAGTGTCACCGTGAACTTTTTAAAATAATCGCTTAGGGTAAAAAATGATAAAATCCACAGCTTCAGGCTCTAATTTGTAGAACCTATTTATATTCATTACAATAAAGTTTTGTACTTTTCTACACTTTCTATTTTTTAAACACACTACGCTTTTCACCAATTTTATGGCATCGTCAGCTGAAACGCGTAGTGTGTTTAAAAAAATGAAAAGTGTAGAAAAGTACAAAACTTTATTTTAATGAATAGAAAAATGATATTTCATTGCTGTTCCAATTTGAGAGAGCTAGGCAAGTCAAAGAGAGACGTATGCCGTTTTGACGCCTTAAAATAGTTAATCAGAGCGTGATTTCTCTTGGCTCATAGGCCTAAGAGTGACTAACTGCATTAAAACGCTTTCAATTTGCGTTTTCTAGTATTTGCCTTTGCATTCAACGTTTCTTACCTTGTTACTTTCAGAGAAAATGATTCCTCTTATATGTTATGGCCTCTTCTCTATCGATTACTACAGATGCATTTCTTCCCCAATCTGATTAATTTATTCTCGAAGAAAGGAAAGATTTTATTCAACCAATGAGGAAAAGTTTAAATATTTGGCTCAGGTTTTCAAAAACATTAACTATTTATTATCTTTAATATTGCTCTACGTTTCCGGGGTATTAGTTCATACTCTACTGCAATATTTGTTTCTATAAATTTGAAGCAGGTATCATCATTATAATTTTTCATTAATAGCTCAAGATGAAAAATTAGATTTCGCTTCTATTCCAATTTGAGAGAGATCTTTTGACTATTTGATTTCATTAGAACAGCTTAAAAGTTGGGAATCTAGTTAGAGGCAAGAAGGGGAAATAAAGGGTGGCGTAAATAATTGAACTGGATTAAGCAAAAGTTTGGTGGAGGAGGGATATCAACACAAGGTGAGGGAGGAGATACCGCCAAGGTCATGTCCCAAGAAACTTCTCCAAATAATAAATCCTCGGTGAAATACGATCTGGAGGGAAGAGATTAATAGCATCTACTCGTCGGGAACGCGCCCTATCTTTTGTCTGTATTCATCAGATCACTAATTTCCCGACCCTTCCCACCTAGTTTCAAAAGAATCCATGCTAATTAGTCTCTCGCTGAATTCTAATGTAAAGTTGAAGCGTGGAATAAAATGGGAAGAGGGCGAGAACAGTTGAGTAACTTTTACCGAGGCTGGTTCGTTAACTGACGTAGCAGAAAAATGAAAATGAGTTCATCTCCGGCTTCGCAATCTTGCGCCAATTCCTGCAGGTTCTATGTATGAGCTGTGATTACGTGCTTGTTAAAAAAACTTGTCGTGGTTTGAATAATATTGTTTGACAGAATAAAAAATACAGAATCTTTGAAGAAAGTTTGACAGAATCAAAATGGAATTTTACAGAGTAACGCCTGAGAGTATCGAGTTCATTAAATATTGTTTGATAATCCTTCTTATTCTGAACTGTTGTGTTACTTGCTCTAGGGAATTAATGCTAATCGTTAGATCTGGCGAAAGTTTTTCCGAATGCCACAGTTTGTCTCTCTTTTATTGTTCCTCTCTGTCCGGAGCTTTGAATTGAAGCATGAAGATGATGTGTTTGGTTTTGGCACTTGCATTAATTTTTATTAGTAATCCTGCATTAACTCTTCATACACGTATTAAAGAGTGCTCCTATAATCAATAGTCTTTTTAGGGTTTGCAAGTGGCAGTTTCGGAATCGCTTTGTTGAAGACTTTCCAAAGTTGGAATTTATTTCTTACATACAATACTATGATCTTCCCAGAATAGGTCCAGATCTCTAGTGAATGTAAGAATTTGACTGACTGTAGAGTGTCCCTAGCTTAATTGTAACTTAATATGGAGTCTATCTGATGGATATGCATCGGTGCCGTAATGCATGTTCTGTTGTAATCACAATTAAAAAGCGGCGTAGATGGTTGCCATTCAACCTCGACCTCTCTAAGTAGACCAGGTATGAGGGAAAACATATTTTTAATCTATCCAGTCTCGTACGACCATTCTCGTTCTCTGATACAGGGGCAAAGTGTGAGGAGTAATTACACTGTGGTGACGAGGGTAGTAGAACTTCACTAATGTATACGAGTGTTTGTGATTGAATCAGTGGGGTAAAGTCCATCTTTATGCTTAACTGTCGATTCCTAAGACAAAAGTGAGAGAGAAACGTGAATATTTAAAGGTAATCCAACCTCTAGCAGTCTCGTTCAATGAGCGTGAAACTAGAGAAATTCTCTGGTGTATTAGAACAAGAAAACTTAAATAATGAAAAGGAAAACTGTCTTATTCCACCAATTTATTTTACGGTACCACTAGTTTCGACGCAGCGGCGTCATCTTCAGGTACAAAGAGTAAAGGCAAAATCATGGTGCATAAATACCATCAAGGATAGGGTGGGGAGAGGAAGAAGGACCACCCCCCTCTCACCTCCCTTCTTCCTCTCCCCTCCCCTCCTCTCCCCAACCTGCCCCGGATGGTATATATGCATCATGATTTTGCCTTTACTCTTTGTACCTGAAGATGACGTCGCTGCGTCGAAACTAGTGGTACCGTCAAATAAATTGGTGGAATAAAACAAATTTTTATTTTTCATTATTTAAAATGAACGTCCACAAAGTTGAGCCTGATACCATTGAGAAGAAAACTTAATCTTTGCTTCCGTTGTAGATCAAAGTAAAGGCAATTTTTATTACGAGAAAGTCTCACACCTTTAGAAAAGGATGGAGTGAGAAAATTTAGGGTCCGGATTTGGACTCGAGTGGTATAGAATCAATACGAAGTGCATTCAATGCAGAGTATCGGCTAAGTATTACAAGACAGAGATATACCCATCGGTCTTCATCAAAAAAGAAATAAATCCATAATTAATGGAACTAAAGAGGGATAAGTTAGCTGTGAAAAACTAGAGGTTGTCGCTTGCATCACGATTGCTTGGATCTTTAATTTTAATTGTTTTTTAATTTTAATTGTTAAGGGTGAAGCGGGCCCCATCAAGAGCTCTCACTTTTCTTTTTTTATTGACTTTAGTGAATTTATGGATGAACTAATATTTAAGAACCAAAACAGCTCATTGGATTTGCACTACAAACTTACTACCTATGAGTAGGTAGAGCTGATATAGAATCCTACGCGTGCATACGTTTTCATCTCTCTTACTCTTCTCTCAAGTGGATTGGTATTTAGTCAACGTAGAGACAGAACTATCCTACTCTTCCAAAAAAATTTTGACAGCAAAAGTTGACGAAAAGATAACTTGTTGAAACGCCATGAAGCTGTTGAATAAATTGTATCGCCGGTTCCCCCGGTTATGGCATTTTCAGCTTCAGGAACACGTACCGTCTACTTTATGTCAGTAATATTATTATTTCTCTAGGTTTTACCATTTATTACCATTTACCACGCCGGCCCCGGTGGCAGCGGGGTAGTCTTCTCCTGCTAAACCGAGGGTCGCGGGATCGAGTCCCGCCTGGGTCGGTTTTTCGCATGCCCAGGGCATGGATGATTCTGTCAAGGCCCCTGAGAAACCTGATGACAAGCCCATAGCTCATCGGGATCGCAGGGGCGTACGGACCACCAGAATAGTCCGAGAGCAAAAAAAATGTTGTGAAGTTCAGTGTGGTGGTTTTCATTAATATAATATTATGACGTAATTTAACCCTCTCTAATCCACCATTCCAAAATTCCCCCTTTATAGTGATATTTTTTGAGCTGGAATCTTATATATTCCTCTCCCCCACGATACAGGCTTCCCTTCAATATAATATTTTGCTCCGCAAAAAGGTCATAGCAAATATTTTTTATATGACCTCGGAAACAGTTACCATCTCTTTTCTACTATATCATGTTCGCTATTGAACGAAAAATTGAGTCAAAAAAGTCATTATTCGAACGCAGTTCCTGGGAAATTTGAAGTGCATGCATCGCTGTATATTAAAAAGTAATAATCCATTCATTGTTTACCGCCTTGAGAAAGAGCCACGACCATTCGAAGCCCATCCTATTCACGGAAATATCCTTGCATCTTCAAAATCTACACATTTTAGGCCTCTTGGCATGTGAAACCTCTTTTCGGACAAACAAGAATCCCGAAATTAGTTCCGAAAGTCTGATTGAAAATCCAGAAAGTAGGTAGAAAAAAAAAATATTTTTGTTACTGCCATAAATGTATGGGAATGGATAATGTACAGTAACTCAGTAAAATATTCGAAAGAAAAAAAAATTGACCGTACTGGGATTCGAACCCTCACCACAGTCCGCGCCTCCAATCGCTCGGCCACGACACTCGCATTTAAAAGCATTTATACGGAGGGAAATTCTTTAGTTGCGTTTTTCTCTCGAACTCGGGTCCAAATGGAAAAAAGCCGTGACACTTTTCCCGCATTCTCTCTCTAGCTTCAGAAAATAATTGCGTCTTTTGGATCCCTAACATCACTCACGCGATGTATTTTTTGTGAGTGAAGCTTGTGGCGAAAAGGGAGACTAAACTGTGAGCATCGTCACAAGTCCGGGCGTAAACTCTAGGGGGTCAGGAAGGGAGCAGTGGGACGAATCAAAGAGCACAGAGATATAGAGTGGAGGAGGGTGGGACGAGGGCAGGGGGGGATGTGAGCTCCGGTGTAATTCGTGTCGAGGGAAGAGCGTGGGAGGAGGAGTGGCCGGAGGGCCTCCGCTGTATTTTTCTGTTCGGAGATTCGGATTCCTCTCGCACGCGCAGAGGTTGAGCGCACCTGGGAGAGGGGGTCACAGAGGCGTGTGTGTCATTCACTCATGCTCTTGACGAACGGACTGACTGCCGTAATAGATGGACGCGATGACGGGGCGACTGGGGAGGGAAGGGTCCGCCCCAATGATAGAAGAGGAATTGGAACCAGCGGGGGTTTACGGTGGGGAGGGTTTGGAAATGAGAGCAGTGCAGACAGGCGATGGGGAGTCAAGAGTGTGTGGCGGGGAGAGAGGGGAGGTGAGGGGGGTAGAAAATGAAAAATAACAGAGGAACAGACTGGGGAGGAGGAGGGGCGAGCGGGGAGTAGTCGGAATCACTTCGGTTCTTTTATGAAAGCAACTTCGGAATACCACGCCCGTCACTCTGACTGCGAGGAGTGACGTCAATAATTGAAACGGGGGGGGGACTGGGAGGAAAAAGGGGTGTATGGGGCTTCGGAGATATGGGACGGTGAAAGGCGAGGGGCTGGTATGATTATAAAGAGAGAAAGAGAGAGGATGGTTTGATTTGCAAAGGAGGACGCGTTCGAAAGGGAGCCGTGAATGCTCTCGTGAAGGAGGAAACGTCCTAACGACTTTTTTTTCCGAAAAGAGTAAGGCTTGAATCAGCGGATGCTCCAGTTTCCTCCATAAGGATTGAGCTATTTTATGGCGTCCGACGGTATCGCAGGCGGTGGAAGACGACTTCCAGGATCATTTGTGCTGTCGAGAGGAGTTTATTTTTGACGAGGCAAAAATGAAGTGCAGTAAGGGCGAGTTTTTCCCCCGATTGATTCGGTGGATTAATGAGCTTTCGGTGGCTTCCACACGGCTATTCTTCGCTTGAGTAGCACTTGAGGGACTGCCAGAGACTCGTTATGTTGCATTGAAGTTACAGTCAAGAAGCCATCGTATTACTTAAATGACCAATGATATTTCGAGGAGATTGTTTCTGTGACGGATTAATAATCCGGTTTTGCCTAAATGCTCTCGTATAATGGCGTACAACTGAAGGCTCTTGCTTTTATTCAAACGCTCAGTAATATCATGTCTTGGTCTTTCGTTGTCAACTGGAATATAGTGCAGGATAACCATTTAAGTTTCATGACTAAATTGGCACTTGCACTTCTATCCAGGAATGTGACGGTTGCCCCTTGATTGTTTCCCATAATTTTATTTTATTTTGTGTCCAAGGAAATCTTATGGCGAACTAAAGAATAGTCATCACTCCATTTATTGGTAGTTTCGATTAGTACGGCAAACATGTAAGAGTCCTCTTAGACACCTCGAAATCTCACTTTATATCGGTTGAGTAGTTATTAGAACATATATCTCTTTATTAAGATAATCACTGCAGTAGAAGCATTTTTACTATTAAAAGTTATACTTTTCCGTGTTTTCGAATTTGATGAAGACTTATGAGACGTTTATGATTTAACGTCATGCTAGTATTCCTTGTCAGGTGATCGTTACGCTTTGAGTAATTTGGTTTGGTTGTATTTCTGATTGGCTAGAGTTCAATGGAGTATGAGGAAATTTCTGAAAGTAGAATTATGTGTAATGATGATTGATAGCTGCTGCAATGTGTGATGAGGCATATTACACATCTACTACAATCACATAACTCTTTGCTGTGGTACTGTGCTCATTTTATTTGTCAAGCGTTTGTATCTTGAGTTGAGATTATAATTACATTTTTTGTCTGAAAAAAAGTTATGGAATGTTTTTTACGTGAAATGTTGTTGGCCCCAATGGTGACGGGGTAAAGTCCTTGTCTGCTAAACCGTGTGTCGCGAGTTCGAGTCCCACCTGAGTGGATTTTTTTACTACTCAGGACGTGGGTGTTTGTGTTCGTCAGTTGTTACTTGTTAAAACACCCGATGTAAAAGGCCTTTAGAGCTGTTTACGGGAATGTGGAAATAAATAAATAATTATAATCTTTTAAATTATCGACCTTAGTTCGCTGCGTCGGAAGAGTAGGAATGTAAATTATGGGGTTGCGAGAGTTATTCTGAATTTATTAATCTTAAATGCCGAGAGAAAATATTTGAAAATACATGAATCCTCTTTGATTGTTACTACTAAAAAAAAGTATTATTTCCACTCGATATCGCAATTTTCAGTGGTCCAAAGGACACAATTCATTGTTATATATTTCTTTTCTCTGGATAGATATTATTTTCAGCCGATAAATACTGCATAAGTAACTGCCTAAAATTTTTGCTGTTAATACAACTGTAGATCTTAGTTGATGTGAAGCTAAGATGGTATTAATCACAACCAGTGGCATTAGTGATGCGACAAAAACATAAGGTCAAAGCGGAATTGCATTTTATGTGCTAATGCATAATTAAGTAGTAAATTTAGAGAAAAATAGCAATGGCGTTACAATCAACTACATACATAAATTTTTCAGTAGCATTGCATACCATGTAGTTTTTGGTAGCATTTATATTAAATATTAATGCCTAGGCTTCCTAATTTTGTGCCCTCTTGCTTAAATCCAGGCTCCTGGCATGCCTACTGTCGCACAAATCTTTCTGAAGTGGTTTTCATTTAAATTCTTAGCAAGTTTTCTTCGTGGCAGAGTATTCGGCAAAGGCAGGTGGTATGGAGATTAGTGCCTTGAGTTAAAGTTCCACCGTTGCTTGTTTTTTTACTGCATCAATCTTTTATATACTCATAAGATATTTTTCCTTGGTAGCATAGCGGAAGGTATGTACCTTGATATATTTTATGAGTTTTAACGAGTAGCAACCATTTTCTTAAAACGTTATTATTGTGGGCTTAATGGCCGGGCTTCGAAATGTCAACTTATTATTTGGTTAATTCATTAATAAAATATCGGTAGCTATAGTATTTTATGAAACCGGAATCTATTGACGACGCGTTTAATTTGAACGTCATTGCTGATGGCATAGTACTGCGCCCACCATTTCGGGTGTATTTTATCCATGTTATTGAGCAGGATTGGGTTTATGTTTAGGCTAGAGTACAGGTATCCCATCCACAGGGCCTGGGTTCGGATCCCGGCTGTGGCGGAGATTCTTCTGTAGAAGCCCGATTTCTGCGCGAGTGTTATATGGAGAACTTTTCAAGTGCAGCACTGTCGTACGCGAGCCCCGTGGTGATTGCCCTTGGCCGTCGAGGAACGAATAGTCACCCACAGGTATTGAGGGAAGTATGAATCAATTAATTTAAAATCAAGTAATTGAGAGAAAAATGATTCAATTTATTTCAAATATAGTGAAGGCAAGAAGTCGAATAAGAATATTACCACGGCTCGGGAAGGAGAGAAGCTCGGGATATGGCACGGATGGATGGCGCGGCGGCTGCCATTTCGGCTGCATGACTGACCGATGAATGACCAATGAATGCCGCCTTTGCGTATCTCTCCGTGCTATTACATAGGAGAAGCCGAGCCAAGAATGCTTTCGGCAAGGTGACAATAGATTTGGGAGGGGGAGCAGGAAGTTATTGACATCAGGAATAGTGAAAGGTCACACTCCTAAGAGACATAGTTTCACTTGGCTATTCCGAGCTATTCTCATTAACTCTTTAGAAATATACAAAGAAAACAAGCAAAAGCTTTCAGAAGGTTTGAGGAAAACAACACAATCCATCTAAAAGAGATGGAAATGTGCACCACCGATTTCCAGGTCACAACAGCACTTCTTCTGTCGGATGGGACGTTCAACTGTGGACCCATTGCCCTCATTAGTAAAGAGTCGGCTAATGCAGAGTCCGGGTTTCTCACCATCTTTTCTTCAATTGGCACGAATTGGAATTCCTTCATGGCACGAATATTTCAGTTATAGGTCACCTCCTAAGGTAACGAGCAAGCCAACGTATTTTTTTATAGATTTTTTGGAAAAACTCATTCAACTTGAAGACTTACGAACTTTGTGTTGCTGAAGTTTTGCGCGATCCGCGAAAATTCCGGGTGAACTTTTTCGGCGTCGACGTTTCCAACGTGTGAAAGAGAGGGAGTGAGGAAGGGGGTGTGAGGCAGGTGGCGACCTTCGATCGCCTCAGCGCCTCGCCTCCCTCTCCCTCCCGGCCGCAGGCACCTCTCCCTCCCCACCCCCCACCGCCTAGGCGGCCGCTCGAACGACGCCACAGCGGGGATCTAGCGCCGCGGGCGCCGCGCTTGCAACAGGTCCCTGACCCACAGACTACTGTTGCACTCTCCAGAACTACCACCTTCCAACTCTTGATTGGAGCCTCGTCGGTTTTTGGTCCTCTTGATGAACCGAAGCCTTGATGAGGCCGGCCGATTGTGTCCCTGCCGCCGCCACCGAGAGAGAGATGCGAGAGCAGTGTCCCAGCTGCGCCTTAATTAGCGTGGACCGAGGGAGAGTAGCCGCCCAGAGCCGGGATTATGGAGAGTAGATAATCGGTTTTAGGCACCCCAATGACCATGGTCATGTCCTACCGTCTGACGTACATAACTCATCTTCGGACTAGCTTTACGTCCATGCTAGAGGCTAGATGCGAACCCACAATCGGTCGTTATTCCAAAGCGACACCAGTCTCACTCCCTTAAGTTCGGCTTTGCGATTGTTTTTCATAAATATGTGTGGCTATGGCTTTATGCATGTTGGCGATTCTATCTTGTACGCTTATTGATTTACTAATTCTGTTCGAATGTTTGTTGCCTTCACATTACGGCAGTAAAGTAAATTTAGAATCTTTGGTTCGATACTGCAATCTTAGTCCCGTCGCGTCGCCGGCATTCATGTTATGTAATACCCTGAAAGCCACCGTTTAAGAATGAAGGTTAAAGGGATTGAGTGAGATGTGCTTTGGTGTATGAATGTCTTGCTCTTCTTTGTTCATTCTCTCTTCGATATTATCATCTTTATTTTTTCGTGTTTCTGATCTTAGGAAATAGTGTTTGGGTAAATTGATATCATCCGTGTCATCCTAAAACTCATGTAATCTGAACATTTTGAGTAATCTAAGCCTGGCGTGTAATCTCTCTCCTCTGGCTCCCAACCCATTCCTTATAATAGCTGTGTCACACGTTCGGTATTGTGATGGATGTCGCTACGGTTTCGTTGAGAGTGTTGTAGTATTATTCTTTTGCATTGAACCAACATAAGCCCGGCTCATAGTGGCCTGATAAATGTGGAAATATGTGTCTATGAGTCAGACACACTTCCTGGAATGATTCACGCATTCAATTAGTGATTCAATGACGCTACTTGCTTTGGTTATTGAAAAGTATATTCAATATATATTTGTATGGATGAGTACAAGCAGTATAAACATTCTTACGATGGTAGACAGCAAGTTAATGGATTTAGTTTTCATTTTAGAGATGAGAGATCGTTGTCAAAGGTATCATTGTCGTAGAGTACGGAAAAAAGAAAGCCTACGCTGTGATTAGGCTTTTCTTACCAATCGAGTCAAGGGTTCGTCTCTTGCATGTGCATGCAGCCGGGATTACGTATGTTTGAAATAAATAAAAGCGAACGCATTAAGGATGTACAATGTTTAAGATAATCGAAAAGGATCTGTGAGAGAAAGTTGATATTCGAACTCGTACGCTTCCATATAATAAAAAAATATATAATGCCGTTTTCGGAACTCAATACTTTAGCATAGGACATAGAATGGTTTATAATAATAATAACACAAATTTCTGAATTCAGGAAGGAGCATTACTTTCAGAAATGGGATTGATATAACGTCGTTTCTTCCTTGTAGATTTTAATTAGCATAAATCAGTCCTGGAGTATTCACGACCTACGGGAGAAACCATTCAAGCGAACAGAGACACAACCTGGGCATGATTTGTTGGAAACAAGTTATGCCCAGGTTAATTCATAATGGCTCCAAGAATAGTACCTATTATTAGAGGAGAAGAATAGCTATTCGCTGGTCTATATTTTTCTGAGTTCAACATTTGAGTGAGTTTGATGCCCGAATATTCATCCTTATTTCATTAGAAATGTGAATTTTCCTTGTAGAAAAATCTGCTAACTTTTAACGCATCGGTTAGGTTTATAAGAAAAGAAACGTGGAATAAATAGAGATTAATGTGTTGTTACTATTTTTGTTAGATAATTGAAATGGTATTTGCTTATGGTCAGCTGCAATTTGTTCTATTTATTGCACTAATATCACTTATGAATGGCCGGTATTTTTGGACTAGTTATCCCTCTATTTAATTAATTGTAGAATACATGAAATTATCATGGCTCATGCAATTACAATTGTCTACAAATCAAGCACAAAGTCTGCTGATGGCGCGAGCAACGAAATTTCCATGTTCACTGGAAGTATTGTTCTAATGGACTGTAGGCTCTTCGCCCAAGCTCTAAGCAAAATGAAATTAACTCTTGCGTTTTGCTCATAGAGGCCGAGGACGGAGGACGCAGAAAGTGCCGTAGTGCCTAATTAGCTGCCACAGCTTTTCCTCTTAATTCTGGGATAAATGATGATGAATGCAAAGCGTTCATTCAGTGACTGGAGGCCATCGCTCACGACTAAATGAGTGACAAGAAATATGTGCTACAGTGAATTATAAAAACGAAGCCTGAAATATGCAATTAGCTACTAATTCGTCGTATTCACCAGGGAATTAACTTTTCCGGAATGCAGAAGGGTTTTACGTGGCTCGTATGTTAAAACTTGATTGGGGAATAACATTTTGGAGTTTATGGATTTGATGCGTAAAAAAATTAAAAGCAGACTTTTTATTGTCGTTTCAGTCAACTAATGCGTAATGTAAGGGCATTATTTGACGAAAAAAATGGTTCCTTCCCTTTTTATATTCAGGTTTTTAGAAATGCCCATCACATAATGGAGGAAGCTTAACATTGTATCACGTAAATATGAGTGAGATGGAAGCGGTATTGATATTCAATTCCATGCCCATTGTTTTCTTTCCAAGGTGAAAATAAAATGTAAGAATTGTTACCACGCAATGCAATTAACTGCAGACTTTATTGATAGTGCCCTCGAAATTTCTCGAAAAAATTCCGAAAATAAGAAGTTGATAATTGTTCCCCACCCGATAATTGAGTATGCGATTTAGATTTTTTTTATGGTCAATGTCTGATGCTGAGAATGTTTGGGAGATTTTAAATGCACCTAGCTTCATTTTCTTCATTTAACTATCCGTTTTCTGCGGTGCCTCATTCATAGCTTTGAGATATGGTGCTTACCACTAGGTGCTGTTCTAGCCCTCTATTATGGTATGTTTCCATCCAGCCGTTCAGTTTTCCCACCACTTTGTGGCTCTTTATTTCGCTCTCCATTTTCATAGACGCTCTCCTAGACCAGGTCAATAAATTTGTATGAGCTCCTTTGCATGTCTGTATATTTATTTCTGTTTTATCCTAAGCTGGGTGTTTTGATCCTTTTACTTTCTACCCCATGAATTTAAAGACGTTTTCTAAGAGAAATTCATTTTCCCCTGAATCATCGTGCGATGTCTTTATAAGATCAAATTGAGTAAAGGATTATGAGTATATCGGCAATCACTCCACACCGGAGAAAGCAAGAATTGTTCTCTAACCTATCTCCTTATGTGGAATTGTGTCGACTCCACTGTTCTTCATTATTATTGATTTCTTTCGAGGTTTGTCTCCTTGTTATATTTCTCGGTTGCTTTTATCTGCTTCGAATCACTTATCGTCCATATGATCTGTCACTGCTCTTTCGAACATGCTTCTTGGTATGCCTCCGTCACAATCGTAAAGTCATGCAATATCTACTGCATGCCTAGCCTCAAGTGAATTCATGTTTAAGATTGTGAAATGCAGATAACGATGACATATGAGTCTCTGAACGGCAAATTTATTTTGAAAGCTATAGCAAAACTATTTTAACCTAACTTCATGAAGTGGATTGACTTTTTTGCGTGACCAGGAAAATATAATTTCAAATTGACATTTTTATACTCTGAGATATCGATCACAAAAGCGTAATTTCATTTTGAGTGTTATTGAAAGTTGAATTCAAATGATATTTGAATTTGGTTTAAAATGTCTTTTATCCTTAGTTTTGATATTAGTTGAGGGAAGTACAAAATCCATTTCTAATGATTGACCCTCGCTTGACACGTAAAGGAAAAGTAGTATAGACGGACAGGACACCATTAAATATGTAAAATTTGTCTAAAAATGTGAAAAATATATGCATGTGATGGTATATATTTTGTTTTCAGTTGTATATACTTTTGGCAGGAAGGAGTCACAGAAAAACCAAGTGTATGAACGCTAATATAGTAAAAAGCATTGCACACTTCAATGATCCATCAGAATCTCATCCACCACATTTTAAGTTTTAAAGTTTTTCCCGGTAGTAGAATATTCCATCTAATTTTTAATGATTTCCATAAATCTTGTTTTAAACACGTATGTACTGGGTTCATCTTTTCTTTGGAACCCTTGGATTCATATAATTTCTGATTGATGTATTGCTTTACTGACGATGCAGAATCTTGACGCCATTACGATTGCCATGAAATGTTTGTGAGTAGTTATGCTAAATTATTTTTTTGTCGATAAAAATGTCATACGATACGGATATCATGGCAAACTTTCACTCCTGTTTCATTCCCATTTTAGATATAGCTTGGATACTAAAGACTTGTGGATTGTTTTTTTAATGGCACTAGAATTGCCAATTACATATCAGGAAAATAATGGTACAAGGAAAAAACATTAGCTATCTATTATTATTTTGTGCTGTTCAAATTTATACTCGCTTTTTTGTAGTTCTGTTGTGAACAAGATGTTGCGAGGGGAAAATAAGTATATCCACGTATCAGTCTGAATGCCTGTATCCCTTATTTTATGTTTGTTCGAATCTGCTGACGAATTTAGAAGGTTTAATGTCGTCAGTGTCATAATGAAAATTGTCTTTCCCTCAACTTTCTCTGAAATCTTAATCTGGTTTCCTTTTTTCTGTACATCTGTTGATGTGAATGCATAGTCGTTAAATCATAGCATTGTTCTGTTGTTAGGAAGCCCTACACTTTCATTAAAACTGCAATTATGCTACCTCATAGGGATGCCGTTCGGATACGGGAATAGGTATAGTCCTGAATGGGAAGGAAGTGAAGGTAATATTATTGGCCAAGGAAATGAACGAATCGATCGAAAGGGTTTTGTAAGTGGGTGGAGAAAAGAATGCGCTGGGATCAGAACGCAACGGCCAAGTTCTGTTTCTTATTTCCTATTTTCGCTCTGCTTTGCAACAGGAGAGTAAGAATAGGATGAGAAATTAATTGATGAGCAAATAGACTAATATAATAATTAAAATATACCCTATTTCTCCCTCAAATAATTTAGTTCCCTTCCGCTGAAATCTTACTGCATATCATTGAATTACAGCTAGTTCTTGGTCTGATAACGTTTCCATGCAATTAGTATAAAGAGTTAATGACTTCGGGTTTCGAAGGCGGTTTTTGTTGAGATAATTGTGAATATACATGAGAAAACGTAGCGATTTAAAGTGAAAAGATAACTTTTTTATTTTAAAGCGATCGATGGGCAATTGAGAAGGGCAATGATTAATGGTTTTAGAAACGGGAGTTGAATGCTGAACTAACGCGCTGGAAGTTGGGAGTCTTTTTAAGGGAAAATAGCCTGCATACTACGGTGACAGACCGAATGTTACCGCTCGCGAGTGTTGACTCATCGAATTTGACCGTTAATAATGAAGGAAAATGTAAATATTTACTCAGATATGAATCAAATGCTCGGAGCGGAGTTGAACTTTAAGTGTCCACACGGATGTATGGGGAGAGCGCACGCGAGCGCTGGGCGAAGTATGTGGGATATTTCCAGTGGAATGAATGTTCGCAATTTGTTGAAGTGAATTCGTACATAAAAGTGTGCGTAATATATTTGTTTATTACTGCCGAATTGAGCAAGTAACTCATGTGACCTTAGGCAATCTTTTCACGTGATGCGTGTTTGTCTCGAAATTGAAATGATATCTTACTCAAATAATTACATTAGCATGTATGTATGTATAACATGCTCTATTGCATTTTTAATTATCGCGTCTACATTTTTCGCCAACTGTTCCACTGACAAAGATCAATTATCCTCGGGTAGCTTTGTTTGTTTAAGCCCTGATTTTAGTCGACTATTTGTAAGCATCTTTTTTAACTAGTGAATTGGAATATCCACGAGTGATATATGTGACTAACCGTAATAAGATCGACATTGAATTCAATCTGTTGCTGAACTACCCATGAGAAAGTACACTTAATAACATTTACATGAACAAGTTTTCTCAGAAAGCTATGAAGCTATTGCGCGGTATTTCTTGGAGATCAGTCATCTACAGGTCAGACAATGGTAATAGAACACAACCGCAGAATTTTACGAAAAAGATAAATCCTCATAAAGGTGTTGCATCCTTGGAACATAAGTAAACAATGGAGAATCGTTGTGAAATAAATATTAAAAATTTGGGGAATAGTTCTAAAATAAACGTTTGAAGGTCAATTCACTTACCCAAATACCTGAAATTCACTAATGTATTCTTAATTGAATTTTCCGGACTGATTTATGACTGAAGATTAACAAGCCATGTAGATTTGGCGAGTGTATCTAATGAGACATCCCAAGATCGAATTCGGGTCGTGAGGTTTCCACGGCAGCAAACTCTTCTCATATATTTCCGGTTCTGGCTTAAGCCAGACGGATAACGTTTCCGGAATAAAACCCAAAATTTCGGAGAGGGGCTATAAATACGTGGATGCGTGAGAACTGCTTGTTAAGAGAGAGCTAATGCCATTGAAAGGCTTTCTTCCTTCCACCTTTTTTTTGGGCCTACGCGCTAACGAGTTGGCTAACAACCGAGTAATTAGTAATAATGCCTTGCGTGTCTGAAAAAATTGTCTCACTTTCTCTGAAATGATACACCCTCCTAAGAAATGGCGCTTGCCAATAATATCTCGAGAAAGTCCCGTTTATAGTACAAATAATTTTAGGGTGACTCAAGCCAGCTGGCATATGCTAGGTGTGCAATGGAATTTTCTTATGGTCCTTGCAAAGGTCAATATACTTAGGTACTCCAAAGACCTTCGGCTGGAAATACATACCGATTGCATGCTGATTGCTTGTTATGTGGAGAGGTCAAATGTGGTGTATACCGTGTTTTCCCTGAATTACTCTGGGTGTGGATGCAGAGGAAAAAATATGATCAACCAGTATGACAAAAATTGTTTTCTGGACGTATCAACTAAGAAAAATATATTTAGTTAGGCATTGGGATTCAATGCGTACCGTAGCTGTTCTCCGTTTTTATCAAAAAAGTTATATTTTTTCTATATTACGGTTTCATTTTGGCTTAGCAAGTTTGAGGTTAATATCTATGACGAAGAATTTATCGTAGTTCTCGAGGAAATGTCTGTATGAATGAGTGTTTCTATAACTGTTTTCGCAACATATTCCTAACTCTTGCAAATTTTACCACTGAAATTTCTCAATGTTAAGGGGGTTAATGAATTGGTTTTATCCACAAATTTTATGCATTTTTGCCGTTTATTGAGCCTATATTAATGTGGTTAATGTTCTAAGTGATCACTTTCTATATATAATGCAATAAAACTTTCTTTGAATTGGCTTTTGAATAGTGCTAGGCTTATCTGATGCTGGGAAGCCGTTCACCCGTCTCCCATTATACACATTTCCTCAGCAAAAATGTACTTGCTCTTCACTACAATGTACGAAATACGGGAATGTTTGTCGTCTAGTTAGATAAAATATATTTATGTAAACTATAGTTTTAAGGAAAATAAAGAAACAGCGAATCAATAAAGCACTTAAATTATTCGCAATGAGCGGTTATTTCATTTTTATTCTCTTTTATGGTTCGTACTTCAATTAGTATGCTTAGAAAATAATTTTGAGGAGGACATACAGCCTTCCGTTGAGAAATCTACGAGAGGTTTTAGGCTTGACTGTTTACATAAAAAATATTTTCATGGATCTGTCAATGGGAATCTTACAGCTCTCGACAATTTAGATGTCAATACTTCGGTGACAAAATCCGGCATGTAAGCGGTATTTATTGGTAGCCATAAAGAAAATTGTGCAATTAAGTGTCTTTAAAAAACCTTTTACTCTTAACGCCGATGGAAGTAGCCCTCGCTAGCGATATAATTTCATAGATCTGTCAATGGGAATCTTCCAGCTCTAGGCAACTTAGATATAAATACATCGATGACGAAATACGGCTTGCGAGCCGTATTTAGTCGTAGCCATACAGAGAATTGTGCAGTTAAATGTCATAAAGAAAACCTGTTACTGTTAATGCCGATGGAAGCAGTTCTCGCTATTGGCGTTAACATTCGTTTTTCTAAAATAATGTGCCAACGTGAGAAGTGTTCGAAGAACTGTCAGAGTAATTTTCGAATACGATGGCTGGTGGGATTTCAGGAGCGTTAACAATTACCGCTATTTTACTATCCAGAATTAAAGTTATACCTATATAAATATGCAGCATTGAAAATGACTTTTTTCACCGTGGATAATGATCCGAGATCCGAGGTGACGATTCTCGGAAAATTCTCTCCCTCCGAGATCTGCAAAACGCGACAGACCGTGTCGAAAGAAAAAAAGAGGCATGAATCAAATGGGTCCGCGACGAAATCAGCGGAGGGGAGATTTTTCGACATCGGGAATTGAAAAGCCATTCAAGCGGTAGTGTTCTCTTACGACTTTTTTCCCTCGAAGCCGTTAAGTCCTGAGAGAGAGAAAAATGAAGTATTAGGCAGCGTACAGAGCGGGGAATGAAGTCACATAAATGTTAATTAACGGAGAGGCGTAAAACACGGACAGTGCCTTGGGCCACGAGGAGTACCGAGGTAGGAAGGGAGAGGGGAGGTGGGGCATAGGGAGGAAGCTTTCGTGCACGGGTTATGGGAGGGAGTAGGGTGCTTTAACGGCGCTAATGAGAGAGGGAGGAGGGGTAGGGGCTGGGGGCGCGGCCCTAATTGGGGGCTGGAAGGAGGGTCGAATTCCGATGCGACCGATGAGGCGCGAAGCGAGGGAGTTGGAACAGTTCCACAGTTCCGAACGGCGAAGTAAGAGGGTACTGATTGATTGACGCAGTCGTTTCGACTGAGTGGCGGCCCCTGCAGTGTGCTGCACACAACACAACCTGTTTTGAACTCTCGCTCGAGCGCAGTTGCGCACCAGTCCGTTGCACCCCACAGTAATATCCACAGTTCGTATTTGGCTCGGTGGTCGCTCTAATGCTTCGAGTTGATGATAAACACTCTCTGTCAATGTCGACTCTGCTTGACACGACTTTATTCGTCACATTGGACGATAATCTGTACGTGATTCCGGATCTTTCTTTACGAGTAGTCGGATATCGGCGCCAAGTTTAACGATTTTCGTATTATATTGAAAGCACCAGTGCTTACAATAGAATACGATTAATGAGAATACAGTTGTATTATCATTAATATCCCTTTCCCTGATTTATATTTTCTACTGATCCTTGAAGCAACATTTTTGCATTTAGTATCATATCATTTTTCTCTGACAAATAGATCGTCCATGCTTAGGGCCTTAAACAATGAGTGAGCCTCTTGTTAAACGTGACTGGACGCTAGGGGTTGGAGTATTGATTTTCTATGAATTATTTATCACCCAGAAAGTTTGTTTCATTGGCGTTGAACGGGTTGCTTGTCTTTCCATAAAAATTAATTGGAATTGAAGTTATAATCTGACCAGTTTTACTTTTCATTGGTTCTAAAGTCTCCCGATGCATAACAACATACGAGTTCTCGCAGGAATTTAAAAAATTGGAAGGAAGGACCTTTCAAGGATCCCTGCAAACTCAATGACAAACTTACAAAAATTTACGACGAAAATCCATCGTCAAATAACTTTCCTTTTTATTTAATTATACTATTTCAAAGTCCCCTTCGTGTCACATCTTCTCTTTTCCCTTTCCAAGATCTCTAAATCCCTTAGAACATTTTCCGAAAGATCTACATATTTTCTTGTAATTGAAATCTAAAGTAAAATGTAAATAGGTATATGTTTGCATTCGAAAATATTTTATTGATTTGCAAATAATCTTTTTTTTTATTTTGCATCTCTTTTGTACTAATACCCCATCCAGTGTATATTTTTAGAATCTTACTTAGAAAACATTTGGGCATTTGAAATACACCTATTGTTTCCTAGTTAGGACAATATTTTTCATAATTATTACGATTTTTTATAATGAAGGGTTTTAAAAGTATTGTGAATGTGAGGGGATAATTAATTCGTAAAAATAGCTTGAGAGCATCGGATATCATCTGCCGCCGATGTAGAGCTTGCTTTCATGGTTACAAAATCAGACCCTTTACCACTATTGGCAGTCAACGAGCGTGTCTTTTGTCCGTCTCCCCAAAAAACCTTGTCTATTCATCGAAAACTTATATTTTTATGCATAAAAAAGTTTTTATATACAAAAAGATAAGTTTTGTATATAAAAAAGAAAAGTTTTATGTATAAAAAAGATAAGTTTTATGCATAAAAAATATATAAAACTAATATTTGAAAAAAATATATATATTTGAAAATTGCAGTGATTCTAATCCGTTTCTGTTGTGTGTTCCGGCATAATCAATATGTTTTTTCAGTTTCTTTTTCTTATTGTTTGTATTTTTGTATCCACTATTAATTTTTGTTAAGTGATTTTTAATTTTCGGCACAATGAATAATTTATGTTGTGTTCTACGTTGGTGAAATTAAGTTAGACTTAGAGACTCGGTTAACCCCAAACAGGGGTTATCCTAAGGGGAACCTATGTCTCTCGTTTTGAATTTTTATAATTTATTTTGTGTATGACCTTTTTCGAGGAACAAATAAAAAAAATAATAATTCTGTTAGGGATTACGAGAACAAAAACAAAATTCTGTGTAAGAGCGTTTCTACAAAAATTCTTTCGTGATTAACGAACTTTTTTTTTCTGTGATCCCAACTTTCGAAGGTATGACTGTCGTTGATGAACTTTTGTTTCAACTTGTTACGACGATACTACCTGTTAACATAGTAGCACCTATTGTTACATATAGCATAGTGGCGTTTCAGTAGCCTCTAATTGTCCTAGATGAACATGAAAGCCATGAGGGTTCCCAAGAGCTTCATTCTCCATTCGTATGTCTTAAAGAGCCGTGGTACTCATTTCTTCAATAACCATTTTTAACTTATTAAGATATCGAAAATAAATACGACATCGGCAGATTTTTTTTTGGAACTTCGAGTAGTTTCTTAATTAACATCTCCACCTATAGGCTCTAAATGCGCATAAATGCTATCGTTTACTTTTAATGTGAGTTAAATAACTTAATAGAACAATTCTCATTCACTTTTTCGTGAAATTTACTCTTAAATCAATTCTGATAACGAAACTGTCCACGGTAACCCGTATAATCGTCATAATTTATGGTATTAATGAGAAATGTCAAATAAAAATCTCTCCTCAGTACTTCCAGTTCTTTGAATGCTGCGTATTTATTTTTATATTATTATTTGTATTCAATTTCTTATCTTTCAAAATTCATCGAAAATTTCAGCAGTAATTATTATAATTACATCATATATCTCATATTATTCTTACCTTGATTTAATAGACTAACCCGTGATTATTGTTTTGAGAATGCTGTGCGAATTTATTTATTGTAATAACTGATCGCATACTTTTCTGATAATTTGACAAATAGTGCGGGATTGATTTTTAAGTTACACCTAAAACACTTATTACAGGAAGGGAAAATGGTCCTCATATACTTCCTTGTAGCCTGCCACCAGTTGCCATTTCTATCTCTTTCGAACGCGTGCCGTCCACAGCTCATTAAAAAAAAGATGAGGAGATAAGGTGACCTTTACGTACTAAATCTATATTTATTTAATTGGTTTGAGTTGAAATTTATTATCTTTTTTCGTGAAAATATCTAAGGCTATAACGATTTCTAAAAACACGCTCAATTTTTAGACTCCTGTTTTAATTTTAGAATGTCCTTAGTAAAATGAGATCCAACCATACCACGCGGTGTAATTTTTCGCAGTCTTATCTCTCTCTCTCTCTTTGGCCTTTTAATCTTTTCATTATTACTATCGTTCTTTTAAAATAGACAAAAATTAGTGTGTAATGATTGATAATTGGTAATCATTGATGAAGAATGCAATTTTTGACTACATTCATGATGATCCACACCATCGTACCCTTTGGATTAACCGCTAAACACTTTTTGGGTATTTTTATCCCATCGTAACTTAAGCAGTATTGGTTTAAATGTTTTTACGAGCACAATCATTAAGTAGGCACCATGTCAATGCAACAATCCTACTCTGTTTTTGGAGGTTAGTGGAAATGCAAACGAGAAGCATAGAGAACCTGAATTTTAACTCAATCAAATGCCGGTTTGCGATTGGTGTCGACTTGAACTTCAACTCATATTTCGTGTTCACTGGTAATGATTGACGCAAGCGTATGCGCAGTACTTGCCTTGAATATGGTTATTAATGTGCCAGGCTTCTTTTTCTCTCGTTTCCAGGACTACAGTTTCGCTTACACTCCTGCCCGTGTGTTCAGGTCGAAGATGCTGGATCACGATTATGACTGTCATGATATAGGGTCTCACTTGTTGAAGCTGCTCTCCTATTGGCTGGTTTCTGGATAACTCTTCCACGTGCTGTGTAAATGCTAACCTTCTTCTGGGTTGAAATTAATTTAAAAAAAATATCTGTATGGGTTCTATGATTAATCTCGGGTAATATCGGCTGTCCTGAAGAGGCCAGGGTTAAGGAAGTAGCTTCTTGCAAGAACCCATATTATCCAAGATTAACTAGGGAAGCTATAGAGATAGCAAAAACTAATTTTAACCGAGACGAAGGATACCACTTACACAATACGTGGTCAAGAGTTTTTAGCTTTATCGTTTATTAAATTTTCATGCACTTTTATATTCAATACCCTGCGTCTTATTTTCACTGTCTGTTGTTCTCCATTTTCTCTCTTTATTCTATATTCTATGTTCTCCATATTCTCACTTTATTTTCACAGTCTGTCTTCTGTCTATGACTTGACCTCGAGATCTTGAGAGTTGTCGCCTGCAATAGTCTCGCTCGTTCCCCTTTCAAGCGTTCGCCTTGGGAGCTCTTGTTTTCCAAGGCAATAGTAATGGGATATCTCCGGGAAACAGTTGAACGGCGTAGGGAAAACCGCTCTTACGCGTTCTGCCGCAGAAGCAGCTACTCTTCTCTCGTTGTATAATTTTTGGCTTGTGAGTGAAAAAATGTTGACCTCTAATGAAAATTTCACTCTCTACTTTTTGAATTCAATCCGTTCTGGCGTAACTTTGTGGAAGTCCATTTTCAAATAATGACAAGGTCAACTATGTTTCAATCCACAGAGTATTTTATTGGTACAACTAGTTTCAACGCTACGGCGTCATCATCAGGTACAAGCAATAAAGTCATAGCCAGTGGTATATATACTCAATAATCAGAGTGGAGAGGGGGGGAGGGCTATGACTTTATTGCTTGTACCTGATGATGACGCCGTAGCGTTGAAACTAGTTGTACCAATAAAATACTCTATGGATTTAAACATAGTTGACCTTGTCATTACTCTACTTTTTCTTGGATTTTGATGTAGATACACACCTGTTTTGAATAAAAAATTTATCGAGTATGCCCTGAAAACATTGAAATATCTCTTATTTCGTGCGTTTTTATCGAATATTTTAAACTTTAGCGTCACGGTCTTGTGGTATATCCTATATATCTTGTGGTATAACCTCCTTTACCTTATTGTTGAGAGCCGTCGCTTATTGTTAAGACATTTATGTGGCCTTATATACCTTCTTACTATACAATGCCTTATACATACTTATCTGCTTTCTTTTTTTCATTTCGTGTTGGTGAAAAATGCTGACTCCTAAGGGAAAATTCACTTGCTACTTTTAGGTGGATTACAAATAGAAGTGTAGTACCTATGTTAGAAACTGCTTCTGGCCTGAATTTGTGGAACCAAGTCATAGTAAATAAAAAAATAGCTTAGCTCCACTCTAAAATTCAATATCGACCGTGATATCAGCAAAAAGTCAGTTTCAAAATATATTTAAGGTTTAGAAGCTGGTATACAACCTTGGCCGCAATGGATGAGGGTAGAGAGGGGTTACGGTGACGAGGAAATAAAAATACAAAGTCATCGGGCGAATTAGGCATGGGGCGAATCAGGCAGCGTGAACTTGGCGGCTGACGTCAGTAACTCCCTCACTTTCGCCGGAAGAATAAGTGTCGACAGAAGGGAATAGGAAATATTATGACCAGAGACCCTGTGAACGTGTTTACAATTTCGAACATTTATTTGTTGTTCAAATTTAATGCAATATGCTAGTGTGCTAGTAGGCTATGTTGGATGTATAAAATAGTGAGTGAGGAAAAAGCATGGGATGAATTTAGGAAGGACATAGTCAAGTCAAACAGTGTGGGGAAAAATGATCACCAGTTCAATATAAAGTGGCGATCACAAAGGACAAAAATGTTAAAACAGTTCTCCTTCTTGAATAGGACCATACGAGACTGGAACGAACTGCCAGCAAAACTATTTGAGCCCTTATCTAGAAAATTAATTATTTTTAAAAATAGGTTAAAGAAGCAGAAGTCTATCTAGGTTTATTCTTTTTTAATCGAATGTTTTTATTGTTACCACCAGGCCAATGGCCTACTTGTAACTTTTTAATTATAATAATAAATCCAGTTCGGAAAAATCTAATACTTTATTCGCCACATAATTGTGAACCTCATAGGAGGGACTTCCGCCAACCGCCATCTTGCCTGAAAGATCTTTGGCTATTAAACTACTTGGTGTTCTGATCCAACTAGAGTGTTGTAATAACGAATACTGATTATGGGATGCGGAAGAATGTCTTTTTTAAAAGTAATTGGTAACCCATGTGCCTTGGAGTAGATAAGTTTCATTTCTGTCATGTGTCCCGAGACAAATGCTTTTTTAATTTCAAACAAAAGCGTGCCTTATTATATTTAAAATATTTTTTCTATGCTTCGTATTTTGCACTATTTTACTCTATATTATGCTCAATGCTTGATGTTCTAATCTTTAGACTATTTCATCGAATCCTTGAGAGCCGTTGAATGTCGCACAGACACCCGCATATCCCTTCCAAGCATTCCTTTCGAGCGCCTCCGTTCCCCGCGCAAAGAATAATGGATGTCTCAACGATACAATAACACGGCCAAGGTAGCACCCTCTTACGCACTCCATCGCAGAGGTAGCAACTTGTCTCTTCCTCTCTCACTACATCCCTTCTCCTTATATATGTATACCACTATCTCTCCTCTCGCCATCCTTTTGGGCGTCTTCCGCTCCGCGTAAGAAGAAAACCGACTCGAAGAAGGGGTCCCTTGGGGGCGACGAAGGAGAAGCGGCTCCCCCACACCACGGCAGATCCCATCTTCCAGCCATTTTCCCTTCCAATTCAAAAAGGAAATCAATTTTAGGCGACGCCAAAACTTCCCACGCTCCCCCGTACATACCGCTCCCTTCTCCCTCTCTACTTCCCTTCCATTCCTATCCCATCTTTCTCTCTCTCTCTTCGTCTCCTCTCCATCTAAACCGTCTCTCGTAACTCCCTTGCCCCTTCCTCCCCATGCCCCCCTTCAAGCGTCTCCTCCATCCCATCCTTCCTACGCGCTTGTTCAATCGCTCGCAAGAATGGCGAAACATTCCCAATCCACTTTTCCTTTCGCTCGGCGGAGGCGGCTGTAGGTAACCGGGACCCGTTATAACTCCCCCACCAATGCGTCTCTCGATCGTGATTTCCTCCCCTTAACTTTCTTCCCACCCCCGACATCCCTCTCTCCTCTTAGGGCTCTCCCCCCCCCCCACTCGCTCTGTCGACGGCAAGAAAGGATGGGATTTCCGCCGAGGCGTTTGGGTTTTAAAATCGAATGACACGTGCCTATACTCTTTCCCGCGCAAGGGCCCCGGAATCCACCCTTGAGGGACAGAGAGATAGAGAGAAAGTAGTATATTTGTCGCGCAGTCCTCTCCCGAATAAAAATGTATACAGCGACGAAAACAAACGGCTTTTACGGGGTTCTTGCTCCGCATTATTGCGAATTCGAGTTCAGTCAGATGTGACATGGATGGTGAGTGTATAGGGGAGCATCATCTTTATTTTGGAGCCGATTATTTTCGCGCTGGAGAGATGTTTTCTGGGAGTGTTTGTAGCCATTCAGTGTAGCGCAAGCAAAATTTATTTTTCGGAGCTATTAAATATGTTTTTATCATATGCCAAAGATGTCTTATGTTCGGTTCGGTGAGTTCATCTGGCAAGACGTGCTTCGTGCATGAAATGCGTCCATTGAAGTTGAATAACATGAACAGTTGAATAGTTTGAATTGAATGCGTATTGGAAATTTACACTTATTTATAACTGACCGATTCATCATTAAAATCATCGAGTCTCCTACTGGTATTTCAGTTCTTGCGTGCCAGGTGTGATAAACTCGAAGTGGTTCTATTTAGTTAAGTCCATCTTTTTGTGTTGATTTATGCAAACGTGAAATTAAATCTTATGCTGTGTTCAGTTCTACGATTAAATATAATTCTCTACTCAGGAGGGAAAGCAATGAAGTCCTGTTAGCCCTTAAGCTGCCATTGTATGCACACTGGAAACCTCTTAGAAGCGTCCGGTGTATGCAATATATCCTCTCTGTGATGTTTGAGGAAAATGTATTTGTAAATAACCCCCCAATCCCAACCGAGGTATGACCTCAATTTTTGTACGCAGAAATTAGAGGGTATTTAGTCATTTGGGGAGGTGACCGACAACTGAGGTCATTTGCAAAAATTAGTCTCTATGATGAAATGAATGGTATCAAAACTTTTCGACTGATCATTTTAGAGGAAAACTATTAATAAATATTAAATATCTCAGATAGTAAATAAACCCAATTCACAACTCAGTGGATTGCTGACAGTATTTCTCAGAGTTAAAGACATTGTGGTATACTTTCCGCTGAAATTCTTATAGTCTCAATGGTTACATAGGTACTGTAATTTGCGGCGCAAATGTCACATTTCAAATTCCACTCTTTAACAGCCACAGAAATATAGAGACATAAAATTTTAATCTCCTTTTGGAAGGTTCAAACTTCTATCTTGGAATTTTGATAATGTCTTATACCCATTAACTCATTAGTCGCTATTATTGTTTGATCACCCCTCGGAAACATCTTTTACTGTGGAGTTTGTGATTTTTCACGTTAATAACTTTATAGGAAGAGGTCTAGTGAAAAAGTATATCTGTAAATCAGTAACGTTCAAATGGAAATGCAATAATTTGTTAAATAACCTATGGATCTCTGCTCCAAACTGTCTCCAACCCTTAAAAAAGTAAAGAAATAATATTTGTTGGTAGCTTCATCTAAATTAGTACAATTTTGCCTAAGTTCACTTTGAAACGTGAAATTTTAGCAACTCATTTTATATCTTTGGTCGAAATAATTTTTAGAAGCTCATTATACGCATTATATTGGACGTGTTTACTTTTAAATGGAATTTGCATTTTGATTGCGTGCAATCCCTTCTTTTACTTACCTTTATTTAAAGATTAAACGATTTGATGTTGCCGAATAATTAAGGCATTGAAAAAAATAACTTCGTTTGCGTTACTGCTGTGGTCAAAAGTAGCGGAGAATTGTTAATTTTTTTGAGGGAGTGGAGAGATTTGTAATCAAATGTCCCTTTGGTTCTTTTAATGAGTTTAGGGAGAGTGATTGGATTGTGAGGTAAGAAAAGACCAACCTGAGAAAATTGTGTTTTCCCTATCTTTGAGTGACGGAAGAAATTTTTAACTAAGACTCTGATTCGACTAGCCCTCTTTCATTTTCTAGACTTTTCCGCTTGATGAACCCAAGCTATTAAATATCCCGTTGGGTAAATTTTAGTTATTCTTGGGATTCACACCGGGTTAGATGTAATTGGCAACTGCTTCTGCAGCCGGTGTGAATCCGGAGAACACAACATTTGTCGTTCCCTGGGAAAACACTAGGTTTTACATCCCAATGGGTATTTATCAATTTGATTTCGCAATCTGAAATAACAAAAAAAGCGGACAGAGATCAGAACTGTCTGTCAGTAGTTATTATGTCTTTTTGAGGTGGTTTGAGTGAGATAGCTATAGTTATAATAGATACCATTTTCAAATTTTATTTTTTTATCTCAGCGTCTGTAAGAAGTCTAAAATAAATATTGTAGGATTAATGGCGCAAAGATATAGTTATATATGACCTAAATTCTCAGTAATTTAATAAATATAACCACATAAGTCTCTAATTTGACTCTTTTTTGACCCCGTACGGCTGAAACAAAACAGCTTGTTTTTTTTGCGATTCTGGAAAACTTACAGTGGTGAGTAATAGATTAATTTTTATAAATAGTTGAGAAAACATGCAAACTATACACCGTTAGTGTTTTGACGAAATTTAGGTGATAGAAGTTCCTAATATTTTCAACATTCTCCCTCTGGAACACACAGCCGTAATATATCCCATGTAAAACAGCTTATATTTGTTGGCAAATTTCTCGAAAAGTAGTTCGGCAAGGGGTTGATATTTTGATATCATTGGAAATATGAGAGTTTTTTCTTTAAAATGAGGTCAAATTCATCAAATTCCAGGTTAAGTGATTTTTCGCTCAAAATACCTTAAGGGGTTTCCTGCTTTTACTTCTGCCTGAACGACTCCTCTTCAGTGTAACTCACCGGTCACATTAGAGGCATTGACTCAGGTTTGTCTAATCCCGATAAGGCGACGTCGCTCAATCGCAGTGAGTAACGCTTGACGGGGGGCAAGTGGGAAATGAGACAGAGAGAGAGGCTTGGCCCGTGACGTGTGTACGTGGGAGGAATTCAAAGATTGCTGAGCGGGGAAGACGCGGAGGGCGGAAGGGGATCTTGAAGAGCTTGTCCGCAGGAGGAGGAGGAGAGGGTGACCCTCAGGGGGAATTAATGGCGCTCAGAGGTGTACCACTGAGGAAATTGGACTTTCGTCTAGAATGAGTCCTGGTTGGCTTGGGAAGGAGGACTCGAGGGATCGCGAACCCTCTTGTGCCTATTGAGTGTGCTGAGTAAGCAGTAACTCTCAATCAAACACGACCGGTGACTTATCAAAGCAGTATATTTGTCTATCATCTCTGGTGCCTCCTGTTGGTAGTTCATTCATCATATTGGGCTTCTAAATGATATAAAATCAAACGGTCCGACTCAATTGAAATTAGAAAATGAACAACACCATCGTGCAAAAATGGAATCATATCTATGTGGGTATTTGGACACTAGGAGTTTTTCTGCTACTCTTCGTTTGTTAGCACTATTTTACGGCCACAATACTCTGTTAACGCCTTATTTTGCTTCACGCAAACCAGACTTCTTTTTGAATGTCACCCATGCACTTAATAAATTTGATTCGGTTCCGTGTCATTTTTTTACATTCTTGTTGTTTCCTATGTTTTTGTGCTGATTCCTAATGGTCATTAATGCATATTCTTGGGCCGCGTACTTTGATTTATCACTTTGAATATGCTAATAAATCCGCCCTTTTTTACTATTTTGGTTAGGCTTCGCAAAAAGTTATTTGCTTATCATACTTGGCCGGAGGATTCTTCAGTATTCCATACACAGTCACTCCAACTCTCTCTTAAAAGTTGCCATGACGAGGCGTCATCCATTAATCCGGACTTCTTTATCTTATTAATACTTATGACATAAAATTGGAATTAAAATGGCAATGAAGAGGTTTATTTCCCGTTACCGATTAAATTAGAATTATTTAGTAACAACAGACGATGGTTAATGCAATCGCCAAGTTTAACAGTTGTTTACTTGAGGTTGATTCTTTCGGCCATTTTTACCTCAAAGCACATTAGCGAATGACCTATGTGGATGAACGTTGGGAAAAAGTGGGACTAAATCCTTCCTCGATGGATGTATTATTGCATCTATCAAGTCCCAAGAGCTCTCTTGAGTGAGTGGAATATTCTTATCTTTGTCAATTGCCAATGCAAGGGATGCTTGGTAGAATAAAATGCTTTTTTTGTGGACGGTTACCATAAATGCCAAATTATTTTGATTTTTTCGAATATTTAATTCATATTCTTGAATTGTTTTATTTGGCGGTACTTCGTAAAATTAAATCATCAGTTTTTCGTAAGGCGATACAGTACTTTGGCAATCCAAGATTCTATTTCTAATTTTATTACGTCAAATTACTCTGTAATTAACAATTTCATCATGTTTACTAAATTTCTGTGTGTTTCTGCATTCCAAAGAATCGCTTTAGTTAAATCTAGGATACAAGGCCACCCTAAAATTGACTTGTTTTATTCTTTAGCACTTGTCAGAAAATCCCTTGGTGGAATTCAAGTCAAGCTATTGAAAAAAGTAGCCCTTTAATTAAGGGAACGTGAATTTTGCAGCGCCTCTAAAGGCCTTATGCGGATTAACTTGAGACTACGAGTTCTCTCCCGGAGGGAAAAAAATATTCTTGGATTTATGGCTGTATTTTTTTGTCGTCGTAATTAAAACCGTTCTCGGAATTTCCGATAGCTTTGGCATTAAATTCGTTGTAATTCTCCCTTTGTTCATCTTGTTTTCAATTTGAATTGTCTCTCGACGGATGTCCCTCGGCTTTAATTGGGGAATGGAAAACTCAACCGCATATCCGCTTCCAATACAACCGTCTTTGGCGACTCCCGATAAACCGCATAGCTTGGACATGTACTCACCCGGCGGGCGAGGCGGATGGGATGGCTGCGGTAGGACGAGCGTAGGGAGGAGGGTCGGGAAAAGCTAATAAATTGAAAAGGCGGCCGTCGAGTGGACAGGAAGGGGGGCGGGAGACTTGAATTTGGTCGGAGAGGGGAGCGGCAGTGGTGAGGGGCGTTGTGGTTGAGATTCCGAAAACGAATTCACTTTCGGAATTGGGTTTTCCCACGCCGCCACCGCTGCATGGTCGGGTTGCGACGGCGATCCGATTCGGACCGACGAAGACGGCAGCGATCGCTTGAGTTAAAAGTTTTCTGCGCTCCATGAGTGATTCTTGAGGAATATGTTCAACGTTCTTCAGGGTTGTTTTGCTTCGTCAGGATAGAATGAACCGTCTGCATTGATTGCGATACAAATATGCCATATTCACTTGAATGCGAGGAGTAGAAACTGTGATATTTTAATGAAATTCCATGTGAATTGACATATCTCTGAAACAACATGTTTTTTAGTCTTTGTATTCATAGTAGTAGTGGTATTTTTGTTTAAAGGCTTCGACGGCTAAGGTCATTTCGCACATACTGTCTGCCACGCGGATCACCCCTCCAAACTCGAGCCGAGCCCAACGATGCTTAACTTCGGTGAATGATCGGGAACCGGTGTTTCCATCGTCGAGGGCCGTTGTCTTTTTATTCATTATGATCACGCTTGCGCATTAGAGTTTTCATCTTTTGTGAAAAAGGATCAGTGCCATCGCATCGCAGGACTTATATTTCATTTAGCATTTTAGATCACGCAGCAGTCTGTATTTTGAGAAACGTAAGAATTCTATCAAAACTTTCAGGCGTGAAAACATAAAAGTTAATTCAGTTATACGATATTCATTATGTATTCCTATAAAATATATGCATAAATTTACTCTGTGCCTAATATACATTATATTTTGTCTTACCTCAGTTCAAGATAATTGAATATTACGCCGATGTTTTTATTAGAAAAGTAATAATGTTATCATTTATCTTAAGAGTCATATAAATTAGCAACTTCGTAGTAGTTCTAGAATCAGATAGTTAAGCGACATGTTAGACAATAGATTTTCTCTTATGTGAAAGAAGCCTGGTTTCCTAACCTTTACCTGCCGGCTGTATGTTTGTCTCAGAGTTGGGATAAGATCTTCTGATGAGTGCGCCGTTCAGTTTGATATCTCTATACAATTGTATTTGTTTTGGAAATCATTTTTCCCTGAAAAGCACGATAAAGAAGGAAACGAGTTTAATGGCTCCTACTTAGCAAGTAATGTGGTCCCACGCTTAAAAAATTCAAAATCTTTTTCCTAATAGATAACCTTTTATGGCTTTATACCTTCTTCCAATTTATGAGCATAAGTTATTTTTAGGCATTATTTAATTCAGGAGATGAATCACTGCACTCATTAAATAAAATGATAAGTCTAAATATTGAATTGAATCAGCAATAAAATACAAGTTCTGAGTGGATGGTGGTACAGCCGGCATTGCGTAGAAACACTGCAATTTTTAAAACTTTTTAAAATGCTAAAACCTTGTTATGACATATCACTGTAATAATACTCCCATATAATGCCGTAATTTACTTTACTCTTCATTCTGTGACAGTCATAAAAATTACATATGTAGTCAATTTTCCTTTCTTCTTAAGGTACTTATTTTCCTAAATGTTTTAAAGTTTCATTTTATTTTAAAAGATCCTTACATACAATCGCTGGAATATAATTATTAATGTAATATCAAACGTCAATTGATTTCGAGGTTTTCGTCGTAAAACCTGAAGCGAAAACACTTAATAGTCTCTTTGCATATTGCGTTTTTATATATTACATTGCAATTTATTCCGTAGAAAAGCTACAAAATATAGTAGGATGGTAATTTTAAAATGTCTTCATCCGAGAGTTTCTTTTCCAACGCAGGGAATTTTTTCAAAATGCTAAGAGCTTCCTCTTTTTCTCTCAACGTGATTCCCTTGCCTGAAAGCGTGAGAATTGTGATCCATTGATATTCCAGGTAAACTGCAAGCAGCAAATATCATCGCGGGTTTACGTATTCCTCTCAGAATGCAGGATGCAATCCCATGGGCATTGTTATAATAAATTTAGCGGTGGCCACCGTTGGGAAACACCTTGGCAACCGTGGACCCAAAACATTAGCATCTGTCTGGTGTTCAGTGGGTGACTAATAACAACCATACCAGCAAGACAAAGGTGTATTTCACAGCCGAAATATTTGCATGCAAACCAATTATTCCAATTATTAGTCTTAAACGATATTACAATTCTCCTTGTTATGTTAAATGCTAACTCGTTTGATATAAAATGCTGATATATTTACCATTTTGAGATCAATCTTTTTATGTCACTACCTATACTTATGGTATCTGTGATTAATTTTGGGTGATCTTTTTCAATTTGGTGTCTTTTTACCATCCATTTTTACAATTGCAACAGCAATAAAGGTAAACTTAACAGTGGCAGGCTTTACTTTGTAGAAGTTACTTAATTTACTCAAGTGTCTTACTTACATGAGTATGCCACAGTGTGGTGAAACGAGCGTCGTGCCAGCGGAACAAAGTTTTGTGGAAATAACAAAGTTGGTTTTCTCAACATGGATATCCATAATTTCCACGAGGTCAGGACTGATATCATCAGTTTTATTCAAGTGTACTTATATTAGTACTCATGATTAAGACAAACTTAGTACTTTTCTACAAAAATTATTTTTAGATAGATAGATTTATTATTATTTCCACATCCCTTCCCACTCCTTTTCGATAAAATTAACCTTTCTCGCCTCACCAACCCTTAATCATCGTGCTTTATTTTCCTCAACCCTGTCCCAATATTTGTTTTCCCCCCTCCTCCTCTGTAACTACAACAACAATAAACTCAAATTAAAAACTTCTGTATTGTGTACCTTACATAACAATGCCGCAAAGCGGCGAAACGCGTCGTACATTAAATATTTTGTAGAAAAGTACTAAGTTTGTCTTAATCATGAGTACTAATGCAATATATCAATTTGTATACAGACTTTTCGCTTCAAGTGATGCAAAATGTTGTCAGCATCAATCAATTTTGAGGCGTTATACGAAGAGAGCGGAGTGAAAGATCTCAGCTGCTGTGAAATTAAGAGCGGAAGAAAGAGGCCCCCAATGGGAGAATGGTGAAATTAAGGAGAAGAATGGAGAAAAGCGTGACGCAAAATTGTTTGAGTGATGTGCCGGCGGTGGAAATTAATCTCCCGTGATAGGCTTTGGGGATTTCGGATTTAAATCGTGCTGGCATTGAGTGGAAGTGAAAGAATGAGGGGTTGATGGAAGAGGGATTGAGATTAAGAGTAGGGAGAAAGGTTGAGAAAGAGATGTGGGTGAAAAAGGGAAGAAGAGAGGGGATTGGAGCCGGAAAACGACCGGATTAAATTAAATATTTTGGGTTAAACGATTGAACTGTTTATCAATAACGTCGTCCTAAGCATTTTTCTTAAGGCTTAACCGGATTCCTAAGAACTATCAAAATTTTTCCTACTCCATAAGTAATGTTACGATTTAAATCTGCTGGTTGCGCTTTCATCGTCTGGTTTTTAATTCGGAAGCTTGCACGTGGCCAACTGACTATTGTGATCAGCATACGTATAATTGTTCCTCTTATTTGGATATTGAAGCAACATAGCTGTGATCTTTCAAGTCGTAGGCAGCAGAGTCGAATGTGTAATGAATAGATATTTCTGTGATAACTATTGACTGCAAACATTACTCACAATTATTATTTTTATTCTCCTAAGAGCATATATTTTTGCAACTGTTTACAATTGATGTATTTCGTACTCTATTTGTATTTTTATTTTAATCAACAAATGCATGTCACATGAGTCCATCTTAGATAAACTTAAAGGTATTAAAATGTTCACAAAACAACATTTTTATAAAAGTTTATAAAGCTGTCACTTCAAAAGTCAAAATGCGATCCCAAAGTTTTTTTTCAAACAAATGTCTTATTATAGTTTATCTTTGGCACAGTTTTATTTCATCGGTACTGTACATCGGTATTTCTATGGCAGCTGAAGTTATTTCACGACATAGCTTTACAGAAACTGAATATAATTAGACATGCCGAATTAAGTACTACTCTGATGGTCTTTATTTGGTCACCTAGCATTTTCTCAGCCTAGAAGATCCTGACCTGTCATTTCTTATTCGCTTGCTATAAACATAAAGTAGGTATATGTTGTTGTAGACATGTGACTCTATAATGTGTGAATATGCTGTTACCATTACGTTTAAAAGTTTGCGAAATATACACTCAGTAAAATAATTAACCTCATGGTTCTGCTTGAAATGCTATAATACTAATGCTAGTAAAACTAGGCTTAAGCTGTAAAATCGTCAGTATACGTGAAACAATATTGATATTGCTCTCCCATTAAGAGCGACAATATACGCATAATTTATTTTAAACTGAGATTATAAAAAGTGTATATTGATAGTATTGAGTTACAGATCAATAAACACAGTAGTCACGCTGATTTAGAGTTAAATCCTAGTGTTTAAAAGAATCGATGAAAAAATCAATAAGAAATCACTTACACTTGATCCTAAATATAAATATAAAAAAGAGGTTTTTATTTTTAAATGCCTAAAAGACATGACTTTAGTTGTTCAAATATGTTGAATATTGTAAAATAATGCTATTTTTTGAATTAAAATAAAAAAAAGAGATTACCAATCGCAAAAATTGCCAACAAGACCTTACGCGTTTACTACAATTGGTTTTAGTTTTATAACCGAGTGAAACCATTTCTCTTGCCCCTAATAAACGTTATCTTATTTCCTGGATGTTGAGTAAAATGCTTTTAAGTATTTTCTCATAGTTGAGGAAATAAGTAGAATACTGCTTAATTCACAGTCAACTAGCGTTTACATATATATAATTGGTAATTGGTAAGAAAATTTACGGTTCATTTTACTTTTGGGTACTGGAAGATTCATTGGCTGTGAAGTTTCCTTATAAAACACCCAGCCATTTCGTATAGATTACCATCGGAAACGATAAAATCTCCTCTCTCCGAAATGTGTTTGGATTGTGAGGAAGTCAGCAACCTGTGGACAAAGAGTCAATCTGCGTGGGGCGTTCAACTTTCGTAACGGTTTCGTTTTTTTCGGATATCCAATCCATTCCCTTCACCACAGGTGTAAAAAAAGGAACCCGCTTTACGCAACACAGCCAGTCTCGAGGCCAGACGGAGGCAGATGAAATGGAGGGAAGGAGAGTTTGGAACGATGGAGTGGAGAGGTACCGGAAGCAGCTGAGCAGAACGGAGTTGAGGGAATGAGAGAGAGAGGAAAGAAAGGCAAAGAAGGAAGGGGCCGTGGATGGATGGAAAGAGAAGGGGTTGCAAGGGAAACGGGAAAAGCGATATCGTCCACCTCCTTGCGTGGGTGGCCATGCCAGAGGGCGGGGAATGTGTCCGACCCGAAGAGTTTGTTCGTATTCCTCTTGGAGTTCCTGTGGCCGGCTTTGCGGAGATTGACTCTTGAATGTGTCTCTACCCTCTCTCAATATCTCACTCGTGTCCTTCGGAGTAGGTACGAGCAAGCTTTGGTATGAAAGAGGTGGAAACTTTTTCGTGAATGTAAAGAAGTAGAGAGAGAAACTTGGTGACCAAATTTTATCAGAGTATCTGAGAATGGATCCAAATAATCCATTAAAATTATTTACATGTCTTAATAAAAATTAAGATAGCTTATGTCTAATGCAATTTTAATTTTCGTTCTGCCACAAATAAGAGTACATATAAATTATATGCAAGAAAGAAAATCGCAACGTTTTTGCAAGCGCAAGAAACGATTTAGAGCCAGCTGGAGATTAAATTCCTTTTAGCATATCAACACGGAAAAATCATGTGATTTCTCCGTGTTGATATGCTAGTTGATATGCTAATGCTTCCTAAACATCATAGTTAATTTACTCGTCAGTTATTAACCTCTCGTTGTCACTCGTCAGTTATTAACCTCTATTTGATTCTAACTGCTTTTCTCAGTCGAACAAACTGGCAATTCGGTACGTTAAGCAGTGTAATTATAAAATAAAATTGAAACCTAAGTAATTCCATTTTAAATTATGAGAGTTTGCATTATTATTCGGGCGGATAGTTTTAGCCTTTTATGGTTTTGTAATAGTTAAGGTAAAGCTGCATTTTATATATGCAGAAGACTAAGGCGAAGCTGAAAGTCCTTTGTCATGCAATAGACATCCAGAACGCAAATCGAGATGAAATGTTCTTAGATTTGGGAGACCTCGAATATGCAAAATATTAATGTGTAGTTTCGATACGGGAAAGAGTGTTTGTATTTTATAATATTTTACTGCAAAAATTGTGGATCACTACTCATCGCATCCATATAACCTCATCATTGATGCAATGATTTATGTTCTGGTTCCCGCAAAAAAATCCGGCATACTTTTACCGTCATATGATTTCTTTATGCCCGATTTTAAGCTTAGTTAAGAATGGAAGTGAAAGTATTTACTTCGTATTGTGCCTCTAGTTATGCCATTCATTCAGTCAACAGCAGCAAAGTTCTCTCTAGTTCTAAGTTTTTTTTTTTAAACTATCAGTCTTGCGTTTGTCCAGTGCATAATTAATTAATGAATACTTAAACCTTGAAACTGATATGATAGAATCAGTTTTGTTTTATCCGCTGACACAAAATTACGATTTTTTTCGGAGAGTGATCATTCCGGGGTAGCTCAAGTTGATTAGAAGGCGTCAAAATTCACTTGGATTTCTACGTTATTTTCAATGTTTGGAAAATTTATGTTCTTCGAAGGTTTCTTTCCTTTTTAAAATTCCCAACTATGACAAATGGTGCATTTGTCATAGGCATATCTCCATAGTCATCCCTTCAACACAGTTCTTTTCTCATCTATCCCTTTTAAAATGTCAGCAGTGATGACGGTGAGTAAAGCCGAATGATCGCAAAGAAGAAAGCATTTGTAACTTTTTTGTTTCTGACTCTTGTAATTCCTGGGTAGCGAAGAAATGGTGAAACGTATTTTCGTGTATAGATAAAGTGAACTTTAACTGCGTTCATTGCTTCATATGGCTCTAGGAATGTATATTTTTGATAGGGTTATAGATAAGAATATTACAAAAAAAAGGTTTACCATGAAAGTAACAGAATCTCACTCATCTTATTTGTTCGGGAGATGTTATTTTTGAATAGAAAGGAAAAGCCGTCGTTGTGGTACCCCAAGCATGGGGATATTTTTGGTGAACGGTCTCTCAAAGTTCCTTAAGTGTTATTTAAGTTTCTTGTTTGTTTTATGCCAAATAAGTATCGAACATCTGATTGTTGGAAGGTATTTGAAGCTTGAAATGGAAAAAAGTAAAATAGCTGGTAAATTCATATATTATGTATTTTCAAATCTGCAATGATGGTGTATTTAAAAATCAGATCCTTGAGTATAAGCATCACCCACAAACTCAGTTGATGATAATTTGCCTAACGTCCAGGATACAAAGGAAGGGCAAACCGACGCGACGCGTCTGTTTGCATATCCTGTGTATTAAACTGTGTGGAGAGAGAATCAAATCAAGCGTCACGACGCTTCCCACATTTTTCATGCTATAGATAGGTCACACATTGGATAAAATATTATTAAAATTAGTGATTTTTGATATGATCTGGCTTATATTTATTGGCTGTTTTAAAGAAAAACATTTTTATTGTCCTTCATGCAAAAACTATAAATATAATGTGTTAATAAGAACACAACGGGACGGTTTTGATAGTATCTTGATAGCCCTCGCTTGAGATTATGAGCGCCACTTCTATTCGGAATTGCAATGCGATCTGTAAAAACTATCGTATTTATATGGAAAATATAAAAAAATATTTTTTTTTACAAATTAAAAGTTTCCGTAGATAAGAATATACATAATATTTATAATAAGACATTTAAATAAGATATTTATTTTATCAAAAACAGATTCTTTATCTAAACGGGGTAAATTTGACGTTTAAGGTAGGTAATATTATGTTGAAGAATGTTTGCGGGTTATTTCATTTTAAATTTTTGAAATTTGTGAATATGAAAATTAGAATTGTCGTCTCTACGTAAAATTATGGACTGAACGTGGAACCATCTTTATTTCCATACGGAACGCTTTAACGGAATTTTCCATCGATAATCTTTCCGTTAGCATTGAGTAATTTGGAGGTTTTCCCCGCTCTCTATTCTAAATGTGACGCATTTTTTGAGAACTCGAGTTCGCAGAAATGAATGGAGAAAAATGTTTTTCTTCCAGACTGAGAATCGGAAAAGATATTCCGAGGTACCTGGCGTGGGTGGAAGGTAGGAACTAATGCTGATATCCGTTTCCAATAATAGAAGCTTTAAGGCTTGGTGTGGTGGTTAGAGAGAGGATTTCAGAAAGGAAGTGGGACGGGGAAAATCTGTCTCCGCTTCACTGTGCGTCGCTCACTCATCCAACTCTTAATTCATGAGAATAATGCTGGTGGCGATTCGAATGTGTCTGCCTGGAAGGGGTCGGAAAAGGAAATGGATATGAAATCTTCCTCTATCCACTATCATTTTGTAACGGAGATGAGTTAAAATATTCTTTGCAAAAGGATCTTTCATCAGTACCCAATAGTTATTGAGGTCACTATATATAGCTCCAGATAAAATAATACTATGGTTACTCGATAATTTAAATGCGGATATGGAATGAGTTAGAAATTGTAAAGTAAGGTACTGGTATCGATGATTAATTGCTGTCTGTAATTATTCCTACTATGTTCACCGCTGGAGTCGTCGTGGTAATGTGATTAGCGTTTGGCAGCTTTATGTTGAACTGTGCGACAGAGGTAGTCTGTGCAAGGCCAGTTTGTGGTGGTTCCGAAGCTCCCTCTTAATTTACGATATTGACTCCCGACTCGTATTTAATGAGTGTGTTACTGTATTCGCATTTGTCGCCTTAGCTATCGTTTTGGTTGCAATATCAAACAGTTGTTATTTTCTTTTTGCAGATCGGTGTTCGATTGTCATCCCGTAGCACAAAAAAATCTTGGGTTATTAAAATGAAACATTTGTATAACTTAGCACGCTGATTTTAGATTCTCTGCAATGGACGTAATTTACGAAAAATTAGAGAACCTGAAAATTTACATTTTGGGACTGAGCAAAGTTACGGCTACAGTAAATGGCAATATTACTTGTAAAAATTTGCGATAGGAAGTTCTTACTAATTACTTTGTTGCTGATGTTGACACTTGACCCCGGGATCTGATCATATTCTTGAAAATGTTTTAACTCCGTAATTAAATAACTGAATAGGTGCCAGAAAAATATTTTTGCATTTATTACGGTTACTCATTAAACTACCTTGCGTGGTTTACCTATCCTTGGGGGACAAGAACTGGTCAATCGAGCCATGTTACATTTGAAATGCTAATCACAACTTTTTAAATTACCCTAAATTATTTGTATTCTTCTCCCAGTAAAATTATAATAGCAGTTTAACAACACTGATATCTTCAAGGAAGATATCATTCTACTACTCGAGGCATCTCATTCTATATTTTTTCATTTGACCTTTAGAGTAACTAGTCATTCCTGGGATCTTACAAACAATACACGAAGTGAGCAAACATTTACGGAATTATAAAAATAGCTCTAGGATCTTTTAGAGATAATGGATAACTCTAATTTTCGCCCAAAGTTTTATTCATGCTACTGCATTGCAATGCATCCTCTTATTATGCACCCAGTTTCACCATTCATAACCGCGTCTCCAACCCATATTCTGATATTCACTCGAGTGCCGGTTTATAATGGCCAAGAAGGCTTAGCTGGGATAAGCCTTTAATTTGAGTTTTCTCATACTTTCAATGCCCTATCAGGTTTGAATAAACAATAATATGGCAATCAACTACTAGCACTACGGGATACTGATTGTCTATTGTTCCCCTACTGCTTTTGTCCTTGAGACGAACAATGAAAAGGGTATGTTGACAAGGGCATCAATTGGAGTGAATTAGTTAAAGTTTTATCGTGAAATACAATTTCCCACTTTTTTAATATTCTTAATGGCATCATTTTATCCACCTTTAATTGTTTCGCTTCATTTTCACTCCAGATACAGATGCATTTCAAAAGGCATGGACAAAAAACGTGAAAAATTCCCTTTTCATTCCTTAAAATTTCCATCGCTGTTGCTTATCAAGCCTGAAACTTTGTCGTTTATGAAGAACTGCAAGATATATGTATAGCCAGTTGAACCATCAAGATTTTAATCGGCTTCTGTAGTGCTCTTTACTAGTTATTGATTTGCTGACAGAAATATATTAACTCTCATAGAATAATTGAATCATTAGGCTATTCCGGTCCTCGGGAAATGTTTTTGATATTAAATGTTTGGAATTAGTTTATAGGTATCAATTTAATTTATCCCACATCCTTTCACTAATGTCATCCAGAAAAATATTTTAGGCTTGTTTTATACATTGGATATGTGGTACTTAATAAGCACTTACTCTTTTATTGTGAAAAATTAATAAGTTTTGCATTGGTAGTTTGTCTTTTTACACACTTTTTACAAACTTTTACTTTTACAAACACACAAATTTTATCCTCAAAATTCACATTGTCATAGTTGTAAGCCAGGCTGATGTAGAACATATAATTTCGAAAATAAATATTATCCTTTCCAATGCGAAATATTATCCTATTCAACAATAAATTCATAATGAGGATTTTATGTGAAATGTAACTTCCATATGAATTTTAGCTTGCAAAATAGCAAAAAATAAAATTAACTGCATGAATTTTATAGCCTTATTTTACTTCTTTGCTATTTTGTGTGAATATACATATTTCCATCTTTATTTTTCACTGTCCAGCGCAAGCCGCGCGTCGAAATTTTACTCTTCGATACGTCTGTGAATTGAAATGAATTATGTATATGTAAATGTGGACGCTGTCTAGCCTTCAATATATCAAGCCTATTTGACGATGTGGACGTGCTTTTTTGGACTGAAGGGCTTAATGGAGATGCGCAGTAAAAAGTAATAATTTCAGACGGTCTCGACCCGTTCGAAATTTACAGCTGAGGTGTGACGTGCCATACACTGGTATATTGATTCAACATACAGGCTTCAAACAATTTGACTCCCTCGCCGTCATTTATAATCCACCTTTCCCTTTGAAATCACCAACTGTTTTCACCACACACGTCTCGGCCATTTGCCTACCATGAATCTCCATTCCGAAGAAAGATATGTATGATTTTATCAGCATACCGAATTGCCTACTTCACGTGGACTGTGTAATGCATCGATTAGCTGCATTTATCCTCATTTTACAATGAAATTCTTAATTGTAATTACTCCCGTCAGGGTTATTGTCGTAGCTAACGTAATTGATCTAACATAATCCAAGTGTATAACGATAAAATGTAAATGGCTTTATCACTAGCGGAACGGCATTATTGCTTCAATTTTAATGTTGGAAGTAGCTAAGGTCCGGTAGCTGTTTCCAAATTGGCACTTAACAATTCGTGATAGTCCACGTTTCCACCTATAAGCTCAAGCCGCCCTTTCTTGTTTCGAAATTCAGATATAACTTCCAGGCTTGCAGATCGTGAAAGTCGTTTCTCACGAGACGTTAATTTACGCTATTAGATGCAAAAATAGCAAAGTATTATAAATCATGTCTAGTGAAGCAGCAGGTTTATCGCGTGGAATTGGCATCAAAAAGAAAAACTTGCTCTATCTGCGCCCAGTCACTGCTATTCTTACAGGAGTTTATAATCACGTTGTGGAATGAATTTCCCAAAACATTTGGTCTGTAGTGCGGATCTGCCGGCATGGGCAGCGTCTCCTAGTTATTCCTAGGCATCTTAGTTGTATACTTATGTTTGTTCGCGCATAACACACCAAAGGGGCAAATTATTTCCCGTTATCCAACATGAAAACTGAAAAATTCCGTTACCAAACAATTCAGAAATAATTTTATGGGACTGATGATTCATGTGTACAGCACAGCATTGCGTCATGTTAGCAACCTAAAAAATGAAGAGCCCAATATATCTTTATGATGATATTTAAATAACTGCTATATTTTTCTTTATGTCTTCTTTTTCTGCTTTAGTTACTAGTAACGAGGAATTACATATGCCTAGGTATATTGTTTGTGGAACCCAAAGTAGAACAATTAATCGCCCTGACCTTTGCACGTAGAGGACAGTACAAACTTCCTGCTCAGAACGTTCCATTCCAGAAAGCCACCTTGGTATTCCAATCTCAACTCGTTTTAATTAGATTGCCAAAAGCGGGAAATCAGATTAAAACCTTGTGCATGTTATATCGGAAGTCAAAGTGTTGTGATATTAAGCAAACGTTTCCCTTTTATGTTAGTGAAGCCAACCCTGTGTTGATTAAAGCACAACATGGAACATTAGATCTTTACAAAACTTGGGGAAATGAAATGTTTTTTATGGTGGGATGTTATCCAGAATAGCTTATCTCAATCTTGGAGTTCTGTTCCCAAAATATTTGCCAAGGCGTCTTTTATGGACCCTCAATGAAAATCAACGATTATAATTGACTTTGGCGCGCTGCAGCATGTTTGTGGCAAGCGCATTGAGCGTATGTTTGAGATTGTTATTTCACGTTCAAATGTAATGGCCCACATTCCGTGCATTGCGTGGTACAGCGCTATCAAGAGAAGACATTAGCCTTAGGCGTAGTTTAGGGGATTACTGCGCGGAAGGGAGCCGTGGAGCTAAATTGCTTCCAAGGACGCCATATGGAAGCTATATCTGAAGTTTTTTTTCCTCCGTAGCGTAATCTTTTCTTGGAATTGTAAATAAATTTATTCTGCACCATGTGCTCGAAATATCTTGCCATGATTGCTATGATGGACGTAGTATTTCGAGAGAAAAATCTTTTAGTTGAGGGATTAAACCTGTAGATGCGTAATGGATGCTTTTTGATCCTTCCGCTTAATACGGGCAGAAATATACAATGAGGCGGCTGCTCTTTGGAGATTTATTCGTTATTACAAGATAAATAAAGTAAATTAGTAAGTGAAGTAAGTAGTTACCCCTGTAAAAAAAGTATCTTTTATCAGCATAAAAGTTCGGTTTATGTGCTAGTTTGTGTTAGTTTTTTTTCAAAATATGTTGATTAAAAATTAAATATAGCTCTTCAACTTCGCACCAAACAGTAACAGCTCCATAACTTATGGAGACTAAACAAATTATCCAAACCTTTTATCTGATGATCCGCATCTGTTTTTTATTGATAAGTATGGACTCAAATATTCTCCACGAGGCAAGCTGTTTCCTTTTCAGTGCCATTAGCCTGCTTATATCTTGATAAACTTAAATGTAATAGCTGGAAAATTTAATGATATTAGATTCTTTCAACATATGCCTAGCCAATTATTTTTACCAAAGCGAATTTTTCTTAACTTCGGATACCCAATTAGTAATGAGGATGATTTGTGGAAGATGCAAGTGAAGTTATTATCAGATGAATCTGAATACGGATTTCTTCATCTCTCCCCTTTGAAGATCACATTTAAAGTGCAATCCGTTGCAATGATAGGAAAATTTATGTCCGATGGGTTTGTGTGGTAGTTTAAAGTTTAACTTGCATTGACGGCTAAGGTCGCACATACTGTCTGCCACTTGTAGACAGGGGCAACAGCTCTCGGACAGAAAGGAGGATCTCCAAACTCGAACCGAGCTCAACGATGCTTATATTTGGTTACTGATCGGGGAACGTTGCTTCCATCTTGGCATGCCGCTGCCCGTCTTGGTGTGACCTCCCTGACTAAGGATAGAAAATGAACACTTAGCTTAAGAAGTAATAGGCCACCAAATTTTATGGTGCAATCTTATTATTTAATTACCTATTACTTAAAGTATAATTTTCCAAATTTCCTTCTCGTTTATCCAGGGCAAACTCTGTTATTGATCCCTCGTATCAACCGCATGTACGAACGACATTGAAATATAATAGAAACGTAAAATACCAACTTTTCTCATAATCAATAAAATTATTGAGACTAAAGGAAATAAAGGCTGTGGATCTCCGTGAGCTTCCGTATGTGCTGCAAGGTTTTCTCGAACAAAAGTTTTTAATTATGATATTTAGACGACTTTCGAAGTCCTCAGCATTCTATCTTAAATGGAATATGACTTAGTTCTCTTATATTATGGAAGATGGGAGATAAATTCATAAAAATGGTGGCCGATCTTATAAAAATATTTTTCATTAGAAATCACTGAAAAAATTAAAAATTAATGACCCCTCTCAATTCATTTCTAATTACCGTCACCGGCTAAAGAGAAAACAGTAGTTATGGAATACCTTACTTTTGCATTGCTAGTGAGTTAGTGATTAGTAGGTCGAGTACTGATGCTTGACTTTACGAAGTCCCTCATGTGTGCATGATTCTATTAATGCTTCCATAGAATGAATATGTGAGAAAAAATCAGGAAAACCTATGAAAAAGCATAAAAACTTATTGAAAGCATGTGCATGATTTTGCAGCATATCTGTTGATCTAGTGTTATCTCATCTAAATTGTTTTCATTGACAATTTAATGTGATAGCCATTAGGAGGATTCGCATGAAAGTGGTCGCCATTACTCGGCTTAGAATATGGTTGTGCCATTAAGTTCTCGTATCTCTTTACAGGGGAGAAAATTCAGCCCTAACGTGATAATTGTTACTCTCTTATGACTATGAAACATCTCCTGGCGTAATTTGATAATTATCGGTATGCTACTTGGAGTGATAATATCCGCGGAGACCAATCAAAATCCCTAGTTGATAACTTCCTCTGATCATAGAATGTTTATGCAGCAGTGGTTTGTCATCTAACTATAATGTTGGAACACCATTTTAATATAAGATAATCATTTTTAATACATTTTGGTTTTAGTTACGGGATTTAAGATTGAAGCCGATTTTGAAGAACGTGAAATACGGCTTTCAATTCCGAAGCACCTTAAAATATAAATCTCGCTGACCTTACCTTTCAAGTGAAGTTATGAACGCCGTTGAAAAAAAGGAGCATCCATGAAACTTTACCTTAAGGTGTTAAGTTTACGCTATGGCACTTGAGATTGAGTCTGAAATTCATTGAGTCATTTAAAACTATTAAAAAGGATTATTTTTAAAATATTCGCGACTCAGTGAACTATGAAAAATCAGGAGGAACAAGGTTTGCATCAACGACTCGCATGCGTTAGTGCTTAACTTATTCTTACAAGGGGAAAAATAAGGAACGTGCTCTCATCTGTTGGCAAGTCAGGACTCCAACCCTCGTCTTACAATGCGACGATTACTTTTTCCCTCATTTGAACTCAATTGCTCCCGGAATATCGTCTGTAAAAAAAGTGATATTCGCGTCGCAAATTATGGGCGAACGAGTTGGAGTTGACTGAGGGAAAGAGCTTTGGCGAGATGAAACTTAGTTCAACTCGACGGGAGGAATGTTGATTAAGGAAAAGGGCGAAAGTGGTGGCGGTGGGGGAGGAGAGGGATCATCCGAGAAGATGGGAAGATGAGATCGTAATTGAGACTCACCGGTCGTCCGTTGACGAGCCACGTGATGTGGGCCGCAGGGTGGGAGGGCGATGAAGTGCAGTTCACCTCGAGGCTCTCGCCCACCACGTAGGAAGCCTTCCGTCCCCACACCTCCGGATCCTGCGCCTGCCGCTCTGCAGAAAAGGGGAGAATACATGCGATCAAAAGGGGGTGTCACGCAAATTCCCGGCTTACACAATCTTACAACACGCGAACGACATCGCTCTCATGACTTAATTTTACGAATAGGGACGAACAGTACAGTTGAATCGTTCACAATTTTCTACTTTAATTTGAAAATGTTCTCCTCGTGAGTGAACGTAGTACACATTGAGCTCGTTTTTTCATGCGTGAGAAACATTGTGCTCAACCTTTTGAAGAAATTGGCGTCGTGACACGTATCTTCCTCTTGCCTTGCAATATCAGAGGAAAAAATAGCAAGGACGCTGAATTCTACCGTTTTTAATGCCAAACTGAGCTTTTAATGTATAAATAAAAGTGTATTGGTTGGAGTTGCATTAATTACAATTAGGCAACTCCTTCTTGTGTGATGGTTGATATGTCTTAAAAATGAGATAAAAATCATATGCCTCAATGGAAAATTGCCGAATTACAAATGCCTCATAATATAAATAAATAATAAATAAAACGTTTATTGTCGTAGACCCTTATCGGTCTTTTAGACACCTTAGTAAATTAATTATCATTTTCACAAAACATAATTTAAAAAATATAATAATGCATAAAAGACAGTGTTTACACAAAAATGTACATAATAATAATAAATTTACACAAAAAAATACAAGAAAGGGTTTTCACAAAAAAATTAAAATTTATCACAGTGTTACAACAATCATTTCCATTTTCACTTTCTCCCTCAACATCTTTTCGTGATTATGGATTGAAATAATTTCCTTTTAAAGCAGGGTACAGAATTACATTTTTTTATATCTGTTGCGAGAGTATTCCAATTTCTTGCTACAGTGGCGACGTAAGATTTGTGGTAAATTTCAGTTTTGTGCTGTGGGAACTGTAGGTCTATATGATGGGATCTTGTTAGCCGGTTTTGGATGTTTTTTTGAAAAAAAAAAAAAGAGTTGAACAGGTATCGAGGACAGGTTGACTTGAAAATTTTGAAGGCGGAGAGAATAGATAAAGAAGGCCGTCTTTCTCTAACTTTAAGCCATTTTAGTCTCTTGTATAAATCAGTAACATGATCCCACCGTTTCAGATCACATACAAATCTCACAGTAGCATTCATAGTAATCTGGAGCTTATTATTTGTTTCTTCGTTGATATTGCTTAGTACTCCGCAACAGTAATCAAATAATGCTTCTGTTGCCAACATAATGGACGTATGCATGTCAGTAGTGCGTTATTTTCGCTTTGTTTTGCCTCGGAATCAAAATTTATTTTCATTAGAGGTATTTATTTAATTAATGTAAAACTGCGAACTGTGCATAGTTTTCACGATGTGTGTAGATACGATAATATATTCATTATTCCCAGCTTTTAGGAATAAAGCAAAGAAATAATACTTTCAAATCAGGCGAACCCTTGCAGTGAAAAATTAAGAAAATATGTTGTGTTTAATGTATGTGACTTAAACTTTGCATAACGTTTTACCGGGTTGTTATTGAATAAATATTTCAATAATAGCACTGAGGATACTCTTTTGATCTCATATAGCTATTTCAAGGTACTGCTAAAATTATTTATGAGTGAAAGGCAAATATGTTTGATAGGATTATATTTGTATATGTCGTGGGAATTGGGGATTTGGCGTAGCTGGAACAATTTCCAAGAAGAAATGAATTAGAAAAAATCAGAGAATATTTTTTCCTACGGAACTGCTTGTTATTAAAATCTTTGAAATACGAATGTAAAATATTTGGGAAAAACGCCAGTTACTAAGATAATAGTCCTCAATCTTTTAATTGGGCTGATCCTGACGGTTATTTGCTGAGAGATATAGCCTGAGGTCACTTCGAAGCTAGATTTGCCAAACAATGGGCGGGAGATGACGAGATAACTACCCACGTGGAGTGAATAATCGGAACTGAATGTATTTGCGGAGAGAAGGAGAAAGGAACCCGTGTGCATCGCCGACGGAGCAAAATGGATTTATTGGACCCGCGATATGGCAGAGCGCCACACAATTTGCTGCTCCACCTTTGCCATCCTTTCTTGGCTCTTCTCCCTTTCTTTTCAACTCCGCACGCTCCAATAAAGATAATATTTCGAGTCGTGGATACAGTCGGGAGCAGGTTTGAGGACGGAGGATGGTGTGGAAGAGGGTGGAGGAGGCCTGGGAGGGTGGGGAAGGGTTGGGTAGCGAGAGAGGGCTGAAGGATGCTGCCCTGAGGGGGTGGGATGCAGAATAAAAAACCCTACCCTCCTTTCGAACACTCATCCCACCTGCCTTTCCTTCCCTCCCTCCCGCCTTCCCTCCCAACCATTCCACCCTACCACCCCCTGCCGTTTTATCGCGAGACAAGCTGAAGTATGAACCCATTTTAAGGAGGAGAAAGCGCACAAATTTATTGCTCAACAGCACGTCTCTTTCCTCCCCTCTTCCCTCCCCTCCTTACTTCTCCTCCTCTTGTCTCTCTTCCTTATTCTCTTCCACGTTCGTCTCCTCAACGGGAAGGGAGAAATTGAAATTCTTCCTTTAAGAAAGTCGTGGGTGGGATATGAGGGGTGGGTGGGCGTGGGACGGTGATGCCCGTGGGGCGGTGATGCCCGTGGGGGTGTAATGGCTGTAGGGGGGGAAGGGGGACCTCGGTCGTCGTCTCAGAATACACGGCGACGTTCCTGAAATTCTCTCGATTCCCTGCAGGAGACTTTTTTTGTTTCCTCCCCGTTTTCACTCGCAGAGTTCTTGTACCCCTTGGCATCCATTCTTTTAAGCCACTGGTTTTCCCGATGTTCACGGGCATGTGAAATCGTTTATTTTTTTCTTTCTGAGAAAACAGTGATGGTTTTTTCTTCGGGAAAAGCCATGTGCGCCGATCGGTTTCCGAAGTTTGCCCTTTGGTTGGCTATTTTTAGGAGAGCGAAGAATGCGGATACCATGTCTCGAAGTAAAGATAGAAACGCTACGAATCAACTCATTTTTAGGTCACCGCAGGAATAACCTTGACTTTGTCGTTCTTGCCCTTCTTCCACACTGCTGGATTGCGAGATAATCACTAGTTTTAATTAGTCTTTCATTCTGAAATTAAACGAGTGCTGTGTATGCCAAGATCAACTCAAATATTCGTGAAAGGTTCTTCATCGTTCCCTCCACTTGTAGAATGTACTGTCATCCGAGTAACTTTTTGGGACCAGCCCACAGTTATTGTCATATTTCACCTGTTTAGAGAGGTAAGAGTTGCTGATGGTGAAAAACAGTTGGTTTCTTCTTTTTTTTAGTTTTACCGTTACCCAACTCCGTGGATGCAATCCAATATCAGGCTTACCTTATTTAACATATGTAACTCGTACCGTCAAGTTCTGGGTGATAGTTTTACGTACGTGTTCCGATAATTCGTCTTAGATGCCGCAAAATTATGTCCAATAGTTTTCAAAGTGTCTTTTTATTACTTTCGTCTGATATACGCAGTTTAGTAATTTCTTAAAATTCAAATTTATGGACTAGGTAATCCAAATAATGTAGCCCTTAAGTGGAAATTCTATGGGATTGACAATATTCGTATACATTGTTTATGGTCCCTCATATTCACAGAAGTGCCGTGATAATTCATGTTGGTGAATATCTCTCATATCAAGATGGATCAATGACTGAAATATTGGGAATAAGGTAGCTGGCTCGTGATAAGAATAACGCGGAATTATCAGTAGAAATTAATGGAAAGCATCAGAGATAACTGAGACTGAAACATAACTTTCAGAGGCCTAGTATCGTACTTGGATGCAAATCGAATCATCACAATGCATGGGAAACTAAAGCCAATACAGTCTAATCTCAGCTATGGAGGTCTGATTCAAGCGCAAGTATCGTTGAGCCAATCCAAATCCCTAGACTGCGCATGATTATGGAAAGGCATTAATTAGGGTGCAAATTGGTGAGAACCTGGAGGGTCAAACGTTTAATGTGCTGCACGAGGACGGTTTCTTGATTTTTGCTGCGCACTCCCCTTTGCACTTAAGCGTGGATTTGGAGGATGCTGCTGAAAAAGCAATGACAAAGGTGTGAAATAAACAGTTGCACGGGCAGGGGAAACCATTAGAGAAGCCGTAGTGAGACAGTTATATTCCTCTTAAGCGTGGCCGCGGGAGGCTGGGACTCTCTAGAGGTGGAGATGCCTCGCCAGGAGGCCTCTCCCGCCGCCTCCTCCGCTCTCTTGTTCCGCCGCGTTGCAGGATGGGAGGGAGTGAATGGGCGGGGGTGGTGTGAGAGAATGAAGTGGGAGGGAGGAGGGTGGATCCCTCGGTCCATTCGAGGCTCTTCATTATGCCCTGGAGCGGAACGGAGGCAAGATGGTTTTACGCCCTTGGCCTCGCCACCCTCTTCCTGCTCTTTATCAAACCTACATCTTGTGATTATAAACGGAAATTTGTGGGTTGGAGTGTCTTTTAAATATCAATTATGTAATTTTTTTATTAACATATTTTTATTAAGGATTTTCTGAAAAAATTTAAATTACCATTTCTCTCGGTGTACACCTCGCTTGTCGGCATAATTATTTTGTACTTCGGCTACTTTTTCCTTACTTCATAGAGTAGCAGGTCTTCTCCACACCTTTCATGAATGCTTTTGTTAATTTTCGATCTCCTTAGTGATAAAATTCCAAATAAGGAATCATACGGGATTTATCCGCATGATTAGTTAGTAGAACGCGGTGGCTATCCCAACTCTGATACATGGATCTGAAACATAGATATTAAGATCAAGTCAAATCAGATTAAAGAAGCAGTTTAAGTGAAATTACTGAGACCCTTGACTGGCTATACTCTCTACGACCATAAACGAAATGAAGACTTCCTCTCAGAGCTAAACATCCCGGTCATCAACGAAACTATTGGAAAATACTGTAACAAATGGTATAGCATATTTTAAGGATGTCGAATGACAGTTGTCGAGAGATTGCGGACGACCAAAGAAGCGATGGTGAGATCAGTTTCCGACCTGAAACCGAACAGGCAAAATGACCTAATCCTCGACAGTTATTGATGAGGATAATGACTATTCCACCCTTCATTTTTTAAATTGCTGTTTATAATTTTTATGAAGGATGTAATATAATTAGTTGACGTTTATTTCTAATAATTTACGTTATTATCCTATTCCTGAAGTGAGGATGCTCCCGAGATTCAAGAATTAATTTGTAAAATAAATAGCAATTAGTAACAGGTTGAGGAGCTGAATTTCCTTCAAATACCACCCACCATCAAATTGAAAAACTAATTAAGGACTCCCCCCCCCCCCATAATGTGGAAAAACGAATACTTTAGAGGCGATGACGCAACAAAGGCTCCTCTCATACAGTTGATGATATTTTTTTGGAAATAAGAAACGAGAGGTGCTGGCTAATGAAACAGATTACGTGTTATCTGGCTTCAAGACTTGAATCAATCATTTGAATACGGCCAGCACCCACCAAAGAAAATGTTTGATAGCATAGAGAATCGTATATTTCCTAAGCCAGTATTTTAATGAAATACTTGTTCACTTGATTTTCCATATAAATTTATTTAACCTACTACATCATTTTACAGTGACATTTATCCTTAATATAAGGAATAAAGGTACACCTTTGAAGAAACTCCGTTTTGGGGTCACCGACTCGTTCTTAATTAGCATAAATAATTTGAATGTGTTGCAACATAAGTAACAATAACATTGTATTAGTGCTGGTATAGTTAAAAAAACTGCTGGTAAACGAGGAAGCATAGAAAATTAAACTTAGTAAAACTTTTCATATCAATGAAAAAACTTCACCAAATGACCGCCGAAACCTTCGATTTTATACAGCATTGTACTTAATTCAACTGAGCACAACAGCGAACGTGTTGCACTGGCATTGGAAATGGTTGCGCATCTCTGTGCGTATTGAACAAACAATTAATTTCTACCATTCATGGGCATTATATGCTCATGGAATTTTAGAACAAGCTTAAGAAAAAGCGTTGGATGGAAATCAAAGCTTATAAGGTGATCCAAGTTAAACATGACTAACATTATTACTTCAGTTAACATTCATATCTCTCATTAAAAAATTTCTTGAACGCTATTTGTTGAAAAATGTGACCTTGTGAAAGGGGCTTGAGTCAAAACGGACCTAGCGACATCATGGATATTGGGAGGGATGGAGCAGGGGCGCTTACGAATAGAAAGGGAAGGAGGAATATAATCCTTTCAGCCGGATGAGTCGGTTCCTCTGAAATTTCTATTGCTCGAATCAGTCCGCACGGTTGGACGACCCGTCATTAATCAAGGGTACCCTCGACGGCCGGGAGGAGAGGCTCTTTCTCTCTCTCTCTCTAAGGAGAGGGGCACGGTGATCGGCATTCCTCGAGACGGCTCGGTGTGTTGGTGTGTGTGTGTGCACTCTGCTCGTTCGCTTCTCGGAGTGAAGAGGCTACGCGGATCAAGGAAGGCGAGGAGGCGCGTCTCCGGGAATCCGCGTCGTTTGTCGGGGTGGGGAGCCTCGTTGCTGCTGTCAGGACGGGAGAAATAGTAAGCAAGGTTTTCTTGTTGTACTGGGGGAGTGACACATAATGACGCTATAAATATTACACTGACTTTTTCTCGCTACCAGGCACCCGGGACAAATTTCCTCGCGGAGGATGGAATTTCACGATAAAATGACTGTGATAGATCACTGTTCTTTGCGGGTGACATCGTTGATTAACGTAGGAATTTGTTGATGAGTAGGAAATATTTAGATGCTTAAAATTTTAGCTCTGCACTCATGTTCTAAGTCTCCTTGATCGAAGTAGTAGAATTATTTTGAATTCGTGTGTGCATCGACGACGAAGGTCATAGTGCAGCCTCGAACTTCAGTTAATAAAAGTTTTATATTTTTACAAAAATATTTAGAATAATGTCAATTTTCATACGCTTTCATGCCCTTACAACTTACATTTTCTCACTATGACCTGAAAAACGAAGTATTATGTTTTCATTATTTTCTTGGTTGCCATCCAAAACATGTACCATCTCTCCATGAATCCACATCCTTTCACGTGCTGCATGGTATGTATCATACCCCTGTAATTGGCTGAAATTGGATATTTGTTGCAGCATACGAGATACCTTTGCATGTAAGAAACTTGAGTGCCGTTTTTCTTTGTCCTTAGCTATATAGATATGCATAATATTTTTCTCTTACGCACTCTATTATACCGCACATTATCTTGAGCTCTCAACTGAACGTGAATGATTTTAATTACAGTAAGAACTTGCCGATGCACAGCGTAAATATTTTTCTGCGGTTATCATAATAAGACAATTGAATTTTTATTTTTTTTGCGTGGAGATTTTCCTGACCAGTGAAGTCGAAAGATTTCTTCATTAAGTGTAAATTTTATCATCATTCTTGAAGAACCATGGCTGTTTTGCAATGCTCCATGATTCACCTGATTAGACTGGTGGTACCCGTCAACGTGCTTTAATTCTTTTCATATCTCTTATTGCCTTAAAGATTTGCTTTAAACATTTTGTTTGGCCTAATACAATTTGAAGATGTTAACATTTAAAGTTTATTATTTGTTATAATTCCTAATATTTCCCTTGGTATCTGTTCAGGGTATTACATCGCAGAAATTTTGATAACTTTTCTCACCCAGTCACATGGATAGGATGTCTTTCAACTCATATATTTGTAGATTTTCGTATAGTGCTCTGTGTATGCTGATTTTTAGACTTTACAGACCTTGGAAATGTAAGCGTGGAGGTAGTGATGGTTTTAAGAATTTTTTAGGGATAGGTACTCATAATGGGTAAGTAGTGGTCAGAAAGTAGACGAAATCTGAGAGGTTTTTAAGGATAAAGTGTAAGAAGGATTGCATGCTTAAGTTCCAAAAAAATTCCTTAAGGAAAAAACACTGACCTTGAGTTCTACACGAGTAGAATCAGATTGATGAAGAAAAGACTAAAGGTCAGTTATAGAAAACGAAATGCAAGATTGAAGTCGCTCAAAATATTGTTTCGAACATTAAAATGTGAAAATAAAATAGGTGAGGAAAATTTTTACAAAACATTATCTTAAAGGGTGACGGAAATACATTTTATAATTATGTATCGAGGAAAAACAGTAGAGTTAACAACAGTTTAAAAAAATGAGAACGGAACTAAATCACTGATGACTACTACTATTTCAACTACGAACTCAGTAATCTCTGAAAAAGTTTGGAAAATGAGGACGAATAAGTTAATAGGGCCTAAGTGACTAAAGTAGGGAATAAGGTAGTAAGGTAGGTATAGTATTTCAATTGATTTGCTCAAAGTGGGAGGTAGCGCTCTTTCAAGTTACATACATCTATTATTCAATGTTACCATGAAATAAAATGCATTGCCAAATGAATAGAAGAAGCCAAATGCAATTCCAAAATTAAAAGGAGGAGAGTAGACATCACTAGAAGATTATAGACCGGTAGACTTGACGTCAGTGGTCTGTAAGTTGGTAGAAAATTAAATTGCTGATTATATTTGAATCTGTGGGAGAGCTAAAATTAGTTGTTCAATCGCCAACACGGTTACAAAAAAGGGCACTCGTGCGAAACGAATCTAATATGCTTCTGCCTACAAATTGACGACTCTATAGATGCGGGAGTAAAAGCGGGTGCAATAATAGTTCAACCTGTCTAAAGCTTTTGACTAAGTTGAGCAAGATCGGCTTTTTCATAAGAAGAGCCAACTTTTACGTTTTCTAAGATAGGGTTTTCTCTGTCTGGAGAAATGAGCACTCAAGTTACCTTGAGAATTCTGTAAATGTAGGCATACTCATTTGTGAAAACTTGTTGCTGAGACAATACCCTTAAAATAGTGTTGTAGTGAAGAAGACGCTGTATCACCTTCAAGGATTCCGGAATATACTCCATGATTAATTGCAGACGTAGATGTATTCCTAGTTACTATTTTAGCGAAAAATGAGACATCATATTTTTTCTGGTAATCTTCAGCTCGATTCACCTCGTCACATTTTTATTGAGTTTTATCTCCTACGATAAATTGAAGAGTTATCTATGTTGAACTTGCTCCTTAAAGTTCTTTGAAAAATTGCCCTTTATGCGTTTAACGACAATATGGTAAGTATCAGATGACTCTAACAGGCCAAATACTTACTTTCGAACTTCAATGTGTACTCAGATGATTGTGAGCAATAGAGGATACTTTAATCTCCGTCCTGAAGACTTTCTTTTTAGATATTTTCATTTCGAAGAAGGATAAAAATGTACTTACCATTATTGATACTGTGATAATATCAATCAGAAATATATATTCTGGGTCATATACTTCATGAAAATGGGCACGCTTAGCTCAACATTGGAAGGAAAATAATGAATTTAAAAAAATGAAAAAGGAACTTAGTTTTCTTCCACAGATTTATTTTCTTGGTACAACATGTTTCGACACAGCGGTTTCATCATCAGACACAAAGTTTCAAAATTATTATATAAAATGACACCACTGTGTAGAAACATGTTGGGCCAATAAAATAAATCTTTGGAAGAAAACAAAGTTACTTTTTCATTTTTGAAAATCAACTTCCACATAGAAACCATGGAACGTATGAATTTTAACGTTGTTGTAGACCACAAGTGAGGACTGAAACATAAAAAGATAATAAAATATCATGTATGTAATAAAACATCACATTGCTGTTTTTAAAACTGTTGTCGTTTAAAAACCCTTATTTGTCGAAAGCTTGTTTAGTTGTTGTTAAAATGCATAATCTCCGTCATTAACTATATTTTTAATCTTTTGGAATTGGGAATAAATAAACGTAATTGCGTGTGGGAGGCGATAAAATGCTTACTGTTGTTTGATGGCTATATATCCTCTTTTTCCTCAATTTCACATTCTATTTATGCTAATTGGAAGTGAAAAATTTAATTGCTAGGAGGAAGAGAACGCATAAACCAAATTTAATAGAGAGAAAAGATCGCCAACATAAGGCAAAATGCCGATCAATGAAGGCAACTAATATGTGCATAAAATTCGTATAGCAACGTAGTTGATTGGGGCAGACTGCCTGCTGAACTACATATATGCTCTTTCCAAGTTATTTGTATATTTTTAGGAAATGAGTGAATAATAAAATAATAGGTATCAAATAATTATAAATTGAATAATTCTTTCACAGGGCGCATGTGGTTTGTTGGTATTTTTATTTGATCGTTTGAATTTTTCATTTAATTTAAAGTGCACGTTACCACCCACCGAACTGAGGCGTATTTACGATGAAGATAATACACATCGTTCCTTAAATATTGTAGAAATAATGTTAGTGGTAAAAAATAATTTACGGATTTGCAGAAGAACGCTAATATTGCGATAAGCTTGGGCCACTTGACCGTGATAAATTTTGACTTCATGGCCGTGAAACGACTGATGGACGGGGAGGCTTAAATTCCAGGGGATAATGCAGCATCCCGGGCCCGGCTTAGGCATCACGCGGACCCCTCTGCCGTAATGAGCGGAGGGTAAAAATTCAATTAATTCAGGAATTCAGCCGGAGGCATCCCGGGCCCGGGGCGGCGGTCACGAGGCCCGTGATGCAACAATCCACCCGCCCGCTGGCTCTGGCATGATGGGACAGAGATGTGGCGGGGAGGGGCGGCGGTGGGACTAGATGGAATGCTGGTGGATGGTATGTCGTCGGCGCGTTTTCGCAGCGGACGGGAGAGGAACTAGATATTCCCACTCACTCTTCCCTTAAACCCATTTTCCCGACATTTCTCCAAAAGAGGTCTCTGAATACGCCCACGACTTTTCCTTCCGTCTCAATTTTTTCCCCTTCTCTTAGCACAACTGGGGGATTTATGTCCCTCGAACGGCAACGGCGAAACAAATCCCTTTCTCTCTCCTCTTTGCCTTTCCCCGACGGCGTACGGCAGGAATTTTTCATGGGGACGAAAGGAATATATATATATATGGAGAGGAGTGCGGGTCCGAACAGCTTCGGATCTGTAGGCTGTGCGTCAGAGGATAGAGACCTTTGAGGCTCTGCCAGAGCTTCCTATCGAGGGTACAAATGTATTGTGAGATTGTTTGGGACCGAGGGGACGGGCCGAAATCACTTGACTGACAGGCATGTACACCTACGGTGTAACGTCTGGCGTGGATGCGTAGAGTAGAACACCAACCGTTGTTGTGTTGGCTAGATTGAAAAAGTATTTTGTGTGGATGTTGTTGTGTATGAGTTTCTAGATACTTTGCCGTGGTTCTATTCTGCTCAGGAATCGTGTCAAGAAAAATTAATATTTCAACCAGTCATTTCTAACGTATTATCCCTTATTCTGAGACGTACCCATGTAATGAGGCAACATAGTGAAAACGATGCTATCAGCTATTAACTTGTTTTGCTTTTGTTTTCACGCCGTAATATACTTCGTCGTATAAAGGTTTTTCCGATCCATGAAATGTGTTTTTCTCGTTTTTTTAGTAATTTCGGAAGTTCCGAATCGATTCTGAGGCCCTTACTTTCACACCCTTGCTAGGGTATCTACTTCTGGCCTCAGCACATTATATCTTAATCATCTTTGCCATTATCACTCAAATTAATCAAACGCGGCTTATTTAAGTTTTTGCCCGGTACAGTTGTTCGAATAACTCTTTCCGTCCCCTTCCTGATCATCCATCAGACTCATTGGGCATTTTCACATCCTTGCGATTTCGTCGAATTTTTGTGTAATGTTTCTATGCGTTTTTCTTACCATTTTAAACGCTGCGTCAGCCTTCACTACTTTCTCATATATTGGTGACTATCCCAGTGTCCCTTTATCAATATTTTTAACAATTTTTAAATGATCATGTGAAGGTAAAAGTTGACAATCTTTTCGTCAAAGTTCTTTTTGCCATCCGTTCTTTGGTTTCGTTGATTTCTGTACGGGCAGCAGACTGCCATGATGGAACCACCGGTTCCGCTCGATAATTTAAGTTGGGTGTCGTTAGGATCGGTTCAAAATTGGATGGGTGTTCACGGCCGGCCAGTTTGTTCCTGGTGTTGTTTACCCGGTCTTCTAGTGCGAAATGGCCGTAGCTGTCGAAGCACGTTGAACGGAAACAATGCCGATTTTTATAGGGTTTTTGAAGTTCTTATCATCGCAAAACTGTAACATCAGGCAACAAAAAGCTAGTGTTGAATATTTGGCCTTTTTACAGATTTTAAATCTCTAATTAGCTAATATTAAAACGTCACAAGAACTAGATTTTATTTCATATTTTTACTATAACCGATAAAGAATGTGATAATTGGCTGGCCTCGGGAGTGGTGTAGTAACGTCCCAGCCTAGCCAACCCTGAGGTCGCGGGTTAGAGTGTCGCGGGTTCGAGTCCCAGCTGGGTGGTTCTCCACCATCATTTTTCAATTTGGTTCATTCAAACCATTGACGTTGAAATCTGACGCTCGAAAATTTCCGTGAACGTAATTCTGCTCTGGCATTCACGATGACATTTCGCGAATTTTAATTAACGGCAGTGGCTGAATTCCTTAATTCTCTTCCTTTATTGTTTTTCGACCCTGGATTACCCAATGATTTCATGCTTTGCCTTTTAGTTCCATAGTAACTCTGTGTTGTAGCCCTTCTCTTTTTAAAGTGCTTAATTACCTCAGTAATTAAAGGGCTATCAATGGAACTCAATAAGTTTAAATTTCACCAGCAACTTTTATGTTAATCGCGCGACCTGCTGCGGCACGAAAATGTTAGTGTGAAGAGTGCATTCATTATCTGTATCCAGCATGCATGTATGGTTAATAGTTGGGTAGCAAATATCTTAACAATGAGATTTAACTTTTAGGTTGTGTTGATATGATAAAACGGGGAGAGAATGGAGGAGGCAGAAGGCCGACGTTGTTAAGGGTGAGTGTTGGTGAGATACGATTACGTCATGAGGCGACGATAACAGTTGCAGTCTTGAAATTGCGTTCTACTTCCATCTCATCCAAGAAGACGAGTTAATTGCTGCGTTTTGGATGCGAAATGTTGCTGCTAGACGCGGGATGTGTGGCGACATTCAAAGAGATGATCTGTGAAATGAATAAGCGGGGTGCGTGTAATTGCATTCTTCGTTCCTTTATATCACGCTTTTGTTTGCAATGACTATGTAATATTACGGAGGACAACCTGCATGAGAGAGCGTAATAATGATACGCAACCCTTTATTAATGTTGCCCGTTCACCTTGGTTACTCCAGGCTAGAGTATTGTAACAGTTATTAACTCTTATTCACATGAGTGTATTAATTACCAACGCTACCAACGCAAATTCATTTCATGAGCCTTTTGTAATGTTTCCTTTGGAGAAATTGTTTGGTTGGTTTTTAGGGTAGCGACTGAAAACTAAGGTCAATTGCACCGTTGATGACAGGTAGGTAAGTTGATAAGGGATGGTTTATTGTGATGATTGAGGGAAAAGGGTGGAGAGAAACCCGGCGTCGGTATTAGGCTGTTCGTAATATGAAATATGCGTGTATTCCTTACTTGAAACATATGTAGGAAAGGTCAATTGGCGATTGAGGAACGTGTTCAATGTACGACGAACGAAAATTTAAAAAAAACTGTATGGATGTAAACCGAGGACTGTATAGCCAACTACTCATATTTTCCACAGATATCAATATTGATATGGGTAGTTGTTACGTTTTTTCCAACGTTTCTTCTCCGCTGCAGCAGACGGTGGGACTTACTTTTACGGCTTTTCGTCGTCTATTTAAGAGTTATATTTATGTAGCCAAAGAGGCGAATGTTGGGAGGGGTAATTTTAACCGAAGAGATTTGATGTAAAATGCTCGTGGCACTCCGACGTCGTACAAGTTTATAAATTTTATTTGTCATCCGGGAACAATACATAGGATGCGACATTCGCGCCTAGAGCTCTCGCGTTCGGGGGGGAAGGAGTGAAGGGATTTGGACGAGATGGTTATGACGGGTCCGAGGTGCGGGCTCGGGAGGGGAAAGCAGTCGGTGCAAATTATTTCCTGGGAACTGTCCTTTTCCTGCCATTTCGGGCACATATACATTTTTTTTGGGGAGGAGGTAAAAAAAAATATAAAGACTGCTTCCCTGCAGCAGCAGTAACGCCAGAACCTCTCTGGTCTCCCTCGCCAAGGCGAACAATCCCACTTAATGAAAGGCGGCCGTGCAGCGAGGCGTGCGGGAATCGGCAGCAGACGCGAGGCGTGAATTTACGTGCACGCGGGAGAGCTCAGAGTTCTGGGAAGTCGGCTGAAGGCCTCCCCGCCCCCACCTCCACGTGAGTCCGACGAAAAAGGGAAGGAAGAATGGAAAGAATGAAAAAAAGACAAAATAAGAATAATAAAAAGAGGAATTGAGCCGGCTACCAACAAAGGATCACCTTGGAATACCTACCTCCTTTCCCTACTTCTACATTGCTTTTATATGTTTATCTCTCCCTCTCTCACTTCCTGTCCCTCTCTCTCAACGAGGGTAAACTCGAAGTCGAAGAAATATAAAAAAAATGAAAATTCGGGCAAAAATAAGAGGGTTGAAGGGATCGTATATATAGGGCCCAGAGAAAGGATATGAGCTAGGCGGATGGATCACTGCTGCCATCTATCGAACCATAGGTCTGGCGATGGTCATGAATAAGGAAGATAAAAATGGAGGAGGAAGAAGGGAAAGAAAAAAAATGGAAAAAAAGTAAGGGTCGTACGATTTGGACGTCTCTTTCCATTCCGCCCTACTCCTCTCTCGAATCTGCCTATCTCTTCGCTCCGATCGCAAGTGGAGACGTCATTTCCTCTTGCGGTGTTTTTGAGCGGAAACGGAGCGGTGTGACGCAGTAGGGTGTAGTTGGGGGATGATAGAGAGAGGGTAGGAGAGAGGGAGGAGACCAATGGAGGAAGGGGTGGATGTTGGAACTAATGGGAGGATGGTGGGTTGTGGGGCGGGGGGGTTTAGGATTAGGGCGTATAGGAATATATATTTACATAGAATCGGATTCGAAGAAGAAGCAGAAATGGCTGACGGGGTGTCCTAGGTAATCCAGCCACCCCCTTGAAATGATTATTGGATTTTTATAGGTAGTACGCGTAGTAGTCAGAGCAGTTTATAGCAAAGTATTTAGATAGGACAAAAATGGTCGAAATATGTACCCTCAATATGTACTGAATGTAAAAAGCACTTGTCTTCTTTACAATATAGAAACAACATGCAAAAGTATAATACTAGGAGTAATGGTCATATCTATATCCCATATCATATATGTATTGTCTTAATTTATTAATAGCTATGAAACTTTGGGCTTCAAATTGTTTAACCTACCATCCATGTAATTATTGTTATTCCATCTTATGTAGAAATCTCATTCCAAGAATTATTCCATCTTATGTAAAAAATGAAAGTATTCCATTAAATGTATTTAAGCAAACAATTTATTACTGGTTTGTTCTCCACCCAATTTATAATCTAGTTGGGTTTTTGGATTGCATTTATGTTGCATCAATGTAACTTTTGCAAATTTATAATTAAGCATAATAATCATTGACTTTATCTATAGCTGATGTACTGGCCTAATGACAGTAAAATTTAATTATTTACTAATTACGCTGCAAGTCATTGACGAGTCTGTCATTCATCAGCCCTGAGGAAGTCTCTGGTAAATGAGAAGAAATGTTGGCATTTTGAAATCAAGGCGCGGGGAATCCCAAAAGAATAAACCATCTTTTTTGTGCATGTGATGTATTCACTGCCGGAATTGCACGACATAAACTGTTATCAAAACTACGGGGCTCATAAGGGTTTCTAAGACAGTTTTCAATATCAGACGATCTTTTCTTAAATATGCGGTGATATAAACCAGCTGGAAGGCATTTTTGAGAAGTCCTTCATTTGAGGATCAGACGGCAAACGTTTTAACAAGATGTATCTTTCCACCGTTGATATTAAAATATATTCTAGACAATGCGGGATTTGATCATTCGGGATTTAAATTTTTGTGAATGCATTTTCTGGTGGAAATATCCGTTTTAAACCGCTGTCATAAATGTGTGAAAATACTTGAGAAAGATGTTGGGTTTCATTTCCGGGAAGAGAATGTTGTTGCACTGATTAGGAGATGATTTTCTGAGATATTAATTTTATTTTTGGAAAGGTTTGAGAAAGTACGTTGAGTACGACTTGAATGGGAGAGCGTGGAGGCAAGGCAGGAAGGGAAGATACGTGGGGCACAATCCGAGGGATTCTTTTTGGCCGGAGACAAAACATTCGTGGGAAACAAGAAATACGTATGCTCTTTCAAGAGTGGTTTAACTTGCGCAATGGGAGGTAGGGCGGCTTATTCTTGTTGGCGAAGGATAAGCAAACTATTCTTCAAAGGTGGCAATTGCTGAAAATAATAGAAAGAAAAATTACTGCATAGTAATTATGCAATCATATCACCAAAGGATTGATATGGCCATCATAATTTGAATTCTGTTGTGCGATTTTCCACAGGATTTCATTCGCCTTGACTGGGATCAAGGGATCGGGGTTCGAATCTCAGTCAAGGCGAATGATTTTTCCTTTTTGGAATATCGCACTTATGTGCACTTGCTGGTGACTCCTTCAAGGTAAATACGGGTGGTAATAATAAAGGTGGCTAGTCCCGGTATCCTCAAAATTGAATTCTCTTTTGAGATGGTGTTTTCCATAAATTATTGATGGGCAAAAACGAATGTTTGAAGCTGTAAAATTATTCGGAATAGTGTTAGTAGAAGAGGAGGAACATTTTAGAATATGGGAAGAAGTAATGCAAATTGCAAGGCGTACTTGTACTACACTAAAGTCCCGCTAATCCAATCACCGATAATCTGAAAGTTCGGTTAATGTGAATAAAATTTTCGGAATAGTGAACTGTACGTATGGTACAAGCATACGATATTTTACTATATAAACTGTTCAATACAGATTTGAATGCAATGTAATTATTGACGATTGTTTTATACAATACTGTACTAAGTATATAATGTATACAATATTGTATCAACTCACGCAATAAAATGATTTGGTGGATTTAACTGTAATATTGCAATTTTCGGATAATCCTGAAATTTTGCAATCCTAACAGTGTCCAGTCCCAATTAGTTCGGATTAGCGGGACTACCAAATGATATCTTCAATGTTTCTACTAATTTTTGTGATGGCATTTTTCTGATATTAGATGAGGACGCATCAAGAAATCATGTAGATTTAATTACAATGATTGTAATACACATTAGATACATATGGATTGCAATACATATGAATTGTCTCAGATATAAATAAATATTGAAGTGAAAATCTCTCAAGAGGATTCCTAAGCATGATCTAATGAGCCCGTTCTTCGGAAGATCTTGCTCCAATAAATGGTAAAAAAATTAATGCTGTGAAATGGAATCGCTACATATCTCTTCACTCATATATAAATAGTATGTTTTTATTATTTTTTATACTCAGATTTTGCTATCAAATACCAAAAAATATTTTGGCTATGGAGAATAGATGAATGCCATAGCAATGTGTCTGGACGCGTATGCCGAGAATAACGCTTTTAATTTAATTTAAAATATTGTTACTTGGAAGTCTTTTTACGGTAATCTAAAAGATTTAAAAAACTATAGTTTTAGATTCGCCATAATTACGGTAACTTGAGTTGCTAGATGAATTCATGTTTTAATTTTTGTTAGAGTAAACTGCTAACTTTAATGTTGTCCACATTGTGAACAGACGAAATAAACATGGGGTTAAATGCATATTACTTCCTTGTATATTCATGAAACTAATCATTCTTAACGATTCCCTGAACTTCAAAAATTACGGAACCGTTAATTCAATTAGGTATTTCCTCATTTGAAATTTCTAGTTTCGCTCAATTGTCTTGCCTTTTCATTTACTTCCGTTGAACTTTTCAATCAGCAAGCTCTAAATATAGTCGAACTCCCAATTTTCCTCGTGCAGAACATTTAAAATCATTGCAACTTTTCGCTAGTATGAGTATTTATTTTCACAAAGTAGGCGTGTAAATATTTGTAGATAAAAGAATGGTAATTTTTATCTGGAAAACTGTTCATTGGAAAAGTTCTGCTTTGACTGAATATGATAGTTTACCTATCCCTTTAGACGATGTTCAACCACCGTAGGATTGAACCACCCGAAAAATCTCCTTTGGGAACAGGATATTTCTTACGCGGTGGATTCTCCGACGAATATTCCAAAAAGCATTTCCTCTGAGGGAGAACCGATCACGTGAAAGAGACATACTGGAAGCAGTTCTTTCGCACGACGGGAGGCAAATGGAGAGAAAGGAACATACAAGGTATAAGGATTGGCTCTGACGTTGGCGGCTTCCATTCCTTAAAGAGAGGGAACGAATCGACTTTGATTTTGTATGATGCTTAAGAAAGATCACTATCAATATATTTATGGTATTATGGAACTGATTCATTACTGCTATAAAGCATTGGTGACCTCTTTATGTGATACACTCCAGGTAGAATACTGCGATAAATATTGTGCATTTTCCATCATAGGCAGATGAATCAACCGATTTTCAACGTAACCAAAATATTGTTGAGCAAATAATAATGGACATTAAAATTGAAATATTATTGGAGAACAGAGGAAGTGAGGCGACCTGAAAGGTAGATGAACTAAAAATTGCTTGGTGTGGAGGGTGAGTTGAAACTGCTGAAGTAGATTAGGTGGAGGCAGAGTAGGTGGTTGGAGCTAGTGATGAGGGACTAGGGCATTTGTAGGCCGTGCGAATAGAGGGGAGGATGTTTGGCGATCGGTGAAGATTGAGAAAGATAATTGGCGTTATGGATGAGTAAAAATGGCACAATAATTATAGATAGAACTCATACCGATCCTTAGAAAGAAATCGTGTTGGAATAAATGTGTTACCTGTTGTAAAAGAGCTAAATAGGTACTCGAGTAATTTAATATACCTATATATTTACTTGTAGATGACCTATTATGATAAAGTGATTTATACGTAAATTGTGGTTGATTTGTCTCAAATCTTGTCAATTCCTAAAACAGATGGCCTATCAAGGTAGTAATATGCCAGATTTTCCCTGGCAGATTTCTGCGATGAAATGGTTGAAGTGATGCGAACCGCGTTTTTCACCATCATGAATTGTCGCACCTGAGCCGAGGAGTCCATGAAATAGTGGAGCTTGCCCTATTTTAACACCCGGTCGAACGTTGGCGACGCTGGAATTCCTTTCGCAAGTTTTCCAAGCCTCAAGGCACGCGTATCATTTTAAGTCTTACTATGGAATCCTTCACGCCTTATCGCTCGTGTTCATCGCGCCTTATCGCTTGGAAGTTCGTGCGCACGCGTTATCCAGCACGATCACGGGAGCACGCTGTCTGAAAGCGTGCCTTATCAAGAACGCTATTCATCGGCGGGCCTAATCCACTCAGTCACCTCTCTCTCTCTCTCATCACCCCCCCTCTTCCTTTTTTGAAACCCTTATTCACTTAAATCCCTCTTGTGTTCCACTTTTAAAAATTATCTGTATGTTATACGATCTTCTGATAATTTAGGCGTTTTAACACTGAGACAATGTTTTCATCGCGGAAAGGTGGTACCTCTGAGAAAGCTAATAATAATTCACAAGCTTTCGCCACTTTACTTCTGTCACACCGAGCAAATCTACTTCAATCTAAAGTCAAGCCTCGCTAGCATCCATCGAGGCGTGAGGCAGGGGGCATTGGAATATCACTTTTCCGTTATGTGAGTAAATATGTTTTCCATGCTCCTTTTGCAATTAAATTTCAAAATACCTTCTCATTATAGTGAATTTATAATTTAAAATTTAGTAAAAATGACTATCTGCTGGGGGTATATTGATGCCCAGAACCGTTACTATGAATCATTCCTTCGTCGACCCTTACCCAGGGCTTGATGAATTGCAATAGGCGCACCCTTCATCGATTCATTTCTCCTCTGCGCCTGCATCTCTGCTCATCCGCCCACGCTTCCGGCCGCGGGCTCCGAAATAGCGCCGATGTGCCGAACTTCCGCTCTTGCCTCGCCTTGGCCTCCCACGCCTCCAGCGCCACCACGCTCCCGCCTTCCTCCCCCACCTCACCTCGCCCTTCTTCCGGGGTTCCCGGCTTCTCCCCAGCCACCGCGCTAGGCGTCTCGCCAACCACCCCCGCCCGGCCCGAATCACTCGTCCCCGTCTCTTGGACACTACCCCGCGCATCCTCCACACTAAACCGTCGACTCCGATGTACGGAGAGCTCTTGCTATTTCACGAGTTACACCCACCTTCAATCCACCCACTGCAAATTCCTCTGCAAGTGACTGCACCCAGTCGCAGTGATCGGCTTATGCCTGGTCTGGCCTTACTTGAGGGAGGTGACCGACAACTGAGGTCATTTGCGCTGTTAAGGACAGGTGGGAGGATAGGTATGACAATTTATGAAATGGGGAAAAGGGTGTAGATAAACCTGGCGTCGATATTAGCCTACTCTTAACTAATACCTGTTGCTCACGGTAAAATTTTAGATGAAAGAGTTTTATAAAAATTTTGATTGAAAGTTTTATGAGTCGTATGTAAAACGTACTTGCTTGCTTACGGTAAAACTATTCATAAAACCGCAATGTCCTGCCATCTCTGAGACTTTTTGCGAACACCTGAAGTGATAAATGCACTCTCTTTTGGATGACTGTTAAGTTAAAAACTATACTTTTGTATTGTTTTTTTTACTTACCTTCTGATCACACTCAACGGTGCTAAGGTTCTAACGTATTCTTCTAACAACAAGAAGGATACTGCCTCAACGCTCCATGAACTTCCAGCCATGTTTGTTTACGTTTTTCTTGTTTAGCTTGTCATGGATACGAGATTATTATCAACGCGATGAGCGGAACGACTCATTGGTTGTTGCATAAAACCGTTTTATGGAAATAGAGCCTGTCCTATTTTGTAAAACGTTTATAAAACTGGGTTTTATAAAGCGGTTTTATCGTTAGCAAGCTCATTTTTATAAAATTAGTCGATTTTATAAAACGTTTTACCGAAAATTTTACCGTGAGCAACAGGCATAAGGCGCCAAGAGAACCACGGTTAAACGTGCTATTGTTGAACTCTTGCTGTATAAATTACTCTTGGAATTCCCTACACGTGGCATCCATTGGGATTCTACAAAATCTCCTTCACTGCCGAGATTCAAACACGGATCCTTCCACAATTCCTTCAAACACGGATCCTGGATAAAGTAATGGCTTCCAAACAGTTAACATTGGTACGATGGTGGTCTGGACGGAGCAAAGGGGGGATCGGGTTGGAGTGCTGGTTAGAGTAATGGCTTCCAATTCCTTACCGGGATTGGAAGCAATTACTCTAACCAACACTCCAACCCGATCCCCCCTTTTGCTCCGTCCAGACCACCATCGTATGTACCAACGTAAACTGTTCACATGCATGTACACTACTCCTTGAACTCCCATCATAACTCATTGGTGTTCTCTCCAGGAATAGCAGCGAGCAACTGAAAAGCAAGCATCCTAATTTAAACAACATTATAGTTCCCGCATCTTGGTGGCGTTTTGTATCTTAGGGAATTTTTTAGAAGCAAAATGACACGCGTATATGGTCATTCATCAAAACAACACTTGACCCTTATCTATTTTGCTCGCATTCGATTTTAGTGCTTAATATTTTCGTTTTTCCCACGAGGCCATCACTTACCACTACTAGCAGCTTTTGGCACTACTACGGAAGGGCATATGTCCTCACTCGGTTTCAATTAGTGTGCCGGAGGAAGTGTTCCGATCATCTACCATGCTGACGATGGTTCCACTCATTAAGGAAGCTGAGTCCGTTTACGGCCTATTGACGCTCTCTGCCTCTAATTCGGAACTAGAACCCATATTGAAATGTTAAAAATTATATTTGATATGATCATGAGATTTATTGCTATGAGGTTGGAATTAATGTGCATGTGGTATTGTCCATAAATGGTACCAATAAAATGGACGGAGAGAATCACCTATGAAGAAGTCCTATGAATAACTGGGGAGAAAAGAACCTTGAGTGGCTTGAATAACTGATGAGAAAATCCCTACGAAGTAGGAGAGGCAAACTTATTGGACACATTCTAAGACATAACAGCCTCCTAAAAACTATAATGGACGGTGCGATGAAGAATAGTTTACAAATACCGAAGAAGACTGAGGATCGAAAACGTGCAAAAATATTGAGCTTTGAGCATTCAACAAAAGGTTAAAAATTATGAAGGATGTCAAAATGAGAAATTATGAAGAAATTACGCTGTAAGCTTAAATGAGGATGGAGTGGTGAACTATGTCAAAACTGTTCTCGGATTGATTTCCACGTAAATTATGATGATAAACTTCGGATATTACATCGCGACACGGTAGGTACCTAATACTTCGTTCCAATATGCGCATTACACGCTGTTGATTTGGTATCGGTTACAATACCAAACGTTTCCCCAAATTGTTTCTTACAATTTGTAACGGATAAGGTTAATGGTCAATTTTCGCGTCCAGATTAAGATTACGGTGTTCTTAGGGATTTTTTAAATATTTTTGATGCTAAAACCAACCAACCACTGATTGCCTTGTTAAAAAGCATAATCGACACTGAATAAGGCGTATTATCACATATGCAGACCCTTAAATAATTTCATAGCCACAAAATATGGCGATCATTCTAATTTTGAAGCCATATTTTCTGAAACGAACTTTCAGTTGGTTAGAGTAGAGAAAGGGGTGGTTACAGACAGAAATGCCATCGTATCCTACGCATTATTCGACATCATGAAGACCACTTCCGTTTGGCATGGATTTGCTCGCGACGGCAGTCAGTGAATTACTGGATTTGTGAGCATGGCATCTTTTGGGGATGAATTCGTATAGGGAGTGATCGCTCGCTTTAGAGGGCGAAATGCAATTATTAAACCCCGCTTGGTCCACGTTGTGAATGTAAAAATAGACCGCTTTCGTCAATTCCTGATGGTGATAATTGTATTCCGATATATGTCCCATAACATTTGTTCGGGCTGGTTATAAACGCTTACATAAACCCCGTGTCCTTTGTTTACGTTGGAAATGATATACATAGCCAGCCCATTATGATTTGGAAAGGACAAACACTATCAGGTTTGCATAGTGATGGAAAAATATTGAATGTGAAAAGATCTTTCTTATCCTGCTATCTAACCTTGTACGATGTCTTGATGATAACACTTCGGGCCTGCAAGATTCAATTAAGATATTTTTGAACATGTATTTATTATTCGGTTTTCATTCGTGGCCATTAATTACTATATACGCCATTTTAATGTGATTCCAATCTTTAACTTTTATGTGAATGCCATGATTTCGATCTTTGCGAAGGGAAATTTGAACCGATGTGTCTAATCAATCTGTGTCAGATAGAGTATCCAGTTCATCGTCCGTACTCGCTACGTGTCCTCCGCACTGCTTCCCAGTTGAGGACCGTCTCGCTTGTCTCACCTCCCCAGTCGCCAGCTGTTATTGCCCGTTCCCTCCTCATCCGTACGCAAAATCGCCCAATTCTCTCAAATCCATTTTGTATCACGCGAGCGCCTTCGCAATCCGCGCTATCTACTCCAACCCGTCACTTCCATTCAACAACATCCGCCATTATCTTTTTATCACCCGCTCTGCGAGCTTATTCGGTTGTCGTTAAGTCTTTCTTCGCAGAATGAACTCGTTTACCCCTGTGTGCGAGGGGCAATTTTTAATCGAATTTTCTCATACAGGTGAAAAGGAACCTTGAAATGAATTCGCTTGATTTTTTCCCCCCTTCTAAACCGCTGGTTTCCTTCACGCCTCTTTTCCCCTACCCCGGATTCCGATCGCATTTTCATGGTGTTCTTGCAGCGGCGACTTCAACCTGCTCCCGGAAATGTCATTACGGGTCCGCAATCCTCCCTCCTGCGCAAGGTGTCTGGATGTGTGTGTGTGTGTGAGGAGAGGAATTTCCTCTTTCGCAAAAGCTCTCGAACGATACGCGCCGTTTGGAGATAGATTCTCCGAGTGGCAGTGAAGAGGAAGCGACTGCACCTGAATCACGCTCAGCGTGGATGGCATCCTTAGAGCGATGATTGAGGTTAAGTAACCACTCTACTCTCTGAAGCGTTTCAACTTCTTAAGGCGCTGATGAGGGAGCACTTAATTAATTCCATTCGACTTTCTGAGTATGAACAATGGAATACACTGGTTCGTCAGGAAGCTAGTCTCTTAGCTTACGAATCTTGCCTGCTAACGTCTAATTTTGTGGGAAGTCTTCTTATTGGAGAATTATATTGGATGAAATTTATGCTTTTTCTTCAGATTTGCGGTTTATATGCTTTGGTTACATTTGTATACCATTATTAAAGAATTTTTACCTTAGCTGGAAGTAGAATGTGGTGGAAAATGTGATAAAATGATTTTACGTGGAATATTCATTACCATGGAAGATGAGATATCATCCGTTTTTTTTTTACAAAAAGCTAAATTGGTTAAGCTGTATGGATTTTATACGTTCATAATATGCACGCCGATTTATTATGCGTAAAATTTATTCCCTCGTGTGTTATTTATTTCCAATTATCCCTGTTGGAACATTTGCATGGAAGTGGTGCACATTTGTCTGCTAATTCTTTTTTGATATATTGACGGCACAGGAGATTCAGTAAATGAACCTCTGTTTTGTTGTCAGGTGAACTAAGCTGTTGATCTTCAAACTCATGTAAGCGTTTATTATTTCAATTCTAATCGAAAACCAAACTGGCATTATGCTTTGAGTGAACAGCAATAACACACTCTTTGTTTATGTACCATATTAATCACGCCTTCATTCTCTTCACTCATCCCTAAAATAATCTGCCTGTACCCCACTACTTTCCCATCTGTAGTAGGGCTAATTACCTGAGCTGTTGGTCGTCTCTAATGATTGCTTGTAGTACATTAACGACGTTTGTATCCGGCGCCTACTCTCACGAAAATCTGAGAATTAGGACATCGCTAATGTTATTAATGCCTTGAATGTATTTAATGTAACTTTTCGACAACTAATCTTAAACCAAATATTATAAAACATGGTTACCAGTCCCGCCCGCCCTCTTATCCTTGCTGGCACAAATGATCTTAGCTCGCCTCCTCGCTTAGGAGGCCTCTACTATTACTTCTACCGTTGGCACTACTACTCTTTATTCCTCATTGGAAGGGGTATTCAGTGAAATTTTCATTCGCTCTTCGCTCCTACCTTGTTTTGGGGTTTTGATCCCTCCTCACTCTTCCCCGCCTTCTCCACTTACTCTCTCTCCTTCCTCCCCTCTCTCTCTCTCTCAACTCACCCCTTTTGGCACGGCTAATACAATCTGCACACGTCACCGCATCGCCACGCCCATGCTCTGCCAGCCATGTCCACCTTACTCCCTCCTTGTCACCCTGCCTCCCCTCGTCTCTTTCATCGCTTCCATTGAGTAAACACTTTAAAGAGGACCGGAGAGAACCCTTACATTGGCCTGGCGTGGGTGGCTTTGCTGGCGGGCTATACGCTTCTCGCGCGGGAAGGACAAAGCACAGAAAGACTAACCCATGAGCTAAACAAAATGCAAACGATGAAGGCGAATACTTAGGTATTACCGTATTATGAGGAAAACATGAAACATTTAGGGCACTGCATTCAGGTAGTTTGAGCGAGATAGTTCCCTATTTACAATGGAGGACATATACGAATTTAATTTTTTTGATTTCAGCTTCTGTAAGAAGTATGAGGGAAATATTGTAATATTAATGGCACAAAAGTATAGTTATATATGAAAAAAATTCTCAGTAATTAAATACATGTAACTAAATAAGTCTAACTTGAGTCATTTTTCACGCCGTACGGTGAACACGCCTTCACAATAGGTTTCTTTGCGATTCTGTAAAAATTACTGCGGTGGGCAATGGATTATTTTTTATGAATAGTTGATAAAACATGCAAACTTACACACTGTTAGTTTTTTTGACGAAATCTAGGTGTTAGAAATTCCTAATGTTTTCAATATTCTCCCTCTGGAGCGCACAGCAGTAATCTATCCCGTGTAAAACAGCTACTATTTTCAGGCAAATTTCCCTAAAAGTTGTTCGGCAAGGGGTTAATATTTTGATGTCATTAGAAAGATGGGAGTTTTATCTTTAAAATGAAGTCAAATTCATAAAATTCTAGGTGAAGTGATATTTCTCTCAAATTACCGCAAGAAGACGGTTTATCACGAGAATAGTAGAAAGATCCTCGGATGAAAAAATGAAAGAGAGATACTACCTCGCTCCTATCTCGTCAAATTTCTATCTTTCAGCTAAAATTTGAAATCTATCGCATAAAGATTTAATGCGCGGAGTAAATAAACAAACGAAGGATGCGGACGTAGTTATAAATTTCTACGAGCGAACAGGAAGAGTAATCTAGCCCGTGGACGAACTGGATGGGGAGATGTTGAAGACTCTGAGGTCACGCGCAAGGCGGAAGTAACTAACAAAATTTAGATCACTAGAGTTTACGTTTGACCCGGAGTATTATATTTTGATTCGTTCTTTATCATATCGATCTCACATTAATGTATTGACCTAAACTCAATATTACTTCCCTGTATATATTATTTTGTCCCCTAACTCGACACGCAGGAGAGGCGAAAGAGACAAGATGAGGGAGGTACTGTGTTGAAGAGGTGGGTACAACATTTCCTTCTTGCCTTGTACAATTCTCGAATGCCACGGAAACACAGATAGTTACTTCTTCCGAAACTACCTTTTACTGTTCGTCCTTTCCCTCTCCCGATTTTTTTCTTTTCTCACCATTGTTCATTTGTGTTGTCCAGACAACCCCTGCCATACTCCTCGTGGTGGCTCGTGGGGCCGTACGCCGATGTAGACTATATGCCATCGGACACGCCAATGCCTCGCTACACCCACTCTAACCAACCCTTGTGGTTCTTGCCCTCGTCCTCATCCCATTTCCATCCCTCGCCTCTTCCATTGAGGCAGCACTTAAGAAAGAAGAGCGGGGAACGAGCCCAAAAATTGGCCCGGTATCAGAGGGGCGAGTTTCGCCGGAGGTCACCCACGCATCGCCGAGGGAAGGGGCCGCTGCCCCACGCACTCCCCCCAGGGTTCCACTCACTGGTGAATATTCATGACGCCAGTAAAGGCTCTCGTCGTAAGTCTCACGTCTCAAGTCAAGCCATTGGAACTTAGTCCATCCGCCACAACTTATCTACCCGGTATGTTCCCACAGTTTTGAGACCGACTAAATAAAATATTAGAAGGTAGTGAAAAGTTATTAATTTCTGGCAGTTTTGAGCACGTATCCCCCTATAATATACATCAAGCAGCTCTCTCATTCAGTTGTTTAAATGTCCAAGCTCACTCCCTGTCATATTTTTAAACTCCCTCATCACAGATACCCTCCATAGGAATGAAACTTGCCATAAAAACATTAGTTGACTTGACCGGCATTCGAAGCCTGAACTCCCAATACCCGCTAAGGTATATTAGCCAGCTGCATTGATTAGTTGAAATGCTTCAGTTACCAAAAATATATTTTTTTCATAATTCAATGGAAAACCAATATCTCGGATCGTAAGCTGGTTGCCTAGCGTGATGAATAAGTTGCTGAAGTCTGTCAGAGACACCTTTTTTGATAGACACCATTTGTTGTCTCTCTTGATGGAACGAGCTCATACTCGATCAGACCGCTGGAACATTTAAAATTCACATTTTCGTTCCAATTTTCATTCATGAAGTTATTTGTAGGTACGTAATGTGCACATCTACGTTGAAATATTTCTCAGCAAGAAACCTTTACCTGGCGAATCTGTTTAATTCGAATTTCAAGTGAAAAAATCACTTGCCTTAATTGGAATCCCAGCCTTGGAAAATGAATTTTTTACTGTGAACTTCTGATTCGTGTTTTATCATAAGCGGTGAGTCCAATGTAATTATTGCTTTAAATTGTAAAGCCTTCACAAGATTTTACAACGTCTTTTATTTACTACAAAGGGTGTCGGGAGTATCAACCACGGAAAATGGTTTCTGTGGATAGTAGTATCCTTCGCTGTGATGGGATAGTGCGATTTAACAATTAGAGTAAATGACATACTGCAAAAGCTGTTATCAGTTTTATTTGCGAGGTATTCTGTCTTGTACGAAAAAAACCTGTGTTGAAAATAATTTAAATCCAGCTCTATGTCTTTCCTAAAGAGACTAACTGCAGAGGAATAAATAAAAATCACAGTCGCATTGAAGTCTAACGAGCAGTGGCGTATATTTTTCTCATGAGGGTTAACTTGGAAACAGAGTTCCTTATGTAATTTTTTCTTGAAACGAAGAACCCATCCTTGGAGAAAACCCTTATTAGAACAAAGTTACCAGATACGGCCGTAATTATCGCCTACATTAAAAATAAATTTCTCCCCTTCCGATCCCTCTCGTTCGGAAGCAATTTACCAATGAGGGGCTCCCACAAATTTCCCTTCTCCCTCCCTCGTGAATTGAGGCGAAATTCTCCGGAGCGTCTAGGAAGTGGAGGGAATTCTTCGATCCTTAGAATGGGTCGCGTTCGTTGTGCTTTCTCCGTCGAGCTGCGCCACCGCGGAGGAGCAACGAAACTAGAAAATTTCTCTTCGCGGGGAGAAACTGAAAAATTACGGCGAGCGCGACATTTTTTATTTTCGCAGTGATTTATCCGCGAGCGGAGCTATTTCGGAAAACTTTCGCAGACGAGGGTGAACGCGTAACGGGAAACGTAGAGAGGGGATTTATTTCGGGCGCGAGTGCGGAGGGACAGGTGGAAGAAGTGCCGCACGCAGTAAGGTGTGTGTGGGTCGGTAAGGGATGGCGGCGTCGGCGGCGAAAGTACTAGGATGGAAGGGCGAAGGACGAAGCGGAGAGCTGGGAAGGAACTCAAAGGTGTGGAGGGAAACTTCTGGGAAGGGAATTCGAGACAGCTCCACTTCTTCCCCTGCGCGCGTGCGTCTTTGATGAAGACGAAGTGCGAACAACTCGTGGCAGTCTAAAATAAGGATTAATAGTTACGTGCGAGTTCATGGCGAAAAGTTTTGAATAGCGATGTGGAAACTTGTGCTATCGTGAGCCTCGAGTATGAGGAGTATAGGTGTACCAATTGTTTAATTCAAGATCTCGCTGAAATGTAATTGAGCGGGCGCCAATGTTTGCGTGGGTCGCACAACCTTGCTAATACGGTTAAAGGGTGTTGTAAAATTGGGTGAGTAAACAATTGATGAATTTTAAATATTCAGCCGTAATATTTTGTGTTAGGGATTGAGAAATATGGGAGAATGGAGGAGGTTACATCACATGGTTCAAAATTCTGCTGATAACGATTTATGTCATAGTCAATGGAAGATTTGATTATTTGTAAGTTGACTATCAACTAGTTACAACATAATATACATTAGTTACAAGAAAGATAGGATAGTTTGTTTTTTTGGCATTTGTTGAAGGCCGTCATCATCATCGGTCAACAATCCTAGGATTGGTTTGACGTAGCCCTCCACTCAATTCTTCTATATAAAATCATAAAATCTAAGTCACTAGATTCATAAATACCTACGTCTTAATTTTTTTGTTACATTCATACTTCCGAAGCTTTCACAAATTGTGAGTAGTTTAAGAGTATGACTCCAGCTTCTGCGATATATTTATAATAACGCATGTAGACTACTAACATGGTGCTTCTAATAATTACTTACTTTCCGTAAGAAAGCTATGTCCTTAACTCTTACCTGCATAGATAGTTATATCTTTTCTTTTTCCGGTGACAATTCAAAGTTTATCTGAGACGAAGAAAAAGTCATTAAAACATTATAGCTAACCTTGCAAGAGCCTAGTAATAGTATTCATTGAATACAATTGGTTTTTTAACCAGCAAGGTTTCAAAGCATTCATCGCCGGCCGGCCTCGGTGGCGGCGGGGTAACGTCCTCGCCTGCTAACCCTAAGGTCGCGGGTTCGAATCCCGCCTGGGGAGGATTTTTCACTTCCCAGGGCATGGTGGTGTGTGCTGGTCCATTGTTAATACTGTTAATACCCCGATGTAAAGGCCAATGAGTGCTGTTTTCGGTGGTTATTGAAAATAAAAAAAGAAAAAAAAAAGAAAATAAAAAAAAGCTGTTTATTTAATATTCCTTCGGGAGTCAAAGAAAAGAAAATATTTCTATTCGAAATATTTTTCTCCGATATTATGCATGATTCATGTTGTGGAGGTCGTGGTACTGAAGTGGAACATCCTTTAAGCCTCCTCCGGCATTTTGAAGACATTTTTGGGTGTGACGTTCTTAATAGAAGGAGGAATCAATTTGACAGAAGGGTAACCGTAAGAATCCTCGGTTAGTTTTATTTTCGGGAGGGGGATTTCATTTAAAGACGACGGAAGTCTTACGACGGAAGACCCTCCATTAAGCAGCGGTGAGAATATATTTTTCCTTAATTAAAAACCTGACTTTTGAATAATTAAGGACCGTTGCATGGAGATTTATCGGAAGACATGGCCATTTTGATTTTGATGGAATGAAGAGGCTCAAATACCCTGTTGTAGAAAGCTGGAGTTTTCTTTTTTAATTTCCGAAATGGAGAATTACGTGCTCAATGACGCTCTCACAGTTCAAGCCTTCTTAACGTACATGGAATTCTATTACTTTTCATCGAAATCTAATTTTACAAAACTACTTATCAACACTCATTAGTATCAAGTATTTTATTTTCTCAAAAGTTCCGAAATGATATTGGTAAATGTTCATTGATACTGAGTACCATTATATGTGTTCCTAAATAGGAGAAAATGCAGATTTGTGAGAATAGTCATTGATTAACCAATGCTAGGGAATAAGAATAAAAAGAAGAATAGTTAACCGGTGTACGAAGCCACTTTAGTGGTGTTCTGATTTTGTGTTAAGTTTAAAGCCATTGATGGATTTGGGGCGTAGGTAACATACTTGGAGCAAATTTAATGGGCAATAACCCGTCCAGTATTACTTGATTCAGGAACAAAGAGATATGATGTCTTTGAATTTTTAACTAGTCTCAGAAGACAAATTATTTATTATTTACATGGTGTTTGAACAATATAGGAGGACTCTGAACTCGGCAAAGGAAGGTTGGCTCGTCAGTACAGTACTATTTCTAAATTAAGGTATTGGGCCTTAATTTATTAGTACATCAATACGCCTACGGCATTTAGTCAGAGCTGTCATTGATATATATTTGTTGATTGAGCTTTTCTCACAGTAGATAAAAATCTTCCTAAGGAAGGCAAATTTAGTACGCTTGCATTTGAAAATGAAGTCTACTAAAATGAAAATATATTTATGAATTATTTTTCAAGACTTATTATTTTTAAGACATTATTCCCCTTTACTGTTCAGTGACTGATTTAATTGAAGTTTAGGATAATAATTATTATTGCGACTTTGTTCAGGGCGAAATTAGGGCTACGCAGCCCTCTCTTCCGTTTAACTCTCACTCATTCACACCCAGGCGGGACTCGAACCCCCGACCTTGGGATTAGCAGACGAGGACTTTACCCCGCCGCCACCGAGGCCAGCAAAATGGGAGAAATAGGATGGCAGCTTTTATGCTAAGAACCAATAATCACTGTTTATTTAGGGATAACTGAGGGACTGCATTCATATATCGAAGTGTCAACTAGTTCTGAGGGATATTTCTGCCTTTTTCGTAAATTATTTATCAAAATAATACTTTTCTCTTAATTGAGGTAATTCACAACGAAAAAAATCATTTCACTTGATCAGGGTATTTGTAATGCGAGTTTAAACACTTACCTGCTATAAACGCTAAATATTGTAACCTGCGCCTAGAATTTGTGTTGATTTTGCAAAGATTAAGGCTATAATTATCGCTGGGATTCCTAATACGGATAACGCACATGCCGAAACGAAACGTGTGTAGAGGTCATATGTTTAGCCCCACCTTGCGCATGAGCGTTGAGCAATGCTCTGGCTGTTCGCTGTCAATGAGCCAGGATTGACCAATCTTCTTTTGACAAATATAAGGTATTTAAGGTAATCACAGTATGCTGGTACTACTTAGGAACGAGGAAATGGCGGGAAATATGGCGGATGCGGACCGAATGCGTGGGACAACACGCCGACGCGACGAATTCCTCCCTCCCTCCCCCCCAATCCCCCTCCTGCCATCTCCAGGAAATGGCTGGAATTAAAAAGGGAAATCTTTCCATGAGAGGAATCCGCTTCTTGATATGCGTGATGCCCGTGAGCAATGAGAACGAGGTTGGTGGAGGCGCAAAGGATGGAGGGAAGGCAAAGGACGGATCGTGGGCGTGCTTTGTTTGTTATGCGAGGCGACGACGGGAGAGGGAGCGGGTGGATGAGGTTGCCTTCTCCATTCGTCGCGACCGCAGCCTCACCCGCCTCCCTCCAAGCCTCGCCCTCGGTCGACGATCTCAGCTCCCTCAGTCGGTTCGCTACCACGCCCGCCCGCCAGGCAGCGCCCCTTTCGAGAAGGACGGTCGGCGCTCTTTCTCGCTCGGCCTTCTTATTTTTCCGTGCGGCCACAAAACTACTCTCGAGGTCTGACGGAAGAGGGGTTAAAAAATGATTTTTAAAGCGTGGAGGAGAATTAGGAAAGGGTGGGCGGGCGGTGTGGAGAGAATGAGATTTAAGATGAAAAAAGAACAGCTCCGCGGTGGAATCACAGACATCGTGTTTTTTAAATATTCTGTTTTGATCCATTTTTTAAAAACTCTATTAGGTGTTTATTTAAGCAAACAATGGGAATCCTAGCCTCGCTACGCTAAATATTTTACGTACTTCTTAAAATGTTAAAGATTTTACTTCTTTTGTATATCACAATAAAAATGGTATTGTAAGCGACTGTGACAAGTGTTAACATGCAAAGAAAATTAAATGACTTACAAAAGATTGGAGGAAAAAATTTCACAAAATATGCCTAAAGAAATTATATACCTAGTATCAATGTAATTTTTGCGCGGCATTTTTACTAGACTTACAGTCTAAAATTGTCTCTAAACTTTGGTGAATTTTGCAATGATCTGTACATTTTCTTAGAGAATCGTTTGAATTCTTTTGAATCTTTAGACTAAGGATCTTTTGACCGAAATAAACGCAATCTGGTGATTTATTACTCTATGCCTATGGGATAGCTACGATGAGACTAGCTTTTTAAGTTATAAGATTACTTGAGTACTTCGTTTAAAAACAATACAATTCTCCCTTTTCCTAGATGCAAGAGTTGTACCAGAGGTATACAGAATCATACCTATTGTGTACAGGCCGATATTTTTTCCTCGTAAATTTGAGGTATCAGGCCCCGTTGGAAAGAATGAATTTTTTATTGAATTCCTTCATCTTCATTGAACTTCGCGCTTTTGATGGGACTTAAATTATGATTTCAGGCGTTTCAAGATTCTCCATTGCTAGGTGCCTTAATTTTCTGAATGACACTACGACATTAGTGGCTTCGATACTTCTTTGAGCCGAGCTTTCTTCGAATACATTTTCGAGCCTAGAATTGGTGCTTTTAAAAAGCAGAAAAACTCCAAGGAATCGCTAATCGCTCTCCCCAAATTGCAATCGAGTTAAACTCATTTGAGTATGTACCAGCTGATTGTTAGGGTTTTGGGCAGTCCTTATCCTAACATCCCAAATTCTGGTACTTCGTCTAGCGTTCCCTCCTTTAGATGCCCTGGCATTAGCTCCCTCTTAAATACCTCATATGTTCTACCTCCTCGTATTTCGTCCAGAATTCCTATCCTTTTCCTCCCTCTTCCATGCTTCCCCTGTGCTCTCCCCTATATCACCTTCTTCAACATGCCCTCTCCTCTCAACACTTCCTTCATTCACCCCTTTTGCCTTCTCCGAAACTCCGCCACCAGCTTCCTCTCCTCTCCAACCATATTCAATAACTCCTTGTTCGTCTTCCTCGCCACCCAGCTCACCCTCTCCATCCTTCTCCAAACCCACATCTCAAATGCTTCAAGTCTACGCACATCCTTCCTTCGCAATGACCAAGTCTGTCTTTTATGTACGTCTGTTCTTAGACCCCCCATATCAATTCCCTTCTCTATGAAAATGTTTCTTTAGCGAGGGAAATGCTGCATCTGATGTCCCTACCACTTAACCCATTCTCCTCCAAAATAATACCCAGATGCGTTAACTGCTCGACCTGCTCTATCTTGTGCCCTCCCACCCTTATATTCAGCCCGGCAGTCTTACTTCTAGAAAATCTCATCACCTTCGTCTTCTTGTGATTTACGTTCATCCCATACATTTCGTTTAAACCTCTAACGCATTCAACATTACTTGTAACCCATTGGCAGACTGACAATCCAATGCTTGATCATTCCCAAAGCTCACTAACTTTATCAGATCCCTTACTACCTTTATTCCTACCACCATCATCCCCATGCCTCCCTTAACATTTCTTCTGAATACACATTAAAAATCAGCGGCGATAGTGGGCACCGCTACCGCACTCCCCGTCCTATCACGGCCCAGCCCTATTATCTATAGGCTTTCCTTCTAGAACCACGGTTTTCTAATTTTAGTTGCACTTACTATGCCTACCATTGCTTTCGCCGCTTCCACAATTCCTTTTTCCAAACTTTCTCATTCATCTTCCACTGATATCAATTTATTATCCGCACCCATGATTTAATCAACCTGATCTCGGTACTTCTTCTTCATTGTCCTATTTAATACCTCTGTTTTCCACTTACGTACCATTCTACCTCTTCTTATCTCTTTGAACTTTACGAAGCATTTAATGACTAATAAGTTGTAATCTGAGTCTGCTCAAGCTTCTGGATAGGTATGCGAGTTTTTTACATTACACCTGTATCTGTGACGAACCATAATATAATCTACCTGAAATCTATCTGTATCTTTTGGCTTATTCCAAGTGTATCTACGTCAACTGTTGCTGTCAACAAGTTGCTTTTAATCTAATGACTTATTTATTGTAAATGATCATTAAATTATTAATGTATGGGCGATGATTTGAACTATTTTAAAAGTGTAAAGTCATGCCGTATTTATAAAACAAACGGCTTGAGTTTCTATCTAGAAACTAAATTAAAGTAAAAAGCAGAGGGGTAGGGTCTCGGATTTTGAGTCATTATGTTTACTTCTGTCGTCATATATATTTTACTTAAATTGATTCATTCTGGTGCAGTTTCTTAATGCTTTCATGCCCTATCTGAGATCATAGAGCAAGTAGTTGAGGTTTTTCCCGTTGGCTTCCTCTGTTATGTTTTTCATGTAACAATATCGCTGGGATGGCTACCCCTCATGATTGCCGCACATAAGGAACTACCTTTCGTCTGGATCCTTTCAACCTACTTCACCCTACCTATCATTGCCGGTCCAGATCTTGAGATAATTATAACCTTCGACCACCCTACGCATTTACTTCTTATATTGATGGCAATAGTGGATGTAATGGTGCAGTCAACTCTTCCATTTTAGATAAAATAGCAAATAAATACCCGTCGATTAATCAAAATCGGTAGTGACGCGCTAATTTTTTCAAGGCTTTCGTTTTTATTAGTTACACCAGTATTACGTAAACGGCGAAGTGGCATATCAAGGCTGCACTTAGACGAAGGTCGTTCGCAAGTTCGAGTTTGAGCGACCGTATAAACAATTACCAACAAAGTGGGAGCTTGAGTTACAATTGGGGAGTGAAAATTGGCCTTTGCTCAGGTGTACAGGCATGTGTTGTGGGAAAACAATCTCGACAATGCTATTTGCATATCCGCAAACACCAAAGGCAAATTCGTCGGTCCCACTTGCAAAAGGCGAGAGGTTGGCGACACGTACAGAGCTGAGATGGGGTCAAGTATTGTTCAGGGTTGGTTTACATAGTGGTGAGGGCAAAGAGTGGCGTCTGAAATTACCAGTCCCGATAGGAGGCGAAACTCTACCCGCTTTGGATCCAATTGCTAATCCACCACATACCGCTAGCAGAGCTTCAATACAGCCACCCGGAGAGGGGAGAACAGCCGTGGGCCAGTTAGCAAGGACCGAGAGTGTGAACCCAGGAACAACACATTGAAGCCGTGGCCACCAGACACCCACAATCACTCATCACCAATCAGACATCGATATATTAATTTGTGTATGAACGTTTTCCCATGAATAATTTGATTCATACGAGCTGATATCCATAGAGCTCATTTATGGCTGATGTTGATAAGTGTTACTAGTTCTACTAGATAGTTCATACTAAACAGAGGGTTGACACTTGAGTAACTTGTCTTTGTCTATAAAATTTTAAAGAAAGAGAGTTTATTACTAACGGTTTGACTTCTCACCTGCATTTTATAAAATAAATTTGTGACTGTTTGATTAGTATTGATTCGTCCTATACAGAGAGTAGACACTTGAGTAACTTGTTGTCTTTCTCTGTAAATAAATTAAGAAAGGGAGTTTATTACTTACCGTTTGACTTCTCACATGCATTTTATAAAATAAGCTTGTGCCTGTATGAATAATATTAATTCATCCTAAGCAGAGGGTAGACCCTTCAGTAACTTGTTGTCTTTGTCTGTAAAACATTAAGAAAGGGGGTTAATTACTAACGGTTTGATATTTCACATATATTTAATTAAATAAATTGTGCCTGCTTGAAATAGTCTTATGTATGTCTAATGTGTCAAATCCCTTTTAGAGGTGGGGCAAGGACGTATCAAGGTAAGAGCGTGAGGGACAAGTACAGTGATAGGGTCTGGCGTACCCGTGTACGGTACAGTTTTGGCGAATAACGTGGGGAGGGGGAGTTAAAAGTGTGACGTGGAAGTAAATTAAGTAGATACATAAACGTTAAGTAGATACATAAACATTTCGCAAATATACAGGTGCAATCTCAAAAAATAATACGCAACTATTATTTGGTATTCTGTTGAAGTAAAATCATTGAGCACTTTACTTTTCATGAAAGTTTTTGAGCAGTGCATGTGTTTGTAGCAGATATGTCTCCATAAAAAAAATGCTTTTTATTCTTTCAATAAACGATTGCAAAGAAGCAAATTTTCTTAACTTTACAATTCCTTATACCCTCCCGAACGCTACATTTTTTAAAATAAGTTATTAATTCTAGAGTTAAATATAATAGAAATTAACATTTCAAGAATACAAATAAACCTGTTAAAATATTTGGAATTGTCTCATATTTTAATCTTTGTGGGAGCCTTACAACAAGCATTTTTCACGTTCATTTCATTATATGAAGGAACACATTTATTAAAAATCCTGAATTACGTTTTCTCCAAATGATAGTGGAAAAATCAGTTACATTTATTATGATAAATATGTATCGGAGAGCAGCTTTTAGGTGCCAGCCTCGGTCTTTCATTCGATAAATAATCAATCACAGTTTTGTGGGAGGAAAAAATGGATGATCAAAATATGCCTAATATTTACACTGGTGGCTTTTTCTTCAATAATTGGCTCAACGATAATGGCTAATAATTTTACTTATGTACTAAATTTTTTAGAGGTGAATTACATTCAATATTTTTCATATGTAAGACAACTTGCCCTAATGACACACATGAGAAAAAATTCCCACAAAATGACGCCTTAGCTATTTAGATCGAAAAGTTATTGACGACCCTTTTATGCTTCTGTCGAACCCTATAACGAACGCGCCAACTTAAGTTTATCGTACCAATTGCAACAGCTCAAGCTTGAGTGTGGTGGAGCTATGGAGGAAAGTAACGCTTTGACTGGCTGTAAAATGACGTGGTTTACAATGGGAATGTGAGTGCGCTCATGTGCCTTTGCGAGAAAAGGTTCCCTTGTGAGCTCCGTTCGCCCCCCCTCGCCCACCCCTGCCCCTTCTCCGGGACAGGGCCATTTGCCCGGGGCCTCCACCACCTGTGCCGACGCACTTACGTATGACGGTGATGACCTCGTCGTTCGACGGCTTGGTGTAGATGGGCGTCTCCATGGAGACCTCGCACGAGTAGGCTCCACTTGCCTCCAGCTCCAGACCGGTGAGGCGGATCTCGCGCTCGTTGCTGCGGCTCCACTGCAGACGCCACCGCCGGGAAAGATAAAGTGCACCAGACGCATGGAGGGAGAGAGAGAAAAAGAGCAGAACGAAACCCTTTATTAGTTTGCTGGAGACAAGGGAGCACTTGGGAACAGTACAACGCATAAAAAAGCCACTCTCTGGGCCGGGAGATACGCGTTTTGCCTGACTGAATTTTAAATTTCACTGTAAAAGTATGAAGTAATTTTACAGCCGAGAGTTTCTATCCTCTACAGCCCTCGCTAAGCTCGTGGCAGGTGTGCATTGGAATATTTTTGGAACCCGAGGGTTTATTATCCGAAAATCGGTCCCTGCGCGTCAATGGGTAGTAGCTGTGTGTCTTTCTTTACTTTTGACAACCTTTCATGCTAACCATATTTGTAAATCAAAATTTCAGAGATAAACACTTTTCACTTTTATTTCTACAGCTATCTCACACCCACTGGGCAAACTCCCACCGTGACATAGCGTTCTGCGCATCTGTCTGCCACACGATTTTGCGAGATTTGTAACTATAATTTATTATGCTTCGTAGGCGAATACAGGTTTTTTAAAAGGGCTGTGATAGTGGCTTCCTACTAGCTCTTACAAGGACTTCTTCATCGTAGTATTTTTTTGGGACTCTAGTAGAAATGTATTCATGTAATAAGCATTAACATTCAAACGTTTATTAACTTGTAAAAATCGTTATTAACTCTTTCATGCACATTCAAAAACAAAAACGTATAATAAAAGCACAGTCACTTTCAATTTGAACATTCAAATCTTAATGCAATACAATGCCTTTGTGATCCACCGAGCTTTATGGATTGCACTTGGCATTTTGAACGAATAGACAGCATCCCCAGGAACATGATGGTCAAATCAGAAGCTCCTTATAATCCCCGCGTGGTTGTTTAATCTGGAAACAATAGACGAAATGAAAATTCAATAAACTGGTGACGTAAATAAGAACGGCAGTACGAACTTTACGCGAAGTTGTAACGGTACCTGAACTTCCTGGATGCAGAATTTATGAGCTTCGTCGGGGTTGGGAATATTCCTCAGACAGCGTTAAGACACTGATGTGCCGTAGATTTAAGTAAAATTTCAGAAAAAAGATGAATGAAAGAAATTCAAATTAATGTACTTAAATTAATGACTCATTGACGTATGAAAGGTACCTTGACGTTTCTCTTTACGATGTTTGCGCACCGAAAATTTCAAGAACGTTTTTATCAATCCAAAGAGTATATCACCTTCAATGTTCAATACCTTGACAATGGCGCTCAGACGTTGAAATCGATCGGTATAATAAATCATATTGTGGAATTGTACAAAGTTTTTCTTTTAACATGTTCAGTGTTACTAAATTCCACCAAGTATTGCCTGCCTCCATTGACATTAAATTAAGTCATAAATACCGTCTTACCGTCGTATAAGGACTTCCCGTCCTATCTTCAATTTCAATATTTAATGACCTGTTGGTGTTTTTGTTTTTGTCGCTCTTAAAGGTTATTCCGCTTCTATTTCTTTTATTATACAATTTCAGGTACATGAAGGCACATTTCGTCCATAGTTCGTTATGGTAACAGTTGAGATATGGTGGCGGCAATTTATTCTCTGACCGCCGTGGCATTGCTTGCAACCCCTCGAGTTCCCAGACTTCCGTGCGCAAGTACCCCTTCTTCGCCTCTTGCCTGCTTAAGTGTTCATTCCTCCGGCCAGAGGTGATTTACCATTTCTGTTGAAGATAAGTTGGTGCGTGGTGAAGGTGAGTATCACTGTCTTCTATTTCCATAATTTGCCTTTGTCGGGAAAACAACATTTTGTTTCCTCGGGCCGGAATCAGAATATCAAGTTCAACAATTGTTGTGCGGTTATTGATGCTTATATTTGTAGTTCGTCAGCTGTATGCATGGAAGTGTTTTTTCTTATAGTTCCACTGCACTTGTTCTAGTGGAATCCGTGTTCTCAATTATAAATAGAGTCCTTGGGCCTTTCCTGACTAGAATCTTGCAAAGCAACCTTCGTTCTCTGCTGCACTCGGTCTCTAGGTTACTCGTAACCCACTCTGATACCAATTCGACGGGTTATCCGTTGAAAAGTCCTCACTCTTGCGGAGTTTTCGGGTCTGTCACCACAGAATGGAGTTTTTTGTTGCTGATTGCTCATTACATACTTATTGAGGGTCTTATTTGCACTAAAACATTTGTTAATAGCTTATATCCGGTCCGACTTCACCGTTATGGCGGACATTAGCGCGGATATCGTAAATTGTAATGAATACTGTGACGGTGTGCCGTTGTCGCCTGGGATGTTTATGCAAGAAAATAACCCTATAAATTTCTCAACGTGCAAACAATAATAATAATAAGGGTACCTACCACCTACAAGATGTGGATGGACCTCTTTCAGTCACCGAAAGTGACGTGAAGAAGGCCTTCTCTGGCAAGAAGAATTTCTCGGTTCCAGGAATGGATGCCGTGAATAACTTCTGGTGGAAGAAGTTTACTTCCACCCACCAACACCTCGCCAGAATCTTCACGTCCTTTCTAAATGGTAGAGAACCAATTCCACCTTGGTTGACTGAGGGACGCACGGTTCTGATACCTAAGAAGGGAGACTTGTCCAATCCAAAGAACTACCGCCCCATAACCTGCCTCAACACTGTATATAAGGCGTTCACCTCGATCTTGAGCGACCTTATCCTACACCACGTCCAGCCTGTGTGGGAGGAGGTGTACGAGCAGAGGGGCTCAGAGTGGGGAATCGCGGGATGCAAGGACAACCTGCTCATTAATAGGTGCATATGCCAGGGTGCCATCCGGCATAAGCGAAACCTATCAATGGCCTGAGTGGACCTCAAGAAGGTTTTTGACACCAATTCGTATGAGCTTTTGATCGCCATGCTGAAGTTGATGAAAGTCCACCCAGAGGTAGTGTCCTGCATCCAACGCCTGTTACCACTCTGGAAAACGCGCTTTGTTCTGACCTCAGGCAAGCGGTCAGTTTCCACAGAGCCGGTAACATACCACCGTGGCGTTTTTCATGGCGACAGCTTGAGCCCCTTCCTGTTTTGTATTTACCTCCTACTCCTGTCCCTGCGACTGCGAGGAGGTAAAGGATACATGTGCGGTGTTCCAGGTGACAGGAAGCATAGGTCATCCATTTGTTCAGCATGGATGACCTGAAGCTTTATGCTTCTAATGTAAAAGACCTTCGCACTGCCCTGGACACCGTACTGGAATACAGTGAGGCTATAGGGATGGAGTTCGGATTGGACAAGTGTGCATCCATCCACCTGGCGAGAGGAAGATTTTCGGAGATCAAGGAAGACGTGCAACTTGTTGACGGGAGCGTCATTCGTCACCTAGAGGACGATGATAGCTATGAATGCCTCGGCGTCCTCCAGCGACGAATTCAGGAGGTTGCAGCAGTGAAGGAAAGGCTCACCGCAAAATACAGGCAGACTCTCTGGAACATCTGGAGTTCTGAGCTGTTTGGCAAGAACAAGGATCTTGCCACGAATATATTCGTGGTTACTACACTGCTGTATACCTTCGGATGCATGAAGTGGAACGTCAACGAGTTGAAGAACCTCGATAGGGGAAAGAGGAAGTAGATGACCATCTATAGAAGTCTTCATCCGAAATCTTCCGTCGCCAGATTATATCTCCCTCGCAATGTAGGTGGTAGAGGACTATTGAGTCTGGTGTGTCTCCACAATAGAGTTGTCCAGGGTACAGCATGCCGAGTGTTGAAAAGCAGGGACCCTCTGCTCACTCTCGTGAGAGAGCACGAGAGTGCGGGAGCAGGTGCAGGTACTTGTGATAACCGTGTCCTAATTGTGAAGGTCTTGAGACATGTTGAAGGTTTATTTCTGCACCCTGCACCTGTGAGCTAAGATATTACCGTGAGTACATCAGGTTGGTGTCGATGGCAAAACGTCGCTCATATATTTAGATATTTGTATTCAGAACGGAAGCTGATGGAAGAAAAGGTTTTTTGGCGTCTTTTCATCATTTTTTAGAATTAGCTAAAATAATGCAATGTCATCCTGCATGAATTTTTATAGGGTTATAAGTGAGTCATTTACAAATCTTGTATAGGCATTAGAATTTTATTAAATTAAAAGGAAGGGGTCCTATGCAAGGGCATAATAATCGAAACCGCTGAGTTGTATCAGGGAGAAAGAGTTAGACTTATGTGAACTAAAATTTTCCGGCCAAAACTCCATAGCATGAATTGCCAGTGGCTCGCCTAGGATGCGCGAAATACCGGGAACAGTATAGTTTGTCACTAGGGTCAGCAAAAAAGGATGTTATCATATATGACTCCACCCTGCGAGCAACATTTTGTGACGTCTCGTTATGAATAATGGTAAATAAATTGGTCCTGGTTCAAATATGACCTCTTTAAGAGAGGAGTTTAAACGAATGATCGGTTGGTACGGTCCCTTCTGCGCTGTATGAGTGATTTTGGGATAAGCAAAATGAAGAGGAATCGCACTCGGTCGAAATGCGTTAAATATTGCAGCCCTCAGTATGTTTCAAATTTTGGTCTAATACAAGCTCACCTAATGGTGGTAATGGAAATTTAACTCTCCGAACAACCCGCATATTTCGGCGGCATGTGGAAAATAAACGAATGTTCGCAATGATTTTAAAATGGGTTTGAGAAAGCTTATTGTATGTAGATTAGTAAGATTTGAATAAACCTTTCAGGCGAAACTCATTCCATAGGAAGGGTTCTTTTACTTCCAGGCCATCGACAATTCTATTTTGTATCCTTAAAATCGTCAGAAATTACTCGTGTTCATTTTTTTTAATTAATAATAATATAACACCGCTACAGAATCAGGGAACTACTAAAAAGACGCGACCCTTCGTTAGCATAGTCCAATGAATGTAGAAGTAAAAACACTTCTTCATTTCGCAAATGCGTGGAAAGTGGAACACCAGCAGCCAAATGACGCAGCCCATGAGGATAGAGGTACCTTAGGTGCAAAAATACCCTCCAAGCATCTTTTGTGCTTGAAAAATTTTATTTCGTTGGTTCGTCGTTGCTTCGGAATCCGTGTAGAGCTGGTACAGTAAAGTTCAACTAAATGTGCGATAAGTTCAACGAAGTGAGGTTATGCGACGGATACGTAGCTATTGGTGGGTTACAGAGAAAAGCCCTCCGAGTATGAACCACGTTGCGCTATTTCGAGAACAATTTTCCGATTCCAATCGATGCAGTCTTGTTCAGGTTTTCATATTTTTATAGTTTGTTGATAATTATCGCTATTGAGTTTCGTTTATTGGCTTTATTTCCATATAGTCTTATTTCTACAGTTCTCGTCGTAATATGAAAATTTAAGCTGTGAAGTCATTACTTTCGATTTCAATTCCAGATATAATTACTGAAAGTTTTCATCTGTTCATGAATTAGACCATGACCTAATTATTTAACCTGGGACTTGTGAGTGATAAAGGAGGTAATTTGAGGGCATCTCTTGTCTTTAATTTTCAACGGAACTCGTGCTTGAGTCCTTGTTGGCAGCCCCTCTTATCAAATACCGAAATTTATTCCATCATTTATTCCGTTGAACAAAGAAAGCATCCGAGTGCCATATGTGTTTATTTTTGCCTCCGTCTGATCAATCATGAGGTTAAAAAAAAGAACGCTGAGTGAACTAGAATTTTAAACTGCATGTGTAAACTTGATTGATGTCCACAAATATTGAATTACAAATGATGTGCTCAGTGTCGTAACTGAGAATGCATAACACTTATCACAAAAATATGATCCATGAACATATTTGATTGTATGCTGTGTGTAAATTTTAAACCTGATGAATACAAGCGAAGATGGAGGTGACAGAAGTAGGCACGGTGGAATCAGTTGCTCTAAGAGTTCTTTGCAGCCAGCTGTTAAATCTATTTAAACGTTTTTTTTCTCTCCTGTAACAGGATACCTCAATCACAAAGTACAATATATGCTCGTACAATTCGAGTTTTAATCAAACTCTTAACCAGAGTGTTTTCGATACTCAAGTGATATTAGCGGACCTTCTGAAAAACCTCAACCAAGAAGGAAATAAGGAGGGAATATAATGGACACAAAAAACAGTCCAATGTTAAAATACTGTAAAAATCGTCTTTTTATGTTTGGGGGAGGGAGGGTTTGGGGGGGCGGGAGGAAATTTCCACGATCTCAATGCGCAAGTGTGAAAATGAGATGGAAAATAAGCTTTGATTGAGCGTTCATATTACATTAGATTTGAGTGACTCAGGGCAAACGCCAAATATACTCATAGCCAATGTGGTGCATACCCCTTCAATAGCTACGAAGGAAAATGTAACAGAAAGTTTCTTGCTTGTTTTCTTTTTTTTACTCTGTGTGAGGCCTTGGACACAGCACTGTGGGACCGCTTCCTTACAGATGCTCCAATCTAAAACAAATATTTTGAATTCACTGAATGCTGATGGCTCGAATTGATGGCCCCATTGCGTTTCTGTGATTGAGATCTGTGTCATTGTGTGATTGAGGATGAGTTCCCTCCACTGAACTGAGGCCGCATTGAGGGTGTTAATGAGTTACACTTCCCATTGGAGATTTAATTAGTCTATTCTTTGTGCCTTCACTCGTAATTGCTTCCTGTTCAGTGATTCTTCACGCCTCTTCAGCTATCATAACCTTTATATCCTAAGAGTACCAAATACGACCACAGTTATTTGAGCTGTCGATTCTTAATAAAATTGGAGTTATATATGCCCGACGATTTTATGCTCTTTATTTTATGACTTAATTTTCCTATGCATTGAGTTTATAACTAAACTTTAATTTTTATCGTTATTTAAGGAATGATAAATTATATTTACTGATATTATGCCTGTGTCTAACGAATGAAAATTTAAAACGTCCAGTCATGCTAATGTTGTTCTTTGCTCTTGATTTTTGTATTTCCTCGCAATAGTTATTTTCGAAGATGGCTTTAAATGCAGATAACTGCGAAACACCGCAACCGTGCAGGGCTCTATCAATAGTCGAGCGCAAAACTAAGATCCCCGGTGGAAAATTCACCGCAGGGCGAATTCGCTGCATGCTGGCGGTGCTGAATTTTTTGTACCCTTGAAGGTGGGACTGAGCTGGAGTAATGCGCAGGCCCTTTTTCCCATGGTGCGCTGTAATCCATCTCAAGTGCGTGTTGTGGGTAGCGAGTCCCTTTAATACGTGAGATAGCGTCAAGGGATAGGGTAGTGGGCGTTTTGTAAACGCTGACAATGGAATGAATTACTGCTCATATTTTGTTGCAAGATAAGGAGTTTGAACCTGCAGAAGGTGCTAACAAAATGAAATTCGAAATTATGGCTGTTGTTTAAAAACACCATCGCAATTCGATCTTATCAAAAAGAAAGAATGTCAGACGCAGGATATTTTTCAAAGGTTTCAAAAAAGTGCGATATCACATTTAGCTGAAAAAAAATTATTTGTGGTAAAATAAATGCATGGAAAAATCTCTCCTAAGCACTTATTTAAGTTTTTTATACTTGGAAATATATTTTTTCTGAGCCAATAATAATTTCATTTGCATAATTGCAACGTTACGTAATTATATAAATTACTCTCAGGTGTGATCCAAAGCATTTTATCAGTTTTGTAATTTGTTATATTTGTACAGAAAAATATGGTTTTAATCCATGATGTCAATCAATTTCAATATGTTTGCTGGGGACAATTTTATGCAGTCATGCCCGCGAGTGGTGTTAACCGAAGCTCTGTGTTTTATTTAAATATTCAAGCGAGAACTTTGATTCAAAATGCGGGAAAAAACGATGACGAAGCTGCAAATAAGCGAGTTCAAAATCGGATCATGGCTCAGTTGCAGTTGCTCAGTTGAACGCGTGCCCCGGCCGTTCCCTCGGAGTGCATTGCAGTGAATGGCGCATTTTGCTCCTGCCCGTACATAGAATGAGAGTGAGGGTTCATTGTGCGTATGTGATTCAGGTCTTGTCGGTGGCTTAGGCCATGAGTTGAGGCTACCTTTCTAATACTGATACCGGATCGATTTCAAACTTAGTTTTTTAAATCTGATATTCATCGTAGAAAATGTTTGCGTTTTGTTCGAAATCATAAAAAAATGATCACTAACTCAAACTATTCTGCCTAAAACTAATTGGCACAAATCTAAAAAGAATGGATATTTTAATCCTAAAGTTAAGTGATTAAAAAATAAATATTAATTTAAAAAATATTTATGTACTAAAATATTTACATGTTTTTTTACCATTTGTTACGCTAAAGTGAAAATGGTATGCCTAAATACCACCAGTAATAAATCTTATACTGACACGCGTACGGGTGCAAAATTTGGCATCGGTTAAAACCGGTCCTGAATAATCTCATTGGTCACTTTAATTGGCACCTTGGTTTTGGGATGATTTCAAATATTAAAATTATGGCTTAAAAAGGCACAGAGATTTAACTTATATTTTCCAATCGACGAATTGCTGATTTTTTCTTTCATACGGATAAAATATGGCAATGTATAAAAAAATAAAAAAAATAAAATAATTGTATATCGTGCGGAATCAACATTTACCTGAAAGAAATTAATGAGCAACGGTCGTACATTCATACCGATTATAATTGATTGTCATTGCCTAAATACCGCTTATTTACTTCGCGGTTCCAAACATTAATAATTTCATCCTTGTTATGTTTTCCTCATTTAATCAATTTTTGCTATCACGACATCATATGGTGGAATTATTCGCTAACTTCCCGAAGTCGTCCGTCGGAATTGTTTTAGCTCTTAGCGTTCACTGGAGTTAGCGGTCGGTCATAAACTACGTTACCGTTACATGTGACGTTGTCTCTACAAATGAAACTTTCACTTCAATAATATTTTCTCAATCGTTGAGTGAGTTTATTTTTAGGTATAGGTATATAGGAAGATGAGACAAATAAAGTAGTCGATCTAGATATAATATAACTATCTAATCTCAATTGGAACAATAATATTAATTTTTAAATTCTAAAAATCTACCATGAATCACATGAAGTAAAAAAAACTAGAATTTTTAACGTTCCTCAATAAACAATGTTCCCTTATCCCTCCATGAGCCAATATCGTGGATTATAGTTATTTGATTAGAAGATTCTTGAGAGGGGTGAATATTGTGTTAGAGTTGTCTTTTACGGACTTCTCGTAGGATTGTCGACGCGATGTTGACGAGTAAGAAACTTAAACAGGCGCATTGTAACAGCTATGTTACTTTGAGTGAACCTCCCCCTCCCCCTCGTTACCCACCGTAGGTTTTTAGGTGACCCCCTCCCCCACCTAAGTTGGTAACGTAGTTCATGTACGACCCCTTCACAGTAGCTAACTCTTAACTGATGGAAGAACCAGGAATTGACCCGTCATCACTAATATCCACTGCGCAAACTTGAATCGCCGTCTTTACCAAGCCGTATTTTTCCAATTTGGCGCACGTGAGCAGACGTAAAGTTATGGGAATACAGTCCCGGATGGGATCATTCCTTCGTCGCCGGTAGAGTGCATGATTGTCCTCAACTCTTGCCTCCCCACTGCTTCTCTCCCGAAGGACTCGAGTGAGGAGCAACGCGGATACGTTGAGGCTTTGTGTCTGTCTGTTAGTGTGTGGGAGGTGGAGGAGGCGACGGGTGGGGATTATTCTGGGCGGATGAGGATCGTGGAGGAGAGGATGGAGGGCAAGGCAAGCAGGAGGATATGGATTGACGGATGGGGGATCAAGGGAGGATCAGGGTCAGGCAGAACGATAAGCCGCGCCACACCGTTAAGACGTTCTCGAAAGTGGGTTGATGCATAATATGTAAGCGGGCTTATACGTGTCAACACTATGTAGAGGAGGAATCTTAAATATGCGATGTCACGAGTAGTTTTCCAAGTTACCCAATCGCGTCGTAAATATTTTCCGGAGGCTTGTAAACCATGGCGCTAATGGAAACTCGCGTGACCTAGATGATGATGAAGGCTGATAAATAAGCAATCAAGTAGTTCAAATTAAGTATTAAATTATCAAGTAAATAATAATTCGAAGTTCTTCGTAACTTCAAGTTATTAAAAAAACTGTTGAATGGTCATTAAAGTACTCTGCGGTTGGGCCAGCGTCCAGAAACTCGAATGAAGTGTTTCATAGAGCAGTTGTCTTCCCCGAGGAGACAAGGTCTCTTGTCGTGCATTCATTGTGTGGCTCGAGCAATCTAAGCATTGGGCAGCGTGCTCTTCCATGCTTCATGTCTGGTTCTCTAAAGTTAGGAAGCACCCAAGGAAAAGGGTCTGGCTCGTCTCGTGTCTGAGTCTGCAATCGCGGAGACCGAGACTGCAGCAGCAGATGCCCCGCACTTGGCCATGTTGTCATTCACCTCTTCTAGAAACTTGCCAAGGAGGGAACAAAACAATGTGCCCGGATGAAACGGATCTTATCTCCCTCGTTTCAGTGCACGTCATCGTCGCTTTACTAACGTATGTAACCTCGGGTGAAATAGAAGCAGTTATCGATCGATTAAGCTGTACCGTCCCCCGACGTGGATAATGAAGATTTTGCCTCTTACCCTCGCGACCGAAATGCATTGCTGGCATCATAATCTTGAACGTTACCAATGGGAAGATATTATTACAAGCTGTCGTTTAGATTCAGCTCTAGATTCAGCATTTTCAACACGTCAACGGATTGAATGTCTTAAACATCAAATAAAAGTTTTCATGTTCGGAAAAAGCATCATCTTGGTTAATTAGTTTAGTGCGATAATAATCTTCTTTAGTCATAGTAAAACTTTAAATATGAATATAAGGCAAATTAATGAATTATAGCTTAAAATTTATAAAAGAAAAATTATATTTGAGAGTCATGGGCTGAGCTAATATTTGAGAATCCCTGTGTACCTTTCAAAATAAATATTTGATATCAGTTTATGGCTGTTATGGTGAATTCTGGATAACTGGTGCAATAGTGAATACGATTGACTTATTCCTTCTACTCTATCAGTTAGTTAAACAATTATCTTTATTACCAAGTTAGCCCATAATTCCCATTGAGGTGAATGAACTGAAATTTCATCGTTCTTAATACACGGCTAATGGTTCTTTCTGAAGAGATGATTGTACAGTAAATAGTTGATGAGAATGAAAATATGTTGCAGTTTGTTTGAAGGGTATATAATTACCTAAATTAAAAAGATAAAATCGCCGCGGTCGCAGACCATGGTGGAATCTATTTTGGAATGAAACTAATGACCATTTATATTATCTGTAACTATTGCAGGACTTTTGATTGGCATCTCGTCGTATAACTGTCAAATAAACACTTAACGTCATTATGATCTTGATAATCGCAATAAAATGCTTTATTTGTTCCAGGCGTGAATGAGTAATACACGAGTGATTAAATGATTTATTTTCATTTTCAAGACATTGCATTCATTTTTATCGTCTAGGCGTTTAAGATTTTAATGACTCCTCGGGAGGTCAATGCCTACTCTCGAGGCCCTTGATGAAAAAATCCCTGAGTTGGGGTGAATGACAAAAAAGAGCTATTGTGGCATAAAAACTCACCTGAATTAACAAATAAGAATCAAATGAGGTCGCTAAAAATTTATTTAGTCTGGGTCGGCGCACCCGCGACCTTTAAGACGTGGGTATAGTCGGATTTCTCTTCTCGCGTAGAGAAGTGGAATAGTTAGCATACCCTTAACAAATCTTGCATTTTTATCCTGATGGGAATAAAAAAGTCATGGCCACACAATTTAAAGTCAGGGTAGAATAGAGGCTGAGGGAAGTCAGAGATAATTGCGGATAAAATTAAATTAATCCTGGAGCATTTTTCAGAGCCCGTTCTCGGAGGGAGAGTGGAGAGGAAGTGGAAACAAAGATTAATGCGATGGCGTGCAATTCCGTGCTCAAGTTTGCTCCCACTCGCTATTTACCCCGTTTTCTTCTTCTCGCGTTTTTGTAATCAAGAATGTATTGGAGACTAATTACTGTTGTGGCAATAAATGAATCTTTTTAGTCTTTATGTTTACCCTTGTGTCTTCACAAGAACTAGATCTAAACTAAAAGAGTAACAATGGAGTTGTTTGTAGAACATGGCAAATTGATTGTAGAAAAAAATACTTAAGAACATTCACTTTTGGCGCTGTATGTATGTATGTATTTATTTATAAAGGGCTAGCGGAAGGTACCCGTTGAAATTCAACGGGTGTGAAAAACACTGAACTTATTTTATAAGAAAACCATGAATACTGTCAGCGTGGTGTTTTTAAGAGTTCTTAACCTATCTTGCGTGTTGTGTTCGTTCTAGTTGACACGTTGACCATTTTTCAGGTGCACGGAGAGATGAGTGACCGTTGGTACTCTTTCATGCACGGAAAACCAAAATACTACTTAAATTAAGCACCTAGGTTGATAGATGGTCACCTCGTCCTTCCGGTTCTCTTGAGCCGCCTTCTGAGTGATTAACGGCTTGATTGCTTCCCTTGTGTAAAAAAATATATTTGCATTCAATGACTCAATTGAGTTGCGCAATTTAACGTCGATATGTGCGTTGAGCGTCTTAATCAGGATTGGTGAGTACGGTACAGTCCAGCGGTTGACAACGTCAAAAGGAGTATTTGCAGTAGCAGCCATGTTTATTTGACCTATGAATCCTCCATCACTCGGACTGCGCCTTCGGCATAAAGGATGGCCATAATCCTTGGTTTCGGATTCTAAATAAAAAAATATATGGCAATTCTTAGTGAGCTTGTCGATTTTCATGCACGGATGTCGTTCATTGCGCAGAATTTCCGTTCTTCTTTCGGGTAAGAAGCATACAGTGGTGTCATTATAATTTCCGCTATCTTAAAATGGATTGAAGTTTCGAAACACATGGGTCTGTATTTGAACCAGATTTAGAGCTGGTTACCCGTCCGTAGGTTGGGTTAGGATAAAATTTGTGCGGTTCTTAGCGTAACCCGAGAAACACCTCGGGGAGATGCTCATGAGATCGCTAGTGGGCATGTCTTTGAGCATCCAGGTGTAACCTATGTCGTTATTCATGGAAGGACATTTATTCACAAAGAAGACATTCCTCTTGCTTTAGAAGATCTTTTCGAAAGGTTACTTTTTTTTCTATCAGGCATGTTGATGGATATATGTTTAAGTCCAAGGAGGGGAAACACAGCGGCGAGTGAGAGTCTAGAATAGGCAACTCGATGATTGAGTGAATGTAAATTAACTGCAAATTAACAGCTTTATACATTTGTATTAATGTCGTAACGTTTATTATGTGGGAATTGGTCTAAAAAACAGTTCGCAATCGCAATTTGAGGCTGATGGATCCACTACGTGTCATGCACCTGAGTATTAAACGATAATAAACAAAGCCATGTTTTTTGTAGCAACAGCGGCATTATTACCATTACTATTCACTGCACATAAATATTATTGCACGTTTAATTCCTTTATGTGTATCGTTTACTACGTAAGTGTTCTCTCATATACATTCAGTGCCCCTATGAGAGCTACTTTGAGAATAGACATTGAAGAGTATAGTTACTTGTAAATATGCATTGAATTTATCGATAACCCCCTGAAGCAATAAATAATCGAGCCCTAAAGACTCTGGGCCCTTCTTATAAAGACTTTTTTTTCTACGTGCTATCATGGGCCTGCAGGAAAACTTAAATGCTAGAGGCGTGAATATCCTTTGAAAATCAAATCTCTGGTTATCAAGGAAATATGCTATTGTTGATTTTAGAGAAAAATATGAGGTTTTTCAGCTATAAACATTATTTTCAGACAATTACGAAACGTGAAAGAAAATCGAATAAAAGAATTAGAAATACAATTTATTCAGCCATCCGATAAATATAACCCCATCCCTCTATCTTGAATGAAAGTACCTACTTCTAAAAAGTAAAAAATGAAAACACTGCACCGAACCCATTGCTTAGCAATGATCAACAGGGACCACCAGGGGGGACCTTCGGGGGCCCTGAGGGCTATTTAATATAGCATATGTTCCACCCAGATACATTTTCTCACTACATGCCAAATTTTAGCTCAATCGGTTCAATAGATTTTGCGTGATTGAGCAACTGGCAGACAGACAGCATTCAATTTTTATATATTAGAATGATAAATATCTGATTTTCTGCCAATTATATGCCAATTTCTGCCAATGTCAGGCAGACGATCACCTTGCTTAACCCGAAGATCTTTGGCTTGAAACTTGCCTTGGACATGTTTTTGATTATTATTAATATCTCATATTTACTTAAATAAGGTGACGTGTCCTTTGACCCTATTGTGGTATGGCATACCAGACTATTACTCCTGTTATCTCATTACTTTGTGGTTAAGGGTATTCCACATGTTCCTGTGCGTGAGTTTTTTTGTAATCTTCTACGTGAGTTCTGGTGCTATAGTATAGTTTGATTGTTTATAACTCAGCTGAAGTCTTGGAACCATTCCCTAAAAGAAATCAGACCCTCTTTTTTTATCCTCGAGCAATTTTTTTATTGAATTAACTTTGTCAAGCAATAGGTTTATTCTATAAGGTTACGGGTATTCTAAATTAATTATTCCATTCTGAGTCTTTCATTGGAAAAATGAGATTCCGTGGTGATATGACGCGGACGTGAACTAAGAATAGCTCGAGCAAAGAGGTCGTTTATGACGTTGGAGGTGCTATTATGAACAAAGAAGATGTGACTTGAGACAAGAATGCAATATATGAAAACATTTATGAGGGGTACGGCACTAATAATATAATTATTGAATAATATTGCATACCATATACGAATTGAATACCAAATATAGCATTGGCCCAAGGAATGCGTTATAACAAATCTGGATCAGCATATTACCATGCAACTGTTCAGAGAATCGCAAGGAGTATTCGCTCAATGATTCCGCAGATCCTACCGAGTCCCCTATATCCTCCCACCGTTAGATAATGACGTGACCTAATTTTATCATGACATCGCTCCTGCTCCTGGTCCGCAGCTCACATCCTTCCTTCCTATCTACCTACGTGCCCATTTCATGACTTAAGCATTATCTGGAATTGAAACAATAGATTCATTAATTTGTTAGTTCAATGTGGCGCATTGCCTTGAAAAACATATTTTTTATTTTAAAGCGCTAATTGTGGAAGCTTAATTACTAATTTGTATACAAAATGCAAAAAAAAACAATTTTGCTTAGTCAGTAAACACCAAAGGCAAAAGGAATAACATTGTGTTATTTTCTCAAAGATTTATGGTGTTATACGTTATTTCATTTGCCCTGTTTTCTGCTAAGCTCAGCCGAAAGTAATTACGTTAATTACTTCCTCTAGGTACCTACTAATTGCGTTGAGAAGCAGAATTTGATTAAGTCTCAATTGTCATTCTTAGTTCACATAAAGAGGTTCATTTTGGGCTGCTCTATAAGTCTCACATACTTTTAGTAACCATTGCACGAAAAGGAAAGTAGGGAGTATTATATCTTGGTAAGGATTAGAACTTGCGTACTTGTGAAAATTTGTGGAGAATACTTCTTGTGCTATAGCATGACCAATATGTAGAAATACAAAGCTCAGCTATTATAAGAACTCTCCCTTACGTTAGAAAAGCAATTGAGTACTTGAAAATACCTGGTGATTTTTCGAAACTCGGCTGTTATATTTTCGTAATTTCCCGCTAATAATACGAGCCTTTCACGACGTGGTGACATTCTCGCTCGGGCAAAGGGATAATCTTTATTCCAGTGTTGGTGCTGGCTTACTTCTAAACTTTCACACCTTAAGCCCACCAAGGAGATTAAGATTGAAGTGTTTTTCACAAAAACTTGCGTGGGTTCCGACCATTTTGGTTATGTCACCACCGAAATTTGCGCGAAAAGTTACGCGTGTCTACCATTCCGCTGCACTTGGCATTACTTCGAAAAGGTCGGCCTCTATCGTACACCCGATCCGTGGCCGTGTGCTAATCTTAACATTCCCATGGCCTCCCTCCCCCTTCACTTGTCTACTTTGCGTCCGTCTTCAAAGGTACATATGTTTTAAGAATCAGGTCGGTGTGGCGTGATGGTTGATTGTGTAAGGATTGGCTAATGCTGGCTTTCCACCTTGAGGGCCTAGGTTCGCATCTCAGAGAAGGTGGAGATCTTTCAGTAGAATACCTAACACTACTTAGGTAATACATGGAGGACACTTCAAGTGAAGCATTCCGTTTGCCTGAACGTCGAACTTTGGGCCGCTGGGCTTTATTCGTTAAGAGTAAGTTCATTCCCACACCGGGTTTCTCTCAACCTATCCTCATTTTCCCAAATAATTCTTCCCTTAGAAAACCTACCCGCCTCCCTTCGATAGAGTTAATTACCTCATTCGTTGATCCCCCTCCCAAATGACCTTACAACCAAACCTCTTAAACTCCACCACGACTCATCATTACGGTTCAGTAATTGAATCGATAGATAAATGAGATTGATGGGCTGTTCGGGGGTAGAATGACAACCAAGGTCATTTGCACCATTGATGACCGGTAGGAAAGTGGTGAGAAACCGTTGAGACCACGATTCAACGTCCCATCCGACGAACGTACATATAGTCATGCCCTTGAAATGCTCTCCACACAGCACTCGAATGGGATTAAGGATTTACGCTGAAATTTTCTGTCGGGGGCCCTCGGGATTGGAAGCCACTACTCTAGCCATCCCACCAACCCGATCCTTGAATCTTCTTGTATGTACATAGACTAGAACACCGCAGTATTTGTGCATATTACAGTGTTTTATTTTGGGCGCTAAACCATTTATATATTTCCACTCGTTATATCACTTAATCTCATTTCCATTTCTCACTTGCAGTCCGAGTGTGTAATTGCGAACATGATTCAATGTGATGGTCTCCATGCTCATTTTTATGATAAAGGTGCACAATCCGATATAATGGACGAATATGTATTGGGGATGTATCTTTACTGCTTAGAAGTATATGTACCTTAACTCTGTACTACTACACACACCAATTTTAAGCCCCACGGATTAGGGTTCTGATAAAATTTTCTCTTCGCTGTTTTAGCCTCTAAAAACCGTTTTTAAATAACAATGAACGATAATTAACATGTTTTTCATATCCGGACATTCTATTTCCTTGATTTAATCTAAACATATTAATTAGTCTGATGAGTTACCAATAAAGTGGAAATTAGCAAGCGTGTTAATAAAATAGCAAATACTGACACTTATATTTATTTTACAAGATTGTTGAAGCTACTGTGAAGGCTTAGTTGGCTTTGTGCAAGGAATAAACTATATTTAACATATGAAAAACTATTATAATACGAGTAAAATATGTTTCAATGCCCAATTTAGTTAGGAAACTAATATTATAGGATAGGAAATTAATATTATTGAATTTGTGCTCCGGTCGACTTGAATTCGAATAATCCCGCAGCTTTACCGTTTGGAAATTAAGAAATTTTACAAAATAATTCCTTTAAAAAACTCGGTGCTCCTGGCATAAATGAAATAATCATTTACATAGAAATTTATGGCACTGGATACCATTTTTAATGTCTTCGCTGGACCTCGTTATGTTCGGCCTCTGAAGCTGAAGCTGTAGTTACGGAGTGAGGAAACATTGGGATTCCTACTTCTATTTGTGATTGGGAGTGTTCTCTCATCCATGCTGACGATTTGCTAAATGGATAATGATTGAAGGGAGATTGATGAGTGCCTTTCAAATTTGTGGTTTCTCATTGATGGATGAAAGAGAAAGTGGAATAGCCATCGCTTCTCTCCAGGTCGAATATGTGGACATGCTGAGTGATATTAGTGGGAGGGTCAGAGAATCAGTGGGTGGAAAGCCATCAAAAGACAATTTTCACTGTAACGATGACTTTCCTGCCAACAATATTCCTAGTTATCTACAGCCAAGGCCACAGTACACAGTTGATTGCAATGATGGAAAATATTCTGTATATAACTCTGGCCCTTGACCTATCTCTTGGCGTCATCTTGATTTAGGATGGATAATTTCCTGATATGGTTTTTCATAATTTACTTTGCTAATTTCTGCGCACCAGCATACATGGATGTGCCGTGTATTTGCGTTGTATTTTTCATGGAATAAGAGTAAATTAAATTTTCGTGCTGGCTACTACCAGGTATGGTCTTTGTATTACATTTGAGGATCATCAGCATTTTATTTGAGATTGTTTGGATAATTTAATAATAATAATAATTTCCTGGATAACTGCCTTCTTCTATCGTCAAATGACCTCATTCTGAAGGTTATGGAATCAACAAAATTAAGTGCTTTCTTAAAGAATGATCCATTTCCTGGGTATGCGAGTTCTCGTCTACTTCCCTCATTAATCCTGCAGAGTGAGTTTTATCAGCCCGAGTGGGAATTTATTCATAACATTTCCACAATTGAAACCTGAATATTCACAATAAGGTTTAGGGATAGTGCATAAAGATTTACTTTCCCCCAAACTTGATATCTGTATTTTTTATTGCCAAGGAAGCATCGTGGAAACTGAAAATCCAAAGAGATTGTGCGACTTTTTGGCGATTTACAGTCATCTATTAACGGTGAATTCGGTATTAGATTCATTTGACCAAATGAACCAACTTGGAAATATTTTGTTCAACTATATTTCATATGTTTCTCCTTTGATTTATTAAATAATTTATTGAATAATTTTTATTGGTGAACGTACTAGGTTATATAACTTTTCAATATTGCCAGAATTTATAGCATGGCTTCTGTTGATTATGAGGAGAAAGGGAAGAAAGAGAACAGGTTTTATGGATGGTAGGAATAGAGGTAAGACGTCAAACTGGAGAAAGAAATTGGGTTTGTCGGTAGGTACCTAGTGTTGTTAAAGATAAGTAGAGGTAATAATATCGTTGATTAAACCTACCTTTGGCCCAAAGGACCGGGGGCTACTTCTCAAAATTTCGCAAAAAAAAGGAGAGTGTCGTGGTGAAATTTTAGAAAACAGAATTACATTTTCGAAATTCGTCCTAAAGAGAGGACGTGGACTAAATCTCCTCAGGGCCCTTGGTTTCCCTTGGTACCCACTTTCGTTCCACTCTCTACCTTTTGTGAACCCACCCTGGAAAAAACCCGTGGCCTCCTGAGCGAGAGAGAGAGAGGGAAAAACCCTCTTTAGAGTCCCCCATTCAGAGCCCAACCCCTCCCACCGCGCACTTTTTAAACCCGTCTCCCGACCTCACCCGCCCGCCTAACTGGCAGCCCTCCCCAACGTCTCCTCCTCCTCCTCTCCAGCCATCTCCGCTGCAAAGAGTAGAAGGCGGGACCAGAAGAGGAAGAATTGCGGAGAAGGAGAGAGGGACATGGGCCCGACCCTCCACACTAGTAGGGTTCCCTCGACCTCGAAAAACAAAAGAGAGGGGAAGGTATAGATAGGTCCAAGATAAGGGAAGTTTTGAGAGGGTCCGGGAGGGTGTGGAATAGGCAGGTGGCGGGCGGGGAGGTAGGTGGGAGGAAGGGGTTCAGGGTAACTTGCCGGTGGGGTGTGAGGGGAATGATAGCGCAACACTGCGGATCGATGTGTTGACCCCTTACTTCGCCCGTGCCCCACCTCGCCTCCCTCTTCGGCTCCCATACGGCCCGGGGCAACTTCCCTCCGCCCGCCTTCTTTCCCTCGCAACCACCCCCCAATTCCTTGCCTTAGAATGGTAGGCCGGCCGGTTTTACGGCCCACGCGGGCGGCCCGCGGTACTCATGAGGTCCTCGCCTTCTTCGTTTACAAGGGCGGCCCTCTCCGAGTAACTTCCACGCCTCCATGCGAGGTGAATGAGATGTATTTTACGCTACCTCAGTTGTCGCCAGCTTGCGGTGTGTCTGAGAAGTGTTTCAAGTAAGAATGGTAGGGAAAGGGTAGAGGGAAGTATGGGTCATGAAAAAAGTTACCAAGTTACAAGAGGGCTCACCGGCGCTTGTGTTTACGTGAACCTGGCACTTGGTCGAGCTACAAATCGAATAATAAAAAGTTTCTCAGCGGCTTTACGTAAAGACTTCGCACTGTCTGTCAGCGACAAGACAGAACCCCTTTCGAATAAATACGCGAGAAAACCATAAGAGAGTAAGCTATTGCTTTATTATATTAATACGTAAGTTAATAGATTCACATATGAAAAACATGGTCGAAAAGTCATTTCTCTGGTCTTTAGAGGGAATTCATGAGCCATTAGTCGTGTTACAGCCAACGACTCTCCTCTTGGGCGTAAATAATTAAATGAAGCTATTAAATAATTGTCAGCATAACCTTCGCTCTTGAATGACGTTTTCATTCGATAAAAAGTTTAATCAAGTGGGAAAACTTCACATTATTGTTTTTCAGGTCAGAGTAAGGAGAATAAATTTAGACCACCGTTAAAAAGCCAACATTATCCTTATCACAATATTTAGTGCGGTTAGAGTGAATTAATAGTGAGGATAATGTCAAGTTTTAATGAAATGACTGATAACCCTTTTTTATAACTTTCAGTACCGCCAATAAGGAACGCAGAAAACGGTTTGACGTATTCCGTCTTGCCGTGATTTTGTGGATTTCTTTCGCTTTTATTGGTTAACTTTGAGTTCATTTTAATACCTCCGCAAATTATAGGGGTTAATTAGTTACTTTGAAGAATTCCCCGACGTTTTTGTAGTTCTTAAATCTTATCCCGGGTCTTTTGCGGACAATGTCTCTCCTATTCTGGAGGTGTCTTCAGATCGAAGATGAATATCTGGAATCTCTAAGATCCAATTCTTCGATCTGAAGCCGCCTCTAGAATATGAGGAGAAAAGTTGTCCGCGATAGAGACCTCGCGACGGGAGTCCTTTAAGAAGGTGGAACCGTAGGGGTAACTAATCGAAGGACAAATTCTGTAGGTTCGGTACTATTTATTCTCAAGGTAGTATTATCTTCTGACCAAGATTTGCCTCATACTGCCATCGTTTTCTCTTTTCAAGAGGAGCCACCACGCTTTTTTTTGCGAGGTGAATAATATTTATTTTACGCTACACAATTGTCGCCTATATGCAGTGGGGCTGAGATGTGTTAGCGGTAGAACGGCGAGGGCCAGTCAGATATTATTCCAGAACGAATGGGTCATTAATGAATATAGATGAACGTTTCTATAATGGAGGAGTAATAAATGTATTAACTCTTCGTCAAAAAATCTTGAAGTTTTTCGCAATTATTAAATTGAAAAAAAAAAAAAAAAAAAAAAAAAAAACGCGACAAAAAATAAGGATAAACGGATTTCGTGGAACTGTACAAGCCTTTTTCTTCCATAGAATCAGGTCGATGAAAGGGGAGAGTGATTCGTATTGGTACGTCGTAAAGTCCAAAAAATTTTGATTATACTGAATCCCCATTTGCTGATCGGAATTAAGCTTGAAACATTAGGAAAATGCTTGATTATTCTCGTTCAATTGTCTCTGAAAATATTTCATATAATTTGCTTTATCCGTTTCCGAATGATTGTTGTAACCAATTCCTATTTTAGGGTTAAGCCAACTATGTGACTACATCGGAGGGGCATGGAAACGTCCGTGGAAAACCAGCTATGGTGCACAAGTAAAGAAAATTGCAGCATTCATTTGGATCTCTTATGGCTTCGACCAAGTGGAGTATGTTCTGCGTGCTACCCGGAAGTACTTGGTATGTAGCTATTCTATTTATATTAATATTTAACCAAGTCTTGCTTTACGACCCGACACTACAGCGCGAGACAAAGGTTGCTAAAACACCAACCTTAATTTAAGAGTAAGTTTAAAAAAAATCTTCCTCAATAATGTAATTGTATTTCATTAAATGTTTGGGTGATCGGTCTTGTTTCTGCAATGGTCAAGAATTGTGCGATAAGGATAATTTTTTAATTCATCATGACTAGTGTGTAGCTTTCTCGTAGTGATTGCGTAAAGTCGAATCAGCCGGTATACTGTGGGAGCTAAGTTATCTATTTGAATCGGATGTGTTCGGAAATTCATGCCAGGTGGTTGATACCTAAAGGCAAAAGAGCTTGTGGTACCCACGCTGAAATATTCCAAAAAAGATATTCTTGGTTTTATTTTGTTTTTACTAAGATACCTGTTGAATACGAGGTATTTATGCCAGGTTTTGGCATTACTATCATCCCAAAGAAAAAAGCGTTTCAATATATTTTTCGACGTTACAAATTTAAGTAGTACGTCGGAAGGCATTCGCCTCTCACGATATGTAACAGCGTAAGATATCTAAGATAATCACCTAACGCTTTTCCTTCTCTTTTATATCGCCTGACTGCGTGCTTCCCTTTGGTTGGCGATTCGCCTTTGACTTTATCTCCCCCATTCTACCTTAAGGCTATAAATTCGTTTGGAAGGGATAATTATCTTGCCACATTGGTTGGAAGTAGTGCTGAGTGCTCGTGGCACTCATCTTCATTTCCAATCCAATGGCACTATGTCTAATATTTATTTTCTTAATATTCTCAATATCTCAGCATTCTGATTCTAGAGTTAGAGATAATTTTGAGACAAAGTTAGATACATGATGACTCACCCCTGCTCCTACGTTCCTCAGTATAGGTATTCCTGAGGAAAACGATGACTATGGTTGCAAAATACTGAGTTCCTTGATTGGAAATTTACTGTTTTGATGGTTGTTATTATTTCTTTGTCTGTAGCACACGGTATTATTTCTATAAAACGTCTCATAAAATAGTTTCAAAACGAGTTATACATTTTAAATACATTTAATAAACCTGATTTATCGGAAAAGTTCAATCGTTAGTAAGCGCAATAGCATTATGTAGAAAGTTTAGAATTGATTTTGCTGATATTTTACAGAGAATTTTGCGGTGAGCAAGAGACATCGGCATTAATTTTTAATCTTTGCCTTTTAACTCTATTCGCAAGGCGAATCGTGATGAAATTTATTTCGAGTTGGCTGGAATATCTTGATTTTTATGGCGTTTCATTCAATACCTTTAAACATTTGTGAATAATAGATTCGAGCTAAGCCCTGCATGTTTGGCATTAAGGTTTCACGAAGATGAGCTGTCAAACCAAAACTGACTCAATGAAACATTAATGCAACGATGTTTGACGGTACCATTTGATGAAAGATAAATGTGTTTTCAATCTTCAATGTTCTGGTTGACGGACTGGTTTTTCTGGCCGCATTACACTTTACAGTCGTCAGAGATAGGTTTTCCGATTTATAGGTTGTAAAACGATTGAAATACTATAGGGATGCCAATCATAAAATACTCAGCACTGAAAAAATACCTTAAGAACTTTAAAACTCGGTAAATTCATGGGTAGAGAATATGGTGTTCTTCAAGCGAATCGTTGTAATCCTGCTTGGATTTTAAAAGAATTGGATTTTTTTACACGATATCTTATTTCAGATCGAATTTTATTAGAATTATTTAGAAATGGGACCAATTCATTTGATACAGTTTAAAAAAAGTATGAGTGTACCTTTAATTTCGTGTATTGGCTTGATTGAATGAAAATATGTTTGACAAATATAAATGGTTTGAAAAAATTCCTTGTAATGATCATAGAGCAGTGTTTATTATAATATTTAGCATGGTATTTTGCAGATGTTTGTTCGAACATGTGGACCAAAAAAAGGTATTAGATTCTCCCTCATGTTCAAATTATGAAGTACGGCGGCCATCATTAGCGGCCTAGTCTTCGTGCCTACATCTTTAGATCTCGCCTGACCTAAAGTAAGCTTAGAGATGTACCTTAGAGAAAACCTTCGTGAATCACTGTTGGCGTCTTCAACTCAAGAGATAAAAAACTAACTGTGCGTTGCAGGTGTATGTATTGATGATTGATTTTGCAGGGTTTTTGACGTATCGCCGGGACATCTATCTTCTTTTCATGGCAATTTCTTCTCCATTTCAGAGGAGATATTGATGAGTGGTTTCGTGAGATTTTCGGACCATGATCTCGGAAATCTCTCTAGTCTCATGATCTCAGAAAGCCAGTTCGACTCAATGATGTCTCCTGTATTAGAGTCGAAACTGTTGTCTGAAGAAGGCAACATGAGCGGTAGAAAACGGGAAGCCCTTCGGTATCTTTCAACCAATTGCCTCTGAAATATCCACCAGGATTTACAAAAGCTGATGCGAATGATAGCATTCTTTGAAGCAGTATAATAAATTATTAAAATATGATTTAAATGATAAGCTACGGGAAAGGTTACGAATATCAAAATGGAAATAATTGAAGTAAAAAAATCGTTCCGATATTTTAACGCGATTCGGGGAAATTAAAAAAAAGTATTTAGACATGCTTTTTCGTCACGTATGGATTCGTCATGTAACGCCGGGTCATATTTATAAATTACCAGTCGTAAGACCGTTATTGTTATTAAAGAGACGTATGAAAACTATTAAATTAAATTTTTTATGCTCAGCGAAAGCTGTTAGTTCTGCTAGCCTTTACTCGGATGTATGCTTAAAGGGGGTTAATGAAACTTCCTCAAAACTATTTTCCAGTGAGTTCTCTATGCAGAAATCATTTGTGGAGATCTATTAGTTGCTTCAGATACTTCCATCTCTCTTTATCTAATTATAGATTGAAAGTTTTCGTATTCTCAGACGTTATGAACAAAACTGCTCTCTGGCTTATTACTTTTAGTGCGTGATATTTGCCATTTATTTTATTTACGATAGGTTTTTTTGCTTTTTTAATCTTTTATTGACCTACCGTACGTGACATAGAACTCGCTATCACATCCAAAATTTTAAGTAGCGGGCATTATCCAACGCAACTAATTTCTAATTATGATTTGGGACCCTAAATTTTCCAAGTAGCTTATTCAATTAATATTCCTGAATTTCATGAAATTCCTTCCTCCACTCATTTTTATAACTGGCGCGGCAATTTTCATTCCACACTCACAAATCATAATCGTGTGGGCATGGTTATGCCACAGTGGTGAAAAGCGTCTGTTTATTAAATAATTGTGGTAGAATATTCTTTCATTTTTCATGAATATGGACAACTTCCATCAGATCCCCCCGAAAGCAGTAATATTTATGCGAGCACGAGCTTGCGAAGTCAGTAGACCATTTGGAATAATCGTGTTAGATTGGTAGTTGGGGTCAAAGTATTATCGTGACATTTCATTAACTAACGATGCCAAAGGAACCCACACAAGTGATTTTGTTTCTTTCCTCAAGCGAGGAAATGCAATAGTGGTGTATATAGGCGTAGGTTTTGAAATGCTGTTGATTATCTTCCGGGGCTACGGAATGAGGCGTTGTAATATAAAGACTAAATGCCACGAGACTATTTGTTGATTGGATCCCTTTGGCATTTCAGTCGGCTTTGCGATTCGAGGCGTATGACCCGACGAGACATTTAAACGTGACCCTTCGCCGTAGGTTACCGACCCACCCTTCGTTGTCAAGTGAATATAGCGTGAAGCATGCTTGGTTAATTCCGACTTGAATACAGGTTTAGAATAGCAATTTTTCCTCGATCCTAGTGTGGATAAAGAAATTTAATTCCAAGAAATTACTCAATATTGGAAAAAAGAATATTTTACCACCCACGCACGCTTGAAAATGCACGCTTTTGTAAAACTGCCGCTAGGGCATGGTGGAGAGCACGCTATAAGCCCGTCCCGTCTTTTCCTCTCGCTTTTACGCCCTGGAACGAAGCGAACGATTCGTGTGGTAGATTAGGCTCTTAGGGTGGTAATTTACCGTGTTCCGAGCTTTTTTTCGTAGATTCGAGGAAACTTTTATAAATTCGCATTATGCTAAGAATGCAGCTATGCCTCGCCTCTAAAATAACTGAGAATCAATCCAACAATAAAAGTTATCACATTACGTTCTTTAAGAACAAAAAAGTGTTTTGCCTAGTGTGACCGAGTTTATTGATGGTACTGGAAATGATAATAACTCCATATTTCCTCTTAAGTAACATATCAATATGCTTTAGCTTGATATCTGAATGTTTTAAAGTTTAGGCCTCCCTTTAGATGCATCTTAAGGAAATTAAACCAAACCGGACAATTGATGACACATTGAAAGAGGGAAGCATAAGAATTTGAAGTGTTTGTGCCCTTACTTCGACTTCACCCACGGCAAATGCTGTGCTGGTAGTTTTAAACAGAAGATTATTGAAGAAAGAAAAGAGCTCGTGGATAAAAATAAGTTTGGATCTTTTTGTGAAATTATACGAGAGAAACAAAATATGATAATCACATGTTTGAAGTTGTTGATTTAAAGTTGCTACGTTGAGTAGGCTGGGATTAATTAATGAGGATCTTAAAAAGTTGAAGTACCTAGGCGAGATGTACGTTTGATTCAGTAATAACCTATGGCTTAGAGAGCGCAGGCGTGGGTAACTGATAAAGACTACGGGTGGGCAAATATAGGTTTTTATAGGTTTGAGACCAAGGCAAGATTGCCCATTGCCAGTGCTTATGAACATGTAATTGGAGAAAATGGTACGGCAAATATTGTCGAGTTAGGAGTAAAACTTGAACTGGGATACATCGAGGGAAACTGATTATATCAGCTAGGATTGCGGCTGATTAAGAGCTGGTTGGGAAGTCGGCCAATGGTCATAAGTGATTGTTTAGTTTATAAAATAGCAACTTGTTGGGATATGTTATGCTAATTAGCGGTAAATCCACGTCAATGAAAAGTGTTCCCGAAAAAAGAATACATTTCGAGTGGTGAGAATAAAAAAGCAGGTGGGTAATTTTTTGTTTTAGGCTTTGGGTTTAGTGTGTAAAAAAGGAAGGTGTTCTGTGGATTTTAGAAGAATCATATTGGAAAAAGAAGCATTAGCTCATAGGGGAGAGCAAATAGTGGGGAGCTTTACCAAAGAAGATGAGAAATGATTGGTTTAGAGTTTATTATGTAGCGTTGTTGCTTGAGGGAGGGAGGGAGTGGAGCATGGCATTTGTAGAATAGAATGGAGTCGTTTTTGATGTGGGTGAAGAGAGGTAGTGAGGAAGTTGGATAAACTAAAATGAAGACAAGCGGAGTACTTGGCATGAATGCGGAAGAAATACATTTTCTGTAAGTAAATAGCAAGGGGCAGGTAGGTGGAACAAGTAGACGGGCGAGGGGATACTGAACCCCGTTATCGATGGTAGAATCCTTGGGAAGTGAGGTAAAAGAAAGAAGATGAGATGTAGGTATCTTAGACGGGTCGAAGAGGTTAGAAGTTAATTGAGCTAAAGAGAGGAGTAATGCAGCCGAGTGTGACTAGATTCGTGAAAGGTTGCATTGATAGACTCAGCAGTGTAATTACATTTTCTTATTATTTGAGTTGGAAATCTGTCCCTAATAGAAGGGTAAAGTAAAGCCTAGACCTTTTAAGTATTGTTCGGTACAGATTATTTCACCGGAAACTTAACGAATATTTTAAAAGCTCCTACCTATTACGGTGGGAATAATTCCAAGTCCATGATAAAGGAAAAAGCTAAACTGAGAGATTAACGAATATTTTTTTCCGCGAACTATGTGGTACATTCGGTTAAATATCATGCATAAAACTATCATATACTCTAGGCTAGACTTTTTCTAGAATAGGCTAGGCTAGACTTGGCGCTAATGGATATAAATTTCTTGTTATTATTACTTGTTCCTCTCCCAGCAGGAATTATTGTACTACTAAATACAGTTCCCTTGAATGGAATTTTATTCTACACTAACCTGTGTATTGTACGTAAGCATGTCTCATAAGCTAACGCTCTCCTAGTTTATGACCTTTCTTTTCATTGCTCTCATGGCCTATTTGCGGCCGACAGTAAGATGTCGGGTTAGCGGTGAATATTGCATGCCTCAATCACCCCATGCCAGACACCCTTAATTTGGGTTGCTCGGTAATTGCAGATGGAGAGCTAGGAAAAAAAAGTTTTAAGATGAAATGAATTACAAAATGGTTAATCGAATCCTAACCTACCCCATCCGATGGAATATTAATGATGAATAAATTCTGATCGAATGATTTTTAGATTTCTTAAATTGCAGCATTCAGTCTTCCGAAACGGACGTTGAACTGTGGACACCCTGGCATCCTTCGTCAAGATTAGTCTATGGTCGAAGTTGGTCTCCTTATCCTCTCCCTCCTTTCCCTCAAGTCCCAATTTAAATACCGACCTTTTAGTGCTTTATCCTAATTTTCATTGACCTCGTGTTTTCTCCTCCATTGAAATCTGGGTACTTATTATGAAGGCTCACGAAAGCACTTATGTCTTATTATGATGTTGTGACGTTCTGAGGTCTTTAATGTTAAAGCAAAGTGATCTTCACGTTAAAGTCCTCTTGAATAGTTTACACATGTGTTGGTGGGATATTAATAACATCTTGCTTCGTGAAAAGGCAAACATTCTGTCGTGAGATCCTGGTACATTAAATTAAGGCTTAAATATGTTTGAAGATGGGCATTATTGGGACTTAAAGAACTCTGGATCAACGTTGTGCATGTGATTCCTGCCAGCAAGGCAAAGCTGGGATATTTTTCATCCTAGATATACTAGAGAAACATTACCTAAATTAGGATATCAAATCGAAGGATTGATCAACTTTCTTATTTTTGTTGCTCTTCTCTGTTTTTTCATCCCTGCCTCTCTTGTTCTTAATTTCATGTGACGTTCTGTTTTATCTGCCTTAAAAACTTCATCCTAGGGTTTTCTCTCCTTCGATCTGTACTTGTCCGTTTACTACCCTTTTCATCGTAGTGTTCTCCGTATCCAAATCAGCCTGGCAGTATTAAAATTCACTGCTATATATAAATCTCATTTAATTTTTGTTAACCGGTAGTTTTCTGTTTTTTTTGTCATGCATACTGCATGCATCCGGTCAGGGTCACTAAATTATCATCATGTCAGAAAGCAAAGTGCATTCATTCTGTTTTTACATCACCCCTTGATTCACAGCGGACGTTGGACGTCCACTGCGAGCCTTCCTATGAGACGTCTGCTTCCGGTCAGGGGGCGAGTCCGACCGAGCCAAATGACAAGTGATCACAAGTGCGAGCGTGCTCTTGTGGCGGCCAGGGGATGGGGTTTGGGAGGGTGGGGAGGGGCGCAGTGGGAGGGGTGGGACCAAACGGGTGGGGGTGGAGAGAGAGAAGGTTGCAGCAGGGGGTGGAGAGGAGGGGCGGAGGTGAAGGACGGAAGCCGATGTCCACCCCCTTCTTCCCCTGCGGTCTCACCGGCCGCTCCCTGGGGCCTACCCCTTCCCCACTCTCCTTCCTTCCGTGGCGGGGGGGAAGGGGGTCATGTGGAGTAGGGACGAAGGGGTTGTGGAGAATTGAAGTGCAGGCCGGAAGAGTAGGTAGAGCGGTGGCTGCGTGCGGCGCCGGTGGTAGGCCGAAGACCGCCCACCCCCTCGACGCCCTCTTCCCCGCGCCCTCTAGAATGGCGACTGGATGTCGCCTGGCTCTCCTGGCTCGCCCAAGGGACGGAGAAGAGGGTTGGTAGACATAGATAGATAGGCCGATAAATGGCTCGGTTCGAGCAAAAAAATTGAGACCAATGGGGACCTCTCTTTCATTAAACCCATCGTCGGAATGTAAATTTTGAAAGAAGGGAGAGAATGATATAATACCAAATATTTGCGTTCGTCCGCGAAACTCGTATTTATGATACATTTGACGTTAATGGTCAAACGTACGGAAAAAGTACCTGCTCAGCAGGAAGCCGAATCCGTGATGAAAAAATGTGATAACTCTGTTTTCTTAAAGAGTAGAATTATCTATTAAGTTTTGTGTATGGCGTATTTTAATGCCAATGGGCGTACGATTATTGTGCAGGCGTGACAGGATGTGTAACTATGATTTGGAACCCTCTTTCATTCTCATCGTCATAATGTATTTAGTTGGAACACTGAAAACAAGGGAGAGGATGATTAGCACCAAATGTTTGTGTTCTAATGAAAGCATTGCGTAAATCATTCAGTTCAGTAATATGAAGGCAGATAGTTTTGCTCGGTTCAGATGATGTTGAGACCGCATGGACCTGTGTTTCACTAATCCCATCAGCGGAATGTAGGCTGGAAATATGGAGATTGAGATGAAAAAACTGCGTTAACTCTATTCCATAAATAGTAACCTATCCAAAAAATGTTGCATACAGTGCAGCTTATTGCAGGCTGTGTAAAATTGTTATGTACCTAAATATCACTGAATATTTAGCAATGATTTTTGGCTCTCTTTCCTATTCCAGAATGTAGATAGTTAAACATTGGAAATGACTGTGAAAAGGGATCGGGCTAGTTGGTGGCTAAATTGCTGACTACCCATCCAGAAGGGCCGTGTTCGTATCCTGGCAGTGGCGGAATATTTTCCAGGGGAAATCCCGATCCCAACTTGAGTACCGTGTGTAGAGGGAACTTCAATTGCCGTATTCGGATGTGACGTAGAACTGTGGACCCCTTGACGCGTGTCGTTGAGAGTAGGCTGGTAGTGACACAGGGTTTATTTCCACCCTTCCTTCAATATCATTTCACTTGTTAATCTATCCACATGTCCTCAATGGCGTAAATTACCTCAGTTGTCAATCGCCTCCCCAAATTACTTAAAATTTTTGTTTTAATGGAAAATTCGTATTTACGATGTACCTATATGGCCTCTATGTTCAATTTCACGCAGAAAATAACCGTAAATACTTCACACCATTGAGACTTGAAGTGAAAAACTTGCGACAGGTCTACGACCGGAAAATGAGTGTTTAGCCAAATTTTTCTGATGATCTAATTCAGCAAAACCCTGCTTAAAAATTTGATTTTAGGGATTTATTTTGTCTTCTATTTCTCGGTATTTTATTTTTTTGTCGAAGAAATGCTAATTACTTTAACATTTTTACTTTTAATATAATAATGTCATTATATTTTCTGCCGCAGTATTAAAAAATATTTTCGCTATGATTCAACTTCCTTCGCATAACTCGAAAGCACTCCTAAAGAGTACGCGTATCCCAGGTTGGGAACGACTGGTATAGATAATTAATTAATTGTGAGACGGAATCAGACATTGGAATTTCTTGGAAATTAAAATAGGACTGATTATTGTCTTTCATGAATCCATCAGAATAAAGATTGCTATAATTCAGGAAATAACTGTGTGGATGATCTGCACGAAGTATTTGTGTTCTTATAAAAAATCCTATTTATCATTTAATAACTGTAGTGTGGCGATAAAAATACCTTGAATAGTTGAAGATATGAGGAAAGTGAGACACGATGCTCTTTGTTGGTTGTTTGATTGATTATGGCTCTGGATAGGTATTAAATTTTGCGCCCCGATTTATAATTTGACACAGCGTGGAGAACGTTTCAAGGATTCTGGATTTCAGCGCGAAATCCCTTAGCATATTTCGATGACATGCTAAAGCTGTAGGAAATGTCGAAATCTGGATTTACCTCCAACCCCCTCGGTCTCTTCCTTCTATTCGCGTCCTGTTGCACTTGCCTGCCGTCAATGGCAGTGCCGATTCGGGTCGGACAGACTTGAGTGACATTGCGCGTTGCGGGGAGGGGGTTGGAGAGGTGGGGAGGGCGTGGCGGTTACGGAAAGGGTGTGGAAGGGGTGTGCACAGGGCGGAGGTGACCCTGACGCGCGCTCTCCCATTAGGGATGAAAGCAGACGGCATGTGACGGCGAGAGGCGGGAGGTTGAAGGGCGAACGGAAGGGGGCGCGGGGAGACAAGATATCAAAAGCAATTCCTTTGCTCCGCACGCTGGTGCGATTGAGAGTCGTGCGACTGCCGGGGTATTTCGGTCTTTGGGAAGCGTTTATGAAAGCCTTCACTCAGGTATTAGTCAAGCGGATTGTGGAGAGTGGCGAGGAAGTGACATGTAGTTCGATAAATGTTTCATCGAGGAATCAAAGCACTCATATAGCAGTATTCATTGATTTCAAGATATATCCGGGTTATTAATGTTTTTCTATGCAAGTGGAAATTTTTATTCTATTGTGCTGTGAGTTTTTACTTTTAACTAAGCTCCGTTTTATTTTTTAAAATGGATACAATCAAAAATATCTATTTTAACGTTCATTTAGTAAGTTGTAGATTTATCTTTCTCCGGTCTAATTCTGCCGTGATTGAGGTCGAAATGGGTTTAAACGAAAATATGATTATGATGTAAGCACCCAATGAAAATTTTAGATCTGGCCTGAAATAGTTCTGAATAGAGCCAATAGTGTATAGAAATAGCTTTGTGTTGGTACTGGCGAAAAACTATTCGATTTTCAACATCAATAAAAATAAATTACCACTATCGCAAAAGCTGGTGGCAGATGAACTCGCAGACCACTATGTTGCGGAGGTTAGTGAAGTGTAAGGAGTTGTGAAAAGGGACTAAGGGAAAAGCGAGGAATGAATGGTAAATATCAGGTCATGAATATAAAATGGTAGGCTCATCGCGCGCTGGGTAGTCGCAGGCACGCGTAGGCATCCCTTAGGTACCCATGCACCCTCAGTGACAGTTTTTTTTTAGGAAAATGGATCCTTTAAGTACGGAAGTTGTCCCCTGCTTACCTGCCACGAGTTTTAACGGGGACTGTAATATGAAGAAAAAGTAACTTGTATAAACCACTCCGCTTTTAATTCGCACACTGGTGTGATGGATGATCTCTCAACTGTCGAAGTATTTCGGCCTAGAGAAAGGTTGTGTGATTTCCGTTTAGATGCTGGATATGTTGGAGATGATGAGCTGAGCAGAACTGTTGGATTATTTTTGATAAAATTAAACTGTGTTCAATGAACATTTCTTTATGGTATCAGCTAACTCGTAGACTTTAAAATTCGTGCCCTCTGGGTACTTCTGGGAACGAGCCGATGTTTAGTACCAATGAAGATAAGATATTTCATGTGGACGCTCGTGCTATTCAAGATGAAAACTACCTGTCGCTTGCCAAGAAAGATTTGTCTCGCCCTTGGGGGTGATAGAATCGACATTATGGTGTACCTACCTACACAAGATGAATGCAGTGAAGTCACGTGCAAGAAAAACGACCGATGTAGGTATACACGAGTGAATAAACGGGGAGGATCTCTGAAGCATTATTTTAAAGATAGATACTGGAAACTGTGCCTTTATAGCTGGATAACAATTCCGTTCTCCCTTGCGCTAAGATCGAAAATCATCACGAGGAGGGAGATTGTGTTTATGGATTAATTGAAAACCACTGATGTTAAACGGATATCCATTTAGCTGAATTGACTTTCAATATTCGGTCGCAGAAATGAAGGTTGCATGAAATTGCCTTTTCATTCGTCTGACAAAATCCGTAGATTCAAATTAGATCCCTCTAATTGCTTTGACACTGAACAATTTTAGAAATAATAAAAGAAGACCTGTAATTCATGGTCGTGTAATTGTATTTTATTTGATGCTGAAACCTTGGTATTCATGATCTCTCGGTGTTTGGTTTCTTTTAGATATACCTACTAATTATGGTATTAAGAGTTATTTGATGTGCTAGATAATCATCCTTGTATGTTGAAAAATTAGAATACTCATAAGCTACCGTCTTTCACATAAGCTACAGAGTTTTAAAAAATGCGTTCTTGAAAGGGGCTTGAAACTTAGCTTGTGGCTGTATTGACAAGTGAACACCCGACTACTGGTTTTTTACTCCGCGGAAGTCTCTCTTATGATAAATTTCCACCCAGCTGCACGTACCGTTGTTATTTTTATCATAGGGCAGATAAGAGAAACTTGGTATAAATTATATGTGACCGTGAAATGAAAATTATGGCGCCATTAGTTAATGAATCATTTTGATAAATGCTGTCTCAAGGGAGCAGATTTTTTTACTGAACTTGGGCCCGAAAAATATCCAATATAAATAAGCACGCGGCATTTATGCCTACTTTTCCTAGCCGTAATAAATTCGCTATCACTCAAACACGTTTGATGATGATTAGATAAGTTATACAGGGATGAATTTAAATAAATATTTGACCCCTAAATACTCCAACTCACGTGGGGATTTTATTTCTAGCAGGATTAATTTTGAAAATGTTTAGAATGCAACCAGTGCATTGGATGGTAACTATAGATATGCTATCCACGCTGAAAAAATAACGAGAAAGTGCTGAATTATCTTACGCAAATAATAGAGATAAGGATAGGAATGAATAGAAAGCTAAACACTACAGGTGTGTAAAGAGAAGGGGAACAGCAGGTAGTTGAATGAAATTAAATATATTTTTTTTGCTTGCTGCCTGTTGTTATGAGGTCGCTGAGTAAAGGCTTGCGTCTACGTGCCACCCGCCTGCATTTTCCCTGAGAAAATTCTATACGTCTTAATGCAACTTTAATTTTATGCTCTCTCATTACTTTTTTCACTCCATTTTCTTCCTTGTGATCATTCCATTTCTCACAGACTTCCCGCACCTTTCGACTCCTTAACGACCTGTTTACATCCAAGATGGCGGGGCATTATTTCTGAGGATTACAGGTTTCCACGCAGATGCAGGTGTAGATTAGGAGAGCCCCGGATGCGTTAACCGGGCCCCAATATCGCCACCGGGGGCAAATGTGCATTTCGCACGAATCCTCGGGCAAAGGCGCCCTCCGACCTGGGGGCCGATGCTATCGCGGACCAAGCGGAGGCATCGCCAGTTGTGCTGTATATTACTGTTCACGGCGGCACAGCAGTTGAAGTCGTTGACGCCTGTGGAGCAGTTTCGCCATGATTGCGGAAAAGAAATGGGTCTGGCGGGGACGGAATGGAGGAGTTTGCACCCACCACCCTCCGAAAAGGGCGCAGACCTATCATCAACCGGGTGCAGTCTTGAAGGGGGTCATAGATTCTGATGTTCATAACCGCCATGCAGATAAGGGAGATGACTTTTAGAGGGGGAACTGATGAGAAAATTCTCGTACTTCTCGAAGCGAAACGAAGGCGCTCTGGAGATAATTATCGTCGGTGGAATGATGGTTTTTGGGCAAGAAAGACTTTCTATATCAGAAAGAAACTATTTAGAGTCAAAACAAACCCAACGAGCTCAAAATGGAAGCAAGCAAGGGCCTTATGAATGCACATATGAAGAATTCAGACCTTCTGACTGGCTCTCAGTCAGATGCATGGTTAAGGTCTTGTCTTATTTTAGCTCTACCTTTTCAAGGAACCGCTGATGAGTTATATTTGTGTCGAAAAGTTGCAGCGATTGAAGGGTTTAAAAGTTTTTCTTTGAAATAATAGTAATGTATCGGTTGCACGGAAAAATGTATTTTCCGTGAACAAAGAAAAATTGATAAGTTTACGAAAGTGTTGATATCGTTTCTTTCTTCTACTGTCATTGAATACAAAAACAATGTTGAGAAAACAGTTGAGTGCTCAAATATTTTTACTATCTATTACACATAAATTAATAAAGTGTCAAACGCATAAATTCATTTAAGACGCATCAGGCGCGGTTTAAAGCGAAAGATGAAGAGAATAAAGCTTCTGTTTCAAAATGAAAACGTAGAAATGGAAAAAAGCCTACTTAACATCATCAGTTCCAATGCTTTTATTTTGTACCTGTGAGGTACGGGAAAATTATTGCAAATGGTTGTTAAAATCGACTTTTTTTTCCTTCATCAAACCGAGCGTGACAAAATTGAAGATGCTGATCTCAGCTCGAAAACATATTTGATTGCGGTTTCGTCTGTCTTTCTTTAGTTTTGGCCTTCAGGTATATTTTGTCGACGGCTGTGTACGTTCTCTTTTGGTATTATAACAGCCATTTGTGTAATGGGCCTGGCCTCCAGAAAACTCTGGGAATGCCGACCGCCGGCTGCCGGATAAAATGTTGAAGCGAGCCTAGCCTTATTTATTGCAATTGAAAGTGCTCGTACGGCTGAGATCGTATCCCTCCACGATTGTAGCTCACAGTCAGAAATATCCGTTACCAGACAGCCCAGCATTCAGTTCCAAGACCCGGTATGCGAGTACCGTGACTTTCGGGACAGTTCTCGAGCAAGTTTCTTGGTGGATTTACGGAGCGCGCTTACGGGTGACTTTATCATCCATCACTTTTTCTCCGGGAAAGGCTATTCATGGAGGAAAACACAATGGATTCCCTTGTAATTTTGTGCTAAAATATCTGAAATATCTTTTATTTGGGCTAATTTCACCCCATTCAATCGTTGCGCATATATTTTTTCACCTTATTATCTTTGTTCAAAACATAAAAGGGTTAAGTTTATTTATTTAAACTAGGTGACCAGATTATTCTGTTTATTCCCTGAAAACGACATTCATATTAGATCCTTAATAAACTTACATGGCCTGTTGCTCTTTAGTCAAACAGTGCTTTCTCGAGGACAAAGGAAAAAGTTATTTATTTTTTACTGTTTTTAATCTCTCATACGCCAGAGCCAACGACGCTAGAGATTACGTAGAACATGTAGTGAAATTGGTATTTACATATTTCTTTCATCTGTATGACCTTGGATTTTGCTCTCCAGAGTCTATTCAATCCTAATCCATCATCAGTGCTCCATAATTGTGATTTTATTTATGGGCAAGCAAATTCTGAGAGCAGGAACTTTTTTTCACTGCCTTTCGAGTATAGATAACCCGTTTCACGCGTGAGTAGCAGTAGCCAACATCTATTGATCATTGAACCCGGAATGAAGTAACCCGCGCACCATTCTACGAAAAATACGGCCTCAGAAGCTAAAATTACAGACCTCAGCTCAAGATAAAAATACCATCGCTTTTTCGTTTCAATTAAGTGAGTCGAGTGTTCGATCGACGGTGAATACCATCGTTTCCAACCTAGAATGGGATGCCATGTTGTCGGCGTCGTGATAACTCGAAGATCCTTTCCATCTCAAGGCCGCTTTTCACGATGCTCAATGCTGCGCTTAAATCAGGTCTGGAGCACGCTCTGAAAATTTCTGGAAAGGAAACTCTTAGGCAGAATTCAACACCGTGTTTACCATTCGACGTTCCTGTGGAAGGGGAAAAATTGGAGTGGAGATAGGCTAGAAGTGAGTTCTTATGTTATCCGAAATTCGGTGCGGTACACCTAGGGAGTAAGTATGGCATCCCCTATTTGTTGACACAGACCAGTCCCACCTATGAAGTAAGCTGCTTAGTGTCGGCCAGCTTAAGGTAGTTTGTGCGATAAATCAATTCACGTAGAATTTGATGAATTTGACGTCATTTTAAAGACTATGCTCTCATATTTTTTATTACCTATATGAAAATATTAACCCCTTGCCAAACTACTTTTCGACCAATTTGCCTAAAAATACAAGCTGTTTTATATGTGAGTGATTACGGCTGTGCGCTTTAGAGGGAGAATATTGAAAAAAAATTTGGAACTTCTAACTACTAGATTTCATCGAAAAACTAACGGTGTGTAGTTTATATGTTTGCTCGACTTTTTATGAAAATTAATTAATTTCTCACCGCAGTAGTTTTTACAGAATCGCCAAAAAACCTATTGTGAAGGCGATTTCACCGTACGGCGTGAAAAAATGAGTCAAGTTAGAGACTTATGTGGTTTTATTTATTTAATTAGTAAGAATTTTTGTCATATATAAGTATATTTTTGCACCATTAATATTAAAATACTTACTTTATACTTCTTACAGACGCTTAAATTAAAAAAATAAAATTCTAATATGGTCTCTAATATGACTTGGGAACTATCTCGCTCAAACTACCATAAATACTAGCAGCCTCCACTATTTTTTGCCTTGAGGAACTTGATCATGATATACATATACGTACTTCCGCGAACCGTCGCAGAGGAATGTGGCAGACACCTGCCGAGAATAAGGGGGAAGAGGGAAAAGGAATGGGAGGAGGGGGAAAGCAAAGATGAATTGCATGTTAATGGAGTGTCTTAATGTCTCGCTCAGTTTTTGTTATAGCTTCTAATGGTTCGTAGAATGAAGGAATTTTTGCACCGATCAGTTTGGCAGTATATCTCTCCTAATTTGTCGCTTCTATCAGATCTTGAGAAATAGTGAGGGGTTAAATTATATCCCCCGTGCCATATTGGAACTCGTCTCTTCTGAATATTTCAAGTAATTTAAATCTATACTGTCGCCTGCAAGTCTAATGCGGCTCCCAAGCTTGACCTTTCGTCTACTGTTGCACGCTCTCTGCGTGCTGGTAATAATTATGACGAAGCTTGCGGCTTTCCTATGTATTTTTTTATTTTTCGAATTAAATCTTAAGGTGCAGGGTTAAAAATACTCGGGAGCATTTCAGATGTGGCCTAACCAGAGAGAAATAACATCTCTCTTCCACTTGTTCATCCGAGGACCTTCCAATCCGAAACTTCATCAATCCTAGTTTCTTAAATACATCACCGCTAATGTTTCGAACAAGATTTCCCCACTCTTGGTCTGTAGTAATGGCAACTCTTGGGTATATGACTTCAGGTCATCAGCAACCGAATATTGGTTTTCTGCAGCTCTTCACTCAATTTTCATTACTGCTAACCGCTTTATTTCTTCATAGTTCCTCATTTTGCTTCTCTGTATTCATTCGGTATTCCACCCATGACATTCCTTGTACTTATCCCCGTTCTTTGCTCCTTACATCGTAGTTTTCACATTTAATCTTTTAAGTCACATTAGAGGAAGAAAAAAAATCGTTTGAATAGTGACCAATGCCACTGTCACATCTAAATGATTTTATTTACCTTCACAATTATCAGTTGCTGATACAAAATTACAGATTACTATTCTGCTTTCATTTGTTTTCTAATGTATGCATTCAAACGCTCGTTTTCAACATACTGTTATTGATCTGCCATCATCGCATATTTTAAGCGTTACCAATCATTTATTTAATAAATAATTAGTTTTTTCTTCTTTCAGGAGATATGGGTTAAATAGTTTGTAAATTATTTATTTCTCTTTACCGATGTTTCGCATTTTCATACATGCTTCTTCAGGGCTACAATGAAATTATTGGGCGTATTGTACATCAGTTGAATATGTTTAACAATTTTGGTAAATAGTCATGTTAAAAAGTATATATACATACGAGGCGTATTTTTTAAGTAAGTACCGTTTTGAAATTAAAATAAAGCTAGTACACTTTCCTTAACTATTTTATTTTTACGTGAAAACCCATGCCTTGATCTATTTTTCTAAATAATTTACACTAATATTAAGGCACTTCTCGTGTCGTAGAACCAGCTTTTGAATCCCTTCCTCATAGAAGCCTGCCGCCTGATTTGACAACCACTGTAACACGGTCGTTTTGGTTTCGTCAAAATTGTCTTGGCACTGACCACCCATCATTGCATCTTCAAATGCAAATACAGGAGTCAGAAGGCACTAGACCTGGGCTGTACAGAGGGCGATCAAGTTGTTCCCAGCAAATTGATCCGATGAGATCTTGAGTTTGATGGACGGGCATTGTCATGCAGCAATCAACATTTTCGGTACCCAGCGTGAGCAAACTTTCGATAATTTTAACGTTTTTGCGGCCATCTCTAAAAGCTCTAACACATTCCCGCACCATTCCATCGCTCAAATTGTTTTATCCATAAACGTCACTGATCTGACGATGAATTTCACGGTGGCTTCACGCCTTTTGCTCTAAGAAAACGAATCACAGCGCGTAAATTGCAGTCGGCGGGATTCTCAATCGGCGGAGGCATTTTAAATATTCACAAACAAACATAAACACGGCCGAATGTTTCCGTAACAGCGTCTGTGGCTTCCTAACAGATGTAGGTACACAGCGTGCATAAGCCAAATGCCCACCGCAGCACTGCTTCGGCCGAATTAAAAAATGGTACTTACTTAAAAAACATGCCTCGTATGATTTTTCAATGTACAATACACCCAATAATTTTCATTGTAGCCCTGATGAAGCATCTATAAAAATGCGAAACGTCGGCAAAGTGAATAAATAATTTACAAATTAATAGACCTGTATCTCCTGAAAGAAGAAAAAATTAATTACATAATAAAAAAAGAGGCCGTGAAGAGGAATCATCTAGATAATTAAATAAATGTGAATATCTTGCCTTTTTTGTGATTTTTACCGATGAGGTTCAAAGAACACAATTTCCTCCGGTGGTACAGAAAACCCGTGGCTGATGGTTTAGCCAACCACCATTCGATTGATTGCGGAACGCAGATAAACAGGATGTATTCAGACTGATCGGTTGAAATAATCATGCGTCGTCATTGCAAGAACGTGCTGCGTGAAAAGGAAAAAAGTTGAAGAGTCAAACGTTTTGACTCCCTCCCCTTCCTTGGGGACCCTAAGTTACGCTGGCAGGGGGGAGGAGAGGAGGAGGAGGAGGAGGGGTGAGGGGAAAGAGAAGGACTCGCGGCTATTTTTAGGTTTTTGAGTCCGTCGTCGTCGGAAATTAAAAAAAAGAAACAGCTCTGGGCTTATGCTGTAGGGTAGCGGTGACGATTAGTTCCTGCTGTGACCCCGAATCTCCTTCCCCTCGGGTTCACTCGAGGCGGAGGCTGAAAGGAGAGAGGAGCCACGGGACGGAAAAGGCCCCGCGAAACATCCCCTGGATTCTCCACCACCCGACTTCTTTTCAGCCTCCTCCTTCCACACCCAACCCACCTCCCTCTTTCCTCCCCTACCCTCTCCCCCTCCTCCTCGCCGAGAGGGGCACGTCACCCGACTTTCACCACCGAATCTCAGCAGAGGCGTCCTCGCAAATTTTTAATGTGTAGCTTCATATCTACATCTACTATTTACCTAGTGGATGTAGGCTGAGGCAGTGTGGCTACATTGTTTGAGTGGGAAGTGAGGTCGCGGAGATTCACGCAAATATATACTTACCAGGCGCAAATATATCTCTCGTGGATTCTCATTTAGACCGCTTTCTTGTCCTGCCAGCACTCTTTCCGTGGGTATATTAGTCAGCTGTGTAGTTCAATGGTGTGCCAACGGATGTATTCACTATTAGCACTCGGTCTTATTGAATGCCTAGGTCGTGCATAAATTGCGTCAGCAGCAGTGGCGCAGTTAGAAATGAATTATTCATTCGTATACTAAAAGACGCTAGATAATTCTAAACAACCCTTGGAGAGTGATTTATTCAACATTGCTTCTCTATTTCTCCCCTTCACAATGTGTTTATTTGTCATTATCTACTCCATTTACCGTAGCCTCTTTGAGATTGTTTAATACATATAACGATCAAAATATATTAACGAAGGCCAAGCCTATTTGTAATGTTAATCAGGTCAGAGGTAGTTTCCTTGGGAGTAATTTATTTCCCGAACCTACAGATTATTTACTGATTTAATTCCGTCGAGATGTTCTCAGAACCCTCCCGTGGAACCTCCCTTTCTTTAAATTTTGACGTAATCGTATTTCTCCTTTCACCCTCGCCACCCGGGTCTTTATTGTTGACATTAAATGGGAGGTTTCTATATTTTGGATATGTGATTGTGTACCAGGATTGGATATGTGATTATGTCGTAAAAATCATTATTGTTTTTTCAATTTGCGTAAAAGGAGAAACTTCATTATAGGTACTAAGCCGTACTCTCCCAAATTGGGAAGTGACGAAATTCTTTAAAACATTGATTTGAAACAGAATGGCCCCAATTATAACTAGAGATTCTAACCTCCAGTTGGAAAAACTCATGGCAATTTCCTTACAATTGACGAAATCTGGCATATGCCTAATTTAAATTGGTAGCATACCTATTGTGTAGTGTATGTTGTTCTGATGTGCAATATCACCTCCTAACAAGAATTTACAGGTTTTTGATAATGCATTAATAGTCTTAGTTTAATTAACTTTATTAGGGTATGGTGTATTGCATGTTGGTGATAACTCACTCCCTGCCAGACACCCTTGTGTTGGCTTGCAGGGTTTTATCTATATGTAGATGTACTCTGACTCTTTCAAATAATTATGTATCAATAAATCCCTTAAAAGCATCCTGAGAAGATATGAGGTGCACTGTGTAAACGCAACCAACCTTGCTAGCTTGAGCGTTGACGGAAGCTAATTACCATTGATCATGAAGGAACACTGCCTAAATATTATACCACTCGAATTAATTAATACATTTGAACTATCTTTGAGAGAGGAATTCATGAGTCTTGATTATTTGAGGTGTGTTTCGAAAGTAAAACATGGTCTTAGATTTTAGCGCTAGCGTTCAAGGGCGACCATTAACTATTTGAAATACACTGGAAACCTGTCCACATATCGAAGCACTCTGCTCAATTAAGCTTGATCCTAAATTTCTAGCAAAGAATTTAGCAGATTTGTTGAGCGTGCTTGATGCACCAATGCTATCATATCAAAGTCCCACATTCGCATGCGCACAACTCTTGTAAAAGTTTATGGCCGACGGATGCGCAGAATGCTACGTCATAGAGGGTGATAGCCTTGTGGATGGTGCAGAGAGAAGGGACTTCAGGATAGGTGAGGAGTTGAAGTTAATGAGCCTTCGCCAACGATTGTATGATCTGCCGTATAGTTACAATAGGAGACGAATTTCATGCAGGGTGGTCTCAAGTAAACTATAGCGCACCGCTACTATTAATTTGAGACCACATATCTTATACGCCACGAGTATTTGGAACCCTGGACGGAGATATTTAATTCGCAAAGTGAATAAAATACAATGGAAATCCGTACGCTTCGTTAAAAACTGTTGCGAGCGAAGAGTGTCACACAGTTGATGGAAGGACTAGGAGACTCTAAGTCCGCACGCTAGGCGTCCACTAATTGAAAAATGTAGATCACGTGATTTTCAGTAAGACACTGAGGGTATTATTTTGACTTCGCGCTATGTTTATAGAACTGATAGAAGCGACAAAATAAGAGAGATACACTGCCGAGTTGATAGGTAAAAAAATCCCTTCTTTCCGTGCACCATGAATGATGGTGATGACAGCGTGATGCTTACATAAGTCACTTCCTTAAAATACAATTCACGCCTTCCTCTCCCCCTTCTTTTCTATATGTCTCCCCCTTCCATGGCTGATGTCCCAACACCCCCCTGCCACACGCCTCTGTATTTTCTCTCATTGTAGTATATTGATGTAGACGTAATTCACCCTCAGAAACGGTCATTGTTTATGAAATAGACCCGTCTAATCTCAAAATTGTTCTCCACACATATGAAACGAGCGAGAGTTCTTCTGCAAGCACTTTTGACCTTTCTGGATAGGCTCTAAAACCAATCATTCCGGTCCTGGTCATTTTCCTATTTGTGCCCCATCTATGTATGTACCATGACTAGGCCGGTACGAAAGCAATTTTCAATCTCAATCTCCCAACGCTGGTTTCCTGCCTCCATTCTCTCTTCCTTCCGTTTTTTTTACTCGGACCCAGTGACCAACGGTCACGTAACGTTTTCCCCGAATCCCCTTTTTCTATTTACCCTCCCAACTCAACCCCTCTGGCTCTTGTTCTCATTCCTTCTATACTTTGACCGGTGGTTTTTATTATATGTAGGTTTATGCCTTTCACTTATATTTCATTCATATTTTTATACTGTCAGACCCAAGGGTGCCGTATAGAGCATCCCTGATACTTACGTTCCAGTCCTTTCAAATGCCTTAGCCATGCCGATGTGAATCACAAGTAACCAAAGTGCGTGTTCTCCATACTTTTTTGCGCCCTTGAGGATTTATTTTCAATTGAAGCCCGATTGTTCAAATGTATCACTATTGTTCGTTATCAGGCAGAAAGTTGAATGTCATGAACTTACGTGTATGTGTTCCTCGAGGATTACAATGATTTCATTATCACAGGGGTCTCCAAACTTATCGTAACGGGGGCCACAATGGGTACTTGAACACTTTTCAGCGGGCCGTTGTACAAAAATATAAATTGGAAACTCTAGATAAACACAGTGTGTGAAATTAAATTATAGTATATTGATGGCGACGAGCACTACCAGAAAATACACACGTTTTCATCAAAAAACCATTAATATTAATGATGTTACCGTATTTGTGCTTTTAAAATCTTATTAAACTGAGATTTATATTTTGTAACGCTAAATACTTACAAGTTGCGTCCATCCAAGTAGACATTATGCGGCGCATTTCCGCATAATTCTTCTGCGGGCCGGATCAAATCATCTTGTAGGCCAGATGTGGCTCCCGGGCCGTACTTTAGACCCCTGCATTAGCATCTAGCCGTATTTTGGTCTTGGATTAAGTGGAATTAAATTATGCAAAAAAAGTGATTAAGGATACCGTTTTCATGGGTTTGAACGTTTTATTTAAAGGGTGATAGTCATTTTTTGCGTCGTGACTAAAATCAAGCCATCCGAAGTTAATCTCTACTCTGATTGATTAATCACGAGGACTCAATAAATTTATGCATTTCAGTTGTTTCGTATTTAAGTTAAATTTTGGAGGAGGTATTACAAATACATAATAATAATAATAAATGATGGACAGATAAAGTTTAGGACTCACTACATTTATCACTGAGGTTTGCATTTATTGACGAGTTGGAACAATACATTATTATAAGAAACGGTTTCGGGCGTAACATGTTGTAAGCCCTATACACTAAAAAGTTTCCGTGAAGACTTACTCATTGGTCTCTGACTTGAAGATACTTGGTTTTCGGATCTTCGTCCGCGTCTATGCCGCGTCTTCTTCTGAACCTATCGTCCTTCTTCTCTGGACAATATTTCGACGGCATTCCAGCTGGCTTCTTCGAGTCCGGTGAAGTGGATCTTAAGAAGTCAGCTGGAACGCCGGCGAAATATTGTTCAGAGAATATGGATAGACGCGGAAAAAGACCCGGAAACCAAGTATCTTCAAAGTTTGACGAAGTTTCGATGTGGAAATTTCATGTGGAAAAAGCTGTGTCGATACTTCGCCAAAGATTTTAAGGAGGTTCCGCCGCGACTGTGTGAGTCAAAACAAATACTAAATTCCGCATTTTTTATATTTTGTCAAAAAATTCTACTTTCACCGATGCAATGCGTTAACTATAGGAACCCAAAAGTAAGGTACAAAATATGCAGATTATTCCACGAATTTATTTTAAATGAGCACTTTTTTCCAGCCATAGGAGCCGATTGCAGTTCCATTTCCTACGAATTATCGCATTTTGACTTCAATTACGGCATTAATTCTTCAATAACTAGAACAATAAGGTGGTAAAATGCCTGCATTTTATTTTATTCAATTTCTCTGGATTATTTCCTTCTCAGAGACGGTTTCTCACGAAAATGGCACTTGTATTTTATGGAAAATACTGTTTTTCTCCGTGTTTCTCTCATTCCCCCATTGAACACCTTGTAATTTCAAGTTCAATTATAGAATAAAATAGCGTGGAAAGGTATTATTTTGTTGTTCATATCAGATAGAGGACAACCTTTTCTACAAGTTGACAGAATATGAATAAAATGATATTTAAGGTATTTTACGGTGGAACCACCTTAAACACATTATTACTTAAAACCTTCGATCACTCGTCGAGTAGGGCAAAGCGATTGTGCATTGATCTTGTAACGCACAGCCTTTAGAGTGGAAAAAGAAACAATCCGGTCTCTGGTGTGCCAACCATGGCGGAGTGAAGGAAGCCTGCCGCCGTGACGTGCTGAGTGAGTTAGCGAGGTGTTCGACGGAGGTGAATAGGGAGTGGGAAGGTGTGGGTGGGTGGGTGGGTGGGTGGGTGGGGGGGGGACCGGAGCCTGAGCAGCCGTGTAGAGTACACCCTCACACCCACCTCACCCTCGAAGACGTACTTGACGGTTCTTTCGGAGGGTCAAGACTCCATCTCGAGAATGAGCGCTCCTTCTTAGTTTTCCCCTTCTCTCTCGATTTACTCCCGCTCTTCACACCCGGAACCCATGAGGTATACACTAGGCGGGGAACGAGAGCCTGTCAGTCGACAATTCTTGTTGCCGCAAACACATCGACGTGTAACACTCCACGTTCCTTGATTCTACTCTAAGAAAGGAAGGAAGCTCGTTTGTTAATGATTGCTTGGCGGAAAACCACGGTCGGGGTCCTTTGTCGAATGGAAAGTTTGTCGAGAGAACGTAAGTCGAGCTAATGGAACTTTGGCATTCTCTCGACGACAAAATCAGAGATTGAAATAGCTTTCTGGCTGTTTAACCACCCAGCAGCTGGTGCACTAGAAGTGTAAAGACTCGAGAGATTTAATTGTTTTTTCTGTATTGGGGTATCGGTATTAGTGAAGCACTCTAGTATTCATTTAGTGAATTGTCTTCAATAATTAGGCAATACTTTATTTTATCGAGTTGGTACAGTGTTAACAGACTGTTACTAATCAAATATAATTTTATTTTGTCCTTGTATTTTATTTTGCAATTGTTTTAATTTGTCTCTTGTAAACACGGTAGTATTCCTTGCTACGGTCTTTTTTTATTCAGATGCCGAATAAAAATTTCTGTCGTATATAAACAATGATTTACTAAATACGCTGAACCTTGTATTTTGGAATAAGTTTTGTGAAATGATTATAATTAATGCGTACATCCCTGATATTACATTTTTCGTATTTTTCCGCTATGTTTATTTACTTATCCATTATCGTTGGGTCAAAATCGAGCATGAAAATTTTCACCGTGGAATTTATTTACCTCTTCCTGAGGAATCAGCTGAAATTCATCATCGGTAAAATATGCTTATACCTACCTTTCAATACATCATTGGCAAAAGATTATCATGAGACCGTAGCGGAGGAATAGTTAATATATTTTTCCGTTAGAATTCCTCAGTCCTCGCTTCTTATTTTAATTACCAACTTCCGAACATTGAGAGGAGTGATCGAAGACGAAGGAAAGAGCTAGGGAAAGTAGAGTCGGAAGAATTTTGAAAAGGAGTTAATTTCTTCAAGGAGGGGTCCAAAAATAAAATATCAGATCTGACAGTTTTTGTGGGAAAAGCTGGCGTAAGATGAGAGCACAAGATAATGAAAGCGAGCCTCCTTAAGGGAGGAAGTTTGGGGAAACCTCCACCAGGGGGGATATTAATCTCGCCTAAGAGGCGCCGGCACGGCATGGCTCCTATCTGACGTTCCCATTCCATCAATTTCTAAAGCTCCAAATCGCGCGGTCGTGAAAGGTAATCCTATGAAGCGATATTTTCTCTCCGGAAGCTAGGTATTTAGGTGACAGGAGACATTAGTCCGCACTAAGTAAACCAAGAGGGTCGGTTGTGTATCCCATCAAAATGCTTAGCACGACACAGTATTGGTGGGAAACTTGCTAGCTATCGTTTTTTACCTGAGAAATGGAAAAAGTTGGGCAAATACCTGTTAATATTTACTTTGGAATTTGCCTCAAGCTAGAGGCAAATTCCAAAGTAAATATTAAGAGAGTTCCTCCACCATATCACCATTACAATTTTTTATGTTGATCTTTACCCTTAGGTACTCTGCGTCATTAGACAGCGGGATTAAACCATGAAATTGTTAAATATCGCCACTGAAATGATCCTCAACGGGATACAGAGAGAACCAGAATATAAATTTTCGGTAAGATTGCGAAGACACTAAGTGAACGGTAAACGTTTCTTAGAAGTCTTTTTGGTTTTATTCAAAGATTGTCACAACCAGAGTGAGAAATCGAGTGAGAGAAATTAGACAGTTGAATTTAATTTTTCAATTGGATGATATTTGACACACTCAATCGCTTAATGGAGACCATTTACCTGAATGTGATCGAACCCAATGTTTACTTGGATATCTTCAAAAAACCCCATATTCTCGGTTTGCTGTACCAATGTGAATACCTTTGCAATCACGTGAACGCCGTGCAGAAATAGTGTTCAATTAATGCCAGACTCTGATTTATTGCAGCTTGAATTTAGCATTAGGTTTTGTAGTTGCAGCGGGTGTGATTACAGGGACGTTTAATTGCTAAATGATGATAACAATATTGCAATAAACTGTATGTAGATAAAACATTATGGCTATTAATACAGTTTTAAAGGTTTGAATAACAGAAAATATATCCAACTTGAACAAGGCACATGATGCGGATAAACCTTTTTCTTGTCGTGAAGGAAATAGAATTCAACACGTCATGATGTGATACTATTTCCCTTATTTATGTATACATATATAAACTAAGCTGATCATTAGGTAAAGACTGTTTTGGATGATGAAAAGTTAACAGTAAATGACTAATTTCATGACTTTAATCTTGTACTAGCCGATCACAGGGCAGTACTCCACTTTAGCCCTATCCGACGAAATGCGTATATTCATCAATATGCTGAGATACTTTTTTTTCGTGCGACAACAAAGAAAAGAGATGCGTGGCTGCTGCTTTGTTTGCGTATATAGGGCGAAGAACTTGAGCTCTCGGTGGTATCCATTGACGGGACATTAAATTCGAATTGGATACTTACTGTCAGTACCTACTTAGCATTTAACGAACTCCAATGTCGTGGTTTACTTTGTGAATGGGATGCGCTCGAAAGGAATCTGATCAAATGAAACCTAAAAGTGTGGGAATAGCGAAAAGCTATTAGCAGCGACGGCTAGCCGCGATGGGGATTCAGCCATGGCGTTATAAAAAAAACTAAGCTTGGCGAAAAGGATCGAAATGTTGGGGAGGGAAGGCTTCCACGAACGCTATTGCCGACGCCGTTTGACGCACGCTCTTTCGCCGTTGATGGTGGAGAGATGAAAGGGGGAAGAAGATGGAAAAGAGACCATACGAAGCCTTGTGAGTTCGATCAATATCTCCTTCGAAAAGGAAAAATAATGCTCCAAGTTAGGTTAGCCCATTGGCAATTGCCTTAGCGCAAAAAGCATTATTTTGGGGGTCGAATTGGCACGGCAGTATGAGCTTCAAACGCAACGACCCGGTTTCAAATCCTGCAAATGGTGGATATTCGAGAAAAATGCTGTGCGATCCCTACTTGGGTGTTTCGGGGATAGCCCTTCAAGCAAAGCACTCCGCCCGTCTGATGTTTAAGTGAAGAACTTTCAATGTTATTCGTTCAACTCAAGCTCCACTATGATCCCAATATTACCTTTCCTTGCGTCCGGAAGTGGGGATCATGTTGATGAGGTGTCTACAATACTAGCTTGCCATACTGAGGGCCCGTGTTCGAATACCGGCGGTGGTGGAAGCTTTTTAAGTGGAATCCTGGTTCCTACTTGGGTGCCATGTACCGAGCAATAAAAGTATAGGACTCAGTCCGTCTGAAGGGAGAGTATAGGTATAGCAAAACTTGGTGGCACTCGGCAGTGGAGCGTTAAAGGTCACTGAGGACGAATTAAGCGTTGATGAGCGGGCAAAGATATCGAAGGGCTCGGTTGGGGACTTCTAGAGAGAACCTAAGCATCTTAATCCCTTCTCTCTTGTATGATATCCTCTCCCTGACTTCTTTTAATGTAAGAGCGAGTGCCACCAAGTTTTGCTACACCTGTGTCTCCGTGCTGTATCCAGTTCGTCCGTAGGAATGGACGTGAATCTGAAGTGAATCCCCTTGGTGCCTTTTGTAGACATGTATGGCGTAGAAATAGTAAATAAGATTCACTCAGATGACGACCTACGGCTACTAAATGTTTAAAATCTATTTTTAATCCCATTTTCTGACAATAGAGTTTGCCAGAACTTTATTTTAGTCATCTTTCACCTTCTTTGTCTAATGGAGCATACTAATTCCAAATGCAAAAAGGGTAAATAGATTCGGACTGAGAGTAAGTGCCTTGAAAGATTAACTACTAGAACTTAAAACGCTAAGCTTATCGAGTCAACTGAGTTTTTATTTGTAAACTTTTTTTTTAAGAGTTACCTTCTTTTTATAATCACAGAACTGAACTGATAACACTAACTCCGCTTGCTCTTCGTGGGAAGAGAAGAATAGGAAGAGGATTTAGTGTAACTACTGCGACCTAATCTTCACAGATTACTCTGGCAAATAGCCGAAGGACTTGGAAAAGGGCCACGGAGTACACGCATAAGCTTTTATAAGCCCTCTAGTGTTATCACCGCTGGGGATTAAAACTTAGCTTGCCTGCGAATTACTTCCTCGCCCTCCCGCTAAAATCTTTTGGGGAAACGTAGAGGAGATCAAGGCCAAAGGAAAGCAAAACCTACGAGTTTTAACGTATTTTAGAATGTCTTGTTGCTCTGAGCTCATGAATTCTTATGGTTTGAATCACATTTTCATCCTCGTTCTGCGCTAATGGAATTGTTGCAGCATGCTGACAAGATGTAATTAATATGAACACCTCAACTAAATTTACTCAACATGAATGTGCTGATGGGGATTGAGTTTTGGTCACCTAAGAATTCAATAAAACCCTGAGGTGATATCTCTGTTTGGAATGATTTTACACTCTTCCTAAACTTTTTAGTCATCCTATACATAATTGGTAAATTATCCACCCTCAGCGGACATTTAGACACGAATGCCCATTGATACAAAACATGGGAGCATGACCTTGGCTGTATAAGCGGTAGACTGAATTTAAGATACCCTGACTGTTGGAATTGTATCGCGCCGTATACCTTTGACAGTCGTTAAGTTTCATGTCCATTAGATAGGAAAATATATTATTTTTATGATTCAAAATACACGCAGAAAAATAGGACCAACCAAATACGTAAGACTTGGGAAATACAATATGGAGAAATGAATAGTTGAATAAAGGTGGAAATGTGTGTAGTTTAAAATGGGAGTTTTCACAGTGGCTTTAAAGAAGGATTGGTGTGATTTATCAGAACTGGTAGAAAATTTGGAAACTCTTCCTGCAGTCTTTGTATCATGGGAAGGAGAATCTCACTGGGAGAATGCGCTGGTTCATCTTGAAGAATTTGGACTCAATAGGGCTGGTTGCAAAGGTACGAGCCATGCATAGGTAGAATAATTTTATCATTAACTAGTGGAAGTTACCCGTTAAAATTCAACGGGTGTGAAAAACATTGAACTTATTTTATAAGAAAACTACAAAGCCTGAAGAATAATTGTCACCGTGGTCATTTGAGGAGTTCGTAACCTATCTTGTATGTTGTGATCGTTGTTAATAGAAACGTTGACCGTTTTCCAGGTGCACGGAGAGATAAGTGACTGTTGATCCTCTTTTATGCACGGGGAACCCAAAAATGGGCCACTGAGACTCATTACTACTTAAAAAGCACCCAGGTTGATAGATGGTCACCTCTTCCCTCCGGTTCTCTTGAGCCGTATTCTGAGTGATTAACCGCTTGATCGCTTCTATTGTGTAAATAATTATGTTTGCATTCAATGACTTCATTTAGTTGCGGAATCCACGCTGATATGTGCGTTCAGCGTCTTAATCATGATTGGAAAGTAGGGTACAGTCCAGCGGTTGACAACGTCAAAAGGAGTATTTGCAGTAGCAGCCATGTTTATTTGACATATGAATCCTCCATCACTCGGACTGCGCCTTCGGCATAAAGGATGGCCATAATCATTGGTTTCGGATTCTAAATAAAAAAATATATGGCAATTCTTGGTGCGCTTGTCGATTTTCATGCACGGATGTCGTTCATTGCGTAGAATTTCCGTTCTTCTTTCGGGTAAGAAGCATACAGTGGTGTCATTATAATTTCCGCCATCTTAAAAAAAGTTTCAGAACAGATGGGTCTATATTTGAACCAGATTTATAGCTGGTTACCCGTCCGTAGGTTGGGTCAGGATGAAATTTGTGCGGTTCTTAGCGTAGCCCGAGAAACACCACGGGGAGATTCTCATGAGATCGCTGGTGGGCATGTCTTTCGGCATCCAAGTGTAACCTTTGTCGTTATTCATGCAAGGACTCATTTATTCACAACGAAGACATTCCTCTTGCTTTAGAAGATTGATTCGACAGGTTACTCTTTTTCTATTAGGCATGTTGATGGAAATATATTTTTAAGTCCAAGGAGGGGAAACACAGCTGCGAGTGAAAGTCTTGAATAGGCAACTCGATAATAGAGTGAATATAAGTTTACTGCACTTTAGCTTTTTTAAACATATACAAATAACTCGTATCATTTATGATGTGGGAAATGGTCTACAAATGTTTATTGCATCTGAGTATTAAACGATAATAAACAACGCCGTGTTTGTTGTAGCAACAGAGGCATTATTGCCATTACTATTCGCTGCACGTACTTATTCTTGCAAGTTATATTCCTTTATGTGTATCGTTATTACCTAAGTGTTATCTCATATACATGGAGTGCCCCTATGACAGCTACTATGAGAATATACATAGAAGAGTATACTTGTTGTATAATGCATTGAATTTATCGATTACCCCCCGAAGTAATCTACCATGGGGCCCTTGGGACTCTGGGCCCTTCTTATACAGATTATCTTTGCACGTGCTATCATGGGCCTGCAGGAAAACGTGATATTTAAATGCCATAGGCGTGGATATCCTTCGAAAATCAAATCTCTTGTTGTCAAGGAAATATGCTTTCATGATTTCAGAGAAAAATGTGAGATTTTTCAGAAATAAAATATGATTTACAGACAATTATGAAGCGTCAAAGAAAATCGATTTAAAAAATTAGAAACTTCATTTATTCAGCCATCCGATAAAAAATCCCAGTCCTCTATCTTTAGTGAAAGTAATTTTAAAAAGCAAAAAATGAAAGCAGTGCACCGAACCCAATGCTTAGCTTGGACCACCAGGGGGGCGTTTGGCGGCCCTGAGTGCTTTTTAATATAGCCTATGTTACACCCAGATATATTTGGTCACTACATGCCAAATTTCAGCTCAATCGGTTAAGTAGTTTTTGCGTGATTGAGCAACAGAGAGACAAACACCATTCAATTTTTATATATTAGTATGATTATATCATTTAAAAAAATGTTATGTGTTTAATAGTATATCATTTAATGAATAAAATGAGACATCTATGCTCTATTCAAGAATTGTGAAAAAATGTACTTGTAGCTGAAGGCATGGAGCGTTAAAAAAGAAGTTTGGTCTTCCTAGGAGTGAAGGGGGCTAGTTTTGAATATGGGTTTCTTGCACTCACCAGCCTCTCCCTAGTGATTTCTTTAGGCCGAGACGAAGATGCAGCTCAAAAGCGACGCCCCGCGTTGAAAGTTTTTCATACCCATTGCCGAGTTTTGGCCGGGTTAAAAACGAAATACGATAGAGGGCTAAATTGAGACCATGGTTCCAATATCAGCAACACTACGAATTCTTTCGTACTTATATTGTAAACTAGTATTTCTTTCATTTTCATTGTTTTTTGGCCTGAGGTGTATTTCAATTATCGTTTAGTAGTTTCTTCCTGAATTATTATTGAGTTGCGTCTATAGTTCCTCAAATGTTTTACGTGCGAATACAACAAATCTTCCTTTGTTAACTCGCATGAACTTTGTCCACGGATCACACTTGCTAAAAGTCACAATATTTGGTGTTGCAACCAATATGTCATCTACAATCATGTAAGTTTGGTGGTGTATAATATAGTGGAACGTCCTCCACGGATGCATGTCGTTAGTAAATATCGTGTAACAATTGCTATAATCGAACCGGTCTCAGGATTTTTCGTCGACCTTAGCCGTGCAATGACGATACGGAGAGATCGAAAGCAATAGTGGAAGAAGGTTGGGTCAGAGAAAGAGAGAGAGCGAAGGTAGAAGGCGAGAGATATCATGGTCTGAGGACGTTAGTAAATAACAGCGGCCCAGATTCGCGTGACTTGTGCCTCTGCCGTGCATTGCTCCCCTCCCCTCCCGAGGGAGGAAAAAGGTGGACTCCCGCTCAGTCCCGTTGGGCAAATGGGTTGAGCGAGGAGGAAAAGAAGGGATGGGCAGGGAGGGTTTTTTTTCGATGGTAGATAAAAAAGTTGAGAAAATTACTCCGCCTCCCTCTCCACTTCCCATTCCTCCTGCCTTCCCTCCCATTCCGTTCCCCCCATCTAAGGCCCTTGTCCGTTCCTTCCTGCTGTAGGTACTCTACCCTGCCGCAACAATGCCTTTTCTCCCCCATTCCAATCTCCATCCATCCTACCTCCCCCCACCATGGTCCTATAGCGGCGAGCCAGAGGTCGCATTTGTCAGTGGCGAGGAGGATCACGCAGAGTTATTATTGGGCTCGGAGCCAATCGATGCCGACCTGGTTGCCACTTGTTTTCAATTCAAATCCAATTGAGGGACAATGCCCAAAAAAAATGGAGTGAGCATGGGGTTTAAACCTCCATTACTCTCCCTCCATTTCGAAAACTATCCACCATTTCGACCGGATTGCGTTAAAATGGGGTTCAACTTTGAGTAAAAAAACAAAACTCGATTTTTATTCATTTCCCAGGGACCCATAGGTTTTCCGGAACCTCCATCGAAATTGCCTTCCTTTTTCTCTCCCTTGGTGAAAATTATGCAAATTACACCGTAAAAGGGCTGGTGTTTTTTGAAGCAGTCTCAGTTGCGATGAGTGGAGTCCATAGTTTAGATGAAGGTCGTACGTAAGTGATGACTTGTGGGCAGCATATGAAGAATTGCATGTTCAAGCTTGTGCAATTTTTTTAATTCCCATCTTTTAGACTGGTTTGGATCTATTTGTAATATATCAGGTTTCAGGTGCCGAAAAAAAAGATGGAATTTCAGAGTAGAGTGAATATTCGCCTACCGGCTACATTATTCAAACGTATTCGTGTGTACGTATTCTTGTTATTTAATAGAATTTTAATACTAATTAAAAATGCTATCTTAGAAAATTCAGTTTATTTACATGAGATGTTAAGATTTTCTTAAGAATTATTGTTACTTTACAGTATTTTAAATACACGTGGAAAGATATCAAAGTATGAGTGCTTTCACTATTTAAAGAGTTATAATTGCGTTTAAATTTCCAACAGCTTCTAATCGTATCGAGAATAGGATTTTTGAATTAGCGATGTTAATTCCATTGCCACCTCTCCAGATTGGAATTATTTAAAGTGACTAAAGTTAGTAGTTTTGCAATCACTTGTGTGTTTAAAGCTTCGCATAAACATGGCATTTTGAAGTCAAATTAGGCAAAAATAGAGGTCTGAAGATTAAATGGCTCCCGTGAAAGCTTAATGCTCCTTTATTTGTAATGCATAATGAGTTTTTGTCTGTGATGTCTCTTGGTTGATTATCCAACTGTCAAATTAGTATGCATGAACGGAATTTGTACATTTGCTAATGGACTTTTTCCCTAAACCCCCATTAATTTGAGATTCCAATTCTCTCAGGTTGTACTGAGAAAATAATTATATGGCTAGAGCTAACAGTTTTAAACAGTTTTACGGAGAGTATCCCGAAAACATTCCACACTGCTTTTAAACAGACTGCCGGAGTATCAAAAAATTAAAAATAATTGAATCTCGTGAGTCATGTTAAAAAGCGACGGGCCCGGAAAAAACAAAGTTTTTTTGCCTTTAAACTCCTGTTGAGTGTTAAATAAAGGACCGTTTAAGTGTGTGAATGTATGTATTATGTACTTGTTTGTCATAGCAACAGCCGTCATTGGTAAATTGGCTGGTAATAGTTTTAGCTCCATGCTTACCTCACATATGGTCCGGCCCTGTCAAAGAAAGTTGACAGGAATCTTTCTATGCGAAATGTTTAGAGAACGGTGAAACTATTCTTGAATAATTTTTTTGGAAATCATTTCTCATGTCTTCACCGTGGAGAGATGACGATAAATACCAATAAAATCACGAAATATAGATTATATCGCACCAAAAATGAGAAAAGAGAAATTTTACAAGCTAATACAGCTGATATTGCAGGGGAAGGCTGTATTGAACCGTGCAGATGAAGGTAATGGTGGCTGAAAGTAAATCGTGCCGGTGTGATGACTAAAAGTACTTGCCCTCAATCCTTAGGGCCCACGTTTGGTGCGTAACAGCAGGAATAGACCTTGTCTATGCTGCAGTTCACACGTCGTACGCATTACCATGGTGATTGCAAGCACCATTAACCGATAGGCACCACGAGAAGAAGTGAGAATAACAATGACGCCTATAACCATTACGAGCGATTTTTTTATTTCACAAAATGCATGGATGTGCTGCCATCTGACCAGGCAGCCTCCTGGTGAGGTCTTTTCACGATTATTGGTTTCAGACTGCCACCCTATGTAATAGTCCGAATTTCCATCCCTTGGCATTCCAACCATTACTTTCGCTCCAAAAATATCCCACCTGCCTTTGCGTCACTCTTTTCAGTCGGCTTAGCGACGAAGAATGAAACTCGAGTGTTGACATTAAATCATCCCTTAGTCCCCTGCGGCGCCGAGCGCCGCCATTATAATGGTGCATAACACAGCAGGTACAAGATGTTGTGCCTCGGGGATTTTGAGAGAGAAAGGAAAGGCTTCATCGCAGCAAGGAAAACCGTGCGCACTTTTATATTTTTTCTAGGAATGGCGTCTGTTTCGAGAAACGAGAGGGAAAACTAATGTGGCGTAGAAATATATGACTTTAACCAAAGCCGTTGACTTGCTCGTGGAAGTAGCATTTATTTCACCATGCTTAAAGCAAGTAGATTTGGATCCCTTCGTGAAAAATAAGCTTCAGGTTTATTTTAGCCATAATCCTTGCCAAAATTCCAATCTCAAGTTAACAAAAGGTCAAATTAGCTTAAGTACGCCATAGTTTGACAACTATGGTAGTTCGTCTTGGTTATAACCGTTATTATAATCTCTTTCCCATCTGTCGTAGTTATGAGACATTTATTGGTGGAGTGCAAATGGCCGCTGGTGCGCTAAGAACAATGAGTGCTTATTATTCCCCTACATTTCAATAAAGGGCCGTTTATAAATTATTTTAAAGATGCTTAGATAACTGACAACAAACAAACGACGGGCGAATTTTAAATGATATCAAAGTCAACCTTTTAAAACTTGTTACTGCTGAAAACTGTGTCAAATGTTTATATTTATTGAATCATTCGCGGAAATTGTTCTTTTAGAGCAGGGCAGCAAGGGCTAATTATCGACATTGTTTTTTGGATTGCGTGCTTCAGACAGTTGACATAACCATTTCTTTAACTTCGACATTTTTCCATTCAGTCAGCGTTTCATATGTAGAGATAATTCCTAATCTTATTCACTCAGTTCCCAAAATAAATTATTTCTAGTTGATCTTAGTTCTTGATATGGTTCGCCATAAGATGAGAAAGTACTCTACGCGTTACTTCTATTTCATGTACCTATGCATTACTTTACTAAATCCGAGGTTTCGTACCCATGTAAAGTTATAACCTCTGTATGGAAAGAACTATAGGTCGTTTACGTTTGAACGGTATTTTACCCTTCAGAAAAAAATTATAAATGAGAATTACCCACTAGTGATTGATATAATAAACAGCCTATTGAACTATGAGAATAAACTCCCTGGTCAGAGGCGCCCTTGTGGTAAACATTATCTTATTGAGGAAATGAGGAACCTTTTACCAACGGGAAGACACCTTGCGAGATTGATGAAAGTAAAGTAATATGGGAGGGAGAGAATATATGACCTTTAGTGATGATTACTTATTTTTATGAAGTGATTTAAGTGGTGGACTAATAAGATACCAAATAAAATCGAGTATTACTTAAATTCCTCATGGAGTACGGAGTTAACGATGGACTTTTCCATAAGCGTGAATCGTGATTGAGCAATTTATATGCCCTTATCCTTCTGGTGACGTCACGTAATGGCACTAAAGGTCCTCTCGCCACCGCAATAAGCCACGTGGTGGGTCAAGCTTCTTTATTACATATGATATGACTTACGGGGACTGTTACGATCACCATTACGAAGTAATAATCCTTTTCTTGGGGAAACGCGAGCATGTCAAGCGTAATAAAAACTCTTCAAAATTGAGAATTTTGAGTCACATAAATATGTCATTTTGGTCTTCATGTTTGTGTCGTTTACTACACTGAGGTTTTTTTTAGGACTAAACATCTTTGCCGCCCTCATACATATTGCTGCATGACGTGGTTGGAGTGACTCCAACTGACGTAAGATGTTCATCCGTAGAATCTGCTCTTTGCAGTGAGGAAAAATAATTAGAAATTTTTTCATTATTTTCCTTAAATATTCATATAAATTCAGTATGATTTCGTCACTATGCATTCTTATTTTAGTTATAATGGGGAAACTGAAAGGATACCAAATGCAACACACTGATACAAAATAACGTAATTATGATCAAAAAGTAAAGCGTAACTTGCATACATACTAATAAACCTATGAATAAAATAATTTAAGATTCTCTAATTCAAATTGGCTTACAAAAAAAACGTTCCATTTCATGTATGTTCAAGAGAAATCTTAGTACATTGCAGGATTTACATACCTGCTATTCATGCTTCGAGTACTAGTTAAATACCAATATTGCCTTTTCTCCTCATTAAACCTATAGAATAGATAATTCAACTGATTGCGAATATAACCAGGAAAAAACAGAACAGTAGCCGGGAAAACTGGGAAAAACCCGAGAATTGTATTTCGGCAACTGAGTGGTCACCCTGTAATAAATAAATAACCCAACCTTTAATGTACCTTCGTTCCCGCTTCTAGCCCCATCGCAAAGGTTCTATCATTTATGTACCCGCTGACAATGAGATCCTGAGGCGATAACGGAACGACCGGTAATTTTATACTGCCTATGCAGTCTAATTACCCATATCCGTTATTCGCACTGATCATTTATTGCTCTGCTTAAATGATTTATCTGATTTTTTATCATAAAATTGCTTATCCCTTTAGTGTCTTTTAAAAATATGATGGTCCCTTTAAATTTTAAGAAATGATATTTCAGCTACAAATTGTGAGGGAATGCAGACTAGTAGGTAATATTAACCTTTAGTGTCAACGTAATATAGTGAATAAAATTTCCCAATACCTTGGCATAGAGGGTATAAACATCATTCTATTCAAATCAGTCTGCCAACCACCTTGGATTTACATTTTGGCTTCCTTCATTTTCTTCTTTGTGTGAGGTAAAAATAGGCAGTTTATTTTTCCCGCTCGCTTTCACGAAATTGCGCTCCTTGGAATAAATATACTCCTTTGAGATAGCTGGAAAGTGTTGCCGTCATAAATCTCTTTCCTTCATGTGATACCGCTTCTTCGACAGGCAACGCGGCGTAGCTACAGTAACCCGGTGAAAGGGATAGATGGCTTATAAATTACCCCGGGACTCGTGGAGGAGGAAATCTGACATCTAGTCTGACTTGAACGAGACTAAGTGATTATTAACGAATCTGACGTGAAGCGATGAAGAACAAAATTCATGCGGGTATTCACGACAAAACTTAGCTATCTACCGCGGCCCTCTAATTTAATGAACCCTAGGTAGTTGATGCTGCGTCATCCTTGCGTATCAAGTAGGTTTGAATCAGCCGAGACGTTTAAAGTTGATTGATGAATGTAATGATAATTCTGCTCTTTGGTTTGTCTGAAGGCTGTCAGCACCAGAAGTGATGCCAGTTTATAAGTAATACGTGGTTTATAGAATCTAACTATGAGTTTTTTGTTATACCTAAACTAATTTCTAGCATTCGAAAAATCACAGTTACCTGCTATCTCTGAGTTGGAAAACTAAATTCATCCTTATGCTCGACTGTACACCAACAGATGGTATATGGGATCACCTGATCTTAAAGATAGGTTTTCATCGTCAGACTGTGGAGAGATTACGAAACTGTGCCTTACACTTTGGTATTACAATAAGTATAGCTATTTAAAACGTTAATGAGTTATTCCTGAAATTAGGATGGAGGCCCAGCTAGTGATTAAGTCAGCAAGCTAACCTAAAGTAATCAAAAGGCACCTTCGGAGTAAACAAAACGGACCTTCAAGTTAGCCGCGGACACAGAAAATCTTGAATAATGAGGGAATGGATCTCCAGCAGTGACGGTTTAATACTCGTACCTTTATTCCAGTGCCCCTTTCGCGCCCACAGCTGAAGTTTTTCAACTTGTTCGAGTGATAGACCTAATCATGAACAGCTGTTCTCTGACGAGAATCTAATTTCACTCTTTATTACGTAATGAAAGTCCCGTGTCCTGCCAGTTGTTGGTTCATACCTTGTGGCAGATACGTGGCAGCTTTAATTCAGATCTGAGCGGCAGATTGAATTCATTAGATATGCCGGAAGAAGAGCATGGTATTCGTTCCAATATTCCTGGGAAGGGCATTAATGTGTTTGGAGTTTTGCCCCTCTGATGGGTGGACTGCTAGTGTGTGGGTTGTATATTATTTAGGATTTCTAATTTACCATTAAGTTGCTACGATTAATTGGGTAGTTTTCTATTTAAAAGAATACTTAAATAAGTACAATGCATTACGCTGCATTAGGTAATTCATTCCTCGCCATTCATTAAACATTCAAAAGCTTGTTTTACAGCATATTATGCTTATTTAAAATTAATTACAAAACTAACATCTTAGGGAGGGACAGCGTAACTGCTAATGGCTCAAGCCGTAGTATAAGTAATGAAATTATTACAGCATCTTTTAACACCCGTGCCGGCGATTTTAAAGACTTCATTTCGCATTGCCATTGGGGAGGGTAGTGTTAATTGTTCTATGGTCTTACAAGTGTGTTCTCCTTATCTGATCAACAAGTATTGTGCGACAAATAATAAAACGGTAGTCCATTTCTTGCGCCATATGAAGCAATCACATAGCCCACTACTTTATTAATTTCATAGACCATGTTTTAACTACACCTCAATCAATTTAGAAACTTGTCATGGTCGAATCTAGGGATAGTAGGGGTCCTATTTTTTCCCACTTGAACCGTGGTGTTTTAATATATTACGCTTTTCATTATAAAAAAATATGGGCGTATTACTTAAGTGTCGACGCGGTGAATAATCCAAAGTAAATGAATCATTCAGACTGCATTTGTGCCCTATGGTGTTATGATTGGCAATAGAATGTAGGTGATAAAAAGTCACGGCTTGCCGTTCAATGTGTTCCGGATTATTTTTGAAACGTGTTTTGAGACTCACCCATCCGGGTGGTTCTGAAATTAGGTTGATGGGGGTCATCTTGAACAGTAAGCTGTCCATGAAGGAAAGAGAGGGCTGACGGAGGTGGATGTCGCGCTACCTCGGCACCGCTGCAGCGGTGGCATGGAAGGGGGGAATTACTACCCACGTAACTCCCGGTGTCAAGTAGCTCATGCTCGTTGCTCACCGTGCTCATGCTCATTACACTTGTGAAACCGTTGTTTTCCTTAGTCTTATGAAATGTCCAGCCAGTTTTCCAGTCCAGATTTCCAATCCCCTTCCTTCGTCTTATGCACTTCCCAGTGGTCTCACCTCTATCACTCTCTTCAACATGCCCTCTCCTCTCAAAACCTCCTCCATCCATCTCTTCTGTCTTCTCCGAAACTCTGCCACCAGCGTCCCCTCCAACCATATCCAATACCTCCTCGTTCGTCCTCCTCGCCACCCAGCTTACCCTCTCCATCCTTCTCCAAACCCACATCTCAAACGGCTCATACGTATCTCCTCCTTTCGCAATGACTAAGTTTTCGATCCATACAGCGCCGCGCTCCATATTAGAGTTTTCACCAGCCTTTTCTTTATGTCTCTTCTCAGATTCCTCCTCATCAATTCCCTTCTCTTTGAAAATGCATCTTTATCCAGGGCAATTCTGCATCTTATGCCCCGACCACTAAACCCATTCTCCTCCAAAATACTACCCACATATGTAAACTACTCTGCATGCTCTATTTATTGCCCCCTCCCCCCCAACCCTTATATTCCGCTCCGCCTTCTTTCTTCTAGAAAATCTCATCACTATCGTCTTCTTGTGATTTATATCTTCATTCCATACCTTTCGCAATGCACCTCCAACGCATTGACCGTTGATTGTAACCCCTTTGCTGACTGATAAACCAATGCTTGATTATCCGCAAATCTCACGACTTTATCAGATCCCCTCCTACCTTTATTCCTACCTCCATCACCCCATGCCTCCGTTACCATTTCTTCTGAGAACACGTTCCCTTCCTTTTCTTTCCTTCAGTTTAGAGAAAAATTAATTTTCAGTTTTAATTTTATCAACTACAGGTCAACGGACATTTCTTCTGAATTTCCACACGTTGCCTGTTCACCGTTTGACGGCTATTTTTGGTGAAGCTAGTACATTGAGGCAATGTGGAATTATCCTGCCATCCAAGAGCAAGTTATGAAATTAATGGTTTTAGCTGATATTAAAATAAAGTAGAAAATATAATTTAAAATATAATACAAAATGAGCTTTGAGGTTTTTATGCAAATCGCTTTCATCATAGGGCCGTTGCATTTTTGTTGAATCTTGAACGTATCCACAGATCCAGAAAATATCTTGCCAAAGCATATTTTTATTAATACGTTTAAAGTTCGGCCATTCCTAATGTACAAAATACTTGTATGTACGAATTGATTTCAAAAGTGATCTTTCACTCCTGTCTCATATGTCATTAGGGGCTAAATAAAGTGTAAATTCGGTGAGATCGAACTTAATGTCATCGAAATAGTGAAGAAAATGGGTTTTAATGAAAAATAATTAATCCTGGTCTTGCTAATTCTTTGTAAATCCCTTATTTTTTGATTTTTGGACGAATGACTTGCCATGACTTACCTTTAGAGTGACAGAAGAATGAAATATGAAACAGGAAGTGTTTCGAAGAAATTAATGTGGGTCAATGTTTGAAATGATTTTTAACGAATACCATTGAAAGTGAAAGACAAAATCCGCCATTACCATATTCTTAGCGATCTTATAATTTACTAAAATCTACAGAGACATGTTGCTTATTAAATATTCAAAACATCATTTTAATTATTTGCGCGAGTATGCCGTGACAGATAGGCTATGAACTTGGTATGTGGAATAAACTCAATGTGTAAATTACTTTTGGTAGATTACTTTCGAAGAAATCGTGAGAAATCGCGATGAACTAGCTTCTTGGAGATAAAGTTCCCGTATAAGAGTGAAGGGCTTAGCCGCTTCACAGGCTTAAATTCGGAAACTGGGTGATGAGCTACGAAAAGAAAAAAAACAATAGGATTCTCATTTTAAAATTGTGCCGAAAGGAATGGGGAAATACAGTTTCACAGCCCCTCGGTCTTAGAACTTTCCGCAAAAAATGAGTATCTCCGTAGTACCCTACCGGAGTAGTATTGCAGTTCTCGAGTCCTTTCGCAATCGACGGAAGTTTCTTCCCCTTCCGTGGAATTGGTTTTGGGCATGCACGACAGGGGTCAATAACTGGCTGACCCTGCTCACAAGCGTGAGGGAGGAATGTGAAGTCGTCCAAAGGTATTTTATTCGAGACATACGTCTCCTCACAGATTCCTATGGCATCTTCAGATGTCCAGTATGAGGACGATGGGATCGATTCACTGGTTATGAATTGACTTTCTTGGTATTGTCGAACGATGTGTACCTCCTGTAATCACCCGGGATGAAATAACATGGCATCCGTGACCTGGCTTGGGAGAAGTTCGTATTTGTTGGACCACCAGCACATAGAGGTCATTCCCTTACAGTTTTAATAAATGAAATTCTTTCATGCAAAAGTCGTTTTAATATCTAGGACGTGGAGTTGAAATAGCTTCAGTGTTGATAGGTAGTTAATTACTTCTTGGATGCTGATAAAAAATTTAACTCAATATTTCATCACCGTTTTGCTAAATTTATTGGCTTCATCAGGGCTATAATACAATATCTAATTAACATAGATTAACAAAAAGTATATTTATTGAAGAACAAAAATGCAAAAAGTAACACATGAATTACAAGTTTCATAAAAAAACAAATATTAAAAAAAATCAAGTACACAAAAATTGATCATAATTGTCAATATTAAGAAACACACAGAAAACATATTAGGCCTATCTAACCACTCCTGAAAATATTAGAATCCTCAAAGACTTTCTTTTAAAAATAATTGCAAAAAAATTTAATAAACTTCCTTCTTTTCTCGATCCAAAAAATTGTATCTACATCACATACAGGCCTAATGCAAAATTTCCACGCTACTTCCCAAAGTTTTTCTTCTGTAGAATCATTGAAAAACTCGGATGCAGACTCAACTTCCAGTTATTCCTCCTCCACTTATCCTACATCTTCAGCCTCATCCTACCTGCTATCAACACTGATTGCCTAAAAGTTCTCCTAAGTCCAACATTCCTCCAGACCTTAAAAGTAACGTAGATTATTTCACTCCATATGCCATATGTGGCAGAATCTATATTGGACAGACGTCACAGTACTTTAGTAGTACACAGTACTACAGATAGGTTGAACCAACGCAAATCGCCTATTACCTAAGTTGGCGATACAAATGTGTGCCCTTGCAGACCATGCCATTACTGTCAGCCATAGTTTCGATTTCACAAATGCCAAAATAATAGACTATGATTCTAATTTACACAAAAGACTTTTTAAGGAGATGATTCAAATTATAAAACACCCCAACAGGAGATTAGACACCCAAATAAAGTTACTAGGAGAGCAGACATTGAAAAACTAAGCCGAATTAATGTAGGGTTGATTAGATAAACTTAATATGTTTTCTTTTTTATTATAGAAAAATATGATCAATGCTTAAAACGCCAATATTTTGTTGCAAAAATGTAACTCAAATTTTTTTCTTCTGTCAATATACTTGTTGGTAATCTTCGATTATTGGTTCTTTGATTAGGTGTTTTGCTTTATCATGGGCAAAATTATATCGAAATTAGTAGTTTCGGATTTATGCTCATGGAAAACAAAATTAATAATCTTCTGTGCTATGGCGTTGAATATCAGCTGCTGTAAGGAATTTGAAGTTATCTGAGTAATCCTCTTGTGGAAGGGTTACTGCAACCTATCCCCATGCTATTTTATGCTATCACTCACTTGCTATCATTGATATGCTGAGATAGAACGCGTGCAGTGAAGATCGGCAAGATACGTTAAAGGTCGTTATGATAATCTCGTTAGTGTTACTGACCTTTTGCAGAAACTGGGATGGTAAACGCTTTCATACCGTCGATTAAAATTTAGACTCAATCTATTGTGTAAATTCCAAACCGGTCTATTCTCTGACGACGTTGATAATATTTTACGAAATCCGACATACTACGGTAGATGAGATCATGAGAATAAAATTAGGGAACTAGATTGCAGAACGGGCAGATTTAAAATGTCATTTTTCCCACGAACGATAAGGGACCATAACAGCTGCCAATGAGACTTTTATCTAGGTTTGCCGTTAGGTAGTGTAGCTCTAAGTAGTAGTAGTACTCCCTAATACTTGAATCCTTATCTGTTACCTAGTACTAACAGCACGCCGTGCATGTTTTCTACATAAGTCTCGAGTCTCTGTCCATTTGTATAGTTACAAAATACATATATATTAACGGTCCCTCTCCATTGTGATAATATCTGTAGTGTAGTACATGCTTGTGAGGCTTCACCTCGTTACAAGCATTAGCGATTTATGCTAATGCATAATTAGTCGTCGTTACACTAACTTTAGGGTATAGTGTAATGCATGTTGGTGAATACTCACCCCCTGCCACACACCCCTGAGGTGGCTTGCAGGGTATTTTGTAGATGTAGATGATACAATTTTGCCCACTTCCTTGTTAAGCTTGTTGTTTGGCCTTCTGCATCTCTCTCCGGCATCAGCCTGAAAATGATCCTTCTTAAGTTCAGCCGTAGATTGGCATCCTCATAGGGCAGCGGACTGCCACGATGGAATTACCGGTTCTCGATCAGCTCACCGAAGTGAAGCATCGTTGGACTCGGCTCGAATCTGAAGGAGTGATCCTCCTTTTTGTCCAAGTGCTGTTGCCCTTGTCTGCAAGTGGCAGTCTTTAATTGCGAAATGACCTTAGCTATCAAATCACGTTAAACTAGATTACTAAATCCGAGGCCTTATTACACGTGGTTTTGGTGGAAGTTTCCTCGGTGTTGAAAGACTTTCATCTATAGAACTTTCTCTGTTCCACGACGTATATTTTCTTCTTTTGACAGCAGTTTCATCTCCATGCTATTAGTAATGTGTCCAGTGTTATGTGTTACGTTTACATGCCATTGGTGTGCCCGGGTTCGGATTAATTATAAGTCCTGCGGAGAGTCAATACTGCCAATTCGTTCGGTGTCTCTTCATCCTCTATAGTGGTTTGCTTTTTCATCCAATGTAGCATCTTCCACTCTAACATGTACTTTTATTGAAGCCTTCGGAGAGGTAATGCTATAGAACGTCTTTTGCTTAAGGTAACCGAACGGTTAAACGTACTGTGCCTTGGCTTACACTTTTATATTGTCTAAGCTTCCAACATGCCTATTAACCATGGAATCTTCAAAAGCTGAGGAGCATTTTTACCCTTTTTTACTTTCAGAATACTCTATCAAATACGAAAGTTTCCTTTCTCTTCGAATTTATCTCACAGTTACACAGCTGTTTCTATTAGGGTTTTTTCTTGTTATCAACTTTTAGTTTTGAAAATGTTATATAATATTGTACAATTTTATACAAATATTTTACCAAAATACCTTGTGCTCGTTTCCAATATGAGGACGTGGATCGTGGTAACTTCTTTTAATAAAGTCTGCAGTCTAAAATCGTGGCTTATTGATTCGGGTTGTCAAGTCGTGGTTCATGAAGTTATTTAAAAGTTACATATATTTAATATACGTTGGCAGCATAATTCCCACTCACATTGCTTCACGTTGAACAATCCAAGGAGGTATTTGCCATTCACATGAGTGCTCACTCATTCCTGGGCCCCTGATGATTTTGCTGAATTCATTCTCATTCGTTTATTTTTGACCTTGTGAATCTGTGTTTATACTATTAACATTGAATCAACGTTTTAACTGGATTTACCCAACGAATTAACACCGAAAACATACGAGTATGGTAGGTTGTGGGGTTAATTAAGAATATCATCACTGTAATGCGTCTGGCATTTAAATGTTATTTTTGGTGAAATATTAATTATCGACTCAACGTTCGAAGTCGTTGGCATTCCCTGTGCCGTCCGATTACCTATTCAATTAAGGGTTTGCAAAAACTTCATGGCGGGTGTTGAAGCAACGCTAATCCTGACCCTCATTGAGTTTTCGACTCTAACCGTGCTTCGGAAAAAAAATTAATCCGGATTTTGCGTGTAATATGGGACCGCGTTCCAATATTACAACGCCGGCCCTTCTCTATGTCACTCCAATTGAATTTTGGTTCCTGCTCGTCCTCATTGCTCATTCAAACTGCATCTCTGTGGCCAAAATTGCTGTCGATTTTTCCACCACAATCGATTTACATGCTAGTTCACACCTCGCAGCTTTCAATTTCTTTCCATCGTTAATGTATACGCTGCTTTTACCTTCTACCAATCACGGACAATTTTTTCTATTAAAGGAAAATATTCTCCTTCGGATTAAGCACAGTTAAAATGTGTTATTACTGGTAGTAGACCGATGCCTTTTACTTCAATATTCCTATGCGACTAATCCCCGAACCCTTAATAAGTTACTGCATCATTCATGCTTTGCTTTATGCATATATTTAATATGTTAAAATATCCCTTCCAAATTTTCCGAAATATCATGTAGGTACAATATTTTTTGTGGTGTATATTAATCCCTTTTCATCTGCCTCGAAGTTAGTTCACTCCAAAGCAGCATCCACACTGCACAATAGTGTCATAGGGTATCTAATTTTATGATTGGACTCCAACTTGCTAACACCCGCTTTATTTTGTTCATAACCTTTTTCTTCTGCTCAGGATTTCTGAAGAAACGACGAACTATTGACTATTGACTGACTGTAACTATTGACTGTTCCAGATTCACTAATGCTGGTCACCCTCGTGTCCTTTCGTAAATTTCTCAATTTCGTCCACTGGCCAGGAGAGGGGCATAATTTGTCCTTAAATTTTTTTCTAGGCTACTTCTAATAGTTCTCCTGGATGCAAAAGTGTAGAATATTAGCTTTCAGATGATGGAACATGTGAGACACCACCTTGGTAGCCTGACATGAAATTGTACCGTATCCGTCCTTGACCTGTAAATTTCATGCATCGGAAAATTATATGTTTTCCGATGTTTCAGTGTAACAATAATTCCAGATTAGTTTTCTGTTAGAATGTGATGATGAGCTTAAAATAAGCGTTTCATTTCACACGGTTTCGCTGTCACGAGCGCTACAAATTTCAAATGCAAAAGCCTTGAAATTAAGCCACTCAAATGATACATTGTAAACCCTTTATTCGTTGTAATGGCTTTTGTTTATCCTAATCGTTTACTATACGTCTGTTTGTGGGGAAAATGAACGTTTTCGCACGTTGTTAAGCGAGGTGCTTCCAGCGTGATTGTGTTACTAATTGCGGTGTGTTAGTAAAGTACCTGATCGGGCCACGAACGAGGGAGTGATGCTACTGCCGTGTTATACTTAAATGGAGATTTAATCCCATCATTCTTACTCTAATCACAACTTCCCGTTTAGAATTAATGTGAGGGAAATGTTCGCCGCGCCGGTGTGGCGTCTATTATCACTCCGAGTCGTACGTTGGAATCATCTTTCCTCCTCTCATTAAATCCTGCTCCATTTATTACAGTGGTTGATGTTAGTCATGCTGCATTACAGTTCAAACAATTGAGTTCAATTAAGAAGCTCCCCTACTCATTTTCAAGCACTGAAATTATTTAATAACTTTGAACTTAGCTGTGCTCATTATCAGGATGAGTTTCACCTTCTAAATATAGTTATTTTTTAGACCAACGAAAATCTTATTTTTTATTTTATTTACTGTTCTGGACTTTGCAAAGGTGCCGCTTATAAATTTTTGGATTAAAAAATGCACTGAATATCTTTGCCAAGAGATTTTATTAATTTCAATATTTATGTTATTGCTCTCTTTCCCGTCTTTCGTAGTTGGCTATTGCCTTATTCACTTTTCATTATAATATTTTCCATTATATTTTTTATTTTTTTATATTTTCCGTGTCTAGTCTTTTTTCTCTGTTTAACACTTCAAACTAAATATTTTCTTTTGTGACTCGTTATGCTTGGTTTATGATTTAACTGCCTGAAATATGAGACACTAATAAGCTGGTTGAAGTGTAGATACTTCCAACATAATGTACGCCTATCTTCCGTGTTAATCGGTAAGTTTGATTCCGTCTTGAGTTTTAACGCGTGGAAGTACATGCAGGGAAAAATTTACATTTGATGTACCTCTATCATTGTGTCATTTTCTAAAGTATTTTATGAATGCTTCTGCTCTTCCCTCATATTAGTTCACGCAAGTCATGATGTCGTTTTTAGAGAGTGAATTGAGCTCTAATTTTAGCTCTTTTGTGATGCCTTATCCTTTTTGCAAGGAGATATAATCCAATTTCGACGGTAGATGGTTGTCAGTAGATTTGATGCAGAATTTGTATAGAGCAATATTTTAAAACTTTGCTCCGAATTATAAGATCACGATCTCATACGGATCGCAAAACTTAAATGTACTCGACCTTCTAGCAGGAAGAACATTTGACAAAATCAGCGAGTTTTTCCAGTAATGTGACTCTTTGTCAGTGGGAACTTAAGAATCTTACCCCGTAGATTACTTATTGTGATATTGCTCTAATAATGTGATATTGCTCTAAAAGGTAATTGCATTACAATTAAATTTTTAATGTTACTATTAAAATCCCGTTATTGTTTTTATTTTTGTCCATTAAATTGAATAAGTGTACTTTTATATTTAGTTCATTGAATTGCCTTAGTGTACTGCACCTGTGAATCCTAAAGCCGAGAGATTTACTCAAAAGTTGGCAATTGTGTCGCCTAAGCATTACTTTGTGGATTTAATTTATAAATTGGGGATTGAATATTGAATCTTAGGCATCGTATGGGAAGAAGTTTTAAAGCAACGTAACATTATGACTTTGCGAACATTGCTTGACAAATATAATCGATGATATTGGTTTTTAACCTATTAATTATATTTAATGCTTCCTGCCATGATTAGATCCTACTTAATTTCATATGAGCGATTTTATTTGCTGTGGATATGTTCTTATTAGGACTCCTGACAAGTTTTGTAACTTAGTGCAAAAATATGCCCATCAAACAACAGTTATTTTCTTTACGTATTAATTGCTCTATAAACTTAATAAATTATATTAGCCTTTGAAAATTGATTCACTCTTCCTGGACTATAAACCTTAACTACTTAGCGAGAAATGTGCATCGAAAAGCAGAAATTGACTCCTTTTTTAATCCAATGAGTAATATGTATTATACAATCCACGATGAGCTTTTGAGTAGAACGGAAACTAGAAATGTCGATTAGCTATTCGTACCATCAAGGATAGGTATACCATTAATAGGTAAATAGTATTAGGGATGTGAAATACATATATTCTTAATGTCTACTAGTAATTTTTTCTTATGCAGACGTCCATCACTGTACTTATGGATGACGCTGAAGCGTTGGGACGCTTAGTGTTGCTATTGAAATACCTGGGAACTACACTGACTAAGAACATTTGGAAACTTCCTTCATGTGCTATTTCTACATGTCATGCCTGATACGGTTTTTTCTGCTTCATTGTATTAAACATCAGTTGACTCGTTAAAATGAAATTGAGAGTGTTCGTTAAAATTGTCTTCATAAACCGGGATTGTAAGGGATCAGGAAATTGTGCGCATTCTGGTCACGATTTCGATCTCCAGAGCCTGCAGCAACTGTTGTTAACCAGCCTGTTAAAAGTTCTTCGGATTGGGTTAGTTGGGGGATAGGAGGAGGAGGAGGAGGAAATGAAAACACGGGCATAAGCAGTGAGGTGTGAAATAAAACGTGACTTGGGAGAGAGGAGGAGGAGGAGAGAAATGGGGTCGAGGGAGGAGGAGAGGTTGGGAGGTGTGAGGGTCAGGCGTTGGTCAGGTGGAGATATTGAGCCGTTGGCGATGGCGACGTACGCGGGGGCGCTATAGGGGCGTGTCCCTCATCATTCTCCTACTCTCGCTGTGTGAGCACAGGCGGGGGGGGGGGGGGGCGGAGCAGGGGGACGGGGGCAGCGGGAAGCAAAGAGAGGGGCACTTGTTGCGGCGGTCAAGAGCTGCCTTCTCCCCGCATCACAGCGCGGGGGTAGGCGGAGTGGGCTGGCGGAGACGGGGAGCGGGCGGGCGGGGGAGGATGGGAGGAATTCTGGTGGAACGAAAGGGGATGATGGTGGGAGGAAGGGAGGCATTCGTGTGTGCTGGACAGCGTTATGCCGGTCGTATAAAAAGTTTCCCTCCCTGCCTTCCTTCCTCCGTCTCTGGGGGTAAATTATGATGCCATAAAACTAATAACGGGCGGCGGGGGTCGTGTCTGCTTGTGACGACCCCCTCCCCCATAAGTTGATTATTCTTGCTTTGCCTTCGGAGATAAAAAAAGGGAATTCCGACCGAAATGTGAGCAATCACCTCCTCTCTGAGTATCGCTCTAAAATTTAAGACAATGATGATGGTTATGCTTCTCTGTGTAACGTCGTCAATGTGCTTGTAGTGGAAAGCAATCGGGCGAAAAAACGTGGGAATTATCCGTGTAGACGCGAATGTTATGGCCGGCCCATTTCGTTGCGGAACGCAACAGTGAGGCTTCTTTTTATAAGCAAACAGTGGCTGAAGGGAAAACAGAAAGTTATGTCTGGTCTGACACCTGATGATTGAATTTGTCTTTATAAATGTAAAATAATTAACTTAGCTTTCGTTTTCCATTTTGTTGGTGGTTTATGTAGTCAGATGATGTAGTCTGTAGTTAATATTACGTTATATTATTCCGAGGTTAAAAATGCTAACTTGTTCGGCGCTGTCTGTCTAGAATCTGAGTACGCGTCAAACAGAAAATTTAATGGGTAAATAAAAATGTATTCAAAAGTGCCGTTGAAAAAAGAACGCTATAGTGCAACTCCCGCTGAAAAAAACATAATTAATTGGATGAACCCTCGGACACAATTAATTTTTTTGCATAACTTCCTAGAACTTGCATGTCACCATCAGTGTAGAGAATCAGATTCCTGTGGATGAGGCTTAGTCTGTAAGGTAATCCAAACTCAACACTGCGCTACAATATAAATTTTCCGCGGTATAGGTTTGCGAAATTCGAGTTCGTAATGAAAATAGACCATCCAAGGTTAATCGAGCCTCCTACATTTCCCGAGGCATTGCAGTGCATCCCTCTCGAATTGCTAGAATTATTTGCTTGCATTGTAGGAACCAAGTCCCATCACATCGTGTTGAATACAAATGAAGAATAAGGAAGTTTTATTTTTTAATTTCCAAAAAAGTATTATCATTTAGTCAAGTATTTGGCAAATTTTTCGGGTCCACAAATCCTTGCCGCAGTACTGGGAATCTTGGCGTCCGTGACCGTGGTGGTAAAATGTAGAAAATTGAGTAGCAGTAAGTAGTTTACTCGCATCATATTATAACCTTTCTTATTTTAATCGCGACCCATCGGAGATATTTCAGACTTTTCACGAGGAAGGAAAAATGTGAAAATAACGTCCCATTTTTGCACAAAATGTGCAGTCATCAATTCAATGACAGACTTTACCCCTATATCATGTAGAATACTTTCCGGTAACGGTCGAAGACGATTAGTTTATTTCCTATTAACCAAGTTATGTAGGTACATGTGAAAGAGAATATTTACTTGCTTCCTAAAATGCGCTTGGCACTTATGCTATATTTTCAAGTTCAACTAAGGTTACTTTATTGAATTACTAGGCAATCAATACTTCATCCATCATGTGTCACGAAAAAGTGATGTTGCGATTATCGCTTCCAATTAATTTTTGAAATTGACACCTTTATACGATTTAGTCTATTAGAAGCTGTGACGCAAGTGTACGTAAGAGTTTTTTGGCGTTGTCTGTACCCAATCCAAAGCTAGTCCATAATAACCTTCTCTACAATATTCATATTATCCATTCAGGCAAAATATAATAAGTGTGATAGTTTTCTCCAAGTACCTCGGCAAATATTCTTAGAATGTTGGTTGATTTCATCGTTCAAAACCTTTTAGAGAACAAAATAAGCGTTTTTATTTCATAAAGGAAAATTATCATATTGCTCTTAATTGCGGAAATTAGTGGTAATTGCGTCAGACTTGGGAAATCAAATAACATATTTGACTTGACGACTGTGATAGGGACGCAGAATCGGACAGAGGCGTGAGTCATCTTAATTAACAACATGATGTAATCGTGTGTTTTTGTAATGGGCTGAGCCTGATTATTGAGGGATTAGAAGTTAATGATTTTTATTTATTTCGCCCATGATTTTCAATCAATTGCGTTGTGAAATTATTTTATTTCATATAATTACTTGTATCCTTCGCTAATTGCGCAGTTATAGAGGAAGATTCCGCACTGAAGTAGGTGCACTATTTTCCTAGTTAGATTATCCAATTAGTAGTTTTAATGAAGATACTCGTAAGTGGTTAAAAGTTGTATCAAATGCTGACAATGCATTACCTGATAATCATTCCAAAGCAAATATCCGTATTGTTTTATAGCTATTTAGGAAAATGTTTTATATCTTCCCAAGATAACTGGTAATTATTGAGGTAATTTGATGACTGATTAAGTTCGTATGATTGATACTTTTTCTCCATTTATTACGGATCATGTTTGAGGCTCTCTGTCGCAGGATTACTCCGCTACATGCTCGTAGGAGGCATTGAATCTACTACCATACCGATGGCAGGCGTTCGTTTTACCTACTGGACCAGCCGGAGCTTGAAAACAACTAAAATGATCAATCGCTGAGTGCCTTCATCTCGAGCAAATGAGGGTGAAATACGGCTCTCAGCGCGATACACCGCACCTGCCAACGAACATTCTGCAACGCGGATCCTGCCTCAGGCATTCGCTGAAGTGTTTTGGTTCCCGGAAACCCAAGAGGCATACAATATATCCTCAATGGGATCTCAGCGATGGAATTGAGATTCACTAACCATTGGAGATGAAAGTTTGTAGGAACCCGACTTCGCGCATAAAGCTTCACATTATTTGTACCTGTTAAAGTGGAAAGAAACCTTCCCGTAGTTTACTGAAGTTTTACTTCTCCTTAGTTTCAATCCCCTCAATGGAGCACTGAGTGCAGTTAGAAGGTTTGGGAACATAGACACCCCGATTGAAAGTTTCATGCAAGTTACTTAATCGATGTATGACTTTGGAAAATGGTAATGGTGCTCCCACGTATAGACTAAAGGGTCGGTCACAGGGGCCGGCCCTCGCGCAATAGTGCTTTCCAACATCGTACGGAATCCGCGGTAATCAAAATGTCAAAATTACCCTTAAATCCTATCAGAGGCCGTAGGTGCAACTGGGTGCCTCCTCTCAACGCCCTCTTTTCGAGTTGTCGCTCAACTCCGGTCTTGAAGGCTTGGGTCATCAACCCCGGTGAAAGTTTCATCGTGTTTTATGATAATGATATGTTTCATTCGCATTTGGAAATGGATCCCAAGGGCCACGCACTTATATCTGAGCTCTTGAACTTTCTTGCTCCTTCAAAGTATTCATGCACAAAACTCTAATGGCATGCAATATTTTAGTTCAGAAACATTTCCTGGTAATCGATTCATCAGTTTACATCTTATGAGATAACGATGAAAAAACGCACCCGATTTCGTGCAATTGGCACGACCCAGGCCCCACCCCTAAATCTGTGCAATTGGACCTTCTTATGGCTTCGAAATTTTAATGTGTATATCACCATCAATGTGCGAAATCCTAGTGTAATGACTCTGATCTATATTTTACGGAAGTGAAAATTAAAAAAACAAATCGGTTGATGAGTTAGACCGCAAAGATGTAACATACAAACGAACATGCTTTCAAATTTATTTACAAGTAAGATAGTGAGCCTAGTTTATCAGCAAAAAAATACTTGAAATTTTGATATGGTGCTTCTGAATTATATCAGTGTATCGTAAATTCTTCCATTTTAATCATATTATTTTAAACAATTCCTTGGTACTCAATGCATATAGGTAGTACAGCCTAATAAGTATCAGCTAATATGTATCACCTAAAAGATTTGGGAAAATCTCAAATAGTTCTTCGACCTTCTCAGTCCGAATGAATCCCTTCGAGTAAACATTAATCGCTCATCTACTTTGCATAGCGTGTTAGCTAATTGTTTTTGCCAATTTCAAGAATTTTATATTAATTTGTAACTTTGTTTGGCTGAAATAATTAGAAATGAATTTATTCCGTGATTTATTTGCTTAATTTTTAGGCATCCACCACGCACTTCGTACATTTTCTCATCCCACATCGAGTGTACCTGTTGGTTTCTCCCGTCTTTATCTTTCCACTCTCTTGCGATGGGTTGTGTAGTAGCCATATTTTCCGCCGCGTCCCTTTTTCCTGTATCGAAAATTATCCAGAGGGAAGATGAAAAGAAGGAGAAAAAAAAGACTTTGCCTCGGATCGCTACTCCCGACGCCATTACCTGATCCCATAACGTGATGGATAGTGACAGATTCTGAGGGGGTAGGGGGGAAGGAGAGGTTCCTCCTCCTCTTCGGGATTTATGATTGAACTGTCGCGGCGATGAGCGATGGGGAGGAAGGGATGCCATCCGGCTGAGGCGGCGGCGGCGGCGAGGGCTGTAAACAGCCGAGGCCAGACGGGAGTGGGCGGGGGATGAAGGGGGCTTGCAGGTGAGACGAGGAGACGCTCGTAGGTAATAATACCTTTGCACCGGCGAAGAGACAACCTCGGCACATCGACGCCCGGCCCCCGGAACCATTCCCTCCTTCTTCTTCCACTTTTATTATACCGAAGATGTACCAGGAGAGCATATGAAACCGCTGCATTTCCAGCCCTGCGCATGGATATCTTCAGAAATATCGTTCATTTTTTCTGTTATTTTTTTAAATTATTTTTTTCGGAATTTACGTGTGGTTCAACATTTCTAGGCGAGGCGGTGGTGAACCGCGTGGTATATCGTTATCAACCAGAGCTTTCCGCTTGTATTTTACACCTATATTATAGCTTCCTTATTCTTTGATCTCTGATTCTTGCCTTGAAAATGTTTTTTTTTGTGAGATGCTGTTTACAGCTGTGCTAAGTTTTTAATGTCAATATGAATGAAAGTATAACTGAAGTAGCATGTTATATACATCTCATTACATATAGTTACTCGTGATTTAAGTGCGTACGTCTAACAATAAGACAGTAATTGCATGCTTTTAATACAAGACAGGCATTTTTGGAATGTGATGGATTTGGTGGATGCATCCTTATCATTTTCAATGTCGAGTTAATGACAAGTAAATAGAAAACAAGGTTGACAACGATAAAATCATGGGTGATACAAACAGAAATAAATTGAAAGCTTTTTTAAATGATGACCTGATGTTGAAAGACTCAATGTATTCTAAGGTAATATGTTATAGAAAATTATTTGACAAATTGGTGTAAATGCTGCTGTTGTTTTGTTTTTTACCATCGTATGTTTTATTTAGCCCTGAAGATGGAATCATTAAATTCCGAAACGTTGGCAAAGAATAGCTGATTTTAATTTTTTGTCCTAAACTCGATATTACTTCCCTGCCTTATTTTTTCCTCTCCGCATAGTCGATTCGGATGAAGTGGGGAGTATCTGGTGGTGGAGGCGTGCACCACGGCCCTCGTGACCGTGCATCTCTGGAGCACACTTGTTGCGTGCGTTCGTTCGTTAACCCGTTTCTAAGAGTTTCGTGCGCACGGGAGCACCTGTTAGCGCGTGATTACTGCTCAGCCCCTCTTTGCATTAAAGACTGCCTAAGTCGTACTCAAACGCGCGTACAACTATCAGTTTTAAGAATTGTTATCGTTGAGCCCTGCAGATAAGAGTAACCGAGATGATGTCCAATTTGATAAGTTAATACTTTTAATTTATTTTCTGTTGGAGATTATGAGAGAAAGTGTCTGCAATACACGAGAAAGGTAATATCTAATTTTGTGGAAAATATTAGGTTTTAGATTCCCTGACAATATTTTGGCTGTTTCCGATGCTGAATTTTCAGGTGCTTACACACTGGTTAACAGTTATTGGGTAACAAGAGACCTTTAATTTGGAAAACGAGCATGGTCATTCGAAATATTTCCACTTTCAAGAATGAAAATCATCGGATTTTAGCCTATTGGGTGCCTCCGGATGTGGAAATTAAATATGTGATTACTATTCTCAACTAATATTTTCGAGCTCTCTTATTCCTTAAAATTATTTATTTAACGATAGCGGATAAGGCTTCATTCTAAAAATGAAAATATTGAAAAGAATTGTTTTAGTTTTTTATCAGACTTCTCATTTTATCTAATTTGGTAGGAAAACCCTCTTGAGAGTTTTTTTTGCACAAACGTAATATCTTTCACCCTTAGGCTTTTTGACCATTTTAATAGGACATGATTATATAACCGAAGATACTATCGTTAATTTTCACTCAAGAAAATTAACGATAGTAAAGAAACGATAGTAGAAAAAAAAAGAAAGATTTCGGATTATAAAAGTAATTAAAATCTAATGAAAACTGAAATAAACTGATAAACATAAAATATACATAAAGGTGTTTTATGAAGGAAATGTGGTAATAGTTTAATAACACATAATTATTCATTGGGATTAGTACGAAAATAGTCATGTATAGGATTCTCTGTTTTGTTGTTATTTTATCCGTGTGGCCATGGACGCATTATACTTATAAAAATGAATATTTTATGGCTTTATCTGTGCGTTGAATAAATTCAGTCTACAAAGAATTGCAGCAGTTTGAAAAACGATTAGTGAATTCGAGTCGGGAAAATCGCCAACATAGAAATATATGTAACATGAACTCTAGAGACCCTATCAGAGAGAGATAATGGATACCTTTTTTAGGTATCATTGATTCTCGTTTGTAAAGCTTTAAAAACCCTGCCTTCAAAGGTGCAACAAAGTTGGTACCTTTCTGCTAGGGAATATCAGGACACAAGGAGGGCACAAGAAAGGAAAAGGAGGGCACAAGAGAGCACCCCTAATTGAAAGTAACATGGAGGAGTGTACGAAGGTATTAAATGATTGACGGCGAGCGGGCCAAACCCGGAATTGGAGGAGATTTGTGAATGGAATTCCCTACTTGAGCGCCATGTGAAGAGCACTACGACTTCAGTATTTTGTCCGTTTAATCTATAGCTACGCTTTATCCTGCGAGTCGTCGCAGGAACCTGTGGCAGGGGGTGTGAGGACACCAGCCATGATAGGAGATGGGTAGGGAAAAGGAATATAAAGGGAATGGTGAATTGTGTTTTAACAGAGTGTCTTAATGTCTCACTCTGTTTTGTGTTATGACCACTGATTGTGCGTGGAAAGAAGGTAATTTGTACCTTATCAGCTCGGCAGTGTATCGTTTTCGTTTCTCTTAGTTATAGAGCTTTGGTGCGGGTTTGAAATGATATCCTCCCAAGTTATTCTGACACTCGCCTGGCATGATTTTTCAAGTTATCTAAGCGTAGCGTGTAGCCTCCGAGTCTCTTAACGGCTCCCAACCTCGTCCTTCCATCAAACATGTTACACTTTGTTCGCTGTTGGCAGTTTTAATGATGCGTGGGACCTTCCTTTTTTTTATCTCGCGAAATATATTTTTCGGTGCAGGGTCCCGAATTATTGCGGCGAATTCTAGATGCGCTCTAACCTGAGCAAAATAGCATCTTTCTTTCAGTATTTTATCCGATAACCTCCCTCATATTTTTTTGGTGAATCATAGTTTCTTAAATGACCATTTACTAAAAGTAAGTTTGGTCTTCCGCTCAAGGCAACGTGAGTTAACGGTTTTTTTTAGATCCAATGAGAGAGACCTATATGGCCCGCTTTGGATGCTATTACTCGGTAGGTGACCGTATCATACGCAAACAATCTATTTTTGCTACTGACTCTAGAGTTAACGCCGCTTATATAAAGAAGGAATGCCAAGGAGCCGTGCTTTCATGTGTGATGCCGGATGTCACCGTTACCATGTTGGATTGAATGCCATCGATGGCCACTTATTATTATGAGATCAGTTAGAAATTCATATGTGCAATGCACTTAGTTTACTTTAATGCACAAGTTTTTAGTTTGGATGCAAGTTTTTGGTGAGGTACCAGGTCGAATGATTTTTGGAAACCAAGACCAACCCGGCCACATGATTTTTAGTTTCTCCCTCTTTTAGAATATCGTGAAGGAATAGACTAAGTTTGGCTTCTATTATCTATATTTCTGGAAGCCGTGCTGGCAATTACAGAAATTTTGATTGTCCTGAAAGTTCATGGTACCTATACCAACGGTTATATATTCGAGAATCTTGCAACTAAGCGATGTTGTCGATATCGGTTAGTAATTCTCTTGTTCTTGTTAGTGTCTTCGCTTAAATATTTGAGTGACATTGGCTATTTTCTAGTCTTGCAATATTTACCTTTGAAAAGTGACTGGTTAAATATTAAATTATAGAAATGGTGCGATGCATGGTGCTTATTCCTTGATCTAGTATACAGTTATTCGGAACTATTTAATTTTGATTGTTTAAGTATCCCATCGGAATTAATAACTTTGACAAAAACATGCAGTCAGTATTGAACCACAGTATTTTTTTCATGTGATTAGGTGATTTTGTACGATGAGTTCATGGTAATTGTGTGAAAAAGTGGATAATTTTGTGTGTAGTTGCCCTAATTTTTTATGGTGTATGTAATATATTAATACTTTTTTCCAATAATATTTATGATCTTACACGTGGTTAATGCTAAATAGAACCTGAATAATGAATGACTTATGCAATATTATTATCAAAATCTAAGAAAAATTATGTAAAAATATCAGACAGTATTTCTCAACGCATATGGTAGAAAAATCATCGTCCTTAATAATGTGTTAAATTTGGTTTACTTGGGGTTCCTCTGAGATGTGCACAAAAAACTTTAAAAAAAATATGAGCTTGAGTCCTAAAGTGAGGTTTGTATTTTTTTTCCAAAGTTCCGAACATTACGCTGGACATTTTATCACCATCTAACCTTTATCCCTTAGTATCATTCCTGGCATGTCTTGCAGCTGCCCTAGTTGTAACATCGACACTGCATCTTGCGCTTCCCTTGGCGACCTATATTGTCCGTAACGGGAGCAGCCCTCTCGGTATGTTACCGACGCCCATTTTATGAACCCCATTATTCACTAGGTTGCTGAAACCTTTTCAAAATATATTTCGCGAAGTGGCTTCCAGAATTTGGGAAACTACTCGGTAACTCATGCGTGTTATCATTTTTCATTGAAAATACGCAGCATATATGGATGAAGATACATGGACACAGCCAAGAGCTGTTGGAGGTAGCTATTTCTACTCCATTGCCGTAAAGTAACCTATAAGTCTGTGAGATAGGGGGCAAACAAGCGCTAAGAGATGAAGGATAGAAAGGATCTTATCTACTTGGTGGTCTGTTTATTTTGCGGAGAAGAAAGAACTGAGGGAGTTCACGTTAAGGGTTTTAGAAGCAACGGTTTTATATCAAAGGCGATTTATTGGATTGCCCAATAAAATAGAACGAAAATTAGGATGGAGGAATTTTTTTTACATGGAATTGGTGGAATCTTTCAAAGACCAAGAAAACCGCGCTGATTATATTTTAAATATTATTTTCGAGGCACAGAGATTTGTGCATATTCCCGTAGAGTTCCGCAATACTGTATTTGCCTGGGTGGCGTACCTAAACGCTATAGAGCCAGAACGGCAGTATGAGATTCAGAGAACTTTAAGAAATGTCTCCCATGTTATTTTCATTCCAATTTAATGATCATGTCGCGGGTGGGTTTTGAAAATAAGTTCATTCATTTATCTGAGGAAACCTGTGTCTGACGTCGTGAACCAGACGGGCGATGACAAAGGCCGGAGAGAGTTTAGGACTTAATCTAGATAAAATTAATAATTAAGGAAATATTTAATATCCATTGTTCTAGATTAACAGTTGTTAATTTCCAAACATTTATTTGAATGAATACCGACAATGGTTTCGACACCATTCTCAGGGAAAGGTCCTTTTCCAGTGTTAACTCATAGCAATTATGGGACATGGACTTCTTTCAAAAGTATTGTCTTACTCCAATGCATATTTGATGTGTGATTGTTAAATATGTGTATGCAAATTTCCGTAAAGTAGCATCTCTGGATTTTTCTTATACTAATGATTTAACAGTGCTGTTTTTCCAGTTATTTCTGCGATTTGTGCTAACTATTAAAAATGTAATTAATTTTAGCTTCAATGAATTTTTGACCGATTTTGACGCTGATATCCATCAATTTATTTTGAAGGAGTTATGGCAAATATTTAATTAAGTGGTGCAGTTATAGCGTCCGTCAGTATTAAATACAGTATAGTCCGAATGAATGCGGCGATCACGCGTCTATATTTTGCACTGAGCGCTCTAGCCATAGACCTAGGAAGTTGCTGCACTATCCCTTCTTTAAGGTAAGCAAAAGAAAAAAAAATCCGAATCTTACTCCCACAGCTGTGTATTTTTCATACGACTCGGCTCACGAGCTTGTGAGAGCTCTGTTTTCTAACAATAATCTTCTTGAAGACTATGAACATGGCAAGAAAGAGCAATGGCTGAAATGGCTTGAATACTTGTTTCAATTAAAGTTTATGCGTTGCATAGTGCTCTGTCTGTTTGGAAATTGTGCTCCATCTTCTCTAAGGCAACTGTGTTCTCCTCTCAAATTAGTTTCCTTAAAAATATAATCTTACTTCGAGAACACCCTTGGGAGAGTGTGGTGGTGGCAGTTAAGATACCTAGTTTTGTGTTTTGCTAATGAAAAAAGTATTCTGTCAGTGTAGGTAATTATTTTGAATTTAAGTTATGGCTTTATAGCAGTGGTTCTGCTATGGTCATGGATGGTACGTGGGGATTCAAATGAAGTTCATGGGTGGCGGAGGGAATATTGCTTATGACCCATCGTCTTAGCTTATGAGTCATTTAGGCTTACATTTTTCACGAACTTATTTTTCTTCTTATGCTAATGGTGACTGCAATGACGATTCGTCTTTGTGCCAAATTTGTATCAATTTTATGAGTAAAAAAACTCCTTGTAGCATTTAGAAAATGTTGAATAGGCCGAACGAAAGGGTCTCTTGGAATGATGTTTTTGCATTTACTCTCGCTTAGTTATAATGATTTGGGAAAGCGTTGTGCATTGTTATCTCTGCTAACGGATAAATTTGAATTTTAATAGACCTCTATTTAGGAGCCATCCCCAATTTTCACTTCCTATCACTCTTGCCTCCTTGTATACCATTGAACTAGGATCGTATCACTTACTTCCATTCGGAAATCAATTTTGAGAGGTCGTGAATCTTTCTCCCTCATAAAACTTCGTAAACCTTAGTGGCGCGGAAATGTACCGATAGAGCATATTTCCTCGAGGCGAGACTTCTCCAGGTGAGACTCACGTGCTGATGTTCTCAGTAATAACACGGTCACCTTGTTGGCTGCTTTTCTCATCGTGTGCGACCGCTATCCATCAAGCGTGTTTACTCTGAGGAAGTAGGACGCGGAAGTCTCATGGTCCCGGTTTAGAGCTCTGGCGGACTCTTTAATACTACAGTGCACACCTGCCTTTACGAGCACGTCGAAGTAAACGCGTTTCATCCATACGCGGGTTTTAGGGCGATGGAGGAAGACGGTGCTTCCCTCCTCAGGTAAGTTACGCCTCGTTTTGCGGAGACTTTGGAAGAAAACCAAGAAAGACGAAAGAGCGATACTGGTACGAGTGAGTTAACATCCTCGCGTGTCCGTGTCAAAAATATTAGCCCTGTTTCTCTCTCGACGTTTTTTTTCTAAAGTTCGTGAACTTGGAAATAAGACTTCAAAAGTAAATTGTTGTAACACAGTTGTTTAAGGCTCAACTTTGTGAAAATTCATGGTCAATGAATAAAATATCTACGCATATTTTCAGAGGAATAATTGAAATTACGGATGTTTTGGTCTCATCGGAATGCCACATGATTTGGTCACCTGAAATGTTCGTACATCAACTCGATCAAGCAAAAACATACCAACGTATTTTTTTTAGCGGCCATTCTGGTTGCGAAATGTGCGCTGATGATGATGTAGGCAGTCGCGCGCTTAGGGGAAAGATATAAAACCATATTGTGATCAAATTATTACTTGATAATACACTTGAACGGTGGTTGAGAGAATGGGGTTCGAATTCCAGTAAAGTAAAATATGCATTTTATTGAGAAAAATTACTTTTTGGTGTTATAAAAATATTTATATCGTATTTTGTTGTTTTCGAAATGTTATCCGTTTAACGTGAAATGTGTGACTCGATGAAAAGCGAAATAGAAAATAAAGATCCAGTGATTTGCCCTTTTGTTGACAGGTCCCAAAAAATTATGATTACAACTCATTTTATACTTGAGGCTTTTACTGATTTTTATCGGGAAAGGCGTCAATCCCGTACCTTGACCTCATCAATGCGTGGAATAAATGGAGTTTCGAAGGAATGAATTGTTTGACTGCAGCTAGTTTAACCTATGTAAACGTTAAGATATTTTTTTAAAGATGGGCGGTGCTAGGCACTGAATGCATTGGCCTGTAGTACTACGTGAAGGCCTGAGGTACTGGATAGATTGTCCTAAATTTTATACTGTAATATGAGGTTCACGTTATAAGGATAACAGATATCTGGGGGGGTTGACATGGATGTGGAGCCTAGCCTTGGTTTTATTTATAACCTGAAATGCATGGCGGGTCATAAATATCGGGACTGGACTCTATTTCTGGCCTCGTAAACATAGGAGAGAGCATTGCATGTAGTCCACCCAAGTTTTTCTTTGTCCTACTGTTTCTGGTGAAATTGCGATGAAAATTTTACTGGGCAAATACGCACATAATATAATCTTCCCCATCAATAAGCACTAGCAAGGGTCCCTCTATCTCCCCATGTCAACAGTGGTGACGAGCGACATCTTCTTCGCTTTACCGACCTGGTAACCTTGACCTCGGTCTAAGGACCTCTGAAAGCTAGAGGGGGGGGTAGTGTAGAGGGGGTTGGCGGGGAGGGGATTGGGATCAGGAGGGGTGGGGTGCAAGTTGAAGAAGAGGGGGGTTGACGAGAGAGCGGAGGAAGGGAGGAGAAGGTGAGTGTCTCAAACCATCCAATCGACCAAACCTTGTATGAATGGCAATGTGATGTTCAATTGCGGCAATACATTTTATCTAAATGATTTGACATTCCTGTGTTCTCTATTGGTTGATGTCAGCAAGTACCTGATTCCAAAACAGAAAGCCTTTTATCCAGTGAACGCCAATAATTAACTGTGTCTGTTTCTCTGTTTACCATTTGAAAGGTACTGAGTAGTACCCTCTACTAGAGTAGAAAATTATGTAAAAATATTCGGAGCTGCGTCTACATAGCTTGTTCAATGGAAAAGATCACTAATTGAATGTTCGCGTGACAAACAGCGCTCACTCTGAACGAAGAAATGAGTTTGAGTATTAACACATCTTCCGTTAAAGTTTCAAATCGCTAGCTTCGCAGGCTCATTGTTAATGACGTTGAGCGTCGGTTAGGAAAGGAGCAATGGATGAACGCACATAATTTTTTCGTTTTAAATTTGCTGATAGTACCACAGAAAAACTTAATCGATTGAAAGGGTAGGAAATTAATGAGTAAATAATAACTTTTTAAAGTGGTATGCCTGAGTTCGTGATGGCAGAGAGAACCTCGAAGATAATTCACGGCCAGGCCAGTGAGTAGCAGTTTGAACTGAACTCTACTCGCAGTTTTTTTATTTGAAAGAAATATCCTTTATCAAAGTCATGGCGAACGCTGACGACTTCTTGCGTGTCTTCTATTTTCCAGTTAGACCCGCTTACCGGTAGAAAGTGACCTGGTTTTTGCTACATGGCAATGTATTGGTGCTCAAAAACAAAATTATACTTGATTCCTCTGCTAAAAATTGTGTCGTAGTACTTTATTACCCCTTGTACTCGCCTGATTTGTCTCCATGCGAATTCTGGATGTTTTCAAAGTTGTAATTAGCGATGAAGGGAAGGCGATGCAACTCTCTGTCAGACATCCAAAAGTCTTCAACCTCTTTTGCGGTGGAAATTCCGAAAAAATGAGTTTCAGGAGTGCTTAAAATCTGCGCAACTGCTTTCAGGATCGTAATAACTCACAAGGAGTCTATTTTGAATAAAATGTATTATAAACTAAAAATGAATAAAGTCTTCATTTTATTTCGCCCCAATCAAATTTTCCATTGGACTGTATACATGTACATAGTACCCCGCTAGTTATCGCGAAGACTTACGGCAGCAGGTGTTAGGACAAAAGCTAATGTTGTGCAAAAGTGGTTTTTAGCATCCGTGTGAAAATGGTGCTGTTTACACGAGTTTTGCGTGGAGAAATGGAGCATTTTTATTTATCAATCTCGTGTTTTACTCCGTTTTTTGGCGGGTGATCGAGTCGGCTTGTTGTGAGATTGGCTAATAATCACTAATCTACTGAAATAATCACCGATATCAGTAACTTTCACACAGGAAATACACGTGATGCTGAATCTCCATTTGGCTGCAGACCTTTTTTTATTTGAAAAATAAAATTAGAAATAGTGGTTTTCTGTTAAGGACAGGTACATACCAATAGAGAGAAAATAAAATAAAGATTCTTATTCCTACAATCGAGTTTTATATTCCGGTCGAATTTTCGAAATATTTGCTAAAACGTAACGATTTTTCGGAATATTTTTAGCGTTTTTGAGTGATCGTTCCCATAACGACCATACGTTTTGTTTAAGTCGAGATTCCGTGTATATCCGTTAACTGAATGATTTTTTGCACTAAATAAGATATGAATGTTTTCTTACAATCAATGTAAATGATAATATTCTTCCACTTTATATTCAACGGGCACCTTCTCTAGTGAGTTAGAGTTAGCCTGCCCCCCCCCCCCCCCCTGTACCTTTCAGTTCTCTGCCCGCTTTCCGTACCCTCCATGGTTTTTACTTTCTTGTCCTTTCATAGTTGGTGGGACTCCCATCTTTGTTCAACCAATGAAACAAGTACACTATACTGCCTCTAACATGTTTTTTTTACAAATCTGGTGTCTTCTCTGAACTTAATTGATTAAACGTACTTCTTCTCAAATTCTTCCAAAATTCTCTTTACTTTTGTTTATATGCCTCGTCCGTGCCCAAGCTATCGTAGAAGTTATCGTGATAATTTCCCGTTCGGATATCTGACTAGAAACTAGAGCCCTTAATTCTTCCGCCATCCAAGTTAATTATTTTTCATCCTTATCAGCTTCATTTTCTCACGTTCCTATTAATTCCTCAAGTAAGCGTCCCTGTCTCCTCTGGCAGTCGTCCATTATTCCATTCATAGTGCTAATTAAGAATTCGTTGGATTTTTTCGTAAGCATTCCGTCCATTTATTTTTCCTATGTTATGACCCTAGTTTTTTTTTTATAGGTGCACCTTATCAACTATGCTCTTTTGGGTTCCTTACTCTGTCCCTCTTCATCCATTGTATTGTGCTTTGTGTGGTATACATCTATATTTGGCTCGGTCTTTGTACGCAAATAGTTTCATACCTGATGCAAAGTTTGTCTGTTTCCTTATTAGTTTTTACAGTGCCGTTGAGCGTTGTACAAGATACTTTATCATGAAGCATTTTCCATTACTGCTAAGGCTAGAAATATTTTGCGCTGCAGTTATGAGGCGTAGAGGTTCACTCCTTTCACCCGTAGCAAGGTATATTCATTCAAATATTTTACCTAATTGTTTCGTATTTATTCGTTTTTTTACAGTAAAAGTTAAACATTGAAAGTCTCTTACAGTATGCATTAAAGGGGTGCTGTAGGTTTTATCGATTCCCTGCAATAAGAGGTACAATTTTACCGTGAAAGTCTATTTTTCGCGGTCATCGAGGCCGTAGTTCAGTTTTTTTAACATTGGTCGGACGACCTTCCCTTTCATCATCGTGAAAGATTTTTTTAGCGTGAAAACTTTGATATAATCACATCGCCTGTAATTCACATCTTCATCCATTTGGCCGTCGGGAAAACCTTTTTGCTGAAAACACATTAAACGATGTCATATTGCAAAGGATTTTCGATTAAATACATTCTTTCAGACTTGTTCTTATAGAAAACAGAATTTCGTGTTCATTTAAAGGCCCGTAACTTAAACGTATATCAAATTTCAGAGGTTATTGGGCATAATAGATTCTTTCAGACTTATTTTAATAGATAAGAGAATATCGTATCCATTTCTAGGTCTGTAACTACTTTTTTTACGAAACCGTGCTTAATTTCCACAATTTTTTAAAAATAATCTTATATTTTTGTTTTAGTTTTTTAATTCCTTTCACCAGTTACAAAATATGTGGAGATAAACTGAAGGTCCTATGACCCTTGGGAATTCCATTCCATATTTTGCAGAGTTGTAATTATAATGTAATATAAGTGTTGTATATACATTGGCCTGGTGAATTATGGTTAAAATACTTATACCATCATCAAATCTTACCACAACGTACCATAACAACGTTGGATATTTGCTTTTATCACGCGATAACTATAATTGGCGTCGGGAGTCATAACATGGAGGCTAGATCTTAGATATGAAGTTTTAAAGTTGAATATGTGGAACGAAAATTTTCAAGCTATCTTTGGTGTTATAAAATCCACAGCTCCAGGCTCTACTTTTTAGAATCTTTTAATATCCATTTCTATAATTTTTTGCACTTTTCTACAATTTTTATTTTTTGTTGTTGTTATTATTTGCATGTTAATACCTTTTCTGACCTTCCTTTTCCTTTTTTATTTTATTTTTATTTCCTTTTTGTATTTTTTTTTTAATATAAACATTTATTTACAATCAAATTAAATGTACTTTATCTATCAACGACAAAAATACCTTTAAACAAACTGCTACACCTGGCGATGCCAAAAATTTGGTGAAATGCGTAGTTTAAAAAAATAAAAAGTGAAGAAAAGTACAGAACATTATTGAAATGGCTATTTGATATTATACTTTGATTGGATTGGAAAGGCCAGTGATAATAGTGCAGTTTTTTGTGACAAATGAGTTGGATCCCCAAAAAGTAGTCAGTATATATTTTTAAGGATAGAGGAGTTAATTGAGAGCTCGAGGAAGAATGGAGGATGGAAGGAGAGGAACGGTGGCGGCTGGGGAGAGAGAAGAAGAAAGAAAACAAGTCGAGGGTGAGGATTGGAATCTCAATGCGATTCAATTATTTTCGAGTGAATTCGGATTTTGCGTCAGAGAGGCTGAAAAAAATGGCTGTAGGAAGAGGTTGAGAGATGAACATACGTTTGTTATGGAGGGAAAACAGACAAATATGGGGATATACTGAGAAAAGAAAACACGCATTTCAGATGTTAATCAAGATGATGATAAATCCTTGGGCTACTTAGTGCCATAGGGGTGATTAGTATTGCTCATAATTGATAAACAAGAGTTTTAAGCGTATGATTCCAGCTCTAACAATCTCTGACGTAAAACCACAGTCTATACAGATTTGCATCGTGCCGAAGCAAGTGCCTATAGTGGTGAATGTGTATAACTACTTGCAATACGGTGTACATGAAGCTAACTTTTGCTTACTTTCGCTAACTTTTGCATTGCCTGATAACAATTGATTTTTGCTGTTAATGCTTAATGGTGAGGGCTTTTTCATCCTCTTTAAATTGTCGTAATCTCGTTTGGAGCACCGATGTCACACTATCGTTAGCGGAATAAATGATCCGTTCAATGGTTAGGCATTTCAAAGAAGGGGCAAAACTTTCTTCAATTTTTGAAATATGTACTGAGTAGTTTGTTACCCAAGTCTAGCACTTATGGTTTATGACATGATGTACATCTATTCTGACTTTTTAAGTGACATAATGACAAAACAGGAAGCGCATGTATGAGTATTTCTTGGAGTCACTATTACATTTTTGCAATTGTTGTGAGGAATGAAAACACGAAAGGAATTACGGAACAATGCTTTTTCACACATAATTCTAATCAGTAACCTGTATTATTCACCTTCAAGTACTGTTTACACCTTCGATTTTGTAGCTAGAGAGACCCTGATTTTTTATTTCAAAATATAAAATAAATTAATGTCCTGACAAAGATTTTAACAAGCAAATTTTTCACTTCTGAGCTGCATCTTTCTGGAAGGGGCATTTTGTTTGATTCACAAATCACATTCCCAAAAGGCGTACTATAGGTATTAATTAACAACACTATGAGTTTTACTCATCAATGTTAATGAACATTCCTCAAAAAAGGAATTCAGTTCCTCACTGCACAATTTTCGTCCTCCCATGATCTTCAAGGATTACTCAGGGGCCAAAGTTCACAGGGGTGACAGATACTGACTAAGGGTTACAAACGTATTGAATCATAGATTTCAAAATGCACCAACGTCGATGATAAGCTCTTAAGATCCTTCTTGTCATCCCTTGATCTTCAAGGGTTACTCAGGTGTCATAGGTCACAGGTGTGACAAAAAGCGAATGGGAGCTGTCGAATCACAGGTTTAAAAAAGTGCCAAGATTGATTGTAAGGTCTTCAGATTCCTCTTGTCATCATATGACCTTGAAAGGTTACTTCAAAGGTTGTATGTGCTGGAGAACTGGCCTTCAATTTTGAGAAGATGGGGAGTTGCTGCTTTTTTTTAAAACTATGGGTGCAAGTCTGACTCTATTCTTAGAACCCAGGGAGAACTATTCAGAAATGACCTTCAAAGAGATCAACACTCTTTCCACTTTTTAATAGATGGAACCAATCATATTTAAATAGGCCGTTTCTGGAACTAATCAACAAATGAGGAATATTATAAAAAATAGTCTGATATCCTGCACAAATCTAAGATAACTCAGCTATTATTTATATCGACTTACGCATCAGAACAAAGTTTGAACCCTGGTCAATCACACGTCTTCACGGTAAACGCTGCTTTAGAAGGCATTTCAAGAGTAGTTTTGAATAACTTTTGAAAAAAAAAAAATTTTACAGACTGGCATAAAAAGAAATACCTTATAGGCTGCCTTCAGTTATAAAATAATCTCTTTATAATTAGCGGTACAGCTGGACTAGTTATGTTACTGCTTCTGAAGAAACCCAAGTCCTCTGAGCCACAGACATAATCTACACTATTATTGTACGACAAATGCCTCACAACTTCTATTTTTTCCAGGCTCAAATTAACCAACCTTTGGTCCTCTTTCAAGTTCTTTGCCTTCCCTTTAAAAAGCATAAACACTCTTAGATGCAGGCCACATTTGATATATATTCCTTTGACATAGTTACCACGTACGGACAGAGGGTAGATTAAAGTGTTCGGGAAAAATTGTAACCTTAAGGCACAGTCTAAATTATTTGTTTTGACTGTGCTTAAGGACTGCGATACAGGAGACTCAGTGAAAAACATTTGGTATCACTGGACCAATGAAACCCATGACCACGAAATATATTCACTATGAATTTCCAGGAAAAAGATTTAAAACAGTTTTTGGCTTTATCTTGCACTATCGCAATATGTCTTGCATCTTTATTTGCCCTGCCTATCTCCTATCTACAACCAGTACATCTCAATCTATTATTAATTCGAAGAACTGTCATGTAATTCATCAAACAAGAAATATAATCTCTTACCCTCTTTAGTGAAATCTTAATTGCCTGGTTTCCAACTATAGACATTCAATTAAAAATGACTCACTCGTTGGATGATCCTGGCGTAACTGTATATCAGGGCAAAATGTGCCATGATCGGCAGAAACTGGGTGAAAAGAAACATGTAAGCAACGCTATAAAAAGCCATCGAAGGATACTTTCTTTGGATATAAGAGGAGAATGGTATCTAGAATATTTCCCCGGGAAGACTGTCTTTATGGCAGGTAACTTCTGTTTAAAGCTTATTAGAGACGGATTACTGGATTTATAAAATATTATGAGGACAGCGACTAACACCAATCTCTTTTTATCAACTGGCTGTCTTCAAAATGTCCCGAACAGAGCAAATAATATTGTACACAAGCAAGCGGTATTTTTCCCGTCTCAATCTTTTCTACAGCAATGGATGACCCATCGCATGCACCCGTAATGATCATAATAAATTATATTAGCGTGTTAACATGAAAGAATTAGAATGCGCTCACGTTTTGTGAGCTTCAAAAAATATCAATATGCACCAAACGACCTGCTATGATATTTAGAGAATCGGAAAAATGACACTCCCGAATTCCATTTCCGATTCCTGCTGCAGTATTATTTGATACAAATTAAATGTAAAAACACTGTACGTAGTCGCAGCACTCAGCACACAGTCTCAATCAAAGCCGGTATGACATCCAAAGTACGGTAATGTGTCGTGAGATTGAAATACAGGATGAGTTTGAACGGTTGTTTCTAGTAAGCTTGAACTGCGTTTTATTCTCACTGTTGGCTTATTACGCAATTTAATCTTGCATCCCCTTCAAGGGGAGGGATTGTAAACTATTCTCTACAAAAGTAATAGTTCCATTATTTCACGAAGAAAAAAATAGGGTCTAGTTCCAGTGGGCGCAAGTGTATGTACTCACCCCACATTACGGTAGTTATACACGTTCTCCGCATGGAGCGCTACTAACAGCTAGCTGCAAGAATTGTGCCCGTCTTGTCGCGACTGTATAGACTAAGGAGCTATAAGAGGAGGAGAACACGGTCATAGAGAAGAGAGGAGAAGCTCCCGTTTGGAGGGAAGGGAAAACCCGTTCCAAGCGTGTCGCGAGCAGAAGAAAAGGGGGAAGGAAGGTTTCGAACACAGCGTCACGTAGGCGGTGAGAGAGCTAAGTATTTTCTCTGGTGATCTACGTCATTTACCACCATTATTTGAAGTTGGAGACTCGTGTGCTCGTGGGTGAGTCAGTGCGACGCTAAGATTCTACATTTACATCTACAAAATACCCTACAAGCCACCTCAGGGGTGTGTAGCAGTGGGTGAGTAGTCACCATCATGCACCTGCTATTAGTACTAGGTAACGGATAAGGATACAAGTATTAGGGAGTCCTACAATTACTAAGAGCTACACGACCTATCGACAAACCTAGATAAAAGTCTCATTGGCAGCTGTTATGGTCCCTTATCGTTAGCGGTCTAAATCGGTCTATTTTAAAGGTATAGCGGTCTATTTTAAATCTGTCCGTTCTGTAGTCTAGTTCCCTAATTTTATTCTCATGATCTGATCTACCGTAGCATGTCGGATTTCGTAAATATTATCGACGTTCTCAGAGAATAGATCGGTTTGGAACTTACACAATAGATTGAGTCTTTGAATCTGGTAATTTCTGGAATATATTTTCTCCACGAGAGATCAATAGTTTAACTCCGAGGTATTTAACCGATTCTACAGTCTCTAATTTGCTGTTGTTTATGCAATAACTGTTACAAGGAGAGTTTTTGCGCATCCAAAAATTCATGACAACGCATTTTTTCAGGTTTAATTCTAGCTGCTACGCATCGCACCACTCCTGCATTGCCTCAAGGTTCTTAGTTGACGCTAGCTTGTCAGTAAAGCTACGGATTTCTCTATACACCACTGCGTCATCTGCAAATAATCTAAGCTTACTGTCAACTGTTTCAACGATATTGTTAATGAACAAAAGAAACAAAAGTGGGCCTATGACACTTCCCTGTGGGACACCCGACGTGACTTTTACTTCAATAGAGATATCGCCGTCTAATACAACCCTTCGAATATTAATTAATTATTAATAAAATAACATTAAATTATTTTTAATTAATTTAAATACTAAATTTTATTAAATTATTAATAAAAAACAATTAATATGTTTTGTCTCGTTTCATAATTTCAGGTTGACGTTTACCGTCAGAAAATGCTTTAATGTCGATTTGGTATGATGAAGTTCTGGTAATGTTCTTAATAATGTAGGTACATCAGTTATTACACGTGTTAGTTGACGACGATATCGAGGTGAAAGCTAATTTGGATGGGTTATCAAGCTAGAATATTTAACCGGTCGTTATAGTGTACTTTCAATCAGAAATGTGAGATCAACGTGTGACATGAATGTTAGTCTGCGTTAGAAGACTTGTATCGCGGTGTTACAAGATTTTTATCGCAGCGGGAAACATGAGTAGAACGAACTTTTAACTTTCGCCACTAGCTCCTTACGCAAACTTACCGCGCACTGTCGACGCGTATGGCTCGTTTTCTGGAGCGGAGTTTCTCCTCCTCTTACAAGACTTCTTATTGTTAGTATAGACTGTGGTAAAACTTTACAAAGATATAGATGGTGAGTCATGACATCTATCATTCATCTATGTTGCATAACTCTCATTTGTCTGCACTCTGGTTTCCTGACCACTGAGACGAGCAAGTATTTAGAAATATTTCTCAAAATTAAAAACCTTAGCCAGGAAAAACCTATTGAGAATTATATATATTTCATATTCAGAAAGCTAAATCATGCACTTGTATACAGAACTCTGGGCTGCTTTGTGCCATAGCATGCTTGGGGTGTACGCAAGCCAACTACTGATGCAATGCACCAAATTATTGTGGCAGAGGAGATAAATGGTGTATTCACCGTCCACAAATGGATATCTCGGAAATTAAATGAAAAGCCTCAAACTTTCCGAGGAGTCTCCTGAAGTAACATGGCAATGGAGCAAAAACTTAGGGTAAAAAGTAGCATTTTATCAATTACGTAGAAGAAGAAAATGTGAGCCAAAGTAGTAGGATTTTGCATAAAATCCACATTGAAAACATAATTGAGAACAGTGGCTAGACAATTATCCCGTGAGTCACCTGTCGCTACGTCGGGACCATTTGATGAAATATCGACCTGCGGGCTGTAAAGGATAAAATATGATTGCCATTGTTTTCATTCGTATTCCTCGAGTTAAGAGACATGTCCACTTGTAGTATGAATAAATTGATGGAAATTTATTATGCATTCAAATTAGACTCGTAATTTTTCTTCTAAAAGGACAATCACCTTCTCATCCGTGAAGTTCTGACAGTATTTGATGCAGATCGATATCTTCGTTTCGTATTTAATTACTGCTCATCCCCTGAATTCCTCGATGATATGACAAATGGGTTGAGAATTTCCAAAATTTACGGCTAAAGTTAAAAGTGAGAGGTATTTTATGAGGTAACGTTTTTTATGATGGCATTAAATTGAATTGATATGAATGTGTTTTTATGTCGATCTGTATACATGATTTAGCTTGGCGAATATGAAAATTGTATTATTCTCAATAGGTTTCTTCCTGGCTAAGGTTTTTTTATTTTGAGAAATATTTTTAAATACTTCCTGGTTTCAGTGGTCAGGAAACCAGCATGCAGACAAATAAGAGTGATGCACCATAGATGGTTGATAGAGGTGATGAATCACCTTGTATATCTTTGTTAAGTTTTACGTCAGAGGTTGTTAGAGTTGGAATCGTGAGTTCAAAACTCTTTTTATCAACAATAAGCTATTGAATCTACTAAAGTAAAATCTAGTAAAAATTAAACCATTTCTCAGGGAATAAAACAGTTATTTTTTTTAGAGATAGATTGAGTAATTATGTGGGATTACTACTTACCGTTTTAATCAGTAGTCACGGAGAGGTATTCCTAGATCCTTATAGATAACCCTCTGAGGAAGAAGTAAATTTAATTATCTGCTGGAGGCTTTCGCATGCTGAGTGATTTCGGGTTGCCGGACTTCCAGTTTCCACTGCGTTAGTTCATCATTTATGGCGATGACGTTTCGCATCCATTGCAGGGGACATCTTCGGATCATGATCTGATAATCACGAAAAAGATGGACCAAAAGTGTCTCCTAAGTCATCACAAAAAGATGAACCAACGCAGCGGAACCCGAAAGTCATCCAACTGAAAACGAGATAATTTAATATTGAGTTCTTAGTAAGACTGTTTGTTGCTGCTTTACGATCTATAATAATTTCGTGTAGGTACACTTTTGTCGGTCGAAAGACAGTTTTATAAGCATAATGTTGATATCACCCCTCCCTTAATTGCTAAATCCATGTTATAGCACCCCTCAGAATTCCTCCCACTGTACTGAAAAGTTCATACCCCATCGTTCTGCTTAATTAAGCTCTTAAGTGCTGGTTTTTGTCTCAGCGTTCCAAAACCTGCATTCTGAATAGCGTTCAATGTTCTCCGTTGAAACAACGGTCCGCCGAGCCGCTACGGTACTGGGAATGGCAGAGGATACATATGCATTTCCTCGGGGTTGCGAAGAGATCTTTACTCGAATGAAAATCAGCAACACCGCTGTAACCTGCGAGCCGTCACAATGTCGTGTGGTGGAGGGAGTTAGAGTGCAGCCATCTTTTGCCTCTGTGAATGGAAAAAAGGGTTTGATGAATGTGCGGGTATTATGGTGACATTATGGTTGCTTTCCATAGCTTCTGCTTTTTGAAGTTATACTTCTTTGCGCCCGTTGGAGACTTTTGGGATGGGATGTTGGTCGAGAAACCGCGTCACGCTCTATTCCGCGTCACGCTCTTTTTTGGGTGAGAAAAATCCACAATTGTACTCATTGATACGAATTCCTGGGTATTTTTAATCGAGCTAAGAGGATGAAATTTTCAGGGAAGGGTTCAAATTTGGTGTCGAGTCAGGAAAAAATCGAAAATCCCAATATTTTTCATTGGTTTCGAGTCCAGATAGGATTTTGTTTTTTAATGGGTTTAAATGGGAAAAACGAATAATTTACGTGTAGAGTAATTTTTATTCGTTCATTAAAATATGAAATAATTTAGATACAAGTTTCATTCTTTGACTGAAATGAGGCCAAAAGATCAATGCATTTACTTCTTGCAACCGATGTTTCTCTATCGATCGATAAATTGAAATATTTGAAGTTTAAACGCAAAATTAATGCAAATTTCGATCTTTTTTCATTTTCGTTGCTAAGCAATTTTTTCATTGTTCCCGAGACTTCCAGTACCTTATACGCGTACTATAAAGATTAAACTTAAAGGAATATAACATTCTCCGTGCGTATTTAAATCGCTTTTAACGATATTATGCCTTAGAAATATACTTTTTACAATGTTTTATAATTATATACATAAACTGTTTCGTAGCTTTGACACTCCTCCATTTGCTCATGCCTACGAAATCCGTTGGGATCGCTCCAGATTCCTCCATTTTGCTTCTGAAACACTCTTTACACCTTATTCCGGGTTTCCCTCTCTGTTTTTCCAGGAAACATTAATCCTTGCACCTACTTTCTGAAATGTACCTCGAAACTCCATTCTACAAGTCAAAACCATGTAAAATGATAATGTTCTATGATGCATTATCTCTTGGATTTTGAAATTATGAATTCAAGTACTACGCCATGTGTTTAATATGTAAATTATAATAATTGAGATCAGCAAAAATAAAATGAAATGTGAAAATCCATAGCATCTACTTAGCTCATATTGATTGAATTTCATACTGCCAAATAACTGTAATCATGTTTAATTACAAATATTTACTTCAAAATTGCTCAATGGCATGAAAATAAAAGGAAAAATATAGCAATTACTAAGAAGAACAAAGTACATATGTCATGGGACCATTCGTTTTATGCTATTATCTCATTATTATATTCTTAGGTCAAAAATTGACCCAGCTAAAATAATTTCCAAAAGAAGTAAGACCTTATTGCATTCGTTTTTAATGATTTACAATGTACTGTCATACACTTTTCCCCTTTTGCTTGCAAACTGCAAGCACCCATTTACTCGTTTTGTACGTTCGAACTTTGAAAAGAAGTTTTGTTTAAAATAACAATATATCGAAGAGAAATATATTGAATAATAGAGAAAAAATGTCTTTTATTTCATTTATATATCCTGTCTGCCTGTGTGTGTGAGCGGGTGTGTGCGACCGGCCAAAGAAGTATAACTTCCACCGTCTGGTCCGACGCAGACCACGTTTTTTTACGTTTTCTGTTACGCTAAAAAGAACATTCCTTTCCGATAGCCATAGCCAAAGAAATTTTGCGCACAATTTTTCTTCATCATTTACACTATTATGTTAAGTGGTTAATTTGCGCTGATTGTGGTACTTAATTAACCGTTCCTTTGAAGTTTCTGAGTGTAAAATGAGCACAACCATGTCTGTATTCGCGGAGTGAGCCCTTTCGCGTCCGCGATTCTCGGAAATTCTTCTCCACCGGGGTTTTGAGTTATGGGAGAAAGTGAAGAGGAGAGGGGAGGAGGTCGTGGAGAGAGGAAGAACACGGAACGCATGAGGAAGAAAGTGATTACGCAGTCACTCCGAAACGAATGTGGCAGCAGCTGTGCCTGGAGAGGGCGAGGATGCGAGTGTAGTGAATGTATGGGCGTGGGAAGTGGGAGAGTGGGTGTTGGACGAAAGAGGGACCCTTGAGTGGGTAGAGCCTGCTTCCCTTCTTCCGACCCGTTACGCTGGTGCAGGGTGGAGTGTTAGGGTGCCCGGTGTGGATTGCCTTGCACGAGGAAATTGCTTCGTCAGCGGGTGACAATGGGAAGAGTGCGGAGCTGGACGGGGTTGCAGCGAGGGCAAACAAGGTGAACTCAGGGTAGCAGACTACGGAAGATATTTCCGCATCATATAGGAGGACTTCCACCCGTGTGTGTTTGCGTGATGATGAGGCAATTGAGAAAGACCTAGGCTGCAGTGCAAAGGTTTTCATTGAGATTGAAGTGGTGGGACCGTGCTAGTGATTCCCTCTTTGTCTTCTTTTCATATGCACCCATGAATCCTCCGTGTCTACGTATACACCTTCATGGTAGCATGTTATCCACTATATTTCTAGGTTTTCTCTTAACTTGCGGGCCATTTTTTTAACGAATTATTGAGTTGCCAGTCTCCTCAAGGATATGGTGATTGAATCCACTCATAATCATAATAAATTCTTGAGGTGATTGACTATTTAATTAAATCTCTCTTAATCATTTGCTGACTCTTCTTTCTCGCATTTCTTTTAAAATACATTGAATCCTATGCAATAAGTCTAAGTATTTCGAGCTACACTGTAGTTAACATGTGTTTATGGATTCAAATGAAACAGGCATGCATGGAAAGATGAAAAGATGTTCCGAAAAGATAAGCAGGCATGCGGGACATGTTGTTCGCAGTAGTTACAATATCAGAAAAAATAGGTTTATATAGCTATTAAAGTAACTAGACTACCTGCCGAACAACCAATTTTTCTAGTTTTAATGGTAGATATTACAATCTCTAATTGTTCGTGGAAAAATGCAGTTTAATAGCTGTCTGTGGAAGGAGATGGAATAGACTCTTAAATAGGAGGAATATTAGGAGTCTTAAGAAAAGGAGAGCGTGCATGAATCAATGCATGAATGTAAGAGAAGCGAAAGAGGTGTGTAAGAATAGTGCATTATGGAGAAAATTATTAAGAGAGAGCCAGTTTTCTAGGCCTAACAGCAAAAACTAAGTTCTTTGGCTTTGCCTACCCCGAAATGGAATTGGTTTGTATGAATGAATGTATAGCTGTCCGTTCGCAGTCTGGTCCCCCTATTTTATGCTTTGGGTCTCTTCTCGTGACGATGCAAAGATTGAATAGAAATCGAATAGAAAATAAAATTATCCTGGAAATTGCTTTGTGGGTTTGGGTGGCAAGGTATTCGGAAATGAGGGAGTGGGGAAGGTGTTAGGTGGACGAAAGGGGAGTGAGCGTTCTTTGGGCCAGTGACGTAAAAACGAGGAGCCATTTCGGATCCCCTCCCCTTCCTGTACCCTAGGGCCACCCGCCCTTTATCTGCCATCCCTCCCTTCGTGCTCCCCGCCTCCGTGAACTTCCCGGATCTTCTTATCTGACGTCATAGCAGCATCGGTGGCTGGGAGGACGCTAAGCGATGGCTGAGGCATTGAATGCGGGGGCAGAGATGCCCGTAGGACGGTGAACTTTCGGGTGTCTCCCATGCATTTCCTATGGCAGAGCGTGTTAAATGGGACGAGGGTGTGGTGGGTGATTGAGTGGAATAGCCCCGAGGCGGCCATTTTTGGGAGAGTTTTGAGGTCCCGCCGTTCATTAGTGGGGGTTCGGTGTGACTTTTGATGGGTCTTGCATCCCTTGTATTTTGAGAAAGTTTATTTTTCGTTAACCCACATATTGCGCGAATTAAGTGATGCCACGAATGAATTACAGCAGGACGCTTAGGACTGGCTCTTGGTCGCAATGATGGGTAAGGATGGGCATGGTGTTGGTGTTACATTAATTGAAAAATGCGGTGACGAGGTCCGTTGGTAAAATCGAGTAAAGATTGCTTTTGCTGGAAAAAAAACTTTAGTGCACTGTTATTTGAACTAGGCAAAAGGTGTTACATCTCCTTATTGAGGGATTTTGCTATAAGAATCAATCACATAGGTATTATTGTGTACTTATGTGAAGAATTGTATCTTTCAAAATTAAAATAGTTAAAAAAATTAAAATATGAAATATGTTGTCAAAGGGAAAGAATATTGATTCTTATCACGTATTTAATGGAATTTTATCTAGTTAAATCTATGTGTTTGCATAATGTGTGTCGTTAGCTTTTGATAAGTTTCGATGAAGCGGTCGATTGAAATGACATTACTCATGCTTGTCCATTGCAATGTGTGAAGTGTTCGAAAGGAGAAATATTGCTATTGCCACAAACAATTTTATAACAACGTAATTGAGTACTTTTAAGATTCGGGGTAACAACTCCCGGAATTGGAAAGATTATCGTCATTTTCCACCTATTAGCGTCATTCCCTTGCTTGAAATAGCCTCGGGTTATCCGCGCCAGACATCTTCGTGTCTTAAAACCCTTTAAGTTCTCCTTTGGTGCCATTTAGAGGGGCACCACCGAAACAAGGTACCCGACACGGACGGAAAATTTAGCCTGACAAATTGCGCCGTGGCAAAAATTATACCATCGCACGAACGGAACGGAAAAATAAAAAAATAAAAAAATAAATAAAAAATATAAAATTCACTCGCAACGGAAATAAATCAAGGGAAACGAAACTAATGGATAAGAGGGAGACGCACAACGAGGATTATGCGATATGCAAGAATCATAAGGGAAAGGGGAAGTGACACGTGGGAGAGTGGAAAGGACGGTGGGAATAATGAATGGGCATGTTGGGGGAGGGAGGGAAGGTGGGGGAGGGGGGTTGAAGTGGGGGGGAGGACACAGCCGCTTTTGGTGGACGGGTAGAGGTGGACATTCGCCGCATCGTTGTGAATTATGGGCAGTTGCAAATCGTGCGGTTTTTAGGCGTTGCCGGAAAAGGTTAGCGTAGTCGACGGAGGTTTAACGGGTGTGTGCCTGGATTCAAAGGTGGGGTTTTGAGAAAGGTGTCCTTTTCTACGGGTTGTCTACCTCCTGTAGAAATACTCCTTTCTCTAAACTTATTAGATCTCAGGTTGAAATTTAGACCAAGAGTTTTAAACCTTTAATTGGCTGCTGCTTGACTCAGTGGCCATATATGTTCCCCGTCCCTAGGATAGTAGGACACTACTAGTAGTCCCTCAAGGTCAATGGGGTCTCTTTGCTCTGTCAAAATTGTTTTCCTCTTGGTGGTGTCCTCCAAGGATTTGTAAGATCTGGTAATTGGTCGTTTTGCCGACATCCGACCTTCCAGGGGTTACGTTATCAGCTACAAATCCCGTACTTTTTTTACAGAGTTTTTTTACGGAGTAAGATATTTTCTTTTTCACTGCATAAAACTTATTTTCTCAACTTGGGTAGACTACGTTCAATTTGATCGCAAGCATAAAATTATGAATGTTGGTAGGAAATGTCTTCTGATAGGAAGCATCTTTGACAGAGATACATGCAATTTAATATTAAGTCGGCTATTTCAGAGATCTACAGTCAAAATATTGATTGAAATTTAGACTAAATATATTTAGAAGGATTGAGGCGGATTTTTTTCTCTGTCCATATCGGTTAAGTACGACACGTCTCTGGTTTATATTTGAAATGAAATACACTCATGCATGCATCTAAACATGTATGTGTTTAATTATTTTACATTTGTTAAATAGATACTATAAAGTTCCAATATTTTTGTAGCATGTGATGTAGAGCGTGATCGCTGGAAACTCACCCCATGCCACTCACCCTTGACGTTGCTTGCTCGGTACTGTGTGTATGGAAAAGGAGGAATGGGGGTAGAGTTGAAAAATGCGAAAGGCGAGCCCATATTATGTCTCGCGGTCACTTTATCGACGCGCCGTGGAAACGTATCGAAACTGTCCTTTTGGCAAAATGCAACTAGAAAACAATACGTTTCGAAGGTCAAGCCTTTATTGTCGGTGGTACCAGCACGCTAGTGACCAAAGATTAATCATGATTGCAATCTTGTAGAAGATGTCGTGCAGCATCCTGAGTGACGAAAAAAATGTTATAATAACCCGATATAATTTTTACTAGCTTCTTAACTTCGTACCTCCCCTTCACATTAATATTTCTGCATGTACGTACAGACCTTTTACTGCACAAATTTTCTGAAAAAAGTAATTGGAAAATTGTAGCAATTGGTTCATTTTTACACCCATTCGTAAAAGGGTTCACTTGAAGTTATTGAAAAACTCCAGAATCTCCGTGAAATCCCCAGAACTACTAATGAAAAATTGTTATGTAAAACGAGGTCAATGAATTTACATTTAAATTCAATTGGAAGGCCCGGTGTCATTTTTTCATGCTTCGTAGCGATCTGAATTAATATGATACATTGCTTTTTCTTGTTTTGACAGCTACTGCCCAGAAAATTATTTAGCAATTTATATTTATGGTGAATTTTAAATACTACAAGTCACCTGGGTGTTGTGAACTTGAATTTGTTCCATTTTTTCAGTCTTAGATTCCAGTTTTGCAGTGTGAGATAATTAGGCTGCCCATGTTTTGATGTCTTAATTTGTGGTTATTTTGGAGAATTCTATACCAAGAGAGCTTCACTGATTAAGAGGATGAGTGTAATTTAAAAAAATTTAATTTCTTTTAATGAGAAAGTTTTGTCTATATTTCCTCATATTGTTCTCTGTTGCGAGCATCTGGAACCCTCTTGTTAGATATTGCTGAATTGGAATTGAATTAGAACTTTTTTTCTTCTACATGGATGTCATTTTAAATGTTGACGTAGTTATCGGACATTAAAATACGTTTGATCACTTTGTTCCCATGGCAAGTATTCAATTTGTATCCCTATAATTATGTTTTCAAATTTATTTTATTTTTATTTCAGTTAAACTGCGTAATTTCTCTTTGTATTAATATGTGCAATGGATTAAATATTCCCTCTAAAAGTGCCTTATTAAATGAAATATAAAATGATCTGTCATCGCCAGACCTCGGTTGTACGAGCACTGACTATTGATCTTAAAAACAGTATTTATGGGTATTTAGAACTATTCCCATTTTTATCCTCAATTATTAAAAGAAATTGGTTATCGGTACTGCTGACAGTGCTACTTCTAGAAGTTCAGGTAGTGCAGTAGATCGTAACTCAGGTGTTACATGTCTACGTTGTACGTAAATAAAAAGCTGTGATATACTCCTTTAAGATATACTCCTTTTAAGTACCATAAGTTGTTGAAAGGTATTTACTTCCATCATTAAAATTCAATCTTACTATTTAGGAAGTAATTGATTGATAATTTACATGCTTAGCTACTTCAACGTTTCGATAAAAGTCGATCATTCCGTAAACATCAAATTTCAATTGCTTTGAAGGGTTTACTGTGTATAACACTTAGGTTCTCAGAGGTAGTCTTATCTCATAAAAATTTTATAGAGAGATATCGTAGGCAAATTTCGATTTCAAATGGACTAAAAAAAGAAACCTACTCTGAAAATACAACGTATTGTGAAATGCCTGTAAATTATTCGGTGATGATTTGACTGCCGGTATGATATTTTATTTTATTCATCTTTATTGTTAACTTTATTCGGTCATCAGTATTATTCACTCTCAACGCCCACCTGCTATTTTCCGGCATATTTTTAGCTCCTTTTATTTCTTCTGGAGCTGGGCCTCCGAATGCCTCAAATGCACACAAGTTGGCTGTGCGAACCACTTGCCCATCTGATTAAGACGATCGTGATATGTGTGAAGGCTCTTGAAAAAACGATGAAGCCACTAACTTTGTGTTGAAGCAGCAAAAAAAGGAATATTATACACGGATTAACTCTGTTTTCATAAGAGCTTAGCCAGTACTCATAGCAACATGTTTTATTTCTGTTCACTGCTCTAATTGTAAGTAGGTAGGTAGGATTTGGCATCTTGGCGCATATAAGTCGGGAGTCTCTAGCGCACTGAATACGCCACCGGAAATTTTAGCAAGTAATTGCTACTAAATATTTCAAGCCAGGGGTGGATATGTTTATTATAATTTTTCAGTGAAAAACGATTCCACTAAGAGAGGGACACAGTAATGCATTTCCTTCGAGTAGTATTTGTGTACAATTTGCAATTCGGGTGGCATTATTTAAGGAATCTACAGCAGTTAGGAAATTCGTAATCGGTTAATGACCATCTTATGAGGGGTTTGAGACTAATATTCACAAAATGCGAAAAAACAGACTTCCTTAACCTCCTATATTTTTGAAATATTGTTGCGTCTCTCAGATATTTCAATGTGATTTAAAGATTTCGTGATTTTACTTACCTCCATAATCTATTCATTTTAATGATTTTCCATTAAAATTAACGAATATCATTAACAAGTAAATAACATCCCTACTTTAGACGATAATGTCATGCAATATGGCTCATAAGGAGCATTATTTCTCTAATGGCATTCGAAAGTTTTGAATGGGCTTGTGTTAATGAATTAACTGCTATACTGTAGCGTGCATCTTAGAAATATAATAATTTTCTGTGATATATTTATCTCTGAATTTAACCATTAATAATTATTACAAAAAATCAAACATTGTGGAACAAAACAATGTTATATCGTTGGAGATTCAAGTTGATAAAATGCTCTCTAAGACCTTTACTAGTTTGGAATTATTGCAATGAACGATACCTAAGTTACATAGAAAATGCCGGCATAAAACTGAAGTGTCCACACTGCGACAGTCAATGCTCTTATAACTCACGGCATGTGCTATTCCCAAGACCACGCCGCTCTCTTTGCTTGTAACCATGTATTGGAGTTCACCGTGTTCCATGACTGTGATTGTTCGTGAGGTGAACATGAATGAAGAGGGGGTGTGAAAGGTGTTTGCAAGGGGCAAGGGAGTTTCGTTGGGAGTATAAGAAAACAAGCCGTTGTTGTTTCTTTTTGGCCAGTGTTCATGACAAATTTGTTCTTAGTCTATATTTCATACTGCATTCAAATTTGTGGATGTTTCTCTGTGTCCCTGTTTGGTAAACAAATGAACAAGGAGATATAAATAAATGTGAAACTCATCAGTCCTGAGGTGACTGTGCATTGTTTTTGTTCGTATAATAGCCTTGCAGTGTAAAAATACCCAATGATATTTAAGCACATGGCGTAATTTAGTTAAAATTATAGGAATTTAGATGTATTATTAGAACTTTCCCATGCTTCTCAATACTGGCGTGCCTTTTTCTTTGGGTCACTCCCCTATGACTCTGGTTGTGGCGGTATAATGTGCTGAAATCCTCTGTGTCGCATAATGGTGTGAGGTCGGAGGGCGAGAGGGAGAGGAGAGGATGGGGAGTGAGAGGAGGGTTACTGAGAGTTAGGAAGCGGGAGAATTGTCACAAAAGAGGGGATTGGGGTCAGCGCCGCGTTTAAAGGGTCGCATGAGCCATTGTTTTCGAAAACCTGGGATGATGAGGAGCTGTTTGGAGAACGATCTGGGAGGGTGGAGGGGTTGAGAACGGAGCGGGGTGTAGGAATGTGGGAGGGTGGGTGGGCGAAGAAACTGTTCTCTTGCGGAGAGAGGGAAGGATTCGATGTTAATGGAGGATGGGTTGTGACAGGAGAGTATGATATGATGCAGGAGGAGCGTATGATATTATGCTCTCTAAATATTTAGAAATGACGGAGGTGACATAGAGAGATTCAATTTCTCGTGGATAGATACCCACAAGAATTCCTTCTTCCAACGCATCGTCAATGACTACAAGATAATACGGATCAAGGCACCAGTCCGTCCGACACCAGACATCAGAGCAAGGCACCAGATATCTTAATTTTCATCCTTCCGCTTTCCATTAGTTTCTTTTCCCAATTTACTCCCACTTTCATCTTGGTTTATCTGTGGTGCTCCTTAATGAAATTAGTATTTATCGTTGTCACCATTGACCCCATTTTTTGTGGCATGTAATTATGTTTCAATGTTCCAGGGCACATAAAGTCAATTCAATTCTTCCATGGATGACGTCCTAATATCCCGTGCAACACTCCCCTGTGGTGGCTTCTAGGGTGGTATGTAGATGTAACAAATATGTCTAAACAGATCCCACTATCCGCCCTTTCACTGTTCCCTCTCTCCCTCAACAGCTAACCTACTACCTAACACCCCTAGCCATGCATTTTTGAGGCGACTCGCCGAGTAAATGCAGATGCAGAAGTGACACTATAAGGGCAATGAGGTCAGCGCCACATTTAAAAGGTAGCACACTCTATTGTTTTTGAAAACCTGTGTTGAGAAGTTGTTTGTGAGAGTTCGCTTGGAAGCGAAGGGGTGCATGGGGAAGAGCGTGGAGGAACTACTTTCTCCCGGAGAGTGATGGGTAGATGGGTGTGGATGGACGGGAATGTTGGAAGGGCGGAAGGGGCGGTGCCCGGGCGCCGAACAGCACGAGGGGGGGCAAACGAGTGAGACGTCGTGGGCCCGCGCCAGCACGCGAGACGGCCAGGGTGCCGAATGAACGGGGCCGCACGTCTACTGAGGGGTCGAAAAATGTCAGGGTTCAATTTCAAAAGAGAGCTAGGTGGGAGACGAGATGGGGCGCAACGCTCGAAGATGTGTGGACCAAAAAAAAACAAAAGAGATCGCATTATGTGCACTAGGTGACATACTTCCGCTCTGGCTGACGCTCGTTCATTCGTTCCCCTGCGAGTCCTCTCGGATTGGTCCCCCGAGGGTGCGATATTGAGGAGGCATAAATAAAATACCCCGCATGTTTAAAAACTTTCCCTAGTCCAGGGAGTTCCAAGTTAAAATGGGAACATAAAGGCTACAAAAAATTAAGCCTGTAATAAACAAAGTGGAAGTGTCGAGTGTTTGTAAAGAGAGCATCGTCACCATGCATTGACTCGCTCTGTTTACCCGCACCTCGCCCTGACTCGCGAAGAGGAGAAGGGAGGGAGAGGAAGGGAGAAGAAGCCAGATTGATGCAAACGTGAGAATCAACGGAGATGTAGATGGACCACTGAGATGTTGAAATGAAATCGAAATTGGAAGCTATGAGGTGGTGGAAGGACTCCATGATAGCAATGAAGAGACTTTGTGACTTCCACAGTTTATTTAATACAGAACGACCGGTTTCGGCTGTCAAGCCATCTTCAGGTACATTGAAAAATAATGGAGAAGAGAGGTTTATATATTCTATGGGAAGTTGCTATGGGAGGGGAGGGGGTGGGGGTGAGGATGGTTGAGCAGTGAGGGGAAAGGGGTGGTGGAAACAAAGTATGTGTTGTAACCGGGAGAGAGGGTGGAGGGTTAATCACTCGGGTTGTGGGGGTGGGGGTTTTGGGAGGGTGATGAGTAATAAGGGGGATGGGTTAGGAAAGGTTACGTCATTGAGAAGGTAGTTTCCTTGTAGGCTGATATCCCGAATTTCTCGGGCATCCATCCTCCTTCATTTACCGGTAAAATGCAGGATTTCTGGATCAAAGCTGCTTCGGTGCCCCATCTCCAAAAGGTGTCGGGCGAAGGCTGACGAATCGTCCTTATCGTGAATGCTGCTATCTTGGTCAAACGAGGCGAAATTTCAAGAGTAAATGAACACAAGGCATGCTGGAAGAATACGCCACCGTATTCATATACCTTCCCCTCACTGCTCAACCATCCTCACCCCCTCCCCTCCCATAGCAACTTCCCATAGTATATATAAACCTCCCTTCTCCATTATTTTTCAATGTACCTGAAGATGGATTGACAGCCGAAACCGGTCGTTCTTTGTCCAATAAACTGTGGAAGTCACAAAGTCTCTTCATTGCTATCATGAGATGTTGAATGATACTGGGTGGCATTTCACTACGTACTATTACTACTACGACCCCTTGGTGAATGGAACATGATCTTCGGTTTTCTCCCCCCATCTGCTGATCATTGCATCATCTTGATAATTGCATGCTTCACTTAACCCCTTTTACATCCAATCAGCATAGTATCCTGCATTATCTTTTGAAACGTTTCACTTATAATTTATATTTCCCTGGTAATTTTTCGCCTTGAAGCGTCGGGATGACTGCCAAGTTCAGTTATTCGTGTCTTTCCTCTTCTTGGTAGAATGGAGTTAAAATATCGATTAGGATATATTAATAAATCATGGTGGTATTATACGAACCTATGTAATGGTATAAGATGAAAATGCCATGCACCTGTTACACGTAGCCTACGCATACCTGGTTTTAAATCATAATCATGTTAGCAAAAATTCCCTAAGCAATGCTTGTTTCTGGTCTAGGATTTTTCCCCTCCAAAATATCTATGTAACAACAGTCTTAGATTCCATTTATGTCTTTCTCATTTGCCGTATTTGTTAACTCCATTCTTACGCCAACAAACAATATCCAACAATTAGTTATCCCTGTAAATCATTCATTTAAATACATTTATACGGTCATATCCTTGCTGTTTTGATCATACTAGCATTATAAAAACTCTCATGCAGGATTATGTGAATTAATTTATTTCGATTTTATCAGCACAACAATTTTTCCCTGGTTTTTTAAATCACTTATGCTTGGTTTTAAGACGATTAGTTTTTACAGTTATTGATTTTTCATGTATTTTAGTAAACGTTTTTACATTCTAGTCACGGGAGTTAATTTTAGTGGCCCTTCCTGATTGTTATTGGCGGTATTCAGCTTTTGCGAAACTTCTAAACATTACGGGTACTAGGAAGCGTGTAACTATAATTAATTTGGAGGGAGGAGGGACATATTAAAGGGGAGGAAGGGATGTAGGTAGTGGGAAGAGAGGCAGGTGAGAAATGGGTTTGGCACCGGACCACGGGAATAGGTGGTTATAAGGGGGGAATGCATAGAATAAAACAAAAAATGTATGCGATATCGACGTAAGCGGCGTTTTTGATGATATACCTAAGTCCGGATTCGGTAAATATTTCACCAAAATTCCTGGTCCTATGAGAATAAATTCGATTTTACTTATTCATGGTAACGTAAAAATTAATTAAATGCCCCTATATTGGCGAAAAAGGGCAACGCACCACATGTAAATAGCATGAATAATTTATTCCTTCAAAAAGCGTTATTTACCTTTTGCCTCGATGCTCCGCGAACAATTCCAGTGGAACTGAGCCCAAAACTCTTTTTCAATTCAATTACTCTATCATCAAGTTTTTCGAACTGTGCACTGTAAAAAATTCTTTCCGGAAAACGTGCTGTTTTTGATGCGATAAGTTTCATCCAATACCTACTGTAGAATAAGCGCCCGTGTAAACATATTTTTTTTTAAATGCCCTGTTAAATATGTTAATCTCCCTGGAAGCACGATTAAAGAGTAGGTTATAAGTACGAGTAGTTAATGAGAACTCGTGTTTTACAAAGAAATAGGCCATTGAGGACAAACACGTGTTAAGTTATACGTATTTAATGATAAGTAAAATGATAGAGTTGAACTTTTTAACATTATTTTCGCATAGCCTCTCCATAAAATGGCAAGTCCCTGCTAATACTCTCGCTGTATTAGCAAATATTAAGCCATTTAGTTTCCGGGAATTTATTCCCTTCGTTTCATTGACTTGAATGGGCTAAGAGTATTTGGAATGTTCCTTAAAAACAAATCATAGATAGAAATTATATTTTATCTGGTGAAACAAAATTATTACGCCATTTTCTGCTGTTCATCTATTTATAGTTTGATGGTGCTGAATATCGAAAACTGGCTTTTCTGATCAAAAGATCTACTATTGCTTTTTGTAAGGTTCTCTGGCTATGTTAGGAGGTTATTTTTGAACTGGAAGATAAGAAACAATTTTCTTGCCATCTAAATCTGGAATATTTATTAGTGGTGAAATATTGCCCAAACGCATTTGATAAAATAAAGTTGTCACTGTTATCAGCTTTTTAAAAATGCATGAAAGAATATTATATTCACGTGAGAAAAAATGAAAAATGATTAAGCGTTTAGACTGAACTTTGGTTCAATGCAATGCACTCTTTCCCCTTTTACCCAAATTTGAGGCAAACTGCTCAAAAGTTAATTTTTTTAAATCTGCATATAAGAGAATAACAGATTATAAGAATTTCCTCAAAACCTTTCTGCCTGGATCTGAAAATTCACGTACAGCTGCAGTGTGGTATAGCTAAAGTAAATTTCTTCTAGCAAGTAATCGGAATCAAGTGGTCTCCAGACTCACTTATTGATTTGCTGTTTATCATTTCCTGGCCAGAAAGGAGTAGGTAGAAAGTAGGAATGAGTCATGAAAAAGTTAACCTAGACGGACGGTAGCTTAAGATTCAAAATATTCCGTGAATGACTCCGAATAATTGCCTGAGGAAATACGAAAGAAAGAAAATCTGTTTGTTTCGAGGGAATTAAATTGTCCGAAACTTAGAATTGCGGGACAGAAACAATGACTTAGGCGAACGAAAGAAATCACTCAAAAAATAAAAAAAGAGGACAGGGTTATCAATGCGGGAAGCGTGTGGGAGACAGGAAGGGAGTGAAAGAGGCGGAAGGAGAGGAGGAAGTGGACGAAGGGGGAAAGTCAAAGAGTAGAGAGAGAGAGATATGAGAGAGAGGGAGGTCGAGATGGACGGCTGGGACATTTCCCGGGGTCGCGGAAGAATGTTCATTTCATTCCACCGGCCTTGCGTTATTTTTTTACCTCTTTCTTTCTCGGCTCAAAGATAAAAAATGGGCCCTGGGCGTCTGGGGTTGGAGAAAGGGAATGTAAGGGAAGGGCTCAAAAGGTTGGGAGGCAGAAAGATTGCAGAATAGGGGAGGAGAGAGAGAGAGGGTAAGGGGAGGGAAAGGGGGTTAAAAAGGAAGAAGTGAAAGGGGAATGAAGAGGGGGGAGCGGTGTAAAGTAAAACAGCGGAAGTGGGGAAGGGTGGAAAAAAAGAAGCGGCGGAATGAAATAGCGGGGGAAAAAACGAGCTTGAGCGCAAAGGATAAAAAAATACCCCGGTGAAAAAAGCAGAAGATGAGGGGTAGAGAAAGGGATCCGGACCCCTCGCTTTTTTAATGGCGTTAGAAATAGGGGAGAAGAGGAGGAGGAGGAGTTGGAGGGGAGGTTTGAGGTGGTCGGAAACCATAGTGATACCCTCGGGAGGAGAGGGGAAGGGTCAAAGGGAAAGTCTGAAGAGGGGCGGGGCGGGGAGGAGATAAGGCTAGGGATGCATTCCTTCGACATAGATGGCGAATGATGGCAATGGTGATCGCGTGGGGGAGATGGGTTTTTCCGGGACGAGGGGATGGAAGGGTTATGGGGGTGGTGGGGATGGAAGGGACGAAGAGCGGTGGAAGGGTAGATGGCGGTAGGACGTTGGTCGTATTATTTGGGGCGGAAAGAAATGGCCCACCCCCTTTCACTGAACGAGAGGACGGAGGAGCTAGAGTGGATGTGGGTTGACGGGAGAGAGGAGGAGGATGTGGGGGGAGGGGGAGTGGAGTTGGGAGGAGGAAGGGCATGGAGTTGGCGGAGGGGGAGGGTGAGAAAGAGCGGGGTGGGAGAGGAATAGGGGGGAAGCGTCGACGGAAAGCGAGGATATGCGCGTTATCTTTTGAGAAGAGACGAAAGAGTAAGAGGTAGGAATGGTGGGTGTAAAATATTTACAATGTTTTTGGAGCCTAGTTTCGGCTGAAAATGGAGGGATGCGGTGGAGTCCATCCCCGCTGTCTTTCGATTTTATTGGGTAAAGTCATATGGCATTCCATGCTTTTATGTTCCTTTAGTTGATAGGGTGAGAAAATCATATTTTAATCTGTAACCGAGGGTGAGACTTTAAAAGATCCCAGAACGACGGGGGCTCTTTAATATAATTTTTTTCAATTTTATCTCTCTCTTTGAGTGGGATATTTTATGTCGAATACGAAGGTTTCCAAGTTCATTTACGTACGCGCGTTTATCTTCCTTGAAGATGAACATAGGGCGTGGGAATTTTTTGCTGTAAATAAATCTGTTGTCTAATTTGGTATTGGTATGTATGCCCTTTAATGAATGTATCTTTATGAGCATTATCATCAGCAGTCATCGATCCGAAAATAGGTTTCCTTAGGCTCTCCACTCCATTTCATTTCCCCGAACAGCTTTTTTCTTTCGCAGCCCTAATTCAACATTCCTAATCTTTTGCCTGATGCTTTCCATATTTTCTCTTTCTCAATGATTCTTACCATTCATATTTCTTTCTAGTATTTTTTTCAAGAGGCTAATATCTCAACTGTATTAATGGAAGATCTTAATTTCAACTTCGTTGAGTAATCATGACAACAGCTTTTATACTTAGTTCCTCGATAGACTTCTTTGAAATTTACGATGAACCAAAAAACATTCCCCTCCATCGGTTATGTGATAGAAATGAAGGATAATGAAATGCGGCTACGAGAATCCATGTTCAATAGATTTGCCAAGGGGAAATTGGATGAAAACCCCTCTAGTCACGCACAGAGCAAGCCAGAATGGCAATTAGGTTTCACGCCCGAGATAACTTCGCAAACCCGAAGAATGCAGCGGATCCCACGCCAGCAAATTACACCATCCCGAAGGAAATGAAAGAAGTGAACCCAAGGGCAAGGGCGATGGAGGAACTACAGGGCGGATGTGAACGTGCCCGACGCGGTAGTTTAAATTAGGGAGCATATCGTGTAATAGAAGGTTGGTAATGGGTTTCTGCTTATATAACGGAAACGGTCGCGGCATTTTGGAGAAGTTAGATGGTGTGGATGAGGGTGGGGACGAATCAGAGTGACCGGAAGGGGCGCTGGGTAAACGAATGGTTTGGAGAAGTTGGGGGTTGGGGAACGAGAGAAGTTTGTAATGGGGGTGGAAGAAGGAACTCTACAATGGCGGGAGCAAGCTGCTATAAATTTTGGATTCACAGAGAAAGAACGTGGGGTTGCTGGAATATAGATAAGAAGATATCAAGCAAATATAAAAAAGTAATTTTCGAAAACATCTCACGCCTAGAGTACTGCTGAAAAAGTATAAACTTCATACACCGTTCCTTATGCGCTTTAAGATTAAGTAAGTAATGATTTTGGTAGGAATGAAGAATATTTTACTATTGCTACAAAAATGTGCTTTTTTGCTCTTAAGGTTTCTTTTGTTGAACATAATAAAAGACTTCTTTATTGGTTTTACTTTTAGTATTGCAATTTAAAGTGAACGAGGAAATTTGAGTAAGTCGTGAAGAAAAACCTCGGATACTGAAAACTTCCTAGAGATTTTTCACAAACGTACATACTATTGAATTAGATTTTTAAAAATGCACTCGTTGTGAAAACACCGCACTGGATAAAAATATCCTAATTAAATCAGTTTTTGGCGCACTGCAGTGAAGATTGTGGTGTGTACCTATAGTTGTGAAAAAAATATGATACCGAAGTAGGGATTGTTGGGGATGAATGGCAGCAAGGGAGAGTAAGTGGCGTTGGAAGGAGATATTTCCGTTGATGATGAAGACAGCAGGATTTGGTGGAAAATATGGACAGAGACGAAGATACACAGGGTAAGAGTTGGGTTAAAAACGGAGGGGAGGGTGTCGTGGTGGGGGGAAGGAGGGCATTATAAAGCGAGGGAGGGTGGAAAAGGGGAAAGAGCCAACGGTCGCGTGGAAATAATGAAAAAAAGAAGTAAGTCCCGGAGTATAAAGAGAGGAAAGAGATGTCATGACGTCAGCTGCAGGTGAGCGGGTAATTTGCAGAGGGCTTGGGCCGCTGGGAGCCGGAGAAGCTGGGAGAGAGTCGATGGGGTTGGAGGAAATGGGGGAAGGGCTGGTGTGATAAGGGTGGGAGAGGCTGGGGGTGGTTTAGGGGGAAGATTGTGAGGGACGTGGGGGGAGGGTGGAGTGTTGTTGGGGTGACGGAAGGAGGGGATGAGGAAGTGGGGAAGTGCGGAGAGGTGTTTTCGCGGAGGGATCTGGTGTGCAAAGGCGAAGAACGGCCGTGTCGAGAGAATGGTTTTTCGTTGATTTTTGCACGTATTACTACTCTAGCTTGGACATAAAGGGTAATCGAGTTGAAATCAGAGAAACAAGCTGCATCCGCGACGGAGAGAGTCGTTTATGGAATTGGAGTTGGGTGTTGCCTTTTCTGAAATCCATAAACGTTGGGAAGTGGGGAAATGTGGTTGAATTAAAAAAAAAATTAAAACCCCTTACGTTTGATGGCGTTGGCATGTGACTCCCAACCGAATTGCCTCGGTGGGGAAACGTCCATTTTCCTGACCGCTAACGTTTCTTTTCCACGGCCGTAAGTGGTGGAGTGTTGCGTGTTTTAGGTATTTGGATCGATAAATCATCAAACTAGGCCCTGAGTGAAATCTCAAGTAAAGAAAAACATGAAGTTTGGGAATTTCTTTTCAACTTTTAGTTGACTGGGGGACGAAAAAAAATTACTTTTGATATTACCTTTGCGTCAGGCCTTTTTAAATTTTATATTTAATTATGGCAAGATGATGAAATTTATCTGAACGGTCACTCAATTTTTCGGACAATGGGAACGCGTGCGTATGAGATATTTGGTATTTTAAACATTAAATATAATGGAGGATAGTTACTTGCTAAATTTAAAGCATTTAACTCAATTTAGCGTTAGTAACATATACGAGTACTATATCCGTTGTGGTACAAATACGCTACCACGGTTCAGGATCAGCAATTGCTTTAACTATTTTTTGAACCATATACACCTCTTCATCTCTATTGCTACTTGTGAATACGCAGTTACTTCCACAAATGCTTCCAATTTTACTTGAATGACATTGTATATGCTGTACGTTTGAATGATCGAAACACTAGGATATGCGACATAATACCAGCTGAAGATCTGGGAAATGCCATGAGGAAAATAATTAGACAAAATTGGAAGACCCAATGGCTTGAGATTCAAAACAACAAACTTCGTGATATTAAGCCTGTAATATCTGCGTGGGAGACCTCCGTGAGAAATGTACGCCGGGAGGAAATCGTTTTAGCACGTTTGAGGATAGGTCATTGTGTACTAACCCATTCATACCTCTTCACGGAAGAGAAAATTCAACCCCAATGCGTAGATTGCGATTGTCCACTAACAGTGCGACATCTCTTGACGGTCTGTGAAATATATCGGGTCGCACGGGTGAGTCACAACCTCGGGGTAAACCTAGCTGAAGTGCTAGGAGACAATCCCGGACACGTCTCTCGACTCATCGAATTCTTACGCTCAACTGACCTTTTCAATAAAATATAATTGCTACCCTTTGTAAATTATTCCAACCATATTTAAGATCGGACTTGTTCTTGTTCCTTTTGTAAGTCAGTAAGTGGTGCAAAATGGCCTTAGCCGCCGACACACCCTATAAAATAACTACTACTACTACTAGGATATGCTTAGGGAACGAAAGTAAATTTTTCTCAATGTATTGCTTAATAATTTATAACAAATGGGCGAGATTGTACGTTGATATCTACGTGTAAACTTTCTTTCGGAAAGGAAAATATGTGGATTTTTTGACTGCGCTAATTGCATTCTTGAGTACAACTAATATCCATTAGATGCAGTTGGATTTCACTGCGTTAAATAAATAATTATATGGGATGTTCATATACATGTGTAATATATTCGAAAGGTACTGAATGTACACTGAACAATGACTGAACATAATTGCAATGCAAACAACTTGAAAACATGCTGATGCGGCTTTGAGTTATGCTGCGGTTGGAGCATTTTTACCTCAACGTTTCATTCGCGTTGAACCGAGAGTCTTCAGGAGCGAAGTCAACTCGTTAACTACCGCTTACCACCTCGCTCTGAAGGCGCTCGCTGCAACGGGAGTTAAAGGTTGAGCTAAATATTTTCCGACCGTATCATAACTCGAAAGAAGCAGCAAAAGCTGCGAAAATCTACATTCCAGAGCATTCATGTTACTTAAGGCATATAGATATATGGCGTACTCTAATAGTTAGATCGAAAATAATGCCTTCGTTTTGTATTGAGGGAAATCAAGTAAAGCTGATAGTTGCGGATCATCATGCAAAATGCTTTTCAAGTAGATATAACAAGATTTGAAGCATGTATCGCGTAGTTTTCTCCATAAATAACGCTGAATATCACGAACGATATTGTTGAAATAATTTATGAGATGGTGTTTGCCTTTAAATCAAGCCATTTGTGCTAGCTGGGAGGTACAACTAATCGATTATTGAAAGTTTCATTGAAATTCTGACCGGGCGGAATGGAATTCGAGGTGAGTGCAAACAACCGCATTTATCATCCCCTTTATTAATGTAGACAATGACACCGACCCGTGGACTTCTAGTCCATGACTCGTGGACTGCAGTCTCCTGCTCCCTTACCCTCTCCCTTTCCTTCAACACCGCTATTCACCCCTTTCCTTACTCTATTGTTCTCCCAAACCCACCGGATCGCGGTGAGGGCTTACGACCTAGCGATTGATGTTTTCCATTCTGTCCCGTCGACGTTCCTCGCTAGAAAATAAAATTGCCCCAAATTCCCATGGACAATGCAAAATCGTAACGCACGGAAAAGAACGACTCTAGGTCCAGCGAGCCCTCAAATTCCCATGCTCATCGCTGAAATGAAAATAAAAAAATACAACGAAACAGTCACTGCGGATTCCTGGTATACCCGTGCCGAAGTACCAGCATTCATTTCATTCATCGGATAGGAACGCGAAAAAAGAACAGCTGTCAGAAGAAAATTCGACGCTTGTTTGCATGTTAGCATTCATCTCGAACGGTTTCCATTTCGATAGGGACAAAATACCTAATGTGAATATTTATTTTCGGATCACGTTGTGCATGAATGTATCAAATATATTTTCGTTGACTTCCATGTTCACGGTTTTGTCTTTGGAGAAGATTTGAATTGAAGCTTATTGTTTTTATCCCATGAGGTTTTTGGCTTTATTTGTGTTATTCTGGTTCTGACAGGCGATGTCATACTGCACAATTTATCAAGAAAAATTTGTTTTCCCTCGCTGTACCCCCTCATTCCCCCAGTGAACATTATTTTACCGGAGAAGAAATTGAAGCGGAAATGTTGAAATTGAGGACCGAGCACAGTAAATGTAATGGCGTACGTTGGCATAAAGCGTATATGAAGGCAAGGAATATTTTTAAAAAGGCCTACAAGTCTGTGAATCCAGAAAATAAAAAAAAACTGACGAACATTTGGGGTGAATCAAGGGTAGCGGTATGCTGGCCATTGAGGCCGGTATATGGAAATAATGGGAGGTAGGTATGAGGTAGGCCATGTGGTTACATGGCTAAAAAGAAAGAAAGACGTTATCAATGTGAATTGGTTTCCCTTGTCTGAAATTGGCGAAAATAACTAACAACCGAATAGTCGATTACCTTACTCGTGAAAAGGAGATATAGCTCGTTGCAAGGCCATTGCTAAGGGTATATTTCATTTTCTGTTTTTAATTACTTTTAGCAGCCAACGTTTTGGACTAACAAGACCATGGTGAGGAGCTGGAAAGATAAGACTGTGATGAAACACTATCATGGAATTTTGTTATATGGAGAGTTTGTGCTTAGTATAGAATACGAATGAATTTGAGGCGTTAATGAAAAAGAAGTAAGAGTAAATAGCTGGGAAAGGGTGCGAGGGGTATAATCGCAAATGGTGTAAGAAATTTTAAATAATGTTAAGGTGACACGACAAGGATGCAGTGATGATCCTCAATGAGAAGGCGAAAATGGGAATTTATGTCTGTTAGCCATGATTGTATTAGATGTTTATGAATATATCATACAACGACAACTTTCGCAGGGCAAAGACGATTGGAATCAATGGAAGTGTGGTGTTATGGAAGAGTTATAAAGAAAAAATGGATAGAGATAACCCCTAATGCAGCCCTAAGCGGAGTTTGAGATCAATGATGTATGATGCTAACTGTTAAGTAGATGAGAAACGCTAATTTGACCCATTCAAAGACACAGCCTGTTGAAAGCATTACAGAAAGGATAAATGAGAGGATAGGATTATCTATGAAAACCAGGGAAGGAATGTATGGCGCAAATTGCGATAAGCGTTGAAATTAAGATTTTTGAAGGAATAAAACGTTTCGATGAGAGAAGAGCGGCAGCAAACCAATCATCGCATTGGTATAACTGCTGATCATCATGATTATTTGGTGAGATGTATTTTTTTCGTGTCACGTACACATTCATGGAAAGACTATGATTGGATAGAGTAGTTCTTGAGAAGAGGGTAGTTTTGAGCTATTAAGTTTCCAGCCTATAAGTTGTAGTTCATTTGGATGGTGACCAAACCAATTGCTATATGAGAACTATATTCCCGCGAAACTTTAACCAAATCAATCTTTTTTGTCCAGACGTCTTTAATAATTGAACGATAACATTAGAAACTAAGAATACGGTAAATTCTTTCCGTGTATTATTTCGATGATTCTACCTTTGCGAGCAAAATTAAGATCTTGTTTTCATTTTGTTTTATCTTTAAGGCTCTTCAACCTCCTGCTTGCGTCGAAGTTCCAGCGTTTATGGAAATAAAGGAAGCCAGAATGCGGAGCCATGTGAATGGGATGTAAGTACAAGTTTACCCTCATAATTTTGTTTAGTAGCGGGTCGTAGAATTGAAACTTTTAAACGGTACTCACGTCGAGCTTAGCTCCGGGTATGGAGAAGTTCCGGAAGGGCGGGTTCCTTCCCCGGACGAACTGGAAGAGCTTCCGGTCTCCGTCCTTGAGCCACTCAACCTTGTGAAGGAGCGCTAGGTCCACGCTGTGGTTACACGTCAGCACGGCTGACTCCCCGCGCATCACATAAGGAGGTGCGTGCAGCTTTACGTGGAACGCACCAGCGCCTCCTGCCGTCAAGAGAGAAACGGATTATTCACTTTTGTTATCACTCATGATAGTACGCGTCAGTGGACACAAATTATAAATCTCAAAACATCACACAAATTCAAATTATGGGCATCAACTCTGTGGAGAGTTAGGTGGCAGTGCAACATTATTCTTTGTTATTTTTCTTTACCATTCCCGCATTAATTTGATGAATACTGTAGAAGAAAACTAGATGATTTTGTTGCAGAACTATGTAGGAGAATTATATTAATTTTTTGAAGGGGCTTAAAATACCGATTTATTGTATCAAAGGTAAACTCCATTAAAAATCTTAAAGTTTTATTTCAGGTAATTTTAAGTTTAACACGGGACATGCTTTTAGGGCGTAAGGTAGGTTTTGTTGGGACATCGACCATTTTTGTGTTTGTAAATAAATAGTGTTCTTAGTACATTTCTTCTCCTTTATTTAATTTAATGAGTGTTTTTATGTAGCTCTGTTTTCATCTGAAATTATGCTAGTGATATTGGAGTATTTAAACCCATTTGTCCAACATCTACTTCTCTTATTTTGCCTGTGAAATCTGCGTATGTAGTTAGGGGGCCCAATAATCTCTTCGGTGCCAGAGCCAAAATATGCTCTCCTGTGCATTACTAATAGCTAAATGTTGCTTTCGCCACGTTTAAAGTGACTTACATCGTACTTCATGTTATTACTCTGTTACATTGTACTGTTTTTCATTATTTGATTTTTGAACATTTTTGGTTTATCGACTTGGAATTTTATCCTTCTCTAATGAGTGGAGGCAACCATTCGCTCTCTTAATTAATTACAACGATCAAAAATCCTATTCATAGCATTATTATCTGGTAAGTAGTGTGGCAATTTCTCATACTATCTATTCGTTTAATGTGTGTCCAAAATATGGAATCTGTATAGAGACCCGTACAGAATTAAAAATACCTTATTCTGATGAAGCATGATATTTTTTTGGTTATATACGGGTTGAGTATGTGCATTCACCTAAAAAATAGTAGCATTGAATTAATAAAGCTGTAATTTTCATAATGGTTTATTCTAAGCCAACCGGTTTCATCGGGAAAGCGATACCATCAGCTGTTGATAATCACCTGATGATTAATTCAATGGTACTATTTTTGAGGTAGATTTTCGCACTAAACCCGTATAGAATCAAACATATTGTGCTTCTGATGAAGGAAAAATCCTTTCGCAGCACTGCACAATGCTATTTCAGGCATTTATAGACGTCGTAGTTAATTTGAAAGAATAAGAAATGAGGAGTGAAAGCGCAAAGACGTTTTAGTGTGGCATTTTACGTCCCATTCCATGAACGGTTTATTGCGCTGCTATTATATTACACGTAGTGTGGGAGTTAAGAGGGCATTAAGCTTCATTTTATTACCGTGGCAGCTAATGGAATCAAATTCTTTTTTCCATGGGAATATTGTGATCATTTCAACCTCATTCACTCTGGTTTTCTCAAGAAGATGAAAGCTTTGTCGGATTTTTCTCTTTCGTGAATTAACAAATATCATCAGTTCTAGCAATGGATTTTTGCTAAAAATAGATCTTTAAGGGATTTGAGTGAATAGCAACAGAGGGGAGGAGAAATAATGAAGACGGTTGGCTTGATTGGTCGACAATGGCCTATGTATAATAATCTACGAGGTATGTCGGTATTTAATCATCTAGTCCTCTGGATGGTGGTCGTAAACAGCGTAGAATCTAACCGATTTTTCATAAGATTGCGAAGCTCTGGCAATAAATACGATAATAATGACTTAATTAGCATTATATTCTCTCTTTGTACCAAGCTGACACTATATGTAGTTCAAGTTTCGTTAAAGTTCATGTCATAGTTAATTTTGAAATTTTGTCTGAATGTATTGACGTTATTAAGAGTTTTATACAGTTTAATTTTGTTTATCTTTTAACCGTATGATTATATATAAGAAAAACTAATATGAATATTATGCAGATACACAAATAAGTAATGATGTAAGTGGAATTGCAGTGTACTTATTTCATACTTCACGAACTAATACCGTCCAATGCGACCAGAAAATGTTCCAAAAGCTGTGTATATGAATGCATTGGGAGGAACCGCCCGATATTATTTTCCTATACCTGAATGCGACGATCTATTGGCTATCGTTCAAACTGCAACTCTGTGACCTCTCTATTGAATGCCGAGGTAGAATTTGGAATACGCAAGTGTATCTATCGTTTTACGTCACATGCCTCAGTATTTAATAGAAATATAATTTTAGTTTAACGTGCTTCGACGGCTATGGTCATTTTGCACTTATTGACTGCCACGTGCAGACAGGGGTAACAAACAGCACTCGGAAGAATCGGAGGATCGCCCCTCCAAACTCGACACGAGCCCAACGTTGCTTAACTTCGGTGACTGATCTGGAACCGGTGTTTTCATCGTGGCAGGCCGTTGCCCCTCAGTATTTAAGAGGCCAAGATTGTATCTTAGGGGACGTAAGTCAAACTATGGTTGACCACTGTGATCCTTTGTATTTCCAGGAGTTATCATTGAAGATAATTTTGCTATGGATCGTGGATTAACTGTGACAGCAATCGCGAGAGATATCAAATTAATCAGATTATTGGTGTCACGTACATCTACCTAGATGAACATTTGACTGGGACGACTGGATAAAGTTACCCATAGAATGGGAAGAGAAAACGAGTACCTCTGAACCAACGTTCGAATGGAATGAATATTGATGGTCATGTTAAAGGTTTGCATACGCAGTGGCACATTCAATCTTTTCCTGTGGCGTCTAATCAAGGTTTTGCGAATGTGTAATTAAATAATTAAGTTTTTTAATCAGTGACAAAGTTTCTTTATACTATTGACAAAATTTACTATTTTTAGTTTAATGGCGTTTTTAGAAAATATCCTCTAATTCTTCTCGTAACTTATAATGGGAACGTTCTTGAAAGGGTGGCGACAGTGGCTTATTGTTAGTAAGTACGACCGCGTCTCTTGTGCCACAATGAGGACTCCAGACGAGAACACCTAGTCTCAGTCAAAATTCGCCTTGAATTAAGTTGGCTTGGTTTTGTAATTGGCTAACACATTTGAACTTCAATTGGGAGATCTGGGTTCGAATCCCAATGAAGTCATATGATTTTTCCATGGCGAATTTCTTCCCCTTGGTGTACATGTTGGTTTATTTTCCATTGCATTTTCTGAAACACTTTACCAGCTTGCGATTTACCTTTAAACCCTGTACCTTTTTACCTCTACCTGTAAGGGGCCATTCAAGTATTACGTAAGACAATATGAGACTCCCCCTTTGAAAGACTATATAAGATTTTCCTACCCCCCCTCCCTCTCAGTCTTACATAAGACGTTAGATATGCGTATCTACTCTTCGTTATATGTCCGCTTTCTGCATTTTCATCTTTCCATAGAAGCCATCGTACCGCTTTGAGCACTGGATATCATATATATGCAGTGTTGGAGTACCACATTCATTGAGAAAGGAAGTAATCTAGCTAGCCAATCAGGCTACAGAATATAAGCATTGGTGTAGCGGTGAGATTACGAAAAATACGCAATTAACGAGCGGATGCTCCATGTCACTGCAAAATTTAATTCGGAAACGATGCAACGTTTCAAGACGGACAAAAATCTTACATAAATTGGTTCCAGACCCCCTGCCCCTCCTACATAAGACAATGTAAGATGATCCCAACCCCCTCACCTCCAAAAATGTCTTACGTAATACTTAAATGGCCCCTCATCAGCGGAGATTTTTATTAACGTTTGTAAATATGAAAGAGTACCCATTTGAATATTGTTTTTATTAGGACTTGGGTCAGAATACCTAGTGAAAAAATTGAAATATTAAATATTCATCAAACTTTGAGTGTATTAATTGCCAGAAGTCAGACAATTGTATCCCGCATGAAGGTTTATCTTTTGAGACTATTTTGAAAGCATTCCACACTCTGGGCTACAGATAATAAAAACTTATATCAATGAATCCCCGAAATGCTAATTGAGATTAAATAATACAGCATTAATTTGGGCAGAGCATATTTAACTAATTTAACATTTAAAGGCATGAAATATATAGATAGGCAAAAGCCTGACCAAAATTCATATTTACAAAAATTGTAGTACTGACTGCAAATTCAAATAAAGTTGAATAACTTTACAGGTGATGCACAAATTCACACTCATTTCGGTGTATTGCGAATTTTCGATCGAAGATTAATGTTATCATCTAACATAAGAAAAAGCTTATAATAACTTGATGGAAAACTACATGAATCTGCATCAGTGGTTCGCAAAGCAAGAAAGGATGGATGAAAGACAATTGCTTCGTAAGAAAGTACACATTTCGCACAGCGTAACAACCTCAATTTAAATATCTCACATGTAAAACCATCTACGAGGGCAGGGGCGGCTTGGGTGCTCAGGGGCCTGGGCCGCTGCACGTCCAGAGGGGCCCGGTTTTTGTGTGTTTTAGTGGGAGCTGGGGCCCGGAGCCTGAGCCACAACCCGGGCTCGGGGCCCTTCAGGCCCGGGGCCCGGGCGGGAATCCCCCCCTTCCCGTCCTGGCCACGCCCGCCGCCCCTGTATGAGGGTAATTAACATTCACTCAAAACAAAAAAGTATGAAGAAAGAGATGAATGAATCAACGAAGATTTTGTTTACGTCGCTCTTACCACACTCACGGATCACACAGAGTACGAACGCAATCACGCGATACGGTAGGTGGTAGTCGTGGTAGGTGGCGCTCTTCTCTTTGGGGCCATTAAAGTATTACGTAAGGTGATTTTGGCAACATTTTGAACTCCCACCTCCCCCATGTAAGACAACATAAGATTTCATGAACCCCTCCCCTCCCAATCTTACCTAAGTTGTCATAAATGTTTGGAAGCATTCACATAGACAATAATACGTGACGGATTCCATATCCAAGTGTGCAAAAATTCAACTTACCCCCTCCAGTTTTTAAATTTCTTAACAGAATCATAGGCCCTTTTGAGAAACGTAGGAATATGAACTTTAACCGGGTATCGATAATGATTTTCGATATTTTGCGATTCACTGTCGGCGCGACTCGCAAAACACTAGATCTTCACAAGTGCAATGTCTTCAAACTAATGAACGCAAGGAATTGATCATACCTTTTTCTATAGTTTAGCATTAATTCAGGCCGCAGACCGCAGCGGTAATCTTAAAAAGGAAGATTTTTCGTCCGACGATAATTTTTAATAATTTGATAAAAATAAAATCTCGGAAGTAAATTAAATTTTATGTAAGATTGTCTCGGACCTCCTCACCCCCCTATGTAAGACAACGTAAGAAAAGCTCAACCCCCCTCCCCCCCAAAACGCCTTACGTAATACTTGAATGGCCCCTAACCCATAATATTTTCTCAAGATTATTCTTGAAAATCCGACATAATAATTTATGCTGAATATAAACTTTCTTCTCCATAAAATTTCTTTTCTCGTTAAATCTTTTTTTTTAGGAATGGTTTTATGTGGTTTTCCTCGATGCCATTTTCGTAAAACCTATAAGGTGTATGAAATGAAACTGATATTTGCGTAGGAAATCTGACACAGCACAAGTTTTATTTTTTCGTATTTTAATTCTACGATTGTTCCGAAAATCTCTCTGGTTGTTATACTTTAATAGACTAGCCAAGCAAAAAACATATTTTCATTCGAGAATACTTCTTAATTGCCAGCACTAAATCTGAGAATTTACCTCTTCCTTTGGTGATGAAAATATACATTATGGAAGACAGTGTGATGTTCTTTAGTGTTCCCTTTTCGCCTGAGTAACTCGGGGGTTCCTGTCTCGGCGAACAATAAGCCTATCCACCTTGTCTTCGCTTTCCCTTCGTCTCTCGCATTTTTCCTTGTTCCTGGGCTGCCCAATCAACCCGTTTCACACCGTTCTCATTTACAAAGTTCTCCTTCCCCAGCCGTTTCGGACGCATTTCCAGGCTGGTTCTTTTTTTTTAAACCACGACACGGCGATATTCTCTCCCATTCACGCCCACCTTTCACCCGCAAACTCTCTCAATAAACCGTTTTCATTCTGCACCGTCCGCATTCTCCTTCCGCGCGGCAAAAATAAAGCTGCTGCTCCATAGAATTGAAAAAGAAAGGACCCTCCTCCCTTGTTTGTCTTCGCCCCCGCGGTCACGGACGCAGACAGCCGGCCATTGTGTGCCGGGGCCATTCATTCATCGATGTCGTTCGTTCCGAGCTGCCTTTCGATAGAGATCCTTCGTTCACTCTTTGCACTTCACTCTTTGTCGAAGAAGGGTCGGTATTAAGGAGAAAAGAAGAAAAAAATATAACGTTTTTCACGCTCCTATTCCCGTCCTCCCACGCTTTCCCATATTCCCCCGCCTTTCCACGTCGTTTCTCTTTCCCTCCCTTAATTGAAAATGTGCCGAGGTAACTATCAAAGAAGCTCACACGTCTATCCAAGTAATTGCGAATGTATTTCCATTGTCTTCAAGGACACCTCACTCAAATGCGCCTTGAACGATTAAAAGGATTACGACGCGTTATTTTCAAGTGGCGCCGATAAATGTCATGTGCATGACATCTTCTCACGTTTGAAATAATTTTCTCTGAAGTAATGTTGCCGTTGAAGTCATGTATTTATTCTAATACTAGAAGACTACGCCTTCATTAGTGCACCTTTAAGTCTGAAGTTGGTGCTGACTTAGGAAACTAGATGCATAGATTAGGCTCTGAGTCATCTAAATCTATGTACTATCCTTTGAGCTGCTGCAGGTACGTGCGGCAGGGGGGTAGGAACACTGTCCATGAATAGGGAGAGAATAGGGAATCGCGCCGCATTTAAATGGATTATTATCGACCATGGGGACTATTCTGTATGTTCTCGGAATTTCCGAGCCTCGAAAGTGACAGCATTTTGACGTCACAGACTCTAAAATTTCAAATAGGGCCATTCAAAAGTTGAGATTTGTTGGGGGCTGTGACGTCAAATCCACAGATTTTCCGAAGTTCGACCGTGTCGAGTCCTTACTGAATAAGGCCCCATATGTCACTAAGGAAGAATTCTCTCATCCTTGTTATACCGCCTTGAAAATTAGTGCACTTTTTGCTTTTAGTATTTCTTACTGCTGAAAAAAGCCTTCCTGAGGATAGTGAATTGTGAGTTTTAGTTTTATAAATGCCGAAAGCGCAATGGTGAAGTTTCACATACTCTCAATTTGGTTGGTGAATATAGGATTGAGAGAAATGAAACCAAGACAAAAAAGTTATATGTACTCTTATCGGTGAATTATGTATTTCATAAGCACATAGAAATTGTCTTTGTTTTATTTGAAGAATGTTAATGGCTATTAAGGGGTCTAGCCTGAGTTGTCATCTAATGTGATATTTTCCAGCTGGTCATGCATTTTAAGAAACTACAAACAAATTGACTATGTTCCATCCCGTACCTCTCATGCTGCTTTATAGATTACGGAGTGAAAATATTCTGGTGGTATTAAAATCTTCCCTCACTCAACTGAGCTCCCATGTTTGCTTGAGTTTCGTTATGAGTACATATGTTGCCTTAAGTTAACTCCCCGAGTATTTTTCAACATACTAGAACTGTTTAACCTTTTCAAGGATTCAAAAATTTCGCTGACTGTAAGCCAATATGGTTAATGTTTTACCGGTATTTTACAGTTTCACCAATAAGCCTTAAACTTCGCAATTTTAAGTGATCCCTGTGAAATATTCCATCGGCCCGTTATCTCCTGGAGGTTGGAAGATTTTACAGATATTTAAGCACCATATTTGTGTTAAAATTTCTCTAAGATCTTCATTTCTCTCCATTCGTGAGCAATGTTTTGACCATGTCAACGACTGGTGCTGGGGTCAGCGGGCGTTTGGGCTCTTGCTGAGAGCCTTCATTTCCTTCCGCTATACGGTGCGCGTAAGGTGCGCGCGCATCCTGTACTCAACGGTGCGCATCCAAGATGTTGAATTTGAAGTTACGAAACCGACGGAATCTTCGAATAAATTTCAAGCCTTCTAAATGATTGTGCTATTTGAAGAGTAACCACCTCTAGCCTTTAACCTGAATAAAGCGTGTTATGAGTTAGCAATGAAAATACTTTGTGACTTCCACAGTTTATTTATTTTGAACTACCGGTTTCGGTAATGCTACCGGTAATGTTTTTCTTCAATGTACCTGATGATGGCTTGACAGCCGAAACCGGTAGTTCAAAATAAATAAACTGTGGAAGTCACAAAGTATTTTCATTGCTAATATGGAGCCCTTCCACCACGTCATAGCTTCTAGTTTAGATTTAACGTGTTATGAGTGTTGATAGAGCTGCTAACTTTTGTGAGATAAGCATTTATCCTCATTAAGGTATTTGTCTCTCTCACGCCTCCGGATTTGCCGAAAATCATGAGAAATCACTCAGCCTTTTTTTCTCTCTCTCTCAAATGTCAGCACCTTCTCGGAGTAATTCCTGTCCATTAACGCAGTATGAATTGGCGTTAATCGGCTAAATTATCCTACAATAGACTCCCCATGTCACCTCAATTAGTCTGCCACGATTAAGAAAAACTTTGTGTTTTCCAATGGCAATTTTGGTTTAGAATTTAAGCATGGTAGTCGAGTTGTTTCTGAAGGAACTCAATATACGATGAAAAGAAGCTACAATAATTGATTACTCTGATTACATTTGCGTCATGTTACTGCCTTAACGAATTAAAGTGCCGCTAATGGTTTTGTAACTGCTGTTTTGAAACAAGGACACTTACCAAATAGTGTCAACTTTCAACAAAGCGATACTATTATACAAAAGCCCTTGGTTAGTTGGCAATTAGCCCTAGTGCACAAAGTGTCTCTGAGCAATGTAGTGTTTCTAAGTGTCGATTTGTGAAAGGGACTCAATTATTTTTACTTTTTTATATTAATATAGTTTGGGAAGTAGTATTAATAAATAAAGACAGTAGTTAATCAATTACGTTGATTATTTTTAGGCCAAATGCAATTAATATGCTAGAAAAGCCGTCATTGAAAAGCAATCACGTACTATTACTTTGGTACGGTACTAGTTCATTTTAAGGTACATAGCATAACTTTCCGAATACATAAAAATAGCTCGTAGCCTTTGTGTATGGACAATCTATTTGTTGGTTTTAGTTATATACGTTACGAGGGCGCGTAAATCTTAAAATAGGACTATCGATATTTACTAAACCAGTCTATTTTAGCTCTTAACGCTTTCCCGCTTTTTTCAGGAGTAAAAATAAATACCTTTTATTCCAGCATTCGTGAAAACTGGATTTGGAACGCGGGCAGTCCTTTCGCAGCGCCTTAAGGAGTAGTGGTTCGTAAAGCAGTGAGAAAGGGGAACAAGATTGGGGTGGGGGGAGGGCATGTCCTTTTGTTGTTTTCCGCATTGATTTCGCTTTCCCTCACCGCTCTCCTCCTTCATCCACACCCGATTCAAAGCACTCTGTCTTTTCCTTTCACTCGGATCTCGCCGCCTCGGGTGAAGGCGTGACTCTCCACCCTCCCCTCCTCCCTCTTACGTCTGCCCTCCTCCTCTGCATCGCACTCTTTTTACCTCCCCGTCCCAATGTAGAACAACACTCCTCCGTCGGAAACCTCAGAAAGGGGACTCTTCTCTCCCTCTCTTTGACTCGAAGGCGTTCACTCATTAGTCAGTCGGTTTGCTTCATGGCCCGCTGCTGCCTACTGGGCGTGGTCGCATCGCGGTGTATTCCTCTTACTTTCCCGACTTCAACGCAAACTCTTCTCCTTCCTCCGAGGTTTGCCGCCGATGGTGGGTTAAAGAGATCTGGTTTATACCCTGTCCAGCGTTGAAATTCCACTTTTTCTTTCTTTCAGTTCCTTCGCAAAACAAACCTCCACGTGTGGTAGCTGCACGTTGGAAATTGCTAGGAGAAAAAAATACTACGAACCAGGGAGCCGAAGGTCTTTGGTTCGATTCCTGATCCACTAAACATCTCTTCTCTGTCAGCGATTACCAGTGATTTCTTTCCCGAGAGTCGAGTCAGGTGAAGTGGCTAGAGACTTCCCGTTTCGAGGGTCCGGATTTGAAAATCGTCAGTGGTCGAGATTTTTCTGTGGGATAACGATTCTTTCATAAATCCTTTGTTCAGAGTACGCTGCTCGAGTGTAGTACTCCGTCCTTTGGATGGAACGCTAAACTGTAAACCCCATAGTGCCTTTCGTTAAGAGCAGGACGGCCAGAAATTCGCCGGGTTTCTCTCCACCCTTCTCTCATTCCCAATTGTTTTCTTTCCAACCCACTCACTCTCCCTCTATGCCCCATATGGCAATAGTTGATGGTCGCCTTCTCCAAATAACCAACCAACCAAAGATTTGTTGAACGGTTATCGCGGAAAATGAAAAAAATCTGGCACTAGACCGTATATCACTCTCAGTGATGATAGTTTATTGAATATTTACTCATGTGAAATAAGAGCGTGGGTTATGGGTTTCACTCGGGATGGATCGTTGAGACTTGCATATTTTGAAAGTAAGCTGCCTTTAGCATCGGTGGCAACATTGAAAGAAAGAAAAATATCTTATGATCTGATGAGAAAAGTTTCAGATTTTTCAGTCGTTATTTGTAACCGTTATTTGACGGCTTTCATGATAACTGCAAAATATGCTGGATAGAATATTTTCGTTGCCATAGCTCCGTAAGAAAGGAGTAGTCACCCTGTGACCACCGAAAAAAAATGCTGGAAACACATGCCCTTCCAAAAGCACATCACCTTCAGCAGTTTCGCTGGTTTCTTCTGAGGCAGACTATATATTTCACTGGGTCATTTTGTTCATGTTTGACTTTTAATTTGCAATGACAGTAATTGGTGTGTCTTTTTTGTCCTGCATCAATAATTAGATACACATTTATGAAAAAAATAGTGGTTTTCTTCTGCCTAAATGGTATTTGCTCGTGAGTTTGCTGTCGAAGTAAAAAAATCGGTGGAATTTTTCTATTACTAAGCCTCAATCTATCTCCTAAATAGCAATAATTATGAAATGATGACTAAGACTTTTAGATTAATTGATTCTGGGATCATTTAAAATTTAAAAAATACATTTCAAAAGTAATAGCACACTAAATATAGTATTAAAGATAATAGTAATTTAGGTGAAAATTCAACGCTGAAGATTTAAAATTTTTACGCAGAGCGTATATTTTTCTGCGACACAGCCTTTGAAGCATTATGAGGAATTCCGACTTAGTTTATAACATAAGTAATATCTCTCGTCCTTCTTTATACTGTTAGTGCATTAAGAAAATGATCACCTTTTTGTGACCTTATTAGAATTAACTGAAAATAGAGGTTAGCGGGTGTTTGAGAGCCTTAAAAATAGCCTCGTGAGGTTCAAAGATTTGTTCGCTTCTGTAATCCCTGTCTCATTTTCTTTGGCAAATGTTGGACGACTGTCGCGTTAGCCAGCAAAGTAAGCGATAAGGGAGACAGAGAGTGTGTTCACCTACATTCAGTGTTGAAGTCTTCAAAGTGCCCGAGCATGAGGACGAGCAAGGGAGGAGGGAAAAATATATATCGTGTAAGGACGCCGAGTAGGAAGCAAGGACATGAATCGTCTCTGCGAAAAGTTGCCACCAAAACGATCCTCCCTCTTTCGGCCCAAATTCTCCAGCTCAGGGCCACAGCCGTTCCGGAGGCAGTGGGAACGTGGATAAAGGAGTGGGCTTCTTTCTTGCTCGCGGAGGAAAAAATATAAGGTGGAGACATGGACGTTATTACGGCACGTATCCTACTTCCTCGCAGAGTCCTGGTGAAGGCTCGGATTCGCGAAGGATTATCATATCATCGGCCAAATCACATCTCGCCCACCCCCTCTCTCGGATTAGAAAAGAAGTCAGGGCCGTGGGTATGGAGGACAGTGCCATCGGGTAAGCCACGGGGTATCTGTTGAGGAAGGAGAGGTGGGGGACGAAAGGTCGGGTTAACTATTATCGCCGAGGTGTACGGGAGAGGTTTGGAGAGTCTTGGAGGAGAAAGTAGGAGGAGTTCATCTTCGCAAACCCTATCTCTCCCTTGTCCTCTAAGGAGGTGCTCTTGCGGGGGTGGGCAAAAGGAGAAGAGCCCTTAAAACGCTTCAGTCCCCCCTCCCCTCACCTGCTCCGCTACATCCCTTCGGTTTCCATAAAGACACCTCGAAAGTTAGATAAGCGGAGCTTCCTCTTCGTGTGGAGGTGAGTTGCCGGATTGTGTGTGGAGGAGAGAGCCCTTGCAGCGCATGTTATGCGGTTGACGGAAGGCGAGGTCGGAAGGAGGCGTGAGGAAGACGGCGGAGGCCGCGGGGGTGTGTTTGTGTGGGTGTCGTCGTCGAAGGGTTGAAAAGAAAGTCGCGGTCGTTAGGCGCGGAGGGGAAAGGAGGGAGAAGGGGAGGAGGTGGTGGTGGGGGCGATAAGCCAAAGGGAGGGACGGAATGGAAGGGGAAGGGAGATAAGGGAGAAAGAGGCGAGAATGGCGCCCCTGCATGACACCACGTCACGTGTTAGGATGAGGGCGAAGATTGAGATCGGGCGATAGAAAAGGGGAGCTGTAATGGAAGGCCTACTCCTCAGAGAGCGCACTATGCGCATATTGCTCGCGGAATGAGATAATTAACCTGGGCGTCTTCGAGGATTGAGGGCGAAGGGATGCTCATGAGGGGGTCGTGACTTCTTATTTCGGAATTTCTCGAAACTGGGTGCTAGTCTTGAAAAGACTTCTGCTTCCATCAGGTCGTTGTCTATAGAAGCTTCGACTCCATGCTTCAGATGCTTTATTCATTACAGTCCATGGCTGAGGATTCCAACCAATTTGATATGGCTACTATTTAGTGATTAGATGACGAAATCTTGAATATGTAGTGACCAAGCAGCTATGATCTTCACGAGACTTCCTGGGAGAGTTTATTCAGTGGTTAAGACAATATTCGAATGCGTTCCTAAGTCACGACAAGTATAGAGCGGTAAACTGAATTCTTTAGATGCTATTCTTGTGACGATACTTCTCCTGAACAACATTTAGAGAATGAAATGACTTTTGAAACTGAGAATTAAAACTTTAAGCTGTAAGCCGCATGTTTTATATACCTGTTTCATTTGAAGAAATATAATATTTAGTTTGGAAGGTTGAATATTTCGACGTTTTGGGGTTTTGAAAGTGTATATATTGTAAAAGAAATAATTAACCTCTCCATATTATGTTGGGCATTTTCTTTTTTTCTTTTTTAAATCCTCCTTGATGCAATGAATAGGAATGTATTTTTGTACTGAAATATGCCTTCGGACGTCTATTGAATTACAGCACAATTTAGGTTGGTTCAATGCGGACACTTAACTTTAGACCTTCCATAACGCTTGTGAAAACAAGGTGTAAAATGATTACTAGTGAAAAGAGAAGTTTATATTGTTCGTTGTGTAAATAGATTACCGTCTTTTGAATTACAAATGTTTAATGAGTATTATAACGTAACTACGGGTAAATTTAACGTCCTAAATATTTGAAAATCATCAGATGTTTATTCGATTACTCAGTGAAATTTAAATAAAGTTTCAATAACAGAAAGTTGGCAAGCCAATTTTCAGTATGAACTCGATTGAGAATAAATGGTGACTGATAAATGCCTTGATGAGGTTTTGTCTTAATCTCAGGGTTAAACATGTGTTTACTTATCCTCGTCCTCATGGAAAACATTTTGATTTTTTACAAGGCTACAGTACTTTGAAAAGAATGATTTGCGGAATGTTTCCAATTTTGATTACTCTAAGGTAAAAGTTATACTTTTAAGATCAACATTATCAATATTATTTACATCTGGGTATGTTTTTCTTTTTTTCTTTTCGTTAGACTCTCTACATTGAAGTGTCTTTATATAGGATCTCTTCACCCACTGACCCAAGTTTCCGTCTGTTGTACATATTTTACATGGAGCTTAAAATCTGCGCAAAGTGAATATGAAGATGGACATGGTTCCGCGTTCCGGTGGGAGCCTTCATGGGAATCCCGAGGAAAAGTTTTGGGGGAAGGGTGAGCGTTCGAAAAGCGGGAAGTGTTCGCGTGAGAGACATATCTCGGACGGGGAATGTATATTTGGGCTCTGGCGCGTCGCTGTCACGGCCGAGAGCGCGTGTCGCGGACGAAAAGACTGGATAAATGGGGTTCATAAATATTTGATGGGCAGAAATGGAGGGAAAAAATATAAGAAACCGAATGCTTTTCTGATCTGAAGGTGGAAATACCATTGAAGAATGAGAGCCACTATACATTCGATGGGTTGGTGATAATCCCTGATCACTTCCTAAGTCATTGGAAAAAGAAACCTGAGATGAATAAAATCACAAAGTAATATGATAACTCTATGGTAGAAGCCATCGAAACTTGGTGCAACAGGTGGACGATGAAGATTAAGTGCGCGGATAAAATATAAAAGAATCGGGAAGTAAATAGAAGTGAAAAAGAGGAGGAGGACCAGGAACTTCATCCTGATAAGCAGGACCAAATGCATGGGACCCACCCTGAAGCATTGAGGTTTTGTAGAAGTAGTTCAGTATCAACTCTAAGGTTAAGAAAAGAAAATAATTTCTATGACAACATGCAGTTCATCATATTGCTACTTCATAAATAACACAAAGCAGTCAGTGCAATATTTAATAACATAGCAAAATTGTACCATTTTAAGGAAAAAAATGGGACTTCCTTTAATATCTAGCTGAAAAACCCACTGCAGGAAAACACTCGCACTGGAAGAGTGGCGTGAAAAACCTGGGATTACCTACCGATATGATATATGACTTAGTAAAATTTTAAATAGTAGTTTAGTGCTATTAGTGAAGTAATAAAAGCTTAGTAATAATAGTATGCAAGTAAAAACGCCGTTATTTCGAAGTGCGTAATCGTATGGTGCACACCTATTTCACAGACGTTCGATTCCCCTCATTAGATTCCCATGTTGCTTGCCAACGATATTATAGGCCGGAGGGATCAGGGGTCATGCTAGCCAATATGGCTTTAACTTTGCCTCAAATTATAATACGTCAAGTTGCTTTCTTTAGTTTGAACCATCAAACTGATAATCCCTGTGCAAGAGCTTTTCATATATCTACTGCGATGAGCTGCCTGGTAAGGGTTCTATGTTCCGGGAGGAAATTTTCTGGGGTCGACAATCCAATCGAATCCAATTGGCTTTTCAGGCCAATGCGCTTACCACTAAGCTATCTAGGATACCTAGCTCCAGAGGTGAATTGTGGAAATGTATAAGTAGGAAGTAACTGTCGTAAGTCATCGCGGCAGAGGAGTGAATACTTTAGGAAAATGCAAGTGGAAATTCGCCGGAATGCTTAAGGATTTGGCAAAAAAGCTACGGACATGGTGAAGGAAAGGCAATTGAGGCAGACTCTGGCGGGTAAATAGCGTTTCCACACGCTTAGGAGGGCATGTAACATCCTGGTTAATCACTATTATAATAGTTTGATGAAACTTACATTCTTTAGAAATGACTGAATTAAAAGGGAAAAGATCTTTGCTTGAAGCATAATTTATTTTGTTTTCGTTTCACTCCCCAATACCGAGTTCTGCTCCGTTAAAAATAGTCTGTTTTTATCCAAGTTTGCGACTTTTTTTCTTCCCGATGATTAGTATAAAATTTACAAACAAACGTTTTCTCCATCTTTTAGTAACCAATTTTTGGAAACGAGTTTTTATATCTTCCAGAATGCAGCTGTCCGATGAAAGCATCTGTGGTTTGAAAACGCCTATCTGGCGTAGTACCACTGCCTGTATCTCTCTACAAGAAACCACTGTCTAAGAATATAAATCTTATAAACTGTCACAGCGCGTGCTAAGTTGCCAATGTTAGATATGTTCCTCTACCGCGATGAGAGGCACTAAGTACGGTGGAAAGGTGGAGGAAAAATATTACCTATCGCTATTTAAAAAACGATCCCTTTTAATTTCCACGTATGTACGCGACTAAAATCTCACAATTTGCTCAGCCTTCAAGCTCATAAATACTAGGTTTGAGTTCATAAATACTAGGCTCATAAATACTATGAAGTAGGGCGATGTGCACTTTTATTTCTTCTATTACCGAGACTAAGTTATGATCAAAACCGTCTAACCATTGTGTTGCTTTATTTTGCTGTAGCAACAATGTTAATACTAATATGCTGAAATCAATCAAAATGAAATTCTGGAATTGGTCGTGAGACCGTATTCTCGACAAATCCCGAGGAGTGTTCAAGTTACGGAGGCGAGAAATGGGTTCTGACATATCGATTGCTCCATGCGTACCGGCGCTAATAATTTAAGAGCTTCTCTTAGGTAGGCAACCATCTCGGGAATCCCAGGACTCCTCTCCTGAAAATTCATGACCTCGCCGATGGTTTCCGGAGATTATGGCGAACATTACCAATTTAGCGTTGACAGTATGTGATCATTTTGGGCCGCTGTGGGACCATAAGGGAAACCCACCGTTTGAAAAATCACTTAATGGTCATCTTTCGCGATTACAGTCGAGTAAGTCGTAACCATTGTGGAAATTCTGCTGGATGATATTGATCCCTAAGTGCAATCCCTGGAATAATCGTTGAAGTTTAGCTTTTATGGCCCTTCTCCTTTGCTCAGCTACGTCATGTACTTAATCCTTTTAAGGGCAAACTCACGTGGTTTCCTCTCCACCTCTGATCTTGTGGAAACTTACGGTATCATATTTGAAAACAAAAAATGGTCCCTCTTAACTGTCCTCATTAATCTGGTTGGCAGGGTGAGATAACGATATCGATATATGTTACGTGGCTGTTCAAATACTGTGGCGTACATGCTGTGAAAAAAGGGTATTATTAGGAGCTTAGCACATGGAAACTAAGTAAATATCATGGAATTGCCACCTTAATGATTAGTAGTCTCTGAAACAAACTTATTATGTAGCCTAGAGGCTGCAGCTTCGAATTACAATGAGGCTTTAGATGCTGTTTGTCCAGTTGCTGGCTTATATCAAACTACTTTTCCTCTAAAATTACATCAGCCGTCGGAGTGCCTATGCAATTTTCTTATCGCTATTTGAGCTAACTCAAAGCAGGGAGGGAGTAATAAGAGGTTTGCTAAAAGTAATTGATGGTTTTTATAGCATTGAGTTCCTTTTGGTGCTAACTTTTTATATAAATTAGTTGAACAGATGCTAAATTTTAAGGAACATTTCTTAAGTCAACGGTTGCGGATAGATTTTTAAAGGAGTAAATTACCCGGAAAACATGGACAGAAATTTAGGACCAAGAAATATTTAATGCAGGAAATAAAGAACATTTGAGTAAAGCCTCTTGCATTTGATGATATAGGCCTTGCGGGTTTCCCTCCGCTTAGTTACATTGTGCTGGGACTACAGGTAGGGAAACCTCTTGCCTTGTTTAAAACAGTTAATAGCGAATGGAAAGCATAAAAAAGCTGCTAGATGAACTTGACTGGGAATCCCTTTAGACTTGGATGTTATTTGCACAACTGTTAATAAATACATCAACAGCATTCTGAGCACAGTCTAAGTATTCGCCGGGAAATACTTAAATCTTGTTAATAAATAAATTCAAATCAATCAAGTTTATGGTTTGACACTGAAGATATTATTTTACCCCCGCAATGTATTCGTAGAATAGGCAAAGGAGGCAAAATGTGGGAGACAAACAAGCGAGCAGATAGGTTTAAGAATTCTTTCTTCCTAAAAACCATTCCGCAGCACAACAAAAATGGTTACACTGATCCACCACCGAAACATACCAAACTTATCGTTCTCCCCTAGCACTTTGGAGCCTTTAGGATAAGTAACCGATACTCTTAAGAGCTAGAGGTGGCAGCACCATTCCAGAAAAGATAATTCGTGAAAGATGGTCAAGACAATAGTCATGGTAGCCCATTAACGATAGAAATAAGCTCGTAGTTCAGTATTGGTCCAAACGAGTGTAACTAGGGATTGGCATTTTGAGTGTAACCACTTAGCCCGTGGTACTCTCGGGCATTGATTTTAAAGTGTTAATCCTTTTCCCAATTCCTCCACCTAATTCTTCCCCATTTTCATGGCTGCTGCTCCAGTCCCTTGCTCCAAGGGTATTATTTAGATGTAGATTTATCTATAGGAAACCGAAACGGTATTTAGAGTATCGGGATAACCATTATTATTCTAGAGATATAAGTCAATAAATTTGAAAGGTATATTTTCTCATTGCCGACGTTTCGCATGTGTACAGGTTTATGCATGCTTCTTCAGGGCTTTAATGAAAATTTTTAGGTGTGTTGTACATTAATTGAATGTGTTTTACAATTTTGTTTCATAGTTACTTATTAAATATGGATACATATACATTTTCAAGTTACCTCAATAAAAAATAACCACTCTTTCAATTTCGAACTCACAAAGATTATTTAAATAAATTTTGTACATAACAAAAAACAAAACATCCTGCATTAAAAAAAACAAACATCGCCAAATTTAGTAAAATTTATTATGATTTGATATGTTATAACACTTAATAATATTTTGAATTTTGAAATGACCTAAATTTACAACAAATGTCAAACAAATAATAAATAGCAACGAATTTGTAACCGAACAATTTAGAAGGAACTCTCCGAGGTAACTTGAAAATTTATATGTATCCACATTTAGTAAATAACTATGCAATAAAATTGTAAAACAAATTCCATAAATGTACAATACACCTAACATTTTTCATTAAAGCCTTGAAGAAGCATGGATACATATGCGAAACGACGGCAATGAGAAAATATATCTTTCAAATCTATTGACCTATATCTCCCGAAGAAAAACATATATATACTCATAGTATATATTTAAAAAGAGGTAATTAAGAAGAATCATCTAGATATTATTATTCTTCGTTTTTCCCTCTGTTTTCAATAGGAAGTGATTGACTGGCCATTGTGGCCGGGGACGAAGAGGTTGCAGGAGGAGGGGGATATTAGGTCGAACATCAAAGGCTCTCTAGAGAATGACTCGTGGGGGCCGACCACATTAATGAAATGAATGAATTGATTGGTCGATTAGCAAAGGGGCGGGGTAGAGTAGCTGAGGGGATGTGGAGTATCAGCCAGAAAGTAGGGTATAGGTGATAAAAGATGGGGGAGAACTCCTATCGTGGGGGAGATGGAAAATACTGCGAGGAGTCAAAGCATCTCAGGTCGTCGTTGAAGGAAAAATACCGCCTATCTGACAATAGAGAAACTTTTCAGGAGACGCAAAAGCCTGTGCCCTTTTTTTGTAAGAAAAAAATTGGACGTAAAACAGATGTTTTTAAGTTGCTATCTGTTGTGTTTTGATGAACTAAATTTTAAAAATCTGTGTGAGCTTTCGATGCTTTGGAAACAACTAAACCTAATTTTCCCAAAAAAATTCAGATAGGTGGTATTGATCCTTCAACGACGAGGTGCTTTTAAATGGAAACTCATTGCCAATTTTTCCGTTAGAAGCAGCCTTATTTTCCATTGTTGCCAAATGCATAGTGGCCAAGTCGATGGTTTAATAAAATCTAACTTCATTGTTATAGAGTAAGCATATATACAGTACTTATCATGTTTTAATAATTTCACGTAATATAAAACTGAATATTAGGAGAGCATCACTCTATTTTTATATATTTCTGGGAGGCAGTAACCTTAATCATAAAATAATTAAGATAAGCCATAGACGAACACCGCATTGATTATTCTTGAGTATCATTATTTTTTCTTCTGAAAACCAAGATATTCCTTGATTTTGAAATCTGTTTGCTCTTTATTCATTTTGATCTCAATATATCTTCATACCAGCCGTTGCGAGTAATGAGGCGGATTGCATGAAGTAATACATGTTTCTCCCGCTAATCGGTTAATTTTGTATGAAAATGAAAAATATATATATTAAGATTATTGACTTTGTATCGTTGGGGGATGCGTGCTCTTCGTGTTGTGAAGCAATGTTTCGTGTTATCCGGTTTCGTGCAGTGGAATTATATGCATGCAATATTTCTCGTTAGCTAAAATAAGGAGAAAGAGGGGGGATGTTGGTGACTAACCTGTGAGAAGGAAAATCAGAAAAATAAATTGGGTTAACGAAAATCAAATAAGTGAGTGATAAGAAATCAATCTTGCTGGCAGTGAAATGAAAGAAGAAAAGTGAGATGACGATAACTCCAAATGGAAACTTTTCGGTCAATATTAGCTCGCGATTAATGCCATCAATTCCCCGTTTCTTTTGAAGAATTTCGCAGTAATGCCTCAAATTTCAATTCCAAAAGTTTTTAGTTGGTTAATTTCGATTGGTCACTCAAATCACGGAACGTTGTCAGGAAAGCGATTAACGAGATATGTTACCTAGCGAACGAGAAGAAACGCATGTTGGCATTAGCTACTCTTGCAGTGTTTCTCTCCTTTGAAATGTTTACTCAACTTATTAGTAATCCTTGATTATTTTTTTCCTGGGTCTCACCCTGTTCATTATCAACGCCTTCGTAGCTTGAAATGTTATTCTGTGGAGCATCTTCCATTCCATTGTGTGCTAGTTCCAAGAAAGGACAAAAAAATATCATCTGAACTCACTTTTTCTCCTCGCCTTGAAGAATCCACCCTGTGCTCGCTCCGTGCATATGCATTCAAGTATGATGTCTGCTTCTATTCTTAGGAATAAACTTTTAATTAAAACAGAATGCGGTCATCTCCATTCCGTCTTCTCTCTGCCTTCATAGTGAAGTAAGATGGTGGTTTCTTCCTAGAATTCAATTATTTCTATTACTTCTCTTTGTAACTTTTATTTATATTATGTGTCTGTATTTCTGTCTTTTGTAGCACCCTTAGTTTTTCATACCTTCTAGTTCTTTTTCTAGAACTAATCGGCTGTTTCACAGCTTCCCCATTTCATTCTTTCGTTAATATATTTTTAGTCATGTTATTAGTAATAATAGAGTCAGGGGACTGTATTAACTTATTACTGTTCCCTGACTCATAAGACTTCATTTGAGTTCATCAACGTGGTTATTTTTAACTCCTGCCTTATTCTCCTCTATCAAATCATTCACTTTCCATCTTCATTACAGTTGATGCGTTGTTAGATCTATGATTAACAAGAATGTAGTCAAAGCTTATGTTCATTGGATCCATCCGTTGAGACGACATTTCGTTGGATTTTTCTCTATATATACCAATGTAGCCCGCCAGAACGTCTGCGAAAATATCATCTAAATCGGGTCAATGACGGAAGAAGTAAAACGGATCAATGTTGGAGAAAACTCGAGGGATCTTCCTGTTATCGTCGTAGCGTGTATGACGTTGGCTTTCTTGTCCCTTTTTGCCAGAAATTGGGGTAACTTTGCAAGAAATTGTGGTGTTACAAAATTCTCTGCCAATCACAGCTGATGATGGGTTTAATGTGGTGATTGGCGCACTGGCTTCCCATCGTGTTGATATCCTGACAGAGACAGATTTTTCTATGGAATATTTAATATATTTATTTGATAATACCCTATGTAAAAGGCTGAGCTGTTTTTTCGTGGGAAAGTTAAATAAAGGTATCCCGATCCTGAGTTGGGTGCTTTGTGGAGATTTTTTTAAGTTCCTGCCATCGTCCGCCGTATGGGACGTTAAGCACGGACTCCTTGGGGCATGCTCTTAACGAAAGGCCCCAAGAAGGCCCATGCCGACCCCTGGTTTATCTCCACCATTCCTCGATTCCCCAAATAATCATCTCCTCTCCAACCAAGCAATCTCTTCTTAACGGCACAAATAACCTTAGTTGTCTGTCGCTTTCCTAAGTTAGAAACCAGTTATCTACATATAATTTCTAAAGTTTTTAATCTTTTGGAATTTATTTCCACTAACATGAACTATCCTGCACTAATACACCTATTATATCGACATCTGCTTCATTTTTCTATTCGACTGCTGGTTAGATTCGACCTTTCAGCCGTTTAGATTAACATCTCCGTACTATTTCAGTGCAAAGTATGTTGCAAATTAGCCACGCTCTTTACCCTATTTTTTATAGCTGGAGGTCAGTATTTGGACTTACATCGTACTGCAGGATTTTCTCATATGGCCGTCGACCTAAGTCGTTGCTCAATGTTTCAATACATTCCTAATTTATGGTCGTTTCCCGATTATATCAATCTCTTTATTTTACTCCAAACACTTCAAAACCAGGTGCTTTAAATTCTTATTCTTTCTGACCACAGGGTTATCCTGAACTCACCAGGGTTAACCAACGATGGGTAACCTTAGGACTCCTTACTCATGAGTTACACAGCTTAGTACTTTTCTACAATATTGTAGAAAAGTACTAAGCTGTGTTAATAATGAGTACTTAATAGTAATTAGTAACTTCTGCGAAGTAATTGAGTAATTAGTAACTTCTGCGAAGTGAAGCCTGCAACAGTCAAGTATATTAGGACTCTTTAGGTTACTATTGCCTAATTAGACAATGTTTCGACGCGTCGTAATCCCAATTAAGGAACTCTTTTTTACTCTTAAACTCTTCCTGCTGTGTTTTTGACGTGTTTTTTCGTTTACCCTTAAAGATATGCTTACTCTTACTAGCTTATATGGTTAAATCAAGTTTTCTACGTGAGATTACGAAGAGATTACTATTTTTAATAAAAAAGTAATGTTATTTCTATCCAATCCGCATAATATTCATTTCACTGACAGTAATAATTAGGGTGCTGTTTAATATAGAAATTTTGCTTGTCTTTAAATATGGCTGATAGTCTAAAGCACGTAAACTGGTTGTTTAAAGCATTCTTCTTGTCCTAGCTCATTTTAAGTGGATAATAATTTTAATTCCTCACCGAATTATCGGGGTTTATCGTTCATTTCGTATTGACAATGTGTCAAGTCTAAACCTTGTTTTGTCGTCTTAAAGTTGCAAGTTATAGCTGTGGCAAGAGCTTTTCATAAGATTAGATTGAATTGTTTTTTGAAATATTTGGGGGAAGTATATGGATGAAAGATGAAGATGGAGTGATGTAATTAAATTCCGGAAACGCTGAAAATGAATGATCCATAATGCTACTTAGATATTTTCACTCACACTTATCGTTAGTATAATATTTTAACAATTATCTTATTTCTTATCGCAAGTAACCTCATGATTCGACGAGATTTAACGTTCACTACTGAAACATTTAAATACTGTCTTCTAGGAATGTGGAAAAGGCGTATTTATACAGCATGAAAGCACTTTCCTGTTTTAATCCCTTCGCTTCGACGTACAGCTATTAAATGTGGAAATGCCATGCTCCAGGGCTCCGGACTCACGAAGACATTTCGATCAACTGCAATGAAATGTATGGCTGTATTCATGCCATTCCTCTGTGTTCATATTCCGGATACGCTGACTCATCATGGGCTCATTCAAGAGGCTAATCCTCCATGAAGAGAAAGGCCCAATAGCATTGTTTTTGGCTCGGGGAAATCGTTTCGAAGCGGAAGTTGAGACGTTCGCAAAGCCTAACTAGACATCCGGGAGATCGATGGAAATTTCTGCCCTATTTCAAAACCTCAATACGCCAAATCAAACAGAAAATTATAATTAAAAAACGATGTCTCCTGAAAATGATTCCCCCGTGGTATAAAGTTCATGTCATTTTTTTATTCTCTTTCGCGTTATTCATGATTTGAGCAAATATATGTCTGGGCGTTGCATTTTAGTTTTATAACAAAATATTGGTCCGAATTTCAGCACTAATCCCTACATCTAAGTCCTTTGATTTTTAATAGTTTGCTAATATGTCTGTCACATCACGATGGGTCGTTAAAGTACTCTCGAACAGCCTAGGGATAGCTAGTTGGATCCGACAGCTAACTCGTTTAATAGCCAAGTTCGGCAAGTCAGTCTTTCGCTGTCGGCGGATTTTCATCTTAAGAGGTTTATGATTTTTTTGTGTTGTAGATATTAGACTTTTTTCAAATTGAGTTGTACCAAACGAAATAATTAAATAATTCGTGAAAGTTGAATGATTTTTGGTGTAATCATTTGCAACAATGGAAGTAGCTGCTTGTACAGATTTAGGGAGTTTAAATAACTTTTTCCATTCTAGGGCTAATATTTCCAATTTTTTACGTAAGAGCAGTTGGTGTGGGGGATAGGTGTTCTGCTACGGCTTGGTTGCAGTTTTGAACGGAAAAAATATTATATAATATTCTATAATTTGTGAGTAGCAGAGTAATTTATGGATTTGAATACAGCGGGTTATCTTTAAATTGTAGTTACTGGATTTTAAAGGAATAAAATTTTGAACCAGTTATTCATTTTCCGAAATTGAGAGTATAATTAACTCAGTTGAGCGTAATGTCGAATGCCTGAAATATTTCGTTGGCCAGTAAAACCTTACCAATAATTCCATGCATAAAAACACGAGTCTCCTTGATTTCTTACGTCATGCACAGGTGACTAACAACTGAGGTCGTTTATACCACTCTGGTAAGGTTGGTTGCGGTTGGATTGTTAAGGATATAAGAAATCGGTGGAGAGATGCGTAAGGTCAGCTTTGTTTCACTCTTAACGGAAGGCGTTCAGGGGTCTTAACTTAATCTTCCTTTCAGTTACTTAAATGGATTAATGCATTCGAAGTCCTCTCCGTAAGTCACTCATGCAGGGGTGAGGATACCTCTGAAAAATTTCCATCATTGCAGAAATCAGAACCAGGACCCTAAGGATGGGAAGCCTGAACTAAACTAACCCAATCCCATTATGTCAACGAATATATCTTCTTAATTAAGAGGGGAATCTCATTTTTTACCATCCAAATACAAATAATATTTGGATAAACGACGAAGAAAACATTTAACCTACGGTTTGCTAGTGATTTTAGATTCAGACAAGAATTAGGTTTCAACTATTTTTTCGGTATAAAAAATTAGGTGGGGGGGTATTGAGGTATAAGGGGGGTAAAAAAGCATATCACAAGGATGGCCACTCTGCAGAAATAAATTCATTACCAACCTTTAAACTGTAAAAAGTAAGTGATCCTAAAACTACCTGAACACGTTGAAAATGAAACCTAATTCATTAAAAAATTGTTTTTGAATTGACTTGAATATTATATTGTTGATCATAGCCGAGCGTATTTAAAGCAACAACAATGTAAATAATACGTAAAAAAATAATTTAAAAAAAACCACGCTTATATTCAAGTGTACCTATCTGTGAACAATTCTCCACGTATAGAATTAAATATTTAATTGCTAATAACTGATTAACTATAGTTAATACATGAATTAATAATCAGATATATCAATAATGATTGATATATCTGATTATGAATTCATCTATTCTCATCAAATTCGTTTGTGTCCAATAATTACTTATTTTGTAGTTTTTAGTCATTATATTTATTGTGCAACGGTTCTTTGAAATTTAAATTATTAACATTTATTCTCAATGTAAATGCTAAAATGATGGTTGGAATGAATTGCAACAGCGCTGACTACGAGTAGACGATGCGATGCGGGTTGCGTCATGTTAGGATAAAGACATAAAATGTAAACTATTTAATTGTAGTAGGTTAACTTGTTAATTAGTAAGTTTAATGACTGATTCATGTATTATCATCAAGAGTTAGTATGTGTGCTAAATTTAAACTCGGTTGAGCATCAGGAAGTGGGTTAGATATCGATTACAAGATTCCATCCAGACAAACAACAAACAAACAGGGCAAGTTAGTAATAAGCGTGGCAAAAAGAACAGGTGAACAGCATCCTGCTCCTTACTAAAGTTAAAGAGAACCGGAAAGTCAAACTAAGAAATTGCCGATTCTGGAAATTCTCGGAATGATGCTTTTACTTACATCCTCGCTTTAAAAATTGAGGACAATATGGTGCATGCATTCATTTTCACCCATAAAACTGTCTCCGAACATTTTCTTTCCTGAGAGTCTCTCAATCACTGACTGACTAATGATATTAATGATATTCCTCCCAGAAGGCCCCGAGCGACGATGTGATTCGTGTTCTATGACATTATTCCGCGCTCCCACGCGCCTCGCTTGGCAATCTTTGCCACCGTGTCCTCTCTCGTCCCCTTTTTCCCGTCCCCTCCGCATTTACATTCCGTCGTCTCGTGTTTCCTCACGGCAACATCCCATCCCTCCCGACGCCCGTGGGGCGTTTTCCATCCGATGTTTCCGTCACGTCGCCTCCCGTCGAAAAAATCACTCCCCGCGTCTGATTGATTCGAACTCTCCGCTCCGGAGTTCAGACAAACACACGACGACCCCCTCAGCCACCCCACAGCGGGGACATCGATTCCTCCCCCCCTTCGCGTTACAGCCAATAACCTTCCCCCTCTTCCCCCGCCCTCCACCCAATTTCACCTACCGACCTTTCCATCCCTCCAAACCAACAGCCTCCAAAACCCTTCCCATAAATCCACGCGAGCGCACACACACAACATACACTCACACTAGACATAGAACAAGACAAACACGTCGGGGTACACACTTCAAAATTCCTTTCCGGTCACGCCTGCTCACATCTACCTACAGATGGGCGCCTTGAAAAAATTAGATCGTTTATGCGTCTTGAGAGAAATATGTTGTATTACTTTTTTCACTTACGGGCTAATGAAAATAATTTTCCTGGCTTAATAGAGAATTCCTTTCCGATCACGCCTGCTCACATCTACCTACGGATGGGCGCCTTGAAAAAATTTTAACGTTTAAACTTCTTGAGAGATAGATGTAGTATTACTTTCTTCGACTGATTAAATAAAATAAGTTTTCTGTCTAAATAGAGAGTTAGCGTTCATCATAATTATTACAACTATTTATTAATGGCAGAATCAACGTGTGTTTGTCCCTTTGGGAATTAACATTCTACATTCCACTTCAGTGTGTTTCTTACGAATAACACATCTCCCATTTCAATAATTTTCTCCTTATTTCCTCTTATCGTGAAAATTGTTGCAAACATTTTATGTATCTATAGATATTACGCAATTTAAATTTTATAACGGTTTCCAATTACATTGAATCATAGCTTTTGTTATCTTTTTGCAGGATGAGTGTACCTTAGATATCCATCAAAACTCGAGCACTGTAATTCACTAGGAACCGCTGAGTTTTCAAGCGCTATAGAGAGCTCGTGATTCTACCATTCATTGGTGACGACATTCTGAGAAGACTGACCACCAAATGTGTTGCAGACTATTAAAGAAAAGTCAATGTACTACTTCGAATAATTTCCATGTGGCAATAAAAAGTCATAAGGTCGGAAATATTTGTATTTAACTCTGAAAGTAGGTACAAAATGAAAAATAAACCTTATTTATGCCCATAAATAAAGTTTATAATTATAATTTTAAAATACAGTTTTTAATAATGCCTACCAATAATGTTTATGATTGATATTTTTTAACGCCCGCGAGATTAAGTACATTTTTCTCATCTTTAACAACAGCCTTCTCACCTTCCAATAAATCCTTGCTCACCATCGCGGACATGACAGGCGTTGACATCCTCCCTACTACGCTTAATTGTGACGATTAGTGATAGATGGCTTGGCTCAGCAAACATTTAAAAAGAGGTTTCCCAATTTAATATTATGAAAACAATTTATTCCTCTCAATATGGGTTTAAAATTATCAATATTGAGGAAAGTACCAATAAATTAAAAAAAAACGCGCAGTAGCTTTTTAAGCCATCTTCTCCCTTATACATCGTGGTAATAGTGTACAAGCGCTCCTTGAAATGCGAATACCAAAGAACAGAAGCAATATGAAACATTCCAGCAAGTGGTCGATGGTGTAAGGCATCCGAAGAGATATGACCGGTTAGATACTGCAACGCAAAAAAATTCCGCATTTTTAAGTACGCTGGAGTTTTTACTAGGGAACCTAAGAGGCAGTGACAGGGAGAGTGGTCCATGGGGTCTGGACTCCCCGACATTTTGGATTTATTTATAAAAAGTGGCACTAAAGGATAAAGTTCCATTTGTGTTTTTAACAAAGGCTGTTGAATTAATTTGGCCTTAAGTTTTGAACAACCTGTTGCATGAATGTTGGTAAGTTTAAAAAACAAAAACTATGGGTGATTGTATTCTTTCAGTAGTTTTCACAGATAAATATATAATTAAAAACGGCTGTCACACCGTAGTCGCATTTGCCTTAACTCACAAATTTGCTCCTAATATTTTCCCCCATCCCCGCTCCCCGCTAATACTAAAAATTGACCTACCAGAAGCAAACTTCTGGCTACGTTTGTGCTGTGAGGCCGTGGGTTGTTTCTTGTTGACAGCAAAGCCGCAGTTCCAGCGAGAGGAGAAAATGTGTTATAAACGTTCTTTGGCCAAAACAAATTGAGCAATAAAACTTCCAATGAAGATAAATCTTTTTTCACACACACTAGACGGGCAGGCCCTTGTGTCCACTCAATCCTCGCCCACCTCCCAGCCACTCTCTCCCTTCCTCTCCTCTCCTGTCTCCCGCCCGTCTTTGCTCACGCGGCCGCGTCAGCACGTTCGATTGCCCATCTCAATTACCTGCGGCGCGGGAATCGGGTCGGGTGTCCCACGCGTTACAGCGGCGGGCTCTCTCAAATTGGCATCCTTCCCCCTGGGCGCGCAGGGCTGCGAACGAGCCCAGCGAGGCGGGAAAATTCAGCCACTTTCAGCGTGCTCGCTCTCTTTTTTTTTAACGTACATTAATTCAATTACCTTGCGTCTTTATATTCACCCCTAAATAAACTTTATATTCTGAGCAAACTGATTGAAAGAGAATACATACAAAACCAAGCAGCTCTTTTTTTTATTATTCAAAGCGAAAACTGTTTTGTTTTTAATTAAAGCAATCGAAATTTGATGTTGAAGAGGAAATATTTATGCACATTATTAGTACCTACATTATTAATTTACGGGGTGATATTTGAGGCAGTGGTGATACTGAAGGCAGTGGTGATACTTAAAGCAGTGTTGATATTTTAAACGTCTAGTTAGCTTTAAAACACTTTGAAAGGAGATATTTCGACGGTACGCTGAGAAAGAATAATCGTGGTGGTTTTGATTTCGAAGTCTCTTGGTAGTAAACACCGTACCGTATGACTTAGTGTGTATAAATTCTACATATAACGTTTCGCCCTTAATTAATCAAAATGGATATGAAAAATGCAACGTGGAACACTTGGGAAAACTTTCTGTTGGCTCGGACGTAATTGCTAGTTTAACTAAACGGCCATTCATTCTATCTCTTCCAGAAATGAAACAGTAAAATAAAGAATAACCAAAGCTAATCATGAATAGTTTTTGGAAGACTAAAGAGGACTTAATTAAAACCCTTTCATACCCACTAACTTTTTTTGTATGAAAATTTAATTATTTTAAAAATTTTCAAAAATGTTTGCCTGGACAATAGATAAAATATTGAAAAAATTCCTGAAGTATTTGTTTAAAAATTATGACATGGGTCGTTTTCGACCCACTGGGCATTGGTGAGCACGTTTAGGATATTCACTTTTAGATAATTTTCTAATAGACTCTCCGGAGTTATTGTGTTGAAACTGCTTTATGATTTCCAATTTGTTGATTTTAGTTTTGAAAGTGAAATTTAATTTAACTTGCATTATTTACTATGACTCAATCTACAAGGGGTAAGTTGTTAAAATAAAATATCATTACCATTCATGGAAAATAATTTTTAATTTCCATCAAAATTTTAACAGTCAGAGATATTTTTATGGTACTCCTCAAAGCACTTATCGTGCAAAGCAACGCAACATCTGTGGCATGATTTAACTGTTTTACTACTGCGCAAAACACATCTGATTTGTGAGAATTATATGCTGGGGTCCACTCGTTCGGATTATCTCTGGAGGTGAAAACTTGCTCGTTGGTCCTACTCGTTGTGGTGGAAAATCTATATTTCTTCAATATTGAGAATACAATTTCTCTTCTGAATGCTAAACTGTCCAGTTTCATACCATAAGTCCTGATGAGACACCACGCATTGCTCATGCATACATCCATCATCCAGAGAAATATGGGCGTGTACCACTTTATCCCACGAATACCAATACGGTAGTTAGAGATATTATTGTTCATTTGGCCTACACCACCCATGTTTCGATTGTATACGTGGCAATAACGTGGGGTTGTGGTATTTAAATTCTTCCTTTTACGGATGCTGAGTATCTCGTTGCCTTCTGCTGAGGTTCGACGCCAAACTGATTAGATAGTATTGTGACTACGTTAATGGCCATCCACCTAACTGCACTGATATTGTCCTCCCGGGATACACGATTTCCGATTGTGACACTATTAGCAATTACGCAGGAGAAAGTTATTAAATATTCCAATACGCTAAGCAGAGTTTGGATAAACAAATCGATTCTGCTTTTAATGAGTAGCCGAAGTGAACTGAAATATTTCCGCAATGTGCACAGTTCAAAGTAATTTAACATAGGAAATATAATATGCTATCGGATGAATTGTATTATACGAGTAGAATTGTTTTTAGTGTCAATAGTTACAATTTAACAAAGTGATTTTTGTATGCATGTTTGTATCAAACTAATAAGCACATTTACTAATAAGCACATTTACTTATTTACTGATATTCGTTAAAAGTATAAATGTATAGAACTTTTCATTAGTTAGTAGTAACTGGGAGTTAGAAAAAAATATGATCTTTATTGATATATTCTCCAATCAAACGTTTCTCAGTGATTTCTGTTAAACATATGAAATTGACAGCTATTTTGTCTTAAGGAGAGGAAAAATAATTTTACTGTACACATGACCTTTGTAGCCAATACTGGGGCGCTGAAGTGTACACTACTAGACATTTCGAATTTCCAAATGTCAACCAGTCAGAGAACTTGCGATACAGAAATTATTTCTTTTTCCCTTCATTACCTACTCTTTTTTTCATTTAAACTGCACTAATATTTAAGGGATGAGTTTTTCGGAAAAAAAGGATCATTTATGATGATATATAAAATGAAAATCAAGAAAATATAGTAAATTCTTCACCGGTTCATCTACCTCAATCACATTAAATTGCTGCATCTTACGTCTTGATAAGCATGCAACGTAGGGTACGTTTCCGGAGAAATCCCTTCGTCGCTACCTATTGCAGTGGCTTGTTGGGTACTAACTAGGAGTAGATGAAATAAATTTCTTTCTGTAAAACTAACTCTTGATCTTATGCGTGCGTAGTGGTTATCTTTAGTACGTCACTGTAATGTAAATGAGCTCAATTCTACGTTAACTTTCTCCTTTCCAATTAATTGTTGGCTTTAAGTGAGTAGTTGAGAAAGTAAATAATGAGCCTATTTTTTTTTGTTCTCTTTAACTATGGGAGAAGTAGTTCTTAAAATGTTTTCTTAAATAAGCATGGAACACGTATGTATTTGATGGTATTTTGGTGAAAAATTTAGTAAATATTAAAAAATTGTCAAGTTACATTAAAATAATGCCATACTATCTCGTTTCACATCCAGGGCCGTGTCTTGGTAACGGGCAGCACTCATTCATCATGCAAAACATGAGGGACCCTTACCCACAATCCCATTCTCATAATCCCCAATATAAGTCCCAAACTCCGCTTTCGCGCAGCATCGAAGCTTAACGTCCTGTGATTGGAATGGTGTCTGAGAATCCTTCCTGTTGGGCTCCGTTTTCGGACTTCATATCGTTAATGAATGAACGGCACTTTGGGGGAGACTGCTGGCTTCAAGCACACCATGTCAAACATATTCTATTTTCTAGCTTCATTTACATGTTAGCTAACAGCATTTCTAATTAAAAATTACTATATATCTGTCATGATTAAGGCAAAAAAGTGTTGCGGAAAGCTGTGCATCTTACTTGAAAATGACCTTCATCAGTGCCATCTCTTTCATTTCAAAATTGCTCGGCGAAAGAAATATTTATTTCCGCAGTTTAGCTTCAATTTTGAAAATTCCTGCAACAGTAAAATGCTCATTTTATTTGCCATAGTTGATCAAGTGCCGGAAAAAAAATATTTTTTATCTGCCCCTAGGGTCTTCATATGAATATTTATCTGATAGATTTAAATAAACAGATTCCACCCTTGATTTGGGAAAGTTGAATATAAATGACCTATCTAAGATTTAGGTTATCGTCATAACGTTGATTATTGACAAACTTGGTGACTTTATTGAGGATGGAGCAATTGTTGATATTTGCACAGATATGATTTCTACCTATATTTTGTATTAAAAGTTGTTCGAAAATAAAATGGCCAATTCGGCACAATTTTAGCTGTAGGCGAAAAGGGCTCAAAATCTATATTCCATTAGGCGTTACATGGGTGGGAGGAATGCTTCGATGCTTTAGTAACTGTGATTAGTGCTGCTCAGAACCAAGTGGGCCCTTGCAATCACGAGGGGATTCATCTCAATCCTTATCTTTTCGTTAATTCGTTATTGGCAGCCTTTAATTCGTTTTTTAGTTATTTTCTCAAATTGCACTGTCAAGGAGAATGTTTTACTCCAATATAAGAGAAAAGAGGTGAAATAAATTATAAAAAATGATGGAACATAATGGTTCTATCTGTTATTCCTTACTATTCTTACGTCTAAATAAGGCATAATGAAATGATTCTAAGGCATTCGTAAAAGTTAACGGCAGGACGTTTCGTCTTTTTAAACTGGAAAGTGTGTAATTACAGTAAAATAATAAATATTTTGTTGTGATGACTAGAAAAAAGTTATCTCTTGAAAATTGTTACTGAGCGGTTATTTTTAACGGTTGCTAGCAGTACGTAAATGTTTAGCTTTCCCGTCTATGGAATTAAATCGCTTTTGACGAAATAGTTGCCACTCTGTGAGATAGGTAATTCACTCAATATAATAGGAAGTATGTTTTTACGATCATATGGGCTATAACGTCCAATTTTTGCAGTCATAAAACTCGTGAGAAAATATTAGCCTCATTAATCAACAGCTCGTTCAGCGGATAGCTTAGGAAGTGATTCCAATGCTAAATGCGAGTGGAGTCAATTTATCTATCAATTTTAATTTTATTCCTTGGCTTGAACATTACTCTATCCATTGTAACATTACAATCGTTTTAATACAATTTATTATAAGACATTTCACAGCTCTGGTTTAACTTAGTGAAACGATTTTTCAGTCTGAGGATAATAGCGATAAAAGTGATATATTGACCTCGTTCCTCGGTACAGAAGTTGTACAAGGTACAGTTTGAGGACCCCTATCCTATGGTCTCTGATATTTCTCGGAGAGCCCAAACTCCGTCCAGTGAATGCTCGTTTATGACACCCGCGCACTGGGGAAAGTGGAAAGGGAGCGAGAGAGACCCGTCTACATATCCCTCCGAAATGGCAACCCCCGTCCCCGGGTCCTTCATTCCGTGTAATCCCGGCGATACCCTTGCCCGGCTCCCTGTGGGATTGGAGGAGGAGGGAGGCGGATGAGGGGGTGGGGGAGGAGCAGGAGAGTTCAGTGGAGAGGTGAGGTGAAAGAGGATTTAAGTTTCGTGCTTGTCGAGGAAACGGAGTTCATGCGAGGAAGAAAGGGTGCGAGGGAAAAGGGAAGGCGAGAAAACGAGGAACGCGTGGAGAGTAATGGGGATTGAAGGGAATATTGCCTTGCGTCGGTCGGCAGGCGCAATGAAGACAGCGGCAGTAGAACAAGAAAAGGAATGCTGTGAGAACCGAGGAGTATTGTTTAGAATGTTCATTCGATCAAATATTTAGGGCTGCTACGACTCACTTGTCGAGATAGACATTACCTTAATCACTCGTAGTTTAGGCGTGCAAACAAGAGGAACTAATGGGTAAAGGAATGTCTGAAACAGCTGCAGATGGGAGAATATTTGGTAAAAAAGGAAAAGGAGCAAAGAAATAGGTCTTTCAGTTTTAATAAAGGGCAGTAGAAAGTTTGGCGAAAAAGAAAACGAAATTTCGCAGGGCTAGAAACATTCTTTCACAACCCGTCATAAGTGTAATCTATTATCAGTTATTATAATAACTCAGACTAGTATGTACAATTTGTTAATTCTGTCGCATTGAACAGCGAGGGATACGTAGAAAGTTGCGATTGGAAAATGTTTAGGCCTAGTGATATTTAACGCTGTCATTATGTAACTTTTAGTTGATAAATTTATTAGATCAATAGTAACTGAGATTTACAGGACGAGGAAGGGCTCATTTAGTCAAGACCAACGCCATTCTATTATTTTGTATTTTCTTCATGGTGGCATTTGTATATGCACCAGACCTGCGCTTCCCTTGGTTATTCATCAACCGGATTCGGGATATGGTATCCTTCGAGATTGCCCGATAACATCGTTTCTAGCTATTTTATTGTTTATAAAAGGCATTTAATGAAAGATACTGTGTAGTGGAAGATTAGCCTGTTACAGTATTTATCGGGAGTTTGTATCCTCTAACGCGATTGTAATGAATTTATCTAAATTATTTTGCACGATACATTGGTTAAAGTCCGTCTTAACTTGGCCAATTAATAACTCTTAAGTCCGTCTTTAACTCTTAACCAATTATCAATTTGTTTTTCGCTTGTTCCAACTTTTTTGCATTTCTGTAGTCAGATACGCGTGATTCTTTAGTAATTATTCTTAAAAACCCTCCTTATATAATCCAACAACTTAGTCGATAATAAATGCTCAATGCGATGTGAGCAATTGAAATAACTAATGGAGTTCTTAGAAGATTTGGGCAGAATTAAAGGACGATGAAAACGCTTCGAAGTAGAATATTATTATCAATTTGATAATTTATTATTTAATAAATTAATGAATAATTAATTTGATGTATTTTTAGGAATAGTAGCCTTCTGAAGGCAAATTTATACAGAAAAATGAAATGGAAAAATTTAATTGAAGGAGAAGAATGGGATACCTTTGCGAATAATTGGAGATTAGTTACAGTTAGAAATATTGACCGGATGAATCCGTTGGAAGGTGAGGTGGAAAGCTGTATATTCGTAGTCATCGCTGCTGATGATTATTGGAAGTGAAAAATCCGATCAACAATAGGAATACGAAACGAATGCAGTCAGTGAGCATTCAATTAACATGCATCGCTTCATAGTGTATACATTTCCAAAATGAGGAAAAAATCATTCACCTGGACTGCGATTTAAACTCCGATCCCTCTATTTTGCGTCGGGTGCTTTAGTCATTTAAGCTTCTCAGGCGTCCTCTTACTCAGTGAATTTTGTCGTGGTTCTAAAGGAACACATTGTGATAAGAGACTGTGTATACGATGCCACGAATTGCCCGTATCCGTGCGTAAGGCGCCGCAGTCCACGAGATTAAAGCTGGTGTAGTTTAGTTGACTAAAGCATGAGACGGAAAATGGGGATCTGGGTTAAAATCCCAGTCCAGGCGAATCTTTTATTTCACTTTGAATGTTACACATTCATTAATAGCGAGTGACGCCTGTTAAATTTCCATGCTTTAATTTTTAGAGAATTTCAAATTTCAGAGCTTTAACTTAATTTCCATCCAATAGATTTGTAGAATTCCTAGGTCAGTAACTTAACAACCGTTGGACTTCCGTTCCCGTTCCGATCCTCACCCACCTCCTCCCGCAAGGGATTCTCTATCATCCCTCTAAGACCCGGAATCCTACCCGGAAAACGCGTACGGGCAAGTTCCACCCACTGATTTGAATGTCTCCATTCACTGCAGAAGATTTATAAACAAATAATGAATTCTGGGGCTGGCAAACTTTGAACCTTTTGTGTTTATGTTGATGAATATTAATGAGGAGTAAAGCTGGGAATGAGTGAAAGAGAGATGAAGTAAAGGAGGACGGTTGGGCAGGGTTTTGAGTCAGTTAAAGGTTCGTGAGCCCTGGAAAAGGGACTTAAGAATGGACGGCGAAGCAGTTACTTCAGGGAAACAAGAATTCGGAGTTCCTGCGGGCGCCAGGAGGAACAAGAATTGAAGAACTCCCTCCTACGTCCCAGTCTCCATCCCGCGCTTACTATTTCGGCCCCTAGAGGCTACGCAGCCGAAAATACGCCGAGCTAACAGGTGCTGGAGGCGACTCCAGGCTCTCTCCTGGGAGATTGGCGGTGGAGAGGATTTCCGCTCGCGTTCAGGGATGAGTGGCTCTAGGAGACGTTCATTCCAGAAACAGGTAACTCTGCAAGGCCGAATTTTCACGGATAAATAAAGAACTTATGAAGCCTTCCTCCTCAGTATTTTTCTTCCAGACTGGAATGATAGATAACCGCCCCTACTAGTTCGTATTTTCTCTTTAAAAGAGGTTGGCCCATGATATAGACCAGTCTTGAGTTTCATTGCTTTCCTAAGTAAAACGCCGCTGGAATAATGAAGTTTGCGATAGTTGCGGTTTTTCCTTTTGTCATGTATCCCTGAATAATTGAGGTGTTTCCACAGCTGAAAGAACTGATAATTGCCTAAAATGAAATAATAATATTGCCCCAAAATAAGAAATGAAAGCTTATTTATAACTTATGTTGGATAATGCTGTCTTTGAACCGTGAAAGATTAAATGCGTTCCCAACGAGGCTGATCGACAAATGGGGAAGTAAGGAGTTCGTGACTTTTTATCCAAAATAATACTTGAGCCTAATTAAAATTTATTTGAGAATCTGTTGGCTATAATGCTGTTAAGGTTTTAATTTAAACCCAGGATAACCGAGAATGTGATGACTACTTTAATTTATATCATATTTTCAAACTTAGAGAGTAGAAGTTCTTTTAATATAAATAACTTTTAATAATCTGGTGGTAAAATGAAGACATTAAGGAAAGAGTACTAAAAAAGCATATTTTCACATGCGACCTACTATTTGCATTTAAAAAAGGCATGGAAATACTTAAACAAGAGTTTCAATATAGGCATTTGTAATATTAACCAAAAAATGGCAAATTTATTTTTGTTGTAAATATATTGGAAACAAAATCCTTTCCTGGTTTTTCTAGTTTGTATCAGTGTTGATTTAGAAGCATGCATCATTAGTGGCTGTGTAATAAACTTATGTAAAATGAACATCTCTTAACAATAAAAATATTTTGGCATAAAGAAAAATATAGCTTCTTTAAAGTGCATTGTTAAATCGTGCTACTTTAATGGACTTTTCATCTAATAAATACTAGAAATATACTTGCACACAAATTGGTTCGGGTGTGGGCTCGGGAACGTGACGGGTCATAAATAATGAGCTATCGAGAGACTTGCTTTGGAGATTCAGCGAGGAATGAAAAATAAATTTAAACAAGTCCTTAGAATTTTTTCAAAATATTGGGTCTCCAGCCTACCGTGAGCTACACCGTAGCAGTGTATCATTCGTTCGACTGTGGCCTCCGATCAAAACCTCCCCAGGGTAGGTAGGGGGAAAAAATAGGAAATTAAGTCGTGTCTTCATTTCCCCGGCGTGTTCTGCAAGGAACCGTAAATCAGCTGGCTTGATTGCCTAAGATGGTGGTGGGTTGCCGGTGTTAACATTAGATTTTAATTTTATCGTTCCATGATTAAAGGAGCTAGGCGGTTGGGCTTCCTTCGCCAGCTTTCGCGTGGTGGGTTCCCCCCGGCCCGCAGCCGACCTGCGCGGCACCCGGTGCGCGTGTAGGATTTTCCCACACCTCGAAACCTCCGCACACACCGTATAGTTCCCCCCGAGTACACCCCTCGTCTTCCTCCCGTGTGCGGCGAGGTTGTCCGGGGGTTACATCGCTACCGCGGGGAACAGATGGGCTGTATCTTCACCGGGGACAGCGGAGAATGCTGTAGCGGCATATAAATCTCCGACTGCATAATACCTTACGGGAGGCCGCCTCAGGGACGCGAGGCGGGGTATTGAGTCAGCTATTTTTTAAAAGTATATTGGAAGGGCTATTTGCATGTTTTTACCTCCAGGAAGTTCAATCATTAGGAATCCGGTGAACGTGAGCTGTGTGTGGGAAAGAACTTTCGTCCAATTTTTAGAGCAATATATGTCTAGTTTGTTACGAATGTGGTTCAGCCTACCAATGTTAGAATTCTAGGTAATTTCCTATCTGTTGATATGACTTTTTTTATTTTTTCAAAAGGCTTAGCTTTGAGCTAATCGTTTTACCCAAAAATTAAGGTCTCTAGATTTCAATGGTAGTTAGGCGTCTTTTGGTAACAACCGGGGAAGCTTCCTATTTTTTACCTTTTCTTAAGTCCCAGGGAACATTTTCTGCGAATACTCGTCAATTTAAATAATAAATTCCATTTATTTTTGCTACACTTCAGAAATATGCATGGCCAGGCTTAAATATCAAATTCTCGATTTTAAAAAATGTCAGCTAACTTATTTGGTACTTTAAGCAACGTGAACCTATAATGTTTTCCATATCCCTGAACTGCCACTTGTTTGCATTTTCTCTCCAAAATATTCTGAGCTGTGAATGAAGTGACTTAAAGTAATAATTATGTTGTATCATGTACACACATTTTGTCAAATATTCTATCCTCATAGTCTAAGGAGTTTTTACTTCTTTTTATATAAAATACTAGCGAAAGGTACTCGTTGAATTTCAACGGGTGTGAAAAACATTGGACGGATTTTATAAGATAACCACAAAGCCTGAAGAATACTGTCAGCGTGGTCCTTTGAGGAGTTCGTAACCTATCTTGTACGTTGTTTTCCTTGTAGTAGACACGCTGACTGTTTTCTAGATGCAGGGAGAGATGATTTACTGTTGATCATCTTTCATTCACGGGAAACCCAAAAATGAGTGAATGTAAGTTAACTGCACTTTAACACTTTTAAACATAAGTAAATAATTTGTAACGTTTATAATGTGGGAATTGGTCCAAAAAACAGTCCGCAGTCCTAATGAGTGGCAGACGGTTCCTCTACGTGTAATATAGCTGAGTATTAAACTATAATAAACAACGCTGTGTTTGTTTTAGCAACAGAGGCATTATTACCATTACTACTCGCTGCACGTAAGTATTCTTGCACATTTTTTTGCGTAGGTAGAGTATCTAACTCCTTTATGTGTATCGTTTACTACGTAAGTGTTCCCTCATATACCTACATGCAGTGCCCCTATGAGAGTTACTTTGAGGACAGACATTGAAGGGTAAACTTGTTGTAAATACGCATTGAATTATCGATTACCCCCAGAAGAAATCCATAATGGTGCCCTTTTGGGACTCTAGCCCCTTCTTATACACAGTTTCTCTCTACGTGCTATAATGGGCCTGCAGGAAAACGTGATATTTAAATGCTAAATGCCTGAATATCCTTTGAAAATCAAATATATGGTTGTCTAGGAAATGTGTTATTGTTGATTTCAGAGAAAAATGTGAATGTTTCAGCTAAAGAAATGATTTTCTGACAAATACGAAGCGTAAAAGAAAATCAATTTCATTTATTCAGGCATACGATTAAAAAAATCCCATACGATTAAAAAAATCCCTGCCCACTATCTTGAGTGAAAGTACTTTTAAAAAGCAAAAAATGAAACCACCACACCGAACCCAATGCTTAGCATGTTCCACCAGGGGATGCCTTTGGGGGCCCTAAGGGCTTTTAAATATATCCTATGTTACGAAAAGATACCTGTATTTTCAATCTACGTGCCAACTTTCAGCTCAATCGATCCAGTATAGTTTTTGCGTGATGGAGGAAGAGGCAGACAGACAGATAGACACCATTACATTTTCATATATGTATAACTGAATTAGCCGGCGTTTCTCGGGATCACACCTCCTCCATAAATAATTATATAAGAAGAAAATCGATTGAAAAAATGAAAAATTTCATTCTTTCGGGTATCTGATAAAACAAATTCTAACTCTCTATCTTGAGTGGAAGTAATTTAAAAAAGCAAAAAAAACCACTTCACAAAACCCAGTACTTAGCATTCCTAATCAGCTTAACAATACAAAATTAATTTTTAATGCGTTTTAAAGACCAAAATCTGGTTGTCAGGGAAATATGATATTGTTGATTTCAGAGAAAAATGTGCGTTTTTGAAGATGTTCAGACAATTACGAATTGTAAAAGATAATTGATTGAAAGAATTATAAAATTCATTCTTTCAGCCATTTGATAAAAAAATTCCAACCCTCTATCTTGAGTGGAAGTAATTTTAAAATGCAAAAAATGAAACCACTGCACAGTACTCAATACGCTGCGTAAACATACAGAGGTTTCATTGTTTGCTTTGTCTAATTGCTTACAATCCTGATACAAATTTAAAATGTTACTTTAAGATAAATAAAAGAACAAATGTTTTAATTCTTGCGTTCAATTTCTATATACCCATCGCATTTTCCTGGAATTTTAGGACCTTTGGAACCTATATATATATATATAGATTATTTAGAATCAGACATGAAAGTATTTGTTATAGCAGCATAGAACTTTTCTCGGTATTTGAACTGTAGCGGTATTATGTTCATATTGTCAAAAGTAAATCAAAAGGTAGAAAAAGCTGTATTTAGGAAAAACATTTAGCGGTATCTAGTATACGGGTCATACACATTTTGCATGAGGATGGAGCCGCATTTAGGAAGAGCGTAGGCAAAAAGCAACCGAAAGGTCTACGAGGGCAAGGGACTTTGATAATAAAAAAAACATTTTGTGGGCTTTTTCCGTGCTGCAAGCTCGCATTTATTACTCCACCGCACATAGGAGTGCATTACGAGCAAAATTAATATTTTCTGTTGCACAGGAAAGAGCCGCGGGTGGGTTCAGCTGTGCATTTCGCGATATAGTATCTTCCGTCATTTTTCAATTTCCTGATCACCTGCTCTTCCTTGCTACCTTGCTCACCTATTGCAGTATATTTTCGAAGCCTCCGCAAAAAGTGTTTGACTAAAAATTCACCAAATTATAAATAATAATCACTGTCGTGTTACCATGTATCTCTGAGAGTATCTTTTTGTTTGTATGTAACATACAGCCTTTTTTAGGTGAATGACATTTACTTTACCCAGCGAGCTGGCTTTATAGCTTTTTGGCTAAAAGATGGCTCATGGTGTTTATGAGTTAGATGGAGCAACCCATTTATTAGGATTTATGCACAATTTACTAGGGATATGTCCGAACGTTAGTTTGAATTGTAGGAATCATGGTGCCCCATATGTAGTACATAATTTTAGCAGTAAATATGTGTGATTTTAAGCATGCTGCAAACTTCATATTACTGCTTTCGTATTAGCATGATTATTACCACTAACATAAGAGATATTTTTGGTATGCAATTGTGTAATGAATGAGCGCTATCTTGATCACAAAAATTCTTCCCTTATTTCACATCCTTTTTAATAAGCGAATATCTCCTTGTGAAGAATTTATTTTGCTGGGCTTACCTGTGATAATTTATTTGTTTTGGTTTAATTTCGGTCCCTATTAAAGTAGCTTTAGTTCTGGAGATAAATGAATGAAATATGAGGGAATATATGGAATAATGCGCCAGTTGAAACTTGCATATTACTGTTCATAGCTTTATAGTTTTGGTCGAAGTTCGGTTTTGTTGCTTGGATAATAAATATACGTACAAAATGCTGCTTCTTCAATTTCACTATCCCATATTTTATTTTGTTTCATCCTAGAAATTAGACAAAAATGTATAACGCACTGGTTGAGGTAGTCAGTTAGGGAAACTATTGCTGAATTTGAGTTAACATTATCTGCGTCTAATAAATCGTAAGTATGATGGGGAAACGCCTGTACTTAAGTTTGAGCATTAACTACATGCTGCGGAACGTTTGAGGGTCCAGGATAGTTCTTTCCTCATTTATATTATTTTTTAGCAATTTAATCCACCTTTGGATATAAAGAGAGCTATGATTAGTATACAAAGGTAACAAAACAGTTATACAGTTAACAAAAGTGACGAAAGCGCTCCAAAACTCCGCTTCGTCCAATACAGGTCATAACAGGGTTTAAATATCCCGAAAAAATTGCTCTCCTTGATTACCTTTTCCTTGCTAAGATAAACATGTACCAAACGCTATTAATTGTATTTTACAAGGAAACAGGTACTTAGAGGAAAAACTTTCGGATAATTATCGTGGAATGTCAATTATATAAAGAAGTTTACCTTGTAAAGGAATTTGATGTATGGAATGGTCATAAATTATATACCGTAGATATTTTCCGAAGTAGAAGTTGTTTGAAACACTAAATGCAATATTAGCAATGAAAATCCTTTGTGACTTCCACAGTTTATTTAATTTTGAACCACGGGTTTCGGCTGTCAAGCCATCATCAGGTACAATGTACCTGATGATGGCTTGACAGCCGAAACCGGTCGTTCAAAATTAAATAAACTGTGGAAGTCACAAAGTTTTTTCATTGCTAATATGGAGCCCTTCCACCACGTCATAGCTTCTAGTTTCGATTTAACTAAATGCAATATTAGTCTATTGAAAAGAAGTTAAATGGGAAAATCGTATTGATTCAAATGATTCGTGAATTCGTATGATTCTCGTCGATAAGAGTTTTATTGAAGCGAAAGGACTCATTATCGACGATTATGGTTAATCATTCAATATTAGCGTACTACATACGAACGTGCCACTCCAATAACTCTGGAGTCGATATCTGCAAGAAGCTTTCATCTTGATGGTGAGTTAAAATATGAGAACTCTTCCTTTTTTTTATTTGTTTCATACAGGTAAAGCTACAGCAGTTGTTAAAATACTGATTTTTTACCGTGGCTATTGGAAAGCGAAAGGCGCGTATTGAAGGTGCAGATCAGTCGATTAATATATTTTTGACTCTTGAACTGCTGCCGATTCATTAATGACCTAACACTTTACGTTTCCTTTCATCTCTCCTAATAATTTGCCTTTTAAGTGACAGGTTGTAAAATATATAATTGTAAAAATAGCATGTTATTTTTATAATTTTATTTATAAATACACGCTATTTGAACTTTTTATTATGAATTTATCAAATGAAATGCAAATTTAGTTCTCTAAGTAGCTCGAAGCTAGAAAAGATGATTTTAAATGATTTTACGATAAACCTACTTCAATTAAGAACTATAATTACACTCTACACACCCTGGCTGCGCATGGAGATCATGAGATAGCTCTAAGAGGATGAAATCCTCTTGACTTCGACTATCATCTTGGACAGAGATCGTTTCTACTGGCCGGGAGCAAGGATTCCGCTTGGTGTAATTGAAAGGACTCCTCTGTCCGGCATCCACATCACCCACCGCGGCCAAAATTTGTCTTGCTGTTCTATCTTCTCGATCTCCCCTCAACCGCCTCAACTTGGTTGCCATGACGTGTACGGTTGGTCGTGCGGCTGGTTGCCAAACCCTTGCGAGAACCTTGCGCGCTCTGCGCTAATCTTGTCGCAGGGACGACCGCCGGAAAGCGAGGTGCGGTCCAGCGGTTTGACGTCGCTTGGCTTTCCAGCTCCCGAGGAAGGTGGTCGGCGATTAATTGTGGCTTGGAGGCAGAGGCGTGGTTACCGCGACCTCATCAAAAGCTTGAACTTGCTCCTGCATAGCCCTGGGCTAGCGAACTGAAGGGATGTGGAGGGTTTGATTCCTCTCCGGAAGCACACTACGTGACATAAATGGGTGGCATATATTATTTATAAAACTAGTTCCGCTTGGAATTCGTATTCTTTAATGTACTGGACCGAATCTTTGCTGCCAAAATACGTTTTATGACATCGAGAATTTGCCGGATGACGTCTTAAATTGGTATTACATTACATGACGCGTCTCCGCATAAATTTCAGCTTACTTATCGCAATGTGGTGAAAAAAGTAGTATTTATTTTTTTGCATGCCTATGAACTAGTATGGTTGTACGCTAGCATTAAAAATACACGCAGGGCAGAGAAGCGATATCGTGGGGTGAAATTCAAACAGTTGAGATGCCATTAGTGCGATATTCCACGTATGAAAAATCATTCGCCTTGATCAGGATTCGAACCCGGATTCATCGATATTACGCCGAGTGCTTTAACCAGCTAAGCTACCGAGGCATCCTGCTCCCCAGTGGATTTGTGTGGTGCGAAATCGAGGGACCCGGGTTCGAATCCCGGTCGAGGCGAATGATTTTACCTCTGTAGAATTTTGCACTAATGTACACTTGCGGGTGACATTGTAAAAGGTTATACCGTGGCTGGCCCGGGTATCCTCAAAATGTTTAAGTTGAGATGCCGTTTTGAATAACGCGATTTTTTAAGTAGTTTGATACTCTTCTCAATGGCAGTTATTGATATCCGAACTATCGTCAATAAAATTTTACCATTCGTTATTTCATAATGTATGTTAAGATGAGGATAATTGTTGTCTTCATTCAAAAATAGTATTCCGAAGCAGGCGATTATTTTTCATGGTGTACATATAAGTTTTAAATTTCTTTTATCTTTAGAGCCATCACTGAATTATATAAAATTTTAGACATTTGTTGCGAAAAGTTTGAAGTGAACATAAAAAAAACGGTTACAGGTCGGAAATAATGTTGATTGAAGTTGAAGATAGTCGCCACCTTACTTTGCGGTATCATAATCATCTAAAGGGAATGCATCCCAAAATGTTAAAATTAAATAATATAACCCCTAGAAACAATATTGTTAGTTTTTCTGTTACCACTGATGAAATGCCACGTCAGTTGAAAATTAAACCTGAAATACCTTTCTCAGGTGTAAATAAAAGTTGCCTAGAAGTGTGTTTTCATTCGGGAATGAGGCCAAGGTGTTAATCTGTGTCAAGTTTTCTCTGACTGCAAGTGGGCTTTTCTCGGAAGTACTCTCCTCTTAATGCTTAGATAAGGTTCGGAATATCACTGTAAAATACCCCAGCGCCGAGATTCAAACTCTGAGAAATCTTGTATTTATCCAGCCGTTGGAGTGGAAAGCCAATCCAGTAAAGTAAGCAAAGCTTAACTGCTACGTTTTACGATAGGGAGCTCTGCATCTGAGCGGACTCTAGTCCGAATAAATGGGAGAGATTATTTATTGCCTGCTTCATGTCCTTTTATGCCTGGAACGATCTTAGGAGTCGCGAGATGCTTTCTCATTAAATTTTCCATTTTTGAGGTTTCGTTTCACTCGATTTTTCATCTTGCCGCGAAACCTGCTTATTCAGATTTCGATTCCTCTGCAATGCAACCGTGGTCACAGTGAAATTTGAGTTAGTCCCCATAAAAATTTGAAAATTTAATGTTCCCGTATGAGAATTACTGGCCTACAAATGTGAATTTTTATGCCTTATTTTACTTGTCACCTTTTTTATGCCTCCGTGTCTATCGGTAGAAATGGTTTTTCTTTATGCGTATCCTTTTTATGCCACAATTCCCTCGAATTCAATCCCAGCGTGAAAGGAGCGAGCAGGAGTTATTCGCCTTGCCTCAGCAATACCCGTCGTTTCGGCCCTTCGGCTTGCATTAGAGAATGCTTGTTTGCCTATAATTGGAGTGTAATTCATCGTAATACAGAATATATGTTAAAAAGTAAATCACGCACATTATTGCATACGCTCTCACCATTTATTTTCATGAAGGTTTGATGGAATTTTTTTTTAGTGTGTCATTTATGCATTTTCTCTCTAGCCATGTACATATAAATTCATACTTTTACTCCATGTGTTGACATTGCAGCATATCAATTATGGAAAATTTCTATTTTTACGGTAAGGCTCAAAACGTGTGTACCTATATTCATTAGCTGTTTATTCGCATTTATTACATGGCTGGTAGTAGGTACCTATGGAAATACGTCGCTTCGACAATCTGTGTAGTTTCTGCCCCACCGACTCCATCCTAGCTTACCCGGTGGTTTAGAGCTCTGAAATTCGCCGAAGAGATGACCCCCTTATCCCGCAAACACGTGGTTAAATATAAAACCTACTGTACCGCACGGTTTTGAGTGGCTTGTGAGGCACTGGACGCGCTTGAAACGAATCCATAAAGGTTAGGTTAGCCAAAGTGGATTAACTACCTTTAAATTTAGCTAACATTGGCACTTTTGAGCAATAGTAGAATGATTCCAACCCTGGGTTTCTCTCCAACCTTTCTCCATACTGAAAATAACCTACACTTACTGTCCTATCTACCTACTTAAAATACCACTATTTACCATAGTTACAGGTAATCTTCCAAAAAAACCTACGGGGAAGGATAGAGTAATTGCTTCTTCTCGAATGGGTGCGGATAGCAATATCCCTCGGTTGAACTCTGAGAAAGGAAACTTCTTCGATGCTATGGCTACTCGTAGGCAATGGGTGAGACCTCTTTCAGAGACTTTTCGAGAATCAGGTTTTAATTGTGAGATAGGAAGATACGCCGTGGAAGATATTTATAAACGTGTATTTCGAGACTCCGTAGATGATGAAAATTAAAATGTATATTGAGAAATTGATCGTGTATGGAGACATAAATGATTATGACAGGGTTCGAATAAATAAATATACAAGGCCAGGCCTATCTTTAATAACACCAATGACCACAGTTTCTCGATTGACTCCCCAAATAACCGTCCATATAGCCAACGAAATCGGCATTTTGGAAATAATTGCTTTCGTTTTTAGAAGGTATTTAAAGGGACCGCGATCATCTCGATATCTCCGCCCAACCATCGGGTGCAGACGGAATGTACTGGAGGTGTATCGAGCTGCCTTGAACCCCATTTATTATCTCGGGCAGTGGAGAGCGGGGGCGGTCAAGGGGGTGGAAGCAAAAGGAAAAGGGGGGGGGGGCTTTTATTTTCGGGTGGCCCCCACGAGAGGTAGACCAAATCGCCCGCCAGGTGCGTGCTCTTACGTCCCAAAGAGGCTTTCCACGGTAACGGACGATTTCGGCCCCGTCGCAATACCCTCGCTGCCGATCTTGGCCGTGGCGATCAAACATAAACCTGGCGAGGCACTTGCGATATTCGCAAAACTGCCTTCGCCACGAATAACTTCGGCGTAATCCTTATGAGTAGTGAGCCGGCGGCACCGTCGTAATTTCATGCCGCTGTTTATGTATCCCCATAAAATTTTACGCTTCCATCACGCTAGAGTGTATCAATATCTTAGCAATAAGTCACGGTTCCGAGGCCTCTCGTCGTTTCGCTCCCTCGATGGAATTCCGTGCCGAGATGAAGGACTCGGAGATCGTTCTTTAACTCGCACTCTCTTTCCCAGCTTAGGGTTGGACTTCAAATAACTCTCCTCTTATATTTTCATGCGTATTCAAGATTGTATAGAACGGGAGGTACAAGTAATGTAGTTAGATGCATTATCACTCTGAACGAGGAGAAGGTCGTTGAACTTAAAATAATATGTATTTATTCAGTAAGCTACCGCCAGCCTAACGAAACTACTCTTCGCGAGTAGCTTTGTTAGGCTGGTAGTACACTCCACCAGTCCACTGTTTCAAGTTCCATCCAACGGGAGGTACAAGTTGGTATGTTAACTGGATTGCTAGCTTCTCATTCCGAGGGGCCAGGTTTGAATTCCATTAGTGGCGGAGATGTTTAAGGGGAATACCGTTCTCTACTTCTGTGCCTGAGCAAGTGTTATGATCAGCCATTCGGTTGAGACGCAAAACTGTAAAATTTGTAATGACATTCGTGTGTAGAGTTGTCATAATATATCGACGACAGGTTTCTCACCAACAAATCTCCATTTCCAAAATAACTTTTAAGTCTACCGGCAACAGATTATTTCTTGGTTGCTCATATCACCTCAGTGGCCAATTACCTCATTGAAGAAATAACCAAGTAATCCATCTTAAAATCGAACTTGTAGACTTTAACTCCTATCTAATTGGCTCCCATGTACATATCGGTATCAATCCAGAAAATCTCCGTATCTCCACGTATTTGAACCTGGGTTTGGAATTCTGTACCTCAGCCACCGCACCGAACCAATGCCCGAATGGACTTGCAGCTTATTCTTCTCTAATCGTCGCAAACGATTCTCAATTGAGCGGTGTTTCAACGGGTAGAGTAAGATATAGCTACCAGCGGAAATTTTTGTTTTTAACGTTTTATGACTAATACCTCATGCAACATGATGAGGAAAAAACGGGAGAAAAAAGGAAATATAGTACTCTTAAGAAGAGGTGATTGTTGTTGTATTAATATTCGCAAGATTATGTTTACCGAATCATTAGGCGTTAAAGAGGAACGCCAGTTTAAACTCCAAATACGGACGAGGCTTAGCTCTGCAATATTGTCGGAGCTTCGGGGCGATACCATAATATAGGAACAGAAATTACCTAAGTACTTCTATGATTCAATGCCTTTGACTAATGAACATGGCGGTGCTTTTTATAAGGGCTTTACTTTATTTTGGAAAATATCTGAAAACATGACTTATAACTTTCCAAAAATATTGAGCATAGCGAGATAAGTATGAATGGGATCTTTTGCGAGCCATGCTAGTTCAGCTTTAAGAAAAATGAGGCTACAAGTAGTTAAAAAATATTATTATTGAGGTCATTTGTGTAGGAAATTACCCTTGGAGTGACCAGGGGTAACAAGTCAGTATCTCCTTTATTTTAATGCATATTTAGCATTCTTCCGTTTATTTAAATAACAGAGCGTAGAAATTATAACTAATGCCATATGATGTTTGTGATTAGTAAGTCACGATTTCATTTCCTCCCATTTTCATCATTAGAGTGATAGAAATGGGTGGTTCATTCAGCTTTCCATTATCCATTTAGTGTAGTTTGCTCAAGTCTTAGTATCCGAGATGTAGTAGTAATATTCATTTAAAATAATCATCGTGGCATGCATTTTTTCATTTAAGTTTCATTTAAATTTAGTGGAGTTACCAGTATCAAATGAAAGCAAATATTGCTAGAGCACAATAAGGAATTTATTTCTTTCAATACAGCGAATTTCTCTTGGGAAGTAATTAAAAATAAATGGAAGCTGATCTATGAAATGGTTCTATCAAGATACAATGAATTTAACTCCTCACATTTTAAAGGTGAGGTTTTGGGTGCATAAGACTTGCATTTGACTAGCGGTCACTTTCCACTATGCTTTTCAACCATTCCATATTCAAATAATTATATTATTCCTCCATTATGTAATGAATTGTTTCGATACTTTCACTGAAGTTAACCATAAGAACGCAGGCTTAAAGTTCCCTGGTATTATTTAACGCAAATAGATAATTCATAATTAAAATTTATAATGCAGAGCATTTTATTGAACTTTTTGATATTACTTTTTGGTATGAAAATAGTTACTTTTAAATGGAAATCACGTTTAGTTCCTTGAAATTATGATATTGTTCATGGAAATTTATGGCTGTTCTTTTGAAGGTAGTGGAATATTTTTATAAGAACGTTTCTGAAGCTGCAAAATCCAATTTCATTTTCATCAACGGCTAATGATGAGTTATTCAAATATATATTATTGAATGTTGTGTTTTCTCATCCTTTATAACTATATCAGTTAATTTCAGCAAAGGCTGGTGCTATGGTTTCATTAGGATATGAAAATTTTTCGGTGAAATAGATATCGTTTGTTTATTTCATCAATTCTGCTATCACTAATGACATTCATTGTTCCTAACTTCCTTTACTATTCCTTAGTATTTTATTATGGTAAACCGTAAATTTTAGCCCAAAAGAAAACATATTTCGTTGTTCTATGTATTAAAACGTCTCGGATAACACTACATCTGTCAAGCCGGATAAGGCGTCAAGCAGTAAGATTCGATAGATTTCTAGTTTTTAAAGATTCCAACTATGGGAAAGCAGAGATAAAATAAAAATTTGCGGTCAATCATAAGAGAGCTTTATGTTGAAAATGTTAAAGGTGAAGTCACCGAATCATATAATGAATTTGAAAACTAAAATATTATATCTTATTAAGCTATGATATCACGCTACGTTATGTGATAATTGTTCATGTTAAATATTTTAGTTAATGTATACTAACTAGACAATGGTTATATTTAGTAATTAGGTCTTACAGTTTCGGTTTCCCTATAATAAGCGCTACACGGTATGATTGCCTATGGAGATTAATACTTTTCGTTCTATTGTGTGGTTTAGGTGATAGCATTATTTTATATCATCACGCTTCATAAAAGTGAAAGGATCAATCTGGAGCTATGAAACTAAGGAGGAAATTTAAATCAGGCTCCTGCTTCCATAAATAGGGAAAAGATTAAGTGTTCGCAGAATGCAATGGAGAGGAAAAGGACTAGGTATCTAGAACATAATTGAAAAAATATAAATATGGAATAAGATCAGGAGCTAGATTGCTACACGGCTCAGAAACTTGGTGTATGATTAGAGTACCCGAGCGTGTATCTAAATGTCTTTAGGTGTGGATGGTAAATGTTAGGCTAGTTGTAAAAAAGCAAATAAAAGTCATGAGAAGAGGGTATGTTGTCGGGGAATGTCAGAGGAGCAAAGAAAGTTATACAGGCCTATCTCCTGATGGTAGTTATTTACAGAAGGGAAAAAAGGCAGTAGACTTTTCGTATGAAAGAAACTCAGAGGAAATGTATGGACACAGAAGGAATCTTGGGTAGGATATAAGGCTCATGTATAATGTAGGAGTTTGATGTTTTATTGCTATCGTGGACCATCGACAACTTTTTCTGACGCTGTTGACAACGTATAATAATCAACGTCTTCATGTTCCTTTTCATGCGCTGCTAAATTGGTTATTAAATTGAGTCTTTAGCCCTATGCTAAGATTGATGGATATAAAATAAAATCCGTGGGTCCAGGCGCAAAACTACGCGGAAGGAGGGGAAACAAAATAATATTAGGGAATGATAAGGCTCGGGAGAGATTAATGCTTTACGGACAAGGACAAATCGCTATCATTACTGGCGAGGGGGAGTCGGTTCTTGCCTTCGTCCTTTATTAATGCCTTTACAACCCGAAAATGAGGCCCTTGCGACCGGAACACGGGCGGCCACGATGAAGCGTGCGTTTTAGCGGCAATTAAGCGACAGTGGGGGGCGCGGGCGTATGCTTAAATTTTTGCGAGGGAGTGTGAGTAAAGGGGGGAGCCGCGGAGTAATGAACGGGATAAGCTGAGGGAAGGAAAAAGGCGAAGATAATGTAAAAATGTCTGGAGCACAGGGTGTTGGGTAATGGTAATCAACGTTGGGAATGAAAGAAAAACATCGTTTATCGAAGTTTCACTGGGAAGATCAAAACGTTAAGACCATTTACCGGCTTTTATTGCGCCTCGCAATGATTGGAAAAAAACCACGCATATTTTTTGTCTTCACGTAGAAGAAAGATGCACTTCTCCTTGTAAAAAAGTTCTTCAGCGGCAAATAAAACTGTTGTGTCCCTTGGAAGGCATCAAGTTTTGATGTAATACGGTTCTCGGTGCCGCAAGGGCTCATGTAATATCACATCATCATACTTACAATTAGAGCCAATATTTATCGAATAAAGACGACTTCCAGAGCCAAGGGAAGAAATATAAATTGGAGACCATTTCGTTGAAGGGCCGTCGTGCTACCGACTTCGGAGATACGAGACGTGGCTCAGAAGAATAGTCCGGTGAATGATTCTTAAAGTCAAATTATATAAAGAGGCTCCAGAGGAATATTTTTAAGAATCAATGGAATTTGAAGGAAACGTAAAAGCATAATGTAAGTAGCGGGGTTCGTTTGTTCGATCATACTGTCATTGGTCATAACACTATTATTAGGAGAGCGACATCTTTGAAATTATATGGAACGGTAGGAAAGGTGTTTATGCATATATGACGATCAATTTTCCAAACACACCCGTTAGAGATACAGGAATACGTAATAAAGCCATAACTCATTCGTTTTGGAAATAATTTCATAGGATTTTTATTTTCTGTCTTGGGAAAATGAAAAAGTGTAGCTTCAAAATATTTCAGTCAAGCCTGCCCTCCCTGTCGTGTAAGTGATTTCAAAATTGGAAGTACTTTCACTATCATACGGATATATATTTATATTCCATTTATCTCCGAAGTTTCTTGGTTACGTATTTTGATCTAGTTTCATATTTTGTCCCTGTATTAACTACAAAAGTTGAGTTTTAGAGGTTAAGTAACAAAAAAATGCGGGATGAAAATGTTTCAATATTAAACTACTTCTCTCAATTGCCCATCTATGTAGCTCATGTGAGAGATACATGATTCCTATAACTAACTGAAATTAGTATTAGTAAGACCATATGGGTACTGAAAACCATCAATTAATACTGTAATTGGGCAGTAAATACGTTAGTCATTCTGCGATAGCTCTATTTACGCCAATATAAAGCAGTTCCTAACAAAAACAGTGGTCCGGTTTGTTTGATTTCCTCTATTTGACTATGATTATCCCTTTACTTCAATGAAATAGTTTACATATAAAAACCGATATGTTAAATAGGCTTTTTACTCTATTACTGTAAAGTACCGGAATAATTACTATTCCATGCATTAAGACAAAGACTAATTTTCTACAATCGCCCTTAATTTGGTAATTGGTTGGTTATTTGGGGAGGTGACCGTCGTTTAGCGTCCCACCCGACGGACGCAGTACTGTACTTGAGTGCTTTCCACAAAGTATTCACCGGGATCGGATCTCCACTAAACATTCTCCGCCACTGACAGGGGATTTGAACACGTGCCCACGGGATGGGGAGCCAGTACTCTAGTCACGACACCGACCCGATCCCCCTTCATTCGATAGTCATCAATTATGAATTATCGGCGAAGACTGATATAATCTCTAATGAGAATAATTTGATTAGCAGCAGAGCGGGTAATAGGTTTTTGGAGAGTGAGAGAGTGAGAAGTGGTGGAAGGATGAAAGAGAAGTTGTGAAGGCGAAGTTCCATCGTCCTCCCATAGCCCTCACCGCCCACCCTGCCCGCTAGGTCCCGCAGTCATTCTGCCTTATTCCTCCGACCCCTTCATCTTCCCTCTCTCACGCGCCCCTTGACCTGGAAAGCGGATAGATTGCGCGGAGGAGGACACCCCACTCTTGGAAGGGGGTTGGAACCTCGAGTAGGCTTCCCGGGAAGACAAGGGGAACAAGAGCAAGCCTCCAGGAGCACCGCCCTCTGCATAACATCTCATGTATCCTTCCCATCAGAACTCTGTCGGAGTTCCATCTCCAAGCTGCGGTGAAGATATTTAGATTATATTGATGGAAAAAGGAGGCAAACAGGTTATCATTTCAGTTTTTTAACATTTCAATAGCTATCCTGTCTGGTTTTGCTAATAATGTGTTTTAGGCATCTCCCGAGTAATGAGGAAATAGGTAACAAAAAATTTACTTATATTTCCAAAGGTAATAATGGTATTGATGCGGGCCAAATCAGTGACTGATCATCATTATGCCAAATGACAAGCAAAGCTGTCGTTTCGTAAGAGCTATTTGCGAAATATAGTGGGAAAACATATCTTATTTATCTCTGAAGTAATACTAGATGAGAAACATTTCTATTATCGACTGGAATTAATGTAGGTTAAACATATGTTTGACCCTACTATAGGTTTTATTTCTTCTTATACCAAGAATTTTTGCTCAACTCTTTTAGGCCATTTTAATTGAAAATTTCACCTTTCGGCTTGTTTAAGGTACATGAGGTCTAATTATAGTGCTTCTGGCAGGTAGATATGCTTATATTTATGATATAGTTACTGGAGAAGTAAGATAAATATCCTCCAGGAGGGATTATATTCGATTTTATTGTATACCTACTAATTCAGAATAATTATTTGTATATGTTTTGCATTGATATATGATGGCAAAATTATGTGTGCCTTATTGAAAGTTACAAGCATCAGAAAAAGAACAAGAGTTTCGGTTTCCTTGATCCAAAACTTTATCCTCCCACTTGATAAATATATAGATAAAAATAAGACAGTAAAGTACTTATTGTTAGATATATTATCTAGCCTCATATGGAGTGGTTTTCCCTTTGTAGATGAAACTATAATGTAGCTGCTAAGATGCTGCTGCGTCACGGGCTATACAGTAAATATTATGGCAAACGCGATGTGGAAACTATATGTTTAGTAGAATAAGGTTTTTTTGTTTCTATGCTCATGCAGCCTTACGGAATCTCATTTTATAAGCGTTGGCTTTAAAGCTTGTCGATGCTTACGACCCTGACCCATGTATGAACGTATTGCGTGTACTATGAGGCAAATTACCATTAATTAAATTCTTTAAAGAATAAAATAAATTATATTAAAATGAATTTATTAGCTTTATTTTATAACTTTCTTTAGCGAGATTCGTTTTCACATAGTTACCATAATACTGGTGCGGAATAAACATTATATGAATTTTTTACTAATTAGATCGAAGGGCATATCCTTGGATCAGTTAACTGCAGTTTTGCGTGCAAGGAAATGATAATCAAGCTTGAAAATTAGCTTTGAAATCCTGTTATGCATATTATGTAATTTTGATTGTATTAACGTAGTAATCGATTCTAATGAATACCGCGCCACGTAATTTTCTTTAGCCGCCTAGATTTTAGACCTCCATGGAATGGACATGGAAGAAATTGATTGGATATGAGTGTTTTTGTCGGAATTAAATAAGGATGTGATTGAAGTTGATGAATTGAATAGGGCTGCGGATATGCTGTGGCGTATCACAGATTTCCTGACATAGTTTTTACCTTTATAGATGAGAGATATGTACCCACGTGGACTATTTTGTTCAGTTATATTTTATATTAGAAGTTACGTATTGAGTTAAAGCTTAGTGCCATTTGGTAGTTATAAGTACGTTAGCCGACGTAGGATAAAGGATAATATTGTCTCATGGTATTATTGCTGGAAATAAAACAATTGGTAGCGTTAATGACTATAATACACGTATGCAATAGCAAGTTCAGGTGTTGCGATTCTGTGGATTAAAATGTTGCATATTTAACGTCGTAATGAACAAATATATTGGTATCATTTTAGTCCGCATGTTAGATTATAGAAGTGAGGCATGACCAAGTGGCATTTTCATCAACCGGGATACTCACATAAAAATCTAACTTACGCGGAAATTAGCGTTTAAATTGAGTACCTCCGTTATAATGATATTTTTCCGATTTCTTGTCCTCTATCGATTAAATATGTATAATCTCGATGTTTAAAATCGAAGGCAACAGTAATAAAGATACTTTTGAGTTAGTATCATTTCTGTATTTGTAAAATTTCAACTTACGTTTTTATGATATCAGATGAGCTATCGTTTTCTTTGATGAACATCGACGCGTATGTGTCGCAGTATTGATATTTCTAGGGTATACCGCTGCTGGTCTCATAGATGCGTTGCTTGCGTAATTTGATAGATAAGTGTAACATGTACTGATGAAGTAATTTCTAATGACGCTACATGTTGTTTCTATGAAGTGCCCGAAGATATGAAGGCAGGGCCTCAAAATTCATTGTCATCCATAGAACAAAAAAACCTTTTAAAGTGTTCGAGTACTTTGTAAAGTGCCGTCTTTAATAGCATCTTCATATTGAATTGAAATTTTATATTTATACAGAGGAGGAGATTTACGCAGTCCTAACTTGGATATAAAGGCACTTAGTCATTGATTCACCTCTATCCAGATCTTCTATTCTCCACTCCGCCCTGCCTTATCACTTCTTTTCCTCTCCACCCGAAGCGCCCTCCATCCCTTTCAACTCCCCAAGGCTTTGCTCCCCCCTCGCTTCTCCTGCCCTCTCCATTGCACCCCCCTTTCAATGGGATTCCCTCCCTCGGGGAGTACAAGGGTTGGCTTGAGTGGGCGGAGGACCCCTGTTGCCGGCGAAAAGAGAAGACGCAGCGAAACGGGAAATTACTACTGGCTCTCTACTGTAGGTAGGCGTGTTAACTATCACCGAACGCAACTCTGACTTGCGCTGTGCCTATTGTATGACTGTAAAACTCAACTAGATCTGTCGGAACTACGACGTGATTGTATATAAATAGTAATTGTTGATACTTAAGATGTGGAGGGTTAGTACTATAGCGGGGCGGGACGTAGAACTGTTTAACTGGATTCCAAGCTGAATTTGGGACGTGACCCGAGTTTATAATTCCGTAAAACCGGACTTGTGCCCTTAGAACTGTACATGGACTATTAAAAAATCCCATTAGTTAATCATTACTATAACTACAGACATGGTGGTTAATTATTATTCATTTACTGCTTCAACAAGGAAGAAGGGCTATTCAGAATTGATGAAATGCCTCTAGACATCACCTCCTAAGTGTTTTTTTAAATTCTCACTGCTATAACTCCTAACGATACGAACTAAGAACTGATTCGTCTACTTGGAACACGCAACGTTCGCCGTTCTGAAGAAAATGTCAGACTTTAGCATATCTGATTCCCCAGGTCTGTATAGAAAGATTTTTAATTGTACAATTTCAGACTTATTTAAGGTCATGATTCAGGTACATGAAAGTTCGTAGTTTACAGATACTTTTTATTGAAGGAACGAGTTATGCTTTAACATTTCCGAGCAACCAAATCTAACAATACAGCAACCTCTTAAACCGCACAGGTGTACATGATCGTTTCGACTATTTGACGAAAACAGTCGTTTCTTGAACAATAAAACATCTGAGAACTCTTACAGGTATCTACTGTAGGTATTCCATGCTAATATTATTGTTATTATTTCTTTATTTTTACAATTATATCGATTAATATTCACTCGTACAAGCGTTAAAAATAATCAACTTCAAAATGTGGTACGAATCAATAGGCACTAGAGACATGTTTTCATAAGTTTCATTTTTGTTTTTGTTCAGAGACAAAAGATCAACAAATACCTCGGTACTAATATTGAGGATAATTGAACGTGGCATATTCAGAACCAGATAGTGGAAATACTTGGGTTGGACCTAAATTGTTCCATCGAAGTCCATGTTACCCCCAGTGAGGTAACCGACCAGTGTTTGTTCAAGATTGTGTGGTGGACGTGCCGAGAAATAAAACGAGAGCCTTCGGCTCATTTGTGAAATTCCTAGCCAAGGTGCGCCCCCGTAAGTGGCTCTGGCCACTTAGAACTCCAATTGTAGCTGGAGGCTCAGATCGTCCTTTAACGCTTTGCTTGTTTGGGTTTTCGGTTCTCCCGGACTTAGCGGCATTCGACCCAGTGTTTTTTTAGACCGAAGTGGGGAGGAAGGGCGCGCAATGAGAATGTGACACTCCCCCGGGCTCTTGCGACCCTGAGAGCGGGAGCCCCTGCGTGGGGGGAAGAGAGTGGAAGTTATAAAGGGGAGGCGAGGGGGTGAGAAATTCAGGGTGAAGGGAGTGCGAAGAGACGAAAGAGGGAGAAGTCGAGGTCGTAAAGCCTGGCGCTTGTAAATCACTCGGCTAGGGGGAGGTTGGATGGGTGGCGTTGGATGCGTCGGGGGAGCTAAGGGGGTGGGTGGCGTGGCGGTTGTGTCTCCCAGGTGGCCTCGGAGGGCGGGGCCGCACTGTAGGCGGGCAGCGATGGGCGGTTTCCCCTGGACAACCACCGGCTTGGAGGGGCTACTTAAGGAAAGGATACACAGTTGGAAAGAAGGAGCAGGTTCCGGCTACATCGGTTTTGGGACCCTCGGCCGCTCTCCTGACGCATTATTTTTCCAAAACACGAATTTATTTCAAGGCAAAGTATCTATTGACAAGCTAATATTTTAATTGCAGTCTTGAGGAGCAAAAGAATTAACAACGTATTTGATACGCGAGTTTCTAAATGTTCGCAAATTTAAATTAGTCATCGAATTAAGTTGTTCTGACGTGTTCAGGGCGTTTCACAAGTTAGAGTGATCGACCCTTTTTGTTTCGATTGTTTATGTTTTTGGTATCAGATTCGTAATCAATTACCAGAAAACCCCTTAATACTAAATTTCAAACCAATAATATTATATTTTCATATTTTGGCCGGCTTTTCGTGATTTGCCCCCTCTTGGCGTCGGTAACAGCACAAGAGGTGATCTGATGGAATTCTATCATTCTCACTAAGAGATATGTGATTATGGCTGTGATTGTCTCTATCATTTAGGAGCTGTTAAGAACGTGAGCGATTCCTTAGAACTCCCCGGCATGTACTTGGCTGGAAAACATTTACAATTTCAGATTAACCTAATGGAAAAGAACCGCGAAGACTCATCACATCGTAGGCCTGAAAGAAACAAATCTTTCATTTTCTCATGTTTTTTTATGCATTCGTGGTTCAGCTTCCTCCGGAAATGTGCCGGAAAGATGAAAGACGAATGCATTGGTGCATCAATAATTACATCTTAATCGGCACCCCAAGGAAGAAAGGAGTTATTCCAAGTAAGTGGGAGTGGAACACGTATTGACACTTTCCCGCATATGTATCTACTAGTTCCCTCCTCCAATGCCTGTTGTTAGAGAGTAGCGGTCACCGTAAAATTTAAGCTTTGAGGAACTTATTTTTTGAGTTTAGTGTACTTATTGTTAATTCCAAAATGTAAAATTCTGGAATTTAGATGTCACTATTTCATAAAAAATAACCTATTCTGATGGCTACCTACATCATAATATCTATTGCTCTTCTTCAAACATCGACAGAAGGAATATTCAAAATCGAATAGTTTAATAATCAACTTGAAACGGCGGCCTATATGCAACTTCTCCTCCTGAACGATTTTGCATTACTCTCACCGTTAAGTAAGGGCATGGTTCAATCTGAAATTGCACTCAGAGTGATAGAAATCGGCTCAGTTCTCGAATTTCAGGAGTATCCCTTGAGTTATGCAATCCGTTTCACCACCATGCGGATATTTATCCTGCAAACCCGACATAATGCAACCCGTGGTGTGGGTTTTTTTTCAACTTGTCTGTGGTTTCAAATAAATGGTCCATATTTACCAAATAGTACTGTAGGTCAATCACAATGAAATCATCCAGAGTTTCAAAAATATGTTGCTCAACATTATTGATTTTCCTGATATTTTGCCCGTTACGTTGACCTATTTTCAAAACGAGGTATGCACAAATTTCAACTCCTTTAATATAAAAAAAGTGATTTTCTTAGTAGCACTTGTGGCGAAAATAGTAACTTGTGGAAAAAATTATCTTTTTCATTGTTAAAGATAGAAAAATTATTAAGAAACCATGTATTTTGCAAGAATTGATCTATATTTATTAAATGGGTATCCCTTTGATATAAGTATTAATAAAATTGCTTTAAATTAATGGAAAATACTGCACTTCACTTCGTCAAAACCATATCTTTAGCGTAGTTATTATATTTATTTATTTTTTATGTTTCAAGTTCGCCCTACAAAAATTACAGGGCAACGTTTACAACATCATTTATAAAACAATTTTCTGTAGCTGAGAACAGAAATGGCTTCTCTTTTGAAACAATTCAAGTTCATGGCAATGTTTGTTATTGGTTTGACACAATCTGTATAGTGTTGAGTTTCCGCAATAGTTTGTTTTAACATGGTTTAAATAAAATGCTCTTTTTGGCCTTACACTAAGTTTGGGCACTAAGAAATTTATTTTATCCATTAGGTTAGTATTTTCCCCAGTATTGATTAGGTCACACAACTATAATGAATCCTTTTTCGTTCTTCTTATTTTTAATCTTTGATATCCGTACATATCCAATAAAACAACATAACTTATATAATTTTCCAACATTGGATAAATATTACTATGGGAAAAGTATACATTACGTATCATCTTCTGTACATTTTCTACATATACTGTACAGATTTGATTGAACAAAGATTCCAAACAATAGAGGCATATTCTAACTCACATATAATCAAGGAATTGTATAGAATTCTCAGTGATGTTGTCGATGTGAAATATTTTGATACTCTTTGGACAAAACCCAATATTTAATGAGATGAAGAAGTTATTTTTACTATATGTGGTATAAAAGTCATCGATGAGTCGGACGTGACGCCTAAATCTTTAATTTCATTAATTAGTGTAATCATGTGGCCTTCCACTCTGTATACGACATTTATATTTTTTCCTTTCGAGAATATGTGACATGTAACATTTTTCCCGATTGAGGTAGAGTTTGTAATCAATGGACCATTTTATCAGATTTTTCATATCTTCTTGAAGTTTAAAGCAGTCGATGAGGGTAATCACTTTTCTAAAGATCTTCACATAATAAATATTAATATAAAAGGCACTGTGAATTTTGTATGAATGTTGGTGAATTATTAATAAAAATGAATAACAATAACGGTGCTAGATTTGAGCCTTGTGGAACTCCGGACGGCACAAATTATTCATCCGATGTCCACCTATTAAATATAAATTTCTATTGGAGGAAGTTAGCCTTGCTTTTCTAATTTTTTCTGTGGCAGTTATCTTGCCGATCTATCCTAAAATAATTTTTTAAAACACCGTAGAACTGTGTTTTTTGTTTTATATGGTTCGTCAAATATGATACCTTGGACTAAAATGGAAATATTTTAGCTTTTATTTCTAATAAGGGACTAAGTGGAAAATTCTGAAATTTTCAGTGAATGACGATGCTGAGCAACATGACCGGGTGATTTCACGTGGTTTAACTCCTACGCATTTTTGGAATTTACAATAGATGGGGTTTCACCCAGGGCAAAGGAGTGAGCTCTCATGAAATCGCCACAGAATGTCACAAATCAGTAATTGAAGCTCCGTTGTCAATGAAAATCAATTCACCCAGGTGTTACCACTAATAAGTAGGCTGAATACGATGAAAGCCATAGAATTGCTGCCTAAGTTTGCAACGCCTCCGTGTCGGTGATCACTCTTAACTAAGATCGCCGTCTTTGGGAGAAAAACATATGAAGGGTCTTGAAATAATAAGTTATTCTGGTGATGATGGCTTTTAAATAAGAACGTGCTGTAACGAAATAGTATATTATCGGGAACTGGGGGAAGAGAGTAATTAAATTTTAATAATTGGTGGAACATCGATGGGGTAATCATTTTTTCATAATGTGTTGTTCATCCATCATTGATCAGTGGAACCAATCGATGCAAAACAATGTCGTGGAAGTGAACCACCACTATGTAAATGTATCACAAAATTGGTAGGATATCTTTATTAATCTTTAGCGTTTTACTTGGAACTTATTTTATATAGTGGGAAACTTTAAGGTAGTTTGTGCGAAAATTCACTTCACCTAGAATTTGACGAATTCGGCCTCATTTTAAAGAAAAAACTCATCTTTCCAATGATATCAAAATATCAACCCCTTGCCGAACTACATTTCGAGAAATTTGCGTTAAAATATTAGCTGTTTACATGGTATAGATTATGGCTTTGCGATTAAGAGGGAGAATATTAAACAAATTCGGAATTTGTAGCACCTACATTTTGTCAAAAAACTAATTGTGTGTAGATTGCATGTTTTCTCAACTTTTTGTAAAAAAATAATCTGTTACTCACCACAGTAATTTTTACAGAATCGCAAAAAACTTGCAGTTTTGAAGGGTTTTCAAAGCGGGAAAAATGAGTCATGTTAGGGACTTATGTAGTTTTATTTATTTAATTTCTGAGAATTCTGGTCATATATAACTATAACTTTGCGCCATTAATATTACAACATTTATTTCATACTTCTTACAGACGCTGAAATTAAAAAAAATGAATATGGTCTCCATTATGACTAGGGATCTATCTCGCTCAAATCACCATAAGACTTAATCTCAAATACCTCCTGAAATATTAGATGACCGTTTTTACATTTTATAGGTCAAAGTATCATATTGCATTTCAGTTTTATTGTCCCATATAGTTATGCACATATTATTTTCGCTCAGGTGCGAATGCGCAGAAGTACATGTAGCCTAGAACCTGCAATTTTAGTGTGTCATCCATACCTGATGCCAAACGTTACTCCAAAAAAGATACAATGTACAATATGATACAATGTGACTTCAAGAATACATGTGAAGTGTTATAATCTATATTTTATTTTGAAAGAGTTTTGTTCTTTATCCTGTTCTTTATACTCTGGAAAATGTATTTATTCATTAAAAGTTCCTTAAAATTCACCACTTCGAGGAAGATATGAAAATATTAGAAACATGCCTTTTTATCAAGTAAAGTACAGCGGCCCGAAGCAAATTTAGGATATTGAAGCTGCTTCGTATTATTTAGCCAAAGCAGCTATAAATGCACCAATAAAAGTTTAATGATATACTCTCCACTTTACTTGTAAGATTCTCTTACCTAGTGAGATCGTTAATCAACCTGATACGCTAAGGATTTATGTTACAGCAAACGCAACAGGTTTAATAGAAGTTAAGTGGAAATGAGTCACTCGAGTCTCAGGAACATAGTCAGCTCATAGAGGGTTATCGTGGAGACGGTGTAATGTTTTTATTTGAAAAAGATCTAAAGATAAATAATGCACTTGCAGTTTAACAAAGGTGTAAAATTATTTGGAACTATTCTAAAGGATTTGGAATTATCATTCGAACCCAGCGAGGGAAGCTGTAATGATTCCTAAATGTTCACCAAATGCGAAATTGTTGCAGCGCAATGGCCCTAAATATAAGTTGTTTTCGCTGTATTTATAGTTGCAAATTTATTCTAGAGATTCTCTGACGGTTACTTTTTTTTGTAAAAAAAGTGTTGGTTTGAACTTTAAGAAGTCACTCGCGACCGCGTGTGATTAAATAATTTAAGGATTTCTCCTTTCTAACTTGTTTGTTGGGAATTAGTCATCTTCTGCGTTGTGCTATTATGGTGTTACCGCTACTGTTTCCTCACGCTCAACACTTCTTAATGCCCAATGTAACTTCTTTCGTTCATGATGAGAAGGCTATTATACCCGTAAATCACTTTTATCATGTGCTATATAGTGCGCTGAGACATAAAGTCAATGATGAATGTGCAAAAAACTGGCTCAAGGAACAAAAATTCTCTCTGCTTTGTAGTTATCTTATTTTCCGACTGAGACGAAGTCATATCCTCCTCCTAATATGATGTTCGAAACTAGTTGAATAGGGTTGAGTTTATAGTTTGATTGCCTCTATGGTTGGTGAGCCTTGATTTAAGAGGTTGAGGTTGAGTGGGTTGCGATTATAACTCGAAGGTTAAGTTTCTAGTGGAAATAATTAGAATAACTGCTCATTTGTATTATTCCTGAAAATAACTTTATAAATTGTTTTATTTGAAACTCTATGCTTCTATTCCATAACATAGTGTAAAGGAAATGTTTCCCAAAGATTTTTATATAATTTATTTGCATATCGGGAGTTATGTGTCAAGGCATGTTCATCTAATCCCCATCAATGGGTGAAAATAAATCAAACAAATTCCTGCCCCCCTCATTCAAATGGAATTGGTTGGTTGACTCGCAAGATCAGTTGTTGTGCTTAATGAATAAATTGCTATAAAATTGTCTGGAAGTAATTTATTAGTTCAACATTTTTCTATTAAGTTCCGGAGAGAGTTTTACGTAGAAACATCGATTTCCTGCGGCTGAAATTTTAGCATTTGGATAAAATATGCATATTTGCGTTCTTCGTCTAATATATTTAGTAAAGCGTCCCACTTTTATTTGAAAAATGGCTTAAATCGTTTTCGGGTTATCGGTTTGTTCTGTTAACATAATTACAAGCATGTGTGGTTACATTTCCGCGTTGTTAAACTTACGCACTGGAATTTTGAGACAAATTGTCCTCGTCTAATTTAGAATATCTTCCAGTATCCTATGGTTTTCCATATGGTTTTATCATTAACCTGTGGCTTTCTTTCTTACTAGTTCTGAACTGCTTTGAATTAAATATATGAAATGTAGACATTTGCATTTCTACTTGTAAATATTTGCTTTACTCTAGCAGTTTGAAAAAGGGCGACGAAGTTTTACAATAAATTTAATCTCCTCTTAATGTGGAAGATAATTATCTGACTAAACATTGATAATCAGTCTTTCTAGTGATTTTGGCTATTTGTGAAACAAAATTATCCTTGGCATTTATAAGTAAGATATTTATAAATCGAAATGTTTGTTCAATACGTTTTGATTTTACTATTTCTGTAAAAATGCGCCCATTATTTAGTTACCCAATTTATTGTTTTCCCCTTCTTGATAACGTATTAAATGTTCTCTTTTAAACTGCCGCAAACAATTAATTAATTGTAAAAAGCAGACTGCAGCTATGGAAAAGCCTTTTTTACTCGCCGCATTAAGTTCCCCTCATCCGGCGGAAACTAATTTCGCACGAAACGTGCAGGCTTCTTTTAGCCGACGATATCCAGATTGCGTAATAGGAGTTTTTAAAAACTCTTGTCCTGCTAATGGATATTAGTTTTATTTCTATTATACTTTTTTGATATAGTTAATATAATTTATATTTCGACCCTCAGTCATAAACTTGTATATAATTTGGGCATTTGGGGTTTAAAGGATTTCGAGGAGTATTTGCTCCCGTATTAGCCACAACTTTCGTCTATCTAGCGCAGAACATGATCATACTTAACCTTCTCCTTTGTTAAAGACTTCTCCGTAAATTCCCTGACAACTGGATGGCTATAAGTATTAAAAGCGGGTATTTAATTTCAAATAAAAAAATATCAAGCGACCAAGATTTTTAAGATGTTTCGTTTTTTTTTTCCTGCCCAAGTTCTCTGGTTTCCATTCTACCCCACCATTCCTCAGTGCAGTCGTAAATTTCATTGCACGTCTCGTCTTCCACACAAGCTCACTTCGGAGAGCCCTTAGCTCGCGTACCCAAGCGAACGCCCCTCATGCCTTATAAACCTACTTCTCATGACGTAGGTACTCCAGCTTTTAAAACACAAGGCACCATCCACGGTGCTTTACTAGCCCCAACGGAGTACTTTTTACGGCGGCTTAAGTGGAAACATTGGGTTTCAGTTGCTACCAGAAAGGCTACTTTGATCATGCAGATTACATCACTGTTCAAAAGTACATGGCGAATGCCGCTTTGACATCGGTTCTTTAGTTTTTTGCCTGACTACCTTCATCCTAAGATACACTACCTCTTTCAGATTTGGTCTGTATAATTGTCTTTGGATGAATGATTTGTATCAGAAGTTGCGGGTAATTTTAGCCATTTGAAACAATTTTTCACAATGTACTGTGTATCAATCATCCACCTGGTCTAGCATCCAAATTTAGATTCTCTGATTTCGTGACGAATGTTCATTGATTGACTTTTACATGCATCATCGGTGAAACAACTAGCATAACAGGCCATCTGTGAGGGCGATATGAATTCAAATACGTGTTCAGGCGAATGATTGTTTTCATTGATAACTTCCCTCATTTGTGTTTCTTTTCACCGAGCGATGACCGCGGAAATGTCTGTCGCGACATGGTTTTTTGAAAATGTATCAATTTGTAATCCAAAACCTAATGGTAGTATTACCGCACTGCGTGCATAAAATGATTTCCATGATTTTTTTTCATATTTTATGGTAGGCTAAAATGAGGTAGGTATCCGGTGGGGATCTCAGTCACGACCTTTCTTCAACGTCCGTTGCTCATTTAAGGAAAGCTGCTAATAATAAACTCAATAATTTCTACGGTAGAGTACATATTCATCGTCAACCAGTGATGTTTCTTGTTTGAATTGCCTTGCATCGGGAATCACTGTATTAGTTTGATGTTATAGGCGTTTTGTATCGATTTTATGGACCGCTATGACCCTAGCCATAATGCGTAGATGGTCCAGTTGAATACACAAAGATAGTAATACATATGGGGCGTAAAAGTAGCCGTCTGAATCTCCTAGCTAATTAACCGAATATCAGCTGCAATTCTAACGGAAGTTTCAAATAGCAGGCAAAAAACCGACGTGAGGGGGCATTGGCTATACTACTGAATGGCATTCAGTGATTGCTAGTCAAAACTACTACCTCAGAGTACCAATATGTGGGAGAAACAGCTTAGCTGGCTCCTTTATTATTTTATCTAATAAAAATTTAATCGAGTGTTGTTACATATTTATGACACCTACAGAAATATGTTACAACTAAGCGTATAAATGAGAATTGAAATAACTTATAGATTTCTACGCTCTCCGTCACACCGTCACGGTCAAAGAATTTTTTTTGCGCTTTTAAATGGTAAAACTAATTCTTGGCTTCTCTGACATCCTTGCAGGTGTTCGATGTTGTGGAAAAATCCAAGGAAATTGAGCGTAGATGCCGAGGCATAGCGTTAAAGACACAAATCTTCTTCCCCGATCAATCAGAGCGGATATTGTTTTTCTGGCGATGTTTGAATGATATTATTAAATTAATATTCGAAGCTTTTAGCTGCTCAGATTATTTAGTTAGCTGACGGTGTTTATAGCATGTAAATTATAGGGTGGAAGGCAAAAGTTAGTTTATAATATCTGCTGTGCTTTGCGCATATCTTTTATCAATTAAGCTGCATGAGCCAAAAAACGTAACTTTATTTCCCATTTTGCGGTCTCATAACAGAAATAAATTAAAATTGGGACTTGACTTATATCGAAGTAAATTTACTGTGGAGAGAATTTTTTAAATTTATGTGTATTATAGTGACACATTTGGCTTGGTAAAAATATGCCTTTTTTAGTTGCTTTAAACGAGGGCTTAGGAGAATCATCAAAATATTATCCTTTTTTTTCAGAGTCTGCTTCCATTAAAATTATTAACAACGTTTATTTTTGGCCCCTCATGTTCATCGATAATTTTAAAACTCATTCAAGGGAATGGATTTTAGTTAAAATTGTGAGAATGACTTCTGAGAAACCGATGTGTTAACCAAAGTCTTGCGGTTGGAAACTGGATCGAATGTGGAGCAAAAGTCTGCATACATTTTAAACGTTATAAAATGAACGACTTGAGGTAGGTTCGCATTTATGAAAGCGGTCAATATTTTCAAGGTAGCTGTGACTCCAGAAGTACCCTATATATTCATATTTCAGCAATGTAGTGATTTGTGAAAGATTATATATGTATAGATACAACATTTTTTCTATGTCAACTGTTACAGTAGCTCAAATTTAATGCTGAGGAACCCCATTTATTGGCTGAGTTTCAATAATTAATTTTGTAAAAAGATAGATAGTAGACGCCCCAGTAGTAATGAGCCAATATCATTTGACTAATAGTAAAATGATATTGGCTCATTGCTAAATATATGAAATTATACCTTGTATGTATACGGAGTTAGATAGCCTGCTTTTATAATGTAATGCCAAAGTTTTCCTTGCGACAAGAATACCGTTGTCATTGTGTAGCGAGCATTGTGGAAGTCATTTTCCCCACCTTACAATACCACCCTCTACTACACACTACAGTTGCGGAGAGAAACCCAATTTTTACATAAGCTCGCTTTCAACGGAAGGCGCCAAGAGGTCCAAGTTTAACCAAGAGATTACACCGACTGACGAAATACTATACATTAATCCCCTCCTTCACATGTTACTCTTGAAGAAATCGGGATTTCACAGTAAAGTATCCTTGCTGGTATTGAACCCAAGTTCTTGGGATTGGAAGCAAGTACTCTAGCCACACCACCTAACTAATCTCGCCAGAAGAACACCTTGACCAGGATGCTTAACAGAGTATTCGATATTCTGAGGAAAGTTTGATAACCGCGCTTATTAACAGAGTTATTGATTTCGCGACCGCGCTTTTGTTTTCTCTTCTAGTGAACTTTTTTACTTGTCCAACCTTAGTTTTAAGCGAGATTTTCGATGCTATTTGGATATAGTATAGTAGATTTGCAGTATTCTACCTCATGATTTACTAAATAAAATATTGGTACTTATGTATTCATAAAAACTTCCTGACACATCTACATGAGGCATTATTAAATCTCTTTTTTAGTGTTTAATTCTAGAATTCAATGCTACGTTTGCCTTTAAATCGTTATGTTTATGAAATTAAAATATTTTATTTGACTTTTGCGAATCCTTCCATCGGTTGACATTAATATTCAGTTCATCAACTGGAATAAATATATTATTATTAATAGTGCCCTCTTTTCATATAGAGAGTGCAATCGAAAATGCATTTAAATCAATTAACTATCAATGCAATGATATCAAAACAAATTAATTTTTTCCGTCAATTCATCACTAATTATTTTTTATAACCATTTAAAATATTTACTTTTCCTGAAACTATGCGACTGCTCTTGATGTCGTTTGTGGGTAAATAAAATGCGAACCGAATGGTTAAATATCATTACACACGGATTGTGGAATGAATCGTTTGAATTTTTGAATCACCTCCAGTCCAGCTTTCCTAGTCAGCTTTTTCGAGTTTCTCGTGGACGTTATTGTAGACAAATACCGTCAAAATTAAATTAATATGCATTGTGTATTTTTTAAGGAAAGGTATTTTCATGCATCATAATTGAATTAATGCCCATTTTAAATTGCAATATCACGTACTAGTGTAATATTTTTCGTCGCATGGGGTCCACAGAAAACTCTGAGACTGAAACAATAAGCAGTCAACTTACATCTCGGCAGAGAATGTTTACCCATTGATGAAAATAATTTCACTCGCTAATTTCAAACAGCTAGTCAAAACAGGACAGGAAGTAGTATTTTTACCTAGCATTATTCAACTTACTCAAAAAACCATTATCGGTTGGAGTTAAAATCTAACGATTAGCAGCATTTACGAGGAATTGTTCTGTTCGTTCTCGTTTCTATCTGTGGCTTTCACAGCTATATTTCATTATTATTTTCGGTATAGTTGAGGCACTTGTCAACCCGGCGAACGAGTTTTTAATACCCTTGTAGAACTCCGACGCCTGGGATTTAAGCCATGAGAACGCTGGACCACATACAGTCGCATGCACTCAAAGCCTCCTGCCCTGTTCAAAAGGGAGGCGTTAAATCTTCCTTCGCAAAACCCTGAGTTGAATGCTTGTGACCGACATCCTTGCCTTAACTTGATAGAACGGCAGTGTCCACTCATGACCCTAACTATCACGCGGCGGAGTTCTACCAAGAGGGTCTAAATAGACTCATTCGCAGGCTTGACCTGTGGCTTAATCATACGGGAAATAATGATGAAAAATAGGTAGTTGAGAGTTATAATTATTCAGATTCGAATAATTGAGAGATCCAATTATAAGATTTGGTGCTGTGTTTTATTATCCAAACGGAACTTCCTCTCCGAACCGCCTTTGTATACTCAGCAGTTCTTCATTGACAGGCCGGAAAATTTCAGTGACTCATGTAGATGAGGGCATATATTTAAGAAGAATCGTTACTTGAAGAAGCACACCGAGGAAGAAGGATTAAAAATTATCAGTGCGAAGGAAGTAACTGATGGTGACCAGAGCGATAGTTCAGAAGAAAGGTCGTAGAAAGGTGTTACTGGTGGAGATGATGCTGAGGGGTTTAAAGAGGAGTAGAGGAATAGGGTATTGGTGTGATGTCACCTACCGGTTGCCATGACGATGAGCAGGACGGCGTTGGCGAGGCCCCTTGCGCCGTCGGCCGCCCTCCGCCGGTTGACACGTCGGACCGAAGGGGGGCGGAGGGGGGCACAGGGGCGGCGGCGTGGCGGTAACATCTCCTTTCCCCCTCTGGGTGCCTCCTTTGCGGCTGATAGGAGAGATAGGCTTATTATAAAAGGGAGAGGGGGAGGAGTAGCGGATGACTCTTCCTGGTTCAAAACGTTGGCTCAGAGGCAAAACGTCTTGTTTGACTTGAATGGGGACGTGATAACCAAAGCACCAAATTGAACACTAGAAAGATGTTCGCACAATCACAACCTGCAGAAAATCCACGGGTGAAGTCACTGATTGCTCGCAGACATCTTCAACAGATTTTTGTGAACCACCTCGGCCAAAATCCTTCCGGAAGATCTGATATTTTATTTTCCTATTGCTCACGCCGACTTTTACCCCTTCCCGAAAGCTTCTTCTTCGGTATCCTTCCCTCGATACAAAGGAATGCTGTATCTTGTGGGAGACCGGTCCCGGAACTCATCTTTCGTCGTGGGCGACGGCATGAGGCGTGTCTCTGCACCCAAGCGCTGCGGGTTCATTCATATGCTCCCGCTGAGAAGCGATATGACGTGATCTCACGGCTTCTTCCCCTTTAAAACTCGGGTTTAAACTCGATTTTCGCCGCCCGGGGAAAAGGGGCACTCAGGCGGAAGTGTTTTCGCAGCGTTCGAAATTATCGTGACGCGCGTGACCTTCACCTCGCGTCAAAATTGAATCTTAGTTCTACTATGTCGCTTATATGGGTCTCTGGTTAAACACTTAGAGGAGGGGTTGGAGTTGTTATTCAATTAGAGGCGAAGGACTCATCTAAAAGATTTCGTGAAATAGCTGCTCTATTCTCGGAATCGAGATTTTTACGCAATTTTTCGCGTGAAGTTTTCCAGCGGCCGTCACTTGCTTACAACGCGGCGCCGCGTCGCCCGCGACTCCCGGAGAAGTGCCCGGCTCTCGGAGCGTGCCAGTTTCCGCCGGCCACAACAGTGTGCTCCTCAACAGCGGGGCTCGATTGAGTGAAAAACACTTTCTCCTGTTTTTCCCATCTCATCACCAACAAAATTTAGCAGAGAGAGGGTATGACACCCTGTTGCACTCTTAATGACGATTTATTGGGCATAGAGAAGCGCTTTTTGCCGGCGTAATTCCGTCCCGAAAAGCAATCACTCCCCTCAGCCCGTTTGGATCTTCCGGTTGGAGAAAAACGCGATGGATCGACGTGAGAATTCCTTTTGGGAAGTTCAAGCGGCATGCGAAAAAACAGGCCGTTCGAGTCGTCGAATGCCCTAAATCGCCGTTTTCCCTGACGACGTCCGCGGAGCGAGTCCGTTTTTAAATCGCCTGGAACTCTCTCGGCCGGGGAGAACACGGGGCGAACAGCGAGCGAAGGTATCGCCACCGCCCGTCCTGCGTCGCAGACAGGTGGGAGGACGAACAGGGACTGCTCCGTGGGGAGGGGAGGGTTGGCGAGGGGGCGGGAGGAGTTCGGGGGGGAGGGTTGGAGGGGGTAACCTGATGCGCGGGCGCAGGAGAGTGGGAAGGGAGACGGATTTGGGTTTAGTCAGCGGCGGTAGGGGAAGAGGATGAGGGAGGGGAAATGCGGGAGAGGAGAGGTTGGGAAAAAGGGTTACGAGCAGGGTTTGTTTAGCGCCGGGTCACGTGGGAAACCATCGACGCTGAGGTCACGGGGGACGGGAACGGTTTGGTGGATCACTCTCCGGCTGGATGGGTATTCTTTCCCTCTGGTTTTTATTCCAGTTCTCTGAATGGAATGGGAAGCAACGTTCCCTTCTGAGTCAAAAATGAAATATTTAAAAAACAAACGATAATATTGCGCAATTCGCGGAAACTATGTGCACTTTTAATTTGTTACTTTTACTCTCTATTCTCATGCAAATATAATAGTTTTGGATAGAAATTCTTGTATGAGTTAATTTGGAAATTAATAACCCATGTAGTCATTGAAATAAAATTCACGATGCTCAGTTTTTACATTTACTAATAAAAATTGACCTAATTTTCAACACCTGATGCCATTTATAAAAATAGAATAAAGATGTCAAGTGTGATAGAAATCATTCTGGGGTGGAGGCTGCATTCTGATGTTCCCAGGGTGCTATGTAAGGGTACATACTCCTTAAGGGTGGTCTCCTTAAATTGCTGGGCTTAGAGGTTTTGTCATCAGGGTCAAGGACTCAGCTTTGATACCTTCGCAGTGGTTCCAACCCAGCTGTCGTGTAGATCGCAATACTTATTTAACTTAAATGACGAGCACCTGTCATAAAACTGTTGTTGGATGTCCAGTGTCGGTATTATAAAGACTTGGATGCCCATACCAGTCTAAATTACTTAATGATACCGGAACTAAACGCTGGTACATTTCCCCGGAATATTAAGCCAATATAATGCTCATATTTTATGTTAATGTTATACCGGTGCAATAATCCTTTAAGTGTTTAAGGTTTTCCATCTGGTGTCCCAGGGTGTGCGCCTACTATGCAGAGTCTATGCTGTGCACATGTAGTGGCAACATTTTAAAAATCACTTCGGAAAGGGGAGTACATGATGATATCGCTTACGAACGAGTAGGTATAGATATCCTAAAATGGGATGTGAAACTAAATGGAATAACGTAGAGAAATCAATCACACCACTACATTGTGAGTTCAGTAGTTAATGAAAACATGGAGAAGAAGATATCCTTTACTAAAATACTTCTGAAATATTTCTTTAAAAAAATATGTCTAAAGGATTTCAGACTAAGGAATGTGTTAGCGTGACCTTGTGATAATTATGGGAATAAGAAAAACTTGAATTCCCTTCTTTGTGAAGAAAATTGATTCGAAGGTTATTGGAATAAAACAACCGAAGTATATCGGTCCAATTTGTAAATTATATCAGTCAATGACATATGGTCATTCAAGGCTATCCTCCACTGATAGGATGCAGAATTGGGTGTGGAAGGGAGGAGGCAGTCACCGTTGGTGCACATTTGGGTTCGATGGCGCTGTGGTCCTTTACGCAAAAATTGATGCTTTAATCCATGACCACGTTCTCTTTTAGATTTCTAATTGCATGGTTAAACCCATTAAAAATGCAATTATTTAATTCGGTGGTTCATCAATTTTACTTTGCAAAAGCATCGATTTTTAATAATCAGACGGTTTTATCGGTAAAGGTTTATTCAGGGTTAGAAAAAAATAACTCAGTCGTCACTCCTAATATGTTGTCATGTAAAAAATGGTATCATCTTACTATACCTCTTCTATAGATGTTGTTATTGAAACTGCAAGTACATTTCAAAATTATGTGGAGATGAGTTCTATGCTAATCCATCTTAACACATTTCGTTAAAGTGGTGGCGTTTTTACTTCACTTTATATTGATCGTTTTTTTTCTAACTGCAATGTGTACCTAAAAGGAAATTAGGTTGTTTTGTTGCACCATTTGTAAGCTGCGTTTCATACCTGCATGTTGTATGGGTTTGAATTTCTCGGGCATCTATCGAATTAGAATGGCCGATTGCCGACTTCATGAAGGCTGACACCGCCATCGATATCAGGTTTGAAGTGCCGAAACTTAAAAGTTTTTTAAAAACTTTTTTGAGCTAGACATTTCCGCTGAAATTTATTCTTCCTGGTGCTAAAATTGAGATCACGTTGCTGCCTAGTAGTCCAGTGTCGCTTGGATGTGAAATTGGGCTGCATGCGTGAGAATCTACTCAAAGTAGTTACTTCAGCCTGCTTCTTGCTAAAGAAAATTACATAAAATACATCAGTGTTTTCTTAACATTGAGCTTGACTAATCACAAGGAATTTTCTGTTGAAATAAATCATCTCAAATATGGTTCTTGTCGGTGTATGATAATCTTTGACATTCGATGCAGTCTTTAATGTTGAGGCTTCAATTTGAATTATACGTTTCAACGATGGAACGAAAGAATCCCATCTCTTTTTTTTGGAAATGGAGATCCAGTGAATTATTGGAATATCTTGAGTGATAGAATCAGTGAATATAAACTTGGACACTGCTAGTCCATCATTACTCTAATGGTGTTAATTTTTAGGCGTTATAACTAATATTTTTTATTTCTTTGAATAATGCATTTGTAGAATTATCACCTCTTCAGGCAACATTTCTACGTCTCCAATAATGCTCTTATCTGACTAATTTTCTTTCGTTGTAGATTTTTGATTTGTATTTTACGCAAATAATTATCATTTCCGACTGACATAAAAGAAGAGTATGACGCTATTTTGAAAACCAAAGGATTTCACATAGGCGTTTTAAGGTGGTTTTCTGGAAATTTAATGATATTTTTACACGTAGCCTTATGGCTTATGACATATGATTTGAAATTATTATATTAAATTTGTTCAGAATTTCCTCTAAACGTGAAACAATACATTTATCATTTTTATAATTGTTTATAAGAGATATCAAGGTGTCATGCCGAGCCCAATTTTCGAAAACAACATATTTCAATATAATTTCATATAGTCGTCGAAGATATTAGCAAAGTTGCAATATACGTATGTACTGATTTGGCTTAGAAAGAAATGAAAAGTAAAAAATTTTTTCACGATCGAATGATTATAACAAAGGGCGCCATCATAAATTCTTCGGTCACGTGATTCGATTTCCCAAACGACATTGGACGTATAAACAATTGAAAAACTGTCAACTGCGCTACTCTCTTGGACAAGGTATACATTTTGTATACCGCGCCGAAAACTCAAGTCATGTCAATTCAACATGCCTTAGTTAAGGAAAATTTTAAAACATGATTCTGTATCATATCCATTACTGACTGTGGGTACATTAATGCAAATGAATTTGAGAAGTGTAGCTATTCTGGGAAACATTCACACAACTCATTCAGCATAGTTGGTTGCATAATCTCTCATGTTTTTGTACACCGTGCAATGCCAGTGACTCTAATAAGAACTAAGACGATGCAATTTTCCACAGATAAAAATTTTTAATCGACCCGGGTTTCTATGCACTGCATCATCATCAGGTGAATCGCGGCCCCTCCCCATTTTTATCTGTGGAAAATTGCATCGTCTTAGTTCTTATTATGTTCATATTCCACAACATCTCGCCTGATTCCTCCCTTTCTGTGCCAGTGACTTTGACGGATCTGGGACTTCATTGGGCGCGCATGGTCTTCCTAAACGTAGTTAGGCCAGAGACCGATATAATTAAGTCGGTTCGTATGTATGCGCAGTCACAGCTCCTTTTGCGGTGGCGACAATTTCCTCCGTTGCAGGCTCTTCGATATGCATACTGCTCACATGGCGGAAGGCTGCGCCAACGTCAGGAAAAGCAAATGGTATTAATTCCCTTTGAGCGGCCTTCACCTTCAATTCCGCGGAGAACGAATGGGATGTGGTAGGGGAGCTCCGTGCTTGCTCTCTTCGCTGCACCTTTCTCTCACTATGAGGAAGTTCATGCGGAAAACCCTCACTCCCTCATACTCCATCCCAATTACTACCTTTGCCTCCGATTAATTCCATTTTACATCTACATCTAGGTTGCACCTTGCGATTCACCACTAGGGAGTGTAGCAGCGGGTGACAGGACACCATCAAGTTTTATATCACTGTGAAAGAAGCAAATTAGAACCACGTAGTGGTGGCGCTAAAAAAAACACAACAGCTTCATTGCAACCGAAACAGTTTCAAAACGAAACAGTTCCGCGAAACAGGGTGTTGCGGACAACAGCTAGAGGCACTCCAAACAACAGGCGATCGTTCGGCGCTGTTTCAACATGGCTGGTGGGTCTGTATTCTATGTAATAAGAAATATTTCACTAAATTATGTAACGATTTCATTTAGATCCATGACAGATAGGCACTTTACACAGCTATAATTCTATCTGCAACAATGGGTGGAAATGTGTTGGCTGAATAAACTAACAACAGCCTGAAACACATTCAAACCCAACAGATTGTAGCTTATAACCGCAACGCAGCCACACGTGCAGTGCAACTAGAACGGAATTGAAGACGAAACAGTCAGTTTCAGCTATCAGTTGCCACTGCACAGCACAGAGGGCAACGAAAAGGGCTGCGGCACGATCACGAAGCTAAACTGTTGTTGGCAACAGTTATTTGAAACAGTTGTCTGACCAAAGCAGTTGCGGCTGCAGTTGTTTCGCTCCGACAACACTTTATTCCATCGCTAGACCAAGTAGTGTCCGGACGCTACGGTACCTAGGTGTTTATGGCGTGAAATGCCTTTTTGGCAACTTCCATTTCTTGCAGACTTGTAAATACTAACTCGGCCATCGCTTTGAGTTTCTGTCGCTCTCGAAATTTTCTGTGAGCTACCGTGGATGAATTTCCGGGAATCATATTTTGAAAATTGATACTCTAATTCCACGACGAAGTTTAAAAATTAAAATTTGTACAGATGTATTTTTGAAATTTCAAAGTTTTATATGTGAGCAGTCGGTAGGACATACCGCTGAATGCCTAGTATTTCAAAGCATTCGAACTTTTACTATACATTTCGGCGATTAGCTACGTTTATGCATGACGGGATAACTAATACTTCACTGTCACGCTTCTGAGCGGCCGTAGGTTCTGAACGACTTAGACCACAGGCAGAGAATGGAGACAATTCGGCCATTGGCACGTTTCATCTTTTTCGACTCCAACGTGATCGTGTTTCGCCGCCTCTCCCGAAAATGACTGAATTCCTTTTGAACTTATCGATCGGCCGAGGCCGAGGCATGCTCCGAGGGCAGCATTTGAGCGAGCGACCGGTTCCTCGACCCTGTTGCACTCGTACAGGAGAGAGACTTGCGATTTAAGAGAGGGAATGAAAAGACAAAATGTCGGCTTAGCATGTGGAAGAGGAGGGAAGGGTTGAGCCGTTGCCAAGCCAAGAATTCAGTTGCCGCTTTAGATGTAGGGTACTTGAGAATATAGATATGCTCCGAGGCATGCTCGGAGAGAATATAGATGTATAGACCCAGTGTTGCGTCTTCATATTTCCTTTAATGAGATCATGAATATACATATGGATCCTAAACTTGCCCCCAGTTGGTGTTGCCAAACATTCCGCTTGCACCGAAAAATCAGGACCAAGCAGATTGTAGCGCCGCCATTCTAGAGAAAATGGTTCTAATAAGGAAAGGCCGTGATTCAAATGGAGATATTGGAAAGAAAGTTACCGGAATTGGCCTCCCAATTAAACCGGCCATTTTCACACACAGAAGCGGAGGCATGCTGATTGCAGCACGATCTATCTTTTGCGGAAAGCTAGGCAACACTGTTGCCCGTACAGTGGTGCCGAAGATTTAGATCCATATGTATATTCATGAACGAGATGTAGTAAAATGTCATGGCGGCTCCGGCGACGGCAGGGGTTGGCCAATCCTAGGGTCGCGGATTCGAGAGTCGTCCGGTGGTATTTTTCGCAATACAGGGCCAGTTTGTGCGTAACCTACACCATTTATAATGTCAATGGAGGCAGGCGATACTTCGTGGAATTTAGTTGCACTGAACATGTTAAATGAAAGACTTTGTACTATTCCACGATATGATGTATATTTTATTCCCAATCGATTTCAACGTCTTTGCGTCATTGTCAAGGTATACATACATCTGGCACAGTTGGGGTTCTTTATATACTCCGGGAGAGGAGGTGGGGTGAGTGCTAAAACTTACGCGGGTGGGGGGTGGGAGTCGGGTTTTGGTATTGGGATTGGATTGGGCCGTTTGCAGGAGGGGTGGGAGGGGGGTTGGGATAGTTGACAGGTGGTGGTGAATGTGGATTCCGGGTTTTGTGGTCTTTTAGGTTAGATTTGAACAAGGTTAAACACTTTGTAAGCAGATGGGAACATTTGAAAACCGTTACGTCATTTAGAATTTGAACATTTGGTAGCATTTTATGTCTCATAATTTCAAATTTTTCAAGAGTATCTAGTTTCCAACATTTGTCATGTACATGTAACACTTTTAGGTTAAAATCACTGTTATGGCCCGTTTCTATCAGGTGTTTGGCAAAGAAGGATTTACAGTCATTATATTTTAAACATCGTTTATGTTCGCTGATTCTTGTTTTGAATGTTCTTCCAGTCTGCCCCACATATTTCCCATCACAATCACCGCATTTGAGCAGGTACACACCACTTTTGTCCTGGTTGTCAACACGATCTTTAGAGTTGAAAAGCACTTTCCCAATGGTGAGTGGGGAATAGAAACTCACATTGTATTTGTCTTTCGGGATGTGTTTCAATAGTGAGTATGAAATCTATTGGGAATAAAATATACATCATATCGTGGAATAGTACAAAGTCTTTCATTTAACATGTTTAGTACACCATTTATGTTGATCCTCGTGATGTAAAAGGCCTAAATTTTCATTTTTCAGGGGATTTATCAAAGAAAGAAAAAATTAGAAAATTGATCTATTCAGAGGACGCTACTACAATTCGGCAATGATGCACTTAGATTATTATTATTCGGGGCCCCGCAGATTTTGAGGAGAGAAAATAATTATATAAAGTTCAAAGAATACCCGCAATGCTTGAAAATAAACTTTAATGACATTTCAAAAAAAATAGTTACCGAGTCATTGGGGTCCCTCTAAATGCGAAGAAAGCAAGCTAAATTCAGAGTATCAGAGAAAAGCAAGAGACTTCTTATTCTTTCATTGAGAATATAATTAATCTCCCACACAAAATTGGCCACTCAGTTCAAATAAGGGAGATAAAGACCAAGACAAGAAGGTTTAAAAAAGCGTTCCTCCGCAAAATTCGAGGTTACAGGGCCACGCCAAGGCACGCCTGTAAATAAAAACAATACACAGTTAATGGCGCAGGCCTAAAATACTTTTTATACGAAGAAAACATAATAGCATTTGTGGATGGGGTGCCTATGGCTATCAGGGATGCAACAAAGGTGAGCAAACCAAACATTTACTTATAACTTGGAAACGATAGTAATTTGCATCATAGAAATAATGACCTCAAACAATCAGGAAAAGTGTCTAAATATATCCAACATAGGTAAAAATGGATAAAAGAAACACTTTTGACCACCAATGTGGAAGCAGTAAGATATTTTCATGAGTGTACAAATGTTAATGAACTCTCAAGCACTATGAGAAATATTTTTATCAAGTAAGTACAACGTTGGCATTCCATCATCAGCGCAATGTGAAAGGATGTTTAGTGCTGCAGGGCTTCTTTGTTCAGACAGGAGAGGACGGATGTCCGATACAAATTGTGAAATGAGAATGTTATTAAAGTTTAATGACTTTTTAAGTAAAAGTTAGATAATTTTTTCTTGAATTTGAAGTTTGTATTAATTTTTGCGAAAAATAGCTTTCAAAAGTTAATTTTTAAAAGTTTCTTAAAAGTAACTGAAAAAGTAACTTTTAATGAAAAAGTTACTTTTTTTAACTTAAACTTTAATCTTTTACTTTTTCAGGCTAGTAACTTTTAACTTAAACTAGTCACTTTTTACAGAGAATAACTTCAACTTTAATAAGTTAATTTCTTTTGTAACTTTCCCAACTGTGACCTGCATACGCGTTCTTCGAGTTTGTTTTGAGAAACATCCCTGGAAATCGATGTCCAAATCAGTTGGAGTCAAAGAAATTAAATGCAATTGTCAGATAGTGAATAGGTTTTGGAGAAATGAAATAGTGGAATAAAATATTGTTGTCAAATGGCAAAGTTAGGGCTATACTTGTTAAGACAGATTAGATGTTTTTGAACTGAATTTCTGGTAGGTATCATTATTAGAGTTGGTAAAGTCTCGTGAAAGTGTGAATAACGTCATCAGCTGTGATGTAGAGATCCAGTATAGGATACTTGGAAGTGCGAATTACCTGATATTATTTAGTTTACTTTAGAAATGCAGGAAAATTTTAATATTTGAATAATTTTTGAACTGAGGACATTCCGTTAACTCTAATACTTAATACCATATCTAAAATAAAGCCTTACTGCTTCGCCGTCCAAAGAATTCACCTGAATTTTCTTCAAGGTTGGATAGTATCATATCCACCAAAATGCAAACCTCATTAACAGCATCCAAGAAACGGGGGAGAACTTTTAATTTCTGAAATTGTGTAAAATTAGCAAGCACTTTTTCGAGGAGTGTCATTCGACACTTATTAAATCAGATGAATAACATTTTTCCGTTTCAAAACATTTCCTACAGTATATATTATTTTAATTTCCAACTTTCCAAGCGCCATGTGGGCTTAACCGCGCTGTCTCTCATCGTCACGACCGTATACGGATCGCTACTGCATAGTTTTGACATATATGAAAGAATAAACTCGATGGTTTCGGGCTTCACTTTGTGAAAATCCGTTCTAATGAATTCAAAAAAGATATCGTACTTTTTTCACAGTTTTTTATTCCGTGTCGACCGGTTTCGTTGCATAGGCGTCACATAGGCCACTCCCCCTTCCAAAAATTGTATATATTCTGCAACTTAATGAGCTCATGTACCTGATGATGTCGCCTATGCGACGAAACCGGTCGACTTGGAATAAAAAACTGTGAAAAAAGTAGCATATCTTTTTTGAATTCATATGTGAAAGAACTTCTGTTTCAGTTATCCTAATTATTGATTATAATCCAGATTTTTATCTTGTGTTAATATTTAATTTGCATGAATTATCGCTGTTAGTGAAGTTTGTGGCAATGCGGATCTATAAGTTTAAGTGAGAATAAAGCATTTTGTCTGATAAGGAATAATTATCTTTTTATTATTCGGATATAGGTTGATAATGCATGTTTTACCTTCTTTAAAATTCTGAGAGATGTTGTTTGAGATTTGGATAGGTACCTCTAAATAAGTGCCATTATCGTTAATAAGGCATTATCGCTAAACTCCTTTTCTATTAGTCTCGTAGGGATTTATTAGGAACTCACAAATTTTACTTATCCCGCTTTGTTCTCCAGTCCCCACATGTGTCTATCTATACTTCTTATCCTCCGATTTGACCTATTCCTTGGGTTTTTTCTTACACCGTCTGGTTCGCTCATCCTCATTAATTTTTTTTCTCTTGTAACGAAAGAGTCCGCTCCCGGGTTCACATTTAAAAGCGCGAATCCGTTATCGGATTGGCGACGGCAGTGTAGGGAAGAGAGACTCTCGCAATCTCTTAAATTTTCGTGCCTTTGGAATGAACCATTTTCCTCCCCGCCGTGCAGAACCTCTCCTCCAAAATCGGTCTTCCCTCAGCCCTCTACCTTCGCCACCCTAATAGCCTTACTTTTATCACACTCTTGTTATTATTAGATGTTTGGTTATTTAGGGAGATGCCCCACGTCTATGTAATTAGAGCCAAGAAGGATTGTTTGGTAAGAAATCGGGCCCTCGTGATGGGAAGTCATACTCTAGCCTCCACACCAGCCCGATCCCCGTGTTCAACCCTCCTCTCGATATCCTTCCCCAAATCGACCCGATGGAAACCCTTGAGAGACGGTGAATCCTCTGGATGAGGAAGACACGCACATTCCCCCGCTGACTTCCGTCCGTGAAGGTTGCGCGCCGTCAGATTGCTGAAGAGAGATGGGGTATCGTTGCGGCAGCCTAGGAGGTGGTCCCCAGGTCGGCTTCGCCTGGGGTGTCAGCAAGATTAGGGTGAACGTGGTTAACTAGCAGCCCAATGCGATAATGTACGGCCTGCTTGACTCGGCGGCAGTGGTAGGGGTGGCTCCTTGAATTCATATTGTTCGCCGGAAGGACAGCGAGGTGGTAAGATTTGGGACGAAGGAGTGAGAGATTATCTACATCAAAGCACTACCCAGCGAGCAGTCGCTAGGGCGTGGAGCAGAGGGTGAAGTAAGGAAGACACAAGCCACGATAAGGGGAGGGAATAAAAAAATGGAACTGTGGAATGAAAAATCGCAAGAAAAGTGAAGCGTGTTGTGGTGAATTTCAGTCTCGTCCCGTTTAGATTGTAGCCGTGACTGGTGCGTGGGAAGAACACATTATTATACCTATCTGGTCGACAGTCCATCTATTGCGATAAATTATTCGCCTTCACCGGGACTCAGACCCGGATCCCTCGATATCGTGACGAGTGCGTATGTGCACTTGTGGGTGACCCCAGAAAGGTAATACCGTGGCTTGTCTCGGTATCCTCAAAACTTTGAGTACAATTACTAATTCGTCCCCATTCTGTCCTGCAGATGTAGTGTGGGGATAAGATAATATTCACCGCGTCGCGTCGGCCCGAAACTCGTGGGAGGATGTCATTTTTTAATCATCAAGATCTTCTAAGTAATCTCCGAGTTTCTATCGACTCCTAAAATACCTTTCTTGCGTTTACTTTGGGTTATTTATTAGTCCACAAAGCTACGTTTCTACGATAGTCGCGATAATAATTCGAGCCGGACCTTTGAAAAGATAAATTATTAAAATCGTAATGTGATGATTTTTTTCTCCATAAAATATTTTGCTTGTCATCTATAGCCAATCATTTTCATCCTAGTCCCAGTGTGAGGCAGACTTGCTGTTTTATTCTTTAACGTCTTCTGTTTTTAATAAATCTTACCTTCAGAAATACAACGAAAGAAATAAACAAACGAAATTGATATAATTGTTTGCCCATTTTTTGTCACCTATTATAACACTGGCGATCAACCTAGAAGACACAGCGAGAGTGCTTCTAGAGTGCCTGAACGGGAATGTTAAAGCAAAAGAATATTGTACCTTTTTCATAATGTGTAGTAAATTATGGTTTGAAATAAAATTTATTTAGAGGTGTATCTATAATATTATAATGTACTTTCGCTTTGTGGTATTTGATGAGGATGAATTGAACGTGATTCATAGTATGAACTGATGTTAGTTTCTAATCATGCCTTATTATACTCCTTTTATATTGAGAATATAAATGCCCGGATGCAATTCCACCCAGTTAACTGGTGATATATCGAAGAAAATAATGGGAACTGGAGAAATAGAAAGCATCGCAAGCTGTGAAACATATTTCGTTCGTGTCATTTAGAGACGTTTATCTTTACAAGACAGCCCACTGCACTCATAACGCTGCTAAGTTTTGGAATAGATCGTAATTGTCAAGGCAGAATCCAAAGTGGCGTTTTCTTTGGGCTGGGAAACTTCTTGCGGCTCCGAGTCGCCCGTCCCAGTGCCACTGAGAGTCATTAGTCTATGTCCGACCCAACTTCCCGCCGTGTTCGCAACTCTCCAAAAGCGCCCTCTCCTCTACAAATTGTCTCGTGACGGACCCACGTGTGGGCCCATCGTTATATTAAGAGTTAATTGTGCGTTTCTTGTCGCAACCCTTGCCGCAATTTGCGTCGACTTCAGACATTCATCATGTTTGGAGAAAAGATCACGCTTGTTTCTACTTGTAATTTTGTAGTTACGATTAATTTCGCACAAGGAAATGATAACTATTTTCGAGACTCGAACGGTTGGATATTATTATTTCTGGCAAATCGATTTTTTTTAAATATCTTGAATAGTTACATATCTAGGTCCCTTTAAATAATTGCCAGTGAAGCCATTACAGGGTAGCTTGGTTGCCTGCGTATTGACCAAATTAGCCCAAGGTCCGTGGTTTGAATCCCAGTCCGGATGAGTTTTTTTTTATTGTCTTTAATCAACTATTGGATGACGGGAAGATTAGGCTTTAATATTTTTTTCAGTATGCTTGATGTTTTCTGTTGTAAATATCAAGCATTTGTAGCCGTGACTTCTAGAAACCATATCTTCTTCTTACATACCCAGAAAATTACACGTTAAGTATTTGAGTCGAGAAAATCCAGCCTGTTCCTGGATTAGACTGCTATTCAGCGTGATAAGTTCTCAATTAACTTCATTCTTTGTAATGTATATTTTTCTAATGTTGTATTCCAGGTGCCATAATCGGTGATTCCATCTATAATGCAACTTATAAACCTGGAAACTTTGGATTATTGTGTAATAGTGGTGTACCCAGGCATATTCGCACGACTGGAGGACATTGCTGTAAATGGCGCGTACAGAATGCTTAACTCCTGGTAAGTAAAGATTTAATTTTATAAATGTTTCATGTTCTAACAAGGGAGGTTTAAAGGCTTGGGAAGGTTTTGAGCAATAACACCAGCTTCATCAAGTGTTTGACTCTGACAATTATTTCTTTGCTCTCATATACTTCCTGTTGACAATCGTTGGGGAAAGAAAGGAATTGGCAGAACCTGATTTTTTCAAGCACTCCATAAATACGCTAAAAACTTTCAAGAATTGCAAAAATTTGTGTGATTATAAATTTAGCATGTATGGTCGAGTAAATACTACACACTAACTTTTTTCAAAAATTTCCAGGACTGGTTGATTTACGCAACTTTCAATCGTTATAGCGTCATGCAGTTGGTGGAAATGTATTAGGAAAAAGCCACGAGAATTCTCCTTTTAGTATATTACTGTAACGTCAACATGTTTTTGAGCTGCCGCTGTGTTTGTTAAGCATTTTTTTTGGCGTTTCGCGGTTTAGTGCTTAGTCCCATTTAATGTCCTAGTAGCAAAAACAACTTTGGTTTAAAGAAGTCAATAAATATCTTCTTGAGAGTGTAAGCAGTAATGGCACATTACATAAGGCTATCATTACAGATTGGAAACATAGGTTAGCAACATGGTCAAAGTTTAATCGTTACAGCGAAAAACCGAAATTTCACCGCGACAAAAAAATCACGCATGCCGCGATCAAATCTTAAGGTCATGTTAACTCTTTTCTTTTATGCCAAGGAGTTGTCCCCCATGGATCCCTCTTAAGGTGAAAAAATCGATCGTTTATTTATTATTTTCTTGTTTTGAGAAGATTGAGTGAAAGTGTCCGAATGAAGCGACGGGAATCTTGGCGCAGCGGTGAATGAACAATGACAGCGCTCCTTTTCATTGAACCCTTGTTTTTCCAGGGCTTTGCATACAAAATGAGATATTATTCCTCGTGTTAAACTTTCTTCACCTATGGCCTCAGCTATCCCAAAACTGTCATTAAATCACTAATTATCATTATATCACTGGTGAAATAATTAAATTTACGCTCACTTAAACCCGAAATTCGGTGTTCATCCTACTAAATATTATCATCTTCGCCTTTTTTCCGTTAACTAAAATGGAGGTTTTCCAGAAGCATAAATTGGTAAGTTGATACTGCCGAGCGGAACTTCCATGGGATTCATGGTCGCTGATTTCCAGACGCAGCCTGAGAGTACACGTATCTAATTAATTAACATTATTCATTTGGAAAAAAGTTACCGAACAACCCATACATCTAATCAGGTTTTCCCAAACTTTTCCTGCAATGGAACACTTCGGTAATCCTGAAATTTTAACGGAATACCTTGTTTAATTTGCAAATATTAAACCATTGCGTTTAGGTACCAGCTTATAAAACCATCCTAGGTTTCCCGGAACACCCATTAGCCAGCACACTTGTGTTCCGCGGAACATAGTTTGGGAAACCCTGATTTAAATGATAAGGATTTAATGATTAAGAGTCGCATTGTTTGTTGCTTTTACTCTGCTTTGCCAGGTCGAGGATTGGATTTCGTAACCCGGGGGTGAAAAATACTTAAAGCATCTTTTGTCAAGAGCAAGTCAATGGTTAAACCCAGTCGATGCTTTCCTCGGTAGTTTTCACTGCTACGAATTTCCAAATTGGACATGGTTAGTACTTACTCATCCAAATGTTTTGGGATTATTTTACTCTAAGTGCCACTAGAACGGTAAAGAGGCAATATGCAACACTTCATGGCGTCTTAGGAAATGCCATCACACCTGTGGGTATGATATGGGATTGAATAAGTATCGCTCGGAGTCCAAGATTAAAATCTTATTAAAACTCCTCAGTCATCTTCTGTTAGCGTCTCCATGAATTGTGTTTGATCGAGTGACAGTTTCCTCGCATTGAATCTCATAATCTTTCTTGTCGCATCCAGGATTTCAACCCAGGGATAATGAGTATGGCCGGTTTTCAAATTCAGTATACCTTCCGCAGTCACTGTAATCCAACCGTTTTTGGATGTGTTGGAGGTGTTGATTATGTTTTCGCTAATATATATTTTATTAATCGTCTCCCAACTAAGATTTTCTTACTGCAGCCTTAAATTCTGCCTCGTAGAGTTTATCCTCGTGGGACTTTTTCTTCTAATTTCCCTTCCGATGTTTCCAACAAATTCATTCCATCTCAGGGTGTCCCCAATCTACTGTGTTCTTCTTTGTTCCTAAGAGCCCTTTCATCTTCAGCTCTTTTGAATTCCTCCTCGTTTATTCACTCTCCGTTCATTTTACCTGGAGATTTATTTTTCTGCACCAGGCTTTGGATGCCGTTCTAGTCCGCTTTTACATTGGTCCCCTTTTATGATAAGTTAGTTGAGCAGGATATCGCGCAACAAGAAGTAAAAAACAATAGAAATCTGGTAACATCAAGTATATAATTTTTTTCTGAATTGGGCCCCAAATAAATTAAATTGGAACAGGATAGTATAGTAGGGGTTAATGCAGTACACCAACTGCTCTTTGTGTTATACATCTACATTTGTTCCCTGTTTCACAATTTTGTTTATCAGCAAAGACCTGTGTTTAAATTTCAAGTGCTTTATCTGCTACCAAGTAGAAAACCTGGAAGAAAGGTAGCCATTGGCTCTAATTAATGGATGCTGTAGAGATTTTAATAATTATTTTCACGTGAAAAATATCGTTGAAATAGTATAAAAGTTTCAGTACCATCAACCCGTGATGGTAAAGCGTCAAATTTACTGAAAACATATTTAAAATTAAAGTTCCTTTGATATTCTCTTTCTCATACAAAAGGGTAAGTAATAGGAAAAACGTTTATTGCATAATCAGATTTAGCCTGATTTTGGAAAGAAATCACATAAACCTCTAAAAGTCTTATCATCTTCTGGTTAATTGCTACCCTACATTTTCAACTAAGTACTTGCTATAAGTTACTTCTGTTTTGTATTTTGTTCACACGGGTGAAATATTGTCTATATTTTATTAATAGTAGTAATGTTTCAAAATTCAAATATGACTAAATTATATTTCTTTAAATGTATGCTTATATTAAATGGATAATTGTGGTGAATTATGAGCCTGCAAATAATGCACAATGTTTGCTTTATAGTAGTCGAGCAGCATTTATCACGTTTCAACCAAATTTCCTCCAAGACCATCATCTGGTTTCCATACTCGAATACCTCGGGCCACTTCATCAAATTGATGTTATGGTTACAATGGCCTTCTCAACAGTCATATATGATATATTCAAATTTCTAACATTATCTCGCTGTGAGCATTGTCCTCGTGTATTGTAAGTTTAAAGAAATACAATATCTAAATGCTTGCGGTGTAGGTTTCTAGTAATATAACCCGAAATTATAAAAACATTAATGAATACCAGATTAACTAATATATTCAATTGGAAATTTTCACTAAATTTTCAACTTATTCTTAGTTTTTATTCTCATACTGCTTATTTTTAATTTGTGATAATTTTGAGAACGTAACGAATATTTTTTCCATAACATGATAATTAGCACATTAACAATGTCCCGTCACCTTCTTTTATCAATTTTAACATTGGTTTAAATGTGTAGAATCTCGCCTATGCAACCGATGTGCTAGGTTGTATTTTATGTTACTCCTCGGAGCTATATATAGCCTATATCTCCTGATAACCAATCGCTTTTTCCCCGTTTTCTCATTATTTTTAATTCTTTTAGGAATCTTTTCTATGATTTAGTTATTTAGTCGAAGGTGGAAAAAAATGCCTTTGATGTGTGTAGAATACTGAAAATGCCCTGTCTACGTTGCTTTTTCTAATGGTTCGCATTACATTGAAGTCACTAACGTTTATGATAAACTAGAAGCACTACGAGCATCGCCCTTCGTCTGGGCTAGCAATCAAATAGGTGCTTGCTTGAGTCAATTCATTTGTCAAAGCGGGGTTTTGATTTTATAAAACGACCTCTTTGACCTTAACGTTATTGATTAAAATAATACCGATTATCTATTCAGCAGTGTTGCTCGCATGTAAACGAACAAGAATTGAATTCAGAAAAATATTTTCTTTTGGTTGTGAATCTATTTTTTTCAGTTATCATACGTGCATAATATAAAGGATTAAATGCTATTTTTTGTTAATAATACGTTTACTGTTTAAAGGTACTGATGGCATTTCTCTACTACGATGTGTTGTTTTATATCGTCTGAAATATCTCGTCTTACTTTCTCTCACTATATTTTTCTTACTTGCGATTCATTGCGATCATCCTTTCGTATAATTTATTTATGTTTATGATATTAAGATATAAAGTGACTTCTTGCGTAGAGATATTTCTAGGTGCTTCTAATTCCATTATGGCATTACTCTGGTATTTACTAATGATATAGGTCGTAATTTTATCCCAAATCACAGCACGCGTGTCTAACCAAATCAATGGGTATATAGAATGAGATCAAAAAAGAAGAGGAACGTACGAAAGTGAGCTGGATGAAAAGCTTTTGAAAGTGAAAAGGTTTTGAAGTGGTTGGAATGGTAACGAGAGTTCTCACATCGCTCTCAATCAGCATAGCTTCTCCCTTTCAAAGTCAAAGCATACTGTTTGTGACGCCTCTGCTACATAAAGTCTAATTATACTTTTAGGAGACATTATGAAAAAAGGTTTATAAGAACTCAAAGCTCACAGTAGCAGATATTTTGTCAGAGATTGATGTCTTTTTATGTACGTAGCATGCACGCATGGGTCTAGGTAATGAAACCTTTCTTCAAACGCATGTGTCTAGGCAACAAGTCCGTTCTGTTCAAAGTTATATCGGAAGTAAATTTTAGTTATCGATTGGTATTATTTTTTCTTTTCATGAATATTATTATTCACTAATATTATGAGTCATCAATCAGAAAGCTAGTTTGTTGCAGCTCTCCACTCCATCCTCTCTCAGCCAGCAGTTTAATTCCCATTTCGGTCTTCATTTAAACGTTCGTCACAATTTGCCTGCTTTTTTCATCCTTGGTCTTCCTCCTTTCTTCATTATATTCATTCCTTCTACCAGTATTGATTTCAAGAGACTGTTGTGTCGCAAAATATCTCTATTAAGTATGCTTCTTCCTACTATCAGAGTCTTTATGACACATATATTTCCTTCCGCTCTTCGATGGACTTCTTCTTTTGCAATTCTCTTCTCCCATTTGATCATCACTACTCTTCCATAACCCCACCAATTTCTTTGCTTCTACTCTTTATTTTGCTCTTGTTATAGTAAAAGCTTCATCCCTCAAGGGAAAATGTTCTCTGAATATGTTCAGTGCATCCTTATTTTCATTCTTATTTTGCTAGCTGTTACTGGACACTACTTCTGGTAAAATTCCTTCTTCTCTAGGGATATTTTGCTCACAACATATTTTTTGCTTCTTTATTTCTGGATTATCCCACTGAACGAATTCATTTAAATTTCACCATCGACGTAGTGGTCATTCCTAATCTCTCTCTCTGAAACTTTTCTTTCATGTGTTCCTTCCTTGAAATCTCTCACAGGCCCTTCGTCCACCGCTGCAACGCGACTGCAATCCGAGTCAAAAAATAGTCACATGAGCGTTAGACGGGAGTCGCTTTACAGTCGGACCCTTCTCAACTGCGAGGTTTCGTCCACCTACGTGACTGCAACGCTACCTTCGATCAACTCACATACGACTGGCTTGTCAGTTGCGTGCCGGTGCTTGTGTGACTCGATTCACTGGATCCTGATATTTTTCATAAATCACCGTACATACTCATAGTTTGATAATGCCAGATATCGATCAGGTGTTTTGTATCAAGCTGGTGGGAGCAGTGGAAAAGCATCCGTTCTTATATAACTATATATTGCCGGAATATTCAAACAAGAGCGCTCAGGATAAAGCATGGGAAGCTGAAGCCAAAGAAGTTGATACGAGTGGTATGTGCATTGAAAAAATTAAATTTTAATTATAAGTGTTTCACATCCGTAAAGAAACGCCCGGAAACAATTTTTTTGCATTTTCTCAAAAAGTAAGTGATCTCAATTTGGCCTTCAACACGCATTCCTCGCTAGGTAGAGAGCTTCTCCAGTTTCCCGCTTCCGTTCCTTGCTTTTGGGTATTTATTTATAAATTTAATACGAAAAAGTAAAGGGTAAAATACACGAAACAAAGGGTAAAAAAATTCATTATTTTTCAATTTAATAAAGTCGTTTTTATCAGAAACAAAGCAGATATTTAACATAGTTCCCAGCTAATTGTATACGTTTTAATTAACTATTGTTCACACAATATTTCCACTGCCAAGGTAATGCCACATATGGTGTCAGGAAATATTGGGATAAATAATTTTGTAACTGTTGGGCGTTTGATGTGTCATCAACGGGAGCGATGTTCCCCACTTGCATTGACTGTGGGGGGCCAAATTCATCTTGATCATTGTGGTAATCACTAACTGCACACGCTTTTCCTACTCCATTCCTGATGAAGTTCTGCAGCACGCATACAGCTTTCAGGATGTTGATCACTGACGACATTCTTTTAGAAGTTATAGCATTCAGTAAAATTTGAAAATTTTGGCTCAACTTGTCAAAAGCACATTCCACACTTTTCCGACCCCGGCTCAATCTGTGGTTGAAAATACGAGTGGTGTCGTTCAGTCGTCTTTTAGGATATGGGCACATAATATATTTAGTCAGGGGAAATGCTTCATCAGCAACAAAATAAAATGGGAAATGTGATCCTGTATTGTCGTGAGGTAATGCATGTGGTTCGGATGAATCAAGATTTTCTCGTTGTAGGGAATGGTTGATTCTAGAAGCTTTGAAAATCCCACCATCACTGTTTCTTCCCGGGTATTCTGTTGCGATTATAATTAAATTCCCATCGGCATCGGCTGTAACTATCAGCTCAATCGAATGTAATGACTTATAATTAAAATTCGTGGAACCACTTTTAGGAAGTTTGTTAATGTGTATGTGCTTTACATCCCAGCATTGATAGATAAAGCTTTATTGTTCTCGAAGAATGATCGCAGGCTTTCCCGGCGTATAGAATTGTGGAAGGTTACTCGGGATTTCCACCAGGTCAGGTTCTCCAACTCCATCTCGGCTGACGTTTCGATGAACGAGTTGTCCATCGTCATCAGGGCATGCCATTATTTGTACATAGTTCGAGTTTACAGTTTTACGGCGATAGTTTTTTTCTTAGTTTATAGCTTTCCGATAACTTTTTTCTGTCTTATTCCCGTGTGGTCATATCAAAAGGCATTATTACTGCTTGTTTCAATTTCAAGTTTATAAAACTATATTGGGTTCATTTATCGTTAAGTATGTGGCGTGCGGCGAGAAATGAATGTGCCAAATTTCCTTGAGTAGTCTTTTTATTCTGTCGAGGCAGGCACAAGCGGAGATTGAGCGATCATGGACTCATGTCGCTAATATATCATAGGCAACAGTTCGCGAACGTTCTAGATGTTTTATTTTGAAAATTTATCAGGTGAAATAGGTCTTTATCCTGCTGCATCGCCGTATCAGTCAAACGGTGCCGCTTGGAAGGCCGTTCGATCGCCTCAAGTATGATTAAATAATCCGAAATTGGGTCTTTGCCGTCTTTTTTCTCACGCGCATGACCCGTAATATTGTGTTTAGCTGACGGACACCACTTATACCAGAAGTATTATTGGTCGACTTCAAATTTGTCGAAAGTTGATTGCTTGAATTCACTTTTTTCGTCTGTGTACCGCAGTGACAGGGACTTAAGTTCAAATTTCAACAGATTTTTCATCGTTCACTATAAAAAGAAATCAACTGTTAGCTGTAGTATTTCAGGCACGAAAGAGGAGATGAATCTTTAAATATCATTGGATCTCGGGTATTAACAATTTTGATCGCCCAATCAGCCGATGCAAATTCTGAATGCTTCGCCGAACTTTTAGGTGATTGCTTCGAACAAGTCTCGTGCACGTACTATAGACTTTAGGGCCCTAAAATGGACAGGATTTTTTTTTGGAGATGAAGCGTGGGTACGGGTTATAAGGGCAAAGGTTCGCTCCGTGCAACCAACACTCCATCGTTTCTCTCCTCGTGTTCACGTCCTACAAAATTTCGTCGCTTGATGCACAGGTACGCAAAGCGTTTATTCCCCCGCCATGCTCCCCCTCACCTGCGGGAGACGGAGCTCCCTAACCCGATAAAGCGTTTTATCGCTCAAGCCGATAGCCATAAAGCTTTGCTGGACGGCCCCAGGGTGTTGACGAGATCGGGTGAGGGCTGGCGGAGGGTGAAGGCAAACAAGTTTAATTTTCTAAAACTCACGCAGTGGCATAACGCCTATATGGGGTTGGGGAAGATTGTTCACGCAATGTAGCTCGTCCGCACGGCCCTCAGGGCACTTTTGGGCGCTGCTCGTATTTCGAATGATTCATTTCGTTTTTTTTCGGGCACATATCTGCCCATGGGTCACCCGGAGCCCCTCCAATGGCTTCAATCTCCCGGGTCTATTCCTTTATTAACTTGCACTCGACTTCTCCATCCCCTGACTGAAAATCTGCAATTGAAAACAATACCACGGGAGTTAGTGCTGGCTATTTTTATTAGCAGACGTCTACTCCGAAGTAGGTCACGAGGAATTGCTCATATCCGAACTTAGGTTTTCGACGTAGCGGAGGAGGGAAAATCAGATTTTGCGTTTAACTATTCAAAATTTTCTGGCTGGTGATGTGATATTCATTTTGCTTCTCAGGGGAGTTAAATCATCATAGGGAAACCAATAGTCAAAAGGATTCAAAATACTGATTTTACATCGCTAACTCTTTATCTGATGGAATACCTAACACATACTTCGTGATAAGTCTAGGAAAGAACTTAACGGACGAAAGCGCTTTTGCGCAGCTACGAAAAAATAATACAAAAAGGCCTTTTTTATGACAATTATATTCCATATATTTCTCCCCATAAATTTCGGCCTAGTTGTTTGTATCTAATCTGGCCCTCTAATTCTTTCTTTCAAAGATTGACTTTTTCAGATCTAGCTATTAGTTATGTCCTCTTTATGCTATTAGCTGTGACATACAGTTGCTCTTTCGTAATATTTAACGGATATTATTGAGGAGAATGACGAATAAATTTGAAAGAGAATTACGATTTGGCCATCGCAAATTTAACCATTTACATAAAAATAGAAAAAGTGAGCAGTTTTTGCACGGGAATCTATTGAAGTAGAGGTCTTTCCATTGATTTTGAATCACCGTTTTTTCATATAGTACTTATCGAAGGTACTGGTTGTCATAACTTACGTATACATTTTATTTGCTCGTTAGAATACACTTATATTTATATTGTAATGTTACCATTTGTATGTGGGGCGATACAAGCAAAATTGGTGTTACAATCGAGGTTTGCTTACGTGGAAAAAATTGCGTGCTTGGAAATGGTATGAAGGCAACGCTGAACATTTCGGAACGACTTTTTGGAGAACGCACTGATTTCGGATTAGCCAATTAGGTGAGGAGCACTTTCATTTCAGGAGGAGTTCATTGTGGAACACTTGATTCTGTCATTTTGAGACGCAAACTTGTGGACAAGTGAAAAACAGTCGAGCATTTCGGGTGGAAGACCAATGACTGAAGGGTCTGTTGTGTTATCAGAGATAAGAATCAGCTATTCAATGTGAAAATAAGGCCAAAATAAAAATATCCATCCAAGCTTGTTAGTAAATTCTAATAATTTCCGAAGTATAATATAATTTTAGCTTCATTGAGTGCTGAATTTTCCTACTATGTATTTGTGAAATTCAGTCCATTAATGTGGTAGATTAGTTCAAAATACCCATGCATCTCTCTCCCACCGGGTCAAGGGTAGGCGGTAACAGCAGTTAGCATAGATGCGACATCAATTCGTCTACGTAAATACGGCCGCCGCATCTCTAGTGGTGTGATGCCAGCAAATATACCCGAGGCCAACCTCAGCCACCAGAGAGAACTGCTTGAACAACTTCGTGGGATGCATTGTCATGGTCGCAGTGCACATGAGTTTGCCCCATACTATTATTACGATGGTGTGTATATAGACAAATGGAGGCAGAAAGGAGACGGGGGCATGAGGGAGCAATTTTCTCTGTGGTCCCACGCGGGGCGAATGGTGGAGAAATTACAGGAGCTACGGAGGTCTTCTCACAGAAGTCTCAGCCGTTTACCCACAAAATTGGCGGGCACGCTCGTTACAAAGTACTCGAGTTCCCTAATAATTAAGAAGGACCTTTTTTCCGCTTTTTTAGCCAAGCAAATCACAACCCGTATGAGTGGGATGAGAATGCTGTACATGTGTGTGTATGTGATTGACGGTGGGGTGAAAAGGAGAGAAACATGGAAGGCCGGTGATTCTCAAATTCCCGCGGCCTGAGTACATCACTCCAATCAAGTCATCTCCTCGTTCTCTCTTTGCGGGAGACAAGGCTTGAAGTAGCTGCGAGAGAAGTCGGAAGAAGGGAGGTGAGATGTGGAGGAGCGGGAGAGACTCCGGAGTAGCTCAAAGGAAAATAAATTAAGAGAATTAGGAGGGGGGAGGCACACGTCCTCCCTCCCATCCTTAACCATTGAACCGCTCCGGGATGGTTCCCACATTTGGCGCCCGCTGGAGCGACTAACAGGGCCAACCGCGCACTTAGCCCGGAAACGAAAAGGAGGAGGTCTCGAAGAGATTAAGGGCTGGAACATGGAAGTGGACTCCTTGTGTTAGGAGGGAGGGACGGGGAGAAAAAGGGGCGGATGGATTGAACAGCAGGGTGGAGGAGGAAGGAGATCCAAGAGCCATGAGGTGGGTGAAGGATCAAGTTGAGCCGAGGGAGATCAAAAGGCGGCTGGAGCATGTAGGGAGGGTGGCCGGGTCGGTCTTCTTCCTAACGGATAGAATACGGCGCACGGGGGTTGGATTGATGGCCGAAGTAAGTTGGGGCGAGGGCTTTTTCGCGCGGACCAAGACGATGCTGGATGGGGATGGGGGAATGGAGGGCGATGGAGAGCGTAGGAAAACGTTCAGTTGGTGAGGTTAAGTTTTGCAGGGTGGTAGTTTTGTTGGGAGATGGATAGGAAAGGGTTTAGAAGAGGGTTACGTTCAGGAGGAGGAAGAGGAGGCTAGACTTAAGAACGGAGCCGTGTTCAGGGTTTAACGTGGAAGTTAAATGGGGAGCTATCTGAGAACTCCAGGGGGGGTGGCTGGAAAAAAGTGGGGGATCTGTGGGTTGGAGGGTTGACACGGAATGGAGGAGGAACTAGTGCGTGTGTGCTTTTGTGCCGGGCGGAGCCAATTTTCCCATTTAGCCTTCTTTGGAGTAGAAGCAGGCTATAATTTTGTCCCCGCATGCGTTCCAATTATTCTTCCAGTCCTCTTATCTGTATTTTTCTCGTCATACCTCTTTGCTAATGAATTTTCAATCTAACTAAGCTCCAGGAAAGAAGGTAAAGTTTTCCGGATTCTTTTATGCTACTTTTTTCAGCGAAGTAACTTTTCCTTGTATGTTTTTATGGAGATATTTTTAAAAATATTTTATTTGCAACCACTTTATATTTATAAAATGTGATTTATTAGTGAGAATAATAAAATTAACCTTAGTGAAAGGTAAACCTTTATCATCACTTGCGGAAATACGTTTTAATCGGTACAGTGACAAAACAAATGCTCAATGTGTAACGCTTTCACGCTATACTTAGGCCGACCAAAGTTTCGAATAGGTTTTGTTTTTTTTTATATCATTATAGTTAATAAGTTTTCCTCCGTAAAACGAATTGTGCTGAAAATAATTGGTAATCATTGCGATCGCTTCATTTAGAAAAAACATCAGGCTACATCTGAATAGCTTCCAGAATGTGATATTATCGTGTAAGTAGTGAGAAGTGTGAGCACCGTAATTAAAATTGCATTTTTTCTAAGATTCTCATTTATTTTGCTGATGAAGAAGTTTGCCTTTTCCATTGAGCTAATTTATATATTTAATTTCCTAAATCTCATAATTTTCTTGTCATAAAATATTCCTCCGTAATGCATTATAATTTACCTGGGTTAAAAAAATTGAGTGACTTTAAATATTGAATGACATATGCTGGAACAACTTTAGACAATACTATTATTTTGGCACTCCTCGTAATTTATTTGGTATACTAGGATAGCGTATACGCTGGTTGATTTATCACCTTAATGTAACCACATGCTTCTCACGTATTTAATTGCTAAGCACAATGTGAATACACTTTGATATAAATAAATGCACAAACGAATCGAATAGTCACCGATGTTCTTCCTAATTCGTGAAATGAGTTAGCATTTCGTTCAATTTATATCCGACTCATCAATATAACGTGGAAAGTATTTTGATGAAAGATTATAAAGATGATGTATCTCAATTGTATATACTATTTACTCCAAGGATAAAACCTGTAAAGCCTGTCTGTACTTCGAGGAGATATCTATGCCTCTACCAATTTATCTCAATCAATGGTGTATCAGCGATCTGAGGAGAATCACATAGAAATCCAGATATCTACGCATAAAAATATGCTTACATGCAATTGTTATCGTCGTCTGAGATGAATGCATCTAAAATGTAAAAGGTATTTGTGCTATTTTTCTTTGCGTTATTAAATTTTCGAAACTCCCTAGGTAACGATAAGAATGCAGAATCTGCGCTCCGTATGATGAAATGTAAATATTTCATCGTGGAATGTTGCTGTATATGGAATGATAGTGATGCAGTCAGTGGCGTATGAGACGGGTCGGAATTTTCATTGGTCTATTGAAAATTGTCGTAAAAAGAGAAGAGCGGCCTACGACACTATCCTGTATGTGGCAGGAACAAGCAAAAAGATCATAACTTTTTCTTAAAGAAACACGATGTCACAACACGCTTCAGCTTTGTGAAAAAGACTTGAGATATCCTCACCAGGCCCAAGGACTGACTCCCCAATACATCCCATGAAGTAATTGAACGAAATCACATGCAGCTGTGGAAAGTCCTAAATCGGCCAGACGGTCAAGTGCCGCCTCCAAAAGCACCAGGAGTCCTATTCTGTAACTCGTAACACCGGGGATGAGCGACCATCGACGACATTACATCACCCATCACCGCATTTCCGATTCTGTTTTTGTTTCTTCAACCAAAACGGGGTAAAACTACATCATCGCCAAAATAGCCGCTATTATCCCATCACCTCCCACTATGGCGTCAATACGTACGTAATTAGCCATTTTTATGACCTCGGACGACTATTTAAGCGTATAAAACTAATATATTTGCAATAGAAAATGACTAATAGAGCTGCCAAGAAAAGTTTGTTCGAACATAAAACTTCATTCTATTAGCCGAAGGGTAATTTAGATCACAAGTTCCGGGCTTATAATTAAGAAGCCGAATACATAAGCTTTTATGACGATTTTCCCTGGGCTAGTGAAGCTTGGGATCATATTAGGATGCATAATTACTCAAGTGGAAAATGGTTTCACCTACAGCTTTTTGCATACCTACTTCTTTTGGCAATACTACAAAATATGAGCTCACTCAGCTCATGAGAATGGAATATTGATGCTGATGCTTAGGGTTAAATCTAACCATAATATTTGAGCATATAATTTTCATTTATGGATGAATTAGAGATAAGTGAATAATTATTTTACTCTACGAAGGCATGATTAATCACGCTTTTGGGTCCTATCTCCATTATTTCGTAGGTTTTCTCGCTCATTAAAACTGTTAAACCACTGTAATCATGTGAGGGAAGTAAACGAAGAAATTGAAATAAAACTTGTGGTCGTACCCCAATACGTCACGGCAATATTTAATCAAATATTCCCGGGTATGTATTGGGAGTACGCTTTCTCCTTTTCGAAATTCTGATGAAAATTACATGGAGTACTTTCTTATTTCATTGCAATCATTTAATACGATATCCCCTTTAAATTTTCCAACAACTCCCCGTGAAAGCTAACGTTTCAGTTTTGTATTAACAAATATACGCTCCAAATGCTAATATATATTCACAATTATAGGAATTGCTTGTCTTGGGATCACTGCGATAAGATTCAGAACAGACTCACAGAAACACAACTTGCATGTCATCAGTTAACCAATAATTCATCACATCACCGCAACGTTCATGGTAAGTTAACCCAATATGTAGGCGCCCGATAGTGTCTGTGGCATGAAGACATGAATGCTCTTCAGCAATCTGAAAATAATCTGCATGGTAAAATTCATTTGAACTAATTTCCTTCACTTCGTGAAATGCGAAGTGCAGCTCTCAATATTTCGGAATCTCCACAAAAACGTGGTACTTGACAAATATTAGATTCAGTAATAACTTTGGTACTCAATATGTTAGCAAGAAAATATTAACTTGAAAACGGGTTCAGTGTTTCTCACATTGATAAGCAGGAGGGAAAGTAGACCAAATTTGATAAATTATTGCTTTCTTCGACCGAAAATAAATAATATCCGCTCAAAATTTAGTATCTTTCACCGTAATACGAAAACATGCATATGTCCTCGTTTTCAGTCTATGATGAAGAGAACTCCTCTTCATCATAGACTAAAACATAAGCTATAGACGTCCATAAAATACCTAGCTAATCCTTTCTGTGCAGAGGAAAGATATCATTGGGGTATATGTCAAGATATTTCCTTATAAATCAACCATACTTGTAACAGTAAATGATTCGTCAATTATAGTACTGAAGAATGGGGGGCAGAGAAAACTGGATACCTAAATCGTGAAACAACCTAGGAGAGGAACTTGAAATAATGTAAACGCGCATTTATGCTTTTTTAATACTCTCAATATTTTCACGCGAGGTGCCTGTGCACCTTACAAGCAGCTTTATTCCCGTAGAAAGATAATTCCTCGTTAGATAGGAGTGTACTCCTATTCCGCAGGCATTTGCAAAGAATTTTCACTACATTTCCCAACCCTGAGCTTCACAAATACTATCGTCTGCAGCAGTCCGAGTCAGTTGTTTTATTTACATTAGATCGTTTTCTGTTTTAGGAATACGCCGTTATTGACTACTGGGGATTAGCGAGAATTGTACCAAGATGTTTTCATACATATCACATCATATCACCTTGCCATGACCGGGTGGTGAAATTTTACGTGTGGAGACATGGATTGTTAGAAAGCTAAGGAATAAGAAAAGCGAGGATTTTGAAATTTGGTTCTGGAGATGAATGCTGAAAATGAATGCGGATTGGATCATAAACGAGGAAGGGTACAGAGTAATAATCATAAATAGTCATTGAATCTTAAGATTGTTTAACTGAGGCCCTCCATTCTACCCTGTCCCCTGATAACTCCTTGATGTCCTTTTAACTCTTCTGTTTCACACCCCTAGTTAATTAGCCAACGTATTTGTCCCTCGGTGTTCTTAGAGGGAATTTCCCATCTAATTTCCCATCCATTGTTTCTTACAAAATAGTTGAATCTCAAAGTGTGACCCATTGATCTGGACCTTGTCTTTTTGATAATGCTCCGTATTGTTTTCTCTTCTATTTCTCTGCTCACTTTCTCGTTCCTGATCCAATCCGTCCATTTTATTTTAAGCATCCGCCTCCCAAGTTTCGAAAGTCTATATTCTTGTCTGCTTAATTTCTTCAATGGTGATTGAAGAAATTAAGCTGAAGAAATCATGCTCTTAAGCCATTAGAAGAATGGAAGAGGAGAAAACCATAGGAATCACTATCAGGAAGACAAACTCCAGATGGATAGACAACACTTTGGCCCAATTTTATAATCTCTGGTTAAATGTTTTCTCGACATGAAAGACAAATATTTCGATGCGATAGGCTCTCCCGTCGATAGTACTCAAGTTAAATTACCAAAACATCTGATATTATTTACAAAACCTAAAATCTCAGTTAACATCAAGTTAACCTAAAACATGCGTTACCTTGTAATTAATGTTAGCCAGATATTATAAAACTAGGCCTTAAGAGACACAACGAATTTGTAAGGAGCGTAGTAGAAGGGAAAATCAAAGGGAATTTCACACAAGGTAGATAGCACTAGGGACTAACTAATACATGGGCCAGTTTATACGGAATATGAAACAAAAAAGCTGCACGGGCATAAAGGAGTTGGCAGTGGATAGGATAGAATGGGAGGCTGCTGTCTACCAATCTTAGAATTGAATGACTGAAGGCGATGAATACATGTTACTCCACGCATCATCAAAAACACTCATTAGCATACCTATAGAAAAAATTATGTCATAGGCAAGATTATTTACTCTCCTTTTTCAAGTTGAAACGTTAGTGATTCGCGTTCATCGGGCGTCTGCATACCTCACGTTAAATGGACAGATTTAAGATAAATGATTTATTCTTGATTCGCTACAATTAAAATTATTCTCAGAATGGAAATTTTTGGAAGAAATTGGAATGGAAAAAATTTGAAGAAATTAGGAGTTTAACACACTCACTAGAAATAGACAAAGGGAAATGGACAATCCATTAAACATGAAATAATAGTAATGCGGTTGCTTTCTGTATTCCAGTTATAATAAAAATCATGCGTGTGATTCTTAGCCCATATATGAGTACAAATTTTCAATTCAGCCCATATTCATTTGGCGCATCAAATCAGCACTAAACGTGGTATTGCATCAGATAGTTTAGCATAATAATGTAGTTTCTACTGGTAAATTTCCGAAGCCATAGTTTTTCCCTGATTCGGGGATTTTTTAATTTTAAAAGACTTTCGCAAAATACCAATGACATTGCCGTTGATTTGGACAATAACATTAAACTGCGTCCCACTAAAAGTAGACCAAGGTGAAATTGTACTAAAGTTCTAGCCTTCTTTCTGGGTCACTCAAACTCATGACATGATTTTCCCTTGAGGCTCTTGTATCTTACATCTGTTCAGGCATTTCAAATTCCTTGCGCTTAAAACCTGAAAGCGCCCTAAGGGGTATTTTCCGCAACTACTCCTGCATCTCCAAATCTTAGAAGTTTTTTCTCTACGCAAAGTTTGACGATTCCCTTCCAGTATTTCGAGCTAAGAGCTATTTCTTTTCAGTGTCGTTTCCCTAAGCTAGACTTTATGATGATTGAGTATGAAAAATTACTACAAGAGAGAGGTAACCGTTCATTGTTAATTACTCAGAGCACTATAGTTAAATGCTTGCGTTTTTATCGGTAGATGATTTTGGAGACCAAGGACTGGTATTGTTCCAATCTCTACGTTCATGGTTAGGTCAGACTTGATTTTTTTATGGCGGAGAATTGGAGAGCCACGTTGATTGGGCTTTCTTTGTGATCGCAAGCTTAAAGTAGTAATTGACGGTATTAGCTCTGATATGGTAAGATGACATCCGACGTCCCACAAGGGAGTGTGATCGGCCCCCTTTTATTCATTATTTATATAAATAACCTAAGTTATCGAGTTATCAGTAACCTTAGATTATTTGCGGATGATGCGGTCTTATACCGTGAAATCGACGAAGATGCGGACCTAGAAGTTCTATCATAGGACCTAAACAACGTTAACTTAATCTTAGTAAGTGCACTGCAGTACACCTTTTGCGGAAGTCAACACATCAACGTCATGTCTACACTGTGGATGGAGTAAACATAAATTCGTCGTGGAATTGCCTTGACATAAAACCTATCGTGCGGAACTCACATATGAAACATATGCTGCACAGTCTTAAAGAAACAAGGGCTTATCAAGCATATAGTAGAAAGGTCCTCGGATGAAAAAAGTGACAGAGAGAGGCGCTACTTCGCTCTGATTAGGCCACACCTCGAATACGCCGCGAGTATTTGGGACCATGGAAAGAAAGATTTAATTCGAAAAATAAATAAATACAAAGGAAAGCTGTGCGCTTCGTTAAAAACTGTTAAGAGCGATTAAATACACTCTTGGGTTAGATTGCTTGAGAAATTCCTATCAGGTGTGTTTCAGTGTCACACAGAGAAAATAATTTTGACGCCGCCCTTACATCTCTTGGTCCGACAGGATAGATAAAACAATAGAGATGCATTGCCGAACAGATAGGTGCAACAATTCGTTCTTCCACGCACAATAAAAACTGAGATACACTGAAAACACTGCCGAAATACACTTCACCTTTTCACCTACCTATATTATCCTCCTTCACACCTTTACATGGCTGGTGTCCTAACACCCCCTGCATTACATCCATGCGGCGGCTTGCAGGGTAGATGTGATTTACCTACCCTAGTATGTAGATGTAACTATTTAATGAGACGATAAATTCTGTGCACTCTTACATCATCCACAATGCTCCAAATAGTTTGTAAAAATAAGTAGGATCACTCTAAGTGATGCATATACCTTTGAATTTGTTGTTGAGGAGAAATTTGCAGCTGCAAAATGAGTCGATGAATTTAAGCGCGCGGTTTTCAAAGATTCCGGAGATCCATTCTAACCTTTTTATTCTCTTTTAGCTAATAATAACGTGAAAAAAGTTTAATGCTACTTTTGGCACCTTTCTTGGTTCTGTGTTATTTAAGGTGGTGCCTTAAAATAACGTACGTATCTTGATTATGCATGAAACTCTGTTCTGCTGACTTTGATTTCTTTATCTTAAATTATTTTCTTCGCTATTTTTTGATTTTGTGATGCTGGTGTTACCTGGTATAGATCTTTCAACTCAATTATTTAGTATATTATCAATTTCCTACAAAATCCGATTTTCCTTATTTACATTTTTCATATTTGCTTGGGCTTACCTTTGGCACGCTGAATAAATTCTTGGAAAACACTCCAAGGCTGCATTAGAATTTGTTTAATTGGAAATGAGGCTTGTAAGAACATTAAAGTGCTTATTTGCACGGTTTCCTACGCCTAATATCTTCTTTCCATATTTTACGATTACACATGTTCGTGCAGGTTAAAATAAAACATACATTAACACAGCGTCCCACCCGTATACAAGATTAAAGTGTTTAAATGTTAAACAATAAATACACTATGTTGATGAGCGAACTTAATTTGTCATGTTGCAAGTAAGATTCTCTTCTTATTCTCATTCTTATCTGCTACCCGCCGACCCCATTTAGATGCCTTTTTTTATTCCTTCCCTATCACGGCTGTCTTACCAATGCCTCTTTTTGTCTCCAGCCATTTTTCCCAAAGGTGGCTCTACGCTGTGAGTCAAACCAAATACTAAATTACACATTTTTATTTATTTGGCTTAAAAATCCTTGTTTTCGCTGATGAAATGGGGTGCCTAATGAAGCCCAAAGTTAAGTTACAAAATATGCAGATTATTTAAAAAATATGTTTTTATGGCCACATTTGTCCAGCCATTTGTATGAAACTGCCCCATTTTGATTTCAATTATAATAGTAATTCGCTAATTACTTTTAGAAATAGGTGGTAAGATTCCTATATTTTATTTTTATTCAATTTTCTAGGACTTTTTACTTCTTTAAACTGTTTAAATGAAAAAGTTACATATGCGCTCTAAAAGGCTCTTTAATGATGTTATAGTTTTGTTCACAGAATTTCTGGAATACCTAAGTCACCCTGAGGCCAGAGCCACTTTAAGTCTTCCGCCATGTCCTTCCATCTCATCTTCCTTTCAGCATTTAGGTTCCCTTCTCTTTGTCCATCGTATTCCTACCCCCGTCTCTGGAACCTTTCGTACCCTTTCAGCCTTCCTTGCATATGGGTTTCACTTTTGCTGTCCCTCTGAGGTTTTCGTTTCTTAACGTAGATTTTCCTGTTACACCGCACAATCAACCAATCATTCTCATTTCAGCCACTTCCTGCATCCTTTCGAAGGTCTTCGTTATTGGTCAATATCTCTGACTCATGCAGCAGAGCATGCCTCACCGCAAACTTCTATGTCTACCTTCTCCACCTACTGCTCACCTTCCTATTGCGCAGAATTCTACTCATCATTATTTCAGCCTGCGATCCTCCGTCGCTCTGCGCCTTTCATTTAAACTTTAAATCTTCTTCTTGGAGCTTTACAGTCATGCCTTCCGCACACTTTGTTGTGATATACTCCGATTTTTTTTTCTTTGTAGAAAAATTACTCGTTATTCTGTAGTTAAATTCATATTAGTATTATTTCAGGCGTTAATGGCATTATTGTTTACTGTTAATTTGTTTCACTTGTATGTAAAACATAGAAGTACATATAAATTCATGAAGGTTGCCTCACTACAGGTTTTCCCTTTGCGTCAGCCCAGCTTTCATGTTTTTTTTGGTAATTAAATTAATGTAATGCCTTGTTTGTTTGCTGAAAGCAATAAAACTTACTTGACATTACTTTTGGACTTGGTGATCATCCTGGACCTCTCTTTCCGAGCATTCATTCTCTCTTTTAGCTTCTATTCCAGTTACTCTCGAGTTGGCTCGTAAGGTTTGACAACATGCTCCAAAGTGCTGTACTCTTCACGTTCTTAAAAATCATATCCATAACCAAATTGAAAAGGTGTGGGCTGAGCGGTGATCTGCTGGGAACTCCTCCATTCTACCTAGATTGCTCCTCACTTGCGTCGCCTCCCCTTCATATATTTCCATCACCAACCTCGTCTACTTTTCTGTCACTTTTTTTCTCGTAAGCTTATCTAATTTCCTGCCTGGGGACTCACTCTTAAGCTTTCTCGAGGCCAGTGGAAGCTATGTGCAGCTCTGTTTGCGTCTCACTGTGTCTCTTCATCAGTTGCCTAAGTGCGAATATTACGTCCGTTGTTCCCTTTTCAGGCAAAATCCTAACTGTTCCTATTAAATATGGCTCCATGTGTTTCTTTTCTTCAGTGATCCTTACCCAGACCTTCATTAGTTTTTCGTATCCATAAAAACCATAATTGTGTTCATCTCATTTCCAGTAACAGATTAGTAGAAGTAGTGCTCCGATCAATCCAGTATTTTTCTTATTTCCATATTTTTTCTATTGATCCAATGGGAAAACCAAATCCCTTCTCTCTTATACTGTGCACACGTCAACTGGAAATTGTTTTGAGCAATGTTTTCTTTCTCGGCGCTCATTGCACTTCTTTTCGGCGCATAGCTCGAGAAGCTCCCTCATTTGCCTCGCTATCCTGCTCCTCCTCGCTCCTGCTCTGCTCACCATCTTTCTGATTATCCCATTTTATAGCCTTTTAAAATACTCCCTCCATCTTTTCTGTATCTTTTCCTGATCCTTTTGAACTACCCTTGACTCATCCTTTATCTGTTTTGTTGTAGGAAGCTTTATCCCATGGCCTTGCTATTCATAGCAATTATCTGTCATCCTTGTTACTTAACATCTCTCTAAGGTCCTCCACTTTAACCTCAGCCCCCACTCGCAGCCCTTTTTGTTTGTTTCTTTGCTGAGAAAAATGTTTTCCGTATACCTAGATCTCTGCCGGATTCCTCTGCTTCTTTGTCTTCCTTTCTTTTTTTGCCTCATTCTAAATATCTTCACTCCTCCCCATCGTCTACTTATTATTTATAGTTCCCTTTCCAAATGTGACGCCGAGTATCCCTTTTCCTCACTTCCCTAGGATAATTCTATTTAGGTTCCACAATTCTTGTACATTCTCCAGCCTCTTCCGTTCTCTCGCTCTTTATCGTTTTACTCTTCTCTTAGACCTCTTCGTCCAACGCATGTTCCATTTAGTTAATTTAATGTAAAGGGAGGAATTTGAAGGAGTAGGTAATGAGGCAAGTGAGAACGTGTAAAAAGGAGAATGAGAGATAAGTGTATATCTTCGTAGTGCCTTTTGAGCCGCAATACCATCTTAAGTGTTAGGATACCATTTATTTTTTGTTATGTTAAATATAAAAATGCGTGATGTGAATGTAATTGTGTTTCATTTAAATTTGTGGATGCTCTGGGGTTATTCTATTTGTCTCAAAACGTGCCAGTTCACAGGAGAAATGAAACCTATGCGTCCTTGTGTCTATCTCACACTCTCAATTTATGTGGTCAAATTAGACAGTGTAGCGGAGGAGTTATATAACTTTGGCGGGGTCAAGGGATAAATTTCAGGTTCCCTTCACTTATATTGAAGTCATGACCTCGCAGTCTTTTTCCGCACTGAAATGGACTCCCGTCCTATTTCTTCGAGTAACTCTTACTTAATGTATTATCAAGATACAATTTTATAAAAGCAATGAATGATCATTGAACTCAATCTAATTCTTTGATCATCTTATTCAGAGTTGGTTCCCAAATTCTTACTATATTTGGAACAGCCTTAATATTGTGATTAGGCATATTTCACTAAAGTTATTATCACTATTTTCCACCATCTGTCCAGTGAACATAAGATTTTTAATTGCTGACTCGCGTACTCTTCTAAAAAGTGCAAATGTTTTGTTGTCAAATACTTAGGTGGCTGGAGCTTTTGAATATCTTAAAGCGCCAGCAGCTGTAATTTTGAGTTTAAAACAAATCAGTTGTGCATCCACTATTAAATATACTTATTTCCTGTTTTAGAATTTAAAATATATTTACCTCAAATCATTGATTAGTATTCAACTCATTATTTCTCAATAAATATTTGGACCTTGAATTTCTACGTTTCCAACTGATGACTGGTTGCTGCGAGGTAAATAATGTTTTATTTTGTTCGGATCGGTGAGGACTCGCGTGTAGGATCTGAAACTTGTTTAGGAACGTTTTTGCGCTTATATGGGAAGCAATTTACCACTCTTGCGCAGCCATTGCTGATGGGTTCACTCAGTATGTGAATTGGAAAGGAATATGATGGAGAGGAGAGACGCAATTGCGAAGAGATAGGGAAAGAGAATAAACGAGGATTAATAAAAAGCAACACACGTTCCACCTGTGGCGCCCTCACAAGAGCAGAGAGGTGGTGACGCGTGTTAGGCGTGGGGAGGGATGGGAACTTATCAACTAGTGACTGCAGCGGAAGTGGATTCGGGGTTTTTTTGCGACTCATCGTATCGTCCGACTGGCTGTTCAGCTAAGCAGTATGATGGCGCCGAAAGTATCCTGGATGTTGAGGGATTCTTGAATGGAGGCATGGGGCAAGGTGGATTGGTATACAGAAGAGGATAGTGTGTGACCAAAAACATACGAGTGAAAGTAGTGTGAAGTAGGGATGTAGGGGAAGTGTAAGGGAAGCGATGGAGCGAAGGAGGAGGGAGAGGGCATCGGAAGGATCAATATTCGGTGAACTCCGGATGACCCCCTTGCAGCTGGGCGCGAAGCTGAAGTGAGGGAGGAGGGTTCCTGGGGTGGATGGGGGAGATTAAGGGGTCCTAGGGGCCCTGGGGGCGTCGCGTCGTGAGGGAGAAACAGGAGAGGAGATGAGTGGTGGGAGGTGAGGAGAAGGAGGGATTCATCCGACGGGAACAAGACCAGAAAATGACTGGGCGAGAGAAAATGGAGGAAGCGGAAGGGGGGGGGGGGGTCCTCTTCCTGTTCCGAGAACGCGGTGAAGTTTTTTAGTTTAATATTGCACTAAGTACGCTGTAATTGAGTTGTTGCAACCATTCTATATTGAATTCGTTTGTCCCATCCAATTTCCGAGCGTCCTTCAATGCGAGACGCTTTGGTATTCCTATACTTTGTTTCCAAAAATTACATATTTTCCTAAAATTCCTAGATTTTCGTAATTGCCAATTTTTTTAATTTACAACTGCCATTATTTTCATTATTTTAATAGTTACTCAAGTTAATAGGATAATGAGATGAGATTAAATATATAAACCGCATTTTATATATATTAAATATATAAAATGCGTAATGTATTCACTGGAACCAATTTAGTCAGTTTATGATTGCTTTGATTATGAAAATCATTGCTTAAAGTCAAAGGCAGATAGGACTTCGAAACGTACTACACGGTATTTATGCTATGAGTAATGTACTATTATTTAAACATATTGATAAGTCACCTTTACATTGCTTAAATATGGCATAATGTTAATGACAATATGCATATGAATGTCCGGGCTAAGGCTGGTGACCAATTTACTCCGGCAAGAGCCCGAACTAATTTAAAATTTAGCCATCACATAACCGTCGATTTTACCAAATATGAAGAGACATCTTTGCATTGAATTCCTGCTGGAACTATTAGAATGGCATAAAGACACTCATTGGCACCATGGTTCTTCGTCGTTGATATTTCTTTTCTTTTAAATTTGAGCCAGATGTGATATTTATACATTGTGTTGGAACTTCTTCTGCCGATAACTAGATCGTTACAACCACTTGTAGGACAACCTTTACACCTAAAATATTTTCTGCGATCACTTCAAGAGTTTTTCAGCTCTATTATCTTTCTTTAACATGAAGTCTTCGCTATCTTCCATTTGCGAAGTCTGCTTTTCAAAATATTTGGCAATACAGTACTTGCTTTATTCATTTTTATCTGTATTGTATTACCCCTACGATAATAATTGAAAAGTTTGCTGTAGTAGCCAATTCAAGGAGAAGACCGCTGGATTTCAACTTTTTTATTGCTTCAAAGATATAAAATTCATTAATCGGCTTCTCCAATTCTTCGTAAGAAATAAGCCAATAGCGAAGGAAATATTGCAGTTCTGAAACTTACTTAGTAAGTAAATATATTGATATAAACAAATAGCATTAATGTATAAGGTCAGGTCATATTTGTTGTACGTAAGGCCTTTTTCTGTACTCAATAGTGTCCGGCCTAAATACCCTTTTCTATCTCCTGACTGAATCGGTTTTTTTTTAAGATTGATAACAATTTTTCGAGTGGCAATAGGACTCCTCAGTGGCGTTTAGAATACAACTGTTTTTCATAACTTTTTCTTTTTTGCCAATGGAAGTTTTTGAAGATTGGGAGGAGTAATATCAGCTGGCTAAGTCACTTTTTTTGATTGCACAATGTACAATTGCCTCCGCTATGTAATGTACAATGTAAGAAACCTCACGTAATGTACAATCGTATTCACGCTATGTTAACCGTGTGATAATTACAAGCGAAATAGGATTGTAACGCGGTGCGCAGTTGTGAGGAACTCATCTTGACAGAGATTGCACTTGCTGGCGTTCAACCCGCTCCACAACGGTCTTAGCTCGTTGGCTCTAAGATAGGACTTCCGGAGCCGCAGCTTTAGATTAAAAGGCCGAGAGCAATGCCATCGCTGGATGCGCGACTGTCTCCGAATCCCTCTATCCCCGAAGACGTCGGTCTCTGCCTTAAGGGCCACTCGAGATCCTCCCCGATCCTTCTTCCCTCTTACTCCTCTCATTGCTTCTCTTGTCCTTCCCTCCCTTCCTCCTATGTTCTTGTTTATCCCTCTTCTCTTTTCTCATTCTCTGTCACTGAGGTGAGCTTGAGAATGCGGGCAAACGGCAGGAGGAGCAACAGAGTAGTAGCGGAGAAAGGGGGCGAAGGGTATTTTCGGAGGATGCCGCCGGAGTAAATTTGGTGGAGGATGTGTGGTGACCTTGGTGACTGCTCGAGTGGCCGAGACCCTTGGGGGAAACAAAACCAAGTGTCTCTCTGGTAAACAGGGAGAATCTGCAGAGTCGGATTCTGGGACAGCACACCTTTAATACGCGATTCCATGTAATGCGCGAATCCATGTTAGCTGGTCGGGTTGAAGTGAATTTGGCCACGTAAACATCCACCTCACAGCCAAAGTTACCTTGATGAAGTTGGTTACAATTTCTCATGATCTTCTTATTCCGTAACTAAATGTTTACTTTGGTACAGGGAATAACAGCGGTAGAAATGATTGGGAGTATTGTCAATATAACTTTAAAATAGAAAGAAGAAAATCAACTTGATGAAGAGAATAACAAATGAAAAATTCCTAATAAGAGCTGGCGATGAAAACTATTTAACGACAACTTTACGGAGTAGCAGAAATAAACCGAATGGATGCATTGTTAGACATAAACTCTTCCTACACACAATTATGGGTTGAAAGATAAATGTTAGAACCACTGTGTAAGGCAAAGGAATAGAGTTCATAAAACAGTGAACGATAGTTGTTAAAATACGTAACCATGAGAGACTAAGGCGATTGGCTGAAGAAAATAAAAAAGCAGACAGATATGGCTAACATACTTTTTGATTAATCCCAATGGAGTTACTGATAATGATGGTGAGAGGGCAATTAAAGTGAGAATATATGAAGTGTGAATTAATTTGAATAATTTATCGAATCTTGAATGCCTACCCATGGGTCCGTGGTGTCGAAATTGGAGGGTGCGTCAGATAAAGGTTGATTTCAGAGAGTTTGGTGGTGTTGAAGAATGTGGTTGGTAAAACCAATCTAAGAACAATAACCGCCTTAGAGATAAATACTTGTCTTATTTTTTAGTATAATAAGACCTCTTAGTATATTATAATTTTAATGCCTCTTAGAGGCATGGATAACTTTGGCTTATATATTAGTTCTGACTACAAACTGCTCAGTGGAACTGGGTATTTTGATACTGAATGATTTCCTCACTCATCAAACTCTTTAAGAAAGTACTTTATGTGATTCGTTTCCAGAGGTGGTGTAAAAGGTTGAAAGGTGATTTTTGAAATTTGGCCGTATCTTGAGAAACAATTGTGTGATCCACTTGATTCTTATTTATGAATATTTCTCAGGACAACGTCTCCCGTAAAGCATGAATCATTTGATTCGCAATACATTAAATATTTTTTTAGCGAGAAAAGGTTTTCCCATTTCCAAAAAGAGCAGATTAAAACCGTGGCATCCCCATTTTGATTCTTGTGCACAATCGAACAATACTTTAATGCTTAAGCGCTTATATTACCTTAATTTGGTTTTGGGATGTAAATGTGTTGTTTTAAGTTTTTTTTAGTTAAAAAATTAGGATAATTTATTTTTAAATTTTATTTGTATTTCTTTTTTGCACGACCAATAAGTTCAAGTGACATACACCCTAAAAATAAAGAGATTGTAAAGTTTTCCCATCCCTATTCAAAATTAGTCTATAATATCTTAATTAAATGTATTAATATTCTTTGTTCTTTTTATTATGCCTGCTGATCAATCAATTGGCTAAAGGGGTAATTATTTCGTTTGTAAATCAGTTTACTTTCCTGGCTCGATTTTTTCAAGAATTATTATTTTAGTCGATTTTCATTTATCGTTATACCTTGTATTGACTTAATATAATTCCGTTAAAACTCTTGTCTTGTCGCTTCCCTTGCTATTATTAATTGCTTGCCGTTAAGGCTTCCGTTGTCTTAGCTTTATGTCCCTCACTTCGATTTGCTTTTTAATATGTATTATCAAGTATCATTTCTCATCCTTGTCATCTTAGTTTTCCTTGCAGAACCCTTTCTGTGTTTTTGGTATGATTATTCTCTTTGGCTATGGCTCTTTGTACCATTTCTGTCCTCATGTGATATGCTCTTTCGAATTTGTGAAAATCTGCCCCTTGAATAATAATAGCTTGTGACTTAGATATAGTTTTAATACAGTTTTACAGTAAGCCAATCTTTTACTTATTCGTTTGTTCGTTGAGAGTTACGGTATTCTACCGTTCTTATCAAATGTCTGATATGTAAAAACTGTCGTGAGTCGTGAGAGAAAAATTCGCCTTTATCTAAGAACTTGTGTCTCTTTCAAAAGAGTACTTCGTGCTTTGCTTCAAATACAAGAACTAGGTATTGTTTTAAAGATGCAGGACGTAAAGGCACGTCTTAAATCTCCATGCGGTATCATATAGTGCGCGTTAGTTTCTCTAATAAATTCATTCAACAGTAGCTTAGACATTATTAATCAATTACATGGCACTCTGGCCATTCCAATAAGGAACTCTACAACTTTTGATAGAGCTATTTATCTATCTGGAATTCGTTCATTGCTGAATACCTTTCGTGAAAATGCATGCAATTCCTCTGAATGACATACATTTATTTTATTATAGTTAAAGGAAAATTGAGTAGTGTTTGAAAATGTGGGTGGAGTGCGCCATGCTGAAAGTAAGATGCCTGACGTCACATCTTCCTTTCTCTGTCGTAGGCGGCCGTTATTCACCATCTCGCCTTCGCTAATTGGAGTTTGTTGCAATTCTGTGCCTGCTGCCTTCATAGCGATCTTTAGGAGCCAGTAACCCGCGTTTGACAGTTCATCTTGATATGTGATAACGATATGATGGACACAGCACCTACGATCAAATTTCGACAACTCAGCGAATTTTTATCTCCAAAACTAAGGTTCACTTTGACCTCGGGTTTTCAGCATTGTGGCATACTTAACAGCTTCTTATACATCAATTAAAAAAAATCGAAATGTTCCTCATCGGTATAATGATTGAGATCTTGAGCTGTTGATCTGAGAATTTTGTTCCTTCCGGTTCATTACTTCAAATAATTTTTCACATGAAATATCATGGTATTTCTTGAATATTTGACGCCAAACTTCTTGCCAAAGAAGGAGATTGATTAGTTATTTTTCATATACCCTCAAACATAAAAAATATCTACAGAAACATAAAAATACCTCGGCTTGAAATCCAATGTATTTCATGAGGGGTAATAGTGAAAGAAGGGTTAAAAGCGAATCCCTTTAGAATAAAAAGGTAACTAATTTCATTCATGCCAAATTTCAATTTTCTAGTTGAGAGCTCTGAGTTTTAGAGAAGAACAAGAAAGATTTTGATGACCTGGTTAGATCCTAAGATGCTATGAATGCGTGACGAGCAAGGTGTAAGATAAATTTTATGTTAATTAAGGAAGACTCCTAGCTGATAGGTGTCACTCAATATAAATAATATATGCGGGTTGCAGATTTCAGGATACAAACTATTCATTTCTAACCCTTGTTGCTCTCTCACAATCAGATAATTAATACACACTATTCATTTTTACCCTTGTTGCTCTCAAAGATAATTAATACGGTTTGTCCCCTTATATTCCTCAGTTAGCGTTATTTTTAGCCGTTCTCTCTGTCCACGGGGTCTTCATCACTATTTAATTGCATCATTTTTAAATATTTTCTTACTTGCCTCGTTGCCCAAATGGAATCGCCTGTGCTTCAGTAATTAAGAAAGGGCCATAGAAGAAGAAATTTTAGTAGAAACAGGTTTAAAAACTACAGGAATTAAATCGGCGACTTAAATTGATAAAAGAAAAATGCAAAGGAAAAATGTTTACCCAATATAATTTCGAAAGAAAGTATAAATAAATTCCACAAATACATACGGAGAAAGAAGAACGGGGAACACGTAGCTTTACTGAAAAAACTGATGGAACAATCGTTAAGTTTGACGAAAATATTGCGAATGATTTATAATTTTTTTGTAATTTTCTTGAGGGGCAGACAAACAACAAGAATAATAGACCAGGAATCTTTGTCAACACCCCAAAGGCGTTTAATAGGAGGGATCACTCAAAATTAAAAATCGAATTTGAACCGTTTGACGGAATAAAGTATGCATAAAACACACACCCGCCAAATTTTGGTGTTTTTGATCGATTTTTACGGGAGATATACAGCCTTAAAAGTCGCCGCGGAGCTGTTACCACACCCACCCCACGATACGTATTTCTTTTGGCTGGCTCCAACCGTGACGTGGGAAGTGCATGAAGTCGCCCGGAGAGGCAGTGAATGAACGGCCTTGAGAAGGCTGCTCAACGTTGAGTCGTCTACTTAATCTTGCATCTTTCATAATTTAAATCACAATGGCACTTGGATGTTAAAAAGCGTAAATGTTACATTGAACAATTATTTCTTATAACATAATAGCATAAACAAAGTCGCCGTGTTTCTCACCCATTGTTCATGTGTGGGTGAGAAACACGGCGACTTTGTTTATGCTATTATGTTATAAGAAATAATTGTTCAATGTAATATTTACGCTTTTTAACATCCAAGTGCCATTGTGATTTAAATTATGAAAGATGTATGTAAGCTATATGAGGTATATGATGGTCTCAATTGACGGTAAAATATTTCTAGTGACGGAAGGAAAACAAGGACAATCTCTCACCTCGTATTTTGAAAGAACTTTCATTAGCGTATTTAGGCGTACAATAATGATCTCTGCATTTTTATTAATAATTGATATCGTGCTTAATATTTATGAAATGTCAACTGTTGGCACAATAAGAACTTAGAAGACAAATTTCTCTCACAGAATTTCCAGGCAAGAAGGGGACCCCGTCGAAGAATTTATGATAATTTTCGACTTCTGTACTAGTTTTCTCGCAGCATATGAGTGTCTCGCTTGACTGTATATATTGAAATAACAATTGTTTTTCTGTACAAATAAGATATTCAGAAGGAATGTAGAGAAAATTTTATAACAAAACATGACTAGCCATCGACAAGCACGAAAGCCTGCTAAAGGCCATGTACGGAATAGATCATATTTGTTCTCCTAACGTCAATGAGTTGTTCGTAGCCTGGTGGTTATCGTCTTCGCCTGGTGATGCGGAGCTCTCCGTTTCAAACCTATGCGACGGATATTTTTAGTAGCAATTATTTTAAAGTTCTTAATTACTTCTTTAACTCAATATATAAAATATTTTCATAAGTAGTGTCGGTGAGTCGAACCACAAAATATTTCGATCTCTAGCTGCGGACATTTTTTTGTCGGCAAACCATGTCACGGCGACTATAGGCGTATTATGATTCCCGATTCTTCGTTTTCCGTTTTATGCATCTATACAACATACATGCGTTTTATATTAAACAGAAATTTATATTGAAATCGACCAAAGCCTTAAAATATTATGCTATGAGTATGCTTGTAATTAGAATACGTTGATCCGTCAGTTCTTGCAGCTCGAAAATTAATGTTTTACATCTAGGGCTCCAATGCGATGGGGAAAATTCCAGTGCCTTTCGCTATGCCTTCCCATTATGTGGCAGAAGTTGGTACCTGAAACAAATTCATGATCCATAAAACAAGCTGCTATCTCTACAATAGGATATTTCTCTGAGGAACCGCAAGAATCCAGGAACAAGGACTGTAATAGATTCAGAGAGCTCCACACGCAAAAAATTAAAAGGGAGATAACCAATGAAGATCTCCTACATATCCTCCTTCAGTCATCAGATCCTCTAATATTCTCTTTACGAGAACTCCCTAAGAAAGCGAAAGATCCCATTCCCACAGATGTTCTTGCACTGCTACTTCCTCCCCTAATTGCACCAGTAATTGAATACATTTCAAGTGACGAGGAGCATCATGACTAAGTTACATATCAGTTTACATGATATAAGAATTTTAACTTTGTCCATAAATAGCGTGCGTGTAAAAAATCATATATGGCAAAAACATTCATTGTAAGCTGGTACAATTTTCCAGAACAACTGTATCAGAATGACTCGTCGCCGCCTCGTAAACAAAGTGACAGATAAACAGACCGTTGCGCGCACTTCAAGATAAAAATGCTAATTGCTGTAAAAATGGCACCTAGAAGCACCTCAAAGTCATTTTATCTTATAGAGGAAGCCTTTAACTAGCGATACCATGCCAGAACACCCGATATTAAACGATTTTTTCTAACACTAACTGAAACGGGTAAGTTGAGTGGTGTTGCATCGTTTAAGAAATCGCTCTCACTAAATATACGAAAAAGTAATTATTTAGTTATGAATTAATATTTGTAGTTTGCTATATCGATAAATTATGTAACAATCGCAAGTAATAATTTCATGGCTAGTAGTAATCCGATTCACTATTCTGGCGTGAATGTACGATGCTATCGTGGTAACCTGGTCCCATCTAGCATCTGGCAGTAATAATTAGATTTGGGTCATCCGACAGTGAAAATTCGTGAAATAGGTATTGATTTACCTTCATTATAAGGACAATTATGATGACATTTCAGAGAATTGAAAAAATCAGTTTTTGACCAGAACAACTGGGCTCTCAGATCACTGTGCAACTTCTTCTTCGTTCCGGGTTGTTAGGAACCAAAAAGAAATATTTATCGGGTGTTTTCTGTGACATAAATTTACCACTCGGCACACAACAGTACACATACGATTTGCTATCACTCATATCTAACACACACGGCCACGCTAACTACTTTAGACTCTTATAACTGTTTGTGACCGACACCAGCAATGCATTCCATGGGATAGTAAGAGCGATATCATATGATTTCCACGTCATCAACATGGCGTCGGCCGAGAAATGCGTTTTCGGCGCGGATTTAAAATTGAAATTTCAAACGGCTCCAGGAGCGTAATTATTTGGTTTTCGAGGGTAAAACTCGGTAATTGACCTTTTTACGTCTAAAATATTATAACCCAAACGTAATCTGAAGTAGTGTGATCCCTCCTAATTGAAAAATGTCAATGAGATGAGAAAGAACAAGTCGTTGAGAACGGGTGATATCTCGATAATAACATCTCTATTTATTAAAATGGGGGGGTTCAGCCATTGCTCCATACATTCGCCATTTGTTCAATATTAAATTGAACAATAATGATCTACCCGTAGGTTGGGAGAGGGCACATATATCACCCATTTTTTAGAAAGGAGAGAAAACGGTAGCGAATAATGACAGGCCGGTAAGTCTAACATCATATATTTTTTGTGGTGGAAAAGACTATTGCGGATTTCACATGGGAATCGTTGACCAAGAATATTTTTTTTAAACACCAGCATGGGTTCAGACCAGGATATTCGCGTGAAACATAGCCGTTAGGGCTATGTTAAGGTGTTGGTGACGCTCTAGACGAGGAAATAGAAGTCAGTGCTGTGTTTATTGATCTCTCAAAAACTTTCGATAAAGTATCTCACAAAGTCTCATCAAAGTTACGGTCGTTACCAATCGACGAAAGAGTAGGTAAAGCAATGGGTGGAAAACTTCCTTACTATTAGAACTCAATGAGTGAAAATCGGGGAAGTGTATTTTGAGGAGGCACAAAATAAAGAGTGGTAACACGAGGGACTGTCCTGAGACCGCTGTGCTTTCTAATATACGTGAATTACCTACGAAAAAATCTCATTTCTGTACTATTTGATGACGATTTTGTTATCTATAGGTGAATAGAGCAAGAGTGTGACCAAAACATACTTCAAAATGATGTAGACCTACTCTATGATTGGATTAACAAAAATGAAATGGGAATAAATATAAGCAAAACCGTTCATTTAACTTTTTCAATGAAAAAAAATGAAAAAAACAACATGTACCTATATTAATGGGAGATCCAGTCCCAAGTAGCAAAAATTTCCAATACTTAGGCATTCATTTAACCAATGATCTGGTATTGGGGCTACGTGTAGAATATGCAACAAAGAAAGCCTTTAAGTTGTTCTACTGGGTGATGAGAAATCTGAAAGGAAGTAGTGTAGCCACCAAAGAGAAAAAGAAACACAAATACAAAGAAATAGTTCGCCCAAGTCTTGAATACGCAGATATGGAATGGGACCCTCGTGAAGAGGAGCATATGAGAATTTTAGAGAAAGTACTAATAGAGGAGGCGAGATACGTATTGAAGAGGCATACAAGGAAAGAGAGAGTAACGGAGGTGCTGGGTACTCTGAGCTGGGAGAGTCTGAAAGAGAGAAGGAAAAAGTATAGGCTGCATGAAATGTTTTAAATAGTAAAGCGTGAGGAAGCATGGAGGAACTACAAGAGGAAATAACGTCCAAGGGAAAGATCAGCCGTTCCTTCAAAATCAAACGGAATGCAAAAAACCTAATGCTTAGAAATATTCATTTCTAAACAGAACTATAAGAGAATAAAAAGAATTTCCTGGAGAGCTTTTTGATCCGTTCCCAAAAATTGTGTATATATTTCAGAAAAGATACTATGCTTCATTTCCTTAATAACTCTGTTGGATTCAAATCATAATTTTCAGTTATGTTATTTTAATTTAAATGTTATGTAATTTTAATGTTATGATGTTTCGATGTTAATGTTAAAGATTTTCGATGATTCTGGGAGGATAACCAAATTTGTGCCACCAGAGCTAGATAAATAAAATACTTAAAAGTACATTCTTTGTGCATTCGATAGAACTGCTTTTGAGTGACTGCATCATCTTTATTGATCATCAAAATTAAAATGTAATATCGTCAGAAATATTTGGCCTTTGAATTATGTATACTTACAATTTATCCGATTTTAAGTATACTTTGACAACATATAAGTATATCATTGAAATTTTGTGCTATTTTAAATTCGTATTGTCGCAGGGTTCGCAATTTTCTACTCGTTCGGGTAAAAGTTGCCTTTTGTAAAAAAATTATAGTTTTTCTCTCTAATCTTTGGTGTATGATCCAATTCTATGAACCAATCAAATAGTTATAATCCTAAAAATGCCATGGAAATATTGCTCAAATGTTGAAAAACATTATTACATGACCGAAGACGGTGAAATTCGGTATGAAAAAATTATTTGACTTGACAGGGATTCGAACCCGGATAACCCAATTGCCGGTCAGGTGTTTGCCAGTTACACCACCTAGCCAGTTATATGTGTGGCTTTGTGGTGTAACTGGCTAACACACCTGACCGGCAATTGGGTTATCCGGGTTCGAATCTCGGTCAAGTCAAATGATTTTTTCATGGCGAATTTCACCGTCTTCGGTTTAAAACTTTTCACCCGTGCGCGTGACTGCGTACCACATCATTTCTTTAATGCAATGATTGGAAATTATTACATGACTTCAACATTTCAATATACGTGTAGCTCTAAATGCTAGTTACATGAAATATGAAGTTGGTTATAATTATAAATATTATGTCGCGTTTAATATATAACATACTATTTAGATAACATGCAGCTTTGATAAGTCTGTTCTGTCAACACTTTTAAATTCTAAAATGACATGTGTTGTATCGGAGAATGCTCGCAATCTGAATAACATGCAGTTTGATAACTTAATGACACAATTTGTAATGTAATCTAAGAGAAACCTTTCCTTCTTTTCAGCATGCAACATTAATTAAATTTATTTTATTATTGGTGCAAGAAACAGAATTTGCACTAATTACTCGAATAACTAAGGATTAAAAATTTCACCATTAATCATGGTTGTAATCCTTTAAAAATTATTTTTAAATATAAATTCATTTATAAAAAAATCATTTTTATTTAAATTTAACTGACCGTCTTAAGGGTCAGAAATATTCCGGGAATTTAATTTAAAATTACACATCCAAGTGGTTCCTAAAGTTCCCAATCGGTAAACAAGACCCATTTATCGTTGGGAACAAAAGTTACCTTCAGGCAGATAAAAGTTGAAAATGATGAAGAAAGTTGTGGTATTACCTACTGTTTTTGTTTTTTTTCGGTAATGCATTCACTGTTGCCATCATATCAACGGGAGCGATGAAAAATGAAATAATTCATACAGTTGCTCTTAAATTTAAAATTTTGTCGCAACAAAAGTTTGCTATTTATCACAAGAGCCATTAAAGGGGAATGCGAAACCCCTAATGGAGGATGTTCGCACCATCAAACAGAAAATGTCTTCGGTTAAAATGAAGAACCTTGACAAATCAATTAATTTATGGAGGTTAACCCAATTGAGTGATCTTGAATACAGGGAAATGAGGGCAGAAATAAGGAGGAGAGGAAATCGGGAGAGATGAGTGATGTCACCGTTCAACCCCGAGAAGGAATTTTGAGAGGGCAGAAGGGAAAATTTAGCCGAGTGTCCGGGCATTGTAATGCGATTTTTTTTGGCAGATCATGAGCTTGAATGAGAATAGTTGGAAGCCTTTCAGTAGAAGGGGTGTAAATATCGAGTAGTGAAGAGGATTAAAGAGATCACAGAAATAAATCCGGAAGGGGATGGGAGAAAAATGGGCTGAATTTCAAACCCCTTAGCACTCCTTTGGTGATTAATTTTATGAGTGACGCATAAGTAGATGAGAATGTAAAATCGATTATGCGTAAATGAAACATTGTCCAGGGATCTTCACCAAATTCATTGTCGTTGGAGTGGAACAACGTGAGGCCTACTTTATTGAACGTACTTCCTTTAACGTTTCAAAAATGTGAAATAAGTGCGAAAACGATGACATGAGGAAACCATTGATAATCCCCCCAAAGGAAAAATATTTTAATGGAACTTTGCGGTTGAAAGTGAACTGTAAGAAGGCATCTCTGTCATTTAAAATTATAATTATAGGTATTTAAATTATTTGAAATGAACCATTGGAAAAATGGACCTAATTTTCTTAGCTCCCAAGTATTTATTACACATATTTCTCCCAATTCCCTGCATGTTTTGTCAAATTCATTAAATTATCAGTATTCTGCTATCTTTTTATGCATTGTATCTGTAAATGTTTTATTTCTTGGAAAAAATACCACTTTTAGAAACTGTTATTTGCAATAGAATTGTAATGAATATTTAAATAAATGCTCATATACTGCTACAGAGAGAAGGGGACTGCTCCACTCAAAGTGTTCTGTGTATAACTATTTTCTTTTATGTTCAATCTGTTTGAAACCAACGTTTATACTGTGGGGTATGCGTATTAATTTAAAAAAGACTTTCATTTCATTAAAGGCAAGTCTTCTTCGATGATAATTCTCTTTAATAATGAATTCAAAGATTTATGACCTTGTAATGCTGTTTATCGCTGCTATATGTGCTAGTTTTGTCCTAACAGAAATAATACAGGGAATTTTACTAAATTATACATAATGAATTCACTTGTCTATTTCCACACTGTTTTAATTTCAACCAACCATGGTTTCGGCACGTAGTGCCATTTTCAAGGTGACACCTTGAAAATGGCACTACGTGCCGAAACCATGGTCGGTCGAAATTAAAACAGTGTGGAAATAGACAAGTGAATTCATTATGTATAATATAAAAGATTACCACCGAGTTACGCCGGAAACTGTATTTTTTAATTTTACTAAAGGATTATTTTTATTATTACTCAAATTACTCTGCTAGAAATACTTGAATTTTACGAGAAAACTGTTAAAAATTTCTTCTTGTTTCTACTCATTGGAACTATGTCTAGTACTATTTTATCTTCATTTAGGGAAGTGTAGCTTGTTTGTATGTTATTCTGTTATCGACCTAATGGGGAGGTTGTGGTGATATCGTAATAATTTTTTTACTTTTTAATCTTTAAAGTCTAATGTTGATTTTTTAATAAAAATTTGGGATTCATGCACTGAAATGGCAATTCTCGGTACAATTGTGCTATGAATACTTCAGGTCTTTTAAAGGAAAACTTGAAGAAAATAATAATGCTGCTATTTAATAATTGTCTGATACTTAAAACCACCAGTAAATTTTATTGACATCGTACATCCAGTTCAAATGAAGACATATCAACGTCCTAAGCTAAGATGAAAAATTCACAAAAGTTATTCTGTGAATTCATATCCCGTTCTATCATAATATTTTTTGGGAAACAGGCATTTGTATGTATCGCATTGTGTCAAAGACATGTGCTATTGATAGGGAAGTGATATCTTAGCTACAGTTACATTCTTATTTTACTTGTATGTTAATTACAAAACTATATAGCATTACTATAAAATGGATAGTCCTTTGGAGGAACGTATGTGGACTGCTATAATAAAGTCTGCTTGTATTGCGAATGATAGAGTGAAAATTAAACGATTTCGCTGCGTAAGCGCTACACCATATGACTCCAAAGTATAGGATAATAAAAGCGTTGGAATCAGTGCTGAGGTTTTTATTGCTTTTTAAATTACTTTCACTCATAATGTAGGGTTGAAATTTTTACTATCGGATAGCGGAAAGACCGGAGTATTTAATTCTTGCATTCGATTATGTTTTACGGTTCTTAATTGCTTCAAAATTAGGGTTTCAAATCCAAAATTATCGATTTGTCTCCTATTTCAGCAATGCCATATTTTATTGGAAACCTGAGCAATGGTTATGAACGGGAACTTTCGCCAGGGCTTTTTATGGCTTACATTATATTGAATATATAACTAAAGCAAATTTCAGTAAGATTTCAGTCTGAGTATTTGTTACTCCAACCTTTCAATGCACGTATAACGGCTTTTACAGAGTAAATGCATTTAGCACGTCACATTGATTCTTATAATTAGGGCAAATCGGTATGAGTAGTATATCGCTTACTGCGTAGAATTTTTAACGCTGCTAGAGACCTACGTATTACACCTATTGAACCTTAATGCAGTCCAAGAGCTCAAGAGTTGATGGATGGTTGGGGTTCCAATGGGTTCTTAAGTCCCCAAATCACTGCTTTTTATTTCGCATTGGAACGAATGAACAAATATTGAAATTTTGCACGTAGGTGCATGATACTTATTTCAAATGAAATTCAAATTTGGTCTCTATTGATTGTAAAAAAAAAACTCTCAAACTCACTTTTGGGAAAATTTTCTTCCCCACGCTCCACTCACGAAACTGGAATACTTAGTTTTACAGTTTTAAAAATAAGCAATTACAGTCAAATAGCTATGCATGGTGACAAAACGGGCAATTTCCACTTAGTAATAAAGACAAATATGATAAATGAGAAGTCAGATTCTCTTCTGTTTGAACAGTACTGCTATATTATTTATTAAAGATTATTGCTTATATCTGCCGTTGAGAGTAAAAGGGAATTTATGCTAGTAAATTATAAAATCCTGAAAAAATGTACATTTTTGAAACAATAGTCTGGAAAGGTAGTAGAGTCGAGACCCTCCCCAAATGAATTTTCAGATTGATGTCCATCGGTGATGAGGGTCTTCCGGCAGGATGTTTTGGGATTTGGATGAAATAATGAAAAGGTATAAAAGTGATTTGCTCTGAAGTGATTTCATCATCAATATACCTCCCCTCCCCTACTATCTGTGGTTTAAGCTTGATTAAGTCTGAGTTGGTTTGAGGTATAAGAAGGAAAAACTCAAGTTCATTGAAAAATCTGGAGGATGCCCGTTTAAGTCCTTTACTACTTATTGCCTCATAGTTAGGAGATTAATTGTGAAAATCACCCATTTTTATCATTTCTCTCTCCAATAATGGTATAATGTCGCCGTTACCGGGACTAAAACCCGGATCCCTCGATATCGCGCCGAGTGCTTTAGCCAGTTCAGCTCATCCTTAGGCATCCTCCTCCCATGTGTATTATTTTGGGATTTATAGGAACCAGATGTTGAACACCACACTTAGTTACAATGTAACGTTGCAGTCCAGAGTGTACTCTTAGCGCCACAGTCCGTGAGATTAAAGCCACGTTTTGAACACAATGAGGTGTTCGCTCTTTTTGACAAATTTAGAGGATACCGGGACTAGCCACGGTATTATCTTACTTTATGTTAAAAATTTGTTAGAAAGCTGTACATATAAATCTGTGGGATAGTTAAGGTATATTGGGTACGAAAGTGAGGTCTTGGCTTCATTTACAGCTATTTGTATCGTGCATCTTGTGTTGAAACCTAATATATATATATGATAAGTGCATTTTAATTAAAGCAAATCCCTATCTATTGTGAAGAAGTTTTTATATTTTAAAACTTCAATTGCTATGCAGTTATTCTTTTGGATTCAACCAGTCCTTGCAATCTAATAAAACCGAAGATTCTAGAAAATCACAGGATAAGAGTATTTTTCCGATCAACGGTTTAATCATAAATTGGTGAAAATCCGTTCGAGTCTGCAGGCTAAAAGGCTCTATAGTGTTAAGTGCATTTTCTGCAACCGTTAGATGATGTCGGAATAATTTAATAACAATTTATATTCCCTTAAAAATTAATAACTTTTTTCCTTACTCGCGTAATATATTGCCCACAACATGATTGTCTTTTGCTAAAAGTAATGTCAGTCGTAAATTATTTAAAATAGCTAATATATCACAAATTTTTCGGAATGGTTCGATTGATACTGTTTTCGGTCTGAATAACACTCAGATTGGATTGTTTTTTTGTTCCTATGCAGGAATTTTATGGTAACACTCCCGTGTTATGGGGGAAAAGTAGTTTAAAAAAATGTTCGTTACTAATATGACAATTTAATGATATTGTATTATAAAACATGCCCAAGCTATGTCACCAAGTGTGGTACTAGCCCCCACCTGGGAAATGCTTTAGAGTTTGTTAAATGTGGACACGCTGTTCCTTGTAGGAGACATAATTTTGACCTTTTGCATATTTTCGATAGTTAAACAATCTGCCATTGCCATACCTGGATAATAATGGGTCTTTGCTGAAGAATACGTTTGTTCTCCATTGTTTGCTGATAGAATGCATCACGGTCCACGTCAAGCACCTATTCTACGTTTGTTAAGGAATTTTATAAATCCAATTTGAGAAGATTTCATAGCTTCAAAATGTTAACATTCCTACCAATTGCCTTCATACAGCCTTGATATCCGTTATTTGCTTTATAGTTGTGGAACTTAATCTCATTTTTCGAGAAAGACTTCCCCAGAACTTAATCTCATTTTCTGAGAAAGTCTTCCTATGGAGATTAATTTTAGTAGCACAGAATGTAAATTGTTTCCTTTTTCTTCCTTCTCTTCGTCTGATTATCTCATTTTTTCATTTATCCTGTTCATTTTTGCGTTGTTTTAATCCATAAGTATTTGACCTATTTCAACTATTCAAGATATATTTGGTCATTTCCTGAAAATTAGTAAAGGGCGTTGTATTGAGTGTCAGAACGACTGTTTTTCTAAAAAGCCCAACTGCTTGACAGAAAAAAATTACATTTTGTTGCAACCCACGTATTGGAATTGGTTCTTAAATGAGGAAATTAACTTGAGAAGTCCTAAAATTTATATGTAACTTTAAAATAGCGTTTATTTGTGTTTTCTAATGTTGGGCAACAATGATTCTTGAAATTGTGTTGAACTCTTGTGTGATTCTTGAAATTATGTGCTGCTTATTTATGAAGGCATTCTTACGACGGTGTTCACAGGTGAGCAACAGCTGCTACTCCTATCCGTTATATCGACATTTTACTCCCCATCGCCCTCCCTACGTGCTGGTGAAAAGCGAGTGGCCACGAAGTCAGGAAACGGTCGTGGTATGTGAGAATAAGTGTTATATGCCTACTGTAAAGAGTTTGGAGGTTGCGTTGCGCTTCACTTACGAGGCGTACCATCTCTCGGCATCACCCCTTCCTTCCCAGATGTTGGGCCCGCCTTGTTGAAAACCCCCTAAATGTGCAGGTGGTCCGCGTCCCTTTCGCTCAACGCATCGGCGTGAGCACAACGGAAGGGCTGCTGCGTAAGCGGGGAGGCGGTGAAGAGGAGGTCAAATGGAGACAAATGGGAATTGGATGCCGGTTAAATGGGGCAATTCTTATGCGGCGGGAGCTCCCGAGCGGGGGAGGAAAGAGAGAATATTTGGGAAGAGCGCGGGAACTCGCCCCACGGGGGCGTGTCTTTAGGAGACTTGCCCCCTCTCCCAGCCCCTTGCGGAAGCCCTAAGGGGGCTCCCTAAGGGGGGTTGCCCCATTTGGCTCCCTAAGGGGCGGAGAAAAGAGAAAGGGTTGGCGAAAATTGGGAGTTGTGCTCCACCCCAGTTGCACATGAGGCCGCTCCAGCCTCCCAATACCCCCTGCCACTCACCCAATCCATTGCTACCTCCTTATGCTGGGAAGGGGACCCGTTTGCGGGCAATGGGACCGATTACCTTTAAGGATTCGCTGCTTCTCGTGGAAGGAGGGCTTCATATTGTACGGAAATAATAAAGATCCCGTTTTCCAGAGTCCTTGGCCTTCCCAAGTGTAGCGCTGTGACGTTTTACAGATGCCAGCTGGAGTTTCTAGGTTCATTAATGCGAAACCGATATTGGAGCGCAAAGCTTCTTACCCATGCCGCTCAAGCAGTCCTGATTTTAATTTAGCGACTTAGAAATAGTGGCCCAGAAATCACCTGCATTTCAATTAGTATTCGCCGAAAACTAATTGTCTTAACGCCAAGTTCTGTTCCGGAAGTTCAATGATTTTTCGAGAAATTGTATTGGTTTCTCTTATAACCTCTTTTATGAACTTTTCAAAATCAGAAACTGCTACTGAAATAGGAACTTAGGGCTATGGTAGTGGATAATCCGTGAAATTCTTAGAATCGTTTTTCTTGCGGAAGACGAATGGTGAAGTTAGACCTTTTCATAGCGAATATTATCCTCATTTGTGTATGTCGTGCATCCGTGGGCGTTAATTCGTACCATAGTATTTTCGCGTTTGTTGTGGTTCGGAAATTGTCCAAAGTTACTCATTCTAAAGCGGCAATTTATCCTCTCCGACTTGGGCTTATTAAATACTAGCTATGCCCGGTATGCGTTGCAATGCCTCTTTTATTCTAGGTAGACACACATATACAAAAGCAGACAAATTTACATGTACAAAATAAGTGAAAGGGAATGATTTTTTTTGTATTAAATTTAAGTTGACAAAGTTGATTCAAGTGCTTCGGGGTATGGACTACGCCCGAAATAAAGTCGGCTATTAACAGGAGGAATAATGCCAGAGCATTTTATAGAAGGCATGGTGACCCTGAAGTGTTTTCCTCATATAAGGTAATGAGATAGATCACGAAGAAAAATATATGTGAAGCAAAAAATAATTACTATCACACGCTATTTTCAACACGTGGAAAAACCTACGAAATATAGAAATAGTTAAAAAACCCAATGATGAGAAATTGAACTTTCACTCAGATATTCTAAACAATTAATTTTCACTAGCAGAAATGCAATTCTTCCCCCTACACTCATTAGCAATGAGACAGTTAATCTTGACAGTCATTTCTTTTTTCACGCGTGAATCTTATAAAGTTACTTATGCATGTTAAAAACATTATCTGAAATGCTGGGGGGTATGATGAGATCCCTATAGATTTTATAAAATAATCATTACCAATGATATTACCCGTGCTTTTAAACATCTTTGACTCCTTAAAACTAGGCATGTACCCAACTATTTGGAAAAGAACCTTGTTAAGGCCAATTCCTAAATGCTCTAATCCTTCCAATCCCAGTGACTATAGACCAATACACTATTTGACTCAGGGGTTTTATGAGTCTCCTCTGTGTTCAAATCATCATCGATGTGATTTTCAACGGTCTCTACGATTGCTTGGGAATGTGTATTTTGTACTTCTGGGCATTGCCTCGCCACATGTCCTTCTGCCTTGCACTTATAGCATTTTGGATCTTCGAATGAAAGGAATATTCTATTTAAGGAGTTATCAATATATAAGAGATCTGAATCCGGTAGTTCGGTATTTGGTCATCTCATGACAGGTACCGCATTTCTACAAGAGAGGATGTGGTCATATCCTTCTTTCTTCGCGCCGATAGTGAATTGTTTTAATTGCCCACACACGGTAACACCTTGCTGAATAATATCAATTAGTTCGGAATTAGGAACTTCCGGTGGGACATTGGAGATAATTAGTTTTTCAACCCGAGAAGTCATCGTTCGTGCCTCAATAAACTGATCATGGAGTGTTATTCCGCCAAATCTATCCATAAATCGATTAAGGACGTCTTCACTTTTGAAATATATTGCGACACGTTCATTGGATACTTTCGAAGCGTGCGTAATATTAGTTCCTCCGCCAATCATGTCGCCCGCTCAACACACATAATCATGCAGGGTGCTGCTTTCAATGCATGATAGCAGGATTCCGGTCTTTTTCGAAGGGGTATTAACTGTGGTGTAACGTTTCTTGGTGGTAGGGTATAGCTTGACTGAGTATGTCTCGGAAATTTGGATTTAAATAGAGGATTTGGCTCTAGTGGGATATTTGAAGACTTCATTACCATTGAGGCATTACCCTTAAAAAAAAAGAAGAATAGCTTGGTTTACGGAGCGAGTCACGTGAAGTAACCATATGAGTACGACTATGAGTAGGGTGGCTTGGTTGAACAAAAGGCGCCATTTGAAATGAGCCAGCGACTCTTCTTAATATGGTAACCTGCTCGAATGTGACTGATGATGATGATTCAGTGTTTTCGGTTCTGTTGAGGAGTTCGATGGACGATGTACGTGAAGTCAAGGTATTTCCTAGTCCCCCATTGTCCCGGGAGAGGGGGGTTAGTGGAGGTGGGCATTGAGCAGGGGATTTCCCTCCCGTGTCCGCCTCCATGGCCATCGCCACACTTGGGCGATGGCCTGGGGATGGGGTGTAAGTGACAATGATTTACGATAGATGAAAGTGTGAAGTTTGGGATGAAAACTAGGTGGGGTGTCAGAAAGAGGAAGTTTAACGATAAGACATTTGGGTATGATTCCTAAAGAAAGGCATGAAGAGTGGAACTCGGAGTGAAAGCCATATTATGCAACTTTGTGAGCTTGTCTACGTGCTTGCCGTAGCCAAATATTAAGGACATTAGTATGATCTATTGTAACTGGTAAAATTAATGGAAATGAAAAGAAAGAGAACAGTGGCAAGGAAAGGAAACGTTAGCTTGTGTCACCACGGTAGAATCTGAATTGATGAGACAACGACGACGAAGAAGGATAAAGAACGTGGACTAATCAGCCAATGTAAAATCTTCTCAGAAAACACACTTGGCGAATAAAAACACAAAGATAAATATAGTTTTAAAAACAGAGGCACACAGAAATAAATAGGAAGACAAAAAAATTCACGGGACGTTTCGGCGGTCATGCCGCCATCGTCGGCAACAAAAGACTAACTACAAAAAACGGTAGTGATCTGTTACCTCGGGGGGGGGGGGGAGGGAAGGCGGAAAAGGAGAAGGGAAGGGGACTAGTGGGGAGCGGGTGGGAGGGGTGGATATTGGTCAGTGGGCCAAATTTATCCCAGGCGATTCAAATTCTCTTAAAATCCAAATGAATGCCATCTCGCGAGTCCTCAATTCGATATTAGTTGCTGATTCGGGAAGGGCTTATAATATATATAGAGAGAAACATTTATTGAAGGTTTTGCGATAGGAAGCGGTATGTTTCGGAATGCGATCAATGAAGGTGGAACATTAGGTGGAATGGCGGTGCCCATTCATTCGTATGGAGAGTGGGATAGGAGCGTCATAGTTCGTGGAATAGGAATGTTCTGTTAAAATATGTAGCTGAAGATGTCGGTCTTCTCTGCCGTATTCTTTTTGTTAATATGAAGTCAAACGAAAGGAATGTAACCAATTCTTGAAGGTGGGCTCATTATTATCCCACGTCGGCCACCATCTAATCTTCACGCATACTTACCGTTAGTAGTGTATTTGAATTTTGGAAAGATGACCTTGGAATAATGAAGTTTTTTCGGTGACGTTATAGAGTTATGAGGGGTGTAGTAAGAGCAAAGAATTAGCGCATTACGAATATATTTACCGTGCTTTAATCACATTTTCCTAGTATAACGTATTCCCTTATACCTTTTCCCTCTTGTTAAATTAAATTTTCTTGATTTTACTACGACAGGTTTATTTCCTCACCCTGCTAAATTTTTACAGACGTTTTAAAACAAAATATTTCTGAAATACCTATCTTAGGTGGTTTTGTTTCATCATCCAATACTCAGAAAGAGTAAATATAAGAAAAACAATTGGCCGTATTCATTACAGTTCCACTGTGATGACTTAGTGTGTTTGTTAATGTGCGTTTGTTTCATTGCGGTTAACTATATACAAGATGGTTGAAGCGTTTACTTTGTGGAATTTCGACATGATGCAATAATTAAAACTTTGTAATATTCCACACTGTTTTTATTAATGGTACAAGCCTGACCGGTTTCAATGTTAACACATCACCATCAGAGGCTAAAATTACGAAGTACAGAGGTGGAGGCTTGAAATATATACTGGGTTCCCGGGGAAGGAAGTAAGGAGGAGGAGGTTGGGATTGGGGGGGGGGAGATATTAGTAACGAGACGGGGGTTAACGTGGCAAGGTTACGGGAAATTAAAAACCAACAGCGTCAAGAGTTAAAAGGGGGGTGGGAGAGGCACGGTAAAAAGGGGGGACAATTTGTCCGGAATAAAATCATTTAAGACCCTATGACTAGATTTTTTAAAAGCTAAAACAATATTTAACCCCAATATTTTATATTGTTGTGACAAAGGTGCCAAATTGGATTTTTTAGAAAATTTTGAAATTGTTTTAGCTTTTAAAAAATCTAGTCATAGGGTCTTAAATGATTTTATTCCGGACAAATTTTCCCCCCTTTTTACCGTGCCTCTCCCACCCCCCTTTTAACTCTTGACGCTGTTGGTTTTTAATTTCCCGTAACCTTGCCACGTTAACCCCCGTCTCGTTACTAATATCTCCCCCCAATCCCAACCTCCTCCTCCTTACATCCTTACCCGGAAACTCAGTATATATTTCAAGCCATCACCTCTGTACTTCGTAATTTTATCCTCTATTGATGTGTTAACATTGAAACCGGTCCGGTTTGCACCATTAATAAAAACAGTGTGGAACATTACAAATTTTTAATTATTGCAGCGGTTAACTATAATAGATTTACTAGTAGATTCATGTAATAGGAACAATAACGACAGAAGACGTGCGATGCGAACTCTAGTAGCTAATACTACGTTTTTCAAATGCGACGTAAACAACACATAGTCCGACTGTGAAAAGCGTAAGGGTTGATATTTGAACGCTCACCTGGGATATCATTTCGATAAAAGAGTATCTGCCTCTTGACACAGTTTTATTACGAATTATTAGGCATTTGGACATTAGGTTTCAGCGTAATATATGCCGGTGAGACGTAGTGGAGCCAATTCTCAACATTTCATGCAAAAATGTCTCTGTCCTGCAACCAGTAAATTTAAGCCCCAGTAATTTCTACCGCGATAATAAAATTGAGTGAAGGCAGAATTCTATGATCGAGTTGTTCGAAATTGGTTTCCAAAGCATTTAAAAAGTTGAAAAAATGATGTCGAGCTATGTCAATCAATGTTTGAAGTGAATACATTACCTAAGGGAAAGTTTTAGCGCTCTTCGTTAGGAAAAATATCAAGTTTATTGGCAAAGACGCGTAGTCGCATTAGTACAAACGCGGTGAAGTAACAAAAACTGGAGATGATACCCCATACGAAAGAAAAATTCATTGCTTTTTATTTAAACCATTGCTTGCACATTAATATATCGCCGCTAGAATCATTTTCCCCCCATTCTTCGCGAGAATCGGATGTGTTACAATTCGAGTCTGATATCGCGAGCTACAATACTGCAGAATCGAGGGATCTGACTTCGATTCCCTAGGCAATTGAGTATTATCATTCAGAATTTGGCATGTTCGTGAAACAAATTGCGTCATCAAGTTCCACTTATCCCGGGTTCATCCATGCACCAGGCGAGTTTGAAGAAACACGTTAGTGCACTGCGTAAAATGCGTTTCGTCGCAGCAATCTTTCGGAAATATTAAATACGTGAAGTAAAATTGAAAGAATTAATACAACGCACGAAAAAAAGTAAATAAGTTACCAGAAAATCAATTGTGGCATTTCAATAACAATAGGAATTTCGACACCACAATGAATTAATGATAACGAACATACGTCAATGTTTAAACCATTTTTAAGGTTAATAAATACTCCTAGTGGGTAGAGCGCTTGGCTACTGATCGAAGGGTCCCGGGTTCAAATCCGAGTGAAGCCTTTTGGACGCCCCCGAAAACAAAATCCTCGGAGTGCGAGGTGGCCCAGGGAAAGGAACTGGCTCCCCTACCCTGAATGTGTGAAATTCACACGCCTGTGTCATAGTCCGAGATGAGCTCTACCCTCAACTATCCAAACCAACCTTCGGGTTGAATCACTGAGTAAGTGAAATACTCGTATGAAAAAAAAGTATTTGAAAAAAAACGGAACGAGCTGCGGGAATAAAAACCAATGCTGGGCTTTCCGTCTTGTAGCAGTTGTCGACTGCGAGAGGTCTTTGAGCGACCGAACCAAGCCATCCCCCTTTCATTCTCACCCACACTCAAAACAAACGGAAGCCCGGACCCAACCCCTCCCCTCAGAAAATCTCCTTTCGCAGGTCAAAATCTTCCTTCCGTAGGTCTACCCCCTCGCCAGCTGCACGGAAGAAGGCCCTTGTTCCGTTACGTGCGTTTATTGCTTTCCCGCGCGGGGGGCGTGGTTCGGCCAAGATGTCACATTGTCGTCAACTTGGGACTTTCGGAGACATTTTTCGGCTCGGAGGTGGTAAGATTTTTTTGAACAGGACTCTACTTGCTATATCCATTGGCCAGGAAATAAGGTACCGTCACTTTACAGTTGATTTCCTTGTTGGCAGTAAATCAACACCACGGCGAGGTGCGTGAGTATAAGTAGCTCGGACACGTTTTCACTCCCCGAAAAAATAATCCAATGCTCATGCAGCAATGTTAATAAGAGCGCATCCATACCCGAAGTGGGTTCGTTCAAAGTCCAGGCAACGGAAGGAACGTTGAAACATCAGGACTTATTTCTATAGCACGCTAATCTTCCATTCAGGTCACATTCCAACCGACGAAAGATAGGCCTAACGATAGTGTTTTCGAAATGAGCTCTTTTCAAGTAGGTCAGGTCGTCGACGTCGTTGTCCGGTCTTTTCCTCGAAGGAAGGACTGAGGAAGATTTAGCGAGATGGTGATCAAAAGATACATCAAAACACCTCTGGACCTTGAAATAAGTTTTGATGGTTTCCGAGGTTCCACCGCGTTGTTTGTCTTCAAATGACGACAGTTTCGTCCTCGTTCCAGAAGACATCTACGCAGTTGCTGCTCGCGAGTTTGGAGTTCACCGAAATTGTTTATATAGGTGGTTGAAAAGAAGTAGAGAAGGAGATATTCAACTAAAAAACAGGCCAAGGACCGGCAGACCTCGATGCGCGACTGCTGGCCAGGACGTGGCCATTAGAGATTACGTGCAAGGGCACCTTATCTCTAAACGTGGTTTGGCCTCTCTCCAGCAGGAAATAGGATATGGCTGCAGTTATTGGATCTACAAGAGTAGGGTTATTGAAGGAGGAAATCAACATTACAGGCCGTGCCGGAAGCTTCGTCTAAACGAGGAACAAATTGCATCTCGACTCTCTTTCGCGGAGGCTTATATAAATATGAACCAGACCTTTTGGGATCTGGCCATCTATGCGGACGAGAAAACTTTCCAAAATAACGAGGATGGCGGAGTAGAATTATGGTGTCCCAGATGGCAAAGGTTGGTCTAAAAAGAAACTTTTTCTTTCGTTCTCTTATTTAAATGTGGAATCTCTCTGAATTTCTCTAAATGTTCTCAACTGAAGATTTTCTATTAATATGTGCACTTTTCGCAGGTACGAACCACAAATCATTATTCAAAATGACAGGTGTGGTCGAATCAGTATCGGGGTTAGAGGTGCAATGACTGTCCAATAGATTCAAACCCCAAAGGCGGCGAATGACGGCCAGAGGGTATGTGGAGATCCTTCGAGAAAACTTGCTGCTCTACGCGCGAGCAGTAGTCCCCAAAAGCGGAGTAGTATTCGCTCAGGACAACTGCTCCGTACACAAGGCCAAAATAGCGAGGGAATATTTAGCCACTTGTCCAGATATCAGAGTCCTTCCGTGGCCAGCACACTCTCCAGATTTAAACCCCATAACAAATCTGTGGGGTATCATCGTCCAGGAGTGGTCCGCCGAGCGTGAGCGCACCGTGGAGGCTCTGGAAGGGCATGTGATGGCTTCCCTTGGGCGGCGTTCCAGAAACTTGTGGGGTCAATAAGGCGCAGGCTACATCAAACAATCATTTGCTAAGGGAAAATGACACGCTATTCAAATTATTGAAAAATAGCAGCGTTTTATTTATCCGCAAAAATATAAAATTACTAGGAAGTGAATTATTCCCCGGATGAATGATAGTTCTATCTGCCTGACAATATATTATTAATCCGAGAGGTAGGAAATTTCCATATCGGTTATTCGATAGCGACGGAGGTTGAGCAATTTATTTTTACGAAGCAAAAGGCAATTAGGCTCAATCAACCTAAAATCAAACATGGAGCTACTTGAGTTGTCGACATTCTCATAATTCTAATGATGTAATTTGTTGCATGTATTATCGGTAGAAAGTTGACGGTTATATAGCCTTTACCGGAGTATAAGCTCGGTGAGTAGTGTAATAATTTAGTAATTTAACGGTTTCGTGATCGTGTCCGCCCACAAGAATTTCTCTTAGGTGATGACGTTGGTCTTCTTAAATGGTTATTTCACACAACTCTCATCTAAGAAAATATTTTATGGAATACCCACTAACGAAAAAATATGCGGATTCCGTTTGCGAAAGATTGACTATTCTGAGGAAATTTCCATAGGACTTGCACTCGCTTTTTCCTTTAAAACTCATTTTCGATTTGTGACAAAAATATAGGCTAATATCCAGACGTCCTCTTCGCACGGTTAAGTATATATAAAATTAAGAAATTTATGATACCGAAGGAAATTTCGGTGACCGTTCTTTCTGGTTTGGAATTCTTTTTGAACCTGAACCTGATGCTTAAATTTGATACCCAAGTAAGGTTTCTTCTCCCTCTGTGTTTTTTTAGCTTTTAAGTAACAAGCACGCCATGTTATAAAGGTATAATATCAAGTAGTATTATCAAGCAATTATACGCTATTAATAAGGAGCGAGTTTTAACTATGGCAGTCGGGTTTTCGCGCTCATAAGACGGTTAGCGGGAACGAACAAAAATTTATTTGCTAGTATAAGTTGAAAAATAACTGTTAATAGATTGTAATTATGAAAATTCTTTGCATTTAAAGTGTGGAATAAATGTTCTTGCCTTTAAATAAATTCAACCATTCAATTTACTTTCTCTAACAAATAATTTAATAACTCCATTTACAGATATCGTTTGCGCCCAAGCGTAATAGAAAAAAATAAAACAGATACAAAGTAAAATGTTGACAAGAAGATAAATGGACGCGATTAAGAAACTTGGGCTTGTAGTTGCGAGGCTTACTAAGTGTTTAGTCAGTTGAATACTTTCGTCAACGAAACTATAACAGATATATTATACGCAGATGAGACATAAAACTCATGCTACTAAAATTAGCGGACTGAAGATTTGGTGCTCATATATCAAAACTCAATTCTCCCTTGATATAGAGCTTACAACAATCACGGAAACTTGGCGTTGATCAATTAGGAATACTGCGCATTTTTCCCACAAATCATTTCAGCTTTGGAACACATCCCTGGATTTCAGCCGGTAGGAAAACAGCCAGCATGAGTTGAAGAAGTAAGCCTGTGCTTGAGCATTTCTTGTATGGACCCTTCAACTAGGGCGAGAAGAGGCCTCCATTCGACCCTGATACTCTGACATCCCCTCAGTCTCCATTTCAAAAAACTTTCTCCTATCCCTCCCTCACCGCTTAACAGCCATATAGTACCAACATAAATTTTTAGTTCCCCTCATGGCCGCCAGTGGCGTGATAGAGCTTGCACACACATATCTACTAATGCCTGTAATTACATATGATGCATAGTTCATATCCTCCGAATAGATGTCAGTCTCTTCATAAATTATCCTGTGAAAACACAAATTTATTATGCGGTGTCCTAAGTTTTAATTTAGATGCTTTGTTTTGCACCTTATACTGCATTTACGTTTATGATAGCTGAGCGCTGGAGGTGTTATGTTCTAATTCAATGGTAAGTAAAATAAATATATTAGGTTCTCGAATCTTTAGTCACTGAAAACAAAATGTGAACTGCTACGTGGTACATGGTGTGCGGAGAAACCTCTTTGACGCTCTCCCAAATATTGTTCCCTGTGATGAACTATTGGAGGAGGCTTCAATTCAAAGAGTTACTTGGTTTTTTTATCGTAGCTTGTAATTGGTTTCAAATTAAATGTGTTCTTTATTTCTAATAGGAATGGCGCGCGCGTGTTCTCCGTGAGTATCCAGGTATAATTTCATGTACTTGGAGATTTTTCCATACATCGGGAAGAACGTTTGAGGTGCTTCCACGTTTGAGAGCTGAACTCTGTGGCTGCAGTAACCTTTACTCTTTTCACGCAACGGGAAGTGTCTGCCGGACCCGTGATCTCGTTGGTGATTAAGCCTCGTTAAGATTCAATTTTAGTCTCCCAGTTTCTCGTCCGACAGTTTTCCCCGTCGGCTGCGTTAATAATTAGAAGTTTGCAGGGAAGGTGGAGTAATTACCCAAAGGCTGATCCTTGGTGGCTACTGGAAGTCCCTGATTGGATAATGGAGGTGGCTAGTCGAAGGAGGAGACTCCCAGTAGCAATCTCGGTGGAAAGGTTTACTTTTGAGCCCGGACATTGGAGACCGATTCTTCTTCACTTCAGTGTCATCTGAAATAAATTGGTTCAGAAAACGTTTGAAAGTTCATAGTCCTAAATATGTAATATGAATATGCTTTTTACGCTGGAAAAATATAGTTCAATTTTCTACTTATTACCTCAATATTAATGTAGGTAAACCAAGCGGAAATGCAAATTGGTAGAATGTATCCCCTAATATCTTTCGCATAGCGACACAGGCTATTTAAAGCCATGGCTTCCTCAGGTAACTGAGGTAAAGAAAATAAAAATTTTGCGCTCATTCTGAGGAATTCAAAACTATTCGTTCTAGAAAACCATGAAACGAGACTATGGTGGTTGTATAAGGTCTTCTGAGTGCTTTTTACTGAGTAGGTAGTTATGTGTGCTACTCTTCCCTAATGCAATGAGTTATTAACTTTTACAGGAAGAATGGAATTTCCCAAACATTATTCATTCTTTGTTTCCATTGTTTTATTCAAATAGGGGAATAGCAACAAAAAACCTTGTAGTTCTTGCTCGACTTTCTTGCCTGCTTTCTTTGGACTGCTAATATCATCATATGTCTAGCAGTCCTGACCACCATGCTCCTATAAAGCCACCAAATAATCCACAGGGGAGAAAGACGCCTCGGTAGCTTAACTGGTTAAAGAACTCGGCGCGAAATCGAGGGATCTGGGTTCGAATCCCGGTCAAGGCAAATGGTTTTTCCTCTGTTGAATATCGTACTTATGTGCACTTTCGTGTGACTCCGTAAAGGTTACTACTGTGGCTATCCCCGGTTTCCTCAAAAAAGAATGTGTTGATGAAATGAATGTTTAGGTGACAAGGTTAAAGAGTTACGACAAAGATTAAGTGGATCAACCTTCTATCATATTTTAAAATACAAAAAAAAAGAAACGGTCATTTTAGACGAAGATGAATGAGCTAGGGGAGAAAAATTATTACTATTGATTGTTTGCATGTTTTATGGCTAACTCAAGTACAGCGATTGAAGTCTATTTAATATTATTATTATTTGTTGCGTATAGGCTCTGTTGGATAATGCAAAGCATTATGACTCAGTTCTTTCTTAGTTCCTTCCTTATCTTCCACACTTCTCTCATTATTCTCCATTTAATCTTAATTTAGTGGATTTAATATTACCAACCTATTAAAAATATGCCGTAAAATATTAGTAGTGACGGAAAAATCCCTGTACTGAATAATGTATGTGGATATTTATGGAATTGTTTACGACTATCTTCATAATTTATACACATGATCAACCATATATTCATTAGGATGGCTCTCAATTTTCATGCTTGGGAGATGATGGTGCTGGAGGAAAGGGTTGAGAAAGGGCTGAAATCAACCCCACTGAGTTGCGCCAACCTAATGGATTACGCGAATATCAATGGGCCCTATTTATGCACATTGGTGTGTGTTTATTTTAGATTTAGTTTCTAACCCGTCAAAAATGACGGGCAAATACCTATCTTGCAAGTCTTATTAGTATAGATTTCATTTTCATAATAAATGCTATATATTTGTTGTATTAGTATTTTCACTTCTAAAAGATCTGTTTAACCGTACATGTTATTTATGAAAACATATTAATTTTGTTAATATTTGTATATTAATGCTAAATAATATTGTGTCCTTTGTATATATTTAATCACCTAAAGTATTCTAAAAATGAGAGATTGTCAGTCACATTTGCCTTGTTTTAATCTAATGATAATCTAATAACTGAAGGTTAATGTTCTATTGGATTTCAAAATTTCTATAGGCGAATTCGTGAAGAAATCACACGCGCTTAGCAAATTCATTTTTTAACGTCGTAGAAAACAACGTCATATGTCTACAAATCGCTCATTCTTCGGCTGCGGCATGCTCCTTGCCCTTTCGTAAATGCATAAAACAATGCCTGATTTGAAAATTATGGAATTTCACGTTGAAATGCATTGTCTTAATGGCAGAACGATGATCTCTTTTTATATAACATCTCAAGTTTTACCAGAGCAATATCGTTAAATAAAACAGTATAACGTGCACGAGATATCAAGAATTACTATTTATTAAATTCATCTTAGGTCTAAGGCAATCTAGCACCAGTATTAATTACGGACGAATTAAAATAACTTAGTTAAAACCACTAATACGTCCTGCATTTCAACACTTGGTGTCATATTCAGGGCCTGGTTCATTATCATGAGTCACATTAGCTTCTCTCAGTAAGTTTCCGCAGGTTTTTCACACCCCGCTTCATGTGTGGGTGTTGTCCTGCAGTGGGTTTTTTCCGTGACGGATGTCAACCAAAATCCTCATGTTTTTCCCACAATTGTACATATCTTTTTACACTTATTTCTGATTCTTCATTATGTCGCGTTAATATTCTATCTCTATTGTTTTTAGTGTTATTTCTCTGATTTATATATTGCAATGTTTGTCATATTGACTGTATTCATGTACTTGCGAGGGGTTAGATGTAAGAAGGGACTTCTAAAGTCTGTATCTCGCCCCAATAAAGACGTTAATCAATCTATCTATGTATCTGAAGATGACACCAAGTGTTGAAACCCGGGTCGTGATAATAAATAGTTAGTGGAGTTTACTAAATTATTTTAACTCCACTGTAATGGATAACTTCCACAAAATCAAGCCCACACCCGTTTCTTTTGTGCCAGTTTTTATGCTTAAAAAACGTATTTCCGGTTTTATTCCGAGCAAGGAGCCGGCATACTGAGACGAATGTGGCAGCGTTGGCAACTACTGGGAGGTTAAATACGAAATACGGCGTAGAACTCAAGTTGACTATGTATTTTATTCCTCATGGCGTTTTCAGAAATTGAATTAAGAGTTTTCAAAGTATGCTGTTCGGCAGCACTACATAAAATACTCATTTTCAATGTCAATATCAACGGGAGCGTACATATAAGGCGGTTCTCAGTAATGATCATTGCCAACGAATTTGGTGAAATTTATGCCTGTCCTTACTACTGCGTTAGTTAATTTATTGGCAGCTTTGAACTACGTAATTTGAGAATTTTCCAACCTATAAATTCAGAATATTTGAACGTTTCTTCATTGATAGGTAATATTTTGAAAAATACAATGCATGATCACTCAATGGCTCCACAGTTTTTCCCGATCATATTTGCGGTATATCTTTTTCCTGATACAAACATATATGTAACATTTCTACTAGGTTACGATAATCAAAACAAAATGTAGGATCATAATACCAGATAATGTATATTTGATCGACGACAGAGGAGTAACAGAAAACTGGATCTCAGACAGTGCTAAAGACTAGGTATCAGAAACTTCCTGAAAAAGAGCCACGAAACATCGAAACTGTGGACTTTACTTGCCATTAGTGAAAACAGGAAATTATAGCTTTAATATATTGCGACATTTTAAAGTAATTAATCTGAATTCGATCGTAAAGTTACAATTTGTATGATGGTGCCATGGTTATAATGTCGGGTTATATTATTGGGTATGCGTAATTTTCCAATTCGCAATATAGGACTTACTTGTTTCAACAGTCTCAGTGTTGCCATGTATTATTTCTTGGTGTTATTACATATTAAAATGAGATGGAAACTGCGAAATCAGATACTTTTTATTGACTATTCGAGGATTTATGCTATAAAATAAATAATTAATCGTCATAATCACAAATTATATCTAAAAGTAATATTACGTCGATATAACAGTGACGTTCACGAAATACATGAGGTTATTGACATTCATATTTAACTATATTTTCTGAGCAATTAAACCCAATAGAGTAGTTGGAGTACTCTAAACAATAATAAAAGGATATATTAATCCTAAATTTCCTTATCAGGTAAAATTTAAAATTTTTCTTATGAATTCAGTACTACGTGGCACAGGTTCCTCCTTAAGAGCGTAATTTACTAAGGAGACGATAACTTAATTTCCGTCGGAGGTGAGTGAATGGGTATTTACCACACGAGATCTGTCTTTGAGGTGTCCGATGGATTTTGTTTATTATTGCCAGGAAAGGCGAGGCTCTTCAGGTGGGGACGTAGCAGACGTAGTAATCGACCGCCTCTAATGAAAAATGTGAACTCCCGCGCCTCTCACTTATCCCCACTCCCTCTGCCCTCCCCTCTCTTGGACTAACGCGGAAGGAGGGCCGCCGTTTTGGAGGGCCGCCTCACAATTTCTCCTGATAATCCTGGGCAGTCAACTTCTCCCTCCATCCTCTACTCCGATTTTTACGTCCGTCGTTCCCCTTCACCCGGCGGGGGAAAAATATATATATATTGCGAAAAACAGCATTGCGCAGCATCTGCTGAATATCATTGGACTTCCTTCCCCCACTGCCAGCTTCCTTGCCCCGAAAACCCAATTCCTTCCCTTGTTTCTTTTTCCGGAAAAATCTCCTCTCTCTCCTAATCTCCTGTCGCCGCTAAATTTCCGCCAGTTACCCGTTTTAAATAATTTTGTAGTACGAAGCGTTCGATGGACAACCAGAAGGTATGTCGAAGAATCGAAGAAGAAACAATGATGCACGCTCAAAAGGAGAGTGGTGGATTGGGCACAATTAATTTTCGAGACTGTTAAAGTTGGTGGCAAATAACTGGAGTTGTAACATGATAATCAAAGGTTTAGGAAATGGTGGTTTTGACCCATTGCCATTAGTTATTTTGAGCAATGGCAACATTAGCCAAAGATTAAGGTCTGTATTTACTTTTTGATTCCTGAAATAGGTTGTAGGGTAAAAATGAGAGACTTGATGTTGTCAGGCATTAGGTACTTCGTTGGCTTCCATGACTAAGTAAAAGACAACTTAGTAGTGTAAGAAAAACTTTTATTGAATTTGCCTAACAATTTTTCAACCTACACCGAATCGGCATATTCAATACATTTTGTTTCGTGGACTATGCAAAATTTTCTTTTGCTTAGTTAAAAAGTAGGGATTGGTTTAAAGCTACCTTGCTCGGTTTTATAGTGCCGTGTTATCTCCGGAAAATGAAGTTACCCTTACTTTAATATGATGCTATCTGAGAGTTCGGTTTTTTAAATTGACTGTCCGTCGGTTAGTCTTTGGGGAGATTAACGACAACTGATGTCATTTGCACCAGTTATTGTAAGAATGGGATGGAAGGGAAAGTTATGGAAGGGATAGTTAGCCTATGGAGAAGGATGGAGATAAACCTGGCGTCATAATTAGCCTACTCTTAACGAAAGTCACATATGGGGCCACTGTTTAAGCCCCCCTCCTACGTACGGAGTACTCCACTTGGAGTGCATCCACAAGGCATCCATTTAGGGATCGGAATTACGCTCAAACATCTCTGCAACTGCATACATTCTTATCTAGGACATCGCGACGCGAAACCAGTACTCATAGACATCGCAACAACCGGATTCTCTTTGAAGATTACATCGGATAGTAGGTTGGACGAGTCAAACACCATCGATGGGAGAGCCACATAGGTGATCATAGCGAGAAAGTGTTTTTCTGGAGATTGTAATGCCGTCTGAGAAGTGTAGACCGTCGCTTCACCTACCGGTTTCACTTAACCACTCTTCGGAAAACATTGCCCGTGTGTAGGGAGAAATAGGACAGTGGGGGACGACCCAATTTCATTGTTCATTTACACTGAAGTCAGTGGAGCGGGGTTTTTCACAAATAATAAACGTGAGAAAAATCATAATTACTTTGGGAATGACTTGCCTCTGCCTCTTCACCTGATTATGCCAACTTAGCGTCCCTTTCTGTGGTCTCCTGCGGACGCATAATTTTCGAATTAAAAGTCGACTTCAGTTTGAAGGGACGTCCCTCACTCCCTTTAGCTCTTCCGGCGGAGGACGTATTTCCGTCCCTTCCCTTATCTCACTCTGGGCTATGACCACTTGCTTTTCCGTGTGCGAAATTTGTGGCTTCCGATAAAAGCCTCAACTTTCCTCATCGAGGGGTTGCTGATATGAATACTCACACAACTATCTGCTTCCATGGATTTGTCAGTCTTCCTTAAGCTGCCTCATGGAGATTGGAAAGGATTATTAATGACGATAACAACTGTGTTTCAATCCACATAGTTTTAACGGGTACTACTAGTTTCAACACTACGGCGTCATCATCCGGTGCAAGCATTAAAATCGTAGCCAGTGGTATATATACTCAAAAGGTATGGTGGAAATGGGGAAGGATTACTTAGGGGAGTGGTGGTGGTATGACGGTGGAGGAGTTAGGTGTACAGATGGGTCCTCTTCCTAGAATACAAGGCTACGCTTGAAAGGATTGAATTTATTGGAAAGAATTCATAAAATCTATTTATCAGCAACAGTGTCAGACCATGCACCAGATTAAGGCTAGTTATAGACTATTTTTCAGGTGCATTGCACTGTATGAATGTGAAATCTCGGCTTTGCGAGACATGAAAAGATTGGGGGCTTTGTGCAAGTAGTACTATGGGAGAATAAGTTTATACTGAATATAGATTTATTATGCTCTGGGAATCATCCTTAAGGCAAATGCTTGTAAAAATATAAATTGGACATCATTTTCGAAAATTGGAAACGTTTAAGCTAGAAGTTTAAGTGTTACTAATGGGGATGTATTTAGAACTTAAAGAAGGAATGCACTTTCGGCGACAAAGCCTAACGAGACATTACAATCTGATTTATGCTGGGCCTGTCGTGGAAAGAAGATACTGGGAAAGGAGGGCTACAGTTGCTATTCTATCAACGAAAGATGTACGGCATGGTGTGTTAATCTTGTCCAGAATTTAAAGAAATGGCGGAGAACAGACGTGAAAGCTATGCTGCAGCATGGAATTCACACCCCTCGTATTTAAACCTGCAAACTCAGACGTATTCATTCACGGCCTAGTCCCTGACACGGCCTCTCATGACTTTTTTCTCTAGTCACTTCAGCTTCGCGTATAAATCTTGTGTAAAAAAATAACGTTTGATAAGTTACAGATCCATCAAAAGATCTAGTATGCTAGCCAGCAGGTACTTGAAACTGAGTCCAGTATGATTTGAGCCGTTTTTGAAGGTTTCATACGATCATTAAATCATCATCATCACCACTAGTACTGGCGAGGAAGCTGAATGTTTTACATACCCTAGCGCATATCTACTATAATTTAAAAATAACCAATATATGGCAGCTGGCGGCCAAAAAACTTTTTTTTTTAATGGAGAGAAAATTTCCATTAGCCGTAAAGAGGATGGCGTTGATTTCTGAAAGTGACGATCGTGCAGGGACTTTATAAGTAAACGCGATTTTTCGACGGCTAGTGGGTGATACTGGGAGTACGAAGTAAACCATTAACAAATCAACCATGGGATTAAGTAGCTCAGCGAGTATGGCAGGATGATGCATGTTACCAAGCATGCAGGGGCTGTATCACGTGATAGTGGAAAGCTCTTCACAGTAGTCAGAATCTTCAAACTTGTGCTGAATCAACAATCGTGTAAAACGGACTTAACCTTTCAGACTCTATCACCTCCCATACTAGTTCTCTTAATAGCTTTGTCACACTATAGGTATGTTCAGTCGTAGCAATTTCGAATAATACTCGCGGCATACCCTCGGTACCCGGAGAAAGTCGAGGTCGCAAGAGAAGAATGTAGAGAGGGAAATAGTTTATTTACTTAACTCTTCTATGACTAAATTCAATCTGAAATACACCCTCTGGGCAGGGCTAGTAATGGTACCGACTCTTAAAAAAAATTTAAGATTGATTTACGGGTGGCATACATATCACCACCCGTAAGCTCGAGCTCACACACGTTCGTATACCCTCATGTGCATTTTTTAATTTTTGCATAACATATCTTTTGGGATTTATGATTTATTGTTGATGCTTTATGTTTTATTTGGTCATATTGAGGACATAGTAAGACATGGATTGTGCGACTCTTTTTTTCGGGTATATTTCGAGTAAATTATTGGAAGAGTCCATATCTAGAGTAGTGTATTTTTGAGAGAAATGAACTTGGTAAAGCAAATTCAGGGCCCCCCAACACCTTGCACTCAACGGAAGACCTCGCAGCAACATTTGAGAAACGCTTTACACAGTGAAACAACTCATCCACGTTTTGCATCTTTTTTCTCATGAAGCTTTACATACTATATTTTTTTCAGAATGACTAGACAATACTTGTATCTTGCTTTGAAAATTAGAGTCTGTGTTGTTAAAAACATTTCTATTTTGCATCCTCATGAGTCGACAAGGTTAAAAATTGAAAACGCCACATTAAGTGCTGTGGAAGATGGGTGTATATATTTTTATTGCAGAGTTCGTTGCTCAAGCTGTTTTACTTACACGATTATCATGGAAATATATTAATAATAGGAAACTAGAAACAAAAAACACTTCTACTAATAAGAGTCATTTCAGTCAGCTCCTGCTGTCCTCTGTAATGTCCTTGGAGAAGGACTGCATCATTAACATAACTTATAAGTATTTAGGAAGCGTTGCTAGTAAATTGATGAAGTTATTTACGTGAAAGTTAGTCCATTTCTGTCAGAAGAGGACCTATCAAAAGCGTGTGCGTTAATACAACGAGATAGCAGTCATTTTCCATCGTAAAAGTCATTTTAGGAATTTTTGAGGTACTGCCCTGTCTGTGAAATCTGTGAAATAAGTGATGCAACCTTTCCTTAACTGTAAAAAATGATAAGAAAAGCACGATCCCCTCCGCTTTTCCTTATTAAAAAAACGTTCATGATCATCTTCATCCGGCGTTAACTTCGTGAGTAATAACTAAGGACCGGAAAAGTTGGCTCAATTCGTTCATTACGACGAGACGATGGTAGCAAAGCATATTAAATCCCATTGAGGACCGGGGTGTGCGACGGTCGGGTTTGGCGTAAGGGAAATTGCAGGGTTTGGGGGGGGGGGGGGAAATAGAAGTGGTGATGGAGAAGGAGAAGCGGGGGCAGACAGGGTGACAGATAAGAAAAGTGGTGTCGGGGGAGGATGCCCGGGAAGTTATGACCGCTGACATTTTTATCCGAGGAATCCGAGGGAAAATGAGGAAGGAGAAGGAATTTTAAAATGGTGAGATATAAAATTGTAAAAAGTTGTACGCTTCCATGAGGGCATTGCAAAAGATGGGGAATTTTCTTCGTGGGGAATTTCAACAGTTAAAGAACAAAGGGAATTAGGTTTACGATTTAGTGACGATGGCATCTCCGTTATTGACAAATAGGGAATAATAAGGAATTCAGAAATGTCAGCTGGAGCAAAGTAGTGATTTTGAACGCGGGACGAAAAATGTCTGCAGAAGGAAATTTCTGATAAACGCTTGTGTCATTAAGAAACCATTCTACGTGCTGTCTTGGGACTGTGAATGTGTTAGGAATGGTTAAATGATGCTAATATGTTCAACCTAGGCTAGAGGTAGCATCTAATACTGTTTATAGCCCATGTGTAGTAGCTGAATTAGGAACGTACTACTTTCTGCATTAAATGTGACTGGTCTCGAATGCTAACGTCAAATTCTCTTTCCTTTTTCCCATAAGAGACGGATAGCTGGTTAAGAAACATTAACAACCTTCACATTTCTTAAAATCGCAGCATTTAAAACAAAGACCTTTACTTCTTATTTTATTTAATGTGAAAATTTTGTCTTCCAGTTTTTAATTAAATGAATGTTTTTATTTTAGTCATTGTAATGACTTAGCGTAAACTAGAAATTATATGGTTAGTTTTTATTTAAATTTGAACATTTTCGTAATAAGGATATATTGTTCGAGTTGAGGAATAATTAAGAGGGTGAATGAAGGAAAAGCGTTAAGAATTTTCCGAACCTTCTGTGACAGCACTTCCATTCTCGGCACAAATTTAAAGATGTACTTGAATTAATATAACTTGAGTTAATTCTCATGTGGTAGGCAAAGGCTATTAGCCGTTTGCCCGATTTCCATTCCCTTTCATCAAATCCTGGGATTAGATCATTCACTGGTTCAATTAGATCTCATCTTGGAAAATGTCTGGTACGTCTAGATCTTCTATCGACTAAACCATTCGCTATCTTCAGAGCGTGACGAGAGGAGAAACAAGTATTCCATCTTCTCTCCAAGAAAATCTTTTCAGTGCAGCGTCATTTTTTCTTCTTTCTCACGTCAAAAAATGATCTCTCCCTACGAGCCATTTTTAAAAGGATCTGAAGGATCAGTGTTGAGGGTAACAACGGCACAAAATTCATTCTGAAGGGGGTTTTAAAACCTTCTGTGATCAACGGCATCAGGTAATACAAGAAACAGCTTAACATAAGCTGGCTCTACACCTTCTGCAGCAGTGCGTCTATTAGCTTCTTCTTCTACTTCCCGCATTAACATGAATCCAGAGCAAACGGATTTTCAGATCTCAAAATATGTTCCAAGAGACTAATAAGATTCTCGCTGATACCATGATTAATGGCATTGTTTATGTGTGCGCTAAGAGCATACTGATTATCCAAATGTAATTCTGTCCATATTGAGGCCGTACAAATTTTCCATCATCATTATGAGTAAGGTTAGCTGCTACATTAAGTTAGTGATAAACTTGACCGCTAGTAATGTAACTATAAACTCCTCGACCGTTGACTGTTTGATCGTCATCTACAGTGAATGAAGCCATTGCAAAACATAAATTCAAATTTCAAATCCTTTCATAAAAGTCATCAGAAAATGGATGGCGTCGAAGAAACGATCGCGCTAACTCGTTCGAAAATTCTGGATATGGTAGATCTATCCTACCATGCAAGCAGCAGTCCCCAAATGAATCTCAATTAATTCAATTTGACATTAGTTCTTCGGGAAAATGCAATTCTCCATAATGAATACAAACAACACTAAAAGGTTGCAAACTATGGTAAGAAATATCAGCCGTTGTAGCTGTCTTGTAGGAACTTATTCGGATTAGCCGTAATGCTTGTTGTCGTCTTGAATTTCTCCGATGTTCTTTTCTAATCGTTGATGATGATCATCATTAAAATCTTCTGTACACCTCTGAGCCGTTCGTTCTTGCATACCTTGAAGCCGCTAATTTTTTTTGTGAATCTGATTCTTGTTCTTTGGTTATTTTGTCGTTGCCTTATCTTTTACAAACGTAGTTCCCTTTGTTCGTTTGATTCTCCACTTCTCTGGATTCGTGCAAGATCACGTATTATTTCTAAGTGCTTTAGAAGACCATCGGAAGACTCATATTCTTGCCTCATTCTTTTCTGATCGTTCTTCTTTTGAGAGTAAGAATCATTTTGTTCAATCATCATTTCAAATAACCTATTTTTACATGTGATTTTTGCTATCAGGCTTCGTCTTGTAGATGTCAGTAAATTTTGTAGGATTTAAGACTTTCCCGGCGAATGCTTAGGATGAATAGTTCTTCATTTTTAGGAATTAAACAACTTGAGGAACTACTATTGAGTCATCAACTTGTTCTATTTGCTCCGGAATAAAATTCTTTGAGGTATTGGGCATTGGGTCATCACCTTGTACCATTTGCTCCTGAAGTTCTCTTTCAGGTTGTTCTGTAGATCGGATCAATATTCTACAGCCCCTGAAAGACTCACGTAAACACTTTCAAAATTACGTGATCAATACCATTTACTCAGTAGCAGCCATTAACCACACATGGGTTGGGTTGAAATATATTCCAGCTAAAATTTCAAAATACATCTGTAAAAGAGATTTTTTTAAAGAGGCGTAAATGTTTCAGGCATGAATTTCCATTCCATGTCTATGCTGCGGTTTCCAAGTGAGAAAAATATTCAATTGTTGAAGTAGTGCAAAAATTTGAGATTTTCGAGCTAAAAACTAAAATTCCAGGAAAATGCGATGGGTATATGGAAATTGAATGCAAGAATTAAAACATTTGTTTTTTTATCTATCTTAAAGTAACATTTTAAAATTGTATCAGGAGTGTAAGCAATTAAACAAAGGAAACAAAGAAACCTCTGTATAAGAAAAATGGAGTAGTTTAGCCTTTTTACATGTTAAAAATGCAAATATGTTTTGCCCAATATCTTGTAAAAAAGAGTTTTCCCAGAATCAAGACCTAGGTAAATCGCTTTTTCGTACCCTATATTAGTAACTTTGTAACTTTCATCAAAATCGTTAGAGCCGTTTTTGAAGTAAAATTTACACACACACACACACACACACATATATACAAGATTTGCTCGTTTAATAGTATAGGAGTTTGGTTAACAATTTGGCTGATATTTTACAGTTGGACTCTTAGGAATCTTAGTGGGATTCTTATCTATATAGAGTGGGGTTGATGTTTTAACTTTGTTTGGGTATTCAAAAGTATTACTTCCGGCCTCCTTTATTCTGCTTCTTGTAAAGATAGGTATATTAATTATTTTTAGGGAAATTTCATCGTGTTTTGTTAATTGTAAAGTATGCACATATAAGAAAAACACCGCTTCAGTTAATATTTATTGAATGTCTCCTGTACAATGCGGTTGCAGTAAATAATTTCGAGATTCGAGTTCAAACAGTATTGCTTTGACATTCGATTTCGAAATTTCAGTCGCGTTCTACTTAAGCATTGAGGAATTATCGTGTCTGCTGATATGGGTGTAAGTTGATTTAATGTGAAATTCACTCATAATACATGTCTGTAAACAGGAGTATTACGAGTATATTCGCGACCTCTGTTTGCGCTCGCATGTAGTAGGATAGAAGTTCTCTTCTGAGAGACCGGGGCGAGTTTGTCTGCCCTTAGTTGCAGAGGGAGGAGCTCTGTGAATAAGCGACCGCAGAATTGATATTGGGGCGCGCGGAGAGGAATTCAGGAAGTAGGCTACAGTTGCAGGGAAATTGCGGGAATGAGGCATGGTAAAGGGTGCGAACAAAACCATCACTTAGAATTAATCCCTTGAGCACTTGCCCCGAAGGTGGGTGTCACAAACATTTGCGCATGCCTTGGATGGGGAAAGTAAGAGGGTCCAACTTCTTAAGGACAATCTTGCCAACGAGAGCGAAATAATTATCTGCAAGCCCAGGGCAGGCGGAGATACAAATACATACTTGCGTAATTTAAGCATGACTGTTTCGACCGCAATTCTGTAAAAAAGCACTATGGCATATTGAATTCCTTGAACCTACTGTCCCGCATGTGTACGTGCCTTTATCTTCAAAATCATTTCTTGATCATAGCAGAAAATAATTAACAGCGTCAGTGAAATAAAACATGAAATGCGCTTCTAACTTGGGCATAAGCAGTAGGAGGGAAAAATAATTCATCATAAACGATGATTTGATGATGATTTCATCAATAATTGTAAAGGTTTTTTCTGAGCGCAATAGCCCTCAGCACTTAGCCATGTGACAAAAGGAATCATTATAAAGATGCCCAAATAATAATATAAAACTAGTTATAAAACATTTGGCCAGCTTAAAAAATGTATGTTTTATTAAAAAAATAATTTAACCCCATTAACTATCGATTAATGGAGTTATTGGTAATGAATTGTTATTTTATCTCTCAGAATAAAATGCCTTATTTTGAGAGATCTCTTTCTGACAGATTCTTGATGCACTGCCCAATTCATTAGGCGGGTCATTTCATTCCTTCCGCTGCTTTGCTCATCAGTCGTAGGAAAAAAAATGAGTGTAGGAATCTTAAAGTCTCCTTCACTGTTTCGACTTTACTCGGAAAATGTATTTGCAAAATTATTAATGAAATTAGATATTTGTCCATCCTGCGCGTTCTATCTGAAATATCACACGTTACAAACAAAAATTATACGCTATTCATCGTTGTTTGTAGAAACATATTTTTTGGTTGGCAAATGAATAGTTTCCCATAAGCTGTATCTAAATAAAGTGGTAATTTAAACCTGTAATTAAAAAATGTTAAAATTTTACATAAATAAATAAACAATTTCTATGAACCCTTTAAATAATTTTTAATTTCACATTTTTAATTAGAATTTTTTCAAATTGGTAGTTAATATTTATTTAGCACATGGAAAAAAATAAGTAAAATATTCATGTCCAAGAATGATGAATGAATAGAAGAAAAATATTAAACAGGAAAACGCGGGCTTTGAAATTCAGAATTCAGCAGACTGCGCGTTTCTGATTACATAACATAATTTACAGAAAAAAGTAAGACGTTATGAAAACACGGAACTTCATTGAAAAACGTATGAAAAAACAAAACTTGATATATCGATAATAGAGTAATCGATAATCAGAGAGTACATGAGTGAGAGAATTTTTTCCGTACCTAGAAATTGATTTGTAGTCCAATTGCTTATTTCGGCCATTATTTTACGGTGACAGCAGGAGATGGAAGGCTGAGGAACAGAATGGTCTGCTCAATAGAATTAATGGTAACTTGCCCGGATGGAGCGACATGAGATGTGATCGAGGTTGACGTTTGGGGATCAGCAGCTGAGTAGGAGCGACCTTCTACAGTTCATTGCTGCCACGTGCGCACTTTGATGCAAGTGTATCCCGCACGCAAAGTGAACTTCTAGTTAACTTGATGGACAAACTCGTTATTAAATATTACCAGACGGATACAAAAATTTTTATATTTGAATTATAAGTCCCAATATAGAGTCCAATAGATGAGCCAGGGTCACTCCAAGTTGAGCATAACAATACTGTTCACAATGACTTTGCACCACCAAAAATGGCAAACCCTTATTCCGAATCCTCTGACATAGAACCTCGGACAACATGTACGTATTTACGAGATTTAATCCCGTCTTGTCGATGGTCACCTGAATGGCCGAAATGCATGCGTAGAGTCAAAATTCCTCTGATTTTATTGACAGTTAGGATTAATCTTTAATTTAAACTGCATAAGAAGGAAGCCGTCTTATTACGAATGAGAGACGGAAGAAAATAGAAGTTCAATTGGCGAAGGAGTTAGACAAGGATGCAACATCTCACCAGCCCTGTTCATCATGTACTTGGAAGAGGAAATAAAAGAATCACAGTACATGGGACTGAACGGAATAAAGATTAACGTAGAAGTAATAAATATGCTCCGCTTCGCAAAAGACATTGCAGTAATAGCAGGAAGTCATGCATGATGATCTTCAAAGATCAATGCACCAAGCTCTTCAAGAATATAAAATGAAAATGAAAAAGAAGACGTCCAAAATCTTCGGATGCGGAAGAGAGACGCTGAAATCTAATCTAAGGTAAGAGGAGATAAATTTGAACAAGCCGAATCTCCACTCATATCGGAAGTACCATTATGTGGGACAGAAGAAGTACTTCAGACATCAAGTGTAGATTAGCTTAAGCTCTTACAGCATTCATCATGAAAAGCCGACTACTGTGTTCAAATACCCAAGGACTACGAGAGAGGTAACAGAATGCGAAAACGTTCGTGTGGAGCGTGTCACTCTATGGATCGGAAACATGGACACTTGGAAAAGCAGACCAGAAAAGATTAAAGGCATTCAAAACCAGGAGTTGGAGGAGGATGTGGAATATCAAATGGACAGATAAAATGAGAAACGAAGAAGTATACAGAAGAGTAGAAGAGGAAAGAACCATGGGGAACACTATACAGAAAAAATAAACACTTCTTGAGGCACAATGGGCTTGTGAAGAGTATCATAGGAGGAAAAATAGAGCGAAAAGTCCCAAAAGGAAGGTCAAGGGATAAATAGATAGACCAAATAAAGAGGAAAGTACATGAAAAGAACTGCGAGGTAGAAAGGTAACTAGCATTAGATAGGGAAGGATGGAGGGCAACAGTCAACCAATCTTAAGATTGAACGACCAATGAAGGACGATTTAGTGTTCCTATTTAGTGCATATGATTTCAATTTACTGACAACTCTTCTGATGACGACTTGGAAACATCAATTGTTGCTTCGGTGATTTCTGTGAATTCTGCGCTCTAAATTTTAGTAAGAATAAATTTAGGGTAGTAAGGATAAAGGAATTAATCTTGAAAGTCACAAATTTGGGTCTGTAAGGGCCAATACTCTCCATAGTCCTGGAAAATTCTGTGATTGGACAGAAGTTTAATATCCTTTTTCTTTGATGCTGATGAGGTAAAATTATGTCATTGAATAATAATGTATGCTTGAGAAGAGGTTAAGAGAAATGAAAGAATGTCTTCGTTCGCCTCAATAGTTGAACAGTTGCCTTACAGTGGCAAGAAAGAGTACAGTCAATGTATTTTTTTTATTTCTTGGAAATAGTAGACTGAGGGAAATATAATAAGTCAGAATTGAAGTGAAAATTTATATAGTGTTTTCTGCAATGTTGTTTTTCCTGCGGAATGCCCAGTTTATTATTCGCTGTTTTATGTTCTCTCCATTTTTCGGTTCATCTCAACGTCCGTTGAGATTTCGGAGGAAATGAAGGCATCTACATGATTACTTATCGGATGAGTAGTTATCTCAATGCCATTATCTAGGTTGGCTCTGCGAAGTAATATATTTCTTTTAAGATCCATAAATGTAGTATAAAATGTTATGAGAACTGGTACTTGATGGCAGGGGAGGATGACAGTTATGGGAATGCTCGTGACTGAGCTTTATTTAACGTGAAACTAAGGATTATTTTGCGTATTATATTATGCAAAATAATATTCACTCTAAGGAAAATGGTATTTATAAACATGGGATTCGTTTCTTGACGTTTACAATATCAATAGGCAAGTGATATTAAATTTATATAAGTGAGATTATGTTCCTTATGGTCAGAAGTTATCTCGAAGAGTTAACCTTCGTCATTTCAACACCTCGGTTATCTAGTTATACGGCTGAGACGTCATAGTCACTGCGTGTATAACCAACGCTGGACGTATTTGTTTGGACATAATACCTATTTTCATAGTAATTGGCTGTTCAAAGATATTTTTAACAAGGTAAAAATCGCAGTTCAAAAAAATTGCACGTTTGGCAATAAAAGTTGGTATAATTCATTATATTGATGTTGGTGATGTAATAGGATGTGAACATGTTTGACTGTACTTTTAAAGCGCTGATTACACGTAGGAGTTGATTTCTCTACGAGTCCACTTGGAAGGTGGACTTGGACGTATAACGTACCTACGAGTTCGCCATCGATAGTGGCGAAGTTCGATACTTGGACGGAGTAGCCGCCTATATATGTGCTCGGTTTGCCTGCTGAAATTGATGCTAGTAAAGTTAATGAACCCTTCATTGCGGTATATATAAAATATTTGTTTTCTCAAGTTGATTTTAGTGTAAGTATAAAACCTGAAATTGAGGTATATGGGAAACTTTTACCTTCTCAAGTTGTCTAGAACCTTACATGAGGTGCATGTGAATGTTTCGCATTCTCTAGTTGACATTTGACCAAGTTCAGAGTCTTACATAGTGGTGTATTGGCAATGTTTGAATTCTACATTTTAAAGCTGATGTTAGTGCACTTAAAGAACGTTACTCGGAGATGAATGTAAATAGTTAGCCAATTAGAAGGATTATGAGGTGTCCAGTTACAAGTCGTACACAATTTATACCTACCTAATAGGCTTATTGTAAGTTGAAAAACACTCTCTGAGGTTAAAATAAAGGTTTGCATACTAATTTAGAGTTTTGAAATAAACATATATGATACGAGCCTTCTCTTTAATGCAGTAAAACATATAATATTCGTATTATTCTCTATTTTGTCATTTTTTCATTGTGCAATTATGTATTGTTCACGTAATAGAGGGAATATTGTTCTAAAAATATACTTACAATGTCCTTTCCAATAATAATGTAATTTCCTTATCTTTCGGCTCTTTTTTATGCATTCATAATTTCAAGAATACCTCTTCATCTAATTTTTGAGTTATTTGTTTTGGCTACGGGTTCCGCGTGATGAAACCGTGGCGCACAGTGAGCTGAAATCGGAAAAAGCTGGCCAAAAATCCAATTTTCGACTTCTTTATTTAGAACCGGGAATGAAAATTCCATATTTTAGAAGGTCCATGTGATGTGAAACTGAAGTTCTTTTTTCTCAAAAGTATATATTAAATTATTACAGTCCGTCAAAAATTTATAAAAATCCAAGAAATCTGGAATGCGCGATTTTTACGAAATATTTCCAAGTTTGTTTCCCGGGCAATGGGATATCATAAGGAATTAGACAAGTTAATAATATTTATAGTATATTATAAATATTATTAACTTAATAAAATAATGTTTATAGTATTATTCTTCTAAATATTAAAGAGCTAAATGTTTTGCGGTCAACTCTTTATTTAATAGCTTTTTAATTTGTTTAAAATATCACTGTTTTTTGATAATTTTGTACCTCTTGCTAGAATAAATGTACTTATCACCGCTTGCCACTCCTGAGATATAAACAGCAGGAGTAATATTGAAGTCTATATTATTAGACGGAAAAGAAATATCTTGCACAAACTTGCACCCCTTCTTTTTTCTCGTGGTAAAGCAAAATGATGTCGGGCGGGTCTCGCGCCCCTTGACGCGCCTAAATTAAGAGCCTTAAATTATTCAACTGTGAACAAATCATAGTATTAACTAAAAATGTGGAAGTAATGATTTTTGGACAGATTTGTCTGATTTCAGCCCACTGTGCGGCGCCTGCAACTACCAATCATTGCAAGATTCGCGACCGGTACGTATTGGTACGTGTAGACACGATCGCCCTTCGTCGAAGCGGAGTCGGTCGTCATAGTCGACTCGATATTAATCGATCATATAGGAGTCAACTTCTGTGTGTATCTGGGGCTTTAAGCGATTCCCTATGTATCGAATTTTGTGCCCGTCATTATTAAATCAAATTCGATGTTCTCCCACATTCACTTCCTTTTCTATGTGCTGGTAATTGACCTTCTTACAGAATCCCTAATGCACATATGTGCTTTTTAAATCAAAATATATATAAGCCATAAATTTTATGCTGCGGAATTCATTCATTAAAAAAATATAATTATTAATTTACTCATGTGTTTAATACATAACATAATTGCCTTCCTATAAAATTATCTGGTTTTGGAGCGTTTGAATTATTCTCTAAAATATTTGATTTTGCGTATTTTATGATATATTTATTTTCACTTATCATATGCGAATAGTTTCCTTGGGTTTATGTTTATATTCATGGATATATTTTTACACTTGGAAAATATTTAATGAGTTACATTCTGAGTGAAAGTTTCTCGGGATTCACACGGGGTAAGATTTTTTAAATGTATCAACGTGTCGATGGTTGACTCAGCCATTGTCATCAGGATAATGAGATATAGCCACAGATGCCCCATTGTTGTGGAAGCCGTTACGCGCTCTTTGAATTTCTTCAATTACTGGGCGCCAATTCCTACTTAAGTTGAAGCCGTTGTCTCTATTGATATTATTTTGCTCCATCTGTATCAATATCGCTTCTTTCGTTATTTTTTCTCAATATTTGGACGCCCGGGAAAGTAGTGTAGAATTTGAGAAATCGACACGATGTCCATGGTCAAGGCTATGCTCTGTTAATGCACACTTTTCCGGTTGAAAAAGCCTAATACTTCTTTCATGCTCTTTAATTCTTTTCTCGATGGTCCTTCCTGTCACGCCAATATACGCCCTACCACACTCGCATGGTATGGACAGGAAATTTTTGATTTTAGCAGGTGGTAGTATATGTATCGTTTCCACTCCGTGTCGTTTTAATATCCTCGATATCTTGTTAGATATAGATGATATATAAGGATGGCAAGCCTTAGCGATGGGTTTTTCTTTCTCTTCAAACGTCTCCGCTCAAGTTACATTCTGTATTATTTTCACGCTTTTGCACTTTAAAGTTCGAGAACACAGTTTGGAATTAATAGTTCTTTGGATTAGTCTCAATGCCTGTTATCAAAAATGGAATGTATCCTTCATTTGAACACTTGATTTGGTTCCTTAGCTGTTGGGGATTTTTTATTTCAGACAGACCGACAAAATGTGCCCAATATTCGCTTCGAACGTTGTGGAAAACTCTCAAAATGGAGAACTAGGACTGCCGAATGAGTTATGTGTTGGAAAAGAGATTAACGGTCCGATTTCATATGGCATCTGGTGACTAAATCTCCTCGAGGGTGCAGCAAAAAACCCGCTTAATCTACATTTTGTCGCAGACTTGTTGTGAATGGAGGAGTGGAATCGCAGCCCAGTCACGAAGCGGCGATATCTCTCGTGCCATTCTTCCTCGAAGACAGCACGAAACTTCCGGCGGGAACTAACCCGGGTCACTTAGCTCTCTCATTTTTAGTTTATGGGGTGTCAAGAAACTTCCTAATCTCATTCCCATTGCGTTCGTCGCAGTGCATAGGAGCACAACGCCGAGGAGTTGGGTATTCCAAGTGAAATATCACTGCTCAATAGTTTCAATGAATTTGGTCTTCTTTTCAAGAAAAATATCTTATGTTTCTAAGTATACCAAAATATGAGCCATGAGCTACGTACATTATTACTGTTTGTGATATTTTACAGAAAAAATATTAGCCGTTTTTCATGGTATTTATGGTATGATTTTGCGATACAGATTGCGATACAATTTAAATATGAAAAAGTCTGTCAATTAAATCATTTTTTATGTCACATTGTATAGTTTGTATATTTTCTCAAATATTTTATTACTTTCCGTAACACTTTAAATAATAACCCCTTCAACTGTGAAGGTGTATACGGTGTTAAATAAGTAAGTCAAGTTAAAGACTCAAATAAAAATAAAGAGAAATTAGTAATTTTCCCCTTTCTTATTGATCACTATCACCAGTTTCAACCAGTTGCAACGTACTGATCACGTCATTTTCAAAATCTGAGTACAAGACGAGCAGTTAGCCTATATATATATATATAGTCTAACTGCTCGTTGAGCCTTGAGTCTACAGCCTTGAGAAAGGTGGAGCTAGACTTCACCGAAATATCGAAAATTTTTATGTGTAAGTGTTCTTTTTTCCGTGTGTATATTTTTTATCGGCCACCCTCTTGGCATACTGTATATTTATCACCCGAGTGATTTTCCTGGAAGTTTTATATATATATATATATATATATATATATAAAACAGTGATACACTAAACAAACACAGAAACACGCAAAAAGGACACTCACAAAATTTATTTTGTGAGTGTCCTTTTTGCGTGTTTCTGTGTTTGTTTAGTGTATCACTGTTTTATTTATGCATGTGCATCGTCGCCGAGAGCGATTTTCTACCAAGACATTATATATATATATATATATATATATATATATATACAATATGCCAAGAGGGTGGCCGATAAAAAATATACACACAGAAAAAAGAACACTTACACATAAAAACTTCCGATATTTCGGTGAAGACCAGCTCCACCTTTCTCAAGGTTTAAAGTAGGAATGAAGAAAAGGAGAGAGATTGAGGTATGGGAGGGGAAAGAGGGGGAGACGAAGGTGTAAGAGGGGAAGGAGGGGAAAGAGGGAGAGAGGAAGGTTCCAGGAGAATCACCCGAGTGATTCTCCTGGAAGTTATATATATATATATATATATACACACGAGTTCGTGAAAAATCACACACGCGATAATATAAATAAACTATGCCACAGGTGGGGCGGAATTAAATATAGACACATAAAAAAAGAACACTCACACTATAAGTTGATATTTCGGTTACTATAGAACCTTTCTCAAAGATAGAAGGATACATACTGATGGAAAGGCAGGGGACAAGAGGTAGGGTGAGGTGGGAGGAGAGAGGGGTAGGAAAGGGGAGAAGAGGGGAGGGGGTCAGAGGAGGAGAAAGGGATGTGGAATGGAGAAAAAGGGAAGGGGCGGGAGGGGATTGAAGGAGGGGAAAGGGGAGAAGGGGCGGGAGAGGTCAGTGAGCGCGATTTAATCCGGGCGGATTATGAGCGGAATAAAGCCAGATGCAGGCCATTTCTAGCGTACGCAATTGAAGGGGAGAGGGAGGGAGGGAAGCCAATACGCCTACAGGGAAGCATTGATCAAAAATGAGACTGTGGGAGGAAGCATGGTTCGGGACGGGGAAGGAGGCATTGGGCGAGGACGGCTTGCAACTGGCACGGTGGCCGGTTATTCTAACACTGAGGGCGTTAGTGGTGAGACCAATGTAATATGAATCGCACAGGTTGCACAGGACGTTGTGGGAAGGGCATGACCGAGAGGGGACGGAAGGAAGTGGGTGGGAGAGGAATGTAGCGGGGAGGGGGTCGGTGATAAGGATAGGGCACGTTTTGCATCTCGCGCGATGGCAGGGGTTGGGTGGGGTTTTGGAGCTGATAATAGGTTTAGTCAGCGGTTTGGTGGTTTTTAGGATGCTGGAGAGGTTGGGGGGGCGGGGGCTCAGGCGCCTCCCAACCTCTCCAGCATTTCCACCCACCCCCCCCGAAATCTCAGTTTTAAGCAAAGTTCTTTTCTTCTCGCCGACGCCTAAGGTTAATCCTGTCAAACTCCTCACAGACACACTTAATTTTTCCCGAAAATTAAAATGGAAATTCTTCTGGGATTCCCAGCACTCCCAACTGCCAATTCTCGATACTTATTTTCAAAATTTACATCCCGACCTTACCAATTTCAAACCGCCCTCTACACATGAACCCAAATCTTTGCCTTCCAATCATCCGCTAGAAGTTTTCACGAACCTCCTTCTCTCCAAAATCTCCGATCCCTCTTTCCTCATTTCCTTAAAGCCCGCACCCAACCTATCTTCGTCAGAAATCAAAGCCTTAAAAGACCTTTCTCACAATCCTAACATAGTAATCACACCTTCTGACCAAGGCTCTACTGTGGTAGTACTGAACTCTTCAGACTACATCAACGAATCCCTCAGACAACTCTCAGACCCCTCTTCTTACGCTCCCGTTTCTCATGACCCGAACCCAAAATTCCATGAAGAAATCATCTCTCTCCTTAAAGACAAGTCCCTTGGACCAGGGGCGTATCAAGGCATAATTTTGGGGGGGAACTTCCGGGCACGGCCGTAGCGAGTGGGGTTCAAATAAAGTGGGGGTGGGAGTGTTCAAATAAAAAGTTGGTTTTCCGAAAGAAAATTTGAAATTTCCAAAAAATAAACCTAAATTCGGTTTAATGACGATTTTTTGCAATAATAACTCTTTGGTTAAACGAGACTTGAAAAAGTATCCGAAAACGTTTACCTGTCAACGAAACTTCATCTTTTCCATGAGACTATATATGTACTTGTTATCAATGAAAGTTATATTTATAAGTAAAATCAGAATTAAAATGGATCGTTACTTATTGGAGGTTGAATTTTTTTCTTTAGTGGCTCCAAGACTGATAAAGATTTACTTTTTTAGAGTAATTTAATGATTATTACTTATTCGAAAATATTTCATGGGAATGAAAAAAGAATTAGATTATTATTCTAGTTGATCGTGAATTTTTTGGACAACTACCGTCAGTCACATGATGTAGGGCAAATTTTTGGATAATTTCATATCTTAACGATCAGCTAAGACTCTCACAGCTGAGTAGTACATATTATCTGTTTCAAATTAAATTACATGTATTTCTATAGTTTAAGCATTTTTTCTTCATTCCCATAACACTTCTAAGGCAAAAACATATTTGGAAAAGCAAAAACCTAACGTTTGACATGCGTATTTTATGTACTGCAGAAATGTGTTTATTATTTAAATAGATATAATATCTTCAACAGTTTCTTGCTCAACTTTTGAAGTTTCATGGTGGATAGCAAAGAAGAAAAACTCTGTTAATTTCTCAAAGGATTTTTTTACACGACCAGTTTCGTCTAACGGTGTACACCTGCAATAGCTAAAGAACCTATTGAATTCTGCAATTAGATCTTTAGGACTTTGCACCGTTTCTTCTAAAATTATATACACTATATGCGCCTTTATGGCACTCTTCTAGATTCTAGACGCTTAGAAAAAACATTTTGAGATCTTGGTGATATATGTATCGCAAATTAGTGATATTTATACTAAGGAGGGTTGTAACAGAGGCTGTCAATGAATTGATGCAATTTGTTTCCATATGACAGGTGGAGGGGCGAGAAAGAATGTTATGCGTTGTGAGTGAATTTGGGAGGGTGTGGAGGTTGAGTTTGCCTCCATCGATTGAAACCTAGTCAGCTAACAATAGAACCGCCATGCCTACCTCTGGGCTCGGGAGCGGCGTGTAACATGATGTATCGTAGAGACGCGTCAAGCAAAAAAACAGGATACAGCCTCCGGGTGGGAAATATTTCTTACTTAGGAAATTGGACGAAAAAAAGAACGGTGCAATTTCCTGTAGTCTTCACGTTAATGGTTGCAAATCAACTCATCATCGGATGGTTATGATATTATATTGCTGTGAAAGTATTGTCATGAAAGAAGGAACGAGTGATTTGTTGGCATTTCAACATAGTTTCTCTTTAACATCCTATCTACACATGGAGAAGCTTGACGTGGTATAACATTCTCATTCCACCTCTTTAAGAGTGTACCGTACTCTTGAAGTTAATATGGTAGCATCAGACAACCCCACGTAAAGTTTTTATATGTTATCTTTTATGGCTGACTTCTGTAAGATCGTGGATAAGCGCCGCGTTTGCACGGTACTTATTTCACTGATCTCAAAACAAACAGGAATACCTAAAAAAAGAAAAATATCATACGAACGGGGTCCTTGCAAGAACGGATGTGGTTATTCATAGCAGGTTTTTCCCTGATATGGATTAGTTACTCTTTTCCTCTGCAGTATCACGTTGATAACTTTTTTATTTTGAATATGTAAACAGTTTCTTCGGTCTGAGGTCCATCATGGCGAGCCTGTAGCATTTTCCGCACCACTTTACGCGAGGATCGTGCCCTGTATTGAAATATCACAATCTTATTTTTGACCGATCTGCAAAAAATATTTGCTCTAAATCTTGCTTCTTGGGTGCTGTTGTTTTTTATGGGGCTTGGCATAGTTGTGGCAGTTTTTTCTTTAAGGGCGGATTTTGACGAATCTCAGAAATACCATATTACTTTTTTTATCTTAGATTTACATTACCGCTGATAATTGTTTTGAAAATAATAGTATACAGCTGTCAAACTTGTGTAAGCATGTCGTTAGTAGGCTTTAAATTTCATATTTCGTTTGCGCAGAATATTTACTTATTCTACAGTACCTGTTCCTGCGGAATCGTCACTTTTATCTGGTATCATCGTTTTCAATAATCGATCGGGTTAATTCTGCAAAAGCTGTGTGCATCGCGCGCATTTTATTGTTTCTTTGATGGGAAGAAATACTTCTTTCAGCAGAATATGACTGGAAGAAGTTAGGATATTACTTGGCTCCGTTTCCCGCTTCCAGTTAAAAATATATCCTGCAATCAAGTCAAAATTCAGAATTATGGAAGCAAGTTGCCTCGAGGCAAAGCCAAACATTTTATAAACCGGGTGGGTAAAGCATCTGGTATTGGACAGATATTCAGCTTTTAGGGTAACTACTATTACAACGCACTCGGATTTGTAATGCAACTTAATTATCAGCTTTCTGTGTTCAAGTTGGCAATTAAAGATAAAAAAAGTAGGCGGACAGAAAATTACTTCTAAATTGTTCAAACGAAAAGGATTTCCATCGTCAGCCAAAGAGAAAGTACGACTCAAGCGCGATGTGGCAGAGTGCAAGGGGCTTGCGTGTAGGTGGTAGGGCATTTTGTCAACCCAGAGCAATCAATTTACTTCAGGTTCTGTTGTAACTCTAACCTCCCTTTCCGTTAACATATTTCTATCAGAATCTAATTTCATTTCTTCCACTAACCCTCAAGTACTTGAAATTGTTCCCGTTGTTTGAAAACAGTGAAGTGTTTGCTAATGAAATGAATATCCGCGTCGAAGCTATGATCTTGGAGCTTTCTTAATAGGTATCTTACGTTTTAAGAAAATAATGTTTTTCATTAATGGGAGAATGGTGAAAGAAGTAATTTTTTTCTGCTTAGTATTTTTAAGAAAGTATTTAAGTCTAATATTATTGACCGATGATGGAGCAATACTTAATGATAAAACGTTGGGATTTTCAACTTCTACCTTTTTATTTTCGTCTTGTTCGTCACTAGACTTATGCCTAGTAGAACATGACTACCTGTCTTTCTCAGGTAAGGATATTCCCTTTTTACGAACGTTTTCTTCGGTTTCCTTTCTATTCTTTAACTAGCGCCATTGTCATTATTTTATTACTAGCAGCCACCACTACAATATCGTCTGCGAATATAATTTTATTTATCGACATATAATTCGAATTTCTAAAAAGAACAAAAGACATAATTAAGTTATAAAAGTTATTCATGAGTGGAAAGGGTAAACTCGGAGCATTTTTGTTCCTTAAACGTGGTAAACATTCGAAGTGCACGAGAGCACTTAGTAGTCACGAGTTAAATATACTGCTGTTAAGTGTTTATGTCCTTCCGGAATTGGTCACCGTATGAGGAGAGATACCGGAAAGAGTGAACTAAATTGTCAAGGTACCGTCTCTTAGCGAATTATGTCTTGAAATCCTTCAGAATGAGAGGTAGATTCAAGGTTTGAATATAGTTATCAATGATGGGGCACATTTTTTACTTGAATCAATGATGATTAATTCTCATTCAGCCTTGAATTTAGAAACAATTCAAGTCTTGCAATTCAGATTTTGAAAAAACTCATATATATGTGCCTGTATCCAATATATTCATACGGTTGAACTCTGATCCCGTCTTTTCGATCAGCTAGTGACCATCTACTGAAGGAGAGCTTTAACGTCAGGAATTTAAACACCCATTTTGTCGTCGACCGTGGATATATGTTAACATCTAATGAAATAGCTCCTTGTAAAATGTCACCGCTTGAGGGAAATATTGATTTCGGAGTTCCTCCTTCAAGCTGCTAATTTAGCTACATTTTCGTGAAAACTATTCATATAAAAAAGCATTAGCTGAAAGGAAAAATTAATATTTATCAAAAGAAAAAAATGAAAGGCCACTGCATGTTACAATTAATAAAAAACGTTGAGAATTGTACTGAGAATTTTTATGAAAATATATTCATAATTTTAAACAAAATTACTTTCTGTTGTAGTGCTTGTGGATGTCATTGTAAAAATCGCGATAGGTATTTTTTGCTTATTCAGTTTATCATAAATCACTACATTTATTCCACTGGGCTTTGTTATTTTCCACTTCATGCATTCATCGCAGTTTCCTGCTTTAACGCAGATGCCTAGGCTAAAGACAACTCAGAGCATCTGAAGAAAATTGTCATTCTCTTAGAGAAATATTTATCTATATAACAACAAACATCATAAATAATCATTATTCTAAAATGTAGAATATTTAGGTTACCCCAAAGATGCCCCCTGCTTGGGTAACCAGATACTAGTGCATTATTATTTGTTATATAACTTAATTTCGTGCATTATTCCTTTTCCAGTGATGGAATTACGGTGACATATCAAACTATATCTCTATTGTTACGTATAAAAATTTCCATATGAATTATCAAATATCACTTCATCATCACCAACATCAAATAATGATAAATTTTAATTTCTCAAAGAAAACAAGTACATTTTTTCTGTTTTTACATGCACGGGTAGTTGTTTATAGAGTTCAAGAGCTATGAGAATAAAGTATCGTTGGAATGTGGTAATGCGATAATTTAACTAGACACGGCATCTCACCTATATTTCCTTGGCACACAAGATAAAACTGAAGTAAAGGCCGTTTTGCACGGGGCACTTGATTGTACAGTTTGATGTGAAGAAATAACGAGAACGTGGACATGGAATTAACGCAGGGGCTCTTTTACTGTCTTTTGTTTCATGTAATTGCGCCGTTGTTCTAGCGAGTCCCGGCTTTACATGACGCATTTTTCACTGAATATCCATCCATGCGGCAGACTGTGCAATAAAGTGCCTCGTGTAAAACGGCCTTCTTCAGTAAATTTTCGAAACACAAAGCATGAGTTCATTTAAGTACAATCAGGCGAGAAGTATCCTTCACTTCACTTCTTGACGACTTCCGACTTAATCGCACGTGTGCTTAATTTATTTTTTGGAATGACTCGAGACCATGTATATAATAAATGATTTACGGTTTTCTCGGCGAATAATGTAATAAATAATAATTCGGCGAATAATAATTATCTTACCCGGTGTGAAACCCGAGAAACCTTCACTTATGTATATAATATTTGTGCATGGATGGAATGAAAGTTAGTTGTAAGAGATTTTATAGAGAATTTTTAAATTATCTCTTATGTTATAAGAGATAATTTAAAAAATGAAGATGTTAGCTATGTTCATTTGTATAAAATCCTAAGTTAACAATTAGTTGTAATATTATCTTAAATGAATACATTTTGTAACCATCAAACTGATAATCAAATTATACATAAAATTCCTAAATTATCCTAGTATAAGATTGACACTTTTATGAAAGACCCTAAAATAATTAAGTAATTAAAAAAAATTATATTAAAACTAGAATAAATTGCGGTCGTGGTGGAATTGGTAGACACGCAGCGTTGAGGTCGCTGTGGCTCACAAAACCTTAGAAGTTCAAGTCTTCTCGACCGCACCAAGTTGTTTGGTGTGAAATGTTTATAGGAAATCAAGGTGGAAATAGAGTAGAAAGGGCCATCAGTGAAATCAGGCGTGGTCTACCAATGGTAATATATAATGTTGACAATAAATATCTATTGCTTGCTGCGGCTGAAACTTTAGAAAAAATTTGTTTAATCAATATAAGCTTATATCAAGTAATGTATATGTTACTTTGACTGAAAGTAAGGTAAAATACATATATTAGAGTAAATAACATATTAGCAGACTAGTAGAAGCACTTCAAGTAGTATTATTCTACAACGTTTGGTAGAACAGCTATGTTGGTAGAATTCGCTTGACTCAACTAAACAACACTCAAGACTTATTTTCAGCAGTGCACGGTCCTTCAGAACGCTACAGAGATTGAAGACACGTCCGCTCGCAGTGAAAGCCAGCTATGAAAACTAAAATTCGTAAGCATTTTAGCGACATATAAGCATAAATATAAATATTGAAGGTTAATTTTATGGCAAATTATCTGCGGGCAGGATAACAGTGGCTCATCGAGCAAAAGTCATGTTTTCCGTGGAAAAAAATCGAGCATAATTTTTTCCATCCAGTATACCAATGTTACCATTGAATCTGGGCGTATGAAACATTGGTTGATCAGTTGGAATTACATATTTTAATTCTTGTGGTTTTTTAAAATAAGTATTTTATCTCTCATATAGGCATTAAACGCACCGTTAATGCTGGTTGCGGCAATAGTGACAGTCATTCAATTCACTTCGAGAGAATATTTCCAGCTGCATGCCCTCCGGGAAATTTCCCTGCGATTTAAAAGGAATGAAAGCGAGGTAGTGGCACTGCAGAGCATGAGCTGAGACGTGTGGGAATTAATTAATGAGACCGATTGCATTCACGTCAAATGGACGAAGATGAGAATTCTCTTTCGCCAATTTTAACCACCCATTGTTTGGGCCATTGGGAACAAATGACGGGAGACGTCCTCTCATTTTAATTTGTAATTCATGGGCGAAATGTAGAACTGTTCTTCTCTCTTATGCCTTTCTAATGCCGCGCTCACCCAACTTCCCAATTTTGTCCCATAAACCAGTTCGTTTACCTACCCAGAAACTTTATCAAAGAAGCGACGGAACCCGTTAAAAGGAATGAGAGAGAGATGGGAGATGGAAGGGGGTTCTGGGAACCGGACTGTCGATGCAAATCATGTCGGTCTAATTTCTACCGTTGGGATGACGTCCCACTATGCACCTCGGGGGACAATAGGGAGGGAGTTATGGGAAATGAAGTCGGAGAAGGGATGTTAGGCATCGTCGGAGATCCACCTCCCCCTTTCCCTTCTGCTGCGATCAATATTGAATATTTTTTTCGTGAGGAAATGCATGGAGCTAAGCAAAGCGAGTACGAACGAAAACGGGAACAAAAACGTTTCAAACAGAGAGATACGATGCCTGCAGAAGTTGGGTGATGTTTCCTTTGGCTTTGAATTCAAAACAAATCATTGATCGGGCCGCGGTTTGTTTATTTTTAAAGCCTTTATTTGACGTAGAAGTAAATTGAATAGAATTTGTGCCGCAACACAGATTGTTTTGCTACAGATAGAATGTTTGATTTTTGGCCTATGGTGTTTTATTTGTATTAATTAATATTGAAAAGAATGATTGAGTAATTTAAGTCACGGAAAAATAATTAAGCAATCTCTTATGTCGAACGGACCAATTACGTTTTTACGGAGATGCATGAATAATTGAGTTACAGTATGGCTGTTGTTGATATTTTGCTTAGTCGATGGAGTTTGGACCTTAAGTTCATTTAATTATTTGGCCGATGATAATTGATTTCATGTGGATTTGTTCGTAACTACTAAAATTTAAGTATAAGGAAATTTTTATGTGTCTAATGGTGAGAAAAACGGGGTATAAATTCTAACAAAGCTCTCCAGTGGTTATAACAAAATCAAAGTATTCATGACCTGGAATGTCAAATAGTGACAAGGCATAATATTTAAGGCATCGAAAGTCTTTTTACAGCTGATTATAAACATAAAGAAGCCTAGATTTTTATTATATACATTTTTAATTTTAGTTACTGTTGATGGGTAATGCCACTTCAAGTTATAAAAGGCACAGTTAAAAGAGAATTGAGAAAAATCTTTATGGCGTGGATGAATGAAAAGGCGATTTTATTCTTTAAAAAAACAGCCATTATTGTAGTTTTTCCGAGGTGAAAGCCACCGTACCTCCTTGGCTATCGTGCGTAATGAGATGTGAGTCTCTGGATATCTTTTACCCAAGTTAGTGTTTGGTTAGTTGAAGCAAGTTTGCGGAATTTCGGCCAGGCCTTGGTGGCTATTGGCGATTTCGTGCCTTGCATCACCCCAAGGAAGTGGGTTGAAATGAGCTCGCATTAAACTCGGCCCGAGTCAGCACCCGCACGCACAAGCATCAACTTTTCTCCTCAAACACGTCAAGGGTGGAAGGAGATGGGGTTGCAGGGTAAATATTAGGGACCCTGGCGAATACTTCGTGCGTGGCTATGTATATTGACTATAGTTTACAGCTCTGGAATTTTGTAGTTTATATGAAAGATATTTAAACGAAAACACATATTTATCAGCCCAAGTATCTCATGAATAATAGGCGAAGGAAAGAAAATGTTTCTCGCTTCGGTGCATCCACCGAACATGAGTTATTTTGTTTCCACCGTGAAAGACGAAGGGAACTGGCAACTAGAAGATTCTATTCCCGAATAGATCCATGATGCTGGGACTAAAGTTTCGCCAGCGTTGCAGGTCAGTGAAGTGAAGTGGAAATGCAGTATTACTGTTTTATAAACGTCATCCGTTGGAGTCTGGTCCGTTGTGTTTGTTTGGTGTTTATTTTCCCGCGCAACACGAGTTTCCATGCGTTGGGCAGCGAGTAACTGTCATGTATATGAAAGTTATTCTGAATCTTGCTTGCTTCAATTGCTTCTAGCATAATACGCGGGAAATAACGTTTTTCTCTGGCGATTGACTTAGCCTCTTCAAAGTTCGTGTTGTGCGTAGGACCCATCCATGTGAGCTCTGCTATTGCAGAGAGGCCTTGTTGTATGTTGTTCCATGTTGCCCCCTGGTGTTATTGCGAGTGACATTTCAGTGCCCTGGTTGCCTGTTCAACATAAGATCTCCCACAGCTGTTTTTAACTTCATATACCCCGCTTTGAATTTCCTTTGTCACTCGGTCCTTGACTTTGGAAAACAAATCAGAGGACTTCGAAACACAATTAAACCTCGTGACGACATTGTGTTTGGTGAGCTTTTGGGCTATTTTTTCTCTCATGGTTGGGTCCTACGCGCAACATTAACTTTGAAGAGGCAAAATAAATCCCCAAAGAAAAGTGTAACTTTCCCCGTGTTATGCGGGAAGCAATTGAAGTAAGGAAGATTCCTAATAGCTTCAATAGATATTACAGTTAAGCCGAGTTTACATGGATCGGGAACTGGTGCAAAATGGGGAACGCGGAAATGCATCCAGCCAATCACAAGCGAGGAAATTGCAGAAAGGCGGAGTGTGATTGACTAGATGCATTTCCGCGTTCCGCATTCCGCACCAGTTCCGGATCCATGTGAACTCGGATTTACTCGCTGTCCAACGCTTGGAAACGCTTGTTGCACGTGAAAATAAACACAAATGGCAACAAAGTATCACAATGGACCTAACCTCAACGGATGATGTTTATAAAACGGCCAAAATGCACTCCTACTTCACTTCAGAAACCTGGATGACATAGGTACATCTTTAAAAGGAGTGAGAATGGTGGAGAAGAATAGAGGGTTGCAGATAACTAATTGTTGGATTGAGACGTTTATGAATGTAGTACTTGTGTTAGTTTTTGAAGATGCTTCGACTGCATGGATAATTTTGCACTGTTTTCAACATAAAATAATGTAGTTGATGCGAAGGTTTTCGAGGTGCGTATATGTTGAAGGCTGCATGCTTTCGGGTGTTACACCGCTTCGTTGTTTTTGTGACAACAGTTTCGCCTGCGTTCCAGCAGGCGTCTAGACGCATGACCTGACGCCTGACTTCGACTTCGACCTGACTGACGTCGAACTGTTGTCACAAAAACAACGACGTGGTGAAAGCATGCAGCCTTCAACATAAAATAATGTAAATTGCCACTTTTAGTTTAAAATTGAAATACACAATATTAAACTATGGAATGAAAAAATGCTGCAATTCCATCACAAATGAAAGGCTTACTGAAAGGGACCTTGTCCAAAGCGGGATTGACTGCGATCCCCTGCTAACAATTGTGTGAATTTCACAGCGAAAAAAAATTGGAAAAAATAGCTTCAGAGATGCATAAGAGTTGGCTCGGGAAAGAAAATACTAGTCCTGCAGTGAACCAATCCTAGCAATGAAATACTGGTGTTCCGAAAAAACATCAACATAATCTGGTGGATGACGCCGCTAACGACAATGCGCGGCCAGTTCCCAGCCGCTTTGAACCAGTTCCCTTTCTGTAAGTCTTTCACTCGTATTGGAGTTACCTACCGTACTTTTAATTCCATAGTAAACTATTGTATACTCGACTTTTTAACTAACGTAGTGTGGTATAGTCCATTCTTCTATGTTGACGACGGTGCAACGGTCAATCTTTTAAATAGTATCCAGTGAATCGATTGTATAACTAAGTAATTAAAAAAATAGGACCTCTCTGCTAAATCGTCTCACTTTACTTGTCAAAGCGACTCGAAGCTCCATCTGATAGAGTTTTTGTTTTCCAAATACCACTTCTGGAGAACAAGGCGCAGGAATCGTTTGAAGCCCGGAAAGGCTCTCTCAAAAGAGTGCGTGCTGAACACCGAGTCGCTCGATCAACAACTTTGTTCCGTTGCCGCATCCGTCCCTTGAGCATGAAACGGCATTTCACTAACCTTAGTGCCGGTATTCGAATCGCGTTTTAACCTGCTGAGGTGCAAGCAATGTCCTTGCGGGGCGCCGCGCACGCTGTGCTGTTCTTGTATGAGAGGAAGCTTGTTACGGTGATGGGTGAGCGCTGCTCTAGTGTGCTGGGTGGACACCGGCGCTCTTTCAGAGAGATGCCTGTGGTAACGTACTTGGCCTAATGCTCACGTGAATGCATGGAATTACTCTCCACCCTGGTCTCGTGGATCTTTTTTCTACCAAAAATTATATATTTTTTATTTGTAAAACACTTTATGGTGACAGGATTACTTGTTCCAGTTAAGGAGCAATATGATGAAATAATTCCCCAAATATTATGAGAAATGCTGCCTATTTTAGCATCTTTAATGCAGTAAGCATGAAATATAAATTACCAACATTTACCTATGCTAAATCCGAATAATTATTCCACTATGCTTTGCTGTTCGAAAGGAATTTGAATTATTTTTGTTCACATTCTCACCGCTGATTTTCAAAATAATGGTAAAAATTTGGAAAAAAGACTTGGGGCTAGTCAAGAGGGATACGGGGAAGAAGAACCATAGGGAAGTGAAGGAACTGGCATGGGATAGGGCGAAATAGAGGGCTGCAATATACCAATCCTAAGATTGTAATACTATAATGGTAAAAAATTGCTAATTATTGTGGTACATGTACGAGTCGTACAATACACACTAAAGGCATGAAATTTGTTAAAGTGGTCCCAATACATTCTGCGCCATTGTTATGCCTTTGGTAGTTACGGAAGTAATTGGCAGATAATATTTTTAGGAAGTAACCAACCTGCTAAAGACTGCGATTGAAGTCAGAATGAAAGAAAAACAGGGAAAAGGAAATAATGGTGTGGTTCTGCAACGGTTACATACGGATAAGTGGTAATGTGGAACTCACTGAACGAGCTTGAAGAATCAAATGATTAGGCCTGGTTACGGACATTAAAGTCACCACTTGAACACAATCGCTTAAGTTTTTAATGGACCATAGGATCGAGTTCAGTAGGCTGGAAAATTGACGACGCCACGTAGATATAGACCAGAAGAATCTAAACCATGAATGGAAATGGCACTGACTGAGAAGAGTGTTCATTGCAGAGCTGTTGAATTCCATGATTTAATCGATAACTGCTAATAACGTAGCCTTTACCTAACCATCTCCTGTTATTTTTTATCTAGTCAGCTACAAGTACTTGTGGAACGTTATTTTGTCTTTATGAAAAGAGAAATTTGTGTAGTACCTTTTCATTGGTATTATTTTACATCGGGCATCAATTAGTGTTTATCGCTTTCGCGGGTTTCATTAGTTTGCGTATTTAAATCTGCATATATTAATGTTGATTGTAACAATTTTGAGTGTGAAGCACAAGATGTTTTTATATGTTTATGCTTAATTAGGTCTCTACGCTGATTTAAAAAAATATGCCGTAATTTTCCTATTACTATGGTGAGATCATGTCGACTATTCCCTTTCAACTCTCATCGGTTGGAGCGTTTTAAAGTGCATGTATTATGTTGATGTTGCCACTTGGTGATTCATTAATTGTCTCGTATTTTATTAATAGAATGTATGTTATGCAATTCTTAACTGATTTGTGGTTTTCCTTTTGACGATATATTACTTATCATGGTGAAATCTCATTTTTATACGATGTCCAAAACCTAAGTTTGATTGTATATATATTGTAGTTTTGAAATCTAAAAAGGTTGAACAGATATTAAAGAAAATGTTAATTATTTATATCAACATTGACTTCTGAAATGCCGCTTGAGTTACCCCGTATCGGTGTTCGATTTATGACTTCTGTTTCGTAAACTACATGGCGCCAACTATCCACGGTCTCAACCCTTCAAATTGTTAAATATGGCTCAGCTTAAAGGACCGAAATTTGATCGTTAACTTCTTTCGCTTTTTTTCTTTGCTAATGGCTATTCATTTCCATGGTACTACTCGAGTGTATATTGCGTACTAGGTCGGAGACCTAATACTAAACTCCCAACCCTAGTGCCTCCCTTATTTCGTGGTATTGACACATATCGAGGAATGCCCATGGGAGATTAGATTCCGTGGGCGTCTGCGCCTTCAGGATTCTTTTTTTTATTCCTTTCAGCGGACCAACAGGCGAAAGAGTAAGTCGCTGTCAAATGGAAGAAAAGCAAGCGAGAAATGCGATGGACGGGATGAGTTGTTGGTGGAGCAGAAGAGGGTGGTAGCACGCGGAGAAAATGAATTATATCACCCTTCTCCCATCACAGAACCAACCAACCAGGTCACGGAAAGTTTTCTTTTCTTTTTGGGGGGAAAGTTTTGGGAAAAAAAGGGAGGAGTTGTTGAGAAATCCGACGAGAACTAAGAGAATTGACGTAGCGGAGGGAGTAATGAAGGAGAGACGAGGGTAAAGGAAAGAGGAAGACAACGGAAAAGAATTAGCGTGTGTCTGTGTGTGTTGGAGAGATGATGCCCGGGGTAATTAACTCCCGCTTCCTCCTGACGAACTTGAGGAGGTTTTCTGAGGGAGAGACCATCTGTGGGACGGGGGAGCGGAAGGAATGGTTGCCGCTCCTCTTTTGAGGCTGCTGGTAAAGGGAATGATTGGGAGGGGAGGGCCGAGTGTTACTGAGGGATTAAGTTGGGGGTTGAGGGGCCGTTGACAAAGATGAGGAGAAGCAAAATGGACTAGGCGAAGGATGCATGGTCATTCTCCATGAGCCACCAGGAAATAAAACTGGCTAGAGTGGAATCATTAACCATTGAAAATCATTATACAAGAAAAACCTTGCTGCCTGTAATTACAATTTTAATTTATGACAACATATAAATATACGTGGATACTCCCACGAAGAAAAATCCACCTGGGCAATCGATCCACTGACCTAAAGCTTGCCGGGAAAATGCGCAGATCAACGCGCTACACCAGCCGGCTGGCTAATTCTTGAGGTAATTTTGGAGGATTGAACGGAGCTAGGTGTAATTTCATTGCGGTGTGTCAAGGATGGCAACCCAAGGAAAAAATAGGTCTTAAAATAAGACAAAACCTGTGAGGTTTGATCCCCGTAACAGCACTTAAGCCGTGACTAGTTTAGTAATGAAGATGTTTAACTGCTGAGGAAAATACGAAAGTGAAATACGTTGAGTAATATCTACTTCCCTGGAGTCCTCCAAAATTTATCCGAGAATTAGGAAGCCTGGGTGGTGTGATAGCATTGTAGGTGAGCATTAGCCCGAGCATTACTTAGATAGGTTAGCATTAGCCCGAAAAGCCAAAGGTCTTTGGTTCGATTTCCTATCCAGGTGAATTTTTTCTCGTGGCTATCTCTACAAATTTAATAGCCATTATTTCCATCAGGAGTGAAAAACGTCTTCAACACATTAATATGCTCTCAATAGGAATGGAAATAGAATTCATTGCGTTACGTTTATGTGACTTAGAATAAAATGTTCACTCGCTATTTCTGATTAACTTTGTGGAAATTTGAAATTTGAAAAGAAAGAACACCTGCCTGTAATATTCCATACAATACTCAACGTACACTGAGCGGTATTGATATTAACATAATGTCATCAGAGCTGAAAAATATATGTAACTCAATTTTGGTGAATTTATTAGCCCTTTTGTATAGGCATTTGTGTCATTTTGTCAAGGAGCAGTCATCATAGAGGGTAGCAGTGGAAAACTTGGAGCGAAACTTCGCTTAGCACAGTGGGACAGAATCCCGAAAAAGTGCCCAAAATATGAAAAAAATGCTAAATTAAGATGGAAATCTCTATGTGTATGTAATTAAGGTTGCTGAAAACAAATCTGAATGTTTCGCTAAAGAAAATATTTTTCATTGCTAAATTGAAATTATCATATAAAGTTGGATGTCCTCGCTCTCGACCATTCATTCACATATCTGCGCACAGCCCAAATTACTGATGACAATGTAATGAAATGTAAATGGCGCATTCCCACTGTGGTGTAGGAAAGTACTAAGTAAGGATTTCCAAAAAAACTATTTTATTCAGTGGTTTTTATCCCAATATTGTCAACTTTGACTCCCATAGCAACAGCATTGCATCACGTACAGATGTATCATTCTTTGCTTTTTAAAAATTACTTGCACTCATTATATAAGATGGAATTTTTCATCATTGGGTGAATAAAAGAGTTTGTTATTTTATTATTTTATTCAGTTTTATACGCATTTTGGCCTAAAATTGCGTTTTCAGCCCCAAAATCGTCAATTTTTCTCTTATTAAAACAATCCAAGTTTCTTCGTCAATTAGAAATGAATGTCCATTTAATGACAAATTCGTCGGTTTTAATTGATTTTCACGCCAAAAGAATTTTAAGTTCAGGTCAAATGGTTAATTTGAGAACTTCGGTGTGATGATGCTCACCCTAACTTCTCCATGTGAGGCAGAATTCAACTAGGGCCAGATAGCAGAACCGAGGAGGTCTAAGTGTACTTCAACAATTAAAGTAAATGTTTTGCTATTCAATATGTTTGCTATGCTGTTCATTTTGATCGTTAGTTTGGATACGTCATGAAATCGATAAAGAGGAAGAGACCGAACGTGCCAGCCAGCCAGTAAGGTGAAAGTGGATGCGCCATGCAGGCAAGTGGCGGGTAAGAGAGGGAATACGTTGTTCCCTTATGAGTCAGTTTGTCGTACCGTGATTATATAAGCGTCACATTATTTGTGCGTTTAAACATGTTGGAGCACATATGTGCAGCAAGTTTTTTTATTTATAAGTTACCTTACGTCTTTAACTGTGACGTGTTAAAAATATCGACATGATACTGCGGGATTATACTACTATCCCATCAGTTTATGAAATATTTTAGTGAAAATTTTATAGAAATTATTTAGATGATTCCTTTTCATGACCTCTTTTATTATTATATATTTTCTTTTTCTTATTTCAGGAGATATAGGTCAAATAAGTTGGATTTTTTTATTTATTACTCTCTGCCAACATTTCAGATTTGTATCTATGCTTAATCAGGGCTACAATGAAAATATATAGTACACAATTGTGTACTATATTGCATTGATGTAAAAACGCCCCATATTTTATTTGTAGCCCTGATTATGCATAGATACAAATGCGAAACGTTGGTAAAGAGTAATAATTTAATAAATAAAAAATTCCAAATTATTTCACCTATATCTCCTGTAAGAAGAAGAAGAAAATAAATGATAGAAATTATTGTTTGAAACATTTTTAAACTGAGGAAGTTGGCTATCAAAAATTAATTTTAGGATTAAACATTGATATAATACTTGCATTCATGAGTCTATTTTATTTTAGAAAACAGGTAAACGCACAATTACTAAGTTTCAATGTTAATTTGAATTTGGCCTTCTGCTTCTGATGTGCGTCCGATAGCTCTTGTGTACAGTTCATGTTTCACTTTGACACTGCTTTTTGCGAGTTGGTGTATACTTGCCTACCTGTCAAATGCATTTTATTGTAGCTCAAACATCATTCTATCTACAGTACTATCAGACATAAACCAAATAGAAACTTCATTTTTCGACTTTTGGCCACCTTAAAGGGATTTTCCCACTGTGCGTCGCGTAAAGTAGCTCCCATACTCTCTTCCGCTCTTTCCCTATTTAGTGCTAATTAATGCAGCTCTCTAATTAGCCAGTAATGCTGCGGAGCCTATATACCTGGCACTGTCTATGCGTGATTTCACCCGCAAGACCAGGGGCACGGATCGAGGGGAAATACTAGCCCGGTTCCGGGGTACGAAGCAGAATGCTCCAAAACTAAACACAAACGTCAGAAAATCTCTGATTTCCTGTTTAAATTCAGCATTTTTTATTTTATACCTTATATCTTCCCAAAATATCTGTTCCTAAGTGATAAAATGAGGGGTTAGAGTGAAGCATTTCAACTGCAATATGCATCAACGTGAACCCTTCAATGAATATTGCTTCTTCACTTCTGAGTGGAGACGACAGCTGCTGGGTAGTATCATCATCAGAGAAATTAACTTTATGTAACCAGCATCATCTTTGTCTTTTGGACATGAACGTCACAAACTAGCTAAAGTATGGGATAAAAGGAATCACTGCTCTCTACAACTTTGTTGCCAACTCCTTCGGTGACTTCGCGGTTTTCTGTATAAAGTTTTATTCCGTGACTCCAGCTAAAGAGTTGCTGACGAGGAACCTTCCCACTCCATGCGCTATTGTCCTCCGTTCTCCTGGTTCTTGCACTCTGCCCTCAATTCATATTTCTCTGCGGGCATAAGTTTTTTATTCATGCCCTGACTGAAACTTTTCAATTCAATTCCAAGAATGCTGAGCCAAAAATACTAGTCAGGATTCTCGTCGGCATTTGCGTCACGTCTCCGCATTTCTGAGAGACCTGTTTCAACATTGTATAAATGGGTTATCCTAATTTTGACACGACATTTTAGCTAAGATATTCGGTTGCAAAATGTTAATGATAATTCACGAAAATTAGTATCCAAACTGTTCAGTGAACGGGTTTATCCTACGTATATTCTTGTGAATTTAAATATTTAGGGATAGCGGCCGTAATGGTATGTCTGCTTTATACTCCGGAATATGGCCAGCGTGGCTGCTCCCAAATATTAAATGAATATTTTTCGTTGTGGTAGTATTTTATTGGTCGATTTTGAATATATTCCTACTTTTGGTAATTTTTGTTAATACACACCCTTTTTATTGTTTAAATCTTGACCGAGAATAAATGTAATTCCTAGTTGAGACTGAAAACCAGATATCTTAACAGCTGATCGTGTGGGTTACTCATGAAACTCTCATGTTGTCTTCAATCGCTATGAATATCCGAGGTGCATTAATTCCTTAAGGCTTCTTAATACATTTTTAAAGGTTTTTTAGATTTAAGATCACTTAAGGAGTATCTGCTACTAATATATTTGTCCCCAGGAGGGGTTTTTCTTTTCTTTCGGCCGTGAGATGCAGGAAAGGGCCGCACTCTATCTCTCTCACTCTCTCTCTCTTAAGGCAAGCAAGCCACTGTTTACGCTAGTGGCTCTCCTGGGCCCGGGTGGAGCAAGACACCTCCACGGGCGTTGGTGAGTGAGCGCAGTATGTACATATACTCTCTTCCCTAAAGCGCTAACGGGAGAAGGAAATTAGTTTTCTCGCCGATAACGCCTATAAAAAACAAACTCTCCTTAAGCTTGGGTGAGACAAATGAGGAAATTCAACGTAACACAAGTATTATCAATCATTATCTGAACCAGCAATGTATTTCACACAAAATCAACCAAATTTCAAACAAATTACCACTAGATCGAGGTCCAGGCGACCGTTATGTGAGCTTCCACTCAGAAAATGGAAAAGTTATACAAGTAGGAGAGGTTGATCTTCTCTCGAAGTAAAATTGACTGAAATGCAGCAGAATCACTCAACGATGTCTCCCGGTCGGCGCGGCGTCTCGACTGCAAAAAAGGGCGTTCTCAGATGTGAATCCCCTGAGGAGGGGGTTCTTCGGCAAAGACGAGGTGGAATGGGTTAGCTTAGGATATAGGAGATTGTTAGCCTTGGAGGGGCGGAAATAATGGGATGGGTAATAGATGAGGTAGACGTAAAGTTTTCAATCGGAGCAACAGGAACTGTTTTTCTGGCTCCAGCCACAGAATACAGGATCACAGCCTTTGTGCCTTGGTCAGAATGACCGAATTTCTGGAATCCTTCCTCACTTCAGGGGCTATATAGACAATGGAGGACCTGGCGAGGGAAAGACGCGGTGAAAGGTGTGGCGGAAGGCTTGGTGGAGGTCGTGGCAGAAGTCGCTGCATCGTTTGCGTACATGTCGTTAGCGCGCCTCGGGAAAGCCCTTCGGCTAAGTCCGTAGAGGGGAACATGTCCAAAGAGGAGAATTTAGAATAAAAAAAGGGGGAAGCGGTGCATAAAAATTCCACATCACTATTCCTTTCTACCTCCTTCCGTCCCTTGTTAAAAAAAATTTGTTGATACCGGTACTATCCACGGTATTACCTTCTGAGAGTCACGCGCAAGTGCACATAAGTGCGGAATTCTACCGAGGAAAAATCATTCGCCTTGACCGGGAGTCAAACCCAGACTCCTCGGCGCGATATCGATGGATCCGGATTCGTGTCCCGGTCAAGGCGGATGAATTTTCCTCTGTATAATTCTGCACTTATTTTTTAGTTTTATACATGTCAGACCCCATTCCCTCATTTTCATTTATTTTTTCGTCTTGTTTTCTGCGGAGGAAAAATCACTTACATGAGCGAACTATTGCTGTGAGATATTGGAAGGCAGGTCGATTCTTGACACTCGCCGTTTCCCCTGCTCACCTTTGCGCCTCCCCTTCACCCTCTGGCACTCCTCATCCCCCTACTCCATCAACCCTCTTCTTCCTCCCCCCAGCTGCCGTCCTCAAGTGGCGACGCGTCAAAAAGCCATCTCTTTTCTTCTCTCCCCCTCTCTTACACGCGTTTACTTTTAAGCCACTCAGGCACGCATTCTCCCGCTGAGAACTTCACTCGATCCAAGGCATCTGCGTCTGGCGGTCGAAACGGTGAAAAGGAAAAGGTGGACGTTATTTATTTCCTTAAAATCTCTTCGTAATCTCTTTATTTCGTCTCGAAATCATCTCGAGATCACGGGAGATCTCATGGGTGTAGAGCGAAAGGGTGTAATGATTAACTATTTCTCTATTTAACTTGCTATCCTCCTCCAACACGAGGTTTCGAATGCGTCTAATCATTTCTAATCGTTTCTAGTCTACACAGTAGTTGTCTTTTCATTATGCTCCCCTATATGGTCGATGTCTGCCCCAACAAATCTTAAATCTCTGGAACACATTACTCACTTTTTCACAAATATTGTTAAAAACAGAGTCCCTCATCTCCACAACTTATCCTCCGATGCTGTCTTGCGTTCACTTTCTATTTCCAATCTTAATAATAACTTCCTTAAAACTGGTTTTAAACTCATACACAGCACTCTGAACTCGACCATTGACTGCCCTGACCTTATTTCCTTCATTAATTTCAGAATTCCTACCCGACCAACAAGGACTCACTCATTGCTCCATATCCCTACTCCCAGGTTATCACTCACCAAGCGCTCCCTTATTGTTCGACTTTCTTCTCTCCTGAACTCCCTTCCTGACGACATTGACCCTTTCTCCGCCTGTACGCCTTCGCTAACCAAGCCATGTCTCATTCCCAAATAAAATAATCTTTTCTGGCTTGTCATGTTGTTATATTATTTGTCTATATCTTCTTCTTGTTAATGTTTTTGCGTATGTTGTTACTTGTTAATGTTTTTGCGTATGTTGTTACTTGTATTTTTAAATGGCATCATGCTGTATGTGGTCTATTTTTAAATAAATAAATCATGAACGCTTTCTTAGCTTGGGCTATTCTGCGCTTGATGTCAGTTGTACATCTTCCGTCTCACTTTATGCCACTTCCGAGGTAGGTGAAGGAATCCACTTGCTCTAATTTCTCTCATCTTAGCGCGACTTCTGCTTTGAGCTTCTCTCTTCCAGGTACTAGGATTTTAGGTCTTCTTCTTGTTTATTTTCATGTTATATTTTTCTTCTTATCTAGGATGTGACTTATTTAAATATCACTATAATGGAAAAGAAAAATATTAGGGATTGAATCATTAACTCGTCATTATGATATTTGCTTTTGGTCCCTTCAATCGCTTTACTCAGAGAGTTGTTTTCACAGTTAAGGTAGAAGATAAAGAGAATAAATATCCGAGAGCTTAAATGTCATTGGGTAAGAGTCTAAGATAACCTTGACATTTATTATATAAAATGTATATGCTGCTGGTCTATTTCTTATGAGGGTGATGGTCAAAAAAGTGATTTTAGTGATTAAATTGAGCGAAAAATTTAAAATATAGGCAAAGATGAACCTTTCCATGGAATTATTCCCTCACTGAAGAGTATTGCTAAAGGATCAATAAAATAGAAATTAAAATAAAGGTTAGGTAGCACTTTAAGGCGAATGGAAGAAACAAGAGCCAATATACAAGGTTTCTATCGCGGTGAAAGTATCTGTTTCTTGGCTAAAGAAACAGAAATGTACTCATAAGCATTAAAACAGCAAAAGTTCAAAAAAGCATACAATCTGACCTCATTTCGTATAGTACTAGTGACAGAGCTATTTGTGTTGCATGCATACCTTGCGTGAGAAAAGAGCTTGAGCTGGAAATTGTTGAATCGGTCCCGAGTGACATTTCAAGGAAGTTTATTCGGTTTGAGTTGGAGCATCTTCCTGCCTAATAAATGCGCTGAAAAAGGCAAAAACAAACAGAATGGAGGCGGAAGGAGGTGAGCGGGAAGTGGGTATGACAAAGGATCGTTTTTTTCCACTTTTGTGTCTCCTTGCCTTCCGTCTCAGAGAATTTTTCGCGACTTTTTTTTGCTTTCCACGCGCTCGTTGGTTTCCGCGAAAAATGGGTACATTATGCATTGATGAAGATTAGAGAAAATTGTTGCCTGGGGGCTTCAGTCAAGTACAGGAACTATGCATCTTTTTTAGTTCTCTTGAAGACTCTTCATGCGCCAACCATGGGTGGGATTGATTATACCAGTGCTGGGTGGCAAGAGGGAATATGGGGAAGAAATAGGAAATATACAGTTTTGATTTAAGCTCTTCAGTTTGTTAATTGATTAACGTTCTTGTTTTTGGTCAACCACCTCGTCCGAATGTTACTTCTAAAGAAAGGCTTTAAAAGAACTGAACAAAAATGAAGAGATTTTAATTTTGTCAGTAGATAATGGAAACGCCACTGTAATTATGCCGAAAGGTTTGTATAAAGACAAAACATCTTGCTTGCTTCAGGAGCCTACATATCGAATATTACAGAAAGATTGAACGAAAAAATTATAACGCATGGCAAAATATTTACGAAAAAGTTCAGGTACACCGGAGTACGGTAAAAGTAAACTGATTCTAACAGCTTCAAAACCACCACGGTTCTACGGACTTCCAAAAATGAACATGGAAGGCGTCCATCTAAGGCCTATCGCTAGTACGATTGGATCTCTTACTTACTCACTGGCAAAGCATCTAGCTAGATAAATTCAAATATATATTGGCCTGACAGAATGTCAGGCCAATATATATTTGTCAAGAATTCATCTTACTTCTTTGAGATCATCAAAACTTTAAATTTATCAAAATCAGTCAAACCTTTTCGTTATCTTTGACGTAAAGTCTCTTTTCACAAGAGTTCCTATTCCTTAATCTATGTGTTTTGCAAATGATTTGATGGTGAACGGTCTTTCTAAGGAACACCCAATATTAACCGAATTCTGTCTATAAATCTTATTCTTCCTGCACTGAGGGAAAATATATGTAGAACTGGATGGTGCTCCAATCGGATCTCCATTATCGCCTGTGATCTCCAACGTCTATATGGAGATATTTCAACAAGAAGCACTACGAACTTCTTGTCTCAAGCCTACCCTGTGGCTGAGATGTGTGGATGATACATTCATAATCTCGCCACATGAATGAAGAAAAACTTTTTAGAAAACCTAAATAACCGTCATCCATCAATACGATTCACAATGTAAGTGGAAGAAAATGAAACTCTTCCCTTCCTTGATGTCGCACTTACAATACAGCAAGAAAGTTAACTCACAGAGTTTATCGAAAGAATACTCATACTGATCGCTACTTGAATTTTAAGTTCCACCAACATCCTATTCAAAATGCGTCAGTTATAGTCCAGGCGCAGAATGGGAAAAAAGGGGTCCCTTTACAAATCGAACGGCAATACGTGAGACATTATGGTAACATGTGTTTCTAAGGTAATTCGACCCCACAGAATCCGATTTTGCTTGTTGCCAAGCCGAATTTTGTGTTTTAAGTCCCAAAAACAAGATGGCGACGATTTTACGCATCCAGCCTTGATTTTCCCCTCCACTCGGAACTCAGGACCCATCTGGATTTTTTTTCACTCACACGTCGTGGTCAAAAATAAACTTTGTTATATTCCACACAAATTTATTAAAAACACGACCGGTTTCGACCTTTTCAGGTCATTCTCAAGAGTTACAATAATAGTAATATAGTTGTAACTCTTGAGAGTGACCTGAAAAGGTCGAAACCGGTCGTGTTTTTAATAAATTTTTGTGGAATATAACAAAGTTTATTTTTGACCAAGATGTATTCATTCCACGAAGTGAACTCGCAGACCATTGATTTTACACTCACATATTTCAGATTTTACACTCACGTATTCAGGTACGTACCCTATGTCCCACAGTACCCATAAAGACACTGCAAGAGACCAAAATTCAAATTGGCGGCCAAAATGGCAACGGGATATGTAACGTTACATCGCTGGAATCATTGATCGAATTGGCAGAATTTTGAAGAAATATGACATCATTGGCCGGAGTCCAGTTTTCATGTCTGAGTGAGGATACCAGACATTCTTCATGGAGAAAAAGACCGGCTCCCTAGTCTAATACACGAAGACGTGTATGACATCCCGTGTAGTTGTCGAGGAATGTAAGCTAGAGATTCTGGCCGCTCAGTGATTGTACGTATCATGGAGTATGAAAGGGCGATAAGGAAGAAAGATACCCTCAATACCCTCGCGGAACACATATGTGTTGAGGAAAGGCACACTATAAGCTTTAATGAGGCTAAACATCTGTTTAAACAAATGGAATAATACCCATGACTAATCCGTGAAGCGGTTGAGGTATGTGAAAGACCGAAATATCTCCGAATATAATATTACCTAAGATATATATATATATAATGGTATTGTTGCAAAATGTGACAATGGACACATGAATGGACAAATGAACGATCAAAATTCCGGAACTCAGTGTCCCAGATACGAGAAATAGCTTTAAGCAAGATGAATTCGGAGACTAAGAGTGAACGGGAAGAGAAAAGAGCAGAGAAAAAAATGAGCAAAAGGAGAGTTAAAGAATTATTCAAGCCCTTAAAGAGGTTTATTTTGGAAGAGGTCGATGTGTTAACCGCAGGAGAAATGGAAGTGGGTGGAAGGGCGGGACGGAAATGAAAATATTCAAGAATGAATTTCATTTTTCTTTCACCTTTTGAAGGGGTGGAGAGGCAAGGCGTGGACATTTGCATGAACAGGATCCCACCTCATTTATATACTCCTCTGCCCCCCTACCTCCATACAGAGGGAGGGAATTCCTGGGGATTCGAGCTGAGGCGGTGAATAAGGGGAGGCGGGTGTCTTTCTCGGAGGGAATATTAAAAAAAATTTAAGAGAGGACAGACGTTCGTTCGGAAAAGGCATTCTTTTAGCGTCAAAACGACGAACGAAGGTCAATTATTAAGAATAAAGGTCACAGAGTGGGGGTCTGGTGAGGAAAAGGGAAATGTAGTAGGGACATTGGATCGGCACTTTTTCTCAGAAATCTGGCGTCTTGATTGCTTAAGAATAGGAATGGTTCACTTTGCTTGAACTTTTAAGAATAGTCATTGGATTTTTTTTTAAGATTCCCGCGATATTTAGTCGTCCGTCAATCCATGAAAAAGATTGGTTGATAGTACTGTATGTTCCAAATAGTAATTTTAATGACAAGTTTCTTTTTATGATACCTTACGTTACAAAGATACGATTAATAGGCCGCAATGAACACTCAGAATCGGCTATCTTTTCTAATCGGGGTAATCAATATATTATCTTTAATTTTACGTGTTGTGGTTCCAGGGAAGTTGATTAAAGTCCTATAAAAGATGGTGCTACGTATACGCTTTTGAGAATAGGTTGACGTTTGGTAGGTGCATGATTTTTATAATATCGTTGAAATGTTGAAGGAATTCGCGTCTGGTTGTATTACGTTTAATTTACCGATTTTCAACTTTTATAGCGTTGTTAGCTGAGTTGTGTTGAGAACGATTAGTCAAAAGGGAAAAGTTTTTTTTGTTTTTAGAAGTTAGATTTGCTTCAAATAAATGTCTGTATGTTAACTATCCAGAAAATATACGGGATGACTCGTCAGCTGGTAAACTGAGGACAATTGTGGAATATTAGTGTCAGAAGCATTAAACAAACAGGTAAGGAAAGGGCCGAAATCCTAGAGGACCGGGTTTAAGATACTTTGTAGTGTGGGGATGGCCAATGAAAATTATTTTAATACCACATTGAAGACCTGTATATACAGGTCTTTAATGTGAACTGGCATTAAAATAATCACTTGCCAAAATCACTTTCATATGGAAGTGATTTTGGCGAGTGTCGTCTGCAACGATATATACGTATTTACATCGGAGGTACTTATTCCACATTCAATTCCATTGTTTACCAGAATTAATCAGTGAATAGCTTTAGCATACAATTGAATCTCATACAATGCCCACTCATAAAGTTAATGTTCGTAGTTTTGCCTTTAAAAGTCTCCGGTGGTTCTTATTTAAAAGTCTTCATTCATATTAGTTTTCATTAATCTTTCTGTATATAAAAATGATGAATTCACATTGCAGCAAGTTTTTTGTGTGTATCCCATTGATTCTATGTATAATCTCTCGAACTTACGCCTGGTATTTGTCTGCGGAACGCCATTTACGTCTAGATAGCTCACATATGTCGATTAGGCCCTCCATAGTTCTAAATATGTTTCGCGATATGCCGGAGCCGTTGTGGAGAAAAATCGAATGTAAAGTATAATTCAAAAATGTCCGGAAAATGTGGGAGGAATATCGAGATAACGAATTCTTGGTATTGCATCCAAATCTTACGATATAGGATTAAAATACGTGCAAAACAACCTTCAGAAGCAGAAATGGGTAGGTATTGAGAGTGAGCTAGCTATCAATGTCGGAAAGAAGGTGAGAGTTGAGCCGGTGGACATATACTTGATACGTTGATATTTCCGACTTGAATTTACCCTTTTGGTCGAGCCCCTAGACATCGGTACAATTGCGAGAGGAACAAAGAAGAAGAACTTGAAGGAAGCGAGGGATTCACACGCTAAGTGTTGATTCATACATGGTTGATTCCGCTGAAATATTTTTCTACGTGTTTGCTTTCTATTTTACCTTTTACCTCGCCTGGAGTAAGTGGAAAAGGCAGGACACAACGTCCAAATTTTTCCATCAAAACAACGCTCTAAAAGACGCACATGATTTGAAATAAAAGAGTTGATGAGTGAACTATCATGTAATGAGCTTTATTCACGATGGTGAAGCAAGAAAAGAAAATAAGGTCTCTGAATGCTCTCAACGTCTCCAAAGGCGCAGCAAAGAGCAAATTGCGGCGACTCAATCAACATGAATCGATGGCTATGAGAATTTGATGAGCTTGGGGACTTGCGGCAAAGCGAGCTGGGGTGGTGGGATGGGGGGCGGGCGTGGAAAAAGGCGTGGCGGTCACGATGCGACGAAGCGCCTCACGGCTTGGGAAGTAAAACGTGTTCATGGCGATCGCCCACTTGTTGCCTTAACAACCGAGGGGGAAAGAATCTTATTAAGAAATTCTACTTACCTCCTGAATTAAAAAGTAGCCTTTGTGATCTGATCTCCTCTGAGAAGTGCAGTGCATAACATTTGAGGCCTAATCGGTGCCAAATGAGCGTTACTGAATATTGCGTTATTTATTCCGTGAGTACTAATGTCATGAATCCTTTGGAATTTTGGCCAATTTCCATTTGCATTTTCGAAAAGTATTCCCTCCCCTCAATAGTTTTAGAAGGTCCCTGGAGACATGAGCTTAGTTCTGACGCCAACGAGGTTACCTACAGTACTTACTTAGGTACTTAGGAGACTTACAGTAGCAGAGATGACCTACTGGTTGAAACTTGGGAGTTTGGCGCTAGGACTGAAAGATTTCAGCTCATTTTTTCCTTTTGCTTTTAACTCGTGACCAGACACAGCCACAATCAAATTTTCATGAATGTGAATATATTATAATAACTAATGCATGAGACATTTTTTCATTCTCGTATAAAAATTTTTATGAACGAATATAATTGGTTGGTTGAGAGGAGAATGGAGGGCTGAGCTGATGCAAACCAATCCTCAGATTGGTGACAGCTTACGATTATATCAAAAACTGCCTGGTACCTTGCTACCACTTCTTGCGGAAGCTCGAGAGGTTCAACTGAAGACGCAGAGAATACGATTTAGTGCTAAATATCGCTATACCTCACGCTGTTTGTACTTAAATGTGGACCAATTCTCTGTGAATTTTTTTATCCTTCTGGATGCCATCCGCGGCCTCTCTCGTCATATAATACTTTCCATTAACACATGAAGCTCTGCTCACTACCCTATTTTCACCCACCACCTGCTTCTATATCTCTGTGTAGGTGCTCAAAATATGGCTTTTCTAGCTAGCGTTAACCGTGAAACACCCTGAGGAGCTTTGTCGTTTATCGTGGGGAGTTTCATTTGTTTCGGAGATCCCTTTGCCTACTGTCGTTAAGTTAATTCATCAACTAGGCCTGTATAATCTTCGCATAGCTGAAGGAGCAATAATAGGAGTGTTTTTAATTTTGTGTAAAAAACATTTGCAGTTCTTTTTCTTCTGATGACATACATTAAAAAAAATAATAATATGCCTTTATTGCATATATACAATCTTGGTCCTTTTAAGCCACATGGCTTGTCATAAGGTTCCAAAAATTCATATAAAGCGGCATTTTACAAATATCTTCCACAGATTGAAATATAATAATTACATTTAATTTAACATTTTTTTTAATAAAAGAGAAGAAAAATCAGATAATGACATTAATTAAATTATCAACTGAAACAAAAGTAAATAAAAATATATCTTTGCTTAATAACACTCTAAAAACCATGTGCAGGGCATAAAAAATGCATTTTAGGCTGGACATTAGAGTGAGGTAGCCGAAGCTGAGGTCATTTTTGCCATTGAGGATGGGTGGGTAGATTCATTCTATGTAGGTATGATTTAGGAATCGAGGAAGGGTTCGGAGAACCTGGCGTCAGCGAACCTACTCTTGTCGAAAGGCACCAAGGGGTCAAAGGTTTAACGTCCCACCCGACGGACGGAGTGCTATCCTCGAAGTGCTCTTCTGATAGCGCTCAAGTAGTGATCGGTATTCTACTGATAAATGTCAACCGCCGCGAAGGTGAAAATTAAACCCGGGCCCTGGGGATGAGAAGCATGTACTCTAGCTACCGCACCAAGCCGATCCCCAAATTCATATATTTGAGCTAATATTTTGCCCCTGCAATTTTCCACCCTGCCGTAATCACAATTCATATTCGATTTATGTGGAAAGATTGATTAGAGTTGTTAATTTTTAAAAATATTCCTTATTGCTAACTCTTAAGTTTATGTTGTCACGTGACAGAGAGTGAGTCGGTGGCATATTTGCCTTTTATATACACGGATACATATTTGATGGACTGTCTGGCATAATATATCCAATTGAAGATAGGCAATATTTATATCCGAGCGTGTACCTTGGAGGTGCTCATTGTACGCAATGCCTATTGATTTCTTAAACTTCACGGAGAGTGGTGGGAGTAGAGGGAGAAGACTAAATGGGAACCAGACACCGCTCCCACCACCCTTCACCTCCATATCTTCGACACTCGTTCACGTCTCATCCATGAATATTTCAGGACTCTGAAAGAAGGGCAAGAGAAAATTTCCCTCCTTATCGTGCGTGGAAACGTATTTTTCACGGCCCTTCCTCTCGCCCTCTCTCAACTTCCTTTTCCTTATTCCTTGTCGCTCCTTCATTAAGGATTCCATTAGACATTTCCTCATTTTAGCCCGTCCTTAAAGCAACGAAAGGTTTTCGAGAAATGTACCGCGGAACTCCCCCGGGAAGAAGGGAACGAAAGGAATATTCTATCGGCTCGTTTGTCCTTCTAACCCCCCCCCCCTTTCCCTCCGCCTCGTTCATTAGAGCTTCCCCCCTTCGACGGAGATGGGAACTAACTTTCTTCTTTTTTCCCCTCCCACCAATCTTTTCTTGTGGAGGCGCCGTCTCCGAAGATGGCGGATGAGGCGAAGTCTTGAGAGATATTTATATTCTTATGTAAGTATCGTGTGTGAAGTACTTCAATCATAAAATTTTGTCTGAAGATAAACGGCTAAGAATTAATGGTGCTAATATTATAAAGCGTACTCTCTCTTTGAAGTATGCATCATTTCCGAGGTCACAAGTAGTCTATTTAATGAGAGAATAGATGTTTGGGATTCCAAATAACTGGAATCACAAATTATCTTAATTTTAGTGGGTTTAGTGCAAATACCCATAGTTTTTTAGGTATTATTATCCTTGGAAAGGCTTCATGTGCAAAAGGCTTTCGATTCTTGCCTTCGAAGACAGTTAATGCATTTATTGCACTCAGGAAATCATATAGAAAACCACGCATCGTTTTTGCGGTCAAAATAAAGTGTTTACATGCGTGGTTAGAAAATATCACTTCGGCTCTCCTAGCAAATTGTATTGCACAGAAACCTCTGTTTAGCTGTATGGTAGCAGGAAACGTAATAGTTTTACAGTATACTCCTCTCAAGGTATCAGTTTCAACACTGACTGGTGTCTAGAATCAATGTTAAACTCACGAGTAACTAGACCTCGGTATTGAAATCCTGTGAACACGTAAGAATAACACCAAAAGGAAAACTTAAAAAAATATCTATGCAATAATAGATGAATAAATCTATCTTATCAACGTCTCTTTTTTTAAATCTTATGCGTCTATTGTGTTGTTTAAAGACATGTCAGGAGTATTTTTTTAACTTGAGTTGATCATTCCGTCGTCCCAGCGGGGTATCGGAAATAGAATTTTTATTTCTAAAATAATTTTATCCCTTAGTGCGAATAATTAGATTTAGATTCATCACATTTGAAGACTCATATGCAACTTCTCTACTTTCACTGTGTGATTTCTGGTAATATCCCGCATTCATTGAAGTGACAACATTTTAATGTTATGCATGTTTTTCTCTTTGATGGCGTGGAGTTTTTCCCCTAACAGTTTATATGGATTCCCACCTAATATAGCCAGTAATATTATTTCCTTTCGCCATCACCATCTGGAGGTTGGTTTGGGTGATAGTTAATTGATATAAGCCGACAATGGAGACAAAAGGAAGAAATGGCGATAAGGTGAAAAAGTAAAATTATTGCTTGCCATTATCAAATTAATCCGGGCTCTTCAAGGATCATCAGAAACGCTTGAATGACGGTATTCATCACTATTTATATATAATTTACATTCGTCTTTTAAGCGCGGCGCCCGCCTTCGGATTTACATTTTCTCCATTCTGTAATGTGTCCCTAACCCACTTTTCCTGTATATCTCTTATATCTGCGAATATATTCTCGAAATATCCTCCGGTATGCTTTTGTATTATATTTCCTTAGAATTGACACTCGAGCAATTTTAATTTATTTTATCTCGCAAAAACATGCCTTACTTTTTAGATACTTCCTCTGATTGGGTTGAACCTAAATTATCACTGTTATTAACAGGAAGCAGGAAATTCCTGTGTTTATTTTATTTTTACTACTGGGAAATCTTTCGGTTGAGGTCGGTCAAACCGGAAGTGAATAAAAATCCTCTAGTGTTTGCGCTGGGCTCTGACACACACAAATATTTGATTGAAAGAAATTATGTGGGAGAATGGGCCCTGAGCATGTGAAAATTTAGAGGTTTATAACTGACTTCAATTAGAACCTACCTTAATCGGCAGATCACCCAAATAATAATCATGCTAAGGAAGAAAGAGAAAGAGGAAAATTTTTAAATTTGTTTTTTTTTATACAGTACACTCTGCAATTTTGTGAGACATTTCTTCATAAATGACTTTAGTAAAAGAAATAAAGTCTGCAGTCAATAAAATTGATTTATCCATTGATTCTTTTTTGGCATTTTCCCACTTACGGTTTTTAAGCAATGGCACGAGTCGCAAAGGGGACGCTTTTTGAGAACATTTTGGAATATTTTGTAAGGATTCTCGCAATTTCGAATCTAAAACAATTCAAAGATAAATATAAACAAATTTATTTCATTGCCTTTTATAGGACATTTCTCTCGACTTCGTACAGTCATCATATCTAATTTAGTTTTGCAAAATAAGTAAAGCCTGACAGCGATATAAATGGATTTTGCATGCATTCTGTTGAAGGTTGATGTAAATGGAGTCGAACAGTTAATTACAGGTGTAAAAAAGTAGCTTATTATCTGCGTGGTCGTGACAATCTTGTAATATGCAAAGTTTGATAGTTTGACCTTTATATTCCACAGCGGTGTATAAACTGTTGTGTTAGATTTATATTTGTCTTACGCAGAGATGAACATGTGTCAAATGATTATGCTGACCTAAATTGGTTACCTCTTAATTCCCAAAGGAAATACTTTTTGGGGTCTTTTCTTTTCACTCTCTTCCACAAGCGGAATCTTGCTTACCTCTACGATCTATTTACTCCCAGAAAAAGACTTTCCCAAGTATTAACCCGATCTGACCCTACCTTCCTTCACATTCCCGAAGCCCGTACCAATATCTACTTCAATTCCTTCCTCACCACTACTTGCAAGTTTTGGAATTCGCTACCCTCTCATGTCAAATCATCTTCATCCCTTCAATCGTTTAAAGTCAAATTATTTTGTTATTTAAAAACTCATAAATAAATGTGTGAATACTTACTTTATGTCTAACTATTGATATTAATGTAAAATTCAAGGTAATGTAAATTAACTTTTTCTTTCCTAATGTGTGTATTATGTTTTTTGAGCAGAACATACATGTTGTATTGTTTACTTTCTCTAAAGGGTTACCCCAGAGCATAAATAAAATGTCATTCGTTCTTTCACTTTTCGTTCTTGAGTAACACTGAGCGTTGCAGAAAAGTGTTCCATAAAAAGTTGCAGTTCTCGGCTTATCTTTTTATACAATGTTGGTTAGGATATTGATTTGCCTCCGATATCCCTCCAAGTCAAAAATACGAATGTGTTTTCGCTGCAGCTCACCACTCCACTCTCCTGCCAGCTTACTGCTTCTTTCCTGCATAAGTCTCCACACTGTCGTATTTCATGATGTACCTAGTGTGTTCTATATTGGGTCCTCCTCTGTAACTCTCCGTTAACTTCCTCTTACATGATTAGTTAAAAGAGATTGTTTTGTCTTAGAGTGTGTAGGTATTTCGCCTCTTCTTTATCTTAAGAGTATTCGCTGTACACCTTTCTCTCTAAACATAAACAGGACTTCTTAATTGTCAATTCTCTGCATCCATTTGATTGCCATTATTCTTGGATAACACCACATTTCCATTGTTTGCAATATTTCAATTTGAGGAAATAAATGCTAATGGGATAATAAATGCTAATGACATTGTGGCTAAACGGAGAATCCCATTATCTAACTAGAAAAAATTGGTCTTTAGTTTTGATCTCTTAATTTTTGGTATGATATCTTTATAATCTTAAGTTAATTTTCCTGAACGAAAGTCATATGATAATTAAAATTATGTGATTCAGTTATTATATTTGTGATCGAAATTTTAGTAGTTTTGGGCTATCCTTATCCCGTTAAAACGCAGTTCCTCCATTTATTATTTTTATTATATTTGGCGAAAATTCGGCGTAATATACTCTGTGACTGCCATGTTAAATTTTCACATGAAATTAAAGCAGTTGACTACTAGAAAGACGGGCAAAGTGTAATGCTTTATCGGTAAAAATATCGAGGAAAATATTTTTAATTTTCCTTCAGAAAAATTTTATGGCTGGAATACAAAAATACCCCTTGCATATCTCTTTAAGAATCTTTTAATGCCTCTATAAAATATTCAATTCTTTTCATATCTCTGCATTTTTTTAGGAACGCCCTTGCATTCCACTGCCATAAAAACCTCAAATTTACGTCTCAAAAAAGCTAAAAAATTACAATTTGGGTCGAAGAATTCGCGGCTGGCACCGCCGCCACAGGTCCCGCTTATGGGTAGTGGGTGTGTTGCCGCGGCGTGGAGAATGCCTTGTCTGTGTGCGGGACGGAATATTACTGGGGAGAATGAAAGAGAGTCGGAGGGAGACGGAGGAGAGGACTGAATTCGGGAGAGATAACCGAGGTTATCGCTCCTCAGCGTCCCGCCATGATGCGACCCCTAACGACGACGGAGGGGAAGCTCATTGTCAGTGGTGGGGAGGGATGGGGAAAGGAGGAATGAGAAAACATTGATGATGAGGGAGGAGAGGGCGGGTTGCGTGAAAAGCTACGAAAGAGGGTGGTTGGTAGGGGCAAGAATGAAAACACTGATTTCCAAGGAGTGGGGCGACAGCTCGTGGAAGTTGGAGGTCAATGGCATTGGTCACACTTGCGCGTTGCAGACAGTTGATGGGAAATCCAGAGTGCAGTAAACAAGCTCACTTGGACTGGTTGGAGCCGACTGATTTTTTTTACTTTGAATTTCGTACATTCGTGTACCTTCTCATCGGGTTACTCTCGTTCAGTTAATACTGCATGGCATTTAGAGACACTTAATCAGTTTTAATGAATGAATGATTATTCCATAATAGTTGAGTGGAAATCCTCTAGTGATGTTGATTCTTAGGTTTGCGCGGCGTTAATCGATTATTCTCTCCATTGTTTCTGGGTTGTCACAACTTAAGAACTTTGTTGATGACGACAGTTTTGCTGATATTCTAACCAGCGTCTGCCGTCATCATCAAAGTTCTAACGCGATGGCAACCCAGAAACAATGGAGAGATCATTTAGTGATGCTTATCCAAGAAAGCTGAGTGGAATGTGTAAAGGGCAGGAGCCTTGAGAATGATAATATGAGTGAAACATTTTGAAGTTTTAAGGAAAGGATTTAAAACCTCTTCAGTGTTTGCTTTCCTTTACAGAGATTCATGTGTGAATATGTATTTATTTTAACATCTCAGCTATAGTCGACTTTCTCCAACACGAAGGGTTATCCTATATTTTCCCTGTTGCTATAGCTTCCCCTTATATTTTACCAAATTGTAATGACGTTCGCAAGACATTAAAAATATCCGCATCTCATATTTCATAATTATCTACAAAAATCTGGTACATATACTATCTACAAAAGTTTGTATACTATGTACAAAATATTTGAAATGCCTTCTTTTCCAATATCTACCAAATCAACTCGCGAGATATTTTCGTAAAATATCGTATTATATCCAGGATAATTTTTACATATTATATTATGCGTTTGTAAATGCTCTGTAATAGTGATTTATATTCACATCTTAAAATGTTATCATGCATTTTTATTAGTCTCATGTTGCTCCTACTCATTTTTTTTTGATTCAGCATCTTGACCCCTAAATGTGTATCTGCGAGCAAATGGCTTCGAAGAAACCCTCGTGAGAATGAAACTTTTTGTGCAAATATATGGTGACAGAGAAGTCACAAGAGTGGCTAAAAAGTCATAGCCACATCATTATTAAGCATAACTAGTATTAAATTGGTAATTAATTAAATGCATTTTCGAGGGAAATGTATATGGAGTGCTCGTTAACTATTATTAATCACTCATTAATAAGAGAAGAACATTTTACATATTTTGAGGATGCTTAAAATGTGTAATTGAGTATAATATTAGGATTTTTTAAACATGATACAATGAATGAATCAATGGATCTATGCCATGTATACGTCGCATCATGTCGTGTCACATCATGTATATACTTCGAATTTCTAAGATATTGAGGACCAAGTGTTGATATCTTGTAGACATAATGTGCTGCGTTGGTTAGTGTATGCCGCATAACCGTTTCTTCTTCTTTAGAGGGTTTCCCGTCCCGTGTCGCCCAGCTTTTTATTCACGATTTCCTCCTCCCTTCTGGTGAATCAGATAATAAGAAAAATGCTGAGTGGGTTCTCTATTTTCGGATGGGTGGGTGGCTGCCCTGAAGATGCAGTGGGCCTCCAAATGTCGTCCAGATGGCGTCGGCAACAAAAAAAAAGAGTTGGGGATGTAACGGAGGGACCTTCCCTTCCTCCTCCGCTTGTACCTCAAACAAACCTTTCCTCGCCTTCTCCGTGAAGGGACGTTCCGTTTTATTATTTTGCTCCATTTTATTATTTATCTGGAGGGGAGGTGGTGATGGTGGGTTGGAAGCTCCTCCCAATGACGTCCAAACTCTCATATCGAACCTCGAATATGAGGAGTCAGAGGATTCTGACGAGGAAGCCTTTTATCTCTCCTGCGACCTTCCCTTTTTTCTTCCCCACGCCCATGCACCTCGAAATAAAATAAATTGGTACATACTGTTGTTGCGGCTAGGATTACATTTGCAAGGTGTGTTCAAAAAGCCACAAGTTGCGTCAGGGTTTTCTAAGTGAAGGTGGTAACTTTTAAAGGTTATCATATCTAGATAGAATATCACTTACAAAATAACTTGACAGTAGCTTCACTTCGTAGAAGTTTAATGTATTAGTACTCATGATTAATGATAATACTTAGTACTCTCTACAAAATTTTTATTGTACGATGCGTTTCAAACTTCTGTACCTGACGATGCCGTCAATCGGTGAAACGCGTCGTACAATAAACAATTTGTTGAAAAGTACTAAGTAGTATCATTAACCATGAGTACTGACATCACTTACACTACCCATCAATGTATTTTCCACCAATATTGGCATTTATCATTGCCTGGAACCAGTGTGTAATTTTGATCCGTTTTGTTCTCTGAATTATATATTCACACAATTTTAAATGATCGGGGTGGCTATAGTACTGGTCTTGTTACTTGGATGCTGCATGAAGAGCACTTCAGGTGAGCACTCTGTCCAGCGGATGGGATGGTTAACTGTGGACCCTTTGGCGCCTTTGATTGAGGATATCCTTATGCCGATGCTGAGTTTCTCTCGAACTTACCTCCATTTCCCATATAATCCTACCCGTTCCAATTAACCACCGATTTTCAACGGTGCAAATGATCTCAATTGTCGGTCGCCTCGCCAAAATAACCAGGCAACCGACCAACCAAGGCGAAAATTTAATGAGCACGGGAATGAATTTGGAAATAAAATGAAGGTGCAGGATTCTGCATACTTTCTGCGGTAAGGAGAGAGAGAGAGCGGCATGACATTCCTTCCTTTGAAAGACAGGTTGTTGGCTTCTCCGATGCCGCTCCGAGCTCGGGATTTTGTAGAATCATCGAGGTACCTAGCGTTACTTCGAGGAAGCGAATAATGATTCAATGAAACATCAGTAAATTCCACGTATCAAACTTAATTACGACTAGGTTGCAAAGCATAGCCTTGTCATCAGGTCCTGCCGGTAACACTATGCGTTGAAACCATGTCATAACTAAATGAATGTGTTGAATATCTTAAGTGTTACATTGAAATACGCCAGGTTGGTTCGTTTGGGGAGGCGATCGACAGCTGGGGCCAATTGCGTCAAAAAGGATTGGTGGCTAGCACCATAGAGTTATTAAATGACCAGAGGTGGCGCTGAATATAATTGGTACGTAAGAGAAGGGGAATCCACTTCCGCCATCTGGAGTGTCCGTGATTTACCTACAGCTTAATTCTTCTAAACATTTTTAATTGCACGTTTGCTGCACATAAAGAGTTGAATTAAGGAGAAATAGGTAAGTAGGAGAAATTAATAGAATATTGTCCGCATATGTAGTGTATTACAAATTATAAAAGAATGAAATGCCGGAAGTGATCAGGAAATATAACTAACTTTACCATTTAAGTATTATTAATATTAAGTGCGCCGGTGACCTGCGAAGACATATCGTACACCTCAAATATTTAACTTGAAAGCAGGAAAACACAAGAACTCGTCGTTAGCAGTCTTCGTCTCACAATCTCATACGGCAATCACATTATTCCAGGGACCCTCCTGTAGATCGTCTCGCCACCTCTGTTGAACTATTCACTCTAACAATAAGATTAACATGGTTAGGTTAGCAGAAGGTCAAGAATGTAGGAAGGATGGGGAGAGACCCGGCGTCGGCAATATCCTAAACGTTACGAAAGGCGCCAAGGGGTTTGCTTTAACGTATCCCATCCGATGGAGTCTTTCACTCGAGTGTTCTCCACACATCACCAAGAACCTCGGGATTTCACTGAAAACTCTCCGTTACTGCTTTGATCTAACTCGGCCTCTCGGGTTGGGAAGCCAATACTCTAGCTGCCACTTAAAACACAATCCCAATATACGCCAAGGACATGAGAAAATCGTATGGGGACCACGAAGAAGAGGGGAGACCAGGGAATCAAAATGTATGTGGGTGGCGGACCAAGGGAGCGAGACGCCAAGGCCAGGGATCCGACCTAAAAAAACTAAAAAAACAATAATAATAAAAAAGAAACCCACCCCGTCCACCTTCCTCGTGCTTTCCTCTTACCCCTTGTACCATTTATTTTATATCCGCTGTACCTTCTGGCCGTCATTAACGGAGGAAGGGAGTTGGGGGTACGGGAAGGGGGGGGGGGTGGGGCTTGGGATTTTTGGCTGTGGGGAGAGGAGGGTACCCGTTCGTGAAATGCTATCAAAGCTCGGCGGAGAATGAAATGATTGGGACGACTGATAATTCCTCTCGGAAAATGACCCCTCGGGTGGAAGGTTGGGGGAGGAGACAATGTGAAATAACAACTACAAAGGGTGAGGGAAGGAATGAAAGAGATATATGACACGCATAACGCCTCGCGGGCGCCGAAATGCTTATTATTTTCATAATGGCCGCGGGAAGACGGAAATGGGAACAAATGATTGAACATTATCAGAGTAATGAATTTTTTTGTAGTTGACATTTTATAGCGCAACTCGGTATGCTTTCTTCGTCATGAAGTCTGAATACCATAACAAAGTATTTTCTTTTAACAGGAAGACAACTGACTCCTTATGGGCGGCAGCTTATGTGCGAGGTCATCAAACTATAAGCGTATTTTCTGGTGTTACGTTTACTGTGGGTATTCTTTCTTTTGTCATCAACTCTGTTTCGTGACTTTTGTCACAACTGAGCGATCTTCAGAGGAGCTTGGTGGTGAGTTATGCTCACAAAGGGATGGAATTGAAAATTTTGGAGAAATTACTTAAAATGTCACCAATAATCTACAGTTTTTGTTCCATTTGTTCCAATAATGTTTCCACTCGATTCCTTTGTGATCTATATTAATTTATGCATTAAGCTATAGAATAAATACAACAAAGAAACAGCATCACATAGGTTATTCATTTTTCTGGAAGCATACGATCATGGAAAACAGGGATGGGAAATCTCGTCGCCAATCGCAACCAGTGGTGTATAACGTATGTAAATGTGGTGAATTTGTGTTTTGAATATTTTATTTCCAGCAATAAAAAGCAATGATTTTTAAATCGAAGGAACTTTTGTTAATTTAATTGGCAGCGTTTCAAACTGATTAGTCTACCAATACAATGGTAACTGAACTTGTTTCATAAACGCTGGTACACTTGTAAGCGGTATCATTTAATAATTTTACGAAAGGAACTGATTCCTTTGTCTTTGAATGCGTTATCGGCCATCACTTCTTTTTCACCACATTTGTGGCTTTCTTTCAAGATAAGGTTTTTAACCCGAGCTCTTGGGAACTAGTTTGCCTTCTAGCTATACATTGCTTAATTTAGTTCCAATTTAGCCTTCTTTAACCGGATTTCCTGTTTCTTCTACATTGAAACAATCTAACCACACACAAGTGGTGTAGTGGTTATAGTAAGGGCTTGCCGAAGATTTTGGTTGAAGTCCCGGAAATGGTGGAGATTTTAATGAAAATCCGGTCATTACTTGGGTTACTATGTGGAGAGCACATCAAGTGCAGTTCTCCGTCCGTCAGATGGGACGTAAAACTGTGGATTCCTTGGCATTTTGCAACGAGAGCTGACTGATGTCTATGTCGCATTTATCACCGCCATCCAAAACTAACATTCTCTCACGAACCTGGTACCATACTTGAAAGGCTTAAATAAACGTAGCTATCAGTCGCATCTCGTCATAACTAAGATCGCAATGAATACATATGCACTCATGCTCCTCATCTCTTCGGTGCCGACATGGTGAAAAGTGTCTTGAAAATATTCCGGGCCATTTTTACATGCTTTATCGGTTTAATCGTGACGGCGTAATTTTCAGTAGTAGGTACTACGAAAACATTGGGACGCTGAAAGGGTGCTAATGAGTTAGAGTTGGTGTTGAACAAAAAGCGATGTTGAATGATAAAGGGCGGATGGACGATTGGGAGATTGACCTTAGCAAAGCACTACGGCCTCAGTTGGGGGATACAATGGATGAGAGAGAAGCAGTCGTTGCGAGAAATAGAAATTGGTGGAATAATTTAGAGTAAATATGAACATTATAAGGGATACCCTTTGTTTCATTATTACAATTTTTTAAATAAATTCAGTTTTAATTAGTGAATAGAAGTAATAAAGTCAATTTATTACGACAAAACCGTTTCTATGTTTTCCTAATTGGTTTCGCATTGCTCTTAACGTTGCCATCAAATGGATATAGACAAATAGGTTAAGACATTTCTTCTTCATGATCGACTATCACGAATGTAGAAATAGTAATTCGCGATATTAGTCAATCAAAATACACCTTAATTTTTCTTCGTACTCTTTTTCAATTACTTTTTTCTTGTGTCTCCATTATTCATGACTGGTGTCCTAACATTTCCAGTCTTACCCCCTTTCAGCATCTTCCAGGGCTATGCGTGGATGTGTATGTACTCCTACTTATCTGACACGCTTTCTGCTGAAATTCATGTCTGTATTCAGCTTCGTTGGAAAAAGCGCGAATATCCCGAGTTATTTCAATATATTTTTTCTCACCCTTGCCTTCGGAACTCTCCATTCTCGAGGTGAGATGGAAAGTGACGTGAGAGATGGGAGGCATAGAGATCGCAAGCGACTCTCTCCCTCACACACTAACGATGCAACTTTCTCGTACGTCTGGTACCACATTTCTGCTTTTATAGGCCATTCCAGCCATAATGGTGTTTGGGACTGAGGGAAAAGGTGATGCAGAATCGTAGCCGCGAAGGTTGAAATATATACCTCTGACTATATAGACTATGTAAAAAAATACCGCTTAACATCATACCTCTCCTACCCGGACTCTCTCTGACAATTCGATGAGTGAATAAGTTGGGCGGCTCACGCTGAGTAAAGCACACTTGTGGATCTAACCATAAACACAGAGCTGGGAGCACGCAACCGCTGCTAAGCTCCGATAAAATTATAGAAATGCATTTAGGACGTGAGAGATAGTTAAATGTATTAAATACTGATTAACGTCACTTTATTGGTTCGTGGCTCCTTAAGTATTTTTATATTTTTCAATTTAAGATTGGGAGTAATCACGTTTTTCGCGTCTTAGCTAAGGTAGTCGTAGGAGCTGGGGAGAAAAGACGATTAGTGAACACTCAGTTAAAAAGAATAGATAAACTCATCGGATCTATTTCTAAGACTTAAAAGCCTCTTGTAAACAGAAATGGAGAAGGAGATGAATAGGAATCTTTCCGAGGAGAACCAGTAATAGTATATTTAAATTCAATTATTATGTTTCATGGAGTTTTGGAAATTTAAAGTTTAACTTCAATTGCCTGAAAATAGAAAGAAGTAAATATATGCTAAACATCAATCATTTACTTCGTAGCTGCTGATGATAAGCCTTTACTCAACCAAAAATAAATTCTTCTATCTAGTTCTATGCCTTGTTTTGGCTATCGCTTTAGAAAACTCACATCTTTATAGTATCTCGGCAGTATCATTATTGCATCAGCCTTTGTGGTGGTGATAGCTGCAGTTGGTATTAGTGTGGTTCTATATAAAAAAACGGATCTAATAGCACAACAAAGCTTGTTGATGCTACTTCTTATGCTCATAATTAGCTATTGGACTTATTGGTGCTATTTCTCCCCTTGAAGATAAGCGATAAGCCTGGGGTCACCAAACTTCGAGCTGACACCGAATAACACGCGGAATTCTCCCGAATAGTTTTATAGCTTATCATGAGCCGCGAAAGTTTCAATGAAGTAAAAACTTAAACTTCTTTCTTCCATTTACGGTTGGGAGAAAATAGATCTATAGCTTCAATAAATCAACAATTTCCCTCGATTTCTTATGTGTACTCTAAAATCGTGAAGTCCAAAATTAGTTACATATTCTATTAGTAATGAAAACCGAATAAAATGATTATTAGCTGTAGGGATATACTGGCTTATGAGTATCATAGACTAGAGCTATGGGGAATCATTGCACTTATGTTTTTGCCTTGTTCACTTTGAGCTTGGACTAGTAATCCCAGCCTAAAATTGAAGTTAGCCCTGACTTAAAACCCTTCTTGGGGCAGTATGATTATTTTCTTTTTCAATTTTTTAATTCCGTCAGTGTATACGTTCCACAAATCGAAAATTCTTGGGATCTATATGAACTTTCATGAACTATACATTTCAGAAAGCAGAAGATCCGAAAATCAAGTCTCAACAACTCTCTTACGGGTTATGTGATTAAATAATTTCTTCAACACCTTAAAAATAGGACAGCTACTTTATAAAATTTTACATGCGTCTGTCAGACCCCATAAATTAACGGTGATTCTTATAGAAAAGTCAATTTTGGCTTTTTGATGCTTTGAGTGAAATAGGGCATCCAGATTTAAAATAAATACGAGATGAAAGTAGTACAGCCCTAGAGTTTTGAAACATCGGATTTAGTGTTTGAATATAATTTAAAATAGCGTATAAGGGAGCGAATATGTGAATGAAATAGTTTTTCTTCATGATAGGGTGCATTAAATCAAACTTCGGAAAGTTGAACTATTATTATAATGACAGAAAAAGGGAGACAATTGAAGGAACTGTGTTTTCACTGTTTCTGTTTAAATGGAACGCCGGAAAAAATGTAAATGAAATCCCCTTATTTCAAGCATATTTGCATTTTTTTCTTTTTCCTGGGGTTCATCCATGTTTGAAATAATAGATTCAGTAGGACAGTTGGGCCTACATTATTTTCTCTTTCCCAAATAAAAAAAAATATTTCTTCCACTGTAGAATTATTTATGTGTAAATTTATTTCTAGTTTCACCTTTTCACGGTATCATTAAGTTCTTCGTAAATTAACTTCTTGAAGTCTTCCAAAAGCTTAACTAATTTTATTCCGTACTCGGCCTCGTACATTATTGCCGGATTTTACAATCATTGCGATTGCACAAATGATATAGTACGCAGGCACGCGCACGGGTGCGAAGATATACACCAAGTTCGGTAAAATTCCCACCTGACCGGCATTTGGAAGATACGGGTTCGAATCCCGGTCAAGTCAAATGATTTTTTTCATGGCGAATTTCACCGTCTTTGGTGTATTTATTGCCCTAGTCTGTGTACTTGTATTCCCTTTTATTTGTATTAAACACTGCAATAATTATCACTTTCATGCCATTATTTTTCTGAAAAAAATATATCCCTTCTTACGACGATGCAAAGAGTAACCATATGAATTAGTTTTGATCAAAAGTAAAAAGTTTCACACGCCGAGGATCCTGAAATCGACCACAGGGAAATATCCTTCCTGTGAAAACTTGCGTTCATCCTACTTATAAAAGTGTAACTTGTTGTCATGGTGGCCGTCCTAGCACCCTTAGCCACATGCCCTTGTGATGGCTCCCAGTTTAGTAAGTGGATGTCTCTTTCTTCCTCATTCGTTTCTCTCTTGCCAAACCCTGTCCATTTCACTCCATCCTCGGATATTATGGAGACGGCGCGCCGTTCCGAAGTCCTGATACCATTCGCCACCTCCCCGTTCCAAATCCCTTGCTTCCTTTGCTTCGCATCTCTAAGAATACACCCGCACTCTCTCTTCTTCCTTCTAGAAGGGTTCAGGGGTACGAGAGAGGAGGGATTTACCAAAAAACAACCCTTCTGCCTAGACTCCCCCCCTCATTCCCTTTTCACCACTTCCGCCTAGTCTCTATCCGGTCTCACTTATTATTTCATGTCGCCATGAATTATGTATGCATTGTGAAAGAAACGGCATTCGTTCTCTTCTCCACTCACACACGCACACTCCTCCATCACTCTCATCGCTCCCCACTCCCAGCGCCCCTCAATAAAGTATTGAGGTGAAGCGTCTCCGGTAAAGGCTTACGTGCCACTTTAAGTACTCCTACTGTTACTCCGCGTTGATTTATAATTCAGATGCGCCCCTAATTCTTTGTCGCTGTCATTCTCCCGCAGACTCTCTCTTTCTCTCACAATTTTCTCCATCTTTTGTGCCCGGAAATACCGAGACACCAGGGGAAAAATAGTTCCTCTCGGGCCTCCCAAGTAATTCTTTATAGTCCCGCGGCGATAATTTGTGAACCGGTCCACGTTTGTACTGCATACAGGTCGCGGAAATCAGTGGTGATCATCTTTTTCGTGCGTGGAACTCTCGCACTGGATGAATTCCGAAGATTCAGGTGATATGGCGTGGAATTTCAACATGATAAGGTTGAAGAGTTAAAAGCAATTTCCCACTAATAAATGTTAAAAAAAGACTTTATTACGAGCTAGGTTTCGATGTTTAACTCAGCATCTTCAGGTAATGATGATGTGTAAAACATCGAAACCTAGGACGTAATGAAGTCTTTTTTTAAAACTTTTGTGTGAGGGAAATTGCTTTTAACTCTTCAACCTTATCTCGCACTGGAAATGGGAATGCCAATTGAAATGAATATGCGGGCGTGGAAGTAAGATACCGTGGGATTACATACATTCAGCATTGATCTAAGAGAAAATGAACATACGCCGGTAAAAGTAATACCGGAGACAGTTCGTGAAGTGCGGTTCGTAATTGCAGAAGATCGAACAGGAAAACAAATAGCACACGAAATATATTAGAAAAGAGAAGTAAGGCAGTATATAACTTTATAAAAAAGAGGGGCCAGATGGCACGAGGAAGTAATCTAAGGAATTGATAATTAGGGTAGGAATATTGCAACAGGGGGTATAGAGATGTAAATACTGTGACAAAAGCTTTCTACGACAATACCCAAACAAAGGAAAAAAACTACAGATAACGAGCAATCGAGTTGCAAGAAGTAGTAAAAGATAAGGAAGATTACAGGGCTTTAGTCGGGCGATGTTTTAACTGAAAAACCAATGATTAGTGTCTACTATGCATAGACGTCCTTAAGGCCAGTTATTTTAAGTGAAAAGTTACTGGTAAAGCCTTCTCATTAGTGAAACCAGAACCCTGCTTTAATTGAATCTTTTAAAAATGAGATGAGAGAAAATTGAAGGAGGAACTTAGTATATTGGTTATCGATACAAACCTCTCATTAATTATAAAGGTCTCAAAATACCTACCTGAAATACCAGGAATCTATGCTCTTCTGCACGAACCAGTTCCCTTTTGCTTGTAATGAGATTTACATTACCTAATTATGAGAGGATTTGTCGAGAGGCGCAAATATGAGATCATTCACCGGAGATGTAATTTACAACGGCGAAATTGCCACGTCTACCGTTCAACTTTCTTTTGGATTGCTTTTTCATTTTTATTTCAGGTAAGTAATGTAGCTCAAGTGATTCCGTATATTCGGAGGGGTGTCTCACCTAACCAACAGCTCGGCTACTTAGAACTCCTATGTTAATATCTGACGTAGGTTTTGCGGCGTTCGGGTTTGCACACAGAGTACCAAAAATAAATGACTTCATTAAGGCACAAGCGGTGCGCATGAAAAAGTCCCATCCTTAAACACGCTCACAGCTTCACTCCGGGAGTATCCCATTCACAAGAAACGCTACTAGAGTTACAGACTCCCACAAGAAATTTTATTCCGGTAACCATTCCGACTTCTTTCCTATGCCTTTCATCTTCATTATATTTTTTTGTTAGAAATTAGTATGGGCAACATAGACAATGGAGAACCCTATTCAGGTACTTTTTTTGGGAAACTTTTTGTAAAGTATGTAGAAGAACTACTAAGGGAATAAGGTTATTGTGGTGTTCAGATCTCTGTCCTCCCATCTTAAAAGCCTTGGTTTCGATTCCGGTTGCGGTGGAGATTTTTCAGTTGAACTTGGTTGTGTACCATTTTGAGGGTTCTTCAGGGCCTTTGAGGGTATAGTACTGCGAACGTCGGATTGTAAGTTCAATTGTTGCCCCTTGGTGCCTGTCGTAATACCGAAGCCGTAGCCAATTATCCTCATTGAAGCGTATTAAGTCAGCTGTCAGTCGCCTTCCAAAATATTCAACCAACACATATTTCCCGTAGTATTGATGGCATATTTACTTCAGATGACAAGACCCCATCGCGATCTTATGTATAGGTAACGATTTTCTCACCGTCACGACGGTATTATATGAAATACTTAAGTGAGTGCGATACAAGTTGTTGCTGAGTGTACCTCACATTATTTTATTGCTATAGTATGATCACATTTTTCGTTCACCTCATTTTTCTGGTTTCTGCGGATATTTTATTTAAAAAATTGGATGTGAATGCGTAGTTCGATTGCTGTAAATCTGAATTTCAATTTTGCTGAACAATTTTTTTTCGGGCATTGCTGTACCCACATTTATTTTACATTGAACAAGTTCAACTTAAGGCTGGATGGCGACATTTGGTGGAACTTGGTGACAGGAAACATAATAAAAGATACACTGTTGTATGTTCCACAAAAGTTTACTTGACCGACCTAGGTTTCGACATGTACACTATGTCCCATGACATGTACACTATATCGGCGGCCACATAGACCTTTGAAAATGATATAATGTACATGTCGAAACCTAGGTCGGTCAAGTAAACTTTTGTGGAACATACAACAGTGTATCTTTTATTATGTTTCCTACATTGAACAAGGTAATACTTTTAGGTGCAAAAGTTATATTTTATTAGTTGCACTCCTTAATTTGTCTTGTTTTTTTGTCTTAATTTGTCTATATTTTGTTTCCATCATTGAAACGTGTCATTAGTATATGTAATAATTATTTTCTAATATTTTTTAGGAATAAAATAAGTAGAAGGCAAAGCCTATTCCGAGATTATCGATTTATATTTGTAGCTCAAAGATATGTTTTCGCCATAACTCGATAAGAAAACCCACCAATCGAAATACACTGTGGAGTCTCCATGAGCAAAGAATTGGCGATGAGGAAAAAAGTTGGAGAGAGAGAGAGACCGACATCCATCAGGGGAACGTAAAGCACTGCAGATATCCTTATAATGACGACATTCCCTTTTAATGAGCCAGTTACAACGCCAGCCCTAAGCACTCTACCGCCACAATATCGCTCTGCCCTTGGGAGGTAGACGAAAACTTTAAAGAGGAACGCCCAACAGGACACCGAAAAAAAAGAACGGTGTAAATAAGAATGGAATAAAAACAGGATGGAAAGTGTTTGAAAGGAGCAAAGAAAAAATAACAAAAGAGGTGAAAAGGACGAATGAAATCCTCACGGGACGCACATTCACCGCGGGTGGAAGGGAATGCCTCTTTTATACCCCCGTCGGATTATTCTCACCCTCTATCCACTGAAAGCTTCCGTAGCGAGGGGTGAAACAAAGGACGAACGGAATCCCGTTCTTCTTTTATTTTCCTCGAACCCCCCCCATCCTGCTTGGCTGGATTCCGGGACTGACCACGCGCGAGTTTGTTTTTCCTTTTTCCAAGAAGCATAACACTGGAACACATAAACACACACACATACAGGGCAAACACGCTTCCACCCTCCACCCCCCTCCCAGCTTCTTCCCTTATGGCTTCGGATGCGCTCTCCGTCTCTGGTGTAAACACGACGTTCTTCAGCTTTCAAAGGAGGCAACGCAGGGAAGAGGCGAACTCGCGAAAAAATGACTCGCATAGCTCTGGAAGAAAGAGCTACGAGCAAAAAGTTAATCTTCTATGTCTATAATAATCACCGACGTGTATATATATGTCAGTGACTTTCACATAAGAAATACTCGTGAAGCTGAATCTTCATTTGGTTGCAGACCTTTTGTTATTTGCTAATTTAAATTAGAAATAGAGGGTTTGAGTTATTGGGAAAGGTACCAATAGAAATAAAATATAATAAACATTCTTATTCCTTCAATTGAATATTGTATTCCGGTCAAAATTCCGAAATGTTTGCTAAAACGTAACGAATATTCACATTATTTTAGTGTTTTTGAGTCATCGTCCCCATGACGACCATACTTATTGTTTAAGTCGAGATTCCGTGTATATATCCATTAACTCAATGATTATTTGCTCTAAATAAGATATGAATGGTTAATTAAAATGTATTAGTGCTGATTATTTTCCTTCCCATTGATATTAAACGGGTACCTTCTCTAGTAATGTAATAATAAGTCAATAATGCGATGCCTCAAAGTTACCCTCAGTTACATCCTAAGTATTTTTAGTGCAAATATTCTTGGAATTTACTTTTTTTAGAGATTACCATTGAAAATGAGAAAATTTGTCTGCTAAAATACTTGAAAACAAATTACCTGATTAAGAATGAATGCAAGAAATTGACATTTCTGGGGAAACACTAAATTTCTTTTCATTTTCGTTAATCATGAGCTTTTATCGCCTGCAAACAAGGATATGACACCTTTATATTTTAATATTGATCCACGAATGCTTAAGTCATTGAAAAATGAGATATTTAACGAAGGGAGAAGGGAACACGTTAGATAACTACAATATGCCGTTCTTGATACCTTTTACGTCATGTATGGCTTTCGTCTCAGTGTAACCAGCACTCTTCCTCGTCTTCCTCCCTTATGGCTTCCGATGCGCACCACTTGTTTTAAGCTTTCATATGATACAGGTGCAAGGAAGGGGCATTAAGAGGGATAATAATCTTGATATCACATCTAGAATGAAGAGAGAGAAGAGATACGAGGAAATAGCGTCATAATACATTTAGATGCCTGACATTATCCTCTGTAATTATTACCTATAGTAAGTTCTGTTTATTTAAATGTAAATGACATCTACAGATATAGTATTTACGTAAAAAGATCGAAACGCAAAAGAACCTCAGGGGAGCCTGATACCTCAATTTTCTTCCCTGTTCTCTGCTTTCACTGCATGCAGTCTGTGCTTTGCTGCGTGCAGAAACAATGTTAGCAGCATGATAATTTATTTATGGTGCAAATGCCATGAGTTTAGGTCAAATAATATTTTTTAAATTTTTGATTTTTTTAACGGTGATTTTAAACGGATTTTTATTTATCCATCTTCAGGTCTATAAACAAATGACACATGTTGTTAAATGTTTGACAATTCTTTTTTGAAAAACGTCGGAAAAATTAAAAAAAATATTATTTGACCTAAACTCATGACATTTGCACCACATATAAAATGAGGTAGAGAATAAATACCATTTGATAATTTATTTGTTTAATACAGATGTGAAAGTAGAAATAAGGACACAGGTGGCACGGTGTTAAAATATTATACTCATTTTTGTGTTTAAATGTGGCGTATAAATAAACATTATAGTTAATGCTGTAGGGAAATGCGAAGTTTTATAAACAAGTGAGTGTACACTGATAAAACACCAGAAAAATACGAATGAAATAATTATTAAGCTTCATATCTAAAGGAAGTGTATTAAAATCTGCATTCCATGTATCAATTTATGCACTTTTAATTTTTTAAATAATACGTAGAATCCACTATTGATGATGGGAATATGTACTTCACAAAATACTTTATTTAAAACCAAGTGATCTCATATAGAGTACGAGAACTCGTTTTTTAGAGGTGATTCTCCATTCGTTTTTTTGCATTTTCCAATCTTTATTATTGCCTCTAATAGGTATCTGGCACATTTTATTCTATGGCGTAATGTATATTTTACAGTGAAGTATTTGTAAAGCGGGAGTTTCAGTTGACGGGTGTACCCGCCTGATGGCTATTTATTATGCTGGTCGTGTAAACTTAGGTGTTATGCATGGCTCACGTACTCATGTTTAATCACTCACGTACGTATATATGGCTCATGGCTCAGCCGTCGCTCTTCCCCCCAGCTTTCTCCCTTATGGCTTCCAAGGAAACACGGCGTTCTTGAGCTTTCAGAGAAGAAAAACCGTGCAAGGGGAACACACAAAAAACCGCCTTCACCGCTCTCGGAGGAAGCAAACGACGAGCAAAAAGCGAATCGGAAATGCGTAGCTCACTCTCGCGCTCATTTTCATCGTCTTCGGATTCCGCGGGAGCCATCGATTGCATTACCCTGTTCACCATCACCATACAGTCCTCACAAGACGTGTGTGGAGCACGGGAAAAAGAGGGGAGAATCGGAGGTTAGAATAATTTTTGGTCGCCAAAATCTGTATTCATGTATTCACGAACAAAATCCTTAATCCATCGAGGAGTTATTGAGGTGATTCAAAAATAAATATTACATCGCTCGTTTGGTGGTGAATCGCTTAATATTTTAGAGGCATTTGGTATTCATTCTAGGTTTATGTACCATGCAATTTCTCGTTATTCCTTTTTTCTCCTGATAAAATTTAGCATATAATAAAATTACGATTTTATTCGATCTTCGGCGTTAAAGCAGGCGGTGAATGTATTTTTTTCCGTTTTATTTTGCTGTTATCAGTAGCGTTTAATTTATTGGAAGTGAAAAACTTGCCATTGACTTGTTCTGGTGTAGTGGAAATATTTTCCATGGGTATGCCAATCTGCGCATGACATTCATTCGGAAAATTTGTAAGATTGTAGTTTGTTTGGATTGTGCTGCGAAGTGTAAATAACTATAAAACGAAAAGAGGAGTTGAAAACGCGTTTTTAGTTGATCGAGAGCTACTGCTGGATTAGTTAATACCTTCATGAACTGTTTTATGCAAATTATTTCCCTCTAATGTTTTCTCTCTCATAAAAGTATTATTCCTCCTATTTTATCTCGCACTCGAATTGGATGTTACATACTATTTTCCAAGGATAATATAACTTGTGGTGATAGAAAATGGATGCTAGCTAAATGCTTGGCCTTATCCTTGGGCTTGATCACAGAGAAAATGTAAGCTTTGTCTCTTCTGCCAGAGAGGAAAATCAGGCATATCTTTTGTCCACTACCCTCATTAGTATCTTTCCCTTTCTTTTTTCATTTAATTTATTCGTTTCTCTTTCCTCATTAACTACAAAGTGTAGGAACTACCCCTAATGAGTTAAAATGAAAAACAAAATATTTTCTTTTAACATAACGAGGCTTGGTTTCAAAACCCTTTGAGAGTCACCGTAATGACACTCCGATGGCGATAAAACGGTCTAGAGATAATTAGATCTTTCTTCCAGGCTCTCTTATCATCTTTCTGTTCATCCTCACACCACTTACTGCCGGGCGTCGTGCGTACGGTATAATCCCTCTTTTCAAGTATGCTGGGTAATACATTCAACATTGTATATTATGAACTTAACATTTATTGGATTCACTTCGTAGATAGTCTGAATAGTATTTATAATGCAATAAAATACTTGGTACTTTTCTAGAGTTTAATCTTTTAATTGCACAATGAATTTCGCCAATTTACGACATCATTGGTAGAGTCAGATTATGTTTTTTTTCGTTGATTTTCGCAGCTCATTTTAATCTTGGTAAGTTTCTTTTTGGATTTCTGCGATTAAACTAAACTTTTTTAGCAAAAGTTTTGCCGTGCTATTCTGCCGGCTTCGTCAGGCATACAGAATTCCTGACGAAGCCGGTAGAATAGCACGGCGAAACTGTTGCTAAAAAAGCTTACTTTAATCGCAAAAATCCAAAAAGAAACTTACTATTTGTTTATTTTCGGTTGATTGTGGTCATAGTTACAGCGGTGGGGGAAGAAATCGCAAATGAAAAATTTCAATCGAGCTCGCTAACCGCCTTAAAGATATTAATGTTCCTTTAAACTTAAGGTTGTTTTCGTTTGATATAATTAACGTGTTTAATTGTGTCTCCGTATTAGAGACCTGATAAAAGGCTCATGGTTTACTCAGTTACTCTACTATTTCCAAAAACGTGTCCTTAGGATTAAGTGCTCTGATAAAAATGGCAGAAAACATAATTAATATTTTCAAGAAGCAGCCATATAAACAGTTGGCCTAGATATAGGTTCCCTTCTTTCCTCCCTTTAATGAGAACTTTTCCTTAACTCTTAATAGGAAATGTTATTCAATTCCAGTAACCAATACCATTGATTTGTTACATACTGGTTTCGATACGTGGACGACATCCTCTGCCTGTGGACTAAAACTAAGCGCCAATTGCAGTCATTCCTCAACCATTTGAACTCCCTCCATTCAAACATTTCCTTCACGATGGAAAAAGATATCAACGGTACTCTGAATTTCCTGTATTTTTCAATCTCCATTACATGAATTTTCAATCTTCAGAAAAACTTACACCGATCATATCATAAGCGATTCGGTTCTCCATTTTCCCACAAACATTCTGCTTGTAAATATATGGTTCACTGTCTCCTACGCATACCCCATGCACTCTCAAACTACTATACAAAAAGGAACTTCCAATTATCATTTTTATATGTGCGATAAATGGCTATAATCCGAATTGAGTTCACAAACGTATTCGGTAAAAACAAAGACCCTTAGCCACAATACAGACTTTCCTCCGCACAGACAGAAAGACCGACCAAATTCAAGTGGTTTTCTCTCCCATTCCTAAGTAACATATCTTATAAGATATCAAACCGCCTACCAAGCTCCCTTATATCAGCATTTTTTACACTGCTCTAACCCTTTTCAAACTTCTAGCCAACGGCAAAGTCAAACAGGATAGATTCCTCAAGTCTGGAATTTACTAAATTAAATCTAAAAGCTGCAATAAGGCATGCATCGGAACTGGAAGACTGGAAGAAATTTTATTAAGTGCATCAAAGAACTCGCCAGAAGTTAAAATAAATGAGTTCACCTCACTTTTGGAAAAACACCTACGTTAAAACATTCATATGAGTGATTTTGACTCCGAAATTGTACACATCCTTCTCAAAGGGCTAAAAATGGACTCTCTCAAGCAAATAGATATTAACAGACACTCATAAAACATATACAAAGAAGAGTTATTTCCGCATACCTCTCCACACCTTTCGAACAAAATTACCTTGGAAAACAATAATCTTTCCCGTATCACCAGCCCTTGATCTACGTTTCTACTGTCCTCTTCCTTGCTTAAACTTTCCCGAACTTTGTAAGTTCTTTCCCCTCCCCGTAAATACGATAGTAATCAACCTAAAATAAACAAATTAATATAAAATTGCCTGATGATGCCTTAAATCGGCGAAACGTGTTGGTCAGTTATAAGATTCAAGTGTGGAAAAGTACCACGTATTTTATTTAATAATGCATACTATTCTATCTTATGCTTAAGGAACGTGGTGCTCATGTGTGATGATTTCTTTCACTAATGTCCGTGAGAAGCAAAGAAGATAGAATATTAGGGAAAGATAAAAGCATCAAGATATAATTGTTTTCCTTGAATATTATTCATTAACTTTTTGTGGACGAAACCATATGCATTTTATGTTTAAATCCGACATGCAATACAAGTGCTAACATAGTTTCTAGAATTTTAATACTTTCTTTGAATGCAAGGCATTGGTGGAATCGGGTGGAATGTAAGGAAATCCAGTATAAACATCTGATATTTCGAAAATTCTACCGCGAACGTCCATATTTTTGGGACGACAGCTTCGCCGGCGTAGCAGCCATGGCGTCTTCACGTCAATTGAGATTTAAGAATGTGAACCGTATTATGTATATCAACCGTTAGAGTCAGTTGCGCGGTGGTTAGTTGGTATCCCACTGTTGTTGAGAAGACGTTTTCAAATGTTTGAAAGCCTATAGCCGTATTCCCAATTGAAATTATTATGATTTTTGTCAATGTCAATGGCTCCCCTTATCAGAAGAGGGAAGTAACGATTTTCTGTGTGGATTAATTTTAACAATCACCAATCACCGCGCACCCGACAATAACCGTTTATATATATTACATATTCTTTCTTCTGCATTATTAATGATCAATTGACCTGAAGATGCCGACTGCAACGACGGTGAAACTGTTGTCCCAAAAATATATATGGACGTTTGGGGTTTAATACCCGAAAGACCAGATTTTTATAATGAAATACTCCGCGGAAGCTCTTACAAGGATTTCAATGGAAATCAGTGTTTGTCGCTAGTTGATACATCGTTGAATATAAAATAAAAAGGGCATAAAAAGTTTGGGGTTAATGTAAAGTGGGAGTCTTGTCATCCCTACCCCATTTATCACTTCTTTCTTTTTCACCAGCGTGTGTACTTTTCCCACTCGTTCTTTTGAAATTAAAACTCTGCATAAAATTATAGATTACTTTGGCATTGAAGCTTGTGATTTTTCTAAGATTTTACAACGATACATAAAGTCATCTGCAGGTAATTTACTGTGGGGACATGTTGTTTGGCCAATGTCATTACTGTGAAAATACGGAGGAGGCAGGCAAAGTGAATCGAGGAAGTCCTAACCTGGAGCGGTATGATGACGTAAGTGATTGATGAAAGGAAGGTTGGAAAGCGCCACTCATCTATATAGGTAGTGAAATTTCCTTCATGAAGCATCGCACACCAAGCTAGTGCGCTTTTGGATCCGCGTGAAAAATTTCCTAAAGTCCAACGGGAGATCGCTTCGACGCCGAGAGTAGTTCAAGGATATCCGGCAGATGTCAGTCAAGTACGTCCTGCCCGCTCGTGGAGGGCTTATATGAACGAGAGGTTAGAGTCAGTTGTCATTGAGGACAGACGCTCCGCAGGAATTAGAGAATTACGCTAAGAAATCAACGGTACCTACCAAGCAAAACGACGTACACCTTATGACTATTAAAGCATAAATTGATCAGGATAATAGCAGAGCGCTGTTTTTTAAAATTATAATCAACGAATGTGGGTGTCAGTATATTACGATGAAATATATCGTTTCATTTCATTCTTATTCATCAGGTACGGTGATCGTTAAAGTCTAAATAATATGACCGAACACAAATCTATCTTTTAAGCTATTATGAAACTTAAATAGATTTTAACGTGGCATGGATGACCAAAAGAAATTATACTTCGCGGTTTTAAATTTAGAGAAGGCATGTGTCAAGGTAGATAGAAATAAGCTGTGGATGGCTTTGAAGAACTAAGGAGTAATTGACCAGTTATTGAATCTTATGAATGCGATATGTGATAATTGTAAGGCAAGTGAGAGAGCTTATGGGGTCTAGAGTGACTGGCTTGAAACAAAATAAGGCGTAACACAAGGATGCGTAATGTCACCGTGCCTATTCAATGTTTTTATGGATAAATGTGTGAGAGATGTGTGTAGAATATAAATGTGTGAGAGATCGTCGGTATAATGGTTGGAGATATGAATGTGCGAGTTCATTTGTACGCAGATGATTCAGTGTTGCTATCCGAGAGCCCACAGGAATTATAGGGTCTACTGGATAACTGACATGAAGCCGCGAGGAGAATCGGTCGGAGAATAAATGCGTCAAAGACCAAAGTAGAAGTTTTTGCTGGGGAGAGTGGCAAGAATTATTGTATGATGAGGGTAAATGATGATGTAATTAAGCAAGTAGACGATTCTATGAATCTTGGCCGGATGTTTGCGAAAGATGGAAGGAGGTATGAAGAGGTTATAAGGCGTGCAAATGCCGGTAGGAATATCCTCGGTAGTATTTTGAGCTAAGAACGAGTGTCTTTTTGTACAGGGAAGCGAAAATCACAGTGTACAAAATTGTTCCCTTCCGACGTAGAAATGTGGCAGCGAAACCTGGGTATGTCAGGGTAAGCGTAAGAATAGGCTGAATGCAATGGGAATGCGGTATTTGAGAAGTATTTGCGGGAAAATTGGGATGGATAGGGATGAGTGGGCGATGAAAGAATGTAGGTTGGGTGCTCCAGTAATGGATATACTTGAAAGGAGTGTGCTCCGTTGGTTTGGCCATGTCAAGAGAATAAGAGAGAGTTGGATAACGAAACAGGCCTATAACAATAAGGATAATGAGACAGATGGTAGAGTGAATGGTGTGAGAGGATGAGGTAGACCGTGAAGAGTCATGTGTGAATGCGGTAGAAGAGTCTCTAAAGAGGCATGCAGGTATATAAGAATTCTTAGGGATAGGAGAACGTGTATGAACCAATGCTTGAGTGTAAGAGAAGCGAACGTAGTTTGCAAAGATAGGGGATCACGGAGGAAATTATTAAAAGGGGTCCAATTTTATAGTGCTAACGACAAAAACTACATAGTTTGACTTTGCCTACCCCGGAAGAGAATGGCGTGATGGGTATGTATGTACGTAGCTTGCCCCAATGCTAATTTCATTCTGAAAGTTTAACTTTGCGTATTAAAACAAATGTGATTCCATTAAAGTTTAACTTGTTGCATGAAAACATATAGAACCCGAAACGAATCAAAATTCAGCAGAATTTTGTTACATTAGGTCCACAAACTAAATGAAACATACAAATTTAGCCAAGAGCTCGTAGCGAAGTATTTAATTGTTCGAAGAAAGTGTTTTACATATGCTCACGATAAGGTAGATAACAAATCATGTGAATTTTCTCTATCAGTACAATTTGGTTAGTGGAAATTTTTCTGTTTCGTTTTTATTTATCGCCTGATCTTTAAAGAGAATCCCTTAGTATACTCGATAAAATAATGCGTCTATCAAGCAGTCTAACATATGATGCACTGGTTGATAATTGGTAAGCTACTGTGACCAAGTAGAAAGTTTTTCTTTGTAAAAAGCAACCCCAGGAATGCTAAATCAAATGATCCCATTCCGACGCAAAGGGATGAACCGCTACATAGGATATAATGAGGTTTACGCAATGGCCTCTTCCAGAGCAAACTTGATCTCATAAAAAAAAATACAGTCATCAAACCTGGATGGCCTTTATACATCGTAAATTAGTGCCTATGCTTTACATTTTTGAATTAATTGAATGTACACACGATCGTCCATTCACTTTGATGAATAAAAGACGGATCTTGGCCAATCGATACGAAATAAAACGAGTACTCCAATGAGGGCAGCTGTTCCGAATCGGTGAGTTGTGTGTTTACCATCCGCGACTCCTCGTGCGGGCTGTGTAGGAAAGGGCATGCGGCCCTCCCTCACATGGCCCACATCCAGCCTTACCATCTTCCCTTTGTTCCATTCAGCTTCGCCTTGTCCGGTCCATTCGACCAACAGCTCCCAAGCGAGTGAGAGAATCCATGCAACAGTTTGCCATCACCCCGCCGGGCAGAGTCCCTTGGGTTTAAGGCTGCTGAAGGTGGAGGGGAAATGCCAGGAGGGAAGAAGAGGGGAAATGAATGTCGGCAATGACCCCGTAATCTCGCCTTTGAGAGGTCAAGGCTGAGCGATGCGCTGCCTGGGGAAAGATTTATCCAGATTCTGTCATGCCGAGATTGAGAAAGCCTGGCGGCCTCATATTGATGGATAGCACAATTTATTTGCCAGCTGGTTGAAGAGGCTTCTACGAGGAGGAATATAAGTAGTATTGAAAACCAGAGGGACTGTGTAAAACATTGCATGTACTTGATGGAAATGAAAGAGGCATGTAAGGCAGAGAGGGTATTATGGACGAAATTATTTCAAAGGAGTCAGTTTCCTAGGCCCACAGTAATAACTAAGATCTTTGAAGGTGCCCACCCCGAAAGCAAATCGCGTTTTGGGTTTGTATGTATGCAAGAATTTACCCCGTTAAGGAATTATATACCTGTTCTGTGAGCTGAGTTGAAAACATTGTTAGCAAAAGTATATTAATTTGTTAATAGGTGAACCGCGAATCATTCATCGAATCATAGTGTCAGATTTGAGGTCTACTGAGTGGAAAACGTGCATGTTTGGGAGCAAATCAATAACTTGGTATAGTCCACCCTCAAATTTAATTCCCGGCCCTAGTTTCAACTTTTTCAAGGGTATACACCAACATATTGATTTGCTATAATATGAAGTTCCTCGAAGTTATGCCTGAAAACGTGAAGCTAATGAACATGTTTACCTGCACATGGTTTAAAAGTTTTTTTTGACATCATCTTAAAGTAATTAAAAATTTAGTTCAACCTATTATAATCTACCGGCACAGGGAGAAAAAGAAATATATTAATAACTGAAATTATTTAAACATTAAAGTCATATTAATTAGTAGTCCTGTATTTCATTACTGCAAAAAAATTCAATATGATTTAAAGAGGACGATCGAGGTGATAACTTACAAAATTCAAAGAGTACTTACTCTGATAAATTAGGTAAATGATCTAATTAATTCTCATGTGGCTAAAAAATATGCGGAATAATTTTCAACTGTTGAATACAAAGAATAACTTGATAAATGTCGATTGAAAACATAAGTTACATGTCTATTAATTAAAAATTAACTTTAGTCAAAGAAGTTGGTACATACTTTCAATCACGAGTTAAGCTATTCGATATTTTACTCGGGTGCTCTTGAGGCAGATAGCAAAATAATTTCAAGGCAAGCACAGGGACGGTAAGCAGCTGCACTTACTCCTAACTAGCACAACAGAAATAAATAAATGTATTTCTCCTTGAGCTACGACAATGCATTTATTTCCCCCTCATTCGAAATATCAGCCTTCCACCGGTGCCTGTTTTTGAAATCTTTAATCTTCGTTTCTCATCGCCTACTTCTCATATTATGTTTTTGATTACACTTCGACGGATTTGGTTAAATTGTTTGCTTTCAATACCCTTCCTGTGTTTCTAATTTTTGTCTGAAACACAAAATCTCATTTTAATTGTACTTCAACGGCAGTACCAGATTAAAATATCGGTTAACACATTTTAAGTTAATCAATTACGTGTGATATTAAATAATTTTTACGGTTTTTAGGTTTCTTTTTTTGTAAAATTTTCGTTTCTTATCTTATTCTTGATAAAATAATCGTGGAACCTTAGCATGTAAAATGTGGTGATAAATTTCGAGAGTAATTGCCTTTCTGTTCAACTAGGATGTTCCTTATATATGTTAATAAAACGAAGATTTAACAAAAGCCATTATCGCAATAAATTACGCCACTACTTTATTTTAATTATGGATTGTCCATAGGTAGATGGATCGTTATTTCTGGATAGTTGATTTTTGATATTTGTAAAAGTATCCTGAAGCAGTTGCAGGTATCTACGAATGGCATTTTTTAGTATTGGACAGACGTGCAAACTGTGCGAGCGTTTGCACCATCAAGAAATATAACAAGCCCAAGAATAGAGAATCATGAACCCCAAGCGCTATTCTGTGTTCTAAGCCGACTCTCGGCGCACCACTCAACTGCTCCAATTTTCATTTCCCTCCACTGCATTGGTGGCTCTGTAGGCATGCGAAATACATCGCTCTGGGGAGAGGAGAAGGGCGAGGTGAGGTGAGGAGGGGAATGAGCGAGGGGGAGGAGATTGAGTCACCCTGACCGATGGAAAATCATTCCCAGTACCATTTCGATGTAGATGAAGACTTCGAGAAGCTCTGCGCACGCTGCAATTCAAAGCACATTCTCCCTCGGGCCGATAGTCGGGATTTTCCCTCCCTCTGCAGCACACCAACATCTATTTCCCCCAGCATTTCCACGACAATCCTTCGTATACAATACGACCGTCATTTCCTTCCCTATTAACTACATCTGGAACCACGCAGTTCTCTGCAAGCCAATTCAAGGTTGTCTTGTAAGGGATAACTCTGTACCGGATATGGACTATGTTGCATAACCAGTTGCTCAATATGAAGATTGGTTCACTGCAGCACTCTGCCTTCCATTAAATGCTAGCCATCTTGCACCCTGAGAGAGCTTGCTCTCTTCCCACAATCCTCTTAATTTGGTCTTTGCATCCGTTCGTTTGTTCTGAACGTAGGACCTCCCCATCTGCTTCAACCTCTACCATATTTATTGCCAATTAGCTGCGTCTTTAATGTAAGCCTGAGAGCGTGGTAAAGTGATAGAAACATCGATGTAACGTATGCAGAGTGGTTCATTCAGTCACAATATCTTCGTGGATAATTACTCCATTGAAATAAATGTCGGCTCACCCAATAAATTCGTGCTTTGTATTTCCCAAACTCTTTTGTTCCCCACCACGGACAGTAATTTTCCTGCTATTATCGACTACAGCTACGGTCGTAATCATTATCGAGGATGAAATAATGGTGAAACTTCCAATTACGAATGCATTTAGTGGTGTATATGATTTCCAAAAAGTTAAACAAGAAACTTCGCATTAATTCAAACGTGGCCTCATTTGCTCGGGGCTAGCTTATCGCACCGAGTGCGTCCACCGGGTTGCGGATGGTCGGTTGATATAGAGGTTAGCTGCGAAATAAGCGAGGTCACTCAACGAAAAAGTAGTCGTGGACAAAAAGTGGCTGCATCTAGAGGTTGTAGAGTGCCATCCTTGGGTATGACGGCTCGAAAATATTACGAAACCTATTAAGATTCCGTGGCTTGGCGAATGGCTGCTGCCAACTAATAGGCAGCCAGTAACCCGGAAGAGGGGCCAGCAGCCCTCCTTCGCAGGAGTGAAGGTAGAGACCGCGTGAGTCGGTACAGCGACACTCATTACACTATAAGCGCGGTAAGGTATTTATTTACCTAAACGGCTGCAGTACTGCGAGTTGGAAGGCAACGGTAAACCTCCAGCTTATTATCCTGAGGAGCAGCTCTTCAAATTTTTGTCCGTTATTTTATACTAAAAGACGTGATCTAATTCTCTCGAGTAAAATATTCTGGAGGTAAACTAGACCCAATTTGGATCTCCGGGCGGGGACTACTCTAGAGGGTACTTAAGTCAATAACGATAATAAACTCATTAGGATTGGTACCTGGAATGTCAGATCACTTAGGGTTTGTAGACTCATTGAAAACGTGAAAATGGAGATAAGAATGGGTATGGATGTTTTAGGCATCTGTGAAATTAAATTGCCCAAAGAAGGAGACTTCTGGAGCGACAGATACCGGATTATCCACTCTTGATCTACAAATGGAAACGCAGGTGTTGGTATAATACTATTATATTGGTTGGTGAAAAGCTATCTTCTATACAGTGAAAGGAGTAATTAAGGCTACATGAGAAAGAAAACATAAGGACACGGTGGTGGTGCAAGCATACAATCCCAAGTCATATTACAAAGATGACGACGTAGAACATATGTACGACGGAATAGAAGAAGTGATAAGGAATGTTAAAGGGGGTGAAAAAAAATGATTCTTGGAGACTGGAATGCTATTTTAAGGGAAGGATTAGAAGGTAAAACATTAGGGAAATATGCGTTGGGAAAACTTAACGATTGGGGTGAGAGATTGATTAAGTTCTGCGTACAAAAAGGACTTGTTGTCAGAAACACTCTATTTGAAAGCCACCCGCGAAGAAGATGTTACTCGTGCCAATGGCAGGTTTTTGCGTCTTCGTCACCATTTCGGCGAATGAGATGAATGGTGCACTCGTCTTGGATCCCAGTAATGAATCTAATCGCAACTTTGACCTGAAATGGAAGCAAATGCAGAAGCACTCTCGTGTTCCCGAGAAGGACCGTTTTTGCTGTCGACGGCAGAAGTCATGGCACCGGGCGTAGTAATTCACGTCAATGCGCAGACCACTAACCATTTAAGACCCAGAACTTAATTCTAGAACTCGTTGAGATGGGCGTTGGGGTTGACGGTCGCTGCCTCAAGGATGAGATGTCGATGACCTTCGCCTGTGTAGGATGCTTACCCGATGGCGTTCTTACTAGATCTCGGGCCTTGGTGCCCTCTTAGAAAAGCTACTTGAAGAAGTGGGTGCAAGATTGGTTACCGTGGGCCGGTCCTCTCAAGCGTGCCAGATCCCTGTTCCTATCACATCGCTGATGAACCTGTAAAATACGTGAGGAAGGATTTCCACTCTGCTCACTCCACGGGCTTAAATGTCGTCCGTTTTTAAGGACTGCCGTGCCACCATTTTGACAGAGCTTTTGCTTAACACATTCAATGCGGAGCACGTCAATAGACGTGCTCCTGGCTACACCGACTGACGGAGCACGTCAATTGACGTGGTCGTTCCATTCCGAAGCCCTTTAAATTTTTTAAAGCCTATTTTTACGACCTTCATGAAAATTGGGCCCGCATTGAATGTGTGCTCCTCATCTCTGAATTGCTCTTTCGTTGAATTGAGCGCTGGGGTTGACGGTCGATGCTAGGTGATATTCCAAGGAAGAGATGTCGATGACCTTCGTCTGTGCTCACCTGGTGGTGTCCTAGCTCGATCTAGAAGATATGAGCGAACATCTTGCATTTTATAGTGGTTTTGGATATAATTCATCGGGACTGGCGGATTACTTATCGACGATCTACAAACCAATCCGAAATCAGCTTTCAAATGAATTCAAAACATGTGGAACTGGTAATTTCATAAAAACTATTTGAGTAAAAACAGTGAAAAATAATTTTTGTTCTTTTCCCCGGAAGAAAAATTTCTAGAAAAACGCCTGTTCTCTCAAAGAATTATTAAAAAAAATAAGATTAGATAATCATACCAAGAAAGCTGAAAATATGTCTTTTTCTTCCGTCATTCGGTTAGCATAAGGATGTCATTATCTACCTGTATTTATTTTAATTATTCTATGGTAATCTCTCTTTCTCAACTAACGAAGATTTTTTGTTAAATGACTCAACTTTTTTTTGGCTTATCATAGCAAATAAAGTAAAGGTCTTTTACTCTTGATATCGACGCCACTGTGATGAATCAATTGGGTAGGATTTTATTCGATTAATATTAATTTGTTTCCCGTCAGGTAAGTTGTGATGGGTTTTCATATACATATTCAAATGCGTATATTTTCCCGGGTATACCAAGAGATAGTTTTGCTTTCCTGCCTGTCATGTAACTTATCCTTCGCACCGGTTTCACGTTATGACAAAAAATACCCCCTCCCCGTCACTCTAAGTCCTTCACACAGTACTACGAGACCAGCGTCGCGTCGTCTGTTAACTCTGTTATCCAGAATCTTTGTTGACCCATTTGTCTTGAGGCAAATATTTGATTCATAAAACACGGATGCTCTCCAAGTAATTGCGTAACTTATTGGTAAGCTGTGCGTATTTCTACGATAGGAATGAAGATAAGGTGGATGGTATCATTAAATGTGATTTCACAACTGTTTTAAAAACCAATTCAGTACATTATCACAATGTTAAATGTTATTTTATCCACGCATTCCTATGTCAGTGAATTATAACAGCCAGTTCAATAGTTTCTAATGCGGCGGAAGGAATTAGCGCACCAGCCCTAAAAGGAAGGCAAGAGTGAAGGATACTGGAAGAGAGGACGAAAGGTCGGAAATTAATATTCTTTTTGTTGGAATTATGTCATACTAGTGTGTTTCTTTTGCTTTCATTGACGGCTAACTGGAAAACAGAAATGTTATACTTAACCAGTTTGTAACATAACAAAACAATTAAATATATAACGATAACCTTTCTATTCTACCAATAAAATAAATAACACCTTTTCCTTTCTTTATAACTTATGAACTCTACTTTTTCACAGTTGTATTTCCCTCGACATCAAAGGTTAGATATTTGCCCGTACTAACTTATATGAAATGCAACACGTCACTCAAAAAAAACATGTGATACATGAATCACAATATCAGGTGTATTTGTTAACTTTGACAGTGTATCACATTGGTTTCTTCGCCCTCTGGGCCACAGCGATAATTTCCTTTGGAAATTTCTATTTTCCTTCACGGCTCACTTCACTTTTTGCACACAAATGTATTCACTTGCACAAATAAATGCCCTTAGCCAATTAATTATGATTACATACATACATATATAGTGACTTCTTTCATGGCTGTCGTCATGACACATGCTTTGCGCTGATCCCTCGGCTGGCTAAGGAAATCACGCAGTTAACGTCCACCACTGTCTCGCTACAGGTACTCGGCCGCAAGGTTGACTGTTCCCTGGTTATGTATCGGGTAGTTCCAGCTGACCTCGGCTTACTTCCTTTTACAGTACGGCTAATACTTCCGTCGCACCAGAAACCACTACTTTATAAATACTTCCCTCTATAGAGTAACTCGCCTGTATATATATTCATTTTATCCCTCCTTCTATTCGAATGTTCTCGGAGGAATTTACTCTCGTTTCCCTTCGTGTGCAGGTGTTCATAACTTAAAACGATAGAGTTTTTGCAGCTATCGGCTATTGTTTGGTTTCAGGTTGATCACGCACTCAGGTCGTGGTCGCGTGTGCAGGTGTTCGTAACTTTAAACAATAGTGTTTTGCTGCTATCGACTATTGTTTGGTTTCAGTTAGATCACGCACTCAGGTCGTGGTCGCTGTAGCGTAATTGTTGTTAACTCACACCTGTAACAGTGCGGAGTCTAAAAATAGAACTCACTGTACGTACGTGGTTGCTTCTTAAAATATTTAGCGTCAAAATATTCAACATGGCTGGGATTCCAATATGTTACAAGTTATACCTTATATTTCTATTTTTTTCTTATTTTTGTATGCCCTAAATATGTCATTTATTCGGAAAACATATCCTAGGTGGCTCCTATATCCAAGTAAGATCAATTTTTCTCGTAGCCTTAATCTACCGCGTTCCTTTGAGTCTCTTACTTCTCCCAACGTAGTCCTTTGTACTTTTGCTAAATGATTCTGTGTATTCATACATTTTCATAAAAACCTTTTTTGCTGATTTTAATTACTGGAGAGATATCTTTATAGAAAATAGATGAATTAGAAGTCAAATAGGGAAATTCTGGCCGGAATAAATGAGAATTTTAAAACAATGTGGTAGATAGGAGACTTGAATACAGGATAACTCTTAGGTAAATGTTTAATTCAAATGAGAATGGGAGATAAACAGGTATCCACTCGCTCTCAATTATATGTTTTGGTCTTCGCCCCTTTAGCACGATACGAAAATACATAGGTACTATTCAGGTGCAAGCGATGGGTTATTTTATATTCAACTTGTATTGAATGAACGTATGAGCTGCGATAAAGTAATTACTTTTGAAATTCGCTCGTTAACTTTCCGTTGATTGTTGCATGTGGCGCTACATAACATTTATCATAAATCCTAATCATTGAAAATTTCCTGGAATTTTGTCCTGAATTTGAAAGCATTTCCCAACTAAGCCCCCTCTTAGTTTTCTCTGAATGTCTTCGAAGTGATGATATATTTCTATTTATGGGCCTTACAGTGTTTTTTTAATCCAACTTAATCGAATTATTCAGAAAAATTAAACTTGGAACCATTGGAATTGGAACTTGGAATCCTCTGCCTCTTTGATCCCTTTCTCTGTATGGACTTCTCTATTGGCTGTGATTCCGATTTCATAGAAAAAGAATTAAGCTTACACCTGTTGCTCACGGTAGTATTTTCCGTGAAAATTTTAAAAATCAGTGGTGAAACTACTGTGATAAAAATCAGTGATTACTCTAGAGTAAATATTTCCGTAAATTCTTGTTACATAAAACGTTTCATAAAGAAAATGGCTGGTTCTCTTTCCATTTAAACATTGCCAAAAATAATGTGAAAGACATTAATTGAAAATTTGTCCATCAGCAGCAGGCATTATCTGATTATTTTGTGTGCAATGAATGTAATTATAATGATATCGCACTATATTCATTCCGTATTCTTCTCTCCCAACATATTTATATCAGTCACCTCTGTAAATTTTATTACATGTTAAAATATAATACTAATTGTCATTTGGGCATCACTTGTGGTGAATATTTTTGTATAAATTTTCATTTTGCATATATTTATGAGTTATCTATCCACTTCCAGTAAATTACTAAATAGTTAGCTGTTTTGATGATTTTAATGAAATTTAAAGCCTATTTGAATTGTACTGGTGTTTTATTGTTTTGCAGCTGTAGTTTGAGGCATAAATATTTATCAAGACTCATTGAGTACCTCTATTTTCGGCCTAAATTACTTGCTATTTTAGTAGTGAGGGACTCAATAATCATATCCTTGGGCAATTATTAGGCCTTTAATTTATTCATAGCGCCTCCCTTCTTGAATTCGGGTGTCACGCTGGTACATAATGATGCATTGTAGTATATTCATTAGTTTGCCATTGTGATCGTCAATCCACGCAATTTCACACCAAATGTGTTCCCAAGTATAATTTCAAATCACCGCTCACGTTTTATGACAAATATTATGCTACTTCATATCTCCGGTACATACTGTACATACTGCATACGTCAATATAAAATGAAGAAATGTCTAGAATGGGTGAGAGAAAATTTAACCTTTACAATATTGTACATATTCTGGCTTCCCCGTCTTCAAAGTGCATTTTTTTAATAAAGAAAATATAATGCTGATCACTCACCTCACCGTCACTTCCAAGACCGACAACCCCGACCATTTAATTTAGTTGATATTTCAGAGACTTAGCCTAAATATTTGTTTACCGGTTCTTTGTTGGTTTTTCTGCTTTAAATAGATCACCAACACATTTCCTGCTTCACAAAGGACGTGGTCCTTAACATAAACCATTCATCATATATGTCACATGTGATTAGTATCTACTTAAATAAAACTGCAGTAATTGTACTGTCCACTTAAATTTTAATGTAAATGTTACACTACACGTGTTTCGACGTTTCTTAGGGCGTCATCATCAGGTCAGGTAGACCTGGTCTGATAGATCTGTTTTATTTAACTACTAAAATGCTGTACCACCATATAACGCCAGAGACTGTCGAATTTAGTCACATATGATTGTGATCAAGGCTTTTTAGAGAAGAATACAGTAATGCCACCTCGCCCGAACCGTCCCCTGGAGGGGATGTTTAAATATATGTATTCTTATATGAAGGAAGTATGTATTCATGTCATCCTAGAAGACATATTAGTTATTTCAAATGGAGACCGAAAGCTAAATTGCACCGCTAAATATAGATGGGCAGGTTATGAAGGGGATTCTGTCAGTAGTCATCAATCCGAAAATTGGTTTGTGATAAGTTGGTCATAATTTGTCTTACGTAATTTATTCTTAGTCTTCCTTTGTTATTCTTCGCATACATTTCTTCTTATAACTTCGATCACTGTCTCATTTGACTGCTGGAGTTCGGCACTTGAAGACCTCTCCAGATAGTATCCACGCCAGGGATCCTTCCTGAAATAGAAATCTCTGCCACCGGACCCAGTTCGAACCCAGACTCTAGGAAATGGGGGACTATAATTCTGCCCTTGAAACACTTTTCAAAGCTGTTCTAGTATGTGTCAGGATTCCATGTAATTCAACGACTTGCGTGTGACCTTGCTCTTTAGATTAGATCATGTATTTTGTCTGCCATCTTACGTGTCACTGATCTCGTCACCAATACCCGGGCTAGAGCCACTGCTTTTAATTCATAGTATGATTCTGAGTATGAACTGAGTTCTCAACTGACTTTTTATGTTCTTCTATTTTCTCTCCAGTCAGTCCAACGCAACCCTTTTCAACTCAAATATCCCAAACGCTCCCGCTTTCCCCGCTTAAACAGAAACCGGGGATGTCCAGAGGGAAGACGCGATGGGAGCAAGAATGAAGAAAGGGGCACGACCACTTGGCATGTCTTTCCGAAAAGTGGTGAATGTGCGCAAGGCTGCACACGGGTGGGCGAAGTTCCTTCCCCCCGCGAGCTCTGTGGAGAAGCACGTCGGCAGCTTGAGATGAGAAAGACTAGCCGGGGAGTGATGGGAAGGCTGAGGTGCGAGCGATACAACCGACAAGGCACTTCTAGAATGAGATGTTTTTTTCCGCTTTTTTCCCTCACGTACACACACCCTTTCGGCCGCAGGTGACGTTCCAGTCCGCCCTCTCCCAAGCTCCGCTTTCCCTCACTGAACTCTTCACGGCGTTGGAAGGGCTTGAAATTCGGGCCAGTTCGAGTGGAAGTACACAGTTTCCTCTTTTTGCGTCGCTGTATGTCGTTCGTTGTTCCAAGAGTGTCGGCATTCTTGCCGCAAGTCTGGCGGTTACGTTCAGCATGAGATATTGAGCAAAAAAATAGAAACTCGATGTGAGGTCCAGGAACATGAAGAGGTGTCATTTCATTGCATTTTGAGAAAAACATTTCAGTTTTTATGTTGTCGACGATTTCATTCCGATTACGTTAGTTTTTGAGAATTGGAAACATGTCCCTGGGGTCACTATGCCCTTTGTGTTTAACTGTAACGCATTACTGAAATTTACTTGAAGAACTGATTTAAAAGGTGGAGTGGTTAAAGTTACACCTTTAGGCCGGAACTGGAATTAAATCATTTTATCTCAGTATCCAGCTTCGAAGTAATTCATAACACGAGTAAAAGAAAAATTTTAATGCTAAGAAATGACAGGTGTCTCACGAAGATCCTGTTGAATGTTCCACTCGACACTTAAAGGGAACCCAGGCTTCGATTGTAATGCACAATTATGAGTACTTCTATGCGTTTACTTCTTACTCTCTTAGTCTATGCTCTTACTTTGAATGGAGATAAAAAATTACCATAAATAAAAACGCAGGTTATTTATCGCTTGAAAATATAATCATATTTGCGCATCATTAGAGAAATATAATTGCTGTTACAATTTAGCTTAACTCGTAAAGGAGTCCACAGAAATTCTTAATTGAGTAAAACTAGTCTGCGGATTTATGACGGTCTCGTAGTTTGGAAATTCTCATTAATGTAGAAGTTCAGGAATCACATACGTATAACACAAAGATAGAAAATTTCACTCGATTAAACACTGCAAAGCGAACGAACGAGACGTTTTCCGGGCTCAAGTATATTTAGGTTCTTTGTTTCCATAGACTCAAACGGTAATTCATAAATAAATTCCTTTAAAAAAATATATTCTTCTCTCAGAAATTCATATTCAAGTGAAATTTTCTTTTTTCAAAACTACGTTTAAGGAGCGTATAGCCATTCGAAGCTCGAATGAGTTTCTGTTCTTGCCTACTGGAAATATGAAAAAAAGCCATTTCATTGGAGGATTAATTTTTGTTTCTTAAAATATGAACGTTTCTTCCAAATGATGATGTAATACATGCCAGAGTTTCATGTTCAACCGAAAATCTTCTCGGTGCCAAACTTGTTTTAATTTCAATCTTCAATCGTTTGAATTTGACGACAATACATTCTTAAATGCGTTGGCTAAAATTGTAATTTGGGAGGTGTTATGAATGTGATTTTTATTGCTATTATTTTTAAGGATCCGGTTCTTTAGAAATTTAATAAATAGTTTTTATCTCAAGATAATATTTAGGGCGAATTCTACATTACGTGTGCAGTGTTACGCAAATGCTTATCTAGATGCAGGTTTAAATCAAAGAAAGTAGTATTTCATCCATCTTATGTTGAAAACACATTCAAAGTATAATAAAATGGTATTTGTTGATTGTAAAAAAGTGCCTTTCTGTCCACAGAGATGCTTTCCGGCTATGTGATGATTCTTTATGTGTGATGTGGTTCCTAATGTGATTATTTTTAACTTGCGAAAACGTCTAACACCTACTTCATTTCAGAAGATTCTGCATATTTAATTCCAAGTGAATGAGCTTAAAAATATTAAAGTGGTACGCCTTTTAAAAATGGCCTCAGACTTTGGGGTAACATTATGAGACCTTTACTATCATTTTCTGGCTTCGGAGAAAACAATTCTGGCTCTGGACTGGAACCTTAAAAAGTCCTCAGAAAGAGGGATGTATAGGTTTTATGGTAATATATTCAGCCTGTTGAAATAGAGTGACACCGTACTTCTCCATTGACTGTGCTGTGCTAGCTCTGTGATTTATTCAGTGGTGTGCAGCAAGGTCCCTCTGTTAGACCCCAGGAAAACATTTTCAGTATTGCCTCCTGCCTATCACGTAAGTCAAAGCAGTTTTGCACGAATTTCTCTCTCAAGCCGAGGTAGAGGCATTACAGTAGGACTGTGAAGGTGGGTGAAAAAGGAATGGGAAAGCTTGGCGCCAACATTTACTTACTTTTAACGAAAGGGGACGAATCACTTACTACACATCGTCATATTGGAGCCCACGATGGAAGAATCCGCAAACCCGACCTGATTGTCATTATTCTTCTATTAATAACCAATTTCTTTCTTTCGCATTTCTCAAAGATCGAAATCAAAATAAATGTTCTCATTTTCTCAGGGTTAAGTAAGGGGAATGTCTTCCGAGGGTAATGAGCCATTATTTGGCTTACTAGTTTCGGAAGCCGGTTTTAAAATCACCATGTTTACCCAAATGTTGTATTACAATCTCCTCCCTCAACTTCTGCTCAGATTTCAGCTGTATCCCAATCTTCCTCGTGAACCCCCGACCCCTCATGGCTAATCCACTCGCGCCACGGGACATCCGAGACGTCCACAACCTTCTTCTTCCCTCCCCCCTAGCACCCTCGCCATCTCATTCCCGCAATCCCTAACCACAATCATCCTCTACGGCTGCGGCCCCTCACCACCCCATACCCTTCCCACCTGTCCGAAACGGATATCTTCCTCGTCTGCTGTGAGCACCCCGGCCCTCAGCAGCTGTTTTATGATCTTCCCGTCCGTAGGATGTCGCACCACCGGTAGAAGGATTGCCAGAACGGTGTTTACACAGCGGGTCAGACGGAGTTTTGTTGATCCACAGTCCGTCGTATTTTCCTCTTGCTATAGAAACCGCGGCCTACCTCTGTTGAGTATCTGGCAAAGTCGTACGCTGTCATTTTTCATGCTGAAAACAATTGAAAGTGCCCAATTTTTCTAAGGAGATGGAAATAAATCATGATTATAACAGATAGGAAGATATTTATAACTGTGGTAGCATAAATAGTTATAGTGATCGATTGGGCTGTTAGGTGCTCCAACAGCTTATCTATTAGTATTTTTCCGGTCATATCTTATGTCCTTTTTACGTAAGGTTTAATAGGTAAGTTTTAAGGTTTTCATCAAGGTTTAATTTATGGCTAGATCCGATATCACCAATGTAATATAGTAATATCACATTTAAGTGATCTTAAATTTACGCCAAAGTTATATCTCACCTAAGATATTTATCAGAGAAACATAAAGCGTGCCCGAGGTGGTATTTTCACCTTCGGATTTGTTACCAGTGTAACGCGGAACCATCACGCTTCCGCGACCGAAATATTCGCTATTTGCAATCTAAAAGTCGATGAAGAAGGAATGGAAAGAATCTCCGCATATAAGATTCCGAAAATACACATCAATGCGTTGAAAAACGTATTTCATAGCTTAAATTTTTTAAATAACGACATAACCCACAAGTTCAAACAAATAAATGATATGATGATTGCTATATAGCAGCCAATACCCTGTATTCGTGGCTCTCTTTAGAAAAGTTCTAAGGTTTATGGTTATTAGAGGTTCAGCGAAGATTTAGAATATTTTAACGAGACAGGACATTTTAACAAGTGTTTTAAGAAACAGCATAAGATACTGAGAATCTTAAATATACCTACTAATTCTTCAATACTCTCGTTTACCGATGTTACTATTGAGAAATATGACTGGAGTCTTTCCCGGCAAATGATGTGAATGAAGAACTCTCGGGTAACTTTGGAAGTTATGGAGAACCTGACCCGGTGTGAAACCCAATAGCTCTTCATTTACTATTGAGAAGACACTATCTCTAACTCTACTTTATGGAGTTGTTCCATTGTGTTACAATGATTAACTTTGCAATTCCTCAGGAATTGATTGGAACAAACGGTTTAGTAACAGAGTTAAATATTTAGGTGTTTTATAGGAAGTTTTCGTTGTCTGTTTGTACATCCAGAGGTTTAGAGGTGAAAGGGAGAGGGGTGGATGGAGAGGGAGGAGGATCTCCATTGGTGGAGTATCCTTGGATCACGTGTGATTGGCCTGGTGGAGGTAAGAGGATCCTTGGGGTGAAGTCGCTCTTGTGATGGCTTTGCCGGAGATGCTTGGCGAAGAGGGATGTAGGGTCTCTATAGTTACTCAAGCTGTTTCGAGCAGGCAGGGACTCCTTTTCCAATTGCATCTGATCCTTTGGTTTTTCTTTCAGGGGCCTGAGAATGACCTGAAAAGAGTAAAGAAGAAGAAGAGAAAGGGATGGCTGCGTTCCTCTGTTGGTTGATCCTTATGATGGTAGACTCAGATGACCGCATTCTCCGAAACACAGGTAAGACCTGTGCAAGCACTTTGAAATTACCAAAATCCATGTTGATGGTATTGCTGATTCTTGAGTTGAGCTGAAATGCTTAAAGTTAATTTGAAAATATGATCTTTGAATCATAAGAAACCTCTTTGGACTTGTTTAGACGTTTGCTGGATTCGGTTGATCGATTCTATATCGGTACCCGTCAATGTCCGTCCGTCCGGGTGCTGATGGTGTCTCTGACGAGGCGTAAGCCTCCCCTGAAGAGGCGCAAGTCTATTACGGGGGGCCATGCCCCAGGACATGGCGTTGAACGCGACAGGCCAAGTTTCTTCTGTCAAGAGTAAAAATGACAGTTGAGATTCTCTATGACAAAGAAAATGATGCTGGTCATGAATGTAGGAGGGAACAAACTGGAGGAAGTAGAACATTTTTATTACCTGAAGAAAATGGGCATAGTAGCAAAGCCACAAAAAGGGAGGAATCAGGCGAGATGTTGTGGAATATGAACATAATAAGAACTAAGATATTACAATTTTCCAGAGATAAAGTTTTAATCGACCCGGGTTTCGATGCACTGCACCATCATCAGGTACATATATTTGTATATTTGTACAAATATATGATGATGATGCAGTGCATCGAAACCCGGGTCGATTAAAATTTTATCTGTGGAAAATTGTAATATCTTAGTTCTTATTAGTAACAAAACCATTATAAGAAAAATACCGTTAGCAAAGGAAGCGTTTAGTAATAGAAGGGACCTAATGACCTTGTGTAACGATAAAAATAAGAGACTGGTGAGGAACTTGATATGGAGTGTGGTGTTTTCTGGGGCAGAAACGTTTACTATGAGAAAGGAAGGGCGAAAATAGTCTGAGAATGATTGACGTTACCGAGATCTCTCAAAAGACCGACTTGTCACATCACTAAACGAAAGTTTCCATTTTAATTTATGAGCATAAGCTTATTGGCGGTTTTATTTCGAATAAGTAAATAAAACAGAAAAATACTCGGAAAGTATTTACAACAGCCATGTTTGTATGTGCTTCCTTCTTCAGTGATACATAAATGCTGGAAAATTTTATAATATTTCTTTTCTATTGCTTCATTCGAAAAAAGCACAGAAGTGCCCCTATTACTTATGCTACGGTGGTTATATATACTTGGGTACATTTATTCTTTAAATTTTCATTCTGACAGTAGTAAAGGACGAATCTAAGTGTGATTACTTGTCAGTTTTAGAGCTGAATAACTACTAATACAATATAAGTTGCTTTTGACGTTTTATGATGTTCGAATGGCATTTCACAAATGTTTTAGTATTAATAGATAAACTCCGAAATGAAACCTTAGATAACCAACTGCTTGGAAGCAAATGTATGGGGACAATTAGTAGCAGCCGCTGAAGAGGAATGTAGGCACTTAAAGCGTTGTTAACAGGTTAATTTCCCCTCGTCAAGACCCGACCTTAACTAAACCGCACTCCAGCACACACGCGCGCATACCTTAGACTTTGAAGTTTTAGACGCTGTGTGTCATCACGACTGCATGACCGGAGCCTGTACACAAAGACTGTGCTCACATTAGTATTCCGGGGCTTCGTTAATATACGTTGTGTGTTCCCATGGTGAATGAGGCAGGAATTAGCGACTGAAACTGGTACAGAGGTCTGGAAAGGCGTACCTAACGCTACTAAATACTTATATAATACTGGGGAAATTATTTTCTTTGAAAATTCTGACATTAAATACCTGTTTCTTTCATGCACGGTGAGTGAAAGAAGCTACTTCAATGTTTTTATCGTCCTAAAACATTGATAGTCGAAATAAACACCGTAAGTGTTTGGGGCGTATTATGTGTAATTTAATGGTATTGACGCAACCGTTAGATATTCCTTTCGCCGATTTGCGGTGACTGATGGCAACGATCAGCAGGCACAGCCCGATTGGGATGAAAAGCTGAAGTTATTGAAAATTTTCAACGAAACAGCGGGGTATATCTGACCCCATGATATTCATTCCTTTGCCAACGTGTTTTACAGTTTTCACGGGTTTAACACCGGTTTGGATTATAAGATACTAACGTTTCAACAGCTGACTGTATCGTCATCAGTCTTAAACCTCACTGGGCGATGAAATTTACTGCTAAACATAGCAGTTTGTTCAACGTTTATGAAGCCATTACACGTCACTTGATTGGTATTAATGACTGATTTCCGCAATGAGGTGCGGCAGCCAAAACATTATTTTCTTCAGATGAAAAATTCTTTTTAAATATAATTTCAATTAGATGGTGACGTTTATAGTCAATGTTGAAATAAATACCAAGAAGAAAATACCGTGTTCGGATGTAGTACATTTAATTAATTGATTACAACGCGTATGATATGTAATTAAATGATTGCGAAATGAATATATATCGGAAGAGTCGTGACGATTCCGATAGATATTCTATTTGGCGACTCACCAAGCGGGAAAGTCCGATTGGGATGAATAGCTGAAATTATGGAAATAATGCAGCGATACATCTGGATATTTCTAACCTCATGATATCTATTCCCTTTTCATGCATACATTTTAATAAATAGAGATAAAAGGCACACATTGCGTTCGTTTCCTTTCAAATTTTCTTTATGCTAACTTATAAATTTTAATCGTCATTGGAAAAATGATGTTTCACCTGGAAAATAATGCAGCGATATCCTGTCTGACTAAATTTCCAAATGTGTCGCAGGACACGTGGCAAAGTGAAACATCGCGTCGTTTATTTATTGCGTCCAACGGTTCCACACATTTATCAAAGTACGAGTATAAATGAATGCTTATGATGCTCTATATAAGATAAAATAATAAACCTAATGGTGGAATTCAATTTATTTTTTTAGCCTATGACAAATGTTCAAAAACCAATTGGAGTTACGTCACCTAATCAAGGAAAGATTGCATGCTTCAATTATCGTGCCAAACTTAAATTTCATTGGAGCCAATCGATATAGAATCGTGTGTCAAACTTAAATTTCATTGGAGCCAATCGATATAGAATCGTGTCGTAGAACCATCGGAAGTGTATCGTGCAATCAGCAACAGCAACAATCATCAGCTATCATTAATATGTAACTAATAATGCAATGGTCGGATCATTCGTCTCCATTATGCAAAAGAAGTTAAGAAAAAGTTGAAAGAATCAATAGGTCATAAAGAGAATGTGAGTATTCTCGCAGATTAGGCTTAATTTTACTCTCGAAAAAAAAAAAGAATAATGAATGAATGCTTTATAAAATAGAAAAAGGTATGCAATTTGGCAAAGTTCAGTTTCAGTTTATTGAAAATGATTATCAGCTATCTTATTAGGGAAAAGGATCGGTGTGAAGGATAGAGCTTAATGAGGTAGCTGAATTAGATATTTAATGATCGGCACGCTAATTGGTACTCTCTAGTTGATTGCATAGGAATTCAAAATGTTAGGCTACAACGGAATAACTCATTTGGGGAATTATTAAGGTTTACATAGGAGTAATTATTATGCTTCACATTGTTTCTCGTGGCTACGTGTTTCCGTTACTGAGGTCATTAAGGTATGTATTCGATAGAGAGAAAAATAGTTGACTGGTAAGATATTCCAGAGGCCCATTATTGCGCTACTTCAAAGAGTTCTACGAAGGATGGAAGTTAGAATTATTACTTTCCAGACTGTCTATTACTGTCCAGATGCTAACATTTTAACCTCATAGAGTTAGCATCTTGAAACTCAGGATCAAAGATCAATTTCCCCAAAATAAACGGTCTACCTATTTTAAGAGTAATTTTGAATTTCGGACATATGTATCCAAATAATTCAGTGGTATTACACCTCTCCACCTCCATCTTTATCTTTATAGAACCGTATTTGTCCCTCCAAGCGTCGTAAATTATGTCACGCAGACGAAAGTGGCTAATTAAATACTTTATTTCAATTAAGTGTTTGCAAAATGGCTGTAAACATAATTTAAAATCATACTGCTTCGGTATACCACACTGCAAACCGGAATATTAAAAAGTTTATTTTACCAGAAATATACCAATATCACTTAATCTATTAAACTGATATTGATTAGATACGTCGAATACAGATGTATTACTGTCCAAAATGATGGTACAAGACGTAAGATAACGGTGTAAAATAGTGTATTTCTGTCTGTTAATAATAAAGGAGGGATAAAAGAGGCTCAGAGATGATGAAATACCCTATAATTTGGATATTCGAGTAAATACTTTTTATTATGTGACAAATATGTTAGGTTACAAGAACCGGCGATGTGTGAGAGCCTGTTTTACAGCCGTCAGTCGGTTCGGTTTTAATTCTGGTTCTCAAGCAATAGGCTCACAAAGGGTTCCCTTCCCCGATTGGTCCAGAGTCATGGGTCACAAAGGGTGCTACTTCTCTATGGGTTTCGCTCCTTGCAGTAGAAACATTTACGGATCGGTCCAATCCAATGGGCTCTGCTCCGTTGAAATCCATCCTATTCAATATTAAACCCATCGTCGCTGGTCGCGAAACATGCGTACTTCTCTTCGTCCATTTTTATGTCATGCTTTATTTTCCCGTAAATCAGTCTCTTATTATTCAATTTTAGAATAGTGTCATTATTTCCACTGCTCCTTTTTAGAGCATTCCATCACGTCAACTATATGGTGTTATTCCCTCAATATCATTCTCTAATTTCATCTTCACTACCTTTTTTATGCACTTAAAGTCAGCTTTTTTAAGCCAGTCGGTCTCCATGTGTGGCAAATTTGAAGCCTGCGTCATTTCAACCTCAGTAAAGTTACGGTTAGAAAAATCGATGAATTTGAGTTTTATATTTAGCTGTATTTTGTGTGTAAGAAAATAGCTGCATAAAGGATTTACTAATGCTGTGAGAAATGTTGCCTTAATAATTATAAAATTCAGAAATATATAAATTTTATATCATGCGTAAACGGTTATTAATGGCATGCGTCACAGGTAGTTAAATGTTTAATACCGATTTTATTTATTTATTATTTACTGCCTCCTGTACAATGCTGTTACAAGGGAGTAGAATTACTATGTTTAGTCAATTTTGATGGAACACTTTATTATTAGCGTAGCTTAGAGTTGTGTATCAGATTAAATGATAACACAATAGGAATATATGCGTGTAATTTGGCTTACCAAGGATAAATTACGTAAATAATGAACGCACATTTCTTATGTGAATGCTTGTGCTACTCGCCTATTGAATAGCGATGAGTGACACGGAATAAGGAACTTAAAACATACGCAACATCATTAAAACTCCCAGACTTCATGCAAGATTCATACCTTCGATCTTTGCGTGAACCAAAGACTCGAAACTCTTATTGTGAAAAAATCTTGTATGCGCTTTAAGCCCAAGGAAATTAATTTCATGAAACTGTCATTCCTAATATTCATTTCGTAATGTGAAACTTTTTATAAAGACCTCATTCTTGCTATAATAAAGTGACCACCAAAAAGTTTCATTTTTTAGTGAGGTGTGAGAGTATGCCCTAAATATATACTTGATGAATTCTAAAAAAAATATTAGGACTTATGCATCGGGCGTGAATGAAAGAAAGACTTGAGCAAAGGAGAAAGAAAACGCGCCGAGCGGTTATTCTTATCGAAGAGGACGGTAGTCGGTGTTGCGGCTGTAAATAAACCTTGCACGAAGTGTGGACGGCATTAAGTTGCTTGAAATTGATGGAGTTCTTTTGAAAGCGTGATTTTCATTGAAAATTCCGACGACAGTGGATTCCGACGACGGCAGCGGTGAGGATACGGGACGAGAGTGAAAGGGTATCCCGCCTGACGCCACCTGCTTGGAAACGAAAAGAATCGGAGGAGGATCCGACTCGCGGTGTATTACGAACGCAAAGGGAAATGGTTATTGATGAGGAAAAACAAAGGAGCGTTAACTTTGTGCTCTCGCTCGTGTGGCCGTGAGCGAGCCGGCTGGTGTGATGTGAAGGCGCGAGAGAGTACTTCGCCGTAATCCAATCATGGAAGCGGTCCTGACGCCTAGAGGGTGTCGTGGATGGTTGGTAGGGGTGTGAGTGGCGGTCGGGGAGAGAAGGCGGAACGGCCGTGTATGAGCTGTTCATTGCACGAGAATATTCTCCTTGGACTTGCCTTTTGAATGCAAATGGGAGAGGACATATGTATTCGGGTCCTGGGCAGGAAAGCGAGATGACAACAGTTTATGCGATGATGTTTGCTTTTCAAGCTTTCCTGTACAAAGAGTTTCAAAGGAATGTAGTTTGATACTTTCGGGGAATGCTGCGTTTTGTTCATTTTGAAAACTCAACGTTTCTCTTCTCTTACTGGAAGCGTCATCAGGAGAATGAGCGTTTACCGGCTTTAGTTCGCTCTTATGAATCAGGATCGATGGGACAGGATAGAAGTCCGTTTCACAATTGTTGGGCCGCTTTGAATTATTTTCGGAAGACGTTAGCCGTTGGGCTTTTTCTGGAGCCAAGAACCCTTTCCAAATCCTGCTAAGGATATAACCATCTACCCTATTTAAGTTGTTTGGTCTTTTGGCTATTTCTATGGCCTCAGGTATTAAGCGCGGATGATATTCGTGCGTCTTGGCCGAGACCCGTGTTTGGTCGAACATTATTTTATGTCCAGGGCTTGAGGTGGAATGTTCGGCAACCGCTGATGTGTCCCATTTATGTTGCTCCATCGCTCTCTTGTGCTCTTTAAGCATTTGAGAGATAGCTCGCTTACTCTGCCCCACATAGCTTCTGCCGCAGCGGCAGGGAACCTCATGCATCAAACTACATAGATAAGAAAAGCTGCGAAAGCCTTCAAACAAAAGTTTCAAAGGAAATAAAACTGTTATTTAATCTACGACAGTCGCAGTGTTTCATTGATGAAGAGGATTTACTTTTTGGGCCAAATCTACGGCGTGAAGAGTTTTTACGTGGTGGCACTTTCGCTTCCGTTGCAGACAAGGTCATCAGTCAGTTATATATTTCCCATGTCTTCTCCGTTATTAATATTATTCCCTCCAGATTTTCTCTGGTTGGTCACATTAGCCACCAGTTGTCGAAAGTCCTATAATGGGAAGTAAGGTGGAACCTTGGACCTTAGGCTCAATTAACGCTAGGTTTGAAACTGACAAGGCACAGTTCCAGCTCTCGGGATTGTGGGAATCATAATTGGCAGCTTAATAAATTAACCACCAATTTGTGATGTGAATAGTGTTGTTTTCAATGGCAGTATATATTCAGTTATTAAGTCTGAATATCCCATTTTTAAAAAGTTATTTCAAGTTTTACAAAATAATTACACGATGAAGGTAATTTTGTTTTTCTTGTTATTAAAAGTACTGTTTTCATCCACTTTGAGTAACTTGGCCTTCATGATAGTGACTTTTCATCTTTTGGAGGAAGGTGGTTGCCTTGTTTTTCATGCGTCGCAAGAAATTTTTTCCATGAATCATAGCACACCTTATCATTTTTATCATTTACTTTCTTTTCTTTACTTTCTACGAACAGGTACTTTCAAAGTAGGAACTGTCATTCTATCGAACAGCAATGGCTCGTGATGTTAAAATAACGGTTAATGACATGAACTATGCTCACCGAGTTACCTTAAGCCAGGCATCAAGGCCTGAAGACCTAATTACCATTGGTCTTAAGTCCTCCGTTGTAAGGTTTGGAGGTCAGTTCTAACATAACTAACAACCTCTCGAAGAGTCAAACAGAATCTATTCACCCGTGGTATCGAATGGCGGGCTCCGTTCACTAGCCTATTTATGCTAACGAGAGATCCACCCAGTTGAACCGGAAACTTAATGCCCGTTCTCCAGAAATGAAAAATCTATGAAAATTAAATGCATGCAATTAATTATGCATGGAGCTGTGGCGGAAATATTTATGCAAGGAAAGAAAATGGTTCAAATAGGTATTTTATTCGAAGTGAAGACGATTTTGGTGAAGTGACAAAGGTAATGTGCTAATGTCTCAACTATTTTTATCACAGTTCAAGTCAAGATGAAACTAACATCTTGTACATAAGTGGTGCCTTATTATGTTTCTTTCTGTTAGTTACTTTCTTTCACCTTTCTACAATTATGCAGAAATTTTGTCAATTCATTTCGAATAACGCAAAAACTTTGTCTGGGTGGCCATAAATATTTCTTTTTGGTTCTGAGGTACGAACTTTAACTTTTTGTGCTATTATTCTTAATATAGAGTGAGCATTGTGTTTATAGTGGTGGATGTGAGTAGTGCTGAAAGTGATATAATTAACAAGTATGACAGCTCGGTCTGCTCTGTAGGCCATGTGGATGCTCCCTTTCTGTTTGGTCACTTCGATGAATTTTGTGAATTTTTCACTCGCCAGTTCTTTCTTGTTTTGGGAATAATCAAAAGATGGCTTAGTGAAAACATTCCCTGTGATTCAATTAAGCAAAACGAGTAATCTCTTATACTTTATGACAGAATAGGTAGAACTGGTGGGATTTGTTTGCATGTGCATAAGAGTCTCTACTTCAAAATCCTATATCAGTATGATTTTAACCCTGAATATATGTTCCTTGAAATTGCCTGCTAAGGCAGTAAACTTCTCTTCTGTTGAAATGATTTCTATCTTCATATGATTTTTGAGTGTTGTTCAAATAAAATTCAATTTTTCAACGCTAACGTTTCGTGAAATGTATTGGCTACCTTAGGGCTATCATAAAACATACAAATTCACAAATATTAACAACAATTATATTGACTGAGAGAAAAGCAATTGTTTAGTTGACAACAAAATAGTGACAATGCATGTACCTACATATACAAATTCCACTAATCTTTGAAATTAACTGAACATAGACATGCAATGCATGAATGCTATGATTAGCTCTTTTGAAATTACGCAAACCGAGTGAATAGTTGAAAACCTTGATAGCAAAGTTGAAGACGCGCTGGGATGGTCACCTAAAGGCCGCGGGATCATATCCTGCATCGCACTTAGATATTACTCTTGTGCCGGAAAAAGGTTCTGGTTAGACATTGCGTTATGACTTAAGCAAATGAAACATTTGAAATCTCGAGTCCGATATAAAAGCGTAAAGGAAATATAATTTTAAAAATTTATTTTATGGTTGAGCATTTCCTTTTACAGTATCGAAATATGAATAAAAGGACTTCTGAGACATGATTGAGAGTATGCTTCTACATTTCCGGGTTTCAACCGCATAGGTTGCTTTTTCCAGACAACATTTTCGCCCGTATTCCAACGGGCGTCTTCATATGCGTCTCCCGAACCGGCGATTGAGCTGTGCGGGAAGAGTTAAAAGTTATTTTCTCTGTTGTTCCCTAGTCGGCAGCATTCAGTGTGGCGCCCAATTCTAGATGCAGATGGTAGAGTTTTTCCGAGCATTGATAGTGGGAGTGGCGAGTATGGTAGTCCTTAATAATGATTCTGATCATTCTAATAATCTGAACGCCGTGGAAGCCTACGACGGAATATGATTGAGAGTAGTAAGAAAGAGGATAAGAATACTCTTTAGGTTGGTTTAGTTTTTTTTGGTGAAGGATTACAGGACGTTGATTGAAAATAAGAGTGACGCTATGCTGAAAGACATAAATAACGAATGTTTTTATTGGGAAATTGTAATACTGACTGAAGAAAGGTTGACGGATTAATGGATGAGGTATGTTGAAGTTAATGGTGGAGAGAATTTCAGGAGAGTTGAGAAAAGAGAAGTTTTTTTTGTTTTGTTTCTTCAAATTTGGAAGCAAATCACCTGAGTGTGTTGCTGGCCCACTTATGGAAAACAATTATAAAGTTCAACGTAGCAAATAATAAAAAAACATTTTTTACTTGTAATATCTTAATGTTGTAATGCCAGGGAACAATGGACATCAATGAATGACTTTTGTGATTTTTGCAATCAGTACTTTTTGTCGAATATTGGACTCGGCGTGACACCTTGATATTTGTTAGCAACAATTGTAAATACAAGAAATTATTATTTCGCGTTTAGAAGACAATATGTGCCTATATAATCGATTTAATTCGAACTATATTTCATGTGCAATAATATTGCTCAAATGTGTTAAAAAAGCATTGAATTACCAAAACAAAACAAATTGGTATGATGTAATTTTTTTTTTCATTTTTATCAGCATATCTCTAATGAGTGCGCGTACGCAAAGTTTCACGCTAGTCTGAATTTAAACAAAAATCACTCCAACCACCATAATGGAGCGAATGGCTCATTTTCTGTCGTCTGCTCAAATGACTCCCCACTCAACCTGGTGCCTCTCTCTCCTGTCCTCAAATCCATCTTCCTTCCCTCACTTTCCTCCTTTCTCTTCCCATGAGACAGTATGCCACTGCCTATCCGCATTACTCATCACATTTCCTACCACCCACCATATCTTGCTCTGTGGAACTCTGTTTTTTACTATAATTCCGAACTCCCTTAACTCACAGCTCTCCAAAACCAACCCCCAGTCTAAACTGGCCTATTTTCATTGCCCCATTTGCTTTGAGCTTGATTTCCAGGGTGGGAGGGGGAGGCCATTGTGGAAACAAAGCCATGGTGTGGGATTGGGGTCGCCTCCTTCGTCGATACAGCACCGCGTTCGAGGGTGGGTCGTATGAATTGGGCAGCAAGACCCGTTAACTGTCTGAAAAGGGAATTGCAGGGGTGAAAACTGAACGCGGTTTAACCCTCGGTGGTTTAACCCTCGAGTTATGCGTCTAAATCAGTCGCCCCTCCCTCTACCCCCCTCCCGGGTCTGTAGGCAGCTCAATTCCTCAAAACGCCTAAAGGTGTTTCACGAGTGGAATTTCCGAGGCAGCGTTTCTGTAAGGATAAGCGCCGCCCTGCAGGAAAATGCCAATAACATCACCGGCAGGCTTGCGAATATCGCAGAGCGTAAATATTAATCACCTATCTTAAGCGATTGCGCAAAATTAAAAAAAAGTTATTTATTTGTAACTTGCATCTATACTGTTTTTTCAAAAATCTCTTTTTTTTCAAAAATGTCTGCTTTTACTTCGGCTAGTAATGGTAGATTTTTACAAGTATGATTAATGTTATTTTTAATTAATGATAATTAGAATGACTCCCAATATGTCACGTAACTTAAAATGAGTTATTCGTGCTTGAAGTTGTGGCTTGAGGAGTGTTTCTTTTCGGATGGATGAATCAGAACCAGAATAGTCAAGAAGAAGAATAAAGAACCAGGAAAAGGTATTGATATTAAAATTATTTTTAGCATTCATTTCTCAAAATTTGATTTCTCTACCGATTTTATACTTAAGATTCATCTAGATTACGTAGATGCTTAACATCAGTTGTTGGAATCCTTTCTTAATGTGGCGGCGGGGTAAAGTCCTCCCCCGCCAAGCCTAGGGTCTATTTTGTTTTGAGTCCCGTCTGGGCGGATTTTTCATTACCGCTAGAATGTTCGTGTGTAATCGTTCGTTGTTACTTTTTAATTAATAATTGTTAATCACCCCGATGCAAAATTCCTCAGAAGCTGTTTTTTGTGGTTATGAAAAATAGAAATAAAATGTAAATAAATAACAAATATATTTAGTCAGTTAATCTGCTGATTCCATTGAGATTTTTTAACCATTGATTGATTGCATAAACTGTTTAGCACCGTAGTTTTACGTTTTATTTTATGTGCACTTGCTTGCCTCACATTTGTCGTGGAAATTGCACAATTATGTGGATTCATCATCTTCCTTAGACATTTATCGCAGTTTCTCTTGGAAATAGGCAGAACGAGCGAACGGGATCCAATAGTTTAAAAGGTGGTTATTAACGCGTTTTCATCGTTAAACCTTGAGAATTTTTACAAATATTGAATACGATGCTTCTTTAGTAATTCTATTGAGTATTTAAAAATATCGAAGCTTTTATTTCAAAGAATATAAACATATATTTCTAATTTGTTACTAAATGTTTTTCGCATAGGTAGTAATTGAATGATTTTGTCATCAATTTACTTAGTAATCATCTTATTATCATTGCTGAATTGGGAGGCGTAAGTCACCTATCAATTAGCGGTTGAAACAACCAAACGTGTTTTTCATAATAATAGGATAAGAAAAGCCCAATGAATCTAAAACTTCGTAGACCTTTCTTTAGCTAAAAGAGAGCAAATCAGTGAAGAACCCTTCCCTTGAAGACCGAAAAGGAAAACCACCAGTTTCTTTGTGCTGAAACCAAGCTTACTATGGAACTATACGTTACGATCAGAAATTGATTTAAACCCGATTACTGCACCCCAACATGATTTTTATAGATCATCTTCTGGGTGTGCTATTACAATCCCGCCCCCCCCCCACCGTACCTCGCCTCCCGCGTTCCTGTACATGATGTAGTTCCTTCATTTGGGAGTTATGATTATTTTACAACCCTCACCCTCACACTGAACCCTTCCACACGTTCACAAGTGCACCTCTTCCTAGTTTTTGACCTCTTTTTCCTTTCCAGATGGCATTTGATGCCTGTATTCATATCTACGGAATTGTTTGCGACTTCGTTAACCATGTGGCGAAAAGTTCTAAGTTCTCCAGTCCCTCTACATCGCAGTATTTAATGGCAGGTTCTTCTTCAAACACCTCCACTTTTGTAGTGGATGAGATGGTTTGCCATTTTTTCGAAACTGTTCTCAGGAGGCAATTGTTTGAGGTTAATAATTGACGGATTTCGGGCAAGTTTTGATTCATATTAATTTTGATAACTGTGGTTTAATAAAAATATCCGAGAGTGAAATCCTTGACCAGTAATTTACTCCATTCTATCAAGAAGCGAGATTCCATGATCATCATCTTTTTAGAGATCAGGATAAAATTTGACAACTCCTTGATTCGATTGAAGGAAGAATAAATGGAATATTTTAGCTAATAAGTATAAAATAATGCAATGGAAGCTTCGTTTGGGAAATTTTTCCTGGACAGGGAATGGATTGGGTGCTATAAGTGTACTGTGCGGGTAATTTTATCCTACGTTTGAAATGTAAAATCAATGCAATTCCCTCTCTCAAATACATGTTTTTACAAGCAACAAAACAACGTATTCTTTTGTATTCATAACGACTCATAAACATATTTGCATTTGCACACATTACACGATCTATCCTCGTGACCATTTATTTCCATGAAGCATGACTTTATCTTATGGATGGATACTTGATGGATCGTAATGACAACCAGCAGCTAGTCAATTCCCAGGGTATTTTGTATACCATAATGGTCTGCGCAGTGGGCTAAGGTTTACGAACGTCCTGAAGAAAAAACGAAAATACTGTCGTTGAAAGTCTCCATATGGTTTAATCTCCTACGAAAACCCTATGAGGGTAGTCATCAGTGACTCAGAAAAATATTAGCCATTATAAGTTTATTTTATTTAGAAAGCTTCCCCTGTACTTTAGTTTAATAGTTTAATGTTAATTAATAAATTACCCCTATTCGAACTACTAAAAAGTAGTGAGAGAGTTGCTTGTGAATAGGCACACTACTCCATTTATATAGTCTTCATTAGCATATTTGCTAGGATTTCATGAATTTGGAGACTAATGCATAGAGTACCATTTAAACCGACTTCATTTATTACTGCTTCTTCGGAGCGATGGTCACCTCAGGTAATTTTCTTTAGCATCCTAGTGCACGTCGAAAACTACCGGTTTACAGTGTAAAACTTATTTAAAACATTTCTTATTTCTGATTTCTTCAGTTTGCTGAAAAAAGTCATGAATAAGTATCCCTAAAAGTAAGTTTAATATATATCTTCTTTCACCGTTTGGCATAGCTCACATCAAATTCATGAAGTGGCATCGCCTGCGATCAAGTTCATTTTGACTTTCAAGCCGCGTCTTTTATCTAAAAAAAAAAGGAAAAACAAAGCGGAGTTTTTGTGGAACGAGGTTTGACCAGGTTGATCGCGTTCGAAACTCAAACTCCGATTTTATTCAGCGTTATTTTTCTTGAAAGAAAATGTAAATATTCGATAACCTAGTTACTTAGTTGGATTTTTAGGGAATGAATTGAAAATAATAAGATTATGAGAAATTAAATTACTTCTTCAAGTCTGAGAAATATATGCTATCAGATATATTTTATTTAAATTGTGACGTTTAATTTATCGCTAGTTGAAAAGGCTGCTGAAAAAGACCGAAAAAGTAGCGAAATAGCTAAAAAGTAATGAATGAATTAAGTAGAATTTAATGCGTCTTTTTTAATTTTACTGAATAAAATATGTATTGCTATGGCAAACTATACCTAAAATCTAATTGTTGGGGATTTATTTGTATATAACATTTTTGGTGAAGCAGGTGGAGCTGTTACAAAGCAGTGTTTAACTTGTGTGTATTTTGAAACATGCATACGCCCGTGCCATGCGTCAGTTAGTGGAGAATGTCGCTTGCCATCAATTGGTGGACATTGAATTATTACGCCTTGAACCTGAATCATACGCGTACGCGTAGCCTTTTATATATTAGTAGATATTTATACTAGTGTGGAGTTTTGTGATAAAGCAACTGATTACATCGGTGTTCACAGGACAGAGAAAATTGCGTAAGCTTACGTTACGGAAAGGTTTTAGGGCCTAAGAGGCTGCAAGGAGCAGGGTGAAATGATGAGAGTAAGGATTGATATGAGTAAGTGCCTGTTAATGATGTTGTTCATTTTATAGAAATACAAGGTTCCGCATCGCATTGTTAGAGGTATTTTGAAAGTTTTTATTTTTTTAAATCTCCAGTTAGTTGGGTGAGAGGGAAAAAACAAGGAACCACAGACGTGAAAGACATTCTCCTCCGTCAAGATCCATTTTCATATTTTGTTCCAGAAATCTCCACTAAAGTAATAAGAATCGTACACATACCAGTGACATTTTGTTACTTTCATGGTAGAATTTGAGATGGAAGACCTCTACGAGAAACATTTAGCAATATTAAGCGAGTTGAGTGATGGGAACAATTTTCGGAGCTGTCGCTTTTTTTCTGGCAGCGTGTGCAAATTGTGCTACAGAAAAGCGTCTATTGTTAATTATATTTATGGAACCTGTTTTACATAAAGTCTGGTGAGTACCGAATTTTTTTTATTCCGCACCAGTTACTATGGAAAAGTTAATTGGTCGCAAACCTTGGAAGACATATTCTAATTTTTGTAATTATAACTTATAGTAAAAGTAGTGTAGATGTAGAGTAAAATGTGATGTAGATTAAGATTTAATAAAAATTACAAGAGTTTGTAGGAGGGAGCTGTCGTTGCATAGCTCTTATGCAACTTTCATTCAGGTACAACCACGTCTTTATAGGCCGATGGGCCTTTTGTATGGGACTCTGGGGTGTTACACATGGTATACGTCTTTGTATAAGGACCTCATATTCATATTACGCCTGTGAGTGCTGGAATCTTAGTTCGCATTTTTGGAGAAAGATTCGTTTTTCTCAATGATATGTGTCGTGCAGTTATAAAAAAAAACTGCTCCCATAATCGAATGAAAAAAATTCTGTAGCAATTTCAAGTGAAGCTAGTTAGTTTCAATACCTTAGTTAGCTGACATTGCTTGTTAGTGACCTAGAAGTCTTTTTTTTTCAAATACCTGGTACTTGTTTCGGAATGTCAAGAAAATGAACAAGAAACATTGAAGCTGTAAGCTGAGCCTCGCTTTGTCCTTCCTTATGAGTTCTCAAAGTTGAACTTTTATTTGACTGCAACTTTTACCATTTCACTAAATTTTGAACGATTGTAAACGTAGACAAATTGAGTTGTGCGTATCAGGGAATGAAAGTACTTAGCATTTTTTTCGGTGGATAACTATTCATACTTGCGAGTTTCAATAAGATAAGTTATTTTGAGGAGTTTCGTGATAGTCAATGATTCGACCTTTGTATGGTTAACGTTTTATCATCTGTAAGGCTTGAATATTACAAAATGAAGGAAATGTACTTAAGCAGCTAAGTAGGGTTGAGGAGAAGGATCGATAAGGTAGATTTTATCGACCTAGTAACCCATTTCCCGAGTGACAGTAACTCATGTCGTGAAACCCAGTTTCTAATACATACTTTCATTTTTTCTCATCTGCCTATGATGGACCTATTTCCTAGGAACGGGAAGAGGCAAGAGACTATCCATTCCCAGACGTTACTGCATCTGCGTAATCCTCGCGATCTCATTTGTTCAATAAAAAAGGGTTGAAGGCAGAGCTGCGCCTACCGTGCTTTGTATCACCTGCCTGCCTGTTTCAGCCTGGCCTTGGTTCAGCCTGCATGTTTAGGCTCAATCCGTTAATTCAGCTGTATGCTCGATGTTAGGGTGTCATTTAACAATGGTGGCACAGTGTGGCATAACTGTCCTTAAAGTTATTTGTGGCGGCCGATATTTTGTGGAATTCCATTGTAGGAAAAAGATAAAATACTTTGCACTATTCCACTGGAGAAATTTGATTTATTGAGTCGACATGTTTCTGACATCAGGACTGCTATTGATGCTGCAGTGCAGTGAAACATCTCGACTCATTAAATCAAATTTCTCCAGTGGAATAGTGCAAAGTATTTTATCCTTTTCCTATAACTGTCCTTGTTCCTGAAATTGAGGTACAATTTCTATGACATCGAAGGGATATACTTCGTAGTACAGCTCTCGTAGAACAAAAGGTGAGGTGGGTAGGATACTTTTTATTAGCGGGCACCTGTAGCTAAATTAACAATAACATAGATATGCTCGCTATCCATTCAAAATACCGGGCAGATTTTACCAGTAAAGCTTATGTTGAGTTTAATTCCTGGAGGCTAGCAAAATTGTAGTCACTAGTTTTCCTCACAAATATGTGTAAATGAAAAAAATATATTTCGACAATATCGTTTAAGCCAACGTCATGAGTCAGCAAGGTATATTCCAGAATATCACGGGTATGGCATACAGGATCAATCTCTGTTAACCCGCACTCTAATTGATGACTGTACAGAAGTGTGCCTAGGGCTGGGCAGTAGGGTGGTCCGCCCCGGGCGGTACTATTTTCGGGGAAAGGTTTATTTCACTAAATTTTTAAAACAATTTATAACATTAAGAAGAGTAAAACTCCTGAAAGTTAAAAAATACAATCGTTTAGAAAGAATGATTTTAGAACCTTTATATAATACCGAAAAACATCAACTTACAGGCAAAATAGACTTTCATAATATGACAAAAGATTTTACTAGTTAAAGTAAATTTTAAATCTTTATTTCAAATTATAAATAAAATAAAAAATATTTTTTTTCTGAAATATAATTAAAAATCGTGTCCAAGTAAGTTAGTTGTGCACCTATTACATATTCTTCAGGGTAAGGGCGGCAACTGTCGAACCACCTCGGGCGGCTCAAAATTTATCTACGTGGCTGTGGCAGTGCCCAGTGCCGATCTCTTGCTCTCCCTGCTTGAAACATATTGCCTTCAGAAAATCAAGGAAAAAGAAATAGCCAGGAGAGTGATACGGTGCTGCTTAATTTATAATATCCCACTCGATGTGAAAGAGACCTCTCCTTCAAGGTACTAGTGACCTCCTATTTGGGTTCGCATGTCCCTAAATCGTCCACCTCGTGAGGTTCTGTCCCTCATTTCCCTCAGAGCTCCCTCTTACCGACCCCAACCCTCAGCTCTTCCCACAATTCCATTCGCACCGCGATGTTTATTTTTATCTTCCCAAATGCTGGACGGATTCGTGTTAACCTTCTCTTCCCTCTCCCCTGGCGCGGGTCAATAGTACCAGCGGGAATACCAAGTTTCATATGAAATATCATATGGCGGCCTGTCCGAGCGGCCGCGCTCTGGTTTGGTACTCATGTTCCCTTGGCTCCGCAGTGGCTATCGCAGGACGAGCTGTCAAAACCTCACCAGCTCCTAATCCAACCTCTCTTCCCAGCTGTCCTATTTAGCTTTTCACTGTTTCCTTTCCCTAATATTCTCATCATATCGGCTCACGGTTTTCCTCATCCCCTGCTCATAATTCTGTGAAACGACTATCATTGAAATATTACCATATTGTTTTAACCTCGGAACACGGGAACTTACGGAATCCGCTTTTCATTTTGACATTTCATTCTGAATATTGAAGAGTATGAGCCATTAAATATAAGCATTCTTTTTCCTTGTATTCTGTTTTGCTCATGATTGGCGTGAGTCTTGCCTCTATGTTTTTCCACGAGAAAGCAATAATTGGGGGTTTTATTTTTTATTGATTATAGTAGAATCCTCAATTTTTAAAAATAAATACACTCGAATTACACCTTTCTTGCTCTCGACGGCACATAAAATATTTTACGCTAGTAATGAAGACAGAGCATCAGTGATTGCTGATTACAAAGAAACTCCGCCAACAAATCTAGCTTTATCGTTGTATTCAAAGAACCTAGTAACTGGCCGCGCAATTACTTTAACGGAGTCACCCGCTAGTGGACACACACAATGATTTTTTCACTGTGAATTTCACACAATTGTTTATCGTTGTACATGTCTCCAATGCTGAAAATATGATGTAGATTGGTTAGGAAAATTGGGTCAACTCTGTAAAATATGCAAAGGTATTTTTTATAGAATGAATGTTTATTAATTAGCAACAAGCATTTCCGGAGGTGGTGTAAGAAGTTAATTATCGACATTCGTATAAATGTCCATTGTGGGTTCGGTTTGGGTGGCAGTTATCATGCTAAAGTGGTTTAGTTGTTAAAAGGACTTAGGTGATTTAATAATTGGTGTTTTTATTTTACGTCCAAAATTTAATAAAAAGCAGTTTAACCCCACAATTTGTATTTGCACGCGTTAGAAATTGTAATTTACAAAATTTCGTGCGTGAAAAGCTACGTCAAAAATATCATATTTATGTAGAAAATTTTAATATTTCCACTGTTAGATTTTCTGAAAATTTATCAAGTAGTATATGTCCTCTTGTCTTACATTTCATCCCCATTATTGTCTTAAGTATCAGTGAATTTAAATTATAGGATATATAATTGACCCTGACAGATTTTTTTATCAAAGTATTGTAAGAGTCTATGGCTTAAGGAATATTCAGCTAAACGAATTACTTTTCTGCCTAAATGCTCTTGTGTGCATCCTCTACATTTATAGTATGGTTGGTAACTTTTGGCTCTCACTAAGGCATCCATAGCTGCTATTAACATTCATATATCTTAATTTCAAATAGATCATGAAGACAGCATATCGAAATATTTGTGAAATCGAATTTAATCAAGTTTTTGTTGTGTACGTTTGCTTTGCCTAGGCGTGAAAAACTACACCCTTCTCTGGTTGAAGATTTGAGCCCAGTGCACTCATAGCATAGCGTCTGTTATTTTTGTTTATCTTCATAAGGAAGGTAGTTGGTGGTTTTATATAATTAACCTTCAAATGTATTTAATATGAAAATTAAGAAGTCCGGCAACGTGGGAAAAATATTTTTCACACTTAACATTTAATCTAAAAAAACAATATGAAATGGCAGTTGCAGCATTTTGTTTTTAATTTCATCTTGTAGGTTGAAAGGTCTAATTCATTCTTGCAACCCCTTGGAATCCCAATAACCCTTAGATTGTTGCTTGGTTTCTTAAGGCATCATACATCTGAAGCGCTTAAAAATTATTTATGTATGCAGTTACTAAAAAGTCTCTATAGGGTTTTAGTTCGAATAATGCCATATTTTAGTCTATTGCAAAATGTTAAATAATTTTTTTTAATTTAATATTTCAGATTCGTTAGATGATTTTTTTTGCTTTCGAATTGAAACACTTTTCTAATTGTGACGCGGATTAAAGAGTCTACTTATTCCTCAAAAGCCCTCAAAAATCCTAAAAAGGACGCCTCCGGTAGCTTAACTGGCTGAAACATTATGCGCGATATTAAGGGATCCGGGTTCGAGTCCCGTAAAAGGTGAATTATTTTTCCTCTGTGAAATTTTGTGCGCAGTTTTATGTTGCCCTATGCACCTAAATTAGAGGCTTGTGTAAAATCGGAGTAAATGACCACGAAAACAACGCTTAGACAAATCACTGAGTGCGGTCGATCACGGGTATTTTTTAGAAAGGTCTGCTTGATTGCCAACGTGCTTATGTTGAAACTGAAGACGAGCATTCGCGGGATAATTCCGATAAATTTGTCATTCTAGTGAAAATTACTATTACTCTTTCCACGTAATTGGAAACATAATTTTTGAAAGCAAAGCACGATATGATCCATACATTCTAAAGGTATGGTTTGACTTTTTTTCTGGTGATGCCGTAACATGAATAAAGCCGAAAATACCTGTCGACTGTCAATATCTAAGGTGCATGTGGAAACTTCCAGCGCATTCGTTATTTTTGCCGGATTGGGATGGTGTGGTTTTTAGAGTCTTGACTTCTCACTCCGAATGCGTGGTTTTGAATTTTGGTAGTGCAGATAGTTTTTCAGTGTAATCTCAATTCGTATTTTTATTTATTTTTATTTTTTATTATTAAAGTGACTATTAAATGAAAAGAAAACTTTGTTATATCCACCAATTTTTATTAACCAAAAATTGGTGGATATAACAAAGTTTTCCTTTCATTTAATATATAATGAACTTCCACAAAGTTGAGCCTGAGACGATGGAGATGATTAAAGTGCCTATAAGACATATACAAACTAGGTCCTTCTAAGCCACATGGCTTATCAGAAGGTTCCTTATTTAATTACAGAGCGGCAAGTTACAAATATTTGAATTCAGACATTAATTACAACGAAACATATTGTTGTAGTATTAGAATACTAATATTTTAATATCATATTTTATAAATTTATTTACAAGGATCATTCTACCTTTAAATTTACGCATTTGTATTATTATAATATTATCAGATAATTGAACATAGTTTATAAAAAATCAATTGACAGATCTCTCCAATAGGTGTTTTTTTAATTTAATCTTTAATTCTCTAATCGATTCTAAATATTTTAAGTTATTGAGTATTTGATTGCAATGTAGAGAAAAATTCAAGTGCAGTATTCCATACGTCAGGTGGGAGCATAAACTGCTGACCCTTTGGCGACTTTCTTTAAGAGTAGGCTGATCCCTGCGTCGGGTGTCTCTCCACCCTTCCTCCAAACCCCTAAATATCCTTCACCCAGCAATCTACCCATCTTCAATTGCGCAAGTGATTTCAGTTGTTCCCAAGTAACCCACCTCCCCAAGTAACCCACCAGGCAAGATGTTTTTTGTCGATGTGCCGCTGGGCTGATAGATCGCTGGACCCTTCCATTCTGTTTTTCTTCTCAATTCCCCTCCTCCTTCTCCCTTTCTCCTTCTCTCATACGATTCAGAAAACCCTTTTACCCAACCTACTCAAGCCCACACCAACGCTTATCAACACCACTCCGTCCCTGAAACAACATTTTTGCGAGCGAGCCAGATGGCTCATCTGCAGCAATCTGCTCATTCATCTCAGCTCGTAATTCACCCTCCCACCTCTCCCAGCACCCTAATTCCTCAACACTACTCTCCGGTCCACCCCTGAACGGCCCTTCGATAAGAACGGGTGCTTGTTGTATCGAAAGGAGTTGGAGAGCTTGCCATGGGTGTATTCTGAAACGGAGAGAGTCCAAATGTGTGATCTCAGGATATAGCCTGGTCATCCCAGGGTTTTATATTGAGAACGCGTGACTCACTTTCGAACACACTTTCTCTCATTGCTCTTGGCTCTTCTTAGTATTTGTGTTATTTATCGTCTATGGTATGTCAGTTAACTAGCTAACTCACCCCCTGGGGTCTCTATAATTATCTTTCCTAATGTTTTAGTTACTCGAGAAGTCATATTGCGCCCCTCTTTAAATTATCTTCTGGGAAAAATTATAAATTTATGGAAAAACTGGAAAAAGCGGGGCAAGTGTTATTTTCTTGTTGGGAGACAGAAACATTGGCCCACAGCCTTTACAGAAACGGTCATTATTTTGAAATGAAACGATCTCCAAGGAAGTTTTTAAGGAAATCTCTTACACCCAAAATAAAGGTTTTTCGAAAAGTTTGTCTTTACTTGTGTTTCCGTAAATCTAACGCGTTGTGTTAGGTTTAAAAGGAGGAGAGGAGTTCAAAAAATCTTACTTTTCTAAACATTGTGGGTTAAATGGAGAAAATAATGCTCTGTGTAGTCTTTGAAACTCCCGAAACAATCTCTTGTGTGCCACTCCCATGCATCTCTCGTCCTAGCGATTTATCTGTCTCCCTCCCGTAGTAATGCTCTCCTTATCTCATCCGGACTCATCCTCCCTATTCCTTCCGTATATATATATATTCTTCCGCACTTGGCGTCTTTGATGTTTCTTCCTCTCACTCTTATTTTATTCCCTCTATTTTAGTTGGCCACATACAACTTTTTTGCTATTGTTTCACTTCCAATGTTGAGTTAGCACAAAAAAGCTGCATCTGCTGGGGGCCTTCGGCCCCTTGGGCAGCTGGGACACAAAGGCTGAATGGAGAGGAAGCCGAGTGGTTGAAATATAGAGTTGTCCTACTTTTATTCTATTTAATATGCACATGTGCTATTTTATGTGGCTGGGTTGTACCTTCTATGAAAATGTCCATCTTCGATAGCCTTCTTCTCCCATTTCTAATCAAAGTCGCATTTCTTCTTTTAAATCATTCCACAAATGCGATCTAATAGACAAATATAATAAGAAATCGTGGTGAACACAAAAGAGCAAACGTTAAATAGAATATGTAGAACACCATGCGGAAAATAAGAACTAAATGGGAAAGTTAATAACTTCTTGTGTCACTTTATTATTCAGTTGAATAATGAAGTGTGGCAAAAGATATTTGTTTTGTAAATTAGACTTAAACCGGCAATATTTGAACAAAAAATGAACCAATCCAATTTTCCAGCAGCCCCTTCTAATCAATATCCAAAATATCTACAAAGAAGTCAATGAAAGGCACCTCTTGGATCCAGACTCCAGATTTTGAACCGTTTGTCTCGGATGATGTCAGAACTCAAATCCTGGAAATCAAGAAGAATAAATCACCTGGGCGTAATGAAATACCTGATTTTATAATTTTTAAATTGACATTTTATGGGAGTAACGCTTCTTGCAATTTGTGACTTCCTGATTTTTCTGGGGATAGATTCCCAAACATAGGAAATATGGAAAAGACTAATATCTTAATACAAGCATTTTTCTGTAATCAATACTTTCCGACTTATCACTCTCCTTCCGGCATTGGGGAAAGTACTTCTTTGAACGAATTAGAAGAAGCTAGAAAGGCATATCGGGTTGAATAAGATGTATCATGCTTGGAAATATGGATGTATTAGAGACCGAAAAGAAAAATATGGTGCCTTTTGGCTGAAAGACTACATCAAAGGGAGTGCTAAAATGTGTACTTTAGTTTTATTTATAGGCATAAAAAAAACTTTCAACCAATTACGGTGGCATTCGGCGTTGGATGAACTAAGAGACTAGAAAAACCGAAGAACCTGTGAAGAATAATAAGGAACTACTTTGTAAATAGAAAATTAAGGTATAAAACGAAAGACGCCTAGAGCGGAAATATCGCCCATAAAGGATACCCGTAAGATTTGGTCCTGCGATCGCTGTATTGGAACTCAGTTATGAATCAGTTCTTTGTTAAGAACTTTCTGGAAGAATGTGATGTCATTACATATGCTGATGATTCGGCAGCCGTGATCGGATGTAATTGCTGGATAGAGACGGAAAGAAAATCGGAAGATTGCATGAGGATTTCGAGGAGTTGGGCCGAAATACGTTAGCTAAAACTCTTCACGACTTAGAGTGAATACGTTTTTGCGAGCGAGCCAGATGGCTCATGTGCAGCATTCCGTTCATTCGTCTCTGCTCGTAATTCACCCTCCCACCTCTCCCAGGGCCCTCATTCCTCAACGCTTCTATCCGGTCCACCCCTGAATGGCCCTATGTGCCTTCTAATGGCCTTCGATAAGGACGGGTGCTTGTTGTTTTGGAAGGAGTTGTGGCGCTTGCCTTGGGTGTATTCTGAAGCGGAGAAGGTCCAAATGTGTGATCCCAGGATATAGCCTGGTCATCCCAGGGGTTTCTATAGAGATCAGGGCTCATTTTATGCGCGTGACCCACTCGCTCGAACACACTTTCTCTCATTGCTCTCGCCTTTTCTCAGTACTTGGCTTATTTCTCGGCCACGATATGTCACTTAACTAGCTAACTGACCCCCTGGGGTCTCTAAAATTATCTACCGAATGCTTTAGTCTCCTCAAATCATATTGTGCCCCTCTTAAAATTATCTTATGAATTTATGTGCCTGCAAAAAGTGGGTCTAATGTAATTTTCTTGTCGGGAGACTTCAAGAACCTATTTGGTCCACAGCCTTTATATTTTCTCTAATTGAAAAACTCTTCTTAAAAACTCTTCATAACTTTGAGTGAATACATGGTTTTTGGAGCAAGCCTGACCCATAGCCCAAGTGCAAGGACGTACGGAAAGCAAATAAATGGAACCTCTCGTTTCAATTATTTGTATATATATGGAAAAATATGTTTCCAGAGCCACTTTAATTACTTAGTAGTGACACTGAAGAACTTTTTTTTTTGGCAATTAAGCATGTATCGTCCGATACTGTTCGGAAAGAAGCCTATTCAGGACACCAATCATAGAGTTACAAAGTCGATTACGGTTCTCGAGTGTGGGGTGGAAAGTTTACCACATGAGAATACTAAGAAAATGGAATGAAGCATAGCGAGAATGTTTCATCCCCATTACCTACTGATACCGCACAGTGAACGCAGAAGCTCTGACAATAATTCCATGGGAAAACCTTTATAATACAGGAGAGAATGGAGAGGGAAGAACTAAAGGTCATATGGTAAACGAAATATTTCAGAATGTCCCCACAACTGAATACCAAATTAAAAGCAGTGAAACAGAAAGAAAATGGAAATAACTGAAGGACAATGGAATGAAGAGTGGAATAATAGTAGGTACACGAAATATTTCCCAGCATCCATACGTGGAATGGTAAAGTTTGAAACTCAGAAGTAGTATTGAACAAATAATGATCAATCAAATTATTAATAGTAACATTATTTATTAATTTAAGAAGCCATTAAATTCTTCGGCATCGTACATAAGTAAATCAATTGACTGTACTAAATGATTAATAAAGTAAGATTAACCATTGTTAAACTCTCAAATAAATTTTGGAAACAAAAATCAATGAAGAAAAAGTTTTACCTAACTGCGTGGCAGCACAATGGATAGAGCTATATTAGGACACATAACCTTGTTGAGGTACCTTCATTGGCCAAACATGTAGCCTAAGATACCTTCCTTGATCAACCGAGATATGGAGTTAGCTACCTATTTTGACTACCGTCTACGCTCGTTATAAACATTTCGTGCAATATTTCTTCCGATGATATTACCAAATACCTCTTATTAGATTTATTTTCTTTTACTGCTCAGACTACCAGTTATTATACATTTACTTTATGCTTCGTCGCTCCACTAGATTGCTGAAATGCGCTTTTGTAAAAAAATCTAAAATTACATATCCTGCTGAGGACATGTCATATTTACTGAAATTTACAAAAGCATCTCAATTCCATCTTCTATTATCTGATTTCTTTATTCTGTATGCACAAATTCCGTGGATTTAGAAATACATCAGTCTGGGAAATGATTTGTTGCTTTAAAATTTCTTAAAGCTTAGTTCCGTTCAAAATGAGCGGCAAATTGTTGCAAAAATATTTATTATTTTAGGATAAATACTTTGGATAAAATTTTATTGCGGACAAAGATGAGTACGTTAGGCATTTCTGGAAATAAAAAGCCGACTTGAGGGACGGCACTGACAACCTGAATGCTCAGATCCATACCATTTAGATGTTCCGGATGTTATGGTTAGGAAGGAGGCAATCAATTTCAGATTTCAATTCCTCCATCATGATTTGAGTACACGGAAGCCGTCCACCTTGCACCCCAAAGCTAAAAGACCCGTAAGAAATTATTAGATATCTCTGGATAGGTTTATCTTAAATCTCTCACGAACATCTCAAACTTTGGTTCAATCAATGTGGGAAAATTACCAGCAGAAAATTCATTGCTAGCAATTCACTCCGTGTAACATAATGTTTATTTTACCTGTAAATTTGATACTTTTCTTACCCAGCTTGTAGAATTCATAATCAATAGCTTAAAAGTATTGTGCCCCTTTACCTGTTAGTAATCATTGTACGTTTTTCATTTTACTCGGTTGCAAAGCTTATATGCTGAGGTTGAATACATAAATACCATCACTTCGTTTTTCAATTTCTGAAAACTCTAGCATGAGTAATTTCATTTAGTTAATGATTAGTTGCGGTAGTAAAATTCGTTAAATTCGTTCAATCATTTTGTAGGTACGGTGTAATGTAAAAGTGGGAAAACCTCCCTTTTTTGCACTCAGTATCATGTTGCCAGAAATATTATTCCTATCCTCAGGGGAAACTTTGCTGTTAATTATCGTAATTATATCCTGTAAACATTTGATGAATCAGGGGAAAAATGCATTCAATATTTTGCTATTCTCCACGTTCATTCATGCAATGGATGTCTTCTTATTCCAGGGTTGGCCACGCAACGAAGCTAGTAGAATGTTGAGTCCCGCAGTAAGCGATTTGAGAGCTTGATGGTTTCCTCTTTCTTCTGAAGACTTCTCCCATCTTCTTTCTGTCTATCATTCATGCCTCGACAAAGAAAAATAATCTTGCACCGCCACCCAGGGTTCTCGTTACGTCATCAAAACGTCTTGATTCCCATTCTAAAAAAAATACAAATAGATATTTTCTGCTTCAAAACGTAATACCTTATCCGCTTTTGTGATCACCATATGTTGATAAATGTATTTTTTATTTCTGCAAAAAAAAACAGTAATTTAAGGTTATTTTTTTTATTTTTTGCATCATGGTTTTCTCCATTAAATTTACTCCCACTCTCGGGGCTGGAATATGAGGGGTGATATAACATTTTTCCACTCATCACATTCTTGAGTGATGCTTAAATTACCACCAACATTGAAGTAAAATTCTAAATAAATCATCTTGTGCAAACGGCATTAATTCAGATTAAAGTTAAGTGATTTAAAAAAAGTTATTTATTGAAGATATTGCGTTAAATATTTAAATATATTTTAGGGGTCCAATAGTTACATAATTACTACATTAATGTAATCAAATGCAACTAGATGGGACATTCTCTCATTTAATTACACTTTTGTTATAAATAAGGGCTAATTTGAGGAAATGTGATGATGCAAAGTTTTCGTATTCTTTATTCTTTCGCAGCAGAAAAACTTTAAACGAAGCGAAGGTTTTTTATATTGTAAAGCAATTTTTCGAGATTACTTTAAAAAAAATATGACGTTCCATTAAAACCCACTTATATCTATTTATACATGTCATCGCTATGTTAAATAATATTTCTCTATAAGAGGCCTACGATCAGATAATGGAAGATCTAATCACAAAACGTTATCTACCTTTAATACCATTTAAGCGTTTGTTCTAAATGCGAGTTGTTGAAAAATAATTTAACTAGCAAATATAGGATGGCACTGTGCATATGTTGCGAGAAATTTCCGTTAGTGTTTAACCCGATGCAGCCAGTGACGAAATTTTTTTTTAATAATAAAATTTAGCCAACTCATCACTAAGCGTTGTTCATAATCATTCATTAGAAAGTTGAAAGGAAGAAAAAGGTTTCACTACATTTCAGGTTTTTCCACATCTCTGAGGAAAAACTATCGTTTGTCTCTCACCGTACTCCCATACTTTAGTTTGGAAGAACAGCCTGTGGAGGTGAAATCTTACACTATTACCTAAGGCGTTTGGGTTATTTTAAATGGCAACGGATAAGGATTTACTAGCTATAATAGCAAGAGCTAGTTAACCGCTAGGCCACGAGTTTGATTTACACCAGGCTCTTGTGTATAACGAGTTGGGTTTGTGAGAGAGACAACTGGTTCTACATTCTGTCATTTTGTAATGAGGTCAAATCGAGTGCAACTAAGTATAAATTTCCGTCATTATTGACGATTATTAACTAATAAGATGCATTAAGAAACCACGCCACATATTCCTAGAATGAGGTATGACGGAAAGAATTGAGCATCAGAATGTTAGGAGGTTCTATTCCATGAATAATAGAGTTCTGTCACACAGTTTTTGCTCTCAAACGCCGAAAAATAAAACATTCCATCAGAAAACGCTGGAGTCGCGTAGGTAGGAATGAATGGCTTGGTTAAACAAGTGAGTTTGCTGAGGCAGTCAATGTGTGATCTGGGCTATCAGTGAGCAATTCATTCTGTTCCAGGACGCTGTCGAAAAAAAATCCTTGAAGATGGAGGTTATGGGTGGAAAACTTGAAGAAAAAGTAGAAGGGATATAGACCTCAAGAGAAGGGGGAAAAATAATCAATTCCACTCCATGGCACTAAAACGACACCGAACTATCTTTATAGTTTTCCCGACCCAACCCCAACCTGTTATTTTTTGCCACCTCTTCATCTCATTCCCTCATCTATTCCATTTTCCCTCTTCCCCTCTTATTCCTCATCAACCTCTCCTGCGCCACCAACCTCACCAATGTATTTTCTGCCTCGTTTTTTGCCAAACTTCCGCCCTAACCACCTCTATCCCCGCCAACCCTATCTCACCCCCTCCGGATCCCTTAATCCTTACTCATTTTTCCTCTCCTTCGCCACCGCCCCCAACGCCGTCACTACCCAACCCACCAACGCCACCAACCGAGCTCTCCGTCATTTAACTCACGAAAGTACCACCGGATTGCACACATTTTGGCTTGTCTACCCTCTCCACATCTTCCTTTCATTCTACTCGTGCATCCCAAAAAAATTTAGCTTTCCAAGATTTGAGCGCCTTGCAACTGTTCCCCTTTCATTGTTTTCTCTAATTTTCTAAAGGTATCCATATCATATGTAATACTTGATGTTCACGTTTTATCGCCAGGTGATTCTGAGACTGAAAAATATGTTTTTACTAATGCGTAGTAAGATAAAAATTGTAAATGACTTATCATGCATTATATATCTAGTATCACACCATGTGCGAACGCGATAGCAATTGGTGCACTATATACCACACTAGTTGGATGCGGCATTAGGGTGATTACAAAATTGGCAATGTTCGAAATGTTGACCGGCTTAATCGGTTCTTGGTTCCAATCCAGTAAAAAAGAAAGGGGAAAAAATTTGGACTCGATCGGACAACGTTTAGGGGTCGCGCAACGGCTTCAAATTTTGGAAAATAGCGATTTTTCTGGTAAAAAGTACATATTTGCCTAATTTCCAGGGGCATGGCTGTCGCTTGGGTGGGTGTTCCACACGGGAGATGCTTCCACAGTGTTCCAGCAGTGATTAAACACCAATTACGACTTCGCCCGATGTGGGGGTGAGGCAGAGGGAGGGATAATATTGACTTTTCGATTTTCTTCGGAGTAGGTAGGGACGCTGTACATTGGGCGTATGGGCCGGGATTACATTGTTTTCTAGCCGAGATACATCCTGAAATTCGCGGCCCTACAGTTTAGATGATTAAAAGCGAGGGTGTTCGGGGGTTGTGGACTTCGCGTACGGCTTCGCACACCGAGGTTGCTACAATTTGGGAGCGAATCTCGTTTCGCTTCGTGCGGTTAAACCCGTAAGTGACTCCAGCATACAGATTTTCTCTCCGGCGTTATGTGCAAGAAGGCAAGGCGAGCCCATCAGATTTGCAGATTGGGGGCTCCATCCCACGTAGTGTGTGTCCAAAGCTCCCAACACTTCGCCAGTTCTTACAGTATATCAAACACCTTATTGAAAATGAGAAGAAAACTGTTCGTGAAATTGCCAAGCTGACTATTTGGAAATCTGAGGTGTTCTGGAAAAAAGCAGGAATTGCGATTGCAGAAGTAAGGAATGCTACGGAGATTCTCGTACACATTGACAACAGCTTTGTATGTCTTAAGAAAGGCAAATAACGTATGGGGAAAACGTTCGGAGACGCGGCGCAATATGTTAATGACTGACCAAGCCAATACTCTTAACATTGGCCATATCAATGCCATGGATATGATGAAGCTAGAAGAGGATTGATTATTCTACAAGTCCATGGGGGAAAACCGCTTCGGTTACATGAGCTGTGTTGATAAGGATACTGCTAAGCACGATGAAGGTAAAGTAAAACGGTCCGAATCAGCTGGGACACAGAAAAGGAGTGGAGATTCACCCTGCTATTGGGAAAAGTGGAGGTGAAACGTGTATACACCGCGAGTCCTGAAAATCGTTTACCGACGACGATTCCAAGGATAAGGGTTAGTAAATTAAAGCACATATTTTTATTATGTAAAATTCCTCTTGAATGTTTAACTTCATAGGTCATACATAGAGTTTAAGCCTAACCCAAGGTTATGTTAGGAAGCGAATAAGACTGCTTTAAGACAAAGAGAGTCCTCGTTAGAAAGGACCCAGACAAGTCACCGGAACGCTGTACATGCCATAACTGCCGCATCAATAGCAACTGCACATACTCTTTGGATTTATAAAAACGTTCTTGAAATATTCGGTGCGCAAACATCGTAAAGAGAAACGTCAAGGTACCTTTTATACGTCAATGAGTCATTAATTGAAGTAAATTAATTTGAATTTCTTTCATTCATCTTTTTTCTGAAATTTTACTTAAATCTACGACACATCAGTGTCTTAACGTTGCCTGAGGAATATTCCCAACCCCGACGAAGTTCTGAAATTCTGCATCCAGGAAGTTCAGGTACCGTTATAACTTCGCGTAAAGTTCCTACTGCCGTTTTTATTTACGTCACCAGTTTATTGAATTTTCATTTCGTCTACTGTTTCCAGATTAAACAACCACGCGGGGATTATAAGGAGCTTCTGATTTGACCATCATGTTCCTCGGCGTTCCAGGGGATGCTGTGTATTCGTTCAAAAAGCCAAGTGCAATCCATAAAGCTCGGTGGATGGCAAAGGCATTGTATTGCATTAAGATTTGGATGTTCAGCAAACAATTTAATTTAACTGCTAAGCTCGAGAGCGCCTTCTTCCGTGTGTGCGTTTTCATTACGTACTATGCGCCGGTCTGGTACCGGGCACCTTTTGCAGCGGAGGCGCCACGCAATGACCTTCAGTTCTTACAAGTTTTAGCTCAGAAGAAAAAAGTGGCAATCACTGGAAGATATTCTATGAAATATTTTCAGCACATTTTTGGTACTTTTCTAAAGTTCTTGTGGCTTTGTTGATCCAAATATTACATAACATGAAAAACAAGAAATGGGGAAAAAAGTAACGAGAGGGAAGGGCAAGAGAGTCTCCAGGCTAAGGCGTATCCTATCTCCAGTGCAAAAGTGGCTTCTGATTTTGTGAACAAAAAAACACTAGCACATTCTTCGACTTCCTTGTCATTGGCAAATCATTTTTAATGCAGGATCCAGATTTGTGGATGAAGAATGAAAATTATCCCGCTGGACGGCTAATAGTTCTGAACATTAGAGTAGTAAATGGCACAGGTGAAAGAGGGGTTGCTTTGAAAACGAAGTTCCTTACGGGTAATAACCTAACCAAAGATGAACAGCAAAGGCAATATTTGTTAGCAATTGTAGCTGAGCATAGGAAAAGTTATGATGATAAAAATGCTGTATAAAATTCCGAGTGACATATGGTTTGTGTGATCATTGTTAGCCAAAATAAAAATAAAATATTTTTAAATACGAGGATTTTTATTGCCGTTCCCATGCTCACAATGTACAGCGTCACTACCCACGCCAAAGAAGACCGGAAAGTCGCTATTACCCCGCCCTCTGCCGCACCCCCACATTGGTCGAAAACGTAATTAGTGTCATACTACTACTGGAACACTGTGGAAGCTTCTCCCGTGTGAAACACCCACCCAAGCGACAGTCATGCCCCTGGAAATTAGGAAAATATGTATTTTTCACCAGGAAAATCGCTATTTTCCAGAATCTGAAGCTGTTGCGCGACCTCTAAACGTTGTCCGATCGAGCCCAAATTTTTACCATTCTTTTTTACCGGATTGGAACCAAGAACCGATGCCTTGGATCCCCTTTTCTATTCATGAGCACATTTACGGACGTGTAGACTTTGCCTTAATGGCATATCTCCAAGATGCATCATATATGTATTTAGTATATTTTTCGCATTAAGGAGGAATATTTTAGCATTTAGATCTGCATTTACCCTAAAAATCATGGTGTAGTGCAGGGAGGTGGTAGACATTCCTTATAACTTTTTTTGAGAAGTTTTGCATTATTTGGCTTTCTGCATGAATAAGTAGTATTTATAAATACTAATCAGTAGTAGTTTATTGGTCCTGGTACCGCATGTTTATGTATGTTTGCCAACGTTGAACTCCCCTGGCTTCTGATTTGGCTGCACATTGCTCTCCTGGTTACATTGTTTCGCGCGTAGCGGCCTGGGGAACGTGTGGGGACCGACCTTGAACGGGACGGCTATTACGTTCTTGAAGTGGATCCGTGAGGTAGGTTGTACAGTATTTCATCGCTATGCGATAGACAATTCGCTTTGTATGGAATTGATGAATATTAATAGATTTACAGTATATTCCCGAAATATATATTATGTAATCCAGAATATAGCAAATGACATAGTTTTCCTGATTTATGTTGACTGCTGAGTACTCGCAGAATAAGCTGTTGTATAAAGCTTATACTTATAGAGGGTCTTTCCAGTTAATCTAAAGAATGAAAGAATCTAAATTATATAATTTTATTATTTCAGTAGTGTAAACTCTTTATCTCTGTGTGGAAATCTTGTGAAAAGTAAAAGAAATTTTGAAAAGTAATGGTACTTATTTTTAGTCTTTCGCCTGAATTATACATCTCTTCAATTAAAAAACATATTTTCGTCTACGAACGGTCTTTACGTCTTTCCAAATGTCGGAAGTTAAGCCAGCCGTCTCGAGCTCTTGAGTCTCTCCTCCTCAACGTTTTACTGTCCAAATTCGTTTGGATGGCAAATTTATTTCTTCATTGCATTAGTAATAATAATAATATGTGTTTAATTTTCCCAAACAATATACATAAAATACGAGTTCAATGATAGGGAGCTTTAATTAACCTCGAAGTAAAACCTGCATTGAGTTTACTATCAACATAAATAAATGAATAAATAAACGAACATACATTGCTTTTTAACATGAAATAATATACTAACATTTTCAAAATATTTTTTAAAACAAAATTTTTCTTCAATATTTTGATAGTTAAATAGCCAATATCTAACATTTTTTTACAAAAAGATGTTAGATTTGACACATTTTTACAGACAGAAGGTAGTGGGTTATACACTTTTGACCCAATATATAAAAAAACTTTGCCTCAACAAGGCCAATTTGGGCCTGGACAACGGTTGCAAAACACTACGTAGGTTTCACAAGCATGGCCTATTAGGCACTTATTTTTGCGCCACTCCTCTGGATAAAGAGTCTGAGCCCTTTAAACATATACAAATACCTAAGTGAGAGTTAGCTTCAATTTTTAAATAGCAAAAAGGAAGGTTCGTCGCGTTTCTTTTTAACTATCACCCTGATAATACTTTTTTGCCCTGATAAACTTGGATATTAACAGCTGCAAAACAAAAGAGTTTGTAAATAATTAAGATTTGGCGCCATTGAAAAGATATGAAGATCAAATGGACGGAGAGAATCACCAACGTAGAAGTCCTACGAAGGGTTGGGAAGATAAGAAGTAAAATGAAAACTATGAGATAGAGAAGACTTATTGGACGCATTTTGCAACACAATGGTCTATTGGAAGCAGAAGAAATGAATGGGAAGAATTTAAAAGGAAGATCAATAATGGAATGCATCAAACAAGTCATAAAAGACGTCCAAGTGAAACATTATGTAGAAATGAAACGGTTGGTGGAGAGGCGGGTAGAGTGTCGAGCTTCAGAAAACCAATCTTCGGATTGAAGACTTTCATCGGTCTTTTTTGTACTTTAGGGCCTAGTAATTACATAATTAACATTTTTTCCATTTTCTGCGATCCCGCAGCCAGTAAAGATGGTCCATTTGTTAATAGAACCGGGAAAATATGATACATAAACGGTTTCGAGTCAGTGGACGCATTACAAACGTACGCGATGAGGCAATATCATAATGCCTGGCCGGAGAATGCTGTATTGGTAGCTCGAAATATACTCTTCCAACAACAACTACACTCAATTTGTTAGTCTTCCCTAGCGGGTAGTCGTTTGACCTCACTCTTTAGTCTATTCACTTTCTCAAAATCTCATCTTCTTCATCTCATGTATATGAGTTCCAACTGACCTCGGCACAAAGCTACCTCATTACCGCTGAGATATCTTTAATCCGTTCCCATTACTCTCCTCCGTTCCGCGACGAAGTTGTTCCGCCCAGGATCCCATTCTCCCATTCCATGAGTGGTGGAGAATTGAAGTTGGCAGAGATATTCGGAGGAACAGCGATGCCTTGCTCTCTGCCTTCTCCCTCACTTCGCTGTAATCCTTTGGCAACATCCCTGACCCCTTCAGCCCTCTTCACCCTCCCCGTCCTCCCCTCCAAACTTGAGGTCATCCATCCTTTCCTCCAGTACTAATTCCTCCGACCCAATTCACCTCTTCCATTACCTCGAGGTCTTACACCTCCACCGACACCAAATGTCTCCTCGTGCACTGACCAGACAACGCCACTGACCAGTTAAATCAATCTTGCGTCCTCGTTGTAAATTCGCCTTCCATACGTGGTCACCGACATAGTGATGGAATATGATTTAACTTCATGCCTAATTTCTTCTTTGATACCCATTTATCCCTTACAATTACTATCCTTGTTCCCCGGTAAGGGCAGCAACATTTAGCTCTCTTGAATTCTACCTTGAAATTCCATGGACAGCATCATTTTCTCCATCTGGCAAACCAAAGGTATTCCTGGTCCAGGTTAAATGTTTTTCATGGATAATGTTTTCCTAATCTGTCGTTTCCCATCGTGGTATCAACTCCTCCTCAGCAGCCTTACTCTTTACACTCTAAACCAAGCCACCCCTCACGACTGGTGTAGTCAGTCGCAATACCTTTTTCATGTTCATGCCAAAATGAACCTTTTTAACGATTTTTTCTTTGCAAATAGTGCATTATTTTTGAAGGCTCTAAATGTGGCCATTTAAAAAATGGAATTTTATTGCTTTCAATTTCCTACCAAAGCAGTAATTCAGGCCTTACTTTGTGGGTGCAAGTCACTGTAATAAAACCAAAAGGCTAAGGCACTCATAAATACTTATAGTTTTTTACTTTTTCTTTAATTTTTTTTTCTTTTAACAGTAGCTACAAAAATCGCTATTTATGAAAAAACCCTTGAACAAGTGTTCATCTCCAGGTATCTTGGTTGTGAAATATTACCAATAACAGACCAGGATGTCTGAAATTAAAGTATTAAGTAAAATAAAATTGTAGGGAAATTCTAGGACCCTAAAAATGAAATAGGAAAAAAATAATGTGGGGTTTTACAATATAATGAAAGTTATGATAGTACTGCACGATAGCAAGACGTGGGTTCTCTCAAATAAACAGAAAGGAAATCACATCGCCTGAAATGAAATTCCGAAGAAATGCAAAAGGATGTACATTGCAAGATAGGATAATAAAGACAATTTCAGAGAAAATTCAAGCACTTTTATTGATAAGAAAATGTAGCTGAATACAGAGAAAAATGGTGAAACCATTGAGGAAGAATACATCAGAACCGTCACCACAGAGTTGCCCTATAATATAAGCCGTAATAAGTATCGTAATAAATATCGTAAAATAATAGGAACAAGCTCTACTTAAGTTTCAGAAATTGACCGACGCATTTGAGCTTCTGAAACCATGGTTGGTAATAAATTATGAGCATGGTAACTACTCATTTGTTTCATTAGCAAGTGGTATTCATAAGGGGACCTTTATTAAATCTAATTTTAAAACGTGGACCTTTTATTTAGAAAAACATTTGATTCACGAAAATAGGTGACCAATATTAATAGCGTGGAAAATTTAATTTACACCCTTCGCAATAAGGACATGCTCCCATTCGCTACTTGTTTTGTGGCTAAGAAATTGGAGATTTGACGTGGAGTTTCCTGAGAATTAGTGAGGAGATTTGATGTATGTCATAAAAGGGTAAGAAACCACAGAGAATTAGTTCAACGACACCCCTGGAAATTAGGATAATGCTCCTGAGAGAAGCATACGAGATTATTCAACCGATGAATGTTTAAGGGAGTTGTGGTCTTGATTTAAGATGTCAGAGAAAATTCGAAGAATAAGAAGGTATAGGAAAAGTGGCAATAGAACGAACAAAGCGCGATGTAAGATCAATGCCGTGTTGAGCCAAAGGAATGGAGAGAAATAAGTGTGAATACGTGTTTCTTACAGTGTTTTGCTCTATCTCTGTCGTAATTTTCACCATATCTCAGACAATTTATGTGTACAGCAACCAGAATGCGAACAACTCTATGGATCAAAATGCAAATTATTGCACAGTACAATTCTTTCTGTGAAAATGGAACCTATTCGTAATGCATTTCACGAAGAATGAATAACTACTTCCAATTTATTCTGATTACCTATTAGTAAACCATGAACTTGAAATAGGATTAGAAGATAAATGGCAACGCTACTTTTGCAATTCTTTAAAATTATAATTTTCCCAATTTATTTTCTTCCCTGAGAAATACATATTTCTACAGTAATGGAATAACTAGAGCGAGCAACGAAAGAGAAGTTCAGAGAGAAATTTAGACGTGGTGCTTCTAAAATACTAAATAGGATGGAGGTCATAAAAGTCAGAGAAACATACGTCTCGATAGGTGTAAAAGATGCGAAACATTATTTAATGAGTTGCACAAATGAAGAAATTGTATCACTGCCCGACGTAACGGTGCATTCGAATTCCTCGCGTTGTTACCAAAGTTTCATATTTGATTCGCTAGGATATTATTATCATCTATTACATTTTTTTCCCTATGACTAAAAATGTTCCTAATTGAGTGTTATACTATCAACCTATCAAACTGTTCACATTTAATGTAGCAATTTAGGACTGTTTATTCTTAATAGTAATTTCATTAAATTACCCATTTATAAATTTTTGTGGCATTTTGATAAATGCATATTGGGCATTGCTTTCAAAGACTATTCAAGTCTCACAATTCTTTCGGAGCTGCGCAAGCTGTACTTAATTCTCTATCGTACAAAGGTACCAACAGAGCCAACTGAAGGGGGTGAGGCGAACCAGGCTCTTAACTCAGGTTAAAGTATGTAAAAAGTAAGATGATTGACAATTTTGAGTATTAACGGATAATTGTTTAATTTCCATTAAAGCATATGGATTTAAATAAAAATTGCTTAAAACTAACAAAAAAAACATGCTTTGCGACCTTTCATTAATTACGTTTTTAGAGAGGCAACAATTATGGGCTTGATGCGAAGCGTTGGTTTGAAATATGTATAATTGTTAAGCCTCCTCTCTTCATATTTATTTTTTCGCCTTCATATTTTTTAATCTTGTTTTGACTCTGTATAAATTACTGTGCAAGGGAACTGTAACGTTATTTTTAGATCGATGGCCGCGTTTTTTTTTTCAGTCGTCGCCAGTGCCAAGTAACTCCACAGGTGGCACACTGCCACATCCCCACTTTGATTCCGGCTCTTGGGCCCTCCATGGACGGCTTTCCTCACCAGTGATTGATGCTTCATCAAAGGTCTCTCGCTCTCATCACCCTTAACCTCTTGCCCTTTGCCATATGTCTCTCTAAGCCTCTCCACCCCGTCTCATTTCAAAGGCATAGGACGTTGGCATCGTATGGCGGGTATCTGCAATATCATTCCAACGGCAGCTTGGTAATGATATCGGGGTGGTACCTGTAACACATATAACATGATATACCTTTCGTTTTTAGCTCAGGATGCAATCAAAGAATTAGTGCTGAGGATTAAGGAGTATGGAGTGTGCCAAAGGATTGCTGGTTTTGGGCAGAGTGGTCAATAATACGAGAATATTCCCAAAATAAAAGCTATTCCAGTTTCATAAACAAACAAGGAAGTTGGTTTTTATTGTTATGAGTGAAAAAGCTGCTCTTTTCACTACGTAAAACAATCTCAATTTGCAATACACTTGTGGCGTTTTACAATACACTTGCAAACGGCAATTAATATTTAATACCAATAACCAATAATCTAATATGGGCAGATGACAATTGATGGCTATGGTGTACAGCTTCTTGGAACGGAGGAAAAATAAAATGGCAGAGATATAAATTGACCAAATAGAAATAATTAGGGGACAGAAATAGATCAACAAATTTTGATAAAAATATATCGCTGTTATACATCTATTCCATGGAAATATTGCTAGTAAATTTGATGCTGTCATTAGCAATTCATGGATGCAGAGATCAAGGTAGATAAACATTGAAAAATCGTAATGTTGAACTCACCTGCTAAACTTAGCATCGCATCTTCCCTCAACTCTACGCTTCTTCCCCAACTCACTCATCTAAAACCGCTTTAGTATATATCCTTGATTTTCCCACCTCTAAAACGGCAAGGGAGTTCTGAAACAATGAAGGATGTGTTGTTACTAACACCATGGCTGATTAATAACCAAATGTATTGTAAGTTTATCATTGTTTATATTTCAGCAATGTGGATATCACGTATTTTCGACATGCAAAGAAAAAAATGTTCACCTATAGTCATACATTTTATGTGAATTAAAAGTCAATATTTGACTTTGTATAGTGTGAATCATTTCCAGTGTAGGTCAATCACTCAATTTAAGTGGCTCAAAGCACTTTTGGAATGTAATTCATTTATTTTATTCCTGATAGGTACTTCTAATTCATATATCAATGTTTTTTAATGTATGAAATTATTTCTGTACTCGTTAAAAATAGGTACTTAATGACATAAGTATTTTTATTTCATTGTTTTCACTCGCTGTCCCTAAATGGGATCCCTGATAAACCAAATAGGTACCTTTCTTCCCTCATCTTACATATCATACATTCCCATCATACGCTTCATTTCTTGTAGTTTTTTGATCCGTTCTAATAGCATATTTCCGTTTATGTTAAAATGGTAATCGATATATTCGAGTTTTTATTATTTAATTGTAACTTTCCAATCCGATGATCTATGAAGTTTAATTAATTTTCAGGCCATGCTTATGCCCAATAACAGACAGGTGAATATTTCACCATCAATTTAACGCCACAGTCCTTTAAATTTGGTGGTGACATCATCCAACTTCCAAATTGGCTTTACGTGAATAGATATGAAGCACCTGTTGATCGGCTAATTCTTGCAAATATCTGAAACACTTTTAGCTCTGCGAGAAAATTAAGTTTGATTCAAACACATGGGAATAAAACTCAATTTGCTCGTTTCCCTCGTGTGAAAGGTGGGGAGCCGCTTTCCCACAGTGACGTAGGCCAAGATTAATATCCAAATGTAATTTATGGAAACTAGCGTCTGGGAATCTGCGGTAAATAGGCTTACCTAAATCAACCAGAGCACTACGATGAAATGATTCACACAATAAAAAAATTCGGTATCACAAATACACTTTTCCCTTTTATAATCTTATTCTATGTGCTCTCTTTACAAGCAATCTGCAAGAATAATTCCAGCGGATGAACAACCTTTTAGATGATGATTAGCATTCAGCAAAATAAAAAGCGATTGCATAAGAACCAAGGTGGCAGAGTTGCACTTGAAGTTTGTGAACTATGTATGTAACCAGAAGTATGATATAGCATTCAAATTCATTGAATTTATTTGTTTAACATTCTGCTCTCAGATACTCTCTCCATAGACTGAAACAGCAATCACCTTTATTTGTTGTGATACGCTTATGGTTATAAATGGAACTTGGGCGATCTTCACACTTATAAAAAATAAACTGAAAAACATCTATTCAGAATGGTGATTTTTGCTTTAGATTCGTAAGGTTCAGCTCATCTTTATAGATAAATTTAAATAAAATACATACCTTTAAGTAAGTACTGGCGATAGAAGTGGGGTAAATAGCCTTACCTAAATCAACCAGAGCACTGCTATGAAATATTTCGTAGCTAAAATATGAACGAGATTGATTCAATTTTCCACATGAAGGATGTACTATCACTTTCAAAAGTCGGTCCACACGGTGAGCGCGACCATCTCCGTGTTCTGTTGAAATCGAGCTTCACGTATTGCATACGAGTTCCATGACTTCTGTGGGCCAATTTTACTGCTACGACAGGCACAACTTGAGTTTGTTTTTTTCCTCACTAAGACACCTCGCGTGACCTTCTCCCTCCGACAACGAATAGCCAAAACAATCCCAACCCCCACTCCCATAAGAATTCGCCAGCCGAAGAACCCGTGAAGTGTTTTCGGCTGGGACTTTCTTGTGGGAGGAATTCGGCCAGTATTTCTTTTGGGAGAAAGAAGCCGATAATTTCCCGTACCCTCCTTATGACATGGGTCGTCATGGCAAGAATCATTAGTCCTGCGAAAAGGGGACAGATAGTAGCCTCGTTTACATGCAGGAAAACTAGTAATTTATTAAGTAATATGTAGTAAATATGTTACCAAAATCCACTGTTGCAAAATCAGCTCGGAAACCTTTCCCGACAATGAGAAAATAAAGATAATGTTAAGGGATCAGAATTTTTATTTCGCACGTAATAAAAATAGCTGAGATAGCTGTTAAAATGAAATCGGGGAAAGGGCGGAAGACTTCCTCGGTGAAGACCAGTATGGGTTAAGGAAAGAGAGAGGGACGCGAAACGCGTTTCTGGTGATGAGTATTCTAACATTTATTTATAGATAATAGCCACTATGTCTCTATTTGCTTCTTAGACTGCTGGAAGACTTTTGACAGAGTACATTGGAAGAGAATAATAAATATTACTGCAGAAATAGGGATTACACTGGAAGTTTAGGCGCATAATTATAATACTTCACGGGGATGAAGCGGTATACGGGTAATGAATGACGAATCGGAATGGGTTTTTGTTGGAAGAGGATTCAGGCCGGGCCATTTCTTATTACCATTGATTTTCATTTGTTCGCTGACAATTTGGTAATAAATGTATGGAAAGGGATAAAATTGCGAAAAAAAAAGTAGCAAGTAACTGTTAATTTTGGTAGATTTGCAGATGGCCAAGATTTATTTAGCCAGTCAGCCACGGGACTCGATGTCTATTTCGCAGGTGAAAAGGTGCGTGATATGTGGAATGTGAATTAATCATGTAGAGCGCAGGTAATGAAGTGTATAAAGTAGTAATAGTCCAAAATGAAGGAAAATAAGGAAAATTCTTAGCTGGGGAAACGGGTTACCTTTCCGGGAAGTATAACTACGTCATTCAGTAAAGGATAAATTAATGTATGGAGATTGGTGTTACAGAGACTTTAAATAATTGTGTTTGAATAGGAATTTTGCTGTTTTCAGGTAGGGTGGAGAGAAAAATAAGCGAAAAGTCGATAGGAGATACACGAGAGACAGCACAAATAAAACATAGTGTTGCCTAAGTAATAGATGGAAAATGACTCAACGACGGGAAAGGGGATATTTCGGCAAAGATCTATATTAGTGAAACACACGTGGTGATGATAAATGTGCAACTCTATCTCCATAATTGCAAAGTAAAATGAAAACGATATTGCACAGTAAATTAAAACGACACCTTTGAGTAAAGTTTAAGAACAAAAAAACTGATATAGCCTTCAAACTTATATCATTAATTAGTGTATCGAAACGAAAATTTGGAGGTTTTGGAAAACTTCCAGCACACACATTAATTACTGTTGCAACGATTTTACATTTTTGCTATACATTTACATACGATTTTAAATTTTTACTGTAGCAAAATATATTGCTTGGATACACAGACCGTTGAGAATTTCATAAACACCAATAAGGGAAAAAATTAACGAGTAACCTGGGATGAGTAACTGATGGGAGTACGATCATTCTCTTGCAATCGGGAGTTGAGATTTATTCAATATTCACTCCGAATTTCCCTCAAGGTAATGACTAATGATCGGTCACTACTTTTCACAATATCACAACTTTTTATGGCCGAAGTCAAGTGCACTGAATTTGGCATAGAGCTTTTAAGTACTCTCATAATGAGGCACACAACGTTTTTCACAGTATGGCATTTCTTTTACGAGAATGTATTCAAAGTGAATTTATTAATTGATTGCCTTGCGATTGGTTTTATTGATTTATCAAACCAATCTATTTATGCTAAAGGATTGACAGATTTAAACAGTTCAGAGTCCCTCCAGCAGCTCATTTTTCGTCAGTGCGCGTGGAAGTGTAGGTTGCGCGCTGTGCAGTGAAACAATCTCGTCCAAAGGAGCATAAAAATAGCTACCTAATTTAAATTACGTCGTACGTTTGATACCTTGGATTTCACAAAAATTTCTTTAGCTAGCATCCCCCATTGCGTGGCTGATAGATTCCATAGTCAGAGAGGTCAGTGGAGTTTTACGACATCTCCAGAATATATTGCCACCATAGTGAACATAGCTTCTAGAAATTAGGTTGGTTCAGGAACGGAGAGCTGAGTGATGGATATACTTGCAGTGAATGAATCTTTTTGTTTTGTATTAACTTCCTAAACACAGTCGCAGTGCATTTAACAGACCAATAAAAACAATGTAAGACGAATTACAGACTATGGAGCAAAATTAACATTGAAACATGCCTTCGGTGTAACGCCGCTCGAAGCTGATTTCTAAATACGCAAAGCGAAGTCATACTTATTTCATCCAACACATATCATTACTGAAAATTATACTTTACGATAATACCTAAAAAAGGTTAAAACCCTAAGTAGGATAAAATAAATACAAAATTATGGCGAATGAAGCTACAAAAAGTGGATTGTAATATATCAGAAATGAATGCGGTCATTTTTCAATGAGTTTTCCTTCAGTGGAGATATAACTTAATTGATTTCTCGCTCTCAGAGAAGACATGCACTCCATTTAGATATGCCTACGATGAAAAACTGCTCATACGTATATCAATGATTAGATTTTCAAATAAGCAACATGAAAAATGTTCTCGTTATTTAGAATAGCTTCGAACGAAATAGAAGATGTGGTTTAAACTTAAAGTTGGCGTTCATTTTGCAGCGAACATTAATGGGAATGAGCCAAAATTTGATAAGGTTAGGAAGAAAAGTGTACTAGATAATTTGGGATAGCCATTTTCAGTATATTGCCTATGGTAACAGAAATCTAAAACAAAATGTTCATTCATCAGAGAACAACTTTAATAGTTCATAATATCGCCATAATTTTCAGTTGCAGATCGTAATCGTGACTGCATATACCCAACCAAATGTTCTATTACATGGGGACGTTGGCTTAAAGAATTCCAAACATCCCGTATGTAGACTTATAAAGTTTTACTCGGGTCTTTCTCCGTCGTAATGCCACTCATTCACAATGTTACCCTACACATTCTCAATAGGGGAAAGGTCCTAGCTATACAGGATAAAACGCAAAGCCGAGAATTATCATATAAAATTGCTTTGTGGCGGGCGGTTCGCCGATCCATTTCCTCGATTTATGAAGACTACAATTAAGCCCGCTACTCGTAAGAGTGAAAAATGCCTAACGCCTTTCCCTTTTGCATTCTCCGCCTGCCGTTGCCTACCACTTGGAGTCGGGGGAGTTGGCTGGGCAGCGATAGCGGGAGGAGGCCATACGAGGGTCTCCGTAGTTGAGTGTAAATGAGTCAAGTTGGCCCTTAGTAGTCGCTGAATGCATAGGCAATACCCGAAGTTCGAATTCAGCGAAATGCGAAGTTGGCCGCGCTCACCGCGTGGACCGACTTTTGAAAGTGATAGTACTTACTTTATACAACGTTATATAGCCAATTTTCGATGAACTAATGTCGCATTGCTGCGGACTTCTCTAAGCAAAATTTGTTACATGCCTAAATGAAAATATTTTTTCATTAATATGTTATTATATCACTATTTATTAAAATACAGCCGTTTTCCTTGGAAAAAAGAAACGAAGACCATTTCATTAAAGAAGGGTAATCTGGTTCTGACACAAGTCACTCAGAGACACTCATTTGTGAAATGTAAATTTTGATTCGGACAATACATTGCCTTCTCCATATTTGGCCTAAAAGTAAACATGACTATAATGTTCATTCAAAGATATAAGTATTCAATACTTAGAAGAAGCCCTGGATGCCCTGTTTCTGGAATGCAGATGAATTTACCTCATATTGTCTCATTAAAAAGCTAAACACCCCGGTATTTCGTACCATTGCAAAGATATGTTGAACAATTATAAATCATCAATGGGTGAATTGGTGGAATGGTATGTAATGGAGAAATGGTAGTTAGTAATAACTAGAGGATTAAAACAAGAAGTTGCCTTGGGAAACAGTTATATGCAAGTCAGAATTGATATCCGGAAAATAATAAGCGTAAATGTTAATTAGTAAAATTTTTAATTCATTACGGTGATAATACCAATGCATTAACTATAAGAGAAATTCAGTTTTCTTCCACCTTTTTTAAAAAGAGGTACAATCATGCTTCGCTTCCATTTCTCTGGGACCCTGTGTTCCTTTATAATTTTATTTTAAAGTACTGTCAGTTCACTTACTTGTTTGCTCTTTCTCTCCGTTAGCACACATTTTGTATTTTATCAACGCTTGGATTTCTCCTATTTTTGGTTAAGGTTCCTTCGTTGCCGTAGTAGCATTTCTGTCGTTCGGCTTTTCCCCTGACTAATTTTCTGTATTATCTTTTCGACCGCAAATTGTCTTAAAATGGCATTCATTGTTCGTCACTGATGATTTATATCCCCACATTCTCATTTACCGGTTTCTTCATCCCTCAACATTTTCCGTGTTCTTGTTTTAAATTCAATATAAATAATTTGCCACTTCTCTGCTTTAGCGTTCCCAGCATTTCTGTTTAATTTGTCGAATTATGTTAATGACCTAATTTATTTTCGGGTTACATTGGTTTTTAGTATCTTATGTGTTTAAACCTTTGTATTATAATGTGAACTTCAGTCAGAAATAAGTTATAGGATAAAGTTGTTCAAATATCGTACTACTTAATGAGCGATTTTACTCATAGAACACCGTAAACATCCGTTTCATAAACATCACCGTATACATATTTATCTTCTTGGTAGTTCTTAAGCCATACCAGAAAGCTGCTCAAACTAAAAGGCGCTGCAGAAATTCGGAAAATTAAATTTTTTATAGAATTATCTCCTGTATCTGCACATTATCGTGTCCGATAAAAACCCTTCTCAAAATTATGGCTTTAGTACCTGATACGACGTCTTCTTTGGGAGTCGGGGTTGCTCGCTGGTGCCACCAGAATATTTTCGCTGCAAAAGTGGTCGGCACGTTTTCCTTTCCCTTTGAAGTTACGTACGCCACATATAATCATATAATTAACACAATATATACACCCTTTTCTGTTTAACTCCACTCATTGAATTTAATTTTATAATATTTTAAAATATCAGGCTAGGCATGGTGGAACCACAATTCTATGTGAAAATAATTTCACTTTGTAAAAAAACCACAGTACTTTTTATTTTTTTCCGACCCAGATTTCGACTTTGCTTAGTCATTTTCCAGGTATTGTTCTTGAAAATGTCTGTGTTAAATCTAAACATTGGGTCAGAATAAACAAAAATATTGTGGAATTTGTACTCTATGACATTATTTTCGTATTACTTTTATCATGACGCTTTGACACATTTTGTGGTTCTCAAATGCTGTCTAATATTATAGACATCAATGAATACCATATTCATTATTTTACACTTGATTTAAAAAATCATGGGTTCAATATCACACAAGCAGTGAAATCGAGTGAATCGTGGAGAACATTCGGCGTAATTTTATGTTCAAATACTCGGGCGGAATGACGACGCGTATTATAAGAATACTTCTTCGACCTGATAACGAGGCAGCTCTTATGGTGACATATTTACCTGTGTTTCATTTTCATTATTAAGGAGTTTAGAACCTTATATAAACCAGGAAACTTTGATTCAAAACGAATACCTTCATTTATTTCAACTACATACTTATTGCTGTGAATGGTAATTTAAAAATATATTAGCTTTTATTCAAAGTATAACCAGAAAATGAGGACGTGGAAAATTAATAATTTAACATTCAGCACGAAGTAAAAAAGTTGCCAAAAAGTTGTTGCAAAAAAGCAAAAAAGCTATTTACAGGGGGCTTCCTTTGAAGTTCCATTTTCTGTTCATCATTTAATTCGATGTACGATTTACATGAAATTTAATACTTTTTAATACTAAGACATCATACGCCTCTTAAACATTAACTTTTGGTTATCAACATCTATTAAAAATGGCACTTTGTCAAAACTACTTATATTTCTAATTTTCAATTTCTCATTAATTATAGCCACTATTTTTTGAGCTAAAGACTTTTAAAATCTAATAATGATCCACATTTTCTGAATTCAATACTTAAAAGGTATTCACGAATATTAGGAATTTCTATTGTTACGAATAGAACTGTTCATATGTAACATCCTCCCTTTGTATCCCAAACTTTTTTTGACATAGTCGAGTATGGGTATACTATAAGTTAAAAGTTTTAGTAGAGACACTTCTCTATATCATTTATCTACTCCCTTCTTCCTCCTCAATTCTCCATGATACACCCTTTTTTATTGGGAATATAATGTTTCTCGTCTTTAGTTCAACAAATTTCTGCAGAATTAAATGAGGATATAATTTGCATCATAGTTAATTTTAGCTGATAGTAGAACGATAACTAATTTTAGGCCAGGTTTTAAAATATCTGGCAAAATATTTTATTGGCATGAAAACCGAAATTATTAAGTTTTCTCAGCAATAATTGTCTTGTAAACAAACCAACAGTTGGTTGTAATATGTAAAACTCGAACACTAATGTAAATTTAAGTTAAGAGAAATGCTAAATAATTTTGCGTGTGAAAAATCGTACATTATAAATAAGCGCTTTTAGATGGATGTAAATGGGGATTATTTTTTTTGCATACCTATATTCAGCTATTACGTTTATTTGAAACGTTTGCTGATGTTAAACTAACTTCATTGTACTATTAATTTATTTTGGAGTGCTTCCAAGATAAAAACGCAGGTAACAGTTGACAGAAATGCAGCCAATTTGTAAACATGTCCAGTGTCGTTTGAGAAAGTAAATCACGTGACCAAAGAATCCAGGATGGTGGCCTTTCTTTAAATCGTTCGTTCGTGAAAAATTTGTTTACTTTTCATTTATTTCTAAGCAAAATCCCTATATTTCAACTGCGCTTTTATCTTGAACGGACTGTAATTAAGCTTCATATAACAGGAAAAGCTCATAGAATTTTTTTCGAAAAATGGGTAAGGAACATAAGAGTCCAAAAGCCCAACGTTTGCAGCATCTTACTGAAAGCATGTAGTCCCTTATGACTTTCAGTTGGAATGGTGTGAAAGGGCATCCAAGATTCGCAAAGAAAAAAAGTAAGTACATACTCGTTTGCGATGTCTCAGAGCTAGAAGTACATTTTCTTCGTTTTCATTTCTTCGGCTCTGGAGGATGAAAATGTCCTTCGAGAAAAAAATATAGGGATAGACTAGGGGCAAATACTGTGAGCAAAAAAGTCATCCTTTGCGTGGAAGGGATTTGCCAGTGATGTGGATGAAAGCTTTATGCTCGCTGGTCTCGTTGAAGTCGTCCACTTTTGATAGACTTTAGCTCTAATCTTTCGTATTTTCTATAACGCTCGTGCTCTTTGATATTCTTCCATTTTCCATGCTAGCTTTCTTATCCTCTTTTCTGCTTATTTGTCTTTTCTTTCTCTAACTGACTCTTCCTTTGAATGCGTTTTTTTGAACGCGTTACTTTCATCTATATCTCTCCTCTTTTTGTCAAGATAGGATATTGCTTTTGCTGGTCAACTCCATCTGTCCAATTATGCCTCTTTTTCAGGAGTAACTTTCCTTTCAAATTCCACGTCCAAGCGTTCATTTATAATCCAAAGGGCTTCCTTCCTTTATGACTAATATTTCGATCGAGAGGACATGGTCAATCATTATAGGCTTGAAGCCTGGGGTGAATTCTCATTCCCAATCCTTTCTACTCTGTTTAGGACTTTGTTTAATATTTCAGAAGGAAATGTCAACGATATGGGACTATAGTTTTCTGGATAATATCTCTTGCCACGAGTAATCATTGGAGTGATATGATCTCATTGCCAGTAACCTGAGCGGAAAAATGCCACAACTCTGTTGACAGATGTGAACATTTAATTGCGGTAACGGTTTCTCAAAATCTAGGTCTTTCGGAACTTAATCTCACTGGCCTGTTCATGGTCTAACTAATCTATTCTTCTCTTGTAAACTTAGTTTTCTTATGAGTTAGCTGCTTCATTATTTATTTAATAACTATTACAAAAGAAAATTTTGAATACAATTTTGTTTGAAGTCAACTTAAGAGGCTTGGAGAAATACGTCGATCTAAATTTATTTTTCTGATCCTCGTCCATTATCTGGTAACTGTTTTTGTTGATATTAAAAGCGTGATGTTAGCGCAGGGATGCATTCATGCTTAAAATGTTGAATAAATATTATACATTTTTCAACATTTTTAACCCAGTTAAGTAGTTCCCATCCGTTATAATGCACGTAGTCTACCACATTTAGCTCTAAACCTGGTAGAAGAAAGGATGGAAATACTTAAATGGGCCCCCAAATTAGAAAACTTTCCCAAGATTTGACGTTCATGAAACACCTGAATCTTAAAGAAAAACGAGATTGGCTTGGATTCCGAAATAAGTGTGAGAACTTTTTGGGTAACAAAAAAGTGATGATTATGTCATTCAGGAATTGCTGTCAGCGTATAAGGCCATAAGGTGTAACATGTCACTTAAAGTGCATTTCCTTCATTCACACCTGGACTTTTTCCCAGAAAATTTAGGAGCAGTTTCAGATGAACACGGGGGACGGTTTCATCAAGACATTAGCAAATTTGAGAGGAGATTTTCAGGGAAGTGGAATGCGGGCATGTTGGCAGAGTACTGCTGGTTTTTGGCACGAGAAACTTATACCTCAGAGTATTCAAAAAAATCAAATACCAAATGAAGGTACTTCTGTTATTCAACGTTCCTTACATTTATTATTTTACTCTTTATTGACGTACGTGAGGTACTGAGAGCGCCAGCGTGGTAGCGTATCTTCTGCACTGTTACTACATATTTTAATTATCGTTGCTATACAGTGTTCCTAAATATTTTTATTATCGCTGCTATATGTTGTTGATATATATTTCCATCATTCTGGGATATTTGGGGGAGGGAAAGATGGAATAGGAGCTGAAATATGAAGAAAATAAGTGAAAACATTGCGAAAAAAAGGAAAAGTTGATAATTTTTAATGCGTTTTTTTTTACACTTTACGGAGACTAATCACCCCAAATCTACCTCCTTTCTATAAATGTTCATGTTTTAGAACTTTTCACCTCTCTAAAACCTGAAAATAAATATAAATGCTAAAATAATCCTTTCCATCCTTCCAAATTATCGCCAAGTGATAAAAATAAGAAGGGGGCGCTTCCCCCGAAAATGGTGGTTAATGGAGAAAAAAGGATGTCATATTCGGATTTAGGAGATCATTTAACAGAAGAATCAGCAGGAATGGTATCAGGGCTCGAAAAAAGTTTTTTTTTTGCCGATCAGTGTTATTTGTGTGGTCACCAAAGGGGTGACATACCAAATCAAGCTAAGAACTAAAGGTAGAATGACAACCAATTTTCAAGCTATAATATTTAACTTAATGATTACACATATAAACATAATAGTAATAGGCGAGAGTGGGCCTTAGATATTATTTTGGTCCATATTCAATTTTTGTTAATCTATTTTTTATTAAGCATTTTTTGTTAGTCAGTAATCTTTTTTTATTCTTTATTTTTTTAAGTAAATGTATTTTTATAAATTAATTCATATTATTATTATTTTTTATTATACGTTTATTACCGGCTAGACGCTCTCGGGCAAGTTGAAATTTAGAAATGTATACGCTGATTGTGATATTGTTAACGATTTGTTGTATAAAGCTTCAGGTCATCCATATAGAACAAACGGGTGACCTTATGCTTCCTGTCACCTGAAACACCGCACATATATCCTCTACCTCGTAGCAGCCTAATATCCAGAATATAATAACGAACAATTCGGATTGAGAAATGGAAAGGGCCACCTACGGAATGCTTTATGAGAAATTTGCTATCCCTTTTCCGCTTTAAATATGGTATTATGAAATAAATTTTAATTAATTGTTTAGACTTGGGTGAAGGGATCTATTTCGTTCTACTGACTAAAAACTGTCTACATATTCCCTTTGGTTGTTTCTTTTTTACTTTCGCGATTATTTCTGATAAATTTATAAGTGCTAATTATATCTACATTTCTGTGCTTAGATAAATGCAGTCATACAATTTTGATGACCAAAATTTCTCTAAATGACTGCATTTTCAATGTTGTGTAAACGTGCCCATAGTGTACTTATTTTGTGTTTTCGGGCAGCAGACTTCTACATTGAAAGCGCGGTTTCCTTCTCGATCACCTAAGCACTGTCGGCTGCGACTGTACTTTAGCTCTTTGATCGACTGAGTGGTTTCAAGTGCTGTTACCCAGCCGCAAGTAAATGAGTAAGAGGAGATGTCTTGAGGTAGTGGATTAGACACTACAAAATCAGTTATATTAGTTGAAGTTTGTAAACTCTACCCAACTTTCAGTAAATATAAGTCATAAAAATCTTCGGAAATCGTCATTACATCACTAAAACTGAATTAACGGCTAGTTTTGTTTAAGGAAGCTGGTCTCAGAACAAGCAGCACCTATCTCTTCCCTTTTTCCGTCCCTTCTGTGAGTTGTTCAACCCTTTACGCTCCCTTGCACCTCACCTCGCTCTCTTCCTAACCCTTTTCAAACACCATAATTACCTGTTTCCCACTGCTTGCTTTGCTTCAGCTGTCTTCCTCCCTTACGCTATCTTTTCATCCTTCATCCCACCCCCTTTTCCTACTCACCCTACATGTTCTATCCCATCCGTGCTTGACTTTCCCATTCTCCGTCTTCCAGTTCTTGGGAAATCTCTTTTCTCTTTCCCTTTTCATTCAACGACGTCCTGCTTATCCTTTATCTCCTCATCAACCTTCTAACCCTTTTCTCAATGCCAGGACATGCGTCGGATCGGGGAAGTGCGGAGAGATAACCCTTGTCTCAGGGGTGTATGTCGTGTCCCCTTTGGTCTTTTTATCAGTGCGATCTCCGGGCTAGTGACTGTGCTTCTCCTGCAAGAAACCTTTCAAGAAAACGACAGTGGTATTGCAGATATTTTTTTTTATTCATAACGAAAGACCTGGAGTTGCAATATTATTATTCTCATTATAAGTTGCTTCTAGATAGACACGTAATATATTTTCTGTGAGATATTACCAAAATATATTTTTAATTGCAAGCTGAGTCCTTTGGTGTCTTAAGTGTTAGAAGCTTCTAAAAAGTGATACTTTCTCTTATTTATTCTATTTGTCCACTTCAAAAGTAGCGTTTTAAATTTAGCAAAACTGTGATTTTAAAAAAATAGCGAAACTCTTCCTGATTTTTAGTCTTGGCATCGGGTATATTGCGTCTCATCTTAATGAGTGTAAATCAATTTCTAAACTTATTCCAGTTGCATGAGCCGAGCACTCGTGGGTCAGTGTGGGAACTCATCGTCTTCATTCCGAAGCCGCTGCATTTGGACGAGGCTCTTAGAGTTTGACTTTAGAGTCGCGACGTTGGTTTCTTGAGTATTTCACAGCGAAATATCGAACTTCCGGAGCAAACTTGACGGAGGCTCGAGTGAAACCTGACCGTCATCCTAGACTCGGAGAGCTTGCGAGTTCGAACGAACATTTTGGCGTTTTTTTCAGGGATATTCGGACTTCCGCGGCCTCTCGGTGAACTATGGTGCGAGGGTGAAGGCGGATAGGGATACATCGTCCACGGAAGCCGGTGAAGGGGAACGGATGAGATTAGGGCGATGAGGAAGGATTGGGGTCGCGGTAAAATTTAGAGAATATAAAGTGCGGATGGGATGGGATGTCCAGTGAGGCGAGTGGGAGTGTCTGCCTAGAACTGGAGAAGGATTTGGTGTTGAAGAGCTCAGAAATGTTGGGGAGAGAGACGAGATTTGTTAGGGCATTTGGAGATGAATAAAAAAATCAATGGCCTGATTCTTGAATCTTTCGTTGTCTTTCACCGAATATTTATTGTCGTTTTCGTAGTTTAGGATGAGTACTGAAGCATCATAACGTTTTTTGACCACAAAAAATTTTTAAGCGAGCATAAACATTCGTTATCATCTGCCAATATGCTTTCGTAGCGTTAATTTCAGTAGCTGGGCAACGGTCACTAGGGCGGAGAAGGAAATTAAAATTCCCCAGTGCTTTGAAAAGTGATATACGTCAGATCTGTAGTGTACGGCACAAGGCCCTTGATTAAGGTGTTTTAATTCTTATTTTCTTTGTTATTAATCACATAGATGATCGTGCAAACTCTAGGAAAGCTTATGATATTCAAGTTTCGTTCACAATCTAAGCAGTCGTAGCGTTGTGCAGCAACGAATTATGTTTATGAAAACGTTGCGAATGCAGGTACCTTTCGGAGTAAAATACTGGTCTTGAATCTCAGAGTTAATAATGGTTCAAAACTTTCACATTATATTTAAAGGTGGCCAGCAAAAGAAAAACAGTTTCTGGATTATTTCCATCCTTAGTTTTACATTCTTTTTTTTAATCGACGTGAAAGACAGAGATCAATGCAGTAAATACACTCGCCAAAATGAATTATTTTAAGAAACCGCCAAAAATCATTTATAAGAAAAGTTGAAATTGGAAGGACATGTGTAACAATGAAGATCATTTTTACCTTGATAGGTTATATGAAGGAGCGGTTCCGACGCCGTCCTCCAACTTCGTCGGCCCGGGACTACGGCAACTACGAACATCCTCTGGTAATTCGAGATGGATTCCCGATGCGGCCATGAGGGAACCCAAATGCCGCAGGCGCTGTTGCAACAGGTCCCGACACCACGATTGCACTTCGAGCTCCATCACGTGATTGTAGCGATAGGCCCTTGATATGAGGGCTGCTGAATGTGTCCCACCATCGCTGGCACCGTCCCAGCTGAGCCTTAATTAATTACGACGGAGCTAGAGAACTTTGGTGATGGAGAGTAGAATATCGGGTTCAGATGTATCTGTGGTTAGGGCCATGTTATATCAGTCTGTCCTTATCAAATGATCTTAAAAGAAAGAATCCCTTGCTCAAATCAATGCTCAATTCATCAACATTTTGCCAAAAAATTCAGATTCGAAAATGCAAGAATAGATTTGTACTAGATTTCAAATTTAAGAGTTAAGTAAATGGTTTTCCAGGATTTTATGTCGTATATTAATTCAAATACATAGAATGTATTTCATTTGGAAATATTATAGCCTAAATTACATTAAAACGCAGTAAGAATGAGTAAAACTACTATGATTTAAATATTTTCTTTCGCTCTTTTCTGTTTGCATAATAAATGAGCGGTAGATTTTCAAGAATCTGGATGGTATGGATGTTTCTGGGGGTGAAAGAACATAAAATTATCTAATATGTAGAAAGGTATAACATTAATGTATTTATCAAGTGCTTCCATGAAGATGCTTATGCAAAACTTTCGCAGGCAAATCTATTTGAGGACCAGGCCGATTTCCAATTGAGTAACTCGTTGCATTGAGCAAAGCAATGACGTAGGCTAAGTGGAGGTGATCGATAAGAGAAAACCTGGAAATATTGGCTTACAAAAAACACTTCAAATATTACAATTGCTATTGAGGCTCTTAATAGTATACCATGTTCCTTTTGAATTTATTATTATATTACGTATATATACGAGGAGGAACACCCGTATCTAAAAGGTTGAATTTCGAAGATTTCAATTAGTGATGTGACTGTTTAGCGAGTGAATGAATGCAGAGATTTCATAATTGATAATTTAGCACTCACTTTTATAACTCATTTTTTTAATAACCACGAATTCCATACTGTTTTTCTGGAAAAAAATCTAATTGAACCTAATGGTGTGATTAAAGTATTTTCCTCAGAAAATCAATTCTGTGTAGGCTATTCAAATTACTGATTAAAAGACTCTTCTATAAACTGCTCGTATTTCTACCAGTGCTGAAGATCTAAGTCGGATTAACATGAAAATATTCTTGCAATCATATATTGCTTTCAGCCATAAAATTCCGGCGGTTTGACCTTTTTATTATTTGCAGATTAAATAGAGGATGCTGGATTAATCAATATATTTTACTTGCATATTTATATTCTTGAGTGGAATTACCCAGGATTCTTTCCAAATCCGTCGTAATTAACACCAGCTCTGTAGTATCGATAAATCTGGTAAAATTTGCTTTAATGTAAGCGTTTTCCTCTTAGTTTTTAATTCTCTCCCGAGGGATAAATTTCCACGGAAATAGCGCGCAGATTCGCTCCCTGTTCTTCCGCCTCGACTGCCTCTTCTGCCGGTCACTTAGAATGTGGGTTTATCACGATTTTTTTATTTTTACTTTATCGTGCAGGGGACCATGACAAATGATCGTTTGCAAATCATCTCTTTAAGATTCCAAAAAAAATGTCAGAGATATAGGAGTCCAAAGTTGAATGGACGAGCAACCTTCCCATAACGGCAGTGACGTCATTTCATCCATCGCTTCTTCACTCTTTTCCTCTAAACATTCTAAAAGATGCCTCAAAAAGGCTTTTGTGAGTATGTCCAACTCTTCCAGATTTACAAAAGTATAAAGATTTTGAAAATACTTTTTAAAAAAATATCCATCTTCACCGGGAATCGAACCACGGGCTCGATCGATGGATGAAATGGCGTCAGAGCTCGTTTTTCGGAAACAGAAAAAAATTAACCTTCTACGATTAGTTTTTACGTTACTAGGCCTTAATTTTTCAAAGCAACTCCGTAAATCTATATGAAAACCTTTGCAAATTTGATTTCAAAGGTAATATCGAATTAGAATTGGAATGATAATCCCCGATTGCCGGCGGGGGGAAATTGGGAACGGCCCGAAAGTGGGAAAAAGTGGGGTTGTGGTTTAATTTGGAAATGGACCGACAGAGTACTTGGTCCCCTAGATGCGCTAGCGGGTTTAAATCCTGGCAGTGATACAGATGTATAATACAATTTTCAGTGTAGCCCCAATCACTTCTACGTTGTAGAAGAATCCTAGAAAAATCTTCAGAAAGTCCGCCTTAAATTTGAAGGGAAATTAAAATATGGAACCACTGGCGTTCTTTAGCTTCAACGAACGCCGGGTTTCTCTCCGCTCTTTCTCTGCTCACTGTGAATTCTACTTGACCCATTAACCTAACTTTATTTGTTCAAGTGACTTCAAAAGTCTGTCGTCTCCGCAATTGATTCATATGACAGCAGTGAAAAAAATGTTTCTTCCTTGTTCGTTTGATCTTTCTGCAAATATCAAATTGGCATATTTTACTTCGTTTTTTTTCTCTTTTTCTTTACTTAATACGGAGACAGCATGAAATGCGTCAGGCGATTGATACCTAGACAAGGAAGATTTTCTAATTTAAGCAATTTACGAAGCAACCTGACTATTAAAAAAAATACTATGAAAAAGTGATGTCATGAGGTGGGAGCCACTGATTTCTCAAATATTACAAGACCTATTAAAAATAAAATGTGCATAAAAGTGGGCAGAAGATGTGAAGTTATTATTGTGAAAATTGTAAATGCATGTCATTTTTACCCTGCGAAATTCACAATTACATCAGTTCTTATAATTAAGTACAACGAATTATAATGCTCTTACGAAGTAATAACCCTTATAGTTTCCTAAAAATCCTTCTAAACGTCGCTACCATTCTCCCCGAGCAGTCGTTGCTTTAGGATCCGTCGCAGTGCACCATTCATTTTCCCCCTCATGAAAAACTACTTTGGATGCCCATGTTTGTGTTCAATTTTCTATTTACAATCGAAGGCTGCTTAACTGATATTTAAAACAATCCTTTACACGAACCATTTATGGCTATAACGGAAGCAGCGAGATACTAAGGCACTAAGTTATTATGCAGTTCAGTTATGTCCTTGCCGCATGCTCCTGCGGCGTCTGGAAATATTATTTGTAAATGCAGAGAAAAGGTCACTAATGTTAATAGAGTGCCCGTGATTGGAAATGTATGTCCAGAAAACTCATTTTAAATCCTTAGAAAAATTTTCGGAAATTCCACCGTGTTAAATTTGTAAACAGCGCCAACGTTTCCACGGATGACTCGTCCGTCAAAACGCCGGTGCTGTTTACAAATTTAACCCGGTGGAATTACCGAGACAATTGTACAAGCATCATTCACCGGGAAAGAAAAAAATATCATTAAAAATACATAAAAATAGTGAATTATGCTAACTTATTGATGATTGATAGTGAACATATATTCACATTTTTCTACTGATTACTAATGTAGGGACGACCGATCTACGATATAATTCTTGTATGTTAATCGGTAATGATGCCGCAGGTCGGTAAAACCCATATTATCTTAATTAATTTCCAAAGAAGTTCAGGTTTTTTCGTCTCTTATTAATTTTATTTTCTTGTTTCCTGGGACAATGAAGTGAAGAATATTGTGAATGCGATGCCTGGAGGAGCTACAGTCAACTCGGACGCGCGCGTCGAGACCCTACAGAAACTCATAAAGCCGCGTTCAACTGCGCAAGAGACTGGCAGAATTGTTGTTCCAGTACGATAACGCGCAGCTGCACACAATGGCTGCAAGCATGAGAAGCAATTGCCAAATTGAGTGGGACCGTGTTTATCCTGAACTGTCCCCGTTTGATTTTCATTTTGTATTAGGACACTGAAAAGTGCATTCCGTGGGACAAGATTTGAGGATGAAGAGGAAATGGTGAAGGCTATAAAAACATATCTACGGAACAGGATAGGAATAGGTACTGGGAAGGTATACGAACCCTTCTTTCTCGTTGACGCAAGGCTGTGGGATTTTTGAAGAAATATTGTGCGAGCTCAGGAAGCATAACAACATTCTGTAAATAGAAGTCGCCAACTTTGATTAAATGGTTTCTGAAAATAAGTGGTGCATACATTTTTGATCAACCCAGTAACCAAAAGTGGTGCATTACTAGCATATTATCTGGTCTGTCGTAGGTGTGACCCAATTTTTTCGGATCTGTATTTTTAGTGGAAATAAGTGAAGCATTAACATTTTTCCAACGGAATGGGAACAGGAGATGATGATTCGGAGACCACTGGGCTGTTTGGAAAAGAAGACCGAATTCCGATATCGGATTCCAATAGTTGCAGCTTAAGCTCACGGGTGGCCTTGATGGAGTGGGGGTGCGGATAGGGGCGTAGGTGGGGGAGAGGAGGAGGAGAGGGAGAGGGGACAAGCAGGTGTGTTCCACGAATCCATTCCCTCCCTCCGCTCCCAACTGCACTCATATCTTATTCGACTGTCTTGTTCAGGTGAATAATAAACAAAAATTGGCATGGGGCACTTCGAATTGAATAGTTACAGGGAATAGGATGAAAATCGATCTCGGTCCTTGCATTAAAACTATTAAAGAGTGCTTTCATTTAGCAAATAAAGAAAATAATTACGGAATACTAACCTTGAAAGAATGATACTTTACAATGTACCATATTTTTCCTGAATATTCGAGGGATATTTTCTAATCGTGATTAATTTTAAGATTTAACAGTTTGCTGGATTAGCACTCTAAAATTATTCATTAAAATTACTTGTTCACCAATGAAAGAGGTGTAAACTCAGAAGTCTTGGTATTTTCGTTCAAAATCATTGAGCCTAAAATTTAGCTTCTGTTTCGGTTTATCAACCTTAAAAATGTTTCACTAGCATTTCACCCCGTTTTTAATTTCTTCACTAAAACAATGTATTTGTATTTTCTTTTTTATGTTTCATACTTCTCCTTGGTTGTGCAATTTTTACGAGCCATTTATAGTACTTTTACACCAGTTATCTGTTGGATGATATAGTATTTTGAATTGAATCCCGTTTCACACGATACTTGATCCAGCACAAGACCTAGTATGTTAGCTGTTACTTGATATTGAGGACAGAACCCAGTATGATAGAAACCGTGTTAGAATGTTTCACACGATCATTGAACTTGTGAAAAGAAAATGAAAGATTTCCATGAAAGAAGGCGACTTTCGGCTGCTGCAGTAAAAGCAGGTATTGTCGAGACATTTGCACCGCACATTTTCTCCGCCAAAGAGTGCGTAACACCCGTGATAAAGTGAGGTGCTGATTAAAATAAAGTGAAGATCGCACTGCGACTGTAAAAGCTAACTTGATTGGTCGACGGCTACTAGGTTCTACTGGGAGCTAGCCGCTTTCTAGTACCACATCAATTACGTATTATTATATTAATATTACGTAATTATTAAGTGTATGACCCTTATTGAAAAGCTGGCATAAAAATCAATTTTTATTGTATGCAGTAACAAAATATGGCAGATAAAGTTGTAACGTTTTCCAAGATAACATTTGAATTATTAGTTCCTGAAGTCCTTAGTTCCTCATGAAATAAGGTCTTTGCACTGGAAACAGCAGATCATTGGCATTATAAGAGTATACATATGCTTAATACTGCTCCTAGGCATTATTACTCAAATAATCATCGATGTATCGAAAGCAAAAAGAAATATTTTGCCCATATGATGTAGTTTTTTTGTTTTGGGAGTTATGAGGAAATGCAACCTAGAGTGGCATCTCTCCTCCATTGCTCAACGATTACCCTCTATTGGAGTTTGTCTTAAAATGGTGGGGAACAGCATGGCGCCTCTGCAGGTGAGGAAGTTGCAGCAACTCTCAAGTCTTTTTTCCAGCCGTATTTTTACAATTTGACGCACGAGAAGAGGTGTTTAGTAGTTGAGCTATGACCCGGGACGGGATCATTCCTTCGTCGCCGCTAGACAAGCGTAATTGTCTTCAACCCGAGGGACTCGAGTTTGGAGCAGCGTGGATACGGTGAGGCTTTGTGCGAGTCTGTGAGTGTGTGGAAGGAGGATGTGATGACGGGTGAGTGGGTGGGGATTACTCTGGGAGGATGAGCATCATGTAGGAGATGATTGGAGGGCAAGGCAAGGCGGAGGATTGACGGATGGGGGATCAAGGGAGGATCAGGGTCAGGCAGAACGATTGTGAGCCGCGCCACACTGTTAAGACATATATGAACTCGGAAGTGGGTTGATACGTTATATGTATGCGGGCTTAGACGTGTCAACACTATGAAGAACTCGTTTAATTTCTTCAGTCTTATGTCAAATTAAAGTTGATTTATTAGCTTTGCGTCATAATTATCGTATAAAATTTCGTATCGCAACTTCGCAAACATAAGAAATAAATAACAGCGTTTAATTTGTTGGAAGTGAATGCAAACAAGTTATTTAAATTTGCAATGAACACATTATGATGAAGATGAATCATTATACGAGAAGGTCAATGTAACAAATAGAAATTATCGACTCATGTAGTTTTTTAAATAACTGAGTGGGAAACAAATGACGGAAAAGCTAATGAATAACTAAAACATCTTTTGTAAAAAACAGCACTATCTCAATTAAGTACTTCAATGAGCATTAATAATGTACTCACATGGATTAAATGCATAAATTTTACACTCTATAGTTTCATGCTTTACTTATTGAAAATATTTAGTATGGATGCATATAATTTCACTTGCAAATGGTATATTTAGCGATCTTCCTGAAAATTTAACTTCCATCGATGGATTTCAAATAAATCAACAGGTTTTTCCTTCATCAAAATTAGTATACATACAAAGTTATAGCCATTGAATGGTAATATTTACTGAATCTCCCCTGGGAAAATTTCCATCTGTTGTGAAGTTAACGGTAATTTACATGAATGGTCGTTGAATATATTGATGCTTAAATTTTATCAGGAAACTAATATGAAAAAGTAGAGTCTCATAGTTTTCCAATGGCGCATAATTGAAAGACTCCGTTCTATATATGATGATCACCTCGTGTTTCACTGAGTAGAAAATTGGTTTTTGTTATAATAAATGAGGTATGGCATATTTTTTTCTGTATATTTGGTACGATTCATTTGTTTTTATTTAAATTTAGCTCAGCCATTAGATGATATGCCTCCCGCAATACTTTTTCAGGTATTTATCAATGTGCCTTGTCGCCATGGTAAAGGCACTGACGTTCACGACCCATGAACAACATTCATCCCTAAAACCGACAGGTATTCCTGTGAGGGGCATATCTTAAAACGTTTTCTCGTCCATATTATAATCACGGTTGCAGCCACAATATGCCGAGAATGCTGAATATTTTCCCCATTTGAATTGCCAACGGGGCTCGAAATTTTCATCCAATTTAGTAACGAACACAGCTAAATTGAAGATCATAAAAATTGAACACAGCTTAATTGAAGATCTAGAAAAAAAATTGCGTGCTCGATCAACGCGAAATGGATAAAAAACGTTCCTGCAAACTTCCCCGGCATATTTATCCTATACTTTTTAGGAAAAGGTGAGGCCAAATTCCTCCTTCACAAAAACACGTTAGACTTTGGAAACAAATACGCCTTAGATACCTTAAAGATATTTAAGTTTTATTCACTTTTGTCCGCCAGCAAACACCGTTTTTCCGATGCGGATACATGATGAAGATTTCAATGCGTAGCCATCATTCATTTCCTTTCCACGGCAATCTGTTACTTTATTTCTTCATATCGCCTGAGCAAGGGACTTTTTTTCTCCTTAATCCATTTCTCCTGACCGACGTATCGATTTTTGTACCTGCGCATTATCCGAAATTAAAATTAATGCTTATATTTATAGTTTGAAATTTAATGAGAGTATCTAAAATAATATTTAATCACAAATAGTATGAAATATAAAAATTATTAAATTCTAAATAAAAGAAAGCTGATTAGAATGAGGGTACCTATTTATTTATTCCTTCAAATGTATCGAAAATATAATAGAATTTGAAGTAATTTGAATGTTCTAAATTGAAAACTCTCTGTCAACTTTCTTTGAAAACCAATGCTAAACATTATGTGACTCAGAGTGAGATTGTATCATTTAAAATTCTGTGTCTTACTCCTTCATTGTGCAAAGTCCAAAGGTCATATAGTTTTTCATTCTCTACTTCAGCAGTTCACTTGAAACCCAGGACGTGACACTCATTGTCTAATTCTTGAATTGAATTGAAGCTCAGAAAAGTTCCTCGTAATTGTCTATTGTCATTGTAATTGTTCAGAATTAAGAACAATGAGATAACTTTCTTGATGCTAAAAATGAAATTGGTATGCAAGTAGTCACCGTCTTCCTGTCACACATAACAATTAAGTCACCGCTGATTATAATTCTGACAAAAATTGCTGGAGCTTCACACGGTGTTACAAAAACGCCGTCAGATTCTAATGAAACGTCCAGATCAATGTTTGAACGAGGTGCTCATAGAAATGCTGAAGTTTGCGGATCTTAGCATTTCATTGAACGCCACCTTAGTCGCTATATTTAAATTGCTCCTAACTTGGTTAAATCTTGGCGAAACTTTATTCTTTCAACGTTTCTATTTGCCGAGTAGAAACATTAAAACAGGCCGACTATGGATTATCAATGTTCAATACTCATTTGTAGTGCAGCCGAACAAATTTGATTCTGTTCCGTAACTCTATAAACTGAGCGACTCTATACTGTTTCTACAAAATTTGTTCACTTTTAGTTCACAGTCCGACTGTTTGATTTGTTGATTCATTATAAAAAGACTGATGCATTCCTTAGTTGGACCAATTTTAAAATGAAACAATGGAAATATTTTTATGATCCCGTAAAATTATAATGTTGCATTTTTTGCTGTGGTAATCAAAAGTCTGCAAGGACTAACTCCTAACTGGCATATTTGATGACAAATCTATTAAGATTTCTGTAAATGACAAAATGATTTATCATGGTAATGTTGGACTCTCGAGTCTCATTTGAGTCGAAATCCTTGAAACGGGCACTTTTTGATTTGCATTCTAACGAGATTGAACCACGTTGCCTTCTTTTTGTTGTGCTGTATTTATAGTTAGTAAGGCTAATAGATAAGAAAAGACTTGATAATCATTTTTGTATTCCTATTACTATCATAACCTGCACATTGGGCGTTGGATTCATGTCGCAGAGTGCATTGCCTTTGAATATTTGATTTCCTTATCTCCTCATCCGCACCTCTTTATCTTGTTGAGGATGTAACCTTGGCAGATTGAAATTCGAAATACTTTCTGCCCATCAACTTGTCAACACTCAGCTAGGAATTTCTTGTTTCCGATTGTTTTTCCTTTTAGCCTTGCCATTTGCCTATATTCTGAACTACTATTGACGATTTAATCCTCGATATTTATCGACGTCTCAATATGTACGATATGTAGCGACACGATGTGTCATTGATTGTTATCGAGAATTCGATGTATCACCACATTAATTATCTGTCTGAGTCAATCATCCGTTTTTATAATGGTAAGTGGGTATAATTAAAAGTAAAGAAAACTTTGTAATTCCACATAAATATTTAATGTACGACCTAGGTTTCGACGTGGCACGTCATCATCTGGTACAATTGCATAGAAGGTAGAGAATAAATAGTAACACGCAAAATGATTTCAAAAACAAAATTCCCAAAAACGCGACGGTCTGAGCCCACACCTGGGGTGGAATTCCCAGGGTCGGAGTTTGGCCAAGGAAGTGGGGAATGGGTTTAAGAGCATAGAGTCAAGGAGGAAGGAGAGGATTAGGAATTTTCGTACTTACATTGTCTTCAAAAAGGGGGGGGGGAGGTAGCGGCGGTGACGCGTGGGTCGGGTAGAAGGGAAGAGAGGGAATTCCAGTGCGTCAGTGAAAACATCGTAATCTGAGGTAGTAGGGGAAGTAAGTTAGGAAAATATAAAATAAATAGGAAAATATAAAATAAATATTTATGTGGAATTACAAAGTTTTCTTTACTTTTCATTATGTTAATTCGATTCCATGAAGTCACGCCCGAGACAACGAATTATATTAAGTGGGTAGTCTATTCGTACATACATGCTCAGGATGATGTCACAGGTGTGCGTGGGGACCTGAGATAGTGTAAAAAATGAAAAGGTTTAGTGGAGTTGAATGTGAGAAATAGGATAAGTACTTTTTGAATGAAAGCAAATCGTGTTTTGTCGGGAGTGAAGTTGCAGTGAATGAGCATTAGTACATTTTAGATCGATTTGTTGACCCCTCACCTTTGACCTCCTCACCCTTTCTGTTCCATTTGGCTCGGGGCACGTTATCCTCTGTCAGCCCTCGTGCCTTGTTTCTACAAGAGGTGGCGTGGCCAACAATCCCTCTATGCGAAGTTTATCGATTTAAAACTATCGCCCCGGAAAACTGCTTAACCTTCGAACAAGGTGGATAACACTTCTTTTTCATTCAATAGTTATTGGGAAGCAATCCGGTGTAGCCCTAGTGCATGCTCTTGAAAGATGGATAGCGGACGATTTTGGGACTGGAAGGTCTAAAATCGGTCGCTGGGAGTGAATGGGACGTATTTTTACATTTTTGTTTACTTTTAACTACCTTGCGAGCCATGAGCCACCGTTTCACTTCCACTTCTTATATCCACCTTCTCCACTACTCACTATCCCTTCAACTTAGTCATCACCATCCGTCATCGTAGAATTTAAAATGTGCACTTTGCTGCAATAGAACCACTTTTAAATGCCGGTTACTTATTTTATATTTTTTCAGAACCAATAGAGTTATAACGGTCACTTTTCCTGGCTTATTTTTGAAGAATGGCATAGCGAAAAATAGAGAATATACAAAAAGAGTTTTAATCGACAGTAGACTGAAAGATACAGTATAAAAGAGAAACACGAGAGATCGTGGCCGTAGGACGTAAGCTGATCATTGAGGCCCTTGATGGAGTGGATTGTGAATTTCCTATCCATTTAACACCTTGATAAGTGTAGTAGTAGGAGGACTATGGGACAAAACAAATAAGTTAGAAGAGAAAATATAAGAGGAATAGAATTTTTATGTTTGAAAGGGCTTGTATAAAAAATATTCTGCTTTTTCTGTCTGTGATAAGAGCCTGTTCTTGTCTGTGGACGTGTTGCTGAGGCATAATACGCAGAGCAGAGAGGATTAATACTGTGTTCCATGAGTTACCGCCCAGGTAACCGTTTGCTTTCAATAGAAATCCAATTTGGAGAGTAGAGCAAATGAAGATGAAAATTAAACCATAAAAACATGCAATAGTTTCAGAAAGGCCTAAGAAAGAGTGAAACTTTTTTATCTTCAATTTTATGTCACAGAATCAATAGTTAATAAGGAGAAACTGGAAATTCATCCTCTCTTTTTTCCCTCCTCACCCAAATTTATCCTCATCGCTATGCTTTTCCGTTCCGAAAATGTTTTTAATACTATTAATTTAATTGTAGGTCTACCAAAACCAATTAGAAGCAAATAAGCTAACATGATTTGTTAATATGTAATATTTAGTTTTTTCGTTAAATTGGACGAAGCTTAAAAGGTCAAGTTCTCATTTAAAGGACACGTTCAAATGTCATTTCTATCGATGAACGGAATGATTGTCGACTAAGAGTAGCAATTTACTGCGCAGTTTTTCACCGATTCTTTTCCCCCAATCACGTTATCACTAACTTTTTAGTACGGTAAAGCAAACTGTGTATTTCCTTTGTTTCTGTAAAAGTGCATTTTCAAAAATAATATCACAGAAACTTACTTTCCATCAATCTCGTATATTAACTCCTTGTGTCATTAATTAACAAAATTTAACAATTTTACCATTTCATTTTTCGTTGAAATTGACCCCTTATATCTACGTTGATTTTACAACCAATATTGCCTATCCAGTCGCTTAGAACTATATGCTTTTTTGATAGTCAACTTGAAATAATTTTCAAGTTTATTCTATATGTTTCATCATATAAATCTTTATCTCCATCTTCATCCAAAATGCTCTTTTACTTTTCTTTGAATAAGTTACATTACGGATATCATTTATACCTATTGTACTACTTATTCATTTAATTCATAATATATATTTTCACAATGAGATATGTACACTGTATATTATACAGGTTTGGTTTAATACTTAGCAGTCTGACCCTCAGAACCATGCCTTCTTCCTTCGAACTGGGCATTTTTGCCAATTTTCAAAAAAACATTTCCGTGATTATAAAATTTATAAGATATTTTAGATGGCAGTATTTGAAATTCGCATATCTTGTCTAAAACTTTAGTATAAAGCACAATAATATTTACCGCTAATAACTGTAACTTCACTTATGCTTAAGTAATAATTAAAAAAATAAAAATAGAGTGATGGTGGTTTGGTTAAGGAAATATCTTTTAGGAAAATACATTATGAAATGAGAAATGGATGTTATAAATGAAGGATACATGTATTTGGGACTTAACAATACACTACTATATTTATGCAAGGTAATTGCTTCTTGTATGATGCAATTCAAAACATCCGGGGTAACACAAACCCACATCACACTGATTACAGTAGTCTCGACATTCCTTTCTGGTTCTTTTCTCATTATGTGCCTTACCCCTGTCAGAACAGACTGGTTTGGACATAGGTAGTTCGAACAAGCTGGCACATAATTTCAATCAGTATTTTCTTCCCACGCGCCGGAACTACATGTTTTTGATCCATTCTACTTTTTTTGATCGTGTCATAATATCCGTCATCGTGTCGTGTCATATTTTTGATCGTTGGTGCACCAAACTTGCGTTACGCAGGTTCGCAGGATTGGGTCATTTCATACTTTGCTCTCTTCTTCTAGGTTACTACCAGATTTACTTAAATGAACTCAAAGTTTGCGTGAACGCTGGAATTTAATTGGGGTATTTTCATAAAATTGTCATCAAAATGAATACAATTTTCGCAATTTGACTGCAATAGTGTGTGGGATCCTTGTTGATCAAACAACTTGCTGACGAATATTGTGTTGTCCTCAAGTTTAATAGGAATGTTTAGAAGTAACTGCGGCTGAATAGTTGTTGTATAATATTAATAAGTTACAGCTTCCTAATTAACATCATGCAACCCAGTAGAAATTGTACCCCAAGACGCTATGAATAAATTTCTTGAAAATAATAATGAGTGGCTAAGAACCAAGTCATTTGCCCTAATGTTAATTAGACAAGATCATAATCCTGCCAAACCTATTGAATTTTAATTCCTCGATTCCCTTGAGTATTGTTTTGCAATAATACAATTTTTGTCCAAGTCTCACTTCCACTTAGAGTCGGAAATACTGTAGTGAATTAGTTACCGCATATTCCTTCAAATTTGCAGCAGTAATATAATTGATTCTATGCGATATGTGTGGTTTTTTGAGGTTTGAGAAAGTCTGGGACTTATATACTAAATATTTAAGTGAGAGGTGGGAGCAAGTGATAATGTGTGAGCCAAAAAGAGATTAATCGGAGATACGTCGTGGGACTTTGGCAATGGAAACGGGGAGATACAGCTCTCGCGAAACCATGGCGCTCGGATGCGCAGAAGAAGACGTCGCGTCGTGGAGGGGTAAAGTTTGGTGGAAGGGGTAGGGAAAAGGGACGTAGGGGAATGCGAAGACATAGATAGCAATTGGGCCATGGATGAGTGCATTTAAAAAAATGGACTTTGTATGACGCGGACAACACCAACGACGCGCATCCAAACACCATAAGCTTTCGCGAGAGCTGTATATAGAGGTGTGGCGTTTGTGGGGGAGGTGTAATGGGGGTGTGGCCCTTTCAACTATGCATGACACGGTAGGGGCACAAGGGGCACTTGTTGCGGTGGTCATGGAGTTCTAAGTGGAGGGAGGGTAGCAAGAGGGAGGAGGGAGGGAAGGAGAAGGGAGGGTAGGAGGAGGGAGGGAGTGAGGGGAGAGGAGGAGGACGGGAAAGAGAAGGTCTCGTGAGCGCCGAGCAACGTTCTGCCGGTCAAATGAATAGTTTTCCTCGGGCCAGGGTAAATTATGAGCCCGTAAAAGTAATAACAGCTACGCGGCGGGCCGTCTGCATGCCTGCCTAACGACGAAATGGCCCATAAAATGATCTCTCTCGCTGTTTCTTTCGGCGAGAAAAAGGGAAGGAGTTCCTGCAGGAATGAGTGCCATTCACCTCCCGCAAGTGGCGTTTAAAAATTTATCGGAACGATGGATGTTCAATGGAATCCTGCAGGCGTTATGTAAAAGAATGCCGGCAAACAAGTATAAGATTAATATATCTAGTTGACATTATTCCAGAGTTGAATTTTTATGAAAATTAGATAAATATAGGAGATTTCTATGAACCTGAAACAATATGTATACAGATTTTAGTACATATATATTAACAGATATTAGTTGAAAGCTAATGTGACCTAAGATAAAAATTAGACTATATTAATCATTTCTGTTAATTTCAAATACGAGTACCTTTGAAAGGAATAGAAAATTAAGATTCCATTCTTTGCTCTGTAATGTGAATGCGACTCGTGCCGGCTCAAGAATAATTGGCTAAATCGATTTTTTAAAAGTGGTAATGGCTAGAGTATTGGCTTCTCATCCTGAGGATTCGGGTTTGAATATCGGAAGCGGTGGAGGTTATTCCTAGGAATACAGATCCCTACTTCGGTATCTTGTTTGGGGCGTTTCAAGGTTAAGATTCGGCTCATCGCGACAGGCTGAATATTAGACTTGTAACGTGTCGGACGAAACATTACGCTGTGGTCGCGTCGGTGCCTTCAATAAAAGTAGACTAAGCTGTCACCGGATTTCTCTCCACCTTTCCTTCCTACCAAATAATCCTTCCTTTAACAGCCGACCCACTCATCCCTAAAAACATGAATGACCTAAGCAGTCGGCCTCCCCAAATAACCAATAAATCAACTATTTATAGTTGTTCAGCTAACTATCAATGAGGAATTAATGTCGTCATCATCATTCAACCAACTTTTGAATCAAACAAACTTAGGAAGCAAACTTGCAAGTAATGCTGCAAATAGCGAGTTTATTTATTGGTTTTAGATTAATCATTGGGTCATATTTTCGTGAATAACTTTCTGTGAAAGACTTTCGGTGGCAGCATATAGTTTGTTATCCATACAAACTATGGCGTATTGCTGAATATTGTATTTTTTGGGATATTTGAATAATTTATCTGCATACAGTTATTTATTTCACAGTTTTACGCCATAGCCCACTCTTTCGCTAATGCTTCCTGTTACAAGTGTGTTTATTTTGCTCGCTTTATTATGATTGTGCTATTTAAGTATGGAGCTGATGAATATAAACGAATGCTTAAGCACTTTCGTTTCTTCTGTTAAAATCGTTCAAGTAAACCATCACTAAAGGTTTAAAATTTAACAGCCGCCGATATGCGTCGGCAGTGCTATCATTCTGAGTATTTTTCAGATAGATGGGCGAGTTTCATTATTCTCTCAATATTAAATGTCTTTTAAATCCATTCCATCAAACCAATGTAAGAAACAGTTTAAGTGGTATATCGTGTAACAGATCATTCTGACTTTTTATTAAATTTAGGTGAACTGGAAATAAAAATGTGCACCCCCGATTAATAAATGTAAAAAATTGTAGATTTCCCACTGAATTTCTAAGCTTTGATGCAACACCCTGAAAGTTGCTCTTATCAAGTTTCTGCATTTGGACTAACTTCTTTCAAGGTGTTAATTATTGACATGCGACTTAATGTAATTGGCTGCATCTTCATGAAAATTGAGTTAACTTAATCTACTGTAATGACTCATGTTTGCAATTATTATATTTCCTATTTTGGTATCAGCACGCTCCCTAACCAGCTGAGCTAATGGGGCCATCTTACTATTTCCATAGTCCATAAAAAAAAGGTTGTCATCTCTTGTGTCTACGTTCTGGTCAGTCGCACTCATAATTTTCTGAGTCAATATTATAGTGGCCACACCTTCACCTCGTTCCGTTTTTCTGTGAATGAGCAGAAATATTGAGATATGTATGTTTGTTCTTTGGGTATGGGTGTTTGTCCTTGAATCCATAGTGATGGATAGCGACTGATTCATGGTATCTGGATCTTCTCCTCGGTATTTATGATATATCTCCCGCAGTAACGGTGCGATAGGAAGGAAAAAGTGCTACGGGCAGGGCTGTAAACAGCGGTGGGCAGGGAATTTACGGAACCATAAGGAAACTACTGGGTTCACGAACAGCCTAGTTCTCAAAAATCCTTTAAGCGAGTATAGTTTAACGGTTATTTTTTATAACGGGGCGTATCTGAACGATGCCATAAATCTGCTGTCTTCTCACGCTATCGGAGGGATGCCTTTTGATGTAGCCTATTAAATAAGAAAAACATTTCCTTTTACATATTTAATAGGTGCTCTCCATCATAGCTGTCTAAAGCATCGCCTGATACTCATAACCAAGAGCTTCTCGCGCTTTAAACGTCAAAAAAATTTCGAACCTGTTATTCACTTATTTTAAATTTGATTTTGTTGTTACAAATATTTGTTATTAGAATTCGAGTGAAAGCATAATTTACTTTTGATCGCCAATCTGGACGTAACCGGAACCGGTTTTGACAAAAGGAATGGATGAAGTACAAGGATTTATCAAATGGGTTACATGAGTGTGAACGCTCTTTTATCAAATCAAAACTTTATCAAGAGATAACCAGCCATGCATCTTTTTATTCAACATGGAGTTTAAAAAATGCCTTTCACTGGAGTGCTGGAATAAATACTGTCAACATTTATTTGATACTTACATGAATATCTCTTTTGATTCTGCTTAAATGTTGTTCTTTCGCTAATTTTCCAGTTTTATTATTATCAATACCTACTCGTCTTAATGGCTGATGAGCCCTTCATGTATGATTACATACTTAATATAACAGTAACCCCGTTATTTGCATATTTATCTCGGAGAAAAATGGTTTCTGCATTGAAATAATATTATTTTGATGATGTGTTTTATATTTTTAGCGTGGAAGAATCACGTGAAATTGTATTTGTTTATTATATTAGTATTGCCGATTGAATAGTTCAAGATAAGATTTGATAGCGATTCTTTATTCAGCGATTTATTTACGAAGGGAGGAATCGAAGCAGATCAGTCTGTCGATGACAGCGTGCATCACTGCCCTTCGTGACTGTGCATCTCTGGTGCACACTTGTTGCGTACATCCATGAACTCGCTTTGCAAGTTACGTGCGCACGGGAGCACCTGTTAGCGCGTGATAATCGCCCCGCCCCCTTTTCATATTCAACATCCCGGGGTGTAAATTTTCGGGTAATATTGGATCCAAGACTGTTCCAAGACTCATAAGTAGTCCACCCTATAAGAGTTTGAGTGTTAGAAGACATTCTCTATCAGTCAAAAACTGGAACACCTTCGAAATATTTTTAATTTACCTGTCAACTTTTGAGCATTCGTTAAATATAGAGGGCGCGCTATCGGTGCAATGCATTGCCTGAAGAAACTGCTTCTGCTGTAACATCAGATTGGATAGGATTCGTAGCTTTTACGTAGTGGACCCCGGCTTAGTCGTTGAATGATATCTAATAAAACCGCTCTTGCTGTTTAGGAATTTTGGCGAATCTCTTTTTAAGTGCTGATTTACTGAGCAGCAATAATTTACCAACAGACAGATAAGAAAGGCGGTTTAACGATTCACTGGCACGTATTGAGTGCAAAAATTGAATATTTTTCGCAACAACCTATTAGTTAAGTAATAACATTTAGGGTTGAAAATCATTTTAAATGAAGTATAAAGCTTTAACTCAACCTTCCCGTGCTATATCAGCTGGCATCCCATGCCTGACGTTTCGTATCTCTTAGTTGCTGTGGAAACATCAGAAAAATCAGGGGGCGTAGCTAAGATAATGGTGTTTAAAGATCTGGAATGCTGTTTCCTCCTGACAATGTTGATACTAATTGATGTTATATTTGTGAAGTGAATACATGGAGATGACAATCGCACAGCTCCTTATAGTTGTCGACAGTTTTAAAACCGTCAGTTAAAATTATTTTATCACCACCGATTGTAACATTACTTTCGTTATTTGGATGCATGACACGCTTAGTCCGTCTTCTTGACTTAGAAATTTAATTTATGTTTGCAACAGGTGGTCTGTGATATGGCCTTAAAAACATCGGCGGTAATGCAGTTATTGACCCTCTGGAGAGCCCAATTAGAATTCACTAAAAATCTGTCATTTGTGTGTCCAGAATTAATAGATTTTTTAGTTATAACTAACAATGAGAGGACTCAACTTTTACTTATCTTATTGATATTGGAACTCAATAGCCATCAGGTTTTCAGTAGTCTTCACTCGAATGAATCATCAGAATGCTTGGTTGTAGAAACAATGGATGGAAACAAAAAATATGAAGTGTACAAAGTACAAATTCATTTAGTGACGTGTACCAATTCCATAAAGTTACGCATGAAACCTTAGATTTTATTCGGAGCTTGAAGTTAGTCATTCTGCGATTCGGGAAATAGCTATGAATTAGGTGTGAATTATCTTCTTACTCTTTGATGCTAGACTATCGTACGTACATTAACCTTGAATCCATAAACGCTGTACTATATTGGCGCCGTTATTTTAAAATCTGTTTAGCCTCTTGACACTAGAGGTTTTCAAATAATTTCAAATATTTATTTAGGTAAATGAGTACCGGGTGGTCTGTTGATTACATTAAGTCGCACGCCAGCATTTCTTGCAGATGGCTAAGAGATTTTATTACCCTCGCAAAAGAGAAAGAGAGGGAATGGTCGAATTTGGAACCGGGACTATGCAAAACAGGTCACCGTGGTCGAATGGGTATATGCTTTTGTTTACTTCAGAAAACCCTACTCCATTTGTAGAAGTAATTAACGAAATACAGTAAAAGAATCGCCCCTACGCTAAGAGGTCAAATTCATTGAGTTTGTAATGAATACTGGATTTATTTTTTCTTCAATTTTCTTTGAATATAACTAAAAGTGTATTCGTTTGACACTACTGTACGCTTGCCCCGATGGGTCGAAATCATTACCCTTCGGAGCTATTTAAAATAATTATTAAATTGTTATTACTCTAGTATTGCTACCACGGTAATCTCATAATGGCATGATGTTTTCATTCTTTCTGAGGAAAGTTATTCTCTCATACAATTTTTCATTCATTGACAGGCAACAAAGGTTTTATTCTCAAATAGTTTTAACAAACGGTTACCAGTTCCATGTGACATGGATTTGTTTCGATGCTGATTTCGGATTGGTCGATAAATTATCAATAATCATTCCACCAATCACGAAGAATCGCGGTGTCTAGATCCACTATAAAATGATAGCCTTTTCGCCGTTTTTTTCAGGTTCCAGTGAGGACATCATCGGGTGAGCACAATGCAAGGACCAAGGTCATCGACAGCCTTGAGACGTGGTTTGACATCGGCCGTTAACACAATTGTTCATTTCATCGAGGAAGCACCTTGGAATTAGTGAGCTAAATAGTGAGTAAGATAATCCATAAACAGATATTAATTCAGCACAAGTATGCATCGACTTTCTCTTTTTGCAACAGCCATTTCGTTAACCTTTGAAGAAATACATGTGAGCTATTTACATGAATTATATGACATGGCAACAAGTTATGCATTTAGGGCTCTAAATACATACTTAATTGATCTTTTATGCAATGAAATGTTGGGTTTGACATACATTATAAAATGTTTGTCTCTTGTATTATAAACATTTTTTTGGTTAGCCGTTCCAAACAATCTTGGCCGACCACCAGATCGGATGAAAAACATCCTTAGTATTCTGTTCAAATACAAATGCCTTATTGGGAATAAGTTCAAATTTAGGAATAACGGAAATGAGTGCTCATAGCACCTAACATTTAAGGTTAGAACTCGAACAATCCTATTTTGTAAAACAGCAACTGGATGGAAAGCATTTTTATAAGCACTTCCCCAGAAAATCAACCCATACGTTAATTTGGACTGCGCAGTGCGCAAGGGTGCAAAAAAAAGCCTTGCGGAAGGCTACCGGGCATTTATTGCGAATAAAATACATTTTGGATAAGCAGGACCGTAATATCTTCGTAACATCTTCGAGGTGCTTTTTCCATTTTAAGCATTTGTCTACGTCTACACCAAGGTATTTATACACCTCCACCTTTTCAATAATCGGACAGGAACAATAATATTATTTAAAACAGTCAGACATTTCTTTAATTTGAAACAATTTGTGGCAGTTTTTTCAGTCAATAAAAAATCTAAACGCGGTATGTGACTGAGGAAACGATTTCTTACACTTCTTTGATATTGTATGCTGCCGCAACAAAATCAGAATGATTTACTGGGTGGTCTAAGAGCTTCAAAGGGCTTCAAAATTCAAAAATGATATTCGGCGCCCACACAAAAGAATGGTTAAATATACTTAAAGTTCTCGGTATGAAGAAAATTCATTTCGCTGCGAGTGTTTTCAGATCTCCAGCCTATTAGTTGCGTTGATGCGGGGTTTCATGGCACTTCTTGAAAGGCACTTTGGATTCATGTTTGTAAGCCGATTCTCGTTCTTATGAGCAAGTCGAATAAAACATACTCTCCCTTTGAATACAAGTTATATGTGAACAGAACTTGTGCTTCTTTTGTGCTGGCAAGTTCTAGTTCAGGTGTTTGTAAGCCGATTCTCGTTCTTATGAGCAAGTCGAATAAAACATACTCTCCCTTTGAATACAAGTTATATGTGAACAGAACTTGTGCTTCTTTTGTGCTGGCAAGTTCTAGTTCAGGTAGGCCTCTTGGGAGACCGGAGACGAAAAATTCATTAAAAAATTGTCGCATCGACGATGCTGCTTTGCTCGTATTCCTTCTGATTTATCCGTGTAATGGCGTAGAGGACAAGAGCCATAAGTTGCTAAATAAAACCTAGTCGAATTTAACAGTTTAGTAATTTCTCCTAAGTATTTATTTAGCTGAGGAATGTAAAACTCCGTCTCTTAAAACAGCATTTTATAGAAACACTCTTAAAGCATTGATTCTAAATGAATTGACCACCAAGTAAATGATCAGCAACACAGAGACGATCAATTAATCATCGCGTCTAGACTAAGTGAAGGGCTCGCACTTCTATTTTTTTGGTGGGAGCCCATATAGCCTAGGACAAGATATACCAAAGATACATACCGACGCGACGCCATAATCCTTCAAGAATTAATATTTTTTTGAGTTCGAGGAAATCATCGAGTAATCCCAATTTTGTTGAGTTTTGTGAAAGATAGTACCCCCTGCTACACACCCTTGATGTAGCTTTCAGGGTATTATGAAGATGTAGAATGTAGTACCCCCTGCCACATACCATTAAGGTGGCTTTCAGGGTATTATGCAGATGTAGATGCAGTTAAGAAGCTCAGATGGTGAAAGTGACGTTCTTCGATCATCATTTCAAACTAATATTACCATTTGAATTTGTGCAAATGGCTTGCGGCTGACGTTTTAAATAATTGATAGTTACTAATGAATCGTTCTTGAGTGTTTGATTGTGAAATAAAAACGGATTGATAGCTCAAGGCAGAATAACATAATTAACTCCTTGAGCTACTCGAATATTAGCAATGGAAATTTCTCCTGAGGAATGGGCGCGGAATTTTGTCTGTATCATTGTATTAATGCTTAGCAGTTTCCCTATCTCTCCTTTTATTCCATGTAAACAATGGAAGGGAGCGGCGTCTTCTCCGCTTTACCGGCCTCGTAACCTTGGCCTTGGTCGAAAGACTTCTGGAATGTGCGGGAGGTAGGGAAAATAAGCGAAAGGGGGCTTATGGGAGACTCTTGCTTCCTCTAATTGATCTGTCCTACGAGCCAATCGCAATTTCTCCTTGATTTCCAGGAAAGTCTCGCAATTTCCTGGAAAGTACTCCGAGGGAATTGAAAGTGTGGCACAAACATTGAATGAAAGGAATAGCAGAAAAGAATAAACTCATGTTCCACTCTGTTTTATTGCTTGTAACGTACTTTATTTTTTATGTTTGTATAAAAATGATGTTGTTTATGATATTTTTGTGCGACTGTCGCACTTGAATATATGTAATCACTTTGTTCGCCAGTGTTACTAACCATTTTTATGGCTGCTAAGTTGGTAAAGAAACTATTATTACACATATACTTCATTTATGGTAAATATTTAATTAGTCACTTTAAGGCATTTATCAGAAGGTCACTTCTTAACATTGGCATTCACAATTTAACTACTTTACCGGCTTATCCTTCATGTAATTAACTTTACTCTCTCAATTACTAATTTATTCAACAGACTTAATTACTCTTACTTATATGTAATCCCTAATTCTATGTACAATCATGACATGGTCCCATAGGACCAATTTTGACAGCAGAAGTAGATATAGTTACGGCAGACGTCTGGTAGGTATCTCAAGGGTGATTCTATACAGGCCTGCGGTATTGTCTGTCCGATCCTTCACGCTCTGCTCTCAGTCGTGGAGCCCCTGGTTGTCCAAGTAACCTCCAGGCATGTTCCCCTTCTGACTGCGTACATCTTCTTCTCCGCGTTTCCGTCTGGTTGCGATTATCGGGCTGCAGTTATCTCCGCAAATATCTAAGCACAATATCTCAGTGAACAACTTGCTGTCAATCTCTGAGTGACTCCTTCTGTTGAATGCCACACTTTTGAATGAATGCTCGCCTGCGACTCTGTTCCGCCTTGTATATATTTTCCAGTTATTGTTTTACCCCCTTCCTCCAAATATCCATAACTCTCTCTCTTCTTCAAACACACGCTGATATCTCATTCTTCTAAGATTCTCACTCTCTCCAAACATTCGCTATTTCCCCAATTATTAGTGTAGCGGGGTGTTTATTTCTATCTTTGGCTAGCATTGTTTCCCTCTTCCTCCTAATAATGGCTACACGTGTTGTACACGAGTCTCCGTGGTGCCAACCAGAGAATGTCCCTCTGGCCTACGTGATGGGGTTAAAACATAATGGTAGACATGTTATGTCACATGGTCAACACCCAGACCAATTTCAACTCCGTCGCGTTTTTATCATAAGGCTTGCATACTGCAAGTACGAGTTCTCATTTATATCAATTCTACAATAAGGTGGAGGGGTGCAGGGAAGTATTGTTTGGGGTTTAAGGACAAAGGAGGTGAAGGTAGGGACACATTTAAGTGGAAGAAGGATATAACAGTAGTATAAGGTCAACTTAACGGAGGAATTGGTGTAGGAGGGGGACAGACATTTGGTAGAGGGGTGACACAGTTGTTGATTCGAGCACCTTTACTATTGTTGACTTGGCGTTAGATATAATTTCAAAATATTCTAGAAAATCAAGCTCTGCAACTTTGTTTCAAGCATGTAAAACTTAAATTGCTAGGATGCAAGTTGACTCGCGAACCAATGGAGTGAATGTACTGAGTTTTGGGCCACTTGAGGCTCAGATGTTACCAGATAGGTGGATGGAATGAAAAATATACGGATCACACGAGTTTCTAACCGATTTTGAGGATATAGTTATTACTCCATGCTACAATACTAACATTGCTACATCTGTTGCTCATATGAAAGCGAAACAGAAGTGAATATGTTCGAGCCAGGATTAGGCCATTAGAAAGTTTATGTGCTTTTATTATTTATTTTGAATTCCCCTCCCTTTTTTCCTTCCCTTTCTCTTCGGTGCTCACGAGAAGGGTAATTTAATTTTTGGTTGATTGGTGTCTGTTTTATTTGACTGTAGTATTCCACTCTGGTAAGAGATACCAGAGTGCACACTCGCTTTGGAACCCGGTAGCTGATCACATCCACTATCTTCTCGGGCCTGAGGGAGGAGCCGACAATACTTTGGTGCCGGTGAGTGAGCGCTCTTCCAGCCTCTCTCTTCCTTTCCGTCTCCTCATCCTACGTCACATATCAAAGCCATTTATTTTCTTCGTGTCACGTTAGACCCATTCCCACTTACAAAATGAAGAATCACTTGGTTATTTCCACATATTTATTTAGTCAACTGGCCGGTTTCGATGTTTACTACGTCATCATCAGAGATATAACTACATAGTACAGTGAAGCGGGAGTCACAATATATAGGCGGGCATATTGGGGCGTGGGAGGTTTGGGGGGGGGGGAGAGAGGGGGGTTAAATGGACGGGTCCTTGGGAGGGAGAGATGGTTGGGTTAGTTTTATAGCTCAAGGACAAGGGAAAGCATATATGTATCACAGATGAAAAGATATGGGGATAGGAACGGTAAAAAATGGGGACAATTTTTCGGGCCCGAAGTTCACGGGCCTCACGGGTTCACGAGATGGGCACGAATAAATTCAAAACTCTATCACCATGCATTGTAAAAGCCAAACCCCCTCCCCAACTCCACAACCCCAAATATGCCCTCCTATATATTGTGACGCCCTTTGTGCTGTACATACTTAGTTATATCTCTGATGATGGTGTAGTAAACATCGATGCCGGTCAGTTGCCTAAATAAACGTGTGGAAATTACCAAGTGATACTTCATTCCACATTACCAAGTGATTCATAATGTCAAAATTCCACAAAGTTACTTCGCCCACCATCGAACCATTCCCACTTGTTTTCCTCGTATTGAATAAGTCCCGTGATTGAGCATAAAACAAGAATTAAGGTTTTTCCAGTCATCATCCATGGCAGCAGAAAAAACACCAATTCTCCTATAGACATACGTGCATGATTTCTTTCCTCCATTTTCTTCTTAGTCATGTCTGGTTACCTTTAATCCCCAGGCGCACGGCCTTGAGGAAACCCGCAGGTATCTACTATCCCGGGGCGAGTCGAGGAATTCACCTGAACAAGGACGCATTTCGCCGCATTATCGAAGTAAGCTTTTCAGAGCCCCTCAATCTTCCTAGATAAAATTCTAACGAGTCTTTCCGAGTACAAAATTAACTACTACTGTCACTACTAACGGGCATTTTTACTAGTAAAAATATGTATTAATTAATTAAAAACTAATTTTTCTTTCTTTATGACTTGTGGCATCTAAAGTGGCACTCTGGGTGACCACCCGAAGGCACATTCTGCCCCTGATGATATATGTATATTGTACATACATACAGATGAATCGTTTGAGGTCTGTGCACAAAGCTCTTTGGTACAGGGCAGTAGTTCCCAATCGGTGGTCCGCGAGAGCCTCGGGAGTGGTCCTCAGGACATATAGAGAAATAAATGGGGATTTTGAAAGCGATGTGCGATGAACGAGATGGGCATTTAAGTTGTATTGTTCACTAATTAAAAGTAATGATAAATAAATAATGTGTTCTAAAAACTGTTTTACTTAATCACCTTTGAATTTGGTTATGGGAAAGGCGCTGAGAAAGGGTTAAAACTAAAAGGGAGTATGGTGGGGGGTGGGGGTGGTCCGTATATAATTTAATTTCAGGCTGAGTGGTCCGCAGACTTCTACGGGTTGGGAACCACTAATCTAGGAGATTATTATGAGAGTTACACATAGTGATGATACATTTAAATCAATTTATATACCGTAGGAAAGGGAATAATGGGGAGGGAATCGGGAAAAGGAAGGGAAAGAGGACTAAGGTTATGGGATTGTGCGTAAACGATGTGTCTTATTTGAAGAACTAATAGAAAAACAAATATGTAAATATTTACCCGGTGTTTTACCTTAGAAGAGTTTACTTACAATGAGTCCTATGTTACTGTCACGCTCTACTTTTAATATACCTAATCACTAAAGGTGCGTAGGAAGAAGGATCCCTAGTACCCATCAGTTTGGTAGTGTCTCTCTTCTCTTGTCGTTTCTATTAGTTCTGCAGATAAAGCGCGGGATCAAAATTAAATCCTCCGTGTCACGCTGAAACTTACCTGATCCGAATTCTTAAAGCAGTACTACCCTAGGGTGTAGCATCTAGCTAAGCAAGTCTCCAGTGACTCCCAATTTAGTCCTTTCATCAGCTGCTTAACTTTATCTATTTGCTCTTTGCCATTTTTTAACGGAGCGTGCGATTATTCTTTGTAATTTATTTACTCCGCGAATTAAATCTTTCTCTGCAGAATCCGGATCACTGTGCGGGAATAGTGATTCCCAGGTATTTGACTTCATCTGACTCCTTTATATTAACCCTTCTCACTTTGTAGATATAGCATTGGTATGGTTTCTTTTGTAAGCAGTGTCGTTGACTGCAATTATTAAGGTTAATTTCGAGCCTCCACTCAAGACGCCAGGATTCAACGCTATTTAGGTTCAATGAGAGAACATCTAAGTAACCATTTTGTGGAAATCCCTCGGTGGATGACAGCATCGGGTGTCTCGTCATGACGGGTGGCTCGTAGGATTTTTGAGCACTGTAGATATTTTTTAGACTAGAGGGTAGGTCATCTAGTGGGATTTGTAAAGATTTAACCGAACGTAGCCTCCGAGGAAGTCCGCATTGCGAAAATGTTCACATCCAAGTAAACTTAGAAGGACTAAAGCCGGAAAATAGCGACAATATTCCCAAAACGCGTACTCCAGCGAAAGAAATTATATCAAATGTAATAAGCACTTCCAGTGAAATTCGCCCACCTAATACCCATAAGCGTGGAAAAGAACCAACCGACACTCAATCTACAAAATATGACATTAACTTTGTAGTAGTTAATTGCCGTAGCGTTAAAAACAAGCGCGCTGAAATCGAGCATATATTTCAGGACGCAGACGTGGTCATAGGAACGGAGAGCTGGCTTACAGAGGATATAAGTGACAGCGAAGTTTTTCCTCCAGGATATAAAATCTACAGATGCGATCGAAGCGATAGGACAGGAGGCGGAGTTTTTATAGCAGTTAAATCACATTTACACAGCACCGCCCATGAAATAACTGATAATGAAATAGAAAGCGTATGGTGTACAATTAAACAACGAAACAAAAGGAGTATACATGTTTGCTCTTTTTATAGACCTCCAAACTCCGAAGCTGATATTATTTACCAATTAGAAAATCAAATATCCGCATTTACTTTGAGAGACAGTAAAAGTGTAATCATTATTGAGGGAGATTTTAATCTGCCATCTATAAATTGGGATTCTTACACTGTAAAGCCAAATTCAAGGAATAGGGAAATCAGCGAGATCTTACTCAACACACTTACTAAGCACTCACTCGCCCAAGTAGTTGACAAGCCTACGAGAGGAAATAAAATATTAGACCTTTTTGCAGTAAGCCATCCTAGGTTGATAAAACAACTCGATATTATTGATGGCATAAGTGATCACAGAGTAATTTTTGCAGCCTTAAAACTTGAAGTAGAGTCAGCTGTTAAACCGAAACGCAATATTTATTTATTTGATAAATGCAACTTCATAAAATTTGGCGAGATGCTTAATGATTCGTACACTGACTTCGTAGCTAAAACAGAGGACAAAAGCACTGATGCATCATGGAAATATTTCTTAGAAATTCTACGCCAGGGAATCAACGAATATATTCCGCGAAAATTGAAATGTGATAGTAAAGAACCTCGCTGGTATAACAATGATGTTAGGAGGGACCTTAAGAGACAGAGAAAACTGTACAACTTATTCAAAAAGTCCATTACGTTAGGTGACAAATCGAAGGAACTTGAAGCAAAAGAAAGTTACGCTGCACAACGCTCAAAAACCAAGAAATCAATGCGTACTGCATTGCGAAATTTCAAGAAAAAAGTACTTGGTGAGTTACTCGAAGAAAATCCGAAATCTTTTTGGTCATATGCGAGAGAGCTTCAGGGAAAATCTTCAACCGTAGATTCGTTATTTGATAAAGATGGCAAACTTGTCACCGATAATATTGACAAAGCTAACACGTTAAATTCCCACTTCGAAAGTGTATACACTACAGACGATACTCCATGTTATTTCGACATTTCATTCACTGAGGAACCGATGAAAGAAATCACTATTCAATGTGATGGGATAACTAAACAGCTACAGTCGATCAAAAATAGTAAATCTCCGGGTCCGGAGGGAATACCCGCGCGTGTCCTCAAGGAATTAGCGCCACAGATCGCACCGTTCTTAGACATAATATTCAAGAAGTCATTGTCTGAAGGAAAGATACCAATAGACTGGAAAATTGCAAACGTTACACCGATATTCAAAAAGGGAAACAGACATGACCCAGGGAACTATCGACCAATTTCATTAACGTCTATTATAGGCAAGATACTCGAACATATCGTCGTTAGCAATATCATGACGTTCCTGGACAGTCGTAACTTCCTTCATGGCTGTCAGCACGGCTTTCGGAAAGGTAGATCATGTGAAACACAGCTCGCGCTCTTTCTTCATGACGTTCTCAAATCTGGTGAATCGAAAACACAAGTGGACGCATTATTCCTAGATTTTAAGAAAGCTTTCGACACGGTACCTCACAACAAACTTTTATACAAATTACAGTCATGCGGCCTAAACGAAACAGTAGTAAACTGGATACGCGACTTTCTGAGTGATCGTAAGCAAAAAGTAGTTCTTGACGGAATTAGCTCTGATGCAGTTAAAGTGACATCAGGTGTCCCACAAGGAAGCGTAATCGGCCCCCTTTTGTTCATTATATACATAAATGATCTATGCTCTCGAATTAGCAGTAAAATACGTTTATTTGCTGACGACGCTGTCATCTATCGCGAAATTAATGATCACTCTGACTTTGAAATTCTATCATCGGATTTAAACAACGTTCATGTGTGGAGCCAAGAGTGGGGACTCGAACTTAATCTGAGCAAATGTGCGGCGGTACATTTCTTGCGGAGGTCGTCCAACTATCCCCGTGTATATGCTGTGGATGGCGTTAAGATAAAGGCGACAGATGAAGTTAAGTATCTAGGAGTTACGATAACTTCGGACCTATCGTGGGGAGCACATATAAGAAATATTTGTGGCAGAGCTCTGAAGAAGCTAGGATTCGTCAAGCGTATTGTGGGAAGATTCTCAGATGAAAAAGTAAAAGAGAGGTGCTATTTCGCACTCGTCCGGCCACACCTTGAATATGCAGCAATCATATGGGATCCGGTGCAGAAAGAATTAATTCGGGAACTTAATAAAATACAAAGGAAAGCTGCGCGATTCGTCAAAAACTGCTACGGGCGTACAGACAGCGTTACGCAGATGTTAAACGAATTAGGCTGGGAGCCGCTAGAGACTCGGAGGCTGCGCGCTAGGCTTAGATTACTTGAGCAATTGAGAATAGATATCTTTCAGAGCGACACGGAGAACATCATATTAGAACCCCACTATATTTCCACGTCCGACAGAAACGATAAATTAAGAGATATTTTGCCGAACGGATAGGTATGGGAATTCGTTTTTCCCCCGAACAATAAGGGACTTTAATAAATGCAAGGCGTAATTTCATAGAGCGTTTCCTTTTTATATGTAAACGGCTGGTGTCCTAACACCCCCCGCCACACGCCTATTGAGGCGGCTTGCGGGGTAGTATGTAGATGTAGATGTAGATGATCGTCTGTAATCAATATAATTTTGCCACTTCCTGTTTAGTTGAAGTAAATTTAAATGAAAAATAACAGTTGGGTGATCACGTTTGCAGTGTCATGCGGAACGCGGATGTCACTAACCATTTTGGAACTAATCCCGTCGATAACGACTTTTTGTTTTCTGTCATTTAGAAAATCTCCAATTTACTATTTTTCCATGTACCCCTCATGATTGTAATTTGAATATTAGTTTTTTTGAGGAACCTTGACAATTTCTTTCTTGAACTCCAAGAATAACGCGACAACTTTCTTTTTTGCTTCGCATGATGTTAGAATATCATGGAGGAAGAGCCCAAGCTGGGTTTCGCAAGATCTAGTCGTCCGGAAGTCCTGCTGACTGCTGTGGAAGGAGTTTTGATTATCTGGGAAGGTTTTAAAATGACTATTATGTGCACGAGAATCTTCCATGATAGCTCTTTATCAAGCTAAATATTTTATTTAGCACCTCGCTTTAGTGAGGTACTTATGTCCAAATGGGCATCGTAGTCATTAGATGGAGTAAGAAAATATTTAGCGAAAGAAGCAATTTTAATGCGGTGTGCAACCATTAAATTGGATTTTATTCAAATTATTAAATACTTCGATTTTTGCGGAGTTCCGTATATTTTTTTGTCTACCAATATCAGAGTGCATCGGCTCTCAATTTCGGGTATTTCTAAGCGACATATACACATACTTTTCCCATAATTAATTCTTAATCATTTGCCGTAGGATTACTTTTCATTTAAGAAGTGAATCTCCTGAAGCTATTCAAATTTAATGAACATCAAGTTCCGTGTCGTGACACAATGTATTTCAATATACTGCAGTGATTTTACTTGACCTTATGACGACATTACATTATGTATGTTAACGATATACTGTATTTTAATAGACAGTGTTTAAAGGTTACTTAAATAATGAAATTAGTGGCTGGTAAACATGAATTAAATCATTTTAGAACCCTAACTTTGTGATTATATTAAATATTTTTTAAATAAATTATTTTTTTTAAAGCTGTTTTCTGTTAAAGTTTTTGAGAGGGGATAATTATATAATTACTGTAGTGCCGCAGTTAATATCATCAACAGTTCAAAAGGCTAAAAATAAGAATAATCGAAAACGCTCTACTTTAAATACATCTGTACGTTCTGTAACGAGGAACTACGATAGTTGTTTTTTTTCATAACTGATCGGTTTGGTAAATAAAAAAACCCAAGATAATGAGGTACTCTATTTGTTTTTGGAAACAAATTTGATTTGTGGCTGAAAATTAATAACATGACTAATTTGAACATGTTGGTATCACAGTTAAGCTATTCAGTGTGTTGCATGTATAACATTCTTGCTTTCGGTAACCATGAGTATATTTCTTTGTTTAAGCTTGCTATCACAGCTGTTTAAGTCTTTTAAAAAGCAATTTTTTTAATATGTTGACCCTGAGGCAACCAATTTGTACTCGTCGGTGTGCAAAAGGACGAGTTAATCCATTGCTGAAAATTTGATATGGAAATTTAATTATGATTATTGAATTTAGCTCGATAAATACGATTTAGTTTGCTCCTTTTGGTATCGGTCGCAACTGTGAAAAAGCGGGGAAAATGTTATTTACTTGGTTACCTACTCTCCCGTCATGAGATAACGTCAATGCTGATCTCAACTGGATCCCTCCGAAGTCAAAGAGATAATTTAATAATCTAAGAGAGAATTGTAACTCCGTTTCTCGGATAAAGGAGGCGATGTCACTCGGAGATGAATATAATTCCTATGACAGCGCGTGCCGAATTTTCACATTGAAAAATAGAAAATTGTCAACGCTCTATAAAGTATTTTAACGAATGTTCGTCACGAGAAAGTCTGAATATACTTTTTGATATCAGATTAAAAAACCAGGGTTACCGATAGTAATAAATTTACTCTATACAAGCGACAAATAATGAGGTAAAAATAACGTGTGGATTTCAAATAACTTCTTCCAGCCGGCTTGTACAAAATAATATTTATTTCCAATTTCGTCTGTTATCGAAGGCAGCCGTGAAGGTGCGTTTGGGCATATGTACTTAGACGTATTTTTACTTCCTAAATAAGGCCAAGGTGAACTTAATTTCGTATATTATTAACTTTCAAGGAATCCTACCGATTTTATTCATTAACTAAAATTGCAATTATTAAAGTGACCGTTTCTTCTTTAAAATTAGTCTTTTCAATTCATTTTTCCAGTAAGTTCGTCGCCAAATTTTTTTTATAATCTTTAACAATTGAAATTATTAAGCAACTGAATTATAAGACATACAACAACATTGACAACAGTCAACTCTTCCGTAAGAGGCATATACCATATGTCTACCACTCCTAGACATATGATTTTTTTTAAATATAGGTAATATTTATATTAAGTAAGATTTTGTGTTTTCTAGGCGAATGACAAATGTTAGGTGTTATCGGGATTCTCACCGGGTTAGGTAATTGGCTGCTGCCAACGTTTCGATAGATTAGAATTTTATTTAGAACTTGGATTTAGAACTAAACGATGACATTAAATCCAAAATAATGGAAGGAAATTATAAAAGATGGAGAAGGGGAAGCAAATAGGCACAACACATATTAAAAACAAGGTCCGGACATTAAACAAAGAAAAATAAATGGCAATTAAAAAGCTGAGGGACGAAAGGCGGAACGATCAGCTTTCAAATATGAACGTGAAAGATGAGTCGATATGGAAAATTGCGAAGCCCCTTAGAAAAGTACCACCCCGTGACCCTGCCCTCGTAATTGGAGAAGGGAAAATCTTCCGCGCCAAAGAAAAAGCGGACATAATGGCAGTAAACCTCTAAAGAGTTTGTAGCACAAATAAGTCAAGCGCCCTTACCCCCAAAATAGAGGTAAAAAAAGCCGCCTGGGAGGACGCCATAAAGAAATAGGAAATTCTCATAATCTCATTAAAACAATTGACAGAGATTATAAAAAATTACCGGACAAAAAAGCGCCTGGCGAAGACGGTATCCCAAATGAGGCTATTATAAGAATCCCCATGGAAGCAGGAGAGTACCTTCTCAAATTAAATAACAAATCTATCCAGAATGGACTCTTCCCTAAAAGTTGGAAGAAATCCATGATAAAATGCATTCCAAAAAAAGAGGCAAATCACTAAAGTCAGACGACATGAGAACACTGTCAATGCTCTCTAACCTAGGAAAGCTTCTTGAAAGAGTCGTGGCAGCTTACGTAACAGAATACGTTGAGACGAGCGGAATCTTGAAGAACAATTTGGCTTCAAAAAATAGCATTCAACTACCCATCAAGTACATCGGGTAATCGATTTTATCGCTGACGGTTTCAATAAGAAGGAGACGACAATAGGAATTTTCCATGATATTTCAAAAGCTTTTGACAAAGTATGGCATGATGGCTTGATTTTTAAAATGAACGAAATGGGTGTACCAAACTGGATGGTTAAATGGACAAACTCATACCTGAGAGAGAGAAACGTTAAGTGGGGCCATGAAAAAAGTATTGACCGGAACCTGACGGCCGGAGTACCGGAAGGATCAATATTTAGGCCACTTTTATTCAATGTATACACCGCCGATTTCCCTAAAGATAATGAGAACTGGCACACAAGAATAGTCTTGTATGCTACTGACGCGGCTATATTAGCAAAAAGCAAAAAAGTAGAACTATCAGCTGAATACGCACAAGACTATCTTGACGATATAGTCAAATGGTATAGTAAATGGAGATTGAAAGTAAACACCAGAAAAACACAGGCTATAAAAGTTACAAGGCCAAATATAGAGATACCGAGGTGCTCGTGCATCAGAGTAAAGCAGCAATCGATTAACTGGCAGGATACTGCAAAATAATTAGGAATAACGCTTGACCATAAGTTAACCTTAAAAAATCAGGTAGATAAAGTAATTGGACAGGCCATAGAAGCAAGATCCTCCCTATCGCCCATAATTAAAAACTACGCTTCTCCCGAAAGAATAAAGAAAACGATATATGAGACATATGTTAGGCCGAAATTTTTATATGCCACACCGGCCTGGGCAGGAATGCTTCGTAAGGGATCATTGGAAAAGTTACAAGTAACTGACAGGAAAATCATAAGATCTATTTTCCATATTCCATACCTTGCAAGCAATTACATACTATATTCCAAGACACGAATCACTAAGCTAGAAATGAACATCCAACAGCAGGCAGAAAATTAATACAACAAACTGCGAGAAAGCAGTTTACAAAAGTTAAACCTCCTAGGTGAAAACAAAATTTTGGGTACCGACAAATACAAAATACCCGAAAGGGTGATCGTTAACTAGAGGCAATGGTAGCCTTAAAAACTGGTAAAATAACGAAGCCGGACACAGAGCAAACGCTTTACATAAAAAGCAATCTCTGCTAATTGCTGCAAGTCAGCAAAGGACCACTCTCTTCAATTGTGTCTTTGTTATCAACCGTTATCGGCCCACAGTTCTGCCCTACTCTCAGTTTCAACCTTCTTGATTTGCATCGAGCAATTAATTGTTTCAAGATTTAAATCCAGAAATTAGATTGCAAAAATGTCACTGGTTCTTTTATCTTGATATGGCTAGAGAGGTGGAAGGGTTGAATACTAATTCTTAGGTTTCAACCCTGATAGGCACCTCTATGACTCATCCTGAGTGCAATAGCATTTTATTTTGCTATTTTCAACGCGTTATTGGGGCTCTACCTTGATGTACTGAGAGGTTCTCTGCTGTTGACTAGGAAAGTGTGATTTCCATTTCAATTACCGCTAGCAATCCAAGCTGTGAAGCCATCCTTGATATAACATCTATTGGAAACAACATCTATGTTCAAACCGTATGCGATGAAAACTAGGGAAAAACCTCTGGAAGTATCCTTCTGAAGATTATCTCTACGTGGACCAGAGACATGGACCATGAAAAAATCAGGCTGAAGAATAATGGAAACTTTCAAATTTTTCTGTTGAAAGCGGTTGCTGAACATGTATCGGACGAATAGAATAACATATTAGAATAGTGAAGTAATCAGTTTATACCGAGTACAGGAGGATATAACCACATGAAACAACTAGCATGAAAAGAAGCACATGGCACATGTTAGGGAAAAATATTTTATGTGAACTTAAATGGAGGGAAAAATGGAGAAAAAACAATAACATGTTTCTTGAAGATTAACAGAAGGAGTGTGTTAAGGGAGCACTGTCAGGGCGGAAGAGAATTACCAGCGTTTGTCATTGCTGTGGAAAGATGATAGGGCTACAGTTTATCTTTCTTGGGACTGAATAACTGGTGATGGTGTTAGCCACCCAGAGATGAAAACGAGTATTCCCGATAAAATTTCAACCAGTGGCCCTAAATCTTTCTCACCGCACCGGACGAAGCCGTCACCGGCGCCCGCGGGGTGACCACCGCAGGCCTAACCTTGCCGGCCTCGGCGATATCATCACGCACGTGTGAACGTTTCGAGTCAAATCCACATTTTCTTCTCTTTTACACCCTTCACCGAGACACAGCGAAACGAAGATAAGGAAATGAGACCACATGGCCAACGTAAGAGTTATGTCGAGGGAGGAGGTCACCTTTTCCCTTGGAATGCCGGTTCGAGCATCAGAAACTTCACGTGGGAGATTACGGTTCTGCGCAAGAATTCTTTAGTCACTATAATCGCCTTAAGAAACTAGCGTAGTTGAAAGTCACAACCGATTTTTGTGGCTATCGCCCGAACATTCTAGAACTCTCGGCGAGCTATGCCGGGCAACAACATTAGAAGGTATCGCCGGCATGCGACCTCCGTTGCAGGCAGGTGTGAGGGCGGCCGGATACTGTTGCGAGGGAGGAGTTAAGAAGGGGAGGGAGGGAGGGTTGACCTGATGCTGCGCGGGCGCAGAAGATTAGGGAGGACAGGGGAGAGTGAGTCGGAATTATTTTGGTTCGGTCGATTGGGGTGTGGGTGGGTGCTGGTGATGGTAGGCCGAGTGGAATTGTCGGTAAGAAGAGAGTAAATAACGTGTGAAATACAAGCGGGGTTTGTTAAGGAGCAGTTCACATGGGAACCTATCGCGAATGGGGAGAGGTGAGACCACTTTAAGGAGGATTGGGGCAGGTTGGGTAAGTACTGCAAGGGATTAGGTGCCTTACTGTCTTCCGGTTGCGCTTGGTGGGTGATGGAGTCTCTCTTCGTGTGGGCCGAGTATGGGCAGGATGCATAAGTCTTCTTGGTGGTCAAATTTGTGATGAAATATGGATTATGTGGACCTAGACAGAAATATTATTGATTTTCCTGCCCCCAATATGTGGCCGGGAACATTTTAATCCAATCGCTTTTACTATATTGCTGCATCTATTAACTTTCATTAGGTTTTTTTTTTAATTTGGATCAAATCCTCTTATGTGGTCAACGTGTCCCTGGAAGTAGGGTTTGATATTCCGAGGAAATACTATATGAGATTGTTTACCCTATTTGGCCTTCTCGACGCTGAAATGATTATAACTTCCACCTTGAAAAGAGTGTGAGAATTGTGCATAGTGTTGAATGAAGTAATAGAGAGTCATTGCTCCCCATTAGGAGTGTTTGCTCCAATTTCGGTCCATGAAAGGTACTTTATGAATTATAAATATATTTTCATTAAATGTTGAATTCTGATCGCTTGGTGCAATTGCTTTAGCCAATAAAATGTTTACCAGAAAAACTTTCTCCTTCCATGATTTAAACCATACAATGGATCTGAATATAAACCCACGTCATCAAAATTATGATCAATGAAATCCCAAAACGCGAAGTTAATTTCATCGCTCCGAAATAAATTCGAATATATTTCAAAATACTGATTGACTTCCAAAAAAATTCGAAGAACTTAATAGATCAGTTTTAGTTGTTAATTTTATTGGAACTCCACGAACTATTGAGCGCACGATTTAAAGTGTAATTAAATTAAGTGATCAATGTATAAGCGTCGTACTTAAATATAAGCAACAAAAATGCCCTTGGTCCCTTTCAAGTGATATTCCAATTTTCGTGTTTTTTATTTTAAGTGATAAAAATGCCCCCAATAATAACAACATAATGACTCATATAAAAAGTTTTAACAAGTAATAGATGCCATTTATTATGAAGATTAAGCCAGTTGGATAAAGCCTCGCTAATTAACTCCCTTACTTCAGTTTCCTCCTGCACTCTTGCATGATTTTGTAGGCAGAACTTGTTTGAAAGAAGGGTTTCAAAATAATCTACATCTACATACTACCCGGAGAGCCAACTCATGGGCGTGTGGCAGGAGGTATTAGGACATAAGCTGCGTAAAGGTATAAAGGAGAATGTTACATGTTGTTGAAAAGCTGAAGTGTATTTTGGGAGTGTTTTCAGTAGATCTCAGTTTTTATTATGGTCACGTATTGTGCATGGGACGAATGAAGTTTTCTACCTATCTGTTCAGTTATGTATTTCTTTCATTTTATCTATCTTGTCTGACCTAGAGCTGTGGTGCAGCGTCAAAATGAAGTGCTCCCTTGGCAGGAGAGTAAATCACAATATGTAGACAGCAAAATATCCTCCATACCAACGTGTATCCACCAATGGAGGTGCTCGCGATTATCGAGGTACTTGAAATGGACTTTCTTGCGTCGTAACATCGGGAATCAATCAGCGGAAAACATAATATTGAGTTAAATCAGTGCACGGAAATTAAATCGCATACGGCTCCCACGTGTTGAGCTCCTATTTGAAGAAACAATCACCATGCTACGCTTCACTAGTGGCATAGCAATTGTTCCAGTGAAAAAAGCTCTGATGGTATTGCTGAACTTCATGGTAAAAGATGTATTGATAACTAGAAGATTAATGTTTTGAACATTTTCTTTTGTGGCAGTGAATTTTGAGTTAATACAGCAGCAGGACCAAGAAGACTGGAAGCAATAGAAAATGTGGTGCTAACGAAGAATGGGTAAGGTCAAATTCACGGAGAAAATCGCCAGTGAATAATTCAAACAAAGCGCTGGGAAAGACCTTGATTGATTGATTGATTTAAACTTGGCACAGTAGAAGAAAAAGATTATTAGAAAAATTCTGCGGCAAAGCAGCCTTTCGAAAATACTAGTGATTGGAGAAAGGAATGAGAAGAATTATTAAGGAAGATTAAGGATAGAATATTTAAAATATAAAATTTTTAATCTATATTGCTTCACAGAAATATATTTTTATTAAATAAATAAAATAAATATTTATTAGCCACACATTTATTAGTACAATACCCCTAAGAGCACCAATATTACAATTGGGTATTTTCCACGTATTTCAAACTATCGATATTCTGATTCAGTTACTTGAACTAATTGCATTGGCTAAAAATTTTCTTATCAAATTGTATGAATTTCGGTTTTAAAAGCTAAAGAACGTCGAAGGTTACGAATGCTCCCGAGCACACTCCGAAAACAACCGAATGGCCTGTGACGTCATTTTCGCTGTTTACATTTAGACACAGGCGTTTCCTTATGCTTACGGTAGAAACAAGTGCGGCGAAATTAGTTTTGGACGTTTTCCTGTTTCTTGATGAGCCTTTAAATGACATCTAAGTAAGGGATAAAGATGGTGTTTGTGCTACAATGTTGAAACACCGAAAAAGAAATTTATTTACGTAATCACGACATTGAATGATTGAAATTTTTTCCATGGATTCCTCAATGCCCACCTGTAAAAATTTATGCTTTACTTCGCACTTTGTGTTCTGGACATATTCTTGCAATGACTGTGCACAGTGGTCCATCTCTCTTCACTTGGACGTATCCTATAGCATTATCACCATAACTCTCACGAGAAGCTTTATAATATAACAACACTTAAATTAAACTTTAAATAGACAATTAGGAGATGAGAATCTATTTTTAGTCATTTCTACAGCAGAGAAGCCACTTATAGAAACCTCCTCTACAAACAATCACTATAAATTAGCAAATAAAAAATTAACGTTTTAGGTGTGTCGAGTATTGGCAGCACAAACATTTGGCAAGTACTGTGTTATGTTGATATGTTACTAAGATACTGTTTGTTTACTGTTGCATGGACTGGTATGGACTTCGATAAAGAAAGAAGTATCATAATGATTATGAGTGTATTGGAAAAACAGTTAATAATGTTCATACACCAAACACATAATTGTATGTATAAAAATGATATAAAACAGTAATGACGATTTTAAAAGCAAACTTTATGCTTACATTTTTTGGACTAAAGCTCAACGAATTTCCGCAGCATTAAATCGCTCGTCCTTCTCCATAAAAGTGCAGGGACATATCCACTTTGGGTAAATTATCTTATGTGGTTTTAATAAAACCATTGGACGCCATAGTCTTTGTTTTCAATGAAAACTCTTTAAATATACGGTAAATCTTCTACAGTTACTCTTTTTCCCCCTCACATCCGTCTATTGCTCAGCGAAAATGACGTCAAGCCAATCAGATTTCGTTTCGCAGCGGCGTAAAAAAATTTGAAATTTCGACTATTTTAATCTTAAATATCTCAACTAATATTGAATCAATTTTAAAACTACTTTCGCTCCGCAAGCTTGTTCGAGTTTAAATAACATATAAAGATCAGTAAACTTAAATTTAAAATTTTGGAAAATACCCAATTACAATTGTGGTGTGCTTAAACAACCAACATAGTATCAAACATATAAAATGAGTACAAACATATTTGAAAACATATCAATACAAAGATAATACAAAAATTATTATGCGTATTCATATCACAAAATAACTAAAAAAACTAACAATAAAAGACATTTTAATGAAGATTGCACAAGAACAAAGTAGGAAGCGGATGGTGATATAGATATAACAATGCGAATTAGAGATTTATGTCTATATGTGAAAGGTAAGAATAAAGTTTCGTTTTGAATGACTGCCTGTTTGTTCTGTTCTTTAGGTCTATAGGGAGAAAACTCCATAATTTTGTGGATTTGACTAGGAAAGAGTTGTGGCATTTCTCTCTCATATTTTTTATTATTTTACTCGAATTTTTGACCATTCACCGTACGTATCTATATCTAAATTATATCAAATCTATTATTCTTAAAATTTTATTAAAATCTTAATCCATTCAATTTCATTAACCTCGAAGAGTCTGGGCTTTCCGATATCCTTTTAGTGCCTTGATGAAAAATACAACCATCCGTTATTTTCACGAAAAAATCCCGCATAAATGTCGATTGATAGGATTGACATAAAATTACTGTGACATCCACAGCTGTCACTTTTCATATCAACTCCCCTGATCAAATTCAATGCTAAAAGTAGGTTTTATTGCCCTCACTTCTTTGCCTATGTTTCCAAGTTTATGTTTTGCTCGTGAGTTATAAGAGATGACTGACTTTTTACCGCGTTCGATAATCTTTGGAAAATATAAGCTGATGAGATGAGTACTTGTAGAGCTTGTAAACATCATTTATACCGCCTTCAGTCATTACTAAGCTACCGTCTGTAATACAAAATCGTTGCCAATATTCAGGACGCAAAGCCCTCGCGTTACTTTGAGAATCAGCTTCCATGGGATGATGCAGGCCGCAGAGTTATCATCTTCTTGAAGGCATCGTCTAAATTTCGCAAACTTCAACTAGCCCAGCAAAGCAAGGAATGAAAGACTCTCAAGGGGTTGGAGTATCGCTATGCGAGCTTGGATGCGGGATTACGTGACCTCTCTTCGTGAAATTGCGTCCAAAGCTGTTTTCTGCCAAGAATAAAAATACCTTTCCAGAGCTGGGGGATAAAATCTCAAAGTTAGGTATTCCTAATGTATTCATCACCCTTAAATTTGTGCATACTGCATGGTAACGCATTATTTGCTCTTTCAGTTTTGAAGAAATATCTGATGCTTCTTGCAGGTTTAACAAAACTATTTCTAATCATCTCTGTACAAAAATTATAGGTTCAGTTGCTCCCTTATTCATCACCTGTTTATTCGCACCAGCAATATTATTAGCACGAAGGGTCTTGAGTTAAATTTCCTCATACCTATTTATCATACCAACTTGCTAATTGGTCGAATTCATTCACTTACTTGTTAATGTAATGTATTAAAGTTTTATTTTTAATATTATTATTAAAAATAAAACTTTAATACATTGACGTGCTACCTCGTTTATAGTGTATTGATTCAAAATTTAAGAAGAGAGTACACGCTGTTCGATAATTTACCGGACGGTCAAAAGAGGCTGATTGCATGTCTTGTAATTTATTGGTTCCCATCGAAATGGCAAGAAGCCCATGGGATGGGCATGGACAACGTAGAAAGACTTTGATTAAAGAATAGTAATTTAAGTATTGGATTTTCTGATGGCCATACGTTAGTAAGTTAGGGAAAGGAGTGTAAACGCTGGTAAATTTATTGGAAACATAACGCGAGAAATGTAGTGAATGAGAAATGGAGAATGAAAATTTGGACAACTCATTGGAACGGGGAATGAAATAAGAGCTTTGTGGATGGATGTACAATTGTCGTTCATGTACAAAATGGAAAAAATAAATAGTATAAAGAGGCAGGAATATGCGGTGAATTGGAAGTTAATTGAGGCAATCTTATTATAATGTAAAACTTTTAAACGGCGGAATACTCGTTAAAATTACAATAATAACATTTAAGAATTTAAAGCATTACACTGAAATGCTCATGCCTTCAACTCGTGCATTCTCTAAAACTGGATTTTGTGATTTTGTTGTCATTTTTTAAGGATTCGTTCTAGTCTCCTCCCATTAGAGCTCCAAATTACATCTTCACACCGCCACTTGTATTGAAAGGCAGCCTCTGTTCAGAGAAAGTAATCTCAACAGATTGAATAATATACCAAAAATTAATAAAATCCTGGAACACCCAGGCTGTTATATATCAGGTGATTACTGAACGACCTCATTACACCAGGCCATATTCACATTATGTTAGCCTAATGATCTCTACACCCTCTACACCCCATTTTCTTTCGAACTAACCGCTTCATTCCCACTAAGTTACTTGTATTAATATCTCTCATGGTCTTCTTTAGTGACATCTCCCTTTCTTTAAAGGTTTTCCACAATCTAGACTATTTTACTAGGCTTGAGATTTTTCGAATGATATAACACTGTGGATTCCGGAGTGCCACCTACGTTCATTCCTTCCCTTTTTCCTCTTCTTGCCTACACTCTACTTTCTCTTCTGATAACCCCCAGCAGATAAACTCTTGCACACCCGAAATATGTTTCTAAAGTGAACCCGCCTGGGTACGCCCCCCCCCTCCAAGAGCTCAGGGGGTGCGTGGGAGGTTCATTCCTTTCATATGAGCTGGAGGTGTAGTTTACTCCTCCTCTGCGTGGTAGCCGGGTGCAAGAATGGAGACGCACAAGTTATCCAGCATACCTGACCCGACACGCGCGTAGTGAGTTCATTTAAGTAGGTCCTCATCTGTTTTGTACCCTACGAGACGCTACACGGGCGTACTAAGGATGTTAGATGACAACTTTTTTGTGTTTTATGGATGTAAAAATGTGATTTATAGGGAAGTAATATCGTAAGTAAGTTTAGTTCATGAAATTAAAATCAGCGTGAAATTAACGTGGTTTCTAACAATACTGTACCACCATTTCACCACATTAAACTATACATACTTATTTATATATACATAATATTCTTGTCTACTATATATAATAAATCTTTGGTCGGTATATATAGAATGAATTAAAATTAAAAATTCTTTTGATGTATTTCTGTTGTATGTATTTCTGTTTGTATATTCTGTGATTTATTTCGTTGTCAGCCTTGGTTTCTATTTACTAGTCATTAACTCGTCATTGACAATAATGACCTGATGTTGAAAGTCTCAAATGAATGTATTCTAAGGTATTATGTTATACATAATTAATTGACAAATTGGTGTAAATTCTGTGTTTTTGTTGTTTGACCATCGTTTATTTTATTTAGCCCTGAAGATGGAGTGATTAAATTCCGAAACGTTGGCAAAGAATAACTGATTTTAATTTCATGACAAAAACTGGATATTACTTCCCTATGTATCAACTTGTGAGGTCGATATGATAAAAAGCATATATTAATGTGTTTAATACGTATTGAATGTGCTGGATTTGAAATTTTTGGTGTTTTTCATAGGTTCTGATATTGTCTGTATTATGGCGAATGATAGCATGTAAATCGGAGCATTAAAATGTTTGTATTCTTATTTACTTCGGGTGAACGAATCATTGTCTGAACGAGATATACTAAAAATATGATCTAGGACACAAACTAAAATATCATGTGTGCCTTAGGGATGGGCAAGTAAAAAAATATATCGATAGATATCGTATCAATATTTAAAACATGTATCGATAGTTATCGAGCCAAAATTATCGATATTTTGATATATCGATAATTTTGACAAAACAAGTGGTTCCTTAAAGTTTCGCCAAAATATATAAAAAATGTTGAAGTAAAATTTGGAAAATTATGGACATGTAGAAGTAATAAAAAATTCTTTTATTTTTTTATTTTTACAATCAATCAAACCAGTATTTGTCTGATATTGACATCAGAAGAACTCTCTGTTTTACATGTTCCCCCGTTAATCTACTCCTGTTGTCCGGTACCACGAAGAAACTGCAGAAGCCACTCTTTCGGATGGAACAGATGAGGCTTGGCATATTAAGTACGTCAGCGCGATTTCCGAAAGAACCGGTGTGAGGTGTCGGGAGTTCACCCAAAACGTTATTGGATCTAATTTCCTCTCCAGTAGTGGTTGGTCCAGATACTGCTTCAGCTCATAATGGACAGAGCCAGAGCTAGGAACCTCTTGCGTAGTAGTGCTAAGAGATAAAAGGGTTCATGTATGGACCAAATTGAACTTCTATCAGAGTTTCCTCGTTCTGTTTGTGCAGATCGTACTTCTGGAGAACGTTTTCCCATTCGCCTATGTTCTAAGCGAATATCATCACTTATTTTCGTTATAGCACTAGACACCGCAGCTGGAGAAACAACTTTACAACGGTGACGTGCTAAACAAATATATCGAATTTGATACTCGGAAAAAATCAATTTTTGATATATCGACGATAATTATCGATAGTTTTTAAAAAATATATCGAGTTTTTGATATATCGATATTTTTTGCCCAAGCCTAGTGTGCCTTCGCAGAAGTTTTGATTCCGCCTTAATTCTTCGTTCTCAGTTTTTTTTTAATCCATGGGAAATGAAGCTTGCAGAAAAGTTGGCTGCTCATTATTGCGCCTCCATTCCCATTGGATAGAAATTAACGAAGGAGGGGCAAGGTAATACTCTCATGAAGTATGCCAGGTCGTAATTAAAGGATGTTTCTGATTTCGCAGCATTGATGGAGTATTCAATTGATCTGTGAATAATGTCATTTGTATTGGCAGAGTTTTCATAAGAGTCCTTACCTATCGTTTTTGATTGATTAGTGTATTTCCTTTCATCTACTCCTCCTACCCCCTAGTGGGTGCCTTCATTTGGTTTGATAGAAATTGTGTAAGAAATTGGTCTAAAACATGGTAGTGTTGATGATTGTTAAGGCCCATAAGTAGCCTTATGTTAAGCAAAAAGTTGATTCATTTTCACCTTCGGGAAAATTTGACACAAGAATATTCTTAGAACATGAAGGTTATCCTTGACAAAAAACTAAAGCCCCTCCATCAAGGATATTGACATAAGTTCCGAGGCTTGTGGTGAGAATGCGTAGATGGCCATTGTAAGAAAGTCTTAGTATAATTGGGAAGCGGAATCTTAGGGAAGTGGGACTGGGGCCACATTTTTTCCGATTTATAATTGAATTAAATATGTTATATGAGCTTAGATAATGATTCAGTGCCCAGCTCTTCGTACAAATAAAATTCAATTTTGGCGTCATAATCACACGTCTTAACAGGATTATACGTTTATTCTCGCTTTCGTTTATTTTTATATTCATGTCGTTGATTCGTCATTAAGGGGTATTTGTTCACTTCCTTCTCCTTCCTAGCGATTTACGTCCGTTAATATCTATAATTTATTCAGTAAATTTACTTCCACATACTTTCTTATTTATATTTCCTTGGATGGATACCAAAAATGTTTGTGGGAAGCGCGAGGCACAGTTGCTTAGTGTGAAGCTTCCGCGTTGGATCGCTGTCGTCAGGAAATTCCTCTCCTTGGGCGACGTTTTTCTAATCCTAATCGTGTTAAACGGTGTTGAAAGCGGGTTAGTGGACATTGTAGAGTAGAATGAGGAATGAGTTTGACGTAAATCACATGTATTTTTGCGTGAAAGCTGGAGTGTGTTTATTTTGGCTCTTCCAGGTAATTTAAAAGTAGCTGCTTTAGAACACATATGGTCAACTTACATGAATCATCAATGGATACCACAATGTCTGCGGACGTAACGCTATATCAATTATGTAACGTGGTGATGAAAGGGCCACAGGTATCAAGAGTCGGTCTCCACCCCAGTACGTGGCTTAACCTGGGACGTGAGCTGTCGGGTGCTTGCGGAGCGTTGAACAAAATGTGTGATTAACTGTCGATCGCGTCGTGATACGGCCGTTGGTGGCTGAGCTGCGGCTTGCGCTATTCGCCATGTCTGTTTCTGTAATAGTTTCTTTACACGTCCTCTAAACTGGACTTTGAAGATTTTTAATAACTTTTTTCACCGAGTCCTGCACGTTCATACCTACAATGTACCATGCTGAATAAATCTTAGCGTGTCTCTTTGAAATGAGCCCCAAAAATATCCCCGAGACGGAAGGAAGGACTTCTGAATACCAGTAGAAAATCACTTATGGTAGTATATTTTGCACACTAATAAAGGAGTTGCGGACAATAATGGAGTTTTCGGTGTGATTAGTAGTGTAAATGAACGCAAAATTATTCCAAAAAATAGTACTGTATAGCGTTTTTTGATGTTCTGCTTTGAAAATTTTTGTCAGTTTTTAAAAGTAATAAAAAGTGGTAATTATATAACTCGGTGACCTATCTCTTCAGCTTGATTTTCATTATTTAGCGTTATAAACGTTTTTCGGTGAAATAGTACACGTTCTTCTGTTCATTGCACCTTTGTTTGTATCGTGAAATATTTGATAAAATTATATTATTTTCACATTGATTTCTCTCGTTACTAGTGAATTTTAGAACAAATGTGTAATTAGAAGCCCCACGTCATGCGCAATTATTGATTCTGTTAGAGTTAGCGAATTTATATAAATGAGCGAAGAAATTTACATCCTTAAATTTAAAGTTTCGCATTTAGAGTGTAAATCTTTGAAGTTGTGAACGAAAACGGTTACAGAAAAGAAATTTGTTGCTAGGCAAAGTAGTCAAGGCAAATGGCCACTGTGCAAATGTGGGTAAATAGTTCGAATGCGTTCCACGGTTTCCTCATTCATGTTGTGCCTTTTGAATGAAAAAACTGCTCATTATTCTATTGTGATTTTTGACGGCCGAATCATGATGTTTACTGTTGTATTTTGGCTCAAATAACTGAAAATATGCAATCTCAAGTTTCTGAGCCAATTTTGGGTTAAATATCAGTGCATAACTAAGGAGTTAGTGAAGTTCAGTGCAAAGGTAAAGTTTATTGTTTGAGTGTTTGCTCCTTACGTTCATTTGTGTTCTCTCACGATATCTAATGCTGGACAACCTCCTTGTAGTCAAACGGCACAGAAATGCATTGTTATCCAGGGATATAGACTCAGAGCACGAGTCATGAATGGCTAGAGCGATTATCGTGCAACGATTGAATGGGCATGTATAAGACTCTGGAACCTATTTTATGGCAAAACTATGTGAACGTCCTCTCTTTTTTTGTTGTATATTTTATTGCCTTTTCAATCGCGGTGCCCTGGCATCCCCTGCCGTATGCCCTTGCAAAAGGCAGTAGGCTAGTCCGTAGCGCCATGGTGCAGATGAAGAGTCATCGTTGGAAAGGCGTGCTATTATTTGTTCGACATATATCAACACTCTCCTTCTATTGCCTGTCACCTCTTTCAATTCCTATGCTTTACATTGCAGATTGATTCATGCGCCGTCAGGTATGTATTACATGTACTGCAGTGAATAAATAAAGTAGAATTTAGTGAGTTTATGTTATGAGGTCAACTTTAATGCCCTAATTGTATTAAGAAAGAGATATGATGTATCCCAGAGTGTAATTATCTCTCCTGAACACTTCCTGGTGAAAAAAACTTTATATCCCATTCTTTTTGTCCCTTTATTTAATGGCTTGGATACGTAAAAGTTTTAAATGCGGCCAAGTGTTAAATGAGTGTATTTGGTCGGTGAATGGTAAGCAAATTTCAGATAATAAACATTTATTTCAGATAAATGAGCTCAAAATTTGGGAAGAACGTATAAACGTTTGGGTACCCGTATGATTGTTTTCAAGTAGGTGTTTTAGAAAAATGTGAGGTGGAGTCCATATTTCTGTAAATTCTGATATGTTCTTTGATGCATGTGGTAAAGCTTCTACCAGTCTGGCCGATGTATGCAATAGCTGGATTAATGTTAATTTAATTTAAATTGCTCTTGACCGTAGTAATTCTCTGATCATTCTCTAGGTAAGGCTCCAATATAGCTTCATTTAAGACGTCGCCCTCCTATCTGTCCATTAAGGTCTGTACACTTTCGTTTTATTCATAAACTGTGAGCCACGGAACCTAGCCAACACGAGAGAAATTTTCTTTTTTTGCAAGTTTATCTCTAATATTCACCGATTCTGAGTGCCATTTTACTTAATGCATGCGGAAGAGCTGAGTGCAATCATAAGGTTTTCTTCTCCCAGAAAAAAGCGTTACACCTGCTTTCATCACAGAGGAAGGATATTGAAAGAAGGGTCTTGAACTCCTTTCGAGACGACATTGTTTATTTTCTCATGAATGAAAAGAGGGAAAAGGCCGAGGGAGGTATATATTATCGACTTTTAAAAGGGAAGTTCGCTCCCCTCTTTCTCCATGGAAATCTTTCCATTCCCTTAAATGCCAGGGATTCGGAGAATTAAACCGCGCTCCTCAGGTGAGGTTTCTTCTGAAAAACAAAACTAAGAGGCTTTCTTTTGTGGAGATATTTTTATATCACTTGTATCATTTTCCGGTAGAACTTAAAAAGTGAGGGAGAAGAATTAAAAAAAAGGAATTCTTTTCGTATTTTTGGTGGCGATTAGATTTTTTTTTCACAAGGAAATCGAGGCCCTTTTCTCTTTCTTTGCGTTGAACAGCTCACGCAAGAAGTGCAAAGAATGATTTTAACTGATTATTCTCAGCCGCCTTAGAAGAAATATGGCGCTCCCTTTGATACACTTTGCATTTGTGAAGTGATCGCGTGATGAATGAGGGCTGGGACTTTTCGAACTTCCTCCTGAAGCTGGTTTCCAACTAATGAAGGGAAGTGTTTCCAGGGTTGGCGAAGTGTTAACTGAAAAAGAAAGGTTAAATAAAATGTTAATTACATCGAAATTATCATTGTTTAAATAGGTTATTAATTTTCTTTGTCTTACTCCTGGAAGATATAAGTATACATGCCCACGCTATAACTATTCTCTCAAAACACTAAATCCTTAAAAAGATTTCATTCCTTCAAAAAGTACGCTACTATAACGTCCACGCTACAACAATGCTTTCCTACCCTCACCAACCTACTACAAAGATTTTATTCCTTAAAAATTATGCCACAACATGCTCCACGTTACCACAATGCATCCTCTAATCACCAATACACTATATACATTTGATTCCCTCAAAAAATCTACTACAACAGTATCCTCTTCAATCATCAACCCACTACAGGGATTTCATTCCTTCCAACTTTACGCTATAACATCACCTGCGCTGCAACTATATTCCCCTCCAATCACCAATGCAATACGAGGATTTCATTCCTTAAAACAGTGCACTAGAACATCACATAAGCCATAACAATGCCCATTTAATTTCGTCATTTTAACGGTGAAATAGTGCATGCAATGTCATGCCTTTACTAAAATCACATTATCAACTCAAACACAGCACCCTGGATTAATTTCGTTGTCCACAGCATTCATCAATCTGATATCAAGGTACCTTCACACCGCTGCCCCATGATCGTTTCCCGTTAAATACGGCCTCCACTTTCTCATTTATTATTAAAATTACATTTCGAACCTCCTTCGACATTCAGGAATGCTTATCTACAATATGTTCCGTAAAAATTGCATTTCGCGCTTTTTCATTTCCCAGAAATGCTGTTTTCCCTACTGGAAATAGCCATTTCGGGCCCGTGGACTGTCCCACTCCAGAACCCTCTTTTTACTCCACTATCATATATCATATAATTATCATATTTAAGACGTATAAGCAGTAACTATACCTTGACTACCTATTCCTAAAACCTCGAAATTTTTCGGGGGAATTTTACGAAAAAATTGCAAAATTGGTCATTTTGAAACGCTTTTTCCTCCAGTTTTACGTGTCACATGGGTATGTTTGATACATTAAATAAATGCGCGTTCTTTCCAATACCCCGTGGTATCATTGTCATTTTCGTCATCAATGGGGGTTTTCCGCAAAAAAAATGTTTGCTTCTATGAAGGAAGCCCATGTTTACCTAGTGGTTCATACAGGTTGACTCAAAGTTAGAAATACGTTTGCTTTTTGTGCTGTATCATGAGACACTGAGAATTTTCGGCTACACCAGGAGAAATTCTCTTTAGCAGAATGGAATCCAATTATAGTCGTATTTCCAACGTAGTTTGGGTTAGGATTCAAATCGTCTCAAAATCGTGATCATCATTACTCTCAGTAGGGAGTTAAAAATAGAGATACCTCGTCTTACAATTAGTTTAGTCCAACGTGCTGTACTGTAGGGCTTTGTGAAAGCGCTCAATGTGAAGTGGCTGTAAATTCCAACGTAATATTAGCTATTATTAGTTATGTGAGGCAAAGAGGGGGAATTAGATTTTAATAAGACCCACTCGATCAGAAAAAACAGCGTTATATAGCTCGAGACGAAGATGATGCACTATAGCCAATTTAGCAAATCCTCATTTAACCGTCGGTGGAATCCTAGCTCTTCTGCGAGACTAAATATTTCATACCTATCATAGTAATATGTACTATGATTTGTAAAGTTAAGTTGTGTTAAATAATGATTGTAATATTATAATTGCATTTAGCCATTATGAAGTAATTTACATAAAAACTAGGCGCGTTAGGTGAATACAGTTAGAAGAAATATGCGATTTAAAAGTATTTACCTACTCTTTGTTGCTGCATTGTCAATAAAACAATGCAAATAGTCTATTATATAGGCACTTACAAATCGAAAAATTTACGTTAGGACATTGCACAAGAAATACTAGCCTCTCATGTATGACTCATACCAGGGGTCGCATAAGTGAGCATACGACATTCAGCAAGCATCTTCATGAATAACATTTGAGGCATCGTGCTTGTTTACTTAGCTTTTTTCTTGCTCTCGAAGATTGTAGCAGTGGGAGATTGGCCGAATATTTTACGAAGATTTTTTCTTCTGTGGGTTGGAAGTGAGCAATGAAACCACCACATCGAACATTTACTTACCTCCGCTGTTCTCCCTTCTTTCCACCGCTATAGTTTTGCTTCTACTTGGCCAATAGAACAGTCAAGCAGTCTTGGAATCTGATAATAACTTGGTCTTCTGTTTCTTGTGGAGTTCCCCATGGATCTGTTTTGGGCCCTCTACTCTTTTTTATATTTGTTAGTGACATATCGAGCGCGATTAAAAATAGCAAGTACATGATATATGCAGATGACCTTGTCCAGATGACAAATTTACATTCATTCCCCGATCGATAAAATAGCCGATAGTATCAGCTTATTGAACCATGATGTCAGTGAAAAGACTAAACGGGTGGACTACAATACCTTATTCTTAACAGCCCAAAGACAAAATCCATCAACATCGGAAACTCAAGGATTCTCAACAAATTCGATAACTATCACCCCCCTCGAGTCTCAGTGGGTGATCATAAAATACCATATAGTGACTCAGTTCGCGCTCTTGGACCTACCCTTACGAGGAATCTGTCTTGGAACCAACATGTTAATGACATCTGCAATAAAGTTAATATATATCTCCATCAGTTAAAACTTCATATGAAAATACTTCCCATTTCCACGCGTAAAATGTTAATCTCCACACTGATATTCCCTTCCTTTTGATTATTGTAGCCTTGTTTTTAATGACGTACCTTAAGTGTTGGATAAAAAAATTACAAAGGCAACTAAATTCATGTGCAAGATTTGTATTTAATCTAAGACTAGCCTAGATTAGCTAAATCTTTGTAACCACAGAAAATATCTATTAGAGACCCTTCTCTTTAATATTATGTTCGGAGAAAATCCCTAATTACCTTATAGAAATGTTCAAGGTCAGGTCTGAATCTACTCAGAAGACATCTCGTATAAACGACTGTTCTTTACGTTATCCAATTTCTAGAACAACTATTTACCGAAAGTCGTTTTAATTACTGTCTCCAAATTTTTATATTCTCTGCCCAATAACTTAGAGCATAAGAGTTCCATTTATACATTTTAAAATTATAAATTCGTGACTCTACTCAATGCAAGGCAAAATATAACTTAATTCACTATAACTTAATTTACAGCCTGATAATTGTAATATATTTTCCCTATCTTTCCTCTTTTTTTGTTTTGTATCTAATCATTGTATCTATGTCTTTGTTTTTCATGTATTTCATTCATATCTTTTTGTCCATAAAAATCTTATGTTGTATCCCAACTATCAAATTGTATTCCCATTTCTTCGATGAGCCTATTTTAAGTTTTATTTATTTTTTGTTGTACTTATTGCTGTCAAGCTTTGCTGAAAAGCGTAAATTAACCGCATAAAATTCTGTCAAATTTGTGTTGTACTTTTTGCTGAGCGAAGTATTTCATTTTTTAGCAATAGAATTTGCTCCATGGGTGTTGCCCGGAGTAAAATTAATATATATTCTATTCTGATGCTTAAGACAGCGTCTATGAGTGAGCGCGTGCCAGCGCCTGAAATTAGGTGGCCAATAGTCTAGAGCCATAGACGGCGTAGAAAAACCAATATATGTCGTGATGCACTATCGAATCACTGTACGTTTTAGGCCCCAAATTTTCTTAAGTGACCGCCATTACCCAACTATCCTCTCCATAGTCACTCCTTCGTCTTTCTTTCTCGTCCTTTTGTTTTTTCTTCCACCCTATAATAATATCATCATTCCACGTGTGCCACGTAAATAAGTTCCATTTTTGCTGTCTCGATCGCCTCGCAATGTCATCTTTAGGTGCCTTCAACAAGTAATCATTTCCGCTAACTTTTCCCTAAAAAATTCACTAATAGAAAACACAAACATATGAACACACCTACAATTCATCGTTGGACAATAGAGACACTCCTAATAGTTAACCTGAAAGATCTTATATAAATTTATTTTTTAGTCTGCCGCTGGTGATTATAATTTTCAATAAATATTTAAAAAGTGTGGTCAAAATAAATGCTTTCTTTGGACTGTGGATTATTGTATACCTTCCATAGAACTCGTGTTATGCCGTGAAGATTATGGCCAGCTTTTCCTAAAAAACGTTCCGGAAATATTTTATGGTGTGCGGACCTCTATATTCTGAATTTGGTACAGCTTTTAGGTTCCCTCCGGCCATATTTTAACGTTTGCCGTTTAGTGTAAAATAACGAATCTATTCAGACACAGCCCCCGACTGTATTGAAAATTTTAATGTGAGGGAAAAATTTGTCTCATCGATGTAAGACATACCAGGTAACAGCTGCATTTTCAGATAGCCTCCAACGCTTGTAGGAGCTAGAAAATTGGTAATACATTAAAATAAATGTAAAAATGTTTAAAAGTAAACTTTTCACTCCGTAATGTATTTAATTAAATACTCGATAGCGATGCTTAGACCTTCATTTTATTACCTTTTTATTTTTTTGAGTCCGATTTTATTTATTGGCCGTCGTGTTCCTGTCTTTTTTAAATAATTTTTATTTAATTCTTTTTAGTGAATTAAAAATGTATGACAGTGGAAATATTTAGATAAATATAAGACATGAGAAAACAAATATTTTAATTTTTGACGCAGTCTTTGAAACTTTATTAGTGAATATAAAAGAAAATTTGTGACTGGAAATATTTAAATATTTCGGATAAATGGGAGAAAAACCTTACTGTAGATGTTTTCTTATACAATTTACAGTTAGCGTTAGTAATTGTTTTAAGTAACTTTAATTTTTAAAATGCATCAATCTGAATTTACAAATTTCTGAGTAGATTTAGTTCCTCAACGAGGGATCATGCATCAAAAACCGTTGAGCCGTTGGGCTGCTACGGTGGAATAAACATGAAAACATACCACTTCCGGTCAGCCTGTTAACATTCGCGGTGACGTCCCGGATATATCGAGGGGTCATACTTAAAAAACGGTTGGGCCGTTCCACTGTTACCTTTGGAAAATACTTACATACATACATACCTAGGTGCTGAAAACATACTCCTTTTTTCCGGGTAGTCGTGTAATAATGAAGGTATTTCGTTTTGACAATTTACCAAATAAATAAAGTAACACTGAATGCATCTATAAATTGGATCGATTTTTAAATATTAATGATGGAGGAATAATTTTTATTTCAAAAACTTTTTATTATCATTCATCCTATTTGAAATAGAAGATTTTATTACCAAAAGTATAATATTATTTCTTTTATGGAGATTACTTTTGCTCATGTTGCCAAATTCTTGAAAGAAGGAGTAACGCATTAAGGAATTACATCTTATTGCACATTATAGAAAATTAAAAATATTGATTTGAAATTATTTTATTTGAATTCCAATTCCTATGCGGCAGAATTGATTTATAGTTGATTTGTACTTACTGGTAATATATTCGAAGTGAATACTCATTCGTGGATGAAATCGCATTTTAAATCAGTGAAGTAGAAACTGTCCTCCTGGGAATAGCTGCATCAATTATTTCGTGACCCAGATAGGGAGATTGCAAAAGATTAAACGCCGGGAGAAACTCAAGTCAAGGAGATTTGAAGCGATTTCCTTGCCAAGAGCGACTACTTTGGTGTGGAGTAATTACTTTACACTCCTAATTGGAAATAGAATTCCGTGATTTTGTGGTCTTCGTGTGTAAAATTTAATTTGTTTGCCTTGAGCGTGTGAGAGGCTAACAGTGACATATTAAAAATGGAGGTACGGAGCAGGAGGAGGATTGAAAGTGAAAATAGGGGAAAATATTCCATTGGTAGAGAATATTTTTATATTTGCACATATGCCATTGATAGTAAATCAAGGCCAGAATAAGTAAAGGAAAATAAAAGAATAAATTCCCCTATTAGTTCTTTAGTTTGAGTAGATCCTTATACTTCGTAATCCCAACGATATTAATGTGATTATGTTATTGTTACGAAATAATATTTTCGACATATATCCTCTGTCTATGGTATTGTGAAATATTATGTTTCAATTATTTTTTACACACGAAATTATTTTATAAGAAAGTACCTTGATTTATAATTTCCTAGCAACAATAGAGCAAACTGGATTCATGTGTGTAGTACATGAGTAATCATAAAGCCTGTCTTTCCTGAAACGAGTTTGATCTACCAAGACTAATATTGCAGGGACTACAATGATAAAACTTTGGAGACTTATGAAATTCTTTCTTTTCGCATGGCCACAAAATTTGGTTTTGCGATTCCGTTGGCTCTGACTCAGTTTTGTGGAACGCATTCTGAAATTTACCACGAAGGTCTATGCCATCATCATGTGTGTCTGGCTCAAATTGACGCCTCAGACCAAGATAGATACATGCATGAGGATATAATTGGAAGTGTGAGTTGGATGGAGGAGAGTAGAACATCTAACGAAAGAGGACCACGGTTTTTTGTACAATCTGTCGGCCGGAATAGGTACTGTAATGGAAGTACTCCAGTCACTGTGCCTAGTCAGTGGTCAGATTGCCAATGAAATATTTCTGCTACTGGGGGAACACGAACCTGGGACAGTACTCCACCATCCTATATATCCGTAACTCTAGAGTACTCAGTGAAAATATGAGCTCGATGATGGTAGATCATCATTAGAATGCTTTTTCGTTATTACCATTGAAATCAAATTTGCAAAGATTTCCATATAGATTTACGCAGTTGTTTCGAAACATTAAGGCCCAATAACCAAATAACTAATTGTAGAAAGTTGCATTTTTTCTTTTTCTGCGAAACGACCTCTGACGTCATTTCATCTATCGATCGAGCCCGTGGTTCGATTCCCGGTGAAAACGGATATTTTTTCTAAGTATTTTCTAAATCTTTATACTGTTGTATTTCCGGCAGAAGTGCACATCTTCTCAAAAGCCTTTTTAAGGCATTTTTTAGAATGTATCGGGAAGAAGAGGGAAGAAGCGATAGATGAAATGACGACACGGCCGTTATGGGAAGGTTGCCCGTCCATTCAACTTTAGCCTCCTATATCTCTGGCAATTTTTGGAATCTTTAAGAGATGATTTGCAAATGATCATTTGTCATGGTCCCATGCACGATTAAGTAAAAAGGAACCATCGTGATAAACCTCCATTCTTATCGTTCCCAGAAGTTGTCATATCTCAATGAATGCGCTAAAGTTGAAGTAGAGTTTTATGGAATGAAGTTTCACATCCCGACAGGTTTCTTAGAATGGATACATACTGCAGAGAAAACTCGTGAGACGGATAGCACGGATAATCGAATGTGGGAGTACCTTAGGCCGCAACTTCCAGGCGTGACCCCGGGAAGCGAGGCACCATCTCGCCGCAGTAATAATGAAGCTCGACCCCATCCACACCATCTCAACCGCCCTCAGTATGTCTCTTCTCACTCCCGTTAGCCCATCATCGCTCCCTCCCCTCCCTTCCAACCCACTTCCCGTAGGACGAGCTTCGGAGGCCATATTTGCCATTCTCAGAATTACATTTCGCTCTCATCCCCCAGCTTTTCAACCGCCCTTTCAAGTTGGACCCTTAGCCCACGGATGAAGTCCGCCTTAGAGCGGGTTGATCAGGGTCTGCTGTGATGGGAATTTCAGGAGATTAAAGGGAAAGGGTCAAGCACGTGATAAGGGTGAGAGGCAAGATACTGTGGCGACAGATAAGTAATCTGTGACGACTGATTGTTCAAAGGGCAACATATCAGGTGCCCGCATATCTTCCTTCCTCTTGTTCTAAAGTCCTACTTTTACTATTTTAGTGCACTGCAGAGCGTAAGACTTCATAGTGGTCGAGATGTTATCAAAATATTGTCATAATATTAACTATTAAGTTCTAAGGAGTACAGTTGACTTCCGTAAGCGTGTAAAAACCTTCCCGATTTCAAATCACATCGATGAGATAGGGAAAATTAATGAAATCATACTTAGACCTAATTTTCCCATAGGATTGCATAGATATTCCTTACGCTCTAGGGAAGTAAATTTTTTTGGTAATTTGTTGTATACGTTAATTATTTCCTTTACTTCATTGGCAGTGCTCAATTGTTTACATCTATTCAGCACGGCGATATGTGAATACATAATCTACGGAGGAAATTTCAGATTTCTCCCAGTGACGTCATTTCTGAGTGAAGCTTGCGTGGCTATTGGAATTCCGTCCAAAGTGGAGATATGCTCAAATGGAGCAATTATTCTATTTTTGTGACTCAGTCGTAAAAACATTTAAATTGCAAGTTTATTATCAGACTAATGATTCAACTTATAATTAAAGGCAAACGGAAAATTGTGTTCGTTTATTCTGTCAATAGTTTAGCAGCTCCATAAATTATGATTGAGAGCTTGTAGCATGGAATGACATTGCTTTTGGTGAATGAAAAGATCTCAGGTGCTGAAACTAACTGACCTTGAGGCTACAATGTTCATGCATAGCATTGCCTCATGCTCTTCCAACATGTAATAGAATGGAGATTTATTTTTACAGATGTATATTACATTTCATTGTACTTTTGGAAAGTAGCATGTAACCAACTCGCTCGCTTTTTGACCCCCAGATTTAACCTTGTATTTAAAACCCCAAACACTGTAATGTACTTAGTTACGTAAAATTGTAAAGCCCTATGTTGTTTGCCAATGACTGTAACGTGTCCTTTCCCTTGGGCTTTTCCCCCATAGTTTTGCCCTTTTTATCCCCTTTCCCGGCCGCTTACTTGGATTTAATACAGGTTAGCCATACATTACAGAATTTTAAACAAAACAATTTATTCTACTCACAAATTGCATGTGGAAAGTCTAACTGTCAATAATAATTTTCCCTCTTTTATACTTGTGCACACAGACACGAAAAGTTATTCAGTTATCTACCCTGTGTTTAAAAAGAATGAATATTACACTTATCAAACATTATCCAGAAATGGAATCAATAATCGTCTACTCATGTGAAACTAATTATTCCCAGGTAAATGCACCAATGTATGTACAAATACCTGAATGGTGATCTGTATTATTGGGTTTCCGATGTTCCCGGGTCCGCTGTGCAGGTGCGGCACCGATAACTAGATCAGTGTTCTTGGTCCTGGGTGGTTGGGTCCCAGAAGTTCTCCCCTCTCTAGGCCACTGTGTTGAAGTAGTGTCCCCTAACTTCACGGTTACGGTACGTGGTGAGTCTCCAGTTGGACTCCAGTTGGGCAGCGTTTCACCTCCTATTGCGACTAGTGATCTGCGGGTAGATTCCCTCTATTCGTAGTTACCGCCTCTTGTATTCACCCTCAACAATATCTTCCCCTTTCTGCATCTGTGTTGAATCTCTCCCCTTGGGTTTTTCCCGAGTTCTTTATCTCAAGCGATAACGGCGAAGTTGTGGTTGGCGTCGCGGTACATGAAAATAGAATTTTCGAAAGAGTTTACCTCTGAAACCTGCGTGCTTGCTCGAGCAACTCCCAATTTTCGTTTGCCCAACCTTTGGAATGACCTCGCGGTGCGCTTTCAGGATGTTGTCCAATGGATATTGTTCAAAGATCGCCCTCCAAGCTCACCACACCACTCGCACAACGGTAATTGTCGCGCGCGCTTGTGCATAATGTAGTAAATATTTGATCGTATGATTGTCCTTCAAGTAGGATTGAATACACACCAGAAACGGAAGTACCGAAGGTAAATGAAAATGCATGCCCATTGCAGCCTAAATAGATATCTTATATCAAAGTTAAAATTGGAATGTGGATGTTGACAGATGAGCATATATGCCAGTAGGATTAAAGCTTGTGACGTATATCAATAATTAAAAGAAGTGAAGATGAGGATAATTCAGGTGAATGGAAAATACTTGTAACATAGATCAAATATTTTCTGAGGAACCTGGTGACTATTCTGATCCTTTGCTATTCCTAAGAAGCATTCTACAAAGGCATGGGTTATTCTCTTTTTTTAGAACGTTGCCCAACATGTCATGCGAGTACAACACGGAAATATGATTTGCTCTATGAGCGCATCGTTCACCGAATAATGTTTCCTTTACTAAACCCTGATGTCAGGATTTAAGTAAGCACTTCGTCTCTCTGAAAACAAACATAATGCCCCGAGCTTTTAAGCGGTAGGAAATATCATTTAAAAAAAAAACAGATAAATCGTCGCAGTGCAAAGGAATGAAACGGGACAAGGCTTTAGCTTTTCCGGGGCGTCTTTCACATCCATTAACTTGATTTGATCCATTGATCGAAGATCAAGGCACAATGAACGACTGTAAGAGGAGCAATACTTGCGGGTGAAAGATTCACAATAGTCACCACTCCCCCCAATTTTGAATTTATTGTTAACTCAACACTACTGGAGAAGTGTATGTTTGTTTTTTTTCAACTAATAATGTCGAATTCATTTATTCCTCAGTTTGAACAGCTTTTTTATTCATATATTTGTAATTTTTAAACATAAAAAACTTGAGGGTATTGTATTCTGTCAGAAGTTTGCAAACCTAAAATCTTTAAGCATCGGCTGTTACACCTCAGTCGCAATTCCACACTTAAATGCCTAAACGCACGGACTTGCACTGAATCTTCAAAATTTGTCCCTCCCACTTGTACACAGTGTTTATCCCCCTCCCGAAACACAATCCTGGTAACAATACCTGCCACACCCTAATGTTTTGTCTATAGTCATTGAATTCGTTCAAAATGCCGATTTAAAAGCTTTCGCCTTAAATGAAAGGGTAATTACAAATTTATATAATTTATTTTTCACGACTTAGGTGAACATTAAAAAGCAATTTTGGACTCAAAAACCGAAGTTCTTTTTCTCTCCTGCACACATCAACTCTACTCTCTTTCTGTTTTTAAGTTCGCTTCTTAGTGCGCATGATCTGAAATGAATGGAAACAAACTGCACGGTTACGCAGCGAAGTGAGCAGTGCACTACAGTGACCGACAAGCGTCTTCTTTTAGTAGTTCAAGTAATCTCTTTAGAATTACACCTATTAAAATACTTGAATTTTCTAAATATCTAGAAAAAAAATTGACTTTCTAAGTATATTCTTAGGATAAACTATTCTATATATTTTTTTAAATTTATTACCCTTGAAATTTACCCAGTATTATCACAATTTACTCGTTTACCTAAAGAAAAATATTTTTATGTCCAATGCTCTTTGACAAAGTCTATAACTACTATTTCATTTTTGTGTTTTCATCAGAGCATACGAAAACTCGCCTTAAAATTGAAAAATTAGTATCAGTTTTGTATCCTTGTCGTTTCCCCTCTGGATTTGCTTGTAAATTTCTCTAGCAAAATTTCTCTTCTTTTCTAGTACATATCAGCGAATCTAAGTTTTCCATCTGCTGATGTGTTCCTAAATTCTTCTAAGGATGCTTCCTTGGTTGGTTATTTGAGGAAGCTACTGGAAATTGAGGTCATTAGCGCAAATTAGGTCCGGTGATTAGGTTGCTAAGGGAAGGTTCATTGTGGGAGTGGAGACAGGATTGAGAGAAAACTGCCGTCAAATTAGCTGCCTCACAATAAAGGGTGCCAAAGGGAAAACAGTTTAACGACTCATCTTACAGATAAATTATTGTCCTTGAATTTCTCTTCACATAGGACCCACGTTTTGGATGAAAAAGTGCAAAACTCGGAGAAGGAGAGAATAGCGTTGCTCAAAACTTGTTGCATGAGACGGGTGGCAAAGATTAAATTTACCGCTAAGATCAGAAGCGATGAAGTGTACAATAAAATTGGAGAGGAGAGCTCCATCAGTAAGGCAAAGTTTAGATGTATGGGTCAAAATTTGAGACACTGAATTTGTCAAGAGGATAAGAGAAGGTAAAATCGTACTAGGAAGAGCGAGGGACAGAAATATAGACCAGGTAGAACGAGATATGAAACAGAAGAGCTGCAAGGGCATAAAAGAGTAGACAGGGATAGGGAAGACTTAAGGCCTGCACTTAACGAGTCTTAGGATTGAATGAATAATTATGATGACGTCGTTCGAGCAGGGATCGGGATTCCACTGATTATTTTCCGGCTCTTTAAGTCCAAAATCGGGCCCTCGAACTGGGAAGTCAGTTCTTCAGCCACCACACCCACCCCATCCACTGGTACTTGTTTGTTTTGCTTCAAGATATCAGTGGGAGGCGTGTAGATTTACGCGTTTGGGCTCCGAACGTCGGGCAATATCTGTATGAGAGGATCAATTTCTTTGTCCGGAAATACCAAGGGTTACACTATAGAAAATATTTACTGCTTAAGTGTGACGGTTCTCAACGTTACAAATTTAGGTTTTTGAGATATATAGTGTAATAGTTTTCATAAATGATTTCGTGAGAAAAACATTTTCACTAAAATGCTCACAAAAGCTAAACTGATAAATTACATGCAGTCTGATTTCCGTTACCGGAAAATCATAAGTTTCTGGGAGAAAAATGCAGAGTGATATTTTTGTATTATAATTTATTTATACATATACAATAAAATAATAATAATTTACCGCTGTCACACCTCGCGATAAAAATACTAAACTTCTGATGATTTCATACCGACCGCTGTTATTAGTACCATTAGTTAAATCATTTTCTGCCGCATATGATTGACTCAGGAAAGCAAGGAAGGAGTAGAAGGAAGAGGAGAAATCTTTTTTCGTTCCGTTGATAGAATTAAATAGAAATTTACCAACCGTTACATGTAACCTTTTATAACTTTTTTTTCTCACTTTTTGAGGATATGCATAATATATGCCTAAAAGTTGTAACTTGCGTATACGGGTATCCCTATGTCTATGACTGCGTGCAGTTTGGCCGTGGAACGCTGAGTCCATACTCATATACTACATGTTCTTACGGCGGTTCACAAAGTAGTTTTTTTAGTTGTATGTAATTACCTCTGAGGATCCAAAGAAATCGGGTCGCCGAGCGTCTGCATAAGCGTATAATGTTTATCGTATAGTTGCAGTACTTCCTTATTCATACTAGCTATTATTGTCTACCTTTGAAACAAAGCTAGGTGTAAATTAACCAAAACATGTGTAATTTCTAGCCCGTTTTCCCCTCTCTCCATTCGTCATAGTTTGTCTCCTTCCACGCACCAATGAGGCTGTTCGCTGGGCAGCATGTAGTTCTAGAGTTCTCCGATGCTCTGTTACTTTAAACTTCTGGAGGGCACCTCCTTCCTGTTTCGGCTGATTGACGACTCTCCCAACAGATACGCTAATACTTTAGTATTTACTCCCGCTAAGTCCCTAGCCTATTACGGCATACGGAATGCGATGGTGAGTGTCGAGACAGAGAAAAAAAAGGGTTTATAGTGGGTGGGTAATGAATGGGCTGAGATGCTAGTCGGAGTATAAATCCTAACGCTTCGTCAACGATAGTTGGGAGGTGAATTACTGGCTGTTTAAACTTGAAGTTTGCCTATTGAACTAAAGAAGAGTTAAGACAACCTTAAGTTAGTCATGCATTAGCGATTAAAAATAAGTGTAGGAGTACACAGCATGGAAAGTCGCAGTTTCAGAGTGGCGCAAGAGATGATCACTTCAAAGCAAGTAGCCTAAAAAAAGGGTAGGAAATATCAATTACAAGGCAGTTGATGAGCAGAAACTTATACATATGATTTGCCCTTTTGTAAGATTTAATGCTTGGCCTGAATGTGTATGTCTTCAAATTATGATAGGTGTTTCGTCGGTAGCATTATTTTTGTCTTGCACAGGAGTGAAGAGGTCAACTTAATTTTCAGCCTGCCAATGTGGTATGTAACAGGCGTAATGCTCCTGGGAAAATGCATTTGTGATGAAGGGAAAAATGCGTTATTCCCAGCAGTATGAATATTCTGTGGTTTAATTTCCTCACGATCAGTATGTTACGACTAGGTTGTTTAATTGAATTATTCAGTCTTTTAAGGAAATGATTACCCTATGCATATTGCAACATTTTTCAATCTGCTATTATTGAAATATAATTTTCCTCTAACTCCTCTCCACAGCTCATCCAAATCGTTCAAAATATTGTGTTTGTCTTATTAATTTTAGTAGTGAGAATTAGTGATGACTTTGGGGCCAGGTCACTTGTAGAGTTTGGAGGTTATACGTATTATTTTACCTTTTATCACTTAAAATACTGAAAGATACAAGCCTTTTTAATGCATTTGTACAAATGTATTAGCTTTTTAAATATACATGCCTTTCAAAGAGATTTATTTCAAGAGAATATGATAAAGGTGCATATAGAATTAGACTTTAGTTTTAATCTCAAGAAATATACTTTCCATTGCAACTATAAACTTTCATTAAGAGTTAAAGGACGACATATTTGTACCCTTGGTAAAGTTCGCGTTTTAAAAAAATCGTAGGTTGCTCATAATCTTAAGAGGACCTGCAGAACGTCAATCATAAAGTGTCTTACTTTATTTTTCTTGAAGGAATACGACAAAAAACTCCACTCCGCAGCTAAGTGTGCGTTATGTCTGCCTTAATTTATCACTGTTGAAAAACGTTCCATTACAAATGAAAGCTTTAAATTTTTCGAGAAGGCTGTTCAGAAAAAGAGGCGTGATAAATGTTATAGGGCGATATTGAGACTCTTAGTCTCTCTAAAAGCCCTTTTCTCGTTTAAATAGCAAGTAAGTATGTCACAAATGTTAGAGCAAGGAGGCCGTTTGGTGTACGCTTACAAGTTTTGAAAATTAAGTGTCAAACTTAGTAGGTAATTAAATGATCTAAAATTTTCCCGGGTAACTGATGTAAAAAGGTTTCCCAAGTATTCCACCGGGTAATAGGCTTCTTATCTGCCAACGTCTTATCGAAGTCGTTCTTATCGAAGAACGACTTTCTCTTCATCTTCAGGGGTTTTAAATACCGCTCGAGTTAAATTTGGCCGTTATTTATACCAAACTATTGGGATCAGGTGTCTCCTGATTGGTTCATTTGTCTGATTGGCCGTTGACTGATTTTCTCATCTTACCTTAAATTTTTAATGAAATTGATGAAATGCTCCAGGCACTTCTAAATTGAAAACCAGTGTCTCGATCAAGAATTCTTTTTCCTAGGCGGGTCTTTGATTAAAGGGTCCCAATAGCCATGCGTGCAGCTAAGTATATTTGCATCTTCATATTATTCTTCTTTCTTTTCTTCTTCTTTCTTGAAGCGGAGAGAGAAGGTGGCGATGGAAGTGGAAGGTAATGGATGAGAAGGAAGATATTTGTTTTTTGCGTAACGGGTGGAGGGTTAGTAGAATATGGGTGCCGGATACTTGTACTATTAAGAATATTGATAGTGCAAGAACATTTGCGGAAATTGCAGTTCTAGTAGCCCAGTTTTAATAGTTATAAAAAGAGTTATAAAGCTGAGAACTTTTACCAGGATAATAAATTTCTTTGATTGCTCACAAATATCATATACAAGGGCGTAGTGCATCCATTAAATAATTTTCACTGAGTTCCGGTGGTAAAAAATGTCTGCTAATTTTTCCCTTATTACGAAACACATCTATAGTTACTGTTTCCTTCATCGCAATGTGAGCATCCGTAATATGGCTGTTCATGTTAAATACAAGAATGTATGACTCACTATCATAATGGTGACTTATAAATTTAGTTTTCATTGTTAAAAATTCAAAAGGAAATAATAAAAAGATGAGGATACATGGTTATCTCTTCGACTCTCTCTTACTGCGTAGGTGTTGAATGTATATAACTGTAAATTGGAACAGATAGTCAAGCTGATTTCACTTAATGTGACGCCAAAAAGTATTATGGTGGCCAAATTAAAAGAAGCGTGAAAAATTTGTTGAAATGTACTTTGAATTTGCTCATATCTACGTTTTCAGGAGTTTTAAATGCGACATGATTACTGTCATCTGGCGCGCTGGCGTGAGTGTGAACTACTCGAACATGTAGTCAAGTAAAATAAGGACGTTGGACCAACATCTGGACCACCTATTCTTAATTGGGAAAAGACCTTAGCTCTAAATCGTCTGAGCGAATAGCTACATCCGATAATCTTCCACTCTCAGCGTCATTGGTTTCCCAACCTAGGGTACACCTGCCCAAATAGGTTTTGCTGAACGTGTAGGCATAAAACTGCGGTGGATATTTTTTAGTGAAACCTTGATCCATGCTTTGGTGCTGTGTGGAGATCACTTCACGTGCATTACTCCGTCCATCGAATGTTACACCGTGGTCCTCTTGGCACCTTTCGTTACTTGCAAGCTAAGTCGACGCCTGGTTTCTCTCCCCTCTTGCTTCTTTTCCATAAAAAAAATTCTTCCCTTTGCTCTTTGCTCTTTACCTCTTCTTACCTTTGCTCTTGTCCTCAACGATGGAAATGACTTCAGTTGTCGTTCGCTTCCCCAAATAACCAACCAGACAACACAAGGGGGATGGTGAAGTCAAAAAAGTAAAGGAACTGCTGCTTTACACTGACATGGTCATGATTCACACAAACGCACACCTTGCCACCCACCTGAGTCGCCCTGAGTGGAGGATTTATCGATCTCGTGAAACCCAATTCCACCCTCCCTTCGCTTCTTTCCTTATCCCTATGTGCCAACAACCTCTCCTCTTCCTGTCCTCACCTATCCCTTCCCTTTCTCAACCATTTATTACCCACCCCCATGCCTCATCTACCCTCTCACTCCTCTCCCCCCTCGAGACCCCCTTCCCCGAAAAGAATGAAGGCTTCCCCCTCCACTCGCCCCTTCACGACCAATTGCCCTTTTTGTATGATGAATATTTTTGATGCGCGTCTATTCATTTAAATGTAAATGAAACAATATTATGAATGGGGATGAATTTTGGTACATATATATTAATAATATTTTACGTCCCATTCATTTGGTTCAATGAAAATATTATATCTGTTCTCAGAGAAGATGATTGATATTTTTAACTTCTTTCAGAGGTATTTTTTTCCTCATCTCGAATATTATTTAATTTAAAAAAATGTCCAGTGCAACGTGGCGCACCTGGCGTTATCGATCCATTGATGTGTAATGACTACTAATTTCGAATGGACACAATGATATTATATGATATTTTTTGAAGTTGTCTAAAGAATTTGAGCATTTTTTCTTTGTACTGCATTCTGTGTTTTGTGAACAAAATTAGATTATTCTGCTCACATTTCAGCGCAATTACGTTCTACGGGAATGTCAAAGAGTTGAGTATCCCTTGTAAAGCCTTCTTAGATACGTAATTTGTTCACGCGGGAAAGATTCTGCGAATTGTTTAAAACAACTTTCCGTAATTTTTAAATTTCTTCTTAAAAGACTTTTCAGTATTACTAGTTAAACCTCATTGCGTACCTTTAACTAATCGAGAAAACGTCTTCTCTCGTGAAAACTTTGGCGAATATTTTTGTATCTTGGCCGTGATAACCTTCACTAATATTCCTTGTGCTCTTTCTTTATTTGTGTTAATTTTATTTTAATCTCAAAGCGCTGGCGTTAAATGGCACAGAATGCCAGTATTTGGCAATGCTAACATGTACTCCAATTTCAAATTTCATGGATGAATTAAGCTGCCTGCGAATAACATTTTAAGGCCTAATTGATGTCTTGGTTTTTAATGAATCTACTATTCCCATTGTATCTCTTTTTTATTTCCGTATTTTCTTTAGTATATTAAGCCACTCATATGATCCTGCGCTTTTTTTCCTTAATCGTTTGATCACAATCTCTTTCTCTTATACTTAACTCCCGTTTTCTTCCTCAGCCACCGTAAGAACGATTTCCCGTCCCTTGTGGAATACCAAGATTTTGCTTTTCTCTAACCGCTGTCCTCTTTCCCCTTCCCCTTCGATCCTACACTCTTATCCTCTATTTTAATACAGGATATGCGTAAAAAGTCGGAAACAAGAATCAATAACCATTGTTTTAAAACGACATGCTTAAACGACATGTTTAAAGGACGTGCTATCTCTCGTTCACATCGGCGAAATTTGAAGACCAGGATTGGCACTCCCAATTAGAAACCCATAAAATAGTTAAATGTTGGATCTGTTCCATTTAAATCTACAAGCCTCTGTTTTTTGCCCAATGGGTTGATTATTCAATGCGACTTACCTTTGTAGTTGAACAATTAACTCTCTTGGTTTTTTATTTTCTATTTTAAGCTGAAAGAAGTCCGAGCAAAACGCGAAAATTGAAAATGAATTAGACTTTCGGCCGATCTTATTTACGACAGATGAATGGAAACAGCATCAGCCGTTATTTCTATTCCATAACTTGATTTTTAACGAATTTTATAGTTTATTGGGCCAAATGTCTGCAATTTTCACATTAGTGCACTATTCATAGGTACTACATCATTAATGAAAATGTCGCACCCAATGGGATTTTAATTTGTTGACCTAGAATCGGATTCCTTACCTATTATTTGACATATTTAAAATTTGTAGGAAATTAATTTCCTCGTCTATTCTGACCACTTCCCAGTATAGAGGGAGTCGCTCCAATTGTGTGATACGTTAATTTCGAATCGAATTTGAGTGGCATCCTATTCTCGATGAGGTTTCGTATAGTGCAATGCTCGCAGTTTGTTGGTTACTCCCTAACGATTGGCCCTCCTAGGCTCCACGTTGTGGCCTTATGGGAGTAGAATTTAATTTCTCTCGCACTTCCCAGTGATGATATAGTAATGGCTACGTAATGGATAGGTAATAGTGAGAATGTAATTTCTCGCACTTCCCAATGTTTCGCATGATTTGAATGAACTCTTGTTGCTCAACTCAATTGATATTTTTATCAGTGCTAAGTCATTGCCTGCTCAAGTGGATGAGGTCTTAAAAAGGATTTAATTGGTCGATGAAGCTTAGGAGGGGCGCCATCTCACCTCACTTCCATTGCCAATCAGGGGAAACGAATAAATTGAACGGTGCGATTAAGGAGTAAGATTAGGATCAAGGCATATTTTTCCCTTTTGAATCGATGAGTACGTTCTATTGTGCCAACAGGTCTCTCAATATTTTTTTCCCTTTCCCGCTCAACTTAAGGAGGTTTCGCCGCGACTGTGAAAGTCAAAACAAATACTAAATTCCACATTTTTGATATTTTGTCCAAAAAATCCTGATTTCGCTAATGAAATGCATTACCTATAGAAACCTAAAAGTAAGGTACAACATATACAGATTATTCCACGAATGTATTTTAAATGAGCACTTTTTTCCAGCCATGGGAGTCGACTGCAGCGCCATTTAGTACGAATTACCGCATTTTGATTTCCATTACGGCATTAACTCTTCAATAACTAAAACAATAAGGTGGTAAGATGCCTATATTTTATTTTTATTCAATTTCACTGGATTATTTCCTTCTTATAAATAGTTTTCCGAAAAATGGGATTTATATTTTATGGAAAATACTATTTTTCCCCGTGTTTCTCTCATTCCCTCATTGAACACCATGTAATTTCAAGTTCAATCATAAAATAAAATAGCGTGGAACGATGTTGTTTTGTTGTTCACAAGTATGCAGAATATGAATAAAATGACATTTAAGTCATTTTACGGTGAAACCACCTTAATCCGTCTAATTACATCCCTATTTCTAGAATTTACCAGTTGTTCAAACTTGATATTGTATTCTCCTACAGAGTAATTGGTTCGTCGTGGCCACTCCTTCTTCTTATAGTGTGCTGCAGTGTCTCTGCTATCCCTCAGACAAAGAAAACAGGGAAACTTCTTAAAACCCCCATGGAGATCCATCAACACAACCACAATTTTGAATAATAATTGCAGTGTCTCCTATAACCTCCCATTTGTACTGATCATACTTCAAAATTTTAAGTAAAGTCTTGACGCTGTTGTATTCCTCTTTCAGGTGCACAGAATGAGCTACAGGTCGAGAGTGGTATTTATTTCCATTATGTAATAGTACTGCTTTAAGGCATTTGCAAGAGCTTTCAATGAATAGACGACACTCAGCTAGGACACAGTCAATTCCAATACCCTTAAATATTCCAGATACATTGTGGCAGAAGCAGAGTCCATCCTACTAAAGAAGAAGCTCGAAAACCTTTGGTGTAGTTTCTCTGACTGGTAACATGCATACTTTCATCTAATAAATTCCACTCCTTAAGTCTTGATATCAAAATTTCGCCTTTAGATTTTGTTAAGCCAAGATCTCTGATCAAATCTTTGACGTCAGTTTTGGGATAGTATGGACTTCTTTCACTGGTATGGTTCGTGAAAATGTCGTCTTCACGTTCAAAATTTACGTCATCTTCTGAACTAATGCTCTCTTGAGCAGATGACTGTAATACCTTTGGTGCACTGGGTATAGGAAACTTATCACAATGAGGCACAGGAGCAATTGATGATGGCATATAAGGGTAGATCACAGGTGCTGCGTTCTTACCGGTACGACGTATTGTAGGGTCCACCAAACAAAAGTAACTGTTAGTGAGTGATCAGTGGGTACACGCCAGATTCTGGGAACAGCGAATGGCATGGCTCTCTTTTCCCCTCTGTACCAACCTGCAGGAGAGCGAGGTGAATGTAATATCTACATACACCTTATCAGCATTGAAAGAAATGTTTATCTCAATGGTAGTGACAATGTAACATGTATTCACTTTTACTGAAACATATATACGCAACCAGACAAATGATTAATGTGCATAGAAACATAGGTAATAAAAAATTACTCGACTGCCACTAACTTTTAGGCGAATATTTGTTAACAGCTGCGAAAGAAGGAGTAATTAATTTGCAATTATTTTAAATTTTGTATCTACAAATGAAAAAGAATGGATGAACATATTTAATTGACAGTTTTCTGCAAGCATGCAATTTAAAACTAATAAAAATAATGTTACCTTTGCAGTCCGTTCCGTTTGCAGTTCTGGCAGGTAAAATGAGGTGCCTAAAAGGTTTATCTGAAGCCTATCTGGAATTTTTCGTTCAGAATAAGCGTTTCGGATAATGATTTCTTACAATATCTGAAATCATCAGTGAATGACCCCAATTTCGCGGGCACTAGAGAATATTTTTTCTTCTCCGCTAAGTCAGGGAGGATAATGTGAAACATCTGGCAATGGAGTCGTGCACCACGACACTCGTGACCGTGCATCGTTGGAGAACACTTGTTGCGGGAGATCGATAAACCGCTTGCGAGAATCGTGAGCACGGGAGCACCTAATGGAGTGTAGTAATTTCCTTGCCTCTCTTGGCGAGGGAAGCTGCACTAGAACTTTAAGACGCGGGTATTATTTTCAGCCACTAGAATGAAACGTTTTCCTTGCATTGAGAAATTAAGCTTTTCGTTTTACCTTTTCTAAGTGAGAATTTTTTTATAAATGGCCTTGTTAAAGCAATAAGATCGTTACATTCACAGGAAATATCTTCACTTTATTGTAGCGGAAATAAATTTTAAAGAAATGCGCTGAAAATATTTGGAGATTTTTACCGATGCTGCATTTTATTATGTGTGTTCTCTCGTGTTTCGACGTTGCAATGCAGCTTTCCAATACAAAGTACGCCCCCGATGGCCAGCTATACATTTTCTCAGTTTCTCAACTGTATAATTAAAGAAGCTTGGTTTTTAATTCACCTTGCTCTCAGGCCTCCGACGTTTATCCCAATCCTTCTTTTTTTCGGCTGCCAATTCTTTAATTTCTTTAATATTGATGGATCTTAGTTTTTCAGAATATTCTGCTGGCATGTTTTTTATCACTTGTCGTATTGGTATAATTCCCGTTATTTTGTATAAATCTGTTACTTTGGTCCATCTTCTTAATCGGAAGATATACTGCAGACATTGTCTTTTATTTTTTTCCATTTTTTCAATTCTACCTTTCCGAAGCAGTCCACTTCATGCGGGAGCTGCGTATAGGATAAAGGGCCTAATAAATATTTCATAAATTCTTGTTTTTGTGATTTTTTGCATTAATTGGTTATTGATTTAATGCTATCACTGTGCCTTTATTACAATTGCCTTCCCTATCATTTTTAATAGGATGTGTTTCATAGTAAGTGTGCTGTTGATTTCTGCCCCCAGATAGGTTGCTTTGTTTTTCCAGTCGTTGTTGACTTATCCGCACACAACCGCCAGTTTCTAAGGTGGCGTGGGGACGGTAGAAGGGAACGACCTGTGTTTTTTTAGCGTTCGGTTCAAGGCGCCATTTTCCGTACCACATTGTGGCCGTGTCAAGTGAGCCCTGCCCGTGCTCTTTGACTAGGTTCCATTTTTTTGCTCCTTGCTAATAGGGCTACGTCATCCGTAGAGAGCTGTCCCTGTCATCAAGTTATCAATTTTGGGCAAGTCCATCATATACAAATTGAATAGGGTCGGACCTAGGACTGATGCCTGGGGGACTCCTGCCTTTATGTACTATGTGTGGGTTTTGGAGGTGGTCGTAGGTTTTATGTCAAACCGACTTCCTAGCTGGATATTAGGAAGCCGTGAAAGGCGCCCAGAAATCCTAGTGCTGCCGAAAAATATTATACGTATCGAGGTGGTTGCCGGCGAAGTTGAACTACGTTTAGTAATATTGTTGTATCTACGAAAAGGAGTTCTTTTGCACAGAAAAATAATTGATCAAAGCTGGTACCAGATAATTGATGACAGTATATTGAAAGACGAAGTACGAAGAACTTAGGGTATAGTGCTTGAAAAATACATTTTAGTATTTAAGTTTTAAGTCTAAACTAAGATAATGTTTAAGCCTTCTTTCGGTATAGATGAAGACGATATTAGTGCCCTGTATTTTCCTGATTTCCCCCCACTTTTTTATATTACCACAATATTAGTGCCCACCATTTTAAGCACCAATTATTTATGAGTTTACTTTGGTGAAATTAGTATTGAAACCGAAGTTAATTACAGCAGAGTACATTTAATACCTATGGATCGATGAATTCATCGTATCTTATTGCTCAGGTTTAGGACCCTGAACGGTGACTAAGCAATATTCAAGTTTGCATAGTAATACCGTGTTTGGCAGCATAGGTATAACGTTTAGCAGAAAGTTTCAACAAAATATAAATATGTCCAAAAGAGTTGTGCTATTAGTTACGCAGAGTTAATCTTCTGCATACATTTCCTTTCTTCTATTAACTTACGATTAAAACTACTATTTCCTTTGTTTTCTTCCTTATCCATCGGCTCTTCTCCATCCTCCTCCGCTCATACAACTTAAATGCCTGCTGTCTCTTATGATCCTCTCTCACGAGGGTTCAAGGTTCGTTTTCATATGCGCTGTATCAAACTCTTCGCTAATTGTTCATTAATATCTTAGATTAGAATGTTAGTTCTTCTTTCTCTCTTGTAAGTCAACTACGATTTTACAAATCCTTTCCACAAAATAAATTTAGACGAGAAATATTCTTAAAGTTCGAGCTACAAACCTTTGGCTTTCCGGGCATACTAGCAGACCATTTTGATACCCAAACTTGCTCATTCTTATTTGAGGCTAAATCCTAAACAAAAACCTTAATGGTGGGATAGACCGTATTTCATTTGTTAGTTTCTGTAGCAAATTACACGGATGAAATACACATAAATTGCTGCGAGAAAGACAAATCCACCTTGACGATGAACGAAACCTTTTGCTAGCTCTTGGGTAGCGCCTTCTTTGAGACCCTTATTTTATAACGTTGCCATCTTTGATGGACCGTGAGGGCAAAACATCGAGATCCCCTAAATCCTGCAGAAATTGCCAAGTTAATAAGAAAGCCTGGCTATCTTAATGGTCTGCGCATTGACCCAGCTAAGGAAAAGGTCACCAGTTCGATTTCTGTTCTATGCGGATATTTTCTTGCCGCAACTAGTGCTCACTTCATTGCCATAATTTGCGGCAGAAGCATACCAATTTTCGTAGTTTTCGTGGAATTTCCTTAGTAATAGGCCCATTCTTATATATAATTTTGCGTAGCTCATTGATCTGCATGCTATAGTGTACGCTTTTGCATTTAGCTAATACTTCATTTTGATTTGGATTAACAGAGTTAATTTTAAGCTCTCGTGAAATTCTTCCCAACATTTTCTCCCATAAATATTTTTGTAGCGGTAAGCAAAGCTCCTCTAAAGAATCGTCTCTTCATGGAAACGTGCGCTGAGTCACAAAGAAATCCATCTCGTAGGAGACGCAGGTGACGGGGTAGTATAAGCATCGCCATATTAAACGCTAGTTTTATCATCGGATGCGACCACAAATGCTATTTATCAGGCCAGTTTATTACGGCTTAGCGGGAGACGAGGAGAATGACACGAATCTCCCAAGGTCTCACTTAATGACTCCCGCGAACTCGTGTAGTGCACGGTGGCACTTATGACCGTGTCAAAGTGAACGCATTATTCGTTCAGACGCAGCTTTAATGGAATATGAGGTGGCGTTCATTTTTATTAGGAAAGTTTTGCCCATAAGGACTTTGTGAACGCAGATCGCGGTGGGATGACTGGGAATAGTGGTGATGTGAGGATTTCAGTTGTCTCACCGCAGTGGCTTCAACGTATTTAAACTCTCTGTTAAGTGCAGCAGTTATAACATTGTGAATGAACGAGTGCTATTTTTCCAATCATGTATCCAAATTTTCTCATTGAAAATATCTTCTTTTTAATGAACCACCGTTTCGCTGAATCTTTAACCTCGCTGAAGAATTGTTAAATAAGGGTTAACTTTAATTTACACTTGTAAAAGTTTCTAGTTGAAAAGTATGAGATACAAAATCTGGGACAAGATTAAAAATGATTTGCGGAGGGATATCAAGTTATTGCCTACGATATCGTACACTCATTTTTTTAAATATTGTGTCAGCTGATACCTAGCCTATAAATGGGGAATACATACTTGTTTTTGGGGTTTCTAGACTACCAGATTGTTTATTTCTGATGGTAATTCTAGTATAATGTTAATGTAACTTTTAAGGTAAAAATATAAAAAAGGTTTTCTAAAAGAAATAATCTTAGAAGTAAAAACCTGGTAAGAAAACTATAATTTTCTGTGTTCTGGTTTTACTGTGCCCGCCTTGTCGTCGTTATATTAGTGGAAATATTATAATATCAACATTCGAACATACCAACCACTTGAAGGGTATGAGGTGGAGAAATACTTGGTCTTCCGAGTACCTTCCTGGGGATCTAAGTCACTTAAAGGGCATTATCTTGATATGCTGCTGGTAGAAAAATATACATGAAGCACGTGCGCTCACCACTTCTTTTCAATGTAAATATCTCCTGGCGAACACATCCAGTACTATATTACCACTTCCATAATATCCAATCTAACAGTCTTTGTTCTCTCTCCACGACGCAGGTAAACAATGAAGACGGGCGGTGTCGTCTTCGCTTTACCGACCTCTTAACCTTGACCTCGGAACCGAAGGACTACTATGGCAGGAGCGGGGAGATGGGCTGTGGGATACGATGGCGTAGAAGTGGAAAGATAGTAAGGCTCCGACATCGTCGAATCGACCACGTCTGGTATGTGATCAAGCTTACATGATTTTCATTTGTGGTAATCTCCATGATAATTGACGAACATACTCGATTTGAGTCAATGTCAGCTCCTATATCTCAGCCAGCATGGTATTCAATTCAACATTTGGATAACCCTCAGAATTTAATACGGTGAAATCTACGGCATATTATGCTTAATTATTCTAACCAATGAAATGTCCATCCTGTTTTCGATCACTTATTGATTCAAAATGAAGCATTTTGATTTCGTCGGTGTAGTTTGCCTCTGTATTTTCTTGTTTCTTCTTGATTCTCATCAATTTGTTTGATCATAAACCAAGTTTCTCGTTTTTTCAAATTAATTTTAACATCTTATTTGCTGATTGCCTTTCATTTCTCACGTTTTCATGCAAAAGAACGGTGCTTCCTGTTTTGTGCACATTCAACGCTACTCACCTAATATAATTTTAATGTACAAGTGATGCATTATTTTGGTTTTCATGAATTAATATTTTTAAAAGTTTTTGTTTTAATAATTTTTAGATCTAGCACCCTGAGATGCATTAACTGAAGGCTTTGACTTAAAATGTGACTAGTTTTGCACAGAATAATTGAGCCAAGAGAGACGAGCATAGTATTATGGTGGATAATTATCATCCACTACCACGAAATCATGCTTAGTGCTTATGAGCAAAGGACGAATGAAAAATTGAGATGGATGGCCAATTATGTACAATGGGTATGTAGATTGGGGATCATTTATAGGTTTAGGATCCCAATTTTTTCAAACCCTCCACGCTGAATGATGTTGGTAACTAGTAAAGGAAGGATGAGGAGGGAAGATAGTGTCATGGAAGGCCCTGATGTACTAATGGGGCAAATATTTTATCGGTGGTTGTGCTGATAAGTACAATTTTTGACATTTTTACACGCATCATCTCTTCCAAGGCAATAGAGGCATATTCATTGGTGCACAACTATTGTTCTGATGAACCGCCAGTCATATAAGGTGAAAATATTCGTCCCTTCTCTCGTATAAAATCAAATAGCATGAATTAACTATCTAAGTAGGGGTTGGTAGAGTCCCTGGTTCTGGTCCTGAGGTACCTAGACCTGTTGGTCCATTGTGCCATTCAATTAATTGAGTTTTTATCTCTGGAAACCCCTGAGCCTTTCCAAATAGGATCAGGATCTGTCCAGTGAGTAAATCCATTATGTTCTTGCGTTCTGGAAAGGATTTACCTCGGAAGTGATTTTGAGTCCTAATAATTACTAGGGATTCGGGCAGTAGATTGGATGTGGTTTCCTCATCCTCTTCTCCCCATCAACAGCACTGTGTCTCTTCATCCTCGTTATCCGAAAGTTCACATTGTGCTTCTATAAAATGATTGGAGATTTTTTTTTATAACCGGACTGTGGTCCAACGGTAAAAAAATATTCTCAAATAGTCATCTTAAACGCCGAGCAGCAACGTCCATCGATTTTTCCATCTGTCTGAATTCCCACCGTAGAATTATGCATACGGATCCAAAACGTAACGCATTTCCTTAGGTTACACTAATTTCCCTTCAATCATCTGGGGCATGATATAAACATGGGAGAAGAGTTATTTGGGGAGTAGTGGAGACTCGAGATTCTGAGGACTTTGCTTGAATTATTTCGAGTAAGATAAGCGAGCTGAGACCTTACTGCTGTAGTTCTAGGCAATATTATTGCAATGATTTTAATATTATTAATTCCTCCTTATAGTTTTTATTTATAGATAAGACGTTCTTTTCTCTGTTTGACACTGAAAGTGCAAACGTTTTACTAGATTGGTGGAAATTACAATAGTTCCATAGACCGGTAGACTTGCACTGACTTACTTAGAAAAGAGTAAAAAAATATAGTTTTCTTACAATCCATAAGGAAATTTGAAGCATTAAAATATCTTCTATGTTTATTGCTATGATAGTTGGCTACGAAATTGGAGTGGTGTGTATCAAGGGACGTTGTTGGAAGTGAAGTTAATGTAAAGCTCTAGATCACTAAGTAGGACTAACGACGCGCGCGCTGCCTACGCGAGCTTACTGAATACACGACAATAAAGGGAACTGAAGGCAGGGAATGAAAACGTTTTTACCGGAAATATTTAATTAAATTCACTCAAAAGAGTCTGAGACAAGTTGCGAGCACGATGTTGAGTTGGCGCCGCGCCTTAGTGGTAGATAATGCTGAATGTAACATATCACGGATATTTGCCAAGGAAGAAGATTTTAAAGGGCCATTAAATACAGTATGTCATTTAATTTAGTTTTAGGAATCCTCTGGAGAGGAAAATGATTAATTGGATTGGCAGAACTGTCACATTAAATTGTTGCGAAAAAATTGGCTTCAAATTTTCATTTTATATGTTGTGGACGCCTGATTTTATAAACTGCGTGTTGTTATTTTTGTGGCTAATTTATCTGGTAAATGATATTAATATGCTTTCCCTATGTATTTAAATTTAGGTTACATGAAAGATATGGGAAATGATTTTCACAAAGGGCAATTAATGAACTCATCAAAAAGTTGAAAGAGTTAAATGTAATTCTTTCTCTTTGTTTTCTTAATTGATTAAATTAACGAAATTAAATTAAAAGATAACTGTTTTAGTTGTGTGTGTTGCAGTTTATTGAATAAAATTAGTTTTGAATGCTGTTGATTAATTAATAAAATCTTCCGGCCCTGTAAACGCAGTGCCACTTTTGACGGATTATACTTCTGCCACTTAAAAACGGAGTCACTGCAGATTTGATCCACAATGGGTATAGAAAGGTTTTTGACAGCCTTCTACCTCATAGATATTTTGGCAATATTTCCCTTTTCAGTATTTATTTATTTATTTATTTATTTAAATTTACATTGCAAGTAGGCAAATACCTGGTGGTAATGAAAGGAGGTGTGCACATAAAATAATCTGATCACATGATTACGTGAAGAGAAAGAATTAAAGAAAAAACATCATAAGAATGGATTAACATAAGTTACAATATAAAAATTAATTTTCTCTTATATATTTTAAATATTTACTTCTAAACGATTTTAAGGTTTTGGGTAAGGGCTGAAAAAGTTCATCAGGTAGCCTGTTCCGATCATATATACCCCTATTTAAGAACGAGTACTTGGCCGCGTTAGTTTTTTGTTTCATTTTACATGGGTGGTCATTTCTGCCTATATAATTTAGCCTCTCCATGGGTCCATTTAATTCTTCCCAGCCCTCGTCTCCTGAGAAAATCCTGTATACCGCCCGGAGCCTGTTGATTTTCCTTCTTGTTTCCAGAGTGTCCCAAACTAAAACTTCTATCATCTCCGTAACGATATCCGATACGATAATCAATAAAAATAAGTTGATTATAGCATGTGTAATTTTAGTATTATATTCTCAAGAATCGTTGCTAGTGAGAAAAACATCTTGTCTAGGAAAGTTACATTTTTTTAAGTCTCGTAATTAATGCGTATGCCAATAAGGAAGCGTTTCAGTCTAAGCACAATGAAAAAAAAAATGTTGGTATTATTTTATATTTAAATCCAATTTTGGTCGAGATGTAGAGGAACCTACGTTTGCGTGGAAATAAGGCTGATTCAAATAGAAGGTGACGGATAAATAATCCATTGTGAATCCAAAGCAAGAAAGTTTACTATAAAATTCAGTTTAATTCCTTTTGCCGCAAATAGTTGTCATTTTATGTTCCATTGCAACGAGTAATATCCTTATAACATACCTTTTTGTAGCACGTATTAAAATTTTATCATTTAACTTCCAATTTAAAGTTCTGAGGGATGGTCTTACTCTTGACTCGATAATTGAACTCTCCAAAGTACTTTTTCGAAGGCAGTTCTGTTATGTACATTCATTTTATTTCTTAATTACAAGGGTTTTCGTTAGATTTCGAACTCCTAATTAAACATTGCTGATTTTGTGTGCTCTTGTGACGGTAATTGAAAGCTGTCTACCGTTCACAAATTTGAAAATGATAAAAATATTTTTTTTCTTCTGTCTGGAGATATAGAATCATCTAGATAAAAATATTATTATGACTGCAACAATATTTCGTCAGTTTTACTAAAATGGGTTGAGAAACGCTTTGAAGAATGCATTTTTTTCCATGCTCGTTCATGCTCTTTTTTTATGTTCTCACTACATCATAACTTTCAACTCCAGTATAAAATCAATGGTCTGCGAGTTCACATCGTGGAATGAATACATTTTAGGCAAAAAGAAAACTTGGTTATATTCCACACAAATTTATTAAGAACACGACCGGTTTCGACCTTTTCAAGTCATTCTCAAGTGTTACCACATTCTCAAGTGGTAACACTTAAGTGGTAACACTTAAGAATGACCTGAAAAGGTCGAAACCGGTCGTGTTCTTAATAAATTTGTGTGGAATATAACCAAGTTTTCTTTTTGCCTTTCAACTCCAGAATTGGGACTCCAAAATTGGGACAGTAGCCTTTCGTTTTTTCTCTCCCAATTGTTTTTCGCCTTGATTTTTTAAAGGAATTATGACACTGCATGAATCAATTTTTTAATCTTCCAATTCACTCTCTTGAAAGTGACAATTATGATTATAAGTTAAAGTATATGTGAACAATTGATTAGCCAGTAAACAGTTTAAAAAGTATTTGGTGGGTAAAAGATACTATTGTATTTGGAATATTAGTGGATTTGTAGCATAAAATGCTGGTATGATGATATATTTTTAACGGTGAAGATATTTCACTTTTATGTCATAATATTATGAAAGTTTATCTGACAGGTACGCTGTTATTATGTGAAAGGTTATTTCTCTTCTCATGACGACGTAAAATATGTGGAAAGGAATTCGATTATACCACTACATCACTCCAAGTATTTCCGAAAGTCATGCTTATGGATATTGATGCCGATGAAAGAGAAGAAAAATATTCCTGCAATATTCTTAACTAGTTGACTCGCACATAACACGTTGCAAGAAAAAAACCAGTTTACTGTTGCAAATTAAATAATGTTATAAAAATTATTCAGATATATGCTGAAATAATATTTAGAATATTTACATTCAACTACGTAGCATTAATTTCCCGCCTTTTCAGGTCCCGTCTTGAATGCGGAAAACACTAAGCTAGGTACCAGTTAGGTTGCGAAGGTAAAAATGAGTGTGAAGGGGATAGTTTCCAAAGGAATAGAGGAATAGAGGTGGATACGAAGGTTGGGAATGGGAGGGGTCAGGGATTTCGGATAAGAGCGGTACCTTGACCCACCAGGAGATATGACGAATGGGCAGGACGGTGTCGGCGACTCTTCTGACGCCATCAGCTGTTCTCATCCTGTTGGCGCGTCAAGTGAGCGCCGGGTCAGAAAAGGAGTTAAATCGGCGCGGCGGTGGGGAAGATACTATTATCCTCTCCCATTCCCCGTCACCATGACAGCTGACTTGAGATATGAGCGAGGGTAGGTAGTGGAAGCTGCGGTCTGCCGAGAGCGACTTACAATGGTGCCGGGGACCACTTCAGGCAAACTTGCATTCGTTTTCAGCTGACGGGAAGCTGCTTTAAGGGATGCTCCTCAAACTTATGAACCAAGAAACAAAAGCACTGAAAGACAACCCCCTTACACCAAAAGTACAGCTCATAGTGATTTAGAGGTCTACTGAAGCCAGAAAACTCCTAAGATCAATTTTTTAGTCGAGTCTAGAGAGATTTACAGGTAAAACATTTATTTGGCAGTGAAGGCTTTTCGGGCTTTCTTCCGCGTGCTTCCATTGTCGTTGACGACAGTTTCGATAGCAATATATATAGTAGTATAATATAATAGATCTATCTAAATTGTCGTCAACAACAATGGATGTACGTGGAAGAAAGCCCGAAAAGCCTTCACTGCCATCTGAACGACTCCGCAGTAGCCGACGAGTTCAAAACATTTATTTGCTCTTTGCAATGGCCTTTCGGTTTTCACCACGAAATCATAATTTTCCCTCACGCATATACTGCCATTGCTGGCTGGCTGTGGAATCGAAACTAAAGGGATTTCGACAAGTAAATAACCTTGCATTGCTACAAAAACGTTCGTTCCATTTTTAAGGCATTTTGAAAGGCACCCTTACTTAATAACTCTCGCAGGAGATGACGACTTACATTATTACCTGTGTTTGTAGCGTTAGTTGGTTCTTTTGGGGAAGTGACCAGCAATTAAGGTCATTTGCGTCACTAACGGATGGTGGGTAGGTTGACTAGGGAAGGATTGTTGTGGAATTGAGGAAAGGTGGTGAGAAACCTGGCGTCGGTCTTTTCCAAAGGCCCGAAGGAGACCACGGTTTAGGATACCATCCGACGGGGTCGCGGGCGGAGTCCTTGAAGTGTTCTCGACATGGCATCTGAGCCAGAATTCTACAGAAAAATATCCGCCACCATCAGGATTCGAACTCCGGCTCTCGGGTGTTATGGGATGCTAGTACTTTAGCCAGCCAACCCGATTCCCCGTGCATTGCCTCAAAACTCAGGTATAATTTCTTTAAGTCGAGAAAAACCTAAAGTGATATGAAGTTCCATCTCGATATCTATCTTCCGCGAAAGACAATAGCTTCTTTTCTCCTCGACTCTGTAAGTTTCATTGGCATTTCAATGGCATTTCATTGGTATTTCATTGGTATTTCATTGGAATTCATTGGCACAGTTTCATCCGCTCGCAATACTTCCACGACGACGAATGAGAACGCGCGATTTAGCAGCTTCACATTTTAATTTAATCGGCCACCGTTGAGTGGGTGTCCGTAATTGACGACTTTCGCAGTAGTTCGGCCCTTAATTTGATCGTTTATGACTCACTCTAGTTGAAGTTCTGAGTTGACCGGCCGTTTTTTTTACACACATACGGGCGCTGCATGAGGCCCGCTAATGGATATTCTAATATTGACAGGTGAAGCATAATTACTGGTTGAATCACTGACAGCATGGTGAAGTATTAAAAACAACTCCGGAATGGCACAAAAAACTATCATCTTTCCAATGATATCAAAATATTAACCCCTTGCCGAACTACTTTTCGAGGAATTTGCCTGAAAATAGTAGCTGTTTTACACGGGATAGATTACGGCTGTGCGCTCCAGAGGGAGAATATTGAAAAAATTAGGAACTATTAGCACCTATATTTTGTTAAAAAACTAACGGTGTGCAGTTTGTATGTTTTATCAACTATTTATCAAAATTAATCAATTACCGCAGTAATTTTTACAGAATCGCAAAAAAACATGCTGTTTTAAGGCTTTTTAGCCGTACGGCGTGAAATAATGAGTCTAGGTACAGACTAATGTGTTATGTATTACTTATATTTACTTAATTACTGAGAATTTTGGTCATTTATGTATAGCTATATTTTTTCGCCAATTTAAAATATTTACTTCACACTTATTACACTAAGATTAAAATATAAAATTCGAATAAGGTCTCCAATATGACTACAGAAATGTTTCGCTCAAACTGCCTTAATTCAGGTAAGGCACTGTATGACATGGACGGATGATGGACGGTGTCTAATGAGTGGGTACATTTTAAAGTTTCTCTTTGAAAATTAACTCTCTATGCCTGACAAAAGTAATTAATGGAATACATGCTTTTAAACGTGATGTGTACACTGCATTGTTTATTATTTATCGATTCGACCTTGAAAAATAATTCATCTTCCATCGGTAGACTTCTCATATCTCATCATCATAAATTCATCAATCCGATTATCGAGCTTCATTACATCCAAGTCGATGCTAAATATTTTTTTAACCCTGATGATGTTCACTTCCCACATCTATCTTGCTTAGTCTAAATATCCATGTCCCTTCGTCTTTCAGTGTGGAATTTCCATTCTGCTTTGCCCCGTGTTAAGTTTCTTATGAATTGGTTGTCCCTCAGTGTGCCATATCCATCGTGTTTTTCTTTTCCGTATGGTATTTCAAGCGGTCCTCTCCTCTTCTTCTCTTCTGTGTACTTCCATATTCACTACTCCCATTGACTACTTGGACTTCAGAAATCGCCTTGAATACCAGTTACAGAATTATCCCACTCTGATCTTCATACCACTCCATATCTCTGTTCCCTGATGATTGTGGGCCACTTTTTTCACATTCCAATCATTAATTATTGCTTCATCTCATAACTTGTGGTAATTCTTTATTAATTTATAAAGGTAATTTGCAACAATTATCAGAGTTAGAGGTGTCAAAACAATGCGTTTATCATTAGTAGTTTTCACCAAAAATATAATTTTCAATAATTCATGGAAGTCACCCTAATTTTGGTAAAGCATTGCGATACAAGGCGTGCAATCGGTAGAGGTTTCGATAGGGGGAAGAATAAATATCAATAAATGGTGCACATATTTGGTTCCCGGTCTGTTGACGATTACGTCCAATATTTATCTTGGCTGAAATAATTTTGGGTAGTTTCCGGTGTTCCACCGCGTTAGTTGTCTTCAAATGACGACAGTTTCGTCCTCGTTCCAGAGGACATCATCAAGTGATTCCATGAGGTTTGGCCGGGTATATATAGGAAGGTTTGGCGGGTCACGTGTGCGTCTGGTCAGATCAGCCTTGACAGTTTCAGTAGTTTCATCTGTTATTATATCTCTGGCTTTAAAGAGATAGTTACTTCCGATATGAATAGTATGTTACTTGCTTAGAGTTAGTGCTGAGATGTTGCTGCCACATTTTCCCTCACTAGGCTTCCTCTCCTTATTTTGATCACGATTTTCATTCAATATGAATTCCCTTTTCCAATCCCCTTCTTCCTTAATCAAAATCCTCTTAATTGCTCCTGAAAATCTTCTCTCGTCCGGCAGATCTCGCTCCCTCTCGATGTCGCAAAGTGCCTTTGAACCCAGCAGCGGCGTGACGGAAGTGTATTGAGAGAAATCCAATCATTTGAAGAGGCAGCTTGCGTGATCTAATCTGGAAAAAATAAAAAAAAACTCGTAGCACGTCTCCTCCTCCGTTGGTATAGATGCGTATCTTTTGGTAAAGCCCAACTGTAGCCCCATTTTTTCTAACCTTTCATGCCAACTTTTGATTTACATATATACCCAGGCCGATTATTGAAAAATACATCGCACTGTCAATCTCTAACTAGTGCAGAGTTTTAGAAGTATGTACGCAGACAAATAGATTAAAGGTAAATGAATATGTAAATAATTACATAACAATGTTGGCTGGTATGGTGCGTGAGAGGCTAAAAAAGAATAATCAGCCTAAGTATCCAACTGCGATAAGTTTTAAAAGGAAAACAGTTTTCCTTGTCTTGTCCAAAATTTCTTCTGCGAGTTTGAATGAGAAAGTTATGTTACTTATTCAGCGCAAAATCACGCATCATGCTTATTGAAATAAATATATTCATTGAAAGAGTGCATTCATTTTTAAAGGAAAAAATAGTTTTTATTTATCATTTCTCCATCGCAACCTGATCAATTAGAAAGGAAATGACATTATAAAAATTTTTACGTTTATTACGACCTCGGTCGAGTCCACAATTCTAGTAAGCATGTCACGGTACTCAGCGGTGATTCATGAGTAACCTTTAAATTTTTTTTTCATAATCGAGTCTTCGTTCGTAGTATGCCTGAATTAATTATGAATTTATAGGAAAGTAGGTCACGTCAAAGGAAACTATATTAATTTTTTCAACGTCAGGTAATTTAGGCAAAGGTTTGCCATTTTTTAGATATTCTTTCAGATACGCGTTTGTTTGTCATTTTGATTGGGATAACAAAATACTTAAACCTTCAACTCTGCATTCGTCTTGAATTTAAAATTGTCTTAAACCGTCCTGTGGGACTATAACTGAGAAACAATATGCTAAACATTTACTTTTTAGTTTCTAGGAGTAAATTTACCCCGATGCTCATCAACGCAAAGCTCCAATAGTTTTCTTGGATTACTTCTACATTTTATGGGAAATGTACTTTTCATACGCTGTAAATTTCATGGAATTCAAGCTAAGATAACTCCCTCATCATTTGCCAATTAAATTATGAACATCATGCTATAATTTTCTCAAGAAATTCCATCTGTGAAATCACTGATCTTATTCTTCCTCATTGCGTATTAAGAATAAATCGCTGGATTTAAACGTCTAAAAACTCTAGAGAGATCCATAAAATGTGATAATTTTAGAATAAGTTGATAATCCACATCTGAGCGTTTTATCACTTTTTAACCAAACGAAACCCCATTCGAATCAATAGATCCCAAATATTCCACTTCGTTCACCATGATTCTACCGCAGATTATAGTGTTTCATTTTCCCATAGTTTAATGTTTCATTGCTACTTGTGACGCAATTATTTGGTAGAGTAATTTGATATGAGGTGATGGCATATATTTTCCGTTCAATTAATGCAAAGGTAAATTATTCGTGTTTGATTAAGTGTGATTTGTAGCTTGTAAACATTTTTAGCATGGAAACACAATTTTCCCTCTTTCACGTCAAATCGCAAATTTTCATCACCCTCAGTCTCCGCGTTTCCTTCCTTCCCTCTCATTTAAGAAGAACCTCCTAATGAAAACATCACGCCTTCCAAATGAAAGAGCTAACTCCCTCCTCGGGTTCCCATTCAGGGCCCACCCACTGTCTCACACCATTTAAACCCGTCCTCCAAACTTTCCCATTCCACCCACTACACTTTTGCTCGACTTCGCATCTCCGGAGCAGAAAGTGAAGGAGGCGGAGAAGAGGAAGAGTGAGGTGTAGAGCAAGCGGTAAAGCTTCCTCTACGCTTCCCTCGACCTCGGAAAGTTAACTAGGGGTTGTATAGGCTGTTGGTATGGGTAGTGTCCTTCAAAGACCTGTTGGGAGGGTCGCATGCGGGTGGCGGGGGATACGGTACGCATGAATGTTGGATCGAGGTTTTGACATAGCGCCGTACTTCGCTATATTCTTACAGTTCTACCAAGCACATAACCCATGCCCATCATGACACTGCCCATTTTCATACAATTTGGTAGCTCACCTGCGTTTTTAGCCATTCATTTTCATCAGGTTAAATTGAATCCAAAGAAAACTTTTCCAAATATCAATTATCCGCCAAATGTATGTGGCGCTCTGAATTGTGGTTGAATGTTTAGCATGAATTCATGTTTCAATGCCATCAATATTAAGTTACATTGTTCAGAGTTTATTTTTACTCATATCAAATCTTTGTATCCATTTTTATTTAAACTTAATAAAATGCTGCCTGTGTTGAACTTGACTACACATTATATGTACACCAAAGATGGTAAAATTTTCCATGAAAAAAATCATTTGACTTGACCGGGATTCGAACCCGGATCTCCCAATTGCGGGTCAGGTGTGTTATCCAGTTACACCACCAAGCCATCTTAATTCAAGGCGAACTTCAGCGGTTAATTAAGATGGCTTAAGATGGAACTTGAATTAAGATGGCTCGGTGGTGGAACTGGCTAACACACCTGACCGGGACACCTGGTGATTTGTGAGATCCGGGTTCGAGTCCCGGTCATGTCAAATGACTTTTTCATGGCGAATTTCACCGTCTTCGGTGTAGAACTTTGCATCCATGCGCGTGACTGCGTACATTATCATTTGTAAACGAATTGGTTGGAAATTTAACTACAAATTGTTACGAATTAATTTTCTTATTCGGTAGCATGTACTGAGGGTGGTGCTAATTTGTGCAGAAGCACATAAACCTCTAACTCTATTCAGTTCAGTTTAATATGAAGTATGCTTACCATACACCAATCCTTCTAATTATCCTAGCAGCCCAGTTTTCGTTGTATTTCCAATGAGTCAATATCTCCTCTCAAGTTCTTGGCAGTTAATTGGAATGAGAGAATTATTGTTTTAACTTTACTAATAAGAATTTTGTGGTAGATGTGGCGTTCATTTTAAAATGCCACATCGTGGTGTCGTGACGTCAGACGTGGTCTTAACTAGGATAGAAAGGTGCGCAATGTACGTTAGCAAAGCGGTCCATTAGGGTTTTATGTCCCTTCCTTCTTTGGCATGAGAATATCTTACCTGCGGCAGTCTGGATTTCATAATTATGTGCAACGGGTGAAATTAATTTTTAATTTTCAGGAAATATGGGAAATGAGTTTCTACTCTACGTGAAACGAAAGAAAATGTTGACTTTTTTTCTCTGAGAATTTTGGTAGTGAATAAAATTGTGTGTGACGCTTTAGAGTGAAATATTCACTTCAATTAATCTTCGTTTAGATTGAAATTCTCGTTAGGGAAGAATGACAGTGAAAATGGGCTTTGAAAAATAATTAACTCAAGAAAAATGTGTACATAACATATTTTTACAAAACAGGGAAATCATGCTTGAATAATTATATTTTTTTCAGTCTTCTTAGGCATTCCCAAGGGAATAGAGTCATGTTCAATAACCTTGTACCGATGTAATGAGAAGAAGAGTCACTCTTATGTACATTTTCTATCTTTTTCCTAGTCAATTCTGTAGGTTTTCTGTCTCAAACTTTTTATTTTTTTACCTATTAAATCAGTATTATGGTTTTATATATGGAGTAAGTGTTCCTTGCGACCGTTTTCAAAGCTGCGGAAAGCGAAGTAGAGGAGGCATTGGAAAGCGTGAGGGGGCACTTGTTGCTACATCCAAGTCTCTTAATGCCTCTCTCATGCTTCTTCAAAAGAGGAAGTTGTAAATTCAGCGGTAAGAGGGAAAAGTGGCGGCTGCAGGCCGTGAACGCCAATAAAGAAATCTTCTTCTCCTTCCAAGGAGCAAGACGGAATTGGAAAATGAGTTGTAAAAATTGGTGAAGAGCTCTTTCATGTTCGCCGAACCACGCAATGGCGGTGAAATTAATATTTTTCCTCTGGAAAAAAGACTTTATGTTCCGGTCGTATATTAACTACAATTTGAGCTCCTGTTTACTATCCCCTTGCTGTTGTATGACTCGTTACTTAATCTTTCTAGATGCACCATTCAGTTTGATACAGGTAAGTGAGCCCCACCAAATAAAGCGGTGATGACTTATAAAAATCCGAAACCTGTTGAAGGCGAGCTGCAAAGCAAACTGAAAAGAACCCAAGCATTTTAAGTTACTTTCATAATTTTCTAAACTATAATTAATTAATTAAGGGAGTTAAGAATTAATGAAGTGCTTTGTTATTTAGAGAAATATGCAGTGAGATTTGGGGTGGGATCATGGTATCTTAATCACGTTGTTTTCGTCCTTATCCAAAACGCAAACCGCTCTAGAAATGGCTCACAGTTACTGTCTTGATAACACAATCCACCAATTGAAACAAGCCATTTAAAGCATCTGGTAAAATTTGAAAAACAACGATCCTGTTTTCGCTCTCATGAGGGAAATAGAAAAATATCGATATCTCGAGTGCCCGAGTTGAGGGGAACCGTGATCGTGCCACTTAATGATTCAAAAAATATTTTCCCTGGCGCATGATATATTTAATTAACGGTGAGTTAGTTATTTTGGCTATTACTATTCCATTAACACTAGCAAAAACCTAATAAAATGCTCCTACAAAAAATCTACGATTTCCGTGGACCCGTACTAAGAGGCGTATGCTAATCGTTTTATATTTTTGTATGTTACCGCAATGGGTCCTCGACTTGGTAAAATGCGGGCTGTCTTGGTTACACAGCTGAACCTCGTGGCCACGTCATGTTTCTGTAGTGCCCTGGAGATTATTTCCGAAGTTCCCGTGATGAAAGAGATAGTTACGTAGGCCTTAGAGTCAGGTCTCGGTTCTACGTCTTCCTTTCACTCAGATATAGTAGTTTTAATGACCATCTTACTCCTGTACCCATTCCTTTGCAGTGCTCCCGCCTGGTGTTTCTTCTCACTCGTTTGAGAATACACATCGGATATCTTGTATGCACGATTGACGAGTTTGGCGATCAGTGAAGTCTTCTGGCTAGGATGGTGATGCGATTCGGCATTTATGAACGATCCGTGTGTGTTGGCTGTCTGTATACGGCGTTTATATAGTGGTTGATATTCTGTAGCTATTTTCCTTTTGCCTAAAATATTATCAATGGACATCTCTCCCATGGTATAAGGTGTAAAGGCTAATGAATTCCTGACAGGAATTTCGGGAAATCTATCCAATTCAGTAATTGGTAGAGAACGCGAGAAATTGAGGTGGGTTCTTCAATATATTGCTGATTCTCACACATAGTAGACGCACAACTCTTGAAAGGATTGGGATATTATCCGTTGTGCAATGAACCATATGAAGAAATAGACCTGAGGAACGACCTTGACTTTTTAAACGGTTTTTTCCTACCTCTTGTGAAGAATTTGTCCTGCCTTATCCGAAAAATAGTAGCCTTGAACCTTCTCTGTACTACTTTTCTGGTGCATGATATTTAATACATGCTCTGTTGACTTTATTCGTCGTCACAACAATGGTCACACCATGGCCGTTTTTCCTTGAATCAAAACCTTTCGAGGTGGAGAAAAAATATCTGCCAATGATGGCAACTTCCATCTCCATTACTCGACCCAATGACGTGACGGATAGAGACAGATTCAGAGTGAGACCTCACTTCGCGATTTATGATCGAACTGTCACCGCGATGAACGATGGGGTGGAAGGGATGCTTCCTGGACGACAGTATGCAGTGGATATAGAGGGAAATGTGAAAATGATTGAGACCAACCTATGAGGAAACATCCGACTGTATTTCAGTAGTCAGAATTTTAAGTAGAAAAGAATATCAACGAGAAGATAGGTGAAGAAATAGAACGTATTGTAATGTGAAATGGAATCTTCAGAAGGAACCAAAATATGATATTACTGGAAGTTATTGGACATGAGTAAACACTACTTGCCGAGTGGAATGTGAAGAAAGAGATAAAAATTAAAAAACAGGTAACGAAAGAGGCAGGAAAAACGAAAGAACTATAATGGCTGGATCATAGAAGATACCCTAAGAAATTGGAAAAAAAGGGAGAAATTAAAGAACGTAAATATTCGAATTGGCGGAAGTATTTAATTTTGCCCGTGCTAAATCAATTGAATACATTTTAGTCTTAAAGAACAAACGTTTTAAAGAAACTGATTTAGAAAATTAGATATTTAGGAAAGGCCAGTGAGTTTCAGGGGCAGATCCAGGGTACAATCTTGGTGGGGGGATTTTTTAAAGTTTTTTATAAGTGTATGGGTGTGTGTGTGTATGTGAATCTTTTGCCATACACATACTATTTAGGTATAACTATCCCTATTACATATAACTATCCGGAAAATGTGGAGGAGTTACTGAACCAAACACACCAAATTCACGGCCACTGATGCAATAGTAGCGTACGTATATGAAGTGCATATATGAAGATAGAATTAAAGAGATGTTACTCCAGTTTAAGGAAGAGTTAGGTTCCGTTTTACAATGCAGTAAAAATGTTATAAAATGGTTGTTAGTTGAAAATCATGAAAATCATGTTGTACAGCTGAAATCCAAAAAGTGTTTTTGCTTGGGAAACCAAGAACTTTTCATATGAAAAAGAATATAGTAATTTCTGTAATTAAAACGCAGTAATTTCTGATGAAGTAATAATCAAAATTATAACTTATAAAATTCAGTTGTAATCGGAGAAATACCCAGTGAAGCTTTTAAAAGTGTGTGCGTGAGGTGAACTAATTATCAAATGAAAGAGATTTTCTTTGCAACCTTGGAAGAAATGCACAGCAACTTGAATGAGAGCCATCCAAACGAAAAAGTAGGTCTTGCAAAATGTGACGAATTTTGATCTCCGGAATCCTTAAGTACTAGGCGGCGCGGCGCCTCAGGCAGCCACTCATTAAGCGTACACATTATTCAGTACAACTTGGAATTGCAGTTTCTTGGAGGCAAGGTGACTAGGAGTTTGCAGAAAGAAAAACTATAGTTATTTCAATCCTAAATTACTTAAGGGACTGCTTCTAGGATAAAATAGGTTAAAATTTCTTGCAAACGGTTTCCAGAGGCGTGTTGAATTCGATTTTGTGCGCAATAGAAGAGTCGGGCATTATATTCGTAGTGATTACGGAGAACTTATGGGCGCAGCGTTTGAATGTAATGGCATAGATACAGTGGGATATGGTAGACTAGTGTCATGGATATTACTTTTCTATCAAAACGGCTCTGAATATCTTACAATTAGAGGTTGTGCGTGTGATTTTATCCCCAGCAAAAAAAGTGATGACGTGTTAAAAAATTTTAAAAACAAAGATCACCGTGGTCTGTGACTGCTTTGTGCTGCAAGAAATGAATCAAGATTTTCCTTGGAATGACAGTCTATACGGTGCATATCCATATGCATGTGGTAGGTGCATTCATCAAGTGGGACAATGCCTTTGAACCGCCAATATATCTTGCTATTTCTGATGATCTTTCCCTCTACGCATATTCCTATCACAAAGAAATCTTGTGTGCATGTAAGGCCATATTCCAATTAAAACAAAATAATACTTGACTGCTAGCTAAACCAGTTAAAGTTAGTACAGCATGGTGAGTACAACAATTAGGTATCTTGATTATACAGTTCCGCATATGTAGAAGGATATTATTATGAAAGCATTATTCAGCTCCTCAAAAAAAAAGTTAAACTCTTTGGTGTCTCGCTTAACGAGGGACCTGAAAAATATGTAAGCAAATAGACTGGGTGTTACAATAATTTATTTGATCGTAGATACATTAAGCGTAATAAATAAGCTTAAGAATGACGGGGAATACAGTGGTTCCACATCCAAAGCGCGAAAGCATATTTTGGGATTCGATAAATGCACAACAGCAGTGTTGGGATTTTGTACTTCCTTATTTTTTATTTTTTTGCTCGAAATCATCCCCGCTGAAATCAAATGATACCAGAGAGGTATTGGTTCGCACGCCGATATATAACCACCTTTCCCTCAGCCTAACGTACCGCTAAACTTCATCGTAAAAAGAGAACATGACGACACATCAAAATTATTTTCTTCATTAATATGATATTTACAACCGCAAAACTTCTAGGATGGATAACTAAGGTATCTAGCTACTAAGTATAAAAAATGATCAAGATCTAAGGGGAAAATGATTACAGAAAAACGCCTTTGAAGTTTAAAAAACAAAAATTAATGCAATAAAGTTTAAAATTATTAATGACATAATGTTATGCATCGTTGCTTTTTCTATCAAAAGATCATTTGTGGTCTGAAAAAAAGTATAATATGTTCAGAGATATCGGGAACAAATCAAACGTAAATGAACGAGCATAGCTCGATGTAACATATTCCCGTAACTAAAGCAACGGATGCACATTTTGCAAAATGGAGCATGGCCAAAAGTGTAGCGAAACAGTATACGTCCTACAACGTTGGTCAAAAATGGAGAGGCTAAATTAAGTTTCAGCCTTTTTTTGTCGTTTTAATATGAAAATATCCAAAAGTTAAAATTAGAAACCGCAGAGAAAGAATTCCATACGTTACGCTAGAATGAACCGACGTACTTCTCTGGAATATGACTATAAGTGATAAAATTAACAAATGTCAAGAATACATCGAACAAATGAATTAAAGTCTATGCAATGTTTTATAATTTATCGTTTTAGCGATAGTGAACTGGTAATAAAAATTGGGTAGATAGGAGGTGAAAAAAGCAGTTTTCAGATGGCATGAGGACGAAATTCTCTTTGACATTGAAAGTAATCATTCATTTTATTGACTGTGGTTGATATTTCGAGAGCGTACGTATTCCAAGAGAGGTTACTTGTTTAAGTCAAGCCAAGGTTGAGAATTGAATTTTTGTAAGGGTCGCCGATAATTTTAGGGAGAATATTAAAATCAATATTATTTGGTATATTTTTACGACCAAAATAATGGAATGCTTCTTTTTGGGATTTCGTAAGCGGGAGTTCTTTGAAAGATAGTGAGCGGTACAAATTCTAGAAACCTGAAATAGTTTATAAATTATTTTCACGGGAATCTCTAAGATGATAACTGAGAAAAAAGGGAGGAATCAGGTGTGATGTTGTGGAATATGAACATAATAAGAACTAAGATATTACAATTTTCCACAGATAATGTTTTAATCGACCCGGGTTTCGATGCACTGCATCATCATCAGGTGGCCAGGCATTAGATCGTATTGTTAAGTGGGAGAGTTACTCCGGTAAACTCCAGAAAAACAAAAATCCACTTGTCGACGAAACAAAAATTATTAATTTGCCGGCACAGCAAAATAAAACAGACAGGTGAAGCTGGAGACCGGGGCGAGGAGCTGAAGGAAACGTTAACGGGACAAAACAAAGTGACAAATTCTGGGAACACGGTTACATCTACACGCGGCAAAGAACGAATGAGATCTCGTTAGAGCCCAAACGCTGGCTGCAACTATCACACTTGATCAATGCCGCTATGCTAACCCGCGGCAACTTCAATGGAAGTGGGCACCTACTTTTTAAAGGGTCTGGGGAGATTGTTTGAAACAAGTGACCGACTCACACCTGGTCGCCAGAGATCCCTTACTCTTTAAAGGATGGGGGAGCGGATTTGTAAGAGGCGTTGGTCAGACAAAACTGGGACGGAGGAAGACTCAGCTCTGTCTCATCTCCTCTCCGACGTTTTTAGCTGCCTAACTCAAAATGCCCTGAACAGATCGTTACCAAAAAACACAATTCATACTTGTTGGAGAGAGACAATATTTTTCTAACCTATCAATGCTATTAACTTCCTGGTGTAATGAACGTTACTGTCAAATCCTATGCTTTTTATTTTGCGCACCTGATCTCTTGGGGGAGGAGGGGATTTCTTCCTTTTCTCCCCGTGGTTACGCCACTGGTGAGATGAAAGAGTAAAATTAGTGAGGCAGTTGAAATGAAAATACTCCAAGCAAAGCTATAAATGTGTTCAAAATTTGGAAAGCAGGCACTGAAATCACAATCAGGGGATATTACAGAAGGTCTTTGGTTCAGTCAAAGCCATTTTACTTGATGAGGTGGTAAATCGTGGAAGGATTATATGATAAAGATAATTCGACTTCACTCTTAGACATGCGATGTGCCTGAGTTAAACATGAGCTTAGTAATGCAATATGGTGGAATAAGGAAATCAATACGAGAAATAAAGGCGATGGAGTGTAGAAACCTCTTTCAAGGAGTGAATAATCTCAATTCAGTCATAAACATTAGCATAAAATGCCATCGTAGCGCTAATTATTGAAGAAGTTATGCTGGTTTAGAAGTATTAAAATTATTAGGTTGCACCTCCGTGTTATTAACTCCGCTTTTATAAATGCAAATATCTTTTAGAAAATATCCTTAGCTCTCATATGCGCATGTCTATTTCCGTCCAAAATGCTTCGGAAGTAACTAAATTATTCCGTCAGCCTTAATTTCCTAATACTTTGATGTTAATCATACTATCATACTAGGTAATATATAAAAATTGAATGGTGTCTGTCTGTCTGTCTGTTGCTCAATCACGCAAACACTACTGAACCGATTGAGCTGAAATTTTGTATGTAGGGATAAAATGTACCGGGATGAAACATAGGCTACATTAAAAATCTTTCAGGGCCCCCAAAGACCCCCCTGGGGGTCCCTTTTGGTCCATGCTAAGCATTGGGTTTGGTGCAGTGGTTTTATTTTTTGCTTTTACAAATTACTTTCACTCAAGATAGAGGGCTGAAATTATTTTATGGAATGGCTGAATAAATGAGGTTTCTAATTCTTTCAATCGATTTTCTTTTACGCTTCGTAATTCTCTGAAAATTATGTTTATAGCTGAAAAATCTGACATTTTTCTCTTTGATCAACAATAGCATATTTCCTTGACAACCAGAGATTTGAATTTCAAAGGATATTCACGAATCTGGCATTTAAGATTTCCTGCCGGCCCATGATATCACGTAGAAAGAAAATTTGTATACGAAGGGCCCAGAGTCCCAAGGGCCCCATGATAGATTGCTTCGGGGGGTAATCGATAAATTAAATGCATATTTACAGGTATACTCCTCAATGTCTATTCTCAAAGTAGCTCTCATAAGGGAACTGCATACGAGAGAACACTTATGTATAAAACGATACACATAAAGGAATTAAACGTGGAAGAATATTTACGTGCAGCGAATAATAATGTTAATAATGCCTCCGTTGCTACAACAAATACGGCGTCGTTTATTATATTTTTATACTCAGATGTATTACACGTGGTGGAACCGTCTGCCTCTCATTACGATTGCGAACTGTTTTTTTAGACCTATTCCCACATAAACTTTACGAGTTATTTATATATACTTAAACGTGTTAAAATGCAGTTTACTTACATTGACTCAATCATCGAGTTGCCTATTCGAGTCTCTCACTTTCCTCTGTGTTTCCCCTCCTTGGACTATCCATAAACATGCCTTATAGAATAAAGGGTAACCTTTTGAAAAAACTTTCTAAAGCATGAGGAATGTCTTCTTTGCGAGAAAATGAGTCCTTGCATGAAAAACGACAATGGTTAGCCTTGGATGCTCAAAGACATGCCTACCAGCAATCTCATGATCATCTCCCCGTGGTGTTTCTCGGATTACGCTAAGAACCGCACAAATTTCATCCTAACCAAACCTACTGACGGGTAACCAGCTAAAAATCTGGTTCAAATATTGAGCCATTTGTTTCGAAACTTCAATCGGTTTTAAGATGGCGGCAATTATAATTGCGTCACTACATGCTTCTTACCCTTAAGAAGAACGGATATTCTGCGCAATGGACGTAATTGGTGCATGAAAATTGGCATGTGCACTAAGACTGATCACCATAGATTTTAAATTTTGTCACCAATGATTATGATTTAGGAAACAATGAATATAGCCACCCATTATGCCAAAGGCATAGTCCGGGTATTGAAGGATTCATAGGACAAATAAACATCGCTGCTATTGAAAATGCTCCTTTTGATGTTTTCAACCGCTGGATTATACTCTACTCTCCTATCCTGATTAAGATACTCAACGCACATATCAACGGTGAATGGCGGAACTCAATTAAGCCATTGAATGCAAATATATTTCTGTACACAAGGGAAGTGCTCAAGCTGTTATTCACTCAGAAGACGGCTCAAGAGAACTTGAGGGACGAGGTCATCATCTATCAACCTAGGTGCTATTTATTAAGTAGTAATGAGTCTTCGTGGCTCATTATTGGGTTTACCGTGCATTAAAGAGGACAAACAATCACTCAACTCTCCGTGCACGAATTGGAAAACGAACGAATCACAACAACAAGATTGGATACGAACACCTCAAATGATCACGCTGACAGTATTCTTCAGGTTTTTTTGTTTTCTTATAAAATAAGTTCAATGTTTTTCACATCCGTTGAAGTTCAACGGGTACCTTCAGCTAGTAATATATAAAAATTGAATGGTGTCTGTCTGTCTGTCTGTCTGTCAGTCCGTCTGTCTGTTGCTCAATCACGCAAACACTACCGAACCGATTGAGCTGAAATTTTGTATGTAGTTAGATAATGTATCGGGATGTTTCATACGCTATATTAAAAAACCGTCAGGGCCCCCAAAAGCCTCCCTGGTGGCCCCTTGTGGTCCATGCTAAGCATTTGGTTCGGTGCAGTGGTTTTATTTTTTGCTTTTAAAAATTACTTTCACTCAAGATAGAGGGCTGGAATTTTTTTTAACGGATGGCTGAATAAATGAAGTTTCTAATTCTTTCAATCGATTTTCTTTTACGCTTCGTAATTTTCTGAATATTATCTTTTTTGCTGAAAAATCTGACATTTTTCTCTTTGATCAACAATAGCATATTTCCTTGACAACCAGAGATTTGAATTTCAAAGGATATTCACGAATCTGGCATTTAAGATTTCCTGCCGGCCCATGATATCACGTAGAAAGAAAATTTCTATGAGAAGGGCCCAGAGTCCCAAGGACCCCATGATAGATTGCTTCGGGGGGTAATCGGTAAATTCAATGCATATTTACAAGTATACTCCTCAATGTCTATTCTCAAAGTAGCTCTCATAAGGGAACTGCATACGAGAGAACACTTATGTATAAAACGATACACATAAAGGAATTAAACGTGGAATAATATTTACGTGCAGCGAATAATAATGTTAATATTGCCTCTGTTGCTACAACAAACACGGCGTCGTTTATTATAGTTTAATACTCAGATGTATTACACGTAGTGGAACCGTCTGCCTCTCATTACGATTGCGAACTGTTTTTTAGACCAATTCCCACATAAACCTTACGAGTTATTTATATATACTTCAACGTGTTAACATGCAGTTTACTTACATTCACCTAATCATCGAGTTGCCTATTTGAGTCTCTCACTTGCCTCTGTGTTTCCCTTCCTTGGACTTAATAAATATATCCATAAACATTCCTAATAGAATAAAGGATAACTTTTTGAAAAAATCTTCTAAAGCATGAGGAATGTCTTCTTTGCGTGAAGATGAGTCCTTGCATGAAAAACGGCAAAGGTTAGCCTTGGATTCTCAAAGACATGCCTACCAGCAATCTCATGATAATCTCCCCGCGCTGTTTCTCGGATTACGTTAAGAACCACACAAATTTCATTCTTACCAAACCTACTGACGGGTAACCAGCTAAAAATCTGGTTCAAATATTGAGTCATTTTGTAGCAAATGATTATGATTTAGGAAACAATGAATATAGCCACCCTTTATGCCAAAGGCATAGTCCGGGTATTGAAGGATTCATAGAATAAATAAACATCGCTGCTATTGAAAATGCTCCTTTTGACGTTGTCAACCGCTGGATTATACTCTACTCTCCTATCCTGATTAAGATACTCAACGCACATATCAATGTTGAATGGCGGAACTCAATTAAGCCATTGAATGCAAATATATTTCTGTACACAAGGGAAGTGCTCAAGCTGTTATTCACTCAGAAGACGGCTCAAGAGAACTTGAGGGACGAGGTCACCATCTATCAACCTAGGTGCTATTTATTAAGTAGTAATGAGTCTTCGTGGCCCATTATTGGGTTTTCCCGTGTATTAAAGAGGACAAACAATCACTCAACTCTCCGTGCACGAATTGGAAAATGAACGAATTACAACGATCACAACAAACAAGATAGGATACGAACACCTCAAATGATCACGCTGACAGTATTATTCAGGCTTTGTGGTTTTCTTATAAAATAAATTCAATGTTTTTCACACCCGTTGAATTTCAACGGGTACCTTCAGCTAGTGTTATATATATTTTCATTGAATGAAGATATTTTCATAGAAAGTTCACTATGCAGTGGATTAAAAGGGATTAAAGCTATCGTAATTAATATTTAAGAATATTCTCTCATAAGTATTGTTGCGTTTACCAAAGCTCCTCTCAAAGAATGTTGGATATATGGATGTTTTGGTAAAGGCGCTTCAAAAATCAATTATATCACCGCCCATGAAAGAATGCCAATACATGGGAACGCCCACTATGCCACGAAGCAAACCATCTCACGGAAGACGCAGGTGACTGGGTAGTAAAAACATTGTCATATTGAACGCTGCTCTTCTCATAATGTGCGGTGGCAGACGCTATTCATCAGGCCTGTTTATTACGGCGCCGGTGGGGAGGGGAGAGGGGACGGGGATAAACATGAAGGTCCCTTTTTATGACTCTCACGGGCTCATGTAGTGCACGGCAGCACTTACGACCGAGGTAAATGGATTTTATCATTCAGGCTCTGGTTTTATGGAACGTAAGGAGGGGTTCCATTTTTTAAGAAGTAAGATTCTGCCACTCTGGAGACAAAAGAAGGACAGCGTGGGATGAAGGGCAGTAATGGTGTACTGCGGATTCCATTGCCTCCCTTACGGTGAAGGATATATTTATCGCTACTTAGTCAAACATAATAATTGGGGTTTAATTGAGCATTCACCTTTTGATATTCATCCATATTGACTCGTTGAAGCCTGAATTATTGATGACATATGATTGTTACATACCTACTCACTGACGCCAATCTAATAAGCAGCGTGAAAGTGCGTAAATGAGCTCTCCAAAATAGCTGTCAGAATCCACAATTAAATTTGAGGATACAATTAATGTACAGGCAATAGGTGAAATAATTTGCCTTAAAATTTCGTGGGTCCCGTCAGAATTTTCCTATTTGTATTAAGATTAGTTTTTACATGCCTGCTAACTTTTCTTAGGAATAGATGGTGCATAAATGCATCTTCGTCTTAGCGTACCAGCCGTCTCAAGGGAATGAGGCAGGTCATTGCTGTTCACAGTTCATTTCCGGATTTCTAGTTCAGAAAAAGGTCTTTTAATGAATCACCGAAATGGCAATTTCCAACAAGATAAGATTTAATACGACCATGGTTTCGATGCACTGCATCATCATCGATGCAGTGCGTCGAAACCATAGTCGTATTAAATCTTATCTTGTTGGAAATTGCCATTTCTGTGATACATTATGCTGATTTTCCACCATATCACGTCTGATACTTCTCTATTTTTGAATAGGTCTTTTATTTGATATGCTGTTGGTAGAAAAACGCTCCTGGAACGCGTGTGATGGCCATGAATGATCATTAGAATACTCTTATGACGGACTCGCCCTATCTCCTATTAAACTGATTCCTTGGAAGTGTTTCTCCACCATGGGTACACAGAGGTAGCGGGTGGCGTCATCTTCGCTTTATTGACCTGGTAACCTTGACCTGGGACGAAGGACATCTATAAGTGGAGGAGCGGTGAGGAGTGGTGCCAGGGAGGGCTGAGAAGGAAGAAAGGAAAGAGAGAGTGGAATGAGTAAAGGCTCTTACGTCGCCTAATTGATCACACCTAATATAGGTATGGCCAAGATGGTATTATCTTCGTTGGCGAGATGACTGTTTACAAGGAAAGTTCAAGCAGTTGCAGCTTTCATTCAATCATAGCTTGTGACTATTTCTTAAATTTATAGACAACATAATCGATGTTCTGAAATAATGATATAATTGTACATAAAACGTTTTCATTTGGCATGGAAACTTTATGATTTTTCCTTCTTTCTTGTTTCATCCTGCTTTGTTAAAAGTTTAGGGGCAACTCGTCATAGGAAGGCTTATACCGTGCCATTCTCTGTAAAGTTATCTATAGTGCTGCAATTAACAAACCGTGGTGGGTAATTTATCATTAATACTTACCGGGTTGAATTAGACGATGAATAATTATTGTGAGATATATTTGTTTTCATTCCTATCTGGGTCTTTCCTCTTGTCTTGGATTAAAAAGCATTCATTGTTAAACTGAGTTAATCGATTTCAATACTTTTTCTATTCTCAATTCACGGTGGTAAATACTGCAGCATTAATTACATTGATCTTAAACATTGAGGATCATGTACGTTTTTGTGATCCTGTGACAATATTTGTACAGGATATTTAAATGAGAAGTTCATTAAAATACGACCGATGGTCAGATATTTTTCCGGTCCTGGAGAGTATTTTAGTCAAAGGGATACCGCCCCTGTATAACAAATACGTGACGAAATTATCTACCGCCGTAAATCAGAGTTTGATTGATTGAGGATAAGTCTATCCTGTATGGATAGCGACAGAATTGCAGATGTACAATTGGGGAAGCTGTAACCATTGATGTGCCACTGGAACCCCATTTGACACAAACCCTTCATTCGACCCACAACCAGGGAACATTTGGCTTCTGGGCGACTATTCAACTTTTATTCTCTGCAAGGCTCCGCCTTAAAGTTCCCGAGGCTTCTTACCTTGGGTGTGAGAAGGAAGATTGATGGAAAAGGGGCTCGTGGATTGCATCTTTGAAGTCTGGGGGTATAGTGTGTATAGGACGGAATTCTAGTCTCCTCACCGACTCGCCCAAAATAATCATGTTTGTCAAAGCAGGTTAGGTGAGCGAGAGTGTTTGAGGAAAAAGCCTCAGATCTGCTATTTCGAGACGAATTATGGGGTTGTTTGTTAGAGTAGGACCAAGTAAAACCACTGAATTGCATAATAAAATGCAAAAATTAGTCATTCGTGTATAGAATTATTATAGAGTAAATGCAGTTTTATTTGTCCGATGAGTCATATCGCATATGGAGGTGATGATAATAAGAATTTGGGTGCAACTAGGCTGAATATACATTAAAATTAATTATTCAGTATTTGTTAGAATAGGATATAGCGATTTTTCCTTGTTTAAAATTTCATTATTCTCACCTAACATTATCTCGTGAGAATTATTTAGAGTGGGTTCCTGTTTTCTTCCTCTATATTGTGTTGAACGTGATGCCATAACTTAAATTTTGGGACCATTCTTTGGGAAAAAGATGCAGTTTGCTGCTTTCTACTTGAGAAAGTGACAATATATATGCGGAATAATTTTCGTTGACTAGTAGATTGGTTATTTGTGGAGGTAGATTTGCACCTTAAGGTAGTTTGAGCGATGTACCAATTCACTAAGAATGTGATGAATTTGACATCATTTTAAGAAAAACCTCCCATCTATCCAATGGTATCAAAATATTAGCTCCTTGTCGAACTACTTTTCGAGCAATTTGCCTAAAAATATAAGCTGTTTTGCATTGGATAGATTACGGCTGTGTGCTCCAGAGCGATAATGTTGAAAAAATTAGGAACTTCTTACACCTATATTTCTTACAAAAAATGAACGGTGTGTCGTTTGTACGTTTTTTCAGCTGTTTATAGAAATTAATCAATTACTCATCGCAGTAAATTTTACAGAATCGCAAAAAACCTGCTGTTTTGAAGGCTTTTCAGCCGTACGGCATGAAAAAATGAGTCAAGTACTATGAATTTCGGTCATATCTATATTTTTGTGCAACTAATATTACAATATTTACGTCATACTTCTTGCAGGCCCTGAAATAAAATAAATAAAATTAGAATATGGTCTCCATTATGACTAGGGAACTAACTCTCTCAAACTACGTTAAGGGATTGGGGAGTAGCATGGTAGGCGAAGGAATCTTTGGGAAATGGAGGAAGGGAGGAGAGAAACCTGGAGCCTGAATTGGGATAGCCTTCACAAAAGGCACAAATGACCAGCGAATGAAAAAGCCCAACAGGAGTGGTATCTGTGACGGGGAAGTAAGAGGGTCGAAGAGATGGCGGCGCATGGTGGTTGTGAGCTAAAGCGAGAAATACGATTTCCATGGATGAGCAGATAAATGTTGTTTTTATCCACTTTTTTGTGTGTTTATTATTGTGAGAAATAAAGGCGAAATCATATGAACACAATTGCAGCTAGAGTGGGCCACAAGTAATTAAGGTTGAATTTGTTTTCCGCTTTGTTTCTGAAATCCAGAGGTTTGTTTCGATGTATATATGGTTCAATTGGCAATTGGTGGAGTTTAGAATTTTCGATTAATTCAATGTGAAGTCGTTTTTTTTGTTTGTATTGAAACAACGGTTACCAAATAGACGAACTTACATTGACTTCCTCAAAATAATATTAAAATTCATGCCATAAAATAGTCTTGAAATTCATGTCAGTATAAACCAGTGGATTACAGCCCTAACCTTTGAATACTTAAGGTTAAAAAAATGTATAAAACATGCCAAAAGAGAATGAATTTGGAAAGATAATCAAAGTAAAAGAAACCACCCAAAGAGCAGGATTTCTCTCAGTCAACCTTAGACTCCATTGAACCTTAACCGCTTCGCTGCGTGTAACGATTGCTGGTTTCACTCATAAAACAGATCAGTGTTGGAATGGTGGTATTGGAAAATTCATTTGGAAATATTTCTGTCAAATTCTCGTAATTAACTGTGTGAATTTGGTGATTTTAGATAGAGGTGAGAGGTGTGGAAAATATATTTTTTTAAATATTTTCATGAAGAAGTAGGGAAAGGTCCAAAGATTTCGAGAAGATAAGAACTGGAACTCTCTCTCTCTTCATCCTTTTATAAAATACTCTGTTGGTAAAAAAAAAGATCTTTTGCACTTCCAACACTTCCAACCAAGTGAGTTAGTTAAGCGGAACAGTCTCTCTCTCTCTCTCTCTACGCAGGCGGGAAGAAGGAAAGTGACGTGAGGGTGCCTAGGCGTTGTAAGAATGTGTTGTGAAAAATGAAAGTCACGGTCGTTAGGCGCAGAGTAGACCTCTTGCAAAAGGAGGTTTCCGAAGTATGCGCAGAAAGATTCCTTCCAGTATGAGATAGTAAAGTATAAGACGTTGTGAGAAGTCTGAAAGTTTGCCTTGTCCAAGGAGGTTGAAATATAATAGAGAAGGAATCTAGCTGGATTTTTTCGTGAGGTCAAGAGTCGGCCATCTTAGTTTCTCAACTTTTGTCTGATTGGAGTGGGCTTCCTTTTCTCGAAATAAATATCAATCGTCAAATACTATAGAGCAACTACTATTTAATCAAATTTCAGGGAGTATTGCGATTGAAATTGTTCCCCATACACGTGACCCTTTTTTCACGCCAAAATCTCAATAAAATAATCTTGAAAGGTAACAACTTTTTTTAGGTAGATTTCGAAGAAAGACTACCTACTGTAGTCATTACCCAGGTCCATGGTGTATTTATATAAATACTAGCTGTCCCCGGCATGCGTTGCAATGTCTCTTTTTCTTTCTAAGTAGACACATATGTACAAAGCAAACACATTTACATGTACAATATAAATGAAATAAAAGAATTTTTGTGTATTAGAATAGAGTTGAAAAATAAATTCTAGTGCTTTCGGATAAACAATATTTTTGGTCTGCAAATAATTTTTTCGGCTGTCCCACTCATGGACATGCAACATATAATTGACCGCGTGAAAAGCATGGATTTTCCAGATTTAATCCACACACTTGAAGCGATTGACCTTGTGCCTTGTTGATTGTCATTGAGAATGCAATGCGAGCGGGGAACTGTAGTCGTTTTAAATCAAATGGCATGTCGGTGGGAATGATGGGAATACGTTTAATAAGCACATCTTAACTTTTTGACTTGCCATTCAGAATTGTCGCTTAGATGACGTTTGGAATCAGTAGTTTGACAGTGTGCCTGGTTCCATTGCACAATCGTGGTGCATTAATGTTTCGCAAATGAATTATTGGTGCGCCGAGATTGAGTGACAATTTGCGCGGTGATACACCGGAAAGATCCAACGAATTTAAAACTCAATTGGATAATTAAAAATCTCGTCCGCATACATGACGCTGTCAATCGATTTGTAGGAGACAGGCTCGCCCGAAATTTGTTCGTGGATGGCATAGTTGATTGTATTGACGTTGATTTTTTTGGTGCCAAAATAGCACGTTTGTAGAGCCATTGGGGATTTTTGTAATTGGTGACAATTTGTGGAAAAACATTCTTAATTAATAGTTCAATCAATGAAACAATTGCACAAAAGTGTGCATTGAAATATATTTTGTGTCGGCATCAACTGGTACTTTCCATTACCAATTCCCAATAGCTGTTTTGAAAATATGTTTGACACATTGCGCAGCAGATTTACGTGCATATTGGTCGTTTATGTGAGTTTCTGCACATGTCTCCAAAGATGCAACGCTTTGAGGACAGCGTTGAGTTCATCAGCTGGTGCTGAATTTGGTATTACTCGTCCGTCCCACTCGTGAGTATGCAACATATAATTGACCACGTGAAAAGAATGTATTTTCCAGATTTAATCCACACACTTGAAGCGATTGACCTGGTGCCTTGTTGATGGGTATTGAGAAGGCAATGCAAACGAGGAACGGTAGTCATTTGGCTACAACTATCAAATTAGCATCAGAACCTGGGCTTTAAATGCGGCAGGCGTGAATAACCATTCATTACATCGCAATGGATATTCACGCCTGGTTCCCAAGAAAATTTTTACCGTGGAAAAGGATGAAAAATTGATACATTTCGAGATGAAAAATCAATTCTTGGACAAAAACGAAGTTTATTAGAACATTAAATGAAAGAACTATATACTGCATTCTTTTATGCGTTCTGTGATACAAGTTTCTATCCAATATCTTGAGTGCAAGTAATTTAAAAAAGCAATTAAAGGAAAACCTGCACCGAATTCAATCATTTTCTTATGGGAATAAATATTAACAACATTGGGATAAAAACAACCTCAAAAACTGCCATTTTTTATATTTAGAAACCTTTCTGGGCACGCGCGCAACAACTCGCCAAAGTTTCATCGCAATCGGATAAATGGTATTGGAGTGCATAAAACACGAAGAGACAGACATTCTATTTTATATAAAAGAAGACTAGCTGTGACCGGCATGCGTTGCAATGCCTCTTTTTTTTAAGTAGGCAACTCATATACAACACCAACACATATACAAAGCAAACACATTTACATGTGCAAAATAAATGAAATACAACGCTTTTTTGTGTATTAAATTAAAGCACTTCTAACGTAATCACCATGTTGAAGTCTGGCTCCAAAGGAAGTGTTACTAACTGCCGTCCCATCACTATTCTCTCAACTCTTTCTCTCTTACTGGAGCGTATTCTCCATGACCGTCTCTTATCTTTCACCCTTCCCTACATCTCACCTAATCCGCAAGGCTTTCTTCCTGGGGGATCTTGTTCAACCAATCTATCGATAATGCACCACCACATCACCTCTGCACTCGAAACCTCTTACTAACTTGATTTTTGTAGCATTGACTTCTCCAAAACTTTCGACACTGTGAATCATACACTTATATTACATAAACTGGAAAATTCTTTCAATTTTCACGGTCCTTTCTTAGACATCCCTTCTCACTTCTTTACTCAACGCTCGCTGAGAGTGGTGGTCGACGGTGTTTCCTCCCCTAATCTTCCAGTTCCCTCTGGCGTCCCTCAAGGTAGCGTCCTCGGTCTTCTCCATTTTTCCCTGTACATAGATGGCGTTACATCCTGCACCCTCTCTACGCCTGCGAGATTCTTCTTTTCGCAGACGACTGCAAAATTTTCAAAAGGATTGACACCTCTGCCGGCTCTCAATCCCTCCAATCTGCCCTTCGCTCAGTTGAAGACTGGTAAAATATGTGGAAACTCAACATTAATCCTTTAAAGTCAGTCTCCATTTCATTTTCATTAAAGTCAAAGCCCTTACACAACCAATATTAACTTCCGGCAAAACGATCCCTGTCACCACCTTGCATTTGGACTTCGGCGTTACCTTCGACAGTAAACTTACCTCCAACCCTCATCTCAGAGATAATAAGTCGAAAGCTATGTCCGTTGTGGGAATCCTCTACAGATTCACTGAAATATCAGCCCACCTAGCACTAAAAACGATCTTAACTGGATGCATACTCTTCATTGTTGAGTACTGCTCTTTAATTTGGTCAACTGCCTGCCCCACCAGCTTAAAACATTTGGAACGTCACCTTATATGTTTAACATCGACTGTCCGTCACCGTGTGCCCCACCAGCGTAGTCCATCCCATAGCCAAATAACGCCATCTCTTGGAATTTCCTCGAAAGATTCATGACCTAAATATCCTACAGTCTGCCATCAACGGCAATTTCCGATCCACTGACATCCTTCCTTTTTTCTCCCTTCATATTCCAAGCCGCGAAACCCGCCGCAGTGATCACCTTCACCTACCTAAATTCCATTTCTCACTCTCCCAGCCTCCTCTTTTCTACAGACTCCTGAAACTATTCAACATACCTTCTCTCAATCACACCTTACTTGACCCCTCCACCTCCCGTCACTCATTTACCACTCGAATAAATTTTTCGGCAGCCCCACTCGTAAGCATGGAACATATAAAATTGACCACGTGAAATGCATGGATTTTGCTGATTTAATCCACACACTTCAAGCGATTTTCCTTGTTGATGATCATTGAGAAGGCAAGGTGAACGGGGAACTCGAGTCGTTTGACTAGAACTATGAAATTAGTCACTGAACCTGGCCTTTAAATGCTATTGACTCTTGCAGCAATTAAATCGATATTAAATGGATATTCACGCCTGGTTGCGAAGGAAATTTTGTATTGTTGAAAAGAAAGATAAATTGAAGAATTTCGAGATGAAAACGCAATTCTTGGACAAAAACAAAGTGTGTAAGAAAATTGAATGAAAGAATGAAATCTACATTCTATTATGCTTTCTATGATATAATTTCCATCTAATATCTTGAGTGCAAGTAATTTACAAAAGCAATGAAAGAAAAACCTGCACCGAATTCAATACTTTTCTTATGGAAGTAAATATTAACAATATTGGGGTAAAAGCAGGCCCAAAAATTGCCATTTTTATAATTCAGAAACCTTCATGGGCACGCGCACAACTCACCAAAGTTTTATCGCTAGCGGATGAATGGTATTGGCGTGCATAAAACACGAACAAAACAAACATTCTATTTTATATATAAGATAGATATTACTTTTTTGTAAACACGCTAACATACATAAAATATAGAAGTGCAAAATCTCGGTCAAGTTCGTTATTGAGAAAAATCGGACCAAAGGAGTCCTTTGGTCCGATCAAGTTGAATGTGCTGAAACTTGCGCGCATACTTCATCCGAGTGCAATTCAGCTATTCGTATTGTTTGGTAGTATATATTAAAAATATGAACTTCGAAATCTAGCTACGCCTGTACGCCAATGCCGAAAGGGAATTCATTTTCATTTTTTTCGCCTCAGGAAGCATAATTCAATGGACTTTCTTGATTAAAAAGCAATAGCATTAGCGTATTTTAATATTTTTTGCATGATTAAATATAAGTTTCCACTTATATTTCTTCCAGAGTTGAGAAGTTGGAGCAATCATTAAGGGATTTAAATGTTTTGGTTTAAGAGGGCGTGGCCTGTTAATCCCAAGTCCCCCTTATTCTTGCCACACTCCTGATCCATGCTTGGGACCAGAAGTTACCTCGTCAGTGCATTTTATCCTCCTTGGATTTGCCGTGTACCTCGTTAGAATTTTAGACGCATTGCACGCATGTCAACCCAAACAAAGACAAAAAACTATTTAAAAAAACACTCTCCGGCATTGACCTATTTTTACGATGTAGAGTCTGGATTATAGGCGTCCCGTTTGGCTCAATCGAAGATATGAGAGGAAAACCAGTAGAACGGTACGCCCGCGTCCAACAAATGTGTAATAAGAGATCGCCAGATCTGTTGTGAACTCCTTTCGATAATAGGAAAAGAGGAAGACCCAGGAAGATCTGGATTGATTGGGTTAAAGCCGAAATGAGGGAGAGAGATCTAGGCTAGGTGCTATGGAAACGGCCGACAACGATGAAGATTGAAAATTGGAAGACGCCGTAGAGTTCTTTTAGCATATTAAATCATAAATACAGAGTAGAGATACAATCCAGGCCGTTAAACACCCAAAAACGTCCACTAATCATCTGCCATGAGTTATTGCAAGGGCTTTATATGGAAGGTGGTAGGATTTGGTAGTAGAGTCATAGCGTTGGGGCGGTTGTTGGGGCTGATGGACCAAAGTGAGGGGCAGAAGGGGAAGTGAAATTGATGAAAGGGGAGAGAGGCGAATAAGGCGCTCGTCCCCTTGCTGGACGCCGTTCCTTGTTTGTGGGGTGACTGGAAATTCATAGATGTGTGCAGCACAAGATAGAAAATTTAAATGGCAGTAAACTTGTAAAGAGGCAATTAGCCTCATTACGTCCGGTTTTCTTACCCTTTGCTGTCTTCCCTAATTTCCATTAAGGTTTGTGAAATTAAAACATTGAGGGGATACGAGATTATCGTCGTTTACTTAACATGTGACCAATTTTTTCAGGTGGATTAGTAAAGATTTTATAAAAATATTTGAATGTGATAGTAGAGCAATTAAACTCGTTTATTATACCTAGCACTAGTATCTTGAGTCAGTGGGCTGACCTTTGAAATAATTTGCAAAAACATGTAAATATTGCCAGTAATATAAGATAAATATAAAATAATATATAATATAAATATTATTTTCCTGGACTGCTACTCCCAAAAATAAAGTCAATGCAGTGGATCGCCTATAAATATTGCCCTTCATAACTATCTCCGATTCATTGCAGAAAAAGTAAGTAACATTTTCCAAATAAATAATTCCAAGCTCTATTTACAATGATTGTTATAGCTGAATACATCTTTTACAAACGTGAAAACAAATATATTTTTCGTTGGCAATTTATAAATGAAATAGTTCAATGATGCCTAGAGGTATCGAAGGAGCGATTATTTATGTAGGAGACGTAACTAAGGATTAAACGAACATTAAAAGGGGCGATCGTGAATGAAAGAATTGAGGAATTTTCCACTTTTTTAATAGGAGCATAAAAATAATGACTTGAAATGTTTGACAAATGTAATCCCGTGTTGATTGAGAATATATGCTGAGCACCTGTAACTTTATCGCTTATTTATCTATCATTGGATTTAATTTTTTTCTGGTAAATTATTTAATTGACTCCAGTGAAAAAAGTAGGAAATACTTTTTCATAAGGATTGTCAATTGAGCCGTTCATTTTGAAAGTGTGGCAAGTCCATTTTGTTAAAAATAAAGAGTAAAAGCTAATTTTAATCTTAAGTTACTTACAATTTCCGGTTTTGTATCAATTTACAATCATATCTATAAATATCAGTGTAAATTATGTAGATATGATTGCAAATTGATCAAAAATAAAATTTTTAAGTTAATTTCTAATGACAATTAGCTTTTTTTTTTAACAAAATGGACTGTCCCCATTTTCAAAATTAGCGGATCAATTATTCATTTTTTCATGAATCGATCACTCAGAGACGCATGACCTATATTCATATTATTATAATTGATTCACGTTACATTAGATTGTGTTTAGTTTTTCACAGTTTAAAAGCTCACTAATGCTAACCGATGAAATAGAACAATTTGTTTTATCCCACAAATATTTAGTCAGGTACGAATAGTTTTGACACTTCGGTATTAGCAATAGGTACCGCATCAGGTACTGTAATAAACATTGGTGAAATAAAACAAAGTGTTATTTTTCATTCGTTAAAATGAAATTCCACAATGTTGAGGTGGAAACCGTTGAACACACTCATGAATGCTGATTTAGTCTAAACTTCTACATGAATTTTCAATATTAATGTATCACTCATACATTAAAGTATACACTTACACTGTTTTTGTAAGAACCTTTATTATGAATGTATATAAATCATAAAGCATATGCATACACGCGTTCTATGATCAAATATCGTATTTTTACTTCCCTAATGATGTTTATAGTGAATGTCGCCTTTATTTACTGGCTTACGAATTTTAATTAGGTAATACCAGAGCTTTTGTGTATTGAAAGGTATATTTGCAGTCTTATTCCTATAAAATACTCTGAAGCACACAACTTATATTGTTATTGTAACATATTAGCTCACATAATTGTAAATAATATTTATGTTAAACTAAATAATGAAGCATAGCGTTAAAAGTTATTCCTTATTTTATTATGTTTCTCCAAAGGAGGTTAAAAATATACACCTATATTTTGAATAAATGAATAGTGTGTTAACAGAACAATGGAGACACATTATGATGGTATTTTTAGATTGTGGATGAAAAATTATCTCCATGGACATAGACGATTAAATAATCGTTATTTTATTTTTTTGATTGTGTAGCCCTGAGGACTCACCGCCATGGCTGCATGTTGGCTATTTTTAACTTAACATCTAAACTAATAACATCGATTACTCCTGTGAGCAACAGTGCTGTTCATATGCATTGAATTCGTTGGAAAAAGTGCAGTAGATGTCACCTTGTAGACATGTTACAGACTTCTAGACTCATTTGATTTGGAAATTTGAGCAAGAGTATTTATACGGTGAGTTATCCGTGTTCTTGGTTCGCCCATTATTTTATTTATTTAAATGTGCGAAAACTTAAAATGGTTTTGCTTTTTTACGTAACCTCATTAAATTTCCAGTTTATTTAAAAATTTCGACAATGATTATTAATTGAACCAAAGTGATAAATTATTATTGTTTAAAAATTTAGAATCAAATATTACCGGAATGGAATCTTACTTTTTGCTGAGGTATCCAATGCTATTATGCAATGAAGCGGCCCTGCTAAAATTATGGAAATTGATATTAATTCCTATGGAAATGCACTTATATTTTAGTAAGTATAACTACCAAAGAAATTCTCAGCAAACTAACAACTGATCGTTAAAGTGTTACGAATAACTTAAAATGTTACTTATGAAATTGGAACATTAAAGTTATACCGAATCTAGCCATTAAGCAGAATCCAAAAGAAAAGGTCCAAAATGGAATGAACCACTCAGCAAGGATACCTCCGTTTAAAGTAATAATGCTCAGAAAGAGGTCGAGGTGGATGATTTCAACTGGTAAAAGGGGGAGAGTGGAAAAGGAAGGTGAATGGAGAGAAGGGAGTAGCAGCAAGGAGTGGCCAGGGATGCTGGTATGGGGACGATGCCTTGACCTAACAGTGAATATATTGGACTTGCAGGACGGTGTGGGCGAAACATCTGACTCCATCAGTTGTTCTCGCCGTGTTGGCACGTGAAGTGAGACGACAGGAGAGGGAGGGAAATGGGGCAGAGGAAGACCAATCCATCTTCCACATTTCAATGACAGACGACTCTAGATGTTGACAAGGGTGACTGGGGGAAGCTGAGTTCTGCCCAAAACGACGCACGAATGCGCCGGGGACCACAGAAGGCAAATACTGGCCTGACCTAACCGAGGTGCCTCTAGCGATGCTTCTCGGTATTTCGAGGTGGGAAACTCAATTTTAAAAGAGAATCCTTGCATACACCACCGAAATATTCAGTGCGCCACTGAAGTAAGGAAAATCTCCATGTGCGTGGCTAATTTTCCGTGATGTCCTCTGCGTCGATACATCTTCGTAAGACAGTTTTGCCAGCGTTTCAGCAGGCGTCTTCATGTATGAAGCGGCTGCTGATACGCCGGCGAAACTGTCGTGCGAAGATGCATCGACGCGGAGGACATACCGGAAAATTACCTTCGTCTATTCCACCACTCCGCGGAAGCATTTATCAATATTTAAATCTCCATATGCATTCAGTGGCTGAATGTAACAAGCTCTTCAACTGGAAGGTATTTTTTTCTCTCAGTCAACAGCTTACTTTTTCTGCTGCGTATTAGTTTTATAACTCAAGCTTTTTCATCTGCCATCGGCATGATTATTCTTCATTACAAACTGAGGATACTTTAACTAGCATTTCTCCTTCCGAATTCTTGAGGGAGCAGTTATAATTCATTATTATCTTGCTAAGAATTCCTCTGTACCTCCTAGAATAATTTACTTTTAGTAAATTGTTTCTATTCCACTGTGGAAATAACCTTCTTCCGTGGTTCAACGTATTGGATCATTTTTCTTTTTCTTGCAGTGCACTAGGTTCCAATAGCCTTCTCTCGCTCTCTCTCTCTATCTATCTATCTCTATCTCTCGAACAACGTATGAGCACACGTGACCTCGCGGTTCCATATGTGAATTGAAACGGCTTCTGTCGAGTGGGACACAGTGATTGAAAAATTAAATCGAGGTTGGAATGCTAAGGTACACATAATTTACTTATTCTATTCAAAATTGTGTTTTAAAATGTCATTTTCAGTACACAAGGGCTCAGACAGATGTGTGTTATGACGGATGGGAATTAGTTGCCAAAGAAATCACCGCACCTTACCTTATGATGACAGTAAATATTTACGATAAGCGCTTGATCATCCGATACACTATCTCACTGCGCTGGGCGAAGTCGTTGGAGATGCTTGCGGGGTAATCGCCGGGAGTGTAACTTGCCCATCACAGCGATGTTATCGTACACGTCTGAACGATATTTGCGTAATTCCACCTTTTCCTACTCTTTCCTTCTGGCATGAGCCTAGTTACACATTATATAATCGAATGGACCTCAATCACAAAGGAATAATGGATGTCGAAGTACAAGGCCACTTCTTCTCCGTTGTCAGGTTTCTCCGATAAATCCCCGGTGAGTATCTGTGGAGGAGAAACGTGATGATTCAGTGAGTAAATCCTTCAGGAAATTCAGTAGTTGCTTAGAAAGAGAAGCAAATTAACTTTTACCTTCGATTCCCATGAGAGGAAAAATCTCGCTCCCGGAAGGCTTAGAACTCTCGTCGTGAGATGCCGGGCAACAACATTCGAAGGTATCGCCGGCGCGCGACCTCCGCTGCAGACAGGTGTGAGGGCGGCCGGATACTGTTGCGAGGGAGGAGTTAAGAAGGGGAGGGAGGGAGGGTTTGACCTGATGCTGCGCGGGCGCAGGAGAGTAGGGAGGACAGGGGAGAGTGAGTAAGGATTATTTGGGTTCGCTCGATTGGGACGATGGTGGGCGAATGGAAGTTGACGGAAGGAGGAGGAATGGTGTGTAATACAAGCGGGAGCTTTGTATGGAAACGGTTTACGTGTGAAGTTGTGGAGGGGAGCTCTGAGGTCACTGTTTGGAGAGTTGAGCTAGGTAGGGCACCGAACGGGGTGGCGTGACCCACATTCCTCTGGCAGCGCTCGGTGGACAAGTGAGGTCGCCTTTTGTATGGGATAAATTACGAAAATGGAAAACTGTGTTCGCTTCAATGTGTATAAAATGTGTTACAACAATCGCAGCAAATCCCTCCTGCACGTCTCCTTTACTTCATCTAGTATTTCATCGTCAAGCATCAAGTTTAGGGCAATCGTCAAAGGTAGGGTTTTCAAATCGCTATCTGTTTCCTCCCACAAATATTGCCGGAAGGTAAAAGTCACGTTGTTAAAAGTAGCGGTTTCCCCAGCGGTGACTCACTCTCGCCCTCGGGAATGCCGTGCTGTCCCGAGTTTCCCGTGCACCCGGAGGAACCCGTGGTTTCGCGTCTCGTTCTTTGAGTGGGTGGAGGGGTAGGGAAACTAGAAATTTCTCGGCTTGTTGATTTTGCGCCATAGAACCTCTCCTTATCAAATCAGTTCAATCCCCTATAAGCTCATAAAACGCAATCAGCAAAATGTTCAGGACTTATCACACGACGTGGCTTAAATTCTGTATTAAAATAAAAAAATTCCATCCAATTTCTCAACGCCTTATCACCACTTAGTCTAAGATAACCCTTCTCCAACAAATTATTGTAACAGGTCATCAATTTTAACGTTCGAATCAATTTATGCTTAAAACAATATATTTTCTCAATTTAAAATGGAGCACCCACCAAAATGCTTATCATATCCTCACACATGCACTTTACAAAAACATTCTCAATGGATATGAGAGATTTCTTTGAAACGTTTTCGTATGCAAATTCACTCAATAAATGGGAACTTGATGCGTAAGTGGATACAAAATGACGTGCAATACTTTGCACCATAAAACTCTTTTCGCTGTTGCTTCTTCACCAGTGGTGCATGCAATTGGCCTTTCTGTCCTCTTCTTAAAGTATAGTCTTAAGGGCGTTAACAAAAAAATAGGAGAAATAGAGTTTATAAAGAACACTTCAGATATTGCATTTCTGCTGTCGCTACAGCCATTCTTAGCACATAATGGTAAGTATGCAAATCTGATTTTTTTATTCCGTCACAAGTCTTTCTTTAACAAAAATTTGAATAGCGAGAGTATTTTCTCGCATCAAATTAGAACCGTCCAAAATTAATAAATTTGACCATTCATCAGCATCCGTATTATCATATAATTCACCACAAGACGCGGCCGTGTATTTCCTGATCAGGTCACTTAACGTCTTGAAGCGTTTAAATGGACCTTATTCGCCATCCACAGGTTTCAGCGATGCACTTGTCACAATTCTCTTCCGCGTTAGCTCCAAAAATCCGCTACTCCTATGCTCGGTGAGGTGTGGAGATGAGGTTGATGGAGATGAACACATCCCAATCGCCGAACCTGGCTTTCATTGTCTCCAACCTCGTCGTTTATGGCAATGAGAGACGAACTGCGTTGTCACCCTTTTTCTCGAACTTAGCATTTGATTGTACAAATAATCCGCCAATGAGAACGAAAAGATCCTCTGAGGACAACTCCTCGAGGTCCAGTGATTGAAATAACCACTCCTAAAGAGTAGATAATGCAGAAATCGTATCTAATGTGCCCTCCATCGGTAACTGTTTTATAATGAGGTGATTCACCTAGAGCCTTTATTGTTATAAAAAATTAGCTCGTATCAATTGACGTTTAGCATGCTCCTGCGCCACATTTCTTCGTTAGGCCAACCGTCGTGAAAGTGGGCCACCATCACCCGTGCATGTCCCCAGCAGTGCAGTCGTTCCGAAACAATTATATATGCTCCGTGACGGCTTGTTATCAAAACTCTCTATTCTTCGATTCTTATTTAACGATTTTCGCCAGTAAAATTATTAGGAAGTAGGATGCGAAAGTATTCGGTAGTTCGTCGTTAAGATGTGAGAAATTTCAAATGGCTCCTTTACGCTTTTTTCTGTTGGTTGGAGAATTGGTAGAGAACCGTAGTATCCATTCCAGCTGCTCCTATGAATATTATTATTCGTCGCTAAGAACTGGAAGTCGCTAACTTGTTATTTAAAGTTAAGAGCAAAACAATATTGATCTCAGAGTCCAGTCATTGTTTTACATTTTCATATCATAATCATTACACTTTATCTCACTTTAATTGTTTCAAAAAAATCATCATTAGATGAGTCAAAAACATGATTTTATCATATGCACTTCGATTTTTATGAAGCGTGAGGGTTCTAATTTATTTTGCTAGGCACAGAAGGCATACGATACCTGTAATTCTCATATGATTTCTTAGATAAAGAGATTTTAATGCAGCGTTTATAAACGTGAGGAACAGCCTATAAGTGGCTGAGTATTCCACTCGCTACTTTGACAATGCTATAATGTTGTCAAGCCTACTACTCTTCTTCACACACATTTCTTCCGATCCCTGGCATATCCCTCCGGCCATCAATTCTCCCTCTTTCTATACCACATTGATTTTCAATGTAAAATCCATCCCTATCCCCCCTTTTTCCTTCAAGACCCGCATAATTCTCTACCAAATCCATTCCATTGCGTCAGCACCATGAACGAAGAATCTCTTTCTCGACTCTGGATAGTGCCCTCGCATCCAGTAGCGGCAAGTCGATAATGTTACGAAAGGAATCTAATCATCTGTAGAGACAGTGTAGGCAATCGCGAAGGATTTGAATAGGAAGGTGAAGAAAATTCTAGGCGCCTATGTCGCCACATTCAGTGTTCTTTATGCGTCCTTTTTGTAGAAGCATACCTGTTGCCTGATACTCACCATTAATGCATTCGCTCTTTTAAGTCACTTCGGTTGTGAAAAAAATCCCACATGCATCATTCTCTGACTCAGAAGTTTTATCAACCGCTCAGTCAAGCAGATTATGGGGTTTTATCACTGAAATAGCTTTGCAGAATGTTGTCAAACTTGTATCTCGCTATGGTCACTCGCTTTTAAAATTCGGTTACACGTGTCTTTTTTCCTCGACTAGTCGTTGTAAAATTCCTTCACTACACTTAAGAAAAAAATTATGTTGTTAGTTTTTATTTGGGACCATTTTCCTTCAAATTTGAAATGGCATACATATACTTATTCAGGAAATATTGCAAGATCAAGAACACAAATATAAAGTACTAGTTTTAATTACAATTGAATGGTGGTACTCATAGGAACTAATGAGTAAATGGTATTTCTCGAAATTGGACTTACTTTGATATCTCATTCTCTTGCACGTGTTGCTTGGCTGAGCTTTACTCCTGGAAATGTCTTTAAAATATTTTGACTTATACTTGATTCATCGTTATCATTGTGTTTAATGTATGCGTATTACGTGGAATATTAGTCGTTGTGTGATGGCGTTTAATTGTTATTTTTATAATTGGGTTAACTTTACTAAATTATATAAATTGGATATTTAAGTGGATTTCTTGTCAATTCTCCGTAATATTTTGATTAAATTCGATGCTCATATAGCGTGGGATCCATGTGTGGGCGGCTTTAGGGCGTTTCTGATTTAAAAGAAGGCTGGAGGAAAACAAACATGTTTGGTCTGAAAAACCCAAGGTATTTTTATGTTATCGAATCTTATGCCCACGCCACACTTTAGGCTCACTTGTCTTGGAAAACGTGCTTTTTTTCCTCTCCACGCTTTTTACGCACTTGGAGGTGTTTTTCTACTTTACCTAGGGAAAAGGTACCTGCATAAATTGACTATTCTATGCTAATATATAAATATCTAATGGTGCCTGTCTGTTTTCCTGTTACTCAATATCGCAAAAATGGCTGAACCAATTACTTTGAAATTTTTCATGCGGGTAATAAGGTGCACTGGGACGTACATGGGCTATATTATGAAGTCCTCAAGGCCCCAGGAGTCCCAAAACGGGCCCCTGTTATTTACTCCCATAAGAAAAGCATTGGAATAAGTGTAGATATTTCTTTTTTTAAATTACTTGAAATCAAGATTTAGGGTTGAAATATTCACTATCGGATGGCTGAAAGAACGGAGTATTGGATGCTTACAATCGAGTTTGTTGAACGCATCGTTTTTTCTTAAAATAACGTTTTAAACACAAAAATTATTAATTATTCTCCGGTGTCATTATTAGCATATTTCCTTTCCAACCTAAGCAATGATAAAGAACGGTAAAATTTGCCCCTGGCCTTTTATAGTTTACATCAAGTTAAATGATCAATGATAGTCAATTTTATTTGGGGTGTTTTGTATCCCAACCTCTCCATGTGCGCTGAACAGCTTTTTCATAGTATCTACATTTAGCACGTCACATTGATTCCTATAATTAGGGCCAATCGGTATGAGTAGTATCTCGCTTACTACGTAGAATATTTTTTTGCACTGCTAGAGACATGTGAGTGGCTTTTTATAATCATATATATAATAAGAATTTTTTATGATACTAATATCACAAAATAGTTCAATACTGAAAGACAAAGTTAGACGATATCCACTAGATTCTTCAGGTAGCAGTTGTTCGTCACCTTGGGTAACTATAAGGTTATCATCATAGGCATGGCCACTTAGATATTACACCTATTATACCTTTGTACTGTCCTAGAGGTCAAGAGGGTTTGTTGGGGTTCTCATCAAATCTAAATCCCAAAATCACTTCTTTCTCGGAGTGAATGCAGTAATGAGCCGTTTATCTTGCAATTTTGGGCGTAGTTGCATGATACTTATTTCAAAAAAAGTTCAAATATGGGGTTTGTTGATCCTGGAAAAAAAATCTCGCTCAATCTCACGTAGGTAAAGGAAAATATGAACGAAGTTTATAGCGATCTTCCCCATGCTCCACCCATTGCGAAACTGGAATACCTTTTAAGTTTAACTGTTTAATTAATTAACAATTACAGTAAAAATATCTTAATACTATGCATCATTAAGGTACAAAACGGGTATTTTCCATTTCGTAAACAAACTAAGATGATAAATGAGAAGTCCGTTTCTCTTTTTTTTAATAGAACCACTATATTATTGCTGACTTTTATCTCTGCCATTGAGAATCAAAATTACTTCTGCTATTAACTTTACCTACTGTAAAAATGAAGATATTTTTCGAGTTACAATAACATTTTGCCATAAATGTTTATTTGAACCTTTCTGAACACGGTCACGAGGACTGACCCATTTATCGTGGTACTCGTTGTATTGAAGGGTATGATGGGAAACAATATGAAAAAGTATTTTTATATTTCACTCATCAATAACCCTTTGATTGCGTGAAACGTACTGGTTTATTTTCTGGAGCGACTGGGGAATAAACGCTTGCGTATGTTTTACTGTCGGTTCAAAAATGTCATTAGGTAAAGAATGAGCCTACATGAGATTCTCTGAATAAATATATTTGTGGTGACGCAAATTTATTTTTGGGTAATTAGCCTCTTTTTCTTCGGTTATCATTTGGTACACATGGCCACTTAGTTTTTGCGAAAAAATTGTAATATTTACCGAGGGGAATTCCTGTATGAAGACACAAAGGGATTAAAGAATTCTCACGGAGCTGCTAATTTAGGTAAAATGGGTCTACCAGTCTTTAGTGAAAGTAATTAAAATATAATTTCCTTCCCATAAATTTTAAATTAATACCCTATTTTAGGAAGAGAGATAAGTTAAATGAGACCTTCATGAAAAGACGGGTTGTTAGACAAATATTTCGATTCTAGGAAATAGGAGAATTATTACATCCAATACCTGGAAAGAGGGGATTTCTGCGGTGAGACGAAGTGCTGGCATACATCTTTAGGGCGATTTGTTAAGGTCGCAATGCGCACAAGCCGTTTTTTCAGGGATAGCAAAACCGTTGAGGTTAATAAAGTAACGAGGTCTGAAAAATATTCTTCGGTGTCCTCCGACAAAAGAGTGGCGACGCTGGCTCCAAAAGGCTCAAGCTCCAGTGCACTTTGTCGGTATGAACTACTGTTGGTTTTCCGTCCAAGAGAGTTTCAGCGCGTGGGATGTAGGGGAATGGGGAAGCAACGGAGAGGGGAGAGGAGTGGCGTAGAAATTAGAGATCAAAGAATCGGCAGCTCTCTTACCCGCGCATAACACGAGAGCATGCCTCTGATAAAGTAATCTCGTTTCATTTTCAAATTTAAAGCGAGTGTAGGAGTCGGTTGAGGAAAGAAGTGACAATATTGAGAATTGGGAGACCCGAAAGGAGACTAAAGGAAAACAAATTACGGGCGTCAGGGAAAGAGGCATGCCCCCTTACTTTTGCTGTCCGACCGCCCACTGCACCCCCGTCAATGACCGAGTGGAGGCATCGAAGTTAACCTCGCTTTTGAATCTGTTACGGACGGGAGGAGGTCACGAAGGGATTAAGGCTTGAGCTTGAAGGCGAAAGGCACTGGCCTGTTGGGAAAGAGAAGAGAATTGTGTGATGGAGAGGAGGTAGGATGAGATCAGGAATGTTTGGTAAGTTAAATTAGGTGGCATTAAATAGGATCTCTCCTAAACCGCCGGACATATTGGGGAAGGTAGTTGCACTGACATGTGGCCTACGCTCATTAAACCCCCACGTACGATCATTAGACCCCGTGGGCGCCCTTCATAATGAGTTGGTGAACGACTACGCCGGGTTTCTCTCCGCCCATTCCTCCCACTCTCCACACTGTCCTTCATTTGCCAACCTACCCATCTGCCCATAAAAGCGCAAATGACCTCAGCTGCCTGTCGCCTCACTAAATAACCAGCCTAGCGAGGTGGTTTTCATTGAGAGGGAGAATGGAATGTAGGAGAAGGAAGGTTAAGAAGAGGTTCAGCGCAGGGGATGGTTGTATGATACAAGGTAATAGACCGCAGTATTGTGAGAGCATTCGAGATTTATTGGTAATTGGGATGAAATTATGTGACTCACGTGGGTCTTAAGGTTTGGGAAGACGGGGTAGGTGATCGAGGAATCTTTGAGCAAGTTTGGGAGATATAATTTGCGTAGGACCGTGTCATGTGCTTCTTTGTACCGTTAAACCGATTTAGTTTCCCTTTCCTCCTCGGTAATTTTTCGCTGGTAAATGTTCCAATGATTTTTTGACCTTCTTACACTTCTTTCCACTTATTTTTTTGCTGCATGGAAATCGTGGTAATTATCTTGAGAGATAAAATTATTGCTTTGTTTATTTATGAGAAAAATTTGTGATATTTCCTTATTGTAGGTTTCAGTTCTCCTGGAATTGATATTTTTATGGTGATTCATATTTCCCTAAATGGAAAATACTGATTTGTTCGGATAATGTGTTTTACTAGTTGATTATGATGAGTAAGAGAAAAAATTAAGGCTGAAAATCAGCTTCTTAAGCATTTGTTGTTTTTGTTAAGCAATTTTGAGGCCTAGCAGGAGTGGCAAGCATTGTGGACTCAGTGAAAGAAAAATATTAGGTAACTTTGGTGAATATACAATCAATTAAAAGGAATATTTTGCGTCCAAGTTATCATAGAAGCTAATAATAAATTGATAAGTCATGTGCATAGACTTAGGTGTATTTTACAATAGTTTGGACGAAATAAACATTCGTCACCATAGTTAGGTACAATGGGGGGATTGATTGATTATGCATGTTCATAACAGTGCATATATATATATGCATGTATATAGTGCATGGCAAAGCATTAATAGAAAGCTATAAAATAGATACCAATGCGGAAAGTTGAAACGATTAATTTACGGTATGGAAAAGTGTAATTTTTAGTTTTAATTATTATGCGGCTGTTAATGAACGCTAGATGAGTGAATTAATGAATAGGGTATATTCTTCATCATGTGAGAAAATCGGAAGGTAGCGTTCCCTGATTACTCTACCGGATTTTCATCTATCTGGAAGTTTATTTTTTCATCTCCCTGCCTAATGGTCATCTTCCCGTCACTGCCCCAATTCTGTTGGTATTTGCATCTAAATATAACCAACAGCCAGGAAACGTCCTTCGTAATTAGTTATTTAATGTAATCTATCCTAAATGCTATGAAGGAGAGTGGTGGTAGGGTGTTCCAAATTATCAAAAGTATCTGGGAGTCAAATAAGTAATTTACAACTGCGTTACAATCCATAAAGGAAGCTCGCACACCAAATCTGGGCTCTTTCGGATAATATTTACCGGTCGACCACGGGCCTTGAAATTTGAGAAAAACGACTAAAATAGTGTAAAAGTAGACAGCGCTACGTAATATCGCCACCAAAACGGAAAACTCGATGTGCTTGGAGTCTCCAGTCGTAATGTGCATCGTTGGAAGCACATATGATCAACCTTTGACCTTTCGTGGCCTCACAATGGAGTCAAATGGCTGCGGAACGAAGTTTAGCGTAAATACAGCAAATGGGCGCTGATGATCGCGCTATAGGGCGATTTGCGCTACACTCTCCCCCTTTTCCTTCGATCCCCCAGTCCCCGAAGCTTCAAGTTCATAGGGATTCTCTTTGGTGGCTCTAAAGTCCCAGGATTATCTCTCATGGCAGCGACGATAGCTCTCTTCTCCTCAGCACCAAGGTGATCGTCAAAAAGTGATAATCCAGCTAATTCCTGTGATATGTACCACAAGTGACCTACCAAAAAAAAGGTACTTAAATGTCGTAATTTAATCGATAATCACGCTATCGCCGAATCGATAGATGCTCTTACCAATGAATTTTCTCGTATCCCATTCACACAGTGACTTCAGAAAATTCAAAGTCCCTGAAGAAATTTTAGGTCGTTGGATGGTGCCTTGATAGCGGAAAGAGCCATAAACCATTGAGGCAGGAAGTACTTGACCAGAAATATACACAGAATGCGTAGGTTTTTCTGGTGTTTGGTGACTGTAACGGAAACTGTCGACGATCGAGGTATATTAAGAGGGGGTAGTGGGCCCTGGCCATCCACCTCGTGTCATTTGTGGCCCTTGGCTCACATAGAGTTGAACCTTCGGGGAGTTTTACTACCAAAATTAGCAGGGAGGTTACAAGCAGGTTTTCGTAATCGGCTCTTGGCTGGAAAACCTGAAAAATCGTATCACGTATTAGGATCCAGGGCTGGCTGCCATGCAATAAAAGGTGACGTACCTGGGGCTGATTTTGGTAAAATTGGACTAAATCACGCAGTTCCGACCGAATGACTCGCATCACATCCCTGTCGTCTGTGCCCAGTTGCCATTCACACCGTTGGAGGAATTTCCACCGTTCTTTAAAAGCTTTGCACAGACCAATAGCGGGGGTGTTGTCTGATCATAAGCTTTCCGTGAAAACCGCCTTTAAAACTATGTCCAGTGTATGGTGCCTGCACGCCAGAAGGAGAGAGTTTATGCCGAGCTCGACTTCAAGGCGAGCACAGACTCCACTGTGTCTTCCAGTATTAATAGAAGTCGTATCAAAACCAAAAGCTACAACCCTGAAAAATTTCATCACGAATTTTCGTTTTAAAATGGGACTCAGAAATAAATAGTAAATAATTAAACGATGGTTTAAGACCTCACTTGGTGGAATTCCTTAATATCAGGGATAGAAGGATTAATTTGCAATTCCACATTGTAATGTGGAATGTAATTGTAATGTGGAAGGAATCCTTACAATGTGGAATTGCAAAGTTAATCCTTCTATCCCTGACAGTAAATAATTAAATTAAGAATAGATTGGAACTCCTGTTCAGCATTCCCTCGGGAAAGTTTCGGGGCACCCAATAAATGCTCCTTGCTTGTCTCACCAATGCCCACTACAAAAACAGGCAGTCTATCTACTTTATCTTTTGATGCAATTTCCTCCATAATTTTACCATCCCATCGCAAAGAAGAACGGCACTCTCCGTCAATTCCCTCTTTCGGTGTCGAAACTACATCCGAGCGTTCCGCCATTCTGTGTCTCCTGACTGTGGTACGGCTCAAAGCGTACTTATCGATGTCTTCTCCAGTTTTAGTAACAACCAACGCAACGACACCGACTGCCATGGTGTGGCTCAGTTTGGCCCAATCCAGCGTGGGCGCCACCGTTGGCGTAACAATCCGCTTTATCTTGCGCTGCCGGACACGTGGAGGAAAGTCCTCATCGGAATCTGCAACTATTGATTTGGCAGGCGAGTCCAGTAATGATTCGCATTCAGTGTTATCGCCATTGGGACCCGCAATCGCCGCCATCACCGTCTTGCTACTTGAAGAGTTGGAAAAAGAGGCCATGCAAACAGGTTTATATAGTGAGTCTTCCCATTACTCAATCTTCTTCACAATATTCGTTTTGCCCTTTATAGGAAGCTGCGCTCTCCTATAGATCTCTTTAATCTGCCCAAGAACAGCACAAGCAGCGTCGTATGTGGTTTTCTTGAGTCGTATAGCGCGATCTGCGCCCATTTGCTGTATTTACGCTAAACTTCGTTTCGCAGCCATTTTAACTCCATTGTGAGGTCACGAAAGGTCAAAGATTGGTCATATGTGCTTCTAACGATGTACATTACGACTGGAGACTCCAAGCACATCGAGTTTTCCGTTTTGGTGGCGATATTACGTAGTGCTGTCTACTTTTACACTATTTTAGTCGTTTTTCTCAAATTTCAAGGCCCGTGGTCGACCGGTAAATATTATCCGAAAGAGCCCAGATTTGGTGTGCAAGCTTCCTTTATGGATGGTAACGCAGTGGTAAATTACTTATTCGACCCCCAGATACTTTTGGTATTTTGGAACACCCTAGCGTGGTGGCCTAGTGGGTAGTCCGCTTGGCTACTGAACGAAGAGTCCTGGGTTAAAATCTGGGTGAAGTCTTCGGGCGCCCCCGAATACAAAAATAAACCTCGGAGGGCATGGTGGCCTAGGGAAAGCAACTGCCCCTCCTACCCTAGTTACACCTCCAGTGTACAATATTATATCATCTTCATCTATATCTATGCATCTACATTTGTATCTTCATAGAAGGAAACATTTTATTCTAAATATCAAAATACAACGAAATACTGTAATACAACGCTTATGTATCGTACAAAATCTTTTTGATTTCGCTAATTTAATTTTTAGTTTTTATATTAATTATTAAGTTATACACATTAAGTTAAATGCCTGAATCCCATATTAGTGTGAATGTTTTTAAACGGGAAACTATTTAAAAAATCCAACGTTAAATCGCGTTTTATTTGTTCGGCGCTTTCCTCCGTCAATTCACTTGCATCTTCTTGGTAAATTAGTTATTACATCCATACAGCCCTCACAAAAGTTCCAAAAGTTCGTGGCAGATGAGTAGTGTGCGATTTTGAGACTAGAAGCATCTTTTTCTCTCGGTCACGGAGGTGTGTGGGTTGCGACTGACAATGAGTGTATTTGTTTATTGTTAACTTCTTTGCGTGCAATGACCCTTCCACTCAATTACCCTCCTCCCGTCCCCCTTCGTCCCTCAACATTACCCCTTCCAACAAGCTGGACCCCTCCGTGGCATCAGGGATGAACTTTAAAGTAGCTGTACAAGTTTATTTCTTAAGTATGCATTCATCCCTTTGAAATGGTGGAAAAATATTTCCTGTTATGCGAGAGTATTAGATAACATAACTCTCTATTTCACATAATAATGGTCCAGGTACTGACAAGGGGAGTGTCCGATAACCGGGTCGCAGATCTTGATGAAAATTGGTATGCATATAGAACTCTGAATGCTTTTCACGAATCACCCCACATATGGGCGTATATATTCAATAGTTTAAACAAAAAAGGCGTTTAAATATTTATAGATGTTATAAAAACCCTATATATCACCGGGCGGTATCAAGGTGGTTTGGTCCAGTGGTTAGCGTACTGGGCTTCAGAGCGGAGGGACCGTGTTCGATTCCCGTCGGCGTCAAATTTTTTTATGCTTATTTTCTTTGTTTTTCCGTCGTGGAATTCTCTGTTAAAATCTAATTTTTACTTTTCTATTCGAAGTTTTTTTTTATGAGTGGAAATATTTTTTTCGCGAATACCATAGGGCTTATTTTTTCTTCTTTCGCGCGAAGTCAACGTAATTTCTTTGTTTCCCCATTCTTTCACCACGCAAACTTGATTTGTTCCTTCATTTGCAAGATATCCTCCTGTTGATATAATAATAATACAATAGTCTTAATATTTGTTACATCATTATTTATAAGTCCCACGATCAAAGATCCCCGTTTTCTTGTTTTGCCGTGCATTGAAAAAAGGACGGGAAAGTGTGATCGGATTATCTACTAATTTCTGTAATCGAATCACCATTTCTCGATCTAAATACATACAAATAAATACTTTGTAATAAGGCTCGTGTTGGCGAGTGGCGAGAGTGACCACTTGCAGAAAATGTCCATGGCAGCGCAGGAAGGAACCCCTTTCCCAGCGCATCCGTTCGACCATCTAACTGTTGTTTTCCGAAGGCATTATTGGCCCTATCTTCGACCCTTCCTCAAATCCTTTTTTTCGTCAGCATTCCTAAAGAGAGTAACCACATCACGAGGATTGGGAACCGAATGGTTTTTCAATGAAACATATGATATTAAGCACGGAAGTCAATTGAATTCTGTCTCAATATTATAATTAATATAATAAATAATAAAATAATAATAAATTTACAAGGTAAATAAGTCAATCGCCAATCGTCAATCTTTTTCTGTCATTGTTGGCATCTCTCCGGATAGTAGTCGTCAAAAATACATTTAAAACACAACAATTTAGGACACCAAGAACACCTTGTGAAACTTTGTTCACCACAATCACATTTTGTTTTCAAAATATCTTCTGGAAACAAAACTTGTTTTACATTAAAGAAAACCTGTCGCTCACTAGAGAGTCTGGAAGCAAACCATGATTTCATAAGCATTGGTCGAAACACTGGCGCGGACAGCTGTTTGTGAATGAGCGTATGAACTTTTATCACTCTCGCAGATGAGTTGTCACGATTTGAATTCGTTAGAATAAATATTTTTACTTGTCTATAGAAATAAACGTTACAGAGTGCAAATCGGAGTAAAATTTTGGCGGAATAATTTTAATTGTGCAGGTAGGTTCATTGGAGTCGTCCTTAAACCGTTCGTCGTACAGTGCCTGATTCATTTGTCCCGCCCAGGAATCGGTGAAAAGAAGAAACTTTTCTTTTTTCGCGAATGGCGCCAATACCTTGTTCAAAGCATTTAATACGTGCTTGTCAAAAGTTTTCCAGATTTGGAACAAGTCACAAATAGTGACTTTCCTCTGTCGAATCTTATGTTTTTGTTAAAAACGATGAGTCCACGTCATAGAAGCGTTGAACTGAAAGTCCTCGGCCAAAAATTGAGATGCTGCTGCCACAGCCCACTGCTGTAACATTCTCGTCGTCACATGCTCGCCATTTTCTCTGCATTTGCAAAACCTGTCATAAGTCCATTTGTCGATCATATCCCACTTATCTCTCTTGGTTCCACCGGAACGGATATCTTTTTCCCAGGATTGTAATTCCTCAAGGCGTTTTAACGGTCGTGTCACACGGCAGCGAACTGACTTCAATGACCACCGAGGATTGAGTTTAGCCACAGTAACCGCTTTAATTTTCGTTTCCAAGGGGACCCTGCGTCTTTTCTTTGGTGAAGGTCCGAAGTTAACGTCACTCGAAGACGACGACTTCTCTTCTTCTCGACTTCTCCTCTCCCCCATTGTCATCCTCCGTCGAAGGAGACGATAATTCCAAATATTCTTTCGTAGCATCGGGGTCATATTCTCCCACTAGTTCGTCAAACGTTTCAAAATCCATCTCATCCATTATTTTCAAAATTCTTGAAAATATTTCCTCTCCTACTGCTACGGAGCGCGGGGAGGGCTCTTCATTAGCAGACTCCAAAATGTATCCACCTTCACGCAAGAGAAAGCCACAATGACGGAAGGCTTCAGAAAACAAGGTCAGATTTTCCTGACCATCTTCATTGCTGGTGGAACTATTTCTTTCGGAAGATGTTCCAGGTACCGAATCCATAAGTAGGAGAAGCCTGAACTTTAAATTATACTTTACCATACAGATGCATACCAAAGAAATTTCTTCATTAATTAAATTTATCATAAAATAATTTAAATTTTAGATATGTGTATTGCGAATTAAAACTCAAATAGCATATCTAAATTCAGGATTTTATGAAACCAAATATCCTCTCGGCAACTGAAGACTTACGACTCCGACAAGAAAAATCGCAGACGCACTACTGCTTGAGAATCACAGCTCCTTGCGGTTCAAATGTTGACGGTGAACTGAACATGCAACGAAATGCACACTCTTTCTAACACTGGTGAGAGTTTTTGGAGGAAGAGTCGAAGAGAGGGCCAATAATGCCTTCGGAAAACAACAGTTAGATGGTCGAACGGATGCGCTGGGAAAGGGGTTCCTTCCTGCGCTGCCATGGACATTTTCTGCAAGTGGTCACTCTCGCCACTCGCCAACACGAGCCTTATTACAAAGTATTTATTTGTATGTATTTAGATCGAGAAATGGTGATTCGATTACAGAAATTAGTAGATAATCCGATCACACTTTCCCGTCCTTTTTTCAATGCACGGCAAAACAAGAAAACGGGGATCTTTGATCGTGGGACTTATAAATAATGATGTAACAAATATTAAGACTATTGTATTATTATTATATCAACAGGAGGATATCTTGCAAATGAAGGAACAAATCAAGTTTGCGTGGTGAAAGAATGGGGAAACAAAGAAATTACGTTGACTTCGCGCGAAAGAAGAAAAAATAAGCCCTATGGTATTCGCGAAAAAAATATTTCCACTCATAAAAAAAAACTTCGAATAGAAAAGTAAAAATTAGATTTTAACAGAGAATTCCACGACGGAAAAACAAAGAAAATAAGCATAAAAAAATTTGTCGCCGACGGGAATCGAACACGGTCCCTCCGCTCTGAAGCCCAGTACGCTAACCACTGGACCAAACCACCTTGATACCGCCCGGTGATATATAGGGTTTTTATAACATCTATAAATCTTTAAACGCCTTTTTTGTTTAAACTATTGAATATATACGCCCATATGTGGGGTGATTCGTGAAAAGCATTCAGAGTTCTATATGCATACCAATTTTCATCAAGATCTGCGACCCGGTTATCGGACACTCCCCTTGTGAGACTAAAATAATTTAACTAACTTTCGTATTTATGCTTTTTATGTCATTTATGTTCTTGTACTAAATTAATGACAGATTCCCGTTTTACTCAGCTGTTCTCCCTTTGATTTAATACTTTTGAAATGCGATCATGAAATTAGCTCATTCTGACAAAATGTAGAAATTTTAAAATAATTCCAGAGTATGCAAAGCCACGGAAAACATATAATGTTCTTGAATCTAATTTTATTTACTTGGCTAAGTATTCGAGAGCTAACTTTTCCGACGAAGTAGTTTTCTCTCGGAGAATTTTCTCCGTGGCTAATTAGTGACAATAAGGGAAGGAACGAGGAGACTTAAAGTGGAAAGTCCAGGAAAAAAATGAACTGAAAGTTTAAATAGAGAGAAAAACGCACCCTGTAATTACGTGTTCATTACGATTAAACCTTTAACAATGCGAAAATAGCGGACGTAAAAGCTGTTTTTACCAAAACCTGTTTAGCTGTTTTTCCATGGCAAAGAAACAGTGTCAATTGATTACTGTGCATGGTTTTCTTTAACCTACGAGTTTGTTTCCACCGGAGGAAAGATGTTCTTCTAGTTTAATTAGAGAAATTAAGAGAAGAAACAAGGAGGGTAGAGTGGAAAAAGGCGGCCGGAAAGTAAAATGAAAGGGTCGACTGAGAGAGAGACGTGAAGAGAGAACACAGAAACTGAGGGCAAGGAGGGAAGAAGGGATTGATTTAGAGGCAATAAAGAGCAACAATCATTCCACCTGTGGCGCCATCATTACGAGAAAGGCAGTTTGTATTGGGAAGAGTTTTAGAAATGATGATGCAATGACAACTTTTTTTTCTACTAGATCTGAAAACCGATTTGGAGGCATCGAGTGCGGCTTGCGTATTGTGTGATTTGTAGCTGTAGGTGGGCATAGCAGAATGGGAAACTTCTCTTTAGATGGAGGAATCGAGGGAAGAATAAATTGGGAAGTTTTGAGAGAAGAAGTGAGATTAAAAGGAGGTAAGAGATAGAGAGACAGAGTGAGAGAGTGAGTGAGGAAGGGGAATTGAACGAAGGAGTGGAGGAGTTGCTGTAGGATCAATATTCGCTAAACTCCGGATGACCTCCCCGCAGCCTGGGTAGGAGGGCACAGGGGTGAACGGAGGAAGAGGAGGGATACTTCGAGGCCCGGTTTTCGGTAGAGTGTCAAACGTATGGTAACAGAGGGGAGTAGTAAAGAGAGGTGGTGCTGGATATTCATTAATTTTAGCAAGGAAATATAAGGTGAAATAATAAGAAATGTTTCGTTCGTCGCCAGAAAATACTCATGGCAATTTCTATGAGTTCTCCGTTACTGTTTAGAAGTACCTAGATTCATGAAGTCGTCTGACGTGATGTAAAGCCTCGCCAGGCGATCCACCACCGTGTATGCCCTGCTCTCTATTCTGTAGCTTACTTCTCTAGTTACGATTAATTGAACAAAAACTGACAATAAAATATCATAACAGAAATTCATACATTTCTTTGTTATATTAATTAAATACACATGTATATTCCCTTGTGACGTAATTGAGGATGATCAGGAAAATCAGTATGCAAAGAAATAGGTTTGGCCTTTGATTAATAACGTAAAAAGTATGTTCAAATATATTCGTGAGATATAAAGGCCCAATATTATAACAACTGGTTAACGTTAACCACAAGATGACGTAGCCTTTTCGTAAACTTGATGTTAACTGAGAGTTCGGGTTATTTAAATTACATCAGCCTGTCGGTTAGTTCACATGAGCGTCATCGGTGAGAAATTGCATTGCCTTCTATTTTCATACCGAGAAAATATTCAACCAGAGAATAAAAACCTAGTCATAATAACTGCTGGAATTTGTATCCAATAACCTGTAAGCGCAATATTATAGATAAGATTTTTCTTAATTTGAAAACATGATATTCAGAAATTCAACAGTATCAGCAACATGTAGACAGGAGTCTTCTATTAGGCAAATGTTTTGGACATAAAACGTTGTACGCTGACATTAACATACCTAAGCGGATATGTCCTCGTTAATTGATGCATTTAAATATTTTTTATTAATATTTGATTGCTCGTTGACATCATACGTACTCAGAAGGAAATTCGAGTATGTTATTATGTATGAAACAATCCTCAGCACTCTGCTTCAAGGTATATTACTAACTTATTTAGGAAACTCCATTCACAATTTGAAATAAATAGAAGGTTCTTGGATCTTCAAGAGAGTGGTGGATATTCAGAAAGATAGGGATACTTTTGTTTACTTCTCATTAAATTATCGACATTTTCGAATGCATGAAATATTTGTCTAACTACACTGGAAAACTAAATTGCCTCTTTCTTTTCACCATGTTTAACATTGAAATATTTCGCAAAATGTTGCCTTATTCTATCATTTTAATTATCAATTTAACCGAATTTAGATATCTGGGATTCCTATTTCACTGTGGATTCCGTACATAGTATTAAAGGGAATAGATTTAAAAAAATTAAGACCCACGGGGGGATCCAGTAAAGGTGAATGACTTTTTTACTATGAATTTCTTTTAGGCACCAAGTTTCAGTGTATTGGTAAACAATTATTTTGACACTCTAATTACTTCTTATCGTCTAATACTGTACAAAACTGAATGTGAGCATACTTTAATGGAGATATATATATTTTTGTTGTGTGAAATAATTGTCAATCCCCTGCGTAAGAAGACTTTAGAAAGTATTTCTTACGGGTACGGCTAACCCCTCCAGCAGAACTTTACGGGGGTTTACATGTGATAGAAGCACTTGCAGACACATTTTATATACTGGTCGGCAATTACATACAAATAATGATATTCCTATCTGCTACAGTTTCCATTTCATCTTGCCAATAATCACGTATATTTTTCATGTCTATTACACTTTTCATCTAAGTTTATTTCATTATACCTTGTACTCAAGTAAATTCTGATAAAAGAGTAAAAATAGAGTCACTAATTTAAGTATTTGAAAACTTATGTGTGTTATTATGTCTTTGTTACTATGGCAGCAATGCAACAGGCAAATTGAATCATGCACTAAATATTTTTACCACCAGAGCAGATTTTTGCTCTGGTTTTTTCCGTTTCAGTAATAAGTAACAACTATTTTAATGAAATTTTCATGAAATGATGTTGCTATTGAGGGGTTCCCATTTACCATGGTGCCATCAAATTTATTACCAAAAATGACTAAAATGACCACCAAAAAGTCATGAGCGCGTAGTTGGCACAGATCTATGGAAGCCTACATATATGTGACCCGTTTAGCATCATAGTGTTAATGACTGCATACCTTTGCAGGATGTTTTGATAAAATTGGAAGACCTATGCTATGCTCCCAAAAGAATGTAGGATGGCTTATACTCTCCGAGTAGATTTTAACTAGAATTTGAATGATTTTGAGTAACTACTGCTTTCTTGAGGCAAAATTTTTCCCTATTGAAGTATGCTGATATGCAATAAAAAATATTTGGAATACATTATAGTTAAACACTCTTTTTACTTATGTTGTTGCTTATTTATTGACAATATAGTACATAACCATGACTCATTTTAGGTAGAGAATTTATGTAAACTTTAAAAAATTATGCCCTCGATGGAGGAATATCGCCCTGGCGGGATTCGAAACTGACTTTTTATTTGATTCTCATAACCATAGATCTTGTCCCTAAGACATTTTATAGGAACTTTGTAACTACGGCATTCTAGCAGCTCTGCTCACTGCTTCGCTCAAAGTACTGGTGCATGTATTAAGACACGGTTTTCTTGGTCATTGTGATTATTAGATTCCAGAAACCGTATCCACGGGCGGAAGATGGCTGGAATAAATTGTTATGCATGTTGCTCTTCCTATGTTGGATGCCCTTGATAACAGTATTTTTTCTTTAACGCTCTCTTTTTTTAGCGTAGAGATGGAACCTGGTTTCGACACGACTTAGCACTACTACCGTCGAGAGAATAACGTTGTCATTATTTGTGGCAGCATGAGAAAGCTTTTTAGTATAAACATCTTATCGTTAATATGTCATATGAATGCAAGGCTACGTCTTCTAGGGATACTAATACTTCCTATATCGCAGCACTCCGGCCGATTTAGTGGATTTCACTCTCCCCTGAAGCTGCGGCAGTTGATACTAGACCGATCTTTTTAATCTGCGCACCAGTGCCTACTGCTGAGACTGCTGCCTCTCGGCAGTGGAGCCGGGTAGTTTCGGGTTGTATGTAGGGTGAGTCGAAAAACAAAAATTTTGGAATTTTGATGTGCACACCAGGGAATAGTTGTGAAACGGGCTCAAACTAATACTGTTAAAAGTTTAGGTCGATCGAATAATATTTAGGGGTCTCCGTAATATTATGATTTCTGGAAATCATGTGTAAAACGGTAAATGTTTGACGGAATCAAACTGACGGGTATGCACACCTTAGTTGCGGGACAGGATGCGCGCCTCATCGAGTATGGTCGGCCCAGAGGCGGTCACAGTTCGTACTCTTTTTACACATATACCCCCCCTTCCCTTCCCCCTTCCACGCTGCCCCGCTCATACAGCGCGGTCTCCGCAGCTGCCGCAGTTCACGCATCGCTCGCTCGTTGCCCTTTGGTTCCGTCTCACGGTAGATTTGTTCACTTCGCGTAGTGGGCTAGCAGCCTTTTTGAACGAGAAGTTAACCATATAACCGTTAAAGCCGTCTATGTGAAAGAGTACGAACTGTGACCACCTCTGGGCCGACCATACTCGATGAGGCGCGCATCCCGACACGCAACGATGGAATGTACGCCTGTCATTTTGATTCCGTCAAACATTAACAGTTTTTCTCCTGATTTCCAGAAATTATAATAAGACGGAGACCCCCAAATATTATACTATCGATCTAAAATTTTTACGGCATTAGTTTGAGCGCATTTCACAACTATTCCCTGGTGTGCACATCAAATTCCAAATTTTTCTTTTTTCGATTCACACTAATGTAGGGTATAGAAAATTCTCTTTGTCTCGTTCCAGTTTTTTCCATTGATATGTTTTTCCAAAATCAGGATAATATTATTAGTATTAGCGATGACTATTGATATTTGTGTCGAAGAGGGTGAGGTATAAAATTATCGTTGCGTAATCTCACTGCCGTGGTGAAGTCCATCCAACTTGTTCAGTTCATTAGTTGAATTATTCTTTGTGGTTTCACAGTAATTCAGCGGTGAGCCAAGCGATTGTTAATTGATCTTCCATGTTTTTCAGTTTTGAATACCTGTTTGGTACTCCCCTTATATCACACAATCCTGGGGAAAAAAGCGTGAAAAGCATTGTCTAGGTTACAAAATATATAAAATGGCTCAATATGAATAATTTGCAGTGCCTGTAAGAGGCGCTCATCATGAAGTAGTTGTATATAGAGAAATCCATCTATAATCCAACAATTGCCTTATGAACGAGATATTAAAAGGAGTTATTAAGCTTTTAGTGCCGATAATTCCGTAGCTCCGCAGACGGAATACACAATATAGAGATTAAAATTAGAGGGACTGCAATAAATAAAGAAAGGCTTCCTTATTTTTAGTACACATTAAGATAAGGTGAGACAAAAAATGATGTAGTAAGCTGAGACTTTGGTGAGACGGTGTGGCATGGGGGGATGAGATTAGTTAGCTGTCAGGTGGTTGCAGAAGACCGTAGTGGAGCTTCGAAAGAGCCTCTTTAAAAGAGAGGGATAGGTGATGTGGTTGTTGTAGGAAACTTCCTGTTTCAATTGAGCCTTCGGATTTAAAATATTTTCTCCTGTTGAATATTCTCTATATTACTAACGAGAGTCTTATGCAAGAACAGTTATTTTTTGCTAGAACTTTATATATTAAATAAATTAACTTTTAATTGTGTCAACCTTACAAAGCTTAATTTGAAGGAATAATGAATAATAATGAATGTGCAAAGGTAGGTGTCATGTAGTTTGTCATTCAAATTTTACTCCAAGGTTTTTATATGCACGCCTTGTTAGTCTACGCGAATTAATGGAATTGTTATATTGCGGTAGATAATCGCCGGGGCCGTAAGAAAATAATTGGCTTTTGCTATTATATTTATTTCCATGCTTTCTCATTCTTTACACAAATTCCTTTTTCACATTGAGTTGTCCCCTCTTATGAGACGTTATTTTCACATCCTATCTCATATAAAATGTAATTTCTCTTGGCCGATATGGTAGACATGAGTTGAAACAAATAGACAAAGTATTCGACACAAACTTTTTATACGATGTTGTATCTAAATTTGGAATCACTTCCTTCTCTCCCCAATTAACTCAATCTCTACTTCGCTGGTCTCGTAACATGTCCTCGTAGCGCCGTCAGATGCCGACAGATGGGAAATGGCAGAGCGGGCAAAGCGCGAGTGTTGAAAGCCGTGGAGGTGCGTATTGGTAGTTCGTCCGTCTGCCGAGAGAGGGGGTGGTGCACGATGGGAATCTGCGGGAAAATCCCAAACCAATGAGACTTTCGGCTGCCTCTATAGGGACCCACGCTACACATCCGCACTCGGTACATCAAGAAAACCTGTTGTATTTCGCCTTTAATAGCTAGCATTTCTAAAAAACACCCATTCTAAGACAATCTATTCTACATCACAAGATTTCCTCACCTAGAACTTCATCATTTTCTCGAGATAACGAAGAAGCGGGTAGTTTTCTCGTGGTTAATATATTTTCTCGTCCGTACTGGTGATGATCCGTTCCGGACGTGCGCGGAAATGTTCTACGGCTGCTGTTTAGTTGCTAACTTAATAATTAGTTCATTTCATAGTTCGAGTTAAAATTATTTTGGCAGAGGGAGTACCTATTGCTATTTTTACTTTTTATTTCGAAAAATTAATCAAAAAGCGTAGAGTTAAAGAGTGCAACAGAGCTTAAATTTAAGCAACAAATGCAACAGTATCTTCAATGTCTATTGCATCTTACGTCACATATCATACTCAATGAAATAGTCCGTTTGGATCCATTTTGAGTATGTGATTAGAAGTAAGCGAGCTCACACTGTTTGACAATTTCAGTGATACAAATAGTTTCAGGATTAGGTGGAATGGATTTCAACAATTTAATGGAAATGGACAAACTTCCATTCCCTTGATTGTTTTAAATCTATGAAGTATGATTGTTTGAGACGTTTGGTCTCAAAGGGAGTTAGATAAGTGTTAAATGTATGTTACATGACTGTGTGGTAATGTCTTAGGAAGGAATATCCACTTCAAAAATTTGAGCTTTAGGTATAATGGGTTCATCATGTCAATCTTATGCCATGAAAATGCCATTCCATGAATCCGTATGCCATGAAAAAATATTTTACGCTGGATCTCGTATAATTTCTGCATACAGGAGTCATTTACTTAATTTCCTTACTCCTTATTTATATCTAATTTCGATATCCCCTTGTGTGATGATTAAAATATAAATATTTGTTAATAATTTCCAATAATAAAACAGAATGAAAAAAACGCTGGCTTCATTTTAGCTTTATTTGATCGTCTTCATTTCATCAAAATTGTTACTAGTGTTGAAATAAAATGTGTAAAATTATGAAGGAATATAGCGGTTTTATAAAGGGAAGAGCTTAGTGGTAAGCTGCAGATGATGATGACGGCACCTACAAAATATTTGTTTTAGTCAAATTCATTCAGAAATATTCTTAATGATCATTGGTCCTTTCAGTTAATAGATGCGCTCTTCAACTTTTACGACCCTACGGACCGGTGAAAATATTTCGTGGACCAGTTAAGTATAAGGAAGAAATAATAACCTATGTGGAAGATATGTTATGTGTTCAATCCAAAGCAATAAAAATAGAAGTTTTATTTATTGTGAAACCCGAGTAAAAATGCAGCGATCAAATCGTGTAATAACTGAAATCTAGCCGGTGCATGATTTTCCGCGGACCGGTGCTGGTCCGACGTCCGCCACGCCGCGGCGTGGGACGAAGCGCCATTGTGCCACCCAAATTACTCTACACCTCACATAGTTCAACTGTTTGAGCTGGGTTCTTTTTTTAAATGTTCGTCTTGAATTTGCCCATCGATCCCTCTTTCGGGTTAGTTGATTTTGGCTCATATATTCCTGGACTTTGTCTCCAAATCTTGTTTTTTAAGAAAAAAAATGATTTTTTGCGCAAATGTGACCCTACGGAGCGCAAGATCGGGTTTTTTGAAATATTTTCAGATGAGAATCTTCTTTTCGATAAATATTAAAAAACTGTCTGCGTGAAAGTGCGGAAAAAAATTTTCATATCCCAAAAAACGACCAAAATGTTCAAAAACTTTTCGTGGAGAAGTGATTTTTTTACTGAAAAATTATGCACTTTTGGAAGAAAATTTACTGAAGAAAAAGTATTTAAAATCATTTAAGAAATGCTCACAATTTTTTTCAGAATTTTTGGACACATTTTTGGACATTAAAAAAAATGGCACTAAAAAAACAAAAATATTTTATTTGGCCATTTTTTGAAACGTCCAAAAATGTGTCGAAACATTCTGAAAAAAATTGTGAGCATTCCTTTAATGATTCTAAACACTTTTTGTTCAGTAAATTTTCTTCCCGAAAGTGCATAATTTTTTAGTAAAAAAATCACTTCTCCACGAAAAGTTTTGGAACATTTTCGCCGTTTCAGTGCCATTTTTTGAAATGTCCAAAAATGTGTCCAAACATTCTGAAAAAATTTTTGAGCGTTTCTTAAATGATTCTAAATACTTTTTGTTCAGTAAATTTTCTTCCAGAAGTACATAATTTTTCAGTAAAAAAATCACTTCTCCACGAAACGTTTTTGAATATTTTGGCCGTTTTTGGGGATATGAAAATTTTTTATCCGCAGTTTCACGCAGATAGTTTTTTAGTATTTATCGAAACAAAGATTCTCAGCTGAAAATAAAAAAAAACCGATCTCCGTATGGTCACATTTGCGCAAAAAATCATTTTTTTTTTCTTAAAAAACAAGATTTGGAGACAAATTCTAGGAATATATGAGCCGAAATCAAAAATCCCGAAAGAAGGATCGATGGGCAAATTCAAGACGCAAATTCAAGACTGGTTAAGTATTGTTATAGAACTTAAAATTATTAGTAGTTCCAAAGTATTAGTATTGACTCTTAATAATTATTTGATCCTATACGTGCGTGCGTGTTCTAGCAACTGATCCATTGCATTTTTGCTCTTTATCCGTCTAACTACTTTGCTAGAAAGTACTTCTTACGCAACCTTGCGTATCGTACTTGATTCGCTTATACCCGCCTTATATATTTAGAGGACTTAGTGTAAATTCAAATCGTTTTAAGTGCTAAAGCCTGTAGAATAGTATGGCTGGCCCTAGTTCCTCTGTAGCGAACCTCAAGAGCAAGGTGAAGAGCGACCTCCTCGAGGCACGTGTCGCCGAACTGGAGAGGTTAGTTACGGAGATACTCGCCCGGGTTACGGGTTGTGGGAGGGTTTCGGGCCCCGGTGGTTGTAGCGTTTCTTCCAGGACCTTGCACAGCACCAAGGTGGTGTCCCGGGCATGCTCGGGTGCGAAAGCAAGTGCGGCGGCCTTGGGGAAGACGGTGCAATCTTCGGGTCTGGGGATGACTCACAGCCTGAGGCCCGAGTGGGTGGTAGTGCCCCAAGGGCGGGGGGCGGTGGCTCGACCGAGACGGGGAGTGGGGGATGCGGAGGCTAATCCCATCCCCGTTCGCAACAGCTTCGCGGTTTTGTCGGAGGACAATTCTGGGGAGCCAGTTAGCGAGGTCGTGAACGAACCCCCCGTTGCAAGGGACTCAACTTCGAACGGCAGCCGGGCTGGGAGGGCAGGAATAGTATTGTTAGGGAGTTCGAACGTCCGGCGGATTTTCCCCCAGTTGGAGAAGAGGGCAAGGAGAGACGGAGCGGACCAACGGGTCACCTCCTGGTGTACACCAGGGGGAATCGTACCCAATTCTACGGCGGTGGTAAAAGCGGCGGTGAAGTACACGGGCTGCTCTAGACTGCGGGTGGTGGCCCATGTTGGCACCAATGATGCTTCCGAGCGTAGAGCCGATGAGATCTTGGATTCCTTTAGGGATCTAAACTCGGAGGTGGAACGCGTTCGGAGGGGCACTGGTGTCGATCTGCGACTATCCATCTGCAGCATTGTTCCACGGACTGACTGCGGCCCTCGAGTTTGGGACTGGATTGCCTGGATCAACAGGCTGTGGAAATTCTGTGCGAGCATTGGGGCAGAGTTCGTGGATCTTCGGCCGGTGCTTAGATCATGCCGGGCTCCCCTCAACTCGTCTGGGGTGCATTATTCCAAAGAGGCGTCTGAACGGGTGGCTCGTAGGATTTTTGAGCACTGTAGATATTTTTTAGACTAGAGGATAGGTCATATAGTGGGATTTTTAAATATTTAACCAAACGCAGCCTCCGAGGAAATCCGCATTGCGAAAATGTTCACACCCAAGTAAACTTAGGAGCGCTAAAGCCGGTAAATAGTGGCAATTTTCCCAAAACTCGTACTCCAGTGAAAGAAATGATATCAAATGTAATAAGCACTTCCAGTGAAATTTGCCCACCTAATACCCATAAGCGTGGAAAAGAACCAACCGACACTCAATCGACAAAATATGACATTAACTTTATAGTAGTTAATTGCCGTAGCGTTAAAAACAAGCGCGCTGAAATCGAGCATATATTTCAGGACGCAGACGTGGTCATAGGAACGGAGAGCTGGCTTACTGAGGATTTAAGCGACAGCGAAGTTTTTCCTCCAGGATATAAAATCTACAGATGCGATCGAAGCGATAGGGCAGGTGGCGGAGTTTTTCTAGCAGTTAAATCACATTTACACAGCACCGCCCACGAAATAACTGACAATGAAATAGAAAGCGTGTGGTGTACAATTAAACAACGAAACAAAAGGAGTATACATGTTTGCTCTTTCTATAGACCTCCAAACTCCAAAATTGATGTTATTTACCAATTAGATAATCAAATATCCGCATTTACTGTGAGAGACAGTAAAAGTGTAATAATTATTGGGGGAGATTTTAATCTGCCATATATAAATTGGGATTTTTACACTGTAAAACCGAATTCTAGGAAAAGGGAAATCAGCGAGATCTTACTCAACACACTTGCTAATCACTCACTTTCCCAAGTAGTTGACAAGCCTACGAGAGGAAATAAAATATTAGACCTTTTTGCAGTAAGCCATCCTAAGTTGATAAAACAGCTCGATATTATTGACGGCATAAGTGATCACAGAGTAATTTTTGCAACCTTAAAAATTGAAGTAGAGTCAGCTGTAAAACCGAAACGCAATATTTATTTATTTGATAAATGCAACTTCATCAAATTTGGCGAGATGCTTAATGATTCGTACACGGATTTCGTAGCTAAAACTGAGGATAAAAGTACTGATGAATCATGGAAATATTTCTTAAAAATTCTACGACGGGGAATCAACGAATATATTCCGCAAAAATTGAAATGCGACAGTAAAGAACCTCGCTGGTATAACAACGATGTTAGGAGGGACCTTAAGAGACAGAGAAAATTGTACAACTTGGTTAAAAAGTTCACTACGGTAGGTGACAAATCGAAGGAACTTGAAGCAAAAGAAAGTTACGCTGCGCAACGCTCAAAAACTAAGAAATCAATGCGTTCTGCATTGCTAAATTTCAAGAAAAAAGTACTTGGTGAATTACTCGAAGAAAATCCGAAATATTTTTGGTCATATGCGAGAGAGCTTCAGGGAAAATCTTCAACCGTAGATTCGTTATTTGATAATGATGGAAAACTTGTCACCGAAAATATTGACAAAGCTAACACGTTAAATTCCCACTTCAAAAGTGTATTCACCACAGACGATACTGCATGTAATTTTGAAATACAATTCACTGAGGAACCGATGAAAGAAATCACTATTCAACGTGATGGGATAACTAAACAGCTACAGTCGATAAAAAATAGTAAATCTCCGGGTCCGGAGGGAATACCCGCGCGTGTCCTCAAGGAGTTAGCGCCACAGATCGCACCGTTCTTAGACATAATATTCAAGAAGTCATTGTCTGAAGGAAAGATACCATTAGACTGGAAAATTGCAAACGTTACACCGATATTCAAAAAGGGAAACAGACACGACCCAGGGAACTATCGACCAATTTCATTAACGTCGATTATAGGCAAGATACTCGAACATATCGTCGTTAGCAATATCATGACGTTCCTGGACAGTCGTAACGTCCTCCATGGCTGTCAGCACGGCTTCCGGAAAGGTAGATCATGTGAAACACAACTCGCGCTCTTTCTTCATGACGTTCTCAAATCTGGCGAATCGAAAAGACAAGTTGACGCATTATTTCTAGATTTTAAGAAAGCTTTCGACACGGTACCTCATAACAAACTTTTATACAAATTACAGTCATGCGGCCTAAACGAAACAGTAGTAAACTGGATACGCGACTTTCTGAGTGATCGTAAGCAAAAGGTAGTTCTTGACGGAATTAGCTCTGATGTCGTTAAAGTGACATCAGGTGTCCCGCAAGGAAGCGTGATCGGACCCCTTTTGTTCATTATATACATAAATGATCTATGCTCTCGAATTAGCAGTAAAATACGTCTATTCGCCGACGACGCTGTCATCTATCGTGAAATTAGTGATCACTCTGACTTTGAAACTCTATCATCGGATTTAAACAACGTTCATGTGTGGAGCCAAGAGTGGGGACTCGAACTTAATCTGAGCAAATGCACGGCGGTACATTTCTTGCGGAAGTCGTCCAACTATTCCCATGTATATGCTGTGGATGGTGTTAACATAAAGGCGACAGATGAAGTGAAGTATCTAGGAGTTACGATAACTTCGGACCTATCGTGGGGAGCACACATAAGAAATATTTGTGGCAGAGCTCTGAAGAAGCTAGGATTCGTCAAGCGTATTGTGGGAAGATTTTCGGATGAAAAAGTAAAAGAGAGGTGCTATTTCGCACTCGTCCGGCCACACCTTGAATATGCAGCGAGCATATGGGATCCGGTGCAGAAAGACTTAGTCCGGGAACTTAATAAAATACAAAGGAAAGCTGCGCGATTCGTCAAAAACAGCTACGGGCGTACTGACAGCGTTACACAGATGTTAAACGAATTAGGCTGGGAACCGCTAGAGACTCGGAGGCTGCGCGCTAGGCTTAGATTGCTTGAACAATTGAGAATAGATATCTTTCAGAGCGACACGGAGAACATCATATTAATACCCCACTATATTTCCAGGTCCGATAGAAACGATAAATTAAGAGAGATATTTTGCCGAACGGATAGGTATGGGAATTCGTTTTTCCCCCGAACAATAAGGGACTTCAATAAATGCTAGGCGTAATTTCATTAGAGCGTTTCCTTTTTATCTTTAAGCGGCTGGTGTCCTAACACCCCCCGCCACACGCCTATTGAGGCGGCTTGCGGGGTAATATGTAGATGTAGATGTAGATGAAGACGAACATTTAAAAAAAAATCAGCTCAAACAGTTGAACTATGTGAGGTGTAGAGTAATTTGGGTAGCACAATGGCGCTTCGTCCCACTGTGCGCCGGTTGAAGAACACTGGTTTTAATTATTGATTATTTTGGCTAGGATTAGAGTATTAGCTAGGTACACTTCTTACTTCGACGTTTGGCATCCCACGTCTAGTCATGGCGCAGAAATCAGTATGGAATGCTGAAGGTGGCGTTTTCAAAGAAATCACCATAAGTTCCGATTTGAATTATGCATGCGGCGTCGTTCACAATGCATCTGTGTCAGTCGGCATGAGTAATACCAAACGCTTCCCTGGAATAAAAAGGGGATGAATGATTATGGTCTGTATTGGTAGTTTACAAAGTGTCATAGATCGTGTGCTCATCTTTCCGCATTAAATGACTTATTTATGTTACGTAGAGAGAAAGTGCAGGACATGTAAGTTTTCATTTTAGTTTACTGTATCAGATCTGCAGTAGACCATCAATATTTTTTAGCATTGCTTTTTATCACGAAACATTTGAGTACTCATTTACAACCTCATTACTTGAGGAATACGTATTGCATCGGGTTTCATTTTTTTCGTCTGTCAAAGGACCTTTGGTAAATTAGATATTCCTGGTTATCATGGTGATGTTTGGTGGCAACTTAAATATTGATGAAAAAAGCTCTAAGGTGTCTTTCAACGAAATAAGAAGGAAATATGTGCCATAATTGTTTACAAAAATCTCAGTGAAGTGTATTAATGTTTTGAACGTTAAAATGTTTTATTATTGCATTATTGAATTATAAAATATTATATTCAGCTACATACTAGAACCTACACTCAGAATATAGCTTTCCATTAAGTATACGCGTTCATACATACATCAGTTTTTTAAAGAGTGCTGTTGGGAATAATTATCGGCTATTATAATAAAATTTACTCATAAATGCTTGCCAATAACTTGTAAGGGTAATGGATTTCTCGTGGCTTTTAATCTTAAACAATCCCAAATTGGCTGGGATGGAGGATTGATTGCTTGTGGTATGGTCAAAGTCGTTGGACCGCGTTTAGATAACATGGGTTTTGGTCGAATGTGTGACTACGCCAACATGATCGTGGCGCAAAAGACCATTCCGTCGAATTACCACTAAAAAATATATTCTACCTCCGTGCGTGATCATCTCGGTTCAAACAAGTCAAATTTAGTATTGAAGGTTATAAACTCCAAACCATCGTTTATATTGTCATTCTTCTATGTATCTAGCAACAATTGATCCGTGTTTAAATGTAGAGGGACTTATTATGGAGAGCAAGTTGAAACTTGAAGCAGTTGAAGAAGGGCATACAAACTCGAAACTTCCATGTAAGACTTTCCTTTTCTTTCCCCCATCTTTGGTTTAGTATATTTTTTCGTATCTCTGTCTTCCTTCGATCATGGAGCTGGCACCATAACCTGTTTAACATTAAAATAATAAAACTTGAATAAAATTATAGATAGAATTAAATACTAGATCTTGATTATGTCTGCTAGGAAAGATCCCGTCTTCACTTGAGGCCATAAATTCTCATCCTTTCTCCACTTTTAAGCGTTGCATCTTAACTCTTGTTAATGAATATTTATGAATCTGCGTTTTCTAGTTAATATCTCCTTAATTAAATTACTCAAAGGCGTAAGTCTTACCTAACGCTTTTCTTTTTGTTTTGTTTGTACTATTAAATAGTTTTCATATAGATTTAATTACTCACTCCCTTATTTACTCTATGGAGCAATAGCGAGATAGGCTCAGCATATTTTACTCTCTAATGGGTTTGGATAAGACATGATTGTCTGTCGGTAAGCAAATAAACGTCTTAGGGACCATAAAAATCATTCCCAAAGTTTTTTTGAGAAGTCATTTTTATTACCACGTGTTAAAATAGTTAAACTACTTTTTATTTCATTGTTCTTCGTTTGTTATGTGGACGAATGTTTTTTTTAAACCCGTTCCTTTTGCCATTTTCATTTTTAAAATTATGGATTTTTCTTTTTATGCGTTATGCACGACTGAGAGTTTCATTCCCCATTTCCTGTGAGATGTAAGAAAAGTTATTCTGCGCAAGGTTTATGCATAATATGGGACGTAGGTCGAGGAAGAATGCTGCAATTGACATAACATTCATTGATATGCTTAGAAGAATGGAACAATAGACTGTCTTGTCAATCTACGTCTTTATGAGCACTGGCGATTTAATATAAGTAATATTTTTTATTTATCTAGAATATGTTATCGCTTGCCAAGTATAGAAATTTTACTATATATATATATATATATATATATATATATATATATATATATATATATATATATATATACACAGGTATAAAGACGAGAATTTCTTAAAATTTTATAACTTTCAAAGTTGCCTTTGAGAATAAAAGTAATGGTTATTAGAGATATAACGTTCAGAAACAACAGGAATGGGAACTAACTAAGCGCTGTAACAAAGTACATGGTCTTTTTGCTTTTTTAGGCATTGAAAAACTCCTTTGAGTCTTAAAATGTTAAGATAGTAGTTGCATCTCCAACGCATTAAAGGGTATATTTTATGACTAATTTATTTTTCTGGTGGTTTTCTACCCAGTAAACTAAGTAAAGTAACTGCGACGTATCAGCAAGTTAATAACATGAAAGTATTATTCCTCCGCTCTTCCTAATAAAGTAATTTTCGCCCTCATCTTTCTCCAGCTTTTATTTTGTCAGTCACAACTATAGACGGGTGAAGTTGACTCGATTCCTTCATTACGACGGAACGGAAGGAGAAGAACGAATAAAATCTTTTTGAAGAGGGGATGATGGGTGACATGGCAATGAGGACTCGTGCGGTAGGAGATTGCAGTGATGCTATGGGGGAGGGAGGCTCGGTAGGTAGAGGATGGAGTAAAAGGCAGCGATGTCCGGTGGAGATAATCAAGAAGTTTAATGTTGGCTCAACTTACGGAACGGGAGGGAAACAAAAGAATTTTAAAATGGAATATTAAAGAGGTGTAAAAAAGTTTGCCATCACCGTGAGAAAATTACAGAAAAGAGGAGTTTTCGTTGTAAAACATTTTGAAACTTCCAGAGTAGAGAGAAGTAGGCTAATGATTTAGAGGCACAGGTCCTTCAATTTTTTTATTTAAAATAATGATAAAATGTTCATTGAAAATCCGATAAAGTGGCAAAATAAATTATGGGAACGAGAAATGTTTTAACGTTAAAAGATTCACGTCAATTCAATGCAATTCGGCTAAACTTTTAAGATAACTGAGCTAAAGTGTGTGATGAATAAAGAAAGACGACTTCCGTATAATCGGACTAAAAACTTTAATTGATACGTTAATGGATGGGTACAAAATCAACGACACGGGTATTGTGATCGCAGTAGTTGTGGAGGATCATCAACGAATGGAGTTTTATTTAATCATGTTGCTGCCTTTACTTAGCGGTGTTTGTTAAGGGAATTGTCCCTACTCCTTCGTTTTAGTGATATATACATACTGATTGCACTACGTGCAATCGATTTCCTGATTGTGCGTGAAACAAGCGTACATTTCCAATCTTATACAAAAGAGTGCCCTTTTCAAACCTTCTCCTCCCCTCTTTCTCTTCTGCTCTCCCACGAATCACTTCTCCTGAAACTCCATTGAATGCTCCAAGGTATCCTCAGCAAAAAGGGAAGTGGAACAGGACTACCGATGTGAATATTGGTCTAATGCCTCCCAATGGGATTACGCGCCTCTGTGCCTCTCCTGCGTGAAGTTATATTGAGGAGATGCGTTTGGTAAAAGAGAACTTGGGCAGAGAATCGGGGAACGCGGCCATGCAGCGATCTTATAATACTACTACTCGATCGGTTATGGTTGTTTTATCACTCTGAATTACAGGTTACGCGAACGGTGGCAGTGGAGTGTGAATTTCTTAGTGAGTGAGTTCGGTAATGAGATAAACGTTTGGTTTGAGCCTTGGTGAATGGATTATCCGATATCCTTACACATTAGAGTGGGTTTGCGAAGCCATTACATGTAATAGACATTAAAATAGGAATTCTCCATAATTGTTTCCTATGATTTCTCTATTGAGTTAGCAATTTTTTTATGTATCTATTTTACTCTGACTTTAATTAAAAGAGAATAAACAATCGAATTAAACCATATAAACAAATATATTTAACTTGTTAACGCTTCTTAATGTATCCTCAAAATTATATGACTCTATGAAATACATATAATCACACATTATGCGTATTGTACTGCATGCGTATTGTACTGTCGTTCATGTATGAATAAATGCGTATGAGTGTATTGTGCTTTATATGTATGTTTGTGTGTATGATGAGCGTTGTCAGTTTGTCTTTTCTGTTGTTCCTTGCACAGAGAATTTCTCTTGGTAGGATTTTTGTACTTCACTGTGAGTATCTGTTTGATTGTACTAAATTGCTTATGCTGCATGGCTTAACTAATGGTAGCCACCCAACAGGTGCACCTTAGGGGCTACCAAACTTGCTTCACTCAATAATGTTGTACTCTGTATGTAATGACTGGAAGCAATAAATATATTAAATATTAAATAAATATTTAAAAAATGCCATTAAATCCCTAGAGCATATACGGAATGCAAGCTGAATTTGGATAAATATTTAATCATAATTCCCAAATATTCATACATATTGCTGTGATTGTATGAATTCATGTAGTGTTGTCTATGCCTGAGTCACTTCTCGGTATTAAGATTAGATTTAATTGATAAAATTCAATCTTTCCTCCTCTTCTTTCAACTAGTACGTATCTTTTAACTAATACACAGACAAAAACATTAACATTTTCTGAGATTGGAACCTCTTGAAAACTCCTTAGTGATACACTCTTCTTTGCATGAGTCACTTATCAGTATAAAGCGTAGATTTAATGATTAAAATTTAATCTTGTCTCGTATTAATCTGTCAACTAGTATATAATTAAGAAACAGTACCTGGTTACCGAGGGTTACTAGATGTTTATTTGGTGTACTAAGAACTTGTATGCTCATATTCCACTACTTATTGTCTATTTTAATTATATTGGGCATTCACATAGTGCGATTAAAGGTTTTAATAAAACAAATTTTATAAAGCACTACAGATATTTATTTAAAAAAATATATTTGTGATGATGCAATTAGGTAGTGTAGAGCAAACTCAAAAACACCACTAACACAAAAATGTTCTTCTAATGAAATTCTGAAATCATCAATAAATTCAATATTTACATTGTTTTCATTATTTCCAATATTCATTGACAGATTATTGTTATTATTAGATTAAAAATTATTCAATATTTCTTTCCATACAACGTTTCTTGTGTGTCGAAGTTATTGAGTCCGGACGCTCATGGGCAAATTGTTGCAAGGTTGATCCATCTTCAAAAGTTGCACGAGCTGCTTCCGCAAATTCTGGCCATTCAGGATTGCACGTCATGGTGATAAAGAAGCCTGATGATCCAAGTCGACGGAAAAAGGCCATAACTTCTTCAAAATGTTCAGTGTAAAAACGTGTAATCCAGGAAACGAAGAAGACAAAATAATCCTTTCACCAACAACATTATTATTTGTTTCAGCCAATTCACTCAAAAATTGAATCGCTATTGTACAGTTTTCTGCAAGTATTTTTTTTGAATTTGCTTTAATCCATTGGATACGGTCATGTTCCAATCTTATATAAGTATCAACCAGATATTGCTGAAAAATCCGACCACCGAAATGCAAAGCATTGAACTACAAAAGGTGAAGATCAGAATTTCTTAGGTTGATGTCTGAAGAAAAGTTTTGGCTAGTTGAAGTCTAAAGGCTAATCGGTACTGAGCTATTTCAAATCTAGTCAAATTTTTATGACTGGTATAAGGTTTTAAAGGAATATTAATACAGAGATTCCAAAATTGCAAAATTTGGGTAAAATAGTGGATAAGTAAAGGGCCCAACACGACTGTCAATATTATACATGGTAACTAAAGATTTCCCACGTTTACGAATAATTACTCTTTATCTGGGAAGCTTTGGTCAGCGTTGAGGGTTAAACTTTCTATGAACAAAGGCATTCGGTAATGCAAAAAGCAGCTTAACCTAAGGCGGCGTTATACCTTTTGCACCAGCGCTTTGGCTATTTTGTCGTTGCCATTTCTTTTACAAACGTAGTTCCCTTTGTTCGTTTGATTCGCAACTTCTCTGGATTCATGCAAGATTACGGATGATTTCTAAATTCTCTAGAAGTCTAGACGATCATCGGAAGACTCATATTCTTGCCTCATTCTTTACTGATCGTTCCTCTCTTGAGAGTAAGCATCATTTAGTTCAGTCATAATTTCAAATAATCTTTTCTATTTCAATGGTTTCCCTGATGATCCGTGGATAGTAGCTAATGTCAAAATATTTATCCGTGAATAGATAAAAAGCCTAACAACCTAAACAGAGAAGATGACTAAAAACTTCCTTATACGTGGAAAGGACTTTTGAAAAACTCAAGTATTAATTAATCATGCTGTACATAATAACCGCTTAAGTTTGTTTATTTATTTTTCATTATTGATTTAGAATGCCTGACGAAGCCGGCAGAATAGCACGACGAAACTGTTGCTAAAAAGGTTAAGGCTAGTTTCATCGGAGAAATCCAAAAGAAACTTACCAAAATTTTCAATTGTTGAAGTAGTGCTAAAATTTCAGATTTTCGAGCTAGACACTAAAATTCCAGGAAACTTCGATGGGTATACGGAAATTGAATGCAAGAATTAAAACATTTGTTCTTTCATTTATCTAAAAGTAACATTTTTAATTTGTATCAGGAGTTTAAGCAATTAAACATAGCAAACAAAGAAACCCCTGTTTAACAAAATTGGAGTAGCCTTTTTACATGTTAAAAATGTAATTTTTTTCCCATTAACTTGTAAAAAAGAATTTCCCAGAGTCAAGACCTAGGTAAATCGCTTTTTCGTACCCTATATTAGTAAATTTGTAATTTTCATTAAAATCGTTAGAGCTGTTTTCGAAATATTATTTACATATATAAACACATACATGGTGTTTCAGGAGGAAGTGGCAATACTTCTGGAGGAGGTTGGGGACGTGATTTTAAGCATTTTTTGTCCTATGAACATGGGGTCGCAACTCCTTAGTTACCGAGCTATGGCAACGCAAACATTTTGTCACAATCATTCTGCAGTTACCATGAAAACCCCCAAAAGCAGGTCTGGTAAAAAACTGGTCTAAATTGAACTTAAAGTTTGTATCTTTCTTTTTCTGCCAAAAATTAAGCATGTTGCTCACATATTCTGAAGTGGTAACTGAAATTGTCAGTATTTTTCTTCTCCAAAAAATTATTTTTTAGAATAACTTTTTATTTTGAGATATACGAAGGGGTTAATAGACACTTAAAAATTGGAAAATTTTATTTTATTTCCATAACTGGTAAAATTATGTTCATAACTTAATTTGTAGCGAAGATATGGCATCCTAAACGGTACCGTTACATGAGCACATTTTTCGACGGCTCTCTTCCATGCATGGAACTGATATTGATTTACCGATAAAGACAATTACCTTCACCAATCTAAGCTTGAGTACTTATTTTTAAACGTTGTGAAAAGAATAAACAACCAATGAAACCCAAATGTAAGTGTTTTTGTGAACCAAATGAAGTAAACAATCAAGCGGCAACAAAGATCTCAAGTCGAGATTATCTCCATGGATTAATTGTCGATCACTGGCGCTGAGATTCATTGTTTAAGAAGCTTTTTCAACTTATAAGATCTTATAAGGATATTTAATTAATTGCATGTCTTATTCATAGGTAAACTATCGATGTGATATGAGATTAAGACAATAGGTATCACATCAGAATCAATTAAAATGTTTTTAGAATTAGTAAATGAAAATTAGTATCATATGCCTTACATTTGGTTGGGGAATAAGGGTTTAGAAAAAAAGGAAACATGTTAGAGAGTCACCTATTGTACATTTGTAATAAAGTTACAACATAGGTACTCCAGCAACATCGATGTAATTTTTTATTTGATAGTCTTCCCCTTGCGTTGCTCATCTAGGTTATTGTGGTTTTCTTTTATGGGATTACTGCGTTCAGTATGCAAAGTAGATATGCATACCATGTTTAAACTTTACTGGTGTACCTAAGGCCTTTACTTCAACCGTAGGAGTAAAAATCTTAAAGTTTTTATGCCGGCAAAACTCGTAGACTAGTTATAAACAGAACTAAGACCAATCAAACGCCTACGTAACCCTTAATTTTGTTAGTTGACTACGACGAGGGAACGATGACTTTCACTTTGTCAGTAGGTACATCTGCTGTCTCGTACCTAACGACACATTCCCTTTCAGTAAAGTCAAACTGTTTTAAAAAATGGAAGGTACAACTCTTTTGTTAGACATCATCATAAAATAATTGTACAGAGTACCTGCAACCTGAGTATTCCAAATAAAACGTTTATTTAGAACCACTGTTAAAAGCTGCTTTCGATAGTGCCACGGGGGTTTTCTATTGACCAAAATAAGAATACAATCTGTATTCCCACCGTCTCTTTGGAACCGAGCTCCGACGATAAATGAGATGTATCTGCAAAAATGGACATTTCCATACGACCATTCACGAAGCGATTCAGCTGTCTGGCAAGATGTCTCCATGGAGGAAGTTGGAATCGCTGCATATGAAATGGATATATGCCTTCATTAAGCAATATTCTTTATACTTTTGTCTGTGAATCCTTAGAAACATGCTTATTCTTCTTGAACTTGCTATAGGACAACGCTATGACTACGAAGATTTCCCACTTCTCGTTCTGCTCTAGGGGACCAAATGCTCGTAAGACATGCGAGCGCAGGGAAATGAGCCTGTATCACCATGGTGTTGAAAACCCTAAAAATCACTTCTCTACTCGGGATTGTTCGTGCCAAAAACGATAGTAGGTACTTGGCGACAGCTTTTCAAACGCAAAGAAGTGAAGGGTATCTTCATATTCAGTACGAGTAAAGTCATGAGTTATTGTGAAGGTCTCGCCGAAACGTACCGAAATACCATGAATCTGTTCAAACTTGCCTCCATTTTCACTCTCATTACATTGGCAACATATCCAAGAATTAATAATGAAATTGAGTTAGTATCCTTATAAGATCTTATAAGTTGAAAAAGCTTCTTAAACAATGAATCTCAGTGCCAGTGATCGACATTTAATCCATGGAGATAATCTCCACTTGAGATCTTTGTTGCCGCTTGATTGTTTACTTCATTTGGTTCACAAAAACACTTACATTTGGGTTTCATTGGTTGGTTATTCTTTTCACAACGTTTAAAAATAAGTACTCAAGCTTAGATTGGTGAAGGTAATTGTCTTTATCGGTAAATCAATATCAGTTCCATGCATGGAAGAGAGCCGTCGAAAAATGTGCTCATGTGCTCATGTGCTTAGTACCGTTTAAGATGCCATATCTTCGCTACAAATTAAGTTATGAACATAATTTTACCAGTTATGGAAATAAAATAAAATTTTCCAATTTTTAAGTGTCTATTAACCCCTTCGTATATCTCAAAATAAAAAAGTTATTCTAAAAAATAATTTTTTGGAGAAGAAAAATACTGACAATTTCAGTTACCACTTCAGAATATGTGAGCAACATGCTTAATTTTTGGCAGAAAAAGAAAGATACAAACTTTAAGTTCAATTTAGACCAGTTTTTATTTGTAAGTATTGCTGGATGCCACTTCTTTTGGGGGTTTTCATGGTAACTGCAGAATGCTTGTGACAAAATGTTTGCGTTGCCTTAGCTCGGTAACTAAGGAGTTGCGACCCCATTTTTATAGGACAAAAAATGCTTAAAATCACGTCCCCAACCTCCTCCAGAAGTATTGCCACTTCCTCCTGAAACACCCTGTATATGTATACAAGATTTGCTCGTTTAATAGAATAGGATATACAAGATTTGCTCTTATAATAATATAGGATTAACATTTGCTGAGAATCGAGCATCTTAAAATCTTCATAGTGATACATTATGAAAAAGTTTTATTTGTAAGTACAAAAAAGCATTTTTCTCTGAAAGAAAACCAGTTGAACTATGGTCATTATTCTAGCAACCCCTATTCATTGAATTTTTTAAGACAGAGGTCAATAATGTCCGCTAATTGCTGATACAAGTAACATAGTAGGAGATAAAAACCAATTGTGGAATTTGAGAAGTCATATGTAATTTAACTAAGGTAAAATACTTAAGATAATTCATAAATTTTCAAGTACGATAAATTATATGTTAGCTCCAGTAAAGAATGTTGCATGGTTTGGAAAGGGTAGGGTTTATATCTTTGGATTAAATAGCATCGATGTCAATCTGAAGGGTTGGATTTGCATTATCGATTTTGCCTACCCGCATAATGATTAGGGAACCTTTCGGAGTCTTTCATCCCTCGACATGTTTGGCTTGTAGAAGGAAGTTCGCAAAATTTAGACGAGGCCTTTGGAAATGATGGCAATTTCGCGCCTTGCAATATTCGACGGTAGTTGACTCTCGAAGCAGAGGGCTAGCATTAAACTTGACCCGAGTCAGCAGCGTCACGCACGAGCATCAGCTTGGCTTCTCAAACATGCCGGGAGTGGAGGAGGTGGAGCAGGAGGGCAAACAAGATGGCATTCCATGACAAGAGTGGACCTGTGGGCTGCGTGGCTTGAATATTTGCACAGATTTTGAATTATAGACGGTTGCTGATTTATAACCAAGTAACGTAAATTACCTTCCATGACTCATCACCTAAAACTTGCAGAAAAATTGAACGTGTGGTTAAGTCTCATCTCTCACTTAGATCTTTGGGATCAAATGCTTAATCTTGGAAAACATATTGTGAAATCAGCTAGGAAATATCGAAGAAAATCCGCATCTATAGAAGAACATAGTGATATTTATTATTATTATAAAACTTCTTATTAATTTTCGATGGCCATTATGATTTCTCGATTTGATGCAATTTAGGCTTATAAAAAGCGATAGAATAATTCATTATTATGCTCTTAAAGTACAATTATTGGGTGTAGTCAATTGGTATCAACTGTTAATCTAAGAAAGTTTATATATCAGAACCGCTCAGTGCTAGTATTCCAAAAATAATATATTCAACTAGTTATTACAAAAAAAGTTTAAATATTTCATTGAAATCCGTGGAGTGGCTATTGGGTCACTGCTTCAAATAATACTCACATGGAATTACTTCTGTGGGTGAAAATTCATTATTATATTACTGTAATAATAAATTGCACAGTTACATCGAAAAAAAGTCAAAATATTTGCTATAATGACTATTTAAACTTCAAACATTCACATTCTAACGGGACATATTTATTTTTATTAGTACTCAATCGGCGCGACCAACGCCCTACTTTAGTAGATGGTTATGAATCATTGGTTTTTCTGTCTGTATTTTTTCTAATTTTTATCGCATTGTAACGTTTCGTATATGCCACAGGATACACCTTCGGATCCCAGATGCTTTGCAAATTAGTCATCAAATTTCCGTCTTCTGGGTCTCTTCCGATCAGTTAACGCAATACCAACAGATATCCTGGAAACCCATTTTCTCCTGCAATTTTTAATATCCGAAAGCCTTTAGCACAAATTCTACCTCTTTTAAGGCGTATTTCCCGGCAATGTGTAACATTTGCCGCCACCTATGGCTGGTGGAAGATTTAATAGAGGCATGCATGGGAACTTCTTTTCCTCCGAGTTCTCACTTCATTTCATCTAATTGCGTTTGGTTCCGTCTGATTGAGTCTTTTAGTGATGAAGGCTTTCGAGGAGTAAGGTAGGAGAACAACGCGCGCTACTTGGCGCCGGCAAGGGTTTGGCGTGCTCGGAGGTGAGTCGACAAAACCAGAAGCCGCGTGAGCAACAGGGTCCTATTGCCAGATCCCTTGCATTTGACATCCCTTCTCATTTCCGTGAGTGCCACATTCTGGCCGTCCTTTGTCCACCGAGGTCAGAGCGATGGACAGTGGGCAGAACACTCCAGTGACACGCTCGCAGCGAAAGTAGAGGCGCATTGCGGTGATGGGAAAACGCTGTCCTCTGCCACGGGGAACGCAGGTTCCCCGGGATGTGTTTATCCTTGTTTAAGTATACACCACATCCATACACACATCCATGGGAACTTTATGTATCTCCAGAAATTAAATTTACCAATTAAAATACTACGTACCTTTAAATTACACAGAGCACAATCATTTATTCGTTATTTATTCAATAATACTGTTTAAAATGGATTGATTGAAAATATGCTTATTTATTCAGATGAATTGTCAGAGACTAAAAAAATTTGCATTGCCTATAGTGTGCGACTCTTTTCCGAATGTGGTATGGATGGACTTGTTCATAACTTAAACTAGCCTCATTTGATTGTCTATTCATCTGTTCACGATATTTTCCTCAATGCTTTAAACCTCCGGTGAATGAAGTACATAGGAGTATATTACGAAGAATTTAACTTTTTAATCGTTTATCTTGTCTGTTTTTGAACTTATAACAAGAGTTTGAAGAAGAACTGACCGCGGTCTTTTTAGTTCGATTATTAGGCAAGTTAGATAGTCATAAATGCATGATATTGAGAGAGGAGATAGGGAAGCATGGTGCGAGGTAGCAGAGGATAGAGTGCTGCGTTTTAGAATACCTTTTTATGATATAGAAAGTCCAAAATTTCATAGTCCATTGGTTTTGTTGCATAATACCGCAATATTGTTCATTTAATTCGTTTTTAAGCATAATTCAGGTTTAAAAGTTCAAGTACAATTCACAAAGATTTTTGGGGTCATGAATTCTTTACTGCTAATATGGCTTGCAGTTTTATTGAAATAAATCTCTATTCATACAAGGGTTATATTTTTACTTTCTTGATATTGATATCGTACGCCTTGTTACATAGCATTTCTATCTTCGGAGGGTATCGCTGTCATTCTGTCGAAGTGATCGGTGTCGATTCAAGCATCGCCGTACTGACTTTCTAAACTGTTGGTTTCAAATTGACTCCCGGCATTCCTAGCTTGAATGGGACATTAATCTTTGGACACTTTCCCACCTCGCGTTAAAAGTAGCTATTAAGATTAGATAATGCCGACGCCGGGTTTCTCTCCATTCTTCCTCTGTTTTCGAAACATCAACTGTTACCAACCTATCAAACTATCCATTCATCCATTTCAGTCGCATATATAAATTAGCAACCGAAGCCACAGAAGAAAATTGCGAAAAAATGGAAGAAAAGCATGCGGAGATTGCGATGAGGGAGGAGTTTCATATGGGAAAAAATTATTTACTCTCTCTTTTCTCCAAAGGAGAAAACCAACAAGAGCCGGAATGATTTTTTAAAAACTTGGGAAAACAAAGGAAGGAGGGGAAGATATTGCGGAAAAGGACTTAGAGAATTGAAGGAGCCTAGAGAGAGGGATGTGGGGAGAAGTGAAGTCAAGTGTTTGTGTGCGGGAGACGATGATGCCGCTGGTAATTAACTACTTCTTTCTACCGCTGCCTCCCCCACTTGGTCGTGGTGATGTTGGGGACCTTTTAATGGAAGGAGAGAGGACAAGACCTTAGCTATCATTTGACTTTCTTTGTAGGAAGGCAGAACATGGCATTGACCGGGAGAGAAAGTCTAACTAAGTTAGGGGGTACTTAAAGAGTTGGAAGTAGTGGAGGGAATCAGATGTTTGAACAGAATATTAGCCCAGAGTTAATTGTAAGATCAGGCTGGAGACAATGAAATGTCCTCGTTAGATAATCCACGAGGTAGACTTTTCATATCTAACTTAATTCATTTTTAACAAAATTTATTATTTAAGCTATGATTGGTTTGAAAAATCACGTGAATGAGATATGCCTGGTGATTGGACTGTAGATTTACAGACACTTTAAGACAGCAGAGGCAACTCCTTTGACCTATAGGCATAAGCGTAATATCGATAGTTTTTGCCTACCATTCATCAGGATTTTTTGGTATTCATAAATTTAATATTAATTTTTCGTTGGTTTCAGATTCCTAAAGGTTCGTGACATTTTTAAAACTTTTGAAAAGACTCTAACCAAAAAACTACATTACCACTGTGGAAACAGAATACATTTACATCTTTCTCGTACAACTCTTATCACAAATGTCATCTGATCTTGCCAAGAGATTCATGCTACAGTAGTTTTTCTTTCCATTCTCACTCCCTACTTTTCGTTTCCTTACCGTCGCCTATTTCCCGATGTTTATCGTCCTTAAGCGTTGGACTGTCACCTTGCTTACTCGCTAAATGAGTGGAACAAAATGACTCCATTACACAGATGGTTGGTACATCTATTAAATAATGCATTCGGTCGTATTTTCTGGTTAGTCGTGTGGTACATACATTAGTCCCAAATTCAATACTTGCATGATTTCGCGCAATAACATGTTAATGTATCTGCATGTGCCTGTACCTTATATAATTCTCATAGTAATTTTTGTAAGATATAGGCATATTTATGTGCAAACATAGTTTTAGTTAGTCATTTTTCGCGAAAGAAACTGTCGCGTTCAAAGAATATATCTGTTCTCCTAAATGGAGTATGTCCTAGCCTTTTTCCTTCCCTCAATGTTAGCTTGGAGAAGAATGGTTGAAGGGAAGAGCGGAACATAACTGAGTGGTGGGGTTGAGGTCGGAGCAGGTGCCTTCCACAGTATTACTATTGGTGTTGCTATCGTTTCTATAAGATCTCGGCACCCACGCGCTCTCTTCCGGTCCCGTCGTCTTCTCATCTTTTCTTTCTTCACCGGCCCCTTATCTCTCCGTGTAAATGTCCTCCGCAACTCCTCCGTTCTACTTTTCCCTCACCTCGCCGATAGGTACGTGCCAGGGGCGGTGTAGAGGGTGGGTGGTCTCTAATGGGGAAGGGAAGGTTGCCGCATCAGTGCCATGCGGCCCTCATTTTCGGGGTTCGACCCGCGTATTAGACGTCATTCCGATAGAGGCCGCATTTTCCCCTCCGCTTTGGCGTCGCCATTCCGGCTCCTCGAAGGAGAAGATGGAAGTTTCGATGGAGGACGGGAATGGAGAAGGTGGTTCTCTTGCCCGCTCCTCTCCCTGGCGTCGTCATCTGAACGACATTCTGAAGGTCTTCGTCAGTACAGCCAACCTCACGAATTCTTCACCCTCCTTATCTGGCATTAACTCCTTTTCAGTCAGTTTGGGCGCTCTTTCCCACGACATATCTTCTACCTCGATGGTCTTTAAAAAACATGGCCAATCTCAATCGCCAGCTTGTTAGATTTCCTTGAAGCGATGTTTTCATTGCATTAAAGAATCTTTATGAACCTAACACTATTCAAAAATACGTGTTTTAATTTTTTAATACATACATACCTACGAAGTTTTCACAAATTGTGAGTAGTTTAAGAGGATGGCTTATGCTTTTGTGATAGTTTTATAATGATGCATGTAGACTATTAACATGGTGCCTCTAATAACTACTCACTTTCGAGCAACGGCCTTCCACGATGGAAACACCGGTTCCCGATCAGTCACCGAAGTTAAGCATCGTTGGACTTTCGAGTTTGAAGGGGTGATCCTCCGATTCGTCCGAGTGCTGTTGTCCCTGTCTGCACGTGGAAGATAGTATTTGCTAAATGACTTTTGCCGCCGAAGCACGTTAAACAAAAATACTTCAAATTATTTAACCTTACGATTTTTTTCACTGAACATGGCAACTAGCTATTATTCAATATTCACATACTTCCCTTGATTCTCCCTTCTTGTATGATTCCTTATTTAGTAAAAGAACAAATGTTTTACCCCACAGATGATGTTCCCTATTTTATGGACTCCGGTGTTATTCTACCATGTGAAAACAGGTTAAGCAAAAAGGGATTTCATGAGTCTCAATCTGGCCACAAATATAGAAGACATAATCTATAGGTACTCTGTGATTACCCCTTTTAAATTTATATTGAACGAGATAGGTGAGAAATTGAAACAAATTTATGACCAAATTAATGAATAAGGTGAACAACAAGGTAGTATGAGTCTTGGTTAATAATATGGGGCGACTCCAGACAACTGAGATCATTTGAGTCATTGAGATCAGGTGGGTAAGTTAGCAAGAGAAGGATTTAAAGAGAAGGGAAGGAATATTAGAGAAAACAAGGCCTTAATTAGCTTAGTCCCTGGGAGAAGCGCCATAGGGTCAATGTTTTTACGTTCCATTCCACGAAAATAGTACTAACTTGATGTGCTCTCCACGAAGTACACCGTTAATGATAATAATTCCACCTAAAATCTCCACATCCTCCAGGATTTGAATTGGGGTCCTCGTGATGGAACTATACTACCTTCGCCACTACGTTTATATTGAGATTTTCTGTCTACCGAATATGTTGATGAAATGCAACTCAATTGCCTCCAGAAAAAATTACCTTTGGCTTGCAAGACGAATGCGCAGACCACTACCAAGGCTTCCTAGTCTGAGAACATAGCAATTATTAGAGGATTAAAAGGCATTATCTAGCTCTTGAGTATCCTTTAAAAGATTCTAGACCTTCTAGACTTTTGAATATCTGGGTAGCTTAGTGGTCCGCTTATTGGTCCAGCAAGGCCCGAGGTTCGGTACAAGGCCCACGTGAATGTTTTCTCTCGGAAATTTATTCGAAGCCTCTCTCAAAATACGCTCCTCTGTTCGTGGTTTTTCCAATTTTTTGGTATCAGTACTCCCTGAACCTTTTTTTCCTTTTGCAAAACCCACAGGCTTCCACTGTTACCACCATGCCACCACTACATCCCCCCTTCTCTTACTCACTTAGTTCCTCTCTCCGTCGTTTGAGGCGTAATGACTGGAGGCCCAGGAATCCAGGCAAACTCAGCTATCTTTCGTGTAAGTAGTTTGCTCCCTCTTTCATTCTCATCTCATTTTCTACCTCTCACGCTTCTGCTGCTGTATGTCTATAATTTTATCTTTTGCATCAATGTCAACCGCAAACTTTTCGGCGAAAATGGTAAATTTACTGTAATATCGAGATAAATTTCAGCTTTTACCCCGTTGAATGCATAGTTTATTTCAGAAAGGAGGGTTATTAAATGGTGAAACTGTTCGAACGTTGGAGTGACTTAAATTTTATCGCAGGAAAAATTATAGTATGCAAAAAATAATTTAGAAACTCAAAGTATTTTTAGAAGTATGCTAGATAATATTCTGCCTCTGAGTGAATTGAAAAAAGACCGTACATTTTCTCTATAATTTGATATCCCTTTTATTTTAATTTGATAATTAAAAACATACTATCTGCCAATATAAATACAAATTTCCAAATTTAATAAAATGGAAATGAGTTCTTCGAAATGAGAATCAGATTAATTTCACATAGCCATATTATTTATGTGAAAAAATCATTCACTTGCCGACTTAAAACTTCTTCAGAGTTGGATTTTATTTAAACCAAGAAACAAGATATTTTATCTTGGTCTGCCTCATACTAAATTTCTTCATCAGATGAATGCCAATTAGTTTGTGCTAATTATTGGTGTAGCGCAAAGTGAACCTTCTTAATAAATTGTATTTACTTTTAAAAAAATGTTTTTAATACAAGATCTTCCAAAAATTCGAGACGTAAAACGACACAAAATACGAATGGTCACATTTCTCGTCAGATGTAACGAAATAAATGAGAGAATTTACATGAAAATCCCGGCACGCAATGCAGTTTCTGAGAAATCAGAAATTATTTCCCGTAAAATAACAGATGATCGGTAATTGAAAGCATTTATAATCATACTAGTAAATGTTGAGTGTGATTAGTTGCGAATGTATCATATGAACATGTTTATCTCTCTCATTAATGACTTTTTGTAAAGGGGATGTTAAATTTACAGAAGCCTTTCTATTCGGCTCCATTTGTACCTTAATAAATGGTATGATAATAATGTGTACTCTATCCAGCGAAAAAGTATTGGAAAGAATTGTAGAATATTTTACCTTTTGAGTGCCTGTGCTCTCCCATGATACATGACGTTGGGGCTAATCGAATGCCTATCGTTACCAGGCAAAATAGTTGGGCGTTGAAGCAATAACACCATGCTGAACTTTGCTCTTTATCATTCTTAAATTTGCTACTCCCGGCTCCGCCCGCCGTTAACCCTTCAACCTGCTCCAAAAACCGCGCCAGCGCCAACCACCACTTTTCCTCCTTCCCCATCTTTTCCTGAGCTCCGAATCCTCACCCCACCCCCGCCGCAACGACGTGGACCGTTATTGGCCGCTGCGGTCACGTGGGTCCCCTCGGAGTTCGGGATAAAAGCAGAGCCCCTGAGCCGGGAAAGGGTTGACGACGGTTTTCGCGGGTTTCCCGTCGTCCTTGGGCAAATGCCGGGTCAAGCCTTCCCCGCAAATCAATCTAGTAAAAAAACATTCCAGTGAAAGGTGATACCTGCCCTGAAGAGGCGAAAGCCTACACCAGGGTCCACATTTGCGTTGTTATCTTTGTCTTTGTTATTTTGTTTTGTTATTTCTTCTATTTCCTGTATCTTGTTTGCAAATGTTGGAATATAACACTTTTTGAACTTGAACTTGCCGGGAAAGGTAGAACGACGCGGGCAGAGCAAGGAGCTTGAGTGAGAAACTCCCCTTGACTCCCCCTTTCCCGGGGCCCAACGGACGTCAAGACATTTGATTGAGCAACTCGCGTCCACCGGGAACCGGGAACGAGAGCGGGGCAAAGGTTAAGTGAGAAACTCGATTTGCCCCCTCTCCATTTCTGCGCTTTCGCACCCATCCGGGGGAAAGCATGTGCAGATGCCCACACCCAGCTGGGATAGAGTCCTACGCGACCCTTCCTGCCCTAACGCTGCAGAGGCGCCCCTCGACAACGGAGAAAATGCCGCTAAAACCACGGCTCCGAGAACTTCGACGCCCGTAGCAGAGGACCAGCCGCCGGGATGCCGTCGCGGGAATCAACACGCCCCGCTTGAGCTCTTCCCCCTGAACTTTTGGAACCCTCGCCTATATCCTTCCTATCCTAAACCTTATCCTACCTATAATATTTGAAGGAATTAAACAAAGGTAAGAAAGAAAGATACTTCTTCTTTATCCGACACCCAAAATAACCCCGCACCCAGCGCGCGTCAATCTCTGCACCTTCGGTATCCCATCCGACAGCTGCAAACCTTTCTTGGTTTGACAAATTGAGGGCACCGTATTGCTTAGACTCGAATGTATTCTTTAGGAAATGAACATGAAAGAATGCTAGCTAATATAGCTGTTTAGACAAATTTTGAGGATATCGGAGACGTGTTTTTGAAGCCCTCGAAGACCTCGGAAATCCACAGGGGAGGAGGACTCTTCGGTAGTTTAACTGGCTAAAGCACTCGGCGCGACATCGCAGGATCCAGGTTTGGGTCCCGGTCAAGGCGAATACATTTTTCTCTGTGGAATATCGCACTTACTACTGTTTAGATATGCAGTATATGTCATTCATTTCGGTATTAATTGTATATCATCATTTTTCTCGGTACCCTAAGAGGGAAATATGTTCAGACAGGCAAAAAAATATCTTAAAATCGGAATCTGTCAAAATAATAATGACGTAGCTTCAAACAATACCGTCTGTGAATTAGATCACCATGCTGTAACCAAGGGACTTGAAATAATATTTGAGAAAGCTAAAATACTGCACCATGAGGTAAATCGCCACTAAAGGTTAACAGAGCAAATGATCCAAATCAGAGGGGCTGATAAAGCATGAAAAAAGGCTGATGCGGAAAATTTTAGCAGGATGAAGGAGCAGGAATAGATTATGACAAATAATTTTATTTTACTAATAGTTCAATGGATTTTTGTCATTACATCATTACTGTCGGTTCCCAATGTTTTTTGCGTTGTTTTTATGACAGGTTTGTGACATTATTGTCAGTTGCGGGGTTATCGAGACAACAAACGTTTCGTGTGCTGCCCTGATATCTATGGCTAGAATATTTTTAAAAATAGACAAAAAGTGGGTTTAGGAGAAAAAAAAAATAGCCAACATCTTGCAACCATATTGGGATTCTTCCTGCTTCAATTCCTGGTGCAACAAGTGGGCGATTACCACGAGCGTATTTTACTCCAATAGACGTGGAAGCGAAATCGTTTCGGAGACTCATGGTGAATGACAAACGTACTATCTGTTTCTTATAACGGCCCCTCGTTCATCTTAACAGCAAACGATTTTAATTCAACGGTCTGCTCTTCTCCTGTATCCAGTTTAAAATATTTTACTGAGCTCATTTCATACAGACGTTTTCTTGGTCAATGTTTATCAAGTTATTTACTCTTATCTAAATATTCAAACTGAAAGAGAAAATCAAGAATTTTGATTTGGAACTACAAGTCATCTGTGGAAGACCCGATGTATTTGTGTCATGTCAATACCCTGACTGACAGTATTGGTACATGTTCTCTGTGCGTTTAGTTCTGCATATCTTTAAAGAGGTTTACTTCATTTGGCTTTACTTCCTGATATTGCTCTCATGTAGGGAATAGAAAGAATCAAAACCTCTAGGTCTTGAAACAAGGTAATAATTCCCATTTTATTAGTCTGGTATTTATTCTTACTCTCCTTGAATAGAGGTATTAACGTTTGGTGCGTTTTCACATGTATCTATGCCAGCCATAGAGCCAGGAAAACAGCAACTTCTCGGCGACGATGTTCTGGTAACCTCAGTACACCTGAGTAATCTTTTTTTGGCATAATGTTTGTTATCTGTATGCCTCATTCACGTCTTCCATTCACAGTGTAAGAAATAGAATCCATTACCATGAAATGCCAAAAAATGTTTAGCAGTCTAAGAGTTAATTTAGAGGTTGAAAATAGTTCTCATCCAATGATTAAAGGTAATATCACCCACGATCAGAATTTTATTTATCACAAATGCTCATATTGCATTAAATTATCGTTCACTTCAATCTGTCAAAAGCCTGTCCGTTTTTATTTCCCCAATGTGTCCTTATTTCGTGAGCTATCGAAACTTGATTTTTTGTGATAGTATATCCCTGAGAAATGTCGTGTGCCTGTTTAAATAGTCGTGAATTCCCTGCGGAACTGATATGATCCGCAGAATTCCAAGGTGCATTTTAAGCCCTGTTGAATGAACACCATCTATTTCTGAGGTTGGTGCTGCTAACACCACTCAATAAATAACTGCGTCGTGTAGATCAACCCTGGCCGGCACAGCTGCCGGTACACGTATAGTGCAAGGTCGTCCTGGTATATTCTCTAACTTTTTTTATTCTCAAGTTTCTTTACCTCTCCCCCTAAATACTGGAATTGATTCGCCGTCTGAGATTTTAGGGACGGAATGGTAGAGATTATTGAATTATTGTTACCATATCACGACACCTTTATACATTATTAGAGGATAAACTTCAGTCTCTCTGGAAAGCGATTATTGTGACGTAAATCGTAATAGTAATCATTAATTGCCTCCTAAATTGACAATGCCTCTTTTAGCATAAATATGTGATTACTTAAACGTATGTTATTATCAAATTTTATTTTCTGAGAAAAAGGGAAAATTTGAAGTAGGACTGAAGCATTCAACCACCTCGGTTGTCACGTTTTAAGCTGAAATTTGTGGTGATAACTTTTATTTGCTGTTAAGGTTTTATTTCAGCGAAGAAAAGTTGACTTCAGCAGAGAGACTGGTATTTTACGGATTTCAAGCAAATTTAAAACATTGTGAATTAATTATATGAATGACGTTTTGTGTCACTTGATTATTAGGTAATGCTAATAACTCCTAATGACTAGGATTTTCATAGTACTTTTCACGCAGTTATTTTATTGGACAATACTGCTATAGAAGTTCTCGATAATAGGATTTTCACTGTTGAATTAAATTATTTAATGCTGTACGTTCTCACGACAAGGAGCATAGGACACGAAATTCAAAAGCACTTTTGTGCATATTGTGGTATTTTTCTTTTGAAAAACTCTTTGAAAATTTTTTGTTTTTTTGTGTTACTTAAAGTTTACCTGCTATCGGAAGGGACTTCTTGGGCTCCTATGTTTATAGATTAATTTTAAAATCCTCTAAAAAGCATGCATAGTAATTATAGGCAGCGTCTTGTTTCAAATCACGTAAATCAATTTTACATTTATTTTTTTCACTAATCGCTCAACAAAATAAAAGATTTTATCATCACTCTGTACAGTTAATGAAAGAAAACATTTCAGTTAATTTGTTTGTATAAATTTTTATATTAACTTATTTGTAGCTTGAAATGAGTGTTGCTTATCTCTGTTCTACTCAGGGTGGCTATCCCTTGAAGAATTTGCATAGAATGACCCAGGTCTATTCTTAGCGGAGCTAGGAGAATTCTGAGAAGCAGCGATGTTGGTCAAACCGCTCATGCTTCGGCTACTTCCCAAAGCCCCCTCCTCCGCCTCACTCCTCATACTGTGACCTTTATTCCCCTACAGTGACCTTATTCGTCATTTCGATGAAAAAACCCTTGCCCTAAGACTGCACCCCTTACATTTTATAGAATATTCTTCTTGGAAGGAACTCCAGGCGTCTCGACCCCTCTGGACTGTTCCCAAAGGAATGGAGGGGACCGGAATGAACAGGGAGGCTAGCCTGTTCATGCAAATGTCTCCGAATTCACCCTCGCTGGAGAAATAAAAGTGAGATATATTTGCAAAAAAATTAATTTCCTTCCATCCAGTCCACCTGCTTCCTCTTTTCCTCTTGGTTAGCAAATCGACCCTTTTAAAATTGAAGCACTTTCCGGCTTGAGTATTATTGCGTTCTCTCACTAATTCGCTTTCTCTGCCATTGCCAATTTCAGCTTCTCTCTTCTTCCCTCGCCGCTTTCTTCCAACCCTGCTCAAGTCGAATTTACGTAACATATCTAGAGGTACCGATGCGGACAAGAAATATTTGATCGATATGACTCGGTAGGAGTCTTTTGTTACACAATGTTTCCGCAGCTGTGTTCATATTGCTCAGAGGTGCCGCATGAGGCCCAACGTAGTAGGATCCAGATGTTCCCTCAACACAATCCGTTGCTTTATTGCGAAACAACCAGCTTGCTATGTCGAAACAATAAAAATCTAGGTTTATAGCCCAAGTGGATTTTGTAACCAAATGATAGTAGTATCATATTTTTAATCAATCTTTTCAAAATTTTAACCTATAACATGGAAATAACAAGGAGAGGATAGCCTTTTGGAGCAAATAAAAAGAGCACTTTTTTCATTTTAATATTTGCTCCTCTTCGTGTATGAATTTGTGAATTTGTAAAATTCCACTCCGATTTTAGTGATATCTTTCTTTAAGAAAAAAGTGCCATTTTCAATTAAGCCCAAGCATACATTTGACGCCAAATAAAGAATAGAATATCTGAATTAAGCCTACAACTTTCATTACCGTGGCTCAGCAAACGTTCTTGACGTTAAAAAGATGTTTTTTATGATTTTAATCGTAGTAAATTCCCATGAAGTTACGCCTGTTATCCATATTGAAACTTTCAAAACTTGCTTTTACGAAATAATACTGTAGACTATGATATTATATAAGTCAGTTAATTATTCACAGTTAGGTGGGTGTAGCCTAACTCCATAATGTCTCGCCAGAGCCATTGATTAATACCTACACTCATTGATATATAATTTTTACTTTCATAGATCAAAAATCCATATTAAACATAATAAAATAACTTGTCTATTTCCACACTGTTTTATTTCAACCGATCATGGTTTCGGCACGTAGTGCCATTTTCAAGGTAGTGACATTTTTTTGACCGAAACCATGGTCGGTTGAAATAAAACAGTGTGGAAATAGACAAGTGATTTTATTATGTTTAATATCAAAGATTTCCACCGAATTACGCCGGAAACTGTATTTTTTATATTTAAAAAATCCATAAAAAAGCGCATGTGTCAATCATGTTTACCTTGACTAAATTCAAAGAACTATTGATACCTTAATGAACCATTATTTAGAAAAATATTTTAATTTAAGTGGATTTATACTTGAACCGTGGTGCGAATTTTGGCACAGCCATCACTCACTTATTGTTAGTGCTAAGAGAAAAACTAGTTGTGCGCTAGACGTTTAAGTATGCCTACGAGCTCCGATTCAGCAGTGAATCAAGTAGTTTGAATATTCAGGAAGGTCTTTTTCTGGTTGGTGATAGCGATACAAGAGGAAGAAGTCTCATTGCCATAAAAACTTTTTCAACTTAAGTGTCGCATGTACTATCTACGGTCGAGGGGAAGTTCATTTATTCTTCTTATCCCTTTTCCGCCCGCCTCTCGCCTTTCCACGCCAAACCCTCGTCGCCTCGAAGGAAAACTCTTGGCGAGACTTAGAATAAAAAAGACTTCGGACAAAGTTCCGATGCCCGAATGAAACCTCCCCATGGATATTTTTCTCTCATCTTTAAAAAATGCATAATTCTCGCATTTTTACGGCTCCCGATGAGAGAAATACTTACGTAACACCCAAGAAATTCTCAAACGAATTCTCCAAGAAGGTAAACGAGGAGAATCGTAATGATGAGCCAGCGTTCATTTTGTCATCTCTACCTCTCGCAAACCTTTTTATTTCCTTTTTTATCTCGCTTGTTTTATTTTGGAGGCATCTTTTTTAAAACACTAACATTTCCCCGCTTCTTACGAATGCACTGTCGAACCCTAAAACGAAAGCTCTTTAAGAACTTTTCATGCTACCATTATTTCAGTATTGTCTTGCATTTTGTGCAATATGTTTGCAATGTTGTAATATAATTTATATGTGGAGTGTTGTGAAATGATTAAACTAGCTATGATTAATGTGCTAAATATTTTATATCGATTGTATTCGTCCAATTACATGCAAAACAATGTATCACAATGAAGTACATTGGTCATTCGTCGTCTTACTAACAGCATTTAAATATAAAATTGTCAGAAGTGACGTTTTCATAAATTTTACTCCTCGAATTTGCCGGCCTCGGTGGCGGTGGGGTGAAGACCTTGCCCCGACCAACCCTGCCGCCACCCCACCTCACCCAAGGGCAAGTTTGTTTGCATTAGTCCATTATTTCCGGTTTGTTAAAAGCTCCGATGTAAAAGGCCCTTTGATAATATATAAAAATAAGTTACTTCCTCTTTCTCATTGATCAGAGATTATCAGTGCAATCAAAAGCTTGAATTCCTTGCTCAAAAATAAATTGTACTTATTTATATTTATCTTATTAATTGAAATTTGATAATTAAGACGTATATCTATAAATATATATATATATACTCATATATATATTTTTTTTTTCTGGCTTTTTACTAAAACACCTTATGGAAAATTTTCTTAAGCAAAATAAAGTATTTAACCGTTGCTAAAAGGCCCTTGAATACATTTCAAAATGGCGTAATTCGGTATATGCCTTGTGCAAAATATGCATCTGGAACGGAATTGTGGTTTTTCATTAACTACCAGAAATACTGGAAGACAGCAGTGACATATAAAAGCGGTTTTAAACGTGACAGCAATCCCTTCGGATCCATATGCTCTGATTTTTAGTGGCCCTAACTTTTTTCGCAATTTTTAAAATATCTTTGGTAGTTATACACGGTTCTATGAAAGTTAGAGCCAACAGTTATCTTTTAAAATGGACTTTTTCGCCATAAGTCCCCGGAAAGATTTATTTGAAGCAGACTCTGTATTTCATTTGTGGCTGACTTGTAGTACATACCTGGACAAGCTAGATCATTTTTCTACCTCAATCCTGCGCAAAATAGTGTAGCTCTTCCCTCACCGGCATTTCCTCACTTGGTGGATTGCTGAGACTCACTCACACTCTTAAAACTCGGTATGGTTTCGCCATCATGAGGGAGAGATTAATTTTGTTACGGTAACGAATCATGGTGCGCCAAAAACATGTTAACATTTGTGGCTTCCTATGCTTCATAAACTCCCTTAGTTTTCCATAGAGCTGCCAAATTTATCGATTATTCTTGCTCCTCCCGGTATCAATAACATTTATTTCGGTACTGAAGCTTCCGCGATGATTTGATGAGTTCCGTTTATTCAGGTTTTTCCCGTGTTGATGCCTTTTAATGAATAGCAGTTTCGCTTTCGTTGAGGACCTGACGACGCTAGCTTTAACGAAAGCGAAACTGTTGTCCATTAAAATGAATCAACGCGGGAAAAACCCGAATCAACGGAACTCAACATTTATTTCGTTTAAACTGTTTTCGTTGCCACTCTTTGCTCCCCTCAGGGCTTGAGTTTTATCATCGGATGACATTATTATTGGTATTTTACCAAATACATGGCAGGTGATGACATAGTCGTTTTTATAATTTCCTTATGCTCAGGGTACTTTTTATAAAGTTTTCTCCTCAGAAATATCTCTTATCAGTGGCCTTCACTCGCCTACCCATGTGCAACCGCATTGTTTTTGCTCTCCACTTATTAGCTCAAACTTTCAAGCTCGCGCGCTCACATATGAAAACTTCATTTAATAATTCTCAATTTCATTCATTCACCTTATAGTCACCCAGAAATATATTGCAGGTCGGATTTGATTATGAAGAAAAGTGAAATCATTAAGTTCTTGGAATAGGTGGAAATAAATTGCAGGTGAAAGACTAATTGTCTTTTTTCAAAAACCCAGTCACTCAGGTAAGGTGGGTGACATTTTCAAAAGAGCAGCTTTCCTTCTAACTAGTGTGGTTCAGCATCTGCTTGACTGAGACCGATTGAATGATAAGGCATGTCAGTGAATATGAGTGAATTTGGTGAAATCAATGAGCGTATAAGCTACTGTCAGGAGATATTTAAATTTTCACTTTCCTTCGGGAGGTAGTAAAATCTCAATTAAAAATATTGAGATACCTACATCAAGTGTGTACGTTCGTTTAACCATCCACTGGAAAAAAATATGAATCCGCACGACAATAGGGAAATGAAGCTTCTTGCTTTGCTTTGTAAGGTTTTAAATTAACAAAATGAGTGATTCATCTACTTTGTAGGAAGTACAATGCGTGATCGAAGAAGCATTAAGTACTGGATAAGTATTTACTAGATCAAAATATGGCATGAAACGGAAAAGGGTTTGTTTAGAGATCGAAACATTGTAATTAAGAGACATAAGGCATTTTAAAAGAGAACAGTGATTGTAGAAGGCATCAAACACCACCTGAAAAAGTAAGATGGAAGATAGAATGGACAAATAAAGTGATAAACGAGGAAGTGTGCTGGGGAACGGAAGATAAATGGCCCATTGTTAAAAATATCAATGACCTTTCCAGTGTCTGGAAAACTCATTACGTGTCAATCTTATTCTTCCATCGACGGATGGGAGGAATTTTACTTTCCCGACCAGCTTTCAGGTCAATGAACGTTTTCAAAATCAGACATCACCAATCCCTTCTCCACCGTCACTATTCCCACCCCAATCCCCTGTCCTGCCATGACCTTCGCCCCTTATTGGCCAGCATCCAATTCTTCCTTTCACCGCTATCTAGAATGCAAATTCCCTACCTACCCCCACGTCTTCCTTCCCCATCACCCCTCAAAATCCCTTCCATTTTACTCACTGTCCTCGGGTATTATACGCGAAGCACAGTCCTCGGGCCGCCATCGCAGCGCTGTCCTGGAGTGCTGCTATCCTTTGCCTTTTCTTTCACGTCGTCCCTTTTTCGCATCGCGTCTTTGGAAATTCCCCACTGTCTTGGCACGGAAAATGAGTGGGGGAAGGGAGGGGATAATGGAGGAGGGGAGAGGTACAAAAACCACACACCCCCATCACCCCTTACCCCCTCCTCCCCCTGTTCCGCGCTTCCGCCCAGTCTTTATCCGGACCCACTTATTATTTCACGTCGCCATGAATTATACATCGCGAGCGAAGCAGCATTCGTTCTCCAATGCTCCAATCCCCTCTCCCGCAAACCTTTCTCCTACACCTTAATAAAGTATTGAGGCAAAGTGTCCCGGGCTCACTAGCCAGTTTAAGCACATTTACAGCTACTTCACAGTGATTTATAATTCAAATAAAGGCTCTAATTCTTGTCGATTTCACTCTCTCAAGCTGTTCTTTCCTTTTTCCTCATTAATTTCCAATAATACGGAGAAACTAAGGAGCTGTGATTAATTCTCGGAAAATACCACTTGGTGTTATTAATTATTGAGGCTCTTTGCGCGAATAAATCCAAAAGTAAGCAATTTTGCTTTTAAGCTACTACCTATAAAGTTCTCTATTATAAAAAATTTATGAAAAATAAAAGAAATTGGTGCAGAATGACCTAAAGAACGGCGTAATGATAGACTGCAGATTAAAAAAAATATTTGTGTTCAGAGTAACAAATTCAACCGTCACCTAGTGGAAAATTGCCAAGGATAAAAACGATTGGGCCGCAATCGGGCTCACGTCTTCCATTTGCCGGTTATGAGTCATACAATTAGTGGGTTGTTCTACCTAATTACTTAGAGGAATAGTGTCATGGAGGTGTACATCCCTCTTGATGATTGAATTCGTGAAAAGGTGCTAGCTGATGAACTGATCCAATTTTGCGGTCTCCCTTGCTCAGTATGGACCAGTGGTGGATCCACGAGGGGGGGGAATGGGGGAATTCCCCCCCCCCCCCAAGAGGCCAGACGATCAAAAGAAAAATCATGCGATTTGATGGTAAAAATGTAATCTACCAAAAGCTTAATAGCATTGATATGGTAGAAAAGTCTCCCTCCAACGAGCATGAATTGTGTTTTTCGGTAATGAGTTGTTTCGGTCATTTCAAGTTGTGCAGCGCAAGACCAAAATCCAACCGAGAGAAGATGAGTCACAGTTCAGGATCTATCCCACTTCTGTCTTGCCTACACCTCTTGCAAAGCTACTTCCCTCGTCGCCTAAAAAGTAAGGGATCTTTGGCGTGTGTTGGTCACTTTGTTTAAACAGCCACGTGACCCTGACCCCTTATAAAGTAAGGGCTCATTTCCCTCGTAGTTGGCGTGGGTTAACACACGGCATTTATTAAGTTTGTTGGTTAATGACTAACTCTGAGGGTTTGGGAGCTAATGCGGTCTCATTCGCTATTTGTCACGCGTACATGCAATCGATGCAATCGTCTTTCTTGAATGTGTCACATTGTTCTGTCCCGTTGATGTCTCCTTCGGCACATCGTCTTGGGCGTCAACTTAAACGTGACTTTTTATTTTAATGCGTGGACAGATTAATCATTTTCGTTGTGTCTACTAAGTGGGTTTCTCTTTTGCTGGAGTTTGCCAGATAAACTCTTCCAGTAAACAATACAATCAAGTGCTTGAGCATACATTTATTTTGCTGGAATTGATACTCCTCCTCACATCTTTCATATCCCACTATATTCACGAATCTCTGCATGCCAGTGACTTATTTGACAGTATTACAGTACGTGTATGAAGTATGGCAAATAATTATTTTAAATATTACTCAGTGCATAACTACATCATAGCAATATATGATACCTCCCTTCTGTTATTTTTACTCCTTCAATCCTCAAATAGTTCATAATGTTATACACCATCATATAATGAAAAATAAACTCAAATGGCATTGAACTCCGACGCATGTGCATCCTTTTCGATCTCATTAATCTCCTTAGAAGCTCCTGTGAAAGTAATTTATAAACTATTTAAGGTTCCTTGTTTTTGTATCACTCGCTGTCGTTAAAAAAACTACCGCTGACTAAATCCCGCTCAGACGCAATCCTTAATTCTGGTAGTAAAAAGACACCCAGTATGCTGATTTTAACATGTTCCTGAACATTTTTGATGACCAACCTATCCCCTACAAAAATTGAGTTCTGACTTTAACATATAGCTTCTCTTGGGATACGTATGTTGTCGAACTATCAACCAGAGTGAATAAATGATTTAATAGGCGAAATTCTGAAAAGAAATTTGTCCTTGTGCCATCTGAAAACAGGTATTTTTCTCTTATGATCCTGATTTTTTTTATAAAATTAATTTTATTAAAAATAGACTGGATTTGATTTGTTTGGTGTATTTTTGACCGCCGAAAATTTTATTACATTTCGTCATATTCACGGCAAGTACGTCGCACAGTGGTCTGAGAACCCACTTTCGCGGCCATAAATCGATTTTTTCAAATAGTTGAATTTAGGTATTGCATGGTCTTACAGTAAAGAAAAATGATTAATTCATCATAAAACGAATGAATTTTCATTGTTTGTTGACCCATGTCCTAAAATTACAAACATACATCTTGGGGATCAGCGCCACCGCTTGAAAATCGATTTTTCACGCTGGAAAAGGGAATCAAATTACAACTCGTAATAAATACATTTCCTTGATACATTAGGTGATTTACTTATTTTAACATCTGTTTAGTATTCCTACATTGCCAATTCGTCTCTTCATAACGTCGTAAGTGACAGTGACCAGATTTTCTTAAGCGGTGCAACGTCAATCACTTTCCCGGAATCAATTGGGCGTTTAAAAAAAATCTTACAATATCTAGTGTTGAGGCAATATGCTAAAGCAAGACAAAGGCTTTTTGCATAGGATGGAACAAGATTTTGGCGCTTTTAAGTGCCATTTTCTAAGCTATTGACTTTTGTATCTCGAAGCGCGGGCAGCGGTGCTGCCGGTAGTTGCTCATTCACGCGTGCCCTCTGAGTAGTCCGTGCTGAGAAGTAGAGTTCTGTTAACTTGCTCAGAGATGTTAAATCGCCTGAAATTAAGTAATTTCATAATTTTACTCATTGCGTGAAATAATACATCTCAGTCAGTATATTATACTTTTTTACTTTAAAAGATAATGACTTGTTTTTCATGAAAATTGACACGCCACTATTTATATTCCGTATCAATTTGACATGAATGGATGGATTAAAATGAATCCGATTTGCGTTACTATTATATTACGGTAACCAGGAACCTGGTTGTTATGTACTTCAAGATAAACATGTGAGAAAACTATGCACTAAATGTTAAAGGCCAAAGAAAGGTGTTATCCCCCGATGGAGAGAATTGAAATATCTGCCAGTGGAGCAGAAATGAATTTACAGGCATTACTTGATCACACTACTGAGCGTCTTCTCATACCACAGGCTCCAGTTATTGCCCAACTAAATCCGTTACAGTTGAAAAATATGAAGCTTGTTACAAAGTGGGGGTTTGACGTAACGTCAGAATTTTCCAATTACAAGCAGGTGGTTCCGCTTAATAATTTCAATGACTCAAGTCTTTTAGTTACTTCTCTTGTTCCTCTTCGGTTATGTACCCATGAAGATGATTAAAAAACAACAATAGTCTGGCAAAATCCACGCCCATCTTCAACACGCCTATGTCGACCACTTAAATTTGAATTTGTAAAGGAGGATAAAAATATAATTATAAAAAACAATGAAATATATCAAAATCAGATTGACAGACTGGTACAAATAATATATTGCTGGATCCAACGTGTTAGTAAGGTATCAACTTCATTTAACGATGGTAGACGGCAAGGTTATAAATAATTTGACAAATACTTCATCATCCCAGACGTGTTACGTATGCGGAAGCAAGCCTCATCAAATGCATATTATCGACGAAATAATTAGAAGGGACATTAATCATGAGAGACTATCTCTTGGTATTTCTCCGCTCCTTGGATGGATTCGTTCGTTCGAATGTATGCTTCATATTGGCTACAAGTTGGAAATAGGTAAGTGTTGCGCATTTTCAAAAGAAAGAACTAGAGGAAAGAACCAAAAAAATAACAAAAGCATGAAAAGAAAGCATGGGCTTGGTTGTCGACCGTCCAAAGCAAGGATTTGGGAATTCAAATGATGGCAACACTGCTCGCCGATTTTTTCAAGAGGCTGAAAAATCGGCAGAAATAACCGGAGTAGATCGGCAGAAATAACCGGAGGAGTTACTTCATCGTATGGGCGTAATACTTCGTGCTTTATCATCAAATTACGCGTTGAATGCAAATACTTTTAGGGAATACTGCCTAATTACAGCTAACATTTTCGTTACACTTTATTCCTGGTACCCATTGCCGGTAACAATGCATAAAATTCGAATTCATGGTGCTGACATAATTAATTCCATAGACCTCCGAATCGGCTACTTTTCCGAAGAGTCGCAAGAGTCCAGGAACAAAGTTTGCAAAAGATATAGAGAACTTCACACCTGGAAAATGAACAAAGAGATTACTAACGAATACCTCCTCCACATCCTTCTTCAGTCTTCAGATACTCTTTTATTCACGCTTCGTAAACTACCAAAAATGAACAACAGCACGATCCCTAACGACGTTTTGGCACTTCTACTTCCTCCACACATGGGACCTGTTGTGGATTATAATTCCACCGATGAAGAGGACAGAGGATGAATAACGTTTCAAAATATCCAATCATCTACGATATCCGTTTTGAAAATGAACAAATCATCTAACAGATACCATTGGCGCCATGTTAACAAACAAAACTAGAGGAAAAACAATAATTTTCAAATACTTGGTTTACAAAATAAGTAAAAAAAGATCTGATTATTTTAAACTAGAGCTAGAAGAAGTAAATTATACTATGAAAATAAATTCAATATTCTTCGACAAACAAATATACAATATTCCTCGACATTCGTGGATAGCAACACTTTACCACGCTATCACGACAGTTGGAACAATCAGGTAGTCGAAATGATCTGTCACCGTAATAAACTGCTGAATTCCCAACATAAGATTCATTTTTGCGACAAAAAAACATCGTATAACATTTGCTACAAAGTGGTATAACGCTGCCGGAGGATACTATTTATTTTAATCCATCCATTCATGTCAAATTGATACGGAATATAAATAGTGGCGTGTCAATTTTCATGAAAAACAAGTCATTATCTTTTAAAGTAAAAAAGTATAATGTACTGACTGAGATGTATTATTTCACGCAATGAGTAAAATTATGAAATTACTTAATTTCAGGCGATTTAACATCTCTGAGCAAGTTAACAGAACTCTACTTCTCAGCACGGACTACTCAGAGGGCACGCGTGAATGAGCAACTACCGGCAGCACCGCTGCCCGCGCTTCGAGATACAAAAGTCAATAGCTTAGAAAATGGCACTTAAAAGCGCCAAAATCTTGTTCCATCCTATGCAAAAAGCCTTTGTCTTGCTTTAGCATATTGCCTCAACACTAGATATTGTAAGATTTTTTTTAAACGCCCAATTGATTCCGGGAAAGTGATTGACGTTGCACCGCTTAAGAAAATCTGGTCACTGTCACTTACGACGTTATGAAGAGACGAATTGGCAATGTAGGAATACTAAACAGATGTTAAAATAAGTAAATCACCGTGAAAAAAAATCGATTCCAGCGTGAAAAATCGATTTTCAAGCGGTGGCGCTGATCCCCAAGATGTATGTTTGTAATTTTAGGACATGGGTCAACAAACAATGAAAATTCATTCGTTTTATGATGAATTAATCATTTTTCTTTACTGTAAGACCATGCAATACCTAAATTCAACTATTTGAAAAAATCGATTTATGGCCGCGAAAGTGGGTTCTCAGACCACTGTGCGTCGGTTCTTTCCGACGGATTGAAGGAAATTCTTTCTTGACAGTTTATTAATTTTCCTGTTAGGTAACTACATGTCAAAGCGACCAAAAAAGGCTGGTATCGCTTCAATTGTGGCCTATTTTGTTTTACAACATTTTTGGCCATGTCCAATGGGTTTTCAATATGTGCATCCGTTGCCTTGGTTATGGTAGTATGATAAATTGAGTTCGTAAATGTATGTTTGAGTTATCCTCGATATCTCCGGATAAAAGTATCATACTAATTTTGTCACAAATGCTATTTCGAAAGAAAAGGCAACTGCGCATAATTATTATGATGCCATTAGTTAAAGATTTACAATTTGGAGCATCAATTATTATTTTGAAAATTTCAAACGCGTTTTTCTGCAAACATTTACCCCTTCAATCTTGCTCTTTTTTATATTTGGTAGCTTAACATCTTAGCTATTCATCCTTAAAGTTGTGTGATGGTAATGTTTCTCGTAAGGGAGACATTAATTTTTAAATGTTCGCATATATGCATTTTACGTCTTAAGTTTCGCGGTATCCTAGGCTTGGGGGACGGTGAGTTTATATCTGGGCCAGAAAACACCACTCACATATCATCAGAATTCTGGGGACTGATGTTGAGCTAATAACAAAGAATTAAAAAGTACCAATCGCTAAGATAATGTAGTAGCGATGTCTCCATCACAACGAATGACACAACTTTGCCCTCGTGATTTGGATGTTGAACTGCTCGAAATATCGTCATTGCTAAGCTTATTTTTTCACTTAACATATCTATGAATACATTAAACTCATCATACCGGTCGATTTACTTACATCTTTTTCAGCTCCCTCGTGAAACGAGGTGCCAAAGAGGTTTAACTTTAGATAGATTAAGCTTAGTGGTGGGCTACCGCTATGTGAGTCTCAAGGCATTTAAATTTGTCGGTCCATTGTGCCATCCACAATATCGTCTCATCACCCATAGAGTCCTATGGCCTTGCTGAAGGCCAGGATGTCTCTTATGGGAATGTCCCTGATTTCCCTGGGATCCATAAATGCATTCCCATTGTGTCTCATACGTGTCCTGGAAATTGAAGGGCATTCGCAGAGAATGTATGATGTTGTTACATCCGCTTCTTCGCACCATCGGTATCTAGGTGAATCTATTATTCGCATAAGTTTGAGGTGCCTATTGACACATTAGTGACCTGTCAATAGTCCTACTATCGTTGACTATATTTGTCGGAATGTATATTTTTTCCCTGCGAAGGTGTTCAGTACGATATCAACAAATACCCTTTTTCGATTTCCCACTGTTTTGACAATTTCATTTTTCAAACAGGAAGATGAATCGAGGAACGTATCCAAAAATGTGGAGCCTATGACTCAGCTCAGATTTTCTTACAGGACGAAATCATATTCCAAATCGGTGAACTATGGAATGTTTAGAGACAATGAAGTTTATTGGTGGGTGAATACGAAGGTTGATATAATTTTTAAATGATGAGCTCGATACATTGCGCCATATGTAGTATATTTTTTATCACGCTGGAGGTCATATGATGGACACCAAACTATGAATCCGAGTCACTGCGCTCCGCACTGCGCTGCTGTCTTGGCGGAAATCCAAGCTCCCGTCGAGTGTGTTTATACTCGTCGGTTGTTCGTAGACTCGGGGCGAGTGATCGGCCGAGTAAATCCAGAATCAGTTGACTCTACACTCGAGTGTGTGAATTCGATTCAGCCGGCAACTGAGTGAACGTGGGCGAGTATGGAAGCTGTTTTGCAGGGCTCTACTTGTGTCACACCTAGTCCTATGATTTTGCCCTTGTAGACCCAGGGTTCCTGAACTAGGGCTACCATTGACTTGCCTTCAGAGAGGTTCCTGTGTAGAACCCCCAAGGCAGCTCTACAATGCTGGAGATTGATTTGGAGGAAGGTCAGCTCCGCCATCACTCTTAATTCCCTCCACCTCTGCTGCCCCATTTTCTCCCACAGAGGGCTCCGCATCGGATTTTTCCAGCCCTTCGCCTGTGTCCATCCTCTGCTCAACCCTCCCAAAATGCTTGTAGTCCGACCTTTGTAGACCAATAGATTTAATAAAAGTCGGGCTCTAGATCCTCTCAACAGAGGGCTCGTCCACGCCTAAGATGAAGCCTTTTTGCCTTTCGAAGAGTGCCTTTTTCAGTCTCACTTCGATCATACACCCTCCATAGGTCAGTCGTTAGACCCGGGTTGACCTTCATAATTCGGCTGATGAGGTCCCCGGCGTTTAGCCGAGTCGGTCCAGGGACCCAAACCATCAGCCGCCTCCTTTTTATGAGGGAGTCAGAATCTACTGCCTGGAAGGAGACTCCCTCAATCTCTTCTAGTTGTGCTGCCATGTCCTTCAGCCAGTCTGCTGTGAAGGTGTTGGCGCACAGTATTCCCATCGCCTCGTTGAGCAGGCGTGTCCCTTCAAAGATAGGCACTTCCTGTCCGTGGGGGATGGCATCCCAGACCATAGTGATTTTATGGTATATTTTCTCATTACAACCCTGAGACATAGTTGTCTCAGGGCAGCTTGATGGGATGATGGCCATCTTGTTACCACCTTTCGTCGTCTCTGCGTACGAGCGTCCGACCTTGGTGGTCCTGGCCATCTTAGGGTCCTGGACCTTGGGTGTGTCCCCAGGGGTCTTTGCCCTCTTTCCAGGTCTTTCATTGGACCGTTCCCCTCCCAGCCCTTGTCAGGGATCTGCGATAGAGTTCCACTCTTTCCTGATGGGGGTTCCCTATTATTTCTGGCAGCGAGGGCTCGCTGTCTCTTGTGCCTCTTCTTTCTAGCTGCCGCGCTGGGACTTGAGAGAGTAGAGAGACCTTGCATCTTAGATGCCACACTCCCCACTGTGTTTTTGGAGGCATCTGAGTCCACGTCCTCCTCCTTGTGGGGGAGTCCATGGCCCGAGCCCTCCTTTATTGTGGAAGACGAGCTTCCTGAGACTCCTCTTCGGAGTCGGCGAGAGGTTTTTGGAAATTGATCTTCCCCGAGATAGGGCCAGCCATCGAAGGTTTGGAGGAGGGCCTCACTTTAGGGCCCCTCAAGGATGGATGTATGGAGGCCGCCTGAGAGGGGTCTGCCACGGGAAGGGTAACATCAGTGTCCCCCAAGGAGGTTTCTCCGAAGAAGAGGATTGACTCATGGGGCCAGAAGGTGAAGGGCCCTTTGCAGGGCCCTGCTTTTTAAAAGTTAATGGTTTCATATGATTCCCATGAGTGGCTAGGGAAGTAAAGGTCCGCCCATGCAGAGCCCCGCATACATGGGTTAGGGTAAAATAAAACCGGATTTCGCCTGGTCTCCGGAGTTTCACCTGTTAACAACTTCTAACCCTCCTCCCCGCGGATACGGTCATCCTTGGCACAGGGACGTACCGTGAGGATGGGGGCGTTTTATCGACTGCCGCAAGACTAGATCCGTTATGTTCTGCGAAAACCAGGGGCACCTCATGAAGGGTGTGGCTCTTCACCACGCATGACGGTCTTGGTGTGCCATGGTCACCACCGCCCACTCTGGGATTACACATCCCTCACCCCCATGAGGTTTAACTTTAGTCTATTTCATAATAATGTCCTATGAATGCATCACTGTAGCATCTATTGACCTAATTATTGTAATAATCATGTAATGTTATCTTTAACTGGTGTCACTAGTAGCAAATTATTACTTTGTAGAATAAAAACGCCCTTAAAATCACCCAATATTTCTTTCGAATTTTTGGAGGTAGAGACTACGAGAAATAACCTGAGTATTAGTCGTTTCAACGGCATACTCCCAGACATATGTACATATACCTTGCAAATGGATATAAATATAATGGATGGGCTGGCATCCTAATTGAAACCTTGATTCATGTCTTGGAGCACAACACAGTAATTGACTATGGTGGCCTTTCTTTAAAAAAAAAAAGTTAACACATCTCCGCTTTCTTGGCTGGCGATGGAATCACACGGTCAACCACTAATTGTTAGATATCCAGAACCGTTTCATTAGAGGAATAATGTCATGACAACAGTATTTAGGCTGCACTAGTCTACCATAGTCTACTTTATCTGTGCCATTGCATTCAAACGCTGCCCTTAAAGTTCTCAGTAACCACTGCGAATATAATTCTTCGCTCTTCTACAGCACACAAAATCGAATGCAACACACCTCTGGAACCAGTTTGCAAGACATTTTCTCCTACAAGGATCTCCCTTCAGTTCCTTTAGGATTGAAATAATGCTAGTTATTCTTTCCACAAAAACTTATTCAGCTTACCACCAAGAAACTACAATTCCATGTTGCACTGAATAATGCCTACGCACATCGTGCAACTGCTTGAGACATTGACTACAGTGGTATTTACGGATTCCAGAGATGAAAAGTCGTCACATTTTTTGAGACCTACCTTTTCCTTTGGATTTCTCTCATTCAAGTTGGTAGTTATGTATTTTTTGCAAGGTTGTAAAGAAAATATCTTCCATTTGATAGTTATTTCACCTTTACCACACACTTTTAAAACATGCTCTTGGTATTTATCCCGTAAAAACTGAATTCTAACTTTTAGCGGACTAATTTTGATTAGTGCTAATTTATAAAGTGTTTTACCTTGTTTTTCGAAGCGAAAAAAATTCCTTGTTCAAGTAAGAATTTCATGGTTTTCCTAGCGAAATAGGGACAGATAACACTTTCGATTTTAGCAGAACAACATGATATTCATAGAACATTTTTATACTTTTTACCTACATCGTAAAACGGAATTAACTTTTTCATAAACCGGTATAGCATGTCTCTTATTTCATCTTCATATACTTTGACCACTATTGAATCAGTAGTCATGAACCCGTTGTGTTAACTTTTCCACATTATCCGAGGTGTGATGTAGAAGAAACGTAACCCACTAGCCCGTAGCAATTCTATTGCCCGTTACAATCCTATGAAAGTGATATGCAGGCAAGGATAGTTATCTTAGAGTAGAGTCCCTAGTTATTGGTTTGAGTACAAGTGGGTGACGGGTATGTGAGAATGAAGAAATGCATAAACTGACAGATAATTCGTTGAATGTTACTTACATTTTGGCGTTCCCTGTACCATAAGGATATTTCAAAGGATATTCACGCATCTGGCATTTAAGTTTTCCTGCCGGCCCATGATAGCGCGTAGAAGGAAAATTTGTATTCGAAGGGCCCAGAGTCCCAAGGGCCCCATGATAGATTTCTTCGGGGGGTAATTGATAAATTCAATGGATATTTACAACAAGTAAACTCTTCAATGTCTATTCCCAAAGTAGCTCTCATAGGGGAACTGCATGTATATGAGAGAACACTTACGTAGTAAACGATACACATAAAGGAATTAAAAGTGCAAGAGTATATCTGTACTGTGATCAGTAATTGTATTAATGCTTCTGTTGTTACAACAAACACGGCGTTGTTTATTATCGTTTAATAGTCAGATCTCATTGCGATTTCGAGCTGTTTTTAGACCAATTCTCACATCATAAACGCTACGAGTTTTTATACATATATGTTTAAAAGTGTTAAATTGCAATTAACTTACATTCAGTCAATCATCGAGTTCCTGGGCTTAAAAATATATCCATCAACATGCCAAGCAGAAAAAAGAGTAGACTTTCGAATAAATCTTCTAGAGCAAGAGGAATGTGTTCTTTGCGAGAAAATGATCCCTTGCAATAAAAACGACAAAGGTTAGACTTGGATGCTCAAAGACATTCCCACGCGCGATCTTATGATAATCTCCCCGTGGTGTTTCTCGGGTTACGCTAAGAACCGCACAAATTTCATCCTAACCCAACCCACGTACGGGTTACCTGAGCTGAGGTATAGGTAAAGCAAAACATGAAACCACTACACCGAACCCAAAGCTTAGCATGGACCACCAGGGGGGGGGCTTTGGGGGCCCTGATGGATTTTTTAATATAGCCTATGTTACATCCAGATACATTTTCTTGCTACATGCCAAATTTCAGCTCAATCGGGTCAGTAGTTTTTTTCGTGATTCAGCAACAGACATACACCATTAAATTTTTATATATTAGTATGATGATTTAAGGTAGAATTTTGGTACTTGTTTCAATACGAGGCCACAGCATCACAAACTTAAAATTTTCAATCGAATTCTCTCTATCGATCGATGAACTAAATATTTTGAACTTTATACGAATTATTTATGCAAATTTAAATCTTATTTTACGTACGTTGCCCAGGAATTTTGCATTGTTAACGAGGCTTGCCATGTGCAAGGCACGATATAAAAGCTGCATTAAAGGGAATTTAACTTTCAAGACATGCATTTTAATGGCTTTTAACAGCATAATACCATCTCTTTTTATGATTTGCAATGTATTATTTACTTTATGTTCTATTATCTACATTTACAACCCTTTTCCTAGCGATTTATGCATAAATCCACTTCTTACGGATGGGGGACTATCTCGCAAAAGCCTAGCGTCCCACGACACCCGACTCCCGGCCATATGGAGAAGAACATGCTTGTGTGTGTATATGCGCATACGCGTAGATATTATCTGTACATACAGCTAAGTGAGGAGAGATGCTAGAGAACAACGCACTCACTTATACGAGTGTTGAGTCGTTGCGTGGTTACGTATATACAAGCGCGAGCTTCGAATGAATTGACAACAATATCACTAGAGTGATATAGGTTTTAGTATTATTTATTTGAAGATTTTATGTCTGTATGTATTTAATGCAATTATTATTAATGTATAATCAGGGGCGTTCGGACGGGGGGGTTTACGGTTTAAAACCCCCCCAAAAACTTCTTTACCTGAATTCGTTTTCGTTCGTTTACCTGAAATAGCGTTTAGAATTTTGCCTTTTGAACTGAAAAATATCGGTGAATTGTTTTCGCTAAAAGAGAATAAAGAGAGAATGAAATTTATGATGATTCACATAAATATTAATAAACCTCCCCCAGGAGTCAAAACCCTCCCCCCAGAATTCAAAACCCTCCCCCCAGAAGTCAAAACCCCCCCCAGAAGTCATTCCTGCGTACGGCACTGTGTAAAATTATAACTTTTATATTTATATTTTCATAAATATCAGTTTAATTATTTATTTAATTGCTATATGCAATTGCATATGGTAATAAAAAAATTCTGATAATGATAATAATGCTGAATGTTGGTAAGCCACGAATGGCTTTGCAGGACCATAATATTGTTAAATTTAAATATTGATTAAATATTTTGTATTTTACGTGATTTATATTATTTTGTTTTTATATGAGTGTGCTTTTATATTTTAGGTACCTATTGAATTTGTAAATTGTTTTGCGTAAGTTTGGATAAGGGTTCGGTTGAGAGATGCAAGGGAAAAGCCGGGAATCTTGGTTTCACACGTTTAATCTTTCAAAGTACGTTTACAACACAGACCGACAGACCGTTCCCCATCGTGGTTCAAACCAGACTCCTCGAGTACTTTCCACGCCCGGGCTTCGCTCCCGACGCGTCGCTATCTCAGAACGTGCTGATCTTCGCGGAAAAGATCAACGCTCTAGGGTGACCGTTGGGAGACAAGCCGCGGCATGGAAGACTCCTAATATGGTCATGGAAATGTCCACCAAGGGATGGCCTTATAAGGACATGACAGTGTCCATACTTACATTTGCAAATTTGGGTATAATTAAATAAATTATTTCTTCATAATACTGTGTACCCCGTTGGCCAATCAATCAGTCCCCGTTGGCCAGTCATATCCATACACGGTGTTCCCCTTCTGTCGGCCGTCCCGCGACGGCCAGACATATTTTTTAATTATTTTAAGTAAATTTTTGGCGCATGCACTTTGTTTTTCATATTGCAGTGCATTAAATAGTTTCTATTCATGTAAGTTATGCAGATTTTTGTGGGTACAGGTATTTCATGCAGTTGGTTGGTAAAAGGTGAGAGCCAGATTCCAAATCTTTTCACCCAAATCTTACTTATTTCAGGAAATATTTTATCAAATTTATTTTTATGGTGTAAACCTTTTAGCTTGTACATTACTGATTCAAATGTAGATATTAAATTGCTGAATGTAAGTATTTCCAATGACTGAGTTTTACCGGTAATTTCAACTTCTTATTCTTTAATCCTGGTATTATTCTTTGGTCTTGAATTCTCATTGTATCCGTACATCATGGCCTATATGCAGTGCCTGTATCATTTTCTTCATGTCCCTTGGGGTTAGGTGGAAGAGGGTCTGAATTTCGTCCAGCATAATTTTTCTATCATGTCTTATAAATGTGGGAAAAAAATCACTATCTATCACAAATACCTTCATCGTCGTCAATAATTCACCAATTAGGAATACAAGTCGGGACAGCGTTTTGAGGTATAGGCTATCTCTATAGGAAATATTTAGTATGCAAATGAAAATTATTGAACATTATCTGTATACTTGAGGGAAGTTTTTATTTCTGGGATATCTTACTGAAAATGTACCTCATATATAATAAATGCTTACCTTGCTAACGATCAACGTGCTCTTCAAAAGTGAATCATAAGTTTAAATGTTTTAATAAATTGGGTATTTTTTTAAACTCGCGATTTATAGTGTTGCTGGAAAAATCTTATTTTGCAATTTCTAGGTTTCGGCGCTTTATATTTACCTTATGTGAAAGAATTACAATAAATATTCCTCAGTTCCGTTGGTGTTATATTTCACTTATGATTGTTATAATTCATTTTCTTAGTTTACTCTGGTGACTTGAGAGCTGTGAGTCTAGCATATCCTTATCTTCCAGCATCTGCGATCTTAGCTCAAAGCAGAAATCGTGCCAGTCATTTCATTATAAGATTGTACTTAATGATGGCAGAATATAGGTTTCCTTATCGAACTAAAATAGAGCTGAGCTTATGGTAACTTAATTCTGACGGAAAAAAGCAATGACGTGATACTGCTATTGTGTTAAGACGACAGTGAACTCTTTACGTTTAATAATAAGCTTCCAACATGGCACATACTTGAAGGCTGTGAATGCATTTTACTTCTACAATTCATATGAAAAATATGGCCTTTTGTCATTATTTGCAGTGTATGAATCGTTTTTCAAGGTGGGCTCAAGTAAAATATGTGTTTCAGTGTATAGGAGAGAGTTTCGAAACAGGGGCTGATGGGTACGTACAGGATTTTTTGTTTTTTTGGTTCCAAGTCTGGCTGCTTTCGGGACCACAGTCGTTGTAACTTTTTCTGTTCTTGTGTATTTCGATGGATTTACGTAAGAGGCAATACCTCTAGTACCTTCCAATCGCTTGCCTCGAGGCTGTACGATCCATTGCTGCTGACTTCGTTTACCACTTTTACTGTCGGTACTTCCTAGAAGTAGCAATTGTCTCAAGAGCTCAAGCACAGAATCTTTATTTTGTTGCTGTAAAATAGTACGATGCAAGTATATATAAACCAATTGACTCACTGAAATTTGCAGTTTGGTTGTGACATCTACTAATTTTAATTCTTAATTGCATATAATATATTTATATGTTGAATGTACTCTTCATTTATGATACTCCATTCACGCTTCTTTCTAGTTTGAATAATAGCTAATTGATCCACAGAAAAATTGACTGCGATATCAAATTCTCAGTAATGGAAATACCTTGACTCACTTTTTACATCTTGTACGTGTCTTTCCAAAACTACTATTTTATCACTAAATGTATTGTATGAAGCAAAGTCCCACCCCTTGTGCTAGCAATACACATTGGCAAATAAACGTTTGAAGAAAGGTGAAATTATTTGGCATGCATCACTGTGATAGCTTCCTGTCATTTTTAAATAATCTTTTGCTGTCAATCTAGGTGCTTTCTTCTGCTACATTCCACTCACATTTTTCAGTTCATACTTCAAAGTTATAAATTTTTTTGCTTCTTATTATACTTCAATCATTCCACGTCTTCGCATTTTCGCAGTGCTGGACTTCGTCTTGCGTTCCCAAGCTCGGCGAAAGAAAATTAATTTCGAAAGTGGAATTATTTTCCGACTAGTTCTTTGTATTAAGAGTTTCTAAATGAAAAAGACCACTTTGTTCTTTGAAAAGGATTCTTGGCAATCGGGATCTTGCTCAGTGTATTCATCGCGGCAAAAGAGAGCGGCGGAGTTTAAAAAAATAAGAGACACATCCGTGTGAAGAATGCGACGCACTGTGCTCATTCTTTAAATGACGGAATTCTCATTTAATGAGCCAATTACAACGCTACGAAAAACTCACTCGCGCCACAATATTCCACTCTACGGTTGGGAGGGGGGGGGGCAGAGGAGAACTTTTAAAGAGAAGCGTCCGTCGGGGCCAAAAAATAAGTGAAGTCATGGACGTAAAAAAAAACAGTATAAAACAACCAAGGGGAAAAAGTAAAAAAAAAGCAAATAAAAAACGAAAGAGGTGAGGGAAGGCGGGACAAATGAAATCCTCCCGGGAGACACTCACCGCGGGTGGAAGGGAATGGGTCTTTTATACCCCCGTTGGATTATTCTCGCCCCCCACCCCCCCTACGCGTTGAAAGCTTCTGTAGGGAGAAGAGAAACAAAGGACGAACGGACTCCCGTCCTTCTTTTATTTTCCTCGAACCCTCTGCCAGCGTGCAAGGCTGGATGCCGGGACTGACCGCGTGCCGTTTGTTTTTCCTTTTTCAACAGCTCATCCACACGGCACAGGCGACCAAAACCGTCGAATTCTCCGCAATATTCCCTCTCTCATTGCTTCGGATGTGTTCTCCTGTCGAAGCATACCCGACGTTCTTGAGCTCTCAAAGAAGAAATGGATTGGGACAAAAAAGGATTCTGCTCGCAGTGGGGAACGGCGAGAGGCACAAAAAGAATAGCAGAACATTCTCGTAGTTTCCCACATTTCCATCTGCTGCAAAATCTCGCAACACATCGATGCTTACTTCCGGCAGGTCGAGTCAGCGTTATATGAATACCTATGTCGTGGAAGGGGACTTTTGGTATTGCAGTCACATTTCAAGTTGATGAATTCTGTTTCCTGTATCTTCAAAAATCATATTGCTTGCAATCTAAAATACCCTTAACGGAAATTTTTGCGACATATCCAAGGGCTAATTGATTCCTTATTGAAGTTAAGATCTTTTATTCTTTACATTACTTTTTGGATTGATTCTCTGTGATGATGTGGTAAGTCCAAGTCAAATAAGTCTAACATGCATCGTGAAGAAGGTCAGTAGAAAAATTTTGTTGTTGCTGTGAAACATTACTGTACGAACTTTTGACGCATTCATGTTCCTAAGGAAACCCTACGTATTCTTTTAATTCATTGAGACTCCTTACAAAGTAATAAATCCTCATCATCATCGTCAGATGTCATCAATCTGAAGATTGGTTTGCAGAAGTTCTCCATTTCACACTCCTCTCTGCCAACCGCTTCATTCATCCATAAGTATGGACTTTCAAATCCTACATGAATTGCCTGATATATTCTTGGCCTTCCTCTGTAATTTTTCCGTTCATTTATCCTTCCAATATTGTTTTTATTTGGTGATGGTGTCGCAAAATGTTTTCAATAAGTTTCAGTCTAATTATTTGCAGTTTTCTTTGTCTTTATTTTCTCTCCAACTCATTGTAGAACTTTTCCGTTAGTAATTCTCTTAGCCCATTTGATCATTATCATTCTTCGGTAACACTTTATATTAATTTCTGCCAATCTCTTTTGCTCTTGTCCAGGCTTCACTGTTATATTAGAGCATGCTCCAAATAGATTTATGCTTTGGTAAAGTGTTTCCTTACTTCCATAAATGTCCAATCATTGCATTAACAAATGATGGGGTACGCAGTCACGCGCACGGGTGCGAAGTAACCGTCTTCGTTGCATTCCATAAATGTTAATAAATTTTACTAGCAGTCAGCAGACTCCTCTTCTGGTAAAACGCTTTCTTTGCTTGGACTATTCTACTCTCAATATCTTTCTATGCTTCTTCAATCCCTGGTGATCCTGCTTCCCTGATAGAAAAAAATCTTCCACTCGTGCAGGTTACTTGCCAAGTGATTTTGTCTCCTTGTTTTCTGCCACTGGCCATAAACTTGGCTTTTATAACATTAATCTTGAAGTTATATTTCTTCCTAGTTTTGTCCATACAGTTCAGAATTCTCGACAGATCTTCCTTATTTTCAGAAAGAATTGCTATGTCATCAGCAAAACATAGCATACCGATTTTTCTCCCTACGCTTGTACACTTTTTTTATTTTTCATTTATGGCTTCCTCAATGTTAATTTTGAGGATGTTGGGTGAAAAAGCGCATTCTTGTAGTACTCCTTTCTTCATTTCTGCTTCCTCGGGATTACCACCACATTTAATCACTGGCATCTGATAATGCCTTCCAGCAATATTGCCTGTATATTGCTCTTCTATCAATAAATTATACTCTTATGTCAATCCACACTGTCAAATGTTTTCTCTAGATCGATGAAACAAATACTCTTGGGCTAGTCCTTTCGAATCCTCTTCTCGATGGCAACTCTAAGATCTAAAACAGCTTCCCTCGTGTCCCTACTCTTCTTGAAACCTATTTTGTCTTATTTAAGGAATTCTTTCGTCTCCTTTTCCATCTTTCTGTAGATAATTTTGATTAAATTTTCTATGCATGTGCTGTAAGACTAATTTTCCTCAAGTCTTCACATCTCTCGGCTCTTTTCTTCCTTGGATAGGGACGATTACATTCTTCTGAAAGTCCGTTGGCATTTGCCCACTTGAATAGATGTCGCATATCAATCTATACCTTATTCATGGTCCTCACTCCTGCATGCTTAAGCAGCTCTGAGGGAATTTCATCAACTCCTGGCGCTTTTATCTCTCTCTCAAGTCCTTTACTGCAGCATCAAATTCCAATCTTAATATGGGGTATCCTTTTTCATCTTCATCCTCAGAGTCTTCATCCTCTAGTATCCTGATATTCAATGTTTTGCCGCTGTACAGTTTATTTTCATCTCTTCGCTTTGTATTAAATTTCAATGGGAACTTCATCATGTTCACTCCGATTGATATATACTTTGTTTGGACGTACTTTAAAGAAACTTCTTACAATTCTGTTAGTAGATTAAAATTTTCCCTGGGAGGGATTGCATTCCACGTACTTACTTACGCCTTTCGTCCATTCTTCCCAGGCCTTTCTTGCTTTTCGACTAATCGCATTTATAATTATTTTATATATGTGTCGTCCTTCCATTTTCGAGGTTTTGTACATTTTTCTTTCACCTATTTGGTCTAGTACTTCCCGTGTAATTCTACGCATCAAATTCTCTGTTTTATTTCTATTTAATTTATCTTCGACCACATCTATAAAAATAAATATAAAATAATCCATCAAGCTTCTGAAAGTTTTTCCTTAATTTTATTTGAATAAATTTAAATATTTCTAAATTCACTGAAAAAAACGATGATTTTTCAGAAGGACGCTCTATCAAAATAAGTTATTGTTTTTTGTTGTGGGATGTAAATGATGGTTGGATCCATGTTAAATCGAGCCTAATGTTGTGTTTATTCTCGTTCTCTCTCCACGGTAGCTTGACCCTGTTCTATAAATGCTTACTCTTCCCTCTTTTCTATTCTTCATTTATTGCTCCAATTAACCGAGAAAATAAATTTTATTTTTATGAACAGAAAAAAAAAAATTTCCATACATGGTGTCGTGAAACCATCATAAAATTTGGTCGACTCCTCTCCATGTCGTCATTTTCCTATGAAAAATGCCCCATTCTCCAATACATTATAAGTTAAGATTACTTTTGCTTCTTATACCTAATTAAGTTAACCATTTGTCACTATCCGTGGGATAATATGGGGGTCCTGGATCCTATATTAAATTTATATCAACTTGCTTTGCGCTTATCCCAAATCGGGTTTAGTATCCGTGTTTATTCAATTCTGAGGAAAACCTCCTGAGACCTAATTTTGGACCCTGAATGAATCTGAGTGATCAGAAGCGCACGCTTTTTCATATTCTTGGTATGTTAGGTTTGAATCATTAACGCAGGTGAAGGTTAATAATGTTACATGTCAAAAACAATGTTTAAATGAAAATTAGGAATGAGCCCAAACATCGATCAGGGCCCGACTTTTATATCTCAACTTAAGGACGTTCATAAACATTCAAAGGTTTAATAGACAAAGAGCCAACAGTGTACGAAATCCTAGTACACCAACATGAAGGGTAAGCATTGGTACCCCTGGGGCCCTGGGATGTCTCCTACCCAGTGCTATCATGCACCTGCGTGCAAAATGTATTAATCATAGGTTGGACAGTTAATTCGTTATGAGACTGTAACATAGAGAGCTCCGGTTTGGAGCCCTAGGACGTATCATGACCCTTACTCTTGATTTTGAGATGTATGGCTTCAAAGTTTTAGCACATATATCTCCAACTGTGTGCAAAACTAAGGTATACTAATATTCTGCAACTCTAGTCAGGCCCACTTTGGGGCCAAGGGGTATATCTTATGTGCCCTTCCCGGTTCTACCATTTACTTGTGTGCAGAATTACAAGATGATCGGTTCATCAGTTAGACCGTTATCAAGAAAAATAGCAAGCGCAAGTTTAGAGCCTACTCATACTTCTGAGCTCTTCGACCTTGTCACGGATTTAAAATTTCGATGTGTGTTTGTGGGTGTATATATCAGTGATATCCGAGACTAGCAATATTCTATAATCGCTAAATGGTGTCGTTCGCTAAATCGCTAAAAGTCGTCTGGCGTCAAATATTTGGCTTTCGGACTTTTTTAAAATGATTTACTTGCCTTGATCAGTTTTTCTTCCTGCAGTATGTTTCCATTATTGTTTTTCGATTTGGCTGTGCCCGAGTCAAATTTGGATAGGATAGGATAATAGGAAGAGCTATTTTTTGTCTTAAGGCACCCGCTGATGGAACTTACTTTATCCTAAAATTCCTATTATCTACTAAACTTATCGAAGCATAGCTCATGGCTTGTGCATTGCCAATTATGCCAATGGTGATTTAAGTTCATGTCTTAAATGGTTAGCTATAGGTGAGGAAAATATAGGTATATCAGATATTTTCCGAACGAAGTTTTTTCTTATGCCTATACGTTGCCAGTAAATGTCAACATCATTTGATCAAAATATTTTAAGCTTCTATATTATTGAATTTTTTATTTAATTCTGATTACTTGGGACTGAAATATTAAATTTTTGCAACATATACGCGAAGTGGTTCATAGAAGAGACTTCATATTAGGAACATTTTTAAATTTTGAAATTTGCATAGCGTTATAATACGATTTTTCTTCTTCACTTAATTGCAAAAATTTCATAATAGCGTTTTAATCTAATTTTTTATAGCAATATTATGGCATTCCTTAGTATATGCAGCAAAAAAACTTTCGTCTTGCATTTCTGACCAGTGCCATCTTCAATTTTAATGCTTTGGGTCATGGTTAGGGTTAATCCACCCGCAGTGGCTTCACAGGCAAAGGCCTGGGATAAACAGGGGCCCATTAGTTGTTTGCTCTTACAAGTGTGAGCCTTTATCCCAGACGCAGTGGTATCGGGAATAACTTTTTATAATCGGACATTCCCTAGGCTTGTAGTGTGCTCTTTCATTGCAGCTTAGCGCTGCACGAAAAACGTAAATTCACATTCGATTTAGCCTTGCATTAACGGCAGACTTTAGCGGAGCATTATTTTGCAGAATTTTTTATGTTTAAGCATAGTTGAATTACAAACGCCAAAAGGTATAAGGATGTGAAAAAAATAATTTTCAATTGTCTAAATATAGTGTGCAGCTATTTCTAGAAGTTCTGGATTATCTTGAATTTCTGTACTTAATTTCTCATTGACGGTGAAATCTCACTGCCAGTGATTATGTATTCATGACATTTTTGATGTATCAGTGAAAAGTTGAGCAATGACATGGTGATTGTGTTTTACATAAGCCTGTTACTATAAAATAATATATCTCTTAGATGTCATATGTACGGTCATAGTATGAAGAATATTTTAATTCGTACAATGAAAATTTTTTATGACTACTAAACCATCCTGAAAATCTTAACTTTTTACATAAAGAAGCATTTAGTGAATTTTAATTTATTTTCCGGAGGAAGAATCCCTTTTTAGTTCCACGTTCGTTTAAAACTGCAACTTCTAGCGTTATTGTAGACCATCATCGTAAAAATACTCAAATAAACCTTAAAATTAAGGTGCAAACTTACTGCCAAGGGCGAGCTTTGATTAGTCATTCAATGATATTTGACTGAAATTGGAGAGGGAAGTCTGTGGTCATCGTACTTCAGTAGAATGTATATCTACAATAGCATCAGTCCCTAGAAAGATGGAATGATTATGATGAACTAACTTCTGAGATAAAATAAATGCACAATATGAGTAATACTGCTAAATTCATTCGGTAATACTAGTGCCGTTCACACGTTGCCACCACAGTGGCGAACAGTAGCTGCTGTGGATGCATGTAGGTGATTCTGGATAGAACCAATTTAGCAGTGATGATGATAAAGTTTTAAGGATTTTTAGTAAAAATACTCGGTAACCAACATCGCCCAGGGATTTTACATTTCTGGAAGCAAACTTTATGGATATTCTAATGCATTCATGGTCTTAATTTCTGACTTGCACCGCATACTCGGGATAGAGAATGGATGTGATGATCTCCAAAGTATTAAATGAAAAACTCTTCCCGTGAGACAGTGAATGACATCCTTTTGTATATCCTAACCTTTTATCTCATAATTAGGGATATTGTTAATCATGGAAAACGTGTAGTTCGTTCTAGAGAACTTAGTCAAAGCGCTGCGTATGGAAAAGAGTAACGATCGCCTCTGAATTCGCTGTTATGCATGCAGCTGCAAATAAAAAAGTCGAAACGTGAGGTGACGGGATGGCCATTTTTTTGTCGTATCGCAAGATTACATTCGACTCATTTCGCATGCATCGAGCCAGCCGGAAAAAAATGAATATGTGTCGTCGCTGTGATCGTCTGCGTCAATGGAAGCACCATTTGGAGGAGGGTGAGAATGATTCGAGGTGGGGGTGGCAAAATGAGCGAAAGGCGAGCACCACGACGTCGGAGGTCATATGCAGTGACCGGAAACTCAATCGGAGTGGAGGGAAAGATATGCGCGGCATGTTGCGTGTTAACTCGTTCACCAACCCCCGACCAGCTCCCCTTGCAATTAACCCTGATATGGTTGCGTGGATCCAACGATTTGGAGTCCTGGGGTGCGATCATGGTTCTTAAACTTACGTTGTCGCTATTGCGAATATTGAGGCCGAGCGGCTGTTGGCGAAGAGCGGGTGCACGCGCGAACTGGGCAACAGCGCACCCCGGTAACGGTAAATCTGGACGAGCCAGTCACGTGCTAGACTTTACGAAAAGGCTTCTCAAATAACTATCAATGTAAAAACACTGGTTTTTACTATAACACGGAGAATGATATCAGTGAGTATTTCATCTTTTACGCTCCATAACGGGACCAATCACGCTTTTGTGCGACCTTTATGTCAAGAATAAAAGTGCAGGTTTTTACTTGATAACAACTTTTGTTTGGTTAGATATAAAAAAGCTGAAATTTTGAAGTATATTAGAACATATTTGTATCCAACTGGTGGTGGAGTTGGGTTTTGATCGAATCACAAGTTTTTAAGTTGTCTGTTTTTAAGTTAAGTGGAGGCTTGGTTGAAAGGCGTCAAAAAACCGTTACTTTTTTTACTCTCGATGTCATAAAAAGTAGAAGAAATAATCATATATATTTTTTTTGCTTATGTAAGTAAAGGTAAAATTAAATAAGCCAAAACTTGGTGTAACTATTGTTCATATAGGTTTATTCGTTCATTAGCTATAAGTCTGCAAACTCGGGTATCCATAATTATTATTCCGACCGTAGTCCCGGTATCCTATAAATTGGTCAAAAGAGCGAACACCCCCTGTTCCATGGATGACTTTATCCTCGCGGACTGTGGCGCTTAGCGCACGCTTTGGACTACGAATAACATCTTATGTCTATCAGCCCTTACCATCATGTTCCTATAAAGCCACCAAATAATCCACAGGGGAGAAGGACGCCTCGGTAGCTTAACTGGTTTAAGCACTCAGCGCGAAATCGAGGGATCCAGGTTCGAATTCCGGTCAAGGCGAATGATTTTTCCTCTGTGGAATATCGCACTTATGTGCACTTGCGGGTGACTGCGTAAAGGTTACTACTGTGGCTAGTCCAGGTATCCTCAAAATTGGTTATAACATGTGTTATCAAGGCCATCAATGGATTTTTGGTATGGCCATGGATCAAATTACATAGTAAACTTGCGGATAGCAGAAAGCCACAGAGAGCTTTTAGTTCCTCCACCAATTCATTCCCTGGTTCAATGGCAGCTATTGATTGCATCTATTTGTCGTCCTTACCTCAAATTTTCACGAATTTACTCAGCCTTTGTTATAAATATATGTGCAGTCTTTCAATGTGTCTGCAGAGGAGGGATTGGCTAGATCATAAATCATTTTGAATTCAGCTAGTCCAAATGTGCCTTTTGAATATTTATTAGAAACTTGGCCCAAAGATAAAATTTAGAAAAAACAAATATGGAGCAAGATGTACCAAGAAAGGGTAAAATTAAGTTAAACAGTGGTACTAAATAAATAACTAGGTTGGCATCAACATACTGAAAAGATTACATTCCAAGCATTCAAAAACCTTCATTTTACGATGAGAAATTCAAGGAAAACAACACAGAATATGAAAACTGGCAAACAACACAACAGTGCGACTTACATTAGAATTTTCCACCAGTGTTTGGGACCCAAACGAGATAGGATTAGTGAAACTATATTTATGTTTTAAAATTAGCATACGAATTATGATTCAATTTGATGGAAGAGTCTCATCAATTGCTTTGATTCCGCAATAATGAAATTAGTCAAATATGCGTGGGTACTACTTCAAATTAAATTATAGATAATAATAGATTAATAGATAAACTTATTGCTCCACTGAAAACAAATACAATAAAAAAACAAATTTACCGATATCAATACAATAAGGAGCTTTAGGTAGCTTCAATGGTTCACGCCAGCATGGAAGCTACCAGCAATGAATTATGCGTTCGAAAATAGCAAAAATAATAAAAATAAGTGATAGCTTTCTTTTTTTAGACATGAGTAACATTTGTAAAATCACAAAAAGAATGAATAATATGCCAATAAAGAGGCCTTACAATAATTAAGAATAAGCTGCTTACATTTTTTTTTAAAAAAACGACATATGCAATGACAACAAGAAATTATGTTACACTATTATATGCAGCTAGTGAAGGTGCCCGTTGATTATCAACGGGAAGGAATAAATCAACACTAATGCATTGTAATAAACCATTCATATCTTATTTAGTGCAAAGAATCGTTGAATTAATGGATATACACGGAATCTCGACTTTTAAACTATGTGCATGGTCGTTATGGGGACGATGACTCAGTAACGCTAAAATATTGCAAAAGAAATGTTTACATTTTAGCAAGCATTTCAGCATTTCAACCGGAATACAAAATTTTACTGAAGGAATAAGAAGCTCTATTGTATTTTATTTATATTGGTATCTTCCTTTCCCAATAACAGAAAAATCACTATTTCTTATTTAATTTTCCAAATAAAAAAGGTCTGCAGCCAAATGAAGATTCTGCTTTACGTGTATTTCTTGTGTGAAAGTTACTGACATATATATATATATATATATATATATATATATATATATATATATATATATATATATATATATAAACAGAAAAAAAGGACACTCACAAATTGAAACTTCCGATATTTCGGTGGAAAGTAGATTCCACCTTTCTCTAGGTAGAGAGTAAGAATTCTTCTTATTAAGAATTATAAGAGAGTAAGAATTATTCTTACTCTCCACCTAGAGAAAGGTGGAAGCTACTTTCCACCGAAATATCGGAAGTTTCAATTTGTGAGTGCCCTTTTTTCTGTTTCTGTATTTTTATCGGCCACCCTCTTGGCATATTATATATTTATCACCCGAGTGATTCTCCAAGAAGTTTATATATATGTGTATATATATATATATATATATATATATATATATATATATGCACACACACACATCAGTGATTATTATAGTAGATACATGACCATGATATCATAATAATACATCTATCTCATGATGAGATAGTAACCAATCTCTAACCTTATTATAAAAAATATTTTTACTCAGCACCTCCTTAATGGCGTTCGTTAATTTATTAAAGTTTCTTGGCCCAATTAACAGAAACGACCTTTTAAACAATGAGAGATTGGGCTTTGGAATTGTAAAAACATTACTTCTACGAGAGTTATAGCATATTACCTTTTCTGGAAAATTACAACTTCTTAAAAAGCATAGCTTTATCACCTTAAAAACAAACACATATATATTAATGGTGACAACTTCAGGCTACAAAAACAAGGGGAAGGAATGCTCAAAGCGATTCTTATTAGTAATTATTCTCACTAAATGTTTTTGGAGAAAAATTGCGGGGCGCATTGCCGTCTTGTGGGTTTCCACCCCAACATACTAATCCGTAGTTTCATTTTGTGCCCACTAAAGCGTTGTACAAAATTCTTTGAAAATACATGGGGCACTTACGTCGTATGAAGTACAGCTGAGATACATAGTAACGTAAGACTCTTACTAAATCATAAATATGATTATTCCATTTAAAAAATTTGTCAATTGTTACTCCCAAGTATTTTACGCTACGGACTTGATCTATTAATAGGCAGTCACAGTTCACTTTCCGGGAACCTGCAACATGATATAATAGTTTAGAATCAATTGCATAGCAGTTGCTGGTTTCAAATTACATAAATTTGGCTTTTTCACTAAGTTCTAAGGCATTATAATCAAACCACTTTCGTGAAAAGTACAATTAATTTTGGGCGCCATGTACAATACATTTTAGATTATAACCACTGTAATTCAGGTAATTATATGCAAGAACAATATGTTTATTTTTATGTGAACACATTGGCGATAGGTTTACCTCTTCGGTGGGGAAGTATTGCCATCCTTCTATGCGTTCAAATCCCTACAGCCCGCTTAGACGTTTGGTTCAGAGCTTTACAACTTCACCAGTGAAGAAGAGAACTTAGTTGGAGCGCCAGAGGTGTTCATTTCAGTTTGAGTTCTGGACGGTGGACATCATTCCCTGCGGACACATAAAGTGGACGGATGGACCTCATACATGTTCTTTACGGGCCATGATCTCAGGACAGATTATAGGCTTAAAGGCATGTGTTCTTCGGTTTAGTATAGACAAACTCGAGCTCAGCCAATGTGTGCTTTGTAGTGCCCTGTAAAATTCAGCACAAAAACCTCCTCTGGTGGTACTGTTCTGAGCCGTCTGCCAAAATCAGGACAAACATTGAAGTTGAAAGTTACGGCCAAAAGTAAGGGAAGTTCAAGAGCAGCCTAGTGCTTGGGCATAATGACGTTAGTTTGAGAATTTTGGCTTATGAAATTAAATTACCAAAAAACTACGCTCCAGTTGACTTAGCGTGTTAGACATGTTCTCGTTGTTTCTGTGCTATTGTCCTAAACGTTTTGTTACGAGGAAACCCGTATTCATTCGATTTTCAATTTTCAAGAAATCTGTGTTGCTACTTAAATATGTCTAATCATCCAAATATTGAAATAAAAATAAACAGTTAAACATTACATGAGGCTAATTAATTTTTGATAAAAATACAAATTAGAAGGTACTTTCTTTTTGATAAAACACCGAATTTTCATCTACATTATGCGCTGAAATGTAATTTCTTCCGAAAAAATTAACTTTTCATATCAGTTGCTTTTAGCCTATTATCAAGTTCTCATTGTACCCTCTCACATAACTATTCTGTCTCGTTTTCTTGCTTATGTGTCTTAATTTAACGCTAATTGTGTTTCGAGTTTGTTCTTATGGTTACATTAAGTGCTTTGAAAAAATTTAAGTATTCTTCTATTTTATTTCTTGCTTCATCCGAGAATTTATATCTCAATTCATGACCTATATCCAGTATATATGACCGGCTATCACGGTGCGGTCCATGGACAAAACTCAGCAGAAACTGCCGATGAATAAGACAATCTGCCAAAATTTTCCAATTTCATCTAAAATTCAGATTTGGCCGAAAACATTGCCTGTGGTGAGATTCAGGGAAGGAGTCTATAGTCCACGACCGTCTGCAATTAATTTAACCAAGCCTGCCTCAAATTTTTGTAACCAGAAGAAAAAAATTAATATAGTAATGAGTATTTATAGCCCAATAAAATGGCAGCAATAATGGAATAGGAATGAAAAAGTCCCTTTCTTTGAAAAAAATAAAACAATCAAAAAGTATTATTAAGAAAATATTACGTCATATGTGATGGATTTTGGGAATTATTGGCCGACTTTCACCATGTCATTTTCTGCGTTAGTACATTTCATGCCACCTTTTGTGAAGGAAAATTGAAACCATAAATAGTATAAGAAAAATTCATATTACTTGCTCAATCATTGCAACTGACTATTTTGTTACTCACGCTTTTGTTAATAAATAATGTATCATGCTCATTCCAAATTTCATAGTGTGTCTAACGCCGTCCAAATAAAAGCCATTGTATGTAGATTTGTGCTTAGTCATGAGTTTACCAAAACTAATTTCTTTTAATAATATAATTTTTTGAGAAAATATCCTCGTTAATGGCTCTTAATCCAATAAGTGTTGAGAAAAAATACAATAATCCTTGAGATCGGTTAGCTCTAAATTATTTTAGCCGGATTGGAAGAATATTTTGACATGTTTCCTTTATTATAACGTTTTCCACCCTTGCTAGCGGCAGAGACTAAGTGAAGTCAGAAAACGAGTGAAGAAGGCTAGATAAACAGAGTGATTTGACATGGAGAATACACATATATAAATGACGCACTCGTAAATACTATTGATAGTAAGCATGTTTCTTGTATTTCACCGTCAATATTTTCTCTCACCAAACTTATACTTTCATAAGTATTTCTTTCATTGTGAACGAAGGACGGATATTTTTCTCTGCCAAACAACTTATTTCTATTTCTAGCCCACTTCATTTATTGTTGTGGTGTGCCACAGTAATGTATAAAGGAAAGCTAAGCCTAAGTATCCATACGAACTTTTGAAATATCATCTATCATATCAAGGCTCTGACGGCGCACAGTGGGGCCAAATCCCGAAAAGGTGGTCAAAACTCCAAAATTTCAACTTTCTAATTTAGATTTTTATTCTGCTGGAATGGTTAGACCAATATTTGGGTCATATAGAACTGCATCTAATAGGCAGGTAAACGATGACATTCACGTAGAAATAATTAGTAGAATTAGAATGCCTGCGGCTCACCAGTGCAATCCCGTAGATGAATAGCCTTTTCAAAGTTCTATTGCGATTCGTGTATTTCCCCGATTTATATTTAGTAAAGTGTAATCAGTTCCAGAATTTAATTTAATATTATTTATTTATTTAAAATGAGAATATGGAATATATTAAAATAGTTGTTAACAATTATTTGAAAGGGAAACTTTGCAATATTTTCTGGGAAAATTGATGAAAATGTTTATGTGTACCGTAGTGTACCGCAAAATGTTTAATAAAGGGTTGTAGGTGAAGGTATTAGCTACACACATCACTAAAAAAATTCTGCGCATTATTGCACGAAAAGGTTTAACTATAAAATGAGAGCGTCAGTGCATTATCCCCGTCAAGCCAACACCTTCTCAACTGTGAAGCCCCATTGACCCGTATATACGGGTAAAGCGCATATGATACTGGCATAGCGTAACAATGCTATAATATTATAGTTTAAAAAATTTATTTATTAAGATAATTTAGTATATTATTTATTTAACTAATTTGTCGTTAACTATTAATTATTATCACGTGCTTTATAAAAATGCGTTAGTTATATCACTTTCGAAGTAAGCCTTGGCAAAGGCGTAGGCGAGATCGTAGGAACCAATTCTTTACGAGAGAAAAAGGATACCTTCGTAAGTCGAAGGGTCTCTAAAACCTAAGTTGATTCCCACTTAGAGCGCTTACTGGAATCGTTACTGGTTAAGGTCATGGAATCGACGTGGTTACACGATAAATATTCAGAAACATAAACATATTTCATTGTGGTTCGTTAACTACACAACGATTTCTCTTCCGTGAAATGGAATTATCTCCAGAAAGTAAGTAGAATTTTATTTATTTTTTATTATTTATATGATTTGATTCAATTATTTAACAAATTAAATCAATAATATGCAATAATCGAGTTATTTACAACACAATTACAATGAACCAGATAAAAACAATTACAATTAACCAGATAATAACAATTACAATGAAATTTTAGTACATGTTGATGAAAATATTTACGTGCATGGCAGTTCAGCACAAAATCTTTGATAACACATTGTGTTTTTATTAAAATTTTAATTGTAGTTGAAATGTTGCCTAGTGCAGCAAATCAACTGGTTGATAATTGATATATTTTGTGATTTGCTAGTTGCAGGTTACTGTCCATTTTCATTTTGACGAAGCACTACTGGAAAGAAACAGCTGAGATTCTGTATGGCGTTCTGGAGGAAGCAATCCGGTCAAAATTTGTGTGCAGTATTTAATGCCTGCCAAAGAGAAGGTCCTTTTTAGATCGCTTGTATACAAGCTACAGACCAGGTGGCAAAGGTGCTTTCGTATAGAGCAGCGGTTCTCCGCGAAGTATAGCGAATGGCTCGCAATGAGCCACTTGCATCTTTTCGGCTCGAATGATAAGAAGACTGGTGAGGGCAATATGAAGAAGAGCAGTGGACGCCCACGGACTGATTTTACAGCAGCCAGCGACCGAACTAAGCGCAGCTGTACCCATGCATGCATGATTGTGCAGCTGTACCCATGGTACTGCATGCCAACAGCTGTGCACAACATCCTAATGCACGGCAAAGACGTGATAAAGCATGCTCTGTTTCCAATCGGACAAATGTCTGAAGAGGCTCAAGAGGCATGTAATAAATTGCTCAAACGCTACCGCGAGAATTACGATCGCAAGTGCTCACGTTAAAAAAATATGGAGGATGTATTTATACGGATGATGATTGAGTCGGATCCAATAATATCCAGTCAGTCTGAGCACCATCGAATGAAGCAGCGCAAAACAATGACGCCTGATGCTATGGGCATGCTCCTCGCACCATCATGCGATTCGCTATCAGATGATGACTACTCAGAAGATTCGCCTCCAGAAGACTCATCGACTGATTCTGAAGTGGAATGGTGAGGGTATGTGTTTCAGAATATGCCGTGAGGGATATTATATGATGTTTTGTAATGTATTATAATGAAGTCCAGGTTGCAGGTAAAAGGTAGCAGGTAAAAGGTAGAGCATTGTAATTTAAAAACATGTAATTAAGACTGTTACCACCATAAACATTGTAGTTGATTATTCCGCCAATTTTAAAAGCAACTAAAATACCTCATTTCTCATGTGGAAGAATCAACAGAATGCAGTTGATTCAACAAATCACGAGTATTATATCCTAGCAGAGTTTTTTGCATTCAAAAAGAAATTTATTTTTAAATAAGTATATTTTACATTAACCCTCAAGTACGGTCGCCTGGGTGTTAAACACCCAGATTAATTTAGAAATGTAATGTTTTTCATCTCGTCCTCTCTGGTGCATCAAATTCGACAGTAGCTGAGTTTTTAGGTATTGAAAGTATATTGAAAGTAAATTTAGCATCATTTATTTTTTGTGTTGAGAAAAGTAACATTTTTTGAAGCTCTGGGAGTAGGACACCCACCGACCGTACTCATGTGAGAAACACAATTGACACCCTTCTGAGAATTGATACGCAATAAGAATGCCGCTGGATGTTATTATTGAAGTTGAGAGATAAAAAGATCCTCGAAACGTATGCTCTTCGACATCAACAAAAAGTATACACTAACGTTGGAGATTTCCCAAATGCCAATGTGTTGATAAGTCCAGGAAAAAATGAGCAAACAAAGTTAAGATCTTTGGCAGATGGTTTACTTACAAGCAATAAGGCTGTCATTCGATGTACTGCGACATGTATCTGTTTTTCGTTTATACGATCCCCATTTTCTCTCCTTCGGTAGACTTAGTAAAGAATTTTCTGAAAACCTTTCTCATTCGTTGAGTTGCCTTCACGCTAGCGTGTCCCCTTTTTGCTGTTTCTTTCTGTGTGTCACAGAGCTGGTTTTAGGATCTGAGTGTCTTCTGCAGTAAACCCACACCTATTCGACAATAACTAAGGTAAATATGAGCATATTTTCTAGTCATCGCCCTTGTAGATTTAGCATTTTGACGTAAAATCTAAAGTATCCTTCATATTCCACAATCTACAATTGGTACAAATTTCTTATTATTCCATTGCTGAGGATATGATATTAATATCGTTTTAGTTTTCAGTATTACGTTTGATGAGTATCAAGAAAGAATATTTCAACTGTTAGAAATAATGGAAGAAGAGGGGGAATTCATTTGCGATATATATGATGCAGACGATACAGATAGTTTGCGATAAATGGGCGTGACACGAGCACTGATCAGGATATGAGTGGCTAGGAGTCAGACGAAGGAGATAGTGACCTGTTTTACTGAAAGGATTAAGAAATAGTGTGGCGAAGAAAACCTTTTTGCTAAAATGTCCAAATAGGTTCAGAAAACATTTTCCAAACGACTTCCTCGTTGAATGATTATTCAAAAAGTGTAGAATGTCCAATTTCATCCAAACGAATAACATTGAAGTGCGAGCTCTATTTGGAGTTTTGTATTCGTTAGGCCTTCACAAAAACTCTCATACAAACGTAAGAGACTTGTGAGCAACAGACGGAACTGGAATTGAACTTGTATACATGCAACAATCACTTATGATAGGTTTTCATTTCTAACGCGTGTTATACGTTTTGAAAACGTTTTTGATAGCAAAGAAAGACAGAAAGTTGATAATCTGGCTGCAATAAGATGTATAGACACTCGATTCAACTATAATATTCAGAAAGCCTATAACGTTGGAATTTACCAATAGCAATTGACGAAATGTAAAAAGTTAGATGAATTTTCAGCACAGCTTTTACCACATGTAGTTTTATTTATCAAGTCCATGGTTTCGTTACAGCGTAACATCTTCAGAATCATTAAAAAATATTTCCGATGCCGTGGATTTTCAGAGGAAAGAATCAAAATATAAATCTAGAAAGCTCTTTTTGAAAGACTTAGCCTTGTGCAACCTCAAATTAATATTCTAGTGAAACTGAAAAACATTTCCTATAATCTTTCATCCATACTTCTTTACTTACAACCATACTTTCTTTCATACGTGTCTCCAAATTTCGAGGAAGGAAGCATAATTCGAGAAGCATTCCTATTGCCAAATAAAAGAAAAATGTCAGAAATATTATTTCCGATGCCAAATATGTAAAAGTAGGGATCGGAAAACTTAGTCAAAGGGTTCATTCTATGGTATTTACGTGTGTCAAGAACATTCAAATATTTATTGTGATGGTTGCCAGGACAAAATATCTGCCCGAATGGATATTGTAGAAACTTCGGATGATTGATGAGGATGCAATATATATATATATTGTACATAAGTTAATAAAATATTTAAAAAATTATTTTGTGTATAAAATATATATATATATATATATATATATATATATATATATATATAATAAAAATTCGATATTAAGTAAAATGTAGTCAAAAATAAAAGTTACGTCCATTGAAAAATATCCTGGGTGTCAGACACCCAGCGACCTGAATTACGTTTGCAAAGTGGACGACCGTACTGAAGGGTTAAACATATAAATTGCTCAGCTTATGACAAAATTCATCTATTAGATTAATAAAATTCAATATATAATTCATTTGGCACATAATTTCAATTCAACCTTTTGATTTTGAAAATTTTAGTCCGCCATATTGGATCCACCCTTTTTTTTAACTTTTGACGCTGGATTCATAATTAGCAACCTTAAAAACCCCTATGTACAAACTTTCGTGCAAATTGAAAGATATTTTCATATTTTGGCCAGCTTTTCGGGTTTTGGCCCCAGTGTGCGGCGGCAGGGTGAGGTCTGCTAACCTTAGGATTGCTGGTTCGATTTCTGACTGGGTGGGATTTTTCACCTAACTGGGCTTGGTTATGTGTGTTCGTCCTTTGTTACTTGTTGAATACCCCGATGTAATAGGCCTTAAAGTACTGTTTTTGGTGGTTGTGTAATGTATATAAATATTTAATAGGATTTGAGTTATACTTATATTTCATGTCAGATTGAAATTATTTTGCTATACAATGTAATATTTTTTTTCCTATTTTTTGCTTTTTCACCCAAACTAAATCTGATTATTTTGCATTTTAGTCGGCGATGGTATGCATTGGCGAATGATATTTTGTTCGCTACTTGAACTCTTCTAAAACGTTTTTACAACTATTCTTCAATAAAAAGACTATTTATTTCGAAAAGAAAATGTGAACTCACCACGAGCGTTGGCATAAAAAAATAACGTCGGGGTGATCCAAGCTACCGTGGACTGGAATCCAGTGCGGGCACTCGTGGAATGCGTCACCTTCACCGCTGTTGCCTTGTGCACCACACAACTGCTCCAATTTCCATTTCCCTCCACCACATCGGCGGCTCAATATGCGAATTACATCGCTCGGAGCAGAGGAGGATGGGAGAGTGAAGAGAAAGGGATTGAGGGGCCTCGACCGATGGAAAATCATTCCCGATGCCATTTCGACGCAAATGAAGACTTTGGGATGCTCCGCGCAAACTGCAATTCAAACCACACATTCTCCCTCGGGCCGAAACTCTCTTTCCCTCTCTTTCTCCCTCTCTTTTTTCCCACCCCATTCCACAACCCTCCTCCCAACACCACCGCGACATCCCTTCCGGTACAATACGACCGTCATTTCCTTCGCTATCACATTACAATATTTTTTTCTTCCCTCATTCTCCCAGTCATCCGCACATATCTCCCCTCTGCCTCCTGTGCAACGTTCACTAAACCTATTCTCCATCCGGAATAATATACCTAGACTCGGGCCATGTTCTCTGGATCCAAAAATAGTAGCAAAACAAAAAATTGTACAACTTGTCCGACGTCCTTCCAGTCAGGGATTGCTTTTTCCGTAATCTACTACCGCTTCGGGGATGATTTGAAATGAACTTCGCAATTAGATGCCGGAAGATAGTTGAAAAGTTCATTGTAATTGTTTTAGGAAATAAAATACAATCTCATGGAATTGTATTTGGACATTTTAATCGATAGAGGTATGTGATTGCAGATAGGGAAGGCAGTTGTGGTCACGACTCGACGCTAGGTTTTAAGGGATGATTTGGCCAATGAAAGAGTATCATGACATTAACAATGAAATATAATTATTCTATTTTTTTTTAAATATGCTTGCAAATTATCAGTTTAGTTGTGGTTAACAGAAGTTGTACTTAAGGACATAAGGTGATGTCTCTCAGCGCCAATATAACTGAATTTGATATTAGACACTAGGGCCCGTAGCCGCGGAAATGATATATTGTGCATGTGGAGGAAGTCTGATTTGAAAAACGATTGTTAAGATGAGAGAGAAACACTGCCCTTATAAAAGAAAATAATTTAAATCGTATTTTGAATCCCTTCAACAAATATTTCAATATGTAAATAATTACTCCTTGTTCTATTCACCATCATAAGTATAATGGCATTAAAACTAGGGAACGTGAGCTCTACGGCCTCCAAAAGTTATAAGGTATAAAAAAAAATTTATTACGGCCATTGGAGACTTTTTAATACCTTATAATGGCATTGTTAATATTTGAATGAAGTAATAGCTGCAAAGATTTTCGTTGTATAGAAAAGAATCAGAGGAATTTTATTTCATTCTATTTTAAACCTGATGCAAACGCTAAGCATGGTGAATTGCGATTGAGAAGTAAATAGGAATAGGATAAAAGTCACCATAAAAAAACCTTTTAATTGATAAAAACATTTGGTCCTGATCTCGGTGAATAAAATGTCCCTTTCTTCCTCCTCATAAGGGCTATATCTTTTTTTCTTATTTAATTATTCGTACATTATTCATTAAGCTATGATTTTGATTTATCTCTGGTAAATTATGCAGCGTAAATTATGCAAATTCATTTTCAGGATTACAGTTGCAATTGCTGGTCATGGCGTCGAATTTAAAGCATAGTAAAAAAGCGTTGTAAATTTGATGTATCTCACTCGGTATTATGAAATTTCACAATATTTAAATAGTAAATCATATCCAATTTTCAATCAGGAAACGAAAATCATATACTTTAATGTATAGGTACTGTGTATTTCAATGGTGCGCTGAAACCTGGATGTTTTAATGCAAAATTCTTCATAATTTTAAATTAACTCGAAAAAAATTTGAATGGGAATACGAAATATTGCCAATTGATGCCTAATTTTTCTGAATAAAATTTATATCCTTTCCACGCGCGAATTCATTCCAATTCATTCAGGAAGTCTTTAAACTTGAAACCGTTCAACTCTGATACACTACGTAAACCTGGGAATTTACTAGCGAATACTAATACGAGCTTGCGCTCCATACGAGAGACGTCACAGGTGGGTACATCGAATTTCAATAAATCTCTGCGTTTGCTGAGGAGGATTTCCTTGGAACACGAAGATACGCAGGAGTGCTCCTGACGTTTCTGAGGCCGTGGAACACATGCCATCGTCTGGTGTTTCTCCGCTATTGTTGATTAACCTCGGCAATTCGAATTCTGGCATTGTTAGGGAGTACCTGCAAAAATGGAAATATCGTGGTTTTCTAAATAAATAGATAATTTATAAATGAGATTTTTTTATGATATTGAGATATGAGAATCTTACAGCGACAACAATTGAATATGGCTCACCGCCTAACTACCAGTTTGCCCATACCCGAGGAAGACGTAGTTGGTAAAAGATGGTGTAAAATTCCGTTTATTGGCAAATTGTACTACCAAGTAGCTAATTGCATACCGAGACACAAATTCAAGGTTTCATTTTACAATCAAATTACTTGGGAAATTTGTTTTTTAATTCTAAGTATAACTTTGATGTAATGGGTAAAAGTGGTGTATAATTGCTAAGTTGTAATGGTTCCAATTATTCAGCGGTCTATGTTGGTTAAACAGGACGCGCTAACCGTACCCGGGTAAAAGAACACCAGAATTGTTTAATTAAAGGCAATGTAAGCTCCCAGTTTTCAAAGCACCTGATAGAAGAAGAAGACCACCAATGTGACTTCATTCCAAAGGTCCTTCACTCTCAATGTAAGGGGCACAAGGTGGACTGTCTTGAAAATCTAGAAATTATTTTGCTCTCCAAAAAAGAAAAATTTATATGTGTTGAATGAAATGCTCTCTTCCCACTCTCCTTTCCTGACCTTACCTTTCCTTCCCCACCCCCCTCCGTGACGCAACTCGTTAACAACGCTCAACCTCCCCCCCCCCTTCCCTCCTATGTTTCAAACCAGTCATGCACTCTCCTCCTGTTGGATCCTTCCCCATCCTCTTCTTCCCCTCCCCCTTCACCTTATATATGCATATAAGGGGCTCGTGATGAGCCGTTGTCACCTTGATAATGACTATAATTGTCGAAATCCTGGGTCGGAAGAAATAAAACTTTTTGTGGAATTTTACAAAGTGAACTCATTTTTAAATTATCGCAATATCGCAAATAGATTTAAAGTTCTTGATCGATTTTATTGAGTCTTTAGAAAAGCAGACATAACGCTACCTTTATACAACATTTGGTGAAGATGTTAATTTTCCATTGTTTTTCTCTAAACGAAAGGCCAACGCTGACCCATGTCTCTAATTATTTAAATATATTCCACGGATTCAGGCGGAAGTTCATCGCTGACCCATATTTATACTTTAAATTTATTATCTCTTTGAACTCTCCCTAGGAGTCACTCTGATTATTTTGATGATAGTTTTTCATTTTGATTTTTATTGATTCTTTCTCTGGGACCATAACCGAAAAAGCTAAAGAAAGTAATTGATTACCCGTAAAAGACATACCCTATGACTCAACTCTCGCTGAAATTCTTTGCATTAATGTATCGCTCACAGTTTCCCGCATGGCTACCCTACCGTTTTCACCTAAAATACAAGAAGCCGTGGAATTAAATCGTAGTGATCATAAAAATGCCTTTTGTTGAATAGAAATTTTTAAGTTTAAGAAGTATCCTGAAGTTAACCACGCAAAGAGTTAATAACAGGGAATATCTGTAAATTGAATAAATGGAATAATACTGACCTTTTTGCAATTAATTTATTCCCAAGAGTAACGCAGGGTTACCTTCCTTATTAATTGGTACGTTGCTTTTTTAGTTTAACTTATATTCCATGCATTGATTTTAAAATGATTAGAAAGCGCTTAAGAATAGCCTATCCTAAAATCAGACTCGAAAGCAACTGCGTGCGAGATGAATGCGACTCTTAACTTCTTATAAAACTTCGTGGAATTCCTTCACGAAATGTATTCGCGAATAAAAAATTCAGCGAGCGATTTTTCACCATCATCATGTGTTTAAAAACGTATAACAATTCACTGATATAATATTTAGGGAGTGGAGGTGCGGAAAGGGATAGAGGAAAAGAGATGTGGGTGAGAAAGAGCGGGAAACTTTTTATTTTACAACAGCTGAGATCACGGGGGAATTGGCGGGGAACAGATACTCAATGAGAAGATTAGCTCCAGGGTTACGGATTATTTTTTAAATTTTGAGTGACTTGGGAAAGACTAAAAGAAATTGTTACATTAGGACAAAGGTACTCCATATTGAATTTAAAAACGACCATAACAAGAACTTAGCTAAATATTTTCTAACCGGTGACCTTCGAAGTGATTTGGAAGGAAAATTGTTGCATTTTAATATGCCTTAAATGAAGCAGATTTGCTATTTTTTAGACTCTTGCTGATGATGCGTAAGCACCGATGCTCTGTGACACACATCATGAGTGGGCATTAATGCGATGATTGGTTCCTGTAGCTATCCAGTCCATTAAATGTCATTGAACTCTTAATTTGTACATACTTTTTCATTTCGATATAATTTGCGTTAATACTTGATTTTTTCCATTCGGAGTTTATTCCATGGCAGTTTTCTTAAGGATTTTATGCGTCAGAATATGTATTTCTAGTATGTTTATTTTATGTGACATCACGCATATTTTCTTCATTGCACTTCGTACGAGTTCTTTATCGGAGATTCTCTCCGTCCATTTGCTCTAAATTATTAATATATTACTCCGAATTTCCATTGCTTCCAATCCCTTTTGTTCTGCGACGATACTGCATATTAAAATGTCGTTGTGCCGGAGAAAATATCAGTATAAGTTATGCTTTGAGACATGACCTTATTCAAGTGCCTCCAAACTTTCACTGGTGGCCCATAGAGGGAGAAAAATATGAAAGGTTTTCAGAATGCTTAAGTCTTTTGCTTGGCCGAGATATCGACGGTATGTGTATCCATTGGATAGAGACACTCTGTCCTTTGATATGAATTAATTTTCACTTTATTCATCGACTTCATCGCCTGAAGATCACGGCAGTGCTGAGAGCAAGGATACTCACACACTCCAACTCTCTCCTTTCTCGTGTACGTGGACCTTTAGTGAGGAGTAATGCTCTTTGCCTGACACAAACGTGACTCACTTGGTTTGCTATTCTCAGCTTTCGACAAAAGAAGTCAATTCACATCTCGCAAGTAGAAAAAAAACGCATATACGACCGAGCGCTATTGTGGAGCTCGCAGACACGGGCCTTCGAGAAGATGAGGATCCAAATGGAAGGCCTCCCTTTCGAAAGAACCTCCATCCTCCTGCCTCCTCCTCGTGTTCCCCTCACAACGACTTCTTATCCTTTCTGCTCATCGAGCTTGTTTGGAGACTCACGCCCTTTCTCAGAATGTATTTGTCCTTTCCAAGCCCTTCAGTTGCTTTTACCCTTATGCTAAAAGCAAAATATCACCAATTTTATTTCATACAAGAGGGTGTTTCTTTGATTTTGTACTGTGAGAAATACAGTCTTTCTTGCGAGATAGATTTTCTTCTATGACGCAGTAGTCCCCATCATAGAAGATTGATATATTTATGTACAAGGAAAATATATTCCCTATATTATGACATTAAATTCTTTACAGTTACTTTTAATGATTATATTATGATTAATATTATCAAAATTTCAACTTCAAAATGAAAATTGAGACTGCCTTTTCCTGAAAGTCATTAAATTCGATGAGAAACTGAATCCCTTAGCCTAAATGATTCAGGTAGCCTAAATGATTCAGGTGTTAATCTTTTGTCTAGAGTCGGAAGGAAACTCACAATTGTGATAGCTAATATTTTTTTTAAGTATTGTATTTTGTCTTTCTGAGGGTTCCATTGCGTTGATGTGGTCATTAAGGTGGATTTTTAAAAAATTAGTTAGCAAAATTAAACCTAAGGATTAGTAAATATGACCAACAGAGCCTCACTTCAGTTCGCTTCCTGTCAGCATATAGTTGAATGATGATTGTATTGCGACTCACTTAATTTTATTTAAACTTCAGAAAAATGGTAATTAAGTTGTAACCGAAAATGAAAAAATGTCTGGTAGATTATAATAAGCAATTAGATAGCGCCGGAGACAAGTATTAGAGCCATTTTGTCCTTGGCCTGTAAAAATTCTTTTTCCGAGAACATTCGATCCATGGAGGAGAATCGAAGTTTTCCCGGAGCCTCATTTTCCCTATCCGTACTCAAATATAGAAGTTGCGAGTTTATATTTTGGGCCCATTTATTTCTCCATAAATTCCATAAATGGCTGAAATATCTATTCCTTGAAGCGAGGAATATGTTCAGTGGGTATTTCTTATTTAAGAAGTACGTCTGAGGCACTCGTCTTAACTGCTCCGTTTCGCGTATGTGAGGTAATGATATATTTATGAAACGCCTCAGTGGTTCAAGATCATGCCTTGTAAACATGTAGTATTTTTGTGGCAGAATGCACGTAGAGAATACTGTGTAAAAGTAAACAGATATTTACAAACTTGTTAAGCCGGACTGCAGTCTTGGAATACTGATTTGCTTTGGGATCGAGCCAATTGAGAATCGGATTTTGGTTGAATTTTAAGTTGGTTTTTATTAGGTGGCCAGAGCTTAGCCTCCTACTCCGAAGTCCCAGTGGCGGTGATTTTTCATTGGAATCCCGATTTCTGTTTATTTGCGTTGTCGAGAGCACTTTGTGTGTAGTAGCCTTTTATTCTGATGGAATTTTAAGTTTGTTCCCTTGGCGCCTTTTCCTGCGCTGGTGACGATGAACGACTCGTACCTCGAAACGTCTAGTGTACCTCGAGTGTCGACATAATCAATACAAACTGTAAATTTCACAATGGATTATATTCAATACGACCGGTTTCCTCGCATATGCGACCTCTTCAGATGAAGACCTATGTGAGGAAACCGGTCGTATTTAATAAAATCCATTGTGAAATTTACAAAGTTTGTATTGATTCTGTCCATATGGATTTTCACAAAGTTACGCCTGAAGATATCGAATGCTGAGTGTGACCCGGTGGAGAGCCCGAAGAGACTTCACCAACATCATAGGTACGCCGGGAAAGCACTGCACTGGTGACGATGAACGACTCGTACCTCGAAACGTCGAGTGTACCTCGAGTGTTGACAGAATCAATACAAACTTTGTAAATTTCATAATGGATTTTATGAAATGCGACTGGTTTCCTCACATAGGCGACCTCTTCAGATGAAGATCTCGCCAATGTGAGGAAACCGGCCGTATAAAATAAAATCCATTGTGAAATTTACAAAGTTTGTATTGATTCTGTCCATATGGATTTTCACAAAGTTACGCCTGAGGATATCGAATGCTGAGTGTGACCCGGTGGAGAGCCCGAAGAGACTTCACCAACATCATAAGTACGCCGGGAAAGCATCAGATTATTCTCCATCATACGATTGGTCTTTCATATTCAGCATAAACAAACTTATTTATTGTGACACAAATGGAAACCAATTATTTCTCGCTCACTGATTTCCTCGTTCACTGAATTGTAATTTTGCAGCACTCAATCCCATAAACTCGCAGAGAGATACATTAATTAAAATGTCGTAAAAAATTCTTTTTCTTATTCAGAAACATACTTTACGGCGGCTTATTGTCTTTCAGAGCTATCACCACATCTCATTCCTGTTTGTTGCTATTGGGTGCCTTTTGCAATCACTTTTGCAATGCTTATGTATGGTGGTAGGTCGCAGGTGATATTTTAATGCCAACTGCTTACATTTTTCGAATCACTGTGGTTTAATTTATAAACTTTTTCTTTCATTACAACTTGTTCTTGCAAATGTTTGAGAAAGTGATTTTAATCTGCATACTACTCTGCGAGTCACATTAGTGGCATGTGGCAGAGGGTGCTAACACATCAGCCATGATGAGGGGAGGGAATAAAGATAAGGGAGAGGGAGATGACAAAGGTGATTTGCATGTCAACGGAGTTTCTCATTATGTCTCGCTCTGTATTTTGCAGCTATTAATGGTGCGTGAAAATTAAGAATTGTTGTACCTATCAGTTTGGCGGTATATCTCTCATTTTGTCACTTCCGTCAGTTCTAGAGTGCAGAGTTGAAATAACATCCTACGTATCTCGTATCATAGTGCGATGGCTTCCGCGGTGTTCAGAAGTTGAAGGCAGCATTCTTCCCGGTGTTTCACCGCGTCGTTGTTTATGGGACAATAGTTTCGCCTGGCTTCCAGCAGGCGTCTTCAGGTCGTATTGACGAGATGGCGTTGCTGACGGCCTTATATTGGCCCGCTTGTGGGTCCTGATTGGTACAGCTCTCGCGAAAGCTTGTGGCGTTCGGATGCGCTTCGTTTGTGTTGTCTGCGTCATACAAATTCCATTTTTTGAAATGCATTCATGCATAGCACAAATGCCATGTCTTCGCTTTCCCCTACGTCCCTTGTCCCTACCCTTCCAACCCCTCCTCCCCTCCACGACGTCTTCTTCTGAGCATCCGAACGACATAAGCTTTCGCGAGAGCTGTAGCTGCATTGCTCACTTTGGTGCCAATTTCCCTCATTGGTGCGAACTTCTATTTTTGCACGTTCCTCGAAACTGATGTCCCATTAACAACGGCGCTACGTAATATCCCAAGCGGTGAAACACTCGGAATCTCGGAAACACTCGGATCCCGCGGTGAAACACTCGGAAGATTGCTGCCTTCAAATCCAACGTATCATATTGAGACTCGCCTGATATGAATTTTTCAAGTGCCTAATTTTAGCCTTGAGTGTAGTATCCGAGACTGTAGTGGCTAACAAACTAGTCCTTCTATTGGTTGCGTTATGTCTGTTCAGTCCTATCAATTTTGAACGAAATATACTACTTTATTTAATATTTTATTCATTTCGTGAAATAAATCCTTCTCTATAAAGAGCCCTAAATGCCCACGGCGTATTCCACATGTGGCATAACCAGATAAAAGTAACATATGTCTCTCCTATTTTAATTTGAGAATATTCTTAATTTTTCTTTAATAAATTCTAGTTTCTCTAATGGAGCAAACGTTTCATATGTGTTTCCGCCACGCTAGGTCTGAAGTTACGGTGGTTCCCAAACATATGATTAATTTTTACACCTTTATATTCACTCCCCCTAATTTCTAGATAAAGAAATAGTGTATTTTTTTCGTAAGAAGTTTTCTGCATAGAATTTACTAAGATTAATTATGAGCTTTCACTCGATTTGTTATGATCACATGGCAGAAGTATGAATTTGAGGCAATTTCTCGGTAGATGACTCGATCAGCAAGCAATATGATTTTTCTACTTACCCTAGAGTTTATGTCGACCCAAGAAAAACACGAAAGAAAAAAAGAGGTCATGATTGACGTCTTAATCCCTGGTCAAAAATGCCTATTTCCTTCCCTCTATCATGATCAAACTACGGCCGCTTAAAAATTGTTAAAAATAAGCAATGTGGAGGTAATCACGAGACTCAGAAAGACGCCAGAATAATAGGTTAAGAAGACCTATCCCGTTGGATTAGTCAAATAGAGTCGATCATGAAGTCTTGGTGTTAGCCCAAAAGACGACCGGACCCAAAGGTAAAGTCCACAATTTCTTCACTCCAGCTTCCATGAACAATTTGACGGTGCTAAAATCTTTAGCTTGGTTAGCTTAAGAGCATCAAAATCTGGATGTTGAATATCAGAATCCAACATTATTGTTCATTTTTTCATGATTTACGATTTCTGTATGGAGTAATCCAACCACGTATCGACATGTGCAGGAAGTGAGATATGAAATTAATGATTTTAATATAGCAATTTACAATACCACGGAAAATGCATTGCAAAATTGAGATCATTCACTTGCTCAGTAATCCAACTCATAAATCCGACGACTACCATGTTCACAAATAAGATCAATTGATTGGGAGTTAACCATGGAATTATATAACGACGTGACATATATTGTATTTTCCAGCCTATAGAATGCACCGGCCTGAACTGGCCCATACTGATTTTATGGGTTATATTTTGCATTGGATTTGCATTGTCAATTTATATATCACTTCGAGAACACTTTACCGGGAGGAATAACATCACGTCATATATTGGTGAATGCAAGGCAGCTGCTTCTACGGAGACTGATGTGGTGTTTTCCCATTTCCCTCCACACCGCAGTACTCCAGCCGATTCTGGTATTATATTTTACTCTTACCCGAAGCTGTGGCATATTAATTTTATTTAATGCTGAAATAAAATTACTATGGCAACAAAACATAAGCGATTATTCCATCATTGGGCATGAAAGATGACGTCACTAATATTCTAAGGTTATTTTAATGACTGTGTAATGATATCAACCTTATAGACGCGCACAATTGTGTTGAACGAATCCCAAAATTGTTTCTTAGCTTGCCAATTAGAGTGAGCAGCTTTTATTCATGCAGACATCATTACCAAAAGAAATCAATTATGCTGGTATTTAAAAAAATTATGTTCAATTTCATTGAGTGATATTTCCCGCTCATCAAAAGCAATAAATCGTGCTTTGAGCTAGCCTTGAAACTTATTCTTTGTATCGGTTTGTCGTTAAGACAACGAATACTCCCTCACCACCCCCTCCCCCACCGCAAAAATCCTTCAGACGCTACCAAGAACCCAACGTCTCTATTAGGTCTTTTATTCTCATTCTGTGTTACTCCACTTTACACTAGGCAAATTTATGTTATTTAACCCTCAAACCATGTGGTGAAAAAAGTGTTCTAAAACATGATGCATTCTTTTTTTTACGCTGTTTCTCGTTAAGTATGAGAAACAACACCTCTTCTGAATCTTCCAAAACAACGAATACCACATCCACACTTAACAGAAGGTTGCGTGGAAGGAAGAGAAGCAACGGGAAGATTGGTCCTGAAAAAATATAACAGCTCCTGTAGAATCTTCTTTTGGTGTTCAAGCAATACATGTCATACATAATTAATTTAAAAGAATAAAGAAAAAATCAAAAATGTCTGTGAGTCTGGTATTGCTGTTTACTCATCGCCATTTATTCATCACACGATCTGAGGGTTGAGGAACTCATGTTTGGAAGAATAGTTGATCTTAAGTCGATTGGCGTAACTTGTTATCAGGACAAAAGAATGAGCTTCAAATTTTTAATACAGTACGCTTGCTCCGAAAGAATGAGATCATTAACCACTCATTAAAATAAACTTGGAATTTTAATTACTAAGATAAGTTTTGTTCCCACAGTAATCTTATTCTGGCATGAAGATTTCATTCTTTGAGAGAAAGGATATGTTTTAAATAATTTCATTCCATCGCAAATTCAAATCTTTCATGATTTTATTCTCAAATAGTTTTTACGAACGGATACCAGTTCCAAGTCATTCAAATTTGTTCAGTTGTTGATTTTGGATTGGTGCATACATTTGCAATGAGTAATCCACCAATCACGAAGAATGGCGGTATCGAAATCCACTATATAAGGATGGCCTTTTCGCCGTCATCTCTGAGTTCCAGCAAGGTCACCGTCGGGAGAGCACCATACATGGACGAAGGTCATCGACAGCCTCGATACATCGCCTGGTATCGACCGTTAACAAAATCGCTAATTTCAATGAGGAAGCACTAATGAAGGGAGCTGGAGGAAGAGACCTTTGGTAATGACGAAGAGATGCTCCTTTTAGAGCAACCTTCGCCCGCCGACCGAGCAGAGAGAGAAGCTTTCATTACTAAATCTTTTTTAGATTTACCAGCGACGTGATTGGGACAGTGATTTGGAATCCTTAAGCGGCTTGACCCGCGGTAGCCAAACTCACGTACCCAATTCCCGAAGGGGCCCCTCGGCCCGGGAATCTAAGCCTTAGATTCTAAGGCCCGAGGTTCCGGCCCTGAGAGAATGGCTACCAATCTGGAGACCGGTACGAGGGTTGAGAATACTACGGCTGGTACATAAAGAACCTCATAGTCAACCCCGACGCACTCGTTGGACTGGCTAAGGAACCCAAGTTACGTCCCTGGTCATTGCACTCTTAGGCAGGCCAGGGACCAAGAGTCACAACCCCTTCCCACACAAGCAATGGCGTACCTCCAATAATTGCGACTAAATTAGAAGTGGCTTTCGGATAAGATATATCTAACTAGACCTTACGCCAAGTCAGTTTCCTCGCTGAACAAATTTTACCTCGAATTTGACATGTTACTATCCTTAAATTTTTGTAAGTTTTGATACTTTACAGCCGCCTTAAATACATAACGAGAATTATCTATTCATGAAACACGTATTACCTAATTGAGTTATGAAACTAATAGAATATTACCATGTTCAGTATTCCCGCTAGCGAACGAGAGATGTCACATTCGTAGATTATTCTTACACACTTACTGTTTCACCTGTACTACGTAATTATTAGGACTAAGAAAGAGACAGACGTAGTAATTTTCCAAACCTTAATTTATTCACTCGGCCGGTTTCAACGTTTACACGTCATTTTCAAGAGCTGTCTCTCTTGACAGCTCTTGAAAATAACGTGTAAACGTTGAAACCGGTCGGGTGAATAAATTTAAGTGTGGAAAATTACTACGTATGTCTCTTTCTTAGTGCAATGAATTTCCACAAAGTAAACTCGTCTACAATAGATCTAATTATTAGGAGTAACTAAAACTTAACTTACATTTTTTAATTACATAGCGGGCCCTGCTATAGAATAACGCCAAGTAGAAAAATCTTAACAACAACTTTCCGTTACAGCAGATATTTCACAGATACGTGCAGATACTTCAAAATCATCCATTCAAAATAAATTTTCCATAAATTCAATTTTAGCAATACCGCCGAGGCACCTATCTACATTTAAGACCTATCCTGAAAATCATAATTCCAACTGTTATATTTTTTCAATCCCCTCCTGAATTTAAATAAGCATCTATTAATTTCTCTTACAAAATAGGTCTTTGAGTGTAAACGGGCACGTTGACACTTCATTAAACACAGCCGGGACTAACGTAAATAAAAAGCTGCTCCTTGCGGAACGAATGTTCCACTCAGATCTTATCAAAGACAATTTAAAGAAAGTACATGGCATTCCATTAGCCAAGCACTGAAAATTTACTGTGTTAGAGGAATACTAGCGATTACTGAAGTAAATATATAGAGGACTGGAATTCATATACATAATTGAAACAACTTCATAGAAATATATTAATGCTTACTTTGCCACGAAACAACAACTTAGGTATTTAACGCCGATAAAGCAAATACTGAAATGGATAGCGTGAAGTACCTGAGAAACTAACGTACTTTAAATGGAGCTCAGTACAAAGAACAATATTAACAAGATTATGATACTCGTGTGCGCTATATCGTCAAATATTCTGATCAAAGGAAGCCGAAAGAATTTTTGTACAACCATCTAATGAATGACGTAGCTTACCCATTTGTTAACTACCGTGAACAGGGTTTTACTGATTAACTGCATCATTTTGAAAGAATTAAAGAAAAGCCAGAAAGTTTACAATTTTTAAGATCATGTCATGACTTAAAACTGACCGGCAGAGTAATAGAACGTAAGAAGATATAGCAATATAAAAGTACAAGCTAGCAACAAGGCGTTGTGTTTTGGGAAGGATAGATAGTTAAATCAGTGAATACTCACTGGTAGATGATCCATGACGACACCGGTGTCCAATGCATTGGGTAGCTTTTGGGCTAAGAACCCTTCGTCAGCTGGTGGAGAGTGATCAATAATTATTGAAGTAGTGATATTTCTGGGACAACTTCCCTAGGATACCACCCCCATCAATGATAACTTGCAAATCTACATGAATATTTAGATGAATTCCTTGCAATATATTCATATTAGACGGAGTGATATTACTTACGATGTGTCGGCTCTTATTAATTTATCTTCAAAATAATTCTCTCTTGACATTGAAAAATTAATCAAGTCGGCAAAAATTGGTTCAATTAGGCGGATTTTTATGTTATGCATACGAGATTATGAATGAGGAGTTGACCTTTTGTAAGAAGGAAATTCTTTTCTAAAGAATTATATTAAATGACCCTATATTTAATTGATACATAATATCAAATACGCCCTTTACATAACTTCTTATTAAAGTGATTGACTTTAGCATCCATTGTAAAGAAAGTACTTCAGAGAGATGTTCAGAATGTGACATCAAACTAGCCGACCGGAAAACGGCCATACGTGAGTGTACTCATTCAACTCCCGCGGTTAGTGGTCAACGTTGTTGCGTCGAGCGATGACAAAAATCCTGTCCGCCCAGCACAGGAGAATGTGGGGACTCTTTCAATTTGCACGTTCTTCCCCTCAGTACCTTCTGGACTCATGTTTGGCCCGAGGATCCGTGTGGGCATAAAGGGCTTGAGAAAAAAGCCTGTCGCCCCTTAACCTCCACCACCGCACCGCAGAAGCGGCGAATGGCGTCCCTTTTAGGTTTGAGGGCGGAAAAGAGTTGGGGAGCCCGCAAACACTCGTAAACGAACTCTCAGGACCTCGGACGCATTCCGACGAAAACTCATTTCGCTCCTGTCCGGGACAGCACTCTTGCCTTTTGCCCACGCGCTTCTTCTCTCCTTGTACTCTCTTTACACTGCCAAACTACTCTCTCCTCACCCACTCCCTCGGTACTCTCTTCCTGAGTCACCCTCGCGGAGGACAACGGGTAGAAAGAGCAGAAATCCCACTACCCTTCGGAGGCCCTGGGGAATTGCCTCCCTCCCTCCTCCCCATACACTTCGTGGTAAGAATGCGTTGTGGGTGGCTGGAGGATGTGGGGGGTTGATTCCTTTCCTCTCTCTCTCTCCCAGTGGAGCATCTGGCCTCGAGAGGGCGGGGGAGGGGGCGGCGTCTGTCCCTCCTCCCCTTTTACCCGATGCGCAGGAGAAGTGAGAAGAGCTTTAAGAAGCCATTTAACCGGAGGAGTTTACGCTTCTCCACCCAGGAAGCTCTCCCACCCCCCACTCCATCGTCCGTTTGGCTCTGCTCTACTCAGCCTCCCTCCTCAGGCCTTCTCTTATCTCCGTGTTCTCTTTCCTTTGTCTACTTCACAACATTTGTGTGCGGAAGCAGGAATAAACTTGCGGTGGAGACTGAAAGTTTTGTAATTTAGGTCTCTCTTTATTCAGCCGAGACTGCGCCTTTATCATAAACTAGCATGCGCTTTGTCAAGTATATTCATCCGAGAGGAAACAAATGATTTTCCACAAAAGGCCTTCATTTTCATCAATATTTTAATCCTATGATTGCTTACCTGCAGCTATGAATTCATCGCTAGTCAGTTCTCTAGCATTCCTCTATTATTCAACAAAAATAGAAACCTTTTGTTGTTCTTGGAGTGAATTACCATTTAATTTATTTGGAAAACTTACTTAATGACGAGGCTCCTGAGGCGTGAATTTCTCATGAGATGGGTTCAATGCTTTGTGAGGACTACCTCACCGGTCAAGCTGAACAAAGCTCGACTATGTTCAACTTCAAACAAGTCGCGCATACGCTGTACGAACTGGCAATTATCCTGGGGAATAAGAGATATGGTGGTGCTTTAAAATCATGTAGCCAAATAAAGCTTTGATCTCAATAGTATTAATTTTTACTAATATTTTTATTTATTACAGTTGTAACACTTCCATCCGAGTCCCCGGCAAGCATCAGGTTTCATTTCCGTCATAATAGCTGGAGACTCGAGAGGGTTTGGGCAGTAATCATTGTCCGACACCCATCGGATGAGTGGCTACGCTGCTGTTGGGTCATGCGTACGCAGTAGACGGAGTGACCCCAGGATGACGGCCTTCTGCATGCGTGCAACTAGTGATTCCACCTGTGCCACGCAGGGCAGAATGCACTTGATGTCATTAAGCAGCGAGCCCTTGACTCCACCGAGAACACCTACGATGAAAACCACTAATTTTACAGAGTATCCGTGGTACATCTGTTGAAGTTCGAAAAGCTGGTCTTGATATTTTGTCCGTTTTTCCACCTCCTTCGCATCCATGTTAGTTTCAGCCGGAGCCGAAAACTCGGTCACGAACATGGAGCGTGTGAGGTGGTCGAGGAGAACGATATCAGGCTTGGTCGCCTCCACCTGCCTGGTGGTGAAGTAGTAATTCCACCAGATGCTGCATTTATCGTTTTCCACGACGGACTCAATATCTCCAGGGGCTGTCCTCTACCACCTACATTGCGAGGGAGATACAATCTGGCGACGGAAGATTTCGGATGAAGACTTCTATGGATGGTCATCATCTTCCTCGTTCCCCTATCGAGGTTCTGCAATTCGTTGACGTTCCAGTTCTTGCATCCGAAGGTATACAGCAGTATAGGAACCGCGAACATGTTCGTGGCAAGAACCTTATTCTTGCCAGACAGCTCAGAACTCCAGATGTTCCTGAGAGTCTGTCTGTATTTGGCGGTGAGCCTTTCCTTCACTGCTGCAACCTCCTGTATTCGGCGCTGGGGGACGCCGAAATATTCATAGCTATCATCGTCCTCGAGGTGACGAATGACGCTCCCGTCAACAAGTTGTACGTCTTCCTTGATCTCCGAAAATCTTCCTCTCGCCAAGTGGATGGATGCACACTTGTCCAATCCGAACTCCATCCCTATTATTAATTATTAATAAGTTCGGAAAGTGAACTACTGAATTCATAACTTATCGAGCAAAACTTTCCATTTAAAGTTCATGCGGCTCGTGAAACCTCGGCTTGGAAAGGATTATGGTTTCACGAAATTAGAACTGTCTAGAGCAGCGTTTCCCAGCCTAAGGGTATGCGAGAAAAGCTGGATGAGGTGTGGCAAGAATGATCCCATTCTGCGATGGATTCGACTGAAAGGGGTATTTTGAAGGGAAATTACCGAAGAGTCAGATGAATCGAAAAGGCTAGGAACAACTAGTCTAAAGGGAGGGTTATCATTACCATGTATGCAGCATAATCATTGACGTGTAGGCGACATGAATTTGAGTTTATTTACGAAATAGCACTTAAAATACCGCATTACGATTTCCCAGATTTCCCGTAGCCCTGACCTTACTTTAAATGCCCCTTGTCTTACTTCTTCTTAAAAATTCTTTGGGCAAACAAGTAATTTATCGAGACAAGTGGAAATGAAATGTTCCTAGAGTTGAATCAAGATAAGCATGCACCATTCCGCAGATGAAATCACAGTATTATATATGAAGGAAAATGATTTTCATACTTTACTTCTCTCTACTCTTTTTCATTCTCTATTCTAGTATGTAATTATTAGGTAACATCAGATTTCAGGCTCACAAGAATGAAGTACAGTTACTTCTAGTTACTTCTGCTACCTCCCCCCTCAAAACGGAATACGTGTTTTTCTACCTATCATAAAAGATAACTCAGCAAAATTGGTTATGATGTGGAGTGAAGTTAAAATTATGGCTACATTTTGGATTGATGCTTTGTTTACTTACTCTAAATATTCTGCTCTGACATTACGATTTGTTATTTCATCTGTCACCTTGCTCAAGATTCTCACACACATCTATTCGTCTTTCATCCACTTGTCTGCCCACTCCATACCTTTGACACTAACTTCCTTTCCTCTCAAAACATATTTAGTACTTCGTCGTTCCTCTTCCTTTCTACATAGCTCACCCTCTCCATTCTTCTCTGCGTTCATGTGTCAAAAACTTACATTGACCCAACCTCACATCGTACCAATTACAGAACACTTGAATTAAATCAATTGCATTTATGTTACTGGGTGAAGAATATTAACAATGAAACGGACAAAAATCCTTGCATTTTTGTTGCTGCCCAGAGATAATCTGATAGAAATTTACAACAATTTTCTCGGTAAGCACGTCATTTTCTATTATCTCGCGCCGTTCGTTTTTTATGGTCCTTTCAAATTACACTTGGTTGTAGATGTGAAATCTCCTTACAGTATTGGTTATAAACCAATTTAGAAGCTGCAAAACGTTTCTTTTACACTGATATTTTTCTTAATATGAGATAAAAAGATACGATTTTTACTTTTTTTTGCAGAAAAGCTCTTGTTAACGAAACCATCGTTGAAAAAAATTCCTTTTAATATTTCGTAGAGCTATCTTGTTTCTCAAATATTGTGAAGAAGAAAAACGGTGGCAGCTGGAGATGAGGAAGACTTGGAGTGAATCGTGGAAGGGTATATGGAAACAGTGCAAAACATGGGGCACGTCGTTGCCCAGAATGATTTGCCTTTATTATTTTTTTCTTTATTCTTTCTTGGCACCCACACACACCCATACTCCCTCTGGTCACAGGTGGCTTCGAAGGCCGCGCTCTCCCACGCTCCGGATATCCCTCTCCAAACTATTCCCTGCGTCGAAGGGCTTGAAATTCGGGATGGGTCGAGGGGAATGAGTTTACAGCCTTATTTGGATTGAAGTCCTCTTTTCGCTGTTCCACGAATGCTGGCAATCTTTGCTCAGTTCGGACATTTCCATTCAGAGGGAGGTTTTCGACGGTCAAGAATATAAATAAGTTGTTACGAAAACTTCGTTCTTCTAGAAGGTTATCAGTTTATAATATTGTTGCCATTTTGTTCGTTTATTCAATTCAAGGTCAACATTTGATGATTTTCCACTCATCAATTTCAGTAGTTTAATAACTTCTTCTTCTTAAGTCATTAACCCAAAGGTTGCTTGGCGGAAGTTCTACATCCGTTTCGGTCTTGTGTTATTCTTTTTTACTGCACACAAGTGAAGCAGTCTAAGGGCCGTATTTATAGTCGTTACCTAGCAGTCCCCTTATTCATCTCCTACCCAGCAGGCCCCTTGAATTGTGCGTCCTATAGCCAAAATTAAGGGAGCTGCTAGGTAAGGGATGGTTGGGGGTTAGATCTGGTAACTGAGGACTACAAACGGCGGGAAATGGAATTCGCAGCTCAAATGTTTCAGTGGTGACGCTCGTGATCAAAATGGATACGGATAAATAAAGAGCCAGACGCTGCGTGAAAACTGTTAAGATGGCCACTCAACGTGCAAATAGCTTCAACGGTGTGGAGAAGAAGATTTTGTGTGACCTGGTGTTGAAGCATAAAGATGTAGTAGAAAGTAAGAAAACGGACGCAGTTTCCTGCCACAAGAAGAAGAAATTGTGGGAAAAAATATGCTGCGAGTGTATATGAACATCCTTGGAATGAGTCTGGCGTCACATCAGATATTTATCGATTAAGAGCAAATCTTACCGTTGTTTTACTAACACCAAATCTTCGAAAATATTAATTTAAGGCTATACACGTTCATTAGAGTCAGTTTAGTTATATCTGTTGTGTAATTGTATCGATAAGGGGGCCCCTGGTCGAGTATGCATCTCTTGCCAGAATTAGAAGAGGCTAAGGGGGCTGCTGAGTGTGGTAATTTGACTAAAAATACCGTTTTTGACGAAGGGGCCTGCTAGGGGCTGTGGGACCGCTGGGTAACGACTATAAATTCGGCCATAACTCCTTCATTGGTTGTCCCATAAACTCCAACATAGGCCTGCCCCGGCAGTTGGTTCCCTCTACAGTGCCTTCTAAGATGGCGACCACCAAGGTTTCGTGCCTTATTTGGTGCCCGATCCAGATATTTCTTTTCTTTTTAAGCAGACACGCAGTCTCCCCCACACGTCTGAGAACCTCCTCGTTACTGACCTTGTCCTTATCCTCCCGAAACACCACATCTGGAATGCCTCCACTCTTCTGCCTCTCCCAGCGTCCAGGTCTCACTGCCATATAAAATTATGCTCCAAACAAGTTTTGAAGATGGGTTTTTTTCAGTTCTAAGTCGATGTTTCTGGATGTTATAGTTTCCCTTTTTGATAGAAAGCATTCTTTGCCTGGTGGAGTCTACTTGCTAAGTCTCTTTTGCTTTCTGCTACTAAGTCAATTTGCCTTCCGTGGCTGTTATTTTGCTTCTTAGGTAGGTAAACTGCTCTACATCCTCTAATCGCCTGCCCCTTAAATACACTTCCGCTTGTCCCCCATGCTTGCTAACCTTAAGTACTTTGGCCTTTTCTACATTTATTTTCATATTATATCCTGTTATTAGGATGTCTCCATTACCTCTTTTTAATAGTCCCTAGTTTAATCACTAGCTACTTCTAAAAGTGCATATAATAAGAGTGTTGATGTTTCATATAAAGAAATAAAAAACTAGGGACTTAACTCCATGTAACTTTGACTCCACTTAAAGCGTATCTTGAACGTTTTCTCTGGTGTGTTTTTCCTTTTTTCCGATACGATTCACCCAAAGTCTTCCATCTATGGTTTCGTTAACACTTTTCTACAAAAAAGTGAAAGGAACTTCATAAAATACTAGTGAGTTGAAGATGAAACTTGTATTTTAAGAGTTGAAGTAATTGAAGTAAAAGATAAAAAATATACTTACGTTAGCAGGTAATACATGGCAGTGCAATGACAGCTGATTGTAAGTTGAAACAGCCTGCTAGGTAGTATGGGGAGTGTAGTTTTATGTGTATCACAGACTAGTTAGCTCCGAACCCAGAGCGTGGCAGCAAAATTACGCCTATCAAAGTTTTTATGATGATACTCCTTAAAATAAAAACTCATATTTGTTCAGTATGTGAAATAAACAGCGTGAAACATCAACTCTGCAAGAGCCAAATGTATTTCTTAAAAACTTGTATATATTTTATAATGCAGTAATTTCTTTTTTCAGAAGATATAGGTCTATAAGTTAACAAAATATTTATTCTCTTTGTCGATGTTTCGCATGTGTAGACAATTTGTAGACAGTAAATTTATAGATCTTTATCTTCTGAAAAAAAGAAATTATTGCTTCATTAGAAAAAGAGGTCATGAAGAAGAATCATCTAGATATATATTTTATCTTCCTACCACGGCTGATTCTGAATGAGGTACCTTGAGATAGTTTGAGCTAGGTATCGAATATATTGAATGAATATTACCTCATTTTGAGAAAAGATTCTCATCTTTTAGATAATTTCATTATATTAGGCATTTATTACAGTATTATTTGAGATACATGCATAACAATAGAAGCTATTTTTTTATGGGATACGATACGGCTATTCGGGTAAGTATATATGGGATACGGCATTCCTGAGACATTGATTTGAAAAATGTGTATCTTCTGGCAAACAGATTGCAGATTTTCTCAATATTTTTTAAAAATAAATTTATTATTCCTCGTTATACTTTTGATGAAATTGCGTTAATACCTACGTCATTGTTAAATTGGAAAGTTTGTTTACGCTCGAAAAATATGAATTTAGAAACATAATAACTTATACTTGACACCGTAAGTATCCGCTATTCTTAGTTATCCGTTGCTCTTATCAATAAAAGTCTCGTAATCATGCCTTTGTTCCTTCCTTCCTCGCGTGTCAAAGCCTATTTTAAGCCCACAAACGGGGTAAATTTAATTCTAAAAAAGCAGCAAGACCACCAAATAGCAGCCACTTACCCCGCCCAAATGGTCACGAAAAATAACGGAGGATATTATGTCATGCAGCCGAGTTCGAAAATGATATCCACAAAGGGTTTCTTGGAAGCTAATTGGGGAAGAATTTTCCTGGTTGAGACTGTAATGGGGGGAGGAGTGGAGCGGTAGAGAAAAGGAGAGGGATGCGGAGACAAGAGGGATGGAGGCTAGGCAGGCCTCGTGCGTGGGAAAAGAGAAAGGATCTCGAGTCTCATTGGGGATTCTGCTTCCTCATTTGATTTTTACCAGGGATTTCAAACTTTTTAATTTTAGCTCTCAGGATGAATACCAAGTACGGGGCAAGGTAAGCATTTTGCTGCGTGGAATGTTCCTCATTCCCAGAAGAATCCCCGCAATTCTACATCCGTACTCGAAGTACGATTGTTGGAAGCACTAGATGTATGACTCAATGCACAGAAACTTGAAAAATGTTATCTACTGCTTAATTTACAACCAGTAAGTCCTGCGAAAGTTCTAGCACGTAATTCATGCAAAAAGGAATCTTGGAATGTGGTTAATTATTTCTAGACTATATTAAGGCATTATAATTTTAGATTTGTTTATTAAATATTAGATTAATGAATTTTAGTTTATTAATCTTATATCGTACATATGTATAATGATTAATCTTACCTAAATCTATAACTATTATTATTTAAATTATTAAATTCAATATTAACCCTTTGACTGCCGGTATGATATTATGGGCATTTAAATTTAAAAATCTAATTTTATGCATTTAAATTATATAATATAATTCATAAATATAATAATAGAAATAAAAAGTTGCATTATATAAAGATATTACAATAAATAATGTTGTAAAAAAGATAGAGAAAGTGATTTGTTAAGCTTATTCGTCAATTTTTAATCCGTGAAACCAGACCAAGCCCTGCTGCCTGCCGGTTGGAAGGCATATTTTTCTTCGTACGTAGATACTCATCTAGTCATCTATAATAAAATAATTTTAAGTTACTTTTCATATTGAGCCCATTCAACTATCTGATATTTAAAAAATACGTTACTTCATCCCGCATGAACATGGTCAAAATATTTATTCCAATTTATTATCAAAAGGACTGTATTTTCTGTGAAGTTTATCATGATAGTGTAAAGAGGAATAAAATACTGCGGATAATGTAGCAATTCAAGTAACTCTTGGATTGGTTGAAGATGAAATTAATGATTTGATGAACTCTAAGCCCACATAGTGATCTGAGTTCTTCGAAGAAAATCTCGTCCCGTGAATGCAGTTTCCTCGCCGAAATTGCACTAATCGTGGTTGTATGACTTACAGATTTGTCAGATCGTTTTCTAAGTATTTTATGCATACATAAAGTCGTAATTTGTGATTGATAATTCAATTTGAATAAGCTTGGGTGGGGATACAATATTATTGTCTTCAATCTAGTACATATTAACCTAAAAGCTGTCTTTCTCCACCTTCGATAGACTCTCTACAGTCAAATACTCACAATACTTCATTTTACTTGTAAAATTTCCTTCGCTTAATACATAGCCTGGAATCTCACACTAACCTAGTAGATGTATGCTAAAATATTTTCTAATTTATTTCTCTACATTTTTAACTGCTGTAAATATCATCGGAAGGTGCAATTTTATAATTCTTAGCAGTTGTATTGGTTTGCTGGAGTTCTATTCTTACTTTTTTACACTTGATTGGTCTTTTAATTTACAATATATACTTTGGCTATTCATAATAGGAAAATAAGCATTTCCCTTCTCCTTAAAATTTATGAATGTATTTTTAAATATGTGAAACACTTGAAACTTTTAGTAATGTCATACTGGAACTCGCCACATGAACCACCCTGCTTCGGTGAATGGATTATTTTCCTTAACCATACGATTATCCAGCGAGATATGAATATCTTTTAAGTTGCCTTATGTGACTGCTGCTGCTGCACTAATAATGGGTGATACTCTTTGACGCTTAGCTTTGTATAGTATGAATTTTGGTCAATGAATGGTCATGTGCAGCGGAAATATATTTGATTTTACAAACTATATTTATTATAATCGCTAGAAAATAATTCTAAAGACACTGCTTTGAAAATTTAGCATAAAAGTGCCGTAGATAAGTTTTCGATCTAGGTGCCAAATGGGATAAGTTTTAAAAATTGTTTTTATTAAATAAACTCATTGAGATACCCAATCGCAAAGAATATATTGGATTCAAAGGTAAACTATCATGCTCCTTGATTGACCTTACCCTAAAACACCCGGCCATACTTACAGCTAATGCTAATGGTGGTGACTTGTTTTATGTAATGCAAATGTCGACTAATTTATATTGACCGCTGGCACATGGAAATGGGTTAACGCAATAAAATCATTGTTATCATATGTGTTGCTTGATGAAAAAATAGGCACCTTGATTTCAATTCACCGTAACATAATGTCCTTTTAGAAAGCTCTTATATTAATTTACCTGCAGTAGAAGTTATTCGGCAAAACAATACGGACTCTGAAAGAGAAGTGCCAACTCGGTGGACTAAAGTTCAACATGTTCAACAAGTCGTCGTGCATGAGGTAGCCTCTCAGGGGCTCGCGTTGGGATTGCACATCGTCCACATTATGTGATCGGTATTGTACAACAGCATGCACTTTCGTCCCTCTGGGAGAGGCTTACCGCTGGACGGACGTTATCAATCCGACCATCTCTTCCCCATACATTTCCCTCTCCCCCTATGCTCCTGTTCAAATTGTTGCCCTTGCTTCCTCTCTCTCTTCTTTCGCGACCCCCTGACCTCCCGCTGCCCTCCCCCCTCCAACCTCCGATCCTCTCCCTTCTTTCTCCCCCGTAGCTCACCCGAATCCTGCGCCCGCGCAATTCCCTCCCCCCAGCCCACCCTGCCCCTTCACCCACTTCCCCATGCTCATCCCCCCGCCACGCCGCCCCGCCACAATCGCTCTGCCTGCTTCCACAAGCCTTCCCACCTGTCCGAAACGGCTTCCCTTGGCTGACTCGTCGCTCTCCGTGCGCCGAAGAGAGGTTCTCCGACCCCAGTCGGCTTTTATTTTCGGTCGTACCGCTTGCTCCGAGTGTGTATAGCGGACGCCCCGCCGACGTTCTTCGGAGCGTTCGTATCGCCCTCGCAGCCTAGGCGGGCGACCAACGGGAAGGTGTGTGAGCCTTCTCCCGTGAGAGGTTCCGGTGGATCGCATCCGAGAGGGTCTTCGCTTCCCTGGGGAAAAACCTCCGCAAGGTAGGCGAGAAAGTGTGACAGTCGAATTGGCATGTTTTCCTGTGGTCTGTTGCTTCTACGATTTCACTTTTAAACTTAGAATTGAGTGAAATGGAGTACAGTGTCGTCATACGTTAGAGGTTTAGCTATCATTGCCGGAGGTGGTGAGTGAGGTAAAGAGCCCTTACGCTCAGTATGAATTACGTTATCAAAAAGAGGCTATGGATGGTTGTGAATGGGATGGTTGATTCTATGAATTCAGTTACGAACGTTAACGAGTGAAGATGTGACATCAACTCTTTTTACATGAGACGGTCGGAGTTTTGAACTTGAAGCCGTAGTAGTTGGTGAGCGCGAAGGTCAGTTCTCTAGACTCAATTTCAATCGTGACCAAGTAAAATGGGGTCAGTGCCTTCATATTCACGCGAAAGATGAATGTAAAGTCCCATTGTCAGAAGTTTCGAGTTGCTAAGTGTAATTGCGGAACATTCTGTTCTCTCGAAAACAATTGGAGTTGCGAAAATCTAGGCCGTGGTGGGTGGTAAATGGGAGACATGGTCCCACGGTCAACGCCGACGGGGTTGAGGCAGAGCCGTGGTGGGCACCTCGGTGGTGGCGTGTGAACCCGTGTCCGATAAGTTTCTGGACTGCCTGTGTCGACCACCGAATATTTGCGAGAGTTCACGTGGTGAAAGTTCAGCGTGAATTTTGTTCCCCGTCTTGGCCCTGAAGTTATAATACCTACTCCCGCTTCCAGCGACTTAAACTTTCGCATCCATTGCTACTAAGATCGGTACCAACCAGTTTATCCATTTCAATCGAATGAATAATCTTGGAGCTTAGATTAATCACGTATAAAGGTACGATATCATTGCTATTAGTCGGAAAATATAATGTTTTTATTCTGGAAATAGTATGCTAGTCGCCGAACAGGTATTATTTCTAAACTTGTTGGTGAAGAAAACCAGAACCAGTGCCAATAAGGAGGTCAGGAATTAAATATCATTTAGCAAAACTAAGTACCTATTATCAAATAATAAGAATTGCCTGAGAGAGAGCAAATAATAAGAAGAACTGAAGAAAGTTTTTTGCACCTATTATCAATATTAAATAAACTTATATGTGCGTATTTCTTATTTTAATTGTCTGATAGCCAAAGATGTTTTGATATTCCAATTAGTGAGGAAGATAATGTCACGATTTACAAGGAATATCGTCACGTAATCATCAAAAAACTAATGTTAGGGTGGTAACCAACATTATTATTATACTATATTCAAAGTGAATTGCTCTTGAGGCGAAATGTTGACTATCAACCAACTGAAAGCAGAGTTCATGATATCTGTGAATGACATCATCTTCACATCGGCCCACTTACCTGTGAACAGATATTTTCACATCTATTCGTTGATGCAAGAGTGAAGTTTTCCAGAACATAAACATCTTTCAAGACATTGTTCATGGTATTTCGGGTTCTATTTGCCTTCACTAGAGAATTTAATGCAGCGGGACACATTTTCAGCATTATAAATTGAATGATTATTTTCGCAGTCATGATCTTTTGGTATTGCATAATTTAATCGATAATGAAGGAGATTACTTGCCAGATTATAGGGGTCAACTACTGGCTGTAATTGAACTTGGCGATGCCGTTGACCTTTAATTGGAATTCGCCTGGGCAATTTGGACGAAGCATCCGTAACCTCAACACTGCGAATCCATGACACCAACCTTCTCACGCCCCCTCTTCAAACGGACGATGGTGGTTGTATCGTGTACGCATTTATTTGTTTTGGTTCTAATTGAAAACCATCACTGCTCCAGTCAAATCCATACCCATGCCGCCGGGTTTAAAAATACCTTTTTCATAAATAACAGAGGAATGGTATAAATAAATAAGTCCGTAATTAATAAAATAGCATAATAATTCATTAACTACCGATGTTATATACGGGCATTCCATTTGCAATTGGAAGAAATCTTTTAAAAAATAAACCCGTACAAGTAACCCGGATTATGGAGTCATATTTTCTCAAGTTTGGTTTATGGTTTACTGATAATGGTATATTAGCTGTTGGGTATTTTTCAGGAAATTGTTTCGGTGGAGAGCATATTGGTAAAATATTATATTCAGCCTGGATTCGATATCTTTAAATTTATATAGTTTTTATTTCGTAGTACGATGCGTTTTCTTGATGGCCTCCAAAAGAACCCACATTTTAATGAAAAAACAAATGGGAGGTTTTTTTGACGTTACAATGAAAGTCAACATGCATAGCTGTAACTAGTGCATATATGCAGTCATTCTGGCATTAATAATTTATTTAAGTTTATAATATATAACATTTTTGAATTCCTTGAGCTGTTTCCTACTCAACCCCTGAGAAATATTACTCTTAATTTAAAAAAAAATATTAAACTCCCATGACACTACCATTCCAAAAACATTAAATTTGCTCAAGTTCCTCGGATTAATATAAATTATCTGATTTGGTGGCTTGAAAAGCTATTCTTCTGATAGAGTAGTACATTTTGAGCGTTTATCTCGAGCTAAATAGTGGAGATATCAAAAATGACGGTAAGTGGACGCTGTAATCAGCGAGAAGACTCCTCTCTCGGTGGAATAATGGCATCAGAGTTAATCACCCGAAAACAGCCCACTAGGGGGTTGGAGATGGGGGGGGGGCATATTGGAGGGGTTGGGGGCTGGGAGGTATCGGGTTGGAGGCGGGGGGAGGGGGCGTGGTGGTCGAAGGGACAGGTCGTGTGAATTACACCCCACCCAAAATGCCCGGCATGCTTTATATCACATTTGATATTCCATCCGAAGGCTCCGTTACTCATCTCCCCTCTCTTTTGCAATTTGCATCCTTCAGCTCGGCTCTCATCAATGTTGACGCTCCCTCGAGAGAATATCATGCACTAGGACGTCGTGTGCTGTCTCGTCCGGGACCTCGCTGGGAACAGGCGGGGATCGGGCCCGGGGGGGCGGGGTCGGTCGGTGCGCGACCCCGAGAACTTTTTCGTCGCGAATGAACTTGCCATTTGCCGGAGAGAGAGAGTGTCATGAGCATCTGTGATTGAATGCTTGAGTTTTCTGTGTTGTCGAAACGGGTTTTCCATTCCTAATTAGATGTCTCGGCACCTGTGATGGCTCTTTGATTACTTCATATCTCGTTTGATACCGGGCTAAAATGTTCATGATTGAGACTTTACTTTGATTCCAGTCACGTGCGCGTGTAAGATGGGTATAATTTTTTAAAAGTTGTTTTAGCAACTTAGTTTTTCTTTAACCTTAGATAGGTGAAAATCTCTTGTTAGACACAGTAAACCCCGTAGCTCTCAGTAGTGTGGGACTCTAACCGACTAAAAACACCTCTCTTTGGCCACAGCTGAGCAAGCTCATCTAGCACCCTCTCTTTCATACTTAGCAACTTAGTGACCAAACGAAACTCGACATATACTATACTTTCACATTCTAGTTAAGAATTTTATCGATCATGGAATCGAAAACTTCAGCCATTTGCAAACATTGTCGTCCATTCTGGTCTGGGTGATAAACCCTGAAAATTCACCTTAAAAAATATGACCAGTTAAATTCTAAAATATTTTGTGAAAGCATGTAATGTTGAAAAAGAAAAATTTTATTCTGTTGTGATGTTAATATGGATATAACAATGCCACAATATTGTCAAATATTTTATCCACCTCAATTAATTTAAGGGAGAATTTTATCATGATGGATTAAAACGATTTACTCTAGTAAAGTCTATTAAGTTGTACTCACTAGCCTAAAATAACGTTATTTTTTTCAGTAGAAGGTATGCCGTTTTGTAAGTCGTCGAATAGTCCGAAAGATTCTTCCAGTGGTTTTCTCATTGCTACTTCAAAACTATTGCAAGCCACCATGGTAGTACCAGGAGTTTTTTTAGGTGATTGCCACCACCAGTTGAGTTAAAACTGTGAAATATCATTGTGTTCGTCGCTAAGTTTACGAAAAAGTCAATGCCAGGTCTCGTTCCGCCCTTTCTCCACCTCTTTCAAGATTTTAATCCTATTTTTCAATCTGATATAAATGGCATTCACAGTCGTCCACTCACTTTCTGGTGACTTAACAAGAGAAATCAATTCTTTCCACAACAGATTCGCAATATTGAAGTAAATATTCATTATTCTCATAATCAACTTCTAAAACATTCTTAGCACATTACAACTGCCATTTGAGTACCTATAGGTAATGTAGTATGTTTTAATTTTTATTTTTAGGCAAATGAGAATACGAATGTGAGTTATCTTAAAAAGTAACTGAACCTTTATTTTACTAATTTTTAGCATTAGGAAAGCGAAATAAGAAAACCTAAAGGCAATAAAATTTTGTATACTTTTTCTTCACGTTTTTCGCAATAAGTTATGTAGCACTCTCTTGAATCTTTACCATTCGTAGCTACGTTAGGGTTACGATACTTTCATGAAGCAGCTATAAAACACTTTAATTTAATGATTGCATACTTGGAGCTCTGGTACTCTGACCATGGGCCATCCACATCAGTGGTTTGCTATTCATGACATTCGGCTGAGGGAACTTGAGTTGAGAATGAAGAAGTGACCTCTAAAGCTTTTACAAAATTTACAAATGTAATTATATTAACAAGTCATTCCTCCTTTTTTGCGAGTATGAGTTACGAACAATTTATTTAATATTTGACTAAGGACATTATCCTTTTTCGGAGATTAAATATTTCCAAGTATTTTTTTTTTAATTTTCAGGAAATTGTAAATTTTGATAGCCGTAGTTGATTCCAAGTGTGTGACTCTTTTTTGATCTCCCTCTGTGGTCACAGGCGTGAGTAAAGAGATAAAATGATTTGAAAGAGGTTTTTTTAATATGTAAAAGTGACTTCGTTTAGTTCTGAAAACCGATTTCAATCATAAATTTTACAAAATAAAATAACAAGAATACGAAATTGAAAAAGTTGTTAAAATATTTTCTGTTAAAATCAGTGTAAAATTTATTATTTGATAATGATCTTAGAATATTTTTCTGGTGAAAAACATTTCTTACTTTCTTGAGGCTTGTTCACAATAGATTCTTACTTACATTAGTGGAAGTCGTTTATCCCTATGCGACTCGATCTCTCCTTGAATAATATGAATTGTACGTTTTGCTTTCACAGTATTACTATGGAAATATTACTTTTCCACGAGTATATTTATTATTGGTAGTCGACACTCCTTTGTCCGTGTGCTTTTTTTCATTTTCCCTTGGATGGCGCCTTAACTATACCGCTAAGCCGAGTCAAACCAGTATTTTGAGCTCTTACATTCCTTTGGTTGGTTAGAATAGACCTTTACAAGTGCTTTGCTGAAACAGGGAGTTCAATTAAAATGTCGGGTCCGGGATTTACGACCTCTTCCTTAATAGCGTTTTTCATTTTCCTTTTCATGGAAGACATTAATTTTTAACGAGTTTACTTTTTAGTTGTGCTTTCTCAGTAAAGTCCTGAAACAAAAGTCTTCCTAAAATATTTCCAGTTGTATAAAGAAAATGTTGCATTTTGAACAAATGCAAAACCAAAATAAAGTCATGTTCTATAAGTCGATCGAATTTTAAAGAAAATGAGTGACGAACTAAATATATCGGTGGTATTGTCATAGTACGAGGGTCTGTGAAATTATGTCTGCCCCTTGCCCTATAGGAAAATGAAATCGTGCCCACTTGTATCCAATCGATCCCAGTGTAATTTTCCATCCCGGGTGAAAACTAGGCTAACACAGTCAAAATACCTGATTGCTAATTTTCAAAAGTATTTATGAGTGCACTATTCAGACGAGTATTGGTCAGATTGTAATATTCGCAAACTAACGGCTTGAACTGGCAAAATTGATACAAATTAATTGAACGAAAATAGATGCAAAAGTATTGATCAATGCTCTGCCTACAATGAGTATAGAGTCCAAACTAAAATCAATGGGTTCTCCTCTCTTGGGATCTTGAATAGTTACCACGGATTGTATTCGTGGAAGTATCACATAGCTCTTTACCAAATTAAAGAGCTAAATGCAATGCATTATTGAATTTCTCGTTCCTTTCTAACTAACATTTAGATGAAAGTAATCTAGAACTGTTGATTAAACCTTGATTTTTTTCTCGCGAAAGTGAAATGCAAGTATTGCGTAGCATGTTTCACTTTTCAAAGTGAAGATATTGTTGATTTTTTCTTTATAATATTTGTTAAACACTGCATAGAATGGATATATAACTGTTGAATAAGCCAAACTTTTTTCTCGAACGAAAATGAAATGAGATTCACGTTGGCTCTATTACTCTTCATTGCAAGTGCTCAAGTTTACATTCGTTCCGTATACTCTTTCGATTAACCTTTGAACAAAATTGGATACTTAACTGTGAAGTATAATCTGTTTTTCTCCCACCATCCTTAATTATTGTGCAAGTTTCATTCTAAATAGTTGATGCGTTGCATGTGTGTACAGTGTTGGTAGCAAACATACCTGGTTATTTGAAACTTATCATTGGTTTTAACTGGACCGCTTACGGATATTTCATACCACTGTTAATAATTATAATAATTGCGTCTTTATTATATCAAGCGTATGTAGGACCATTAGGTCCTCTCTTACAATAAACTTGACCAATCACAAACATCCATGCCCTAGGTGGGTGAAGTCTACCCAGGCAGGGCTCGAACCCACAACCTTTGGATTGGCAGGCGAGGACTTTACCCCGACGCCACCGAGGCTGGCACACATATGTATGAGACACACCAAATGTCACTTGTATTGGCATTGGTGTGAAATGACCGAAACCGGTTAGAATTAAACAAGTGGTTAACTATATTCCATAGTAACTAATATATTTTAATAAATAAATGTAAAGTATGTAATAATTAATATAACTAGAAAACACTATGTCATTTGTTTCTATGATGATCAATTCTCCAACTATTAAGACGCCCAAAATTGATTCCGTGAGTTCTTTGCTGTGATTTTCCTTTTCATCTGTGGATGAAATGGACGCGAAACTGTTGAATACACCCTGTTGTCCTCTTGGTCTCTTTCTCTGCGCAGGCTCGTCGCAAACGAGGACGTCGTGTGCCCGGGAAGCGACGCGGCGGCGGGCGGTCTCACTTCGGCGGCCCCGGGTCTTTCCGTGCCGCGCTCATCCACCCCTCGCGCGAGCCAGCGACCGGGCGCCGTTTAATCTTTCCATCCCCCGGAGCGCGCCTTTATCTCTCTCCCTTCTCACCTGGAGAGGCGGAAGAAGGAAGGGGAGGGAGGCGAGGAGCGAAGGCGAAGCCCAAGACATCGATCGGCTGACTCTCCTTCCGTAAACAAACCCCCGCCTCCTCCGTCGCCGTTGGAGCGTGGCCCGAGAACGCACACGTCAAATAAAAAAAACAATCCCCCCACCTGTTCAAAAAACACGACTCCCATTGAAGTGAACTCACTCAATTTCGCGGTCTCCCAGTCTTAACTCAGCCAGGAGGAGGAACGAAGGAGTGTAACTGCTTAGGAGGGCCAAACGAAGAGTATTTGAGTTTTTGTGTTTAGACTCACATTATGTTCAAAGCTTTCAGCAACGTAGATCCGTGTCTATTACGTCTATTGCCTTTTCATTCTCATTATTTTTAGCTTATTAGTGGCACAGCGTGAGATGCCAGTGTCTTAGTTTCGGGTTCTAGAGAGAAAGACTTTTTCTTAATTGTGCTTTATACATTTCCTCTTCAGACACCGAGAAGGATTTTTCCCAGCACGGTGACTGTTGTGTTGTGGTGAATAATAAGAAGAGCAGACAACTTATTGTGCTTGCCAAGTGATTGTGTCATACAGGCGCTTCGAGATACGGAGGTCAAAGCTACCGTTCTGCCCCGTGTTTGCAGTGTTCGTCTTCGCCGACAAGTGGAGTACAAGTTGTGAGTTGGACTTGTCGGTTCCTTGGACTCTCAGCGGGACAGTCGTCTTCCTCCGGCAGCCGAATTCAGCGGCAAGTGGTCGCCTTTTTCATATCGGACTGCGAAGGCAGGATGCGGCCGGCGTGGGGAGGCCCGAGCCGCGCACCAAGGCGCCGGATTGGTCATGACAGCCATCGGAAATTCACTGAAGCTGTCTTCCTTTTGATGGCCATCCTTATTGGTAAGTGACCGAACTACAATTGTATTTTTCAAATCTCTGCGGTACTTTCCGCTGTAGTAGCTTTCGAAAAACTGGCTTAAACTTCGTTGTCCGTGGAGCCATGCGCTCTAATACGAGTGTTCACTTAGTGGAATTATATGCACGGTGCAGTGCGGAACGAAAATCCTGCTACACAAGCGCCTCCACGAGTAAAAAAAGGACTAAAGGCTTAAATACTGAATGAACTGGTCGCGAATTTGGAATATCTGCAATCGAAGGAATCCCAGACGATTGATTTCTCATTTTTTTATTTAAATTTAGCAAATCTTTCGTTTTGGTTTCTTATTTCATTTAGCCAATGATATTTTTGAACAAATTTGGTTGCATAATAACAATTCAGTTTTGTTAATTAAAAACGCAGAATCTCGATCCTCAAAGGTTGCTTCTGATTGTTTCGTCGAATTCCGTCGGTTCCACATCACTAATGACATCTATTGACTGTTTACTTGCATCAGGCGTTGCGGGGTTCGCTTGATTGTTGTTCGCCTCAACTTGACAATGCTGCGTCATGCTCCACATTGGCTCAGCTGCAGTCTTAAAGGTCTTTTTGGATCCCTCATTTAGTCTTCTTTTACTTTGCTTCCGTCAGAAAAACTTATTTAGCTTCATATTTTGAAGATATTTGGGCAAGTTTAAATTTTTCAAAAAATAGCCCAAATTCAACACGTCTTCATCATTGTATCATTTTTTTTAAATCTACCACTATTGTCACTTTTTGGTAAATAATTTTATATTGCTACCATACTCTGCCGAACGATTTCTTTCATAAAATACTAAGCGTACGCGCTCTCAAGCTATTTTAATTTTTCTGGGCCGCGAACCGTTACTCTTCCGCAACGAATTTTTGACTTTGTTTTGGCAACGTGTGACGTTGCGCGCTCAAGTTTTAAGCTCGCGTTACATTCTTACACCTTTGCTCTATTTTACTATGTGTTGCTAATTAGGATATGCGCTATACTTTGAAAGTTATTGTGATTTATTTGGCATACACAAAATCGTAACATCGACTTTCACATACTGTCCCACATTACGGACCCGCGTTGTAAGACGGAAGTAAAAAGTTATCATCTTCCACCAAAATTTACTTAATTAAAAGTCATCTCTGCAATTGTTTTCCTTTTTTTCTCAGGTCAGTGGCGTAACTAAGTTTTACGATTATCAACATTTATATTATTGCATTAGTGCTAACACTTTTTCTTCGCTACTCGATTAAAAAATACTTTCATTTCAAATACAATTATATTGTTATTAAATTCAACAGATTCAGGCGAGATATCGTGGAAGCCCTTCATAATATAAGAGAAACAATTGCACTTTTCCACAAATTGTTTTAATGCGTACAACGCGTTTCGGCTCAATGAGCCGTCTTGTACCTGATGATGGCTCTATGAGCCGAAACGCGTTGTACGCATTAAAGCATTAGTGGAAAAGTGCAATTGTTTCTCTAATATTATTTTAATGTTATTTATGCTTATAAACAACGTCCTTACTGAAAAATACTCATTGTAGTTCAAAATAGTGAAATTTTGTGAGAATGCCATTGAAAAGTCGCCTGTGAAGTTCATGCAAATGTGCAATGTCTTATTACACAAAGCCAGGGATGCGTACCTCATGCAATCACAAAACTTAGCTTGTCGCTGGAATGGTAAGCCGAGAGAGACAAAATGGTTTTGTATGACGTAGGTATCTGAGACCGTATCCAGGCGTTGTAGTCATAAAAAGATACGCATTGCATTCTCTGGTATCCTGGTTTGGCAACATTCAAATTATTAAATGTAGTCTCAAAATTTTAATGAGATGAATAGATCTATTTTCGGCCTACATTCACCTTTATCCTGGCATTGAAGGTCTTCGTTAATCAAAGGCATATTTAGGAAAGGTTTCCACATGTTATTTTAAATACCAATAAAAAAATAAACACGATGTAGGAACTTGTTTGCAAACCCCAACGTGCTGCCAGATTTTCTGCCAGCCTTTATGTTGACAGAGTTAAGCTGGTCCTTTGTGAAACCCTCGAAATAGCACCGCATACGTTTCGCCGAAATGATTTACAAGAATACCACTTTGTTAACCCACTTTGAGGTTTCCCTGGAATTTTAATGGCGGCGGAAATGTGGCTTCCGTAGCTGCTTTGTGACCACCTCCCCCTGTCTCCGCTGCGCCCACCTTGACGACCGAAAAAAACACAACACCGGTAATTTGGTGCCAAAAGCTTCAATTAAATTCCACAGGGAGGTTTAAATGGTCAAAGTGCCATTAAGTCTTTTTTTAAACTCAAAATTGTAAATAAAAGGGAGTTGACCTCACTCGCTGGGTCTGTTGCTAATCGATATTCGTGATCGAGGTCTTTCCGTTAACCTTTTTCAACTACATATGAATCGCATTTTGCATTGGATACGGGGGAATTTTTCAAATACTGGGTTGGATAATGCTTAGTCTTAATGTTGGATTGGATAATTTTTAGCTACATTTAACTGTGTGAGCTCATACATTTCACACAACGTCGATTACTGCAAATATGCTTCATACTACACCCAATTCATGTTCAGAATATTGCGTTGTCGTCGAGGCTCTTAAAATGCTTACCTTCATTTTGCAACCGCACTATGAAATTTTCACGGCTCACAGTATGAGATCGGCAGTTAATGTATTTCCTCAGCGTCATTTTAATCATTATAAATTCGATTCACAAAATTTAGCAAAGTTTTTGATTGAAGTATTGCGATACTTAATGTAAATTTGGCATAGTAATGCCATCGAAAAGTGTTCCTTAACTTGAAGATATCTGTATAATTAATAATATTTTTCTTCACTATTATTTTGATGACGGAAATGCAATTGATATCATTGGGAAATGGAAAGAATTATTCCTACAATTTTGATTGTAACAATTTTTTCGGTTTAATTTTGTGAATTGGAATTGTATTGTCTTCCATGATGTAAATATTTCTGGACGCTTGCATTTTCAAGTCTTTCTAGCATTAACATGGTGCATGTTGCTACGCATAAACAGCAAATGTGTCTCATATTAAGTTATTTGATTGACTAAATGTTTTAGCAGGTACCATAAAGTAAGCGAAGACCCTATTTCTCCTTTTTATATTACTCACCATCGGAAACGATTCCACGAAATTTGTCTCAGAAACTGAATTCAGTAAACGCACGGGAGATGGTGCGGTGGGCTAAACCTCATTTCAGTGCGTCGGTTGTATTTTTAAACTAACAAGCGTAAACAAATGAGCGTAGAAAAATCCATCAGAAATCAATTAATTTAAAGTACATAGTAGCGAGTAACTCTCAGTGTATGCTCTCCATATGTTTGCTCCAATTCTGATGAAATGTTTAAGCACGGAGTCCTTTTATCCAACTGTTTTCCCCGTCAGTTTTGTGTTGCCCCCTTTCCAATCATTCCACAAACTTAATAGGAATGGGAAAGGATGACAGGAAAGGGTTTAGAACTGTCAGGCGTTTGATGAAAATAATTGTTACCTGTGATTATACTACGTTAATATCAAATTATTTGAACTTTTTATCGAATTACGGCTTTGACTTGACCAGCTTCAGCTTGAAGGTAATGTACTATCAAAGATGAAGTTTTTAGGAGAATAGAATCTTAAACGAAATAAGGCCTACACTGATAAAGGTAGAATACAGGATAAAGTAACAAGTAATATATGCTAACATAAAGCAGGCACGTCATATTAGCTGGCGATTGCCTGGCTGGCTCAATTTCGTGATTGCCTGGCTGGAAATTGGTGACCCCAATGTAATAGCTCAAATAAATCTTCTTTCAAATGAACTACATACCAGAAAATAGAGTTGCATACATCGCAGGTATTTTTTGGGCACATGCCATTAAATGTTGGTAATGCCTGATGTGTACTTTCTTATTATTCACAAGAATTTTAAGTTCATGCTACCGTTTTCAATAGTAAATTGACAAAAGAATTACCATTAAGAATCAAATAATACCTTCCGTATTAATTCGATAGTCTCTGGCGTTATATGGTGGAACACCATTTTAGTACTTAAATAACACTGCAGTAATTGTACTGTCCACTTAAATTTTAATGTAAATATTACACTACACGTGTTTCGACGTTTCTTAGAGCATCATCATCAGGTTTACACAAGTTTTGTCTCCAATGGGAATATTTATACATGAGCAAAGGAAAGAGTTTAGATTCTTGACAAATGAAGGAGGTAGTAGTAAGGAAGGGGGGGGGGGGGGAGGTACGGTTGATGGTGAATAAAAGGGGGGGGGGTGTTGTTACGAGACATGTGACCTTGCCTATGGGGGGGGGAGTTTCTTGTGAAATGTGGAGATAAGCAGAGGAAAGAGGTTGGGAGGGGGGAAGGGAGTACAGACTTGGGTTGTCAGGTGGCCAAGGATAGAATCGGGGAGTGAACATCAAATTCTACATAATTTATAAATTTGATTTTCTTCTTCTTTCTCTTGATAATCTCCCACTGTTCCAAGGTGTCCAGGCGTCATCCCTTTTTCTCGTATTGGAGGATATTCACATCAAAGGTTGTACAAACGAAAGAAACGACGCAAGAAACGTCAAATCACGTGTAGTGTAATATTTACATTAAAATTTAAGTGGACAGTACAATTACTGAAGTTTTATTTAAGAAATACCTTCATTGGTAGTATAAAGTTAAAAAACTAAATTTTAAGATCATTCATTTTCAGCAAATCATCTCTAGGGAAAGATATTTGCTGCGTTCATTTACCGTTGTGGGCCTTCATGCTTTTTTCTGGGACACATGACGCTCGGACTATTTTTCATTTTACTCGTTGAAAATTGTCCATCCGTCTATGGACCTGTCCATGTTTTACCATTCCTGCCTGCGTAAGAAAATCTGAATCCCAAAAGGAGGGTGTTTTACATTACGAGAATGAAGATCAGGCAATGGTACTTGGTTTCTTTTTTGTCATTCTGGCCGGGAAGGCGATTTTTCTTGAGTAGAGAAGTACTGAAAAGCATTTTATGAAACTTTCAAACTGTTTGCTATATCCATTGCGGATAGAGATGGTGATATACCGAGCTGGTCGCTTTGATTTGACGCAGGGAATTTCAGGATTTGGAGAGATGAAGTCCTCCGTCCAGGCGATTCCCCGCAGGAGCGAGGAAAGCAAGAGGTCCGGACTTGGACGAAAGAACGGGAAAGTAAAAGGAGACGAGAAAGGAAATAAAAATATATATCCCCGAGACTATTCGCTCCCAAAGGGTTCCAGAAAGAACAAGCTCCTTCGAGAAATATATCTGTAGAAAAAAATTAAATAAATCTTTACCTTTTGGCTTGTGGAAGGGTCCGCACTCGATGTGCCAACCATGTCCTTATTCTCATCTCCTGAGATTTTTTTCTTTTCTCCTTATTGTAGTTTTTGGAAGTCTTCCAGGAGGAAGGGCCATGGAGTCGATTGTCGAAGGAATCTTCGTGACCACGCCTCTTTCTCTCCCTCCTTATCGCCAAGTTTATATCTCTCCTTCTCCGCCCTCTCCTGTCTCACTCCCTCTTTGCCTTTCTCTTTGTCCCTTGCGTCTTTCACCGAACTCTCCACCTCCGACTCCGCCTCTCCATTCGCAAAATGATCCGAATCCCTCCAAAGTCGAAACTACTTCCGCAGTCCGGTCAGGTTAAACTCTCTCCCGTCCTTCTCACTTGGAGGTGGAGGAGGGATTCCGGGTATGTCGTCCCCTAAGACCTCCCTACTCTGTCCGACTTCTTTTTCCTTCTCCGCTTAGATTTGGCACCTATCATTTACTTCACATTTTCATATGCCTTATCGCTTTTCTCCTTAATGCCTGGTTACACGCTACATGAGAATGTACAAGTTTCTGTACATTTGTGTGAATGGTTTCATGTACACATTCTTGTACATTCTCATGGACAAGATCAATGAAAAGGTGGCTACACGGTACATTTTTTTCGGACAGATTTTCGTACATTTTCTGATGCGCATTATGTGTTTTCGTTTGTTTTTCCTCATTTTAAACCGTTGGCGCGTTATTTAAACAATTTTTTTTGCCATGGAAACGACACATTCAGTTGCCTTTAGTTTGTGTTGGTGGTTTAATTGGTTTCGTGCGCTCGAATTGTTTTTGTATTTTGACCTCTTGCTCGTTGCTTGTAACAAAAAATCCGCCAACACAAGCCAGATGACAACTGAATGTGTCATTTGCGTCGTCTGCCACCAGGTGTCTCTGTAATGAGGTCAACTTGTACGATTGTCTGAACGAAATTAGAACCGGTTCTATTTTCTGTTCAGACATTCATACAATCGTACATTTTGGTGTGGTTACACGGTGAATTATCGCGTTCATTCTGACATTCAGACATTCACACATTTTCTTGTACATTCTCATGTACCGTGTAACCAGGCCTTTATGGTGTCCTTCATTCTTTCGTGAGCACAGTATTATAGTTACACCTTTGCAGAACCACAAGTTCCGATTTTTCCTTCATCGTATCATTACATCAAATAAAGGTAAATGAAGGTTACACAGCAACAGATACGCAGTGAAGAGAGTTTATGTAGCTAAATTTTAAAAAAGTGCGTAATTACAAAGTAGTGGACTGTCGAGATTATTTCCAATACTTTTTCGAATTCGTCTATATTTTTCTTATGTACCTCCTTCACCCGAAACTACGTCGTTTAGCTCGACTAAGCGAGATTTCTTCCAACGTTCTCTGTAATAAATTTCTGTATATATGCAGAATCACCCCTGCTCTTAAATTAATATGCAAAAAAACTAACTTTTATTTCTCATTTTGATGTGATGAAAATGTAGCTTACAAGATATGTATGACATAAGAGAAAGGTGAACCTAATTGTGGAGTGATCTATATTTTTCTTTATTTCGTACATAAGCTAGTAGCATGGTGTGCATTTTAGTTTTTGGCGTCATTATTTTTTATATTCCTCATTGTCCTAGAATACATCAATCCCGAACCGATTTTGCATTTCGTAGAACCTGAGAAAATTTGTTTCTGCATAAAAAGGGATGGCAATTTTCACCTGATAAGCAAGTGATGTCTACAGATGAGGTCATTGTTATTAAATCGTCTAGAAGATACGCATATAAAAAGCTACGAACTAAACTTAAGTATGATCAAGTTCCCCTCTATTTAGAACTATTTCGACGGCGGAGTGAGTGATAATAGGCTTCCGATGTATTTAGCAGCATACTTTGCCCCCGAAATGTGCCAACGGGTTTTCAGTATTACGCCCCATGTAACGAACGGGGTACTACATCTGAGTTACTCTCATCATTGCACCTTAAAGTAAATCTGTATTCTTCATTAAAACTTACATCCAGGATCTGAACCAAGGCCTTCGGGATGGGACGCCAGTGTTTCCCTAGCCTCTCCTGCTATCTGATTCCCTCTAAAGGTTTGAAGTATTACGTTCATATCTTGGCCTTTAAGTAACAGGTAACAGATATGAAACCAAGGCTACCTTATATAAAAGGGTTTAGTTTAGTTTAAATTTAGCATAACGTTTTGATTTCATCTTGTTAAAAGTGTTCAATTGGAATTCCAAAACTTCATGAAAATCACGTCAGTGATAAGCATTAAAAAAATGAATTCATAAATACCTTTCTCTTTTTTACCGCTTGTGTAGCATGTAAAAACACTTTGGATCGTTTTCTGATGTCTGTTTTGTTTCTGGCCCTAAATATGAGTGTAAAAATTCACGAAACTGCGGATTTTTTTTTTCATTTTTCAATCCAAGATTTCAGTAAACCGGAAGATTTATATGTTAACCTCGGTCAATATCCAACCTCTTGACTTAAATTTACTCCTAAATTCCTTTCCAAAAAAGATGAACGCTTAGCTGTGAATGGAATGTTTTCCTCTTTCTCGTGCACTGCATGTTTATCTTGCTGTGTAGTATTCCTCCCGGGTTTATATGCACGGCGAAAAATGGCATATAGAGGAGTACTTGTCGTCCTTCAGACTTCGTTCTTTTCTACTCGGCTATGTATATCCTCCAATTCCCCTTATCCTCACTCTTTCCATTTTCTCCCCCCTCTTCCACCCCTCCCCCCTCTCCGTCCCCCACCCTCGTCCCTCCCCTCCTCCTCCCGAACTTGTTGCTCTCCGAAGTCGGCAGAGGGGAGCAGGAGAGTGGAGAGCGGCTCTCTCAGGCGCGGCGGCCGCATCAAGAGTCTGTTAGGGAGTTGCGGATTGGGTCGGACACTCCTTTTTCATTAGCGTCGGGGATCCCGAGGTTTGGCGGGGAGTTGTGCTTGGGGGAAAGGAGGGGGTAGGGCCGTCCGAAAGGGTATTGACAAGAGGATGAGGGGCGGTTAGGGAGTAGGTAAGGGTCCCGCGGTGAGAGGATTGGAGGAGAAAAGGAAGTCATAGGGTTTTATCTCCCTTTCTCCCCGAAGCATGCTGAGAAGGGGGGAAGCTGGGGATGTAGGAGAAAGGGGGAATCTTCTGGTGTAAGGGACTGTGGAGGGTTTCAGGGACACCCCTCAATCCTACTGGTCCTTCTCGAGGGATTCAGGACCTCTTCAACGATTCCTGGACCCAAGTTCTCCTCATTCTCTCTTCCCTCCAATCGATGGTCCCCTTATACTTCCCCCCTCCATCATACTCCTCTGCCAAACTCAAGGCATTGTCATTTCCTCTTGCCCATCACTCTTCTGCTTCTCTTACTTCCCTTTGAATGATAATTGAACCCGTCTCTTCTGCAAGTGCCAGCTTCAATTGAAGCTGACGATATCCCTGAAATTCTTCACGTATTGGTTACTGGAAGAGGGTCGAAAAAAATATAATATGGCTTTGATATCTAGGAATATCTCCGGCTGGAGAGCGGTGTCACCTCTCAGAGAGACCTTATAGCAAATCTCGGATCCGTTTTCAAAGTGGTCTATTTTCACGCGAGTTCGACGCACTGTGGCTCACCCCTCCCGTCCGTTTTTTATTTGATATTTTAGCGCTACGGATTTGAGTTTCAACACTTTAGTGAGGTTTTTTATTCATGGAACACGGTCTCGGTTGAAAGCATTACGTGAATGTAAAAAAAAATATCTTACTTATATTTGGACAATTTTTCCTCAAAAGGATGAAATGGAAAGAGACCGAGCTTAAATTCTGAAAAATAGTAATTTGGATCCTTATCCTGTGGATCAATGACCGGACGTCTCGTGGATTTTTTGTGGCATTAGGGTTCCTTTTTGGTATTTATAATTAATTTTTGGGGTGGAATATATTTTAATTAGAGGGATAGCTATGTTTTTCCTTTTTTATTTTCCAAATGGCTTAAAATATAATTTAATGGCTCTGATTTTCAGACAATTTCTTAAATTAAACTGTTCCTATTCACGAATCTATTGAGCCATCACCTAAATATGATCTGAAAATTGGCTGGTAATCGTGGTCTTCTTTTATTTTTTCACAATAGGGAAAACGTAGGCTGTTCTGCCGATTGGCCGGTTTAAATGTTATATTAACTTTGGAAAGCTAGCCTCTAGCCATTTCAATCTTTACCTAAAGAAAGTGTAAGTTTTTCACCCGCAGTATGAAGAGAATCCTGATGCCAATAAGAATGCAGGAATTGGCACTTTGGGAAAATCCGCGTATTCATTGTTGAACTCTTGTCTTTTCTAATGAAGTTTAAAGTGAAAAATTTAACATCCACTGCAAGTGGCTATCAAGGTGCAAAGGGAGTATTAATTTAGTTTGCAAAATAGTACTGATAAGTTGTTGTTCTTATTTATTTTTGCGATGGTATCGGCTTTTATAAAAACCTGCTTCGTATGAATTACTCCGAATATTAGTATAATTAAGTTTGTAGCGTTGTCCGTCAGTCCAGTCGGTTTTATTGTGTTTTCTCGCGGTGGTTGAGAGCTCTGTTGGTGGAGAAAAGTGCGTTCAATGCAGAACGTGTCCGCGCACAACATATCATTAGTTTTAGATTTCCTTTGTACCTCCTTCCCGCCCAAAAGATATAAAAACTATATTTGTGTGCGGGTTGCAAACGGGTCCCAGGATGTTTTAACGCTCGACCTCGGTGCATCAATTTGAGGTAAACTCCGAAGATACTTATCTGATAGATGCGGGAGTGGTGCCGTTTTAAAGAAGAAATATGGGCACATGGAACAGACGTACTTAAATATTTGTCAGTGAATCGGAAAATGTGAAACATTAAGTGCTAAAAAGAGTGTTTTCACTTTCTTTTAACATGGGAAAAGAGTTGCTATGCAAATTCGTACACGTTGCTATGTACCTATTTTTGTTTACGTGTTTAGCTAAATGTGCATTAACTAATTTGACGATGTGAAATAAGTTGCGGAAAGCGGAATTAGTTTCATCTATTAAGGCATTATCTATTGATTCGTAAGTATGTTGAATACTTATTTTGTTTAAATGATTATTTGTTATTATATTATACTGAGTGGTTTGTACAATTACTCCTTTCGAAGTAAGGAGAAGGTTGCATGCATGAAATTCACAAAATGTATGGACTTAAGCGTAGAACGGTGGATATTTTCATTCATCGTAAATAATTGAAGTGAGGTATGAATTAAAAACTTAATGCGAACCTCCCAGGCGCATTTTGCGAACCTCCCAGGATGTTTTTAATAATCGGCCTTATATCGATCTCTTGAGGTAGGTTAACCAATAGACTGCCTCCAAAGCAGGCAGCAGGTCTGCTAGTTGATTAATAATTTCTATTTCAAGCGGCACCCAGAACGCCATGCTGATGCTGATAGAATTACTTCAAATCAATTTCATTTATTAATGGTAACAGTGGCCATTCTATCTCAAAGAATAAGTATGTAAATTGAAAATGTGCTCTGAAAGCTTTTGCAAAGACTTAATAGCATGAGATCTTATGTCGGATTATGCAATTGAGAAATTAGAAATGTATCTAAGGGAAATAGCCGTATTTTTCTATATTAGCTAATTTAAAATTTAGTTATCTTACAGAAAGTAAAAAATAACAAATATGACTCCATTTTTCCACAGATGTTCGTTCTCACATTATTGTTGTGTCAAAGGGTTTATTCTGTATGCATATTACCTGTCTCACTATGATCATCAAGTTTTCCCGCTTACGGGTAATGGTAAATATATATAATTTTTTCCGATGCAATTGCAGGTGATTATGTTGAAAAAGCAAGAAATAATAGAGCTCCTTCCGCGATGCTATCCTCCATAACGTTTTACCTGTTAGTAATCGCCAGGAATGTCGAAGTCCCTATTACGACACTTAACCACTGTAATTTCTTGCTTTCACTTGCTTTTCACTTGCATTAATATTCCCAATTCTTAATAGTTAGCAGGAAGCTATTTCATCAGTTATCATCGTCGTTTACTATTATTATTATTGTCTATCGATGAACCCTTTTTTTCAGCACATTTTCCTTACATGAAATCTTACTTATCTGAGGTCATAAAAAGTTGATGTGGTCCGATTGATAAAAAAATCCTAACTTTTTGATAATATCTACGACTTACAAACAGAGAAAGAGGAAGTATGAAAAGATGCTGCTTAAGTAAGGGTGACCTCTGCCTATTTCAGATTTAAATGCCTGAATTATGGTGCCACAAAATCCGATAGTTGTTTGCATATGCACCTTTTATTTTTGTGGTGGGATAAGATAAGTCTTGCGATAAGATAAATACTTAAAAGGATGCAGCGTAAGCGGACGTGTTCTTTGCTGATTGAGCTGACTCAGCAACAAAAATCTGAGTTCCAAATTCTGAGTATTTTCTCTAAAACAACATGGTTCATATTCTTAGATCAACAGCAAGGTTGTTGATCTGAGAATATAAGGGGAGCACACTGAGAAGGTTTGGTGGATTCCGGGAAAAATATTTCTTTCATGTGGAAGTGGAGGGAAGTGTGTGACTGGAATTGGTGTCCTAAGGACGGAAGAAGGAAATGAGAGATAGGATGAGGGAGAAGGAAGAGGGGAAGGTGAAAGGTGAATGGAAAGGGTCGCGACGGAGACGTGATGTAGAAGTATAAGAGAGAGAGGGGGGGGCGGGGGGAGGAGTGGATGGAGGCGGAGAGGGAAGGAAAGGAAGTGAAAGAAGAAGAAGACGCTGCGTCCAGAATTAATTGAGTTCCGTGCCGTCCTCTTCCCTTGGCCGGGGGAGTTAGTTGTTGGAGGCGGCGGTGGTGGCCGGTGGGAAGGGTAGCGAAGGGGACCGCATGTGCCCACTACTACTGCCTCCGCAGCCCAAGCTCTTCGGGGTCGAGACGGAGAGTTGAGGGCAAATGAGCGGACAAAGTTTCTTCCTTACTTCCCTCGCGCCCCTTCAGTCGTCCTCCCAAATCACACATCCCAAATACACACACACAATCCATTTCCTCTCCTTCTCCCTCTTTCTCCCCTTCTCACCCGAATTCCGTCCTATCTTTTTCTCCGAAATCCGAGATGAACTTTCCTTCCTTTATCTCTCCATCTCTTTCTTCTTCTTCCCAACCGGGTCTCGGATTCGGTCTTGGAGGGCCAATGGGCGGTGCGGTATGATGATATGCCGCTCGAATTCTCCTTTCCCTGGGCTTCCAACCATTCCTTCCTCCCCAGCTATTTTCCTTTTCCTTCCGGAAACCTTACCACTCGCTGGAGAGAGGCTGACTCCTGCCTCCCCTGCTCCCCCCTCCCCCCATCCCCCTGGCGTTAGTGTAATATCCTCGCCGACGGGCGCGAGAATGCGGAATGGAATTTTCTCCGCGACGTGTTCATTCGAGTCATGTTACGCATTTGTTTATGGACCGCGTATATCACTATTACGGCCCTCGCGAATATATTCTGGAAATGGGAATTCGCATTCTTACTTTCGCTCAGAGACTTTTTAGCGAGGTGGACCGACATCTTTCCAGTAATACGCCTCTACAAGCACTTTTGTTTGTGACAATTTGTATACTTCAGATGGGGAGTAAGACTTATGTGCTTCAAGTTATTCTTAAATTCATGCCGTTAAATTTCGCTCGCTATCGTCCATGAATAGTGAGGGATAATGTTTTGATGGTATCTCAACGCGTTTTCTGATAGGCCTATGTAAATAAACTCTTTCATTTCATGCTCTCAACAGTTCTTGTGGGGGTCCTAGTTATTCCTTGATCTCTTATTTAAAGCCGCAATGCTAAATTTTCTTTTTTTCTCTCTCTCTCTCTCATCTCTCTATTATTTACCACCCCAACCTTTCATAATCCCCCGTCTTCAAGGTTACCGCATTCCTACTTTTAACGAAAGCCGACGTAGAACTTACCTTTCTCCTAAAAGCATTCACTAAGTAAATTGAAACCCGAATTGCTAGTAATTATGGTGGTGAACGGAGTGACCTTAGGTTATAAACGTCTTGGGATAGGGATATATGTGCTATATTCCGTTTGATAAAACGCGTGTCGAGCAAATTGCTGACTATGTCCGTTGTCATCTAGCGTTTGAATTTGGGAAAACATGTGTAAACATCGAAGTATTAAAGGAACATAACCAAAAAACTCTTAAATCCAACCGTGGTTTGGAAATAAATAGCATGTTTCCCATGAGGTTTTTTTAGGTTACCGTTGGAATAAAAATAAACTGCGTGATATAGATTCCTTGTGAGTTCATAAAATAATGCTGACATTTTGTCTCTCTCAATAAATCAAAATTTCCTTCTACCTTTTTCATAATATACAGCGTGGGCGACAAAATAATTAATTGCTGCTGCTTGGGGGAGGGAGTTTTAACGGTTGGTAGCTTGGTAAATTGGCGTCAGCGCTTGCTTTGATCAGCGACTGTGATGCGCTGTTCTTCATTTGTTCCGCATGGGAAAAAGAGTGTTGGCGCCTTTTACAGTGGAGTGAGATATTTTTCGGTGAGTATTATCTCTTAAGGAAACGACGCAATGTTTTCCGGGATTTTTAGAGCCTGTAGCAGTTAATTTGATTGTTTCAATCAAGTTTTAGTTCACTAATTTACAATTAGAAAAATTATTGTTTAAGCTGTTCATCTAAAACTACAATGCAACTTATTTGGTAAGAAACCTTCTTCCATTTTGGTCAAAATCTTATAGTTTTCAATCATAATGTTAATGAAAAAAATCCTTTTATATTATATATCAAAGCAAATAAACGCTGATAAAATTAAAATGAAGTTTCCCATGAATCGGCAAAATCTGTCCTTCCTTGAGAACGTGTTTACTTTTCTCACCATAAATGTTTCCTATGTGGCCTTTACTATGTAATTGATAAATTATATCGCCCATTTTAACATTAAACTGCTATTAATAGGTGCAAATAAATGATTACACTGTGTCATCATTTAATTGCCATTTTGTTCCCTGAGAAATTACGCATGTCACCTCGTTTCTTTCTTGGAAAAATAACGTAAAAATATGGCATTAAAATTGTCATCTAATGTCGCTACCGTTCTCTGCTCGTGTTGCGCGTCCACCGGGTGCTCGCTTGCTGGAAGGTATAAAGGCCGTTTTACACGATGAAAGATTTTGTACAAACGAATGTACGTGAGATTGTACGTTTGTCTCAACGAAATTAGAACAGGTTCTATTTCCCGTGCAGGCATTGAGACATTCGCACAAGCGTTCATACAATTTGCCGCTTTACACGATACATTTTGCCCCATGCAAGAGTTCACGGAAGAGTTTGTACAAACAAATTTACCGTGTAAAACGGCCTTAAGAATCCTTTTCATTTGTAAGGACACTCCATTTGCATCATGCTTAATGCATTGTAGTTGTGAATCATAGACGACATTGGCAAAATAAATGTCCGTGCTCTCCTCATTCACGGAATTCTATATGAATTTTTCTCGGTATTAAGGTGAGTTCTACCCTTTTCAATCCAACCGCCATACTCCATGTAGGTATATGAATCATATCATGACGATGAAAAACCTGTGTATTAATTTTTAATGGGATGAGAAGTGCCAGTGTAACGGGAATTGCCAGTGGAAGTAATTTGCGCGATGGGGAAATTTACCCCTGTTCCAGGAATTCAGGGGAAAACAAATTTTCCTCGTATGAAAAAATAAGATTGACGTGGTATCTCGTGGCCATCGTGACGTGAATTAAACCTTACGCGGAAAGGTTGAATACATCGATCCTTTCTAAAAATGGCCCACAGGACCTCGAAAATGCCCAAAATTGTCATGGCGTGCGTTTTAAGGGGTTTTCAAAGCACACATCAAAACAAAGGCGGTTCTCTTCTTTCAATCATTAAAGTATGATCAATTAAAATAGCTAGGGGCATGAAAATCCTGAAAATGTTCCATGTACATAACTATATAATTTCTTATATAAATGACTACTTTTTATTTAACATTTCTGGAAGGATAGCTACTATAATTTTATTTTTAATATATATTTTATAATGAGACATAGGCGATGATTTGAGAGAATTGTTGCTCAATCTTTGTGTTCCTAACAGAGATAACGTAATGGACATTGCTCATTGCTACTGTGATCAATCCATGGAACTCCACTGTAATGCAAGATTTGCAAGAATATTAATCACATATATGTGTGGGTGAGAGAGGGAGAGAGATATTTCATCTTAGTGATTTTGCTTAGTTTCATTTTATTAAGTTAATGGTGAAGTTACAATTGGAAAAAGAATAATTCATATCGCAAATGATCTTATCGATAGCAAAGCGTTTTTGATTACTCCTCACCGTCTCAAATACGCCGTCAAGTATGATTCTCTTTGAGGTGGTTTATCAAAAGTGAAATATCATGATTGGTCTGTCAATTCCATGACTGTCAGAGAAATTTGTTACATTTAAATTATAAAGTTAGTAAAGAATGCAGACCTAGTATATAATCAATTTACACGCCGCAAAGTCATTTAAAGAGGAAAAAGATGAGGGTGCATTATTGCTAATCTAATTTGCGCAATGTATTTTACAATTAGTTTTTAGATAATTATTAAAAATTAAGTTACTAGATTTCATTGCAAATAACCCTCATGCTGCTATGAGAATCGTCAATGAATTACTGACAGCATCAACCAAAGGAAACAAACGTTTGCCGGAGGGTCGGCATCTTTTTATGCTGATAGGTAAGAAAAATTGTAGAAGATAGAAATACATGCTTTCTGAAAATTAAAATACGCATTTTACATAACGAATTATTTCCGCATATGCACCATTATTGAACGAGGCATTTCCAAGATCTGAAGGGTAGAAAATAATATAAATAAATGAGAATAAACTGGGAGCGGTATGGAAAGTAATTGGAATCAGGGGAAAAAATAACGAACCAAATAACCGCGAAAGCTAACCCCCGACGAAAACCGGGAAAAGAGTTTTCAGTCACATGGGAGAGGCGGAGCGGAAAGCGTCAAATGTTTGCTCGCCTACCCTTGATTTCCCTGGGCAAAAGAGGGGAGGGGTCGGTGGGTGGAAGAAGGAGGGGAAGCACTCCCCCCTTTGTCCTCAACATTCCCTCCCCATACCCCCACGAGCCGTCTCATCAAGAGCCTTTCCCCCAGACTCCAATGAAACCATGCCTTGTATACCTTCCCGAGCAGTCGTGCTTACACTTGATCGGCTGATGGTAGGAAGTGTCTGCAAGAATCATTTTTCCTTCCCTCCGATTCTAAATCTCCTCCTCTCAGACGCACTCCTGTCCTCAATCACTCCTCGTTTCTTTCTTGGCATACTATCTCTCTCCTGGCACCGCGACACTGTCCTCTGAAATTCCGAGCAATGAGTTCGCAAGCCATCCAGCCTAACCCCTCCCAAACTCTCTTCGAGTCTTCCTCATTCCCAGTCCCTTTGCTTTACTCCGGGAATGGATCTGAGGTGAAAATTCACCCTGCCATCCTCTAAGATTCCTCCCTTTCCATTTCGCCTCCCTCCATTCTCCCCATTCCCCGTGCGGCATTGATCGCCCCGAGAGTGAAGGGGAGATATTCGCCGCGGGCAAAGGCAAGGAGGAAGAGGAAACGCTTTCTTTCTCCTCCAACCAATGCCTCTCATTCTCCCGTGTCTCAATACTCTCCTGATTTTTTTCCCTCCCACGCGTCTCAATCACTCCCCCCTCCATCCCGCTGCACGTCCATCCAAGTCTCTTCCTCATCATTCAATGTCCCATTCCATTTCTTTACCTTTTCTCCTGGTGCGTATTTTCTTTCGTCATGACTACTGACTTCACCTGGAGTCAAATGAGAATATTCCCCTGTACCATCTTTTCGTATCCGTTGGTGCAAATAACACCACATAAAATCCGAATTGTAACCCCTGAAAGATATAATTTTTATAATATAAAGTACAGTAATGTAGAGAACTACCTATTATCTGAAATTTATTATCATGAAACAGGCTACGGTTCTTGAATCCTCTCTTATATCACAAAAAAATATCTAAATAATTTCAACGAAATATTTGAGCTCTACGTATAAACTGTCACAACCTTAGAATATCATTACATGAAGATCGTGTGTGACCAACGTCCTACTCATTGTGATCGACTTCGTGTTGTCGAGTCTTAAAAATTCCGTCCCATATTTTATTACCCTTGCGTGTATTTTCTCTCATTAATGCTGACTTAGCGTTGAGCCAATCGAGGATAATCCCTGTATGTAAATTAATCTATGAAGCAAATGTTTTAAAATTTGAGTGCATCCCTGACATTTTTAAGTTTTAACTATAGTGTAGAGGAATGCTAAATACCTGGCATTAATTAATTTGAACTTTGTACTGACCATTGAATCTGCGCTTGCTTTGGACGGAGCAGAAGGTAAAATTAGAATTTTCACCTGTTTGTTCCAGGAGATAAAATTGGAATGAAATTATCCGCGGGTGTATCATTTGAAAATAGCCGCAACGAATTCGGTACGCGATCGATCTCATACTCTTTGCGTTCATCTTCATTAAAAATTGCGATAGCTACAGTTTTTAATTATACGGCGATTAACAAATCCATATTGTCCGATTGAATTCGAACTATGATCAAAATAGGTCATGATTCACCTAAAGCGTATGACCTTGTTAAATTTACCTTCATAATATCTTCAGAAAGTTACATTTTAAGCCATTGATAGAAAATTTCATCAATACAATGTAAAGAAAGAAATTTTCATGCCATGAATTTGAATTCTGCCAGGGATATGCAATAATTTGTCCATGTCCTTTTGTTCCAATTTTGCTGCAAATTTCTTCTCATTAGACGCTTCTGATATTGATCTTATGATTTCACTTTTAGTAGAGGTACGCGATCGATCTCATACTCTTTGCGTTCATCTTCATTAAAAATTGCGATAGCTACAGTTTTTAACTATACGGCGATTAACAAATCCATATTGTCCGATTGAATTCGAACTATGATCAAAATAGGTCATGATTCACCTAAAGCGTATGACCTTGTTAAATTTACCTTCATAATATCTTCAGAAAGTTACATTTTAAGCCATTGATAGAAAATTTCATCAATACAATGTAAAGAAAGAAATTTTCATGCCATGAATTTGAATTCTGCCAGGGATATGCAATAATTTGTCCATGTCCTTTTGTTCCAATTTTGCTGCAAATTTCTTCTCATTAGACGCTTCTGATATTGATCTTATGATTTCACTTTTAGTAGAGGCTGTCTCCGAGTTTTGTTTCTACATTTATTTCTTTATCTACATCTCGCTCTGCCCAAGAGCACGATGCTTTTAAAACTCCTCTCTGAAAATTCAATAACTTGCTACAGGAATACCTCACATACTCGCTGTAAGTAGGAAAATGTTACGTAGTATTTGTGAATTTAAGAAAAAAGTTTAACTTCACTTTTTTAACTAAAATTTGCAAATTAATCCTGTTCATTTTTCCTTCGCCATTTATTTTTCATAATTTCTTTAGACGATGGCATTTATTAAGAAAAACAATTTTTTTATAGAAAAACAATAAATTTTCATAATGCAATTTTTCTTCGTAGTTAGAGAAAATAAATTATCCTTAAATTACGCTAGCCATATACTTACATGTTTGCCTCAAAATCTTCATAGGTGAAATGTTGCCTATTAGGCCAAAGATTTTTCTGAAAAGTGACTCGATGTTAAAACAAAAGGTATTTTTTTTGGACTACATGATAGTGCTCCCAGCTTGAAGATTGAAGATTTGAAGATACTCTATTCATGAAACAAAACTATAGGTTTTTTAAAGTTATCGAAATTGGTGGGAGCTATAAGACTGGAAGATAAGCATTTATTATTCATTGGAGTCTCCTATGATATTTGCCAATGCTCCGCGGTTGGCTATTTAATTAATTTAGGTATCTTTAGAACTTACACTTTCACTCAAAGTATCTAAAGCGTCCGTCTCTTAAATCCATTTCGGTATCATGATCTTCAACGACCTTGCCTCCATTTTTCTTTCCCGACTTACTGCTCCATTTTCTCTAGAGTTTTTTCTTTCAATTGCTCCTTATTGCTGACTTCCCCACCCAATTTTTTATCCCTTTTCAGTTATCTTCATTCTTCTTTTGCTCTCTTATATACAGTCTTCGTTCCCATATGGTATCCTATTTTCTTATAACCATAAACATTTTTTTTCACCCTGGAATTTGACATTTTTAGATTTGCTCCTCATGCATCCGTGCCTATTTTCCTGCCTCATATCGCCCTTTCACTGTTCCGCAGTCATCACCCGTGATAGATGGAATTCTTTGGGAGACAAAATGAAGTCTGTTTGTGATTTTGAGCTGAAGGAAATGTGTCTGATAGCTCTTGGATGTATCCATTTGTTATGTAATTTCTCATAGGAGATATTTTGTCGATTTATATGCATTTTTTTATACTTTTATCGTTTAAAAAGTTTTACACGAGTAGATAATCTGTGATCCTTTTCGTTGCCATCGCAACAAGTGATAAGTTGCCATCGCCAACATATCCTTCAGAAAAAGTAAAGCCTATGTGCACTGCTTTACGTGACGATTGGGACTCCTCGAACAGAAATTAATACGTTTATGGGGTGCAAAAAAAGCAATCCATTAAGTCCTACTCCTTGAATGGGAATAGAGTCGGTGAAAGATAATTTCGTTGCTATAAATCTCTTATTTCAGCTAGGCGATCGAAACATAATATATGGGTGATGGCAAGTTTTCCATTTTCCATCGGTACTGTGTCAAGAGATGACATATGCCTCAGTAATGGGTAGATCTTAAGGAAAGTGAGCTGAAATCTTACATTGGGGCAACAGGTATATTATGGGCAGTTTCTTCGCCATTTTCCGGAGTAGCAAATTAATAATCTCAAAAATGACTGTGCAAGATACTTTTGGTAATGATAACCATGCAAATAGTTGTGTACTAACAAACATCCTTCTAACTAAACACCGTATGTTTGTAGTGTGGCCTTTTTAAGCAAAGACGCAAGGGGTTAAATATTAGAATTCGTTCTTCCCAGTAGGTGGCAGCATATAAACGTTTTCATTGACATTAAACTCTTGAGCCTATCGAATCACGAGCGGGCCTTGTTTCCGATAAGTATTCATACTTAATTTTTCATTACAACAAATTACATATTTGAGGATATTTATAATAAATCTAGATTTAACTCAGTAAAATATTTACACTCGCAATCATATGTAAACAATATCCTGCATGAAAACCTATGGCTCTCTGTAATGAGGTTATCCTATTTTTTTTAATAAGTCCAGTTTTAAGCGATTCTTATAAAATATTGTGAATCATAATTCCTCTATTTAATTGGAATTAATCGTTGATATTTCTTTGACTTATGATTTTAGATTAAATAAGGCACTACCAATTTTGTGTGAAACAATATTACGTACTACTTTATTCATTTGTTTGATAAACGAAGACATAAATCAGAAACAAAAAATTACTCTTGTTTGCCATTAACACATTTTGTTATTAATCAGAGCTTTTCTTTACCTTCAATATCCTCCCGTAATCACAAAATGGTTTTTGACGCACAATATTTATGCATATTTGTTACTGAACCAAAAATTACAAAAATATGTCATTGAGCACACACATCAATGTTTACATTTCACAAATAACTTTCTTTAACTGTACTGTTTCACAGTTTTCGGATTGTGTGTGTAATAAATGCAGGGTAAACAGACTCTCATTCAATTCTTGGCTGACGTTATGATACCTTACTTCAATATGTTTACTACCTCTAAACATTTGTCCTGATTTTATCAATTTTATGGAACTCTATGGTTATCTACGTTTAGAGTTACACTTTTTTATTAGTCGATTCCTCAAATAAAATTTAAAAAAATTTTATGCCCTTAGAGCATTTGCTGCCATACTCTGCTTCTGTTGTTCATTTTCCGGAATGCTTTGTTTTCGTGTAAACCAAGCTATTGATCCATTTGCATTCATTATCACAATTCGTGTGGTAACTTTTTGGTCTTTCAAATCATCTGCATAGTGAGATCCATAGTATGCTTCGTATTTTATAGTATCACCTTTTGAAGGTTTTTTCATTTAAGTGTTGTGAATTCTCAGGTTCTGTGTGACTTGTGTGTTACTGTGATACCGCAGGGTTCTTATCACGTCTTCTTTCTCTAGATTTTCTAATGATCTACTTTTATGGTTAACAGAATAAGCCATGTCAGGCCTTGTTTTACATGCCAAGTATAGTAGAATACCAACTGTTTCTCCTAATGGGTATTTCTTCCTTTTTTCCTTCATGTTGTCTTTTGTTGTGTTCTAGTCTTATTGGGGTTGACATTGGTTTACAGTCTGACGTTATAAATGTGCTGAGAATTTTTTGGCATATTTTTCTTGAGAGATACCAATACCTTTTCAGTCTTTTTGAGTTCTTTCGCTAGGGTGTTGGGGTTATTGTATATTGCCATTTCCAATTCCTTTTCAAGTTTTTGAAGAGGTTGTTTCACTTTTCGTTTGTTCCTTCTCATCAGTATACCGTATTTATATGCACAAATAATCATCAGTATTTAAAACAATATTGATCTGTTTTAGTTGACACATTCCTTCTTTCTTCAGAAATGTTTTCAGCTTCTTATGCCGTTGGGATGGGGCTTTTTTCCCCCCTTAAAGAGGCGCGGGGGTCTTTCTGTCTGACACACATGCATTTAACATTTCTTCTGATTTTTAACTGTAATATAATAATTTTTTATTTCTTAAGTACCTTCAAGAACTTTAGTATTCACCCATAGCAATTAAAATATTTTTAACTATAAAATAATTTCAATTTTACTTATACTATTTAAGTAATGGAGGTCATACCGATCCCGCTCTCTTACTAACCGCACTTTCTGTCCATTGTGTCCGTATTTTAAAATTATATAATTATAATTAATGTGAACCAAATTTAAAAAAAGTTCTCATTCAATACATGTAGAGCTTCTTTTGCGAGAAAAGAAAAAAAAAATGTTTTAATATTTTACTGCAGGAAATATAACAGAACTATAGTTACATATCAGTTTTAAAATTAGTATCATTTATACAACAACGAGCGGAAGATACCCGTTGTAATTCAACGGGTGTGAAAAGCATTAAACTTATTTTTTATAATAAAACCGCAAAGCCCGAAGAAAAACAGTATGCGTGGTCATTTGAGGAGTTCGTAACCTATCTTGTATGTTGTGTTCGTTGTAGTAGACACACTGACAGTTTCCCAGGTTCACGGAGAGATGAGTGACTATTGGTTTACTTTCATGCACGGGAAACCCAAAAATCGGCCTCGCAGACTCATTAGTACTCAAATAGCAACGGTTGATAGATGGTCACCTCGTCCCTCCGGTCCTCTTGAGCCGTCTTCTGAGTGATTAACAGCTTGATCGCTTCCCTTGTGTACATATATATATTTGCATTCCATGACTTAATTCAACTATTCAACGTTGATATGTGCGTTATCTTAATCCGGATTGGACAGAAGAGTACAATCCAGCGTTTGACAACGTCAAAAGGAGTAATGGCAGCAGAAGCCATGTTTATTTGACCTATGAATCCTCCATCAATGGGACTGTGCCTTCGGCATAGCCATAATCATTGGTTTCGGTTGATAAATAAAAAATCTATGGTGATTCTTAGTGCACTTGTCGATTTTCATGCACGGGTGTCGTTAATTGTGCAGAATTTCCGCTCTGCATTCGGGTAAGAAGCATGTAGTGGCGTCATTATAATTTCCACCATCTGAAAGCAGATTGAAGGTTCGAAACAGATGGGTCTGTATTTGAACCAAATTTAGAGCTGGTTACCCATCCGTATGTTGGTTAAGGATGAAATTTGTGCGATTCTTAGCGTAACCAGAGAAACACCACGGGGAGAATCTCATGAGATCGCTGGTGGGCATGTCTTTGACCATCCAAGTCTAACCTTTGTCGTTTTTCTTTCAAGGGCTCATTTTCTCGCAAATAAGACATTAATTTTGCTTAGAAGATTTTTTCGAAAGGCTACTCTTTTTTCTATTAGGCATGTGGATGGATATATTTTTAAGTCCAAGGAGGGGAAACGCAGCGGCCAGCGAGAGTCTTGAATGGGTAACTCGATGATTGAGTGAATGTACCTAAGGTAACTGCACTTTAACACTTTTAAACATATAAATAACTCGTGACGTTTATGATGTGGGAATTGGTCTAAAAAACAGTTCGCAATCGTAATTAGAGGCAGACGGTTTCACTACGTGTAATACATCTGAGTATTAAACGATAATAAACAACGCCGTGTTTGTTGTAGCAACATAGGCATTATTACCATTGATATTCGCTGCACGTAAATATTCTTGCACATATAATTGTATGTGTAATCAATTAATTTCCTTTATGTGTATTGTTTACTACGTAAGTGTTCTCTCATATACATGCGATGCCCCTTTGAGAGCTACTTTGAGAAAGACGTTGAAAAGTATACTTGTTGTAAATATGCATTGAATTAATCGATTAACACCTGAAGCAATCTACCATGGGGCCCTTGGGACTCTGGGCCCTTCTTATACGGATTTGCATTCTACGTACTATCATGGGCGTGCAGGAAAACATGATATTTAATAGTTAAGAGGCGTGTATATCCTTTGAAAATCAAATCTGTGGTTGTCAAGGAAATATGTTATTGTTGATTTCAGGGAAAAATGTGAGATTTTTCAACTGAAAACATGAATTTCAGACATATACGGAGCATAGAAGAAAATCGATTGAAAAAATTAAAAATTATATTTATTCAGCCATCCGATAAAAAAAATTCCAGCCCTATATCTTGAGTGAATGTACTTTTAAAAAGCAAAAAATGAAAGCACTGCACCAAACACAATGCTTAGCATGGACCACCAGGGAGGACCTTCAGGGGGCCTTTGGGGGCCCTGAGGGCTTTTTGATATAGCATATGTTACAACCAGATATGTCTTCAATCTGCATGCCAAATTTCAGCTCAATCGGTCCAGTAGTTTTTGCGTGATGGAGCAACAGACAGACAGAGACCATTAAATTTTTATACATATTAGTAAGGATCACACCCTTAACCCTGAAAAAATAGGGATTCGGTTAATTGAACCCTACAGTGTTTGTTGTCTATCAGTGACAAACTCGTGTTCCAAATTTCATCAAAATCGACCCTGTGGTTTAGGAGGAGATGTGGAACATACATACATACATACATACATACATACATTGACTTTTATATATATAAAGATGTCGATTAATGTTACCTTAAACGTCATCATTATCGTAAATGTCCGCATTTTTGCGTATAATTCCGTGGAGCTGGACTCAAAAATACGTACATTTACGATAATTATTAAGGTAACATTCATCGATATTGCTTAACAAATGATATTTATGTTTAAAAATGATACGTAACTAGAATATTCGAATGAAATAAGTTCATAAAACTTTCTAATTCATTAGTATTTATTTTAAATTTTGGAGGTCTGCCCCACGCGCTTACTTGCGTGACAATACTGAGCGCGCTTTCTTAAGGGTTAAGCCATATAAGATATTTTTTCAGTAGATAACCTTTACAAGGATTTTTATAACCTTCTGGAACATTCATCTAAACTTCTTCTTTAAGTTCATCATAGAGAAAAGCTGTTGTCACGTCAAAGGTCTGGATACAAAGTTCCTCTTGAGCTGCTACATCAAACAAATTTCTCAGTGAGCGGCTGTCAACTACAGGGCTAAATATGTCCACAAAATCTAAACTTCCCTTCTTCTGTTGGCATCCTCCAACTACCAATCTTGCTTTGCGTTTTTTGCCTTCCTTGATCTTAAATATCCACTTGCTTGTAGGGACTTCTTTACCTAAAGCTTTCTCTTAGTCCAAATACTCCTATGTTTTGTTCTTCTTAAGGGATTTTTTTCTCTTCATTGGTCACTTTTTTCCTATTGTCTTTATCGTGGCTTTTGATACATTCACTGAAAGTGAGCATCACGTCTTCATCTGCGCTTGTTAAGTCAACTTCACAAACAACAACTCTGGAAGGTTGTTTTAAATTTGTTTTTGGTTTTGTATTATACCATTGCTCATCTTTATTTCTCTCATCTTGTTCTAAGTCTTCGACTGATTTATTTATTGTGTCTATATTGCTCATTCTGTTCTGTCTCCTCATCTTTATTGTTTTTTCCAGTTCATTCTCTTCTTCGTCACATCCGTTTTTCAACTGGAAAAAGTTTAGTTTTTATCTTAGGTTCACTGGTTGTTTGTCAAACACGACATAATGTCTTGGCACAAATATTTTTCGTTTGTCTTGGCCGCTCAGACGGTAACCGTTGAAGGCATAGCCCACAAAGATTCATCTTCGGCTGCGACTATCATTGGCCCTAATGATTTTGCTTATGCAGAAGTTCCAAACGCCTGAAGTTTGGCTTCTTACTCTGCTGGTGTAGTGTCTGTCGTTGCTGTAGGGCTTCTGTTGGATTTATGCTGCTCTTAGTACTGCATCTCCTAAAATTTATTCAATTAGATTTGAATCAAAGATTAGAATTCTTGCTTTTTCCATTAAAGTCCTATTAATTCTTTCAGCTTTGCCATTTAGTTGTGGCGTGTAGGGCAGGGTATTATCTATGTCAATTCCTTTCATCACACAACATTATTTCAAAGTTTTGCTCGTATATTCTCCTCCATTGTAACAACTTATCTTGGAGACTTCTAAGTTGATACATGAAACTGATTGAGACTTAAATAGGTATCTGATTCACCCTTTCCTTTTAGCAAATAAACAACACACAACTGAGTGTAGCCATCCACACAAGTCATAAAGTACCTTTTTCCTTCATGTGTTTATGGTTCTATGAGTCCACAGTTGTTTGTATGAATTATTTGTTAAGGCCACACTTCCCTTTCTCTTTTGGCGTTGAAATGTCTCACTTGTTTAACATTAACACAAGCAGAACAAAACATGTTAATTTTACGCACTAACAATTTTTGGTACACCTTCACAAAATTCGGGAATTTACCTCAAGTTCTTAAAACTAATATGACCTAGCTTTCTGTGACTGTCCAATGGACAGTGTCCATGTGTCATGAAGTGACATAAATGTTTTGTAACTTTCAATAACTTCATTAAACTTTTTTGTTTAAATTGATTACAAACAGACCATTCTTATATAACTTCTTTCCTACCTTCTATAAATACTGTATCATTTTTCAGAACTTCTACCTTATGCTTTGTAAAAACAACTTAACCATCACTTTCAGTGGTAACATGCACATACAACAGATTCCTGCTTAGATCTGAAACGCAAGACACTTGTTTTTAATCTAATTACTCAGATTTTTGGCAACCTATACCTAGTCCAGTCTAGTTTTGATTTTTCTTAGCAACTTTTATTTTCTGTTAACATATATACGATATTTTATCATATGTCATGTGACAAGAGCTAGGTACCACTGTCCACCACAACCAATTCCCTTTCAAATAGATTTTTAGGGCTGTGCGAAGAGGGATTATTTTAGTCGAGCGAGATCGAGCGAGATTTGAGCGCACTGAGATTGCAGTACATACTTTAATCTATTTACTTATTTTGTACTTACACAAATATATGTTCAAGCTTAGGCGTTGTTAACCAAATTCTGTTGAGCGTAACTTTAACATTTAGTTTTGGTGATCAACATCTACATGGAATCATTAGGATGAAGGTATCCTGTATTTATACGATGACAGGTCTCCATCAAATCATGTGTGCACCCCTACTTTTACCACTAAAATTTAAAAACGTTTTTGATTATAAATACCATCACCCAATACCTAAGCATAATGGCCGCACCCCATGTTTTAACCTGGTATCTTTTTATTTGCTGGGCCTATATTCACATAAATACTTTTTAAATAAAATAACGTAACAGGATTTCAAACTTGAGCTTGGTCTTTATTAAATTATTACAAAAATGAAAACAATCTTTCACACAATCTGGATTTTCAGGTTTTTATTTTAACTTCCGGCAGAGGCGCGCATTTTTCAGTCACACGAGTGGGCGCGTTGTGTACGCAGTAAAACAAACAACAATTTGGTATAGAATATATGAAGTAAAAGCGCACTGTAGTTATTTCTAGCAGCTGAAATGGAGCTTATTGAATACTCAACTATGATCCATATTCTGAATGCCTACGAGTGTTATTTTATGCCTGTACTTTTTAATAGGAAATTCATTTTTAGATTGGTGTACTTTGTCAGAAGAAAGACGAAAGCCGTTAATTCGAGTGGCCAATCAGAATTTAGAAGTGAACCTCATACCTTTATATTGTACGAAACTTTTAATCACAAACATATCATTCATAGTCCTTTTTAACAAAATATACTGATGAATTCATACTGAATCAGGTGTACATGCCGCCGCGCCGGGTGAAATTTTGAAATACTAGATTTATATGTTTTCCACAATGCTGTATATCTTGAAATGACAGCTGTAAAATATGTGCCCCAGGGCCAATGTCTGGAGCCTGTTGTGGAATATGGATCTTGAGGAATCGTTTCCTTGCGAACTCCAATATGGTGCAGGGTATGAGAACCAAAACGCTTCGGGTGGTAAACGCATGCCCGAAATATTGAGGAGACCCTATTGTGAACATATGGGAGGACAATAACTTCTGTGATTCACCTTGAGGCATGCAGCCGCTGGAAAGGGGCTTTATGAGGGAGTGCTATGCATGGATGCCACAGCTGTAGATCAAATGTTATTGTGCGACGAATATGATGAGTTAGAAATTTGACCATTCTTTGCGAATGGAATGTATTAACTCCATGACCCTACTAACCACATTCACTCTAACAGTAAACTGATTTGACTTAGTAGAACATTTTTTACTGGCGTATCAACAATGGGTAACGGTGAGATTCAAACTATGCGTACATATCCTTGCTTGAAAGAAATCGTTCAGCAACATTCCAAATAATAATTTTCTCTTCAATACATGGGGTTGATTTATATACCACATGCATTGCTACAATATATTGGAGTGATAACAGGCAAAAAGATATTTTTTTATTCTTTTCCTCTAATTAAGTTAAAAAATACGTATCGAGTAGCGAGTAGAATTTAATATTATTAGCGACTGTTAGGGACATATCGCACCTTAAAACCAGACATGACACCTAAATCCAGAGACAAGCATAACATCGATGATTGAGGCGCTAATCTAGCAAGTGGGCTTTTGTTTACCAGACCGTCGCACAACCGAAAATTCCGCTCTGACTTGGTTGCCATGTCCGGCTACCACCGCTCGAGACAGCCATTGTCTTGAGCAGTACAATTGCTGAGAGGATGTTACAATAGTTTGATGAGACTACTAATTGATCTGCTATTATAATCTGGAGTTGACAAAGGGAATATAAGCTAGTTATCTGCTTGAGGTTTGAAGTACCTACATTTATGTTTATACTGAAAGCTTTTGTGACTTTTTCAAGCAGGTTAAATGAAACTAAAAGTCTAGAACATAAGTGTCGAAAGGTCTCGTTGATGAGTGGTCGGGTTGCCTACTTCACCGTAGATATTTAAATGTCTAAATGAAGGATAATCAACTCTTTTACTGCAAAATGTTTACCTTCTGCTCGAGAAAATGTGTATTCTACTACTATAGGAAGCTTTTTTTCAGGAAATTTGAAAATTTTCATGGCTAGCTCTGAATTCTTGCTCCTTTATAAAATTTTAAGAAGTGGTGCAAGGTATAAATGCTCTTTGAAACTTCAATATTCATTTTACGATTAATGAGCTTTTGGGCGAATCCGTGGGTTTACTTCAGATTATTTCGTCTCGCAATAAAAAAAAACTAACGCCTGCTACAAAACTAAACACGCCTGAACTAAACACGCGGCAGCATAGCCCACAGGTTAGTACAATTTTAATCTCGTTGGTCAACTTATAATCCCTGTTCATACGAGAGTATTTATTGTGCAATAATTTTCCTTCAAACCTGCAACCCGGCCATCCCGGATGAAAAGGCAGCAATCGATGTCAAGCAATATTTCACCGCCGTGTACACAAGCAGCCACCGATAGCCACCTAGTCGAGGAAGCAGGTTAGCGCGGGTGACTGCTTTCTTTATGAAGTGTATGACGTTAACATTGTATTAGCGATAATATTAAGACTATGGATTATTTGTTTGATTTGAGTTAATTTATCATCATCATTATTATTATCATTAATAAACGGGAAACGCACTCATTAATCATGTATCTCTTTATAATTTCTCAGAAGAATAAATATTGACACTCAAAAATTGACTTAAATTGTCTCTGATTAGTTGGATTGAACTTACATTTTTAAATTTCCTCGTCATGCAATTTTATTTCTCTTCGCACAAACACATGAAAATGGAAATTCGCAGAAATTTGCAGCAAGATCTCTAGAAAAATTGAACGTGTTCAATCTATAATAGAGAAAGGCAATCACAGGCGATTCTAATGCTCGCCAGCAGATTGCATGCAATTTGGTTGTTCACTCGGAGAAAGTTACCCCTTACAACTTCCTGCGGCACTTATGGCCTTGGAAATGTCGCCTTGTGTACAGGGATTTAGTAAATTGCGTCATAAGAGCCGGGGTTTGCAGCTGCCAGTGGATAGGTACACTATTAATTGGAATGGAAAAGTACCGGTTTGTTGGTCTTGTCCATGCATTCCTGGAAATGGGCTTAGATGACATTCCTTCCGCACTTAAGCAGCTGTAATAGTGAATACCATTTGCCTAACTGAAGTAAACGAGGCAAACTCTAGGGACGGATGCATGGGCGAATGAAACGGAGGGCTTTTATAAAGGCGTCGAGAGAAATAAAACGCAGAAAATTGAGGCACCAGGAACGAGTAGGGAATCGGAGAACGGAAGAAGAATGGCGTCACGAGTGGTTATTCCATTTGATTTGATTTCCTGAGACCACTGAGAGATTTTTGGACGGAATCAACTTGTAAACGGTGATATTGGAGTGAATAAATGCTCCTCTTTTGAAAGGCAACGGCGATGGATCAGCGAAGGATGGGAGGAAAATGGAATAAAAATGACAATGGATCTTTTGAATAACACCTGCAGGAAATAAATAATTCTGGAAGAGGCTGCGACGTCTGATGTTAGCGAAGGCAAAAAAGTAGGCTTTCTTTCAATGCCGTTTAAAGGAATTGCATAATTTCATCTGCGTCTATGGGCACACGAGCGAGCGAGACGTAGAGGAATGACGCGTTAAAATTGAATTAGATGGCTTACATGTTTACATTACTCTCGGAAAATAACAGAGGGTAATTACTTTTTTCTGCCTGAAGTTTGAGATATTGAAACATATTTCCCCTCGATTAGATTTAAAAATAATAATTAAATCTTGAAGGAATGATAGCACTTCTACATGCATCTTTAAATTACGTGCTGCTGAACATTTTTAAGCAGTGATTAAGTAACTGTATTTCTAATTTCAAAGACAGTTTAACTAGCTTTCTGATATGTGGGTTTAGTTATTTTTAAGGCGTCTCACTCTTAAGAGCCTTAATTCGCACAATTTTCATCACCAATTTACTAGGTTAAATATTTGCGTGTACTTTATTTATTTGGAATTACTTAGTACTTAACGGCCTGATAGAATGGTTTTGGTTGTACCCCGGTAGGGCTCTTGATTAGTTAACTTTACCCTCACTAATTAATCCAACTGTCATGTTGATGACTATTTTTTTTATAGTTCTTAGCCTCGGAGCAACGTAAATGCATTGTACTTTTGTTTGGCAGCAGCCAGTTATTGAAACATTTCTCTTGGTAGGATTTAAATTTCTGTAGTGCGTAATATTACCAGGTCCTTTCTGTTGAAACCTATCCTTTATCCTTCCCTTAATTCAATCACATGTGCGACCATGGCCTCGTCTTTCGATGCACTCCTTCATAAAGGCCTGCTACGCTTGGAAAAGTGAAAGTTAGGGGCGAAGTTTACGAAGACACACCACGAGCCAAAAATGAATATAAAATAGTAAAAAATACTCAGTGGTTAACACCGGTCGTTTGCCCCTAGGCTAGTGAGTCAATAAACGTTCTTTAGCCCATCCCCTCGAAGGTTTCGTTGATTTAAGGACCCTTTGTGTGCAGATGCTATTCGTAATTCCGTGTACTACTTGTTAGGATTCAGCTTATCGCATTACGGCTTCATCTCATGGGAGTCAGTTTCATATCCCCCTTTAAGGATTACTTCCCCGAGGCCCATGTTTGTACTGATATCCAACCACCAGTCGGCATGGAAATATCTTACACTCCCATGTATAACACTAGAACGGCCGGCTTAGCCATTTTGGCTAAATACGTTTTGTTATTGAATGCCATTTAGGAATCAGTAACCGCAAAACGTTTTTACAAGGTGATTTTTTCATCATTTTTGATGGTCCTTCTGATGGTATAGCAAATATTTTTATGAGTTGAATATTTATCCTTGATTTTAAAATTTTACCTAGACCGGCCATCTTAGCCATTTTGGCTAAATGTCAGTTTGCGCTCATTTACTGAATTTAAAAAACTGCACTCAGGCTTCTGGTGCACTAATATACATGTGGGATCTTCAGGGCATCCACCGCCCTTCCCCCTACCATCCCTTCTTCCCCATTTACCCCTTCTTCCTCTCCCCCCCCGCCCCAAACCCCACTCTCCTCGCATTCACATTATATTCGATTCAATTTTAATGTTCTGTAGTGCTGGCTGAAATATGTTCTCTGTGCGCAAATTCAATGCTTCTCTTGGTTCATGATTACAAAATAACTTCACGAGGAGTGACAAGAGCAAGAAAGTGCATAAGCACATTAGTATGGCACTCACCTGTAACGAAAATGCCACCCGCCGGCGCTAGGCGGTAGCGGTAGATAAGTCTCGGCTAGTCAATGTGAGGTGTTTTCGGGATTCCTACTGAGTCAGGTGTTTTGTTTCTGCCAATGTTTGACGGATGACACTTACATCGTCTTTCGAGCGTGAATTCTACGGCCTCTTCTGTCCTCGAGTATATACCCGTATCCGTGGGTCAAGTCAGCTAGCTCTGATTGGATGTTGTCATTCCTCCTCCTCACCATTTTTTTCGGAGTGCGGGTTTCCATGTTTGGCTTAGCTCGTAGCTGGAGTTACTATTGGTGTTATGTTTTAGCTGGCTTTCTATTGCTTCCTTTGTCAATCGGTCCCAATACCCACAGACCCATACCCTACAAATAACTTGCATTTGGTGTAAAAATGAAAAGTAAAGGTCATTACTGGTATTTAACGTGAAGTGGGAGAGAGAATTGATGATCCTGAAGTTTCAGAATATGATCCGACTTGTAACACTGATGCTCTTCCACGTAACTTGTTGCTCCAGATGGGAAAAAGCAGATTTTGCAAGATTTTGGTGCCAAACATCCTGAGCATAGAGCCTACCAGAACGTGCTCCGTGAAAGGCCTGGTGTTACTTCCTACGCGAAGAGAGAAGTTGATGACACCCTAAGAACCTTGCTCCTCTTTATTGAAGCACCATACTGATCCACATCAAAGAGTATACAGAAACTGAGGCGTGCCTAAAATAAAAAAACGATAATTGGTGTTAACATAGGAAAGAGCTACGGGGTTTTATCACAATTCTGTACGCTCGAGTTTTGTTTGGTGCTAGAACATCCCCGTGGACAAGCAGTCAGAGTTGTGAGGCCTCAAAGTCTGTTCGAAGCTGTGATATCTAGGAACCGGTTCAGGGAAAAAAGTGGTACTTGAGATTTTATGTGAAGTCTATTGGATCAGAGTACATGATGAACGACCGGTTTGTTTTCTTTTCCTTTGTATAGAATAGATTCATTGGCAACTGTCAATACTGTCTACTGTCCTGGTCCGAACATTGCAGTGGACGAGGAACTGTATCTATGTAAAGCATGCGGTTTAGTTTTACATAATTTATGGCAAGCAAGCCTGATAAGTGCGGACAGAAATATTGGTTGGCAGTAGATGTTGATTCTTGCGCGATGGGTTTCCATAGTTGGGAAAATATATGCCACTGAGCGTGTCTCCAATTTTGTAGTTCTAAAGATAAAGGAATAAACCTAGGAGACAATATAAATAGAGCAAGGAAATACATTCCAAAACCCCTGATATACCCCTGAAGTATGAAGGAAACTTTTCAAAATTCTAAGGTTTACAAGTCCAATGATATGACACTCACTGCATATCAAGACAAAACCAACAATCATGTAATTCTACTAAGCTCTATAGATCCTTACGTCCAAGTCAAAGACAATGAGAAGAAATCTTAGACAGTAGAGTATTATTATGAAAAGAAGTGTGACGTTCATGCAATTGAACAAACTGCTCGGCAATCAGTTATAATGTTGCATCTAGGAGGTGGCTTGTGCAGTCGATAAACGATTCGACGCCAGCGCAAGACGCCCGCTGATGATTCAGATGAGAGTTCAGATGAAGAAAGTAAAGATAGGGAAAAGTGCAAAAATTGCCAAGTGTGAGGCACCTTTAAGAATAATCATTTTTATAGGGACATACAAGAGATGCAGTAAGAGTGTTTGTGAAAAATGTGAAGAATATTTCTTACATTTGCGAAGGTTGTGATGTGCAGCAGTGTATGACTGTCCTCCCAAATATTTGTAAGAAAATGTTTTCGTCATCTCTTATGTGTAATTCTTATTATTGTTTTCTGAAAACAAATATCACTTACTTACATTATGAGTGTGATCGGCACATTACTCATTATTGCAAAATCTCTCCCCAACAGGAGTGCAAGAAAACATGCGACAAAAACTAAGATAAGACTTCGTACATAACGCATCGATTATTGTAATATATATTTAATATACGTTTTATTTATTTATTTATTGAATCAATGTAACAAGCACCCTTTCAGAAGTTAGCATCTCATATTTTAACTGTTACATTATTAATGTTACATATTACTGTGCAAACCGATAATGGTGAAGAAACAACATTATTGATGACGAAATAGGAATTTAGCCAAAATGGCTAAGTTGGCCTTTCTAAGGGGTAAAAGATTCCGGCCGTTCTAGTGATAACCATCAACTAAGCGAAATAAAATTTTTTTTAATTCATGTGGTTCTCATTCCATAGAGATAATGAAATGGTTCCTGCACCGTAACGCCCGTATAACTGTCATACTGTTGACAAGGATTGAGTAGGTAATACATATAATATATATTAAAGTAAATATTTTATATAATTCTGAGATGTGGATATATTTTTCATCAATTATGTGACTGCATATTTTCGTGCTTATTTCTAATGTCTCTTCTGAATGTGTATTTAATTTTAATAGAAAATTAAGAAAATAGGAGCTAATATGTAGCATCACTTGTGAGTGGAGCAGGGAATTATTGTTATATGAAATAAGTGACGTTAGTTATAAAAAGTGAAATAATTTGCATTAGACTTTAATGTAATTTCAATTAGACAAGTAAACTGGTAGAGTTAATCGAAATTCTTATAGTTTGGGAAGTGATTGGGCTAACTTCTAGGTACATTTTTTTATACGGCACGCATTTAATTTACATCTCAAAATATATTTTCTTAGAATTTATTTCCCACTTTATTGCTTAATTGCTACTCAAGTGCTCATGCAAGTAATATCCCTGAGCTTTTTCTATTTAGCATACAACGGCGATTAAATTTAGACTGCTCATGCTGACGCTGATGAATAATGCATATAGAGCGAAAAATATATTGAGCAATCTGTTGCCAGTAAATAATTGAGAAGAAAGCAAACTCATGATGAAGTAATGGAGCTGTACAGTGTGCATGCTGCTTCTCAAAGTTGAGAGTGGGAGGGAATGAAGCGGGACTTGAAAGTACGAAAAATTATCGTGAATGCGGCAAATCGCTAGATTGGGGAGCAGATGATGCTATGGAATTTAGCAGCATTCACGTATAATTAGTCTTGTTCACTGCTGTTATTAATTAATTTCGGGTCCGTAAATGGCAATTCTATCAGTTTTCCTAGTAAATATAAGCTTTTAATGTACCCCAGGTTGAGAAAACAAAATTTTAAAAGCACCATTGACGCTTTAGAAGAAATATAAAAAATGAAAGGGAATGTGAACGCTCCCATGGTAACTCCTTACCAAAGTAATTTTATCTCGTGATGTAGTGAAGATTTTGGATTCTTATAAATTTTCATGTCAAAGAAGGTTGCGCATCGTTGTAGGTTGAGATAATTCCCAAAATAAACATATTGGCGACCTGTAGATTCAAATGAATAAAAAACAAACAGCGTGGTGAGTCAAAGAAATAATCGATAGTGAATGTTTAGGGAATTGACGTTGCTAATTTGGTTTCCGTGGTGTTGATCGGTTGATCTCTTTATTGTTTCTTGGTTGTCACCGCATTAGAGCTTTGTTGATGACGACTGTTTCGCTGCTATTCCATACCCTCGAAACTGTCGTCATCAACAAAGCATGTAGTAGCTAACTGTGTCTGGGTGCTTCACCTAGTTACATTTCATGTTAAACCAAATCGTAATTCCCATTTACGAGATAACTTTAGAATTAATTAGACTTAAGACATTCCTTTTAAAGAGTGCGATTGATTTACATGCCTTCATTTCATCCGGCAGAGAGTTCCATCTTCGAGATATCGCAACATTGTACGATTTTCGGTACAACTCCTTCCAATGGTGAGGTATCATTTTGTCGTATGGATGGGATCTTGTAGGACGCTTTTGAATATTTATTTTTAAAACGAATTTAATAGAGGGAGGGTTTCCAGTCTTTGAAGTTTTAAATTCAATTATTAGGGAGAAGTATAGCCGTCATTGGTGTGCTTTTAAACATTTTAGTTTTGAATAACCGTCACTTACATGATCCCATGGTTTTGGATCATAGAATGAAATCGTATTGATAAAATGAAAATAGCCTCATTTTTTTCGATATCAGTCGTCTTCGTGACATTCGCATCCACACCAGATTTATTCCACTCACGGAGGCGTCGCAATGGCTTGCGAGCACGCCCGTTTCACTCCCTGGATCGACGCCGAAGTTATCCGCCGAACGACTTCGTCATCTGCGGGTGGAGTTGGAGCGGAACGGGGATATGTATGATCGCCGTCTTGCACCCGATGATTTCCCCTGGACGTCCCTTGAAATGCAAATGGTAGCCGAATGTGTTAGGGTCGCGAGCGGGAAAGCCAGGGAGGATAGCAGTTTGAGGCAAATCCCATGCTTTTCAACCTTCCAAAGTTTCGAATTAGCCGAGACCGTTGTTTCTGAGCAGCAAAAAAATGAGGAGAGATGAGCCCATTATTATTAAGAACTCTCCGCCATCTCCCGCTTCCTTATATTTCCGCTTCCTAGACTTTTGAGTACTATTGGGGGGCTCCTTATAAATCATTCGGCAGCAGAGAAATTTTCCTCTTTCGGCCAGATGTTTATTGGTGCATTCGTAATGTTTTCGCTCGGGTAACTGTTGCGGAGGAAACTCCACCCCGTCTGTTAGTAATGGCCGTCCATTAATTCAGTGCCCTTCCCACCTCCAAAATCCACTTCTCCCGCGCCAAGATGAAACTTTGAGCGGGAAAATTTTGCTCAAACTGGCGTTGGAAGTTAGCGCCACCTGCAGACTCGGAAACTGAGGCGGAGTTTATTGTACGAAGGGGTGCCTACGAAAAGGGGCCTTCATTAGCGCTTAATGGCGGCACGTGAGCTATTCAGGATGCGAAAACGCCTTGTTTGATACGACGAGGCTAACGACCTCCTCTCCACTCTGGATTGAATATTCATACTGCGTGATTCAATGAGCGTAATTAAATTTCGAAAAGACCTCCCAGGCTTCTAGGATATGTTAGAGTAACCCACCGTAGGTTCACCGTTATTCCATTGAAGGAAAGTGACGTAGATTACTTATCTCTGGGAGGATATTTATGGGAAAGAGGTGCGGTGTTTGAGGTTTCGGTACGTTTTGGTCCTATATACCCAAATGTATGAAACTTCATCTGCCACGTATGACGGTCTGATTGACGCTGATATTTCAAGGTCTATTATCCCCACGCGTACCCAACCAATTTCACACAGGTGACGTATTATGTACACAACGTACAGTTAAAAGCAGTACCTACTTCTTCTCAAAGCTGTTTCGTGTTTTTGGTTTCACACTCGATGCGAAATTCTGCAAAGTCTGTGAAATAAGCTGTGACGTTTTGTTGCACGGTAACACAAAAGACAAACTCATGTGTCGCAAACTTCCCCAACAATGCGGTCATTCTAAAAACATTGACGGGTTCTGAGAAATTGATGCTACTAGTTCATTCATACAGAATGAATACTGGCTAGAAAACGCAACATGCTTTATTTTAGATAATTCATTTTGCCGTTTTGCTTTTAATTTAGGCAATATGACTGAGATTTTTCCCTAGGCATAATAGAGACTATATTGGAATATAATTATAAAATGTAAGCTGCTGTTATGAGTAAGAAGTATAGTATACCATAGTAATACTAATGAAGAAAAGGAGAAGAAAAAATACCTTCATTATAGCAGCTGCCACCCCTCCCATACCAAACGCTCCCTCCCCTACTCCCTATCTATCCGTGGCCATCGTATTTGTAGCAACCCAGATTTTCTCGACAAATTCCTCACCAACCTTCATCAATCCCTTCTTAAGCGTGGCTACCCAGAATCCCTCCATCAAAAAATTCAAAAAAACAAAATTTCGGCTCCACCAAACCTCCTCCCACCAAAGACTCCCACATCCTCTCCATTTGTACCACCTATTTCCCAGGGGTACAGTCCCTTAATTCCATCTTGAAAGACCTCTATCCCATCCTTAAAAACCACGTTTCCACCGCCAAAATTTTCTCTAAGCCCCCCTCAATCACCTATAGGCGGCCGGCTAACTTGTCCGATATCTTCAAATCCACCAAGCCCCTCTCCAAAACCCCTGTTGCTTCCAAACCCACTCCCTCCCCTTGTAATCGTGCTCGATGCAAACTATGTCCTATCTTTACCACACCCCCTCCTCCCAACGCCTCCATCCCCTCTCTCCCTCACCCTCCTCCCGCCTCTTGCATCACCAGCAATGTGGTTTACCACTTGCAATGCAAACTCTGCCCAGCTTACTATATTGGTAAATCCTCGACTCCCCTCAATATACGTATTAATAATCACCGTGCTAATTGTAAAAATCCTTCCCAATCTGCTTCTCTTCCCGTTGCGATACACGCCTCCCTCCACAAAAAATCCTTCAACCACTGCTACAATGTTTCAGTTCTTTTTTCCCTCCCCCCAGCTGCACCCCCCCTTGAACTGAAATCGGTGGAATTATCTTTTATTTGGCTGTATAAAGCATTTCAAACTCCGGGTATCAATGTCTTTCACTAAACTCCCTTCCCCTCTTCCCCCTCCATTCCCTTTCCTGTCTGCCCCTCCCTTTATTCCCCTCTTTCTCCTCCAATCTCTTCCCAGCCTGGCCCAACCTGCCCTCCCCTGCCTGCCCCTCCTCTCCTTTCTTCTTTCTTCTCTCCTTACCCACATCTGCATCCAGTACTCTCTCCAGTTCGGAAGAAGACAGTTGATTGCTGTCGAAAATTAAACAACCATTCGTGTGAGTTTCTTTTGTTTGTGTCACTATGTTTTTACTTGTCACGCCTGTGACTCCTTATTGGGTATATATATATATATATATACATATTCTTGACTTATTTGTTTCACGCCTTACGCTGAACATACTTCTGCAACGGATGGCTTTTTAGCGATACAGAAAAAGTATTACATATTACGTTTAGTCGTGTATTAATTTTTTTAAATAATTGGGAAAACATACAAACTATCCATCGTTACATTTTTGATGCAATCGGCGAGTCAGAACTTACTCATTTCTTCTTCCTTATTTTAATTACTTCCTCACTTCCTCATTTACATAATGTGCCTTCCGAGCGCAAAGCCGTACCGTATCCCATGAAAAACGGCTTCCATGGTTTGGTAAATATAGGTAGTGAAGTGAGTAGCTGATACTTTTGATTTATTATAAAGATGAGATCTTTTTATTTGTAATGAGGCCAAATTCAATGAATTTTATGTGAAATTATGCCCTGCTGAAACAGCCATAATCACTTCAAAATACCCATTATAATTACCCATTACCCATAATACTAAGTAGTTTTATTTCGTCAGGGTTATCAGGATCTATTCCACGAATGTCCTGCTCTCTCAACTTGCTGGCTGCTTGACGTGTAATATATTCGCCTTAATATCTCAGAAATATTTGTAAGCTTAATTCGTCGTTTACACTTATTTCTTGCCATTACCAAATTTCAATATGAATTGGTTATGGACATACGGCAAAATTGTTACCTGCCTCACAAAGCTATTTAAAAGATGTAGGTACACCTAATTAAATCACTGATTATGCTATCACTAAGATTATGAAAGAGAACTAATCGAATCTCAAAAGCTTGGGATACACACTCGGGCGTACATAAAAATGAGAATACCAGATAATGAGAGTCATATAATTGGTGATCATAGAAGCGCATGACCTCGTCAAATAATTCCTACGTCACTGTGGTTGAAGTTAGTCTTTCAAGTAGTGTTAACTTCGTTATGAATTCACGGATGCTATATCATTGAAAAACATCTGATGTCTCTTTTCATTGATCGTTTTTAGAGGCTCGCCTAATGTTAATTACTGAGAGAGATGTTACTTACATGCCTTTATTATTACGTGATCACGTGTTCTCTGTCATATGCAAGTGTATTAGAGCATGTCTCTTGCAATGGTACATACATAATTGCTACGCTTGTCTTTCACTGCTAGCATGGATGGCTGTGTCCTAAATGTGATCATAATGTGACAAAGAGAGTACGTGCCCATACGCATACACATGAAATATTCGGTAATAACCTTAATAAAGGTCATTTTCCTTTGAAGTGTGACTTCGATTTGCACTAATTTGAACAAATATTGCCAGATATATGAATGGCAAAGGATATTATTAGCGATTTAATGGTGTCCATTAATGGTTGGTTTATTATTTTGATTGCCTAAATTTTGTTCTCTTCAGGCTCCATCTCGTTAACTTTCACGTCAATCGCCTATTGATTGACTTTGGCTTGGCATCTGAATAGTTGGTTTTACTATCGTGTTCATGAAATTGATTGACGCTTGAAAGTCTCGTCAATGAAATTCAATTTATGTTGATGTTTCGACGAAATCTGACAGGATGGGGAACTGCTAGGGAACCAACGATGGGGTTGTCATCCAGTCAAGCAATCTATTACTCCATCTTTTTGGGCTAGTCTGATTAGTATTCCAGTCTATGAGATGAGATATAAAAATATTTTACGTGGGATTTTTTGCTATGATTAAGAGGCTACAATATCTGTGACTAGCTTCTAATAGCATTCAAAAAGTCGCTGCAAGGGTATGATACAAGCCTTTAGGCAAATTGGGAAAGTGCGGGAACATTTTTCCTCTGATAGTTTTTGCTGGTGTGCTTCAGTCATCAATGCTGAGAGTAAAATTGAATGCAAACATCTGTGATAGTCTGTCTCTCTCATGGAGCTAAATGTTTCTTACTTGCAATCATAGATAGGGGCGGAAACCTTTTGGTGATGTGAGACGTTGATTCTGAAAAACAGATAGTTTTGTAAAGAAATTTATCTAAAATGATCTTAATCGTTAGCATGTCTGCGGGCTCTCATTCCGGATTACGTTAAAACATGAGACACTATGAACATTTATAGCCGCTAGATTTTCATGTACAAGGATTTTTTCCTCTTCATTTAACTTGAATGCGATTTTTCTCGTTTGGTCCCCAAATTCTTGCACCCCAAGATGTGGCGGCACTGCATCGAAGTAATTATTATCATTTCACGCCTTTTCATTTCTGTATTTCCCGCCCTAAAATCGCTGTTTTTTTATCAGATGTTTCGTAGATGCTGACTTCATCAATGTATATGGAGTGGATAATATAGGAGTATCTATGTTTTGGTGGTCTTAGCAGCTTTATATTGCGCTTACTTTTATTCACCGAGTTATTTTTCCTGCTGAGGTGAAATACAATTAGCCCCTATTTTATTTTTTTAACCTTAGAACATTCAAAAGTTTCATATTTACCTTTATTAGCCACCAATTGGCTCCTTGTTACCTTTCGTTAAATAATTTTTCTTCACAGATGTACTTCTTCGTTTATGTATTTTTGCAAAACTCTACAATTGACTAATCAATACGGTGTTGATGGTAATTTCATCGAATCCTTTTTCTAAATTTTAACATATCTTTGTAATTTTCTATCGACACGCATTCATTGTGCAGTGTAACTCTTCAGTAACCATTAAAAAGATGAATTGTCATGTTATGAATATGCCAAATTTATTAGCTGAGATTAAATATTAGACAGCTAATTTCCGGTTGAAAGTTTGAGAACATACGCTCATATTATTTCATAAAAGAATCTTCTACCGGAGTTATGACGTTCCTAAGGCATTATAAGTAAACTCAGTGTTCTTCAATAATCCTTGACTCTCGCATTCCAGTTAAAAACTAAGTGGGCTTTTTACTGATTTTTTAATGAATTTATGGCTCCAGCAAATGCTTTATTTTGAAATAATTGATGCAAAATGCCTTAGTGGCTGTTGTTGAGGTATTTAAAAAAATACTATTAAGAAACAAATCTTGTACTTTATTCGGTTTGTAAAAAGAGTTTGGTCTTCATTGAGTAGAATTTTATTAGGATTAAACCATGTTTTACGGAGCGTTGCTGAAGCTAAAACTGGTATCGCTGTTAGGAAGATTTGGTACCGCGAACTTACATATTTTGGGACAACGGTTTCGCCGGCGTTGCAGTCGGCGTCTTCAGTCTTAGACCTTCAGTCTGCCGTCTTATACATATCAACCGTTAGAGTCAGGTGCGCGGTGATAGGTTGATATACCATTGTTGTTGAAAAGACATTTTCAAACTATTGAAAGTTTGAAACCGTCTTCTCTATTGAAATTTTTAAGATTTTTGTAAATTTCAATGGCTTCTCTTATAGGACGAGGAAAGTACCGATTTTCTCTGGTTATATTCTTGGAAGAATACCCGAAAGACCAGATCTTTCTAATGAAATACTCCTCGGAAGCCTTCACAAGGATGGCATCGTTGTTGTTTAGTAAGTTAAAATTTCGAATTTCGGGAGTGCGGAGGAGAGATGCAGAGGGTAAGAGTAAGAGAGAATGTGGTACATGTAGAGATAAAGTTGTTCCTCTGATTCTTGGAAGCGATTACTCTCAGTGGCTACAATTTCCTTCTTAACACATCTTTACGTGAGGTATTTTCTGTGGTAGCGTTGAGACTTTCTTGGATGTCAATCTTTGACACGCAAGGTCACGTAAGTTAACTGAGTTGAAAACTGAGTTATAAAGCGTGCAGCAAAGATCAGCATGATACGGTAAATGCCGTAATGATAACCTCTTTAGTGTTACTGACCTTTTGCAGCAACTAGGATGGGAATCGCTTTCAGACCAACGATTAAAATTTAGACTTATTTCCTTAGTACTTATTTAGATATATTATGTTAGTTCCAAACCAATTTATTCTCTGACGATGTTAATTTTATTTTACGCAATCCGGCATACTACGGTAGATCAGGTCATAAGGATAAAATTAGGGAACTAGACTGCGGAACGGATAGATTTAAAATGGTATTTTTCACGCGAACGATAAGAGACCATAACAGCTGCCATGGAGACTTTTAACTAGGTTTGTCGATAGGTAAAGTAGCTCTTGGTAGTAGTAGTACTCATAAATACTTGTATCCTTATCTGCTACCTAGTACTTACAGCACGCCGTGTATGTTTTCATCATAACTCTTGAATCTCTGTCCATTTGTGTAGTTGCAAAATACACAAATAGAAACGGTCCCTCTATCATTGTAGCATATCTGTAGTGTAGTACAATAGTGAGGTTTCGCCTCGTGACAAGCATTAGTGATTTATGCTTATGCATAATTAGTCGTAGTTATACTAACTTTAGGGTATAGTGTGGTGCATGTTGGTGACTACTCACCCCCTGCCACATACCCTTGAGGTGGCTTGCAGGGTATTTTGTAGATTTAGATGTAAGACAACACTTGGATAGAGGTAGTGGACTGGGCATATTTACGCCATGGTAGAGGGAGGTTAATGTCCGTCTCATCCTTTCCTGCCCTTTTACTATTCCCTCAGTCCCTGTTAACGGAACATTTTTCCCGCCAAGGAGGTTAGAAAAGAAATGGAGGCGACATACCACTTGATTCTTGAAGCCAATTCCGCCATTCCAGTCGGCACAGTTTAGACCTTCCTCTGGCTCACGTGTCCGGTGGTCGCTTTCGATTTTCGTCAAATCTATGTTAAAAACCACAGACCAGGCGATGTTTTGTGACTGGTTTGGCAACACCTACTCGGCACAAAACCCTTCCCAAGCACCCGTATTCTTGCTTCACTTTTGCCTATGAGCGTTCACGGTCATGCCTACTCCATTTCATTTTAACCTCCTTGGTTCCCGCTGAGAGCGGTCCCCTTGACTCTAGATTCTCTCATCTTTGATGGCTGCCACCCCCCGCTAGTATCGGAAGCACGCATTCCATCCAACTCCATTTTCGGCCCTATTTAAGCTTCGGCCCAACCGAAAGGTCTCCCACGCACCATCTGATCGAAACACAGGTATTGCGGATGAGTGGTATGGGAAGCAAGGGCGCCGGAAGGGGGAAAGTTTGCCATTGCCGCTCGAATAGACCGGGCGTGGGGGAGGGTTGAATCGGCGAGCGCGACCTGTCAACTGCCAGGAAAGGGAGGGAGTAATGGGTGTAATGGAAAAGGGGAGTTTTGTAGAGACCTCTTTTCAATCCCGCATGTGCCCAAACCGAGACTGGATTCCTCAAACCCGACCGATTTCACCGTTCGAACGGAATTTACCAAACAACACTTTCATCAAAGTCAAAGCGAAACTCATGGGAAGAAAGCTAAAGTCAGTAACTGACAAGAAATTTATTCCCAGAAATAGGAGCTTTCACATCTCAGTTGCCGGTATCGAAGCATAGTGCATTAACGAGCCAGGTGAATTCCTGCATTTCATGTTGCGTTTATGTTGTTCACTATGACATCGATTATTTGGTTTTTGGTATTTTATTCGGTATTTCTTAGCGGCGTCATCATGAATTTCGATGAGAGTATATAAGGATCATCTCCTTAGGCACATCAAAATGTAGGATCGCACATACAAGAAGTTCTCCGTTTCATCGAAGTAAATTTGTTTTGATTGGCCGAAAACTATTTACTTGTTTGAGAAAATGAAAATTCGCGTCTAAGCGTTATAAAGTTTTAAATATAGCATATCTATATTTTTTATTATATTTACCGAGTATTTTTCCATGCACCTGTGCTGTACACAGCAATAAGCGCATTAAAAAGTTATAATTTTACAATAGAAGAAAATAAACTCTTCAGTACCAAGTGTCATAGCATAATAAGTAAGGATCAGTTTGAATTTTGGAGTATTTTTAGGGAGGATAATCCATCAATTTGTTGAATAACTAGTGGCTAATACTTTTCACTACCAGTATATTGGCTAAATTTTTACCAAGGCTTGAATAAGGTCTGTAGTTGATAATCTCTGTCTATCCTCTGTGCGTGTAACCAATAAATAAAATTGAAAAAACCTTGTCAACAAAGGTATGTTAACTACTTTCATCAATTTATTTCCATCCTGCCGTGGAATTTCCTTGAGCATTATGAACGTTATCATTGAGTTCATAAAACAGAAGTTGTACACAACTTATTACTTTCCAAACTGACCCTTTATTAACAAAATTGCATTATCCAACTCAAAATACAACAAAGGATGCACCAGCTGCGATTTATATTTCTATTTATTACGCATGAATTTTTTCACACTATGTACTTATAAGTTTCGTTCATTTGATCTAGTGTTATTCAATGCATAGGTGCATCTATGTACAGCGTATCTATAGTCTGATATACTTTTTTTATGTGGACTATTTACAATAAAATGTATCGGCATTTAAGATGCAATACAATCTATATTAATGCATAAAAATGTGGTTGTTTCTTTCTGTACGCTCGTTACTCTTCTCCTATAAGATTACTGAATTTTTTTACCTGAAATTTGGTATGAATCTAGCGTGTATACTAAAGAGTGTTATAAGCTGTATGAAAAAGACTTCTGGGCCCAAAAAGCTGTCCCCTATGTTTTACTACCATAGTAAAAGCATTGGAATCAGTGGAAAGGTTTTTTTGCCTTTTTTATATTACTTGCGATCAAGATATTAAAATACTCACTATCAGATGGGAAAAAGAATGAAGTATTTAATTATTGCAATCAATTTTGTTTTTTCGTAAAAGTTGCGTTTTCAATTAAAAGATTTATCAATTTTTCTCCGATTTCAGCAATTTCATTTTACCTTGAAAACCAACCAACTTTTATACATTGCATTACATTAAATGATCAACATTAGCGAATTGCAGTGAGATTTCATTTGGGGAATTTTGTAACCCATTCTCTCCATGTGCACTTAACGACTTTGATATAGTATCTGCATTTATCACGTCACATAGGTTCTTATAATTAGGTCCCATTGGTATGCGTTGTTTTACTTAATTATTACATTGAAGCTGATGTATGACTGTAGGCTTTCCCGGAGAATGATGTGAGTGAAGATTTTACTACTTTTATTAAAGTTAAGAATGCTTTTGTTGCTATTAGATGTTATTAAAATACTTTAGGATGACAATATTGACTTTTTCAATCACATCGACACCTAGTCCATTGCTGGTGAATGGTTGAAGTACATGTTCCAGCATAATCCCGATAGAAAAAGTGCCTTGAGGCAAAATATTTAAGCATGGTATTTTATTCGAGATAGTTGTTCTGAGAGCTGTTGAATAAATGTTTTTCTATTAAGCAAATGTGATTTGGATATGGAGAAAATTATTTTGAATTTGAACTGAAGTACTCGTATTATGTCAAAATACATGGGAAAACTACCAAAGATTTGGCTATTTTAACTTTTAACTTTATTCAGTGGGATAGGAACATCAAATGCTTTTTCTTTGATCAAACTAATAAATGATTGCAAAACCTTTAAACTGCTCTCATCTTTACTTCAAGGGAATTCAAATCTTATAATTATCCGTTAGCAGTCTTTGTACCCGGTGTAGGTATGCATTCATCATTGGGATATTAAGTGCTCTAACTCATTCATGAAAACTAATCCATTTCAATTGTTAGGCAAGATGTAGGCAGTTTTTTTCAGTCGCCATGCAACAAAGTCTTTTAAAGGAAGCATTTGTCTTTTAAAGTTTCCACAAAGTTCTTTATGAGTGTTCTTGCTCGCTCTTTTTGTTTTACCAAGTTTCTAAAACAGCGCGGAAGAGGCGAGTACTTAAGTAGAATCGCATGGAAACCTATTCATTTAAGGCAAGGCGGTATCGCGCAGTAAGTGGCGTTTGGAAACTCTTTACCTTGTAGTCGCAAAAAAATCCCCTTGTAAGCAGCGCTGAACGAAGGAGAAATATCACGCGTTTCCTTTATTTACTGTCTACTTGCTTGTTTTTGAAAGGCATCCTCTTGTTTTCCACACGCTTGACACCCCGTTTTAGAGGCAGGTACCTTTCCCCAATAGAAAGAAAGTGATGGATTTTTTCTGGGTCTGATTGCTTGTTTGTTAGGGTGGGTATAAAGTGGATGAAATGGCTAAATGTAATGCTAAATTGAAATCGGTATTTTTTTCATTGTGAGAGTCATGAGCCTAAAATGTACATAATAGCTTTCGTTAAGTTGGTCGTAGTTGCCTTGCGTTCAGACGGTATTTTTCTTGCTCTTATCCCCTCACAAGCAGCATTCCAGTCAACCTCTATTTCATTCCTTTCCCATTTCTTACAAATCTTATTCCGCAGAAGCAACTCCAAGACCTACAAATGATTAAAGCATTGCCGAAAATCCAATTTTATGGACCCAGTTTGGTGAGTTAGCAATCTGGTTCCGATATAATCGACTACATTGGGATGTTACGAACGCGAAGGCTAATGGCTATCGGTTTTCCACTTGGGGTATCATTTCCTCCGGGGGTGGTTTTCCAGAAGCCACTCTTTTATCCCTGCTATAAACTAGTAAAGACGACGGCCTGTTAAGCGTTACTAAGAATTTGCACTCCCTTCTAGTTTCTTTGTTGCACAGAGAACAGATCAGTCTAAACATTTTGAATTGTTTTACAGAGAAACTTCAAGTAGAATTCTTTAAGACTTTAAAACGGTTAATTTAAGCACAGTAGTGAATAAATTAAACAATTTATGATAAAAAGCAGTTTTTGAGTTTATTACAGATAATGTGGAATGAGGAGCCTTATTTTTATCTACATTAAACTTTTTTCTTCCATGAATATGGTGCTTATACTCATTACGTCTTTCGGGGAATGTTTATTTTTATAAAATATAAATTTACTGCGCCCTCCATATTTACAGGATTAAATTTTAAGTGAATCTTACCACCTAACCAAAAATTTCTCTGAAAAAATAGGACGTCAATAGGCTGCAGGCGTTTGAGATGACGATACAGAGGAGAATTTTAAGGGCAGAGGAGAGAGGTTTAGTGGCCGGAAAGGAAGACAAAAGAAGTAGTGCTGGGCGTGGTGGGTGAGTAGAGGAAACTTCTGGGGGAAATTATGTGGAGGCAGAGTTGGTGTTTGGTAGTAGTAATGAGGGGCGACGGGACCTTTTAAAGTGGAGGATGCTGGGTTCGCGGGGTAGGGGAAGAAAGAGGTTTTACGGACGGGATGAAGAGAGGCAGGAGGTATTCTGAGATGAAAAAAATCTTCTAAATAGATCCATAAGAAGTTTAGAGGATGTTTACTCTCGTTCATTTAAACCTACAGTAACCGGTAGGTTACTCAAAAAATAATGTCCAAAAACATGACGATGTAGCCCTAGAGTTTTCGTTTCAGTAAAAATATTCCAACTTCTACTCAGATTCTTTTAATTATTTATAATTTCACATTTCGATTCGTCGGAAGTAAAAAGATTACATTGGAGTCTATTAAAATAAGGTCGTTCAATGGCCATTTCCAATTCGTCCATGCAAGAAAGCGTTAGTAAGGGCTTATTATTTACATTTCAAAGACAATATTCCCATTATTATTTTTTTAAATCAGATACTTTCATCTCGTGTAAAGTAAGAGAGCTAAGAATGTCACAATTCCATTTATTCCTCGCCAAGTGAGAAATCAGTGTTATTGCTTTTCCCGTGAGTTCATTGGTTTTATGGCTTCGTTACTTTGATATGTACTCTATTTTACTAAATCAGGTCAATAGCTGCGCCATTAGATGAATTGTAATAATGATTTGAAGTGAATCTCATTTTACTTTGAACACTAGTTTTTAAAAGCGAGTTCTTCGTGTAAAACTATTTGTCTTGTAATATTTGTTTATCTTTAGGGAGTTTGATTTTTAAGGTTGTTTAAGGTTGCCCAACATGAAAAATAATGCCTATGAAGTAATTTCAGCTTATCATTTTAGTTTAGTGTGTTGCATTTTTCATAAATAATGGCATACTAACAAAACAAACAATTTTAGAGCATATCAAAACTCTTTCATCAATAGAAGTCAACACTTAGGTAATTATTCGCACGTAAATGTCCAATTAGGTGGGCCAATGTGAACTAGCTACATGTATAATGACATTGATAATTTGTCCTCTGAGGTCATATGTATCTCTTTTAACGAGATTAGGCCCAAGGGTTGTTCATAGAATCTTTCAAAACATGCAAAGAATTTCAATATCTTGCCCAAGCCAGTCTCACTTGGCCTACACCGCCTTGGCGTTTCTTAAAAATCTACTTCATTGAATATTTGACCTTTATAATGAGAGTAGATCTTCCTTTTACCATTATGATAGTGGTAATCTTCTTCATCACTTGTTTCATCCAAGTTCTTTACTTTCCGCTGATTTAATTTTCCAAGCATCCAAATTGAAAATGAAAGCATGCCCCGAACGTTTTGGTCGTTTAATGGCCAACATCTAGCGGGACTTCGGTTAACCCCGTCGCCTCTGAACGGTGCCTCTTTTGAGGGGTTCCGGCAGGAGGACGTCATTTCCCTCTTTCAAGTTTGTCCGACGATTAACCTTTCCAACCGACCCCTCCCTTCTTTCGCACTTAAGAGCAGCCCTATCCCCTTTTTTTCAGCTGCACAACACACGGTTTTGCCCCTCGCACCCCCTCTCCCGTCCGAAAAGTCTCCATTCCCTTGTCGTGTCCCTCACCTTGTCTCCGCATCTTTCATTTCCGAGCCCTGCCACTTTTACTGCTTCTCCTCCATCCACAGTATTCCTCCCTTTGCCTCCCTCCCTCCCTCCCCCTCTCTCCACCCCTCTCTCCACCCACGCACCCTCCACCTTAACGGCTTTCCAGCCGGAGGCCCCCTTCATCTCCGCGGAATTCCTCGCGAACTCGTAAACCCTAGCTGCGAGGAGGAGGGAAATTAGGTTTCCGTCTCCCCGTATTCGCGGCGCCATTTTTTCCCTAAACGAAACGCATTCTTTAGAGGTCTGTGCCCGAATGGCACGGGGGTGGAGAGGGGGTTACGGGAGCGGTGATGGCGATCTCACGAAATTATACGCGGGAGGCGTATCTTTGAGGACAGATAAGACACCTTGGTGTTTTCGCAGGTGTGAGTATGCGATGAAACCCTTTCACTCTTTTGGGTGAATAGTTGTGAAACCAAGAATAATAAGTTTTCCTTAGTGTAATTCATAATCATTTTAAAAATTCCGATGCTGCCGTTCTACCAACATTACGCCTTAGAGTACTTGTGCTTGTTGTAATTTGTAGAGTATGTTTAGTAAACGGATTGGAATTGATGTGCCTTGTGAAGTTTAAAAAAAAACATGATGGTCCGTTTCAATTCAGAGCATATTCCTCATAAGCCATTTCTCCCTCCCTTATTATCAACAGAACCTGTTTGATTAACTGCAGTTCGTTTCTTTTACATGAACATTAAAGAACCTACAGATCTCTCTCTCCGTCAACCTCTAGTTCTCCTTTTCGCATTTCCAATTCCTACTTATCTATCTCTTCCTAGTGGTGCTTCCAATTTTATTTTCCCACCAGTTTTTTTTTCTAACGAGTTCATCGTGCTGCAGGGTGAACCCTATATACCATTTTTCTTTTGGATATATTTTATGAATCTTCGGTGATCGTGAACAATGGGACTATGTATTTGACCCACACCTGTTGGCAGAAGATTTCTTTATTGCTTTTTACAATTACAAGTCCTTTCTAATGACATATCATTGTAATTAATTTTGTGTGCATCTTCATATCTAATTCTGCCTGTCCCTTTGTTCACTCTTTGGAATACATAAAAATAAATTGAAACATCTATAAAAATAAATTGAAACTTAAGTTACAAGTTTAGAGTGACTCTTTGATTTTAATTATTATTTTTAAATATTAAAGTTTCATGAAAAAATCTGAGGATATAATTTTTTCCAATCAATCAGAATAATCTGCTACAAGCCGGCACATGTTATTTGTTCTATTATGTCAATATTCTGTGTGCCAAGAATTAATAGTGGTAAAAACATGAATAAACATATCGAAGAGCTTTAGAGCTGACTGATGGTTGTCTATGGTTAATGAAGGCAGACCCATAGTTTTCCCAAAAATGATAATTTTTTCGCATGCATGGTATCGTTTTGTAATCAATGTTTTTTGTGGTATGTATTCCTTTGTTTTTCGGAATTAAGGGGTGATGTTTTTTTAAGGCTTTACTAACGAAGAGATAGCAAAACCAAGGGGTCTTATGTGAGACGAGACAGTTAAAGGGAGAAAGAAATGGGCTGGGGAAACTTTTTAATTAGGTTTTCCAGAGGAGAGAAATATAAAAGCTTGCCTTCATATTGTGTAATATTCCTGAAAAAAAAATAATTTTGGTGAGAGATCTCCATTTCGCATGATTTGAAAGACGGACAAGTTTTTCATCGCAGATGCGGCGTTTCCCATCGGCGAGGCCCGTTTCACCCGATTTTCTCCGGAATATAAAACTAAATGAAGAGATTTTGCCGCGGGGCTCGCGCCAAATTGATTATCTTACGATGGAAACAAAAGCAAGTACTCGCAGGTGAAGACAATATTACGAGGCATATGAAATAAGAAAATCTGAATTATTATTATTGGAGTCGTCATTAGCGCTTACATTATGGAAAACCAATACCTACCGTGTTTATAAAAAAAACGGATTATTTTGAATGCAAATATGTGTCAAGTCAAATGGACAATCTGTTTGGTTTTCTTTTCTCGCAATAACTCGTTAAATGTATTTTTTCAATATCTTGTAACTATGAATGCAAAAACTGAGACAAAGAATAAAGAATGTAATTTTCTTTCAAAAGGTGGTGCAACGATCTTAGATTAAGATTTTGACTGTTTCACACCACTAGTTTACTCTACCTTAGACTTATAAACAGTCACTGATTCTTTAGAACTTTCCCAGTGGTTAACTAGTCATCCTCTTCCCAATTATTCATACATCCTTGTCATTCTCTTTGTTGCGTAATTACCGTTCTTTCTTCCTTCATGGCTCATAGCCTAATATAATTTCATTATTTCCGTCTCCATCCGCTCTGCTGTCATCGTTGGATTTCTCTGCCAAATATTCCTTTGCGACTGCTTCCTTGTTTTGCCTTCCTTTATTTATTTTTTTTATTTCGCCATGCTTATTTTTTCAAACTTCCCCCTAATCTAATTCCCAAAAACTTACAGTTAATTATAATCGCCTTCATTCAAAGAACTGATATAGTAAACATCCTTTAGGTGTTTTTCCCTGACTCAAATAGTCTGCTGCTAGAGTAATAATTATATTATGCGTTCTTGCTATAACAGAACTTTTATATTTACTTAGAACATTTAATTCCTTTACGTAATTCTTCGTTCTTTAATTTAATAGGAATTTAAACGTTTTCTGCTGCCTTCTTATTTCAGAAATGTCTTTATTTTACCCTCCCCATGCCTGGTTTTAATTTAATTTTCTTCAACCGCGTTCTAGTCTTGTTAATAATTTAAAATATTTAGTTAATGTATATAGGTTCAAGGCAGTAACAAGATGGACCATGTTGGCTAGCTTAAAATTAGGAGTGTGTTCTTTGAAGCTATGAAGGGATGTTGAAAATACTTATGCACGAAAAAATACAATGATACGGTGGTAGAGGGGTATAAAAACTTTTAACAGTGACTTTGCAAAAACTTTTTAATGATTCGACAGCACGTCCATGTTTATTAGTCCATGCTTTTAGTTCCTTGTCTTGACGAGAGCCTTGCTAATTACAAGTTTCTGAAAGCCAGGTCATTTCCTCCTCTCTCTATTTCTCTCTTGAGTCTTGCACATTACAGCAAAAATTTCTCGCCTTGATATATAGAAGGCATTGGCATTACTGTCAACTATTATCACCAAGTTTATCCTCACTTTGTTCCCCATCCCTGCCTGCGTAAGTCATAAATACTGATCGAGCACTTCTTACAGCTCTCCTATTCGTGAACGTAAAACGATTTTCTCATGAACAGTTGTCTGCTACTTTCTTCAAAATTTAATAATATATGTATACGGAACATGGATAACTGTATTCATAGAATAATTATGAATCACTGTTATTTTTATTTCGTATCTCCTTAGGAAGTTGTCACAGTTCAAAGCGTCTGGATCGCAGCTTCATATGTACCTTAATAGTTTAACACTCTCTTTCATCTTGCTGGTTCATTCGCTCGTTTGGTGACAAACCCTAGTTGTTTGTACCCCAACCCAAGAAGTCCGTCAATTTTTCTAACTATCACAGCCGTAACTGCAACCTCCTCAGTCCTACTTGGTGACCTGTTTATGGAGTTGGAGATGATTTTTTCGCGTCTTTAATGAAACATGGATGTTGTTGTAACTTCACCAATGCGACTTATATGTTTAACCTACACACAAGAGAAATCCGTAACCTCCGTCAACTAGAGTTTACCGTCTATTTTAAACGCTACAGGAGAACAGGGGAAGAGATCGATCATCATTAATTAATGATGACCTTAAAAATATGAGGGTGAAAGAAAAATATAACGTATGCTTTGGCGTCTAAACCCATTTGAAGTCATCAAAATTTCACCACCTTTAATAACATTAAAAGCTTTCGTTGAACCTTATTTGCCAAGGACTTCAGATAGTGAGGAATCAAACGTAGACCATCGAGGAAAATAATAATGATTTAGCCAGTCATCCAGCACAACTTCTCTTCCTCGACAGGTAACGACCTATTTTCTTTGAAAGGTTAGCTATGCGGAACAGAGAAAGAGGCGCCTCTTTGTTGTTCCATTGCAAGAAAAGAAAAGGCTCATTAAATGCTCAGTTCTCGGGAGACCTCTAAAGGAAATAGAAAGAATTGTGGGATGAATCACAGAACATTAATGGTGTAACGTGTGTAATGTATCCTTCAAGAATGGGGATTTATCGGAGCAGATATATGACGGCTTTTGATTTAAATCTCATTTAAGTACCTTTAGTCGTCCATTTAAAATCCATTCATTGAGGATTTTGAAGAAATTCTTTGGAAGCTATAAGTAACCCATAGTAAATTTCAGTGACTGAAGCTGAAATTGAAATAATGCAAAACATGGGCAATGGGCATCAAATATCTTTTGTGTTTAAAATTAACTCTAGTGTACCTACTTTGATGAGTGGAGCATGTGAAAGACTATCCTATACTTCCCTCAGCTCACATTTCCATTCCCTTCCTTAAGAGCCATTGCAGGAGAGAGTGGTGCAGGTCTTGGGACAATACATTTTTGATTTCGCTGAAATTTTCAGAGTATCTTCAACTAGTAGCCAAATGAAAATGTGTTAGACGGTTTGTTTAAAAAAAATTTTTGTTTTTTGTGGGCCTCCAAATGTCAGGGTCGGACGCAAATTTGGCCGCATGATGGACAAATTAAACAGGCAATAAATTCTAATTCTCACAGGCGCTCCTGCTAAAAACTATAGTTGGTGATCGAAGACATCCTAAATTACACATATTTACATATTTGACCAAGGGTCACTTTCTGCATTGTCTTTTTAGAGGGTTTCAAAATAAAACAAAAATATATGAGAAAATCATGAAATTTAGTGCCAATTTTTTGCAATGTCCATAGTTTCCCAATTTAATTTTTTTGTCATGTTGTAGAGGGTGTAATGTAGAATTCATTTGTGACTAAATTTGACATGGTCACTATAGGCATACAATTCAGGATGCTTCAAAAACATGGTAGGTGTTCTATAATCCTTCCTGCTACTCGCCCTTTCGGTGGTTCGTGGATTATTACGTGGACTCAGGTGCAGATTTTGAAGTAGATATTTTTTGTAATATGCACTTAGTGAAATATAAGTTAACTCTTAATCTGCTTATTACTCCGCTGAGGGAAATAATTTGACATTCACATCAGATATCAAGGGCTGGGACTTAAGTTTTCATTTGTCTACATCTACATCTACATATTACCCCGCAAGCCGCCTCAATAGGCGTGTGGCGGGGGGTGTTAGGACACCAGCCGTTTAAAGATAAAAAGGAAACGCCCTAAATGAAATTACGCCTAGCATTTATTATAGTCCCTTATTGTTCGGGGGAAAAACGAATTCCCATACCTATCCGTTCGGCAAAATATCTCTCTTAATTTATCGTTTCTGTCGGACCTGGAAATATAGTGGGGTTCTAATATGATGTTCTCCGTGTCGCTCTGAAAGATATCTATTCTCAATTGTTCAAGCAATCTAAGCCTAGCGCGTAGCCTCCGAGTCTCTAGCGGTTCCCAGCCTAATTCGTTTAACATCTGTGTAACGCTGTCAGTACGCCCGTAGCTGTTTTTGACGAATCGCGCAGCTTTCCTTTGTATTTTATTAAGTTCCCGGACTAAGTCTTTCTGCACCGGATCCCATATGCTCGCTGCATATTCAAGGTGTGGCCGGGCGAGTGCGAAATAGCACCTCTCTTTTACTTTTTCATCCGAAAATCTTCCCACAATACGCTTGACGAATCCTAGCTTCTTCAGAGCTCTGCCACAAATATTTCTTATATGTGCTCCCCACGATAGGTCCGAAGTTATCGTAACTCCTAGATACTTCACTTCATCTGTCGCCTTTATGTTAACACCATCCACAGCATATACATGGGAATAGTTGGACGACCTCCGCAAGAATTGTACCGCCGTGCATTTGCTTAGATTAAGTTCGAGTCCCCACTCTTGGCTCCACTCATGAACGTTGTTTAAATCCGATGATAAGGTTTCAAAGTCAGAGTGATCACTAATTTCACGATAGATGACAGCGTCGTCGGCAAATAGACGTATTTTACTGCTAATTCGAGAGCATAGATCATTTATGTATATAATGAACAAAAGGGGTCCGATCACGCTTCCTTGCGGGACACCTGATGTCACTTTAACGACATCAGAGCTAATTCCGTCGAGAACTACCTTTTGCTTACGATCACTCAGAAAGTCGCGTATCCAGTTTACTACTGTTTCGTTAAGGCCGCATGACTGTAATTTGTATAAAAGTTTGTTATGAGGTACCGTGTCGAAAGCTTTCTTAAAATCTAGAAATAATGCGTCAACTTGTCTTTTCGATTCACCAGATTTGAGAACGTCATGAAGAAAGAGCGCGAGTTGTGTTTCACATGATCTACCTTTCCGGAAGCCGTGCTGACAGCCATGGAGGACGTTACGACTGTCCAGGAACGTCATGATATTGCTAACGACGATATGTTCGAGTATCTTACCTATAATCGACGTTAATGAAATTGGTCGATAGTTCCCTGGGTCGTGTCTGTTTCCCTTTTTGAATATCGGTGTAACGTTTGCAATTTTCCAGTCTAATGGTATCTTTCCTTCAGACAATGACTTATTGAATATTATGTTTAAGAACGGTGCGATCTGTGGCGCCAACTCCTTGAGGACACGCGCGGGTATTCCATCTGGACCCGGAGATTTACTATTTTTTATCGACTGCAGCTGTTTAGTTATCCCATCACGTTGAATAGTGATTTCTTTCATCGGTTCCTCAGTGAATTGTAATTCAAAATTACATGCAGTATCGTCCGTGGTGAATACACTTTTGAAGTGGGAATTTAACGTGTTAGCTTTGTCAATATTTTCGGTGACAAGTTTGCCATCTTTATCAAATAACGAATCTACGGTTGAAGATTTTCCCTGAAGCTCTCTCGCATATGACCAAAAAGATTTCGGATTTTCTTCGAGTAATTCACCAAGTACTTTTTTCTTGAAATTTAGCAATGCAGAACGCATTGATTTCTTAGTTTTTGAGCGTTGCGCAGCGTAACTTTCTTTTGCTTCAAGTTCCTTCGATTTGTCACCTACCGTAGTGAACTTTTTAACCAAGTTGTACAATTTTCTCTGTCTCTTAAGGTCCCTCCTAACATCGTTGTTATACCAGCGAGGTTCTTTACTGTCGCATTTCAATTTTTGCGGAATATATTCGTTGATTCCCCGTCGTAGAATTTTTAAGAAATATTTCCATGATTCATCAGTGCTTTTATCCTCAGTTTTAGCTACGAAATCCGTGTACGAATCATTAAGCATCTCGCCAAATTTGATGAAGTTGCATTTATCAAATAAATAAATATTGCGTTTCGGTTTTACAGCTGACTCTACTTCAATTTTTAAGGTTGCAAAAATTACTCTGTGATCACTTATGCCGTAAATAATATCGAGCTGTTTTATCAACTTAGGATGGCTTACTGCAAAAAGGTCTAATATTTTATTTCCTCTCGTAGGCTTGTCAACTACTTGGGAAAGTGAGTGATTAGCAAGTGCGTTGAGTAAGATCTCGCTGATTTCCCTATTCCTAGAATTCGGTTTTACAGTGTAAGAATCCCAATTTATAGATGGCAGATTAAAATCTCCCCCAATAATTATTACACTTTTACTGTCTCTCACAGTAAATGCGGATATTTGATTATCTAATTGGTAAATAACATCAATATTGGAGTTTGGAGGTCTATAGAAAGAGCAAACATGTATACTCCTTTTGTTTCGTTGTTTAATTGATTTCGTTGTTTGTGTGATGGAGTAAAAGATTTAGGAGTTGTAATTACCGCCGAGTCCTCCATTGAGCACCGCAGTTGCAGCAACAAGGTGTTCTGAATCTGTGGCTAAACACTCCATTGGGAACAAGAGCGCGCCGCGTTATCATTTTGCGTTGGAAATTTCGCTTCCTCTTTGCTTTCGCGTAATTGTTACGCACTGCGGTATTCGCATAGTTCATGCCGCGCGGAGAGATCATCAGGGGCATTAGTTTTGTGAGCCAAGTTGGTGGGTGGGAATTTCAAAGCGCGGCGAGAATGCTTTAGGGAATGAGAGTTGTGCCGCGAGGGGCCCATGGGCCAAGACCAACCGCGGAGAAAGTTCCCCGTACGCGATAATGGCGAAACTGTTGAAAAGCGGAAAATAGGAACGTGTGATGCGAGGAGATAACATATGAGAATTCGAAGGATTAGAAAAGCGAGTGGCAGTGAGAGAAATGCACTATGTGGCGATGGGTGTGAATATTTCTCATAACTTCTCACAGCTATCGTGGGAGCAACAAAACTGTCCGTTATGGCCAAACCACTAGTGTAATGGATATAAACTATTTTATTCTAGCGTTCTACTCGAGTAGTAATCACGCCTCATACTTATCTCCACGCATAGAGGTGATGACGTGCCGTATAGTTCAGGCAATAGAGATGTTTTCATGTTATTAAATTTAACGGCAAACTGCCTGAACTATGACTTCGTTTGCTTCGACTTGGTGCTTCTTACCACTGCTTCGCTCGGCTTCAGACGCGAGTTCACTCGTTTCGCACTATGTTCGGAAGCATTTTTAGCATATTTTAACAAATATTTACGAAAATCTGAGATGATCAAATAGTAATTTATAATATTTACTTCCAGAATTCTTTTGGTAAATTTAAATCGGGCCACACGTGCAATTTACCAAATAATGCACTATATAGTTTATACTGCAAAAATACAAAAACTACTAATACGACAAATTTAATCTTCCGCTTGTTTAAAATACGTATAATTAACTATCATTTTGCAAAAGACTTGTGCTAACTTTCTAAATTAAAAAAGATATAAATTTTTAAAAAGCTATATTTAACTCTTTTTCCGACTTTTCTCGGTGAAAAATTGTCCGATCGGGGTCTATAAAAAAACCATTTTTTAGATGTTTCAATTTTGCACAAATGGCCCGTTGAAATAAACGCGATCCATTTACAATAAATTTCATAATATTAAAAAAAAAATTTTAAAAATCATTGTTATGGTTTATAAAATACGAAAAACCTCAATTTTTGTTATATTTTTTGTTTTAGTCATCTATGAGCAACCCTTGAAGTCATAGTGTAGGTAGTTTACTGTAAAATGTAACAACAAGGTCAGACTCTTTTTGCTCTCTAGCCTGGGCTAATACTTACGTATTACTTACAATTATAGGAGCTTATCCTGGAATCCAAACACTTCCAACCACTCGCTTATGAGGCACTCTTGTGGTATGACTAGATTTTGATTTTAAACCAAACATATGACTTCAATAGACGCAAATCTATCTCTAGATACAAGTATTTATCTTTATTTCTTAGGTAGAAGATATTATGTATAAAAACATCCATTTCGAGAATAATATCAATTGGTGATTATTTGACATTTGGTTCCAAAAGTAGCCATAATTTTCGAAGAATTACAGCAAAAAGTCCTTGGCAGTATTTTTTAAAAAACAGTATTGAGTTAGATAGTAGATATGTATATATTTTCTATTAAAATTGAATAAATATTTTTTTCAATTTTACTTAAGAAATTTACGAGTAATTTGGCATTAGGTATGACATATTTTTTTAAAGAAGTCCATTATTCTCGTTGTGCTTATTATGACTGCAGATTATAAAACTTTTCTAAACCATTTTATTTGAACCTAAGAAGTTGTCATGCCTAAAGACTGTCCACAACGATATCGTTCATCCCAGCTTCAAGATCTTTGAAACCCCTCTTAAGGTTTGGTATCTTTTGGGGATCATGAAAAATCTTGACTTGAAATGGCTTTTAATCCCGTGGACATTACTGTTAGAATAATGTATGACTCCCAAGTCATAAACACTTCTCCAGAATTTGAGTTTCGTTTTTACATTTAACTTTTACGGAGATTGGAATAAATCAGCTTTTTAGAGGGAAATATTTAATGTAGGTATTCTCATAAATGATCAGTTTGGTAAATGGTCGCCATGGTTTGATCGCCATGGAGAAAATGTTTGCCATTCGAGCTATCGGGGTGTTGATCATGATGTTTACATGTTCCATCGAAATGCTGAAAGTAACTAATGTAATTTCTAGCATAACAACTTGAGTACTTTAACTCGAATATTAGGTAGGTACTCTTAAATGTCGACATCATCAGTCTTGTGGCATTCAGAGTCCTCAATATTGCATTCTCAATGGCTTATGAGCGTTTCTCCTCTGACCTCTCTCCGGAGATATGCTTTTTATATAAAATAAATGACCGATCGGAACATAAACCAACTTCATTCGAAATATTTGCTGAATATCCATGAACCTGGAAAGCTATTACGAATTAGTACATTTTTGTAACGTTTTTCAACAGATAGTGTCATTTAGCATTTAGAGTATGCAAGGCTACAGCTCTATGACGCATTGGCAGTGTCCCTCCAAATTAGAGCTGAGTCCAACGCTCCTGTGCCTCAAAGGGAGTCGTGTTTCTATCATCTCAGGCTGCTTGCTGCCCCTGTGAAACATTCAGTGAATTATTGTGTGTCATCATATTTCTCAGAATACACCCAGTGGCGTACAGACCACCCAGGGGGGGGGAGGGTTTGGGTTTAACCCCCCCCCCAAAAACTTGTTTTTCTGCATTTGTTTTCGTTCGTTTACCTAAACTAGCGTTTAGAATTTTGCTTATTGGGCTGAAAGAATTGTCTTCACGAAAAGAGAATGTTAATTTAATTATTGTTTTAGTGAATAATAATCTAAATATCATGTTATGATGATGCACATTATTATTAATGAAACCCCCCCAGAAGGAAATCCTGCGTACGCCACTGAATATACCTAATATTAAGGATCATTATATGCGTAAATCTCTTAAGGGCATAGAGACAACCGCATGACTTCAATTATCCTTCAGTATCAGTTTCTCGTCATGCGGGATCAGCCTTAGGATATCTTCTTCTGCCAATCATCTACTTTTTCATTTCTGGGAACGAAATGGGGAAGTTGAGAAAATATAAGGAGGGCGAAACCTCGTGAGAGACAGAGAAATGGAGATGGAGTTTCCCTCCATCTTATCATCGACTGGAGGTAGGGGTTGCTCCCATGAGGGGCCTGAGACCCCTTGGATGATGATGCGGTGAATCCGGAGAGGATGAAGTCTGTTTTGAGGCTTCAACCTTCCATTCTACCTCCTCCCCCTCGCTCGCTAAGTGCCCAACTCCGAGCACCGCACCACCCGACATACCTCTTCCTTACCATCATCGAAAACGTCGAGTGCAGCCGAAAACCTCAACCCTAATACGGGAAACTTCTGAAGTTATGAGCACCCAACAAAGATAGCCTAATGCACCTTAAACTCTGTGGTATGCAGCAGTAAAGCTTGAAAGTATTGACTGGTAAACCACAGAGGCATGCATACTTTTACGACCGGAGAGCCCACAATTCCCACTGGCCAGCGGTCGCACATTACACTATCGATAAGGAAACATTCCCGTCGTTGAATTTATGGCCGACGTACCATATACTATGCGCAATTAAGACCTACGAGATTAACAATTCTCATCTGTTTTCCTCTTATAGTTTTAAATTAAAGGTACTGAAGGTTAAGGAAGGTGATTACAGATTATGATAGCTTGAAGAAATAGATGTTTATTACAGAAGATACGATGCTAGCTTAGTCATTACACAATATTATTATAACCTTTAACAATGTTTTTGCCTTGCTGTTAATTTCATCGTTTTGGCGTAGTTCAATGATTTATAATAATTTTGTTCAAATAATTTCAGGTGAAGTTGAAATTACTATTATTTTTTATACTAAATACAGCGCGTTATCTACTATATGCGTACTAAAGATGCTATATGTGTCAATTTTGACTAAGATGCAACCTTTGAAAAGAATTTCACAAGATGAAAGTAATTTGAATTCGATTTGGAAAACTATTTTAGAGTTAACTTTTAAACCATTAGAAATGCTTATGATCTGCCTTAAAATGGAGGATGATGTCATATATGTAACAACCAGTTGTAACTCTTATTTTATTGTGATTAAAAAATGGTCTTATCATTGCTGAGCGTTATTCAAGTAAAAACCCCGTAGTTTGTGCACAAGATCACTTTTTTCTCTAGAATATTGTATTTCTACAATTATATTGTCATATACCCCTATTAAATGTTTTCCAAACTCAATATTCAATTTCCGATAAAGCAATGGTGACATTTTATGGCTCGAGTAACGAGCTAAACCTAACCACGTTGTAAAAACCTTTGTAGAAATAACAGTAATCATCGCCTTTTAAATATTTTATTGGGAGCTTTTGCCCAAGTACTGGCAAACTGGTTATGTTACCTAGATTATAAGAGACGTTATAGTTTCAATTACTCAGTAAGAAAACACTTACAGCTGTATTATTACAGATTGTTTGTACAGACAGCGTTGTTTCCAGCCTTTTTTCTCTCCGACTCCTTATTCTTCAGAAATAAGCATGATTATTTCAAAGCATGGCAAACTTTTCACAATTCCAAGCGTAGAAAATTGTTGAAACATTCATGATGGTTTCAAAGGAAAACGTTTGCTTATTGAGATCAATATTAAATAATTTCCGCATCAACTATGCCCAAAAGCGAAATGGTGACGCAGTGAACACGAGATATTTTTTTTTGCTGAAGGATGAGCAAATTGTTCCTCTTAAAAATATTTCAGTGTTAAACATTTCCTGTATTACATTATTATAATACGAGTGTATGCCGCGTGTTGATTCGGTTGGGCCCGACGTTTCGTGACCCACTGCTGGTCACTTCCCATGAAGACGTGACCAACAGTGTTTAATAAACGTCGGGCCAAACCGAAAAAGCACGCAGCATACACCCGTATTATAATAATTTTATTGGTCGTTATGAGCCGTGAAAACTTCAATGAAGAAAAGGAAAATATTTACTCTTTAACCTTCAAAATGGAAAATATTGCTCAATTTGATCGATTGGATGAAAACTTTGGGAAACGTGTTGAACTACGTCCTGGCGGAATTCCAGTGACAACGACCAAAGACCCCCCCAGCGGGAAATGAATACACCCCTGGTAAGCAAGTGAATGTGAAAGGACGGAATGATAGTTGGGCTCCGATTGTCCCAAGCGCACGGATTGTATTCACGCCGGAACCAGAGTGTTGGGGGGGTTTGGAGGCGGGGCCATAAATCCCCCTTTGATGAAAACAGTGGTGGTGATTCACGCAAGGAGAGAACGTGCTTCCGTCACGGGAGAGACACGGCGCTGTGTCATCGTCTTTTGTCTCGAAACACGGTGGGACCACGGTCAGGGAACGCGTAAGCGTAGTCTCTTGTCATAACGGCCGCCTACAAGGTTAGCTGTCGCCACAGCGAGTGAATCCCTCACTCCCTGTGTTCGAATTTCTCCGAGTAGAGAAGCAGGTAGTACGAACAGGCAATAGGTTCTGATAGCATGGCCACGTAGCCCATGTCGAGCCATTGGCATATCTTTATCCTTCTTAGGACTTCATTCTATCTGTACGTGCAAACTAAATTTTAGGATAGAAATGCAAGTGTTGCATGCCCCCAATTCATATGCTACCAAGAAGGCGTATCATTCGTCCCCTGGTACAAAAAAATCGTAGCGATAAAAGTTTTACGTATTTTATAAATTTTCATTATGAACGATATACTTATTTCTTATGCTGCTCTTCGACCGTCAGTAACTGCAATGAAGTTTAACTCGATACATTGAAAACCACGTATTCTTTACAGGGAATTAATTATCAGATGTACTGTTAAATTTCTGATGCTGATAGACTCAAGCACTTTACCTCATTTTAAATATCAAGCTGTATCTCTTTGAATGTCGGGTAAATCGGCCAATTTTAGTTACTGCATTAGAAATAATTATAAGTTCTCAGTAAAGTTATCATTACGATGTGGAGGGTATTTAAAAGAATGGTAGAGGGTGAGGTGAAGTACACTAGGAGGTAGGATGTCCTTCAAACCTACTATCCTTTATTATCTACTATATTTTGAGGAAAGTAATTATCTGATTCCACAGTAGTCCCTGATGGTGGCTAATTTTGTCAAACATTCTAATATTCGTTATATTGAATCCGCCATTTGTGTGTGTCTAAACTGCACTTGCACTGCAATTGAATTATAATGCAGTAATGGGTATAAGGTTTAGGTATACCTACACTAAATTCAGTGACGAACATAGAAAATAAATTCTACAATATGAAGTCTGTGAAATTCCAAAGTCAGCCAATCCTTGAATCTGAATGTGCTTGAAAATTCTGTTTGAATTGTTAAATAAAGACTAACGACTAACACTATTTGTGGTATTTATACTGAGCGTGGCTGAGAGGAGTTAAGAAAGACTCATTCTGTTATGGAATGGTTACACTACTAGTTATACTTGTGTGCCTACCTTATATTTAATTGATAAAATTAGGGTTATCATTGGGAATAAGATGAAAAAATTATCAATAATTATAATTCACATTCAAATTTCCAATTTGATTCTGCAAAATAAATTTTTCAATAAGAAAATTCTAATTATATGTGGGTATGATGTAATTATAAAATTTGTCAGCTGGTTTTCTAATTGTAGTAATTTTCCATTAAATGAACCTTTGGGCAAACATTACACTAAAACACCTTGGAAATTCTCCTACGCCTTTCCTAGCCAGTAGTACCCGGCAGTAGAAAAGTTAAAGCGAACATTTCTGTCTAGATGGACGATCCCTCATAGGTAGGGTGTGAATGAGAAGGGACGTCACATGCCGAACATCACCCAAAGGAAAACGGAGATACGGCATGCCGGTCATTGTCACGCCTTCCTCTTTTACTGCTGGGATTCGCTGAAGCACACAGCATGATGTATTGCACTCCAGGCGCTTTATCACAGTCATAATGACTCCGAATATTTGTCTTGCTTCGCAAATCACAGTTAAAATTAATCATTATCAAATATCTCCAGGACGAAAACCGTAGAATCCTCCGATTGTGGAATATACTTGAATGGCGTAGAATGTCCATGATGATGAGTATTTCCAGTAGTATTCCCCTTGAAAGACGTAACTTGATGAAGAGGTCAGAGAGATGACATGAAGGTGTTGTTTTCACTGAATATGAAGTGAGCTACAATCCTCCAGCTTACTCGACTAGTCGCACGCTTATTTAGTCTAAACTTTCGTATGAGGTTATTGATGCCTGCCACAAATACAGCGATGAATTACGTAGAAATTTCCACGAGAAAATCCGGCGTGGACCCTAAATCAAACCACGAACCTATGCACAAACCACTACGCTACCCAGGCTTCCCAATGCTTTATGAAGTCCTCGTCTTTCTTGCGTTGCCATCTTTGATGGACCGCAGGGGCTTAACATCTAGTTTCTTTGTATACTCCTAAATTGCCACGGGAATCGGGATGCCTGGGTAGCGTAGTGGTCTGCGCATTGTCCGGGAAAGGTACGTGGTTCAATTCTATAAGTCCGGTCCGCTTTTTTTTCTCGTGGCAGTTTATACGTCTAACTTTTCGGCATAGTTAACCTGCTCCGCTCCTTTTCTTCCTTACTCACATCTTTCCATTGGTGTTTAACTTCCCGTGAGGATGACAGTAATCCACCTATTTGAAGAGCGTATGAGCGCTGGCGTGATGTATAAAGCCTGAGAGATTGACTGCCACCTGACCCGACTGATGCTCAAGGTTGCGTCTTTGAACGAGCCCCTGGTACTGTCTTAAATGAGGCCAGAAGTCAAGAGTGCTTCCTTTAATATGGTATCACTCAACCTTCTTCAATATTGACTGGATAGGGTAAAGTGTACACGAGAATTCTCATAGTCATCAGAGACAGCCAACTTTGTGCGTCAACTTATATAACCGCTAGAATAGGTTGTCGCGAAACTTCATCCTGTGTCTGTAATTATTTTCAGCATTGATTCAGAACTCCCTGTGGGTAAATTGTTCGATGGTAAATGCTTAACTATCATAAAATAACTGACTGGCGAGATAAAATCTTATTTATCATCAAGAAAATATACATCCGTCATATGGTCCTTTATCAGTCTTCTGCTTCTTCTGTGCCCAGCTCCTCCTCTAAACCTCACACCTTTTTCAAGGAGACGACGAAAAGACCATCAAGGTAACTAGCTGGCCACTGGAGAAACCTCTTAGAATGTGTGGCACAACAGGTTAATTTTAATCCAGTACATTACTTAGCAGGCCACTGAGGAATTCAATCCTTGGATATCCGAGGGAAGTCTTCTGCCTTTGCGAATTAAACTTCATGGTTTAGCTAGACATTTATAATAATCACTACTTTATTTTTTTTAAGTGTATTTATTATCTTGTATCCTTGAATCGAATGTATTATCTGTGGCTTTTTTTACATTTGTGGCCTTCTCAATTTTCCTCCAGAATTCCTATGGGAAAATGAAATTGAAACTAAGTACTACTGTAAAAGTACTTCATATAATTACATAAGTCAATTTAAAATGTGATTCTTTACGTCTTTGCTGCAGGGTCTCTTAGATGCCGTATTGAATGAATTTGCGTCATATTTGTTTGACAAAATTAAAGTTATTCACTTAAACATTTGATTATTTAGCTATGGGGAGAGAAAGCAGATAATTATTAACTTAGTTAATAAACTGGTTCATACATTATTCGGATTTGAATATTATCGTATTGCATTTCCGCTTTTAAGGTGAAATTAGCTAATTAGTGAAATAAGGGTCAAATATTTTTGCGGGACACCATAATTTGAGTGTCTATTGATTAAAGTATACAACGTAATCAATATTATGTCAACAAGCGTATCAATATGATGTAAGGCATTGCCTCATACCTCGATTCGTAATAAATCGATGACGCATTACTACTTTCACTAACCTTGATTTAGTTTTAATTGAAAACTAACATTATGAAAACTGGGACCCGTAAACATGGTCACGCAAATGAATTCACCAAAATCGCCATATATAAATTATATTTACATAAATCATGAAATGGCAGCATGAATCGCCGTAGAGTGACGTACTTTCGTCTTTCCCTTGCCTTTGATGACCAAGATTCTACAAAATTGTGGTCCTTGGGACAGGCACCTCCTGCGTGCGTCCTCATTTAAAAGTAGGCTCATGGTAAGACTCAAACGTTTTACATCGAATAATAATGCCGGCTTTTAAAGTCCAAATGATTTATGAAAGAACCACCTAGTGATAACTTTCAGCCTCCACAAAGGACTGTATAGCGAATCATTTTAAGCACTGATAGTTCTCCAATTGTATCGAAAAAAAATGAATTTTGGGGCTGTTGGTACATAAGCATATCATTTCATGAATTCTCTTTATATGAGTTCTCGAACCACTCTCTATAAAATACAAACTTACAAAATCTCTCTGGAAATAGTTCAATAGTTAGGTGCTTCTTTAAATAATTAAGTAATTATATGATTGATATGAAACATTCGGAGGAAATGACGCTATTCAAAGTTAAATTTACTTATACTTAAATGATTACGTTTGAATAATTTCCTCATGAAACACGATAGATTCTATATTTTCCAGATTAATTAATTAGATTTCGAGGAACAAAATGTTTCTCATCGGTTTATATGTTGCTAATGTTTTTAAGTTTCACTCGGAGCTCAAATGAGTGCTAATTTGATTGTAGATGCTTGAAATGCTAAAGGTCAAATCTCCAATTATGCCTTTCGTAGAATTCAATTCGCATCGTTAAATAAAATCAAAACTGATAAATTACATCTTGTCCTTCCAATTGCGAGGCTTTAAAATAAAACTGAATATTATTGTTTTCTTGTGGGGTTATTACTATGGTAATGGTAATGTTGTTAGGAGTGCAAAATCATGTAGAGGTTTACAAGTTAATTATCATACAAATGGAATTCAACAAGACCTTTTCAGCAGTAAAAATGAATCAATAGGATGCAATCCTCGTATTAAGTGGCAATGAAACCATTGCACGTTAAACACTGCGGCAGTGGAAATTCTCTCATCGCGCAAGGTGGTTTTATAAATCAGAAAAAAAGGTGGCAATGTGTGTTGGATACTGAAGAGCATTGGTTTTGACCACATTCGGCAGGGAACGGCCGGGCCGTTATCCTCTTATCTTTGGGAGATGTGTGCTGGCCGGTCGATGGACCAAAGGACGATGGGGTACGGATGACGCAAGAAGGTAAAGGGCAAATCAGGCGAAAGAGTGTGGGAGGGACGTCACAGCTCGTCAGTGTGCGTTTTTTCGTTCCGGTGTGTTTGCGAACGGTCCAGCACGAGTCACATGAAATGAAGCGTGTTCCGGTCTGTTTCCTTATTTCAGCAATCCCCCTGACTATCTTTACGTCACCCTCCCAAATATCCTCCTCCCACATTCCTTCGCCCACGCAGAGCAGTCCACCCACATGCTCACCGGATACAAATGAGTGTTTGTACTTCGCGTCCCGTTCAGATCCTCCCTTCCGTTTTTCGCTGAACTCCTCGTGCGAGCATTGACACCCACGCCAGATCGAGACTCAGAGGAAGGGAGCTTGCAGATGCCGGTATTTCCCGGAAGCGATTCCCAAGGAGGTGAACGCAAGGCTTTCGATCGATGGGCTACCCTTTTTTTTGTTTAGGGAAAATGTTGTCGTACTTATTTCGGTGGCTTTCTCTGCGTGATTGATGCATCACTAGAAGTCAGAGGTCAGATTGGTAAGGTGGCTAATGTGTTGGTTTCCCATCCTGAGGACGCCTGAGTAAACCCCTTCCTTTGGCAGCGATACCCAAGAGAAAGGTTTGCTATCGATAGATTTTAGCCTTGTTCAATGGAGTCAAAAATGACCGATGCCGTTCTTGCTCCATGCTCATCTAATATGATTGATATGTTCGCATTTTTAGGAAATTCGACGGATAACTGAAGTCACTTATGACATTAAGGATACGATGGTAGTATGGTAAAAGTAGGATTATTTGAGGAATCGAGAGAGGGTTGGGAGAAGCTCAGCACCGGCTTTTGACGTACTGCGGAAGGGAGCCTAAAAATTCATATATTATACATAATAGAGAGTGTTATAGAGGAGATAAACTCTGTTTTTCCTCCTCTTTTCTTTATTTATGTTGAGAAAATGACCGATGTCGTACTTATTTGTTGTTTTTTACGAAAATGACCGAGATCGTACTTTTATTGCTTCATTCATCGTACTTAATTGATTTAGTGGTAGTCATGTGGGTAGGTGGCCAATAATTAAAGTCATCTCCGGATAATAGGTAGGTTGGAATAAGTACCTAGAATTACATGGGGAAAGGCAGAAGGGAGGAAGAACTCAAAGTTGGATTATACCTACCCTTAACCAGGATGATAGTTTAAGACACCCTCATTTCCTGAACTATGAATTGTATTGAATTCAAGGCTTAAGATCATTGAAGTGTACAGAAAATTGGAGTCGGCAGATCCTTATTCTATGGGAAGTTGCCATAGGGAACACATTTTACGTCCTTCTCGAAGGACGGAGTGCTTGCGGTAAAGGACTAACCAGATTCCCCTTGATTGATATTGCCGGAGTTGCTCTAACTATTTCTTCACCTGAACCTAATGAAGTGGGCACCTAAAGTTTATATTTAATAGCTCTTGCCGTATGCTCAGTTTACTGACGTGAGTGCAAATATCGGAAGTGCGTGGATAGGACATGGACGCACTTTCGATATTTGCACTTTGAGTTGGTAGTTGAGATGTCCCAGGCTGTAACCTTTGGCACCGCTCGCCAATAATTAACCCTCATTCATTTCCTGTTCTGTCAAAGAAGTATAATCAATGGCTGGAACAGAACTTGCTCTAGTGATAATGAAAATTAACGAATTGTCTTTTCTAAAATCTCATTTTTGTATATGCTTTCATATTATTTCTGACGTCCGCGATTGGGAACATGCATAAACCTTATTCCTCATTTTTGAACTGTGAACTTTGCGGTAAATTTTCTTACGATACAAAATATAAAACCATAGGAATATGAGACAAATTGCCTTTAAAATTTCCATACAATTTTGTGAAAAGTTACGTAATGCCAAATGGCTTCTTCATGATTTTACGCCAACTCACGGTATTGATTCTTAGCGGCATATGCATTTCAACGTTGGGATTCGAATCATTATAGTTTATGCTTCCCTCTGAAGGAAATAAAGACGATTATTTTTGATCAAATTAGGATAAACTAGCTTAATTAAACGTGCATATCCGTCATATTACTTGATGCAATACGGTTATGCACAGAATTTTCCATGACGTTGTGTTTTAATTCCGCATAGAGCGCTTAATTTTAAACGAGAAACCTTTTCATAAAACTGCGTTGTTTGTCGACCCATTTTTCGTCCTTTATATTTAAGAATTTGAATTTCGCATTGGAATAATTTTTTAGAATTATACATGCTTCCCATTTGTAATGAAATGATTCTACTCGGATGTAACATACCCTCAGTAGACTTATGAACACCAGTCAAATGTAGTATCATAAAATTATATCTCATTTCCGTAAAACAAACAATGAAATTTTGTTATCGATGCGTGGAAATTCGTGCATGAAATTGAATATCCTGATTGTTGTTGTAACTGGGATAAAAATGTTTTCACTTTTTTATATGCAGTTTAATTTCCATATTAACAAGATAATTCCTAGTAATATATTTGATGCTGTGTCTTTAATTTTGTAATGTCGAGTTGTTTGAGAATGACCATGGGCTACCTGTGAATTTATCCATGTGCGTGAAGTTTCAATTTTTACATAAAAGTAATTTCATTGAATATTCATACGTTCATTGCAATATCATACTTTACATTAAGTAATGATATTTCTGGGCATTTTGACACGATTTCAGTGGTGCGGTAATGTGCAATTGCGCATCACCATTTAAAAAAGCAATAATTTGAGAAAACATTATATTTCCTTTCATTGATATTATACACTGTTTCCATGCCCATGAACCTTTGAATTCGACGTTACTGAAAGGCCCTGTGAGCAGTAATTTAAGTGCTAGTTTTAATAAATATTTTTAAAAAGTATTGATTTAAGGGCTCAGTCTCTATTGTTGCCCCCATTTATTTCCATACACGTATAATATCATCCATGTGCTCTATACTATCGTAATACTGAACCAACATGCATGGTGAAAACCCTATTTTTTTAGGAAACCTTTTACGCTAAGGTTATCGTCATCATATTTTTGGCACTACACTTATCATGTTTCGCGTGGATGCACGTGTATTATGCCATTTCATTTTCATTACAACGTTTCGTGTCTTCAAAATTTCTGAGTTAATGCAAAAGTTGAGTCCTGCTCTCGGAACAATTTTGACGTGGCGCCACAAGCAATTTGGACGCAAAAGCGTCCTCACAAACAGATTAAACGACCCCTGAAAGTTCACTCCTGTCGCGAGGGCGGACTTTAGAAAAATTGGACACCACCCACGCGCGCTCTGTCGTCCTGCTCCCTCCTCTCCCGCCCCCGCGTCGCCCCCGGGGCACTTATCATCCCACGCGCCCCCAGCGGCTCGTGCTCCGCCGAAAAAACCGTTGCCATTCAGTCCGCCCTCCCCCATCCTCCTGTGCGCCGGGGCCCCACCTCCCCACCGCCCACGGCCCGAGGGACGCATGGGAGAGGCGTATAATCCCACCCCGCCTGTGGGTCACGCAGGAGGAGGACCGGCCCCGCCTCGCCCTCTTTCTGCTTTGGTAGGAAGTATGGTTCACCGATAATGGGCTCTTCTCAACCCATTTAGGCGACTTCAATGCCTTTAAATCGCTCCTCCAAAGCTCCCTGGAGATATATATATATTTTTTTCCATCCCCCAAGCGTCGTCTCATCTTCTTTTTTTTGGCACACCCCCCAAACATCCCCTGGCTCTATCGATATTCCTCCTCGTCCGAGATCTCTCTATTGCAGTGCTCCCAGCATGAGATGAAACCATCCCTGAGGGCCCCGGGTGATATCAAAATGCCACCAGCGAACCGTCGCGTTTAATTGAAAATGCGAATAAAAAACCATAAAGATTTTCATCGTGTTTCGCATTTTATTTGCAATTCGGTGAATCTCGTCGCCATTAATCCATTTCCTTGTAACATTCCGAGCGCAGGGTGCGCTCTTTGGAATAAATAGTGTGCGTGCGTGGGAGTGATGGAATTAAAAAGAGAGTGGAATTCATTATGCCGCTGTACTCTTTGTGCAAATGCGTGTCTTTTTCACGACCCTTCAATCTGTTCGATCTATCTCTGCGAGGCTCACCTTTTTTTTTTAAAGCTCTCGGTGATTGAAAATTGATCACCTCCCTCATGTCTGAAAATGATCTGGAAAAAAAGTGCCACTACCATTTCTGGTACTGTGTCACGATAGCCAATTCATCCCACCTGCTCTCAGAGCATGCTGTCATGTCCATGTTTTGATGATTTTATTCAGGATAACTTAAATATCCGTCCACGGAATTGCTTTTGATCCCAAATGCGTTTGTGAACGTGAACTGACAGTTTCCATGAAGTTTTTTTACTTGGTGCGTGCTATCAAGTATCCTTCATGTCGCAATTTCCCTTTACGTTAGACTTTGAAAATAATTATATAAAATTCGTTTTCGATTCACAGACCTAGCTAATTTTCATTTAATCATAGAAAATCATTTAACGAATGAAAACACGACGGGGGTCGAACTGATGGGTAATGTTCTGTTGAAGAAGGTGACACAGGGAAAAATGTCTGCATGTCATATGAGAAAGAGGAGTAGAATAATAAATGTGACCAGTTTGAATGCATGAAAAGATGCAAATAGTTTAAGATAGTTTCATGTTTGGGATAGATTTGTTTTAGGAAATAGCGATTAACTTCCCTGTCGGGATAATTTTTGTAATTCCTAGTCCTCAATATTCAATTGTTCCGTACCGTTGATGATTAATTACAAATTGGTATTTCCTGAAGAAATTTTACTGCATGAATAATTTGTATTCCATTCATAATATACTTGCAAAGGTTTTTTCATATAGAGTTAGATGACATAGAGTGGATGAAAAAGTTTAAACGGAACCTTCATCATCAACAAGTATCATAAAAAGTATCATAATCTTCATTCAAGCATTTTCTCTCATTTAAACTTTTGGAGATACGAGTAGAAATACGTTCAAGATAGGTCGGACAAATCTCTCGTATTTTAAATGTACCATTTAATTTTAGCAGCGCACTGCTAAGTTAATACACTTTGCAAAAAAAATGCTGCCAGCTTTATTGATAAAACGTAGATAATATTATTAACCGCATTCAAAAGAATTTATTAATTTTCTCCGCAACGTTGTCGGCAATGTCACCTTTTATCAGACTCCCTGATTCTCAATGAATATAATGTTTTGCGTTGCATGTAATTTTTTTATTTGACTATTGTTTTCATTAAGAAAGGTTTATTTTTACTAGATTTGTTCTTAACGCCATATTAAAGACATTTAATGACAACCTACTCCATTCTTATTCGTATATCCTCTAATTATCTGTTGAAAATTGCTGCATTCTTTAACTGAAAAAAAGTATTTCTCAAAGACCGAAGTATTTGCGTTGCAAAGTTAAATGTTTAACTTGCCGATATGCTATTCCTTTTTTCTTTTTTATTTATCATTCTTCCAATATAATATATTTAATACGAAATAGTACTTGTGCGAAGCATTTTAGAAGCTCCATTAACGAGATGAAGGGTTTTCAAGCGAAAAGTAAGATAGTTCGCAGATAAAAAGTGAAAAGCTACGATATTCTGAATAGGCCAAAGATCAAATACACAGTGAGAATTAGGAACCCTTCACGGGAATGTTTACTTAAGGTTTAATACGCTAAACAAACGAAATACTGATGAAAGTCGCACCCTACTTAAACTTCTGCTACGGCCGAACAGAGGTGTATCACAGCTAATGTAAGGACTTGATTGGGATACGCTAGACTCGCTTAAAAGGCTCTATACCGGGGCTAAGAAGCTTGTTTCAGACGTTTCCCTCCAACCCAGTAACGGCTCTGCCGTGACAGATGGAGACTTGCAATTTTTGTCTTCTCTAGATGAAGAGCCATTTGTTGATTTAAGTGGAGTAGCATTATCATGAAGTGGTTGTGTTTTTTATAAAAAATAGCAAAACATTGGATTTTACGAAAGTTTTTGGTAATATTCCGGGGCCCGTTGCGAAGGCTAGATTCCGGAATGAGAATTTTCAGCCCACTTAAATCAAAGAATCGTCTTTCATATACGCAAAAAATCAATAATAACGGAAGCCCTAAGGGCCGACCTCCTCGCATGCCATGCTGTCGGCGAGCCTGATCGAAGGGGGTATATGGCAAGGATGCACTCCTTGTGGTGTGAGATTCATCCGGAACACGACCATCTATCGCAGCAGAATCTGGGCAATTATGCCAACCACCTGCGAACAAAGGAAACTCCACACCAACCGCCAGTTCAGAGGAATACACCACCGGCCTGACCACTCTCCCCGACACAGGCTGCCTCTCCACCGCCTGAGGTGAGAACGACATTTGTGTCAGTCTCTTGGCCAAATGGGGAGGAATCTGGTCAGGCCGTCTCTGAACTACGAACGCGGTTGTTAAGCACCATAACGGTGATGAAGGACAACCTAGGCAGAGAGACATCCACCGAAAGATCTCTCTGCGGAGTAACCATCTGCTTCAGTTGAATGGTCTTATCGACGAAATCCTGACGGAAACGTCAGACATTTGGGCGGTAAATTGCGTGGTCTACGCTGCTGCCAAAATTATGGCTCACTTCCAAAATAACACCTCTTGGGAGGACAAAGCAGCAAAGAGGCTGGAACAGTTGGAGGCCAAGATCACGCAGGCGAGACGACAGGCATTGATAATCCATTGTTTGATGGAATACATCGTATCTGGGCGAACTTGCACTCCCAAAGCTCGGCGCATAGCCCACAGCCTCAGATACAACCATCCCATCACACATTAAATAAAAGCGTGCTGCTTACTATTAAGCAGCACGCGGACGATAGAGTACGAGCACTCACCACTGCCCGGAAAAAACTCCTCAAGAGGAGTAGGGCCGTGAGGGAAAATTCCACCTTTCTTCTTCACCCGTCCCGTCTCTTTCGACCACCTACGCCTGTCGTCGAATCACCGCCACCCGTCCAAGAGGTTGAACGTTTCTGGAAGGAAATCTACGAAACGTCGAAGCCATTCAACGGAGACACTCCGGCCATAGGCCTCTTTAAAGAGTTTTGTGACCACCACCTACAGGATGTGGATGGACCTCTTTCAGTCACGGAGAGTGACGTAAAGAAGGCCTTCTCTGGCAAGAAGAACTTCTCGGCTCCAGGAATGGATGCCGTGAACAACTTCTGGTGGAAAATTTTACTTCCACCCACCAACACCTCGCCAGAATCTTCACGCCCTTTCTGAATGGTAGAGAACCCATTCCACCTTGGCTGACTGAGGGACGCACGGTCCTGATACCTAAGAAGGAAGACTTGTCCGATCCAAAGAACTACCGCCCTATTACCTGCCTCAACACCGTATACAAGGCGTTCACCTCTATCTTGAGTGACCTTATCCTCCACCACGTCCAGCCTTTGTGGGAGGAGGTGTTCGAGCAGAGGGGCTCAAAGCGGGGAATCACGGGATGCAAGGAAAACCTGCTCATTGATAGGTGCATATGCCAGGATGCCATCCGGCATAAGCGAAACCTATCAATGGCCTGGGTGGACTACAAGAAGACATTTGACACCAATTCGCATGAGCTTATGGTCACCATGCTGAAGTTGATGAAAGTCCACCTTAGTTTGAAATGTTGACCGGCTTAATCGGTTATTGGTTCCAATACGATAAAAAATAAAGTGGAAAAAATTTGGGCTCGATCGGACAACGTTTAGGGGTCGCGCAACAGCTTCAAATTCTGGAAAATTGCGATTTTCCTGGTAACAAATACATATTTGCCTAATTTCCAGGGGCATGACTGTCGCTTGGGTGGGTGTTTCACACGGGAGAAGCTTCCACGGGGTTCCAGTAATAGTATGACACTAATTACGTCTTCGACCAATGTGGGGGTGCGGCAGAGGGCGGGGTAATAGCGACTTTCCGGTCTTCTTTGGCGTGGGTAGTGACGCTGTACATGTGAGCATGGGAACGACAGTAAAAATCCTCGTATTTAAAAATATTTTATTTTTATTTTGGCTTACAATGATCACACAAACCATATGTCACTCTGAATTTTCTACAGCATTTTTATCATAATAACTTTTCCTATGCTCAGCTACAATTGCTAACAAATATTGCCTTTGCTGTTCATCTTTGGTTAGGTTATTACCCGTAAGGAACTTCATTATCAAAGCAACCCCTCTTTCAGCCGTGCCATTTACTACGTTAATGTTCAGAAATATTAGCCGTCCTGTGGGATAATTTTCATTCTTCATCCACAAATCTGGATCCTGCATTAAAAATGATTTGTCAATGATAAGGAAATCGAAGAATGTGCTAGTGTTTGTTGTTCACAAAATCAGAAGCCACTTTTGCACTAGAGATAGGATACGCCTTAGCTTGGGGACTCTCCTGCCCTTCCCTTTCGTTACTTTTTTCCCCATTTCTTGTTTTTCATGTTATGTAATATTTGGATCAAAAAAGCGATCCCCACAATAGCTTTAGAAAAGTACCCCAAATGTGCTGAAAATATTTCATAGAATATCTTCCAGTGATTGCCACTTTTTTCTTCTGAGCTAAAACTTGTAAGAACTGAAGGTCATTGCGTGGCGCCTCCGCTGCAAAAGGTGCTCGGCACCAGACCGGCGCATAGTACGTAATGAAAACGCACACACGGAAGAAGGCGCTCTCGAGCTTAGCAGTTAAATTAAATTGTTTGCTGAACATCCAAATCTTAATGCAATACAATGCCTTTGCCATCCACCGAGCTTTATGGATTGCACTTGGCTTTTTGAACGAATAGACAGCATCCCCAGGAACGCCGAGGAACATGATGGTCAAATCAGAAGCTCCTTATAATTCCCGCGTGGTTGTATAATTTGGAAACAATAGACGAAATTAAAATTCAATAAACTGGTGACGTAAATAAGAACGGCAGTACGAACTTTACGCGAAGTTGTAACGGTACCTGAACTTCCTGGATGCAGAATTTAAGAACTTCGTCGGGGTTGGGAATATTCCTTAGGCAGCGTTAAGACACTGATGTGTCGTAGATTTAAGTAAAATTTCAGAAAAAGATGAATGAAAGAAATTCAAATTAATGTACTTCAATTAATGAATCATTGACGTATAAAAGGTACCTTGACGTTTCTCTTCACGATGTTTGCGCACCGAAAATTTCAAGAAAGTTTTTATCAATCCAAAGAGTATGTGCAGTTGCTATTGATGCGGCAGTTATGCCATGGACAGCGTTCCGGTGACTTGCCTGGGTCCTTTCTAACGAGGATTCTCTTTGTCTAAAAGCAGTCTTATTCGCTTCCTAACAGAACCTTGGGTGAGGCTTAAACAATACGTATGACTTATTAAGTTAAAAATTCAAGAGGAATTTTACAAAATAACAATATGTGCTTTAATTTACTATCCCTTATCCTTGGAATCGTCGTCGGTAAACGATTTTCAGGACTCGCGGTGTATACACGTTTCACCTCCACTTTTCCCAATAGCTGAGCCGTTTTACTTTACCTTCATCGTGCTTAGCAGTATCCTTGTCGACACAGCTTATGTAACCGAAGCGGTTTTCCCTCATGGACTCGTAGAATAATCAATCCTCTTCTATCTTCATCATATCCATGGCATTGATATGGCCAATGTCAAGAGTATTGCCTTGGTCAGTCATTAACTTATTGCGCCGCTTCTCCCAGCGTTTTCCCCATACGTTATTTGCCTTTCTTAAGACATAGAAAGCTGTTGTCAATGCGTACGAGAATCTCCGTACTCCTTACCTCTGCAATCGAAATTCCTGGTTTTTTCCAGAACACCTCAGATTTCCAAACAGTCAGCCTGGCACTTTCACGAACAGTTTTCTTCTGATTTTCAATAAGGTGTTTGAAATACTGTAAGAACTGGCGAAGTGTTGGGAGCTTTGGACACACACTACGTGGGATGGTGCCCCCAATCTGCAAATCTGATGGGCTCGCCTCGTCTTCTTGCTCATAACGCCGGAGAGAAAATCGGTATGCTGGAGTCACTTACGGGTTTAACCGCACGAAGGGAAACGAGTTTCGCTCCCAAAATGTAGCAACCTCAGTGTGCGTAGCCGTACGCGAAGTCCACCGCCCCCGAACACCCTCGCTGTTAATCATCTAAACTGTAGGGCCGCAAATTTCAGGATTCATCTCGGCTAGAAAACAAGGTAGTCCCGGCCCATGCGCTCAATGTACAGCCTCCCTACCTACTCAAGAGAAAATCGAAAAGTCGCTATTATCCCTCCCTCTGCCGCACGCCCACATCGGGCGAAGTCGTAATTGGTATTTAATCACTGCTGGAACACTGTGGAAGCATCTCCAGTGTGGAACACCCACCCAAGCGACTGTCATGCCCCTGGAAATTAGGCAAATATGTACTTTTTACCAGAAAAATCGCTATTTTCCAAAATTTGAAGCCGTTGCGCGACCCCTTAACGTTGCCCGATCGAGTCCAAATTTTTTCCCCTTTCTTTTTTACCGGATTGGAACCAAGAACCGATTAAGCCGGAAACATTTCGAACATTGCCAATTTTGTAATCACCCTATAGTGTCCTGCATCCAACGCCTGTGGCCATTCTGGAAAATGCGCTTTGTTCTGACTTCAGGCAGGGGGTCAGTTTCCACATAGTTGGTAACATATCGCCGTGGAGTTTTTCAAGGTAACATCTTGAGCCCCTTACTGTTCCCTCTGTGTATTTCCCTCCTACCCTTGTCCTTTCGGCTGCGACGAGGTAGAGGATACATATGTGGTGTTCCAGATGACAGGAAGCATAAGGTCACTCATTTGTTCTATATGGATGACCAGAAGCTTTTGCTTCTAATGCGAAAGACCTTCGCACTGCCCTGAACACCGTACTGGAATAGAGTGAGGTTAAAGGGATGGAGTTCGGATTGGACAAGTGTGCATCCATCCACTTGGCGAGAGGAAGATTTTCGGAGATCAAGGAAGACGCGTAACTTGTTGATGGGAGCGTCAGTAAGTAAGTCGTAAGTCCTACCCAGGCGGGATTCGAACCCTCGGCCTTCGGTTTGGAAGGCGAGGACTTTACCCCGCCGCCACCGAGGCCTCACTCGGTATACATCATACAATTACATATTATGTACCCGCACTATATCTCTAGAACTGATAAAAGCAAAAAAGTTTCATAGATACTCTGCGAAACTGATAGTGAAAAAAATTCCTTCATTCCTCGCTCCATTAATGGCTACGAGAAAAATAAACCGTTTCACTCTTTACTTTTCTTTTTCCCTATTCACTCTCCTTTATATTGAATATTAGTGTTCGAAAATATCGATGGAATCTCAATTTATTTCATGAATAAATCTGCTTCCGCTATACTACCAGCAATTTTGGATATTTTTTTAATCACTCCTTACTTCACGATAAATATCCATCGATGTGGAAGTCAGCGCTAGTAAGTCTAATAATAAAGGACAAAATAGCTTCGTTTCCTAATGACTAAAGACTAATATCGAAGTTCTTGAGCAGGTCGTTAATGGAAAATTTATTAGAACGTTTTCAGTCAGGGTTTCGTCACAGTCCTTGCCTCTTAAATTGACCGATGATATCCGATACACAATTGAATAGTCATGGTTCTGGTATTATTTGATTTTATCAATGCTTTTGATTGAGTGAGCCATTCACGTGTAATTTTACAAATTAAAAAATTGAATTTTTTCTGCTCTGTTGTGAATTGGATCCACTCCTACTTGAACGATCGATGTCAAGCAGTGAAGGACTCTGACGGAAACCTCTCCAGATGGGACTCTGTTTTTTTTGGAGTCCCTCAGGGTTCCGTCCTTTTTCCATTTCTTTTATTCTCGCTGTTTGTTCTTGACATACCGAAATGCGTTATGAATGGCCCTTGCACTTTCCTTATGCAGACGACCTATTTTAAAATCTAATGTCATGAGCTCAGTAATATAGTTTATGAGGCCAATAAAAACGTTTCCGCTATAGTGGATTGGGCTGTTACGAACTTATTACTTCTTAAGAGTAGAAAAACTCAAGGAATTTTCCTCGAGAGCTCAAAATTAATAAATTAACTAATAAATTCGATCTTAACGTCAACCCCAAAATTGAAGGTGGGGATACTGAGTTGGCCTATCCAAACATCGTACGTAATTTAAATGTAATCCTTAACAATAACTTGTAATAGAATATACAAATTCTTCATATTTCAAATAAAATAAATATGGCGTTAAATAATTAAGTTTTCCAAATTTTGATTGCTGTCATGTCTATAATGATTTGAGGGTTGAGCTTAATCTTAAGGTACAGCGCCTTCGCAATTCATGCGTTCTCTAAATTTTTATCTCCACAAATATGAGCATTGTACTCCTTTCTATGAAAAACGATGCAGGTTAAATAGCTGTGCAAGTTGAAAATACCTATTTGGATCATTTATATTTGCTATTTTTACCAATAACGAACATTTCTTTTTAATTGAAATGTTTTCAAAAAAAGTAATTACACATTATATAATAGTGACTAGAACATAACCTTGTAACTAAGAATTTTCAACCCACCGAATCACTACCTTCCACAAGTCATTGTTGTGGCCGGTTCACAACTCTGGAATTCTAAACCAACCTATTGCAGAAAATTTCATTTACTGGCAATTTTTAAATGTTTTTTTAACATTATATTTTTGAATATTTTCTTGAATAGTGAAGCCTGTTTTTATATTTTATTCTTATCACAATGTTATTTTCTAAATTGCATTTGTCATGGTCCATTAATTTTTTTTTAATGTTCGCCAATCTTGTACTGTTATTTTTTCATGTATATTTTATCCTTTGTATTTCAATTTTCCATGTGTATCACATGAGCAGTTTTGCTCGAGTGAGGAATCAGTATAGTCAATATATATTTTTTTACTTTTATGATTTGAATATTAGCTTTTTTACATTTGTCATTTACTCCAATAATGTTTTACTGCTCCTTTTTTTACTTGTCCCAAAGTATTATAAGGGTTTATCCAATTCAATTCTATTTATTAACACCGGCTGCCACACGCCCTTGCAGTTGCTAAGAGCATAGTGTATAGATGTAGCATAATTTATCTCTCTAAAAGAACACTTGCAAAAATATTTTTAATTATTCTTTTCTTTCTGTGATAATTTGAAAAAGTGCACGAGCATAATTTTCCTACGAGCACAGTATGGTCGGAAACCTTAATGCAGCTGACTCATTTTAACGGTACCATCATAAATAACCACAATACTGGAAGGAATTAAAAGCTAGTAATTCTTAGCGCTTTAAAGATAAAACTTGAAAGCATCTGTTATTATGACCGATCCAGGAAAGTGGAAATCGTTGCCAGGGTGAGTGGAGTTGCCAGGGTGTCGAGGCGAATACGGCCGGTCTGAGATCGAACGTGGAGTGACAGGGTTTTGATGAGAGTCGTTACGTGTCGAATGTGATTGATGAGTCCATTTCTGTCGTTCCCTACCTGCAGGCGATCACTCCGCAAGGACTAATTTCAATTTTTGACGTGGGCTTGGAACTCAGCAGTGCGTACTGCAAATGATGGGAAAGCAGTTAATGGGTAGCGACCGTCGCGTACAAGTCACTCCGATACATAGAGCATTGCCTTTAATTACCAATTAAGGTGATTATCCTGAGCCCACATCCAAGTCTATTTATCCTTCATCTTATACTTCTAGTTCGAACTCTACTGCTGCAAGATATAAATTGTATTCTTTGACTTTTAAAACACAGTGCACAAAGCTAAGCAAACATAGAGGAACTGTACCAGGGAATTGCTCAATGAATTAAGTATAATTTTATGCGGTCTTTTTGAAGTTATTTGTGTAGCGAGAACTAATTTTAAGTTAATGGTACCTCGAGAGAATATCCTCTCACTGTCCCTATCACTATTAATTTTTTTTCCAGGATCTAAAAACGGTGATCTGACTTTAGTGAATTATGAAGTGAATGCTCTGTGAATACTTGTTATGCGGCTATACAGAAATAATAATTTTAACATTTGCGTTCGCCGGATTCTCATAGTGTCTACGTTCTCTTTGCATGTTCCTGGTTCTCTAAGTCCGTTTTACGACAGAAAGGGGTAACAAATATACGGTTATAAGTTCCCGGAAAACTCCATTACAGTTTTCCACCAATCAGAACATTTTGACATGTTGTTTTCTTACGCATTGAATTCGTGGAATCAACGTCGGTATCAACATCATGCGGGGAAACCAAAATTGTCCGAATACTTGTCACATCAGTATCGCACAGATTTGTCAGTGAGAAAATTTATTCTAAAAATTTATTCCAAAAAAAGAGTTGGAAATGCTGTTGTTTCATATCTGTCATTTTTTGCTTCTTCATGAAGGACATTGCTTTCTAATTCCCGTAGGCTTCCTCAATCTACGATGACCTGACATATGAGAGTGTCACACTGAAATGTGAATAGCTAAACAGTGGGTACATAGAAGGAAAGTCTTTCGGAGAATTTCCTATTCGTTTATTTATTCTCGTTTTCCAACTTGTGTGCTACTTCTTACGCATAATTTACCTGCACGTGCTAATTGATCTACAATAGAGCGGGAAGAAAAAAAACTTTATCCGTTGAAAACCGGGTTGTGTCAAAAGTCTTACTGGTGTGGGAAGAATTACGTGAAATATTTAGCCTGTGAAATAATTATCTCTATTCTATTTGGTCTAAAGTATTGAATTTTTATGGAAAAAAACTATTCACTATTGTAGAAACACCTGGTACCAACAACATTTTTTTAAATACACTGTAGATGAATGCAAAACTAAAAATTCATTATAATATGCATCTTTAACCTACGCATAAGTTAAAAAATTAATTTTTAGGAAAACGAAATTTCACAGTTTTTAAAATAAGTTTATGCAAGTGGGTAAGAGCAAAAATACTCCTAATACGTTGTAGAGAAAGGATAACCTAAAAACAGCCAATGAAAAATACATCTTCAGTCTGCGCATTCGACCGAACTGTTTAAATTTTTTATGAAAAAAAGCTCGATATATTCCCATCTCTTTCGTAAGTAGCGCACGGCGCATGTTGTTAAAACAATTCAAACTTTTCTTTTGTATAATATCTTCTCATTTATGAGATCTTCTTATACCTGATATCTTCTGTTTTGCTATGAATTCATCAGTAAAATGCAACTCTTCGCTTGTTGATTAGAAGTATCCAGGACCCCCTCGCACATTTCCTTTTTTATTGCCTGAGGCATAAAATAATTTCAAGGCAATTCCACTGTTATAGTTACTTCTTTTACGTATTATTCCGCAGAACAATAGACCATTTTGCGTCAATGCGTGAGGTATTTCGTTGGTCCTCAGTCGAGCTTTCTCAACATTTTGTTCGCTCACCGTATCTGAACCTACTCAACGAACCGATTTGTTAGTAACGTCGTGTAAGAGATATTATGAAGGAGCAGCGGAAGAGATATGTTCATATGTCTTATCCATTGATAATTGATATTGAATGGATAAGAAATATTATATCCATAATATATGCCTTATCGATTGATTTATGGTCCCCTAAATATTCAAATAAAAATTCGATTATTTCGTCTGAGTGGAAGTAAAAATAAGGAAAACCTCAAATGGTGCTGTAGTGCATGGTAACTTGAATGATAACGCGAAAAATCTTGTCTTTATTCTTCGCTGATCTTCGTACCGGAAGTAATTTATGAAATAGGTGGTTATTTTATTTAAATAAACTGTCAAGATGGATATTTTGAGTGCGTTATTAAATTTTCACTCTTCTAGTTTTGTGATGATCGAAGAATCCAGTGTCAATAACTATGCGTATGAGGTTCCTTTTAGCTCTTAAATATTAATAGTATTTACCTCGTACGTATGCATAACGATTTTTTCCTCGGAAGTAATCCTTTAAGACTGCGTTATACTGTCGTGTATGTCAATATGAATAATTTCATGGAAATATAACTGCAATTGATCTTTTATTTTCCAAACTATCGTGCTCCAAGATGTATTATTTGTTGAAATATTTGCAAAAAATAAGGTAACTACAAATTGAAAAATAAAACATTTTTCGAAAACAACTTAATAATCAAGAGTATATTTTTGAATGCAAATAAAGGTGCTTATTTGCAAAATAATCAGTTATTTAGTCTTGGCTTATCTTGTAGATGTACTGTTATCACATAGTTTTGGTACTTCACGTAAAATTTCATTAACGTCCTATTTCTTCCAATGCAGGAATGTAATTAACGTGATGAATTATGGAATATCTGGACAAAAATCTTTAGCGGATTCAATAGACAAGTGTCCGCTGTGCAGATATGTGTTTTGACACAAATATTATAAATTAACGGATGAAAAAAAGATTTTCATCGAAATACATGAAACGGGGTGCATCAAGTTTAGTATTAGCCTTTTGCAGATGATTCATGTTCATGTCTTGGGATGGAAAATTCTCGTTTCTCGGCTTAAATTCATAAGCTAACCTCTAAATTCATTGATACTGCATTGAAATCATTTATATTTTGAATTTTATTGGTTGGTTATATGAATATGAATCCTAACGTTGTTTTGGTGCTCACTAACTAATAAAGGTTGTTCTTGCGCAATTAATTTCAATGCAAGGATTGTTAAGTTAATTACGATTATTATAAGAAGCCTCCAACCCAGCCTCTCCATCAGCTGATTAGGCAACTTAAAAGTCGCACCTAATACAGCGTTGTCTGTTGTCACTGTTGCCTCACATCCATTCTTACGTTCATCGTTTAATGACGTCATTTTTAATGGATAAATATGTAATTTGCTGTTTGTTCTTCACCATTATTTTATTTTTATCGAATTATGTCTGAAGGTACCTTCGGTAATTTTTTGTGCCATAAAATTGCGTCATTTTTGTGAAAATATTTAATAATATCTTACTGCATTGATCATTTCCGAAATTCTTAATGTACGTAGGATGCATTGCATGGAGTCTTGTATTTGGGAAGGGGATTCACATACTTATTATTTAACTCCTCCTGTTTCAGATTGAGATCGAATATGTAATTAGATAAGACGTAGTAGCACATGGTCCATAACATAAAGTATTTTGAATCATCCAAAAATTTCTCATGGATAGCAATGGCATTTTTTTATTGGAGTTTTGGGGTTTTAACCTGAAAGATTGGTTCATATATATTGGTACATATTATTTCATTCAGTACTTTCATTAATTTATCATCTGATGAATTACGTACGATGCATATTTTTGAAATATTTGAGAATAAGACTTCCGCATTGGAGTTTCTATGGGTGTTAGCATTTTATATTTCGTTCAAATCCAGTAGCATTTAACTGTTCATATTTTTTAAAATATGTGATGAAAGGTTAACTGCTCCCGTTTTTGTTATCGAAAGCTCTTTTTCATTTTCTTAAAAATTAACTTCATAAATAGGGAATGTTTTGGAAAACACTAATAGGCATTACCTTAAAAAAAGGTTCAACGGAATATTCATTCATTCAGCTGGTGAAATTCCCTCACTTCACGTAAAATCTGTTACACGCTTTTAATGGTAACCTTTTTTCTGCACTTTCAACTAAATATTTCCATCTCGCATAATTTCTCATTTTTTTATGCTTAACGCTTTGGAGAGGGCCAAATGAGTGCATTACTCCCGTTCAGCATTTCTCGAATTTCTATTTCACATGAAATTCCATGATCACTACTTACACAGGCTTGTATCTGTACCAATTTACTTCACTGCTATACGACAGCGTCAAATGTGTCATTTTCCGTCATAGGTTATGTTAGTCAAAATTTCTCCAACGTTTATGTAAACCTATTCGGCGTATTTCCTTTCGCCCTGAATCACCAACGAAAGGCACAATTTTGACTATCTAACCACCCGAAAATAAATGAGCTTCGGAATGTGAATTTTGAATTTTATCAGGCTCAGGATTACGCTGTGACAGCATCCCCCTATTTTGCGAGAAGATGGAGACGGAATATGAAGGGAGATATTCACGAATGGGGAAATGAATGGTGGGGAAAGAGAATACAGGAGGGAGTGGGAGAAGGAGAGAGAAGGGAGTCAAGATGGAGCGGACTGAGAAACAAGGGGACTGGGATTTAAGGGAAGCTTGCGCGAGGACGAGAGGTGTCGCCTGCATTCCCCCGGGATGAACCGGAAAACGAATGAACTCTTCCTCTCTCCCCCTTTTTCTCCTCTCTCTCTCATACTTCTTCAATTTCTCAGCCTGCCTCTCCTCCACCCACCTGCCTGCCTCTCTTCCGCCTCGTTCGCTGCCTTTCTCCACCTTCCATTCGACGCTTCATGGATGGAATCCTCCTGGGCGCCACGCTACAGCTGACAAGTGAACGTGCTCCACGCGTCGTCGCCTCGAAGATGCTCATGCCTACTTCCTAGATGCATTCGGAGCCACCCCTTAAATTATGGGACGCGCTTTGGCATTGAGCGAATAGCCTAACGTCAAAATATAAAGGTTCTCGTTGATAATTCCCTAACTCAGGGTTTCCCAAACTTCTCTTGCAATGGAACACTTCGTAAATCCTGAAATTTTAACGGAACACCTTGTTTACTTTGCAAATATTAAACCATTGCGTTTGGGTAGCAGCTTATAAAACCATCCTAGGTTTCACGGAACACCCTTTAGCTTGGGAAAATAGCCACCCTTTATAAAATAGTTTGGGAAACCCTACCCTAAATCGTTGATTAAAAATATTGAATTATTCTTTTCCTTTTTATTTTTGTCATAAATTTGCAATATTATCTCATCTCTACCAATTTATTTTTAAAGAACTAAAAGAAATTATTCGATATTTTCAAAATAAGCTCTATTATGTACTTTTTCATAACTCTCCATCTTATAATATTTCATGCACAAGCTAAATATTAGTAAAAAGTCTCATTTTTGGAGCGATGCATTGCTTGAAAAAGTCTTTTAAGGTAGTTTGAGCAAAAACAAAATTTACCTGGAACCATGAATTTGACCTCATTTTAAATAAAAAGCTCCCATCTTGTTCATGATACCAAAAATTAACCCCTTTCCGAACTACTTTTCGAGCAATTTGCCTAAAATTACAAGCTGTTTTACATGGGATAGATTACGACTAAGCACACCTGAGGGAGAATTATAAAAAATTAGGAATTTATAACACCTAGATTTCAACAACAAACTAACGGTGTGTAGATAGCACGTTGTATCAACTATTTATAAAAATTAATCAATTACTCACCGCAGTACGTTTTACAGAATTGCAAAAAAAACTCTATTGTGAAGGTTTTTTAGCCGTGCGTCGTGAAAAAATGAGTCAAGTTAGAGACTTATGTGGTTATAATTATTTAATTACTGAGAATTTTTGTCATGCATAACTATAATTCTGCAACAATTATATTACAACATTTACTTAATACTTCTTACAGACGCTGATATTAAAATATAGAATTTGAATCTGGTCTCTATTTTTACTAGGAAACTATCTCGCTCAAACTACTTTAAGGATTGAAATTGAAGTTTCGAAATGTTTCCGGTGTCACTTGCACGATGCAATGAGTAAATGCACAACGTAAATTGTGCAACAATTTTTTGTAGGAAAACGTTGAGAAAAACTTTATTAAAAACTTTACGAAAGAAAATTTTAGTCATCATTGACTGTGACATTTAATTGAATCAAAAGTGTAAAAAAACCTTCATTGTACGAAATTAGCATGAATAACTGAGGTAGTATCATTTTTCAAAACATTCATGGCACTACAAATACAAAATATTGCTTGATACTTATAAAAAAAATTATAAAAGGAGTTAGAATGTTGGACGACGTGATACGTTTATGACTTAGTTATGCGGTAATTCATTGAAAAATGCATTTAGAAATAAATCCGTGGCACTTCGCCACAACATGAATTAGCGAAATCCTTTACTAAGATCGATTTAGATATTTTTTCATATTAATTTACCTTATATTACCCCGGCCACGGTAGTGACGTGGTAAAGTCTCGCCCTGCCAAACTGAGGGTCGCGGGTTCGAGTCTTGAGTGGATGTTTCACCATTCAGGACATGGTTGTTTTTGTTCGCCCCATGTTACTTATTAAAACGCCCGATGCAAAACGCCGGTAGAGCTTATTTCGGGAATGTGGAAATAAAAGAAATAAAAATTATTTATTTTATGAGATTGTTCTATGTTTGGGTACTGAAATTTATTTCTCGAATGTACAATTCTACGTACCATCAATAAGACGAAAAGAAAACTAGTTTTTGCCCTTAACCAAGTATGAATACTTGTAACTCAATGGTTTGAATTTCTGAAGCAAAAACATGATCGCAACGAGTGAATGGAATGTGGCACACAGCTGATGAAAGGACTAGGTTGGGAACTGTTAGAGACTCGAAGGCTCCTCACTAGGCTGAGATTGCTTGAAAAATTCAGAACAGACAAATTTAAGAACTACGCAGAGTAGTATGTTATCATAACCTCGCGCTATATATCGCTAGAACTAATAGGAGTGCCAAAAAAAAGGGATAAGTACACGACCTAACATATGGCTACAAAAATTCTTTCCAAGCACCATTAGTGGTAATAACAAAAACAGTGTGACGCTAACATAAGACACATCCTTATCATACAATTCACCTCTGTCCTCTCTTCCTTCTTATTCCCTCTCATTTCATGACCAATATGCTGACACCCCATCCCACACGCCTCTGCGGCGGCTTGGAGGGTAGAATGTAGTACATGCAGATGCCTTTCAACATAACAACATCTGTAGTAGGTATCGGTGAACAATCGTCAGATCTGGCTCCCTCAATGTTTTCATGTGACCCGAAGACTGTTTTCCAGGGTCTAAGAATTCCCTAAATTATGTATAATTATAAATATATATTTCTTTACTTTAATTTTTTTTTCATACCTATTCTAGGTATGTGAAAATTTAAATAAAATATTAAAGGCTCTGGGGGTAGTATGTAGATGTAGATACCAGTGAAAACTACGTGATTCGAAAATGTTGATTTCGACTCTTTTGGAGTACGTGCCTACTCGGTGAGTGTTTCCAAAGGAAGGTCGAACAATCGAAGATCGGCGGCGGCCGAATAAGGGGGAAAATGCGTAATAGGAAATCACGAGCGATGGGCTCTATGGTAGTCCCGTCTCGGATGGTTCGTCAGGTTAGTCGGGGCCCTGGGAGTGGATAGAGTGTGGTGTGGAGAAGGGGAGCGGTGGGATGTGGGGTGAGTGTCGGGAGATAAAGGGGAGGCGCGGGGGGGTCGCTCCCTCCATCTTCCCCCTCGGATGAGAGACGAAGGGCTTCGGAGAAAAAAAAACAAGACTGCGTGCGCCCGGAGATTGGCGCTTCGGCCGAGGGGAGGTGAGGAGGATTTTCGGAGATGAGAGGGAAAGGCGGCGGCAGGAGCGCCAATCCCGGCCGCGGGAATTCCTCCTCCCTCGCGACATTTCCCCCCGCGCCTAATTGTGTTAAGCCAACGCCAACGCGGGCTCAGGGGTATTTCATCCCAATTAGATGAACTGGGATGGAGTAAAAGTAAGAGTAGGGTACTGCGTCGTCCCATTTATGTGGTGCGTAAGCGGCAATTGTACCATCAAACCCTGATGGATAGTCTACATTTTATTGAAGAAAGTTGAGCCTTTATTGTCATTGCTTAATAGGGTAAACCGTACAGTTATTGGCCCTTGGTATTTTGAAGAGCATAGTAAGTGTACAGTTGGAAAAAAATCACAAAAATCACTATTTTAAATTTTGCTGTCATTGTTGTAAATTTTTTCCAAGTGTAGTCTTACTAAGCTCTTCAAAATACCATGTAGCCAATAACTGTACGGTTTACCCTACGTTATTCTTATGAAATGGACATTAAAAAGTACAGTTTACCAAACTTCGAGGAGTTTTTTCTGGCGTATTCTACGTGAAACTCATAAATTTTAAATATTAAATCCATTTTGCCTCAAGCCTAAAATGGTTGAAAATTCGTATTATTCTCCTTGCTTCTTATTCGACCTCCGTATTCAACATGTTGTTATCCGTTATTGTGTCTTCCAGCCATTTTTGCTTTCTCTGGCTAAGTTCTCCGATTAGTCTCCTTACTTGCCCTACCATATCTAGCTGTTCCTCGATTGATTTCCTTGCCATCCAGCTTACATCCTCTATCCCTCTCCTGATAACCATCTCAAAAACATCCACTGAAAACTCAGCTTCCTTTTGCAAGGACCAAGTTTATGAATCATTCAGCGCTTCGCTCAGTGGCAGATTTTTAACGAATTTTTTCTCAATCAAAATTAATCTTGTTCTGTTAATCACATTTTAAAAATTTGTATCGAACTTTAAAGAAATATGTAATTAATTGTATTGTAACGAAATAGATTTCATTAGGTACGTGTGTTTTGTGGTGTGAATGGGAGGTGATGACGGTTCGAATGTTTGAATGGTGCGTCATAGTGTGGACGTACTTCGCTATGCCACGGATGAGTGTGTAAGTGCAGAATTTTCTTGTGTGTTTTGAATGGAAAAATGAATGAAATGGGATGTGCGTGAAGCAAGGTGGTCAGTCATTTGGAGTCAGTGGCGGGAAGGGAGTCACATTCGGAGAGTCGACCGAGGGGCAGCAGGACAGTGAGATTGGCGGTGAGAGAGACATTCGGAAAGTCAACCGAGGGACAGTAGGACAGAAGAAAAGACGTCGCCAGTCATGCTGACGGTCTATACATCAGGATTCGGCCAACCTAGGAGCGGCGGTGAATCTTACACCGGGAGACGACGCCGGTGATAGCTCCGACTTCCGTCTCATCAGGAGCACAACATCAACATTTTCACCATCAAGAAACGGTTTGTTCCATTTGTGCCACGTCCCTCATACATCTCCATAATTCCCCTTCGTGTTAGAGGTGAAATCGGCTAAACCAAGAAGTATTTCGCTGGCGGATGAACTCTAGTTGGTTCTTTGTGCGCGAACTATTGCTCGCAAGGATATTTTTTGTTGAATTGTTCATTTCCGTTGTTACATCAATTGTTTTTCTTTTCCTCTCAATTATTCATATATGTTCATGTTCACCCATGAATCATCCATGTCTCACCTCATTAGGGTTTTGTTTAAATGCGCTTGAAGTAGTAAATGCTGTGTCAAATGTGAACGTGTCTACCTATCATACGATACCTGACCCCCTTTTCTTTGTGTAAAGCCATACCGTTACGCATGTAAGTACGACTGAGCCGGGTTATTTTGGAGGGATACGCAGCAAATTTGTGCTTGGGTGGGATAGGTGGGAGTAACCATAAGAGTCAATCATATACGGGAACCGAGAAAAGTATGGTATTGGTTTAATTATTTTGCAAATGTGAAAATGTATCGCCCCTTGGTTGGGTTGGCCCCTATGTTAAGAGGGAAGGGAGGAAAACTCCGACGTCAAGAGGGACCGTTACAGTATCTAGAGAGTAGTCGTTTCTAGTTGCCCCCCGGGGTGTTTCAGTGGTATGAAAATCTAACAGTCCATATAGGTAGGTACGTATTATTTTCCCCGCTAATATTCCTATCCTATGAATTGATAGTTCTATGTCTTCATATTTTTTTTAGAATCATATGTACCTAATTTATTATGAGTAATAATAGGTCCTAAGCCAATACTGTTGGAGAAGCGGGAATCAGCTGTCGCCTAATAAAGTTATTATTGCCCATCAAAGGGCTGAGCCCATCTGCATTTTCCGTTGACTGATGGAGTTTACAGCATAAAATAACACATTTGAAACTGGCTTCACGAAAATAGACACATGTCTTGCAGTTTCCCAAACTCTGATTTATCACCCTTCGTGTTATTTTATGACTATAGTTCGACACTATGATAGGCATTATGTTACTTTATCTAGGATACGTACTTTCGTAATGATTATGATGTGTTAATTTACTCAAATTGTTTCCCTTTAAACCATGGATTAAAGTTAATTTGTCTCAAATAATGTTTATAAACCTTTTATTTACGGCGTAATGGTCCAAAGATGGCCACAATGGTGTGTTTACTACCATAATCGTCATTGATTTGACCTAAATCTTAGGTGAAAAATTTGAATGAGTCTTTTCATTTTTATTTTTTTCATAAATTTTCAATATTATTTCATTTTTATCAATATATTTTTAAAGAACTACAATAAAACAAAAAGGCGGAATACTCACCGCAGTTCTATATTTATAATCGCAAAAAACCTGCTGCGTTGAAGGCTTTCTAGTCGTACGGGGTGAAAAAATGAGTGAAGTTAGAGACTTATGTACATATATGTATTTAATTACTGAGAACTTTGGTTATGTACAACTATATTTTTGTACAATTAACATTACAATATTTACTTCACACTTCTTTAGGCAAGGGACCAGTCACATTGGCACACCGGTTCTCGTAAGATCACCGAAGTTAAGCAATGTTGGGCCCGGAAGGTATGGATGGGTGACCATGAAGTTGCAGTTGCTGGTATCAAAAAGTAAAATTCGAATATGGTCTCCATTATAACTAGGGAAATATCTCGCTCAAACTACTTTAAATGCCAAAGTAATACCTGTTATTCTGTGCAGTTCATCGTTGCTGGTTGAGTCCGTGTGGCGAGTGGTTCTCAGTCTGGAAAGGTGGCAGCGTTTATAACGAGCGCGGCGCTTAATGTCCCCGGGATGTGACGTCAGGAGACCCCTTAAAAGGAAGGAAGAGACATCCCGGTGGAAGGTACGAGGTGGGAGTCGACGGTGGTGACAATGGTGGTGTGCTGGGTAGAGGGCGAAAGGGTGTTGGTTGGTTGTTTAAGGAGTGGAGAGAGGGGAGCGTAATCACTTATCCAACTTCCGTGTATACACCCCTTCCGTTGGAAAATTAATGGCCCAGGTTTTGACAACATTTGCGCTCGGGCGCCATATCAAAATACACTCGGTGTAGCCCATTGTTGTCTGACTGTGGGTGGTGAGCATTGATGACCTTCCTCCCCTCCCACACTTGCCCTAAACACACTCTGTATGGTAAAAACGTGTATACGCCGGCCGTTTTCTTAAGCTTTTGAAAGCAACACGATCCAGATGCTTCGGGTTCCCATGAAGGGCTATTGTTTGGATGCAATTTTCTCCCTCAGTACTTATAGACTTGAAGTCATTGACGAGAGAGCTTTTTATTATCCGCTAAATTGCTTGCTTTCCGCGTTAATGGCCGAATGCTAAGAAGAGAATTATTAAAGGAACCTGGTGCATTTGCTCGATGCATGACGGTGTAATAAACTCCGCACGAGAGTATATTAGCGTACAAGCAAGAATTTGAGGTAGTTAGGGTGTGGGTAGAAATTTATCTGGGGTATAAGCTTGTGTTTGAACACATTTTAAATGTCTTTTGATAAAATTGGCAAAGTTTAATCTAATGCATTTCATTTTTATAGATCGCAGTGTTCCATCATGGACTTCCTCCGGCATTCTTTTTCTCGTATTATGAAAAGACATTTTATTTGGTTTAGATGTTTAGGTGTAAATAGAGAATTAATAAAATAATTTTAGTGAGCATAATGTATAGTTTAGATTCCATCTTTTAATGATTTCCTTTGATAATTTCTTACTAATTTTTCTGCATGTAAATTTAGTAGTAGAATAATAATTGTTTGCATATGTATTACCTTACATATATATTTTACTGAACGTAAATTAACGAGAAGAATAATCAAAGTTGGTACGGCTTCACTGGAATGGGGTATCAGTGCAATATAGTTGAGATTCATTTAACTGTATTTTTGTTTAACTAATATTAAAGTCCTAATACGCTTTAAATATTTTAGCCCGAGGTTTTCGGGTTAAGAAAGGATTAATAAATAGAGACCTATGGGAAAATAAGGAGAAAATTTCATTAAAAATAAAACATGATTGTCGTAGATGCAGTTTTAGCGTCCCTTAAATCTCTTTGAATATCTCTTTGAATCGTTATTTTTAAATCTATAAATCTTCATAGTATTCGTCTCCTTAGACTTCGGTATGTAAGTATAGTACTCTGCCGAGTAAAAGTGATATAGGCTATAAACAAATGTGGATTTGTGGGTGAGATAGAGAGGCGGTGGTGGTGGACAAGGACACGTTTGCATGATCTAGTAACCCAGTTGCGTCACCTCTCGTGAAATTTAGGTACAGCCGTTCATTCATTTCCTCGCGCGCCGGCGGCATAGCGTACCTGCAGCTGGAAAAGCGGGTATAAGCAAGTGACTACCATGGAAAGATACACTGCGTCAACGTTGCGTACGAGCTCGCACTCGTTAATAAAAGAACGTTGGCGCCGAAACATTGGCGCCCTCTATTACCTCGGTAACGCGCGAGGATATGCTTGCCCTGGCTGATTATGGGAAATCCGGAATAGAATTCAACAAGCCCTGCGCAAGAGTTGTGCTTCTGCTGCGCGAGGTGTGAGGCCGTGCCCTTGTTTTGGCGAGGTAAGGTATCCTTGGCAGCGAGGGGATTGAGTGGGCGGTATGGTGGAAGTGGAATTCGGGGGTAAGAGCGGATGAGTTCCATTTTGCCGAGGGCGCTCCCGGCTTACGTGACAGGGACACAGAAACGTACATAATACCGGCAACAGCCTTATCATACAGGATTAATCACTCGTTAAAATTTTCATATTTCATCCCTGGTTTAAAAAGTTACAAATCACGAAACGTTACACATCTTCGTCTGCCATAAAATGATAGTTTCAGTTACGCATGTTAAAAACTATCCAGAGCACCTTTGAATGAAAAAGTTGCGAAAGTTCACCCACTTGAATCTAAGGAAATTTTTCAGTTGTGAAATTGTGTGCTTGCTATAAATCGAACGTGAATCCGCATGCAAGTTCTCTTAACATTGCAATTGTGTTACAAAAAATATGTAGAAATATTGGTAGATCTTGAAGCAGAGATCATGTGTGGCCATCTTTATAGTTATACCACAGTGTGTACTGCATTTGATCTGTAGTATCTCCATGGAATGCATAAATGTTTCCGCAATGGTAATCTTGGCACCTCGTTGAAAAAAGTAACGTTTGACGATTCCAATATTATGCTTTTCATAATGGCATTGCCTAGCGAAAAATAATTGTTATCATGAACTGACAAAAAATGTTTTCACTGTAATAATTAACAAACAAATGAATGGGATAAACTTCGTTTTACTAGTTTTTGGTAGACCCAGTTCCTGTGATTAAAATTTTTAAAAACTGTGACTAAGAGATTTCGTGGAATTATTGAGATGCAATAAGTTGGACTTAAAATTTTTTAAGTCAATGCATTTGTGAGCAATGCGCGTGTATATAGGGTAAATTTAAAGCATATTTTTTATGCCGTTTGGAGTAGTAAGTTCTTGTACTGGCCTATCTATCTGAATATTACCTGAGCTGAATGGACGATACATTCTGTGTACTACCACTTATTGTGTACTCCCCACTGCCAGTCATATCATTACTCAATGTTCCACTTCTGTCTACCGTCCCGCAACGGTCACACTTAAAAAAAATGTTTTAATTCACAAATATCCAATTTATATTAATTTAAAATCTTGAACATTCTAGCAATATATTCATAAAGCGCAAAATTGTCCGTTGAAAACATTACCGTGAAAAATGGATTGAATGAGTATTGGCGCTAGAGAGACGAATTAAGTGGGAGCTGTGTGACTGAAGGGAGGAGAGGTTGGATGGAGGGTGGGAGGGAGAAGGGGAGTGAGAAGTGATTTGAAGAGGAGGGAGTGTCAGTGTTGTGAAATTCTGACTTTCGACGTCCCCTCCGAACAACTTGTCATCAGAATCACGGGACTGCTTCCTCTCTGACTCGTCCGACCGCGACACTCCTCCGGCTATTTCCGGAATTATAGCCGGTACTTCCTTCCTCGTCGGTCTTTTCGGCCGGATGAATGGGCATTTTACCAATGTACATTTTACCAATGGACCAATTTATTTTACCATGATGGGCAAGTCAATTCTTTCTTTAAGATTAAAGTTTTACACCGCATATCATTGAAGTATTGATGAAAATTTTTTTACCGATCTGTAACTTAAGTTATATTCTTCTTCATCTACTGGAGATCCATAAGTTTTTGTAGGAAATAAAACATGTTTAATTGAACTATCTGTTCTCACATCCACATTAATCACGCTAACGAACGCCATTATCAGCCATGGAATGTTTATATTCGGGCATAACCCATTTCTGAACCGTATTAATACATTAATTAAGAATGGTTTTTGAGGATTTGGTCAAAAATCATATAGAAGCCAAAATAAAATTACTGAAGAAATTCAATTTAAAATTTTTGTTTAAAATTACTAATAAAGTATATGCATAAACAAAACTATTATGAATATATTATTATTGACCCTTTATGTACATAACAATTATTGTCCAAGTAACAAATGTTGTAGTTGTTGCAAAATATGTGGTTTGCCTACTTGGTCCTGGTGTATGATGTTTACAATGTTGGTATGTTCTATTTACTCTGCTAGCCCTGATGAAGATTTACAAATAAATCTTTACGTCGTAATTGGCTTCTGTGTGATTTTTGACCAAACCCTCAAAAAACAACCTTACTTAATGTATTTTATTGTAGTCGATAACCTTGATGATACGTATTTATAAAGCTATTACAGCCTAAAATTCAATGAATTTGATACTTTTTGTTAGAATGATGAGCTTTGGACCCGTTTAATGTAATTTTAACAAATAAATACCATAATAATGTTAATAATAATTCATCTATAATATAATTTGTTTGTTCAATTTATTTTCCTGTTAAATTTATAAGGAATATTTCTGTATCTTTGTAGCGAGGCAGTACTTTATGCTTTTTTGAATTGACCGTCATATAAATAACCTTTATATGACTTCAAAAGTGTTTTTAGTTTGTAATTTTGTTGCACGACATTGTGATATAGCCTATTAGCCAATAATTGTAGTGAGTGATAGCAGTTTCACTCCATATGCAAGCTAACGCAATATTTTATCTCATAATCGCTATTCATATGCATCTCCTGTGTAGTTATGTTATTTTTTAATTGGGGTGAGAGTCTGTTCCGTCAGATGCTTAGTGAAAGATTTGACGCGCTCTCGGTGAATTTTCATGGTGAAATCTCGTCGGGGTTTCACCTGATTAAGTTCTTTTTGGCCGACGTTCCGACGGAATTCTTTCATATAGACATCAGGGCTATTAATGACAACAGAGAAATCTCCTGAACGAAAAGAGATGGAAGGATGAAGGTCTTTAACTAGTGGGTAGATATTATCTGTTTATTTTCCTGTGATATGTTTTCTTTACTTCATCTAGTTTACCTGCCAAAAATAGATCGAGGTAAAATCGTCTCACGCGACACAATGACATTTGAAATAATTGGGGCGGAAAGTGTATAACGAACCAAGAGAATAACATGTTTGTGTGCAGCTATTAAACGATCTTCATAAGAATTCTTTTATTAATAATTTATGCTGCAGGCTAAAAACAAGTATAACCCATGGTTATACAAGATGGTTGAAGGGTTGAATTTGTGGAATTTCGACATGATGCAATAATTAAAACTTTGTAATAATCCACACTGTTTTTATTAATAGTACAAGCCTGACCGGTTTCAATGTTAACACATAATCATCAGAGGCTACAATTGCAAAGTACAGAGGTGGTGGTTTGAAATATATACTGGGTTCCCGGGGAAGGAAGTAAGGAGGAGGAGGTTGGGATTGGGATAATTTAAAACAAGAATGTCCGAACATTTGAAATGTTTTTTAAATCATGACAACAGCTCTGTGTTTGCTAAGCATCTGTTTGACCACAATCCCACTTCTAATTTTTTCCCCCAATATTTTATATTTTTGTGACAAGGGTGCCAAATTGGATTTTTTTAGAAAATTTTAAATTGTTTTAGCTTTTAAAAAATCTAGTCATAGGGTCTTAAATGATTTTATTCAGGACAAATTGTCCCCCCTTGTTACCGTGCCTCTCCCTCCCCCTTTTAACTCTTGACGCTGTTGATTTTAAATTTCCCGTAACCTTTCCCCGTTAACCCCCGTCTCTTTACTAATATCTTCCCCCCCCCATCCCAACCTCCTCCTCCTTACTTTCTTCCCCTGGAACCCAGTATATATTTCAAGCCACCACCTCTGTACTTTGCAATTGTAGCCTCTGATGATGATGTGTTAACATTGAACCCGCTCAGGCTTGTACTATTAATAAAAACAGTGTGGAGTATTACAAAGTTTTAATCATTGCATTATAACCCATGGATTTAACCTAATATTCTTTAGGGGAATTAAAAAGATAGTTTAGTAATGAGTGCACTGACTTACCTCTGAAATAACTTTAGTTGACGTTTTTACAGCCATAATTACTAAACGATTTTACGCTAGTGGCCAGGCAGAGACACGTAACAAAACTAACGGCACTAAAGACAAGAAAAAATTTGCTCGCTGAAATTTATAATCGGTCTCCATGAAAGATTGCAAGCCTTTTCACATTATTCTTTCTTTTTTTTCGTGCCCACATTCAATATCGCTTAGCGCATGGCCTACGAACGACATGTACGAAAAATCTGGACCATTGATGGGCGTGACATCTACGATCTTCCTCCCCGTGCACGCGGCGTGATTGATGACCGCAGTCAATCCCACCGCCGCCCTCAAGAAAAAAATTGAAAAATAAGAGGAACAAAAGCGAAGAAACAAAAGATAAACAAGGGGAAACAAAAGGGAAACAGAGAAGAAAGAAAAGAGAAATAAGAGAGAAACAAAAGGGAAACAACGGGGAGAGCGTCGACGTTTTATTTCAATTATCCCCGTCGACGTAAAAGTGCCCCTCTCACGCTCCCATGACCCTCAAATCCGCTCGCCACGTCCCGAAATCGTCCACCTCGTCCGGCTCTCTGACCCATCCCATCCCTCCCTCCCTGCCTGTCTTCCACCCACCCACAACCCATCCCCACCCAACCCAGCGCTCCGTGTTTTTTTTTGCCTTCCCGAATGCTGGACGGGGTCATGTCAACTTCTCTCCCCTTCCCTCTGCCGGCGGACTCGAGCACCGGCAGGAACAACCGCTGCGACTGGAATGTCTCCCGGACCAATGGCGGCCCTTCCCGCCAGTTTGGCAGTCATGTTCCCCCGGCTTGGCAGAGGTTATCACGCGGCGAGCTGTCAAACCTCTCCATCCCCCACCACGCTCCCACTCCAACCCTTCACCCACCCACCCACCCTCCCTCCCTCTTTTCGTTATCCATTTTCTGCTCCCCTCCCCGCTCGCTCTATCCTCCCCTCTTTGCCGCTCTTTGCCCTCATCTCCACGGGCCCCCTCTCCAGCATCCCTCTCTTCTGGGTAACAGGTTTTTCGGCCTCCTTTGACTTCAAGTTTGACTCGCGAAATTGGAAGCCTTCTAGCATCCATTTTAGTTCCATATTATATTCCTAAGAGCGTTTTGATGTTAAGAGGCTTGAGTGGCAAACCTCCGATAACCAAGGATCTTAGAAATAGACGTCATCTATAGAATCCTTGCAAGGGTTTTAGTGGATTTCTAGAGAATACTTGAGTTAAAGAGTGAATTGAGTGAAAAATTTATCCTCGTGAAGAAATACGTCATCCAGGACGATTCATAAATCTAATTCAGGAAAATAATAGAAACGGCCACGGTTTTCAATCTAATTGTTCTATTTCGCTTACTTCTATCCCTCACTGTCACTTGCGTATTAGAATGAAAAAACCTGCGTGATATATTTAATTTCGAAGTCTCACCTTCTTTTCCGTCGGCTGAACGCAGTTTTATCCAATCTTCCGAGCAGCTAGCAGCTCACTAGAAAATTCTCCGATCCCTACCTCAGCCGCAGGTCTGTGCCAGAGAACTGGCGAAGCATTTAACCAAAAGCCACCATGATATTAAGCCCTATAATATTCTTCCGGAGTAATTGTTAATTATTAATTTGGTCTTTCAATTAGAACTTTTGTAATTTTACCTCTTAGCAACGTGTCGGCTGATGCTTGTTTTTCTTTTCTCAATCAGAAAATTTTATCCCTCGCTATATCGGTACCTATCTGTTTTCAAATCTAGCAATAATTCGACTGCCCTCACTCCTGTCCAATCCATCTTAAATAATCAATTGTTTATCTAATGCTCTCTAAAGGTCGGCTCTGCGTCCTTACCGTTATTATCAGTCACCGTTGGGCTTGGGCATTCTCTGTACGTGGGAAAAATTGAAAGCAATATTCTTAGGGTCTATCTGTCGATATTTTAATAATTGAAATTTGAGAATTTAGTTTTCACTAATTGTGCCAAAAGAATAATCTGGTACCTTCCATAGAGATAAAGTAAATAATTAGTGTGAAAAAACATTTTTTTAATAGTAACTCTAATTTACTACTACATAGGTATATATATTTCAATGACATTTTACAAAATAACTCATTCTAAAAGTAATCCTATTCTCAATGCAATTTTTTTCATGTTTTGAGTCAGTGTGCAATTTAATTTATCCCTTGAATCATTCTGTTTGATAAGATTGCATTATTGGGTATGATATGTCTCAGCAGTTAAAGGTCCAAAATACTGAAGTCTCTTTCCAATTTTGCCCATTTCCTTTTTACAAAGCGCTGTTGTCCATTTTAGAAGTTCTAAATCATGTTCCGTCATATTAATAGTCCGATAATTTTTCCCTCCTGTGATAAACCGGCTCAGTCGCGGACGTGTATGGTTTTTTTCTGTTGGCAATGATAATACCAGGTTTTTGGTTCATTATGATCTCCTTTATAGATGACTCTTTTGCTTATAGTGGATAAATAATTGGCCAGCCATTTTTTTATATCTAATAAAGGGAGACATTGAATTTCTTTGGTAACGAAATAAAAGGGGCAAGGAATGTAAATTATTTTCGTTTGGTTCCAGTTAATAAAATTAGAAACCATTATTTATCTAAGAGTAATACTTCTCTGCTAGGAAAAAATTAGACTGCCCCTTCCGCTTTTTCGTCGTTATACTTGCATATGTTCATTCAAACAAATGCTATGCTAATTGATCGAATTGGATGGTGGTCTTTTTTTCCGAGAGCCCAATCCGAAGGAACTTACGCTGGTGATCGAAAGGGTAATAACTCTTGTAATTTCTCTCCGCTAATCTATCCTGAACTTTATCTATTTGGATCGTTTAGAAGGATCCATATTTTCCCAGAATTCGCCCGTTTTGGAAGGGCAGTTATCGTCGTTTTTCGTCATTTTTAAGCGCTTTCATCCTTTTCAGCGTTCCTCTCGGGCGTCCTCTACCTAAGATCCAAAATATAGCCTCTCGAAAATGAATGGCAATATGCTGAGAGTCCGGAGCCGAAGGTCTTTTTCACGCCTAATGGGGTCGTAAAAAGTACTCCGGCATCGTAATCTACACTTGTTTCCCCTCTCCGTGCTTTCCCATATTTTATCACACCGAAATTTTGTGTCCCGAGCACGCATTAATCGGTAGCTTCTCATTGCACGGCCTTCGAAGAAAAGAAAAACGTTTGCGCACCGTCTCTATGTTTCTGTCCTACACCGTCCTATCCCAAAGTAGGCTTTATCCATTTGTCCTATTCCTTCGAGTAAACCCCGTGAGTTCTTAAATATTAAAACTTTCCATCCCAAACAGCTAACACCGTCCGCGCAGATATGAGGTAAGACTGAGCTTTTAATCCCTTTAGTAACTCTTTGTTGCGTCATTATCGCACTCTTTAACAATGCTGGTTCGTGGGTCTTAAACGTTTTCTGGAGGTCACGGGCGCGCTCCATTGTCGCACAGGGACGTAAGCGGAGTCGTTAGTCTTTGCATTGGCGAGGAACACGGCGAGAGAAATGCGAGAGCGGGAGTTTTATTGCCCGGCTTTCGGAGTTTTTACTGCTTCGAGGCCCGGGTGAACGCGTGGAGTTGTTTCTTCATGAATGTATACACTAGGCCGTTCAAGCATAACTTGCTCTTCATCCTAGCTGTGAAGTGTGCTTATTCAATTTTTTTATGTCCCCTTGAATGCGGAGCGGCCACATTTCTTTTGAACTTTTGTGTAACTGAAGGTCACGAAATGAAATAACTCTTCCATGCACGATTGAAATATTCAAATCCCGTTTACTTGAAAAAATTTCTGACGTAAAGTGGTATCTATTTTAATCACTTATTCTACATTCAAGCCTTCAAGAAAGACTTATTCTTGGCTTCATGATTTTTTTCATGCGAAAAAGTTTCATTTTTTATGTTTTTCTCACTGATGGCAGTCAAATAGCATAAATTGTTCATGTACATATAAATTTAATATTGACCAAATGAAGGATGTGTGTGAAGTATTAACCAATGAAGTGTTTCTCGATGGTTTTATTAGCCATTGAATACGGGTTGGAGCCTTATGTTTTGTTACCGAATGAATAAAACATTTATGTAAATGATGTTGACGAAATCATATGGCTTATTTTCTGGAAAATAATTGGAGAGTAGGTTGTTTAAAGCCATCATCGTTTTTTGTATTGCTCTAGAAGGATTTCCAATCATCATTCCGTATTAACTCTCTTCACTGATAGATAGGTTCTCCATGGACTACTAGATTTGAAAGTAACCCTGGGGCTCTGCTCCCGGGCGAATTTCGATTCCAATTTCCCAGTCAGCAGATGAGATCACTACTCTCCCCTTTTCGAAGTAGCAAAGCATTTTTTTCTGCTTTGCTCCCCATTATTCAGCTGAATTTTCAAATTCACCATTGATATACGTACTTTTCCTTATTCCCTCCGTTTGTTGGCCCAAATTTCTTTTCCAATCAGTTATTTTTCTTGAATTGGGAGATTAGAATCCTTCCGCGATGCGTTTATAATTGATTTGGCTCCTATAATTTAAATAAGGCATGGTATCCGAGTAGATTGAAATAAAATTCCTACTAATCTCGAAGATTAAGCCTTAGCAATTCACTACTATATGCCACTAGGTGACGACCATAAGCATATCTCAATATTCCAATTGGGAGATGTAGTGTTGAATTTGAAATAAAATTAGGAAGATGATTATAAAATATGTGTGTCACATTTATAGAGGTGCAATGTGAGTAATCTGAAATGTAATTTTGCAATGATCAAATAATACAATTTTTAAGTTTAGATTCCATATCGTTTACCTGTTGACAGTAAACAAATAGAGCTTCAATAAAATATATGTAGTAAATTCTTGAACTAACTTTCCCAATCAATACCTTCCGTAGATTTTTAATGAAATCAATGTCTGTCATCTTAGTGCGATATCCCACAGAGGAAAAATCATTCACCTTGACCGGGATATTAGCACACTATAATTTTCCCGGTTAAGGCGAATGATTTTTCCTCTGGAATATCGCACTAATGCGCACTTGCGGGTAACTCCGTATAAGGTTATACCGTGGCTAGTCCCGGTATCATAAAATTTATCTGCCATCTCTCTTGAATTTCAGTTCTAAAATTTAAACTCTGCTGGTAGTTATGGTATCAGGATAAATCTTTAATGTTTTAAAAATGTTTTTGTTTAAGCTCTAAAACTAAACTTTTTTACGATAGCATAATTTTTAATTGTCAAACTTTTAATCCCGGGGCAAGGTAGTTTTTTCGATGGTAGTCAAGAATGAAAGTTTAAATTGGTTTGCAATGCTGTATTAATTGAAAGAGTCAGTAATTGGAGGGGAACTTCTGAGAAAACACAATTTGTTTTGTGTTATCCTATCCACTCAATTCCCGCTCCTTCAGAAGCGCTTCCCTTTTTTCACTCATCTGCTCTAGTCCTCTCAGTCCACATCCCCCTCTCCCTCTCCCCCCCCCCCACGCCTCCCACTCCCATCCCGCCCCTCCCTCACCCCCCAACCCCTTATCACCTCAGGCATTCGCCGGAGCCAGCACCTTCGCGTCTCCATGGCAACCTACACCCAGGGTTCACTTTTTTGCCGATCTCCCGCAGATCTCCGCTAGCCCTCCATCTTTGCCTTTCCTTCCCCCTCGCCCCATCCCATCGCTCAACCCATATTCCCTTCCACAAACCCCTGGACACTCACCCTCCCCAACCCATATCAACAAGGCCCAATCGCGTTGCCAAAACAGTAATAAGCTCACGGTTTTGCGAGTGGTCCAGAGAGCGAGAGAGCTCATCTGCAGCAATCCAGTCATTCATCACACCTCGCAAACCCTACCGGCTCACCCACACCCTGTTTCCATCTCCCACGAGCACCCTTTCACTCTGGCAAACCCCCCATCGGTAACCCTTAGGGTGGCGCGCTCGTGCCCTTGTGTATGGGCAGGGCGTGGAGGGGATGCCGTCCGAATGGGCCAATGGGCAGCCCTCTTCCCCCACATGGGTGGCCCGGACGTGCCGAGGGCTTCAATGGCCCAAGGAGGGCAGTTTTATGTGGGGGCGGCCTCTCCTCGCACCCACTCTCCAAGTCCCATCGCTTGCTGCTGGGGATGTGTACAACTCATCCTTCCCCGGCGTCCGAGGCCTCCCCTAAACACGTGATCATATTTCCACTGAGGTTGGCACGATCCCGTTCCAATCCAATACCGATATTTTCCTTGCCAATAATACCCAGTGCATATGGAATGGGAATAAATCATAAGAACACATGCGCAGGGTGATTTACTAAAAATAACAAGTCACAACTGAGTACAAGATTGGGTGGCCATTAGTTAAAGTACTAGTAGTTTTTTTCTTGTTTGGACAATGTGCTGGACGAAAATTGACGTTGCGTAAGACATGCCACGCGGATAATTACGCGAGGAAAAGTAACTTTTTGGAGAACTAATTCTGCGAACCCTGATATGATATGACACAATGATGTTGTAATAATTTTTTTTCTTCTTTCAGGATATATCGGTCTATTACTATATAGGTCTTCTGAAAGAAGAATAGAAAAATTACCTAAAGAAGAGATCATGAAGAGAAATTATCTAGACTCTCTAGATAATTTCTCTTCATGATAACTTCTCTTCATGAACGCAATGATGGAATGCCTATATATATCGATCGTTACTTCCTAAAATATCGAACCGACCGATGCCGTGAATTATCATCACTATCGAAACCCATATGTATCGGGTCAACCCCAATAAATACGTATATAGAATGTGCCGTGAGTCATTTTTTGAGGGGGTCTTTGCTAAGGTTGCTCTTCCCTCCTTTACTCCTTCATTCCCTATTTCCTCCTATTCTTCCTTTCCTCTTCACGCCTCCTCTCTCCTCTCCCGCAATGCCAAAGCCTTTCCCCGGAGGATACGTTGTCTTTTTGTTTGCACCGACGATTCGTTTCCCTCTAGGATATTCCCTGGAAACTAGCGCCTATATTAGACTCCTTTTCGTTCCTACTAATTCTACAATTCTTATTTATTTCCACTATTAACCATTTTCGGGTTTTCTTTTGCGTAGATAAAATATTTTTTTTAAACTCAACGTTTCGTTCTGAAAACTGAGAACGTTGAGTTTAACAAAACGATTCTCAACGCTGTAGAAAACCTGAAAATGGTTAATAGTGGAAATAGTAGTCGCTCCGGAAACCATCAAACAAAAATTCTTGTTTTTCCCCATATTAGCGTAAGGGACGAATGCTTTTTTTGGATTTTTTGTTCTCAATTTCAGAAGTGTCAAATAGTTCCGTAGTGTACGCACGCAAGTAAAATATTAATCATTACCCGTATAGTATCGTTTTGCTCGTGCATGGGTTTCATTTAAGGTCTTCATAAATATTTAATAGATCACAGTCTTAGCAACAAGTTTTCCAGCACCCACATTTACTACATTGTGTCAAGTTTTAAGAAGTATTTCAACTTGTAGGTTGGTTTACCCTTTACTCCGTTTCTTTTTATCTACTTGTTCTTTAGTTGGGTAATTACATGGAGTAACAAAATAACATTTGGCAATAAATATTTATTCAACGCTTCAGTTATAATCAGCAACTGAAATAACAGTGTACAGTGTTTAACGAGTATAAACATATATGCCCTTTAAATGACCTTACCCTTAAATAAAGGTTCCCATTGAGAATTCACTTTGATTTCTCGTTTCTTCTTCAACTACAAAACATTCGCGTCACAATACGTTGTTTCCGTACGAATCTTTTATAGAGGTTCCATCGGCAATGGTCCACGTTTTCAATATCAGCTATTCCCAAGATACGGGAGACCAACATGACTGAAGGACCTAGCTTTGGTTTTTTTACTGGAATGCAAATGATGTCTACAATAATTATTAAAAATAGACCGTAGTAAATTTTAAGCATGATCAAATGTGAAAATATATTTCACATGAAACACGGTACATTTATTTATTTTATATCTTAGAATTAAGGTGATATGAAAGTTCTTTTTAATTCAACGCATTAAACCTTGTTAGTGTCATCTCATTTGGATAGACTTATCTGTAGGTTAAGATATTCTAAAAGGCTGGAAAAGGAATCCAAAACATAGAGCCTTTCCTTAACCCTCAGACTACCAAGGGGGTAACGAGATTACCCCAAGTAACATTTTTAATCGCATAACCTCTAATTTTTTTGTAGGATGTTAATCTTCTCAGTAATTGTTTTTGAATGATTTTTTAACATTATTACATAAAAAAGTGTTGTTATTTCAATATTTATTCGATAATATTGAGAAAATGTTTTTGGGGTAACCAGATTACCCCTGTTGGTAATGGAAGCATCGAAACGGTTTACGAAAGAAATCCACTCAAATAAGTAAAAATAAGCTCTCAGTAAAGTTTATTATTATTTTGTAATTTGTATTTATTCACGAGGGTAATAAATAAAATTTTGATTTCTTATAGGAAATTCTATCAAAGTTTCTTTGGAATATTTTAAAGATTTTTTCAGTGATTGAAAAATTCAAACACGCAAAACGATGTTCATTGCTATTATTTTTTTAAATTTCAATTTAAATTAATTGTATTACACTGTATTTTTATTATACAATATAGTTAATTTTATTGTATATAAATTTACTTGATTGTGGCAATATGCATATCGATTTTGTGGAGGAAAGTGCGCCGGATGAATAAAATGGCAAAGTTTGCATGAGAGTCAGCTGCTGAGCATCACTGTTTTCTATGGCATATTGAATATTATATAATATTTAAATAGATGACAGTGTTGAAATAAGGACACTATTAATTATATAATATCATATATCAGATCATATGACCTAAGTGAAAGGATTTATTAGAAGCTGCTTACGTTTCAATTCTGTAAAGTGACTGCAGAGTTGCAATAATTGTGCCGGTTGCAAATTTTGTCAAGCTACATATCTTGGAAGCCTGAAGATCTGTGAGTTGTTGCAAAATAGTGAAGCTCATTAGATAGAGGGCTGCTGAAGGTAGCAAATGTTTTCAATCAGGCAGGTGCATAAGACAGTTACAATGTTTCCTTTCTGGTGGAACGTATGAGTATCAAATGAGAATTGACAGTTATCAACCTCAGCGGACACAAAGTAAGCATTTTAGTGGCCACCTGGGGCACGTCAGATCAAAGAATTGTGCTACCTTCAGCAGTCTCTATCTTATGAACATCACTAATTTGATACAACTCGCTGATATTCCTGCTTGCGTCAGACGTTATCCAGCGCGACAACATTCAACACAGATGGTTACTGCAACTCTGATATGCTTCTCAAAAAAAGAAAGGTGGTAATTCTACTATCTAATCAACATCATGATAAAGAAACAGTAGATCAAATGAATAGTAAACCTGAGATAATTGTACACTACAATGGAATGAAGGGAGGATATTATTTAGGTGATAAAATGACATCCGAATATACTTGCTTGCGGGAAACATTTTGCTGGCCATTGCAACTCTTTCTAGAATGAATTGATATTGCTGCCCAGAATGCATATATTATTTGGATAGAAAAAAATCCCGTATGGCAAAATAGAGGACAGATATGGTGAAAATTATTTCTGCACGAATTTGTCCTTGAACTTGACTACCTCATATTCACAGTCGGGCAAAAAATATTTCAGGCTTGCATCAAGACATAATATTAGTCATGGGAACGGTAGTAATCAAGATTAAAGCCACGGTGGTTGAAGAGTATAAAATAGGTACCTTAAATAAACACTGGGAAGACGTGTTACATGTGTGAACGTCGAGGGCACAGACAGACAAGATTGATTTGTTTCAACTTCAAAAAACCAGTGTGCAAACTACATACATCGTATTGAAGATGTGATTGCTTACTGCAAGACTTGTGAATAAATAATTCATCCTTCCGCTATGGTTTTATTTTGATAAAAGTAATAGTGGAGAGGTGAAAATTAAAAATATATTATGCTTACATGGTTTTTAGCAATTCATCCATCCGAATGGGCTTTATAATTTACAAAAGCAATAATAAAGAGGTATTAGCAATATAATTGATATTGTTTTTTTCATATTATTTGAACAAAATATTTTTATTACTGGAAATAAATGCTTAGCATCGAAAATAGATGTAATAAGGATCATATATACATTAAATTAAGGGTCTGTTGAGTATGTTTTTTTTATTTAATAAAATAAATGGGGTCACCAAGTTACCTTCCTTGGTAGTGAAAAGGTGTAAAATACCTTGGTAGTCTGAGGGTTAAATTAATATTTTCGAGGCTGCGGAGTAGTGCTCTCTGAGGTGCCTGGGCATTTAGACACGTCGAAGATTTTACTAGCTTAAGTTGGAGAAATATGTGAAAAAGGAGTGATAATTTTGCTTAAGATGCAACGATAGTACGCTTTCAGTTTATGATAATAGGAAAGTTTCCTCGGTGCTTTGAGCTGCACACTTTAGGTAAAAAGATTCTAAGATTACGTATTCTTGTGGTTTTCTTATTGGTGCATTCTTATTCTATAGAAATGGGACGCATTTTTGTGTACATACGCTGTGGTTTTCGTTTCCTCTGATTTTATTACACCTTTCGTGGCATAAATTACTGATTTTTCCCCCAAATTTATAAATTTGGTCCTTAAATTTGCGTTTTCATGCTCATCTGTGAATTAAAACAAGTTATCCTTCTTTGAAAGAATTGTTTGATATTAGTGGAAATACCGACTTTTTAGAAATTTACATATAGTAAACCTCTGAAACGTTATTTGGCGTAATACGTAAATAGTAAGCCCTGTCGCTGATGTGTCACTTGGCTAGACGGTATATTTAGTGCATTGCAATTGAGTTAACTTCATTACCACGATTTAAAGGTTACCGAGCACAATAATATTCACTATGGCATGTCGAGTTTAATTTCTTTCCTCTTTCTTAATACAGCCCTCGCATGTTTCCCAGCGACTTACGCTCGCAGTCAAGAGAAAGACACGAGACTTCGTCTTGAAAGCGAATGCGAAGGAGATTGGATGTTTTCAAGACACAAAATGGGCAAGGAGGAAGCGAACAAAAGCACCTTTTGTGAGGGACCCTTCAGAAATTGACAGCGCGTTCCCACTTTGTCCCAAGAGCCGCCTTTGGTTGTCGCGGCGCGGTCTGACAGCCCGAAAGGGAGGGGCCCTCTCCAAGCAAATATACTCTGAACAAACAAGGGACGTCTTATTTGTGCAGCTACCCCCAAAGGGACTCCACCGTTACCCTCCGTGTAATCCAGGGTCCCTATCGAACACCCCTAACACAGACACCAAAACCAGATTCCTGATTTGAGGTCATTTCAATGTACCCGAGGGAAATCCCTGTCTATTTGAGGAGTTAATTCACTTCCCTTGATATTCTATACATCCTGCCTTTTGCGTTTCAGCATATATACATGAAGAGTGATTCTAATCCATAAAGATTTGGACTAGGCCCCTCATAGAATTGTTTATTTTTTGGTTGAGCACACAGATTTACGCTCCGGAAAAAATTAAAGCACGATCACAACTTACAGTGAAATCGTATTATCGTATCACCCGAGTCGTAATTGAATTTGTGACATTAATTGATATACAAATGGATTCATTGTTTTATATATAGCTGTAGTGATACGAATTAAATGATTTAGAAACTACTGTGGGTTATCGCAAATGTAGACTTAGTCATATCTGATTGCAGGAGATAGCTGTTATAAACGTTTTAAGTTATGCGATAACAATTTTAAGAATCTCTCTCAAATGGCCAATGTCAATAATAATAAAATGTGATGCATATAATAGTGAAAAGCTATTATGTTGTACAACTGTAGTTACAACTTAACGAGCTCGGTAGTTATCCACCAGTAGATAGTATCATCTTTTGTCTCTTCTCTCTCTCGTTATCTCTTTTCCCGATTCTTTCTAATCTTTAATGCTTGTGTCGTAACTGTATCAGCCATACTCCTTTCATAAGATATAGCGAGGGTGTAAATGCAGACGTTTTTGAGGTCCTATCCCAACCTTGTGATTCCGTAGATTTTCATAATCCACGTACGTAGTTGTTTACTTTTCCATTTAATCCACTTCGGTTTTACGGGAGATCTAAAGATAGAATTCATAGACTTTTTGAAAGCTTTACAATCATTATTAACAAATAAATAGGACCACTGATAACTATTCATACTCGTTTCGTATATTTTCGAATATTCCAAGCAAGGGGCGCAAGTGTACCTGCTGGAACGAACGCAGTCAGTCACTCGAGAGGGTCATCTCCAAGTAGCGTGGTATTTGCTCACAACCAAATTGGAGTGATTTGGAGCACCTCTTGTATTTTGAGGATATTAATAGGAATTATATGCAGCTACAAATTGCTCTTAATCTTTATTGAAGAGACTGCTCCATCCCAAAATTTACGATGTGTAATATTACAGGTGCCAATATGTCTTTCTGGGGTAAAAGTAGATATAATTTCTCGCGATTTTAATATATTTAATCATCCTATGCAAGATTAACTCAATTATTCTCTTTTTGGAGTGGTTTTAAGAATTAGCAATGATAGGCACTCAGCTGATGAGGAGGAAAATTTAATTCTAAAAATCGGCTCCCTAACATTATGGCGTCACATTGTTTCTTATAAAAATGGCATTTTTTTGCCCCCAGATGTTATGGGTTCAACCTGGGGACGAAATCTTAGCAATTTGAGGTTTAAATACATAAAAATCTAATATGTTCAATACAGGCCAAAGTTTTGAGTCCTGATAAAAATAAGCAAACTTTTAGGGGATACTGTGAATGAGAAATCCACATAACGTTTCTATCCCCCTTTTTTTCTTTAACTATTACATCCTCCCAAATCCAACAACCAAACCAATCACTCATTTTTCAACTCCTCTTTTCAACCCCCCTCTCACAACAACAATTTCTTCCTTTCGCCGACCAGCACCGCTGGACATTTGTCCGTCGCAAACATTTCGCGCGTCTGCTATGATTGATGCGTGTTCCTTTCACTTCCCTTCCATCCCCCCCACACCCCAAAATCCCTCTCCACTCGTGTTTCCCATCTCTTGTCAATTTCGTTCAAAAAACCTGCTGCTTCAGAAATCCTCGGCCCCGGGGCTGCTGGATCCGAAGGGAAGATATGTTTGCCGTGGGTGCGGGGTCAGGCGGGGTGATAAGGGGGAGGTGGGGAGGAGGTGGGCGGGGTTGCAGAGTGGGAGAAGACATTGGGCCACCACCCTTGGAACGAGTGGTCGCATGTCGCATTTTACGAGGAGAGGTCGAGCCCTTATGAAAAACTTGTCCTTTTTCCATACCAGTGCTCCCTTCTAGCTTTCTTGTCACTGCAAGCCGGGCCCTGTTTTTTCTGTTTTCTTACCGGCCGGTGTCCACATCCCGACCGGAAATATCTGTAAAAAAAAACGTTCATTCATGACGTCAAATAAGCTAAAGAAATCGTAAAAATACCCTCAATGCACATTTGTGTCTTAAGTTACAGCATAATGTATGTTCGCAAGCTCTTCCATCATATAAAACCAACAGAGTTCACCATAATAGCCTAAATCCGCGAAAGTTTAGAAGCGGCGGTGATACTGCCTGAGGCCAGTCATTCGTCCGAAGAGATCATCGCAATATAGCAAGACACTTGCTCAAAATTAAATAAGTGTCATTTGGAGAAATAGGTATACATGTTACGAGATAACTAATTGGACTCACTTTCATTTTAGCATTTTTAAATATCAAAATGAAAGAGACGTGTTCCATTTCAAAACTTAATGGATCAATTAGATGCCCTAATATTACATCCTGGGTTACAAATAAATTGGAATTAACTATATCTAATTTCAAACTGAATATTCCGTCTAACCCAAAAGTTAGGTAGGTACTGTCTTTAAAGAGCTCACATTGGAACTCTAAGATACGCAAATGAAGATTAGGAAAATTTGATCGCCTCTCTAGCTACAAAACGTGAACTCATGAGTGCCATGCTAAGAAAAGCAGCACTTTTAAGGGGAATAACTAAGGTACTTAATACTGCTATATCCGTGCATAAGTTCGTAATGTGCGGGGAACGTAGATCAATGGAATCAAGCGAAAAAGAATAGTGGTGGCTCTATTTTTTCAGTAATTTGCTCATATCGATCCAATTACCTTGAATCATGTTACCATTATCAGAATTACAGGATATAATTCCAACCATGTCAGTCAAAAAATTTAAAATCCAATCAGATTGTTCCCCTCGCTATCATTATTGAGTAGCCTTAGGGCTCTGATTAAAGCGTGGGTGTTTTGATGCCATTAACCTACGAAATGAACGTCATTAATTAGTGACCTCGGCTTTATTTGACCTCCCTCAAAAGGTGACATTCATTTGAGTATGTTCCGAAGTGAATTTAACATTTCATTTAGCCAATTTATCAATCAGTAGGTTGTTTGTATTTGTTTGTCTATTTTTTCTTAAGAGTATGATTTTTTACCTCAATTTCTTTATGATAGAGTCTGAGAAGCTGTCATGTTGAACAAAGCGTATGTATTGCATTTGTGCCTCATAATTCTTGGGAGATATTCTAGTATCAATGTTTAAAAACTCACTTCCGTAATGCAGATCTGAAAATAAAGCCTCCACTTATATAGTAGATTAGGGTGAATCCTCTAAAACTTATGTATGAAGCACCCTGGGAGTTGTTTTAGTAAAACTTCCCTGTTTTCTACCTTTCGGTTTCCCTTTCATGGGTGGGGAGTGTGCCCTTGACGAAAGTAAATATTAATCATTCATTAGTGGAATAAATACTGAAAGTTTATTCAATTGAAGTAAATGAAAGAGAACTTTTCATGAACATGACGATAAAGTTATGTGAAATACGAATTGTGGACCAAAACGAAACCAATCTGTAGGAAGAACAAATAAATGAAAAGTGAGAATCAAACTTAAGCATAGAGAGAGGCATGATAGTTTATTGAATTGGCAACCTCTACATGTTGCAATGCCAACAGAACTTTAGCGGTTGAATTTGCTTAGCTAATGAGATTTTTCTCGTGCCCAAAGAATCATAGTAGAGTCGATAAATGTTTTCCTAAACCTTCCTGTTTATTATTTTTCTTTGCTGAACGCTACTATTAATTGGCCAAATTTATATTTGTTATGCATACTGAGAAATATCTGTCTATAATTTATATTTTGTTTACAGTCAGTTGTTTTCGGGATTTATGTCCAATTATTTTCGCATGGATTTTGAGAAACTATCGTTCTGTAACAGTCTTCCGTGATGTTCATGAATGAAATTCCAATGAAATATTTTAATGGGATGCATACTCTTTAATAGTCATGAGATCAATGGGAGGACATGATTGTTCCAGCGTCAGTTTGCTCCTTGCTTTGATAAATGTTGAAATAAAATTTGGACCGGCCACCTTAGTCCCTCATACGCCAAGTGTACCGAGAATTATTTGTTCGAATGTCAATGAAACGAGGAAATTTGAATGTAGCGATAGGAAATTGGCTTCTTTACCGTCTTTTCACCTTCAAATATCCTAAAAACGTTTTTGCACGATAGGAAGGGGGAAGGCAACTGAAGAGGGAAACCGTGAAAGAGAAGAAGTGAGGGATAAAAAAAAGCGTACGGAAAACTCGAGTGAGGGAAAGACCGTTAACTTGTAGAATGGAAGACTCTCACACCCTTTGCGTTTATCAGCGAAGCATAAATAATCTATTTGTTGCCGGAATAGCAAGAGTCACATAGTTAGGAAGAAATGACTCTGTAAAGAGCGACCCTTTTTTTCCTCCCGTCCCTTTCCACGGCAGTCGATAAACCCTATATTCCGTTCCGAAAGGTGTGACGCGAAAATCCCTCTGAAAAAGAGGAGCAGGAGGAAGGAGGATGTGTTACAATTGAAGAGGGGGAAGAAAAAATAATCAATTCTCAGTCTTAGCCTCAGAGCGCGCCACCCCCCCCCCCCCCCCATAGCCCCCTCGAAGTTTTTCCAATCCTCCCCTCCACCCTTGCTTTTTTGCCGCCGCCTCTATCTCATTCGCTCCCTCGTTCCATTTCCCTTCGCACCTCCTCCCAACTCTCGTCCCTCCTCACTCATCGCATCCCACTTCCCATCTCCTCACCCGACGTGTTTACTGCCTCGTTTTTTTGCCGTCCTCCCTCCCCTCTCAACCCCATAATCCCTCCTCATCTCTCCCACCTTCCACGGCCCGCCGCCACCTGCTGAGCCCAACGCTCCTTTTTTTCCCCCGCCAAAGTAGCGCCGGAGGGCGCTATTTTTCGTCCCCGTTCCCCTCTGCCGCCTCCATCCTCCTTCTCCTTGTATCATTTCGTCGCCGAATCCGCCGACTCTCCTTCTATTTCACTCGTCCCTCCGCACTCGTGGCCTAGCTCTATTACTACGAGTCTCCCTCCTAGTTGCCTGTGCTCTGGTTTCAACCAGTGGTTGAACATCGGACACTCGGAAAATTACGTCCCGTGTCGCAAATAAGTGAAGTAAAGCCTTTGTACACGTGCTTTTGGTCATATTGGGTCGATAAACGGCCTAAGAACATGACGGTCCAAATAGGGAGGTATTGCGAATGAATTGCCGCGATAATCCGACGTTTCTAAGATTTTCCTACTTAAATTCTTATTAGGTATTTGAGTAGCTATCAAAGATATCACATATCCTCAATTTTTTCTCCTATCATAAGAAAGAATGTAGGTATACATTCCCTTAAACCGAATTGTTTCAAATATCTGTCGTAAAAGAATTATTTCTTATTTTTAGTCGTTACATTTTAGTCGCTCGAATAAAGAAAAAAACGAATAGTATCAATTGGTTCTGCAGATTCCAAATGGTATCGCGAAAAAATTCGCGGTTAGTCTCCTTCCCTACCTGCGGCTGTAAATGATTGAGCTCAATGCTCAATGCCTAGTTGATGTTCGACGAATTAACACGTCGTTCGAGATGCCGTCCCCCCATCAAAGGCATTTTATTGCATACATTTATCTAGCCTTTAGCATCTATGTGGCTAAATCCAATCTGGAGTTCCCCAGGGTTCAATATTAGGACCAATTCTGTTTCTAATATATATAAATGACATCGTTCAACATATTAGAAACTGCAAGATTTTTATGTATGCAGACGACATTGCATTACTATCCACAAGCAGATGTTTTGAGGTGGCCCAGCGAAAATTAAAAAACGATTTGTATTCCTTCCAATTATGGTGTCACGATAATAAAATTATTATTAACAATAATAAGACATACTCCTTGCAGTTTTTAAATGTGAAGGAAAAAAGGCAAACCTTAGACCTCACACTACACACACGCCTTTGTTTACACTCCAACCAGGGTGGCCAACCGAAAAATTCGTGCAATAAGTACTTTTCGTGTGCAAAAATTACCCAAGTTAAACACCTAAAATACTTGGGAATAGTTTTAGATGAAAAATTTAGTTTTAGTAATCATATAACCTATATATGTGACAAACTAAGGTGTATTTTGTTTCAAATGTCGTACCTAAAGCACTATTTGCCTCATGAGTTTAAAAAATTAATGTATCAAGGCTTAGCTGAGGCCGTAATACGTTATGGTTTGACGATTTGGGGTAGCACAAACTCCACCTTGCTGAATAAGGTTATTACTTTACAAAATAAAATGGTTGCCCATTTGATGGTCAAGGAAAACGATGTGAGAGAAGTATATAAGAATCAGTGTTTGTTACCATTAAAAGAATTGTATAATTATGTGTTAATTTGTGACAACTTTTTTGACAGCAAATTAATAAAGCAACTTGTGATTAATACTGACATGCAACTGCGTCGAATAAATAGGTTGTCTGTACCTAAGTATTTTAACCACCATGGCAAGAGATCTCTTGCACATGTAGTCCCTGGGTTGTTGAACGAATTGCCTATGTCAATGAAGGATATTAATAGCATATCTGTTTTAAAAAAGTCAATGAAAGAGTGGCTCATAGGCTAGCATTGTTGAGCTCCGAAATTGTCCAGAGCGCTGCACAGCAAAAAAAAATATTTTTTTAACAAAAGGCACCTGCTGACAAGCCGCTTTGGCTTAGCAGGACCTCAACTGCAATATTATTATTTTTATTTCTCCATATTTATTTTTTTTCCATGTGATTGCAATGCAACATGATGATGTAATGATGATGTAATTTTGATTTATTTTTTTTGTGTCATTAGTTGTAAAAAATGGGATAAGATCATGTATTTTACGATATAAAGTGTGTAATAATTCAAAATAAATTTCTTAATTCATTAAAAAAAAATTAATGAGTCAATAAAGAAGTATATTTCATCACGTTATCGACCGTTTTATGCTCCTAGCCGCCCTCTTCACTCTTACTTCATCTGTTTTTCCATGTAAACTCAGCCGTTTACAACCCAATCGTAACCTTGACTCACCTTTTTAATCTCTTAGTGGAAATATTAGCCTGATTTATCCATGCTAGATGGATAATATTATGCTCGAAATCAGGTCAAACCATCGTACCCCAAGCATCTGTTCAAGTAATCTTTTCTCTTACTTTATCTGTTTTTCCTTAGCTCTGCCGCTCATTCCACTGTGCCGGTTCCATCGGCTACACTCCCCTCCTCCTTGCTCGTCCCCCCTTAACCGCGGAATAGGGGTAACCTCCTCTCTCCTGTCAACCCCCGCCGCGGAATAGCCTACTCCAGCCGCCCCTTGAGACTATATATCCCTCCCCACCTGTGTGCCGTCCCCACCGCTGTTCCTTCCGCGGAGAAGGTCCTCCTCGTTGATTCCGTTAGCGGAAGGGGATCCGAAAGGGACGCGCGTCACCGAGTTTTTTGAGAGGCCGCTGCCGCGAGGCTTCCGTGTCCTCGTTTCCCTTACTCTTACCTTGCCTTCAACCCGCCTCGGGGCCTCTTTTCGGCGAGAGCACATTTTAGGGACCTCGAGTGCGCTCAAAAGAGTTTTACTCCGCCATCGATGTCGTGCTCATCTGCTTCGCGTTTGTTTTTCAAACGCACGCCCGTGCCCCCTCAAGGCGGAGAAAGGTACTCATACATTCCTCTTAGGTATCCCTTTTCTTTTTTGTAATGCGGTTCACTCCAGAGGATGTATCCTTTGTCCTAATTATGTTTCACCCTATCATTTCATTTTATCTTCCCCTTTCCGAAATCATGCCTTCATTTTTAGACATTAGGCTCTTCAGCATAAATCCTTTGTTCTTGTTGGTCGCGGATTTATATATATTTTGAAAATGTGGCCTACTTAATTCCGAATTTTTAAAATATTAAAACTGCTCTACTAACAAACTACTGCACTTCTTCTTTATTTTTACTTAAATTTGCGTTTTCACGTTGCGATTGATTGAGTTCGCTTTCCAGTACCAGCTTTGGGATAGTCCTCATTTTTCCAGTGGTTCCTAGCCCGCCCATTTTTTTTAAATGATTACGTATGTTCCTGGCACATTTCTGCCGAGATCTCCTCCACCATACTACCAAGCAGTGTAGCAGACGGCACTACTCTCGTCGTGTGTATCCAGTTCATAATTCACGAATTAAGTCCTAAAGTTTTCCTAATGACATGCCCACAACGTGGTGCATGACTTCCTTGTTCTTGTCTACAGGTTTACTTCCCTATTCAATTTCGTATCCAGGGTCACTGCCCAACATTTAACTAGTTGACAGTCTCAAGTCTCTCCCTTTCAGGCGAGGAATAGTGAGGACAACTAACTAACCACCAAAATTATATCTGGGTTTAAGGTTAACCCTGTGACGACACCCCGAAGATGCACTTGGTGTAGGTCCTTAAAGTGCAAACACAACGCTTTTATTGCTTGATCTTGTATTAGAACTGCCGAATACTATGCTACAGAGCAGTGGTAATATTACTCCTCCCTTTGGACAGCCTCTTGTCACACCCACCGTCATAAAATTAATCTTCAGAGCAGTCCACTGCTCGAACACGTTCCGTACCCATTTCCCCAAGTGCTCATGGATGCCATACCTTTGTGCCGCTTGGGATTTTGATCGAAGGTGGTATTATAAAAGGCATCTTCTATGTCAAGAAATTTATCGATTCCTCTCATTCCCTGCTCTAAAAATCCTTCTAGTCTGCAGTCTAGGTTTTGAAGATCTGCTTCCACAGTCTTACCAAGCTGAAGCCAATTTTGATTGTGATTTAAGGGGTGTTGCTTCAGGGGACCATCCATAATATGTCTATGTACTATCTTATCCATTGTCTTTAGAAGGAAATACATGAGATTGTTTCCTCCCAACGAGTTGGCCTTAGTATAGTCATAGAGACTCTGTGGTTTAGTCCTCTTACTCTTTGGTATAGTCCATTTCCCCGGTTTAGGTATTACCACCGCCATTTGTGACCTCCAGGCATATGGTATATAAATATGTGCTTTGCATGATCGAAAAATTCATGCGCTTATGTGCGATTTATACTACTGCTTATTTGTATGGGCTGTAGCATACTGACCGTCCATCTAATAGTATCATATGCAAAGATGATGTAAGAAAGTCTTCATTCCACCCGATCTGTGTGGATAGGATTATCATGCGTATCAAGTCTCATTCGTTGTAGCTCTCAAAGTGAGTGTCCACCAGGAGCTCGAGGGCTTCCTTACCGGATAACATTTGGTCTCCTGGAGGAAGTAAAAAAGACCCCACCCCTACCACCCAGGTCTTAAAAAAAAGGCAATGAGACGCCTCGAAATTTCCGAAAATCCCTCTAACCTAGTTACGAGCATTATAGTTCACTGTAGAGAATAGTACCCTAAGTATAATTCACCTAATTTAACTATTCATATGAAGTGTTGACCGTCGTATTGGTTTCATAGAAATTGTAAATATTTGGCATGTAGGTTTGCGCCAGTAACATGAATTCCGTGCCTGGTACGTTATTTTCTCAAGCTCCTCGCTTATATATTTAGTTATTTAATTTTAACGCAATGCAAATAGATATCTGATTTTCTATATCAGCTTTTTTAATTTAAAAATGCTAAAATTATATACATGCTATCACCTTGACCCAGTGACCTCCAGGGGGACTAGTAATGGAACAGTCAAGTCTAGATCCATCGTATTCTACGAAAACCCGTAGCCTCTCGAGGAGGATGTGACTCTTCACCAAGCATCATTGTCATGCCTGATAATCTGAATGTCCTGCCCGTATTCTCAACCTGGGATCATCTATCTCTCACCCCCGAAATCCATTACGATACATTCGTAATTATTTGAAGAAATACTTGGCATTCAAATATAATTTTCCGATTCACACGTGATGAAGAACAGGATATAGTGTCTCGAGAACACTTTCTGCTGTTCTTGCGGGGCTAACATATCCCAAGGCTCTAGTTTAAAATTGGTTCCTAGAAATAGACTTTTAAATTTTTTTAAGCGCAATCCATCAAAAAGAAATAATTTTTCTAGAAATAAGCTATGCTGTTTTAACAGGTTTTTGTACCAAACTTTGCAATATTATTTAAATCAAAGAATTAACTTTAATTGGACATCAAAGTCAACAGTATTAATTCAGAAATTAGACAATAAGAAATAGTTTTATCAACCACTATCACAATTGAAGGTATGCATTTTGCAAGTAACAATATTTTATTCACAGCTTGAAACATTTCTGAAATTAAGAGATTTTATGTGTAATGACTCGCCATTAGCAATTTTCATTTATGGAGAAATACAATACTCCTGTCTCCGAAATATTCATGAAAATATCGTTGCGTGAAATTTGCATTGTAGTACTGTAGATATTCCATCTTTTGATTCCTGATGATTGTGCATAACTACTCGAGCTGTTTTTTGCTTTCAACGACATTTTTTCGAGATTATATTTCTCCTGGAATAAAAAGGTAAAATACTATGATACGTGAAATAAAAGCACAACTATAAGAAAATACACGAGGGCCGATTACGGCAGTTTTTTTTCAAAAAGTTTGATCCAAGACTTTTTGTAATGTTGTTAGCAGATATGTGATATTTATATTTTTATATACATTTCAGTTTATGCAAATTTTATTACACATATGAGAGAGTCCTTTTTTCCCCATCTTCTGATTTTTTTTTACATTTCTAACAATAGTGTTTCTCATATGGCAAAGTATTGTCTTATGTTACATATCATCTCGTATCTCCTGTGTCTTTATTCTGTTACATTATTTTTGAATCACTGCTCCCCTGATCACTGATAGTTTTCTTGATGATTCCTCTTTGGCTTTTTACTGTCTTACTTATTGTACTCTTTTTAAATTTGGCCTTTATCGGTAACATCTCAAAAACTAGATTTATAAGGCATGAATATTGCCCTCCTTGCTTTTTCAATGCCTTTTACCGGGACGCATGGTGTGCCACATTCCTTACGATTTAAAAATATGCCGCGTTTTCAAATTTTGTTTCTTTTCTTTGAGATTCTTTTCATTTATAAAACAATTGCACGAAAAAGCTATTCTGTAAATTTGATATTCCATTATAATTTCATCTTGAGACAAATATTATACCATGCATAAAATAAGGAAATTGAGTGATACATGAAATGTTTCAAATATGTTTGTTTGCAGCCACTCACCTTGGCGTTTGTTTACTGCGTAAATAAAATTAATTTTCTTGAGTTATCGTTGTTTTCTATGATAAACATGTTTATTTCCAGATCAGTGTAGTGAAATATTTGCTAATCTACATTACAACTCTCCATCCTCTCTCAATTTTCCCTACTATTCATCCCTTACGAATTCATCCACCAGCCCTGAAAAGGCTGAAATGACGTCATCAGCTGGTCACCTTCCCAAATCACTTACTGAAAACAGAATAATTATTTTTAATGATGTCTATTCTTGAAACATGTTCTCATCCAATTTCTGAATAACTCGAATGCATGTAAAATAAATGGCATAGCATAATTGGGATAAAGGGAGCAAAAGTGTGTGAGGAACAGGATTGTTTTTGTTCCATAGAGTATATTATACAAAACTCCACTTTTTTGAGAATCTTTGAACCGGTTGAAACGAGAGATATCTTGAATGTTTCCTCCCTATTGCTTTTCAAATTACCCCTATGATCTTGCGTTTGCTTGAGATTTCAAAAAGCCCTTATGCATCTGCTTTTCTGTTTTTGTTTCATTCATATTCTTGCTTGCTTTCTGTGAAGTATATTATGTACTGAAACAGAAGTCATGTGGTACGCAATGGATGCGTGCAATAATGAGATGCCCTGCGATCCCAGAAGGCCAAAGCAAAGGAATGTGAGATTCCGGCGTTTCTTTTCATACCTCGTACCAGTTCAATCCCGACTCCTTTATCACTCTGTGCTCGATTCCTCGGTTGATTCTTCGGAGGACACTTCTTTCGAGCCGAACGGCCTTTCAGCCTCTCGTGAGAATTCTTTCTACTCTGCACTCGAATTCTCCTTTTTGCTTACTCGGTCTTTTCTCCCATCTTCCTTCCTATATTCGGCAGATGCTGAGGATTGGAAGGCCTTTCCTTTTATTCTTACGTCTTATGTCCTATGGTAGGTACCAATAAGGAGAACCAATTGATTGGTGGTTCATTTAATGAAAAACTACCGTTTTCTGCGTATACCACAGCAAATAATCTTGAAAATTAGGTTACTTTATTGTTTGAACAGAAATAATCTTTATACTCACACTCCTTCCCTTCAAGCAGTCGACATCTTCGCACCATTCTTAAGTTCACCACCGAGTTCAATTTTTAAGATTTAAGTATGCAAATTTATATCGGACTAATCAGTCATCGTTGTTTTTCGCGCGTTTACTTGCACCAATTGTGAGGATAGCGGGACTAGCCATGGTATTTACCTTTACGGAGTCACCCACAAGTGCATATAAGTGCGATATTCCTCAGTATTTAATCAAGCAAGCACCCTCAATCATCCCGGTCAAGGCGAACGATTTTTCCTCTGTGGAACATCGCGCCCGTTTACTTGTAATCCGGAGATAGTAGAAATTAGCATTTCTTTGTTTTAGTAAGAAATTAGTAATGTCCACATTCACTTGTAATGACACTCCAAGACTATCTCTGAAGGAGGTGGATTTTTTTTTGGAGTTACGAAAGAAGAATTGTACGCTGCTTGAATACATGAATCATTTCATACGCAGCTCACCGTCCGTTTGAAATCAAGAGCTCAGAGAACCATTCTCATGGAGATACCCAGCATTTTTCGGGAGGGCTGGGTCAGGTGTTACCAGGAACTGTGCAAATAATCCTTTTTCCTTTCAGTCTTAATTACCAACCTGAAATGAAGGGTGTTATCAGTCCAAGCAGACTCTCACTTGAAAACATTCTACATTTTACGCACAAAAATACCGTTGATTACAAATTTAAATACGAAGATTTTTAGGGGTGAATGTAAATATTTAATTTACAGTCTCAAAAATCGTCTAAGAGATGAAAAACGTCTATGTATCGTTCATATTTAGCTGAGAATAATCGGTAATCGGCTGAATTTAAGCAGCTTTAAAATAATCGCCTGCGTTCGAAAGAGGACGAATTATAAATATTTAGAGCATTAGAAATCATCTGGGAAATTAAGATAAAAATGGAGTTGTGCTATTCATAGGTGGTGGGATGTTTTTAGGAAACGGTCTAACTCTCCATATTTATTTACACATCTCCATACTAACACCTTTTTCTCTCTGCAGTTCTGCCTCTTGATCTTCATCCTATCTCTTTTAAACCTAACTGTTCTATTATTATCACTTCCTTCCTATTTTGATAGCATTTTGTCTTCATTTATTAGGTACATTGCGTCCTTTTCCGCATGATATGCCTAGCATTTATTGTTTTTTCTTAATTTATTTGTTTTTTCCAACTTTAGTGCTTTCATTCACCCAAAAACCCGAATCTCTATCGCCTGAAATCTATGTTTATTCACTGTTTCCAGTTTAATGAACTGTTCTTTTACTAATAATATGTATCAAACGGTTCTTTTTAAAAATATATTTGCGCACAATAATCCTGATTTACAGATGAGATGAGATAGATCAGATTATATATTTGCTCTGTAAGAGTTAAGTCTAAAAATGTCCCTTGCAATTGTTTCCTAAGCATTATCACTGCATTAGTATCCCATCTTCTCCAGTAAACGGTGTTTTAAAGCGTAGAAAGTTATCACATGAATTGTTGCCAATTTACTAGCATTCAATTTTGGGAACATAGCCGATTGGAGTGAATGATGAACATTAATTAAGCATATTACTAAAACAAAGCTTAGCTCTACGCAGAAGTTAGAAATATTTATCCTCATATTTAAAACCAACAATTATTAGAGGGCCAAAGTGGCAGTCCGATTAAGTATGAACATAGACCTATGTTTTAGCGAAATTAATATAAAGTACCAAGGTGTTGACCCCAAAAAGTGATAAAAATGCTGAAACCAAGCCGAGCATGCATGCAGGTATGAAAACAAAAATTGCAAAAACACGACAAAATCCCACGCTACTGAAGGGCGCAAGTGACAAACCAACCACGAGTAATGGTTATTGACGACGGCTTATTCTCATGCGGATTTTTTATTCTCATTAAGCTCCGCAATTAATTTTTACATATTGTTTTTAGCTCGATAAACAGCTGGACGTGAAAAATGCACACATTTATATGAGATTACTGATGAGAAACAGGGTATCGCCCGCAATAAAGCAATAATTTTAAATATACTTCTGCAAGCTTGCAAATATGCCAATTATTCTAACTCTGTAAAGACGTCAGTTACCCTGGCGTACTTATGGAAATGTACTATGGATTTTCTTCACCTCATCTGTGGATGTTTTATATCAATATCCAGAATTGAATTTTTTATCTAGGTAGGTATCTCTTTTATCCGTAGCCCATTAAAGGGCGGCAAAATATAAATCATCCAAGTTGTCATCCGGGCAGGTTTATTTCTATAATCAGTTATGGAGCAACTCGCCGCTAAATATTTTTCGGAAAGCTAGCAACAGCCGAGAAGTTTTTTTCATTCGTTACACATTTTCAGATTTCCGACGGGATGACTCCATTAGCATTAACCATTCGCTCATTAAAACTTTTAATGGCTAATGCGTGAGAGTTTTCCCCTCCATACCGTGATGTCTGGGATCGGGAGTCGTTGGACTGACAGCGACGCTCGGGAGATGGCGATGGAGAAGGGAAGTAGGGGGAGGTGGGTGCGTGAAGGGGCAGGGGCACCATGTCCCCAGCGCTCTCATTTCCTCCTCATCTCCCCTCCCATCTCCTCCAGGCCCAGCGCGAGCACCGGACGCAGCGACGCGTCGCTGAAACAACATCCGAGCAAACTACTGGGCCTCCCTCTTCCCCACACCGTACAAAACCCCACCCAGGAAACTCCCCGGTCACCCCGCCCCGTCGCAGTACAAACATGAAGTAAACACCGGAGCCAGCCAGGGGTGAACAAACATCGCTTTATGTCCCCTCACCCAGCCACATACACATGCAAATACATAGGCAAGCATCCGCGGAAACCGTTTGACTGACCCGAGGGCTTTCAGAATACCTACTCGCGGGTCGAACTTGCGCGTTGATCCCATTCGCCTTCTCCCGCGCCTCTTACAATAGAACACATAAGGGTTTCTCGCCCTCCTACCCGGTCTTGCTTGAAAATGTGAACTCAAACATCCTGAAATAAAAGTAGAGTGCAGGACAGGTACTTCGTTCGTCCTACTGGAATGCCAAAGGATGCAAAGATCCTATGTGATCTCGGTTCGCTGTTCCTGAGAGTGAAGAGCTCAAAATCCAGCCGTATGTTTTCCGCTGTGGGTGAGCATCCGATGTAGGCACACCGCTTCCGGAGTCTCTTGCTTCAAGAACATGGGAATGAGCAGGCGTTTTGCGATACACCGAAGGTACACACTCCCCTCGGCCGACACCTAATGTCTCCCTTCTGTTTGACTCTCTGAGTTTGTGCGGAACGCCTTTAAATAAGATGCACAACTCCACGAACATACTTTTTACGAAGAAAAGGTTTTGAATTAGTATTCTTTTTAATAATCCCAATCATAATGGTATTCCTCTATCTATACTCCAAATTATATTTATTTCATTGTATTTCTAGCCACGGAAATCTACAGGGGATGATTATACTCAATTCAGTCAGTTTTAAGTGCCACAACAGAGTTTTAGCGCTAAGAGCAGTGTCCACTAATAGTAAAAATGGAATCTACCGATAGCTCTGAGTTCCGTGCTGCCTGATTTTTCATAATTTATTCATACCGACCCCTACGACAGTTTTGCTTGTATTACTTATCCTCTATAATTCTTTCTCCCACCTGAATCATGCAAAAACATCGCCTTTCTCACCTCAAGCCCCACCTTCCCCCCCAGTCCTTTTCAATTAAAATTATTCTAATACTTTAGAAAACTTACTACATTGTCCACAATTGGGGCTTCAAACTTTTTAACCATTTACCAGCCAATCGAGAAAGGAGCGTGGATAAATGAAAGCAATGATGATTGTTTTGTGAAAGTGGAAGTTTATCTTTCTGCAAAATATGAAATCATTGGGTATATATCATGAAGTGGTACTGAAACTTGGTAGATTTGTATAGAATAATATTGAGATGAAAATTTTCATTGTTCTTAGATCTGAAATTAAGTGAAAGGTAATGTAGATGAGACAGTATAGGAAAAATATTGATTATTCACATTAACGTGATGCTGTTTCAAGTTTTTTAAAGGCATGGTCTTTTATCTTAGTGGGAGTAATTATAGTTTGTACCGTGATATTTGTTGCAGATAATATTTATGGACCAAATATATACCATAACGTTACCGCGTTTGAGGAGATATGTGATACTAAATGATGAGTTTGAGAAAGTTTCTTCATTAAATAGCTGTTATAATTTCTTCGTTAAATATAAGTCTAGAATAAAACTGATGATATCAGGTCTGATATCGTGGAAATGGTGGATGTCCATGCTAAGCAAAATCAACTTTGTCATTTTCACAAACATTATTTTGCTGGAACGACGCACGTTTCACCATACTGTGGCATAGTCATTTACATGTACGATACATGCACATGGAGTTGCACATGACTATACCACAGTATGGTGAAACGCGCGTCGTGCCAGCGAAATAAAGTTTGTGGAAAATACAAAGTTGATTTTTCTCAACATGGATATCATTATCTCCATCGTCTCAGGCTCAACCTTGTGGAAGTTCATTTTATCATAAATCAAAAGGAAAACTTTGTTATATTCCACCAATTTATTCTCAGGTACAACCAGTTGTACGCCAACGCCTAACTTGGATGGTATATAAAGATCATATTTTTGCTGTTACTCTTTGTACCTGAAGATGATGCCGCTGCGTCGAAACTAGTTGTACCTGAGAATAAATTGGTGGAATATAACAAAGTTTTCCTTTTCATTTACGATGGATATCATTCTTGATGTCAGTGGACTGAAATAAAATTGTCAAAGAAATACGTAGTATTAGTTGTTGCACCTTTGGTACTTCGACGTCTAAGACAACTTCACATATGCTGCCTGCATCTTGTAGACAGGGGCAGCAGAACCAAGACGAAGAGTATCACGCATAATCATTTTATTAGTTTTAAAAAGAGTATACTTTCACCAGTATCCATGTGTCAGCAAGTAATATTCGTAAAGGTAAAAATTTGATATTTTTGCCACTGGCTCTACCTTTTGTCACCATTCAACCTCACTGTAAAGAGGATTGAGTGCAAAGTCATCAATTAAGGAGTTCGGGCAGGAGATATCTCATTTCCCCTCAATGTGGAGTTCATTTCCATTAAATTGCTTGCTGGACTGCTCAAAAATCCTTCGTTTTCTCTTCTTCCAGCCTACTTCTCAATCAATTTTATCTGACGTTTTCCGTCTCCCTAGCCGTAAATCTCTTATCCATTTGTCATCCAGAGGCAATGTGCCGCGTTTCCTCAAGCCCATTTGTAACCCCATCTACCGCTTCGGCATTATCTGCAGGGCCTCTCTTTAGCAAGTGGTGATGTGACAAAACAATACACCGAGCATTTGGTGTGAAGAAAACTCTCTTTAACGGAAGAAAAAATGAGTTCTAAGGAAAAGCTACAATTTTTTTAGTTTAAAAAATCTCTTGCCATCTAGTGATTTTGGGCATTTGTCATTTTTACGTGCGAAATTAATTTATCGAAAAGAAACGTTAGATCGTTATGTAGAATATGATTTTTTGTCGGCTTTTACTTAAAACATTTTTATTTCATTTATTGTGTGAGAAACTTTGGAAAATATAGAATCAGAAATGTCATTGAATTGTGTCACACAGGGCGTCATTTATTTACGATACTATTGATTTTTACTCATCGACGGGACATTTGAAAAGCGATGCAGAAGTGCGTAAATAATTAATATATTTAGGTTTGTAGGTGAAGAGATTTAAAAATCATACGCGGGAATTATTCGCCCACTTAAAGAGCTTCTAAAGTGACATCATGTTGGATTATTCTGAATACTTATTAACCCCTTTCCTGGCCACATGTGCCGCCGTCAATCTCGTCCTGTAACTTACCCCCGAATGAACTAAAGGGATCTCTTGGCATACTCCTCGCCCACTCTCTCTCTCTATCTATCTACTCCTCCCGTCATGCTCCTCTTCTCCGCATATCCCTTCCGCCCCTCGTTAAGGCAAGAGCGGCATTCGCACAGCTTTCACAGCCTTCCCCTTCTGCATCCTTCTCCTCGTTATCCTGACCACTCCACCTCACCCTCCCGCCGCTCTCCGGTGGGTCATCCTCTGACCCAGGTTGACCCTTCCCGTTCAAACCCCTCTATCACCTCCCCCTCCACCAATTCTTCTATGCCTCTCTCGTACCCTCTATTTCCCTGAATTCCCATCGGAATGCAATTTGCATTTCGGCATTTCCCCGGTACTCCCTCAAAGGTAAAGTAATCAGCAAGGGTAAGACCAGGTCGTTTTCTCTATGTGGAAGTAAGTTCTAGCATAAATTTGGTAGATCCAAGCCGAATTTGTTTTGCGTAGCTAATTTTCGGAAAGGCTTCTTTAAATCTTAAAGTTAGAAATAGAAATAGAAAATGAAATTTATTATTCCGGGACAAGTGCATCCTTCAGAACATACATGATTATACATAAGTTAGAGTCAACAAATAGTACATACAATAGGAAGATTTACATGATGCATCAAAATCACAGAATCCGACATAATATTTAGCAAAAAGACAAATGTATGAATACACATAAAAAACATCAGATTTTGTAAAGTGTAGCGCAATATGTAGTTCACTTACAATATTTAGTTCAATTGTAGTAATATTTCATGGTATTTATTTTTCAATTGACTTGCATTTTCAGATTTTTTTACGTCGTCTGACAATTGATTGACTTCGCAAGAGGTGACATGGAAGGACTTAGCGTAGACAGTTGTTCGATAGTGGGGTATTTAAAGTTCTTCCATGCGGTGTGTTGGACGTTTATCTGTTCTAGCATTATATTGTACATTTTGGTGTAAATATGTGGGAAGTTTTGTCGTTACTAACTTGTACATGAATGTTGCCTTATAAATTAAGCGCCTATTTTGTATTTTTAGCCACCTGAGTTTTTCAAAATATGGTGTCACGTGTTCATAATATGTGATGTCAAAGATATACCTCACACAGGAGTTCTGAATCCTCTCGAGTTTTAGATTTAGTTCGTTTGTAAGGTCAGAGTATACCACACAACAATAGTCTATGTATGGAAAAACAAGAGTATCAACTAGTTTTATGGTGAAGGGGGACAGGGATAAGGTGTCTAAATTGTTTTAACTGATATAGTCTTAAACACCCTATGCGAAATGGATTTAATGTGTTCATTCCATGATAAGGTTTTATTTAGTGTAACTCCTAAGTTAGTTACACTATCAGAATAATCAATTTGGACACCTTTTACATTTATCTTTGGTGGAACATCAAGTATAATTCTATTAACATAAATATTACTACCAATGATTATACTTTTGGTCTTGTTTGGACTTAGTTGTAGACAGTTTTCCAGTGACCATTTACATATATATCGAATATCGTCATTGACCTTAGTAATGGCTTCAGTCATATCAGAAGGGTAATAGTCAATGTAGATCTGAAGATCATCAGCATACATGTGGTATTTACAGTTTAAGATAACTTTAGAAAGATCATTGACATAAATGGAAAACAGAAGGGGGTCCAAGGATTAACCCCTGTGGCAATCCTTTGATTACAGGACAATAGTTTGATAGCTCGCCTTTCGGTCCTCTAATGGCCTGTTTCCTGTTAGAGAGGTATGACTTGAACCAAAGCACGGCTGAATTTGAGAGTCCGACATCATTCAAGCGATTTATTAGTATGTTGTGATTCACCGAATCGAAAGCTTTAGTAAAGTCTAATAGGACCAACAAGGTTATCTTTTTTGCTCAATTGAGAGTCTAATATCGTCTGTAACTTTTAACAGGGCAGACTGAGTACTATGCCCCTTTCTGAATCCTGACTGATATTGATCTAATAGACCGTTTCTAGAGGGGTGTTCCAAGGTAGCATCATGTACAAATCGCTCAAGTGGTTTTGAAAGTGTACTTAGAAGCGCGATAGGCCGAAAATCTTACTTTACTTTAAGGTGAGAAATTTTAGAAATCAGGTAAATTTGTACAGAATTCCAGAGAGCCAGGAAAGTTGAGTAATTTAACGAGCAGTTGAATATGTCTAGTATCACGGGCATAGCGACAGGGAGCAGAATTTTTAAAATTTTATTATTGATCCCGTCGACGCCAATGGCATTAGCTTTAATCATTTTTAAGTTCCGAATTAATACTTCCGGCGTATAATGTGGTAGGTACAGTCTATTAAAACCATTTTCTGGTGTCAATTCTAGCTTATCATGCAAACTTGCCTCTGTATGCATTTTTGTGTTTACTACAGCCTGGTCTTCGTCAGTAAATGTATTTAGGAAAAACGTGTTGAGCTCATCCAGATTAAAATTTAAATCACAAGAGTTTTTTCGACTTTTCGCAAGACCTAGCCGTATTAGTTCTTGCCAGGTTGACCGAACGTCCCATTTATCTTTAAAACATTCGTGATAATATTTTTGTTTTGCATTCCGTAGCGTCTGTTTCACACGATTTCTAAGTAATTTGTACTGCTCGTGAAGAACAAGAAGACGGGTTCTTTGGGAATTTCGCCGCATGCGATCCCCTTGCGTCATCATATATCTAATATTTTCAGTTATCCAGGGGGATGGGGGTCGTCTATAAGTCTGTTTGTGCAATGGGGCATGAACATCAAGTATATTTTTAACATTTTCGCTAAAAATCTCAACTTTGCAATCAGCACAATAAGAATTAAAAAACTCAGTCCAGTTCAGCATTAAGAAATCTTCTTGGAGTTTACAGTGATCAATGTGAATAACATCTCGTGAACTCAACTCTATAGGAATATAAACATTCAACTTAAACTGGTACTTGATGTATATCAAATCATGTTCAGAGAGAAAGGAAATTGGATTTTGGCCATATTATAGGACTTTATCAATATCATCCGCAATAAACAGTTCAATAAAAGTATTACTTTCTGCTAAATTATGAATAGGTTTGAATGGTACCAGTGAAAAGTTGCAGGAAAAAATTAGATCATTCAAATAAGCACTATCGTTTGATTTTTTAGCATATCACAGTTGAAATCTCCACACAATATGACATTTGTGTAAATCGGTAAAAAGGTCAGCAAAGAGGTCTCAAACCCCTCACTCAGATAACCAGATTTTGGTGGGCGATAAACCACCCCAAGTAGGACTTTTCCATACTCGCTCACCAGTTCAGAAATGTTAGATGCATTTAGGTCGTTATATTTAACGTTAAGAATATGTCTCTGGATTTCCATGTGAATTCGTTTTTGTCATGGTATGGCATTCATCAGTTTTCCTTAGCAGTATGGAAGTCTTACTCTTATTTTTCATGATATACTAAAAGGCTAGTAGTTTCTCGTTTTAAATCTTAGTGAAATCGCTTATACTGCAAGCTAAAATAATATTTTGAAATATCTTGGTGAAATATCTGACGAATACGCACTGTGACTAATACTAAGTACCGCAAAAATGTGATGTTACAACTCTTCACCATCTTATTCGGATACTTTTAAACTTTCTTCTCAACCCAAACGTAATTAAAAGTATCTCGCGTTAAGGCGTAGTGCGGAATAAAAAATGTGGCAACACAATAAAACAACACCTTGTTTTATATAAAGAAACGTTTTAATGCTTTGCGTAAATTCTTGTAAAATAAAATCCCTGCAGACGATGAATGAGTCGTCCGTCTAAACGCCGGTACTTTTTACCAATTTAACCCGGTGTAAATCCCAAGAAGAATTTACCTTGTTTTCTCCTGGAGGAACAGAAGCGTAAAATGTCGCACTCACTTCTTAGCTTGGTGTAGGTTGTTTGCCTTGCAACGGATTCGCAATGCAACCCGCTTTTGATGCCAAAAGACGGTACTCCAAGTTCCTGAGCGATAAATCTGTGCATGGTCCCCGTCCTTCCTTTTGCATGGTTCGCCGCTCTCTCTCTCCGTCCTAACCCTCTTCGGGAGAGAGGCCAGTGGTCTCCCGAGGGGACCCTTACACCTGAGGACCTCGCTATCCTTTCCACCAAAGGATCCACATCCCTCCCTTTTCATCCATTCCTCTTCTCCCCTCATTCTTACCCCTCCTCGCACACAAAGTCCCCTCCTTTCACGAAACCTGGAATGAGGGAAGGAATGAGATATTGGGGGTGGTGGGGGTTTTCCGGAATCGGTCCTAACACGATCACTTTCGGAGAGGAGTTACGGGCTCAGGGAAGCCATTAATCAATAAATCGAGAACTCGTGAGATCGAATTTGAGCGCTCAATCAGTGGCATTAGCAGGGCGCGGTTCGCACAACATCTTCGATCCCTGTTTCCCAAATTGCAGTGAAATCCTTCGCGATACAGCATTGTGAAAAGCTGGAAAAATCGCCCGGCCATGATATCGCACCAGTTAATTGATTTGGGAGGGATGCTATGAAGGGATCAGGAACTATTCTGAACCCTGTATCCGCTTTCTTGAATTAACAACTGTTATTAAGGATTGTTTACAGCTGTAATTTGGACCCATGTTTTACATGCACTTTAATGTTATTCTGTGAGAAATGTTGCTTTGCTTGGCTTTCAATTTTGTTTCCCTTGCTGTCTCGATTCTAGGCAAAATAGATATTTCATGTGCAGGGAAAGAGTTGACAGCTGTATTAATTCTTGACAATTTTAACTTTGTCGGTGAATTTATTTTTCTAGCGGTGCTATTGCAGAAAATATTGAGATTTATTGACAGAGCTTGTTAAGCTTTCCATTACTTCGGTTGTATTATACGTAACCATTCTACAAACAGTACGGGTTGTCTTCGTTGAGGCAAAAAACGTTTGATATATAAAGTGAAAATTCTCATAAAATTATTATTTTATGATTTTGATAGTTTGATGGCTAATTTAAACTATTATTTTGTGATTTGAGTCTCGATGAGGAATAATTACTTTGAACTCAATGTTCAAGACTTAAGGTAATACATAATACAGAATATTTATGGAGAAATTCCAATCAATGTACTCATAACTAAGATGAAACGGCAAATACTTTCCTTTACAAACGTGCTTTTTTGTATACTGTTGCAATATTTGATGTAAAATACTTTTTAAAATCATGCTTTACTTTCAATTTAGTCATTGTTTACGCATAAATTGTGTATTTTTCTCCCCTATTTGAAGGGTGAGTTTTTTTAAGAGAGAACTTCCATGCTCTTCCCGCGGAAGAAAAATATGTCAATACTCTCATCGCCTCAATTGCTTTTTTCCGGCATATTCAGATAAAAGTTACGATATCTCCTTTGATTAAAATAATCATATCCTCAAGATAAATGATGAGTTTTCGCCCTCAGGAATTTTATTTTATCGACATTCTTGTAATCTTCTAAACTTTGCATTAGTAATGGTATTGCAGTTGGCAGGTGAAATAACTCTTGATAAAAGCATTCCCCACTCCCTAGCGATACGAAAATTAAGTTACCTACGAAAATGCTTTCTCATCAAAAATTTCCTCAGAATCCGTCTGCTTGCGAAGTTTTTGCATTTTTCCCACATTTTAGCGTCTCCGAATGATATTCCATCGCTTTTTTTCCATGGCTTTCGAAGACAAGCTTTGACAAGCGAATAAAAGTATTCGTCTTTTTCTCTTCGGTAAATCTTGGGAATTTTTTCTCCATCCCGACGGAATGCCTCGTGCATTTCCTCTCAAGGTGTGTGTTCCTGGCGTGTGCTGTAATAACACTCGCCCGAGTATCAAGGAAAACAATTAACCTTCTCCCTCCCTCCCTCCTCTTCTACTCCTCAGCGACTTCTCACTGCTTCCCTAGTTCTCACTACGCGATATTTTGCTGCACCTGTCAGCGTTTTAAAAGTTTTTCCTTAACATCTAGCCCCTCTACCATGTTTCCTTCTCTTTCATGGTAAAATTCCCTCTAGGGAACTTCAAGGATTTTGAGGTACCGCACCACAACAAGCATAAAACACTTCCTTTGGCGGTATTTTTAATCCTGATTATTCCGCAGAGAATGATTCGCACCCGAGGGACTTATGTTGCGGTAGTATTCACACGTGCAAGTTATTGCCCCAAACTACAACTTCTAATCAGTTCTTAGGGACACAGCAATTAAAACGTGTCTAGAGTTTACAACTTGGTGAACGGCTGAGTGCTTCACGAGCGGTAATTAGTACTTCGCTAATACCGGGTTGACGATTCAGTGCTTATTTCTTCGGCAGTTTCGTCCTGCCATTCACAGCTCGAAATTCATATTTACTACTCCGTAAAAGAACTATCAAATGAATCTCCCTACGACCGAAGCTTTGCAAATATCGACTTCGGTGTTCTAAATTGCCTTTGAAAACTTGTGCTTAAGGCCGTGTGGACAGGGGTGACTTTTCTTAATTAAATTTAATTACATGCAGTGATGGTTTGAGGAACTGTACAAGGTGTGTGGTAAATGTTGTGTAGCATACAAAATAATTTTACCTATTAAAGTCTCTTACCCCTTGAATAATAACATATACATTCAGTCTTAGTGGCAGCTTTGACGATAACGTTGTTTTTAGATAAAATTACAGTTTAAATGTGCTTATTTGCAATTCCAAGACCCTAATTTCACTTTAGTGATATAATCAGCCAAAGCCTGACAACTACACGAAAAACTTATTACTTAGTCTGTAAAAAAGAACTTCTTCGAAATTGCTTAGATGCTGTTCAAATTTCAACGTGTGTCAGGGTTGTGACACTGAGAGTATTATCTTAATGACGTTTTACACATTTTGTCGATATTTACTGCACAGATTAGAATGTGGTTAGAAAAATAGCTATTCAAATACAACGCCATTAAAAGTTTACCTTTGTCCTTGACAGTTGAAACTCAAGAAAAAGAGAGCAATGGCGTAGTAGCGTAATTCTAGTTGGCATAACTGACAGAACTCGCCTTCTCACTGCGGGGCTAGGATATAAACTAGATTATGCCTGCTTTTAACCCATTTTCTTCTACCCAATGAGATTTTGGTGTTTTAACTGAACGCCAATTCTTGGGAGCCAGAGAAAGGAACTATTTTATTTGAATTTATCATACCCTTGGGCCACAAGTGATCTGAGATGTGATAATTGAAGCAAGTTTCTCAATGTGGCCTTAAATTTAAAGCAAAGGTGTAATCACAAATATGCTTACCATTACTCTTGTGAATGTATTTAGGTACTCAATAATGCCACAAAAATGTATAGTTGGAACATCTAGTGGGGATAACAAGAATAATTACAGAGTATCAATTCCGCCGCCATTAATTCTTGCAAAGAGAACATCCTTTGTAGGTTAAATATTGGCTCCTAGTAATAATGAATTACTAAACATTCAGGCTGTGTTGTTTTAAATAACCTTAAGGGAGCATGTTATACCGTAATTGCTGCTGTGACCTACATTGCCTCATTCGCCTGCGTCTTAAGAAAAATCCGAGCCATGCATGACCTCCACCGTCTTTCGAGGCGATTGGGGAGTCCGGGGAGAAAATAATTCAGCTCAGAAGTAAAATAAATGTAACTAGAATGAACGATATTAACACGTCAGTTGAAACACCTTGCCTGAAGATCCTGGTTTTTAAATTGAGTGTTTTGCGACGAAGCCATGATTCATAATTAATGAATTCCGAGAACTATTTCATATTTCATTTCTTCAGAAATGCATACAAAAATTAGGTGTGTATATTATCTTTTCCTCTTATTTAAGAAAAAGAAGAAGTCATCCTTCATTAATCATTCAACTGGTCTGTAATAAATCGGTGTGACTTTCTAGTTTTGTTATAATTCTTAATTCGAATGGTAATAACGGAGGAAATTATAAAATTATTACTTTCTGGTGACGTTTTCGTAGGAAATATTTCCAGGCAGTTTATATTGGAGTATGTAAGGGTCTATCGTCACCATATCCTTTTAATTATCATCAAACAAACGAATAAATAAGTATTGCCAGCTATGTGTACTTATTGACACTTGTAGCGTCCAGCGACAGTGTTCTGAAGTTTTCCATGGTCTGCAGATGAGGCAGGTGAATGGTCTCACATATCAGAGGCGCAACCCCATTGGCGCCTGTTGCTGCATTTCACGCGCTTATCTTCGCGTTACTTTTATGAAGCCGTCTGCGAGTATTCCTGTGAAATCATCATAAATGCGCCAAAATTGTTGAAGTTCGCGTCTCTAAGAGTTTCTTAAAAGGCGTAATTGCATTATAAATGGCTGTTTTTTCTAAAACAAAGGTGCATCTTGAACTCGCTGACTTTTTCCCCTGGTGCACAAATACGGCGGATTGCACAGCTACGAGACTGAAACGTGTTTTCTCGCCAAATTCCAATATCTCTCGAGATAGGTACCTATATATTTCCCTTTGTTTTTAGTATTTAGTTTAGCAATGTATTTAGTTATATGCATTAATAAGAACATATACCTACCTTACATCATGTAATAAAAATGTTAAAGCGGTAAGCCCAAACATGCAGCGCACGTTCAAAACCAGTAATTACACATCTTTCAAAATTTACCACTTTTTATTTGCCACAAAGTATTTCATTTAATATCGCCACTTGAGAGATAATTTCACATTTAAAATCTCGGGTTTGAATACATGTCATATTCATCAAACTCCATAATAAATGTTTATATATAATTTTTGTTACAGGATTCATTTCATACGCAATATTAAATTATAAACAAACAAACTTTTAAAATCGAGATATGCATGATAGGGAATGGATGTCGTCGAATTATTTTTTAAATCTAAGTCACGAGAAAGTAGATTAAATACTCCAAAATTTCCTAAAACTAAGCGCTATTTTGTTAAGAGTCCCCTCGACTTCCATTTCCATATTGAAGAATACAAGAGAGATAACGCCCATTATTCCGCGTTCGCATTACTAGCATTTTACCATGCTAATCCATTACAAGAGTAAGGATTAGTAATGCAAACGCCCGGTTGGCACCGTTCGTAGTAGCTTTTCTACCAGGATTTACCTTCCATATTTATCTATCTAAAATGGGTGGTTGTTTCATGCCATCCGAATGCACGTTAGTTACAATGGTCTGGTGATCAATCGTCACTATCTTTAAGTCACCAGTTGGTGATAAGAAACTACTATGATGCTCGTCAAAGGTTTGCTAGGTAAGTAATTACCAGTTGTACCATCGTGATTAAAGGTATGCAGGGCCTAAATTATCAACGTTTGGTAAAATGATAAGAAGCTAGTAATGCGAATGGGGTAAAAGAGATGGAAGGGAAGATCAATTTCATCGTCTTCAGTCTACATTTCTTTTGAAAAATAAATGAGGATGGTTCTACGAAATTAAATGCCGAATAATACCCTAGTTTTCTCTTTACAGAATTAATGTCTTCTTTATTTCTTATTTCATAGTAAATTGTTAATATAAGTACATTGCATACGCCCACCATAGGACGATCAGTGATCATGTCGATGAAGATGTATTTCTTTCGTGTAAATGGACAGTTGTGCATTGCCTTATGAAGATGTAGTTCAAAGACTGGCATAAAAATACCAAATTCTAATCATGTTCTTAAAATTACCTGTTAGAAATATTGTCTGGCAATAAGTTCTATAAATATAGTACTGTTTAGTATCATAAAAATATTGACCTTTTGTGTGTTTTGTGTAAGGTTTATCTTTTTATATGTCACCTTTTACTCATCCTTAAAAAGAGAGGCAGCGGAACGAGCAAAGCGAGGGCAGTATAGGGAGCATAGCCCCCCTACTAGTTTAGCATACATTCACATGTACATAAAAGCCTCTTTAAATCATACGCTGAAACTCCTATTTATATTTAATTCTACTCAAACTTAAGTAAGAACAAAGTAACCCTATTACGTCAGTGTGGAGTACGTCAAGCCGAATATCCACTTTTTTCTCATCTTTGCATCAAAGGAGTGCATAGCATAGGCTCAGAATGTTTTCCAAGCATCTCAGACGCTAGAGAATCCATTTTCATCACCATTGTGCATTCCTTTTGCGTAATTCATTGAAGACAGAAAAGCCAGCCGCGGCTCTGTTGCCGTTGGCACAAGGTGGAATAAAAATACGAGTGGATTCTTCTCCCATACCGCATATTTATCCCTTGAAAAAAGCCGCACCATCTTGTTAAAAAGGGTACTTTCCGATTTATTGAATATTTAAACACCTTGAATGCTCGCGGGATATCGAAGGCGGCTCTGTTTTTTTTTCTCCGCTATGAAGTGAGGTAATGTTTCTCTTACGCCTCTCTTTTTCTGCTTGCGTACCACAATAACCGCACGGCTTGAGGCGCACTTATGTCGTTTTTTCAGCCCTCTCATTCGGACCAGCAGAGCTTATGATTACGGTAACCTAGGGTGATATTCACTCACTGTTTATTATTTGCTAACTTGGTCCTATTTTTTTCCTTTTTCACATTTTCTTAGATTAAAGTTTGGATTCAATGCATTTGCATTCATTAGTAGATATGCATTTTTTAATTAGTTTGTTAATAATTTGATTAACTTAGGAATTCAAATATCTTAAGTAGATCATAGAAAACAATGCCTCGTAAGTAGGTACTTATACTGGAAATTTTTACGCGGAGTTTTTATAAGTCAAATTTGAGAATTTAGAAATAAATCAAGCAAATCGCATGGTGCGATGAAACTAATGAATACGTTGAGATAGAGATAGCTATTCCTGGCACATAATAAATGGCATCTAAAAGACAATAAATTGCGGAATACGACCGGTGATTGGTTGAAAACTTTGTCCTAAAATTCAATATTCACTATGCTATGTGGGAAATACTGTAATAGAACAATAACGATATTGAAACTAATTTCAAGGGATAAAATTAAATATTTTACGGTAATGATGCGTGAGAATGTCTTTCGCTAAGTATAAACAAAAAGTCAAACGGCGGAAAATGTTGACAGATTTACAATTCAAATAGAACTCGGTAAAATGGCGAATGACTCAGAAGGCACAGATGATGAAGACTACTATCGACACGCTATTCTCGTGGCCGCGGATCGATGTCGCGAAAAAGGGTTTGCGTTTACTCAAGGTCCCTTGAATCGATGAGGAACATTCGAAGCTTATTATAAATGCTTCATGGAATAAATGAGTGAACGCTAGGCAACATATTAAAACTACTGAGTAGTTCGCTCTTTGACTAGTTTTGAGGATACCGGGACTAGCCACGGTAGTTACCTTCACGGAGTCACCCGCAAGTGCACATATTTCCCGGTCCCGCAAGTGCACATATTTCCCGGTACATCCCGGTCAAGGCGAATGATTTTTCCTCTGTGGAATATCGCACTTATCGAACATATTAAAAGGTTGGCATTTGACCCTCAGTCAGCTCGTTCAAGTACTGTCAGCGGAGTGAGGAATTTCGATTTTCCCTTTTGCTCCGAACTTTTCTCTTTAATGTAGAGGAACAGGCATACACAGTTGGTTTTTTATCTACATCCCAATTCGTGTAAAAACGTGGCTGTATGAAACCGTTATTTTTTATTTAACTTTAGAATGTCCCATGCTTTTTTTAATAAATTATTATGATTATATTGTTGATTTGTACCAGGTTGTGGGTGGCTTTCCTGGAGTTGTTTCCTGAAACCAGTATAATAGTGTGTGGGGTGGTTAACCCCACACGCAGACGTCCACCACTAGCCGGCAAAAGTCGTTACGGGGTACGCCACCAGGAGGCTGGTGTTCCGGCATTTGTACACGTTAATCTATTATTATTGCATAAATAAGAGTGGATATTAATCTTTTACTGGCATATTGAAATTTAAAAAACGAACCAACGTTACTCTTTGATAAAAAGATTGAATATGTACATGTAGCACTTGCACCTGTTATATACCATTGAGGTGAAACCTGGTTAAAATTTGTTGTCTTATACTAATCAACGTCTATTTTCACATTTCTCGCATTTCTATTTAAAAGAAGGGTTTATAAGCAGTAAAAAGTATATTAACTAAACTGTAACTTTCGCGATCACTGCCTAGGGTCCCTTGTTATTGCTTTCGTATTCTGAAAAGAACCATTTAGTTATATTTTCTTTGCCAGATAGATAGATTCTCCAGTTATCTCAAAATTTAGGAAAGACAAGTTATGTAAAACCACTTAAGTTTATTCGTTAGTCTACTTGAATCTCTAGTCTTTATTTCATCACTGGTAGTTTTTACTTACCATGATTCGAGAATGGTTTAAAATGTACTGTTTTAATTCTCAAATGATCAACTGTAAATGAAAACAAAACAGTATAATAGTGCTTTGGGGGCCATCCAAGTATTACGTATGGTGATTTTTTCCGCTTTTTAACACCTCCCCTACCCCATGTAAGACAACGTATGATTTTAGAACCATATAGATAACGATATACTTTTGGGCGATTCCCTGTACAATTGTGCAAAAATTCAACTCACCCCCTCCGGTGCTTTTATTTTTTCACAATAACAGATAAATTTAGAAATATGATTTTTTTAGCCGGATATCGCTATCGGTTTTCGAGATTTCGCGATTCACAGCAAATGCAATCGCAAAATGACCGATATCGCAAACAATTATCATACGTTTTTCTGTTATTCAGCGTCAATTCAAGCGTCACTTCACCGCGGAAATCCAGCAAAGAAATTTTTAAGTCCGTCAATAATGTAAAATAAGATCGATCTCAGAAGCGACTATAACCGTAACTATAACTATCGAAGTATAACTCTAACTCCAACAGAAGCGACTATAACTATAAGCGTAAGATTGTGTTGGACTTCCTCACTCCCCTATGTAAGACAATGCAAAAATAACTCAACCCCCCTATCCCCCCCCCCCAAAACTTCTTACGTAATACTTGAAGTACCCCTCGTGGTGTGGGTGACCTCTTTAACGGATCATCTAAGGTGCCTTAGGGTGGCCCACCGGTAGGTAATAGGCACCATTGGTGCCTATTCCCTCCCGTAGCTCCCGTTTCTACCTCTGACCGTCGAAGGTAGACATTTGACGGGAGCAGAATGAGAGAATCATATGGCGCTCGCGGAGAACCTGTTGATCGTCAATTAAGCGACGCGGCGGCCAGTGGCCGGCGAGCCGCCTCGCAGTGAGACACGCCATCGCGACTAGTTAAGCTGTCCGCCATTAAAATCCCTGACCTCATTCCCCTCAACCTCCCGTTCCCCTCTTGGCCCCCTAGCACTCTCCCCAGGCACCGCGGATACAGCGCCACGGACCCCGGTGCCTGAGCATCTATGGAATTAATTTTCACCGAAAATGACGCCCGAGGTAGGAATTATCTGGTGGGGCGTACTTAGCGTCGACCGAGTTTAAAACATTCAGTGAAGTTAAGAGGAGAGAGATAGAGGGAGAAAGAAAGAAGGGGCATTAAGGGGCGAGGGAGAAAAGAGGAAATAATTAAGAGACTCTGTTCCACTCAACGAGAACAATGAGAGGGCGTAATGAGATTAAGAGGCGGCTGTATTTTTTATCGACCGCAAGCATGGCATTAATATGCTCGAGGTGAATGTGAGGTTTTTCTCAATGTTTCCCGGCAGAAAAAAAAAGTCCTTTGGAAAATAGAAAAATTAAGTTGCCATCGCGTCTCTCCTCTACCTGCCACGTCTATGGACCTGTTGTTCCTTAAGTGAATCCGTCTCATTCGTTATTTCTGGCGTTTCGATAATTGTCATCGAAATATTTCATTAATTCCCTTGTTTCCTAGTTACTCTTTGAATTCCAAATTTATTTTATTGGTGCTATTAGAAAAATGATGACACCTTCGTTCATATAAGGTTCTGTGCTTTCATTGCCGGTCCTTGATCATTTGACATGCTATTAAATTTAATGTTTTATTGATCTGTAATTTTGTAGCATGACTGTAATTAACAGTATTGAACGAATGTACTTTTGCAATTTTTTGCATGTTAGCATGTGAGAGCTCTAACTAATAGTCCCCGCATGGTATGAGCACAGTCTCCACTCCTCATGAGTAAAATGATACACTCATTGTCAGTATTATTGTGTGTCAAATCTACTAGCATAAACATGACGGAACAATTACCTGAAAGAGTTTAAAACGATTAGTGCATGCTGTGTTAAGACAGATATGAATTGAATGAATGAATGAACTATGTGAGAAAAATGGACTGTGAAACATTAAAAACTATATATACATGTATATATATTTGGCAAATTATTTTTAAGAATTATTTTTATTTGGGAAATTTTTCAAGGGAAAATTTCGAGGGCGAGTGGTCAAGGTAAATGTTTTCTATTTAAAATATTGTGAAGAAATTCTACTACGTCCATGCTGCGAGATTAATTACTTCAAACGAATATCCTAATCGCTAAGCAATCCTGGAGATTAATTTTCTCCATCAATTTAAAGCGATTTCGTTTTAATAAGACGTAGGAAATGTAACAAATATTGACATTTAATTCTCATTAACATAAATTTTTTAAATGTATGATTTACCAAAAAGTTAAAAGTGTTCGCGTTTTTCAACCAGCGCAAAACAAAGGTTGTATTTTTTTTACTTTAAGAGTACAATCCGAATCCCGTGATATCACGCCAAGAGCTTAAGGCTGCATAGCTACCGAGCACTCCTCTTTGAGTGTGAAGTCCTAAGAGGCTTAGGGGAACAAGATATAATCACGGGCTACTGAGCATACAGGGCTACTGAGCATACAGGTTCACGGAGTAAATTTAAAGAAGGAAGATTTATTCTAGAATCCTCGAACTCAAGAGCCAGTTCTAAGCATATGCGTTGTTATCGTTCGCGAATTCCAAGGCACTGAAGGAAATATGTTATGATAATGTTAATGTGGTACCCTGCTGAGGAATATACACATGCAAGTGTTTCTTGTTGGAAGAGTATTGCGCTAAAAACAATTTCAGTTTGTGCGAATGAATTTTCCATGAGATGTTTTTATCGGCAGGTAACTCTACAAACGTCACTATATCAACAACTTTCGCAGTATCTTCGATTATCTCGGATACATCCCATTCACTAGCGAGTTCTTTATCCAACCTACGTTATTCCGCGAAGTATTTTTGGTTTATCTTAGACCTAAGAATGAATCTTTCAACGTATAATTTTTGCTTAAAAGCACATCAGCTTGTCAGTGCAGTGAAAAAACAATCTTCAATACAACAATAAGCCATAAAGTTACATTAACCGATATTGTTGAGCATAATTTTTAAGATTCATTAATTAGATTATGATAGTTTTGATGCTGAATTCAAGAATCAGTGATGTAGTTATTTTAATTGCTATTAAATATGAACTCATACCGTTTAGCCCTTTAATGTTCATTCATTTGTAACGCCTTAAAGAGACAAGTACTTAGCAATTATCATTCCAAATATGTATTTTATGTGAGTATTACTGTATTTCTTATCCTCAAATTTTCTTTATTTTAGAATATTGAATTCTTCTTGTTCAATGCAAGCATATGTATGCATATGTATTCTTCTTGTTCATTGCAAGCATATGAGGAAAAATTATGCATAGATAGGGCTTATAGATAAAATGTATCTATCTCATACCCTTTTTTGTTTCTAAAAATAGCATTATCACTGAACTATCTCGTAGAAATTGAAATGTAGATTTTATATTTTGGTAATGAGAATTTGATGCCTCTAAAGGATAAACTGCTGCTTCCCTTTAGAAGCGATTAAATTATCTAAAGGATATTTTTGGTTACGTTTTTTTTCTTTTTCCGCATTTAACTCTTAATAGGGGAAGCCGGTGAATTATATAGTCTCCTTTCTGTTTTTTTCAATATGTATTATTGCCACAAAAGGCCGTCAGATCTTTTCCTAGATTACGGAAGGAGCTGTTGAGCTTAAACACGATCTCGCTGCTGACAGTATTCGATATCAAGCCCAAGAGCATTTTTCATGCATGCCTCTTATTATCTCAACGAACGCTCACTGAGTGCCGTGTGTCATCATCACTGTAACAGGTCACCTTGATCCCGCTTAAGACCTTAAATTTCATTGTTGGAACCATGAAATAACGGAGACCAGTGGCATAAATGAATTAAAATTGTACTTTCCGAGGGATTAATCATTGTGTCTAGACCGACGAATCACGGGAATTGTCCGCATGAATATGATTCGCTGGAATTCCGTGATATCCTGCCGACTTTATTGCTCATTGAGCGCAGTGCACATCGCGCAAATAACCTCAGAATAATGCAAAGCGTCGTAGGTGAGGTTAAAGTCATAAAATGTTCGAAGAGCTCTGACGCCGAGGAAATAGGTATCCCTAACATCCGCTCTCGTACTCTGCAACTGCGGGCAACCCGGACCTCAGGTTTTAATACCCGGGTTAATTGAACAGCGTGCAGTAAACTGCGGCCAAGGTTTTGGTACAGTCGTCCGACTGAGAGGAGAATGCTGAAACCAGAACCCGGATTGGTAGCGAACGACGCACCGGGTGTCGCGGGCGCAAGCGGAGGGTTGACCCTTAGCGGTCACGGCTTTGCTGCCTCGGGTTGACTTTGAGCACCACCTAGGGGTTGGGTGGGAGAAGGAAGCCGTCTGATGACCCCAGGCGGCCATTACCTCCCCTCTCGTCCCGTTCCCCTGCCTGCGAGAGCGGGGAGGTGAGCTGGCCGCTAATCGACGCTTGTTTCCAGAGTTCCAGCGGACGGAAGCTGCGTATATTGCCCGGGAGGGTGGCCGCTGGATTCTGCCGAATATAAAGGGCTTTTCTGATGGGGGAGCTCTTTCATGGATTGGCGAGATATATAACCGATCGTTTTACCCCATGAATATTAATAGTCCGTTGGCTGCAATAAAACGACCGCAACGCATTTGCATCAACAATTCGGCAGTTTGGAGTCGAGAGTCATTATCATATTTGAGCGGCTTTCACTGGTTTAGACCAACAAGTGCTGGCACCCATTCATACACTTTTCATCATCACCTCATGTTTACGAACAGTCTTTTCTTATAATATTCTTCCTTTCATGTCTTTTCATAAATGTATAGAAAGTCTTACTTTCCCCTAATTCGCAATATTAATAAATTTCGTGAATATCCACATGGTACAACCAACTATAGGGACGCAAATACTCTGGCCTTTTTCTGAAATGGGTATTGATAGGTTTCAAAGACTCACGATACACCTTTCCGATGCAATGGAGTTTTGATTTACCGTATTTCTCCGAATAAAATCCGCACTCGAATATAAGCCGCACCCCGTTTTTGGGGTCACAAACAGGGAAAAAAAGTTAAAACGCGAATTTAAGCCGCACCCTTTTTAGTGCATCCCGTACTACCTACAGTGTTAGGCATTAGAATTTTATATCTGTTTTTACTTTACCTATGTAACTGTGACACAATGTTACCTCTATTATCCTTTAATATATGAATAAATTGTGCACAAATTTGACCTTTTTCAGCGTTATTTCTTACTTTCCCCGTGGCTTAAGGCGAGGTTAGCTGGCGTCCGCGTGAATCCGAATGTCTGGTTTGCTCAAATCGGTCATTTTTACGATTTTTTTAGAAAATTCTCGAATTTAAGCCGCAACTCGAATATGAGCCGCACCCCGATTTTGAGGCCCTAAAATCGGGAAAATGTGCGGCTTATATTCGGAGAAATACGGAATTGGGAGTCTCATGTTTGGTGCATGACGCTACACTTTTGAATGTCCAAATGACCTCAGTGGGTGATCAATGAAGCAGTGATTTAAGCCTTGATTAACTCTTATCTGCCAATCAGTCCCTTAAAATCGTCGAACTATTCTCTGGGTAATGATAACTATGAACTAGCGTATTTATCTAGGCATGCATTTGGCAGTCTATTGATACCATAGGTAGATAGATTTTTGACCATCAAGGAAAACTCGAGGAATCCCATCGTCCCATCCCATACTATCCCACGTCTGTCCCATCAGTCTGCAAAATGTTTTCAAACTTTACTTAGTAACATCCTATGCTGCGATAATCTAAGTCCGTTCATTGCGTTCAAATTGGCAAATTTTATCGCCATATTCTTTCCCCGTTTGATATTTTCCCCCTTCACAGCCTACTAGGTATCCCTCCATTTTTTCCGTCCTATCAGTCGACACCAAGTGATTACTTTGTGTAGATAAAGTACCCAAATAGAAGTACTCTTTTTATTTAAATGTTTCGGGATAAGAATATTCCAGCATTTTTTTCTTTTGTCCTCGTGTACTTTTGATGTCATTTGAAAGATTAAATTAGTTATCTGATTACAATTTCTCTCTAATTTAACATTCACCTGAATATAGGCTGAGAATGTAGAATATGTTTATAAAATAATTGCTACGAACAATATTTCTGGATGCAACTCAACTTACTTAAAAAAAAACAAACTTTATAATTTCTCTTGGAACTATCTTGACCCTGTTCCATCAATAATCCTCGCTACCGAGAGTTCTTACTCTCTGCTCATTTTTTCCACTATTTTTTTCCTCAAGAATAATAAGACTTTGCTGTAAAAAGCGAGGAAGAATGTCCAAACTGTCACAAATACTTAACTCTTTACCGCCATTCCTCACCATGTATTTCATTTAAGCTTTGACTTAGACGACATGCCAATCGATGCCCTCAACATTTTTCTTGCTATTTTTAAGCAGTTCATCTCGTAAGTCTTGTGTTAGGTCTAAGACCTGAAGCAAATAATCAGATGTTGCTTTTTCTTCTTTTTATAAACAACTAAATCAGATCCTAGCCCCCTCAATTGTCTCCACTATCGTATTCAGTGCCTTTTAATAATTTTTTCGGCATCCAATTTAATAATAATTTGTAAATGCGGTTGCACGCCCTTATTTTTAAACTCAGTTCCCATGTCGATTTTCTGTCCCCAACAACTAGCAGCGATTTTGGTAAAAAATGTTTCAAATTCATATTTAAATCGAGGTTTTTACATTTTTTGGCTCACTCCGAAAAAGTATGAATATTTTTAAGCATTGTGAAAATGTTGACAGTGGATGATGAAGATTATATAAAATAAATTAATAGTTTTCAATTTTTGCAGAAATACAATTCCTTGCTATTTTGCGAGTAAAAGAGGAATGAACTACAGTTTGATAAAAAAATCGGTACAGTTAATTAATTTTAAAATATTACTATTTGTTTAACTATTCTCATTAACCTTCGGCTTAAGTCGCAAACGGGTAAAATATATTCAAATTTGAACTCCATTTTCCTTAACAATATACTGCACCTATATCATCGGTCACAAAAAGAAGAACTTTGAGGGGCATCAGGGAAGAGTAGTTGAAGAAAAATTATGTATACATCAGAGCGAGCTAAATGCGAATACGTCACTCAGAGCGCTTTAAATTTATATATTTTTCAAAAGAACCTGAACGAGGAACATTTCATGAAATGAAACCGTGGTAGGTACTCAGTTTTTCCGCAATAGAATTTTATTCAACGACCCGAGTTTCGACATAAAACTTCATCGTCGCTTTATGTAAAAACGTTTCATTTCATTATGAATCGGTTCCACAAAGTTACGCCTGAGATTACGAGTATTGAAGAATACGTCCTTTTAAAATACGGGACTTCGTCTTTCTCTCTATCTCCACCCACTTAGCTCGCTCTATTTCGCGGAGCAGAACGTCGGCGGGAGGGAGGCCCAACTTCTCGGCCGAATCCGTCACTCCCTCCGGGGCTCGGTGACCTACAACACGGCGTCAACCTCACCTGCCCGTCCGCCCGCCCAACTCCTCTTGCATAAACTCTTATGCGATCACGTGCCCTTGCATTCAGTCCCCGGGGCGACACCGTGCCGGGAGAAGGAGTCCTGCGAGAGGGATTTTAAAGTGAGGTTTTTCATACTGAAGCCTTCCTGTACCTCCCGTTTTCCATCTTCACTCCTCGGCCAGCTCAACACGGTCGCTTAGGAGTTGGACACGGTCGATCCCATGCTAGTTTTTGGCCCGTCACCGCCAACCTTCCCTTAAGGTGGATTGTGTTGGGTGGTGTATTATTAATATTGTCGCAATTAAAAAACTTAAACTTGAATTGTTTGGGAGTTTACTCTGTGGAATCTATTACACATGCTTAAATTACAAAAAAATGTATGTTACCCAATTTAATTGCGCGAAGCCTTGACCGATTTCAATGCTCTCGGATTATTAAATGAGTTAGTATCACTCATCATTTTTTCAAGTATCTGTCACACCTCCCAAACAAATTTTCTGGGGCAACGGACTACCACGATAGAAACACCGAAGTTAAGGAGGTTCGGTGTTTTCACTCAACTTTAGAGAATTCGATGAAGCTTGCTGTAAACATTATATTTGCAGTCTTAAAGCTAATTGATTTTTTTAGAATTATTTTTTAGTGTTATTTATCTTTATTTCAGATTTCTTTAGATATTTGAACGAGAAGTGGGCATGAAATTACACAGGTTCTTATGGGAACGCAAGGCTATATTCAGCAGAAAGAACCTTTTCTAAATACTCAATGTATAATACTTTAAATCATGTATAGAAAAATGTACAAGAGACTTCTACTGCGAGCGCTTGAAGAAATCCCTCACGCGCGTTACAGACGATGTGAAATTGTCACCATGATTATGTAATTTTGACGTGGATGCATAACTTGCAGGATGCAGAGGAAAAGGCATAAGAACCCATGTAATTTCATGCTCAATTCTCGATCAAATATCTTTAGAAATCTGCTGCAAATTATTCTGAAATCATCAGGTAGCTTTAGAACAATGTTATTAATGCTTTCAGGAATCTTCATTTAGTGAAACAACAGGAATCTTCATTCATCTTAAGTTGAGTAAAACAACCGAACCTCCATAAGCATCGTTGGGCTCGGTTCGAGTTCGGAGGGGTGATCCTTCGATTCGTCCAAGTGCTGTTGCCCCTGTCTGCACGTGGCAGACAGTAAGTGCGAAATGACCTTAGCCGTCGAAGCACGTTGAACAAAATTACCATTACTACTACAATTTTTCTGTTGATTTGGCCTTAAGTCCGTATTCATCCTCATCCTTTTAAACAATTACTTGTCTTCACCTGTTGAAAAATAGTTCTCTCATATTCATTTTCAGATTTCCACGATTCCCCGATTCATTTACTACCACCTGTATATCATTTTGAACTAATTAATGCATCTAGTTTTGAAAAATATAAACAATATGTTCACTATCACAATGAAAAATAAAGTAACACAATACAATACCACGTAATTTCTTTAATAACCGACCATGGTTTTGATATTCCACTAACTTTGAGAGAACATGAATGATTTTGACTCATAGCTGGATTTTTATTTTTTTAGTTTTTTTTTGCTAAGAATGTGAATTTTGATTACGTTTAATCAGTCAATTGACATTGTGGAAATTTTCTCCCTATCTGTTTTGTACGTCTCACTAGCAGTTTTGTACAAAGTTCAGATTGTCGTAATATTCAACGTGACAGTTTCAGTTAAAAAAGGCTTAAATGTGAATCGCATTTAATATCACCGGTAGGTTGGCAATACATTACAGTCAATCAACCAATACTACGAATCATCAAGTCAGGGTTTTTGTAGTTGCTGTATTTAATATTCCAGAAAGATGAAAAATGTCTGATTTCTCTAGAAAATATATTTGTATCTGACCCATCTTAGTTTTCTAACCTTGAGTAAATGGTTGCTGATTTCACTTGAACCTCCAGGCGTGGAACCAAGTCGTGCAAAAGGACATTGTCGACCTGCCCCCGCGAGCAACGTAGTCATCCGTTCCCTTAACGTTTACTATGTAAATGTATGCCCGCTGCGAGCACTGGTGGGTGGATTTTATTTCGGGCATTTCAAAAGAAAGTGAATAGGTTTCTATTTCAATGAAAAGTGTATAGTTTTGAATAGCAAATCCTGCGTACAATCTTCTGTGCTCGTGGTCGTTGGACCTTGAATTCCAGTGTACATTCAAATGTACACCAGTCCTTTAAAGTATAAAGTAGGTTAAATAACAAACATAACATTACCTTCCGTACCATAAAAATATTTTTCGTCAGATCTAAGAAGAATCTTTCTTCCAAATCCATTAATTTACAACATCCTTCGCCACCTCCACTTTACTTAGATTATGTTGCACCTTACCTACATTATATTGCACTCTGAACTTGATCTTGAGACAAAAACAACTTCGCAAATACAGTGTGTTCCATTGTCAAAAACTGTTCTTGCAACTTCACCTTAGTTCGGGCCCGAAAAGCCAAACTTTCTTTTCTGCAATCAGCGTAGCATTTTAAATGTAGGAAAAATCGATGTAAAAATGAAAAATAATTAATTTCTACTTTACAGGAGAAATACTGCAACTCCCTACAAAACTTAGTTATGGATCCATTATGATACGGAAAATAATTTAGCGGACGGAAGGCGTATTTTGAATGCATCACTGAAGAAACCTTGGGATAAAAAATTGTTTACTGAAGCATGAATTCGTCAAGTTATTAGTAATTGAGATCCTTGATATTACTTTTGAATGGATCAGGTATCGTCAATTTTTTCCAGTCGGCAAAAATAGCCAATTTGAATTTGTCATTCCTTTATAACTCGAGCAAGCACGAGCCAATTTGTAAAACTCCCTTCCTCCAAACGACTTCCATCAGGACTTCCCGAGCCACCATTAAAGAATTCGAGGAATCCACAGTGCATCCCACACCATTTGCGAACCGATTCCGGGGGTGGCAACTCATCGACCTCTGGGGCCGTTCATTATTTGGCTTTTTCCACCGCAAGGAATCCCGGGAATTTGCCCAGAGGAGGAAGTTTTGGCTGCGTTTGTGCGCGAACCATCCTGGGGTTTACGTGCGGGCGGAAGTGCCCCAGTAACTCACCGACGATTCCATTTGACGATTTGAATGCGCGAAATTTGTGTCAGGTATTCCGAGAGGAAGGCGACCAGTCAAATGTGAGACGTATAGAGTGGTGCGATCTGCATGTGAATGAAGCCATCGGAGTCGCTAAATTTATTTCTATTAGGTTCAATGAGTGATTATAGAAGATAAAATGGTTTCCAATTTGTTTTTGAGCTAATTGAAATAAGCTGTGCACAAATTGTATTGGTTTCGGTAGCAGGTTAATTGTTTTTTTATAGATTAATTAAACCCGAAAACCTTTTTCCGATATATTTCATGTTTTTTACCTACCTTGAAATTACCGAAGCGATTTAATTGATTATGCATTCTTTAAAATGTAGTAAAACAACAATATCGTCTTTCTTAAATAAGATATAGATTATACTACTATATGGTAAAATACCCCAAACCAGAAAGCTTTCTTTAAAATATAAAAGCGTGTCTCATGATATGAATTCTCTTTTGTACAATTTTTTACAAATTGGTTGTGGGTCTCCCTTGTTGCTTCGGTTTCATTTTATTAAACGACTCGTTGAATAATTTGTTTATTAGCAATAGAACACGTCATAAATTGAAGACCATGTGCCATTCCTCCTCGGGCGCGGGAACACACAGGCCTTCCATGCGTGTTTTCGATTGCCATACCTCTCCACGAAGTGGACAGTCCCCCGAAACCTCTGTTCGCAGTTAAGGTTATTACGAATCGTAACACGGGGTGACATAGCCTAGTAAGTACTTGGCGAAAGTATATGAGCGACGATCGCCTTTTCGCCACCATTATCATAATAAAACTAGGAATAGCCATTTGGCCGGCGTACAGGTAATTACATCGTCTTCTATAACGTCAGCATGTAGGAGATTTTAGATCTTTCTGTTGTTGTGGAATGTAGCTTTGTCCATTTATGTTACTTATCCATGATTATTCTAGCTGTATATTTATCTTATTTGAGTGAAAATTAGGAAGACGATTTCCGTTTATTGTACCAATCCTTGGCCATTACCCTGTTTCCACAAATTATGGATGCTTGGATATACCTAATGCTAATTGAGATGTGCCCTCCGTTGAGTTAAAAAAAACTCGGTATCCACTAGACATTGCGCTGAATGTAATCAATGCGGAGGAAAGCTTTGGAAAGAATTGTAATGAACAATGTGTTAACTGACGTATTCTAGTTTTACAAGGGAATATATTTTCGATATTTAGTTGTCTTCTGTGCCTTGTATTTTTTCTTCTCAAAGAGTTAAGCGTCATTGTTTTATTTCACATCAGGCTTTTTTTAGATTCATTGTCTTCCCGGATTCGTATGCAAGTTTTTAACCCAGTGAATGAAAAATAAAAACTCTCTGCTCATTTAAACATTCATAGGCCGTTTACTTAACGTCCACTGAATTCAAATTAAACTCATGCTTTACATAATGGGGAAATTTTTTATCGCTGATAACGGTGGATATCATTCTATCCTCTTTTTATCGTTGTCAAATTTCCGGAAAAATGTGTGAATTTTGAATGAGACCACATTTATCTATAATAAATTAAATAAATATTGCATTGCAAGTGTCTTTCTTAGCAAGTGCCTTTTAAGAAGTAGAAAATAACTTCGAGAACGCAATACGGATTAATGAGAAGGCTGAACATTTTTGAAAAGAAATATATTTCCCAAGTCTACTCCATTTTTGAGTCATACATTTGTACGATTTAGTGATGCATTGGAAAATTAACGCGTTTCCCTTCCTTTCAAATCTTGCATTGACATCCTTGACTCTGCATGCTAATTGAAAGCGTGTGAGGGAAAGTGGAGCAACAGGTTTACTCAACGGTCTTGCGGGATTCAACTACGGGCGTGCAGGAACCAGTGAATCCAACTCACAGACGCCGCTCGGCGTCTGTGAGTTGGATTCACTGACTCCTGACTGACTCACAGACGGCGCAGACGTGGCTTCAAGGGATTCCATCGTCGTCTGCACGCGCCGTTGAGCTTTTTCTCTCTTCTTCTTTCTCCTTTTGGCAGTTATGTTGGCCGGAGACTTCTGTGTTCCTCCCGCACCGCCATACGACAACTTCACATCTTCACAGAAAAGTTAAGCATGACGTTCGTCATTAGGATAAAACGCCAGAAATCTCAATGAGCTAGCATAAAAGGAGTACAAAGATTAAAAATTACGCTTTTTCTTATCCCAATTGCTTGGATCTTTTTAGATTACATCAAATTAAATTCTCACCAAATATTTCTGGACGTCACATTCAATTACATCATTAAAATAGGTATCAATGAAATATAAACTGGACCAGATAAATGTGAAAATTTGGTTATCCGCTCCAAGACAGAGAAATTCGGAATTATTTAAACACAATCCGTAAGTTAACATTGTGAATAGGGTGAACATTTTTGGAAGATGAGAGGATAAGGCTTGCTTCAGATTGGGTTTATTGGTTTAGTATATGATTAATAAAATAGAAGCATAAGAAAATGAAGTATAATCGAGGTGATTTTATTTTTACTTTGTTTGAAGAAGTTGTTGAAGCGACGGAAAGGATAAAGAATACTACACTGAATTTATAAATTCTACACAGGATTGAAGACGAATCCGAAACATGAAGGTGACAGGAATCTGTCAAGATACCTCAATGGATATTCTTTTCATTTCTCGAGTCTTCACCGCGTGCGTTGACATTGTTAGACAGCAGTTGTAGTAGTACTATGTACTTAGTAGTATTTTTTAACGTGCTTCGACGGCAAAGGTCATTTTGCACATATTTTCTGCCATACGCAGACAGGGGCAACAGTACTCGGACGAATCGGTGGATCAACCCACCAAAATCGATCCGAGCCCAACGATGCTTAACTTCGGTGACTAATTGGGAACCGGTGTTTCCATCGTGGCAGGCAGTTGACTTAGACAAAAATTTCCTTCAACCAGAAGACGGTGGTTGGAACGGCAGCGAAGCTGCTGTCTAACAATATTAACGCAAGCGGTGAAGATCCGAGAATTGGAGAGAAGATTCACTGATCAACGCTTTAGAAACCTTAAAACAATGATACTACAAGTAAGACTGTCTAATAGAAAATCTCGTGAGGGTGGGAGGAGGGGTAGTAGGCCATCGTTTGCCGTAATCGCGTGTGCTCTTCAATATTCATGCAGAAAAAATTATTCAAGTGGAGCATGGCGTAGACGGGACTTATTATCGTAGCGGGGATCTTATTATGACAAATATCCGCATAATTGAGTGTTATTCATTCTATTAACGGGATAGCAGCCAATGTTGCTGCACTCTTGAAAAGTAACATCCTGAAGAGATAAGGAATAAGATTAATACAAATGGTTCTTGACTTTATATGTGCTTTTGTAATTGAAAGCTTGATAACACGTCAATATCCTGGCACCAATCCAACGATCCACTTACATCTCCTCGGAAGACGCATTGCCGAATCAGTGTGGGCGTTTCGTCAACTCTGTCGACTTTCCAACTTTAGATTTGGCTCCGCAGTAGTTCGTCCATGACTTCAGTGAAGCTCCCATTTGAGCGAAAAGCTGCCTCTCCCTATCCTCCAGTCCCTCTCTTCAACATCCCACGCTGACCTCTTTCCTCGGCCTTTCGCCCATTCACTTTCTCACTCCCTGAAATCCATCCTCTCGTCCGCGATCTCGACGGATATCATGCCGACCTCCCTCATCACTGAAGAGGCTTCGTCCTCGCCCTTAATCCTTTTCCCCTTTCTCCCGTCTCTTCCGCCCCGCGAGAAACTCAATCCGACGTCCTATTCTCTTCCAAGAGCCGTGAAGGGTTAGCTGGAGATATTCGGAGGAGAGGCATAGACTTCTTCCTCGCATCTCTCTAATCCTTCGAACGCACCCCTCACACCCTTATTCCGCCTCTTATTTCACTGCTAAGGCCATTGCGTAGAACCGATTACAATTTTCAGCGTGAGCACACAAATTACTTCGTCATTAGGGTGACTAAAAAGGAGAATGACATAAAAAGATACACGGGTTTTGTATATTTTTTGGTGGATAAACACCACTATCTTCAGCGAGAGGTAAAACAGGTAAAGGAAGAATGATGTGTGGTATCCGTGGAGAATATGATAAGATTGTAATATGCGGATTGAATCCAATAGACAATTTGTAGTTTTTTGAAAGGAATACTACAGACTTTGGAAAGTAGGTAAATAAAAACTGGAAAGGGATGAACTTCAAATTAAATTACTCCTTTTATTCTCTATCGCTTCCCAAGTGTTGAAGATCAGCATATTCAGTGCATAATTTCTCGTGGTAATACAGGAAACGGACGATGAAGCAAGCCAGAAGATTTTCAGTTTACATACCGTTGAGAATGATTTGAGGCTCAATAGCATGCAGCTCTCCACTATGTTCTGCTTTAAGTTAACCTCTTTATTGCTTCGCAAATCTTCATTTTTAAATCCCTTCTACTTTTACCGATTTATTTCAACCTTGGACTAACTCGGCAAATATTCCCATTAAATTATCCTTTTATTTTTGGAGATGTCTTTTGATACATCAAATAGACTTATCTCTTAAACTTGGTCGAGGTTTAATTTATCATGCTTGCACGTTAGCTCTTCGTAGGATCTCATCTGTTCATCTGATATCCGTTATTCTTCTAAAACTCCCAAGTTTACATGGGATTCCAGTTCATTAGTTTCTGTAACTTATATTGCCAAAGCTTGACTTCCGTGCATTCTAAACCAAAGATCTAAACGTATGTTTTGATGAAATGATTCTTTATTTAAATAATAGTGTTGCAGCCAGTTGAGAGACTCTTCTTCTGATAGAATACCTTATTTGCTTGGCCTTCTGTACCAACTAAATTTTTCATTGTATTTCAGTAAGTGATGATCCTACTCCATATATGGCCGTATTCTTTCACTTGCCAAATGCTTACTTTCCTCATCTCATGGTTACTTAATTTTCTAGATTTATTCCGCAAATTATTTTAGTTTCCTTTGCATTACTCACAACTTGTATTTCATAGTAGGTTTCTATGAAGCTAGATATTCTTGCGAAAGACTTTCTTCTCTTTCGAAAATACCGTGCTACTAAATAAGCGCAGCATTTTAGTCGTTTATACTGCCATACGTACTTCTGTTTTTTTCCTGTTTTATATTTTTCCTGCTTTTTTAAAATAAACTTTGAAGATCATTTGCGGTAATGCATATCCTTGTCGCCCTTATATTTTTTAATTTCTGCGTGCTCCGAAATCCGCAGATACGATTTTTTATGCAATATGAATATCGTGATGCGTTACCGAATGTCTATTACTGCTCAGCCGCAAAAGTGTGCCTCTGCTCCATCCCTCCTCTCTGCCCTAATTCCTTCGCTACGACAGTCTTCTAACCCCTTTCTCTCTCTCCCTCGAAGGGGTTCAAACCCTTACCATCTCCGACGCCACGCCCCCTCCTCTTTGTGTCTCTTTCTGCCACCCCGCCGTCCGGTTTTAATCAGTCTCGAGTCATCGCCATAAATCCGCCGCCACGGTCTTTTCATCCTTTTAACCCTCCTCGGCATCCCATCTCACAATCAAATCCTCAGCTGTCCCGTTTCCCTTGCTGCTCCGCCGAGGAACTTCCCTTATCCTTCCTTTCCCGCCCCCAAACTTTCCGCATCCTAAACTTTCGGCCCGCCTAGTCTCCATAATTACTCCAAGACCTTCCATTCTTTTACGACGCCCACACTCTTAAAAACCACTACGGCATCCGCATTGATCTTCGGGTACCGCCATAAGGAGTGCTGTGGGCCGTTTTAAGGATGCCGCTCTAAATTAAAGGGGAAAATTATGGGTAGGAGATATGGTGTAGTCATGAATTATTTAGAGAAAGGGGAAGCGTAGAGTCAATGACTAGTTTAAACAGAGTGCTGCTCCTTGCACAAGTTTTTGAAATTTCATAAATTATATGTTTGCAGTATAATTCTCAGTCCTTGCGCATTGAAGAGCAACGAGAAAACGTTTAAGAATTGGCTGACAAATAAGGCAATTTCCCGAAATGCTGTCACGTTAGTGTATATTATTGCGAATATGGCATGTTTTCCAAAGACATTTACGTCTCTCGAGTGACTTGGGTACTTCTGATTGATATGATCAAAATCACACCAGACCACCAAAAATCACTCAAGAGGAGGAACAGCATCCTACAAGGTAATTTACTTCCTATGTATGCCCTTAACCTGTGCTAATATTCATCGTTGACCCCTCGTGGCTATTGCTTTTTATAACATTGTTTCACAGTAAGCTACATAATTTCCAAAAGATTTTCATTAACTCACAACATTTTTCTTAATCTTATTATAGGAGAATACTTATTACTCTCGCATTTGAGCCTCTGCCCCGTGAACCTCTGGCTTATTGTTTCTGCAGCTTCGTTTTCACTCTCAATAGCAGTACTGCACAAGGAATTCTCACCTCCCAGCAGGATAAAATATCTCAAAATACTGGTTTTGAGGTTCAGATTTGTGAATCGTACACTACCGGAAAAGAGAATAAGGTATATACATCTACAAAATACCCTGCAAGACACCTCAAGGGTGTATGGCAGGGGGTGAGTAGTCACCAACATGCATTACACTATACCCTATAAAAGTGTACAGGCGAAGCCTCATAAGCATGCACTACGCCGCAGATATTCTAACAGTGTTAGAGGGACCGTTAGTATTTATGCATATTGCAACTACAAATACGAACAGAGATTCAAGAGTTATATCAAAAACATACACAGCATGCTGCAAGTTCTAGGTAGCAGATAAGGATACAAGTATTAGGGAGAACTACTACATCTACAAAATACCCAGCAAGCCACTACTACTAAGAGCTACACTACCCATCGACAAACCTAGCTAGTAGTATTAGTATTTTTGTTTAAAGTGCTTCGACGGCTAAGGTTATTTCGCACATACTGTCTGCCACGTGCAGACAGGGGCAAAAGCACTCGGACAAATCGGAGGATCACCCCTCCGAACTCGAGCCGAGCCCAACGATGCTTAACTTCGGTGCCTGATCGGGAACCGGTGTTTCCATCGTGGTAGGCCGTTTCCCCAAACCTAGCTAAAAGCCTCATTGGCTGAGATTGGTTGAGATCGTGGCGAGAAAAGTATCCTTGGCTAAGAAATTGTAAACGCGACATTAATGGAGTTTAAAGTACTTAATGGCTCGAGAAGTGGTAGGTATTTGAACCTGTCAAAGAGATGTCTTGACTTGACTTAAAAAGTGGTCCACCATTAGGTGGCGGTTAATGTCTTTCGAATCGTTGCTGGCGATCAATTTTTAACTTGATATATTTGTGCTCATTGCTAAAGAGGGTACATCAACTATAAAAGAAGCTGCATTTTTTTTTAATGAATGCTGATGAGTTGGCTTTCATTTGTAACGTGCTGATTTTTGGACATTTTACAGGCAAATTCAAAGCAAATCGTATTACGGCATATGGAGAAGATAGAAGGTCTTTTTATAATACATTAGAATATTTTTTACAATTTCTGATGGAGAAAGGTAAACTTTTTGCGATTGCGTATATAGTTGTTGAGATATTTCTTAATACGTTTGACCAACCCAGTGATTTAATATATACATTCTAAGTAACTTTGGGAAGGAATTTGAGAGTAATCAAATACCAGGGTCTGGATTTTCACTGAATATTTCTACATTTAGGCTGTATTCGAATTATTGTCATATGAAGTGGAAATGAGTAAGGAAATAATACAGATCCCGAGTTTCCTCATGTGAAGTCTACGAGAAAATAGTTATCTTATGATTTAAACGATTTTTAGGTATTTCGAATCGGAAGTTTGAAAAAGCGATAACCCATGTTAAGGCCAATTACTGATTTGAAAATTGGTTCCTTTTGAAGCAGGTCCATGACATGAAAAAACTGATATTTGTATTATGATTCAGTCTATTTTATTAGACAATTTGGTTGTAGTTGTAATACTTGATAGAAAAGATGCGGGTGAGCTTATTGAGTAGTAAAATAATTTTGAGTAATCAGGCGATATATTTACTATAATATGGAACTTTGAGCGTCGGAATTAGTAGAACTGAATATATTATCAGTTCTGTCTATTAAGGTAGGTCTAATCAGAGATAAAATTAGCTCTAGTTTTCGTAGGCACTTTTCTACCAACCCGATTTATTTCTTTGGCTGTATATTTTTATCCTTTCTTGTATTTGGATTCATATAAATCTATACTTAGACACATGAAGACAGATTTCAAATGCATTTGTGAAAAAGAAGGGTTTGAAATATTTATGGAGAAATATAGTTTTATATTTATTTCAACTTCCATTTTCATATCATATGTTTGGCAGCAATTTTAATAATTCAGAAATTTCATTAGGTCCACGTGAATGACTAAGGAATTAACCTTGATTGATGAGAGTTTATATTTGCATCAGAATAATATTTATGTCTCTTTTTCTTTTTCCGGGAAATTAAGTTGGGTCGAGAAACCTCTTGATTTTTTTGTGTTCGGTACATACACAGATATTTTTATGTTTTAAATATAATTGCTGAAATATTTCAAAGATCTATCTTGCTTCGAAAGAAAAATCAATTGCCATATAATTATTTAACGATTCTTATTTATTTACTTGTTTTCACTAAACATTTTCTTCACAAATTCTCGGCTGTGATCCTAAGTTCCACCCCACGCAGAGTAAACAGTTTTTGATCGACCTCGTTGCTTGCATCAAAGGCTTAAAACTTTCCCCTGCTTCTTTAGCATCACCTAACATTCCACAGCCAACCAGCAAACCGCTCATTTTCGAGCTCAATCTCCTCTCTCCCTCACACCATTCACTCAATGCCAAAAATAAACCCTACCTCCCTCTCCCTCTTTCTCGCATTCTCTGAACCACTTTTAATATTTTTCCCGCTTGTCGTGTTTGCACATTTTTTAAATTTCTCCTTTGATGGATGAAGGTGATATTGCCAGAGAAACGACCTCGCGTGTTCCTTAATTTCATTTTCATCCACTTTTTCTACGTTGCATCAAATCCACCTCAAATTCACGAGGAGTATGGAGCATAAAATGAGAGATTTAAAGTTTTATGGCATTCATGGTTCCGTTTTAAAAGGAGCGATTTATTTCCACTACGTGAGTCCTACCTTTTTGTGCTACTTTTTCAAATACTCGCACCATTAAAAAAATATCGAAGATATTTGTTATAATGGAGCTGGTTGCAGAAGGTGAGGACTGGTTTTAAAACCTTTGGTCTGGTTGCCAAGTTTATGTTTACTTATTGTTAGAGTCAGCCCAGTTTGGACCCTTTTCTTGGGTATTTACGTGGTACATGGTACATCTTTGTAGTTAAAACTTAGTAGAACTACTTGGCTGTAAGTTGAGGTTATTAGTATGCCACATACGCTCATGGGTGGGACACTAATCTGCGCTAGACGAATGAATACTAGGAAAACTTGCGTACTCTGGTGCCAGATAGAAGATAGAGTGATGATGTGTAAAGGAATGGCATACGTTTTGCTTTAAACTTTGATTTTATTAGAACTTTTGGGTAGGTAATTTATGATTTATTTTTAAAGGTTTCGTTCATATTTCCCTTGACAAGTAAAATAAGTTTTACGTACTCGTAATTTCCGTATAAAAGTTATAGTGAGTACGGCTACTTTCTCATGCATGCAAGTTGGAGGAAATTAAAATACAGTTTGTTAATAATCTTTTTTAGGATATACGTTATTAAATTCAGAAATTTTATGTGGGAAATTATAAATAATGAACGCAAGCTTATGCACCTCAGATGGATGCACCTTTACCTGAGTTTCCCTAGGTTCCGACTAGACATGCTCCGCGCTGTCTGAGAGTCGAAAATCCTTCTTCCTCATGGATTTCCCGTGCTCGTGGGACACAGTATTCAACTCAAAAACACCAAATTGATCGCCAGAGACAACAGATACTTCCCTAGGTTCATACGCGAGGCGATTGAGATTATGAGAAACCTGGAAAAATACAACAGGGAAGATGGATACTCGCTGGCCACGACGTGGAAAAGACTCTTCAACCCCTCGACCAATAAAAACTCAGATCCAACTTAAGTGGGAATCTTGGCTCCAAAATCTGCCCATACATTCTGAAATCTCCGAACGGACATCACTTCGACCTGAAGACGCCTCCTGTGACGGGGGAGAAACTGTCGTCATGTTAATTGATACACGTAGCTGCTCCGGAAGACCTATCTCCAGCATGATCAGCCACTGCGGAAGTCTTCGCTCCAACTATACCTATGAATGGATTGAACAATGTGCATACGTAAAAGCATAGACATTGCTGGTGTCCCAAACACTCATGGAAGACGTGTGCTGCTTTAGTGTAAATGCACCGGTGCATTTTTCTTTCGAATATGCGTGTAAAATCGACTGACACCCTCAAATCAAACGACCATGAGGAATATTTGACGGCGGAGCAGTGCAAAATCTGTATTTCTCCGGCTTTCGTTGCCGAGGTCAATCTCCTCCTCGAAATTGGATGAGGTGAAGGGGTTGGAATGACATGAGGGGATGAGGGTGACGAGGTTGAGTTCTGACGAAGCATCAATCACAGAGGCAGAGGGAGAGGGTGGGAGGGAGGCGGGAGGAGGAGGGACTCTCTCGCCTGTTGATGGGGGGGGGGGGGAATTGGAGTAATCGATGAAGGGGAAGGTGTCACCTGTGGAGTTCCATCGGATCGGCTGGGGGGGGGGGGGGTGGAGAGGGATGGAGGGTTGGAAGTAAAAACTCAGTCGAGTGCGTCCATCGATTAAAAATTACCGACTCCTCCTTTCCATGCCGTCAACCGGGAGATTGTTGTAAGGATGAGAATCAGGGTTCGGAAGGCGAAAGAGGGATGTTGGAGTGAGAAAAGAAAAAAAATGTTACGGACGGTAGGCAACGGAATTCGTAACGTTGGTGCTACGTTGGAGTCTGAAAGTAATTAATTTTTCTTTAGAACACCCTAAGAAGGAGGTATGGAACGTAAAATTAGGTAAGTTACCTATCCATCCTACCTAGATACATTTGAGGATACTTATTGATGGTATAATCGTTAAATCACTTTGGCTTTCGATTAGTTCACCTTAGGGAACTGCACCTTTGCACTATATTGTAAAGCACAGACATATCATTGCAAAATGTAATTTTAAATTGTATTAGATATTTGTGACAAAATTACAATATAAATATAGAAATATTTTAGCTTTTGTATAGAAGGTAATTCATGGCTTACTATTAAAATTCGTGATTATTCATATTCCGTATGAGGAATACGAAATATTGTTGAAACACATTTCAGGAAGGTTTTGAATAGTTATTCATATAATTATCAAGTGATTTTTGCTGTTCCATTTCGTTTATCATTTTAGAGTTGACTTTGAATTCCATGTAGTATTTTTCAGTCCAATAAAAGATACCAAGTTTCAAAACTATAGTTGGATCCTAAAATGCGCGTACAAAGTACATGTTATCCCCATTTTATTAAATGTATCAGAAAATTAATCAAATCAAGGCATAGGAAAAATTAGTGCCTTGACTAAACCCATTCAGGAAGTAACCAGCGACTTCAAGAAGCGTCAATGACCCCTGGAGCCCATTCTGGAGAACAATAGGAAAAAGTTTAGTACTAAATCTAAATTTTGAGAGAAAACCCATTTTTGTAGCATAATTTAAAATACTATATTTCCACCAGATTCAATATTAATATAGGTGGTCGCAATTGAAACACATTCAAAGCATTTGCATACAGCATTTATGAAAACGGTTGAAACGCGAATTTTCTGCCTCAATACCTTTTTATGCAAAGTGCACTCTCGGGGAATATTTCATTTCTCCATACCAAACTGCCAGAGCATTTCCGTATAATTGAATCCCCTGCTCCTGGGAGGAGAAATACCGTTAAAACTTTGTTCATAAATGCTATTGGAAATTTTTTTCTACGACAACATGGTCCGGGGGAAGAAGCCCATCATCGCTCTTTACTTGGCTTCCAAAGGCTCAACTTCGTCGAAAGTTTTATTTTTTTCTTGCTTCCTCTGTTCCCATTCCGTTTCCATTAGCTCGTGATAGAAAGAGAGGACTTATCCGTGCCTCTAAGGTTCTTCAGCCTCAGTGAATCTCTGAAATGGATCTTCTTCTTCCATCATTGTCCTTGGAAATGTTACTTTTTTCTCCCCTTTCACCTAAGGTTTTTCTCAACGATCGATGATCCCATTCTTCCCAGCGATTACAGTTTCCTGTGCAATTCCATTGTCGAGTGAGTATTGTTTCCATTTCATTCAAATACAGCGATATCGAAGTACCAAGTGATGAGGTAAAGCCACCAAATTTCACCTAGTGCCTATCGGGTATTGTCCTTTAAATTAGATACTGATGGAAACTTGCAATATGCTAATAAAGGATAAAAGACTCGTACCGATGAACGTCGTGGAAACTTTTGGAATCGTCTGTATTTATTGAAGCAAGGTTAGATAGCGTTGAATCCTAGAAGCGAGAGAGTGCAGTCCCGTTTTTAAGTTTACAATACCATCCCTTTTGCACTCTATGCACGCCTGCTTCCACGCTTATTTTCACTTTGCTATCCTCTCATATACTTTAGCTTTGGTAGATGTCCAATGAGTCATTCATGACCTCAGTCTATTTATAGTAACTCGCTCTACGCCTACGCTACTACGCCTACGCTACTACGCCTACACTACTACGCCGACGCTACTAAGCCTACGCCTACGCTCGCCTACGCTTAATAACCTACCCATCATCCGGGCATGAATTGCGTACATGCTGCATTTCATGCCAAAATTATTTATTTGTAGCTGTTCCAGGCATGCGTTGCAATGCCTCTTTTTCTTTCTAAGTAGGAACACATACAAAGTAGGCAATTTTCATGTTCAAAATAAATTATAAACTATAATTTTTTTTGTATTAAAATAGAGTTGAAAATTTTATTCGAGTGCTTTCGGACATTTAATATTTTTGTTCCTACCGCCCTCTAAAAAAACAAATGAATGTTTTGGCTGTCCCACTCGTGAGCATGCAACATATAATTAACCGTGAGAAAAGCATGGATTTTCCAAATTTAATCCACATACTTGAAACGATTGACCTTGTGCCTTGTTTATTTTCATTGAAAATGAAAGGCGAACTGTAGTCGTTTGAAATAAAATGGTATGTCAGTGGGAATGATGGCAATACGTGGAATAAGCACATCTTCTCCTTTTGATTTGCCATTTAGAATTTTCGCTTCGATGACATTTGGCAGCAGTAGTTTGACAGTGAGCCTGGTTCCATTGCACAATAGTAGTGCAGAAATATTACGCAAAAGAATTATTGGTGCACCGAGTTTGAGTGACTATTTGTGCGGTGGTACACCAGAAAGATCCCACGAATTTAAAATCTCAATTGGATCATTAAAAATCTCGTCCGCATTCATGACGCTGTCAATCGATTTGAAGGGGACAGACTTGCCCGAATCATTTTTGTGGATGGCATAGTTGATTGCATTGATGTCGGTGTGTTTTGCTGCCAAAATAGCACGTTCGGAAAGCCATTGGTTATGCTTGTAATTGGTTCCAAATTGTGTAAAAACCTTCTGAACTAATTGTTCAATCGATGGAACCAAGACACAAAAGTGCAATGGAATTGAAATATATTTTGTGTCGGCATCAACTGGTACTTTTCCATTACCAATGTCCAATAGCTGTTCTGAAAATATGGGTGACACATTGCGCTGCAGATTTACACGCATATTGGTCGTTAACGTGAGTTTCTGCACATTTCTCCAATAATGCGACGCTTTGAGGCAAGCGTTGAGTTCATCAGCTGGTGTTGAATTTGGTATTACTGGTCTATCCCACTCGTGAGCATGTAACATATAATTGACCACGTGAAAAGCATGGATTTTCCAGATTTAATCCACACACTTGAAGCGATTGACCTTGTGCCTTGTTGATGGTCATTGAGAAGGCAAGGCGAACGGGGAACTCGAGTCGTTTGACTACAACTATCAATTAGTCACTGAATCTGGCCTTTAAATGCTATTCCCTGTTGCAGCAATGAAATCGCTAGTAAATGGATATTCACGCCTGGTTGCCAAGGATATTTCTATTGTTGAAAATGAAGAAAAGTGATGAATTTAGAGATAATAACGCAACACTTGGACAAAAACGAAGCGTGTATGAAAATACAATGAAATAATTAAATACTGAATTATTTTATGCGTTCTATGATACAAATTTCCATCCAATATCTTGAGTACAAGAAATTTAAAAAAAGAAATTAAGGAAAAGCCTTCAAGCCGTTCCATACAAAATTTATGAGAAAATGAATTTTCTTCATTTTTTTCTTGAATTATTCCGATGTTTTAATAGTTATTCTGCTATTGGGGGCGGAGAAAATTCCAACAAATTAAGGATCATAAAAATCGGTCCAGCCGTTCTTGAGTTATAAATGGTGTAACTAACCCGACTTTGTTTTATATATAGAGATTTGGCATATGATTTCATGCCAAAAATATTTTGTCATCTCTTCATTCCCTGCCAGATTGGTGATGCTGTAAAAACCTCTTGGTCTCTTTGCATGGAGAGGTTTTAATCTAAACCGTCCATTCAATAGATTTTTAACATTCTCTACTTTTCAAGACCCTTAAGAATGGATCAATGCGGAGACAATGGAGAGGAGCTAGTTGATTATTCACCATACAAACCCGATTTCCACTGTGATATGTGATGAAGTTAAAATTGACATAGGAAATTGGAATATTCGTTTTGACTATATGATTTCCCAACCTGATCATGAAATTTGCTATTAATAATTCATTTCTAGTTTGTTTCGCACAAATCTTCGATTCAGACAGGGGGGAAATGCATTAGGATAAGATGGGAAGGAGTGAGATAGGAACTTAATGAAAGACACAAAGGAAGCCATGTCATATTCTAGAAATGTACACAGTTTTACGCTCCACACTCGCAGTACCTACTGCACATAAATAGGTTTCGTCTAAGTATCCAAGTAGGCATTTAATTATCATGGGAAAATTTCCGCCATCATTGGATATGGAACCGAGGCCTGTTACGAGGGAAGCCAGTTCTCCAGCTACAGCGCTAACCCAAGCAAGCGAATAGCAAGAGAACTAGCTTCCCACGCGTAGGCCTCGCATTCGAATGCCATAGGTGGATGAAGTTTTTCGATGGCCATTCTATCCCGAATAGGTTTATTTGAGAGGGGCAATATACGGTAGTAGAGCGAGATATCACTATGAATAAAAATGCATTGAGTAAGGACTCACTGAGTAAAGAAATAAATAAATCTAGATCATATTTCTAATGATACCATAATCACCCTCTTACCGCATTACTTTCGAGATATTTGCATTAGGCATTTGCATGATGATATTTTAAAAATCAAATAGGATGTTCTGACATAGAGATTGCGTGAGAAATTTAAATACAGTGGTACGTATATTTTTTCATTTATTAAGTAAAGTTTAAAAGTATATTAACTTTTTTATACAGAAGTTCATTCATGAGAAACAAGGTTTTTGGACCAAAAATATCATTATACATATTTAATGCTTTTAGTTACTGCCTGGATTTTAAAATTAAATACAAACATTGTCTCTGCTATGACTAAAGGAAAATCTCTCTCACTACACCTGAAGTAGAGTACTAAGCTATTCTGTTCTTTAGTTATTATATTTCCTGACGCTATTCCCTGATCTCTAATGACTCAATCGCACGTTATGTGCAGTGTCCTCGAAGAGTCCATTCTCCAAGCCATGCGTCCCACAGCATACGCGGACTGGACATCTGGATCCGAATTTTCTTTCTGGCCTGTGCCTTATGGATGGATATGGATAAAAGTGAAGGAAGTTGATAGAGGAGGCGGGAAGAAAGGAATAGAGGGATAGGGGCACCAGATGGCGAGCGAGCGCCGTGCTTGTAATCCCACGGATGAGAGCTCTGTCTGCGGATGACTTCGTCACTCCTTTCTCCTTCATCCGCCCGCAGTGTTCGGAAAACTTCGAACGCCAGCCTTCCCTCTTTTCTCCTCCATCCCACCCTTCACACCACCCGTTCCCGAGATATATATATACTCCTCACCACTTCCCCCAAGACGCTGCCTTGTGGGAAGCCTAGAAAGTGACTGGAGATGCTGCGAGACGGATAACAAAAGATTTCGCGCCAGAAAGACTTCTCCGCAGGACACGGTCTTTCATTTCGGCTTCGTGTCTCTCTGTCTTCGCGGACAATGGAACGGCTTCACCCGGCGCGGCGCGGCTGCGGCCTCAAAGGGAGTGATAGGGAAAGGGGGGAGGGGGGAAATAAGGGTGCGGAGGGTGTATGAAGACAGATCAAATATTATCCTTTTTCTATTCTCTCGAAACCCTCCCCATCCAAGCCTTGCTATCTTGTATTACCACTGCAAACGAGGTGGAGCAAGTCCACAAGTGCAAATACTAATACCATGCATACGTACATGCAATTGTAGCGTTTTGTTTCCTTTTGGGGGTTGTACAAAGACAAATGAATGATCTTTGAACTAGATCTGGACTATGATTAACAATTTTATCCGCGCTGTCCGACCCTTCGCACACTTGTTCCGCTTGAGTAAATGCAAACAGAAGATGATAATTACGATGGTCGTCAGAGAATTACCGAAAACTCCACGAATATAAACCTTGAGACTAAACATTAAAGGACGCATTATCAAGCAGTAATTACGTATTTGTTTGGATTTCAATTATAATTTTCCTCTGAATAAATCCCCTTTAATGCTATAAATTAATTAATGTTCATGAGCTCCAGTACATTTGCGTACGACTGCGCATGCTCAATTTTCTCATTCAACATCTCGTTTAAGAATTTTCGTATCCTATTTCGGTTTTCCTTTTTTTGGTGATTGATTTAACTTTTTTCAAGTACTCAATCTATTAATGATTTACGTTTATAATTCTTCATTACCGTAGTTGGCGTTCGTAATAACGTAATAACATCGCCTTGGATTTTTGACAGTGTGCTCAGTGAAATAAATTAGCCGCTTGATTGTTTACTTCATTTGGTTCACAAAATAACTCCATTAGGGTTTTAGTGGTAGGTTATTGTTTTCAATACGTTTAAAAATAAGGACGTTAGCTTATATTGATGAATTTAAATTTATCTTTCGGTAAAATGTATACCAGTTCCATGCATGGAAGAAAGTCGTTGCTCGATGCTCTCATGAAACGTTATCATTTAAGATGCCATGTATCTGCAAAAAAATAAAACAGGAAAATAGAGTTACCAAGTTTATAAGTGAAATAAAATTTGCCTATATTTTGTTTTGATTACGTTTTTCGTATTATTTAAAATAAAAATGTTCTAAAATAAATGTTTGAAGAAAAAACAATTTGCAATTCCAGATACAATTTTGGAAATTGGAATCAGTTAGCGTAAATTTCAGTAGGAAAAAAAATATATCAACCTAAGGTGCATGGTTTTCATGATAATAGCAGAATGATACTGAAAAGTGTTTTTGTTGCTACAACTCCGTAACTAAGGAGTTGCGACCCCATGTTCATAGAACAAAAAATGCTTAAAATCGTTTCCCCTGGGATATTTGTCGTGTACAATCGTAAATAAAAAGCTTCAAGTATTTATTTTTAGATGATTCTGTATAAAAAATGCTTATTCTGTTCCGGAAAGCTTCAATTGAACTGCAATAGCAGAATTCAATTGTTTGGCTTTTTAACACTTTTATTGGTTTTGACAGTTCTCTATTGTGTGAGCATTTGGTTCCTACTTATTAGTTAAGATTAGGGAATTATTTACGAGAGGAAGGATATTAACGAGAGGGTCTATAGAGAACGGTAAAAAGATAAGCAGATAAGTAATTAACATTGATAATTGTTTTAATGACTCTAACGAAAGATTATGTAAGTAGTGTGGAGTCTTGGGTGTGAATGTGGTAGGATAGAGAGGGTGTGTTGAGCTGCAAGAGAAAGAGCAAGTAATACGGCATGAAAGGGAAAGCGACCGGTAGTGAATGGAGGGTGACTTGGAAGGTCAATGGGGTCATTCTCAGCTCTATCACCCCTACAAATGGTGATAGAGCTGAGAGTGTTTATTAAACGTGGAAGAAGAAAAAGATACATGGAAATATTTGACGGAATGACGGGAATCGGATAGTCAAGAGAAAAATTGGAAACAAATTTGAAATAATGAGTAAAATTTACATTAATATACAGTACATTAATCGACTGGGTAATTAAAAATCGAGGTTGCCAATAATTATTACCAGTCAATTGGAAAAATACAAGTGATGATAAATATTAAGTACTGGATTTTAGCCTCGAGAATCCAAACGAATAATGATTTTACGATATATAATCTGAAAGTTGGATGGAGATAAAAGTTGGACTGAATAGTCGAACATCATGCTGTGCCAAGATAGGAATTTTAGAATATTTAGAGAACAATTATCTCATACTATCACTGTTATACGGATGAGATTACGGATTACTCAGCGGACTTGATTCTTGCATTCTGCTCGTAAATATTTCAGGGAAACATTTTTCATCGTGGATGTTGCCTTGTGGAGCCGATGAATTTAATTAATTCCCTGTGTTTACTTCTTATAGCGTTTCTACGTTGTTTGAAATAATTTAAATTATATGAATTGCAGTAAAAATTAATGATACCACGAGCAACTACATATTTTCATCTGCATATGAGCATTTACTGATACCCTTTCATTACCATCCACGGTGGCATTTATTATAATAGGTTTAAGGTGAGTGACACCCAGTTTGTTGTTATATTTGCCTCGATTAAGATGTTTTGGAAGTGAAAATATTATAAGAAGGAGTTATATTTTGATTTATTGATGGAGTTGATAATTTTCATGAGAATTGGTTGACTAACTAGCTTATTGGTAAACTTTTAAAATAATTAATTATTTGTACAGCATCGTAGAACTTTGAGAAGCTACATTGATAATTCAAGGAAATAGTTGCGACTCTTGGTAATCACTTCTTTGACCTACTGTATATGTTTTGAAAATATAAATATGTTTCCACCATAAAGAGTACATCATATAAAATTTCTGGGCCAACTAATAACTGAACTCTGCTTGATACCTCAGATTGACGGTATAGCCAAAAAATATCAACTAGTGTGTTGTCCCATAGGCTAGTTAACACTGTAGGACTCAACACTAAATAATTGCTATATTTTGCATAGATACACTTCCACCTTTTACTTGTGTCTAACCATTAGTATCATGTTTTTGGTACACAAAATATATGCCTAAAACGTCTTCTCTCTCCAAAAGAGAGAAATCAAGACTTAATGTAGAATACACTGTGGAGCAGAAGAGAACCTCTGCTTAGGAGTATTCAGATACTTAACTTTCCTTATATTATTGAAGTGTTGTATTATCGACCTCTTCATGGGATGTAAGAGTTATGAAGAAGAAAATTGAGTACTTACAACTTAAGTATTTTTCGAACGTGATAGGTGGGTGTTACGCGGCGTATTTAAATTATGTCGGAGATTATCTGTGATGAAAGCCATTCGCATTTGTAAAAAATGGAAGGATACATATACTTGCTTTTTTCATTTCATTCATATATTCACCAATATGTTCCTTTTTAAAAGTATTTCATGGGCGATATTTCCATTCATTTATACCATTAAAGTCATTGCAAAGCTAATTCTGTACCAAAGAAGGATAGTTGCTGCGTAAATTAATGAGACAGCGATTGCGATTGGCTGATACTTCTAGCATTTGCTTAAGCTGAAGCTCCATGAAGATAGATCGCCTTGTCAAAATAAGCTCATCTTCATCAAGACAGCCTAAATAAGACCATCTTATTTTGTGACTATGAAACCGTGGCTCGAAGAAGATCATATTTGACAATAAGGTGATCTACATTAAGTTTTGATAAAGATTGCCTTATTATAAGGTGATTGCCATTCAAATGATATAGCATATGCTGTAAATTGTGCCCTTATGGTAACCAATTAGTTTACAGTTAAGTGCTCTTTACATGAATTAGAGAATTTGGCCTTGACTATGAACTCTTATGTTATTTTGACAGGCTTTTCAAACCTCCGCTGTTGGAGAAGAAGAAACTACTGGAAGTAATTATCTTCAAGTCGGCAAGAAAGATCAAAAGGGCTCCGAAAAAATACCTATCCGATATCAAAATACGTATCGGACAAGGAAAAATAATCCTGAGAAAACTTTAATGTTTTCAATTCCATTAACTTGGATACCCTTTGTAATAATAAAACAGTGATGGATAGGTATATTTTAAAAAAATTGAGATAATATGAAATCCAATTTCTTGGTCTTTAATCCTAGAATCCAAAACCTATAACTGAAAGGAATTTATTTCTTAATACTCGTTTATAGATGAATATTTTATGATTTCCCTATTTCTTTGTTAACCTTGAAACCCTTCATTCACTGCACGTGATCCACGTAGCTTCTAATTTATTTACTTGTTAGCATTGCAAGTGCAGGGTAGTACCTTGAGCATGGAACAACTTAAGGCCGGGAATACATCATTAGAAAAGAAAACCTCCCGAGATTATATCGAATCACAATGTTTTCTCGATGGAGTGGCAATCTTTCGAGAAAAAAAAATCAAGCCAATCTGTTGGTAATGGTGCTTTGGCGCGAAAAGTACTCCAGCGTTTCGGAGACTGGAAAATGATTATCTCGGGGAGAGAAAATGTTCCAAGGCGAGCATCCGCTCTGTTGAAACCATGATGTTGAAATGTCATTTTCCCCCACTAGTCGCCAGGTGCCTCTGCCTTCTCGTTATTTTCGGTCGTTAGACCCGCCTCGAAGCTTCACATCAATGGCGGTGCGTCCGCCTTGGCGTTAAAGGAGGGAACACGAAGACTCGAGTCGAGTGCATTAACAACCACCTTCACCCTTCGCCCACCCACGTCACCGCTCCCTCACGGGAGAGAGAGAGAGAGAGACACCCCTTTCCCTATCTATCCATCTCTCTTTCCCTCTCCTTCGTCAATTCTTCCCTCCTCTCTCCACGGTCTAGTATTAGCGAACGCAAAATCAATGGGGTTTTCCTGCCGTAGTTTACTCCTTGATGGTGAGCAAACCCTTTCATCTTCGTAAACAGTACTGGGGAAGGCTAAAACAACAGAGTGGTTACTCAAATCAGCGAGGTGTACCCTGAAATCAGTTCCCTATTCGGCTGAACTCATTTATTTTTCATTATTTCGAGGACAGTGACAGCAAATCGTTTTTGTACGCACCTACTGAAAGTATAAATTAGAGGAATAACTCGTATACACTTTTTCTTAACTTCAAGCTCTTATTAAATTGGATGGAGCTGCCCATTATTATCTCCAGACGTTTTTCAATAAGATGTAACTCTGTAATATAATACATTTAGCCTGTTAACATCCGTTATATGATGAGACGAGCATTTTAGTAAAAACGAGGAACATTTACGGAATTATTATTTAAAATCTGTTCATTGATTTTTAACCGTCGTAGCCATTTTAAAGGCAAGAACAATCCCTGGCCACGGCCCATATCTCATTCACCGTAGAACATGGACACTTTTTTGGGCTTGTAAATCAATGTGCATTTTCACACTCAGCACATATTCATCTCAAAGTCATTTAATGTATCTCTTATTTTTCGACACAGATTTTAGTGTCGTATGTATTAGTCTGCTCACTTACAACCTTTCCCGTTATACGACCAAAGAACATCGTCACGCACGTTGCTATGGGAATTTACTTTGACGATAGCAAAAAATTCACTGTCCTTTCAAGCCTTTTTAGTTTTTGATCAAATTGTTGAGACATCTGCTATCGTTAAAAATCGCCTTGATAGTCAAGTTTCCTTATTTATTTGCGAATGTGCTACCCGCAACATCTGGGCCCGATTTTGATTCAAGACGTCATAATTTATCCCTATTTATCGCAAACCGTGCCTTCCTCTGCGTGACTTCTTACTGCGTCGTGTATTAATCATGATATTCCCCCATGCTGTTGTTTCGCGAAAAGTCTGATTTGTGTAAGGATAAATATTTGATCCTTCCTTTTCATGCTTCATGATCGCAAATTATGCCATGTTTTCGTGTAATATTTCCTTAAAAAAGGAGAATTAGCCGATGAAAACATAAAAAAGCCCCCAGCAAGCTGTTCAGATAAATTTCAAGTTTAATCGCAAAAAAATCTGCGTGATAAATAATAATGCCATCCATTGCATTTAACGTAACTTTAATATAACTACGACCTTAACTTCATTACGAATTTAACTTAACCTTATTTTTAGCAGTAAACGGCCAAAAATTAGCGAAGGAACTCGATTAACATAATGCTTGATTATTGATTTATTAAGTAGTTTATTAAAAAAACTTTTAAGAGAAGAAGGAAAGCTATTGGACAAGGGAAACGGCTAATTAAGCAGAAAATGTTGGTCAACATTTAGGGTTAATTTTTTATTTGAAATAATTGTAAAAAAGTATTTTTCTTTTTCAATTAGTTTTATACATTCATATTATTTTGGTATGTCGACATTTCTTGAAAGCAATGTTAATGTAGACAAAGAAAAACGGGAAGCATTCAGAACAAAATCCGTTCATTAGTAGAAATGACTATTTACTTTTCATACTTTTTTCCCTTTCGAGGAATGTCACTTACAGGAGGGTTAAAACGGATAAGATGCTTGTAGCCTGCTATTGTATAATATCTTAGCATCTTCACAAATTATCTTAGCACCAAAACAAATTACCGCATTAAATACAGCAGAAATTCATAATGTTTCACTAGAAATTATGGAGTAGATGTACAAAATATGAGAATAATAATATTTTGTAGAAAAGGGATAAGTATTATCATTAATCATGAGTACTAATGCAATAAACTTTTACAAAGTGAATCCTGCAACTGTCGAGAATAAAATGTTATCGAAAACTGAAAATAACTATGGCTTAGATAAATAATTTGCATTCCATAATCGATTTTTTTACATTCGCCTTTTAGGATTTTTTAGTGCCAATCATTCAGCCCTTAACATTTTATTTCAGCACTTGATTTTAGAAACCCCATTATATTAAAATATGTACTGAAAAACACATTGGACATTTTTGATCGACAGAACTGTATTATGGGATTTTTAGGGGAATGCTCCGGCTGCAATGGAAAGGAGACCCACCCAACTGAGGAGTGGAGTTCAATGTGTTCCGAACTCAGAGCAGTAATTCCAGTATCATTTAAATGTATTGATTGAGAAAGGAGCCGGGCGTTCATAGAAAAATGGTTTTTTATCTTGTTCAATCCGTATATTGAGAGTCTACGAAATATTTTCATACCGCTAGGTAGAGGTAGCTTTTATTTGAACAGCTAATTCATTAATCATCTGGAAGATAATTCAAACACTTCATGCATCATCGACACGCAATGTTCGTCTCTTTACAAGGATTATCTACAGGAAAGGAATCATTATTTTTTTCTTAAAAAGAAAGTTTGTTGCGAAAACCTTCAGCGTGAGATAGAGAGCTAAGAAGTAGAGGAGAGGGAAGTGAGGTGCTGGAACGAGAAGGCGCATTTCAAGGAAGGATAAGAGAGACAGGTGGGGAGGGGATCAGGAAGGGTGCTGGGATGATGAAGGATGTGGAAGGAATAGGAAATGGTGCGCTTGGGAATGCCTACCGGTCGGTATACGCCCGCGAGATAGAGGTGCCGCAGTATGTGCTTCTCAGACCTCCACCCTCCTCCCTGCTTTCCCTCCTCCCAGGAGGAGCGGTGGAGGTTTCCATTTTTCTCGGGTGGATGGGGTGCAGGAGTGTGGAATGTGGGTGTGGCGGGGGTGGGTGAGAGTCAATGAATGCGTGGGGTATGCGAGCCACGAAACCCAATCGATCAGTGATGGGGGCGGGCGATGGGGAAAGGTGAATTAGGGAGGAACGAGAGTGAAAATATTATGTTAGCGCCCCTGATTGCCCTTCTCTCCTACGTTTGGGCGCCCACCATTCCTCAGGGAATTGAATATCCCGGGAGTGGTCCTTGTTCCAGGCATAGAGGAGGTAATGGAACGGGATCATGGATAGTATTGCTGCTAAAACAAGCTATGGAACTAGAGAGTAGTGTATAGCAAAGACAAGTTATCAATGTCGATTTTTTTAGGTCTTGGAAACATCTATTGGTCTCTTCAGCGGTCCTGTTCCAATCTTCATTCCGCTTTAATCCGTCACATTTTCTGAAAAACTTTCCCGATTGCTATGCTTTAAGTACTACTGTCCTTTTCTTCCATATTAAAGCATTAATGGTACTCAAAATGACAAAGATTTTCTGGATAAGGGAATTAATTACAAAAAGTATGAGTTACAAAAAGTCTCAAAAAGTATGAGTATAATTACAAAAACTTAAGGATAAATTACATTTAATCATACTTATGTCTGTTTCAGCCATACTTTTACGTATATTCCCACTGAAAAAATTTAAAATTCGTCAAAGGCGAAGACTGATACGGGGGAAAGTAGGTCTTCACGTTTCGCGAAAGGAGTCTTTTAACAAACTGAATGCTAGAAAACTGTTATTTTAAAAATATTTGATCCGTCTCGCTTTAAAAGTCGTATCTTATATCGACGCTAGCTATACAATGTCCTCTCGGTTACACTCTCAGCACGAATTTCTGTTGGGGTAGAGCTGCGAATAAAGGTTCCAGACTCTAGTGGTAGATGAGAGGTCCTTAGATTCTAAATAACATCCATTGCTACCTATAACTCTAATGCTTCATTCCTTGAAGAACCGCTGTATAATTCCAGTGTTGCTCAAGACAAATATATCAAAGTATACAGAGTTACGCAGTAAGACAGTATCTGTGTTTTCAAATCATTCCTTACATGGACAACAAATCGAACCTTTTATAGTCCAATTGTAGCCATACCAGTGGTTTGTTACTCGTAGCTTTTTCTCTTGCGCCACACTATGTACCAAGTCCTACAGTTTTTCGTCTTAAGATCTCATTTTCTGTCTTTGGAGGATATCGAGAGCTATTAGATATCCTACTTCAGCAATTATAAAGAGAATGGATATGCCCCCATCTACTGCATTTATGATATAGCTATTATTCTAGGACCATAATTATTGCTTCATACGTGAAGAATCTTCTTGTTTAGAATAAGAAGTGGGTGAACCCTAAGTTACTGTAACCCATTCCTCCATACTCAGGGTCATTTACACCTTTTGTGCCGGATAAATTCTCAAGAATTATCCTTGCCCTTTACACTTACCCTGATATTAACTTTTTAATAGTTTAATTTAATTTACTCTTTAACATTCAAAACCTCTTTAATGTTCTTCTAATTGCCTATATGACGCTTAATCAACTTTAATTTTTTGTCAAACTTCCTCTCCAGTTAGATTATTCCCTCGATTCTTCTCCATTACCAGTATTAAAAGTTCACGCTCATCGTCTTGCCTGTAAGACCAAGTTCCAGAGCAAGGCAAAGTCACGCTTTGTATCGCAGGTTAAATTATTCCTTCCTTCGTTAGCTTGCTCAATAGCCCCTCTAATATAATTCCTCCTCTACGTCAATGCTATAGAAGTTGTTATGGAAGATCAACGGCAACTGATGTTATTACGTCGCTTGACTTGCCAGTGATATAGCAACGGAGTTCGAAAGGGTAGGATCATTCGATGGATGAAGGGGATTTGAATAGAGACCCGGCTTTAGCAACGACCTATTTTTAACAAAGGAGTCAGCCCCTCTGTCAACCAAGGAGGGATTGGGATTCCACTGAAAAGTCTCTCCTACTCCCGGGATCCGAATGCAGACCCTCGGCATGGGAAGTCACAAGGTACCTACTCTGGCTAAAAAACCGACCCGAGCCTCGTCTTCGCTAACTTATTCTATTTCCTTCTCATCTTATTACTAGATCCATCTAATAACCTCATGTGTTCTACCGGTATAAGTAGGCTCTAGGGCTGTTCCTACCTACCTTCGGAATCCTAAAATGATCAGTACGTTCTTGTTCAACCCTGTTATGAATCGATCAAAATTCCTTTGTGTTCCACAACTTACACTCTTCATGCCCCGTTCACTCTCTCACGGCGTTCAAATCCCCATTCTTCGTCTAACTTTTCCCCACGCACTAAAAGATAAAAAAACTTCTAAACAGATGATATAAACAGCTTAAAAATTCCCAAGCCATCATTCTTCCCTAATAGTCTCACGAGGATCGTCCATAGAAAACATTTTCTCACCCATGTGACCTGGCGTTAACACTCTGAATCAATCTTCCCATTTGGAAGCTGCTCAGGGAATAGGGTTGTGGTGGGCGTGCCATGGGTGGTGGAAGGCTGAATATTGGGCAGCTCTGAGGATGCAATTCAATTTTGCCGGCCATAGCGCCGCACCGACGAGCTTAATGTAATGAACTCATTCGTGATAAAGGGTCGGTTCATCAGCCGATTGGTCGGTAAATATTGGGCAAATATGGCAATTGGACGAGCCCGCCGGGACTGTTTATCCAAATCACGTTTTCAAAATCGGAAGGTGGATCTCGAATGGTTCCAATTCTGCCACTAATCATCCAGTTCACGCCGGTCGTGTTATCCCATCTCTGATTAACTGCTTTGTTCATTTCGTGCCCCTTGAGTAACATCAACATAAAACCATAATGTGATTTACAAACTGTGGTAAACCTGAGGTAAGCCTTCTGAAATACTTTTTATCCAAAGTTTTCGAAATTCATATTTTGTAACACCAATTATATTTTATTAAAAATTCTTAATTTGTCAGTTACAGCATAGCAATCATTCTTTTCAGAATACGTGTAATATGATTTATCTATCTTCAATACCAGCAGTACTATTACGTTAACCTGCCTTCACATTTGAAATAATTATGGTTTACATTGAATACAATATCGTATCAGTGATGGGAATTGCTCAAGAACTGGCGGCCTGGAAATCGAAATGGGGTTTATATTTTCAATCTTTAATAACGAATTACAGAATAAAAAGCTTTAAAAGTGAACTGATCAGATATCAGAGGATGACAGTCTAAGTCGGAAGACAGTCATATTTAGCCAAAGCAATATTTAGTCAGTCAGGTTTAGCCAAAGTTTTCGAAATTCATATTTTGTAACACCAATTATATTTTATTAAAAATTCTTAATTTGTCAGTTACAGCATAGCAATCATTCTTTTCAGAATACGTGTAATATGATTTATCTATCTTCAATACCAGCAGTACTATTACGTTAACCTGCCTTCACATTTGAAATAATTATGGTTTACATTGAATACAATATCGTATCAGTGATGGGAATTGCTCAAGAACTGGCGGCCTGGAAATCGAAATGGGGTTTATATTTTCAATCTTTAATAACGTATTACAGAATAAAAGCTTTAAAAGTGAACTGATCAGATATCAGAGGATGACAGTCTAAGTCGGATGGTAGTCGTGAAAATGCTCATACTTTCATAGTATTTCAAGTTGATTAGAAATCGGGTACGTTCTCCGGATTTTGTAATTAGATGTAGATTACATTAAAAACAATCATAATAGTTTACAGAGCTGTGATTGAACCAGTATTAACCTAATGCTCCGATTGCTGACATTTACGAGTGAGAAGTAGGAAGAAAATTCATACTGTAAAAATGGTGTTTTTTAAGAAAAGTATGTCGTGTGTCAAGGTCAGATCATATACGAAATGAAGAAATTAGGATTAGAAGAATGTTCTATACGTTTGGCAGAATAAAAACTAGGCATCTTTAATTGTGTAGTGTCGTAATGAGGACGCAAAACGGGAATTAAATTAAGATAGGGGAAAGAAATTGAAGGGACTGAGAGGAATGGACTTTAAAATGCGGGACGCGGCAGCAGGTATAGGAACCCCACCTTTAGAAGAGATGAACTTTAACTGGTCGATGAACGAACCTGAACGTTATTTATTTTTTTCTATTATTCGGAACCATGTCGTAGCTAATATTACTACGTATAAAAGTGAAAAATTCGTGGTTCAATTATTTTAATTTAAATACCAGACAGTGATCCAATGATTTAATCTGATTTCCAATGGTTTCATCCGACTCTAGTATTTACTCAGTGCTAAAATATAACCCTAACGTAACAGACTAAAAACATGTGCCAATTTCACTTGCACCTTAGTCTTTGGTAGAGATTTTTTAATAGAGGAAAAACTCAAGATCTTTCATTAGTTGGTTGATGATAAACTAGCATTTTTCGTATTGGTAAAGATAGTTTCATATTAGAGCAAGATTTCAAAAGAATTATAAGCATCTTCACCTAGGGGACAGCAATTTTTCCCGGTAGATTTTTCCGAGAACATGTAGTTCTCAATTCTGGAATTAATACCCTACAATTTTTAACGGCCAATTGAAATTTCTTTTATACTAGCGAGAGAATTTCAAATGCTGCACACATATTATTTAGTGGATTTAATTTAAAAAATACTTGATTCGGTAAAATGCATGGTGTTATGTTTACAAACACTGTGGGTATATTTGCGAATCCAAACTCAGGAAAGCCTTAGAAGAATTGACAGGGAAGGTTTCAAGTCAAGGTATTGTCACAGTATTGTGGTGAACCCACGGGTCTATGGATACTCTACCAGTGATACTGGTTAGCCATGGCGATCGGTCCCTGGAAAGAATTCCTCAGTTGTGCCCCCATGTCAAATTTTCTCCCTCGCCGAGATGAGCATAGGAGTCAACGGCCGATGCCAGGCGCTGTTCTCAAGGTGGAGAGGTCGACGTCCTCCCTCGTCCATTGATGGAGCTCGAGCTACAGTGTCCTTGCTGCAGATGTTGGGGTTGCCAAGAAGTGACCCCAGCTTCGATATGCGCGGCGGTTGCTGACAATGGCGCGAAGTCTGTTGGCGTGACTCCTCAGGTTGAGACGTCTGTCCAACACGACTTCGAGATGGATGACGGTTTCTCTCCAGCGAACTTTTATCGACCCGAAGAGGATTTTGTCTGGCTCCGAGGATATTTTGGAAAGCACGATGGACTGTGTTTTCTAGGGATGGGCAAAAAATACCGATATTCGGTAGTACCGATTACTATTTTTTTAAATCCGGTAGTACCGACCAGTATTTAAAATCGGTACTACCGACGGTACCGGTACTAAAAACACCGGTATTTATACAGCGCTGCCTTACTAGGGTGTGTCGAAAAACAAAAATTTTGGAATTTTGATACGCACACCTGGGAATAGTTGTAAAATGGGCTCAAACTAATGCTGTAAAAATTTTAGATCGATCGAATAATATTTAGGGGTCTTCGTGATATTATGATTTCTGGAAATCAGGGGAAAAACGGTAAATATTTGACGGAATCAAACTGACAGGCAGGCAATATTTTTATTTGGTACTTCTCGCATGCAGTGCTGAATTTCATTATCTTTTGATAACATGAAGAAATTAAACCAGTTAGCGCAGTGTAATGTGCGTTAGTATTGATATATGGAAATCACAATTTTTCAATTACGCTCTTCTTTTTCTGTCACGCTAAAAGAAATGCATCAACATCTCTTCGTGGAATATTCCCAATTTTTCTTCTCTACGTGTTTCTTTGTTTAATTTTTAATCCTTATTACAAGTGCATAAGTTGTATTATGTACATCTGAGATTTAAATAGTTACTCTTCTTCTTCCGTATTTGTATTACATGCACATCAAACATCCGAATCCACTTTTTTGTGACAGATTTTTCGAGCAGACCATTGCAAACCTAACATGCCTATTGTGATAAAAACTTTTGGTACTAATATTCAGGAAAATCCCAAAACATTCATATAAGAATCTCACAATCAAATGTTTTTTTTAATTTTTCAATGTAGATGGTCATGCAAGAACTCTGACTGAAGAAACTACAATGCTAATTAATATAAAGTGTGCTGGAGAATGTTCTCACCCCACTACATCATTAAGGAAGGATGCAGCCATTTGTTAAACTCAGGATACTGCATAGGGAAGCAATCATAGTCTAAACTACATTCCAATTAACATCATGGCGTATACTAAGCCTCATGCAGACTTGATGATAATCATCTCTTTTTCCTGAGATTTTGTTAACATTGTACACATACCGGAGTATATAAGTTGACCGTTTTATTAATGCCGAAAGTTCTCCCAAATAACAGAGCGAATGTAATATTTAGTGAGCCACTCTGCCTACTGTATTTTCTACGTGCTGACCAACGTAGACATTGGTGATTTTAAAGGTTGCGTGGGAGGAAAGTAATTGACTCCAATTACGAATATTATGTAAATCTTTTTGCATAGTGTATGTTACCTTTTCAGCCCATATTAAAAAAAAATTCTTTATCCCTTACGGTAATAGTGATAAATAAGAATGAGTCCAATTAAACCCATTAATGAGAATTAATATTAGGGAAGGAAATTCAATCGTCATTTTTAATGCAAAAACTTTGTGCACGCCCAAAAAATGACATTGATAAGCACACACATAATTACGGTTTTTTATATTTCTTATTCCTACTGTCTGTAAGGCTGATATAATGCCTTAGTTACTTGTACATTCCATATTGGTTCCTTACATTCCAAACTTAATGATGACGTTCATTGTCACTTCGGATTTTCATACAATTACGGCCAAGTTGAACAGTGGGCTAATCGGCTGGCTCCTGAAGTGGCCATGTTTTTGTTCCCGCTCCATTTTCTTGGCAACTGATTTCCTCAAATTGATGAAAATGGAGCCGTTTTCTCTGTATAGTTCGGATGAGGCATACTTCTAACCAGGAGTGACCACTACGGTGGCGTGCACAGCAACCGTAGTGGCATTTGGGAAGACTTTAGACGTACCTAACGAGTGAGAAAAGACCCACTTTGCAAAGATCCACAAGCTTTGCACTTTCGATCTCATTTCTCCTAGAAAAATTTCCTCCAACGCAATGTTGGGTCTTCCTGGACGAGGTTAAAATTTTTAAGAGAACAGTCACATACACCACTACTCGTAGTCATATTTTTATAGCATGGCTGGTTGAGTTTTCGATTTTACTATTTTGCGTTTGAGTACATAAAGGAAATATTTTTCATTGGCCACAATTCTATTTTCAATACATCGCGAATTCGGCCTTTTCCTGCCATTTCCTTCTGTATCATCTTCTTTCGGGTCATTTTCAAACGGACGGAGAGTACAATGCTTCTCCATCACGAAGGGCATATTTATACCATCACTTTTCACTAATCTCAGAATCCTTTTATATATACCTTGATTTAAAAAACCACGATGGTTTTTTCTACTATCGGTCATCGGGTGGTCTTAATGCTCGAGATACATAATTATCTCCTTTTAAATCATGTCCTCCAGGTATGGCACTCCTCAGCTTTTACCCGACGAAGCAGGGTCCCTCAGCAATCCCGTGACCCACCCGTTATCTTCCATTCCATTGCTTTTAGAAAAAATCGCTCACATTTATTATTCCTTAACTATTCTAGGAAAACTCAATAAAATATCAACAATCTCAGAAATATGTGTCGTCTCAAATGAATTTTAAATCCAAGCGCGAATCAAAAATCATTCAAAAGAGTTCGAACCTTAAAGATGCAAGGTCCTAGGACCATTTAAAATATTTTAATGGTGATAACAGTTAGACTTGACAGTATGATGCGCAATCGTTGTTCCACAATGTTGTAAACATGACCTAGTCGTGTATTCGGCCGATTTAACCTTTTTTTGACTTGATTTATGACGAATCAAATCAAGCAGGCTATCGAATGAGGTATCGAATGAGTTTTCATTCTCAATAAACACAAATTCTCTTTCCAACTGTGCATAATATATCTTCATATTCATTTCGTTAATGTGGAACGCGTCAAATTCTAGGTGTGTCCTATTTTGACGGTGACTGTGGGTGTGGATTAACCCATCCCGGCCTAAGCCGATCCGATCTCGTTGCTATTGCTAGTATTAAATCCCAGGATACGCAAAGTACGATCCCGGGCGGTATATAGTCGTTGGAATATTATCTCATGCCCTATAATCCCTGGTCATAGACAAAGCATTACGCCGATGAGGGATGACGGGGTATGATGCCTTCTCCGTGGGAATTGGTATCACCTTTGAAGTGGTCATCAGCACCACTATGTCAGCTCATGCCCTGGCTAAGTTTTCTAGTTGGTAATCATCTCGGTCGAGAAAAGTAGGTGAAAAGTCACAGTATCTAGTATACGCAGCAGCTAATTACTAATAATGTGTTTATTATAGCTATAATTATAATGTGTTATATATATATATATATATATATATATATATATATATATATATATACATATATTTATTTATTTATTTATTTATATATATATTTATATATATAAAATTACCCTCCCATATCCACTGTCCACATTATTAGAATGTTAAGCACGCGGCTTGCACAGTAGGGAACTTGTTTCATTTTATATAAATTCATTAAAACTTCATATTTTTTATTTAAATTAATTAAATTTGGTTGACAAACAACGATCTTATGCGAAAATATTTCTTGGTAAATATTACGCACTTGATGGCGTCAAAACATTACCTATATCATTGGGAACCCGGCTGATGACTTTACAAACTGCATTCTCTCAGTAATGCGATGCGTTTCCCTAAGCTGGTTCATTCTAATCTGAGGAAAATAATCGTTTTTAATTTCCCTTGGTAAAACAAGGTACCATTATCGTTTTTTCTTTCTGTTGAAATATTTGTGTAGCAGAGAATGAATACGGTGCTGTGACATCAAACAATGAGATTTCTTCTCTGCCATTTGAGTCTATGGTAAAAACATCACTCAAATGAGGAAGTGCAATAAGAAAAAAATGGCATTAGACATATTTAGACATTCACAAAAACATAAAAGATGTAAATATCTAAGACTCTCAAAAAAATAAATACGTCACTTAAGACTAGTAGATTCGGTATCTGAAAAAATGAGAATGCTTGAGCTGATTTATTGTTTTTTAACCGTCTATGAATCCGGGCTTCTATGGGTTATTTAAAAAACGATTTCACACCATAATAGGGATAGGATAACTTTCATTTATGTGAAAAATTAATCGCAAGGATGATACGAATAAGGAGAGTCGCAATGAAACAATGGGTAGAGTTGATTTAGGGGATAAGATGACATCTCAGTGAACTTGCATGCGGAAAGTATTTCACTGGCTGAGCATGTAAATTTCTAGAAAAATTATTATCCCTACCCAAATTCATACATTATATGGGCAGTGAAATCCTAAGAAGTAGTTGCCAGACGAGGGAAGACGAGTATTTCTGAACGAATTTTCTTTGTACGGCACTACCGTACATTCGTAATCGGGGAATAATTCTACAGGCATCGTGACGCATTAATAGTATTGGAAAAAGTAGGAATCAGGAGTGAAGTGACGGTAGCGGAAGAGGACCAAGCATCAGAGAATGAAAGCAGGAAAGAATTTTTCCACGTGTAAACGTTATGAGGACTGAAAAACAAGAGCAATGTGCCATAAATACAAACAGTCAGTGCAAAAAAATCATTATATTGAATTGCTAAATACAAGACCGGTTGATTACGAAATTTCTCATTGAAAACTTTAGTCTTGCGCTTGTAATTTTGAACGACTTCATGTTGGAAAAAAAATTCATGCATATGAAATTTATTTTACAGAATATTATTAGTTATTAAATTTATGTGTACCTATTTATACATTTATATTTTTATATCTAATCTATATCGTATATAGGGTCTTTAGGCATCAGTCTCATTTTTATTGGAGAAATTCAATAAAATAATAACCACCCATGGTAGGAAAAAGGAGCAAACACGTTTGTAGTCTATGTAGAAGGTTTAAGGTGGTTTGAGTGAGATAGTTCCCTAGTCATAATGGAGACCATATTCAAATTTTATCTTTTTATTTCAGCGTCTGTAAAAAGTATAAAATAAATATTGTAATATTAATGGCTCAAAGATATGGCTATATATGACCAATATTCTCAGTAATTAAATAAATAAAGCTACATAAGTCTCTATCTTGACTCGTTTTTTCCCACCGCACGGCTGAAAACCCTAAAAAACAGCATCTTTTTTCCGATTTTGTAAATATTGCTGTGGTGAGTAATAGATTATTTTTTTAATAGTTGAGAAAACATGCAATCTACACAGCGTTAGTTTTTTGATGAAATCTAGGTGCTATAAGTTCCTAGTTTAATAGTTTCCCTCTGGAACGCACAGCCATAATCTATTCCATGTAGAACAGCTTATATTTTTAGGTAAATTGCTCGTTAAGTATTTTGGAAAGGGGTTGATGTTTTCATAAATTGAAAAATGAGAGTTTTTTCTTGAAAATGAGGCCAAATTCATCAAATTCTAGCTGAAGTGATTTTTCGCTCAAACTACCTTAAGTCATTATTAAGCTCAATTGAGTGGATAGAGGGGCTAAAATAAATTTAAATAATGTGGTTTGTACCGCTCTGTGTCAGTTGAAAGTAGACGTTCGTTTGTAGGGCGAATCCATTGCCTTTGTTTGCCGTGTTTCTTCGTCTTCGTCGTGAGGTGAGATTCCATCCTTCCCTCTCATCTGAGTATCCCATCTGCCGCATCGAGGCCGCCGTAAAAAGAAAGATCAGACCGATACGTGAGCGCGCCCGCCTCCCTACCTATCTTGCCCTTTCTATTTCGAGGCATTTTTTATCTTTTGTCGCGACTCCTTCGTAGCCTTCTCATTCTCGGTCGTCTTGGGAGGTCTTTTGCAAATGCGTGACTCCCGCGCCGTCCCCAGAGACGGCCCTTTTCCCTTCCTAGACGCTCCATGTTCCGTTTGTACTTGGATAGCTTCGGTAATACCTCCACGGAATATCTTTTGAGTTTGTTTACCCACAGCGTTTTATCTACGAAATAATATGAAAAAATAAATTGGGGTACGGAATTTGAAATCCCTACTTATTCGACGCTTGCCTGCCATTATTTTTACGCGTTTTTCTCCTGCAGCAAGGTTAACGCCTACACTTCTCGATAAATTCAGATTGTATCCCTAGAATTTGAATATGCTTCTAATCCGACTTTTTGTCCGTCGATTATGAGACGCGATAGGAAAAAATGCCGAATTAAAAAGATGACACCGAAAAAACTGTTACTGTGAATTTTCATCGAGGGCCTCATAAAAGAATTCATATTATTGAAAATATTTATTTATAAGTAAATAAGAGGAAAAAATAATTTGGAAAATGCAAATTTCTGCAAATATTTACAAAATGTACCCTTGTTGATTAAATCAGGACCTGATCGAGACCTGAAATGTTTTTGAAAAAGAATAATTAATTTATCAATAAGTCTAATTCAACCTTTTGGTCCTAAGAGAGGATGAGATATTATTACACGATGTTTTGGAATCAAGCCGTGGCTCAGTTATTTTATTCTTGATATACCTTCCTGCTATTTTAGAAAAGTCGCCGGTGTCAAATTTGTCAATTTTATCAAAGTCAAAATTTCCCAAATTAGACTTTTATGCGAAAATAGATTTTTAATTCCTAACTAATATCTATTTGCTGGGAAAATATGAAATGAAAATAATTTTTTCATCGGAGCATGTTCACAACTTTCGTGGTTCATTAATTGGAGGAATATTACAATTGTTATTAAACCCTAATAAAATTATTCATATATTATTTTCTGCTCCTGAACTTAGTTAGTGCTTGCAAAGAGCTCTTTCCGTCTAATTATCTCCGAAAAAGTGGAAGAACGAATTTCGCTTAGCATAATTTCATTTTCAGCCCCAATCTTTGTTGAATAAAATGTGGTATATATATTTTCTAGCATTTACCAACTCACATATTGTTTTAATTATTTCATTGCAAGTCTGCCATTTGTCCCGCCAGTACTCCCTTATTCTTAAATTTCAACGATTCTTTAAAAAATATATTTATAGGCAGTAACAAGAGACCAGCTGTAAAAAATACAATTGCCTCTGCATTTGGACTTCATTACCCAACGGCAAATCGCTTTATTTGTTGTGAATCGTTTTTCTTTTATTTCCTCTGCGGAGAAAGTCATTTTGAACTTCAGTTATGATGATAAGTAAAATTCCTTGGTAACGGTTTGTTTTTCTTTTTAGTATATGAATAGAATGAATTCGTAGTAAAATGATTAAGTTGATTAGTGCTTTTTTAAAGATAAATGTTGTTTTGGTAGTCCTTATTAATTTCAAAACGTATTAATGAATTAGAAAACTCAATTAAGAGAAACATACCACAGTGAGATTTTAAGTTTGGCCATAGATTTCAAAGCAATTTATAATAAACAGCGAAAAGCACTTTCCCTATCTCACAGTTTCGAGGATATACTTAAAGCATGAGTTGTAAAACTTAGAGAAGAAGCCCTGGAGGAGGAATCGATGAGCGAAGGGTAACGTCAGGGAACAGCTAAAAGGGTATGACAGAGCACGGGAAATCATTTAGGGTTTTGGGAATAAGTATCGGCGTTATAGCAGATATTCCGAAACTCTCAAGGAGAGTTCTTGTCATGTGTCTCGTGCATATCCCTTCCGTCTCACCTTGGAACCTCTCTCTCTGTCTTGCATACCCGCCTCTTCTTACTTCTCAAGCAAGGTGTTTTGCCCGGAGGCCTCGCGGAGTCGAGTTCTGATTCGAGAAGTACTCGCTAAGACTCCCGCGGATGTGCCTTGTTCTTGACTTCCTCCTCATCCGCAGATGAGAGGGCACGCAGTTCCCTTTGCCTTTGCCACTCTCTCTCCAATGCTCACCAATCCGAGTGCGTCTTCATCCTCGTGTTATTCCTTCCTCGCGTACGTAGTTTATCTCTCGAGTGTCACTCAAATCTATCTTACAAGAACACGTTCATTATAGCAATCTGCACTCCGAAAATGCTTGAAACTTAACCAAATAAGTATATTAGCGCAGTAGCGTAGCCAGGTTTTGGGTCTGGGTGGGGGGGGGGGGTCAGAAACTTTTTAGGGAGCGCCGACTTATAAATTAACCAGTTAATTAATTTTTTTTAAATTTGGCGATGCAATAGGCGGATGTGTTTGCACAAAATATGACAAGTGACTAGGTACGTAGGTATTACACACATTTATTTATACATATTTGAGACTCAAGAGTGAAAACATTCAAAGACTTAGGGGCGCCAGAACTCGGGGCGGGGGGGGGGAGGGCGGGAGCATTCACCCCCCCCCCCTGCACCCCCCTCTGGCTACGCTGTTGTATTAGCGTCCATGATTTTTACTAATTTATCTATTTGAATAAGCTGGGGTCACCGTTGAGTTAAATTTCCTTTCAAGTAATAATTACTGAGGAAATAAGTTAACCGACTTGGAGTTTATACAGGCATTTCGTCACGAAAAACAAAATTAGGTAAATGAGCGCATTTGTCCCGCCAGCCCAAAAACGTTTTGCGAGAAAACAAGGTGCCGTGATGCAATGAAATTAGCATTTGATGAGAGAAGAAGATGAGCGCATTTAAGAAATGTAAAAATGTAACGGGTGGGTCTTTTATTTTTAGATAAATAAACGTTGGAAAAACATCAATTTTGGTGATATTTAGGCAGGTATCGACGCTATATAAGGAGGTTATGGAAAGATCCGGTAGGGGGATATAAACTGATTTCATGTCTTTCCTATATCGTATCAAAACATGTGAAAACCCCAGCCAGTGGTAGAATAGTTTTAATGAATGCGAAATGCGCGTTGGTGATTATATGGCGTAGGGTAATTATTTTTTTTTCACGAACACACTTTTAATTAAACCAACGGGGCCCGGTTGGTCACTACCACTGGTGTTTATGGCCGTAAACGTCTTACCCAAGCCATACTTTCGGGGCATGGTGTTCCTAGGGTTGGTAAGAAAAAAGATTACATCTGTTTTTGTGTCATCGCATTCCATTGGGCGTTGCGGTGTTCGCTTTTGACTGATGTTCTACTCTATTTGTCAGCGTTGCCTCATCCTCCACATCCGTTCTGATGCTGTCATAGAAGCTTTTTTGGATCCCTCATTTAGTCTTCTTTCACTTTGCAAACGTTGGTGTTACTTCTTGTTTTTGAGACATTTGGACCTGTTTAAAATTAGCCCACTTTTCAATTCCTGCCACTATTGTCACTTTCAGTAAATTATTTAATATTACATAACAAGCTCAGTCAAACGACTTATCACATAACATTCTAAGTGTACGCACTCTCAAGCTATACTATTTTTTCGGACCGAGAGCCGTTAATATTCCGCAGCAAGTTGTTGACTTTGTTGTGGCAACGTGTGACATCACAGGCTCAAGTTCCGTAACGATTGTGGAAACATTCTTACATCTTTGCTCTAATAAACCATATTTGGTAATGCGTTATAGTTTTAAAGCTATTAAGATTTGTTTGGTCTACACAAAATCATAACATCGACTTTCACATGGTGATTCCCCATGTTAGAACTGCGGTGCAAGTGGTTTTCCGTCAAAAAAGTGAAAAATGTCTCGAAATTGGATTTATTTTTGGTGGAACGAGTCTTACATTCTGGAGCAGGAACAAAAACAGGATAATGATCAGGAGCTAGATTAGTATCAGAACCACAATCAGGTTAATTTCTGAGTGGCAGGTTGTGAATTAGCAGTATAATATAAGAAAATAAAGGAAAAACTAAATGCACTGGTGATGAGGGGCTCTTGACTCTTGACTCACTCTTGACTTCTCAGTCTCGCCCAAAGATTACTACCCCAAGTGTAATTGGTAAATTAACTTAGTGTCTATCCGAGTAGAGTTTTTATTATGCGTCTGAAGTTAGTTTTTGGAGATAGCATAACTTATCTAATTTCAAAAATTTAAATATGTGGCGAAAAGCATTCTTATTATTAGTAAAGAAAGAAAGGTTTTTTTGCCTGAATTTTCTCATAGCCCTCCTGTAAATTCTTTATTTTAGCTCTCTTCACCGTTTTTTAAAATACGTTCCCTTAATTAGGGCTGTTACATTATCTATCTCTATATATATTAATTTTGTAGCGTGTCAGTCAGTCATTCTGTATCCATTTTGTTTATTTCTCTCTCAAGTTTTGAGCTAGAGAAATGAGGTTTGGAGCATTAAATGTGGATTCTCTGTATGTATGATTAGGTAGTAGTTTTGGATTTTTAGCAGTTGGTGGTGCAAAAAAAATGCAAAAAACCGTGGTTTTTGAGTTTAAATTTAGTTAGATTCCGGGGACTAATGTTTTTCGGTACTCCCGGGTTCACATAGGTTAGAGTATGAAATGCATGTATTATATGCAGAATTAAATGGTTAGATATTAAGCTCATGATCCGTAAAAACTGACTTACACAATTGTTTTGCTGTATTGGGGAAGTAAAATTGCGAGTGGGGCACCTAAAACAATGCAATGTGCAAAAAAATTCCTTACTGTTTTTCTAGAAACTCCAGCTTTTATGAAACTATGCCTGCCCACGTTGACCAACCAGAGACCACTGACGAAGATGAAGCAGTGGAAATGTGTGATAGAATGCGGACATTTTTCATTTATTTTTTAAACAATATTCACTCAATGAGCGTAGTATTCATGTTCAAAAAATGGTACTCTCCTCTAGACTACTAGAGTGATAAAAAAAAATAAATAGAAAGGAAACTTTGGAATTTTTGCCCTCATCTTTTTAGCTATGACTAACCGACTGTTGGAGAGACTGTATCTCAAAAATGGTACTCTCCTCAGACTACTAAAGCCTGTTATTACAAAAAGAGAAAGAAAAGGAAACTTAACTGCGGCAAATGTATGCAAAAAAGTAAACATTGGCTCTCTGTTTGATAGAAGGCAGAATGTTTGCCCTCATCTTTTAGCTATGACTAACCGATCATCAGAGTGGCTGTATCTCAAAAATAGAACTCTCCTTAGACTACTAGGGCATGTTGTTAGAAAAAGATAAAGAATAGGAAACTTTACTACAGCAAATGTATGCAAAAATGTAAACAATGGCTCTCTATGTGACAGAAGGCGGAATTTTTGCCCTCATTCTTTTAGTTATGACTAACCAATCGTCGGAGTGACTGTATCTCAAAAATAATACTCTCCTCAGTCAACTACAGTGAGCATTGTACAGAAAAATGAATATTATAACTTTTTTTTACTCCAAAGTATTTACTCATGCCTCAAAAACTATTCTCAATGTTCTTTCATTTTTGGGAAACAAATACATTCATTTAGCTACATTTCCCACTCCTTCCACTTTAGTAGTGCACAAAAAAGGAAAAACAAGTTCACCTCAAGAGCACACCAGACAGAGACTGCCTGCAAATCAGGCAGCAGGTCTGCTAGTATGATATTAAAGGATTAGTCACAAGAAACGTTTTTAGTAAATCATGAATTACAAATGTCAATTATCTGCGTATATATTATGCGTGCGTACAATTTTAATACTTTAGTGCGAATACTTTTCAGTTAGCACCTGTGTCACCATTGATTATAGTGGGAGATAATTTCAATTATCTCCTCTGAATTTAGTTCAGATCTTTAAGCTAGAATGAGCTTTATCTGACACGTTTAATAGTCATTCTTCTGCCATTTCCTTGAGAGGAAATCATTTCACTTTGAAATATTTCACTGTGATTTTTGGAAATAAAACTTTGAGAAACCTTTTTTCTGAATTCCTACCTTCCATCAACACGCGGTTGTCTGACACAATCACGCGCTATCTCAGAAAGCGAGTAATTTTAGTTTGAAAGGCCTGAGAAAATAACCACTCAAAAGATACCTTGCATTTATCACAGAAGAAATAATAAAAAAAACACAGAAAATGAGATGAAGGCATGGACTTCGGGTGGCAAAGAGAGAAAAAAACTCATCATCACTGCTGGCGATATGAATAGCAATTTCTCCCGCAAGTCTTGACTCCCCCGCTTTTCACCTTCAAATAATATTTAAGGAAAAGAGAAAAATGTTGGCGACGGAAAGCTTCCTCCCGTGTTTTTTTTTACCGGCGAGACCTCGCTCTCTAAAGAAGCTGAGTTTAATTTCCCGAATCCTCTGAATGAAAGGGAAGGAGGGAGAGCATGGAAAGAGGTTGTGAGTGGAGCGGAATTCTTCTTTATAAGTCTCGAAAAATCCCTCCGTCTCCCTCTCGCCTTACCTCTCTAACATCCCACCCTCCTCTCCTTCACCCTCCGAGTGCGGGGACAATAAATGAGGTCGTCGTGAAAGGTGTTCATGACCCGTCATTCTCAATGTCCCCAACCGACGACAGGAGGAGGGTTTAACCCTTCTTTCGGCAATAAAGAGGGGAGTGTGGAAAAAATGGAATTGAAGTGGAAGAGACATATTCTTCAACTTCCTCACCTGGAACGGCTAACGGAATCAGAGAATATTTAAATCACTCTTGGCTCGCTCAAGGGAATTCCGTCCTCTAAATCTGAATTCCCGTCGTTCACAGATGCGAGCACGCTCAAACAGGAGGACGGAAGAGGACGGAGGAGCGTCCACGGGGAGGATGGATCCCCTCGAGGGAATTTACGTTTCAAATGCGCCTCTTTTATCAAATGACTCTGAAGACGCAGCTGCGGTTTAAATCGGGTTGATCAATGCGTGGTCTGGTTCCCTTTACGAATGTAGCTAGGTACACTTCTTTCCCATCTCCATGCACTCAAAGAGGTTCCAGCTATTAATTATGCAGGAAGTGTTACTGATTGCATTTTTTCATGTTCTCATGTTGTTACTGATTTCAGCTTTTCATGCGGAGGCGTACGCTGCAGAAACTGTTTAATGTATCCAGGTTGATTTATTCTTGCCTTTAATAAAGGATAATTGATATTTCATTACGCTTGAACCTCACAGCCTATAGTGATTAAAATATTAATCATATTTACTTTTACTGCCTTGACAAGTTGGTAGCAGCAATCAAATGTTAAATTTGAGTGATATTTAATTTTGTTCATTTTTTCACCATAGCTTATACTATTTCTCTACCACCAAGTAATTCCGTTCTGGTCAGCAATATAATCTATTGCATACAGGAGAAAAAATATAATCATTTATTTGTTCTAATCCAGGCAAATAAACATGTTTGTTATTTATTCTTCTCCTCACCCAGACTAAATAATAGATGTTTCCATATTTTTGGTGGGTAAGGTCTAGTTTTCGACTGAATACTTTAAAGTTTTAAAAATCCGCAAGTTTCTTAAACGTTATTCACAGTATTATTTGATCCACCTAAAATCTAATGTAAATGAGCCTATACATATAATTAAGCGTGGAGTTTCTCTGACTCTTTCCTCGCCAAATTTTTTTCTGGTATTCAGATAGAAACCATATTTTTCAGTTACCTATTGCAACTCTTTGATGTTAATTTCCTTGTGATTTTACATACATTACGCTCTAATTCTCCCATTCGAGCATAGTTACGCTAGTTTTACCCTACTGTTTTTATGATGGTAACCAAAAACTTGCAATATTAATCAGTGACAATACTTTTGTCATGGTTGATATTTCTTGATATTAAGTTATGTAAACTATGTAGAGTCGGATATGATTAGATAATATAACGATTTTTCTACTACTTATCAATCAAGTAATATCGGTAACATGAAAACGGAATGATTCGGTTATGTAAACTATTGTCTATTGTGGAAGAGGACGCATTCCATCAACTGCCAAAACCCCATTCCCCATTAATTCACTATCCCCATTGTTCCTCACTTGTAATAGAGTGAATTTACTGTTAACTTGCACTTCACATGTCAGTTAGTACTTACTGCGTTAGCTGATGTGGTTCTCTTGATTCTCTGGTTTACAGGTGGAGCTGGTGCGTTTCACGTGAAGCTGCACGCGCCGCCGTATGTGGTGCGCGGGGGTTCAGCCACATTGAGGTGCAACCACAGCGTGGACCGCGCCCTGCTGCACAAGGTCGAGTGGCTCAAGGACGGACACCGGAAGCTATTCCAGTTCGTAAGAGGAAGGAACCCACCCTACCGAAACTTTTCAATACCCGGAGCCACTCTTGATGTGAGTACATGCTTAAAACCAGTTTTGTGCGAAATATATTTGTAATCCATCGATGATGATAAATTTCCATGCACATGGTTGAGGCAGATAGGAGAAATTTAGTGAAACTAGTAGTGGTGATAGCAATTCGGGTAGTTTCTTGGTTTTAAAATTCCCTTAAGGTGGCTGGAGCCAGCTGGAGCTGTAGCTAATCGTGGGTATAATATTAGTGGCCATAATTTTTTAGCTAATTTGTAAATAAAACTGGGCCACATTGCATATAAGTGTATCTGTTGATACGTTCAAACTCCCCGCACAGGCATTAATGGAAAAAAAATGAAATTTCTTAGTAGTTTTCCCCTTCTTTATCAAATATAGGTTTGTGTGACTAGTGTCAATGTATTACATCATTGTCAAGCGTGTTATGATACTCTAATAAAGCCATACTTGTGTGCACCGTGCTAGTGTACTAGTTTTTCTGACCAAATATAGGAATTTCGGAGCAAAAGTTTTGGCATGGCATGTTTATTTTACTTCCAATTACTCTGTTGTCTGTGTACATTTGTGAGTGCCAGGTATAACTTTATGACTATCGGCTGTGAAATTGCCATATGTTGGGCAAACCTTTAAAGGAATACTGAGGGAATTCTTTTTTTATCTACACAGACGCGTAGTTTTTTAAACATTCTCTAATAATGGAGATAAGTGTGTAGTGATAAGAATATACATGAATACATACATACACAAAGAAAGGTATGCCAATAGGCCACAACAATAAAAAATACACTTAACAGGGGGTGGGGAAAGAAAAATAAAAAGAGAAGACTTACAGGGAACGTTTCGAAAACGAAAACGTTCCCTGCATGTCTTCTCTTTGTACTTTTCTTTCCCCACCCCCTGTTAAGAGTATTAATTAAAAGTTAATGAGATATGGTCGCTGTGAGATCGCGTAATGCGATCGCGTATGCAAAGTTTCGCCCAAATATGTACATAAATAAAAATCGATCAAACCAATTAAATCCATTTGAGGGACTCGCTTCGGCATATCTGGTTGTTGGCTCCTGTTCTCCCTTGGTAAGCATGGTTATGTATATCCGAGGCTATAATAATACATTTCATTTCTATGCTTTAGCCGTTGAGTATGAAAGTGGACTCTGTTTAAAAAATATTATTTGACGTTTAATTGTGCTAAAGAATATTAGTTCCTCCCCTGGGAGCGCATTGCAGCGCCATTTTCACTGGGTTAACGTATCTTGACTTGGTAATTTGCTACGAACTGAAAATCTCTGATGCTCTCATTTTATTTCCTTTTATTTTATGGAATGCCTAATCTGTTTATTTTTTTATTTTTTAGCATATGACATTCGGCATTACAGACTGAAATCATTTTTCAGTAAAGTTATTTTAATAAATTAAATTTGATAATGCTGTGGGAAAGCAGAATTATTTTGAAGTTATCGCGTAGTGATCCTGGCTCTGGTTTTCTTCAAGCAAAGTTTCAAGAAAAATTACGTTTGATTAAAATGCCTCAAGGAAATTTCATACACTCATACGTATGTGCATGAAGGTTCTGCATTCTACGAACTCAGCTGGACATTTTAACCACTACTGGGTTCTCAAGGACCGGATGGCTAGGATAACAGCAGTCGTACGGTTGCACTTCTCACGCTAGGGAACCACCGAGGGATCGGAGTCTCAGTCTTCGGAGTCGAACTTGCGCAGACGGAACGAATTGAGTTGGTCCGCAGGAGTCTGATACGCAATTCAGATTTACTTTATGCTTTATTATGATAAATAATTTTACTTTCCATACAAATATTTTAGAAAGTAAATACATTTTAAGTCCTCCTGAGCAAAAATTGATCGTTTGGAGGTGCTTATGCACATGTGATGTATCTTGGTAAACACAATAAGAAAAATGACCGACACTATAAATGAAAACATAAAAACGATAGCTGAGATCCTGTTGGAACAAAAATCAACTTTTAATCGAGACTTCTTTTCTTTCCTTTTCAAAACACTCACACCATTAACCTGTGCCAGATTATCCCACCAAATATTTAACAGCCTTGGCACCACAACACTCAGTCTTCTTTCGTCATACATATAATTAAATTTTGGCAGATCAAAATTATTTTTTCTTCTGAGTTCCATGTCATTCTGGTATTGTCTGTAGTTCATATTTTTCGCACTAAAATAATTGTTGACAATTCAAGAGTAGTCAAACAGTTTCCAATGGTAAGGTATTTAATTTTTGGTATATTTGAACCAGTCGCACAGTATTATTACTTTTTTGTCCACATTATAAGTAGTTTTGAAAATCCTATTTTTGGTGAAGTCTTGGGGCAAAGTACCTACGCTAGCGGTTCACATACGTCGACGTTCGTATCTCTTAATACGTTGGCTACCCTGTGTCGTCTCTAGTAACGATGAGAATTTTCGGCAACACCGAGTTCAATTCTCACTCAGCTGAGTGAGACCAAATTCCGTCCATGATCTCGATTTTGGACACGTTAGAACGTGAACACATTCAGCAACTTACTAATGAATGTGAGGTAATATTGCAACTCATCGTCTCGAAAAATTAAATAGCGCTTTTCTGGGTAAGTAAAAAGTAGAGAGGTACTTTACCTGATAACAGGAAGACAGATAACGCGAGCATCGCACATTACTATCCTATGTAAATTAATAGTTAGTCGATAGTCAGAGTGCCATTTTATCTTAAGTTAAGTTATATTATAATTTTGTTCATATTTGGTCATTTTGAAGTTAATTTTTTGGCTAAAATTAGGTGTTTTAAATGAATGCTGTAAAGAAACTTGCGTGAAAATGTGATTTCGAGTTCTTTCCATCCTTTTAGTTTTATTCCCATTGTCTATGATCATTCTCTATTGGGCAATCCTATGGGCAATGTTCACTTCTCAAAATTTTCCAAATGAACAAAAAAAGCCAGCCGATCATATACGGCTAGCGCCGAGAATCGCATAAGCTTATTTGTGCCATCTAGATATAGATCTTTATAAGAATAGTTAGTAAGGCCTTCTGTTCATTTATTTTACTTTTTCTCGTTCTATAGTCCAGTGCAGAAATGGGATATCTGATTGCTTGTTATCCTAAGATGTTATTTTCTTTGGACTTCTTTCCACCCCTAACTATTTCTCAAGGCCGCGTTTTTGAGCGAGCGCGTACCAGCGTCTGGAATATTGTGGCCACAAGTCGAGAGGGCTTACTTAAATGTGACCCTACTCAACACACACAATATCTTCAGAATATTGTGAAGCGTATCCCAAAAATCCTCATGATAGTCAACGTAATAAAAAGTATTGAGCGCCGATCTGTATGAACCGCTAGTGTATTTTGTCTCGATACTTTACCAACTGATTCTATGAACTACCTTTTGATAAACGCGCTCTTCCCGATTGCGATTGTAATCCCGCGAAAATTTGATAAAAATAATAATTGGCATAATAAAACTTTGAGTTTATATTCGGTTCAACATTGCCAGATTTAGTTTTTTACTTTAGTTTCGTTGTTCCCGTTGAAGTTTGTATTTTTGTCTCTTCTGATTGCATTAATTTTGAACGTGGTGAAAATCGATTTAAAAAAAAAACTATTTTTGATTCTCAATCAAATGTAAATAGAATTAACGTAAAATCAAGGACTAGTATGCAAAAGTATACCTGTGTGCAGCCTTATTGCTAGACAAAATTGCCTTTGGCAATATTTGCAGGTAATAAACAAGAAAGGCAGAAACAAATTCCAAGCTCATGGAAAATCGTTGTGGAAAGTCACGTGCAAAGACTCTCTGTGGCATCTCTTTACAATTTAAAAAAAACATAATTCAGATTTTAATTTTCTTTGACTCATGCGTCATAGAAAATACATGTTCATTTTCGAGCAAATTATTTTAGAACGCCTGACGAGGGAAATGATCTCCCATTTTCCATTCCCTTTCTCTCTTGTATTCTTTTGCTTTGGTCCCTGGCCTTGCTTGCTGGTGACCTTTCCGAACGATTGGAAAATGGATGGCCATTCACTCTCATTAAAAGTCTTTCAGAAGGAGATGTTGATCCGCGGCAACGAGCCGAATCGACCAATCAGAATGACCGGTCGCGTAGTGTTTGTTTGCTCAGCGACCTCCCCTCTCTTGCCTATTCCACGAAAAACGTTCCGTTTCGCCTCACAGTCAATTCAATTTGCACATCCTCCATTCACCTTAAGAGGGAGGTTTCAATAATTATCAATAGGTTCTTTCTTAATCAACATATCGAGATGATGTCGTTGAGGAATCACTGGAGTGCTTCCTATTGGCTCTCTGAAAATAATGATAAATTATTTGTCTTGTGGCGAATCGGTATTACACTTTGTCCATGGAAATACTCGAGGTACCTACTCTTGCACATGACTAGTCATTTAAATGGGGTCTAAAATCGGAAATTGGAAGAGACAATTTAGGAGCCTCCGGCATAAAGATCTAAATTTGAATTTGCTTCAGGAGAAGTTGACTAGTGTTTACTATACATGGTAAAAATGTATTATTGCCATGATGTGAGCATGCATAATGGCATTACTACTAATAATGATGATCAATACTACCTTCCTTATTGATAATATTTTAACTTTTGCTTTATATTTAGGCCAATTTAGTTCCCATTTAGTAATGCATTATTAAATATTCAAATGTTTAAGTGCCAAACATAACTTTCCGCTGAATTATTTCCATTAAATATTATGTTTGGGGATTTTCGTATTTATATTGGATTTTAATTTAGGAGTTCTTCAAAGATCTACTGAACTTTGTGAATTTAATTGGACTATTAGTTATATTCCGAAAATAGTGAGTCTGGAAAGTACTGTGAATTAATTTTTTAATCGTCAATGTTTAAAATAGATCCAAACTACGCAAAATTGTTCAACCTTCCGAATCATTAAGCCATTCGCAAATTTAAGTATGAATTAATTACTCCAATTGTGAATTGAAGTTTATCCTGTGCACGCTATGGAAAGCATTTCGTAATTCGTGGAAGCCTTGCCCGAGTTTAATTCCCCGATACACTTGGTTTTTTGAGGCGGAATGACGTCAGCGCGTATGAAAATCGTATGCCCCAATTTTATCAGATTCTGCGAAGCAGTGAAGCAACACTAAATATCCACGGTTGGGATATTTCTATCTCTATCACATGTAGACACGTAACGTGGCCTCTATTGAAGGTAATAATATTTTGTCTAAAACAATATTTGAACTGGAGTTCGATGCATTACTTGAAAATGGGGTCAACTTATTTTCGTGATTTTAGAAAATCACTCCCTTGTTGATAAAGAGATGGTGGCATTTTCTGATAAGTATGGTAAGGGACTACAAAGTGGTTTATGGCTGAAATTATAGCTAGGCAAGTGGATCACAATGACTATGGCACAGGATGTTCGCAAATTTTGCGTTGAGGTACTTCTGTGAATCCACGAACCAAAATATTAATGAACCATTATTCCTGTTACATTGATATGTTTATCTTATAAATCAATTTATTGTTATTTAATAAAACCAATTGATGATAATGGGGCAATTTATATGGTCATTTTCCAATTTATGGCTAAAATACACCAAAACATATTTATTGAATTTCGTATATTTTGTCATGAAGAAGTACCTTAATGAAATGTAAAGCTAGGAATAAAAGGAATTTTCTTAAACTACCTATAGAATATTAATGACTGTTCTTTATTGAGGACAATCTAAATTTTCCTTCGCTGCTTGCTCAACGTTTATAGTTGACAGGCATTTTTGAGGATATGTGGTGAGAAATTAATAAGTATATTTTCCTGCTCGTACTATTAAACTTTTCTCATTCATTTTACCTTGGGAATCTTGTCACCTATGGTGTAGTATGCAGGAACGTGAGACGATAATGGCTTGTTCAACCTCGCCTTCATGGTGCATGAGTTCGATGGACGAATTATGTTACTTCTATTCATTTGATCACAGTGGGGAGGGTTAATGTCGTGAATACATTTGCAGTACAGCGGAACCTCGACCATTAGTCTTCTATTTTCCAGATGGTAATTTCCTTGAGGTTATTTCGAATTTTTTATTGCCATGTAAAATTATTAATTTGAAATATTCGGTCATTTTCGGCTATGCATACCGTGTCCATTGCATTGTCGTTCACTTATCAAGTCTCTGAAAACAAGATTCTGCAAAATTTTATTGGCTTACCTACCCGCATGTATAAAGCCTTTATTCTATATAAAGTTACGGGTAGTCTGGAAACGTATCAGAATTTGAGTGATTGCGGTATGAAATAATTTCTACCGGTTTATGATGGAATTTGAAAAGTTACTTGTCATTCTGCTTATACCGAATAATATGTATTATTTTTCTGTAGAAGATGGGTTGAATGTTCAGTGACTCTCAGATATGTATGATGAGGCAGAACGAGTATATATACTCGTTCTGCCTCATGTGTGACCTTCGCGCAGGAGTAAAGCGATATTGTCCATTTGAAGTTTCTATTACTTCTAGGGTGAAGTTAGAGCAGCTAACGATTGTGTTGACCCCTCGAAACTTTAAAAAGTATCCATATTGCAATGGGTTGAGGTTCCCTTAGGGGGATAAAATGAGCTCCATCAAACTTTATCTACTATTTTACATCGGGCCGCTGAAATTTCCAAATAAATTTAATAGACTACTTATTGAACAATTTTAATGTTTTTCAAGTCAAAATTGTTCCGTGTATCTATTGCGGTACTTTTATAATTAAATCGGTTGGAGAAACTTGATAGACGTTGTAAAACCTCTACTTGTAGTTTGAGTGGAGCGGGAGTGTGAAGATTCTTTTCCGGTATGCCGCGGCGGCTTGCTCCTGAGGGATTTGAAACAGGACCATTTATTTAAGCAAAACATGAAATATCTAAATTTCAATTGGATGATAAAATTGCACTGGTCGGCATGAAAATCGGCCCTGACACCATTCCCGGATATTCTCATGTAAAATTACCTCCTGAATCCGAATATGACCTCCGTTTTTCCCCATCACCCACCATTTTCGGGGGAGCCCCCCCCCCTCCTATTTTTATAACCTTTCGATAATTTGGAGGGATTAAAATGATTATTTTAGCATTTTCATTTCTTATAAGGGTTTAGAGGGGTGAAAAATTCTAAAACGTGAACATTTATGGTATGGAGGTAGATTTGAGGGGGATTAGTCCCCGTAAATTGTATAAAAACGCATTCAAAATGATCGATTTTGCCGTTATTTTTCGCAATTTTTCACGTATTTTCTGAAACTTCCAGCTTCCATTTCACCTCATCCTCCCCCGAATGATGAAAATATATATCAACAAGAAATAGCAGTGATAATAAAAATATTTTGCTACATAACATAGCAACAATAATTAAAATATGTAGCAATAGTTCGGAAGATTCACTTTACCACGCTGGCGCTCGCAATGCCTCGCCCGCTCAGTCTTGGACAGCAATTCTCATGCTTTCGCAGCAAATGAAGGAAAAAAGAATACTTTGCAATTTCACTAAAAATATACGATTGAGATCTTATATTCTCATTGAAGTTACTAAGTATTCTTTTACCTTCATCATAGAGTTCCACAAAGTATCAGCCTCTCAAATCAATTATGTTGCAGTTGTCGCCATCTTCCCTCGGTATACCTCTAGCGATCGCAGAGTCAACTTGTTGGTGTTCTAGGCAATGATTCTATGTTTACAAGTTGTTTAAAACAGTGGAAGTCGTTTTACTCCGGCTTTTTCCAAGTGAATTGCAGTACGTGGGTGTGAGTTGTGATTAGTGATTTAATGTGTAATTATGCCACGCCTGTGTAAAAATCATCCTGATCGTTTCTGCTATGTTAGCGGTGAATTGACTTTAAAATCGCAGCGAAAACCTCTTTCTTTGATTCTTAAAACTCCTTATAAATTTTACTTTGGCTGCCAAGTTTGCGATCAGGACAAGGATTGGGCTCCAAGAGTTTGCTGCACTACTTGTAACATTATTTTGACCAAATGGCTCAAAGGTACGCGTAAATCAATGCCATTTGCTGTGCCCATGGTTTACGTGAACCTCGCTGTCATCTCACGGATAGTTACTTTTGTATGACTTCCACCGTCGGGTTCTCCAGGAAAAGTAAGTATACAATTCAGTATCCTAATATCCCTTCAGCAATAAGACCAATTCCTCATAACGAGCCTTGCCAATCCCTGACCCCCCAAAAACTTATACTCTAGAGCCATAAATTGATTTGAAAGACTTTGAACAACAGCCGGGACCAAGTGATACTTCCACCGATGATGAAGAGTGTTCTGATGATTCAGCTGATCAAAAACCTCACCTCGTTACGCAGTCAGAATTGAATTACCTCGTAAGGGATTTGGAGTTGTCTAAGACGAAATCTCAACTTCTTGGATCTCGACTTCAGCAGTGGAATCTCTTATAAAAGGGCGTAAAAATCTCTTCCCATAGGACCAGACAGTCAACACTGAAATTACTTCTTACGGAAGATGAAGGCTTGGCGATTTGCCCTAATTCAAAGGCATTAATGATAGAACTGATGATGCCATGTGACCCAGAAAAATGGAGGCTGTTTATAGGTTCGTCAAAGACAAGCTTGAAAGTGGTCCTGTTGGCCAAAGGGAATGAGTTACCTTCAGTCCCGGTTGCATACTCTGTTGATATGAAGGAGACGTACGGAAATATCAGCCGAATCCTTGAAAAAATTAATTATCATGATTATAATTGGAAAGTATGCGCTGACCTGAAAGTTGTCGCTCTACTCACGGGACTGCAATCAGGCTTCACGAAATACTGCTGCTTCCTTTGTGAATGGGACAGCCGAGCCCGAGAAAAACATTACATCGTACGGAACTGGCCTCTGCGAGAAAACTTTACTCCTGGTTATAAAAATGTCGCTCATGATTCTCTGGTCCCGAAAGAAAATATTTACTTGCCACCATTGCACATCAAACTCGGACTGATGAAACAGTTGGTGAAAGCAATAGACAAGACGGGTGATGCATTTCAATTTTTAAAAACTAAATTTCCTTGTCTTAGAGAGGCTAAAATCAAGGAAGGAGTATTCGTGGGCCCCCAGATTAGAAAACTTTTCCAAGATTCGACGTTTATGAAACACCTGAATCATAAAGAAAACGAGCTTGGCTTGGATTCCGAAACGTATGTGAGAAATTTTTGAGTAACAAAAAAAGTGATGATTATATCGCTCATGTCGAGGAATTGCTGTTTGCGTATAGAGCCATGGGGTGTAACATGTCACTAAAAGTGCATTTCCTTCATTCACACCTGGACTTTTTCCCAGAAAATTTAGGAGCAGTTTCAGATGAACACGGGGAACGGTTCCATCAAGATTTTTTGCAAATTTGAGAGGAGATTTTCAGGGAAGTGGAATGCGGGCATGTTGGTAGTGTACTGCTGGTTTTTGGCACGAGAAACTTCTACCTCAGGGTATAAAAGGAAATCAAATACACAATGAAGCTACTTATGTTATTAATCGTTATTTACATTTATCATTTTACTCTTTATTGATGTGCGCGAGGTTTTGAGAGCGCCAGCGTGGTAGCGTATCTTCTGAAATATTGCTACATATTTTAATTATTGTTGCTATGCAGTGTTCCTAATTATTTTTATTATTGGTGCTATATGTTGCTGATATATATTTCTATCATTCTGGGATATTTGAGGAGGGGGGAGATAGAATAGTAGCTGAAATATGCAGAAAATAAGTGAAAAAATGCGAAAAAAAAAAAGAAAAAGTTGATAATTTTTAATACGTTTTTTTACAATTTACGGAGACTAATCCCCCCTAAACTACCTCCTTACCATAAATTATCATGTTTTAGAACTTGTCATCTCTCTAAAACCTGAGAAGAAATATAAATGATAGTAAAATAATCCTTTCCATCCCTGCAAATTATCGCAAAGTGATAAAAATAAGAGGGGGTACTTGCCCCAAAAATGGTGGGTGATGGAGGAAAATGGATGTCATATTCGGATTCAGGAGGTCATTTAACATAAGAATCAGCAGGAATAGTATCAGGGCTCGACAAAAATTTTTTTTTTGCCGACCAGTGTTATTGGCGTAAATCTAAGTACCTACCATCATATTGCTATTAATTGGCCTTCCTTTTTGAAACGAAATATTTATAAATTTATGACCTTAATGGGAGCAATTCAACGCACTTGCATCGGTGCCATGCGTGAATATTAAGTTGGCGTTAGTAATTTTGTAGTTTATATCAATAATTATAGTGTTCATTACTCATTATACTTATGGTTCCACACTTTACAGTGCTGGTCTGTATGATGCAATCTGTAACGTAACTAAAATCAGTAAAATCGTTTTAACTGTGAATTGTGCAATACCTGCAAAATCTGAGATGTAGGTACCCATTTTTTCACGTATCTTTATTAGATAAGATATTGGGTCGTCATTATTTGAGCTCGTATTTAATAGGGAAGAAAACCTGTGCATGAAATTCCGTGTCCATGGCTGACGCTGTATTTAGAAAGCGGTTGATTTATGGAAAACCAATGAGGACGACTTCTATGTAACATCTTTTGTCTAATATGCTTAATAACTATCAATATAATAAATGAATTTCCACCGGATCGGAAGCTAATAGTGGCATCTACGTAACCTCCTGAAGTTTCTCGCATTGGGGATTTCCCAAGGGAATTGAATTGGCAGTATTCCAACATCGTATATCCCGTTCGTATTGCCGGGGATCAAACTTTCAAACTCCGTCGAAAAGTCATGAACTTGGAACTCTCTGTTTTGATCCCAAATTTCGTGCGTGACTCCTCAGTTCGATTCACTCGTAAAGAGGCGAGGGATCTCGCCTCATCGACTTCAGGCCCTGCGAGCAATCCAGGAAGTCGATCGTTTTCGTAATCCAGTCACAGGCGTAACGCGGAGTAATCCGGAGGATATCAAGAGCTCCTGCGACGGAAGGTGACCCAAGGAAGTTTCTTCTCAATGGAATCCTTTTCAGTGGGGAATAACCTTAGATCACCGGGGTCAGCTAAACGTGTCCTGGGTCGTGAGGAACGGGAAGCTTTGAGCTCAGTCGGTGGACATGGAAGAAGGGATTATGAAGGGTAGAGTGGATCGAAGATTTAGTTTTCATTCGAAAAGTATTGAGGAAGTAAGGGCCCATTTCATTTTTAGTTTCAGGGATAAGTTAATGGGTTAGTCATTCCGTAGTGAATCTAATAAAATGATCACTTTATCTGTAGATACCACTGAATGTTTCTTTATTAAGCAATTGAAATTTCACTTCAAGTTGTCTTAGGCGTTGAGTTAATGTATTTAGAAGTTTTAACCATTCTGAAATGAGATAACTTTGCAAAATTTCGCTAAATAGATTTTTGGCACTATTTCACCAGCTTACTGTCTTATGACACCGAAGTGAGGTGATTTGAGGACACACAGTAAAAAATAATGTGACATGAGCAGGAATTGAATCCGTATTGCTAGTCAAGTCTGTTAGCCAGTAACGCCACTAAGTTCGGTCATCCTTAATAACATGGACAACCGCCACCAATGTGATGCATTTTTTGTGGACATCGTTTTTTGCACTATCATTGTAGCGAGGAATTGAAAGTTACTGCATTTCCAGAGCGCTTAAAACTAACATCGCATCCGTAGTTCAGGGGTTCACTTTAATTGTGGTTTGGCGTCCTCATAAGTACCCACAACAATATAAGTAAAATATTAAATTTACCTTACAAAGCTAAATTAAGAACAAGAAAATGGATTTGGAACTATAGTTGAAATTTTGAATAAATGAGTGAACGGAGGGAGTTGAAAGCGTTTACCTCATGCTATTCCATTTCCTCTGATTGGCTTGCATCTCTTCTTCTGTTTCCTTCCTTGACGTGACCCGAGCCTTCTGCAATATATCATTTATTTTTTTCGACCAACCCTTCATTGGAAATATATACCCGATTGAAGTACCGTGGAGTAAATGTGTAATTTTGAGGAAACCGGGACTAGCCACGGTAGTAACCTTTACGGAGTCACCCGCAAATGCACATAAGTGTAATAATCCACAGAGGAATGTGTAGTTGAAATCTAAGGAAGGCTAAACCTCAAAATGGGTTGAGGCAAAAGAAGCCACGGCCGGTACTCGTTCGTTTGTAGCTAAACTGCTACGGCACGTGCGTTTACGAATTAGTCTCATTCTGAACCAAAACCTAAATGGTGCTCTTTATCCAATGAAAAATTACTTCAAGTTAAAGTGAAATAACACCAAGTCATTTTAAAACCGAACGGGTGTTCATGTAAAAAGTAGGCATCAGTAAATGAATTTAATATTTCAGGAAAACCATTAGAAAGATGTGTGAGACCAGAAAGCGACAATATTTCGAGCGAATCGGATGAGAACGAACGATTGATGCTGAATGTTGTCCTGAAATAAAATAACTTTTTCGTGAGTAGAGCGGTTTCATGGAAGCATTTGAAGTCCAGTTTTGCGTACATAGATGAAAACATCCTTTGAGAGAGAGGGTGGACGCATGAAGAAACATTTTCACTTGGCTTTTATATGTCACATAAGTCTAAAAAGATATCTGTAATTCGAGAAAATCTCTTAATGCCTTTAAGCTCTGTAATTAATTTTTTTCCTTTTTCCTGTTTATCTTCAGTGAGTAAAACTCATGACGTATGAATGCACTTCTCATGCGCATTTAGCAGCCTCAAAGTGTTGAAAGAAATTCAATCGAAAATGAACAAATAACCTTAATCTCTCAATAGCCTTTCATTTACGTAAATAACCACTGAGAGTGATTTTTTTGCTGATAATTGTAATAAAATAACTTTGCATGGCAACGTGCTCAAATCGTTTACGCGTAGAGCCATATATTTTTTCTGCGTGTGAAACACATTCAGGTAATGAGAAAGTTCATAAAAAATCACCTAAATCTTTTCTTCCTCTACCAGGTGCGATATTATTCCATTTTCACCTTTTTCCATCCCCCTACCGTGCAGTCTTTCATTCGGAATTATTAAATCCGAGAAAGATTAAGTTTGGACGTATTTCATTCCGCGCAGATGGCGCAGACGTTGAGCAGGGAAATAACACCTTTGCAGGGCGTGGGAACTAGGATTGAAGAAGTTTCTATGAAGAAAGAGGCGAGTTTGGCCCTGGTTATTGGAAATTCCGATAAATTACCTATTCGATCTCTGGTCCTTTCTTGCATTTTTTTTTCATCCCAGGTTACAGAGTAGGGCAAGGTACCAGTATGGTTTTCTTGAAAAAGCCAAGGTAGGAAAATCTCCTGCAAAAATTAATCAAACGTTCTTGTATACTTTCCCTTCGATGACAGGTGATGTCAAATCATTTTAAATGTAAATGGTTTTCTTGAGCATTTTTTTGGGAGCTACCAACAGGTAAAATGATAGTCCTTGAACACATGTGTATTAATATTAAGTCGTGGAATACAGAACTTAGTAGTTATTTAATAACCTCAAAACTGTTAGGACTAGAAAAATATTAGTTATTTTCCATCTACCATATAAAAGACTACGCGTGCGTACGTATGCTTCAGTAGCAAGGCTTAGTGATTCAGATGTACGCCAATAGATGGCAAGCAAGCTCCTATATACGTTCTCCGTTAACGGATACGCGGGCGTATGTACTTTTCAAAATGCACACAAGGGAAAATGGTTAGTAACTGCTCCGACTGCTTGAAACAAAAAATGTTTTACATAGAGAAATATCTGAAATTATATATTTTTTACCATTGTTACATATATGGTTTTCATTAAAAATAATAAACCACTCATTAAGTAATAACTAATTATTTACTTTACTCCTTAAATTTTGTCTATTTCTCCAATATTTTAACCTGTTTCAGTTGGCTTTTCGACTAGCACATTATAAAACCCAAATGAGATGTCTACCAAATCCTCGTTATGAGCTTCCTCGCATTTCTTTTGCGACTGAGGTTAGATATGAATAACCTTGATTATCTGTCCTCATGTCCTTCATGTCCCGATGCTTAGAAAGGTATCCTGAGGCAAGAGAAACTACCAAGCAAAATTAGGTCAGGAAAATAGACATAGGCACCTGATCGAAGAGTTTACTTAAATGAGTCCAATTTCCTCGTATTTTATGTTTTTTTCTGCGAGGGTTCTATCAAAAGGGACGGCAAAGTAGTAAATATCCCAGTACCCACCAGCAAAGGAGAGGCAGGTTTATCGAGTGGGATTCTGGCTTCGAGAGAAAATGATTGCTCCCTGGGAAGTCTGGTTTGGGGGGGGGGGGTAGGGTGGGGCGAGGAATTCACTGCCGGAAAGTGGCCGTGGAGGCAAGCAAAGCGCGGGGTCAGCGTCAGAGGCCGAGGGAAAAAGAAGCCTTGACCCGGAGAACATTTGACCATTTTCTTCCGTTCATTCACAGAAGAGAACAGCTCATTGGTGGCTCGTCAATGGAGTTTGTTTTACGTCGCAATTAGCTTTCAGTTGTAGCCTCTAAGCCCACACGTTTCTTTCCCGGGTTACGATTCTAATCGATGACCTTTCTTTCAAGTTTATGTTCTGGTTGCCCAAGCAAAAGTAAAGTGAGTCACAGTATTTCGTGAGAAAGATCCTTTTATGTATAAAATATACGTGCGTGTGTGTTCTTTTAGCAAACCGAGGGTGGTAAGAACATGAGTAAAATTTCAGTTGAAATAGGTTTTCCATTCGTTTAATAGCACATTGCTTGCACCACGGAAAATAAGTAACCTTTTCCAGAATTTTCCAGGCTTATTAGTGGGCTAAATCATTCCGAGTCAATTGGTCCAGTATTATAATCTTCCTATTTGCTTTCTGAAGGTTTAAGGGATTGTATATTTACTATATTCCATCGTAGGTTTCCGCGGCGTTCAGATGAACTCTTCTGCATTTTCGGGTTTCCACCGCGTAGGTTGCTTTTTTATGACAACAGTTTCTTCGACCTGAAGACGCCCGTTGGAATATGGGCGAAACTCTTGTCCTAAAAAGTAACCTACGCGTTGGAAACCCGAAAATGCAGAAGAATGTATATTTATAATGATGTCATGAACATACCATTGTGATAACCATGCATATACATATTAGTTAGAGGCAAGGAGTGGATTGTTGGGAGTGCGTCTGAGTTGAAAGCTGGTAATTAATCTAATTTTTAAAAAATACTGGAATATAATTGTTTCAATATTACAGACTGATCCACTAGTTTCGTTACTTGAGCATAAAAGTAACCGAATATTTGAAGATACTTCAGTACGGGGGCCAATTGTGTCACTTCAGTCAGTTAAAACCATTCAGCATTTAATTATTTCATCTAAATACTTGGCGCCATTAATATAGCGTCAATATCAAGTACGTCATGGCTGTTTTGCAAAGCCTCTCGTTAGCATTAGATTAGGTTCCTGAAAACTTTTTTTTTTAATCGATTTGAAGATGATAATTTGTTCTAAATTCACTGTCTTTGAAGAGCTCTAGCGTTTTTTACACTACCCTATCATACAAATCAGTGGCTCAAAATTAAAAATAGGGTTCATCCACTGTAAAATGCTGAAATCTTAAAATATTGCAAGTCCTTCGGGTTACGAAGGAATGAATGGCATTAAGGCATCGAGGTACATTTGAATCAAACGTACCTCGTTTGATCATAAAAACACTTTCCTCCCACTATCTTTTCACCTATTTCATTTCTATTCTCACTCCTAACTGTATCTCAGTATTGACTGTAACTTTCCCATCCAGTTACGGTATTTCACTTCTCTTCCCATCAAACATCACTAATCTACCGCCCTTAATCCTGGCCCCCACGGGTTCTTCATCTTAGATTTCTTTTCCAAATGTTCTTTATGTGATCTTTGGTGAACCCATAGATGGGTCTCCAAATTGATGGATGGATGGGTCATAGATGGCTTGGACAGATCTGTGTTTACGCAATATTCCTTCCAAACAGGATTCTTCTCAGTTTTTAATTCAAACCCTCTCATAGCCTCGACCCTAATCCGCTTGACCAGTGTGCAATAATGTAGTTAATTCCTCATTGACCACTTAGTATTAATTTTCTATCAATGAACATTTTATTTCTCCTTAATCAAATGCTATCGCAGGACTATAAATTATCATTCTGTGTTTGAAATTGTTTTTTTATTTTTCAATTGTTTTTCAGGTACAAAAGTTGGAATAAAGATGATGATAGCGTTTTTAACGCCCCATTTTTCATTTTTGATTGAGAAAATATTTGTTTCTCGCATTGGTGATACTGTCTACAGCTCTATATTTCCGATCAATATGATTATTTTTGGCCAAATTATCACCGTTCTGATGCCGTGGTTACCCTATTCATCAATACTAATTGTGGCCCTTGGCCCTTTGCATATGTTTTGGTTGCATGTCATTTTAGGTCAATCAGTACTCAGACCAAATATCAAAGAATATGAGTTCAATTTGTGACTGTATAATAATATACTGTTAAAATCACTGAGTGAGCTAAACAGTATACCAAAACAGGCGTTTTGCTGATTTTTTGTAGAATGGAAAGTACGTTGGTATAATTGCATTATACCTGCTGGAGACTCCTTGGAAGTTGAGAGTATATATATCAAAGGATAAACTAATAATTTTATTTTGAAATTGAAATACGCGATATTTTGATTACATTTTCATTTGATTAATTGAGGCTATTATAGTGCTCCAAGAAAGTATTTATACGACAAAGGTGCATAGATAAGAAGAATATATTCCCCCTAGAAAGGATTGATGCCATATATTTTTTTCAGCTGTCTTCAGTCCGTATTACTTCTTTAGGGCACTCTTCTCGTGTGGTTAGCATATTATGAGAGAAAAATCATTATAGAGATCGGGACAATGATAAATCGAGAAATTGTTTCAGGGACTACGGCGAAAAAATCATCGGAAGTTCAGGTGAAATGGAATGTTCAGAGGCATAATGAAAGCAACATAAACTAGAAAATAGATCGGTCGCATGACTCGCAGTTAAGCTTGTGGTTTTTAATAAAATAACGCTCATAAATATTTAGCATTGTGGTTTTTAATAAAAGAACACTCATAGCCATATATTTAGCATGGAAGTATTAGCTAACTGATTGAGAACGGGTTATCGGTTTATAGTTTAGGCCCACTACGCGTATCAAAATTCTGGGGAGATCCTTTATATTCAAATTGTATTTTACTCTTTTACCTTGTTGAACCAAGACGCAAAAAAGAGCATTTTACGTAAAAACGTCGGAATCCCTTTATGAAATTCACTTCAATTTTTTTCTTCATTGTTATGACCCTTGTTCGTGCCACCTGATGGAACTTATGACCTCGGAGGAGGGTTAGTTAGAAAAACGAATCTGGTGGTGACACCTGTAGTGGCCATTCTTTTCAGTCGCCATCACAACGCCCCAAGTGGGCAGCAAGAGCGGGACCCTTTCCCAGCCAGACCCCGAGTAGACTTCTTCGTAACTCATCACGCAGACAATTTTTTGTCCAAACCGACAGACCCTCCAACGCGGATGATGCCTGGTCAGGAGCGAGGAGGAAAAGGTCGAGGTTGCAAGTTATTCGGTGGAAAAGAGGCCATACACATGAGGAAAGATTGCTTTTTCTCCTGGGGGTGGTTGCTAGAAACTCTTTCCCGTCTTCCCAATATCCTCCACACTTTTTTCTTCGAGATATCACCACCATTTCTCAAATCCACCGCCTAAATTTTACTTGTCTAAACCATCCACCACTTCAAATAATGCCTCTCTCCCCGTAGTCCGTAGGATATTATCACCACCACTGTTCAATTTTGACTTTTAAAATAGGTATATGTATCTTACTTCAGATTCTATCTTCAAGTAAAGGATATATCTGCTTTTTTTTCGCTTGTTATTTTTTCATTTATTCTTTTAGTCACCTTATCTTACTATAAGATTTCCAGCACCTCTTAAGTTTTATGGTGTATGATATGTTCCCTAATTTTATTGAGGTTTGTGTGAAATCACATTGGTTTTTACGCCTCATTGTATTGTGCTGTCTAATTTACATACATAGTTCGGCGGTCAGTTATGTTTCTCATACAACTTTTGGCTAAAATATAGCTTGCTGGGCTGAAGTTTGTTCCTATAATCATTGGATTAGTAACGATCTTGGAATATAAAAGAAGAAGGTAAGTGAACCAACCCATATTTCCCGTTTGTTTCTTGCTGTGCTATTGAGAAACGTAAGAATTCTTGCCGCTTTTCATGTTTCGACTGGCATAAAGTATTCTACGTCAGCAGTTCATAAAAGTCATTCTAAATCAGAATAACGGTTAATAGCAAGCATATATGGTCGCCACGAAAATGTCTGCACCTATACATTTTACTTAGAAGGGCATACTTTGGTGAATTGAAACTCAGCGATAGTATATGTATTGTCATTCAGTATATTTTGTACGAAAAATCTAAACATTGATAAGCATTTAAATAAGCTATAGTCTTTTTTTAACGCGAAATGATTACGGATAATTAATCTTATTCCAAACGAACTTATCATGAAAGATCATCAGTGAGACGGAAGTATCCAGAATTGGCCAAGCATTGCCAAGCATTGCCCGGCCATATCAGCCGCATCTTTTGAATATCCTGAGGAAGATCTCTCCTGTAGAACTTACTTTAAATATAAAAGCATTAGTAAATGTGTACGAAGAAATCTCAGCATACATATATATCGGGTTCGGTGTTTGATTTTTGTTTTCCTTGATAATTGGTAATGTTATCACATCCTTGTCCATGCAGTGTGGGAGCGAAGCAAACTCACAGTACTTGTTCGCGGAAAGACGACCTTTCATCCTGAATAAATATCTTGAGAATTTATGTGAAGATATACCTGCGAAAGGTTATAGATGAAAGTACCCGACGACCTGACTTCGATATGATTTCCTTTTGATGATACATTTTTCAGAAGGTGATGAATATTAGAAACATTTCCGCTTTTGCCATGATCCTTTTTTCTGCGCCTCAGCGTACCTTTCTTCTTCTGTTTTTCTTTGAATATTGGATCCTCAATGGACGCCGACGTTAACTTTTTGCCAATAGGTCCTAAAACGCATGTGAGTAACAAATAAGGCTAATTGAAATACCTGCAAGTTCATGTGTCGCCCTAGGATAACATCTCTTCTTAATCTCATCGCGCGAGTAATTTTTCCTTTTTAGACTCCTTAAAACTTTCGATCTCAATAAAATGATGGGATATATTATCATGGCGTCTATCCTCCTTGTATTGAGAAATATAAGGAAATTCTAATCCTTGCTAATTTAGTTTCACAACGTAATCGAAAATAGTGCTCTCTCATGTGGATAATTGGTTTCTTCTCTTACGTAGAATCGCTTTATGGAGAGAAATTGATCTGACAGTTAATTTAGAAGGAAATTGGGCATGAAGTGTCGTTGACAACGTCAAAATCTGAAAGGTTCTTTTTAAGAAAGAAAAGCTTTCACTATTTGTGGTTTTAAAAAATATAAGCAAATACTTTTATAAACATTTCGTCTTTGCAATCGTTTTATCGTGCCCTTCAGTTTGCTAGCTATCTGCTACGTATACGTGCACTATTATACTTTTTTCCGAAAAATTTATTTTTAAGGTTGAATGACTTGTTAATAGAATTTACTACGAAATACTTTGGGCTTTTTCCTCCCTGCGCGATTTAGGAATCGGTTTTATTTTAGCATATCCGTACATTATGTCCATTTTACCTTATATCGCGAAATCAAAGGAATTTTCGTGACCAATGAGTAGTTGTTATTTCATCGAAATAAATGAATACTAGTAAGCATGTTAATTAAAATACATCTCGTTACAAATTATTTTATTAGGTACTCTAGTAATTAAAACTTGATTACCTAGTTCTAAAGCTAAAAAATTCCATTAAACCCGTTCGTTTTGCATTCTTATTCTATAATATTATGCTAATGATATAAAAAACCGTAGTATAAACTGGTTTTCAAAACGTTTTCGAAGTTTTAAAACTATTGATCGCCTTCATGTTTAAAAGAATTTGTTTCATTTGAAACTGGATGACTTGCAGTCACTCTCATCCTAGTTCTTGAAGTAAGTAACACTAATAAAATAGTCGTAACGGTCTTACACATGTCTTGCCGATCTCTGCATCACACGTTCTCACCTGGTAGTTAGACCTACATGTTAGGGATCCTAAATACTGACACTTTATTCTAAATGAGTTATAATATGGTGGAAGTAGCAACGTTCCTGGACTTAATCGTTCCTATTAACTAGTACCCTTCTCATATATCCTAACGTACGAAAAGCTTACCCATTTATTAACCGAATGTGTTCACCCAAAAAGAGACCATGAGTAAGACCAAATTAGAAGTATTGTACGAATTCTACGCTTTGAAATTCGCTACTCCGTAAGCACTAAATGGTATGAGTATGGTTCTTTTTCTGGAGATAAAATTCTTTCTTTTGTCCAATTTCATTTGAACTACCTTGTGTCACATGCGCTTGCTTATGGTAATGATTAAGAATTTTCCTAAACAAAACTGCATCATTAGAAAGTAGATGAAACCTACTGTCAGTCATTCACTCATATAGTTTAAATGTAAAATTAGAAAAATTGTAACTGTGAAACTGCCCTGTGATACTCTCGAAGTGACTTCTAAAACTTTGTTAGAATTATTGTCGTCTGAAACGACTTTATAATGCGCAAATGCTTTATAACTTGCTCAAAATTAAATGCAGCTCCTTACCACCGCATTTAAATAAATATGGTAATTACATTATTGTTTCATAGTGCTAGAGTGATAAGTGTTTGGTCAAGGATTGAAAATATATGATATGGTGGGGAGCTGTTTCTGAAGCTTGAAACTATTATCTTTCAGCGGAAATATCTGGACGAGTACATTCTACACTCATATCCACTTAAATTAAGCCATTTCCTCTGTATGTATGGGATAAGTCACAAATGCTCATCAGCATCGTAGGGTTCATCGTCGGTGACGGGCTGAAGCAAGTTTCCCCTTATGATGATCGCAAATCATAACATATTGATAATAAATGATTTTTTGATGAGTGAAATTCATGAGACTTGCAGTAATGTATAAATCTAAAATTGCATATGGATGCAATTAAATATATAATTGCATATGGATCATAACGATGTAGGATTCATATTTAAGGCCGACAAAGATTATTTAAAAATAATATTATTGTACCAACTTGAGTTGCGACAATAGGTAACATCGAAGATCGATAATTTGGTAATTATTTCACTTTGTAATATTCCACAGAAAGTTTTATTTCTTCCGATCCAGGTTTTCAACTATTACACAGTCATTAGCCTTGTAAAAATTCATGATAATGACTGTGTAATATTCGGAACCCTGGGTCGGAAGAAATAAAACTTTCTGTGGAATATTACAAAGTGAAATTATTTCCAAATTATCGATCTTTGATGTTACCTATTGTCGCAACTCAAGTTGGTACAATAATATTATGAATGCGCTTCCATTAAGTTAAGCCTGAAAATTTTATATATAATCGAAGATTTATTAGCTTAATAACATAAACAAAGGAGGGACTTGAGGAGATGTCTAGGGAGATAGTAGTAATGATGAAGAAAATGGCAATGGTTGTACATTGGCTTCTTTTGAAGTCATTAGTTAACCGAGGACTATCGGGCCATTGGGAATAAAAAATTTAATGAAACTGTCTCGCCGCTAACGCCTGCGCCTAGCAATATTGATGGATTTATTAAATTGCAAAAGTTACCAACTTTTCTTTGAAGACCACGGGTTTGAACTATGTTTTACATAATTAAAGTGTTGATATTTGACCAGGCATCTCCTTAGTGCAAGGCGAGATTCCAGCCGGGTTCGCTGGATAAGCCATCGAGTGCGTAGCCGAGTGTGTTTACCAACATTGTTTACTGCATCGTGAAGTTTACAAAATAAACTCAGACTCAGCAAGGTTTCAGCCTAACCTCCCAAGGGTCAGTAGTTTAACCAACCCTTGTGACAGAAGTTGAGCATCAGCACAAATTCCATTTCTGGCCATCGAAACAAATCCTCCGCCAGGACTGGAAGCACTCCGCCATTTTCTTTCAATATTGGTACGCCGAACAGCCCCCTTGCCTATTAAAACGACAGCCTTACACACATTTGTTGTTCTTCATGATTGAATTTTCACCCATAGCATTGTCATCAGTCATACTTTTATGCACAACTCATTTGTTCATTTTCAATTGTCCATAGCAATAAGAATGAATCCCATTAACGATCATCTGGAAGTCATGGTTTTTAACCCTTAACTGTTGCCATTATCTGTTCTTTTTTTTCTATATATCTCCATGCTAATTGATGTCGCATTCTAATTACGTAAATTATCGACCGATGTGGAAATGCTTCACTTTCACTCCTGAATTCATGGTTGCTTTCATAACTTTCCTTGTTAAAGTTGATTACCTTTTTCCTCGACTTCAAACTTCCTATTAAATACACATAAACCACCTGTTGATCCGGTGTTTTCCCCAAATGCTTGAAGCACTCTTTTGGTTCTCCCTTGGCATAAAATTTTATCTCCTCGTTTTGCTCGTTCAAAAGGTGGAAATGATTTTTTTGCTTCCCCGACACGAAAGCCACGAAGCCGGAACGTGATCGATGAAAGATAACAGCTGGGGATTTGAATGTTTTATTACAGCCGGCGTTCCTGTTTTTTTTACTTTGATTTGGCCACTGATTTCTCTTTCAAGTGCATACCACAGCCAATAGCCAATGACGCAAACTGTTCAAACGAGTCAGAGGCCAATATTAATTTTAAAGGATATCACCGGCTTGCTGATTAGGCAGGGTTTTCCATATTTTAGATGCAAATTTATTACTGGCTATTGACGACAGCTGGTAATAGTACCTACAGTTAGATCATGTATCATGGATAAATATTTGCTTATTGTCGCGCAGTATTGCTTGAAAATGATACTCCCTAATTGCAGAAACGCATATTCTTATTTTCATTCCTAATATCAACAGACAGTTAAGAGCATGATGGACAACTATGACGGCATAGTGGCAAAAGATTCATCATCTGGGACTTAAAAATCTAATCTTTATCCCTCTTTAACATTTGGTCCTAATTATTTTTGAAAAGTCTCTTGCCATGAAAATTATGATGTTCGCTCATTTAGTGGTCAACTTGTAGGGTCATTTGACGGGTGAGGGAAAATCTCTCCCTGAACTAAGCCGACAGGCAAGCGCAATTCACGTATTCGGGAAAAGGGTGGGACAATACCTTTCTCTGCGCCTCTAGCGAATTTTTAGTACCATCATAGAGTAAACTCTCTGGGGCCATACACATGCACCCGGGGCATGATGTGAGTGCATCTAAAGCAGTTATTTATTGTATATTCTTTTTTTATTGCTAACGCTGAGCAGTTAAGGGATTTAATTTTAATTCGATGTACAAATTATTCACTCAAATGAATACGCACGCCGGCCGCATTAGGCACATTGGAAATGCACCGCCCTAGTAATCTAATTGTCATGGGTCTGAATTGACTTCAGAAATAGATGTTTTTATTTACGAATGAAGGTATTCCGTAAAGCGATGTAATATTTCTATAGCAGTTGGAGCGCCCAATCCTGTTCGAATAAAGATCAGTGCATTTGAGCAACTCCGTTTTCGCTGCGAGGATATATTTGTATAATTTATGACACGTGATCTCTAAGTCTGCGAAACCATATATATTTATTTTCTATCTTCTTAATTGACGTTTTCTCGTCTCATTTCTTTTTTTCGATTTATCATTTCAATGGCCTCCCCCGGAAAAAATTACTGAACCATCGCGTAGCATTTAATCACGTAAGAATATTTACATGGTAGCCAACTGTAAAAAAGGCAAATATTTGCTCAACGGTCTCTGAGTGTGTCTCCAGTATTCGATGGAGATCAGAGGCGAGCAACGTGATAAATTTCAGTGGAATTGGTAGATTAAGAACAGGGAAAATCTTCTACTCCACGGCAATGTTTCCGACTTCCTCCTGAATCGCGGAAAAAGCCTTGGTACAAAAATGTGGAAACACTTGTTATTGCGGGGAACCAAATAACAGAATTATTTGACGTTCCCAGTACAGATAAAACTGTTATGCAATGTGCATTTTTAAATAATCTATAGCGTGGGATGCCTTACTGTTTCATGCAAAAATATAAAACTTAACGACAAATATTGATTCATGTTCGTCGGATAAATGGGGTTGTTCAACCTAGATTCGTTTTCTGCACACCGCATTGGGACCCTTTAACCTTTCCTTCGATTCTTCTTCTTTTTTCTGGTCAACAGTTCTGGGTCAACGCGCATCGTCGCCTGGGCAACCCAAAACTTCTTTCCCTTCTCGTCGGTCGCCGAACTTTTTCCCTCATTCTCTCTGCACATCTTTCATCTCCACCGCATTCGAACCCGCCCTCCCCTCCTATCCATCCAAGCCAAACCCTTTATTCCCCTCCGCCAAACCCTTATTCCTTCCCCACCCTCTAGCCCGTAAATTTATCCCCAAGCAACCTCATTCTCCTTCGCCCTCCCTCCCCTTTAATGAACTCGCTGGGGCGTTTTTCTTCATTTACGGACTTATTGCCTGCACCCCGGAACTACCCCCCCCTGTCCCTCCCAACCACTTCCCGCACCCTCCCACAGCACCCTTTCTCTTCCTCTCTCTCCCCTACCCCCGTTCTACCAAGTTTCCTCCCTCGAGAATTCGCACCCTAAACTTAACCCTTAGCCTTCTGCCCGCACGGACCAGAACCGAGGGAAAAGAGTAAAAGTGGGGGTAACCAGGGAATGAACGGGGGGGAGGAGGGAGTGAGGATGCCTTAATGGATGGCTCCAATATCCCCGCCGTCCACGTGACTTGGTCCACGGAGTGTTCCGGAACACGAATCGACGCGTCCTTTTTATTTGTCAGCGTGCCGTTAATGGCCCGAATGGCACACACAAGGCAAGCAAATGCTTGCCAAATTGCGTCAGCGCAATTCGGTTACCCTTTTTGAACATGAGGGAAAGTAATTTCTCCCGGGTATTACATAAAATATTTCACTTTGACCTGACGCATGCATTTAAATTGACAGCTACTGTCCTCATCAGTCTTCGAGAACTTCATATAATACTTAAAGCTTTAAGTTAAATTCGTCAATATCTCTTGAGCCATGTTCTATATGATGGTATATCGTTACGTAATTCAAGTCAAGGGTGCTTACACTCTTATGGCTGCTCAAGGATCACAAAATTATAATATTTTATGCACAGTATGTGAAGCACGGAGAATGCAGAGGAAGTGGAACAGAAGGAACTGGAAGTTTAGCAATTGTGTGCCTTTGATGAATATATTTCGAGTATTTGCAGCCTGAAGTTGGGTAATAGCCCCAAGAGTTTCATCTACTGCCGGTCATCTCTAAAAAAATGCGTTTTGCCTCTTTTTACCGTATCATATACTCAGGAGACGATCAGAGGATCGCAGGTGTTGGCCTCATACTGAAGAAAGAATGGGTTCAAAGTGTGAAGTCTGTTTGGCAGTACAGTGAGAGGATCCCCATGGTTGAGCTATAAGGAGAGCCTACGGAAACCGTGATGGTGCAGGTCTACACGCCAACGTCCAGCTATACGGAAGAAGAAATAGAAGAAGTGTATGAGCAAATGGAAGAGCAGGGCAGTTAAGGGGAAAGAGAACCTCATCATAATGGATGACTGGAACGCCGAGGGGGGAGAGGGAATAATAATAATAATATTTTATTTCACAGATTAGCAAGAATACAATTACATGGCTACGTCATAGATAATAAACAATCTATATAAAAAAATACCATCATGAAGTGCCATCAAAATTACAATTAGCAGAGGAAAGACAACTTTTTTAGAGACAAATTATCAGACAAACGGCTAATAACAATAATAATAAATACATAAAAGGATTAAATGGGAAAATACAATAGTATGGATAATGATAAAATAGGAAATGTCACAAGTAGCATCATGGAGGTTATCTGATTCACAAAGTATCTTCCATATATTCAACAATGCTGTAATAACACTTTTTAGATAGAAGATGTTTCAGCTTACTCTTAAATGCATAAATTGAGGTGCTATCTTTTATTTCTTCAGGTATTTTGTTGAATATCGCCGAGGCAGAGTTTCTCGGACCCTTTAAATAGAGAGAGCTGGAGTACTGTTTGGAATGTATGTTATTACTTGAACGGGTGTGGTGATGGTGGAAGGTGGAATTTGAAGGAAAAAGAAATATGCGTAGGAGATTTCGGACTAGGAAAACGAAACGTCCAAGGAGAAAGAATAATGGAGTTCTGCAATGAGAAGAGTATTTCTGTATCAAACACCTTCTTTGAGCAACATCAGCGAAAAAGGTATGCATGGAAGATGCCATGAGTTAGTGCCAGGTACCAAATAGATTACATACTTGTCAAAGTTAGATACAAGAAATTAAGTGAAGCAGTGCAAGAGCTATCCTAGTGCAGATGTAAAAAGTGATCAAAACCTAGTAGTAATGGAGAGTCGCCTTCGATACAAAAAAATAAGGAAGATAAAACATGAACCAAGATGGATAACGAAATTGCTGGTGGAGAATGGTAACCGAGAAAAATTCTCCTCAGCCGTCGTCAGGAAACTAGAAAAAAGGACAAATGGGTATCGAAGGAAGATGGGATGAGTTAATGAGGACAATTGCAGAAGTAGCAGAGAAGCAACTGGTGAATTAGAGATTCAAGAGAAAGAAGCTATGGAATACGACGATGATTATCGAACTTGTAGATGAAAGAAGAAAATGCAAGAACCCCAGAAACGAAGGTGTGGCAATCCTCTAAAAGAAGCTTAGGAACCAAGTCATTCGAGAATGCAAGAATCCAAAGGAGGATTGGATGGAAAGCTGCTGTGAGGAAATCAACGAAAGCATGAAGAAGGGTAAGACCGAAACAGCGTGCAAGCTAGTGAAGAGACACAGGGAATAGACTGATAGAAGATGAAGACATTGGGACTAGATGGAAACAATAAATCGAAGATCTCAACCAAGGACCGAGGCCGTTGCAAGGAAACCTAATGAAAGACGAGATCCATGTGGACGAGGATGACTGGGGGCCATAAATACAGAGAAAAGTATTTGACAGAGCTTTGAACGACTTAAACAATAACAAAGCTTCGTATATAGATAAGAGGGAGAAAAATGCAACTTTTATAAATACCACTGAAATTTACTGAAAATCGACCCGGGTTTCGACGTGGATTCACATCATCATCAGGCAAAAATATAAAATAAGCGCAAGCCTTATATACATAACATAGCCAAGTGAGGGAGGGGGGAATGGGGGGTGGGTTAAAGAAACACGGGAGGAGGGTAGGGGGTGAATGCAGGTGACGGATTAAGAGGACAAAGGGGAGGGGGTTAAAGCTTTGAGAATGGGGGAAGAGGCCAGGAACATACATTCATTAACAAGGAATTTATCAGTCAAGTTGTTTTTTAAAAATCTCCAGCTGTTCTGAAGCATTCAGCTTTCGCTTGTCATCGGTAAAATTGAGAGGAATCATAGTAAAATCACTTTTATGTCCATGGGGTAAAAGATGTTTGGCGGAGTTGCTTCCGTTAAAATTAAAATTTTTTAAATCCCTTATATGCTCCGTTTATCTGATTTTAAAATTTCTGCACGTCTGTTCAACATACCGTCCACCGCAATCTCTGCATTCCATTAAGTAAACACCACTTTTCTTCTGAGGGTATTATATTATTTATACCACTATTTGTGTACGCTATGAATAATTTTCCAGACTGTGTAGTAAGCATATTTATGCTGGCTATTAACTATTCGGTAGCTGTATGTACATAAAATCTATTTAGCACTATTAGTCCTCCTATTCTTGAAAGGCTCCAGATATAGATTCTTGAATGGAGTTAATGACGAGAAAAGTATAGATATGCCTAATGATAATCGATACCTCCCCTGCCTTGTCACTCTCAGCCTTTAACTACAAGCCTAAAAACCACTTATCCCTATATCCAAGTCTCCGCACTGGCCGCCATGCCTTTTCGTCCACACTCAAACCCAAGCCAATCCGCTCTCGACTTAATTCCCCCCCCCCCCCCCCCACCTTTACCCCCCCCCCCCTTAAACGCACCCACCACTAGTCTTCCGCTCCGCTACAAGAAAGGGTCGCCTGACGAACCCATTTGTCGCTCCGCAGCCGTGACTGGGGTCGGGACGGACCCCACCCAAAACCCTGTCCCCTTAAATTCCTCCCTCCCACTTTTCTCTCGTCATTATCCCCACTGTTTGCTCTCACCCCGACCTAATTGGCGGCCTCTCTCTTTCCCTCTCTTATCTATGTGTCCCCCGCACGCACGCACCACTTTCTCATTGCTTCAAATGCTCCCTCTCGTATGATTAGTCTTTCAGCCTTCCACCCAATGGCCTACCACCTAGCTTCCAACGCCATTGTTTTTCCTTCTGCCTACTAATATTTCCTTCTACCTACTAGTATTCCCTTCTGCCTACTAATATTTCCTTCCACCTACTAATATTTCCTTCTGCTTACTACTATTTCCTTCTACCTTCTAATATTTCCTTCTACCTACTAATATTTCCTTCTACCTTCTAATATTTCCTTCTACCTACTAATATTTCCTTCTGCCTACTACTATTTCCTTCTACCTTCTAATATTTCCTTCTACCTACTAATATTTCCTTCTACCTACTAATATTTCCTTCGACCTACTCATATTTCCTTCTGACTACTAGTATTTCCTTCTGCCTACTAATGTTTCCTTTTGCCTACTACTATTTCCTTCTGCCTACTACTATTTCCTTCTACCTACTAATATTTCCTTCTACCTACTTATATTTATTTCTACCTACTACTATTTCCTTCTGCCTATTAATATTTCCTTCTGACTACTAGTATTTCCTTCTACCTAATAAAATTTCCCTCTGCCTACTAATATTTCCTTCTGCCTACTAATATTTCCTTCTGACTACTAGTATTTCCATCTGCCTAGTAATATTTCCTCCTGCCTACTAGTATTTCCTCCTGCCTACTAGTATTTCAGGCACCTAATCCCTATAAAATTGAGCCAGAGGTTGGTTCAGACCTTATATTTTCACATTTCGACTATTGCTCCGTTATTTACTCCGATGTGAACAAAGAATTAAGCATTAAGTTACAGACTCCAAAAACCTGTTCACGATACATCTTTAATATCTGTTATGATGAACACGTAACTCCTTGAAGTAAGATTTAGTTTATTCCCGACGAATTATATTATGGAAGTTTTTTTACTGGTCTACCGCCAGGAGTTTTAGCACTGCAAACGTTTCGGAGTTATACGAGTTGGACTTCGAAACGTCGGCAGTGCTAAAAAGCTTATCTTGGTGGAAGACTTTCTTAACGTAACTCTTTACAAGATAAAGTTGAATTGGCTAAAACTGGAGCGGAGAAAAACGGCTCGAAAGGCCTTACATTTATTAAAAGTAGTCAACACGAAAACTCCATAATACTTGTATGAAAATTTTATATTTATGGCTCAAACTACTAAGAGAACAACCCGCGCAACTAAAACATTTCATATCCCCAAATACTGCACAAATAAATGCGAAAAATCATCCTACATCTCCTCTTGTAAATTGTGGAACTCGCTGCCAAATTACATCAAATTATCCATGAACCTCTCACAGTTCAAATGGAGCATGACTGATTATTTATTTCCCTCAGTGTCTTGAACACCATATTTTTAACTCGCACAAATTGAGTGATATTCATTATTTGTGTGTTATTTTCTTATTTGATTTTGTAATTTTGAAATTATGTTCCAAGGGACTTTGTTCCCAGAACAATAAAAGCTGTTTCTATTTCTGTTATACTATATAACCGCCATTTCTTCAGAGCATGTATAGGACTGAGGCATAATTCATATAATGAGAATTATCTGGCGTGATATGGTGGAATTTCAGCATAATGAAGCACGGATATCCTCAAAAAACCACACTCCCCCAAACTGCCTCCTACTATGTAATAGCATTTCCCAACACAATATCTCCCTCTGTACCACCTACTTCCCAGGTGTGGACTCTATTAGGCGTATTATTAAAAACCTCTACCCTATCCTGTCAGACAACCTAACCACTTCTAAAATATTGTCCCAATGTCCCTCTCTCAGCTTCAGACGCCCCCCCAATCTATCCGCCATTTTCAATATTACCAAACCCCTGTCCAAATCACTCAAACCCACCAAATCCCTTCCCACCCCTTGCAACCGCCCGCGATGTAAAACTTGCCCCATCCTCATCACCCAGCCCTTGCCGGACAAGTTCCTCGCTTTTCCCCTCCCTTCTGTCCTCTCACCCTCCTGCACCACGCCTAACATTGTCTACATCCTCCTCTGCCAATACTGCCCTTCTTTCTATATTGGCTTATCCACCACTCCTCTCAATATTAGAATGAATGGGCACCGCTCGTCTTGTAACGATTGCCCCTCCCTCTCTGTTTCTCTCCCTGTCGCCATTCACGTCTCCTCCCACAACTCCACTTTCAATAACACTTTTAAAGTTGGTCTTCTTGCTTCCCTTCCCCCTTCTTCCTCTCCCCTTCAGCTCAAAGATCTTGAATCTTCTTGTATTCTGGTCCACCAGGCTTTCTCGCCCCCCGGACTCAATAAATCACACTAGTTTCTCCCTCCCCCTCATCTCATCTCTCCCTGCTTCCTCCACTCCTCTTCCTTTTGCTCCCCTTTTTTCCTCTCTCCCCTCCGCTCGCCCTCTCCCCACCCGCCTTCTCCCAGCTCTTCGTCTTTCCCCTCCTTCCTCTCCCCTCTCTTTCCCCTCCTTCCCCATGTAACACCTTCGTCTTCCCCCTCTTTCCCCTCCCATACCTCAACCTCTATCCTTTTCCTCATTCCTACTCTTCTCCTAGAGAAAGGTGGAGCTAATATCTTCACCGAAATATCGGAAGTTTTTATTTGTAAGTGTTCTTTTTTCCGTTTGTATATTTTTATCGGCCACCCTCTTGTCATATTGTATATATATATATATATAATCAAAAATACACTGGACAGGGGGTCGGGAAAGAAAAGTAAAGTAAAAAGAGACGACTTACTGGGAACGTTTCGAGCCTGTAAGCTCTTCGTCAGCTGGAGAAGAAGGGTATAGGCTTTCATAAGGCGTATCGTATAGCATACTTAAGGCGTACCGTCGTATAGGCTTCCAATAAGCTGCCATGGTAACTTCTCTTCCACTTATAGTTCTCTGAAACATGGCGCAAATTTAATATTTTTTGTTTTCGCTTACAGGCTCGAAACGTTCCCAGTAAGTCGTCTCTTTTTACTTTACTTTTCTTTCCCCACCCCCTATCCAGTGTATTTTTTATTGTTGTGGCCTATTGGCGAAACTTTCCGTGTGTGTATATATATATTGTGACGGTTCCCGACTCTTACCCGCAAGCTGTGGCCAATTAAAAGCCGGGACAAACGTCCACATATGAAATTTAGTTTTAAAATAATGAGGTCTCGCGAAAAAAAACGGGGTTGGTGGGCTGGATGATTGGGTATTAACACATGAGGGGGAAAAAGGGAAGGTCATGGGGGGAGTTTGGAATCATTTGGCTCCCGGATAGCACTCACTCGAAACTAGGATGCACTGGTCCCGGCCTTCTTCTTTCATCGACTGGTGTGCGGCATTCGTGACTGCGTAGACCTGAAGAGGAACTGCAAAGAAGTGCACTTTCCGGCACTTCAATAGGTTTGCTTCCTCGTAGATCGGGAAATACTTGTACGGATTGACCGATATCTATATCGGACCCATGTACCGTGCCTGCTCCTGGCCCCGAAGCACGAAGAGCGTCTCCTCTTCGGCCCACTGGTCACCACTCTGGCGAACACTCCTCATTGAGGAAAAAAAACGAAGAGAGCTTCCGCAACACCTGCGTGGTCTTTATATCCTTTTCGGCGCCGGTGTCACATGATGAAAAAAGGGGGGGAAGGGGCGTAAGGCACGCCATATCCCGATACATGGTCAAATGAATCCCTCCAAACCACTCATAGCCGATGCACTTAACTGCGCGGCGAAGTGCTACACTCCAGAGCCAAGGAGTGGGGTGGGGGGCGGTGACTGGGTAAATAGGGTGTGGTTAGGACGTAAATCTGTGACGGACTCGAGCCGTCACAATATATATATATATAAAATCACCCAAATAGCACACATCGTGGGGGAAGGGGAAGGATTTGTTTTCCTAAAAGAATTGCAAAGTGTGTGTGAACACTTAATTGTAATGGTGACCGGTTATAACGATTTCCAGGGGGTAGACATTGGATCAGAGTTTTCCTTATATATGACATATTTTCCGATGGAACAAGTAGTGGAAAGACACGATTGACGTTTAATATGAGAAAATCTATGACCGCTCTCTGCAATTCGAGCCTATATCACCAGAGGAAAGAGACAATGAACGGGAGAAATATTGGTGTAGGATTATAATAATTCTATCGCAAAAAATTGATTTCAGTGATATCACATTGGCATAACTGAGGAAGAAAGGAAAGTGATGGATGATGAGAAAAAGTAGTGTACCTACAAAGTTGGCTATGGAAAATGAGTTCACATTACAGTTTTTAATAATTAGTAATGCCGAGTTTATAATGTAACGATGTAATGATATTCATAAATATTCAAATTTCTGAAATTCAATGCTATTATTCCTGAATTGATAGCTTACTATGTTGTCTGATACTGCGTTGTCTGTTGTCTGTGATAGTCTGTGTTGAGAGAATTTCATGATGCATGATATATTTCTGATGTTTTACTCAGCATATGAAGGCAGGCAAAATGTGCTGCCAGTGGTAGCATTTGAAGGCATCAAGATGTGGTAGACTATGGTAGAACAGAGTGTTTCGTTGATTGAAACAAATGGCGATTATAGGAGGCTTGTAGATAGGATAATAGAGCGTTAGAAGGGCTGTAGATACATCTCTGACTTCGGTGATATATTTTTATTTGCGGACCATCTACAAACCTTTTTCCCAAAGTACTATCCCTTTGACTGGGAGGAAGATAAATTATTTTGCTACATTTTGCCTAGCCTATTCCACTAGAATAATAAATGAGGTATTTTAAAGCGTTTGTAGTAGCCTTTTTGAGCATCATCTCATTCTGACTAAGTACTTGTGGCCAACAATGAATATTGTTTAAATAGAATATTTTATGCGCCCAAAAATACCTGAATACATTTAATAGAATGTATACTTCCACAGTGTGAAACATTCTTTGGAGTCTTGTCTCTCAAAATCAAACATCGCGACTCAATGAAATGGAGGAAAAAATAGGTTATAATACTCAAATATGCCAATGAACCAATCCTGCAACATATTTATCATGGTATCCTAGAAGCGCAGGCTTTAACGAAGAAAAACTCTCATTTAATAGCCCCTCTAGGAAAATTTTACTGCACCAAAATTCACCGCTAGCCTCATCGTTACCGCCACACTGTATTCAGATAATAGGAGATAAATGAAAATATTGTGTTGACACTGATGAGCGGTTAGCAAATAGGATTCTAGTTTCATTAGCGAATCAACGTAGGCACAACGTGCTCATGGATGAAGCGTGTGAGAACAGTCCAAATAAAAGATTGAGAATTACTTCCCTGACACAGATTGGTGTCACATGAAAATGTAAAATTAAATACTTCCCTTCCCTTCACGTCCAAGAGAGTCCTCTGTGCTCATCACTCACGATGTTTACCTATTCTGTATTTCAATTCATTTGTTACTCTAATCTCTTATCCCATCAAGCGCTGTGTACCCCGCTAAATCTCGGTGACGGTAGGTATCACATTTTTTGTCGCATTTTGACCACTGGATTGCGCTCATATTAACGAAAAAATAACAGCATCGGAGCTCTTCTTATTTTCCCGGATGACTGGGCACGAAAAACCCATCCAGTTGTTTGAAATCCGTCCTTCATATAGCGCCCAAATAACGAGTGAAGTGCTCATTTGATTTATTTTACTAGTTCAATGTGCATCTCTGAGAATTATATGCAAGAAAGTATTTTATGTTTTAACGATCCTTTTATACTACGGCTTTTCTATTTAAATAACATTACAACTTAATGAAGACCATTCTTTCACTCACTAGGTTGATTAGCAGTACTACTACAGTCTTAGCAGTACTACTAAAACCAACTAAGAAAACAATAAAGAGGTAAAAAAATGTTATTTTTAAGCTTTTTTCATCCTCTGTTTATAAAATGCTATGAGTGATAGACGTATATTGGACTGGTTTTTGGGAGTGTCTAGGCATTTACAGCATGTACCTTTGAACTGAATGCTAAGAAATGAGACTGCTAAGATAACTGCGAAAGGAAAAAATAAATGAACAGATGGATTTGGTGTATATTTTATTGCTGTCACGTGAAGATTTTTCCTGATTCATCCCTCTTCAGATTTTTCTGACATGAATATTCCGTAATAATCACCATTTCCGATGCCCTTGATGCTAAAAATAATAATTGCTGAAAAGCGTGTCAAACGTTGTCTGTTGATCTAACCTCATCCCAATACCTTGTCCATCCCTCCACTTCTCCAATCTGTGTTATCTATGTTTCCTAAAATAACCTCGATGATATTAGATGGTATAAGCCAAGATCTTTTAACCTCGATGGTGATTCCCGAAAAGGAAATTTAAAACTAAGAATTTTAGCCAGCCATTCGCAGATATTACCCTGGTAACTGGGAAATCTTCCCATTGCTTTTATGGTCCTCCGGCTCTTTACTCTTTATCTATACTTTGTTATTTGTATTTCGATATTTTACTCCTAATATAAACACCGTACTTTCTGTTTAACTACTTCTCTAGTCAAATATAAATATTTAAACTTACACTTCAATTATACAATGGCATAAATTATACGGCCTTCTATACTGCCTTCACGTTCATTAAAAATAATGGATTGAGCTATGCTAATCATAATATTTTTTATTCATGAATTATGCTGAATATTAAACATTTTCAGGAAATAATTGGCTTATGTTTTTTGGAGTAAAAAAAGATTTTGTCTCTTATTTAGAAGCCATTAATTGAGGCATTCATATTATTCCATGACTCTTATATTTGACATTAATATAGAAATATTAGTCATATGCACATGTCATGAGAAAGGTGAATAAGTGAAGGGAAACAACTTCTATAACTTTGGCTTATACTGTTTGCTTTTTATTTAAGGTTTATTTGTCTAATTATGTCATATTAAAATTATATTATTTGCATAATTCAAAAATCACATCTACCACCATTTTTTAAGTTTTCAACCCTTCCGGAAATCTTAATATTCCGAGTTTTCAGATAACTTCAGAGTCTTCATCTTCTAAATCAACTATAGCTTGAAGTAATTTTTTGCTGTTTTTTCCTTATCTTATTCGAGGAGGTAAATGTCCCGTTGTGAGTGAAATACTTAGTTGTAACACAGAAGGTTAGTAATGATTGAAATTTCTTGCGTAAAAAATGTCCATGTATTTTTGTTCAAGCTTTTTTATTTTTCCTTTCTAGGCTATATTGTGAAAATTAAAGAAAAAATAGTTTCGCGATGTGGTGCCAATGTATTGAAAAATATTCATCTACCTTTCCAGGAGCTACTTAAGTAGCCCATCACCCTACACTTAACGTGGGTTCACAGTTCCCAGTGAATTAAATAAAAAAATTCAATAGAATTTTTAATATCGCTGGCGCATTCCATAACCATGTTCATAAGCAGCTTTTTTATACTTGGCAAAAAATATTCGATGTACTGAAAAATGTTTAATGGTGTTGACCGTGGGCAACAGGTTCGCAGAAATGATTAATTTAAATTTAATTTAACCAACTGCAACATGTTTTTTAAATGATTCTGTGAATAATTACCAACGCCTAAATGAGTTCTGAGAAATAGACCTGAGAGAAACGGAATTCACAATTTTTAAAATTGCTTTTCATACTGTTTTCAAAAATTTCCCATTCCTAATGGACATATGATGCAGGTTATACCTTCTCTGTATCAACTCCCCGGGTTTGACTAGGATTTTAGTTTCGCTTGTAGCGCCAACGCCACATTCCAGCTGGGAAACTATCGGACTCGCTTTTCATTTGTCCGTCGCGGCGGTTGGTGCATTGTGGTGAATGGATGTTTTCTGTCAATATTATTCTTATTTTCAAAGTCTCCCTATTTTGACATCTTCTAGGTGACTTTTCAATTTTTTTAAAGCATTTAGGTCTCAATGTTTAAAAATAAAACTCGCTCATTGAAGGATCGCTTCTCCTCATTTATGGGGATGTTTTGGAGTTAAAATATTTTTCTTCTATGAAGTGATATGTACGCCATATTTTGGACTAACACTGCATTCATTGCCTTATGAATCTATGTGCGTTCCTTTAGCGGTATCCGGAATCATGCAAATGTTTTCCAACAGATTCAGTTTAGTAGTGGTTAAAATGAGTCAGGAATAGATATTATTTACGTGTGAAACATTTGATACTTTCCCGGCGAATTATGGGTACAAACTCCTCTCAGGGTTTCCACCGGGTTGTGTTCTCCATATCTGTCGACGTTTCGAAATATTTCTATATCTAACGACCGCGACGTTTCGAATAGAGCCTTTCCTATGCATAAACATGAGGGCTGTTGAACGATTCAGCGTTAACATTTTGGCCCATATTTTATCTTAGTGTTAGTCTTTGAGCTTGTATTGGAATGCTCAGCGAACCGAGTTTATTTCCATGCATTTGTTTTGGCAATTGCCACACTAAACCTTTTCTGTAATCAGCAGGAGATGGTTGGCTAACAAACATGTTGGCCAAAGTGCATATAGTAATAATAATAAATCTCCGATAACTGCGTACGCATGACCCGAACGAAGCGTAGCCACCTATCCGATGGGCGTCGGCCGTGGCTGCGAATCTTGCAAAACCGCTCCAGAGTCTCCGTTCATAATGACGGCAGTGAAATCCGATGCTTGCTGGAGACTCGGAGGGGCATGTTACAGCAATATCAATACAATAATAGTCCATAAAATGGAGGAGTCTTTCAAACCAACTTTTCAAAATCTTATCAGTTTTATTCCGGTCATTTAAACCTGGGGTCGGCAGACTATTTTTGTTAAGGGCCAAATAGTAAGTATTTTAGTTTCCGTGGGCCAAGGGGAACATTATATTTCTGTAGATATTTCTACATAAATAACGAGCAGAAAACAAGGTTTTTTACCAATTTATTGAACAAACATTCCGTAACAACGAAAATAATTACGGAAACTAGAAATAATAAAAAGAACAAAAATATTCATTAATACTCAAAATAATAACAGAAACTATTTATGGTAAAAAAGAATAGATAACAGCTGTGTTAAACACAGCTTTTCAATTAGATGAATGGAATTGGTTTTTTTTGGAACATATTTCACCAACTTGGGGTTAAAAGTTAGTACTCCCTATCATCAGAATTGATTGCAATTGTTCGTCTGTTAACTCTGACCTTTAATCAGATTTTGCATACATTATTCTTGAACATGTCTTTTCACACAAGATACTTCTCAATACAGAAATTTATACTTTGAAATAAAAAAAATAATTTGTAAATTCCATTCTTAGCTCGCGGGTCATGAAAAAATTGACTTGGCCCGCGGGCCGTAGTTTTCCGACCCATGGTTTAAACCATCAATGCAATTAAGGGCACACTTAACCATTTTCAGTTCTTCCCTTAAGTGGCAGGAAGATAAGGCCCTTACCTCGAACTTACGTCCTGATAATTTACGAAAGTAAGGGTGTAAAGCCTACACCCTTTGACACCCTTTTATTAGGCTCTTGGGGTTATGACTGCTAGGACACATAAACGTTGGCAGCGTCGAAGAAAACCATCGCATTTCCGGTGATTTTATGGCCACATTTTTCAGGTCGATACGGAAGGCAATATATTTCATGATAACTTTGTCATCAACCTGGTCGCGTATCAAATCCTACGGTGATATAAAGGTGTAAAAAATATTTTCTTTCGCTCAAACCCCCAATGTGATCAAGTTGACCACCCTATCAAGAACTTTAATATGGGGCACTGTGTTATCGATATGGGACCATTTTATTACCTAAAGGGTTCAAAAGAAAACGATTCTGCTCTTGAGTGGGATAATTTTGGAAATTTTGAAGCAGGAAAAAATCAACTCCTCAGACGAGTAACTTCAATTGAAGCATGGTGTAGAAAACATTGTTATATATAATTGAAGAGGATTATTTCTTTTCAGATAATTGCATAGACGTGTTATGTTTTTTTACTCATATAGGTTGGACATAGCTGAACGAAACTGAGCTGATAGTTGAGGAGCCCCCATAAACCCCAAAAAGATGTATGAAAGAGGTTAACAATCCTGGTACATATGAAATTTCAGACTCAGGGGTGATGTGGTGGAACCGTTCCATAATGAAAGAAGCAAAAAACTTGCATTTTTCCACAAATAAAAGATTTAATGCAACTAGTTTCGATATTACTCCATCATCTATGATGAAGTGACAAAAAGTGCAATTTTCCTCAATCTCATTTATATTGTGGAAATTTGCACGTTTTTTTATTTCATCATGTATAAATTCCCCCCAATTTTGCAAATATTTTCTGATTTCACATCATCTAAGATGTCAAAGAAACTAGTCGCATTAAGTATTTTAAAAGCGGAAAACTGCAAGTGTTTTGCTTCCATCATTAATCCTGTAGCAGTTTTACCACGATAAAATTAATATATTGCATCCTAATGCTTGCCATAGTTTTTCATTTTCTAATTGTACAAAATGAAGGATTCTCCGTAGTAATAAAATATGCATAGTAATAATACCTCGGGTTCTCAGGTGAGGATTATTTGCGACGTACCGTTGTACTCATGATAGTGATGTAGAGTTTAACATTCGAAGTCTCTACCCACAACTTCCTCTAATAGCGTGAACTTAATTTAATGAATCATATGGTAATTTCAGCAAAAATCCATGTGTTCAAAGCGAGGCACAGTGGTCGGCTATTCAAACTTAAAAAGTAAAAAGCAAACTATATTCGTTGGCTAATCTTAATCCTTGGTCTTATCATCTCTTTTTGGCATCATTAGGGTATTTTAAATCAATTTGGTATTTTTAAAGGGATTAATGACTTGGTTCTCATTAATTTCACCAACGCAGCCACCAAGAAAATTTTTTAATATTTGTTAATAGGTTTACATTATTGTTTTTTATTGCTTATTATATTTTGGTCTCCTACATAAATGTCAATATGGTGGGAGACCCTTATAAAACTCTTGCAGTGGGTAGGTTTTAACTGAGGGCAATATTTTAAAGTTAGGTTTTTTGCGAAATGATCTGAGCTTCTTTGGGCAGCATTAGTTAATTAATTAAATAATTAATAAAGTCACAATTTTTCTCCATATTTGTTGAATTAATTCCATTAAGCAATAGAAATTTTTAAACTACATCAAGTCTAAGTAATAAATTCAATGAAGTGGAAACTTAAGGCCTAAAGCTTCCAAACGAAACCATGAGCTCACCTCTTGGATTATTTTAAGGTGATTTCGTGTTATTGTGCCTGAAATCGGCTATAATTTCCATTCCTTGAGTCGCTTTTTTCCATTGCTTTATTTTTATGCAGTGTAATATAATTGTGGTTTTATTATTAGTAAGCCCTGTCTTCATTTAATCATATGTGGTGAAAAATGCTGGGATCGTTACTTTGGAGACAATGGATAGTGAGTAAAATGATCCTTTCAAAATAACAGCCATTTTTTTACAATTATGCCAAATGCACATACAGATGCATTTCATGAATAGGAAAAATTATTGAAATACCGTAAAATTGTGTCTAGAGTTGGTGTTATTTTTATAAACATTTTCTATAACTCCCCCTGTGTAGCCAATTATCCAATTGGCTACACATGGGTAGTCATTTTGGCTTCTTTTATCATCACGCCCTTTCCGTTGCCATTAAATCCTCCCAAAATGATGGGATTATTCTCTTTAACAGAGCGAGACATCATGCAAAGGGTGGTGGGAGGGGAAGAGGATTATTGAGTGCTTTGAATGTTCCCAGCTTTTGTTATTTTTATGGGGAATGTAATGGACTGTGCTTTTGTGCTCGCATAATCTGAGCAGTAAAATGAAAATATGCTGTAAGGGAACAAATTAATTTACCATTTCGTTCCCAAATCCAACTTCGTCGTCCGAAAATCCCGTTATTGTAATGTTTCTACAACTTAAGAGAGCTGTATTTATACGAATGAATCGACTTAAATGCAAGAGTTTGCGGGGTAAGTAAAGAATAGTAAGAATGGAAGGAGAAGGAAAAAATTCCTCTATTCAAATATTTCTTTTAGTTACACACATACTAAATAAAAATACTTAATTAATTCAATATATGATAACATGATCTACTGTAATTTAATTTACAGCGAGACACTGGTTTCCAGTTATATTTTGTATCAATTTTGTTCACAAAGTAGGATGAAACGTAAGGTAGGATAAGCTAGCATTCAAACTTTGGTTAATATTTTTCATTTTCATGGCCTCAGTTTCTCATCTCGTCCATTAAAACCACTCTTAAATAACAAAATACATTTTTTTAAACAGTGTAGTGAGGGAATATATTTTAGTCTGATATCATACGAATAGATTAAAGCGTTTCAAGCAGTATAGCTTAGTGTAGGACAAGTGAAAATTAATTTTTTTATTATAATCTAAGGACAGATGAAAAATTGTATCTTTTTATTAATTATTCATAAGAGACTATATTTAATATTACATATTTCAAATGTGACAGAATTAAGATCCTGATTGTTTATATTTTAATAATTTTCTGGAGCTATTGAAAATTCATAAGTTTTCAGATATGTTTTAGCTCCTAATATTTGCAAATGCATGTTTTTATGAAGAGAATTGCTTCGAAGCTCTAACTATAAGGTGCTCCGGTATGCTCTGAAAGATACTATCGTAAAAAGCTCTATGTTGCAGGATCATTCCTACACCTGTAAAAAATTGTATTATCTACAAGAATACCAAATCATTGGGCAACTCTTCACTGATAATAATTTTATAATGGAATCATGAATCTAACTTGAGTCATTCTCTGACGCTCCCCAAAAGAAAATCATTTGTAGGCCTGCGTATATTTCTGAATTTAAAAAGGTTATTTAATTAATATTTAATATTCTATAGCTAGCTAAATGTTTTATTAAAGTATATGATGCTTCATTTTAGTTTCAAAAGCTATCTTCCACATATATATGGCCATGTAATTGAACATGAGTAACTTTAAGTATAATATAAATTCTAGTTTTCTGTTGAACGTAGCGTAAAATATTTAAAAATATAAAATGAAATCAGAGGAAATGAGAAACAAAATGGGAAATGAGAACATAATGCTGTCATCGAATTTAGCGCAATTTCATTTGAGAGTTAATTAAAAATTAAATACTTTCAATTTAATACTAATGGCAATTGTTATTTAAGCAATTTAATTTAAAGTTTCTTTTCCTGCGATGCATTGACTTCGGCTATATAAATAATATGAGTAACTCATTATCCTTATAGAATCCACTTATACTTCAAACCGTACAGCCGCAGTTTGATATTTAACTAAAAGCAGGACTAAATTAATGATTAATTAACTGATCTTTCCCGAGAAAGGCCGCCGAGAATGTAATTTGAATACAAGAGCATAATTATATTACATCGTGAATTTTAATAAAACTTAGTTACTTTAATAATGCAACAACTTCATTCAACAAAATAACATACACAAACCTCGTTTTACATCCTTGTTTATTTGGCTGTTACCTCTGGGTTAAAAGATTACAACAGCATGTCGCGTATTCTAGCTAAATAATTGATAGGATGAATATTTGTGTCTTTGAAGGTCTGAACTTAATTGAATATTTCTACTGAGTCATGTGATTTAACTCTCTCACATACCTTGCAGTGACTAAATAATATTTAGCTACTTTTTAAATGCTCGCCATAACAAGAGAATTGAAATAGGGGAATTTATTTGGAAAATGAAAATTAGTCTCTCACAATTAATATTGTACTTTTAAGGGCTGGCACCGGCAAGAAATAGCACGTCGAGGTGTTCTGCTAATCAATATAAAAATTATTGACGTACTGATTTCTGGTCGAATGAGAATATATGATGTTCACGCAAAAACCTTCATTGAGCAATATTAAAAACACTATTTCAATGCAGTTTAAGAAATATGAAGTGAAAATTAAAATAAAAAGTGCTCTAAAATTTCATTGTTTCATAGTAAAAAAATCTTAATGCATGGTTTTATAACCTCTATTTAATTTATTTATTGGCAATAACACCGAATTTAATTCGTTCTTCGATCGATAACGCCCACGTCAACTAATGGAGAGTCTGATATAGTATTCAAAACCCAGCGTCTTGGTAATCATCAAGTTAACGTATTAGCTGTGCTATCTTGCGGTTAACGTAAACCAGACGTTATATAAATGTGTGTAAATATCCCTTGATAAATAGAAAATAGAAAAATCCATGTTCTATACCCAGCGGCCTTCAGGGAGAATTGGTTTGATTATTCTTTAATGTTTTCGGAGTGGTCCTTGGCGCAATGTTCATACGCTTAGTGTGTGTACTTGGTCATCACTCCCACAATTAATTGCAATATCTGAGTGTAATAATCTCGTTACTATATAATTTCCGCAAAATATTTGTGAAAGACCCGGGTGTTGGAATGGTGCCAACCGCTCGTATTTCTTTCACAGTGACAATTAGGTGTGAAAATAGTTCACAATGATGAGTTCTCACTTTTATGCTCTATAATCAGACCACTGTGAGTTCAATAGAGAGTTCAATGCACTCATCCACCTGCCAACTAGAGCGTAATACTACATTTTAGTTTGCTGCGTTGTATATTTAGAGAAAGGCGAAGCGTGCAATTGGATTAAATGAAATGCAGCGGATTTATTTCAATGTTTTACAATATAAAATAAATGAGACTAGTTATTAACTCAGTCCCTTCGTTAACGATTCTAATGAAAGAATTTTGTGAGCTTCGGAGACTCTCCTTCTCCTACTGACATCTATTTTAAGTGCATATACCACTCCATCACTGTAATTTCAGTATTATCAATAACAAATCGAATCCGTTATTAGTATCTTTTTAGGACTTCGAGGAGGAAACTAATCGCATTATACATCATCATCATTTGACTGTTGTAGCCTGTTTTAAAACCCACGTCCTCTAGTGAAAACCTTGCCTTCATCCAAGTACTTTCCATAATTTATGAACATATCGTCATTATGATGAATATTTCCCTTGGTTGATGCATAACAGGATGGATATGTCAACTCTGACTAGGCCATTTCAAATTCTTCTACCACATAAAAATATGTTGATCGTATTTAATCTATTTGCCGGCCTAGGCGGCGGGGTAAAGTCCTCGCTTAAAGGGTAAAGGTCGCGAGTTCGAATCCCGCCTGGGTAGGAATTTCAGCTCCCAGGTCATGGTTGTGTGTGTTTGTCTATATATATAAAATTGGTAGTATTTGGCTTCGGCTGTTACCAATAGAGAGTTTACTATTATTATATTCAATGACTAAGCTATTTTGGGTGAAAAATTCACTCCTGAACAAAAGAAAGCGGAAACGGTCCATGTGTTTCCGTTCAATTTCCGTTTGGATCGACTCGTCAGATAAAAATAATAATTACTATTTATTGTTCTGTGGCAATCTACCTAAGAACAAATACAGGGTATACAGAAGATCACTTCATAGTCGAAAGTGAGACAACCCAGAAATTATAACTTACGGATTGTAACTTGTACTGTGGATTTCACAAAAGTTGGCTAGTTTTTATAACATTCTCCATTATGTACATTTAACTATAAAACAGTCTTTGTGATTTTCAGCCAGTTCTCATAAATACAAATTGAAATCAACATATATAAAAATAAACATTACAATCAAGAAACCAAACGAGATCAAATGACTATACTTTTAAACAAGAGGATTTCTTAAAAACTTTCTACCATTGTATATGACTATGAAATGCAGGACCAAATTCAAATATAAGATATATAAAATTCAAATATGGGCAAAATCCATTGGGAGTTGTATTTTTCGTTCAAAATACAAACAACTCTGTCTTAAATACAAAGCTCGAAATACATTTAAAAATAATACAAATACAAATATTTAATACAAAATACAAAAATAATTTCCAAATACATAATTTAAATTACAAAATTCATCCATAGACTATTTTTGTCCTTTGAAAATATATCCAAATGAAATTCGTTAACATTGAGCGGCTCAAGTATTCTTATCACATATTCATGTATAATATATATTACTGTTGGACCATTTATTGCTTTTAAAGTTTTGAATCCATATAAACAGTACATAGTTAACATATTTATTTATTTTATATTGCTTATTATTAACATGGTGTCTGATAAATTGTGCCTTTTGCAGCTGTGGATAAACCCAGCGAAAGCAAGTAATCTCTTAAATCAGTGCTAGAAATGAGGATAGTATTATATCGTACCAATAATTTTTCACAAATATTTATTCAATATCAATATGAACTTGGGCTTATTGTCAATATTTCTTAAAATATTCATTTTCATTCCTGTTTACATCATGTAGAATTTAGAATCACTTTTGTCGTTTGGAAAGGAATAAGATCATCTTCTGAAGAGCCTCCAACACCTCTGAACCATAAAGCCTTTTGATTAAATTCTTTTGTAGGATTAATTAACATCTGCTGCTTGCGTTCTCTAAGGTTCTCTTCTCCATATGAAGCCACCTCATCTTAAAGAAAGGGTGGGCACTAGAGGCCAAAATGACATCATTGACTGCAGATGAAAGATTGAAAAATTTTTAAAACCACTTCTCTAAGTTGACCCTGAGGTCTGCCACAAGAGGGGCACAATAGTGGAAGACCTCTCCATCCGTCTCCTCCAGCTTTCCTTCCACACCTACAGGAGAAATTTAAACATAGGAGTTTTCATAAATTGAGTGAAGAGTCTAGAGTGATGGAAAGAATATCTGCACCAAAATCACCGCGTAAGTTGCTACCGCGGTCTGGACTCTAATAAATGTATTTATAGAGGCATTCCATGTTAAATGATTCAATAATGGTTGCTTGACAAGTTTTTATAAAAATCATTAATGTGCTACATTCATTACCAACTGAATGCCACGGTTTAAAAAATTTTATCTTTAAATTTGTTTACTCGCGGCACCCATTTTTCGAAGATGTCGCATGCGAGTTATTGAGAATGTTTACTTTATCCTTAATATTTCAAGAATTATGTTATGACAGAAGAGACACACTGAAACAATACTATTTTACATATAATGGAAAGCCTTTTGTTTAATTTTATTTTTTTACAAAGGTCGGCATTTTTTTCCTGCAAAAAACTTGTTTTCGACTCGAGGCTATGCAAAGGAGGAGAGTCTCTCGGATTTGAGAGTTTTTGCACTTAAAGTAATGAAGTCGACTAATAATCTTCGAAAGCGTTATACGTGTCGGACTAAATCTTTTTTTTTCTAAAAGAAAACAAAAATGGGTTCGTACTCAAAATCAGCCCTTATGGACTTTCTCCGTTGACGGAGCTATTAAAAATATGCGGCTTATATATTATAAATTCGGAAATTGAAATATTATATGGAAAATAAAAAACGAAAATGAATGCATTGGGTTATTTTACGTGTTCCTTAGACGGCCAAAGTCGGAGAAAGAGAGAAAGTGCTTTAAGTGTAAATGGAAATGAATTGCTAATCGTGTTATAGAAAATTCATTCTCATGGTAAGATGATTTTCCATTGTGAACGCAAAGGCAAGCACACACCTGATAAGATACTCTAAAATTAACAATTTCTTTAGTTCTAACTTCAAGAAATTCCGTGAAGATCCGTATAATCCTTTCATGTTGGTCACTGTGCCATGTTTGCGCAACTTACACTGAGCTTTGATATACTTCCAACTCCTGAATAATAGTAAAATATTCCCGTTCCAATATTGCATACTTGACTTTACGTTCCTCTTCGTCAGATGTTGATTCCATGTAAACGTTACCGTCAGATACTCTCAGTTGCAACAGTTTACAAATCCCGCAATCCCGCACAAGTACTACAGTTCTGATTATTTAATGGTTTACAGAAGGAGAATGAAGGAATATTCATTCATCAAACCTGTTCAATCATGTCCTATCGTTGGCTGGGAGCACTTAATTTATAAAGACAGCGCAGTTTTATGTGACATCTAAGAAAATATTATACCTATTTTGTATTTTGATGTATTTTCCAAATTTCAAACCATGTACTTTCAAATTGTATTTTAGATGCAACAAAAAATTATCTCACAAAACGTATTTCCATGCAAAATATAAAAGTATCGAAAATATTTTTTTTGCCAAATACATGCTATTTCGATATAGTCCACCTATTTTATATTGTAAAAAAATCATTTAATGTTATCATTTTCATATTTGTTTCATTTTGAACATCGGCACGATTTAAATGCGAATAATAGTATACGACGTATATAATAGTATTGTATACGACGGACGTAATATATAGTTCAGAGGTCTGAGGCAGCCATACGGATATACCCAAAATTCGTAGAAAGAGACGAACACGATAGAGTCATGTCCCAGCATTTATATTATGTTTAATAAATTTGTGCATATGATGGTCGAAGTCATTCAACCATGAAATTGCTAATCTCATCAGACAATGTAGAATTTTTTGTTTAGCCTTACCCGTCTACTTCTATAACAACGTTGATTCATTTTGTCAAAAGTTCTTCATTTTATGAGGATCGGATGAATATTGAATGCAAATGAATTGAATCAAAGCATTGATATAAATATTGGCCTGAAGCATTTTACCACGGTGACTTATATTTCTCAACTTCTCCATTTTTTCGCTATTCTTGCAATAGCGAAAAAATGGAGAAGTTGAAATAAAATGAATGAAAAATAGAATGAAAGAAAAGATAACTGTTAACAATGGAAATATCTGCGATTGGGACTCTTTCTTAGCCTAGCTTAGTTTTTCACATCCTAATCTAAAATAGGATTTTTTACATGTTGAAAACGTTGACCCATACCATAAAACATCATGCGAGGGCAAAATCGAATATTTTCTTTGCTTCCCCTTTTCATTTTAAATACTGTTACTGACTTGAAGCAATTTATTGATATTCCTTTCCTTAGTCGATTAAATATCGACAAAATTGGCAATAGTCACGATAGTGAAGATTTATTTTTCAGATTTACTTTTTGGTGCCTAATCTAACATGGTAGTCGTGAGAAGTGTAAAACACAATCCCATGCCGTAAAACGTCAATTAAGCGGTAAAGCGGAATATATCTCTCAAAAATGTCAAAAGGTTTTTAAAGGAAATATTAACTATGTCCATAATTTAAAAAATCGGCAGTGTTTATGATAAATATACTCTTATTTTATTTATTACTTGACTAGCTGAATTACCCGGAGTTGCTCGGGACCACACTTCCTTCGTAACTCTTCATATAGAAGGAGAGGGGTTAGTTAGTTGTTGTCAAAACAGACTACAGTATTAATAATTATTTTATTTATTTAAATAATTTCCTGAAGTCGCGGTGTTAAGACAAATACGATTCATTTTAGAAAATCGATTTAAAAAATGATAAACTTCATTCTTTCGGGTATCTGATAAAATAAATTTTAACTCTCTACCTTGAGTGAAATTACATTTAAAAAGTAAAAATAATAAACAACTGCACAAAACCCAATGCCTAACATCTATAATCAGTTTTACTCAGCAAAATGAATTTTAAATTCGTTAAGTACCATAATCTGGATGTCTAGGAAACACGCTTTTGTTGATTTCAGAGAAAATGTGCGTTTTTGCAGCCAATGGCCCCTTTTCAGATCTTTTTGAGCCCTGAGATATTTTTAAAATAGACTATAATTTTTCTTTTGTCTTGAACTATTTGTCTGCAAAATTTCGGCACGATCGAAGTAAAACTGTAGATTTGTATAAAAGACACAACCGACAAACAATCATTCTATTATACATATATATATATTCCTCTTGTGGTTTCCAATCTAAAATGAAATTCGTGAGAAGTCTAAAACACTAATCTCAAGCCATATAACGCCAAGTAAGCGCAAAATCGGAGTACCTCTATCAAAAAAAATGCAATTAATTCGATTCCATCCGAACACCCTCCGCCTTTTTACCTAAATTTGAGTGCCCGCATAATACTTTTCCATTCCGCCAGCATATCCCATCGCAAACGTTCTTTTTTATTGCTCGGTCTAGCGCACGGCGCAAATCGGTGGCCTTCTCTGGGCTCTCTCATCTCGACGGCACGAGGCGGCCGATCGATGCATTCGAGCTGTTCCCGTGTCCTCCTCCTCTCCGCCAGATAGACATCTCCTCCCTCCATCCCCAACGCCTCTCCTCCCGCCGCACCCCATGCCATACGCCGTGCTTTGCCCTTCAAACCCCCCTCCCTCCCTCCCCCCCCCCCCCCGCGGACGGCTCCCGGACGAACCCTATAGCGTTGCCTTTCCCTCAAAACCCCAGATACTACTGTAAACACCGGAGCCGGAATGTTTTGATAGCCTCGTACCCTCGAATTTTTTTATCCTGGAAGTTGCGGAATTTTTGCCGCGGAATATGTTTTGCCGTGGGAGATTTATTCGATATCAGGAAGAGGGGGAAAGGAGGATGAGGGGATCGCCACCACCTCGCCGACTTTCCTCTTTTTATGTACAACTTCCCCTTCTCTCCCTGCTTTAACTCTTGATACGTAAAAATACGTTAGTTTTCCATTTGGAATCAACAGATGAATTGCTGAGTTATTTCTTTCATTTTTCCTACTTTCCAACTTTTGTGAAATCACTTCAAGTAATTTATTGTTATCTCTACAATTTACTGAATTCAGTTACCAATGGTAATATTGTTTCGTGCTCTATGCCAAGAGGCATTTTTCCACGCGATAACTGAACTAAATGAACGAGACGTGTATACATATTTTGTTATATTAAGCATGAAGGTATATTTTTACTAAACTATTGTATTCAACATCAAAATTGAACTCTTAATGTTGAAATTCGGTATTTGAGAACATATTTCTAAATTAATGAAAAAAACATAAAAAATGTACTTGGGGTTAAAAAAAATGAGCTTAAAGAGAGAATTTTGGGAAGAACAAAGTTGATGCCACTTACCTTTGTTTTAAGTTCTACATAGGCAGCCGCTAATGGTAAAAGTAAAGTTTTGGAAATATACCTACAAAATGCTTAGGTAAATGGGCATATTTACTCATAAAATTTAGGCTAGAGTTTTCCATCAACATATAAACAATCCTTCATTCAACTTGCGTAAATATTTCATTCTATCTGAAATTGTTAACCTATAATTAGGACTGCCATCAACCTTATGTCATATTTTCCTAGAGAGGTTTCTGGTATATGCATATGGATTAATTATCAGCAATGATTGTGAAATAACTGTTTCCTTCAACTTCAGTGCGCATAAGACATCAATCAAATTATACCCCAAATCCTTGAGTGTGATAAACTTTCGCGAAAAAATTAGATATTTTTAGATTGTCATTCTCAAACATTTACTGAAACATAAAAGAATATTTATATGTAAAACATTGTAATAATTTATGCTCAAGTTATGGTTTCAATCACATCAAGCCGTTTTAAAAAAGCAAGCTACTTTCATTTGAGCGTTTTCTATTATGGCATCTTAGATTTATTTAGCCGTAACATGAAGAGAAGAAAACATTATTAAATTTATCACGTTTTATGAGAATTTTTGATATCATAAGTTCGTTTGAGCTTAATAGCTTATGCTATTTGAGAGTATTTTAATAGTTTCATTAAAAATACCATTGAGAAATATTTCATATGTTATATCAAACATATTGCTTTGGATAACATGCTGTGCTGACTTATTGTATTCAACCCAACAAAATTGCATGAGCTACTAATTCAACCCAGGTTCATTGAAAACATGTTCTATTACTGCCGAAATAAATCCTCTTCCGGCACGCCAGTACGCTTTACCGGCACGATTTTACCGGCACCGGTACGATTATCCGGCAACTTTTGCAGCAATGTCATAATTAGATGTTGATTGTTAAATACTGTTTTGCATATTTATTCTGTCACGCAATGGAGTACAGAATATTTATTTTCGTGCGCCCCGGGGTATTTCACTATGGGCAGCGGCATGAAGTGATAAAAAATATTTCCAGGCAATAGTAAAAAATCACATTTCTTATTTTGCTGGAGGAAGATATGTCAAGAGAAGTTCATTTAGAGATTAGTTGTTGGAATTCCATAGGACAGGCATCCTGACCTTGAGAAGGGAGAATATGTTTGGTTATCATGGGTGTGAAATCAATACAAAATGCAATCTTCATTTTCAATAGTTTTGGTCATGTTGAATCCGCACTCGACGAATTAGTTGTTTAATCACCTCAATACGTTAAAAAGATATAAACATTATTTCCATTTTGAAAATTGAAAACCACCGAGAAGAATACGTAAATATTAACTTTCTGGCCTAAATAAAATCTCTGGCTTTGAAAATTTTTTTGGAGACAATGGAGGCATTTTGTTTGCTTTTCAGTCAAGATGGCAAGAAAGGGAATACCAGGATCGGCAAAGGGAAAGAAAAAGAATGTGGGATTAAACCTCCTGAACTTTTTAAAATCCTTTTGGAAACAATGTACGGGGGAAAGCGAAGCAGGGATAAAAAATGTGTGTATGTATAAGCGCCTCCCGTCGCGTGGACAGATCTCAAATACGAAGGTATGTGTTATGCTCGCAAGGTTGTTGAAATAACCTACGGTGGATGAATTGTTTTCCTCGAATCTTTCCCATTCCTTCCCACCGTTCGCTCCTGCAAGTTTATTTCCATTTTTGCTGCGTTTACTACCTCTACTAAGCAAATTTCTCTCGTCTTCCCCTCACTTTCTCCCTTTTGACAGATCTCTTCTTTTGACATCCTCCAAACGCCTGCATCAGGCTTTTAATTATCTTCTTTGTACAATGAGGAACAAGAATATTGCATGAAACTCCAGGTTCTCTATTCCGGCATCTTCTCCGAGAAATATTTGCTTTTCGAGTCTAAATTTAAAAGAGACTTCTTTTCTAATGAGTTTACTTGAATTCGTATGCAACAAATCACCACAGGCGTGAGTAGGCCCTGGAGGTGTAAAAAATATCCCTTTTTTTCTAATTAACGTGAGAAGAGGGATTTGAGTAACTCTTGAAAAATTAGGCACGTCAGTGAGAAACTGTGCAGTCTCTTTGAAGAGATAGACTACTTCTCGTTTTATAAGTGACTATGTAGAGGGAAATGGTTGGTTTGCCGTCCCGAATGTGTATTTGTTATTTTTCTTTCTGACTTCACTGTTAACATTGCTGGCTACTTAAAAGCACTTTTTTATTTATTTTAGGGCACTGTAGATAGGAGGGCACTTGTGATTGGAGGGTTGTTTGTAACGGAGCGGTATTCTGTGGCGTGAAAGACTTTTTTTTATCAACAACTGGTAATTTAAATGGTAGCCTTTGTTGCCACGAGGTGTTCTCGTCTTTAATTTACTCGTCTGCAACTGAGTGAGTCAAAGTAGTCCAGTGGGAATAGCCGGATATGAAGTCGCTCGGTCTGATTTTCGCTGCGCCGCGGGGCCCGCGGAAATTTATCTTGCCTTCCGATCATGTTATCTTCATTGCTATCAGGAGGGGCTATCAGGGGAGGGGATTTATCATTGTGGGGCTATCAGGAGGAAAAACTTTTTAATATTTCTAAAGATAACTTAAATAGGTTTCATCGCTATAAATTTCGGTGTTGTAGGTCAGTTATTTCGGTGTTGTAGGTCAGTTATTTACATTGATATGATTTTAATAAAAAAACGTTTTATGCAATATCTCTGGTTCTAACGAAGATGTTTGAACAAACGTTTTTTAAATATTCATAACATTTCAATCACCAAATAATCATTTTTATTTCGTTTTCATAGGGATGTTAATTGCGAGTTGCAAACTTGAAACTAAGTAAATTGGATTATAAAATAAAGAAATATATCAAAATATGTTTGAAAGCTCAAATATTTACCTTCTTTTATTTCTTTACCCTCCTAGAATAAAGTTTCTGTCCTGTGGTCAACGATACAGACAATAAAACAAAATACCTTATACTAATACTTGTAAATACTTTAGAGTTCAGAATTTCGGAGCCTATTACTATACCAGAGGCCTACAAATATAATATAAATACCAAAGGCCTAATAATTTGAAGTTACGGGGGCCTTAAACTAAAAAATTAATAGTTAATTGAAAATAATGGAAAAGTTTTATTTTAATTGATACATAAGAAAAACTAATAAAACGATTTTCACGGAAAGGACGTCATTTTGTTAGGTATTGTATTCCCTACAACTTTGGTTTGGAATATCTTTCTCCAAACTATGTAGTTTTCGGTATATAAGTGAAAAACCACACTTTCCGTACTTTACATGGGCGCTAATAACAATACCTTGGCACAATGCTTGTCCCACTGTATATATTAATACTTTTAGAATTACTTTATCTCTAAACTAGCAAAAACACTCAGCGGTAGCAATTTTCCCCGTCCATACTTCTAACTCGATTGGGCTAAAGGTCCTTGTGAGTCAAAGGCCTCATTTTTGAAAGAAGTTGAATATCCTTGCTGGTGTGTTTTTGTTTCTTAAACTACTTCAATTACTTTTTCCTTAGAAACTGGCATTATTTTTGATCGTCATATTTTTCCGGCTACTAACTCGGCGCTAATTATTAGCATAATTTATGGACTTATACAATTTTCTTGGCATATTTATCTCTAGATAAAGACAATCTTTGGCAATTCTTGGAATCAATGATATGAGAATGAATGTAGTGGGTGACACAAACAAAGATATTTGTAAATTCTTTTGAATCCGTAGTTTACTCTAGGATGAGTATTTTATAGTTATTTATGGATTAAGACGCATTCAGAGCCCCTATATTCGCTTACAGTTTTAAATTTAAAAATTTATTTAAAAAAGTATGAGTATAGTCAAATATGAGTTTGAATGTGTTCCAAAATACAAAAGTAAATATTTTGGCACTTATTAATGTCATAGTGCCTACATCCTATTTACTACGTAGGTAACATCGCATTAGTCGCATCCTATTAGTATTCTAGTAAGTAATTTTGATCACAAAAACGACTATTGTTGATAACCGCAGTTTGAGGTGGTGAAATCCAAATTTGCTAATATTAATATTTAAAATCCTTTCAGAATTTATCCTTGTTTAGATATTTTATGAATATTTCCGTAAACATCCGTGTAAAAATGTTTAAAGAAAGTATAACTGCGCAACTGTGAAAAACTCTCATCTTAGGTTTAATTTATAATTCTATATTCAAGCGCTCACAAAGATGAGAAAAAAGACGAATGTACCTACATTTATTGATGAAGTCTGTCTTTATTGGCTATTGGAAATAAAGTACTGTATTATTTTTTATCGCAAAACTTCATTTTTGAGATACATCTATATTCAATGGCAAAAGAAAATTTATTAGACCCATTTTTGTGTCTTGTGCATCGTATTTCATGGTCCCTAAGAAAAAGCGACAATTTAATCACCCTGGGGACTTTCCCCGACCTTTCCGGGAAGGATCCCATCAAAAGTCAAGGCCTCTTTCGTTAGACATCACCGAAGTAGTATCTTTTCGATTTACGTTCTTGAATATTGGACATGTTCACGTGTCGGATGACTCGAACTCTTAATGAACGACGGAGATGTGGAAATAAGCCCAAAAAAATCTGAGTGATTTTTTTCAGGCACGAGCAGTCATGAAAAAAGAGAGCATTGTTCTTTTTAGAGAGGATAAATGCCTGCGTACAGCCATTCCAAGTTCTGTTGCTTTCACTCTTCCGCGCCGTGAACACAAACCAATCCTCCGCCGGCCCCACTAAAAGTTCCCAAACCATACGAAGTCGACGTTGTCGAATCTATTGTTCGTTCCTGACTCCCTTGACGTTCCGTTTTTATGTCTCGAGAACCTGAATTAATTAATCACCGCACGCCACCGACATCTCCCATACTGGGGGAGGGGAAAAAGGAAGTTTCATTTCATCCAGTTATCCGTGGCACCGCAAACATTACCGGCCTTCCCTATTCGATTCCACAGTTTCCCTTTACCTTCTTCTGGGTCACGGGGGAAACACTTCAACCCTCCCCCCCGATCGGATGCCTTTTGTCGAGAGGCCAACTTGCGGGAAGTAGTTCCCCTCTCGTGTCTTGCCTCTCGCACCACCCGATGGACCCTAAGGGCTGATCAATGTTAATGACAGAATTACGAAAGGAATAAGGGAGGCTCAGTTCCCTTGGAATGGGATATGGGATCCTCCTTCTCAAACCCTGATAACTTTGATTTGATTTCAAACGCTGTAGAGGGAAGAGGTTGTTTGTTTGTAGTAAGCCTCTCTCATGCAATAGCATTAGACCATCTGCCTCCTGAAAAGTTCCTTTTTGTGACCCCTTGGCGCTGTTCTTTGAGAGGGAAGGAGAGTTTTAGATGACGTTTTGATTCTTGTATCATAGGTAGTAATTGCTGCTGCAGTCCGTCCATCAATCCGTAAATAGTAATCGGTGGCTGTTTTTTTTAAATTAGATATACCCTTTTAGTCTTAACCAGAATTCATAAGCCAGCTGAAGATAAAGCGAAAATAATTCAGTATTTCTGCTTTCCACGGTTTAATTTCTCTTATAAGGAGGATCCAAAATATTCCTAATTCCCTAACATTTCTAGGAAAAAAATATATGTAAAAATTGATTCGTAGTGATTTTTTGAGCTAAGAATAATAGGATATTTTCGATTGAAATACCATATCAGTCTCCAATTTTGAAATTCAGTAATAATATTGAAGGTTTTCCTTTTTTGTAATTCGCTCGTCTCTTTAATAGAGCTACTGATCTTGAAATACATTTTTAGTCATGAATTTAGCAATATGTCTTTTGATAGGTATTATATAATGAGGAGATCTCCTTCAGTGAATTGAAGCAGGCGTTAACTTATTAAAAGTATTTTAACTCTCTCTGCAAATTTTGGTACAGAGATTGAGGATACTAGTCAATATCGCAATTTATTTTGCTGCTGATCAGTTGAAGGAAAAATGTGTGTTGTGTGTCAAGTAATCCAATACCAATACTCGCTTTCCAGGGGCAAAAATCAATCTTCAATTAACGACTCTATGGCGTATATCACAGAGTCGGCTTTGATATTTTGGTTACAAGGACTGATATTAAATACACGATTTGATTGTCAGTGCTATAATTGAAGTTCTCATAAGTGGAAGTTCTCGACTGTCATTCTATTTCTAAAAAGCGTTTATTGAATCTGGAGCATCACGTTCTCTTTGGCATTTACCCTTTTGATGCAATTATAGGACATGTCCGACGGCTAGAGTCATTTGCATTATTAAGATTGCATATTCAACTGCATATACGGAGATAATAATCCGGGCCGAGAATTAGCGCTTGGTAATTACAGTTGTCCGGATTCCCAGTCGTGCAGTCATGAAAGAAAGATTGTTTGTGCGAGACCAGAAATAGCCCATCCAACGGTTCATGACTGTAATGGTGTTTAGATTATTTTAAACGACGCCCCGAATTTGAGGTCCATTTTAGTGACCTCCAACTTCGTTTGTTGTCCCCTCCTGAAATTCCTAGTCTCATCCTGCTCTCAGCGCTCGGACAGGCAGCATTGCTTTCTATCTCCTGTAGCTCTTCAACTCCTCGGCTGCGATCACTGCGAACGAGGCGCAGACAACGCCAAATAACATCCCCTTTCGTCGTGCTCGTGTGATACTGTCGCTCCTGGGAATTAGAAGGTTTTACTCGTTTACGTGAAACATGTTTGCAGGTATAATAAATCCAGTTCGTATAAATTCAGCGTATTACAAAAAAGTATCTCAACTACTCCTCCTTCGCAATATTGGAAGTAGATATGGAGGTAAGAACAGCTTTTTAATACTCACGGAAATCTCCTCAAATTAAGGTTTATGGTAGCTTAACTGGTTGGAAAACCATACCCGCAAATGGCAAATCCGACTTTGTCTAAGTGAACTCAGTCAAGTTATTTTTCATTGTGATTATTCCCACATCGACATCGTGCATTGTGCCTTTACAGGTGAAAGAGTACAGCGTTTAGTTATTTGTTGCTTCTTAAATTTTCTTTCCACGATTGCTCAAAGCTCTGAACTTTCATAATTTATTTTACCAATTCAACGATATTTTGCAGAAAATACTCTTTAGGTCCAATCCTTTGTAAATCATGATGAAGGCTTCCGTGAAGTGGCCTAAATGAAACAGCTGGATTTCAGATTGTCCTCCGCGTCGTTTCATGTTACTTACTACAGCTTCGCCGGCGTTTCAGTCGGTGTCTTCAAGTCAGTAAAATGATACCACGCGGACGACTTCCCGGAGGATCAGCTGGATCATCCAAACGTTTGTCAGTAGAACTAATTAAAATTCTTGTAAAAAAGATAAAAAAGTGCAATATCGTCATGTATCAAAAATATTTCAGTTGATGTACCGTACGCATATTGGAATCTTGCACAGCACATATCCCTCTCAATATTTACGGAAGGCAAATATCATTGAAATGCAATTAATAAAAATCTTCAATCGGCATGAACATATGTTTCTATTATCCTCTCTTTCATTTTTCTATCCTAAATTTGAGTACAATGATGAAAAATAAATTAGCGATATGTCATATTACATCAATGGATCACTCATGTAATTAAATCTACGAGCAATTAGAAAATAACTGGGGCCATCCCCTCACCCTTGTGAATTGTGCTGACAAAGCCCTTGAAAATATTAATAATTGAGGGTCATGAAAAGGAAAGTAAGGTAATATTACATTGCAAGATAGTATGCCTTTCGATCAATTCTACAATTTCTACAGGGTTTTGATACAGTAGCTGGCATTTGCAGGCTTTCAAAAGTTAAGACACTTTTGGCTAAATGCTGGTCTTTTTTCCTGAAGAGTTTTTTATATAATAGCTGATGTTTAACTGGAAAACAAGTCAATAATTATTTTCTCCTGTAGATAACTGAATAAAATGATGCTGATAGGTTTTAGGGACAAATTTCACACTTTAGTTTTAGTCATATAAAGAACTAACTTGTATTTCATAGTGTATATTATAAATTGTATATTATATAATTCAGTTGTTAGGGAATTATCGTCAGCAATAATTGATCGGAAATTTGTATTAATTATTCTTGCTTATTTACCAGACGCCCCTTCATATATTGTTAAAACATAAAGGACTCTGTTTTTGAGCAGAAATATCAATCGAAATCATGAAGTAATGTTTGTGAATAAACATTCATCTGTAAATTTATTTTCCATTTTTGATATGTACTAGCAGTGCCATTAAATTTGCGCGTATATTATTTTATAAACCTTGCAAAGATTTGGAAGTAGATTTTATTTTAATTCAAAATGTATTAAATTATGATTTAGCTATTCAAAACAATGTACTAAGGTCTATTATCTCCGTTGTTTTCATTATACCTACCACACATATTTAATTTTATTTGAAGTAATTTGCAGCCTCTAATTATCCTTGGACTTTTGTTCTTCCTTTAAGTATAACTTCCATTTAATATTAACGCAGGTAAGGGACTGTAATAATAACTTACATGCTGAATAAATACAATATCAGGTTTCAGAAGGTTGTGTTGAATTGCTTACAGAATTAGAATATAAAATGTTTTCATAGAATCACTGAATACTGGTTTTTCGCGGATTTACCTGAAAATACGTAGGATATATTCATATAATTAAAAAAAATAGAATAACATTTCCAATGGTAAAGATATGTATATTTCTAAAACTTTACGTTAACTCAAAGGAAAGATAAGTTTCATCTTTTGCACATTAGAAAAAAACTTTTTAATATCAGTTCTTAACATTTTCACTCTGAAATACATCTTGGTTTAAGGCATTTAAAGCTGCCAGAAATCATAACAGTTAATATTATGTAATTCTAAAAGAGCCACAAAATTAAGAATATTTTATTATAACAGCTATGAGGAACAATGTAATGTCAATTATAGATAATCAATCGTATTAAATACGGTTCATCAATTATCAGTATTTTAAATGTATCTACTTACTCTTTATCTCAATTTTTCAAATTTAACCATATTAACCGTTTATGAACCAATTTTTTTAATTATTTACAAATTATTTTTTAATCTCCAACATTAAGTAATGGAGGTCACAGAAACAATATTCCGGATCATTAAAAGTTTGTTAAAATTTACATATACCTAATTATTTTGTAGCGGATTTGGCACGCAAGGCTTGTGTAAATGAGCTAAGATGATCGAAGTTAGTTAGTCCAGACGCTTGTGCCGAATTTGGAACTTATGACATTCAAAGATTTAAGATATTTTTATATTTTAATTTCACAGGATGGAAATTGTTTTAAATTTTTTAACTGGTTGACGTGATTTTAACAATAGTTTGAGCAGAAAACGTAACTTTTGTACGATTACAAATGCCATTGATGCATTGAGTAACCATCGATAAGGAGTACGAGAGATAAATCCCTGGTGAAAATGAGTGGACGTCTAAATGACTCCTTCCCAAATAGGTATAATTTGTTTTTTAGTTTGAGGAAAACTTGGGAATTGGTCATCACAAATTTGTTTTCATGCGAATGGATCGTTTATAAGGATCGGAATGATATAGAAGGCAAGATATTTCTTTGAAATGTTATACGTACCAAGTTAGAAGCAAACTTTGGTTATTTAAAAAATCTTATTAATAATGTTTCAATATGATTAGCTTTTCCACGTTATTCCATGAAATCTCTTGATAAACTTGTCAGAAAATGCTATTGACGCTTTAAAATCTCCCTCTTTCGGCAGTAAATGTTAACGACTTGCTCACTCGATACTTGAAAGATTCAGATGTATTAATTGAGCTATGCGCTACATAGTAAGTGAGTGCATCCTAGGATGCGTGGGAAAGTGGTAAACACGCAGCCATTTTAATGCAAATTTTATACCTTCACTGAATTTCTAAAGGGATTGACTGGAACTAATACCAGCACGCTGCGCATTCTAAATTTAAAAAAAAAACTTTACATTTTCCAGTTTCTCTGTTGCAATATTGCCTTGATTTACCATGTATTTCTCGAGGCTCCTTATGCTCCACCAGACTCATATCACGAGACGGATTTCCGTATATATTTATCCATAATTGAAAATATGATATTAGCAGATTCCATGAAATCTTCTTTCTTTTCCTCCCAAACTCCCATGTGCCCCCTGGTGCCGTTGCCGCCTCAGTGGAGCCGTAGCAACGAGCGCGAGATCCGCCTCACCGGTCTGGAGCTGGAGGCAAGCGGAGTTTACTCGTGTGAGGTCTCCATGGAAACGCCCATCTACACCAAGCCGTCGAACGACGAGGTCATCACCATCATACGTAAGCAACATTCTCAATATAGGACGATCACGTCCCATTATCTTGAATTTGATGTGTATTCACTACTGAAAAATATTTTATAATAATCCTCCCTAAATATGTTTATAATATTGATGTAACGATGTATCTATTCTAGTACTATTATTATCTGGGCGAATGTTTATTTGTTCCTGCATTTTCCTGTGTTTTGTTTGGTAAGGTTTTTAATTGTTACACCACAGAGATTTAGACCATATATTACATACATGTTTCAGAGGGCAAGGTCCTAGAACAATAAATTTATATTTATTATAATTATTAAAATTGCTTTATTCTCCGAAGAATTGCTTTGTGGGGATATTTTGCAATGAGCACCATTTTCTTATGGATCTAAACGCTGAAGTGCAGTTTTGGATGCCGAGAAATGCCTTATGATTCCACATATGTTACCATTGAGGCATTAATTTTGCAATCATTTATTAAAACAACGTATTATCCAGCATATGATAGCTATTCCAATAGTTATTTGTCTAGATGATTCCTCTTCAATACCTCTTATTTGTATATTTTTTACAGGAGATGTTGGGCCGTTTATTGTTAAATTATTTTATTTCTCTTAACCAACGCTTCGAATTTTTATAATGCTTCTTCTGGGATCAGAGAGAGTTCCTTCTAAAATTATTGTATAATGATAGCTGAAGTTAATAAAAACTTGAAAACTTCAGTTATTTTTACACGATAAATTTTGAAGGAACTCTATCTGAGCCCTGAAGAAGCATTATAAAAATTCGAAAAGTAACCAATAAACGGACCTATATCTTCTGAAAAAAACCATATTTATTTGAGCATTCGAATTTTCGATTATGAGCTGTGAAATGTTCCATCAGTCCAACTATATTTTAAAAGAGGATTTTATTTCGAGACTATTTTTTAATGATCCCGTCATCCTGCCTAAAATACTTATTTCAATCTCCATCTCTTCAGCTGTCTGAATTACCGCATGCATTAACCTGGAAGTATTTCCTTGACTCTTAACCCTTATGTCAATGGCAGGCTTTCTCTACGTTAGTCAATGGCATGGGTATACGGGTTCCCACGTATGAACTTCGTGACAAACCGAACTAAAATAGAAATATTTCTCCATTCTATGTATGCTCGACAGATATTCTCTGAGAGCATCGGTGAATCACAATGGTGAGCACATTGTAATGTAGCTTAGCATGTTGCCTTCAAATCATATTAAGAGAAAGAAACATTGTAGTCGCGCAAGCGCGCTTTTGACTACTCAGCCACGGAACTGCTCAAATGTTAAGTAGGGGGAATAAAAAAATATTCAGTATCCATTCAGATGCTGAAGGAATATTTTGTGTGAGCACGTGGACATTGCTCGAAAATGGAAGAAATGGGTAGAGCGAAGTTTAATCGGTATGTTTATGTTTTTTTATTTAGCTGTAAGTTATTGAAGTGTGTCTTTTTATTTTTTTCATGCATTTATGTTTTTTGTGTACGTTTCAAATAGCCCAATACTAAATTCGACAATAGTGTAACTCGTTGAAACGTTTGATTAAGTTACTGAAACTGGAAAATTATATATTATATAGTGAAAAAAGCGATGAGGTACGTAAAAAAACCAAGGGGAGAGAGTAGTACAGCAGCTTGTCGCTCATTACAAGAATAGTGGAAGAAATATTTGCATGGATAATTTTTTCACGACGTTGCCATTTGCACAGTGTTTGCTTAGTTCGAATTTAACAATATTCGGGACAGGGAGAAAAAACAAGCCGTACATTCCAAAAGCAATGGGTGCCTCGAAAGACAGAAAGGCATATGTAACTACTTTTGGATTTCTAGATAAAATAACATTCTTTGAACGGTCCAAAATAGAAAAAAGCTGTAATTTTTTACCGAGCATGCATTTAGATACAGCAGTGGTAAAGGATACAAAAATGAAAACAGAAATCAATTTGTATTATAATGAGTATAAGGGAGGTGTAGACACTGTGGACCAAATGATAACCCGCTATTCTACACAACGGCGTACCTATGGCCAGGCCAGGCCAGGACCTATTTTCTACAACATGTTAGATGTCGCGGCCTTAGGAGCCTACATAGTTTATTATGCAAATAACAGTATGCTGAAAAAAAATCATGAAAGGCGACTATTTCTTCGACTGTTAAGCGAAGAATTAGTCAGGTCGATGATCGAAATGCATGCTGCGAATGACCGAGTAACGAGAGTACATTCATCGAGGTGCAAAATAGAATGCATCTTAGGAAATATTAAACCTATTGTTCAAACTCCGCGTGGTGATGAAGATAAAAGTGATTCTACGGGGAGAAAAACTGATCATGGATGCTGCCACATGTGCAATGAACAACCAAGAATAAAAAAACGAGAAAAAATTGTGAACCATGCAGTAAACCAGTTTGTAATGAGCATTCGGTGGATATTGAAAAACCTTTTGCTTGCAAATAAATTTTATATTTATTTGATATAAATAAATAGTCATTATTTAATATTTAACCTTTACTTACCCATATATTATCATTAATTAACATAAACCATAATATTTATGTTCTTAACAGCAAAAATAACATTATCATTATTTGGGTACCCGGATACCCCTGCCGTGACTGGAAAGTATATGTTGAAAATATTTTCCTATAAGAAACAAAAAAAAACTTCTTGTTGGAAGCATATTAATTTAGTAAATCGGTTAGTTGAAGCTGCCCCGGGTTTATTTTTCAAATTTCTCCTTAGAACATAAAATAAATTCCAATTTTCGATCAAACGGGTACCCGGGTACCCTGCCATTGACATAAGTGTTAAACTGTTAAATAGTAACCCGAAAAGATCCACTGGAGAAAACGACACCTTTGATGTATTTTATTCGTTGCGTCACTCGGGTGATGTCATTTTTTCCTCAAAACTTTGCGGGCTCCCTAGAAAAAGTAGACCAAAGAAGAGTGAGCCGTATGTACAGAATCTATCATTGGTTGAACATAAATTATTAGAAATTACTTACACGTTGCTTTGACGACTGTACTATAAGCTATAGTACTCACATTGTGTATGAAATGTTGAAGGACGATATCATTGTTTTCGTTACTGCCGTATGAGGATCAGTGGTCATACGTCGTAAGGATTAGCTGCACCCCCTTACTATGAAATGTAACTTTTAAAAGCCTGACTGGTACCTTCGGAGTGATTCCCATTATTGACTTAAATTTTCCCTTATTATTCGTCGCAGGATCCATTGCAGCCTCATAGAGTAAATGATATGGCGTCAGTATCTCTGTTACGCCAGTTTTTATGATTTGTCCTTACACCAAGAGATGCTAGGTTTGAATTTCACACACTAGCGCTTAAAATATTAATAAAATAAGCAATAGTGGATAGCTAGCAAAAGATTCAATGTTATGTGAGCCAAACGACACTCGTTACATGCACTGATCGATCCCAGACACATCCGTTATTCAAACTAGTTAATGGTTGGTACCTTAAGATTTTGCGCAAAATGAGTGATAACAATTATGTGACGCTTTAATGAAAAGGCACCGGTAAGAGTCGTCCACATTTCAAAATCACGCTAAAAGAAAAACAAATAATAACTTTGCCATAAGCTAACATTCTTGATATTACCATATATAGTATGCGATATGTTACTTCTCCATGTACAATTGAAATTATGTTTCTCCCTGATGTAAGCAACGTTACGAGATGCATCGGTATTTCCGTTACGTACGTATCACTATGTTACAATCCCAAGTAATGTCGTCAAACGAGTTAACCTTGTTTAGTTAATAATATCTGTATGCACTCGGAAAGTCTATTTTTGGGGAAATATTTTGTGTTGGGGAAACTTATCACAGCAAGAAACACACACAAGAGAGATGACGAAGCAATTAAGGCATTGAGTGAATTTTACTTTAAAATTAGTTACCCATTATTGTACTAACTGACGCTTCTCATGCCTTAAAATGCCTTAAGCCACCTCTAGTGGCTTTTGGTGGAAATAAACGAGGATCCAGTGAAATTGAAGTGGTTAGCTGGTAGTCATAATGGTTGAGGCTGCAGTAGTTTTTCACCCATGGTATATGATTGCGCTTCGAAGGCGATCATTTTCAATTTACTTTGAAGATGCGAATGTTCTAGGTCTCTAAAGATTGTTTTCGGCCATTTTCAGTCCTTGCAACTCCTCCCAACACCATGACACTCAAACCCTTAGGCTATAAATTCTATTGGCCTTCCTAGTTTCAGGCCTTTTGGTCATGGGTCAAGTGCCTGGCAGTCTTCTGGCCCTCTTTTGTTATCGCCGAGTGTAGGTCATTCGGCTCTACCGTTCCCTTCCAACACCTAAATTTGATGGACCTGTAACCATGGCAACGCCCCCTCTCAAATTTCCTAGTCGGACCTTTTTCGTTCCTTCAAAGCATGAAAGCGCCAGGTACCGAAGAAATTTTGTTTAGTCGCGGAAAATAAAGGATGAAAATTGAGTCGTCCTTTTAAAAGCGAAAAGCACTTATTTTAGTCATTGAGAGAGGAAAGAAAGTTGGTGGAGCAAATTTTGTTGGTACGTGTTTGCAGAGATGATTGTCAACTGAGGTCATTGACGCCATATAGGATCGTTGGGTGGTTGATAAAGGGAAGAAGTATTTGGGGAAGGGTGGAAAGCTGGAGGGAAACCTGCTTTTGGCATTATTCTATTTTTACGGAAAGAATCATAGGGTTAAGGTCCTATCAGTCGGACGGAGTATTATATTTGGAGTAAGAATGGGTTAGATTGAGAAAAGAATAACATTTAGGGCAAGCGTAAGAGGCTTGGAATTTTGGGAAACATACACGAATGTAGAAAGTGTGAGGACCTATTGCGGGGTAAAAAGTTTGTTGGAGAAATATAACAGAGAAACTTGCCATAGAATACACGGCTAGGGCCTTTCCGAAGACCTGACAACCATATTTTTAGCACTCAATGGATCAATTGAATACCGGCAGATACCTAAATGCTGCTGCAAAATACTCTAATTCGCTGGAAATCAAAATTTTCTTGTGCATTTCGGAGTGAATTTTTTTAGTAATTGGCACCGAAAGTTTTCACTGCAGGGCACAATTTAAAATGCATTTATTCGATATTACATAAACTTATACACCCTCATTAGCACTTATTTGAAATTGGATAAACTGTTTCATCTGTCACCTTTAATTATTCATTGTGACCTCAACCTCGGCAGCTGTTTCCTGCATTATTAAATTTGGTGGTAAATTGAAATCAATTTCACTTGTGAAAGAGATGGGAAAAAACAATGTTTGAAATAAATAAACGCTTTAGTACGCCAAAAATAGTTGCTGTTTTTTTGAAACGCGTGAAAAGTCGAGGCATGAAGTTACCGTTCACAAATTTTATTTTCGAAATGCCGTCAGTGAATTAGAAAACGTAAATCTATATTAAATAATTAAAGGTGATTCATTTTAGTGATCATGCTGTTAAAAAATTAATGTTAATATTTCCAAAAAGAATTACTGTGGAGCGAAGCGTTCTCGACTTCTTCCCATTCAATTTTTTAATGTTTTATGCTTCGTTTCCTTAATACACCTGGAATCTAGTTTTGGCTTAAAAAATGTTACTGTTAGCTTCAGGGATAGCTTGTTTAAAGTACCTAACATAGATATTTTATTAAATGTAATGGGATTCCAAGCCTAACATTCACATTTTTAAATTTATCTGAATATATAATTCGAAAGAATAACTCTGAATAACGTCAAAAACATTTTTTTTCAATTATATAGAACTATTCTAATTCTTCCGGCTAAAATTTTTTAAAATGTTTGCATTATGATCTTATCCCAATTTTTTCTTTACTTTCTGAGAATATTCTGTTCAAATCAAATTCTATATCCGTGGATACATCGTAGAAACCAAATCCTAACATTTGAGTGTGAAATGTAATTGATCTCTGTATCAGCCAGTAAGGCGTGCGAATTTTTCACTCGGCATTGTAATGGTGGTAATGGAGGAGAGGAGGATAACTTCGAGAGTGGATCCCGAATTCTTGAATCTCTGCTCCCCTCTGTGAATAATCCAAATCTTTGCTGTTCTCTCTTTTCTTTCCTGCCAATGTCGCTCGCAAGCACTCTCCCCGTCATTGCTTCTTTTCCCCTTTGCCCTCCTCTCCTCTCTTATTGAAAGTCGAGGCTTGCTTAATGCCGTGATTGAAAATTCATGATTTCCCATTTCTAATGAGTAACTGGAAAATTTTAATTCCACGGTTGACGCTGGATGAATAAGTTAGTGTTTAATTGCCGTCGCTAAGGATCTAAATCAGTTACCAAATTACGAATGTGGGCTCTTAAAGGCACATCCTTTTGCCTTTTTGCATAATGTGAAATGCCATTCGTGAAAAGTGACCGCATTTTATTTTCAGTATCGATGCTCAAGGTGCGGATTCACTGTGATTCAGATTATGATCGCCGGGAAAATTTCGCGCGTGTTTCACAAGAAGGTGACGGTATTGTAGTTATTAACGAAAAATTAAACAAAAGATGAAGGAAATAAAGACGTATCTTCGTCTGCTTGCTTCGTCTGTAGAGAGGTGCTACAATACTATGTAGAGCTTTAAAAATGCTGAATTATTGAGATGCATAAGGGAAACCGTATTTAAATTTATCTCGTAAAACTAAGCGCCTAGGCTAATGTGTAACTACCAGGAACTCAAGGCAAAATTATGTGTATCGCAACATTTTTAGAACATCCAAAGGAGGATTCTAAATGGAAAATAATATGCAAAACTAAGATTGTTTGCCAGTAACAAGTATCGAAAACTTGTGAGGCGGCCTTTCTGTTATAAAAAGTGCACTGTTTGAATCTTTGTAATATTCTACGCTTCTTTCATTATTGTCTCCCTTTTCATCTATGATCGTACAATCACGAAAGCTTTAGGAGTAAGGGACTGTTCAATGATATTTTAATTATTCATCCACATATATTTTCGTATTCATAATATCTCAGCCATGGGCCTTACCAGGGAACTATGTTTGTAGATAATTTCCATAGAGCTTTACAAAACTGGTTATCCGTGAACATATACACTTGTAGCTCATTAAATACGATGCGATAATGAGCAAGTCATTCATCCGCTGGTGATACCTAGTTTGTATGCAAAATCTTTGCTAAGCTGCAGCAGTACTTTACTCACGAGGGAATGGGAAATTCTTAGAGTTACAAATGCAACCTTTTTTACACCAAAAAGCTTCAAACTTGTATTCTTAGTAAATACAGCATGAGGCAATCTCTAAGAATACAAACTGCTTCTATATTCTCCCTACAAGTTAATACAAGCTACTAATATATGCTCCTTGACTGTGAAACCATTGCAAATATCTGTTAATGGGTAATTGGTGGATGAAGCTGTAATTATTAAGCACACTATATTGCGTTAACCGCACCTAGCAATAATGACATGCTTGACGTAGCTTTATGTAAATTTTAATTCATGCAAAGTGATTTGGAGGTTTAAGCTTTTATCTTTCATCCATCCTTTGTTTCCACTTCTGGTAAAAAGGAAGCAATTTTTTGGCCACCAATATTGTTCCTGTAATAAGTGCCGTGAGAACTAGCTTGAGGTTAAACTTAGATTTTCAATTCCTCTTGGCATTAATATTTGGATTATAATTTAGTTTAATCACTTTTTTATATGTTTTACATTAAATATATTGTAAACGTGTTGAAACTTAACGATAACAAAACCAAAAACTATTCTGTAACCATTCTAGAAATTCTCGGGCATGTCTTCTAAAACAACGCTAACTTAAAAATCCATTTGAAGCATTTTCTGAAATTGAAAATCAATTAGTATTGTTCTTGGTCAAAATCCAGCTTCTCATATAATTGATATAATTATTTCATGTGGTTGTATTAATGAAAGGCAGCTCTTTTATCATTCCGAAATCCGTAGAAATAAATTAGTAAATTTGCTAAATCATTGCTAGTTTTCATCTGTTTTTTTTTCTTTTGTCATTCCTGTGTCCATTAGAATTATCATTATTGTTAATAGCTGTAGAAGATCTTGAACAGGAAGATGATGGAGGCTAATAGGGAAAGGGGCGGCGACTATAGCGAATTGGCTTAAAGTGCAAAGTTATCTGATAATTTTTTTCGATAAAGTAAAAAAGCGATGCACAAAGATGCACTTAATGCTCGAAGTACGCTGGCTATCCTGTACCGTATTTGGTGGCTATTGGAATTTCTGGGTACGTATTACCGTATTTAGTCGATTGTGTATACGTTTGACTGGAACCGTATTAAAGAGAGTGATCTCGACTAGTGGCCACCTTATTTCAGAGTCGTCATGGACTCGCTATCTGACAGTCTTGAGGAATATAATTGGAAAGAAGTGAAGCAGGAGGAGAAGGAAAAGGGAAGGTGCGGAGGAAAAGAAAATACCGAACGTGTGGAGTGAAGAAGCGTGTTCTATCGAGGCATTTCATGTGTCATCCTCGTCTCGTGTATTACAGCAGGGTCTTTCTGATCGTGTGCGCCTTGTTAAAGTCTTATCGCATTTTGCCCTTTTTAACTATCAGTAGATAACACTAAGATGGAATCCGCCATTGCTCCGGTAACGGATTGCTTACACTTACTTCACCAAGCCCATTATTATTGCACTTTGGGTATTACTTTCCCAGCAAAGAGAATCTTTTTCTATTTTCGACTTACTCAGAGAAATGCCGATTAAGATTACCACACGATTGAGATGTCGAATAACTTGTTTCCCGCAGTGTCTTCAGGTCACTGTTGGCGCTCTAATGCGAGCAAGGTCAAGTGCACGGTCGGAATGTTATGGACAAAGACTACTTGGCGTACCCGGAAATTCTCACTGTCACCAGACGTCCCAGGACAGCCAAATAATTTCGAGCTTTGAGCATCGACCTGTATGAAATGTTAGTGTAGTTCGTCGCGATACTTTATAACGTGACTGAGCATACATACTACTGACGTAACTGCTACTATTTTAAAATTATCGTATACTTTTGCAGATATAGTTTTTTGATCTAAATCTTTAGATTCCTTAATATTTTATTGCTATCAAAATCTGACTTGAACCACATTGACCCCACCCCGTGGGCAATGATAGTCATGAGATTTTAAATGTATTTCAATTAGGTATTTGATGTAGGAATTTTGAAATTAACATTATCGCTAATTAGAATTCATATGAGAATATTAAATATATAAGTCAATGCATAATTTGATACCCTTTTTTACTTTTATAAAAATCGTAAAAAGTGCGATAATTGTATGAAGGCAGGTAGTATAATATAAATATTGTGTAATTAAGTAGAGACTATTGAAGAAAGTTTGCTATAAGGTAGTGGTCTACGGCAGTAAATATTAGTAGACGTAATCTTTTCTCCATCTAAACCTGTCTGTACCGGAGGATAACCTATAATAATACTAATCCAAGCGCAGCTTCTCGTATAATTCAATGTAGGAGAGCGCCGGTCACTGCTAATACTCCGACGCTACTGACCGGGTCCCTTATTAATATTATGTAAATACGACCACACAAATACCAAAGAAATCTGGGATAAAAATCTAATCAGCAGTCAAGAACTAAATGCACATTAAGTAATAAAACTTCCGAGGAAAGAAGCCGACGAAAAATAATGAGAATTCAGTTTTGTATTTTTCAAACCTTGCACAGTATTTCAAAACATCCTAGTAACAAAATATATTTCATAAATAATAACAGAAATTTTATTATAACTTGTGAAAAAAATATATAATGAGCTCATTCTCGAGCGGTACATTTTTATTATTAGCACGCCGCCGATTATCGTAAGTTTTTATCGTTTTCTCTCGCCATCACAGCTTACATATCCTCTGTATCTGTTTTATCGTCCCTATTATTATTCTCCCTTTTCTCCTTGGCAATGTACAATGAACTAATCTGCCTCCTCCATGCACTCCCTTTCTCTTCTCATCTCATAAGAAAACAGTGACACGTAAACAAATAATAATGCCTCTGAATCTGAAATTTAACTTTTACATTGCCATTAACAGTTGCATTAAAAAGATAATCGGGAATTTTTTTAAGTATTGTGAGCCATGTTTTCTTTTTTGTGTCTAATTTAACTATAGCTTTTTCCACTTACTGTCTGCACAATGCATTAACGTTTCTCAGCAACCAATCCATGAGTGGTTAAACATTCTCTCCAGCTGGAAATCAACCCAAGTTAGAAGGTGAAGCACTTTACCCCGCTTCCCGCCTAGACCTTATTTAAGTGTCCATATAATGTCCGAATGCTCTTGTTTTACCACGATGTGATTATAATTTATTACGTGAAAAACTCACGTTTAAAATGATTGCATTCCCGCGGAAAAAATATTCCTATATTATTTCAAATCCCAAAAAAACAGTTTTTATCCCCATAATTTTTCTTGGAAAGCTGCATCCCGCTTGTCTCTGATAATGAGGACGGCGTTAAAAAAATTCTCGTCACCCCGCAGCAACAACATTTTCGTTAAACACCGTTTTCAAAGAGGGAAACCCATAAAATATTCCTTTGAAGTGCCTAACGAAATCACTTAGTTTATTAGCTCCGCTTGGTGAGCGTCCTTCGTCACTAAAGCAATTAAGGTGGAGCCTCTAATGCTTCAACCCCGAAAGAAGTGCTCAAAATAAATCACTAATCGGTGGAAGGAGGCTGGTAGTCCGACGCGTGACTTGAAGCGTGGCAATTGTTACGTGAACGTTCCCAGAATTCCCGTGCAACAATAATGGATCCCTTGGTAACCCAGAGTGCTCCAATGAACGTCTACGTTCTTTTTCTCTCCAATGTAATCCTTTATTCTTCTTTTCCAAAAGAGGAGTAGGAAATATGAACAACGTTATAATAAACGAAGGAACTAAAGGCGGCTGTGAGGCCGTTTTTTTAACGCCTTATTCTTTCATTTCTCAACTGTTTTGTAAAAAGCCATTGTCTAATTTAGCTTCACCATTTAGAGTATTCTCATATGCCCAATGATAATATTTGAACACTTATACAATAAATTTAGTTCGTAAACTGAACCCATCCGACAACTGCAATTGAAAATATATATACCTTATTCTTTTGTTATCCTTGTTTAATCCTTATCTTATCCTGTGTCAAAATATTATTTTTTATACTCTGGTAATTATTTAACATTTTTAAGTAAATGCTGGTGGAAAAAACCACATCAAAAACTTTTATCCATGATTTATTTGAAAGTTGGCATGGCCTGATATGAATGTAACTTGACTGTCTCACCATCATTATCAATGAAAATATACTTACACAGATAAATGAGTCCTAGCTCGTGTGCTAATAGCATAAATATTGACTAAAATTATACGGTGAAAGCTCGTCCCAACGTTGTTGTAATGAAAAAAATAAGTCTTTATACTATCCATTGTTTATCTGAATCATAAAGATTCATACAACGCGTTTCATGGATTTTCGTCGTTTTCAAATGGTGAAGATACCGGTCAAGAGAACTTAAATTTTATAAGTTGATTCGAAGTAGGAGTTCAAAGTAGTGGTTGTATCGGATGAAAGTTCATTTAGAAAAACAAGTTTGATTTTTTATATCAGCATGTAAAGCATTGAAATATTATATGCAAATGGGTAGATTGGTTGAAAGCGAAAGGAACCTAAGGCATCTGAATGGAAATTCAATGCATTTAATGAGTTGCTGATGTAGGATGAAGTGATCTCGTGGCGATTGAAAGGACCAAATAGATGGATGAGGGAAGGAAAAGAAAGGCGTGATCGGCGTAAGGGAAAGGAGGGTTTTCCTGGGGCTTCAGACTGTTCAGCGTTTTATTGGTTTAAGAGTCCCTCACTAAATCGCCGTGGGAACGACAAGGAGCTTACCCAGGGAAGACAGGGAGGCAGAGGAGTGGTTTTAGTGGGGCAGCGAGCGGGAGAACAAAGGACGGGTGAGTGGGGAAGGAAAGGAAGTGAAGGCGATGAGGAGAAACGGTTGTAAGTGGATCGGGAAACGAAGGCGGCGTGAGTAAAATCTGTGAGAGGTGAGAGAGATGGGGTCGGAGGACTCTTAACGAAAGGAATAGTTTGAAGAAGGATAAAAGGGAAAATATTTCATGTCTATTTTTTTGGTGCGTGAATTGCAGTTCAATCGCAGAAATCAACTCCACATGCAATGACAGGGATCATGCGAAATGGTCCACCAATAGCGACTTTATTGTCATTGAGAGATAGTGGCGTTCGCACATCAATGGCGTAGGGTTTAGAAAAAATATTTATGGATGACATTTTCCTTTAATTTGCAAATTTCCACCGATACGGGCATCTAGTCTCTGTACTTCTATGTTTCTGCTAAATCGAAGAAGAGTGAAATTTCATTTTGCTTGTGTTATAGGCCTCACAAATTTTCTTCCTTCCTATTTTTATTCTCGTATACGTCAGCCTCTAACTACAGTTACCGCTGCTGATCTATCATCCTATCCGTGTTTTTTTATTCTGTTGTCATTTATAGCAATTAGTTGTTTACTTATGAAAATTATCTATTTCAACCAAATATTTTTTTACTGTAAAGTATGAAGACTGCTGTGGTGGAATTGTTCCATAATTACGCATTAACAGTTAGCTTTTTTTCCCGTAGATAAATTTATTTCATGAATTCAACGTGCGTTCCTTCTCCTTGGACATTTCACTGCTGGCGCATCCCTCCTCCTAAACTCCACTGCAACTTACTTTCCCTATCACATACTTATCTATTTATTATTCTGATATTACTTATATTTACTTTAAAATGATGTAAAAGCGTTAAAACTAACAGTGAAATTAGGTTATCGAAATTAGACCCCTAACACTTCATTTATAAGCATATATATTTTTTTAAGATATTCAAGCCTGCCACAAATTCGGCGATGAAATAACGGAGTAATTGTCACAGGAAGAAATCGACCTGTACTGGGATTTTCTCCATGTATTTTTGTTGTTTCTTTTTAATTTTTCTTCATGCTGAATATGTGTTTGATAATTTTTACTCCTTTAGATTAGACATGCTTAATTTATCTCTTGAGTATACTCGATTCAACTTAATCGTTATCGTCAGCGTACGTCGTAACATTTACGAAACCCCCATCTCGCTGGCTCTGAAGTATACTGAGGCTCTTTTGTCTCTGTTCATGCATATCCTCTCCCTGTGACGGACCTTTTTCTTGAGGCTTTTGTTCTTCACTATAATTACGAAACATCTCTACAAAGATGTACTAAGTTCTACATGACTTTATTCCTCTTGAAGCTTCTGACTAACGATGCGCCAAATGTGGATAAATATATTTCGCAATCAACCATTTCTCCGCTGTTTTGCTAGCGTAAAGAAATTTCTCTACATTTCGGACTTATCTTTCTGTCTGTTTTCTCGAGCACACATGAAGTCTGTTACCATGGTGAGGATTAAAAATTAAAGAAAATAATCTTCATAAAACAATTTTGTACGGTATGTCGAATTAAATATAGATTTTTTTAATTTGAATGTTTTTCGTAAGAAATAGAACACTTTGGTAAGGTGTTCTAGGGATAGAATATGGTATCAAAAGTACTTCTTACAAAAATAGGTCACCATTTTTTGCCCTTTTCAAATGCAAATTAAGGTGAGTTAGGTCAAGTTCTCTAATTGTGTGCATCTCAGGTAGCCCAAATGGGAATTCTCTTTTAAAAATTTACTAATACAATCTAAGGACGTTAAGAGTAATTTTCATCGGAGATTCAGGCCAAGACATATTTTATCGGAATTGTTACCACGGTACCTTGAATTTCAATCAGAAAGATGAAGTCTTACTGCTTTATTCCCCAAGTTAGATCCTACGGAACGTCTTTACCTACACTGTTCGCCACTTTCACGACGACGGATTGAAAATTACGCTTGTCGGATGATTGAGACCGTTGCTGAGGCTAAGTGAGAATGTGAACGGAAGGTGAAGTTGAAATATGAGGGCCCAGTAAATGGAAGGATACGTGGACCAGATGCAGGCAAAAGAAGAAGCAGTGTTTCATACGCGAATTGGATGGCAAAGTAGTGCTGATGTGTATGAATATCTGGCACTGATAGTTTATTAGCTCTTTATACATGTGCATTTCCTTATTTTCTGTCCCTCATTTAATATGCGTAATTTTATAGAGGTTTTTCGTTTCTGCTCATTCCAGTATTTTTTACTTTATTTTATCGAAATAAAGTCATTACTGTGGAATAAGATTGATTTCTAGATAGAAAGTGAAAACAGACATTCTATAAATCGCGTCGAAGCATTATTTATGGGTTACACAAACTATCATCCTTACCTATGCCAAACATGAAAATATTAGTGAAAATATTCGACGGATATTAATGCAAATAAGCTGTAACTTACTCAATTTGCAGGAAATGTCTGTTTTACTTGTGACACGGATGTGTGTCCTAAGTCATTATTAGGTAACGTCTCAACTTGGTTGTTGAAAAACAAGACCTATTGATGTAAAAAAAAGGTTTCTGTTCATGAGACTTAATGCAATACGTTATTGATTACGAAATTTTTTTCGGTGTAAGGAAAATGTATAGATTAATGCTAAAGCAGATGTTTTGAACGTCCAAAGATTCGACTCTTTCACAGCGATTAATCCAAGCTGAACGTGAGAAATGAAATACTCGTTTGGTTTGTTTCAACTGATATTAAGTTGCCAAATGTTTTTATAATATGTTTCTTATAAAATATATTTATGCACTGGGAAGTATGCCAGGAGTAGAAAACTGAGTAGATATCATTTTAGCTTGTTAGATGACAATATAACTATTTATCGTAGAGTTAAGTGGTATGAACTTTACGCTAACGCTAATGAATTACCACGTATAAGCAGCAATTTGTATGTAATTCGCTTAAATGTTCGTCAGAGCGTAAGAAACTTAAGAATCTTTTTACGTGTGATTGCTTATTTACTTGAGAAATTAACGAAGAAAACAAAAATTTTCATAATGTATTTTTGTGAGAATTTAACGTGATTTTTCTACGCTCAGATAATTATGTCCAAGAACGCGGTATTAAAGAATACTCTCTTGGCGGATTTGCAGCTTTGTTGTTGTTAATTATATTTCAATGGTCAAGGCATTTCCTTGAGTAAACAAATTAATCAATACCTTAAGTAGCACCCATATTGTGGGATTATTGAAAGAGCTTAGAATACAACCTGGAGGTAAGTTTGCATAACTGAATGTTCACCTCAAGCCCAAGCTATGCATTTGAATATATATATATAGCTGAAATAACTTTATTATCAATCGTATTTTAGTGTCTCGGGGAACCCTGGTCTGCCACAATACTCCCAGCATTGTCATTGTTCGTCCCTGAGAATTTTTTTTACTGCGTGTTGCTCTAAGTGTCACTAAAAATCGGTGCATAGTATTCTCAGTTTTCTCATTTAAATCGTGTTACATACTTCGCTTAACTTCAACTCGCAACTTTCCTCGCCATTGAATGACACCTGTATTGCATGCCATTCTTCTATGTTTGTTTTTATTTTTTTTATCGGTGATGTTTCCATCTGTTCTTTTTGCCAAGAAAACGGCCCACCCTCCGACCACTCGGGAGCTATCGTCTCCCTCCCTGTCTCTCCTGCATATTGATGGCTACTCTCTTTTCTCATTCATTGCAAATTGATTGAGTGCCGGGGTTTGTGAGGGGTAGGTAGAGGGGAAGAGAGAGACATGGTACTTATTCATGCTTCATCAATAAAGAGGGGAAGCCTTTCCTGGAATATAAAAACTTTTTGCGTGAAACTGAAGTCACTCGCCAGAATTTCATGCTATAGAAGGGTGATTGGCATATGCATGCACGGATAAGCTGGGATAACTCTTGAAAAATATTCCCTCTCACGTGCATGCGTTTTGCGTTTTTTTACCGTAAACACGTACTTGCCATGGAAACGTGTATCGGATGCATTTACACTTGTATCATTCACACCCAAGGCGTGGGTTTTATTATCCATTTACATAATTTTGGGAGACATTGTTCGTCCTTCTTACCGGCCTACCATTTTGATTCAGAAATGGTTTCACTATGCTATAGTTTTCGTTCTGTTTCTGTAATAATTTTTTTATATTCGAAGCTCTGTAAGTTTGGATAAGGGTTCGGTTGAGAGATGCAAGGGAAAAGCCGGGAATCTTGGTTTCACACGTTTAATCTTTCAAAGTACGTTTACAACATAGACCGACAGACCGTTCCCCATCGTGGTTCAAACCAGACTCCTCGAGTACTTTCCACGCCCGGGCTTCGCTCCCGACGCGTCGCTATCTCAGAACGTGCTGATCTTCGCGGAAAGCTCATCGCTCTAGGGTGACCGTTGGGAGACAAGCCGCGGCATGGAAGACTCCTAATATGGTCATGGAAATGTCCACTAAGGGATTGCCTTATAAGGACATGACAGTGTCCATACTTACATCACACCCCTTCAAAAGTGAGTTGCTGATTATCCCATAACAGCAACTCATAAAACATAAAAACATGACAAAATATATCAAATGCACTTCATAAGGAATACAATAGACATCAAAATTATTCATTAAAACCAAGTATAGAACTCAAATAGAGCCATCCTCGTTAAACAAAAGAAATTACGAACAATACACTCCAAAGATCTATCCAGAATACACAATTACTGTCATTAATCTGTCTTACCGATCACTCTTACAAGTAGAGAGTGACCATTGAAATATAAATAATATTATCACAAATACCAAAATTGACAAATTTACTCAATCCCGTTACATACCCCATTCCCATTAACGATTACGCGGAACCGGCTCTGGCTCTACGCATAATTCCTCTCCACCGTCCAACCTCACCCGAATTCTTCTTGCATCTATTATTTCTTCTTCACCGGGCATCCCCCTAGCCTTCCGACATTTCTTAATTAATTCTTCGCGCTTCCAATACACCCCAACTATTAGTGTCATCCCCAATACCCCGAGACAAATACCAATATAGACGTACACGTGTCTGCCCGGCGCCCGTTCCTTATCAACTCTCGCCATAATGCCCCTTAATTTCGTCGTCAACCGCGGTGCGCCAATTTCCCTCTCGATTTCTCGCTTAAGTTCGTCCATACGGTGGTTATCTACAGTCTCAAGAGTTATCTTCTCCTCCCCGAACATGTCCAACTTGGGTGACAATATTTCCATCAAGTTTCCCATCGCCTCCGATCTCCCTTGCCAAGTCGCCATAATTTTAAAATTCTCTCCTATTATGTCACACTGACTTACATTCGTTAAAAACCCACTTCCTTCCAAATTGATTGACCTGGGCCGCGAATCCATCCCCGCCTCACTGCATACAAGCGTTATTGACGTCGGGGATGGAACTGCAAAAATCCATCCATGACCCACGCGGCGAAAATACGGAACCTCAAACCGTAATTCCGTCCGGTCGCATCCCCTTGAGCCTCTATCCATGAATAGCTGATACTCACATCCCCCACTAGCCGTACTAATCAACATAACTTTTCCCGGACATACATAAATCGGTCCCACACGACAGTCCTTTAGTTCATCTCCACTCGCCAGGGCGTAGTACAATCTATCTTTAGTGACCAGTAGGGTGGACTCTTCCACCATCCACCTACCGAAAATCTTCAACTCCGGATATTCAATGGGGAAAACGTGGATCTTGTAACGCTCCAGTACGCTACCTTCGCTCCTCAGAGGGATTTCCACCAAAACCCGCAACTGATCCCCCTTTAATACGACTGAGGCCCGCGCTAATTCATAATACCAGTAGAGTGACTCATGCTCACAGGGCGCCAACATGGATAACGGCGGCCTCAGGTTATCTCTGATTTTTTTAAGCAATTCCAAGTACCTAATCGGGGTCACCAAAGTACTACTCAGACGATTATATGCACTGTTTTCTAGGGCGACTCTCAACCCTACCACATCTATACGCACATTCACTAATATTTGTCCCAATTGTCTTAGTGCGTCCTCGTCTGATAGGAGCCCCCTCACACGCGCGATATTCGCTGCAGATGTGCTGGCTCGCTCTAGTGATTTATTTCTTAATTCCACTAGTTCCTCGACCATGCTCCGCAGGAACCTTGTGTTATTCGACACCCGGTCTTCTAACCCTTCCACTACAAGCAAATGACCCTCGATTTCCGCCTGAGCGTTTCCCCCATCCCTTTCTAATTTCTCCAAACGCTCATTTATCCGTCGCAAATCTCCAGCGTCCAATGTACCAAATATCGTACGCAATACTGACCCTCCAGCATCTATCCAACCCCGACGCACTCTGCGCTTCTCGATTAAATCTACTAGCGTCTCCATTTCCTCCCTGACGCGCGTATACTCCGCCCCCATCCGCCCAATGGCTATTCTATAACCCTCCTCTACCCTACCATTGCTGTACGCTTTCGCGTGCCGCCCTAACACGTCAAACGCGGTGACGAGGCGCTTATATTCATCCCGTACCTCCTTAAGGTCTAAATTGAATACCAAAACCCACGTTTTATCCGTCATAACTACATCTTGCTGTCGTTCAAACATTACCCCGCTATGCAGCGTTTTTACCTCTTGACCAACGGCCGCCTTCAAGTGTGGCCGATCCCCACAACCTAACAAAATGACAAAAACCAAACACCATAATACAGACATCTTCCTATCAAAGTTCAAACCTATTCACAACACAATAAAAGCGATTATTACCGAATAAGAAGCACGCACACAAGATATCTTGAAATAAAACGGCATACACGTATCACCTTTCCTAATATAATATTCAATTCAATCAATCACCATAAGAAGCACACATACAATAAATCCTGAAAGAAAACCCAGCACACACGTGTCACCTTTCCCACTATAAAACCCCATTCAATTCAATCCTACTCATCAGACAGGGAGGGCAACCGCCTTTGGCTCCGCAGGTGATAAGGGAACACGGGTGGGGGTGGCGACGGCTCTCTGGGCATACGAGAGCGTATCGGGTAGGGGGACCGATGCACTGCTCCGTGGGAGGAAGGTGGGGGTAAGTATGGCGAAGCGGGAGGGGAAGGTGGGGTGGCCTCCCCACTCGCCTCCTCGTCGACGATGTACCCTTCCTCCGATCCCTCTCCTTCTTCTTCCCCTCCACTGTCCTTCTCCGCGGACGGCAGTGGGGAGGACTCCTCTATCTCCTCCCACTCGTCCTCCTCCTGAAGGGGGGGAGAAACCGGCGCCGCGTTGTCTGGCTGAGTGGGGACTTTCCGCGATGGCCGTCCTCGACGGCGATGTTCACCAATTTCTACGACAGGGGGAATAGCACCACGATAAGGCTTCACTCGATTTCTATGGACCACTAGGGCGCGAAATGGAAGCTCCAGCAAGAGGTTGCACTTGGATAAAACTTTTAGGATCTTATACGGGCCTGCCCACGGCTTATGAAATTTTTTCACTTGTCCCACCTTTAGGCTCGGATCACTAAGGAACACATAATCATCTTTCTTATACTCCCACAATTTCCCCTTTGGCTTAGTAACCTGTTGCCGTTTCCTCTGTGACTGTCTGTCTTTCCTCGCGCATTTTTTCCACATTTCCCGCAACCGCCCCCTCAACTCCGTGACTGAGTGATGCTCACATTCCTCACCCGCTATTTGTCCACATTCAAACGGTGTTACTACGGTTTTTCCGAACACAATTTCCTGTGGGGAGAATCCTGTGCTCGAATGAATATTCGAGTTATACGCGGCCACCGCATAGTCCAGCCACTCGTCCCAATCATTGTTTTTCACATTTACGTAATGGCTCAATATCTGTGCTATGGAACGATGAACCCGCTCGCAACGTCCGTTTCCCTCGGGGTGCCCCGGGCTGGTTCTTAATTGTCTGACACGCAACAGCTTACATACTCCCTTGAATAGTTCCGACATAAAATTACTCCCTTGGTCAGACAAAATCACCTCCGGGACGCCAAATTTCAAGATCCATCGTCTCACCAGGACCGACGCTACGGTTTCCGCCGTCTGATCAGGTAGAGGCACCATCGTCACATATCTCGAAAAGTGATCAATTATCGTCAATATATACTTATTCTCCCGGGCTGTCATTGGCAGAGGACCAACGACATCTACCGCAATGAACTCAAATGGACTTTTGGGTGCGGGCAACGCTTGCAAAGGGGCTCTACTTTTCCCATAGGGACTACGCCTACTACAAGCAATACAGCTACGAACGTGCTCCTCCACGTCTCTTTTTAAACTGGGCCACCAAAAATTCCGTTCTACCTTGTCCGTGGTGGTCGCCACTCCACCATGCCCTGATAACACATGCTCATGATTCCACTGTAGGATCTCTTTTCTTAATCCGACAGGGACTACCACTTTACTTCCATATCCAGTCTTTCTATAGAGCACTCCGTTTCGGGATTCGAACCCTGCGCTTCCCTCCCATTTCGCGCAATCTCCGTCCTTCGCTTGCTCCGCCCCGAAGTCTATCTCATTTTCAGCGATCACCTTGCACACCTTCCTACTTAGCGCGTCAGCGTTCAAGTGCTTTTTGCCTGGCTTATGCGTCACTTCGTAGTCATACTCTCCCAGTTTGAGGGTCCATCTTAGTAATCGACTGCTTGGGTCCTTTAGCCCGAATAACCACTTTAAGGCTGCGTGATCAGTCACTATGGTGAATTTCCGTCCATACACATAGCAGCGAAAATGATTAATTGCCCACACCACCCCCAGCAACTCTTTCTCAGTAGTTGTATACGCGATTTCGGGACTTGTCAGCTGTCGAGAAGCGTACGCCACCGGGTGTTCCTCGCCATCGTGCACTTGGGAGAGAACCGCACCTATTGCATAATTACTTGCGTCGGTGGAGATAATAAAGGGAATAGAAAAATCTGGGTATACCAAAACAGGGGTGCTAGTTAATGCTTCCTTCAATGCTTCCACCGCATTATCACACTCAGGAGTCCACACGAACGCGGTCCCTTTTTTCAATAGCCGAGTTAAGGGCCGGGCAATTACCGCATAATTACTTACGAATCGGCGATAGTAGTTTGTTAGCCCTAAGAACGACTGCGTCTCCTTTACTGATTTAGGAGTAGGGAAATCCAGCACTGCCATCACTTTTTCCGGGCCTGGGCGCACTCCGTCTGCGCTGATCACATGGCCTAAATAATTAACTTGCGGAAGCGCAAAATGACATTTTTCTAACTTTAGAGATAGGCCTGCTGCCTCGAGTTTGTCAAACACACGCTCCAACCGACTCGCATGTTCACTCACCGAACTGCTAAAAACAATAATGTCATCCAAATACACTAAACACTCATTGGGACTGAGTCCTCTCAAGATACCATTCATGAAACGCATAAACGAACTTGGGGCGTTCCGCAGTCCGAAAGGAAGACGGACATACTCGTAATGACCACTGTTCACAATAAATGCCGTCTTTTCTATAGATTCCGGAGCTAACGGAATCTGGTGATACCCCGCGACCATGTCCAGGGTGGTGAAGTATCTACAGCCTCCTAGGTACTCCAGGGTTTCGACAATGTTGGGCAACGGGTACACGTCGGGCTTCGTGATCATGTTCAGTGCCCGAAAATCTATACAAAATCGATAACACGGTTTCCCGTCTAACGACTTCTTCGGCACAATGACAACTGGTGATGCCCACGGACTATTACTGGGTCTTATGACTCCACTAGCCAACTGCTCTGCCACAAATTCCTCTATTAATGGTTTAAAATGATGTGGGGTCCGGTAAGGCTTCCGATAAATGGGTCGCGCGTCACCGGTTGGGATCTCATGCGATGTTAAATGAGTGGCGGGTGGACTCTTTGAATACGCGAACAGCTGACTGTGCCTTTCCAACACAGGAAGCAATACCGAGCGCTCTTCCGATTTCAAATGACTGAGTTTTTTGGCAATTTGTTCCTTTACATCCACCCTTACTTCAGTCGCCACACTATTCACTAGGACCTCTCTTTCATCCTCCCCGCCATCATCTGGCTCTTTTGCTACTTCACTCGCCCTTACTATTAGAGTCCCCTTATTTAGGATCACATCATCAAACCCAAAGTTACTTACGCGTGTCAGCGCACACCCCTCCTCGTTCACCTTACTTATGCTCCGGGCGACCCAGCACTCCTCCATCTCAAGCGCCGGTTCGAGGACACACTCCTCGCCTTCTCTCCATCCGTCTCGTGGTAAGGGGAGGGAAACCACTCTCACCGAACGGGCAGGGATGATTTCCGCCGCCACCAGCCGCACCGGCACCTCCACGCGGTAACGGCGTCCTTCAGAGACCCCGGTCCTCGTCGGCGCGGTCTCCCGCGCGCGCACGCCCGCTTCCGCCGGGTGTCCTCGCGCCGCCCAAGGGGAAACTCCGCCCCCGTCGCTCGGCAAATCCTCCGTCCGCTCCGCCGGCCGCATCCACGTTACCTCCGGCGAATCCTCGCTCTCATTGCGCGGTGATATGCTGTTCTTCTCCGCTGTTTGCGTGTTTCCGATCGGCTGTTCCGGCTGCTCCGTCGCTGCTCCATTTCTTTTGCCCCGCCGCCCCCTTCTGCGACCCTTTCTCCGCCCCCTCGCCGTCGGCATCTCCGTCTCGCCCGTCACTCGCGCCGTCTCCCGCGGTTCTCCTTCCCAACCCCCATTTAACACTATTGTCCTCCCCGAAATCGTCACTTTTTTCCCTCTTACGTCAATTACGGCCCCACATTCCCTCAGGAAATCCACCCCCAGGATTCCGGCGTAATCGCCCAGGCCATTGACTACTTGGGCTCGCAATCGATGCTGGCACCCCCCTATACTAATGTCCATCACCACTTCTCCATGGTTCCACACCATTCCACCGTTCAGCCCCCGTATTCGATACCATGATCTCGTGGGCACCCGGTTACCAATACAGTTCTTCGACAACAAGCTCACCTGGGCTCCGGTGTCGAGCAACATCCGCCTCTTTTGTCCTCCGCACGTCGCTAAGATGATTAAATCTCCTTCTTCGCCCCGGCGACAAATGCGTGAGAACGCGAATTGGGGACTTAGCGGGCGGTACGCTTGACCCCCTCGTCGTTTAAATCCCGCCGTACCCCTTGCCCCCCCACTCGTCTAGGATGTTGACACTCCCTCGCCCGATGCCCCGCTTCCCCGCAGTTGTAGCATTTCATGGCCTCTTGGCCCCGCGGACACTCCCGAGCAAAATGTCCGTCCTGCCCACAGTTATAGCAACCCCCAGCGGCCGACATGAATACTTTTCTGGGTTCACTCACTGGTCTCGCTCGTCTTTCCACCTCTCTCACGCGGACTGCAGCCGCTACCGCGGCATCTAGTGACTCGGGCATCGCAAGCCGAGTGTGTTCGCCTATCCTCCCTACGAGGCCATTCAAAAACGCGTCCAACGCCCGCTCGTCCGCCTCCGCCCGCCGAACCGCAGCCTCCCCCGGGTTTTCTTCCGCCTTTATCGTCTGTATGTTTATGCTACGTATCCGGTCGGCGAACTCTTCAATTCCTTCTCCCGGCCCCATCCTCACATTCGCTAACATCTCCCTATAATACCGGCGGTTCTCCACGCCTCCGTACCTCTTCAATAACAAGTCTTTTGCTACGGCGTAACTCGTCACATCCCCCGCTTTTTCATGCGCCTGCATAAACCCCGCAGCCCCTGCTCGAAGTTTTAACACCAAAGCACCTAACTTGTCCCCGTCACTCCATCCGCCGAATTCGGCCGCTCTCTCAAGACACGACACAAACCCTTCTACGTTCTCTCCTCTCGCCCCCGTGAACGGCTCCACAGCAGATAACGTCGAATACGATTTAGTCCTAGATTCATTTCTCGCAGCACTTTCTTCCCTTTCCTGTTTCAACACCCTCAACTGCTCGCTCAATTCGTCCAACGCTTGCTGAAGTTCCATTTCACGTCCTGACATGCTCACACGTCCCGCCATTTTTACTCACCACTTACTCTATTTACGGCTTATTTTACAACTCTTCGAACTCGCGAATCCCACTTCTGACACCAATTGTAAGTTTGGATAAGGGTTCGGTTGAGAGATGCAAGGGAAAAGCCGGGAATCTTGGTTTCACACGTTTAATCTTTCAAAGTACGTTTACAACATAGACCGACAGACCGTTCCCCATCGTGGTTCAAACCAGACTCCTCGAGTACTTTCCACGCCCGGGCTTCGCTCCCGACGCGTCGCTATCTCAGAACGTGCTGATCTTCGCGGAAAGCTCATCGCTCTAGGGTGACCGTTGGGAGACAAGCCGCGGCATGGAAGACTCCTAATATGGTCATGGAAATGTCCACTAAGGGATTGCCTTATAAGGACATGACAGTGTCCATACTTACAGCTCTCTGTTTTTTACCCTTGACAACTTGCAGAGGTTATCATTTACTTACGATTTTATGTTTTAGAAAGAGGATTTATATTTCAGATACGTTAATATATGAATTTGAAACATTTTTCTTATTTTACTATGAATTTTCTTAGCAATCAATATAAACTCTCTTTTCTCGCGTTGCTTATATGTCATGTAGCCTATTATTACTCATTATTTTCTCAAGATCTATTCAACTATACGTACATGCTCTCCTTCGACTCACCTATCGACTTACAGCTAGAGAAAAGAATGTTAGGACATCAGCCACAAAAATAGAGAGAGAACAGTAACTTTTTAAGTAAAATTATTAATTGTTTCGATTATACGTGTCTTCAATAATCTTTCAGCTGCAGGTCCTCGCAGGCCAATCATGTTCATAGGCTTTTTAGCATTGACGGAAAATAATTCATAATTCCTTTTTTTCTCCCGGTTTATTGCAGGTGCACTAATATTTTTACTTTAATTTGTCCCTAGTCCTAAGTCTCTTTCTGAAAAGCTGGCATCCAGGATAAAAACTAATGAAATATGTGGAGACAATGGTAGCGTAGTCTAACTGTATGAGGTAACCTTCGGGTAAAAAAATAAGGCTAAATCTAACGGGAATTCTACCTTATTTTACTTTATTCCGTTACTAATTTCATTGGAATATACTTGATTCCGTAAATTCTCCCTGCTATCATTTTTGGTATGGTTAATAGTTCTGTATTTTCCTGCTTGGATCGGGGCTAGAAGTTCTATGCATTATCATATACCTCTAAAATTTCTGATTCAACTCTAGCTTCAACATGTACATTCTATTTTGTAAGCCGCTGCATAGACGTGTGGCAGGGGGTGTTACGACACCAGCATTGGGAAGGGAGAGCAGGAACATAGGGAAAAGGAGGGCGGAGAAGACGACGGTTAATTGTAGGTGACAAGGAGGTTCCGCCGCGACTGTGTGAGTGAGAAAAAAAATACTAAATTCCACATTTTTTATATTTTGTCCAAAAAAATCCCGCTTTCGCTGATGAAATGCCAGAAAGGGTGTCACGCTGTTTTTGTTACACTCACTAGTGGTGCGAGGAAATAGTGATTTTTTGAGATTTGGCCTAATCACAGCAAAGTAGAATGTCTCTTTCACTTTTTCATCGGAAAACCTTCTTACTATTCGCTTGATAAACCGTAGTTTCTTCAATGCAACGCCGCAAATATTTCGTACCCCCGCGTTATATCTGAAGTCAAGATGACACCCAGGTATTTGCATACATCTGACTCCTTTATATTAAATTAACCCCTCCCATTTTGTAGCGTTGGGGTGATTTCTTCCTTAAGGTGGTTCCACCGTTAATCATATTTTGTCTACTTATAGAAAAAATTGTTCTCTATCTTAACTGAGCCACAAAATGTTACCTTTCCACGCTAATTTATTCTCTAATTTCACTTGAAATTACATGGAGTTCAATGGGAGAATGAGGGAAACACGAGGAAAAAGAGTATTTTTCCATAAAATATAAATGTAATTTTCGCGGAAAACTGTTTATAAGAAGGAAATTATCCAGAAAAATTGAATAAAAATAAAATATAGGCATCTTACCACTTTATTTTTATAGTTATTGGGGAATTAATTCCGTATTTGAAGTCAAAATGCGGTAATTCGTTAAAAATGTCGCTGCACTCGTCTCCTATGACTGGGAAAAAGTGCTCATTTAAAATAAATTCGTGGTATGATCTGAATTTTTACTACCTTACTTTTGGTTTTCCATAGGTAACGCATTCCATCAGTGTAATCAGGATTTTTTGTACAAAATATCAAAAATGTGGAATTTAGTATTTGTTTTCACTCACACAGTCGCGGCCTAACCTCCTAAAGGAGCGTACTGCAATGCGTTTACTAAGGCTAAGTTCTAGCCCCCACTCAACACACCACGAGTTAACGTATTTGAGGTCCGATGAAAGAGCGTCTAAGTAAGCATTTGAGATAATTTCTCGGTAGATGACAGTATAACCTGCAAACAATTTAATTTTGCTCCTTAATCCAGAGTTTATGCCGTTTATATAAATGGGGATTTGGAGAAGGCCGATCACTTTTTTCTTGAGGGACGCCGGATACCACTCTAGCCATGCTGGAACTAACGCCGTCGATTACAACTGTTTGTTTGTAGTCAGTTATAAAATCACTTATCGAGTACAATATGTTCTCGTTTAACCCGCATCAATGTAACTTAAATAGTAGTTTTTTGTGAGAAACCTTGTCAAATGCTTTATTTAAATCCAGGAATAACGCGCCACCTTGCTTGTTTGCTTCACCTGATTTAAGAATGCCATGGAGTAATAGTCCAAGCTGGGTTTAATAATTAGCCATAGAAAATACACGCCTTCGGCAATTCGTTTACCTCGCCAATTCAGTTTTATATTTCAGTCTCGCCAGGTCAGATTTCTTTTGCCAAAACTTAAGAAAATTAAGACGGTCTGCTCCCAAAAATGTATATTAAATATAGTAATAGTAAATTTACGTGTACTTCGCTAATTTCTCCCAGACACAAAGAGTCGTGCTTGTAAAATGTATAGTTCTTCAAAATACTTATTGAATATTACTTGTTACCATCATGATTTTACTTAAATATACCTTTAGCTGTTACTCTGTAATTATTTTTTCGTAATTCGAAAATTTTGTTTTTTTTTCAACTAATCATGTTTCACAAAGTTTCTTTCAATTGATTAATTTTCAAATAGGCTAAAACTCTTACGATAGCATCGCATATAAGATCAGTGTTATCATTTTTTGACAAAGGTTTTGCATTTTATGTGTATATTTAAATCAAATTAAAGGAATATTTCGATAGATATACCATACTTTTTCCCCCGTACCTTATCCTGGAAACTCAGAGTGTCTCAGTTTTTCTATTTTAACTTTTATGTTTTTTAGTTTTATTTTGTATGATTTGCTAAGTGCTCTACATACTAGAGATTCATCGGGACTCTGCTCGCTTTGCACTATATTTTCTCCTAACATTGAGACCTGTTTTTTTTTAATCTTCTTAATCTTCCATCATTGGTAGAAAAAAATGCCAACGAACGATTAAAAATGAATTATTTAATGCAAATTATCAATACCCGAGTTTGACATTTTTTTGTCTAAGGGGTGTATTTCTGAAAAATAATTATTTTCTGTGCATTACATGCAATGTAATTATACTCATAACACTCATTTTCATGATTACTTCGGTTAGGGTTTCCTGCTTATGAGAAATACCGGAGTAAACCATCAGGTTTATGTTCTAAAGTTTTTCGAAAGTTATTTCTTAGTACAAGTTTTGGTTTTATTACGCTGTAAAAATTGTTTATAATATGTTTGTTGTTATATTCAACAAGGAAAACGTGATTTCGGTTACACTGAACTCAAGTACTTCTTATCTGAAAAAACCTCCAGGATGAGAAACCGCCAAAAGACATCTTCATGCTAAGGAAAGCCCGAAAGCATCATAACTATTTATAATGCAATTTCTTTTCTCGGATTAATAATGGAAACAAATTCCTTCAGACTTGCACTTGTTTCAAAGTTGAAGGAATCAAATGTGCAAATATTCTAGAATATTTCTATTATTCGATTTCATTGTCAAATTTGGTAACTTCATTACAATTAATTAATAAATTCACCCTCTCTTTGTCTACTATATTAATCACAGCGAGGAAATTCCTCTTTCTGAGACGCTCTCTAGGTAAATGAAACCTTTGTGTTTGCGTATCAAAGAATGATTTCATCCGATCAAAAAATCTGCGACTGACGGAATGAAAGCGCCGAGGAATAGCTCCGCGACGCTCCGGCTCAAGTAAAAGTGGTAATCCCCTTCTGCCTCCAAGCACTAGCACTCATGAAAAACAAAGTGGAGTCCTTTGTTCTATGAAAATGAGAATGGCGGAGGAATGACGTGACAAGTGACATATTCGGGCCGCTTTTAATGCTACGTCAGGGACCCCCAAACCCCCTTTCCACTCTTGCGCTCACTCGCGACGGCATAAAAAAAAGAAAATATATCACATGAGAGGAATGATGAGCGAAATTTTCACGTTGGAATAATCCCTCGGTACCTGCTCCCTTCTCAAAACTGCCGTCCTTGAAATCTAAAAAAAGATATATGCATAAGAACCGTCCGTATGGCGCAATGCAAGGATGAGAATTCACCTGGGTACTTGCCTCCGCCCCCGCCAGATAACCAACCCCCACCCCCCACGCCGCCCTCCCCCCCTCGCCCCCCTGCCTCTATCCGTCATTTTTCTTTTTGTCATCTCCCCTCCTCTTACTTCACTTCCTCCATCTCTTCTTCATCCCTCGTTCGGTCCGACTTTCATTCCCAAACTCTCCCATTTCCTATTCTAATTTAAAGGGAAAAATATCACGTGTCATCCCATTTCCTGACATCAAAACCCCCTCAAGACATCCTACGGTATCCTGTGTCTTCACGCCCCCCTCTTGTGACATGTTTTTTATGAATATGAATGAATTTAAGATGTTCTCTGAGTTTCTCCTCTCAGTTTTTCGTAGGTACTACTCTCGCAAAAATTATTCTAGAATATTGTATTCGCTGCGTGTCAATTCTAGGAAGAAGTACTAGAAGAGTTGGGTGTACAGCCGACATATTAGTAATAATAATGGCGACTTTATTGAGAGCGCAATTCAAACTAACTATACCTTCCTATAATTTACCCCTTAGTTGTTACCTCTTCTTATGTAAACTCTCATACCATTGGTGGTGAAAACAAATCAGCCAGTTGCAACTTGAACCCACGGCTTAAAGGTTAGCAGACAATAAATATGAATGCCTCTTGGACTGAAAACTGGCAATCAATTTTTTTTTCTTTGCTGCTTGGTAGTTAGTGGCTTTTATTGCAATTATTATTGCGTTGTATTCAACCCGTAAGGGTAGTTTTTTGATGTATCGTCATCCAGTCATATTCTGGCATTGGTTGAACTACTTCCACAAATTATCTCTTCGTTGATACAGCATACTTCATAGCTCCCTTCATTGAATCCAAAATGCATATTCTTCTCGTATCCTTTCCTCTTTCAGCCAGTATTTTACCTTCCGTGGAGATTTTCAATGTCCTATCCTCTTTTACGTCTTGCTTAATCCACCAACTTTGACTCTCCATTATTCCCTTTGGTTTTAACAGCTGCCATTTAATAATGGCCAACAGATATTTTCTAATAACGATTATTCTGTAAATGTTATTTGATTATGTTAGAGAGTTATTTTATTTAACTTCCAGTCCTCCCTTCACTATTGAATGATTTTCTTTCTACTCATTAAAAGGGCCCTTGTGTTTTCGCATCATCCATTTCACACTTTTTTACATCAAAGAAAAGGAAATTGGGTGCCCAGCAGAAATACGTTACAATATATGTATAAAACGTTGGGTGCAATCCATATTACTTAATCAAAAGCCAACTTTTGGATGACATTGCAATACCAAATCTTGAGATACATAATACTTTTCGTTATTCTGTGCTGATTCTTTTAAAATGTTTGTTACTAATAGCAATAAAATATTATTAAAAAATTCCTTGCTCTCGTTTTTGTAATTTTAAATTAAATTTATTAATTTCACGCAAAACCTGTGCCAATGATTTGTTCATAAGCTGTAAGGCATATATTTGCCCCTAGGATATAAAAATGAATAATTGGGGTCGTCTTCTCTAACATGCCAAGACATAAAAGAAATGTTGAAAATATGAGAAGCCGAGAAGTAGTGACTATAAGTATAATTTTGGGTCACGCATCTCAGGAATACAACGGTGGAAACAAAATCATTCCGTTATCTCAGAGAAGCTTCTAATTGATAGGCTTTGTAAATTTTCTCCCTTTTTTGGTCCGTAAACTTGGCCCATCGATAAACATTTCCTCTGTGGTAAATTAGGAAAATAAACATCGCCTTGTATATGGAGCCCTCACTAACAGAAAAGTGAAAGGAAAAAATGTTTACTTTATAAAATCAATTAGTACAGCTAAGGTAATATTGCAAGTGAGAGAAAGTTCGCTTCCTCGTCATCGTTTTCCTTTCACTGGCCGTTTTCGTAATATTTTCTCTTTAACTGTGAACATTATTTTTATTTAATACTGTCACAGTTTTTGGTTCATTATAGATATGTTTAATGGATACTTAAGTATGAATTATGGTTTTATAATATTTTTCTTTACTATTTAAAACTCTTAACTCTCATTCAAAGTAATTCGCAATTTTGAGAAATTTCCATTTCATTCTTTGTTTATATCACTCTAGTTTTAAATGGCCAAAGATTTTGGTCTATTTTTTTCGTAATATTTATCTTAATTCACAGATAATAAGACTTAAAAAATACTCTTAATGCTCTCGTAATACGTAATGAACGTATTTTCTAAATTACCTACATTCCATCTGTTAATAAGCTAAAAGTTATCTTAGAAAATTCGACTCCGGTATAGGCTTAATGTGTGATTTTCAAATGTTAAAGAGGGTGAGAAGAGGTTGTTGTTCTCTTGTGAAACGCGGATATGGGAGAAGTTAAATGGTGCTAGCTGAGATGATAGGGCAATCAGCTACTACTGGAGACAGATTGTTGTTAAATGAGGGATGACTGATTTGACCTCTAAACGAGGAGACAATTTCTGATGAACAGATGTTATCAGTGGCGGTGGATAGATAGAAAAGATCATCCACTTGATAAAACGATCCGTAAAGGCATAAACTTGACTTTAGTTTGGCCGATAAATTAAAATAAAATACTTTTGGAGTTCACCGAGCTATGTAATGCAACTCCTCTGCTCTAGTTTACGCTTCAAAGTGGGTAAGGAAGTGTGAGGGAGAATCAGAATAATGAGAAGCTAGAAAAGTAGGTCTAATAGATTTAAAACCTTCCTGATTTCTATCCAATTTTCCATCTCTCTGGGGAATTTGAGTTTACGAGGGAAAAAGGTGCCAGATATTGGACAATAATTGAAGAGAAAATTTTACCCCTGAGGAATTGATGAGATGTCCTCCAGAAAAATAGAGAAGTGGTATTACAAGTCCTGCTGCGTGGACGAATTACCCATGATGATGTGGAGCTAATTGATATGGCTGGTATCTCTGAAAGAAGACATCGAGTTCCCAATCCTAAATCTGTGCTGTCATCAGAATGCGCCATGGAATAATCTATATCATCTCGAAGAATATAATGACGCTGAAGTCGTGTCTGATCTATATTCCCATTAAAAATTTAAATAAATATATTTTTTCTGCTAACGCTGCTTTTCCCATGTTACTCAGAGTGGTTACATGCGGAGGCACCAATATCAGTGTAGATATTTTCGCTGCTACTTGGCCTTCTTATACTGACTGGTAAAAAGAAAGAAAGCTTTTGAGTTTACAAACCCATCAAGTGAGCGAGTTTCCTTTGGTTTTCCCTTATAAAAGCCAATTGGGGGGAGAAATAAATTGGATGTAGGGGTGGAAACAGTGTGTATCTCGGGGATGGCACGTCAAAGGGACAAGTGTTATTCACCTCCGCGATTCGTCTCTCCACCCCTCGATTTCCCTCGGAAATGTGAATTTTCGAGGGCAGAAGATAACAATTTATATAAAACATTGGAGAAGAATATGGGACGTTTTAAGAGCTAAAGAAATCTGCTCAAAAGCGAGGAAGGGGTGCCGAGAGAGCATATTTTAATTGGCTAAACGGTTAGTAGCAGTTCATATTAAAGTAATTACTCCAAGAAAACCACGCAGATTTCTCACCTTTATATCAGTTTTAAATGCAGAGTTTCCCACGAAATATCCAGTATAATCTCTTAGAAGTCTTCGATGAAGTCGCTTTTGCGACTAATCGGTCATTTGTCCGCAAAAATGAAATATTTTACCATCCATCTGATATTTTGACAGATCTTTCCTCACTTTCGTTTAGTCTTTGCAGTCCGGTCACTTCCTGTCTCCATAAAGTTTTGCGTGACTTATAAAAAGGGACCTTTCAGGGCATCAATAAAATGTATATTGCACAAACATGAATACAATGAAATGGGACAAAAACATGAATACAATGAAATGCGCCAAGCGTAGAGAACACAGTACAACCGCTTGAATTGTAATCTAAGACGTTAGGTGTCCAAATAATAATAACACGATGTAGCACACACGATATGGGATCGAAAAATGAGGGGAAGTTTCGTTTTTCTTAAAGAATATTTAATTATTAATCAATATCAATTATGACCCCTTCACAGTAATCCCCTATAGACATAATACACTTGTACCAGCGGTTTTTCCAATCTTGGAAGCACTTCTGAAACTCACTTTACGGTATAGAGTTCAGCTCCTTCAGCGATTCTGTTTTTATCTAATCAATGGTAGCAAAACGTCCTCCTTTCATGTTTCTCTTCAGCCTCGGGAATAGAAAGAAGTCACAGGGGGGCATGTCCTGCGAATACAGTGGCTGAGGCAAAATAACGGTTTGTTTTTTTACCAAAAAAATCACGAATAAGCAGTGAGGTATGAGCGAGAGCATTATCGTTGTTTTGCCACAATTCTGGGCGTTTTCGTCACATTGCTTCACGCAAACGGCGCATAACTTCCAGGTAGTATTCCTTATTGACCGTACAACCATATAGTAGGAACTCGGAATTATTGAAAATCGGAATTATAAAGCCCACTAAATTTAAAAATTCCCGTTATTTTTTACCACACCTCCTATGCTACAAAAGATTTGATGGTTTGCACGCCAAGCCAATATTATTTCTTGCACATGTACACCGTTATGTTATCGTTGCTGCCGCTTGACGCGTTTATTCAAACTGTTACATTAAATAAAAGAGTACCTGAGAGATTAGTGACACATCAAGTGGGCCGCTTGCTCTGTATAGTAAGCTCGTATGTTCCTTCCAAAGTTGCAACGTGGGGGGAGGAGAATTTGTGATAGAGGAAGCCAAAGTGCATCTCAAAAATGCATCTCGAGCACGGCTCTTAATCTCGTCAACGAGATTGCGAGCCGTGCTCGCACACCTTTCCTGTCCGTCCCTCCACCTTTCAATTTCCCTGGGAAATCCGCGTCGGCGAGGGCACTGCCTCCGCGCCGAATCCCGGGCTCCGTCTTCTCTTGCTCTTCGCGGCGGAAGTAACTCCCTTCTTCCACCACCAACGCAGTGCCCCCCCCCCTAGGGTACTCCCTTTATCCCCAGTCGTGTTTCCCGTCAGCGGAGGGATTGGATGCAGAAGGGAAGGCCTTTTTGGCGAAGTAAGTACGGCTATTATAACCCCTTCGCTAATGAGGTGCCGCCTCCTCCCTTTCCTCCCCCAACAACCAGCCATCCGGCATCAACCTTCTCTCTTCTTGCCTGCTTCTTTCCGGTCTGCCGGATCCCTTCCCTCCGAATTTACAGCCGTCTCTTCCCACGTTTCCTCCCGAGAAAAACAACATACAAATTAAAACATCCGTGCCTCCGGGATGGAGAGAAGGGATCCACTGCTGCTGCTGCCGGGAAGACTCCGAATTACGGAGAAACAATTGAATGCGTGGGCGAGTTCTGTTATTCGTGGAATCGACTTTGATAACCACTATCTTTGATAGCACACATGATTGCCAATTTACTTAAAAATGGTGCGTTAAGGGTGCATGACAGACGGCGAAATACGTTCCTTTTACGAGTGAGCTAGTAAAACGAGAACCACTTCGGCAAGAATCTAACCGGATACTTCAATGTCTTTCCGGTCTCAAAATTTTCATCATTCAAAACAAATATCTACCTGGCTGTATAGTAAAAAAAACTGTCTGCGTACTTAATAAAATAACTACTTAAAATATTAACCGGCTATCCTTAAAATTTGGTTTTTCTCCGACTTTGAATTTACTGTATGAAATCCTTTTGCATTCTCTTGGAAACCGTAATGTAAGTAGAGGTGAATGGGAAGAATTACCGCGGCAGGCCAAGATTGGTTACATCAGGCAAGCAATGAAATTGAAGACTTAGGAAGGAATTAAATTAGCAGTTACGCTTATAGATTGAAAAGCAGCAAAAAACCAATCTTCGGATGAATGGTGATGATCAGAGACAGGAAAAAATCATTAACGTCATAGTCATAGGTTTTTATCATGAAATAGCCGGTTTTTGCAAAAAGTCATGAAATGCGACTTTCCGGATCATACGTCATAAAATGATAGTAAACACTTCAGTATGTGGAACGTCTAGCGGTATTTGTATCGAAGGGTCCAGTGAGGAAGAAAATTTTCTAACAAAAACGTAGGGAACTGAGTGAAAAGAGAGAAATGGCATAAGGATAGTCAAAGGAATGGTCATTTAGGAAATGTAAGAAAGAAAGGCGTGGTATACTTAGTTTTGGTGTAATGAAAGATTTAAAATGACGAAAATGGAGATATTTTCGTGATATTTTGACACCGTGTTGCGATATTTTTAGAAATGCCGGTAAAGGGATACGGACTAATTGCACATCTAATATATCGACATACCCCACCCCCAAAAAGTCCCCTGTCCGTTTCAAAAGTATATATACCCGAGTTTGAAGTTACGTAGTTACATTACGACTCGTCCGATAACAATGTAGTTTACATCAAAGCGTAGATTATTTTAATCTACGTTGAGCATATGTATTGAATATTTTTTATTCAATTTTTAAAGGTATGTTGTTGAAGTGAGAAGAGAAAAAGTACCCGTTTTTCGGCACTCTCCGCGCAATCACTGATTTGACGGGCTTCTAAAACCAAAACCAATAAATATATCAACGTTATATTATAACCACGGCTAAACCGTACTTTTATAAATTCGATTCCGAATTTTTAATTCTATAACTTTATTTTAACATGAGTTGTTCTTAGTTATGTGTCGTAATTTTTTCTCAACAACGAAAGATCCGAGAAACGCGCACGTCGCACCGTCGTCTTTGTCTTGGCGTTGTCTGTGTGATCTTTCTGTACTTTTGATAGTACAGAAAGTAGTTTATTTCATATCGATTTAAGATTATCGTCAATTTTTCACTGTAGCTACTACCTGCCGTCGAGAGGTGACAGCCTGCCCGGCGTAACTTTCTCTTTTGTCGCAGTGCTCACTGTTGCCGTTTCGACCCCAGAGAAAATGAGTCTGCGTCGTGATTCATGCTGCCTTATCTGAAGAATGGTGGTTCGAGTCCACCCTGGGGTGCAAGTGATTATGTGCCGGAAATATTTTCTCCTTCATTCCTGCCTTATGTGCTGTTGAGTTCAGTTCCGCTTCAAGATGCCTCTAAGGTCACGTTTTTCTGATGCTGAAGTTGCAATGATATTAAGTGCGATTTGTTTTTTTAATCGTGAAGGTGAATTCATCTACATCATAGAAGTACCCTGCATGCCATCACTAGGCTAATATAGTAATATAACGACATACCCCACTCCCAACAAGGTTGCGGGCGTATGGAGTGAAACAGGTGTGCTAGGTGCGCGGCCTGGAAATGGCCATTTTCAAATGCAAAAAAGGCATTTCTGAGTGTTGAGGAAAGACAAAATGTAGTATTGAGAAAATCTGAAGACGGAAATTGACATTTTTCAGTGGAGAAAAACGGGGAAAAGTGAGGAAATGGGCATAAGGAGGTTAATGGATATATCCATATATTAAAAAATTTCCCGAGTGGGTTGGTGACTGGAGGGTGGTGTAGTTGTAGTGTCGTAAATGTTGTAGCGTATTATTTAAAGAAAAAAATCCCCCGAGTGGGTTGGTAATTGGAGGGGGGTGTGGTTGTAGTGTGGTCATAGTTGTAGCGTATATTTTTAAAGAAAAAAATCCCACGGGTGGTTTGATGATTTGAGGGGTGTAGTTGTAGTGTGGTGAAAGTTGTAGCTTATTTAAAAAAAACCGAGTGGTTTGGTGAATCGAGGGGGTAGTGGTTGTAGAATGGTCAAAGTTGTAGCTGAAATAGTTGGGGAAGAGGTTGTGTAAAACGTGTTGTAAAGAGGGGATAGTTTAAGTTGAAGGCGGGAAAAGTCATGGGTGAGATGTTCTAAGCGAAGATGAGTAACTGTTCGACTGCTGCGTCATCTCAGGAAAATAGGAGGAAAAGGTCAGATGTTTCTAACATGGCGTCGAGAAAGAAATGCAATTCACAGACAGGTTTAAGTGAATGGTATCGGAAAGGAATGGGGTCAATGAAGAAAATGAAAGGTTAGTATAAATGCTCATATATAGCATAGCAAAATATGTGAAGTAGGTGATTGAAGGAGAGCGGAAAGCAGGTGAATTGGAGGAATTCGCAGACTGGACGCTTCGATACAAATACCCCTCTCCATATCGGAAAATAAAAATTACACTTTGCAATGGTCCACTAAATTGATTTATTTCTAACGACCCGGGTTTCATAATGTAGTGATATCTTCAGGTACATTGATCATTTTTACATCCGTATATATTCATAAATCCTTGTACTTAAGGATAAGAGGGGAAGCGAGGGGGAGACTTTCTTTTGAACCACCTACCCTATAGTAACTATACGAAATATAATGTTTCAATTTTACAGTCAAATAAATGTCATATTTTTAGCTAAAGCGTCTTGAAGTGACCGAATTTAAAGTAAAAGTCATGAAAGTCATAGAATAAAGGTCATGAATTGGAAAAAAAATCTCTGGTGATGATTAACACTAGAAGGACGGAATGGGTTATTTTGACCCATAACGCGTGTTCAAAATCAAATTTAACTACTAATTTGTGGTTAAATTCATTTTAAATTTTGTGACTTAGTGTATTTTGGCTTATATTTTACTAATATGGAAATATAATTTCGTAATTGTTGTTGCTGAATTTTTTAATTGATGTTATGCCTAGAAGGATGGCTATGGGTCATTTTGACCCATTACTTCTTTCTGTATTAGAGTCAAGTTTTATCACAATTTTCTTCTCCAATAGATCACTGATATTTATTTACATCAACTAAAATATATTAGCACACATTTGATCAGTACTTGAAGCCTTTATATTTCATTTTAATGCCATTCGTCGATAGCGGAGCTCTCCTGATTGCGGCTTACCAAAATTACGGAAATGTTTTACTTTCAAATCTTCTTTGAATGAAGTCTTACAATTGAAATCGCCAGAGGAAAAGCAAGGAAAATATGTCACTTTCATTCTGCCGTATATATTATTATCGTTTCCATTATTAAAGTATGTAGCATAAAATATAACAGCTACATGATAGGATTGTTATCAGCATTGCCTCCATTCCCATAAGGAGAGGTTACAGCGACCAGTGGTGTGACAATGGAAAAGGATAGTCCTGACCATCACTCGTCAAACTGTTTTGACCTCTCACTAGAGATACGCACGTTCGCCCAGACCGTTTTTGTCGCAGAAGTGTCGGCACACTACTTCTGAAAGCCGTTTAGACGATGCACCGTTCTCAAGTTGTAAAATCATTTCCGATTCCCCTATTCTTTTGCTTTAGGCAAATCACTCCGTGGGATGCAAAAGAGAGGAGGAAAGGGGTTTGGGTCTTATGAGACCAGAAAAGCCTATTGCTTTTGTTCCTCCTAGGATTAGTGGGTACATTTTCCGATGCCGAAAAGCTCGTCAAACCTTCCGTATGCTTTCTTTCTGTCGTCGGCTCCTTTTATCGCAGGTGTCCGCGTACTAAATCCCTACCGTAGTGGCTGGCGGCGTGCGTCATTCACGTACTCTAGGACCAGGGGGTTTTCCCGGAAAGGAATGTGGCTAACAGGCACATAGCGGGAGTGACGAACAGCAAATAAAAATCATCAAGATAGAAATGACGAATTGCAAAATAAGTAGTAAGAAGTGTATTTAAAGACTGGTTGAAGAAGAAGTGGTGGGATGTTAATTGGAACGAAACCCTCTTCTTCCCGGGAAACGCACACCACTACCCGAAAGGGACAGAAAAGAAAACGTTATCAAATTTTGAAAAACTGCACAAAGAAAACTGCTAATGTATGTCCTCAATGCAATAGAAGTGTTTGTGGAAACTGTGCTGAAAAAATAACTAAGATATGTGTAAGTTGGGCAAAAAGGTAATCTTACTTCTTTCCAAATATATGCACATGTATATGTCTGTGTATTTATACATATTTTTATTAGAAAAAGTATTATGTAAAATTAATATTTGTGAAATAAAAGAATATTTATCTAAATATGCACAATACTCAGTCAGGTATCTTTATTTTCAAATGTTATGCTTGAGAATAGCCTAAGATGAGCACTGCTGAAGAGGATCAACTGAAATAATTTTATTACAATGAATTAAAACAATTTAAAACAATGAATTAGTAAAAATAATTTGTATTGCTAATAATTTGTAGACAAGGCCTTCTTAATGTCATTTGTGGAAAAAGATAAAGTACCGGAAGAAAAAAGTAGCTATTCTATGCTGAAAATCTTTATGGGTCAAAATGACCCCTGCCCGTCCTTCTAGGTAATGTGAAACTCCCGTCGTCCATGTGTTAAGGAAGCGTAAACAGTCTGGGCTACACACATCTCTTATTTATAACAATAATTTTTAATTATAACCTAACTATCGTTCAATAATCACAAGTAATCAGTGTGGGCGGGTCTTTGCGCGTAAAGAACAATCATGTTACGGCTTTCCGCATTCTTTAAGGAAACAGTGGAGATGCAATAATATGAAATATTTATACCGTTAATACTGAGAAATAACCATCTTTTTCAAAGGACGATGAATAATAAGTAGGAAAAAAGGTCCATTAATTTGGAGTTATAATTATTTAAGGCTTCTAAGATGTGGTTCTAGTTAATTGGAAAGAAAGCCTAAAATTAAAACATGAATTTCGTTATTCTTCGGGTATAACGCAGAAAACTATCCATCCACCACTTTTGGGTGTTTATGTTTGACAGTGTAAATGAGGATATGCCCAACAGTTTACTTTTTACTCCCTTTATATTAGCTCACACTGTCTGTGTACGTACAAACCCATTTGTATGAAAATGAAAGAGCATTTTAAGGCCCGTTATCTGCCTATCTTTGGAAGCACTCAGTAGCCCTGGTAATGAACATAATTAAATCGTAGCCCAGGGGAAAGGTAGTGGACTGTGGAACGGAAGGTGTGGTGTTCGATTCCCTGCTGGAGAAATAATTTTTCTTCTTTTTTTATAGCCGTTTTCACTTACATCTTCAGAATTTTTGTTTTCATCATCGCATTACTCTCTAAACATTTTTTTTTGCAATACTTTACTCGCTAATTATTCATTAATGAGGGTGATCAAAGCTAGCACTTAACCCTTGGACGTTGTGGGAGATGGCCCGTCGTGAGCTAACAACTGTGATTATCGCTATTGAATGTTCAACAACGAATATAAATGTCATATCGAATTACTAATGTTCCTAATGGTTGTCGAATGTCTGATATATCAGTGAAGATAGAATGATTTCCTTTCACAAATTAAATTTATTATCAATGTGATAACACAATATTTAATGGTAATGATACCCTAAAACAATGAAAAAAATATATGATAAAATGCACTGAGAATATGAGACATTAAAACGTGACGTAATGCATATGAAAATAAAGCGAGTATAATAAAAAATTGAGGTTTTGAGGAAACTGTTTTTATGAGGTTATTTTTTTAGCTTGCTAATTCAATTATCAAAAATGCGTAATCTTATCCAAAGTGGATACGCGACGTGTCAAATGCCGGTCGAGGCTCTGCCCGGCCTCGGGTCATGCCGCCTCTCCTCCTCCTCCTCCTCCACCAACCTGTCCACGAGAAGGTCACTCCAAAGAGAGCGGCCGAAACGTCAAAAATGTTGAGTGGTGGGCTGAGACAGCGCCTCTCGCGGCGACGAAAAGAATTTCAATTTCCCTCCTCGTCCGCCCAGATGTGAGGGCGCAATAAATACGAGCGCTTTTGTCCCTTCATCTTTTTTTCCTCACTTTTCTTCCCCCAACCCTCCCCTCCCCAACTCCTCACTTCCCGAAAGCGCGTTACGCCCCGAATTCTTCTGTCTGCAATAAAAAATGACGAATGTTGGCGGAGCACGTAGTGGGGTGTGGAGTGGGAAAAGGGTGGGAGGGAGGGAGCCCTTTGGAGATGTACACACACATACGAGCCGAAGGTTGTCCCTCCTCTTATCCCCCACCCTGTCGTGCTTGGATAATGACCAGGAGGGGCGGAGGGGGAAGGAGAGGACAGGGAGGCGGGCCCTTTTTTTGTTACTCTCGTCCTTCGTCCTTTCCCTTTTCATTCATTCTCTACGCCTTTCTCCTCTTCCACTCCGTCTCTCTCTTTCATTTCTCTTTTGTCTCGACTATTTTCTCGCTTGCTTGCACTCTTGCGAAAAACATATACACACGCATACGCACACGAACACGAGCAAGTTTTAAAATATTTTTCTAATGTTTGTTTTATAGCGAAAAAAAAGGTGACTGGGCACATTTTTAGCTTGAAGTTAATTAAGAGAAATTAGCATGACAAGGGCAGCTCCGCGAGAAAGGTAGATGGACACACCTGCTCCTCCCTTTTACACCTGATTCTGAGTCTTATAACTCACTTCACCGGGGATATATTAGCCGCCTAGGACCCATCACTCTCTTTTAAACTAAAGCTTGAGAAGTTAATCGCCAAAGTTTCAGGTGAACACGCATCACAGGCGTCCAATATGCTTTGCAAGCATTATCATTGGCCAATCCCACGCTACGCTTCACCTATTGTTGCTCTAGTCTTACCCCTCCTATCTTGATTTCTCAACTCTAGGTCTACCCAACCTTTAGCAAAGTTTTGCGTTGGTTATCTCATCAGCACATATCGTCGACGTCAAAGGATGCCGTAATGACTTTTCATTCGCCAATAGCTCATCTTGTTTTGGATCGCCATTCCGTGGGCAGGGATGTTTGTATCAAGTTGTTTTGTGAGGCAATAGATTAATCTTGCTCTGGCCTGACGTGTGAGAGACGATGAGATAACGCTCCACCCCAAATTTAACTCTCCGTTCCAATTATTTCACCTTAATAATTTCCTTTTGCCTCGTGGAAAGGAATTTTCCACCATTCGATCAACATGGATTCAATTCCTTTAATATCCGTTGGTTTATCCCCCTCCCGAGAAATCGTGAACAGAAGGTAAAACTAGTTCTGCGATCAAGTCTTCCACATTTCCACTCATTACTGAAGCGTGCGAGTTAATTAAAGTATTGTTCAGTTTCGAAAAACAGATTAGGCGTCATAATGTACTATCTCTTTCAAAATATTCTCTCTTTATATTCTCTCTTTAAAATGTTTCACAACGAAATATATGTCATTAGACAAACACTTGAGTTGTTTCTCAAACAGTTAAATTATATATCTGTATGGAAGTCCTCCGATTGATATGAAGTTGAAATAATATTTGCATAAGTGCTGGGGAGGACAAGAAAAACATAAGTTTAAGCTCAATGAGGTAAGTAATCGGTGACAACATGTGTATCAATTTTGGCCACGCCATTCTATTTATTTGACCTGATGTTGTTGCTGGTGTTTTTATGGTGGATTTTGAGGCCATTCTCGGCCCTTGATGAAAACATCCACCCCTCCCCCGATTGCAATCTTCACAACAGAGGGGACAACACAATTGCATTCTCTCTAGTTTAAGTCGTAATAATGCCGGAAGTCCGGTCGACTGGTGTGCATTTGAGTCTCATGCTGAGTCTTATTGAGAATATTATTAGTTAATCATGGGAGTGTATATTCTTTTATCCGGTCTTAGAAACCAATCGCGTTTTGCTTCCGTTTTTCCGTATAATAACCTGTTTTGGCGAGGGTGTGCTCCCCTGGGATTAATGTCAAAGTTGAACGAACGAAGAACACTTGAGAACACCAAACATTAAAAAATTGCGTTTTCTGCCGTGTTTATGCAGCGTTTTTGCTGCATCCATTTAGGGGCTGCACACTGGTCTAAGGGAATCTGTACCAGGCGCCGTGTATTCAATACCCGTCCTCCCTCTTGATAATATTCATTATTTTAATTGCTTCCCTAATTTGTATTGGAAGCTCTCCCTAGCTATAAATCCTTCCTCTCCGAATTATATTGTGTCTCCTGGTTCTTTTTACGCGTGTTCAAAGGTTGTGATGCGGCTAAATTTTCCGTCGCTCTCCTGATATCTGTAATGCGCGCGCTTAGCGACCGGCAGGTTTCACCGCGTTTATGGGCTCCCCTTTGAGCAAGGGACGTTGTACACTCCTTCACATAATTCCTGCGGAATGGTATCCTTATGACCACGTAAAGAGTTGGTTATCTTGTTCGCACAGTTGCATCCCGTGACCACGTCATGTTTCTTCAATACGGAGGCAATCCTTTCCAAGGTTCCTGCGATAAACGTAATGGTGACATATGATGTGCATTCCTGTTCAGCTTATGCAGCACTAATGAATAGATACAGGTGGAATATGGTCCTAAGAAGGACCATGAGGGAGGAGGAAAAACGAGGGAAGTCTTCCACTAAAAACAGGAGAGAGGAGCAATGTGAAAGCGTAAACCACGCGAAGCTCTGCTGCTCCTAATTGAAACCTGCTTATTGACGAGCGTGCTTATGTAAGAGGGACGGAAAATAAACAATTTAGCCGCTCCGTCTTCTGCGAACACGCGTGCATTGAACTAAGACAAACATTACATTTTAAGAAGCTTGAGCAATAGCTAAAAAGAGCCGATAATACCCAAGGAAAATTAAGGAACGGAGAGGTATCCAATATACAGCGCCTGGAAAAGTGTTATCCTCACCTCAACCAACTACAGCACCCAAAAAATAGGCGGCAAAAATGACGCCGCATAAACACGGCAGAAAATACTTCACGAAACTTTTGACCTGAAGACAGTGGAAGTATAGCCAGTGAAACGATTGTCTTATAACAACCAACTCACGTGGAAGAAATCCCGGAAAAATGGATAAATTATCATTCCAGCGCTCTGTAAACCTAAGAATGAATATTTCAGGAGGCGTTTTTGAGAGAGAACATTTTAAGTTTTTTTCATTCAAAACCACCTAAGTAAATGTCTATGATTTTTCCTATGTTCTATGACTGCAATCATTTATAATAATAAGAGTTCGATATGTGGCTGAACGGATAAGAATTTTTTTCATTGAATAACTAGTCCCACATCATTATATTCTGATATTTCTTTGCAAGGTACTGCGGCTTATGCTAAGAGCCGAAGTCATGTAAGAATCACGTCTGGTCACGAATTAATTTGTAGCTCACAAAGTTTGCATCACAAAATATGGATCTTAAAGAAAAATAATTTGAAATCTTGGATTCTCAAAAGAATTCCTCCTTAAATAAGACATTTTTTCAACATCAAATTACTTTAATGCTTTCCCATTCTTATTTAAGACTTAGAACTTTTACAGAGAATTCAGTTCGTAGCATTTTACATTCCTGGAGTAGTTTAAAGCCATTTATCATTATCAAAATGGCGAAAATTTATTTTCTTCAAGCTGAAGGGGGTATGCTGCTGGCATGAACGTTATCAAACGTTCCATCAAATTCTAAATCGAACCCCATTCATTTCATTCTTACTGAATCTAAGCTTCGAGCATGTTAAATAATCATTACTTCATTAGTGAAGTAAAAATCGATGTAATTTGCGGTGAAAAAACCAAGCTACGTGTTATTAGGAGATTTACCATATTCTCTCCTTGTGTATCAAGTTTGAAATTCACACATGTAATTAAATAATCGCTCCCTCAGTAGCCTACCATATTGGGCCAAAAAAGGACCTATGGTCTTATAATGGCCCCTTGTTGGCCCATCACTTTACGCCACACGTTGAAATTTTTATAAATATTCCATTCAAGCAATTAATTGCAATTGCAGAAAACAAATTAAATTCAGATTTGCTTTTTCTTAGATAATTTCTTTTCAATCGTCATCAGATGTGTTCTTCTATAAGTTCGGGCACGCCTTTTTGCAATTTTTTATTACAAGAATCACTGAAAGATTTTTTTCAATATTTGAGGTAATTTTTTATTTCAAATGGACTCCTAAATCAACTATTAAAAATACCCCAGCCAGCGCCCTATATTTTCTTTGCGAAGTCAATTGTTGGAAATGCTACATAGTGAAACCTATATTAAGTTAGAAAGCAGGAAACCGAGGAATAATTACCACCCACTTGTGGAAGCTAAAGACTAGTAGGTACGTGTAGGAGATTCATACAGTGAAGCCAGTTCTATTACCAAAGTTTTGTACGTGAAACAATGCTCGTATATCTAATGCTAAACGACTATGGCCGTTAAAAGAAGATGAACAATCTTACTAACCGTAAATGGTTTTTATTTAAAACTGTTTTAAAAAATTGTTTTTAATTAAATGTGTTTTATAAAAGGTAATTTTTATTGAAAAATTTTTCATTAAAAATAGTTTTTATTTAAAAATGTTTCATTAAAAATAGTTTTTATTTTAAAAATGTTTATAAAAAATTGTTTTTATGAAAACATATTTTAGGTTTAAACAAATATTTTGACGCTTATTCGTCATCGTAAGGCACCAATTTCTAACACCAAAATGCGTCGGTTAAAGTAAGAGCCATTAGTGGACGGTAGAACTTTTTGTTACATTACTACGGTTAGCGTGTTGCTCCCACACGTCTCGATCGAAACGATATGTTTTGAAACGACCTCGGTAAGTTTGCGCCGAGAAACGGCAGCAATGGATAATACTATCCACTTGCGAATGATCAGCGAGTAAAAAGCCTGTCATGTAATATTATATTGAAGATATCCTCCAATATCCATTCCTAATATCATTTCTGTCCCTCGGCGCAGAGCGGCAGGCGCAGGACCCGGAGGTGTGGGGACGGAAGCCGTCGTACGTGGTGGGCGAGAGTCTCGAGGTGAACTGCACTTCAGCGCCCTCCCATCCCCCGGCACACATCACGTGGCTCGTCAACGGACGACAGGTAAGTGCCGAACGCCTAAACCGCCACCTCCGTAACACTACCTATCAGAGATAACAGGCTAATTCGAGTAGTCTACCATTTATTCTTGGTTTTCATTGATACAGTAACACACTCAGAGGATACTCATGTTACTTCGTGGTGCATTTGGATGATAATTTTCCATTTTCCAAATTCATTTTATTATTTTTTAAAGTTTTTGTACCCACTAATAACTTAAGTAAGGCGATTTGTTATTTGCGGCTCAGTGGCTGATATCTGTTGTTTTGTACATTGAAGTATTTTTGTTAGACAAAGAAGAGTCGGTTAACCCCAAACAGGATGTTATCCTAAGGATAACCTATGTCCCTCGTTTTGAATTTTTTGTAATATTTACCTTTATGTGTATTTATACGAGGGAAAAATTAATAAATAAAATAAAAAATAAATAATCTTGAAATATGGCTGCTAAAATGCTTTGGGTTCCGTTATACGCATTTTTGCCAAGAGCTCTCATATATAAGCCAACCACTGGCGCCATTACGAGTGAATGGACTTTGGTTGTCGATTAATTGTTTACGTTAGATATATTTGAAGCAGTTAGGACCATCTGAGAACAACGACACCCTGCTTCTGTAACCAAGAAGCTCATCACATCGTTTGGCTGGCTGAGGAGACATGCATCATCCACCCCAGAGTGACGAGTGAGATACAGTGACGAGTATCTACCTATTTTTCCTGTATTTGAAGCGATTTCTTACTGTTAGGCATTACAACTACGGTGATGAAGACAAAAATATCGTGTTACATTGGATGTCTTTTCAGGTGGTTCATTGATGCTTTGTCATTTCATGGTGAGGGTATTCAGAAGTTACTGCTACTCTTTGATTTTGAGTTCAAGAAAATATGGAGTGTTCAATTTAGGAACAGTACAGTCACAAATTATTCATAAAGATTATTACAATATTGAACTACGCTTTGAATAAAATTCCTATCTTGAAACCTTCAAGTGAAGTGACGAGTTTATTTAAAAGATGGTATATTTCAAGTTTAGGTATTCAATTTTAAATTTTCATTCTTTTAAACAAATAATTCAGGTTTCCATGTCACCGAAATATGATTCTATTAGCGGTAGATTTTCCTGAATTTATATGCCTCTGAGCTTATATCTCTTATACGTTAACAATTATTCTATAGAAATCTCACTAGAGTCTTAGTTTATCATGTTTTACTGTCATGTCAGCTTCAATCAATATTACAACGTGATCAGAAATTCTATCATTATTTTTATACAGCGAAGTCACCTACTTTAACTACTACTATAATCCCTCATCGTTTAATCTCTAGTCTCTAATTAATAAAAATTATAATATTGTATTAATCCAGAGACATATTTACATGTGTATAGGACACGTCAGAGGAATAAAGCTACAAATAATGTTAAAAATAATTTTACGAATAATGCTGCAATTAAGTTCTATTAAAATATTCCTATACAGAATAAAAACAGTTCTTAATAAGATATTTGAATGATTCTTTTTGAAATCATGACAAAATTGTTATTTCCTTGATATAGTGGGGCAACTTGTATTATACATGAATGCCAATGCTTTTACTTCATTTGTTTTGGGTTTTTATAGGGATCTCTCGTCATGAATGTCTTTTTTACTCCTAGTGTCATATTGATGTATCACCACATTGAGACTGAATTCAGTAACATTAGTTTTAACAAATTAAATTAAGCAGAAAAGATATATACAACGTAAAGGTAGAATATTATATTTTACAAAGAAGGGCTTGCAGGGATTGAATTTCTTTTGAATGAGAAATAGTTCTAGTTGCAAAACTTATTAAAATATTCCTTGTTAATGATATTTGAAAATTCTTCCAGAGCTTTTAAATAACATTTTAACAATTAATAGCTATGTTATGTGTTTCAAGGAAGATTTCAGTAGGGATTGTGGGAAAGGAACCAAGTAAAATTATTCGAGATCAATACATTTTGTTTCTGAGTTTTGGTTCATCTGAGGTTTCTAAAGAAATATTTTAAATTAAGATGAATTGCCAGGGAGGAGGAGGGATATAGACTTTTTCAGGTGGCATCAGGTTATCAGGTGGAAAGCCCATACTCATATGATTTGAAAATTTGAAATTATGATAGAAAGGAAAACAGGCGTATTTGATGGTAGCCTACGCACAGAAATAGTTTTTACCCTACTTATCTGAAGTTCATTCTCTGCGGTTAAGACGTATTTTCCTATAATTCACGGATTTAGTCGTATTGTGCTTAGCATTACCTGATGATGATGTTATAAGACATCAAAACACGTCGTTGCTTAAAATAAATCAGAGGAAAAGTACAAAATTATCTTCTCATTTTCATGTATTTTCCTGCCGAATATAAAACATGAGAGAGAGGACTTTTAGCGGCTGTTTGTGGTATTTATTTCCTCTTTAAGTCCAAAAATCTTATCTAAATTTTTAAATTATAAACTTTCATTTAATGTTTCGCAATAACTCTCAGGATGCTTAAATCTGTAATTAGGAAACTTCTTCGAAGCAGGGCTATAAAATTTAATTATAAAATCTAAGATTATTATTTTATCTACACCCCTATTATTGAAAAACGAAATTTCTTCCATGTATCTTCGCCACTTTTATAGCTATGAATACGTAAAGGTATATTGTTATTTAAGTTTTTTCTTTGAAGTAACCACTATTTAAAGTAATCTGGAATTGATGGAGAGTTATATCGTATTAGCATATTCTATTCAGAGATTAACACCTTCTTTTAGCGGATTATTATCAGTAATAATTATTGATGATTGGGATTTTGATTGGTTATGAGGGAATAAACAAATATTTAGACAAAATGTAAGAATTTGTCTGCGCATATGCATATGAAACACTTTTAAAAAGAGCCACCGTGGCAGGGGCATAGTTAACCTGAAAATACTAAATACTGCTCTCAAGTCCGGAAAACAATATTATTCCAACTTTCTTTCAATTTATTCCAAATTCCGATTTATATTTAAATTCATATTATTGAGGAGGAAAGGCATAGCTCTCATCATTTTTTATCGTAAAATTGAATGAGAAATTAAATACCAAGTGCTTTCCTGGCGTATCGACAGAATGAGACGTTGAGGGAAAGGAGTAATATAATATCGATTAGATTTTTAAAAGAGGATCAGATGGTTTATAGACGATCCTTATTCATTACAACTCGTTAATATAGACTAATAAATGTTTGTGGAAAAACGAACCTTTCGCTAAATCAATTCCGCCATTTATTTCAATTCGTATCCATTGCCCATTCAGGAAATAATTTACAGCTTCATATTTTCCATCGGTCCTTTCCAAGAAGTTCGACAATTGACCATATTGATCGTTTTTGAAAGATGTAGTGCCTACCCAGGATTTTTATCTGTGTTCTCCTAGATTAATCTAACCCAAGCCTTTTATTGCTTTAGTCACATGTAAGGCCGTTTGTGGATCTAGATACATTATTATTATCTTGTTCCACGAACATTCTCAGTCGTTAGACCCCTGGTACCATGCCATTCCTTTCACTGGGCACAATGAAATTCCAAAAGTGATTGATGCAAAGACATGAATAGCGAAAATTATTGAGTATTAGATGCTCACTCAGTAGCAAACTTAAAAGCCCAATTGCGGGTGGCCTCCGCACACAAATGCGCAGAATCAGGTAATCTTCTCCACGGGCCTTTTTATTCTTTTGCTTGTGTCCCCAATTTACGATTGCCTATATTTTACACCCTGGATTTGCCAACCTCCCACCCACTCACAAAGAGACTATAGAGATATTGGACATCGTACAAAATTGCAGCAGGCCGGGTCAAGATTAGCATTCAAACGGAATAAGAAATGGATTGCAAATAACAATTTGACATAAAAGGGCTACCAGACGAAGAGCGAATGGTACATCGAGTAAAATACTGTTTGGATACTACTTCAAAGGTCTGCCTTTTTACTATATGACTGCGCGGCAGGAGTGTGTCTTGAGTTATGAGAATAAGAAAATAAGTTGTTTTTATTTATAAAAATACTATTTTTATGCCCTCACGCGCACTTCTCCTCCCCAAAAACTGAGTTAATCGCCTCGGTATGTCATTTAAGTCATTGACTTCCAGGTTCAATTACCTTAATTTGATATTAGGAGAATTTTATTGTCATATAACTGGTCCTCCATTGCATCAAATATCAGTTGCAAAATTCGGAGACGGAAGTATTGCTTGCTTCAGAAATGCGTGATAAAAGTGATTGATGATCGTCCTCTGATTAATTATAATAATATTAGGTAAGTTATAACAATTATTAGTGCTGAGTAAAGAAGCAGTTGAGATGAACTCGATGTAATAGTTTCCTGCCCCACAATCTTTTTACTGTTAACATAGGTTCTCTCATGTGAAAACACTCTAGATATTCTCGATGACGTAACTGATGAAGATTTTATGGCACAATCATGAGTGATTCGATTTTTGTGTCTTTAAGACGATGGTGATAGGATAATGCAAACAGATTTTATTTTCTCCTGTGAAATTCTGGTCGAGATCCCATTAATCGGACTGAATTTGTCGAAAAACTGTGTGTCGAACAGACTATCGTAATCATTAGCGCCTTCTATTTGCCACACATACCTGAACCAGGATTTCTTCCAGGCATATCCCTAGCTTGTAATTTACCCTAATTACTTGCTGCACCACTAACAGCGTTACTTCTGTTGGATTAGAATAACGTTTAACCCGATATTTTACCTAGAAGTTATAGTACTGCATGTTTATTTAGTTTTTTTTGCCAGATATCCCATTCGAAATTTTCTTTTCAAATGTTACGCTTTCTTAATAACCTGATTGGCACACAAATAAGTTGCTATATCACTAGAATTGCGTATCATTTGATCTGCGCTCCTTGTTATCCGGTGTCTTTGCACAAAAAATGAAGAGAGCTCGTTCCCTCCCGTGGAAAACAAACGGGTTAAGCAAATTACATGCCTCTAAAACGGCGCTCATTCCAACCTCTTGACAAACTTCAGCGTTTCGCGACGTCGTTCAACTCCTCGCCCTCCTCCCTCGACCTCTCCCCGTCCTCCTCCTGAACCCCTTCTGCCTCCTCCATCAGGCTCTCTATTCCTCGGGGATTTCTTGACTCAAACCCATGAGGGGTACTACTTGCGAGATCTTTGGGTCGTGTAAGGAGTGCCTCTTCAGGATGAAACCTCGTCCTTGTGATTTTTTTAATCCATGGAAAAATACATCACTAGGAGATTTTTTGACAGAGGAGACATCCGAAGCCAAGTTAAAATAATGCCTCGCAGGATGGGAAAGCAATATAAGCTAGGCGTACCCTATGTAGTTAAAAGGGATAATGTTGATCCAAATGCAAGTCAGCGGCTAATATATCGACAGGTTTTTCGATATTTTGCCCATTTTGTGTATAAAGCCACCCAATGCCGTGTTTTATATTGCTTCATCTCAGAATCTCATATTTTCTACTCCTTTTTACCTTTCACTCCCCAAAATATATTTTCTCGAAACTTTCACTCCGCTTCTAAAGTGGTGATCCCATAACAGGGAACAAAGGAACTGACCGACCATCACCGATCCACACTTTTGTCTGAGTGAAAAGGGATAAAGGTGTCTTGACGATTTTTCGGGCAATTTTCTTTGCTTTCCCTTTGCCGTCTAATGTCTTTGCCAGAAGACTCTTTGAACTCTTCCCCGGCCAGAGAGTTGATGGTCTTCGTGTGATGATTCATGAATCTTCTGTCCTTAAGTCATGAGGATAAAGTTATCTCACGTTGACCACTTCTCGCCCGGGCCCAGCGTTTTCTCCGGTTCGTCAAGAGTATTTTCTCACCTTTAGAGCGGGTAGAATTGGTTCATATTGCTGTGTTGAAAAAGAATTTTCCTAAGCAAATTCAATCGTACTGAAAGGAAATGTTTTTCATATCTCTGATTTGGATCAGGAGCCTACACGAGCTGAAGCTATAATAATTTGAAATATTTATTTTCCGTTTATCTCCAAATAATATTTTCAATGAAGACCCATCATATGGACGTGAGTGGGTTTCCTTTTTCAATTTTAACAATCATCCCTGTTAACTAGACTCTTCAAATGCGGACTTACACATGAAGAGACCATTTCACCAAGATTTTTTTTAATTTAAAATTTTACTTTGCTTTTAAACTGATTGCTTACAGTGCGCACTGGATCAAAAATCTTTTACCAAAGCTCACTTATTCTTTATTTATTGTAGATATTTGGATATCAAATTTGATGTAGCTAAGTTTATATCATTCATTGAAAGGATTATTTTGAATTGAATTATGCTATGAACAACAGCGGACCGGGTGATTAGGTTTTACCGAGATTCTCAGATTCAGTTCTCTGAATAGTAATGTTCTTTTCTTTCAAAAGGATGATTTTGACGCAATAAAATAATATTCGTTATAACTTTTTTAAACTTTGCCACCTTTCATTACCTCTCTCACGATGTAAGACAAAGTAAAGACATTATTTTGACTTAATTGTGACCTGTTCATTAAGCAAAATCTCTTGCCAGCTTCAATGGTACTCAATGCAAATCCATGGTACTTGGATGAGTAACTTCTCATTTTGTTAAGTTTTGTGGTTTAAGCTTTGATAACAAGCTATGCCACATGTAAGAATCTTGAAATGCATAATGGCCATCCATATTTTCAGTTGCAACAAGTCATTCTCAAGTGACATAAGTTGTATCAGCCGGCTTAGGTTTCAATATACAATAATGCTACTTCCTTGCCTATCGTTAATTCGTGTGCAGTGCATTCCTAATTCATGTTGTTTTATCTAATATGTTTTTGTGATTGGCGTTCGTTAAGTTTAACAATCTCTGCATAAGTGAACCTGCGAAGGTTCAAGGAAAAATATTTTTGTTTCAATTACATAATCTGGGGTAAATCTCTCATAGAGCTGAGTTCGAAAATAAAAAAGGTAAAAGAATTTCAAAACTCTAGTCTGCTATAATTAAAGCCCGGAAACTGTTCTGATAAAGTGAGATTTTGCTAACTTGCATACTTGTTTGCATTTTTATGTTCCTGTGACTTACTGAAGTAAGAAATAAGGAAAGCTACTAGAAAAAAAATTATTTTCCTTTAAAAATTACTCCATGTGCAACATCGGTATTCTGCAAAGGGTATTCTTTCTTATCTCGTAATTTAAAATTGGGCATTTCTATTGCATACTTTTCAATGAAATTATACGTAGTAAACTTTTAGCACCATTGTAGAATATCTACGCATTATTTGACTTACAGATTCGGTTGAAGAGCGCTGTTCACGAGTAGCTACGGAAAGTTGGACGGAGATACTTCCTTATTTGAATTTTTATTAACAGACACAGTTAGTAATGCAAGTGAATTTCAAGTGGTTTGCTTGATGAACTCACTGCGATAATCGAAATTTTATTTTCAAAGACTAATTTTATTCTACCAACTTAAAGTTCCACAATTTCCGACATGGATTAAATGAAGTTCTTTGTTTCCTTAGATGCTATTGGAAAAGTTCAAACAGTTTATCGGTAACTCCAAAAGGCTCGGAAAAGACGAAAAATCAATTACCAAAACTTAAAGGGCAACCCTTTGCAATTCTGAGCATCTCAAAGCTATCACGATATCGATTCGAAGCTGGCTCTCCTTGTAAATTATTAGTTCGATATTTTTGGAAGTGTGGCAGGTGAAATTGCTAGAGTGGCAGTTTGTGAACGCGGTTATATAAGGAAAAAGGGAGTGGTTTTGGTGGGAGCGGTATGAATTGGAAGGGTTAAGGGTTCTCGAAGGAGATGAGGGTTAAGTGAGAGGGGTGTGGCTGCTCTGGTCGGGACAGTCGTGAAACTCGTGTAAAGGAAGATTGGGAGGAAAGTGAGGATACGACGAAAAACGTTCTTTGCAGAAAATCCGATGAATTTCATTAGCAACGGGGGTGCGACGACTGGGCATTTGTGAGGTTGAAGGGGAAGGGGTGTATGTAGAAAGGGGAAAGGGCGCAAGCAGGGGCCGTCTTTTTTTAGAGTGAACGCGCCAACTTAAGCATGCTGGGGCGCTTGAATTAATAAGAGAGCTCCCATCACCTGCTAGCAAGGCCCATACCCGCAGCTATGCTTGAGGATAGTGATGACCCTACGCATCGAAGATGAGGTACGGCAAAGAAGAGGGTAAGAAAACTCCAATGGCATAGTCCCTCATGTTCCTTTAGATCCCTTGCCCGCATCCTCGTGATCGCTGTGGCGAAAGGAAAGCGAGAATTCCTTACCTCACTCAATCTCCATTGGAGTCTCCACCCACATTTACTCCCTTTCAAAGAAATTCCACTCCCCTTCCTCAACATACCCTTTCGGAAGTAAGAATGCACAGTCGTATTTTTTTCCCAATTGATTGCTTGGAAACGCTTCCGTAGTATAACATTATTGCGTAGCACTTTTCCTTTAAAGTTTCCTACAATTCACTTGATTCAATACGCTTCCGGAACGCAAAATAGATTACTCTCATTCGATCATGTGGTTTTGTGTTCTCACAGTTATCCGGGAATAACGTGCGAACGGTAATGAAAGAAAAACTCAATCCGCTTCTCATTAAACTAATGGAGCGGATGTGATTCCACGTACGTACTTGTAAATAAAGGCTGTTTTCCTCTTCCACGTCAACCTGACTCGGGAATCTCTGCTGGATTTGGGCGTTACTTCATGAAGGGAAAGCATTTGAAATTGAGACCGGCCTCGAGGAAAGAGTATTTTTTCATGATCAAATTTCTTTGAGTAAAAGACAAAATTAACATCGAACACTTAAAAGTATTTCCCAATTATAATCTAATGAATTAATTATATGTATTAAGTAATTAAGTGAAGAAAGAACATTGATTACATTACTAAAACAAGCAAAAAATAAATGTGAACCCAAAGTATGTTTCACTCGAAATCTTGCCACTAGGACACCTACTACTATGCATATAAATAGATGAAAACTATTTTTGTAATTAGTATAAAAGTATAAAATACAACGAACATAGTATGACAACTAGAATTATTACAAGTTATTACGTACCAAAATGCTACAATATTTACGGAGGAAATAGACTAATTAGCATCATTCCAAATATTTTTAATAGATTTCCTATTGATTTACTGAATTTAAGTGTAATAGGTAATGTAAATAAAAAAGTGAAACGATGGGTATTGGATAATCATTGCGCGTAATTAAAGATTCACATTAAATATCCTATATTTTGCAAATCTATTTTGTAATTAAAGTATACAGTAGATGTAATCACTCATCTTTGGAGAAGACAAAAAAACCTACGTAATACGGTGATTTTAATTTGTATTTGAGAGCCTTCTGATAAGCCATAAACAGGCTCAGGAGGACTCTTTATTATTTTTTCCTGGTTTTAAAAACGTCCATGTTTTTATTAGTTTTTTGTGCGCAAACTGTTATCGCTGGCATCATATTTTTGTTAAACACTGAAATGATAACACGTATTGTAATGTTATGAGCATATTTATGATTAAATTGCGTACTTGCGCATTTTGTCATGGCTTATTTATGTATTTCAAATGCTCAGTAAATTAATAAAAGAAACTTTTTACTCAAAGTAACGACCAAAACATTTACTCTAAATTAAACATGGTCCCTTTTACTAAGTAATTAAAAAGTTATGATCCTATGATTCTCTCCTTGACCGAGAGATTGAATCAGAATCCCGACGGTGGTGGAGTTTTTTCAGTGAAATCTATCTCTGTATGGCGCCAAAGTAGGGATCGGCCTTGATACAGTGACAGCTCCTTCCGTGGGATGGGACGTTTAACGTTGGTGCCTTTCGTTAAGAGTAGCCTGACGCCGAGTTTCTCTCCTCCATTCCCCCGATAACCCTTTCCTCACCAACCTACCCTCCTGTCCTTAATGGTGCAAATTGCTTCAGCTGTAGGTCGCATCCCAAACCTAACCAAAGTTATTATGGCCCATCCGAGAATCCTAGCCTGCTTGTGAATCAATTTATCTCCTAATATATTTGAACGCAACACACAATACAGAAGTTACATTAAGGTTGCTAGACTTCCAGGATGTCTCTCGAATACATATTAGAATAAATATTAGAATAAAATATTGCTCATTCACTATGCTGCGGAAAGTAAAGAATCGGAATATTATAATATTCATATGATGTTTGTAATTTATTTATTGATTATTTATTTTTTATTTTATTATATTCATTTGGAAATAATAATTGAAGAATTATTTTGTTTGAGTTTCTGTTATTTAATTTTTTATGTATTTCTTAACTTTATTTTAATCTATGATATCAAAAATTTAACAAAGTATACATCATCATATACAAAATTCTATTGGTAACAGTTTTTCGTCACGTATACCTTGGTTTAAGTATCTGTTCATCACGATGGTTAAAATTAGAAATTGGATGACTTACTTAGATATTGATAGCCATAATTCAGTGAGACAATAATGAAGAAAGTTGAGAAATAAATAATTATAACTATGTAATTTAGGTCCTGCTAAGCCAAAGCGGCTTATCAGCAGGTGCCTTTTGTTAAAATTGTTTTTTATGCTGTGTAGTTTTGGACAATTTTAAATAAGCAGCCACGCTTTAGTGATTTCTCTAGATCATATATACATTTCATATCATGCACATTCGACATAGGTAATTCGTTTAGCAACTCAGGGACTAAATGAGCCAAAGATCTCTTGCCATGGCTGTTAAAATACTTAGGTACCGACAACCTGTCCATTCGTCACATTTGCATGTCAGTATCAATCACTGGTTGATTTATTAATTTGCTATCGAAGAAGTCACAAATTAACACATATTTATACAATTATCTTAATGGTAACAAACTTTGATTCTTATACACTTCTCTCACGTTTTTCTCCTTGATCATCAAATGCGGAATAATTTTATTTTGTAAGGTAATAACCTTCTTCAACAAGGTGGAGTTTGTACTACCCCAAATTGTCAAACCATATCGTATTACGGCATCAGCTAAGTCTTGATACATTAATCTTTTCAATTCATGATGCAAGGAGTACTTAACAATTGAAACAAAATACACCTTAGTGTGTCTCATATATAGATGATATGATTACAAAAACTAATTTTTTCATATAATATTATTCCAAAGTATTTTAGATATCTAACTTGAGTAAGTAATTGAGGGATTAAGTCGCCATTCGATGACTCGTTGTCTTCACAAATTAGAATACGCAATTATATGCTAATATTTTTTTCTCAAGCTGGATATAATTTTTTATTGATTAATATATAATGGTAATTTTTTCATAAAACTTCACCCAAAGCATTTTTTGAAATCATCCTCGGGCAAAAGAATAAGGTCGCGATTCAATTCCTCGAAGGCATAGGTGATTTAAAGCAATTGTTTTACCTCCCGTCACAAGAGGCTCTTTTGAAACCTACTGTAATTAGAGGAAATGTTATTCTACCGCGGATATTAATGCTTCACGTGAGAATCGCCCCATCAACTCTGTTGCTGCTTGATGAGGAGGTGACTTGAGGATTAATTTCAATGAGAAATTCAAGCGAAAGAGATTTGAAGCGATTTAAACCCTAGCTTAGCACGTAGATGTGGGCTCCCTCCGTTTTAATCCTGTATGAAACTGCTCGAGAATAATTATGTTTCAATCACCATAGAAGGATCATTTCCCGTTAAATGTTGGCATGGATGGCTTAGCATACACAATTTAAATAATTTGAACTGAGAATTTTGAACAGGGGAATATTGTAATCGAACATAAGATATTCCGAGATCCAGGAAACAGAATTGTAACGCAAAATGTTTTTATTTCAAACGATTGTTTCAATTCCGTGAAAACGTTTTAATTATTTAAGTCACCAGTAATGGGTAAAATGCATTTCAAAGTATTCAAAATAATAATACTTAGCTCCACATCTATTTCTTGCGTTAGTTTCTTCCATACACACGATGACATTCTCATTTCATCGTGTGTATGGAATGCATCCCATTTACAACTCAAAATTATTAGTTATCCAATATGATCGGTATTCAGTATAAAACAAAATCATCAATCATGTTGGTAGGGTATTGTAGAGTGCCATTAGCTTTAACTACTAAATCAAAACTCCTAGGTGCAAAGGTTAAATGCAATGAAGTAATTAAGGCTAAATGTTTGTTTTGTCAAGACTCAGGTAACTGGATACTCGTAATAAAACAGCTATTCATGTAATCATCTCCGATATTACCATCTTCTTTTCGAACAAACGTGATGCTGAGAAATCATCTTTGTGGTACTGTGACTGCAACAACTGAATAACGTGTCACATCTCTTAAAACTCATGACATAATGCGTGAAATCCATGAAAATAACTAAATAATAAATAAAATCTCAATTTTGGATATAAAATCGTTTTCCGCGATATATTTTTATAGAAAAACTTACACTGATGCCCACCACACATTTATTTCGAATATGAAGATACACCGCCAGGAAAAAAAATGCTAGAGAGAGTATTTACCATTATTGAAGTAAGTCACCTATCAATAAATATTTGCTGCTCCTATTACGCAATTGCTTAATTGGCAAAATTCAAATAAATACCGTGACAGTCGTTTCGTAAAAGTCAATTTTTGTTGTCCCAAATTTTCGGTTACGGTGAGGGTTTCGTATGGTAGTGTCAACGGTTTTTTGTCCCCAGTCTCACCTTTGCTTTACCTTCAATTTTCTGAAGTAACAGCAGTAAAACAGACTTTATTAGTTTCTTTATAGTTTTTTTATAAAAAGTTTACTAAATAGTATATTCAGTCATTTCAACAATTAAGAAGTGTGAAAGAAAATTAGAAATGAATGATACCTTCGCTTTTATGGACTAAAATGCCATAGTCTTTTGTTCTACAGTTTTAATGTCTATTTTATTACAGAATCAAAACAATAGACATCAAAAAATATGAGGAGTAGATTCGGTAAAATCTATAAAAGACTTATGATATTTTCCATTCATATTTTTGTACAGGAGACAAGTATCATTCGTTTCCTTAATTGGGTAACGTTTTACTAATTGGTCGACTTAATCTAGAGTTTCCCCTGAATGCAGATAGAATTACACAAAATCAATTTTTTAAGTGATGCTTATAAATCCCTAATTTCTTACAAGGCCATCAATCATTCGTAATAAATTATATACCCTCAGAACGCCAAGGTCGGATCAAATTAACTCACGGATATTTCTCGTAAATATAAGTGTTTTGTTCGGACCAGAAGCTACGCATAGAGTTTAAAGATATTTGTGCATTTTTTTTAAAGAAAATGTCAAATAACGAAAGGATGAATCTTAACTAAGAGTTTAAAACTATTATCACAAGAAGTACATTATAGTAACGCTTCATGGCTGTTGATATACGACAGCTCGAATTTACTCAAATTTATGATGTTTTTAATATATCTACGAGCGTCCTTTGATATCAATAGACGTCTTAACATCTATGTGAATAATATATGGAATTCACCCGTGTTCGTCTGGGTCATTTTGATCCGATATGGCGTTCCGAGGGTTAAATTGTGATGACAATTAAAAGCTAAATTCAATCAATTTGGCTAGCCTATGTGGTGCATTTATAATATAAGGCCACTGGCCTAAGATTTCCAGTTTTTGGGGGTCTGTATTTTGATCAAAATATTTATTTTTCTTTCTTAAGCTAATGTGAATGGATATCGGAAAGAAAACTCGGTGAAACGGTCAACGCAGGTTTCGGAGCGTAGGAGCAGACATAGGTCCCCACTTTCCTCTATACGTGACGTGTCATCTCGCCGTCGTCATAATGAGCTACGACCCTATCCTCTCTCCTCTCATGTAACCCGTATCCTCTGACCCTTATCTCTCACCACCCACCCCCTCTTGTTTCTCCCTCTCGCGAATGCGGCCGTCTGCCTTTCCCCTATCTTCCTTCCTTCCAGACCGCTTCCCGTAGGAAGTAGCGTGGGCGGCGACCGGAGTTTGCATTCCCGGATTCCTGGAATCTCATTTCGCCCTCATCCCTCCTGTCGCCATCCGCACTTCGAGCCAGACCCTGGATGAGAATGGGGTGTAGAGAGAGGGGTGGCCAGGGCTTTCTGCAGCGGAAACTCCTGGAAGAGAAAGGGATGCCAAGGAAAGCGCGCGGGATGGCAGGAATGGATAAGTCCAAAGGGATATCAGGGACATTGGGTTTTTCAAAAGACTGCGGATGTGGTGATCTCATAGCTCTTGCTTCCTCCCGACATTTTTACTCATCCTCCTCGCTAAATCACCGGAATAAAAACTTGCATTGCATACCACGCAAACACTGAATTCATTGTCGTATCAGTCCTGCAATCAGCGCTCAGTAGAGCATTATTTCGTTACCATCATGATGCTCCTCCCAAACCGACGACACCCTCTCTACTCTTATATTCTTCATCCTTCCTATTTCCTTCTCCAAAGGATCGCGGACATTTATGACATTTCTTCCAAGAAGGCGTTCTTATGGAAATTACGGCCATAAATCTTTTTTTCCGCATTGCGAATGCGTGCTGAGTCCTATTCCGTTATCTCCGTCTTCCTCCGCGGCCCAAGCGTTCCGGGAAGAATATGATCCTGATTTCTTCTTTTTTTAAATCACAGTGTCATCCTCATCCTGGATTCTTTAATAATTCCGGTATTTCTAAACCCTGGTTGATAAAATAGAATGGTGGCTTTATCATACTCTGAATCAAAATTGTGATTTTTACCAGAAAGGATTAATGCAGAAGAAGTCTTGAAATAGTGTATTATATTCAGCTACCTGTATAGTGTCCACCAAGACTTTGGTATGTTTGTGATACTTCTCGCAACTTAGATTTATTAGTACGGTGAATTTGTCGCAAATCTGTAACGGGATAGACGCTTACAAAATTTACCTGGTCAGTTATGCTCTTAGGAATATTTTAATCGCTGTGTAACTTTAAATACATTCTCTTCTGTTTCTGAAGAATTCTTATGACACATAATATTCTGCTGCTGTTCGCCCAGTACGTATCAACATATTGTCTTTCTCTAATAACTCAAATGTTTTATTAAAATCATGCCCATTTATAATGTTTTCGCCAAATCATTGTAAGTGAATGACGAAACTCTTTTCGTTCCATTTAAGATCCGCATGATTTCTTCGAAATTAAAGAGGAATACCCTAAGAATAGCGCATTCTATAGAAACACAAATAGATAAATCATCTTCTGGAATTTTCTCTTGGCATGTAGAAAATAAATGTGGAATTCATATTTGAGGAATAATTAGACCAACGTTAATGTTGGCCCAAAATCGGTATTTTACGAAGACGAATAATTCCAATAATGAAATATTTAATTTAAAAAATATCAATTTCTTAGCGCAGTACTTCAGTATTTTTTTAAGCCTCCATTAACTTATTTTGGCGAAAGAGGAATTAAAGTGGGAAAAGATTTTTTTCAAGGAAATATAATGGTGTCTCGTGGCATACATTCTTCGCCTGGGCTTGGGGGTGTGGTCTGTTGGTAAATTTTCAAAGCATTACCCTTATACTAAGGGTCTGGCGTAATATCCAAGCAAATAATTTCGAGCTACGTGAATACAAACACTAGGAAACATGAAAGATGACGCTCGTTGGGAGATGCCACCTATCACGGTCGACTCAGGTAAACCTAGTGACCCAGATATTCTTTTTCCTTGAAAACGGTTTCTAAAGATGCGGATTCACATCAATGTTTTGCGGGAGTTTTCAAATCGGTGCACGGTTTAACATTACAAGTTCTTCGTAAATGAATTATCAAACGATGGATGATTAATGCCGTTGTTTAATGCTCCAATGAGTCTAAAAGAGTGAAACATTACTGACTATTCCTCCTCATTGTCATTACTAACGGCTTTAATACTTTTGAGAAGTGTCATCGAGGGGGCGTTTTATTGCAGATAATACAGTAATACGTTACAATCTTACCTTATGAGGTTTAAGAAGTTACAAACCATACCTTACAAGTTGAATAAATGTTGAAAATACGCCAATTTCTAAGCAAGTACTCCGTTAAATAGTTGGCCCATGATCGTTGGAACCTGTCCATATTAAATATTCAAGTGTAAATAACTCTATGCAATATGGTTATATTTGCTGAATCCTCTAAAGATGTTATAATACTGGTAAAACTGGTGATATCAGGCCTGGCGTCGTGGAAATGATGGATATCCATGTGGAGAAGAGCCAACTTTGTAATATCCACAAACTTCAGTCCAAAGTTTTAAATTCAGAAATTATGTAGTTGGTTTTTCTCAACATGTTTATTATTCTGGATTTGGCTCAACAATTCTGTTATGAGATGGCAAAATATGATTTGTCCGTTTTTTGCGAAATTGAGTATTGCATACCGTTGGGTTCTTAGTTTGAGTACCGTTGGATTTAGAAAGTTTAAAATAATATGAAAACAACCGTTTTTTACATCAATTACGGAAAAGTAACACCTTAACTTTGAAATTCTGATTTTTCAGATTCTATTAACTTTAATATTGCTCTCCTGTAAAATTTGCAAAACAAGACATATCATATTTAACAATCTACCCACAGAATTATGATTATGAAAAGTCACATCATACAGATTTCACCGCAATAGCTCAAAAATTGATTCTACCATATCTATGAGTGAATTTCCACCAAATTATTCCTGAAATATTTTTCTTCAACCATTATAGACTATTAAATAATAGAATTACTATAAAGTTAGAATAAATATGATTTTGCATTGAAATATATGGTTAATTCGTAGAAATGAGTCTTATTTAGTATTCATCGATGCAAATAACTTCAAACTTGAAAGCTTTAAACTTCTGTTCCGACCATTCTCTCAACTGGTATCCAAATCCCCATTTAAACTTTAACGAAATTCCGATAACATTCATTCTTTAATGAAAGTAGATTTCCATTAGAATTACTGCCGTGATCGAGAGGAATATCTCATTTTGAATTCTCTCGTGAATGAATCTTGCAATGCTCAATGTTTGTGGTTGAATGCATTTTTTTAATATTTTAAAACCTGTCTCTCATTAAACTCATTCAGTCTTCTGTGATGTAGAAATTGTAGAATCATGTTATGAGCAGCATTGGAGCTTAAAGCTCTTGTAAGGTTGAAACATCATTTTTTAACTTCTTCGTCCATTTTTCTACCTAGTCAGCTCATGTCAACCCCATTCCCTCGCCTCTTGCGAGCAGTTTAAACTTTTACGTCGATCTTAGAAAAAACCAGCAAAGTAGTTTTTTCTGTATTACATTCCATATCTATTTAGCCAGAGAAAATTTTCCCTATGATAATGCATTCAAGTGGAACGTATTGTATCGCCTTGCATTCGACGAAGATGGTGCTCATCGAGGGAAAGGTATCCCCTGTTACTGGCTTCACCTTTGCAACCCATTGATATTACCCCAATAATTGAGGAAAAACCGACGGGGTTAATGTTTAATGTGCAAAATAAAGTTCTAAACAGTTGAAAAGCTTTAACTGTTTAGAGTTTTTAAAGAATCAAAGCAATTCGAGTACTCCTTTACAAAACACAGGAATGTTTACATTCTCCAACCTACATATTGTATGAAAGAATTTCTATATCATTATTAAATTGACGCTCTATCCACTGAAGCACGTTAGAAGCTGAGCCAGTCTTTGTCATCCTTTCCTGCTATGTGCAATTCTTTATAGATAAAATTCCGCAAATATTTAACTCAGAGAAAGTGTAAGAAATTAATTGACGTTTGGAAGAAAAAATAACTTCGTGAAGGTGCGAAGTGGATAGAGGCAGCCGGAGAAAACTTTGAAAAGATGTGAGGCTAGAAATATAAAATACAAAAATATGGAATAGAAGGCAGCTTGCATTTGGGTGAAAAGTGAGTATAGAGAATACTAAACAAAATTCCTGCAAGTCTCATGGAATGAGTCGCATTTGCGAACTCCAGTGTACAAACGAGACCGTGGGTTAACTTTCTGTTGAAGGGGAGAATGAAGCATGATATTGATTTACAATTTAAACTTTTTGGGAAAAGGGATAGAACGGTGGAAAGTGGACGGGGATGGGACCATGTATCTAACAAGGCGGCCGTCCCCAATGGAATTGGCTGAGAAGGAAGGTTTTTTTCATCCACTGCCGTCCTTGTCTTCTCTCGGGAGAGAAGAGAAGACAGACTGAGGAACGAACGCGGTGAGGAGATAGAAAAATGGCCTGCCACTCAAGTCAAGATTAAACAACGAGGTAACGGCCTGTTGTATGAAGTGTGACAAGAGATATGAAGTATGTTGCATATCGTGTGATAAATCGTTCATAAAAAAGGGAGCTATCCCTGAAAATGAAAATCAAATATCTTTAAATATTTTATGGGTGCATAAACTAAGATCTAATATCGGCTCATCTAATTAGGAATTTTTTATTCTTATAACAACATTCAATATTTCTGTGAAAAATAATTTACTATGCTTTTCATTTTGGATTTTTCAATCAATATTCACATATTTTACTAATTTCAACGTCCTGATCATATGATGGTACTTCTATAGATAATGTTTCTTCAAGAATAGATACCCTCTGTTAATGAATCGATAGGTATATTATAGATTAAGTCCACGGATTCAATACCATTGCTAGAGCTAATCTAGGAAATACGTTGCATGTAGAATTCTCTTTATCCCTTCATCGTGACATAGGGATAGGTAAAAGATTAATAGGTGAGACTCTAAAGAGTCTCAAACCTCACCCCACGTAATTCAGTCGTTTTATGTATTTTCTGAATTTTACGGAAGGCATAATAATACGTATGCTTGGTACAAGGACTCAGTTTAGTGTGAAAGGTAAAGCAGTGCTCCTAGGTTTTGAATTGCCATATCTGAATCCTTAGGAGTTGTTAAAATATTAATTATTTGAATAATTAAGCGTGAAAAAGTGAACATACTGTCATTTTGTAATAGTAAAATACGAACAATGGTCAACGGTGAAAAAATAAATTTTAAAATTGTCTTGAGAGTTATTTTTTTAGCGGTCATTAATAATATAGGTACCTACTCATGACTACATAACTACAATCGAATGTTTAAAAATGCGTCCTTATTTGTTCATAAATTATTACGTATTAAACTAATTAAATCTTACGGGGTGATATTTTACTCTGGAAGAAGGCAGTTTTGAACGCTTACAAGAGTTTCTTTACATGATTAACCGATGTTAACCAACTCCGGAAATTTTATGACCCCAGTTTATTATCTGATAGAGTTGTGTTTGACGTGTTGTGACGTTTATAGATGTGTTTGGACCTAATGGTTCTACAGTTTTTTAAAGAAAGGACAATTCGATGTTTGAATTTGCAAGATCCACCTTGCGAGAAAAATTGTACTGTTTGTCTCTTCAATTGTGTACAGTGATATAAATGGCACAATGGTCCAACTACAAATTACCACTCTGATAATAAAGTAAAAAAATGATTAACAGCTATATATTCTTTATCGTTAATATCTATATACTCTTTATCGTTTATATCTCACATATTAATGCTATTGAAGACTGAATTAGCGCTCGAAAAATTAGAGTTTTTGAACACGTACATACCTACCTACTGCTATGTTTCTCAGTGAGCAATACCAATTTTAATTACACTGCGAGATTTTATTGCGCGGTAAATAGCGGATAACTTGCTCGCTCCCTCATTTATTTCAGAGCATTCATTTTTTAAAAAAGTTGGGTAATTTTTTATTCTTTCGTAGCATTCTTTGGCGACTGTCAGAATTGGAATCGGAATGCGTGAGGAATTCCGAAACCTGATCTCATCATGAATTGTATCTTTTCACTCTAATGAGCATGCCACCACAGATGGCAACGGAATTAACTATCCTTTTCATCATTTTCTCTACAAAAAGGGAGAGAAAAAGCAATCGAGCTCCCAGCCTGGCAATCATCGTCACTGTCAGAGCTTCAAAGTCCCGCATGCAGGAAGAGGCAATACCGTCGTCTTGGGCCCCATCCTCATCTAAAAAAACGCTACTTTATATTTGAAAAAAGAATGAATAAAAAAATTAAATGCACAAAATATAAAATGGTGTAAATAAAATGAGGACAAAATAAATAATGAGAAGTTGGTACGGGAAGGGGAGAAGATTGATGCCAAATAGTGGATGGGTTGAGAGTCAGGAGAGAAGTAATTTTGTAAATAGTCGCTCTCCCAAATGAGCCTTTCGAGAACACTTTCGGCATCCATTTCGTGGTCCAGTCCTCCATTAGTTAATTCTTTTCGTAAACCAAGCGATGCACGGGAGAATTCAAAAGGATAGGGAGAGAAGAGTGAATGGGGGGAGAAAATGGAGAGTAGAACTGACTTCGAAGAGCAGCCAATCGAGGCCCTCTTCTTCTTCATCCCACAAATCTTCCCCTTCCCCTCCATATCCTCTCTTCCACCCCCTCTCCCCCTCCCCCCACCCCAAACTCCCAACTCGATCTCGCATTCCTCAGGCTCCTTCGTTTCCTCTTCAATCCCCAACTTTTTCAACTTTTGGGTCGGAAAAATAAAAAGAAATGCGTCCTTCCCGAATTAGTTGGCCCATTTTAATATACGTTATAAGGCATCACTCTGGGGACGGTCGGTAAATACAATCAAATCTTCGTAGTGAGCTCCTCTTAATCAAAGGTTCTCTGTTCGGCACTTATCATATCCCGATATGTGGACAAAATCATATTTTTCCTCCTGAATCTCATAGTTAACTAGTAAGCAAACCTCAGTTTCAACAAACAATTTCCCCTTAAATCAGTGTTTTTGACCCATAAATTGATGGGTAGTTTATGATACAAATCAGGGTGAGGGAAACTACAGCGTATAATCCGAGTTAAAAATATAGAATTCACTTAATCAGTTATTTTAAAATAGCATTATATAGATGTAATTGGGTATAATATATCACCTCCATTCAAATTACATATACTCCCTTGTACGGAGTAAATAAATTGATCGTAACTATGCACAAATTAAAAGACATAGTTCTGTTTTCTATGAACCGTTAACATAATTGAGAAATGATGTACATTTTTCATTTTTTACTCGCCAAAGTTGTCTTATATTGTTTCCAGAATGCCTTATTTACTGTATTATTGTAAATATTATTTTAGAGTTTTTAACAGCAATTATGTTTTCAATATAATCTATTATAGAAATTTTTATTTTCAACTCGGATAAATTTTGTCAATACAACCTTTATTATGGGCTAAAAACTGTGGTTAACGGTTTCCAAATGGCATTAAAACGGTTTGGCAATTAGTACAATAAGTTTTATACCATGAACGGGGTAATGTTGAATTCTTGAATATGAATAAAATGAAAATACGTTTTTGCGAGACTAAGTGAAAGTAGTTCTTTAGAACTTGCTCCTTGCTTTAGAATGCCTCGTCCAGCAGAAAGAAGTGTAGGCGTCGTTCGCGATGACCCTGGAGATAATTAGATTTGTGTCATGCTCTCCTTGAGTCGGGTTGGCAAAGTTACTAAACTTCAAAAACGTGGATGCCAACATTACTGTAGCATCCAAGGGAATGAAAAAGGCAATATATAAGGCAAAACAAAAAGGTAAAACTCATTCCGAGGTCAGGCCGTTTACTGGAAGGACAAAATGTATAATGACATTTTAATGGTCGGTTAGATATACTCACCGCCTGCAGAGCAAGGAACACTACGTTCTCGTTATGCTTCTATCACAAAAACATATAGAAACCTAATCGTAACTGCAGAAGTGCTTTTTATTACTGAGAAATTGTGTTTGATGGAGTAAAATGTAACCTAACAACAGTTTCGTATAGCCATGAAGCCTAAAGTTACATTGTAAGCGGAAAAAATTGTCAAGCAAAATATCATTTATCTCTTAACGAAATGCCAACTTTACAGTACTAATTAAAAATTTTTAATGAATGGGTAAGTAGAGAAGACCAAAATATGAGATATGAAATTTAAAGTCGAAGGGACACTTTCAAGGTAAAGATTGGGTCAATCGAAAGCCAAGCAAATTGAACCGCTTTTCTATTCAAAGGAAGTCAGGCCGTTGGAAAAACTCGAAATATGAACACTCTTCTGGTAAAATAAAATTATAAACTCAAGCCTTCAGAATTGAAGAAATTATCAATCCACCCGTTTTAATCATACGTCACATGCAAAATAGGTTCAAACTTTTACAATGTCCGAAGAAAAAATTTTTCCAATAAAAAGAGAGCATCTGCCATTTCATCGTGGGTAAAATATGACCTGTCTGAATTGGAATTGAAAATTTTCTCTTTGCTTCATTCCTGCTTGCTCCTTATCTTAACTTGAATTCAGATGCACTCATTGCCACTTAGTTATTTCTTTTCCGTTCCGTCCGTTTACCTGGGAAAATTATTGTCTATTCACTAATTTTTGGGAGGAAATTGGAATTGGAAAAAGGAATTGAGCAATAGGAGTTGACAAAAATTATACCTTATAATTAAACATATGTTTCCTAGACTTTGTTTATTTTACCAGATGGTGTGCGATTAATAGCTTCTAATTCCAAGTAATTGATATTTCTTCTCCCTAGTGTTAACATTTTATGGTATGGTAACTTGTCTTTGTGGTTGTAAGAGTTACCTTTGTCTATCATGCATTTACTCTTTTCATCATCCTGGTTTTTCCAACATCTGTCTGCTTTCCAGTATTTTCATTATTTTCAACCTTCTCACGACTCCTCCCTTCTACATTTGTAATGTATAAATATATCATATCATTACGAAAATCATCAGAAATAGATTAAATAGGTTAAAACACCTTAAGTCGTCGTATAAGCACAGTATAGTACCTCTTTTGATCTAACTTTCGTGTTTTTCTTCTACAGAGTTTTTGACACTAAGCTCAGCACCGAATTGATTGCTTAAACTAACATCAAGTGAAGCGCACTATAGTTTCGTAATTTCTTTCCTTTAAACCGTCTCTTCACACCCCCAACCCTTTCTTCTCTCTCGAGATAATCCTCATAAGTCCCGTTATTTTCACCACGGGACTTCTCCCTGCCTCTTTACTCCATAATCTCTTTGCAACAGCCTTCTCATCCACCCTCCTATAGCACCATCCTGTCTTAATCCTCGCTTCGTTCCGGCCACACCACCACCTTTCTGCGGCGCCCCTCTCTTGATGATCCTCAAGACAACCACCTCTACCTTCTTACCTCATTTCACTCCAATCCTTCTCCACTTCCCGTCTGAGGAAACTCAAGAGAACTCTTTCCAAAACTTACTTTTCTCTCTATATCTCCGGTTATGTATCCATCTCCTTCAAGACATCCTATTCCGATCCGCAATTCCTTCCTGAAACACTTTGGTCACACTTCTTTAAACTCATCTTCTTAAATATCACTCCTTTTTGTCCACTAATCGAATCCTCTCGCCTTGCTGATCAGAATCGCCCCTTTGCCTCGGAGCAATATTATCTGCTTACCATAACGTAATGAATAGTTTTCCGTCCATATGTTTTGGCCCTTTGCTTTAAAGAGAAAGTATTTCCTCACCGTTATGTTTCTCAGCATGCGCTATTTTCCGTCAGTTTTTTTTTTAATCTCTCAAATAAGAAGAATATTTCGTTGGTAGTCACCTTATCCCAGGCCTGTTCTCAGCACGTGTAGCGGTGGAAAACGGCCGCGCAGTTTGCTTTTGCTGCTGGTTCAAAGAAATTGAGCAACAGATATTCTGCTTGATCCACTTGTGTCCTGCTCTTGGTGAATGTAGTTTCAAAAAACTACCTCGGGTGACCAGCGGAAAAATAAGACCAAATTGCAGAGATACCCTCCGTTGTTGGCGCTTGAAAAGCGGCAAAGGATATACAAGTCTTTATATATTTTTCCTACCGAATTTATAAGAATAGCATGACGAATTTTCTGTTTGGTTCCCTTTATCCTGCTCTGTGTGTTAGTAGCTAAATGAAACACCTCCTCCGGCAAACGAAGTAACACAAAATCAAGCTCGTGTCTTTTTCCGAATATTTTTTGTGCACCTACTAAAAGGTAAGGTGACGTTTTTCGGTTCCCCCACTTGAATTGAGTACCCCTTTCCCGACTAAATATCAGTTCAAAAAATAGATGGAAATGAAGCACTGTTTTTGCACCTCGCATGCATTTGTTACAACTGAAGGAAGATAAAACGCGGATTTTTAGTGCTCCGATTTCGATTATACTTATCACCATGAATCCCTCTCTCTCGATACTCCGGATGATTCAGACAGGAGACGGTAGATAATCTCGTCGATTATCCAGCCATTTTAATGCATACAGTAAAATTTGCCCAAAAATGTTTTCAAAATTGGAAGTAAATCTGCTAATTTTATAGAATTGCGCACGCTCACCATATAAGATACCTATAAAACTTGTTTGTAAAACATTTACATGGAATAGAGATTGTTTTATTACCATAAATTTGTCTTAAAACATATCTGGTAATTTTTAAAATATTTTTTATTACAAATTTTAATCGTGTTAATTTCCCCAATAATTAGGAACGTATATCTTTTTAAATTATCAAATACCACTGTTTCGGCTATTTACTAGGGGAGTAGAGGACATGTATGCATATATTTCCTATTCAGCACAGGTTAAATAAGCAGAAAACCAATCTAATCAAACCAGTCATAAAAAAGGGATGAGTAAAATGGGAATGCAAGAGGAAGGCGATGATTAGTGAGGTGTGCTATCGTAGAACTCATCTCTTGGCTTTATTAGGGACTAGGCCCTTGCATACCAATCATTTTCCATTGCACGCCCTGGTTCCTGCTGCTTTCAGGCGGGACCAGCTCCGGGCGTCTATGCCGGTGCGATCGGCGAGAGTGCAATGATCTATGTCCGCCGGCGTTGCTAGCGGGGTCGTCTCGACTGCAGGGTCGACCGTCGTGGCAGCGCGTGGGCGGTAAAGGGTCTTTGGCCGCCGCGACCCCGGGGTCACCGCGACTCGACGCCGCTACCTGACTCGCACGTTCCGTTCTCCTAACCTTTCGATCCTCTCGCCGATGCAAATACCACTGAATCAAATTTTTAGTTTCCGTAACTAAAGAGTATGCGTTCAATGCACGGAAGAGGTATTTAAGAATTGCCAAGGCCGTTCTTCAGACTTCAACATTAGCTCAAGTTCCACGGCCACGGAATCGATAAAATCTAAAGGTCGTCGTGAACACGTGAGAAATACTGCCGTAGTGCATAAATCAGTGGCACATGGCAATTTAAAACTTGTGGATCTTGGATTACTGGGTTTTGGAATCCGTGCTAGGCAGTCCTATCTAAAAGTGCGTGGTGAATACTAATCAAGTGATAATCCGAAAAAGTTTCATGTTCCTTCTTTCAAGTCGCAAAGTTTGTTACCGACGGCTTTAGCGAATAGTACTCATGATATCTCCCTACGCTTATGATGGATCGCACCGGATATCCATTTAGGTGAGCTGTACTGTGGTAGGCTACAATTTTGTCGCTCTCTGTAGGCCGCCTATCTTCATGAAAGATATAAATGGAGGAGGGAGAGCAAAGACTCATTCATGCACCTGACGTGGATCACCGAGGTCGCAGTAATTATGTGACATGTCACCCTCCGACTAAACCTCGCCTTTGAATGCATAACTAAAATATCCGACATTGTTATAGCATTGTCATTTTAGCGGACAACAATTTGCTATGAAGATCATGAAGGTAATCTGCTCTAATTTGCAAATGCTTCTCAATAGATATACAGGAGTTTATTGTCCCTCAAAAAATATACTTTGAGCATCCAATTTATTTTTGTCTGTCTATAAGTATTGGTGCATTAATACATACATATATACCCATCACACCATTCCCTTTCGGTTAGGCAAAGTCAAAGAATTTAGTTATTGGCGTTAGCCATAGAAAACTGTAAACCTCTCTCGCTTCTCTTATACTACTGCATACTTTAAGAAACGCTCGCTTATTCTTAAATCTCCTAATATTCCTGCTCTTTAGAGTATCTTCTACCATATTTGCCCATGGCTTTCGCGGTCTACCTCTTCCTCTCCCACCATTCACTCTACTGTCATTTATTTGATTCGTTATTCGACTCTCTCCCATTCCCTCGACATGGCCAAACCAACGAAGCACACTCGTTTCAATTTCCCATTTCCCACTCATTCCTAATCTTATCCATTCTACTTTGCCGCAAACACTTCTCAAGTACCCCATTCCATATTTTTGCGCACACTTTTGCGCACTGCGATTTTCACCACTCTAGGCAAACACAATACGCATACTACTTGCCTGCGCACGCCTTATAATCTCTTGATCTATCCTTCCATATTTTACAAGCATTATGCCAAGATGCACAATATCGTCTACTTGTTCAGTTACTTCATAATTTTCCCTAATCATATAATCATCATTACCACTATCAAAAGCTAATACTATCTTCCTTGACGCATTTATCTTCAGAGCTATTCTACTTGTTGCTCCATTGAACCAAACATTACACTGACGTTATCCCAACACGGATCTCTCACACATCGATCCATATAAACATTTAACATCCACGGTGGTATTACGTATACGCTTCTTTGCCTTACTTCAAACCAATCACTCAAGACCCCTTCAACTCTTAAGCTTGCCTTACTATTATCATTTGTCACCTTCATAGCATTCGATGGCTGCTCATCCACACCTTCCTTCATAGTCCTTCGAAACCTGTCACAGCTTATTTCTATTTGCCCTACCATATGCCGTCTCTAAATCCAAAAATGCATATTGTACTTTCTTTTGGGTGTCCATGCACATCTCTTACACTTGCCAAAGTGCGAACAAATGATCAATACATCCCCTCCTAGGCATAAACCAACATTGTACACCCCAGATTTAGTCAATAGTTACCTTCATCACTCTTTCGGTTAATATTTTACTGAACACTTTTCCCGGAATACTTACTGAGCTAACTTCTCTGTGTGTGTGGATTAATAAAATAGCTGAAAAAGCATAAATGATCTTATTAGCATAAGTAATCTTAATAGTAATTATGTAGTTCCATTTTTTCGTTATCTTCGTAAAATTCATCTCTATCGTTTTCTTGAAAAAAAAATCCGCGAGCTTCGAAATTCCTAGCATCAAATCAGATTTTTCCTGCTGCATGCAGCAAATAGTAACAAAATTGCTTCATGTATTACCAACTGAGTTTCAATAACTCATTTTCTAGCAGAATATTTATTATTACCTGTTATAAGATTTTATGGAACGTAGGAGCGAAAAAATATTTGTTCGGTGATGTGACGCAACCTTTCTATAGTCTTTCATTTGAAAAGGATATTCTACAGTATTTCTTCACGATTTTAATATCCAAACTCAGTCTGTAAAAGTTACTAAGTTTAAGAGCCAAAATAATTCTCAACACCCTTTCTCTATATTACGGGTGATACTAAATGCGTTTAAACTATGAAAATAATTGTTTGTTTTTCTGAATGATACGGAGCGCTCTAATCCACCTCTGAAAAGTTGAAAAACTCAGGTTTCCTCATCTTCAAAATATGTTAATTCTTTGGCTATGCAGCGTATGTAAATGGAAGTACTAAATTTTGGGGAATTTGAAATGTGTTTTCGCTAAAATCAGTGTTATATGAGCTTTTTTCAGATTTTGTTGCCATGTCAAAATCAAATAGTTGTACCGTGATTTGGTCCTGCATTGGTACATTACACCACAATTTAGCTTTAATCACGTTGATAGTTCTAGCTCTATATTTTAATGCCAACAAATAAAAATTTAAAGCAACTAATCTTTGCCTTAGCAATGGCATTAGCTGTAATCAATGTAATGAAGTGATATTCCTGTTTTCTTTTACTACAAAACTTACCACTACGTGCTCGAGATTAGAGCTGTAACTTATGGCATTAAGATAGCGATTGCCGAAGTAATGGATAACTTGATATTGATCAAAATATATCCAACTTAATTCTAGATAATTGCTTCTTCAAGGCTGGATAAATATATGATTTAGAAATAAATAAGAACGCTATCACAATCGTCTATCCGAGTAATTTATTGGCATTTGGAGGTAAAATCTCTTTCTATACTCCATTTCTCAGTCTTAATGTTTTCAATTCGAGATCCCTTTCTCCACGGCAAATAATTATTCTTATATCCTTACCCTGCTCACCCTTATTCCCAAAAATCCAACCAAATCGACGACTTGAAAATATAAGCAGAATGAAAATATTCCCATCATATTCTCTTTTTTTTCCCTCCTTCTTAGTCCATCACTCCACTACCCTTTGGAAAACTTGCCGTCTAATTCCCCGGAGCTGAAATCGAAAATGATTTTAAATTTATTTTTTCTCGAGAGAAATCCGTCACGTTGAGGGGAACTCAAGACCCATGCAGAGCACTGGCGTGCTTAAACCAAGGAATTTAATTTTATTAAAACTTTTAATTCGCACATTTGATATTCAAATTTTTTGGGTAAGAAAGTTTATGGAAATTTTTGAAAAAGTTCCTTAATAACCCTGAAGAATCCGATATCGATAATTCTCCACTTATTCGTGAAACCATTATTCTTACGTTGATGATATTCCCTTTCCTCTCAACCCCTTTAAATTAGCGTACGCGATTAATTTATGTATGTAGAGCGAGTTTATATTTGTATTAGAGAGTATATTTGTTGACAAATATAATTTCACTCAATCGTATAGCTACTCCTTTTTCTAAATTACTAAAATTGAGATTACATTATCTCACCAGTCACAACTTTCGCGATGTTTTTCCGAAGCCTAGCTATATTTTAGATGGGGAAAACAATATTCTAACTTATAAATACAATTCTGTTAAATAGCTTCACCACATTTTCTGCGGTATATCATCTCCGAATAGTTGTTGTCGTAAAACAATCTCAACAAACTCAAAATAAAGCTTTTTTATCTACTAAATGCTTGAATGATGTTTCATTCAAGATGCTAAATTCTTGTTCATTATTGCTGGTTATTTTTTATTTTACACCCAGGGGTTAGTGATGACATGTCATGTTATTTTTACCTCAGCGTTAAAACATTGATGATTTTATTGTAATATCTAGGGATTGCTGTCCAACTAAGACGAGCACATAAATTTCGCAGTGAAAGGACGTAAGATAGTAAAATCGTAAAGTCTATATTTTATAAAATATTAAGGGAAGGTTCGGAATTGTAGATTTTCCTTTTGATTTAATTGCTTAAAAAATGTGTGTACAAAGATATTGACCGACTCTGTTGATCTTTACTATTTATTTGGTTAGTGAGTTCACTTGGCTTTTCACTGTAACATACATTGTTTTAATTGTCTAAAGTAATTCTTAAAGTGCACTACCCCAAATGTATATTGTTCGGTGTTTTTCTTAGAGAGTAGTAACAAGCAATGCTACGAAGTGACATTTTTCCCGTGGCACGATATTATCATTCTTCCACATGAACAGGTCTAAAACTAGAGCTATATTTCTGTAAACGTCTTTAAGATCTTTATTCTTTAAGTAGCTGGATCAATTGCAAAGGCTTAATGAACACCTCCCTGCATTTCAAAGGGAAATAAAAAAAACCTTAGCACTATTACGTCAACTGTACCAATCCCGTAACAGTTTTGATAGGTAGAAGAATAGAAGAAAGGAGAGAATAGATTAAACTATACGCTACGATAGCATAAGGGAATATTTATCCCATTAAAATGCACAGTCTCTCGTTCTCAGAGGACTGTTGCTGTTGGGTGCTGCATAAAGCTGTCGACAAGACCTTCGCTCGGTATTTACGATGGCGGGGTTGCAGTCAACGATATCAAAATAAAGCTCAATCGTCTTCCATCCAGGACAAGAAATGCCACTAAGAGTCGGCCGATCAGTTAATGTTGTCACTTTTCTGTGGAATTCCAAGGCCACCTACCCCGGATTACTTGCTGACCGGAAGCTACTTCGGAGCTTCGGAGAATGTCCATGCAAAAGCATTTGCAAAGCCAACTAGGCTTCGGCGAGTCTTACTCGCGTGGTTGAGGAGCATGGACACTAAGAGAAGTCTTTGAAAGGCCTGATTATCGTCTGTCATTCAGTACGCAGCGCCAGTATGATCTGGAGTGCCCAAGTCTACCGTTTACTCCATCTAGGCAGTGCAAAACTCTGCACTTCGGATGTTCTTGCGGCGCGGCCGACACGACTTCGTGTCCGGCAAACACCGAGATGGTTGAAGTTATATCTCCACAATTTCCACTTACCAAACAATACGCGACGCATCTTCGATAAGGCGACTGATTCACAATACCAAGCAATCAACAACCTAGCCATGGTTTAGGTTAGGCCATGAAACCTATACCAACGTCGCATAGCTAGCGAGGAAACAAGTGTTCCCCTTCCGTAGAGTAAGCCAACCCTTCCGGAGAGTAAGAAGCCGAGGCTAATCCCGGAGACGCCTCCACGCAGAATTGTACTACGAGACGAAAAAAGATAAACTGGAGTTCGAGGGAAATTCACCTTAAGAGACAAAAGGTAGGCTAAAGGATATTCTTGGTCGCGAAAGACCAAGAAAAGCGATGCAGGATACGCAATTGACCATATTAACTAATCAGTTCTGTGTTCAATGCGCCGAAAACATAGAGATTAGTAGTTTGATTGCCGCAGTACAGTAACGATTTATGGAGAACAATGCAAATTATGCATTATTTTAAAAAGAATCATTACATTATTTCTTTAATTTATGGACAAATTGCGCGAGATAGCCATGATAGATTGATCATTTTTCGAAAAAAAAACAGGCTTCACTTTCGTGCGGCAAGACGCCATCTATGTACCCTCATCTTTAATCCATGGTTTAAAGGGATGTGAATGAGCTAGCTAAGGAGGAGCAGAGACGGAGCGGCGACGGAATGTCGGCAGGTGGATGGATATCGAAAGGTTGTGTAGTTCCGGGACCCGCAAGGTAATAGCCGCAAGGGCAGGAAATCTCCCGTTTGCTCCCAAGCGGACCCTGTGGCTAATAAGCGAGGTCGGTATTGGGGGGTGAGCGTATCCTAGGGGGGCGTCGAGGGTGATGAGCAGGACTCAGCCAACCCTTGCCGGCCCACGCCGGTCGAAAAAGGGGTGAGAAGGGGTGGGTGGAGCCGGAGGGGGCTTTTCCACAAAAACCCTGGCCATCAAACCACGTCCGTCCCTCTGCGCCGCCCCTAACTCCCTCCCTCATTCTCCCAAACCCTGCCGATCCACCCCTGGCGCGGCCAAAGGGCCTCCTCATCCGACAATCAGCCCCATACAGGACCCCAAGGGATGAGCCCTCCCTTCAACCCCATCCCTCTCCAACTCCAACCATTTACCCTTCAGCTCCACGTTCTGCCATTCCCTTGCCCGTCTTCATCCTTGTCCCCAGCCGTCTTGCCAATTTCCCTTCCCCTTCCCATGCGTCTCATCTCGTCTTCATCTTCCTTTAAATGCTTTCCTTTCGCGCAGTGTGACCGGAATATTCAAGTGTGTCATAATTATCTTTTTTCCTCACCTTCGTTTCGAATGTATCCTGGGGTTCACTCGAAGGCAACTTTCTGAAAATTCTCAAACGCTAGTATTCTGAACAAACGAAGGTCAAGAGATGGTCTTCATCGTCCGAATGCACTGAAACGAGCCTGTGAATTATGTATATGTGCGCACCTTCATGGAGGGGATGTTCCCCTTTTCTCACCAATTTCCCCAATCACGCTTGTGGTCTAGTTGCAAAAAGCTTATGGAAATTTCTTTATCTTTCGAGTACATTTTATGCCTTGACTGGAATATCAGCTACTCTTACTAATTTTTGCGCGATTCTACCGTGAAAATAATGCTCCACGTCATAGGCTCCTACCAACTATGCTCAATTAGTGGTGAAGAAAGGTGCCGATTGGAATTTGTAAACGTGAAGTTTGGAGAAAAATATATATATTAAATAAATTGATCACTGCCAGTTATATCAATGCAAAAAACTTTATCAACTCCAGTTACATATTCTGATGAATAAGGTCCAAAATTAAACATTTTCTTATCCCTTGTAGCTCCACTAATATGGCACTGTACTCCATGTTGGAATTTCCTCGTCGTACTATCGGCCGCTCTAAATGCCTCTGCTATTCAGACTCTTATTTTATGATTTAACCCCCATTTTACATAAGTAATCGTTTCAGGCCTAACTTTGTGGAAGTTGGTAACATCCATGATAGAAACAACTTGGTTTTAATCCACACAATTTATTTCAGACGACCCGGGTTTCAGCAACTTACATTTTGTGCCATCTTCAGGACCCATTTTACATTGAAAAAGTGCACATGCATTAGTACTATAAACAAAATATCTGTTATACTTTAGGGCTGTTATAATATTTATATAAATAGAAGGTTACTAAAAGGAAGTATATTACTATTACTCGTTCAATTATTGTCCATGCTTTACTAAATTTTATGCCACAATATTAATATGGAGTTATTTAAAAACTATTTCTTCCCAAGAGTCTTTTTATTAATAGGTATTGGCTAAAATGAACTTGAAGTCAATGCGTATAACTTCAATTATAGAGCATAGCTACCTTGATAGTGACGCAGTTGACATCGGCATCGATTAGACCTATAAATTAAATGTGGAATACAACTAAGTAGTTCTTTTCACCATTATAAACGTTTTACAATACAACGTTAGGACATCGACTCTTTGGTAGATATAATGCCGTTCAAAAGTTAAAATTGTAATTATTTTTAAAATTTCGTGCATGTAAAAACATTTGTACGAAAGGTGTTAAAAAACTATATGTATTATTTAAAAAATCGGTGTCAAATTAAGAAGTAATTAACATATTATTTTCGCAACATTAAAACATGCCGACAAGCCCAGAGAGGTTTGGGAGGGCCATGTTTATCATCTAAACATTATGAAAATAGGTAAAAATGCACCACATATAATGATGTTAATTTCATGCAAATATAAAATAATTTAAAACTTTTTAAATTATTAGTAAATTTAAATGAAAATGAATAAAAATGAAGTTTATATAAAGAACGCCAGATTCCATCATTATAATGCGCATAATATTAGGATGGTTATAAAACAGCAACTAATTAAAATATTAAATACATTTCTAATACTCATTTACAGAAATGTATAAATATATAGAATATATTTTTTTATTTTCTAGTAATACACTGAATGTCTAAATTAGAATATTCACGCTAATAACCTATTTCAACATCGACTTCCACCGCTAGACACGTTTAAATAGTACCGTCATTTTGCGCCATTGAGGAACTATGTACTTACACCCTAAACGAGTGACTGATGATAATCTCACATTTGTAATAAATGCACTTATATTTAATATCTAATACTTCTCTTTCATCGAAAAGGTTCTTGTCCACGTAACTGAGAATTGGAAAGACTTATGTTTCACATTCAGTGGATGTCTGCTTTAGTTTTTAACTCAAGGTACCCAAAAATTCCCCAAATAAGTGCTTGTCCTATGAACAACAAATAAAAAGTTAAGGATTTGGAGAAGACTGTTTCAACCTCGCTTTAGGGAAAAGAGATGGGATGCTACTCAAGTTAGCCAAAAATTATATTGGTATTAGTATTACGTAAAACTTAAAAGAAATTGATTATGACTTATATTTTATCTCAAAATTGAATTTAGTCGTACGTAGTTTTATGGTGTTCATTATGGAGCCTGATATTTGTTCTTTCCCCATTTATAAGAATTCCATCATGAATACATTCACAGCCACTATCAATTTTCTGCTGCAAAATGGAGGCGAGAGGACGGGTATGAATGCCACTTTATAGGGGCAATAGGCATCAAGCTGGAAATGGTTTAAAATATAATTGAAAAAAACTTATTATAACAATCCAAGAAATGTTCAGATCTGAAAATCAGAAATTAGGTACTCTCAACACCGAAATTTTTCATTATTTAAGCGAGGTATTTTCACTATGCTTTTTAACTGAAAACCTCAAGCTTAATGTTTCCAAGACTCAACGAACCCACATGTGGTGAACAGAAAAAAATCTTTTTTACATGCCTTTATTAGCAGAAATTAATTCAATCCACATCTCAAGCTGTTGCATTATAATTTAATTAATTAATATATGCCCATTCGGAAAATTTGTGGATAAGTGATTCATTGCTATGGCTACATGATTGAAATGAATACTTTACCAATTTTCGTAATCTGTCTGCCGTAATGAGAGCTAACTAGCCGATTGCAGCCCTTTTTTCCTCTTTTATGCCACCAATTAATTTTTGCACCTAATATTCTGATATTCAGAAACTGACGATGTCATATTTCTTTACAATTGCGGAAGATCCTTCCAGTGTGATTCATGAAGCAGTTCGTGAAATTAAATTTCACTGAATTTCTGTTTTGGTAACACATTTTGGTTTCCGCATTAATTCTGTGATTTGACTTATGAATGATAAATTACGCTGTCAATGTTTTATTTTTGCCTTTTATTAACTAATGCGAAATGCGAATGCGTTAACTAACTTTATAATAATTGTGAGATTGGGGTGGTCGTTAAATAACTGAGACGTATCTCGCATATTCTCATCCCGTTGATATTCAGTTTACTATTATCCAGCAGCCTGTATTTGAAAATGAGTTCATTCCATATGCTGTTTATTTTATTATGCAAGAGCCGGCCAAATGGATTCTCGTATCGAATTTCCTTGACATTTTACACTGCTTCAACTCACTTTTCTGCATTCCATCACACTGCAGCGTCAAATTGCACCTATCACACTCTCATCATCTACCATTAACCTTCCACCTGAGCTCACCGTGCTCATTTCCTCAGGTCGTATTGGATAACGTTTGTATCATTACCCTGGCGTTCAGGTACCCTCTTGCAATCTTACTCTTTCTACCTTTCCGCACTTCAATCACTTCTTCATAAAAATCTCCACGATTATTAATATATTCTTTGCACGGGAACTGCCAAGTTTAAGCAAGTTTAAACCTAAGTCCAATCATCAAAATTTCATCCGTAGTTATTAAATCGAAAACAAAATTTGTTTATCATGGTCCTTGCTTGGGTCTGGCGGCAACTTAATTCTAAAAATTAACACGTTGACGCATTACTCACTAAATTCTAAATATAAAATATTGAGTTAGCGTAGGACAGGCTTTTTTAAGGTGGTTTGAGTTAGATTTTTTCATAGTCATAGTAGAGACCATATTCAAAATTTATTTTAATTTAAGCTGCTTTAAGAATAAAATATTTAAATATTAATGGTGCCAAAATATTGTGTTATATAACTGAAATTCTGAGTAATTTACTAAACATGAACTCTACTCTTTTTGATTATTTTTTCACGCCTTATGCTGAAAAGGCCTCCACAACCGAAAAAATATTTTTTGCGTTTCTGTAAAAATTGCTGTGGTTAGTAATTGATTTATTTTTTTAAATAATTGAGAATAAATGCAAACTTGAGAACAGGAGGGGAATGGAGAACGAAGAAACTATTAGAATATAGCGGTGGGTGTGCGGGTTTCAAAATTGCGCAAATATAAGTGTACCTACTATTATTTCTAACATTTATAACACTTAGCGAGATGAAATGACTTCTTATGTAAGATTATGGTCCAATAACTAAAGCATAAATGCTGTCTAGGGTTACGGACAAGATTTGTAATTTACCATAAAGTTATTGCGGATTCTCATTTTTCGAGCCTTTTTTTTGGTATCCTCTTCTTATTTTTGTGATTTGGCCCCCGCGTCACTTTCACTTCTCCGTGAAACTGAAGTTTGGTTCGGTCTCTGTGAACAAAACTCACCTCGAACTAACACCGAAGGCGAGCAAAGTTCACATCCAGTTTAGGTTGGGCAGTCCCTTCTTCTCAGTCGTCCGAAGTTTTCTACGAAGTTTTGGGTGGCCAGAAAATCGCATCACTTGGATCCTATTTGGCCATGTTCAAAGGAGAGTTGTACTCTGGTGTGGAATTCGGAACTCTCCGGTCCTATATCACACGAAATATATCCACTGTTCTCCCCATCCCTCTCGCATCGTATGAGTTAACCTCCAGCAATGAGTGAATAGCAATATTTCTACTACTATACTGACTTACATCACAGTCAAATTAAATTGGGTAATTCGATTATATATACACGGATACCATTTTTTACCCTAGGAAACATTGAACGGTTCTCTTTTACCAGTTAATTATCTCAGGTTACAGGCAGGATAACTTTCCTACGTGTAAAGGAATCTGGTGCTTTCCCGGCGTATGAGCTGAATGAAATATTATTGGGTCTTCAGTCAGGTGTGAGTTTCTATTTCTATCAACCTTTCAACGTTCGAAACGTTACTTGTCATCAGAGATGCAGATCAGACATCAGGATGGCTATCGGAAGAGGAACATGTTGGACCTCGATAAGTTGGTAGAAATGGAGCCTCTCTCAACCGTAACTGTACCAGCGAGACCTAACGGGTTCCTATTTTTATAAAATTAGTGGCAAAGTGAAATCTAGTTGGTTTTTGACCCTCAACCGGTTCAAGACCCAAGATAACTTCATTTTCCACCGTTTATATTGCGTTTCTCATTAACAGTAATGAGTATGATAACGTTTCAGTCATACCTGCACAACGAACATGTAAAGATAAGCTTTCCTTTTATTTTTAATTTTTATTTCAAAAATATCTCAAGTCCACTAATTAATTTTGGATCTAGAATATTCAATTATTTTTCTCTCGAGTGGAAAGTGCAATATAAAGTCATTTTATTGGCCAATAATTATCCTTGCATTACATTATAATAATTAATTAACTGGTTCTACGAGTAATATAATTAAACTGAAGACTTTGGGCATTAATATCCTAGAGGTTTAGCAAGGTGAATGACGCTCAGATACTGGACTCTTTTTATTGCTTTGATAAAATATCCTGGCTTGTACTTAAAGGTGTGCTATCGTCGGAAGTTTCGTGCATGGAAAACCAGATGAAGTGGCTTATCGAGATCTTAAAGAGACAAGGGCTGCCAGATCTCTCGCAAGATGAAAATAATATCCATATTTCGTAATGAGTTTCCAATTTCTCCAGTCTTTGAAGCGTAGTCTTGTCGCTTCTATGAGCCTTAATCACTTTGACAAAGTTCATAATTACATTCTCGATACATCTTCTCAATCAAATGCTCGGCAAAGTGATCGGTTTATCTTCGGTTGACTTTCGGATTTCCGCGCGGATTTTTATTCGTGCGGTCTTGAATCTCCGAGCTTGAGTCCCCTTGCCCAAGTTCGGAAATTTATTCTCGAATACTCCACCTCTCACCATGCGTGGATGTGCCTCCAAACTTTATCTGTTCTCCCGCGAGGAAACTTTCTTGTTTTGTTTCAGCCGTGGAATAAGGGGGGGTGTGAGGCATCAAAGGAGGGAAAGGTGTTTGGGTTCCAGTGGGAGGGATTCGTCTGGGGCAGAATGGGGGAGGATGGGCATGCCTATCGGAGTGGCGCCTGAGGGGAAGGTGGCTGATTGGAGGCCCGGAGGTGAGGAGGGTGGCGGAGGGTGTTATGCGTTCGTTGAGAGAAAGGGTGGGGTGTGTTGCATTATAGATGTGCCGGAGGGGGCGCCAGAGCTGCTTTCAGCGGCTTGGGGGGCGCTGATGGCAATCGCGATGGAGGAGTGGGCTCAACCCCCGCAACAGGTAACGCAAAACGTCCCGGTGTTTTCTCCCGCTTTATCTCTCTCTCTCTCTCTCGTTAATGCTATTATAGTATTCCCCAATCCCTCAATCCATTCAAATGTAAATATTATAAGCTCACGTACGCACCTCTATCCAAATGCTCCTCATCTATTGATCTTTCCGAAAACAATGCTGACGTTTTGACAAGATTTCCAGCCGCGATGGATCCAAGCCAATATCAAAGCGAAAGATGAATGTGATACGTCATCAAAAAATACCCTCTTGGTGACTTTTCGGGGGAGATTCGTTTGTTTCATCAATACTACAGTTCACAGTAGTTCTACTACAGTGACATTTCGTGAACCTAGATGACCGAAATTTAGCCTGGCACTTACAAAATATTTGGAGATGAATTTTTGTTCGGAGATACGTTCTACATATCTTGAGAGTGTTTCTTAAAATTAATTTTTAGGTAACAGCTTTCGACAACCACTACCCATTTATGAATAAAAGTTGTAGTTTCAGGCTTTATATTATGGAATAACATCATAAATGAAAATGACTGGCAATTTTCCACAAGAATATATTTAAAAAACGACCGGTTTCGGTGTACAACACCATCATCAGGTCTGATGATGGTGTTGTACACCGAAACCGGTCGTTTTTTTAATATATTCTTGTGGAAAATTGCCAGTCATTTTCATTTATACCCATTTATGATATATTTACACACAACCATAACCCTGGATGGTAAAAAAACCATCTATGCGGGATTCGATCCCGTTACCTCCGCAATGTCGGACGAGGATGTTACCCCGCCTCCACCGAGGTCGGCAAACGAAATATTTGAGCCATAATTAAATTCTTAATGAGCTGGCGAAATAAAGTATTTCAAATATTCATCAACTTGGTTACTTAATAGTTTCCGAATGAAATCTTAACGTGTATTTTCTGAGCGAGTTATTATAATAAAATTACTATCATAGCTGGTCCCATGAAACGTGGAATTTTTCCAACGAAAGCACCAATTTTTATCGTCGTTAACCTCGTACATTATGGCACAAAGTGCACGGCAGGTAATGTTTCGAGGCATTCAGCACGAAATTAGAGTATCTTTAGTACATTCCCAGGCTATTTGGAGGCTTTTTTCCTCCGTTAATGTATATATTTTATTAGAAACGTGCTGTTGCGGCTAGGCTAACCTCAGAGGCCATAGAATTTTATTCATCGGTGCGCGCTTAACGGTTGCCTAAAACTCACTCAGCCCTGAGTTCTTTTATTTTTTTATGAAGGATCTTGTAATTACTTCCTATCCAGGATTTACAGTCACACGCAATTTACACTATCACTTGTCAAATATAGAAAGTTGACTATCAAAAAAAAAATGCGCAGCATGAACTAGGTACTTTATTTTTCTAAAATCTCGGTGAGCTCCAAATACTTCCTTATTTTTATGTAAGACTATACCTGCTTCTACATTCAACCTCAATTTTTCGTCCATCGTTAATACGAGATTTTAAGAAAATCCACATTATAGAAGACATATTATTATATTCCCCTGCGGAGTATAATATTATGATTTAAAAAATTCACGTTTATGCAATAGAGTAGGTAGGATCAGGAAACCTTCTCCTTTTACTCGTAACAGACTTTTGAGTGACTCTTTATGCTTCAAGGGGCCCGTGTCATTATCCGTGAATATGATCTGAAAGCCATTACTGGCGTCTTTAGGAATGAGCAAGGAATTAATTGCACGTCAAGTCATTTCTTGAAAATATCACCTAAGAAGATCCGCACTTTACTATTCTTTTATTTACAAGGAAGCAGTAACGATTGCATGTTTATAGTTACCTTATGATTGAATTTTGATACTTCATATAATTTTTTGGCCGAAATTCTAATGAATTTCTGAAATGACATGGTCTCTGAGCGAGTTTTATTGGTGAATTTCGCAACTTAAAATACAGCTTTATAGTGGACTCGCAAATGTGGGTATTCAATGATCATAAACGTTAGCCATCAACCTGTAAATGGACAAAATATTTCGTCATACGTGCTGCTTGATTGCATTTCTCCAAGAGACACTCCGTTGAGACTTAAAGCAATTTTGCCATTCACAGACGAGTAACACGCATTTAATTACGTAAAAGCGAACGTATTCCTCGTTTCTCAACCTCGCTTTCGTTTGAGGGACGGAGAAAAATGCCTAAACAGTCGAAGAACAGGAAGAAGCCAAGAGAAAGTGCTCTTTGGAAAACAAGAGCTAAATTGAATTGGGAATCGCGGAGAGGCGGAAAATAAGTTCAGGCCCTGGGAATGGTAGAACGAAGATGTGAAGATCCAAGGAGTCGTCAGAGATGAGAATACGCAGATAAGAGGAAAGGAAGGATGGTGGTTTAAGAATATTTGAAATAATCTTGGAAGTGGGAAGGTTTTAGTGCTGTTAAAATCGAATTGTAAGCTTGAATATGTAAAATAAATAATTAAATGTATAAATGTAAGCTTGCCGGCCCAGGTAGCGGCGGGTTAAAGTCCTCGCCTGCCGAACCGAGGGGTTTGGGTTCGAATCCCGCCTGGGTAGAAACTTCACACCTCCCAGGGCATGGTTGTTTGTGCTCGTCTTATATAATAATTTGGCAGTAATTGGCTTCGGCTGTTGCCAATATAGAGATTATTATTATTTAAATTGTTACAGTTGTAAAACGCCCCTCCGAGTCCCCGGCAAGTATCAGGTTTCATTGCCGTCATAATGGCCGGAGACTCGAGAGGGGTTAGGCAGTAATCGTTGCCACGTTCGACGCCCATCGGATGAGTGGCTACGCTGCGGTCGGGTCATGCGTCCGCAGTAGACGGAGTGACCCCCAGGATGACGGCCTTCTGTATGCGTGCAACTAGTGATTCCACCTGTGCTACGCAGGACGGAATGCACTTGATGTTATTAAGCAGCGATCCCTTAACTCCACCGAGCACACTTATGATGAGGACCACTAGTTTCACAGAGTGTCCGGGGTACATCTGCCGAAGTTCGAAAAGCAGGTTTTGATATTTCGTCCGTTTTTCCACATCCTTCGCATCCATGTTAGTTTCAGCCGGAGCCGAAAACTCGATCACGAACATGGAGCGTGTGAGGTGGTCGAGGAGAACGATATCAGGCTTGGTCGCCTTTATTTATCGTTTTCCGCGACGGACTCAATATCTCCAGGGGCATAGGGCAGCACAGGTGTTTCGTCGATGCCATAATGATGTCGAAGGTGAAAGTATAACACCCGCAGGGCCGAGTTGTGCCGAGCTATATACGCTGACCTGGCGTATTAACTACAGCCGGAGAGAAGGTGACTCGAAGTCTCCGGCTGGGCTCGGCTCGCCCTGTATCTCGTGTCCGCGATCTTCGCTTAGAATATAATGCGGCGGTGCACGAGTGTGTTTTAGACACCATCGTGGAACGCGAGGACAAAACCCTCGGTCTCGGACTTCAGACCAGCGGAGCGTAGGAAGGCAAAAGTCACTTCTTCGATAACCCATATTTTTCGATGTTGCGATAGAAACCTCCATGCATGGGCTTTTCGGTATGCGCCTTGAGCAAGGCCTTCTGCTCGGCTTTTTTAATTTCGAGCTTGAGGACGTCTGCCTTCAATGACGAGATGGTCGTGTCATTCTCGCTTCCGTCGGATGACGGGTTGAAGTCGAAACCGGTTTCGTCCGCTGCCTTCTTTGCCGTCTGGAAGAGAAACGCCCCTGCTCCCGCGCTCTCGTGCTCTCTCACGAGATTTAGCAGTAGGCCCCTGCTTCTCAACACTCGGCATGTTGTGCCCAATACAACTCTGTTGTAGAGACACTCCAGACTCAATAGTCCTCTATCACCTACATTTCGAGGGAGATTTCGGATGAAGACTTCTGTAGATGGTCATCATCTTCCTCGTTCCCCTATCGAGGCTCTGCAACTCGTTGACGTTCCACTTCATGCATCCGAAGGTATACAGTAGTGTAGGAACCGCGAACATGTTCGTGGCAAGTACCTTGTTCTTGCCAGACAGCTCAGAACTTCAGATGTTCCTGAGAGTTTGCCTGTATTTTGCGGTGAGCCTTTCCTTCACTGCTGCAACCTCCTCCATTCGGCGCTGGGGGACGCCGTGATATTGATAGCTATCATCGTCTTATTATTATTATTATTATGACGCCCAACGGGTCTTTTGGTTACGCACTAGTAAGAAAATTCCGACTGCGGGTTTAAAGTTATAGCATAAGAGAGTAGGTAAGGCATAATGTAGATAGTCTTGCCAAATCTTCTCTTGATGCTTAGTATTTTATTACGTTTTGTCAAGAATAAGTAGTTAATCCTTTTTCCATATAAACCTGCCTTAACCGCTATTTCATATTTGATAATTGTTATAAATATAAGACGATGTTTAATACTGCCTGCAGTCCGCTGCCGTTGGTTTAATTATTTTCCACAAAATGTCAATGTAATCTTAGTACTTATATTGCGAGAAAGATTGTATGCTATATGCCTTCGAAAATTCTCGTAAGAATTCAATTTAATGAAGAATCGACTCATTAACGTCCTCTCCTTTCTTTTAAAAAAAATAAACAGACAAGGTTGTGACAGATAGCTGTTATTTTAAATATTCTCGCTAACTGCACGTAGTGCCTCTTGAAGCCTAAGTAAACCTTTCTTTTTTTCATTACACAGAGGACAAAGTCACTACTCCATTTATTCCTTTAACTTTTTCCAATGTTATGCCCTAATTAGTAGAATTCCAATCAATTCATTCTTCTATCTCAAGAAAATACTTTTTCATTCCATAATAACAAAAACTGAAATGACGCCACCGATTTTTAGTTAAAAAGCTGCCTTTCTACTTCAAGTCGTGGGAAAGACAAAACAAAAAGGTGAGCGAGTGTGTGATAGGCAGCCGCGCACTCGGCTGCCTTATCGTTCAACCTTTGTTACTAGCTCCTCTTCGCAGCAACAGCCTCTCGGGAAAAACACTTCGCGACTTCCGCGGCGGAAAAGAGCCATTCTCCTGCTTTAAATGATCGACGTCACCTCCACCCCATCCCACTCCCCTCACAACACTCTCGCACCCGCGCCAGCAGCCGCACCGTGAAGCCCCTGTACCCGCGAGTAAAGTCTTCCCCCGCACTCGCGCCCTCCCCTGGCAATTATGGAACCCGGATGCGACGCAGTGCGCCGCGGATTGGAGGGGACGTCGCCGTGAAGAAGGGAATTGCTTGTTGACGAAGAGAAGGTGGGACGTCGTCGGCGCGAATTCAGGTGGGGAATGGGGGATGTGAACCATGAATAGGGAAATGCCGAGGGAAAAACTTGATTACTCCAACAAGGTGTAGCAGATTGACCGAATTTTCTCTCAGATGTGGCAAGGTGATGATAGAATTAAAGTAACTTCTTGGTCCAGTATCTCAGAAAAAGTTGCGGGGTCGGGTTGGTTTGGTGGCTACTGATTTGGAAGCACCTACTGGTGTCTCATCCAAAGGACACTGGTTTTTATACCGAAGGTGCTAGAGTGTTTTCAGTGGAATCTTAATCCCTACTTTGGTGCCACGTGGAGAGCGATTCTCTATTCGTCGAATAAGATGTGAAAATGAGGTCCCCTAGTCGCCCAGTAGTAGGTAAATGCTGAGTCAGGGTTTCTCTCCACTTATCCTCCATTCCCCAAATAATCCAACCCATTATCAATCCGCACGCCTAGCCGTTATGGCGCAAATTACCTGTTTTCTGTCGCCTCCCCTAATAAGTAATAACCAACTCACCAACCGAAAAAATGAATCTCATCAAGGAGGTTATAATTAAGAATAGAATATTGCTCTTTGAAACCTAATAGGAAAAGGAGAGTTCTCAATTGAATTATGCCTATTAAGATCCATTATTTTTTGCTGCTTATTACTTAAATCACCCGTGAAAGATCATGAGCGCACGTCAGAGGGTGGGCTTTAGGCAGAAAACTATTTTTAATGGCTTAGACGTGCGCTATATTTACATAAAATTAGCATTGGATGTCTAGGTATTTTTTCAATAATATTGTAATTACGCACAGACACCTGGTTCCAGTTTTGTTATTTGCAAATGATAAATAATATAATAATAGTATTTATTTCCCTCTAAGAAATACATACGAAAATAACTTAACCAAAAAGTGAAATTAGGCACCCCACAAGAAACGATTTCTTATTTTGGGGTTTCCATTCCTTGCAAGATTGAGTTTTGCGGTAGCATATATTCATAATAATAATAAATAATTTCCTGGCTTTTTTACTACCAATTATTTTGTTCTATTTTACAAAAATATAGAAAAGTTGAATTGAATTTTAACATACAGGTGAAACAAATTTATCAATACAAAAAATTAAGCTCAGCAAACTACAAACTTAGTCATATTTTGCAATTGCAATCTTTGTATAATATATCAGACAATAGTTGTGAGGAGAATTTCAACATCCCTATTTAAAGAACAACCAAGCATTCAATTTTTTTTAAAGTGACTTCATGCGCAATAGATGTTATAGCTTTAGATATTTTACAGTAAATTATGGGAGCAATGTAGTCATAGAAATGCTTAAAGGCTTCAATATTAGGTTTAGGAATAAATTTATAATGATTAGTTCTTAATTAATGTCCACATGGAGACGGTTTACCTTTGAGGCCCCCTCGGTTATAAAAGGTTCGTGAGACGTTTACAGATATAAATGACGAAGGGGTAAATTTTTAGTTTGATATATAAAGGGAATTATCAGATGATTCGCATGCTGTTTCTGGCGCGATGGTCCATTCCCCCACCCCGAGCGATCACTGATAGCAGTATTTTTAAGTGGAATTAATTAAAAGGTGAAATCAATTAATATTTTTTACTCATGATGACGTAATTCATCATACTCAATGGTGTACGAGGTATCAAACAATGAAAAATTGCTCATTATAATCGATACCTAGCTTGCGCAAATGTAACGCACTCATGGAGCCAATAGTCAAGTGTGGGATCGCATGGAAGTGAACGAATTCGCATACCAATAGATACCCTGTTCCTATAAAAGGCAAAAAAGCTCAATAATGCAAAGTTTTCTTTCTTCTTTAAGGGACTGAAGTTTTTATTTAGTTTGGAAAATCCCCCTCTCCTCTCCCATCGGCTTATAATACCTTCACTCCTGTAATTTTTAGAAGCATCGCTCTGGTTGCTTATTGCTCATTAATTTGTACCTGGAAAACTTTAATGCATCCGGTTATTTCAGGCAAGTTTATATTTAGTTATCTATATCCTTTTTACCCTTACAAGTACCCATACCTTACCCTTGCCGGCCTCAATGGCGGTGGGGTAGAGTCTCTGCCTGCTAATCCAAAGTTCTCGAGTCCCGCCTGGGTGGTTTTCTTCCACTTAGGGCATGGGAGTTTATGTGTGAGGGCTAAATGTAAGAAAAGGATGCATAGCCCAAATTTTTCTCTGAATAAAGTCGCCATTATTATTAAGTAAATTCGGCTATTTTTATAAGCAACTACCTAGTAGAAAAATTTGAAAGAAACAAAAGCACATATGCATATTCCCGTGGTGTTTGGGATTCTGAATAAGCGTAATGTTTGGAGGTAAGCATGGGAAAGCATTTTTCTTTACTTCCCTCTACACTTCTTACGCATGAATCATTCGATTATGTTGCATTTATGTATTGCTTTACACACACACACACGTTTCTAAGTCCCCAAATATTCCTCCTATTGTCTCCCTCGCTACGTTCTCTAATGACTTCTCATTCTTCCGTTTCCTCCCACGCTACTCATTTTCTAGTGTATTTATTCATTTTTATCCAGTCTAATGACGGCATGAGACATGACATTTAATACATTTTTCAGGCATGAATCGAAAACTACACTAAAACTTAATAGCTTACCCTCAAACTTTTGTTGTTTACAGCCCTGGTTTCATTGCATGGCAACGTCATTCACCTGGTGGTACTACAATGCAATCAAACCATGATCGTGATCAATAAAACAATTGGCGTAATCTGCTGCGTTTTCAGTCCGACATTCCTTGCTTTCTTCCAATCTTTTAGCGTGAAGAAACCTGCGAAACGAAGAACTTCCTCCACATTTTTCCATTACCAGGTTGTAGAGTAATCTCTCTTCCATGACCCACTCATTCCTCAGACTACCTCTAACTCTCCCACCTTTTCCTATTGTCACAAACTCTTACCAGGCAACCACATCTTCACCGCATCCAACCGTCGCATCGTAAAAAAAGACAAAGTTCAGAGAATGATATCACGCAGGAGGAGGAATACTGAGTCGTCGGGTGACGGGGAGGGTAGATGGCGGAGGATGTGGTAGAGAGAATTTTGAGTTAATCAAGTCACCGTGCAGTAGTTTGCCGGGGAAGGGAAGTCTAGGAGCTCAAAGGATGCGCCGCTGTGTGTGCAGTTCGGGCATATTAAGTCACCGGATGGGTGTAATCCTGCAAGTTCCCGCATAAAATATACGTTTCAGGACAAACAAGACGAGGATGCCCGTTCTCCGAAATCCGGCTTATTAGCAAAACTTTATAAGGATAATGCATTCATATATCTATCTCAGAGTCCATCTTCATGCCTATCGTATTCAAATGGCAAATATTTTAATCTTAATTCTGCCCGGAAAAGAACGGAAGTTACGGTAGACTCAAGTTTAAGCGTCAAAGTTACTTTATAACCTAAGACAGTCCTAATTCTTATATAGTATTCATTTCTGAGGTGATATACAAACCCGGGACATTAGGGTTGCTTGGACGGCGCGTAACCAAATGGGCTCCAGCGAACAGACAAGTAGCTAGGATAGCACAGTCCCAGCCACCATTATCCACGAATATCCAATGAAAACGTATGACTGAAAGTGATTCATTACTACCTATATTTTATGTGCTATTGAGTTTTTAAATTTTTATTCAACCAAGGTTTGTATTTATATATTGTTTATTAAAAGGACTGTGGATAGATTTCGTATATTCACGAACTTAGAACATATATGATCAAATTCTAATGCTCATTTTAATGTTCAGTTTGTAAACTTATTTTTTAGTTAGTTTTTAGTTTATTTTAATAATAATTTATTATTTAAGGGAACAAGTAGTCTTTTAGGTGCAGTTCACCAGTCATTGAACTCTTCTTCCATCAATCGCATCTATTTATATTTCCTCTGCAGCCACCATTGTGGATGTGTCGCGACGTATGAATGACCCCAAAATACTCTTTGTTTGCTACGAAATTTTGTGTACATTCGAAGCTTTGTGTGTTAAACGCTTTGCATGCTACGAATATAGTAAGTATGAAATAGTAAAGTCTAGTGACAGTTACCTTCGATTAATACGTTAAGCACACTAACATATCATACACTTGTAATTTGAATTTTAAGAGCACAGTATTTAATATTTCATTATAGCAAAGTCTTTTTGTCAATTTTTTGCATTGACTCATTTAGGTCATCGTCTTAAACTTTTTTTTAGATGTAATTCATAATTGAAGGACATTTGCGATAGTATTTCTTTTCCAAGTTCTTCGCGAAGGCCTTCGGCTCAAATACATTTCTCACCGTGGCATAATTATTTATTAAATGTATTTTATTATTCTTTATAGCGTAAAAAATTGGCTTTTAAAGCTCTCTTGTAATACCAAATTCTGGCATGATCACTAAATTATACCTATTTGGAAATAATGGCAATTCCTTTGTTATATCGTAGAATTGGACAAGTGCCCTTCCAAGGAATCCTACGATTTGGTTGGCCATTTATTTCCTGGATTTATTAGTCCCACGAGAGGTCATCAGTCTGTCGAACTCCTAAATTTATTGGATTTTACGCTTGATAATTTTCTGTTTGTGGATGTTACGTGGAGAGAAATATTTTTTTTTTAACTTAACTACTGTTACCTTTTTTTAACTTATATTCTGTTCAGATTTCTTCCAGGTCTTGTGCAAACGCTTGCATATCATTGTAAATGCAAATTTATCTTTACACTCTGTTCTCGACAAACAAGCTAACTCAATTACAACCACGGAATTTTTGCCGTAAATGTAATAATGGGACAACAGGGCCCAAATGAAACTCCACCAGTAATAATAAACCGTTGCTCCTCTTTTTCATCAATTTCCCGCATAATATTTGAAAACAAAATCGATTATGAAATACTAAATTCGTTCTCGTGCGTATTCCGTTGCATTTTTTTTGTTGGTAGTTCACTTACAAAGATCTGATACCGTCCTCGATCCCTCTAGGGGGAATTGACTCGGGTAAGATGTATTTTTTAAAATCCATCGCCTGAGAATGACGCCGTTCCTAGCCGCTGGACCGCACGTCGGGTGCAATCTCTTGGCCCGGAAATAGAATATGAGCCTTGGCCAACAAAAAGCGGCCCCCGGATGCATGCGAAGAAAAAAATGTAAGCCCACAGAGAAGTAGTACTTGCATCACCTGCAAGCAGTGGAAGTGACGGAGATTTCAGGAACAAGCCAAGAAACTCGAAAATGTTCAGGGACAAGAATATCTGTATCGAGAAGGAGACGCCGAGTATTCCTCCGGAAATTGCTCGACCTCTTGTAAGTGTAACTTCAAAACCTAGAACATGTTTACCTGTGAACGTGAAATTTTTTCGGTAGTGCCTTAAACTCAATTCCCCCGCAAAATCCCGGAAGCGTTCTTTTGACAGCCCAGTTACACGGAGGCGCAGTGTGACATCAGTAACACGTGACGGAGATTGTGAGGTAAATTAGAATTTTTTTCCATTTCGTATATAACGAGACGAGTTTATGAGCTGTATTTCATTTTTCATCAGCATTTTATCAATTCCATTAATTGTAACTGAAGAGAAAGTTTAGCCAATTTTTAATTTTCCAGCACTATAATTTATTTGGCTGTATTTTTCGATAAATTTCAATCCAACTTTCAACACCTCAAACCAATTTTGTTTCACACATTTTCCATTCCGAAATTATTTTCCGGGAAAAATGGAAATATTACGAATATAAATTATGAGATCAAGAAAGGAGACTTGAGTCATTGCCACCCTATGCATATTTTGAAAATACTCTACAGCTAAGTTAACATGTCTAAGTTACGAATTAAAACCGAAGGATGTGGTTGAAAATGTGGAGTTAAAACTTTAAATGTTCAAAAATGTTGTACCGCACTCAAGGTTTTGCTGTTATCAAGAACTACAGAACACCAAAATATTTACCAAAGAAAGCACTTTAATATTGTGACCACAAGGTAGAGTACGTCAGATTTAATTTCAATTTATAACTCGCATCCACTGAAGACGGAAATATAAGAATATTTTTCCAATGTCAGCGCTGAAGAAAAAATAATTATAAATTCAAAACGTGTCCGTACGAATGTGAACGAAGTCCTGGCTGAAACCTTGCGTGGCTTTTTCCTTCCTTCTTCTATCGAGTGCACCTTAAAAATCAAAGACAACGGATAAGTTTACATTTCGAATGCCTTTGCCTCGCTCAAGTGGGGAACGTTTCGTTTCACACGACAAAAATTACATTTCGCGTCTCCACTCCACTCCCGCTAGGATAGGGCGAACGGAAAGAGTAAAGGAGTAAAACGATTCTATTCCATCCCGCCGCGAACGCTCTCCCGTCTCCTCCCCGCTGCAAGAAAGCAATAAGGCGGCGCCGGCCTCGCATTCGGTCAAAAAAAAACCTTTTTATTCACGGATCCTTCTAACCGTTACACCCAGGGATTCCTTGAACTCGAGACCATGCTTCCTGGGGAAGAGTGTAAGGGGCGGGTGGCGGGGGATATTAGGAGAGGGTATTTTACGCAGGAGGGGATGGAGCAGGGGTTTCTGGGATGAGGTTCGGATTGGCCGAGGAAGGAGGCAACAATGGGTCGGTAGGTGCGGGAGGGTGAGGACAAATAGAGGAATAGGGTCTGGAGAAACGGGTGGGAAAGGTGAAGAAGAAGCATTGAAGTGGCTTCCTTCGGCTTGTGCTCCTCCTCGCCAAAGCCTCCGTCGTATCTCCCCGCCTATTGTTTATACACGTAACACAAGAACTATTACCATTATTCATAAATTATACCAAGTAAGGATTGTTAACATCTCTGCTCCCTACGAGAAAATTTGTAGCCTCCAATAGAGATTCAATTCAATCGCGTATCAATTTCTAAAGTTAATCGAAGTCCTCTAGTCTTTGGACGCAAGACAATATGCTTTAATCGTTATAAAAGTTTGGCCCTATTTTTATGCGCAATCGCTATGTAATGTATATAAGGCTTGCGCTTCTCTGACATTTTGCCTGATGATGATATGAACCCACGTCGAAACCCGGGTCGAGTTTTTAATAAATTCAGTGGTATTTGTAAAAGTCGTCTTTTTCTCCGTGATTCTATTCTGTTTTGATTTCAATTATGACAACTCACATCGAGCAGGCGATTGCCATTGACTCATGATGCATATCATTTTATGGTAGTCTGAGCGATTTTTACCACTCATACTATGTACTACTCAAAGAATTCATTGAACTATTCCTCATCGTAAACACAAATATCTCAAATTTCCAAAGATACCAAAATATCAGCCACTCTTTCCATTTGTTTTCGAGTTATCTTGTCAAAAAATAAAAGGCCGTTTTCCATGGCATTTTTACGGCTGTGCAGTCCAGAGGGATATTGTTAAAAAAAATATGAGATAAGAAGCAATAAATGTGACGACGAGTAGGTTGTATGTTATCTCAATGATTTTCAAAAATAAATTTATTACACGCCGTAATACTTTACATCAAATCGAAATACAAAAATAAACCTTGATTGTGGAGGCGTTTTCTGCGTACGGTATTGAAAAAATACAAGTCAAGTGAAATCCTCAAATGTTTATTTTTCTTGAAATATTTAGAAGTGTTTTTATGAGAGTTTTTGTGTCTTTATCACCACAATATTTACTACATACTTCTTAAAAGTGCTTCAATTTTATAACACAATTCGTATATGATTTTGATTAAAAAGGTTTACCTTTTTATTCAAAATTAATAGCAAATTCCACGAAGTTACGCCGGAAACCACCAACGTTTTTCGTATATGGTCTCCACAGTGCCTAAAGAAAAATCTCGCCCCAACTGCCTCAAAGGAAAATAAATGCTTTTTTCAATAGAATATATTTTGTCTTACCAGCCATCCACGTAATCACTCTGGGACTCCTCGGAGACCGGGTCTACGCTACTTTGTCGGCGACAGTGGGCATCACTTCCGCGCCTCCTGTGTGTGTTCACCGGAACCCCCACTTGTGGCCCGACATCACTGCTCTCCCCTACTTCCCACACGCACCCAAACACGTTGACTCACGCACCCACACAGGAACACAACGGATACGCACACCTTTTCCATCCACCTGCCGGGTCGCCCCCGGAGTTCAGGCTTTATCGATCTCTCGAAACCCGACTCTCCCCCCACCCTGTCTTTCTCCCCTCTCCACCCCAACCCCTTCCCTCCACCCACCCCCACACCTTCCCTCAACCTAATTCCCTTCTTCACCCCCTCTCTCGCCCACCCCGCCCCCACCGTCTCCTCACCCCCGTCACCCATCCGTCTCACCCTATTTTATTTCCCTCCTCTCTCACACCCCAACTTTCACCCCCCTCCCACCCTCTTTACCATCTCTCCCCTCCCCCACCCAACTCTGCGTTACATCTATTCGAAATGTTATCGTCCCCACGACCCTTTTTTATTATAAAAAAATAATCCCGGCTTTCAGAACGGGTGTCTTCAATTTCATTACATTTCACATCCCATTTGCGTGCGTCCGCACGTTTAATTTCCCCAACCGTGTTTGATTTTCGTTCAATTTTCTGTTTTTTAGGTCGATTTTTTTCTAAATCCTCAATTTTATTTACACTCTTGTTCTTCACTTTTTTGAACTCGCGGTGCTGCGCCAGATTCCGAGCAACTGATCTCTCGGTAAAGACCGGAGCCAATTAATTCCATAGGGGAAATGCAATACTGAATGTAAAAAAACTGTAGCATGCACCCCACTGCGAGAGTTTTTCCCTTTGGCGCCGGACTTCATTTTTTCATGAATTAAATGTCAGATACATTTGTCGTGTGATTGATAAAACATGCGGTTTAGGATGTTTTTTCCCGAAAAATATTAAATAGTTCTATCCAAAAAAATGAAAAACTAAATCCGCAATGTAACGTCGAATGAAAAAATTGGTATGATTTGGTTTAACTTTGTTCATTGTTGGTACTATTCATTGATTGAGATAACTTCGTGGTAAGGGTATCAAATTGTTTCTGCTAAGGAATTGAATCGTTGATTCCGTCATAATGTCTTAACATTCAAGATTTGCATCAGTTTCCCTCGACACTTTCCGTTTTCAAGGTTGGAAAATGAACTTCAACTCCAAAAAATTCAAAAACTTCGAGGTTCTTTCGCTACACGTGAAGTATGATGAAATGCCATATAAATATTTATATAATACCATGGTAAATTCAACGATTGTTTGCCGAACGAAAGATATGCCCAACAAGCTCCGTATAATGAGTAGGTATTTCAACTCCCACCATAGAATTTGTCTTTCAAATACGTAAAAATGACACAGATGTGGTTGCGAGTTGAAATTATTCCACCGACCTGCTTCCCAAGAAAAACACATTCCTGAAGTAATTGTCAAAATGTTTATACAACTTTTTGAGGTGGGTGCTGTTTCAAGCAATGCTCCTTTATACAATGAATGTCCCTTTCCCTTTTTCTTCCGGCCCTTCCCTCAATCTGCCCACCCCTGCACTCCCACGCTCCGGTCCCTTTATTCCACTAACTTCCCATTCCCTCGAACCCTAATTGCTTCTTTCCGACCCCTTGCTTTCTTTCCCTTACCCCATTCGCCCTTTCAACTCCCCCTCCCTCCACCAATCTGCTTTGCTACCACGTTGCAAATACCTCAAAAAAAAGCACCCGCTCTCATACAAACCGTCCCTTTGCCGGGGCTTTCTTTCCCTTTCTGACTCCTTTGCACCCTTCCCCTTTCATTCCGTGACCGTTTCCTTTATCTTTAATTTCCACTCCTTCTCCCATAACCCTTTAATCCAACATGGGGATATGCGTGGGCAGACGGGAGGACAGGACGCCCTGAGATAACCCTCGTCTCAAGTCTCTTCCTTCCTACTCTGTGACAAATATTCTCCCAGGCGGAGGATGGCCGTAGCTAAACGACTTAGGTTTCGGTCCTCGTGCCTGCGACATAAGGCATTATCCTCGAGAAGATAGACCATGTCCCCCTCGCCCGTAAATCGGAGAAATCTCAACGATAACAGCGAAGGCCCTTCCCGAAAGTGTAACTCCAGATCATAAAATATCGTGATAGTTATCTGAACATCAAAAGGAAATGTAGTGCACCCAGATGGCATTTCGATTCTTCACTGACTGCTGTCTATGTCATTACTACTTCCAAATGGTCATCTTTATGTTAGCATTAAAAATATAATAAAGTTAGATTTTAAGGGGTCGTTCATTAATATAGTCATTAATAAGTAAAAGGGGCTGAAAATTCACTCTCCCAACATGCCTGTAACGGGAAGGTTGAAAACTCTATAAACTAAAGCTGATGGTAGAATAGGGGCTAGAATTTAACTTAAAAGTTTCATGTTGGCCCTAGTTATTGACCTATTCCTTCCACGTTAACGTTTATGCGTATCATTGTTATAAGGCGCTCTTTCTAATTTATACGCTCATTTCACGTATTTTACAATTAGAGTGAGAGCGAAATCTGACGGTGTGGTGGTTGTTCTTTTATTATTACATAAAATTGCGAATATATCATCTCTTGACTTCATCCCAGAAAGTAGCCTGCTCCTCCAGGAATAAATCGTGATATAGCAGCTGCCGTGTTATAATTATGTTGCTGAACTTGGCTTTGCAAAAATATTTTCAGCTGAGTAGTTGAGCCATATCAATATGGAAATGTGTCACCATAGTTGATTAAAATATTGGGCAAATATTTTTAATTTAAATGCTTATCTCCTTCTAGAGTATAAGAAAGTTACTTTCCAGTTCTTAGGTTCCTGTTCTAAAATTAAATAAATGTAGCAACGGCTTCTGTTTGCCGGACTGAGTCGGGTCTCGTGCCATTGGCCATTGTAAACTGCGATGCATTTTGGTTTCTGTTTGTTACTTGCCTCTTCTATTCACAATATACATTTTATTACTTTTATGTGCTCCATTAAATTAAATTACCGGAGAATTCAATTGAGGAGACCTATACAAACAGCTAAATTGTGTGTGAATAGCGGGTTATACCAATTTCGTCTGGATAAACGTACGTGATTCCTACGTAGCCACACGAGATCGTTGCTTAGAAATCTGCAATGGAAAGTAGCTCTTTACTTTGTAGCTGTAAAGTTGGTAAAAATTCCACTTCTTTGTCCAATATTAAAGTACCTTAAAACTTACAAAATAATTCTTCGTCAATACTTTTTGTCCCGTTCAGCAGTTTATTTTTCTGCTGGCGATAGTCTTTTCTAGCTCTGCATATTTGCACCCAGTTACGTGATGTGCTTATGTGCTCTCTTAGACTCCGATGATGTTTCCTGAAATAGGAAAATATTCTTCTAAAATACTGCGTAGTAGTTACTGCATGACGTCTATTTCAATGTTCCTGCATTCGAAAACTTAAATTTTAAACGCAAAGAGCCGTTAGTGCATTTCCATTATGGCCCCTCCTTTGTCGACGTGCGAATATTTTCAGATCGTAGCACTCATTTTGCATTCCCGAAATGAAAACGGTGCTCATCACCATCCTAGACCCTCAAACTCCAGTATTTCATGCATTTTTAACAAGTTCGCCGTTACTTTCTGGGAATTCTTTTGATGGCGGAATAGGATTTGCGCGGGGGAAAAATATTACACGTTCTCTCCCTCCCCGGAAGACGCGGATAGGGAGAGAAGGAGAGGAGGGTGGGTGCGCAGATTCTTGTTTTATGGCGTGCGTGGATGTTGAAAACGGCAATTTTGAAAAGGGCCGTTCGGCACAAAAACCCACCCGTCAAAAATTACCCATAAATTAACCACCCTAGCTCAATTCGCCCCGAAAATATGAGCATCGGATCGATGAGGCATTTACGGCCGTTTGCGTTGGGGGGGGAGGGGTGACCAAGCCGAACCCTGGAGTGGTGCTCGTCGTCAGGGGGCTCGGGAGTTTGCTGGTGCCCCAAAGTGAGTGGTGTTCCGAGAGGATCCTCGAGTGTCCTGGGACGGTATGCTTGCCACGGCGAGAACTAACAACGGCACACCTTTTCAAAAGATATTCCATCCGAAGGTGGCCGGTTCGAAAATGTTTTGTTCGATTTGTCCGAATAAAAGTGGAATGTGAAGCTGGAATCCAGCTTAAAACTCAATGTCTAAGTCCGTAAGTCAAACATGTTTTTGTATGTTGATTAGTTCTTCTCGGGTTTCCCACCGGGTTGGGCTCTCCATGATCGCCGACGTTTCGACAGAAGACTTTTAACGGCAGGAAAGTCTTCTGCCGAAACGTCGGCGATCATGGAGAGCCTAACCCGGTGGGAAAACCGAGAGAACTTATCTGCATCATTCGTCGGGAAAGCCTGAAATCATACGTGTTTTTATATACACACCAACCGCAGTTTAAAGTTCTATCTTCGTGAATTATAATAAGTATTTGTTTTCACTTTTATAAATGCTTTAAATTTTATAATGAGCCATACAGTGGGATATGAAATGGATTTTTTGTGAGCCATCTCAATTCTCCGACTAGATATGCGCTCAGTGCTTAGAAAGTTCATTTCGAGTTGCATTTTATTCCTCTGCGCTTTTGTTTTGCTTATGATCTATCATAAACTGCTTGCAAATTAAAAGCGTTTAGTACCCTCATCTTTTTAAGGCTGGTAGCTTAAACCAAATAGCAGTCTCATCATTTTTTTATTATTGCTTTTACTTGGCATAAATAAAAAATATTCTAAAATATTTCAATTCCGTCGTAGAATGTCATGCAACCCCATTCAAAAGGTGATCTCCATGAGTCAGGAGTGAAAAACCACAATGCACTTGAGTTTCAGCCGTAAATATCTTTACAAAATGCGATTCCTTTGCTCTTAGAATGAGGAGGCTTAATCTCGAAAATGTGCTTGTTATCCTTATCCTGATCCCTAACTTTAACGCAAATCTTTACATATTCCCGTGAAATGGAGTTCTGCTGACTTCCTCAACAATATGAGAATAGGTTTCTAGAGGTTCAGATTGGGTAGGATTTAAAGAAAAATCATCTTTTTTCGTAACTTTTTTTATAAACGAAAACTTGATGGCAGCAGCATCTCGTGTTTCTCACATGCGTGATTGAGAACAATTTCCTCTTCAGTACTAGCCTCGGCCATCGTAGCGTAGTGGGATTACTTGGAAATTATTTTTGTGCCACGAGCTAGTGGGTACAACATATATCATCTCTAGCTTCATTTATTCTGCGGGTCAGCGGAATCCCCTATCTATTCGAAGTGTTGTAATGCAGTAACTCAATCTAAGAAATTGGATAGCCGAATCACCATCGCGTGCTTCCAACCTGAGGACTATGTGTAGAAAACAACTGCCTTTAAGAACTAGATTAGTGCTGCGTATTGCTTGAACGAGTACTGAGTTTCTTCGCAGAATATCACCTTTACATGTCATAAGAGATTCGGCTAAGGTGCACATAATATACCAAATAATTACCCTTATTTCTATGATTAACGGTAATTTGTCATTATATTAACTAATGGAGTGCCCGCTTAGTTCCTTCATTACGTATCCATCTATCTACATTTTTTCGATTGAAATAATTAGTTCATAAGGCATTTTAAAACTTTTAATGTAAAGGTAAACTAATGAATATGTAGAATATTGTTTTGAGTTACGGAAGTATGAAGAAAAACAAGCATTCTTAGAGGTCGCCTACTCCAGAGGTCTCAGCTAAGCGAGTGATTTTCTCACTTATAGAAATTACCTCGGGCTGTACCAGTGCAAGTTATTCCCCTGTGCTATGAAATCAGCTCGATACCGTTTTCCGGAAGAAAATTCTAGAGGGAAAGCCACTTTTTCGTCGAGTCAAAATGTAAGCGGGTTGACAAGGAGGAAGGGGGTCACGTTTTTCTCTCCCCGCTAATTCCACTCCTCTCTCTCCCCTAATCCCGGAGTCTAATTCCTCTTTTGTATCCCCTTCACCACTCTTTCTCTTCCTCCCTCGCTTCCCCCATCCTCCGCTACATCCCTCCACACGGAAAGCCCGACAACCTCGGGAGCTGAGACAACGCCCCCTCTTTTCCCTCACCCCCTGCCACTCTCCCTCCGACGCGCGGCTGAATCATCCCTTCAAGCCTTCTCTCGGCGCTCGCCGGGCGCGCGTCTATTGAATCCGAAAATGGCCGTAATCGCACAAGTTACATCCGGGAATAGGACACTGAGATATAGCGATGCACCGACTCCACTTTGCGATTTGTCGGAGGTTGTGTGTTGAGATTTTTAACGTCTGGGGAAAGCAATGTATCGCATTTCGATTTAGCGCAATTTGCGATTCAATGCTATTTAATTCAATACATCACGTCTTCTGCGATGCAAAATGTTTTAAATCCTAACTTTGCACAGCCGTACAAGAGAGTTTCAGTATCTGGTAAAGTATTTCTGTGGAATGTATGTAAATTTTCTCTACCCTTCGTAAGAGGTGGGAGGAGGGCATAAGATCATCATACGATAGATATTAGTTAGTGTAAGTCACTTTTTGAATTATCATCGGATTGAAAAATACGTTGTGTACCTCTAGGTTGGTCGATTGGTTCTCAAGGGAAGCCACCGATAAAGCCCGTTTCACACGATACTTGATCCAGCACAAGACCTAGTATGCTTGCTGATACTTGATATTGAGGACGGAACCCAGTGTGATAGAAACCGTACTAGAAGGTTTCACACGATCATTGAACTTGTGCTTGCGATGAAGCGATACTGTCGTCCACTGTTGGGAACTGTTAAAATGGAAGATTTTCATGAAAGAAGGCGACTTTTGGCTGCTGCAGTAAAAGCAGGGATTGTCGAGACATTTTCACATCACATTTTCACCGCCAAAGAGTGCTTAACACCCACGATAAAGTGAGGCGCTGATTAAAAAAAAGTGAAGACCGTACTGTGGCTGTGAAAGCTAACGTGATTGGTTGACGGATACTAGGTCCTACTGGGAGCTAGCAGCAAACTAGTACCGCATCAATTACGAAATCAAGTAGCCCAGCGAGTATAATAGCCATCATGCTTGTTAGCCAGCATGCTGGTTCTATATCACATGGTAGTGGAAAGCTACCATACTAGCGAGTATCCTCGACCTTGTGTTGTATCAAGTATTGTGTGAAACGGGCTTAACTGAGGTCGTTTGTACCATTGTGGGTAAGAGAGTATGTTCGCAAGGCAAGTATGATTTGAAGAAATAGAGAAATGGTGGAGTGAAACCCAGAGTCGGCATAAATCAACTTTTAACATAAGGAATCAAAGGGGGCCACGTTTTTACGTCCTATCCGACGGACGGAGTACTGAACTTGAGGTGCTTATCCTATTATCCTATACCTATCGGTGCTTGCCCTAAAGTCTTAGCCCACCTATGGCTTATATTAGTGCTTTATACTACCGTATTTACGTCAGTATAAACATAAAATCGACATAAAATGAATCATAGACAAACATTATTGATGAAAAGTACAATTGTTCTACATATGTAAAAATCTATACAAAAGGAAATAATATGCATATGACTATAGCTGAAGAAATTACAATAAGTACTTATGTTGATTTGAACAATCGCTAATTAGCTACATCATATAATACAAAGGAATGAAATCAATAACGTAATTCAGTCCATCACTCTTATTCGAATTACAATTACTGAAATTGGAGGAAACGACAGGTGGCATGGGAAAGGTTACAATTAATCTGACAGTTTTGGAAACTTTTTTGGTATATTAATTTAATATTCGACCGCAAGACGCAAAAAATTTCTGAAGATTAGAGATTTAGATGAACTGAAAGATTAAAGCATGAACGAAAGAAACCTGTTTAAAAATGTACTAATTTTAAGGAATAAAAGAAGAAAATAACTGCACTCTCCAAAATGGTAAATCCCGAGTAAACTAATGGACAAATATTTAGATAAATCCGGGTTCAAACCCTAACAGTGACGAAAATGAAAACTTTTTTGGGAATTTTCCCCCGCATAGAAACCCAATATAGTTAATGGCATAGCTCAGAATTACACCGTTTCTGAAATAAAGACGGGGACAGACGGGCACTTCCGAAATTGAATATTAAGATTTAAATATTGATAAAATAAATGCATAGTGGTTACAATGAATGCTCTATGTGATACGCTCACTGCACAATTTGTTTCCTAACTATTTGATTAAATTCATGTTTTTAGTGAGCTGAGTCATAAAATAACACAGTAAGTTTTTCGCCGCAAAATTATTTTCTAATTGACGCCCCAAGCAAGTATGCCCAAAAATTCATCCACGCAAAATAAATGAAGAATATTCAATTGAGAAACTCTTTACCGGGAAGCAAGTGCAGTGGAAAGAAATAGTCAAAGCAAAGATTCCAGCCTGAAGCAGAATAAACACACGAATTTTCAGCCATTCGGGAAACAAAGCTAAGGTCACGTTTTCAGTTTTTCCTTCGTTTTTTTTTTATTTCGAGAGCGAATAAAACTAAACTTTATTCCTTAACGCATATTCATGAACTTTCCCGAACACCATCCTTATCGAAGAATAACATGATGATTAAAAAATTTAAAGAGCTGCGTGTTTTGTTTGTTTTTCCCGATAGGAAGAAATCGAGGAATAGCGTATCCAGGTCAGAAATTGGGGCGAGAGGCTCCAGAGCGCTTCTCTCCGGGATTCAAAGAGGGCGGGGCGCGTGAAGCAGCTTCCCGTCTCGCTCGCCCGCTCCTTGGCCACGCTAACACTGGCCTTAGACTAAATGCCGAGGCCCTCAGCAAAGTATTCGGTCGGGATAGCAGACTGAGGGACAGAAAAGGCCTCAAATGGAGGGTAGCACTAACAGTCTAACTACACTGACAGGGTCACATCATCGTTTCAACCCTACGAGCGGGCCTAAGCAGAAAAAAATAGACTCTAAACTACTTTGTTAACGTATAGATGATAAAATATTCTCGATGGAATTTTAAAATAGAAGTTTATTAAAAGATTTGATGTTTTCCTGGTGAATTATGGTCATTAAGATTACATTACAATACATTACAACTTTTAGGCCAATTGGTAAAATTGGAAACTATCAACAAAAAAATAAATATAAAAATTAAGCCTAATAGTAATTTACTCTGTTTTTTCTTCCAAATTTTCCGTTTTTAATTTACCGAGCGCTTCATACTTGAGCCTTTGCCTTCATCAAATATTAAATCGGTTTCCTAGAAACCCTAAAATTCAGATAGGTAAATATTTTTTATTTAAATTAACACGTAATAGAAAATTAGCACCAAGAAATATTTTTTTAGATTTTGGGATTCATAATAGTATATAAGATGACTTACAATACTGGCTACCTATAAGTGCCCCAATAAAGTGTTTCCAAATACACATTCACCGTCATGTTTTGCTTGTATAGACACTTGAAGTTAAATTTTGAACGCAAATTGTCGGACCGTCATCATGAATGTGACTTCAGAAGTATTCATGAAACGAAAACAATGATTTAATGCACTAGAAAGATTAAATGGTAGAATCACCGATAAAATTCGGGATATGAAATTTCCGCGAATTCGCTAACATTGGCGATTCTGGAACCGGCATCTGATGTGCATTTATAATGATAATTTACAATTACTTGTAAAACTTGCCGCAATATTATTTTTACAAATGAATTATCACCAATGTCGGTCATTCATCCTGAGCTCAGCGCTGACCTTTTTTTAACTACCGGTCATGATTTCCAACATGTCCAGTGATCAAATTGTATTTGTGGAGACTTCACTTCGATGATTTTTCACCATAATTAGCATTCGAAAGTTCTACAAAGCAATCAAATATATTAACATAAATTAAGTTTTAATCATATCGCTGGGGTTCCTCACTCGTTCTCGTTCACTTACTGACATGTCCTATACTGAAATGTAAGTGGGTATACCTTTCTCGAGTATTGACAAAAAACGGTCAACTAATGACTGACAAACACATGTGAAGGGCCGATCACCAACCACCATATCCTGCATGTGGAGCCATTGCATAATGCTAGTGGGTAGACGAAGATGGAAGAAGCGGCCCTCTCCGAATTGAAACTACATTGGACCATTCAAGCATTACGTGCGGAGATTTTAATCATTTCTCACCCCAAAATAAAGGCGTGAGTTTCCAAAAACCCTTATTCCCTGTCAAACCATATGTTACATGTGACGTATTCATAGGCGAACCTAGAAGCGTCTGAAGTTGGAGGGGGTCACCAACATACCCCATTTATGTGTTATTGATATATGTCAATGCCCGGAAGTATCATCAAGCGATTGAATTAAGAAACTGTCTAATGCTCACTTCATTCAAATTATTTTTCTGATTTCAATCATTTTTGAGCCATGTTCCTATCATAAGTCATATTGAGCCTGAATGGTTTAAGTACTAATTGGATCGAAAAAAGTTTGCTTTTGGAGATTCTCTTTCAGATGCAACATTTTTAAGCATCCAAATAATACTTCTTAATATTTTCTTTCAAATGCCATACTATATTTCTCTCTTTCATGCTTCATTATATACGATATATAATATTCTGTGTAAAGTGGTAGGTAATATTGTGTAACATAAGGCACTGTGACTTCAGCACAGTTTCTGTGATATTTTTTAAGCCAATCAAATACTATGCATTAATATTTTTAACCATTCTGATGTTAAATCAGAATAGCAAGTTAAAACTTCATATAAGACTGAAAACTTCCGCAATATTTGGCAATGTCATGAAAGCCATCACGTCAAGGGTAATTGGAGATGAGGTCATTAGGAATCGTTGGCTAACCAAGTCGGGTAATAAGCTATCGTCACTCATAGTGAGCTCTTGTGGTGTCCATGATCTTTCGGTACGACCTGTGGTAAGCTGAGTGCCTTTCATTGGGGTGAACGGGGCAAATGATTAACGTAACCCAGGGAGATTTTGGGTGATTGAAAGGTCGCTTACACTTCAGTTATTATTCAGGCTGATTCAACTCGGCTATTGAGCCCGATATATACCTAAACGCGTCATAACCATCACACGCAGTATTCAATTGTGGCATTTAAGGTATTATCATACCTCAAGTGGGCTTTGCACGGCATTTTGTAGCTTAACCTCTGATAGCAGTTGATCTCGACCGAGTCGCACGCTTACAGCCATAATTCTGTAACCCTCTGCAGTGTCAATTCTTTCGTTTTATAACATAACGGCCGAGTAAAAACTTAATGCGTAATATCTTTACGCTTTACTAGAGAACTTACCCGTTCGATTTTTCAAAAACTAATGCAAATTATTGGTTGAAAATTACTCTCTTTAAGAGTTTATATTTCGTCAGTTTTTTTCTAACTTTAACAAGGTAATGACGGAGGTCACATAAATCCGATATTTCTAGTTTAAGTTTCAACAGATGAACAGATAGTTACAATAAATACTTCTTCTCACGAACCGTTGATGGATGAAACAGTAATAGAGTAAAACTGTTTTTAAAAACCTCCCATTTCTCCTCTCTTCCGTTTTCCAATTCCATTTCCCAACTCTCTCTTCTTCATGGCTGGAATCCTAACACCCCCCTGCCACAATCCCGCGCTACGAACCACCGCACCCGCAGTGGTTCGTACAGTACTTTATCGATGCAGTTTAGTCTCTTTTTTCTTAACTTATCAAGGTATTGAGAATTTGCAATTGTGTTGGACTGTTGAGAAATACAATCGTCATAAACATAAATTTTTTAAAGATTTTTTAATTTGGTCAGCTCTCTATAACTGATGGTTTTGCAACAGAGGAATACTCTAGAAGGAGTAATACGTCTAGTTCTAGTTGTAGGAAACTGGTCATGTAATATGTACTTATATTCAGTCACTTCCGTGTTCAAGTTATGCACCGCGCGCATGTGATCGTCCCAGTGGAAAATAATTCGTGACGGTCCCAACGAGAGAAGTAGACGGGTCACCCACTACCAGACGACGGGTGGAACCTTGCATTCAAAATCCGCCATCCGCCTTCACTATCCGCCACCCTCTCGTTATCCCATCACCCCCTCCCTCCACCGACCGCACCCCCTTACCCTACCACTTCTTTCAGCCAACATCACTAACAGGTGGAACGCCATGAATAATTCATGCGAGAGAGGAAGTAGGAGAAGGGGAGGAGGGGGGGCGGGTGGAGTACTGTGGTGGCTGGGCGGGAGGAGGAGGCGTGGGGGAGGTCCACTCCCCTCAAAACCTCCCACCCTCCATCCATTCGTTCCGTTTTCCTCATCGACTCGTCTTATTCCTTCTCCCCTTCCAAATATGTGCACACACTCTCTCCTTCCTCGGGCCCATGGGAGAGAGCACCGAGGAAAGGGATTCTATAGGAAAGGGAAAAAATCATCTAGATATGTAATACACAAGTGTCCCAAAAAAAAGTTGAAGAAGCTACCACTATGGGTGCATAAAAAATATGGATATACTTGCCAGGAGGTGACATATCACCAACGTACATTGCACTATGTAGCCATGCCACCAATTTTTGAGAAAATATTTATGTTAATGTATACTGTAGCTACATAAATGAACATAGATACAAGTGTTATACCGGAAACATGAATAGCGTGCTGTTAGTGCAAGGGAGCAGATAAGGATAGAAGCATTAGGGACTAAATCAACTGACTAACTACACTACCTATCGAAAAATCTAGTAAAAAGTCTCATTGGCAACTGTTATGGTCTCTCATCGTTCGCGGGGACTCTCTCATGATCTGACCTTCCGTAGTATTTCGGGTTTCGTAAAATGTTATTAACGTCGCCAAAAATTAATTTGTTTTGGAACATAGATAAATTATTAAGACTAAATTTTATTCGACGAGCAGCAAGCGATTCCCATCCCAATTAACGTAAAAGGTCAGTAACACTTACGAGGTTATCATTAAGACCTTTAACACATCTTGCAGATCTTTGCTGCACGCATTCTAACTCTGTTTTTAAGCCTACTTCATAATGATCCCATAAATTGGCAGCGTATTCCAAGTGGGGTCCAACAAAAGGAAGTACATAGGTGATTTCTCGCCGCACTTGCCAAGTACAAGTAGGTACCAACCATGCTGCTGTGGTGATGAAGACATCTCCTGAACTGTCTTGAGAACAAACTATGTTAGGCGTATATTATCTCGGGCTACAAAAATATGATTTTTAAATCTCGAGGATAATTCAGGTGACCCAAGAAAAAGATTTTTACTTAATTTAACATTTTTTAGGTGAGCTATTTTTTTTGTTTTAACAAAAATTGAAAGCCACTCAAAATGTAGGTTTTCAATTTTCATTGAATTAATAAAAATAAATTTTCTAGCCCGCAAACAATGCTATGCTGATACAGGTTTCAGCTGTTTACACATTCATAGTCGAGAAATTTGTAATAGTCAAATCCAGATTGCTGTTCAAATTTTTGTGAATTATAAAAGGTGTATTCATTTATTCAATTATGCGTTTTCGTCAGATAACGCCTAAAAACGTCCTTTTTATTCAGCTTACATTCTTGGAAAAGGCATTTTCGAAAATTTTCATTCTATGAATATGTCGTTTCAACTCTCCCACAGTTAATGTAATATTTTCTTGAGGTCTCTTCCAAGCTAGGTGCAGACTAGGATTATCGCTGGATACCGACAACGTGACACTCGATAACATCACCACTGGGTACACCGATGTGTACCCACGTACGTGCATCCGGTGATATTTCCTGTCCACACAGCCGCCAGTGGACCGACAACTTTTTCCATCGTGAATTATTATGACTCGTAGTATTCAGTCTTTTAATATAAACAGATCAGCGCGTAGCTGCCGCATTTATTTCTATTTAAATGGATGAGAAAAGGGAGAGAAGATGGTGGAAAAAACTACATTTGATGGAGGTGAAAGTATGGGTGAACCTATAATGAGAGAATTATTTCAAAACGACGGCTCCTCGTTCTAAATCTGTTTAAGCTTACAAAAGTGAGGTTGAAGAGCTGCTCCAATCGGTTGCGCCGAAAATTGTAGATGGAGATTCAGCAAATTGTGGCCATCTGTGTTCACATTCCCATTCTCATGAAGACTGAAAATAGATAAAGGTACCATCTCACCTTTGTTGCCAAAATCATCTCTATGCTGGTCGATATGCGTTATCTTAGTGATATTTTCCATTTTGGGCGAAAAACACGCCAACAGCAACATTTATGTTATCTTTACCACCGGTCAGTATCGGCGATGTTTCTGGTATCCATACTTTTCCTAAGCGTCGCTTGCCAACATTTATTCGGCAATTATCGCTCTTGCCAGGCCTAGTACCTAATAATTGAGCAAGGAACAGGTCGAAGAAATCATTTTTATTGCTCTTCGGCCGGAAGTTAAAAAGTAGTGAGTTTGTATGTACCCTGGGGCACGGATGTGATGCTCGCCATGAACTGTCTGCAGTATTACCTTAGCCATTGGATCACCGTAAACCAAAGCGATCGTCGGTATGATCTATTCCATTTTGGGGTAATTATCTATGGGAAGAACGAAATCGTGTCTTGCTACAAGGTAATCAACATGTTTTTGGCAGCTAAGGTATGCAGCGAAATCGACACAATCCACCACTCCACATGAATAACGTGCACTATTATCTAATTTGCTTATTTCAACATGTCCGTCATCTGCGTTCCAATTTGTTCTTTGTCGGACTGATTGCCGTACTTGCATTGCGCATAAGTGTCTATGCGGAGGGAACTCCACCCAATGTTTTTCTGATGAATTTATAACAAAATGGCCGCACTTTCATGTTGTTAGGAAAAAGAGATTTGGAACAGAATCGAAGAGTGAACATAGAAATTCGATCCGTTCCATTAACTGCCGGGCGTATGTTGATAAAACATTATTTGGATCAATTATGCGAAAGCATCTCAATAATTGGAACTTACAAATCCACCTTCGTTAACCGAATTTTTGAAAGATGATGGACAGGTGGAAATGCAATAGAAATGGGAAATAATTCAGCAATAACCAAAATATTTCAAGCAAAAATTCTATCCAATCGATATTGTTCTTGAGATAAATTGGTTAACAAAATTGTTCCTATAATCCATTCCAGTCCAATATCGCACTCTACTCCACAATAAATTTCCTTGTAATAAGTCAAACGTCGAGTGTCACTCAACATATTTAGTTTGTACTTTTTGATTTTAGTTTAGGTTGCATTATTACCCATATAGTACTTTATGAAGTATACTATAAAGTATGCGATTAAAACTTTAATGCACTAAAATGACTAATAAATTTTTCCATAAATATATGACCAGACAGAAAACTGCTGACCTCTGTGAAAACTTGTAAAATAGTTTGGTATAGACTGGGAAAAGAATATGAAGACTTGGACAGGCTAAAACTGGAGGAGAATCATGAGCTCTACCGCCCATTGATTTGCTCACCATCGATAGGAGTTGATGAACTATTTAGCCCTAACGTCTGTTTCTGAATCCATACGTCTAGATACGTCCGTGGTCTTCATTTAGTTTCAAAGGCAACCTATAGTAAGTGACAAACACATTCTGCACATGTGCGGACTCTTTTCATCAATGAGTGAACATAAAGCGAATTCTTTGCTATTACATAGATAATTACGATATCTTTGACTAACCAAGCAATTCCATAGTCAGTACATACAATTATATGGTAATTTCTCAAAAGAATTTAATTTATAATCTCGACTTGATACAAAACGGGGAGATTTTTCCCTAATTTTGATTAGCAATTATTTTAGCTTAAGCAAAAAAGGTTGCTGAAAAGCATTGTTGCTGCAGGAAAGGGATTGTTTCGAAGGAGCGTCAAGAATGGGTGGGGCAAAATGATTTAAATCGAGAGCCCTCCAGCTTAAAAAGGAATAAACAGGCTCTTTGCTTTGACTACGCCTCTACCCTTGATCTAGAGACGGTATCCTTACCCGAATCCGATTCCTTTACTCCTTCCATAATCCCAGCTTTTTTTCATTTGAGTTTTAAATTCACTTTTTTATCTATGTAACCATGATTAAATCTGGCACTACTGTCATTCTCTGGAATAACTAAACCCCTCTGAATGGTAAATAGTTAACTGAGGCGTACAGTCAGAGAATATTACATTCTGAGTCATTTATTACGGTCTGAGAATATTACATATTATTTTTACAGATGATAGATATCAGTCGTAAAATAAAAAGCCCACGGCTCTATTTTGAAGTCCAAGATAATAATTTTGCATCTATTTATTCCGTAATGTTGTCAGTCAACAAACGGGCCTGAGGAAATAAAGGTTTAAATATCATAGCCATAAGTCACCCCATGAAAATATAATTCATTGATATCCTCGCAGGCATAAGAGAGTATCATAGAATTTTACCATCCTTAAAAAAAGTTGAGAACATAATTAAACCAAGGTAAAAAGTTTATGTGATTTAAAAATGTGACTGGGCAAAATTCGGAGAAGGTGAAATATTTATTCATGGAATTTTTAAGAAAGGAAAAAACATCAAAGGAGCATGAGGATATTTTCTGGAAAGTCTGCAAGAAAGTATCAATAAATATAATCCAAGAAAACTTTGACTCGAGAATAGGGAATCTCGCTGATACGACAATGACGTAATACGGGAACTCAGGTGGCAGAAGTTACGTAGAAACTTGAAAGCTCCTTAAAATTTGGTAAAAAACGACTCTAAGGAAAACGTTGTCGCTCAACGCTGACAAAACAAGAGGGCGTTCTGCTCTATGAAATTCACGAATGAAGTACAAAGTGAATTGTTAGACGAGCACTCAAGGTAATATTTTTCCTTGGCCAGGGAACTTCAGGGAAATTTTTCAAGCATAGAGTCATTGTCAGACAAATGTGGCTGAGTTGTCTGCAATATTGACACAGCTAAAACATTATAGTACTTCTTCGGAAGAATATGCAAAAACAACGACAACATGCATAATGTATACATTCCTGTCATTAGTGAACCTAAGAACAGCGTTTTTATACATCGCGATGTGATAATTAAAGAATAATCTCGAAGGAAATATCCCCAACTGCAGTTAAGATACCTGTACGTGTGCTCAAGGAGATATCCCCACATATGACACCGTTTCTACTGATAGTACTTAAAAAGTCTTTATTTGTAGGTATATTACGTCAACACTTAAAATAGCCCATGACACTCCAACATTTAAAAAAGGAAAGAACAAGATCCATCATATTACCGGCCTATATCGTTAACATCTCTTTCAAGCGTAAGCTTCGTGGACAAATATATGGGTGCTTCTACAACAGTGAAAACAGTTTCATAAAAAGTAGATAATGAGAAATCGAACTAAGGCTGGCTCTTCCACTATGATATTCTAAAATCAAGTCAATAGACGCGTTTTTCATGGATTTCATGTAATAATTTGACAAGGTTCCTCACAACAAACTAATATACAAATTACAACCATGCGGATTAAAAAAAATACATAGAATTGGACGCCTGAATTCCGAAAAGATCTCAAGGAAAAGTGAATTCTCTGCGGTATTAGTTCCAACATGTTCCAACACGCACTAATATTCGAATGTCGCACAAGCAAGCGTGCTCGGTCCCCTGTTAGTCTTAATTTATATAATCTACATTATCTCTAGATTTAGCAGAACTACTGGATTGTCATATGCCAAGAAATTGCTGCAAAAGCATACTGAAGAGGCTCTTTTATAAAATCTTAACAACGTCAACACGTCGCGTTTACCTTATGTAAAGCACTGCATCCTTGTGCAGCCCAGTACTAAAGAGACTAGGATTTATCCACTGAATGATTGATTCTTAGGTGAAAATGTGAAAGAGAGATGCTACTTTGCTCTATTTTGGCCAAATCTCGAGTCTCTCGCGAGTATTTGGGATCCAAAACAGTTTAAATACGATAAATAAAGAAAACACAATGGAAACCTCCAGCTTCGTTGAAAACCGCTTTGGGAGAACAGAGATTGTAACACATGCTGATGGAAGGACAAAGTTAGGAGTAGCTAAAGACTCGGAGGCTACAGGCTAGACTAAGATTAATTGAAACTTTCAGACCACGGGAGTCTTTGAGTGACACGGAGAATATTATTTCAGCCCCTCACTTTATCTCTAGAGCTGAAAAAAGCTATAAAATGCTGAACTGAAAGATGCAAAAATTCCTCCCTTCCACGTCCCATCAACGCCTTTAACATAAACAGGGTGAGAAACTCCATTAAGCTACAGTTCCACTCCGTCCCTTCCCTCTTCCAACTCTGTTTTACTTTTCTCTCTCTCTTTTGCATGACTGCTGTCCTAAAGCCCCTGCCACACGCCATTCCTTCGGCTTGCAGGGTAATATGTAGACGTAGATGAAAAAGAGGCCACGGAGCGTGGTCGGTTGTGTGGTCTATCGTTTCAATGAAGCTTTTCCATGAGGCAACATTCGCGAATGACAAGAGGAAATAGGTGGGACAGAATTTAATATTGTCGGTTACTTGATTATCACTGAGAAGTATATCTGGTTTTGATGTTATAAAAATAATTTTACCTAGATTCGCAACTCGCTGAAATCGCTCTAACCCGTCGTCTACCGCACATATCATTCCTAAGTATGCTGCGGAGTAGTATGGCTACAGTGTAGACAATTGCTCCTTACTCACTAGCCTCATGAAACCTTTTCCTTTGTTTCGTCTATTCACTGTCAGCTACGTGATAATTTTTGTTTCTTTTTTCCATAATTTAATGATTTCATTCATATATATATATGTGTAGGGTTTTGAATTTTCCGATGGAGGTACTTAAACTTCATCGCTATCGTTCGAGGTAATTTTATAACATTCTAGGCATAACTTTTAAGCCCTGTGTGTTTTGCCTAAATATGTTTTATCTCCACAGCAATGGCATAATTCCTGGTATAATCAACATAGTAGAATATGCGTTTGCATTCACTTAGGGAACATCAATTTCCTATTACATACCAGCTAAGCTATTAATGCGATTTTGTTTGATGTTGAAACAAATGAATACTTGAGATTTCTATTTTACATTTACTACATTTTAACCCCCTTTTCTTGTATTGTTGGCAATTATTTCCATTTTAATTCAAGATAAAAAAGTAAATCTCTTATGTAAAAGGCTTAAAACATGCTTAAATATTGGGAAAAAAGCAGAACAACGTGTTTTCGTTGAGAGAATTATTATGTTTAGGCAAAAGGGTCAAAAGGTGTAGTTTTTATTTTTAAATTGCTGTTAATTAAGGGTCAAAAGTCAACCATATAAAATCGCCCCCGCCCATCAATTATAATAGTGAACTATTTATTTGGGATCGCACTAAAAAATTAGGTGTTTGATTACAGCATAATTCACGGCAAAGGACCACTGAGACTTTGAAAACTAGAGGGTCCAATTATAAAACGGTTCCATGTTATTTTTTCCTCGGATAATTGACGAAGGATTCCTCTAGTCTCATTCGCGCTACTTACATTTCCGATTACCTCGAAGAAGATTATCCTCCTTGAAGAAACGGCTCATCCACATTTTGCGAGTTATTGAGAATTTTAGTTACTCCTTACTTAGGGGTTTGTGTCTTTTGAAAACATTTTTGTGACGTCCCAGAAATACCATTTGTGGCGTTGTGCAAGTAAATAGATTTGAATCTTGCTCGCTTGCAAAGTTGTTGCTTCCAGTCCTTTCATCATCTGAGCGGCAATAGCTGGAAATTACTATCTTTTTGCTTCTTTGTGTATTCCTATCACGGGTTATAATACGCCACTCTATAGATTGACTTACATTATTTCGTGTCCTAAATAAAAACACCTGAAACCGACATAAGGATAATAATAATTGCATATTTATTTTTAAGTGAATAAATAGCTTTTTTGTAATTAATTGGCTGCCACATCATATTTTATGTTATTTTTTTGCCCCGGCGCGGAACAGAAGAGTTGAAAAATCATATAAGCAACGGCCTGCCATAATAACAGGTCATCTCTCAATTCTTTATTTTAACGATCCATGTTATTTTCCTGGTGAATTCCATCTTTTGACATTCCCCTTAATTCTTCTTTAATTAGTCCTTCCTTGTTGGTTTTCAAAAGGCTATTTTCTCTCTGAATGTGCCCAATAAGTTTAGTCTCCTCTTTTTTGCAGAGTTTTCGTCAAACAGCTTGCTATCTTCGTAGGACTACTTTGTGATGATTTTCTCGCTATATTGTACCTTAATCGAATTTCTATGACACCAGATTTCAGTTGCTTCCAATCATTTTTGTTTTTCTTTTGCAAATTTTTAGTTGCAATGCTTCGTAACTTCCAAGTTTATTTTTATATCTGCTACTTCCTTCTTGGCCTGTCATTCCCTCTTCTGTCATTGGCCTTCCGTCATATCCAAAAAAAAATTATTTCTCTTACTCCAGTGTTTGTAGTCCAAAGTTGGTGACTCTGTTTCCTTGATTACCATTAATTTTTTGCTCTAATCACCTGGTTTATCACTGTAAATTATATCAATATCCAATTAAATTGACTAACGTATGAGGCCAACGTATACATTATATGCTGAAAAACTTCGAGGGGAATGGGTTCAATCACAATGTTCGTAATTCAAAAATGTATACCTTCATATTTTAAAAATACATCTATACTCGTTACCTATTCTATGGAACGACGAATCTATATCTCTATGAATGTATATATCTATATAGAACTTTATAAATAAGATGTACATTAATCAGCAATATCTTACAAGCTTCACCCGATGTTAGTGGCACATATTGTCATATATTGCGAATTTTTATTTTACAGCCTCATTGAGTTAGGCTGTTTTAAAAGTAATAAATATGAATCCTGATGTTTTGCATTACTAAACTGGAAATTTTGCGTGCACTCGCTTGTTTCTTATAAAGCAACTTTTCTACGGTTTGAACAACTACACTTTATAGCTGGACAGCATTTCGCGGGAAGGCAGAATTTACGAGGGAAATACGACGGTCTCTCTGTCGCAGAATGAAATTAAAATCCTTGGCCAATTTTCTTAGGCAAATGAATGGCGTTTTTGAATCGCATATCGTGTGTAAACTACTTGTTTTATATTCCAGTCACCCAGATCGATGAATTCCATACGTGCTTGCACGTACCAGAAATAGATGTTGCCATCTGCCTCACCCATTGACGGCCGGAGATCGATGTAGAGGACGCGGAGTTCCGTATTGGACTTGTTCGCATTCAACGAGAGGGGAAGCAGCAAATCAATTTCATGGAGGACTCACTCTTCTTTCACTGCCATCTGCTGCGACAGGCCCTCTCCTCATTGTAGTTCGAATTAAAGGATAACCAATGAGGCAATTCGTAAGAGCTGGTCAACGGAAGTGCGTGAGGAAAACACATTTCTTTTAAAATGTTTTCTACGCAATATTTTTCAAAGTGAAAATAAAACCGGAAAAGTGCCCGGGGATAGCAGTTTTGTTTGATTCAATGACGGATGTTCTTGAAATAATCGTAAACTACGGATGAAGATTTAGAATATAATATCCCTGGCATGACTCGTTGCAAATAGACAGCCAAGTTTGGTGCATCGTACCACGAAAATTCGTGACTCCCTTCTCATTTGGCAACGCGAAAAGGACGTGTTTTTTTAATCCCTACGTACATTGTACTAATCAAGCTCAATATTGTACATCTTTCGGGTATTCTTTGTAGCCTTTAAATCAGCCTGTTTTTCTGCTCACTGTCATCTTGCATCGGGACTTGAGGCTTAATATTACAGTCGAATTATTTAGCATGCACCACAATAATATTTATTTGGGATATTCATCATCGAAAATGCTAATGAAAGTTTATAATGACCCAAATTTCCATCTATTACAATTTTATACTTAAGATCTTTTATGTTTCTTCGCCGAAATCATGAGAAAATCTTTATAAAACAATGTGTATTTATAACTCAGCCAACCTGCGTGAATTAATATCAATCGTGGTGACTTAATATGAATATGTCGATATCAGGCCTTCATCTTTATTGCAGAGCTTCGGAGCCAGCACTTCCATTGATGATAAAGCAGACGGTTTCCAACTTCCCTTCCGCTTTCAGCAGCCCCTCTAAGCGTGCGGGCATACATCCTTGGTCGCCTTTTCATAACCGAAGAAAAGATCGTGATTCATGGCTCGGTAAATCCTTTCTCCATTGAGGGAAACTTGGCCGCTTTGAAATTTCCCTTTCTTTCCGCACATACTCCTCCTCTCTGAGACACGCTCCTTAATCATCATCCCTTTCTCCAAGTAAGTCTTCTTATTGTGAAATAGAGGGCCTTGACGTCAAGGTCGAAGATTCTCAACGTATTGTTAATTCTCTGAGGAATAACAGATTCGCAAAGAGTACCGTAAGCACGAAGGATATATCAAAGTCGAGGCATAGAATATTGAGCTCGAGCTTCTATACAGATCATTTTTCAGCTCCCATGTTCCTGTAGAACATGTTCTGATGTCTCGGGGATTCGTTTAAAGTCAATCCGAAGAAGGATAATGATGAATTCAATCCAATTATTAGCATCTTTTTTTAATGAAAAGATCCTATTATTATGTCCATTTCAGCTTCTCCGTTTTTTCTCTCACTGGTAGTGAACATTTCCAGTATAATGTTTCTAACTGATCGTCAATATTTCGACAACCTCCGATACCCTTGTAAGAAAGGCTCAATGTTATTAATTAATTCATTCTTTCGTAATCAATATTGAAATAGTAGGTGGCTGAAGTTGGTCTAAAGTTAAAATCCGTATCCCTTTCCTCTTTCCACTTCCTTTTCTTAGATATTTCTGAAAACAATAATAGACTTCAGGTTTATCTACCCTGCCAAAGGATTTTTTACATCATTACGTTTTGGACAGATAAAACGCGCTCCATGTCATTTGGTCGTTGGAAAATTCAGTAGCCTATTTCCATGCGTGCTTTAATTATTATGTCCTACGTACTTTCACAGTTCTATGTATTAAATTGTATTTTCCAAGGAATTATCTTTGCAAATTAGTATTATATACAGATATGTACCTACCTACTCTCTTTTTAATAACCTATATTTCAACAGTTTCTTCTGAACATTAGTCTCTAGTTTGTCTTTCTAGCGGCTCCCAATATAGGGCTGAGTCGTTTCCATTAAAATATTATACTAAAATTAAGTGGATTACTAAAACCCTGGTCACCCGGTTGGGATGCTCACGATGATACTTTTATCATGGCTGCCCCGTCGCTTGGATAAAAATTATCAATTCCGTTTCATAATTATGGAAAAGTTATGGTTTATGAATATGAAGTGAGGTTATTCTTTGGTCGTGAGGGTCAACTTGGGTCAAGTTTAGGAAATTCTCAAATTGTTATTATAAAGCACTTGGTTGTATAGGTAAACTACCCATTTCCCCTTTAATTTTCCCTTTCACCAATTGTTATGTTCTAGGGTGATATTCTAATCTGAGCTTTAAAAAGACTCAACGATCATTATTTCAATAAAACACGTATTGACTCATAAAAATCTCGGTTGCAGGATTGAAATTCATGTTCACTTAGCTTATGGTCATCAGGGTTCTTTATTCATTTTCAGGGATCGATAGCTTGCAAATGCATCCTTTACTGATGAATAAGGTATTATAAACTAAGCGGATAGATAGTAAGACCCATATTTATCACGTGTATTTTGAGATATTATGGTTAAATTACAAAAAGTTTAAACTGCTGTTCGGAATAAATCCTTCGGAAACGGCGAAAACTATGGCCATTGTCTTAAAAGGATGGATTTTACTTTCCGCCTTTTCAAAATTCCGGCTCAATCCTCGGACCTGTTGCTGCAGAGGTTTATATTGATAGCAATCGATGGGGTAATCTAACACTGCTCCAACTAAGAGGTGACAAATGTTCATCCGATAGATGAAATCAATTGGTTATATGACCTGGAGAGCTGTGAACTTCGTGTTTATAAGTGAAACAGAGTATTTTGAGATAAGAGTGATCATTTTTAGCCAAATAATGAATCTGCGTTCAAGTTTAGTCTTAGGCTCTCCATAGACTGCGTTGTTATGGAACATTTTAAACTATTAAAGAGAAAAAGAGACCTTAGAGGATGTTTAAATCCGATTTTGAAGTGAGGCATGCATGAAGCATAACCGGAGTGACATGTTCAAATGAAAATGGATGAAAGACATTGAATAACCCTATTCCTAGTTATCTATCCTTCGTTCGTAACTGGGCAAGGAAAATCTCACCTTTTTTAAATGATCGTAGCAGTATGGAAAAGATATTGCAGCAAAATTTTATATAATACTGCAGTTGTATGCCTAAAGTCTTAATTAAAAGTTACTATTGTTCATTGCTAACATAACCGATACTAAAATGTTCAAAACCTTATAAGACATTTTAATGAATAGGAGGAAGAAAGAGAAGGCTTCTTCACTTTGCAGCGTAAGGTTAATCTCAATGAGATTTACAATCGGAGATATGAACCTAGTAAAATAAAATTTCGAAGGCGCAAAAAAACCATATACGATGAAAATTATATCGGAGGCAATTTGAAACTTAAGATGCGATAAAAAACAGGGGGATCGATAAGTATACGACATAAGATCGATATGAAGTTGCTTTTTTGTTCAGGCAAGCCTCTTGCTATCATCCTACCTAAATGTGTAACTTAAACAGTACTTATGCAAACATATTTAGGATTTATGAATACATATATAAGCAAACCGTGAAAAATATTTTTACATAGGTGGGAGTGTGTAATCAGTTTTTTGTTGAAGTTCAATACTGAGAGCGTTGGAAGAAGTAAATATTCCCATGCATTGGGAAAAGAGTGAAGAAGAGTTTGAAAGGCATGCCGGACTAGGGATAATCATTTGCTCAACACGCCCCGTGAAGTACTCGGAAGGTAAGTGGCGAGGGAGGCTGGGATGAGGACGAGGTCAGAATAGGTGGCTCTCATAAATTTAAAAGAGCATTTTTTTCGCATTTCACGATTAATTAATTAAAGCCATTGACATTTGCAAAGCAGCACTTCATAATTCTCAATATTCTTGTAGTTAAGGAACGCCAAAGTTCGCAAAACTTTCAAACGTCTTTCGCGCGGAAGAAACGCCTTTTGATTGGTGTGACGTCAGAATGCGAGTAAGCGGATTTACGGGGTTTACCCCCGCCCCATGGCAATACAGCGATTACGTGTTTCATAGGGATGGGCGGTTATGGAAAAAAACCGGAGGAAGGTTTATCGGTTATTTTCAGTGAGTAGAGTACTCCAGTATTAAAACCTGGAGGAAAAATTTTTTTTCAGGTTTTATAACCAGAAGGTATAATAGGTTTTCAAAAGGTGTTGTTACGGATGTGGTACATTAACATTGGTGGTGCATCGGTGGTGACTTACTCAATATAATGTGATTATTATTGCAGCTACACGGGAATTACTACTGCTTTTGGTCAAAACTTTTGCCGTTTCTAAAAAAAGCCGGTTTTTTTCTTATTTTGGATGACTATTGCTAAACTAAATGTATATGGGTCATTCCATGTCAACTCGACCAGGTGATTACCCTTAGGGTAACCGATTTTGACCACATTTGGCACATCGTCCTCATTTGATATCATATTAAAAACCCCGAAGCCGTTTTGTAATACATGCAACCGTTTACGAGATATTTCAACGTCGCAAAATTTGAATTTTACAAAATTGTCTACACATTTCACGGCATATCTCCGAAAATATTGAAGCTACAAATTTACAAAAGAACTTATCTTAAAGATTATGAAATAGGAAGGTATAATAACGGATTATATTTCAAAATGTAATTAATTTAATTAAGTTTATAACAATTGTAAAATTTGAAATCAGTTTTTGACGATGTAACTACACCTTTGACTGTGCATATTTTTTATATATTATAGATACAACCCTCCTTTACAAATGAAAAAAGTTTGGTAGGGATAATATTTCATTTAAGAAAGAAAAAAAAATTTCAGTGCAGGAGTAACGCTGCGCTGGCCGCTCATTTCAGTTTACCAGAAATCATATGAAGGCAAAAAACTTCCGATCACCCTCGTGAGTTGGCTATTAGTCAGTAAAACGCTTTCACCGAGAGTGATTACTTTGGCGCACAAGATGAAAGACTTATCGCATAGCCATGACGCATTTCATGCCTTCCCTTGATTTTTTAATTAAAATTGAGCAGAGATTATGTACAAATAATTTATGCTTATTTTCTCCAAATACTCTCTCTCTCTTTCATTGTTATGTACTAATTATTATTGGAACTTCAAGCATTCCCTTACATCCGGGCAGCTGTTCTGTTAGCAGGAGCAGGTAGTACCAAAATTCCCTGACAGCCTTCCAGTTATTTCGCTCTGCTTATTTTTCAGTTAAACCAAAAAATAACCGAGTACTCGGTCGACTCAGATTAACCATAGCAGGAAAACCTGATAATAATAAAATAATAATAAACCTCGGTAATAAAATAACCGAGTACTCAGGTTAACCTGCTCTGAAAATAACCGGTTTTTTAAACGGTTAACCCAAGGTAACAAATCAGTTATGGATGTAACCGGTTATTTCTACCCATACCTAGTATTTCACAGCTTTTAAGGTCTTGTGGACAACTGCTAAGTTATCACATAAGCATTTGTGACCGAGTGTGTATGATTGGAGCGTAATAATAACCTATTGGCTGACTCTGGCTTTGTAAAGGCGCATTCAGGGAATATTCCAATTTTTTTTGGCGTAGATATTGTTGAACATAGGCACAATGCACCACTTGTGTGGCATGACTGAATAATTTTCTCTTCCGTAGACAAGATATACAGCGACTCACAACTGCTTACTGACGGAACTAGGGATTGGAAATAGCACCACGGAACCGTATTTACTCGACTCTGACGTCACGCTCATCAAACATGGCAACGAGTCAATTTGAGCGCAAGGTTACAACACAATTTTCAAAGTTGAATTTTACGAATAGTACGTAAGTTACAGAAAAACTCCTTGCATTTTAATTTTCAGTGAAGAGGGTACGTATTAATTGCGTAATCATCCAGTTTTAGTAGACTTCCCCATTACCTGCACGGAGGCAAGGGAGCGGTCGAAGTTCGCTGGGTTGAGCAATCGATACTGTGGCTCCCGCGATTTTACCTCAAGTGATGGGGGGAGGGATTTTCTTTGGAGCCTTGTAAGCCCTCCAGGGAGACACCTACTACAGCGGGAAAACCGCAATCCGCTTTTGTGCGCTTTTCCCACATCCCTCGTCTCCCGACATTCATCTCGCCACCGTCTGACCAGTTTCTTCTTATTCTCACATTTTACATCTTCCTTCTTTCTGCACTCGGAAAGATCTTATTTGCACTTGCATATTTGATAAACAATCTACTTTTTTATAGTCTTTACCGTCATTCATTATAAGTTACATCTACATCTACAAAATACCCAGGAAGCCACCTCAAGGATGTGTGGCAGAGGGTGAGTAGTCACCAACATGCATTACTCTATACCCTATTAATTTAGTGTAACTACGACCATTGATGGATTAGCAAAAATCGCTAATTCTTGTCAGGAGGTGAAGCCTCACAAGTATGAACTACAAGTATGCTACCAATGTTAGAAGGACAGTTAGAATTTTGCAGCTACACAAATGAACAGAGATAAAAGAATTATACTGAAAACATGCACGGCGTGCTGTTAGTACTAGGCAGTAGATAAGAATAAAAGCATTTGGGAGTAAATCAACTAGCTAGCCTCACCAGCTATTGTCAAACAGTTAGTTAAAAATCGCATTAGCAACAATGGTCTCTTATCGTTCACGGTAAATATGATATTTTAAATCTGTCCGTTCTGTGTCTAGTTCTCCCATTTTGTTCTCATGATCTGATCTACCGCAGTATGTCGGATTTCGTAAAATGTTATTAGCGTTATCATAAAACAAATTGATTTGGAACTTACTTAACATATTAAGTCAAAAATTTTAATCGACGGTCTACAAGCGATTCCCATCCCAGCTGCTGCAAAAAGTTCAGTAACGCTAAATGAAGTTAGGCACTTTAAATTCGTAGTATGTAATAAATCGCATTGATTACTAACCTAAAGCTCGAGAATTCACCATCAAAGAAAAGATATTTCATACCTTTAGTGGTCACATTATTTGTAGCGTAGGAAGTTCATGAGCTTGCAATCCTTTACTGGTAAATGACCAGTGATTATACTCTTTATCGTAATTTGTGTTCCCATTCTTCTTTTATATTCCAGTGGGGGCTGTAGCGGATATCAAAATTCTGTAGTTTATATTACTAGCCGTAAATGTGTTTATAAGGAAAGCTGGTTAGAGAAGGAATGTGAGGTCTGGAGGGTTATTTTGTAATCTCACTTAAGTGAGAATACGTCATAAAATGTGGAAAATTACGTCATTTTTCGTAGTTCAACTCCGCCACCCAGGCGGCGTGACCATCTTCGGCTGTCAAGTGGTGAACTGCCGGTCTATTTATTTGATTCTTCCGCTCTTTCGACTCTTGATCCGTTTCATTTGGCTCCGTATTTCATTAGTTCCATCTCACCTGTCGTTATAAACGTGAAATGGACCCACCATCGGACCTTGGCCGATCGTGAGCCGATCAACGGATCTCCCACCTTCCCGCAAAGAGTCATTAAAAAGGTGAGATTACAAAATAATCCCCCTGAAATAGTTCAGAGGCGTATCCAGGGAGCATTCTTTGGCGGGGGGGGGGGGGGATTTGTAGGTGCTGTATGAGTTAATGGGTGTGTGCGCGCAAATGCGTTCCTGCACCTGCGTGCTTATATGAATATTGTGGCATACATGTTATATTTACTCATAAATATGCCTGTATACATTAAATATGCCAATTGGTGGTTTCTTTAACATTAATAATTTTGGGTATGCTAACTCCTCTCCGCTAATTCTATCCGCGATCTGGTGACGCCTGTTTATTGCCAAGGAAAAATCAGAATTGAAAGGAACCAACATTCAACAAATTATGTGTCTGCGAATACTTTTGTTTATTCTCCCATACCTGTCACCTACTTGTGCTCACGCCAATTACCAGGGTCACTACTCTCAGACAACCTTCTTCGCCTGCATCCCTCTTACATTGAATTGTGACGGGAAATTGAATTGCTACGGGCTACGTTATTTTTACGTCAGTCCTCGTAAAATGTGGATAAGTCACTCAACCTAACGCACAGAGTTCACAACCACTGATTCAATAGCGGCCAAATTATATGAAAATTAAATTAGAGAGATTTTACACCAGTTTAAGGAAAATTTATTTTCCGTTTTACTATGATGTTAATAATTTGAGAAATTGGATGTTCTTTGAGAATCATTTTGTACTGCTTCAATCTAAAAAGTGTTGTCTCTCTAGGCCTCCAGCCCCGAAGATCAAATGATACACTGGTGGTATTGGATCTCAGGCCGATTTAAAATCATCACCCTCCTAGCCTAGGAGGCCGCGAAGCTTCGACGTAAAACGCGAACATACCGACGCATAAAAATTAATTTCTCCACGAAAGACATAGCCATTTCAAACTTTCAAATTTTGATAGATATTTGAAAGGTATTTATTTGAAAGGTAAAGGTATTTGAAGGTATCTAGCTAAAAAGAAGTGTAAAAAATGAGCAAAATCGAAGAGGTAAGTATTTTGATAAAAAAGCGTTTGAAGTTTTTAAATGAAATATTTATGGAATAAATTGCAAAACCTTTTATTATTGGTATCATAATATTATGTACCGTTACTTCTTCTCCCAAAAGAGCATTTTTGCTGTGACATAAGTATCATATATCCGGAGATATCGAGGACCAATCAGACATAAATTCACGAGAAGCTCAATTTTTCATACTACCGTAACTAACAACAAGGCAAAGGGTGTTAATTTTGTAAAACAATAGGGCATGAAAAACTATGTAGGAAAACAAAATACGTCCTGCAAATTTGGCAGAAATTGGATAGGCAAACGGCAATTTCGGTTTTTTGGTCGTTTTGACATTGAATTACCCAAATGGAAAAATAAGCAACCGTAAGAAAAGAAATTCCTACGTTGGGTCGGGCTGGACCAACGCACTTTGCCTGCGTATGATGAAATGCAATCAACTTCATGAAGTTCAAGATACGTAGAACACATCAATTTAAGTCCATGCAATATTTGATAATTTCGATATTGTCATTGATTGGTGAGCATTAAAGAAAATCGGGAACATGAGAGTAGAAGCAAGCTGTTTTCGGATGGAGTGAGAAAGAAATTCTCTTTGAGATTTCAACTGATAAATCATTTTATTGACTCAAGATTATATTTTGACTGGTAGAGTTACTCCAGCAAAACAAAGCTCATGTTCCAAGAGGTCACTTGTTGAAGGCAGTCGTAAAGTAATCCTTTGCTGGCACGTGTCAACAAATTCATGTTCCAAAGGTCACTTGTCAAGCCGAGGTTTAGGACTGAGAACCTTATTTAGTATCTTTTTAATACCAAAGTAATTGATTGCGTCTATGTGAGTTTCAATAAGCGTAAGCTTGGTATGCAGAGGTCCATGAGTATAGCAGAAACTCCAGAAAAACAACAATTCACTCATTGTCAGTCGACGAATCAAGAACGATTAATCGACCCACGCAGTAAAATGGAATCGTGTAAACTTACGCCCGAGGCTAGGAGCCAAAGGAGACGTCAACGAGAGAAAACAAATTGATAAATTCAAGGAACACGATTGAATCTACGCGCGGCAAAGAGCGAAGGAGACTGGATTAGCACCCAAACACTTTCAGTCAGCAACTAACAAACTTAATAAATGCTGTGTGTTAACCCGTGCCAACTGCAAGGAAAGTGAGCCCTTAATATTTTAGGGGTCAGGGGAGGCTGTTTGAAATAAAATGACCGACACGCGCCTCATCGCCAGAGATTTCTTACTCTTTAGATGATGGGGATTTGCAAGAGGCGTAGGTAAGACAAAAGTGGGATGGACGAAGCCTCAGCTGTGACCACTGTGGCTCATCCCATCTCCGTCACCGTCGCTTGGGCGTCTTTTGCTGCCATACTCGAAATGCCCGGAACACTTTCTACCGAAAAATATAGTTCATGCATGTTTTTTATACAAAGAAGTTTAATATCAAATCATATCCTTTTCCTTTAGCTCACCTGGCTCCTTGTGGGGAGGGGGAAATTTCCCCCGTTCCCCCTCTCCTCCCTCCACCCCCCTCCCCCGTGGTTCCGCCACTGGAAGAGTTCGAGAGCTGAAGCGCTGGTCAGGTATTCATTTTAGAATTCTACCAGCTGATTGGTAGGTTCTTGGACAGTCCACATCCATATCCTCTTCCTTCCTCTTCCACGCTTCCCCAATGTTCTCCCCTCTATCACCCTCTTCAGAATGCCCTCTCCTCTCAAAACCTCCTCCATCCATCTCCTCTGCCTTCTCCGAACCTCCGCCACCAGTTCCTCTCCAACCTCTCCTCTCCAACCATATCCAATACCTCCTCATTCGTCTTTCTCGCCACCCAGCTCACCCTCTCTATCCTTCTACAAACCCACATCTCAAAATCCTCAAGTCTACGCACATTCTTTCTTCCCAATGACCAAGTTTCCGACCCATACAGCGCCACGCGCCATGTTAGAGTTTTTATCAGCCTTTTCTTTACATCTCTTCTCAGACTTCACATCAATTTCCTTCTCCTCGAGAATGTTTCTTTAGCGAGGACAATTCTGCATCTTATGTCCCTACCACTAAATCAATTCTCCTCCAAAATACTACCCAGATACGCTCGACCTCCTCTATGTTGTGCCTTCGCACCCATATATTCAGCCCTGCCTTCTTACTTCTAGAAAATCTTATCACTTTCGTTTTTTTGTAATTTATCTTCATCTCATACCTTTCGCACTGCATCTATAACGCATTCATCATTGACTGGAACCCCTTGGCAGGCTGACTAACCAATGCTTGGTCATCTGTAAAGCTCACTGATTTTATCAGCTTCCCTCCTACCTTTATTCCTACACCTTATTCCCTCATGCCTCCATTGCCATTTCTTCTGAATACACGTTAAAAACCTACAGCGATAGTAGGCACTCCCCGTCCTATCATGGCCCATCCCGATTCCCCATCGGCTACCCTAACCTGCGCCGTTTGGTTCATATACAAGTTCCGAATGTGACGCCTGTCCATCCAATCGACCCTAAATTTCTTCTTCAAATTTCTAAAAGGGTCGTAATTACTGCATTTTCCAATAACGATGTTCAATGCTACAGCGCTTATTAAACTTCAAAACTGGTGGGTCCCCTGGGTTGATCCCCTGCGAAGACTAGTTGTTCTCTAGCCGTCATTCAGGGTTGCATACATGAGGATCCCGCTTGTAATACCCATTCTTCTCTATCTCCTTGCTTGACGGTTTGGATACTTACTTTCCAAAGGCTTAGTAACACTGCGTAACAATCTTACGAACTGACTCTCGTGCGTAGGCTTTATGTGTCAGGAGCTGTCGTTTTCGGTCATTCTCTTTATATAACGTTACTGCGTTTTGTTTTTCATGCTATACTATCCTAAAAGAAACCCGGAAACATTTAATAAGTGCAACTCCAGATACAACCATTGATTCAGTCGTAAAAGTTCCAAAATTATAATCGAAATTCCATCATAATTGATCAAGCGCTTATATTCATTAAAAAAACAGTATCGCGAAGTACTGAAATCTTGAGTTGTATTGCAAGTTTTATTTCACTTCCTCTCATGGTTTCATATCATAAAATAATATAACATAATTTGTCCCCTAATATCTTAAACATTGTGCCTGTAATCACTTGAAATAATTCTTATAAGCTTAACGTTGTTCTACCGGCTCATTTTATGTATTTACTCCTATTTTCATGGTGAGCGCTGCATGCTTTCTTCTAAAAAATATTTATCTATCTATGCAATGTCATGGAAATATTTACACCAATCTTGCCACCACCACCATATCTTTGCACCCGTGCGCGTGACTGCGTGTCACGTCATTTGAGCAAACGCAATGATTGGAAAAAAAGAATGGTAATTATCCATTAATTAGTTATGAGAATTGAAGTTACATTTTAGGGGTTGTGTAGTATGTATTACAAAATTACTTTCATATAAAAAGGAAGGGCGTGTACCATGCAAAGATCTGGAGATGTTCTTATGTGAACGCCTTCAGCAGATAATCCTCATGATATATACCTTTGCGACTCTAATTGTCCCTCCGAAAATTAGCTCCACCTCATTCATTATGTAAAATTATGAATATGTCACTTCCCAGTTAAAGAGGAATATGTTCTCAGTGTCGCAACTTCATAAAGAGAAAATTCTACAAAATCCAAGATAAAATAAGTGAAAAGTTTTTAAAACTGTGATTAAAGACATTGTGCTTTCTCGGTGTGTTTGATGCATTTGTTTAATAATTATAATTTTTTATCTTTAATCTTTTTCTATTTTTAGCTATAATAGTTCATTTTTTCCAAAACAGCTCACATTTTTAAATCTGAAATGAAAGCCAGCTTCATAAATGTTTCTAGATTATTCGACCATTACGTCGTCAAAAAAAGCAATAGTACTTTGCGTTAGAGCAATTTAGGTATGCAATACCTCGTAATTTATTTTTAAAACATTCTCACGTCAATTTAGCTTAGACAATGTTATTATTTAATGTTTTTAGAAGATTTTTCATTGCCATGCGATATGCATTTTACATTATATGCAGGGCCATAAGAAAATAATATCTTGTTATCAATCTCGTTTCTTCACAATTTTTCTGTATTTTTCTTACCATTTTAATGATCACAGCTTCTTGCTTCCTATTTACCGTCTTGTGCATCCCTTTCAAATCACCTTGACTGATATATATGGGGTTACGGGTGTGACCTCGTGTACATTTTGTATCACGTAGTGTTTTTTTAGTGCGTCACGTTACACATGCGAAAACGCATTACCTCGGGGAAGGAAACTGAAATCTTCTCCCTCAAGAATTATGGAAGATAAGTAAAACGTGTCATAAAAGTCTAATGGCCTATCTCTTAACCGTGTTCCATAAAAGGGGTTGAATATTCTCTCTTCCCATAAAAGAACCCCATGAGCTGAATCTTCGTGGAGCCGAGAAATCAAAAGAGATGAGAAGTGCGCTCTTATTCTTTTACAAAGGCTCGGCCGCGGCGGCGGAAGCTTTTTTCAAGTCCCGCCGGTGACGCTCAGAGCTTTTGTGTAGCACCCCAAGGGGAAGGTGTACCTGATCCGAGAATTGGATTTATTGATCCAAAATATTCGGGAAAATTTATTGAATGGCAGGAAAATCTCTCTCAAATTCTGACCTCAAGCACTTACGAGTAAACATTATTATCATGTAAGTACTGCACGATAGTGAAAAAAATCAATGTACACCTTCGTCTTTTTTCTGAAACATGATGCTCATCGTATTCGTCTTACATAAGAGCAGCAGTTTTAAGGGACGTGCTAAAGATGATGCGTTTCATCGCGAGCTATTAACTTCGCGAACTTTTTTATCCAATTACAGGACACTCTTAAGTTACTTTTCCCACAACATGACTTTGGGGGCAACTCAGTGTATAAAACACTAAAATGTGGCTGTTTTACAGTTCTGAATCAATTAGAGACAAGAAGTAATTATTGAGTAAGTAATTCAGTGATGGAATATGTGTGTTTCAAATTTCCGTGTTCGCTCAAAGTCTCCCCAAATTATATTTTTATCTCGAATTTTCACAACTTTTTTTCTTTTCAGCGACTCACAAAATAGTTAAATGAAGAGTAAATAATGTTTGCTCAGGCTACTTCCTAGCCCCCCATATAGGTAATTGAATATAAACTCCCGAACCTCTTAGGCTACCCATAATTCAACATCAGCAAAAAAATACTAGCAGCCCCTTCATCAAATCCATACAGCGAAAATGAGCCAAAAAGTTTGAGAAAGTCAGACTTTTTTTTAGTTTTCGTGTTGTTACACTGCGCTGGCACATAATCAATCTATTAGTTAACGTTCCCTATCCATCGCTTGATACATCTTCAGATCATGGTCAATGTCGATATTAATTTACATTTTGGTTGGTGAGGTGGCTAGAGTACTCCTTGTCCTGAGGCCTGGGTTTGAGCCCCGGCAGTGGGAGAGATTTTTCATTGGAAGCCCGATCCCTGCTTGGCACAAGACTCAGGCAAGAGGTACTCCATATGTCGGACGAGACGTTAAACTGTGGTCCCCTTGGCACCTTTCGTAAAGAGCAGGCTAATGCCGACGCCGGGTGTCACTTCAGCCTATCTCCCTTCCCTTACCAACACACCTACCTATCCTCCATGGCGCAAATTACTTCAGTTAGCCATCACAGCAGCAGCACTCAATATTCCTGATGAAGATGCACTAGTCGGGCATCGAAACGTCGGCCATAATGGAGAGTCTAACCCGGTTGGAAACACGAGAAGGATTCATTCATCAACTACGCCGGTAAAGCACCAGATCATACATCAGAAGAACTTTGGTTCTCCCCGGATTGGCCCCGGTGGTGGTGGGGTAAAGTCTTCACCTGCTAATCCAAGGGCCAAACCAAGGGTTCGAGTGCAACCTTCGTAAATTTTTCACAACTCAAGACATAAGTGTTTCTGTTCATCGTTTGTAACTTTTTAAATTCCCCGATTTAAAAGGCCTTGGTTGCCTTTTTCTGTGGTTGCGGTAAATAAGTAAATTTCATCACTTTAAAGATAAAATAGAAAACTTGTGTGCATTTTGGATATCACTAATTAAATATACCAGGAAAACCAGCGGAACCTATAAGAAGAGCGAGCAGCAAATTGTGGATTTAAAATAAATAATTTTAAAATAACCCCGAGGTCTGCGATTGGCGTGTTGCTTTTCAAAAGAAAGGAAAACATTCGTCGGAACATGTGTAATCAAATCAAAATCCATATTTAATAAAACGAACACCAAAATATTTAACCTTTCTGCTTTAATTAAATTAGGAATGTTTTTAAGCATTAAAATAAATTTTTCTGTTTGGCTCTTTGTGAGGATATTCTTTTGTACATGAGTATATTTTTTATTTCTTTTCGAAATTTAATTAGATAATTCAGTCTGTCTCCCGATTAGAAATTAGGCTGTGCATAAATACCCTGGATTCATTAGTTTTCTCAGCAAAAATATGCGTAGTAATGGAGATTGAGTTTTTTCATATTTGAATGTATATGTGTTGAATTAAAATATGCGTATATTTTCTAAATCCATCATGCCCCATATGTTACCTTCCTAATAAAAAAGTAGAAGCAGTTTAGGTGTTACTTTGAATTCAAGCAGAAGTACAGAGAGGAAATTGAAAGTTTCTGGGTCGAAAATAGGTTCCAATTGATGTTTTTGTGAGCAACATATTTGCTTGTTGGAAGGAGGGTTTCATGGGTAAATGGAGCAAATACTCAATTCTCATGTTTTAAAATAAAACTGTATAATTTCCACACTATTTGTATACACAGCACCTATGGTTTCAGCATATAATGCCATCTTAAAGCCGTCGTGAAAACATGGTGTGTAATAAAATGTTTTGTATATTATACTCATGCTTCCTTTAGTTTGTTGGTGCTTGGTTTAATCATTTATTTAATTTATTATTGAAACTGACTCTACATCCACAAAATACAAGCCACCACAACGGTGTGTGGCAGGGGTGTATGTAATTGTGATTAATTGTATCCTACCAACACAGTTTAAAGTTTACCTACTAAATATCGAGTTTTACAACGGAGAACTATTGCTGACACATTCTGTCAAGTTAAAGAGGACTTCATGGGCTCTAAAGTGTATGAATCTTTCGTGACACATCACCTCCGGACGAATTTCAATTGCCGTTTATTTTGACGGGAGGAGTCGAGAGGAGTTGATTCTAAGACAAGAGATGACGATAGTAGCAATGAAGAGACTTTTGAGCTCTTCCACCGCGTCATAGCTTCCAATTTCGATTTAAAGAGATGACGAGTAAAACTTCGCATTTTTTGAAGTCGGCAATTCTCATCGCCTTTTATCTTTTCCTCAACTGCCTCGCGTCTCTACTCCCGACCCCACCCTAAATGTCTCCTCCAATCTCGCAGTCCCGCACTTAATAATCCTCGCCGCTGCAATTACAGCCGCCCATCCCACCACTTCAACTCACTCTCGCCCAAATTCACTCTCAACTTGCTCTCCCCTCCTCCCCCCCCACCCTAGCCGAGCACACATCTGCAGACGCTCCCTCCCGCGTGGATCCTACCTTCCCCCCCCCTCCTTCCCCTCTCCCCCGCCTTCTTTCGCTACACATCTACTATAATAATCACCGATGTATGTTTATATATATGTCAGTAACTTTCACAAAAGAAAAACACGGAAGCTGAATCTTCATTTGGCTGGAGACCTTTTTTTATTTGCAAAATTGAATTAGAAATAGTGGTTTTCTGTTATTGTAAAATGGACCAATAGAAAGAAAATAAAATAAAGATTCTTATTCCTACAATCGAGTTTTATATTCCGGTCGATTTTTCGAAATATTTGCTAAAACGTAACGATTTTTCGCATTATTTTAGTGTTTTTGAGTCATCGTCCCTATAACAACCATAGTTATTGTTTATGTCGAAATTCCGTGTATACATCCATTAACTCAATGTTTCTTTGCACTAAATAATATATGAATGGTTTATTACAATGTATTAGTGTTGATTTATTTCCTTCCCGTTGATATTCAACGGGCACCTTCTCTAGTATAATAATAATAGTGTATTTATCCTGCGATCATAGCACATGATATATAATAATATAGGTATATATATACTAATTCATTCGAAAACAGACGGTCAAAGGCGCGAATAAATGCATACAATCATAGGAAATGGAAAGGGATAGGAACACACAAACATAACATTTGTTCGTCCTTTTATTTGTTCTTATCCCATTCCATTTCCTATGATTGTATGAATTTATATTATATTATACATATACAATGGCAAATTTATATGTATCGTATATGTAATATGTATAACATATGTATAATAATATGTAGTATAAATTTATATGTATATATACATATATAATGGCAATTTATTGCCCTATGACATTTGGGGGCCTGCGAGTCAAAGTAATACAAGTAACAAACACCGTCCAGTGTCACTTGTATCATTTTACTTCGGTAAGAAACGACAAAATTGAAAGTAGCTTAAGTGTTCTGCTGCTAGATCGCAGCACCATACGGTCGAACATTTGTATTACTTTTCCTGTAGCTACCTGATGGTACCAACTTAGAACATATGAACTTGTATCATTTTTCGTGTGTTTGTTACTTGTATTACTTTGACTATCAGGCCCTCATTTGTCCTATGGATCATGTATTCCATACATACATTCTGTAGACTCTGTGGTGTTACAATGGAGAACATACTTTACCGAACTGAATACAATGAAGAAAGGGTAGCAAAAATAAACGATTAGATAAATATAAAAGAATACTATGCAAAATACAATATTCCAAATGATATATCGTAAATTGGATATCAAGCAGGAATTCTCAGTTTAACATGTACAACATCCAACATAACAATAATATCTATCATATATTTATGAAAAATTTCATGAGCATAATGGTTTGTCAGCATTTTGAGTTGAGCACTGAGACATGACACAATCAATGACAATAACAACAACTTAAATGAAAATAGAACAAAATAATGAAAGGTTGCCATAGATATTAACAGAGATAGTTTAGAATGGAAGTAACAAAGGAGAGGAATTTTTACTTACTGAAACTTGCAAATACATATATTCAGGAAGACTACAGTAATACAATATTTACAATGATTAATATGAATTTAGCATAATAATTGACAGGAATACATACAGAAACTGAACAAGGTAATGCGCATATTTGCGATTTATACTGAGCTACCATAATATTTTTATACAGAAATTATAATATTTTAAATTTAAATTGATTTATATTTATAGAGTTAACTACGTTATCAGGAATATCTTTCCGTGTGTGATATACATGCGTCACATCATACATCATTATTTCAAAAAGTACAGTAATTCATAAAAATAAAACTATCTTGGTTATATATTTAGAAATTCCTCAATGTCGTTAAAAAATTTGATAAAAGATATAGTTTGAGAGAATACCTTACAAACTTACAAACGAATCACAGGATTTGATTTTCCATGGCAGAGCATTGAACAAAATAGCACACATATTCTGAGGGCTTTTACTATATATAGGCCCAGATTGTCTATGAATTAACAAGTAATTTTTCTTTCTAGTTCCATAGTTATGTATCTCCGAGGCGTCTATAAATTTGCTCATGCCTCATTTACAAAACATGCACATGCATAAATGTAAATACAAGGGAGTGTCAAATTGTATTCTCGATAAAATAATATTTACAATATATGCGGGGTGATAACTTAAACATATATCTCAGTGCCCTTTTTTGGAGTACGAAAACTGTTCTTGCATGAGGGGAAATGTCACAAAGCATTATGTCATATTTAATGTGAGAGAATACGTCTAATGCCCTACTTTCCCAATTCCCACCTACACAGTTGGGATCCACGGGCGATATCCTCATTACGAGTGCGATCCCTGTCGCATTTATCTTCGATTAAAATATGCATTACACGAACGACTCGAGACTGATTCACTCCAGAGCCGAGATGCCATATGCAAGATAATCGTCGTCGGAGCATTCAGAAGATCCAGCTGCTTCTCCCTATCCAACTTTACGCACGTGTTATAGGTCGAAATCCATTACTCTTCAAAAATTCACTTTCATAAGGCGCAGGAGCGTAACAATTGTGAATAAATCTATGCGTTTTTCATAGTTGGACCCAGATACTAATTTATGTACATTAAAAATAATACGACATAAATCACTTAGAGGCTCTAATGATGGAACGGGTTGTAAATAATACCTCACTATAATGGTCATCGATAGAATAATTATTATAAATTTTAGGTCATGAAAATGGGTAGCTGATGATGACCAAGAAATTTTGAAATTAGCTAGAGTGTAGGAATAGAAATTTTGTGGAAAGATATATAGTTCCTTTATTTCATGGTTTTAAATGATATTTCCCGTTACCAAGCAGTCAGCAATATCGTAAATCGATTGCACCATTCAAGTATAAAAGCACAAACAGCGATGCTTCACTTTTCTACGAAGCAGATCGATTGCTATCATGAATTTAACTCAATGCTTTAATTGAAAAGCTTAACGCACAAAGAGCTCCGAGACGTAGGATTCCCACAATGTGAGACTATTTGATTATGCTGTGAACTCTCCGATCACTCATTTTATCGTTTTCCTCATGATAAGCATTTCGGTTATTTTTTAAAGTAACTTTTTTTCTCTTAATTTGTACCAATTTTCGAGGAAATCTGAGATGTGTTTCAGCATATGTTAACAACATTATATCATATATTTTTCCTTTACATTTAAGAATCTACCATATACAATTATCTCGAAATATTTACACAATGGCATTGTCCAAATCTTTTGTTACTTTTTCGCAACATCCCATAGCTTTTGGGTGTGCATCAAATTCCTGTAAAGTGGTGTTAAATTAAAATCAGACAACCATTAAATAATTTAAACATACATGCTTAGTTTTCATTTAAAACCAAATATAGTAGAAGGCCGTATTTTAAGGAATTTTTCTACCTAAAACAATCGTTTTTCTCCAACCCTGCATCTTTAAAAATTCATTTCTACTAAAATAAATACCGAACACATTCACCTTTCATTTCAAGCTCTGGGCAAGTTGTCCAATGCAACCTCGTTATTTATACGACTCAATTTTTAGTCTTAAAGTGCTTTATATATGTTTTTCAACGGGTTCATACGATTTTTATTTTTCATTTCTGTATTTTCTACAGACGAGATAAATAAGGGCAGACTTGAAGATATATCCGCAAGAAACTTAAATCACAAATTCAAAAAATGGCACATTATTTTGTTAAATTATTCGTGATTTTGTTTTATAATGGAAAATAGTGCGGGTGGGCATTAACAACGAGTCCTTCCAAGAAGTTGGCCTGTAAAATTTTCCCCTGTTCCCAAACATCTCCAAAACTATTAAGAATAATGAATTCCATTTCATTCCGGGCGAAGATTTCTCGTCATGCCTCCGCAAAACTAATACCTCCACGGCCCTCACAAATTCGACCCGACTGCCCAGAGAACCCATTGCGGATCTATTTTCATATTTTGGTGAGCCTCTCTCTCTCTCACTTTCTCTTTTATTTCACGAAAAGCTCGGCCCCTCCCCTGTCTCTTTCACACCCCGGCGAATCATACCTCCATCTCCGGCAAGCAGCAGCATCAGCGGCCCTTTTCGTCCTTGGCCTTAATGAATGAAATCCCTTTTGTCTCCGACCAAACTCTCCGCCATTATCCAAACCTACCGCTCTCTCTCCTTCCACGCATTTTCCACGCATTTCCATCCATTCACCCCGATTCCCATAACCACTCTCCCAGCGGCTTTTATATCCCCTCTCTCCTGTCTCGATTCCATACCCCCTTGCGTCCTTTTGAGAAACTTATTTACTTTCCCAGGTACATACAACTTTCCTCTTCTCTCTTTATCATACCAACATTCCGAGCCACTGGTCTGGCTGTAAATATTTTCCCCAAGTGGTTGGTTTGGCGTGGTAGCTAGTGTACCTAATGGCTTCCTATCAAGAAACTTAGAGACCCGGGAATAGCGTTAGATTTATTTTGCGGAATCCCGATCCGTACTTTTTTACTTTGTGGGGAAAACTTTAAAGTGTAGAGCACATTCCGTCTGTCGTGTAGGACATAAAACTATGGAGCCGTTGGCGACTTTCGATAAGATTATACTAACAGGAGATTGGGTTTTTGTGGTGGCTAATGTATTGGCTTCCCATCTCGCACGACCTGGGTTCGAATCAAGGCAGTCCCGGAGATTTTTAAATGGAATCCCGGTCCCTATGTGGGCGCTATGTGAAGAGCACTTCAAGTGTAGTTTTCCGTCCGTCGAATGGGACGGTAAGCTGATATCCCCGAGGCACCTTTCATTCAGATCAGACTAATTCAGACGCTCTTCACACTCCCTCCATTCCCCTGATAATCGATCCAAATGTTTATCCAATAACTGACTCTACTTTCCTAAACCCCTCTCACTTTTCCTTCCTATCTTTTTACTTGAACCTTGATTGGAAGCATCGCCGGAAAAGAGAAGTTCGCTATATGACTATCGATAGATACACAACGCGCTAATCCATGATCCACTATCTCTACGCTGGGATTTCAGACTCTCTTGTTGAACATTAACTAGTAGCAATCATTTCATACCAGTAGTACTTTAATGTTTAACGTTCATTGACGGCTAAGGTGTTTTCGCGTATGATATGCTATTTGCTGACTCGGCCAACAGCACTTGGTCGAATCGGAATATCACCTCTCTAAATTCGAGCCAAGACGTTGATTAACTTCGGTGACTGATCGGGAACCGGTGTTGCCATCATGGCAGCCCGTTGCCCAGTTTCAGTCATCTACAAGGAAATTTATATTCGTAAACAAAAATAAAAGTAATCAATAAATTTCATTATGGAGGTCTTAGACCGTCCAAAGTGTCGTAGAAATGGCCACGCCACACGCCAACTGCTTAAATCGAGTCAAGAGCTGAGAAGATACAAAAGTGTGCTGAAGTTGTTACGTAAAAAGTCACTTTTAATATAGCGAAAAAATGTTTTATAAACGCTAACTGAAAAATGGAGTTATCACGAGAGCTCGCTTTATGGCTAGGTAACAATATTGACAACATACGATGAAGGACCAAGGAATATTCGTCGGGATATCAGCGGCAAACGCTGAATAGGATAACAGCATTGCGTTTTAAAGGAAGGTCCCATATACCTTCAAAGGCTTTGACAAATTTAAGCATAAAATTATTGCACAACTTCACTAGAGAAAAGAGCTGAGGCCGCTTGTAGTACCGCAGGACTCTCAGCTTCTAAAACTTGACAAATTTTAATTTCTGCGACAATCACTGAAAATCATTTTCGCGTTTCGGAAATCATTTACTTCTCCACGCACATACGCTCACTCATACACACACACACACACACACACAACAGCGTTCCGTGTCCCGGTCTGAGGTCGAAAATATTCCATCCCTTCCCCCCGGTCTTCTTTCCTCTTTCGGTCTTTCCTCTCCGTCTCATTCTTCCATTCACGCGTCCGTCCATAAATTACGCCGCAGCCGACAAAGAGGGGAGGGTCTAGCGTTTGTGTGTGCGTTGCGGGTGGTTTTGAATGCTCCACAAAGGCCGTGGAAATCGGAGTGCGTGGGTCCCGTGGCGCGATCGCGAGTCTGCATTGGACGGGCGCTCGCACTATCGCTTTATTTTCATGGCCCTCGCAGGATGGCGATAGCCAGCGGTTCTCCGAATTTCACACTGTACATCAAATCGCTCTCCTTACGTTTTGGAGGCAGTCACGAGAAATTCCATTTGAATCCAGATTGCTAGCCTTTCACTGTAGAGACAGTTTGCTTTCTGACTTGCTATTCATTTTTTATTCAAAGCTTTCCACGTAGGGGCAAATACGATATTAGGGCAAGAAAAAATCCGAATATCATGGGATTCAGTAAGAAGGTTATTCCATGATTGATGATGTATATAACCGCGATAACTATACATTTTATTGATAATATCAACTTTGTAAGTAATATTGCTGTCCTCTTTGCAAAATATGTTTTTTACGATGCAATTGAGTAGTCAATGATCTAGTTTATGGAATTTCTGCGGAAATGGCTAAATATGAACAACCTTTACTTGAAAGGGTTCTGTTATGTATCACGCCATATGCATTTCAAGCCAAAAATTACAAAATTGCAAATTGCGGAAGTGGAGGAGAATTATTTTTTAAAATTACTACGGAACTATCTGCCTCAGGTTCTACACTAGCCGAGTCCCCCACTGATGAGATACACGCTTTCGAAATTCACAATAAAAAATTACTTTGGAGGTAGTCAGGAGAAATTTGATCCCAGCTATGTTGGCAAACATTTCGCAGTTGGAGAAGCTCGCTCAACACCAATGTGATAGTGACATTTCGCCAAATATAACAATGCTTTTAACCGAGGAGTTTATGGAGAAATAGATGGATATCAGCAATACGATTACTAAAAATGACAGCTATCTTCCGAGGCATACTAAGTTTGTGAGCTAAAATGGTCACGAAATTTCATTTGGCGGAATAGTAGGGCCACTTTACACAAGTACTGCGAGAATTGCCGCGTCGGTAACTAATCGTTTTGATCGGCCGATTAGATTTTAAAAACGTGCAAAATTCACTGTGAAAAAATCACTTCATCTCAGTGATATATTTCACGTTGATTTTATGCTCGTTTGACAAGGTCTTTGCGTTGAGTTATCCAATCCGCAGCCATGATAGAGAAGGTGTATTTTCGTTGAGGAGTCTGGATGAAGCTGGTGTAAGCGCAGAACTCTACGTCAAGAAGGAAGTTAGTCTGGTGCTACGGTGGCCAATCTGTGGTACGCGTACTCAAATGGGTACGTACGGTTTAGGGGAACGTGAAAAAAGTATAGTTATATTGGAAGTAAGTTTGAGGTAGCAATACGTATCTAAATACCGAACATTTAACCTATATTGGTACTCTTTTAGGAAATGAGTGACCAAGGGGCACGCAGATCAAAAAGGTTGAACCGCTGGTCTATTGGAAGGGGTACTGGGAATAGAATGAGGGTAAGATGAGGATGGAAAGCGAAAATTCTTTAACTTTGGAAGTCTGATTTGCCTAATGGAACGGTTGGGGCATTTAACGCACTGTAGTGAAAATCAAAAAAGACACCCAGCCGTACTTCAGGAGGCAATAACCCAATAACCATGTTTTAGGAAATAAACCCTTGCAAACCTAAAGATCGTCCTCTTCGCATCTGCAATGAGTTTGCACGAGATCCTTGGCTATAGCTAGAGAAAAGGTTATCGTGAAGCCATGCAACCATGACAATCAATCGACGTAAACTCGGTCTATTTATATAAGGTTTTCTCAATAGATATATTTTTCTCTCAGTAAGGAAATAATTTTTTATAACGTTTTCTCAGTATAGTACGAAATTGTGGACACTTTTAAGGATATTTCTTTACTCTTAAAAAGCTTCAGAAATGATAAATCATTGAAGTACAACAGGCAGAATATTACCTTTGAAATAGAATATCAACGGTATAAACTATGGTGGCTAAGAGAAACGCAGCCAATTGGATTTAGACTTTAAGGAAAAACTCCAACGTAGCCTCCTCGTTTTTGTATCCTCACCACTTTAACAGGTATGTCAATTGTACTTTAAGGCAATCTGGGAGACGTCGAGAACCCTCCAGGGCAATACTTAAGATATATCCCTCTCTGAAGAGTTCAGCGACCACCTCTAAAATTGTGTATAAGGGTCTCTTTTGGCCTAGGAGAAATTTTGAAGAATCTCTTACTTCCAGGAATAGAGATGTAAGTAACGTCTACAGAGAGAGATTGTCTTCCGAAATATCTATCAAACTTTACCTTTTTCTTATAAAAATCTCATACAAAACTTTATCTTGTCTGCTTGGGGGATTAAATATTATAATACTAAGGAAAACAGTACAGAAGTTCATTCTGATAAAAAAATACCACTACATACTAAATACTGGATACGGCTTTCAGCCGGTTTGGCAAGGAATTCAAGCAATGGAGCTTTCATGCAATTTACATTACCAGGCTCCACCCCGTTGAAGTACATAGTATTCATAATAAAAAATCTAAACACTTGTACTCTTCTACAGATTTTTTAGAAATTTTGTGAAAGAATAAGTGCTTTTATTTCAATTATGAAAAGAAGCTTTAATATATGCATCGCTGTAGGCAAGGGCATCCGTCATCGATTAGCTTTCCAACTTGGAGGTATTTCAGAATTTTTAATTAGTCTATGTGATGGCTTGGCTTTCTATATTGAGTGCTCGGGTTCGAAAATACTGGTGGTGGAGGAGATTTTTCATTTTAATCCCGAACCCTTTCTGGGTGCCATATGGTGAGCACTTCAAGTGAAGTATCCCATCCCCAGACCACCCAGACAGATGGGGCATTGAATTTTGAAACATCAGGCGCCTTTTGCTTAGAGGAGGTGAACTGACCCCTGATTTCTTTCCACGCTTTCTCCATATTCCGAAAAATTCCTCCCCTGGCAAACTACCCAGCTACCCGTAATTACGCTCAGCTGAAGTTTCAAAGCTGTCGGTTTCTTCCCCAAAGAGCCAACCAGCCAGCTATAACAAACAGTTCAATGGGGTAAATAATGAATTTAACCATTATACATTATTCAGATTGACATTATGATATCTAAATAGAAACTATAGTTCATCAAAGCACATTCAAAGATTGTAATCACTCTGGAATAGGCCCTTATATTTTTAAATAGTTCAGCTGCGGCAAAGCTAGGAATATTTTCCCCTTCGTAATTATCACAATAGACTCGACATAATTTACACGTGACGTTGAATGATATTTTATATCCATCAGGAAGCCTTAATGCGTGAGCTTGCTTATATTTCTTTCAAGGATGACTAGAAATGTTTTCTTCCAACGCATAACTCCTTGCTGCAACGGTTGCTTCTCGAAAAGGAGCGATGATACAAGGGTAGAACTTTGAATGGAATCATGTTTGACGACCACCGTGGCAAAGGTATGCTATGCTATGGAAACTGCAGGTCTATAACGTCAAAAGAAGGAAAGGCAGGGTGTCAATTCTGGTTCTTATTGACGGTTGTTATCTTCACGGAGCGACGATACTAGCAACTGTCGCTATGAATTTGATTCCGGTCCCGGGTTAGTGGATTACCCGCTAGGATAGTGGTCGCTAATTCACCTTAGCTACTGAATAATAGAAAATCCAATTCCGGCTCATTTGTCTATCCCTAACGTCTAGCTCACTCGCGACACCACGTATCTCTGATTTCAAAGCCACGCTAAGCCATACGTATGGATTATTTGAGTGTGAAATGACGGCATTTTGGATTTTTTAGACCGAAAATTGAAACTTTGGCGTTGGGGCATGTAGGGAGTGTCATTTTATTGCAATATTTTTGGTTGCTTATGTTTTCATATATTCTATGTAAATTGAATCGTGGAGTGAATGATCTTAGTTTGAATATAGCATGGATAGGTATTGACTGAATATGATTCGAGGTAATATCTTTCTTTGCATACTTTAATATCAAGAAGAAGTTGTTTCCACTGCATAATTCAATTAATTTCCACAAATTCCCATCTGTAGTGCAATGAATATAAAATGAACGTGTCGGATAATCCCAGGGAAAGAACTTTTATAAAGGCCGTTTAAAATATTTTGTAGTTCTTTAAATCCATTATGAAGTTCATGAATTGCAGATGGTATCGCCATTACTCTCTCCCACTTTTTCGTTTCATGAATTAGAAATCATAAATTTATCGCATCTTATCTAATACTGATGACTTTAAAAATGGCGTGAATGAACCAGGATTGAAACCCTTATGTTTAAATCGGTGAGGAGGCAATCTTCTGCGGTCACACTCGTTATTCTATGTACACAGTAATAAGGTCCTTTCTATTAGTGATAGCGTGTTTCTCTCTCCATTTTTAACCTACGGATGTACTTTATAATGCATAAACTTGTATTTAATGCAAAACACACCTGTCCGTGAAGGGAAAGGAAATATGAGGATTACATTCCAATAATTATCAAGTACTTCCGCAGAAAATCCACATGGGTTATGGCAAGTTGACGGTAGAAAAAAGTTCATGACGCATTCAGTTTTGGCATTGTTTGCATGTTTTAACATTCTTTGATGATGTTCAAATCGTAAAATAGGAAGAACGTAGCAAATGGATGTCATGTGTAGAGATTTTCACTAACGTAAAAGAGGGTTACCGTCCCAGGGAGTGGACCACCAGGGGTTTTTGAACATGCTTTTTCCTCTGCAAAGAGACGGGTCCCGCCGGTTGGACGTCATAAATGGAAACGTCAAATCCAGATTTTGGTGGTCGGAGGCTGGTAGATCGCGCTATGCGGCGATGATGTTAATCGAAATTTTGGAAGCCCAGAAATGCTTCCTCCCCTCTGTCTTGGACTTTCTCTTCACATCTCTCGCCATCCGTCCTCACACGCGCTCTGGAGAGTGGAAGGCCTTTCACGCAACCCGTCCATCCTTTCGTCGACCCTTTCACTTCGCCCCGCATCCCCACTCCGACCACTTTGCCTCAAACTGGAATGAGTGGGGATAAAGGAGTGGGGGTTACTCCCGCAGAGACCCTCATACCTTTTATCAGCTGCGGGTCGCTAAGTCTGACTGAGTGCCAGAAGGTTTCCCCAGACTTCCCTCAAACCCTTCACGTCTTCACATGCATGAAACTTTTCGCCTCCTCCCTCCCTCCTTCCCGCCGTTCCAGCTCAAGTCTCCCAACGATGAAGCTCGTCGCATGCTTCCCTCAGTCTCTCATTCCATCTTATATCCCTCACGTCTCTCCCAACATGTCACTAGCTCACTCTCACTTACATTACTTCAAATCACTTCCCAAACTCGCCTCCTGCGAGTACAATAACCGATCCGCATAATTTCCTCCTATCTCGATCTTTCCTACAATGTGAGATGAAACCCAGTGGTTCGTACTGTTCATAATCATTCAATACTAAGATTAGTTCATATGATGTGATTTCTCGATGTCTCTTATTATATGATATAAATATCAGCAGTTTTGGTTAAATAAATATGCAAAACTTCCGTCAACGTTTCGGATATATATTATATATACATTTTACATGATGAAATTTTTTTCTCTACAATCCTTTTTTTGAAAACAGTATGGTTTAAAATGTATAGGGAACAGTCATTAAAAACATATGAAAGCGTATCAGGCTTAACATTGTGGAAATACTTTATGTCCATTTTAAATAAAACAAAGTTGGTAAATTTCCACACAGGGTATTATCAACCACAAAATACAACACCGACCAAGGTTTCGACACGTAATGCCATTCTCAAGGTCTTTGTCTTGAGAATGAAACCTTGAGAATGGCATTACGTGCCGAAACCTTGGTCGGTGTTGTATTTTGTGGTTGATAATATACTGTGTGGAAATTTACCAACTTTGTTTTATTTAAAATGGACAGTCATTAAAAATAAATATATTTAGACATCTTCAAGATTACGTTACCTTTTAAGTCTGTTGATATTTTATTTACATTTGTAATTTCGTTGTTTGGTTTATTTCTTTGTTGAACAATTATGTTTTATTTATTATAAATAGTAAATTTTAATTAGAATGGAGATGTCTGTCCTTTTATTACAATTTTTTTGTTTTTTGGAAACATGCATTTCTTTGAATAACCTTGCAGATAAATATTGTTCTGAATCTATAATTTTAGCTTCTTCGAAATAAAATGTGTGACTATTGTTAGTGGCATGATTTGCTAATGCACAAAGTTGAACTTAAGTTTTAATTGATGTTTTGTGTTGGAAATCCTGTTTTTTAAATATTGGGATGTTTGAATTTCTGTTTGAGGCTTTCGCAGCGCTGTTGTGCTGGTGTCTCCATGTTTTTCGGGCAAAGCTGCGTCGGTGTATCTTTATGATGACGTTTCGTAGCCAATAAAGAGGGAAATGCAAGAGAAGAAGGAAACCAAGGAGACTCCAAAGCCAAGGGGCTTTGCCACCTTACCCTTCATCGCGGGAACGACGGAAAGGATTGGGAGGATTGTAAAGAAACACGACATCACACCAAGATATCGCGCAGTGCAGAAAATAAGTGACCTTCTACCAAAATCTAAGGACAAAATCCCTGACCTGCAATACGAAGGAGTATATGAGATTCCCTGCAGCTGCGGCCAGAAGTATGTGGGCCAAACGAAGAGGGCGATCTCCGTTCGTTTGAGCGAGCACCGCAGGGCTCTCAAAAACAAGCACTGCGTGCAGTCAGCAGTTGCAGAGCATGCCTTCTCGAACCCGGGACATCAACTTAATATCAATGATGCACGAGTCTTAGCCAAGGAAAAGTTTTATTTTCCTCGACTCATCAGGGAGGCTATTGAAATAGAGAAGGTAGAGGCTAATTTCAATCGGGATGACGGGCATAGACTCCACAACACCTGGAAGAGACTCCTGAGAAGGAACGCGCCAAAAGAAGGGTGCTCAACGCTGATTGGCTGCGCTAACGGAAGGCCCCCTTGAGGACGGTATATATACAGGCCAACTTTCACCGTTTGGCATTCGGACTTGATCTGAAGATGTGGCCTGCATTGGCTACGAAACGTCATCATAAAGATACACCGACGCAGCTTTGCCCGAAAAACATGGAGACACCAGCATTGGGATGTTTGACCTATATAGCTATTGTCACAATCGTTACACCATGCATCGTTATGTAACATCATTCATTATAGCCCTGAGGATGGATATATAATATATACAAATCGTTGGCGGAAGTTTTGCATTTTTATTTATCTTTCACTCCTGTTATTTATATCACAAACTAAGATTAGTTGACTGCTTCCCTCGCCATTCTATCCCTTGCCCTGCTGACTACATTATTCCCGTGTGGCTATTCTGTTTCATACCCCGTTTAAACTTGCACGTGTATTTGTCCCTCGATCTTCCTTGTGGGACTTTCCCTTCTATTTCCCCGTCCTTGATGCTCCTTACAAATTCGTTGTCTCAAAGCGTTCTCTTTCTCTCTATCTGGACCCCGTCTTCCTGATAATGCTGCATGTGGTTTTCTTCTCCTCCATTCTTCTGAATACTTTCTCGTTTCTGAACTTACCTATCGAACCCTTAATCCGTTTAATACTCAGATGTAGTACTTATACTTTCCTCTATTCAATGCTGGCGATGATTATTCGGTTTACAAACATAATCATTGAAGTGCCATAGCACTTCAGGTAGTATCTGAGGATTGCTGATATGTTATATTTCTTTTGTGCATGTCATTCTTCCAAAATTGAGTCTAATCATGCTCAATTCATGTTGTTGCCAAATTATCCTGTGCTTCATAAATTTATCAGTTAGGTACTCCCCCTCAAAACAGGATATTCATATTATATTTCTGGGTTTTAGCTTACCTCTCATGCCATAGAGTTGTATAACCTTCGGTTGGTATTAAGCGCATGCAAACATTGAATACAGAGAATTTATAGGTATTATTGCACATTCATGACGCTGGGCCAGTTTTTTATTAATACTATCCAACCGCCTGTTTGCATTTAAAGATGCTTTGTTGAATATATTGGGTCAGGAATAACCTCTGGTGTCACTTAAAGTTATTTAACAATATAATTATAAAATAAAATGAAGTGTTTGATGCCTATTGAGTTTGGCATTGATAATAGCACAAGTTGTGAAGGCAGCGGTTGGTCTCTCTTAAATATTACGTGAAAATATCGTGTAAAAATTTTCATTATCGTTACATTTACAATGTCTACAGTCTCATTCGTGAGATGAATTATTTCCCATAAATATACCAACCAAGTACCTACGTAATATCAAATAGTAAGTTTAATTTAGTTCGTATACTAAGTGTAATGAGTCTACACTCGTACTCACGCAAGTATGAAATCAATAAGCTCAAAATAAAATAATGCAATAAATAAATAAAATCTTTTCTGTTACATTTTGGGTTTACCACGCGTTCCTACACCGTATTCGTATCCCTCACCGTCTGAAACCCTTAATTTGCCTCGTCCGCGTTCCCGCCCGTTTCCCTTGGAGACCCCTTATTTGTCCGGCCATCAACCTCATTTAGCTCCGCTGCGCGTCCGAGTCCCCTCCTGCCACCCTCCTACTCCCCCTTCTCGCGTACCCTCAGAAGAAATTAAGCGCGGCCAATTTCACCCACGGGTGCCTTTTCCCCTCCGCTTTCTTCTGGTGTGTCTGGGTAAGGTAGGCACGTGAAAAAAGAAAAGGAAACAGGTCGTGGGAATTTTATCGGATGATTTTTCGCTGGCTGTAGACTCTGTTTAGAGAGATTTGCGTGACAAAACTTGGCATGCGAAAAGCGTAACGGTTAAAGTGAATAAGAATGCGGAGTTTTCAGATTGGGTCGGCGTGTTCACCCGGAGAAAGTTAAAAGACATTCGAAAAAGAGGTGAGTAGGAGGTGAAATTATATTCCCTTGCTTTCATGATTCTATGGAGAAGGACAACTCGATGTAATAACGGAAGGATAAGAAATAACAGATACGCTGCAGAGAAGACTTTAGCTGAAAAATGCAGCATTAAAATGAATTGTGAAAATCGGGAAGAATAAACTGCGGAGGACCGTTTGTGGAAGTAATGGAGTTGTAAATTATCTGTGTGTATACAAAATAGCGATAGTTCCAATCAAGTCTCACTTCATTGTCAATATTTGTTACAAGAGATTACTTTATCATAATGCCCTTCACATTCGTGGCTAGATATGTTTCTAATCGATTCTAAGGAATGCGGAATTCTTGGTATATATTTCATTTCGGCGCAATGGAATTCGGAAAGAGGAGAATATCACTACCATACCTCGCTTACGAGACCCCCCCCCCCGAATGCTTTTTACGCTACGTCCTTAGAGATACGCCTTACCTTGTGATGACAAAAGAGTGAGTCGTGGAATGGTATACCTGCTAAATGGCGGTCGTGATTTATACTGGGTAGTTCAATACGTTCCAATCATTATTATTGGTTGCGCAATTTTTCGTCTTCTGTACCAGGCAAATATTTTCGATTTTACTTTTATGTAGGAAATATGTCTACGCTTGAGACTGTATGGTAAGAGGATTTAGCCTTTAATGTTAGTTTTTTGTGTCCCTTGAGAAATTTGCATGACTCTTTAACTAATTATGTTTTGTAAAATTTTCTTTTTTATCAAAAGGGTTCCAATTAATGTCATTTATGTCAATATGGAAAGACAGAGTTACGTCTAAGGTTATACATGGGACGCGTTCTTAATACTTAAGTGACACAAATTGTGAGAGTGAGCTCTGTGATGAGTCATGGTATCATGCTGATACCTTAATTTCTATTTAAATTATGTGGTTAAATATTTACTTCGCACCATCATGCAATGTTCCATTGCGTGCATTTCGTAGTTTCGTCTATACATGAGCATATTCGCTGCATATACTTCACTGCATTGTTGCTTATTGTTGAGTGCCGTGGGGCTAACCCAAATATATTTACTAAAAGCTGGACATACTAATATCCTTCCCTGTGTTCAATGAAACTTGTCCCATTATGTAGATATCTGATGACCTTCGTTGCAATTTCAATTTTAAAATAACATTTTATAAACAGGTTCACTCTCCTTCAGCAAGAACCATTATTGACTTTTGTCATCAGATTAATGTCCGCTGTTAATACTTATCCTTTATCGGCTTCATAATTGCCATACTGGGCCGAAAATTCCGGCACGTAGCCCATAATGGAACTATATATAGCCGTTTTTAATGGAAGATTTGAATCAGTCCTCCCTAACGTCTAGAGCATTCTTTAACTTTAATTTCGTGGGTGATTAACGTATCGCTGAGTTTAGTTTCATTTAAAAACGAGCAATATTTTTTCTTCTACGCAGTACATATTCGACTGAACCCCGCATCTTATTCCTTCTCTACGCATTAATAGCTGGGTATGATTTTCCTTGCATATTTGAATGCTTCACTTCATTTCCGGACAATCGGAATCCCTATCGGATCTGGCTCTGGCCTGGCCATACTGGATACTATCTGACTTGGCCATTGAAACAACTGGCTCCTACGCTCTGCATCAATGATATTGTGCCTTGAGCATCACTAAGGAAAAAATCAAGCCGTGCTATCTCTTTTTTATCCATTCCCTGATAATATGGCTTTTAAGATGGAGGCAAATAGAGGAGAAAATACATAGAAGGTGATTCCAAAGGAATATCGTGCTTTTAGCTGAGCCACTCGGTTACATTAAGACAGAACATGTATCCTTTGCAAAAGATTTCTCAATGTAACCAATCGTGATGAAAGAGCTCCTGGCCGCTATTAAAGATTTTCCTATAACGAATGTTTGCATTGTTTACATTTCGTTTACCGCAAAATAGGTTTACTATCAGTATGGACATTGTCTAAAATTGTACACAATTCACCTATTTTAACGGAGTTTCCATAAAATTGTACGGAATTTTTACATTTTATACTGTGTGTACATTTTTTAAATGTGTAATTTTGTGTACACTGTTTATATTTGTACAAAGTGCATTCATTTTTTGTCTATATTTTGCTTTAAAATTTACTTTATCATTATTCAACAATTATTTGTCAACATATCATTGCTTTGCGGCCATTTTGTGTACTTAAGCAAACTTAACTGTTTCATTTGATTGCCTATTGGAATAATTAATTCTCAAGACAACTGTCTCCATCCATTTGTATGTACCCTTTTTTCAATTTATTTAAGGACCTAAAAGACTTTTCTTGCATTATGATTGGAGAGTTATATTTTCAGGTTTGTAAATATTGCATACTAGTTTATTTATTCTGCTACTACTAGTACGCCAATTACGAATGGTCACTAAGGGTCGGGTTCCTTGCGCTTTCATATCAATCACGACTTTTCAGAAAGACCCGAGATAGTTGGCAGCTCATAACTCATGTTGGTAGTTGAGGTTCATACCGATTGAGATCGATTTTATGTCAATCACGACTTTCCAGAGATCTATGATCGTTTGCAGCTCATACAGCTGAGGATTTACTGCAACATTCTTTCATGAACTGTCAGTCTCGATTTAATCGCTAATGTGAATGATGGGCGTGACCAAGATTTCTCAAATGACCGACTTGGTACATCACTATTTGGCATTGATTACTTGCGATAATTCCGTCCGCCTTCTAGTATTTGTGATTATAGCGAAAAATCTGAGACACAATCAGTGTAAAACCTTTCTTGTCATTGACTAATTAGACTAATTTTATAGTATCTCATTAGAATATTATGTTTATGGGATGCCTTGTTCAGACTTGCAATGAAAATCTGTTTCCTTCTGCATTTGGTTGTACTCCTTTTTCGGCTATATAGAACGCAAACGGTTGTGGATTGTAATATATACTGGAAAGCCATTAGGATAGCCCAAGGGGTATTTCATTCTATGAGGTCCTTAGACATCTTGGTTTGATCTAATTTCTTTGTTTTTTGCAATCTAAATCAATTTCTTAATAGTGAAATCCTATATATATTCTAGGTCTCTCTTGCTCTTACTTCGAATTTTGGGAAGAAAACGTCGAGAAATAACGTATATATCTAAGCCATTAATATTGTTAAAAGTCTTAAGTTTCAAATACTATAGGAGGAGAAAAGACAGTAGAACAACCCGGCATATGAAATTGTCTGCTAATGGCTAAAGGTGCGAAGTACTACTACATCTTAGTCAAAATAGTTGCATAAAAGGCTTGAACTCACTTCACTCGAGACAACGAATAGGATAAGGAATGATCCAACAAGTCCACCAATATTTTTCGAATCGCACTCAGGTTCTCGACGTAAGGAAGCTAGTGAATCAGGCGTCACGCCGATTACACCTGCCCTTATTTGTCACAGTCACTCTTGCTTTCGTGTTCCTTGGCAATTTCCGCTCAGCTCTCACCTCTGGACTTATCCATTTAAGCTCGTCTCTCCACCTTATATACACGCAAGTTTAATTCTCTATCTCATTCTCGTAGTGGTACACTTACTTTTTTGGAGCTTTAAGATATATCGTTACCGCCTAACCAAAGACATTAATCCTTAGTCTCGCGTGACATACGTGACCAGGATTCGAACTCATGGCCTTCGAATCGCTTGGCCGATGTGTTTTCAACGTGGCTAATGCAGTCGAAATATTTTCCTTCTGCTATCCTTCTGACTACTTGAATTTCCTGTTTTAGTTTAATTTACAAATACTTTTAAATTAATATTTATATCTTTAATTACTCTGCCAAATTATGTATGATAATGTATAATACATTTTATGCTTCAATGCTTTTATGCTTCAATTCATTTCATGCTTCTAATTGGTGTACTTCTTAAATCATGTGCGTTGACTTAGGCTTGGCTTCAGTCTAACAATGTATTCAGTATGTGTATGTGGCTACATGCTTAAAATACATAAATGTTGTGACACCATATTTTCATATAGGTTACCCTGTATAATATAAGAGAACGAAATATACATCTTTTAGGCGACGCATTTTGTTGTAATGTCCACTGAAATAAACTTTTTTTTACAAGCAAGTTCAACATAGCCCATGGAAGCCTAGAAATAAAGCATAAGTTTTAAGGAACGATTGCGCAAAAAGTAAATCGGGAAGTCCCTGTTTCAATTACTGAAGCAGATAAAATGCAATTAAGAAATTAATATTTGATAATTTTAGAATTTTTGAAGCGGATAGACTCGAGACCAGAGCCAACTTCAACGTTTCCCTAAACTTTTCCCGTCTTCACCTCGCCGTCACTCTACCCCAGCCACCATCGTATCCTCAGAAATCTCATTTGTCTTTCTTCTTTTCCTCTTTCCTTAACATCCGAAAGTCACAATTACCAGAGCTTCTCATCCTTTCCATTCCTCAGCTTAATTCCAATGTCTGATTAATTATTAACTCCATTGTTTTCCCCCATACGGGTCCTTGTAGCTGAAGCCAAGTTGAAAGGTTGTCCAGGTAGATTGAAAAGTTATCGAGCGGCCAAAAATAGTAATGAAAGATCCTTAAGTTTGAAATTTTTTCCATATCTCTCATCATGATTTCACAATTTTTTTCTTTAGCTTCGTGGGATAGATTCAAAGTGGTCAATGGAAAACTTCATGTAGTAGCTGACTGGGGCTTTACCTGTATGTTGGAAGAAAAACTGAATAAACTAGTTTAAGAGAGAAATTTTTGGCGATTTACGATGGGATCCTTCCGTAAAAGCATTCATTTTGAATAGAATTTCTAATATATTGAATGACTCGGTCTAAATAAAATGTATCTTTTATCGCTTAAGTCTTTCCAAAAAGTTGATATACTGCATTTTAAAGCTGGAAATAAATTTATGAGACATTATTCTTGTTTTTTGTTGCATATGGTTTATTTATTCTTACTACCGTGGTATTTTCGTATTAAATAAATATTTTGTTCATAAAAATGATAAATATATTTTAGTTGAACAAATATGTTTCTGTGCGCGAAACAATTCCCCAAAAATCTAATTTTGTTATAATGTAATACAGTTATTATACTATAGCAACCTAACGTGAAGTATTTTTAGAAAATTTTCTCTTTTGCACTTTTCGTACTCATAAGGTCCAATAAACATTATACGATCCGGTATTGTGTGTTATTGAGAGTGGAATGACTGTAAATCGTGAATTAAATAAGTGTAGGTATGAATTTCTTTCATTCATGGATTTCAGTGTACATCTGTTGCTCCTCCCCTCCCCGTTTATTAAGGAATATCCAAAATAAAACTACAGTAATTGTACTGTCCACTTAAATTTTAATGTAAATAATACACAACACGTGTTTCAACGTTCCTTAGGGCGTCATCATCAGGTCTGATGATTTACATTAAAATTTAAGTGGACAGTACAATTACTGTAGTTTTATTTAAAATGCTGTTCCACCATAGATCGCCCTACACTGTCGAATTTATAAGGAATATCCAGAAAAAGTAAAAAGATAAAACAACTAGAAAATTTAAAAATATTTAGAAAATAAATGGTTATTGAAAGAATACTAAGTAGCATCAACACGAAGTTTGATACAACCTTACTCCTCGCAATGCGAGGTTTGTTAAAAAAACCGGAATTTTTTCATGTAAACTTTATTACCATATTTACAATATTAGAAATGTTTGGCCCTTTTCAACTTCTCCTTCCTACTTGCTACGTATTGCCCCAATCTTTTCAGCTACTGTTGTAATGCTCAATGGAACTCTTTTTCTGATATGGCGTGCAGCTGTCACTGCGTGTTCTGTTGAATCTCGTCAACACTTAGAAAACTATATACACGTGGTTTTCAACTTTGGGAAAGAGTGTACATGAGCCATTTCTGTTGAGTGAGGAAGGTGGGGAAGGACAGTCACGTCTTTAGTGGTTGAACGTTCGCCAACAAGGAGAGTTGAAGGACTTTTCGCGTCGTCATGATGAAATAGGCCCTTGTGTAATAGCAGCTCGGGTCTCTTTTTGCCAACATCCTCTTGAAAACGCTTTAAAACTTGTAACTTTAAACTCCTTGATTACAGTTTGACATTGTGTATAAATTATTTCTCAATAAAAAAAACAATTATCGTCCACTTTAAGTTTGATCAACTCATGAGTGCTTTTTTTTTGGTCGGGGCGACGTTTTCCCAACCCGTTTCGATGATTGAGCCTGAGTTTCCACATCATAGTTATAAATCCCACTTTTATATTCTGTAATGAAGATCTCCATGAAGTTTTTTCAGTCTTGCAACAGTCAAGCAGCTCTTGGCTGATGTTGACTCTGTTCTTCTTCTGGTCTTTGGTTAACAGACGAGGCTCGAGTCTCGCAAGGGGCACGATACATTCCAAGTTTTTTGGTCAAAATTTCATGGCATTACCTAATGATGTCGACTTCCTCAGCAGCTTCTAGCACAGTCAAAAGACGATTTGTACAAATCACTGGACGAACAGCATTGATCCGTTTTTCGTTTGTTGTAGTCTGAGGTCGTCCCGAATTAGAATCATCCACAGTCGATGTTCTACCCTTTTAAAAACGCTTAAACCACTCGTGATACTGTCAACGGCTCATACACTTTAACCTGGAGTGGGACTCTATAACATCAAAATTTCACACAAACACATTGTTCCGTTAGTTCCTTCACCTCTTTTTCGTATAGCAATGACTACACGCGAAAACTCACAGCTTAAGAACACTAAGGGCCGTATTTATAGTGGTTACCTAGCAGTCCTCTTATCCATCCCCTACCCAGCAGGCCCCTTGAATTGTGCGTCCTATAGTCAAAATTAAGGGAGCTGCTAGGTAGGGAATGGTTGGGGGTTAGATCTGGTAACTAAGGACTACAAACGGCGGGAAATGGAATTCGCAGCTCAAATGTTTCAGTGGTGACGCTCGTGATCAACATGGATACGGATAAATAAAGAGCTAGACGCAGCATGAAAACTGTTAAGATGGCCGCTCGACATGCAAATAGCTTCAACGGTGTGGAGAAGAAGATTTTGTGTGACCTGGTGTAGAAGCATAAAGATATAGTGAAAAGTAAGAAAACGGACGCAGTTTCCTGCCACAAGAAGAAGAAATTGTGATAAAAAAATATGATAGTGTATATGAACATCCTTGGAATGAGTCTGGCGTCACATCAGATATTTATCGACTAAGAGCAAATCTTACCGTTGTTTTATTAACACCAGATCTTCGAAATTATTAGTTTAAGGCTATGCACGTTCATTAGAGTCAGTTTATTTATATCTGATGTGATAATTTTTCGATAAGGGGGCCCCTGGTGGAGCATGCATCTCCTGCCAGAATTAGGAGAGGCTAAGGGGGCTGCTGGGGGTGGAAATTTAACTATAAATACCGTTTTTGACGAAGGGGCCTGCTAGGGGCTATGCGACTGCTGGGTAACGACTATAAATTCGGCCCTAATAGTCTTCAACAGGATGACGCGCTAAACAGCGTTATATTACTGAATGGTTCGTACGTTATGACGCAAGTCCAGTCTCTTTTTCTAACAAGCCTCGTATTTGCATATGACCAGTGATGTCCTTGCTATGGCTCTCAAAATGCTCTCCTCCTCCTACACTTCTTACTATCAGTTTCATGACAGTTTTAGCTATTGATTTTCAATAGAATTGAAGTTTGGTGGGAGATTATCCACATGAAACTTAGCATACTCACATCCTCTGCCTCGACAGTAAAAGATTTTAGCTTATAGTTGATTTTTAAAAATTCAAAAAGTATTAGTTTGTCACCTGCAAGTATAACTGGCTGTTAAAGAAAGAGGAAGTAGATGTATACTTGTCTGTAATTAATATCTGTGCTTGATTATCTAGTAAAAAAAGTTATTGCTATTTTTTCAATCCTGGCTGTCTTATGTTGCGAGATATAAGTTCTTTTTGTCGTTTACAACTTTATTTGTACTTAAAAAGACAAAAACTTATTTTAAGCTTGAGTACACTTGCGCCAGCGATGAAAAACGTAGTCAACATTCAGGTATCCTTTATTGGCACCTAAAACAGGTGTGTTAACTGTGCGTACTAAGCAGTGATTTCTAAACCAATAAACTTTACTTTCCTACTTCTGGCTTTGATTTGGTTTCAGAAATTCTGGGTTATGAAGACAATTTAGTGAGGCACTTACAATTAGTGATGCTAACGAAAAACAGAGCGTTGAATTTCGTTGCGTTAAGTTTTTTTTGTTGAGGTCGGCGAGACTTTTCCTAGAATCCGTCTCCTTACACCTTGGCCTAGCATCCATTAGACTAACCAGTAATCTCGTGGCCGACGGAATCCGAAACCGTCACCGGCGTCCTCGCCAGCGAGAAAGGCCGCAGTGACATCGGGAGGCTGCCCAGTCGCAATTACAACCCTAGTGCCACTTGACACCGTTTCAATCGCTCGCCCGTTGATGCGAATCCCGCCGGTAGGTCGTCTGGGCGACCTACAGCCATCAATCTGAGGATTGGCTTGCTGCGGCTTGACTACCCATTTCCTCTTCAGCTAACCACTCATTTTCTTTTTATATCTTCGTAATTTTCTTCATCTTTGGTTTCCATGGTTACTTCTTCTCTCCTCGAAGTTAGCTGTTATGTCTCAAAATGTATCCAATAATTCGTCTTTTCTAATTTGCAGGGATTATCATTGAGCACCTCTTCCCACAACTGTTCTTATAGATTGTTTATTGTTGATTTTCTACTTCCATTTCATAGACATAACCCTTATTTAGCGCCAAATGTCCATATTGATATAGGATTAGAATAAGCCCTATACATTTTCTTAATCTTTCGTATCTAGGAACAAATATTTTGATGCACTAATACTATGGACTATTTAATCATGAATAAATATCTTGCATTCTTTCATTTTTTCAATTTTACAATGATTGGAAGTTAAGCCACGAGAGTAATTTTACTGTCGGTGTGCTGAACAGATGTATTGAATAATGATTGACGTAAGAAAGAGTTCATCATAGGTTAAATAATAAAGCCATCGGCTCCAAAGTTTCAGTTTTTAAAATTATGGTCCGAATTGATGCCAATAATAGTAAAAACTTAGAATCGATGAAATGTTCCCTTTGGTCTGATTCCCCGAACTCAGTTCCACGTGTTTTTATTTCAACTCTTTGATAGGCTTAAAAACGCTTGAAGCTATATGAATGAACGGATCAAAGAGTTATTTATGGTGGGAGGAATACGAGATAAGTGGTTTCTTCCGAGTTGTTATTTTATGGCATCTACGTCGGTGAATGTGAATTATCACTATTCAACATTACTTTGATAAAATATTTTTAACCTGGCGTCCTTGTTTATTTTGTATTTTGTTTTAACTTATTTATAAAAGCTCTCCCTATTTATAGTTGATTTTCAAAATATATTCCATGTTTTGGAAAAGGAGTTCTCGAGTCTGTTTTCCTTGCATACAAGGAGAGGAGGCGCTTTTAGGCCACAAACAACGTCTTCATCTCCGGCCATCCCTCGATGAAGAAGGTATCGCTGTAATTCATTAATTTGTTAATTGGTATTCATTATCGAGAGGTATCCTGAGCTCACTGGGGTCTCATATCCCATAATGCCTTGCGGTGGAGGGATCCAACCCAGTCGATTGCCTGGCGGCCCTCCTTGGTCGACATGGTGGTCTAATTGCGTGAAATTTGATTTCATTCGTTACATCCCGGGAAGCGAAGGAGAGCGGGGCGGAGGGGATGGTAGGGAGGGGGGGAAGTAGATGGAGGGAGGGGGGTCGAGGGGGAGTTAGTTCGGATGGAATACCCTAATGAAGGAGACCCTCAAAACCTTCCTCTCCCTCCGACCCTTTTCCTTCGGCAACCCCTTCAGAACACACTCGGCTTCCTTTATCGCCACCATCTCTTCTTGCCCTGCTCTTGCTTCTCCTTCCGTCTCTCCACTGCCCTCGACAACTGATGTCTATCCTCCTTTATTCTACTTCGCGTCCTTCCACGGCCATCTTCCTTCTCGTCTGGGACTCCTCTCATTTGAGCGGACAGTGAGGGGTCAAGGTTTCCTCACAGCGTGCGCAAGCAGCGGTGGTCTTTCCACCACGGAGCGACCTGCCCCTGCGTTCTCTCTAGCCTGGATCGTTGTCATTTAATCCAACCCAAAAATATCCGCCTGCTGATTAAAAACAATGGAAACAAACCAGGCTAAAACTGAGTTTCTTGGGCTAATATTGGGTTTTTCGTAGGTTTTGAGTTTTTTTTTGCTTTAATGGCTTTAGGTGCTTACTATTGAAAAATGTTTTGGGTTATAGTTTACTAGATTAGTATTTATTTCTTGATTAATACACACGTTTTTGGTTTTATTATACCGGATGGTTTCTTGCTCACTATATTGATCGACTGTTTTTGATAACTTTAATGGAAGTAAAAAGATTGGAATGTTTAGAATATAATAGCATTATTTAGGGGAATGAATATATTCCCCCTATTTTATAATGTTTAAATGCTGATAATGAGACTGTAAATTGTACACGACGTTGAAGATCACAATCCGGATGCTTTCCCATTTGCACTAGTTTTCCTGAGCATGCTCATTGTGGTGACTAACGGTTAAATGAACTCAAATCATATACTTCTAGAAGGCTACCGAAATACCTAGGTTCTTGAAGCCATTTAGAGAAAATCATACAAATTCTTAATCTTGATTTCACTTGACGCGCAGCATGCTGATTTTTTCCTCCACACACAGAAATTCCTGTTTTAATTTTTCCTTCGTGCAACGTTTTTCTATTTCAATGTAAGTATTGAAGATTATGGGTGTAAAAGCTCATTCCTTACGAACTCATTTCCTCACTTTTGCTTCCTCCATATTGTATCCAACTCCAGTCACTGCCAACTGGTCTTCATGCAGCCTGAATTTTATTCTTCTGCCATAAAATGACCCAATAGGACGATGGAACCCTTCGGGAGGGTCAGCATTCAGTTCCTATCCACGTTATTAAATGTTTCCTCCAGGTCGATGAAACGAGGGTAGTCAGGGTGATGTTTTTGCGTCATCTTCGTTATGACAAGCATCAAGACTACTGGTACTACGAGTAGAATTGCCTCACTCGTTCCCTTAATTCTATTGTACCAGATATTCTCTAACCCTGAAGTAAACTCAATGCTTCGTGATGAGCAGTAAGGCTGATTGTTATAAATTATTTGCATCTCTCGGCTTATATTTTCTTGACGATGGGGTTTTTAAAGTAATTTTAGTGTATAATGTATTCCTCTTCCTCACTTCTACATGACTAGTAGCTCTAAGGGTATTCAATTCATGAAGTTTTTCCATCTCACAAGTTCGAGCATGTAGAAAGGTATTCTTATAGATTCTTCTATACATTGGGGTTTGGGAGTTCTTCTATACATTGTGTATTCGTATTCATCTTCATCCAAATTGTTTTCATTCTCCAATATCCTACATTTTAATGTTTAAATGAGCTATATTTCTCAGGGTACTCATTCCATCTCTTGCTTTTATATCTTTTTATTTGAGGTTGTTGTTTACTCCAAAGATATTTCCTGTAGTGGGACACTATTTGACGTATTTTCTTATAATCCTGTTCGAAGCTTTAACTTTTCTGTGAGAAACGATACATAAGTTTGCACCTCAGCAGCCATGAAAAAATCATTAATCTTGCCTTTGATATATTTTGTGATCACATGAAAAAACAAGTCATAAGCTGGGAACCAAAAGTCAATAAATCAATTAAGACTTTAAAATCTACAATAAACCTGAGATTATAATTACCCTTACGAAGTAGGACTAATCTCTGAAATAGATAGAATACAACGGAGAGCAGCAACATTTGTGAAAGGTTGTTACGATAAACTTAGCAGTGTTACCGAATTGTTGAAGGAATTAGGGTGGGAATCTTTAACTGATCGAAGGGAAAAATACAGGTTAAATCTTTTGCGCAAACTCGGAGCAGGCAGTTTCTTGCCGGACGTTCAACACATACTGCTAGAGCCAACGTACTACGGTAGAAGCGATCAAAGGCATAAAATAAAGGAAATTGACTGCCGAACCGATAGATTCAAAATGTCATTTTTCCCACGTACAATAAGGGATCATAATAGTTGCGATAGATCAATCACATGAAACTCCCACCCTCAATAGGTAGAGTAGAATTTTCACTTGTGCTTATTAACACTACATCGTTACTCTTCACACCGGTCGATTAGTCCGGCATTATTTTATTTTGTTCTTTGCATGAGGTAGCATCTCGTAGTATTCATAAATTAACAATATCAGTAATATTAACCACCAGATGTGTCTTTAGCATTTTTCTGCATGTTTGTATGTTCTTTTACGTATCACTCTCCCAGTTTCCGGTTGGACTGCGCACTGTTCTCCTGACTGCTTTTGGCCTGCGCCTAGCGCCAGGGGGAGCGTGCGAGGTTCTGAATTGTGCTAGGATGAGTGCTGCATGCCTGGTGTGGAATCACCCCGTGCCACACACCCCAGTGGTGGCTTGCACGGTACATCGTAGATGTAGATGTAGATAAGAATTTTTAGAAAAATTTATAAGAAAAATTGGCCAATAAACCCCAAAAGACAAACCAATAAAACCTTTTAAAAATCGAGGTGGGAGGGTTTTTTTTTCAACCTGGTTTATATCAACCCTGGCTCAAGCACAGGCAACGGTCCGAATCGTTCAACTGCTTTCATTATCCAAACTTCGTCGTGAGTTCCCGTCAGTAATGGCTTCAATTTTCCGTTGGTAATAATAACAGCTTTTTTAGTCGTAGATATTTCCGGCCCAGGAGATAATTATTACAGAGCACTACAAACGTTTAGGATAACCAAAAAAGTAAAAAGATTCAGGTAGGTAAGCAAAATTAAACCAAACATAAAATAATTCTCATTCACATGACCTCGTATGTGGACGTACTCCAATCATCCAATTATCTCACATCGGTGTAATAAACGAATATAATTAGTCAGATTCAATTAACCAGTATTCGTATTATAACTAAATCATAATGACCCAACACATTACAACATTCATTTACTGACGCCAGGTAACTAATGAATCATTCCTTACATTGAAAAAACCACCATAAAACTATATACAATTGTAATATACCTACATTTTAATGCCATTTTATGTAAATTATTCAGATTAATCAATATGTTGTATGTGCCCATAGCATAATTATACATTTTGTATCCCACGGAGTTTCATGATTTTAACAATTTTATAAGTTAAACATATTCATTGTTTTATAAAAACTTCTTGCACTGTTGTGAAAAAAATATTTTTTGAACTTTATTATTTGGCTTCCACAAAGCAAAAAAGTCTCCTCTGTTACCTAAAATTGCTTGCACATTTTATTTTATTTAACTAGGAGATCTCTTTATTTCTACTTTCAACTGGAATTGAACTCTATGCTCTCTATTTTATGACCAATTTCATATGCATATGAAGGTAAAAGAATTTATGGCGGTTATCTAAGAACTGGAAAAGGTGAATCTTGCAAAAATACTGCCCATTTATCCGGATTGTTGCATGTTACTGTTTGATTTTTTACTTTTCGTGTACATTGTTATGAAGATTAATTTGATGCTCCTCACTTCGATTACATTAAAAGTCATTTTTGCGAAATATTTAAAAATATGAGGAATCTTCCTGGTTTCCTTGGTTATATATCCAGAAAGTTTACAACCATTGATAGAGTCTGAAGGAATTGTTCCTCATTTGTTCTTAATTTGACCATGGATACCCCCCAAATACTGGCACAACAGCATCAAAATTTCCTTCTAGCATGAAATTGTAGCCGTCTCCGAATCCACCCAACGGATTTGCCCGACTGGTTCCCTATTATAGGAGGAATCCATCTTGAAGAGTAGGAAATAATTGGGCATCAATGCGGCCCCGAAATGAGTCATCAAATCCTGCGGTCAGCAGGGAGTGGATCGATGAGCGCACGAGGGGAAAAAAGACTCTTCGCGGATGAGCGTATCCTTGGTGAGCAACGCCATCTTGGTATTAGTGAAACGGCTTTCGTATGAAATTTTATACTTGCTCCCTTTGCGAGTGTATCATTACACCACATTAATCTGAGCAAATGCACGGCGGTACATTTCTTGCGGAGGTCGTCCAACTATCCCCATGTATATGCTGTGGAAGGTGTTAACATAAAGGCGACAGATGAAGTGAAGTATCTAGGAGTTACGATAACCTCGAACCTATCGTCGGGAACACATATGAGATATATTTGTGGCAGAGCTCTGAAGAAGCTAGGATTCTATAATCTTTGCTAGGATTCGTCAAGCGTATTGTGGGAAGATTTTCGGATGAAAAAGTAAAAGAGAGGTGCTATTTCGCACTCGTCCGGCCACACCTTGAATATGCAGCGAGCATATGGGATCCGGTGCAGAAAGACTTAATCCGGGAACTTAATAAAATACAAAGGAAAGCTGCGCGATTCGTCAAAAACTGCTACGGGCGTACAGACAGCGTTACACAGATGTGAAACGAATTAGGTTGGGAGCCACTAGAGACTCGGAGGCTGCGCGCTAGGCTTAGATTACTTGAGAAATTAAGAATAGATATCTTTAAGAGCGACACGAAGAGCATCATATTAGAACCCCACTATATTTCCAGTTCCAACAGAAACGATAAATTAAGAGAGATATTTTGCCGAACGGATAGGTACGGGAATTCGTTTTTCCCCCGAACAATAAAGGACTTTAATAAATGCTTGGCGTAATTTCATTAGAGCGTTTCCTTTTTATATGTAAACGGCTGGTGTCCTAACACCCCCCGCCACACGCCTATTGAGGCGGCTTGCGGGGTAGTATGTAGATGTAGATTAGGTGACTCAGATTACATTGTGCTGTACGAATACTAAAAGTGATCATAAAATGATAGGAGTATAGGATACGTATGATGATGACAAGCTGCGGCATCTAACTCCGGATATAATTATTGGTTTCATTTCTATAGTTGTGGCTACATGTCTATTTTTAGTCATCAAGGTACCAAGCGATTGATGGCTTATTTAATGTGCTAATTTATATCTGTTTAATGAATTCCGGCCCCCCATATTATTTATTAAGAACCTAAATTAGTGAAAGTGAACAATGTATGGCTCAACCTCCAAAAATCATACGCCGCTCTTTTTTGTAGTATCCGTCATTTTCCTCTTTCCACATACCTACCACCACTATGGGCTTCAAGGTGATACAAGGTGATAGGAGGAAAGTGAGCAAGCATAAAATGTATACAGATATTGCCAGTATCACTTTCACATCAATTTAGTCGAGACGAGGCCAGCTGGCTTCCAAATAGCGGTGTTTCCTCGTCGAGATTATCCCTGCCATCTAGTCTTCTTCTGCACTGCCAATCTTGGTTTTTTTATTACATTTGTCTTTATTTATAATGCATTTTCACTTACATTGCTTCAGTTCCGTTCTACCCCAACTTTTGCCCATAATCTCCTAGGCACTAACTACCCACCTGCTAATCGTGGGCCACAAGTTATTCATGGTCTTTTCCGACGAAGATAACTGTTTACAGATACAAGGTACATTATACTAGATATTCTTAGTTACTCTGTGGCGTTGGAATCGAGTGGTTCTCACACAAAGGGAACACGGCGTAAACATTGTTCTCATTTTTCTCTCAGTTTATTGCCTGAGTAAGTTGTTAGAAATGGCAAAAATCTGTTTTCGCAACGTGATAGTTGATCTTCAATCTTTTATATCGGAATAAAAATTTTTGAGGTCCTGCGAGGGATATCGATTCCGGTTGTCAGATGTATCTCAAAATTGAATAAAAAATAATGGTTTTAGCACTGGGTTCGGTCTGTTAATGCATTCAGGTATATGTATCCATTTGTTATAAAACATCTGAAAATATGAACAAGTATACAAAAATAAATATCGTTTTGAAAACAGGAACGACTCAAAAAATAAATGATAAGTACTCCCGGTTTCAGTGGTTGATTTTACCTTTCGATACACAAAAAAGGAAATACTTAAGCTTTAATCAGTGAGTTTAATTTTATTTCCCGGGGAATTAATGCTTGTTCAACACGTAGGGAATCGCTGTCAATCAATGAGGTCATGTGACGGTATCACTTAAGATGCAATGTCTCCGCTAAAATAAATGATAAAAATAATTTTACAAAGAGTGGAAGAGAAGTCAAATGGTTTCAAAGAGTTTTTATATCCCTGACGACAGACATGGCTGCGTCTAATCGCCATGGGAGAGGTGGACCTCGCCTGAGGCAATCAGCCTGAGACTCAACCGTGGTGACGCCCCGAACTAGTCTCATCTGATGGCGTTTAAGACTAATGGGTTTTTGTAAAAAGTCTATTGGGGTCGATGGATATCTAAAAGTACTATTTGCAGGTAAATGGATGAGTGTGTGGATTCCAATTTGAAGAATCCTAGCCAGTTTGTTAATAATCTTCCACTTTGAATTTCGTCTCGGCTTTAAAAGGACAAAATGCGGTAACGAGGTAACGGTGCATATAATGACACAACTACCCATGATCGCGGGCATGACGCCACAGTCCATGACGTTGATGCAAATTTTAAACACATGGGTATTTTAAACACTAGTTTGGGCAAGCAATTAAACCTGAGCAAAAGTCAACCTCAATGGGACACGCGAATGAGAGAAATTCACTGTGAAAAACTGATTCTGCTACACTGGGATGATTTTTTGTGATTTTTTAAAACTGCGGAATAATGTTTTTCGCGGAAAAACACATTCGCCGTGTCCCTTAGCGGGTGTATTTCGCTCAAGTTTAACTGCTCGGTGAAACGAGTTAACGGATGTATTTCCGAACAAGTACCCAACTCGATCTTTAATTTCATTGCCTAGGGCAGAGGTCTCTTATCTCTTAAGTCCTCAGACCCCTCACAGTTTAAAAAGTCGGCATACAGCAGTCCCTTTTCCTTGGCCACCTGTGGTATTCCAGAAACATCCAGTACTCAGAAAATCTCGCCGATTAGGTTTGGCTGGACTTTCTCGAAGAGGCAATTCAAGAGTATCACCATGGATATCCGGTCAATTCACTAGAGCTTTGCACTGGACCCATACCCCCTGGGCTACCCCGCCGGATGGTGGGAAATGACAATAATATCACTGAAACAATATGACTGGGGTCTATTGATTTTGTGAATAAAATTTTAAGATTTCATGTCTTGAGTTAACGATTCCATCGCGCAAGAGGTCTCAGATCGATTCTGAGGAGACACAGTCCCCTCCCAATCAACTTAAGGACAAACCCTTGATCGCAATAATCACCCCCACACCTGTTTCTGGGCCCTTAAACCCTCTCCATCACCACCCCTTCCCCTCAGTGATTCCCCCATCCCACCCAGCGAGCCCGTCCCTGCAGTTAAGCGTCAATTTGGTGCTCGCCGATGTCGGGACCCCCATCACGGAGACCAGACCACTCCAGCCACCTCCAAGGCAAGCGATATTCATCAAAAGTAACCGCCGGCACTTGGCACATGGGAACTTGGCCTCGTCCCTCTCGTCCTCCCTCCCACTAAAACCCTCCGCCCGCGTGCTATAACCAATCTTCCAAACTGGTCCCTTTTCCATCCCATTTAACCGATACCCCAAGATCCCCACCCCCCTCATAACTGTTCGGAGCCGGAACATTAAGTGGGGAAAGTGAAAATCCAATAATCCGGGAGTCTTTAGCCGAGCGAGGTTTAATATTACTGATGCGAGATGGAGGGATGTTGGGGGAGTAGGGGAGGAGGATATTGAGGTCGTCAGGGTTTGAGGACGGCCCTTTAAATAGCTCACCATTCCTCCGCCTTCCTTTTCCGATATCACCTCCCCCTCCTACCCATGTCCACTTAGGAGCCGAATGGGGTAGAGAAGGGTGTGGGAGGGACGGGCTTTAAAGCTAAACCTAATCTCAATCACCATCCCATCCCAAGGGCCCTGATGGCACATTCTCCGCCCCTCGCACTCGTCTGTCCTCTTTCAAGACACGCGCTCCCCGTCCTCTCCAACATCCACTTCCCCACGCGAATCTCCTCCCCTTGGCGCAATCGAGTCTTGTCACTCTAGGGTAGGTAAGAGTATCGAGGGAGAAAATTATCAATGGTTCACATCGAAGAAATATGGTTGCTTCGATACGAGAGGTAATCGATTTCTAACTGTTGGCTAGGTAGCCTTATCATCATGTTATTCAACCTGGTTCATTGCAGCCCTCAGTTTCTTCCTATTCAATTTGAGCCCTCACTGTAGCCCTCAATTTCTTCCTATTCAATTTGAGCTCTCAATTTCTTCCTGTCTTACGCCTCAATGATGGTCCCTTCCCACATCTCCCTTGATTCAATCCTTGAATCTGCCTCTTTTTTACTTCTTCGTTGGTAAGAGCTTTCGCCATTTATAGGTATAGTGAAACGTGGTGTCACACCACATTGGAGTGTCTGAGGTCGCTGAAGGTTGGTCAAGCATTGATGAGCAGCCAGGGGTAATGGAGATATACTGCGAGGACCTCTTGAGGGACCCTCGGCCACTTTGTCTCACCTGTATTACATCCTTTATTTTCCCTGACGTCATTTTTTCACAAGTGAGAGCCACCCTAGTTTTGTGACACCTATACTACCAATCTTCATTCTCCTTGCACGTCTTTCCCTTCTGTTTTGCCGTTTATTATATTTCTGAAGAGCTTGCTGATTCGCGTGCCCGATCCTCCTGGCTCTTCCTACACGCACTTTACCCAATACTATCAGGCCAACCTCTGGCTGGAACACTTGGTGAGTGAAAGAAAGACGATTCGGAACTAAGGAAGGACATTGATCAACTGTGGCAAAGCATTTTGCACGCATGAATACGCCTGCCTCATAATTCGAATTTATGGCCTATGATTGTGTGAAGTGATATCTAATTATTGATCAGGCAAACTGGTAGTTAAGAAAGCAATCGAAAAAAAAATATTGGTGGCAAATAATGCGGAGGAAATACGATGCTGAAACTGAAAATATTGGGCACAAACTATTAACATTGTCGATCTATCCATAAATTGTCGCCCCAATGGCAGCGGGGTAAGATTCTCGGCTGCTACCCTAGGGTCGAGGGTCCCGCCTGAGTGGATTTTTCACTGCCCAGAGCATGGTTGCGTATGTTCGTCCTTCATCACGTGTTACAGTGTTGTTTTGAAATGTAAAAGGTTTTATGGGTTGTTTTCGAGGATATTGAAAATTAATAAATACTTTTATAGATTACCACCTATCAAAGCTGATTTCTACTCGAGGGGACGAGTGGTTCACAAAGCACGCACATGCATACTGAGGAAAATAAGAAAGGGGGAGATCTTATGAGGAGTGGATATATTTTGAATATGCAAATAGAAATTTTCCAATCGTTGCGATTGCACAAATTATGAGATACGTAGTCACGCGCGCGGGTGCGAAGATATACACCAAAGACGGTGAAATCTGCCATGAAAAATCATTTGAGTTGACCGGGATACGAACCCGGATCTCCCAATTGCCGGTCAGGTGTGTTAGCCAGTTACGCCTCCAAGCCATTTTAATTCAAGGCGAATTTCAGCGGTCAGGTCAATTGATTTTTTCATGGCAAATTTCACCGTTTTTTGTTTATATCTTCGCACGCGTGCGCGTGACTGCGTACCATATAATTTGTGCAATCGCAATGATTGGAAAATTGTAAAGTTATTCGTTCTAAAGTGACAATGTTGGGTTTATTCTCCGCGACTGTGGCATATCATGCACGACAACGTCGTCTGTGCTACAATGTAGACTGGGGACGAGAACTACTTGTTTGTATAAACCCCCACTGAAATTCGCCTTGAATTAAGATGGTGAATTGATGAATTAAGGTGGTGTATCCAAATAGATATTCGCCAAAATGTAAATGGATTCTGCAAAGGAGCTATGAATGTGGCAGTGAGGGCCCTGGCAGGTAAACGGCGCTGGCTGCATGGCATCCTGCCGAGGAAGGCGTATGACACATTCGGTTATCATGATTACAAAAGTTCTATAAAACCTACAATCTAGAAAAATGACCACATTCAGAGGTGGAGGATCATTTTATGACGTTAGCTGATCTTATCACTCACCATTACCGAGTATCGCTCCGTTGAAAATGGTTTATTTTAGGCGAAGTTTGAAATTTTTTCTTTCAGATACGATTGGTATCACCGTTAAAAAAATAAGCATTGGACCATTGCGTCATCTTTTAGTCGCTAAATGGTGAAAACAGGATTTCTCATCTACCGGCATGCAGCGGCGGCGATGAAAACCCCAGTGGCCTGAAAACTTCGTATCTGGGGTAGTAAAGGTGGAGATCATTGTGCCTTCATGGTTAAAAGTGTGAAGGGAAAGGATAAATTGTCACGCGTTCGCCGTGGTGAGCTCAGAGGAAGGCAATACCCAGTTTCCTCACCCCGCCAAGACCTCGCACAAGAGCCATTCTGATATGATTCACTAAAGTGCATTACCTTTAGTCTCCTCTAGTCTCCTGCGTTTGCTCAGTCGTAAGCCTTTCTCTTTTCCCTCTTAGGTCAAAGGTCTCGCTTGCTGTCCATTTTTCTTTGGTTTCATAAGTTTTTTCATACTTTTCTCCTTTATATTTTCCCTCAGGCTTGCTTCCTGAAGTTATACCTCTTATAAGACATTATTACTACGCAGGAAAAACTACTTGTGGAGCCTTTATCAGACTCAATTGTCATCACGAAGGCCAAACATGAGTATAATTTAATAAGAAACCTCGCGTGAGCTTACACATTTCATTATTTTCGTTATTATCAATTCGTAGACTAATCTCTTTCCATGCCAGATGGGTATTTCTCAGCCAATTAAAAGGTAAAAATGAGAATTTTAATGGTTTTGTCTCTCCTTGTTTTATTTTAACTTGTTATTTTTAACTTTTAATTATCCTTGGTCACTGCGCTTTCTACTGATGCTTGGAAAACATGATTTTCTGCTTACCATTTTCTCAATAATATAGTTTCAATTAAGTTATGGTAGTGTATCTTCATTCATTCATTGTAAGTTCATTACGAATCTTTTACCTTTGTAAGTGAACTACTATAATATTTCACATTGTTTTTAAGTGTCCTTCCATCATCCTCGTAAAATATTATATTTTCGACAGCCGTTTTGACTTTCTCAGAAATTTGATGCAGAATATAAATTCTGATATAAATCTCAGACTTCGTATGTGTTCTTCAATATGATACTTATCCAGTTAAATCATTTCTTCCAGGGAAATATTACATTAACCTAGTTTTGTTAGCATGCGACGATATGCCGATTTGAGAACAGCATTCAATTTTGGATATACCCCGTTGAATTAATTGCTCTTGTTTACTCCCGTTAAGTAGAATTACATTCGTACCTATACAGAGTGCTGACTAATACTTCTGCAACCCAGTTTCTATGTTATCCTCTTCCGAGCTTTAAAATTGGCTCACCAAAACAGACTCACCAAGGCTGTCAGGCGTCAGAGATCTGGTACACTGGACCTTTGTTCGAGGCATAAGGCTAACACCACTCTACCCTAGTGGACCGAGGGATGACTAATAGCACTTAACACCGTTAACGCCAGTGAATTCCCGGCCGATGAGCGCTGCGACAGGAGGCTTATCTGCTAAACCTCACGAATCATTTAACAGCACAGAACATCAGCAGACACTCTATCAAGAGATCTATTCGCCAAATGTAGGCGTGGCAATGGTCATTTGGTACAAGTGTCTCCCCAGCCTCCATCGATTCGGTAGTCTATGATCATCAGATCCTACATCCTTATCTCTTGTTATGGCTATCATGACTTCTAACCTACTGGGTAGTAATGACCTCTAACCTAATTTCACTGGGTAGCTCTACTTAGTGGTTAGTCCTACCATCTGACAGAAGCGGAAAAAATGGGTGTACCAGATTATTGAAAAAATATAAAACAACTTATCTCAGGCTTAACTTTGAGGAATTATTTCATTATCGTAAGAAATGAAATATATTTATCGTATTCATCCACACTTTTTTATTACACCGACCTAAGTTTCAACGGATAACCGACATTTTCCACGTCAATTCTTGAAAACAACAGTTATCTACCTAGATTGGCGTAATAATAACGTTTTGATAAATACTATTTTTATTTCCTTTTCTTACGGACACCAGATCATATTTAAGAGGTTCATATGAGGGTCCTTCTGAGAATTGGAAAATATGGTAGCGATTTTAGCCGCCTATGGCCAAGCATCCAATCATATTTCTGGAAAAATATTATGTTTTATCTTGGTTCAACCGCTTGTATTTTCTCTTATCTCTGAAATCTGCGAAATTATTTAAAAATTCGGTATGAGAGGAGAGCACAAAATAAAACCAACGAAATCATCAATAGATTGTGTGCTTAGGGGGCACTAGATTAGGGACTTGATGGAGAATTGGCTTGGGAAGTGAAGGCAAAGTGGGCGAGAGAGATTTTAAGAAAAAGAAAGGAATAGGTAAGCAAGGTCAGTGGCTTTGCGAACGGTAGCATGGCTCTAATAGGACATAAAAGCCAGGGTGTTGACGACTGGCGCTAAGTGGCTAAGGTTGGGTTCACTCCGGCAATTAAATTCAGCGAGGGTGAAGAAGAAGGTTTTAGTGCTCGAAATAAAATGGAGTAAAACAAAATGCTGGCACAATGTCTGCCCTCTCTCAGAAGCCGACTTTGTTAATTTGTCTTTTAATCTTATATTTTTCCTTCGTTTATTAATATTCCCTGAACTTTGGTTGCTTCGTACTTGCACTTTAGGCAGTTTAAAGTTGAAAATACTGCAATATGAAATGAAAAATGGCCTTGAGATCTAGTAAAAAAAATGGTTCAATAATAAAAGAAAAGGTTTTGCAAAGTTTTTCGCGATTGAAAACTATTGCCATATAAGGATACATTTCTTCCGGGTATTACACCGCGTAGGTCCATTGTTCAGGGACGACAGTTTCGCCGGCGTTGCAGTCGACGCAGAAGCCGACGTTGAAGAAGCCGACTGCAACGCCGGCGAAACTGTCGTCCCTGAACAATGGACCTACGCGGTGTAATACCCGGAAGAAATGTATCTTCATACTCATCAACCCGCGGAAGCCTACACAAGGAAGTATTGCCATATAAAGCTGGACAAATTTTCCTTGAGATCGTTTACAACAAAAAGGTGTTCCGTTCCACAGCGTAAACAACATTCACTAAGGAAATACTTAAAATACAGTTATTTGAATCTTTAGTAGAGAATTTTTAGTATATAAATACTAAAAAGCTCTTTCCAAATATGTTTTGTTTAAATATTTGTTGAATATACCATCATTATGATCGCGGAGGAAAGTATATACTCAGAATGTGGTTCATTTAATTCACTATAGTATATTCATTCATATAATTTTCAATATATATAATTTCGGTTCATATAATTCATAATAATTTAATACACAGTACAATTTGGCATTGAAAGGAAGTAGCCAGATAAAAGCTGAAGCTAGACGCTGTCATACAAGGGTCTTAGGGGAAACTCGGAGACCTTTTTTTTCAGGTAAGAAAGGGTTACAGAAAGAGAAACCTAACCGTTTAGATTTCCGGATCATCAATGAATTACTGTAATTAATGTCGGCAAACTCCCTTGCTAGCTGCTTCTTGTGATGCCCTCGGCGGTGAAGTGATTCAAGTGAATCTTTCATTTTAGGCGGTTCTACCGTAAAATAACTAAATTGTGATCTAATTCATATTCCGGCAAATTATAAAAAATTTGTCTTCTGTTTAGTGTTACCAACAAAACCATACCTTTCCCCACTATTTTTTCGCTAATTGAACTTGAAATTACTTAGTGTAAAATGCAATAGCGGGTGAAGCATGGGGAAAAATAGAATTTAATATCATTGGCATATCGTGAAAATGGCATTGCTATCTAATAGCAATGCCATTTTCACGAAACACTGTTTGTAAGAGGCAATTTTTCCCATAGAATTGAAAGGCTATAAAATGCAGGCACCTACTCGTCAGGCTAGAGTATTGACTTCCGTTTGTGAGAGACTGGGTTCCAATTCCGGTTGCTGTGGAAATTTTTCAGTGGAAATCTGTTTCTGGAAATCCCAGTTTGGATGTCCTGTGGAGGCAGTGGCGGATACAGAAAAAACTCAAGGGGGGGGGGGCGCAAGTTATCGCGACGATTGTAGCTTTCAAACTGACTGCCTGGCAGCGACTCTGCTTCCCTTATATATGTAGCTCGGTTGTTTTGAGAACATTCGGTGCCAGAATGTTCGCTCCCAGACTTTTAAGGATTGTGAACAAATACAAACAGTAGAATATTCGCGACTTTTCTCGAACAAATGCTAGGCAGAATAAGGTATCGAGATCACTAGAATGGCCGCGACTTTTCTCGTAGGTTAGCTATCTATGCGCCAGACAGAAACGTATAATATACGATGACGCGGACGCGCGCGCGTGCTACATAAGAAAGTGCAACTACTCGATAACTCGACTCAGAGTCGACTGACGAAAGACACGAACGAACAGCGTGCGACAACAACGAACGACTGGCGGGGGCTTCCAAGATTCCACACGACTGAGGACGTTTTCCGGAGACTGATGCTGACCTCTGATCCATTAGTCAGTAGGGACTCGGGGACTTGCACAGTGGTCCGGATCGCGAAAAAGAGGGACAAAAATCAGATTTTTGTCAGATTAATTTGAAAATTGTCATTTATATGTTTTAAGACGCTCATAGTTCACTTCTGCTGTTATTTTCAACAAAAAATAATTATTTTAGAAGATATTGGGAATTTTAATGCTAAATTAACCGATAATTAGGAGACTGCATAGAAAACGCCTGTTATTATTAATAATGCAAATATATAAAAAGTATTTGCATAATATGACTTCTAGACCTTTAACTTAGTAAATAATTATTAAAAAATGGGTAAATGTAAGGCAGTTAGGGGAATTGATTCTAACGTTGAAGTGATTGCGATTATCAGCTAGCAGAGGTAGTGCCGCTGAAACTAAAAAATAAGTAATTATTAAATAAATATTAAAACGGTTTTCAGTGCAAATTAACTCATTTATGTAAATAAAAACATACTTAGTATCTTATTAACTTTACAATTTATGTAATTCCAAATCAGATTCTTCTGAATTCCACTCCTCTTCCTCGCATTCACTCGCTGAGTCAGGATATTCTTGCAAGAGCTCACGGACCTCTTTAGGCAGATCTTTTAGGCCACGGTATTTATTTAATTCAGCACCTAATGTACCTACTGACTAATGGATCAGAGGTCAGCATCAATCTCCGGAAAACGTCCTCAGTCGTGTGGAATCTTGAAATTTTTCTTGCGTGATGCGATAAGTTCTTATATCTTTATTCCGCGATTCCTGAGCCTCCTCCGAAAGCTCTCCAATTGGAATAAGAGCTGACTCAATCACATCTGCACCATGCAGCAGAACTTTATGCACTGTGGGTGGCATGTAGAACCACTCATAATATTTAACATAACATTTTGCCGTGTCCATAAATTATTCCTTAAATTTTGGGGGATCAATTAGAAGGCCGCATGACGAAGCTCTCAAAATATTTGAAATTTTAATGATAAGTTCTTTTTCTACGACTGAAAATCAATTTTATATTTTATTTCATGTGAAAAGCGTTGAAGTAAAAGAATATTTTTGTGAAATAAATGGATCCTTACCAGTACTTTCAGCTGATAGGCGGGCATTTTTGAAGAAGCGCCTAGCTGTGTTGCCATCATTCGATGTGCCATATTTTTGCTTTGGTAGATCAACTAATAGACCCATTCTACTTTTAAATTTCTCCTGAAGTACTTTCTTCCTTTTCCCTCTTCCACTTTTTCAATACTCTTTTACATACCATATCCGTGTAGGGGGGGTCATCGTATTAACTCGAGACGCTTCTGCGCGCTATGTCCTCTCTCTCTTAGATTCATGGATGCAGCAAAAGACAGTTCTGCAGGGAAAGTATTTTCTCTAAGGAATTTAGTTTTCCTTCTTTTTGATCGGATAGTGACATCCGAAAATTGTTTGTTTGGCCTACCCTTTCTTTTATTGTATGTGCTTGATAAAAAAGGCTTATTACTTAGACAATAGCCCAAGGGATGTCATATAACAATTAAAACACTGGGAAAATGGGTGCACCCTGAGGTGCTTGGAAAGTTACGATACACAACATCAGGGAAATCAACGATTTGATCCAACCAAGTCGCATCCAAAAAAGAGTTCGTTCGAGAGCAATCTCGCCATCTTTTCTCGTAACCAACAAAAAGATTTACTTTCAAAAATTTTTGAGCTGATTTTTTGCGTTCTCATCTCCGTGTAAAATGTAGGCAATCCTCAAGAAGTCCCGTCAAATTACTTTTCCGGTCGTCCATTGGCTCCTTTTTTCTCCTGCATTTTACCGTGAAGTTGCTTCCACGTAAATGTTAACGACATAGCTGTGCGTTAAAAATTAGAATCATTGGTTCGTTAAATACTGAACAATATTCTTTATTCTAGAAAGTTAGGAGTTTAAACGGAAGCAAAAACAATGCCAAATTTAGTGTGGTACCCCGTACTAGATCAACTTCAAAAACGGAAATAAAAGAGAAATAGCATACCTGATTAATTATCCTTATCGCTGTGGTGGTCAGGAACAAAAAAATCATTGAATCACAACACTATTCCAAATTATCACAACACTAACACTTACTTCAGAGATCACTTCAAATCACGAAGACTATTGCCAACCGAGAACCCAACGACTAAGAACTCGCATGTGTACTCATCGATGGAAAAGGACCAACTGAAGAGCACCAAAATGTTTCTACTGAAGCATGGAGGAGGCTAAAAAGAGAAGTTCCCACCACCCCCAAGAACCTTGGTCTACCCCCGAGGATAACCAGGAGGGTTTTTGGTGGATCGCATAAAGAGAAATGTGCAATGCCTGAATTTTGTGAAAAAATGCCTACCAGCGGCAGCCCTCCAATAAAACCCATCTGGAAAGATGCACCTGGAGGGTAAATACCACATCTGTTAACACGTGCAATTTCACTTGCAGGTCAATGAAACCGCCTTTAGGCAATAAACACAAGTTGGGTGGTGCGCTAAGTAGGGATAGAAAAATATCCCGACTAAGGACCCTTGGGTCCGGCACGTGTGCGGGTAACGGGTCTCCTGTCACTTAGGCTTTGAGGAAAGGGACAGCCAGAGGTGGGTTTTCTCAGCAGCAGTGCATACAATTAGTCTTATGCTTCCAACGATGAACAACATTCGATGGGAATCGTACTGAAAAGCGATCGAAGAAAATATTTTCCTCCTCTTCCAGCGTCACAATCTCGCTTAGTATCGCAGTCTGAAATTCATTCTCTCGCTCTTTCTAGAGTAAATTCGGCCAAGAACAGAATATAATAGAAAAAAAATAAACTTCTTCATTTTTAAAATCCTAATCAATAAAACATTGGAAAAAACTTATTTTACAATGTGTCTCCACTGTGACGAAGCTCGCGTGTCTAGTCCCGACGTTCACGTCCGCGGCAGAGAGTCATATAAGTCGTTGTAATTCACTTATTTGCAAATATTTGCAGCTAAACCCTTTACTAATATCTTTCTAATATAACCCACTCTTGCCACTATAAGAATCTCTGTGTCACTCTGTGTCACTCTTTTTATAATCCAACGTTTATGCGAAATTTGCGAGAAAAAATGATTCCTCTTGAAGAACTCCTTCAGCGATCATCACAACCACTACAAGATTGAAACCTAGTTTTTCTCATGGTAAAGTGTCCATATAATTATAGTCCACACTCATTTTACCAATTTTTAATACGAAATAGGGCAAAAAAACTTGTTAAAAATGTGTATTTTTTCGAAAAAATTTAAAGAGCGCGGTTTAGCTAAAATTAGCTCTACTTAAAAGCAATTTACTTAACTTTTCAAAACATTTTATGTAAAACGAAGTGTGCGGTAGGATTCCCCGGACATTTTGCTTCAAGAACTGCATATTTTAAGTGAGTTTCAAGAAAGTCGAAAAAATGACTTTTGTCCGCCTTTTTTCGGATCCGGACCACTGTGCGGCGCGGGTGGCAATGCGAGCGGCGCCGCAAGGGGGGGGCGCGCGCCCCCTGCATCCCCGTATGTATCCACCACTGTGTGGAGGACACTTCAAATGCAGTACTCCGTCAGTCTGAAGAGAGAGTTATTTTAAGGTCCTCTTTCCGCCTTTCGTTAACAGCAGGCTAATCCAGAGGGGGTAGTTTCGTAGGGGAAATTATTGTTGCTTGATTAACCTCGGCGGTGGAGTGGTGCTGAGTAGCGCTCTGAGGAGCGACTAGAACTGCGCGGGACCATATTTCAGAAAGGCAAAGAGATACGATCAAACCGACGAAATATTCGTCCTGGAGAACTTCACTTTGCCGTTTACCTAGGTTTTACCTAGTAGGTGAGATTTTCCCGCCCAAAAACACGCATTTTTAGTTTTAGTATTCAGTGACATTAGGGAACGGGTTCCCGATAATTATACAGTGACAGGATTTTAACACGTGAGTTCATTTCACATCGAAGATCGTTCACATTCCACATCGATCATTTTTAGAGACGGAAAACATTACTTTTCTCAAGTTCGAAAAATAAGTGGCATCCTGGTGAAGAGAAACCCAGCGCGCCGCGTTTCTTTCCACCCTTTCACCGCTCCCTGAATAATCCCTGACTTATCAATTCACACACCTATCATTAATGGCACAAATGACCTCAGTTGTCGGTCGCCTCGCCAAAAAACTAACTGAACCATAATACTCTCTCTGGCTGGACGAGAGAATTTTCCCGCCGGTAATTCTCGGTGTGGATGACGGCGCGGCTGGCGGTGCAGTTGCTCGCTGAGGCACTACCTTTCTTCCGTGCTAACCCGCACTCATTCCTCGCGTTCTCCCTCTGGTGTCCTCGAACGCAGCAGCCCGCCTTAGTTACGGCCAATTCAGCCCAGGCTCCTTCTCTTTTCACTCCACTTATGAGTAAAGAGGCTGCATCATGGAATGGGCGGGTCTCACTCGAGCATTGAGCATTAACTCTTCCGGGTTCACTCAGGCTCTTATTAGTCTTCATAGTGGGTGGACAACCACAGGCTTGCGATATATTGTGATTTTATATGAATTAATAAAATTATTGTCTTCGTGATAAGTCCGATTGAGGAATGTGTCCGGGGAAATGTTTACGGAGAGACTTCCCAAAAAGAGTTCCTCTGCTTCATTTTTCCACAAATTTGGAAATTTGCACCGAGAAAAACTATACCTACGACATAAAAATTACCCATGACCAATAACATCTCCATAGGGTCCCTTATTCTCTATTCGACGAGAAAATATTATAAAATATTGAATCCACATACAGAATGCTATGCTGGACAAGATAATGACTGGTGTAGTGGCAGCGAAACATGACGGCAGTTTCGCAAAAAGACCTTTTCAGTGGAAGATTCCATTCTCCACGAACTGGGTCCGCACGGGGGTTAAGGTAGTCTTCACGTTTGGCAGCCAGGGTTCCCAAGATGCCAGACCTTCATTGCCAACTTCAAAATGTTCAATCTGTTGTTCTTATAAACTAAAACGCTCTCTATGGCTCTTAATCCAATTGCTTCGTTGGGCTTCCCCGATGGGTTGCAAACGCTATCACCGAATTTTGATGCAGCTTGTTTGAATCGTAAAATTTGTCGGATTACGCACTGCTGACACACTTCTACCCTCTAATGTCAAATGTTGGCAGCGTTTTCTCCCATTTGCTGTTCTCTCCTCAGCTGACCCCTTTCTAATGACCCTTCCCCTCCTTCACATTACCCTTCGCGCATACGACTTCCACCATGTTTCGTTAGCACTATATCTGAAATATGATAATGCACACATGGTTGCGCCAGAGCTTGGTGAATTCGTGGCATTCCACTGGAGAGCCTGCAGAGTGAGCAAAGATGTGGTTTTTGCTATTTTAATGGACAAAGCGGCACTCAATACTTGAATAGCGCACGAATATTCTGTTCTCCAAGATTACCTATCGCCAGTTGCAAGCGTCATTGCTCATAACAGTGAACTGGACAATGTGATTTGAAGAGCGAATGAAATGACGGCTGTCCTATGTGTGCCATTTGACAGAACTGTTGCTGAGCAAAGTAAGATCGTTAATGACGAAGTGAAAGCACTTAAAGAGAGGATTGAAGTTTATTCCAAAAGCATTCGAACAAGGATGGAAGGGAGACAGAGAACAGGAGGAAAAAGGAAGTTAGTGGTGAGAGCACGGCAGCTAGAGATATGAACTGCTGTTTTTTCAGTGACATATTAGCCAAGTCATAACTTTTACGAGTTTCTGCTCCAAATAGAGGGGGGTTAAAGAATAGCCTGGCTACCTACTTTTAGAACTCCTTGGCCATATTCACAATTTTTTACTCCTGTTTAAACCAGTATCCACATCGTCGTTTTGGCGTTGATTGGCGTCAGTACCGACAACATTAGGCTGAAGAAAGGGAAAATCATGGCATGCTGGTTTGACGGTGAGTTTACTGTCGTGGAGAAGGAAAATGCCAATTTTTATAACATTCGAATAATCACATTGACCGCGATTTAGTGCTATCCCCTAAACCGGAAAATTAGCTTTTAATTTTTTATGTCATGTATGCGAGAGAAAAGGACATATGAGGGTTCGGAAAATATATCAACGTTGAATAAAATAGTTAACCTCTCTCTTGGACGGTGAAAATCACTTATAGCAGTGAAAGCCAAACTCTTTCGACTTTCTTTCACCTTGTGGCCTTTTTTTCCTTTTAGCCGCTAAAAGGTGTGCCTTACGTTAACATTCGCATACTCCTAGTTCATGTGTTACAGCATTAAAATAGAAAAATAGCGAGTGTGATTTTTAGGTTGATTAGTTATTTTAGAAGGCGACCGACAACTGAGGTGATTTGCGCCATTTAGGACAGGTGGTTATGTTGGTAAAGAAAGGATTACTTTTGGAAAAGGTGGAGAGAAACCCAGCGTCGGTTTAAGCCTACTCGTAACGAAAGGCGACTTGGGGACCACAGCTTAACGTCCCATCTGACGGACGGAGTACTGCACCAAAAGTGCCCTACACATGGCACCCAAGTAGATATCCGGATTCCTCTCACTATATCTCTTCCACCGCCGGGATCAAAACCCTGTGCCAAAATTCCCCCCCCCCTCGAAACCTCGAGACTCGAAAATCCTCGGAGACTCGGAGAAGTGCCCGAGCGAAGAGCTAAGTGCGTCGATCTGCCCCGGTCAGCGCGATCGCTCCGGTCATCGCAGTTTCACCAGCAACACTCTTTTTATACTGTCCGCGCTGGTGCTGACATCTTTTTCCACGTTCGAGTCGACCTGCGGATATTCCCACCAATCCAACGTGTGATAACATTTCCCCTCTTCTCCCCACTCCTCCACTGGCCAGCTGTTTCCCCTCCTGCGCTGACAAAGTGTACCGCCACCATAGCAGCTCTCTTTGCAATTGACCGCGCCGATGAAAGGACGTGTCGGCTTGGTTCCACTTGTGATCGTCTTGCAAAGACAAGGCTAACGGTATTTAGCCTACGGGCTTGTGTTCTACTGTAATAATTGTAAATATATAAATACTGTCATTGAAGTTATTTCAAACTAGCTAAGGTTGTTTTCATTGTTTTTTCTCTCGTTACGCCCTCCAAATTCAGTCAATTCGTTCGCGACGTCAAGTTTCACGGGCTTGCGTTGCAACCCGGGTCTTATAGTAAGGAAATCCAGCTCTCTTGTGGCCACAACAACTCGAATCCCATCTTTTGGTTGCTTTTAACCACAAAGAGTGTGCCTAGTAGACGCGTACTTCCAGTTGTGAACCTCTGTTCTGCAGTGAAAGCGTGTGTGTGTTTTTTTTTTAAATTCTGGTTTCCACGCATAATACGTTTTGTGAGACGCTTTGAACTTAAGTACTTATCTGATCCTTCTTCCCTCCCCTCTGCCCTTTAGGTGAGCGAGAAGTCACTGAGGGAGTTCATGGGGCACCGATTGCACCAGCACCGCCGGCAGCACGGCCATCACCACCACCACCATTACAACCGCGGCCTGGGCCGAGGAGGGCACCACAGCAGGAACCAATACAGGGTGCACTCCGAGGAGGAGGTCAACGACGAAATGCGAGACGCGGATGACCTTTACATGGGACTGGACTCAGAGCCGGCTGCCCTGTCTGCCATGTCTTTGATTCCATCCTCGACGACGGTTCAGCTCACCTACCATGTGAGGAAACATGACATTAGGCCATTCTGTTTCCCTAGACCAGTGGTTGCTAACCAGGGCTTAATATTAGCTGGATGACTGCTTCGGTACTTCTTCCAATACCGGCGGGCTGGAGGGATCTTCCATACCCTCAGATCTCCCCCATGCTTCAGAGCACTAGTACTTCTAAACTTAGAAATTAAGCCCTGTTTTTAACATTTTTCAACTGCATACTCCAGGATTATCAATTTCCCCTTGGAGTACCCTTTGGTACATCATTCAGTTGGACCCCTCACAGAGGGTAAGGGCCCAGACGCATTGACACACCGGTTCCCGTAAGATCACCGAAGTTAAGCAATGTTGGGCCTGAATGGAGGTTGGATGGGTGACCATACATACCTTCACCATGGCACTCTTGTCCCCTGTCTGCTTGCGGCAGACAGGCATGGGGTTGGCACAATATAGTCTGCCATGGTGATTTTTGTAATTGTTTTTGGTATATTACCTACTTTTGAATTAACCAAAGCTTCTCTATTCCAGAGCATCTTATTGCTTTTTCCTTGAGATCAATCTTATTTTCAGATCTGCTACACTGATTCTGCAATACATCAAATAACAAGTGCTATCTCTTGGTTTGCAAGATAGGCAAGGTAGGCACAGTCACCCAAAAATGTAACCTATTTTGGTCACTCTTCTCCTTCTTTTATTTATTTGTCGAGTTATTCATTCTCTTGTGTCAATTTTGTATTGCGTATGTGCAAAAATGCTGGAAACTTCAATAAGGGTTACTTCACAACCTATTAGCTCCCACCCGGATCTTTCATATACTGCTCAAAAATGTAGGTACTTTCTAAGCCATGCACCAGTTTGAAATGAGTTCTCAATCTCTTCACCCAACTCTTTTACTTCCCCAGATCCTATTTTCATCAACATTTCTCAGTATATTCTATCTTCTCCATTCTGTTATAGCATGAGTACATTGAAATGTATAAGGGTAAATCTATCAACTTCATGAGTCTGACTGTATGTGAAGTGAATGAATCTAAATTACACATATGCACAACCTGATGTTCCATTTCGGGGTGTACACAGACAAAAGAGCTTAGTTCTTGATGTTAGATGTGGAAAACTGACTTTGTTTTAATGATATTTCCTTTACAACAGGAAATATTACGAGCAAGTGGAAGAGGTCCCCATTGGCTCTCCTTTATCACCAGCAATTACTATCTTTTATATGGAAGATTTTGAATAATGAACCCCCAACTCAGCCCTTACGAGACCACAATACTCCTTCAAATTCATGGATGAAACATTTATTATGTGGCCATGTCAAGGTGACAGCCATGATGAACTCCTCAACCACATGATAAGAATACATTCAAGTATGCCATCCACGTCCCCCATTTTACACTTTTAACCCCCCTCAGTACTGCTAAGAATGACCTTGGTCTAAAAACAGCAGGAGTATACCTTATAACATGTGAGTGTGGAAAATCATATGTGGGAGAGACAGGGGGGAACATTGAGAAAATGAAAAATAAACATGAAAGGAGCATAAGGCTTTTCAACTGGAAAAATTTGAATTGGTAGATACATACAGCACAAACAGCTGAAAAATGGTCTACAGGCGGTGTATTGCATGGAAGTTATCTTGTGTAAAAACTGTGTTTACACGAGAGGAAGCTTACATATTGCCGGTTGATTGTCCTCCCCTGGATAATACACGTTTATGGCAAAGAGCTAGTTCAGTTCCCTCAAGAGTTCAAATCCCTCCGAAAGCGGCGCCACTGACCACAACCAATTTAAAAATGCATGAAAAGAGTTTAGTTCAAAATGGGAATTCTCAGCACTTAAGGAAAGAATTTCCCTCTCCTGCAATGATTTGTTCCTATGAAATGATATGTTTTTAAAATAGAAAATGCATTATATTTCTGTACATTTTTCAATTGCATTGTAATTATATATTTTAATGTATTGCATGTGTTTAGGAAAGAGTTTAAATACAAATATGTGAATATAAATATGGAGGTACATATAATTATTTTGGGTCAAATATTTTCACTGAACAAAAATATTTTTCTTTGGTGGAAATCAATTATTTCAGATATCAGAAGAAATTGCTCTTGAAGGTGTAACAGAGGGAGAAAATGAAGTCACTTCTCAAGCTTATGAGGAAAACACAATCATCAATGGGCGCATAGCCATCACATGCTTGGCTACTATCCCAGCCTTCCTTGGTTCTGGCTCAAGGGCTCATGAATATGCTGATCATCGGCTCACCTCAGTTGATGGTAAATTATTACAACTCTCATTTTTTTATCATGTTCTACTTACACTGGCAATTCTCATGTGCATGTATGTACGTGTAATGAAATCAAAACTTTCTTTTCCTTGAATAACACTAGGTTACATATGAGATCGGCTGTAGTGCCAAAATCTACATAGGTTATAATACCACAATTTTCTGACCTCAGAAAACCTGTATAAATTTGTTTCTTATTGTATTCTCCAGTTATAGTACCTATGTAATCTTGTTTCAAAAACCCCATAAAAATGTTTGTTTTCAACTGTTGGCATCAATTGGCTTGTTTCTCATTGGGAATAGGAGTCATTAAGTCCTTCTTGAAGTCCCTTGGCATTCTGCCTGTTGTATAAATTGTGTGTCCGCCTTACTTTAATTTGAACATTTTTCTGAGAGAACTTGTTTCTGCTTACTTTATGTTGAATTAATTCCAATTGTTGAATCTGGGTAAAAATATTTTCCTCTGCTTTCTCATAATATGGGAAGCAGAGGCGTGTGGGGACAATTTTCCTTGGGTAAGCTCTCCCACATGAGAATGGTATGCATCTCGCACGACACAGATGAATAATTATTTGTGAAATCCTCATTAAAAAATTTCGGTCCAAATTCCAGCCCTGGGTAATGATTTTTTCTCCCAAAAATCTTCAACAGTGCTGTCTGTAAATAAATGTGAAATTTGGCACCTATCCATAATGTCCCACCTATCCATGTCTCAAATTTTATGCACCTATCCATAATTAGACCTAGGTAATCTTGAAATGAATGATTCAGATGAACAATGGTGTTTTTAGATATACTTTCTCTCCCGGAACCATCAGGCAATACATAATCACTTCACAAAAAAAGTAACTGATTCACCCTCATGATAAATGACCATTCTCTAGAGACACTGAATAGAAATACATGCCTGACTGATGAGTCACAATTAACCTAAGCTAGAATGAGTGAATGTTATCACGAACAGGTGTCAGTATCCTTTCTCCACCTGAGGCAAAATAAGCACCATGCATGAATCTGAGTCTGACTACCTGACCTATCCTTGAATGGGCCCAGGCCAAGAGTTATAGTCACTGCCCCTAATAAATATTGTAACCGAACTCGCAACTGTCTCATCTCTCCTCACCACCATCAAGGCCCGGCACCTGGCAATTGAATACTGAGAAAGCTATACAATACAAAGACCTCCACCAAGACATAAGTGATAATAAAGAAATTTGACCCTATTGTATTTAGGGATGATTGCAAAAGGATGACATCACAATTTGTGCACTGTCTTTGGATGAATAAGATTAAATACTTATGTCATTTATTTTTTGTAGCTTTGACATTCTTACAAGGTCAGAAAAATTGTGCATTAATCTCTTATAGGTATCAATTGAACTGCACTTTGGCAATATGTACTAAGTTCCATTTTTTAAGCACTTTTGATTTATTTATAAGCTGGATCTTTAATTACAAATTCCAAAAGTGCAAAGATAGCATCAGGGCACATCAAAGTTTCTGGTGTTTCTTCTATATTTTCAGAAAAAAGTGGATGTTCATCAACGAATGTCTCTTAAAATTATCATTACATATGTAACTCTCACAATTGGTGATGGTATCCTAGGCAGAATTGATCAAAATTAGGAGTAGCGTAAGCGAGTAAACGACTTAATTGTGTTTCTTCTATGGAATAATGACAAAAAATATATTTTAATTCGTAGGCTCCATCCTATTCAAATTCCTACGTGTATACCATAGAACTCAATGATATGCCATTATTAATATTTTGACCCCATTCAATTGGCCTTTTTTCACAATTAACACCTTCCATTTACATGTAACGACGCAACAATCTAAATCAAACATTTGAAGTGCAATATTCTCTCACCAAGTTCTTTGATAATGACACATCATTTGTAGGCTATATATCCCAGTATACTTATCTAGAGACCAATGTTTGGCTCAAAGAAGAATTTATCTGTGGTTACTTGATGGCTATATCTTGAGTTAAGAGTGCTTAGTGTGCTCTATGTTTTCCATGGTATGGCTTATGGTAGTTGGTGGCTCTCGCATAGCAATCCTTAGCAAGTCTGGTTGCACGGACTGAGCAATTAGGGAATATCAGATTGCAGAACTTACCCACCGCCTAGGCTAACGACAGAGTGAATGCTTGATGCACTGCCTTCTATTGACTACCACATAATATACCTATGTCAGATAATTCGGTCTTGGCGAAAGATGACCTAAATGAAGAGGATGCATATATTTTTACAATGTAGCATGGGCAAGTGCAGCTTACCTACCTTACCCCCAATGCACGCCGCAGATGGGAAGGCTTTTTGTTTAATTCTATTTTTCATTATAAAAAGGTTGAGACACAGGCCTCTAATGCCCAAATGATGGGTTGTCAAACCTTTAAGTGATTTTTGTGGCAAAAAGCCCATTTTTTTCATTAAAATATTGCATTTGCACATGAGATGATGACTCTCATGAAAAACTAATGTGTACATAAATTCAAAACAAATGGACGTACAGATAAAAAATCAACATGATAAGCATTCGGAAATTTAAGCAAGCATATATCTCCACTATCATAACAAAGCCTCCTGGATTATGAGTAAATAATGTATGATACATTTTTGTCTGACATTGTTTATTTTCTCATAATATTGGTAATATTATGCTTCATATATGTAGTATGTTTTTAAAAGCCATAGTTGTTATATATAATGACACCCAAAGAATAGACCTTGTCAAACAGAGCTTGCTCTATTTCACGAACTCTTTTTTGGGTGGTGGTTGATTCCAAATTGAGCTTGCTGTTTTGCAATTGGCGATGTATAACAATATATGAGAAAAGGCACTAATAGTAGTGCATTAGTATACCATTCTTAAGCAATGAGGTCAGTGGGATTAGCAAAAAGAGACCATGAAAACTCTGGATGGAAGCCGTGGGCAACTGAACTTCATATTAAATCAGAACTAAATACTTTTAATATTTTGAATTGGCTTGATCTTCTCTCCAAGCCCAGACCTGAATCTTTTTATGATCATTGTGCCCACCAAAGTATCTCAAGAACGTATTTTGATGGATGAACTCCAGTGAGCTCACATAGGGACCGACTGTGAAAGTAATGAGAGCACCTCTGGAACTCATATACTATCTACAATTTGTGTAAGGGAAGGGTTCAATTACAAAAAATTAAGATGTATTGCATGGCTGCTGAGGTGGAGCCGTCTTCTACAGGGTTTTGAAGCTCGCCACTTTGGTACCACATTAACTGTAACACGCAGAGTATAATAAACATGGTCCTCAAGCAGTTTTGTGTTTATTTATGAAGTGTAGTATAACCCCAATCTACTCCCTTCAGCTGCCCTGGGCTTTTGATCTAGTTATGGTTCTGGAGCAATTACTGTCATATCCCAAATGACCTAGCATAAAAGGTTTAATTCTTCAATAGAAGCTAAGCATTGGGTATCAATGTTTGTAACCAAACTACTTCATACCAAGATGTATTGTTTGGTTTGGTTATTTTGACACTATACTAAGAAGAGCCTTATATTCTATGACAAAGTGGTATTCCTAGTGTAAGCATGCCATTCTTACAGCTGTGCTCTCATTACAGTGGATGTAATTGTTCCAGCCAAGATTCCCCCAGTGAAAGAAGAGCCAATCATAGAAGAGCCAGTGGAGGTGCTTTTGTTCAGCAGTGCAGCAAGGCATACCATCTCATTTCTCCCTACATTCATGATGGCTCTACCACTTTTAATCACTTTTTTCTCCCCTCTCCTTCCTTCTATGGATTTAAGCACATTCATGCTGAGTCATAGCAATCAAATGAAGCATCTGGTCCTGGCTCCTAGCAGAACTCTGAATCATGCCTGTCCTTGTCGATGATTCGAGACAGAGGAATGGCAGGCATTAATTTTTAAGGTTACCCATGCCTCAAATTGCTTTCAACCATAATCCAGTTGACCTCAAGGATAATGCCAAAGGCTTATTCCCCTCTCACCTCAATGAACCTCTTCCTCTGATCTGTCATACTGAGCCTTGAAATGCACCCTCATAAAAAGTCTAATTATCTCTGGCCTAATACCCTTTGTAAACCGAGACATTTCCCCAACCTTTTTGTACATTCCATGGACAGCACAAAAAAATCTTGTCTTCTCAATGAATATGAAATGGGATCATTCCATTTGTACCAATAGGTTGATATTCTTGTAGGTAGGTACCAATCCCCAAAAAGTGGTTAATATTTGCATTCATGTTAAAAGTCTTAAGAATTTAAGAACTCAAGAATGGTAATAAGCTTTTTGTCAATTTGTGAGTGAGCTCTTAAGAGGTCAGCAATAATTGTGGACTATTATCAGAATGTGGAAATGATGCATTGGATTTGATCAAAATTGATAGGATGTTTCAAGAATGTTTGTAATAATTTTTACCCTCACATTGATCCAATGGCATTTGTTAGAGAGGTTGAAGAATAATGAAAAAAGATTAACAGTGAAATCAGAAACTAGGAGCTGGAGGTATTTGGAGATTGAATTAATGATTTGTGTCTTCTGAAGTTCATGTGGCCATTTATTACATGTACCTATATGTCTCTGTTGGATGTTAAATGTTCTGACATTTATGTCCTTTCCTAACCAATTGAAACCATTTTTATTTTGCATTCCTAACTTGTCTTTGTTTCTTTTGTCATCATAATCTAACTCATTGTTTAGATGATGTTAAGATCAATTTTCTCTTGATGAGCCATTTCATACTCTGGGTACAATGGAGGTATTTCTTGTTGTGTAGACATACAAATATGGCAGTGACAATGTGAATATTTCCTAGGCTGTAAAACTCAGCTTCTTTAAGTGCTACAAACCAAATTAAATGTAATCTGATTGCTAGTTTCATTGATGTGAGATGTGTTGGCTATTTGAATGTTGAACAAATTAATATGATTCATGACATGCTATTTTTATGTAATCTTTTATTAAAGCACTATTTTATATACCTGTTTTATTTTCTTATGCCAAGCATGAATTTTTCATGGAATAAGTACTTTCTCAGGCAAAAATGTCTTCGATCTAACCAAGCTCTTTATGAGTGGAGACTCTGGTGAACAAATCAAAACTGTCTTGACTCTGTCTTTTGATTGACTCCACTGACTAGGTTCCAAAATGTTAATTGATTGTTCAATGAAACTCCAGTGCTACATTCCCTTGCCACTCTCTTGACTTGATAATTTCTGCATTCATATTAGGATTGGAACAATTATATTTCTATTAGCCAATAAGGTAGCAATTTGAAGTAATACTTCCATGTGGTTGGTGACCTCAGTTGGTATCTGCCTCCCAAAAAATTATTTATTTGAATGATTTATAAATAATAAACTTTGCACCTAAATATGATGCCTTTACATTGAAAAAATTTGTGCATTGTAACTTCTTTAATTAAAAATCCGTGGAAAGATACAAAGTTTTTTCTCGCAGTTAAAAGTGAATTATCACATTGTTAAGGCTGAAACCTTCGAGCTTCAAAGATACCGATTTATCTGATAAAAAATTGAAAACAATGCTGTCAGTGCATGTCACAGTTATGATCAGGCTTTACACCAGCACAATTAACGTACGTCCATTGTGAGGGATCTACAGTTTCACTGGCGTTGCAGTAGGCTTCTTCAGGTCAGTGACGAAGCCAACTGAAAAGCTGGCAACACTAGTCCTATTCCAATGGACCTATGAAGAAGGAAACCTGGCTGACTAACAACTTCAAATTCATCAAGCCTCGGTAGTCTTCACAAGGACAACAATTACCTGCATATTTTTGCATCCCTCTCATTTAATAGTCTAAGGATATTTCTCCTGTGATTTGTATGAATTATTAATTTTATAGTAATGTATAAATACATACCCACCCATCATGCCATTTACTTTTGGGTTAGGCACAGTCAAAAGATTTCCAAACATTGCGGTTGCACAAATGATGTGGTACGCAGTCACGCACACGGGTGTGAAGTTATACACCAAGACCGTGAATTCCCAGGTTCGAATCCCGGTCAAGTAAAATGTTTTTTTCAGTGTGAATTTCGCCGACTTGGTGTATAACAGTGAAAAAATTTTAACTCTTCATAATAGACCTGTAAAGCTGACTCTGCTTCAATAATTTCTACCATAATGCCCTATCCTTGCATACCTTTTTTTGCTTCAGTTACTCTGGTACATTTCCAAGTTGCAATACCTTATGAAAAAAGTATTTTTAAATATATTGTAAGAATATTTTAATATCATTTTAAAATTAGGTATTTTAAAAATATATTAGCTCTCTTTTTTAGGACTTTAAAATGTTTTTTGAAATTTTTTTAAGTTTTTAGGAATTTAAAATCTTAAAAACACTCCCCTGAATCTCCCTTGCCCTCACCACTGACTCTTCCCTGCCCTCTCAAAATAAAAAATTATGATTAATATTTACATAGGTAGGTACTATGAATGTACCATTACGCAATGGAATGCCATGGTATATTAAATCAATCTACCTTGAATCTACCTAACGACAGTGTATCTATCTCGCATGATCTGTTACCCTACGGTTCTATGCTCATATTCTCACATCCGGTGTTGAAAATCCCGTGTCAAGAAAGTCTTATATATCTGGCCACTTCCGAGGATTTATGTAACTTCGAGAACTAGTTTTTAAATGGCAATTCCATGATAGTCTGAGGAAATACCATGGCATCACGATAACAGTAATTTGGCATTAATTAATTGAAACCTTTATTGCCACAGCATGAATATAAATGCAATATTACTAAGAATAAACAATATTTTATCCAATTCCCTCATGTTTGTTCACGTTTCAATTAAGATCTGACTAACTTGCGGAAATGTTGAAAGGAGAAAATTCCTGAATGTTCCAATAAACACAGAAATAATATAATGTATAACGCAAAGCTCTCAGTGAAGTGAATTCCATCCGTTCTGGCATAACTTTGTGGAAGTCCATTTTCAAATAATGACAAGGTCAACTATGTATAAATCCACAGAGTATTTTATTGGTACAACTAGTTTCAACACTACGGCGTCATCATCAGGTACATCATCATCGAGTACCTGATGATGACACCGTTGCGTTGAAACTAGTTGTACCAATAAAATACTCTGTGGTTTTAAACATAGTTGACCTTGTCATTACTCTCAGTGAAGTGTTTACTGGTTGAACTAGTCTCTGCAAGCTTCCCATTTTTGCCAATATTTTGGGTATGATATAAAGGTACCGGTTGAGAACCCCAACCGACTAATTTTGTTGTTATTACCTAAATTAATTTATTGCTTTGGAGCATATCGCCCGATATATCAGTTGTCACACCGATATGCCATGACAAGTTATGCCATGGCTAGTCCCGGTATTTAAAAATTACGCAAAATATAATTCACTGGGAAAATAAAACCAATTCCGATTTGAGCGGTTATTTTCTGCATATGTAGTTACAGCTGTCGGCCGCCTCACCCTATTTGAAGCTACGAAAATTCTTATACTGGTATATTTGAACACATTTAAATGACTACATAATAATGTACCTACCTACGCAAATTGAAATGAGGGTTTTTAAATGATTTAAAAATACATTTCCAATTATTTAAAAATAATTTTTAATTCATTTAAAATAATTTTAATATCATTGTTAAATAATTTTGAAATAAAATTAACATTTTATAACACTATGAAATGTGAAAAAAAAACTTTTCATGCTAAAAAATGTCTCAGTACTTCCTACATATGCATACATATATATGTGATCAACAAAATGAGATAACAGGATACGAAACTTAAAAAGAAAAATACCTCATGCATTATTTTAAAACAATTATAAAATCTTGAAAAAGTCATGACTTTAGCCATCTTATAACATTTTTTTTTTATTATTGGCAATAATTTTAAAGTAATTTTTCAATATTCTTTTGCTACTTGGGTTGCTTCTTGCACCCTCCTATTCCTGAGACTCCTAATGTTTCTTCTCTTATTAATATCTTCCACAGCATACCCCCAAGACATTCTGTCTTCCCCTCCTGTCACACCATTCACTCCTCAATCAAAAGTCTGCTTTGTGATTCGAATTTAATCCATTCTATCTACATGCCCAAACCAATGAAGCACGCTTCTTTCACATACATATGTCCAGGGCATAAAAACTATCACCGGGGCAAACGGGGCACAGCCCAGGGGCCAAAGGGGCTCCAGACAGATGTTTTTTTTATATTTTTAATGTGTGTAAACACGGCTTACTCTAATTCCCGCTAAGTAGCCAGCTTAGTAATAAAAATACAAACACAAGCGCCCGTGCACTACTAGACGCTCAGCTGATAGTACAGGCGTGCAGCTGATAGCTCAATCGTCTGCTTTGTGTTCTATCTAAGGTCTCGATCGTTTAGATCTTGTAATGAAGGGGCCTCGCCATCAAGTTTTTCCCCGGGGCCTCAAAGTTTATATAGTTACGGCCATGCATATGTTCATCACTGTAGCTTCCAACCCACATTCTTTCAGGACCCATTCATTCTTAACTCTATCCATCCTACTTTTTGTGCTAACATTTCTCAGGTACCCCATTCCCACTGCGTTCATCATAATCTTATGCTTATCCTGACATACCCAGGTTTCGCTGCCTTTAATAATGTTGGGAGGAGATCACTTTTTTAAACTGCGATTTTCGCATACCCAGAAAAACACGGATCCCTAGATATGTTCAACATACTAGCTATGACTTTCCTTCCAGCATACACATGTGTTTTAATAGAGACGTAGTTCAGGGTTAGTTTTAATTTGGTTTTCGTTGACCTCAGCATATAATCTGGTTGGCCATTTGTGTTATTTATTAATCCCATTCCTAGGCGTAAGGAATTGGGAATACCTTGTCGACCCTCGTTCAGAATAAAAACCTTCATCCCTGATTAATATGGTCTTGATAGGCCTGCAGTGAAAATGATCGGTGGGTAAGCAGATAGCGTAGTGGGTTCTTCGGGTCGAGTAGTTTAAATTTACGGTCGCATGGGAATATTGCTACGTATAGTAGTGAATCATTTCCTCACTAGTTTTATGATGGTCAAAAAATATATATATGCCCATTGGGCTATGTGTCGAGAAATATTTTTTTGTGCCTACGTGAAGTATTTGTTCTATAGCCATTTTGGCGTCCGGAGGAATAAAATGTTTAGAGAAAGAAGTGTTGTGAGGGAGAAAAATTAGAAAACAGGATTGGGAAACTCCGAAACTTGGGCAGAGCATAAGCCTTTTTCTCACACTGTGTTGAGCCCTAACACAATGCGTGAACCCAAACGAGTTCTTGCTTGAATGCAAGTTCCATCAAACATTCATCGTGTAACCACAGCAACGAATTCAAACGTGTGGATGCGTGAATGTATGGCCACAAAATAGACCGTTTTAATTTCGTTCACTCACGCGTTAATGCATTCACGCATGAACTGGTACGCGTTCATGCATTGTGTAAACAGGCCGTTAATTATGATTACGGGAAGTTGTTGACATCTTCTCATATGGTTAGGGGAAGTGGAAAACATGAATCTATAGAGTCAAATGCGTTCAACAGGCTTTCGGTGATTTTGAGTGGAGTCAGACCCGAAAGTTTCGAGTCAAATGCTACCAATCCTTATCGCTCGGAACTCCCGAGGTTCCCAGCACACCTCCCACCCTCTCCGGCTGTATGGAGAACAGCTGACGATTCAAGATCGGTGTGCGACGCCTTGGGAATGCGACCTTTTGCATGCGACTCGAAGCCGTTTTACTGTGAGGCAGTTTATTGCACAATTTGAAGTAGCGTCTGTTTTCGCAATGCGAGAACGCAGGCTAAGAATTAGAGCAGGGGCCAGGGCCGTTACTATATACATTGAGGCCCCAGGGAAAAACTTGATTGCGAGGCGCCTTTTTATATATACAGTAGAGTCACGATTATCCGACCTAAACCGGCCGCGGCAAGGTCGGATAAGTGAGAAGGTCGGGTAACACGGAAAATAATAAAAACAAAGTAAAAAAATGTTAAATTTAATTTTCACATTGAAAACTTTTCAAATACATGTGTCTTACTTAACTTTATATGACGTACAAGTAATAATATGAAAGACTGCACTTCGGCAAAGTAATTAATATGTTGTACAGAAGGTACTTACAGTACAGTGAACTACGAAATATAAATAAATTACAGTAGTTATCGTGCACGGGGACGGTCAGATAACACGGAAGGTCGGATAACCGAAGGTCGGATAACCGAGACTCTACTGTACATATACAGGCACACGAAAATAAACAGAAGGACACTCAAAAAATAAATTTTTTTGTCTAGAGCACAAAGCAGACGATTGGGCTATCAGATAACAGATATAAAAATTATGCCCGCTGAAAGTACACCTGTACTTTCAGCGGGCATAATATTTGATCCCAGAGTATATTTCGAGTAAATCTATTCAACGAGTTGGCCTTATGCTAATTATTACCATTTAAAATGTGATTTTTCCTGTGAATGTACTTAATATAACCAAATAGTATGCTAGTTAGGATTGGATAGGAAACTATCCTTTGGCCTGCTGAAGCAGTTTATCTGCCAGGGTAACATTTTGGAGGGAAGTAGTTTCAGTGGTAGGGACATCAGATGTAGAACTGCTCTAGCCAAGACGGAATTATCTAAGAGAAGGAAATTAGTTATGGGGCACTGAGGAGAGACGTAAAAAAAAAGATTAGTGAAAATTTTAACATGGAGATTGGCGCTGTATGGGTCGGTATCTGATCATTGCGGAAATAGGAAATATGTAGGCCGGAATAAATGGATGATGTGGGTTTAGAGAAGAATCGATTGAGTGAGCCGTGAAGTGAGAAGACGGACGATGATATGTTGGATATGGTGGAAGAGGAAAGGGAGAAGGTGAAGTAGATTCGGATGAGAGAAAATAAGATTTATATGGAGTGCGTGCTGTAAAAATGAAGGCATGTTGAATAGGATGATAGAGGAAAGAATAAATGCTTGGTAAGAGAAGAAGAGGAATGAAATGAATGGGAATGAATACTGGACGACTTAGGGAGAGGCAGAGAGCTTGAGGACTTTGGGAGACAGCTGATGGAGAGAAAGCAATGTGTACGAAAGTGAAAAGACAATCTATAAATGGGGAAGTTAATGCGGGAACTGTCCTAGAACGTTGTAATCAGAAGGTATGAACCCGATTGTGCTGTTTAGCTCAGAAATTACGTATTTTGAAGAGGCACGTACTTAGGACGGGACATTCAAGGAGGCTTCCCCACAGTTAATTCAATAGTGATTTATTTTCCGACATTTACAAATGCTTAAACTGGTGGGCTAAGTCAATTATTTTCATTTCTTTACTATATTCAGTAAAAGATGGCTAAAGAGTCGTATATTTTAGTGCAAGAGAAAACGAAGTCCAAAGGACGGATATTTGCCTCTAATTGGCTTGAGCCGCTTTAGCACTGATTGTGAGCCCTCCTGAGGTTGCTATTATGCCTATGGATTGAGCTCTGAACTGCACTCTAGCGAACGGCATTCTGCATCTGTTACGCGAATAGGTTAATTTTATTTTGTGACGTTGCAGAAAGAACATTCCGAAGGATGATTCCTCGAAACACTTGGAGCACTAATCATAAAATCCTGAAGATAAATTCCATCTAACGAGGTTCTCACTTACAATACTATTTCAACGTTAAATAATAATGGACTATTTTGCAGTTCCTTCCAAAATAGTGATGCCTAGGGAACGTCTTTATAGCTAAATGGTCAGATTTTGTCTGTATAAATCGGCTTCTCTGTAGAGGTTACATATCTTACCGATCTAGATGAAAATGAATATTTAGATTTTTTTCATATTATCAGTTCGTCACAGACCTCAAATATAATTAATGTAGGCACTTTTCTGACATTAAGTGAGTCCCGGTTGAGAATCTTAAGCTTTTGAGGAGCATTCTTCGAGACTTTTCAGGCCTTACAGAATCAAAGAGTAAGCATATAGAATAGAATAGAGTTTATTTAACCCAAAAAATGTACAATTTTGACAAATCAAAAATGGGGGTGAAATTTGGCACCCCAGAAGAAATAATCTCTTGTTTTGGGGTTGCCATTCCTTGAATAAATTGGCTGTAGTTCAGCAGCTATCATTCACAAAATAATTATAAAATAAATTATGGCTATATAACATAAATGTGTTCCATTATAACAGTTTTGAATTTGAATTTAAAATAAGGTACAAGGTTCACACAATATAATAAAATAAGTACACATACCATACAAGAATCACACCGTAGTTTTTAGCAGATACTCCACATTATTTTCTCTAACAACCATATTTTCAATTTTCTGAGGAAAGTAGTCTTATTGCTAATTGATGAAATCTCATTTGGAATTTTTTGATAAATTGAAGGGGCAATGAAATCAAAGAGATATTTGTAGGCTTCAATATTGGGTTTAGTTATAGTAAAATAGTGAACACTTCTTAATCTATTACCGTAAGGACACGGTTTACAATTTAGACCCCTTTGGTTATAAAAGGTTCATAACACTTTATACAAATAAAGATGACGAAGAGGCAATACTTTTAATTATTTATATAAAGGGTATGACGATTCTCTGGTGCTAGTTCTCAGAATGACACGTAGCATTTTATTGTGTACAATGCGAACTTGTTGAATATTTGAGTAGTACGTGCCTCCCCAACAAGTCAAGCCATATTCTATTATAGAATTATCAAGATCAAAATAAACAGATCGCATAACTGACACAGGAAAAATTCCTTTTAGCAGGTAAAACTTTCTTAGAGCAATTATTAATTCAGATTTCAGTTTGCTAAAGTGTGTTTAGACTGCTCTCTTCACACCTTCGGAGACAAAGTGAGAAATTAATTCCCTCTTAAAATTCTCCCAAACAAACATTCAAATGTTGCCACCTCGTAATAGATTTCCACTTATGCTTCAACCACTTGAACATACATTTCAATAGTTACCTTCGTCGGTCTAATAAACAGAAGTAGGTACTCATTACCTACCCCACGCTTTCTTTGAGTTGCCCATGAAATTCCGGGATACCGTTCTTATTTACCTTTTGGTCTAAATGCCCACCAGTGAACCATTTAATGACTGATAGAGTATCCCAGCATACAATCCCTATTTCTTTGCTTCCTTTGGCAAACATTTACTGTAGCTTAAAATGTGGCCATATGTTATGTATATACGTTATGTACCGGTCGCAGTTTGGGAGGGAGAATAAAATTAGGGAACTGGATGGCAGAACAGACGTATTTAAAATGCCATTTTTTCCGTGATCGATAAAGAGGCCATAACAGCGGCTAATGAGATTTTTAACTAGATTTGTCGATAAGTAGTTATTTGAGTTACTCCCTAATACTTGTATCCTTATCTGGCACCTAGAACTAACAGCATGCCGTGCATCTTTACAGTATAGCTCTTGTATCTCTTTCCATTTATGTAGTTGCAAAATCTACTATAACAATCACCTTTGTGTGTATATGTGTCAGTAACTTTCACACAAGAAATACCTACACGTGAAGCTCAATCTTCATTTCGCTGCAGACATTTCTTTATTTGAAAATTAAAATTATAAATAGTGGTTTTCTGTTATTGGGAAATGTACTAATAGAAAGAAAATAAAATACAGATTCTTATTCCTTCAATCGAATATCGTTTTCCGGTCGAAATTCCGAACTCTTTGCTAAAACGTTACGATTTTTCGCAATATTTCAGCGTTTTTGAGTCATCGTCCCCATACTGACCATGCTCATTGTTTAAGTCGAGATTCCGTATGTTTACATACTCTATGATTCTTTGCACTAAATCAAATATGAATGGCTTATTACAATCAACGTAAATGATAATATTCTTCCCGTTGATATTCAACGGGCACCTTCACAAGTACATCAATATAAACGGTCCCTCATTGGTGGCATACATATAGTGCAGTGCATTATTGTGAGGTAACGCCTCCTGAAAAGCAATAGCGACTTATACTAATGCATTAATAGTAGTAGTCACATTAACTTTAAACGGGTATAATGCAATGCATGTTGGTGACTACTCACCCCCTGCCACACACCTTGAGCTGGCTTGCAGGGTACATGTAGATGAAATGAAGGTGGATTTACGCACGACTTGCTGATATTTAGATATAATAAACGTGCTCTAATCCTTGTCAAGGCAAGAAAATCACAAGCGATTATAGAACATGTTTGCAGATGGAATGCAATTTTATTGTTTACTCGTAGAAATTTACCGCTAGCTACTTCCCGCACCAGATCTGGCGTAAGAAATATCGCCTTCCTATCCACTTGCACTCAATGGCACAAGTGACATTGGAGGTCGACATCCCTCTTCAATTACGTACCAACCAACCGGCAACCTATTATAGCCTCGTCCTAGCTCAGAATATAAATCAAACAAGGACTCAGTACGAGGATATTCTCCGTAAAGGGGAATTCAATCCAAGCTGAATGGCTCAAAGGTTTCTAGTTCGTATTGCTCTAAGGGGTTGAACAGGTCGTTTCGCGCAAACCTATTCAATCCGAAGACTTGAGTTCATTGCCTCGCGCGCACCTCACTGCCGATCAGTCTGCTATGAGGCGACGCGAGTGACAGGTGAGGTAAACAAACCACGAGCCTCTTGCGCTGTGTTTGCTAGCGTGAAGAAGCAGATCGTGTAATACCTTCTTAGGCTTCTTAGTGAGTGGTTGTGTCGGAGCGTCTTTTCTTGGTTTGAAGACAGAATTGACGTTAGTGTTGTTGATATTTTGCGCTTTAAATGTTACTTAGTGACTGAGTGGAATGCCATGTATATGACTAGTTATGCAGTGCTGTGAAATTAAAAAAACACGACCATGAGGATTATTCTTAAGCGCAATCTTCGATGGTAGCGATCAGGCTCTCTATCCTCTTCCAACATCGTCGGTTACAATCAGTGATGTCACATCAATGATCAGAGTGATATTGAGTGCAGTGCCAGATTAATTGTGAAAGAAGAGTGAAAGAAAGGTGTCGGAGATCCTTTTACTCCTTACTAAGAAAACTTTAGTTGGTGAGTACAATAATAATCGAGATCATGCTCGAATGTTATTTTAAAATTTAAGAAGCTTTAAGGAGTATGAAGTGAATACAGTAATTTTGATTGCACAAAAACATTGTTTTCAATTTCTCAACTTCTCAGTAACTAAAAATAGAAATTGAAGGCGTATTGTTTCACACCGTACGATAGAAACGCCTTATTAACCTAAGGTTATTTGGTGAATATTCTCCCGAGGGTCCCATTTTCAAAAAGGTTTTAGCTACACTTAAAATCGCTACCTTTTCACAAAGTTACACATTCACATAGAATCATTCTAGCAAAATGTTTACATGAAGGAATAATAGCATTGCCTACCAAGTTGAAGTTCGCAGAACATCACGGGAAAATATCGTAGAAAAGCTTCTTAAATAATGTGGAAGACTGTAAACCTTGAAGTGAAAAATCTTTTATGGTATTATCTGTGCGGGGAAGTCGTTATTTTTAATTGTCAGGCAGTCATTTGGTTTTTATAAATAGTGTAAGTCTTAAAGTTAGCTTTTTTTTAATTATACCCCTCTTGAGCATACAGCCGTACCATATCCTATGGAAACTGCTGTCACTTTTCTGGCAAGCACCCCATTTAGGGTGTAAAAGGCGTGATTTGCAATATTTTGGTGTCATCAGAAAGAGGAAGCCTATTTTAATGTATTGTGAGGCCAAATTCATTGAATTTGGTGTGAGTGTAGTGATATCTCTCTCAAACTACCGTAACACCGGTGATAGGACAGGGAGAGATGTTATATTGAGTAGTAGACGCATTTAGAGGCCGCGTATTGTGAGTAGATAACCAAACAGAAAATGGATGCTATGTTTTTTATCACAGCATGATCGCATTAGCCGACATGTTTTGGAATGTTCTATTTGGCCTACGGCACTGTACACATGGGTGTCATTCCAAAATTAAGTCATCGAGGTGGTCTTCATCTTGTCGGCTTGCAGCCTGTTCTTTACCGAATCATTGTCGTCGTAAGCATTTGTTTCATCCCTACCTAGGTCTTCTAGCATGTAGTTTTCCCTCTGGGCACTGATCCTTCGAAATGTCCTCCATCCTGTTGTATTCCATTCGGTTTAGGTGGTCACTTCACATATTTCTTCGCTCTATAGCCCGTGTTTATTGGTGTTATTTTACATTCCTCTCTTTTATTGTTAATGCTTATTAGTGTTAATGTCACTCTAGCTACTAGTCTTTAAAGTAATTGTACTGTCAATATAAATATTTCTCACGAGTCTGATAGATTGCCGATGTAATCACAAAAACACAGTTGAATTTGTGAAATGCTCTGGCATTATTGCCGTGAATTTCACAAACTATTCGGATAGCAATTGCGGGAGCTTGGCTAACTTCTATCGTTACGTGGTTCTGCTGCGTACATATCCAATATTCCTTCGTCTAGCTGTCAAAATTAGGTGGCCTCTGTACCATGGGGGAAAAGTTTCCCAACAAACGGAGCGCCGGCTCCATTTTCCATCGCTCTGATGGAAAATCGGCTTCCTTTCTGACGGAACATTATTTATGGGTCTCGGCCACAACGAAAGAAGTTCAAACACGGTAAGGTGATGGACTCGTCGACCAAGTATGTGACGTATTACCGGAGGCTTGCCTGTACCGGGCGTTGTTCGCGCTGGCGACTAGAACGGAGGCATATTGGACAACCTTGTATGCATATGACACGCATCATTGAACTCACTCGTTCTCGCCGAGCTTCCCGCCGCATTCTTCCTTTTCCTTCTAGGCTTCACTCCTTTCTCGCATTCTGGCAAGGTCCTGGGAATCACCTGCTGTCCTCCTCCGCTCTCTCTTTTGAAAAAGCGAAGAAGTTGACATTCTTTAGTAATCATGTAGAGAGCTGCCACTAAATACCGCTTTGAGCATATGGAAGGATTTAGTGCAGGGTGTAGTATAACATACGGCACTTAGCAGAGCACCTGTATGATAAAGTCATTCCTTTAATAAACGTGAATACAAACCGTATATCTAATGTACCTTTCAATCATAGCGAATGCTTTTCAATGGCTTAGCAAAATAGCCTATGAATGCACAAAAATTAATAAATGAAAAATGCCAATAATAAAGACAGAAAAAACAGTAGGAAAACATGTTACATATTCCTTGCGGCTAGTTACTTTTTAAAAATATTTATGCTCCAAGGTGAACTATTTATCCAATTTGAATAATGTAACTTTACCTGTAATGCATTCCTTTAAACGAAACATCACGCAATTAAAAGTATACATTCAACATTGATTCATTCATAAGAGAAACTGCTTTTATTATCGAGGAACAGATTCACAAAAACTTGGATGCTAATTATTATAATAATATTGGAGACCGTATATGTTTCTACACCACTAGCACTTCACAAAGCCCTGTTCCTCTCTTTTATATTTAGTTTTCAATATACCATCAGAAATACAACTTTCTTTACACTTAGGACAACCTGTCTTTCTCTTGCGAGTCAGTAGGCAAACCACGCATACAATAACATTAGCTAAGCTCTGGGGCAGAAAGCTGTTAAGGATTTAGGGAATGGATTTTAATCATATCATTTCGATTGGTCAAATCACGTTTCTTCCGGAGAATGTATGATGACTTTAGGATAGCATAAATTAAATGTTGACTTACACATAAAATAAACGTTACAGAGCTGAAAATGGGAGTGCACATTGCTGGTATTACCTTTTTTGGGCCTTATGTTGGTTGGCTGAAATCATACACAAATCGTTCATCATAAAGAGAAAGATTGGTTCACCAACCCCAAGTGCCATTGAATAAAAGGACCGTATTCTGTTTTACGCACGGGCTCAGCACTTGGTTCAAATGCAGCTGATATTTATTGCTAAATAGCTTCCCTAACTTTGATAAAGTCACACGAAAATCTGAAAACGATTAACAGTCCCTTCAACTTCTTTTATTCACTTTTTTAATCGCCGGACACCCCTTAAAAACAAACACTTTGGGCGGAAGCGTTACGGAGTAAGTTACTCTGTATGGAGATGTATTTGAATTGGTCGTTTTACTTATTCCGTCGGTACTCATGCCCTTAGTTTTTTCTGCGCGATGAGAAAGCGTCCACCTAATTTCCACCCTGTACTCACACCCCGTTTGGTCCGTATTGATAAAAAATTCAGGGTAATATTGTAGAACGATTTCTGGCTTTATTCGTGGAAGAATGTTCTTAGTTCTTCATTCTTGTGGTCACATGTTCTCAATATACCCTTAACTCGCAAAATCTATTATAAGTCCTGAGGTCTATCAGAGAGCAGAGGCGGACAGCGGGTGAACCCCAGGGCCTTGCCAGACTGTTATGAAAGGAGCGAAGCCTAGAAGGAAAAGGGAGGTGAAAGCTCGGCGAGAACGAGAGTGTTCAGTGATGTGTCATATGCATACAAAAAAATATGTTTATCTGGGTCCCATTAGCCTTACAAAGGATTCCAATTGGGTTGTGTGTGTCTGTGGTGGTCCCTGGCGAGGAAATAACTTTCCCGTAAACTACCACAGGAGGGTATTCTGGTGGAGAGGCTGTGGTTGGTCCCTGTTGCGGAGTCCCCATTTCCGCAAACCAACACAGTAAGTGTTTGATTTTTGACGAGTGGTGCATATATTTTACGGCCATGGGAGAAATTTCTTATCTGGTTAGTTTATATGCATACAAGTTTGTCTAATATGCTACCGTTTGTAATCTCACCTTTTTAATGACTTTTTACGGAAAGTCAGGAGATCCGTTTAGCTCTCTTAATGCGTTATGGTAGGGACGGCTGAGAGCAGTTCTTGCCGACCGCCAATGGCCATCTTTTCACTCTGTCCGTGTTTACATATCATTCATTTATGGGACAACTATTAAAGATAGAAACTTGCGGTTTTCTTTATTTGATTCAGAATATGTCATTTCATATGAAAATAGGAAAGAAATATTTTTATTCTTCTAGGATAGTGAGAAAAACTTGCTGAACTTTGGATAAAAAAAACTTACTTCAAAGTTAGAAATTAGAAAATCGGAAAATATCAAACTGTAGCTGCATCTTTATTGAACAAGTTCCTATGAACGCATAGATCATTATTTATTTCCGCAATCACTAAAACGGTGGACCTCTGCGCGCCTAAAATCTTATCTTTTTCGACGACTACGTCGGTGAACAGGGCCGTTGCGAATTTCGTTCCCTCCAGCGGTACTCCTCCCACTGCCTCTGTGGCAACGTGGCGGTAGGTGGAGGGGGTGAGTGCATTTTTAGGGAATGTTGTGATGCCCTTCTCTCGTCCCTTCCGTCCCTTAAAGGGCAAAGTCTTCTCTCCCACGTGGGTTACTGCCGACTGGTCAGGGCAGGGTGTGAAGGGACAGTGGGTGAGGGAAGAAAGGTGGGTGAGGGGGGGACCGTAATTCCTTGTACAACAGGATAATTGGTGATCATTATGTATTCCACAACCCACAGACCCCTGGTGTATAGCAATCTGCCCCCACTAAAAGGGCCTTTTAAAGTTGTGAAGATCAGATCAATTTGTCTTTTCAGTCATGGGCGCCTAGTTATAATAAAAACTGTTGGCAGAAAAAAACTATTTTTTCTCATGTACATATTATGAAAGTTTCTCCTGCTACGCTCATAATACTGAGTGAAAGAGAAAGATATAAGAAGTGAGGTAATGATAATAACACATCGTAGGCGCTCCCGGCACTTATTACTACCTATTTGGCATTCTTGTTAAGTTAATTTATTTATTTAACCAGTAAACGGGTATAATGCCCTCAACATACAAATGCCATAAAAATTATTTAAAAAATAAGTAACTAACTTTGATATTAATTTTTCTCCCGTTCTTTCGAAACAATTCTCATATTTCTCTCGAGACTTATCACCTCAAAAGTAAATGTTTTCCGTTCTTTGCAGGCAACTTCAAATTATGTATGTCACTTTCTTCGTCAAAAAAATAACATCAGCTTTATTCGCTCGTTACTTATCGCTTGCAATCAGCAATCCTCGGCGCACTAGAGTAAATATCGGTCCACCTATACGAGAAAAATATATATCAGGAGCAGGAATTATGGTACTAATTATTATTGGTGAAATAATATGCTAATACATATAAAACTCTCTCTTTAGTCAGTTGGTGGTGCTCCATATTTTCACAATTTTTGATGGAAATAACTTTTACAAAGACCACACGACCCGGGTTTCAACGGTTAATCGTCATTATCAGGTGTCTTTTCGAGACCACGTCTCTCTTTATATACTTTTCTCCAGTCAGGGGGTGGGGGAGAAGGGGGAGGAAAGGGAATGTTGGGCGGTGGAGAGAAGTCATAGGCAAATATTTTCAAGGGCAGTGGGTATTGGTAATGAGCGGTGTAGGGTGGGGAGGTGTTGGAGGAGAATGGGGGAGGGAAGGAATTGCATTAAGGATGGACAATGAGGCAGGGAACACATATTCGTTGATCAGCGTGCCTCCAGGGTCAAATAAATTTAAAATTTCTAATTGTTTTATTAACATTTTTTATTAAATTTGAGTACGGTCAAATAATTATTTTTGTCTTCTTTTCCGCCATCGCCTTGGTGATATGTGGAGCCTCTCTTATGTCTTCTATATAAAGCCTCTTTCCATACCGAGGGAAGACTATCTCCGGCAAGAGGCATACTATGTAGAACCTGAAAAAGACAATGACAAGTGGTTTTTATGTCTTTCACCTTCCTTAATTAAATAATCAAAATAATTATTGTAATTTTACCTCGTGAGCTTGGGCTCTACTTCCTTCATCCACCATTCATCGTCAGGAATAACTTTTTCTAGCTCGCGGTTCCAAGCTGCCGTGTATATAAAAAATAAACAGCAGGACCTTTTTGTCATCCTCAGCTGACTTTGTACTTGATTGTGTAAAAATGATTGTGTCTCTCGTATGAAATATTTTCCGTCTTAAAATTGCATTGTAACAATGATTAAGAGTTGTAAATCATTACAGGAAATAATTGCTTCATAGTCATCTTTTAACACCGTCACAACTCGTTAGCTATATTTAGCAATATAAAATGTGGTACAGGTCCCGAGTGCCTGAAAATTATGGAGACTACGAAATAAATATTTGGCGAGCAAGACAGACCCGTCCAAATATAATAAATATGTATCAGCAACATTGGTTAGGCTCATGTGTGACGAGCATAAAGGAACTGAGAATCATTATGTATAGATTTAGGAACATTATGATCATTGAAATATCTATTTATAACCTTTTTTTCCTTAAATGCAGCTTCTAATGTTGGAAATGCGGCAGCGGTTGTACCAGGGCACTTCACCTTCAAGACAGTATCGCCTCCAATTAGACCGTCTATAATAGAAACAATCGAAAATTTATGAATAAAAAGACTATTCCAGTGGTAAGATTGAAGATGCAATACTGAAAAAAATTCACAGGACATTGGTATTTACCTGGACTAGCCGAAAGATATGGGAACTCATCAACGATTAAACCGCTGGGTTCATGACCCCATGCAGCGCAGCTGGTTCATCTTCATCAACCATGCCATAATCTCTATCAGGGCCAGCTCGTTTACTCAGGATTTTTAACTTTTTTCGAGGTTCCTGGGCTCTTCTTTCCCTCATTCTCAAGGTTTGCCTTCTGTTTCTGTCCTCAAACGTGTTGGAGTACTTTCCTGGGAAATACAAATTATATTATTGTTGTCACTAAGTATCTAAATTTTACATTTAAAGTACAATTTTTAATCACCTTTTTTATTTCAATCAATGAAAAAGGTGGTTGTCAATCATTACTTACCCGGGCTGTAACCACCGGTAGTGGCTTTGAGGACTCTCCCTTGAAAATGGCAAGAGGAATTCAAAGATATCACCGCAGAACGACAGCGGGTACCAAAAGATTTATTTTTGGCGTAATTTATCCGTTCAGGTATTTTGCAGCCACACTATTGAGGGTTTCACACATATTGTTGGTTGCACGGAAAATCAAACTCCGTGACTCATTTGCCAACCTCTCCACTAATTTCTGTATTGGAATCCACATGTTAGCCGACACAAAGGCTGGCACTAAGTTCACTTCATTCGGTTTCCCCACGGGTCCTTTACAAAAGTAATCAGCGCATCGATCATGCTGCCCGAATACATGATTACCGCTGTTGATGATGTCGTGCCGGAATGACAATATACGTCTTTCCATAGACATGTCTGTTAAAAGAAATTAACATTTATCACGTATTTTTTATTTACTAGCACTGTGAATGTCGTCTTCAGAAAATGTCATGTCTAGTCTAATTATTTTACTGAAGACTATTTCCTGGTATGAGATTTTCTAATCATTACAACCTAGAGTATTAATACCTTTCTGATTTTTCCAGTGCAAACTCGCACATGATATAGCTTTATTAATCGTCAAGACGCTTGCGTCGAGTTTATGGCGAAGATGGGCAGGATATTGGGTATTATCCCGTATTTTACGCAAGTTATTACAAAAGTTGCGTAATAGGTGGCTAATACACTCAATCTTTTCTACCGGCAGGGAAATTCCATACGGGATGGTCTCCAGTAACCACCGATGGACACTACTGTCCCCGTCACCTGATATAGAGCAATAAAAAGTAACACCAGTTACTTTAATCAAAAATATCCATTTATCCAATAATATTTTACTTCCTTAGGAGTATATTCTTAATCTTATTTCGAGAAAATAAATTTCATTAAGTAGGTGTAAGTACCTATCAATTGGTTATATACCAGATTATGCACTGCTTCGCTCTTCACGAAACCTTCAGCAATAATGTCACCTTCCATGCTAGTCGAGCTTCCGTCCCAATTCTTTGCACATTTAACATTGTGATCAGGGTCCACAGACTCATTTCTCTCCTCTCGTAGAGCGCGGTAACTGCAGTACTTATTCCTTACTGCCAGAAATAGAACCTTCTTGGTTCGTGCTCCCACTACGGCCGCCTAAAGTGAAACAATGACCAGCCACTATTTACTATGTGATATCGAATCTATTAATTACTGCAGGGCATTTTCCCCACGCATAGATTTTGAAAGGAACACAGAGATTTAGATGCAACTTCTTACCTGTCCAGACGGTGAATCATACTTTGTCTTGTAGCTTTGCTTGCCCCACACCCCATCAGCGATGACAGTGATAACAGGTCTACCCTCCTTATCAACGGAGCCCTCCTTGAGTGCAATCTTCCTCTCCTCCTGCCCTGCTATTACCATTTCCTGGAATGCTACATTATAAATTATTTCGCCCAGCTTATCCTCATATTCACCATATGTCTTGGCGGTCATGCAATGCATGTTGGGTGCTGCGCATAGTGGACTGAGATTTGAGTAGCCCCCGCCACCAGCAATTGTCCCTGTCACTGCTGCGTCATTCACGTCCATGACAAGCCCAGAGTCATCCTGACTGTGGATCACAGTCTCTTTCCCGCACATTTTGCATCGGAACTTCCAGTGGCAACGAAGACCATTCACCCATTCGCCCACGTATTTGCAATCCATAAAGGAGCAACCAAAAATGTGTTTGTCAGATAAAATCTGGGAGAACAGGAAGAAATGTTGAACAATGCTGAGACTCCTGTCATTCAGAGGGTTTGGCCCAGGGTTTGCGTTTCCGGCATTTTGTAATTGAGGTCTGCAAAAAATAATTTAAATAAAAAATATGAACGCTTCCTGCATTTTGGCATCATAATAGCAATACGGGATATTTGGTTTCTCACCTTTGGCGCAATTCTAGTGGTTTAATGGGGGATCCATCAATCATTTCCATTCTGTACTCGTCCAAACTGAATGGTCCACGACGAGGGGTGGAGGTTTCTGCCATTTCAGGTGTTTCGTGGCGTGGGGTAGAGGCTGACGCATGAAATATGGTAACGCCTGCTTCGCTTAATCCCCTGCCCAGTGTTTCGATCTCTTTCCATTCCTTGGATTCGCTTTAAAATTTCACACCATTGAAATACTAACTGTATTACACTTGCCAACATCACGAGAAAATCTTGTAACAGGATAAAGAAATACGACGGCCAGCAGGCACTATCCGCTTACCAAACCTACCTCGTGTATGTTTCTACATCTTGTGATGCAGTAATGATGTGAACATCATTAATCAGGGCAGGGCCGTTGTTGGAACGCTTTTTGTCACGCAATGATTCACGACGTTCCACAGACCAAAGACTAGAACTAAACAAAAACTTGAAAAAATGTCCTTAGTTGCATCCTTTGTAATTGAACAGAAGTTTACCTAATTTACATTTAATCCAGGTTGACTACAATTTTATGATACTCCATGTTTTATCACGTTTTATTCATTCTTCTCTATCTTCCCATCGTCCTTTCTAAACGCTATATTTGTTTACAATTTCTAGCTTCAATACAATATAAATGACGTTTAAGTATTTTTTTAAGTTTTTTCTCTCTAGGATGTGAAACTGTCTCCGCAAATAAATATTTTAAAGGAAATTTGGAGATAATAAAGCAATTTAAATAAAAAAATAGGAGCGAATTTGAACAAATATTTCAAAAGAAAAAACTACTGCCAAAAAAGTCGGGATTTCTTCTGGTAAACCTTAAAATTCAAAAGTTTGAATGAAAAAAATTTGAAATCAAGCAAAAATAAATATGAACGACAAAATTTCTGAAAAATTGATCAACTAGTTGGTTGTTAGTATATTTACCTTTGAACGAAACTGATCACGAAATAGCACAGTGTTATTGCATGGCACCTTGGACCACCATCTCCCCTAAAAGAGGTTAAATTCAGAAATCTGCCCCCCCCCCCTCTCGAAGTGAGCTGGATACTTTTTTTCCATAAGATAAAAATCTTTGGCGGAATAGTTACAATAATGTCCCGCGCGTTTCGCCCATCTCGCTGCTATAATGTACGGTGAAAGTTGAGGAAGAGAAGAGGTATCGAACGGATTACTGCGTTTCGCACACCTTTTACTTTTTACTCCGGATATCAAATGTTTCCGATTGTTCCTCTCTTAATATCATGTGAAATTATTATCGTCACCGTAATTCTTTAGCATCATAAATGAAGTATTTATATCGCCAGGAGCTATACACGAAAATACCAATTACTTTCCAGCGAAAGAAAGTGATCTAATTTTGCATTATATAAGAAAAAATTGAGCCGTTAATAAGCTCCACTTTATAGTAGCAAAATTCTCCCCCTACGACAAGGTTGGCGTGTAATATATTACGCAGAGATGCACTAGTGTACAAAATGACTGGATCACTTACTTCCTTATTCCAATAGAACTTCTCCTCCTCTTGTTATGGTCACTCTTCCTTTTTCCCATTTCTTGAGTCCGCACCACTAAAAAGTAAGTCCTCACTAAGACGAAAAAGGGAGTAGAAAACGTTACGACACCCTTGAACGCACGACAAATGCACTCACCCCCTCCACCTACCGCCACGTTGCCGCAGAGGCAGTGGGAGGAGTACCGCTGGAGGGAACGAAATTCGTAACGGCCCGGCTCACCGACGTAGTCGTCGAAAAAGATAAGATTTTAGGCGTGCAGGGGTCCACCGTTTTAGTGATTGCGGCCTCGGAAATAAATAATGCGTTCATAGGAACTTGTACAATAAAGATGCAGCTACAGTTTGATATTTTCCGAGTTTCTAATTTCTAACTTTGAAGTAAGTTTTTCTTATCCAAAGTTCAGTAAGGTTTTCTCACTAATCTAGAAGAATAAAAATGTTCATTTCCAATATCCATATGAAACGACATCTTCTGAATCAAATAAAGAAAACAGCAAGTCTCTATCTTTAATAGCTATCCCATAAATGAATGATATGTAAACACGGACAGAGTGAAAAGAAGGTCATAGGCGGTTGGCTAGAACTGCTCTCAGCCGTCCGTACCATTAACGCCTTAATGATCGACTCACGTTCGGCCAATGTCCGATGGTGGCTCCATTTCACGTTCCTAATAGCAGGTGATATGGAACTAACGAAAAGCGGAGCCAAATCAAACGGATCAGGAGTCGAAAGAGCGGATGAATCATATAAATAGACCGTCAGTTCACCACTTGAGAGCCGAGGATGGTCACGCCGCGCACCGCCTGGGTGGCGGAGTTGAACTACGACAAATGACGTCATCTTCCACAATTTATGACGTATTCTCACTCAAGTGAGATTACAAAATAACCCCCCTGGTCGCCAGCGCGAATAACTCCCGGTGCAGGTAAGCTGCCGGTAATACGCCATATACTTGGACGATGAGTCCATCACCTTACCGTGTTTGAACTTCCCTCGTCGTGACCCAGACCCAAGAATAATGTACCATCAGAAAGGAAGCCCATTTTCCATCATGGTGGCGCTCCGTATGTTGGGGAAAATTTTCCCCCATAGTACAAATACAATGTTAGCGAATAGAACATTGAATAACTTAATATGCATACCAATAGGGGGGTTTACAACTTCACTTTTCAAAGAGAAAATGACAAATAAACATTCATTATCAGCTATTTTATTTTTAATGCCTTCTCGATGCGTTTGTGCCATCAATTTGAAAAGTTAGCCCACACAGCAAGCGTCTCGCTGTGGCGAAATGAAATCTGACGAAATTAAACTTGGCGTATTCTTAACCCGGGAGTGGTCGCTAAGCAACTTATCACGATGGCGGTCGCGTGTGAGACTTTTTCTCGCACTCAGATGTATCATTGATTATGTATCATTGAGCGTTTATTGGCAATATATTACACAATATTTAGATTAAATTTATTTCTCTAAATGTTCATTTGAAACAATGATTTCCACAGATACAAAATTACTGATATAATTACGTAATCATTGCTAATTTTACTGGCGATGATATCATTGGGTATAAATGAAGAAAATTACCATTATCATGAAGAAATATTTATTTATTAGGACATACATTCTTATGACTCATAAATTTCCATTAGAATATCTGCTCTCCACGAAATTAATCAACTTTACTCGCATGCTGCGAGAGTTTAACGTAACTGAGTGATACAAAAACAATAACGTCAGTGGTCGCGCGATGTGAGACTCTCACTTTGTACCCGACATATCATTACACAGCTGCGGACGCGTCATACATTTTGAGACGGTCGGTCAATAGGAAGAGAAAAAAAGTCAGCTAAAAGGACAGGAAACTTATTTTAACTCATGATTATAAAGTGAGCACAAGTTTAAATTCGGTGTGAGAGAAAATCTCATTGCGCGACCAATGGTGGGTTAATACGTTACATGCATGCTGAGAACCAATTTGACTTTTGTGGCTGGTGCAACTTGACATTTTTGCGTTCGCCAAGAGAGCCTTGCATGACCTCAACTACCCGCGTAACCCCCACCCTACTACTATTTCTGGCGAAATAAACGTAGCTGAACTAGCGAGAAGCGATCCAACCTGGTGCAATCAGAGTCTCAATGCTTTATTATATTACATAATTGTGAAAATGAACGTGTATCATTTCAAAAAACTATAATTGGGATTCTACCTAAGAGTTACAAAGAAAAATCATAATTGAATTTTGGGTTAAAGGCAGTTATCTGGGATTATCTCGCCAGTGCCCTCTACCATAGGTAGCATATCTGTAGTGTTGTGCATGCTAGTGAACCTTCGCCTCGTGACAAGCATTAATGATTTATGCTAGTGCATCAATATTCGTAGTTACACTAACTTTAGGGTGTAGTGGAATGCATGTTGGTGACTACTCACCCCCTGCCATACACCCTTGAGGCTTTCAGTAAGTTTGCTTTGTCCAAGCTGCTTGATAATATTTCACCGTTGTCGTTTCTTAGTGGATTAACTGTTGATCTTTTGCCTTGAACTTCCCTCACGTATGACCAAAAGATTTTAGGGCTATCCTCTAACTGCGTGGTGTATAAGATTTTATCTGGCCCGATTCGTGAGGATATGCAGAGGATATCCTTGGAGAATACCTATGCGGATTTCGGACAGGCAGGGGTACTACTGATCAAATATTTGTGCTTTGGTAAATAAATCTGTCATTTGTTAGTCACAAAATTTGGATAATTTATTGATTAATTTATTACAGCGAGGAAACTTTTACAAACCACATAACAATAACTCAACAACGACCCGAGTTTCAACGGCTAAGCGTCATCATCAGGTGAACAAAAGTGTACAGCAATCCCTTATATACCTTCAGTCAGTTGGGGGTGGGGTAGTGGCGTTGAGGGGGGGGGAAGGAGGACGGGAATGGACAACAATAGCGGAAAGGATGGGGGAGTTGGCGGGCGGCAAGTATTCGTTTAAAAGATTAACATCAGCGTCAACATTTCGTTTTAAAATTTCGAGCTGTTCATATGCATTTAGCTCACGTCGGTTATTGGTAAAATGCAGTACTTTAACTTTAAAATCACTTTTATGGTCACAGGTTAAAAGGTGTTTCGCAAAATTGCTCTTTTCTTCATGGTCATTTTTAAAAGCACTATAAGCGTTATTTATCTAATGAACCAACTTCTTATCGAGTTTTGAAAAATGCTCTTATGACGCAATTCATGGGAAACACATTCGAACACTACTTCCACTGCGCTGATAATGCGAAATGGAACATTACCTGTAAGACTTGCTGCCGATTTGCTAATCGAAAAACTGCCGAGCCGTATTTCCATCATTGGTATAACCCGAGCCAGGCCGGGGATAATCAACAATTAAGCCCATTTTTTATCTTAATAATTTCTGCACCAATGTCTTTTTCTTATAAAGCAGTGATTTTAAACTTCCACGTGCCTGTGATGTTTTTGTATATTTTACTGAAAATCATTTTCAAAGTAATAAATGTTTTAACTTAAATTATGATTATTTCTCACCTACCACTGTTTAAAACCCAGCCGATGCCATAAAGGTAATAGCATATATTAATAAGAATGTATCTTTACTCTATGGTAATATGCATTTTTAAAATCTTACGTGGCAGTGCAGCGTAGACAAACCAAAAGAATATGTATGTACACCTGCTGTACGACCTTTCATATCCCTTAAATGTAGACGACGGCCGAGGATTTTCCCAGATAATGTCACCAAATATTAAAGACCCTAGACATGGAAAGTGCCAATGAGACAAGTTAAATTCTTTACCAATAGGTTCTCTGTGCTACGGAGAGATCTACGTTGACTCTTAGTCAACTCAGAGAAAATTATCAATGACAGTGCCTCCTCAAATGTCATCTCAGTTTGGACATTTTCACTTTTCCTCCACTTGGAAAGAACTCTCTTCGCCCGAATAGGTGCCCTTGTTGTTATTTCCGAAACTAGCTTAGCTGCTGCAGTATCTTCCTCCTTCCTCCAACTCATAGGTGCTTTGATAGCAAGCTCAGCACTAGTGAAAGAAGTTTATAAGGTTTGAATTTTTCTTCTTCGTGATCTATCACTTGAAGTGTGAAATTCTTTTCCTGGCCTACCGGGAGTGCCTGGTAACTTTAATTAATTATGAAATGTTGTCACACAAGGCTATAGGCTGAACAATTTTTGAGCTAAACTATTGGGAAATATAGGTAGGAATGAGAGCTTTTTTCAAATTCAGAATGACTTAATATCCGAAAGAAATAGAAAACGTGGCTCAGGTACATCAAAAACAAGTGTCATTAATGATATAAAAAACTCGAAAGACAGGACTTGTAAGTCGTATCCCAGGGATTCCATTTCCATTGTGGTTGTTAATTGCCGTAGTATAAAAAACAAAGTCGCTGATTTTCACCATCTCGTTGGGAGCACGGAAGCTGATGTAGTAATAGGAACAGAAAGTTGGTTATCGAATGAAATTGCGGATACCGAGATCGTCCCAAAATAATATGCAATTTACGGAAAAGACAGAATAGCGAGGACAGGAGGAGGAGTATTTATCGTAGTCAAAGAAGAGTTCGTCAGCAGAGCAGAAATATTTCCAGATAGTAATTTAGAAAGTGTGTGGTGTTCCATTAAATGCTCAACAAAAAGAATTTGTATTTGCTCATATTATAGACCACCCGATGCAGACTTAAATTCAGTTCTAGACAGGTGAAGCGTCTCACACGTCAAAATAACGAAAATAATATAATTATCGGTGGTGATTTCAACGTTCCCTCTATTGACTGAAAGATATATAGTTTCAAAAATGGCGGCAAAGATAGAGAGTTGTGCGACACTCTACTCCACACATTCACTTCTAATTCCTTGCATCAATTAGTCACAACACCGACCAGAGAAAACAACGTTCTAGATCTTTTGGCGACTAACATTCCTGAAAGCGACCTTAACGTAGTAACAGTGAACGGAATTAGCGATCACAGAGCAGTAAATGCTAGATTCCATATTAGTACTGACAAAAAGGCACCCATAAAGAGGAGGGTATATTTATTTCACAAGGTGGACTTCGAAGGCTTAAAACAAGAACTATTGACCTCGTATAAAAAATTTAGAGATATTAGTGAAAACCGTTGTACTGACTATACATGGAATACTTTTCGTAACATCACACAACTAGCCATAACTAGCGCAATACCAAGTAAACTTAAAAAGGTCAATACTGAACCTAGGTGGTATAATGCGACGTCCGGAAATCTCTCAAGCGACAACGAATACGGCACGCAAAAATGAGGAACGCACGTCAGGATCTCCCCGAAGAGGAGTATAAGAAGTTATGCGAAAAATACAAGAAAACGAAAACAGCAGCCAAGGTGGCCTTTCAAAATGCATTAACGAAATTCAAAAATAAAATATTGGGCGAATATTTAGAGGACAACCCAAAGTCATTTTGGTCGTACGTGAGGGAGGTTCAAAACTGCAAATCAACAGTAACGTCACTAAAGTACAATCTAGGAGAAAGAGCAAACGACAAATTAGATAAAGCAAATATCCTCAACACCTTTTTTCAAAGCGTCTATACAAAATGCTCTCCAAACGACACCACTACAATGCCTAGGCTATATAAGCACCCAATGCAGTCTATTAATATCACTAGTCGTGGAATAGAAAGTCATCTGAAATCCATTAATTCCAAGAAATCACCCGGTCCCGATAAAATTCCCGCCCGAGTTTATAAAGAATTAGCATCAGAAATAGCACCATACCTTAAAATAATATTTGAAAAATCTCTAACACAACATCGTGTTCCTTACGATTGGAAAATCGCGAACGTTACACCAATATTTAAAAGTGGCGATAACGAAGAGCCCAGTAACTATAGACCGATTTCCTTTACGTCTATCTCGTGCAAGATATTGGAACATATAATCGTCAGTTCGATTATGGGGTACTTGGATAGTCAAAACTTGCTAACGCCTAATCAGCACGGATTCCGGAAGTGCAGGTCATGCGAAACCCAGTTGGCCCTCTTCCTTCACGACATTCTTTCCTCGGGAGAAAGGCTTGTCCAAGTAGACGCAATATTTCTAGATTTAAAAAAAGCTTTCGATAAGGTCCCTCATTCAAAGTTACTCGTTAAGTTGGAATCATACGGAATACACCACGACGTAATATGTTGGATAAAAGAGTTCTTAGCCGACCGCAAACGGAGGGTAGTTCTAGATGGCGTTGGCTCAGATGTAGTTAAAGTTACATCAGGTGTACCTCAGGGAAGTGTCATCGGTCGCTTATTGTTCCTTATGTATATTAATGATATCACTACCGTTGTTACTAGCAAAATTCGGTTCTTCGCAGATAACGCAGTGTTGTACAGGGATCTAGACAATGAGTCAGACAAGATTGCGCTACAAAAAGACCTAGATGCTATAAATGAATGGTGTAATACTTGACAGTTAGAATTGAATTTTAAAAAGTTCGTTGTTATGAATTTTTGGAAAAAGAATAACTCGGTCAACGATACGGACACAGTTAATCAAACAGACTTATCAAATGTAGAGTCAGTTAAATACTTAGTCGTGACCCTTAATCAGGACCTGTCTTGGGGGAAACACGTTCGGGAAATCTGCGGAAAGGCTAGTCGAAAATTGGGATTTATCAAAAGAATGTTAGGAAAATGCGACGAGAAAGTTAAAGAGCGATGTTATTTTTCACTCGTGAGACCTCACTTGGAGTACGCCGCTAGCATATGGGACCCTTACGAAGTAGGCCTAATCTCTGAAATAGATAGAATACAACGGAGAGCAGCAAGATTTGTGAAAGGTTGTTACGATAAACTTAGCAGTGTTACCGAATTGTTGAAGGAATTAGGGTGGGAATCTCTTACTGATCGAAGGGAGAAATACAGATTAAATCTTTTGGGCAAACTCGGAGCAGACAGTTTTTTGCCGGACGTTCAACACATACTGCTAGAGCCAACGTACTACGGTAGAAGCGATCACAGGAATAAAATAAAGAAAATTGACTGCAGAACCGATAGATTTAAAATGTCATTTTTCCCACGTACAATAAGGGATCATAATAGTTGCGATAGATCAATCACTTGAAACTCCCACCCTCAATAGGTCGAGTAGAATTTTCACTTGTGCTTAATAACACCACATAATTACTAACTCTTCACACCGGTCGATTAGTCCGGCATTATTTTATTTTGTTCTTTGCATGAGGTAGCATCTCGTAGTATTCATAAATTAACAGTATCAGTAATATTAATCACAAGATGTGTCTATAACATTTCTCTGCATGTTCATGTTCTTTTACGTATCACTCTCCCAGTTTCCGGATGGACTGCGCACTGTTCTCCTGACTGCTTTTGGCCTGCGCCTAGAGCAAGGGGGAACGTGCGAGGTTCGGATTTGTTCTGGGACGAGTGTTGCATGCCTGGTGTGGAATCACCCCGTGCCACATACCCCAGTGGTGGCTTGCACGGTACATCGTAGATGTAGATGAAATGAATAATTTATACAAAAATAAAAACTGGCGCTTGTAGAAGTAGCGGGCAAGTGCTAAATAAAAAATTCTGGAAAATTAATAGATTCCGTGGGTCACTGATATTTTCACCATTTCCATTATTATTTTACGGATGTCTAGTCTTTTAACCTCGTGGGGAGGCAATTTCCATTGAATGATGGAAGAATCCTGCGTAAAAGTTCGAAAAATGGATTTTACATTGATCGAGCCAGAGGTTAGCCGATTGCTACTCCTAATTCGTTCACAAGGACGAACGCGTGGTAAATGCATCAAATACATGAGTATTGTAAGGAAAATATTTCAAAACACGTAACGAAGTATTAAGAAAATAATAGCGGACGATTTAGTTAAAGTATTCGAGGCTTAACAAAAAAAAACACATAGCATACCTGAAATAAAGGAAAGATGTATAAACAAAAAACACCACTGACGGTTACCAGGCAATGAAGGCAAAAGTGATTAAACTTTCACAAACTAACTCAAACCACATTCACAAAGTCTGGGCACTCACGAGAACTCAACTTTCATTCACCAGTCAGACTAGAACTGAATGTAGGATGCATATCTAAAAAAATAGGGTAAGTTTTCATGGAAATGCCCGGTTAAGACCTTTAAAGGATCTGTGAAGTAATAAATTGACCATTTTCGTACTACAATCCTGGGGGTTCAGGATGGGGGAGGAGGGAGGGTATAAGTATCCCTGCTTGTGTCATTCTGGAAGATTTTTCTGTTTGGGTCCCAGGAACACTACTCACTTTTTCAAGGTTCGAACGCTTTGAATATAAGGCATGGTTCCCGAACGTATCCAAAGAAAAATAACTTACACGTGCACTTACCTGGACTTCATTTACGCGTTATTAACTTCGATCACGCGTGCACTTACCTGGACTGAAAATCCTCCCATGTCTTCATTATAGACTCCTAGGGGATCGGTGCCCACAAGCACAGCTTAAAATACGGTGAATGCTGATCGTTAAAATCCATACCACTTCAATAATACCCCTGCCACACACCCCTGAGGTGGCTTGCAGGGTATTTTGTAGATGTAGATAGAATAACCTTACCGCGTCGCGGCAAATCCAGCTCCCGGCGCGCGGAGCCGAACCTGGACGCGCGGTCGAAAAATCAAATTTATTTCCGTCGTCGCAAACTTTTTTCAAAGTTAACTGCATATAGACCTTAAGAAGTCTTCAAATAATGCTCTGTTGTAAGTCACTTCGCGTGACTTTGCCAAAAACCCATTTGAATCTCCTACATAATGTAGAATTTGGTCTAAAAACAGCGTCCGCCATTTTGTAACAACACAGCAAGATTGTATTGAAGCTATTCTTTAAAACTACGGAGTTGTAAAGCAAAGATACCATGCTAACAGATAATATCGTTATTTATTCCATGAAAATCCTCCTTAAACTTCACCATCAACTTAAGTCGGAAGTTTTTCCGAGAAAACTGAAGGTGGGAATTTTTCTGGAAATTTGCTCATTTTTGAGCCTCTGTATCTCAGAAACGGGTTAGAACTAAGCCAAATAAAGTGCTATTTCAGATACATGTATCAATTGTGAGTTTCCATGCGAAGTTTCAAGTTCATATCTCAAAAAACATCATTTTGGACTTTTGGCCAGCTTTTTCCTATTTCCGACCACTGTGCGGTGTTGCAATAAGGGGCCTCACTTTAAAACATATAGCTTTATAGATGACTGATTGATTCTGAATGACTTGATTCCTTGGGTGAGTGTTAACGTCTTGCCTCTTCTTCACTGGTTATTCCCCGTCACCTCAGAGGTTACCAGCTAGACGCGTTTCTCTTTTTTAAAGGGAGTTACCCTTACGGAAAAGAGATCCCCTGTAGGCATATGAGAAACCAAGATATACATCCCTGCCCATACAAGAATGTATGCCAGCACGGAGAGAAAGTGCCACGGAAAGGACGAGCAATTAAAATTTAACCCCAAAATTAAATTAATTTCAAGTAACCCCCTTCCTCCTCCAGGCTACCCGATTCCGATGTAACCTGGAGCGGGTTTCGAAGGCAGTGAACTCCGTATTACCTTACACCTCCCCTACCTAATTCTTCATAACCCCCTTCCTCCTCCAGGCTACCCGATTCCGATGTAACCTGGTGCGGGTTTCGAAGGCAGTGAACTCCGTATTACCTTACACCTCCCCTACCTAATTCTTCATAACCCCCTTCCTCCCCCAGGCTACCCGATTCCGATGTAACCTGGTGCGAGTTTCTCCTTACACGCTTTCCCCACCCCTCCTTAGCCATTAATGCTTTTTCTTCCTCTCCTAAGGAACGCTTGCTCTTCTGGACTTTAGGGATTTTCAATCTAATTTCCTTAGCTCGTGAAAGTACATGTGGTTTCATTGCGCGAATAAATCGTCCCGGTATCATACGTAGATTCCCTTCTAAAATTTTGTTTTTTACCACTCCAAACCAGTTTTTAACAACGGCATTGCGAAATCGGGGTCCGAATCCTGTTCCTGCGTTTTTACCCTTTACAATGTTAGACCACAGGGGAAGGTATGGAATATATCTTTTCAAAAAGAAATTGAAAAACCTAGGGCTATAAAATTCGTTCACCGAACCTACGATATCGGTTTCCACGTCCTTAGAAAGTGCTTCAAATCTTTGATAAAACGGACTCCTTTTGAAAAGTCTGTACTTAGGAACGCGCGCAATGTTAAATTCTTTCCTTTCTAAAGGTATTTCTCCCGCACTGTTCACGATTTCCTTTAGTTCCCGAAGAGTTTTCTTAACAGCCACCCCCTTCAGTTCAGATTTTAACAGGGCCGCAAATTTAATGAATACACTTTCAACTAGATGGACGTCATTCGCACGAATCATAAGTCCTACCATGACTTTCAAAAAATGTTTTAATCTCTTGTCGCGGAACTCTTTCGTTATTGCTTTAGTTACTAAATGGAGAAAGTGTTCGCAGCATATAATAATTGGCACATCAATTTTAACATTTTCCTGGGTGTAAACAAAATTGTAAGAAATTTCCAAGTACCGAGATAGTGAATGCGCGGGAGTCCAAACACGAACCGCGGAATTGATGATATCAAAACTGAAATCACAGACAACAGCGTCAAAGAATGGTAATTTCATGCCTCCCTTTGTCACCGCGAAATGAACGAATTTAGTCAGGAAGCAGAAAATATTTGCCGCGTCATGAGAGCCGGTTACTAGTTCCATTACCGGAAGGAGAATTCCATTTACATTAATGACTCCCGCGTAGTAAAGAACGCGATTGCTGGAAGACGGATGGTTCTTCACTACTGAACCAGTTCCATTAAAGTACAATGTAGGTCTATTTTTACGTAGGGAGCGAAGAATCGCAACTTGTTGCAAAGAATAACAGCTAATGGTAAGAGGAAGCCCTACCTGCTGGATATATCTTATACCTTCCTGGTGCTCCTTCAAAAGCATAGCGAATACATCAAGAACGTAGTCGTTGCTGAAATCCTCACATGCTCTAACTCTCCTTTCTTTTCGCGTTAAATTAGCAACCCCTACACACGCCCCAACCGCTGTTCGTTTCTTTTTCTCGGCTACTGATCTGCAGACCAATTCCGTCTCCGTTTTCTCCTTGGGAGACGTAACTACCAAGGAGGTGTTACGTTTTACATGAGTGTGTAGGAATTGCCAGCCCTTGTATTGCCTAAGTTTTCCCTGGTCCACTGACTGCAAACCTTTGTGGTTATCCAATGGCACACGTTCGCGGAATCCCTGTTTGAATAAATCACGTACTTCCTTCTTCAGTCGCCAATAATCGTACAGTGCGCGCCTATTCTTAAGGTTATTTTCCCCTAAAAGCTCTGAAGCTGCATCGCCAAAAACACTACTTTCACCGTATCCTGCACACTTTATTGCAAGGAAGTCTACGCCGCGGGATAATAAAAACTCACTGAATGTTATAGAAGAAATATTAAGCTTCTTTGGTGGCATATTGTCTCCGGAAAATTACTAATAGTCGGAATTCCCTCTTGATATCACAATTTAGCTTCAACAACAATTTATGTTAACAACCGCTATAGGTGAAGTGGTACAAAAATGTGTACTTACAAAAATTTGCTGCTCTCTTCAACGGTCTCTCGATGTCAGCCGCAGTGGGATTCACAGAGAAGTGACACAAATTTGAAGCTCTTTCGAGCGGTCTCTCGATATCATCCGTTGTTGCATTCGCAGAGAAGTGAGGAGTATGTGTGAGAAACTGTTATATATAGGTACATTGGGGGGAAGGGGGTGGAAATGTTTGGAAGAGGAGGGAGAGGGTTGGTCTGGGGGAGAGTATGGTTGGGGGAGAGTGGGGGGAGGTTGGATGAGTAAGGAAAGAGGGAAAAGTTAAAGGAAGAAGGCCGTTGTGGGGGAGGGGGGGAGTTTGATGAGGAAGTAAAGGTAGAAGAGAAAAGAAGGAAGAAGGGCGCTGTGGGGGGGAGTCTGTAGGCTTCTGTTGTCAGGAGGGGGAGGGGGAAAGGGTGGTTGGGCGACCGTAAGCCACGATGGTGAGGCAAGGTGGGGGGAAGGGGGAGGTTTTGGAGGGTGGACGGGGACATCAGGTAGTGCAAGGTTAACCCTTAACCGGTGACGTGCGGTCTGACAGACCGCTGCGTTTTTAAAACCATGAATATTTCCTAACAGTCATCTTCGAAACGTCTGTCATTCTTGTTACTTTCTTATTTTTGTATAATGAGGATGTAGCATTCTTAGAATTTCAAATATGTATTCTGTATTTCTGTAAAGTGGTAAATAAGTTTGATGACCGGTCTGTGAAATCTCACATCACTAAATTGGAAAGAAGAGAAAGAAAGAGAAGATGAATTCGTCAGCAGAGCCGAGATATTTCCAGAAAATGATTCAGAAAGTGTGTGGTGTTCCATTAAATGCTCAACAAGAAGAACTTTTAATTGCTCATATAATAGACCACCCGATGCAGACTTAACTTCAGAACTACAGTTGGAAAGACAGGTGAAACGTCTCACACGTCAAAATAACGAAAACAATATAATTATCGGTGCAGATTTCAACGTTCCCTCTACATCTAAAAAATACCCTGCAAGCCACCTCAGGATTCTACATCTACATGTTACCCTGCGAGCCACCTCTAGGGTGCGAGCCACCTCGAAATAGCACCCTACATGCAGAATATATTTAGTAAATCCATCAACGAACACAGAGTACCCCTGGACTGGAAAATTGCAAATGTCACTCCCATATTCAAAAGCGGTGATAAGGAACAGCCATCGAACTACAGACCGATATCTCTCACATCTATCTCTTGCAAAGTCCTTGAACATATAATTGTTAGTTCAGTTATGAGACATCTCGATATAGAACACTTGTTAACAAAAACACAACACGGATTCAGAAAGGGAAGATCTTGCGAAACTCAATTAGCACTTTTTGCTCACGATATTTTAGTCTCGGGTGAACATAACGCTCCAGTTGATGCAATTTTTTTGACTTTAAAAAGGCATTTGATAAAGTTTCCCACAGTAAGCTACTCATGAAATTAAAATCCTACGGTTTAGACGACGACGTAATTTCCTGGATTAGAGAATTCTTAAGTAATCGCGTGCAAAGGGTTGTATTAGATGGCGCTATCTCTAATGAAGTAAAAGTCACATCGGGTGTCCCACAGGGAAGTGTCATAGGCCCGCTTCTGTTTCTTTTGTACATAAACGACATCGGTGATAAAGTTGACAGTAAGCTTAGATTATTTGCTGACGACGCAGTGATGTATAGAGAAATTCGTAGCTTTAATGACAAGGAAGCGCTAACTAAGGACCTCGAGGCAATACAAGAGTGGTGCGTAGCGTGGCAGCTAGAATTAAACCTGAAAAAATGCGTTGTTGTGAATTTTTGGAAACGGAAAAACGCTCCTTGTAAAAGCCATTGCATAAACAACAAAATTAGAGACCGTAGAATCCGTTAAGTACCTCGGAGTTAAACTGACTAATGATCTATCGTGGAGTAAACATATTCGAGAAATTACCGGTCAAGCTAATCGTAAATTGGGATTTGTTAAAAGAGTACTTGGCAAGTGCGACGATAAAGTTAGGGAAATCAGCTACTTCTCCCTCGTTAGACCCCACTTAGAATATGCCGCCAGTATTTGGGATCCTTATGAGGTAGGCTTGGAAACTGAGTTAGAACGCGTGCAGCGACGATCGGCAAGATATGTTAAAGGCCGTTATGATAATCTCGTTAGTGTTACTGACCTTTTGCAGAAACTTGGATGGGAAAAGCTTTCAGACCGTCGATTAAAATTTAGACTAAATCTATTATTTAAGTTCCAAACCGGTCTATTCTCTGACGACGTTGACAATATTTTACGAAATCCGACATACTACGGTAGATCAGATCATGAGAGTAAAATTAGGGAACTAGACTGCAGAACGGATAGATTTAAGATGTCATTTTTCCCACGAACGATAAGGGACCATAACAGCTGCAAATGAGACTTTTATCTAGGTTTGTCGTTAGGTAGTGTAGCTCTTAGTAGTAGTAGTACTCCTAATACTTGAATCCTTATCTGTTACCTAGCACATACTAACAGCACGCCTAGCATGTTTTCTACATTGGTCTTGTGTCCCTGTCCATCTGTGTAGTTGTAGAATGCATGTATATTGAGGTCACTCTCTATTTTGATGACATCTGTAGTGTAGTGGTGCATGCTTGTGAGGCTTCGCCTCGTGACAAGCATTAGCGATTTATGCTAATGCATAATTAGTCGTAGTTACACTAACTTTAGGGTATAGTGTAATGCATGTTGGTGATTACTCACCCCCTGCCACACATCCCTGAGGTGGCTTGCAGGGTATTTTGTAGATGTAGATGTAGGTTGTTTGGCAGGGGGTGACAAGTCACCAAAATGCAGCATGCAAGTGGACCACCACATGCACACCGCACGGTCATGAATATTAAGGATACTAACCAATTCCATCATTCACTACAAACCATCATGCAGTATGCAAGAGAATCCCCACATGCACGCCACACATGTACGATGACACATAATATTCTACATGCTACTTAAGAGGGCAATCTGCCTATGAAGCTAGAACATGCAAAACATGCTGTTAGAAACACCATAAAACTTCGTAAACATGCTTTAAGAAATACATAAGTTAGTAAGCTACACTACATCTACATCTACATATTACCCTGCGAGCCACCTCTAGGGTGTTTGGCAGGGGGTGACAAGTCACCAAAATGCAGCATGCAAGCGGACCGCCACATGCACACCGCACGGTCATGAATATTAAGGATACTAACCAATTCCATCATTAACTAAAAACCATCATGCAGCATGCAAGAGAATCCCCACATGCACGCCACACATGTACGATGACACATAATATTCTACATGCTACTACCACTCAACTAATCTATTTCCAAGTCCTTACACAGCCGTTATAGTCTCTTATCGCTCGCGGAAAAAACGACATTTTAAATCTATCTGTTCTACATTCTATCTCTCTTATTTTATTTTTATGATCTAATCTACCATAGTACGTTGGCGGTCGTAAAATATGATCAACTTCGTCGGAAAATAAACTACTCTTGAATTTACATAATAGATTTAGTCTTGTTTTCAATCTACGGTCTGACAGTGATTCCCATCCGAGTTGCTTTATCAAATGCCTTTTTAAAGTCAATAAAAATTGCATCAACTGGAGCGATATGTTCACCCGAGACTAAAATATCGGGAGCAAAAAGTGCTAATTGTCCTGCCTGTGCATGCCTGGTGTGGAATCACCCCATGCCATACACCCTAGTGGTGGCTTGCACGGTACATCATAGATGTAGTGCTTTTCGGTAAAAACTTACAAAAGAATTCTCTTTCTTACACCCAAGAAGGCTTGCAGGGCATGTAATTTTGTAGTGTATTTTTAAAAATTTCTTGAGGTTCTGATTTGTTCTGGGACGAGTGCTGCATGCCTGGTGTGGAATCACCCCGTGCCACACATCCTAGTGGTGACTTGCACGGTACATCGTAGATGTAAATGTAAAATTAAGGAATATCGAGTCAATTTAACGTTTCGGCCTATAGCGGCCGCGCGTATAGGAAAGGCCCAGCGAGAAGGAGGATTATCTTTCGCGGGAATATCGACATTTCAAACGTTTTCCATCTACAGTACATTTCTTTTTTTTCTCTTGTTCCGTGAAAGAAGAATTTACTCATTCCCTCATTAAAGATTCCCTCACTTCCTTCCCCTCCGCCCCCAAAGCCACCACTGACGTCATGCTACTTTTTTAACCGTCTCCCTAATGCCTGTAAACCCTCTCTCCTCGGCGTTGGAACCCCACGGCGCACAGTGGGGCGAAACCCCACTTTAGGCGGACAAAAGTCCAAAAATGAAAGTTTGAATTAGGGTTTCTGAAATAGTAGGTTGGGTAACCTGATGTTTGAACTACGTAACGGTGTATTTAACAGGTTGGTAAGTATGCACCTGCACGTAGAAATGAGTGTCAAAGTGAGAAAATAGCGGAGCAATGGTCCCACGGACGCAGACGCCGAATTGGACGGTCGATTTGAAACTATTAGTACAGCATACTGGTGTCCTCTATTTCATTTTTTAAACTTTCAATCGATTGAAATAAGCAAGTAGAGTGTGAATATGATTTTAAAATTTATTTTTTTAAGAAAATACGCGTGGATTAATTAATTATCACGAATGAAAATTTATTGATTTTTCAAAATGAAAAGTTTTAATTATTTAGAGAAAATTTATATAATCGGACGGAATCGTATCGTAATTTTGAGATACATTATTCATTTAAGTATGAGCTAGAGATTGTAAAAGAAATCAACTGCCATTGAGTTGCAATAGGACTGTTACGATATAAAAGTTATTATGCACGAGAGGCGGATAGGAAATTCATCCGGCCGCTATGGCCGCATGGCAACGGGTAAACTATAATATAAACAATTTCAATCATGGAAAGTAAATGCAAGTACCGTAAATAATATCTGTTTATGAAGTTATTACTAGTTTGTCATAAGTGAAATTATGGTTTTGTAAGTAAAATAAGTAAATTAAGTTTGTCATAAGTGAAAAACTCTTAGGTACAAGTGGTGATGTTTGTTACACCAGGGCTGAGATCTTTGAAATCTCAGCCCTGTGAAACTTCTGAGCAAATCGTATCATTTTTTCTATGAAACATGAAAATATTTTGCAAAGGTGATAGCAAAATTAATTTTGTAAATTTTATAGCAGATTCATTTTCGACTACCATCTCAATTTACGTGAACATTTTTTACTTGATTCGATCAGATTATTCTACTGAAAAATAATTTTACTGTCAAAAATTGTAAAAATAATCAAATTTGCAAAAAAATCATAAAATACAATAAATATTTCAAATTTGATATCAGCTTTCATTTAAGCAATCTCAAAAACATACACATGCCTATTTTGGAGTTGATTGTAAAACTTTTGGACTTCTGTCCGTCTAAAGTGGGGTTTGGCCCCACTGTGCGGCGTGTGGATCTCCTACGCTGACTCTCAAGATGACGTTCTGAATCCTTTCCCCCCACCATGTGTTTGTCACCATGCCCCTGCTTTCGCAAATTAGTTCGATCCCCGTGGTGAGGGTTTAACAAGGATATGGGTGTTTCTTAAGACGCAGGGGAAAGAATAGATATGAGGAAAGGTGCTTAAGGATTCCCCTATTTCACCCTCATGCTCATATTTTCAACTGATATTTTAAACGGAGTTTGGAATAAAACCGTTGTCATATTTGAATTGTTTCCATGAAGAAACAGATGCCATCTCAATGTTTAAAGTGGTGTCTAACGACGAAATTACGTCGTCGTCCAAACCGTAGAGATCTACATCTACAAAATACCCTGCAAGCCACCTCAGGGGTGTGTGGCAGGGGGTGAGTAATCACCAACATGCATTACACTATACCCTAAAGTTAGTGTAACTACGGCTAATTATGCATTAGCATAAATCGCTAATGCTTGTCATGAGGCGAAGCCTCACAAGCATGCAACACTACACTACAGGTGTCATCAAAATGGAGAGTGACCTCAATATACATGCATTCTACAACTACACAGATGGACAGGGACTCAAGACCCATGTAGAAAACATGCGACGCGTGCTGTTAGTATGTACTAGGTAACAGATAAGGATTCAAGTATTAGGAGTACTACTACTACTAAGAACTACACTACCTAACGACAAACCTAGATAAAAGTCTCATTTGCAGCTGTTATGGTCCCTTATCGTTCGTGGGAAAAATGACATCTTAAATCTATCCGTTCTGCAGTCTAGTTCCCTAATTATACTCTCATGATCTGATCTACCGTAGTATGTCGGATTTCGTAAAATATTATCAACGTCGTCAGAGAATAGACCGGTTTGGAACTTACATAATAGATTGAGTCTAAATTTTAATCGACGATCTGAAAGCTTTTCCCATCCCAGTTGCTCCAAAAGGTCAGTAACACTAACGAGATTATCATAACGACCTTTAACATATCTTGCCGATCGTCGCTGCACGCGTTCTAACTCAGTTTCCAAGCCTATCTCATAAGGATCCCAAATACTGGCGGCATATTCTAAGTGGGGTCTACATCTACATCTACAAAATACCCTGCAACGAGGGTATTTTGTAGATGTAGGTACATCTAACGAGGGAGAAGTAGCTGATTTCCCTAACTTTATCGTCGCACTTGCCAAGTACTCTTTTAACAAATCCCAATTTACGATTAGCTTGACCGGTAATTTCTCGAATATGTTTACTCCACGATAGATCATTAGTCAGTTTAACTCCGAGGTACTTAACGGATTCTACGGTCTCTAATTTTGTTGTTTATGCAATGGCTTTTACAAGGAGCGTTTTTCCGTTTCCAAAAATTCACAACAACGCATTTTTTCAGGTTTAATTCTAGCTGCCACGCTACGCACCACTCTTGTATTGCCTCGAGGTCCTTAGTTAGCGCTTCCTTGTCATTAAAGCTACGAATTTCTCTATACATCACTGCGTCGTCAGCAAATAATCTAAGCTTACTGTCAACTTTATCACCGATGTCGTTTATGTACAAAAGAAACAGAAGCGGGCCTATGACACTTCCCTGTGGGACACCCGATGTGACTTTTACTTCATTAGAGATAGCGCCATCTAATACAACTCTTTGCACGCGATTACTTAAGAATTCTCTAATCCAGGAAATTACGTCGTCGTCTAAACCGTAGGATTTTAATTTCATGAGTAGCTTACTGTGGGAAACTTTATCAAATGCCTTTTTAAAGTCAAGAAAAATTGCATCAACTGAAGCGTTATGTTCACCCGAGACTAAAATATCGTGAGCAAAAAGTGCTAATTGAGTTTCGCAAGATCTTCCCTTTCTGAATCCGTGTTGTGTTTTTGTTAACAAGTGTTCTATATCGAGGTGTCTCATAAATGAACTAACAATTATATGTTCAAGGACTTTGCAAGAGATAGATGTGAGAGATATCGGTCTGTAGTTCGATGGCTGTTCCTTATCACCGCTTTTGAATATGGGAGTGACATTTGCAATTTTCCAGTCCATGGGTACTTTGTGTTCGTTGAATTATTTACTAAATATATTCTGCAAGTAGGGTGCTATTTCACAATTTTCTATTCCTTGAGTGCAAATGTCGATAGGCGGCATCTTTTGCTGGAAGTGATCATTTAACTTTACGGATGTAATCTGCGATGACTTCATGAACACACTTTTAAAGTAGGAATTTAATAAGTTGGCCTTGTCCGTGCAAAAAAAATTGCTAATATAAATTTCCGTCACTGAGATTTGAACCGGAGATCCCCTCGTTACCAGTCGAAGACGATACCCACTAGGCTACGATCGGCTATTATACATGCTACTTAAGAGGGCTATCTGACTATGAAGCTAGAACATTCAAAGCATTCTGTTAGAAACACCATAAAACTCCGTAAACATGCTTTAAGAAATACATAAGTTAGTAACCTACACTTCCAGTCAACGAATCTATTTCAAAGTCCTTACACAGCCGTTATAGTCTCTTATCGCTCGCGGAAAAAACGACATTTTAAATCTATCTGTTCTACAGTCTATCTCTTTTATTTTATTTTTATGATCTAATCTACCATAGTGCGTTGGCGGTCGTAAAATATGATCAACTTCGTCGGAAAATAAACTACTCTTGAATTTACATAATAGATTTAGTCTTGTTTTCAATCTACGGTCTGACAGTGATTCCCATCCGAGTTGTTCTAAGAGGTCAGTAACACTAACAAGACTATCGTAACGGCTTTTCACGTACCTGGCTGCTCTTCTCTGTACACGTTCTAACTCTGTTTTTAAGCCTGTTTCATGAGGATCCCAAACACTGGAAGCATATTCTAAATGGGGTCTAACGAGGGAGAAGTAGCTTATTTCTCTCACTTTGTCGTCGCACTTGCCTAGAATTCTTTTAACAAATCCCAATTTACGATTAGCTTGACCTGTTATTTCCCGAATATGTTTATTCCACGATAGATCATTATTGAGCCTAACTCCGAGATATTTTACGGATTCTACCGTCTCTAATAGGGTATCCTGAATGAAATAGCTCAGTTGTGGGGAGTTAGATGTAGATGTCTTGTATTGCCTCGAGGTTCTTAGTTAGCACTTCCTTATCTACAACTACATCTACAAAATAGCAAGCCACCTCAGGGGTGTGTGGCAGGGGGTGAGTAATCACCAACATGCATTACACTATACCCTAAAGTTAGTGTAACTACGACTAATTATGTATTAGCATAAATCGCTAATGCTTGTCACGAGGCGAAGCCTCACAAGCATGCACCACTACACTACAGATGTCATCAAAATGGAGAGTGACCTCAATATACATGCATTCTACAACTACACAGATGGACAGGGACTCGAGACCCATGTAGAAAACATGCTAGGCATGCTTATCATTAAAGCTACGAATTTAATTATACACCATTGCGTCGTCAGCAAATAATCTAAGGTTACTGTCAACTTTATCACCGACGTCGTTTATAAACAAAAGGAACAGAAGCGGTGACACTTCCCTGTGGGACACCCGATGTGACTTTTACTTCATTAGAGGTAGCGCCATCTAATACAACCCTTTGCACGCGATTACTTAAGAATTCTCTAATCCAGGAAATTACGTCATCGTCTAAACCGTAGGATTTTAATTTCATGATTAGCTTACTGTGGGAAACTTTATCAAATGCATTTTTAAAGTCAAGAAAAATTGCGTCAACTGGAGCTAAGACCGAGACTATAATATCGTGAGACTAAATACCCGAGACTAAAATATCGTGAGCAAAAAGTGCTAATTGAGTTTCGCAAGACCTTCCCTTTCTGAATCCGTTTGTGTTTTTGTTAATAAGTTCTCTATATCGAGGTGTCTCATAACTGAACTTACAATTATATGTTCAAGGACTTTGCAAGATATATGTGTGAGAGATATCGGTGTGTAGTTCGATGGCTGTTCCTTATCGCCGCTTTTGAATATTGGAGTGACATTTGCAATTTTCCAGTCCATGGGTTTGTACTTTGCTATGAGTACTTTGTGTTCGTTGATGGATTTAATAAATATATTCTGCAAGTAGGGTGCTATTTTACAAGCTAATTCTCTATACACGCGGGCAGGAATTTCTTCAGGACCTGGGGATTTATTTGGACTTATAGATTTTACCAAGTTTTCTATTCCGTGAGTGCAAATATCGATAGGCGGCATCTTTTGCTGGAAGTGATCATTTAACTTTACGGATGTACTCTGTGATGATTTGTTGAACACACGTTGAAAATAAGAATTTAATAAGTTGGCTTTGACCGAGCTGCTTGTTAATAATTCGCCATTTTCGTTTCGTAGTGGAATAACTGTTGATCTATTGCCTTGAACTTCCCTTGACCAAAATGCCTTTGGGTTGTCCTGTAATTGTTATACTAATGTTTTTCTTTTAAAAACCATGAATGCGTTCCGAAAGGCTTCCTTTGTAGTGGCTCTAGACAATTTGTATTTTTCAAATATTAAATTTTGATCACTAGTGGACAAATGTCTACGGAGTTTTTTCATCTTAGCGTGGCATACTCTCTGACGTCTTAACGATTTTCTCACTTCTGCATTGTACCATCTTGGTTCGCTGCCCTCTTTTTTTACTTTACTTGGAATGTATTTTCTGATCCCTGAATGTACGATCGAAAGAAAAGCTTTCCAACTACCCTCCGTGTCTAACTTTAAGCTTGATTCCTGGAATTCGGGAAGAGAATTTTTTAGGTGACTCTTGAACGCATTAAAATCGGCTATTTAAAAATGTAGAATTTTCTTCTTTGTTTAAAACTTTTAATGATATTCAGAGAGAACATTGCGGTAACTACTCTATGGTCACTAATGCCCTCAACAGTGTTTACCTTAATTACTTGTTACGGTATATTTGTTGCCAATAAATCAAGAATATAGTCCCCTCTGTTAGGCGTCGTAGCTATCTGATGTTAGGCATTTGATGAAAACGTGTGCAGCAGGGACTCGCATATATCTTTGTCTCTTCCTCCTGATATGTAACTGTGGGTCGTCCAATGTATAGAGGGCGTATTGAAATCTCCACCTATGGTTAAATTTCTTTCGGTGTTCCTGGATGTGATGTGCTTTATTTGTGCTTCGAGTTCTAAAACTGAGGTGACGTTGGTGTTAGGTGGCCTGTAGTATGCGCACACGAATATTGTTTTTGATTTAGGGCATCTAATAGAGCACCATACAGATTCTATGCTGGTATCTGTGACGGTTTCCGCTCGGCTGACTATGGTTTTCTTTACGGCTATAAATACTCCGCCTCCGGTTCGGTTGGACCTATCTTTTCTGTAAACTTTGAATGATTTAGGAAAACTTTCACTATCAGAAATATCGTAAGTCAGCCAACTTTCTGTGCCAATAATGACGTTACACTCCGTGCTATGAATAAGGTGGTGAAATTCTGGAATCTTATTTTTTAAACTACGGCAGTTAACAACTGCAACGACTAATGCTTCATGATTATTGTTTATGCGATTCAGGGAAATTTCAAGATTACTGTCTTCAATTAAGCTATTCTTGGATCCTATATTCGGAGTACTCTTAGCTAAAGTACTAACTGGCAACACATAATTATTGACCCCACTAATTGAACTGCCCTGTAGCCTACCGTCTATGTTAAACTCGACGAGTTTAACATAACGAGTTACCGAATTGTTGAAGGAATTAGGGTGGGAATCTCTAACTGATCGAAGGGAGAAATACAGGTTAAATCTTTTGCGCAAACTCGGAGCAGACAGTTTTTTGCCGGACGTTCAACACATACTGCTAGATCCAACGTACTACGGTAGAAGCGATCACAGGAATAAAATAAAGGAAATTGACTGCCGAACCGATAGATTCAAAATGTCATTTTTCCCACGTACAATAAGGGATCATAATAGTTGCGATAAATCAATCACATGAAACTCCCGCCCTCAATAGGTAGAGTAGAATTTTCACTTGTGTTTAATAACACCACATAATTACTAACTCTTCACACCGGTCGATTAGCCCGGCATTATTTTATTTTGTTCTTTGCATGAGGTAGTATCTCGTAGTATTCATAAATTAACAGTATCAGTATTATTAACCACTAGATGTGTCTATAGCATTTTTCTTCAAGTTAGTATGTTCTTTTACGTATCACTCTCCCAGTTTCCGGTTGGACTGCGCACTGTTCTCCTGTCTGCTTTTGGCCTGCGCCTAGAGCCAGGGGGAGCGTGCGAGGTTCGGATTTGTTCTGGGATGAGTGCTGCATGCCTGGTGTGGAATCACCCCGTGCCACACACCCCAGTGGTGGCTTGCACGGTACATCGTAGATGTAGAAGTATCCTGCGCGCTACATCCTGCGATGCCGAGTACATTGCTTGTAGTATGTAAAGGGTGTTATTTCAGGTTTTAGCGTGTTACTTTACGGTTTAATAGAGAAATGGTTTAATTAAAATATCTAAAATAAAATTAATGAATTTAGTTGGTAGCCCTGAAAATGGGACTTTGGGGTGGATGTTTTGGGGGCTAACTTCCTGCGCGTCATTTTTAGGGGTTGCATTTTTTTTCAGTATCGGGGCAAGTCCCGAACTTGCGCCGAACGCTTGTCCTGTTATTTTATTAACAAGTCCTTTGAAGTTTAGTTTACTATCTAGTTGTACGCCAAGGTAGTTGGCTTCATCTTGCCATTCCATTGGTTGCTCTTTGATTCGCATACATTGCCTTCTTGGAGTCTCTGCGTCTGTGCTTCGTAAATATTACTGCTTGTGTGTTTTTGGTATTTAGTTGTAATCTCTATTTTTCATACCAGCGTACTATCTTGTCTATGTTTCTTTGGGTGTAATCCATAGCTAGTTTCGTCTTTTTACTCGTCTTTGTTGAGAGAGGGGTGAACTTTAAAGCAAATATACGGAGGAAGATTATTTAATATCGTTTTTCTCTCAAACCCCGGCCTATGTGGAAGAAAGCCGTGATACTTTTCCCGAATTCTCTCTATAGTTTCAGGAAATAATTGCCTCGTTTGGATCCCGAACATAAGTCACGCGATGTCTCCTTGTAAGATAAAATCCATTATTTTCGTAGTAAAAAGATACTAAGGAATGTTGATTTTAACATCCTCCTTAAATTTTCGACAAACAATTTATCCCCTACAAACATTCAGTTCTGACGTTCGGCATGTCTTTTACATTTAACTTCCCTTGGAATACGCATGGTGTTGAAATATCAATCCAAGTCAATTAAATCATTTATTGGTTGCAATTTTGAAAAGTATATCGTCCTTTTGCCATTCAATAACAGGTTTTTTCTGCTCTCATGCTCCCGATTTTTTTTATTGTTATAAAAATACTTAAGTTAAAAAAAGACTTGATGTAATGTGCTCGATGTTTTTTTGAACTCCGTAAGTTTGATTACGTGTCGTCATATTAACGACAAGTACCTACGTCGGTTATTTCCGACGGAGCGTAGGAAATTCTTTTTCGGTGATTATTTATTTGCCCTTTTTGCTTAATACATGTCAAAACGACAAAAAAACAGATCTAGATTAGCCTTAACCTCTTTTATTTACACCTATTTCGTTTTACCACGTTATTGGTTAAGCCAAATTGGTTCGCAAATATTCATCCGTTGCCTTAGTTACGGGAGTAAGAAAATTTGAGCTCGCAATTTTATGTTTGAGTACCTGCGGTTGTATGATACGTGTGTCACAGTATAAATGCTCTTTTAAAAGAAAAACCAGCGGTGCATAATACTATGATGCCATAATTAAAGATTTTGCAATTTAGAGCATCAATTTTTATTTTGAAAACTTTGAACAAGTTTTTTCTGTAGACCCGTTCGATCTTGTTATTCCATTATATTTAGTAGCTAGATATCTTACCTATCCATCCTTTAAGTTGTGTGATCGTATTTATTTAAGGGAGAAATTAATTTTTATGTGTACGCATGTTCGCTTATTACATCGACGTTTCGCGGCATCCTAGGCTATACCATTCGTTTGTTAAAACATTAATTCAAATAAATGAAGATGTGTTACGCACATCAGATTTATGTGAATTTGAGAGTTTGGTTGATTAAGAGTTTGTATTGTCTTATCTCAAAGTAGTAACTTCTATTTCTGGTAAAATTAACATAGCTTAATTAGCAAGACGCGATCCAACCTGATTTAATCAGTGTCTTAATGCCTGATGATACCATGAAAAATCTCAATTTATTTCTAAAAGATTAAAGTAAACAATAAGTTACTTCCATGACTACCACCATCCGCTTTAGCGGGAAGTGATAATCTTCAATGAATTTATTCTAACTATTAATGGTAAGAGGTCACACAAGTGGTTATATAATTTGAAGCAATAAAATCATTCCCTTTATTTTAACATGTAGGTATTCTAAATGACCGTTAAAATTAAATGAGTGGACATAAATGCCTTCTCTACATCCATGTAGGTGATAGTAAAATTTTAAATGCTTCCGGAAATATCAAATTCACCCCTGCCGAAAAAAGAAATTAAAACGATTCGAAAGGAGTTAAGTTAATTCTTTTTTATTTCTTTTATTTGTGAGCACACGTCTTCCATACACTAAATTTTAAGCCAGTTTAGGGGTTAATTAACGCCCCTTGTTTTGAGGGGCCGCGAGTAGCTCAGTGCGAGCAGGCTCTGAATTGAATAGGGCAAGCCGCAGGCTCTCAATTCTGTAAGCCTTGGCTTGGGCACCCCAATGGACGCTTAAACACGCCCGCTTCTCCTTTTCCGTTTATTGTGCATCATAATGCCATTAGATTAAAATTAATTCAATTACCTAATTCAATTTTCATATATCTTGCTTTAATTTTCTTGCTCTAATATATATCAGCTTTCATTATTATATATCTGGAGTGGCCCCGCAACGATCCCAGGTGACGGCCAAATATACGAAAAAAATGTTAAAATCACTTTTATCTCATTTTAAATGACTTTCGAAAGAGTTAGAGTGCAAGCAAGTTTGAAAAATAGTTTTACTCTTGTTCAAACTCGATACTATGTGACAAAACTCAGGGTTTTTAACGTTGAATAAAGTGAAAGAAATTTTTTTTTCGCGTAACCGTGAAAGTTTTCAGTGGTGCGATGCAGGTGATTGATAAATGAAATTCCCTTATTTTAGTAAACGCTTCTTGCACCTTAACTTTTTTCCCTTGGCAACGCTATATGACTGACAAATTTTATTAAGCTGTTAATATTATGATTTATGCTACCGCAGGTACATCATGGCATTGAGTGAAGTATACTATAAGAGTGGAAATATATTCGCGTTTGGGAAACATTTTTAAAATTAAAATTTCAAGAGCGAGCTAGATGGCGTTGATGTTTCCAGTGGAACAAGGCTTCGGTCGTAGCGTCCATCTCTCCTTTCGGCCGAAAAGATAAGATTCATGTATTTCATTTGAAACCCTATGACCAGGCCTTCCCCTCAGGCTCCTCCAACATCGAGAGAGGTAAACAAGCGCAGAACAAAGCACCGGGTTCGCTGTCCTTCGTCTCAAGGCATTGTAGATCCTTTCAAACACTGACTCGGATTCGCAAGCTCACCGATTGCTGAGGTCATGGGACAGCGAGGTGAAGTTTCATTATTCCTGGTTTAGTACGGGGTCAAGTGGCGCATACCCGGACTGGCAGATCTAATGATTTGACTGAAGTTCTCACAAACACATGACGAAGCTAAACAGTCCTTAGCGGAGGTGAAGCAGAAGGAATGCAGTTCTAGACTAAACTCGATGAGGGCCCCTGCCCTCGGTGGGGGGCGGGGAGGGTTGGGGGGAGAGGAGGGGTGGTTGGGCGACCGTTAAGAGGACGCAGTACATAATTTTTTTTCCTCCTCCGAGGGTGAGGTTAGTTTTCTTATTGACCAGTAGAACTACCGAAGTCAGTGCCTACCTAGTCGCCGCATTTGTCGCGAGTGTAGCCTCTACGTACATTTACTTTGCGTGTAGGGGAGGGGAAAACCACGAGCCCTCCCTTCCTTCGGAATGTTTTTGTACCACGTTCTTTGGGACGTCTAAACGGACACGCTGTTGTGACTTCAGCGCGGGTGAGTTTGACTTGGCTCATGGATACTAACTTGGCCAATGGCCGCATGGCAACAGCGGACCAGTCACTTTTGCAGCTCGGTAGGATACGATGCCGAAATGATGGCATGCCGAATGACGCGCTTACCTGTGGATAAGGGATAGCGCGGTTCAATAGCATATAAGTATAATTACGGTAATCTAACGGTTAAGGTATGCTTAAATGGAAGAGAGTAAAGGTCCTCTAGATTTTTCATGGTGCACACCTCCATATACCTTCATAACTTGAACATATCTGAATGCGTATTACGTCTTTTACTTCATCCAATCCAGGATACAGTATCGCGCGCTCATCCCTTTCCTAAACAAATTTGGCCCTCTTACTGATCCTCACTTTATGAATACTTCGCCCTTTGCACTAGCCTTCGGTTAACTAATAATAGGAATGTGTTTATAGCATTATAAATTCGATTTAGTTTCATGAAAGTTTAGTTTTTAGAGGAATAGGACAAGAAAATAATGTATTTTCACGAGGGGACTTTCCCAACTCGACTCAATGATCATGGCCATAGACAATTAGTTGCGATGAAATAAACCCAATGGACATAAAATATTGCTGCATACAATAGCTAGGGAGAATACTACAGAAGGAGTTGACCACACTAACTATTATAGTGTAAGTCAGCACAGTTATAAGGAAAATATTGCCCCACGGAATTAACCTCACAGAAAAGACCACAGCATAAAAAGCTACTTACGAAATATCCAACATAATATTCTGTAGTATGAAATTTTGATTTGTCTTACGTTAATGGTTAATTAAATTGGTAATAAGCGCTAAATAGTCGATATAAACATTATTCCGGAACCACAGCCGTCCGTGCATTGATGTCAGCAAGCTTCCTAGCGAGAACTTAGAACCACCTCGGCTCTAACATCTGTGGTGCAATCTAAGCAGAGCTCTACTCAATGATGGGATACAGAAAGAGCTATTGAAAGAACACATCATGCTGGTTATAATAGTTTTATTTCTTTTGCTTTTTGCATTTCAAATTTCCTTTCTGATCCCTCTCCTCATCCTTACGTTTGAAAGACTCTTCTCTTGGGCTGCCAAAAGACTAGGGGAATTCCGAATCGGCATTGACCGGGAAAATATCGCATTGCCTAACTCCGGAAGCATGCATTCAAAATAGAATTGTTATAATTTGTCCACCATGAATATCTCCCAGAACACATTGTCCCTGAGGATCCTCTCCACTTTCAACCCCTTCTTCGTCCACACAGCAAAGATGCAGAAGTCTCGCTGAGAAATATGGAGCTGGCCTTGTATCTAAGAGTGGTAATGATGCTTCCGGTTTATTCTCATTCCGTGATTCTTCATCCAAAAATCTACTCTTCCATTTCCGATCGCCTCATCTACACTCATCTCTGCAGCCGATGATGGGCATTTTATTTCCACAATTCTCCGATCCCCTACTATTCTATCGGAAGTTGCTCCTTGGAAAGGGTAAAAACTTCTCTACTATGCTGTTTCCAATGCCACGCGAGCTTTGTCCTCATTTACCCTTCCATACTCTAGGTGAGGAGAATCGAAATAACGGTACATGATTAATTTTTCGCAGCCTGTGTGTGGACGAATTTTACAGACCTGGCCAAAATTAGAGGCAGTGAGCATCTTCTGACGCATCGCAACCCATTCCACGCTTTCCCTCTGTCGTATCGTTTTCCTCTCTATTTCTTTAATTTCTTCCTCATTCATTTTTAGAGATTCCTTGAATAGTTGACAATCAATGTTAAATTCCTCAATAGGCATATCAGGCCTTTCAGAATTGGGACCGTAATCGAAATCAGGCTTTGTCCCAATCAGTTGATTAAGGAGGAACCTGCGCCCTTAAGTACTGTATTCATAAGAAGAATTAAATATCACCTGGTGGGGGAATTTAGGATTAATATATCATTTTAGATATTTCTCTTCGATCTCGATGTTTTTTCCTTCGGTTGGAAGTAACAATTGCCTTCAGCTGTCTTCTTTAGAGTGACCTTTTGTAGTAGTACCCGGGACTCAAATTACAAAAATTATTGTAAAGGGAATGCAAAGGATTTCCCGAGTCAATGCTGACCACAGATCCGGCACATCTTTCTCTTAATGAGCGGGTAAGAGCAAAATTAACTTATTTCCCGCCGATAAATTTTGCTATGATAGCGTTATAATGCTCTAAAGGACTGTTATCGTGAATAAGGCTTCGGCTGTGGCGAATATTGTTTTGTGCTAGGTTTTCAACTTTTCATACACCCGACATTCTTTTAGTGCAGTACATATGTTGTTTTTTCTTCCCGGGGCGTTTTTTCCATGATATAAATATCCTAAATCTACACATCGCTCATTTTCTCCAAAAACATGGCTGGGCCTATTGAGGATATCCTGTTGCAGTAGTTAAATTTTTTTTCGCTAGTGCTACATTTTGGCATTTCCTAAACTCGACAGCTTTTATGACCGCCATTCTTAAGCGTAAAATGTTATCGGCGAATAATTTTAAGTATGGCGGTATTTTTTGTATGTATGGTTATATGTTTTTGAAATTTATGACGGATGTGCTTTTACCTTTGCTCCTCTCGCCATCGCGCTTTCTCCCTTCCATATTTTACTCGCGGCAGACAAATTCAATTTAATGCTACTATGCCTCTTATTTATACGCTGCTTATCAGGAGGCATTTAGAGAAAATAACCCGATAGCTGCTGCTCTTGAGCGACTACAAGCTCCCCTCACGCATTGTTCTCCTCTCGTCCCGCAAACGAGCAGAGAAAACACCATATCTGAGATAGTGTGTTCAATTTCTGATGGAGCGCTCGCGGCGAGAAAATGGAGAACTGCGACGGCAGTGAGAGCTATCATAAACGCCCATTACTGCGCTGCAATTCATCAAAACTCACGTTCGCTTTTCCTAAATTATACATTTATTTGATAAAATTTCGCATCGGCAGTCGGCGTATCAACTACAGACAAGTAACTCTTGGGGGCTACCTAGCCATAAATGGCTTTCCTTCAATCGGCATTCCGCAACATTTCGTTCAAAAGACCTATATTTGTTATAAAACCTGCCTTCCAATATTGGATTAAGAAAAATTTGAAAAAGGTAGCCCCCTTATATCACTCCTTGACTTTAATAACTCAAAAAGCTTGAGTTGAAATAAGCAAAATTGACTGATTGAGAACGGAACGCAGAAGAGTCGGCAAAATAGGGGTGTCCCACGTCCTCTTAAGTCACGATCGTGTCGCAAGGTGGGGGGAAGGGGGAGGGTTCGGAGGTTGGATGGGGACTTCAGGTAGTGGGAGGTTCAGCAAAGAGGAATGGGATTGAAAAAGTACATCATTGAGAATAATAAATTTGTCACGTTTTACATATTTTCGAATTTCCACTTGTACAAGTGCATCCAACTTCACCCTTCTTTTCCACATGGAGGATTTCAGGTTGAAAGCTGCTTTGGTGATTGTTCCAACAAATGCTAGGCAAATAGAGAAGAATGATTATTGTTCCTAAAGCATGCCTCGTGCTCTTTAACTCTTATTTCGAAACTTCTCCTAGTCAGCCCGATATTATATATTGTATACGTATATTTATTTGCACACACCACACGTTAGTTTATACACTCCACTCGTACCTACCCTCTCTTTAGTAAAACTAATTAATTTTTTTATCTCTTGTTATAAAAGGCCGGTTTCAACTTATCTTTGTGCAACAACTTACTTGCTTTGGAAGAAATATTTTCCAAGAAGGGAATTCTACGCCATTTAATGGATTGGTCTTCTGTGAGGAGAGTGGGAAAAATACTTTTCATAGCTAACTTTATGCGTTTCCTATTGGAAAGGGTATCAATTATTTTGGGAGAATAACCGTTGTTGGTGGCTCTTCGTTGTATGATATTGAGTTCTTTAGATTGGTTGGCCTCTGACATTTATGTGGAACTCACAAGTTTTTCTTTTCAACCATGAAGCTGTTCCATAAAGCTACGCCTGAAACCATTAACTTCGACCGAGAGGTGATGAGTCATATTTGAGGCTCCATCTATCCCACTTGTCTTAGCTACCCTCGTACTTGCAAAGCTGCTTCCCCCATCACCTAAAAAGTAAGGGATATCTGGCGTGTGTCGGTCACCTTGTTTCAAACAGCCTCCCCTGACCCCTTAAAAAGTGAGGTCTCATTTCCACTAGTAGCTGGCGCGGGTTAACACTCGGTATTTATTAAGTTTGTTGGTTGCTGACTGGTTGGTTTTATTTTTAATCTTGGCATTTTTCGTATTTATCATTATTGCTTCATAAAAACTTACCCAGCAACGTTAATTTTTGTTGATAATTCGTCTTCCATTCACTTCTGATGGTTTTATCTCTTTTTTCGTTCAATTTCCAAATTGTATCTCGTGGCTGCTGCCTCTCTTTGCCATTGCACATAAACACGGAAAGGGTTGGTTGCTTGAATTCGGGACATTTTTTCTCGCATAAAAGAACGCAAAGACAAACTCTAACGAGCTACACATGCTGTCGTATAGAGAGCTGAAAATTGCATTGAAGTCGGAGTACGGTTTTTGAAAATTTACTTTTAACTATTGTAAATTATTTGACTAATTGTAAATCGCAAATTTTATCAGTGATTTCTCCATGCGTTTTCACATTTGTTTGCAGCGTTGTTGCATTAATAAAAATATTAATAATTTTTTTAAATTTTCAACAGTACCTAAGCCTTATTTTCATAAGTAAGATTTTCCATAGAATATGAGGCAAACGATGTCCTGTCAAAATTACGGTGCCATCCTCATCGTTCCCCCTCCGTCATCACTCAGCAAAATAAACGGTGCTCTGGGGTTGGATTGGGTACGGTTAAGCATAGAATTGTTGTCCGAGGTCTCAGTCTAAATTCTTCGAGTTTTACTTTTGCCTCTGTAGTTAGAGTGAGTTTGTTGTAATGGCACTGGATGTTATCTTTCATCTCATCGACTGTATACTCAATAATTATCGTTGCAATTGATTGATTAAGATTACAATGACTTTTTAGTTCAATTAGATTATTTTAACAATTAATATATTTGCCATTTATATGCTGCTTTTGAAGCAGCGTGCTTGAATTTTTAGTTGTACCATTTTCTACTCACGCTCTGAAACCAAAAGGGTACCTAACGATAGCGTTTTTTCTTGAGAATATGTAACTTGAATCGAGGGTTTGGCATATATTTGTATTGCTTTTTACAAATCGCAGATATGTACTCTCAACACATTCACGCATGAAAATTAGATTCTCGAAAGGAATATTTTCAAACAACTGCAACAAGAATGCTTCCAATTACACAGCTTCATTATTCTCTTCTCTTCTCTTCACTATTCTCTTCTCCATTTAATAATCAATTTTATATAAATTGTCCCTGATTATTAATCATCCAAATAGTTTAGGAATTCCATTACTCTAGATTGTTATAGTTTCGTTTAGTTAAATGAATGTCAGTTCCATAATGGGGAGAGAGCCGTCGAGCTCGTGCAACAGTATCACTTGTGATGCCATATCTCCACTAATAAATGTGATAGAATAATTAAACTACCAGTTTCAGAAAGTAGATACAAATTAATAACTTTTATGTATATAATACATTTATCGTATCTCCCATAGTTAAAAAGTTATCCCAAAAAGTAATTAAAGAATAATTTTTTAAATTTCGGTTACCAAATTGACAATTGGAAGCAATTAGCATACCAGTTGGCAGGAAGAGAAATATGAAGATCTTAAAAAATAACAGAAAATTTTACTTCAAAATCATAGGTGTAACCCACTGCTTTTTAGCGTTGTCATGGTAATTGTAGGACGATTCTCACAAAATGCTTGCGTTGCCATAGTTCGGTAACTAAGAAGTTTATAATGCAAACAATACTTAAGATCGTCTTCCCTACCTTCTGCCTAAATATGCACATTTCCCCATGAAACACCCTATACATAATATAGCTTGGTTCGAAAAAGAATAAAATTTGAAAATTACACGTTTATGCAATTTTTCACATCAAGAACGATTATCACAGGCTTTTAACTCAATTCCATCAATTAATAAGATCAATTAGGTCTAAATATAGGTCCAAAATACATGTAAATGATTAGCTACATTGTTTTATGTAAAGGTAAAGTAACTTACTTACATTAATTTGTTTTTCTCTAATAAATGTATTTGTATAGATATATTTTATAGATTTTTGCGTGATTGACAATTACACTAATATTTTATACCTACACTTAGCACTTTCCTTACATGTGTAGTAGTACAGACACTAACAATAACTTATGTTTATACATCATTTACACGTATTAAGTGAATGTGCCAGCGTAAATATTCAATAATAATTCCCAGTTACGCATAGAGGTATTTCAAAAATTAGCCAAAAAATATGCTTCAATAATGAGGCACACTTCTTTAAAAGATTTCAAATTCTTTCTTTGAATGTCTTATACACGAATCATTCATAAGCAGTGTAAAAATATCAATGCTGAAAAATTTAGAGCGATAAAACTGAAAGATTTTCCAATCGATGCAAATGCAGTAACGCTAATTCTAACTCGAATATGTGCCTTAATTTTTTGAGGCACATCAATGAAATTAGATGCAAATAATACCTGAAACTATGAAATATTATTACAGAAAAAATCAGATCGATTCATGAAATGCTGAATAAGTTACAGTAAAAATATTAGTTCATTTTTTCCCAGTAGCAATGTTAAAATTGACAAATTAGGGGATTCTTATAGTATAATGTACGATAATTCAGTTACTTAGCAACGAAAAAGTTTGTAAATTGTTGTACGCTTATAAAATTATAGAATTTTAAATTACATATGGTCTCAGCATTAAATTTATGGATTGATCAAAAAATAAATCAGAGTAACATAGGTAGCTCAAGTTACGCGGATTTCCCCATATATACCTTGATTTACAAATGTATACACCTGATGATGATTCAGTGTATAGAAACCCTGGTCGAATAAATTTTAATCTGTGGAAAATTGCATCTTCTAAGTTTTTTTATTATGTTCATATTCCACAACTTGCCTGATACTTCCCTTTCTGTTAGAAAATCTTGTTTTGGGATAGAAAAAATAATAGAAGAGCAGTACTACATGTGTTGTGTGTCTAAAATTGCCGCACGTACAAAACATTTTTAAATATTCCATGGCGAAGAAGATACACTTGGAAAATGCCTAGATGTCGAAGACGATTCCAATATATTACATCTTAGGGATGGAGCGGTTTACGAATCATATGAAGATTACTTGACCTGCTAAGGTGCGGATATGGGCAATAATCTTATTTTCGTCTCCATGAAATAATAACGTGAACCCTCATCTTTTTTCGCAAAAACTGATTGTGAATACAACAAAGAAACATTTTCTTTGATTCCATTTATCTGTTATATATTTTTGATTCTATTTTTATCGTGAATTGTAAATGTAAAAATTTATTCTATAATGAATATTTAAACATTGGAGGTAATAGTACGCCATAAATACTGCAAAACTCTGCGGATTCTATAATTCCACGTTAAATGGTTTTGATATTTTACAGAGAAAAACATGCACTATACTTAGTCAACTTCCTCTTACATCATATTCTAGCTATAACTTAGCAATTAAACAATTCGCACAATATTTGATCTCTTGGGCATGTGATTTACACCACTTTTACCTGATTGTAACAGAATACAAAATAGTTCAGCTGCTTTTTTCACAAATGCAAAATGAATATTATTAGAAAATACAGGCTTTATCGGCGATGAGAGCCATTGTCATTAACTAAATTTATAACCCTAGATATATGTATTTGAGAAATAATGAAAAATCTTTCTTTGTAAAAAATATATTTGTTAAATCTAAAGGTACAAGCAAGTATAAGTATAAGTATAAGTTTTAGCAAGTATAAAATACGATGAAAAAAGTGTTTTTCTGTCTCCCCATCTTTAAGGCTTTGAATATCTCAGTTTATGTAAACGTTAATTTATTCTCCAATGTAATTGAAAGCAAATCTTCGGCATACATAATTAGAATATTCGTTTGTTTTAGACATGACGTGGCGTTATATGTTATATGCGATAACCTACTGCGTTTTATTACTAGGCACCGTCAGATTGGTCCAGAAACCGAAAAAGACGGACAAAAGTCATTCTTGCCACTTTCTAGAAACTCGCTTTGAAATGCGGATGTAATCTAATTAATGTCTGATCCATCATGCTGAATGCTTAGCTATGCATAGAATAAATTATTAAGCCCTGCAAATCGCTTAAAGTAGCTCCGTATTTCATGAAAACGCGTTTTTTTTTTTTTTTCGAAAAATGCACCTCTGTAATATTTTTCTATATCGCGTAGTTATAAATTGAAAATATGACAGTGGAACATGACAATTTATGGACTTTGCACTATCGGAAAAAGTTAAGCTTCAATCGCTCAGTGATTATGATATTCGGTGGAGGACAAATTTTCTGTGTATTCTTTGTATGAAAAAATGTATTCTTTTCTACAAAAATTGAGTGTAACTATTGAATCACAAAACATGTGACACGGAGATTTTTACGCTGTTTTTTACGTTTACTGTATTGGGATTTTTAAAAATATTTATTAGCATTCGGAAAACAGCCTCAAGGCCTATTACATCAGGCATTGTAAATTAACAACAACTGACATGCACAGACATCCATGTACTGGAAGGAGAAAAATCCTCCCCAGGTGGGACTTGAACCCGCGACCTCCGGGCTAGCAGGCGAGGACGTTACCGCGCCGCCACCGAGGCTTACGAAGATATTAAAACAGAAACTATCTGCGTATTGCCTAAAACGATTGATAATTAATTATATGACACTTCCGCGTACGTGAACGTATACAGATGTTAACACTCTTGTGTTAAGATGTTGTAAATAACGCTGGTGGATATCGATTATACTCTTAACAATTGCATTGCCTCAGTGAGAAAAAAAGAACGCCGTGAAATGGACTCACACTCAGCTTCAAAATTGCTTTTATTTGATTTCCTCCAAAGGGTGGTTGCGTCCTTCCCAATGTACTTCCCTGTCTTCAGTCTTAGCTACATCGCAAGAGCTATCATACAAAGAAACGTCATGTTCAGAAGCGGAGGTGTTATCAGATCCGGTAATATTTCTCCTCCTGTGTCCTCCTCCAATCCTTCAGCATCTTCATAATGTTATGGTGGATGAACACATAAGAGCATGCTGTAATGTAACTTATGGCATCATTCTCCATGATTCTGTCACAATGAATGAAACACATAATGTAAGAACGCTTACTTTGAAAATGGTTATAATATCACCAGTAAAGACAGCAAGACAAAATTGTTCTTGAATCAATGCACGTACCCATGAAGTTGATAAGCTGAAGTATTCGGTATTACTTCATGGTTAGAGTATATCAGTGGCGAATATAGGTTATAATTTTGTGGGGACCAAGACCGGCTAGCTAACGGCGACTGGTTGTAGTTTACTGTCCGACACAAGATTATGTGCACTCGAAGCTCAATTACCAAATAACCAATAATTGTACATAAAAACGAATTACATTATTTTCCTTGGTTTATCCCGCGTTTATCTGTTATAAATAATATTTGATAACATTTAGAATGATATTTTTTATTGATACGAGAATGTAAAAAGTGCCCGTTTTTATGCGTATTTCAAGGAGTCGCGTTTAAAATTTGTTTTCTTGAAAACGCGCGGTAATATTATGGGCACTAAATTTTATAAACTGATAGATAATACTGTTGTTTATGTATATAATATATTATAGAATTATATCTTTCCAATCAGAAAGACTTAATTGGAATTTTTTTTATTTGTCGAAAGATTTTTATTCAGTTCATCATGATCTACTTTATTCAAAATTGCGTAGTCTTGGAATTAATGGTGTTGCCTTGTCTTGGGTCATACCTATCAAACCGTAAGCAAATGGTTCAAATTAACACTAAGCAAAAATCGTGCACTAACACGATTAAGTCCAATTTGGTTGAAACCAATTTCCCACAGGGTTATTATGATATTGGGCCCACTTCTGATCGTCATATTCATTAATGACCTTCCCTCCCACTTACCCAATTAATAAGTGATTTTGTATGCCAATGACACATCTACAAAAAGAGTGGGAGACAATTTTGCAGATGCTTTTAATTCTGCTCATCAAACTTTAATCAAAATGTTTAATTGGTGTAGGTTGAATAATTTGAAAATGAAAGAGATCAAAACCAATTTTCTACACTTTCACAATAAAATTAATCCACCTATATTGACCCCTTTTCTTAGAGTGGATACAAGTAAACCTATAAAGAAGTCTAGATCCGTAAATTTCTTGGGGATATAATTGACTGAAAACCTTGATTGATATCCTCACATTAATGATATAGTTTTTAAAAATGGTCACTGGGACATTTATGATCAGAAAATTTGTCCCTACTACTTCCGTGGAAATTTTGAAACTAGTATACTATGCCAAAGTTCACGCTTACTTGACCTATGGAGTTGTCTTATGGGGTAACTCGAGTGCATCAATGAAGACATTTTCTATGCAAAAGAGGTCTATAAGGGCCATGATGAGTGTACCCATCAGAACCCCTGGAAGGCCTGTTGTTTAGGCAACTGAATATCATGACTTTACCCAGCACATATACTTTTTATATATTTTTCTCTCATGTTATTTGTAAAAAAGAATCCATCTATGTTCGTTCCTAACTCGATGGTTCATAGTCACTTAACTCGGGGAAGGGATAATGTTCACCTGCGAGTACAATCACGTTCTGTATGTAAGAAAGGCCCTATTCACTCGGCATCACTTTTGTACAATAATTTATCTACAAACTTTAAATTTATGTCCTCTGTGATTTCTTTTAAATTAAAACTCATAGAACTACTGCTCAATAAATGTTATTATAGTTAGCAATCATGTACATCAAAGTCTTCTGGGTCGTTTTCAGAATCAGAGCTCTTTGAATTTAAAACAACTGGCTGCACTTCTGTAAGTAGCTCACTCAGGTGACCATTTTCCAAATTGCCGTCTTCAATTTTTCTACTGTGTTTAATACAGCTTTTCTACAACTCGGGCATTACATAGCGTAATACTGATTGGCATAGATCCTTAATCACTCCGACGTTTTCTTTTATCTCCGAATTTGCTCTTTTGAATTTTGAAATATTATTTTTTTACATATGCCCAAAGTAGTTCAATGACATTCATTTCTCAATGTGAAACTGGCAGCCAAATTAGTTCCACGTCCTTTCTCAGCTCTTTAGTTTCGAGTTTCCTCTTGTGGGTTCCAAAGTAAGGTCAAGCTAGGTTAATTAAGGATTTCTTTGTCATCGATTGAAAATTAGATGTGTATGGCGGAAGAGGGATGTCCTTTTTATCAATCCAATCGATGATTGCTTCTTTTTTCCAAGCCAATGTTGGATTAATTGTGTCAGCATATTGAATGAAAAGCCGTAACTTTGTGATTCCACATTTATTTATTGTAAACGACCTGGGTTTCGACGTAGCATGTCATCATCAGGTACAATTATCTTAGACCTGATGATGACGTGCTACGTCGAAACCCGGGTCGTTTACAATAACTAAATGTGGAATCACAAAGTTACGGCTTTTCATTCAATATGCTAAGCAAATTCCATAAAGTTACGCCTGAGACAACGGAGTAATTGTTTCAGGGTCTAACGTAGTGAGGCCTGATCAATGACAACTGCAGAATTTGGTGGGAGAATTGTCAGAATATGTCGAATCCATTCCTCAAAATGGCGGGCATTCATGTCCTTGTGGTAATCTCCCGTTCCTTTCTTCCCCGCAAAACACAGCTAAGCGCCCTCCAAAAATCCATCTTCATTTCCTATGTTCACAATTATTATACGTTTTCCCGCACCTGATGGCGTCTTAAATCCACCTCTCCAACCGAAAACTTCTTAAAGATGGTCATGGTATTCGTCAAAATTTGTGTAGCACAGTTTAATGCTTCAGTTACGCATTCCTACCAAGCATAAAGCCCTGGTTACACGATACATTAACATGTACGAGTTCATGTACATTGGCGAGAATGATTTCATGTACGTTTGCGTGAACTGATTCATGTACATTTGCGTGAATGAATGGATGAATCAGTGGTTACACGGTACATGAAACCGCACATGCATTCGCACAATTTTCATGGTACGTATTTGCGATTGCTGTTGTTTTTCTCTTCATTAAGCGCAACATTCAAACTATTCAAACGTTCATAAAGTCAACCTACCTACTATAAAGGAGACTATACTTATACTATACGTAATAATTCAAATTCAGAATTTCAGCGGTAATTACCCTCAAATTCCACATATGCTTTCCCGAGTGGTAGTTCTTCAGATGAAAGATACTCGAATGTACTTGCTAAATCACTTTTTATACGTCTCGGGAATTATATTGCAGTTATGGTGAGGTACCTATATTTGTCTACTCGAAAATCAAATAATTATAGTAGAACGAATGCATTGGATCAAAATCTTATTTAAATGTTAGCTGTATGGTACGTGAGGTATTCCCTGTTGAGAAAAAGTGCGATAAAAACCCTTTTAATGGAGAATCGATAAAAACGCATGTGAATACTTATTGAATTTAATCTATGAATAAACTCAACTATAATGGATAGTAACATAATGGATCGTAAAAACATAGAAAAACATGTATCCACATACATACATATATACATGCATACATTGAGTTTTATATGTATAAAGATTTTGTAGCGTGTCAGTCAGTCATTCTGTATCCATGTTGTTTATTTCTCTCTCAAGTTTTGAGCTAGAGAAATGAGGTTTGGTGCATTAAACGTGGATTCCCTGTCTTTATGATTTGTAGTAGCAGCTTCAGGATTGTTAGCAGTTGGTTTTGCAAAGAAAAATGCAAAAAACCGTGGGTATTAAGCTCATAATCCGTAAAAACTGCTAAAAAACGATGAATTTATTTAGGTTAGCAACGGTGAAGTAAACAAACAGTACTCATTAAATTAAAATAATTTACAAACCGTGTGGGCGTATAAACGTTGTTAATTTATCTTTTTCAGGTAAATGTTGATTGCACTACGATATCTGTATTACTTTTTTTTCATTTCTTTTATTGCCCTTGATATATAGCTACTTTTACGCATATGAAGTTATTTGGTGAAGATATTTAGAAATTATCCGGGTGAATGTTTAAATTTATGCCACTGCAAAACAATAAGGAGCAAGTCAAATTTATGTAAACTCAACGTTAATATAACCAATTAAGTGCTTTGATATTTGGTTTTATTTCATAAAATATACGATTAGCTAGCGTAAGTGGAACGAATCTCAAGAGTTTTCCATGCATTGAAGTGTCTGGATAAATACCAAATTTGTTAATGTATGTCAAATATTACTCCCGTGCTTGCTGTTTTGGGGAAGTAAAATTGCCAGTGGGGCACCTAAAACAATGGTATGTGCAAGAAATGCCTTACTGTTTTTATAGGAACTCCAGCTTTGATGAAACCATGCCTGCTCACGATGACCAACCATTAAATGTTTTTGCAGTTTTTCGGGACTCCCGGGATCACTTTTTTAAGAGCAAGTCTATCTTTCTCAGCTAGACTGCCTTCAAAGCAGGCAGCAGGTCTGCTAGTTTAGTCATTAAGTCTGAAAGGCGTGTGATAATTTGTTTCCCTCCGTATTTAACCACATAGTTCTACTGCTATTTTTCCTGGACCATCTCAGCCAGCACAATGTAATAAATAGAACCAACATACACAGAAACCTTCCATATATAACGGAGAATCTGTATACGGAAAGAAAAATGATTTCTGTATAATTATGTCAGTAGGAAATCAGAGAAATGCTGGAGAAATATAAGGGATAGATTTCCAAAATACAACAGAAATCATTTCACTATCAGCGAAAAGGGGGCTACGTAGCGGACATAAGAGGAACATACACTATATGCAGTGTATTATACGGAAATTATCTCGTGTAAAAACAGTTCTTACACGTGAAATAAATTCCCCATAAATCCGTTTTTATGTCTTTCCCAAACTGGGTAAAACATGTGTATGCAAAATTCGCGACTGGTTTGGATTCATATTCGACCGAAAAAAAATTCCTCAAGAGAGCCGCGAACCCTAGAACCTAACTTGCACTATCCTCCTAGCGCCTTAACCCACTCGGCCACGGTGTCACTTGAATTGAGGGAAGCAATGCAAAAAACTAGTTTCCCATTCCCACATGGTTGCAAACAGTTCCGTGCACTTGCAAACGACCTCCAAATGATGTTATCTTGAATCAAAACTTAGATCATGTCAGTGGCGAATATTTAGGGCCACTCACTCAATATATGTTAAAATCTGTTCCTTGCATGGTGAGACCAAAAAAAATCAATTAACTCCAAATCACGTAAGTCCTCCGAATATAATTTAATAGCAAATTCACTGCATTATTGGCATTAGATCCAAGTGATCTCTGCGAATCGAAAAGTTAGGGAAGTTCTTACGCTGTAATTTCTCTAGTGATATATTCTCCCAATTTTTTCCCTTTCATTTCTGTAAGGAATATCTTCTGTGCTGGCTGGTATTATTATTCATTCAGTTATACATATTGAAGGACCAAAGTCCATTTACAAGAATTATTATGCAATGATAAGGAAAATTCCCATCACAAAAGTACAGTAGAAAGGTATTAACAGTTGTGTGCCAATTTCGCTTTTAGTTGTTAATTTGTGAAACTATTTCTTTTACTATTTTTAGTTTGCCTTTGGCAGTAAAAGGTGTCGCCCAGACCTTCTAGAGAGTTTGATGCCATTTCAGACCCATGTCTCAGCACTACAGTTATGCCTTGAACTTGTGATTCCATGAAAATCAGGTGAGTTTTTATTAGTCTCCAATCTCATGCTCACTAATGCCCAACCGATTAATAATTCTTCATAAACTTACCAATCGAGAGTAATATTTAGTAATAATTTCCTAATGTACGCAGGGAAATGCTCACTCAAGCATTTTTATGTAATTCATTTTTTGCTTATTCCAATTACTGATTGTTCTGATGGCTAACAGATTAAATATGAAGAAAGTGGTCCTCAGCAGAATGATTTATTTGGTATATGGCCTCAAATGCGTTCACTAGAACGCTTCATCATTATTTTAAATACACTGTTTTAATTGAAACCCAAATCAGTATCCTTAGATGTTTCACTTATATATGTAAAGTGAGTCTCGTTGTCAAATAAACGCTGATGAATTGTGATTTTAATTAAAGTATTAGATATTTAAATGAGAAAATAATTTAAAGATAAAAATATGGCAGAAATAATACATGCCATGGCCGAAATAGTGCTTTCAGACTGGAGCAGGATGCAAGGGCAAAACTTATATCCATGCACTTAAAGTTCATGGATAGAAGTTTTGACAAAATAAGCTCAGTACTATCATTGCAATGATAAATACGATAGTAATCCACCATCCGCATACCTCATGTATCACTCAAAAGCATAACCTCCAAAAGTGACTTCATTTGTCTTCACTCACCTTATTTATTTCATTCTGTTAATTTTCACTATATTCAATTTCACTGTTATCATTGACAGTCGGCTAGAAGCCACGGGTGATAATGTAACACAGTCATGTTTTTGTCAGAATCATTTCATCCTCTATGTTTGGACTCACCTATCCTTGATGGTGCAAATGACCCAAGCTGCCAGTCAGAGTTCTGCATTAGGTGTACTCAACGAGGCTGGATTGTAAAGCCCAAAGCCGAGCATACCTAATTCAGGTCCCGTCTCATTTCTCTGCTGCAAGTAAGCCCAAGTCTGCCCTATTAAACACTGCCCAGTTACCAAAGTTATCTCATACTCACCAGTCAGAAAAGGGTGGACTTACGACTGCAGTCAACAAGCCTGCATTTCTTAAAAAGCAGTTTATTAATTACATATCTTACTCCAGTATGTGCAGGCAAACTGAATTTTATATAGTCTGCACCGGTCTAAATGCGAAGGAGAAAACTCCAATCCCTCGGTTGCAGCTATTGTGCAAAGTGGACCCGTGTGACAACTGCATTCCTAGCTAGTCAGTTCAGCAGCATTCACTAGCAACTTTAAAGTCCAACTGAGTTGCATCTGGTGCAGAACTCGGCCATCAGTCATCCCCCTTTTAACTCAAACTAATCTTGACTGCGAGGGGAGTGATTTTGAACTGCATGGTAATGCTAGAATAAGCAAATGTGTTTAAAAGTTTGACTTATGGGAGTGAATTAAAATTTTGCTAAACATTTACTTTCTACGTATCTCATATTTATCAGGGTGAACCCAATTATTCCATCACTTTCCACTAAAATATAAATTGGTTAAGTGTATAACTTGGGGGGGTTTTTCCTCTGGCCACATAACTTCTGTACTGTTTTATTCCAGTACCCTAAGATTTGATTCCATGGTCAATCACAGCCCTGATTTGGCACAAAAATAATGGTACAAGACCCAAACCCATGAAAACTTGGGACATGAGTTAACCTAAAAATGATAATGGAAAGTCTTATTTCTATGTCGTCCTCTTTAATCCTCTCTTAAGTAGCTGTACATCATTTCACATCTCGACTTTTGCATGGGAAAAATAATATGATCATTAAAGACGCCTTGATCTATTCTCAAATCCATTTATGCACAATTTAATCAATAAGCATTAGCTGATAAATTAAATTGCACAATGTTTATTTTATTGTAAATGTTTTGTTAGGACAGGATGTTAGAGAATGGCAAACCGGAATCTAATTTCACCTATGCATTCATGATTCTCTCCTTCTGGTAGAAAAGATATAGTTACACAACATCTTCCCCTCTATCATGACCCCCCTCTTATCTGCCACTTCTAACTTCTTTCTGTCCATTCTTACTTCCCTTACTTTCCTTCCTCTTTTCAGCCACCACCCCAAGTTCATTACCTTTAGTTTTTCATTTCGTTTATTGTATCCTCTCCATCTTCCACACCCTTATCTTCAATGCCACTATTCTACTCTCATCGTCAAGTGATATGAAACCCACATATGTTACCTACCTTTCACACCTCACTACCGCAGTTAATGACATATTACTTTCACACACAATATTGATAGCATTCTTCCTTTATTGCTATCTGATCTCCACTCCATGCAGTGCTACACTTCACATTATACTCCTCACTATTTTTTTATAACATCCTTACCAAAGGTCCTTTCATCAGTTCTTTCGTACTGGTGAACACTCTTTCACTAGCATAGTTCCCCTTCTAATACCTTTAATTTTATATTACTTACCATGCTACTATTACTTAATTACTATTTAATTTTTAATTCTATTCCTTGAACTCTTGCTCAACTCTTCCTTTGGTACAACATGCCCATTCATCTCCACCCGCTCTTCTATATTCCCAGCCTTATGCTTTCAAGTTGTGATCTTCAACATCCCATTACCTCTAAATTTTACATTACATTCCTTTAACCTGGGTTGCCTCCTAAACTCTTTCAGCAACTTTATTTCCACTCCAATAATGGCAAGTGTTTCTTTGACTTCCTTTCCATCCATCAAACCCTTTTTCTTTTTCATCCACATCTGCAACACTTGCAACAAATTTTCATCCTATCCAGCCGTGCTAGCTTCTGGTAGAAGAGCCCATATCGATTATTCTGTCAGCTGACAAAATTTGTTAAATCTTTCGGCGTTATTCCTTTATCTCTAATCAATTACAGAGGAGAGCAATTGACAAGTAAATTACATTAAAGATTTATCCAAATTGTCAATATAAGCAAAGGAAATAGACTCCTATCTAGGATTCTATAGCCTTTGATTCTATTGGCAATTTGGATTACTCTTTAATTTATCTCAAAGCAAAAACTGCTTTCTTAGAAATGCATTTATTGATTAGGTTTAAAATTTATTTTACAATGCTATGTTTCTTATAAAATACTAAGTACATTACCTTATTCCATTCTTCATCTCAGTATATTTCCTTCCTCTATATTTTCCATTTATTAAGCTTACTACTTCTTTTTCCTTTCTCTCTAAACATTTTTCCTCCACCACGACTACCCTCAGCACCTTATCAAAAAATTGCTTCCTATATCCACGTACACTATTACCTCTTTTTTAAAAGATATCTCATTTTATAGGTATCATACGTATAGAAGCTCATTTTGCCTCTTTGTCTGTTAAAAAATTTCTTAAAGGTACTCTGGTATTCATAGTAATTAGTTCAAACGTCTCTATCCATTTTTGCCTCTCAAGCGTTTTTTACCAGGAAATATTTCTGAAACCCTTGGGGTTTTTGAATTTTTCCATGCTTCATATGAAATTCCAAGTTGATTATATCATCCTAAGCAAGTCAAATCAATTAATCACTCTCCTCTCGCCCCTCCCATTCCATTTCTTGTGTGCATGAGTTGACTGAAAGCCTTGATCACATTCCTTTTGTTTACTGTCTGACTAATGCTTTGCTAACTGTATATTCAAATTATTCACTGCCACTTCAACTTTTAACGCTACTAAAAGGTCCTCCTATGATTCCATCACCATCTGAGTTGAATGATATGAGAGATATTCAACTCAGCATATGAGTTGAATAATGCTGGTGATAGCACAGAATCCTATCTCACCCAGCCCCCGCCCACCATGTTTCTCCCTCAGAATCTTTAACATGTGCTGTCTGATGAGATGTTGTTCCATCCCATCTACTCCTGATTTATACGGTGAAATCCTCAACCACACCTCCTCAAAACCTCTGCAGAGTAATTGTCTACTACAACTGCTTTATTCACTATCATTTTCATCTATAAAACTTCTTTCTCGCCATTTAATATTCCTGGGCATTCCCTATCCATTCTACTTCTGCCGCAAAAATTTCTTTAGTACCCCATTTCCACGGCATTCAGCAAACACCTATTCCTATCCTAGGATAGTCCCAGGTTTTTCTTCCCAATATTAACGTCGGGAGAAGAAATACTTTTGTACACTGCCATTTTTGCTTCCCTAGACTATTCCTCATTCCTTGATATGCACCATGTATTACAACTTTCCTTCTATAATTCACACAACTGTTAATATTTTGCCTAATTATTTATGTACATGCTAACCTGTATTTCACTAACATTCAGCCACGATACACAAAATCGTACATATGTTAAATTATTTATTCATTTTACCCATCATGCAATCATTCATCACATTCTCCGTATCAAAAACAACTATGTACTTTGGTCTATCACATGTTTAACCACAATCCATTCCCCTTGTTGCTTCACAGAAGTTCGAGATCGCTGTCATATAAATAAAAATTTACCCTTAAAGTAACAGCAATTAATAGTCAAGTCAAAAGATATTTATCGATTTGTTTAATTTATCATTACATATTCATCTGATTCATGCAAATTATCTTTCATTTCTCACCATAAGCTCATTTGGTGTGATATCGGAGTCGAGGAGACATAAGTCACAAGCATTTAGTAATGAGGCTAGCAATGTCCATGGTAACTTGTCCGGTATTCATAGAGTTTTCTTTTCATACAGGCCATTGGCAGTATCTTCACGAAGGCGTCCTCCAAGCCCATAGCCATTGTGGGTGCTGTACCAAGATGAAAATTCCTAGTGATTTCCTGGGTCATGTTATCTTCTGGGAAAGCTTGGCACGTCATCAATCTTCACAACACCAAGTGCAGAGCCTGAAAAAAACATGAAACGTGTGTTATAGTACTTTGTATTTTTATTGTTCATAATTTATTTAAAATTGGAAGTTGACATTGTAGTATTCAGTGCATTAGCATCCAGTTAATATCACAGAGTTTTCATAATAACATTAGTTTAGTGCTTTTGAATCTAAAATATAGCTCTGGATAATGTACCTAAATGATGTTTGTAGTGGTTGAAATAAGTGTAGCAATTTAAAAATAAAATAGATTGTACGAATTCTGTTATCATCATTTAAATGTCCAATATGATCAACCGCCTGCCTGGTCATTGAAGCAACAGCCTAAATACAGAGGAGGTAAGTTAAACGTGGCGCAATGTGCTGCTGCCTCGTGTTCCTGTTCGAAGCACTCTTGAAAAACTCAGGAAAAAAAACGAAGTCCAAACTTTTATCCTGGGCGTATAGGTGACACTCAATACACCCGCCTTTCACTTGCCCCCATTTGACAGCTTAGCGCTTGAGGTCACGGGAGGGATACAGTAGCAAATATGAAGTGGACACACTTACAATGAAATAGATACTGTTACAATCAAATGGATACAATGGGAGGACAAACTGCAAAGCCCCACGTTTAAGACACCTGACCTGGGGCGGGTAGCGTTGGTGATTGGGGACGCGTTACCAAAGCCCTCCCGCCACCCTGACTACCTAGGTTTAGGCCTTCTTTTTTGACTGCGAACTGCTTTGCTGCAAGTACTAAGTTCTTTAAATGATTCCCCTGAGTTTATTTAAACGAAAATAAATCTCAAACCAGAGCAAACATGGGCAAGAATATTTTACCCGAATAACTCTCATAGAGAAGTTCAGTGAAATTATTTATAAAAGGTCTTTTTCGATAATTATCTGTATATAAGCTAACAAAACTGACCGCGTAATTCAAAACTTGCCGTCTGGACTTAGAATATTTTTGCTTATTCCTCAAAGCGTCACCTGTACGAACTCTCATTATTTCCGATCATTCGCACTCATCTTGACTTTAAGTAAGGACTTAAAATATTTCTGTTACGCCTTCAATTCCTTCTTTTTTGGGACATAGAATATTTTTGGTCTGCCTCCCTTCTCTAAGGACTTATATCGTGAACTTCAAATACCAGTTTTCCCCAAGTTCCTATCGACGCGTGGTGGCCTAGTGGGTAGAGCACTGGGCTGCTAACCAGAGAGCGCGGGTTCAAATCCCGCCTCAACCTGGGCGCGTCCGGCCGACCTCAAGCTGTGAGCCATGGGTACCGGATGGATTTCCGGGGGGACCTGAGGGGGGTGGGGGGATTGGGGTACATCAGGGCCCTCATGGGGATAATTAGTAGCTTATTAGCTGTTAATTAGTGGCTTAAGCTGCTAATTAGTGGCTTATTAGCTTCTGATTATGCTTGCAGGGGGCGCGGCGCTGGGTTCATTCACTGAGTGAATGGCTCACCGCCGTCGGTTTCTTGGTGAGCTCTACCCTCACCAAGCAACTGGGGTATAGGTCCTTCTTTTTTATATTTCGTGGTCAAGAGTAAATAAAAGATGTATCCTCCCCCTAGAAAAATATTTCTTTTATAAAATAATTTACCGGACTTCACAAGAACCTTATATCCGGAAGAGAAAATTCTCTCCAGGATTCCTCCTCCCTTATTGCCGATTAAAAAATATTACAAGGTTTTTTTATTAGAAAAAGTGTCAATATATAAATATTCTTGCTATGGAATTTTTTTTCAACAATTCGGGGTGAGGAATCGAGGAGAAAATTTTCTCTTCCAATTTTAATTTTTTTTGACAACCCGATAAATATTAAAATATATTATTTTCACGACCGGAATACAAACATATTTCTCCTCTACAGTTTTAAGGTTTTTCTTTGCTCAATTTACTCCTCTCTGACTAACTAATCCTAGCCCTCAGCCGTGTTTTCCTCCACAGTTCGCCTCCATAATTCACCTTCCGGGACATTGAATACAGTGATCATTTCCACATGCCACGCATTTTTCAAATATTTTTTTCGGGGATTTTCCCGCAACTTTTTGATATTTTAAAAATTAGGACCCGAGAAAAGAATTGGCCTCAAGTATAAAACGTTTTACTCTATTTCTTAATAATATTTACCACGGCAAGCAATAATTTATCGGCACATGAATAAGGCCTGTTCCACTGTTCTAAGTCTGCGTATTATCGAGTGAGGGGAAATAAGGACGTGTGGCAGGGACTGTTGCTACATAAGCCACGAAAAATGAGGGAAAAGGAATTAAAAGAGGGAGCATGAGGCAAAAGTCAAATTTTAACCGAATCGATTGTTTCGAAGTTAGCAATAATCTATAACTTTGTCCATATCTCGTGCAGATTCCGGAACGCGAACAATTATTCTTCATTAACATGTTAGAAACATTCAAAATATGCATCGCAAATTTAATCACAAGTCGCAAAATTAATATAACCTAAATTGACTCAGAGACAATCCGTAAAACTTGGGCCACGGATTACTTATTACTAATAACGGCCAGGTTGCTTAGGGAGATCTTACCCCGCCAAGCCACTGGAGTAACGGTCCTTTTTTTAGCTTTCGCGCTTGATAAGAAATAAAAAAGTATGCCCTCCCCCTATAGAAATATTTCTTATAGTAAGATTATTTACCGGATTGCCGAAAACACTTCAATCAGGTTGGGGTAAAGTTTGCCTTTTTATTACTCCTCCCGGATTGTCAAATTAAAATTCAGGAGAATAAAAAAATAACTATAATTTTAATTAAAGAACAGATTTTTTTTCGAAAATCTGGGAGGTGGAATCAAGGAGAAAAACTTCTTTGCTGGATTTAAGATTTTTCACAAATCAGGTTGGGAAAATATTAAAAAATTATTCACGACCGAATAGCTCCTTTTCCTCCACATAGTTTCGTCTCCAGAATTCACCTTCTAGGACTTTGAATAGAGAGGTCAGTGTCCAGGACTGCGAGCGCGTATTTTTTAATTATTATTTTGGATTTTGGACTTCCCCGTTTTCCCTTCGCTAATTCCGCAATCGTTTTTATATTTTTTATTTAAGAACTGATACAGTTATTGGTCTCAAATTTAAAAAGTTTTACTTTAATTTGTGATACTTAATATCTACAATGAATAACAAACCTTTTGCAGCACGAGAGTCAGGCTGATGTTCTAAATTTCTAAGTTCTTAATGGTGGCTGAGAGTGCTCAGCCCGATGTTCTAAATTTTCGTATTATCTAGCGAGCAGCCACAGGCAGGGGCTGTTAATACACTATCCATGAAAAACGGAGGGAAAGGGAATTGGAAGAGGGAATGTAAGGCACACCTCAAATTTAAATATAATCGTTTGTTACAAAGCTAGCAAAGATTTAAAACGTTTTCCATAGCTACAACAAACATTTATATGTTTAACGATTTTTTTGTAAAATGATGTTAGACCACGAAATTAAAAGCTTCAAAAACAGATTTATTTCAAACAAATTATGAAGTAAATACAGCCACATAGGAAAAAAATCTGAATGCACATAAAAATAACATACGAGTAATATTTTTATTAATTTCAATTTTTTATGAAGATCGGTTGACTCAACTAGAATATATAGCTTCTTATACTTTATGGACAAGAATGTTTTTTTACAGAGTTGATTTTTTTAGTCTAAAAAGGTGCTAGTGGAAATTAATTGAGCTAAAAGGCTTAACATTTTTTTAAAGACAGAGGAATATTGTGGTCATTTTCATATACACTACCACGCATTATTATATTAGGTACAATTTTAGACCTTATGTCGCTTTTCTCCATCTGAATTCTGTATTGTTTTCGTGCTTTAAAAATATGAAACAAATACAATTATTTGTTGCAAATCTAAAAAAAGCTTTAACTTTAATGGTGATTAAGTTGCGATGGATGTCAATAATTTTTCTGCGAAGGATTAGTCAGGCTTACTCAGTTAACATAATTACTTCGATGTATTTTAACCAGTGACCGCTTCAGCTACATTAATACTGCTACAAGTGACCAATATATCTCACCACCTCAGGCTCTTGGCGACCTCTACCCTCAACTACTCAGGAATAGGCCCTTTTCTTTTCGCTTTGTTGAGAAATAAGAAAAATTGAAGTCTACTCCAATAGAATATTTCTAATAAAACTTTAATTAATTTTCTCGACCGGATTAAAATTTTTCAACAATGTTTTAGTCACGTCATGAAAATAAAATTTATTTTTTTACTGCATTAAATTTTTTCCAGTTATTTTATTTTTCTGTTAATTTTCTCTAGCGGATTCATTTTTTTAAACATTCCGGGACCTATATAACATAAAACATATTATTTTCACGACCAGACAAAAATATATTTCTCCTCTCCATAGAATGAAGCTTTTTCTACTCAATTTACTCTTCTACTTCTAACTAACCCAATACAACGATTTTCCCGCCTCCACACTCTGTATCCACAATCCTTCCTCCTAATACTTTGAATACAGTCATTTTCACATATACGACCACGTATTTTGGTCACTATAATCCATGATTAAAGAAGGGAATTGGACGAGTTAAAGGACAGAAATTAATTATATGAAATACATATCATTAAAATTGGTTGGCTCTACTTGAATATAAAGCTTCTCGAATTGGATGGAAAATATGTTGTGATAGTGTGTGGCTGTGTATGTAGTATTTCATTTTTGACAAGCATTGTGTTTGTACATATAGAAACCCACTGGGCATATAAAATTAATTTATTTATTACAGTGCAGTGTGAAGAACAATATGGAATTATCCGCAAGAAAGCATGATCAATGATAATCCGTGGAAACGAGCCCAAAGTTTAAGGTAGGATGGCAAACATTATGTAAGACATAGTTTACATATCTAGAGAATTGAAAATGAAAATCTAGGGGTGATCACATCTAAAGAAGAATGCCAGGAGAAAGCAGCCACAAATGGATGGTACTGATGGCAGGGATTGTGGCTGAAATCATCATGAAAAATTAGTCAATATATGCGAGTTGAATGGGTTTGATACTTGGAATTTAAGGAAAATAAGAGTTGTGATCAGGGTTTTTGAGATGCTGAAGAAGATTATGAGTACATATTTCACCAAATAAATGATAAGACCATGGATAGTCCTGCCTATGCTATCTCCACGACAAGTGATTTTTCTCAATTGTTGCATAAAATACCTTTTCCTCCATCAAATAACTTTTATACTCCCTCTATCTTTCGCCCCCCTCAATTCCACCCAAGATTCACATTCTCTTCCCTCTTCTATGCTTACTGAGAGCCCTACATTTTTCGAAAAAATGTATTAACCATGATAGCCATCAATAATATGTATTCTCAGATCTCAACTTAGGGGAATTCCCTTACCAAATGGATAAAAATTATTTAGATGGGTGGAATGTACATTGCAAAAAATTGATAGTAAGATGCCAAAAGATGAAATTATGTCTCAGGGTGATTTGTATGTCTATCGCCCAAAATTCTCTACTTAAGTGTCAAAAGATAATGTAACATCTTGCAACAAAAATTCAGAACTTGATCTCAGAAAATAATAAAATTTTAGAAAAGTGATATTTATGAACCATGAACTACACTGTGCATGGGATACATTTTAAGGGCTTTAAGGAAGATATGTAGGAACACCAAACTTGTTCTAAAAACAAATGTTTCAATTTCCTATTTGCTAAAATCCTTTTAGAAAGTGGGGACAATCAAGATTTGGATACACAATTTTACACAATTTCAACAAGGGACAAAGACTGGAAGATCTTGACCAACCTGAAATTGAGCCAATGCACATGCAACTATTGTGAAGTGATTAATTAATTTTTGAACATGTCCCATGCTATTTTCTCTCTTTGACCTTCCACCATTTCTTTGGCCCCAATGCGAGCTTGCCTCCTTTATACCCTCTCTACATCAGTAGGACCCTTCCCATATGAGGTTGACAGAATGCATGCCTACCCACTTACACCAAAAAACCAGTCACCTGATGTGATGCCACCAAAACCCAGGCTGTGTCCCATAATGTTTGTAACATTAAGTATTATGGAATAACTAAGTTTACTCTTTTATCAAAATGAATACAGTAATTTCCACCAAGTCACCGTTCAAACAGCAGATTCTATCCTCCCCTCTATTACTTTCTCAAGCTTGTTCTATCCCCTCAATACAACCCCCAGCCAATTTTGTGATGCCTTTTAAATTTCTCCCATCAGCTTCCCTACATCTATGTACTACCATACCCAGAACTTACTCATTTGTCTTCCAAACCAGCCTAATCTTTACTTCCTTTTCTACACCTATATCTCAAAGGCTTCCAGCACAAGCTAATCTTCCTTCCTCAACAACCAATTTTCTGAACGATACAAGGCTATGCTTCTCATTACGGTTTTTGCTAATATCGAGGAAAATCGAGAATATGCAGGTAGGTTATGAGAGTTTCTGCAAGACAAGGCATAAATATATTAAGAGGTGGGAGGGCTTGTAATACAGCATTTTATTATAGATTATCAAATCTTTAAAGCCAAATTCCATGGTTTTAAAAAAAATGTTAATTAAGTCTTCCCAGACGTAAGAGGGCATTAAAAATGAGGAAATGTACAGTAAAATGAGGGCATGTACAGGAAAGAGAACAGTCAAGCTTATAACTTTAAAATGGGAGAGGGTGGTATTGTTGCTGTGAAATGGGATTGACAGCAAAGAAATTAAATATATAATTACTCAATACATCATTTTTCAAAATGTGATTATTTGGGTAGTTAAATTAAACGCTAGAATAAAATGGGCATTGTTGCAAAGACATTATGAGGAGAATGGCACTAGTAAAAGAGCATTCAGCAATAATAGGGAGCTAATGATGGGGACCTTGGGTAAGGAAATAAATTGGCTGGCAAAGAGTTTAATGTGGAGTGAAATAAGTTGATGGTAAGCGAAGTAACTTTGTGGAATTTCGACATACCGGAATGAAGAGACACTAGGTAATTTCAACACGTTTTATTTTCCCTGACCAGTTTCGATGTTTTAGTACATCATCAGAGTTATAACACCATGTGTATATGTATGGTGTTATAACTCTGATGATGATGTACTAAAACATCGAAACCGGTCAGTGAAAATAAAAAGTGTGGAAATTACTAAGTGTCTCGTCATTCCAGTGTGGAGTGAAATGTTGAATAGGGCAGAAATGTGGACTGAGAAAAGATTAAAATAGGCTGCAGGTATTCTAGCAGTAGGTGTGAAGGAGAATGGAGCAGGTGCCGTGGAAGGGACGGAAGGCAAACGAGGAAGTGCTTCATATGGTAGTTGAGAAAAATCTTCAAGAGGAGAGGAAACTTCTGGAGGAGATTAGGAGGCTATGTAGGTGGTTTAAAGAGGTGAAGGGCTGCTTAAGGCTGTGATAGATGGTTTGTTGGGTAAGTGGGGAAGAGAAAGAAAGAAAATAGGATGGATGGGATGAATGGTAGGACATGCCACTGAGATAAAGAAAGAAATAAGTAGATAAGGCCCTGCTCTTGTAAAAAACCACAGGATTTTTACTCACTCCCATTTAAACCTACCTTAACTGGTAGATTACCTTAATGGTATCAAGAAAATCTGAGAAAAGGGACAAATGATATTCTGTCAAAAATTTTAAAATGGAGCATTGCCTTTTATTATTCAGAAAAAAGGCCTTCGTGGAAAAAAGAAAATTATGAAAACTGGAGGCTTCAAGGATTAGAAATTGGAGATGAATGACAATATGCTTGGCAACCAGGAAGACAAAGGTATGGGTGTGGTAAGGGGGGAGAGGAAGTTTGCATAGGAGACTGAATGGGCACAGCTTAAGTGGAATGAGGACATGATTGAAAAAAAAACGACAAGCTTTATATTTAACCCTTCTGCTACAAACTCTGTGTTAACAGGGTGCAGATTTTTCATTCAACGTGAGCGAATGCCATTTATAAATTACCTATGTATTTTTTTGATGGAAGAGAATGAATGCCATTGTTAACATGGTTTGGCTGCCAATCAAGATGCAACGGAGAAAATAATGTCCTTTGTGTCATAAGGGACCTCACCCTCCTGGACATGGGACCCTATCCTCAGCCTGAGGGCAGGGATAACCTACATCCTTTCTCTCATCCTCTGCTCCAGTCATGGCATCTGGCCATGGTCCACTATTTGTTTTTGCATTGGATGTGCTAAAAACAATTTATTGCATACTGGAATATAGGCTCTGAAGTGCGGTGCTTATGTTCAACTGATCATTTAAAAAATTTAAACAAACCTCTAATGTGAGTTTTATCTAAGTTGTTGGTAGAAACCTTTGATAAAAATTATGTAAGCGAATGATTACCGAAGAGTTTCATTTAAAATTTGTGAATTCAGAGCAAATCATAGGGAATACACTTCTGGTTCTTTTTTCAGAGTATGAAACAATTGGATTTTAGTCACTCCCCAGACTGGATGAATAGTTGATCCTGAACACACACTGCGAGAGGGGCTGGTGCTCGGGTGAAGGGTAGAGATTACCTCCACCCAGTGGCCAAGGAAAGGGTCTGGCTTCCTGGGAAATTGGGTCCCTAAATGAATAGAATGCACACCCGTACTATTCCTTACCACAAAAAAGTTATGCACAGAGGGGTAGAGTGAAATGGTCACGATACTCATGACAGGGAAAGCTTTTCCCATCGCAAAGTTCTGGCAAAAAAGTGTTAATAGGGTGAGAGGGAAGAATGCTTGGAGGCTTAATTGTGAAAGAAAAATAATTTGCATTTTGGTGGAATAAAGGTCTTAATGACAAGAAAATAGTTTCACATACATATACAGGTTTAAACATCCTCATGAAATTGTGAAAATAGAGCTGGGACAGAACCATAGATTTAAGAATAGAATAATGGGAATCATATGGTATGATAACCAATGGTAACATAGTTGCATTAATACATATGTACAACCAGCCATTTATTGAATATATCAGTTTGCAGTGAATAAGTCGAAAATATTGGTATAAAGATTGAAATTGTTGGGGAAGGTACAATGATGATTTAACTAGAAAAATGCAAAATGTTTATAATTTCCAAAAAATGGCTATACAGTAGAACCCCGCTAACCTGACCTCGGAGGGTCAGACTCCTCGCTTAGTCCGACCGTGCCGTCGCTTTTTATCGACAGCAATTTTGAGAGATCTGCAAACTTTACAACCGGAAGTTGAGCTCAGTGACATAAGCTATCAAAACAGCTGGCATCGATTTCACAATGGAAGAATTAACTGACGACCAAATCATTGAAATTGTAACTCGAGCAGATGACGAGAAAGATGATGACGACGATGAATACAACGAACCCACAACACGAGTATCACATGCTGATGATAAGAATGCATTTGATCTGGCCCATCAATACATTGAACAAAGTTCCATGTATACACCAATGGACATTTTGTAGATGCAAAAATGGAGGAACATTGCAGCTAAATCGAGATTGTCGCCTGCTAAGCAAAAGAACATAACAGACTTTTTTCCGCCAGCGCAAGAACTTTAAATCTACAGTATATGGTTTCATGATGTTCATAGTGTATCATAGTGAAACGATCATAGTGCTTATTGTCTTTTATGATGTTTCATGACTCTATAATTTATGTTTCTATTCATTTACTTTGTATTTTTATCACAGTATACTTTAATATTTGGTTTACAGTAATATTACATCTGTAAAACAACCTATAGTAATATTTTGTTTAAACGACAGTTTTATTATTTTTTTATGTAAATAAATGTGTTCCTCTGATAATCCGACCTTTTTTGTGTTCCGAACATGCTCTCGGTCCTGTTGGTGATGGATTAGTGGGGTTCGACTGCACTATTTAGAAAATTTAGGGACAAACTACATATTATAACCATGTCAGGTTGATCACTTTCCACAAAAAAACTGGCTTCACTTTTGTCAGTATATATGTCATTACTCTCTTCTCCAATCCATACACTATAAAAACAAATCAATGAATTTGAAGTGCATATTTCAAGTAATGCAGGGATTGGGTTTGTGCAATGACTAAACTACTGGCATCACACTCCAAGGACCTGGGTTCAAATTCTGGCTGTGGCAGAGATCTCTCAGTTCAGTACTTGGGCGACATATTGAGCACACTGTATCCTAATAACTGACCTGTCAGGCTAAGATGCTAAACTGACGACTTCAAAGTGTATTTCATTAAGAATAAGTGCCGACGTTCAGATTCTCTACAGCCTGCCTCTCCTCCCCAAATAACCTCCTCCCTTGCCAACCTACCAATCTCAACCTTGATGACATAAATGACCTCTGATGTCAGTTGCCTCGCTAATTAACCCACCAAACCAATGAAATAACAATTTAAGAATGGAACCATCTGCAGAGAGGAAAGCAAGAATGCTGGGCATGATACGGGAAGAATGGCAGTTGCTGAGGAAATTTGGAGTGTGGTGGATAACAGAGATCAAAGGTAATTTGGTAAACAAGGTATGTGCTTGATAAGAGGAGAAAAGAAAAAATATGGGGATCCCGAATATTATTCATGGGTTTTTAACAACTATGGGCTGAATAAGAGGATGAAGCAGGTGAAAACAATTTAATTAAGCTTGAGAGGAATATTACAGTTACCCTAAATGGTACATTGATTTTAAAAGCACCATATTTATGAGTGTATATGTAAGAGACACCCTATTTAGAAACAAGTGGGTCCCGTTCATCCACAAACCTAAAAATGAGTACACCATGCAAGAGAGGACTCAATTGAGTGATGCTGACAGTGACGGTGAAGTTTCAAGTGAGAAATAGATAAAATGGTTGTCAATTTCAAATGAAGACATCGATTGCAGTTTTCATAGTTCTAAGGTATGTAAAGGTAATTTATTAAAATACATAGATTTTAAATTAATTCTATTCTAAAATCTATTTTTGCCTACCTGTGACCACTTAGACTTTAATGAAGGGAAGGGCCAGTGTTTGGAAGAAATGAAATATGGAAGGTAAAAAATGCTCAACCGATATTTTTAACAAATATTTTATTTTGAATTATACATTTGATATTCATAAAGAGTTTAATTAACATACTTTATAAAATTCCATGCAATTTAATTTGATATGTACCACCAATTTTGCCAGCTATGGCATCAGGCACAGTGATTATTCCAATATCTGCCACGTGGTTCCATCTTAGGGACAATGTTTTGCCGGCTATTCTGTGAGTGAAATATTGTCCCCAATATGGATCCATGTGGTGGAAATCTGAATAATGAACCTCCATCCAAGTCCTGAGGAAACCTATGTTAGAACATCAGTCTCTGTATTTGCGTCCACTTACATAATCTAAATCAAATTGTATGGAATTTTACTAAGTAAGCAGTGTGTTTAACCTACTGGAAACCCTTCACTAAGAGTATTTTCAAAGTATAACATTCAACATTATTGGGAGAAAAACAACATCAGGGTATATGTCCTCTTGCTATTATTTCATATAAGATGCCCGGGAATCAAGCAATTCTTTCATTTTTCCACCTTAAAGATGATACTTTTAACATGCCCTTGCCCTCACTTAATAGGTCTGCTGAGTTGTGTGCGTAAACTTCCAGTGGTCACTTCAGCAACATTATTCTGGAAGGATACAAAATACGCGATTAATATGGAATTATTATACAGGAACAATAAGCAATGTAGAGTGAAGTTACTTTAAATTTCAGCAAAACCTTTGTATGCAAAGCATGATGGGAAAAGTAATCATCAGTCATTAAAAAGGAAAAGAAATTACTAAAAATTCGGTACAAAAGAAATTACTAGTAGGTGGAATGCCCCAGCATATGAGAATATGAAAATTTCAAGGAATGGAAATATGCTCTTACTTTATTTATATCCACTTGTAAGAAATAGGTACATCATCATGTATTCATATATATCACCTCCCTTTCAGCAGACAAATGGGGGTTAATTTAGTAGTTCTGTAGATTTCCAATTATCTCCATTATATTTGAACTTCATTAATATCTTAACTATGGCTCCTGCAACTATAGCTACCCTAAGCGTCATTGCAATAATATGTGGCAGGAGATATTAGGACTTCAGCTATAAAGAAAGGAGGGAACATTGAAAAGGAATTTGGAGCAGGAGATGTCAAAGAGTGAGAAATGTCTTGGACTAGTTCAGTTAAGTATCCAGGGGGTGGGGTCCATGGGGTCTGGAGCCCCACCCTCTATACCCCAAAATTATTAATTTATTTAAAAAAAAAGATGTTAAAGGAGAAAAGTTTTCTTTCAGACATTCACACAACTAAAATATTTAAATATTGGCTGTTACACCACAGTTGCAATTGTATTTTGAATTGTCTAAACAAATTTGCACCTAATTTTCATAATTTCACTCCCCCTGCATATGTTCAACATGCACCCCATGAAGTGAAATCCTGGCTAAGACAGTGACTGGTGTCCCAAACTATTTTTCTTGCATGTAGTGTTTTAGTGATATGAAGGAAGAAAGACTTTCAGTACCTATCGGTTCAACAATGTCTCACTCTCATTTTGCAGCTTCTGTAATCTCTAGAGATGTACAGTGGGGTCAAAACTATATCCCTTTTGTCAAACTGAAACCAATTTGCATATTTGAGTAGTTACTGTATTGCTTATTTTTTTTACTTCTCTGAAGAATCAAATATTTCTCCCCAAAGCATAATCACAGGTGCCAGTTTTGTTACTGTTACTAATGGCACGTAACAACTATATTTAACTTGAAGAGATACTGATGAAATTAGATTGACAGGAAACCATTAGAAGAAACTAAATGCACATTTGGATATCAAATTTACGTCAGACCACCAATTAAAATAACCCACTTATGATTTACATCAGATATTTGTAAATAAAATGGAAGTGAATCCATTTGTTGTGCATGAGTCAATTTTAGAATAATGTTGACCTGCTACTAGACTTAGCAACAGCTCAAGTTTACTGAATCCCACAGTTATGCCGATTTATCATCAAATTAGTACTGTCCATGACCTCGAGAGAAAACCAAGTGTACTAAATTCACTGTTAAAAGGAAATATCCATCTGGATTGCAATACCAGTGAGATGAGAAGATTCATTCTGTATTAATTCCTTTTAAGCCTCCATGGAATAAAAAATGGAAGAGATTCATGTTTGGGTAGTTTCACACTTTCACCACAGAGAATGCACATATGTGAATCCTCCATAGTTTAGCGCCATTCACAGTGCAGGTCCCACCCACCCACATGTCCTGTTGCTTCTTGTTTTCATATGCATCCAGCATAAAGCATTAACTGCTAGCTTCACACCATCTTTAACATGAATGAAACTGAGTCTAACGTTGATGGCATCTATTAACACTTTCCACTCTGCGGGTCCTGCATGTCTAATCTAGTCTACCGGGCTAAATTAGCAACATTTAAACGTCCAGCGACAACTGTGTGGTAACAAGGGAAAAAAACTTGCAAGTAAGTGGTGCATGACTGGTGCTACTGCTGATTTGGGATCTCTTGAACAGATTATAACTACATATAGTGCCCGGGAAACGAGTTTTTATTGAAAATATTGTCACAAAATAGACAGCACTAGCAATGCAGTATAAGAGCAAGCAGCACTCAGGTTTTGTGCACTTGGTAATACATGCCTTCCCGAGCCTTGTTTGGGCATAGACTGGAAAAAGTCCATATAAATTGATGAATGCTGAATATCCAAAAAAAAAAACATTTTTAAATAAAAAAATTATTTGTTTCACTCATTTTCTTTATTTCAATTATTTAAAAAAAATTATTTTTATCCCTATCAAGTGCCCACACCAATCATGCTTGAGGCCAACCAAAAAGTCTGCAATTAATTTGCCATGAAAAAGTAAATGTTAACAAACAAAAAAAGTTAAGCAAAATTTATAGAAGGTCATAAAAAATGTTGGTTTTCCCTTGAAAAAAAAAAGGTTAAAAATCTTCTCTGAAATCCCCCCCTCTTGAGTCTATTCAACTTCTCTTACTTATTGGAATCCCTTGCTTTTTAGATACCTTTTTTGTATAGTATTTTACCATTAAAATCACTTATAATCATAATAATTTGAGAAACATACTAGATAATATACTTGGTACTTTTCCATAGAATTTATAAAACAGTTCAACGCGTTTCACTGATCTACGGCATCATCAGGTACTAATTCAAGTTGGTTTTGTTCATGGTTCATTTTTGATTGTCGTAGTTTTGGGGTTGATTTGAGTGAGGGAGGAGGCAGTTAACGTGGCTTGCAAGTTTGGGTGCAGACAGGTGGCTTAAATTGTTGTAGTTTTCCCCTCACTCAAACAATCCTGTCACCACGACAATAAACAACGGTCAATAAACAAAACCAACAATGAATTTGTTCCTGATGATGCTGTAGATCGACGAAACGCATTGTACTCATGGATTAAAAAATTCTGTGGAGAAGTACAAAGTATATTATTTTGTATTGATACTAAATACTTCCACGAAGTGAAGCTTGAAGTTAAAGAGTGTATTTGAGAATCTTTGTTTTTGTAATTGATGTTTATGTTTATAATTCCAGACTTCATGGCTTCAAAGGGATATACAGCAGTCTGTTTACCATAAAATAGAAAGTCGTTAGTTTTTGAGAAATTATGACTATAGAATTTGGTATGAATTGCATGATCAGATGACGATGATTACAATTAAATAATTCCACCCTTTCACTAGGCCCACTCCTCTTAACCACCTTCCCTCCCACCTCTCCCTTTCCACTCCTAACAACACTATGTACCTACATATTTTGCAAAATCTGTTATGTAATATTCAGATGGTAATGTGGACTATCGACAAAACCTGGTCATGATAAAATATAAGTTATATGAAAGTTAAAATGTTTTCTTGGTGCTACACATCATGAAACTCCATGAAGCTGAGCCAGGGAGCATTTTATTTATGAAGAATACCAGTACTGCATATATGGCCAAAATTAACAGAATGCTGACAGTTAAATTATTTCTTATGACACTATGATTGAAGTGAACTGCTCAGAAAGGGTTTTGAGCCTTGAGGAATTCATTGTTATATGAAGGATTCATGAGTATTTAATAAATACATTCCAAAAAAAGGCAACAAGTACGAAAGCAAGTACTGTACTTGCTTACTGAACCAAGCTGCTTAGTTTTGGATAGTTTGATTCACTGTGATACTAATGATAAAGAAGTTGTGGGGTTCAGGACAAGCTGAATAAATGAATAGATTTTACAGCAGTGTTAGCCTTAGCAACAGATTGCTTTCAGAGAAAATGTACAGTAGGTACCCATACTCCACAAATGAACAGGAGAAATTACCTGGAGATACTAAGCAAAAAATTAGGGATGGGGGAATGTGAAGCCCCCTATAATAGCAAGAGAATTTGCATGTTAATATGGGGTAAAAATATAAATACATATGAGGATGATCTATTCTGAATATGGACCAAAATTAGTACAGACAGGAAGAGAATGATGACAACTAAGTCCAGTATAGTGGATGCATAAAACAAAAATATGGAAGGTAGTGATAGGGCAGAGAAATCACTCTCTTATTATCGTAGTGAAAGAAAAACCATTATTATTTCAGGTTATTAGCTCTCTCATTTAAGATTTTGATGGTGAAATTCCTTCATCAGGTTAAAAAGATTTAGAAGACAATGTATTAGATTACAGGGATAGAATAATAAAATCATCTCTTAAGGTGAAACCTAAAATCATTCCTTTCATAAACCTCTCTCAGCATATTCCATTGCCAAAGGGAAGTTAAAAAAGAAAGCCAGAATTTCGGGATGTGTAGGAGATTGAAGTTTCGTGTGGGGCAAGGAAGGATACGAATTGAAAATAAAGAGAGAGAAGGTCACAGAAACGAAGCCGACCATTCATTATACTGTGTAAGAATTTCAGGTCAGATAGTGCACGGCAATGGGAGAGCAGAGGAATTCCTAGGAAGGACGAAATGGATTCACGGGTTGATTTCTTGAGGGAGGGAATGCGATGACGGGCAATGACTAGGAAAAAATTTACGAGACAATTTAGAATTTTCAGATAGGATGGGCAAGAAGTTGACCAAATTGGTGAGCAGTATTCTAAGATTGGGCGGACACAACCAAAGAATACTGTAAGGGCAAGGGGATGTTGAATGTCTGTGTGATGGTACAGTAGGCCAACCACCGCCATCACCTTTCCCACAACTCTTTTTATGTGGTCTTGGAAATGCAGCCTATCATCAAAGATGACACCTAGGTTGCAGTGAGATCTCACTGATGGAATAAGGATATTTTGGAGTGTGTAAGAATGATCAGCAAGCTTACCTCTCAAGGAAAAGGTCATGACAGCTGACTTAGTAGCGCAACTGCCACTGGGCACGCCAGGAGTTCAAAAGGTCCAGTGTAGATTGAAGGGCTAGGTGGTTGGAAGGACCGTCAACTTTTTTGAAAATTTCACAGTCATCTGCATATAGTAAGATGAAGCTATGATTGGTTTCGAGAGTTGCATATAATTAGGCTTAAGGCCCAATGCATTTTTGTATAATGGGATTTACCAAGGTGAGAAAGATAAAATAAAAATAAACCAAGAGGTCAATGTTCTTTGGGTTGAAAGTGAATATTTAGAACTGTTTGATGAGGGACAATATCTTATTCCAAACACCATTCACATAAAACTAGATCCATTACTCAAACTACATAGTTGTTCTTCCACCTAGGAGAATCCCTTTTTCAATGCATCAAAAACTTCGATTGAAAGATTGAATGGAATTGACTGCAGAATTTAGCAATTGAATCTGTGACTACAACAACAGCTAGTGACTGTGACACTGTGAATCTGTGACTACAACAACTGGCAACAACAGGTTAATCAGCTGATGACAGTAAATGGAAAAATGGTTACATTAGGATCTGATACGATCCACGACTTCCAAATCAAGCAAAAAAAATCACATATTCAGTCTCCCACTTTCAAGGAAATATCCTTTGAACTTAGGGGTGCCAAGTATTTTACAAAACTTGATGCAAATTCTGGATTAATTTTCCTCACATTGGATTAATGGACGTTTCAGGCAGGGCCCTTTGGTCACTGGAAATATAAACACCTTCCTTTGGGTCTTAATTAGGCCCCAGAATTATTTCATAGAATTGTGCCACAGATTTTGGAAAATGATGAGGGGTTGAAATTTGGAAAAAATAAATGTCAATTGAATTCAACGGAAGTGAACACCTTGGTCACAAGTAAAATGCTGAAGACATTGAAAAAGTAGTGATGATAGTGAAAGAATAAAACCAATTCATAGTAACATGGAATCTCTTTTGAATAAAAAAAGTATCGAGGATATGTATAAGGTATGATTAATTATGTTTCCAAATTTACACCAATATTTTCAGAAGTCACAAAACCACCAAGGGATTTAATAAAAGAGGATTCAATACTCTAGTGGAATACTGCATTTACCGAGCATTTAAACAATTGAAATATAAATTAATAAAAGCCCCTGTATATTAGCTTACTATGATCTCAATGAGCCCTAAACATTGTCTGTAGATGCTAGTAGCATAGGATAGGTGCACTATTGGTTCAATATAATAGGCCCATAGCAATATTCACTCCCAATGACTCAAGGCCACAACTAAAATCCAAACAAAATATGCTCAAATAGAGAAAGAAATGCTAAGCTCATAATTTGGGTGTGAGACATTTAGGCAGTTTGTCTTCGGTAGATGGGCAAATGTAGAAACATTTTGACATTTTAAATGTATTTCCGTTCGTTCCTGCTTCATAAACATAAGATCATAACAATTTAGTTGGAAAACCCATTATAGAAACAAAAACAAATGCACATATAAGGGATGATCTTCTCCTCTAAATAAAAATTACAATTTCTCAAAATTAATTCACTTTCAATGGCATTTTCAATAAACAAGACTAGGGTCTTACAATAAGTTCCCCTCTCTCTCTGCTTCTGGCGGAAATATTTCTAAATAATTTAGAAGAAAAAATTAAAAAAGACAAACTCCTTCAATGTGTCCATTATTGGTATCAATATGTGGACAACTTAACCTGCTTCTGGACAGGATTGGAACTACAGTTGGATCAGTTCCTCACAAATTTTAATAAACTGCACAATATTTTGTCATACACGATGGTGAAGGATGTGGATGGCAGTATGAATTTACTATCTCAATGACAGTATTAGAGGCACTATTTCTCAATCTATTGAAAACCTACAGCCAGATATCACATCATTCCCCAAACAACCCATAATTTCTCCCGAAAACACTGCCGCATTCCAAACAATGGCAACACCGTCTCATCCACCTTCCCTCATCAGTGGAGATTTATAATACATAGCTGCAAAATATGTATTGCATTGCCATAACAAATTAATTCTCGATATGACTACATAGAAAAAAAAATTTTAAATGGAAAAACATTAACAGATGGTCATTAAAGAGATAGTTTCCTCCAACTCTATTTGTGTTTCTGGGGAAAAATTAAGTTCCTCCCTTTTGTGGGCAATCTCAGTTATAAATTGGGAAGCCTAGTGCCGAAAAATAAGAGGGCAGCATTCTTTCACCTCTTACTATGAGGAAAATGTTACACAGCGGGAAGGATAAGGTTGACAGGTATGTACTGTGGGGGAAAAAGTTTCCCTCAAAAGGAGCTCTGGGGAAAAATCGGCTTCCTATCTTATGGCATATTATTCCTAGGTCTCATGGTGAGGCGGGTTTGAAGCACGAGTTGGAGGAGCGTGACATTAAGGCTAGTGGGACGAAATTGATACTTCAGTCGGCGAGGCGCTTCAGGCCGTGTGGATCCCGAAGATTTCCTCTTCAAGATAGAAATCAGATCGCACGAATTCACGCAGGTCCACAGTGTATTTAATGAAGAGCATGCCGAAAATGCCAGAGATTTGAAAGAACTTGTCGAGAATTTCCGAACGAACAAAGACAAATTGGCTGAGAAGATATTCGAAATAAAAGGTGAGTTGAAAGACGACGGCAGTGAATTAAAAAGCGAGCTAAAAAACGACATCAGCGGAGTTAAAGGTGAGCTGAAAGCCGATGTCAACGAAGTGAAGGAAGAACTAAAATACGTCACTTCGGAGGTACACGACTTGCAGGAGAGGGTAAAGAATGTAAAAGAGGACTTAAAAAAGGTAGAAGTCGACGTAGAGAAGCGCATTGAAGATCGTCTGAAAACCCTCGTGCAAGAAAATTAGTTCGAGATTTAACATCGGGCTGCAGTCATTCACATGAATACTGATGCCTTGTCTAGAAGGCCCTGTCCGGCGGATTGTGGCCATTGCCTGCGACAAGAAGGAAGAATTAGTCAGGCAAGACGAGTGACTGTGGTCGACAACAGTTGGGTACCCACCGCGCTTCGTACCAAACAATCTGAAGATCCGGAAATTAGTAAGATAATCCGTTAGAAAGAAGCGGGATGTCAACCTGGGCGGGAAGAAGTTGCTCCATAGAGTCAAAAAGTAAAGTCGTATTGGGCTCAATGAGACAGCTTGAAGTTAGACGACGTAGTTTTGAAGCGAGTGGTCGTGAGCAACTCTGCTATACCGGTGGCAAGCCCGGGGCCTGTCCCTAAGAGACAGGAAGGAGGAGTTGGAGGAGTAACAACCTCGAAAAAAACCAGGGTCCATCTGGCCCGGATGATAGCACCCCGTAAGGGCCCCTAGCCAGGGTCACGGTGAAGCCCTCAACGGCAGCGAAGGCGGAGAAGATGGACTTCGGTACAGCTGAACTGGCAGAAGAGGCAACCCGACTGACCGGGGTGAATCAGGACAGAAACCACTGCCTTGTGGTTAGAAGAGGGATCTTTGAAGGCTAAGGGAGAAAACCCTGCCAGAAAACAGCCAGCCGGTAGGCTTAGGAGGCAGCCCCTCCAACCGGCTAGCTCGGTAGGGCCAATAACCCACCTGAGTGAAGTTAATTATTCAGAGTATAACAGAGAGAGCCGAATGGATTAATAGGAATCGACAGAGTGAACGAACGGACACAATTTTTGGTACATGGAACATAACATCACTCACTGGAAAGGAGTGCGAAATTGTAGATGAGATGAAAAAGTACAAACTGAGGATTCTGGGTATAAGCGAGACAAAAAAGAAAGGGTTTGGAGAAACAGCATTGAAAGATGGATATCACATGTTTTACTCTGGGGTAGAACATCGCAGTAGAGCAAAAGAAGGAGCGGACATAGTAATAGAGGGTATTTATAGAGACAGAGTAATGGAATGGGAGCCAGTGAATTCAAGAATCATAAAAGTGAATCTGGAATTGCAGGAGAAAATATCATTGATACAGGTATATGCCCCGACACAGGATGCGGAACAGTCTGAGAAAGATCTTTTTTACACTCGGCTGCAGGAAACAATAGACAAGGCAAGAGAACAGACCAGACACATTGTGCTAATGGGAGATTAGAACTCCAGAATAGGCAGGAATCTAGAACGAGGACATGGTTCAATTGGACCGCATGGGGGAGAGCAAGTAATCAACCCAAACGGAGAGAAGATGATTGATTTTTGCATAGATAACGATCTGCTGATTGGCAATACCTTTTTTCCACATAGAATAACACAAAATCACTTTTGAATCTGAGAACAGAGGAGCAAGAAGTGTGATAGATTATTTCACTTACACAAGAAGTATGAGATATGCTGTGAACGATGTGCGTGTATACAGAAGCGCTTAACTCAGCACAGAACATAGACTACTAATCATGAAGCTGCGGCTGCACCCTCTGAAAACTAGAAAGGATCCTCCTTATGAGAGGTTAAAGGTTGGACAACTTAGAGATGAGCAAAAGAAAATAGAATATCGAGACCTAGTAACAGCAGAATTACAATAGAGAATGGAAGAAATAACAAGGGTTGAAAGTGAGGAAGATCAAATGGAACTAGGCTGGAGGATATTGATAGAAACCCTATTAAAGAAAACTAGAGAAATCTGTGGAGTGCAAATAGTGAAGTCTGAGACTAAAAGGACAAAGTGGTGGAATGATCATGTTAAAGGAAAAATTAAGGATAGAAAGGTTGCCTGGCAAACGTGGATTAGGGATAAAACAGATGAGGCTTGGAGAAAGTATGTACAGAAGAGAAATGAATCGAAGCAAGCAGTAAGACAAGCAAAAGAAGAATGTTGGGAAGAGTTTGGTAATGAAGTGGAAGAAAACTATCATCATAACCAACGAAAGTTTTGGCAAACTGAAAAGCCTAAAGGGAAAGTTCGGAAAAAGAGTAAGAAGTGTAACAGATGAAACAGGGAAGTTAGTTACCGATGAGAAAGATGTGCTGACAGTATGGCGTAATCACTTTTCTGTAACTTTTGGTCACCAGGAGCAAGTAGAAATAACGGAAGTGGAAGCTGAACCAAACCCCCGAAGAGGAGGAGGAGAAGGAGGAAACGGAGAAGAAATAACACATGCCAAAGTGGAGGAAGCAATAAAAAATATAAAACTGGGTAAAGCAGCAGGCGCTGATGGCCTGGCGCTGGAAATGATTAAGTTTGGAGGAAATGCAGTGGTTGATTGGATGTGGGAGATATGCAGAAGAGCATGGACAGTGAAAAAGATCCCAACGGATTGGGAACAATATTTTAGCACCAATCTACAACAAAGGAAATACTACCCAATGCAGCAACTATAGGCCCATATGTCTATCTTCCGTCGCTTTGAAGGTATATACTAGAATTCTTGAAATAAGACTCAGAAATGAGGTTGAGAAAGAACTAGAGGAGGAACTATGTGCCTTCAGGAAAAATCGCCAAACCCAGGATCACATTTTTACAGTGCGCCAAGTGATGGACAAATATATCAACAGAAATGGATCAGTCTGCCTAGCCTTTTTAGATTTACAGGCAGCTTTCGACACAGTGCCAAGGTGCAACCTATGGGAAGCACTAAAAAAATAGGGGTATCCGTAGAACTAAACAAAAGAATCAAAAGCCTATACATAAATGTGAAAGGAGTGGCTAGAATAGCTGGAAAAACGTTAGAAGAATTTGATATGAGGAAAGGTGTCAAACAAGGAGACAGCCTCAGTCCTCTACTATTCATCATTCTGATGGACCAGATACATAAACAATGCAAAAGAAGAACACCAAGGTGCAAGATAGGAAACTATAGGTTAATGCCTGTTTATGTACAGTCACTGATATATGCAGATGACATTGTACTGATTGCCAAGAATAAGAGAGATTTGCAAACAGCAGTAGAAGAATGGGCTAATGCAATTACAGACCATGGAATGAGAATGAATGTGGGGAAAAGCAAGTGTATGGTAGTGTCAAAAAATAAGGTACAGGAAAGGCTGAACATACCGTGGGAAGAGCAAGAACTAGAACAGGTTGACAAGTTCGAATACCTGGGGACACTAATTACCAATGATGGAATGCCGGACACCGAAGTAAACCACCGAATACATAAAGCAAACCAGGTATACTATCAGATTATTAAATGAATAGTGGGAAAGAGGGAAATATCAGAAAAGACAAAGATGAGAGTATATAAAACCATTTTCCAGCAGGTATTGGTATACGGAACGGAGAGCTTAACCCTATTAGATAAACATAGGAGCAGATTCCAAAGCTGTGAAATGAGGTATCTAAGACGAGCAGCAGGACGCACTAAAAGAGATCGAGTGAGAAACACCACAATCAGAGCCCAATTCCAGCAAGACCCGATAGTGGAGTCGATGGAAAGAAAAACTTTAAGATGGTACGGGCATGTGGTTAGGATGAATGAGGAAAGGAAGCAAAGAGAGGTGATGGAGGCAAGACCAGAGGGAAGGCGAGGAAAGAGGACGACCAAGGATGGAATGGGAATAATATGTGGAGAGAGATTGGTAGTCAGGCGCGGAAAGAGCCTGAATGAGGTGAAGCGTCTCGCTCAAAACGGGAAAGAATTTGGAAAGTGGCTGAGGGACCCCGACGCCTAACAGCAGAAGGGGATTTGAGAAAGAAGAAGAAGTGGTCGAGAGCACCGATGGGACGTCATCGAAGACACTGATCGTCGTTCCCCAGAAATTGGTACCTCAAGTTCCACAGAATTTGCACGACGGGAGCTCCGAATGCCATTTTGGTATCAGTAAAACACCAGCCCAGGTCAGAGAGAGATTCTACTGGGTTAACTGCAGGGAGGATGTCAAACATTGGTGCAGAAGGTGCGAGGTTTGTGCCACCGCGAACGGGCCGAGAGGAAGAAAAACGGCGCCCATGCGCCAGTACAACGTGGGGAGCCCGTTCGAGAGGTTAGCCATCGACGTAGCGGGTCCCTTTACGGAAACATACTCTGGGAATAAATACATCCTGGTAGCTGCAGATTACTTCTCGAAATGGGTTGAAGCGTATCCAATACCGAATCAGGAAGCTACTACTATCGCGACTATCCTGGTGAGGGAATTATTATCACGCTTCGGTACACCTTAGGAACTACACTCCGACCAAGGCAGCAACTTCGAGTCTGTCGTATTGCAACAAGTCTTTTTGCTCATGGGGATATGAAAAAAAACGAAATACGCCGCTGCACCCCCAATCGGATGGCATGGTCGAGCGTATGAACGCCCAGCGCGATTAATGGTTCTCCCAATCGCGCGATCGGAGAACCAGCGCGATTGGGATGAATATCTGACACTATTCCTTCTGGTATATAGATCTTCGGTCCATGAAACTACAGGACAGACCCCGGATTGCATCCTCTTCGGGAGATAATTACGCCTGCCATGTGACCAGAGGTTTGGCAGCATATCCGGCGAAGAGCTTATAGCGGGAGAGGATTAGGTCAGTCGTTTGAAGGAGAAGATGGACCAAATCCATGATCTAGTCCGTAGAAATATGGAGGAAGCCAGTGACAGAATGAAGCAGAACTACGATGCTCGAGCGAAAGAGGGAGGTTTCCAGGCTAAATACCAAATATGGTTCTACCATCCCCAGAGGGGGCGTGGCCTGTCACCTAAACTTCAACGAGCGTGAGAAGGTCCGTATGAAGTTCTGAAGTGAATAAACGATGTCATTCATCGCATTCGCAAACCCCCTCGAGGAAAACCGAAGGTGGTCCATTACAATCGACTGGCATCTTACGCAGGCGGCAACGCAAGAGTCGAGGAAGACCAAGAGGTGGACGCGCGTTTGGTGGCCGATCGACATGGCCAAGACCTGGGACATTTTTATATTATTTACGAGCGGAAGGTACCCGTTGAAATTCAACGGGTGTGAAAAACGTGAAACTTATTTTATTAGAAAACCGCAAAGCCTGAAGAAAAACTGTATGCGTGGTCATTCTAGGAGTTCGTAACCTATCTTGTTTATCTCGATGATTAAGTGAATGTATCTAAGTTAACTGCACTCTAACACTATTAAACATATGAATAACTCGTGACGTTAATGATGTAGGAATTGGCCTAAAAAACAGTTCGCAATCATAATGAGAGGCATACGGTTTCACTACGTGTAATACATGTGAGTATTAAACGATAATAAACAACGCCGTGTTTGTTGTAGCAACAGAGGCATTATTACCATTGATATTCACTGCTCGTAAATATTCTTGCATATTTAATTGTATATTCTATTAATTCCTTTATGTGTAACGTTTACTACGTAAGTGTTCTCTCATATACATGCAGTGCCCCTTTGAGAGCTACTTTGAGAATAGACGTTGAAGAGTATACTTGTTAAATATCCATTGACTTTATCGATTACCCCCCGAAGCAATTTATAAGTGGGCCCTTGGGACTCTGGGCTCTTCTTATACGGATTTTGCTTCTACGTACTATCATGGGCCTGCAGGAAAGCGTGATATTTAAATGCTAGAGGCGTGAATATTCTATGAAAATCAAATCGCTGGTTGTCAAGGAAATATGTTATTGTTGATTTCAGGGAATATGTGAGATTTTTCAACTGAAAACATGAATTTCAGAAAAATATGGAGCGTAGAAGAAAATCGATTGATAAAATTAGAAATTATATTGATTCAGCCATCCGATAAAAAAAATTCCAGCCCTATATCTTGAGTGAATGTACTTTTAAAAAGCAAAAAATGAAACCACTGCACCGAACACAATGCTTAGCATGGACCACCACGGGGGACCTTCGGGGGCCTTTGGGGGCACTTAGGGCTTTTTAATATAGCATATGATACAACCAGATATTTATTCTATCAACATGCCAAATTTCAGCTCAATCGGTCCAGTGGTTTTTGCGTGATGGAGCAACAGACAGAAAGAGACCATTACATTTTTATACATATTAGTAAGGATCACACCCTTAACCCTGAAAAAATAGGGTTTCGGTTAATTGAACCCTACAGTGTTTGTTGTCTACCAGTAACAAACATGTGTTCCAAATTTCATCAAAATCGGTCATGTGGTTTAGGAGGAGATGTGGAACATACATACATACATACATACATACATACATTGACTTTTATATATATAAAGATAAAGATTATTGTAGCGGGGGAATCATCCAGAGCCTTGGCAACGGTGGTAATTTGACGGGAGACGGGAGTCAACAAGAGAGGATTCGGGATATGGTGTGTTTGGGAACGACTTTAATATTACTGTGTGTACATGTTTAGGGAAATAAATTTGTTAAAAGTGTTACGGAAATAAGAATAGTTGTTTTTGCACCTACGCACGTAACATTATTACTAACTTCTTTTAAATGTTGAACTCTTCGTACTCACACTAATTTGTTGCAATGTATCAACATATATATATATATATATATATATATATATATATATATATATATATATATATATATATATATATATATATATGCATTCCATGTGATGTATTTACATGTTGTTTCAATTATATAATGGAAATTGATAATACTTGATTTCTATATGATTTTATTTACTTCCTCATTTTATAAAAAAAATAATGTTGGCATAATTTTTATTATGTTATTCTACGACATCAAGCCTGAAACAACTCTTTTTATCCTCATTTTATGTTTAATTGGATAATTGCTATATATTCAATTGATTTTATGTGATATTCATGAGTTGTATTATGCTTCATTTTATGTTTATTGATATACTGAAAGTTTATTTATCATGATTTAGTGACATATGCCGATACACGTTACACATAGAGCAGACCAGACTAATAAAATTTATAATGCATTGTTCTGTCGCTGCATAATGGAAGTATGAGTTGTATTGTTTATGTTCAATGCATATATGTAATCACAAAGGGGAAATCCCGTTAATAAATGATGAATATGATTATGGTGGTCATTCTAAGGGGGAAGGCTGTAATGAAGAAATGAATAATGAATAGATGGCGGGGTAGCGTTATTCATCGACTCTTGTAGTACCAAAATATTTTAGCTTACAGCGAAGTGTACATGTTGGAGGATAATCACCCCCTACCACACACCCTTGAGGTGGATAGCTTGGTATCTTGCAGATGCATGGTGTATGGCTCGGGATGATTCCAACCCTTAACATCAAATGTGTCCCAGTTGAAGGTCAAACGCCGCACTGGATCCCTGACCTAGCATGATTTCTCGAAATAATCAAGAGACAAATATAATCACTTGAATTGCCTGAGTTCTGAGGGAGACGAATTGCAGTAATGATTGGAAGGAGATTTTAAAAAAATTCCCTGAAAATGAAACCTTGGCTTGACTGTAGGTGCGTTTTGTGAAAGATATTTTAGCCGAGCGGATATTATGGGTTTATATTCGCCGGTAAAGAATCTCTCTTGGAAACACCTACGATCCATTGACTTAAGGTGGTTTTATACCGGGGATAAGAAGCTTGTTTCAGACGTTTCCCTCTAACCCAGTAACGGCTTTGCCGTGACAGCTGGAGACTTGAGTCATTTTTTGATTAATTGGAATAACGTTATCATGAAGTGGATGAGTGTTTTAATAAAAATAGCAAAACTTTGATTTTTACGAAAAGGGTTGGTACATGGCCGACTTCATATGTATGAAGTCGGCCATGGTTGGTAATATTCCGGGGCACGATGCGAAGGCTAGATTTTGAAACTAAGATTTTCAGTCCACTTAAATCAAAGAATAGTCTTTCATATACGCAAAAAATAAACAACCATTGATGCTTTTACGTAGATTTTCGCAGTTCGTTTTAATTTTGGTAAGTTTATTTTGGATTTCTGCGGTTAAACTATACTTTTTAGCAACAGTTTCATTAGATCCATTTCTCCCACAATGTTCGAGGGCATATACGAAATTTTCTGTAGTTGCGGAGAGTCGATTGTTGGCCAGACAAAGGGAGCTATAGGATGCAGACTGAAGGAACACGAACGGGCTATTTGGAAGAAAGATTGGTATCACTCTGCCGTGGCTGAGCACACACTTTAAGAAGGCCACAGTGGGCACAGTATTGACAACAAAAGGGCTAAAGTTTTATGTAAACAAATTAGCTACTATCCACGGAACATCAGGGAAGCCATTGAAATAGAAAAAAGACCAAACAATCTAAACAGAGAATATGGCTACAAACTTCCTTATACGTTGAAAAGACTTGAAAAACTCAAGTATTAATTAATCATGCTACATAATAATCGCTCAAGTTTATTTATTTTTAATTGTTGATTTAGAAAGCCAGCAGAATAGCACGGTGAAACTGATGCTAAAACATATAGTTTAATCGCAGAAATCCAAAAGAAACTTACCAAAACCTTTGATGCTGTTTTCGTATTAAAGCTATAGTATGTTTAACGTTCAAGCCTGCATTAACAACAGAGACCTTTCCCATCCTCACCCAGGGATAATCGTTCACCACTCCATTTTTGTCAGCGCCGCCTTCACAGTTTCCCCGTTGGGCTTCTACCCCAGTAGGCGACCACAGGTGGCGACTGTTAATGGAGGCGGCTTGGAAGTATAGACCCACCTTAAAGCAGCAAATAATATGAAGAGAGTATATTGTCGACTACCTTAGACGCCTAACCGTATATCTCTATTTCAGTTTGGTTGGTTATTAGTGGGAGACGATTGCCATTAAGAGAAAATTTGCATCATGAGCACAAGAGGATGGGTTAGTTAGGGGAGGAGTAATTGGGAAACGCAGGATAGGTGGAGGGAAACCAGGCGTCAGGAAAAGTCTGCTCTGAACGAAAGGAGCTAAGGGGAACTCTGTTTAAGTCGGCTGGATAGCTAACCGCGGGGCATTGAGTGCACATTTTAATGATTTTTCAAGTAGGTCGAAAAAAAATTCTACGACTACATATTATTTAAGTAGATCACTTAATGCGTTGTAACTCACCATACAGGCAGTACCTAATGGAAACGATACAAGATTTATATTCTATTTTTTTCATTTTTAAAGCACACGATGAATAGTGTTTGGCGTGGAGTTCAAAATTTATACGAAATTATGATGAAATGTTGTTTTCAAATATTGGACTAAGCGTGACACCTCAATATATGTTAGCTTCAGTTATAATAATAAGAAATGTATTATTTCTTATATAAAAGAAAATCTGTACTTAATGAAATCGAACTACTACGGAAATATATATCATTTGCCATAAGTCTTCGCACTAAAATAGCATTTTATTAATAAATCGGTAACTTTTTACACTATTAACTATAGATATAACTAACAAAAACACGTAAACGAAGTTTCACACAGGTCTGTTTACAGATAAAAATCGCCCCAAGATAATTAACGTCCAATCCGACGGAAGGAGTAGTAGTAGTAGTCCTACTGTACTTAAAAACTCTCCACATGGCACCCAAGTAGGAATCTGAATTACAGAGAAAATCTCCACCTCTGCCTGGATTCGAAACTAGCCCTCGGATGGAAAGCCGGTACTCTGGCCAACACAAACCTGTCATGTGTCACTGCATCAATTAACGGACCTTCTAGGTGAGCATTCTAGCTAAATATTGTACTCACCGGGATCATTACTGTCTAAGGCCTGGTGGACTACGGCTTAACCCAAGGTTTCACATCTCTACTTTTAGCGAAGGACACCACTTGGTACTCACTCCAACACTATTCTCATTTGTCATTATGTATATAACCGAATGTATGTACCATCAAGGTTTGGGGGCATATTTCCACGTAGAGAGCTGCTGGTCTTGCTGCCATTCAGATATGCGACGTGAAAACTTCTTTAAATAAATTCTTGTTTACCTACTTACGCTTAAGTTCTTGTATTGTTACCTGGCCACTATAAAATGGCACCCTGCTGTATGTGGTTATATCTTTAAAAAAATATAAAAAACCTTTCAGTTTAACCCTAGAAGCTATTGTCTCTACTTGTAGTAGCGGAGGAATTAAGGGTTGGCGTAGCGAAGTGGCTGCGGCCGCAAATGTTTCGGTCATAAAACTATTTCTAACTATTTCGGTCAAATAACTCTTGCGAAAAACAGGCTAGTTTCGTGATCGTGTCGCAGCCATGCCGTTGCGCTCTGTGCTGTGCAGTGGCAACTGGTAGTTAGTTAGTTAGGGCTTACTGTTTCCTCTTCAAATCAGTTCCGATTGCACTGCACGTGTGGCTGCGTTGCGGTTATAAGCTACAACATGCTGGGTTTGAATCTATTGCAGGCGGTTGCTGGTTTATTTAGGTCACAAATGTTGCAGATAGAATTAGAACTGTAAAGTACCTATCTATATTTCATGAATCCAAATGAAATTGTTACTTTACTTAAGTGAAATATTCATTATTACATAGAACACAGAACTACCAGCCATGTTCTAACAACACCGATCGATTGCCTGTGGTTTGGTGTACCTCTAGCTGTTTTCCACAGCAGGTTGTTTCGCGGAACTGCTTTATTTTGAAAATATTTCGGTTGCGAAATTTAATCATCCAATGAAGTCGTTAAATGAGTTATATTAAGGTTGGGAAAATATTCATTAATATAAAATATATATGCATACAAATTTAGAAATATATTAAAGTTATGATAGAATATTGTATTGTCACCTGACTTAAGTCGTTGTGCAATGTGGCATCACTGTATGAGGTCGGGAAATGTGTTAAATTAAGATTGCAAGATTTGAGAACACGGTTGAACCACTGCGAGTTGAATAAAAACCTTTAAAAATAATAAATGTGACACAAATACAAAAAATAAATATTGGGCCGGATTATAATATCTGGTTTACTATTCTCTCGGTATGAATACATACGTTCTCCCATCGATAACGCTCATCTCAACTGGCCGACAGACGAGACATACAACATCCTAATTATGATTTGACATTGAAGTAACGTGAAGGCTACGTTATGTTGTGGTTAACTTTAATAAAACATTATAAAACTTGGTCACAGTATATTATGATTTAGTAGAACATTTTCAAGACAATCATTACACGAGTAGAAGCGAAGCCTCAAGTCACAGGTCATTAGAATGTCCATTGAATTTGAGGGTCCGTACTTGATTTAAGGTCTGCATTCCGTAGTAGCCGATAAGGACGAGATTCGAGGGCCTTGTACGGGAGTTGTGATGAAGAGTTGGCCTCTGGACTACCATTTTGCAGAGGTTCAGGAACGAACTCATCATTCATGACCCCAGAGGAGTCAAATGGACCTGACTCGTTGGACTCAGCAGAGTGGAGTTGGATTCACATTGACGGAAAACGACATCGAATGCGAATGACGTAAAAGCGTTTAGCCAAAAACAGGTAAGGGGAAAGCGAAGGTGCAGAGCTACTGCTGGCGGAACGGGCGGATGTAATTTTACGATATCTTATGCTTTCCGCGAGCTGAATGTGACGTCTTAAACTATAGAACAGGCACATCCGCCGTATTAGCGGGAAAACAATACAAAATCTCGGAGTAAAATAAATGCAATTTTAATGATGTAGGCATTTAAGAAAATAATTTTAAATCATAAAATAATGAACTAGATTAACTACTGCCACTCACTTCAACTAATTTAACTTCATAACTCTTTAACTCTTCGGCCGGTGCTCGGATCGTGCCGGGCTTCCCTCAACCGTTCTGGGGTGTATTACTCCTAAAAGGCGTCTGGACGGGTGGCTCGTAGGATTTTCGAACATTGTAGGTGCTTTATAGGATAGAGAGTAGGTCATCTATAGGGATTTACGTACGAAAGAATGCATCCGAATAAAGCCTCCGAGATTATCAGAGTAGCTTAGATCGTTACTGCAGAGAAAAATTTGGGGAAGCCCAAAGAAATTTAATTTACTTGGCAAAAATAATTCCGAAACGCACATTCAAGAAAAAGAGAGAAAATCTCGTTTCTGTGCACCTCTAGAGAATATCAAACCAATAACACACATAAACACAAAAGAACGAACTGACTAGAATCAAGCCAAATACGATATCAACGTAGTAATAGTCAATTGTCGTAGCGTTTAGAACAAGCGCGCAGAACTTCAGCATATTTGAAAACGCAGGTATAGTAATTGGAACAGAGAGATATAAGCGATAGCGGAGTTTTTCCACCAGGATATACAATCCATAGACGTGATCGACCGGATAAGACTGGAGGCGGAGTATTCGTAGCAGTTAAATCACACTTGAATAGCACCGCACACACATTAGACGACAGCGAAATAGAGAGCGTGTAGTGTACTTTTAAACAATAAAAGAAATGTACATATTTTTGCGTTTTACAGACCATCCAATTCCAAAAAATATAAATTGTGTACCAATTAGAAACTCAAATATCAACATCTACCTCGAGATATAACAAAAGCGTAATGATTATAGGTGGAGATTTCAACCTCCCGTCGATAACCATTTTAAATAAAACAAAGTTGGTAAATTTCCACACAGTATATTATCAACCACAAAATACAACACCGACCAAGGTTTCGGCACGTCATGCCATTCTCAAGGCACATCTTTCTCAAAAACTCCACCTTATATACCCCGGGATGGAGGCCAGGGGGTGGGGGGGTGGTGAGAGGTATTAAGTCACAGAGGGGGGGGGACACAAGAGGAAAAGGAGGGGGGGGTGGTGGTATAACACAGAAAAGCCGTTGGTGGTGAAGGTCAGGAGGCATGGTCATCATATTGTCGGACGGGAGGGAGAACAAGGTTTAACAAAGGCGATCGATCATTAAAAACAACATCATTACATAACTTAGCCGGGCTATGAGTGATTTCATATTGTTCAAAGAAATCCAGCTTAGCCCCTTTGTCAAAATGGTGTAAAACTTCTGTGTCAAAATTACTAAAATGATTAAAATCACACAAGTGTTTAGCGAGACAGGATTTATCGTCACAATTAATAAAACTAGATCTATGCTCCTTCACTCTGTCCTTAAATCTTCTGCCTGTTTGGCCAATATAACAAATATCACTGTCATTACACTTTAATTTATACACACCACTTCTGTCTACAGGGTCATACCGGTCTTTTGAGTTGAATAAAATTCTTTCTATTGTCACAGGGTTATAAAACGATACATAAGAACTTTCATTAAGCACAGTTTTCTGCAATTTGTACGATAATTTACCCACAAATGGAAGTTTTACCCAGCAATTTCGGAGGGAGCTATTGCCAGGCAGTGATGTAAGTAACTGTATAGCTTTTCTTTGGCTACAACGGTGTAGTAACCTGTATATACAATTTTCATCAAACCCATTCCGACATGCCAAGGCCTTTATTGTGTTCAACTCCTCGCTGAATTTTTCCACGGATAGAGGTATATTAACTAATCTGTGCATCATGGATCTAAAAGCAGCAAGTTTATGAGTGTGGTGGTGAAATGAGTCAAATGATATTAAAACATCCGTAAAAGTTGATTTTCTAAAAATGTTAAAATCATGACGTCCACCAGAAATCGAAATATTAAAATCTAAATAGTTTATGGAATCACCACCGTATTCTAAAGTAAAATTTATATTATCATGTAACGAATTTAAAAAAGTTTTAAAAAGATCCAATTGACGTATTGTCCCAGTCCATAAACATAAAATATCATCAACATACCTAAACCAGTAAAATACGTTCCTCAGAAGAGTGTTTAGAATTAAAAAGTTTATACTCCAAGTTATTCATAAATATTTCGGATAAAATAGGCGAAAGGGGGGAGCCTATGGCTAATCTGGACCTCTGTTGGTAGCAGTCATTGTTAAAAATAACAATTTTGTGCCAGGCACAAAGTCAGTAAGTTTTTAATGTCTTTTTGAATTCCCTCGTCACAATTCGAATTTTTAAGTAGCTCGAGCGCTAATAATGAACTTTCGGACGCTGTAACAGAAGGGAATAAATTCGTCACGTCAAATGATACCAACTTTGCCGAAGAAGGTGGGGTTATCTTTGATAAATCCCGTCGATATAATGCCGTCGATAAATTGGGAAACCAAAAGTGTAGAAGCAAGTTCAAGGAGGCGTGATATGCGAGGCGTTACTCAATGCATTTTAAAATCACTCTCTGACCCAAGTAGCCAACGAACCTACGAGAGGAAACAAAGTATTAGACCTTTTAGCTGTCAGCCACCCTGCAATGATTAAACACGTCGATATCCTGGAAGGCATAAGTGATCCTAGAGTAATTTTCGCGACCTTTAAAACAACAGCAGAGCCCGCAGTAATACCAATACGTTAATTCTACTTATTTGAAAAATGTGATTACATTAAAATTGGAGAGACAATAGAAACTTCATTCACGAAATTTGTGGAAACTACAAAACACGAAAGCACAGAAGTAACGTGGATACTTTTTTGGAAATTCTACGCAAAGGAATTGATGAATATATTCCATACAAATTCAAATGTGAGAGTAAAGAACATTGTTGGTATAAACGCGCAGTAAGGCGGGAGCTCAGGAGACGGGCATTGCACAAATTATTTAAAAACAGAGTATTTATAGGATAAAAACGGCGAAGTAGTCACCAACAATATCGACAAAGCCAACATATTTAACTACTAATTCGAAAGTGTATTCACTATGGTTGTCACCACATGATTCAGACATTCCTGTTATTAATGATTCGATGGCTAACATCAATATCCCACGTGATGGAATAACTAAACAGCTACATTCGATTAAAAGTGACAAGTCACCAGGTCCAAGGGGAATACCTGCACGCGAGCTCAAGGAGTTAGCGCCACAAATCGCACCATTCCTAGGAAATCATATTTAGCCAGTCCGAAGGTAAAGTAGGTACCCCAAGATAGAAAAATAGACAACATCACGCCAATATTTAAAAAAGAAAACAGACATGACGCAAGAAATTACCGGCCTATATCTTAAACATCGCTTTTATTCAAGACTTTGGAACTCATTATTTTTTGCAATATTATGACCTTCTTGGGCAATCAAAACTTCTTACATGGCAGTCAGCACGGCTTCCGGAAAGTGTATATTGCGAAAAAAAGCTTGCGCTCTTCCTCTTCCTCAATGACATTCTAAAATTTTGTTATTTTTTTCTAAAATTCTAAAAATTTTTTGAAAACTATATTTGTATGCTCGTACTATAGACCACCAAACACAGATATAACATCTATTTTGGATTTTGAAACCCAAATAAACAGCATAGTATCCAAATATCCTGATAGAAATCTGATATTAGGCGGAGATTTCAACTTACCCTCTATAGATTGGAAGACTTATAGCTTCATACCCGGTGGGAGAGATTGAGTCATTTGCGAGGCGTTACTGCACGCTTTTTCATCAAACGCATTGCTTCAAATAGCTTCCGCTCCTAACAGAGGAGAAAATATTCTTGATTTGTTAGCGACAAATATGCCACATCAGGTAATAAATGTGAGCACCGTCGAGGGAATCAGTGATCATAGGGCAGTAACAGCTAAGTTTTCTTTAAATATCGCAAAAAGTTTTAAACGAGAACGAAAAGTTTTCATATTTAAAAGAGCTGATTTTGATGGGTTCAAGAGTAATCTGAAAAATGCTTTTCCCGTGTTTCAAAAATCAGTAATGGAGTTAAATGTAGAAGGGACTTGGAAAGCTTTTCTTTCGCTCATAAATTCAGGAATCAAAAGATATAGCCCTAGTAAAATAAAAAAAGAAGGTAGCGAACCGAGATGGTATGACGCGGAAGTCAGAAAATCGTTAAGGCGACAGAGAGCGTGCCATGCTAAGATGAAAAAAATCATTCATGATGTATCTCCTAGTGATCGAGAGTTAATAATTAATAAATATAAGTTGTCTAAAGCCGCTACAAAGGAAGCGTTCAGGAATGCATTCACGAATTTTAAAAGGAAAACACTTGTAGAGCAGTTACGGGGTGACCCAAAAGCATTTTGGTCTTAAGTTAGGGAAGTTCAAGGTAAAAGATCTACCGTTTGTTCGCTAAGAAACGATAATGGAGATGTGTGAACAAACAGTTTCGATAAAGCAAATTTATTAAATTCCTACTTCAAGAGCGTGTTCACCGAGTCATCTGAGAATTCATCCGTGGCGGTTGATAACCACTGCATACGAAAGATGCCTCCCCTTGATATTAGTGCTCACGGAATAGAAATTTTATTGAAATTGCTCAGTCCAAATAAGTCACCTGGTCCAGACGAAATCCCTTCTCGCGTGTATAAAGAACTAGCGTCAGAAATTGCCCCCTACTTGCATATAATATTCACAAAATCCATAAAGCAACACGGAGTTCCAAATGACTGGAAAATTGCCAATGTAACGCCCATATTCAAAAGTGGAGTCTGTCGGGGGTCCTTGGGGCGGGCTTGGCTGTGCGCCTTCCCGGTCCATCAGTTGCTTCGTTCGGCCCTTGTCGGTTGAGATTACTGGGTGTGTAGGATTCTAGTGAGGCACAAGCCTCCCCTTGAAGAGGCGCAAGCATATACCGGGGGCCATGTCCGACATGGCGCTAAAAATATTTTAATCTTAAGGTGCGAGATGGGCGACTGGGTTAGTCCCCCACTTCTGATATATTTGTGTGCTAGTTCGATCCTCTCGGGCACCAAACATTTTTTGGCCAAAACTTCTTTTTTAAGCTCATGGTTTTAATTTTTTTTAGTAAAGTGCCAGAGAGTCTTACCGCAACGTTTTTTTATTTCAGCGAAATAAAGGTTAATAATTTCAGAATTCTTGAAAAGTAAATCTTTTCTATGAGACGAATTATTCGGAATCCCTCGATTCTTGTATACCCCTTGTTTCTAGCGCTTGTGATTCTGAATAGAATAATATTTTTTATAATGTGATTGTTGAATTATTTACTGAAATATGGTCTATTGTTTATCCAGAGACAATTTTTTTAAGTTCATAATTGCTATTTTGTCGCGGAATTATTGAGTCAAATACGACGGGATTCTACTCTTAAAAATTTATTTTAGCATTAAAACCAATTCAAAAAATCATTAAAAAGTCATAGAAATAAACGTTTAAAAGCATAATTAATCAGACTAGCATTTTTTTATAAAGAAATAGAGCTACGGCGCCGGCTGTTGATCGCACGAGTTTCTAACTTGGATATTCTGAAAGCAGGTTTAATTGTGCATACTTATGAAAAACAAAAAATCCTTACGAACAATAGGAGCCCAGAGGATTTTTTTCTTTAAATCGCAAGGGCTTTATGTATAAAACTTAGTAAACCATTTTACTTGTGTTACGCAGACTAAGGCTTATATTTGCTTATTGTAATTACTTTTTTTCATAAAACATCTTTTATTATAAAATTGCGTGCACAAAGTGGAGCGTATTCACGACGGACGTGGAACGTGCTATGTATTTTATAATTGGTATTTTTGAAGATTCGAACCATTTGTTCTGGTAGTCCATATCATTTAAATGACGCATCGATAACAATGAGTTCAATATTGATATTGTCTATCCGATACGTAGTCAGCAAACGAAAACAAGGTCAATGTGGCGGTTCATATTGCTGAAATGCTATATAATTACTTTGAAAATCCTTTCTTGCTTTCGCCAACGGCCATACCACGATGAAAACACCGGTTCTCGTCCGATCACCGAAGTTAAGCATCGTCGGGCCCGGATAGTACTTGGATGGGTGACCGCCTGGGAACACCGGGTGCCGTTGGTAATCATTTTAGTTTTTTGCTCGCCGCCAAGTAATTAAAGTAATTTTTTTATTATCTTCGATTTTATTTGAACACTCATTTTCATGTTTAAATATCCTTAAAGTTGTCGCCACACCAATGAATAACAATGCGCGCGAGAGAAACATTGTCTATTTTCTTATAGGAGGCAATCCGTAAGGACACGATACCCATGGCCAAATATTATTTAAATAATAAACTAATGGCCGGTAGCACGAAACTTCCGCTATGTACTCGATAGTGAGGGGTTCCATGAACTTATGGAACTCATAACGTATTTCGGGTTGCAAGAAACATTCGGCCTCATAACCAACCCCAATATAGCTATTGCTTCGTGCACGTAGTTCAACGAACTGCCACTAGAAAAAACTACAGTCGCGCCGTTGGAAACTGTAAACAAACTTGACGAGCGAAAGTTCAAAATACGCTAAGGAGTTGCGTTAGTATGCTTATAATAGCATATATTTTAGACCCAACACAGATTAGTAAATTCGATGGAAATAAATTAAGTCTTTTTGTCTTTCTGGTTTTAGCCTTCTATATTTCATGGAAAATGGTACTTTTGATGAATTTTCTATTTTTTAGGGTGGTATTCATAGTCGTAGAATTTTCCAGGGTCCAACCAACCGCGCGCCCCTAGCCAACGCACTGCCGTCTAAATCCGCTCAAGCCGCTACAATACTAATATTTAAAAATTGAATGGTGTCTCTGTTGCTCAATCACGATAAACCTACTGAACCTATTGAGCTGAAATTTGGCATGTAGAGATAAAATGTGTATGGGATGAACATAGGCTATATTAAATTGCCCTCAGGGGCCCCGACGCCCCCCTGCGGTGGTCCTTGGTGGTCCATGCTAAGCATTGAGTTTGGTGCAGTGGTTTCATTTTTTGCTTTTTAAAAGTACTTTCAATGAAGATTTGGTCCAGGATTTTTTTATTGGATGGCTGAGTGAATGAAGTTTCCAAATCGTTCATCGTTCAATCGATTTTCTTTTACGCTTCTTAATTGTCTGAAAATCATGTTTTTTGCAGAAATATCTTACATTTTTCTCTGAAATCAACAAGAGCATATTTCCTGGACAACCAGAGATTTTATTTTTAAAGGATAATCACGCCTCTGGAATTTAAGTTTTCCTGCAGGCCTATGATAGCACATAGAAAGAAAATCTGTAAAAGAAATGCCCAGAGTCCCAAGGGGCCCCATGATTGATTGCTTCAGGGGGTAAACGATATATTCAAAGGATATTTACAGGAAATATACCCATCAATGTCTATTCTCAAAGTAGCTCTCATAGGGGCAATGCATGTATACGAGAGAATACTTACGTAGTAAACGATACACATAAAGGAATTAAACATGCAAGAGTATTTAGGTTCATCGAATAGGAATGGTATTAATGCCTCTGTTGCTACAACAAATACGGCGTTGTTTGATATCGTTTAATACTCAGATGTATTGCACGTAGTGGAAACGTCTGCCTCTCATTACGATTGCGAACTGTTTTAGATCAATTCCCACATCATAAACGATACGAGTTTAAGATGTTATGAGATGTATAAAAAGTGTTAATGTGCAGTAAACTTACATTCACTCAATCATTGAGTTGCCTATTCAAGACTTTCACTCGCCGCTGTTACCCCTCCTTGGACTTAAACAAATATCCACCAACACGCCTGATATAAAAAGAGTAAACTTTCGAATCAATCTTCTAAAGCAAGAGGAATGTCTTCTTTGCGAGAAAATGAGCCCTTACAATAAAAACGACAAAGGTTAAACTTAGATGTTCAAAGATAAGCCCACCAGCAATCTCATTATAATCTCCCCGTGGTGCTTCTCGGGTTACGCTAAGAGCCGCAAATATTTCGTCCGAACCCAACCTACGGACGAGTAACCAGCTCTAAATCTGGTTCAAATATAGACCCATCTGTTTCGAAACGTTAAACTGTTTTAAGATGGCGGAAATTATAATGACGTCACTACATGCTTCTTACCCGAAAGAAGTACGGAAATTCTGCGCAATGAACGACATCGGTGCATGAAAATCGACAAGTGCACTAAGAATCTCCATAGATTTTTTTATTTTGCAACCGAAACCAATAATTATGGCTACCCTTTATTCCGAAGGCGCAGTTCGGGTGATGGAGGATTCATAGGTCAAATAAACATGGCTGCTGCGGCGCAGTTCGGGTGATGGAGGATTCATAGGTCAAATAAACATGGCTGCTGCTGCAAATACTCCTTGTGACGTTGTCAACCGCTGGATTGTACCCTACATTTAAAAATTAGAAAGTATGTTAAACATATGAAGAACATTGTTTAATGAAATGCATCCATGAAAATCCTGTGAACCTTTTGTTTCCTAAACAATATTATTGAGGAAACAGTTCCCCTGGCTGAATGATTATAACTACAGCATCGATGGAAGGGGGAAATTTTTCTTGTACAATTGGAATAAATTATAGCGCATCTTCACCGCTGTGTCACTGGGATGATTCTCTTCAGAGAAATCAAAAACCTCAAATTATTTTTCACCAAAAAGGATCGATATTCCAGGGAATTACTCAACAATATCCAGAAACTTGATTACACTGAGGCTCCTAAAACATGTAAACTACACCTTGCTCCTAGCTACTCTGCCCTACAAATGAAGGACGTAACTACAATTGAAAACTGACGATTTTTAACCTGAAAAATATTGTTATAACTATCTCAAATAATTTACTAAAATAAATGTACATAAATATTCTGGTTCCATGAAATATTTTCGTTTATGATCCTTATATTATAAAGTCGTAAGTTGATTAGTTCCCTAGATATTTGTAATTAAGCTACAAAATTTTACCGAAATTCTCGATTTTAGTTACGTTCTTCTTCATTTGTAGGGCAGTACTATCATTGCTCACGTTTATTGTACGGATTCGAATAATATGTAGATACTTACTTTTATGATGAATGTTCTCAATCTCCAAAACTGAAACATTTTCACCAATGTTTCACTTTTACTAGTTAACTTGGACAACTCAGAAATGCCGGTATGTAAACACACGTGGAGCAGAACGCACTCAACCGGCAACTGTCGTCTCCGGCAGCGCGGCGCACGCGCAGCAGCACGGTGCTTGAAGAAATTCTCGCCTCATGCTATCGATAAGGGGAATTAAGTTGGGATGGGTTCTTTTGTCCTGATAATCCAAGCATATGCTCACTATACTATAGAACGTATCGGGGAACTCGTTCTCTTGCGTTTCCACGCATAACATATTATCCCGAGTCCTGTAGTTCGATAATTATCTAATTTTATCTAAAAAATTGAAGAATTCGTGTCTTAGCGTATTTTTGAAATCTCACTAAATTTTTTAATCCCTTGCGAAATTTGAGAAACAGAATCGTCAAGAGCGTGGCGGGAATGATAGAATAAGAATAATGGAGACAAATGGCTTTTCTTATACACCTACAAATTTGTCTGTGGAGCATTGCTTCGGATAAATTATTTTTGCAGGCTTTATATCGTTCCTGAGAGTCTTATTTATACGCGAAAACTATCACTATTCACATATCTCCGTTTAGGCTTAATGCTTTGGGAGGGAAATAGTACAGATATCGTAAATTATGATAAATACGAAGGTGTCCTCTTCGCAATTGGAAAGTATTGAGGGAAATAATTCCATTATTTCTTATAAAGCGAGCTATTGACGTTTGATAAGTATCAAGCACGGTAGGTACTAATGATTTAATGGAATGCACAAATCATCACGTACGCTAAAATAAACCCTGCCGAAAGTTATTTAGATAGTGGGAAGCGAGAGCCCTTTCATCCATAGAATTATTTTATCGTCATTTTCTTCCATAATATGACTCTAACAGCCTACAAATACCTTCCTCAATTTAAAGCACAAAGGCACTAATATGTCCAGAATTGTTTTTGAAACATCAAACAACTAATTGATTATAAAAAAGCATAAAATACGAGGTGCTTCGGAGACTGCATGAAGAATAGGTCATCGAAACTTTAATTAATTACGCTTTAAACCGTAATTCATGAATCGATGATTATTCATCCATATAAAACAGTGATTCTTTAACTATGAATACTTACAGAAAAATTAATGATTTTTTGACCATTATGAATACTGAAAAATCAACGATTGATGGAACTATGATTGATGAAACAGAAGTTAGCAAACTAGAGATTTTAGAACGACTATGAATTGCTAACTATAATCAGAGATATAATCTGAGATTTTTTGTGACTATAAATACCACCCTCAGAGGATGCATCGGATACACCTGCATTCGAATTTAGTGGGCAGCATTATATTAAGAAAAATTAGCTGATGCACTTACTATTAATATTATCTCTTTTTGTTCGTTGTTAATATCAACTAAACATTATAACGCAAACATTACCCATAACTCGTTGAATTACGTATTCGTCAATGCTTTCCATGTACTATCACTTTCAAAAGTCGGTCCACGCGGTGAGCGCGGCCAACTTCGCATTTCGCTGAATTCGAACTTCGGGTATTGCCTATGCATTCAGCGACTACTAAGGGCCAACTTGACTCAATTCCACTCAACTATGGAGACCCTCGTATGACCTTTTTCCGCTATCGCTGACCAGCCAACTTCCCCGACTCCAATTGGTAGGCAACGGTAGGCGGAAAATAAAAAAAGGGAAAGGCGTTAGGTGTTTTTCACTCTTACGAGTAGCGGGCTTAATTGTATTCTTGATAAATCGAGGAAATAGATCGGCGAACCGACCACCACAAAGCAATTTTTTGAGTATAATACTCGACTTTGCGTTTTACCCTGGACAGCTAACTCCCCGGACATTTCTCCTATTGAGAATGGGTAGGGTAACATTGTGAATGAGTGGCATTACGACGGAGAAAGAACCAAGTAAAATTTTATAAGTCTACATACGGGATGTTTGGAATTACTTAAGCCTACGTCCCCGTGTAATAGAACATTTGGTTGGGTCTATTCAGTCACGATTACGATCTGCAACTGAAAATAATGGCGATATTACAAAATATTCAAGTTGTTCTTTGATGAATGAACATTTTGTTTTAGATTTCTGTTACCATAGGTAATATACTGAAAATTACTATCCCAAATTATCTAGTACACTTTTCTTCCTAACCTTATCAAATTTTGGCTCATTCCCATTAACTTTCGCTGCAAAATGAACGCCAACTTTAAGTTTAAACCACAACTTCTATTTCGTTCGAATCTATTCTAAATAACGAGAAAATCTTTCTTGTTGCTTATTTGAAAATCTTATTTTTTATATAAGAGCAGTTTTTCATCGTTGGAATTTTTAAATGGAGTGCATGTCTTCTCTGGGAGCGAGAAATCAATTAATTTATATCTCCACTGAAGGAAAACTCATTCAAAAATTATTGCATTCATTTCTTATAAATTACAATCCACTTTTTGTAGCTTCATTTGCCATAGTTTTGCATTAATTTTATCCTAATAAGGGTTTTATCCTTTTTTAGGCAATATCGTAAAGTATAATTTTCAGTAATGATATGTGTTGGATGAAATAGGTATGACTTCGCTTTGCGTATTTAGAAAGCAGCTTCGAGCGGCGTTACACCGAAGGCATGTTTCAATGTTAATTTTGCTCTATAGTCTGTAATTCGTCATACAATTTTTTTATTGGTCTGTTAAATGCACTGCGACTATGTTTAGGAAGTTAATACAAAACAAAAAGATTCATTCACTTCAAGTATATCCATCACTCAGCTCTCCGTTCCTGAACGAACCTCTAATTTCTAGAAGCTATGTTCCCTATGGTGGCAATATATTCTGGAGATGTCGTAAAACTCCACTGACCTCTCTGACTATGGAATGTATCAGCCACGCAATGGGGGATGGTAGCTAAAGAAATTTTTGTGAAATCCAAGGTATCGAACGCACGGCGTAATTTTAATTAGGTAGCTATTTTTATGCTCTTTTGGACGAGATTGTTTCACTGCACATCGCAAAACCTACACTTTCACGAGCACTGGCGAAAAATGAGCTGCTAAAGAGATATCAGGGACTCTAAATTGTTTAGATATGTCAATCCTTTAGCATAAATAGATTGGTTTGATAAATCAATATATCCAATCTCAAGGCAATCAATTATAAATTCAGTTTGAATACATTCTTGTAAAAGCAATGCCATACTGTGAAAAACATTGTGTGCCTCATTGTGAGAGTACTTAAAAGCTCTATGCCAAATTCAGTGCACTTGACTTCGGTCACAAAAAAGTTGTGATATTTTCGTGGCACAAATAATAGGCTTAGAGTACCTAAGTTTCCAGGCTTGGAGTGTTTCCTTTCTTTTTCAGATTATTTTCAAAAATTAATTAAGTAGTGACCGATCAATAGTGTATACCTTGAGGGAAATTTGTAGTGAATATTGAATAAATCTCAACTCCCGATTGGAAGAGCATGATCTGACTCCCATCAGTAACTCATCCCAGGTGAATACTCAGCGCTAATTTTTCCCTTATTGGTGTTTATGAAATTCTCAACGGTCTGTGTATCCAAGCAATATATTTTACTACTGTTCAAAAATGTAAAATCGTTGCATCAGTAATTAATGTGTGTGCTTAGAGGCTTTCCAAAACCTCCAAATTTTCGTTCCGATAAACTAATTAATGATATAAGTTTGGAGGCTATATCAGTTGTTTTGTTCTTAAACTTCACTCAAAGGTGTCGTTTTAATTTACTGTGCAATATCGTTTTAATTTTACTTTGCAATTATGGAGATATAGTTGCACATTTATCATCACCACGTGTGCTTCACTAATATAGATCTTTGCCGTAATATCCCCTTTCACATCGTTGAGTCATATCCCATCTATAGCACCTTAAGCAACACCACGGTTTATTTGTGTTGTCTCTCGTATATCTCCTATCGACTTTTCGTTAATTTTTCCCTCCATCCTACTTGAAAACAGAAAATTCCTATTCAAACACAATTCTTTAAATCCTCTGTAACACCAATCTCCATACATTAATTTATCCTTTACTGAATTACGTATTTATACTTCCCGGAAAGGCAACCTGTTTCCCCAGCTCAGATTTTTCCCCATTTTCCTTCATTTTGGACTATTACTACTTTATGAACTTCATTACCTGCGCGTTATATGACTAATTCACATTCCACATATCACGCACCTTTTCACCTGCGAAATAGAAATCGAGTCCCGTGGCTGACTGACTAAATAAATCTTGGTCATCTGCAAATCTACCAAAATTAACAGTTATTTGCTACTTTCATTCGCAATTTTATCCCTTTCCATACATTTATTACCAAATTGTCAGCGAACAATCGAAAATCAATGGTAATAAGAAATGGCCCGGCCTGTATCCTCTTCCAACATATACCCATTCCGATTAGTCATTCATTACCCGTATACCGCTTCATCCCCGTGATGTTTTATAATTATGCGCCTAAACTTCCAGTGTACTCCCTATCTCTGCAGTAATATTTATTATTCTCGTCCAATGTACTCTGTCAAAAGTCTTCCAGCAGTCTAAGAAGCAAATAGAGACATAGTGGCTATTATCTATAAATAAATGCTAGAATACTCATCACCAGAAATGCGTTTCGCGTCCCGGTCTCTTTCCTTTACCCATACTGCTCTTCAACGAGGAAGTCTTTAGTCCTTTCCCCGATTTCATTTTAACAGCTATTTTTATTACGTGCGAAATAAAAATTCTGATCTCATAACATTATCTTTCTTTTCTTATTGTCGGGAAAGGTTTCCAAGCTGATTTTGCAACAGTGGATTTTGGCAACGTATGTACTATAACTTTATAAACTACTAGTTTTCCTGCATGCAAACGAGGCTACTATCTGTCCCCTTGCGCAGGACAAATGATTCTTGCCACGACGACCCATGTCATAAGGAGAGTACAGAAAATTAACGCCTGCTTCCTCCCACAAGAAATACCGATAAATCCCAGCCGAAAACACTTCACGGGTTCTTCGGCTGGCAAATTCTTATGGGAGTGGGGGTTGGGATTGTTTTGGCTATTCGTTGTCGGAGGGAGAAGGGCACGCGAGGTCTCTTAGCGGGTAAAAAACAAACTCAAGTTGTGCTAGTCGTAGCAGTAAAATTAGCCCCCAGAAGTTATGGAACGCGTATGCAATACATGAAGCTCGATTTCAACAGAACATGGAGATGGTCGCGCTCACCGTGTGGACCGACTTTTGAAAGTGATAGTACGGTGTCGGTGCTTATACGTAGTGGCCTATCGTTTCGTGTAGCCACGTAAGGCGGTAAAGGTGTAACAAAGCGCGAAGGTTCACCGGCGTGACCAACAGCGTTTCAGGGCAGATTTATTAAATGACATCATCTTCAACTCTAAGAGGCAATGAATCGAGACATCGAACGACCTTGTCAGAGGTAATTTACGAATCGATTCTGGCGACAAAAAATTGAAAAATCACCTACAGACGTGCAGTCGAAATGCAGTTTACACTTGCCGAAAAATAAGAATAAAACACATTAATTTGTTTATGTGGTGAAGTTATTAAGGAAAAGATGATAAATGATGTTCAAAAAGATATAGCTTATGCAGTCTTAGCTGATGAAACAGCCACCATAGCAGGGAAAGAAAAGCTATCAATCGGCTTTGCGTTTCTATCCAATGGAAAATTCGAGAAGAATTAGCTTGTTTTGTGGAAATGAAAACACAAGATGCCCCATCTATCGCCAGAGCAATCGACAATTTTTAGTTACCAATAATCTTCCATCAGAATATTGTATCGGATTTGGTTTTGACGACTGTTCTACAATGGCAGGCAAAGAGGGTGGTGTACAGGCGATGTTAAGGAAAAAATATTTGCGAACATTATTTTTCCATTGCTCAAACCACAAACTCAATCAATCTTGTGGTGAACGACACAAATAATGTACCAGAAATCAGAAACACTATTGCCACTGTAAAGGATACTCCTTGAGTTTGTCAGGGAATCGACTGCTCGTAGGAGTTTGGGTCCCAAACTATCGCGAATGTGCGAGACAAGATGGTCTGAAAAACACAAAACCAATGGAACATTCTCCCAAAATTACTCACAGCTAGTCATAGTCCTAGAAACACTGTCAATCGAGGGAAACTATGCCACAAGAAAAGAGGCGTACCTGCTGCATTCAGCAGTAACTAAACCTTCAATCATCGCTGCCCTAGATACCATTGCAAAATACTCGGCAGTATTAGAACCAGTGGTTATAATGTCCTTCAAGCAATGGGCATGGATCTGATAAAGGTAGGAGAACACATTACTGGAATTCTTGAAATAATCGAAAAAGACCGTGAAGACGCACACAGAGTCTCTGACGAATTACTTCAAAAAGCGCAAGACATTGCAATGGAATCGGAAATAGACATTTCTGTTCCACGTCTCGCTCATAAGTAAAAACACCTAAGTAATCTTCCACCTGACTGTGGTAATGGCTACTGGAGGCGTTCAATATTTATATTATATCTTGATTCTCTTGCATCATCATTAAAAAATCTGTTTTTTCAATAAAATTCGAGAAAATACCCCTACTTATGTCTTGACAAAACTACATCCTTTGTATATACCCAAAATAAATGTCCGGGTCTCTCAAAAGATCGCAGAAATCGTTAGAGGCTTTAATAAATTATAAGATATGACCGGAGAGCTGGACCTATGGTATAACTAGCGGAAGAAGAAAAATTTAACAGAGGACAAATTAAAGGATTATGAAGTCGTTGAGCTTTTAAACGATACCAATGTTTTTCCCCTCCCTGATGCAAGCACTCAATTTTAATCGCAATGTCAACTACTACGGTGGCTGTAGAACGGTCTTTTAGTACTCTATGAAGAGTAAAGACATGGCTTAGGAGCACTATGGGAGAGGAAAGAATGACTGGATTATGTCTGATGAGCGAGCATCGAAATTTCGTCAAAGAAAATCGTGAAATGGTCGAGAAGAAAGTCAGGGAAAATTTTTCACAAAATCCAAGAAAATGTTTTTTAGCCTAAAACTAAAAATCTGAGTGGTTATTCCGACAAAAAAGAGGGAAGCAATGAATATTTAAGGTATTTGTGATACTAATAAAACATTTTTTCCAAAACCAGTCATTTAATTTTGCTTTTACCCCTCCCCCTAGCTCTAATAAAGATACGAGTAGAAAGGCATGTAGAAAATAGGGAACAGTTCAAGTATTGGAAAAATGTTTTGAATACCGTTGGCTGTAAAAACTAAGAATAAACAGTGGTCAAAAATTAATCAATGTACATCTATAAATCAATGAATATAGCGTGGAAATCTAAGACGATCCTACCTTCAAATTTGTCGCGAGGACGCAGTAGTTTAAATTTTTATTTAAAATCAGAATTAAAGAATTAATCTATGCGCATTTAGACTAGGTACTCGTGTGGTAGTCACTAATGGTCTCTTCAAGATGGAAAATAATGAACCACGAGTCTTTTTACTAACGGAAATTTTCCATTCGCAAAGCAACTCTTACGTATTATGATTTTAGATAAACGCATGCATATCTATTTCCCTGAAGCAGCTTTGGTATCTCCGTTAAGTTAGACGGAGTACTAACCTGGTTAAGTGTCAATAAATATGCGTTACTTATTACCATTCAGCTAAATTTAGCTGAATATTTAATCTAAGGTGTAATAATTTCTCCCCATCAAATATTACGCCACCACCCTTCTTTTGTTATTTTTCTCTACAATCTCGGTAAAAAACGCGAGTTTCATGGCCGATAAACCAGCACAGGCCCCGATGAAGACGACGAAAATGTTAAGGTCAATTATGGTTAAGATATACTACGTTGCTTGAATACTCGCAGGGACCTTGGTGAATTGAAGACTTTCTTAATATTATGAATGGATTCTTAATTTTTCGGCAGGTGGTCTACTCCAAGTGGTTCCCGTGTTCGCCGCATCCACAGAAGCCAACGAGCTTTGCGTTAATTATTTCCGCCACTGTACTATAACAATCACAGATGTGTATATATATTATGTATGTCAGTAACTTTCACACAGGAAATACACGTGAAGCTGAATCTTCATTTGGCTGCAGACCTTTTTTTTATTTGCAAAATTAAATTAGAAATAGTGGTTTTCTGTTAGTGTAAAATGGACCAATAGAAAGAAAATAAAATAAATATTCTTATTCCTTCAATCGAATTTTGTACTCTTGTCTAAATTCCGAAATTTTTGCTGAAACGTAACGATTTTTCGCAATATTTTTAGCGTTTTTGAGTCATCGTCTACATAACGACCATAAATCAAAAAAGAGAAAGAAACACACATCGCCAAATTTTCGTTTTTCAACAGTTTTCAGCGACGACTATTTATTTATTTATTTAATTAATTGCTCACATCCAGCATTTCTGCCAATTTAAAGTGACACAATAACAGACTTTAAATAAAAACAAAAACAGGGAAACAACGATAAAGTCCTACGGTACGAGTTGCAGAAACAGAAAATTTCGCAAAGTGGGTCTTTCTCTTTTTTGAGCCTATATAAGTGAAGCATTTCCGGTGCTTCATTAAAGAATAGGATTTTATCGAGTAGGAAAAATAACAGAACAAAACTAAAAACAATTAATACTACTCTTAAGTGAAACCCCAACTTGAATACAGTCGTGGTATTTGAAATTGAAACAATCAACTTTCTTCTCAAACTTCTATCACTTGGTTACGAAAAAATGTTGGAAGTGAGGTGTTTAAAAGTAAACGCTTGCCATCTAGTGGGTGTGCGAACCACAGTGAATTATAAGGACTAGGTGGAAATAAATAGGTATATCTCTTTTACCATAAATTTCCTTTTTATTGCCTTACAAAATGAAAAAAAAAATAGAATTACTTGGGAATCGAACCTTGCAAGAGCCTCACCTCACCTGCCGCACATGAAATTAACCAACTCAGCTACTGAGTCATTTCCGACTGAGGCACAAACGGTGAGTCCAAATGTGAATGTTAAGAGAGATCTTTTTCAAACTACCTTTAGCCGGCGCCCGAGGCGAGGAGCGGAAGGGACGTCACCGGGACAAAACGAAGCGACACATACGAGGAACACGATTACATCAATGCTCCGCAAAGAGCCAATGAGATCGCGTTAACGCCCGAACGCTCACAGTCGGCAACTAACAAATTTAATAAAGGACGTATGTTAACCCGCGCCAACTATGTACAAGAGAAGTGAGCCCTTACTTTGCAAGGGGTCAGGGGAGACTGTTGAAATAAAGAAACCGACACGGGATTGTTCACCTAAGGCCCCTTACTCTTTAAGGGAAGGGGGAAGCAGCTTAGCAAGAGGCATTGGTAAGCCGACCGTGGGATGGACTCAGCTGTGACTCATCTCCTCACCGTACGATTCTTTCGTTGGCGTCTTCCGTTGCTCTATTCGAAAGCCAAAAACGACTCATTACCGAAAAACACAAGTTCATGCTCGTTGGACATATACAAATGTTTTTTTCTCGCTCGAACATCAGATGAAGAATTGTCCTCGCTAAATAAGCATTTTCGAATAGAAGGGAGCTGATGAGGGGAGGTCTGAGAAGAGACTTAAAGAAAACGCTGGTGAAAACTTTAATGCGGAGCGTGGCGCTGTATGGGTCGGAAAAATGGTCATGGCGAAGGAAGAATGTGCGTACACTTGAGGCGTTTGAGGTATGGGTTTGGAGAAGGATGGATAGGGTGACGTGGGTGTCGAGGAAGACGACCGAGAAGGTATTGGGTATGGTTGGAGAGGAGAGGAAGCTGGTGGCGGAGGTTCGGAGAAGGCAGAAGAGATGGATGGAGGAAGTTTTGAAAAGGGAGAGCATGTTGCAGAGAGTGACTGAGGGGAGAACATTGGCGAAGCGTATAAGAGGTGATGGCGAAGAGTATACAAGAACCTACCAATCAGCTGGTTGAATACTTGAATTAATGTAATTGAATCGCGCTATTAACTTGTTGGTACAGTTAAGATTACTATCAAATACAACACTTTTTTTGCTCACCTGACTTCTTGAGGGGTGGGGGAGTTTTCCCCTTTGCCCCCGTGGATCCGACCCTGATTAAGGTACAGTTCATTCTTTGTATTGCACATACATTTATTTATTCCATGTACCCAATGAATAGAATAATTGCCTTAAGCCTCCACATTTTACTAATTTTAAGTGTTAGGAGATAAGTACACAAATTTCTAAACGCCAGTTATCGCAATATAGAGCGGGCAACAATGCGTCTTTTTTAGAGGCCTGATTGGTTGGTTTCATACTGTTGGATGGAAATTTAGGGCATATTAATTCATTTGGTCCAAAAGAAAATTTATTAAATATTTTGGGACAAAAGCTATTTTGATAAATTTCCACCATGTCACACGTGTCACATCTTCGTGTCAAAATTCTTTACACTATTTCATCTTCCTTCGACCGTGGGACTCCGATGACGAGCAGACATTTCAGTCATTTATCCGTTAAAGCATTAGTATGACAAGCAATTTGGAAGTCATTTATCACATGAGAACGCATTGAGAGCAGTGCATAATACTCGTGAGGAAGAACACTTCAATTTCGCAGGCCGAGTAATGTTTTTTTTTATCCTAGCATTCCAAATGATTCAAAACAAGTGCAGTAATTTAAAGTTATGTATACTAGATAAACAAGTGCGAAATATGCAGTCTATCTGACAACACCATGACGTTTATGACGAAAAAAATATCTTAATATGTTCCACACTAAAAATGTTTACAGCCGACCCAGGTTTCGACTGCACAGCAATCATCATCAAGGACATTGATAATGATTGTTGTGCAGTAGAAACCTGGGTCGGCAATAAATATTTTTATTTTGGAATAATCTTAAGATATTTTTTTTCGTCATGTCTGTGACAAATTTACGCCTTCAACCATTAATATTAACCGTACGTTCCATGGTCTGCTGTACGATCGACCTTATAAAATCACCCGTTGGTCAACACTCGAATAAAGTCTGCTCGACTGAACGGATCCATAACGTTAGCCAAGTTATAAAAACGGCCCCCTTGAGATACGGAGGGAAGTAAGGATCGCTTGGGCAGAGGAATGAAGGAAGAGGAATTTGAACGGTAAGTTAAATTTTTTGTACTAGCCTTCCTCGGCTGGATTTGACTGATGAACGAAAAATGAGCAAAATAAACAAACTGATTCAAGTCTCATTTGCGGAACTGACTCATGATGACAAAACAAATTTCTACAACTCATGATTAAAACAGCTTAGTACTTCTCTACAATATTTTATTATTTCACGACGCGTTTCGCCGCTTTACGGCATCGTCAGGCCCACTATCATCATACTTATGCGTAAAAATTTAATGGTGTCTGTCTGTCTGTTACTCAATCACGCAAAAACTACTTAACCGATTGAGCTCAAATTTGGCATGTACAGAAAAAATGTACATGGGATGAACATAGGCTATATTAAAAAGCTCTCAGGGCCCCCGAAGCCCCCCCCCCTCCTGCTGGTCCATGCTAAGCATTGGGTTCGGTGCAGTGGTTTTAATTTTTTGCTTTTTAAAAGTACTTTCCCTCAAGATAGAGGGCTTGGATTTTTTATCGGAAGAATTAATAAATGAAGTTTCTAATTATTTCATTCGATTTTCTTTTACTCTTCGTATTTCAATGTAATTCATGTTTGTAGAATAAAAATCTCACATTTTTCTCTGAAATCAATAATAGCATATTTCCTCGACAACAAGAGATTTGATTTTCAAAAGTTATTCACGTCTCTGGCACCAATTTAACTTGAGATTATTTATGTGTCAAAAGAGCGTTTCACAACAATATTTACGGCCCGTACATAGCTGCGTTAAAACATTCTTATATTATACGCAACCCATCGAAGAATTCCCCTTATAATATTTATGTAAGAGCAATAGAAGGCTATAAATTTTATGTGAATGACAAATTAAGCATTTTGAAGTTGGCAACAAAGGTTTGCCACCTTGGGAATCCTGGTAGTCAAAAGCGGAGACTACCTTGCTCCCCCGTGTGGAGTCAGTTCCTAGGGAATGGACTCTTCCACTTAAATGGGTCATCTGCGTAACTTCCACCACGTTTCGCTACCACTATACTGAACTACAAATGTTCCGTTACTTGGAACGTATTGTTTTATGGTTCATAGAGGAAAGTTTTCATGGCCTCCAATGCAAGGCTACGCCACATAATTACTGATCACCCAATGCACATACCTAGTTAAAACATAACGCTACCTATTTATCAGACTCACCAAGATCATGCTGAGATGTCGGCTGCCCCACCGGAATATTCCGCCGGATGAAGATATGTACATTAATGTCACCTTTTCCTTCTCCAACTAGGACTTCCTGGAAATGAGGAAAGAGAATAAAAAGTGAAATCTCATGAGAGAGATGATATTTCTCCTGTATTGAAATATAGTAATCCTAATTAGCCCAGAATGCAAATTGCGTAACATGAGGGAAGAGAAAACAACGGAAAATTAATACAGATATGTGCGTGATATCATAATTATATGAAATGCCGCTTTTGGATAATTATGAGTAGAAGTGACACAGTCACACATCAAATACTGATTATTGAATGAGAAGCAGTATCTTAGTAATTCCACATATATCTATTAGAAACAACCTAGGTTTCGATGTTGCACGTCAAGAACGATTTCAGTTTTTAATTTTTTAACACAAATTAGATGCTGAAGAACCAGCGCAGGTACAAATAGCGCAGAACACTCAGAATATACAGTCACAAACATTATGGGGGAGGGCGAGAGGGAATATTTGTGGCCATATATTCTGAGTGTTCTGCGCTCTTTGTACCCGAAAACGACGTGCAACGTCGAAACCTAGGTCGTTTCTAACAAATATACTTGTAATTTCAAAGTTACTGCTTCACATCCACAATGCTAAGCAAATTCCATGAAGTTACGCAAAAGAGAGAATGGAGAATACTGATAAGCTCTTACACTACATTAAAACTACTTTTCTACGAATATCACAGGATTACCTCAAGCGCACTCTCTCGTCTTCAAAACTGCGATGTGCATCCACGTAAAATAGACAAGACTGAAATGAATTTCCTAAGGTTGCGCGCCGGGCGTCTCCACCTCTGCCAAGTCAGTGGTGTGAGGGGAACGTCTGGCCTAAAGCTCTGGATTGCAAACCGCTGCGTGAATGGGGCAGTTATCTTGCACGAAAAATCACTTCTTCCTCCTCTAGCTCTACCTACTGTCTTCGTTCTCGATATTCAAAGGAACAGTGTACCCGCGAAAGGACGATGCGTCGTTAAATTAGCCTCCAGCACTGGAACTGAATGACGTACTGTTTTTGGAGCAGAGCACTCAAATAGCGGCGAAGTTAGCGTCGCCCATTAAATGGATTTTAATTGAATGAAAATTTTAATTCTTTACCTTTTTACTGAATTAACTAAACACCATGTGATTTCAAACGTTTGTAGTCAAGCACCAGTATTAAATGTGAATACATGAGCTTTCTGTTTCATCAATTACTATAGGCTTCGGCAATAAATGTTGAATGGTAACAAAATGAGGATTTTGGTGCAGAAGATACTGAAGAAAGTTAAAAAAAACTAGGTATAAAATTATTCCTAGGAAATACAACAAAAAATAACGTGTTATAAATTAATTAATTAAATTTCTCGCATTAGATTCTTCCACTTTATTTAAATCATAGCTCTCCTATCTCCTGCTATTACTAATTAGTATAGTATCAGTCTAGGTTCACCATTCCCAGCAATAATTAAATTTTTGTTACATCTTGAAGTAGATTTAAATTGAAACGTAAATAATAAATATCCCATTATCTGGCTAAGCATGCCCGTATCCTGAGCTATAACATTAAAAAAGCGATAAAAATTCATGCAAAACGTAAAGCATTCCAATGTATCTAACTATTTAAAAAAATAAAGTAATCGCACACATGATACAGAATCGTTAAGATCGGCTTTAAGGACAAGAAGAATTTACCGAAATGGTCTCTTTTCTGTTTTGGTCACAAGGGAAGTAATCACCACTCTTGGATATTAAAGGGGCAGCCTATATATAGTTTCTATTAGAGAAACGACAAGAAAGCATGTATTTTCAAATGTCGGTCCACACGGCGAGAGCGACTGTCTCCGTAGTCTGCCGAAATGGAACTTCGCGTGTTGATTACACATTCCATGCCAACTGGGAGTCAATGCGACTGGTGTAGCTGGTGCAACTTGACTTTTCTGCATTCGCAAACAGTCTCACATGACGTCCGAACGCGAACTGTCCACATAACTCAACCTCCCATAGCGATTACAGCGAGAAATTTCCCGAGCCTCCTAAGGTTATTGGAATTGTCGTGCGCGAAGGGAACAAATAGAGTCTTACTGTCGGCGCAGAAATTAGGCGCACTTGAGTTTGGGCACGAATAGTAAAACAACGAAAACGCCTACAGAAAAACTTATCTATAAAGGATATTTGCATTTTCTAGTTTGTTATTACCTCCCTATCCTAGATCGTTTTCCAGTGATTTTACCACCTTGAACCACCCTAACGTCTGACTAAAATGCCTTCAGGCTATTTTCCCAACATGCGCCAAAAATTTTACTTTTCAAAAACGACAATAAAAGAGTGCATTCGAGTTTATTATTAACAATGAATGCTGGAAAATAGAATTTCAATATTGATAAAATAAAAAACGAATTGCCGTAACAAATTTTCGGAGCTAATTCAAAGTCCTGAACGTATAACATATTTCTATTGAGTTATCATTGATCAATTTCTCGAAATTTCACTCAATAACTCACTCACTCAGTGATTCAACCCGAAGGTTGGTTTGGACAGTTGAGGGAAGAGGTCAACCCGGACTAAGCCACAGGCGTGTGAATTTCACACATTCAAGTTAGGGGGGCCACTGGCCAGTTCCTTTTCCTGGGCCACCTCGCACTCTGAGGATTTTTGTTTGGGGGCAAATTTGGGGCAACCCGGGGGCAACCCGGATTTGAACCCGGTACCCTGCGATCAGTAGCTAAGAGCTCTACCCACTAGACCACCACGCTCCCCACCTAAAGTATAGGCAAGATGTTTTTGCTTTGAAGCGTTTGACTCAATAACTAGGTAATAAATAACCTGCTCTTTCTCATTCGAAGACGAGATTCACTTGTAAAACTTTATGTAAAATTATGTTTGTAAAGAGAATACATAGGAAAGCACCATAGAAGGGCCCAGTACATTTCCGATGTATGTACCTTATTTCCACAATATACCTACGCCTACAGCCATGCATGGTTTGATATATGCGCGGAAACACGGTAATATGGGATTAATTATCGCTAAACACAGATTTAAAAAAAAACAAATTTACAATTATTGATATTTATTACGTGAAATTAATAATATCTATTGCTGGACTCTATTAATAAACATGGAAGTTAACTTTCAGGAGTTATAGACATGTGTACGTGCCCTAAAAACTATTGGTTTGCGCGTAAGTTACGTGTTCACGCACCTGAAACCAGCTTGGTTTTTCCAAAGTACGTAAAATGGTTAATATATATCGTATAACTGCGATGAAAAAACAATTTTCACCAGCGTGACTAGGGCAATACAAAGAACATAATTTTGCGATTTATAGCTAACTTTCAGAAGTTATAAATTATCGTTTGACTGGTCATTTGGTGCCTTTACCCACCCGCGGTGAAGGGTTGGATCGCCTTCGACGCCGAGGCTTAGACTCACGACTTCGGGTCTGATTGTGAGCGGGGCCAGCTATACGAGGGGCGGGTGACCTCTCCACGGGACTTCAAGAGCAGGTAAAAACTTGAGGCCCCAACAAAAGGACTTGCAATGAAGGCAACAACAAACCAAGGAATGAAGGTTTGTGACCTTCGGAACATTGGTAGTCAAACGCAGGAATAACCCAAGGTGAGTAAAGAGAATCTCTCTACTCACCTTGAGAATAATCTACATTACTCCCCATATGGTGTGGGGCTATTTCGTAGGCAAATGACACTTCTAGTGTAAAAGGTCACTGTGCAACGGCCACCATGTCTAACTACAACTACAGAAAATACATTCCAAGTCAAGTAAAAAAAGAGGGCAGCGAACCAAGATGGTACAATGCAGAGTTGAGAAAATCGTTAAGACGTCAGAGAGTATGCCACGCCTAGATGAAAAAACTCCGTAGAGATTTGCCCACTGATGATCAAATTTTAATAATTGAAAAATACAAATTGTCTAAAGCTACTGCAAAGGAAGCATTTCGGAATGCATTCATGGATTTTAAAAGAAAAAACATCAGTAGAACAGTTACAGGACAACCCAAAGGCATTTTGGTCATACGTAAGGGAAGTTCAAGGCAATAGATCAACTACTACGACTTCCACTACGAAACGAAAATGGCGAGTTAGTAACAGGCAGTTCGGACAAAGCCAACTTTTTAAATTCCTACTTTCAAAGTACTCACCAAGTCATCACAGATTATATCCGTAAAGGTAAATGATCAATTCCAGCAAAAGATGCCGCCTATCGATATTTACACTCACGGCATAGAAAACTTGCTAAAATCTATAAGTCCAAATAAATCCCCAGGTCCTGAAGAAACTCCTGCCCGCGTGTATAGAGAATTAGCTTGTGAAATAGCACCCTACTTGCAGAATATTTTAGTAAATCCATCAACGATCACAAAGTACCCATGGACTGGAAAATTGCAAATGTCACTCCCATATTCAAAAGCGGTGGTAAGGAAAGCCACCGATATCTCTCACATCTATCTCTTGCAAAGTCATTGAACATATTTTAAGTTCAGTTATGAGATACCTCGATATGCAGAACTTGTTAACAAAAACGCAACACGGATTCAGAAATGGAAGATCTTGCGCAACTTAATTAGCACTTTTTTCCCCACAATATTTTAGTCTCGGGTGAGCATAACGTTCCAGTAGATGCATTTTTTCTTGAATTTAAAAAGGCATTGAATAAAGTTTCCCACAATAAGCTACTCATGAAATTAATATCCTACGGGTTAGACGACGACGTAGTTTCCTGGATTAGAGAATTCTTAAGCAATCGCGTGCAAAGGGTTGTATTAGATGACGCTATCTCTAATAAAGTAAAAGTCACATCGGGTGTCCCACAGGGAAGTGCCATAGGCCTGCTTCTGTTCCTTTTGTACATAAACTTAATAATAATAATAATAATAAACGACATCGGTGAAACAGTTGACAGTAAGCTTAAGAGTATTTTCAGACGACGCAGTTCTGTATAGAGAAATTCGTAGCCTTAATGATAAGTAAGCGCTAACTAAGGATCCCGAGGCAATACAGGTGTGGTGCGATGCGTGGCAGCTAGAATTAAACTAGAAAAAATGAGTTGTTGTGAATTTTTGGATACGGAAAACCGCTACTAGTAACAGCTATTGCATAAACAACATAAAATTAGAGACCCTAGAATCGGTTAAATACCTCGGGAGTTAAACTGACTAATGATCTCTCGTGGAGTCGAGCCGAATATTCGAGATATTACCGGTCAGGCAAATCGTAAATTGGGAGTTGTTAAAAGAGTACTTGGCACATGCGACGATAAAGGTAGGGAAATCAGCTACTTCTCCCTCGTTATACCCCACTTGGAATATGCTGCCAGTATTTCGGATCCTTATGAGATAGGCTTGGAAACGGAGTTAGAACGCATGCAGCGAAGATCGGCAAGATACGTTAAAGGCCGTTATGATAATCTCATTAGTCTTACTTAACTTTTGCAGCAACTGGGATGGGAAAAGCTTTCAGACCGTCGATTAAAATTTAGACAATCTATTTATTAAGTACCAAACTGGTCTATTCTCTGACAACGTTGATAATATTTTACGAAATCCGACATACTACGGTAGATTAGATCATGAGATAAAATTAGGGAAATAGACTGCAGAACGGACAGATTTAAAATTTAATTTTTCCCACGAACGATAAGGACCATAACAGCTGCCAATGAGACTTTTATCTAGGTTTGTCGTTAGGTAGTGTAGCTCTTAGTAGTAGTAGTACTCCTAATACTTGAATCCATCTCTGATACCTAGTACTAACAGCACGCCTTGCATGTTTTCTACATAAGTCATGAGTCTCTGTCCATTTGTGTAGTTGTAAAATACATTATATTAACGGTACCTCTTCATTTTGATAATATATGTAGTGTAGTAGTGCATGCTTGTGAGTCTTTGCTTCGTTACAAGCATTAGCGATTTATGGTAATGCATAATTAGTCGATATTACACTAACTTTAGGGTATAGTGTAATGCATGTTGGTGATTATTCACCCCCTGCCACACACCCGAGGTGGCATGCAGGGTATTTTGTAGATTTAGATACTCGTGGAATGATAATGATATGGAATACAAACGTGATTTTTTATAACAATCATTCATCGACTACATACGATTGGAGTTCCCATATTTCTCGGAAAATGACAATTCATACGCGGTAGAAATAGAAGACAATTATTCCGGATTGAATAGCGGAACTGAGTCATGACGATAAGACCGTAGGCATATCAACTATCCACCCTACACCCTATCCAGGCCAGATCTTAAAGAAAGCACGGTTGAACCACTGAGATAATTGTTTGCGGCGCATCGTTGTGTAGCTCATATTGAACAAATCTCATCGCCTCTAACACGCGTTACCTACGCTACCGAACTGAGGACATGAAACAAATGCAATGCAAAGCCAATAAAGGCCCGACCACCAAAACAATACCACTCGTGATTAGACTCACCATATGTATGCTGAAATGTTGGACGATGGACGACTAATACATCGAAACTTCGAGACGGGAGAAATGCAATGTGACCGGTGGAGAACCCGCATGGACTTCACCATCATGCTGAAGCGTTGATGGCTCCAATGGAACATTCCGCAGGCCAATATATTGCACTAAATTTCAGCTTTTCCATCTCCAACTAGGACTCCCTGAGATTTAGGAAAGAGAATTAAAATTGAGACGATAAGGGTGAAATGATATTTCATCAGAGTTGGAATAAAATAATTCTACCCATCCGCAACTTCATAGAGAATCTTCTGTAGTAAATAGCCTTAACTGCGCAAGTACCGCAGTTAAGGTAATTCTACCGATCCTGTAAGGCCACATCCGAAACCATATCTTCCAATAACGTCAAAGAAAACCAGGAAAATTAACGTTGACATGTACGAACTATCACATATAAAATATCGCTATCATGAGAAGATTCGAGAACACAAATGTATATAACCTCTAATACGCTATTCAAATATTTTTTTCTTCAAATATAATAGAATTACCTTTCGTTTGTTCTCCCATCTTCAACACTGCGTCGTGCTTCCATACAAAATATCCATGCGACTGAATGATTATTTATGAGGTCCTACTGGTGGCGCACCGGTCGTTTCCACTCAATGTAAGCGGTAGGAGGGGTAATCTAGCAGAGCGAAGTCAGGCCCACAGTCCAATGGGATGAGCAGTCATTTCACTTCGCCACTTGATTGAAACCAACCTCTAGGACACGGGCTCCCAACCTTCTTTCTAACTTCCCCCCATTCACCATAGCTCAGAATATCATTCTCATTTTCAAATGTAAAAGAAAGCTTTAACTTTAATCATAATTAAGTTACAATGGCTATCAATTATTTTTCTGCATAGAATTGGTCAGACCACCTCATTTTACATTTCTACATCGATCTATATCAACCTGTGACCCCCGCAGGTGTATTAATATGAGGAATATGCTACAAGTGGCCAATGTATCTCTCACCCCCGCAAGCTCTGGTTGAGCTGGGTTTTTCTCACAAAATGCAATTGATAGAACTCTTATTTCTACGTTCATAAATGTGCGAACAGATTTTTTCCCGATGCGGCTGGGGTACCAAGGTACTGGGGTGTAGGTCCTTGTGTTTCCGCATTCGCGGTTGAGAAAAAAAGAAAACTTCAATGTCTCCTCCTATAAAATATTTCTAATAATAATTTTAATTAATTTTCTCTACTGAATTAAACTTTACCTGATTCATTTTTTTGTCATAACAGCTATACAAAATCAAATGTATTATTTTCATGACCGGACTAAAATATATTTCTCCTCCCTATAGCCTTTCTTATTCAATTTATTCCTCTACTACTAACTAACTGAATACAACAATTTTTCCCACCTCCACTATTCTCCTTATAAGACTTGGAATGAAAATGAAAGCAACAGAGAACGGATTTTAGAGTGAACATGTCAAAGACCCAAGTGGTTTTTTTCACATGGAGAATGGGAAAAGTAATTGTTTCATGAAGGTAAATGGAAAAATACTCATAATTAAGCAAGTGGATGATTTTAACTACATATCTTGTGGATTAAATTAATCAAATTTTAAAGATTTTAATGCATTCTGGCCAAATGTTTGATTAAGACGGAAGGATAGACCAAGAGATTATAAGGTAAGCAAATACACGTAGGGAGGTCGTAGGTAGTGTGTGTAGCATATCTAGGAATGAGTGTTTGTCAAAGGAGGAGAAAATCGTAGTGTACAAAAGCGTTCTCCAACCAACATTATTACATGACAGTGAAACCTAGGTACGTCATGATAAGCATAGGAGTAGGCTAAATGCAGAGGGGGTGGGGTACCTGAGAAGTGTTTGCGGCAAAAGTAGAATGGATAAGGGTTAGGAGTGAGTCGATGTTAAATACATGTGGGTTGGATGCTCCAGTAATATGTGAAAGGAGTTAGCTGCATTAGTTTGGTAACATCGATAGAGTGGAAGGGAGTCAAATAATGAAACATATCTATGACAGTAGAGTGCATGGTGTGAAAGGACAGGTTGAGAGGTAGCCATGAATAAGTGTGGCAAATGAGACTCTATAGAGGAGGAATATTAGGAGTCTTAAGAATAGGAGAGCGTGTTTGAAGCAATGCATGATTTTAAGAGAAGCGAAAGAGTTATGCAAGGAGAGGCCATTATGTAGGGTATCATTAAAAGAGAGCCACTTTTCTAGGCCTAACAGCAATAACTAAGTTCTTTGACATTGTCAACCGTAATAGGGAATGGGGTGATGGATACGTATTGATTCACGAGTTGGGAGACTCCAAATATTTGGGCGAACAATACAAAGTTATTCAACAAAGACATCTACAAGTCATGCACTTTCAACAAGATGGATGAGAAAATCAAATAATGTCCATATTTTGTGTAACAATTGAAAGAACTCAAAACACCATCCATCTATACCACATTGTATCATCCAAATCCATTTAACTGCAAAAGTATAGATTTTCTCACTGCTTATATGTAAAATGGTCTCAACTACCATATGGACTGATTATAAAACTGAAAAAAATTGTTTCCATCATTTGGAGAAAAAAGATATCCACCTCAAGTCGATTATTAGGTAACTAAAATCCTTGATTTGAATAACACAAGGCGTGCATTTAAAAACGAATTTTACGTTTTGATGTGTTTTTGTGCATTCGGACCTGTCCCAAAAAAATGATTGACACTAAGGATGTTTTCTAATCACCTTTTGCAGGTAAGCGTACACTGTAGCAGATGGAAAAGCCCAAGTCGAAAATTGCAACTTGAATATGCGCTCGAAATGGCAGGAATGAAATTCAATTTCAACAAATAAGTGGTCAAATTTGCCTCTTGGAAGACAAAACTTTGAATAATTACTAACTTTTTCAAGTGATCATCTCAATCATCTTAGAAATTGAGGTGTTCCCGTCTCTATAACTACATATTTGTTGGCCAGCGTTGTTGTTGTTCGATTCTTCAACCAGCTCTCGAAGGGTGAGGTTGTGTCTGAGCGCTCCTGAAACCGGTTTCCTCTCTGACCGGCGGCGATCACCTATTTGACTCCTCTGACCGGCAGCGGCACCGTACACCTAGATTTGTGCAGCAGTGAATTTAGTGTTTTATTTTTGAAATCGTATTTTGCGAAGTAGTGCTGTGAAGTGAAGTAGTGTTATTTTTGAAATCGCATTTTGTGAAGTAGTGCTGTGTAGTGAAGTAGTGTTGTGAAGCAGCCTGGTCCTGTAGCCGACGGTGTAACGGATAAGTAGTCGCTGACCAACTTATTTTCTTAAATTCTTTTTTCCTTTATTCAAGTGTATTACTAATTTGTAGTGCTTGCTTAGTTATAATTTGTCTTGCTTCAGTGGTTAAGTAGTGTTATAGAACTTAAAATTATTAGTAGTTCTAAAGTATTAGTATTGACTCTTAATAATTATTTGATCCTATACGTGCGTGCGTGTTCTAGCAACTGATCCATTGCATTTTTGCTCTTTATCCGTCTAACTACTTTGCTAGAAAGTACTTCTTACGCAACCTTGCGTATCGTACTTGATTCGCTTATACCCGCCTTATATATTTAGAGGACTTAGTGTAAATTCAAATCGTTTTAAGTGCTAAAGCCTGTAGAATAGTATGGCTGGCCCTAGTTCCTCTGTAGCGAGCCTCAAGAGCAAGGTGAAGAGCGACCTCCTCGAGGCACGTGTCGCCGAACTGGAGAGGTTAGTTACGGAGATACTCGCCCGGGTTACGGGTTGTGGGAGGGTTTCGGGCCCCGGTGGTTGTAGCGTTTCTTCCAGGACCTTGCACAGCACCAAGGTGGTGTCCCGGGCATGCTCGGGTGCGAAAGCAAGTGCGGCGGCCTTGGGGAAGACGGTGCAATCTTCGGGTCTGGGGATGACTCACAGCCTGAAGCCCGAGTGGGTGGTTGTGCCCCAAGGGCGGGGGGCGGTGGCTCGACCGAGACGGGGAGTGGGGGATGCGGAGGCTAATCCCATCCCCGTTCGCAACAGCTTCGCGGTTTTGTCGGAGGACAATTCTGGGGAGCCAGTTAGCGAGGTCGTGAACGAACCCCCCGTTGCAAGGGACTCAACTTCGAACGGTAGCCGGGCTGGGAGGGCAGGAATAGTATTGTTAGGGAGTTCGAACGTCCGGCGGATTTTCCCCCAGTTGGAGAAGAGGGCAAGGAGAGACGGAGCGGACCAACGGGTCACCTCCTGGTGTACACCAGGGGGAATCGTACCCGTAAAAAAAATAGTAAATCTCCGGGTCCGGAGGGAATACCCGCGCGTGTCCTCAAGGAGTTAGCGCCACAGATCGCACCGTTCTTAGACATAATATTCAAGAAGTCATTGTCTGAAGGAAAGATACCATTAGACTGGAAAATTGCAAACGTTACACCGATATTCAAAAAGGGAAACAGACACGACCCAGGGAACTATCGACCAATTTCATTAACGTCGATTATAGGCAAGATACTCGAACATATCGTCGTTAGCAATATCATGACGTTCCTGGACAGTCGTAACGTCCTCCATGGCTGTCAGCACGGCTTCCGGAAAGGTAGATCATGTGAAACACAACTCGCGCTCTTTCTTCATGACGTTCTCAAATCTGGCGAATCGAAAAGACAAGTTGACGCATTATTTCTAGATTTTAAGAAAGCTTTCGACACGGTACCTCATAACAAACTTTTATACAAATTACAGTCATGCGGCCTAAACGAAACAGTAGTAAACTGGATACGCGACTTTCTGAGTGATCGTAAGCAAAAGGTAGTTCTTGACGGAATTAGCTCTGATGTCGTTAAAGTGACATCAGGTGTCCCGCAAGGAAGCGTGATCGGACCCCTTTTGTTCATTATATACATAAATGATCTATGCTCTCGAATTAGCAGTAAAATACGTCTATTCGCCGACGACGCTGTCATCTATCGTGAAATTAGTGATCACTCTGACTTTGAAACTCTATCATCGGATTTAAACAACGTTCATGTGTGGAGCCAAGAGTGGGGACTCGAACTTAATCTGAGCAAATGCACGGCGGTACATTTCTTGCGGAAGTCGTCCAACTATTCCCATGTATATGCTGTGGATGGTGTTAACATAAAGGCGACAGATGAAGTGAAGTATCTAGGAGTTACGATAACTTCGGACCTATCTTGGGGAGCACATATAAGAAATATTTGTGGCAGAGCTCTGAAGAAGCTAGGATTCGTCAAGCGTATTGTGGGAAGATTTTCGGATGAAAAAGTAAAAGAGAGGTGCTATTTCGCACTCGTCCGGCCACACCTTGAATATGCAGCGAGCATATGGGATCCGGTGCAGAAAGACTTAGTCCGGGAACTTAATAAAATACAAAGGAAAGCTGCGCGATTCGTCAAAAACAGCTACGGGCGTACTGACAGCGTTACACAGATGTTAAACGAATTAGGCTGGGAACCGCTAGAGACTCGGAGGCTGCGCGCTAGGCTTAGATTGCTTGAACAATTGAGAATAGATATCTTTCAGAGCGACACGGAGAACATCATATTAGAACCCCACTATATTTCCAGGTCCGATAGAAACGATAAATTAAGAGAGATATTTTGCCGAACGGATAGGTATGGGAATTCGTTTTTCCCCCGAACAATAAGGGACTTCAATAAATGCTAGGCGTAATTTCATTAGAGCGTTTCCTTTTTATCTTTAAGCGGCTGGTGTCCTAACAACCCCCGCCACACGCCTATTGAGGCGGCTTGCGGGGTAATATGTAGATGTAGATGATATTTCCTTGCCATCACGAGTTTCGTCATCTGGCGAACATGCTAACGCAAATGATCTAAGGTGAAGTAGTGTTTAAGACTGCCTAGATCAGAAATCACGCATGGAACACGCATGCAAAACAGATTGAAACAGTTTAATGCAGATGTGTGAAAGAAAAGCACCTCAAGTAGCCCAATGATGGAGAAGCAGGACTAGGCTATGAAAGTAAATAGGGTAATCCAGTCAATGGAGATTTTAACCCGGCTAAAATACATAATGTGCTGAAAATTGGCATGTGTATAGTTTATGGCGTATGAAATTTATAAAAAAATTTGGTTCGCGAACTTTGGTTATCAGAACCCAAATTTTTTTTAATTTAAACAGAAAAATGTAGTTTTCCCCATTTTTCTCGAAGAGTATGAAATTTTTTCAAAATTGGATTTAACAGGGAGAAAGAACGTGCAATTCACGACAATAAAGGTAGGTATGCATTTTTCATCAAAGTACTTTGTTTCGTCAGGAAATAGCATTGAGTATATTCATGACCCCTGAACTCATACGTTTCGCGCCATTGAAAATACAAGAAATACCATCATGCCGGCCCAAGGAATCCGTCATAACTCGGCAAAAAATCATCAGATTTTCAAAAACCAAAGTACGTGACGTTCATGAAACCCTAAGCTTTCATATTCCTGAAAACTTTTTAATTTGGTAACAATGAGTATGTGTTTCACTTGTTTTCAGGGTAGTTGTACCGGAAACTTCAGTAGAGCTACTAAAATACAGTATTTTCCAAATTCCCGGATGATATCATGAATGATTGTGCATATACCTTCCCTGTGCCATAAGTTTTGGATTGCGATGATTAAAATTTTTGTCAGTTCAACTGGACAAAAATGGAGTTTCTTTTACTTTCTTGGTATTTTATGAAGCCACGGGTTCGCGCCATGTTTCTCGAACACGAGGGAATAAAGGGGTCCATAAAAAAGTTATCGAAAAATAAAAATAAGTGAATTGATCCTCAAGACCTCCTCTTGACGATTCTGTTTCTCAAATTTCGCTAGGGATAAAAAAATGTTTCGAGATTTCAAAAATACGCAAAGACACAAATTCTTCAATTTTTTTGATAAAATTAGATAATTATCGAAATACAGGACTCGGGATAATATGTTATGCGTGGAAACACAAGAGAACGAGTTCCCCGGTACGTTCTATAGTATAGTTCTTTAGTAAATTTTTCAGTTTTGGAGATTGAGAACATTCATCATAAAAGTAAGTATCTACATATTATTCGAAACCGTACAATAAACGTGAGCAATGATAGTACTGCCCTACAAATGAAGAAGAACGTAACTAAAATCGAGAATTTCGGTAAAATTTTGTAGCTTAATTACAAATATCTAGGGAATTAATCAACTTACGACTTTATAATTTAAGGATCATAAACGAAAATATTTCATGGAACCAGAATATATATGTACATTTATTTTATTAAATTATTTGAGATAGTTACAACAATATTTTTCAGGTTAAAAATCGTCAGTTTTCAATTGTAGTTACGTCCTTCATTTGTAGGGCAGAGTAGCTAGGAGCAAGGTGTAGTTTACATGTTTTAGGAGCCTCAGTGTAATCAAGTTTCTGGATATTGTTGAGTAATTCCCTGGAATATCGATCCTTTTTGGTGAAAAATAATTTTTGAGGTTTTTGATTTCTCTGAGGAGTGACACAGTGACACAGCGGTGAATATGCGCTATATTTTATTCAAATTGTACAAGAAATATTTCCCCTTTCCATCGATGCTGTAGTTATAATCATTCAGCCAGGGGAACTGTTTCCTTAATAAAATTGTTTAGGAAACAAAGGTTCACAGGATTTTCATGGATGCATTTCATTAAACAATGTTCTTCATATGTTTTACATACTTTCTAATTTTTAAATGCCAAAATCTTGGTCTCCTTCCGTATTTTTTACACGGTATAAATTTTCTTGATTTTTTTAAATCGGGCAAATCTTCGAAAACAACTCCAAATATGCTTTTTTTAAGCGGAATTGCGTGTTCTCTCGCCCCGTTAAATCCCCGTTTAAGGACATTGGGCGTACCCAGCGAGGGGCAGGGGGGGTGGGGTAAGCAGCCCCCACTAGAAATTAAATAATAGAACCTTGAAAGAAGGAAGACAAAGCAATTTTATAAAAAATTGCCTCGAATCGTGTTTATTGTCGTTGCAGGTAGGAATACAACATATCTTATTTCTGTACTTAGAAACACAAAGAAGAAGCAGACCAATGGCACATTTGATAGCATAAAGTTCCCCTACGTAATAGAATTCATCTGAAATATGTTTCGGTGGTTCTATCGTCCTGACAAATGGCCTCCATCAACCGGTGATTTATTACACTGCGGATTCTGAAGAACAAGAGAATGAATGAAGCAATGCCTGAAGAAGACTGTTGCGTTTTGTGCTTAGTCAGAGCATTGCGGAGGGAGTACATGGGAAATTTTATTAACAACTAGCGGACGGTACCCGTTGAAAATCAACGGGTGTGAAAAGTAATGAACTTATTTTACAAGAAAACTACAAAGCCTGTAGAAAAACTGTCAGCGTGGGCATTTGAGGAGTTCGTACACTATCTTGTATGTTGTGTTCGTTGTAGTAGACACAATGACCGTTTGCCAGGTGCACGGAGAGATGATTGACTGTCGGTCCTCTTTCATGCACGGAAAACAAAAATGGGCCACTCAGACTCATTACTACTTAAATAGCACCTAGGTTGATAGATGGCACCCTCGTCCCTCAGGATTTCTTGAGCTGTCTTCTAAGTGATCAACAGCTTGATCGCTTCCCTAGTATACAATACATATATTTGCATTCAATGACTTAATTTAGTTGCACAATTCAACGTTGTTATGTACGTTGAGTATCTTAATCAGGATTGGAGAGTAGGGTACAATCCAGCGGTTGACAACGTCACAAGGAGTATTTGCAGCAGCAGCCATGTTTATTTGACCTATGAATTCTCCATCACCCGAACTGCGCCTTCGGAATAAAGGGTAGCCATAATTATTGTTTTAGGTTGCAAAATAAAAAATCTATGGAGATTCTTAGTGCACTTATCGATTTTTATGCACCGATGTCGTTCATTGCGCAGAATTTCCGTACTTCTTTCGGGTAAGAAGCACGTAGTGACGTCATTATAATTTCCGCCATCTTAAAACAGTTTAAAGTTTCGAAACAGATGGGTCTATATTTGAGCCAGATTTAGAGCTGGTTACCCGTCCGTAGGTTGGGTTAGTGCGAAATTTGAGCGGTTCTTAGCGTAACCCGAGAAACACCACGGGGAGATTATAATGAGATTGCTGGTGGGCTTATTTTTGAACATCTAAGTCTAACCTTTGTCGTTTTTATTGTAAGGGCTCATTGTCTCGCAAAGAAGACATTCCTCTTGCTTTAAAAGATTGATTCGAAATATATCAGGGATCTTTCGGGGTTTGCACCGGGTAGTTAGGTCCATGGCGGCCGACGTTTCGATGCTCGAGTCGAGCATCGTCCTCAGGGCAGAGGTGAGTGCCTTGACTGGAAGTGGTCATCAATATATACCCTATGGGTAGGTAAGGTCCGAAATTTTGGCGGGAAAATTATGTATCATCCGGTGGTCTTGACTCTCCCACAATCTTGATGATAGGTTTCCACGTGTGACTCAGGTTGTAACCGGCGTCACGGTTAAAGTTTCGTCTTTCTCTCCGGATCTCAATGGCCTCCTTGATGAGCCGGTCCCAATAGCCAGATGAGCGGGCAATTATTTTTGTCTTCTCAAAATGGATGGCATGGTCCATCATGATGCTGTGCTCTGCAACAGCCGATTTTTCCGGTTGGCCCAATCTAAGGTGACGCTGGTGTTCCTTGATTCGCGTCTCCACCGTCCGACTTGTCTCACCCACGTACACTTCACCGCATTCACACGGAACGCGGTAAACTCCTGATGTCTTCAGGCCGTGTGAAATGTGAATGCGGTGAAGTGTACGTGGAATGCGTTGAATGCGTATTTTGCTCAATTTATTTCTTATACCCCGGTCTTTGATTTCAAAAGGGTCAAACGAGACATCTTCCCCAACCTTTGGTGATACTACTCTTGTTTCACTATAAACTTTGGAAAAAAAAATTCTTAAAAGCTGTGGCTTTTGAAAAATTGTCATTTACAATCCGGTCTTCACACTTGAGAGAAATATTTTCCAGAGCATTATTCCCGTTTCGTCTCCTTCGAATATACTTATAAAGCCCACTCCAACCCTGTCCTTTTAGAGAGTTCCTCAAGAATTTATCCTTTGCCTTTAATTTTTCGGTAATTAGTTTCATATAAGCTAATAATAAAATAGACAATGTTTCTCTCGCGCGCATTGTTATTCACTGGTGTGCGCGACAACTTTAAGGATATTTAAACATTAAAATGAGTGCTCACATAAAATCGTAGATAATAAAAAAATTACTTTTATTACCTTGCGGCGAGGCGAGCAAAAAACTAAAATGATTACCAACGGCACCCGGTGTTCCCAGGCGGTCACCCATCCAAGTACTATCCGGGCCCGACGATGCTTAACTTCGGTGATCGGACGAGAACCGGTGTTTTCATCGTGGTATGGCCGTTGGCGAAAGCGAAATAGGATTTTCAAAGTAATTATATAGCATTTCAGCAATATGAACCGCCACATTGACCTTGTTTTCGTTTGCTGACTACGTATCGGATCGACTATATCAATATTGAACTCATTGTTATCGATGCGTCATTTAAATGATATGGACTACCAGAACAAATGGCTCGAATCTTCAAAAATACCAATTATAAAATACATAGCACGTTCCACGTCCGTCGTGAATACGCTCCACTTTGTGCACGCAATTTTATAATAAAAGATGTTTTATGAAAAAGAAGTAATCACAATAAGCTAATATAAGCCCTATTCTGTGTAACACAATTAAAATGGTTTATTAACTTTTATAAATAAAGCCCATGCGATTTAAAGAAAAAAATCCTTTATCGGCTCCTATTGTTCGTAAGGATTTTTTGTTTTTCATAAGTATGCACAATTAAACCTGCTTTTGGAATATCTAAGTTAGAAACTCGTGCGATCAACAGCCGGCGCCGTAGCTCTATTTCTTTATAAAAAAATGCTAGTCTGAAAAATTATGCTTTTAAACGTTTATTTCTATGACTTTTTAATGTTTTTTCGAATTGGTTTTAATGCTAAAATAAATTTTTAAGAGTAGAATCCCGTCGGATTTGACTCAATAATTCCGCAACAAAATAGCAATTATGAACTTTAAAAAACTGTCTCTGGATAAACAATAGACCAGATCTCAGTAAATAATTCAACAATCACCTTATAAAAAATATCGTTCTATTCAGAATCACAAGCGCTAGAAACAAGGGATATACAAGAATCGAGGGACTCAGAATAATTCGTCTCAGAGAAAAGTTTTACTTTTCAAGAAGTCAGAAATTGTTAACCTTTATTTCGCTGAAATAAAAAAAGGTTGCGGTAAGACTCTCCGGCACTTTTCTAAAAAAATAAGTCAACCATGGGCTTAAAAAAGAAGTTTTGGCCAAAAAAAGTTTGGGGCCCGAGAGGATCGAACTAGCACACACATATATCAGAAGTGGGGGCCTAACCCAGTCGCCCATCTCGCACCTTAAGATTAATGCATGAATGTGTTTAGCGCCATGTCGGACATGGCCCCCGGTATATGCTTGTGCCTCACTAGAATCCTACACACCCAGTAATCTCAACCGACAAGGGCCGAACGCAGGACCTGATGGACCGGGAAGGCGCATAGCCAAGCCCACCGTAAGGACCCCAGACTAGTGATGGAAAAATGTCGGTCAAAAAATGTCGATTTTTCGAGCAAACGATTTTCAATCGAAATGAAAAGCTCGACTTTTCAACAAAAATCGAAATCTGAACCAAAAGTTCGATTAATCGAAAAAAATCGACGGTTATTTTTGAAAAAAATACAGTTGGTACAAAAACATGTTTATTATTCATTCGAAAAAGGCTCATAATGCATAATTGAGTAGTATAAAAAATCCATAAAAATACACTTAGAATAAATTCTTGAATTATTTGTAGTAAAAATTTACAAATGCACGCACATTAAAGATTGGGGATCACCGCTGGGAACCATTCGGCTCCACTAAAATTTTTAAGAAAGATCAACTGATTGAGATACTTTCTTGATAATCTAGAGGAAACCCGTAAAATCCTCCGCCAGGCCGCCGGTACTGGGAGCTGCACTAAAATCAGAGGTAAGTTAAAAATTATACAACGGAGAGATTTAAAATTTCATCAAATAACAATTATATATATATATATATATATATCAGAAGATGACAGTCTAGCTGTCGAAATATCAAAAAAAAGCGAGTTTTCTATTTTTGTGTGCCTATATCGTTTTTAGCTTGACACGCCTGTGACACCTCAGTCGATATATATATACATATAACGATATATATAATAAATAATATAATAAATAACTGGGAAATCACTGGACGGTCACTGGTTGTTCAGGGGGCCTCTGTATCTTTTTCCTCTTCTTTGTCGCGGTCGTCAGAGGGAACCCTGGGAGCGGGGACAGCGGGGACATATACACCTACAAATTTGTCTGTGGAGCATTGCTTCGGATAAATTATTTTTGCAGGCTTTATATCGTTCCTGAGAGTCTTATTTATACACGAAAACTATCACTATTCACTTATCTCCGTTTAGGCTTCATGCTTTGGGAGAGAAATACTACGCCTAGCTCTAATAAAGATACGAGTAGAATGGCATGTAGAAAAAAGGGAACAGTTCAAGTATTGGAAAAATGTTTTGAATACCGTTGGCTGTAAAAACTAATAATAAACAGTGGTAAAAAATTAATCAATGTACATCTATAAACCATTGAATATAGCGTGGAAATCTAAGACGATCCTACCTTCAACTTTGTCGCGAGGACGCATTAGTTTAAATTTTATTTAAAATCAGAATTAAAGAATTAATTTTACGCAGTTAGAGTAGGTACTCGTGTGGTAGTCACTAAGGCTCAACGAAGGAATCAATCGAGGAAGAAGGCGCAAGGTCCTGAAGCCCGTTTTACACGATACTTGATCCAGCGCAAGACCTATCATGCTAGCCGGTACTTAATATTGCAGACGGAATCTAGTATGATTTGAGCCAACCTGGAGGGTTTCTTGCACTGGCGAGGGAGCGGTATATTCATTCATATCGTAGCGCATATGTACTATAACAATCACCGTTGTGTATACATGTGTCAGTAACTTTCATACAAGAAATACACGTGAAGTTGAATCTTCATTTGGCTGCAGACATTTTTTTATTTGCATAATTAAATTAGAAGTAGTGGTTTTCTGTTATTGTAAAATGGACCAATAGAAAGAAAATAAAATAAAGAATTTTAATTCCTTCAATCGAATTTTGTACTCAGGTCAAAATTCAGAAATTTTTGCTAAAACGTAACGATTTTTCGCAATATTTTAGCGTTTTTGAGTCATCTTCCCCATAACGACCAAAGTTATTGTTTATGTCGATATTCCGTTTACATGCATTAACTCAATGATTCTTTGCACTAAATAAGATGTGAATGGTTTATTACAATCAATGAAAATGATAATATTCTTCCTGTTTATATTCAACGGGCACCTTCTCTCGTATGCTATAATTTTGAACTAACCAATATATATACCGACCAAAACAACTATCGGGACATTTCCACCCATTGTTGATTTCACGGCCAGAAAATTACTAATATACGCAGAGATACTGCGATTATGCTTGTTCGCCAACATGCTGGTCCTGTATCACACACAATACTGGACTAATGCCATGCTAGCGAGAATCCTTGAAATTATGCTGGAACAAGTATCGTGTGATATGGCTTTAGCCGCCCAGCCACCTCCACCTCCAGTCTCCACCCGCGGGCCTTGACTACAAGGTCCAATTGGGCACACGAGGAATAAGCTCGCTGCTCTCAGGCTGTATCGAGCAAAATATGAAACGGACCAAGTTCTCCACCGCCGAAGTCAGTGGCGGCGGGGTTCTTTTCCCCGCCTGCTACCCTGAGGTTACTATTTTTTCCATTTTCCGTGATGATAATTTTGCGCGTAATTTTTGCAGTTTATATTTCAATTTTACAAGATCGTCATTTCCGTTAGTTATTTTAAAATTTAGTTTTGGGTTTGGTAACTATGCATTCATTTTGTCTACAATTTTTACTTACAACTAAATCGCCACCGTGAGAATTAGGAAAAATTCAAAATCTGATTTAAGGAAAACAAGTGTTTTAAGTGATTGCTTTTTTTCTGTCACAGTAGACGTAAAATACGCGCACTAATTCGCAGGTTTTAAGTTTAGGTTCAAAGAGATTTAATTTATTCCGACGGAGAATCGCATTATTTTGTTATCAATACATTAGTTTAGAGGTCTGAGGCAGCCATTCGGCGATACACAACATTCATAGATAGAGAAGAGCATGAATCAAAAAAGAGAAAGAAACACACATCGCCAAATTTTCGTTTTTTCAACAGTTTTCAGCGGCGACTATTTATTTATTTAATGGCTCACATACAGCATTTCTGCCAATTTAAAGTGTCACAATAACAGACTTTAAATAAAAACAAAAACAGGAGAACAACGATAAATTCCTGCGGTAGGAGTTGCAAAAACAGAAAATTTCGCAAAGTGGTTCTTTCTCTTTTTTGAGCCTATATGAGTGAAACATTTCCGGTACTTCATTAAAGAATAGGATTTTATCGAGTAGGAAAAAAATCCAGAACAAAACTAAAAACAATTAATACTACTCTTAAGTGAAACCCCAACTTGAATACAGTCGTGGTATTTGAAATAAAAACAATTAACTTTCTTCTCAAACTTCTATCACTTGGTTACGAAAAAATGTTGGAAGTGAGGTGTTTAAAAGTAAACGCTTTCCATCTAGTGGGTGTGCGAACCACAGTGAATTATGAGGACTAGGTGGAAATAAATAGGTATATCATCTCTTTTACCATAAATTACCTTTTTATTGCCTTACAAAATGAAAACAAATAGAATTACTTGGGAATCGAACCTTGCAAGAGCCTCACCTCACCTGCCGCACATGAAATTAACCAACTCGGCAATGGAGTCATTTCCGACTGAGGCACAAACGGAGAGTCCAAATGTGAATGTGAAGAGAGATCTTTTTCAAACTACCTTTAGCTGGCGCCCGAGGCGAGGAGCGGAAGGGACGTCACCGGGACAAAACGAGGCGACACATTCGAGGAACACGATTACATCAATGCTCCGCAAAGAGCCAATGAGATCGCGTTAACGCCCGAACGCTCACAGTCGGCAACTAACAAATTTAATAAAGGACGTATGTTAACCCGCGCCAACTATGTACAAGAGAAGTGAGCCCTTACTTTGCAAGGGGTCAGGGGAGATTGTTGAAATAAAGAGACCGACACGGGATTGTTCACCTAAGGCCCCTTACTCTTTATGGGAAGGGGGAAGCAGCTTTGCAAGAGGCATTTGGTAAGACGACCGTGGGATGGGCTCAGCTGTGACTCATCTCCTCACCGTACGATTCTTTCGTTGCTCTATTCGAAAGCCAGAAACGACTCATTACCGAAAAACACAAGTTCATGCTCGTTGGACATATACAAATGTTTTTTTCTCGCTCGAACATCAGATGAAGAATTGTCCTCGCTAAATAAGCATTTTCGAATAGAAGGGAGCTGATGAGGGGAGGTCTGAGAAGAGACGTAAAGAAAACGCTGGTGAAAACTTTAATGCGGAGCGTATGGGTCGGAAACATGGTCATGGCGAAGGAAGAATGTGCGTAGACTTGAGGCGTTGGAGGTATGGGTTTGGAGAAGGATGGATAGGGTGACGTGGGTGTCGAGGAAGACGACCGAGAAGGTATTGGGTATGGTTGGAGAGGAGAGGAAGCTGGTGGCGGAGGTTCGGAGAAGGCAGAAGAGATGGATGGAGGAAGTTTTGAAAAGGGAGAGCATGTTGCAGAGAGTGACTGAGGGGAGAACATTGGCGAAGCGTATAAGAGGTGATGGCGAAGAGTATACAAGAACCTACCAATCAGCTGGTTGAATACTTGAATTAATGTAATTGAATCGCGCTATTAACTTGTTGGTACAGTTAAGATTACTATCAAATACAACACTTTTTTTGCTCACCTGACTTCTTGAGGGGTGGGGGAGTTTTCCCCTTTGCCCCCGTGGATCCGACCCTGATTAAGGTACAGTTCATTCTTTGTATTGCACATACATTTATTTATTCCATGTACCCAATGAATAGAATAATTGCCTTAAGCCTCCACATTTTACTAATTTTAAGTGTTAGGAGATAAGTACACAAATTTCTAAACGCCAGTTATCGCAATATAGAGCGGGCAACAATGCGTCTTTTTTAGAGGCCTGATTGGTTGGTTTCATACTGTTGGATGGAAATTTAGGGCATATTAATTCATTTGGTCCAAAAGAAAATTTATTAAATATTTTGGGACAAAAGCTATTTTGATAAATTTCCACCATGTCACACGTGTCACATCTTCGTGTCAAAATTCTTTACACTATTTCATCTTCCTTCGACCGTGGGACTCCGATGACGAGCAGACATTTCAGTCATTTATCCGTTAAAGCATTAGTATGACAAGCAATTTGGAAGTCATTTATCACATGAGAACGCATTGAGAGCAGTGCATAATACTCGTGAGGAAGAACACTTCAATTTCGCAGGCCGAGTAATGTTTTTTTTTATCCTAGCATTCCAAATGATTCAAAACAAGTGCAGTAATTTAAAGTTATGTATACTAGATAAACAAGTGCGAAATATGCAGTCTATCTGACAACACCATGACGTTTATGACGAAAAAATATCTTAATATGTTCCACACTAAAAATGTTTACAGCCGACCCAGGTTTCGACTGCACAGCAATCATCATCAAGGCCCTTGATAATGATTGTTGTGCAGTAGAAACCTGGGTCGGCAATAAATATTTTTATTTTGGAATAATCTTAAGATATTTTTTTTCGTCATGTCTGTGACTAAGTATCACAAATTTACGCCTTCAACCATTAATATTAACCGTAACGTTCCATGGTCTGCTGTACGATCGACCTTATAAAATCACCCGTTGGTCAACACTCGAATAAAGTCTGCTCGACTGAACGGATCCATAACGTTAGCCAAGTTATAAAAACAGCCCCCTTGAGATACGGAGGGAAGTAAGGATCGCTTGGGCAGAGGAATAAAGGAAGAGGAATTTGAACGGTAAGTTAAATCTTTTGTACTAGCCTTCCTCGGCTGGATTTGACTGATGAACGAAAAATGAGCAAAATAAACAAACTGATTCAAGTCTCATTTGCGGAACTGACTCATGATGACAAAACAAATTTCTAAAACTCATGATTAAAACAGCTTAGTACTTCTCTACAATATTTTATTATTTCACGACGCGTTTCGCCGCTTTACGGCATCGTCAGGCCCACTATCATCATACTTATGTGTAAAAATTTAATGGTGTCTGTCTGTTACTCAATCGCGCAAAAACTACTTGACCGATTGAGCTGAAATTTGGCATGTACAGAAAAAATATACATGGGATGAACATAGGCTATATTAAAAAGCTCTCAGGGCCCCCGAAGCCCCCCCCCTCCTGCTGGTCCATGCTAAGCATTGGGTTCGGTGCAGTGGTTTTAATTTTTTGCTTTTTAAAAGTACTTTCCCTCAAGATAGAGGGCTTGGATTTTTTTATCGGAAGAATTAATAAATGAAGTTTCTAATTATTTCATTCGATTTTCTTTTACGCTTCGTATTTCACTGAAATTCATGTTTTTAGAAGAAAAATCTCACATTTTTCTCTGAAATCAATAATATCATATTTCTTCTAAAACAAGAGATTTAATTTTCAAAGGTTATTCACGTCTCTGGCACCAATTTAACTTGAGATTATTTGTGTCAAAAGAGCGTTTCACAACAATATTTACGGCCCGTACATAGCTGCGTTGAAACATTCTTATATTATCTCAACCCATCGAATAATTCCCCTTATAATATTTATGTAAGAGCAATAGAAGGCTATAAATTTTATGTGAATGACAAATTAAGAAATTTGAACTTGGCAACGAAGGTTTGCCACCTTGGGAATCCTGGTAGTCAAAAGCGGAGACTACCTTGCTCCCCCGTGTGGAGTCAGTTCCTAGGGAATGGACTCTTCCACTTAAATGGTCATCTGCGAAACTTCCACCACGTTTCGCTACCACTATACTGAACTACAAATGTTCCGTTACTTGGAACGTATTGTTTTATGGTTCATAGAGGAAAGTTTTCATGGCCTCCAATGCAAGGCTACGCCACATAATTACTGATCACCCAATGCACATACCTAGTTAAAACATAACGCTACCTATTTATCAGACTCACCAAGATCATGCTGAAATGTCGGCAACCCCACCGGAATATTCCACCGGATGAAGATATGTACATTAATGTCACCTTTTCCTTCTCCAACTAGGACTTCCTGGAAATGAGGAAAGAGAATAAAAAGTGAAACCTCATGAGAGAAATGATATTTCACCTGTATTGAAATATAGTAATCCTAATTAGCCCATAATGCAAATTGCGTAACATGAGGGAAGAGAAAACAACGGAAAATTAATACAGATATGTGCGTGATATCATAATTATATGAAATGCCGCTTTTGGATAATTATGAGTAGAAGTGACACAGTCACACGTCAAATACTGATTATTGAATGAGAAGCAGTATCTTAGTAATTCCACATATATCTATTAGAAACAACCTAGGTTTCGATGTTGCACGTCAAGAACGATTTCAGTTTTTAATTTTTTAACACAAAATAGATGCTGAAGAACCAGCGCAGGTACAAATAGCGCAGAACACTCAGAATATACAGTCACAAACATTATGGGGGAGGGCGAGAGGGAATATTTGTGGCCATATATTCTGAGTGTTCTGCGCTCTTTGTACCCGAAAACGACGTGCAACGTCGAAACCTAGGTCGTTTCTAACAAATATACTTGTAATTTCAAAGTTACTGCTTCACATCCACAATGCTAAGCAAATTCCATGAAGTTACGCAAAAGAGAGAATGGAGAATACTGATAAGCTCTTACACTACATTAAAACTACTTTTCTACGAATATCACAGGATTACCTCTAGCGCACTCTCTCGTCTTCAAAACTGCGATGTGCATCCACGTAAAATAGACAAGACTGAAATGAATTTCCTAAGGTTGCGCGCCGGGCGTCCTCACCTCTCCCAAGTCAGTGGTGTGATGGGAACGTCTGGCCTAAAGCTCTGGATTGCAAACCGCTGCGTGAATGGGGCAGTTATCTTGCACGAAAAATCACTTCTTCCTCCTCTAGCTCTACCTACTGTCTTCGTTCTCGATATTCAAAGGAACACTACCCGCGAAAGGACGATGCGTCGTTAAATTAGCCTCCAGCACTGGAACTGAATGACGTACTGTTTTTGGAGGAGAGCACTCAAATAGCGGCGAAGTTAGCGTCGCCCATTAAATAGATTTTAGTTGAATGAAAATTTTAATTCTTTACCTTTTTACTGAATTAACTAAACACCATGTGATTTCAAACGTTTGTAGTCAAGCACCAGTATTAAATGTGAATACATGAGCTTTCTGTTTCATCAATTACTATAGGCTTCGGCAATAAATGTTGAATGGTAACAAAATGAGGATTTTGGTGCAGAAGATACTGAAGAAAGTTAAAAAAAACTAGGTATAAAATTATTCCTAGGAAATACAACAAAAAATAACGTGTTATAAATTAATTAATTAAATTTCTCGCATTAGATTCTTCCACTTTATTTAAATCATAGCTCTCCTATCTCCTGCTATTACTAATTAGTATAGTATCAGTCTAGGTTCACCATTCCCAGCAATAATTAAATTTTTGTTACATCTTGAAGTAGATTTAAATTGAAACGTAAATAATAAATATCCCATTATCTGGCTAAGCATGCCCGTATCCCGAGCTATAACATTAAAAAAGCGATAAAAATTCATGCAAAACGTAAAGCATTCCAATGTATCTAACTATTTAAAAAAATAAAGTAATCGCACACATGATACAGAATCGTTAAGATCGGCTTTAAGGACAAGAAGAATTTACCGAAATGGTCTCTTTTCTGTTTTGGTCACAAGGGAAGTAATCACCACTCTTGGATATTAAAGGGGCAGCCTATATATAGTTTCTATTAGAGAAACGACAAGAAAGCATGTATTTTCAAATGTCGGTCCACACGGCGAGAGCGACTGTCTCCGTAGTCTGCCGAAATGGAACTTCGCGTGTTGATTACACATTCCATGCCAACTGGGAGTCAATGCGACTGGTGTAGCTGGTGCAACTTGACTTTTCTGCATTCGCAAACAGTCTCACATGACGTCCGAACGCGAACTGTCCACATAACTCAACCTCCCATAGCGATTACAGCGAGAAATTTCCCGAGCCTCCTAAGGTTATTGGAATTGTCGTGCGCGAAGGGAACAAATAGAGTCTTACTGTCGGCGCAGAAATTAGGCGCACTTGAGTTTGGGCACGAATAGTAAAACAACGAAAACGCCTACAGAAAAACTTATCTATAAAGGATATTTGCATTTTCTAGTTTGTTATTACCTCCCTATCCTAGATCGTTTTCCAGTGATTTTACCACCTTGAACCACCCTAACGTCTGACTAAAATGCCTTCAGGCTATTTTCCCAACATGCGCCAAAAATTTTACTTTTCAAAAACGACAATAAAAGAGTGCATTCGAGTTTATTATTAACAATGAATGCTGGAAAATAGAATTTCAATATTGATAAAATAAAAAACGAATTGCCGTAACAAATTTTCGGAGCTAATTCAAAGTCCTGAACGTATAACATATTTCTATTGAGTTATCATTGATCAATTTCTCGAAATTTCACTCAATAACTCACTCACTCAGTGATTCAACCCGAAGGTTGGTTTGGACAGTTGAGGGAAGAGGTCAACCCGGACTAAGCCACAGGCGTGTGAATTTCACACATTCAAGTTAGGGGGGCCACTGGCCAGTTCCTTTTCCTGGGCCACCTCGCACTCTGAGGATTTTTGTTTGGGGGCAAATTTGGGGCAACCCGGGGGCAACCCGGATTTGAACCCGGTACCCTGCGATCAGTAGCTAAGAGCTCTACCCACTAGACCACCACGCTCCCCACCTAAAGTATAGGCAAGATGTTTTTGCTTTGAAGCGTTTGACTCAATAACTAGGTAATAAATAACCTGCTCTTTCTCATTCGAAGACGAGATTCACTTGTAAAACTTTATGTAAAATTATGTTTGTAAAGAGAATACATAGGAAAGCACCATAGAAGGGCCCAGTACATTTCCGATGTATGTACCTTATTTCCACAATATACCTACGCCTACAGCCATGCATGGTTTGATATATGCGCGGAAACACGGTAATATGGGATTAATTATCGCTAAACACAGATTTAAAAAAAAACAAATTTACAATTATTGATATTTATTACGTGAAATTAATAATATCTATTGCTGGACTCTATTAATAAACATGGAAGTTAACTTTCAGGAGTTATAGACATGTGTACGTGCCCTAAAAACTATTGGTTTGCGCGTAAGTTACGTGTTCACGCACCTGAAACCAGCTTGGTTTTTCCAAAGTACGTAAAATGGTTAATATATATCGTATAACTGCGATGAAAAAACAATTTTCACCAGCGTGACTAGGGCAATACAAAGAACATAATTTTGCGATTTATAGCTAACTTTCAGAAGTTATAAATTATCGTTTGACTGGTCATTTGGTGCCTTTACCCACCCGCGGTGAAGGGTTGGATCGCCTTCGACGCCGAGGCTTAGACTCACGACTTCGGGTCTGATTGTGAGCGGGGCCAGCTATACGAGGGGCGGGTGACCTCTCCACGGGACTTCAAGAGCAGGTAAAAACTTGAGGCCCCAACAAAAGGACTTGCAATGAAGGCAACAACAAACCAAGGAATGAAGGTTTGTGACCTTCGGAACATTGGTAGTCAAACGCAGGAATAACCCAAGGTGAGTAAAGAGAATCTCTCTACTCACCTTGAGAATAATCTACATTACTCCCCATATGGTGTGGGGCTATTTCGTAGGCAAATGACACTTCTAGTGTAAAAGGTCACTGTGCAACGGCCACCATGTCTAACTACAACTACAGAAAATACATTCCAAGTCAAGTAAAAAAAGAGGGCAGCGAACCAAGATGGTACAATGCAGAGTTGAGAAAATCGTTAAGACGTCAGAGAGTATGCCACGCCTAGATGAAAAAACTCCGTAGAGATTTGCCCACTGATGATCAAATTTTAATAATTGAAAAATACAAATTGTCTAAAGCTACTGCAAAGGAAGCATTTCGGAATGCATTCATGGATTTTAAAAGAAAAAACATCAGTAGAACAGTTACAGGGCAACCCAAAGGCATTTTGGTCATACGTAAGGGAAGTTCAAGGCAATAGATCAACTACTACGACTTCCACTACGAAACGAAAATGGCGAGTTAGTAACAGGCAGTTCGGACAAAGCCAACTTTTTAAATTCCTACTTTCAAAGTACTCACCAAGTCATCACAGATTATATCCGTAAAGGTAAATGATCAATTCCAACAAAAGATGCCGCCTATCGATATTTACACTCACGGCATAGAAAACTTGCTAAAATCTATAAGTCCAAATAAATCCCCAGGTCCTGAAGAAACTCCTGCCCGCGTGTATAGAGAATTAGCTTGTGAAATAGCACCCTACTTGCAGAATATATTTAGTAAATCCATCAACGATCACAAAGTACCCATGGACTGGAAAATTGCAAATGTCACTCCCATATTCAAAAGAGGTGGTAAGGAAAGCCACCGATATCTCTCACATCTATCTCTTGCAAAGTCATTGAACATATTTTAAGTTCAGTTATGAGATACCTCGATATGCAGAACTTGTTAACAAAAACGCAACACGGATTCAGAAATGGAAGATCTTGCGCAACTTAATTAGCACTTTTTTCCCACAATATTTTAGTCTCGGGTGAGCATAACGTTCCAGTTGATGCATTTTTTCTTGAATTTAAAAAGGCATTGAATAAAGTTTCCCACAATAAGCTACTCATGAAATTAAAATCCTACGGGTTAGACGACGACGTAGTTTCCTGGATTAGAGAATTCTTAAGCAATCGCGTGCAAAGGGTTGTATTAGATGACGCTATCTCTAATAAAGTAAAAGTCACATCGGGTGTCCCACAGGGAAGTGCCATAGGCCTGCTTCTGTTCCTTTTGTACATAAACGACATCGGTGAAACAGTTGACAGTAAGCTTAAGAGTATTTTCAGACGACGCAGTTCTGTATAGAGAAATTCGTAGCCTTAATGATAAGTAAGCGCTAACTAAGGATCCCGAGGCAATACAGGTGTGGTGCGATGCGTGGCAGCTAGAATTAAACTAGAAAAAATGAGTTGTTGTGAATTTTTGGATACGGAAAACCGCTACTAGTAACAGCTATTGCATAAACAACATAAAATTAGAGACCCTAGAATCGGTTAAATACCTCGGGAGTTAAACTGACTAATGATCTCTCGTGGAGTCGAGCCGAATATTCGAGATATTACCGGTCAGGCAAATCGTAAATTGGGAGTTGTTAAAAGAGTACTTGGCACATGCGACGATAAAGGTAGGGAAATCAGCTACTTCTCCCTCGTTATACCCCACTTGGAATATGCTGCCAGTATTTCGGATCCTTATGAGATAGGCTTGGAAACGGAGTTAGAACGCATGCAGCGAAGATCGGCAAGATACGTTAAAGGCCGTTATGATAATCTCATTAGTCTTACTTAACTTTTGCAGCAACTGGGATGGGAAAAGCTTTCAGACCGTCGATTAAAATTTAGACAATCTATTTATTAAGTACCAAACTGGTCTATTCTCTGACAACGTTGATAATATTTTACGAAATCCGACATACTACGGTAGATTAGATCATGAGATAAAATTAGGGAAATAGACTGCAGAACGGACAGATTTAAAATTTAATTTTTCCCACGAACGATAAGGACCATAACAGCTGCCAATGAGACTTTTATCTAGGTTTGTCGTTAGGTAGTGTAGCTCTTAGTAGTAGTAGTACTCCTAATACTTGAATCCATCTCTGATACCTAGTACTAACAGCACGCCTTGCATGTTTTCTACATAAGTCATGAGTCTCTGTCCATTTGTGTAGTTGTAAAATACATTATATTAACGGTACCTCTTCATTTTGATAATATATGTAGTGTAGTAGTGCATGCTTGTGAGTCTTTGCTTCGTTACAAGCATTAGCGATTTATGGTAATGCATAATTAGTCGATATTACACTAACTTTAGGGTATAGTGTAATGCATGTTGGTGATTATTCACCCCCTGCCACACACCCGAGGTGGCATGCAGGGTATTTTGTAGATTTAGATACTCGTGGAATGATAATGATATGGAATACAAACGTGATTTTTTATAACAATCATTCATCGACTACATACGATTGGAGTTCCCATATTTCTCGGAAAATGACAATTCATACGCGGTAGAAATAGAAGACAATTATTCCGGATTGAATAGCGGAACTGAGTCATGACGATAAGACCGTAGGCATATCAACTATCCACCCTACACCCTATCCAGGCCAGATCTTAAAGAAAGCACGGTTGAACCACTGAGATAATTGTTTGCGGCGCATCGTTGTGTAGCTCATATTGAACAAATCTCATCGCCTCTAACACGCGTTACCTACGCTACCGAATATAGGACATGACACAAATGCAATGCAAAGCCAATAAAGGCCCGACCACCAAAACAATACCACTCGTGATAAGACTCACCATATGTATGCTGAAATGTTGGACGATGGACGACTAATACATCGAAACTTCGAGACGGGAGAAATGCAATGTGACCGGTGGAGAACCCGCATGGACTTCACCATCATGCTGAAGCGTTGATGGCTCCAATGGAACATTCCGCAGGCCAATATATTGCACTAAATTTCAGCTTTTCTATCTCCAACTAGGACTCCCTGAGATTTAGGAAAGAGAATTAAAATTGAGACGATAAGGGTGAAATGATATTTCATCAGAGTTTGAATAAAATAATTCTACCCATCCGCAACTTCATAGAGAATCTTCTGTAGTAAATAGCCTTAACTGCGCAAGTACCGCAGTTAAGGTAATTCTACCGATCCTGTAAGGCCACATCCGAAACCATATCTTCCAATAACGTCAAAGAAAACCAGGAAAATTAACGTTGACATGTACGAACTATCACATATAAAATATCGCTATCATGAGAAGATTCGAGAACACAAATGTGTATAACCTCTAATACGCTATTCAAATATTTTTTTCTTCAAATATAATAGAATTACCTTTCGTTTGTTCTCCCATCTTCAACACTGCGTCGTGCTTCCATACAAAATATCCATGCGACTGAATGATTATTTATGAGGTCCTACTGGTGGCGCACCGGTCGTTTCCACTCAATGTAAGCGGTAGGAGGGGTAATCTAGCAGAGCGAAGTCAGGCCCACAGTCCAATGGGATGAGCAGTCATTTCACTTCGCCACTTGATTGAAACCAACCTCTAGGACACGGGCTCCCAACCTTCTTTCTAACTTCCCCCCATTCACCATAGCTCAGAATATCATTCTCATTTTCAAATGTAAAAGAAAGCTTTAACTTTAATCATAATTAAGTTACAATGGCTATCAATTATTTTTCTGCATAGAATTGGTCAGACCACCTCATTTTACATTTCTACATCGATCTATATCAACCTGTGACCCCCGCAGGTGTATTAATATGAGGAATATGCTACAAGTGGCCAATGTATCTCTCACCCCCGCAAGCTCTGGTTGAGCTGGGTTTTTCTCACAAAATGCAATTGATAGAACTCTTATTTCTACGTTCATAAATGTGCGAACAGATTTTTTCCCGATGCGGCTGGGGTACCAAGGTACTGGGGTGTAGGTCCTTGTGTTTCCGCATTCGCGGTTGAGAAAAAAAGAAAACTTCAATGTCTCCTCCTATAAAATATTTCTAATAATAATTTTAATTAATTTTCTCTACTGAATTAAACTTTACCTGATTCATTTTTTTGTCATAACAGCTATACAAAATCAAATGTATTATTTTCATGACCGGACTAAAATATATTTCTCCTCCCTATAGCCTTTCTTATTCAATTTATTCCTCTACTACTAACTAACTGAATACAACAATTTTTCCCACCTCCACTATTCTCCTTATAAGACTTGGAATGAAAATGAAAGCAACAGAGAACGGATTTTAGAGTGAACATGTCAAAGACCCAAGTGGTTTTTTTCACATGGAGAATGGGAAAAGTAATTGTTTCATGAAGGTAAATGGAAAAATACTCATAATTAAGCAAGTGGATGATTTTAACTACATATCTTGTGGATTAAATTAATCAAATTTTAAAGATTTTAATGCATTCTGGCCAAATGTTTGATTAAGACGGAAGGATAGACCAAGAGATTATAAGGTAAGCAAATACACGTAGGGAGGTCGTAGGTAGTGTGTGTAGCATATCTAGGAATGAGTGTTTGTCAAAGGAGGAGAAAATCGTAGTGTACAAAAGCGTTCTCCAACCAACATTATTACATGACAGTGAAACCTAGGTACGTCATGATAAGCATAGGAGTAGGCTAAATGCAGAGGGGGTGGGGTACCTGAGAAGTGTTTGCGGCAAAAGTAGAATGGATAAGGGTTAGGAGTGAGTCGATGATAAATACATGTGGGTTGGATGCTCCAGTAATAGGTATATGTGAAAGGAGTTAGCTGCATTAGTTTGGTAACATCGAGAGAGTGGAAGGGAGTCAAATAATGAAACATATCTATGACAGTAGAGTGCATGGTGTGAAAGGACAGGTTGAGAGGTAGCCGTGAATAAGTGTGGCAAATGAGACTCTATAGAGGAGGAATATTAGGAGTCTTAAGAATAGGAGAGCGTGTTTGAAGCAATGCATGATTTTAAGAGAAGCGAAAGAGTTATGCAAGGAGAGGCCATTATGTAGGGTATCATTAAAAGAGAGCCACTTTTCTAGGCCTAACAGCAATAACTAAGTTCTTTGACATTGTCAACCGTAATAGGGAATGGGGTGATGGATACGTATTGATTCACGAGTTGGGAGACTCCAAATATTTGGGCGAACAATACAAAGTTATTCAACAAAGACATCTACAAGTCATGCACTTTCAACAAGATGGATGAGAAAATCAAATAATGTCCATATTTTGTGTAACAATTGAAAGAACTCAAAACACCATCCATCTATACCACATTGTATCATCCAAATCCATTTAACTGCAAAAGTATAGATTTTCTCACTGCTTATATGTAAAATGGTCTCAACTACCATATGGACTGATTATAAAACTGAAAAAAATTGTTTCCATCTGTTATTAATGAGTTTGTACCCCGGGGTTATGATATTATGACATACCAGCTTTACCAGAGTGCTTCATGTGTTTTGAAATATTTTTCAATTTACTGAATTTTCCCAATGCAATGACTCTACGACATGAATGACTAACTTAAAACCCTATTAAAGACTATTAGGTAGGTACTGTCATTTCGATGGTGACGTAAATTTAGAACCTAAGTTCAATGTTGAGCTATGTTTGGCCGTGGCTGCATAGGCTTCCTTTCTTTTAAAAAAAACCTCTCCCATAGGAAAGAACTAAATAGATATCGTTTGTAAAAGTTTCACTGAAGACAGATGAGAAAAATGTTGCTTAATCTGAAAAAATGCAACTATAAGCGACCCATTTCGAGTCGTAGAAGTAACCAATATCTACGTTGGCGATATGAAATTACAGGCATATTTCAAAACCAATAGACACCTCGGGCACAATTAATTTTAATCTTGAATCTCTAATTATTAACAGATCACAATCAATATCAGTAGAGAGATTCTTATCATGGTCGGATCCGGGAGTGTACTACCACTGTATCTGTTTACAGCCATGTCCACGGTGCCTGCTGGCTTGAATACGGAAAAAGATGTCACCACACTATCAAACAATCACTAGGCATATCTCGCTCCACTTGTATTTTCGGTATTTCGGCAATTTTATTATTGATGCTACGAAATTTGTTTTAAAGCCACTCATATGCTAGGTAAGTTAAAATCCAGGCTCAATCACCATGTCAATCAAGATACTGTTTATTTTTTATCCTCAATGACTAAAACAATGGTGGCAACTGACTTCAATGTGGCGTTTAAGATCGATCGACGCTCATTTTCTCACTATACATTTTTGTTCTCGTTCAAGTTGGAACATGGATGTCAACAAAAATACCCCCCGATATCTCATTAACATTGATGTACCGCTAATTTTTCCTATAATCTTTGCTTTTCATTTTTTCATCCATTGGAGAAAAAAGATATCCACCTCAAGTCGATTATTAGGTAACTAAAATCCTTGATTTGAATAACACAAGGCGTGCATTTAAAAACGCTTTTTACGTTTTGATGTGTTTTTGTGCCTACGGACATGTCCCAAAAAAATGATCGACACGAAGTGTGTTTTCTTATCACCTTTTGCAGGTAAGCGTACACTGTAGCAGATGGAAAAGCCCACGTCGAAAATTGAAACTTGAATATGTGCTCGAAATGGCAGGAATGAAATTCAATTTCAACAAAGAAGTCGTCAAATTCGCCTCTTGGAAGACAAAAATTTGAATAATTATTAACTTTTTCAAGTAATCATCACAATCACCTTAGAAATTGAGGTGTTCCCGTCTCTATAACTACATATTTCTTTGCCATCACGAGTTTCGTCATCTGGCGAACATGCTAACGCAAATGATCTAAGGTGAAGTAGTGTTTAAGACTGCCTAGATCAGAAATCACGCATGGAACACGCATGCAAAACAGATTGAAACAGTTTAATGCAGATGTGTGAAAGAAAAGCACCTCAAGCAGCCCAATGATGGAGAAGCAGGACTAGGCTATGAAAGTAAATACGGTAATCCAGTCAATGGAGATTTTAACCCGGCTAAAATACATAATGTGCTGAAAATTGGCATGTGTATAGTTTATGGCGTATGAAATTTATAAAAAAAATTGGTTCGCGAACTTTGGTTATCAGAACCCAAATTTTGGAAAATCTTGGAAAAAACTCCAAACATGATTTTTTATGCGGAATTGCGTGCCCTTTCACCCTGTTAAATCCGTTTTTGAATAGCGCGAATACTTTTCGAGAAAACTGAAAAACACTGAGTTTTTGGGTTAAAATACAATTTTGTTTTGTTCTGATATTAACCGAATTCCGCGAACCAATTCATTTCCCAATTCTATACGCCCTAAACTACTTACACACCAATTTTCAGAGCATGGGGAATTATGTCCGGATTTTGGCTAAAATACGACTCTGCTGACTAAACTAGGGCTGGTGAAGCTGACTCTATGGAGCAGCTACCATGCTCGTGAGCTGGTTGGAGGGAAAGGACCATGGGCGTACCCAGCGAGGGGCAGGGGGGGTGGGGTAAGCAGCCCCCCCTAGAAATTAAATAATAGAACCTTGAAAGAAGACAAAGCGATTTTATAAAAAATTGCCTCGAATCGTGTTTATTGTCGTTGCAGGTAGGAATACAACATATCTTATTTCTGTACTTAGAAACACAAAGAAGAAGCAGACCAATGGCACATTTGATAGCATAAAGTTCCCCTACGTAATAGAATTCATCTGAAATATGTTTCGGTGGTTCTATCGTCCTGACAAATGGCCTCCATCAACCGGTGATTTATTACACTGCGGATTCTGAAAAACAAGAGAATGAATGAAGCAATGCGTGAAGAAGACTGTTGCGTTTTGTGCTTAGTCGGAGCATTGCGGAGGGAGTACATGGGACATTTTATTAACAACTAGCGGACGGTACCCGTTGAAAATCAACGGGTGTGAAAACTAATGAACTTATTTTATAAGAAAACTGCAAAGCCTGTAGAAAAACTGTCAGCGTGGTCATTTGAGGAGTTCGTACCCTATCTTGTATGTTGTGTTCGTTGTAGTAAACACAATGACCGTTTGCCAGGTGTACGGAGAGATAAGTGACTGTCGGTCCTCTTTCATGAACGGGAAACAAAAATGGGACACTCAGACTCATTACTACTTAAATAGCACCTAGGTTGATAGATGGCACCCTCGTCCCTCAGGTTCTCTTGAGCCGTCTTCTGAGTGATCAACAGCTTGATCGCTTCCCTGGTATACAATACATATATTTGCATTCAATGACTTAATTTAGTTCACAATTCAACGTTGTTATGTACGTTGAGTATCTTCATCAGGATTGGAGAGTAGGGTACAATCCAGCGGTTGACAACGTCACAAGGAGTATTTGCAGCAGCAGCTATGTTTATTTGACCTATGAATCCTCCATCACCCGAACGGCGCCTTCGGAATAAAGGAGAGCTATAATTATTGGTTTCGGTTGCAAAATAAAAAATCTATGGAGATTCTTAGTGCACTTGTCATTTTTTATGCACGGATGTCGTACATTGCGCATAATTTCCGTACTTCTTTCCGGTAAGAAGCATGTAGTGACGTCATTATAATTTCCGCCATCTTAAAATAGTTTTAAAGTTTCGAAATAGATGGGTCTATATTTGAACCAGATTTAGAGCTGGTTACCCGTCCGTAGGTTGGGTTAGGGCGAAATTTGTGCGGTTCTTAGCGTAACCCGAGAAACACCACGGGGTAATTATAATGAGATTACTGGTGGGTTTTTCTTTGAACATCTAAGTTTAACCTTAGTCGTTTTTATTGTAAGGGCTCATTTTCTCGCAAAGAAGACATTCCTCTTGCTTTAGAAGATTGATTCGAAAGTTTACTCTTTTTATATCAGGCGTGTTGGTGGATATATGTTTAAGTCCAAGGAGGGGTAACAGCGGCGAGTGAAAGTCTTGAATAGGCAACTCAATGATTGAGTGAATGTAAGTTTACTGCACATTAACACTTTTTATACATCTCGTAACATCTTAAACTCGTATCGTTTATGATGTGGGAATTGATCTAAAAACAGTTCGCAATTGTAATGAGAGGCAGACGATTCCACTACGTGCAATACATCTGAGTATTAAACGATATCAAACAACGCCGTATTTGTTGTAGCAACAGAGGCATTATTACCATTCCTATTCGATGAACGTAAATACTCTTGCATGTTTAATTCCTTTATGTGTATCGTTTACTACGTAAATATTCTCTCGTAAACATGCATTGCCCCTATGAGAACTACTTTGAGAATAGACATTAATGAGTATACTTGGTGTAAATATGCTTTGAATATATCGATTACCCCCTGAAGCAAGCAATCATGGGGCCCTGGGGACTCTGGGCCTTTCTTTTACAGATTTTCTTTCTATGTGATATCATGGGCCTGCAGGAAAATATAAATACCAGAGGCGTGAATATCCTTTGAAAATCAAATCTCTGGTTGTCCAGGAAATATGCTCTTGTTGATTTCAGAGAAAAACGTAAGATATTTCTGCAAAAAAAACATGATAGCAAACGAAGCGTAAAAGAAAATCGATTGAACGATGAACGATTTAGAAACTTCATTAACTCAGCCATTCGATAAAAAAATCCAGGCCCAAATCTTCATTGAAAGTACTTTTAAAAAGCAAAAAATGAAACCACTGCACCAAACTCAATGCTTAGCATGGACCACCAAGGACCACCGCAGGGGGGGCGTCGGGTCCCCTGAGGGCAATTTATTATAGCCTATGTTCATCCCATACACATTTTATCTCTACATGCCAAATTTCAGCTCAATAGGTTCAGTAGGTTTAACGTGATTGAGCAACAGAGAAACCATTCAATTTTTAAATATTAGTATTGTAGCGGCTTGAGCGGATTTAGACGGCAGTGCGTTGGCAAGGGGCGCGCGGTTGGTTGGGCCCTGGAAAATTCTACGACTATGAATACCACCCTAAAAAATAGAAAAGTCATCAAAAGTACCATTTTCCATGAAATATAGAAGGCTAAAACCAGAAAGACAAAAAGACTTAATTTATTTCCATCGAATTTACTAATCTATGTTGGGTCTAAAATATATGCTATTAAAAGCATACTAACGCAACTCCTTAGCGTATTTTGAACTTTCGCTCGTCAAGTTTGTTTACAGTTTCCAACGGCGCGACTGTAGTGTTATCTAGTGGCAGTTTGTAGAACTACGTGCACGATGCAATAGCTATAGAGGGGTTGGTTATGAGGCCGAATGTTTCTTGCAACCCGAAATACGTTACGAGTTCCATAAGTTCATGGAACTCGATAGTGATGAGTTCCATAATTACATGGAACCCCTCACTATCGAGTACATAGCGGATGTTTCGTGCAACCGGCAATTAGTTTATTATTTAAATAATATTTGGCCATGGGTATCGTGTCCTTAGGGAATGCCTCCTATAATAAAATAGACAATGTTTCTCTCGCGCGCATTGTTATTCATTGGTGTGCGCGACAACTTTAAGGATATTTAAACATTAAAAATGAGTGTTCACATAAAATCGTAGATAATAAAAAAATTACTTTTATTACTTTGCGGCGAGGCGAGCAAAAAACTAAAATGATTACCAACGGCACCCGGTGTTCCCAGGCAGTCACCCATCCAAGTACTATCCGGGCCCGACGATGCTTAACTTCGGTGATCGGACGAGAACCGGTGTTTTCATCGTGGTATGGCCGTTGGCGAGAGCTAGACAGGAGTTTCAAAGTAATTACATAGCATTTCAGCGATAGAAACCGCCACATTGACCTTGTTTTCGGTTGCTGACTACATATCGGATAGACAATATCGATATTGAACTCATTGTTATCGATGCGTTATTTAATTGATAAGTACTACCAGAACAAATGGCTCGAATCTTAAAAAATACCAATTATAAATTACAGTACATTCCACGTCCGTCGTGAATACGCTCCACTTTGTGCACGCAATTTTATAATAAAAGATGTTTTATGAAAAAAAGTAATTTCAATAAGCAAATATAAGCCTTATTATGTGTAACACAATTAAAATGTTTTATTAACTTTTATAAATAAAGCCCTTGCGATTTAAAGAAAAAAATCCTTTATCGGCTCCTATTGTTCGTAAGGATTTTTTGTTTTTCATAAGTATGCACAATTAAACCTGCTTTCAGAATATCCAAGTTATAAACTCGTGCGACCAACAGCCGGCGACGTAGCTCTATTTCTTTATAAAAAAATGCTAGTCTGAAATATTATGCTTTTAAACGTTTATTTCTATGACATTTTAATGATATTTTGAATTGGTTTTAATGCTAAAATAAAATTTTAAGAGTAGAATCCCGTCGGATTTGACTCAATAATTCCGCGACAAAATAGCAATTATGAACTTTAAAAAATTGTCTCTGGATAAACAATAGACCATATATCAGTAAATAATTCAACAATCACCTTATAAAAAATATCGTTCTATTTAGAATCACAAGCGCTAGAAACAAGGGATATACAAGAATAGAGGGACTCCAAATAATTCGTCTCATGGACAAGTTTTACTTTTCAAGAAGTCTGAAATTTTAACCTTTATTTCGCTGAAATAAAAAAAAGGTTGCGGTAAGACTCTCCGACACTATTCTAAAAAATAATTCAAACCATCAGTTTAAAAAAGAGTTTTGGCCACAAAAAGTTTGGTGCCCGAGAGGATCGAACTAGCACACATAATATCAGAAGTGGGGGCCTAACCCAGTCGCCCATCTCGCACCTTAAGATTAATGCATGAATGTGTTTAGCGCCATGTCGGACATGGCCCCCGGTATATTCTTGTGCCTCACTAGAATCACTAGAACGCAGCAACTGATGGACCGGGAAGGCGCATAGCCAAGCCCGCCGCAAGGACCCCAGACAACCCCGGAAAACGCAGCCCGCGTTAGAAGCGAAAGAGTTATGCAAGGTGAGGCCATTATGTAGGGTATCATTTAAAGAGAGCCACTTTTCTAGGCCTAACAGCAACTACTAACTTCATTGACATTATCAACCCTAATAGGGAATGGGGTGATGGGTACGTATTGATTCACGAGTTGGGAGACTCCAAATATTTGGGAGAACAATACAAAGTAATTCCACAAAGACATCTATCACTCATGCATTTTCAACAAGATGGATGAGAAAATCAAATAATGTCCATAGTTTGTGTAACAATTGAAAGAACTCAAAACACCATCCATCTATACCACATTGTATCATCCACATCCATTAAACTGCAAAAGTATAGATTTTCTCACTGCTTATAAGTAAAATGGTCTCAATTACCATATGGACTGATTATAAAACTGAAAAAAATTGTTTCCATCTGTTATTAATGAGTTTGTACCCCAGGGTTATGATATTATGACATACCAGCTTTACCAGAGTGCTTCATGTGTTTTGAAATATTTGGCAATTTACTGAATTTTCCCAATGCAATGACTCTACGACATGAATGACTAACTTAAAAACCTATTGAAGACTATTAGGTAGGTACTGTCATTTCGATGGTGACGTAAATTTAGAACCTAAGTTCAATGTTGAGCTATGTTTGGCCGTGGCTGCATAGGATTCCTTTCTTTAAAAAAAATCTCTCCCATAGGAAAGATCTAAATAGATATCGTTTGTAAAAGTTTCACTAAAGAAAGATGAGAAAAATGAGGCTTAATCTGAACAAATGCAACCATAAGCGACCCATTTCGAGTCGTAGAAGTAACCATTATCTACGTTGGCGATATGAAATTACAGGCATATTTCAAAACCAATAGACACCTCGGGCACAATAAATTTTAATCTTGAATCTATAATTCTTAACAAATCACAATCAGTATCAGTAGAGAGCTGCTTATCATGGTCGGATCAGGGAGTGTACTACCACTGTATCATGTCCACGGTGCCTGCTGGCTTGAATACGGAAAAAGATGGTCAACACACTATCAACCAATCACCAGGCATATCTCGCTCCACTTGTATTTTCGGTATTTCGGCAATTTTATTATTGATGCTATGAAATTTGTTTTAAAGCCACTCATATGCTAGGTAAGTTAAAATCCAGGCTCAATCACCATGCCAATCAAGATACTGTTTATTTATTATCCTCAATGACTAAAACAATGGTGGCAACTGACTTCAATGTGGCGTTTAAGATCGATCGACGCTCATTTTCTCACTATGCATTTTTGTTCTCGTTCAAGTTGGAACATGGATGTTAGTAAAAATACCCCCCGATATCTCATTAACATTGATGTACCGCTAATTTTTCCATTAATCTTTGCTTTTCATTTTTTCATCCATTGGAGAAAAAAGATATCCACCTCAAGTCGATTATTAGGTAACTAAAATCCTTGATTTGAATAACACAAGGCGTGCATTTAAAAACGAATTTTACGTTTTGATGTGTTTTTGTGCATTCGGACCTGTCCCAAAAAAATGATTGACACTAAGGATGTTTTCTAATCACCTTTTGCAGGTAAGCGTACACTGTAGCAGATGGAAAAGCCCAAGTCGAAAATTGCAACTTGAATATGCGCTCGAAATGGCAGGAATGAAATTCAATTTCAACAAATAAGTGGTCAAATTTGCCTCTTGGAAGACAAAACTTTGAATAATTACTAAGTTTTTCAAGTAATCATCACAATCATCTTAGAAATTGAGGTGTTCCCGTCTCTATAACTACATATTTCCTTGCCATCACGAGTTTCGTCATCTGGCGAACATGCTAACGCAAATGATCTAAGGTGAAGTAGTGTTTAAGACTGCCTAGATCAGAAATCACGCATGGAACACGCATGCAAAACAGATTGAAACAGTTTAATGCAGATGTGTGAAAGAAAAGCACCTCAAGTAGCCCAATGATGGAGAAGCAGGACTAGGCTATGAAAGTAAATAGGGTAATCCAGTCAATGGAGATTTTAACCCGGCTAAAATACATAATGTGCTGAAAATTGGCATGTGTATAGTTTATGGCGTATGAAATTTATAAAAAAATTTGTTTCGCGAACTTTGGTTATCAGAACCCAAATTTTTTTTAATTTAAACAGAAAAATGTAGTTTTCCCCATTTTTCTCGAAGAGTATGAAATTTTTTCAAAATTGGATTTAACAGGCAGAAAGAACGTGCAATTCACGACAATAAAGGTAGATATGCATTTTTCATCAAAGTACTTTGTTTCGTCAGGAAATAGCATTGAGTATATTCATGACCCCCTGAACTCATAGGTTTCGCGCCATTGAAAATACAAGAAATACCATCATGCCGGCCCAAGGAATCCGTCATAACTCGGCAAAAAATCATCAGATTTTCAAAAACCAAAGTACGTGACGTTCATGAAACCCTAAGCTTTCATATTCCTGAAAACTTCTTAATTTGGTAACAATGAGTATGTGTTTCACTTGTTTTCAGGGTAGTTGTACCGGAAACTTCAGTAGAGCTACTAAAATACAGTATTTTCCAAATTCCCGGATGATATCATGAATGATTGTGCATATACCTTCCCTGTGCCATAAGTTTTGGATTGCGATGATTAAAATTTTTGTCAGTTCAACTGGACAAAAATGGAGTTTCTTTTACTTTCTTGGTATTTTATGAAGCCACGGGTTCGCGCCATGTTTCTCGAACACGAGGGAATAAAGGGGTCCATAAAAAAGTTATCGAAAAATAAAAATAAGTGAATTGATCCTCAAGACCTCCTCTTGACGATTCTGTTTCTCAAATTTCGCTAGGGATAAAAAAATGTGTCGAGATTTCAAAAATACGCAAAGACACAAATTCTTCAATTTTTTTGATAAAATTAGATAATTATCGAACTACAGGACTCGGGATAATATGTTATGCGTGGAAACACAAGAGAACGAGTTCCCCGGTACGTTATAGTATAGTTCTTTAGTAAATTTTTCAGTTTTGGAGATTGAGAACATTCATCATAAAAGTAAGTATCTACATTTTATTCGAATCCGTACAATAAACGTGAGCCATGATAGCACTGCCCTACAAATGAAGAAGAACGTAACTAAAATCGAGAATTTCGATAAAATTTTGTAGCTTAATTACAAATATCTAGGGAACTAATCAACTTACGACTTTATAATTTAAGGATCATAAACGAAAATATTTCATGGAACCAGAATATATATGTACAATTATTTTAATAAATTATTTGAGATAGTTATAACAATATTTTTCAGGTTAAAAATCGTCAGTTTTCAATTGTAGTTACGTCCTTCATTTGTAGGGCAGAGTAGCTAGGAGCAAGGTGTAGTTTACATGTTTTAGGAGCCTCAGTGTAATCAAGTTTCTGGATATTGTTGAGTAATTCCCTGGAATATCGATCCTTTTTGGTGAAAAATAATTTGAGGTTTTTGATTTATCTGAAGAGAATCATCCCAGTGACACAGCGATGAAGATGCGCTATAATTTATTCCAATTGTACAAGAAAAATTTCCCCCTTCCATCGATGCTGTAGTTATAATCATTCAGCCAGGGGAACTGTTTCCTCAATAATATTGTTTAGGAAACAAAGGTTCACAGGATTTTCATGGATGCATTTCATTAAACAATGTTCTTCATACATACTTTCTAATTTTTAAATGCCAAGTTCTTGGTCTCCTTCCGTATTTTTTTACACGGTACAAATTTTCTCGAATTTTTTTAATCGGGCAAATCTTGGGGAAAAAAACTCCAAATATGCTTTTTTTATGCAAAATTGCGTGCTCTTTCGCCCTGTTAAATCGGTTTTTGAATAGCGCGAATACGTTTCGAGAAAATTGAAAAACACTGAGTTTTTGGGTTAAAATGCAATTTTGTTTTGATGTTAACCGAATTCCGCGAACCAATTTATTTCCCAATTCTATACGCCCTAAACTACTTACACACCAATTTCCAGAGCATTAGGATTTATGTCCGGATTTTGGCTAAAATACGACTCTGCTGACTGCACTAGGGCTGGTGAAGCTGACTCTATAGAGCACCTACCATTAGGGTGATTACAAAATTGGCAATGTTCGAAATGTTGACCTGCTTAATCGGTTCTTGGTTCCAATCCGGTAAAAAAGAAAGGGGAAAAAATTTGGGCTCGATCGGACAACGTTTAGGGGTCGCGCAACGGCTTCAAATTTTGGAAAATAGCGATTTTCCTGGGAAAAAATACATATTTGCCTAATTTCCAGGGGCATTGCTGTCGCTTGGGTGGGTGTTTACACGGGAGATGCTTCCCCAGTGTTCCAGCAGTGATGAAACACCATTTCGACTTCGCCCGATGTGGGGGTGCTGCAGAGGGAGGGATAATAGCGACTGTCCAGTGTTTTGGCGTGGGTAGTGACGCTGTACATTGGGAGCATGGGAACGGCAATAAAAATCCTCGCATTGAAAAATATTTTATTTTTATTTTTGCTAACAATGATCACACAAACCATATGTCACTCGGAATTTTCTACAGAATTTTTAAATCATAAATTATCCAAGGCTCAGCTACAATAGCTAACAAATACTGACTTTGCTTTGCTTTGGTTAGGTTATTATCCGTAAGGAACTTCGTTATCAAAGCAACCCCTCTTTCAACCGTGCCATTTATTACTCTAATATTCAAAACTATTAATCGTCCCGCGGGATAATTTTCATTCTTCATCCACAAATCTGGATCCTGAATTAATAATGATTTGTCAATGCCAAGGAAATCGAAGAATTTGCTAGTGTTTTTTGTTCACAAAATCAGAAGCCACTTTTCCACTAGAGATAGGATACGCCTTAGCCTAGGGACTCTCCTGCCCTTCCCTCTCGTTACTTTTTTCGCCATTTCTTGTTTTTCATGTTATGTAATATTTGGATAAAAAAGCGAACCTCACAATAATTTCAGAAAAGTACCAAAAATGAGCTGCAAATATTTCATAGACTAACTTCCAGTGATTGCCACTTTTTTCTTCTGAGCTAAAACTTGTAAGAACTAAAGGTCATTGCGTGGCGCCTCCGCTGCAAAAGGTGCTCGGCACCAGACCGGCGCATAGTACGTAATGAAAACGCACACACGGAAGAAGGCGCTCTCGAGCTTAGCAGTTAAATTAAATTGTTTGCTGAACATCCAAATCTTAATGCAATACAATGCCTTTGCCATCCACCGAGCTTTATGGATTGCACTTTACGTTTTGAACGAATAGACAGCTTTCCCAGGAACACCAAGGAACATGATGGTCAGATCACAAGCTCATTATAATCCCCGCGTGGTTATTTAATCTGGAAAATATAGACGAAATGAAAATTCAATAAACTGGTGACTTAAATAAGGACGGCAGTGCGAACTTGAAGCGAAGTTGTAACGGTACCTGAACTTCCTGGATGCAGAATTTAAGAATTTCGTCGTATTTGGGCGTATCCAGCGAGGGGCAGGGGGGGTGGGGTAAGCAGCCCCCCCTAGAAATTAAATAATAGAATCTTGAAAGAAGACAAAGCGATTTTATAAAAAATTGCCTCGAATCGTGTTTCTTGTCGTTGCAGGTAGGAATACGACATATCTTATTTCTGTACTTAGAAACACAAAGAAGAAGCAGACCAATGGCACATTTCATAGCATAAAGTTCCTCTACGTAATAGAATTCATCTGAAATATGTTTCGGTGGTTCTATCGTCCTGACAAATGGCCTCCCATCAACCGGTGATTTATTACACTGCGGATTCTGAAGAACAAGAGAATGAATGAAGCAATGCGTGAAGAAGACTGTTGCGTTTTGTGCTTAGTCGGAGCATTGCGGAGGGAGTACATGGGACATTTTATTAACAACTAGCGGACGGTACCCGTTGAAAATCAACGGGTGTGAAAAATAATGAACTTATTTTATAAGAAAACTACAAAACCTGTAGAAAAACTGTCAGCGTGGTCATTTGAGGAGTTCGTACACTATCTTGTATGTTGTGTTCGTTGTAGTAGTAACGATGACCGTTTTCCAAGCGCACGGAGAGATGAGTGACTGTCGGTCCTCTTTCATGCACGGGAAACAAAAATGGGCCACTCAGACTCATTACTACTTAAATAGCATCTAGGTTGATAGATGGCACCCTCGTCCCTCAGGTTCTCTTGAGCCGTCATCTGAGTGATCAACAGCTTGATCGCTTCCCTTGTATACAATACATATATTTGCATTCAATGACTTAATTAAGTTGCACAATTCAACGTTGTTGTGTACGTTGAGTATCTTCATCAGGATTGGAGAGTAGGGTACAATCCAGCGGTTGACAACGTCACAAGGAGTATTTGCAGCAGCAGCCATGTTTATTTGACCTATGAATCCTCCATCACCCGAACTGCGCCTTCGGAATAAAGGGTAGCCATAATTATTGGTTTCGGTTGCAAAATAAAAAATCTATGGAGATTCTTAGTGCACTTGTCGATTTTTATGCACGGATGTCGTTCATTGCGCAGAATTTCCGTACTTCTTTCGGGTAAGAAGCATGTAGTGACGTCGTCATAATTTCCGCCATCTTAAAACAGTTTAAAGTTTCGAAAGAGATGGGTCTATATTTGAACCAGATTTAGAGCTGGTTACCCGTCCGTACGTTGGGTTAGGGCGAAATTTGTGCGGTTCTTAGCGTAACCCGAGAAGCACCACGGGGAGATTATAATGAGATTGCTGGTGGGCTTATCTTTGAACATCTAAGTTTAACCTTTGTCGTTTTTATTGTAAGGGCTCATTTTCTCGCAAAGAAGACATTCCTCTTGCTTTAGAAGATTGATTCGAAAGTTTACTCTTTTTATATCAGGCGTGTTGGTGGATATATGTTTAAGTCCAAGGAGGGAAATCAGCGACGAGTGAAAGTCTTGAATAGGCAACTCAATGATTGAGTGAATGTAAGTTTACTGCACATAAACACTTTTTATACATCTCGTAACATCTTAAACTCGTATCGTTTATGATGTGGGATGAGAGGCAGACGATTCCACTACGTGCAATACATTTATTCTGAGTATTAAACGATATCAAACAACGCCGTATTTGTTGTAGCAACAGAGGCATTATTACCATTCCTATTCGATGAACGTAAATACTCTTGCATGTTTAATTCCTTTATGTGTATCGTTTACTACGTAAATATTCTCTCGTATACATGCGCAATGCATGTATACGAGAGAATATTTACGTAGAGAGCTACTTTGAGAATAGACATTAATGAGTATAGTTGCTGTAAATATGCTTTGAATATACCGATTACCCCCTGAAGCAAGCAATCATGGGGCCCTTGGGACTCTGGGCCTTTCTTTTACAGATTTTCTTTCTATGTGATATCATGGGCCTGCAGGAAAACATAAATACCAGAGGCGTGAATATCCTTTGAACATCAAATCTCTGGTTGTCCAGGAAATATGCTCTTGTTGATTTCAGAGAAAAATGTAAGTTATTTCAGCAAAAAACATGATTTTTAGACAATTACGAAGCGTAAAAGAAAATCGATTGAACGATTTAGAAACTTCATTTACTCAGCCATCCGATAAAAAAATCCCAGCCCAAAACTTGAGTGAAAGTACTTTTAAAAAGCCAAAAATGAAACCAGTGCACCGAACCCAATGCTTAGCATGAACCACCAGGAGCCACCGGAGGGGGGCGTCGGGGCCCCTGAGGGCAATTTAATATAGTCTATGTTCATCCCATATACATTTTATCTCTACATGCCAAATTTCAGCTCAATAGGTTTTATAGGTTTATCGTGATTGAGCAACAGGGACGGACAGACACCATTCCATTTTTATATATTAGTATTGTAACGGATTACTTTTATATGAACCTCAGGGTGGTATTCATAGTCACAAATTATTTGGCAAAAATCAACAATTCCAGAATCTGTGATTATTCTGCAATCTCTAATTATTTCGGCCGAGTATTCATAAACGAAATAAAATCATTGATTCTAGAATTGAAATTAGAATTAGAATAGGTGCCCTCGAATCCATGATTGACGAATCTCTGATTACTTGCCTGGATCTGATTCATCAACTAAAGGTTGAACCTATGATTTTTCGAATATGTCATGAGAACCTGTGATTTTTTGTTTTTAAACAGATCGATTTTGAAGTTGTTTATACAATTTAGCTTCCTTATAAGTTTTAAATAATCCTAAAAATACCTCAACAAAGATTTCCTTTGAAAATAACTCCATATAAATTTCAAATAGTAATTTTTAATCTCTGGATTACAAATATTTCTTCGTAGTTGTTATTTTTCAACAAATCACCATCGTAATAATGTCCATGATTATCGGCGGTATTTTGAAACCGTTTGCGTGGCGAAGTTTCTTACTCTAGCATATTAATCGCTTAGATTGGAAACGGAAAAGAAAATTACTGGAAGACACTTCTCTGCCAAGAATCTTGAGATCTTTAAAGTTATTTTAAATGATTTCGTGAACATTTTGGAGAGTAAAAAAACGGATGGATCCAGTTCCATCACAGTTTTTTTAGACCTAAATCTCCTCTAGAATTATTCTTCTGAACAATGCTCGAAGGGATTAATAGCATCTCTCTATCTCTTTGGAAGACGAAATGTTCCATTGCAAGCAAAATCCATCCCTCCCGAGTATTAAAAATGGTTAACGAAACGCAAGTTGGTTCCCAAGTAACTCAAGAAAGAAAATCTTCTTTAAATTTACTTATTTACTGTTTGAAAGCTTGCCCCGACTGATGTGAAACCTATTTACATATCTTTATTTACAACTGATTTTCAATATAACTCCTTTACAACTGTACTCCGGGTCTTTTTCAACTCATTTACAATGGGCTGCATTCTAACTGATTTACAGAATGAGATGTTATACAACTGATTTTCAGTACTTCAAAGGCACTTCAAATGCAAAAGTGATTTTTAAAAACATATTTACCGATATTTGTTCTGTACATAACCAAGTTCCATTATTAATTGCCAACGAATTTTAAAAAACATTTACCCGGCATGTTTACCCTGTGGTTCCTCCACCGGAAATTTTGTCAAAAATGGGAAGCTTGCAAACGATTCGGAGAGACTTTATTTCAGCCAGTAAACACTTGATGAGAGCTTTTCGTAGTTAATTTCTGTTATACACTATATTATTTCTGTGTGTGAATTGGTACATTCAGTAATTTTTTCCTTTCATCATTTCCTCAAGTTAGTTATGTCTTGATTGAAACGTGAAGGAACGTGAGTGAATTGGAAAAAAATCTTGTTTATTCTCAATAATATTACATTTATATTCACATATACTACGTGGCAATATATGTTTCAAGTAATTAATGCCAAATAACTGTTATCGCGATATCTCTTCAGACTATCACGGAATTTTCATTTAAAAATTAGTTCTCAAAGTTACATTATCTCACGGAAGTTGCCAGATATATAAGACTTTCGTGACGCGGGTATTTCGATTTGCGAGTGTAAGCGCGTAGAACCGTAGGGTAGCTGATGAGGCGATATAGATACAAAGTCGATAGGTAGATACAATGTAGGATAAAAAATTATGCTTAAGTATGCCATCGTGTGATATAACATTCACATTATTTAAAATTTTATTATTATTTTTTTATTTTGTGAGGGCAGGGAATTAAGAGTTAGTGGAGAGGGCAAGGGAGCCTCCGGGGAGAGACCTGTGAATCTGATTTACAACTACTTTTCATCTGATTCACAACTCCTTTTCATCTTATTTACAACTACTTTTCATCTGATTTACAACTCCTTTTTATCTTATTTACAACTCCGGTTTCAACTTATTTACATCACCTTTGCAACTGATGAATTGAATTTTCAAATGAGTTTTAAACTAGATGCAAATTAGTGAGTCTAATTAGAAGTAAAACAGTCGCAAAGCAGATGTAATGGAGAATTTTTTTCTTGAGAAACTACCCAAATATACACGCGTTTGAAACAACATACATATGTCAGCCAAATTCCAGTGAATTGCGCTTCAGACCGTAGTTCTCAAACCAATGGTTATTCAGCCAAATAATCAGTGATGAATATAAACGACTCTGAGCCAAGTTATTCGATAAATTGTGATATTGTAGAATAATACTATGACGTTTTCATGCCAAATATATTCACCAAATGGATGAGCAAGCCTTTTAAATGCGGGCCCTCCAGACGAAGTCGTCTGCAACAGATAGAAATCAATCGGCAGAGGTGTTTGTTTCTCGATCATGATGTGAATTCGTTTAAGAAAACTGACGGCTACGAAACTTTTAAAGTGATTACGAAGTACCTACCGTGAATGGCAATTTTATCCTTGGGAAAAGGTTACCCAGGAAAGACACAAAAAAGAAAACTAAGTAATTGCGTTGACACTGGGTTTGAATAAAAAAGTGGTATTGGTAAAACGAATGTTTTTATAGGTGGATTTTTATTGTATTTAAAGCGATGGCATTGCATTCATAGGCTCCAAAAGAAATCGTCGCAGAATTTTCAATTGGCAATGACGAAGTCATGAATTGTGCAAATAAATTTCAGTTCTTTCTCGAACCCCAGACGAGGAATTCCGAAAAATTGACGCTTGATAGGTATCAAGCACGGTACTAATGACTAACTGGAATGCACGAATCATCTACGACCAAGAATACCACCCTAAAAAAAGAAAAGCCATGAAAAGTACAATGTGAACTAAAATATAAAAGGCTGAAACCAGAAAGACAAAAAGACAATTTATTTCCATCGAATTTACTAATCTATGTTGGGTCTAAAATATACGCTATTAAAAGCATACTAACGCAACTCCTTAGCGTATTTTGAACTTTCGCTCGTCAAGTTTGTTTACAGTTTCCAACGGCGCGACTGTAGTGTTATCTAGTGGCAGTTTGATTACTACGTGCACGAAGCAATAGCTATAGAGGGGTTGGTTATGAGGCCGAATGTTTCTTACAACCCGAAATACGTTATGAGTTCCATAAGTTCATGGAACTCGATAGTGATGAGTTCCTTAAGTTCATGGAACCCCTCACTTTCGAGTACATAGCGGAAGTTTCATGCAACCGGCCATTAGTTTATTATTTAAATAATATTTGGCCATGGGTATCGTGTCCTTACGGAATGCCTCCTATAATAAAATAGACAATGTTTCTCTCGCGCGCATTGTTATTCATTGGTGTGCGCGACAACTTTAAGGATATTTAAACATTAAAATGATTGTTCACATAAAATCGTAGATAATAAAAATATTACTTTAATTACGTTGCGGAGAGGAAAGGAAAAAACTAAAACGATTACCAACGGCACCCGGTGTTCCCAGGCGGTCACCCATCCAAGTACTATCCGGGCCCGACGATGCTTAACTTCGGTGATCGGACGAGAACCGGTGTTTTCATCGTGGTATGGCCGTTGGCGAAAGCTAGATAGGATTTTCAAAGTAATTATATAGCATTTCAGCAATATGAACCGCCACATTGACCTTGTTTTCGTTTGCTGACTACGTATCGGATAGACAATATCAATATTGAACTCATTGTTATCGATGCGTCATTTAAATGATATGGACTACCAGAACAAATGGCTCGAATCTTCAAAAATACCAATTATAAAATACATAGCACGTTTCACGTCCGTCGTGAATACGCTCCACTTTGTGCACGCAATTTTATAATAAAAGATGTTTTATGAAAAAAAGTAATTACAATAAGCAAATATAAGCCTTAGTCTGCGTAACACAAGTAAAATGGTTTACTAACTTTTATACATAAAGCCCCTGCGATTTAAAGAAAAAAATCCTTTCTCGGCTCCTATTGTTCGTAAGGATTTTTTGTTTTTCATAAGTATGCACAATTAAACCTGCTTTCAGAATATCTAAGTTAGAAACTCGTGCGATCAACAGCCGGCGACGTAGCTCTAATTCTTTATAATAAAATGCTAGTCTGAAAAATTGTGCTTTTAAACGTTTATTTCTATGACTTTTTAATGATTTTTTGAATTGGTTTTAATGCTAAAGTAAATTTTTAAGAGTAGAATCCCGTTGGATTTGACTCAATAATTCCGCGACAAAATAGGATTTATGAACTTAAAAAAACTGTCTCTGGATAAACAATAGACAATATCTCAGTAAATAATTCAACAATCACCTTATACAAAATATCGTTCTATTCAGAATCACAAGCGCTAGAAACAAGGGATATTCAAGAATCGAGGGACTCCGAATAATTCGTCTCATAGAAAAGTTTTACTTTTCAAGAAGTCTGAACTTATTTACCTTTATTTCGCTGAAATAAAAAAAAGGTTGCGGTAAGACTCTCCGACACTATTCTAAAAAATAATTCAAACCATTAGTTTAAAAAAGAGTTTTGGCCACAAAAAGTTTGGTGCCCGAGAGGATCGAACTAGCACACATAATATCAGAAGTGGGGGCCTAACTCAGTCGCCCATCTCGCACCTTAAGATTAATGCATGAATGTGTTTAGCGCCATGTCGGACATGGCCCCCGGTATATGCTTGTGCCTCACTAGAATCCTACACACCCAGTAATCTCAATCGACAAGGGCCGAACGCAGCAACTGATGGACCGGGAAGGCGCATAGCCAAGCCCGCCGCAAGGACCCCAGACAACCCCGGAAAACGCAGCCCGTAGAGGAGGAGACAGGCGCACCCCCACGCGGAGACGCGGATGGGCGCCGACACCTAAACCCAGAGGCCAGAGGAAGACGGTAACCACGGTAACCAGTAACCACAACCATCATGCCCGACCCGAAGCCACAAGATCCACCGGTTGGACTGCATCACCACCAAGAACACCGAATGACAGCTCGAACGAAAAGGGAATGCATAAGGCCCGGTATTCACCTGAGGGCGGAAGAAAACCCGTAAAATCCTCCGCCAGGCCGCCGGTAATGGGAGCTGCACTAAAAACAGTGGTAAAATTAAAAATTATGCAACGGAGAGATTTAAAATTTCATCAAATAACAATTATATAAAAAACTGAAGATGACAGTCTAGCTGTCGAAACAGAAAAAAAAAAAACGTGTGAGTTTTCTATTTCTGTGTGCCTATATCTTTTTTAGCTTGTCACGCCTGTGACACCTCAGTTGATATATATAACGATGTATATAATAAATAATATAATAAATAACTGGGAAATCACTGGACAGTCACTGGTTGTTCAGGGGGCCTCTATATCTTTTTCTTCTTCTTTGTCGCGGGCGTCAGAGGGAACCCTGGGAGCGGGGACAGCGTGGAGGGAATGATGGAATAAGAATAATGGAGACCAATGGCTTTTCATATACGCCTACAAATTTGTCTGTGGAGCTTTGCTTCGGATAAATTATTTTTGCAGGCTTTATATCGTTCCTGAGAGTCTTATTTATACGCGAAAACTATCACTATTCACATATCTCCGTTTAGGCTTCATGCTTTGGGAGGGATATAGTACAGATATAGTAAATTATGATAAATACGAAGGTGTCCTCTTCGCAATTGGAAAGTATTGAGGGAAATAATTCCATTATTTCTAATGGAATTGACGCTTGATAAGTATCAAGCACGGTACTAATGATTTAATGGAATGCACAAATCAACACGTACGCTAAAATAAACCCTGTCGAAAGTTATTTAGATAGTGGGCAGCGAGAGCCGTTTCATCCATAGAATTATTTTATCGTCATTTTCTTCCATAATATGACTAACAGCCTACAAATACCTTCCTCAATTTAAAGCACAATGGCACTAATATGACCAGAATTGTTTTTGAAACATCAAACAACTAATTGATTATAAAAAAGCATAAAATACGAGGTGCTTCGGAGACTGCATGAAGAATAGGCCATCGAAACTTTAATAAATTACGCTTTAAACCGTAATTCATGAATCGATGATTATTCATCCAAAAAAACAATGATTCTTTAACGATGAATACTTACAGAAAAATTAATGATTTCTTTACCACTATGATTACTGAAAAAACAACGATTGATGAAACAGAGATTAGCAAACTAGAGATTTTAGAACGACTATGAATTGCAAACTTTAATTAATCAGAGATATAATCTACGATTGAATATAATCTGAGATTTTTTGTGACTATGAATACCACTCTCAGAGGATGAATCGGATACACCTGCATTCGAGTTTATAGCATATTCCGACCCAGGTTTCGACTGCACAACAATCATTATCAAGATCCTTGATAATGATTGCTCTGTAGTCAAAACCTTGGTCGGCAATAAACATTTTTAGTGTGGAATACTCTTAAGATATTTTTTCGTCATGTTTGTGACTATGTTTCACAAAGTTACGCCTTCAATTATTAATATTAACCGTAACGTTCCATGGTCTGCTGAACGATCGACCTTATAAAATCACTCGTTGGTCAACACTCGAATAAAGTCTGCTCGATTGAACCCCTCGATGGATCCCATAACGTTAGCCAAGTTATAAAATCGGCCCCCTTGAGATATGGAGGGAAGTAAGGATCACTTGGGCAGAGGAATGAAGGAAGAGGAATTTGAACGGTAAGTTAAATTTTTTGAACTGGCCTTCCACGGCTGGATTTGATTGATGAACGAAAAATGAGAACCCATGCGAGCCAGAAATTAACTGATTCAAGTCTCATTTGCGGAACTGACTCATGATGACAAAACAAATTTCTTAAACTCATGATTAAAACAGCTCAGTACTTTTGTACAATATTTTATTATTTCACGAAGCGTTTCGCCGCTTTACGGCATCGTCAGGTCCACAATCATCATCATACTAATATATAAAAATTTAATGGTGTCTGTCTGTCTGTTACTCAATCACGCAAAAACTACTTGACCGATTGAGCTGAAATTTGGCATGTAGAAATAAAATATATATGGGAAGAACATAGGCTATACTAAAAAGCTCTCAGGGCCCCCAAAGCCCCCCCTGGTGGTCCATGCTAAGCATTGGGTTCGGTGCAGTGGTTTCATTTTTTTATTTTTAAAAGTACTTTCACTCAAGATTGAGGGCTTTGATTTTTTATCGGATGGTTTAATAAATGAAGTTTCTAATTATTTCAATCGATTATCTTTTACGCTTCGTATTTCACTGAAATGCATGTTTTTCACTGAAAAATCTCACGTTTTTCTCTGAAATCAACAATAGCATATTTCCTCGAGAACGAGAGATTTGATTTTCAAAGGATATTCACGCCTCTGGCACTAATTTAACTTGAGATTATTTGTGCGTCAAATGCGCGTTTCACAACAATATTTACGGCCCGTACATAGCTGCGTTGAAACATTCTTATATTATTCGCAACCCATCGAAGAATTCCCCTTATAATATTGAAGAGCAATAGAAGGCTATAAATTTTATGTGAATGACAAATTAAGCAATTTGAAGTTGGCAACGAAGGTTTGCCACCTTGGGAATCCTGGTAGTCAAAAGCGGAGACTACCTTGCTCCCCTGTGTGGAGTCAGTTCCTAGGGAATGGACTCTTCCACTTAAATGGGTCATCTGCGTAACTTCCACCACGTTTCGCTACCACTATACTGAACTACAAATGTACCGTTACTTGGAACGTATTGTTTTATGGTTCACAGAGGAAAGTTTTAATGGCCTCCAATTCAAGGCTACGCCACAGAATTACTGATCACCCAATGCATATACCTAGTTAAAACATTACGCTACCTATTTATCAGACTCACCTAGATCATGCTGAAATGTCGGCAACCCCACCGGAATATTACGCCGGATGAAGATATGTACATTAATGTCACCTTTTCCTTCTCCAACTAGGATTTCCTGAAAATGAGGAAAGAGAATAAAAAGTGAAACCTCGTGAGAGAGATGACATTTCACCTGTATTGAAATATAGTAATCCTAATTAGCCCATAATGCAAATTGCGTAACATGAGGGAAGAGAAAACAACGGAAAATGAATACAGATATGTGCGTGGTATCATAAATATGAAATGCTGCTTTTGGATAATTATGAGTAGAAGTGACACTGTCACGCAGCAAATACTGATTAGTGAATGAGAAGCAGTATCTTAGTAATTCCACATATTTATTAGAAACAACCTAGGTTTCGATGTTGCACGTCAACAAAGTTTCAACTTTTTAATTTTTTAACACAAATTAGATGCTGAAGAACCAGCGCAGGTACAAATAGCGCAGAACAAGCAGAATATACAGTCACAAACATTATGGGGGAGGGCGAGAGGGAATGTTTGTGACCATATATTCTGAGTATTCTGCGCTATTTGTACCCGAAGACGACGCGCAACGTCGAAACCTAGGTCGTTTCTAACAAATATATTTGTAATTTCAAAGTTACTGCTTCACATCCACAATGCTAAGCAAATTCTATCAAGTTACGCAAAAGAGACAATGGAGAATACTGATTAGCTCTTACACTACATTAAAATTACTTTTCTACGAATATCACAGGATTACCTCAAGCGCACTCACTCGTCTTCAAAACTGCGATGTGCATCCACGTAAAATAGACAAGACTGAAATGAACTTCCTAAGGTTGCGCGCCGGGCGTCCTCACCTCTCCCAAGTCAGTGGTGTGAGGGGAACGTCTGGGCCTAAAGCTCTGGATTGCAAACCGCTGCGTGAATGGGGCAGTTATCATGCACGAAAAATCACCTCTTCCTCCTCTAGCTCTACCTACTGTCTTCGTTCTCGATATTCAAAGGAACAGTGTAACCGCGAAAGGACGATGCGTCGTTAAATTAGCCTCTAGCACTGGAACTGAATGACGTACTGTTTTTGGAGGAGAGCACTTAAATAGCTGCGAAGTTAGCATCGCCCGTTTTATGGATTTTAATTCAATTAAAATTTTACTTCTTTACCTTTTTACTGAACTTAACTAAACACCATGTGATTTCAAACGTTTGTAGTCAAGCACCAATATTATATATGTGAATACATAAGCTTTCTGTTTCATCAATTACTGTAGGCTTCGGCAATATATATTGAATGGTAACAAAATGAGGATTTTGGTGCAGAAGATACTGAAGAAAGTTAAAAAAAAAACTAGATATAAAATTATTCCTAGGAAATACAACAAAAAATAACGTGTTGTAGACCATATTATAAATTAATTAATTCAATTTCTCGCATTAGATTTTTCCACTTTATTTAAATCATAGCTCTCCTATCTCCTGCTATTACAAATTAGTACGGTATCAGTCTAGGTTCACAATTCCCAGCAATAATTAAATTTTCGTTACATCTTGAAGTAGATTTGAATTGAATCGTAAAGAATAAATATCCCATTATCTGGCTAAGCATGCCCGTATCTCGCGCCATAACATTAAAAAAGCGATAAAAATTCATGCAAAACGTAAAGCATTCCAATGTAACCAACTATTTAAAAAAATAAAGTAATCGCACATATGATACAGAATCGTTAATATCGGCTTTAAGGACGAGAATAATTTACCGAAATGGTCCCTTTTCTGTTTTGGTCACAAGGGAAGTAATCACCACTCTTGGATATTAAAGGGGCAGCCTATAGATAGTTTCTATTAGAGAAACGACAGCAAAGCATGTATTTTCAAAAGTCGGTCCACACGGCGAGAGCGACTGTCTCCGTAGTCTGCCGAAATGGAACTTCGCGTGCTGATTACACATTCCATGCCCACTGGGAGTCAATGCGACTGGTGTAGCTGGTGCAACTTGACTTTTCTGCATTCTCAAACAGTCTCACATGACGTCCGAATGCGAACTGTCCACATAACTCCCCCTTCCATAGCGATTACAGCGAGAAATTTCTCGAGCCTCCTAAGGTTATTGGAATTGTCCTGCGCGAAGGGGACAAATAGTAGCCTACAGTCGGCGCAGAAATTATGCGCACTCTAGTTTGGACACGAATAACAAAGTGACAAAAACACCTACAGAAAAACTTAATTTTCCTTTTTTTATTTCTGCGTTATTTGATAGTAAATTAAAATTTTATAACACATTTTAGTATTTTTTACAACGGGTTTAACGTAAAAAGTACCGGTTTTGGACGGTGTCCGAGGAAAGCGCCGAGTTTGATAATTCGTTTTCTGAGTGAACCCTGAGTCTATCATGCAGAATCGTAGAGCAAATAATAAATTGTTAGTAATACCATGACCTCCCTGGATAATCAAAACGTCTTACAAAGCAGTAATCACGGCTTTCAGAAGAGTAGATCCTGTGAAACCCTGCTTAGACTAATCTTCCAGCATATACTAAAATCATATGATACGAAAAAGAAAGTTGACGCAGTATTCCTGGATTTCAAAAAACCATTAGACAAGGTTACTCACAAAAAATGATATCCAAGTAAAAACCATGAGGGTTTAACGAAAACATAGTGGACTGGATGCGTGATTTTATAACTACAAGCAAAAAGTAGTTATCAACGGCGTTAGTTCTAACATGGCTAGAGAGACATCCGGCGTCCGGCGAGAGTCGATTAGACCACCCAAATATAGCATCAAAGATAGACACTCGAACTGTTTTAAATTCCTGTAATTCCTTCGCACAATTCTACCTCATAAGAACCACGGAAAGGCAACCATATATAAATTTCTACCAAGGACGATAACATACCCATGAAACAATTACCTACGTCATCAAAATACTAATACATACAAACATGTGTTTTGTACTAGTACTATCACACGCCCTGACGGCAGGTATACCTGCAAGGTACCTATAGGTACACTTGTGTCAAATAGAACTCGTTGGAATTTCAATGTTAACTACAGCTTATAATGCTATGAATAAATAATTTATATTCTGAGTGAGGGTACTATTTTCGTACATAAGTTGAGGCCGAGTAGTAATAAAGCTAAATTTGTGCAAAGTAGGCATGCACGGAACCAAACGAGTAGCATTCAACGCACGGTTTTACCTTGATACATTACCTATATGCATTGTGGCTTTGAAATAGGTAGGTATTTTGAGTAAAAGAACTGTGTCACTCACCATACAATTATCACTGAGGTTCTGGCTATCAGCAGCCGGCGGCAATCATCGTCAATGGGTTTTTTTCCACATTCCTCGGAAAGTTGCAGCGTTTGGGCCCTTGTTGCACACCAGTTCCAAACAACGTGCGTTTCGCGAATGCCGGTTTACGACTGGGCGCGAAAGAGGGCGACGGAAGGCGGCCTTTGGCAGAGCCCTCTAGATTTCATTCTCAACACTACTCCCTCGCTAATTATTAAATGGCAATCCTCCGAATTGCTATTATAATTACTTGGTGAGAGGGCCCTCACCAAGTAATAATTATGGTAATTCTGGATTTTACTCTCTGACACTACTCCGGAGTAGTGTTGAGAGTAAAATCCAGAGGACTCTGGCAGGGGCTGCCACCACGACGTTGTTGCACTCAATGTTATGCCAATAACGTTATTGTTTTGCAATGCTCAGTTGAACCAGTAGTTAATGAACTTCAAAACTTTTCACACCATCAAAACCACTCCACAGATAATAGGTTACTTTTTGCATGCCGAAAGTCTCAGGTTCGACTCCAGATCATTCACATGTAGGAACTCCAATAAGAAATGTATGAGAAGTTAATTTTTATCACTTGCAGGTTTTTGCCAAAGGCGATAGTTACTATTTGAGGAGCATGCAGAAAATGGATTACAAAAAATGCTTCTGAGGGCATTTCCCAATATTTATAAGGATAATATTAATTCTCATTAGTTCCTCAAGAATTATAAAATCATGGGGCATCAGCAAAAACGAAATTTTTCCTGAGTCATAAGATCAAAGCTGAGTACAGGGCTAATTAGCACTGTACTCAGCTTTGATCCCGTAAGGGTCTGAAGTGACATCAAAAATCTCTAGGTCTGGGTGACACCTTCTGCCAAAGGCAAACTGCAATAATATTCAAATACATATGTTTCTCAAATGACCCACGAATAGCAAAATTGGCCCTGAACAGCTTAAACCTTTCACTCTCCACGTTTACCAATCTATTAAACCGGCTCAGCTCCATATGGTAATCTGAACGGGCTGATCAGATCAATCTGAGAAGAGAGCAGAGTCAGCCTGTTTTCCCTAACCGGTCACAGATCTCAGATCAATAAAAAGAGGTCGGATCATGGTGCTCTTCATTCTTCTTTTGGTTGCCGATAGGAAACAAAATATATTCAATATCATTTACGGCATGCCTTGTTTTAAGAAGGGAAGGAAGTGTGCAGCTGAAATAAGCAAGAAATTTCAAAATTATTCTGACTACTGAATTTGATAGTTCAATATCGATATTTCCAGACTGTGTTGGTAAATCAGAGAGTCAGCTTGCTTCTAAACTTTCAGATTGATCTGCATTCAGACCGATCTGAGATTGATTGGTAAACTTAGTGTATGTACATTCATCTCTTCAAATCATTCAATCCCATAAAATATAAAATGTCAGAATGTGAATCTTAGTTCTTCCATTGTCATTTGAATCTTAAGCATCCCAAATCAAACTCCACACAATGTGCTTGATTGAAAAATGAAGACACATGAATGTAGAAAATGCAAAATATTTCAAGCCCTTGGAGGAGTACAAAATTTCTTGTAAATCTGCAGAAACATATATATTTCGTCTTAAAAGAACACGGAAAAAACTTTATTTTTTCATAAATATCATAAAAATTCAGTAAAACTTACAACTGACTGCACAGTGACATTGAAAGGGTACAAAACATACAACATAAATTGATTTCTTTTGAGTGAAACAGGTCTAAATTAACTTTTACTTCAGATTTAAAGCCTATTACACAAATGAGATGAATGTGATTATCTCATTATACCAATAAGTTTTTAAAAATACAGGAGGATTTTACAACATTGGCAGTGAAATATAGAAGGCGTTTAAGCCATAACCCATCATTACGGCAGAGTTAAATTGCAGTAATATGGGGCAAAAAATATACTTTGTACAATTTTACCATGTAAGGATTCCTTTTTCTCAATGGTAACCTTTCATTGACCTCTAAATGCTACCAAGATTATGGCTTTAATATTCTTTAAAACACTGGTGATTTTTTGCTATCAATTTAACTCTTCCAAGTCAAAAGGGAATAAAAAATGACTCATACTTATGAACATTTTTCACTAGTCACCTCAAGCTGCATAATAAATATAGCACTCAGCCAGTTCCTTTGTCAATGCAGGAATAATATGGGTTTGGTGACAGCATCTTTGAACGTAAGTCCTTTAAAAGTGCAATCCTAAAAAATTTGTACTGGAAACAGCAACTAATGAACTTAAAAAGCACTTAATTCACATTCTCATTCACTCAGTACATAATAGTTGGTCCTTTTAAAGCACTAGCCCTCCAAAAACATTGAAAAACAATACTTTTTTTGACAGGGCAAAAGTGGAATGATGAAATTTAGTCCGAAATCCATGCCATCAAGTCCAAAATGAAACCCATAGTCCATAGGAGTTCACTGGGTTATAAAAAAATCTAATAATGAAAAACATGATCCAGAATTTCCTCATGCCATCTTGTCCCATCTCCAAATAGTTCCATCGTCACACACACAAAGCAAAACATCTCCATCACGACTGAGGCTTGTTTGTCTAATAGCAGCCACACATCTTGGATGTGCCAAAGTAAGGCATCTGGCTTGACCTGGGTCTTCAACATCTAGGTCCCAGACATACGTCCTTCCAATTTGATTGCCTAGAGCCAGGATCTGTGAACACAAAATACCTATGAGATGACAGTTTAAGTTAAAAAAAAAGACAATTGTACATCCTGAAATTTCAATACACACTTAGTCCCCGAATAGCACTCACTCCATTAGTGCTGTTTCACATTAACGCTGCCAAATATTTAATACCATTTTGTATCCATTAACCCATTCGGAGAGTGCTTCACATTAGCACACTCTAAAACTCATGGGATTTCGTAAAAATTCACAGCGATCACTTCACCCGATACAGAAGATATCAGAAACTGCAGTAGCCATCTCTACCACTATTAATCCTCAAAGACGACTTTTATCAGTCGGAATTCCATACTTTTTTCTTGATTTTATACAGAAGCCTTAGTTCTTAATATAGCTGCCAGGCTTCAAAGCATTCTGCTGAACTTAAGATTCTGCCAATTTCCCTCGAAGTCCTAATTTTCAGGACTGAGCATTGAAATGGTCGGAAAAAATGAAATATTTCTTCCAAATCTATAAACTATCAGTGACAGATGATTTTGAAGAAAAAATACAGTTTCTGAAAACTCTGTTCTAAGTTCACGATTTGTCATTGTTCGGGTAAAACCAGAGATTAATCAACATTGGACACGTAGACCAATTGGCTTCGGGAAGCAGCCAATAAACTGGTGTCTGTGGGGGAAATTAATCTGCAGGTTGTGGAGGCTGATCACCTCATAAAAAGGAAAAGGATGATGGTGTGGGTCCGTGGAGCTTCCAAACCTGACACCAAAACCCTCCTCGCAAAACTCAGAAGGGGCAATCCAGGGCTGCAGACTACACTTCTACACTGTGGAGACCCTACGACAGATACGAGGTAGCTCACGGTACACGGTTTGTCCTGGGAGTGAACGAGCCATCGGCCAAACTTATCTCCGGTCCTAATTTCATGGCTACCATAGGGCTGCGTAGGGTGGAGGTGTGCTTCCCAGGAAGCGAGGACACCAATGTAAAGCCCCCTGAAGCGAAGGCTGACGGGGGCTCCAAGGCAGAGGAAGAGTGATGGCTGGCAGCCACCAGCACAGCAAGGCTACCTCTGGAATCTTGCAAAAGGTCCTATCAGGAGGTAAGGTTAAGATAGCCCTGATTCAGGAATCCTGGGCTTTCCAGGGGAGGATCAGAGGTCTAAACGTAAGCATGGGACCTGCTAATCAGATGTGATGCCAAATCGCATCACATCGTATGAGGAAGCAGTGATACTACATAATGACAGAGGAGAGGCTCTTTTAAGAGTATCTCATGTCAACCAAGCTACAGGTATTAAATAAAGGATCACGGCCAACCTTTTGTAACAGCATAAGGGAGGAAGCGATAGACCTAACCTTGTGCACCAATTCTTTAGTGCAATACATAGATGATTAGAGGGTTTCGGAGGTCACTTTGTCTGACCACCAACACATTCTCTTCACACTTTGGAGAGCCAAAAATAGGCCTGTAACGTGCTGGAACCCCAGGAATACTAATTGGAGCCGATACAGAGAAAAGCTGCAAGGAACCTTAGCTCAGGCTCCTCAATGTAAGTACAGGAAGACTGACGAGATTGATGATGCTGTGGACTGCCTTCAGCAATGTATCACCTCATCCTTCGAAGACAGTTGCCCCCTCAAGACTAAGAAGGATGACTGCAAGTTGCCATGGTGGAGCAAAGAACTGTTATCTATTGTCGAATTTACCTTTAAGGAATTCATTATTTTTTCTGGGACCAAGTTTCATCCTCCAGTAAGTGTGCTAACCATTATTATTTACAACTGTTGCAACAGGGGTCTGCATAAATGCACATGCAAAAAAGGTGCTTCTAAGAATCAGCTAAACTAGAGTCCACTGCATGTATACTGTAACGAAATTATTTTCGTTACTTTTAAATGTAAGTGTGATGATGTTTTTTGTATATTTCCAGCGCGAGGGATCGAAGTGGTTCTTGTGCCTCCCATCGATGCACGTGTGTGCGTGTAATTGTGGAACTAAGACAAAAACGAGGAGTGTGTGCATGTGGCAGAGAGTCAGTCGTTTTGGGCCGGTGGCAGTGACAGGGCCACTATCGGAAAGTCAACCGAGGGAGGAGGACAGAAATGAGTGGCAGTGACAGAGTCACTCGCTCGGAAAGTCAACCGAGAGACAGCAGGACACAGAGAGAGAGTGGCCGTGAGAGAGTCACTATCGGACATTTAACCGAGGGACAGTAGGACAAAGGAACAGACGTCGCCAGTCAGGCTGACTGGCTAAAATACATCCAGATTCTGTAAAACCGGAGCAGCGGTGAACCCTACACCGGTAGACGACGCCGGTGATCGCGCCGACGCGACGTCCGGCTCATCATCATCCGGAACGGTTTGTCCCCATTGTGGTACGTCTCTCAGACATCCCCATAATTCCCATTCGTGGCAGAAGTGAATCCCGTGTGCTTTCGTTAATTGGCTAAATTAAGAAATACTTGGCTGATGGAAGAACTCGGAGTCGGTTCTTGACCCGCAACTATTGCTCGCAAGGATGATTTGTTAAATTGTTCATGGTTGTTGTTACATCGATTGTTTATTTGATTATTGATTTGTTAAATTGTTTTGCTTTTCCTCATAATTATTCATACATGTTCATGTTCACCCAGGAATAATCCATCCCTCACCTCATCAGGGTATATTTTTCATAAGTCGTTTTTTTTATATTATGTTTTTCAATGTTCATTAAACTGGGTTAAATGAATTTATACGAGCATTTTCTTATTGTCAGTTGAAGTTCCTTGTCCTGGGTAAAAGGGGGCTCATTTAGTTGCCGGGCGACGATCAAGGTGCTTGCCGTGGCAGACGGGGACTTTGAGCGCTGGCGCATTTTATTTCCATCTAGTAATTTCGTGTTTTCCTGTCCTGTGCGATTGCCTCTCGGGGTTGGCCTGGCGGTCGCAGGGTAGTGATGCGGCACTGTCCGGCGCAACCGCGTCCTTCAGTATTGAATTATTGGGGGGGGGGGGGGGGGGCGACCTTTTTTGAGCAGGGGCAACCGTTACAATACATTAGAGTTTTAGTGCAGGATACACAAGAAATACACTTCAATTTGTCCTTTACAGCTAATAATTGAACATGACATTTCATTAAACTTGTTAACCCCATCACAGAGATATTATTTAATATCAAGGTATCTTTTTATTATCTGAAAAAATGTTGATGGCCTTTTTGATGGCAGGGTTAAGACCTTGCCTGCTAACAATTGGATTCAAGCCCCACCTAGGTGTGTTTGTCACCACCCAGGGTATTACTGTGGGTGTTCATTCATTATTGCCCACCACAGCTTTGATATAAGGGTCATAGGAGCATTTTTCAGGGTATCAAAGAAAAACGAAAAAAATCTATCCTAAGGCATTGACTTTACCTTATTATCCAAGTTAAAAAGAGAACAATATGCATTTTGTTGCAGCAGAGTTATTCACCCTCTTCTGTAAAAATTTCTATTCACAAGAAGACATCGAGTGACTTATGTTCGGGATCCAAACAAGGCAATTATTTTCTGAAACTATAGAGAGAATACGGGAAAAGATTTACGGCTTTCTTCCACATAGGCCCGGGTTCGAGAGAAAAATGGTATTAAAGAATCTTCCTCCGTATAAATCCTTTATAGATCACGCCTCTCTCAACAGAGGTCGTAGCCCAGTGGGTTGAGCCATTGAGATGGTTATCCTCATATGGTGGCTGGGGTTCGATCCCAGGTTGCTGCATTTTTTTGGAATTACATACTTTAAATTGCCCACTCCCATACATTTACGGTAGTAGCAACATTTTTTTTTATTTTCAGCCTATTTGCTGGATTTTCAATCAACCTCGGAGACTTTCAAAGCTAATTTTGGGATTCTTGTTTTGCCGAAAAGAGGCCTCTAATGCTGACAGACCTAATATGTTTAGATTTTGAAAATACAAGGATACTTCCGTGAAAAGGATGGGCTTCGATTGGTCGTGGTTCTTTCTCAAGGCCGTAAACAATGAACAGATTATTACTTTTTAATTAGCAACGATGTACTCACTTAAAATTTCCCAGGAGCCGCACTCGAGTAACGACATTTGTCATCCGAAAGTATGCAATTCCTTGCCATAAATGAAAAGTTAAATTCCTTCAATTGAAACAAACATGAGGTGGGAAAAGAAATAGTGTTATCATTACGTGATATTTTTTGGTGCTGGAATATCTTCCTCTCCCCCACGATATAGGCTTCGCTTCAATATAATATGTTGCTCTGCAAAAAGGACATTGCAAAATTTTTTTACATTCCCTCGGATACAGTTACCATCTCTTTCTTAGCTAGGTATATCATGTTCACTATTGAACAAGAAATGGAGTTACAGAAGTCATTACTCGAACGTGGCTCCACGGCACTATTCACGAAAATATCCTTGTATTTTCAAAATCTAAACATAATAGGTCTGTCAGCATGTGAAGCCTCTTCTTGGCCAAACAAGAATCCCGAAATTAGCTTCGAAAGTCTCCCAAGGAGGTTGATTGAAAATCCAGCAAATAGGCTGAAAATAAAAAAAAATTTGCTACTGCCGTATATGTATGGGAGTGGGCAATTTACAGTAATTCCGTAAAATATTCTAAAGAAAAAGAAATGCTGCAATCTGGGATGGAACCCCAGACACCATAAGAGGATAATCGGCTCAGCGCCTCAACCCACTGGGCTACGACCTCTGTTGAGAGAGGCGTGAACTGTGAAGGATTTATATGGAGGAAGATTCTTTAATAGCATTTTTCTCTCGAACCCGGGCCTATGTGGAAGAAAGCCGTGACTCTTTTCCCGCATTCTCTCTATAGCTTCAGAAAATAATTGCCTCATTAGGATCCGGAACATAAGTTATGCTATGCCTCCTTGTCCGAGTAATTGTCTATTGTAAATCTTCAATAATTTTCACACCAAAAGGATTGGCAGATTAAATATCTTCATATTCATAAGGTTAACGACCAAAAAGTTGGAAATTATGAATTGAGATGCTCTCATGACAGACACAATGTTTACTATTTGTTGGTTACCATACACCTGCATATTGTTATCATCCACCCTTAAAGCATGCAGCACCTCATGAAACACTTTTTATAATGAAAAGGGGAGGGAGAAAGTAAGCAGCACAAAAGAACTTTTATGGACACTGATCACATAAATTGCATCTGAAAACACTTTTTCTCATACCTTTTGCCAAAAGTCCATTGCAAATCTGACAAACCATATCTCACACTCCCTATATTCAAACCTATGAATGATCGTAACACTGGTGTCATTAGGACGAATCTCCTTCTCTTCAAGGCGCCCAGGCTTCCAGCAAACTATGCAATTCTCACAGGACTGTAAATAAGGACAAAGGCTCAAGTAAAAAATTTTGATGCTGACCATATCATTCATAGACCAAAAAATTTACAAAATCACATAAAATATTAAAAATAGACTGCCAAGTTCTAATAAGAAAAAAAAACATCTTTGTAAATACTCAGTGTGTGCTGTAATTACTCTGATCATGATGCTAATTGATACAGCATTTTAAGAAGCAGACATGGAAGATAGAAAAGTAGCTTAAGATTAGAATTACGAATAAATAAAGAAGTCTTGATGCAATTGTACTTCATATATATTATGAAAGTGTCACGTGTTGGTCTCAGAGTGTGCAATAACAGGGTGTCCACAAAAGTCAAAATAAAAAATTCAAGCATAATTCCAGGTTTTCAAGGCTAATTTTTTTTAAATTTCCAGGTTATATTACTGCGGTTTATATAAGAGCCCAAGTGATATTTTTCACCTTTTACGAAGCATATGGATTTTCCCAGCTAAACACAACCTAACAAAAATATATGCATTAAATAAATATAAATAATTAAAAAATAAATAAGTGGAAAAATCTAAGTAATAAAATACATTGTTTTATTGACAATGAAACACAGAATGCATTTTAAAAAGACTAAACCAGAAGGACGATTGAACGACGATTTTATATGGGGAGCCCAGCCCCCCCATATAAAATTCCCCCCCTCCCCCCCGAAATAAGGCCACGGCGAGATAAGCTTGGCGCATGCACGGATACCTAAAATACAGCCGGCTACAGTCTTGGCCCCCCCAAAGTTATAACCTATATTCCCCACTGTTTAAGGTATTTGTTTATGAATCGTGCCAGAGCCTTAGCCTGATTTTAGACTGTGCGTCGCCATGCCACCGACAGCTAGTCCACACCACGCCACCGAGTCTGCTCATCGGCGTGACTGCCACCTTGCTGTCGTAGTCAAATTCAGATCGTGAAGCTCACAAATTTTACTCAGTATGTACTAGGATGCATACTCAATCTTTGCTTTGAGCCTCATATTTCTTGGAGTCCAATTGTCATTCGTCAGGGATCAATTATTGCCGTAGATATCAATCGTGTGGACGCTGGAGCACCACCACACGTCGCAAAAAATACTTCACGACGCCACCGCTGACGAATACTACAGCTGGTGAACAGGTCTTATTGTTCGATGATCAGTAAACGAGGGTAAAAGGACACTTGACATGACGCTAACGTTACAATGAGCCTAAGTTCAGGTTTTCGATTTATTTATTCTTACCTACTCATGGTGTCTACTAATATAGGTATGAAAAAGAAATTCAAGACTTTTTCAAGACTTTTCAAGACATAAATTTTAAAATTCTAGACCAAAAAGCATAACTTTTAATGCGTTATTGAGAAGGCCAATAGTTAGATTCGCAGTCCTGTCTATTTTTTTTAAATTCGCAGTCCTGTCTATTTTTTTAATTCGCAGTCCTGTTTAATTACATCTGGACACGAGATTTCGTTCAGTCACAGTTACACAGTCACTCACAGAATTCTGACTGCAGTTATTGCATGAATAATCCTTATCTTAAGCCTGACGAAATGATCCCATGTAGCACACTAGCCCCAAAAGGTGCCTTTTATGCACCTTTTGGGCACCTTAGGCAGGCACTAGTGTCTTTTCACATTTCAAGGGGCCTATAATGTGCCTGATTGGATATGCATATCAGGCGCATTCATATAAGCACCTATTATGCACCTTATTGGATATGCATATAAGGCGCATTCATATAAGAGCCTATTATGCACCTTAGTGAAAATGCATATAAGGCACCTCGCTTAAGGTACAAATAATGCAATTTCTAGATTCACCGAAATTCAATAAAAAGAAATTTGCATTGTGCCCCTATCATCAGATATCATTATATTTAGGTGAATGGATTAGAAATGATTGTCCATAGTTTAATGATAAGGTTCTGAATTTTCTGAAGAAGTTCAACATGACTTGCTGTTGGAATTCAGTTGTTAATGTAGGACTTCACCAGTTATTGCCGATATGCAACTGTTTGCTTATGAGGTTAAATAAACTGCTGGATGTTAAAAATTTCCACGGAGTGTCAACAGTTGCTGTAGTATTTTTGGCAGTTACTTTTGGATTTAAAATGTTAACTACTGTAGTTGGAGCGAAGGCTTCCACAGTGGCTGATCATGCTAGATCTAGGTTTTCCAGAACAGCTGCGTGTGTCAATTATCATGGCGACAGTTTCTCCCCTGTTACAGGAATATGCCATGCCTATAACTCCTGTAACGTTCCGCACCGTTACTCCTGTCACGGGGGAAAAACTGTCGTCATGATAATTGACACATGCAGCTGCTCCAGAAAACCTAGATCCAGCGTTAACTACTGTAGTATTTGAGAAGTTATAGTTGAGACAAAATAGTTTGCTCTTGAGGCTTTGTTGCCACTGTTGAATTAAAAAAGTTTACTACCAAAGTCATCAGTAACTCTCTGATTTGAATAGTATTATGACTTTTACTGAGGACAATATGGCATTTCAAATGCTCAGCAAAAAAAAACAGGAATGTACACATGTGTACCCTTTCATAGATCCATAGTTATTTTTTTACATTTACATTCCCCCTTAATTGTGCATGTAGCTCTGGCAGGAATTTCATTATTTAGCTGGTGCGACCCAGACCAACTTCATAAAGATAATTAAATTATATGGGAAAATCACCAAGGAACATTTAGCAAGGTTTCAAGGTTTATTTATCAATCTTGGTCTAGAGTAATGATAACCATATGTAAGATAAGAAAACATATGGTACAAAGTTTTGTTACTACTGCGCAGTAACAAGCATGGATTAACCAACCCTTTAAAGCACGCAACCCGGCAAAACCTATGCGACGGCTCAAACATTTTGAGGGACCCAAAGCCTATGCTGGAAAGCCGAACGGAAAGGGGTTTTGAAATGGCCACAAGGTACTGTGCAGAACAAATGCTGAACGATATCTTGTTTGCTCATGGAACCACATGGGATAATGACAGCGTGTGTAACATCGTATTCATGTGTGCAGCCAAGAAAACAGTACCTATTCCATAAATATATTGGTTATAAATTCCCTGGTGCAACGCTTTAAAATTCATAGTCAATTTTGCAGTCTCTGCGAATCAAGGGAAGACAGAATGGACGTACATTGCTTTTATCCATCCATAGAGCGGTTGCGTCATTGACGAGGCAGGACAAATCCGAGTGAAGCGAATTGACATTTTTCGGTTACTGAGAACAAACCTGCTTCAATCTAGTGCTTCGTCCACGTACACAGTGATCGAAGCACATGTTTCAAAAGTGTTAAAGTGCTCGTATTGTTTGCCAGAAAATATTAAGTCAACAGTACGCAGAGTGCTTGTCGAAATACAAGCGAGGTGGAGAAAGGCAACTCTCAATGAGCAAAGATTTATTGACAACAGAGGATGGTTACAATTGTTTATAGTTAAATCCACCAGTGAAACGCTCGAAAATAAGTCCTGTTTCACTCGTGGAAAGGCCGAGTTTTCCTCTAAGAGTGATAGGACAAAACATCGACGAACTGAGCACATAAGATCGACATCCTGCTCGAATGAGTTGGCTTATGCAACACAAATGAGCCTCAGATCTAATGGCAAAACTGATGCAGCTGCAGTGATAAAGGATGTAGTCTTCGGCACGCACACTAGGGCTCAAAAATATACACGGAGCTTTTCCTCTTCTTCTCCTCTCGCCTTAACAAGCGATCGTGCTCTGCAGTTGATGATGGACGATCATTTGTCAAAAAACCAATACCAGTTGATCCGAAATGCCCTCTTGGAAGCTGGGTCTGTGGCTTTACCACCATGCTATCAAGTTTTGAATGCAAAAGAGGCCTGTTACCCGCCCAAATCGGCAGTCCTTGTGGCTGGAAACATTGCCGAGGTTAAGCTGCAAGCGGTACTGAACCACACAGCTAAGCGCATCCTGAATTGCAAGAAGAGGTGGTTGAATGACTTACACCCGAATTAGCTGAAAATGTTACTTTGATCTGCAAGTGGGGCTATGATGGCAGTTCAGGGCAATGTAATTACAAGCAGAAGTTTGCTCATGAAAACGGGGATCCAGTGGACGATTCATCGATCTTGTTTACTTCTCTAGTACTGCTGCAGTTAGTTTCCACTGATAAAAAAACCAAAAAGGAGATTATTATTTGGAAGAATCCTAGACCTAGTTCTGCCCGCTACTGTCGACCTATTAGGCTGCAGTTCGTGAAGGAAACGGTATCGAATATACTGCAGGAGAAGAAGTAATCTTTCATCATCATAGTACATTCAATGCTGCGTAGCAACAAAAAACATGAAGGTATCATTTAAACTTGCATTGACAATGATTGATGGTAAGGTGTGTAACGCTATTGCTGATACTTCTTCCAGTCAAAGATGTCACTTATGTGGTTCGACATCAAAATATTTCAATGACGTTGATGAAATTTTCACCCGGAAGATTGAGGATCAAAACTTGCAATATGACATGTCTACTCTGCATGCTTAGATTACGTTGCAAGAGCTTGCATGTAGCCTACAAATTACCAGTTAAAAAGTGGCAAGTAGGGGAAAAGGATCCCATGTATTCAGTTGTGCAAAGTACAAAAAAGCTCATTCAAGATTGTTTCCAGCTAGAACTAGGATTGGCAGTGAACAAAGCGAAACAAGGGTCTGGAAATACAAACGATGGAAATACCACTTGTCGGTTTTTCAAAAATATTGATGTGACGTGTGCAATAACCGGCTTAGACCAAGAGCTGATAAATCAGTTCCACATTGTGCTAAAAACTTTGTCAAGTGGCTATCAAATAGATTCAGATAAGTTCCACGGCTTTGCCATTGCCACTGCTCGTAAATTTGCTACTCTCTACCCTTGGTATTATATGCCTACAACTGTCCACAAACTGTTGTTGCACGGCAAGCTATCATAACACAATCGGTTTTACCCATTGGCCAGATGTCCGAGGAAGCCCAAGAAGCTTCTAATAAACGCATTAAAGAATTTCGACGATTCTTTTCAAGAAAATGTTCAAGGAAGAAATCAATGGAAGATGTTTTCTTCTGTCTCATGGTGCATTCTGACCCCTATATTTCCAGCAGAAGAAAACTGCATCAGAAGGAGTTACATTTAATGTCCCCTGAAGCAAAAGCACTGCTTGTCCCACCAACTGTGGATTCAATTCAATCAAGTACTTCAGTGCTTAGTGTTACTGACATTTTTCCGACAACTTCGTCAGCTTCCGATTCTGATTTCGAGGACTGAATGAAATGAGAAATTATTGTGACATGTTTATTGTTAGTTTGTTGAAATATTGTGTATTGTAAATATGATGCGTTTTAATTGTTCAATTTAAAATTGAAAAAAATTATAATTTTAAAAATATTTCATATAAATTTTATGATATTATTGATTTTGTGTTTTCAATTTTGATTTTTCGTCTGCCCTGCTCTCAGCGACCTCAAAAACAGCTGAAAACCAAATTTCAAGTTCCTCAGGTAAGTTTCACTCATCATGACCACCTTTTTGGGTTCCTGTTCCACTGTGCACCGGCAGCACATACGGCATCATCAGCGACGATGTAATATATCTAATGTTTTTACTTTCCAGGAGCGGATTTATGTTCTTTCAAGAAGACGTAATGCTTGGGTTATGGTGTAATGAAGTAACAGCATTCAATAGAAAATGAAAATAACAAAATGGCAAACGGTAGGCTTTAATGAATTGAATTCCTTCATGATGAAGGTGAAAGAAAACACTACAATTCCACAAAAAAGTTAAATTTATTCCACCTGATGATGATGCGCAGCATAGAAATTTAGGATGCGACGGTTTAATACAAAATATTTAATGGAATCCAACAGAGCTGCACCCTCAGTGGAATGTCACTGTCGCATAATGTCACTGTCGTACCTTAATACGATATATAGATTACTTGAATCTTTGGTAGCGTTGTAAAAACCGCAGTCAAGGTCATTGTTTAGAAATAATCATTCATGGGCAGGAGGGAAGTATACCATCTTCAGCCTGCAACCGATCGAGTCGATTTGTCACAATTTGTCGCGAGTTTGTTCGTTAACCTAGGGGCAATATAACGAAACATGCATTAACGACCTTGCTGCAATGCTCCCACAAGATTAAACCAAAAAAATGTAACATTGCTGCAAGTTTGCAACCTTGTGGCGGTAATATTACTGCAACGCTTCAACAAGCTTTGTGTGCTGTGAGGGAGAGTATATTATAAATAACACATTCAAATTAACGGATAGTACTAATACTGAAATGCCACATCACTTTTCAAATACACTTAAAACTTCACATAATTTGCAATTTTTCAAAATATTCTAACGATTCCAATAAGAAGACTTGGCTTTCAATTACATATATCATCAGTGCTGTACTAATTATCAGATAACAACTGACTTGGTCCTTCTGCTTTCAAGCATTGCTTTACTTGCATAAATAACATGTACAATTAAAATTGCATTCAAGAAAATATAAGCAAAAATCTTGCATCATATTCCTTGAAATTACAGCCAACACTCACTGATATAAATGTTGTTCGAGAACGATTTTCAGAACATAAATTAGCTAGTGCCTTTTCAACCATTATCAATGGCCTTTAATATAAATTATGCCATTCCAATGCCTTTAAACTTATTAAGAGTAAACTGCATAACATGCTATAGACAGCAATAGATAATTCAAGAAAAAATTTTACACGTACCTTGGATAGAACAAAGTCCCCTAACCACCGAACACAATCAACATAATTGCGGTGAATATCTCTCGTTGAAAAATCAGGAAAATGTTCCTTCACAGAATCAAAAGGCCTGACACTTCGACTAGCATTAAAAAGATAAGAATCACGAATTGCTTCCCTAATTTTGTCCTTATCCAGGCGCCATAGTTTAAGTGAATGGTCCATTCCACATGACATGATTCGCTCTCCTTTGAGATCAAAATCCTTAAAAGTAAAAAAAAAAAGAAATATAAAATAATACCCTTAATATTAAACAGCATTAACATATAGGCTGTACAGCTGCAGGGGAACTTAAAACAGTAGAGTGAAGGCAAATACAAATGTGCTTAGCTGTGCCACTTATCCTGTCAGCAGTGAGTCAAGCAATGTTAATAGAAAATTGGTTCCCCGCAGTATATTCCTCAATATTCAATTTTACCTGTGAGTTTACCCTAATAATGGACAATATTTAGCAGTGAAGAACCACATGATAGAAAAAACATACATTATCTCAATAAATCTTGACCTTTTGGTTCCATTCCAATAATTCCATTTTGTCTAAAAAATAAATGTAAAACACAAAGAATATTAAAGACTAAAGAGGGATAAAAGTACATACCCTCAGTAAAGTGCCCGGCTAATTCGGTTGTGAATAGTATGGGAATAAGGTGAGAGAATTGGAAAGCACCAGCATGAAATGTGGCACGGAGTCGCCGGAGCGTAGGCAAAGGCGTTCAGTGACCGTGAGCATTCCAATTCTATTCTTTTTTTAATTGTAAAATTAAAAAAAAAACAATATTTAATAAATGGGTAACAGTGGGGAAGGGCGAAGGAGAAGGAATTGGTGAAAAAGGGTGGGGTGTAAAATGTGTGTAAGCAAGTTAGAAATGGCGAGTGACACTGAATAAAAACTACAAATCGTCAGAGGTCATGACGAAGGCAGTGGAGGGAGAAGGTATAAGGAAAGCAGGGGAGAGAGGACTGAGGAAACAACGTCATTGAGAAGGTAAATGGAAACATTTTACTTTAGGAGTGGAAATGTTTGAAACATGAAATGTTAGAAATACATACTATCCTCATCCAGAAACAACGATAACCTCCTCAATGACGCTGTTTCCCCAGCCCACTCTCCCCTGCTTTCCCTACAACTTCCCCCACCACTACCTTCATCATGACCTCTGATGAATTGGAGTTTTTATCCAACGTCACACACCATTTCTAACCTTTTTATGCATACTATACCCCCCACCCTTTTTCACCAATTCCTTCTCCTTCGCCCTTCCCTTCTGTTACCCAGCAGTTACTGTTTCATCCCTTCCTACACCTATATATGTACCTATATATACATGTCCAGTAACCATTGGCGGCCCCAAGGGGCTATTGCCCCCCCCATCCCCAAACACTCCAAAAAACCATTTTGCTTATAGTTTGTTACGAATTATCGGGATGAGACCCACAAACCCCCCATTTCCTAGGGGGAATTCCATACCCCACTGGTGCCCCCCCCCGAACCTCTGGTCTGGAGTCGCCCCTACCATTAACTTGCACAAACTGCCTTGATAAAGACCATGTTAGTCAAAACCTTGGGTGGCAAATTAAATAAAATGTTTACCATGTACTATACATAGTTTCCTTTTTACCTAGTAATGGAGTACCACAAAGTAACGCCTGAGAACATTAAGTCGATTGAGGATGCATACCTCTATCAGGATGGGGTGTATATGATATCAGCCCATAAAGACAATACTATCATCAGAGGTCTTACCTTAATTTCAAATCTCAACTAAAATGTTTATGCTAGCTGCATATCATTCCCTTTGACTTAATTTACATGTAACTTTTTTATTAAGAATATATCTGGAGTAATATGAATCACCAACCTTGTATGATATTTTCTCAAGCTCCACTCATACCCCCACACTTTTTCACCAATTCCTTCTCCTCTGTCCTTCCCCACAGTTACCCCCTCCCCCCCACCCCCTTTCATCCCTTCCTACACCTTTATATGTACTATCACTTTCAAAAGTCGGTCCACACGGTGAGCGCGGCCAACTTCGCATTTCGCTGAATTCGAACTTCGGGTATTGCCTATGTATTCAGCGACTACTAAGGGCCAACTTGACTCATTTCCACTCAACTACGGAGACCCTCGTATGGCCTTCTCCTGCTATCGCAGCCCAGCCAACTCCCCCGACTCCAAGTGGTAGGCGACGGTAGGCGGAAATTGCAAAAGGGAAAAGTGTTTTGTGTTTTTTTCAGTTAGGTGTTTTTCACTCTTACGAGTTTCGGCGGGCTTAATACACAAAAATTGTATTTGTGATAAATCGATGAAATGGATCGGCGAACTGACCGCCACAAAGCGATCACAAAGCAGTTTTTTGAGGATAATTCTCGAATTTGCGTTTTACCCTGGACAGGTAACTCCCCGGACCTTTCCCCAATTGAGAATGTGTGGGGTAACATTGTGAATGAGTGGCATTACTACGGAGAAAGAACCGAGTAAAAATTTCGAAGTCTACATACGGGATGTTTTAAATTCTTTAAGCCGATGCCCCCGTGTAATAGAACTTTTGGTTGGGTCTACGCAGTCACGATTACGATCTGTAACTGAAAATAATGGCGATATTACAAAATATTAAAGTTGTTCTCTGGTGAATGAGATTTTGCTTTAGATTTCCGTTACCATGGGTAATATACTGAAAATGACTATCGCAAACTATCTAGTACACTTTTCATCCAAACCTTATCAAATCTTGACTCATTCCCATTAATTTTCGCTACAAAATGAACGCCATTCCATCTTAAAGTTTAAACCACGACTTCTATCTCATTCAATCTATTCTAAAGAACGAGAAAATTTTTAATGTTACTTATTTGAAAATAGTATATTTTATATATGAGCAGTTTTTCATCGTAGAAATTTTTAAATGGAGTGCATGTCTTCTCTGAGAGCGAGAAATCAATTTAGTTATATCTCCACTGAAGGAAAACTCATTCAAAAATTATTGCATTCATTTCTGATAAATTATAATCCACGTTTTGTAGCTTCATTCACCTAGTTTGCATTAATTTTATCCTAATTAGGTTTTCATGCTTTTTTTAGTTAATATCGTAAAGTATTGTGTTCAGTAATGAATGTGTTGGATGAAATAGATATGGCTTCACATTGAGTATTTAGAAATCAGCTTCGAGCGGCGTTACACCAAAGGCAGGTTTCAATTTCAATTTTTCTCTATTATTCTGTAATTCGTCTTACATTGTTTTTATTGGTCTGTTAAATGCACTACGACTGTGTTTAGGAAGTTAATACAAAACAAAAAGATTCATTCACTGCAATTCTACCCATCACTCAGCTGTCCGTTCCTGAAAGGACCTCTAATTTCTATTAGCTATGTTCACTATGGTGGCTACATATTCTGGAGATGTCGTAAAACTCCACTGACCTCTCCGACTATGGAAACTATCAGTCACGCAATGGGGGATGCAAACTAAAGAAATGTTTGTGATACCCAAGGTATCAAACGCATGACGTCATTTTAATTAGGTAGCAATTTTTATGCTCTTTTGGACGAGATTGTTTCACTGCACATCGCAAAACCTACACTTTCACGAGCACTGGCGAAAAATGAGCTGCTAAAGAGATATCAGGGACTCTAAATTGTTTAAATCTGTCAATCCTTTAGCATAAATAGTTTGATTTAATAAATCAATATTAATACCGCAAGGCAATCAATTAATATATTCAGTTTCAATAGATTCTCGTAAAAGCAATGCCATACTGTGAAAAACATTACGTGCCTCCTTGTAAGAATACTTAAAAGCTCTATGCTAAATGCAGTGTACTTGACTTCAGTTACAAAAAAGTTGTGATATTTTCGTGGCACAAATAACAGGCTTAGAGTTAACGTTTTCAGGCTTGGATTGTTTCCTTTCATTATTCCCATATTATTTTCAAAAATTAATTAAGTAGTGACCGATCACTAGTCATTACTGTTGGATTTCAACCTCTGTTGGATTTAAAAGGAAAACTTGGAATTACCTCTACTGGGAAAGAAATTTAGCTCTAGTGTCAACAGAAATACATATTAGCTTTCTCAGAAATAGGCCTCAGTGAAGACCTTGGATACTGTGCTATTTAACCACTAACTGATGCACAGACAAGAGTGACTATATTGTGATTGTTGATTTATAAGTTGTGCAACATTAATCAAGTAAAACACATTAGTGAAGTTTTTGTCTATACAAAATGGAGAAAGTTAACTTGTATTGACATGCATCCTGAATTTTGATGGTTTCTGTAAAGCAACAATCAAGTTACCCCCAGCAATGATGGGTAAGTGCTAAGAATTCCTTAAAATATTCTATTTAAAAAATATATATATTTTTCTTATCGGGAGAGAAACAGTTTTAATTTTTGCACTTGTTATGTTCTAGATTCATGTCATAAACATTTGCTTAGACATAGAAAACAGTTAACACAAGCATTTCATCACACTTGAAGGAAGACCCAACACTGACTACCAGAGTCGTGAAAAGACATTTTTTTGTACATAAAATTTTTTTTAACAACAAAGCAAGCAAAAAGCCATGAATTTTATTTTTACAGGTGGTGGGTCATACCTTAAGGAATATTAGAAAAAATAATTCAGCTGGATTCACATATTGCCTCAGGTCAAAATTTGATGTTTTATAGAACCATGTTTTTGACGCAAAATTTTCATAAATCTTATGAAACATATGAGTTTAGAGAATTTTCAATATCCCTTAGGATATTTTTCAATTAGTATTTGGAATCCTTATGACTTCTATAGTAACCCTGCAAATTTTCATAAGAATTGGATGAAAAGTATGGCGGAGACAAATTATTTCCCTCTGGAGGTACAAGTGCCTCTTGAGACCGCATTCATTGAAAAACTGCAGTTTCACCCAAACTTCAAATGGTCGTGAAAAAAAAACTAGTAGAGATAGCCAAGAAATATTTTACACTGTTTCATTCCTACATGGAAGGATGAAAATTGCCAAGTTTCATCAAAATCCGAGTCGGTGGGTGTCATGCCTGGATGAACTGACAAGGAATGACCCTTATGACGAACCTTTTCCCCTGCGAAATTGGCATTGAGTCCCGTGGCTGACTGGGTAAATAAATCTTGGCCATCTGCAAATCTACCAAAATTAACAGTTACCTGCTACTTTCCTTCATAATTTTATCCCTTTCCATACATCTATTACAAAATTGTCAGCGAACAATTGAAAGTCAGTGGTAATAAGAAGTGGCCCGGCCTGAATCCTCTTCCAACATATACCCATTCCGATTCGTCATTTATTACCCGTATACCGCTTCATCTCGGAGAGGTTTTATAATTAATCGGCTAAACTTCCAGTGTACTCCCTATTTCTGCAGTAATATTTATTATAATTATTATCGTCCAATGCACTCTGTAAAAAGTCTTCCAGCAGTCTAAGAAGCAAATAGGCATAGTGGCTATTATCTATAAATAAATGTTAGAATACTCATCACCAGAAATGAGTTTCGCGTCCCGCTCTCTTTCCTAAACCCATACTGGTCTTCACCGAGGAAGTCTTCCGCCCTTTCCCCAATTTCATTTTAACAGCTATTTGAGCTCTTTTTATTACGTGCGAAATAAAAATTCTGATCTCTTAACATTATCTTTCTTTTCTCATTGTCGGGAAAGGTTTCCGAGCTGATTTTGCAACAGTGGATTTCGGAAGCGTATTTACGAATACTTTATAAATTACTAGTTTTCCCGCATGCAAACGAGGCTTATATTTGTCCCCTTAGCGCAGGACTAATGATTTTTGCCACAACGACCTTATGAGGAGAGTACGGGAAATTATCGCCTTCTTCCTCGCACAAGAAATACCGGTAAGTCACAGCCGAAAACACTTCATGCGTTCTTCGGCTGGCGAATTCTTATGGGAGTGGGGGTTGGGATTGTTTTGGCTATTCGTTGTCGGAGGAAGAAGGTCACGCGAGGTCTCTTAGCGAGTACAAAATAAACCCAAGTTGTGCTAGTCGTAGCAGTAAAATTGGCCCCCAAGTCATGGAACGCGTATGCAATACGTGAAGCTCGATTTCAGAAGAACTCGGAGATGGTCGCGCTCACCGTGTGGACCGACTTTTGAAAGTGATAGTACCTACATATACACGTCTGGTAAACTGCCTTGATAATAACTAGTCAAAATTTTGGTCTGCAAATTAAATAAAAAGTTTTATCGTGGACTATACAAAATTTCTCTTTTACCTAGTATGCGTCCTCTTCATTGGGGTTTCTTAATATTGCATGGCATAATATTCAATATATTATGTATTCAACATTCATATCAATAGTTCAGCTTCAGGAAATGCAAAAAAAATCTAGTTCAAAGAGGCTAAGCATTTAAAAAATATCACGATACACTTCATCATTGAATAGGGATTTAAAGTGACTTAAAAGCTGTCTTTACTATTCTAAAAGTGGAGAAAAATACCAGGTATAATCCTACCCATTTCTATTAAAACTTCGGGGCATGTGTTGACCCTTTCTTGTATGCAACCAATGCAACAGTGAATAGCGCAAATAGATGAACTATAGTTCAGAGAACTTCTCTCTAAAATGCACTATAATGCCCATCACTACTATGGGGAGGTGAGATGGACCAGTATAAATATGCGTAAAATTTTCAGGAGGCGCACTATATTCAGGAGGTGCACTATTAGGCTTAATTCAATAAGTGCATTTGACTCTCCTACCAATACCTTAGGGTGGGTTTACTGGCAAGTTACTTCTGCAAGTTTCTTATAAAATAGCTTGCCGATAATATTACATTGAGCAAAATTTTTCACCATTTAGCAGAGCCAGATTGGTTTCTTTTTACATTAGTAGCAATATGCTTCTGCAAACAACTCACCTAAACTTTTAAAAGTTCTGCTAGCAAACTTGCAAGGCCATTTACACCTGCAATGTATGTACGTTGAAAGTTGTCGCTGTAAGTAAATTGTGAAATAAACCTGCCAGCGTAAACCCACCATTAGAAATGATAATATGATGTAGATATGAATCATGAAATATAATTACATATAAGGATTTGGGATTTCTGAAAAAAACACACCATGTATTAGAACATAATTCCGAATTTGGCACTTCTATTTCTGCTGTATTCGATTTTTTCTAACCAATTAAAAATTACCTAAAGTCCGTTGCACAGCTAAGAGAATAACACATCCATCAAAACCCTGGGTCACAAATTAAAATGATGTGTGAGAAACTACTGATATCTTATTGGCCTGAAACAGTTTTAAAGAATAGCAGAAACATGGCAAACTTACTGCACTGAGAACTTCATCACGGTGTCCCTCTACTCCCCCAAAAATGGCAATACAGAGATCAGTTTTTATGTTCCAGAGACGGAGAGCATGATCCTTAGATACAGACAAAAGAAGATTGGGATCACGAGGATGAAATTTAAGCTCATTTATAGCATGACCATGACCTGAAAAGTATATAAGATTATTATTTAACATAAAATATAAAAATTAAGTTATTCACAGAGTATGGAGATTGTTGTTTACATTCTATAGATTTTTACGATGCACACTAGCATTCTTATCTAATTTGGCAGTAGACTTCATCTCAGGAAATTTCACTCTTTCTTTCTGAGAGCATGTAAAAAATTACGCCTAATTATATTAACACTAGAAGGACAGGATGGGTCATTTTGACCCATAACATGTGTTCAAAATCAAATTTAACTACTAATTTGTGATAAGATTCTTTTTAAATTTTGTGACTTTGTGCATTTTTACTTATATTTTACTAATATGAGAAGAAAATTTCTTAATTGTAGTTGCTTGATTTATTGAATGATGTTATACCTAGAAGGACGGCTATGGGTCATTTTGACCCATTACTTCTCTCTATACTGGATTCAAGTTTTCTCACCATTTTCTCCTATAGGTACATCACTGCTATTAATTTATATCAACTAAAATATATCAGTGCACATTTGGATCAGTACTTGAAGCCTTTGTATTTCATTTGAATGCCATTCATCGATAGCGGAGCTCTCCTGGTTGCAGCTTACCAAAATTATGAATTTCTTTTCTTTCAAATCATCTATGAATTTGACTTACAATTGAAATCGCCATAGGAATAGGATTAAAATATGTAACTTTTATTCAGCTATTGTACGCATTACTATTGTATTGATTATTAAAATATGTACTGTAAAATATGACAGCTAGATGATAGGAATGTGAACAGCATTGCTTCTATTCCCAGAACGAGGGGTCACAGTGGCCACTGGTGCAACAATGGAACAGGATAGTCCTGGCCATCACTCGCCAAATTCTTTTGACCTATCACTAGAAATACTCAGGTTCGCCCAGACCTTTTCTATCTCCTAAGTGTCGGCACACTACTTCCCAAAGCCGTCTAAAGGATGCGCCATGCTCAAGTTGTAAAATCATTTCCAATTCCCCTATTCTTTATCTGCAAAGGGAAATCACTTCGTGGGATGCAAAAGAGAGGAGGAAAGAGTTTTGGCTCGTATGAGAGCAGAAAAGCCTATAGCTTTTATCCCTCCTAGGTATTGGATTAGTGAGTACATTCTCCGATGCCAAAAAAAATGCCAAACCTTACGTATGCTTTCTTTATGTCGTCGGCTCCTATTACCACAGTATGTGTAGAAAATTCTCCACTCGCACAGCGACAAGACGTTTTTTTAATACTTTGGACCAGGCTTGCATTAACAGTTGAGTGTTGTACAAGGAAGTGACGATTGAAACGAAACCCTCATCTTCTTGGGAAACGCACGCTACTATCCCAAAGGGTCAGAAATGAAAACAATGTCGAATTTTGAAAAATTGCACAAACAAAACTACAAATGTATGTCCTCAATGCAATAGAAGTGTGTGCAGAAACTGTGCTGAAAAAATAACTATGTGTAAGGGGTCGTACGTATACAAACTACATTACCGTTTATGGTGATATTTTCCCCCCCCTCCCACCTTCGTTGACAACCGTAGTATTTTTCTCAGCCCCTCCACCCCCTTTCCCCACCGACATGTAACATTGTCTCTACAAATGAAACGTTCAATTCAAAAATATTTTCTCAATTATTGAGTGAGTTTATTTTTAGGGATAGGTTGAAATAAGACTAAGTAATATTCATTCTTAAATTCCTAAAATCAATCATGATTCATGGCGCAAGGTACTGTGCTCATCTACTTTGTTCTCCCCCCTCCCCACATTTCTGACTGCTGCCTTGAAAATGGCTGCCATGAGGTCACTATTTAACTCTCGAGAAGGTCAAAATGTAAGCAATTTGATGGTATGAGGACTTGCAACATGGTAGAGGCAATGCTTCCATTTCATTGAGAAGTAGAAGCAAGTAGAAGCTTGGGGTGTTAAGAAACACCCTGTGTGCCCTTCCTCATGTCAAACGTTGTAGCAATGTCGACGTGATGTTTACGAATAAGAAACATACACAGGCACATTGTAACAGCTACGTTACTTTGAGTGAACCCCCCTCCCCCCTTAACTTGGAAACGAAGTTTATGTACAACCCCTAAGTTGTGCAAAAAAGTGATCTTACATCATTCCAAATATATGTACATACATATGTATATCTATGTATGGATGTGATTTTAATGTATATTTTTTATTTAAAAAGGGTTTTGTAAATTAATATTAATCCAATAAAAGAATAATTATTTAAATATGCACAATTTTCAGCCAGGTGTCTTTATTGTCAAACTGTTATGCTTGAGAATAGCCTAAGATGAGCATTGCTGAAGAGGATCAACTGAAATAATTTTAATTATTAACAATTAATTAGTAAAAATAATTTTATTGCTAATTATGTGTAGATAAAGCTTTCTTAATGTCATTTGTGGAAAAAATAAAGTACCAGGATAAAAAAGTAGCTATTCAATGCTGGAAAACTTTAGGAGTCAAAATGACCCCTACCTGTCCTTATAGGTTGAGCAAAACACCAGTCGTCCTAGTGTTAACTCAGTAACATACATTTCTTCTATCCAAATAACTATCATAGTCCAAACATTCCAAATTCCAGAACTTCTACCTAAGAAATCTATCAAATGCTGACAGCCAAAAGCCTAAGACAGCATTGAAAAAATAAACCAACCAAAAGCAAATTTAATAAAAGCCATTAAAAACAATGGAAACTCTATTGATAGGATTTTCTTTGAAAAAAGTTTTTCACAACCCAACAGTTTTCAATTATCACCAATATTGTTAACTGCAATGCAGAGGAAATGGTCAAGGGAGGAGCTTTAAGTTGGATTGAATGTAGGCAGAGAACAGAGAGACTTGTAGATGACCAAGTATTAATTTTTAAAAAATAGGGATTGTAACCAAAGCTGGGTATATTGTACCACAGTGAGAGTAGTCGAATTTAGATAAACCATAGCCAAAAAAGGTAAACAGAGGATAGCCATGAATATTGTAAGTTAAATTACTAGATGTTGGTGAAATAAAAATATTTTCCAGGATGAAAGGAATTTAAAAGCAGACACTTTTGAAATCATAATCTTGCACACAACTATTATGCACCTCATCCTCAGTTCATAAAAACAAATTTCTTGGTCAAAAAAGTTATGCTTAGCATAAAACTAAGTCATGCTGTAACTAAATAGCTCCAGTTACAACATAAAAACTGGGTACAGCTCAACTTACCAATATAATGCCGAATGCAAGACATAGTTGCAGGGCTGAATATCCTGATGACTCCACGTGATCCAGCAACAGCAAGTAACGGCTTTCCTGATTCGTCATCTAGAGACCACGCACAAGTGTAATAATTTTCATCAAGCTTGATATGTGGTTAAAGAAACTTTATAAGTAGCTCCTTGAAAACATGCAATCTAAATTTATTTTCACTAGTAAGCTCATTTGCAATCAACACATTTTTCTGATCCTTAACAATAAAATTACTCAGCTCTCACAAATCTAAAGGGATGGTTTTCAAACCCAATTTTTGTGCCGGCATCAACATGAAATTACCCTAAAAAGATTACACAGAAATTGCTCCGTAGAAAAAGCTCCACCACATGGACTGCTCTGTAAGCAGCATGTAGTTGGGGGTTTTATAATGACCCTATTTAATGTATGTAACTTGTTTCTTTCCTTTTCCTCAAGATTACTTTGTTTTGTAACTAACGTAGTAATCTAACAAAAGGTACCTATAAGATAACTAAGGTGGTATCTCAGGGCTGCTACAGACCATAAATTATAGAATTCCTTGCCTGCTAATCCGAAGGTCATGGGTTCGAGTCCTGACTGAGTGGGTTTTTCTCCACCCATGGCATGGGTGTGAATGAGTGATATGTAATGAGTTAATGGTAAGAAAAGTCTATGAAGACCTGATTTCGATCAGAAATACAGACAACAGTTTTACAGACGACGACGTTTCCGGGCCAAAATTTCCATTTTTCCTCGTGAAAATACCCGTTCTTTGGTAAGTGTGCATTTTAAAGAAGGTGCAAGAATAGGGAGCACCACATATTAGCATATGCACTAAAAGGGGAATAAATTTTCCCAACAAACAGAGCGCCACCTCTAACGTTCTCTCAGGAAGAAAATGGGCTTCCTTTCTGATGGCATATCATTCTTAGGTCTCGGCCACGAATTACCTGAGCAAAATCAGAGGAGAAACAAATATTCCTCAAAGACGGTGAAGTTTGCCATGAAAAAATCATTTTACTTGACCAGGATTTGGTGTACAAATTCGCACCCATGCACGTGACTGAGCACGACATCATTTGGGCAACCACAATGAATTAAAATTTGTCAAGTTAGTCTTTCTAAATCGACAATGTTGGGTTTATTTTCCACTACTGTGGCATATCATGCACGACATCTCCCGTCCTACAACGTAGACTGGGAACGAGAACAACTTGTTCATATGCACCCCCACAGAAATGCATTGAATTAAGATGGCTTGGTTGTGTAACTGGCTAACACACATGACTCGCAATTGGGAGATCTGGGTTCATATCCAGGTCAAGTCAAATGATTTTTTCATGGCGAATTTCACGGTCTTTGGAGTATATCTTTGCATCCATGCCCTTGACTGCGTACCACATAATTTGTGCATCTGCAATGATTGGAAATATTCCTCAGCATTATTGTAAAAAAAATAGAACCTGAAAGTTTATTATAGGGGCATAATTAATTGCTAAACACCAAAATAAGAGCTCCACTGACTCATTTAGACCAGGTATTAAACATGGTAAGTCCACATAACAACTGACAGAGCCTTAAATGGTACAGTTCACTTATTCAAAAAACAATTATTTTGACTTGAAAAAGCAAATTTCCTGGCTAAATCTTCATTACCCATGACTTTTCCATGCCCATTTTCAATTTCCATGACTTAGTACCAGGCCTGTAGTAACCCTGTTACTATAACGCAGTGAGTGCAATAGGTTGCCAATGTTGGGTGGACCCCTAGATACAGGGATAAGCTATGAAATAAGCAAGTTTAGTGGACAAATAAGCAGTAACGGACCAAAAGCAGATGTAGCATGGGAGCCATAATTGACAAGATGCCCTAAAAAACCTAAGATAACCTGTGAAAACACCCTGACTTCATGCGTGACTGACACCAACCAATGGGCAGCCAATATCCCAGAGGAGGTGGTAGCAACTCTCCTTCACATGAGTGAAGATGGAAATTGCTAATTTTAGTAAAGCAAAACTCATTACACAGCAGGCCAGTGGTGGTAGAAATAATAATACTTTCAGTTCACATGCTTAGACAGCTAGTCATTTTGCACTCATTGCTTGCCACCTGCAGACAGGGGCAAAATCACTCCGATGAATAGGAGGATCACCCCTCCGAATATGAGCCATGCCCAAAGGTCAACTGTAGGGACAGCAGGAATGGGTGTTTCCATCATGGCAGACCTATGTCATGCGGGTAGGTATTTACATAAACGGCAGTAGCATATCAATATCCCAAGTAGCAACAGGTCACCACGTTTGTTCTCTAATTTGCTTACAAAAATAGCATGATGGAACCCATTCAAGTTCAACTGAAACACAGTAGTTGGAGATGGCCTTGATGATAATACAGTAGAAAAATATGGTTTGCGAAAACAAGAGAGAGAGCTTAAGTTCAGCATCAATAATGGCCTTGTGGTCTCATATATGCATTTTTTGTCAATAACCAGTGAAAAAAATGCAAGGGGGAAATGCCATGGGACAAAAGAAAACTCTGAAGTGATTTTATAATGGTAAAACTGATGGTGAAATCAAATGAGAGACTGCATTGAGAGCTGTTCTGTATGCCCAACAAACCAGTCACCACGAGCGGTCTTAACGTTTACTGAGCCTGGTGCTGATGAGCCTCCTTGTTTGGGATGCCTGATGATTACTATTTTTTCTATTTTCTCAGGAATTCCCTGATTAACCTTTAAACGCCTAGCATGCCCAAAAAGTCCCTTTAAATGTTTTCACTGCATGCCGTGAGTGCCCAAAACATCCCGGCTCCGGGGATACGTCGATTTAAATCCAGCAGCTACACTGGGATTTAAAACCGGCTGATAAAGGTTAAGGTGGGGTGCAGGGAGGGCACCCACCCTTAAGGTAGTTTGAGCGAGATATTTCCCTAGTCATAATGGAGTCCATATTTTAATTTTATTTTTTAATTTCAGCGACTGTAAGGAGTAAATATTGTAACATTAATAGTGCAGAAATATAGTTTTTATGACAAAAATCCTCCGTAGTGAAATAAATATATCGACTGAAGTCTCTAACTCGGCACATTTTTTCACGCCATACTCCTTTTAAGCCTTCAAAACAGCACGTTGTCCTGCGAATCTGTAAAAATTACTGCGGTGAGAAATAGATTCATTTTTAATAATAGTTGAGAAAAAATACAGACTACACAGTCTTTTGTTGCAATCTAGGTGTTATAAATTCCTCATTCTTTCAATATTCTCCCTCTGGAGCACACAACCGTAATCTATCCCATGTAAAAGAGCTTCTATTTTTAGCCAAATTGCTCAAAAAGTTGTTCAAAAAGGGGTTTATATTTTGATATCATTGGAAAGATGGGAGTTTTATCTTTAAAATGAGGTCAAATTCATCAAAGTCTAGGTGAAGTGATTTTTTGCTCTAACTACCTTAACCTTTTCAGTGCTAAGCTTCTCCCCACAGAATGCTCACCGTAGCGTGCATACATTCATTGTTGATATTTAAACTCCTGCTTTTAAAATGCATATATGTGTGTGTAGCGCTGATGGCTCTGCTCCGCCCAAACACATATATGCGTGCATAGCACTGCAAGGGTTAATCCACCCCTGTGTCAAGCATCAATTGTTTATAGTTAATTTGGAGTTGACAGGATAATCATCTGGCAGTTATGATCATTTCCCACCTTCTCTTATCAGAGGAGATATGCATGTTACCATCAAAATAAGTTAATATCATCTAGGGAAAATCAGAGTATCTGACACTGACAAAAAAGTCTCATTGGACACATTTTGAAGCATAACAGCCATCAGAAAATACTAATGTAAGAAAAAATGGATGGGGGGAATTACCAACGAACGCTGAGGATGGAATAGATCAGTCTAATTGAGAAATGTTACTCTAGGCCTTTTGAGGAAACAAAGCAATTACCTACAAAAAGAATGGAGTGAGTAGCTGCAATAATCCAATCTTTAGATTTAAGATTATGAACAGAGAGGTAGCAAGGTTTGTCATACAATGGGCTGCAGACAATGGCGATGCTTTCAGTCTCAGGAAAAAATTAATATTCAAACTGAGACAATGCAAAAAAAAATGGTGCTCTTAGATGTAAACTGGTTTGCAACAAGTATCCTACCATTTAAACCAACTAACTAGTTATTTCACGAAGAAAGGATACATCTGGATCAGAATAACACTGCAGTAGTTTGATTCCTCCTCCTTCAGGGCATGAATACACAGTAACCCGATTGCTTCCCACAGCAGCAAAGATTAGAGGTTGATCTTTGCTTAGGTGGTGGTTGAACTGAGCGCCAAACAAAGGCTGGCCATGATCTTCTTTCACGCTACACCTGAAGAACATTTATTTAACACATTACAAAATGGAGCACAGCTCAATAAATTGGCTGAGCTAATAAACAAGCGACATGACAAGTCAATAAACCTTAAGCAGAATAAGCGTCGTAATACACTTACGTGAATTTATACTGCAGTTTCATTGTGTTGACTACTTTACTTTTTTTCCTACCCCGACGACCTTTACGTCCACGATTTGTAGGAGTTTCACTTCGTGAAGTATTATCAGTGGTGGAAGCACTGCCTACACTTGATGTTTCATCCTATTAATAAAATGAGCGTTTGCATTCGCTATAAAGTCTTTTGATGGAGAAAAGGTGATTCACTAATGAGAAGATCATAAGAAATCAGAGCACAACACTAATGAGAAAAAAATGAAAAATAACATTCTTGCAAAATATCAACAAGGCGAATATCACATCCTCGTTCATTTCATGCAATCATAGATGCACTACACCCCTAATGCACAGCCTCAAATTGCCTCTAATGAACCCTAAAATTTCTGCCAAACTTATCAAAATGAAAGAACAAAAATTGAACTGAATCCGGATAAAAAAATCATGAAGCTCGATCCATTGAGAACAAAGTCATTGAAAATCTACAGCACACCTTAGGCGGCTGGAATCCGGGTCAGGTTTTCCTTAAGTTTTTCATATAATTCCAACATTACCGCATCATCTCCCGATTCCTCCGTGTTAGTTGATTGCTCGGAACAGCCATTTGAAATTTTCATCCCTTTGAATTTCGCCCACGTTGTCCCGGTAGACATTCTATGCCGTACTGTTCGGAACACTCAGTAAGAAGTTCCAAAAAGACTCAGAATAAAGGGGTGATTCGGTAACTGTACAGGATGGAACCATTATCATTAACTCGCAAAGTTGCAGTTCACCGCCTCCGCCATTTTCCAAAACATTTCGAACCGGGCTTTTTCACTAAAAACAAAACTAATCGATATTATTTGTACGATGGCGGTCATGGCGGCAGTTAAGGATCTTTGGACGTAGTAATTTCTGAAAATGCAATGATAGCTTGCGGTTTTGTTGTGTAATAAGTTTCTTCCATACACTATGGATCATGTGGATTGTAATTTTAATAATTTTCAGCCCTTATCGTCATAGGCTGAGGAAAATGCTTCACTGTCCTAGTCAAGAAGTTATATTCTTTAGTTGTATCGGATAAGAGATGTATTTTAGTGCTATTTGGTTTTTCAAAGCATATAATCAATAAGCTCCTCTTTCCATGATAAAATGACTGCATTGGGAATTTTAGGCCCTGGCGACAGCCATTGTCGCGATGGTCTTGGCACTCCATCGAACCAACCACGAATACAGAGTATGTATAAGCCATGGAATCAACTATTAAATTGTAGTTCGCGCTCTAAAATTTTCTGTTGTGAGAATTTTATATTGATTATAATACATTTGCCTAATACACATGTGGGCGAACATTATTGGCTGATATTAGGGCATTGATGGACTCCCAAATATTTGCGGGTTGTTGTCGAGATGAGAACCATCGAATACTGCACACCAATCTTGCTACACACATTGGCAAACTCATCAGCAGCGTAAACTGGCACAGCCACCTCTCGAAACCCATAACACCAAATAATGGCGAGCCCACACTCACTCGGTCATTGTTGGCAAGCAGCTATACATTTCCCATTTTAGCACGAAATATTGCACCATGGGGTACCATTAACCATTGTACAGTTCACTAGTTGAAATGATTGCAAGGCTTGGGGATCATACTTTGATGCTTAAAGCCTCGAAATTTCCAACCTACTCCTATCTAATGCAAAGGCATTAAAAAATTCAAGAGAATACCTCCATCCCGTAAACTCTCGGAAACTACTCTCATGGACTGAAAGGGATTCCCACATGGAACACTCTCAAAGAGTCCTATCCAATTTCTACTGGAAGGGTTGAGAATTTCAAAGAGTCATTACAAATCTTGGAGAGAGAGTTTAGGATATAAGAAACAACATATAGACTACTTTTATGAAGTCATTTTTTGGAATAAATATATTTTGATGAAAAATAAAATAAATATGTACGTAACACATCATTGAAATAATATAATGTGCTGTTCCCTTTTTAATGGAGTATACATTTATGGCTCTATGGCCAGTTTATATAGCAGTTGTTTATGTTATAAAACTTCCACCATAACTAGAGTTTAACCTGATTGCACTAAGGTTAATGAGAAAATTAAGGCATATGTCCACCATAATTTCATAATAATGATAATCTTAGTTATAAAGAATTTGTATTTTCCAAAATGAAGCAGTATCAGTACTCCAGTTATTCTACAAAATTAACTATTTTGAGTAATATTTTATTTGAAAAATATGCATTATTTACTTGTAAACACTTTTATAAGTGCCAAAAATCAGGACAATCCTGTATTTTCAGGATGTATACCAACCCTATTACAAAATGTAAACAACTATCAGCCGGTCCAGCTCCCAGCAGTTATCCCCAAGTTGGGCCATTAAATTGAGGTATTTAAAGTTGGGCCGCTATATCGGCCCGCTGGCAGTAAAAGGGTTAATTATGAGAAAATGGATTTTTCTAAATTCCTAGAGGGCTAACTTTATGCTCACACACACAATATAAAGTTATTTACTCTAGTGGTGGAGAATTGCTTGCTTGAGTTCTAGGAGCATTCTTTGCTTTGATCTTGGTAATGAAGATCACAAGTTGTGCACATCCAGCTGATCATCCACCTCCCAATGAGCCATTGCCACCCCTCCCATCTTTCTTCCCCTTACGGTGTTCCGCCTATTGACAGTCAGCCACGGTGACCATACCTTGTCAAATGCCTACTGAGGGTAGAGGAAGCTAGAGGTAGAGAGGGAATGATGTGGTCAGGTCTCCTCAGCATCATGAACATATTACCATATTTGCACGGATCTAAGATGAACCCCCTTTTTTGGAAATCCACAAAAGGAAAAATTCATGGATTTTGCTTCCGATTGTAAGACAAACCCACTTTTCTTCGGAAGCCCGGAAGGGAAAAAACATTGTCTTAGATTCATGCAAATACGGTATATACATTGAAAAGATTCCTTTATGATATGCATGGCAATACATAGCTTTTTGAAGTAGGAATTGAGTTCATTGAATGATAGAGTCAATTTAACACCTCTCGAGTGTTCTAGGTAAATCTGCAATTAATTTCAACATTTAAAAACTAGAGTGATATAAGGGTGAATTAATGGTGATATAACATCACTGAATTGCATAAACTAGGGCAGATTTATTTGTTCTAGCTTAGAAATAAAACTTTAATGTTAAAACAAATACCATACCATAGGGAAGTTTTTAAGTACAAAATGACATCCAGGATATTTTATGATTGCAAATCTTGAGGAGAAAGACACTTGGTATAAAACTAAAAAATCTAAAAAACTTAACCATCTTTTTTGCTTGCCCTGTTGCAATTAAATAAAAGTAAAAATTAAAGGGTTGATAATATGCTTAGAAAATCTTAATGGGGTCGTCAAAGAAGTTCCCCTCCAAAGGACCCCTCCTCAAAAGTCTTTTTGGAGTCTCATCTTTTTATATCGGCCAGGAAATAAAATTTATTTCTGCAGAAAGTAAGAAAATGATCAGGAAAAGCATCACCCATTTTGTAGTATAGCAGTTGCATATGATACTCAATTCAAACAAGTTAACTCAACCTTAATTCATTGAATTGTTTCAGCAAAAAATAAATTTTTATTCCAAAATAAAACTATTCGAGGTGCCACAACAGTTTGAATCTGACGGTTTTCAGAAAAAATAAAAGTTTGATGTTTTTCACAGAATTAGTTCAACTTTGAGTCATTGCTATAAGTAAATGAGCGATAAATGTAGAAAATAAAATTTTTTTGTCTTAGCCAGCTTTTTCCAATTTCAGCCTATTGTGTACAGGATCATTGTTCAAGTAGGACAAAATTAATTGGGGCAGTACAGAAGCTCACATGCCAAAGCAAATCATACTCGACCAAGCATGGGTTGGCAACAAATCAATTTCTGGTTGTTCCAAGCAGTTCCCCTCATATCGCAACTCAGGCCAAGAGAGTAATGGCATTGAATAACGTCAGCTAAGTAATAATCATAATCTTTATTCATCTGTTGCACAACAGGGGTTGTGGTAGATGTTGTCAGTCATTATACACCTCATGAGAGAATACAGAAATAATGCAATGGACAGAATACAAAACACATTATAAGTATAAATTAGAACCTTATTGTAGAGAAGTTGATTTCAAAGTATTCATCTAGAGAGTATAAAGGTTTTGTTAAAAGCCATTTCTCTAGGGCCGTGCCGAAAACTTTGTCACCTTCCATTCTTGCTGAGTTGGACAGCATATTAAAGCACTTTATAGCCAAATTTTCATATTTAAATGATTTAGCCAGTCTACAGTGAGGCATGTCTAGTTTATGGTTGGCTCTAGTGGCGTGGTTATGTACATCAGTCGTTACTGAGTATATGTGCAGATTTACTTTAATGTTCAACAGAATAAGAAATATATAAAGGCTATATAGTCATTATGCCTAACCCTGGGGAACTCGCAATCAAAAAGTTACTTGGGAACGCGCAATGTACTGAGAGGTCTTTTTACACTTTTCAGCAAAAACAACTTTTTTATTCTTCAGGAATGGGAAATTTCGGTAAACATAGAATAAAGAAGCGGTAAACATTACTTAATTATTAAAAACTGCGTATTTATTGCGGGACCTCACAGGTTGCGCGTTCCGAAGGGTTAATCTAACAAAAAGTGGTTTACAATGTTCATTAAATCCTGTGTTAGTGATTACCCTAACTACCTTCTTCTGAAGTAATAATATCACTTTTACATCTGAGGCATGCCCCCAAAGTCTGATACCATAGGTAAGGTGTGATTGAAAAAATGTGTAGTATGCATTAAGAAGACTGTCTTTGGTCACACACCATTTCAGTTTTCTGATTAATAGGGCTCTGGCAAGTTTTTTCCTAATGTTAAAAATGTGAGAACTCTAAGTTAATTTGGGGTCAAGGTGAAAGCCAAGAAGTTTAACAGCTTCATTTTCTAGTGTAATATGTTGAAGGGAACAGGTTAAAAATTTGGTTTTCATTGGATTCATAAAGAATCTTTTAGCTGAGAAACAATCGTTTGCTTGAGCTATCGTGTCAGATATAATCTTAGTTGTCTCAGTGGGATTGATACCCTGATGCAAGAAAGTTGTGTCATCAGCATACAGGACACAATCAGTAGATACATTCGCTGGTAGGTCATTGATCATCAGTAGGAATAGGAGGGGACAAAGTACAGACCCTTGAGGCACCTCATGCATTACCTTGAGGAATTCTGATTGGGTACCATTGACCTGTACCAGCTGCTTGTGATTGCACAGACATGAGGACATGAATTCAAATTCAGCTCCCTGGAAGCTATAGTGCTGTAGCTTCTGTAGAAATATTATGTGATCAATACAGTCAAAGGCAGATCACATAGGGTAAGTGATAAACTATGCTTTTCTTCAAATGCATTGATAATTTGTTTAATTATATAATCAACTGCTTGAGTTGTGATTTTGCCGACTCTGAACCCAAACTGAGTTTATGTAATTAAATTTAGGGATTCAAGGTGGTTTGCAATTTGAGTGTGAGCAACACTTTCAAAAATTTTAGCAAAAACTGGGATGATGGAGATTGGACGGTAGCTACTGGGCGAATTTTTATCGCCATGCTTATAAACAGGAATCACCTTTGTGTATTTGAGGCTGTCAGGAAAATAACCTGATTGAAAGCATGAATTGATGACAGTTGCAAGAGGATATGCTATTGAGTGAATAACTGACTTGATTAAGTTACTAGAAAGACCAAATATATCCTTACTGTGGAGTTTTTAAAAGATATTACAGCTCTGATTAATTCCAACTGTGAAGTTTCCTTCCACCGAAAGGGGATGCTATCAGTATGGAAATTCTGAAGGAGTTGGACAGAAGACACCTTGTGAATGAATTCTTCAAGGGTTTCCCACCAGGTGAGATGAAGAGTATTAACTTACGTCCCAGGCCAGAGCCAATGTTTCAATGGCTCACTCTGCCATTGTCCTTAACGGCGTTGAGTGCCAGGTCAAAATTTGTCTGGGTTTATAAATCTTCTGGCCGTGCGTCAGGTCATTTCTGATTGGCCGTCATCGATCTTGTGGTTGTGGTTGACAAAAGAGGCTATTGAGATAAGGTTGGCGGATAAAAACTTCAACCGCGATACGGGATACCCGATCAGCCATGCATGGGAACCAGTTCTCAGGATAATTAAGACAGCGCAAAAAAACAACCACAGGATTGACGACGGCCAATCAGAAACAACCTGACGCACGGCCGGAAGATTTATAAACCCGGACAAATTTTGACCTGGCACTCAACGCCCTGAGGATGACGGCAGAGTTAGCCATTGAAACGTCGGTTCTGGCTGAACATCTCACCTGGTGGGAAACCCGTGAAGAATTCATTCAAATCGTGCGCCAGGAAAGCACCAAATCTTACAGAAGACACCTTACTGATGCAGACTCAAGGAAGAATGCTCTCCACAGAGTTAATAAATGATGCATTAAGAACATGAGCCTCAATTGGTATTTCCTTGTGCTTGGTGGACAAACCTGTTTCCCTCTTAATGACAGACCACGCTGCCTTGCATTTATTCGAAGCAATAGCTATGTAATTACTGTTGGAATTGTATTTAGCTAGGATTAAAGGATAGGAATAAAGTGTACATACTGAAAAATTTTCAATGCCAATAACCAGCAGGATGATATTGGGATTAAGAATAATGTAAAAAGTATGTCATGAGATATTAAAATGGCGAAGTTGCAAATGATATTTTGCCTAAGTAACAACTACCACTTTATGTGGCTCGCTTTCATTGACGGAAAGTTAAAATATTCCTCCTGAAACTATATTTTTACTTAAGAATACAAGTCTCGTCCAGCTACAGCTGCTGTCTTATCCTCTCTAGTGCACCTGATTGCCATTAGAACTCCTGGTGAAATAGTGTATGAACTTACCACATTCACATCCCTCTCCAGTGTTTGCTGACTTATACCATAAAAAAAACAGAAATAGGAAAATAAGTTTTCAGGCATTCAACTTTTGTGACAAGTTAACCATACCAACCAAAAGAATTAGTTCAAGAAATAATTTTGGATGATGCGCTAATGATGCCATCTCGTAACCTCCTAAAAATCCACTAGCAATAAACCCCGGACGCTAGCACATATCATGTAGGGGTCTGGATTATCTGGGTCAGGATTAGTGAGAGTCTACTGCATGAAAGGTAAAAACTTACAAAAATTACAACAAAAAAGATATTCAGATACAAGGTTGCGCTAAAAATAAACTTTATTACAGTTGCACCCGAAATTTTCTCTACAACTCGCTATATAAATATGTAGAAGAGTCAATTTCATTGAAATTATATTTGTTATGTACCTTACTTGATATTCTCATCACTATATTTTTCTTCTAACAAACTGCATGTCTGTTATGACTTGAAGAAACTCAGCACCATCTACAGGACAACTACAGACAGCAGTTATGTCAACCAATTGCCAATTTCCTGCGAAGACAAGAGAGACATTCAGTAACAATGAGAGATCTAATCAATGACCATTAAAGTTTGTCCCTTAGTGAACCGATAAAAAAATGTATGATCCAAACTTTAAAAAAATATATCGTTACTGTTACTAAAGTTGCCATTAGAGATGGGCTGGTATGTTTTTTGGTTTGTAGTTCCACTGATTCTTGAGCTTGGCACAAGAACCAAATAGGCTTTGGCACAGAATCCCTAGGTGCTAAAATCACTTGCATTAAATATATCTATGCATGAAAACATGGTGAAATATTGTACTTCAGCATATTAAAGTTACTACTAAGTAACCAGATTCACATGTAAAAACGTATATGAACATGACTGATTTTCATTGTTTTCAACTCTAGTAATTAATGAAAGACCATTTTATTCAGACTTTTCTTTTTCATAAGTCATAGACTACCACTCCCTTGCGTAGAAGCAAGTCAACATATAGTTTTCATGAATTATATCACACTATAGTTCCGGGAGTACTTCCTTTGCCACGTGCATTGTCGGTGAGACGCTAATGATACTTTGTCCTGAGATCAATAATGACAGCCTTCAGTATCTTTCTTCCTAGTTCAATTGAATTCCCATGGAATGCCTTGAAAAGCATGTAAAAACTTTTGTAAGCGATTCAGCAAACATGCAGTGCAATCCAGTAGACCCTCCCTATCCGCAGCTCACTTGGCTTGGAAATTAAAAGAGAAAATTTCCTGAAATAATCGACCCTAAGTTCTCATAACACCCATTCTGCAAGGTTAAACCTCGGCCCCAAACCCAAAAGGCAATACTCCTTGCATTCTTAATGAGTAAATTTACAGTTCTGTAAATGTAATGCAAGTGCGAATGCTCTTATTTGCATTTGCGGATGACTCCGTAAAGGTAAATACCGTGGCTAGTTCCAGTATCCTCAAAATTGTTAAATAATGCCCTTTCTATTATTCTGCCACCCACAGAAACACACTTTGAAAAGTAATTCCACACTGAAAGGGTTAACCGGCTACCTAGTCCATTCGATGCAGACTAAGCATACAATTCATTATAGAGATCACCACGCATTACAACAGTTTCATCATGATTTTACACGTCAGTAGAGCAACTTAATGCAGTCACATGACATTCTGAGGTGGACGCATGATGCTTTTTTGTTTTAAATTAAACATAAATGCATCTATATTTTAAAAAATTAATTTCTCTTCATGAATGCTAAACTCAAAGTAATTGCATTGACTTATCGTAAAGAAATTTGAAACAGCATGTATTAAAAACATTTCTCATAAAACATTTTCAATTCTACACATGTTTACATCCTTCTATTTTGATGCTATTCACAACAATAATATAAAATAATTAAGACTCAGAAAGTGAACATGTTTGGTATCATACTATTTGAAATAACATATCACAACTGTATACTTATCATATTATTTGAAAATTATTTTGAAAAAATATTCATATATTAGGTAAGTATTATGCTACATTTTTTTATAAAATATTTTCATGCTAAATACATATGCTTTAATACTGCGTACGTATGTCTTATACCAAATGAAATAACAAAATATATCTATTTAAGCAAAAGCCTCTTATATTATTTTAAAATCTATGAAAACACAAAATTTCTGAAATCATATGACTTTTTTCTTTTAAAATTATTTTAAACACATTTTTCACGATTATTTTTCTACTTAAGAGGCATATTTGTAGCTTTTCCACCTTTACAACATATATCCTAATGCTGGAAAGCATTGGAAGGATCTGGCAACGAAATACGAAGTCTATAGGAGCAGTATTAAATGGTTAGAAACAGCACATAGTAAAAAAATTCACAGTAGACCACCCAGACTGGATCAAACCTAACCTCTGTACCACCTCAAAATCTGATAGAACTGTTGAGGTTCCTCAGATACCCAAGTTAAATGACAGAAAAACTGTTATGAAAATTCATGGCTTTACAATAGAGTGGCCTATCCTGAGTAATCCATATACATAATCATCCCTGCTAATTAAGAAATGGGCTAATTTCATATTTTTTCTCATGACAAATAAAACACCAGCCCAAAAACAAAATAAATAGGTCAAGCATGGCATAATGAAATAGTTCCAGACTAGTTATGTAAAAATTTCTGGAGATTTTGAAGCTGGGAAAAAATATCTTTTTCCCAGGGAAAAATTGAAATATGTATGTAAGTATTCTAAACAATACTGCTAATTTTGCTACAGAAATAATTGATGTCCCAATGGAAACAGTATTATCAGAAATTACTCCAGATTGCTATTATTTTTATTTAGAAATTATTTGAACTCCAAGAAAACCCCATAATTGAAAGAATAATACAACAGACTTGATAAAAGAAATTACCACTGCAAGTGAAACTCCTCCACCTCACTCTCGTCAAGCAGCAGAGAAACCACGGGTGGATTGGAAAAAAACAACCTAATCTTCATGGTAGCCAAACAAATGCACTCCTTCAACATAAGCCCTGGAATTAAAAATCCAATTAATACCACCTTGCAAATGGAATCCTGAATCTTCAATGAACCTAAACATGGAAAAAAATCAAATACATTCTAGCATTTACCATTTCATCATGAAATTAAATTATTCAAATTAGTTTAACGTTTATGGATGTCATCAGCAAGAGAAACATTAACATGCTAATTTCACAGTAATAAATAATTATCACCTAGGACAGTGAACATCAAATTCCTTAAAATCATTTGTGGAAATTGCAGAGACAGATATTTCCAGGACAACTTAACCATATAATTATTCACGTTAGAAAATTATTACGTAGTAAATAAAATATATCAGGTTGTTGTCTTAAAGTTCATTATTGAGTAGAATGAATTTTCTCACTTCCTCAGCCCCCACAACTCATATGGGCATAGGCATGCGCACGGGTGGTGCACCAGCACCACTAAATGGCGAGAAATAATTATTAAAATAACCTAGAAATTCGTGAAAATAACATGAATGTTTATGATTTTGCAAGAGAATTAGATGAACCATAAACTGGTAAATAAATCAAATACTTAAAAGTGTTTTTTCCCTCTGTCTTCTTGACAACCAGCATTTAAAAATTCAGTGTGGTGGGCTGACTGGCAGTGTTTATAAAGTTTTGCATTTCGTACATTGTACCAAGTGTGCATAGAAGTAAAGAACTGAGGAGTGCACTTGCGGTGGCACGTTAAAGAGTTAATTATTTAATAAACATTTACATAGGCTATACAATAACCAAACAGAATAAGTTTAATCCTCGGTTTTATTTTTAGGCGCTATAAGAACCACTTTTAATAAGTGGTTGGAGTAATTACTCCTTGACAACAGATCAAATTGTTCAGTGAGTTCCAATGAGCTTTGAAAATGTTCTCAATAATACCTGTAACCAATGCCAGTTGTGAAAGGCATTATTCCGAACTATCAATTGTCAAGAGTTAACAAAGAACGACAATGTCTCAAGATCACCTGGAATGCCAAGGTTTACCATTTATAGAGCAAGCAACTGCAATAAATGTTAACTATATGGATATCAATGAAGAGTTTTAAGTTCTTATTCCTGGTGAGAGGAGAATGTTGCTCTAAATCAAGTAAAAAAATTAAGTTTATCAAGTTTGAAGTTATATCATTTATGTAAAGATTGATAATATGTTTTCTTTCATACTTACAACAAATTTCAGACTATAAATGTCTTTGTGATTCATACGCACATAAACAATTTATTATTTTTTATTACCCTTATGATGCTTGTTCAACTTTTAATATTTGCAAACATGTTCCACATTTCTTTAATACCATTTTTAACCTCTAGTTTTGATAATCAAAACAATTCCAGGCACCACCTAATGAAACAGTCTGTGCATGTGTATGTGTACGGGGGATAAATATATATTCCAAATAGTATTGTTTCTCTTAATGGTAAGGGTTAGGTAAAAAGTAGTCTGTGCTTTCCTGTTCTGTTCCTCAGCATAGAGGCTTTAATAACATTTGCACTTATTAGAGTGGCCTTTATATGATGAAATCACAATAAAAGCACTATTGAGGAGTCAATTGGAAATCACTTCCCCATAAATTACAATGGCAGGTTGATGTAGGATCTTCCCAATCTTTTCAGATTTTTGCACCCCTTTGTACTCCAATCAGATGAACCCCACCACAGTGAGTGAATATACCTGCCACGATTTATAATGTTGATGTGAAACAACACAGACATTACGTATAAGGGGCCATTCAAGTATTACATATGAAGCTTTGGGGGATTGGGATCATATTACATTGTCTTAAGTAGGGGGGACAGGGGGTCTGGAACTAATTTATGTAAGATTGTTGTCCATCTTGAAACGTTGTATCGTTTTTTAATGAAATTTAGTAGTGACATGGAGCATCCGCTCATAAATGGCATATTTTCAGTAATCTCACCGCTACACCAATTTCTGTTGCCTGACTGGATAGCTACATTGTCTCTATGCCCAATGAATGTGGTACTCCAACACTGAATAATCATACGATATCCAGTGCTCAAAGCTGTACAATGGCTTCTATGGAAAGATGAAACTGCAGAAAGCTAGCATTTAACGAAGAGTAGATACAAATATCTAACGTCTTATGTAAGACTGAGAGGGAGGGGGGATGGGAAAATATTACATTGCATTTCATAGGGGGGGGGGGGGGCAAAAATTGCATAAATCGTCTCACGTAATACTTGAATGGCCCCTAATATAACCTGAGGATGACATTTAAATGCATATCAATTAAAGTGCCAATTTTTTGCTCATTATCGAGTTTCTTAGAGCTAAATATGCCCCAGATAATAACCAACAGCAGTGACTTTCATGTTTTAAAAATCTTGCCTATGCATGTCAGTTGAATTTCTTCTGCACCGCCTTCCTATAGGCTCCATGTCAGAGTAGCAACGGTTGAAGACCCGGTCCACAGCAGCCACTGCTTCAGCTTCACTTACTTTTCGCACAGCCAGGACTGATTGCACAGCCTTTTTCATCACACATTCCTATAAGATAATGTGGTCCAAAAGTTCTAAATATTAAAAGAGCACATCCGAGAGAGGAATCTCACTAATAAAGCCAGGTAGGGAAGATGACTGACTTGATGTTGCTGAGATATTCGGAAGGGAGAGGCATCCCCTTGTGTCCAGGCACTCAGGAATGAGCAATGAGTAAGGTTAGCAGCTCGAACTTCGCTGCATGCTAAATGATCTATGTTGGTGAAATCAAAATTCCTTGTACACCAATCAAACATATGTATCATTTCATGAGTGAGAACTCCTTGGACCATGCCCTCAGACCGGGCAATATTCTGACATATCACCACCTACAGTAGTAAACACGCAAAGTCCAAGGGGAAAACATTAGTATTACTTGAAATACAACAATTTACTATTATATAAGTAAAAGAAAAAAACCTCAAAATAAAAACAGTACCTGATTGAGGATGGGGTCATATCCACCACTAACGGAAACGTCGCACACTTCACAAGCGAAGTGACGCCGAATATCAATTGGGCTACATGAATTACGAAAAATATTAGTAATAGAATGGGGAGTAGAATATCTTAAGAGTAATATGCTACCATCACGGCACGTACCATCCCGCTCTTTTAAGGGCTCCCATCATAAGTTTCACAATAGGACCTGTAAAGGTAACAATAACTTGAATCCATGACACTGCCGATAATAATGCATCCCCTTTCCTCTGTACGAGATTATACTCAACTATTTTTTACACATGAATAGGCTCTTCTTTCGCATTTTATTTTATCAATATTTTCTCTGCCTTCGCCGCGGAAAAAAATGCTTAACCAGCTGGGCTGGTATTTTTGCCCTCTTCTTTCTGGATAGAGGTCATAGCCCCACTGCTTTTCGTCTATTACCTCACTTTTCGCAGGCGAGTTATGCACCTCTGTCTCGTTTGTTGAAGTTAGCTTTTCCTCCAAAACCGCATTACTTACAGGCGTGTCTTTTAACACCTCTTCTTGTGATGACTTTTTCTCAATTCCTAGTGCTTTTAGTACATCACTGTCGCCACTCTTACCCATAACACAAAATATACTTTAGGCCTTCCTATTTTGATGCTTACAAATATAAGAATTTCAGAATGACCGGGAAACAAAATGAGAAAAACCGATGCGACACAGAATGAAATATTACGGAAAAGGCAATGAACTTTTGTAAATCCAGAAGAATGATTACGAAGAACTATTTCTGTTATTTCCAAGAGCACTTGAAACCGTGACCACGGCGTTATGGCGATATTTCGTTATGCAACTGTCAGCAATGGTGGTTCGGCTGAGTTCCGCAATGTTAAGAATTTTCAGCGCGTCAGTCGAAATTTTCGCGCGTCATTCGAAATGAAGAAGCGTCAGCTTCCGTAATTCCGATATAAATCCGACTCATGGATTGGCATATGAACTTTTCAATTCCTTGTCCAATTACATTAACTTCACAAGCTAATTTTATGGTGTATTTTAAATATATATCTACTGTTAGCGCATGAGGCAAAATGGAGACCCAGAAAAAAAGTCTCGTATGCTCATTTTCTCAGAAGGCTAGAAAACTAAATTTATCTGCTCTTTCACAAAAACACCGGATTCCGATCGAACGGTGGCTTATTTGGTGGAGTATTTCACTGGGAACTCCTGGACCCTATTATGACACTAATGTAATACTAATAGCATTCTGATAACCCCTTAAGAGAATGATGATTGTGAACCCCTAGATGTGGATTGGAACACAGCCAAACTGTGTGTGCTTTGGAAAATGCAGTTCATGTGGCTAATCACAGGTTGCACAAGAAAATTATTTCTACACCCCTTAAGTATGTCAATCTCTTTTGCTTCAAAGTTTTTCTGGTGAAAATAATAAATAAGGACATTAATGCATTTAATTTTCCAGAAGCAATTTGTGTACATTGATAAATTTGAATGGGATATGTTCTGAAAAAATGAATTTGAGCAAGTAAATGAGCCAAATTGCTCATTAGCTAACAGAACCGTGAAACGTTAAGAACCAAGCCTTCAACATTTCTAAATGAGGGTTGGCTCTAATGACAAAAATATGCATATCATAAAGGTGGCTAGTTACAGAATCCACTAAACTGTAACAAAATTTCAGTTCTCCTGAGGCATAGGCAATATTTCTCTGATTAAGTGAACACTGGGAAACCTTTGTCACTAATAAGTCCTGATTGACTCACTTTTTAAATCTCAGTTGATGCAGCTCCCTTATTAAGATGTTATAAATATAAAAATATTATTAATACAGAAAATATATTATGAAGAGGATGATAAGGTCACGTTAAGTCGCCAGTGCTATTAAAAAGCAAGCTGGTCACCATTAACTCACCTATGATTCTTATTTTGTACCAGTAACAGCAACTATGGTGGGTGCAATATGTTTGAAATTCATCTGAAATTTCATCAGATTCAAATATTTAAATAATATGCTCACTATTTCCAGAAGATGTTGTAGACCAATCGAGTGATATCTTAGCATCCTTTCTTCATTCAAAACCCCTTATGAAACACGTTTTTTTATTCAAGTGTTTTTCCTATTCCATATCTTTGTATGTACTTTAATTTTTATTTTACAGATTGAAATACCCATTGCGGGTTCTTCTGGTCGGATATAATTTTAAGTTAAAGGGAAGCGGTAAGATCTAGCATATATTATAATGCATTCATGGCCGTTGAACTCCACATCTCAGTGTGCATTAAAATGTTTGCAAGTTCTTTGACTGTTAAGTTTTAAATAAAATAAAATGTTGATTCAATCATTATTTTAAATTATGCTATGTTGAGGCATTTTTCCTCCAAAAATAATTTAAAATATCTATTGTTATTAGTCCATCTTTCCTAAAATTCCTAATCAACTAATAAAGTAAAATGTCTAAAAAATAGAATACATTTCAGTCTATTGAATTTTTACAAGGCCTCCCAAGTAAGTAACTAACTCTCATAAATTTGAAGAGGAGATCATGTTGACTTAAAAATTAGTTGAGGATAAGAAATATTTAAAAAATAGAGATCTTTGGGTACAATTCTGCAGATTTTGTCTATTGTTGGCAAACATCGTATCCCTGCTCTGCAGCCTTTAAAACTCACATCCAGCCATTGCAGTCTATAAAACTCATCTTCTCAACGTTTGACAGTTGTATAGTAATATGTCAGCTTGATGTGCTTGATCTAGGTTAGGTGTTCCTCATGAAATAAGGGACAACGTACCAAGATATCATGAGATAAGTGCAGGGCAAAGCTTTAAAGCAAATAATTATTGGAGCTCTGGAAAGCCACTATGTATGTACTTTCAGACTCTAGTTAAGTGGTTAGCAGTCAGCATCTCCAAAACTGTAGGTCATCGGGAACTATGAGGTATATAGACTCATCAATGTTGATAAAAGCTACAGAAGAGACAGCATTTGTCAACAGGTGGTAGAAGTTGCATAGTCTTAACCACTTGATTTTAATGCAAAAGAGAGTGAATTCTCTTGGAATTCCAATCTAGTGCATACTAAACTTTATTAAAAATGACCATTCCTGTAACATATTTTAGGACAAAGTGCAGAAAGCCAGACTATAGTACAAATTTACTGAAACGAATTTTCCTATTTTTATGACACTATTATTTCGTAGATACCCCAGGGTTTTATTAGGGTGTGACTGGTTCCATAAATAGTTGACATGTCCATAAGTAACAACGGAGTGACAATTCAATGAAACCAGTCACACTTTGATAACACCATGTGGAATCAACTCTGATTTTCTTTTTGCTTACATCTTGAGGTTTCACAAAATAGAGCCAGAAACTTTGGAATTTGTGTTGAAATAGTAAAAATTTAAAAACTGATTGGCTACAAACTCATTAAAGAAAACTAAAAGCTGGGTGGTTCACTAAGTATTTGCAGAATTGGAGTGGCTAGCTGAGCTATGAGAAATAGCTGAAATCCACTTATAAACTGATAGGTTATACCTGTCACAGTTAGCTGATGAGAAAGGACGAATCTCCCCAAAAGGGAAAAAATTGCCAGACAAAGTAAACCAAAATTAGAGAATCTATATTGATTCCACAAAGGCGAAGCCGCAGTCTTTTCCATTGTTTCAGAGAGGTCAGAATATTTTTCTTTAAGACCTCTGTGTACCTCTACTAAGACTTAAGAAAACCTATTACAGACTATATTTAAGTAAAAAAAGGAAACTTAACACTCATGGTGAAAATTGTGAGTAATTAGCATGTCGATAATAATAATAAAGATATGTGCCAACCATCAGGATTGATGAACATACTTCACAATGACATATAGCCATGGACATCGCTGGTCACGCTTAAAGAGTTTCAAAACGTGAATTCGGTCATCTATTGCATATTGCAACATACTATCGACAATATTTTCACAGGCTGGAATCAAAGAAAAACAGACAATTGAGCAAAGATGGGAAAATCATCTTCGCTATGATAGTAGGTAAAACAAGGTCTGCACACCTACTACCCTGGCAATTACCAAAGGCTATATTCACTTCCATTACCTAAGAAAATGAAGCTATCTAACAAGTTCTTAGGGGAGGAGTGTAGGATACATTTGCATTATACCTATTTACGTATTTAATGATGAATTCGCCTTCATTTTAAATAAGTTCGAAGGTTCAACATTTTTACTTTTCCTTGCATTTCTCCTGATTTACAAATTTCCATTTTTTTCCTTTATCAAATTTGGCCAGGGAAACACAAGTGTCTACATGGGCTGTTCAAAGTTAGCTCTAGATTCTATTATGTTAACTACCCAAGGAAAATGCACTATATGGTGAATGGGTAACTTCCCAGATACCTAATGAACCTTGTGATAGTTCTTCAGCTTCAACTAAAAAAAATAATGTACAATGCTGATTCGTTGCAGGTGATTTCTCAATGACAGGTATATTCTTTTGCACTGTCATTCACCATCTTTGAGATTATGCACTAATTGTACAGAGATACAATGGAAATGGAACCCTGAAATCTCAAGGTCAAAGATTTATAATACAGAAGTAGGCACCTAACTATAAAGCCCTTGGGATGGCCTTCTTTCAACTAAGAGACAAAATGATATGGAACTATACACTGAAAAAATAGATTCTGAAATCATTTCTGGATAAAAATAGACATTTGAAATTTATACCCACCAAGCCTTGTAAAAATCATTCTCATGAAGAGATTAACCAGTGCTGCTCATTATTTAGTACTGCAGTCAAAACATTGTGCCTAAAGGAGGAATTAACCTTACCATTTTCTCTGCCTTTTTACTGCCGAGCTCAGCAGCTACAATTAGCCACCGCGTAAATTTTTAAGTATTTGTTTGTTAATATTACACATAGCATTAATATGACATTTTCTCTTGGCCTGGTGAGGGCATTTAAAAAATGCATACATCATTTAAAAAAGAAGTGCATACCACTATCTACACCTCTGTTTAAATTGATATGAAACCAGAGCAAGTCTTTTGAATTTTTCAGAAAAAAAAATATTTTTAAGGATTTAATTTCATCTGCATGTGTTTGTTCATAAAGGGTAACTTCTGAGAGCACTTAAATGACTTGAGTGGAAATACTTCGCTGTTCCCATTTAAATTAATGAAAATTATGAGCAAGCAACCAAACCTGAATTCTTCCTGAAAATATTTTCCTGAATTCAATCTAATGAAAATGTAAATGAAGTAATAATGGCATGCCGAAATCAATTTTAAACACAGCTATCAAGGAAAAGTCATATTTTAATGAGAATCCGAAGGTAACAAATGAAACAAATGCCAACACTAGCAAGTAATAATATTAATAGATAGTTGTTGTACAACTCTTGAATGCAACATGCATTCTAGGGAAGAAAAAATGAAACTTACACAACTACAAACTTAAAGTAAAAGATTATAGAGACGTCTCAATCTCTCTTCCCTTGGGGCAGTCAAAACATCACCCATTGCAACTAGAGGTTTGTCACCATTAAAAACGTCTTTTCCCACATATCCCACAATTCAACCTCTTTTTAAGGAAAATAAACACAAACTTCAGGCAGTACTTTTTATGGAATACAACTTCTCAGCTTTTAAACAACAGAACCTTTATCCTTGACACTTGCACACACACACACACAGGCACACATTCCAAGTGCCAGGTGAATAGAGTCTGTGGAAAGTGGGGAACATCGCTTGGTGCTGCATAGTTTATAGAAATCATTTAATGAGAAAGTTTCCCTCCTCATTTAAACACAAGGTTGATAAGAGCAGCATGTCTTTTCTAGTTATGACAGTGGAGATATTTGCTTCACACTGCTAACACCTGATCACATGCTTATTACTCTTGATAACATTACCCTTGGACTCATTTCTACACCACTTCCATTCTTCCCAACTATGAGAAGAAAGGGAGCAGTTTATTTTTGTTAATTAGACACACAGGAAATGTTATTTTAATGGCCTTTTGTCATGGGGAGGGAGACCAAAATGTACATTGGAGGTTTCTCCATAATTAATAAAGCGTTCATCGCAGTTTTTAAGTCAAGTATTAACAGTACTTAAGAACCCGAGATGCTTCATTTTGAGGATACATCTGAAATATGCTTATGACCCTTCCTTGATCATAGAAAAAATCATTCCTCTTCAACCAAGTCATCACCAAGAGCGTTCCCAATAATGTCTTTGGCATCTCCTTCTCCAGAGCCTTCTCTCACTGTCACCTCTCTCCTCCAAATAATTGAGTTAGGATACCGAGCATGAGGAAGAAAGAGAGGCTTTTCTCAATTGCCTCAACCATCACCGACTCTCATTTTCTTAGCCATGAAGAGGACGGTGCAGCCGAGAGGTTTTCGAGGAATAGGGGGATCGGGAGAGGTCCTCTACAGATTCACCACTAGCCTAGATGGCACAAGCGACTAAGCCAGGGGTGGGGTGATACGTTGGGAAACAATGAAGTCCACCAAGAAACAACAACGATGCCATTCCCACCAAAAACAACAACATGAGGATAGACAAAACTTGACGGTCTCTCAGGGGTGCAAAGTCCAGTTTGAGAGTTCATTAGAGGTGGGAACATTTTAAGGGTGGAGATACGTTATACGTAAACAATATAATCAATTATCATATCTAGAATCACGGGGAGGGAGACAATACCGCCACCTTCAACGGTTCATTTGAAGTCTTTCGATTATTTAAAGGCGCACTGCATTTCTACTGTCCTTTCTCTTTGAGGCCCAAAAGGTGTTCGCCGATGACAGTGGAAGGCTGGTGCGCATAGTTGCGGATCTGGTGCAACGAAATGAGCTGGTTGGGGAAGGAGGCCGACGGGGCGGAGGTGACCGGCGCCGAGGAAGCCGGTGGCAGGTGGTGCAGATGGTGCGGGTGATGGGGGTGATGGTGCGGGTGGTGCGGGTGGTGGTGGGGATGGTGGTGCTGCATCGGGGACTTCATGTTGTCCATTGCCGCCATGGCGGCCGCCTTGGGCAGGGAGATGGGGTCGTAGGGGAGGTAGGAGGCGGACGGGGGGGTGGGCCGGCCACCGACCGGGTGGGCTCCCATCCCCGGGTGGTGGTGCGGGTGGTGCACCATCCCTGAGGAAGAGGGCGAGGACACGACCGGGGGGGAGGCGTGGATGGGGGTGAAGGCGGAGGAGGCCGCCTTGGCCTCGTACTGGGACTGCTGCTGTTGCTGCTGGTGTAGTTGGTGCTGCATGTGGTGCTCGGCGCGGCGATGCTCGGGCGGCAGGCCCTCGGTTCCCATCACGGAATCGACGGCGTGCTCGGGCCTCACGCCGTGCCAGTAGGCCAGGGGCTGTGCCGGCTGGGCGTCGGGGGGGTCTCCGGGGCCGTTGGAGGGCGCGGGGGTGGCTCGGTGGGGGGGCTGCTGCTCGTGGGGGGAGTCGGAGGAGGGCGTCGGTCCCCCCGGGGGCGGGGAGTCGGGCGGGGGCGCGTCGCGGGGGTCCGTCGAAGAGGGCTGGGGCGGAGGCCTGGGGATCGGAGGTCTCCGGTCGGTCCTCTCGGCGTGCTTCTGCATGTGCTTGGCCAAGTAGGTCTCCTGGGTGTAGGACTTGCCGCAGTACTGACAGATGTGCGTCTTCAAATGCTTGGACTCGCGGTGCTTGGGGATGTGCTCCAGGAGGGAGGGCTCGTCGGAGAAGCACTTGTAGCAGGAGTTGCATTTGAAGGGTTTGTCTGTCTGGTGGCAGCGCGAGTGGGACTGCAGGTTGGAGAGCTGGGAGAAGGCCTTGGGGCAGCCGGGGTGGCGACATTTGTACGGCTTGTCCCCCGTGTGGGTGCGAATGTGCTGCTGCAGGTGGGAGAGCTGCGTGAACTTGCGTTGGCAGATCTCGCAGCGGTACGGCTTGATCCCCAAGTGTATCCTCGTGTGTTGGGAGAGATAGGAGCTGTTAGCGAACGCCTTGGAGCACTGCGTGCACTTGTAGGGCTTCGCCTCGCGATTGCCTCCTCCGCCGCCTCCGCCGCCCAGGTGGTGGTGGAGGTCACCTTTGCCGCCGGGAAATATCTGCGGGCAAGAGAACGATAATATGTGAGTGAGGGAGGCTGCGCGAAAGGGTAGGGATGTGCAGGCATAATTGACTGGATTGAACTCTGCCTGCTGGATCAAAAACGAGGGTGCTCTCCACTGCCATTTAGATTGACCTCTAAATTGTAAAACATGTCAGTGAGCTTAATGGATACTCAATGAGCTCTTGGTATTTTTATCCAAATCATATGCATTCACTTACGAAAGTACATATTTAAAAAAATACTCGATCACACTAGTCAATACACAGCCATGATAACTCTACGCCCAACCATATTTTAACAGAGAATACACTTTTTAGCTATCTGCAGCTTTTTAGCACTCAATCAAGTAACTTATAGACATCGACGGATGGATTTCAAGCAGCGTAGTGGCAGGAATCCATCGGTCGTTCTCCAGAAGAATATATTTAATTCAAAAATGCAGATCAAAGAGCGTTTCGATAGAAAGTTACGGTTCAGCGTTTACAGCAAAACAAAAAAATAAAAGTCGAAGGGCAAAACTTCTCCAAAATACGTGTTTCCCCCGACCCCGGAAAAAGCATGCAAATATTTGGAGGGTTTTATATTGGTTTAATAGAGTTTAAATTTTGATAAAATGAAAAATAGCAAAGTTATTTGTGATCTATTCTCCTTTGATTTTTCCGATGATAAACACTACAAGTACGTGAAAACACGAATGAATACGATCTGCCTTTGACCTACTGAATGCCATACTTACTTTCAGCTTAATGAATTATATTGTTTTTTGGCTCAATAGAAATATTTTAAGTTTCATGGTCCAGACAATCGAACGCGCTAAATTATGCAATATGCTTACAAAATGGAAGGGCTAACATATGGTTCATAGCGTATAAAGACTAAGTGTTACATGAATAAGAATATGGAAATTAATTTTGCTTAAAACGGTACATTGATTTCCGAATAATCCTTTTTAGATTAATAAGTAGGTGGATAAAAGTTGATTCAGGATTATAATTCTTATACATCTACTAAACATATAAATCATCAACCACCAAGTAACAAAGGTTGCTCAAGATAATGTGCTCTCAAGGAGTAACTGATAAAAGTTAAAGCCTAAAGTATATATTATTGGAATATAGACGAGTTTATAATGGAGATGATTATGCATTCATCATCTTGGACTTCGGTTTACGCCACTGTATACTTTGGTTTCACCATACAAAAGTTAAGCTTGGTGAGTGGCTTTGAAGTAACTTTGTCAGGAGAAAGAGTGAGGGAATTCATTACCTCTCCTTGCTCCATTCCCGGCCATCCTAAGGGGCCGTCCCTCCCAATGCCTTGGATCTGCTGGGAACCTCTGGATCGCTTGCGGCCTCGTCCCTGAAGAAAACAAACAGATCCGTTAGAGCAATTATCGTACGGGCCGCACCGTGGATGAATGAAAGATGATGTCCCCGTGATGTATGATAGCTCTCACAGCAACACTTTTGGCTCCATTATTCAAGCTTCCTCGGCGCAGGACAGTTAAAGGTGGAATTAAGTCCGTGGTAAGGAAATTTTTGTCAGTTGACCAACGACGCATCTAAGATTCCATTGTCCGAAGTCCGAACTTAACATCGAATTAATAAATGAAAACATGCAACCTTTCCATCGAGACCAATTTTGTAAAAAAGGTTTATTAAGAATGTTTTGTAATAGTGGAAAGTAATTAAATAGATGATGATATTTTCTCTACGGGATGATAAAACTTAACTCGGCATTTAACTTATGACGTGCTAAATTACTGAATTTTAGACTCTCTTTAATCTCGAAATCTAAGAATGCCATTTTGATCGGGCAGTGAGCAAAACTATACCACACAGCGAAAAATAGATGCAGGCTAGCTGATATTGCAAAGTAATTTAAAATAATAGAGAATCGAGAAGAATTGATCGCCAAATAGTGAATATATTCACTGAAGAAAATCAGCCAAATAGACAATTTGATTTCAGACGTAAATTATAATACCTACTTAAAGACAACACGGTATTTCCGATTTTGAGAATTTCTGCTTCATACTTCGTTCCCCATTTAAATATTTTTATCATGCCGTATTTACGAGTGTATCAATCACCCTCATGTAAGCCGCACACCGTAATTTTTACGGAGAAAATTGCGAAACACAGTGATTGTATAGGAAGCGGGAGAAGACAAGACATCGACGTGAATAACTACAGAGGAAAACGTGTTTCTTTCAGCACATAATAGAGCATATTTTATTCAATAATCAGCATTGTGACAGGGAACCGGCAAGAACGGGTAAGATCGTTCATAAATATCCTCGAGTTTGAAGCACAACTAAATTTTTATGTTAATTTTCGTAAAAAAAACGCGCGCATGTTCCAAGCATAGTTATAGTAATTCTATAAAGTAGATAAAGATAAAGCTCTGAAAGCAACAGTTTAAACTAGTTCCAAGTTATGTAGACAGAGAACATTCTGCAAAAGTGTATAACAACGCAAGAATTCATAGAAATTTTATACCCATAAACAAGTAGCTTTTATGAGTAGTAAATTTTGTATAAAGGAAAAAAAATCAAGTTTTGGCGAAGAGGCAAAAGGGAAAACGTATACTAAGAAAAGTGCGGAAATGGAGAACTTTATAGCCTCAAGGGAATCATTATATAAGGATGCAAGTTTGCAGGCACCTCGGGTTAATTCAGAAGACAAAGAGAAATTCGCCTCTTTTCATGCGACACTATGTCGATCATTTTATACTTCTGCTTGCCTTCATTGTCTTGATAACTGGTTAATCTATAATGGATAATCTGTTTCTTCCAATATATCTGACTGAACGCCATAGGCCCCGATGTGTCTGAGTGCGCAAATGAACGGGTAGGTTAAGTCTGTGAGCATGATCTCACACCGGCCAAGAGGAAATTTGGCCCATTCAATATAGATGGGTGAGTTGGCATAGGGATGGATTATTTGGGGAATCGAGAGAAAGAGTGGTTTGAAAAGGTAACCCGATGTCGACATTATCCTACTCCAAATCAGATGTTCTAAGGGATCACGTAGAACGGAGTAATAATACACTTTAGAGTGCTTTTCACATAGAACCCAAGTATGGATGAAGATTCCCATGAAATATCTACGCCATACTCGAGATTCGAACTCAGGCCCTCGGGATGGGAAGCCAGCACTCAACCGAACACACCAAAAGATTTCCCTCCCACTCAAGTAATGGGCATAAAAACTACAGAGGAACTAATGGCTTGAAAGAGATTCTATTTCAAAGATCGAAATATGTACCTAATGCATTTTTTTCCGACAATAAAATAAAAGAATTAAAATAACTTAATGAACTCCTTTTGTTCAAGCACTTCACAATTACAATTGGAGTTAACTAAGTTATGTTAATTCTTCCGCAAATGAAAGATTAATAGAATTCCCGTTTTTGTCTAAGACATACGCGGGATGCAAAATGAAACTCCTCGTTAGTGGCTCCGGTCACAAGTATGCCTCTTTCCAAATAAAAGCATGTCGAAATAAACCGTTAATTGTTAAAATTTATGAATCACGAGGAATTCAAAAGCGGGATATCAGGGGTTTACACATACGTGACATGGGAAGGCAACGCATGACGCTCGCTATTAGCAAAAACCATAATCGATTGCCCATTGGACTTAACGTTGGACGTTTAAAAAAAATTATCTAGTCATGTAAACCCTCGATGTCATAACCTCTTCTCCTTTAAGGAGCACATTCCATGAAAAATGGGTTAGGAATAGAAGAGAACAGGCGGGGAAATATCACGTCACTTGATTTAAGAAAAAAACCCTCTAATGAGCGGTAAATAGAGCAACATCCCCGATTCTCACAAATTACTTGCCATTTCGATTCCACTCGTGAGAGTGAACCCCAAAAGCGGCATGAAGCGCTCTCGTTTTTTATGCTTCCAGGTCTTTCGTTCCCTCTACCTGGATAATGGTCATCAGCTAAGGGATGAGGCGGAAGAGCATCGTGGCGAGGCCGTGGAAGGACAGAAGAAGGGGGGATTAGGGGTTGAATGAAGGGAGGGATGGGAGCCGGGGAGAAAGAGGGCCTCCGCGATTGGGGGCGGCGAGGGGAGATGCCGAGAGGCGGAGGGAAGAAGGCGGGGAGGTTATGAGGGAGGAGGAGGAGGGATTTGGGGAGAGAAAGGTAAGAAGCCCAGGAGGTCGGAAAAAAGAGAGCGATCTGGTCGCCGCGGAGGAACGAGGCTCCCTGGCCCACACAAATGCATCTCCGAGAAGTTGGCCGAGGAAGTGGGAACGGAGAGGTGACGACCTCTTCGGGCAGCTTCCGCCTCTCGGATTAAGTTTCCCGCCCACGTATCCTTTCCAAAAAAAATGCAATCCATGGTTACCGAGAGAGGAAGCACGAAGACAGAACCTGTGCAGAATTTTCGAGTTACTCCGTGCATTCTTTTCAGACTTGGAAAAAAAAACTCGTTAGGGAGTCTACTTGTTGCACACTTTCTTATTCGGCAACCGAAAGAAATCCTGGATGGCCACACATCTCGTGCCTTGCGACTGAATTCTCGGATAATTAATTGGGGACTTAAAACTCTACAGACAGTAAAGGAATTAAAGGATATGATTGCTTTAAATTTGCCATTCTCTTTTGTTGGCAGAAATTAGCCACTGCTCGTCATAAAATTAGGGTAGACCAGACTTGAGTCACTTTATGATTTGTATTAAGTTGAAGAGGCTTCGGTGAGTGGCAGTGTTGACTGATGCTTGATCAAAATCAGAGAGAATGACACCAGAAAATGCATAAGTGAAGAAATACCTTGCAATGACATCCAAGGAACACTCGCGCTTTGGCTGTGTTGTATCCATCCGCTGCGAGAAAAAGTAGACGAGTATGGGGGAGGATAAACAAATACAGCTTAATGTTAACTTTTTAAAACCTGATTGGGATAAAAAATACTAGCAACGGTTATTGCTCAACATTTATATCCTTATATTAATGATTGACGAAGTGGCGTGGGCATTAATTGAGGCTAGAAATGCAGTTATAACTATGCTATAATTAATAATTTCTCCTCTTCATGAATCGTGCTTCCCTTTTGGGGAAGTCACATTCGCATATACTCCAGGAAATATAACCTGGAAGAGCATGGTTCTTGTCTGCGAGGTATACCAAGGACACCACCAAATAGCCAGAGTTTTTTTTCTGGCTATCAGATTTATGTGAGATAGATACGGTTGACCGGACACCCGAACCGTCAGCCTGTGCCAATGCATTTCCTCGCAAGGGGTCAACTCTTAACCTGCCACATATAAAAACCCACGGGGTTGATGGTCGGTTTTCTGGAGGTTGGGGTTTGAATGACAAAATGGGACCAAGGGTGATGATTCGGTGGCAGCAGAGGTCTGTGAGGAAGCCTCCTGGGGTATAAGAAACCCTCCTCCGATAAGGCTAAGTCCTAGAGGGCCGACCTTTGTGCATTCTCGGAGTAGTGGGATGCATTGGAGGAGGGGAGGGTGCCGATGGTGGTGGCCGAATGTGGTGCGCAGGGGTGTGGGGGGGAACCTCCCCTCCCGCCATCCAGGTGAGCTCCGTGTGGACGGCGGGGCGAAAAAAAGGATCCCAGGAGAAAAATGAAATAGCCCACCCCATGCATGCAGTTTCCCCCCCGCGACACCATTCGCCCACTGTGTACTCTTGTGTGGGACTAGCAAGGGGCTTGCGTGAAAAGGGAACGAGCGAAGGGGATGAGGGAGGACCCTTTCCCGAGCGTCGTAGGGGTGTGGGGCGAGCGATGTCGGGGGACGGGGATCTCAGATTCCGACGAGATGAAGGGAAACCGAGGGAGAGGGGGGGAGGGATTGGAAAAAAGGCCTTTTTGAGCCCCAAAACCAGTTTTTCGTCGATCTCGTCGGAGAGGGATGGGCTAAAGAGGGGGTTGGTTTCCGTGTTGCGTGAGGGGTCGGCAAAGGAGGGAAGAAGTGTTTTTTCTTCTCACGGGAATATTCGGGGCGGGGATGGGGGTTGGTTTTTAAGCGAAGGGACGGCGAGAAGGAGGGAGAGGGACTCAGGGGGATGGGGAGTGAGTTCAGTGCATGTTCGTGGGGGAGGGCCGGAGGGTTGGGCGGGGGTGTGAGAGATTTTCCGGCGCTGACGGAGGGGGTGGCTGGTTCGGCCTGGTGGTGGTGGTTGTGTGCACCCCCTCACGGGGGACAGGGCATGAGGGAAGGAAGCCGAGGGGTGGCGGTGATCATCTTGAGACAAGACGCTCGCACTCCGCGCAATTCCTCGAGGGATTGCCGAGTCGCGCCGAGTGGGGTGCTGGGACTGATCGAATAGAAAACGACTCTTGAGTTGGGGATTCAAAAGTAAGCTTTCCAGTCACTGATCTAATTACGGCCTCGGAGGGCGCGAAATGTAAATGGCAGGCCTTCACCCGAACACTTTTCCTATGCCTCGGATTTCAGAAAGTGAGTCCAGATTTAAGGCAACGTCACAAGAATATTTGCCGGTAAATGACACCAGTCTGCATGATAACAGATGAACGAAAACTAGTAAGTGATAACTAGTAAGTGATAATAGCTAACTTTGATACGCTGATTTCAGAACTGTTCTTAGTGTTCTTCTATCACGTTCTGTGGAATGATCCCAATTTAACTTCTAATCTTTATATTGATATTCATTGATGTGCCAGTGGGTAATTATTGTGCGAGGGATATTACTCAATACAAGCTAATGAGCCTTAGTTTGGCCGAAGCTAATGAGTCTTAGGTTGGTGCAACTGCTGCTATTGTTGTGTGTCCTTGGAAGTGTTATTCATCCTTCATTCATTTTTGTCACAAAAATTGTCATTGCGTGAAGTAATATTAATACAACCGTGTTTGAAGTAGTTAAAATCTTGAAACCATAATTCTTATTTTGTGTAAAAACCTGGCGTGATAGAAAAAAATGGAAGTAATTTTTAGAATCATCATCAAGAATTGATTCAAGAACACCTATTTTTAATAAATCATCTGACAAAAAGTTTTAAAATGCAGACGTGTAATCTATTCCATTAAATTTGGCACTGGTAGATAATTTAAAATTTTATTTTTTATTATGATGTATTATATCTATTATTGGCATTCAGCGCCTAAACAGCCGTCTCTTCCGAAGAAAATCTTTCCTGGACGAAGAAAATTTTTTCTCTCCTTTGCCTTCAACAAGAACAGAACCTTGAATTAAGTGCCCTCCTTTGGATTATCTTAGCAACTCACACCCTCTCTCCATCAATATATCTCCAGCACAATGCGGCGCCTACGCTCAACCAATTCAATAGCATATTTTTGTTACCTCGGAAAACTACACTAAACTAGGTGTCGCAAAACTTGGTGGCATTCACTCATACAGAAAAGGACGTCAGGGAGAGGATAGCATACAAGAGAAGGGGGATAAAGAATCTTAGGTTCTCTGTGGAAGCCCCCAAATGAGCACTTTGGTAACTTTGCCCACCGATCAACGCTCAATTCGCCCTCGGTGACTTAAAACTCTCCACTGGTGAGTGCCACCAAGTTTCGCTATACCTATACCTATCTGTAATGACATCAATGGCCTTTTATTGAACACTGAAGTTTACAAGCTAACCAACATGAAACCTGCAGATCTATTTGCATTGATAGTTTCGGCTGATTTAGGGCATACTATTACGGCGGCTGAAAAAACTGAAGTAATCTTTCAAAAAAATCCTACATCCGTGGAAGGATGAGAATGACACTCCTATACCCAAGCTCGTTGGACACTAAACGCCCGCTCGGGAGGAGTAAAAATGAAGAACGAAATTTCATGCTTTTCCTTGCTTATTGGATGATTGGGTATATTTTTTCTGAACGTTAAACTCTGTGTGATCTGCTGTATTTCCAATACTTCCGAATACTATTTGGAGAACTTGGCGGGTGTGATCACCAATTCCAATTTGATCATCAGACGACAAGTCATTTCAGAAAGCTACAGATGTGTAGGGACCGGTGCCACCATCACGAAGATGCCCATCTTCGTGATGATGGCAAGGGGACGAATGCCACTGGTAGGAGACAGACGAGGAAGTGGTTTCTTTCGGAGGAAGGAGTAAGACGGAACGAGGGAGAGGGTGGCAGACCGTGTGAGAGGGAAGAAGATGGTGAAAAAGGGAAATGGCTGGGGTGATGCGGGAGGGGTACGCGAAGGGGAGGAAAGGGACGCCCCCAACCAACCGCCCACACCCTGGGCTGACAAAGCCAATCTCATCCGGGACGGACGTGTATCGATGGTTACTGACCAAGAACCGACATTTGTTTGAGTAAATATTGAGAGAGCCGTAAGATTCTGAAGACATTCGATCCTTTTGCGAACAATTCGATGACGATGCTCGTGCATGATAGACAATTTGGCAGAAGAAAATGTACCAGGGGATACTGAAGGAAATTCATTCTTAATTCGTTTCGCTTTATGTATACAAATATCTAGATGATTCCTCTTCATGACCTATTTTTTAGTATGAAATTTTTTTTCTTTCAGGACATAGGTCTATTAATTTAAAAAATATTTATTCTCTTTGCCGAAGTTTGGCATTCGTAAAGAAATGCGAAATACATTTGTATACAAATGTAAATAAATGAATACCTACATAAATATATTATACATACGTATACATGTATTTTTTTTCTTTCAGGAGATATAGGTCTATTAATTTAAAAAATATTTATTCTCTTTGTAGAAGTTTTGCATTCGTAAAGAAATGCGAAATACATTTGTATACAAATGTAAATAAATGAATACATAAATATATTGTGCATACGTATACATGTACTTTTTTTCTTTCAGGAGATATAGGTCTATTAATTTGAAAAATATTTATTTTCTTTGCCGACGTTTACAAATGCGGAAACGTCGGCAAAGAAAATAAATATTTTCATATTAACAGACCTATATATCCTGAGAGAAAAAAATTACATATATACAATATACAAATATATATATATTTATTTACGCTCAACTTTCTGTTCAGCAGACAGTTTACTCTTCTGAGTTGCATCACCCTTATTGTTGGTTGAATTGTCTTTGGCACTCATCAGATTAGGCGGTTGTCTCATGACCATATTACATATAAAAATTCTATAAAATAGGATTAATACACGAGCTTTGATTCACTTATACTACATAGCAAAAATTGGAGGTGATTACTCCATCTCTCATATTTTATTTGTCCCTTATCATTTGCTTGGCAGCGATGCCTTCGACATTTTTCTACCTTCCTCACAATAGGCTTCTAATATACAAGATCTATTGTCATTACAAAACGAAGAATAAAATACATTTATAATAACATGTCTTTGACAATTTTTGTTTTAAAATTACGCAAACGAGTGTTAGAAGAGAAAAAAATTATGAACAGTAAAAGAGAAGTGAATCATTGGATTACTTGACAAGAAAACTTTTAATAGATAATATTTCATATGAAGTAATCAGCAAACACCTACATTATTGCAAGCTAATGAGAGGACGCGGTTTCTTAAAAGTAAACGTTTCAAATTAAATTGACTATGGAGATATGTCGTTGCAACAGTTTGTATCGCACGCGTCAATATTAAACGATATCGAATTTTAAATACTGTACTCATGTATTACTTGCTGACTGGCAGCACAGGCCAAACGATACATTTATTGTAATTTTTTTATTAATAGGGCTTAAATAGCAAATTAATTTTAATGTATGATTAAACGAGAATTATCTCGCTAATAGGTGCTCGACAACACGAGGAACAAATGACTCAATATACTGAGACGCCTCTTAATGGAATAAGGATAGGTCTATTTACTGGAATTAATTGTTTTAAATGCAAGGAATGTTGACGGCACGATTTATGATGTGCTAGTAGTTCTCAATTCATATAACCTGCATAAGAAAGCCAGTTTCTACCGAGGCAATCTGCTTATCTGTTCTTCTGATGCCATAAACAAAGACTGAGGTTAAAATTGCTCGTCTACGGTTATAAATACCCATCACAGCACAATGCTCATAAACGCACTTCTTCTTAGCCTTCAAGTACGATATACTTATGGAGGACTCCCCAGGAATCATTCTAGAAGTGTATATTTGCTAAATGATTGAAAGAGATTTATGAAATTAGAGATAAACGTTTTACAGCGGATAAGCTAAGAAACGGGATAGTAAGACGATCTTCCAATATTTCATACCTTACATGATGTAAAACGTCTGATAACAAGAAAAATGTGATATGTAATCTAGCAAGGTGTCCGCTAAAATTGTTGGCGCAACGTCTGACGAAAATAGAAGCTCAACTTGGGATCGATCATATTCACTAGTCACATACCTTTATTGCAAATTAAAAAGTAAGCAACGAGCCATCCCTCTTTTCTGTTCTGAAAAGTGCCAAAAATCACGGATATAGTACATAAATTAGGTAATTCCCATCTGAATATTTTCTCACTTGATGGAGGAACATTAATGTTTCGGAATTTAAATCACTCATTTTCAAGAGACTCTGTGATTACGAGGTCAATTAAAAGGCAAAACCAACAAAAAAAAAAAAATTGCGGTGATTGTATCGCAAAAAGGTATTTTCAATTAACACTACAGCGAATGCTCGAACAGAAAAATGGAAGTTTTAGGTTTTGGTGCACAGAACTGGATATTTCGGAATACTTCTACACTCACACTCAGGGATTCACTTCTACACACTCACTCACTCAGGGATTCAACCCGAAGGTTGGTTTGGATAGTTGAGGGTAGAGCTCACCCTGGACTAAGCCACAGGCGCGTGAATTTCACAGATTCAGGGCAGGGGGTGGATTCAGGGCAGGGGGCACAAGTTACTTTCACTGGGCCACCTCGCACTCGGAGGATATTTTTTTTGTGTTGGGGGTGTCCCGGGCTTCACCCGGATTTGAACCCGGGACCCTTCGGTCAGTAGCCAAGGGTCTAACCACTAGACCACCTAGCTCCCCATACTTTTACAAAAAAATAATAAATTACGTGGTTTGACCCCTCCTTAGAGTTGATATTTAAATAGCCGCGCAAGATATTAGTAATGTATTTCTTTGCAATTATTGAATTAATTGATTTGAATCATTCAAGGAATTAGCATCTGTATTTAGGGCAGCGAAAAAGTCAGCTAACTTAAACCGCGTAGTAAATATGAAGATAAAAATTGATATGAATTTTGCAGGAAGAGTGCATCCAATGACCGGGCACATTACATCAGGTCACATGCTTAATGCGTCTCAGATGCTAAAAATGAAAACATAACATAATGATTTTAAATTAAGAGAAATTTAAGAAATACTGATCAATTAATCGGTTACTCAGCATTGAACAAAAGCAACATCCGCAGATGCGTGGACAGACAGAGATGATGACAAGAAAGAATGCTAACAATTAGATCAGGAGTCATTTCCTTGACGCGTGTTCAGTGCAGTGTTTCGTGTTCACAAGATGTAATTTTGAAGTTCAAGTACATTCTTCGGGTAGATAGGCCTTATAAATAGCGCTAAACAAATTTCGGGAGAGAATAATTGAATTACGGCTACCAACTGCCTTAATATTATGGTTATTTCGCTTAAATGAATCAGAAAAACAATTATGAACGCGGCATGAACACGAAGATGTAATGTGTATTTCTAAAATAACAATAAGATTCTGAGTTTCTTCGTCGCTTCATTCTCAGGATTGAAAAAAATAAACAGTAGGGCCATACATTTCAAATCATGACACTTGGATGCTGTCTGCCTGCAAAGCTGTCACATTAATTTGACGAAAGCGTTCCACGACATAGGGAGGCATCGAGCCTGACGGAGATTCGGAGTAAAATCACGTTCCCACCCACGACCCCTAGAAAGATGCAACCCTCCCCCTCCCCTAACCCCCTTCAACAAAGCCCTCACATCGAGCACGACTCGCAAACAGAGAGTGACGTGTCCCCAACAATGCGAGCGCTCCACACGGTTCTCGCGGCTCCGCTGTTGCGTGCACCAGCCAGGTAGACAGGTGCTCCCTCGAAGAAGGGACCGGGGAAAGTGGAGACGGCATGCGATTGGGTCACCGTGGTGCGGATCGTCGAAACCGTAGCCGCGCAACAGAGAGACAAATAGCTCCATAGGGAAGAGAGAGTGGCCCGCTTATAAATGCACTCGAGCAATCAATCAAAGCGGTTTAAATGGAACGATCGAATTTTCAAATTCCGGATGGATAAAATCGTCATCGCGACCGGAATTCACAAGAAGTTGGGAAGGTCGCGGAGTTGAGCGTCCCTTGGTCGAAAAATTCCCGGAAAGGCACCGCTAAAGCGTGCGCAGCTCAGCACCCCTTATTTTACGCGATGCGCGTTTTGAGAAGTTCAAGTTCGCATCCATATACGTGCGGCGTAATTTTTCACAGAAATTTTATTGGTATGAATGTTTCACCGTGATACGGCAGTGTTTGGTACAAAGATAGCAAAGGCATAAGGGTAAATATTGCATATATGTACACAAAACAACCTCTGGGGTGAGGGTTGAGTTTAAATACCAATGGCTATGTCGTAGTAAAGTGACCAATTGTTGGGAAGAGGGGTGGTAGGGGTGGGTGGAGAGGTGGGGGAGGGAAGTGTTAGACCAGATTCATTGGGAAAACAGTGGGTGTTACTCAGCCCCCACCCCCATGGAATTTTTTCAGTGTTTTATGAACCCGAATGCTCCACTATCTTCGTACCTGACGATGCTATATCTTGGTGAAACGCGTCAGGCCTCTAAAATATCTGTGGAAGAGTACGTAATGCCTTTGAATGATATGGACGTACACCACATTCCACGAAATGGAGCATGAATCAATTGAGTTTATTACAGTTTGAGATTAAATAGATGCTAAGAAGTTCATCTGTCTGCAAAGAATTCGCTCCTCTTTGTGTGGCATCAATGTTAAGAGCGGATTATTAAAATCGTAAAATAAAGAGTTTATCATCCAGATTGGTTGCGTGAGCCTTTGAGAGCTCGTATTCAGAGTACATTGAAACACCGAAAAATTAAAAAAAATAAAAATCCACATGCAATTTAACTACACAGGATCCCAAAACAATTAATGGAAATATGACACTTTAAAAAATAGAATCGGAAAAAAAATATTGAGAAAATACAAAAGTTATTTACTTGAGAAGATATTAGATATTTAGAAATCGACACAAAGCTAAGAAGTTATAACTACTATTCTCAGAAGTAAATAGCTTTCTACTCATGGTAATAGAGTAGGTAAGGCAACGCACCTTATTATTAATAACACGGGGCTTCGTATGTTGCATAAGGTTGGCGAATTTTGTATGATGGATTCTGGGCTCGAGGCCCGTCCCATGCATTGGTGTTCTTTGAGCAGTTGTGGGTCAGCCTGTAGGCACAGCAGTGACTGCCGATCGTCTGTGCGATCCACTGTCCCGAGGGCAACAAAAGGTGCACGGGATATGGTAAAAACTCATTCGCTACGGATTCCGGTGATATATTGACAGATAATTCAACCATCATGCTTTTATAATACATAATGGTGGCTTCAATTATATGGTAATGACCACTGTATTTCTGTCAATTCACAGAATTAGTCAGACCTTTAACCGCTAATGTGGACGGCAAAGCAAGGGAAATCCTATTCCACGACGTCAAAACAAGTGTTGGACATGCTCATACTACGATAAACACGGAACAATGCGGTTAAATTGCGTAGCCTTTGGAGATTCGATCGTCTAGTCCGGAGATCAAATTCGATAATCGGAATGATTTTAGAGTGATAGGGAGGGGGTTTCGATTGTTGTTCGTAGAGATTTGAGGGATAGCTTAATTTACCATTTTGCTGAGAGCAGGCGCGCGATCCCCGGACTATTGACATCGAGAATGGCTCATGAATAATTCAAGTTGGTGGGCTGGAGAGGGGTGCCCCCGGAAGGAGTGCCCCTCAGCAGATAGGCTCCCCTCTCGGAGACGATCCCCACAATGCAATTGTGCTCAATGGTATGTTTGAGGTTATAGAGCATCCCGAAATCAAAATATCGGTTGTAAATAGGTCGGCAAAGGTTGGGGAAGCAATAAGAATGGAAGATTCTGAAATGGACGAACAAGTGCAAAAGCAAAGAGAGAAGCACCATGTAGTCACACAAATGGGAATCATCATAAGGCGCGGATAGAGCAGCAAACACCCGTAATTGTTAGCCTATTTTAATAGATATAGATTTTATAGAAGTAACATATCACTAACAATTTCTTCACACTTTCATCATAAAAAAGATTGGCTGTAGATATTCATTTTAAAGATCTCTGATGCCAAAGAATTACTTGTTGGCATGCGAAACCGCTTACAAATCTCATGGCTGAAGTACCCGGACACGTATAAGCGTGGGATTCGATTACAATGAAATTGGCAAATTTAATGACAAAATAATAAAATAACTAAGGCAATTCAGAGCAAAGGTTTTCAGATTGGATATCAAGGAAAATAGAACTAGCGCGCAGAGTCAGAATTATCAATGAAATCGATTTCTTAAATAATGCATTCACTACCAGACTCCGACCAGACATTTTTCAATGACCAACTGACCCGGTGAATTTTCTACCTAAGGCAACGGAGAAGATCCACCTAGAGGACGAACTAAACACCTGACGGTTAGGGAATTAAACCCCTGACTTCCACCGTAAAGCAAATAAATTCTGCTAGCTAATCAATTGAGAAACATGATATTTCACGCTCAAATGAGCTTATCCTTTCCTTCTATGCTTCCAAATGAGAATCACCAAAATATCTCAACAATGAATACCTAGCAAGAAGCAAATGAGGAAGCCATAAAAATCCATCAAATGAGATTTGATGATGCTCATGATCAGAGAGGGAAGAAGACTGATTTACATCGTAGAGCTCTAGTGGAGGTCCCTCAATTCGCCATGAAGACGATACATTCGGGTGCAGTTTCAAGTTCTGGCTTCGATGCAGAGACTATTGCGGCTGAAAGCATCAAGTTATTCGTGAATGGAATTAGCACCACACAGAATAAAACGGACTGAAATTTCAAAGACAAAACATTACGAAAAAAATTAGTTTATCACAACTTTTAGCACGGAATAAGGGGAGACTGGCTTACTGAGGGGTATTGTTTTATAAATCAAGTAAAAAAAACGAGCCGAGCGAGAGAAGTTATTTCTTTCAAAGGATGCGGACGGTTGACGACGAAAGGTGCGATGAAATTAGTGTCCGCGGCTGTCCCAAGACATGCTCGCATTCGATTCGGAGATTCCTTTCGAAGGACATCTGTCGACGAAGCAACCGTTTTCTCCCCCGGTACACTAAGGCGAAAGGCAGGCGATCGAACAAAAACCGCAAGTATGGCGAGTCGGAAGGGGAAAAAAGTAAAAATGGGATTCAGAAGTGGCGGATGGGGGAGAATGAATGAAAGACAGAGAGAGAGGAAGAAGGCAGTGAGAGAGAGAGAGAAGTAGAAGGCACGCGTGAAAGAGGGAAACCTCAAAGAGAAGGAGAGAGATGGGAAGAGGAAGAAGACGACTACAAGAGATGATGCGTTTCCTCGGATTCTCCCACACACCAAAAAAATATATCATCAACATTTCACCGAGGGGACCGGAAGTGGTGGACCCCTCATTTCACGCTGCGGGGTGTCATTCGGAAGGCGAGCGGGATGATACGAAGGGAGAGAAAAAAACGGTGAATAGGAAATAGTAGCACAGTATGGGCGGGCATGTGAAGAGAGAGAACGTAAGGGCGCTTTCCGAAGCCTCACCCCTCCCTTACTATTCAACGATGACGGGGATAGAAAAATGCTCCAAGCACGAATTATGAATCTCGGGCCAACGGGCCCTCCTCCTCCGTCGCTACGAACGGAGAGTTAAAACTGACCGGGTGATGAACAAAATGGTTTGGTCCTTACGAAATAAAAAAACAGAAAGAAAGTTGGACTAGTTTTTTGCGCTCCCGCAGAAGACGTTCCCCCCTGACCGTGGAGCACATGCGAAAGAGGGGACGGACATATAATAGTGGCAGCGGGGAGTGAGGATGGAGACGGAGAATTTAAGGAGGCGAACGTAACAGACGCTCTCGTCTTTTGGACTCGGACACCCCTTTACACCGCACGGCACTAACCCTTCCTCCCTCTGACCGGCGCAGATCTGTTTAAGTGCGCGTGTACAAATGAGTATGGCGAAAAAACTCATCTTCCTCTACCTAAGCGACGGGGACACGGGAGTGAATGGCCCCGAGCAAAGGAAAAAGGGTCCACGGGGGTCTAGGGTGTACATGGGGACGGAGGCAAAGGGGGACGAGAGATTATTAAGAACGGAGGGTCTTCCCTTCCCGTCACCCCATTCTATACCGCCACCCCTCCTAATGCTGTGCCCCCAAGAAATTGTGACATTCGGTGACCTATTATTATGGAGTTGACGTCTCCTCCCACAACCACAAAATGTCAAATTGCTTTTTATGACAATCATGAAAATTTATTCGAGGAGTAAATTTTAACGAGAATGCTTAATTGTGCACAAAATATGAATTTTGTTCTAAATACACTCACAAAGGAGTTCTATTGTATCAGGAGTCTGGCGGAAATCGGTGGCATGAATGCAAAAAACTATGTTAACATAACAACGACAAAATACCTAAGAGTACCAAAAGTATCACAAACATAACCATATTGACAGCTTAATTACTTTTCAATAGGGTATAAATCGCAACTAAGATAATTAGAGTAAAAAAGAGAGCTAACCCAATATTGAGCACATTTGAATTCTTGATCGAAGGAAGGAAACAAATCCGAAACTAGATTGGATAGGCGCAATAAGGTCGTACAAATTTCAATGAAGAGGAAGTCAGAATCACAACTAACAAACTGGAGAAATCGCTCCAAGGAATCATAACACGTGAGACCGGAGGCATGGAGATATCTTCCAGAAGAAAAAAACAGCAGGAGATCATCTGGGACGAAGGAGACTTCAACGAGCGGATGAAACGAGACGGGCCCTCAGGAGGGAAACCCGGCGCTTCACATACCTCCTTCCTCTCTCCCGTACCCTCATCCGTCTCTGTGGGAGGACAACGAAACCGCAATTCTTTGGCCTTACCTTGACCCCATCGCCCCCCTCATCACCACCTCCTCCTCCACCGCCCCCGCCCTCGTCCCCGGCGGCCGTCCTCTCCTCCACACCGCCTTCCTCAACCTCCCCCTCCCTCCTCAAGAGTCCTCCGCCGCCCAACAACCTCCCGGTCTCTTGCTGCTGCTGCTGCGTCTGCGGCTGCTGCGGGTGCAGATCCGCCGAGAGCCTCGGGTGCTGGTGAAGGAGCAACAGGTGATGGTGCGGGTGCAGGTGGTGGTGGTGCTGCTGCTCCGCCGGGATGGGCGGCGGCGATTGGCCCCCGCCGTCCGTCCTCCGCAGGTAACCGCCCCCGTACTCGATCTTGGTGAGCCTGAGTCCGGGCCCCTGGCCGCCCACGCCGCCCCCGCCGTGCAAGTGCTGCCCCGCGTAGTGCGGCGGGGGCAGCGGGCACTCGAGGCCCTCCAGAGTTCAGCCTTTTGGCGAGGAGTCCAAAGAGGATCCCCCCTTGGTGCAGAAGACACACGCCCCCGATGGCACTTTGGTGTTGACACTCCCACACACACACTCGTCAGAAAAAGTATCTCTCAAGTTGGAGAAAAACACGAAAATGCGCCGGCGTGCTGAGTAATTTCGTCCCGGTTGGGCTGTATTGGTGAAAAAGTCTTCACAATTTCATACCTTATCCTTTCCTTCTTCTCGCTAGGTCGGCCACATAGTCGACGAAAAAATAATGAGAGAGGACAAGGAGAGGAGCGGCTATCCCATGTCCGATGGCGTGGAATGGAGTGGAAAAATGTGACTCTCTACCGCCGCCGATTATCGATTAAAATTGGGCGGAGCGATTGATCTGTGTCCCCGCCGATTATCGATGCAATAGAATCCACGTCCAATGCCGCGCGCGCGAGGGTGGCTCCCGGTGCGTGGGCAGAGCGGGGAGGGCCCCGGATGGTTGGACCGTCTGCGGGAAGGAGCGGCTCCGTCTCCGCTCCGAAAGTCGTCGAGACGGCAAAAGGTTTTTCTCGTGGCTCTCTCGAAGTGCCGAGGATTGCGCGACTCGACCAAGGGCAGAAGGGAGACTGAGGGGTCCGCTGTTTGGGGAGAAGGGACGGGCGCCGACGATGCCTGGGTGAGGGCAATGAGGTGGGGAGGGGGGGGGAGGGGCGGGACGACGGAGTGGGGCAGGGTAGGCGGAGTATAGAGCAGAGAGGAGGCTCAAAAAACGAACCATCCACACACATACGCACAACACACACACTATCCTCCCCTTTCCTCTCTTCCCACCCCTCCCCGGCTCATTCCCTCCCCCACCCCCCTTCCGACCCTCAAACACACACTAACACTAGCATCCCTTAAGGTCTTGTGCCCCGGAGTGTCTGTCCCCTTTCCTCGGCGGCCGCCCTAATCTCCTGCCCCCCCTCCCTCCCTCCCGAAATGCCCCGGAGGGATGCCGGAGAGAAGAGAGGAGGAGGATGGGCAGACGGAAAAAAAGGAAAGAGGAGCAGAGGGGAATGGGGGGACGGGAGGAAAGGGATGGGGAATAGGGAGGAGGGAGAGAGGAAAAAAAACCGGTATACACTCCCTTCCCCTCCGAACCCTCTCTCCCCTTATTTCTTACTACCCTCCCCCCTCCCCCTCTGCACTGCACCTCTAAAGGGGATGAGGGATGAGGGAGAAAAGGGAGGACAAAGGCGCCGATTTTCTTCCTTCTGCCCCAGCACCGTCCCCTCCACCCCCTCCCTCCACCAGACGGCCTCCCGTTTTTTAAGCCCGCCCCCTCAGACGCTTGGGAGCCATCACGGGGGAAAAAAATTGGAAGCAGCCTGAGGGGATGTGGAGGAGAAGAAAGTGCCGTGCGCGCTCTTGGCGTAAGAAGAAAGAAAGAGAAAGGGAGAGAGAATTGGGTGGTCACGTGGTCCGACGGCGGGAGGAGGAGGGTGGGCTTCTGCTGCGCCGAAAGGTACATACGAGAAAGCACGCGACGCGTTACTCCTCTTCATTCCTCTCCCTCTCTCTCCTCCGCATCTTTCCCACTCTCCCTCTCTCGGTCCGTCCTTTTCCCGCCGACCACGCGAGAGAGAGGACATGAAAAAATAATAAGAGTTCATTCATCCATCCATTCATCCGTGCGGGTGGGACTCTCTTATCCCCTCGCTGTTCCTCTCTCTCTCTCTTGAAATCGCCCCCAAAACTCCTTCAGAAGCTGCTGCGCTCGTGTTAAAGCTTCATCGGGACGGCAAGAAATGCTGGTGACGATAATGCTTAACTTTGATGAATTGGTTATTGATAACTTTAATTAACGTTTGTGTTTATATTATTGAGAGTTGGTCATTATTCATGGTTGGTCATATTGGTTGGTATTGAAGGAAAGTTGATCTCACCTTAAGCCCTGATGATGCTTTAATTAAAAGGCGAAACGTAGGCAAAAAGGAAGTTGAGATTTTTTTTAAGAAACACATGATCGACTCTCAATAATATAAACACAAACGATAATGCTTAACTAAAGAGTCCATAAATATTTTATTCATGGACGTACCCTCGATAACGTACCATAATCTCAGGCGTCTAAGATGAAGGATTCTGAAAAGTCACATCATAATTTCTATTAATAAAAAAACACGACGATTCCCTCACTTCAATTGGTATATTTTGTCAAAAATTCCAGACTATGTGCGCATGTCTGATTTTTGTCAAATCTTAGGACGTTCTCACTCACCAAAACGGAGGTCTATACTTGTAACCAATAGCCGTGGAGGGGCAAGTATTGGTAGGAAGGTACGTGGAAAGGAGGAAACCCTTAAAACAAATAAAATTAAAAACACTCCTTAGGATATTTTTAGTAAATGTGCTTCTCTTCGGCAGGACTTCTATTTACAAAGATGTTAAAGTGAATCTATGCTGTACCTCGCTCGCACAACTCCCTCACACGCTCACAAGGACAGGGTAGTGTTAGAACACGCACCATGTTTTCGTTATATCGAATGGAAAATGTTTCATGTATTTGACATTATATTTTTTTGCATTAATGTTCACGCGGTCGTAGTCGAGAAGTGGCGCGAGGAAAAAAAGGATCATTTAAATCTCTAAGTACCAGCGTCTACCGTTCTTATTTTAGCTTCGACGTAGAGTCTACCGTAGTTGTGAATGAGCCAATTTATTATGATATCTGCCGAGTCATAGCCGAGCCGAGGGGAGGCATGCTTCACGAAACACCATGACATAATTAAAACACCAATGTTGAAGATGGAAAGCTAATTTTGATGTGAAGAAAATCCGGAGACCCATTAGTCAATTTGTATATCAGTAGCTATAGAAAGTAATGAGCATCACGGTCTTCCTAAAATATTGTAAGTAATCAACACTCATTATTTCCCGCATGGAGCCTGTTTCTTTGATATAGTGAGCTATGTCGCGACACTGTCTTCGAATATAATTCCTTTAACTCCAGCACGATAACAGAATCGCCGGAAACAATCACTTTCTTGGCAAAGCTCTAGCTCTCTCAGCCTCTTCCTTCTCCGCCTCCATCTCTTATTTCCCCTCTTTCCCCTCGGAGCTCCCCACCACTTACAATGCCCTGGCCCTATCTTCCCGACTCTCCACCCCACACCACTCTTCCGGCCACCGCATTCCCCAGCACATGTCAATCTCCACTCAAAATTCGGCCTGGCTGGATCCACTTCTCGGAAGTATCCCACACGATGGAATCGCGATAAAGGGATAGGGAAGACGATAAGAAAATTGATGGATGTGCCTTACCGTCACCGCTTTTTAATTTTTTCCCGGAAATTTGCGGTTCATCATGCCAATGGTCTGTTACACGTTCCACTTTCCGAAGGGTGGGTGCATAGTATCAGCGCCATTACCGTAACGGGGATAGTTACAGGCTCGGGGAGTTTCTCCTCAAGATTTTCCGAAGTAACCGCTTATTCACAGCGATGTAGATTTGGCGATAAAGACGTCACCCTAGATCAAATCATCTTCTTCGAATGGGAGACCGCGGATGCAGGAGCAGTCATATCTGAAAACAGATATAAGGAACTCGTCGAATAAATTCGGAATTTCAGTTCCCAAATAGATTCGCCAACTTCCTGCCAATTCTCCCTGTTTTTCCCCGTGCACTATAAGTCTGATCTGAGGATCCCTTGTTGTTTTTTCAGGAGAAGGACGCCTGCAATGAAGACGCAACCGATAGAGTGACTGAAAAAATGATCCATTCCATTTTCTCAGCAACAACTCCGGCTCCTCAACCCATCAATCAATTCTCTACCAAGTTCATAAACATGACTTTAAAATAACCAGCCCCAAAGGGTAAACTGGGTTCTAAACAAACAACTCCCCCCAGGGTGGGTGGCTTGCGTGTGGGAGAGAGAAACACAATGGACACATTTAATTTCCGCGAGATGATCCCTCGAGTTGCTAGAGCGGGCGGCAGGCACCAATTACGGGCCATGAAAGCGAAAAGTCGGATAAATAAAAACATCAACCATCGCGGACCGCAGAGAGAGAGTAAAAAAGCCATCGAAGGCACGGTCAATCATCAACCGACCGAACCAAACACCACCGCCTCCTTACCGATCGCACCGGGTTTGGCCGGAGAGGCAAATTATCGCTCCAAGGAGATCCTCCCTCCGCTCCTTCAAGGTTCCCGGTTCGAACCCTCCGTAAATCCCGTAAGTGGGGGCGAGAGGGGCGGGAGGTTATATTCACGGATCTCTTTCGGTTTTTATGTTTCTCCCCCCCTCTCTCTCTCTCTCCCTCCAGCTTCACAGTTTCCCACTCTGGACCCGCTTATCCGTAACTCTCTCGGAGCCACGTATAACGACCGACTCATCGCGTCGATTACACCTTCACTCGGGTGCCTTGCGGGGAGGGTTGGTCGTAAAAATGGTCGGACGTGGGCTTCCTCCGAGCGAAATGAAAAGGAAAGGAGTAGGAAGGGGAAAAAGAAGAGAGTTAAAAAAAAGGGTGCATGTGGAGGTGGCCCTTCCCATCTCCACCCTAGGCAACCAACCCCCACGGACGGCTCCGACACTCAAATCAACACTTCCCTCCAACCACCCACCCCCACCTCAAAGGCTCCAACCCTTTCGACCCTTCCTCCCACCTTGCCCCTCCCACACCCAAACGACGAGCCCCCACTCCGCTCCGCGAGGGACCCACGCTCCAATAGACACCCTCTGCCGCTCACTTTCCCTCTCCACTCGAACATTCTCACTTCCTTACAGCCCTTCCTAACCCTTTCCTTTTTTTTCTCCTTCCCCACCCACAATTACTATGCCGAAACCCTCAGGGCTCTTCCAGGTCGTCCTTCCCCTCACTCCGCCCTTTCCGCAGCATCCCATCTTACAAAGCATTCGGTCCTTCCGCGTGGACTCGGTGGCCGAGGCAATTCGTTTCGCTCCGAGGCCATCTAATGGCCGAAATGAAGTTTTGAGAGGGAAACTCGCCTTTTTTGTCCTTGAGAGAGCAATAAAGAGAGGCATGGCTTCTTTTTGGTCTAAGGTTCACAGCCGCTCGCCTATTCCTTAAGTCGAGGACCAAGGAAATGAGTCACCTATCGCCTGTCTTCAACAAGGAGGACCAAGCTGAAGTACTAAGAGTCAAGAAGGAACTTAAATTAAAATTAAGATTGGAGGATCGAGAAGTGAGAGTTGTAATTCTACTCATTTGTATTTTGCGGATGTCACGTCCACGTGCCACTGGCAATGAATCCTTTACAGGCATCACATTCTGTCTAGATTGAAGACTCCAGAACCATTGGACTTATAACATCGCGACCGGCAATTTCCAGGAGCGTTACTATTAAATGGTAAGTCTATCGTTTCGCAACTCAACACAGTGGAGAACATAGAAGAGTTAAATTAGATATTCTGCACTGATTTCGATAGGTCGATAAAATTTTTATTAATTCTGTCTTCGTTGTACAGAGTTTAATTGTTCTCAACGCTTTGAGGCTGTTTCATATCCTACCAATGCACCCTCAGAAGCAAATTAAAAGAGGAATCGAAATTGTCAACATGTGTATTCTAGCGTATACATTAGACACCAATACAAAATCAATAGTAATTTTTCGAATGTGAAGACATAGAGTGGCTGGAAAATCATTAAAAATTCATCAATAAAAAATACACCCCTAAAGATTGAATAAAACATAAGTAGGGGCATGATGTGAAATTTAATAATCGAAGCACATCCTTCAAACGATTGAAATTGACGTCTTAAAAGTATGTCACCGTGTCAGTGGCAGTGATCAAAATAGCTGAAAGTGCTGGATAAATCTGGACAAGTTTAAAAAAAAGTGAAATATTTGCGCATCATAGAGCAATCTTTCACAATCACAATAAAGAGACCAATCGCAATTCGCATTACCTTCGCTCCAACGAAGGAGTCTCAAGAAGACGGACCGCGTTTATATGAATCGTCTTTTTTTAAATTATTTGCTCCTTATCCGGCTGCAGTCACATTTTTTTCTCGTCAGATCCAGAGGAACCTGGAAATAATGAGACAGGAAAAAATGCATCGACGGGGAATATGTATAAGCAACCAAGCGTAGCTGTGCTCGTCACTCAGGCGGACGAAGTTGAGCACATCATCGAAGCCGCAAGGCAGTCTGAGATGGCGCGCGGCGGAGGAAAGGGAGGCTAGGAAAGAGAGCAGCAAAAAACAAAAGAGAATCTGGTTAAATGGTTTTCGTCCTTCCGCCCTTCCGAAAGGCAGGCAGCAAAAAAGTTATTCACGGCCACCGTAGCGGCAGTCGGGGGAGTTGGCGCGATGGCCGTTTCGTGTTTGTTTTCGTTTTTTTATCTCCAACTTGTCTTTTTTTCTTCCTCCCGTTGCATCCTTTTGATTGAGAAGGAAGAGGTTACGCGCAGTTTACGAGAAAGAGAGAGAGAGAGAAGCCGATGAATGAACTAGCAGGGACGGAACGCGACCTTTTCATTTCGATTTTTTTCGGCGATTTTTTCCGTTCATTTTCGGCACGCTCTATGATTTTTTTCGCCTGCTTGGGAAGCCTAGGGTTGTTTTATAACGACTACAGGTGGCACGTAAAAAATCGAACAACAAACTATGATGCTACTAGAAAAAGTGATCCTTAAAAAATTTGCTCCCTCTATTTTCTGCGGTTCCTGGAACGTGGCAGAGTAAAAAGTCAACAAGGAACAGTAAGAAAAAATACAGTTATATTCGAACAGTGAGAAAGAGGGCATGCATTCATATAAACATTCATTCACAACTCCTTGCCTAAGAGAAACGAACAACTTTTAATAATAATGCCTTCTTGCATTAGGAAACTCGATGGGAGATGCTTCAAGAAGAGTATAAGAGTATAACATTATGATATACTGAAATTTTTAATATGTTTCGAGAGAAACGATCATCAGAATTCACTTGAAGTTCTTAACCTATTGCGGTGATAGGACTTCAATATTTCTTGAATCTTACAGGAAAACCCAAAATAATTTTTGATTAGGCATAAATATTGTATTTCATGGCAACTTTAAAGAGTATGTTGCATTTACCGAAGAATTTGTGAGAGACTAGTAATAAACATAAATTATACACAAACAGAAAGTAATTAATAAGTGTAGTTTAGCTTTACTTATTTATTGCCTAATTTGAAAAAGAATGTGAGCGTATTATCGCGATTAAAGACAAATTTTGAGGCAAATTGTTTTTTTACTGACTCTACCCCATTTTTATAATGCTTTTTTTCATTTTTTTTATTTTTCATTTTCAATTTTCATAAAGATATGTCAATTTAAATATAAATTCAACAAATATTGACGTTAAAAATAGCACAGAGGTCTCGCCAGTGACAAAACCGAAGCTCAGTCCCAAGCAAAAAAACAGTCACCTTATTAAATTGGCCGACACGTGCGCCCGCGGTCGGGAAAAATGAAAGGACTCGAGAACTAACGTAGGCTTTGAAAATTCGAAAGAAGGAAAAAAAACCGTCTTCTGAGACCTGTTAAATTAGCTTAGGCACACATGGTTGAAAATCGTTAGATTTTTCATTCTCCCCACCCCGCCTTTCCACAAATCCAGAGGTCCTCCTAACGATATCCTGCGACTAGTCTCGTTTTTCCACAGAAGATCCTCTTCTGCGAAAAACCCAACGGCCACCCCGCGCTAGCCGCGGATCCCTTTCATTCCATCCGCGTCCCGCACTAGCATTGGCCAGCATACGTGCCCCCACTCCACTGCTCATCCGTTCCTCCCAAAAAAGGGACAAAAAGTGACGGTTATCCGTGCCTACTGCGTGAAAACGCGCTTTTTAAAAATCCGGCAGAGAGAGAGACGTGTGAGAAAGATGGATAAGAGAAACTGTGTGCGCTCGCCCAGGAGACAGAGAGCTCGAGTGTGGGATGGGGATTTTATTATAAGGGCGTGGAGCGCGTATAACCGCGTCGCGTCCAAGGGTGTGTCAGGGTCCGTAGAGAGGTGTGCGTTTCTCTCCGTCCCCGATGTGGGGTGTGGGGGCTGAATAAAAGGGTCTCTCCCGTATTTTTGGGGAAAAAAGCTGGATTCGGTGGCGGGGAATGAAGGGGAGGAGAAGGGAGGGGGACGAGAAGAATGGTTCGTAAGTGAGAGTGATGTTCGACCTTCCTTCCTTCTTTTAAGCCCACTACTCTAACCCCTACCCCCTCTGCTAAAGGAAAAAAAACCGTTTTTTCGCGGAGCCCAACAAACCCATCTGGCCCCTCTCCCCTGGTCCGCGGATATTCACCTCCATGGTAGGACGGACTGGGGGCAAAGAGAGCGAGCAGAGGGGATGAGGGGTTGAAGCTCTCCTCCCCTCCGCCTGCTGGGTCGCGTGGGTCCTTGGCCTATCCCACACTGCCCAATATTCTCCCCCTCTACCCAACCCCCAAGATTCCCTCTGGGCTCTTCCGACGGTCACCTCATGTCCGAGATCGCATGGGGGGGAGGGGTACCATTCGCCGCTGCCCACTCCCAACCTCTCTGCATAACCCCTCGTCTTTTTATCTTTCCTTCCGCGATAGAAGAATGATGTCTGAAGCGGTAGGGCAAGAGCACAGGGGTTGATAGGTAGAGACAGGCCTCTTAAAGTAGATTGCCGTCGCGACTACCATTCGTCCTCAGTGTCGCTGACGGTGGAGGATGCCTCAAGAGTACTGGAAACATCGGGGCGGTGCGGCGTGATTGTAATGGACAAGAATCCTGCGTCTCCTCCTCCTCCGAGGGAAATAATGCGATTCGAAATGCTCGCAACTGCGGAAATAAAACGTTGTTGGAGCCCCTCATGGAATTACACGGTGCATAAGAACGTGGATTCTCTCGCAAGACTGCAGCTTCCTCCAAAAAGGACGGTTATTCGGGGTGGGGTGAGAGGGTGCAATTTCCTGCGGTATAATACGTCAACCTATTGCATTTGGACGCCGGTTGCGATGCGGGCTCGTCTCTCACTGCACAGCAACAGGTTACTAGATTCATTCAAATATGGAAAATATGAAATTTAATAACCCTGAAAAAGTTTGTTCTGCGAATTTAAAAAATCGGAAAAATGTCGGATTTATCAGTTCTTACGCGGGAATAAGTTTGATCATGTTTCAATAAAGAGTGGTATATCCCGTGGTACTGAGTACTCAATTTCTGCAGTCATAAAATTTGTAACTTTATTGTTGTGATAGGATTTCAGCCAAAAATAATTACCATCCACTTCCGATAAATAAACCAAGCTATCTCGCAGTATCAAAAATTATTGAAGTTCATATTTTTGATAAAATTATTATCTCGCTATGTACAAAATTTCTGAATTATCACAATTAGTTTAATTGTGTTTAGGGGAAGACACAGACTCGCCCCTCAAAGCTATCCGAAGATACCCAGTCAGCAAACTTTCGTGCTGGCATTTGTTGGCACATGTAATTAGTTTGTGCTGCCTAGAATATGCCAGGAGAACATTATCAGGATATCCTCAGCATATGCTCCCGAGATGTGAGGAGACGGAAACTTTTTTGAAGTCAAAAATTGTCTTTATAATGGACCGAAAATATCTTCCACTAGGAAGAGTTTAACCACTTCCAAAGGACATGAATCGCATTTTAAACCACATGTTTGGTAGTATTTTCATACTCACCATCCCACGTGACATGGAATTTTGATGCGGGTAATTTTTAGAAAGCTTAATTGTAATAAAACTCATTCCCAATGAAATTCCCATCCTAGTTTCAAAGATTTTCATTTGACCGCACGGTAAACTTACAACAATCCATCTCAGTCAGAATTTATGAAAATAAAAACGCATATAACCCCTGTGAACTGCTTATTTCTCCGAGGCAGCGGTAGACCAGTGGTAAGGTGGTGGATTGTCGAGTGTAAGGTTTGTAGTTCGATGTTTTGGTGCGGAAAGTTCTTTTTTTTTTCGTTTATATCATTAGAAATTGGGTTTCCATCATCGTAAATCTCATCAAAAATATTTTCACGCATTTTCTTACTTGCAAAAGTGTTAAACTGTCATTAATTCCACCCAAAATATATTCTAAGCACCTGTTCTCACTTGACACCTGTCCCCAGGACATGCTTAGCATGTCCCCAGCATGTACTCAGCAGTGCCATTTGTCATCTCTCCAGCATGTTCTCAGAGGATATTCTCAGCATGTACTCGAACGCATATTCTGAGCATATTCTAGGCACATGCTTTTGCTGACTGGGTACATTTCAGTTCATAAGACGATATGAAAAGGAGCATTTTAGATAAGATCACAAAGCCGTGGAAACGATTGGACGCAAATAGAATTGAGAACTTGTTTCGCCAAGAAATAAATTTTAAATCGATATTAAATATATCGCGAAGCCAACCGAGGGTGCAGCCGGCTGACGCGCTTCATTGATTTGCTCGTTGGTTTACTCCTTCGTCCATATGTAGTCACTCCGACGGTGCATACGACGGTGAGCGAGTGCTTGCTTATTCAATTGTATCAATCAGCCGCTTTTAATGTCCCTCCCGTGACAATTTCGTTCACAAACTCAATTATTATCTACTATAGTCAATGAGACAATCGACAGTGGGAAAACAGTAGCTACTTTACTAAATAAGCGAGTCAAATACGCCCGGAAATGAGCCAAAGGACAAGTCACCTATGAGAAACAATTGAGAAGGATTGTGGAGTTGCGTGACAATATGCACTACTGCGCATGGCTGAGCACATATTATCTAATTTCAGTAGTTGGATTTTCCCTTCGGCAAAAAGAAAAATATGTTTAATATTAAAAATGAGAGAAGCACATAATATTTACACGACGAATTTTTAATTCCATTCTGTCCTTTCTTTTTCGAATTAAAGTCAAAGAAATTCACTTAAGGGAAAAGACATAAAAATATACTAACCAGCTACAATTATTGATATTAATTCAGTTGCTATACATAAGTCACTTGGAAATTCATCATAACAATTCAATTTATGTGACCGTGATTCTAAGCTATAGGCAGCTCTCATTTGCAGATTGCTGCTCAAGTAAATCTCCTTTGCATACTTATTTCCAATACCAGCGATGCAAAATACATTTTTCATAATGAATTTCCTCTTTTAATTTGCAAACCGTGAAAATACACAAAACTTCATTAAATTTCTGCGATTTATGTAAGAATTATACAAGGACAAACAAAACTAGCGCATTATATAAATACGAAAATATGGATTCTTATAGGTAGCATGCGACTATTTCTGGGATGTATGGTGGACAATCGCAAAAAATGATGACAGAAGGGGAGCATGACATGTAGAAGAAATGAATACCTTTAAAAATTACACTGTAAAGAGCAAACATAAAGAAATAAACGATATTTGGTTTCATAACAACGGAAAAAAATGCAAGCTTGGGTGCAAAAAAAAAGAGAAAGCTGTAGCGGCTCGGGCCAATCTTGGGGGGTTTACCCGTCCGGCCACAATCGCAAAAACCAGTGGCTCATGAGTGCATACATAGAGGAGGGAAATAGGAAGCGGGGCTGGGGAGGAGGGACCCGTCCAGGGTTCACGCATTTTTCCATAGATTTACATTTAAATTTCACCCCGGAAACTCGACGGATGGACGATCTATCGACGGGGGACCCTTATTTTCATGCTTTTTTCGCCATGGACAGCAGAAAAACCTACCCCACGGCCGTTTTTGAAGGCAAAAAGATGTGTTTTCGGGGAAGAGGGTCTGAGAGGGGGAGGAGCAGTCCCAAGGATCGGCCAGAGGGAGAAGAAAGAAGAGGTCTTTAAGGTCACGGTTGCTTCACGTCTCCCTTCTGGGGCGAGATCAGCCTGACCCGGATTTCGTGGATAGGCCGGAGGGGGTGGGGGGGTGGAGTGTAGGGGTGGCATGGGAAGGAGGAGACGGGGGAGTTGTCTAAGGGGACGGGAGTCGTTCTTTAGGGCAGGAGGGCCTTTTTCGAGGTTCCAAGGCGGAGACCAGGGTGTAAAAAGGGACTTTTTAAGGGCCAGGATGGAATCGGCTGGGTAGGAGAAAGGAAGAAAGCAAGCCGGGAGAAGGAAGAAGATTAGTCGGAGGCGGAGAAGATAAGGATGTGCGTGAGGTAACGGAGGGGAAGAAGGGAGAGGGGAAGGGGGGGCAGAAAGCGAGTCGGGCGAGTCAGGGTGGCCATGTGGGGGGCGCTTCAGGGTTCCGATTGCATGCGAAGTCCTCTCGGGGCAGCGCTATCTCTCGATGAGATTGGGGGCGGTCATGGAGGGGGACACACCTGAGGGCGGCATATCTCACGTCGGCAATCAAGTGCGGCCGGTGCATTTGCGTCACCCTGAATCCTTGGGTTTCACGTCCGCGGGATCCCTCCGAAAACCCTCCTGTCAGCCAAGGCGAAAGCTCACGGGAATGTCATGGGCAGAGGGATTTGGAATCACGCCGGAGCGGAACAGAAGAGATTGTATGACGCTTGAGCGCCGCTTGCAACTTGTACATTCGTGTGAGTTTATCCATGCCTGCTCCAAATACGGCGATGAAATACGAAGAAATTGCCACGAGAAAAAAATCGGCCGTGGTCGATTTTTTTCTCGTGGCAATTTTTACGTTGCACATACGTATTTGAGCGAATTTTACAGAGCGTGCAAGTGTGCTTCATGAACGCCCTTATATCCCTGGGAAAGTTGCGTTTTTGGCCACGACAAATAGAATTGAAAATAATAATATTGAGAGAACTTTTTCTCTCAAGAAAACTTACACAGCAACAATAAGCGAAGCAGCGAGATATTTCATTACCAACTTCGCTTATAACCGCAATCCTCCGTTCCAATAAAGTTTCTCTCCTTAAATCGTCTCCTCAACCATGATTAATTTTCTCTGACCGAACCAATATATAGGCACCCGAAAGATTTTAGGCTCAGCTCTCACCAGCGTTCTTTTAGGCCTGTATTATGAAACGGCCTTAGGCTCCCCTTTACGTATTCAATGGAAAAAGAACCATTTTTGTTTCAACTCCTATTAATGAGACCATTGTGGACCGATATAATTGAATAGGTGCTCCTATTTGTTAATGTATTTCAGTTTACATCAACGCTTACGAGACGAATGCTAGTATGACTAGCGGGTTGAGGCGTGAATTTGGCCGCGGAGTTTTTTTTAAATAAAAGAAGGAATTGAACTGAAGATAACGGTAAAAAAACACACAATGAACAAGTTTTAATACGCGAAGAGGAATACGGTATTCTGAATATGAGATACATGATCCAAATATCTTAAGTAGATGCCTCGGGTCTCTGAACTGGGAGCAGTGATAAAAAAAGGTACCAGCAACAACAGACAAACACGAAGAAAGGGGGAGAGGGAGATGGCGGCTTAGCACATCACCTAAAAAATGCCGGTTGGAGTAGGCAAGGGAAATGGAGAAGGAAGGAAGATGAACGAAAGAGGAAGATTGGTGGAAGGTTGAGAGAGGGAGAAAGTGGAGAGGGGGAAAGGTGAGTGGGGGGGGAGGGAGGGCTAGGGGTGAGAGGGGCAAAATGCAAGCCGAAGGAGGGGAGGGAGGGGCTGGGGGGGGATATACTCCAGGGTATGGCCTCAGGGGCCATGGGGACTCCGCTGAGGGGGAAGACTGCTGGGGTAGGCGATGGTTTAAGGGGAGGGGTATCTGGGGGGGCCCATCCTCTCATTGTCGGATAATGGGCCCCGGCTGGGTTAGGTCGGGGCAGCCAGGTAACCGATGGGGGGCCCTGGAGGGAAAAAGGCATTGGGGAGAGACACCCTGGGCTGCATTCCTTTTCACGACACCTACGGAATTAATAACGCCATTATGCGTGATTTTGCATAGCTCCGCGTGCATTCCCAGTGGATTCCTCGACTACCTACGCCTTTAATTAATGACAGGAATATGCAGGAAGGAAGAATAAATTTTTCAGAGAGTTTGTCTTCTCTCTACCCGAGTGAACCACTTCTTTGTAACAGAGACGTTTTCGGGTGATAAATTAGATCGATATCCTGGGCTGAGGATATTTTGCATGCAGGAGTCAAGTAATTTACAGGAGAGCATTTTTTTCCGCAACAGGCGGCGTGGTGCAATTTTGCACGTGTCAATCAAGATCGCGAGTACAATGATGGATCCATGGCTCACAATTTTTCACGTCGAACTGGGAGCGATGAAGATCTCCCTAGCCGGCGTTTCGAATTTGGAATATTGAAATTTTAAGAATGAATAAAACATTGCCGCAAGATGAATGGGAGACATATCTTAATGAAACAGGCAGACAATACTAATTTGACTAAACGTCTAAAGACAGATATGCCGGCCCGAGAATGAAAAATACGAATGCGACTGAGTTTTAAAACGCTCGATGACGGTTTAACTTTGGGCACTCAAGACGTCGACGTTGATACCTACGAAACAAATGCTACTGCACGCACGCAGAGCGTGGGAAAAGGAGAAACGGGGTCTTTCATACTCGTGTTCTTTCTGTTGCCTCGAACGATAAGTACTATTACAAAAATTTCATCCTTTAAGGAAACGTTCGATTAATAGGTTACGTATAGAATAAATTCCAGGTTATCCCGAAAGTTTTCAATCATTTACCTTCGTTTTGAGTTAAAGACTAGGGAATTATCATTTTTGGGAAGAGGAAAATGTAACCACATCAGCTTGTTCACTATCCACTATCTTCCACGAAGAGATCATGCAATAATACCGAACGTTTCCGAGAACATCCAAGTACAGAAAATATTTAAAAAATGGTTTCAGATTTAAAAAAAATACGTAACTAGCCGAATGCATAAAACCTGAACGATATTTCAGTCAAAAAAGAGTGAGTGTTAGTATCTATTGAAATGCTCATATCGACAGGAACGCATGGTTTTCCCCGCAGGGAACTCCATGAAATGTAGAATAGGACGGAAAAATATTTCCATACATAATCGTCGAAGCACGAAAGGAACCAGGGAAGCTTTGTGGGAGAAAAAGTCAAGAATGTCCCTTCACCGGTGAGAGCATGAGATGAATGTGAGGATGGGAGGAGCGGCGGTGGAGAGCGCTCTTGTCCATCGAATCGGACAGTCGGAAGATGCAGATTAGACGTGGCGTTTTCCTGCGGGGTACCGAATGGACCCCTTCTCCCGCTGAGTGCACGCTCCAGAAGTCATCGGACGCGAAGCACGAAGAGCGCGGGGGAGAACGGGAGGGCCGCGACGGACATTCAGACGCAACTCAACGCATGCATGCGATTTCCTTCTCAATGATTCGACCGGAATCCAATGGCATCTCATCGGCCACTCACCACATCCAGTCCCGCGGACGGAGGGCTGCTGGAGCCGAAGAGTAAAAAAAATTCGCCCCCCTCGGGGGGGGGGGGGGGGGGTAACCCTGATCTCCATTGTCGAATCGCGGAATGCAAAAAAAAAAACGCCAAAAGCGAGGGAGAGAATGGAAATGAATGACTCGTGACGTTTTGACGACAACAAGGGACGGTCCTCGCGATTCGGGAGCATGCGCGTACTCATTCCTCACCCCGGAGATGAGGGGACCAACCATTCCCCAAGGCGAAATGAGAGAACCTCAATCTCCCCCCGTGATCTCATTGACTGAGCACAATCAATCAATCAAAGGGAAAAGGAGCTCTCCGGGAGCAGAAGAAGAAGGAGGGAAAAAAACGCATTTGACACACACGAACGTAGCTACTACTTATGCAAGCGAGGAGCATGTCGGACTGACTAAATCTCCCTTTCTCCTTCCGACCCTCACCGAGCTACCATTTCCTTGCTATGACACACACGCGAGCGTAAGTCACCGGAGGTGAAGCTGATGGCGTCTGAGAGGGGGAGCTCAGAGGTCGAAGTTTCCGGAAAATTATGACTAGTGAGGGAGATGCGGGAAGAGTGGGAATGACTGAATGGATGGGAAGTCGAGGGCACAGAGAGGTAGAGAGCGCATGAAGCCTTAGACACGCATGGGGACATGGGGAAAGCGATTGCAACGTGAGCGGAGACATAGGGAAGCTGGGGCGGGCGGTATGGAGATTGGAGGGCGGTGGGGATGGGATGACTGGGGGGGGGGGGAGAAGGAACGCTCGCGATGCGAGGAGACTGCCTAACTGAAAAACAAGAGACGGAGCAGTTTGGCTGTTTCAAAACGAGAGATACGACTAAACGTTTTCTTCTTCCGCGCATTCAAATTTCCAACCGAAATTGAAACAACTAGAAGAGGGACACATTGCCTAGTATTGACTATAATCATCCAGATGACAAATTGCATGACTTGGCAACGATCTCGATTACGTCATCCGTTATTTTGGCTTCGAACAACAACAACACTTTGAAGCGAAGTACTTTCATATGAATTTTACTTCAGCTTCTGCTTATGGCATACAGCCTTGAATTTTAGCAAATGTTCACCATCTAAGACTTTCAATGTATTTTTTCTTTACCAAATAATTTATAATTAGAACGAAATTAAATCTGAATTATTACAAAGTATATCAGACGAAAATTATTTAAAGTTTACGTTGGAGCGTTTATTGAAAAACAATGATGCATTTCAATCTCATATAAATGAATTTGTAAGAATTACTTCAAAGGTTTGTTATCCCTGGAATAGAAACTATATTTTAACGATGTGTTTGGTGAAGCAGCCTTGAAGTAGTGTAAAATGCACGCAAAAACTTTGGCAATAAACTGAATTTGATATAGAAAAAATTTAAGTGTCTATTAGTCTAATTTACAACGCGCATTATAATCTTAGGTTTTTAAAACCATATACAAGGAGCTGAGAGAATAATCATAAATAGACAAACAATAAACATTATAAACGTCAACTAAAACAAATAAACGTCACAGTAATTAATGTCATTAAAACATTTGGACAGCCAAGTGAGTGTAAAATGATCTGCATGATGATAGTTTCTCAATAAACCCCATGTGATACGTTTAAAGCGTATACAGTCGAACATGGTGGGGTTTCGACTTAAAGCGAATCATAAACGGCTAATAGTAAGAAACAAGCTTCCACCGCCGTGGATTTCTGACTATTTTTACGATTTTCAGCACAATTTTTCTGACAGCTACTGAAAAGTTCTTTAGTAAAACTTTTAAGAGGTATCAAAATATTAAATAACTTAAATGACAATTCTTAGGAGTATAACTGACGGAAAAAAATGATTCCTTAATTTATATTATTGATCGCATCAAAGATTACTATTTCTCGAAAATGCCCATGTTTAAATAAAATACATCAAGCGCCGCAGTCAAGTGTATAATACATGGTCTTTCGGTCAAATCAATTTGCCGTAGTAAGCTTTTAGAGTCAAGATTTACTCATAGTGATAATAGCGAGTTTGCTGATTGTTTTGCTCAATGAAAAACTTACTCGTTAGCGGCAGAGACACAATGACTATTATACTGATATATTTTGGATACTAGAGAGCACTTTTGGTAAATTATGCCGGCTGTTACAGGTTGAATTTCAACTAGGCGTTACTTTATCTTATCAAGTAGTCACTAGCCAAGATCTAACGATGATTCTTGAATGAGGGTATCCAAATTGTAACTGTTTAGTGCGATTATATGCGTGCCAGGCGTTTTAGACAACCTTGGGTAATGTAAAAAAAACGGCTCAACCTCCTTTGAACGCTAAGGTTTTATTAACGCCAGGAGCTTAGAGCTATTATAATGCTTTCATCGCATATAGAAAAGATTTGCCTGAAGACTATGTTATTAAGTGAATACTAATTGCTGCTTTCTTCTGGCTTAAACCTTTATTTAATGAAGCGCTTCGGCCTCAATAAGCCATCCTCTGGCATGGTTACTGTGTTCTCACCTGATATTGAACTGCTAATGGAAAACCATTTGATGAATGGATTTTGTAAGGATGGAGAACGATTTGCAGCGGAGCTTATGTGCTAACCAACAGAGGGGTAAACCCTAGGCTGACCGTGTCATATGTTACGGATGTTATCGGTCAGTTCTGAAGGAAGGAGGTCATCACGGTTTAATTCCAAATTCCACCCCGTCCACCGAAAGTCACGTTCATTCCTTCCTCCCTTTGGGGCACGGTGCTGAGGACGTCATAATTCCAAATGAGCAGAAGAGCACATTTCCGGCTCGTTGAGCAAAGAGTGTCCAAAAGCTCTTCGCAGGTGTGTGCAGTCGGAGAGGGAGCCGGGGTTAGTTTGGAGACAACATTCAGAGATGTCTCCACCTGCGACCGACGTCAGAGCTCCTTGCCTCAAGTGTAGCAAATTTGCGGAACCCCAAAACCCGTGGTCCCTTGGTCCAATCATTCAGTGAGTACGGTGATTAGGATGGACATGCACCGACTACAGTTGGCAACGCGAAATGCTCACACGTACGAATCCCGCCTCGGACTTGGACGTTGCAATTGTTTCATCAGGTTGCGATACATTCACAGCAGTTAAAGAACCGAAAACCCAAGACTACATGGAGAAGACTACACACGTCAAGACATATAATTAAGGAGCTGGGCATTGAAAACATTACTTTCTTAGAAGAGATGAGTTACGCTGCTATTCATTAGGAACTTTCCGTTTATAAAACCCCTTTCCGAATTGCGATATCGACGTCCAAGGATTTGAGTCTCGAAGGGCTTGCACCAGCATAAGATGTTCACCAGATTCGAAATCTGACGTCGGTTCGTTGCTATCGCAAACTCGGAATGCCATTCCTTGGAAAGGATAGAGCGAATAGTCCCACCGTTAAAGCAGTATAGGGGGATGAAAACTGAGCGGCGCAAATGGAGCATTCACGTATCCCAACTGGAGGCCCGGCGCCCATATCCCGCCGTAGACAAGATCAAGGCAAGCGACGTGGGGAACACGGCGACCAGCTTTCGGGTTTTTTTCTCCTTTCATTTGTCCGCGCGTCGGTTCATTATGATTCGCCCGCGACATCGCAGCGTGATCAAATTATTCCCTATTCAAGGGCCGACCGTGTCTCGCCAACAACCTCTCTTTTTATTTTTATACGGCTCGCCTCCGGAGGGAAAATCGCATCATCAGACCGGGAGAGCGATGACTTTTGACATTCGTTCGGACTGAACACAAACGCGCCGCCCAGATTGGGCGCATTTCATATCGGATACGCGGCCGAGCATCAGGGCAAATTAAGTTACATGTCCAGCGCCTCGTTTTTGCGCGCAACTGCAACATATTTAATCGATGCATAGCTTATAAACACTGCGTAAAAGACTAAATAGGCGGAGGGGAGGGCACTGAATGACATTGATTAACGGGGAATCAATGAGGTGATACGACTCTTGGAATATTTGTCACTGATATTTACATATTTACCACCTGCATCGTATTTATCAAATTAATTAGGAAAATACGTAAGCATTATAAACAGTTTGGTGTGTATTGTGGTTTTCATAAAATGATAATAGCTAAAAAATGGAACGGCTACTCTCAAGGTCCTCGCGGTTTGCAAAATCATGCATAAAACTTTCAGCTGTAAAAATTTAGTTTTGATAATTCAGCACAAAAAAATGATTGCTTTGCAGTTTGAAATAGGAAACGGAAATAAAAAGGAAATACTAAATATTTTTTTCAGCAAGAAGAATTCTCAACTTAAGGCCTCGCTCTACTTTTCTACTACCAAAAGACAAAAGGGTGTATTAAAATTCAGAGCGAAAAGAGAGCAAACGTCGGGAAAACTTTAGCGGATGTGCATCCACGGGAATTATTAACTTCCTTCCTCTTTACGCGATATTTTCACTACTTTGATTATAATTTCAGTTCTGGAAAATTTTTCAGAATACTTTTGTAATGGGGGACGAGAAAAAGGAACAAACGAATATAAAATCATGTTTTAATACATAACCTAATAGAAACCCCCACAAAGAAAGAGTTTTCACGTATTAATAGAAGATATTGGACCCCGAAAATTATTTTCTGACATTTAGCGTCCAAAATGTGCCGTCGGGACTGACTTTCCGAAAATCATGAGTACGAGAAACATAGCCGTCATATCCAATGGCTATGGAAAAGCTTGAAATCAATTAAACATTGTAAAGTGAATTCCTAAATAAATGCTCACGATCACCGATTTTATTTCACTTGGAATTCGATGCATACACAATAAACGTACACTGACTGCCGGTGGAAATACAAGAGGGAAAAAAACCATTTGGAGGGAAAACAACATTTCAACGCGGCATTCATTCCGTCTATTCCTCCCCCTGCTCTCCCACCTTTTGACGCGCAAGATGCACTCCATCGGGCATTATATCCCCGCAGAGAGAGAGAAGCGGATCCCACGCAGTCTATATCGACGTGAAACGAGAAATGTTTCCCCTCTTGGCACCCCCGCACGCAAAGAAACACCCGATCCCCTCCTCCCGCTCAGCCACCCGAACCCACGCGCACTCACAACACACAGAATACATCGGGGCCTACCCGAAGTTTCGCCCGAAAAGAGAAGAGAAGACGGGGGTGGGGGCGGGCGGGGGTGGAAGAAGGGCCCAGGATTGCGTGAGAGAGATTTTGACGGGGGATGGGGGGGGAAGGGAATTTTTTTTAGGGGATGCGGAGGGGGTGTGTGTGCTGTTGGGCCGGATCGGCGGCGAGGGGGTGAGTTTAGGTGGGGTTGGCCGGCTTCCGGGGGGTTGAGAGAGTCGAGGAGGGTCCGACATCTGCGCCTCTCCGTCGTCCCCGACGAAGACTAGGGATGCTCTCTCCCACGCCCCCTTCTTCCCAGACCCCACCCACCCGCTCCCTCGAAGCAGGGTGGGGGTGGGTGGATATAAGGGGATGGAAGTGCAGGTGTTCGCCTCCCCCGCGCATCGAAGCTCCTAGCATGTCTCCTTCCGGGATCTCGGTCCAAGAGTAGTGGGAGAGTGGGCTTTTCGCCTTCGCCCTCTTTCTCTCCCGCCATCTTCTCACACAAATCAAAACGGCTGACTTCAATCGTTATACACCCCCGCCGTTTACTCACCCCGACCTTCAACAGGAGGGGGGAGAGGGGGCGGTCCCATCCCTTCACGCGCTCCCCAGGAATGATGGGAAAAAAATCCCTGCCCAATTTCCATTCAGAAATACGAATTTGCTTCATCGCAAGAACGATTCCGCATTATTTTCTAGAGTGATACGTAGGAAATTTGTGACAGAAATGACACATGATGGATCACCGGCTACATCATCATCTTCTAAGTAATCTACCGGTTAAAGGTAGGTTATGATGAAAGTCGGAGAAAATTCAACAGACTATTACACGTGCAGTAGCATTCACCTCTAGCATTTCTTTCTTCATCTCAGCGTAAGTCCAACCTTTCTTCACCCCGTCCATAAAACCTATTCTCTTTCTTCCCCTTCCCCGCACATCCTTCCCTCTGTCACGGCCTTCAGCAAACCATCGACCCTCATTACCGCTTCCAGCCTTCCTCTAATCTAACCCAGAAGTTTCCTCTCCTCACCAGCTAAGTCAAGCACTTCCTCATTCAATAAAGTATAAATTAAGAACTACTCGGGATGAGCTTCTTCAATATAATAGAACAAAAATAACAAGTGGCACGAACAAAATCGAACAACAACCGATGACGCCACTAGAAAAAATTTATCCTTAAAAATCTGCTCCATTTGCTGCGGTTCCTGAATTTATTTCACCTTACAAAACAAAAATAATGCATGGAAAACAAATTCGCAGCCTTATGACGCTGGGATAAATATTACTTCACCTTGCCGCAGATTTTTCAATATGATAAAGATTGTATTTACTTTATATCCTTCCCCTAAAAAACTTACTGCATGACGAATATTCCCGCAAACAAAATGCAAAACTATCCAATCATATGTCACAATAGTATTTAATTTTTTTAAATCAATATTAAAAATATATAATCGCAATATAATGTACACCGTTTAATCCTGAAAATGGGAAAGATCAAAAGTATGATTACTGAAACCATTGAAAATCAACAGCACGGTCAAGAAACAATTAGAAGAGACAGCTAGAAGTTATTTTATTTTATTTGTTTGCACTTATTTTCCAAGTAACCTGAATTCAATATTTAAAAAATTCATGATACCGTTTCACTCTAAAAAAAAGAAACGGCAATTCAGGTATTTTTCAAGAATTCTGGAAACTCATAAAAATAGGTACTCGGGGAAAGCATTAAAATTGCGATATGATGCCTCTTCAAACACTATGGGAGGTTACAATGAATCATTGCGATAAGGAATTTGATGAAGAAAACTAAACAGAAAATGAGACGAGAAAAACAGAATAATAAATAGTTCACTAATATTAGAGAAAAGAATAGGAATAGAATAGGCGAATAGGAATAGGATTATCTTTCTTTGTAAATATTAATTTAGACAAATTTTATCGCCAAATTTTTCAATGAGTCCTCTCGCGGCAAAATGTGTCATGCAATAACTTTTGGAAAATTACGGACAGGCGAGAGGCAACGTGCAAGCAAACAGTGGACGAATCTAATTTGGGATGATTAAAATGAGTACGCGAATTAATGGTCGCTCGTATTCATATGATTTCCCTAAATATAGAGCACACCCTTTGATCATTAGTCTACCGGTAGACAGCATATATTTCATATGGTAATCACATACGGTGAAAACACGTTCATAAAAAAGGATGGAAAAAATAAATGGAAAAAATATCTGACCGTTCATCCAGGTTAGTATCGCGCTGTCCTGGCCACCCAAAGGTTTTGGGTTTGACTCCTGTTTCAAACACGTATTTTGTGCTTGTCATAGAAATGAGGTCAGAGGTTAGACGATGCGACATAAACGTCGTCGTTAAAATACCTAAAAACCCGTTCTTAAACCACTTACATCAAACAACAAAACGCACATATTCACAAACGAATTATCCACGATCTTATATTGCATCGTATCATTTTCTTTTCTCATTAACGGACAAGACGGAAGTAAAGAAACTGACAGATGAATGGCTGAAGGAAGAAGGGAGGGGAATAATAATATAATATCCGAAAAAAACTCATTCTCGATGAGGACGGATTCACTGCACCCACTACTACCTTCCAACCGCGGGAACTTGGCTCAGCAAGCTTTTTTTTACCTCGTTCGTGTCATTTGTTATGGGTGCAATTTATTATACCTGTTCCGCCAATTATATCGCGTATTGAACATAATTTCGAAGGTCGACTAATTTTCGGGTGGGAGGAGCGAAGCGAGCGATTTCCGCGCAGCTGCTGTGCCGGGGCAGCGGCGGAGGAATTTTCGGCCGGGACCTCTCCCTCTCTGCCCCCGCGCGCGCACCAAGGGGCGGAGGGAGGGGCGGGGGGGCCGCACACCGCTCGCTCGCTGTCACGCAATGCCTTCCCGTGATGCTCCGGCACGTACTCCCCCGTCGCGCCGCCGCTCATACTCGGCCGGAGTAATGCGCTCAAAATTCTGAGGACTACGATGGAACGCTTAAAGAAGTTTTTGGCGAAATATCACTTCACTTAGAATTTGGTGAATTTTACCTCATTTTAAAGAAAAAAACTCTCATCTTTCCTAAGAAACAAAATACTATCCCCTTGCCGAACCAATTTTCGAGCAATTTGCCTACAAATGTAAGCTGTTTTACAAGCCATAGATTACTGCTATGCGCACCGGAGGAAGAATATTTTTAAAAAATTAGGACTTTTTAGCACCTAGATTTCGTCGAAAAACTACCGGTGAGTAGTTTGTATGTTTTCTCACTATTTATTAAAATTAATCTTTTACTCACCGCAGTATTTTTTACAGAATCACAAAAAAACCTTCTGTTTGGAAGGCTTTTTAGTCGTACGGCGTGAAAAAATGAGTCAAGTTAGAGATTTATGTAGATATATTTATTAAATTACAGAGAATTGTTGACTTATAACACTATATGTAGGATGATGCTTTCGGGCAATGCTGCGTTTTGTTCATTGTGAAAATCTCAACGTTTCGTTTCTCTTACTGGAAACGTCATCAGGAGAATGAGCGTTTACCGGCTTTAGTTCGCTCTTAAAAATCATCGATGTCCGTTCCACCATTGTAGAGCCGATTTGAATATTTTTCGGATGACGTTAGCCGTTGGGTTTTGCTGGAGCCAAGAGATAAAGAATGAAGAATAAGAGAAGCGAAACGTTGAGATTTTCATACTGAACAAAACGCAGCATTGCCCGAAAGCATCTTCCTACATAGATAAGAAAAGCTGCGAAATCCTTCAAATAAAAATATATAACTATATTTTTGCACCACTAATATTACAATATTTATTTCATACTTCTTGCAGACGCTGAAAGTAAAATATAAAATTCGAATATGGTCTCCATTATGACTCGGGGTAATACCTCGCTCAAACTACCTTAAAATAGGAGATAAATTAGAGTTAGACGACGAGAAGGTTAAGCATCCGCTAATGAGTTCGTCAAATTCCTCGTGCTCTGCGAGTCCGGATAGAACGGGAATTTTCGGACGTGAATTATAGGGTGGGAGGGTTATCGATTGCTTGCGATCTCTTCGTAGCTATGTCGATTAATACAGCAAAAATTTCGAGAACGCACGGCTCACTTTTCGTGGGGAGTGGCCATATTATAGACTTCGAAATTATAGACATAGAAAATTATGATATATTAATCATGCTATGAAAAGGCTACGATAACACAGCGGCCAAAAATTCATTATACCTTTACAATCAATTCAAAGTAGAAATGAAGGATCTGAGACATGTTCATTCTCGCTATTAGCTCTTCGAAATTTATCTTAAGAACGATTTTTTTTATTCCTGGGAAACGTTAGGGATTAATTCACTATATTTAAACTCAGAGTCTGGAATGAATAAATCTAGAAACGCACCGAACAATTAAGTGGATCAGCGTCAAGCGGAAGAATCGCAAGCCTCTTTGATGACGGACGTACCAAAGGTTTGAAAAAAGGTAGGAGTAAAGAAAATGTTATTTATTATTTTCCTCAATAAATGTCCCAATTCAACCAAACGAATTCAGGATAAAAGATAAGAATACGATAAAATGTTTAAATAGAAAACAAATATTTTGGTCATAACCCTGCATTTTTGCATTTTCAATTACGAATCTGTTCCCCAAGGAAAGGATATAAATTTTTGGTTGAAGTTTTATTACTTACCATTGATTTCATGAACTTAAAAATGACTCCTATCGTATTCGAAATGAGTATATGCTTCAACGAGTGAGAAACGAGTACATTCTTCAAATAACACTCTTAATGAAATACACAATTTTCAATTTTGTACATGCATAACGATAATCGATAAAATCTTAAGTATGCCTCAGTAACTCAACGATAATCTTTAATTTATAAATATAGTGTCGGTTTTAATACAAGAGTTGGTCTCTGAAGATGCTTCCCTACATACCGGTTAATACCTTAGTTTGACACGAGTATTCATTGCTAATATTAGTTCTCAGCCCTTAGGTGTTCAGCGTCAATGTTGTTGAAAAATACTGCAATTCTACCGAAGTTACTCCATGAAATTCTCAGATCAGGTTACTCTTTTGCAGAAAAATCAGTTTGCTGCTACAAGAGGAGCGTACTGACTACCGATGGGAGCCATGTGTTCTGCCCAAAGTTAGTGCTGTGTGAATGAGAGCGAAGAACCACGACCAGATTTTTTTATGATGGATAAAATGTCTTCCATTCACCGGCGGCACTTAAGCCGTCATAGGTATGGTGGCCATGGGGGAGAGGAAAGACACTCACCTTGCACTGGAACTTCCTTCCGTTGGCCGAGGGCGGGTGCGAATGCGGGGGCACCAGTCCCCCTGGGGGCACGGGCGACCCCCCGGCCTTGGAGGCGGCGTCCAGCGGGGGCAGAGAGGTGGCTGGGGAGGCAGGTCCGTGGGATGGCGACACGGGCGCCGAGACGCCCCCGCTCAGCATGCCCCCGCCGCCGTCCGCGGAGGCGGAGCGGTGCTGGGGGTGGGAGGGGGCGTGGGGGGCGGGCAGGAGCAAGGGGCCGCCGCCCCCGCCGTACGGGGACGGCCCCGGGGGCTCCATCCCGCGGCCCCCGCCACCTCCGCCGTCATCCGAGGACCCCTCTCCTGCGAATGCAAATAAATCATTCAAGGTGAGATACGAGCACATTGACATTGGTGAAGTGAATCAAGGAAGAGAGCGCCATTGAATGACCGTTACTACGAGTGATCTTATCAAATAATATAGGCAAAGCCTATTTCGCTAGAGAAAATAAAAATAATCATAAAATTTCACAAGCTGGCAAGACAATTTACCGCACCCTAATATTCCTACCTCATTATTGCCACTCCCCTATGAAGAAAAAGATAACTTTGTCATATAACTTGTAGAACTTCCTAGTATTCTTAATTAAATAAATGGGAATGTGTGGAGTTCATGCTGGAATGGGCTTAATATGGGAAGATCTCAACTCCAGAAAGCCAACCTTCGTTTTTTCAACCAACACTCATTGCCAGTGGAGACTCTATTGCAAGTATTCAAGTAAATTCCTTTCCTTAAAAATCTTTTAAGAGTGTCTATGGCGATATAATTGAAGGTCTTAAATGAGTTAGATCTATCGGACTGCAATAAACAATTAAAATGGTGATCATATGACCTATTACAACTTAAGCACGACACAATATTCCTGTAAATATTCAGGACGATTGTATTGAATTAAATACCAACAAAAAAAGGTAATATATAGCATGCCAGACAAAAAACAGGCGTTTGCAACCTATAGAAAATCACGTCGAGAGATTTGTATCGTTGATGCTAAGAAAGAGTTGGCAGGAAACGTGACTGCAAACACTCCCCCCTCTTTGATTTAATTGATACATTTATGCACAAGTTTTGCCAAATCAAAATATCGCCTCTCTTAAGAAGCAGTAATAAGGAGTCTCCAATAAGGCAGAACATGATTTAAAAGTTTTCCATTTCAACAATATACTCATGAAAGTCAAAGTAATTGATTCTTACCTTTTGGACCAGACTGGTTCCCTTGCAGATCGGCTGAGTTCATCTTTGCCTGAGAAAAAAGAAAATAAAATTTCATTTCAGGATCCAGACAAAGGAGTAAATACTCTCTAAACATACCAAATACCTTATTATAGAGTGAAAAAAATTCTGATAATATTTCTGTTATCATCAAGAATAAAGTTTGTGATAAAAGGAGCCCACACCTTCGTGGCGCAAGCGAAAGAAACTCCTAGATATACCAACCACCAAGAGTCATAATGAAAGAGGCAAACCAAAAATCCAGCTCGGAGTGTGGTATGGGCACATTTGAACCTGCGAGTGTTGCATACGATTCTAAATTAATTGTGTCTGGAGTAGGAGGGAAGCGATGGCTGTAGAAAAATTGTGAAAATGAAAGGGCCACTTAGGATCTCTGAGAAACGACAGGGAAAGCAGTTTTGTCTACACAGAACATTTCTGAAATCAAATTACATGATCGCCATTAGAACCGCGGTCATTGAGAAAGGTGGAGTGATGAAGCTAATGTCGGTACGACGGAGAAAATGGAAAGAACTGAGTACAAACACAAAAGTTTCGTTCACACATAAGTAACAAAGTTTATGTATTAAACGGAATGATTGCTTCCTTAAATAATCACCCATTAATCAGCACATTCAAGGAGATCTAAAAGAATCTACCACTCGTGGACTGCTCCTGTCATATCATGCTTTAATTAATAAAGGACCTCAGGCGCGAGGCCAGCGGGAACATGTACTGCATGATAATTACCTTTTGCCATTCAAAGAAATGAGCGAGTTTTCAAATATAATTATCACTCAGTATATTTTACCTTCTCTATGACATAACTGTAATGAGAATTCAACGAAGGAAATGATTAATTACACTAAACTTGTGAAAAATGTAACTCATTTAGCTTGACAGTGATCTAGCGAATACTTATCAAGATCGTAAAAAGTAGCTGTGCCGCCATTTCCCCCGGTGTATGCTTCCATATTTGCAGGACTTAGGGCCATGAGTTTTCATACGTTCACGTTACCGAGCAGTAAATCGGCCCAAAGTTAAACATACCCAAGGGATAAATAGAACACAGGGTTCACTCTGTAGCAACTACTGATGCTCAAGTCAATTATTATCCAGGAAAAGAATATTTGAATGAAGTGGATCATAGCCACAAAACGTTTTCTACAATCCTTAGCCGCAAAAACGTAAGATTTTGAACATGAACAGTAGCAATAACTTCGTAAGCTCCACAAAAATATTTATTGGTACAACCGGTTTCGCCAGATACGGCATCTTCAGGTATACATAAATATTTGTTGTGGAGCTTACAAAATTATTGTTACTGTTCATGATGCAGTGGCTCCACCGAGTAACGCCGGAAAGTATTGAGTTTACGTAAGATTTTATTTGCTTGCTTAGCTAGTTAAATTATCAATGCATTTATATACATATTTATTAGGAAATAAATACAATCTAAAATACAATTTTTTAAAAACTCCACAGATTATGGGACACACATTCAAAGTTTATAGCTCATTTTAACGTTTTGATGCCAAAGGGAAAACGTTTTCTGTTTATCATACCATTCGACATACGCAGGACGTATTCATATCATAAAGAAGTACTAGAATTCCATTCAGGTCAAAAAAACTTCAAATAAAAGTTCAGTTGAACGAGCAAAATTTAGATGGTTAGTGGGTTACCAATCCCTGCTTGATCTGTCCTCACCTCGTAGCCATATTTGCTGCCGAAGACGCCTCCGTGTCTTGGAGGAGGCCATGACATCTCAGCTTCCTTGGCGTGCGGACTGGCGCATTGCTGCACATGGGAGAGGAGTGAATGAGGAGATGGTGGGTGGGGGGAGGGGCGAAAGAGAGAAGGACCTATTTATTCACTCTATGGACAGGGTTTTTGCATTTCATTCAAAAAAAAAAACAAATACACAACAAACATTATCTATGAAATACACCCCATGCAACATGGACACTGTTATTCCTTTGGAGTAAAATCACAAATTTTGAAGGGAAAGGAATAACGAAAACATCTATAATCATGCGGGGCTTTATGAAAATGAAAGTTGTATGGTAAAGTATTGTATTTCGCCATTATTCTAATGGGAACCGTATTTTCATAAGCTTAGGCAATTTTTCTGGGATGATTTGAACCAAAATAATTGAATTACTACTGAAATGGTACAGTGCATAATAATTATATTGCAAGTCTGACCACCATAAGGGCGTCAATTACAAATTGGACTAGTTAACATTGGTAATTCATACATTTGAAATTCATGGAGCTACGAAAAAACCCCTTGATAACTGATATACAGAGATATAAAGGATTTAAGGTTTTTTATTTCAAAAACCTTACCCGGTGTCAAGCCCGAGAAAACTTTGCGAATATATAGAGATAGTCAAGAAAGACATTAATTCCAGAAAAATACTTAAATAATACCCATACGCTCTTATATAAAATATAATGCAAGGACAACTACCTGCATGTAAAACACGGTGAATGGTAGCTTATACGTCGAAGCCTCTGGCGTTACGTTAAGTGACGCGTCTTGGAAACTAGCTCGGATTAGAGCATTTGGACCGCCCCAGCTAACACCGATATGAGTGATTTTTATGGATAACGTCATCATCAAGGAAAAGTACAGGCAGGACAGGAAAAGGGTATGTGACCTTAGAAGTAAAGACTTCGCATATCGTTGAGCTTTTTTTATAATAGGCAGGTTTTTCTCTTACTTATCACGCCAAAATTTGGGTTGGTGATCGATTCATTATTATGACAATTTTATACTGCACCTAAAATAAGGATGCAAGGTGTAATGCATGACTAAGGACTTGAAAATTAAAGACTGAATTTAGCGTGGAAATGATTTTTCCAAATATAATCTAAAAAAACATTACCTATAAATGAAATTCTGCCGGCCACTTATAATTGCAAATCCAATTCGACCTGGTCAACAGATGGCAAAATTTTCATCCATGTGGGAAGGTCCATTTAAATATCTGGCGCTGAGAGTTTGTCACTAAAAATTACGATATAAATCATTTGAAACAAAACGGCAGGATAGATACCACAGGACTCGAGAAACTCATCTCCAAAGAAGATCCGAAGAAATGTTTTCGGCATTTCTGACAAAGTATAATAGCGTGGAAGTAGTAAGATTAAATGCTCCAAGCCTATATTCTCATTAGTCAACAATGAAAAGCAGTTGGTCAATTCCGCGAAAAATGGTGGATATCGTTCATATTATTGAAGAATGATCAGTATTTTTGTAAATCATCCGGATTTCAAATACGTTTTCGACCATTAATCACCATTAGCCGATGAAGTGGGAGAATCAATTAAGTAGAAGTGACATAACATGGCCAGTACAACGAATAAAATTTTGAAGAAATGTAGCTCCTTGATTCAAATAATCTATTGCAGACGAGTTACACAAAAATGCCCGAGTATTATACTTCTTTCGATATTAACTTTTTGGCATTTCTGAATTTACGCAATGCTATATCTCCATAAAAGTCCTCGGAGAATGAAACCAAAATTATATCATCGCAATTTATTTCATGAAGTGTAACTAATGCAACATAAACCATGCTGGAAACATTGTAAAAGCTGGTAAATAGGACAATGTTTATTGCTGGGAATTCAAAACATTAGCGGCATTTTGGTATTCATCGGCATTGTGATTCATCAAGCTTCATCTGCACGATAGTAAGTCCACGGGGCGTTGGTGTATGAGCAACATTTCCGCCACGATTCAGATTTCGATGCAAACCTCGCAGCAGAAGATCCACACGGTCGGTCGGTCGACCGGTAGTACGAACGGAGTCGATGAGCCTGTCCCCTTGAAGGGAGAAAAAATATCGGCGCGCGGAGAAGTTTCGTGTGGGTGGGTGTGGGGGTGGGGATGGTGGTATGTGCGACGGAGGGAGTCCCCTGACCTTACCCACGCGCCCGTCGTACACGAAAAAATCCTCCTCCTTCCCGCATCCCCCTCCCCGCAACTCCCCCCCCCCGGAACAGCGCCTCCTCCCATTCTGATCCGGCCACAATGGACCTCCTCCTCCGCCTTCTCCTTCGACCTCGCCCCACGGCCTCCTCATCGACGTAGGTCGGGAGGTTACCGGCGCCTGCGCACTACTATGCCATGCATCGCGCGGAAGAAGACGTGCGAACAGAGGAGACGGGGCACATGGGGGGATGCGACAGATCCTCCGTCGCGCAATGTCCGTCGGGGCAGGAAAACGCAGACGGCATCGCAAACCCAAGCAGGTAGCTCACGATAAAATTTTCCATAAAACATTTAATGAAAATAAGTTTTAATACCAGCCGCGCACGGTAATATTATTCGATAAAATATTCAAGAAAACATTTCACCAAATCATGAGTAATACCAGTATCTAGTCTAAAAATTTCCATAACACATCCGGTGTCCGACATCCGGTCAATGTTCCCAAGCACCCTGGTTGTCTGCAGACAATTTCATTAAGTTACCAGTTTTGCAACTGATTTCTTTAAATGTTTTACGATAAATTTTTCATGAGCAAGAAGAAGTAAAAAGCGCAAAATTTATAGTGCTCGCTCGTAAATAATCATTTTCGTAAAACCCAGTTTTACGAAACGTTTTATGTAATCAATCTGGCTATATTTATGCATCGTTAATATCGTTATATATAATCGTTCAGTCAAATGTCAATCAAAATTGTACTAAATTCTGTGGCGGAATATTTCACCGAGAGCGAGTCAGGAGATCACAGTGGTTGGTTATGATTGCTTTGAACTATTTTCTTGAATGCTTGATTTCCACGCCGAGGGCCTGGGATGGGACACTTTCATTGGGGGCCATATTTTCCATTGGATACCCGATTCATATTTCATTTTCATACGGAGAGCATTTAAAGATCAGAACTTCCCTCGGGTCGGACACATGGTTTCTCACCTCGTGGATTCATGCAATCATATTTTTGTAATACCTGAAAAGTGGAGAGTGAAATAAATGTCTAGTGATAAAAATACTAGCAATTTAATACTCTGTTAAAAATTTCTAGATATTTTCACAAAGGACAACAACTTTATGTGTATCTCGATGTCATTTACCAACTGATTCAACGAGAATTTCTCTCCTCCGTTCCTCCCTACACCCTGGAATCACTGGCTCCGATCCATCCTCGGATTTAATGGTTTCTTCCACCGCGAGAAATAATTGGATCTGCTGTTAAAAATAAAATTGAGTTTTATTCCTTATTACTGGGACGATACACGTGCCTCACTTAGGCAAGGAACAATGCTTTACAATGACATTTTATTCTCTAATAATATGATTGATAGATATACATTGATTTGAGAGGTTGGACCTACCTGGCTGTATCATTGAGTGGCGCTTCTATTTTGAATTCCTCAACACTTACCTGTCTCGCGTGTCTGCTTTAGTTTTTAAAATTAAAATATCCCTGAGAATGTATGCGTGCACCAAATTCTAACGCAAAATGACCACGGCCATCGACGCCTATCCACTTCGAAATGCATTAATACACATAAAATACTGCATACTTCCTTAAACTTTCATAGCATACTGCTAGCGTGTGGTTGGTTAAAATCTACCCCCTGTCACACACTATTGAGCTGGCCAGCAGAGCATTATGTAAACGTATATTGATGGACAGACTATGGGGCAGTCGTAAGCGTCGTAAGGTCCCTTCCAATTTCACTCACGGATGGGATAGGGAGTCGAATTGGAAATAGGTCCTCAATATCGCTTCCGGGAGCGGGGAGGGAGGAGGGATAAGGGGGAGGGGATGGAAGGCCGTCAACTGCCTCCTGCCTCTTCAAACTGGCTCGCGTCGAAGGATTATTACAATGTGCGGTGCGGAATAAGATATTCCCCCTCCCAAAATCGAACCTTTTAAGGGCCTTTATGGGCATTGGAGCGCCGGGGAACAGAGAGAGAGGGATGGGTCTTTCCGAACGCGTCCCACTCCTCGATGATCGGAAGGGTAAACCGAACCCTTTTGTGCGCTCGGACGTGTGCGTGAGTGCGCGCGACACGTCACTGTATAAATAAGGTCTTCGGCCTCACCCGCTGACGGCTGCGGTGCTGCTTCCCCTGCTCCATCAATGGTGCACTGACTGACGACTGAGCGACTCAATTGCTTTACCCACCGACGACAGCGAGGCTCTGCTAACAATTCCTCGCCATTCTCGGGGACTCCTCTCCGGCGTCAAAACAGTTTGCGGAGGACTGGCCGAAACATTTGCTCGAGTCCATCGATAAAGAAACATCTAGTCAGCCGCAAGCATTTTGAGAATTATGAAGTTTTCTTTAGTTGCTTATGGCTAATTGAAAGCTAAAGATCTTTTTTTTTTAAGAACCGAGCGATTAAAGAGAGCGGTGAGATGGTATTTTTTTTATTTGTAGAGAACACAGTGACCATTTTATGCCACCAATAGGTACCCATCAACTACAAGTGGGGGGGCAATAAGGTCCCACAGGAGATGCCACGAAATTTTCGGCCAAGGGTCTCTCTGGTTCGATTCTACATTTGTCAACGGAGGGTTTCAGAGAGAACGATGGACTTCCGAAAAATTTGAAATTATATATCTGCTAAAATAGACACTTTACAATTCGCCATGAAATAATAAGCTGAATTATTAAGAATTGCAATTCAAGAGGTGGAATGCATTTTATTCATAGTTTACGGAATGCTTTAACAAGTGGAAATTGCTAAGTTCGCATTATTTCTTTTCAAGTTAAAGACAATCAAAGGAGTAAGGAAGGCAACCCTCAAAGCACTAATCCATCTGCGTTAGTTTAAGAGAAAATTGGAATAAATCAAAGACGTAATTAAACGTTAGATATACGTAACGGGAGATGAGATCCAGGAATCAGGAGAACACATGTGTCCAATATATTTCCAAACTATAAACAAAAGTAAGAACTACCAATGCATATCCGTAAATGAAATACCTTTGTTTTAGTAAAAAACGATCAAAATCGTCCCGGATGTTTCAACACCAGGCATTTATTTTACAAGGTTAAATATCTTCCACCAAATTTATGACCTTGTTTACGACAGAAATAATTTTCTTGCAACGAAATTAACTTCCACAAAAATTGTTTTCAACGATACCGCCGGGGAGATTCGGTATTAGACTTGTATAAGCATAAACACTCAAAGATGCATAACAGAATAGAGCCTCCGTAATATCAACAAATCCATCGTTAAACCTAGATACCAGATTAGCTTGATCATTGATGAATAGACACGGTGACAACGGATGACAGCTACTACGGATTGCATCAGGCGAAACAATGTTGCATCCTTACTAGAAGTGGAGCGCTATGATTGTCGTCGTTGGACTCTGTGTTGGCTCACTATTGGATAGTAATTTGCGACACTCACATGAGCAGAGCGGACTTTACTTCTGCAACCTACGCTGAGCTCTTCGATTGCATCAATGGATTTCGCTGGAGTACTTCGGAGGAGGGGGGATGTTCAGCCGCTCAAGGATCCACACCTGGGGGTGCAGTCGCATTGGTAAGGGAAGCAAAGCCATTCCTCCCTCCCTTCCTACAACGTAAGTGAGCGGAGGAAAGGGGAGGTTTCGCCGGGCGGCCATAGGTGTCGGCTGGCGGGAAATGCAAAAAGAAAAGACATCGTTGCGGGAGGAGGGAGGGGGTGTGGGGGGGGGAGGGGGAGAGGAGGGAAGTGAGCCAAAGCGATAAGTCGTGTTTTCTTCTATCCCCCCTCTCCCGGACTTTTTCATTCTCAAGTTCAATAAATAACAACCCTTCGGGGGGGAGTGGAAAAATTTTTTCGAGAACTGGACCGATTATGATTTCGCCTTCGCAGTAATAATGTATGAAAATACACGCTTTTTTTACTCCGCCGTCGCAATTTCGCAGCTAATGTTAATGGATCCCTCGATAAAGGCTTTCCTGCCGTCTGAGCGGGGAGGGAATCGGACATTGGCCCTCCCCCACAGAAGCCCCCCCCCTTCACCCCCTCCCCATCCCGAGGCTTCCAATGAATCAGGAGCGGAATTTCTTATCTCGTAAATTTCAATTAGAAACGGAAACTTTATTGCAACCTCCCCTGCCTACCTTTCATTTCTTTCCGCTTCCCCGCCACCTATTTCCCCCCCCTTCCGGTCGTTCTCATCACAACGAATCCAAGGCGCAGGGGAGAACAAGAAAAAAGCCAGATGCATAAACGACTTCGCGTAAATTAGATAGGGCTGGCTCAATTAGGTTTATGGAGACGTTAAAACAATAGTCTTAAAGGGAGTCCTCCTGCTTGGCCTTTCGCTGCATTTCGTCGGGGTCCATCAGGTGTGTAATAGCACTGCACCCCATTTTCTCCGTTTGTTATTAAGATAATGTGTTATGGTTCGCGGATTTTTAAAGCGAGTCTCTGAATTCAGCTCCGAAGCGTCTTTCTACTTTTTTTTAAAGTAATCCCAAGGTTCGGAGGCACAGGTGAATGCAGCGAGAAGCATCTGTTTTGGTGTCATAACAAAGTGGTTAACTCCTGCACCGCCTCGCACCATCCCGGGCGTCGATTCCGAGCCTGCGGCAAAAAATTTCCAGAGGGGAAAAAAACATTGGTGTCAGAGGACGAACCTGAAGGTCGCTTAAAAAACTACGAGAACGGAAAAAAGAAGCACGTGCATGTGAGTCGGTTAATCTAATGCCTTACTCCCAAAGTACATTATCCACTCGTCCTAGTCTAAAAGAATGCTTTCAAATCATTGACGCAAAAAAGCGAGGAGCAGAAAAAGTATGAGCACAGGATCACAGCGAGGGTATAGAAAATATTTCTTCGCTTTTTAAAGTTACACCTTTATTTTTAAACTATTTCCTCTGGGTGGATTTTTATAAAGTTAAGTATTTCAGATAGATATGGCATGTAGATAGATATAATTGCGACTTTAGCGAGATTTCGTGAAACATCTGCACTTATGTAGAAAGATAACTTTGAAAGTTTCATTTCGAGTGTTATCAGGGGAAAAGATTAAATAAATGAGGATCTCATGATCAAGGATCGCGAAGCATTTTCTAAATATTCGCACAATTTTTTATTTTTTCGGAATATAAAAAGGGATGGAATATAAACGATAAGGAATATGGAAATAAATAATGACAAAGAACGCTGGATAAAGATTACGCCTCAAATAAGTAAAGCTAGCAGTCGTAAGATCTTTTCACTTGTGCAACGGCCGCTGCCCATTCCGGCTTCCGGCCTGAAATAACAAATTAAGGCGCGAAGCTTGGATCAATTGACGTGTCAGATGGGAAAAATTGGAAATGAAGCCGGAAGAAAAAAGAGGTGAGTAAATGATCAGACGGACTCTATAATTGGCGTTCCGAAATCACGCGCATTAACTCGATCGAGCCACTGGACGTTTCCTTTAAATAAGTTATAAGCAGGAGGGAGAAAGACAAAAGGGCGACGAATTGTCTCCGGTGCGAAATGATTTTGACGATGTAGGGAAATACGGAAAGAAAGACGAACGTAGAAACAAGACGAGATGGAGATTGTTTGCTATAGAGTGAGAGAGAGAGAGATTCGTTGGGAGTGCGGGGGTCTTCAGTGCAGGAACGGCACCGGTGGGAGAGAGACAGAGCATGGGGCACAGGGCAGGTAGTTAATACGCAAAGGGTTAAGAGATGCAAGCAGTGCGGTTTAGGGGTGTCCGCGATAAGGGACATAAAAAGGGGGAAGGGGGTCATGATGCCGCCGGTGGTCCGGGCCGAGGGAAGGAGGGGGGTAGATTTTTTGGGACCCTCTCCCCCCCCTCTAACGCATGCAAACACAAAAGGGGTTTTTCCTTTAGGGATCTCGGAACCCTTTTTTTTAGAGATCGGGGGTTGAATGGGCAGGGAGCGGGGTGGGGGTAAGGATGGTTCTTAAGAGAATGAGCGCGGAGAGACAGAGGGCCGTGTGAAAAAAAAGAGGCATCCGCCGCGGTGCTATATGCAAGAGATGATGGTGGGGGTCGAACCTGTTTTGCATGGCGGGACGATTGGGACGGAGAAGACAGACGGACCGATGCGCTTAAGGGAAGCCCCCCTCCACCATCACCCTTTTTCTTCTCAACGGGAAAGAGAGATATATAAAAATAATATATTCAAGCACATGGGGGTTTGTTCCTTTTTTTTAACGGGTCGAGGAATGGGTGGTTAGGAAGAGCTGGGTCGTTAAGGCGTTTGTATGGAAGGGCAGGAAAAAAGGGGGTAGGGGGACGACGCTAAGAGTAAAGGGATGTAAAAAAGGGGTACAAAGGGGAGGGGAGTCCAGATCGCACCCTCTCTCGATCCGCCCCCCTATCCGCATACCCCCGCACGTTAGACACAAGGCTGCCACCTCGTACGAACTCACCCACGGAAATTTTCATTGACGGCAAGAAAACATCGCTACTGAGTTTCCTCGATCATCAACATCCTGCCGTTCATTATTAATTAACGGATTTGGAATATTCGTTAGTATTAATCATCATTTTAAAGAGTCCAATCGTGTGATTCGTCAAAAAGAATACTATTTTCGTAGCGGAGACCCGGAAATCATCCGGGGGTTCGGTACGAGACGGGCACGTTGGCAGCTCCGCTTCCAACTAGAGTCCGCCATTCCTCCCGTCCCGCCGTGTCCTCCGTCCGAGAACTTTTTCTTCTTCCTGTCCAAAAGGTGAGAGTGACAAAGCTTCGTGTTCCCCTCGTACGTGCAGGGACATGTGTGTGTGGTGACACAGTGGGACACCCGGTGCCAAAACTTCCGTCGCCAGATTCCCTCTGTTGACGCTCCCCCACGCCGACGGCGGACTCCTGAATGGGCCGCTACTTTCTTCCCTCGCAGTAAAAAGATTCACTTTTTTGTGTCTTTCCTCGCTTCCTTTCTCCTCTCCGTCGGCGACACTTCTTTCCTTTCGCCGCGGAGGGCATTCATCACCTTCCGGCCATCCCACCCCCCAACAGTTCCCCCTCCGCTCAAACAACGTGCGACGCAACGCGAGTCCCCGTGGCCAGTAAATGTCGTCGCCCAGACAAAAGGCAGTGTTCCGCTCTTTACAATTAACGCCACTTGGTCAATTACTACAACTAGACCCCTGAGGGGTCAAACTGCGACGTGGACATCACCGATTGCCGCTCTCCGTATAGATTTTCGTCTTGAACCCAGTTTATATTTACCTGCATCGCATAGTCACCAGAGACAGAAGCTAACAACGGCCCTTCTATAACTTATCCAATGTCTAGCGAAGATAAAATAATTAAAAACGGCGATTCCTCATTTTCACAGCATTATTTCGACAAATAAATAGCGTTCTCGCCTTGCTAAGAGAATATAGAAACTCGGAACTGATACAACACATCACGTAGCACGTTAATTGTTCGCGGGGTTTGCGCGTTGTTTGACCGTTCCGTTAAGTGCTAGACTCGCCTCTAAGCAGTCAATTCACAAACAAGGCACAAAGAGCAAGAGGTATTTATCTTTTATGATTACTCACTATTCGAGTCGTCATTGAAATTTCTCTTCCATTGCCAATGAATTAGCTATTAAGGTCATGAAATAAATTATTGACAGCGAATTAAAATTGAAGCATGAGTGCCCGTGACGATATCATTCGGACGTACAATTTAAATAAATCAATTTCCGCACGAAAGTTCCCGCGCATCGGAATGCAACTACAAACCGATGTGGTCTCTGCTCTAGAATACGAGCTCCCAACGCAAGATCGGCGCCCCGTGGCTTTACATGCACGAAGCAATATATCGACACGAATTTCTGTTAATTATGGGCATTTTGCTTGTGTTCCCATTGAATGCTCCCACCACTCCTACGTGAATTGTGCAACACGATCGCATTTAAAATCTTCCTGCGTTTGGTTGGCATTGAAAAACAAATTATAACTTGATTGCTACAGTAATTAAAGGATCGTATTCCGAAAAGTATTCTCATTGGGGTGACGACTCATTTTTTTTACTCCTATAAGTAATAATTCGATTGCGTTCATACGATTAATTTGTGATTTTATGCGTAACTTGGTGGAACACATTGATACTGAATTAGGTCATTTGGTGATTCTAATCAGAATTATCTGGGTATTGAAAAAAGGGTCAGTGTCTAATTTAGTGTGTCAAAATACTTCAACTTAATAATAACATGGATTACTCATAAAGAAAATTACTTTCAATCTTTATCACAACGATTCTCCAGGCTTATTTAGGACATACAGGCACATGCACATGCCAGACCTGCCAGTATTCCATAAATCTTTGGTGAGAGTAATCCTTTCCCAGTTAATTATGAAAAGGACATATAGTTAACAAATAAATCACAGAAATGTTACACAGTAGCATTCAATCTTTTAGCGCATAAAATAACGATACGATTAGAGCAACTTCGGACTTTTATATACGGACGCAAAATAAGATTCCATCGATCACGGACAAGCTACGTGCCGAAGTCCCTCGGATTCATAGCCTCAAGGCAAAGCTGTCGATGGGCACTCTCGCTTGGATGCGCTTCGTCCTGGACTAAATCACACAATGAAAGCTTTCGCAACGTTCTCCGATACGAAGACCATTAGATATTCTTACTACTGGCCTTTTACCCTTTCCTTGGACTAATCCTATCTCCTTCTGGTCACAAGTTACCCGTAAAATGTGAAACAGCCTTAAAAAAACCTTAATCCTCATCCCTTAAAACATCTTCCTTTGTCACCCCTGTACCTCGATTCCGCAGAGATTTTTAGTCGGCAACTTCTTTCTTTTGTTATTCACATGCTTCCTCCTTTCCCATCTCCTTCAATATTTTCTGCATCGTCTCCGTCCGTGGATCTGAATTTTCCTTGCAAACCAGGCACCACATTTAACTTGTCGAAACCATCCTTCAAATTCAAAAATCCTAACCTCTTCGCTTGTCTCCCCCAGAGGGTACTTGCTGGAGAGAACGCAGTATAACTTCAAAATTATTTATCCTACATTGTACTTGGTATTGTAAAACTTATAGCCACCATCACCTCATGCACCTGCCCTTAATTTTATTCCGAAATAGTTTACTTAAAAATATAGGCAGTACATATAGCGTAAACTAAATAACGACTGGACTCCGATGAAAATCTATTCGTATACCGGTAGGGCGGTATTATTAAATAAGAGTTCAAGTGAGGGGTTTAAGGTGAGTTTTCATTCCAATTTTGATGCCATCCAAACTACTTCCGCATTAGTGACTTTACTCAATATTTCACCATTGGAACTATAAATATGTGAATTTACTCAATAATCCACCGCTAGAACTGTAAATTAGTGAATTTACTCAATAATTCACTACTGTAATTAAAAGAAATAACGTGTAAGACAGAGCATCATCTAATGATAGCCCCTTTACGAGTAGGTGCTGTACTGTGAGGTATTGACTTACTGACCTACTCCCGCTGCTATCACACGACAACTGACCCAACGACTGTACCACATTTCCAAGGATACTGAAGAAACACGTTCAAGTAAAAACCGGCACCATTAATGCCATTTCATATATTAATAAGCACTGGTCAATCATCAGAGAGAACTTACAGAAAAATATTATTTATTATAACATAGCGCCAAGACAAAGGCAAAAACATTACTCGAATAAGCAGAGAAAAAGACGCGCAAAAGAAGATGAAGCATCCCTAATGAATAAATTTAAGTTTATTCATTAATTTATATCGATTTTCAATAATTCATTCGTTTTACTTATGAAATGACAAAGGAAAAAAATTATTTTCAGTCATTCGAAGAACCCTATAAGCGGAAGGTATACCTCAATGGCATTTCGAAGGTCGCGGAGAAAATTTCAACACTGAAATTTCCGCTGACAATCGAAAGAGGCATCTCTAAATGAAATCGTGGTACTTTGTAAGTTACCCACCACGTCCTCCGCCATCTTACCTTACGCGCCACGTGGTTTCTTCACCGTGGCCTCACTCGTCCATTCCGACGCCTCATTCGTCGCCTTATCGCTTGAGATTGTCTCCTTCTCCCAGTCCTTCGTCCTTATCTCTCCTTATCACCCCTTTTTAAGAGCACACAAGCAATCCTTCCCCCCCACTCCACCTCTGCCATATCTACAACTATCCTCACGGACCATCCCTCTACTACTTCCCAACACTTGACCGTCGAGCAACCGTCATCACACCACCACCCACCCCACTCCCATCACTACTTCCAACAGTATCAACTCCACATCTCCTTTAGCACTGTGTAACAACATTCCACCCCGTGTTCCTCGATTACGTAGGAAAAGAACATTGGTTGCGAGAGAGGTAGCTGCCTAACGAAGACAATGACAGTCATTTAAGGATTTCCAACTACTTTTCATCATCAGTAACATAGGTTAGAGATCCATGAATTTCTTTTTCCACCTCTTCAAGGCGTCCCACCAACTTCTACTCAACTCAACCCAAATTAAACTTTTGGCATTGATGTATTTCATAACTTGATGCGAAAATCGCTTCAGGTTCCATATTTAATGCCATCCGTACCACCTTTCAGTACAGTCCTCAGTATAACTATGCGCTTGAATATCCACCCAAGAAATTAGTGATTTATCTTCCTCTTACCAGCGTCTTCCGTAGGATCCTCTTAAATCACTTCTCCAAGAACGTGCTCATTAACCAGAACTCTAAATAACCGACCATTTTCAAAGTTTACCTCAACTTTAATATATAATCACTCTACCCTCTCTCCTCATCCTCTCAATGAATGCAGGCAATCCTCCTTCTAACGTTAACATTAAGCTCACGTGCGTAAGGACACCTTGTCTACTCCAACTTACGTTGGTACTATCTCAATCCTCCTTTATTCTCTCTCACGAGAATGACAATCCTTCCTCCACGCCCGGAACTCCACATTGGCAAATTTCTCCATTTACCTACTGTACACTATTTTTATAGGAACAACCTCAACCCTCCCCAGATACTCTCTCCCTCTCTCTCTCAATAGCGGCCATACTCGCTCAAGAGTCAAACGCTAGTAGGCTCGTATGCTCAAGTTCCTCTACTTACCTACCCCACGATCTACTCCTCCTTACCTAGTAACCGACTCAACCCTCCTCCATTTTCTCTCTGCCGATCCGGGCAATCCTCTCTCCCAAAGGAGCCAGCGGATACGCAAATGTGCCGCATCGCCGTGCATTCCACTCTCCACCTTGACGCATTCAAGGGGCCTTCCTTTACCACCCGCGGCGATCGCCTCTTCCTCCTCATTTCCCTAAATTCTCCCTCCTCCCACCTCTCTCGCCCTCCAACCCTTTCTTCCCCTCTTTTCTTCCTCCGTCCTAATTCCCTCTCGTCCCTTCGTCCTCTATTCTCTCCCCACACACATACATGCGCGCTCTTTTGCTCCTTTTATCGCCTTCGCCCTTTCCTCTTTCGTATTCAAATCGCCTCTTTCTCCTCCTGCATTCCCAGTCGTTTTTTTTTCTTCTCCCTCCTCTCTCTCTCTCTCACCTACCCTTCCCTTTCTCCTCTCCCTAGGAAATCTTCCCCACCCTCCCCCAATAGTCGACCCCCACGAGTACAACCCTTTCTACCTTGAGCCCTCCACTAAGCCGAGCAGAGTACTCTACGCGCCCTTTCGCCTACCGCCGCTCTCCCAGGACTCTCCCGCTCCGCTCCTCATCGTCCGCTCCTGCATCGGACGATTTTTTTATGAAGGGATTTTTTCCCGGCCATTTCCTTCTCATCCTTCTACAGTACCTAAGACCACTTTGCGCGGATCCCTCAAATCCTCCCTTCTCCCCCCCCCCCATCACGACTCATTCTTTCAATACTACGCCGTTACACATTAAGGCATTAAGGTGGTCCCCTCCCGCCACAATTACGCCATCCGGGTCCAGACCGATTACTGGGAGTTTTTCCTGCTTAGGTCTCATACATTAACACTTACACTACGCCCATGTCCCTCTGGTCGCTTTGAAAATCACCATTAAATTCAAATAGGATAAGGGTTACGGGAGGATTTTTTTTTAAGGATGCATATCGACTGTACCCATAAACGTACACCCGTAATACGTCAGAGATGATAAAATTTAACTCGACGCCATAAAGTAAGCTACGAATTTCCACATAACACGATACAAAAAATTGACAGTGAAGCAACCAACTGTAAGGTTGGTCTAATTGTTAGTGTTGAAAGGTAGGCAAAGGTAACCTCAAAATGTGTCCTTACGCGAGAGATTGCAGCTAGATGGTGACACTTCACTTTCCTTGGCCAGTAGCGATATCAAAAAGAAAGTACTAAAAATCGAATGGCGAATATTTTTGTGCGGATGCCTATTGGCCAGGATTAATAGGTAAACAATTACTACCTTCAACCAGAAAGCAGTTTGTTTTAAACAGATTTCTCGACATTCAAAACTCTCCTTCTAAAGAACAATGCACACACAAAAAACTATGCTTCATTTATCTTCATATGGAGAGGAACCCTTCCACTTTAATGTATGAATTGGAAAGACAAGCTTCTGAAGGTGTAGAGTTTCAATCTAATCTCTGCAAGCAGGAGATAAGAATGGGTATGTCATAATCTCCGAATCTGCTCCACAGCACATAAACCGATTGGCCTCCCTTCCCACGAGAAACTAAGGCGCCTCTTTTATCTTTGCTCTCCACTATTATCACGAATGAGACGCTGGCAATGACAGTCACACATCCCATCGTCGATGAAAATGGCCGACGTAAACAGAGCTAGGAGTCATGTGACATCTATCCTATTGATTAGTTCTACAATGTCAACCCCACTGGGTGAAATTCTTTTTAAGTTTACGGATTATTTTGGTCCGAATATTTCTCAGAATCGGTGTTGTGAAGTAATTTAACTTGATTGACGTTGCAAGGATTATTTGAAGGCGGTGTCTGAACGCTGCACCCGTTCTGATGGACAAATTACAGGATAAAACATGCCATTAAGTGCTCTACACAGCAAAAACTGAGCCTCATGAATCAATGTGACAATTAGCCCAAGTTATGTAAACTTCGTCATTTTGGCTGAATATTTGACGAAAAATCAGTAAGTTTTTTATTAAAAAAAATATTTGACCAAGAAAATCAGCTCCCAAATACATTCATTCATCGACTCAAACAAATGAAAAGTTGTGTGCACAAAGCGTGTGATGGATGGCGTAACACAAAGATATATTATCATTATCATTATAGAAGTTGGTAATCAAAATATTCGTTTGATGGCACTATCTACAGCACTATCTTACACGTTAGCTTGTCGCTTGGGCGTGAATCTTAATCCATTTTTTTATAATATTGCTTCCAATGTGATAATGCAATCCAACATTTGACGAAAAGCAACTGAGTTATGCCATGCGCGGTAATCACTATGCTCATAACCTCTTGATAAATGCCCAACAAAAAAGGAAAGAAGCTCTAAACTTGTACAAGAATGAACATTTTTCAACGTTTTCTGCTCGAGAGAAAAAAATATTTAATATTTGACGTCATGGTGGCGTCCTCATGTGTATAATAGTATACTATGGTCCAAAATGAATTCAACTGGAGATAATTGCATACCGTTTGTGCCGATAGCTCATTGTCAGCGGGTAACATATAATAAATGCTATTGGAACTGTTTTGTCCAATTTAAAATTGGGAAAAAATGGTCCTCAAAAGTATTTTGCATTACTAAATAATTGTAAAATACGGATGGCGAAAATGTATTAAGGCTTAAAAACGTTGCCGTACCCTCAAACTAATAATGATAGCGATTAAACAGTTTTTCAACTGCATTGCTGAGATATTCATTAACTGACATAATTGAAAAATAAAATGAAATTACCAAATATTTGAAAATGTCACCTGTAACTACAGCCGCTGATATAGATTGTGACATCGTTGATAAAACAGATCACATAATGTTGAGAGCAAGATAAAGTATCGATATCAGGCGTCTTATATTGTTCTTAAATTCTTATTGTTCAATACCCAGACGCCGGAGAACTAGTGGGAGTTTTGACTAAATATTTCATTGAATTCAAAACATGTTTCAGTCATGAGTTGCTACAGTAATTCTAAGAGGTCGACAATTCATGATTGCTTTCAATGAAATAAAACAAACCCAATCACGGGTCGCCAGCATAATATTTTCCAAATCTTCGGCACTATGTAAATGCCTCCTTTTTAACTTCTACTTGTTCAGGATTTACTTCGAGGGTGATATGAATATGCATTGACACAAAGAGAATTATGGTATTTATTTAAAAGTTCCGACGCATTTCACTTATTCACGGCATCACCAGAAGTAAAGTAAAACGATTTAACTGTGGCGAGTATACAGAATACCCTCATATTCTCATTCGTACCACAAAGATATGAGAAAAGTACGATTTTCCTTGTATCAGTGACCTTCTTTTTAGACTATCTCTCTAAAAACAGCGAAGAAAAAACTAAATAAGTTGCCGTCGAGCTATTCCCAGAGAGCACTCACAGGTTCACCATCATTACGATGGTAGCGACCGTCGTCAGATCGAAAAGCCAGCCGACCCCCCCCCCCTTCTCTCAACCCCCTAAACCGCTAGTGCCGACCCCTGGCAGAGCCGCCAACGACTACATAGATATTTTTTTGTCTCTCACCTGAACTCACACCACTAACCCAAGTCTCTTTCCGCCAAGGAAAGTCGCTAAGCGTCCCTTTCCTTAACCCTTTCGCCTCGACCCAACGGACTCCCGTGGGAGAGAGGAGGCGGAGTCGCGACGCAAGGTAGAGGCGTCGATTCAGCGACGCCGCAGGAAGTCCGACGACGCCCAGGAGAAACGACCCTCGAATGTGCCCACGTCACAGCCACCGGCGACACTAATAATGACTTCAAACGCTTCCTCTCTCCGCAACACAGGACGCGAAACCCACACGCAATGGTGACGGAATATGGGGAACGCTGAAAAAAAAAATTCAGAAAAAAAGCGAGTTTCTCCCAGCTTTAACAGCCAATGATAATCGATTACTATGGCGGTTCTCAGAGTGAGTGTGCGTGATTCTATATGTTTTTTTTACTTCTGACGGGAGAGAGGAATGGAAGGAATGGAGATGGAAAAAAACGGAAGTTTGATACCCCGCAGAGTTTCTGAATGACTTAATTCGATTGGGAGGATGAACTGTGATAACAAGGCGGGCCCTTTCGATAATTCGATGGCTCACATGTAATATATCCGTTTGAGAGAGAGGAGCGGGAAGAGATTATTTTTTTCTCTCTCTCTCCGTCCGTGTTTTCTCCGGTTCCATCTTCCCGCGATGGTGATTCAGCAACATATAGCTGTGTGTCTTTTCGGAGGGTGTGCGCCGCGCGAAGGGGGAGGGGACAAGTGGACGGGGAAGGGACGAGGAGGGCAAGCCGCGAGCGAGCCACGGGCGAGTGGGGAGGGGCGATGGCCGCAGCTCGAGGCAACACAACTCGAGAGAGAAAAAACGGATGAGTTTTCGGTCGGATATTTACACGCTCGTGCCTCGACCACACAGAGTGCTACAACATGTACGAATCTCCTTTTGTTCCCTCCGACTGAGCTAAAAAAAAAGTAAAAAGTCGGAACATCGGGCGCAGCTGATGATGGCCACGAAAGTTAAGGAGATTAAGATGTACTGGTCTAGTGCGGATAGATGGACGGCTTTGGATAGATGAGGAAAAAGCATTTGATGCAAATATTAATACATTTAAGGTGGTTTGAGCGAGATTTATCCCAAGTCATAATAGAGACCATACTGGAATTTTAGTTTTTAATGAAACAACTGTAAGAAGCATTAAGTAAATATTGTAATATTAATGGAACAAACATATTATTGTATACATGACAGGAATAATCAGCAGTTAACTAAATATGCACACATAAGTCTTTTACTTGACTCATTTTTTTCACGCCGAGCAGTGAAAACGCCTTCTACCCTAAGATTTTCTTTTTCGATTAAGTAAAAATCACTAGATGATTTCCCTTCATGACCTCTTTTTTATTATGTATTTTTTCTTTTTTCTAAATAGACCTATATCTCCTGAAAGAAGACAAAATTACACAGTAAAAATTACTGCGGTTAGTTACTAATTAATTTTTTTAAATAGTTGAGAAATAATACAAACTACATACTTAAATTTTTGACTTCTCGTGAGAAAGTGATGAAGATCTATGAATAAAACAATCCTCGGAAGTCCAAAAAATTCTCCGTGATAACTAATTTTGGACTCAACTAAGCATCTTCGATGGAACTTCCCAGCATTAATAAGGTTATTATCGATTTTCCAAATCCGTAAGTCGACAAACGAAGTCTCCTTTTAAGTCTCAAAGATATAATAAACCATGAAAATTTTATCCTCAATCTTACTTTTTTATTTTCGAAGAACCCATTAATAGAATGATTTTTATTTCTCTCCATAAGTTTTGATGGTTTCATTGCATTAACGTTACAAGTACATTTAATTTTATTTTTACATTTAAAATGAGTATTGATGGATATCTTAGTTAATTTTCCTAGTTTTATTTTCAACATCCTAACATTTTTATTTTATATCAATACTCTGGTAATGTAGAAATCGCGAATTGCTTTTTTTCAATTCAATTTATCCAGCACAAAAACTAGGTGTTCTTTCATCAAAAAAGTATTCGTTTATTTTAATTTTGAAAGGATACGAGACGAATCTTGTACGAAACTCTAGACCGAGACGATGCTGAGGTTCGAGACAAGACTCGAGACGAGACGGGAGTTCAGAAAACGAGACTGAATCAAGTCTCGTTTCGTGGCAACACCACCCGCACAATTTCCCATTGAAAATGCCTGTTATTTTTAAACAAATAATTCTAATAGTATAGTGGTAAGTGGATGATATTTTGTTATCATTGGAAATATGAGATATTTTTATTGATGAGACCAAATTCATTGAATTGTATGCTAATGGTATCTCGCTCGCACTATCTGAAAGACATAACAAGCATAAGTCCCAAATGAGAGGATAACTTACCTGTCGTTAAACAACGCACGCGTAAGCTATTCGTATATAGCTTATACGATTCCGTTTGGCATAATTACTTCTCTCGAGACAAAACGACAGTCTATAAGTATATACATTCGGCAATTACGTATGCGGTGATAGATTTCTTTAATTGCATTGATTTTCATGTTATAACCTTGAATATCTTGGTCCACTAGGCCCAAGGATGAAGAAATTCCATCTAGAGATACCACTTACATTGTTATCTTACATTATCTTATTATTACTTGGTCATTAATCTTTCAATCTGAAGAATGATTGACAACATCTCACCATTCTTTCAGATCCAATTGTACTTTTATGTTGCCAAATAGACCTTCTTTCGCAACTTCCTCTTGGTTTTGTCCACCCTTTTTGGCTCTCCGTTGTATATTATGTCACATGGCCACCGTTTGAGATGTATTTATTGAAGAGAACTAATTGCCTATACTTTCCAGAGGCGCCTAGTAAGGTGATGCGGCGGTGAAAGTTCAGAATAATTCTTGTAGAATTTATCGACTCTTAGAACAACCCACCTTGGCTGTACACCATAAAAATAGTTTCTTGAAATCTGGCATTTTATTTACTCAAGCTCGGCACTGCATCCTCTTTTCCAAGTTCCTGATCTCTCGCATTCTCTCTCCAACACTATATGAGATTTTTTAAATTTAAATTAACTGAAAACTGGAATTCTTCTCCAAAGAACCGTTAGAAAACCATTCTTTAAGGGTGCCGACAGCTTTTTGGAGACAACTCCGATTTTGGGAGAAGGAGGCAATGGCAAAACGTAGTTGGACATTTCCGAGCATGAAGGAATCCTATCTTGGACCCAATTTAGTCGAAAAACAGGTTTCTGGAAACCTCCGACCCAACCGCCGTTTCCAAGCAGCGAGCGAGGGTCGTTACGCAGGAAAAACAAATGATTTGGAGTCCTGGAAAATCGAAAAATGATCCAGGGCCAGGTTTATGCCACCGTCCCCCAAAAATCCACCCCTTTTGTGCGTTGTGAGTGCGTGTCAGAAAGACGGCGACGGTTAAACCTTTTCTTTGCGGAACGCGGAATCCTGAGCTCGTTAAAAGGAAGCCGGGGAAGCGGAAGGGGGGGGGGGGAGGGAGGCATACGCGGGGGAGCAGCGGGTCCGTATCGCGGCGCTCATTCAAACGATCTCGCGGAGAGGAGATCTAGGTGGGGTGTGCTAGAGTGGGGAATGCTAGGGGAGGGTGGATGGGAGGGGTGCTCGGAAAGAGGGGCGGTTCCAGGGTAGAAACAACTTTGAGGTAGTTTGAGCGAGATAGTTCCCTAGTCATAATAGAGACCATATTCGAATTTTATTTTTTAATTGAAGCGTCTGTAATACTGTACGAAAAAATATTGTAATATTAATGGTGCAAAAATAAGACGAACATTCTCAGAAATTAAATAAATATATCAACATAAGTCTCTAACTTGACTCATTTTTTCACGCCGTACGGTGAAATCGCCTTGAAAATATAAGGTTTTTTGCGATTCTGTAAAAAGAATTGCGGCGAGTAATTGATTAGTTTTTATAAATAGTTGAAAAAACATACACACCATTAGTTTTTTGACGAAATATAGGCGTTAGAAGTTCATATTTTTTTCATTATCCTAACTCTGGAGCGCACAGCAGTAATCTATCCCATGTAAAACAGCTAATGATTTTAGGCAAATTGCTCGAAAAGTAGTTAATATTTTGATATCATTAAAAAAATGGGAGTTTTTCCTTTAAACTACGTCAAATTCATCAAATTCTAGGCGAAATGATTTTCGCTCAAATTACATTAAGGAGGTCCTCTCGCGGCTGTGTGAGTGAAAACAAATGACGATTCCCAACTTCTACCATTAAAAAAAATTCTGCTTTCACTTAGTGCATGCGGGAAATATTGAGAAGTACCATTGAACGAGGACTTAAAAGATGCGTATCGGGTGACCATCGTACTTTTTACGATTATACTTATACTTTTCCCAACCCGAGAGGCCTACTGTAGCGTCATTTCTAACGAACTAGTAAACACGATAATTAGCTATAAACTCAAAAATGAATATCGGTGGGTGCTTAACTTTCTCAACCTTGTATCTGCTGCAAAATGTACCTACTTTGAAAATAAAATATGGTAGTTTCAATCGTCATTTAGAGGTAGTGACGAACATCCATTTTTAATAACAAAACGCATTAATTTTCACTATTTTTATTAATGCGATCGGTTTCACTTATTCTATTAGGCATCATCTGGGCTGATGCATTATCAAAGGTGCATTCGGTCGCATTGATGAAGTAAAAAAAAAGGAAAGTAATGATTCTTGTTATTAAAAATTGGCATAAAATATTGGCTTTACGCCAAAATGTCACAATACTTATTCAGAAAAATATTATTTCACTCTTGTTTTTGCCTAAAAGCCTGCATTATTTCAACCCCAAGGAGTCGGAAAAGAAGAGTGGAATGGTAAGGTTCTTTTGACGCCCACAGGTAACGGTTATTTTTTACCAAAATTAATATCATCATTAAAAATGGCCATAGCTCTCATTTTACGGAGTACTTTCTTAAAAGCGCTCCTTTTCGCTTTTAAGCCGCCAACCCCGCGGGGACACGCCCCGTTCTTCGCGTCCCTTTGCGTGACTCCGCATGGAAAAGACGAACTGGGTACCACATAAATTTCACTCCAAGTCTACCAAATAATGAGATATAAGATTATGCACGGGCATTCCCTATTCCTCAACCGAAAAAAAAAATTAAACGGATGCACCGAAAAACGGCCTTTTTCCGTTGAAAGAAGATAGATGAACTTCAAAGATATATATAAGTGGAAGGCGGAAGAGAGAGAGAGAGAAAGGGTGGATGAAAAAATATATATATGAAAGGACCCGGGAGGGAAAGAGAATGGGGCTAGAGGATGGCGGTTTGAGAAGAGCGCACCCTTTAAAGAGTTTGGCGCGCACATATGCAGAAAGGGACTGTTGAAAACGGTCCCGGGGCCAATCAGGCCTCTTGGTTTTAACGCGAGGCTGTTGCGTATGCACAGAGTCGTATTCATTCACGTCCCTCTAAATCCCTAAGCCCTGCTTCCTGTCCCCTTGTTCTTCGCCATCCATCCCCCTTGGTTCCACCCCACCCACCAACATACCACACCCTGAACCCCCAGCCCCCTCCTCCCACCTGAGGAGTTGCCAACGGACCGCCGCGAAGCATATATAGGATGGGGTGAAACTCACACTCTCCAAGGAGGGAAGAAGGAGCACGTCATCTTCACCCGACGCTCATTTTTTTAGGCGCGCCCCCGTACTCCACGGAGACGAACAACAAACGACGGCGAGATGCTATGCGCTCCGCGAGCGCGGTGATGGATAGTCAAGGGGAGACAAGGGGATCCCGGGGTATAAACGCGACCAAGGAGTCGCGGCCCCCCCACCCGTATTTACACCGCGGCCCACGCCGTTTTAGCCCCGGGGCCCACTGTCTCTGCTCCAGGGGCACAATGGATGGGGCCCTCGACTAGTCTTTTCTCTTTTGGCGATCCCCTCCACCCCCCCTGCACCTCCTCCACCTTTTCCTCCTCTTCTATCCCAACCAAAAGGGCCCAAAACCCTTTACGCCCTTAAGCCACTCATTCCAAAGGTGTACACACACAAGGGCCCGCGAGACTAAGAGAAAATGATGCCCTCCCCACACTCCACGCCCGAAAACCCTCTATCTCACGGGAGGGCCATTTGCATGCGAAGACGATTCCTTCCCACGGATCCCTTTCCTCTCTCATCCCGAGAGCACGGAAGCCAGCACGTGTGTGTGGATGTGCCACTCCCTTCCCCGACCCCTCCCCTCTCCTGAGGCGGTGGTCCCATACCTCCCGTCCGGGTCCAACCCTTTCGGCGGTGCCACACCCATCCAAACTCCGGGGCATCATCGCCGTCCTTCTCCGCCAAAAACCGGCGAGGGATACTGGAGACAACACAACAAGGCACACCGCGGGGACATCGGCCCCGCTCCTGGCCCTAATCCTCCTCTCGCCGCCACTTCAACCCTTTCCATCCCTCATCGGATCGGAGTCTTTCTCTTTTCCCCTCCGCACTATGCGTCTCATCCCGATATGTGGTATATCAACGCGTCCGCCGCAGAAAGGCGTACTGCATCAACCTTCTGCGTCGATCTACACACTATTACTATTAAAGTTATTCATAAAATTTGACTTTTTGCAATGGGCTATCTTTTTATTTTCTTTGTCGTTCTCTATAGTAGTGTATGATTGACGTGTTTTATTCATTTTATTTTATCACTTTTTAGACGTTAAAAATACTCTTATAATTACAATATTAATTATTAAATTTATAATTGAATCTTATTTAAACATTTTTCATATTTTTACTAAATATGAATTCTTTTTTAATTATTGATTAAAAATTTTATTTCCTATTTATTGGTGCATATCAGCTCCCCTTTTCTTTCTTATTATATACTTCTTACGTTGTTTTTTATAGTACAAAGCACTATCTATTAGTAGGTTTTCGCTGGTTTTTCACACTCCCCTTCATGTGTGGGTGTTTTCCTGCAGTGGATTTTTTCGTTAAGGATAATCAGCTCATATTCCTTACGTTTTTCCCACAATCGTGTATACATTTCTACATTGTTTATATTCCAGTTTCTTCATTATAAAATATTGATGGTAATTTCTTTGTACTTTTTCTATAATTTTAATAGTCAAATTGTAATTGTTTCATAGATGTATTTGACGAAGGTTTATATGGAAGAAGGGACTGTAACAGTCTCAACCACGCTCAAATAAAGCCGCATTATTATTATTACCCCGCGCGGCGCCGCGATGGGAATTCGGCAAGGGAAGTGAAGACGACAGCCATGAAAAAAGGAGAGAATAGAAAAAAAAGGATAAGGAAAAGGAGCGGAGGAGTAGGTGATCCGTTGGATTAGTTACCCCTATGTGTTTCCGATGCACTCGAGAATGGTGCGTGAGAAGAATGAGTTCTTGCATCCATCAGAATGACATTTCATCTCTCTTGATTAATCGCTTTGGTGTGTTCGAGTAATGGACTGTCGGGGGTGAAATTTTATCCTCCAAGTCAAACTGAAATATTGTGATCCAAAGTTTGCAAGGAATCTTAGCCTTGCGGGTAAACCTCTCGATCTGTAGCCGCTCCTTATCCATTCCTGTCAATAGCTATGTCACACTTCCTATACGCTCGCGTAGTTCACAAATTTACAATAAAATCCCGTGGTCTTCCTTGACCTTTTTTGTACCGCGAATCACCTAAGTTTGTTAGAGTTTCGCCAAGTAAATACTCGCAGCTCACTCTATACGACGACAAATAGAGAGAACCCGCCGTTTTTCCAGGTTCTTACCGTCGCCTCGGGGTGTTGACTACAAGAAAACGTATCGCGAGCCAAGCCTCCGTGATCGCGCTGCATACGCACTCCATTTTAATTAGGCACTAAATCTGATCTTTCCCTTCGGCGGAAATCTCACAGAGTCACATAGTCAGATAAATAGGCGAAGTGTAATTGGTAAATTCATCTGCAAGATCGTTAAGTTGACAGTAGTTTGCACCGTTTGACTAATAATATCCTAGATATTCTCAAAATGTGTAATTTTGTCATATTTTCAATTTTGAAAACTTTTTGCGGGAGATCTTGGACGATAGGAGGAAGGTACATTCATTTTCTCCCCAGAAAAATAATACCAAAAATCATCCTGAAAACAAAATTAACATTATACCCTGACCAAGGTTTCAGCAGATGAAAATAACCTGGTTAAAATTACAATTGGCACAGAGCCTGATCTTTTTTCGATTTCATCGCGCAAGAAGTGATTAAATCAATAATTCAATATTTTTATTTCCAACGAGCAAATAAATACATTGGTTTTATTATTTTAATCATTTAATAATGACTACTATGGAGGTTGTTTTACGGAAATATTTCTTTCAGCAACGACTTCGGCTGACTAATTTTTACAATCATATGGAAATTTCTAATTGAGGATAAAATGAAATACATACCTACATTTAATAAAATAAAGGAAAATTAACTCTTAAGTATCTCAATTTTACAAAATGTTACGCCTTGAACTGTTTGAAAAAGTTTGACTAGAATATGTTGTATGCACTGCTACTTTAAATCTTGCTAAAATGATAGAACGATAAATAGACATCGAACTCGAAAAAGAATCCAAAAGCACAACCTCAGGGTTAATTTTGAAAGAAAGTTATTTAATAGCTTAAGGGTGGAATTTATTATTGATGCTAAACTAAGCCGATTCCATAATTAAAGCGTTCATAAATTTTTAGAATGAAAGGCACTCTATGTACACGCCTACGGGTAGTTGAGCTCACATAGATATTCCCGTCTTCCGCATGGATTCAAGGATGCAAATTAAATAAAAATAAAACGCAAAGTAATTTCGATAGATACGCAGTAACAGAAAAAATAATGATGAAAATACAGTCATTTCTCTAATAATGGTACGCCATAAAACGATTTGAAGTCCAGTATCATAATGATATTATTGCTTAGTCGATTCACACGTTGGCATCCTAGGCAACAGTGCTAGCCGTAGGAGGAACGCGCCCAGTGAATGGAGATTTAGCGATAAATACAGATCCCGTTCTGCATCGGGAGAAATTACAGCTCATGAGGAAGTCGTAAAAGGTGCTTACCTCAATGTGAATTGCTAGCAAGTTACATCATGCCCTTCTAGTGGCTGATTAGATATTAATAGAAAAGAAAACTGAAGATATAATCCTAAAACATAAGACTCAGCACCAATGAAGACTCATTAAGTTACACACATTAGGAAAATGAGAACTATCTTGTCCTGCTCAGAATAATACAATTCTTTTCCCTCAAAGAACTTGATAGCAACAATAAGTAGCAATCGATAAATTTACGATACAGTGTAGCATTAATAGGGTTGCCAGGAATTTAATATTCCCAAATATTTTATGATTAACAAACCCTTTCTCACTATTTTTCCAATATTTGACTTTAGGGGAAATAAATGTGAGTCAAAATTGAAAACAATTAGATCTAGTCAAAGAGTAAACTTAAGATAACGATGTTTCATTATCGCTTACTTTATACGGCATATGTCGTTTGAATATGGTTATTCGAAGGTCTTAACTAATTGGATAAAAATATAGGTGTCCTTACTTCAGGTTAACACAAATCCATAAGCCATATTTAATTCACTTATTCACAAAGAGGTAGCTTTCTTAAAAACGAATAAATGTTTTCATACTGCATCAGTATATCAAGATAATGTCGAGTTTCCATAATAACTCAAAATAGAGAGCTTCAAAATCATCCGATAGACAATGAATGTTTGATTCACGTGTTCAAATTCATAAATTGTAAATAAAAATTTTTTCCCTGAGAGCCCACAGGAAGAAATATTGAAACTCTAGTCAGTCCCCATTCTCCTACTATAAGTAAGCGTATCCTCTGGTGAGATCATCTTCACAATGCTACAATCTTAAAATTGGATCACAGCCCAGACATTAAAATGAAGAGTGAGGAAACTTATCTTGGTAAATAAAAGGTATTCCCTAAAGTATATGGACGAAAAGGCTTAGAAACCAATAATACGGTCGAGTTTAGCAAATTTTCAGGAAATGTTCGTCGGGTGGAAATTATTTTCACTCCGGGCCTTAGGTTTGCATTGGCAAGCTTCTTAATGCAGCGATTACGTTTTGGGATTTCTTTCAGCACTTGATAACTGAGCGGCGGCTTCCGAAACAAGGTATATCAATAAGAGGCGATAAAACGCAGCGCTTAGGAAGGAAGGGAATATAAATGGCGTTACTTACACAGACACGCACTCAAACAGCCATGTGCTACGGGTCGGCGAATGAAAAAAAAAATATATAAAAGTAGCAGCCAGGTGTACTTTTATAGAACCAGTCGCCGTTCCGAATCAAGGATAAGAATAAAACGAGAAAAAGAGAGGGAAGTATGCACTATATTCCGGGAACCGAATTGTTTTCTCGGCCATTCCGACGCGTCTCACTTGCTTCGCACTATCGGCGGGGGAAGAGCGGATGCTCTTCTGTCCTGCCGGGCAGGAAAGCACAGCAGCAGCAGCCGCCGGAGGAAGACAGGAGGGAGGAATTATAGAATTGATGAGGGGACGTCAATTTTTCCAGGGGTGTTTCATTGCAAGAGGGAACGTGAACTCGAATAAACGATGCATTTCCCTCACATTCGAAAGCTCGACGCTGATAAACGGCCCGCAATCTCCTGGCGGAAATCTTCCCACACCAATAAAAGGCTTATGGAACGTCAAACGACCGCTGCAGCGCGTTCGTGTAATGTTTATTGGCCGTAAAGCGAATGTTAAAATGCCACTCCGAAGGGCGGTTCTGAGCGCTCCTAGACCGAGTCGGCGAATGAAAATATATACATATTACGCTCATCGTTTATGAAAGGAGGTTAGAAGAGAATATGCATGCGATTATGTTGCCTTAATGGTTGAATTTTAGTGTTGTGATAAATAATTCAGGAGAGGATACTTTCAATTTTTAAATTGTAAACATTAGCTTCAAGATTTATTGGATGTCTTACGCATGAGCCGAATGGGTACGTTGTTTTAAACAGAGTATCAGTAAAACAACTGGAACTATAAAAGAATAAAACTGAAGGATCCTATATAGGTAATTTCGGTTGCTAGGCAACATTGAGTCGGACGTAATTTTTCATTTTTTTAAATTTGAGAAAACAATTGCTTATCGTATCTATCACGCTATCAACAATTAATCAAATTTATTATACCAATTTTCAAAACAATACCAAGACATTAATATAGAATCCTTAGGTACAGAAAACGCATATCATTATGTAAAAAGTAGTTCTTTCTACACACTGGTAAACTTGTCATGCAGAATTACAAGACAATAGCTTAGTTGAGTGATTTTCAATGACGATTCCACCAAATTAACGCACTGTCTTATTCTTGGTATAAAACTAGTCACTGAGGATTGATAGGGGTTGAGAAGGGAAAAAGTAAATAAGGTTTGAACAGGTGGATTTTACTTTGCAATGCTTATCTATTTCATCACCATTCGCTCTACATACTCAGTTAGAACTCTAAAAAAATCGATACTGATTCAATCGTCATGCTCGAATTCCGTCACATGATAGAAAATTATGCATTGCGTTTATGGAAGCTAAAAAATACAGTTAATTAATAAACAAACAAATGAGTTTTCTGCAGTGCAGTAAGTAAATAGTTATAATGAGAGATAATTGCGAGAAAAAGGAATCATAGGATTATTTTCCTGTATTGAGTGCTAATCTCGTAAAGCGCTACAGCTGAACTTGGTCAAAAAGAGAAACGACTCAAATTATAACCTTAATTCATTCACAATAGTGAACAAGAACGATGACATATCGACATGATACATGCAAGTTTATACTGCAAGTGTAAGTGTAACTTTCATATCTTGACTAGACTAGAAAGTCACTGATTCAAAGATTAGCATTTATAGGTATACTCTTGTGCAACCTAAGACTTTCTCATAAGGGGGTTATCCCCATAGCAAGTACATAAACCTCATCTTAGACTTCTATGGGGTGTTTCCGGCAAATTTAGCAGAAAAATTACCCACTTTATAAGTCAAATAAGTTACATACAGGTGAATTGAAAAAAATCCCAATTCTAAAATGACAAATGTTATTCCTTGAAAGTTCACAGTTAGAGCCTAAATTTAGATACTTGAATACTTCGTAATAGACAAGGAAAGTCTCCTCCGTGTTGTTAAGAGTTTCTCACAATCAGGTTCAACGTCAAGTAAGGAGCTATCAATTTTGGTTTTGAGAGAACTATCATTGGGCGTTCTACTACCTTAAGGTTCAGTTTTCGCATTGAAGTAACAAGAAAGTGTTCTCGTTATTTGAGGACTTCCTACAAATACTAGGCTGGCCATCAGAGTTATATGCCTTTGGTAGTTGTTATACAACCGCGATTCAACCTCAAACCAGTTGTCTACTGAACCGATTTATGTCGTAAAATTAATCAATATTATAAAAGTGAATCGTAATAAGCATTCTGTATTATTTATATGATTCAGTTGTTTTAACTGTGTTACTCGCGTAATACTTTTCACTATCCAATGTTCAATGAATACTGTTAATTTATTTATGTTACTCAGCTATTGATAATTTTCCCAGAACCACCCACCCAGGGTTCACGATAAAAGTGCAACTTACAAAGTAAGATTCGATCATCTTGTAGGCTGCTTATTGAAAGACCAAGCCGAATGAAAACCAAAGAAAACATATCTCCTTCACGATCCATCACCAGCGTTGCTTCCGCTGGCAAAAAACGAGAAAAAGTGAGAAAATTGCGCGCAAGTGAAAACCTCCCATTCTGCGAGGCAAACTACCAGCAAAAAAATTATAACAGCCGGAGCTGACGGTAAAATTTTCCGTTGATGTTCTATAAAAATTGTGATAAGACGGCTAATTTAATGAGATTGTGATTATGATGAAGCATACCCGTAAACCCTGGTTTAAAAAAGGCTTTTAAGGATAGAGCTGGTTGTATTTTCATCGGATTGATTTCAACATTTTCACAAAAAGACTTGACAAAACCATTTTTCCTCGAGCAACAGCCGTGACTTGTATAGCCTGTCTCGGAAATATTTCGACGGCGATCAATTCCAAGAGAGCGAGTCCGCACCATCGTGTGCAGACGACGAGCCACTTCCGCCGTGTATCTCCGTGAGAAGACGAAGCAGAAGGCGCACAGGTAGCACCCACCATCGCCTACATCGAGGTGCGTGTGACGAGGTGCACTATGTTCGTGTTTTTCGGGCGTCTCGGTTTCCGGGGAGCCCTCGCATATATGTGGAGGCATGCCCCGAGGCGGGAGGGAGTGTCTTCTGGGGCGGAGGGGGATGCCAGGAAGGAAGGAAGGAGTCGTCGCCGGGGGACCTTGGTCGGAGGAGAGAGGCTGACCCGGGGCGGGGCAGAGGGAGGGGGAAAATATACGCGGGCCGTGTTTGCGTGAGCGCGGCTCCGTGCGTGCACTCCGCTAACCATTAGGGCGAGCGGTGGGGTTTTGTGGCGTGGGGGCCCACGGGGTGGGTAAGCTCATTTGTCTTCCAGGGAAGGCGCGGCCGGGCTGGGGGAGAAGGGGCGAGATCGGAGACTTAATCTGGGGAGCCTTGGGGTGGGGGGGCTGCTGTTCAATGGGTGGGTAGTGCTCCGCGGTGCGGTGGCTGAAGAGAGCGGAAAGAGAGGAGACAGGGGCAGCAGCCGTGCCACTTGGGAGAGCTGCCGTCGCCTCCCCGCCCCTGGCTTCTTATCGAGGGGGGGTTTCCTCGCCCCCGGGGCATGGGCGAGTCGTGAGAGAATACGCGGCGATCGCATATATTTATTTAGATTTTTTCGAAAGGCAGGACTCTTAATGCAAAACTCGGAGAAGGAAGTGGATGACACTCTTGCTCTGCAGCGCTGTGAATGGCTCACGAGGGGCTTCGGGAATATTTCCCAAGCGAATTCAGATTTCATCGCGTTCGTCGCGGTGAGAGATTCCAACGGTGGAATAAGCGCTGCTCGAATGAGTACCCTGTGGGACTCCTTCGAGTACCACGTACCGGTGCCACCAGGAGCTGAGGACGAGTCGCAAGACTTAACCGTTGCGTGAAATACAAATCGTCACAAAACGCAGCACAGCCGAGATGAATTTTCCGTCATTTCATAAAAAATGTACATAATCGCATGCAACCAATTATATGTGCCATGATGCAATTGTTGCCAAATAGGAAAACTAAATGTTTTTTTACACACCAAGGCATCCATCATTCACCACGAAGTTAGGGAATACAAAAAGCTTTTTCAAGTAAAAAAAGTGAATGAGCGCATAATGCCTTTCAAAGGACATCGCCTCTGTTTCTCATCTGCGATTTAAATACAAACCGATTCACGGGCATTTTCAACGTAACGAATCGACATGAAAATGTGCTACGAGATTGTCTTTCTCCTTGCCGATGGTGTTTACTCCAAAGATAACATTAAAGCTGTTTGGAAACTAAAATTTAACATTACTAAATGTTATAATATAACTAAATATAGTGATAAAATTGTCTTAAATAATCGATTATATATTCAATGGAACAGAAGTAGAGTTAATGGATTTCACTATAAGCTATTTTTCTTATAAACGAATGCATCCACTTAAAATCATAGTTTTTGTGGGTTGACCGAAATACATGGCACTGGCACACGCAGCGCTAGGTTTGATACGCATCGCTAAATTGAGCATTGCTTTCGGCGTTCCGTAGAACAACTGAAAACTAATATTTCATGGCATCCAATTACGCGACCTCGCCTAGCAAAGAAGAAAAATTATATAATCCACAGGAATCGACATCCAACATGACATTCATGCTGGATCGAACAATCATAGTCATCGAGAAAGCGTGAGAGAGCTTAAGAGCTACTCAGGGTGAACCATTGATAAAACGGCTAGCTTATTATTTTTAACAATTAATTGGTATTGCGCAATTCGTCCAACTACTCCATTAGATAGGGCTGAGGAGAGATCTAATTAAAGTAACATGTACATATACACTAAAATGTTGCTTACAATCAACAAAACACACAACATTTTTCTACCCTGGTGCTAAATTTTATCAATGTGGCACTAACGAAATTGATAAGGTTGAAAGGTTAAAAGCAATTTCCCACAAATAAAAGTAAAAGAAAACTTTATTACGACCTAGGCTTCGATGTTTCACACATCGTCATCTTTCAAAGTTTTGCATATCATCTTTATCAGAAGAAGATGTGTAAAACATCGAAACATAGGTTGTAATATAGTCTTCTTTATTTTAAACTTTTATGAATGGGGAATTGCTTTTAACTCTTCAACCTTATCATGTTGAAATTCCACGCCATATCGCCTGAATCTTCGGAAAGTGTCCAAAATTAGAGGTAAAAAATGACACACGATCAATGGAACACTCTGTATATAGTTCCGAATGAAAATTTGAATGTAAGCAGCACCCGAAAAACGGTTAGTTCGTGCTGCATGCGTTCGATGCGCGATTATTGGGAGGCGAAGGCGAAGAAGGGTGGGGCAGTGGCAAGAGGGAGGATGGGGGGGGAGGAGGAGGTAGGTTTGGGGAAGGGGACAGAGGAGGCTGGGTGAAGGGAAGGTGAGCCTAATCGCGGGAGGAGACGGAGTGAAAGGGTTTGAGGGAAGAGAATAAGTTGGGGCTAGATGAGGAGATGATGGTAATGAGGGGGGCCGGGAGGAGGAGGGGGAGAAGGGAAAGGGAAGCGGAGAAGGGGGGGTATTGGTGGAGAGGGCTGAGAGGAACCGAGGGAGAGAGAGAAGAAGAGGTGGACGGGCGATGTTACATTTATAAAAAAAACCAAACTTCTAGTCACAGTCGTGAAATGAAAGTGCAAGGATACACAGCGGAGCTGCCGTAATAAAACGATTCCATACCATGTCATAAATCAGTTTGATTAAAATGCTAATCCGCCCCTTACTTTCTTTCAAACTCGAAGGATTTGCACCCGATTGAAATTCACGAGCATTGGTCACGTACTTCATACGCGGAATGAGAATGCCATTTACTTGAGTGTGATTATATTATCTCGAGGGAGGGATGAAGCGAAAAATAGGTGAAATAGTTTCAAATTGAAAACAATTGTGAAAAACGATCAAAATGTACGTACGTAATGTTCAGAACGCCGCTCCATTTTGGAATACGAAGTAAAAAAATACTACATATTTGTGGTGATTGAAGCTATATTATAAACAAATTTCCTCACTTTATCATATCCATGCATACATATTTCGCTTCTGTCATATTTTTATACCCAATAATGCATGTTCTCATGTCTCTATGACGCGCAATGCTCCTGGTCTCAAGAATATTTTCCAGCGAGTTCATCCACATTTTATCGGTTAACGTCTTACTCTAACGCTTCTCACTTTCATTTCAAAAGGAATCAAAGCATTTCGACTATGTATCGTCAAGTCTAAATAGGTATGACCAAACTAAGAAGACTTTGTTTATACTTAGTCCTTTTGAACATTTCATGTTCCTTTAATATCCACTCATTCCTCACCCTACCTCTTCCAATCTTCTCCACTTCTCTCATATCCCTTGCCCACAGCGTGTAGCCGACTGATTGTATGCCTATCCAGCAAAATACGAGTTAAAGTAACGCACCGCTTTTATTTCTTAAAAATAAGCATAATGATGCAAGGGGGAAATCGGAAATAGAGATACGAAGTGCCTACGAGGCTGGAACGGGAGATGAAACAAAAAATGGGCATTGATATAGTGGCTGACGGTTGGTGGAGTATGCATGGAGAAGTGGAAGGAAATTTTCAACGGGACCGATTACAAACGTTTCACACCTTGTCGCTATAAAAAGCAGGCAAGGCAAAATCTGCCCATCGCCTCAGAAATTCTATGCCTAAATCTTTCCGGAGGCAGTGAGGAGGAATTTACACTAAGTAAGCTGGGGAAAGGCTTGAGGCGTGAAGTAATGACTTTCCGACGACGTATCATAAAATTCCGTAATGTGAATAGGAACCGATTTCACGGGAAAATCCTTGCTATAGGATTGTAGCCATCAAATGACAAGTAATGAGAAATATATTCAAATCATAGTGCATTTGACATGACCAGAACGTGCGATTAACTACATTACCTAGTAGTGACTGGTCTGAACGTTAGTTTTAGAAATGCCTTAATTTTGTATCTTAGAAGCGCTTCTTTGCTTCCAGTGGCATTATAATAATATAGAGTAGAGGAGATTAAGACTGCATTATTTTCTTACACATTATTGGTGTCGGAGTAAAAACGAAAAGAATTTTACAAAGAAAAACTGAAATGCGAGTATTAAAGGAGGTGGTCGTTATTGAAGATGCTGAACGCCACATAGATACTTCGCCATTAGGTACACTAATGATGGCTATCATCAAATGTTAATACTAACTTGAGCTCTTAAAAAAGCACTTTTTATAGGTTTATAGTTGGTTCAACTAAACTCGAACGGGATAGGAAGGAATTATATTCAACTTCCGGGAGATGAACACTGAAAATATAACTTTAGGAAACAACTTGAGCGAAGATGTACGAACTCAAAAGAGTAAGAACGACGAAAAAGTAACAAAATAGATACAATGAGAGAGTAGCAGGACCTATTTTCGCGTTTTGAGAAGCGACCGAAAATAGAGATAATTTAAACTAATATAGACAGAAGGACAGCATAGCAACGTAGGGATTTTTTGGGAATTAAAGGACGAGAGAGAAATTCAGAATTGGCATTGCCCTACTCCTTAACGAAAGACAGAATGGGGTCTTCAATTCTTCGTCCTCTCCGAAGGACGGAGTACTTTATTTTCGGAGAGGTACCGACAGTGAGGTAATTATCTCCATGACCAGTGTTAGCTTCAATGAAGAGAACAAGATTGTTTGAGAGGAAGTGGCGGTACGGAAGAGGACGAAAGAGAGGGAAAGAGAGTGAAGAATAGGGGAAGTAGAGGAAGAAGCAGCGAGAGAGCAAGAGGACGGTCGGAATTAAATGCACATTGCACATCATGCAATGGAGGCATGTCAAAGAGTGTGTGCACAGGTGAAAGAGGGGAAGAGAGAGGGGGGAAAAGAGGGTTACAGTTGGTGGAAGGGGGGGCCCACGGGAGAACGAGGCCCTTATGATGGATGGACTTGGATGATAAGTAGGGGGGCGGTGGCGGCGGGAGGAGAGGTACAGGGGGGGGATGCTGGGCGCGGGAGAGGTGAGGGAAGGATTGGGGTGAAAAAAAACGGAGGATGGAGGAGGGGAGGAGGGCGAAAGGGGGGGGAAGGAAGGTGTGGTGGTGACGGTGAGAAAGCGCAAGGACTTGAAAAGGGAAAGTGAGGCCGGGGTTCTGAGGCCGAGAGGTGGGAGGGACCGAGCCGGTGCTGCTACCTGGAGGGAAGCCGGAGGATAAAAAAAAGGAAAGAGGAAAAAAAACATCCCCGTGATTTATTATTTCAACGTACGGCATCCGACAAAAGGGTTAAAGGTAGGAGTTGTAGTCGATTTACATTTTCCAATACAAATATTGATACTTGGCGACGACCGATGGCTTGGAAATATCCGCCTCTATCGATCGGCGATTGTCCCTCACTTTTGTCCGACCGGACGCCTGTCGAGAGGCGAGAACGAGGCTGGCCTCAAAGGGCCGAGAGTGTCAAACATCGCGCCTCGAATGGGCCTCGATGATAGGGAATAAGAGATCGGCGATCGAGGATTTACGGCATGGCCGAGTGCCAAAGGGTGCGGTTTCCCCGAGATGGCTTTTTGATGGTGTCCTTCTCGGTCAGCGGGGAGAACACAAATCCTCGACTTCTGCTGCGAGTCTTTTATCGCAGCCGCTCGCCCTCCTCAGAGAGGCTTTCAGTTGAGTCGAACAACGGTACAGGCAAAAAATGCTTAAGAGGTTTTACCTGAATATTATACGATTCTTTGTCGAATAAAGCTCTCTAGGAATGATATGTTACATGCTATCGTAGACATTCGGAAGCGATGATTGTCCACTTACCCAATGATGTTTCCAAATGAGAGGAGCCATAAGCTTAAGCTGAGAGGAAAATAAATAATTTCCTGAGTAAATAGTTGCTGGGACTCGGGATTATCACATTCAAAGGGTTAGGTAATTAAAGTAAACGAATATTTGGAGAAACAATTGGTCAGATGGAGCGAGATGATAGTTTCATTGGTTTCTGAGAGTTTTTTGCAAATGAAAAGTGCTAAATGATAAGAGATTTATGATCACCCTCATAATTAATTACATCTACAAAACACTAATACGACTTAAGTACCTGAAACTCACATTTGGCCGCTTCAGGTATCATAATAGTAGGCTACATTTAGAGTACATAACCATCTTAAGAATGCCAGTGATCGTAAAAAATACGTAATACTTACGCTACAAATCCTTTCGTTCCAATGGCTATTAAAATTAATCTTGAAAATTCAGATTGGATAATACCTTAACAGTATAGTCCACAGCGTGGTTATAAAAACTTATGATCCCCAAGCTGGATCAGAAATTTTCGAGGCTAAGCTAACTGTAAAACACAAAAATATTAATCGGTAGATTATATGAATTAATGGCATTGGCATATTCATAGATAAACATCCCGATTAATGGTTTTAATGAGATAAAATTAAAAATATTATAACTACATAATAAAGTTTGGTTGAGATAAAATAATAAAGTTTGGTTGAGATAAAATAAATACTGGTAAAAGGCAGCGGATAACTATGTGCTGAGACACTCTAATATCGGTTGCAGCAGGCTAAATTCTTATAATCTCTGTTCATCTTTGTAGTGCAGTTTAGGATCGCCAGCTATCACCTATTGGCAACCAGATTGCTCTTCGATCAGGGAGGTTTTAACTTCCTTTAATGACTACCGGGATGGGTGGGCACTTAATCCAAAACTATGATATCATTGTAAAAAGAGAGTAATATGATCGTTCTCTCAACTTGCAAAAAATAAATGACTCAAAGAAAAATAGCAGTGCAATACTCTGTTACTAATTTATTTTCAAATAAACTCACTAATATTATGTAGTTTAACTCTGAAGACCATGAAAAACTTCCGAAGAGTTACAGTATTTTCCGTTATTCCCCCTTTTTAAATCCATTTTTTAAATGTCTACATTCACCGATAACTTAAACGTAATCATGAAAGACCATTGAATTTTGGCCGATGGAAGTAAATTAAATACAGCTGGTTTGCACTAAATCACTTAGCCAATTAGAAACATATAAATTCAAATACAAAGAGAATATGCGTCAATTGTTCAACATGCTTATTGTCTGATCCAAAGGACAGTGGTGGCAACAACTTGTTTTTCCTTAAAAATGCTGGCCCACGGCTCACAATCGTTCCCTCTGGAACTCGTGTTTCCATTCCCCCAAGAATGCTCGTGGATTGTCCGATTGTATTGTGCATCCATTTGTAATCCGGCTTTCGCGTTTTTTTTTATTTTTCAATCCACCGGCGAGTTGAATTTCAGCTTCTAGCCGCGCGGAGGTACAAGTGCAGACCGGAATCCGGCGGGCCACGCGTTCGACGTGGGGCGACGACGACTCCAAGTTAGTCGACAGACAGAGACGGGCGACAAGCGAGCACGCCTCGCGCAGAACAATATAGGTGCGGATGCGTGTCGATGGAGGACAGTAAAAAATAAGGAACTCGTCGAACGAAAAACTGCTCCCCGTAAGTGGTTGGCCAGTGTCCAAACCGGATTAGTGCCACGTTGCCCGGGGAACCCCCCTACCCGTGAAAAAAAAACAAGACAATGGAATCTTTTCGCCGCTAAGCACGCGCCGCTCTTTTCAGTGAGACTTAATAAGCGCTGCATTTAGCGAGGAAGTTGTCGCACGCTTTCGTTTTTTTCCCTCCAATGCATGTACAAACTTGTTGGGATGTTGTGACATGAGCCGAGGGCGCTGCTTCAAAGGAGACAGCAAGATTACTCCGAAGTGCTCGTGGAGAGACAGACATGCTACAAGGTGAAAGGCATATTCATGGTGAAAGGATTCAGTTCATGCAGAGGTGTGAAATGACAAACGTCGAGTCTTATATATCTTAACATGTTTAGTGAGTGAAATAAAAAAAACTCTCGCAAGGTATTATTGAAATAGTAATTTTTTATTTTGAGAAATATTTTATTTTTAGAAATCCCAACTAATATGTCTTTAATTAACAATAATTTATCTACAATATTTTCAACATTTATCTAAGTGCACAGATATTTAGATATCTAACTAACTGTTAATTATCGAAGATGTCTCGTACTTCACCTATAAAACTAAGAGCCGGTTTTACAAAGTCCGGTTAACGTTACCCGGAGTTACCCGTAAGCCGATGGTATACCCTTCACGTTTATGCAAAGTTCATTGAGAGTATGGATTTTTTACTGCACATTATACTGCCGGTTAGTTGACGTACACATTATGGAAAGGTGATAGTAGCCATATAAGATATTAATCCGAGCAAGTACTAAATTAAAATTAGACATTATAAACCGGGCCTAAATAGTAAAAACATTGTTGGACAAAATGATAAAAGATTGTTCAATATCATGTCAAATTGAAGAAAAAAGAAACGACTACTGATCAAGAGAACAAGAATTGATATTCCAAGGATGAAGCTTATATTTTAAAGCCGCAGAAATCTCTTAACTTCATCAAGTATCCGCGTTAATGATACTTTTTTTTTAAGTGGAGGAACGAGTGCTCAAGTGAGAGAAAGTTTCCCAAAAATAAGAATTTAAAACGGTAAGCGATCGACTTAAAAGTTCGTGTCATGAGCATTTTTCTGGTGAGCCACGTAAGGGAGAGAAGGGGCGAGGGGGAGGGGAAGAGAGGGGTATAAGGAGAGGGATGGCGGTGGTATCCAGAGGTGGTCACCCTTCACGAAAGTAGCTGAGCAGGGAGGGCACAAGACTGCCAGTGTCCTTTGGGTCTCTTTGGGCGGAATGTGGAGGCTTTCGGGAACACTTGGAGCTCATTAAATGAGCTGAAATGGCATTTTTTGAGTTCCATTGAATGGCAACGGGAGTTTTAACTAAGGAACCTTTTCCTCCTTTCTCTGACATCGCCCCTCTTGCCATCCACTTCATGATGATGGGAATTTTAAGACTAGGAATATATCACGCTTGCTGTGCTCAGAAATGCATTACAACACGTATACTCACTCGAGCTCACTAAACCTCACTCTTCTTTCTAGAACAATCACTTGACATCACAGCAGTAATCTTATCACGCTAAAAATTACCCCATTTTTAGTGAAGCAAGAGTTGCAGGTCGTAAGTATTGCTAGAAATAAAGACCACCAGGTTTCGACTCGCACCTCATGGGGTATTGGTGAAATCTGCTTAAAGTGGGTTTCCCTTTGGCGAAGAATAAACCTTTTAACGCTTTATTTTGTTCCATTCCTTAATTTATATGATTTAAAGATCACACAATTCGTATTTTCCTTCCTATGGAAAATTCATAATGTTGTATATGCTTGCAAAGCGCTACAACGTGACTTCTGAACGTATATGAACGAGGAAAGAGAAATGAGTTGAATTCAACGATTACTGACTCAGTTCGCGTATATTTAAACAAAATTGAAAATATCAATCGCTGAAAGATGTATAAACTAATAAATAAGATGATAATGATGAATATCACTATCAAAGTTAGGAATAAAATAAGCACAAATCACTTAACAGCTCGGCAGTTAACTGTTTCCAGAGAATCGGGGGTTGACTTTTCATAAAAAATATTTATGTCGAGACGTTACTAAAGCCACATATACTAAAGGAATACGCAGAGTTTAGTGATTCGTCACTCGTTTCTGATTCAAATAATTAATAGGTTAACTTTTCCATGCAGAGGAACAATTAGTACATACTAGGATTTCTGAGAGACACAACGTGAGGAAACAAGAGTTGCGATTTTTTAGCATTGTCACTAGAAGAACCGGGAATAATTTTGAAATAAAATGTTTGCTTTAAAAATTGCACAATCCATTAACCTACTTGCACTCCTGACAACCCATGTCGGCTCAGAACTTACGATGCACCAATTCACGGGAAATATGCTATTGGGTGATTAGTGACACGATCAAGTCGTAAGTCTCAATATCGGCCAGCGAATTGGCCTCATGGCGAGTATAAATGAGGTTCAGATCGAAAAACTTAAACGTCAAGAGTTGCCGAGAGCAAGCCCGCGATCTTCAGACACCGACGGATTTAGACAGGGGCAGAGTCCCGAGGCCCAATGTAACATTTTTAATACTGGTGTCTCCATGTTTTTCGGGTAAAGCTGCGTCGGTGTATCTTTACGATGACGTTTCGTAGCCAATGCAGGCCACATCTTCAGATCAAGTCCGAATGACTTCCGGACTTGATCTTAAGATGTGGCCTGCATTGGCTACGAAACGAAATCGTAAAGATACACCGACGCAGCTTGGCCCGAAAAACATGGAGACAGCAGCACAACAGCGCTGCGAAAGCCTCAAACAGACATTTTTAATACTCTCTGCAGAACCTGATGGTAAGATGAAACGAACATTACATTGAAAATATATTCACGGCTTGACTACGCGATGGCAGGTCACTTTTCCAACGACACTGTCATGAATATGAAACGATTGAAAATTATGGTGCATTATGAAAAATATAGGAAAGCAATTGAAGTTTCCCTTGCGTTGAGATCACAATTATTAGATATATAATTTCAGTGCATAAACCCTAAAAACTAGTGAAAGACGAAATAAAAATCTCAAGAATATATTCAAATATGATCCAATCCGAAAATAGGAATCAAATTAATCGGCACGAAAAGGTAAAAATACCGAAACTTAAACACAGGTATGTATGTATTCTGTCAGTAAAATAATAAATACATTTAAATTTTACATAATGAGTTTTATGTTTAGATGCCAGTTGATCTGATCAGCTTGGTAGTGAATACGATGACTTTTAAACAGATTATAGGTAATAACGATGTTTCGGAGAAAACTGAAAATAATGAAAGGTAGTAGAAATTACGGTTGACAAAGAGGCATATGATACGAGGATTACGTTTGTCGCGTAGTATTGGCTGGTATTACTATCCTGATGAGCTGACTGGCATGCCTTTTTGAGAAGAGCTAACTGTCACGGGGGGGTCACAGGTGCGGCATGCAACCGCACATACACAGGCCGATTCATTGGCGATTGGATAGGGACTCACACGCACGGTTATCAGGTCCCAACTTATAACCACCAAGCCCATACCCAATTTTTAGCCCAATCTGATCAAATCAAACACGTTACTTTTTCTTCTAATCTCCAATCATATGTCAGCTTTGGCTTGCCTAAGCGGCCAGCGGATGAAAAACTCTCATTAAGATAAACATCCTGCTTGAAGAATATTTCGCTATATTCCTCGCTTCCTTGGTTTTTTTGCATTGAAATATAATTCTTAAAATACGGATATCGAGACAAAGTTATTTTAAATATCTCCTTAAGACTGGAGAAAGGAAATATCTAGTCACATAGGAAACGGTTGTAGGCTTGATTTTGTGGAAGTTATCCATTGCGAAATAATTAAAATAACTTAGTTAACTCCACAAAATCTTTCGACACTTTGTGTCATCTTCATCTAAAGGTGACACTTGGCGTCGAAACCCGGATAGTGGTAATAAATATTACAAGTGAAGTTAACTAAGTTATTTTAATTCTTCCGTAGTATCTAGTGTTTTCATCACAGATTTTTCATTGAGTACTGTGGCTCGCCCATGTAGATTATGAATACTAATACGACATTTGCAGGAGTATACACCTGTGTTAGCAGGGAATTGCCCAATTTCCGACCTGCTTATTTAGCCAATTTCTCGAACAATGGATCGGCCGATAAATTGGAAAGTGAAACATGGGCTCCGCCGATAAGTGTGCTACGGTCCGTCGGAGGTGTTGGAGGCGCGGCGGAAGGTGATAGGACTCACCTCGACGCCGTTCCATGTGGCCATGTAGTGGACCTCGTGGTGCGGGTTGATCTGCTCCGCCATCACCGACATCCAGTGGGCGAGGCCTTGGGCGGCCGGCGGGGGCGGGGGGGCGGATGCGGAGAGGCCGTGGTGGGGAGGTGCCCCCTGCTGTCCCTGCTGGCCGCCCCCGTGGTGCAGGAGCTGCTGCTGGTGCGGGTGCTGCTGGTGATGGTGATGGTGGTGGTGGGACAGGCCCCCCACGCCCCCGACCAGAGGCACGCCCCCGCCGCCACCGACCACGCCGCTCCCCAACGGACTGCCTCCGGGCGCGGATTTCGGAGCCGATGGGTCTTGCTGTGAGGGCCACACCAGAGCCGCCTTCTGCAAGGAAACGAATGAATGCCCGATCAGTCACGTAACCAAGCGCGGAAGAGCATCAATGTGGGGAAATCGAACAACTGATAAGAATGCGAGTTTACTAAAAAAAACGATCCGGGTCATGATTTCTGTAAAATCCCGATAAGGTATTTTACCGGCTATGGGATATAAATGCTCCAAATGAACGAAATATTTGTGAGCTTGGGCTTCTGCGACCAATGGTTAGATAAACCATGTTGCAATGGAAAAGTAGGGAACATAAAATGAAACATATGACGAATCAAGTTCGACGCATACCCGCATTCTGGATCTTTTTTGTTGAGGGATACAATTCCCTCAGCAAACATTGTTACAATGCACGAAGAATTATCGACATTTTAATGTACAAAACCAGACACAACTTAAAGCTTTTTCATTAACTTTAATTACATTCCAGATTGCGCATCTGAAGACTACAATATAAAGCAAAGCAACCTACGAGAATGTTTGGGCAGCAAAACTTTCTGGGTAAAGAAATGGCAGGGAAAGTATAGGTAAAAATAAATAGATATCTATGATCAACACTGTATCCATCAATCACGAATTTCACATGCAATAGCTGCGTGTGTACCGGGAAAGCTGAATTACTAGTCCCACCAACGGAAGCTTATTTTGGCAGTATAACGTTCAATTGATACTGTAAGAATTATTGAGTAAATATTCTTTTCGAAAGGGTTGAGATTATGGTCTCTTTCTCTCCATTTCTCCAATGCAATCCACTACGCGGGATTTATTCTGGGACAATTACGTGCATTTACTCCTCGTTCAATGGTATATTACCACTCGTAGATTCCACGATGGCACATCAGAGATGCTGCGAGGGTCCCGCTTACCGACCCGTCCCGAACTGGGCGTGGTCTCCTCCCCACACCCCACAGCCCCCGCCGCTACCTGGCCGGCATACCCTCCACTTGTGCGCCCGGGCGATGACACGACCGCAGCCAGTCTATCGCCGGGTCCCCGATTCAATGAGCAGACTCCATGCTCGGATCCTGGGGCGCATTGTGCGACGGGAAAGAATGCCGATGGTGTCCTCTTCCCCTTGTCTTGTTATTTATGTTGTTGTTGCAGTCGAATACGTTCATCGCGGCAAGGTTTTGTTTGACGGGCGCATAAGTTAATAAATTATACACCTTCTCAGGTACATTCGCATATCTTAAGGCTTAAGCGAAGAATTCCCGTGTGCGGAGATGCAAAGAACCCGACCGGGCAGACGGGTACTCTTAAAAAGCCAAACGGGTGAGCTTGAGCGCAAACTGAATATTTGCATTTCGCGGAGATGCGAGAACGTATGTGACACATTGCCTGGCGACAGATTAGTAGGAAGGGTTGGAGAGGCGGTGAGAAGGCAGGTGGGGATCCGCCAGATTCTCAGAGTTAAAGTCGCACGCACAAAGGTTCGGAAACACTCAATTCTTTGCACAAGCGTCTTTAAAATACGCCCAAGAGTGTATCTACCTGTTAAAAGATTCACCCAGGTACGCAATGACATGAAACTTCGTCAGTAACCGTACCAGCAGTTAACCGTTGCCTTAACGTTCATCTCAAAATTCAATGGGATCAAAAAATTTTTTATGTTACCCATATAAATAAACTTAACCTCATTCAGCAAAAATACCCGTTGAGCCACGGATGACTACCCATTAAAATAAAAATGGGTTTGCTTTTACTCAAATATTTTGCTGAATCCCGGCAAACTCACCGGTAATATCATGACTATATCTCGCAAAGTTCTAATATGGCATCCTAAAGACTTGAGCATTGCAGGCGAATTTTCTCGGTGGTAATTTCTTGAAATAAATGTCCTTAATGAAAAACAGTTGTGTGAAATGACGAAAAACATATAACCGACTACTCGATGATGCGAGAAAAATAGCCTTTTCCAGAGCAAAAACGAAATAAACAGTTTTAATTTCCAAGCACACGTGGAGACGTAAATTTTCACACCTTAAAACCGGCTTTTACGGAATCTTAGGAGGGAGTCGCTGTATCACTTTCGCCCACTTCCGCGCGAAATGAGAGCGGAACTAAGGAGATACAAGAGGAGGAGGAATCGAGAATGACAAACGGGGGGATGGGGTAGGTTTGCGTGGGAGGGTGGGTGGGGGGACTGTTCTGGAGAAAGGGGGGGCAGAATGTGAGAGTGTGGAGGATAAGGGGGGTAGGGCAAGCCCCATCAACCCACCACCTCCTCCTCCACCTTCGCGCCACCTGTTGCGTCCGGCGGAGGAGGGAACTAAAGCAGCAACAATCGCTGCCTGTGTCTTGCTGCCGTCTTCTCCTCCTCCTCCACCTCCCCCTTCCTTCCAACTCACTGATCCTACCCCGTCTCCCACCCACTACGACGCTCTCCCCGTCACTTCCTCTGACCATCCAACCTCCTCGTTTTGGAAATCTTCCGTCGCCGCTTGCAGATGACGGCTTCGTTCTCTACTATCGTGCTGGCCGCTACGCGCACGTCCGCGGAAGAAAGAAGAAAACACTCATTAGCTGTAGATAAATAGAGTAAACGCCACTAAATTTACGAGGAAAGAGATCCGGACAGCCCAAATCGAGACACATTGCCGAAAACTTATCAAGCACAGGGTCGCAAATATCTTCGAGCGCGTGGAGAAATCTATTATTTGATTTACATCTTGGGCAAACATTTTTGGGCTGAAATGTGTCGTCCTCTTACGGTGGAATCGTTGAGCAATGAGTTATGTAACGTGGAGACTGGAGGAATATCAAATAGATTAGGAGGCTCCTTCGCGATCAAACGCGAGAGCCTCGCTTGATCGCTCGAGGATATCCCAAACGCAAATCGTCTTCATTTGCGTACTAGAAGTATTACCTGGCTTCGCACGGGCTAATTTCATTACATGTATATTACATTATTTTTGTAATATGGCCTACATTGTTGTAGTTCTATCTGTTCGTTCCCGTCAATGACGGGTACAAAAACTTCGAATTATTCCCATAGACAACCGAGGGAACGGATGAAAGACATCAAATTACTCTAACCCTAATTGCGCTATCAAAATGCATGTTTTAGGAAATTTTATGATCTTTCAGAATATCCACATTTGTCGATTTCCTCACTGTTTTAGAGATATTCGTGAAAAACCCCAATGCTGCATGTTAAAATATTTTTGAAGAGGGTGGGGGTAGTTTTTTCAAAATAAAATGCAAATATCAATTTTCATGTTTTTCACTATTAGTGCGTAAAATTTCACCACGATCGGAATAAAACTGCAGGTCTGTGTAAAAGAGATACAAACACACAAACATAATTCTTAATATATGTAGATTCCTCTATTTTTCAAATTGGTAATACAAGAAAGATTCGAATCTATAGCAAGGAGAAAACTGATAGTTACGCGTAAAACGCTTGACTTGTAAGTATGGTTTTGCGCATGAGGCGGTAGGATATTTGTAAATGTACTGTAAACTAACTGTTTTCTCTTTTAATTGACTTGAAATGTCAAGTTGGTAATTGACCCATACTGATGGCATAAGATGCAGTACTATTTAATGATACGACGATAAACAAATGGCTAAAAAGTGAAAAAAGAAAGACACTTCGAGCCACAACTGGGTTTAAGCATGGTTGTGTAACCCAACTGGGTATTTTGACTAATCTCGCTGAACGTATACATTTAGACTAAGCCTACAAGTAACCAGGCCGTCATATACGATATGAAGTTCTTTAAGCTAACTATTGATGGACTGAAAACTCAGATTATAATTCCATCGCCGTTGAATTAAACGCTAAGAAAGTCACAAAAAATAGAGTGAATCCTAGGATTTGACTGAAGATAGGCTAGATTGATTGAATTGCCGTTCTATCCAAATGATTAATTAAGGGACAAGACCAACATTTAGTGAGAAGGGTTAGCGCGTTCAAACAAAAATTTTGATTCCCTTAATTCGCTTCCATTATCGATTTAAAAATAAAAATACCATCGACGAGTGTAAATAAAAGTGAATGGAACGTATAGGTGTCGTCCAGAACTACGAACGCCCATATATTCCCTGTCATTACAGTTGTGGGACAAACAATACTGAGAATGAATTATCAAATGCAGTCGACTACCGACTTGATAGAGAGAGTATAAATTGACCACATAATGTACAACTTAATGTACAGTTTAATAATGCATATTTTTTCAAAGGACTTTTCTTCGTTGACTAAATTCAATATACACACGAAAAAAGTCAATTATTTTCGCAGTTATTTGTTTGCATTGAACTTTCGAATGACATGTACAAAAGAGAGCTTATAAATGGACAAAAAAATGAAGCATTTCAAAACGCAATTGAAACACAATTTCGAGAACACTTAAAACAATGTACCAAGAACATTACCTTCTAAAAATAAATAAATTTCATTTTGAAACCAAATTAATTACAACTTAATGCTTCACAATTATCTTCTTTATTCCCTTCGTTTAACAAATCGATATTTTAATAAAAGGTGAATCAATCAACAAGTTATTTTTAAATTCAAGTGTAATAACATTGAGAAAGTGAAAGTTCTACACATAGGAAAAGTTTCGCAAAAAATACCATTCTGACGCATTCCGCTATCGAAAATACCGCTAGTTCAAAGGTTGAAATATTATTCGCATTGCACTAAAAAGAATTGTTTAGTTAATTAATTAATTGATTAAGTTGTTCATCTGCTAAATTAATTAATCTGTTAATGATACAAAAACGAAAATTGAGGACATGAAGGTACACAAGTTATCACCAAACCGATTAATGCGCAATTTGGTAGATCAACCGCAAAAATATTTTTGAGGAAGCTAAATGCAGAATAAATGCCTGACATACACCGGAAACAGGTTTCATTAAGTTAATAAATACGCATCTTGGCTCAATAATTTTTGTAACCAGGCGGTAGAGAGTAAATAAAATATTGACAGACGATTGATCGCACATCTCTTATAGGTAGCGATCTATTATCGATTCCCGGACTAAATGCACGAATGCAGAAGAAAATCCACGAATCGTATTACTTTTAAAAAAGTATGACTGACTGACAAAAGAATCAGGCTTTATCTTTCTCGGTATTCCACACAACAAGGGTTTAGGCTTTGCACTATCTATTTCGGTTTTGAAATTATCTTATTTCTCGTCATTTGTTTTCAGACGTATTTTAGAGCTATGTGTTATGTATTAACTTAATTTTGACACTTTGCATAGATATACTAAGGGATAACTTACCATTTTGCTATGGCTGTGTTGCAAATGCATGCAAAAATGTATTTTACAGTAAGTAAATGATACACCGTGAACCTTCATGTGTGCATTTCAAGGTATGCAGCTGAGAATCAGAATATACACGACGACAGGACCTAAGGGAGAATCACCATTGGGTATTCCACGAGCTGAAAGGTAGCCGTTTTAGGCTTTTTCCTAATTGAGCTTTATTCTAGTAGTTAAAGTTTGAGAATAGAGTTCTTTGGAAATCCGTCATTAAGATTACTGAGCTCTTTTATGAAAGAAAAAGGACCTTCCATCGTTAAAGGCATGTATAAAATTTGGACCAAATACTACACTAATTAATGCCGTCAATGCCGAACTCCAAACCAACAGGCTGAGAAAAACGCCCCGTGGATGATAATAGATACAGAAATCTACCACATACTCGTTAGAAATGAAAAAAAAATCGAAATAAGAGGAATGATTTTCAGAGAAAGGTGACATCTGACGGTATTTTGGTCATTAATTGCAAATGAGAAGCTCCTTGGCAAACGACATACCTCCTCCTCCACATATATCATTAATGATTATATTCCTGGCCGAGAATTAAATAAGAGATCAAGCGATTGAAATATAAAATATTTTGTACAAATAAAGGTTCCACGAAGGTTTTGCTTATACTTAAGACTGCACGTGACACCGAGACGCGATTGTTCAATGCTGGAAAGCAGATATTTAGGGTCTACAGAAATCTCTACTTTAGGGTCCGGTGAAACTTTCTATCACTATTTTTTCATGCCTTGCAGGGTTCTTTTTTAATTTGACCCCGGCTAGTTATACTAGTAATCTTACTTTAAGCTTATTATTATTTTCGTACTTTTGCTTAAATTAATAGTTTTTAAATAATGGAGGTATCAGGCGTGATGTCGTAGAATTTAAACATAATTTAGAATTTAAATTGCAATTTTCCACAGTTAAAGATTTATTCGACGCGTGTATCGATGCTTTGCATCATCATCACACCTGACGATGATGCAGTGCTTCGAAACACGAGTCGAATAAATCTTTATCAGTGGAAAATTGCAATTTAAATTCTACATTAATAGTTTTTATAATTATTAATCTAATTGAATGCATTTATTTGGCAATATCTAAAACAATTATAGAGTGTGTTATCTTCAGTTCATCGTCTACTCCGTTTTTATTCCTTTTGGAATCAGATACATAATAATAATAAAAATGAATAAATTAGGCATATAATTGAAATATCTCCTAATTCTCTCCCTGGCTTTATTGCCTCTTAGGATTATATTACTTTGTTTCCCCACAGCACATTAATAAGGGTATGTACTTGTGTTTACCCCTCTAGTTGCATATATTTTAAATTTAATCTTTTCATGAAAGCATAATATGATTATTTGACTTTAGTTAATAAAATTTTAATTGATAAAAAAAATCAGATACAGAGAAAACTCCAATTAGATGGCAGGGAGTGTGCCTCTGTCGTGCATCTTTTAAGATTTGGACCACGAAAACTACCCATGAGAATCTTCGCGGGGGAGAGAGGTGGGATGATATAAGAGAGAGACAGAGCTCCTTGCGAGAAAAGGGGAGATGAGGGGAAGGAGGCGAAGGGGGAGTGGAAACGGCAGCAACAGGTGGGTGGGGAAGAGGTGGAGGGGAGAGGGCGCGTGGAGGAGGGTGCTCCCTTGCCCTAGGGAAAGGAGTTAGGGGGAAGAGCGGGGGTAGTGGTGCTTTGAAGCCCCGGTTCGATGGGCGGGAGGGAAATAAACTAGGACAGCGGACTCATCGATTGGCGTAAGGGTCAAGGGTGGCCCGCGTCTGGACTTAATCCTGCGGGAGGTACACGGGTGGGGAGGAGGCATAACTCCGCGTCGCCAAAGGGGGGGCGTCATTCCCCAGGGGTCGGTTCCTGTATTTCGTTCCCCTACTTGACGATAAAGACGTTAAGCGCCCATCCGGGAAGTGTGTTCCCATTAACATACTCGTCATCGTTCGTCTCGAATCGGTGGCAACACCAAATATTCGTATTCGCCCTGTACGCCGACAGGCGAGCCGTCACATCGAACGCAACTTAAGAAATGTGTTTTGCTCACAAAATATTCGCCAAACTCTGAATTGAAAATCCGTCGTCATGAACGTAAATTTTGAACAATTTACGAAACATCTACAAACTGCATACTGGAACGTACCTTAATTATGGCAACAGTTAAAGGGAAAATTAGGCTGAAAATTTTATGATACGAAGTCCTTGCGTCTTAATAAATCTTTTTTTCATTGAAACAGGCCCATGGCACGTACTTAGTTACTCGTGAATTCACCGTCACTCAACGACTCCCTTTGATTCCATTGGCTCCCTTGATACTAACAGGTAATTTAGGATCAAGGTTTGAGATTGAGAATATTTCCAGCATCCTCAAACGTCAAAAAGTCAGATATTTTTCAGCAAAACACCTTTTGTCTCGTTTTCCGGCAAAAATTCCTTCAGTTCAATTGTAAATGCCACTGTCCACTTCTTTACTTTTCACACAAAAATAATGAAACGAACTTAGAAGTTAATCAAATTAAAGTTTGCTTCGATTCATGGCAGAACATAAAGACTAATAGTTACTTTAACTATTGCTAAAGGTTATTTAGCTATTGCTAAACTAAAAGTTTCGTAGGCCGAATTTATAAGTTAAATTTTTAATACGCTCATGGAATTCGTTAAACAATAATTTAATTTTTTTCCAGAAAATTGTCGGGGAACGTCATCAATAAAAGGAAATATATTTTTTTATTCGATGCGCATAAACAAACGCCTCGATGAGTGAGGTTAACCATTTTAACAGAATTATTCGGGTATATCCGAGGATCGTTGCTAAAAAAGTTGTTGCGTTGCATTATTTATGACCACCGGTTGTAGTACATGTCCATTGTTCAGTTTCGGGTGAAGGAACTGGACTACCTGCCTGAACTTAACCTAGTCACTTCGATTCCATCGGTCCCAGTCCCAGTAGTTTATGAAAAACTGTTGGCTGCATATGGAAAGGAACTTAGTTATACCCTGAATGCATCTGTTTCTCACGCTGTAGTGCTTGATACCAGTTAAGCTCGACTCTCGGCTAGCAAAGCGACCTTCGGGTTGGAGACTGTGGTTGGTGGCCAGCACACGCATAATCATGATGCGATCAGCGATTACCATGCACTTGGTACAAAACAGGTTGAAGCAGAAAAATAAGGCAAGGTATCTCTGCTTTTAAACGAGAAAAATAAAACAACTGGAAAACTAGATTGCCGTTAATAACTGTGGTTTAATCGCCATCTATCATAAACGGACGTTGCAGGTAAATGCAGTAATTAAGACAGGAGAGTGAAAATTTTGAAAAATTGAATCAATTTGCATCGCTGTATCCATAGATTGCTCCATAAAATGGAACTAAATCATAAAAAAGTAAGGTAATAATTCTTTTCCAATGCTAGTCCCTCTTTGGGGAAAATAACTTTACAAGTTTGTATTGAACTTGTCGCCTTTACCTCAATGTCGCACATTCTCACACTCGAAACAAATCATTGAACAGTGAATTCTCTAACGACAAATTCCCATGCGATTTAACACTCTACGAAGCATCTCGTCGCATTCATATTAGTCATCACTGCCATGATAAAGTCTTGTAAGCCTTTCAAAATAACCATAAAGCTCTCCCTGAACGAAGGAAAAGCGGGAAGAGGGTGGAATATTATGCACGGAACTATTTTCTTTGCTCAGAGGAGAAAAAAGGGACGGAAGACAACTTCCATTCGCTCTAGTACGCTAATCACTTCGCAACACATTGGTGCACTTGCCTTACAATCGTTACAGACCCTGCGGACAAGGGCGGGAGCTAAGTTGATGCGCGCTAAAGTACAAAAGAACGTCGATAATTGCACCCGTTATTGTTGTCAAGTTAGGTTAATTTTCAGTATAGGCGTCAAACATGCTTATTGTGAGGTTTTCAATTAATTTGTGATAAAAACCTTACGTTTTTAAATACTTATTTTGAACGAATTCCACAACTTTACACAAAACATTCGGCCGTGACTGTTGTTCACCCACAAAATGCTATCTACCGGTTACAAAATATTTAGCCCGCGCACATCGTTCCATTCAACGTCGTTCGTGTGCGATAATAAGTTCGGATGTGCGCTAACTTCATAGCCTTGAATGAAAATCTTCCAATATTAGTTAATAATGTTCATCACCCAAAAAATATAATAATTGAAGAGGAAAGTATTAATCGGATGCAGTCTATACAATATCGACCCATGCAGTCTATACAATAAAGGGATATACCCTTAACGTCCATCTGATGACTCCAAACTTTAACCAAAACCATACCAAACTTTCTTTACCAAGAGATCTTTAACAATGGTTAATTCGTTGAGATCGTTTTGAAGGGGTAACAGTATATAACTCGCATTTGTCCGCCTTCAAATCTCACGGCCGGTCCTTGATTGCGTAAGGGAGAGCCGCAATAAATAAACATCATTTTGGCAACGGCCTCTTTAAATGACGCATCGACAACATCTCCGCTGTTGGGTAACCTCCGGGAGTTTGCCACGGGGAGGCAGCCAAGGGATCAGCAGACAGACTGGGTCCCGGAGCGCGCCAAAAAACGCGACCGCCGCGTCCCCTGCACGGCCGCCTCCAGAACTGCCTGCGCCCCCTAACAGCGTTCCCTCGACAACGAAGAGGAGACGCGGCGAGGACGCGCCTTGTGTAACGCCCGTGAGATGACGCTTCGGTCGCGCAAAAACCCACTCTTGGCGGTCATCTAAAAGCAATCACCATCATCATCCCCCGTCCCTTCACCGGTCTCCGGACGACTACAGCTCTGTATTTAGAGATTTACGGACGCGCTGCTGCCGCTGCTACTACCTAGTGCGTTGAAGGCGAAACATGATTTACGACGGAGAGTAGGCGAGCTCTTCCCGGATGGTAAAAGGGAAAACGCTTTCGAAATGCTACGGAGGATTGGCCCGTCACGTGTGGCCTATAAAGCGGTGGGAGGGAAGTCAATATTGATTCGTCTAATCAGGCAAGGTAAATGAGTTGAGCGACGAGTAAGGGGTAAATGAGTGAAGTCACTGACAAACTGAAGGGACGGCTCATTTGCACGAGGGACATTTCTGATTTGCCTTGGATTCATATTTGAGATATCTAAAAGGTTTTGGTAGTTTACTATGTCAGTCCCATTTACGTTTTGAAAGACATCACTTTGGGACGGACACCAGTAATCTTACTATCTGCTTAATATATCTTGGACAAATAAAAGCATGATTCGTATTAAAAATTTTGGGGAAATTTTAAACTACGGAAGGGGGTATGGGATATATGAACGGTGGTTGGTCAACGACAAAAACCAGCAACAAAAGAGATGCTAATTAACAATAAATATTATAGGTGTTAATAAAATACGATAAAAATACAATTATAAGCTGTTTTTTTAGAAATACGAGACGATAATAATCACAGCAAAGCGAATAAATTTGCCTTGTTTATAAAAAAATAAAATCATAAAAATGCTATCCTCTCCTTTCACTAACACCAAAACTTGAAAATATTAAAATAATATATTTTCATGGTCTACGCTATTTGAACTACACCTACCTATAAAACAGTAATAAAATAAAAATTTTCACAGGGGGAAGTTCCTGATCCTATGGTCGTAAGGTTAATAGGCAGTTACTTAAACATTTGCCACTCAGCTGTACTCATCCCAGAATTTATGTGATAGTTAGCAATGCGAAGTAAGGTTTTCCAAGAAAATATTCTAATTTAAGAAAATTTATTGCCATAAGAATTACTGCAAAAATGCCAAGAAAAGCATTGATGATTTTCAAGGAAACAATCACTGAGCAAAATTGTCTTGCAGCCATATAAGGCTCGAGCTTATCTTCGTAAAATCAACTTTTATGGTCTCAAATTTCTTTAAACTCACATTTTTTCCATCCGCTTGCCAGTTTTACAGCACTCTGTCCATCACTGTAGCTTCGCACATACTAATAACTGAATGCCCACATCGATTTCTTAATGTTTGGTCCGATTAGTTCGGTCATTCAACTTAACGACAGATCGGGACAGAATTCAAGAGGACAAGCTAAAGAAGCAGTGTGTTCGCTTATCAGAGGTTCCCCTCTTCCGCTAGGAATCCAACAATCAAGATGAAGAGTGATTTATTCAAGTCCAGTTGTCCAATTTGCAGGCACGATCGCCTTCAGCCCCGGAAAGAAAACTCGATGCAAGTTCAGCGGGTCGCATAAGCACCCGGTGTTAGTCCTAGTGCCTTGCATGACTTGCTCTCTATTAATCATTATATATGGGGGAATGAGGGGTACACTTTTATACTAAGTATTCACCTTCTCATTGTTCACTCTCCTTCCTTCAGTGTCCTTCGGTCGGAATATAATTACGAGAAAGTGAAACGCGGAAGATATGAAAATAGAATGGTCGTAGAAGTAGCAAGTCATTGTCTCCATCAAAGCAATCATTGCTCTCTTCTTGGTGGTTAGAAAATAATCATCTGCTCATTATATTTGGATACAATCAATTTTTCTGCGACAGAACGAAATTTATGCTCCCCAAAAATTTAGTAAATTGGGCAACTAGATAAATGACTACCTTGGGCAATGAAAAGGTTGAGTAAAAGAACTGCACTCAATAAACATTCATTGCGGGTGTGATCCTTATCACGTAATATCTTGACATCTAATCCATTCAAGGATTTCTAACTATAAACTCTTATCATTTACTATCAACTGTCATTAAGAATGGGCTTATCTCTCGAATTATTGCAGCTTCTCATACGATTGAAACGTACACCGTAAAGAGGACTGTACTGAAAGCATAGACTATCTACCAAAGGTAGTGTTATTATTACGCTGAATTCGTAAGCAAACCTCATTGGTAACCATTGCACGCTGAAAAATTTTCCATCGCGGAGTCGTTAGAAGGCCGGACCATTATCAAGGCAAGGTATGATTTTCCCTTCAAATTGCTATCGATTTCAAACGGTAGCGAGAAATTACGAAAACTCCAAATTGCACTTGCGGTTAAACACGGAAATCTAAAACAGACATAACAGCCACTTACGCGACCAAGAGAAATTCAACTGATCGCATGGGCGTCGAAGCTTAAATATTACGTCGATTTACTAGGAAGCTTTGCTCTGCGCGATACTTTAATGGCAGATATAACCTAAGAAATACCGGCAGCTCTAGAGTATACAATTACACGCCATATATCATTTCGCCGGCGCCATTTCGATTGGAATCTAGAGGTCTTCATGTGTTTTGAGGGTACACCGTGAAATGATAGTAGCTTCAGAAATTAAAAAAACACAATACAAAATGAGAGGATGGGAAGAGTAAACATACATTTAGGAGGAAATTTAACCATAAGTACTTTTAAGGCCATTTATATTTGAAAGAATTTAGGCTTTCTGATCAAATTCTACGCCGAAAATAAAAGTAGAGAATGATTTAGAGTGGTTCAATTAATTTAAAAATAACGGATACTGAAAACTAGTATTTTCACCAAATCCTCCTCAAATGGTACGAATTTATTTATTGAAGTTAAAACTTCTTATGTCGTGTTGAGCACTTTTGTAGATGGGTAAAAGACATTGGACTCGCGTCACCGTCACCGCTACTACATATATGTATAATTATGTATATTCTGTATATACACAGTATACTCGCTATATACACAGTACTTGTGGATGGGTACAAACCATTGGACTCGCATCACCGTCACCGTCACCATCACCGCTACTAAATATATGTGTAATTGTATATTCTGTATATACACTTTTGTGGATGGGTAAAAGCCATTGGACTCGCGTCACCGTCACCGTCACTGCTGCTAAATATATGTATAATTGTATATTCTGTATATACACAGTATACTCGCTATATACACAGTACTTGTGGATGGGTAAAAACCATTGGACTCGCGTCACCGTCACCGTCAAATAAACTATATTATAATTTTATTCATATTATATTATATATATCTAATATACGGTTTAGTTCATTCAATTTGGGTTGCTACAAATATTGTGCCGGATAATATAATAGTCCATACTCGTGCAGGAGAGTGTACTCGATACAAGAATAGTGAAGGTTAGTACAATATAACTACTCAATTTCTTTTAATACGTTCAATTTGAGTAGCTTATTCATATATACATAAACATAAACTTTGCAGACGATAAAAATCTACCATTGATTGAATTTTTAAATAGTGAGTTTGGTTTAACGATGTCTAATGATCGCAATCTTGGCACAACGAAATATAAAACTACTATTGATGCAGTATTTACAAGACATTTAAGCAAATTCGAATCAAAATTATTCGTTTCTTACTTTAGTTACCATAAGCCTATTGTATCAGTTTTAGATATTGCCGATGATGATGGCGGTGATGACGAAAGAGTTGTTGAAATAATGGATGAAAGTTGATTATTCTGAAGTGTACAATTTTTATGTAAAATAATTGTGTACAATAGCGCAATAAATGAATATTTAATTTATTATATACATGAAACTACTTTCTACTGATTAATAAAACACTTAATTAGAAATTATTCCCTACATTCAAAAATGCTCACGTTATTTCAAGTTTTCACTTCTGTCGGCACTCCCGGAGTGCCTCTTTCTTTTTATTTTTATTCCGGAGAGACTGGGGAGGGTTTGAGTTTTGAGCTAAAAATCACCTGACTATGCTCAATTTCATACTACTTAAAATGTACTATCCACGTAAAAATCATTTGGTTGCTACTGTTTTCAGTTACGATTATCATGAATTTATAATGTCTCTCAATATGGCTACTTCTGACTCGTTATGACTATGGCTAAATTCGTAGTCCTTATAGTCATTCATTAAAATAAAGGTGGTTTTTTGTTGAGATCTCAATTGCATTAGTTTAATTAAAAAGTGCGTATTTTGAATTTTGCATCGAATCTGTGAAATAGCTCCTACATGCACCAAGGAGCAGAAAAATGAACCTGCAGTATAAAACGAAAATCTTTCCACATTTTTTTTTTGTTTTCCCAAAACGTCACCACAAGGGCAACGGCTTCCCTTCTCCACGAATGTCAACCGAGTCCCATCACGCGAACAATTCGAGAGAATCGTCCATATCCGTCGAAAAAATAATTGCACGGCGATGATCTCCTTCGACACAAGTCTTGACTCTAGTCAACTCTCACGCACGGGGTCGGGAGGAGGAGGAGCACGCAATTGAAGGGATGGAAAGGGGAGGAGTGGGTGGGTCTGGCGGTGAATAGAGCAGGGGCAAAGTAGAGAGAGAGAGAGAGAGGAAATGTGTGAGGGGGGGAGAAGAAAAGGGAAACAGTGCGAGGAAGAAGAGAATGAGTCGGGGAGGGAAGATTTTTATAAAACGCCCCAACAAACGAGAAACGGGAGGGATGGACACGGAAAAAAATGAAACACGGGAGGAGGGAGGGATGGGGGGGAGGAGAAGGGAAGCGGGTAGCGTAATTGGAGGGTTCTGCATGCTTTCACGCACACCTTATTCCCTCGAAGAGCGGGGGAACGGAAGATGTGGAGAGAGAGAGAGAGAGGGGATCCAGTCTCTTCGGCCGGATTGGTGAGGGAGGGAGGGAGGGAGGAGGGGGTGGGTGGGAGATGAAGTAGGCGGGGGGGAGAGGGATCTTTGGAGAGACGCGGTGGTCGGCAGCAGGTGCACTCCGATTCCCTTCTCACAAGGGGGAGGGTGGAGGAGGATGGGGAGTGGATTGGCGGGAGGGAAGAATAGAAGGTATCCGAACAAAGGGGCGTTGAATAAGGAGGAGGTGGGAGAGGGCCTCTCCCACTCCACACCGCCCTCTTCAATACCTTCCATGAGACAGCAGGCCTCCTCCTCTTTCCCCTCCTCCCCCTCCTGAAGACTTCTCCTCTCGCCCCTTATTCGGGAACGGCCTTCACCCATTTCCGAGTCACGTGATCGAACCGATCACCCTCCCCTCCGACGGCCCATCCCGTCGCCTTCAACACATCTCCCTCCCTCCGAGACCGACCGCCCGAGACCAACGCCTCCCACATACTACCCTCCGAGTTTCCGATCAAAAAGAGAAGCGCAGGAGGAGGTGAAGAAGAAGAAACCTTCCTAATTTTTTCTCCACCCTTGACTCGTTTTGCTTTCTTCAATACCCTCCGAATCTCGGCACCTCCCGCCCCTCCCGCTCCCCTTTAATAGCTCCCTCCATTCTAAAAATAATGGGTCCCGTTAAATATATTATCATCAATTCGCCTTCCTCTCTTGTGGCGTGTCACGAGTACCGATGGAAATACACATTCGCAGTGGACGTGCGCCCATCGACCACAAAGATTATATTTTGCATGCCGTCTCATCGCCCTCGGACGCAGAAGTGCGATTTTGTACTCCACCAATTGCGGAACCTGTTTAGAATACCGTCGGCACTGCGAATGCACTTTGAAAATGGCGAATATCTGGACTCCTGATTTCACTTACAGAAAAAATGTGCAACATTAAACCAGCAATAATATTGATATTCATAAAAATTATCTGTCTCTGAGATTAAGAAGTCATTTACCACTCTGAATTTAGAAAATTAATGATTTACCTAATGCGAAGGCTAAATTACAACTATCAAGAGGTACGAAAATAAGAAAATCATAAAATGCTACCTAAAGATAAAAATAAAGAACTATGGATTAATAATTAAATAGAGAAATCCTCATTGGAGAGCCTCTTTACTACGAGTTACCACGCAACAGCAATGAATTCTTCATCAAGAACACAATTAAGGTATTCCCTGGCAAGGCTTCTGAAATACGGAAACTTTCCAAATAAAATTGTTTTAGGGTAGAGCACTAAAACATAATTTGATGGAGATTCAAGAGTGGTTTCAGAAGGTACTGCTCCTCGGACGCAACGAGCAGGAAGCAATTTAGCGCGAGAGGCATCGACTCGAGGGAGTCCCGCGTAGTTCGCCGAAAGGAAGAGTTATAATTTGGAGTCGCTTTTCCTTTCATGCTCCCAAATATGGGGTGAAAGCTTATTAAATAAAAATATAAAAATCGGGCGAAAAAAATGACAGCGTAAAATTACGGATGTAATGGGTTTAAGATTTAGCCTATTAAGTAAGATATCGGAATTAATTGGGCAATCAGATAAGGAGCCAACATCGGCATTCCTGCTGATTTTCTGGGAGTGTATCTTTTAGTCATCTCTTCCTTACGATCCAGCTGCGTGTGTGATGGAAGGTTAGTCAACAAATACCGACATACTATAGTGAGCTTGGAGATTGCTTCTGAGCGGGTAACGCTACTTTTCCATACATTCTGGAAAGTCGCTTTATAAAAGAATGTATGGACACAGGATTCCACTCCATTTTCCCCCACAGATGTCAGCACCCGTGTTATTTTTTTATTTTGGCCCTAATTTAAAGGTCAACTCTCTCTGTTTCCCGGAACGAGTCGGCACGTCTATGAGGCAACCACACATCTGAGAGAATAGTAGCATATATTCACAGGAGTGGCATAACCTTTTATCGATGAGCTGAGCTTGTACTTGACGCATTGCTGATAACTTTGATACAGCAAGATGCGGAGACGATGAATGAACCGCGAGATCTAAACGACTATCGTCCAACAATTCTGTCTTATTGCACTCAATGCGAGAGAATAAAGATAAATCGAATGCGTAAAGTGATAGAGGGAATAATGTTTTAAGTTGTAAATCGCATAGACATCTTCATCACGGGGATGGATGATTAGTAATCATTGCGATATGGAAGAGAAATTTCCATGTTATCATACTCATTCCCGCCATAGGATAAAACTAAATGATAGAGCTGAACAACAACTCAAATGTCACTCGTTTCAGGAGAAGGGTTGTGGGGGGTGGATTGATTTTATTTAAATTTGAGCTCGCCATAGCAGATGATAATAAAACTTTAATGGCACCGAAATTAAAACACTGCACTAGTCGTATGCAATATTTTAATATTCATGTATAAAATGACTGGCATTGCCATCAGGGAGAATAATAAGAAAGTAAGCCTGCTTCGGGCATCCATGGTTTGGTTTCCTTAGGATTTCAGTCTTAGGTCAGGGGATAAGGTATAACTCTCACTGTTAGATAACTGAACTTACTTCTACGATCAGTCAACTTATTTCCAGAAATACCTCTGCCATTTATTTATAATTCATCAAGACATGTTTCAGCGGGAAATTAAAAAAAAAACTTTTTTACAATCAGACGTAAACACTACCATAGAATTCTTGTCGGGATTAATCTATATCAGTATTACCTGATAGGATAGCGATATGTGGGAATTTCTGAAGAAGTGCGCGATCTTTTAGATGGATAATCAAGAAAGACTGGGATTGAGTTAAGTTATTATGGAATCTTGATGACAGAAAATGAAGCTAGTGGAATTTCAAATTCGCGAAAAGACGGAAGACTTGCAATCATTCCGAACACAACGCATGGGTATTTTTCTCGATTTAATCACGACAATCAACGGTAAGGCTTATATTTTCCAAAATACCAAGTGAATGGTGTAAACATTATACGGCAGCGAACAAATTCAACTCAGCACTTTTGTATGGCCATGATGTGAACTTGTTCGAGAATTCTTTTTGATGGGCTGGAGATCTTGAAATGGGTCCGGGTTGAAATCAATGAAGTATAGGGGTTAACGAAAGCACGCGTTATTCATCCGGAGTGCAGCCTTCAAGAAATTTAAAAATGCAACTTTCCACAGGTAAATAAATAAAGTATTATATCTGTGGAAAATTGCATTTTTAAATTTCTACATTATGTTGAAATTCCACAACATCACGCCTGATACCTCCCTTTTTGTCAGGTCTCTCTTGTTCTGCAATGAAGGTCCGCGCAGACAACACCAAAGAACGCAGCACTTACCAACAAAAAGGTAAGTGCTGCGTTCATCATGACCATGACTGAACATTATGAATAAACAATTACAGGAACACAATGTCCCTCTCTATCCTCGCAGGAAGAAATAATCTACTGAGAAGGTGAGCCTTCCATTATTCCAAAAACTAGATCGCAATTTAAAAATTATTGAGATTTTCACCACTGTTAACATCCACCCTCCTCCTTAGCCATATCCCGCTCTCATACTTTTCTATCGAAATTCAAGTATCCTTTATCAATCCTCCATCCATCAATCGTTCCATCTTCAGTTCTATATTTTTAAAAACAAAGAATCTCATTTGAGGACAAGGAGCGTCCGTTATTTTTCTTTACGCAATGTATGTACCCCACGAACGATAAGGGACCATAATAGCTGCCAATGCGACTTTTATCTAGGTTTGTAGTTAGGTAGTGTAGCTCTTAGTAGTAGTAGTACTCCTAATACTTGAATCCTTATCTGTTACCTAGTACTAACAGCACACCGTGCATGTCTTCTACATTCGTCTTGAGTCTCTGTCCATTTGTGTAGTTGCAAAATACATATATAATAATGGTCCCTCTCCATTGTGATAATATCTGTAGTGTAGTAGTGCATGCTTGTGAGGCTTCGCCTCGTGACAAGCATTAGCGATTTATGCTAATGCATAATTAGTCGTAGTTACACTAACTCTAGGGCATAGTGTAATGCATGTTGGTGATTACTCACCCCCTGCCACACACCCCTGAGGTGGCTTGCAAGGTACTTTGTAGATGTATGTCTAAAGCTCAGCACATGGAGATTAATACGTGAGCGGAATAATTTTTGTGAATGATTTCCGACGTTTTCCATCAAGGTTTGCATAATTATCGCCGCAAGATGGTCGTGAACATGGTAAGTCGAATACAAAAACGATCTAAAAGCGGTCCCGGAGATTTTGACGTAATGCGGATTACGTGGCGAAATTGAACTCGCTCCTCGAGGGGCAACTGAGAAAACCAAATAAACCAGATCAACTTCCATCGCCAGTGCAGGCTTTCCTCCTTCCTTCCCTCTGTTCTTCCTACTCGCCCCCTCCCACCTCCTCCCCCCCCCCTCCTCCCGCGGCAAACCCCACCCACACAACGCCACGACACGGTTCCGTGTTCAACATGGACACTCAAAAGCACTTTGTTTTGTCAAACATATTTCCCAGTGGCCGCACTCCTTCTTCCGCTCTCTCTCCCCCTTCAGCACTCCGCCCCTCCCCAATCCCCTCAAACAATCCTCCTCCTTCCTCAAATTCCCATTTGGGAGCGCAGCCCATGACCAGTCGAGACCCATCAATCCCTTCTGCCCCACTCCTCCACGTATGCACACCTTCCGCCTGCTCCTTCACCCTCACTCCGGACGGCCACCAAACAGCACACCGCAAACACACAACACATCACCCGCACCACCACCGCACCACCCAAACCCAACCCGACTCATCACCAACCCACACCCAACCACCCTGCTCATCCTTCCCACACCACTTTGCGTCACTCCGTCCTTGAGACGGAAGCCAAGGTCAAGATGATAGTAGTGGGAGGGGTGTGGGGTAAAGGAAAGAGAAGAAGAGGAGGAGGAGGTGAGTTAAGGGGGGTGGGTGTACACCTTCCTCCACTTATATTCTCTCATCATCCTTTCCTCACTTCTTCCCCCTCACCAGACTCTCTTTTTCTCTCAAATCTCTCCTCATCTAGCGTAAACCCTTTTGGACGTATTCATAACATGATTAGAACAAGTGTGAAGACTAGGATAAGGAAGTTCATCCTGCGCCCCTAATAAACCTACATTTTACCATTTGCCGGCCTCGTTGGCGGTGAGGTACAGTCCTTGCCTGCCAGCCCAAGGGTCGCGGGTTCGAATCCCGACTGGGTAGGAATTTCAACTCTCAGGACATGGCTCTGTGTGTGTTGTCCACTGGTGCTATTCATAATAACTTAAGTAAAAAGCCCTTGAGGCTGTTTTCAGGTTGATATTAAATAAATAAAATAAAAAACATCAATTGCGTAATTATTCTCCTTATTACAGGGAGTTGGGATGGCTGAAAACAGAATCCCGAAGAAAATATTTTCCTGGGGACTTTTCTGCCTTTTTCAAGCAAATGAACCCAAATACCTCACAGATATCTTTGTAACGAAACCAAATAATCTTGATGTATGTACCAGAGGTGATCCCAATTATTTATATTATCCTGGGCATAGAGCGACTTCATACCATTATTCATTTTTGGTATCGGCTACTTCCTCATGGAATTCCCTACCTGTAACACTAAAAAATTCCTTCACCCTTCATATGTTCAAATACAAATTTTATAATTTGTTGATGGAGGCACAAAATCTCATGAAAAAACAAGTGAATGCTCCTATTTCTTTGGTTAATAATTTTGAGAGTAAACTGTTACTTATTATTATGAGTGTCACAATCATGATTGTTATGATCATTCTTATTATGATTGTTTTGTTTGATTAAAAACTCATTTTTCTATTTCTTGTTTGTTTCTTCCATGTATTTGTTTGTATTATTATACATAGCTATATATAATGTCAATATTGTAATTCCCATGAGAGTTCATTTACTCATTCACTGTCTTTTGTTCTAACGGAGCTGCCGGTCCAGGTAAAATAAATTTTGTTCAATATGCAAATCAATACTTTGACCAAGAATACGTTAAACTCTCCTTAACCCGAGTTTAAACTAGGGATCTATCTACGCATGCGGCGGAGTCCGTTCCATTCCCTCTGGACGAGAGCGAGGCGAGTTGAAGAACGGGCGAAGGGAGCGCGAGCAAGTGGCGGCACCAAAGCTCTCTTAGTCGGCTCCCACGGTAGATACGTACTCCTCCCGTCTACGCCGCCCCTTCCCCGCCCGCGCGCAGCCCGCCTCCGGCCGCCAACCACCAGCCCTTCCCTCGGGGGATGCGCGGGAGGAGGGGGGGGAGGGGGGCAGGAGGAGGCTGCGGCACAGGAGTAGGAAGAGGAGAGTGTCTCAGCTTCCCTGCTGACGGAGCACTCCCCGCCCGTCCCCCCAGGGGCAAGGTCAGATGAGAGCGAGAGGGAGAGACGGCAGGGAGGGGGTGTGGCTGGGGAGAGAGGGGTGAAAGAAGATCGAGGGGGGGAGGGGGCGGAAATTTATTCCGATGGTGGATACGCCCAGCGAATAATTAAAATAAACATTAGGATAAACTAATTTAATAAGGGAGTGACCGAATGGGCGAAAATAATTTGTGCTGATAAAACCAGGGAGAGTCCAGGTGTAATTAAGCATAATTAAAGTTATCTCACACAATGATTATTTCTCATCGTGATTATCTCAAGCTCGTGGATAATCGGCGAATGCACGCGAAAGGAATGATTTAGAATAAATAAAAGGTAGTATCATTAAAAAAGCTACTACATCACATGTAGTACACAACGGAGATAAGCAAGACGACTGATGGAGAAAAGTAGTAAGGCTGAAGGATATTGATGAACGACTTTTTTTTTTCTACGGCAAAAACACGGCTCCTAAAACCTTCCACTGTCTGAGGGCGAGGGTTATTAAGGAATCGCGGGCATGAACGAATGGAGGGGAAGCAGAGACGGATGAAAAATGATAATGGTAGACAAATGTTTAAAATGCTAATTTCTGCGATGATTGTTTCAGGGACATAGGAGCCTAAAAGATACACGACAGTGCTTTTCAAACGATGATCTGCGGACAGATAGCGGCTGGTGAGACACTGGACACTGGTCATCAATTAGCAACGAGCAGCCACGCCACATTTGGCGTCAGAACTTCTGATATGCATGTGAATTTCATTCTTATATGCATTCAGAACACATTTTAATATAAATATATATATTTATATAAATTTTTTTTTAATTTTACATAAAAAACTCAAGGTGGCAAAAACACATGATCGAAGTACCGCTTTATAAACGTTTTCATTCGCGCATCAGAGCGTAGAATTCGGACCGATGGGAGGGAGGAGGAAGGGGTGAGTCAAAGGGATGCCAGGGCTATCGGTACAGAAGGGGAGAATACAGATGGGATGAAAAAAAAGGCTGAGAGAAAAGTGAATGGAGTGGATTATAAGTTAATCACCCTGGGAAAAACACCTAGCGGGCAAGGAGTGTAGCAGCTAAACATGAAATTTCCATTGAAAAAATCAATTGCGGAAAGCATATAAACGGCGGGCGGCAACCAGAATTCGATATCCCGTCATTAGGGCTCATAAAGTTATGGACGACTCAGCTAAGGGAGGAAGGCTCAGGAGATGGGGAAATTAGTTGACGGGTCGGAGAGTCGAGATGTGTGTGTCCAGTAGGTTTGGAAGAGTTCAGTGGCAAAGAATTCATAATTAAAATTATATTGTGCTGACATTGAGAAGAGCAAGATAAGAGACAGGGCCTTCCGGGCGCTCATTAAAACCTAGGGCACATGGGAGTTTAGCTAGGGCCACGTTTAAGACAATATTTCAGAAAGTGAAAAACTATATAGAATAAGGGAGCGGTAATGAATAACTCCTAGTCTAAACAACATTCAGTTATGAGCGTAACAATGAAAGGCATGACGCCGTAAAAAAGGAATCAAGTCAAAATGCAGTGCAGTGCAAATGGTAAGCACGGTCAAATGATGCTTTTCAAATGAGAAAAAGGGAGCTAATAAATATGAGTGGCAGAAATATGAATACGATAATATGAATAAAATTTGGGTGGAAACTTGAGCTTGTATATTGAGGGGACGGTCTGCTGAGAAATTCCTTAAGTAGTGAAGGAACGAGGCAAAACGTGAACGTTTGGAACGTTCCGAATCGGAAACACAAGTGATAAGTAAACTTGCACGGCGGAAAAGGAGTAGGTAAGACTATTAGGACAGTGAAAACTAACTTTTCGAGTGTGTCGATATTGACTTCAAATAGAGCAAAGATCTTTATGTTGTCATCTTCAAGTTAGTTTTGGAAGAAAGACTTTTTAATTCTTCCCATGTCAAAAGTCAAATCATTTTTCTCCAATCATAATTTGTGTAACTCGGATTCAAGACTGGTCGTTTTCAGAGCAATTCCAACTTCAGGAGCTGGAGAGGTAGGCGAAAAGCAGAAAGCATTCATTACGAATTTCCGCGTGGATTTTCAATTTCAGGGCTTTGTTATTTTGGAAAATCTGCTGGGGGGTGGTGAAGACTCGTTTCCGTTTTCGACCGAGAGTGACCGCAGGCCAACAACATCTTAAATGGAGTAAGAGGAGCACGCAGCCACGGGAAGCAGTAAAAGGGGAAGATTGAGATGGGATGAGATACGACAGGAAGGAGCTGCGGAGGAGAACGAAGGGGCTCGAGAGTGAATTGCGGGGATGGGGGAACGGCCGCCCGTGGACCGCCGCCTTGGCAGCATCCCACTCCGAGACCCGGCCCTCCACCTTCCCATCCTCCTCCGCCGCACCGAGAGAGTTTCCAGAAAGAAGAAAGAGAATGGGGTTCGACGACCTCCACCGAAAATGGTGCGAGTCCTTACGGTGAATCCGCTGGCATGGAAACGTCTCCCGAAAAGAAGGGGAAAAAAGTGGCAGGGCCGACTCTTTCCCTCATTTTTTTTTTAAAAGGATCCAAATTTGCTCGAAGAGCAGAAAAACATCGCTTTGTTTAACCGCTGCGGTCATTTTCCGTGTCATTTGCTTCTAAAGAACGTGGAAGTAGGTTGGTATTACGGTTAAAATATAGCATTAAAGTTCAATAAGTCCTCGCTAAGAAAAATATCGAATTCACCAATATGATACACATAATGTACCCCTGATGCACGAAATAGTTTCAATAAGAAAATGCCTAAAGTATCTGTTTCCTAAATATCATTTTACAAAACGTTTAAATTTATTTAACGTAATTATGAATGAATAGTCAAAAGTCATGTTAAGCATTAGAAATCCCTCTTTTTACACACCTGGTATAATTGAATGTGTGCAGGATGGGGAGCTGAATGAGCAAGAAGATATGAGTTGTCACATAAAAAATTAAAAACCTCTCGGTTTTATTGACTCCGACGCAATCTAGCGTTTATCTCAGATATAGTTGTATGAAGCTAAAAGTGTCGGAGTACACGGGTAACACTAGTAGGCGCAAGACTTAGTGATGAAGGATGATTATTACACGTGTCAAGTAAATTAAACACAAGATGATCGTGTGAGATATACTAAATGTGACGCATTCCATACGGTTCGATAAATGTAATTATTTATATTTCTGATGAGGTAATTGCTTCTCCTCGGCTTCCCGTCTCATTTGTTATCGCCCCGAGTAATTTCCAGCGGCTGACTTTTTACAGCAAATCAATTGCCTTGAAAGTAATCTGAAAGTGCTTTAGTAACGAGACAACCTTAAAAGGATTTCCCCAGCAGATATTGCAGAGTTACTACCACCTTTGCCGGAGAAACATTTTTATAAACCGGTTAAGGACTCAATATACCGCGCATATCTAGCACCATGTTTCTCCCCCCACGCTATTAACCACAGGGCAATAACGCCATCCCCGCTAGCTATGCATAATTAAATCCATACAAGCATCAATTTTGAGGAAACGTTCCGCCTGAGACTGTTTATTGTTCGCGGATAAAATAAAGAACCATTAAAGTGACTTGAGCCGTCCCGTGGAACTCGGTGTCGACCTTGAAGTAATTCACACCATTAACGCGAAATTAACCGCGCGGATGAAATGGAGAAGGGAAAAAATCCCACTCTCCCCTCTCAGGTTTTTCCATAGAGCGCACAGCTGAGCTACGACCTACCGTGCACGCGTGTGTGAGCTCGTACATGCATATGCCAACAGCACGCCTTTTGCACGCTGCGGTGCCAAGTGAAACCATTTACGGCCCCAGGTGATAAATGAGCGCAAACACGGCACATCGCATTCCTCATCGGAGCTTTCCCGTATTTCCCGCTTAGAGGGAGTTAAGGAGGTACGGCGGGACGAGAGGGGAGAAATGGAAGAGGACGGAGATGGAGCTCACTGCCGGATTCTGGCGATCTTCGCGTTGCGTTAAAGTTGCCGCCGCGACTTTGAAGGTGAATGTTTAGACTGGCTCGGCGAATAAAACGATGGCGTGTCGCATCCGTGGACCGCTCACGGAGTTCATCGCCGGATGGGTAAGCATCGTTCCGGTCCGGATACCCCGGAAATAATGCCCGCGGAATCCTCGGCTACTGTGATGAATTGCCTGCACAACGATGTGCATCATTAACTTCACTTTCGGGCGTCCGCAATTCGGAGAAAAGCCTAATGAAGAGCAACAAATGCACGCACTGTGGAATAGTCGAATTTAGGGTTAGAACAGCTTCGAAGTAGTAAAGAAAATGATAATAGAAGTAAAAATCTATTACGAAAGTATACGCGTGACGTCGAAGATGGGAAAAATTAATATTAATTCAATTTTGGTAAGTTTCTCTTGGATTTCTGCGATATAATTATACTATCTGAGCAACAGTTTTGCTGTGCTATTCTGCCGGCTTCGTCAGGCTTTCCAAAAATCCAAAAGAAACTCACCAAAATTAAAATGAACTGCGAAAATCTACAAAAAAAGTTAATAGTCATTCAAGTTCACCACAATCAGCTCTATGACTTTATAAAAATAATCATGGATCACTAATAATTTCGAAATGCAGCAAGCGGGTAAAGGTCATCCATAAAGATACTGTAATTAAGACAAAAATAAATGAATTTTTAAGAAAAATGATTTTAAGAGAGCTGTTTACCTCCGACAGCATGATGAGCATAAATATTTCGACATATGTTTGAAATGAATGAAAGAACAGGATTTAAAACTCCTTATGTTAATTACATGAAAGTAAGCTTCGGGTTTCTCAGTCATTAATACACACAAACGTAATTTAATCCGAATATTTGAGCTTAAAATTTGGTTTGTTCACTAATCACAGATGATATAAATGAAGCATTTCTCATTTTTTAAATTAGTCTCAGAATAATGTAAGAGAAACAATTGCACTTTTCCACAAAATGGTTTATTGCGTACAACGCGTTTCGGCTCACAGAGCCATCATCAGGTACAAGTCTTGTCCCTGATGATGGCTCTGTGAGCCGAAACGCGTTGTACGCAATAAACCATTTTGTGGAAAAGTGCAATTGTTTCTCTTACATTATGAAGAACTTCCACGATATCTCGCCTGAATCTGTTGAATTTATTAGTCTCAGAATAATTAATAAGAATAATACAACTTCAAAAAGTGAATCAATTAGGATATTCAATCTTCAAGTTCCGATTTTCCCCATTCAAAGCGCTTAAAGCGGTATTTGCGTTTTCCTACGGTATTCTCATAATTTTATTAGAATCAGTCCACAAAAACATGATGATCGCTAAACAGACAAAGGCGCAATACAAAAATCGGCATTGATAAATTCAAGAAATGAAGAAGTTATCCTTAGTTAAATTGATATAATACAAGTGTCGCACAATGCTGGGCACTTATACGTATCTATTCAGCGAGTAGTTGTAGTGCGTACTCGTTTGAGGAGGGAAATGAGAAAAAGAAAGGTTGACTCTTGACCCCATCCCGTGCTATTCTCGCATAACTTGACTCCGTGAATGCAATCCTCGGGGATTGACGCTAAAGATTTTACGGCCTCGCTACCAACAATTAACTGGCTTCCCTCACTCCCTCCTCCTTGAGACGTCGAAGAAGATCTCCGGCCACAGAGGGGATCTCCGCTGCTCGTGCCGAGGGCAGGGAAGAAGACAAACAGTCGCGCCAAGTCATGTGGCTGGCCCGCGGAAAATTTCACAAATAAGCGTCGCTGGTGAACTTTTTACGGCAGCAAACATTTTTTTATGACCGGGTCCTCCGTAAATAATAATACAAAGCAGGGACACGGGAGTGAAGCTGATATGAAGAGGAAAGAGAAGGTGAGCAAGTAGTTTCTCTTTTTCGGTTTTCCTAATTCAAATATGTAGTTTAGGAACCTCTCTGATTGAGAGCCCTTGAGAAAAGCGCTATTCTCCCAAGAAAGGAAGTAATGCATCGTCATGTGAGAAAAGGAACACTTAATTAGCTTGCATCCTAACAATAGCACTTCAAAATCAAACGCCTGGTTCGATAATTGTTTACTGTTTACGTATGTAAGATAAAGAAAACATTTTCTACTATAAAGTATTGTAGAAAGCATTATCACAAGATTGTCTTTTAAAATATATCAAATTTCACCATGAATTTAATTAAGGAAGTTAAATTTTTAAATGTTAAAGAAGAAGTGGTATTTCTGTTGTTGTGATTCATAAGATTCCAACTCAAATACATAACAGCTAGTTTGACCTTCGTGTGGTCAACGATTTTGATAATTAGCATATACCAAGATAAACTGAAGAGATAAAAATGGAGAAAAAATTGAGGGACACGGGATTAAAAAGTTATGAATTTATGCTTGATAACTCATTTACATTTACATATTCAAACAAAATACATAACCATAATTCCACAGGAGAAATTTGATTTATTGAGTCAACATGTTTCACTGCACTGCAGCATCATCAGGCTGCAGTGCAGTGAAACATGTTGACTCAATAAATCAAATTTCTCCAGTGGAATAGTGCAAAGTATTTAATTTTTTCCTATAGTGGAATTCCACAAAGTATCGGCCGCCACCAATAACTTCAATACATAACCATGCTCAGGTACATGCCCGATAAAATCGAATTGCGCGAAAGATTAAGTTGGAATTACCGAGTCCAATGACAGACAATGAAAAAACAAGAGTATATACCAACCAAACAATCAACAAAATATATAATATCAACAATGGTTTAGGAAGAATTTAAAACAAAGATTATTACTAACATGAAAGACTTCCTTTGATGTAAGCACTGTCAAATATTGACAACATTTCAGCCATTTAATTGACCCAGTTTAGGCATGGTCATCATCGTGCTGTAATTGATGGATTATAAAATAAACTTAAGCACTCAATAAAACCATTCGGAACCGTGAATATATTATTGGCAGGGTGCATGAAGAATGAAACTAGACGGCTTGAAGATTGATGCCCTTCAATACTATTAGATTACCCTCCCAATAACACTGTTTACCACCTCAGAACCTACATTACCCTTTGGTTCGCGCGGCAACGTTATCTCCTGACCTTGAAAGGACGTCTTGAGGAGCGGCTCTCTCTTTTTCTTTGACGGATAGAAAATAGGCTTCGCCTCGGAATTTCCCCTCGATCGACTCGACAGTTTCTCTCAAATGTGACACGCCCTTGTCTAGGAGAGAATACTCGGCTAGAGTGGAAGCTTTTCCGATGATTGGGAATTTCGTACGCGCTATCGAGGTACATTATTAACAAACATGATAGGGATGCTACCAGAGGGACATTAAATGTGTCAAAAATTACTTTACTTGTAATGTTTTGATCTAATCTGAGAATAAGCCTATTTATTTATCGGACAGGAAAGCTGAGTTACAGAGGAAAATAGAAAATGGAGAATAGGGTGATGAAATTCCCGGAGGTGAGGCTAAGAGTAGAAATTCAGCAAACATTAACGAAGTTATACACCGAAGACGGTGAAATTCTCCATGAAAAAATCATTTGACTTGACCGGGATTCATGGCAAATTTCACCGTCTTCGGTGCATAACTTTGCACATTGTGCGCGTGACTGCGTACCGCATCATTTGTTAATGCAATGATTGGAAAAAATATTAACGAACTTAAAACAATTTGTTTTCATTGAATAGTCTGGACTGGAACCAGAAGCATAAAATGCCCGTTGTTATTCCACCGTGGCAACACGAGTCAACGATTCTCGCTTCCTAAGTCTCCCAGGGGAATCCAGAGATGAAATTTTAAAGAAAGACAACGAACGCTCCGAAAGAAAAACGAAAACAGAAAAACGGAATCAAGGTCCACAAATCACTCGCATACAGACAGCGAAATGCTATTGCTCTCCTTCGCGTATTTATTTCTAACCATTTCAGGAAAGAATGCAGGATCTCATCTCAATCGGTCTTCCTCGACTTGGATTAGCGTGGCCAGGTTCTTATCCATCACAATGCGTATAATTATGTAATTAATCTTTCGTGGGGTGTCCGTCACTAGCAGCAGAGGATATGGCTTCTTTGTAAATGCGGGACGACGAAGATCCGGCGCCCCAACCATTTAAGTAAGTATTGGAGGGACGGTGGAGGCACGATGATAAAGGGGATGACAGGCTGTGCACGGGAGAAGGAAAGCGATGTTTAATTGCCGCGATGAAGACGTTGACGCCCCTTCCGCCCCCATTGCCCCTCCGCAGGGAGTGAGTGGCGTGACTGGTCCGCTCTCCTCGTCCAGACGACCCGCGTCCGCGCGCCCTCTGCCCACCCACTCGGCCCCTGCAGTCCACCTCCGCGGGGACGAACACGGCACGCGGACGACCATCGACGGCCAATCGCACGACAAGACAATCACCATTCCCATCGAGCGACAGTAACCCAGGTGGGCAGCTCACTGACCGCAAGACCAATGATCGCCTATGGACTGCTAGAGCCGTCTCGAGCTGAGATACAAGAGACAATGTAGTACACCAAAGACGGTGAAATTCGCCATTAAAAAATCATTTGACTTGACCGGGATTTGACTTGATATGGGGCGGAAACTTGGGAAGTTAAGAAGGTAGATGAAAAAGGACTGGAAGCCCTGGAGATGTGGAATGGAGGAAGAAGAAAAAAGTGAGTTGGAAGGGTAAAGTGAGAAACGAGGAGGTACTGAGGAGAGTGGGCGAGCAAAGGAGCCTGATGGAAACGATTAGAAGAAGAAAGAGGAATTGGATTGGACATTCTCTCCGAAGACACTGTCTGCTGACAACGGGTATAGAAGGAATGGTGGAAGGAAAGCGGGGAAGGGGAAGAAAAAGGAAGCAAATGCTAAATAACATTAAAATAGTCGGAAGGTACGCGGACACAAAGCGCCTGGCTGAGAGCAGAGTGGAGTGGAGGAAGAGCCCATGAGGAAACTTGTTGCCATCTGGAGCAGAAAAACAAATGAATGAATGACTGGGATTCAAACCCGGCTTGGTGGTGTAACTGACTAACACAACTGACCGACAATTGGGGGATCCGGGTTCGAATACCGGTCAAGTCAAATGATTTGTTCATGGCGAATTTCACTGTCCTTGGTGCATATCTTCGCACCCGTGCGCGTGACTGCGTACATTTGTAAATGTAAATGTAATGTAATTTCGCTAAGACAGCACTTTATTCCACCACTGCTTACTTATATGGTTACCTAGCTAATATCAGCTGTTCTCGATGATGTTCCCGTAGTGCCTAGCTACCAATATCCCGAGCCGAAACATTAAATATGTCCAGGCAGACACGTTCCGTTATCTTCAATAGTAATAATAAGTTAATTTTCAGAACGTCAGATCCCTATCGCACCTTATAGTCGAATCTGCGGGGAGTCTATATCAAACTGAGACAGACTTATTTTCATTTTTTTGTTAATCCTTCATGACATAATTTTTTAATACACCTAGACCAGTAATACATATTTTAAATTTATTATTTTGATATACATTCACGTGCTTTCAAATGCACACCTTTTCCAATCTATAGGCTAGCAGTTTGCTCTTTTATTACTTTTGTTTAGTAAATTTTGACTCGCAAAGACAGGGCATAGTATGTACATGAAATATTAATTGAAGTAGTATTAGTATTAAAGTTTAACGTGCTTCGACGGCTAATGTAATTTCGCACATACTGTCCGAAACTTGCAGACAGGGGCAACAGCATTCGGACGAATAGGGGAATCAACCCTCCAAATTCGACCCGACCCCAACGATGATTAACTTCGGGGACTGATTGGGAAAAATGCCTTAAATCTTGGCAGGCCTTCTCTCATATAAATTGAAGTAGGGAGCTAAAATTGCCATTGACATATAAACTGAAACTAAATTAGGCAGGTAAATACGAAATTCAGAGAGGAAGCCTAGAAATTTAAAATATCCACTTACTATAAATATAACCCGTAACTAGGAGAACAGCTAAAATAGCAAACTTTATGGCTTATGTTCGATTAGATAGAGAATCGATTCGGTCAGTATCTAAGACATTACTTTCACTCATTAATTAAGCATTCGTTTGCGAGAGGAAATAACCTTCACTTTACTATCTGGAGTGTTTTCATACAAACAGCGATATACCTTTGGAATCATGTGAGCTCAGTCGTATCGAAAACCACTTAGTTTCCAAAAAAAAACGGTGTCTGCGTCCATTATGGTAGTGACCATGACCGTCAACGTAGGTATTAATATTTTATTCTATGGATGTTTCCTGGATTACCTTCCAGTTTTTCAACAAGTGAAGTCCAAGCCGACCTCCCTCCGTCGCAAAATAATACGTGAGAAGGGATATACCCATTCTAATCCGCCTCAAAGATCGCCCATTTGACCAGAGACGCCACCATCTCAAAAAAATGTTATGCTATCTCAGGATCTCAAATGTCTCCTGCCTGAAGTATATTATGGGATTTCCAAGGTACTTCGACGAAATATATTCCTATAAAATCCATAAAATTATCAGCAGGAAAATAAGGGCAGGTGAAAACTACCAGTAATTATCTGCGAGTAAAGAAACTTTAATAAATGGAAAAATTCCGGATATTTTCGTCGCGCTCGATAATGCAGACTCCATTTATTTGCCGTCACAGTTTCACAATTTAAATGATCAAGATACAAAACTATGAAGTACATGATCACCACCAAAAATGCTGCTGTAGTAATAATTACACCGAAGAAATTTCTAGCCAATTTTGAAAAGTCTAATGTCATTTCACGATAAGAATTAGGAATTCTCGAGAGCACCGAGGCATAATTAATCATTATGACACTAGGACAACACCGCTGGTTACCAACTTTAAATGTTAACTAAACTGAGATTGAGCCGTGATCAAGGGAAACAAAAGAGAGGCGTAAATCACAAACGTGTTCGAAAATTGACGGTTTGCCTCTTCGGGTAGCGTGAGTCAATACATTAATTCCCGTCAATCAAGTTAAGCCCTTAAAAGGATGAATTGTTTTATACATATTTCACCGGACGGTACAGCGCTTGCTGATGAATTGGTAATTGTTCCAAGCGAAACAATGGAGCATCGTAACCAGAGTTAAGAATCGGCATGCCGCGAACATGATGTATCGGACATTTTCTTTTATTGCACCCATTGTTTATTTTTGCTGCTCGGCCCTTACCGTTAAACACATATATGGAACGAATGAGTTATTCCGACATCGTGCAAAACATGACGTGCGGCAGAAGATAATTGCACCTCGGACCTCAGAGAGCGGAGGGGTTCAGCGGGTGGGTGGTGGGGGGTGGGTGGGAGAAAGTGCGGCTTCTGGCGATATATCGGAAGCGCGGCAGGGAAGCGACGATCAAGCGTTTTCCAAAACAGTCGAAAACATGGAAACATACGCTGCACATCCTTTTCTGACGTTCCGTGACAAATTGTCGTGGCACTCATACCGTATGAAGCGCGCGGGACTAAAAATGGCCTTAGCGCGGATCGCGCGGCGGTCGGGCGGAACAAGCGATAGCAAGAGGACGACGGCATGAGTTTCGCCACGCCTCCCTTCACGCAGAGCTAAGAGTATTTTTGGTCGTCTACACTTGCGACAGTGGACAGTGGACGCTCGTGTGAGCGTCTTTCTCTCTCCTTCTCTCGATCCGAGGCTTCCGCCGACGAGAGATGCCAGGATTAGCGCGGGAAAGTCCCGCAAAACTATAGGGTTGACCACAACCACGCTCTTTACTAAAAGCCCAAGCGAAACTAGGTTAACTGATTCAACAATTTGAGAGTTAACAAACTCATATTTTTACTACTCCCTTTACATTAGCTCACACTGCCTGCTTGTCTGTGTACGTACAAACGGTACAAACCCACTGGAGCGGAAGGTGTGGTGTTCGATTCCCTGCTGGGGAAATTATTTTTCTTCTTTTTTTCATAGCCGCTTTCACTTAAATCTTTTGAAATTTTGTTTTCATCATCACAGAACCCTCTAAACATTTTTTTGCAATATTTTACTAACTAATTTTTCATTAATGACGGCGATCACTTAGCCCTTGGACGTTGTGGGAGATGGACCGTGGTGAGCCAACAACTGTGATTATCGCTTCGGTATTGAATGTTCAACAATGAATATAAATATCATATCTATACATATAAATATTGTAGCGTGTCAGTTAGTCAGAAAAAAATGCTAAACAACGATGAATTTATTTAGGTTAGCAACGGTGAAGTAAACAAGCAGTACCTACTCATTAAATTACAATCAGTTACAAACCGTATGGACACATAAACGTTGTTAATTTATCTTTTTCAGGTGAATGTTGATTGCACTACGATATCTGTATTACTTTATTTCCTATATATATATATATATATATAATGTCTTGGTAGAAAATCGCTCTCGGCGACGATGCACATGCATAAATAAAACAGTGATACACTAAACAAACACAGAAACACGCAAAAAGAACACTCACAGAATAAAGTGCTTATGAAGTGCAAAAGTACTTATAGTGCAAAGTGCAAAGGACTTATTTTGTGAGTGTCCTTTTTGCGTGTTTCTGTGTTTGTTTAGTGTATCACTGTTTTATTTATGCATGTATATATATATATATATATATATATATATATATATATATATATTAACTTTGTAGTATCTCAGTCATTCTGTATCCAATTTGTTTATTTCTCTCTCAAGTTTTGAGCCAGAGAAATGAGGTTTGGTGCATTAAATGTGGATTCTCTATCTGTATGATTTGGTAGCAGTTTTGGATTTTTAGCAGTTGGTGTTTACTTATGTTTCAATAATTATTCTCAATGTTTTTTTTCATTTTGTTATTTGATGTCATATCGATTTACTTATGTTCCTAATGGTTGTCGAATGTATGAATAATTTGACATATCAGTGAAGATAGAATGATTTCCTTTCACAAATTAAATTTATTAGTAAATGTGATAATACAATATTTAATGGCAATGATACCATAAAACAATGAAAAAAAATAATAAAATGCACTGAAAATATGAGACATTAAAACGTGGCGTAATGCGCATGAAAATAAAGGGAGTATCAAGAAAACTTTGTTTTTATGAGGTTATGTTATTTTCTATTTTCTTTCAACAAAATCACAGATATAAAGTGTATGTACCGTCGTAAGAGGGATGAAATAATATTGATGCTATGAATTATAATTGACGCAGGTAGGGTCAGGGAAACATGAAGATAAAAGCGGACAAAAGAAAAAAGAACTCTCTAATCCTCAAAATACACTTCCACAAACGTAAACCGTCTATGTTTCGTTTGGTTACCGTTTGTGCTTTCACATGTTTTATTGTGAGAAGGAGAATTCTCACGGGATTAAAGAGTTTTCCTCCCTTTTGGTCCCTTTTTAATTTCACCGGTATACCGGCTTACACTCCACAAAGAGTATGGGCCATAACGTAAATAAAATACCGAATTGCGACCTTAAACATCTACTTCAGCTCGAAATGCCTCAAATTTGGTGTGACTCCTGTTCGTGTTTCTTCTCCCCCCACTTCAGGCATGCCTTGAATAACCAACCTCCCCAAAGCATAGAATGGCCTCCCCTTCCCTTCCCTCCCAACCAAACCCCGCCCCCGGATTTCCCCGCCCACCCCCTCTCACTCAAATGCCCCCCCCCCACCTCCGGTTGGAGTAGATATATATCGTCGTCGTTCAGGCAGAATTCACTACAAGTCAAAAATCTTACTTCTGAGTTGTAGCGGTTTCAATGTCTCAAACAACTCCTAAAATCCGTTTTGCATTTCTATTTAACATTAACATGTTTTTGGTGTTGTTGCTACAAATATGTTAATATTAAATAATAATGCAAAACTTTGCATTTGCGGATGATCTGGCGATACTGTCAGAAGATGAGGAAACTGCCGTCAAACAGCTTGAGGTACTTAAGGAATGTGCAGAAAAAGTGGGACTACAGATCTCATTCGAGAAAACTAAATTCTTCTGTTCAAAGACAGATATCACGAACCTGAGAACAAAATACGGCAAAATCGACTGGGGGTCGCGTACTTTAAATACCTCGGGGAATTCATTGAACCGACAAGCCTTGAGAAGATCTCACAGCAAAACCGTCTCCAGAAAGTCAAGAAAGCATTAGGGTTAGTTCAAAACATCTATAACAAAAAATCCATGTCAAGACAAAATAAAATTCGGCATTACAACACTGTAATAAAACCAGCAGTCCTTTACGCAAGCAAAACACTGACACTTAACAGAAAACAAGAACTGGAAGAAATAAAAAAACAAGAGAGGAAGATCATCAGAAAAATCCTAGGAGCAAGATATTCACAAGACGGTTACAGGCCACAATCAATCAAAACAACAGAAATATTTTCAAACATTGAATGTGACATTAAGAAAAGACGAATGATATTCTTTGGTCATCTCAGTAGACTACCAGAAAATCGATTGACAAAAAAGATTCTAGATTATGTAACCTCACTTAAGAATTCAACACCTTGGCTAGAAGAACTTCGAAAGGATATCAAAAACGCGAAAATGTGTGCAACAGACATTTTAGAAAGAGACACCTTCACACACAAAGTAAACAAATTGGAAGTTAAATCAGAGCAACCAAAGGAGAAACAATATAGACCGAAGTGGTCGGAAGAACGAAAACAAGCCCACTCGGAAAGAATGAAAGCCTACTGGAGCAACAAGAAGAACCCGAAGAAATCTTGATTGAGTTGTTTGCTTTACGTCTTCCATTATTGGGAGAATACGCTAATAATAATAATAATAATAATAGTAATTATGCAAAACTGATATCAGGAGTTGTTTGAAACATTAAAACCGCTATAACTCAGAAGTAAGATTTTTGACTTGTAGTGAATTCTGCAGTCAGGCAGGTTTCCAGATTTCGTCCGCGTTGTCATTTTGGTGGCGACGAATCCTGGAAACCTGCCTGACTGCAAACCTAAACGCCGAAAAAAACCTTAGTGAATTGTGCCTGAACGACGACGATATGGACCATAAAATACGAGATATGTATGTACCTTGATAATGACATTATATGCCGAAACCATGATCGGCAACAATAATATAGTGTGGAATGTACAAAGCGAGAATTTATTTAATTTACCATTTTTCTGAAAATCAAAGAATTCTAGGAGTGATTTCTAGCGAAAATCTTTTTCGAGAAATTTTCTTCATTGCTACAGTCTACCGAGCATACGTCATACAGCTCATTTTCTCGATTCAACATTAAGTATCCAGTTGGCTCTGACGTTGCGTGGTTTCTTATATCACAGTTTACAGAGAACTTTTGGTCTCTGAGCAATATCATAATCATCAAACATCACATTAAAACGCTGAAAGACGAAATAAATTGTTAAAAAGTGAGTTGATTACATTATGCGGAAGTGCAAGCGATGTGTTATTTTAATCAATCGGAAGAAAAGTAATAGTGAATTATGGAACACACGGAGGATTGAGATAGGTATCTACCATAAGATCACCCATCTCGCGTAATAGACAGAAAATAGAAAAAAAATGAGTGTTAGAAATGAAGTAAGGAAGAATGAGATGAGCAAAAGGGCTATCACGACGATGTGGAAGTGAGGCAGTAATGTTTCAAAAATTACAATTTTGGAGCAGGTATTCTCACGTATTTAATTTTCATTCTCCACGTGTTGACTATAAAAGAAAAGAGAAGCTGGATTCCTTCTTTCAGGAATACAAGAATGACGTAGTGTCTTTCCTCTAAGATACACTATTTATCTATTCAAATGTTAGTTTAATCTTCAAGTGATTGTATGGCCATGGTTAACTCAGCGAGATTACTGCAGGAAATGGAGAAAGATTTAGTAAAATATTAGGGAGAGGTTACACCTAATGCGTTGATGAAATTAAGACATACTTAAGAGTAAAAATCTTAGCATATGCACATGGTACTAAAATAATTGTATGTATTGTATTGCATTCAAATTTAATAAAAATATTTCAGAAAAAAGTTTTATATTTGACATAGACTAGAGTTAGTTGGCGTTCTAATCCGGTAGATGCCACTCCGAGCACGTCAAGCCTCAACCAACCTCTGCGATTTACTGGGAACCAGATCTTCCAGGGAACCATAACCTGCAAAGGGAATGGAACTGGCTCCTTAACTCAGATGTGTGAATTTCACACGCCCGAGGGGTAGGGCTAGGTACTAGGAGAGCCCTACCCTCACCGATCAAAACGACCTTCGGGTTGAAGACTGTTCTTTTTATGGCCTAGTTAACCCAGTTATGCCGGTTTTAAAAGCGGCAATAGAAAAGTATAGAAGTGATAGATTGCCATTAAAATGCACATGAAGCAGCTCATAAATAACAACTAGAAAAGCCACAAAGGAGTACATACGGAACCGAATAATAAGCAATGATGGTGGACGAACTCCAGAATCAGAATAGGTTATTAATTATACGGCGCAGGCTTTATCTCAAACAGGTATAAGATTATGGCTACGCAATGCACTTGACACACGTTAAACGAAGGAGGAAAAGTTTAGGAAAGATACAAGATAAGGGTGGCTCCATAATCTATCGAAAGCACTCGGACGAAGACTGCTGCCAGTAATTGTGCATATAAAATGATTAGTAGGAGTACACGAGGGTTTTAAGTTCCAGAGCTGCTAAGCTTAAAGAACAAATTCTATCCTGAAACATTGATTCTAAGACAAACACAACTTACGTTCCCGATGCGGGATTCGAACTCGCAGCTTGTGTTGGCAGGCCGGCGCGTTGCCAAACGGCTGAGGTAGGGATGAAATGAGAGTTTTCGTAAAATAAACTGGCGGTCGGCATATTGCGAAGAATAAAATTTTGTCGGAAAAAATTACTTAAATTATATTTGTGTCAGAATTGATGATTTTAACCTAGTGAAATGGTTGTCTCTTTGGGTACTAAACATTAACCCAAGAAAAGGATCATAATACTGAATTACCCCTGAAATAAAACAATAAGTCGTCGCATTAAAACGACTCTTGACTGCATAAATTGAAGGACTCAAGGACACAAGGTATGCTACAAAACCAATATGAACTGCACACGACAGCTAAAACTGAAAAGCTACCCATTAAAAATGGATATAAATCAATCAGTGGTTGACAGTTAAACTTGCAAGAGCAAGAAGAGTAACCTTCTTTTAAATTTTTATCCAATTGATGCTTGTCACATAACTAGAAATTTTATGTATAGTCTCGCAGATGCAAATCTGGAAATTCTTGAGTAGTGAAACTGTCGAGGAGACGATGGATGAGAAATAAGAAAGAAAGAAATGGTGTTGCATGACAACATGACGTTCTTGAGTGAATAGTCGGATATCGGTATTTGATCTCAAAATCCTACATAAATACTGAGAACACCAGTATAAATATTTACTTGGTTTCTTTATATCGAGGGCATTAACAGCACCATTGAGAGTCTGTACAGATGTTATTGAATTGCCGGCGAATTTTACCTTGCAATTTAGAAAATGAGTGAGCTGAATGAATTTGAATCGGGGTGGACAGCGGGTGAATGCAAGCAAGATAGGACAAATCAATTGTGCTTTAAACTGTAAATTTGTCGAATGATGGTAGAGCTATCCAGCTTCTAAGCTCAACGGCTAGTGAAGTAAACTCATCAGGGTGAGGACCAAGATGCTTTCCCTGTGTCATATTTAGTTTCCTCGAAATAACTGGTGCTCTGAAAAGGATAGAGTTTGGGTTTGGTTGAGTGTGCTTTGCGAGGGTTAACCCGGATTGCAACTTGAGACCTCTGTTAATTTGCACAAACAATTGTGCTAGCTCCTGCCTTCATCTTCTGAAGATACGTTAATTTTTGAGCGCCATTTTATGTCGCAATATGCCAGCTTGTGCTATTTTCTAGCCCCTTCCCTGTAATTGCAGGGGAATTCACATCCACATATTTACCCTGTGAGCCGCCGCAAGACGTCGTACGGCATAGTTGCTTGGAGACCTGTCGTGATAAAGAAAGGGGATGGAAAAAAATATATGAGGCCAGGAAGAGACGAAAAGTGATATGCAATTTGGAGTATCAGTGCCTCGAACCGAATAGTGAGATCGGAATAGGAGTTACAACGCCATTCCGTTCACGAGTCTCAATAAATGGTAGCCGATAAACGAAGAGAATTCGGATGATACTCCACCACATCTTCCTTCCGTCGCCGGAATCCCAGAGACCGACTCAGAATAGAGGGAAAGGCAACGGTAGGAGTCCCAATGGTTGATGACCAAACAGGAAAATTTACCAGCCGATGACAACCGACAACGTTTTGACCCGGACAGTGATGACCATGACGAATCGAGAAAAAAAACAAGGAAACAAACACAAGAGAAGATGGAAGAAAAATTTGAAGGAAGCAAATTACAATGGGAACGTGGAATGCTGGTGCACACAAAGAGAATTGGAAGAGCCCCTAAGATACATTTATGGAGATAGAATGAGGGAAGGAGATGAGGAATGGCCGGGCTGGACGAAGAAATGGCTCGGCTGCCGGTTGAGAAGGTCCACGTCTGGGATGCAGAGGAGGAGTCTGTAACGTGAGGGAGGAGGAGCTGGAAAGGATTTTTGAAGAGCTTTCAGAGGGTCCTGTGTAGGGGAGGAGACGGGGGGAATGCGAGGCGGGGATGGGACGATGGAGAGCCGTGGAAGACACAGTGGAAGAAGGGTCGACAAAAGGACGGACTGGCGACGGAGAAAGATGGGAGGGCGGCGATATAAACATACATCTCCCATCGCTGTCGAAGGGTCAGAGATACGCCCGGGACACTGGAACGTCTTCATCCGAGCAGATGCTCCCGCTCGGCGCTCATCTCATAAGCATCAGATGCGCCGTTGAAATAACAACCGGAGGCCTCCGCAGTTGCCGACATAAGGCGCTAGGGAAACAAATAAAGAGGAGAGAGTGGAGACGTTAATGAGCTAGAGGATCAACAAGTGTACAGTAATCGTAAATTGATGAGGATCGTGCTTTACAAACAACGGCCGGGAAAGGGTGTAATGCTTCCGCATTAGTTTTTCCCAGGGAGGGATTATCCTAAATTCCTCTTGCTTCCGCTACGACAGTGTTCCATCTGAAGTTCCGCTTACTTCCGCTGGCCACAACGGAATGCATATGCAAAGGTTTACCTCCACCAAACTTTTCCGTCCTAATGCAAACAACAACGCTGGATGATTTTTCAATTGAACAATTTGGTGAGGTGGTCCAGCATCCTATTTCCCAGAAAGTGGATGGCTGAGGTTTTTTTACTGCCTTAATTTTATAAGTCAAACACTTCTGATTAACTTGAAAATTGGATATCAACTCTTAGGAATAGAAATCGAGAATTACACAAGAAATAGGAAGGTAATTAAATTTTTCCTTGATCAGTCAACCAATATCAAACCTTTCGAAGTCACTTAATCTCGCCTACCATCCTCGTTTTCACGTAGCGTAAAGTAGGTATACCTAAGTACAGCATCAAGGGCTGGGGCATACAGAATTCGTGCGTAGGAAAGCGCCCGCTTAAAACACACCGCGTTCGGCTACCCCGTGAATATGTTAGTGCATATACATATGATATTCCTCCCCACAACCCCAATCCCCCCACGACCGCCGAGCGTCACTTCATCAACTCCCGACTTCTAGTACCTAACTCCCGACTACACTCTGAGCACATCACAACTGAAGGAAGACCCAACCGCTCCACTTCCCGTCCATGCATTCCCGTCCACCTGATCTTCCCCACCTAACGCACTCCCACCACCGCTCAAACAGTCTCCCTAATCCACCGAGCACCGCTCACACAGTTGCCCTTATCGCCAACTCCTAAGGGCCTCCAAACAGCAAAATTCGCATCCATACAACTTCGGTAAATCTCATTGGCGTTGATATTCGATACGAATGTTTCAAAGGAGGTAGGTCGATTGAAACTTGAACGGTTAGATATTGCCCAACTTACAGGGGTAGTAAAATGTTTGCCAATGAAAGACAATAGTATTAGACATTCGGACCTATAAAATGCATAAGCCATCGATTTGAGCGTCTATGTGAAGATATGACGACCAATCTACAATTAGGGAGTTCTGTTATACAAACAGAAGCTGTGTCAAGATTCGAGGAAATGTTCCCTATAGGAAAGTTTAAAGGAATAACGTAGTACCTTCCACACCGTTCTAAAAAGAGTTCGACCAAGTTTTTAAACTTTAACGGTGATTTTTTAGGGCTGGATTAAAGTAAAAATAGTCACTGATAAACGGCAGGCCATTCTTAAAAAGTCACTTGAGTCTGAATAAAAAGTAGCGTATTTTTTCTCTGTTCCTGAAATATAAGTTGCGCATTGTGCCACTTAGGCAGGCCACTATAGTTGTTTGTCGCAAATGGAATCCATAGCTATAGATGAATCGTGTAGTCTGTACTAATAAGGAAAAAGGAATTCATGTCATTTTGATTCGAGAATTTCAATCGGTCATAAAGTAGACGAAAGGGTTTTATTCCGAAAAAAAGCCTCAACACAATCAGCCTCTCGGACGTCCCTGTCATGCAGGCGAAAAACCTAAGGGATTGATTCCCATGATCCACCCCTCCTCGAATGTACCCCCTTGCCCTAGGTTGCGTCTCCCGTATCGACCACCTCCTCGTGACGCCGGTTCGATTCCCGCCTCGTCCACCTCCGGGTCGCGCGCTCGTGGGACGCGCCGCTTCGAGTTTCGGGAGAGATGAATGTATTTTGTCCTTTCATCGTCTCATTCTCTCCTCATTCCCTTGCAACGATAATTGCCTCGGGGCTGGGGGAGACAGTGGGACGGTGGGAAAGGTGGAAAAGAAGGCTCCACACCCTTCCGTCTTTCTACATACCACCGTGCAATGAGGGTACATTAAGCCACAAACCATGAAAAGAGGAAGAGAAATGAATCAGAATAGGAGATGGAGATTTTCCCATCATTGCGATTGCACAAATGATGTGGTACACAGTCACGGGTGCAAATATATACACCAAAGACGGTGAAATTCAACATGAAAAAATCAATTGACTAGACCGGGATACGAACCCGGATCTCCCAATTGCCGGTCAGGTGTATTAGCCAGTTACACCACCAAGCCATCTTAATTTAAGGCGAATTTCAGCGGGATTTATACGAACTAATACGCTCGATAATCTGGTTTTCGCAGCGTTATTGTCGTAGTCAAGAAGGATGTGTGGGAAAAATGAATTCTAGGACCTTTTCGTTCGACAGAAATTCTTTTTAGTTTCTTTTAACCATGTGAATGTCATCCGGGGCCTGAATTATACCTTCCAAGTAAGCGTAAAACTCAGATTATATTTTTTGTTTAGACTCAAATCCTGCTAATAAACTAATATAGATATATGTAAGTCCCTTCGATAGTCGTGTGACACTTCATGATAGATTATAACAAAAATATTGCATAAAACGAAAGTTTTGAAATAAATTTTTAATATCTTTGTATCTTATTCAATTAACGAATTAGATCCTTTTGCATTTAATGCTAAATAAAAGAGGCAAGCACATATTGTAGCTGCAGGGTAGCTGCAGCACTTCTCTCTCTTTTTATTTTTTATTAAAACAACTTTCCATAACTCCCAGGATAAATCAGCCTCTTTAATGCAGTACCGCAAAGACTTAAAATCGGAAAAAAGGGAATTTTCTCCTCTTAAGACATTGCAGGAGGACCATGAGACCCTGAAGCACTATCAATCACTCACGCATTGTGATCACGTTTCTCAGGGGTTAAACCGCCACATCTTTTTCAGAGGCAGATCTAGAAATTGTCTTTTGAGAGGGTGAATGGCCAACCTGGCTGACTAGGGCAACAAGTATGCTCATTATGGTGATTTCAGTACGATTGATAGGCCTTCCACGAAAAAATATAGTTATTATTTTGCGTCCCTACGATGCTCCCGAGCACCGAAATACTTAGACACATTTCTCTAGCAGGCCAACGCTCATTACCATTGTTTATTACCCATTTACCGATTCAAGCTTTGGCGACTGATTTACCAATCAATGAATGTAGGAAGAACAGTTTACCTAACAATTATTCTGACGCAGCGGCTTCTCAACTATAATTCTGCTTTTCATACAACTATACGAGCTACCAGCGGGGACAAAAAACTTAATAGACAGATCGCTGTCATGGAAATATCCAGCAATGGGTCCATTATCGCGACGGAGGTAAACAAAGCATACAGAAATACAAATAAATTGGCAGAAAACATTCGAATGGGTAACAGCGGACGGAGGCTCAAACATTTTTATGGGCGACGGAATGTCATGGGACGCCACCAAAACACATGATCCCACTCGCCAGAAAGATGCCACCAGTTTCCCACCACAGTCCCCCTCAAAAACTATTCCCCACTTGAAACCTCCTCTCTCCACGCTCTCCTGCGCCCGAACCGGGGAAGGCAGCCTCTGGAAGCCCTCACTCATCGCCGGTGACGAGAGAAGTGGGTGATTGAGGAGGTTGGAGGGAGCGGAGGGGAGCACACGAAGGGAGGACAGGGAAGGGGTCGGGGCTGTCGTGGCGGTGGTGTAAGGATGCAGAGCAGGAGTGAATATGAGGGTACCTCCTCCAGGGTCAGGCAGACGGATCGCAGACGAAAACGCGGGCGTGTTGTGTGGCGAGAGAGAGGTGGTGGGGGAGGAGGAGAGAGAGGTGGCGGGGGAGGAGGAGGAGGGAGAGAGGGGATGGGGAGGACAGAGTTCGCTGGGTAGGTGGAGGCGACAGGGGGGTGGGCGAGAGAAAAAGCGTGTGTTCCCAAAGAAATGAGGGAGAAGGGGGAGCGTTTTGTGTGTTGGGACGGGAACGGTGGAGGGTGGGTACGGGGGGGGAGGGGGTTCGGAGAATGACGGGAGGGGAGGTGCGGGTGACGGGTCGATATTGCCAGACAAGGCGGAAGAGCGAGCGAGAGAGGACGAGAGGAGAAGGAATTTTAGGGGGATGGGGCGGGGGGAGGAGGGGGAGATGTAGCGGGGAGGGAGGAGAGTGTATGAGGGCGGCAGCGGTGGTGTTGGTGGCCGACAAGCATCGTCATGGGAGGAGGACGACTCACACAAGCTATCCGTTCATCATCAGTTGGCGTCATAAGGGGTCGCCGCGCCGGTGGCATCGGAATTCCGGAAGGATACGTACGAAACGGGTGACACTGTTAGCTGGATTCAACCTTGCTCAACGCTTCACACACCACGAGATAAAATGCCGACGACTCACTGGTAAAATAATAAAATTCGAGCAGCGGTAGGAGTAGGCGAGGTTTTCAGATGCGGCTACTGTCAAGTTGACATTACCTAACGCAGCGATTGCTGGCACACACCTTGGCAGGACATTTGACTAGATTGTATCACGATGAATTGGACCTATTGCCGTCCAAAAAAATTCTTGACATGTATCCATCACCATTCACCCATCTTCGCGTGCCCCATAACTCGGGTACCCCTGAACTACTAAGAGAGTGACAATTGTGACAATTTATTTTTGATGTGCACACGAGTTTAAACTCAGCAGGAATAATTACAAACTTCGTCGGGATACGTCCTTATAACCAAATTGTTTCGTCTGAACAAGAGATCAAAGGTGTAGTATGCTTTTTTCACTGCTTCATCTGATATTCATGTCCTACTCGAGCAACAGCAAAAAAATGCCTTCGACCGTGGGGTAGAATTTCGTGACCTAACAGCATAGTTAATTTCAAACTTTCAACTACGAAATGAAGACAATGGAGTGACTAAGGTAATGTTTAAAAAGACCCTAAATGCCTAAAAAACTAAGATTGATTGTGATGCTGCTCGAAGACGGTCAATGACAGGGTCTCCTTCACTACAATGCACTGATCAACAACAGAGGAGGTACCTACCTTATTCTGTAAACAATGATTGGTTAAATAAATTGTACGCAGACATTAGTTGTTCAACGGGCTGAAGCAAGGAATTCAAAAACGGTGTGGAACGTAAAAAATTCAAGTGGGAAACATGAAGTATCAGCTTTGGGTTTAATGCCTACGCGAAATACCAGGTGTTAGGAAATGTTTCGGGTGAGTTGAGGAATGGATGGGGAGTAGTGAAATGGTGAGTAAAAAAGTTGAGGTTGTTGCATTGGGGGAGGGAGGGGATGATGAGCCGTGCATGGGGACAGGCGGGTTCATACACTTCCGGTGGCGGTGGGGGATTGACGGAGGGTGAGTGGGTGGAGAGGGCGGGTGGTTTCGGAGGGGGTGAGTGTGAGGGGCGAATAAAAGCCGAGGGTTTACTTCCGGAGAGGCGGATTTGGGATCTAGTGGCCGGCAGCTAACAAGAAAAGCGTAGGTACTGCGCGCACGCAGCATGAGGCATGTACTTCAGGTGATTCCTGCTGTGGGGAATAAGAGAAGAAAGCTCACTTAGAAAGACCCATCGTCTGGCTAATGTATCCATCCCAATCTCTCTATCTTCTCTTTCACAAAACTAACAATAATCGAGTTTAATTGATCTACCACATCATGGGTTACTTAGACCTCATTTTTATGATATTGCGTTGAATCGTTGATAGAATAATTATTCCCGCAGCCGTTTAAACTAACGGTATTTAAAGGCAGTACACGTGTCATTGAAGTTGATGCATAACTTACGTCAGGATGAGATTAGGGGAAGGCAGGATAGGTGGCTGGAAGCGGTAATGAGGGGCGATGGTTCGTGATAAAGGGAAGGATGTCGGGCAGGCGGGGAAAGGAAAAAACAATAGGTTTTATGGACGGAATGAAGAAAGGTCGGGCTTACGCTGAGATGAAGAAAGAAATACTAGAGGTAGATAAGGCACTGCACGTGTAAGTCTGTTTGAATTTTTCTGACTTTCATCATAACCTACTTTTGACCGGTAGATTACTCAGATGGTGATGATGATGACACGAATGATGAGGCGAGGCTCATGTATTCAACATGTTAAGAAGGTAGATACATACTTCAGCTAAATGCGGCGACGATACGAGAGATGTAAATTGCAGGAAATATTACCACTTTAAGATCAAAGACATTAAATTTGTTGTAATAATATACGCCTTCATAACATTACGTTAAAATATGAACTAGTTGGCTAGCTTGGAGGGCCCTGAGCTAATCCAGAAGGAAAAAATCTGATTCAGAACCTCTTAATCCTTCCATCAGATGTCCTGTAGTTAATGAGAACAATTTTTTAGGAGAATAAAGGCAATAAAAAATACGATGACGCGAAAAATCATCAAGGCAATCTTGAAAGCACAAGATGTCTAGCAGAAATTGGCTATAGTACGTTGAGGGGTGTCACAATCAATGAGATAGCTAATGTAAACAAACACCAATGATTTGGGTCCTTTTCTGGAAATGCTCATAAATGACAGAGATACATCAGCCCTCGCGTAGCACGATAGCGTTTCAACTGCTCAGCAGCGTCCAACGTTCATGACACTAAGCACCGACCGATAGTGCCTCTCAGTCGCGAGAAGCTCGCTCATGCGTATCATAGCTGCCTACACTCTCCCTTATTTCCCCGTCGTCTGAATTCTAAAAACATTATTTTTTTATATTTTTTTACGCTATAGGGAAGGAAAAAATGAGGAAGATGGTAGATAGGTAAACCCATTCGCTGCAAATATGAACTCAACAGTCGAGCAAATCCAGCAAGAACCACGAAGACTGGTTATTTTGTGGAGGTCAGCCACTGGGGCACAAAGAAAGTGTTTAGCGACGCATCGCGACGGTTTTAGAACACTGGGATCAGAACCACTGGGATTAGAATTTAGAACATTTACCACTGAGGATCGGAACCGAACAGTTCCTAAAAATGTACCCATATTTTGAAGCCTGTTTTTATTAATTTATCAAATGGATAACTACATTACCACAGGTGCCTGCATTAACTCTATCCTGAAACGGACAAGAGCTAGCAATGGATCAACCGTCAATTCATATGTACGCATACGGCATGATAGCTCGCGCAGTTTCAAAACAAAAACAACGCATGATTCGTAATTAATTCACAGGTTCGTGGGTAAATGTGCCTGAATATTCTCCCGACGGATAATGCTCCCATTGAAAGACTAAATTGAACGTTTGAAGTAATTGGAAGTGATATAATATATTCATCAAATAATCCGTCACTCATCCTGGGGCCTAATTCTCGCGAGTTCACCATCGTCTATCACTAATCATAGCGCACATGATGAGGTCATAACGCGGTCGTGTACCGCTGAAAAATGAATACAAGCAGCGGACTGCTTGATCTGGGGGGTCAAAAACAGAATGGCTTCCTCTGACATTCTGGCACCAAAAAAAATATATCATTTTTCAAAAATGTTGTTTCCCCGCCTGGACGAACCAGCGATGAAATTGAAAATGACACATGACGACCATTTCGAGGCGGATAAACGTCGTGTTCCGTTCTCTGTAGAGGGGCAATTTTTTCAAGTCTTGAAAAACTCATTAGTGCACGGGGGAGGGGGAGGCGGTGGAAAAATTCGTAGTAATTGAATTTTACGCCCAAAGGCAGGTCGAAGGCGAGTACATGCATACTTTTAAAGTGTTAGCATATGTAATTACTCCCCGCCAAAATTCCAGGAATACTTGGAGTGGTCTTGGCGATTAGTGAATGGCGAGCAGTAGGTATAGGGGTCGACATTCCCAGAGGATACCATACAAGCGGCTGAATCACTCTCAGCTACGTTCAAGGTTCCACGGGGATAGCGCGAGGTTCCGCGTTTAAGGCCAAATGAAACTTTTCTCTTCGAATATACTTTAACGACTGAATTGCCTGAAGGAAGCTGTAATTGGAATTAGTCGCTGCAAACATGATTATAACCAAAACTACACCCGAAAGTACATTTCAGTTCGCGGCATTTTAAAAGTATAGCATGGGTGGCACTTACAATGCACGTGCATGCTCGGTGAGCTTAATCCCTCGATCTCAAAAAGAGCCAGAGAGGTTTGTGTCCAAGCAGGAAGCAGCTGGCATCCTACCCATTCTTCCTCATAGTCCCGCTAAAAATATCGGAGGAAGCTTTTTTGAGAGCCTCGACTTGAGGAGTGATTTCATGCGAGTAAGTAATTCTAGAATTCGTCGCACCGTTCGTATGATTCGTTGAATCAGTAGTCTCAGAAATTTATTTTTTCCCGAAACCACTGCACTTAAAATTAAAACTATGCTCCCGATGTTTGCACAAATTAGCGTGAATAAATGTACTGTATTAAGTTCGCAATTCAAACAATTCCCAGCGATTATAGGAATCACCTGAGAAACTCAGAGTATCTATTTCGTAAATGAAATCATTGCTCCCAGCGAAGAGAAAGAGTGTGCATTTTTAAAGAGTATAGCGTAATTCCGCGAATATTGTAATTGCACGAGTCATTAACTCGAGCAGCATCAACAACGGCGTCATTAGCCAGGAAACATCTTGAAAAACCTCTGAGAGGAAGTTAGGAAGAAAATAATTCACCTTTATGCCAGGTTGACTGCAGAACATTAACGGCCAACAAATATGAAATTCAGCGTCGTTCCATTCACTTACCCTCTTAATGACTCAATGGCTCGCACGACTCAGAAATGAGCCGATGATATCCGATTGGAATCGATGCCTTGCATCCCCGACCGAGCCTGACGACTTCTTCCAAGAACGTGATCGAAATCTCGAAGAAAGAATGAAAAAAATAAATAAGTCCAGATGGCGGTTTGAAATCTTCCATCCAAGACCACTACCGACGAGGTAAAAAGAATCTAAGAACCCTTGCAGTGCATACAGACGCACAACAATGAGATGAGAGTTAGAAAAAAAAAGTCGCCAGGAATGTAGCCACTCTGGCGATACAAATACCATCCCTCCGCACGCGATAAGCGGTGTTTACGCCAAGGGAGCGAGTTTATACGGAAGGGAGGAAAAATAGGTCGGGTGCCGTATCGGGGGAGCGTCGACCACGGGAGGGGACGCCGCAGGGAAAGAGGCCGAAGAGGAGGAGTGAGGTCTTTCACTCGGACGCCATCTCTTAAGCTTATACACCATTTCACCAAATTGACCCAAAAAATGACTTTAAGCAAAAATATTTTTCCAGCGCATCAATCAGTCATCACGACTAAATTGACAGCCCGCAAATGTTGCCCACACCATACGTGACTAGTAACTGCGCTATTCGGAAATACTCGTTACATGTATCGCCAACCGATTTGTCACCACCTCGGCTATCGAATTTGGTGCCTTGTGACGTAGTTACGCGCGATCCGCTCCTTTCGGTGAAAGGGTTAGGCGCATCTTTGTTTGCTAACTATTAAAATCGAAAACTTAAGCAACGGATTGACGAAGGGAAAAACACTTCCCTTTTTTTAAACCCAATCACATGCGGCAGTAATATGATTTAATGTATAAATAAATAAAAGAAACGAACGATTCCAGTATGAGGAGAGCATCCCCATCACTGACTGGAAGTGTGAGGACAGATCACCCGGTACGCTGTCCTCCCTCGTCATATCAACAGCGACGTCTACATCCAGGTAATATCCAACGAGCCGATCCAGGAAAGCGTGACTGAGGGCTTGGATGGGGGTGGAAGAGGAATACCAACCATGAAAAGGTAGGGAATGGAAGGAAAGGGATTGGGAAAGGAAAGGGTAGACAGAAGAGGTATGTTTTTGTGGATTAGAGTCTCGCCCTGCGTTTGATGTATTCGTAAATGGTGACTGGGAAATAGGAAATTTTCAACCAATTTATCCAACAGTATCTTTCTCTAATTTAATGGAATTTTCCTATTCTAGAGATGTAGAGAGGGGGTCAAATAACTTCTCCCGTGCAAGCCTGAAACTTGTACGAACTTAATTCCTCTAGTGACATTATACGAAACCTTCAAGTAACTAGCAGCCACCAGCACAGTCCCTCCAGTGTCTGCACGTACACATTAAAATAAATCTCTCTTCGTTCGTTTTGTTGAGTCTTGAGGTAGTTTGAGCGAGATATCACTTCACCTAGAATTTGATGAATTTGACCTCATTTTACAGAAAAAAACTGTCATCTTTCTAATGATATTAACCCCTTGCCGAACTACTTTTTGAGCAATTTGCCTAAAAAGATAAGCTGTTTTATATGGGATAGATAACGGCTCAGTGCTCCAGAAGGAGAATTGAAAAAATTAGGAATTTATAACACCTAGATTTCGACAAAAAACAAACGGTGTGTAGTTTGTATGTTTTATCAACTATTTATAAAAATTAACCAAATACTCACCGCAGTAACTTTTACAGAATCGCAAAAAAAACTTTCTGTTGTGAAAACGTTTTCACCGTACCGCGTGAAAAAATGAGTCAAGGTGAAGACTTATGTTGATATATATATGTACATATATTTAATTACTGAGAATTTTTGTCATGTATACCTACATTTTTGCGCCATTGGCATTACAATATTGACTTCATACTACTTACTTACAGACGCTTAAATTAAAAAAAAAATAAAATTCGAATATGGTTTCCATTATCACTAAGGAAATATCTCGATCAAACTACCTTATATACTTGCGGCGTAACCTTGATGAAGGCTAAAAATAGCGAAATAACATGCCTCTTTCACTTTTTCGTTCAAGGACCATCTTACCATCCACTTGATGTATTCCTTTTATATGCAGTGTCGCAACTGTTCTAGTGTGTTTTCCCCAATTTTTGAGCTGCAGGTAAAAGTCATCGACAGGAGAATGCATCGACTCTAAACGCGGGGAGGAGTATGGTTCAATCGCCACGCTCGCTAGCCTATAGGCGCACGTGCCAGCACGACTTACCCTGATATTCTCGAGTCGGAGCGATTCAATTGTGGGGGGGGGGGTCTCAATTCGGGGAGGGGGGTTCGATTTAGGAGGGGGTGAGGGAGTGGGAGAAAGAGTGAGAGAGGATCACGGGAAATTCGAACGGCACGGGAGAGGACAGGGGCGCCTCTGGCGGAGACCCGATGAAGCGAGTCGTGGAGGGTTGGGAGGGGAAGAAGGTTATTCATGAGTCTCCTTCGGAGTAGGGACGATTGGGGGAGGGGGTGGGTGGTTTGCGGGGGGGGGGGGCGGAGTCGGGGCGATGGGGATCGTAGGGAAGCGTGGGTGAGGTCGTGGTTTCGGGGGAAATATTTCTCGACCACCCCCTCTCCTTCGGACGACGCGACGCCCGGCCCTGCCTCCCCCTCCCACTACTTCCCCCCAACGCACACACCCTCTTAAACCACACGTACTCTCCCTTCAAGGACTTCGATCCCCTCTCCTCCTCCTCCTACATTACATTATCGCCTCTTCGCCCGGTGAGGCTGACGATGGCTCGTGTTGATGCTCTCACCGCGTGTGGAAGATGGGAGAGGACCTGAGAAAGGGGGAAAGGCGTTCACATCTTCAGCGTGAGAGAAATCGTGAGCAGTGTGACGAGTTGGAGGGCCCGCCTCCTCCTCCTTAAACGCCACAGCTAATTCAAAACAAACCGCTTATTCGGCGTTAAGTAGCTTCGAAATGGTATCATTCTCTCGGTGATGTGCAAGCTGCCGAACCGTGGACTAGCATCTCTTGAAATTATCACACAAAGGAAGAGTGGAATAAAAGAGAACGACGTTCACCATGCGTAAATGGTTGACTGTCGAGATATTAAGGGATAGAAGCTATAAAAATTTGCATTTGTTGTGAGGAATCCCATGCCCCAAATCACTTCAATGCAGTTTAAAGAGCTAAATAAGTCATAAGGTATGTAGGAAGGGGCCTTTGTTGAATTCGCTTAAAAAACATAGTCAAGATACGTCCAGCGAAATAAATTTTAAAAATATTTAAGATTAAAGGCATCTCTATATCGATAGAACTAGGAATTCAAATGAAAAAAAAAGTTTTGTGCAAATTACTGGGTCTGCCACCTCAAACTCCACTGGATTTTCATCATCATTTCGAGCGGGAAGAGGGGAGCTGTTTGGATAGTGTCCGAGGGGAAGGCCACCTCCACACGTGCGCTGTTAAGCCTCTCCCTCCCTAAATCATGTACGCCTCTGTTTTAAATGCGAGTTTCTCTTAGTAAAGAAGACACAATTACTTGTGTGACCGGATAGCATCGAGCATTCTCCAAATGGAATTCGTTTAAAACTTGGTAATCAATTGGAAGCTTCTAAGAAACGTTTAGAATTTGAAACATACGATAACTTGGATTCCAATAAAAAAAAGCAGCAATAAGATGAGTTGTAAACACATTTTTGCACGACGATTCGTCCGAGTGCTTTTTCCTTAATTATATTTGAAAATATAAGGTCAGCCAGCAAGTGGAGAAAGGGGAGTGTAACATTGAACGTAATTAGCTGCTACACTTCGCGAGAACCAACAGTCCCAAGTATGGCTCTCCAGAAAGAGGAGCTAAATTCAAATTCCGTTGGTGCCAACGAGTAAGGAATACCGAACATAGAAGAGTAAGATCCAGCATTACCAAGGGGAGTGTTACATCGAATTTTATCAACTACATTTCGCGAGAACAAACAGTCCCAAGTATGGCTCTAGAAAAAGAGGATGAAATCCGAATTCCGTTGGTGTCAACGAGTAAGGAATACCGAACACCGAAGAGTAAGTTACAGCCATATCAATATAGTGGAAGTCAACACGATAGAAAAAGGTGTTCCCGCTGTAGCAAACCTTAGGAAGGGAGAAAGTAATGCTAATGACTCTGGCTTCCCCCACGGAAGGCCCTGGTGCAAATCCCGATGGTGGCAAAATTTTACATTAGCAAGCCGATCCTTAATGGGATGCAATGAAGAAACAACAGTTGAATTACAGTGCGCACTATCCGTTGGATGGGGCGCTAAATCGTGATCAACTTGCCGTCTTTCGTCAAGAGCAGGCCAATGCCGGCGGCGGTCTTCCCCCCCTCCCTTACCTTGCACACCTATCCTTACACTTTTCGATCTCAGCGATTCGTGTAGGACAAACTTGTTGTGAATAACATGCAGCAGAGGGAGGTGGAGGAGGGAGTAAAAGCGACATTAATTCCACGTCTCAGGGGAGCGATGAGACAGCCCCGCATCATGTCTTCAGTCACGTGATCCCCTCCTCAAAATCTCCCGATTCTCCTTCTCCCGTGCGCACAAACCAACGCGGCCCTTTTTAAGATTGCAGGGTTGGTCGCCCACTCGGGGGATCCTTCCTGTTCGCCTGAATGCGCGTGTGTATCATTGAGAGGAAGGGAGGTGGGAGTGGGGGCATAGATAGCGTGGCGTGCGGAGGGCAAAGAGGCGTTTTGAGACCCCCTTCCTACTCCGGCGTCGTGCGTGTAGCGGAGCTATTATACGGGAGAGAGAGTGAATTGGGAGGACTCGTTCTAAATACCAAAACCATCTTTTTGAAGTTCGCTCTGGGATCGCTCCCCTCTTCCTTCCTTCCTCTCTCTCTCCATCATTTTTTTCAAACCCCTCGGAAGCTTTAATTGGTATCTCGTTTTGATTCTCGGAATGGGGGAGACGACGAGGTATTAAACGGGAGGCTGGAAGTCGGGGGTCTTGTCTGCCGCTGCCATGCAGGAGACGACCGACGGCGCACGAAACCGTGATGGCGGCGAAGGACGACGATGATGATGATGATACTTTTAAGGCACACTGCCAGGAATAGGCAGGTATCTGTTTCTCTTCCGACTGGAGAAATGTTTTCGGAAGATGATGGGATGCGTTAATACCACATTTCCCTCGGGAAATTATCGAGCCAAAATAAAAAAAAGAAAGGGCCAATTCGAGGAAAAAATATCACTTTATCCCTCTCCACTAGACTGAGTCATTTTTAAGGTCAGAGATATTGTTCAACTGAATTACAGCGGAAGGGAAGATGGTTTTCTTAAACACGGATCTGAATCGTGCGACTTCCATTGTACGCGAGAAGACTTGACTGAGAAATCCCATTGCGTAGAACGTCATTGAGTCGTATATTCGTACTCCGAGCCTAGGAGGAGAGTATAGAGTATTCTTCCACATTCAAACCTCTTTAATGTTATGGCTAGGTTTAGTGGACACTAGCACGAACTGTATTGCTATTTGCAGAAATTTTATATTTTTGACACAGTAACGCCGCAAATGTATTCCAAGGCAACTTTTAATTCAATACATTAGATCTCAGCATTGCTTATACCGGGCTACAATTGATATCTTCAAAAGCGATTGTATCCATAAGAAGGAGAGCCATTACGATTTATTTCGACTATCATGCCGATAAATCGCTTAAGTATATTTATTTATATCAAAGCATTGATTATTTATACTTATAAATAATTAATTTACTAATTTATCAAATACAAAATAGGGGGTAATAAATGCAAAGAATATAATTAGTACTTATTTGCAACGAGCAGTAATCTCTACTTATTATAAATATAATATAATGTGCCTATCCAGGTAAACATTACTGACGTATTTATAGATTTTACTTTGATGCTCTAGAAACCTCGATTGGTGAACTCTATTTTTTTACTTCCCCGATTTGTACGTTTCCAAAGTCTCAAGAGAATTTTCTGAAGCCCCTGAGGTGTGGTTAAAGCTAGTTATTACGCCACACGTTACCTTGGATAGGTATTTCCAATGCCGTTTCCTCATCTTTACTCCTGCACTTGTCACAGACCAAGGCTGAATTAGCGCACGGAATTTTGGCGGGGTACTATTATTGAAATTAAGTTATCGGACAGAGTACAACATATTTATAGCTAAAACGATAGTTTGTTACTAGAGACGTAACAGTGATGAAACACCGACCACCATTCTTTAATTAAACGCATTATTTATGGAATAACATCTTAATTTATAGAAAACAGGGTTTGTTTTAACCATGGCTTTATCACACGGAACCTGGCAGTTTACCAACACCACCTTGCTTGATATGTACCTTCGACAAATTTGGTGAACAACTGAATAAAATATAAACCAATTACAATAAATTTAACTGTCACGTCGTAGGCATTGCTAGAATGAAGTGCTAATAATTTATTAAAATGTGCCTACAACATAGAGTAAACGAGATGTCAATATATATCGAAACATGCCGACTTCACGGTTTTTAAAAGTGCTGGAGGAATATTAGTGAATGGTTTTAAAGACGGCTGGTTACAAGCATGAATAAAACAGATCCAGAACTAGAATATGTTATTGCCAAGGAAACGTCACCGTTGATGCACTATTCATTAATTCTGAGCCCCGTTGACACACGCCGAAATGGTATGCTAATGCTTTTGCGTTCCAGCATTTACACGAAATATTAATAGAGAGAAATATATGGGTGTAAAAGTACTAATTCATTTGTAGGATTTATCATAATCGAAGGAAATTTATCTAAAGGATTCAAAATGTCGTGAAATTCCAAACGAATGTATGACAATGAGGTGGAATTAAAGAAAATTTACATCCTACGATTCAACAAATTCTTTTAAAATGAATTTTTCTTCGGATAACATGTACTTAATACTTTTTCGATTCGAGTTTCTTCTTGTGGAGTTTATCATGTCAATGGGCATTATTAGGTGAGCCTACCACCAGAAGATGAAGGGGGCAGTAAATGAAAGTAACACTGTAGTATTCTCTCACTTGAAAGCTTTTTTCTAGTGCTATGTTGTCATCCAAATAAGAGGTAGATCCCATTCAGCAGTAACCAATAAACTTTCTGATCAAACTGGAAAGTGTGAAAAAAAGATGCAAAAAAACGCGAATATCTATTGCCATTTCGTATATTTTTTTTTAATTCAACAGACATGAACGCAGTTTGACAATGACTCATACTTATTGAAATTTTTTAAACGATTCCAACCCATACCTAATATTTCATTGGAAACAATTTGGGTAACAACTAAGACAGTGGACGTGTAAATCACGTGACATACAAATTTTTAGATGTAAAGTAATTTAGATTTATGTACACGCAGGCACATTTTTTTAAAATTAAGCATTCTCTCGAGATACATTAAGAAGAAAGTTTACCAAACCAATATATTACATTTACAAAAGACAATGATACTAAACACTTTCATCCACAGATTGTTACTACCGCTGAGTCAAATGATACACCTACTTTCATGATTTGAACATTTAAACTTTAACACCTTCACGTAATTCTTCTAAGCAAATACTGTGAGGATAAACATAAAAAAATGCCATCTCCCACAAATGATGAATAAATACAAGTGTTTTTGTTCAAGTGAGTTTTGAGGTGAACCAAAATGCAAAAAAAGTGATATTCACGCGATAATTGTTTTGACATTTTAAGCCGCGACTGTCACGTTCGATAAATTAGTCCCGGGGTTTCAAAGGACTTCCGCACCTTCCGTTCGGCGCCTGCGACCTTCAAAACCCTCCTCCCCTCCCGCTCCCCTCACCAACCCTGCTCCCCCACACTCCCCGTGATGCTCCCTCCACGAAGACACTCCGAATCCACCAAACACATCTGCCCCTTTGTGGGAGAGAGAACTTTGCCCACATCCCCCTATTTATTCCACGTTCTAAACCGTCTTGCCTTCAATACCGACACCTCCACACCACTCCTCCCGGACTCAGGAGGGATCTCGGCTTACTCTTCCAACTTTTCCCTTAAACCCTTCCCCACCCCATTTCCACCACCAAACACCCTCCGCTCCCTTTCAGCCGATTCCAAAAAACTCCCCCCTCACACGAAACTCACCCCCCCCCACGCTTCACTCCAACCCCTTTTCATCCACCCCCACCAATTCCATCAACCTCCAACGACTCCCATCCGTCCAACCCTCCATACCTCAGTCGCCATCTTTTTTAAAATCACCCTAGGGCTGTGCGATGCTCAGAATTCAATATCGCATTGCGATACAAATCTTGCATTGAAAAAACGCAATATTCCGCATACCACCTTCAGCAAATAAACTCGGGCATCACTTTATGAAATTGCATTCTTGCACAAAAAATGAAATGAAATGAATGACGGGAAGAATTAAAATACCTTAGTTAATTCCACTTGTAATTTGTATTACCACGACCCGGGTTTCGACACTTTTGTCGATAGTGTCGATACCCGGGTCGTGGTAATAAATATTACAAGTGGAGTTATCTAAGGTATTTTAATACTTCCGTAATAGATAACTTCCACAAAGTCAAGCCTAAAACCGTTTCCTTTGTGAATAACGGGAGATACACGGCAATATTTTATGTATCGACCCAGTGTTTCAACTATTAAATCATTTTTAAGGTAGGTATGGGGAACCACTAAATAGTCGAGACCCTGAGTCAGTGTTATAAACTTTCCCGTGAAATATTATAAGTAATTTAATAACTTTTTCTATCACATGGTATTGCAATGCGATAAACAGCTAAGCTCGAACGATCGAAATCGCAACGTCGAGAACATCGAGTATTTTAGTCCATGCGTCGGAATATCGCAGAAGCCTAATTCACCCCGTCCGTAGCAAAAAAAAGGGGCCCGGTGTTGGGAGTCGTGCGAGGGTTGATGATGTGGGGAGTGGAAGCAAGGGAGGGGGGGATTTCAAAGGGGGTGAGAATCGCGTCGCTCTCACCCCCTCGACACCCCTCGACTGGACCCCCATCCCTGGCAGACGGAAATAAATCGATGCCGGGCGGGCACGTCGACTCTCTGTCAGTGTGTGTGTGTGTGTGAGTAATTGTGTCTCACTCGCGGGAGGGCGGTATTAGGAGGGAGGAGTTGGGGGGAGGATTACGGAGGAAGAAAGGAGGGTTGGGGAGGTCGAAGGCGCGAAGTGAGCACCAACACCACGCGCTCAGTTGTTTGGGAGTTCCTCGGGTGCACCACTAACCACCCACAACTCGCTCATCGAGATGGAATGCCAAAAAGATCACTCCCGATCACTGATAGGCAAACGAATGTACGAGGTGAAGGCAGAGAGAAAAAAACATCACTGAAGTTCCACATTAAAAAATTAACTACACGACCTAGGTTTGGGCAACGCCACCGGGTGCGATGATGCACAGCAGCGGATGATACTGCACAGTAGAGAAACCTAGGTCGTGTAATAAATCTTTTAGTGGGGAATTGCGTTGACGTTTTTTCTCTGCCTTCGCGATGGAAAGATTCCACCAAGCAAACCCTGAGACTCTCCAAATGTACGACGCCCGTGGAATGCTCTTAATTTTTTTCCTTTCTCCTTGGATCATCCTCATTGCATTTCCAGTCTCCAGAGATTTAACATGCAATAAATAAAGTTACAAATCCTCAGTGAAACAGTAGCTTAAGATATGTAAAACAATCACATTGCGTGAAAGGAATAGTTGGGACAAAGGGTCAAAAAATATTTTTTTCTAGATTCTCCGTCTGAGAATAATGCTCAATGAATAATGCTAATGAAATCAAGCTCAATAAAAAAATAGACGAGTTCTAAGTTCTTTTCAAACTTAAACTATTTTTGGAGCAAGAACTTCATACGTACTTACCATAAGGCAGATTTTTGACTACGATCGCTTCGGTTCAAACTTGACAAATCAAGACTTTTATTGTAGTTAAAACCGAACAGTACATGTTACAATTCAATTAAATAACTAAATAACAATAACTCCATCGATCCAAATAATTCGTGTACGCGTAAAACGTGATAAACCGAAAGAGATGCATTCCGAAGCATAGAAGCTTTTTTAGTGATGAAATGCATGGACTTATGTAATCCATAGTAAACCAGTCTTAGATAAAATTAGGGAGGGAACGAAAATATGAGAGCCTTGAAATCTATACTCAAATATCTACACGTGTATTAGTCCATTCCAAACGCTATACAGGTGTTCACCCCATTGAGGGGTGTGAAACAAAGGAACACGTATTAATTAAGACCCCTTTACTTAAATTAATGAACGGATATTCCTCAGACTTAGTTAACTTATTCTGAACACGCCATGTGCTGAGACAAATGACCTCGAAAGAGTCTGGAAAGGGAAGGCTTTATCTATTGTCCTCATCTCCTTGCTACAATGTATCGATAAACACACGTTCCTCGGGCTGTACACAATATAGAGTGGGCCTCGTAGCAAGGGGCAATCCTTAAAAGAAAGGGAAAGGAAGTTAGAAAATAGGAAGAAGGGTGAAACGATTCAAGAAAGTGGAGACTTAGACAAAAAAAAGTGTAAGGGGCAGGGAAAGGACCTGGGAGGAAACCTAAGGGGATGACGGCCTTTAGACAACGAATCTCCGACAAAGGGTTGAAGAGGAAAACAATTTTATCAGAGCGATTAGAGAAGGGTGAAGATAGAAAATGATAAAATAAGCGAGCTAATACAAGACAAAGAATTAATTGCCTTCATAAGTAAATGGAAGGGGAGAGTAGGAATATCGAGGCAAAAAATAATGCACGGATTTATTGACCTCTATCTCTAATATGAGTACAAAATATTGTGCCAAAATATCTCCTGTCTTTACATCACCAATTTCTCTTCATAAGGACAACTTTTATTTTATTAGAGAAGACCCGAATACAACCAAAATAACTTTGCAGATATATAATAACTCTGAAGCATTATTTAACACCAAATAAAAAATTAAGAGGCTATTTACGCAGTGAGATACAATTCATACTAGCTCTTTTTATTAAGGGTTGGAAAATGGAACTTTGTTCACGGGGAAAAATCATTTTCGCGAAGGTCACCGATTTCCTGCTTTCGTTTCCGTTGTCATTCATCATGAAAGGGTTCCATCAGTGGCTGAAATGGAATTCAAACGCAATGGCGTTCAGCGAGTTCATAAAAAAATATTTTCACGAAAAAATGCAAGAGAATCGAGAATTTAACATCTTCCGAAAGCGGACCCCTAATCGCGGAGCCATAAAACGAAAGGGGACAGAAATGATGCACATTAAAAATTATCGCCACAATTGGAAATGGCAAATTCTAAAGGGGTGTAATGCCGATACCAGCTGGAGAGGGAGGAAATTATATTAGAATGCCGATAATTAAGAGATGCTCCCTCAATGAAGTGCGCTCCCACATCAGGTTCTGTTGGGGCATTAAAGTCACAGTAATTTGTTATGCATAAATGCAAAGCATTAGCCCTTCGTAAAGAAAAAGCAGACTCTATGAAGTGAGGAGGTAGGGAGTGAGCTTATCAGTTTACTATCTTGCCTTTGCCCGGCAGCATTTTGGCCAGTCGCCTTTCACAATTTAACATCAAATATCTATTGCACATCCTGGAGCAATTTTCTTGTTTTTAGAAGATTTATGAAGCTAGAAACTGAAACGAACCCTAGTTTTTGACTAAAGAAAATACCGAGGAGCGGAAAACAAAAACGCAGTAGACACCGTCCTCATCAATCCCTGGGTTAATTAAATAATTTGTAGCGACATCTGTCGGCATTGTGGGAAAAGGATCGCGTGAACGGTCGCCAGCAACTCATACTCTAAATACTGACGCGGGTCGGGCCTCAGGTAAACGTTCTCGGCAGGTAGTGTGGCCGTCGGTGGGCGGCGACTCCTATCTCCACGAGGTGCTCGTAGGAGGGAGGAGCTTGGTGAGGGCACGACGGAGAGGATAGGTGGAAACGATCCCCCTCACCCCAACAATGGATTATGAGACGGGAGGGAATCGGGGGAGAGAAATAGGGGGGGGGGCTCTGTCGGAGGTGGAAGGGAAGAGGTGGGAATTAATAGAAGAGGACGAAGAGGGAGAGTGTGAGAGTTTGAAGAAGGAGTCGAGTGCAGCTAGATTGAGCAGATGAGACGGGAGAGATAGGTGGAGTGAGAGGAGAAGGAGGAATAGTTGGATTGGTGAGTGTTGAGATGCGGAGATAACGTCTCAATTAGAAGAGAATGGGAGTCGCGGGGGCCGTCCCTTCACCCTCGAAGCGACGGGGATAAGTGGACGACGATAAGGGAGAGGAAGGATCGCTCCCCCAATAGGTTATTCCAACCGAAACATTTCTTTCTGCGCGTACAGCGAGCAAACTTCGTTATCATCATCCGTCACGTTCCTCTCGCTCGGAATTCTTGAACTGTCGCTTGTTTTTTCCACGAGCGTAAAATGAGAAATTTCGGCGAAATCATTAGCATGGCGATAACGTCCGGAGTAAAGAAAGCGCAGTAGTCATATCACCACATAGTAAGACGTGACTTTGCCGTCGATCCACCTTCAAAAGGCCACTCCTGATATCCAATCGCTTCCAACATGCGATTGATTCCTGAAAACTATTGGCTCAGTGGTTATGGTGGACGCATTGCAGAGCGGTGGAAAATAAGGCAAAAATTCCCACATGCTACTTTGGTCAAATGACTCATTGCACACAAAACATATCGGACTACATAAGTTATTATTTTCGGCAAAACTTTTGTCTACAAATATTGCAAATTCAACACACAAGTAACTACTTTTTTGGAAGCAAATAACATGATACGATACAACTAGTGATATTCATATTTACACATCACATTCAGGAATCATTTTGACAGTCGAAATTTTTACCATAGCCCTCAATAATGGTAATACCTAGGAAAGGCAAGGGACATCAATTGCTACGCAGGAATTGAACATATCCTGTGAAACAAAAGAGTAACCCATCCGCACGTAAAAACATGGCAACAATGGGCGAGCGAGAAGGGAGGAGCGAGGAGTAAGGGGCGTGGCATCCGACGACACAGGGATCAAACTGTGGCAACGTCGGTAATGAATGACTTGTAATGAATGTCGGTAATGAGCAATGTAACCAATCACCTCCCACAAATTTCCGTACATTTTTCCAGGAACACTGTTCATTGTAACAAATGACAATCAAATTTAGAATGTAAAATATTTACAATGCAAATGAATTAGCATTATTTCAACCAATATTTTACGGTGACATTCTATACATGAAATACAAATACCTTAGTTTCAGCTGGCTGAGCAGACGATCTTCACTGAGCCTTAAGAAAGGGGGTTAAGTCCCTAATTAACTTTTTACCTAGCTCTCTACTTAGCCGATACAATTAAATGAATTTTTTATGTTCAATTTTAAATGGAGATTTTCTCTCGTGCATTACGCGAGGTCTTTCTTCTTCCATTTCTTCTAAATCAGCTAAAAGCACCATTCGCAGTCAAGCAGCCGGCATTTCGAAATAAATAAAATCTCGAATGCGCGAAGAGGATCTCACCCGGGTTGAGGGAGTGAGTCTTTTTTCGAGGAACGCACGACTCCTTCTCGCCGGATCGGGCATTCACCAAATTCACTCGCCGTTCGAGAAAGTACCACGTGACTCACTCGCAATCGCTCCCTCGCATACGAGTGAGAACTCGGGAATAAGCCCCCCAGGTGAGATTAAGGAGTGTGATGAAAATACGAAGTAAATGGATGATGCAAGTGCATTAGGGTAGGAAAGGGTTTAAGAGGGTGGGTGTCAGGGTGCAAGCGAAAGGGATTGAGGGAGGCAGGGAGGGGTGGATGGATACTAAGGAGCCTCACCCATCATGAGAGGCAATAGCAACGACTGGGGACAGGGAGGGACACAGATGCGAGTTAAGATCGTGGATTCCTTGGCTCTAGAATGCATACCACTTATAGTGGAGGTGAAATGAGGAATTGAAGCTGGAAAAGGTATTATTTTTAGATAAAAGAAGCTTATTGAGACATTTTACCTCACCTTTTTAGAGAATTACATGTACAAGAACGAAAATTCACGCTAGGAATAAGAGTTTTCGAAAGCACGGGCTATTAAAATTCAGCTTTGGATCGGTTCTAAAAGGTACTCATTCTGAAAATATATCAAAGTTAGTTAGCTCTCAAGATCTGATCCATGGAACTGAGCATTAGGCTGTCGAATTTGACGCGTTGATTTTTGACCTCGGCGCCAGGTTCCTCTCTCGCCTTCTCCTTTGCCAAGCTCTGAAGCTTTGAAGGATAGCCACAGCTTTAAAGGATGGCTTACATTTAACCTTTTCCTAAACCACAAAGTGCAAGTATATCACACAGGGTTGGAGGAGCACGTCATTTTCTGTACCACTTACGGTATCATACGATGTATCCAGAAGTTAGGACCTTAGGGTTGGAACTATTACTCATCTCAGCCACGAATATCCAATTCCCTCACTCGCTTACCCTTTGGACAGCTTGCAAAGAATAATAAAGACTATATCGAGAACGGAGAGTGTATCGAGGAGATGGTGAACTGTTTGCATTATTTCACCATGATACTTTATCATAGGACAGAATATTGAGACATTCGTAGCATCATACTTTAATACTGTGATGGGGGAAATATCAAAAATCAAAACCATATTGATTGATATATAGACTTTCGCAACAGGTTTGCTTTGTGTAACTGATTATAATTCAAGGACAATTCATGGCCCTCGCTGAAAAACCCTAACGGAATAATAATTGTAAAAATAAAAATAAATAACAAAAAAACACGGAAATATTTACTGCGCTGGTTAACTTCTGCAAACAGTTTCGTGTATGAAATTGCTTAGTATTAAAAAACCTCTCAATTTTGGAGATGTGAACATTGCGACTAACTTATGTACGCCAATATCAGTAAAGTCCACACCATTTATACAAATACCTATGTGTATCCTACGTGGGTTGAACGACGGAATAAATCATTTTTAAATTCCAAAGAAAGAAATTCAGCACATTTTTTGCATGGGGGTGAGTGAGAAGCCAAGCATACGCAAGTTTCAGAAAGATGTTTGAACATCCAAGAAATATAAATACAAACGCCAAATTACGTGGAAATTTTATTTTTGACTAAATATTAATACAGAAATTTTGTGTTACACCACCACCTAAGTAAGCATATTTACATATTAAAAATAATCACCACATCTCACTAAATTATTAAAACGCCATGATAGGTATTATGAATGCACAATGACTGAATGAGTGCACATAAAAAATTCATGAATAACCAAATGATAATGGGTGATAAGATACCAGGTCAATTAGACAATCGACGCTTTTATCAGCGAAACGGCGGTGTTTGGCAATATATTTAAGCGATACGCCTGGAAAACTTTACAACATTCATCGGTGGCTACGATCATTCGTATGTAGTTTCTTAACTATATTTCTAAATTTGCACACTAGCAGTTATAGAGTTACAGTTGATTAGGCTCTTCTGACTTACAGTGAATATGAAGTTTATAATTTAACCGACTTAAAAAGTATTAGTTCAGGTTTATGTTCGGGCGCTTTAGTATATTAGTCCACAGATAATACCACGAAACAATTCAACCTGCATGTTGGCAATAAAGAGTAGCAACAAGAGCAAATATCTATTTTTAAGGAGAGAACATGATTATCACGTAAATAAAAAAACTGAAAAGACGCTAAAAAATATCTAAAAACACACGCTCACAGCTCTTTGCCGTCCCATCTTTCACATGAAAAGAAGAATGTAAAAAAATAACTTAAACCTTAATGACTCGGAATTAAAACAGGTTCCGATTGTTTAAGTCTCCTCAAATAGTCGCATGTTACGTGATGAGATTTTCAAATGACGTGCGCGACTAAACATTTCTTCGCTGGATCAGAATATATTGAGAATGTAAGAGAAGAAATTGCTTGCTCAAAAGAGTTTTCTTCTTATTAACCCATTACTTCGAGAGAGCATTAAAGTGGGAATGGAGGAAACACCTAGTTCAAACTGTACGCATCTCGCTCGCCTATGCAACTCGTACGCGTTCAGGCTGCAAGTGGGTGTGATTCACTGCAGAGTCATTGGCGTGTAGTGAAATAGGAAATTAAATCAACGACTGGCAGAGGGATGGGTGGACAGGAATGCTTTAGTCGGGTGCACCGGCAGATCTCGCCACCATAGGGAACAGTCGGGGAAGAAGAAAATCGCCCCCTTTGATTGATTGGTCAAGAGTCCATTGATTTATTCCCGCTGCTTCCCACCGCGTTCCCCGCGACTCCCGCTTTTATTCGCCGTGTAATGGGAAAGATGAACCGGGGATACTAATGCCTCCTCGTTTCATGTCGTCTCACACATTCCATGGTATTCGATCTGAGGGCACCGCTTGTACTCGGAGGGCTTTGAACTGCGAAGGAAGGAGACGTGCTCAACATCGCTGCGTTCTCTCCACGAACGCAAGCAACCAATAAACCCAACTGCTGAACGATCCGTCTTCTCATCACCAACAACCGATTACCTGGGAATCCAACTTCCAGGGGAAGATAGAAAACCAACAGGAAATCAGATAATAGCCTAAATATTTTAGCTACTTGATGCATAGCTGAAATTCTAGCAATACTCATTTCCTATGACAAGGTTCCATGCCCAGTAATTCTGCACTCGTAAAGAGTAACACGCAGAAGAGAAATACCAGATGGGTTGTATATCCTGTTACTTTCTTTTAGGGCTATGGTATTGTCTCCAAGAAAAGCCGTTCATATTCATTCAGTTTATCATACTGTATTTCTCTAATGTAGGCTCAGGTCGAATCGGACACATTCCTGGGCGCATAATTTTGAAATTTAGCATCCAATTTTACGTAAAATATCAACAAAAATCCGTTGGACCCCTGGAATAATATTTTTTCTGACTATAAAAGCGCGCTTTTGAAGATAGTAAAGGTTTGTTGATGGTAAGCAGAGATGAGTGTACACGGCAAGGCGTGCCCGAACTGTCGTTATTGGCAAATGTAGTAGCCTCGAAGTTGATGGAAGGTAATGAGTGATTTCCCTTAAAGAACACAAATTTCAATGAAATATTTGACGGGAATGAAGGTTTTGAGAGCGCAAATTGCTTGCCGACAGTACCAATACCTTTCAATAATCCGGACTCAGTAAACCTGTTGTTTATCTTTACGTCTTCATTTTCCTTCACCACAATTTCAAGGAGCCGATAAAAAGGATTCAAGGTACCTCCAACTAACAACTATAAAATCGTGCTTTGAGAATAAACAGCAATATCTATGGAAATATTTGAACAATGGAAAACTATCCCGAAGAATCTAAAAAGAGTAATATTATCACAGTATAGGAAGGCCTGTAACTAATATAAGGAATGCATTTTATTATTAGTAGCAATTCCTATTTGAATAAGTCAAAATTACATAATACGACGTTGTTATGCGAATAAAATTTACCTACAGTCTTTATCATGATCCAGTAAGCTGTCAAAATAGAAGTGAAATAGCTATATAAACTCAGTAGCTGGCTCTCCTATCAATACTCGGACATTTATACATATTGAAATAATTGTTTTTAAATAACCTATTGATTCAGGTATTGTGACTTTTAAAGAAGTTCTTTCCGGAAGAACCTTGAGAATATTTTAGTTATCCTTTCTTCCTATGAACTCTGACTTCTTCTATTGATGAGAGAGAAAATTAATAATTTCTACCCAAACATTTTGAATAACTACGCGTTTTCCCATTTGATAATTACACTCTTAAGGTCCTCCCAAATGTTAGCAAGTATTACTGGGAATAGTTTTGTCGAACCGTCTGTGCTTTGCGAAATATTTTAAGCAATTCCTTACGGAGTATATTGAAATATTGTCCGACAATGGCGATTCAAAATATTTTGATGAGTTCATCTTTTTCGTGACAAACAGTCATAGAGCAGTCACTTGAGCTCCAGGATCCTGGGGTTACCTCTCACAATGAGACGGTTAATGGGAGCAATGATGAGGAATGATCGAATCACTCACACCACGTTCCTCTTTCCCATCGCCTCGAAATTTTCATGCGAAACCTTCCAAAAGCTTCGGGTCGTGTTGGAAAGAGTAACACGGGGGGAGGAGGAGAGAAGCGGAGAGAGAGAATAGAAGTAGGACTGGATGTAAGCGGTTGACGGGAAAACAGAAGAAGAAGAGAGGGAGGTAGAGTCGAAAGATAAGTCGGTGGAGTCGAGAGAGGAATATTTGGCAAGGGAGAAAGGGAGCTGAGGTCGGAAGAAACAAAGGAGGAGAACAGGGGAGCCGTGATTTTTCACGCCCGAATCCAATTCTCCGCTCCTCCCAGGATTCTTGACCTGGCATCTCTTTCGTCTCTCTTTCGGGACGGAAGGAGAAGAAAGGAGATCTCGTTTATTTACAGTCCCTCTCTCTCTCTTGCTCTCCGAAATCCTTTCCTTCCGCGCGCGCGAGGCAAACACACTCGCGCTGAATGATGAAGTCAGCGATGGAATTGGAATTGAGTGGCAGGAGTGAGCAGCGGGAGCACAGGAGATGGAAGGGTTCGCGGGGGAAGCAAGCGGCGAAGGGGGACCTCAGGTGCGGAGAGGGAGGAGGGTTGGAATATGGGGGGAGGAGGGCGGGAGGATGTGGGGAGAACAGGAGGAAATGGAGCGAGGGACGCTTTGCTTTCGATATGAAGCGAATTTGATTTTCGACAAAGAGAGGGGGACACTACGCGGACATTGAGGGGAAATTGAACCGCAGATAAACCTTCAACAAGTGGTAAACAATCAACGCCAGGGAAAGCCAGATGAAGTAATTTTATTATTCCGGAATGAGTGATTGAAGAATAAAGTATATTCATGGAGGACGCATTAATAAAAAGGGAATTTGGTCCATTTCGGCTTCCAGCTACCTCCGTTCAATGAATTAATGAAACTGATTTTATAATTGTTTTACACGGGATTTCAACAGTTTTCAAATAAAATCGTTAAAATGAAAGGATTGCATGAAATTTAATTCTTGTAAAAAGGTTTAAAAGCAATATAAAAAATCATTTAAATACTTTTTGGCCTGATGGCGACACTTAGTATTTTAAACGTTCGAAAAGCGTGGTAATGCTAATCAATATGCGAATCTTTAAATTAAATAAGTAATTGATGGTTAAAGAGTACGTATGTGGTGCATAAATATCCGTTTAAAGTGTTGTCACCTGAATCACGACCGGTATATGCTTAATTTAAAAAAAAGGTGTTCCACATGGTGCAAAGGCTTTTTTACGTTACCAAGAATATAGCCTCAAATTAGGAAGAAAATTCAGTGTTGAATTTTCAATTAAACTTTTCTTGCATTTTCTTTTCAAATAGGTATGTATTTCGTTCATAATGAATATCGACAATTTCCACCAGGTCCAGCCTGAAACAGTTATATTAATAGGTAGGTACTGCTTCAAAATAATATTAATAAATTTCTAAAGACTGAGTAAGTGCTGCTATTTGCCCGACAGGATTTTTTTCTATTTTCTCAAGGCAGTTCCTCGATGACAGCGACGAAATTCTGTTACCTTCCCCGTCCCAGCGCTGAAAAGGGGCGATCGACACCCGACCTTCCTCGTCACAAGGGCTCGGAGAGTAATCCGGCAACTGGGTGATTATTTTTTATGGCCCGTGTCGGAGCCTCTCCCTCCTGGCCGTCGTCATTTCGCTCCTTCGCGCATCAAACATTCAACGCCGCCATGGAAACTACCGAGGCTCGCAGTGATGCCCGGACGTGCTCGCACTCGAGGCATTAAAACTACAGGTGTACCTCTCGAGAGGAGTTTATCATTCGGCTGAAACTTTATACCGAAAAAAATGACTTCACGAAGAAAGGTGCGAACTTGACTCACATTGATTCATGGATCCGTAGAACGGAACGAGTAGAGGGGACCGGTAAACTCACTCAAAAAGTGAGCGAAGAGATATTCACTTCATTTCTGTGCGTGAAAATTTGGCTCCTCAGTGTCCACAATTTAGGATTTGATGCTTCGGAAAAGAATATATATATATATAATTTAAGTCTCTTGTTATAGTTAAGGTATAGTTATGGTTAAGTTATGGCCTACATCAATGATTTGACTTTTTATACCAGCGGAAAATGAAGTAACTACTTGGAAAAATATTACTTCCATCTCGAGATTGCTGCAACATTTCAGCATTTTAAGTTATTCACGGCTGACCCTGGATGATTTATAGGGAATAGTATTTGCTAGAATAATGGAATTATGCTAGTTTTAATTGGTCTGAAATAGTAATTCAAATATTTAAAAAGAAAATAGTATAATTGGATATTATTAAAAATTCCAAATAGACATTAAAATTCGCGCGAGAATTAAAGTAGTTAGGTTTTTTTCACAAGTAATAGAAATAGGAGTGAGATACTGAGCCAGGTATTCGTTTGAGACGATTCCTACAGTTAGGAATAATAAAAATTATGCGAATTTCATAAAAGATAATTTATTCACGACCCGGGTTTCAACACATGTCATCTTCAGGTGAATTATCTTTTGTGAAATTCGCATAATTTTTATCATTCCTAACATGGAAAAATTTCACATAATACACCCTGAAACCGCAAATTTTCTTAATATTCCTACAGTTTTTTTATTCAGTACTATGAAACAGTTCTTTCACGGAACCAATATGCTAGAGGTGCTTAGTAATTGGAAGAGCCATCTTGAGTTCTAACACAACAATGATTGATGTTCGTTAAAATTAAGAATTTAAAATAATTTTCTTTCAACACACATGCCCAGTTTCTACGAAATACCAATGCTTTATTTATTTCAACGCGTTAAGGAGGTTCCGCCGCGACTGTGTGTGTCAAAACAAATACTAAATTCCACATTTTTTATATTTTGTAAAAAAAATCCTGCTTTCACTGATGCAATGCGTTTCCTATAGAAACCCAAAAGTAAGGTACAAAAAATGCAGATTATTCCACGAATGTATTTTAAATGAGCACTTTTTTTCAGCCCTAGGAGCCGACTGCAGCGCCATTTCCTACGAATTACCGCATTTTGACTTCAATTACGGCAGTAATTCCCTAATAACTAAAAAAAAGGCGGTAAGATGCCTATATTATATTTTTATTCAATTTCTCTGGATTATTTCCTCCTTATAAATAGTTTTCTTATAATAGTCGCAAAAATGGCATTGATATTTTATGGAAAAATACTATTTTTCCCCGTGTTTCTCTCATTCCCCCATTGAACACCATGTAATTTCAAGTTGAATTATAGAATCAAATAGCGTGGAAAGGTACTATTTTGTTGTTCATATCAGATAGAGGACAAGTTGTTTAACAAGTAGACAGAATATGAATAAAATTACATTAAAACTTTTTTTGTAGATTTTCGCAGCTCATTTTTATTGTATTCAGGCTTTGGGTTCTGCGATTAAATTATTTAATATTATGCAACAGTTTCGCCATGCTATGCTGCCGGCTTCTTCGGGCTTTTAAGAACAACAATGGTCTTTTTTCAAAAAGTAAATAAACAATTCCAGCAGTTGATGATTTTGAGAAGTAAAAAACTTAATTTCGAATAAGTCTCTTCCAGGTATAAGGGAGTTTATAACTATCCTCTCTATTGATGTTATTTGGTCTTTTTTCTTTTTCAATCGCCTCTCTTATGAGCCGTGGAAAGTAACTGCTTTCTTTGTGTAGTACTCTTGCCATCTCGATGTCAATGGTGTGACCTTCCTCTAACGTAGTGTGCTCAGCCACGGCAGAGTGATACCAGTCTTTCTTCCGGATTGCACGTTCATGTTCCCTTAATCGGCATCCAATTGCTCTCTTGGTTTGCCCCACATATGATCTACCACAACTGCAGAGAAGTTCGTACACACCCTCATACATTGTGGGTGGTAATGGATCTTTAGTCCCTCGTAGATGATCTCGTACTCTGGAGGTAGTGTTGTATCTTGTGATAATGTTACATTTTTTCATTATTCTACCTATGCGATCGGTCGTACCCGCAATGTAAGGCAGCATAACATACCCCAGAGATTTAGGGGTCTCCTTCTCTGTATGTTTTTTTTGATGTCACTCTTTCAATTAATTTGTTACTAAACCATTATTGTTTAATGCCTTCTTCAAATGGTGTATTTCATGACATTTAAGTCATTTTACGGTGGAACCACCTTAAGCGCTCTGAGGCACAAAATGGGACGAGGTGTTCGGGAAGAAAATGAAGCGGACGGGCTTATGAGGACAGTCGTGGGCAAGGGAGGACGAGGGGGAACGCCATGAATCCAATACGCGAGTTTGGAAGACATTTTGACTCTTCCCGAGTCTTTACCGATAAGGATAAGAGGGCAGAAGATGGACGCCAAGAAGCCAGATAGAGTAACTGATAGTGAGCTGGAGACACACAGTTACAACTGAAAAGAGCGATAAAAGAAAGGAAAAAATGGGATTGGGAGATATAAATTCTTTGCCCAATTGGAAACCGCTTCTTCAGTAGCAAGCCTTTTACTCTTTAAGTCTCGCCATTTATCCAACACAGTCATGACATTTATTCCGCAATAAACGATAAAAATGAAAGAGCAGGAAAATGTTCATTTTTAAAGCCCGAACGGGTTTTAATTTTCCGTGGAAATTCTAAGTTATCCTTCTTTTATAAACATAGGATTACTTTCATGTGAATTAAAATGATGGCAGGGATTCGTCATGCTTTGAATGATTCGATTACTTAGACCCATAAAACACTCCCGGATAGTCTCGTGTAGAAGATAAGTAGATAATATCATCCCACCATGAAACTCACTCCATACTTTTCTCATATTTGTACTTAACAAGAAAAGGACTAGATGAAATTATATGTTGTTTATCCCCAGCAGTTATCCGATGGAGGGTGGCTAAATATCCTTCAGAAAATCCATTGTTTTGATCCTCATTTATCTAATAGTAGGAGGTCAAGTATTAAAGAACATAGTCTAGAATCAAGTGATTATAGTTAATCATTCAATTTATAGCTGATTGTAAGCAAAGATCAACAATGTAAAATTCAAGCAACGTGCGCACAACACTTGGTAGACAAAAAAAAGAAATAACATGAACGGGAATGGCGTCCCATCTACGAAGCTACTGCTCTTCGATGAGTGATACGCCACGGTATATTTCATGCAATGAAGTTACTCTTCCATTAATTCACTAAATACAACGCGGTACATTAAAAAAGCCAGCCAAACAGACTTATCCTGCCCGAACTTGAGCTATCCTTTCAGTGACACGTGAGGCATAGCAGAAGAAGACTTTTGCGTACCACTCTGTATTTTTTCACGAAAATGGGTTGGCAATAGCCTTGCCATAGAAGGCTTTGAGAGTTCAAACCCAAACTAGTATATTTTTCTAGCATTTAAAAGATACTATAAAAAATACTTAACAGAAATCAGAACATTAAGAGAAATAAAGAGCACTTATTTTGTCTTTTATTCCGCATCTTCCCTTTTAACCACAATGGCGTCAAGTAGGATTTAAAAGCAAAGGTGATACTCTGAAAGACAAACCCTCTATAAGTCAGTGTCGGTAGATCTTTCGCAGTCTATCAAACTGATCCTTTCCTGGCTAACTATTTCACCCAATTCTTCTCGGTTCTTCTGACACATGTGTAGTATTTAGGATTTCAGCTCCTAAGCAGCCCAGAGAGGCTATTCTGTATGGCCTCGGACTTTTCGAGTTTCGACAGTGACGAAATTTTGACATCAGAGTCACGAAAATTTCAAATAGGGCCATTCACAAGTTGAGATTTGTCGGGGGGCTTGGACGTCACACCCACGGAATATCCGAGGTTCGACGGCGTCTATTCCTTACTGAATAAAATCTATGTCCCTGTTAGGCCTACTTTACCGGTTCACTGAAATTAAAGATCCAAGAGCATTACAATCTTACTTCTCATCTATTGTCCTTCCCATTATCTCCTATTGCTCCCCTATATGGTCGATGTCTGCCCCAACAAATCTTAAATCTCTGGAACACATTACTCACTTTTTCACTAATATTGTTAAAAACAGAGTCCCTCATCTCCACAACTTATCCTCCGATGCTGTCTTGCGTTCACTTTCTGTTTCCAATCTTAATAATAACTTCCTTAAAACTGATTTAAAACTCATACACAGCACTATGAACTCGACCATTGACTGCCCTGACCTTATTTCCTTCATTAATTTCAGAATTCCTACCCGACCAACAAGGACTCACTCATTGCTCCATATCCCTACTCCCAGATTATCACTCACCAAGCGCTCCCTTATTGTTCGACTTTCTTCTCTCCTGAACTCCCTTCCTGACAACATTAACCCTTTCTCCTTATCTTCCAACGCTTTCGCTAACCAAGCCATATCTCATTCCCAAATAAAATAATCTTTTCTGGCTTGCCACGTTGTTATTGTTTTGTTGTCTTGTTAATGTTTTTGCGAATGTTGTTACTTGTATCACTATAAAATGGCATCATGCTGTATGTGGTCTATTTTTAAATAAATAAATAAATAAAATAAGGCCCCTGAAGACGTGTTCCTGTCGGGCTATGACACTTCGGGCAGAATGAAATTCGTAACCCGGTCGAAGACATCAGAAGAATTTACCCTCCTAATGTCGATTTCTGGCCAAGCCTGCGAGGGAGATAAATCGCTTCTAGGAAACCTTGGATGGCCTGTCTTTTCGGGAACGGCCCCGACGAACAGTCGCCCGCGGAGGGAGAGCGAGCCCGGAGGCGGGGACCAGGCGGCGCGGAGGCGGGGACTTGGGCCGCCGCCGCTGCGCCGCCGCCCGCAGCGCGGCCTCTGGCTCCCCGGGCGCTCGGGTTGAGGCCGGACGACGCTCGAGCGAAAAAATGCGCAGGCGACGGCAAGGGGAGCGCGGTTTTTCGGCGACCACGGATTCGAGAGCTGGAGGCAAAGAGGTTGTCTGAAATATCAGCCACCGTTCCAGGATCGAAACTCGTACACGTATTCTTAGAATTAGGAATAAATACTGACCTCATCATCCAACGGGGGTTTGGAAACTCAAGTGTTCGATATCGTATCGTATCACACACATTCATTTCCAGATCATGAGTTCTGGTTCAATTGTGCCTTATGCACAAAAACTCGATTTTTCGTTATGTTTGCCAATGGTATCCAACGGGTAGGGAAAACAAAGAAAGAATAAGCTACTCCGAGACATTTCAATCTTGATGTCCTTGAAATTGATAAATAAACCTGGAAAATGAAAGTACATACATATATCGCTGAGTTTGACAAAAATTACGTTTTGTGTAGGAAACTCAAGTAGGATACAATCCTGTTTTTTTTAAATTACTGTCCAAAAGCAGTCAACTACCTGAAACGCGGAGAAAAATATGTGACAGCTCGCGCTATCAATCGTAAACAAATAAAAACTTTTCCCCTGAATTATTCTCGCTAAGATTCAGCTTCTGTCCTATTAATGCCTACCGTATTCTTAAAGGCAACACCATAATGTTGGAAGTATTGTTTGTAACGTCAAAAGTGCTCTACCTCCAGAAATACTGGCGGTTCGGTGAGTCGTGAAGGGCTCTACCCAGTCATACTATCGATTTTTTCGATATATTTTCGAAATTTCAACATATTTCGTTCTTCATTCTCCTCTTACAGCAAACTACTCCTTAAAGCTTTGAGCTAAAAGTGCTGTTACCTCAATCAAATAACAAAACACAAATATGCATAAGGGATATGTAGAGTATATACGTATAAGGGTATACGCACAGGATGTTAATAGGACGTCAGTAGTGTGCTGAGAAGAGAATATCGTGGAAATTTTTCATTATCAGAATTAGGAGTACTGACTTTGAACATGCCTTTGATTTTACTAGACAAACAATTAACGCAATGTCTAGACGATTTCAAGAAGTCAAATTGACTATTTGAGAACTACTTAGCTATATTATTGGTGGTTTTTTCATTTGGATGTAATTTTTCTTAGTCCAATGGTAATAAATATATTTTTACGCAATTTCTGCAGTCCAAAATTCCACCTTAAGAGATTGGAAAGAACAGAAACTCTCTATGTAGTACTCCAAATAGTTTACAAAATATGCGAAGTAATAATTTAATTACACGCTCAGGTGTTATGGAAATGCATATGACACGGAACGGACTCTCCACCATAAGTAGACAAGCGATTGAAGATTCCCTAAATTTGTGGTAACCCATTACGTTTTTGTAACATTGCTAGTGAAAGCTTTGACAGTCGATAAACTGTAGCCGATGAGGGAAGCGGTGAGCGGGGCAATTGAGAAATTATGGAATCGAGGATCTCCACTTATTTTAGCGTCATATATTATCTCGCTTTCTTCTTTGCCTGAACTACTTTCACACACCCTCTACGCTCACCAAACACATTCAAAAACCCTGAAAAAGGGGGGATGAATGCCCACGAGGAGCCCTCACGATTGCATAAATGTCACCAAGGCGACATTTAGGGCCTCGGAATCGATTCTCGCGGCTGCTGTTGGAGGTGGTAAACATCGCGATCCCTGCGTGGGTTTCAAACCCCGCACCCCGAAGGTTTGGAAGGCCGAACAAACGCCCGCCACCTCGGCTGCCGAGGTGAGAGATATCTACGGGGGTGACTTCGGGGAAGGGGAGAGGAGGCGAGGGGAAGGGCTTCAAGGGGAAGGGTGGGGAGGAGGCGGGAGGGAGGGAGGCAGACTAATTTTATCGGCTCCGTCGACTCCGGGGCCGGCTAAGGGAGGCCGCGTCTCTGAGAATACTCTGGTGAGGTAGGAGGACGGGCGAGGTGGGGGTGGAGAGGGGGGGGTGGCGGTGAAGGAAGGAAGGGGGCGCTGGCAACCGCGGGGAGAGAGGGGGACGCCTAAGAGATGGGGATCCGCTTGGAAGTGGGAAGTTTGGAAGGTGCGGGAGGATTTCGTGGCACTACTGCCAAGTGGGGAAAGAAATTCTTCACTGGGTGGGCTCGAAAACAGTTTTTAGGTTATGACACCGGTTAGAGATACGTGGGACGCCGCAATTTTTAATCAAACTATTTAACATGGCAAAAATATAATATTTATACTCCGCATCTCTTGATTTTCAAATAGTTTTCGAGCCCCTCGGTTAATACGAAAATATATTAACTCTAAGATTACGCCAAAGGTTTTGCAGAATGTGCTACCCTTGATTTAATGAACAGTTTTCCTCGCAGGAAAAAAATGACGGACCACTTTCATTGAGTATAAGCAGAAACAAGATTTGAACACTCTTTAATTCAGAGCAACTTCGTGGGGAACAAAATAAAAGCCAGTTCCGCGTTTCGCTTCAATTAACCAGCAACTTCAAAGACATATTAAAAAGAGAGCACCTTTTAACATAATTAGGTAGAGGGCTGAATTCCATTAATATACTTATGTGAAACCATAAAAAGAATTTTTAGAACAAAGTAAAGAAACGAGTAAAAAAACGCCGAAATGATCGCTCAGAGAAATAAAATCTACCATTAAAAATATTTGGAAATATACGTTTTGATGATCGAATAACTCGATGGTAATTACACGGCATACGGCATAGTTCTCAAAGACGCTATTTGGTGTTCGGCAAAGGAGGAATTCTGTCACCGAATATAAGGATTATAAATCATAACTCGACCAAAAGTTCTCTCAGAGGGCTCTTCTAGCATGGCGGGCGCGCAAATATTTACTTTTCATAGTTACGTTTGATCATATTGATATCTTTCATGCCCACCTCCGTTCCCAAAGATACAGCAGGAAATTGGAAGTCACGGATAACGGTGCCAAGGCTTAAGTCATGACACAACTTACCAGTAGTTAATAGTACCATGACTTATGTCTCAAGTGATAACTATCAAAGCAATATGTCTCTCTATATACTATAGCTAATCTAGAAAAGCTATAATCTCAAGTGTAAGCTATGATAAATTTATCAAAGAACAAAACATTGATGGAAGTATTATATACTACCAAAGTGAAGATATGTACATGATTTCCGCGGATAACGCAAATATATAAGATTCATCAAGTATGGTACTACATCACGCTCGTCAAGAGTATCTCCACCATTCAAGTGGTAAATGCCACATCATATACACACGCACACAATGGATACAGGTGAAGGGGATGAGGAGGGGGGAAAGACAGTCCCTCGTCAATTCTGAGCAGACGAACGAAACAATTTCGAGGCACGAGGACGGCATGACGCGCGCGTCACTCACCGACCAAAAATAAGCGGCGACGACGCTTAAATATGTTACAATTGCTCTCGGAGAGGGAATATCGGGACAAGCGGTCGGGAGGAAATAATAATACATTAGAAGGACTTTCCAAATTCTTCCAGTCTACGAAAGATTTGCCGGCGACATGCGGAGGAGGCAGGCGACGTGGAGGGGAACGCAATCTATCACGTCTTGACAAAAACGCCTTTTACTCCCTATCTGTCTCCACCCCTCCAACCCCCTTTACTCCCCCGGCACCTCCCCCTATCCGTCGTCTCCCCCCGTAACATTCTTACGCCCGCCCCCAAACGGCACTCTCTTAGTCTGACCCCGCCCCCACCCCTCCCTCTCGAAATACGTCGTTTTTGATAAGAATTCTTTTGAGAACGAGTATCGATAACAAGAGTGCCTGGTTGTTCTGAGCCGTCTGAAAGACCCACGAGTGAGAGAATACCAGTGTTGAAATACCGAAAAAAAATTATGTTCTTCCATCGAGAGTTACCCCGCGTGAGGGAAGACAGCAGTCTGTGAAAGATAGGACCAGGAATAGAGAATTCGGACAAGGAAGCAGCGTCGGAGAGCGACGCGGAAATTGGAGAGGAGGGGTGGGGGTCACAGATAAAATACGGATTAATGTACCAGAGGCATTCCTACGAGAAACAGGCACCAAAGTACACCAATGCTATTACTTTGTGGAATTCGGCCTTTCGCTCGTCTCACAACCAATTCTGAATTTTTTCTAACCAAATTTAAAACATCTTTGGAGTCTCCCGCATCTTGCATTAAAAGAAGTACAGCAACATATGCATGGGCAGGTGAATCACCAATTCAGGGATAGTTAATTGATTTTGTTTTTTTGCTTTCCTCATGTTCTGTACGTGAAAGTGTAAGAACAAATAACGAAACGTTTCACAGGCCACGAAACCATAACGTGCTGAGATTAACTCGATCGCTTATCGCCTATTTCCATTAAAAACCAAAATTACCACCTAAATGCCTATTATTTATTGTTTTTGATCAGGAAAAGCGACATCGAGTAGCTATGAAGTATTGGATGGGAAGTGATAATACATTCCTTCATTGCAATGAGTAACGTGTAGCTCAAATATGTATCCCTAAACCACCACACTGCAAGACTTGAGCTCAAAAATTAAGAGCGTACTGCAACCACTATATGAGAGAACATCATATACGCCGTCTAATCATTAAAAGTGTAGTAGCTCTGACATGAATTGACAAGGCATTTCCAAGTATTTTTCCGGTGAAGCCTTGAAATAGTTATCATGATCAGAAAAATAGGAACATTTTTTGGCCAAAAGAAAATGTTTTAACGTTTTGAAATAGAAAAATGGTAATTTCAGTATATAAACTAATATTTCCGTAAAATTCAACTTCGCCTCTCAAGAAAAAAATCATGTTAATATAATTTTAACATCTTGAAAAAATGAGCTCGGTATTAAGCAAAGAATGTTCAAATAGCAGCGACGATAGAATAGGTCAAAATAAATGTCTCATTTACGGCCATCGGAATACGAATCAGTTTCGTATAAAAGGCGGGTAAAAATATATCAAATAACAAAGAAGCAGAGACGTTAAGAGCGTAAGCAAACAACGAATATTGAACGACGCAATAGAGCGAGCCAGGCTTGTTAGAAAACAATGACGTAATGCTTCCATCAAATAAAATTCTGGAACGTAAGGGACATCATCGCTAATCTCATTACCTTTTCTCAAAGTAGCAGTATTATTTCTTATGTTACCCCAAACTGCGATCGAATACGCGAAAATCCGTCCTCGCTAAAACTGTTGCAAGGAAATGAAGCCGGGAGGATGAGGAGAGGAAGCTGGAGGTGGTGTCGAGTGGGGTAGGCCGAGCATGAGAGCTGTGTGGAGTCTTGGATAAGTTCCAGTTCGGAAGATAGGTTAGTGGGAATGGCACTGAACTGGATAAGCGGCTTCTAAATCCAAAGAAGCTACACGCGGCTCTTCAAAAAGGCTAAGGTGCATCCACTTGCTGGCACTTGATGTCATTCTCAATGACCCTCGGCGTAAAATAACATACGGGTACGTCCAGGCATTTCGAGAAAAGGCTTTGCCATTCAATATCGTCTACCGATGCAATTATTACCATTTCTCCCAAGAGTGTAAGAGCAGGAATTCTGGGCTTGCAGCATTACACTTCTCCTACGACATCAGAGATATGCATCCATTATCCCATGTTAACACAGAATGAAAGCGCATTACTGCATGTGTTATGTGGTCCATGCTTTCATTCTGAAGTAACTTGAGATTTTAAAAATAACTTCAGTGTTTATGATGCACACTTCTGATATTTGTGTTCTCAGATAACAGTATCAATATTAAATTTTTAGCCATCTAAAGGCATCCAACTTTTCAGTGCAAATTTATTTTTAAATTTCGTACAAGTCAATGTTCGGATCACCTCATTTTGTTCACCCAGAAATATCTTAGCCATCGGGAAATATTTATTACCCAAATATAGTTAGGGATATACATCTCAAGTCTTTTATTCTGGAACAATAATTTGCCTAAAATCAAAGATATTAAACCCACTATTTTTGGCGAGTTGGACGGGAATGGTGTGAGAACATGCCAGAGAAGGCATAACGTCTTGTAAAAAAAAAAAATTGGAAGAAGATATCGAAATTAATGTTTATTATTTTTGCAAAGCAAAAAACTAATGCTGTAAATGGTTAGTGGAAAAAATAATTGACGTGGATACAAGGAAAATTTGTAGGAACTTCATTCTAATATCCTGCTAATACAAAATATCCTGCTAATATAAAATATCTAACATTATCATTGCCATTCCACAAATGATATACACCCAAGACATACACCGAAGATAGATCCGGGTTCGAATCCCCGTCATTTCAAATTATTTTTATAGCAAATTCCACGCTCATTGGTGCATTGTCAAGTGCATAATCCATGGGGGATTAATTCTACTCGATGCCCCACCAATTTTTCCAAATTATCCCATGGTTATCCAGCATAACTCAAATTTTATTTTACATAGCTAGGCCAAGTCGTAAGAATGAAAGCACAAATTATTATGCAGATTTCTGTGTAAAAATTAGCATAGTTTTCATAAATATGATGGAGATATATGTCAAGGGACAGTCACCACACTTTTTAAGAACAGGGAAAAACGAAAAAAAAGAACAAAACATTTGCGGCCTTAAACTGAGAACCGTGTATCAAGCAACCAATGATCATACACTCTTTCCAAAAATAATTTTTTTAAATATTTTTAAATTTATCATTAAACAGAGGATGATCCTGAAAATTGTATATTACTTGTAATTTCCAGATATCTTTTAACCTTGAGGTTCTCGGACAAAAATAAGTTAATATTTACACATTTTAAGAAGGTTGTGAAAGAATAAAATATGAAGCTAAAGAATGAATGACTGAAACATATAATTGGCGTACTAATTGGATGATTTTCGCGATTGACTGGAGCTGCTTGAAAGATGGACGAACACACTTCGAGAACGATTTCAAGCGTCGCTTAGTTTTGCAATAGACACGCCAACGAAACTGACGCCATCAACACGACCGCAAGAGGCGCAACTTAGTAAATAATCCACTCCACCTCCACTCATCTCCGGGGGAAAGTGGCGCGAAGATCATCGGAGGGACATTAGACGATTATCTCATCAAAGAATTGAACTACGTAAGGTTAAAATGAATTGGCAGGAGCTGAAAACAACGCTTAGAGCATGTAGCTTTCTTAAGGTAGTTTGAGCGAAAAATCACTTCACCTAGAATTTGATGAATTTGACCTCATTTTTAAGAAAGAAAACTCATCTTTCCAAAGATATCAAAATATCAACTCCTTGCCGAAATACTGTCCGAGCAATTTGCCTGAAATACAAGCGGTGTTACACGGGATAGATTACGGCTGTGCGCCATAGAGGGATAATATTGAAAAAAATAGGAATTTATGACACTTAGATTACGTCAAAAAATCTAACGGTGGGTAGTTTGTATGTTTTCTCGACTATTCATAAAAATTAATATATTACTCACCGCCGTAATGTTTACAGAATCGAAAAAATCCTGATGTTTGGAAGGTTTTTTAACCGTACCTACGGCTTGAAAAAATGAGTCAAGTTGGAGACTTATGTAGATATATTTACTTAATTACTGAGAATATATTTATATATAACTATATTTTTACGCCATTAATATTACAAACATTTCTTCATACAGAATTTGAAATTAAAAAAATTAAATTCGAATGTGATCTCCATTATGACTAGGAAACTATCTCGCTCAAACTTCTTAAAATGAAAAGTGAGCAGTTTTCATTGATGAGCATTGTAGACTAAATCCCAAAAATATGAGAGATTTCCTTCCAGTGTCACAGGAAGACCGAAATGGAATCAGCAACTATTGAGTGGAAAAAACTCAATTACATTAACTCTGTCCCTTTGAGTGAGGTATTAGCTTTTTCACTTCTACTTGTAATCAGGACGAATGAGTTCGTGGCAAAAATTAAGAAAGCCGCAGTGAAGAAAGCCATAGTAAAGGTCATCTAACAAGAATGCGAACACCAAAGAAAAATGGAAAGTGCTAAAGGGTGTTCGCCAAAATTAGTGACCGGATATCTTTTAATTTTTTTACCAAATGAATTTCATTAGGCCTACCCAACTTGAAAATACTGAAATGGAAATCGTTTTGACAAGAGCAATAAAATGGTTAAGTTATCAAGGCGCCTTGAGTAGTATGCACTTAAAAAGTAAAACTGTGTGAAGACACATTAAAATAAGTGACCTATCCTTACCTACAACTACGTTTTTCATTCAAGTGCGAGCACGCTAAGGATTCTTTAAAGAGGAATTTGGGCATAATAAGAACTTAGAAGATGCAATTTTCCACAGATAAAAATTTATTCGACCCGGGTTTCGATCCACTGCACCATCATCACGCAGATGCACTGCATCATCAGGTATATCGAAACCCGGGTCGAATAAATTTTTACCTGTGGAAAATTGCATCTTCTAAGTTCTTACTATGTTCATATTCCACAACATCTCGCCTGATACCTCCCTTTTTGTGAGGAATTGGGGCATTATGCATCTCCCAGGGACACCGTTTTGGACTCACAATCTTTTTCCATGCCATGTTTTGGACTCACAATCAGGGCAACAAAATCACCTCAGCAAAACATAAAAACTTTGTTCCAAGTGAAGGGGATGTAGTTATTTTGCAGCAATAACTTTCTTCGTGAAATCGTAAAACGTACACAGATTTACCTAGAGTAAAATGACTGCCGTGTCAAAGGGCAAAGTGGTACTCCAAATGGAAGTGTGACGGTGAAGGACGGCGAAGGACAGCAAGTGACAACTACCTGGGCAAAGAAACGTCACATTCACAACCACCGACCTCAAAATAAATCACCAGAAGGCAAAGGTAATAAGTTCCAGGCCATAACTTTTAATTTCAAAAGCAATGGCTGAAAACTGATTTGATTCTTTCCGTGTTAAGTCACCTGGTAGACCTCAGTTCACTTCACCAAGTCACCATGGGTTGATAACAAAATGGATTTTATTCTATATTTATGATTGAATAATATAATACGTAAAAATGATGCTACGCTGTGCGTGACTGTTTATATCAAGCAAATATTTCTCTTTCAATTACCGTAGACACATGAAAAATGCAAAGGAAAAAACTGGAGACGGAATGACAGAAAATGACTACAGTAACACACACGTTATAAGAGAAAACAAAACCTATAAGCGAACTCAGTGCTGCTGGAGTGCTTACGTTTAGCCGTCCTTGTTTACCTTTCAGTTTATAAAAAAAACAGCGGCTTTGTATTTTAGAAAATGTAGGCAATCATCCAGCGAAGAACAAAAAAATTAATTCAAAGACAGAAAGAGGAAAAAAGCCACTCAACATCTGAATCTGGGAACGCAGCTTAATTATCTTCATGAAAGTCACCATGGGTTGATAACAAAATGGATTTTATTCTATATTTATGATTGAATAATATACTACTTAAAAATGATGCTACGCTGTACGTGACTGTTTATATCAAACATATATTTCTCTTTCATTACCTAAGATTCATGCGAAATGCAAATGAAAAAATCTGGAGAAAGCATTACAGAAAATGACTACAATAATACACACGTTCATAGGAGAAAACATGAGCTATAAGCGGACTCAATGCTGCTGAAATGCTTACGTTTTGCCCTCGGTGTTTTCTTTTCAGTTTATAAAAAAACAGCGGCTGTGTATTTCGGAAAATGTCGGCAATCATCCAGCGAAGAACAAAAAAAATCAATTCAAAGACAGGAAGAGTAAACAATCCTCTCAGCATCTGAATCTGGGTGAAGCAATCTCCTAGTTGAAGATATTTCCGTGGGGTGGCGCCCACGGACTCGCCTCGTACTATATGTACGCTCATAACATCCACCGTCCATTCCTTTCATCCCTCACCCCCTCTCCAACGCCACCTCTCAAACCCCCCTTTAATCCCCCCCCCCCCCACCACCCTGAGGGATGCGTCGCCGCTTTTTTGCTCCTTGGCCCTCGTGGAACAACCTGACCTCTGAACTTGCGCACTTCGGAGCCGCCGACCTTAGCGTGCGACCGCGTGTTTACCTGTTGTGTGTGCCCGGCGCGCCGGCTCTTACGAGAGGAAGAGAGTGGGAGACGGGGCCAAGGAGGCCGCCGGGAGGAGACCGCGCGACCTCCCGCCGAGATCCCACCACGGCGGCCCCGCTCGCTCTCCGATAACCACGGAGGTAATACGCTCCAACATCAACCACACGGACTTCCTTAATGTTTCAAAATTATTTCAATATTTCAAGATGTTTTTCGGGGAGAGTCGACCGAGTGAATATGATGGCTCAACGCAGGTGTTGGTAGGAATAAGTTGAATTTTCTCGTGTTTGCGAGAATACTCATTGGTTGGCTCCTCTTGGATGGCTCTCAAGAAAGTGAGAAAAAATAACAGCGGACCTCATTAGCGTAAAGAAACGCTGCTGCGGCCAAATTGTGAGTAATTTCGCTTCTGGCTCTCAACTTCTTATACTCCAACACCGCGCGCGTTTATTTTCTCACCTGAAAACGCGATAGAAAGCATCGGAATTCCGCATTTATTTCTGGCCAGCGCGAAAAAATTAAATCTCATAGTGAAGCTTATTTTCAGAATTACTCCTCCATATCCACCAGCATGGGTCATATCCTATCCTGCGCCAGCAACAACATCCCGAACCTCAGCAACAACAGCACGTGAACAAATGGTATTAGGAATGGCGTGGGAATGCGCAATGCTATGGTGCGTTGAGTCTGCTCAAAAGAGGGACTCCTACGACTCTGCAAGAGCCAACATTCCGAGAACTCACTGAGCTGTCGGGCACTTCGTTTGATTTTCTCACATCTGCGGCTCAACGTCGGTTTTTACGGCTGTGACGGTGATTCGGAGGAGCACGGTGACGGCGATAAAAAAGGCAAACACGGCTCGACCTTTCCCGTTGTCGCCGTGAACTCGCCTGCCGCCCGCTGAAAGCGCGGCTCCGGGGAACTAAGAAGCGCGCGCGTCCGCTTTTCGGCGTGGCCCCGGTTTAAAAATTTTATGTCGGACATTCGCGGCTCGTTACATCCTCCCCCGTCATCCACTCCCCCCCCTCCACCCAGTCTCTCTCGTCCCTGCCGACCCCCGCCAGTCCCCTGTACCCCCTTCCTAACCCTTCACGAAACACTTGCACCCTTAAACCTTCATTTGTTTCCAACAAATAGTTCCGCCTGTTTATTTATTCCGCCGCGATGGGACGGGCCCCAAGCGAAATCCCCGCGGATCGTGACGCGAGCACACAGCTGATGCTCTTAACAATGACGGGAAAGGGAATGGATTCAGGGAAGGAAAGAGGATTTTTTTTCATGAGAGGTAAATTCTTCTCTAGCTGCGGCATCGTAAGAGAATAACTGCCTTTAAAATATCACAGCGTGGAGCCCAGCAAGGAAGGAAAACAAGCCGAAAGGGGAGACGGTGGACGGACTGAGGTTCCGTACTCGCGACGCACATCCTTGCAACGCCAAAATTCACAAAAAAAGTCCTCCCCTAATTCCGACCCCTCCACCAAACCCTGTCCCCTTCTCCCTCCCCCCCCCCACCCGCCCCAGTAAAACGAGTGCTCTCGGACAGCGACGATGATGCTCACCAGCGAAAAAATGTTCCCCTCCCCCCAGCTGAGCCGCGTCAACCCATTCCAAACCGAAGTGAAACAAATCCACCCGGACTCTTTTGCGAGCGAATGTTTTGCAGCGACAAAACGATACCGATGAGGAAGAATATGACGTGAACCCTCAAAAGGGTACAGCAGGAGGATAAGGGGTGGTAGGGTTCGCAATAATACACGATCGCGGTAGGAACGACAGAACCCTAACAAATAAAAAAAACTGGGTGTGAGGGGGTGTCACAAAACGGAAGGGGGACTCACACTTGTCAGTAGCAGGGCCCTCTTGCCTGTCGCCTTGCACAGCGCCGTCCTTCTCTCGGCCTCTCCGCCGCCTTAGCCACTGGAACTCGAAGGCCTCCCTTCCTGGTCGATGCGAAGAGGAGCAGAAGAGACACGTCCCCGGATGCTACTTCGAATACCTCGTAAAAAAACCTCGTCTTCTTCTTCCTCCTTCCGGAAAAAACACCCGCTCTTCTATCTCTCCTCCCGGTGTACACCACACGTTCCTCGAGGGCCTCGCTTTGTTTATGCGCGCGGTAGAGTTGCGCAGTCCAAGAGTCGCGTACGAAAACAAATGAGGTCGAACACAACGGATAGAAAATCCTCCGGCGTCGACGGCTGTTGGTGGACTCTCCTCTGTCTGCTTCTCCGTCTGCCTTGCCTCAGCCACAGTGTTCTCCGGCGCGAGCTGCTTCGCGACTGAAAGGTCCGGCGGAGGCCCCCAACACGCTTACTTCCCGGCGTCGCCGGCAGGGATCGCGCCGGAGAGTAGGAGAATCGGGGCGGAGTGGGAGGAGGAGGAGAGGAGAGCGGGGAGGGGGCGGGGAGCGGGGGAGGAGGAGGTGAGGGGAGTTAGGAGGAGGGGGGGCGGGAGGGGGGGACGAAGGGAGGGGAGGGGGTTAATGGGAGGAAGGGGAGGGGAAAGGACGGGATGCAGGGGGGGAGGGGGGTCCTTCCCTCTCTGTTCATTTTTTCCCCCTATTTTTTTATCCCAGAGGGGGTTGATGCTTTTAAGTCCGCAGGTCTCCCTGAGTGGCGTGGGCGAGCCGGAGGAGAGTGCGAGAGGAGCGCCAGATCGATACGCGCTTTTTTAACGCGTGTGTCTGTCCCCCCTCACCCCCTTCCCCACACTTCCCCCCCCTCCCCCACCTCCCTGAGAGCCTGCTCTCGTCCATCCATCCCATCGGACGCGCCGCGCGATCCTCTCCTTTTTTGCAATTCCACGACGACGACAACAACAACAACAACCAAAAAATAAACACCCGCGCGCGCGCGCGCCCGCCCTCACTTTTTTTTCCTAAAGCGAGCGGGCGGCGCGGACGGAAACTCTTGGAGGTGCGTGCTGACACTGTTTCATTTGCGTGCGTACATGAAAGTTTTTTTTTAGGGGTACAGCACAGAAAGGTTTAATTCACGAACTCAACAGAATACAAAGGATAACGGCAAGTTTTGTTTAAAAACTGCCTCGAGTGATCAGGAAGGGTGAAAAAAGTTATGGCGCCAGACACTCGCAGGTTACAAGTGAGGCCAAGTTTGTCTCCTAGAAAGTTTCAAATCACACAAGTTTCAGGTTGTCATCGAGGACATTATTTTATCACTACGCTATATTCGGTAGAAAAGACAACAACGACACAATAAACTAAATACATCGCCAAACAGATAGGTGTAATACTTCATCTGAGGACGCCAGCAGGATAGCTGGCGAAACAGTTGAGCACCTATACAACATACGCGTACGTCGCCCGAAAAATTTTGATATCACGAACTACTTTCATCTTCACGCCTACCATTCAGTGATACGACAGAAATTGACCGATAAAATAATCCAGCATAGAGCTCCTTACCTTTCGTCCCTTCCCAATAATCCTTTTCTTTATGGCAGGTTCTTTAATTCTCCCGCCACACTACCTACCAGCGACTTTGAGAGGGTAGTGTGTAGATGCAGGCGAACATTGACGGCGGGCCTTTAAGGAATCGTCGACGACTAATGAGATTTTTCCTCTCGTTGCCTCATAATCGAGACGACCTGTTTCTGCGCCGTGTTTTCCTGGAGGACCCATGTAATGTTTTTTTTCTATCCTGTATCCTCCCTCCAGGGCGGCGCGCGAAAAGCGCAGGTTCGGACGCTGAAATGGCAGGTGTAAAACGGTCGCTCGTCGGCTGTATGGATCCGCCGCGGGAAGGAGGGAAAACTAAAGGGGCCTAAGGGCTGTCGGGAAGGGGGGGGGGAGAGTTTTTTTCGGTGGGCTCATGGCTGCGTTTGTTTTCGCTCCGAGGGAGATGCACTGGGGGAGCGGGAGTGTGTTCTCGGCCGGCATTCGCCCCCTCGCTTAGCGTCCACGGGCGCTATATTTTTTTGCGATCCCCGAATCGTTGTGTGCCGGAATACACTTGACTTGCTCCGCGGCCAAGGGAGGGTTGATCGCTGGGCTTTCCATACGGGACGATTGTACTCACAGAGACGTCAGCCGTGGCTCGACCATCTTCGAACCACACAATTCACGGCAAAATTGAGGATTAATACGAGACGAATACTTAGACGTTTGGTGAAATATTAATTCTTAGTATCGATGAAAATGTACGTCGTAGATCTTTGAAGTCCGTGCAAAAAGACGAGGAGTAGTTCTACATGTGTCACCAATAAATATCAATCCAATTTTCGTATTTAGAGTGCAATGGCATTTTCGTGATCTGGAGGCTACAAACCGGCTGCTAAAGGAAATTTCGGGCCACATAGCTCCAACTTTAATTGCGGTTCAATTTTAAATAGTTTAATCCAAGTTTGGGACAACTAACAGGGACGTACTCCAATGAAAGGAGCAGGTTAAAGTTGCCTAGCAATTATGACGTAGGAAAATACTTAAGCTTGCATTGACGGTAACCTACCACGGCACAAAGGAGCAAAATAGAAAAACATGAAAATGTTCAACTGTTTCAATGTTGTTGATTACCTATATATTTTTAAGCCTGAGGTACCTATCTAGTTTTTATATACCCAGACGGCGCGGCAATGCATGTACCTACAAGCTTATCGGCTCCTTGCTTTGTCCCACTCTCCTCCAAAATCCATCTTTCTGAGGTGGGCAGGGGCATATCAACCAGCCATCTTATTTTGGTCTCGATCTTCGCCTTGTTTTACATAGCTTTTACGCAAATTGCTTCAGCAGTAGCTTCCCCTGACAGCTACTACCACTCTTTTCCTCGCAACATCTCGTTATGGATCAAGTTAGCTTGTATTATTTCAACATGACTAAGCCGCTGTATTCCTTATGCAATCCAGTCATCCAAGAGGACTACATCTTCGAACCGGGTCGAAATTGGGATCTGTTTCATCCGAGAGGATCAAGGTGCTGCTGAAGAGCAGCCCTATAACAGCAACGGATAGGCAGTAAAAGTTGAACGCATTACAAAAGTGAAATCAACCACGATGCTCGTATCCGCTGAAGCTAGAAAGGCGTTTCAACAGCGATTAACTATAGTTCTATACAAAGACATCAATCACAAGAAAAAACAGAAGTGTTCTTTTTACAGCCAAATGAGTTAATAATATGTACATATTAGGCTTAAATTCGTAAAAAATGCATCAAATCTATAAAAGGAACATTACGCTTCCTGTTGGCCCAACTGAACATAGTTTATTTAGCTAATTAGTTTCCCCAACATTAAATTGGCCAAATGCCAAAACTTCGGCTGCTTGACAAAAATCGATAAGAATAAATCTATATTTCCTGTTTTTTTAAAATGTGAAGTCCACGCAATAAAACCAAAGAGGAAAGCAAACTCAGGAGATACAAGTAGGTGTCTATATAAATCATTGAAATTTAGAGGAAAAGCTATCAAAACGATGTGAACGACATACTTAGTCAAACTCTCACGCAATATTTGTGCACCGTTTTCACCCATATTGAATTAAAACTGAGGACAGTGTTCGCAAATATGCATTTTTCCTGGACGAAACGACAGACAATCCCCAACTACTGAGGAAAATGCGAAAATTGAGTTCGAGCCAGCAGCAGTACTTTGCCGCGGATAAAATTAGATGAGAGGAGATATTTTTGAAACTTATTTACCAATATTAGCTAATTGATATGAAATATTCTTCCTCCTGGTTTTCAGAACGTGCTGCATAACAAAATGAAATCATGAGTGGAGGGAATTTCGCACATATCAGGTCATTTCACTGCTCCGCCGATGAGAAATGGAAGATAATTCTATCGCTCGCAAGTATTTCTTTAATGGAGACAGAAAACGGTAGAGTAAATAAAACTCAGGGCTTAGTGAAGTCTAAAGCTGAAAGCTCCACTGTTGATCTACTCCATAAGATAAACGAACTTCGTTTCTTTTTCTCTAAATTACTGGTATTTAGTCCGCATATTCAGCAATGCTGACAAGATTTCCCAGGCTTCTTTCAAATATATAATGGGGAGGGAGAACTACCTACATAAACATGCCTCCCAGCAACCCCATGGGGTGACGAATTAGACCGTTATTTGATCACGTCAATATCGAAGGAATATTAAGTGGCCACTAGGGTAAGGTCTAAATTGATGCTGTGTTGTCCCAAATGCAGAGTCCACTATCTTATTGATTTTTACCCCTCAGATGCGATGAAAATGACTGATTCGAGGGGAGTAACACACAAACGAAAATTTAAAAAAAGCAAATGCACACACTCCCGGTTATTCATGGTGGTGTTCGGCTGAAAACCCAGTGACCCAGTGAATGCGTGTTGCCATGCCTAGCAGTCCAATAAAACGCCGACGCGTCTCATTCCCGGCAATGAATGCATTCGCGGGCAACAAGACCACTCATGCATGCACCCGTCGTGCTTTCCTCCACCGCCGCGAATGGCATGGGAAAATTTAGCAACCAAAACCTCATCTTTAACTTAATTCAATCGGTCATGCAGCAATTAAAATTATGCAGGAGAAACGTAAATTGCATCCAGTGGCTAGCGGCACAAAAGTATATTTCAATCGCTCAGTGCCGTATAACGTCAAGCATTCTCTCTTCGGTATATGAAACCAGAAAACGAAGATACTCATTAAATTAGTGCCCATTTAAATGCTATGAAGTGTCCCATGATGCTGTAAAATATACGGATGCCAAAGCAGAGGCATTTTTCGTCTTTAATAATTCCAAGTGAAAATCAATTTATAAAATGTGTGTAGGAGACGACAAAATAAAATGGAATGCCATCTCATGGATCATCCACAAAACTTCGAATGCATACGCGCATGAAGTTCAATTCCGCCGATATTTCATTGAAAATGTTTCAGTTATTTAAAAACTATTTTAAAATGTAGGACAGGTTTCAGGTTATCATTTCCTAATAATGAGCCGGTACCCTTCTCGCCAACCATAAGAAAGGAGGACATGGAACATCATAGTGAACAGGTTTTTGAATTTTAAATATAGTTAGCGCATTAAAGACAAAAAACTCTCACAATCTGCCCTTATTCCCAATTTCTTACTTGAACTTTGTTCACTTACGTTACATAACTTAGACATTATTGTGCCAAAATGAAAGCAAAAATATGAGCTTGTCCATTTCGCCATCCATTAATTTGAAACCTATTTTTAAAAAACAAGTAGACTTGGGTCTCCAATTGCTGCGGATGTATCGCTTCAAAGCTTTAACCTTAACCCAGAGACAAACACAACATACTCTTCACCTTAGGCGGAATCCTATCCCGCGTTTATTGGCTTGGAAGCCTCGCGTGTTAACAACCATTCCAAAGGGACCGGCATATGAGTATTTATATTTTAAATTAGGTTCGGCAGTGTTTTCAAAGAACCTGGAGATAACTGTAACTCTGTTGCTCTCTGTCTGCCCCACATAAAATTTTTTTTCGAAGAGAAATGCCGTAAATTCTTCATTTCGCTTGCTGTGAAATTAACATGCATACCAATCACAGAAATTGCCTTGTCGATCACACAAACAGAGGCTACCTGCTTTACTTGAAAGGAGAGGAAGTTTGATGAGGCTGCTTATTGGTTTCCTACATGCTGAATGACGCCCTTTGGCCATTCCTTCAGGGATTGAATCGTGCTAACACGTAATGATTTAGCTGCTACAGTCAGGCTAAAAAATAAAACGTTAAGACATTTTGTGATATGAAAATAAAGTCAGAATGAATATGCTAGTAAGTCATGATACATGGAAGAGTTTGATTCTTAAAATGAGGTATATTTTCCCTCAAGCAAAAAAATCACATAAGACTAAGGTGAGTGTTAGTTGCTTTAGAGAGTCCATCGAAGGCGAAAATAATCAAAGTAAAGTATCAGTAGCTTCCAAAAATCTCTACCAAAAATAGCTACCTGAAGAATGCAAGAAAGGTTTGTAAAATTGCTCTCCAACCTTTGATTACAATATCCAATCAACGTCTTCCGATTTCTAGTAATTTTATTTCCACATCTTTCAAGGTAATAGTGCCGTTTTATATTTTATTACCTTTTCTTCTTTATTCAAGTATGCTAGTCCTCAATATAATCTATATCCTCGAGTGTTTTTCCAAGTGCCATTCAAACGAATTTTATACTTCTTTCATTGGAGTCTATCTCAAGAGTGAACTGGATGGCCAATGGCAAACCGTCTGACGGTTAGACGCAAGCAATCTTCACCCACTCAAATCGTCTCACAAGCATCAAAGGATGAAACCTCAGACATTGTGGATATTTCTGCTGAAACGTTTGCAACTGGTCTTGGGAGTTGATATCCACGAATTGTGTATTCCACTTCTCGTGGAATCGAGACGAGGCCTCGAAAAAAAGTGGGAGCATCCGATAGTAGGCAATCTAAAAGGAACCCGGTAGCAAGTCGAAGTTCGGCGAAAGCGAATGGGAAGGGGGACTTGGTAAATCTTTTCCGCGGCGATGTTGTGGGCAGCGAGCTCCGTTTAAGTGCCTATATCGATCAACCGAGGGAAAATCCGCACATCCCGCCGGGGGCCCCACCAAAGAGGTCCCCGCCAGGTGTGCCGCGGGAGATCTGGTCTCGGCTAACGGTAAAGGAGGGAGGAAATTTATTCGCATTCGATGGAAAGAATTCGGTTTATCGCTTTGCAGAGCATACATCTCTTTCTTGACATATCCCTCGATTTGAAGGGTATGATTAAAGCGGGGAAGAAACGGGTAAGTCTTTGATAAATGAGATAACATTTAATTTCCCCGCGGCTACCGAACGGTTTAGTTTTTTTTTTTTTTAACTCTCAAGAGTCCCATTTATGCTGTCCGGCGTGGTTTGTTTCGCTTTTGTAACCACGAAATATTCATAATGTGCTCTTGTCCGCGAGGGCGGATGCGATGCAATGGCACGTATTTTTTGAAAGGGCTCCGTTAAGCCCTTAAAATGTAAGCAAACACAGTCACATATTTTACTTGACAAACAAAAAGGGAAGGGGCGTGGGAGCAGAGGTTGCGAGAGGGGACAGGTGCGGTTGGGTTGGGATATGAAAATTCCATCACCGCGAAAAATCGAATCTTTGACCCGTTGCTTAGCGCCGGCCGCGACCGCATTGCGAGCCCACGGGACGAACTACAATGGGATGGCTGGTAGAGACGGTTTACAGCGAATGAAAGCGGGATTCAAGGGGTGAGGATCAGAACATGCCATGAATAAACAGGATGGGAAAGACATAAGAATCTGCTCTCTCTAGTCCGCTAGGATACGCGTGTTTTAAAATTTTTATAGACGAATCCAACTAGATTTTGAAAGCAGCACTTGCTATCACCAATGCAATTTTCTAATTTCATATTTACTTTACTTATCGATAAGTTGAAAAAACTGGCTCTCAACATGTACATGAAAACATTAACACAAAACGCCGCTTATTACAAGACCTTGTACACACCAGGTCCCACTCAAATGCCATTTCTTACATAATTTCATATAACAGTAAATTAAGATATTTGTCTAACATTTCCGTTGCAAAGGAAATAGTAACAATGATATTCCGAGACAGGAATGCGAAATTTCTCTCCAATTTTTCACATGCATGCTCGTATTTTTTTCTTACATAAGCAGAGTAAATATCCTCGCGTGACAATAGCAGATGCATCCCATTCACTTAAAACACACCAATGCGATACCACACCAACAACCACAACAATTATGAGGAAGAAAAAATAGGATGCACGAATAATTTCATCGGAATGAATATGCAAGTAAACTAAGGATTCCTCAAAAGTTTAGTATGCGACGTGATCCGTTGTATTTTCCGGAGCTGAAGCTGTTCACAGAGAAGCTAGAGAGCACAAACCTAATTTAAAAAAAAACGGTGGACATAAAATGCTCACACACAGAAATGCATCGGTGCTCCTCCGTTAGGTCTTGCCTATCCCAGACATCACTACTGATCTACTAACGTGGGCAGCGCTCCGCTGGGGACAGGCACGGCTGGACTGGCTCGGAGCGTGCTGGCCACTATCTGTGCCTGGCACCGCAGCCGGGTGGTGTGAGGACTTCTCACTCACTGACTGAAAAGCCGATGCCTGCGACTAAACCCACACCACGCAGCAAGAAGGTACAAGTCCAACATCACCCTCTTCATAAGCAAAAGTTGGAGCAGCCAAATTAGTTTATCAAGAAAAATTCGAATGAGTTGCAGCAAGTACTTCAGTACTTACAGCAGTAAAATGAAATGCTCAACGAACCTTTGAAAAACAATTTAGAAGCATTATTTACCATGCGTCTCCATTTATCTGATAAAATCAGCATCAAAATAACGATGATATTAAAACAGTCAGTTTGATAAAATATTTGTTAAGGGGTTATTCCCAATCAATACATAGCAAGTAGGCTAAAAAAACTTGAAAACTAAGCAACCCTCTGAATCTTACAGTAAACGGACTAAAGGCAAAAGAATGACTACCGAAAGATAATACTTAATAATTTATAATAGTTAATAATAATAATTTTTCTGAACTATGAATCCAAGGAGCTCGAAAAAACTGAACTCAATAACCGAATATTAACTTTGACACTATCTTGGAATCAACTAACAACTAACAAACGCACGTTATAGCGCCTTGGTTGGCACACACACTGGCTGCAGAATTTTTAAACTCGCAAAAAGAAATCTATAGCACTATGCACATATCGCGAACCGAGGTTAGGTCTCGGACGGTTCTAGATCGTTAAAATCAGTGTTTAAACAAGGCGCCGTCGCTTCTCTTTCTGTGCCTACATGCTCAATTTAATTTTTACGAGAGACTCGAAAATAGAGGACACGAGTGAGGGCAATGAAGAACTGTAAACCGAGAGCTGTAAAGTGCGAATTAAGGCGAGAATTGAATTAGATATGGGATGCAAGTAGAAGAAAAGAGCTTCAGGAAAAACCTTCAGAGAAATAAAGAAAACGAACAGCTGAGATCATTCCCCTCAGTCGATCGCCGGATCTCTAGTAGACACAAGCCTCATGATTAGAACAGAGCAGAAACTCATGACGGAAATTAACCAAAGGCACTAAAAAAATGCCTCTGGTGCGACTCTGGAATTCCTCGCGCCTATTGCCGCGTTACGGTAAGGGCGATCCTTTTGTCGCGTTACGGTAAGGGCGATCCTTTTGTGAGATGGATCGTTTCCGATGTATAGGTTACTATAGTCCCTTGTCACCGCCTCTGTTCTTTTTCCCTATTGAAGCGTATTTCCTTGAAAGCATCCCACACCTTTGGTCCCAAACCCGGATCTTTGAAGAAATTATTAAGTCGTTTGGGGGAAGTTTCTCTTTCATCGAAAGACAGGGTTCAAAGAAGAGTGCAAAAAGATTATAAGTGAGCAAAAATTAGCAAGAGTGACGGCTGTCTTATTCAAATACACCGCTAAGATTAATGTAGAATAAAACGTCATCATCATTTCCTTCTTCAAACGTTATACAACGACTCGTTTACCGAAGTAAGCTCCATCCATAGTTTTTTTTCTTTATTCATTGCCATTTAAGTACTTCTTTTAATATCGTCTTTCAATTGACAGGAATTGGAGGGCCAAATTATCGTAAATTTCACTCATCCTTAAGTCACTAAGAATTTTAGATAATAAAAAACTGCGCTGAAACCATATATTTATACCAGCGAGGATGGCATCACTTCTTACGATCGATTAGAAATAAATTTTTTTAATGCAAGTTGTTCTTGGAGTTTCTGCGACTACTTTATACAGCTTTGAATTCATATAAGCAATGTTTTTAATTCTCTATCCTACGTCAATCTTCCAAGACGGGAAACGCCTACTCAAAGAATTTTCAAAGAGTCAAGACAAATATCCTCAAAATGTGGGCGTGCTATATTTCTTTGCTTTGATAAAAATCGTAGACATGTTTTATGCACACATATATACATGTTTTAACAGAGAATTGATTTTACTGGTTATATTTCCACAAGATATGTAAGAAATACAGCGCGACTTTTAAAAAGTTTATCAAAGTGCGGGAAGCAACGGTAACTTTTCAACTGCAATTCACTGATGCAGATAGCGAACCCGATGTTGTCCCTAGGCATTACCAACCCTAACTGGTTCGTTTCTCTAAGGCCAATTTAAATATTTATGCTGATCCATATTTATGGCAGAAAAGGTTCTGACCATTTATCGGCCACAGCCAACGAAATACATACGGGCTTATCAGTAGAGGGCGTTCGAATTACATTGGTTCTCGTTCCCGTTTTATGTATAAATATTTAAGTAATCAGTAACTCCTGAAGTTACGTAATGTACCTATTCATGCATATCCGAAATGCAGTATAGGAACAGATTGTGGGCTCTCGAGGTAGTTTAGGTATCGTTAAAATCTTCAGTGAATTGTCAGGAGCAGCGCAGTACATCATGCTAAGAAGATAACTGCTAAAGTAAAAATAGAGCCATAAATAAATATTATACCTAATAAATAATAGGCACATAGAATAAAGAAAAACAACCAAGAGGCTTCCATTGCAATCATCATCACATCATGTAGCACAAAAGAACGAAGTGGAACGAAAGAGAAGTACTTTAAACTGTTTAAAGCTTCCGAAGCAAAGGCTGAGGATTAAAAAAACTACTTTACGAATATTTTTCTCAAATAAGAACATAAAACTTACCGATACTGCCACAAAAATCTAGACTTCGTAAGTAAAGCTAGCCAGTATAAATTATCAAACAAAACTTATTGAAAGAGCCCGCTACTTATTATTCAATCCCATTTGTGCAAATCATCTCAACCATCAAGACAATAGTCGCCGGCATTCTTGTTCGGTATTTTTGTAAACCTCAAACTCGACAAGAAATGACGTGAGGTTCAAGAAATCGGTGGTACAATAATGAAAATACTTCCCACATTAATCCAAACGTAAGGATATCTCCAATGGAAGGCAAAAATCAAGGAAACCTATTTATTTTTCCAAAGCCTTGAGACTTCAATTAAAATGCTCTTTCTCCCAGAAGAAAAAATGGCTCACGATCATCGTCCGACGTAACGAAGACTAAATTTATGGCCATGGCTAAAACAAAGACGCAACCACTGCCAATTTACTTTTGGCACGTACTCACTCATCGCAAAGCAAAACGCACGCTAATAGCGAGAGACGTGGTTGAAAAAAATAAACGAATGAAAGCAGGAAAGGGGAGGGAAAAGGGAGAAAAAGAAATAAATGCCCTTTGCGAACGTGCTAGCGCTTTGGAGGAAGTGGATTTGGGAGGGGGGGGATGGGACGAGGAGGAGTGAGAAATGAAGGGAGATGGGGGGAAGAAGGATAAAACAAAAGACTCGCGATTGGCCGCGACTTTTTCCGTCCGCCTGCTCTCCGCTAAACCCAGATCACGGATGTCTATCATTCGCTAATGGGGGAGAAATAACTATCCCCACACGAAGCATGAGAAGGGAAGAAGAAGATACGTCGCTTTCAGAGCGGCGGGCGACATCTGCGAGACCAAAGCACCGTCATTTGTTTCATGCGGCGCACACACACGAGCGTGCACAGGAGACGTACGTTCGTTCGCTCGCGCTCAAAGCTCACGCACTCGGCTGCACAACCTCCTTAGCGTAACCGCCGCGTCGCCGCCGTCCACCTAATACGCTTCCTTCTTCGCTCGCGGCCGCAATGGCCTGCTCACTGTGCGAACAACCCCACACGGGCCGTTCTCCCTCCAAACCACCCACTCCCCCCCGCCCCCCCCTCGTAGACTTCCATCTAAGTAAGCACTCTTACATATCTGCCTGCCGTCTCTTCTCCTTCAAGCAGCGCCTCCGGCCGCTCTCACAGACTGACTTCGACCCTCCTCAGCTTCTTCGAGTCCTCTACACCACTCAAGGGGACGCGGTCCCTGTGCAAAGACGGGCGTAGGTATATGACGATATCTCCGCATAAAAAATGACAAATTAAATGGCCCACTTGGGATTTCATCTTTAGATATTCTCGTCGTCTAATGCTTAGAGTCGAGGATTTTCACTAAGTTTAGTCACGATGAAATCAAAGATAGTGAAAAATGTTATTTATTCAATTAACTGGCGTTTTGTAATTTATTAACGCTCATTCTGAAAATTGTAAAAGTAAAGAGTCAGGGAAACCATCGGAGAATTTTAACCAAGTGACTGATCAAAGAATTAAATTGTTCAATCATAATTATTCATCACAAGTTGCGACTTATTACAGTTACCGATTTTCAATGAAGGTTCCTGCCACCGAGCATCTCTAATGTTTTCTCTCAGGATCACATCGAGACCGGCTGCAGACTGCCACGGAGATAGTGATGGATAGAAATACGTTCACTATGACCCGATAACATTATACCTCTTAATCCTAAAATTCACTCGCTAAGCTTATGTTTTGTGAAATATTCAACGTGCGACCTTCCGCGATCATTTGATTCACGCATAAGCATGCATCGCGGTTGTGAAGTTAAATAACTTCCCTTTGTGAAAAGAAGCGTACGGAAATTGCACAAGTTATGCAAATAGAATGGCGAAGATCTCACGTACGAGAAGAGGTTACCTGAGGTCTTGGGGGCCTTCGCTGATGTAAAGAAAAAGCCTTCACGGTCACGCGCCGCTGAAAATAAGAAAACTCGCGCGCTTTTATATTCGGCCGATTGTGGCAGGGGTTAACTTCGCTCGGCCGGGAAGGAAGAAAAGAGGATATCCACGACGCCGTCCTAAATGCGAGCAACGGGCAAAAACGCACGCGCTAGGAATTTCTTGTCCGCGGAGCGCTTCGAAAAATATTAATAGTCATAAATCATCCGTTTGTTTTCAATGGGACCGGGAGCTCGCGAGAAGATGAGGGAAATAGGAGGGAGAGAGATTGAAAGAAAAGGGGACTTCGGAGAGAAAGAAAGAGAGAGAGATGAGGATGAGGGGAGAAGAGGAACGGGGGAGGTGCCCACCAAAGAGAGGCGGGGAGAGGGAGGCTGAGGCATTCCGTAGTCGCCGCAAAAGTTAGCGTAATCACCATGTCGGGAACGTCATCCTCCACCACCGTCCTGCGCCGCCTATTATTTCCTCATGCCTCTTCGGAGACAATGAGAATTTGACCCGGAGGAGGAATGGCTGCTCGGAGGGGGAATAATGTGTGCTCAGGGGGAAGATGATGAGGAGGGGGTTTCTCCTCAGTGACAGAAGGGGGGTGGGGGGGGGGGAAATGGATAAGGGAGGGTGCGAGGGTGAAGGGGGATGGGAGGGCAACGGGAGCTGTGCGTGGAAGGGAGAAACACGAGGCGCCTCACTTGGGACAGCACCTCTCCTTCCCTTTAACCCCCCTTCCCTCCCCCGCCCATCTCTCCACGCGCACATCTCTTCCCTCCCCCCGGGGATCGCATTCAAAGGTCCCATTCCGACTCGACGCGTCTGCGAAAGAGAGGAGAAATTCACAGCTCCCAGCGTTCATTTAAGATAAGCATTATTAATCCCTCGCGTAGCGTGCCACTAACCGTTAGGTATATCAGCTTCCGCTTTTCAGGACAAAAGCGCCGATGACAGATTTATCAGCTCATGTATATAACATAAAAATAACTTTATAGCAAATATCCATCGTAATACGTGAAGGCTTCCGCGGAGTTTTTTTGATGAAGAGAATGGTTTTTCGGGTATCCATCCGCGTTTATCCATTTTTTGGTGGACAATATTTCGCCAGCGTTCCAGCTAGCTTCCTCAGGTCCGTTGTGCGTCCTACTTGGGTATTAATTTTAAGGAAGCAGATATTCACAGTACACCTCTGTTATCACACATAGGCAAAAGAACGTTTAAATGTCGCTTTCAGATTTGAACTCACCTACTAGCATTATTATCTGACGGTTGAAGAAGATTGATCCTAAGGGTAGACAATAGTAATCTCACTGTCACTAGCCACTTAGGTGTTGCTGTTACCAATATTTTTCGAAAATAGGCCTTGGAAATTGTGATAGCGTTATTACCTACATTGCGTTAGTACCTTCGTTTAACCTACTATAAAAATATCGCTACATCTATTGAAATAAACTTAAAATTACAAAGAAATATTCAATACAAAAAAGAAGAAAACACCTTTGACATTACAGTTTCCAGCACTTAAATTTAATGTTAGAATTAAAACGGTAAGGAAATGAGCAAAGGAATTAATACAAAGGTTTGCCCATGAATAAAAGTTATAACTACCAAAGAAAAACATTACGGTTAGAAATATGGAGTCAGTTCGGATGGAGAAATTAATCTGGACAATGATTGTCCTAGATACTTTCAAAATTTCACACAACTCGCTATTCCATGATGAGTATTTCAGACACCACTTTACGAGGGCTGAGGAGAATGTCAGAATACGAGAAAGAACAGATCAAGAATGGATGAGGCATGCATTCACAAGTTAAGCCTTCCAATAGACTTGAACCGATTGGATGAGAATTCAAAGCTGTTACTTCCCGATCTCGTGTTCTAAAACAAAGAGAGACCGACGAACGCCGCCATGAGTTTGACGTGTCAGAGACCTGAAAATCAACTGTGAAAGATGAACAAGGAATAGCCAAAGCGTCGAGAAACCTTCTGTTCTAAAAATAAACTCTATACGGGAATGGAAAAGGCATATTCACAGCATCGAGCACATTCTTAGCCAAAAATAAACTTGAAAAAGTACGGAAAAAATGTAATCGTTATCAGTCCCAAGATGACTCGCATTTTAATGGCAGATTGTTTTACAGGTAGGTGACCTTGAATTTAGGAATCAAACCAATCAATTTTTCTTTTTCTAGCCTTATTAATTTAACTAGTATATGAATAATGTATTTCGGACGCATTTCAGAAACTTAAAATCAAAGAGTAAATTGTCATAAGACAAAACTATTATATCTGAAACATACAACAGTTGAGGGCTACAGTTAAAGATCAACAGGAGAAAAAAAGGCACTCACCCTATCAAAAGAAGATGATGTGAAAAAGGAGGTAGGCTCTTGACTTTATCTACGCCTTAGTCCGAAGTGATTTACGGCCCGAGATCCAACTGCACCAAATAATTAAATAATATACGTGCTGGAAATTCAAACATTGGTTATTCCGTCGAACTATAGCGATGTTCAAACGTATGAATATTCGTGGTACCTACTTAAAATTCGTCATCATAAAGCACATGCCATACACATGGTTCTATATTGTAAAAGAATCCTCAGTTAACTCACAAAAACGAATGATGATATGATACATCGTACTACTGAGTTATTGTGGAGGTAAAAATAATTAACTATACCAACAACTTAAATTAACAACAAAAATATTTATAACAAAAATCCCAAAATAAGTTTGCAATGATCTTAGTCCAGTGTGAACCTCATTTAACGCAAAAGTAGCAGAAAATACACAAAAATATATATTTCTACCCCGCCCAGGTATGTCATTAACTGCAGTGAAGTATATATAAGCCACTATCTACCCGCATTGTGTTACTAATGCGTACTCATCAAGTGGAAACATCCCTAGTAGGTAGGTTTCAAATACATGTTTACCGTGTTATTTGGCCAGATATTTTACCGGTTAGAATTCCGATGGAAGCTCCACGTCCGAAGAGAGAAAATGGGAAGGGTTTGGTCGGTGGGAGGGAAGAAGATCTAAATCAGCTTCCGCAACAACACGTGAGCAAGTGGGTACCGGGAGGATTGTTCCTCCACGAGTCTATAATCAATCGAACGCACGTCTCTCTCGTCTGAGCTAATCCCTCGAATTCTAAAAATTCCGTCCCTCGCTTGTGAAACGAACTCATCATGGAAGGGGAGGGGGGTACTGGGCGAATCTGTATTCCAGGGCGACGCGAGAGGCTGAGTCGTCGCCGGTCCCTTGTAAAATGGAAATCATTTTTCTCTCTCTTCCGTATCCCGTCTCCAGGACAACAAAAGACGGTGGTCGAGGGGGGTGGGGATGACGGTGGAGGGCCCACTTCTTGCTGGCCTCCGCGAAACGGGATAAAATGAGGAGTCATCGGGACAAAATACAGGCAAGTGAATTTCCCCGCACGAATATGAATTTTTCCTGTTAATTTAATCGCAGAACAATTTTTACCGGCATTCTCTAAGGTTTCCTTCAAATGTACCTAAAAACATTTGATAAATATACGCAGAGAATTACCGTGAACATGCACAAAATTTACAGCGATGCTTTTCCGCTCACTGACTAATTGCTTCGTATCATTTATTAGTACATGGTACTGCTATTGACATGAAGAGTTTCTAACCTTGATGAAATTATGATTGTAATACCTTTTTTGTCATAATGACGGAAGGATTACTAAAGTGATAATTTTTTTTAGACAGAGAATGGTGAAAACTAACTTTCTTTGGCTTTTGAATTTTGATATTAATAATGAATTTTGTCATTTTAAAAGGTATGTATAAAGTAAACTAGATTGTAAATTACGAAGTAAATACATTTAATCATAACAAAAATGCGTTGGGATTAGCTTAAAATAAAAATCTTAGCTTTTTATTGAAAAAATTCATAAGAAATTGTATCAGGCTTAACTTTGTGGAAGTCACAAGCATTCATGATTAAAAATTATTTTGTTTTCTCTACAATTTTTTATTTAAACTAACCGACCCAGGTTTCAGCAGCTATAATTTGCAGCAGCAACCTTGATAATGGCACATAGCTGCTGAAACCTGGGTTGGTTAGTTTAAATTAAAAAAGTGGATTAAAACAAAATAATTTTTAATCATGAAGGAAAAAATATAAATAATATAATCGGCCGCCACCAATAACTTCATCAAAAAATTTATATTTAACCAAAGCGGTCTAGCTGCGGTTTACATAATTGCGTTTAAACGAATTTTAGTGTGAAGTTTAATAGTTTTGAATTTGCAACCACCGTCTATAAAGAATACTGATTTTCAACATTTTTCTCATTCCATGTAATGCAACTGCTAAGCACTAGGAGAGCGATATTGCAAAAATTGAATTTTAATTTTGAGGATATATTTTTCAAGCAAATAATCTAAGAGTTTTACTTCAAGCTAATCCAAACTTTTTTTACAATACGATTAAATGAGTAAAATAAGTAATTTATAATTTATGTTCCTCTCTATAACCCCTAACCCCATTTCAACGCCTTCGCGACATTTTTAAGAGGGACACTATTTTGCTGTGATGATTCTTCTCATTTATGCTATTACCGAAGGGACCCAAAGACTGGCTGTCGGAGAGTCTGTTCAAAAATGGTCTTATCTATGCCAAAATCCACAAAATCTGTTTCCCTAACTAGCCCGAAATTTCGGCTAAGCAGGTCAATATCTAAGAAAATGAATTTAAACGTAATTCTATCGGAACCAAAAACCATGAAATCAATTGTTTTTTATCCTCTAGAGCAGGGATTCCCAACCGGTGTACCGTGGAACTTTAGGGTTCCGGGAAAATAGCTAGGGGTGCGGCGAGATTACTGCGGGAAAACAAAAATAAGTTTAGTATGACCAGCGTTTGAATTGATTACTGTCACGCCCGACAGATGGTGACAGAAATCGAAGAATTTCTTCCAACCTGACTCCAGTAGTATATTATACCTTAAATATACGATATTATATGTTGGTTGGTGATTTTACTATTACCTTGATTAAATAAATAAAATAAAATTGAAGAAGTATATATTTGGATGTGAAGTTTAAATCTTTCTGATGCATACCTATTTCATTTTAATTAATTAACATTTTTAAATCATCGCGGTTGCACAAATGATATGGTACGCAGTCACGCGCACGGGTGCAAAGTTATACACCGATGGCGGTGAAATTCGCCATGAAAAAATCATTTGACTCGACCGGGATTCGAACCCGGATTTCCCAATTGCCTGTCAGGTGTGTTAGCCAATTACACCACCAATCCATCTTAATTCAAGGCGAATTTCACCGTCTTCTTTCACCGAATTTCACAGGCGAATTTGAGTATTTTTCAAGCAAGAAAATCTAAGAAGGGTGCCCCAATATTGTAACCTCAGTCTGAATGGTTCCGCAAACTTAAAAGGGTTGGGAATCATTGCTCTAGAGTCATGCAAAGGGCGCTCAATATTTCAATCTCCGAAATCGGGACATCGCATTACGCTGGTCACCGTTGTCAAAGGGTGAGGTGGGCGTCCGCGCGGGACGAGCCGCGACTCCCTGCCCGCGAGAAGAGGGAGGCAGACTCCTTCACCGACGCTTGCAAACTCTTGCGGAAGAGGCGAGCAGATGGAGCGCAACAAGTGGACGGGCGTCGTCTCAAGAGGGAGTGTGTGTAAGGAGGGATGTTGCGGCCCACCGGGTGCGGCGGGGGTGGGGCGGGGGGTGCAGAGCCTCGGCGAAGTGGGGCGGGTTGGAAACGGGACGATGAGGGGAGCGGGCAGGGGTGCGGCGAGGCGCCGCGCGCAGTGGGTGTGTGAGCACCTCAGGGGTGGCAAGTGGGCGAAGTAATGGGGGAGCAAGTAGGGAGGGTCGGAGGTGAAACGCTGAGAAGGAGAAGTGGCGATTTACCACGGCAAAGGAAGCGAGAGGGAGACTTTTATTGGTTGGCTATTTCAGCGGACGAGGCGATAAAAAGGGATTTTGCGGTCCCACTCGCGCACATTTCCTCCAGACATACGTCAGCGAGAAGAAGAAAAATGTGCGTGAGCAGTAGGATTCAATTGATGATTCCTATTCGCCGAAGAGTTTCTCAAATGGTAGAGGAAACATTTCTGGTGTTTGCGAGTTAAACGAAGAGGGAATTAATCAGAATGACGGGAATAATCCGACGAGATATCAAATTAGCAAAAGACGGCGGCCGATGGAAGACTGAATACCTTAATGTTTAAAAGAAGAGGAGACGGACTTTGCGTACAGCTTGTACTGAATAAACTGCGTAAACAACCAATTAAATAACGATTTTAATGGTAGCCATCATCCATTATCCACTTGAGTGTTTCAATCGGAAAAATCTAGATGGAACTAGTAGATGCTTATGGTAATATCACGGGGAGTGGGAATGAGAAATGCACAAAGTGAAAAATCTGTCTGTAACCTTCATCCGAGCAGCAATTGGTGGGCAACGGCCTGCCACGATGGAAACACCGGTTACCGATCAGTCAACTAAGTTAAGCATCGTTGGGCTCGGCTCGAATTTGGAGGGGTGATCCTCGGATTCGTCCGAGTGCTGTTGCCCCTGTCTGCGCGTGGCAGACAGTTAGTGCGAAATGACCTCAGCCGTCGAAGCACGTTTCACAAAAATACTACTACTAGCAATGGCCCGGTTGTTTCAGGAATTTTAATTAAGTCTTGGATAAAAGGATTATTAGTCAAGGTTTCTGGTTTATTGCCTAAGTCTCAGAGAACGGTTACAGGTACATAGAAATTAACATAGAAATTAACAAACTGTCTATAATGAGAAACTCATGAAAAAATAAAGAGCCCATTAAAACAATATCCGATAAATCAAATCTTTACCCAAAAAGAAATAATTTACAATGAGCATCCAGTCTCTCATTTATCTTACTGTTAGATCCATTTTATCTTAAGCAAATATAAAAATAGCATATATCCTAAGATTCACAACTGGTTAAATGTAACCACACAGTGATAAAATTCGTAATATGAAAAATCATACAATAACTTCATATTAATAGACTCAGCTTAATTTTAGTGTAGTAGGTAATTTTTTAATTACCTCAGCTTAACTTTAGTGAGTGGCCCATGTCAGTTTATAAGTAAAACACTAAATTATCCAGTCATTGCGATTGCGCAAATGATATGTTACGCAGTCACGAGCACGGGTGCGAATATTTACACCATATACGAGAACAACTTGTTCGTATAAACCCCCGCTGAAATTCGCCTTGAATAAAGATGGCTTGGTGGCTGGCTGAAACATCTGACCGGCAATTGGGAGATCCGGGTTCGAATCCCGGTCAAATCAAATGATTTTTCAGGGCGAATTTCAGCGTCTTTGGCGCAACACACTGAAGTTTGGCGGAGCAAATTTGACGCACGTGGGTTTTTAAATTCGCGATATAATTCTCTGGATTATCTAAAGTTATATAGTTAAACTTGCTTCGACGGCGTTGGTTACTTCATTCACTAACTGCCTTTTGCTGACAGTGCCAGCAACAATTCGACGACAGCCGATCGAAATTCAAGCCAAGTCCAACATAGCTTCACTACAGTGACCGAACGGGAACAGGTATTTCCATTGTAGCATGCCTTTGCCCGAATGTCATTAGCTACAAAATCTATTCATGCCGTTATTACCAATTTAAATTTTTTATGGCTATTTATTTTAGCTATTTATAAAAAAACAAAATAATATAAAACAAAGCAATTAACATTAATTCTCTTATTAGAACTGGCCGTTAGATTATGGCAGTTAGCAAAAAGAAGGTTACAACATTTACCTCTGAAATTATTTTGTTCCAAGTAACAATTTTACATCTAAATAAATACACTTTAAGAAGATATTTAGCACTAATCTGCGCTCCCTGGATGAAAAATCTGATGTAGTTTCGTAATAGAAGAGATATTCCTATAGCTAATTTATTTTAGCATGGCATTCAGCGGCTTGAAAATCCCTTACAGCTTAATAGAGAGATGGTTTGATCACATTCGATAGTAAATGCACTAATTGAATTTAGGAGAAGCTAATGAGCAATGACAGTAGATCACTTCGCGTAGCCACGGTGCACAAATTCCACAAATTACAAAATTTTATGGCAGCCTTAGGATCGCAATTATTATTTTTAGAAAGTGTCGGCTGTTCTCTTTGAAGGTGAGCCGACGTAATCCACATGACGAAGGTTGCGTCACAGCAGCGTAACGTCCCCAGAGATGCCATCTATATATTCCCTGCGGGATATCATACTTCTTCGTTTCTCCGTGGAGGGTCAAAGGTCTCCCAAGAAACGCAAGGAGCATACTCGGGGAGGCGCAGAGCGACCTACAACTATGTCAGCCGGTTGCGGCGATCCGACGAAGGTCGGAGCGGTGAGGTCCCGCGTGTTCCATAACTTGGGGGAAGCCAAGGGCAAGCATAATCAGATGTTTGTAAAGGAAATGGGTTGTGCAATTTGAGCAATGACCTTATCCAAAGTACAAAATATTGTACTCAAACTTCTAGTTGGATTATGCGTAGAATTACAGCAGAAACTATCACCTCTAAACACACTGAGATGGGCAGGTTTATGAGATGGGCACACTGAGATTAAGTTGAGAGGCGGGAACGAGGCAGTTTAAAATGATCATTAGAGAATTAATTACAAGGCGATCGAAGTCACGGGTAACATATAGAGTTCGTAAGAAACAAATAATCAAACTTGGCCCATGCAGGCACATTCAATGTATTCATTCAATAATAACGTAGAAAATTTTATTTTGAAACATACATTGGAAAGGCTAACATCTATTAAGCTACCAACAACATGAAAAATGTTTAGACTCACTCACTCACTCATTTAGAATGCTCGTGCTATGCGTAAATATCAACAATTTCACTAATAAATTTTATACTACTTCAATATTATTTCAGAATTTCGCCCTCAATACATTTTTAGGTGAAGCATTTTACAAGTGCGAAGCTTTTTTTGGTATTCCGAGGTAGTTACACATGTTAGGCTGGATTTATTATGTCTGTTTAATGTTAACTGCAAGACGACGTAGCCATTTTCGGTAATTAAATGATGAAAGGGAGTTTGGGTTTTACATATTATATCAGGCTGCCGGTTAGTTGACGTGAGCGTTATCGATGAGAGAACGTGATAATTTCTGTTTTAAAACCGACAAAATATTTAACCAGTGATTATAAAACTGGGCCTTAGTTTGCCAGGTATTAGTCGGGTGTTATTTCCACTTCCCACGTGATACTAGTCTTGGAGGAGAAAACTTTTAGATAGCAGTTAGAAAACCACATTACATGTCTTAAATGTGAAATTATTATGATATTGATCCCATATTATACTCGAACACCATGCTTTCGAGAAAATACGCCAAAAATAGCGTCAGCATTCCTGTAGTCCTCTCAAAACTAGAACTAAAGGGTGACGTATATCTAAAATTGAACAAAAAGAGCACGGAAAGAGGGCTCGGGCAAGTTCCTGGATCGATATGCACCTTTTCATCTTCCCCTTCGTATAAATGAGCTCACTAAAAAAAGCACTTGTAATTCTCGGCCTGAAGGAAAGAAGCGTAATTTTATTTTCCCGTGAAAATAACGCAGCTGCGTCAGAAGGGACGCGGAAATGCATATTCGTCGGCATCGCTTGCGCTTTATTTCAGCTGATTAAATAAAAGCTTGACACTTTCACTACTAGTAGATTTGGGCGTAACATTCATAGAGGGCCTGAGCCTGTGGTGAGCAGGAAAACAAACACCTACATTTTACACGATCCTACACCGCAGCCCTCATGAAAACTAAACGTATTTATACGCTTATATTATCACATCGATTAAATATTCACTGTATGCATTAAACGCTTAAACCGCTTAACCCTAAATCTGACGCATCATAAATTATTAACACAGAGATGATATTATGCAAAGTGAATCCCGGTTTTGCATTTTGTGCTAATATGGCCTAAGGTCTAACTGAAATGCAAATAGAATGTAGAGCGCAGAATGGAGTAAATATCCCAGAAGTACATTTGGTAATATGGCAAAACAGAGAGAAATAATTCTTCTCCTTCATAAGAGTTTTGAGAAATCGATTATATTTAAAACATTGTTTGAAATTATAGCCAGAAATCTAAAAAAATAACGTTATCTCCGGCTAAAACTAAGTACTTCAAATTCCCTGATCATAGGAAACATGCCAAAACTTCAACTATCAGTATGTGCGTTATAAGGAGTCTCGAGTACCTTCCATTTCATGTTTTCCTATCGAAGAACTTCGCAACACTTAACTTCTCTTATAGAGACTATCAAAGCTTACACTCACATTTTGAAATCATTGCATTTTCATGCATTAAATTCATAATACAACTCCAAAATCTTGGTATTTGAATAAATGAGACCATGAGACATCAGCCGCTTTGTTACGTTGCTAACAACTGCGAAGCACGAAAAATAGGTAACCATTCGAGGAAGTGAGGAAAAAAGGCAAAGAAAAAAGTAATAATAGAAGTAATCGTTATCGAGGTGAAAAATAATTTTTATTGCTATTTAAATTTTCGAGCGAAAAGATATGTGTTAATAAGAGATCATTAGGATTGGAACATAAGTTGCTGGAAGTCGTTCCAAAATCTTCTAAGGAGATGACATGATACATAGAGAGAAATACTATAGATAGATTAATTTGAATAATAATTTGAGCTTTTCCACAGATTTCTTGTTAAATGAGCAAAGCGAAAGGAGCGATAAAGCCAAAAATGGCGATCTCAATTACCTCTAGTACACAAAAATATGACCATAATGAAGTTCAGGAAGCTAATAAAATATATTCAAGCTGGTGCTTAAAAAAATGTTACGATGAGATTTCCTTTTAGAGATTGCTAGAATGCAAAATAATAAGCCGCAGTTTCATATCGTTACACCGGGGAATCTAGATAGAAAAACACCAAAACAAACACAAAACAAAACAATATGGGCATCAATTTTTAGTACTAGAGATTAAAAAACAATTGAGAAAACACATAAGCATAAGACTGCACCAGCGAAACAACTACTAACTTTCACACACATTCAATACCAAATAGTGGTTTTTATCGGTACATCAACGAGATTAATATGTTAAAATACGCATAACGAGTTAACTGACGAAAAATCAATGAATTCCGGTTCCGTGAGGTGCAGTAAAGGAATAATTCTTTCCACGGAAATTCTCCTTTTCTCAGAAATCGACATAGGTTCCAAAACAAACAACAGTGAACCCTTTAAAACTCTCGTGACTAAAAAAACACGCTCCCAGATAACGAAGGTGCACGCACTGTCGAGAAGAATAGAAAAAAAATTCAATGGAATAAGAGGAAGAGATTCGTCCCATTAAAGCTCGCTAACTCTCACTTGTTTTTTTTTGGAATCCCGTGATACCCGGCTCGTTTCCTTCCGAAACCTTTTATTCAAAGCCATTTTCCGTTGATCCGAGGAAGTCCTTTGCTTGAAATGGAGACACCGGAGAGAAAGAGAGAGGGGTAAGGGAGATGATTTCAGGGAAACAAAATAAATCGACAAAAAAATAACGGCTGCCGGGCACCCCCCGGGGCGCGAAAGACATTCCTCCACGCCCCTCCTCCCGAGGCAAGGATTGTTGCAGAAACAAAACCGCAATCGCACGCATAACATCCCTCAAAGCGGACATAAAAACTTCGAAACTCTTAATCCCCTTTACCCCGCGCCACGACTCTCCATTCATCCGTTCATTCATTTTCGCTCCTATCCCACAACCAGCCGCATTCTCCCCTTCAATTTTTTTCCATCCTCCGGCCCTTCGAGACACTCTCTCTCTCGCCTCCACACGCACACATATACACAGAAGCATCTCTCTTTTTTCTCCCTCCCTCCCTCCCCTCTCCTCTCCTCCCCCGATACCACCCCTTCCCTCCACGACCAAAAAGCACAAACACACACACTCACCTACACACAACAGAGAGCCCGCAGCAACGCCGCTTATTATATTCGAGTTTTTATTTTTCCTTTCTTCCTTCTTTTTTTTATATCAGCTTCGCTACAAGCCGTGGGGGGAGGACAATGGCGCCACTGTGCCGTCGTCACTGTTCGTGTCACACGGGCCCGCCCTTTCTCGCTCCCTCCGACTCCCCAAGCGCACACACCGCCCACCCAACTCCCCCTTCCCCCCCACCCTCCTCCCTTGCGACCGAGGGATACGCGGCAAACATTAAAAAAATAAAACTGTAGCCTCCAATCCTCCCCTCTCTCCCCCTGCCCAAAGCGCCTCTACTGTCCCTCCCGCCTTTTTAAGCGCGCAAACACACATATGCACAAAAGCGCCTCTCTCCTCCCCACCGCCCTAAAAATACCCCCGCAGCCCCATATGCACGGACGGCAAGCGACCCCATCACCACCCCTTTCTGCCGAAAAAAAAAGTTGTAATAACTTTTAAACTCTCCGACCTGCCCCCAACTCCCCGTCCCCCCCGCCCCCAAGCACACCCCAGACGCACTTCCGCCTCTCGCCCCCCGGACGTCACAAAGGGACCTCGCTCGCAACGAACCGTGCCACGAGGATCTGAGACGCGTACGAATCGTAGAATAAGGATAGACATATTTTCAATGTTCATATGTGGCAATAAACAACAGGCTATAAGCAGCACTTACGTTTGACATCATGTATGTTGTTAATGCATTTTAGAGTAGATAAAATTGCTTCTACTCCCTGATAGTAATTAACTTTTACTTACGCTATGTTGGCATGTTGCTGCCTTTAGAGATGAACATTAGCAAGATATAAAAAGTTTTTATGGATGAGGATATGTTACCAACAATAAGTTTCATTTTCCGACCATGTACACTCGATGAAAAGAGGACTTGTTTATTACTGCAAAACGCATTGACCTAGAGGCAAGCAATTTTACTTTGTACCATAAGTTATATTTTTAATTAACATTACGAATAACAGCGCTTCCATTCCATTAGTATAAGTAACAACAGCAAAGCTGATCACAGCAACCGCAGTAAAAGCTAGAAATAGAAAAAAAAAAAAAGAAAACATTTTTCATCTATCAGACTATTTGTGGGGATAGCTTGCAGAAGATCATCCAGGTTTAAGTAGTTACTTTCAATAACACTTCGGTCACGATAATTTCTTTGACGGGTTATGGTGTAGCTCAACCCACTGGCGAAAATAATTGGACAAGATAATTGGAATAGAAAACAACACGAAATTTTCGATTTCATTACTTGAAGGAAGTGACTCCATATTGACTCTCACTATGCTTATGAAACCTTGATCAAGGGCAGAAGACATTGCAAACACCGGCTGCTCTCCAAGAAATATTCAACTAATAAACTTTCCTCTCATGGAATAATTTATGACCGATACGGATAAGCTCATCTCAATTAAGTAATGTCATCTCGACCCGACATCCGGTTAATAGTGCTTGAAGGCAAGTAGTTTCGTTTCCAAACAACCGAGAAAGTTTTATTTAGCATTTTAACACTTCTCTTCACTCCTCTTTTCCCTGGAAACGCATTCACAATGATCCCTTCGTCCCCTCTATCGCTGGCCACACGTATCTCTGTTGGATGTACCATATCCCTCCTTTATCTCATCCGTCCCATGTTCAGGGTCGAGGTTTATTTTTTAGGCAGCTCCTCCCCCCCTTCACCCTGCTCCCGAAACACCCCGCTCCCCTCGTCTCCCACAGAATCGCCTTCCCCCCACACTCCCTCGCGTCCCCCCCCCTCTTGCTCAATCCACCATCTCCCCTCTGTGGAAGCAGGCTCCCCAACCCACCACCAAGCACCCTACGCCTCCATTCCAACGCTCTCCCGGGAGCGGTCGGCCTCCTGAAAACCCCATCCGATTTGGAACTGAATGCTGTATTTAGGGGTTTGACGGAACAAGGGAGTGCGTGGCTTTCATCTCCCCACGCTGCAGCCAGGTCGCGGCTAACAAACACGAAAAAACTACGCCAAACTCATAGAAGAAGGGTGATGATACATTTTCTCCACTCCCACCAAAGAACGAGATAATAAGTGAGAGTAAAACTCATTTAGGATTGGCACCTATACGGTGGGGTCAAATTAAAATGCTCCTCTTCATTTTCATCGACATCTTTTCCCTGAACGTATCCAATAATTCCACTTTTCCCTAATGGAATTTGCTAAGATGTACTACCCTTCAACAAGCTGTCTCATAATACGAACTAAGATGTTACAATTTTTCACAGATAAAGTTTTAATCGACCCGGGTTTCGATGCACTGCATCATCATCAGGTCAAACCCGGGTCGATTAAAACTTTATCAGTGGAAAATTGTAATATCTTAGTTATTATTATGTTCATATTCCACAACATCTCGCCTGATTCCTCCCTTTTTGTGTTTTTAAGCTGTCTCATATGGTGGCAATAGGTTGTCAATAGAGACGCTTCGAAGTAAGTCCGATGAGTTACTACTATGGCGAGTGCTTTTTTGATAAAGTCGGACTGAAAATTGTCACTAGGACGATCGTACTGATTCTATTTACCATTTTCCATGCAAATGAAGCTTTGTGAGAAACTTATCTCCATAACTTGAGGTGAACTATAGCACCTATGGTTAATCAAATAGACGTTCCCTTCCATGAAAATTCATTTCCAGTAAATTATTACTGGTCAGAATATAATTTTGTACGGTGAGATTACATGAAATAAAATTTCAAACTGGATGAAAAACGTAGCCACATCTAAACAATTGGCGTAATTGATCAATGTTCGAGAACATTTCGTTCATGTCCTAAAGAATTATGTAATCCAGAACCCACAATGAAGTTATATTCGACACAAAAAGTTTTATGACGTCTGACTTAACTGGATTTATAATTAAGGCTGACAGGCACAAAGCTTCCTACAGGTCACGACACATCTCGGGACAATACGAACACCACTGCAAAAAACAACAGTTTTATCTGAGAATGAGAAAAAAAACAAAGCAAAGGAAGGAGAAAACTTACTTAAACGAATATAAAACATTTTATCGTCAAAATGACAGGCTCGTCATTGCAAGAAATCGTTGCGTTTCATTTTCAAACTAATGATAAACATAACCAAATCAAACGCATTTGGAAAAACTGACGTAAAGTTGACTGCGGGACTGCTTCCCTATTTGGGTGTCGCATGTTACTCCGCAAGGCCATTCCTTTTAGATGTCTATCCCACGTCTTGCCGCCAGATCATTCATCCATTCACTTCCCACAAGATGTCATTCCTCATTTAGCGTTGGTGTCATTCATTGAGATAAGCCGACTAATTATTGCATGCCGTAGGTAGCGGAAGGACGTAGGAAGAAGGTGAGAGAAGACATTGAAGATTTCTATACAAGGCGCTTGCTCATCCCTACAAAAGTTATTTTGGCGTCAATGAAATCTCTGCTCGATTCAAAGACTCTTGCCACTGAAATCGAGTTCATAATATCCCCTCGTTGGGCAATCTCCGAAGTACAGGAACATTCCGATTATTCTCCAAACGAATTAAATTAATAATTCTGAGGAAATATTTCACATGAACAATAACCTGGTCTATATTATAATATCTATCAATCTAAATATTATATAAAGGACTAGCAGACCTGCTGCCTGCTTTGCAGGCAGTCTCTGTCTGGTGTGCTCTTAAGGTGAACTTGGTGTTTTTCCTTTTTTTTGCACTACTCTAAGTGGAAGCAGTGGGAAATGTGGCTAAATGAGTGTATATGTTTCCCAAAAATTAAAAAACATTGAGAATAGTTTTTGAAACATAAGTAAACATTTTGGAGTAAAAAAGTCATAATATTAATTTTTCTGAGCAATGCTCTCTGTAGTTGACTGAGGAGAGTACCATTTTCGAGATACAGTCACTCCGACGATTGGTTAGTCATAGCTAAAAAGATGAGGGCAAATATTCCGCCTTCTATCACACAGAGAGCCGTTGTCACCGTGGGCAGGCATGGTTTCATCAAAGCTGGAGTTTCTAGAAAAACAGTAAGGCATTTATTGCACATTGCATTGTTTTAGGTGCCCCACTGGCAATTTTACTTCCCCAAAACAGCAAGCACGGGAGTAATATTTGACATACATTAACAATTACTGGTCTCTCCGATATATATATTATACATTATATATATATGATATACTAAATTAACTCCGAGGTCAGTTTCTCGCACATTTATATAGCATTCGTAATGGTATAAGTAAAGCTTCTGCTGTACCAATATTGAGACAGCGGCACACGCATATGTATTCAAACGTTTACGACATAGATATTTATCCAGACACTTTAATGCATGGAAAACTCTTTGAGGTTCATTTCCCTTACGCTAGCTAATCATATATATTATGCAATAAAACCAAATCAAGGGAACGGCAATATCTAAAAGTTAATTGATTATATTAACGTTGAGTTTACAGAAATTTGGCAAGAACCTTATTGTTTTGAAGTGGCATACATTTAAACATTCACCCGGATAATTTCTAAATATCTTCACTAAATAACTTTGATTGGCACACTTAACTGTACCGTTCAGTTTCAACTCAACTAATTGCCGAATTTCGCCTTCATTCGCGAAAAAGTAGCTATATATCAAGGGAAATAAAAATAAAGTAATACAGATATCGTAGCGCAATCAACATTTACCCGAGAGAGATAAATTACCAACGTTTATATGCCCATACGGTTTGTAACTGATTGTAATTTAATTAGTACTGTTTGTTTACTTCACCGTTGCTAACCTATAAAAATTCATCGTTGTTAAGCAGTTTTTACGGATTATGAGCTTAATCGCTAGCCATTTAATTCTCCATATAATACATGCATTTCATATGCAAACCTATTTAAGTGAACCCGGGAGTCCCGGGAAAGATAGACTCGCTCTGAAAAAGTGAACCCGGGAGTCCTGAAAAACTGAAGTCCCCGGAATCTAACTAAATTTCAACTCTCAAAAACCACGGTTTTTTGCATTTTTCTTTGCACTACCAACTGCTAAAAATCCAAAACTGCTACCAAATCATACAGACAGAGAATCCAGATTTAATGCACCAAACCTCATTTCTCTGGCTCAAAACTTGAGAGGGAGAAATAAACAAAATGGATACAGAATGACTGACTGGCAAGGTACAAAATTAATGTATATATATATAGATGACCTCACCTGATCATACTGAATATAATATCTTAGTAACATAAAAAGCAGAGGTATCGTTCGCAAGTTCGCAGTTAACATCCCGAAGTTTTACATGAGGGAAGTCTTATAAACGGGAGTCGGGAGAGACTTCTACATCTACATCTACATATTACCCCGCAAGCCGCCTCAATAGGCGTGTGGCGGGGGGTGTTAGGACACCAGCCGCTTAAAGATAAAAAGGAAACGCTCTAATGAAATTACGCCTAGCATTTATTGAAGTCCCTTATTGTTGAGGGTGACTTGAGTGAAACAGCCTCTACAGAGAAATTAGCAAAACACTTGAAGTGATTCGACTGGTTGAAACTTATTAAACTTCATTTTTAGCTGACACTTCATAAGATTCGACAAGATTTTCTTCATTGCACTGCATTTAACGAAGAAGTTATATTACCGGTAAACCCAGACGTGGCATCGTCGCCCAGGCGAGAATGCAGCTTGCGTTTCTCTGAAGGCAACGCACTCTGGGAAATCGGGCGTTCGGATTTCGAGACCGGCTCTCGGTGCATGCTGGTACATCGAACAATAAATAAACATAAAAAGAGCATACTGCTGACGCTCCTCCCTGGGCACGTCTGAGCCAGTTTTTGAAGCTTCCACACCAACTGAGAAAAACCCGCCCAAGTCCGGGATTTTCCGTGAGGGTTTCCCAAGCAACGAGTTACAGAATAAAACAGAGAATTAATCGATAAAATATATTTATTCTTGACTCATTGAACTATTCTCATTCTTTTGAAACTTCCTTCGGTGTAACGCGAATTTGAATCACTTTCTTAGATTAGTGTACATAAATTAAATGTTATTAGTAAATTAGGCTAGCAAAAGTATTTTTTGAAATTCATTTCAGAAATCTGAGCAAAGTCGCATGAGCCTGTGATATACTTAATTTAAGAATGTCACGTAAATGGTAAACCATCGTGAGAGTTGTGGCAAGTCCTTCAATGTCCAGAATTTCATATGCCTATAAGCAGAACAATTTTTTCAAAGAGCATTAAAGGGGCAGGCCACAGTAAGATAAAATCACGCGGAAAAATGCTATTGCTAAAGGCAGGAAAGAAGGAAATATGATCGAGAACTGGCGCACTGGTGGTTCGTCGTTTCCACACTTGGAATGAGTCAAGGCCTCCTCCAAAGCTTGTCGCCATGGGATAATGCTTACTGCGCTCCGCAACTTCTGAGTAAATTGCGTGGGAAACTACAGTAATATGAGAACAGGTCAATAATCTTGTGTTACACAATAATTGTGCACGGAAACTAATGCACAGCTATGGCGATGCGTAGACAAAACCCTATACCACACTTGAGAAAACCTTTAGCTCGAAATGAAATCACATATCTGGAAACTAAAGATGGGGATATACTTGAATGTAGAGGACACTTGAGCGAGTTAGTGCTAACGAGGGATCAAGTGCGATTGGTGTTATTTTCACGATATACGAGGAAGACAAGTGAAGACAACTAATTGAGTCACTGGCGTAACTATACGAAAATCTAAAATGCAAAATCAGGTGTGACGTGGAGGAAACGTTCCATGGTAACAGAAACAAAACACTTCCACCAATAAAAGATTATATACTGACTAATTTCGATGTAATTACATCATCTAGAGAAGACGATGTAGTGACATCGAAACTAGTCGATGTTAAATATTTTTTTGTGAAAAAACTGCAGGTTGTTTTGTTTCTGTCATATATGGAAATCTTTCATCGTAGGGTCGAAAGGTGAATTTGTATCACTGCAATTTCAAAATTGTTTATATTGCTCACGACCATGGTTTATTTACAGAGATGAAGTTGCTTTGTAACGAAACCATGTTTTCTATAAAAATACCTAGAGGGAAATGCAATGTTGTAAACTCATCTTTCATTCCTACGATTAGAAGAAATTTAGACTGCGAAGCCATTCAATAGATGCTATGTGAAATTAAACAAGTAAGTAAGAACACAAGATCACAAAACGTCTACTTATATTTGCCCTAATTAAATTATTTGGGAATAGTAGACCCGTAAGCTTTTATTTTTCGCAAATACAACAGATTAACAAAGTATGATCCAATATGTGCCTTTGCACTTTGTGAAGAAAGAAAAGGCAAAACCAGTCAGTTTTCACGGATTAGCTCTTCATTCTTGGCTTTTTACTCTAAAAGTCGTCGGAATCTTTATCTTTCTTTTACTTTCAATAATGATAGCAAGATTAAATAAAAATTTTGCAAGGAGGTTAGAAAAGACATGAAAACGAGTTAACAATAAGATTTTCTTAATTAACGACCGCCTCAGGCAACAGGAATTTTGAACTAAAAGGAACTCCGTGCCACTCTAATGCATAATTATTAAGAGTTCCAAAAATACATGTTTCTCAGATCGTCACGAAACCTTTCGATTAGCTCAGGATGCCCTCAAGTTGGTGATCCACAGTTATCAAGTTAAAAAATCGGATCCTGTGACACCCTGAAGAATGACAAGAGTAAATATCTTAAAAGTTAGTACTTGAGCTGTACTTATATTCTCTTCCCAGGCATCTAATTTCCACTTTTGAGGTGATTTCCCATTGAATTTATTGACTGGAGAACCTATGGCCCGAATTAATCAAATTTATGCCAAGGAATAATTGCTTAGGAAGAGAAAAATAAGTCGTTTTAAGTACACTCCTTTATTAAAACTCGCAAGGACTGACAGCCGAATTAAGAAAAGATACCCGAAGGAAGAAACGGGGAGAAGGAAACAACTTCGCTACTGAATGAACACTCTTTTGGGTGACTGGTGTTCTTTCGAAGATCTTGTGAAAAAAATTAAGACCTAAGGATCCCTCCGTTCTTATGATGCCGCTCAGCTGTCTCCCATCCTTCTTCCACTCCCTCGCCCAATTTCCCCTTCGCCTGCGACCTCTCAAAGGGAAAAGACGATAAAAAACGCGGTCACAAAGCAAGCGGCTGGGATCCGTTCACGCGATCCTACCCTTAATGACTCCCTCGAAGCTCCCGTCCCAAAGGCCATCCTCGTTCTTTTTAAACTCCGCGCTTGTCCAACCCACTCCGATGCATCAAGGATTTTCGGAGCTGGGATGGATGCATAGAGAGAAAAACAAACCTTAACGACGCATGCCATTCCCTGACTCCCCCCGGAACGGCCACACCCCTCTCCACAAATGAATTCCCACTTCCGACCACGACGCGACTCGAGCTCCCTTCTGTCTCTTCCCCGTCCTGCAATAGTCACAGGAGGCCCACAGGAACGCAAAATCGACACCCGCAGAGTGATATAGGGTTCAGGAATATAATAATTTCCCCCACTACATTTATGAAATTGGTTTGTTGACAATGGATACAATGAAAGACGTCATAGAGATGCTGCAATTACAGTCCACGGGTAAGAATTGGCAGGCCACATTGGCGCAGAGCACAGAATTTCCCTGAATTAATTTAAATATTGACGGTATATTTTATATAAACTCATAAATTGTATAATTTTCATTGAGGATGATGCATCATACAACGTTTAATCCTTAACTTATCAGCCAATTTGGAAATTGGTAAGCTATAAACGGGAAAGCTCGATTGTATATATTTCTTTTGCACTTGTTTCTATTGCAAGCTGACCGTGACAAAATTTAAAGCATATGATTCTGAGGATTATACAAATGCCTCTAATAAAAGCTGCTCGACATTGTGATATTGGCGTAATTTGCTGATGCACCACCGTATATGTATACGTATGCACTTTATACACCGATGTACATATTTCTGCTTAAAAACATTTTAAATTCCGGCAGTTAACAAAACGTATGACTAATTGGTTTATGACGCATAATACGTGCATTTTCTATTCAAAAAGGAATTAGTTATAAGGATAATTTACTTTGTTCATTCAAGCAAAACCCACTTGTAGAAAATGCAATCATCTCTACAACGATATAACAAAGATTGAAACATAAATGAATTCTCTCGATGAATATATATGGCATGAACTGATGCCGCTGTTCGGTTCAATATTCTTTAGATCGCGGGTGAATATTGAGAAGGTAATGTTTTAACCACTATTATTAATTACCTAGTGATTGAACCGTGGATGATAATAAACTACATGTTTCCCCAAGTAGATCTTACTAAGTCCTTTGATCAGAATATTCAGTATTATACAGCTGTAGCCGAATCAATTATAAATAACACTAAATACATAACAATTCAAAGATTGCTCATCAGATAAGTAATGACACATTGTTTACCGTAGTTTCAACTACCGTTGTCAAAATGTTGAATCTCGAAATTTTTAAAGTTTTATTAGCTGCGCGAAATGCGGAAACGACTTGGGAATACGCGGTGTAATCTCAATTTGAATGCATGGAATCTCTCGGCGAAAATTTGCTCTCACATCAGTTCTAATTCGTCCCCGAAATGACTCGGGAGAAAGTAATTCCTCAGGTGACCGAGGAGCGCCGAAGCTGCGGGGCCAGTCTCCGGCGGCTGAGAAGCAAACCGCCAAAGGCTTATGCGTCACCTGCGAAAAGCCCTACTATATACACCTGTTGAGTCAGCAAGATGAAGACATGTGCACCCGAGGGTGATTGTCAAAAACATGATCCCAGCGATACTTGGACTTATAGGGAGGATCTTGATGATACGTGAGCCACCTGCATCCGAAACAATTACTTTCGTATTAAGTACATTAAATGCGAGACGAAGTTCTCTGAGGCTGGTGAGGAAATAATTGGCAGATTTTAAGAGAAAAATAAAACTCCATGGATCTCTAATCATGAATTAGAATCAACGATGTAGAGAAATGAAATTCATTCGCACAAATAATAGTTAAACCCACATCAAAATGTAGCCATCGTGTAACTCATCCACAGTTTTGGCAGGGCTATATTTCCCAAAACATGAACAAAGTTATCCGCTGTCAAATGCAGTAAATGACTTAATCTCATAGCAGTTTCGTCTTGTAAAAAGGAGACATTTTAATATGTGAGTCATTAGCTGCGTATCAACTGCGACTTATACTCATACAGCCCGTGTATGAGTATAAGTATACTCATACACGGGCCATTTTTATTTTAAGTTCATAATATCGTAAAATATCACTTTTTTACCAGTCGCAATTCTATTCCGTTTGGGCGACAGATTTGCCTGGGGGAATATCAATATTTCATTTAAAGGCCTAGGGATATAACAATGCCCATTGAAGAAATATATGCTTCTCTTTTATCCCTTACTGCTGAATTGAGCTAATTGAATAATACAGTTGAAAGCTACTATCTACCGAAAAGTAATAAATTCCAGGTCCATTGAAAAAGAAATATTGTTTTGAGAAGATCTAGCTTCACTCGAAAAAATGGCCAGATAAAAAATGAAGAGTAGATGTCAAGCTTAACAGAGGCTTAAAATTCCTATTGGAAATCCTATATCTAGCACTGATGGATTATTGAAGAATTTTACCGCCAATATTTCAATGATGAGGGTTTGGAAGACTAATGAATAAAAGATAGAAAAGTTTAACATGCTAACTTCCAAGAGGTTCAATATGCTAACTACCACTCCGACAGTAAGTGAATTATTATTCGTTTGCATTTTGACTCTGCGGCCTATAGCAATAAAATCCATTATAATCTCCAATTTATTTTTTTTACACTGAAATAAGTGATAAATCCTAAAGTTGGTGAACATCCGACAAAAACTGACAATTCGATAAAACCCGACTGTCACCAAACATTCTACAATAATGATTAAATTAAAATTTTGAATACTCATTTAGGGTGCCTAGATACTTTGGTGCAGCAAAATCTTTACGGATTCATTCCTTCGTAATTCGATGAAAATCCATAGCTGACCAGCATACCTCTCAGCTGACTAGCCAGCGACAATACAATGCAGGGCAATAAAGAAGCCATTTAGTCAAATGCAGGTTCATTAAAATCTAAAAAAATAAAAACCCCAATTGGGATACAATTTGTAAACACAAAAAAATAAGCAATGCAAAATATCTATACCTGAAGCTTTCCATTTTCATACTCTAAATCACGTCCGGGAACTAACGAGAGTATACACTTAGGGAAAACTTGTCTATTATTTTCTCTCTACAATAGTGATATATACTGGCATTTAGAGGACCGCCGATGAAATGCTACGAATAGCATAAAGTAACCTCCTAAAGCAACTGGGAAACATTTCTGGCATGGTGACATGTTATTTTCTTCATCTTAAGAATTGAAACTGGAGAGGGAGATAAAAGATTAGAGAGTCAAATTACATTTCTTACATGGATTTCATACGTGTCTGTCATGAAAGCAGAAATAAGCGGCAATGACTTCGATTGATGATTTCGATTCACAAACGTTCTCTTGCCCCGGGGGCCAAATAACTGGACTACGGACGGACAGATTTGGGTCACCTTCCTGCAAGCAACAAGATATGGTAGGAAAGAAATCATGAAACCCGAGCTATGCTCGAAACTTTCAAAATTAGAGCAGTCGTTCTCCACGTCTGAGATGCACTGACCAGGAGTTGTGACAGGTTAAACTTCGAATTTCGATACGGTTGCACGAAACTGCATTTAACGTTCAACATTATTTTTATTCACTTGTGTTAATGCTTCACCTACCACAGACAGGCACAGCATAACAGCATGAAAAAGAGACAAATCATCAAAAATTTAGTTCACTTTCTTTCTAGGGACGATAGAGAGTTAAGTTTTGAATTAAAAAATCGGATAGCGAATTACAATGAAATAAAATTTTCGATAAAATGGCGAGGCTTATTCCTTTGATTATTAATGTTTCTATTGGAAAGTTTCCGAAAAAATAAACATCTTATATTTTATCATAAATTTCCGAAAATGATACTATTTTTGTCTTTTCAAATTAGATTCGTTGTAAATATTGTTTAGCCTTAAGTAAAGATCCGCGATTCAGTTCACGCTGGCGGCTTAAGGAGCTCTTGAGAATATATCTATTCGGTGGCAAATAATATTTATAATCCCAAACTTTACCACTGGGCATTCACGAATACTTCACGAGGGAAAAATTCACTGAAAACAAATGCGAAAAAACAAATAAATTGTAGACAGATTTTCCTCTAACTCTAGTGACGGAAAACTATAGTATAATATACATGAATGGCACGGCAATTCCGCTTTTGAAAATAAATAAAAATAAATGTTTAAGTGACACCATTTCGACTGTCTACTTAAGGCACATCAAAATCATGTTGGGCGTCGAAGTACAAGGATACTTTCGAAACCGCTCCAGAACTCCTACGGTTGGTTCCTGGATCGAAACTCCATCCTTCACGCGTGTTACCCCGAGCCCGGAGCTTGGAAATAAATGCATGCGAATCCGCCGCTTAATGGGTCCGGACAAAATATACTCCTTTATGCCGTCACTATGGGATTTATAAAACCTTGCTTCGCTGCGGGCGGATCGCGGCGAGAGAGGAAAAAATGCTTTATAACCGGGAGGGCTTCATCCATTGGAGGGGGTGTGAGGAAGCAGGGGGGGAGGACCTTAAAGAGGGGAAGAACGCCCCCCTCCCGCCTCTTCCACCGCGCGCTGATGTTGTCGGGGCAACGGAGATCCGAGAGAGCAGAGAAAGGCAGGTCCAGAGTCTCGGACGAGTGGTTTCATCTCGCCGGAGGAGAATTTGGGGGGGCCCTCTATCTTCCAAAAAATTAGGGGGTGAGTGGAAGGACGGAGTGTGACGTAAACAGGTAGTCAAAGGGGGGAAGTGGACAACCCCCCCCCTTCCCTGGTGATCGAAACTCCTCCTTCTCCCAAGTGCGTCATCCAGATCGCGGCCTTTCGAATTAATCCCTCCCCCCTTTCTACGCCAAACCTTTCAATTTCTCCCATTCCAGAGGCGGGGAACCTCATTCCTCGGCCCCCAAAATACATGTCCGCGAATCCACACTCTCTCTCCGGCGACAACAACAGCCAGCCAGAGCGGCGTCCAGATATACCTGCATCTACATGCCCCGGCGCGAGCCAGCTCAAGGGTGTTTGGCACGGAGTGCAATGACCCCATCCACGAAGAAAGAGCGAAAAGGGATTGGGGAGAGGGCGTGCGATGTGTTCCGATGGAAATAATGCCTTTCACTCTATATTTGTAGTCATTAACAGAAAGAGAATATACTTTATGGATGGGATGAAGAGAGGTAGGACTAATGTCAGCGTCAAGACTGTGATATCGTGCAAGAAGGTAGGGGCATGCGGCTGAGAAGGATTTATTAAGGTCGTCATTTTTTATTTCAAACCTATCATAACCGGCAGTTGAACTCATAAAAACGGTGATGATGCATTGGAATAAATATTTCTTTTATAACAATAATAAATTCTCTCTAATAAAAAGAAATAATCTCTTTGAAGCTAAGTACAAAGTTCCAGCTTCCAGAGTTTAGGGACTCTTAACTCACTCCTTTCCATAGCTGTTACAATGTCTATTCGCTCGTAACAGTTTTTACGAAATCACGAGACTTTCCTGAATATTTTGTTTATTCCGCGAATTGAAACTACTTTTACTGCGCCCCAAACGCTCGATACGTACTCCAGATGGGACAAAAGCAAAGTCACATAACTCTTTCCACATTGCTCAGGACCTTCCAACTATTCGCTTGAGAAATTCTACCCTCTTAAATGCAGTTAAGATGTCGCGGTAGGCTAGCTTGCGCCGAAAACGACTCATTTTTTTCACATACACCCCGCTATGTAGTACTGCGACCACCCATTCAACCCATTACCTCTCCCCCTCTTCTACGGAAAGAAAAAAACTATAAAGTGTGCTATATATGAACACATATATACACATTATGAAAATATGTGTGGGTAAAAAATTCGGACAGCTTTCTCTCAGAGACTCAGAGATCGGGAGGCTGAAGCTCACTGACCCGCCGTCGTTGAATGCGAAGTTCCCGAAGTCCATCCCCCATTCCTCCACTACTCCGGGTCTTCCGAGCGCACGTGCCGATTTTTCCCAAGAAAAATGGATAAAATGCTCGCTTATCATTTCCGTTTAACGGTTCATTTTTCTTTCGCACAATTCGCGACCATAGCAGAACCAAGGCAAAGCAGTCAAGGTCTTCAGGAAGGCATCATCAGGATAAAATCTAATATATTTTTTTTAGCAAATCCATAAATATAGTTAGGTGTCCTAACATTCTCTGACACACGCTCCTATGGTACTTTTCAGAATGCAAACTAGACGTGCAGGAATGTATGCACGCTAAAACGAAATAATTGCCAACGAAAGGAAAGAAGTTATTCGTAAACGCTGTAGAGAAGGTCAAAAATGTCCTCTTAGCACCTATAATTTCGATGCGTGTTTAATTTTAATACTGGCAAATATCTTGATACACAAATAGGTCTCATATACTAAATTCGTCTCTCATCAAATATAGCATGTGTACAAAACAAACTGGAGACGTTTTTGTACCCAAATGTCCTCCCGTGAATGCGTGACTTGCATAATATAAAAACTCATGAGTGGGAAAGCAATCTAATCTCGCTTTGTAAAGCAAAAGATTATCAATTATTTCGAATACTTAATAAATTGTCCCACTAGATTATAGTAGACTATTGTCACTAGGTCATATTACCCTGCTTTGCATAAATCCTTAACGCATACAAATATGTTGTCAATACCCATATGGTTCGATTGATATTTTTTAAAGCACCGGTGCCCTAGAGTAATAAGTTGACCTTAATTCGTATGAATGTACTTTTTATGCCATATCCAAGCGGCGAAGAATCTCTTGACACTAGGAAGTTACACTTGGCTATATGATTTCCTTGAATAAATGTTTGGAAATATGAACCTCCTGCTTCATTTGACCGCTCGTTTCATTGAAATATCATCACTGTGCAATGCGGCAACCATTTCGGTAATGATTTTCCTTTTAGCTTTCCTGTTTTCCATGGCAAAAATATCTTTTATCGAGGCGTACGCAAGACAAAGAGAAGAGACGGTCAACTTCGAGAGGCCGCAGAGACTTCGAGCTTCCCGAGTGTAACGCCGTCTTTCCGTGAGGTTGGCAAGTGCAACGAAAGCGCAAACCAGCTCATACCCAAATAATTAGCACACCGGACAACTGGTATGAATTATTCACGGGGTGAGGAGACGATGCTTAACCCTCCTTCACTCCTACGCTCCCCTTTAAATGCACTTAGCCCTTTTCCAAAACGGAAGTCCAAAATGGCTCTTGAAAAATCTCCACGCGCAATAAACGCATAAATAATAATAATATCCCGGGCACCGCCTTCGCTACCGAAATAGCACCAGGATCCTCCTCCCTCCCCCCGTTCCATCCCACGCCAGAAACTCAACAAATGCTCTCTATATCATTCGATCATTTAACAACGTCCTATCATTAACGGTGAGCACATAAAAAAACAAAAGGATATCGTAATCCCACGAGTCGTTTTGACTCTAAGGCTTCCTATACCTGTTGGGCGTACGGCACATCCACTTAGCTCCCTGTTGCCAAACCCGAATGTCTTGTCGCGAGACGTAATAAACGAGCAATTATCTGCCTCGAAATGATAATTTTATTCCATGGTTGTACGCCTCGGATCGCTTCATTATTTTTTTTCTCCTGCGTTGACTGCCTCGGGGCCGAAGCCCGAAATTCTATTTCAACTCGGCCCAGCCACGTGCAATAAAAAAATCAGCGCTCGACTTTCACCATTGACGTATTTTAACGATCACTCGACTTCGAAGCTGACGCCCGTCTCTCTTCCTCTCAAACCAACCATTAAAAAAAACATATTTATATCGAAAAAAACAACCAAAAGTAAGATTTGATAAATGTTTCATCAATGGAAGAGGCTCACCGTGAATTCCAAGTCTTAGAAAACGGTAAAACACCCACGTTAAAAATTTGAGGTGTAAAAGCTTTGATTAAAATTTTCAGCAGAGCATAGAAGTTATACAATTGATGAACTTACTACGGTCATTAGTTTTCTTAGCACAAAAAACATTCTTAAAAATAGGGAGCCGCAACAATTCTATCGTTCAACAGATGAAATGATTAGGTAGGGTATGATTAGGATACGATACGGATATGATTTATATATTATAAAAATTGACGGTTAGAACAGCAACGTCACCGCACGGACACGTGACCTCATGGGTTGAGTAACAAAGAACAACTCAAGGATATTGGCATTCAGAAAATGAGGTCATTTGCAAAATGAGCTCAGAATGGCATTTAAGGTAAAAAATTGGAGTTGCTCATGTTTTGATTTTTTTATTCCACCCACTGCAATGTTTTCAATCGTGTTTCCTCAACTTCAACGATGTTTATTCTGGGAATAGTACCCCTGACACATTCGCTTCGCCACATTGACTATCCATCCATTAGGATGGGAATTCAATCATTTAAAAGTAAGGCACTACTGAATCACCGTAAGGTAAAACAAATTTCAACAATATGCTACCGTGAGCAAGTATTAAATGCAAAATGGAATATTAGTCCTTCAACCATCAGGTATATCAAAGGAATGAAAATCAATTGAACTGATGAACGAAGCAATAATTTACGGGGCATCATCGGGACCTATGTCAAATAAATTACAATCCATTTTCACTCATTTATTTCTTGTATTCTATTACTCACAAAATATAAAGGGTTGCTGGAAGAGAAATGAACTTATGCCGTCCATAAGACGTTAAAATTGTTTCTCTCATTCGTAATCCGTACTTTGCTACACGATACAATAACCAAGCCCACGTCGGGAATCGAATCTACTGGCTTTGAAACAGTCGACATGCGCTATGCCAACCGGATTAATCTCTCTCGTCGTCGAGAATTTGAGGCGTGACTTCGCAAGAAAATATGACAAGACGATGAATAAAAAACAAAGAATTCACCCACACACAAAGCCGGATTCGGAAGAATACATTTTCGTTTCATCAACACATCATATTCAATACATTCAATAAAGATAAGACAAAATCAACTCTATTTATTATTTAAATCAATTCATTATTTAAAAAATTATAGGTGGAACATAAGTTCTTATCACCGAGAAAATGTATTATTAGAATTATCATAGAGAAATACGCGTATAAATATAGAAAAAAACGCTCACTACTAGGTATTTTTCTTAAGCAATTCATGAAAATTTGTCACGGGCGCGGGATATTTATGTTGGAGCCATGCCAGGTGTAATCTCCTTTTAAGAAGCCGCCCTTTTGTTTTGGGGCAGGTAGTGCATTCAGCCTCGAATACTAATGTCGGCGGTTCGCATCCCGATTTGGACTGCGGCTTCCACTTGATGAATGGCCCGCTGATCGAAGAAGGAGATACAAATAGGCTACCGCGGTGAGCGGCGTTTATAAATACGAACAATTAAGGGGTGGCTTCATCACGCCGCCGCCTAGAGACCGGGATTAATCACTGGAACTTCATTATTAAAAAAACATAATCGCGAAATATTAACGCTGTGGGTGTGTTCGTGGATGTGGGAATTGGAGACAAGATCTATGATTGAGATTCAAAGCTCGGAATCGCCGCTGCTTGCATTTCACTCAGACCTTTCAAACTGCGGACGCACAGGTGAAGCGACGGCATACCGCAGGCGATGATCGTAATAATGACTCCGCAGTATTGATAGCCGAGTCTCCGAGACATATATATTATCCCGTAGCTGAATTCCACCGCTTCATTGAACTTTTGACATGCGTCAATTTTAGCGCGACGCGGGGAAATTATTCAGACTTTGTAAAAAAAAGTTTTTATACATCTAAGATACGAGTAAGTGTTGTCGAATAATCATGCCTAACGCTGGTATGCGCTAAAGAGAATGTGAAAGCTTTCTAGTGATATCTTCAACGAGTAAACAATGCACAGCACCCAAAATGATGGCTCATATTCAATAGAAAAGAAATGTTATTCATCAGAAGCAAATATTAATTACAAAGTATTCAAAATTATTAAAAAATCCTACAATTCCTACCTATGTCTTTGGAGGTGGGACTTCAATTCTCAAAGGCTGAAGATGTGAGACCACCATTATATTTATTTCTATTGGATCTGTAATTGGCCAATACTGTTCATATCTCTGCTCTCATAATAATACATGTGAAACTCGTATAATATAAGGTATAGCAAGACTTTCACCGCATTCTTAAAGGCCATTGATTCGCTGATATAGTTAACTTCGCAGCTGGCACTAATGAAGTAATAAATGGCATTTTTAAAAAATTAGGGATAAAACAAAATGATTGGTCACTTGAATAGTAAACAATATCGCTGTTCACGGATATGAGGATCAATAACCAAGAAACTTCAAGTTCGCAAAAGCCAATGTCCAGATTAGCCAACGCAAAAGACGCTAAAGTTTCCGACTCACCGTCGCAAGCACTTCAGCATCCATTGGGTTAAAAACACTTAGCACAGAAGTTCCCTCAGGATTTTCATGCCTCGTCATTCCAGGAGAGCACTAGCACTCATAGCAGGTTCATCTCATATCTCTGGATTTCCTTTCTCTTTTATGGGCTGGTTCTTAAAAAGCCTATTTGTAAAAGAAGCCACCTTAATGGCTCTTCAGAAGCCCTTTCCAACAATTAAAGTAAAAAGTGAGCGAGGAAAATAAATAGTCTCTCATAGCGGAGAAACCCCAAATTAAAGATAGATTCCCTCCTTCAGAGAGCACATATCCAGTAAATTAACTCGAGAAATACCAATAATCTTTCACTGCCCGAAAAAATCTAATTGCAAGGAGAGAATAACTTTTCGTGAGCACTCAAGGAGCTCGGAGGGCCCTTGGCACGTTCGTCTCGCGTTGCAACCGAGAAAGCAGTCAAGATTTCGGGTTTCTGTGACGTAAGAGACCAACTAGTGATACAGGTTTCGGAAACCGCACCGTGTTCTGTGGCTTTCGCGTCAAAATCTGAGTCCAATTCATGTGTCCGGAAAGGGAAATCGGTAAATTATGCCTGGCACATTTCGAGACCACAGCAAGACGAAAAAATTCAGTCAAAGACAAAAACCTGTCAAGAATGACCTAACGCTCAATAAAGTTAGAACTTCAAGGAAATTCAATAAGAAGCTGAGAAAACAAAGTTCTCGGAGTCAATGATACACTAAGATCCTGTCTAAAAAGTTACGTCATAAATAACAAAAGTAAATTCTGTTTTTAAAAGTGTTCACAGCAATGAAGATACATTGCCCTAAGTCAATTAAAACATCGAAAAATTTCAGGTAAATCCATAGTAGAGCAGTATATAGATTTAAAAGGTCGAAGACTTTTATGAAAGTAGGTCATCGAAAATACTTGTGAACAATTACTTATGAAAAACAATTGGTTATGTTGGAATGTGAATGCAACTACAAGCAAAGAAGAAAATTTAATAAAGCACAAAATCATGTATAACAAAAACTCTATTTTTTAAATTTAAAGATGGATTTTATATCCTAAGTCATTTGATTTATCCCAAACATTTGATTTATCTACTGGTATATATAAGAGTTTAATTTATAATTTATATGAAAAGGCTGTTTGGCACTCAGGCGGCTATTGGTGATATTTTGCTGATTTCTCACGTAAACCCTGAATGACTGCAAAAAACTAATGGAGCTGAAGTCAGGGAAATAAATGTCCTTCTTCTACGAGATACACTTAACTCGAGCGCTGCCAAGATATTTTGTCAGCGGAAGAACAAAAAGAAAATAATAAGCCTGGATAGAGGACGAAGATCCATTCCAAATCGAACGACAAATAATAGTGTTTTTGATAAGTTTAGGAATAGGATGTGATAAGGCAGAATTTTTAATCCCGTGAAGAACCAGCAGGATGGCGATAAATGACGGGAGGAATCTGACCTCTAGCTAACTAGCGCCAGGGAAGTTCATTCGATTCGGAGACCATGGCAGTTATCATGTAATACCTATACGAATAGCCATCACACACGAATACGAATTTTCAATTTCCCATAATCCTTCGAGTTTCTGCCATTCAAACGAGGAAATTGATTCATTACACAGTAGATGATTAGTGAATGTTCTTTATGGAGGAAAAGTAGTGGAAATGTTTTGGCCTTCTCCATATGCTAATTGGGAGTCCTCGATTCCGTTGAGTTTAGTGTTAAGTAAACACACCGAACGCAACTCATAAAACACAAGCAATTGCAATATTATTTCATTTTGGGCTAACACAAAGTGGAGAAATAATTTGGGGTGCTATACAGATCCCCAAAGTCTACAAGGAATGCGACTTGTAACGCAGAGAGCCTAAACTTGCGAGATCAGAGTATTTCCACTAGAGTTGTAGAGACCTGCACATCTACAAATACCGTTTCCAAAATTCAAAGGTGATAAAATCGTTCTCTGGACCTCGATGCCCACAGTATGTCCTGCGATAAGGCATGCTGAGGAGGTGGCAACTATTCCAGCAGCCATTAACAACTCATCTCTGACTACCGACTTGCATTGGGGCTCCACCCGAAACGCCTCGGAGGCGAACGACCCTCGCTCCGGTTCTCGTGGGCGAGTCGGTCCCAAAACTAACCCCAAACGAGCCATCGCCTGGGAAAGGAAGGATTTAATGAGATTCTGGGAGTTCATTTTATACTCTCAGAGCAAAGATTACTCTTTCTTTGCTTCGCAGTCTCCTCAGAGAACACTTCATTTTTTCCACTAAAATTAAGAAACTCAAATAAAGTGAGCTAATTACTCTTGATATATGATCCTCAATTACGTTTCATGCGATACTTTGGGTAAGAGCAGAAAAGAAAAAAATGACCGCTGTTATAGCTGTGGTGGAAGGCTTTTGCTCATAACGAGCTACGGGACTGCTTCGAATTTTCATTTTGGTATGCAATAACGATTCTGAAGAGAGCATTACAGATTTTTCGTAAAGGATAAGTTTTGTAACTACACTTGTGAGCTACATGTTTGCGGTTCTTCAACCTAATATGACACATCGAATATAGGCGAGAGGGAGAGTTATTGACCACAATTCATATGCAGTTATTCAAAGCTTACGCTCCGATGCTTTTTTTAGACATTATTCTAAGATGATGCTTCGGCCAGCTATCTGTTACCTGTCACATCTAGAAACTATTCTCAACACAGTAAGCGGAACATTTAATATAGTGTCAATGTATTCATTTTTAACAATAGGTTCTATCAAACTATTAATGAATTCGCGGTCCATATTCGTAAATGTTCCTTCTTTTGGGATTAACCGGGTATGGATTTAAAAATGCTAACATTTCTTCTCCTTTGCTGGAGATCTCCTCAGGGATGATGATTAATTCATTAATTCAATAGCCCTGAGGTCTCTGGCAAAGGTGAAGAAACGTTGGCATTTTTAAATCCAGACGATGATAAATCCAAAAGACGGAAAGGTCTATTACGAATCGGTTGTATGTTTATCGATATTTTATATTTCTGTAATTACTCAATATCAGGCTTATTAACTATATTTTCATGGATAAGTAGTCTCAATTCACTCTTTTGTATGCTATTTCAGACTTAGCAAAGCAACCCATGTTGTCAAAAGTGGAAAGTTTCGCAAGGGCAAAATTTCGAGACGTAAATTTTTCGAAGACACTAGCGCGCAAAACAATAAGCGATAGCAAACATGCGACTCACATGAGAACACATTGCGAAACAAAAGGATTTTTATTAAAATAAAAAAGGGTTTAGCAAGGGATTTCCCGCAAGCCCGCTTTTTCTCGGCAATAAACAAAGAAAAGGAGATGATGGAGAGAAAGGGAAGGAAAGGAGGAGATAAACAAGAGTGGAAGGAGAATGAAAAAGAAGTTTGGGCCTTGATGGAAGTAGAGATAGGGGGAGAGGCAGTTGAGTTGCCGCCTTGTAGCGAGAAGAAGAGGAAGGGTCCTAGATGGATGTTGGATGGCGAGAGATAAGGGGGTGTCGAGAGGAGGGAAAGGTGAAATGTTAGTCGAGGAGGTATGTGCGTGGAAGTGGTATTCGCGGCCGGGAGGGAGGAGATGAGGGAGGGTGTCTAGAAAGCCTGGGGCAGGTGAGTGCACCATAAAAGTGAGTTAAGATTGGTTAAAAGTATGTACACTTCCACAAAAGAGGATGGAGGGCTCTTCTAGGCTTACACCTCTTCGCTACTTTGGAGCTCTTCCCTTCCTCCGCGTGCGACCGAGTTAAGAAACGTCGTACGATGCAATCCTTTCGCCAACTTACACATTTTGCTTTGTAGCATATGAAAATATTAAATGGCCTTTCATGCGGGTTTATGGCTTAAAACCCATTGAAACTACCCAACATTTCATTTATAATTTCATCCAAGACTTTGTCAGTCGCAAAATTTCTGTGGCCTTAGAAATTGCAAAGACGAAAAAATATAATGCAAATGAAACAGGGGAACTGAGTGGCAAATATCGCGGAAGGTGTTAAGATCACAAAGCAAAAGTTGTGAAACCAGTGAAGTATTCTTAGAGCACTATTGCTAACAAACCCATTTAGATGAAATTTCTTGAGATTGCTCCCCATTAACAGTGCACAAACTGCCGCGACCTTAACGCCTAAGATGTATTTTTCAAGGCATTCAAAAGATTTCAACATAGAAATGTAGGTGTAAAAGATTGGATGAATGAAAGGAAATGAAACAGTTGACAAATTTCACAACTAAGTAACAAGTGGCAACTTCCTGGCATGTTGGTATTAACCATAAACGTGTCCTACCTATTGTAGAAAGAATTGTGTTAAGAATTGCGTCTCGTACATTTGACGAAATATCACACCTAACTTCTGAAACTAACAAGGGGAAAGTAATTTCTAGTCCGAGAATATAAATGCCGCAAATAGTTAAAAATAAAAATACCACAGCTAATGGAAATGCATCCATTTAGAGTGTTTATAATTCCACAGAACTGCGTGATAACACATGCCTGAATACAGTTTTGTACATTCGAATTTAAAGTGTTTTTCCCATGAAATATAGAAATTGTAGTCGGCATGTTTGAAACTATATTTTACACAGGAATGTTTAATTATCCATGGTTTGTACCCTACTTATGCACTCATCATCGAGTTAAGCTAATCCTTGAGACATTTATACAGCAAATAAGTAAAAAATAATAGGATTAGTGTACAAAACTCATTCTCGGTCGTCATTTTAAGCTCAAGCCACATTCGTCAGCCGTTCGTGGCTATGGAAAAGGAGGATATTTGCTATAGAGGTCACGGAAAATCCGCTGAGAGACGGAGAGAACAAGAAGAGAGCGAAGAAATCGGAAGAACGAGTTGGGGAGAGGCGATTATTTTTCAAAGGCGAAGGGGAGATAAGGTCCAGAGGAGATTTCGACGGAGGGAGGAGCGCTACAAGCAGACGTGACTCTCGGGTCGAAACAGCAACAGCTACAAAAGCGGGAAAAAATAAAGTCGCCGTCCTGTTTTGCGAGCTGGATGATGAACTTATCGACTTTCCGCTCGATTGTGTGCTTTTGGATTCGGCATCGAATCGATTATTTATAACTCAGCCAGTTGTAATTCCAATTTTCCAGCAGACGCCCAGAGAGAAATCTCGTTCTCCCGGTTAGTATTATTTATCATGACCCACCTCTCGAATGAGTAATTACTGGAGGGATAGTATAAAATTTCCAATAAAATGTAACGCATCCGGATACACCCTTTCCAACGAAGAATGCGAAGATTTGAACTTAATTTCGAATGATGACCGAAATAAATTTATAAAACATTGACTACAATGAAAAGTTATAAACCGTGTAAGGAATAACTTTCCTCGGAAAATTTATAGTTCTTACAGCTCTTGTTAATAAATGTTTTATAGAATTTTAGGTATATTTATTCAGTAGGGTTTTCCTTTCTAAACCATGCGACTCCCGGTCAGATGCGTCAGCGATTTACGGCATCGTCAGGCACAGAATATTTGTTTGTTTTCGTTAACTGTTGTTGTAGTTACGGCGGAGGAGGAGAAAAATACATATATTCGGGCAGGGTTGAGAAAGACTTCTCAAGACTGGTATTTACAAAATGAAATGCAATAGCTACAATAAGCCATACATTGGCAAACTGGAAGAAATTATATCACACGTATCAGAGAGCACGCCAGAAATGAAAATTCAACGTCAAATTTTGATAAACACCTATTTGACAACAATCAAATTAGAGATTTTCCCCCCAAAATTTTACATGTTCTTCCCAAAGGCCTAAAAATGGATGCTCTGGAGCCAATAAAAGATATCAGACAATCCAATAACTTTTGAAATGAATAATTATTTCCGCATTCCTCCCTACTCCTTTCCGATAAATCTACCTTTTAAATTTTATTTAAATTATTAAAGATTTAAACCTTAATCTACCTTAAATTTGTTAAATAATAACCTTTCCCACCTCACCAGCTCTTGATATACGTGCAATTTTCAACCCTGCCTGAATAATTGTCTTTTACTCCTCCGCCCCCGTAACTACAACAACAATTAACGAAAAAACAAACATTTTGAACCTGATGATGGCGTAAATAGGTGAATTGCGTCGTACTAATAAAATATAGTATACAAGTACATAAAATTTTACTTTATCATAAATACAAACACTTCTAATACTTATTTAAGAAACGTGCGCAAAGTGGACGCAAACTCAGATTTTAGTCAAAAGACATTCGTAATATGGCCATTACACACAAATAAGAGAAATATTAAAGGAAATAACATAGTCTAGAGAGGACTGCCACCTGTCTGCTGATACCAGAGATGAATCAGCTTCACTTGCAGACCGTAAGAAGAGTTGAGACTCGAATAAGTTGAGAAAATACACTCGATATTCGAAATTCGCTGCAGCCAGTTTAGCAACATGCCGACCTGGCAACCCCAATACCACGAATTCGAATCCAACCAAGTTGTCGTGATTGCCCAAAGATTACCTAAGGTGTTAGAACGACTAAATATGAGCTATATAGTTGGGAGCACCTAAAAACCATCTCCACCATTCAAGAATCGAACGCAAGGATTGCGCACCATTTAACACATGGAACGAGGGAGGGGACAACAGAGAGGAAGACGGCTTCGGCCATTTGACAATGCACTTCATTCGAAGACGTAATTGAGGAGGCTCTTCCGCATTTTACGCGCCGTGGAGGTGAGGAGGAATGGATGGAGGGGGGGCGTTGAGTGGAGGAGGGACTGCGTGAGAAGAGGAGGAAAGGACTCGTGGCGCGAGAATGAGGAGGGCGCCGCCAATTCTCCCCTGCTCAAAACCTGCCCTTGTTGCATACACACTCTCTCGCGCGCCCAGACACACACTCAGGTGTCCCTCCAGCCGGCCAGCCCCCGGGGGGGGCGACCGGCGCGGCGGCCGCCGACGCCGGACTATCCGCTTCCTCCTTTCTCTGCGCCCGCCCTCTCGGCTGCTGGTAGGGAGGGAGGGGAGAAAGAACTCACGCACTCGGCCTCCGGGGGTGGGATGCAAAGGAGAGCCCCCGCTGCCCCCCTTCCCCATCTCTCTCATTTCTACCTTCCTTCATTATTCCCTCCCTCCCTCCCCGCGCCCCCTGGCCGTCGCTAATCAACAACAGTTGCATCGTCAAACGACGGCCTCCGCTTCCTCTACTGCCTTTAGCGCCTCCGATATTAACCAAGTGCGCAAACAGCTCCTTTCGTACTACGGTCGTTTCTCTCACATGCGCCCTCTCCATCTGTTTCCTTCCTCGTTCGCATCATTTAGGTACACACCAGAATATTGGTATATTTATAACAGTATGAATACAACGAGATGGTGAGATAAAAATAAAAAATGTCCACAGTGCGTCTCAAAAAAACAAAAATATATTGTCTATTTATTGCAACTATGAACAGATGTTATGCCAAGGTTAAGCACCAATTTCTTTTTTAAACAGGATCCATGCTCAAAAGTGCGTCGTATTACTGAGTAATTTCGGAACGGACAGGTATAAATTATCCTTCAAAGTGCTACGCCTTCTTTTTAAATACTTTTATATGACCTTGTTTCGTTCGGCCTTGCTCGGAATGATTTGGCAGCTTCAAAATTATTAATTATATTGTTCAAAAACCATATTAATTTAAAACTATGACTTTTGAAAGAACGATTCAAATAAACTAAACTTGTTATTGCTATGTTAATGACTTGAAAACGTCTGTACACATGAGAAATGTGCGTAAACAACGACTTAAATAAGAAAGAGAAGTGGTTTGTCCTTTATATTTTTCAGTTAATTATCGTATACACTTGATATTTCCGTAATTTTCCTCTTTACTTTCGATCGACACAAAATTCTTATAACCAACTAGTGAGTATGTACATTCTCCGAACTGATGCCGTAACATTATATGCAACGAAGTGCCCTCGAGGTGATTTTCCAAAGATTTTAAAATGATTTGAGGTTATTTTTGGAAAGTATCTATTCTAATTTTGAGCATTAATTATTCAATAAATATCTAATTATACCAGTTAAATTTTAGCAGCGAGTTAAATTTTTTCCATGGTGGTGGTATTTGAGAACGAAGCAACAGTTATCAACACTAAACAAAGGCCGATCGTTATTTTTCAAGGAATTATAACTCGGTCTGTAAATCACCAAACTAAAGTAAATTCTTTGTAATATGATTGACAATATTTTCTTCTAGTAAGAGTAAGCACTTCATTAATAAAGGGTTAAACGCATTTCAAGGGATATTACCCGCGTCTCACTGAATAATTCTCTGCTGTCATCATTCTAAGTCAAAGACTGCAGCAATGAGGCCCGTGTTGGCCTTCGTACAATTGTGCCGCCCTGTCTAATGTTAACGTAATCATCTTTATCGACAACTGAGATCGATTAAAAATATTGTCCTCCCCTTTAAAATGAATCTGATTGCATATATATATATTCATGAATTTTGCATACATGCAGTTAGGATTGAGCCTAACAGCTAGCTAGAGTGATGTAAAACTTACTCGGAACTAACAGAACATATAACGTTGGCATTAATTTATTCACTCAATTCATGGCCACCATATGATTAGTATGATAGCAATTTCTCATATTACATCATACATGTCTTCTTGTCATACATCATTTTACATCGACATTGACAGAAACAAATGTCTATTCAAGTTGAATAGCTTGATAATGATTGATCGATGAACTGTGCATGTGTTCGATGTGAGCAGACGGATGTCCTGGAGGGGTATGGTGACTGAGGAAAAGGTTGCAACTCTGCATTAAGAATATACCAACTGAATACATTTATTTTACAATCGGATATTTTGCGGAATATTTTTTTCAATTCGCTGAATGTCTTGGTTGCTTGATTATCGTTAACGAATAGTAACGCCCGATAGTACTTCAGCTGATTAAATTAAGTAAGAAAGAAATAAGATACGAAAAAGTTGTAAATAAGGATGCTATAACTGGCTAATTAATTTTCACATTAAAAGGCTTTCAATACATTTATCAAGAGGATAAAACACGATCTCAAACCTCTTAGGGACTGTGATGGGATTTAGTGTTACTAACTGTCCATTGAACACATTTTACGAGAAGCGTTCATGCGAATATTTAGGCGGTCACGCCATAGAAGGTCAACAGAATTTTCGCTGAAGTAGATAGCGGATGAACAGTTAAGTTTGAGTTTTGATTTCCGATAATTGCGAGAAACTTAAGAAAGTAAAACAGAAAAGAAATTACTCCGGGAATTGCACTTCATGGGCTGATGAGTTGTGTGGATGCATCATGAGCGCTACACAGCAAGCAGAAAGCGAGGCATATTTGACTTAAGGAAGTAGCAAACTTTGCAATACAATGGAAATGTTGAGAATTTTACGAACGCTAGAATGAAGGGCCCCCAAATCTCCGCTCGTTAAAGTCTCCAAGTTAACATTATTTTTCCAGGGGGTGTAACAAGTGCGATGGACAATATTTCTTCAAGACTCTGTAGCCTTTCTTCGAAAGCAATCAAATGCTTGCGCCAATGAATTTTTACCCATATTTCCGGTACCAAACTCAAACGAGTAGTTTCCTCCGTTTCCGAATAAACAAGCATTACTGAGCAGATTTGAAACAACAGCTTACCTTGGCTTAAAGAAGTTCATTGTGGTAAACTTTAGACATGGCGATTCCTTATTGAAAATTTAAATGTATTAAAGGTTTAAAGATTGCAATAAAAGTGTGGATGAGTACACACGCAGTTTTTAATCCAACCGGCGAGTAAATACAGCCTACCTTCCCCCAGTGAAGCAAGATGGTAATCTTTGTGTTGAGGGAGACTTTTCAAGCTGAACCATCGGGCCAAAACAGGATCAAAAAGTTTTTTTTTGAACCCAATTAGGCAGAACCTTCCATACAAAATACGTTTAAAAAAATACCAAAGGTTTATCCTAGAAAATGAAGAGAAAATAGCCAGGAAATTATTTAAATTAATTTCATCTTTGCGTATTGATCACACAATTTTCAAATTTTGGAAATAAATACTAAAGCAACATTTCGAAAAAAATGAAACAATTATTCCATATAAATTAAGAAAGAATGCAACATTAAATGTTTGGAATCCTGTGGGACTTAATTGCTACCATTTTAAAGACGAAAAGGTAGGGGTAAGAACAAATAGAACAATATTTCAAAACATTGACCCAAATGACGTTAATACGAGGTATGAAATCAGTTCAATATCTTTCATAGAAATGTGGGAACGAATAGAATTGCTCAGCGTAATCATTGGGTTGGGGAGTGCATATTAAACTTCAAACAGGACTGGAGGTTTTCCTAAGAGTTAAGACCTTGTTCTTTTTCCCGCTAACCTGAGTATAACATACATTACATTCTGAGATTATGGAAAACGGTGGCGACGAGTAGTACCCGTTCTGGTTGCCTTAATTTCGCTCAAGGCAGAGCCGCAACTTAGCCTAAGGGTTTCAAAAACTAGTCAACCACGAAATATGCTAAGAGCAGAGAAAGAGCACTTGACGCAGTTTTCAACCGAGCGAGCAAGTGGATTCAGAAAGAAGAGCTTTTCCCCCTTAAGTAAGCGAAGTAAGATGGTTATCTTTTTGTTGAGGAAGACTTTTCATGCATGGACCATCGCGCCGCAAGCGATCTGTGAAAATTTATCAGCTTAGGGCTCTTCGTTATATCCCGACAAACTCATTTAAAATTTTATCACTCTCCTCATTGATTGGCTTCAGGTTTCTCGCGATTGGCCGAAATATTTTATTTTAAGGGAGGAATAAAAACCCAATTACGAAGCTTTCAGCAATCTACGTCGCTACCGTAAACTGCTCCTTGAATGGATGTCAGGTGTTTCACAATGGCTTTAATGTTCAATTTTATTAGGGGCATCACTTGCGTCCCTTAAAATGAATCAGTTTAGAATATACAGGGATGTATTTCAAGAATCTTATCTCATAATATATGCCTTGAGAAAGAATATTGGAGATCGCATTGACTGTACGGAATGAATATTTATTTATAAAATCATCAAATGAATATAACAGGAAGAGAATTTTGGCATTAATAAAACCAGCAGAACCGGAGTAAGATCGGCTGATACATATTTTATTGATTCAAAAAGGAAATTTTCTAACTGTTCCTTTGAATTACGATGATGCCACGTGGTTAATTCGAAGGTCGACATGAAAAGAAGCTCAAAAATCTGAGAAGAAATGACTGCCTCTTAGAAGTTAAGTCCATCTTTCTTACGCGTTTAACTCAGTAGGCACGCAGTGGCCACTGGTCGTTCGTGCTTCCTCATGGAAGAGAGTCGTCATCCCTCAATAAATGTCGCACATTGGCAGGAAACCCATCTCAAAACTGGTGTTAACATGCCTAACTGTACAATTACAGCACTAGAAAAAATATCCTCCGTAAAGGCATGGTAGGAACTCGAGAAAGCAAAACTCAACCCTTCTAGAAGCAACGAAATGTAGCAGGAGAAAACGGTAAAAATCTTTCCTTTCGAACTGGCAAAAAATCTCGTACTTCCCCAGAGAGCAAAGCACAAAAAGGATTCCAATGGCGCAGTAAAATAAATACCTTTCCAGACTTCTCGAACGCACAGACACACTCATAGGCTTTCAAGATTTATTGTACGCACGCCTCAATCCTTCCCATCGCAAGTTGGAATAGGGAGTGGTTTGAGGAGGCGAGGGAGTAGAGGCGGGGGCGGGTTCATCCAGGCAATGCCGAGAAACAACTCTCTCGGACAATTTTTTCCCACTGCTGTCAACTTTTTTTTTCCGCCACCCGCGCAACCAAAAGGACCACGCCGCCGCCGTGGCCACGTTGCGTGTTGTGACGTCGGTCGGCACGCACGTGCTTGTGTGTGTTTGTGGACGACGTGACTGCATTCGTCCCGGGATGAGATATGGGAGGGAAAGAGAGAGAGAGAGAGAGAGTGGAGAGGATAGCGAGAGGAAAAAAAACAGAGGCAAGAACAGCGGGACAGCAACTGGAAATTTGGGAAAAGACCTCTCCGGGTTGTAAGGGGTATAGAATTCAGGTAGCTCTGGGAAGGAGGAGTCGGCTGGAAGGATTGAACTGGAAATTGGTGTGAAGGGCCCTCGTTTCGGGGAATTGGCCGGGGGGAGGCAAGGGAAGGAGATGGAGAGGACACTGGTGGGATGAGATTTTTTTAGGACGGTGAAGGGATACTAGGGGCGTGGGTGGCGGGAGATGGCTTGGGTGGAAACTAGGGCGAGGCGCCGGATGTCAGTTACACGGGCACCAGTTCGTTTCGGCTTCCCAACGGTAAGGCCGGGGCGAGTGGGTCAGAGGCGATGCGACCGCCCGAACGGAGAGGCGGAAATATTCGCGTTTGGGTCAATCAAAGGGATGAAGACCGCTGGGACCTCTTTGTTCGGCTACTTCCTCCTTCATTTGAAGCGGCGGATTGAGTGACTCCGTGAATCGCTAAAATTGTGAAGATGAGAATGGGGAAATGTCGATTAAACCAAAGCCTGGAAGATGCGGGGATGGTGGCTGGGCTACTGGCCTCCCATCCTGAAGACCCTGGTTCGATTACAGTGATGGGCTGATATTTTTCGGTGGCATCTCGTTCCCTACTTGGGTGCCAAGAGTAGAGCACCTAAAATACACTAATCCGTCCGGGGTAAAACTGGAGAACACTAGGTAACCTTCTTTAAGAGTTGGTCAACGCCGGCGCCAGGTACCTCTACACTCTTCCTCCATTCTCTATTTAATCCTTCATTTGCCTACTACCCTCCGATCTTTTAGGATACAGATTACCTCAGTGATCGGTCGCCACCTCAAATTTCAGCGTGCAGAAAGATGCCTCGACAGAGCCTAGAGACGCCAATGTCTTTCACGTAATTTCGAAACGCCGGAAGCATAAGGGAGAATATTTCAGAGAACGCATCAAGAAATATCAGTTCAACTCTTTCTCGAGGATATTTTAGGTAAGAAATTAAAATGTTTTAGGGAGGGAATTAAATTTTTCCATGTTCTCTCAGCCAAATCTTAATAGATAACATGTCATATGTTCCGATAAATATGTAAACTCTTATTATATGGAATTGTAAGCGAGCACAGGAACGTGAAATAATCGTCTAATTACTATTACCTGCTTTAGGCTATGACAATTTTGAAACAGCAAAGATAATAGCCCACGTATGAGGACTGGTGTAGAAATCTATTGAGGTTCATCACTAAATAGGCCACATATGTGAATTTAAAGGCATGGAAATCCAAATCGGAATCGCGAACATAAATGTGTACATCCCAACAGTCAAGAGCGATCTAAGAGAAAGAGACGAATACACGCATAACCATTTACTCCACCGTTATTAGAACACATTAGACAAAGGTTAGGACGTGAAAGACACGGCAAACCGGCTGGAATCCATCAAGAGCCGTATCCAAAGGCGGCTAAGTATAAAATCTCTCCCGCATGGAAATTATGACGCGTGCGGAGGAAGAGAGAAAGGCGATCAGCCCGGAGGCACGGATGACCGTAACTTCCGTCCACGCGTGGCGCTCGTTTTTTGTTATAAATAATGTAATGGGAAGACGGGGGCGGTGATGCGAAAGGCAATAGTGCGCGATTCAAGGCCAGTAACCTCAGAGATGGTGAAAATATTTCGGAACCTGGAACTGGTAGGAGCTACAAGTACCCGATCTTCCGTTGGCGGATTTAATTGGAATAAAATGGCTGGACTAGAAACGGGAGGTCATCGGAGATGATTAGCCGAATTTTGATTGGTGTAATGGCTCATTGAGGTCCGTATTTAAATTATTCGTATCCGCCACGAAGAAAAATACTGATCACCTTCGTTTGAGAGGAAATGCGATTACATTGGGCTGTATGCGTATGTAAGTCTCTCCATCCATCCATTCTCATAATAAACTCTCCCTCATAATTCTACCCAATAGTTCTCAATGGCGAAAATAATCTCAGTTGTCAGTCGCCTCCTCGGGATCAATGAGGAATGACGACAACGCAGCAAAAATGCCATAAAAATTTAAATAAAGGAAGAATATTATCGATTAAAAGTTAGTAATAGAAAATAAGAAACCTGAAGACGAAATATTCCTAGAGTGCTTAAGATGAGCACCAACCTCGACCACTGAACAAATCTGAAACTGTAATCGAGCGTTTTAAGAAACCAAAAGTGCTTAATTCACAGAATATTCCATCACGTGGAAACTGGCTATGATGCATGCAGCAAGATGTAGATGAAATATGCCATTACAATGAAGTTTAACTGGAAAATATGCAGCGCAAATGAAAGCATTAAGGAGAAGGGAAACGATTGATAACCTCTGATAAAATACGACTCCACTGGTATGCACATTAGAAGGGAGAGAGGAGCACAGTAAGGAAATGGCAGGTGGAATAGATGGATGAACGGTCAAAAGAACATGAACAGAAAAGAGATGGGTGAGGTGAAGAGTAGGGTGGCCATGTGAAGAGAAGACCACGGGGTGGAAGCTGAAGAATTTTATTTGAAGGAGAAAAGGGAGATTAAGAAATTGTTTTCGCGAACCTTCGGAATCCATTTGTCCTCCCTTCGAGAGAGGCGAATTTACACTCCATCCTAGTAGAGATAACGATAAGTCAAATTTCATTCCCAAGTGCTAGGGAGGTGACGGAATCACGGGATGATGTCGTGATATTAAAAAAAATACATAGTTTATTACTCACCTGTATGAAGGCATTCATCTTTTTTTCTTAACAAAGGCTCAAAAAGGAAATGAAAATGTGGGTGCTGGCGTGCCAGCAGAGGTATTAAATGGCAACTTTTAGGAACGGGACAGGTGAATGTGATGCAAAAACCACATTCCTCACAAGTGAGCCTCGAACTTGGCAGTTAAACAAACGGAGTTGCCTATCTCGACAGCAAGCGGTTATTTCACTGCCCACGGAAGAATATGTCCATGCAAATGCTAGCGATTCAAAAAATGTATACGGCCGCGAGTTCGAATCTCACCTGAGGCGCTTATGCGGAGGAGCAAAGCCTTCTTTGCAATTCATCAGCTCTGGTTAAAAAAAAAGAAACTGCACGAAAACTGGAAACACTGAGGAAAATAAAACACGAAAGTAATAAGGCAGAGAAATTCGTAACATCAGAATTTTTAAATTGATTTCACAAATTCCTTCATGTTATTTCACAGGAAATTCAGAGAAAGAATCTTATAACTCGATTTTATATTGATTTCCGACTATAGTTCTAACTGAACACCATTAATTAGAGTTGATTTTTTTCCGGGTTTTGTGTTATTTTCGGGAAAAATAATTTTCAATCACAAAGTGCCTGGAATATGAAATGAATGTATATTGGATAGCAAGTAAGATAAAATAAAATTATAAAACGGAGTTTAAAGGAATAATGTTATCGAAATAAGATATAATGGCCTATGCATTGACAACACCACGGCGGCGATTTCACGCCCATCTATTCACTTTGTGCATATTAACTGCAGACACTGTTTGGTAAGTTGACGATTTGATTCTCCTTCGGGGCTACGGGCGGCAAAGGTAAAGAAACGCCCCCGAATGCTAAAGACCCACGAACGTAATGAATGATGATCTATCTTTCCAATTGAAACACTTCTCCGGCCGAATACAAGTTTTTTTCAGAAATATGGAGGCAGAGAAAACTAATAACTGCTAATTACAAAATACAAACTTGAAATCATTCGTAATAATGACAAGCATCAATACTAGATGTCAATGCAACCTCGACAGGGAAGATCACCGACGAATAAAAAATGTCAACGCGCAACAGTGGTTATAAGGGGTGCAACTGTCCTAAAGGCCGGCATCGTCAAGATTTGAAGGAAAATTACCCCAAAAGGACTAAAAGAACCATAAAACTTACTATCTGCTCTGTTATAACCTTCGTTCCTCTATTTTTTTTTCAATTTACATCCAGGATGGCAGTAAGATGGCTGTGGGGTTGGAATATGGTCCATAAAGGGAACGGAGGCAAGAGCGTCTCCTGGAGCTACCAAAATCCCTTAAGATTCTACAGCCTTGCCACCTTCAAACCCTAGGAAAAGCAAGGCTGGGGAAATTGACGACCTTTATTCCTTTACCACGGCTCGGAGTCAAAGGACTGGAGTCACCTTCCCGTCGACGCCCCTAATCCTCCGGGCCACTCGGCCAACCTTCTTCCGGGTTCCTCTTCGCCGCGGTCACTCTTACCTAACACTAATTCCCCGCTCTGCAGCCCCTCGAGGGTTCCGGGTTTATTGCGCACTTACAACAACCTGTCTCCCTCGACCTCCCTCTCCCTTTCTCTTCACGCAACCCTTTCCTCCCTTCCATCACAACCCTTTCGTCGAAGTTTCTCGAAGGAGGTGAAGGAGAGAAGAAGAACAAAAAAGAGCACGCACTAACGGAGTCGAGAGGAAAGAGCGGAGTGATAAATGTCAGACTCACTTTTTTTTGCTCCCTCCAAAAACGTTTTTTTCTTCCGGTTCCATCCTGGGCGGCGCCGTGTCGCGCCCTTCGTTTGTTTTGTCCCAAGAATTCAAATCAGCCGACGACGACCCCGTTATTACGGACAAGACCTTTTTTTCTAATTTTCAAATCCTCTTTTCCGCGACCCTCCACGGTTCGCCTCGACCTTCCAAAGTGAGCGCCAATTGGGCAACAATCCTCATCTCTTCAACTCTCAGCTCACGGTGCATTTCTTCCCCTTTCCCAAAATCAGCCTGCTTCCATTTCCCCGTCCATGCTTCTCGTAAACTTCCCACTTGCACTCGGCGCCGTAGACGACGCAATGATAATTCTAACGTTATAAAATCACTAATTTTATATTATAGAGAATATATCTGTGTCCACGGATGCAGGTGCGAGAAATATAATCCATCATCAACCCTCAAAGACTCAACACGGATGAGGATTATCTAAGTTCGCATTTAAAATATCTCACTGGTTAAAAAATGTTGGCATTGTACGCACCTACTAAAAACATCGGCTACACCAAGGAGTAATCAATTCAAAAGTATCCTCCAGGTAAAGGTAGATTTCGATGAAATATGTAAGAGCATTAGGACGGTTTTGAGCAGCAATACCAATTGACCATGCATTTTTTAAAGGCTAATCAGAACATAATAGCCTGAGCAGAAATATTTAAAAAATGCTGAGCCCTCGAATTATAATCTCAATCAACAGTATTATTTACAAATAAACTTGAAAACCAAGTAATTCCCTTTGTAAACCGTCGATTGGGCTCAACACTAATATTTACGATATTAAGTAGGTAGTCTTCAACTATTCAATGGTACTCATCTTCGAGCATTTGGGTTAAAATGAGTTCCTTTCTGATGCCGTTTCTGGAATTTGCCCAACGGTATAGATTACTGCAATGACATACCCATGCCATTAACAGTGTAGTGAGCCTTCTCAAAAACCATTACGATCTTTATGCAGTCGTAATGGCCTCTCATTATTTGCTTGAAATTAATTGCCTCCCATTTGCCAATGAAGCAGGGCTTTTGAAACGAGGGACCTAGTGCCATAATGAATGAAAGAGAACATTTTTACCCAAGCGTTATTAAGGGAGAGGAATATGAACGAAGACAATCAAATGAACCTACAATAATTTGCACCTTGGGAAATAAAACGATAAGTTTTATACTAAATGTTCATTGAACTTATTCTGAGAGACACTGGGTGCTATAGGAAAGAATATTTACGGTTTTAGTCATTGAACTTTACGAATGAGCATTAGGAATTAACTCATTTATCCCGTTAGTGCCATGTCCATAATTTGTCTTTACAATAAAACTGCTATGCAATCCCTCCATATCTCTTCATGACCTCTTTTTAGTCCTTCAGGTTAGTTTAGAAATCTTAAATCCAACAGGAAGAAGGTATATTTCCATCAACGAACAAATCAGCGGTCCACAGTTAACCGATCGAACGTATAAACTTCTTACTCAAAGCCTATTCTTTGTTCCTATATGACTGCGGGTAGCACCCAATATATACTAACAAACAACTGGAAGGTACTACTGACGTGACTACAATATTGTTGAGGGCTTAATTCCAACCATGTGTGGAAACACAAGGCTGGGGAAAGGATTTTTTAAAACAATATATCATGCAGGCTGGAATGGAGAGAAGTAAGCGTTTCCGGAAATGGCTTGTGAAACTGCGAGGAAGTGTTTGACGGATTTCTTACCCTCTACGAACAATCCCTGCAGGAGTTACCCACAACAACTGCACTCTTCTCAAACAATTGGACAGCACCCCTGACCCGAGAATGAGGAGCAAACACGCTCATTCTTTCGTACACGCATTACTTCTCCTCATCCTTCCGAGACAGAGCTGTAGCTCGGAGGAATAGGGGAGCATCCTGGGAATGCTTGGCACACCAGACTACCTCCAAAGCCCCATTCCCTCCAGGGTCATTCAGGCTCCTCTCCCGGCTGTTGGGCAATAAGCCCATTCCCTCAGACCCTGCCTCTCCCTTCCCACAACACGGAAGAAGGAAAGCCCACAAAACGCCCCCATTCTCTCTAGGGTGGCACTGTGAAAGGTTTTTAGGGAGGGGTGGCGGCGGGGGAACCAATTGCACCACAGCATCGGAACCAAAGGGTTGACCGACAGAAAGAGTTTATTGACGCACGTAAAAAAAAAGATGTTCCCGAGAGAGAAAGAAGGAGGCAATCCCTTTTTCCATCTTTCCGAAAAGGGGAAAAGGAGGCTGCGTGGAGTGGGTGGTGAAAAGGGTTGAAGAGGCTTCGGTGGGATGGAAAAAAATTCTGAGCGTGTGTTATTTAGGGTACGCAAGGGGATAGAGGCCATTGCCACGGCTCGCCTTCGGATGGGACTCGGGAGATTTTTTTTCTTGAACGAGGGTGGCAGGTGGGTGTAAAATGGGTTTGAGGGTGTGTTTCGAAGCCAAGTGAGGGGAGAGCTAAAAGATGGGACTCAGAGAAGATACGCAATTGGAAACGGGAGTGTAGATGGAGAGACCCTTGGTCTTATCACTTTAGTCGCCACAAAGTCGAGGGCCCGCCAAAAGAGCACATCGTGCAGTAGTCGGATTAGCAGCGGTGTGGCTAGAATGCTGGCTTCTGAAGCGAAAGGTCTGGGTTTGAGACGGCAGCGGAAATAATTAACGGGAAATTAAACCCTTATTTGGGTGTCTAGAGGTAAACACTTCGATTGAAGCACTATTTCACTTTGATGGGATGCTAAACTTAGGTCCCCTTGGCGTCTTACGCTAAGAGTAGAAGAAGAGCTTATGCCGGTAGAAGAATTCTCTCTTCCTACCTCACCTTTCACTTCAATCCTAATACCTTTCCTCGCGGCATGAAGCGCCGATTCATAAGAAACAGGCTCGAATTACTTGAGTAATGGCATCCCATGCTAAATAAAGTATTTACAGGCATTCGGAAATGGGAAATAAAATAAGGAATCCCACCCGCGGATTATTTAATCAAGACAATGCAGGTACCTCGTTGACATTAAGATACCTTCATAATGTAAGTTGCGACACCATTTTGTATTAATTAAAGCCGAAATTCATCATTTTCTTTCGGCTTGTAGTTCAGCATTCGTACCACTTATACCCACTTCTAACGTATAACAAGATACACACTACATATGATATGTCTTCTTGGGAAATTGAACGGGTATTCACAGAAGAGCGACGAAATAGATTGTTATTAGTCATTTGGAGCATATACCTCATCATATGACCAATAACGAATGATGCAATATTAAAGGAAAAAGTTCACAATCGAAATCACCAACACGGGAATCGCTTAGGAACAAAACGTAACAAAATAAACGAGTAAAAAAGAAATTATATCCCTCTCAAGTTATAAATGTTCAATTCACAGTAACACAACCAATGAAGTAGAATTCTGTGCTTAGAAATCAAACTAATGCAGCAATTGTGTTATGAGTGGCGAGTGACTGAAAAAATATAAGTAAGCTATTCACTAATACGGCTAACATACCATTTTTCCGGAATCATAAACTAAGAATGCAGGTGACAGTCGACCACCCCCTTAAATATAAATCACCTGAAAGGAGAAGAAAAACATAATTAGAACATTTTGTTAAATGTAAAATAAAGTTTTTCAAAATCAAAGTAATGAAGCCTCATTACTTGATGAATATTTTCACCGTCAAAATAAAGATCTGAGTTGGTACGAACTCTACGAATGTTGTCGTGAATTATCCAGTGACTTGTTTAGAATGGGGTTTTGGGTGTACAAGTCCCTCCCCTTCTGAGCAAAAAAATTCGTTCTTAGCAGAGTTTTAACGATGTATTAAAAGAATATTACAAAGAAGAACTCAACTATAACAAATATCCAAGAAAGTGTACATAATTTACCATATTACTTTAAACGAGCATATTAGAGCCATGAAAAACCCGTTTCAGCCAGCAATGAAATACTCTTTCTTAGGTATGTTCCGGTTTACGCCACAGGGTAATCACAATAACATATCATGACATTACTACTAAATAAAGATAGAAGTCTGAAATAAGACGAATATTCAAGATCTTTTCGTCCCTTTTTGGTGTAATCTAGGCAATGTCCAAGGACAAAATTTGCACAAACATCATCGCCAGGAAAAATAGGAAGCAAACTCAAAATTTCCAAGGAATGTGAAGAAGAAGTAATGGTATCAGAACTCCAAATCCAGCATTAAAACTTCATTTTAACCGTGAAGAAACAGCTCAAGTCCCCCTATCGCAGCAAAGTATTCACCATGGCTTTTTTCGGTTTGTTAGCCGGCAACACAACCTATAATTTCAGGGAAACGCAAAAACTACTTTTTGTGGTAACTATGTAGCTGATGGCACTGCTGAAACATATAATTCATAATTTAAAGGTCATATACCGCAATCAGGTAACACTAGAGCATTTTCACATTCAAATGGTGGAAATTAACTCGAATCCACTCATTACTTTACACGATTCTAAGAAAAGAGGCTGGCAATTGACGGCGCGCAATCAGAGTTGGCACCAGTAAATGATTTCCAACGGTTCTTATTTACTTCATTTTCAATTCTGCCACTCCTATGCCTGTCTCCTAAGTCTGCTCATCTTTCCTCGCCCTGGTATTATTTCACAACGGGACTATTGGCACTCTGAAGGGATGCAATGCCTTCACCAACTAAATACCCATACTGTTTGACATTGGCTCGATTAATAAAAAAATATAGAATTTATGTGGCGGTGGATAATTGTTTAGTTAAGCTTACAATCGAACGAAAATGGATCCCGTAAAATAACAATCGGGATGAAGGAAGTTCAATGAAGATACTGTTTGAACCACTGGCAGCGTTGGACAGCACGAATTGCTAGAATATGATAACAGATGAAAATTGCTGCAAAACAATTGGTTCCTAATAGTTAAGTTCAAGGTCCATTGCAGTCAATGCACCCATATATATCACAGTAATTAGAGAAAATTTTCTGGTTGAAAAGGCAATATATAACGTGATTCACATCCTTATCAAAATGGCCAACATGCCTTCCACATTATTAAAGTTTCTTCTAGCACCTCGGCGATTTCACTCTCAATAAACATATTATTGTCCACCCCGTGTATACTCTAACTTACTTGCCAATTCAAACGGGGAAGAGAGATAAAGTATACAATTAGAGGGCCAACATTAAGAAACATCGTGTAATCACCAATGAAATGTTTTAAAATACTTTAAAATTCGCATTAATAAATGTCGACCTTCGTCAAGAATGGCCATCACAATTTAGCATCCCTGAAAGAGAATATAGAGGTTTTGTGTTCTACGGACATTTAGTAGCCGGGGCAATTAAGAATGCATTACCATTTCCTCAAGCAACAGAGCTTGATGGATTGCGTACAGATTAATAACGACGAGAGCGATATGGAGGGAGTTATTAGGAATGTCCTGTATCAAAATAATCATGCAGGAAAGCAGCGGCATCTTCTATTAATATCAGACTGCTGTTCCTAGACACATCTTGAAAAGGGTTTTGGTGAAATTCGTGCCGCGCGCATCCTCAAATATTTAAACGTTTTAAAATAACATTTCATTACGAATTTATCTATTAATGTATTCCGAGATGATATCTTAGCTGCTACTCCCTCAAAGAAATGAAAATGACCGGATGCCTTGGAGGTACAGTAGGCGTGCCCGACTCAAAATTAAGATTTTTCCACGGCGCCAAGAATCCCACCGCTTTGAATATGATTAACCGTCGTTTTGATGCGGTCTTAGACAATGGTAACGTCATGATAAATTTTCAAGCTCTACAGTGATAACTCATTTAGATCTTCCAAGCCAACGGACACGTTGGATAATTAATTTTCTTACTCTGGAATTTATCCCTTTTTAATTGCAACTTTGTGATTTTACATCTTTGTGTCCTTAATGCCCGCGCATTATCAATTCTGTAATCAAACAGTAATTTTTCAACATTATAGCCACTAACGTAATTACATGAAACCAACAGAAATAAAAGAGTAATGAGGAGAAGGGTTATTTCGCTATGGCAAAATATTTAAAAAAATATTTTTGAGCTGTAAATTTTATGGATTTCCGCTGCACAAAACTTTGCAAAGATGCATCTCAAACGACGACAAACATTGCCATAATTGTTCATTTGATTACCAAGGTCTTTTGAATATATCTGTGCAAAGCCAAACCTCCATAGTCTCAATGGCTAGTGTGAAGCTATTAGCTGATAGAAAATAATATTTCTGCTTCTTCGCCAGCCAGCTGCGAGAAGAATATAACCGTGAAATGTGAACTTCAAGAAAATTCGAAAGTCTCCGTTTATATATAGAAATTTAGAAATTTTTATAAATAATTACCATGACCACTCCTGAATCACCACATAGGTATGCTTTGTAATTCGCCATATGAAAGCGTAAGGCGATACCGATTGCCTGAGAGCTAGGTTGCGCTAGAAATATATATGATGTAGTAATGCACCCGAGGTGGACGTATGTGCTTGAGGTCGTCATATTGACAAAGAAGAGAATACAAAGAGATGATTCTTTAGGACTTGAATCCTTACCCAAGGGTTTACTTATGCTTGGTCTATCACAATACTGAGAGTTCACAATATTAAATCCACAGGAATAAGAATTTCCTCACAGTAGGTAATTTGCATCATGAAATATAATATACCTTATGTCAGCATGAACTGAATGAATCCAGGGTTAAAGAAATATTTAGTCCCAAAGTAAATTATGGACCTATTTATAGGCCAATGGCAGAAAATCCCTCCCTGGGCATAATTAAGGACAAATAGATCGTTCTCTTACAAATTAAACATTGAAACCCAACAGCTTCGACAGCGTAAACTTATTTGCCACTATGTTTTCATTTGGTGACACCCCGTAGCTCTCTCGTCTCTCCAACCAGATATATGGCATCACACGAGGTGTCTATATTAAAACGCACGGAAAGATTTTGGCGCTAATACGAAAAGACAACGACAAATGCCACAGATTGAGACGGGTTCCCCACGAGTTGGTTTTAGGGCCAGAAGCTTTTATCTTTCCACCTTCTCCCATTGAATTGTCTGCCTTCCGAGATGTTGCCTCGTAAGGAATAAGCACAAAGTGCAGCGATGGGGAAGGGGAACTATTGTCTTAACCCTTCCGACGCTGAAAGAATGCGACTGAATGAAAGAACAAGATCGTTTGCCACCCAACACCTCTCAATTCTTCTCGTTTTTTATGTCCTTCTGCATCTCTCCACGACCCGACACTCCTTTCGCAACTACCTCGACGCCGCACGCGGAGGTTACATTAATTCTCTCCTTCCAAGCTGCCCCCAACCCCTCACCTCAAGGCCTCCAAGCGACGACGCCGGCAAACCTCCCTCCCAACTACCTCATGCACTTCCCCATCAAAGCGATTCCTTTTCGCCTCCTCCTCCTTTCCCCCCCCCCCCCACACGCACACACTGAATTTTCCCTCACTCCAGCATCTAATGCCTCTTCAGATTTCCTCCCCTCCCAACACCCCCCCCTCCTTCCCGCCCCCACCTCTATCTCGCCCACCTCCACGCGGCCCCCGACTCTTGCTCATTACAGCGGCCCTTCGTCGTCGCCGACCTCCCTTCCCTCTCCCGTAATGACCCCCTATACCTTTAAAAACGCCCTTTCGCTCCCACTCCCTTTCTCTCCTTTATTCCCTCCCAATTATCTCACCCCCTCTCTTTTTAAACCTCTCCCGCATGACTCCTCCTCCTCCTCCCTCATTTGTTCTTCTTCGCATGGGTCGCCTTCCCCCTCCGGACCCACTACCTCCTCCCCTTCATCTCTCCCTCCCCTTTTCATCCCCCGAGGACCTCTCACACTTATCCGCCGCCCTGAGTTAATCACTACGCCTCCTCCGTCGTCGTCCACCCTCAGGGACTCAGGGTCCCTTCTCTCGAGGTCAAGCCTTCCCTTCTTCCTCCTACATTCCCTCCGGGCTACTCGGCCACGACCACCAAATGTTGCCCCTCCCCGCGTTTTCTGAACTGCTTTCGGTTTAACGGCATCCTTCGCACCGTAGAGCTCTATGGACCGCTCGCACTCTTGCGACCTTTCACAAAGGCGCCAAAGCCCTTTTTTTAGGACAATTCGAGCACAACATTTGCCAGTCAGTCGACGGATGCAGGCGATACAAAGATACACTTCTCTACTCGATCCATCAACATATATTCCGGATGTGATGAATGAATTATTCAGTTGTATTCAGAGTTATGCCAACTGCTAAACGGAGCCAGATAAATACTAAGTTAAACTATGTAATTTGTTGTCGCTGGTATGCCTTCGAGGGAAAAGCAAATAGTTGAAGAATTTAAGAACAGATAATCAATTATTCTGTTGTATTCAGAGCTATGCCAACTGCTAAACGGAGTCAGATAAATACAAAGTTAAATTAATTTGTTATCGTTGGTATTCCTTTGAGGGAAAAGTAAATAGTTGAAAAATTTAAAAAAGATATTCCTTATGAATTAAGAATAAATAAAAGAGTGGATATCCATAGAGGATGATGATACAACTAGAGAAAATTACGGTGCACATGTAAAATTAATGAAAACTGTGTAAATCAGAGGTGATTTGACTCGAAGGGAAATATTTTCCAATTGCTAATAAAAGCAGATATACCCTAAAAAAATGCTACATCTTCTGGAATTCACTTTTTATCCTCTTGAATTGTCTTACTTTAGAGTAATCTTAATCTTAACGTGTCTCTAATTGTGAAAAACAATTGAATCATGAGTTTAGATAAGGGCTCATCTAGAATTTTTTTTTCAAGAGGCAAAAAAAAACTGAATTTCTGTCAAACCACCTAACTGTTTGTAAGAGCACAGATTTTTTTCCTGAAACTTCTGCTGAAAGCTTTACGAAAAGCAGATATGAGCTCTTCTCACTCAAAAAACATCTGCTTATATGAAAACATTCAAAAAGAGGGAATATGTCCATTTTCAAAAATTTCCGAGATGAGCCCTTTTCGAAATTTATGATTCAATTACTCCGATTCGTCCGAGTGCTGTTGCCTCTGTCTGCACGTGGCAGACAGTATGTGCGAAATGACCTTAGCCGTCGAAGCACGTTAAAAAAAAATACTACTATGATTCAATTACGTTCTTCCTAAAGCCCACTCCAAACCTATGTGTCCTTCATCAGAAGCTTATATAGAGTTATATTTTTCCTTTGTATAGTTCTTATTTCCTACATTTTAGCGAAATGACCAGAGATATATTTGGTGGCATGAGGAATTGTGCTAGGTTAACGCAGGTCAGAGTGAGCTGAGGAGAGTTTAGAGGGAAATGTAAACGGGCTGCGAACTCAACAGCGGCCGCAGAGAGAAATTTGATGGGCGAGAAAGAGGGATGGCTACTTGATGAGGGGAAATGAGGGTTTTTTCTCTTTCTCGGGATAAAGGGGCAGAGCGGAGGGGTTTGAAGAGGCGAGGGTACGTGACGGTGGATCAAGGAGCAGCAGGTAGTGGCAGGAGGACGCCCCACCGGAGAAGGGGCGAAGGGAAGGGAAAGGGTAGAGCGGGCGATGACGGTTTTCGAGAATGTGAGGGACCTCGTGGATTCCACACGTAAAGGCCGGCTTACGATTAGCGTCAATGTAAAATTCAACCGCGAGTTCAGTACATACATTGGTGCTTACGAAGCTCTAATGTTCGCACGAAAGCAAAAACCTTGAACGCCAATCGTCGACTCCATAGTTCAGCCAGTCCCAACTTCACGGTTCGCGGTTGACGCCAGCCCGTTGTCCCGAGTACAGTCATTCACTTGTCACATTCACTGTATTTCTATCGTTTCCACCACTAGTACATCAGTAATAATCCGCTGATATTATTTTAAGATCTAAGCTGCGTAGTTAATTCCGGCCACTATGATATACGCACGTATATCCTAATCTACGAAAAACGTGTACCGTACTCGTGTTTACATTCACGGCGGTGGATATGTACATGAGGAAGTGCAGCCGAAGATTAACGGATATGGAAGGCAATTGCCGACGCAAGTTCATGTTGACAGGCCAAAGTAATCCGAAATCGAGAACGTGACTTCAAATTCGCGGTATACGTTTTGATTTGGCTCCAATCGTAAACGAGGCTTTAGTCGTTAGCTAGACTTTGATTTCGAGGCATGTTAGAATGGACGACTACGGTGGATGGTGAACAGGGGAGAAATATTATACATTAACTAGTCAGTTTCTACGAGAGGAGTCATAAGGAGTCGCATATTAGGGCCCCACCACCTAGGTGAGACATTTTACATGCTAACAATAAGTGGTACGTTGTCGTTTTTGGGCGAATATTCTTGTTAGTATAAAGATTCCGCTGTCTAAGGCCAGAGGCTGTTTTCGTTTTTCGTGAATACATAAAAACATTAGATGCGGTGAATGTGACGTCGCTCCTCGCAGAGCTTAGGTAAAACGAAAAGACAGTAACAGAAAAATATACATCAAGTGGACTGAAAAGGTTTTTTTAAGACATTGATCTCCTTTTGTGATTGAATATAGGAAGGAGGTGGAGTTTAGGGCTCGGAGATGGAGCCAAAGGAGGTGGGGCAGATAGAGTGGGACATTAGGGTAGGGGAAAATGAAAATATTTCATTGTGAAAGTTCCATCAGAACGGGCTAATGAATATGGAAGAGATGAGAGATTGGTATTCAAATTCTCCATCAAGACGATTTCTTCATTCTACAACTACATTACAGTTTCATTTTACCGCTATGTTGATTAATATTTGAGATTTACGCGATATATGTTGCTTGCTGAACGATTTCGTATTTAAATTGCACATGGACCCCACTTCAATTATCGAGGTTTGCAAAGTTAATGGGTCCTTGGTTTGACAGAGGAAAATGACCACTCTGCAAGACTGACAAGGATATCATTGGACAAAGCATGTGACTGAGACTGAGAATTAAAAAAAAAGAGGTATATAACAATAAAACTGGATGACGTGGATATATCTAATCGAAAAAGTTAAAAAAAAAAGTAGCTGCAGTAAGATTATTGAAATAAGTGCCCGTTTATGAGCGAGTGCGTGATGAAATTATAACTTAAGGATGATGAAGGGCAATGGACATGATTTGAGCACTATAAATTAAGTTGAATTTCGAATTAATTTACCAAAAGCGGTATTTTCATATATAAAAGTCCACTCAGTTCATTGTTTCTTTGCTGGAAAGTACTCCCGATCCAGTGTAGTGGAGATTTAACAAACAGAAACTCAATCGGGATACTTCACATGCAAAATACCCTTCAACATGAAGTGAAATAACTTCATTTCATCACTCGTTTTCATTTCCCTTGTAAACAATAAACACAATAATAATCCACGCCAAATATAAAAGAATATCAAACTTGTCTTCAATGCACTAAAAATATACCCCGGATGACTACTTCTCAGACAAAAAGCACTGTAAGACTAAGAAGAATAAGAAAATTAATAGGGCGAATCTGAGTAGTTGGTAAAATTAACTGCGTCAGTGATTTATATATATTGCCATAACGATAAAAATACTTCAACACTAAGTTATACCATTAATAGAACTTAAATGAAACCAGGAGATTGTATATAGGTAAGTATTTTTGAATCACTTAGGGTTACACCCAAAGTGTTTACATTAATTTCAGCTTGGATGACTCATTACTCATCGACCACGCCTCTCATTGCTGTGAAAGACTTAATGATTTCCCGGCGAATGGTGAATTTTCCACCCGAGAAGAATTCACTCATATTGCCTTCATTTCGGTTCCTATCCTCAACCATCCAGCAGAATATATCGTAAACTGCGGTGAGAAATCTCTTCGGAAATGAGTTTCTGTGATAGAAAATTGGAAAATTCAGGTTTCTATTTTTTTAATGCGGGTTCTTCGTCGGTAGTTCAGAAAAAAACACAAAAAGCAGGCGGTAGTTTACGCTTTTAACACCCAAAATAGGGGTTAAATTGCTGTAGATTTGGGTTTTATGCTGCCATCATCGGAGGTACAAGGCGAGGGCGATAAAAAAGCAGATGCCGTAAGAGGGTGTAAGTGGGGAGAAGGTGAATGAGAGTGGGGCTAAAGGGGGCAGGGGTATTGGGAGAGGGAGATAGGGAGAAACCGTTGAAGGGAAAACGACCGAGAGCAGATAGGGGAAAGGAACTAGCGAGTAACTACTGCTATTATGACGGAATTAGACAAGCCGTGTTAATGGTGGCGCGAATGAAAATATTACACAAACAGGCGATGAGCAAGATAATGGGAGAATTTGAAGACAGAGGAGGATAGTAGATAATCGCACGCGATAAGAATTCAAAGGTGCACAGGCTGAAAGAAGAAAATGGTAATTTGTGATTGAAAAAAAGTGCCCCGTTATGACAAAAACACGAAAATATGTCAACTCACAATGGCCAAATTTATTTTTTATCAGAGGTTGGAACCGTTCGACGGGAGCACGCTCGATAAACTATATTTAACCATTTCCAAACCGGAAATCTAATGAAATCAGGAAAATGACGGAAAAAGAAGTAAAGTTTGCCAGTGGCATCCTAAATCACTCAAAAACTGTGTACTCCTTCAACAATACGATGAGAAATGGAAAAAAATGCAAACTGCAATGGTAGCCTAAATAGTCTGAATAGAATGTTTTCAGGACTATTTTAGAGTAGCGATGATTTTCACTGCTATTAAGCTTGGTGATGCGTTAGGCTTCATAGTTGAAAAGTTTTCAGTTAGCGATAGCTTGTTTTTCGTATAAATCATGCGCAGCTCCATTAAAGATGCATAAATTATAAGTTTCCAATCATTGCGATTGCACAAATAATATGGTACGCAGTCACGCGCGCGGGTGCGAAGATATACACCAAAGACGGTGAAATTCACCATGAAAAAATCATTTGACTTGACCTGGATTCGAACCCGAATCTCCCAATTTCCTTTCAGGTGTGTTAGCTAGTTACACCTACAAGCCATCTTTATTCAAGGCGAATTTCAGCCATAATAGCTTAAATTGTAGAGCTCTGGTTTCAAAAATGCAACTCTATACCACAATGGAGTTTAACAGGCAATGTTAGCCAATACATATTCTTTATTGTTCAATCGCAAGGAATAAACAGCATGGTAAATGCAATATGAAGATTTAGCAGCTCTTACACTTGAAACTATGATTTTCGGAGATCTTTTTCGATCCCTCTCATATCGTTTCATGGTGTCACCAATCCTCGCGACTCAAATTAGTACTTACCGCTAAAAGTAAATTATCATTTGAAAATTTAAGAATCACAAAAATATGTGAGGTAATAAAATATCAATGGCACCTGCATTAAGTCGCTGAATCTGAGATACATTGAAGCGGAGAATGGAGAAAGAGTAGTGGTAAATTCTGCATAAATATTGAAGGAGAACCTAAGAGCAAACCAATGGAGGTGAGAGAGTACCTCTCTGAGTGCAGAAAGAGTGAAAAAGAGGGAGAGAGGGAGGATGAGAAGGCGGGATGGACAGAGGGAGGCGGGCACGAACTCGGAATGAAGGGATTGATGGTTGTTTTAAGGGGGCAATGTCGGGAGTATTTCAAGAGGCGTCGAATGTCGAGCACTTTTTTTTCAGCTTTCGGCATCCTTTGAAGACGGAAGAAGGAATCTTCGGCTGGGGAAAGGAGACGTAAGGAAGCATTGGGAAAGGGGAATTGGTGGGAGTACAAGGACGGGGAGGGGAGGGAGGAAGGAAAGAGAGGTTAGGGGACGGAAATGGACAAGGAAGAGAGGGCAGGAAGAGGGATAACCCTTTGGCTGGAGCCGGTGGATCCTGGACTGAGCGAAGGTGGGAGCCTGAAGAGGGAGATGGGGAAGGCGGCGTTGACAAGTAATCCATAACACAATGTTAAAGAGGAGTCGGGGATGGGGGGAAGAGAGGTGGACGGATGGGATGAATTGTAGCGTTTTAAGCAGGAATAATTGATTTGGATTTTTTTTCATCCCGCCTCGGCGATGACGTATCCCTATTTTCATCGAGTGGGAACGAGTTTGATTTTTTGCTCTCGTGATAATATGGCTCTTGATTGATGCCTATGAATATAAAATCGTCCATTTGAATGCGTAATCAGTAATGCCTATGATGCAGGAAAGGAATACGAAATAGCGGTCGAAAGTGACGTGAGACGACTGCGTAAAAAATGCCTGTTTGCACAGTACGTTCGATGTGTATTGACTATCAAACTTTTGACAGGTTCTCATAACGATACTGCTTTGTATAGCCAAATGAAGCACAGAATGATTAAAAATAAATGAATGTAAACTTGGGGGGTATAATTGGAATTATCAGTTTTGTTTAAAATTTGTAAATACGATAATCGGTTGAACACGGCTAAGGATATCAGGAAAATGAAAAGTTGAAAATAATATACAAATGTGAGCATTTTCAGATTATTAGTCAAATTAAAAATATCTTTCAAGCTTTGTTTTTAAGGGGATTTTCGAAATCATTTAACAAACACCTCTTCTCATTAATTTTATAATTCAGGCTGTCACTATTTTCTCTGTAATGGCATGTTAAAATATATAATTGAGTTGTGTAAAAATGTATGACTTGATTATGGCTAAAATTGCATATAAATATAATGACTCTCTCCAAACGGTCTTTTACCTCCAGACTCCCATCTACATGTGATGCTTCGTTGAAAAGAGTCTTAAGAATTAGATACATTCCATTCATTCCGAATCTGTCGCACTCCAAACTTCTAATCCAGCTCTCACCTATCGCTGTCTGTTTGATTCTATTTTGTTCATTGCTAATAGCTACTTTTTATTAATTTGCTTAATTCAGTTGTTTGTCATATAGTTCGTTGCTTATTTGTTTTTGATTCTGTTGTTATTGGACTTGAGCAGTTTTTTGTTCTCTTTGTTTGCTGTATGTATATAGTGTTTGAATTTGAAAATATTTCGATTCAGGCGCTTGAATAATTGAAATATTTTCTCACTGGGAGTATTCTTGAAGGAACTACACGTTTGGGAAGGATAGAAAGTGAGCTCACGCCATTTGAATTTGACGAAGGGACGGAATAGCCTAAGTACGTTAAGTGAATTATCACATCTTTCTGCTTGGAATATGTTTTCTGTAGCTGAAGTAAATTGGAGAAATAATGTGTAAATAGTGGATGGGGCGTCGAGGCTTTGCGATTGCATCTATCCATGACGCTGTCTAAACAAACTGAAATGGCTGATACGCATCCAAGATGTCCCTCACCGATATAAATTGACAACAGGAAAATTTTCCAATAGCTCATCCGATCATGACCTAGCTGATATCCAAGAAATATTAAAGCGCATGGGACGAGGTGTATAAAGAAAAATCAATATTTAAAAAGTTAAATCGATAAATAGACTGAGTGGTGACGTTAACCTTAGCAGTTAACAAAAATCAATATTTCTAAATTGACTTCCCAGGAAGTTCCCAGGTTGTTCAAGGGTTTAAAAATCTGCTTAAATGTTACAGTAACACTCTACCGTTGCACGCTAATTAAATGGATTACGAGGCTGAAAGCCTCATTACTCCCTTCATTTTTTTGGTCACGGCAGTATACCTTCCCTTTGTCCTGCAAGTTGACTTTTCAATCATTCATAAGGAAAAAACTCAATACATGGAAAAAATATGTTAAACATTCACTTGGAACGTTCCACGCTCGAGTAACTAAGAAACCACCACTGTACACCGATTTTTGGCGTCAATGCCAGTTGAGAAAGCAATTCGGAAATCCGATGAAGTTCGGGTGGCAAATGAATTAAGGAGGGAAGTACGCCAATATTGATTACGTCCTCGCGTGATGAGGCGTGTGCAACTAACGTTTAGGTTTGGAGGTCCAAATGGTGGATTGGAAACATAAGACCTGACCGGAAACGATTACGCCGCTGCCAAACAAGCGAATAACGGTAGGCGAGCAAATCTTTCCCGCCCATTCCCTTCGCCCCTTGGCGCGCTTCGGCGAAGGGAGGAAGCGGGAAGAGAATACTCCACGCCAACCTTCACGATAAAACGCTCACACACGATCCGGACCAGCACGCTAATTGCGGCGTAATTTCGTATTCATTAAGAATACATGAATTCTATTGGTAGTGCTTGGCTAACGGCCGGTACTCAGGCAGAATTGAACGCACACAGCTGGTTTAATGACTGCAAGAATAGATACGCTATGTGTTCAGCCAAAAATTTCTTTATCAACTCCAATTGATTAGGTTCAGCATTTTAAAGGCTGAGTTGGAGTATTACATTAGAGTTAAAGTTAATAAAATGCGATTCATTTCAAAAGCCATTTCTCAAAAGAAATGAAAATAATTTTGGCTGCTTATTTTTCTTCGTAAGAAATATCATGAACTATATAATAGACCAAATTACCTTGGGTTTCCAAAAGCAATCAATCTAAGCATTGATAAAGAAGGGGTTGGTGTCCAATACTATTAATAAAAGCATAGAAGTTCGCATGATATTTAAAATTTACAAGACAATATATGTGAAGAGATTTTCCCATGGTGCTTTGTAAAGGTTGGCTAAGTTACTGAGGCCGTTTAAGTCGGGGATGCTTTTTGAGATATTAAGTTTCCTCACAAAGAGTTTTTCAGAGTAATTGGAGGCAAAATATTTTGGGAGCTTTTCTGACACAAAACAACGGCAAGTGAAATTAAAAGCAAGGGAATGGATACTCTCCATCAATGTCGCCAGGAAGAGTTAAAAACCGTGCAAAGATTTTGAAATAAAAATGCCGCTTATAACTACACTTCAGCTTAATTGCGGAAGTGGGCAATTCTTTGGGAAAAAGTCATTCTTAGAAATTGTTTGGGACCATTGTCCAGTGCCTTCCCACCTCAAGACGGTTCTTCATTACTAATGCTCACAACGTGGCTTTAGGTGTGCATAAATCACAAAGATTGAAAATATCAACTCCCGAATATGTAGCAGTAATTCATAGAAGGGTATATATGCATATGAATGAAGTGCTGTATGCATAGAAATGTGTTCCAAGTCGAATACTTTTACACCCACGTTTGTTTTGATGAACAAAAGAAAATTCAACTCTTAATCGCCGATACGCACACTTTCATTAGAGAAAATAACTATAGGAAATATCAGGAAGATCAGCCGTGGCTATCGCTAGAAAGACTTCCAAGATGAAAAGGTAAAGTAAAAATACAACATTAGATCAGAAATTTCTCTGGTACAGTGAAAGTTTGACAATTTTAAGGGATCCTCATACTCAACCTCGAATATATTTCGCTTATTTAAAAGCAAAACATTATTAAAACTTCCACTCACATATTTACGACCATTCTCGTATTTCTTCAAGGTCAAAGGAAAAAATAGATTAAAACTTTTTTTTGACGCACAGTGACTCAGCTCGCCATCAGACGAAGAGATGGATGCCACCGCAATGCGACGACTTTTCGCCTCTTCTTTTCCTGAATATCGTCGCCAGTTTTACTCCAAGAGAGAGAGAAAGAGAGAAACAAGAAGGAAGAAAGGATTTTGTTTACGACAGTCTGCCAGCGACACCTGTTGGACAGACTCTGAAAGCGCACGGAGGGACAGACGAGGGCAAATAAATATCTCTTCGTCGGCCGCGCCGCCGCCGTCTCCGACCGAACACAGTGACCTCTTGGGAATCACCTCGCACACGGCCCCGAGTCTTTGAAGCGGAGAAAGTGGTGGGGGAAGGGGGATAGGATGGGGGGAGGGGCTCTAATGGAAATGGAGGGTGAGGTTGAGGGTTGTGGAAAGGTGGGAGGCACTGGTGGTTCTCCACGGAACTCCCGTAGCGATCAAATCATTACAAGTGCAGGTTCAGAAAAGAAACAACAAAATTCAATTCGGGTATTTTTTTCAGAAAAAAAATGTTTGTCGACCCAGTTATCTACAACATAATATTTAATTTTTACTGGCTGGAGGGATTAATTAGATTATGGTTCTGTTCTTGGAATTTCAAGAAAAGAGAAACGCGCGAATAAAATGCTTTTAGGAATGTTCATCATACAAGGGTAAGCAGATTGCATCGAGAAGTGAATGATAGATTAAAACTAGGATCCCAAATGTTTACAGCATTAAATATCTAAAAGGAATTCTAAATTCTATTGGGCACTTAAATTTCAGCTATTTTAGATAAAGTCGAGCAAAAAAGAATCGAACCATAAAAACGAAATTGATTCCAAAGAACGCCATATTGACGGCAGCAGGATAGGGATTGGAAAATCGATTTCGATTTCAATCGAAAATCGATTATCACACTCCGATTTTCGATTTAATCGAAGTCGACTTTTTGTTTTGAAAAACCGATCAAAATCTATTCTAGCCGATCGATTTTCGATTTTTAGCTTACTACAGTGTTTGAATTTTGCCAATCGAGCTGCGCCAGTTCGTAAACCGCCCTCCAGTCGACCGCAAGGCCAACCCCAATCCACTACAAGCCTGGAAGGAGATTGAGGGAGAATATCCCCACGTATAGAAACCAGCCAGTAGGATTTTATCAATAGCTGCCTCTTCCGTGCCGTGTGGGCGACTATCTTCTCACGCCGGGTTAATTGCAACACAAGTGCGAAATCGATTATCCTGAGAACAAATAATTATGTTAGTTTTCTTAACGGCTTTGCAAACAAGCAATAAAAAAAATTCTGTTTTTCATTTTGTGGTATGCCCACTTTTCAATATACAATTCTTATTGATACTAAACTATATGTAATTTTCTTGTTATATTATTTATACGTTAAAAGTATCTGTTATGGATTATTACTTTCCTGTATATCTTATTTATATCTTTAGAATAATACTATATTGTATTAATAAATTTAACTGTATTCGGTTCTTATCCATAGTGCTTCCATTAACCCATATTTTGAATTTTGTTACAACAGCGCATCCGTATTTCAGCAGAAAATTACTTTACTGATAAATATCGATTTCGATTTCGATTTTTCGATTATTTTGGGCAAAAAATCGAATTTTTAGAAAATCGATTTTTAAAACCAAAATCGAAAGTCGATTAATCGAAAATCGATTCTGGATTTAAATTTCCAATCCCTACAGCAGGAATCGACCACTAGCGGAAACCATACACTATATAGTCTAACTAGTTTTGACGGATGAATTATCGAAGCAATGCTAATTATGAGTCTGAATTGATAGTCTCTCGCTTCATTCGTAAAAATAATTTGCAAAACAACAGAAATTATATCCACTACAGTGCACTTTTTTCAAACTTTCCAAATTTCATCGGCAAAAGAACATTTATTAAAAAGGAAAAGATGCATTTAGCAGGGATCTAAACCAAGGCGTATTTTTGATAAATTGCTCTTATTCAGCATCATCAAATCGACAATTTTTCTGCAAACCGCCAATTTTTATCTGTAGTTGAAGGCGGACAGGGATGCCCACTATAAGGCCAGAGGCGAGGGTGGGGAAGGGAAGGGAGTATGGAGCCGGATCGTCATTAAAAGACCACGCTTCGGCGAAAAGGTTAACTCTTCGTGGAATTTGAAGAATTCGAAAGACAAGAGCTCTTGTACTCTCGGAACGATCATTTTCTGGGGAAGTCTTTTTAACTGCCAAAGGGCTCTCTGGCTCTCCGTCTGTCTCTCACGTACTTAGACGCTCACCAGAGAGAGAGAGAGAGAAGGAAAAACAATAAAGGAGGACTAAATAAAAAGTTTCTCTCATCGCAAGGACGAGACAGACAGCCGATGCTGCTCTCCAGCGATTAAGGCCGAGCAGAGGGGAATCTCCTTCTCTCCCCATCATTCTTCTCTTCTCTTCCTCTTTCGTTCCCTTTCACCACTCCCCCCGTCTCCTGTTTTTTAAATACAGGAACCGTCTCCGCGGCCTTAATACATCCCTTTCCCTACCTGCGTACTCATCGGCCTCCTCTTTTTGTCTTCGTCATACCCCAGCACTTTGCTCCCCTACCCCCCGGAATCCACTCTCATATGATTGGCCCTTCATCGAGACGAGAAATTTCAAGTATTGGCCAAGGACTGAAAAAAAGGGGCGCCTTAAGAATGGCATTTGAAAATTAGTCCGACTGACTGCATTGCTCTCGGAATAAATCGTTGTCTCTGGTTTTGTTCGGAATAAACTGAAGAAAACGATAAATGACTGCTCTTTTTTTTGTTTTTGTCAACAGAAATCAGGATAACATGTCATATTTTATGTTGAACATCCTTTCAGAAAGAAATTTAAAATATAACGTTTAAGACTGTCTATAATGATAGATGGCTGTAATGCGTTAAATTGCAGCGACATGCATGCCATGCATTTATTTTTATTCGCTAAAAAAATAAGGCTTAGATTACGCATTGATTTCCTCATTTACTGAAAAAATGAGTGCAACGGGTACCACCAACTCCTCGATAACATATCATATAAGCGAGTTATAAGAAAGTAGGTGTTAAATACCAAATTTCTGAGGATTTCTAATCAGTCAATGCGACATCATTTTGCCACTATATACCTACCTCGTATTGAAATAATGAGTAGCCAAACGAAGAAAAGTTATTTAGTCAGATTAAAGTTTTTAAGGGGTACGATAAGTTTAACCGGCACTTTTTCTATCTAGAACATCGTGAATCTGACGATCATATACTAAAAGATAGCAAAGAAAAATGAATAATATGAAATGAAATATGCTAAAATATTCAAGAACATATGAAAGGGGCCAAAAGAACTAGTAAACAGAAGTAAATAAAACCATTTTAAAATAGATTAAGCTCGCTTTTGATGAATTGGTAATAATTGCACTATCATCACAATTTCTTCTGAAAGCAACAAGAAAGGTGGGCATTGTGAGCGGAATAGACGAGGAAAAGGGTTTCTCTGCCAAAATCGCTATGAGTTCTTCTTTTGTTATGTGTCGCTTTGGAAAGATGTTGACGATCAAATGAACGAAGAGCATTTCCAATGAAGTCCTGTGAATAGCTGAGGAGAAAAAACTACGGAGCCAACTCCTTAAGGTCAAAGATAATCTGGGCCAAAAGACTCCGGGCGTTTACTGCACTCCCTACAAATGCGGAGATGTTTACAATGGAGAGACCAGCTGCAAAATTACCACAAGTAAATAGAGCACAAGAGATGCATCAGACTGTGGTACCCGGAAAAATCCACAGTCGCAGAGCACAGCCTCAACTGGAACCACATATTCGCTTTTGAAGAAGCTAAATTACTTGCCAGATCCAATGGGTATTGGGACCGGCTGGCCCTGGAAGGGATCACAGGTTAGAAGACAGGAAATACAACCACGATACGAGATACACCCTGAGAAACTCTTGGAAATAAATAATCAAGAAAATAAAAGACACGTGAAACAGAATGGAAAATACCGACCAATGGCAGAGTTATCAGTCGAAGCGTTGGCAACAGCCGCCTTTTTAATCCGGTTGGAAACCCGAGAAAACTTTATCAACATCGTTCGCCGGGAAAACACAAAATCCTTCATCAAATGAGGAGAAAAGAAGCTTAACCATTTTAACAATGGCGTCCGTTACAATGTATATGGTTTTGCTCAAGTTTTGTTGGGCTCTTTTTACAAAATACGACTTTATAGCCATAATGGCTATTACAGAGAACCAACGCAACCCAACATAACTTGACTTCTAATTTTTCAGGACTGAACACTAAATAAACACCATTCCTCGTATAATAGATATCACATCCGAGAGGGTTGATAAAAAAGCGAAGGAGAATAAACAAATTTATTGGAAATTTTCTGAGAAATGACTGCCACCTGAAAGCATTCATGGAGGGGAGACTTGACTGAACAGTTAACAAGGAAGTAGAAGAATGGGATACATCCTCAGGCAAAATGTATAAGTAATAGTCCGGCAAATGTTAAAGTAATAACATATGAAGGGGTGGAAGGAGATAGGCCAAGAGAGGACGGACAAGGGGTTAACGGCAGATTAATCATTGGATTGATGACCGCTTATGATGATAATTCTAATATATGCCACGTAATATTAAAAAGCCATAACGGTGTTCCTTACATTCATTAAATACAGAAGCACAAATAAACAAGAGAATGACTTCCTCTTATGTTCCTTTAATCTGCAGAAATCGAAGTAATTTGATGTCTGTAATTCCCCATTCGTATTTTAACGCAAAAATGCCAATCAATGGATCACATTAATCAATGAGGATTGACATTCAATGTTAATAAAGATCATCATCATCCATCGTATAAATTATCTATCAACTTCGTCCAGGAACATTACTCATGAATTTTATTGCCATAGCTCCACGGGGCTATATGGACTAAACATTATCTACATACCTTAACTTTCATATATTTTCAAATAGTATATATTGGCCTATATTCTGAGTCTTCATTAATTGGCTCACTTGTCATAACCTAAATTACAGTAGTAATTACAGTTCGGTATAGAGCCGCTGAAGTAAAATTTGCATCTAATCAAATATTTTCCTGTATTTATCTCCAATTATAACTGCAGTGAGCGCTCATTTGGTAGCTATGATTGTGTTTGATTACGATTGAAACGCCTTAACCCTGCAATTGAATTATTAAAATAATTTCCATTAATTAATATTGCGTTCGCCTTGTAATACAAGCCAATGAGCAAGGAACTTTGCGAGAGCAATGGCACCAGCGAATTAGGTATATTTGCGAGGAAAGCATGTGGTAATAAAAGTAGTTGGAAGAATAGCCTTGCAACAATATATCCTGATGTAGATAAAGTGCGTGCCAAACGAATCATTAATCATAATAAATGACATTCACAATAAAAGGAAGTGAAGAATGCAAAATCCATAGTTTTCCGCGAGCTATGAATAACGATTACAGAATATTCAAGGCTTGTTCCTTTATGCTAAATAGAAAGCATTAATATTGCTCGGGATGGCTTACTTGATTGGATTGGCACAGAGTCTTTGAAAGTTTTGCAACATGGCATGAAGTCATTTCATTATCTGCTCAGATAACTTGAACAGAGAATTTTCCAATGCCTCCACTAACTGACAATATTGAACACGAATCAAAATCATTGATATAAACAAAAAAGAGGCATTACATTAATATAAAACCTGCTTTAAAAAACCTTTGAAAACATATGAAACACTGAATCACACTTATTACTAAATGAATATTGCATTAATCAATCAAAAATTCCGAAAATGCAAGTCTCCTCTCTCTTACATTTCAAGGTAATAATTATTTTATAGCTTTATATGCGTAAAAAATATCTATTAATTCAACCAAAGACCATTAATCAAAGTGTGTGTAAAAATATCCAGATTTAAAATTCGAGGAAAATTCTATTCGGATTTTTAACTCCACGAAGAACGGCACTTCCGTCCATTCCACAGCGTTATTGCAAGGAAAAATAAAACAGGTGAACAGTCAGCTAACAAATTAACTATGCTTATTACTGACATGCAAATATAATCAAACATGTTTTAATTTCCAGTAGATTCCATGGAGTGTTAGTAAAAATACATTGTAACATTGTACATGAGGACGACATGTTACGACAAAAGACCTAGCTTCAGCAGAGAAATTATAAACCAGCGAATCCGATGAAAATGTACAAGCCTGGTGGTATTAGAGTAAGAGAGAGTCAAGTAGTGATGAAAGAAAGATCACTGCTCTGATGCTATTCAATCACGCACGCCACATATGTTCGTAGGCTTTCGAGCCGTGCAAGGTGAACTGCCGCGCGATCCTGAGCAAGCTAATTAAATTAGCATCGCAAAGCCCCTCTTCATGGTTGGTTCAATTATAGCAATTGATCTCCCTCCGTCGACTTGACCTTTGAGGATTTTTAATCACTCCCCTCTCCTTCGGTCTGAAGAAAACGGTCCACAATTTTCAGCGATATTTTTTTTAAATATATATAAATCTGTTGATCAGGAACATGGGGATCCACCTTCTCCAAAGCCATCGATATACCGCCTACTCTCCCGAAGTTAACCTGCCACGTTCATTATTGCCCTCTCTTACTCCTCACTTACTCAAAAATGATAAAACATTTACTTTTCCATTCCCCCCCTGCTTTATTCTCCAAGTTTCTCACCATTAGTTTCCTGGCGAACTCAATGTCAATCCTTAACTAACTCTCATTAACCACACCCTTTCGTAAGTTGAATTCTCCTCCTCTTCTCGTCTTAATCCCACTTCCTTCTTCTCCTCCCATCCTTTCTTCCCTGCTTCCCTACTCTTTGAACCCTATCAGAACTTGGCTCTTTTATTCTTCGTCACGCCTCCTATCGGTCATCATGCCCATGCCTTTCAAACGTCCCATCCCTCTGCCTCCGCCCTCCTCTCCATCCATTTTCCCCCGAAGCCCACCTCCTCCCACCTCCACATATCCAATTTCACGTCCTCCCATCGTTCCGGGCACTCAACAGAAATAGCCAAGGTAGTCCATGAAACTTCCCTCACTCGCAGTATGGACTGAAAGAGTGAAATCGACAATGGGCGGCTCTTTCAGGCGCTCGATTCGATTTTCAGTAGTGCCAGCGAGATGAATCAGTACTACTAAGCATTACTACGTTATCGGTGAAACAGTAAAGAGCAGTGTTAATGATGATAATGATTGCGACTTTGTTCAGGGCGAAATTAGGGCTGTGCAGCCCTCTCTTCCATTTAACCCTCACACGTTGACACCCATGCCCTGAGTGGAAGAAAACCCACCCAGGCGGGACTCGAACCCGCGACCATAGGATTGGCAAGCGAGGACTTTACCCCGCCGCCACTGAGGCCAACAGTACGTCATTTGATGAGACAAATTGCCCAATCCATGGAGTATTACAATTTTTAGTATTACAATTTTTAGTATTACAATTAGAAGATTCAGGCCAAACATGGACTTTTAATATCTTCTCTCCACGACTACTGCTCACCCGTTTTGTTAATAATGCAATGAGAAACAAGCCTCTCTATCAAGGATAGCTATTCTCTTCGTTGGAGGCTGTTTTCATTAAGGGTTAAAGGAAAGAGTGAAAAAATAGTAGCGCAGCATACTCAATGATAAATATTTACTCTAGACACTTGAAAGTTGAGTTTCCCTCTTTTTAGGAACTACGAAGTTACGCTCATTTTCGTCTCTGAAATCGCCATCTTTTAGTTTTTACTTCAGGAGTCTTTTATTAACTTAACATGGCTTTGGCCATGTAATTTGACTTAAATTAGTTTAAACAATTTTATACTATATGAGTATGGACCACATATTTCTCCTTTGTTAATATACTGAAAGAAGTACTACAGTGACTGTATTCTTATCAATGTTCATTAAATGAAATAAAGAACATTTTCACAGTGCTGATGAAAATTATATGAGGTAATTGTGCTCGCTAATGAACCGAACAAACAAACCCGCGCAAAGCAATTAACAGTAAAAAATATATTTTATTGCTAAAGGAAGATAAATGAACCAGCTAATTTTTTATAGTGGATAACCGCTATCTTACGCTTTATTCGGTTTCAAGTTACTGGGAATCTCTCTCGGCTTCCTTTTAATAGTAATATCTTAGAGCAACTGCCAAACCAAAGCTGATGCACATCGTAGTTTGGGGGGATAGGAGGGAGAGAGTAAAGCATTTAAGCTGTAAATGGATAAGAAAGTTGGCATGACCGTCTAAACTAGCCTCCACGCTTCTCACTCTTACGATAACTCAGACCGCAGATGTTAAGGCATTTAGTACACTTCCAAGAAATTCATCTCTTATCAGCTTCCATTTCCGAGCTTAATACACTCATTCTACCCGCACGTCCTCCATTCCAGTTCCCTCAAATTGCCCTACGTTCCCATTTAGTTTAGCTGCCACCAAAATCATTCTCATCTTCATCTCATATCTATATTTCTTAGTTCGGTTACTTTTCTTAGGAACGAAAGCATCTACTTTCACTCACGTAGACTTTATGTCTTTCAGCTGATCCTGAAAATTGCTAGCATTCGGAACAAAAAATATTCGGTAAACAAACATGCGTTACGAAAATGTAGCCTAAACATAGAATTTTACTGCCAAATGCGAGTAATCCTAACCATAGTACATAGAGGATAAACACTGCGCTGTTTGCAGAAAACATCGCGAGATGCTTGAGTAATGGAGTGTATGTGAACAAACGGTAAAGGCTCATTATCAGTCATAACCGAAATATAAGACAAAAGTTGATGACCAGAACTATCAAGTCGCTTTTCATTATTTTAGGACGCAAGTTGAAAAGAATAAAAAAAACGTTACTGTCAATTTATCCAAATTGTTAAGAACTTTTATCCACCCAAGTCGTATTATTTCGAAGATATAGTAGCATGGGAAAGGCATTCCAAATCAAATGCATGTCAAATCAAATCAGAGTTTATACGATGGAGTAGCAGAAAGCTGTAGTTTTTCGATAATTTTCTTAAGAACCTAAACGAGAACATGTATTTTACCCCTCTTTAATTATTAAAACATTTACATCCCCAGTTTTATAATCTCATAGCATATCATCATATGTTAGCAACAACTACTTAGGTATTGTCAGATCCAGAGCATATTTTTCATATATCGACTGAATCAAATTTTAAGTAAGAATAAATATTCTTACTTAAAATTAGTTCCCACTTTGGGCATTATCGTAAGCAACCATATTTCCAACAGAGTGACTATTAACGAGTCTTCGCTTTTTGCAAAGACAAACAACATTTGTGACGGTGCCGTTTGAATATTTTTCACATAATAAATACAGGTTTGCCTTAAGTTATTACGAAAACTTGAGTTAAACAACCCTAATTCGGGGACGAAAAAAGTAAATATAGCCAGCCGAGCATAACAATAAAAATGGGAAGCACTCACAGAAGGTCGAAATGAGCTACAATGCAGCATCATAAGACGTAGGAGTTCCACATAAAAGAGACAAAGACCACTATAAACAACAAGAATAATCGTTCAGCAAAGGTTCACGACCCGTGATTCTCAAGATACTATCTGGGTATACGAAAATTTTTATTCTTAGCCTGTTCTACCAATTGTCCCGCTAAATAAATTAATAAAAGGATTTGGGGTTCGCTCGGATTTCTTTTTATATTAATTTTTCTTAAAAATTAAACTAAAATAAAAAAGACACCCAGCAACAAGATACTGAGACTGACTGACAAGAAACTGAGGTTGAAGGAATATCATCCTTCGACATAGGAAAATAATTAGACTTATTTAATGCTGTTGAAGAGAATGGTTTTTCGGGTTCCCATCCGCGTTTATCCATTTTTGGTGGATAATATTTCGCCAGCGTTCCAGCTAGCTTCCTCAGGTCCGTTGGATTGCAGGGGTTTGGTCCGTCCGAAATATTGTCCACCAAAAATGGATAAACGCGGATGGGAACCCGAAAAACCATTCTCTTCATCAACAAAACTCCGCGGAAGCCTTAACGAAAAGATTATTTAATGCTGTATCTACAGAGGAATCACATTATATAAGAAATTACCTCGCAAAAGATTCGAGTAGATTAAGGTATGACGTGACCAGTCAACAGTACGACACTGAGGGTACGATTGCTAGAAAACTGTGCCACTACTCGCGTGTTAGTGCATGCGTGCCCGCGCATTCGTGTTCCACGGGCAGTGCGCGCCCTCCTCTGCCGCTCATCTTTCCACGCCCTCCGCCTGCCCTCTCTCCACGGAGCGGCCTCGCCCCACCGAAGGCCCATCAATCAGAAGTCCATCTCCGCGTCCCGAAGATGCGCCGCCAGCGAGCGGGCAGATGTCGGCGGCCGGAGGGGGGAAGGGAGCTTATATTCTACGCATATGTATATATATATATATATGGATACACATGTATATATATGTATACATGAATGCCCTACCTTCCTGCCCTCACCACTCCCTCAAGCGTCCCATCCCATCGCCGCAGCACAAACTCTCATCGTCCCCCTCCTCCTTCCTCCCCCCAGATGGAAATCCCGCCCCTCCCGCCCTGCCCACCCCTTCCGCTGCCTACCCCCAGCACATCTCTCCCCAACCGGTTTCCGATCAGACATGCGTCCTTCCCCACCTCCCACATCAAGCACCTGTGCTCTCTCTAGCTCCGTCTCATTACTCGGCCGATCTACGGGGAATCTCGGGCTCTCCCACACCCACCCCACTCCCGATCCCCTCCTCCTCCTTTATGCTCTTCCCTTCCCAACCCCGTGCACCTCCATCCCTCTGCATGTGAGCATAAATATATAGGTACCAATATGTGCTTGCGCTTTTACATATATGTATGTACCCCACTCCTATTTCCCCTCAGATACGATCTGCGCCTCGGGGCTTTCGCCTCGCCTTCCGAAGTTGCTGCTGCCGCTGCCGACGCCGCCGTGCCTCCGGTAGTTGTCTGCCTCCTCCTCCTCAGCCCCCTCCTCCTCGATCTCCCTTTATCTCCCCTGGATACGCCCCTTTCCCCCCCATTCCTCCTCCAGCCTCCTACTTCGTCCTTCCTTATTCGCCCCCGGGCGCCTCAAAGCTCCCCTCTTACCTCTCTCCCCTCCCTCCCTCCTCCATGATAACCCCCTTCCTGGCTCCTTCCCATCAGCCCACTCTCTCCACCCCCTCCCCCCTCCTCCTCCGCCCAGCGTTCCATCGCCGCGGGGAAATTGCCACCGTTCCACACTCCGAGGGTGACTCCCCTCCTCTCTTGCCTTTAAGACATCTCGGAATTCTTTCTATATCAACCCCCCTTCCCCCCCCCCAACCCCCTCCCCACACGCCTCAAAATCTCCTCTACACTCTCCTTCTCGCATGAGCGCTTTTCCTACCCCACCTTCCTTCTTCTTCCACCCACCGTCATTATATCCCCATCTCCACCCCTCCTCCCTCCCGCTTTCCTTTCTCCATCTATTCCCTAGCTTCTCTCTCCGTCAACTCGTAGATTTTTCACTTTCCTCCACACTACTTCCGCCTAATATTCTCACGCCTGTTTCCTCTTAGTAGCGGAATACTTCTAATGTCTTCGGAAGCGATGGGCGTTTGGAATTTAGCACCCGAGCATGGGATGTACTGGCAAATGAAGAAGGGCCTAGCATGATCTTAAATTTCGACGAACTTTGAGTGAATTACTGCCGTAAGCAGTAGAAAAAAAGGTTGGAGAGATTGTGTCCCAGATTGCAAGAATAGCTGAAAACGTGCTTTTGATCTCGCCATACATCAACGACGATGGAATTAGCATGGCAAAGAAACATTAATACGCATTGATAAAATTAACAGGTAATGGAAACTTTATTCTCTTTCGTTCCATCACCGTAATAGTATTTGTACATCTGATTTCATCGTTTCAACGCTATGCAATATTATATCCATAGCGAGTGATGTATAGAATTTATTCTGTATTAGATTTCCATGAAGGCACAATTCGTTCAATGAAAAAGATTCCCGCATGCACGTTTATAAAATGCGCGGATCTTATTATGATTTAGCACGATTAGATACATCCAAAATTAACCTGAACAAACGGGCCACTAATACCTCTAGTAAGAGTGTCTTCTCTAGTTACCCTTATTATAACTTCGCCGGTAGCTATATTTTAAGATGATTTAATCATATGCATTGTCTTTTCACTTTTCCTCTTAGATTTTTTCCCAGTGGGCCCACTATTCCAAGATAATTAATACGCCCATAGGTTTCAACCACCAAGGAATCTTCCGCGTTGTTTTTTTTTACCTTTTAGCTCAAAGGCTATGAATACTAAGGTCTTTTTAAGCGCTGCTGAACTCGTCACTACAATAACATTTTAGACGTTTCGCCTGAATAAGTAATAAAACTCAGAGCCGAAAGCAAGCTAAATGGATAGGGTTTTTAGTTCGGCAAACATTAGGTTTCCAAAGCATACACATCCTAAAATTACTTCGTAAGATTGTCATCAGCGTTTCATTCATATTCTAGAAAAATATCAGAACGAATTCCACGACGAGTCTTAAGAAAACTTAAACTAAACTTCGCGACACGTCGCGCATTTCCAAATAGGCATAATCTATAGCCGGTCACAACAAGGAATAACTGTCGAGTAAACTCGGCCCCAGGATGATAACGATAAATTTGAAAAAGATAACTTCACTCGTATTTGATTCACTGAAAGAAGATGAAGGCTGATATATGAAAACCACATAAAATAATCTATAGCGCAATATAAATACGATGAAAAAAAGAACAAATAAGTTTTGGCTGACACAAATCAAACTCACATTCACATGTTACACCTAAGAGCAGTCTCGCAACACAATATTCTTTCACCTAAGAATAGAAATTAGTGATCTCCACCGGTTCTCTTTTATACACACGTTTCCCCTTCGAAATACCTGCGTTTATGTTCCGAAGTCCATTCTCTACCTCCTCAAGCATCACAAACGGCCCAGCAGATGTAATCCCGATTGATATTCCCATTCCTAAAGACATAGGAACCACATAGTTCGTTTACCTCGCTACTTCGTGACGATTTTGACCGTCATTTCACCTGCTTTAAAAAAATATATACCCATTCGTTCTCCCGCGCCATAATTTCCACCCTCATCCCTCCCTCCAAGGAACGAGCGTATCTCTGGCGTAAAAATGACGTCATAAAATCGGTGAAGAGGGTGAGTAGAGGGTTAATGATTTTATTTCCACTTCCTTTCCTAAGGTCAGCCTTCCGTGAGTGGGAAACTTGAAGCAGTGTTTTTGTTTTCACGAAGACATTTTTGTGAAAATAGCTCCAAGCTCCATTTTCGATCTCGAATCATGGCAGGATTTATTTATCGCCATAATGGACACTTGAAGTGAGGGAAAATGTTCCTCGAGTAAGTTCTCCATAAATAAGATCTTCAAAATAATTTTCATAAAATAATCGGTTATGATTTTTATTAAAATTCGTTAATTTCACTTATTTTTGACCTTCTGTGATTCGTGGCTTTCCAAATTGGCATTATAAAAAAAATTAATTTGATTCAGGGCTTTGACATGGCGAGATACACAAAACCCATGAAGCAAAGCAAAGAGAAAATAGAAATTTTAACGTTTTTAAATGATCGGCTGAGACATCTGAACATGTCGACTCTCACTGTTGGAATACCAAATTAAAAAAATATACATAACCCTAAACGTCTTATGAAAATAATGGCTGTAGTGGGCAACAAAGACTCGTGAATTTCTTTAATTCACCGCGCTACATAATCGGTTTACGCATATAAGCGCCTCTCATTGTTTGTGATTGAAATTCAGTCTTTTTTTTTGCCTCGCAATCCCCACGTTCATTCACTGGCGGCAAGAGGAAGATGCCGCTTGAACTTTTTGTTTCCCTGTCAGCGTAGAGCAGCGTTCCCTTGCCACCTCGCTGGAGACGGACCTAATGCATGTACGCGTAACTTCTACACGAGTACACGTCTCAATGAGCCTTAAGAGTATCGGGCGAGAACGGTCCCTCTCTGGAGCTCCGTGGGCGTGGACAGTTCTCTCACTTCCCATACGACGACGTTCAATATCATTCACGGTCGCAACGGCTGTGTGGGCGTCCCATCTCCACGGGCTCCATTCCGAAGCGGAAGAGAAACACTTTCTCTCATCTGAGAGAAAAAAATGAAGTCGGTAACGTTATTTACGGGCAGTGGACGGCGGTTCTCCTTTGCTTAACACTTAAAAGCTTGACCAAACGCTTTACCAGCTGTTTAGCTAATTAATATATAACACCGGAAATTGATGCCGAACTCAGAGCAGAACTTATACTTGGAATCACGTTTTATCAGTTTTATCAGTGCATAGACAAATAATGTATCCGAAATAATCATTCACTCTTGCAATTTTAATGGACTGGATATCAGAGGAACAAGAAAAATATTTTAATGAAATACCACAAAATAATAATCTCATAATATTATTTTTAACCATACGGAAAACCTACGAATGCATAAGGAACGTGAAACGTGCAATAATTATTCAATTTGAAGTGACAAGATTTCAAAGATTTATCGAGTTTATTTATGTAGTTTATTGTTATTGATTGGAGTGGGCTTCGCTTGGTAACCTCATATATCAACCTCATCAAGCGTAAGATTGTAGCCGAAGCTAGCGTCTTTAAAAGGTGCTGAATTATGACAATGGAGATTATGTAGCAATAAATTAGTTTATGTAATTAGCTCAGATGCCACATATTACGATGAAACTTCTAGGTAAATTTAATTCTAAAAAATACGGAAGAGGTGAAATGGTTTTTTAACTATATGGAAGAAGCAGAACTATTCTGGGATATAAAGTTTCATCTTCGGTGAAGATTTATCTACTAATACGAGCTAAGAGAGTTCGATCGTCTCAAGATATTGCACCGTAGATTATAGCAACGGAAATAAGAAATACGCCTTTCAATCAATTGTTCAAAGCCTTTCTTTATTCCCAAGGTGATTAAGATGGGAAAGCTAATGATACCTTTATTTGAGTTCAAAAAATAAAAGGTAGATATCTGCATTAGATTTCTTAGTCACTCGATTAGATTTGACTTCGATACTCAGAATAAAATGAATTGTCATACATACATACAAGGAGCTCTCTCTTTCCATTCCAAAGCTACTGAAAGCAGTTTCAGACATCACCTCGCTCATTACTTTAAAAATATCCAATTCTTCTTGAGCAGAAAAACTGAGCATAGTCTTTCTTCGAACACTGGAGGACAATGACGAAGATGAATGCTCTCTTGCATTCCCTAGAACAGCCTAAAGCCATTATCTATCCCCGCAACGAGAAAGCCAATCTATTCAGCCATTGAGAGAGCGTGCACACCCTAGCGAATGCATGAATGACTGGAAATCGTTGTAAACGAATTCTTGTTCCTGACTGTCGTGTGCGCGTGTGTGCTTGCATGCAGTTGTGTTTTCGCCTTAACTGGAAGACGTTCATCGCATCGACCGCGGCGAAAACAATCGAGTGACTACAGCCGCCGCAAGAGGACTCAAAGGGACGAGAGAGAGGATAAAGTGCCGTTTAGGTCCGACGGCATCACCACCGAGACCGCTCTCTCCCATTTTGTATTCCTCCCGCCGCTGTCGTTCTCACTTGAATCGCCGATTAGTAATACGCTCAATTGATGTCGCAACGAGAATGGGTGATGGGTGAGATGCTTTCTTTTTTATAGGCGTAGCATTTGTTTTTCTGTGTCGTAACACCGCGACACGTGTGGGACTTTGCGGTTTGCACCCCCCACAGAGGGCTTATTGGATTTCAAGGTGGATAAAATGTTCCCACATGAGATTGAAGCTAATATAAACAAGCATGAAGCGCATTTTACCGAGGAGGAAAATTTATTAGATGCTTCACGACGAGAGTCGCGCGGAATTCAGTATAACTATCAAATTCCAGTTAAGGCAATGGGAAAAACTAAGGCTCAATAGAATGGCCGAAGAAGAAGAAGAGGGGAAACAGCTTTTACACCGAGATTTCCTTCGGAATAAATCTCGTAAGATCAGCGAAAAAATCATTGAGGATCATATGATCACTTCACTAGGCAAAAGGGTCTATATTTTGTGGGTGGTCCAAGATTGATAACTTTTCCACTGCGCTCATTTCCTCGCCATCATGTAATAAAATCTCAATACCACTATACACATATCAGCCATTTTTCCCAGTTACTTTTTAAGGTAAACAATTAGAGTAATGACGTCACTCTTATGCCTGATTGAAATGCAATTATAGTGAATTGATCATGAACGTCATGGGCTTAAAAATTTATTAAGATAACTCATCTCAATCAACAGAAGTACACAGAGACCAAGAGTAGAAAAATACGTAATAACTAATTGATTTTTAATCCTAGCTCAAAATAATAACCCACCGAGAACTCATGGGAAACCAAAATCCAATCATGTTTTTTAAATGAAAAATGCGAAGCACATTCAGGTAAAATATCATTAGTAACCATATCAAATACTCTTTCTCCGATAGTACCACACGTAGGAGCATTAGTAGCAACACCTTATTCACATCCTGCATATTCGCGAGGCATGGAATTGCCTCCGGTGTCTGCTCAATGTATTTAGTGACACATAGGAATAGGAGATTGAAATAAAAAACTCCATCTATCGTTAGGCAGTCAAAAAATTATAATGATTATTTATTTACAAGTTACCACCTGTATATAAATGTTTTGAGGAAAAAATATTTAAAAATTTCTAAGTACCTTCCAAAGCTTTTGAGAGGCCTACTTCGACATAAATTACGAAAGTATTAAATTATTAAGCATTGGTACATCAATCACAAACATTGAATTTTTCCTCAAACAGGACCACCTATCCATTGTCTATATTTTTTTGAAAGCTGGAGCTGCCGCTCACTCGCTTTCGTGAGATTTCCCGCATTTTTCTTCTTAAAGCCGCCTCGCATTTGCGGCGATAGGCAGATGCATCGGGAAGCAGCACACTTTCAATTAAGATTGAATCCATTGGCGCTGCGCGAGGTATTGGACCTAAAATGGCTCGCGCCGCGCGCTATCATGACTCGATCGCTTTCGGATCAAGCCGAGAGAGGGCGGCCCCCGCGCGCCGCGTGGGCCGCGAGATATGCGGACCCAACAAACTCAGGCTAAAGAGGCGAATCGGACTAATGGGTAACAACATCACAGCGTTTACCCGTGGAAGAGGAAGCCGAAGGGCCCCGGGCGAGACTTCCTCACTCCCCCGAGCCCTCACCCCGTAAGAGAGCGCCCTCTTCCTTCTGAAACTGACTCTTCGTCCGCCATTCTTTTCGAGATGCCCGAGGCCAAGCTAGTCTTTCGCATGTACGCTGCCAAGCAGCGCGGTTATAACGAGAGTCGGTTGTCCATCAGATTACAGGGAGAGGAGCTTTTATCGGTGCACCATTTCGATCTAATCGATATCCGCGAAAACCATAGTGAAATTAATATGTTTTTCTCCAATGTCAGCCTCTCGTAACGTGTATGCCAATCTTTCAAGACAGTTATAGAGTTTCTTGGTTATAGAATTGGGTCTTCTGATGCTCTAGTTACTATGGCCATATCGTGCAACTTGCCGTCCATCCTAAGGTCATATACCCTGACAGATTTTGAGAATACCCGGACTAGCCGCTGTATTACCTTTAAGGAGTCACCCACAACATACGTGCGACATTCAACAGAGGAAAAATCATTCGCCTTGAACGGGACTTGAACCCGGATCCCTTGATATCGCGGCAAGTGCTTCAGCCATTTAAGCTACCGAGGAGTCCGTCTCCCTCGTGGATTACTGTGGGCTTAAAAGGAACAAGATGTTCATGACAGACGGACATGCAATGTAACATCTTTCAACGTCTAGTTCTTTTAACGCTCACAAAAGTACTTGACTATCTATAGCACTCGGCACGACATTGAGGGATCCGTGTTCGTGTCCCGGTCAAGGCGAATGATTGTTTCCTCTGTGGAATTCCACCTTAATCCCTGGCAAATAATGCATTCGTACTCAAGACGGAGCTAGAACCCGTGACTTACAGGTACTTGGTAGTACGCGTTTCCGACCTGGCTACGTAATGCGGCCACTTTTTCATTAGAAGAGGTATCCAACGACAAAATATTCAGAGCTTCATAGAAGAAGATGAAATGAACATTGTTTCTTGAAATTTGTGAAAAACTTCAACGAAAGACGAGGCGATTCCAAGAAGCAGCGACTACAGCAATGAGTTCCGACAGAATTTTTCAGCATAAAAAAAAGAGTATTGAAAAGTTAGAGACAGCGCTTTTCGGTCCTTATCATTGTCTTCCTAAACATTGGGATTATAGTGGTAATAAACGCATTACGGCCATCCTTGTGCTGGATTAAGAGACGGAAATTCAAACTAAGTGGACACTATGCTTCGCAAAAAATAGGTTACATTCCAGGCGGAAGTCGCTTTTGGATTATCATTAGCGAGAGTTTCATGAGTCATTCACCTGGGACCTGGGCCGACCGAGAGATACGTCCCTACCAGAGGAAACCAGCCAGAGTCACTATTTGTTCCACGTCTAATTATTACGCGGCGAATACTTTATTCACCAGCTACCACCCTTTGAAAACATTATCCCTCTGCGTCCCTAACAGAATGGACAAGGCATTGGACCTCAAGGCGAAGAACGCAATCATATCCATGTAAAATACAGTGAAAGAATTTTTTTTAACGCTTCGGAATAATTGAGAGTTCAGCGAGGACCGCAGCTGAGTTTGAAAGAAACAAATGAAAAAGACTAAATACACGATAAATTTCGCGTTTTATTCCACGAAATGGACATCTCTCCAATTAAAATGCTCTTGTTTTACGGTCGGCCTCTTATCTCACGGCAAATAAAACGCCCGGAAGCTTGGGGAAAATGATCTTTTGTGTTTTGATGCTCTCAGAAGTGGGACCGTCGAAAGAGCCGGCTGAATAGAAGCGGAGAGAGAGAGAGAGAGAGATGGAGAAAATGCCAGCTATTTCATCCAACTATTTCGGAATTTGCGAGCAGATTCTCATCCGGGACGACTGGTTCAGAGTAAAGATGGCGACGGTGGGACACACCGAACGAAAAGGACGAAAAACTAACACCCCTTAAAAGCATTCGACAGACAAGCCGGGGAAATATTAGATTATAAATTTCGGGTAAATCTGACTCCAAAATCTATTAGTAGTATAAGTTATCTTGTTAATCTTAGATTTAAAAAATCTTTTTTGATGCTCACCCAATAAAATGAGTCCTTTGACTCACAAAGAATGTTATCCATAGCCTTTGACAACGGTTTGCCGAAAGAGATTACATGCCAGTGATGTACATTAAGTTAACTCTTTCTCTCTCTTGTTCTTTGAATTTAATTTCATGTCAAGGAAAATAAGTGCCGATCAAAGTACAACAGAACCAACAGGCACTTTTGAAACATTAAACTTCTTCGAAGTGTATAGTGCTGATAATCGATAAGTAATGGGAAGAACAAAGTGAAAACTTTGAATGGAGTTTCACGAAATTAGTCGATTCGAAACCAAACATCCTGTATCTTTTTATTAATAATAAAAAGAATATGGAAATAATATCACATAAAATGGATAACGTATAAATGAATTCAGCCGGACCAAATTAAATGCAGTAAAAAACATATCCGGGTGTGTTAAAATCAACGAATTGAATAGCAGGTAGACTACTCAGAATCCTTGCTGAGTACACGTGAGATTTACAGCTACTTGCGATTAGGAAAGGGAACAATTCGCAACAGGTCTGCAACAATTTATAACTCCCGTTTGTGTATTACATGGCCGCGCATAAAGCAGTCGAGCGGCTTTTTCAAGCGTTTTATGCATCACATATTTTTCCCCCGATTCATAACCCATTGAGTGAAGGAGAATTCAAATAGAACAAAATAGAAACGATTCCAGATTTTATGTGTTCACAAATAAATAAGGCCATAAAGATTTTGTACTTTAATTGCATCCTTAAGCTACGGAGAGCTTTAGGTTAACGATAAGTTAAGAAAAGAGAACGATTCTTTGCTGAAATTTATGTACCGCTTGCACTATTTATGTCGTCATTACTTTTTTCAAGACTTTTATTTAACAAAAGAGTCTAGTAGCTCCTTGACCATTGGGTCATGGCCTCGAAACAAGTTGCAGAAACAAAAGCGTAAAAAAATTCGCATGTTTCCCCCGGGATGTGAATTAGCTAGACTTTTAATTCTCCACTTGATAGATGAATTGTGTTAGATTACACCGCTTTCATAGTCATAAAGCCAGCGTAAAACGCGGAAAGGAGAATGTTGGAGGTGTGAAGACCTAAGGCGACCTTGGGCAGTGCGAAAACGGCCAGATAAGAGAGCAGGCGTTCAGGAACCCGAGGTTAGACGGAGCGCAGAGAGAGAGGAGTAGATTGCTTGAGGCAATTATCAAGACTTGAGAAGTCTGATGTGATAATATTAATATTGGACGCACATAATACTTCTTTACGATGCAAAAGCACGGGATATGAGCGGAAAAGATAAAGATCTATTGAAATACAAAACACCACAGCTATTCGATGATTTTCAGCTTGCCCAAATTAATGTGAACTTTCACGACTGTAAATAAATATGCAAAAGACAGCAATCAAGAATTTAAAAAGTCATTACAAGAAACAGACACCAACACTAAATCATATCTAAAGTATGAAGTAGCGTAAACGCATAAAAATCTCAGGTGATCATACTACTCCGTATTCAGACTCATCGCCAGCGTCAGTTTGCCGCAACGAACACTACACAACGGAATTCCAAGATAAACGACACGGAAGTTTTTTTACTAACCTTTTATGAAGAGAGAGAGCTTTGTTTGACATAGGGGGCATTAAAAGGTCCACCGCAATAAATAATGTTTTAGAATCAAATAATTTATCTAGCTTCAATCTTAACAAAGCATATATATATCTTAGAATGCAGGACCACCATTGCTAATTTTGGCAATTTAGATCTCTTGAAAATAAGCGGGCAGATTGGAAGGAGGAAAATACGGTGGTTTGCCTGAACACCTATAGGTACAGCGTAAAAAGACGCTATTTGAGGGGTCAATCGACAGAAATATTTAACAATTCCTCAAAAATAAATTAGATATGCTTATGCGACAGCGCTAGCGTTTAATCTTTACTTCTAGGTTCAGCTATTTTAATCCCAGCATTGTCGTACTCCGTCTTGAAGTTAAATACAATTTTATGCAGATAATCACATACGAATTTGAATGCCACTAGTTTCAATAAATCAAATATTTAAAACTGCCTTGAAGTTATTTATTGTCCTTTTAGTTATGAGTTACTGCCATTCTAAATATACCCCTCGGGCATATTAAAGCATTGTTATGACTGCTTGCGATCTGTCTTTAACTCTGAAAGGATAATACCGTTGGTAGCGCATTTAATTATGACGTTACGGGTTATGCGCGAGGCTGACAATTTCTCTGTACAGACGGTAGCGGTTGCGAGGTACGAGAGCGAGTCACTCAGTGTCACTCAGCGTTTCAACCCGAAGGTTGTTTTTGATGGGCGAGAGTAGAGCTCACCCCGTACAAAGTCATTGGCGTATGAAATTCACACATTCAGGGTAGGGGGGGTGGAGGCAATTCCTTTCCCTGGGCCACCAGCGATTTACCACGAAGTTCTGACAATCAGATTTTTCGAAGGGGGTTTTCAGGGCGGCTTCACCCGGATTTGAGCCCGGGACCCTTCGGTAGCCTAGCGCTCTACCCACTAGGCCACCACGACCCCCAGCGAGTATCCACCTATAAGTATTACTAATTCACTAGTCTATCTGTATGCCTGTAATTCACGCCTTTTTAAGGACTTCCAGATGACCTAGGAAGTTGAAATTTGGCAGGAATACTGGTCGTGACCGATCGGAAAAATAGTTTTTATTAAAGGGTTTGTTTTTACCCCACATTGTTAACTTTTAGTCCCATAAGAATAGCAATGAACTCAATGCTCTTAGTTCATTTGCAATCAAGATATAAGGTCTCATGTAGCATCAGGATGAACTAGAAATACTGATGTGCAAGATTAAAAAATATAAATGGCATAAATAGTTTGTATGTGTCTTAGTGACAATAAATCGATTTTCTCATGTATATCTTTTCCGTTGCGCTCTAAAACCCAACAAAGACACAAAAGCGAACATCTCTAATGCAAATCCAAAACTTTATACTAGGAATCAAGTGTTTTATCTAATATATAAAAATGAATATTTGTTCGTCTTATATGCGTTCCAATACCATTCATCAGATTACGATGAAACTTTGGTGAGTTGTTGTGCGCGCGTCCACAAAGATTTCTGAATTACTAAATCCATTACACAATAGGTAGAGTGCGAGTAGTTCAAACAAATGAGCATTGGCATGCGAGATTCTCAAACAAGCGAGGAGCAATAAGATTCGGTGCAGTGGTCTCTATGTTTGATTTTTTTTAATTGCTTACACTCATGATATGGATTTTAAATGCAATATTATTATTAGATGAATTAAAAAACAAGGTTTTGAATTCTTGCATTTGATTTTCGTATACCCTTAGCTTTTTCCTAAAATTGGATTTTTAAGCTCGAAATCCTGTGTAGGTACGAGGAATTCATTGGACTAGGTCTCAAATTCGTTTAGGGGCCGATTTTGAACCCAGAAAAGATTTGTAGGCCAAACCATGAAAAGAATGGAAATCAATGGGGACTTCAGGATAGAGTATTTTATTTTGCGAATTTAGAATATGATAAAATGCACTGAAAACAATGAGGCTAGGAATTAAATTATGGGCTAATGCCAATTAATATACGACCCAAATAAGGTATATCCCAAAGCACTTGAATATATTTTCAAATATATTATATAATATAATATATTTTCAAATTTAATTTAATACACAAAATATCTTTGTCTTTAATTTCTTTTGTACATGTAAATGTGCCTGCTTTGTATATGTGTGCCTACTTAGAAATAAAAAGAGGCATTGCAACGCATGCCGGGCACAGCTTGTAAGAAATATCTTTCACATAGCACGACTGAACTGTGGTTTTTGTGTAGCCCATCTCCGCACACAGGGCACGGATCACATTTCCGCATGAGGAGAAATTTCCTTCACCTTAGCGTCGCCAGCGACCTCCCAATGTCCGCGGAACCAGCGCCGCTGCATTTCCACCTCCGCCATCTGATCCGGTCCAAGAGGAGAATGCACAGCGGTCGGGAGTACATGAGAAAGAGCGAAGGAAAGGGTGAGAGGATGAGTCGTGTGAAGCGAAGAAAATTTCGAGACATTAGTTTTTCAATCACTTGAAAGAATCCATCGAAGCCTCAGTTCGGATTCACACAATAGGACCTCCTTCAGTCACCCTTTTCTTCGTCCCCTCGCAAGCTCAATTCTTATTTCAATTTCATTTACTTCATCATACACAAAAAAACTGCAGGATTTTCCCGCCTTTATCATGAACAGACTAAACATTTTTTAAATAATTTTCAAGGATTGGCTTGAAATTACGGATCCGTCTAGAAAATTTACGAAACATAATCACATCATTCATCATAGCAAAACAAGCGACAGGATGAAACATAATGCACATCACACTTACACAAGAAGGGCTGCCGTACTTACGCGTGCTCCACGCACCCTCGTGTAAGACAAACACCGAAAAATTTACAAGAAAAATAGCGAAAAACTTTTTAAATATCAACGTGAGTGACTCACAAATGGTTTTTATTAAAAATTTTTGGGGAAAACAGTGCGCATGATACACATGTAAATACAATATGAAGGAAAGTAAGCATGAAAGGCAAAAGTCTGATTTTATTTCCTCTATAACCCTTTACTGCTCTGAATTCTCATGAACTATGTCTGGGTATTACTCGCAGCTTCTTCTTCGGTCCTTAACGACCTTTTCCGTCGCTGTTCACTGGACTAAAGAAACTGGATAAACAACCTCGCTGAAATTTCATCCTACACCGAGAGTTATAAGTATCATGTTCACCGAGTCCTCTCAGTAGAGCCTGCCTTAATAATGTCATTTATTTAATTTCTGCACAAAAGTGGAGTTAACGACTACGAAATTGCAACATCAGGTCAATAGAAAAAAATGTAAAATAGGATTAGGTAAAGTAAGTTGATAGTCCACGAAGATTCTATTAAAAACATTCTAAAAGCCAACAAGTTAAAATGTTCTACAAGCGTATCGATTTTCCGAAAGCATTCCGTAAATTAACTTCTGGACTATGCAACCAAAACTGAATTGCGAATGTATTATTTTTCTTCCGCATAAGGTCTTTAACAAATTTTGAAAAATTATAATGAGAGGGAAGCTGTTTACATTGCCACTTGCCGTTAGAACGGGTTGTGCACTCAAAATTATAAATCCTTAGCGTTTCAAATTCTCCTTCATCTCTTTGCGCTACTCGATACCTACCGCGCTCGCCGAAAGGAGAATTTCCCACGGCGGCGCAATTTCTCATCTTCTCACGTTGAGCTTCTACCAACCTCATTTAGCGAAATATTTCCCCCCCCCGCTCATTCTCCAACACCAAGTTATTCAAAGTTAATGAAACTCGATTATTTATCGCTTAAATTACTCTTTGCAGATGGAGTATATAACATGAACTGGAAAGAATGATAAGATTACGCGCGGCACCCGACACTCAAAGAGAGGATTTTTCAACTGGATGCGGTCTTCCGGGAAAGCAAAATTCTCGATTTAATAAGAAAAACCTGGGGTGAAAATATAACCATTAAGTTGAGTTTATCTTTTTATCTCCAGGCCGAATGGGTAAGATGAGGGGAGGTAGATGGATAACGGAGTAAAGGAGTTAGATTTCAAGGGTTTTTTTTAATTGCTTCCAACTCCTCCCTGACCATAATAAATCCGCTTTCATTTTCGCTCGCCTTTACTTCATCTTCCCCACCTCCTCTCTCTCTCTCACCGTCTCTTTCTTTCTCTCTATCTCTCTCCCTCTGTGCGCACTCACTTTCACACGCACACTGGCACACAACCTGCGCATGTTTGCTCCGAATTTTTTCATCCAATAAATTGCACCCCATCCCACCTGCAGAACTCTGAACCACCTCCTCCTCCTCCGCTATACGTCGCGAATTTTGAAAATTCCACCGGAGTCGAAAATTAAGGGAAAACATCTCAACTGGATTTTGAGAAAAAAGACGAAACAAATGGCGGAGTCGTCTTACGGAGTCGCTTGCTGAATTACGAACCAGAACCACACAAGTTGACATTTCGGCGAAATAGAGTTTTCAAGATATTCTCTACTACCACGGTAGTTTTATCGATATCAGATAAATTCAAACTTAAAATTCACCTTAATATCCATTATCGAATAAGGCGAGATATATCTGCAAGATACTTTCGCATCGTTTGTTGTTTTTTCTTCCAATTTCAGCGCTTACATAAATAAATTAATTCAGTTATAAGCATCTCTCACGAATTGTATGGTGGGCGGGCAAACCGGATACTCTGTTAACGTAGTTATATTTAGAAGGTCGATAAAGATCTGATGATAGCTAGCTAGAAGTCAGTTTTAGGCTAACATAGCCATTATTTAGGTTATTCTCCCATGTACCTATCTACATCCCAATACAGTTCCTGTTCCCAGTTACGCACCGAATTCAAGCAAAACTGTTATCAGGTCGCTGTCTTTCATTAGCCTCCATTCTATTTTACATGAGTAAAGCTTTAACTTTGTACTTAATTAATACGAAATGAATAAGTATTTAAGATGCCACTAGCGATGAAATAGTTAAATAATGAATGATTCCAACCGCTACGAACCTGCGCAATAGAATATTCTCTCTTCCAAGGAAAATATCAACAAAGGTAACAGCGTGATGTATATTTCATCTTTTTGCTCAAGACGTCATCAAGTTTGGTGGAGAACCCTGTCGTCACGAATTCGATGGTGGTTTTTCGAAAAACAAATTGCCATTTTGACAATTAGGGCAATAAATTCAAGAAAAAAAATTTAGATGCGGACAGTGCAGTAATATAAGCCGGTAGGCAGGCAAGTAAGGGGATATTAAAAGAGCGAATGGCGGAAGACTTGATTTTATTTTCCCCAAATGATCGCTATTTATGTGACGTTTCGAAAAATTCGAATCCCCATTCGCCATTACAGCTAGCACTCACCGGAGGCTCCCTTTCGCCTTTTCTTTGCACAAAAATCCCACCTTCATTACCCGTTCCACCCCGCGCTGCATATCTCCACCCACCTATCTCTCACTATACACCCAACCAACCGACCGGACGATCCCAGGCCTCTCCTCGCGCACCTGCAACACTAAACTTCTCCCCTCCCTCGACCCCATCTGGAAATCCCATCCCGGCGTCCGCTTCACCTTTTCACGTGGTTTCTTTCTGCTTTACCCTTACACTTTCTTTGGGGTGGCTTCTCGTCCACCTACCACTTGTATCACTCGATTACTCTATCCTAAATAAATTCTCAGAAATGCTAAATACTTGCCTAATCCTAGAAAAACTTTCTAAGGCATTGTGTTCGTTATGTGCACTGAGGCTTTCTCAAATGCACTCAAGTTCTCGGATGATGCATTGAATAAAATGTTATAGGGGATATATAATTACAATATCCTTTTCATGAGCATACACTAGGTAGGTAGACGTGTACGTAAGAATGTACGATGCAATTTTAGAAATCCTGGAGAAAGTTTTCCCAATCTAACGCTCACTGTGATGAGATTAACGAATACATTTCGTCAGCAGCACCGAAAAGCTGAAATGTGACTAATTAAACGTCTATGGTTATCAAGTAAAAACCACTTACGTTTCTAGTTTTGTCATAGGTAATTGCTTAAGAAACCTATGGGGAAACGAAAGATACATGAAAATGTCTTTCCATCACAGTTCAATCCCTTATTCCAATTATTAGAACGAAAGAACGATTCAAGGTGTACACACATTTCGTTCAATGTAAAGCTGTAACATGCACAACATATTAAATCTTGATGAAGGCTTCCGCGGAGAGGTGGAATAGGCGTGGCTAATTTTCCCTCCGCGTCGACACATCGCCACTTTGACGACAGTTTCGCCGGCGTTTCAGCAGGCGTCTTCAGGTGAACATCATACCTGAAGACTCCTGTTGAAACGCCGGCGAAACTGCCGTACTAAGATGCATCGACGCGGAGGAAACCCCGGAAAATTAGCCACGCCTACTGCATAATGTATCTTTCTGTTTAGTCCAGTTCCAACGAAAGCTTCTCGTATGATTCAGTTTAGTCCACGAATGTTGTTAGTTTCACGAGCCCGAAGAAATTGAAACGGGAAACGCTATATTTCTAGAGTAAAAAGCAAACGGAAACCGAACAGCACTGATATGGCAAAGCTTTGGAGGGATGTAACTGCTCTTGATTGACCTCAGGTCCACGAGGACTCGTGATATAGCCCTCTCTTAGGCCAATGGGTTTTACTGCTACCTGGCCGAATGACTTGGTGATACGATCTGAGGACTTGCAATAAACGTTTTTGTAAATGCCGATAGCCATCAGCTCGTTTTGGTCAGTCAAAAAGTGTACCTCCACAGCAACTAAAGAGCTAACTTGCAACCTTGCAATGTCCAGCATCTTTCTCCAGCAAGCGATTTTATTACAGTGACTCCGGAATGTACCAAATCAACGCATTTTTAGAGATAAATACTGCTCCACGTTCAAGTAAAAGTTTTATAAGAGCAGCTCGTTAAACTAAAGGAATTTTGGCTTCAGTAAAATGATAATCAGACTTCTTCATTACTTCACTGCAGCATCATCATTTGTAGTAGTTTTTAAAAATTTCATAATATGAATTCATCATCATCACACAGCTTATTGAAGCAACATTTCTTACTGGATTAATTACCTTTTCCTATCTCGGTGATTTTTATGAAGCTCATAGCACTATAACTCTCGTTTTCTTACAAATTTTAATAGGCCACCCTATATTTTACAACTGTATACATTTTTATTACCACACAAAACTGACCTCCATCACGCATAGGATTAATTCGAGGCCTGTTGCAACCAACGCTTTCATTTAGGTAAGATATCCAAAGCCGAGTGCTCAGTTCTCCTATTTTGTAATTCAAATATTTGCAGTTTTTTCACATGCAATTTTGTTTCCACGTTTCATTGCAGCTATAATTTCATCAATGATTAAAAGATGCAAGAAACTTCATTTTGATTAGCATTGAACAGTACGAACTAGAGTTACTTGATCGGTTTTTCTTTCGGCATTCTAATGTTCACTTTGGCAATTCAATAGCGCAGCCGAAATATGGTCGGTCAATTAAATCTAGTAAGAGAGGTAGAATATTATCTTAATACATAGTAATATTCACATGTTCTCATACAGAGATGTCAAAGTCACTCGATTCGAAATACGCGGAAATTGAAGTGGTGCCGTGTACACTCGCAGCTGAGTCACTGTGTTCGCTGAAGTCATCTATCAAACATGTTATTTTTTACGACTTATATGATTTCAATTTACGTCTTTCCGCTTTAAGTAGCCTTTTATTAGGATCCTAAGGTATATTTTCGCTCACTTCGGTCTCACCTCTTCCCCTCATCGCATCGCTTCTATTCCCCGTTCCAACTTCTATCCTCTTCCCGCCTCCTTCTCATTCATCCCTCGCCAAGCCCCTTCCTCCACAGGGCCACTCTCCCCCCACCCCACCCTCCCTCCACCACATCCCACCTACCCCCTAACTACGTCCGCCGGATATTGGGGATCATCGCGCACTAATAAAAAAATCAACCGGTTCAAGAGATGAGTATAGAGAGAGGGAATCTTCTCGAGGCCCACCCGACGAACGAGGTTCCTCCCCCACAACGCCACCGCAACCATTAAAAACCGTCATTACTCTCTTCTAAGGCTCCTTTTAAAATTTCCGCTCCCTCTCTCTCTCTCTATTTCTTTCATACGCGGTAGTAACACCACCCAGTCGGGTGCCGTCAAGGTGAGTGCGGAGTGGAACATTATAGAAAACACACCCCATATATATGTATGTGACGAGCTAAGATTAACGGAATAAAGCACCTTCTGTCGAGACATGGGGGGTGAAGGAAAGGAACGAAAATTGTACAAGTAAAGAAGGGCAAAACGGGAAATGAACTAAGCGGAGCTGTGTGCTATCATGGATTTGGTGCTAGGCGTTTTTGCAGGGAACATTTTGAAATGTAAGTCTTTCTGCGAAAGTTTAAGGAATAGTTTGGAAGTCACTTCTCTGAATTATTGACGTAGAAAAAATCTGAAATCATAATGCAACCTTTAAACTCTTCTAAAGATCTTCAGAATGGACGGTAAAAACTAAAACTCGATGCCTTAATTTTCTTTTTTATACCTTGTACAAAGCATCTCGAAACAGAAATGTTAATAGACATTTTTTAAACTGTTTTGGATTCCAAGCCATTTCAGGACTGTGTATTGTGCCTCAGAGCATACGAAATGAATAAGGTAATTTTGAATTCAGTTAACCTGCAGCCTTGGTTGGCATATCTTGATCCTATGAGGCGGACGGACTTCCTTGGCTCTGTTCCATCCTTCAATAGAAACTAGGCGACTCAATAAATTGTAACTATCGTTTCCGAAAAATAAATTTAACGCCGTGAGTCAAGACCTCAAAAACATAATCACAGCAATGACATATTTCGGTGTACATACTATTTAAGCTTAATTACGCGACAAGAGAGAAAATATGACGGAAAAATATTTATAAACATTCCAAAAGAGGGAGGAAGATAAAAAACATTCGGTTTGACCTTTCCTACATATCAAAACAAAAACTGAGGGAAAAAAACAAAAATAGGCGCTTATTCAAAAGGCAGTGAAAAATCTTACGTCCTCAACACTCAATAGGCAGCTGATTCACTCTATAAAAAAGTTATAAATATTATTTTCTAGTCAATGAATTACTATGGAAGCATCAGTAAGTTTTGATAAATAAGAATGTAGCGCATGAGTCAAGACACAGTAATGCCATTGAGACAAAAACATTTACACAAGTAATGAAGGGTAACTAACGTATTGCAAAAGACATCGAGTAGTATCAATGAAAAAATACCGAAGCTGCCCAGTCTCGCTGCAGAAATTGCAGTCGCTAGTAGTGAATATCGAAAAGATGCTACTATGGTTTAGTGTTTCATTTTATGGTTAGGCTGGCTCTCCAAGGACCCATCAGGAACGATGAAATATTAGTAAAAAACGTATGGCTCACTTCCTCGGTGAATGGTGAACTTGAACTCTTAGATCTCTTTAACAGTTAAAAGCATGCGTTGATCTGTGATCTCTTGGCAAATCATAGCCCTATCATTCATTTCTCTCCTATGGTCCTCACTGTCTACAACCGTATCAAATTACCTTAACCGTAAGGGCCTCATGATGGTCTGAGACCGGTTACACCCTGGCATATCTTGTGATTTAAACGCTAAGAAGACAAAATACACTTCAAGTATAACAACATGAGATTCTATATGTGATGCTAGTATCGTTACAGCGTTGAATTGATTAATGGAGTATTGAGTTGACTTGAGTAATTAAACTAGTACTAAGGCATAAAGACAGAACATCGGTTTGGGAAGTAGCGTTGAGTGTTACTTTAGTAATTGCTTTGACCGCGTTAAATTCTAGGAGGCCATTTCTAACTCATAACAAGCTAATACTGTGAAATCAGATAATGGCTTATCACTGCAAAAACAAATACAAAGTACAACGAAAATATGTGAAATTTAGAAATGGAAAGTCAAATCTTAAATTCGTTAACTTGAGGATGGCAATAATAGTAGGAATCCAGGCATTCACGGAAATAAACGCCAGCTGTGAAATTGATATGTTTCTTTTTCCTCTGGGACACCCGAAAATTTTGGTATGAGCGATGGAGACAACAGACAACCCAATCATTAGAGCTAAAGAGTGAATGCGGGATAATATCATTGGTACTACAAGCATTCATACATACTAGTTAGTCCATTCACGTATTCATGAAGGATTTGTGAGTTATCTTCTTCCACTTAATCAAAATATGATAGCAAGGTAAGAAGAAGATCGGTGGTATGGTGCCTTCCAATCTCGAGGACCTGGAATCGAGTTCCAGCAGAATGAAGATATTCAAGCCTTCCGCAAATACGGCGATGAAGTAAAGTAGAAATTTCCACAGGAAAAAATCGGCTTGGACGTGGAATCGAACCACGGACCTTTGGCTCGGCGGGTCAATGCGCAGACCACTAAGCTACCCAGGCTTCCTAATCCTAATTTTAAAGGGCTTAACATCCAAGTTCCCTTGCATCCTCTTAAATTGCCACGAGAATTGGGAAACCTGGGTAGTGTAATGATCTGCGAATTGGCCCGGCAAGCCAAAGGTCCGTGATTCGATTCCCGGATCCAGGCCGATTTTTTCCTGTGGCAATTTCTACGAGAGTTCCGGCAGTGTAGGAGATTTTTAAATAGAGTCTCGATCTTCTCCAGAGTACTATGTACGGAGCACTTCAAGTGCAGTACTCATAAAACTATTTGACGATCTTTTTGTTCATAAAAGACTGGATGCCGACGTCGAGTTTCTGTCCTCCACGCTTCCTCTATCTATCGAATAACCCTTCCCTTACCGCCCTACTACTCACCTATCTTGAAAGGCGTAAATGACCTCAGCTGCCGGTCACCTCACAAAATACTACCTACCAATGTTGCTACCGTCAATAACCGCGTGAAAGGATCTAGACTGAGAATCTCTAGAATTGGTTCGCATGCTGGAAGGAGGACGCGGTCGTCTTCCCGAAGGTCCGAGTAAACCGTAAGGTACGATTCGCTCCGGGCTCTCGCCTTGGGCCCTTCATCTACCTCGGAAAGGGGCAAGCGTATCGGAGGAGAGGTCAAGGGAAGGAGGGCAGGTGAAGGGGAGTGGATCGAATTGCAAAAGAGAAATGAGGGGACCGTGGACGAGGGGTCGCTCGCGACGTGGAGGGGTTGTTGGCGGCGCCGGGTTCCGTGGTGAGAAGGCCCATCCCGTGCGAAGGCGATCACTCCCACCGTCGATGGGGCCAAATTAATTTTTGTGACGAAGTGTGACGGGGCGTGGGGGATGGAAGAAGGAGGGATCGACGCCGGGGATTTCGATCGAGAGGGCGGAGGAGGCGTGTGGAAATGAGGGAGACAATTGGACGCGGCTCAGCGCCTCCGAACGACGAGGGGCGGCGCGAAAGGGTATTGAGCCTCCCCTTTCACATAGCACCAACCTGCTGCTCATGCATCTAATGTCGATCAAATTTGGAATACAAATCTCTCTTGCGCCAGCACACTGGTGTTTCAACAAAGTATACCATTGCAACAACTACGAATCATTAGAAACTTCCAATGGTTCACGAAAACACTTAACGTACATTAATATTGACCATTTTGAGCCATAAGTTGAGTTATAATGATAAAGGTTTGAGTTTTTTACATGTGTCCCAGAGGAAGAAACAACTCCGTCCAAGACGGAATTCCAATACAATTCCTTAAAAGACATTGGTAGCAATAAGATTTACAATTTCCTCAGTAATAGATCGAGGCCAAAAAATCCTGCGTTATCAGAGAGCTATTTCCTCAGGTAACAACAAAGTAGCAATTTATTTCCGAGCAGTATCAATACGAATTACGAATTTCATAGCAGATAGTCTTCAAAGATGTCACGGTTTTATCAGCGGACGACACTCGGTAAAAGTCTCGGCTAGAAATTAAGGAAACACTATTTAACTCATGTTTACCTCGCTATTTTTTTTATACTTGAAAGAAGATACTGGAAATGTGTCGTTTTCCTGATGAATAATTTAGATAGTAAGGCTACCGAAAAAAATAAATAATAGTATGAAGTTGAAGACAGCTATTCGCCGATGCACGTACGATGTAGACAGGAGAGGAGCCGACAGAAACAAAAAACGACGAAACACACTTGCATAGCAAATTTTCGAGACCTAAGTTAGGCATCGTCTGAAGACGTGAAATGATTGAGTCTCAATACGGGGTTACCCACATCGTACGTTAGATAGTAATATTCACCCGATTCCCCAAATCCACTGGATGCCTTGAAGCATGGCTGGCAAGGGTACGGAATTCATTGTAACGTTTATTAGTAATACTCGTGATACGGTATAGTATAAGGAAAATTATAAGCCATGAAAAACTATACATCACTAGATGATGGTTTCGGAACTTACTTGGTGGAATTCCTTGATATCCGGGATAGGAGAAGTAACACTGCAAATCCACATGGTAATTGATATATAGACACGACCGGTTTCGCCGCAGAGCAGCATCTTCAAGTCATTCAGGAATTAAATCATGGCCATTCAGGTGAATGCAATTCATCAATTACCATGTGGAACTGCAGTGTTAATTATTCTATCCCGGATATATATCACTATTAAAAAATATAAGCCAAGGAGAGACTATATTACCAACTTAAGTTCGGAAGCACATAAGAAGCTCACCCAGAGAAAACCGAAACATAATGAGAGGACGATGGGAACGGACTATGGGATGGCATTATGTGTGCCTGGGATATATATACTGCAGAAATGAAGATAAAACAGGAGTAAAATGCAATAAAAATAACGATCGAGCAATAAAATGGTTGGAATTCACGGTAGCGTGAGAATACTGTGAGAAAGAAAGGTAGAAAAGAAAAACTCAGGAATAAGCTCCGTTGAAATCAAGGTAAAAAGATGAAACTCATTCAGCTAAACGATACATATAATAATGTTCATTTTCGATTATGTTTATAATCGAAGCTAATGAATGACGTAATATATGCAGTAGGTACTAATTTGCACATAAGTTCCCATGACTAACAGAACACGTTTGCATTAATTAATTAATTTTTATTTATCAATTTTCAGTTTCCTCGTATACAGCCGATAAAGCCTTTTCATATGAGTATTATAAAGTGTAGCGCAAAGAGTACACTACTATGTCCTCGTGGTGAGAAACCCACCCAGGTAGGACTCAAACCCACGACTCTGGAGTAGCACGTGAGAACTTGAATTAATTTTTTCATAACTTTGGTCAATGCAATATGCCAACACATATTCGACCTGGAAAGGTTAGGAAATGAATCAAGGTTGCCTCGTATTTCCTCCTCCTATTAATTTAGGTAGTTTAATTTCCATGAACGGTCAAAATACTTAAAATTATACCAGAGAAAAATATGAATGTATCTTGATTTTAGAATAATTGCTTCCCTGAGCAGTTTTCAAAAGCAGATGTAAATGCTTTGTAAATTTGTTGAATTAGAGCCTACGCGATCTTTTTTTTAATAAGAGGATTCAGCGAATGAAGAAAGTGCTTTGGTCGGTAAATACGTCAGATAAGCGAGTTTTGGTTTAGAGATATACTGCGCATATAGCGCGCAAGTAAGCACTAAACGCTCTCATGATCGCTAATGACTAGTAGCAAGAACAACCATTGTTTTTCAACAAAATAAAATAACAAAACGAAAAGAGGTGAAAGAAACCGCTTAAATTAAATAGCATAGGACGAAGTGAAAGAATATTATAAAGAATGAAATAGATGAATCAAGGATGTGTGTGGATAGACAGGGGCTTTACAGAGCGGAAAAGAGGCAATTCCAAATTTAAAAAGTCATTCGTGGAACTAGGGATGAATGAATGGAAAGCAAGAAATTCCAGGAAAGCACTATGCCAGTGTTTTTTGGAACAAAATAACATGTATTGTCAAGAGGAATAAAAGCATTCGGCAAAGAAATCCTAAGATAGTGTAGCTATATTATTAGTAATATTGGCTGTTTATTGGGAACATGAAGACATTTTATGGCTGAGGTCAATGGGTACTGTCATCGTTCGGAGCAAATAATTTTATTCCGTTCCACCATGAAAAGAATTTCTTAAGGTCCTTATTCACAAGGCGTTTTATTGCGCAATTTGACGTACAGAAATTACGAGAACGCGGACACTGAATTAGAACAGGTACTATTTTCCCACAAGTCGCTTATAGGAACTCCTAAAACCACTACCTGAAAATGTCCGTTGCTTTAAGTAATCGATTTTTAAATACATAGCTCATAATACTTAACATAATTTTTGTATTGTCTATTGTCTTCAACTTTCAACACAAATTCAACTTGAGGTAAAAGAAAGACACTGGCGCGTGATTCAACGAGTACGAGACTAAGAAGGAGAATAAAGAGAGTAAAATGGAGATAAATTAAGTTGAATATTAAACAGGATCTTCCGTCATTATAGCCTTTGGTTTAGTATTTCCACAAGATCTCTGACGTTTAAAACTCACATGAAATCTTCCCCCGAAGGGTGAGATATAAACATATCAAGAGGGTGGGCTAATATCTTGGTCACTGCCAACACAACTACGAAAACTTGAGCAACGAGGCATCACGCAGGAGCTCCATACAGCCTCATGAAATTTGTTCGACTATCTTGGAAAGAGCAAACGCCGCTACCAAACCAAGAAGACCCTTTGTACGCTGCAAATTCATTTTCATCATTCCCACGCCTATTGAAATAAAGGAGGATCTGATAGAAAATCTACATGATCAATGAGGATAAATCAGCCGAAACGTGAAATTTGACCAAGGATGTGGGAAGCCCAGCGAAAAATTAAAACACCACTTAGCTCAAAAATGAAAAGTAATCGATATAGTTCTGTCCACTTTATTTTAAATTGACAACAAGTGTTTCGGCTTTTTACTTATGTTAGCCATCTTAAGGTACAGGGAATATGGCTAAGTATAAAAGCCGAAACACGTGTTGTCAATTTAAAATAAAGTGGACATAACTATATCGATTACTTTCCATTTTTGATGATGCAGTTCCACCACATCTCGCCGGACACTGTTGACACCATTTAGCTCTCAGGAGAAAATACAGTCTAACAGAGAGGGAAAGGACGGGGGAACGGAGACGATGAAAAGGAGACGAAAAATATACTGGGATGCAGAAGAGGCGAGGAGGAATAGAGAGAGATAAGAGAGAGATATGGAGGAGAAGCGGCAAGAGGAAGGAGGGAAAGGAATAGGAGTGGAGAGAAAACGGTGGAATGCGGCCGCTCAGTGCGGGAAGGAGCAGGGCGGTGGCAAAGGGTTCTCTTCTCTCTCCGTCGGCTCACATCAAAAGACTCCGGCACAGAGTTTTACAAGGGAAGGAGGAAGAGTTCTTGAAGCGAAATGTAGAGATGGAGAGAGGGAGTGTGGGGGAGGGGTGGGAGTATTAGAAGAAGAAGGGAAGGATGAGGGGTGTCTCTTACGACGGAGGGCTCTGGGGAATGGAGGGGGGTGTATTAGGGGGGGGGGATGTGTAGAGTGGGGGCGGAAGAGGAGGAGAATCCTCGGATGGGGCGAAGGAGGACTTTGGCTGGTGAACTGGATCGCGCGGGAAAGAGACAATGCTGGAGAGGAGGAGCCGGTTGGGGCGGGAGGAGATCTGGGTGGGAGGTTTGAGGAGGGGAGGAAGACGAAGAGGAGGCGGAAGGAGAAGGAGTGGAGGAGGAGGCGGAGAGATAATGGAAGGCCGGAGATGGGGTCGGTTTCATTTCGGGATGGGGTTAACGACGACCTCACCCTCCCCGCACCCCCCCCCCACCCACCCCAATCCCCTCACCTCCTCACACAATCTTCCGAACATTTATCCCCGGCGTTATAGCCATCGTATATACGCAGACATCCCGTTTCGGAAAAGGACTTGAGCTTCAGCACTCAAAACTACTCGTGGACAGCGAGAACAAATTAACTACATGAGCACTCCGTCAAATATGAGGCTGGCTGTCCCCGTAGAATTTGAAACGTGCAGTTCTAAACAGCTAGCCTATAAGAGTGCAATGCATAATTACGGGAAGACAAGTTTTTTAACCAACTTCTCAAGACCACCACTTCAAATATGAAAACAACTATATTACTGACGCGTTAATTTTTAATAGGTACATAAAATGATGAAAACTAATGGAAACACCGAGCTCAATATACTGAACGCGGAGGAATGGAAAATGCCTGGATATATTTTTATTTCTTCAATCAATATCCGAAAGGTTTTCGCGCAAACTGTTCCCCACATCAGGAAGTGACGGTGTCTTACGTGCGCGGGGGTAAAAGTAATGCAGGCAGTAAATTTCCCAAGAGGGCCCAAACAGAGCAACGGCAATCCAAGCATTCATCTATATCCGATCGAATCTACTGATCTCTTTATTTATTCACAGACGACATCTTGAACGAATTTCTTGGATTCAATTTTATTAAGATCCAATTATCCGCATAAAGTTCAAAATACGTGCCTGAGAGAGATTTTCCGTAAAAAGACCATAAAATATTAAGTATCTACCGAGAAAATTGAAGAAAGCAAAGGCTATATAATAAAGCGGATGTAGAGAGCAATTAGAGGGTAAATTTGCGTATTTTCTCCTCCAGTTTGCCAAGCGAGAGAGACAAGCACGCAAGACCGCACACGACATGAAAGGTGGTGGGTAGCACCACTTTGTCCTCATTGCCCCCACGTCCTGCGTGGTACTCCTCGGTACATACATACCCCCACGCCACAATTTCCACTGAATTTCGCCCAAGACCCTTTTCTTCCTCCTCTTATCCGACCCACCCTTTCCTCCCTCCCGGGACCATTATTTTTTATAACTAAGGGCACTTCACTGCGGACGAGCGCGGGGCGCACTACAACCGCCCGAGCGAAGGGCAGCTCCGCGCGAAGGGGACGTCTTATAAAGGGAGTAAGGATGGCGGGGGGGGCGGGGAGGGGAGGGCGGAAGGGCCGAGGGGGCGAAGCGACGGGGGAAGGAGGCAATGATGTTGGGCGAAGATGACAACGCGAGTGTTTCGAGGAAGAAAGAGATCCTTCAATTTTCTTCTCCGCCCCAACACTCGTTCGCCACTCTCATCCCCACACTCCATCTCCCGCGCTCTTTCCGTCGTCTTGGAGATGAGGAATAAGGGGGGCAGGGAGGGGCAATGGGGGACGGGCGGGAGAGAGAGGGCGCCAGCTAACGCTCCCCAGTCACGTGACCAACCCCACCATTTCCCCCACTTACGCTCATGTTTTCTCCCCGTAAGCCATTTCGAATGCTCGAGTTCCTCTCCCAAATAAACGTTTTTTTTCTCGTCCTTCCTATTTTTCTTCCTTTCATTTTTTTTCCTTCCCTACAAAATTTGCTCTCGCGGATTCCCCCTCAATTCGGATTCTTCTTCTCGCCCGAATGATTTGGCCCCGATTCCCTGACCCCCCCCCAGAGGATAGATTCCAGGTGCCGGCTAAGCCACAGCATCAGTTCCTTTTACGACGCTTCAGTTTCTCGCCACGGGAAACAACGCGAGCAATTAACACAGCGTGTTGAAGTAAATTGAATTTTCCCGTCGCTTAGAGCGTACTCTATTTGCAGTAAATTCTTTCGAGATGCGTACCTTAGGTGCAGCATCCAACTGGGCCTCAACTGCTGCTTCCTCGCTGCACGAATGAAGACAACGATATCGAATTTTAACATCATATTTTACACGTACCTGACCGGTGAATATAGTCGACGCTGCATAATCCGAGCACTTACGGGGAGATGGTGAGAACAGAATGCGAGTTCTTGGATGTCAACTAATATTTCCTTAACTTTTAATGGACGCTAAGAAAAGATGTATATGGAACTACTGCGTGATGATCTATAGTATCAGTAGCATGATTAGCAGCGTGAACATTCAAGTGGAAATCAGGAAATTTTATAGGGAATGGCGAAGCAATCATTTATTAAAACACCGGAATTTCAGTCGCTATAATCTGAGCTTCTTATCTATCGAGAAGTAGTATCGAGTAGAATCAAGTTTTTTATGCGATACAGTGCCAAGCGTAAGCTGTTTAAAGGCGCCACTTATCTGTAAGAGCGAAATTTTAAAGCAAATCAAAGAAACCCATTTCCTTTCTGAACTTCCCTACTAAAAGACGCAGCTATCGCAATTTTATGGCGAATTTATATGTAAAACCCCAGATAACATAGAGAGCTAGCCATTTATTTCACATTTGATGGTATTCAAGCAATTTTATCGTATCCATTAGACATTTAACTGATTTCTTATTAAGCTTTTACTTATTATGAGTCAGCAAATGAAACTTTAACGCCCATGTTGGACTTCTTTGACAATGAGTGAAAATTCGTGGTAAAACCACTAGAATAAAAAAAATTAACAATGTAATTACAATGAATCTAAAGTTGTCACATCATCCGAAGTAATCTAAATGCTTCAAAGGGAAAATTCCTGACGGAAGTTTTTATCTTCATCAAATTCCCTGGTAACCACAGATTTTAATCCAAAGAGAATATTCTTCGAAATGATAAATTTTACCCTCAAGTTCAGACAATTGTGTACTAATATCAAATACAGTTTCTTGTCTATTGATTCCTAATCCATTCACGTCTTGATCAATGACCATTCACTACTTAATGCCCATAAACTAATATTAGCATTCATAGCTCTGTTGAATGCAGCGCAGCAGCAGTAACCCTATTCGAGGCTCCATCGGAAGACATCTTCAACACATGGTATCACAAAGTTCGTATGAAGGCGAAATGGCGGCAACTAATACCAGAAAATTGAAAACAACTCCAAAATATGCTAAATAGATCGCCGATTACGTACGAGAAACATCATTTTTCATGCAACAGAGCCAGGATAATGAGAGGATGGATCAGAGTTGAATCACCAAACCGATAACGAGAGGAGAGAAAAAGCCGGAATGAAGGGGACTTAGAATTCACGGGTGAATGTGGTAGTCTTGGAGCAGGAACATTAGTTCCAAGATGAAGAATGTTGAAGAAATTAATACTCATAGTTTCCCAGAATATTCGCCAAAATTAAGAAAGTTTGCAGTGGGACAAATACGAATGAAAGCGACGTGGACGCTAAGTATGTATTGCCACAAAAGAAATGAATTAGGCCAAGGAAAATCTACAGGGACGAAAAAGGATCTAACACTTTCCCGGCGAATAATATGAGTAAACTCTTCTCGGGCTCTCCACCGGTTTAAACTATTCTTAATTGCCAATTGAATCGTTAAGAGCCCGAGAAGAGTTTACTCATACAGGGACGAAATTCAAAATTCAAACCGGCAACATTCAGACCAAGAAAATACCTTCTAAATACCGCAGTCGGCGAATTACACCAAAAAGCCGTGAATTGCACACAGGTTAGGCCTTCATCTCCGAAAAAAATTGTCAACCCACGTCAATCGTCCGTGTCAGAATTTTAGAAAACTATGCTCACGCATAGAATACCACGGGAGAAGAAATGGCCGACAATTCATTGAACTTTTCTCAACTTCCCGACGGAAGGAGAAAGACGACCCAACTAACTCGCGTAACGGGAGCGCCGCCGGCAGGATGACGCATCCCTCGGTGCCCTCCTCCCTCCCCCTCGCGGTCGTTCGTAAAATATCCGGGCCTGAGTCCCCTCCCTTCTATTTGTCGACCCCGCACGAAAATCCTCTCGTAAATTTCCCCCAGCAAACTGCCTTCGCCTTAATGTCCTCGCAAAGGAGCAGATGAGAGCGCGTTAAGAAGTGTCGGACAGGGAGAGAGATGCTTGTGTGAATGTTTCCGATGCCCACATATGTGATAGCGAGCAGTCTCTCCCTCTTTAGAGGATGAAGGAAGGAACGTCAAAGCGTGAAGTTCATTTTGGTGAGTCCCTTGTCCTGTGTTCCTGACTGTAGTGCTAGTTTTCATATCGCTTGCATGTATTGCAATTTATACATACCAATATAAACCAATTATTTATGAGAGATTAAATAGAGGACAAAATATAATAAAGGCCCCTCGCGTAAGACCAAGACTATCCGTAACATGGACCAAATCATGATAAATTTAAGACGGATAGATTCTTGTATAGGAGAGTTACCATTGTATGATAATAGGTTCATGAAAGTCCGAAACAGACATATCGAAAAAGTTATAATGATTCGAAGGCAGATACATCACTCATTTAAAGAAATGCAACGTCATAACTCACAAAGTCATTTTGACAATTAATGGGTAACGATGAAAAAAATAATTTGCAATTCCACAGGTTTATTAAAAAAAAATGACTGGTTTCGTAACAGAGTTACATCTTCAGGCGTCTTACAATGAATGGGTACTAACTTTTAACATCCAACAATTTAATGGTGAGAGAATTATGTATGAAGAAGTAGCAGCAGCAGCCCTGATAACGTTGCACAAGTCGGGCATCGATACGTCGGCCATCATGGAGAGTCTTAACTCGGTAGTAAACCAGAGAAGAATTCATTCATCAACTACGTCGGGAAAGCACCAGATCATACACGAAGAAGTACAATACTTCGCCACAGGCTCAAACTTTCCCGTGCCTAGTAATTATTCCCGTTCCATTCACAAGCATGATGCAAAGTTAAACGCACACGATATCCTGGATATCAGAGATATCGAGAGGATGAGAAGGAGAACTTCATAAGAGAGGCGACCCAGGAGCGGTGGAAGTGGGAAGCCCTTAGGGCGCTCGCTGCACACAGATTGTCCGACACGCTGTTTTCAAGCGGCGGCGGCGACGAAGCCCCCCCCCCTCCCCCCCCCCCCCACGAGGCTGTAAAAGAGGGAGGCGGACACCTGTTGATCTCGCTCGCTCTCCTCCCGTGTGTATCTCACCCTCTCCCTCTCCCAAGGGAACCAAGGGAGAGCTAAGGAGACGAAGGGAAAGACGATAAGGGTGGGGAAGTAGTGGCGGCTTAAAGGAGTGGGTGGGTGGGGGTGCTGGTGGGGAGATGACCGAGGCTGGGGGAGAAGAAGAGAGAGAGAGAGGATGAACGCTCGTAGCAGCTAGTGTTGCTGCCAACACTCCCTGGTTCTCCAAGAGACCACCGGAATAGGGTAATAACTTCAAAATGTCCCGCCTTCGAGATTGATGTACTGTCCTACCGATTTGACTCAAAAAGGCGATCATCTTCCGGTCAACATGGGAGATCGTTATTCTTTAACAGATCCATTCTGGGAAGGAAAACGTGAACACTCTTAGGGGTTCGGAACGATACCCTGGGCTTAGATTGAATGTCAGCTAATTTCTAAGATGCAGTAGAGGAAATAGTGTAATATCATCCAAAATTATATCTCTAGGTCAAAATTATATCAAATCGAGGTCAAATTGCACATTAATGCGGCTCAACATTGAGGAATGCATATCCTGCGGTAGTTGCAATTACTCTTTAAACTTAAATACTCCGGAATTTTGCCACTCATGCAATGGATAACTCCAGAAACCGACTCTTGAGGAGTTGGTAATCCGACAGTCGTAGCCCTCGCGGTTGACCCTGTACCATTCCTTCCTCCGCGAGCGGCGTAACAGCGGGGTGTTGCCACCAGGCAGTCAATTGTTAATGGCCCGGGACGGAAGGAAGGATGTTACCCTCCACCTCTCACCCTCATCCCTTCTTCTTCCTCTTCCCCATCCCTCCCCTGCCGTCCTCTCTCTCTCACCCCTTACGATTAATCGGCTGCCGAGGATTGATTGCCAATTTGTACACTCCCCTCCCCTCCCTACCTCTTTTCCCGCGCGCACGCTGTTTTCTACGCCATCCGCTTCGAATCCGATAGCCATTTGTTTTTTAACGAGCCCTGAATACCGTTCCGGATCGAATCTGAGTGTATCGAATGAACGAATCGTTAAAGATTAGTGGGGAAGGATGATAAAGCTTTTCGTTATGAAAAAATGGGTGTTCGTGTGTTACATCCATTCGATCTATTATCGTTGAGAGAGATGAAGAGGAGACAAGGTGAGAGAGTAAACGCATCTTAACAGCAATTACGATTCCATGACATTGAGAACAAAGGTAAAAATAACTAAGAAAACAAGACGGTTAATATTACATAATGGAGTGCTAATGCAGGTAAAATACTTCTAGGATCTCACAAAACTAATCCATTATGAGAAAACAATTTTATTCCGCATGGTTGATGTCACTGTCTTAACCAGGCAACATAGCAGACGGAAAATTGTTTCCTAGCACGCCCCAAGTCGTGCGAACGAGAAAAACACAAAAAAATGGATAGTTTTCTTACATGGGATGACGTTACTTGACGGTCTAAGGAAAGGAATGACAAATTTCGCTGAGCTAGGCAATCTAATTGAGAAAATGAATAAGTCTCCGTCGTCATCAGCGAAACGAGTGTGCTCGAGAGACAATGACAGACTAATGGTGTTGCTTCAAAACATTATTCGAGAATCCATAATGTCATGAATGACAACATTTATCTTATGATCGGATCGTAAACTTACAGGTTTTGAAATTCATGCTTCTTCATTTCCTTGAAACAGCATGACACTCATTTATATCCTATTTATTATTTGTATTTTATCCAGGAGAAAAAAGCTATTGAAATGGCAAGCAAGAGCCTTCATCCTTCTATTGATACCAACATTATTACAATCCCTTCCCTCTATGGTTTTCTCGACGTCAAAAAATACTAATTTCTTTCTCATATGGCTCTAACAACAAAAGTCTATCTTAGTTCTCTTGTAAAAAAAATCAACCCATCAGTTGTAATATGCAGCAATAGGAGTAAGATTCCTTATCAAAGAACACGCATCAGAATAGACGAACTTTTAATAAATAAGGAAAAATATATTTCAAATAAAGCATTGGCATCGAGGTAATTTCCTTTGGCTCAGGACAATACATGGATTGTTTACAGGCTAGAGAAGCATGAACCAAGGCTATAAACGCAGAACCGAACGACTGGCGTAGCGGCGGGGCAATAATGGAATAGGTGGTAGTTACGCTCCAGCCAACGGGATTTCGTGCCCCAGGTAACGGAGAATTAGTTCTTTCCAGGGAGCTCTGAAAGCATCTCTCAAAAGCGCGATGACGATGGTTAATGCATCGTCCATGTCCGCAATGGTTAACTGTCCAAGTGACGAGGCAGGAATTGGAAAATAACTCTTACCTATTCACCTAGAGCAACGGTTGCTCTCGAACGGAAACTCTTCCCCTGGTTTCAAAAGCGTGAAAACGAAATGGCTGAGTGAGGATTCCATTCAGTTCCTTAGCATCACGATTTGGGTCGCCGGCCGAACTGATGGACTCCGTGGGGGCCAGAGCCTCCTCTCTTCATCCTTCTCGTCTACTATTCCTTCTCCTTCCCCTGACCACATCGATATTCTCCTCTTCTTCCTACTCCCCCTACCCCTCTTTCTAAACCACCCCTTTCCCCCCAATCCTTCTCCCACCCCCATCACCTCCCACCCCTCCACTCATTCATTCATACAGCCGGGCGCAGGCGCAATGGCGTTGACCGGGAGATCCCCCATTCAAAGGGATTGCGCCCTGTAGCTTTCGGGACGCCCGCAACGCCACCTGTGATCCGCCCCGCGAACCACTTGATGCGAGCGACTACGCCGGAAGCGCACCCAAAAGGGACGAAGAGGAATCGCATTCGAGACACACCAAAGCGGCTCGGAGAATTTTAATCGAGTTATAAGTGCTACCTACTACGGAGTACGTATACGAACGCGTACACACACACATAAATGTGCGCATGCTTGCTTCCTCAGGCAAGGAAATGGTCGCCTTCGGAAAAGGGGGAAAGTTTTCTCGACAAATTCCCTCCGTCTGCGGCTGGAACTTGGATCTTTTTACATTTACAATTTTTTATGAAAGAAACAGCCGCAAAATGTTCCTTGGTGCATTCGATCCATACATTCACTACGATAACTTTCCTAAGAATGTGTACTTAAAACAATATTTAGAAGCAGGCAAAGAAAATGTCAATTAATGTTCATTTTGCTCATGCCTCCAAATGATGGAGGAGACATAAATGAACTGGAATGAAATAAAACATTAAAATTCTTTCCACCAAGGTCCGAGTCATGGCAAAATGAGAAGTGACTCTCTGCCAGAGATACGTAATGCAAGGGGAACATTAAGTAAACATTAAGTAGCACGGGCACAGCGTAACCTCATACTATTGACAGTAGATGGACTTACCTCATCTACAGCTTCGTGCAATACCAATTGAAGCATGGCTAGTGAAACTGAGAGAGAACGTTGATTTTCTTTCTCTGTATCTAAAATATTTTGCTTATTCCGAGTAACCATCGGTAATTTGAGTAAGATGGGGGAAGGGATTAAAAGAGATGCTCACGTATTTCTCAGTTTCTGCGACGTAACGATGTCCTGTGCACTAAAAAGATTGAGAGACCTCAGTTTCATATCGTCATGGTAAGAAAAACGGTGTATTCTCTGAAACAACAATATTTCTCTGGAAGAACAATGAATTTTTCTCTGAACTATTAATCTTATTTTTAGAACCAAAGTGAACAGCATTTAAGCCCCTGCCATTATTTCTGGCAAGTTGGTGAAAAATCATTCTTATTCGGTGCTTGAAAGGTAGCTACGCCGCAGAAACATTTCAAGATAGATAGGGCGGAAAATGCTGTAACTTCCCTATGGTGAGAATCTAAATAGTTACAAGTCAAGCCTGTACGTTATTCCACCAATCCTGGGAAGTTAAATAATCAACACAGTGCCAGAAAGTTACAGAAATAAGAGTCACATTTGAGTTGTGAATGAATTAATTAACTACGTTTATAATAAATTGTTTATTTTTCCCCTGATCATACCTATCAGCTTCTTTTTCACAAAGCATATTTTTCTTCTAGATACTAAATTAGCACTCCGTCTTATGGATCATTAATTGACGCAGCAAAATCTTCCATCGTAACTCTGTGCATTACTTGCTTGTATCCTAGCTAGCCAAATAACGTTAAAATATTAGCACAAGTGTTAAAAAGTACAAAATAAACATTCTATATATTCTTACTGCGACTTAGAATATAATGTTAGTTGAGGAAAGAGTTTTGGATAACTGCAAGGAATATATTCCTTTAATGTTATATTTCAGTTTGACTGAAAAATTCAACAGTCTCGGCCAACCTCTATCGAAGAATGCGAAATTCTTGCCAGTTATCATGTGATGCCCGTAATCACATGATACAAGAAAACCACAACATTTTTCTGGTTCATTTTTACCGTGAGAGCAAACAATTTTTTCGGCAGAGATAAATACATGTTCTTTCTTAACGGAATCGCTTGGCGGAAAACTTACGCAAACGCATTCACGCAGAATAATAATCCCGGAGCGAAGTTCTCGAGCGGTGAAGATTGCGACGAGGGAGAATTCAAGGAAACGACGATGAAATTGGATGGCTATCGAGGTTGTTCAGCTGTTGAAGCGTAGAGACGAAAATGTTTACATCGAACGGTTTTACACTCCTTGAACACAACTCTCTTTCGCCTGGGAAAGGCGTAACTAAACGTGTCGTATTGCTTAACATTTTTCCCAAGGTGCATTTTCCGTTTTAAAGATTTTCCCTGATCCTCATCATTCCTCATGCGTGTCTCTTCACTCACTGTCAAGGAAGTCAAAGGTGAGACTGTGAACTTTGCGAACTAATGTAAAAACAGGAGGTGAAATATATAAGTGTAACAAACATTTCCTCTAAATAAAATTCACGGTAGAACGGACCGCAATGATAGGTACTCCAGTATTCATATGGATGATTGAATATGTGTATAGCATGACAGCTTTCCTTTTCCTTCCCCATAAGTAGAATTTACGTCTGGTCTGTTCCATGGCCACTGAAGCTCGAGCTTGAACCATCCTTGTGCTTGTACATAGTCGATTCAGACGACGAAACATGATCACGTGCTTCGTTGAATTTTTCGCTTTATTCCTGTAGCAGTTTTGTAAAAATACTAGAGATTGGTTTGAATTTTTGTTTAATGCATCATTGGGTGCGAGCAGCAGAGAGCGACATGCATCAATAACTTGACTATCTCTTCTACCTTGAACTTATACAAAAAATATATCGAGAAAATACTTCTAAGTTTATTGACTTTCAACGCCACAAATAACCTTTGACCTTTGAATGACCGATAACCTTTCTCAATACTTAAGTCGAAGAGCATAAAAGCCACTTAAATAGACGTTATTCATATTCTTCCCCTTGGCAAAAGCAAGCCTTAAAAAATAATACAAATAATAATATATAAGATTTTACTGAGTTTTGCCTCTCTGATACTAGCACGATAACACCCGAATGCTTTGAGGATTGCAATCCGGAAAAGGGTTATGAGCATGTGATTATGCCGATACGGCAATAAACTTTTCTAAGAAATTAATGGAAGAGCACTGTTTCTTTTGGCGACCGGGAAGAATTTCATTTGCTCATTAAATGAAGAAAAATCGCCGTTACGTGAACCCTGAATTGGAAGACTTTTTTTGTGCTAGTCATTTGGATGAGCCGGGGATTTCCTAAATGCCAATGATATTGGATCAGAACGAAGTGTGTACCAAAAGTAGACGTTTTATTTTGCTAATTTCAGACGTAAATTTTCACAGTTAACCGCACACCGCTTTTAAGTTTCTGCTGGGTGAGACCAGAGTCAGTTCACAAAATATCCGAACGAGATTCTCTGCGGGTGGACTATTGCAAAAATCAGCACCATCCAAATAACCGCGGACATGGGTCTATTGGTTTGGACAATAGCTCCAGAAGCCAAACTTTCGACACACCCAAGTGAATGATATTTACGAGGCCGTAATCCTACTCTCGTCTGTAGATCAGGACCATGGCTTTTTAAGGAGGTTCCGCCGCGACTGTGTGAGTCAAAACAAATACTAAATTCCACATTTTTTATATTTTGTCCAAAAAAATCCTGCTTTCGCTAATGAAATGCGTTACCTATAGAAATCCAAAAGTAAAGTAGAAAAAATACAGATTATTCCACGAATGTATTTTAAATGAGCTTTTTTTTCAGCAATAGGAGCCGACTGCAGCGCCATTTCCTACGAATCACCGCATTTTGACTTCAATTACGGCAGTAATTCCCTAATAACTAAAAAAATAAGGTGGTAAGGTGCCTATATTTTATTTTTATTCAATTTCTCTGGATTATTTCCTTCTTAAAAATAGTTTTCCGCAAAAATGGCATTTATATTTTATGGAAAAATACTATTTTTCTCCGTGTTTCTCTCATTCCCCCATTGAACACCATGTAATTTCATGTTTAATTATAGAATAAAATAGCGTGGAAAGGTATGATTTTGTTTTTCATATCAGATAGAGGACACCTTTTTCTACAAGTAGACAGAATATGAATAAAATGACATTTAAGTCATTTCACGGTGGAACCACCTTAAATGAACTTGCTACTTTTTCGTCTAGCAAATATGTGACCGAGTATAATAAAAACTGTAGGCAAATTACTTTTACCGAAGGCAAAATTATGTAAAAGATTTATTTATCGAGAGTGGAATCTTCACTCTAACAGGAAGGATTTTTTATTACGAAATATTTTCCCATTATGCCACAAAGACTTTATACTAAAAATAAAAAAGTGACAATATAGCACAGTAGTTCCTTAAATGTGATGAAATTGTCAGTTCGTAAATTTCATGGTAACCTACGTTAACACAAAATCATTTGATGCATTCGATTACCTTTCATTAGGTACTACATCTACGAAATTTTTTCCGATGCCTCTGGCATTCCTTGAATAAAAAAGGGATATTATATTGATTGATTCATTTTTGGTTTTAAAATTATTTGTTTAAAAATTCTCTTTCAACTTCTTCCGCATGAGTTTTAGATCTTTTTCTCATCACACTTTTAACGACAATTTTCGCATGAACATTAATTCATAATTTTTTCTTAGCGCAGGTTGTTTCACGCACAGTATGTTCCTAAACTATCTTGAAATTTGTCAATATTGGATAAAATTAATCCGTGAAATTTGAACTTGAAAATGGCACCAACTGACATGTTGTGAACGTGAAGACTTCATTGAGAAATCAGGAGATCATGACATTTACCTGCTCAATATGGCTACAAATGTATTTTACTGCTTAATCTAATTCAATGCCCAAGGTGTATGAAGCTAGTAGCGCGAAATCTACACGATCTACGGGCAACATCAGACAAAATAAAACCATTAGTGATACGAAAAGTGAAGTCTGCTCTCAAAATGGCACTGAGAAGAAACATTCAAAAACAACGTACTCGGTACAGGCGCTTCAGTGTCGACTTGTGAACTGCGCTATGCAGACGGCGACTTAAGGTAGGTAGTTTGAGCATTATATTATTTCACCTAGAGTTTGACCTCATTTTAATGAAAAACTCCCATCTTTCCATTAGTATCAAAATATTAACCCCTTGCCGAACTACTTTTCGAGAAATTTGCCTAATAATATAGGTATGCTGTTTTACATGGGATAGATTACGGATGTGCGCTCCAGAGGGAGAATATTGGAAAAATCAGGAACTTCTAACTCCTAGATTTAGTCAAAAAATAATGGTTTGTAGTTGGTATGCTTTCTCAACTACATATTTATAAAAAAGTAATCTATTACTATCCGCAGTAAATTTTACAGTATCTAAAAAAAAACCTATTGTGAAGGCTATTTCACCGAACTTCGTGAAAAAATGAGTCATGTTAGAGACTTGTGTGGTTATATTTATTTAATTACTGACAATATTTGTCATAATAACTATATTTTTGCACCATTGATATTGTCTTCATACTTCTATCAGACACTGATATTAAAGAATAAAATTCGAATATGGTCTCCATTATGACTAGGAAACTATCTCGCTCAAACTACACTGACTGTCCCGCCAAATATTTGCAATGGAAGTAGTGCACTTCAACAGAAGAGGGTGAGAAAAAGAGGGATATATTAGAATAGAGTGGGTGGCTAGGTAGGAGGGTCGACCATTGTAGACGCACATACATGCACACACACTCTTCGACAGGAAAAATGAGAAAATTGAGAGAAAATATGAAAAAACGAACGGAAAATCGGAGCGGAAACTCCGGTTGAAGTTCACGCACCAGCGACCGCGGTAACTATCGTCCTCCTCCTCCTCCTCTCACGGGGGGGGGGGGGGTTGAGTGTTCCCCGGCAGCGCCATCCTCCCCGCCGCCCGACACACCCAAGCCACCGCTCGGCACCACCACAAAACACCCACCACCACCACACACATCCACATCCTTCCAATAGCCAGGAGGATGGATGCCATCCCTCTCCTCTCCTCCCACTCCGCATTCCCCACCCCTCCCAGTCACCACTCCCCTTTCCCTCCACCACTCCACTTGCCTCCACTGCCATCATCCCACATCACTTGTTTTGCCTCACTCCGTTCCCCTGACCAATGGTATATTCCCTCCATATCCCATACTATTAAACGAGAAAATCTTATACCTATACATGTGTGCATTTATGTATGTAAACTGTATTTCGAGAACGGCTCTAACGATTTTGAAGAAAATTACAAATTTACTAATTTAGGGTACGAAAAAGCGATTTACCAAAGTCTTGACTCTGGGAAAACTCTTTTTTACAAGATATTGGGAAAAAACATTCGTATTTTTGACATTTAAATAGGCTACTCCATTTTTGTTATAGGTACCGTTGCTATGGATTAAAATACATTCACCAGCTTTTTTATCACCTCTCTGATACTCGCACGATAACACCCGAATGCTTTAAGGATTGCAGTCCGGAAAAGGGTTATGAGCATGTGATTATGCCGATACGGCAATAAACTTTCCTAAGATAATAATGGATGAGCACTGTTTCTTTTGGCGACCGGGAAGAAGGATAGGTCAAGTTAATCATCAAATGACTCCACCATCGTTGTATCAGAGTTTTTACGATTACGCATTTGTTTAATTATGAGCCAGAGAAGTGAGTGGTTAGCAGACATGCAAATACATGACTTTCATCGACGTTCAAAATACCAATTTGCTAGGCACACGTGATTTCTTGATGAACTCGCTTGATTATAAAATGCAATCCGATCGAAGATCGGTCCCCAGATATTTGTTATTTACTCACGGCATATGAATTGGGATCTATCGTAAGAAGTGGAAAAAGAAGATAATTCCACCGCGGAGAAGGCTTAGCAAAACATTATAAGTAGCTGGGTTAGATCATTCAATGTGATTGTCGAAAGTAAAGACAGCAGACTAGGGTTATAGGTTTCCGACTGCCAAGGTTATCCCTCACCGTTTAACCTAAGACATTAATCAAGGCAGCCACAATATCCCTGTTCAAGGTGGAATTCGAACCCGCGATCTATGAGTTGCCCGGCCGGCGTGTCACTAATCTGGCCATGGGGCCTGATCAAAAGTAAGGTGGTTAAGATCTGAACCCCCTCAGGGAAACGAAATTACAATCTAGGGCGATGATTCGTGAATAATTAAACTAGATGCTCCAAATGATTTCATTTCGTCAATGAATTAATGTAATGCAACATTCATCATTAATTATCCATGGATTTATTTGGAAGATAATATTCCTTTTTAAGAAATCTTAAATATGATTTTAGCATCGGTAGAAATTCTGGCTGGTTAGAGAAATCAACTTACCAACTTAGCAACCTACGAAGGACGCAGAGCTCCAGAGTTTGTATGGCATATGAACTAGAATGAAACTGGAGAGTTCAAGACGTCGCTTTCCTTTTGCAATTGCCTATCGACTTCTCATATCTCTCTCTCGCTTCATTTCTTGCACCTTTGCAGTCAAGAGTAAAACTTAAAGCTGTTTTCCTATAATTAATTCAACTCGAGTCTTCATTTTCCCTTAATGACCGACGGAGTTTCAATTTCGTTGGAATTTTTTTTCCTTACCTGCTCTTTTGCTCCGAAGGTCTTAGGAATTCCAATAAGCATTTATTATCTAGCCAATAGATTTTTTCTGGAGACGAATCACATGAATGTTAACGGTGCCATTCCTTCGATGACTCTAACCCTCGACCTCAGGGTTTGAAGATAACAACATATACAAGTTCCAAATTAGACATTAAAAACTTGAGGAAGTTGAAGAAGCAAGTTAAAATGTCAGAAAAGACATGACAAGACAGCCCTTGAAGGATGAACCTCCTCTTGAATCAATATCAATAAGGGTCGCTTCGAGATAAGGGATCATTCGAGGTATGATTTACAACTTTTATCAGAAAAACAAAACAAAATTAGTACTTATACATTTATTTTAAAATCTTTATAACATATATTTAAAAAGTTTTAAATCGGACCTCTAATGACTAAAGGGAGAGCGTGAGATTTTGCGTGAAACTTACATTGAATCGTTATCCATTTGGAATGAAACACTGAAAATATTACGTGAGTCAGTGTATTGAAAGCTTCCAACGAGCGTTTAAGATGATGTTTGACAAGATAAAACATTTCAGGTTTCATTTTAGGTGAGAAGGCTCATTTTATTCGATTCATGGCTTCATGGGAACTCAAAAAAAAACGTAACAGAAATGAGCATCGACAAATGGTATGGACGCATAATTGGGCATAATGCCAGAAGTAACGACCCACGATCCCATTCCTATTGCATGCAGGTGATTTTGAATTTTCCATCGCCTTCATACTGGACGCGCGGCAACTTTTAGCACTGAATTCAAGGGGGATGGAAAGAGGGAGAATGTGGGTACTTTCTATCAAGCCAAATCCTACTCCCTCTTTTTTCCAAACTTTTCTCCCTCTCTTATGCACATCATTCACTTGAACCTCACAACCATTCCCCAATATTCGATTCCGCACACAATCCTCCATCTCTGTCTCCGGCATTGCGCTCGCGGAGACAATCATTGGAACAATGGCCGTGAGAGGGCACATTGAAGAGTCCTCGCGCGTACAAAATATTAATGCCGCCCCCGCGAGTCCCTCCGCCCCTCCTCCAAACCTCCTCCCACCCCATCCTCGCTCTCTTCGCCGGAAGAAAAGACAAATGACGGTGTCAGAAGCGGACCAATCGGTCCGTTTCCTGGTGACTCAGCGTCACCTTCCGATTGGTCGTCCAGACAGAGAGAGAGGGAGAAAAGGAGATGAAGGGAGGATGGGAGAAAAGGAAGAGAGAGTGACAGAGAGAGAGAGTTGGCTCGCTTGATAGCCGGGGCCGAGCAGTCGAAGCGCGACGGGTCGAACGATAAGGCCCGGGAGTCGCCCGCCTTATGGCCGGCAGAAGACGATCGTCGCCTTCGTACCCCGCCCACCCCCTTCCCACCCGATGTTATTTGAACCGGTTGTTCTTCTGCACGAGCACACATATACACGTACGGGTATTCTTTCTCACCCTTCCTTCCTTCCCTCACTCCCACTGGTTTATAAATGGCGGATTCCCTGCGAATGTGTTTGCCGGGGGAAGATTCGAAAAGATAGTTTCCCTCCAGTACTCCAGGAAGGAACGCCAAATTGCTAGCCTTTGTGAGACTTTCGTCGCAACAATACGAATGAGCCGTCCTGACGGTTGAAGCAAGAGACTGAATTCACCTAAGTCAACGCTGGATTTTTTTCCACTCTGCCAACCAAATAACTTAGAACTTCTAAGATAAACTAAGGTCGATGAAATGCAGATTTATATTGATTGACACTCTCCGGTTCATTTAGAGCTATTTCAAGCCTTGAATTTGCTCCTTGTTTAGACTTTTATTTATATGTTTCTATTCCAGTCACCCGGTCGTTGATTTGTCAACCCCTAACAGTTTCGTTTGATCCTATTTATTTTTCTAGGGATCCTATTGTTTCCTATGGCTTGGATATGATAAATATCTATTAATACACCTGATTGCAATTAATGATACCAAGAAGTACCTACATTAGTTTCACTGTTAACGCAACAGAAGACAACAAGGAAATTTTTTTTTATCTCTTGTGATGAAGACGTTGTAATTTCCAATGTATTATCTCCATCTTGTCACACCTTCACATTTGAATTAGATGCAAGCGAGGGGCCATTCATATCTACGCTCACTAGTCGTATTGTATAAATAGAAGAAAAAATTGCTTCAAACATGCAATACCAGCCGCATAAATTCACTACTTGTATGAATATACGCTTAGTAGCAACGAATGGAGGCTTTAAGGGAATAGTTGGTTCCTGATGATTTCATATGAAGCCCTGCATTTTGTTCTTAAAGGGCGACTTACGCAAATCGTGGGCTACAGAGTTTTCTTCCTGCAATTCTGCAATATATCTAATTCTGCACGATTCGAATAATTTTTGCAAATATAATGGTGCACATATGATGAAAAAGTGGTGAAATAATATTCTCGCAAGTTTGATTATAACAATCTTTATGGTTTCAGCCATCAGACAAATTATACAGCCTTGAAAAAGGCAAAGGTCTGCGATTAGTTATGTCCCATTAAAGATTTCTACGGAAGGGTAAAATAGAAAATTTTACGAGAAATGACACAATATTTAGCTGATTTTGCTCTTCGATTAAATAGTTCAATGACGAAGGCAGGTGACTGCTAGTGAAAATTTTGCTGGGCAGGCCGGAAGTAGATTAATTAGAACAGTAGAGACAGACGCTTGAAAAAGGAAGGACTGCGAGGGAATTAAGGAATAAGCAGAGAACCTGGGGATATTGGCAAGTAATTTACCGAGAATGGTACCTTTACCAATGGTGTCAGCACTTATGAAGGAGAAAAACGTTGAAAAATAGATGGGACTAATGTCTAAGGGCCAAATAATTGTTAAAAATTTGACTAGAAATGTGGATGAGATTGTTTGATTCAACATTATCTTATCTTTCGGGGGAAAAATCACCGTGCCACCCCCTCCGTGATGGCGCCCCCGGCGGGGAGCAGCCCCGCCACACATTAGGTACACCACTGCTCACCATTGGTGAAGATCATCGAAGTTGTGAAAATTCTACCGAATATATCGGAATTTTCAGTTAAATTTCATTTCGACTCATGTATTTGGCACCCGCCGGATGTAGTTAGGAGAGCATTTTAGGTAGTACGTTAAAATTGTTGAATCTCTAAAACTATTACTAATAAGAAAGCCATCACTGGATTTCTCTCCATCCTGAGAAACATCTTTGAAACAGAAAAATACAAATCCACCCATACCTTATGCAATTTAAATATGTTTAGTTCATCTCAGCAATTTCCATCATCAAAAAGATTACATCCGATTAGGAATTTTGTAATAAATGTGCATCACAAGAGTACGACTTTCCGATTTAGATAGAATTATATCATAGATTATTTACGATATAATAGGAGGAGGAACTTATCACTATTTAGGACTTTAGCGAGCGACGGAGCTAGAGAAATATGTTCTTTTATACACATTTGAGACACAAAGGAACTCTTTTCTTTCTTTACATGTTATTTTGAGAATGGTAATTTTAGTCCGTTGTTCGTTATTACTAAACAGTAGATTCGGAGCCATGAAGTATTATCTTCTTCCTCCTTTCCAGTATTTAGGCGATTCCGGCTTCACCATCGCAATCTCGGCCTCCCAACACTTCTTCTCTCTAAAGGCTTATACTCGAAAACCTTCCTGAGAATCCTTTCTAGAGGCATGCGCTCAACATGTTCTTTTCATCTTTCTTTATAATTTGTTGCTACCTTCTGTTACTGGTTGTACTTCTAATTCTTTCCTTATGTCTTCATTTTTTATATGGTCCAGGCCTGCCTGTACAGCCTGTCACAGATCTAAGGAATTTCATTTCTGACGTTTTAATTTGTCTTAAGTCTCTTATTCTAAGTGGCCGAGCTTCTGATCCGTATAGTAATGTGGGGACAGCCATTATTTTGTAAAATTTTATTTGAGTTTCTTCTGCAGTTTTACCCTTTCCAATGAAGAATTATACAATTACAAATTTAATCCTCATTAAAGTATACATGAAGGAAACAATATTGAGGATATGATTTTGCTCATTAACAAAAATGTCACTGTGGCATACACCCACACTGTGGCATACTATGAGTATGCCACAGTGTGGTGAAACGCGCGTCGTGCCAGCGTAAGAAAGTTTGTGGAAATAACAAAGGTGGTTTTCTCATCATGGATATCCATAGTTTCCACGAGGTCAGGCCTGAGATCATCAGTTTTAAAAATGTCACTGTTTAACAAGAGCAAATCACGTTTATTGAACATTGTAACTTTTAGTCAAGACTATGAACTCTGACAACTCTTGACCGAGCAAAATGACAAGTGGGAACTTGTCTCATTTGTTATTCGAACACAGGAAAATCAAAGCCTTTTTTCACCTTCCGCACTGAAGAGCAATTTTTTTTCGGCCTCAGCTTTTAGCAAACGTATATCTCTAGTTTTTACGCCTCACTGCGAAGGTTTAACAACGGAAGTAGAGCTGGTGAACTTATGTTCCCTTATGTTCTACGGAAGGTTTTGCGTGATTGCCAACATCCAGAAGTTGTCATTAAACATCTTCCTCCTTAGCCCACGCCATGGAAGATGGTGGAAGTATCCACTAGTGTCACGCCTCCCACTGACAAGTCACGGACCTCAGATACGCGTAAACGCAATCAGAGGGCACAAGAAAACACACGGAATGTCGCCGGAGTCCCTTCCTGCTTTTGCATCGAGAGTTCGCCTTCCTTGGTTGATCAAACTCGCGCGAAAAAGTGTCCTCATGCATGAGGCATAATCGAGCATCCGATTTCCGGGAAACGAAAGACTACGTTCCGTCCAAGTCCCGGAATCCAATGGAAACACTCCGAGAGTTCGACCTCAAGCCAGAATAGACATTTTTTAATTTCGGAAAAATAACGGAACATCAGGAAGTTATTCTTAAACAGTAGAGACCTGAGCCATGAAGCATCATACAATTACAAATTTAATCCTCATTTAGGTACACATGAGGGAAACAATATTGAGGGTATGATATTGTTCATTAACAAAAATGTCACTGTTTAGCAAGAGCAAATCACTTTTGTCGAACATTGTAACTTGGTTGTTCAAAATAAAAGTTACGATTCACGGTGGTTTCAGCTCCCCTAGTAAGGATCAAGAATTTTGATGCTATCCACAGCATTAATTTAATTGTTGAATAATGCCACATGACTGTAGTCAGAATAAAGTGAGTAGCTTCGAGATGGGAATGCTTAAGTGTTTCAAGATTAAAAATCAACTTGTCTCCAAGTTATTCACAAGTTATTACGATTAAACATGAAAACTCTACAAAGCCCACTATTTAAAATGGTATTAATCACAGAATAGTTTAGTTATTAAGAAATTTCAAGCTAACTTTGTGAATTTATGGCTTGGCTAATTATTCAGTGAGTACAGTACGATGATTCGTCAAACCATAATGTAATTGAATAAACCAAAGTAATGGAATAACGGAAGATAAAATCCAGAAGTATCTTTCATTTTCAGTGTTTTAGGTAGAGTTCAGTCCTATGAAGTAATTATACAATAGAAGACATAGAAAAAATCTTCCAGTCATTACATGTTTATAAATAACAGTTCACTTCCTCTCTGCCAACATTGGTGAATTATTTCATTCAGGACGTTAATTTCATAAGTTGTATGACTACTTCGGAACACATTTCCGTGGCTGAGAATTTAACGGCGCAAATAACGTAGCTCCAACATTTCTCTCATCTATAGCCCTGGAACTGAAGAGAAAAAGAAAATTTTAAAAGCTTTCCGCTTGAGTGGCAGGTGACGACGTCTGGTGCACATAAAATCCATAGGATGAAGAACTCAACCCCTATTAGCGCGTTTACTCGCTTGACCTCAATGAGACCGCATCATAGACCCTCTTATCACACCGATCGGCCGTGCACAGTCCTTGGTATCCAGCCGAGTGCAAACCCTTTAATCCTGTAAAAAAAATAGCGAATATAAATGTAAACCTCCAACCCGAACGAACGTTTTCGTTCATCTAAGGTCTGTCGATTGGAACGCTGGAGGCCCTCCACAACGATCTCAACTCCATCTAGTGGGTGTTCGGGGGATTCTAGAGGCTTGAGAAGGAGGAGTAGGAAAAAATACCACACGCAGAGGAAGGTAGGTATGAATGAATACCGCAGGTACCTTAAAGTGGGCAGGGATTCACGGATCCGTAGTTCGGAGGCAAACCCAAGATCGCTGTAATTGCAAAAAAGTGATGCAAAAAACTCTCCTGGTGGGTTATGAATGGAAGTTCGTGTGGGTTTGGAGGAGGAGGGAGAGGAAGGGGTGCCATGCGAGTTCTTAAGTCTGTTAGGGGGGGGGAGAAGAGGGAGGGTAGGGGGTTGGGATGGGTTTTCCTGTGGGAAGGCGGGTGGGAGGTGGGTGGGTAGGGAAAGGAAGGGGATAGTTTGCGGTGAGAGGTTATGAGATTGGTTTCCGTGATGGATGACCGAAGATGCTGGGCTGGCCGTAGACGAGGGGGCAAGGGGATGAGGGTACGGAGTTACACGTAACGAGGGACCAGTGGTTTAAGAAATTCCCAGCGATACTTCGTTTTGGAGCTCTGCCTTCATCCGAGGATAACAGCCGGCAATTGAATAATTTGTTTTCCGCCAGTATCTTGGAAGACAGATTTTTTTAAGCTTGAGGGTTTTCGGCCTTTTAGGCTCTTGCCTTACATACGACAGAAGTTCCAACGCATTCAAACTACTACTGAGAAGTCTCACAGAATACGGTAAATAACTCTGCTGAGTTGTTAGGCAATGAACTGGCTTTTAATTAAACGAGGAATATCGTTAGATAGGAGTGTCATCGGATTTGTGTATTAATAACCCTAGAATTTAAGTCACTACAATAAATGCGCAAACACGTGCTCCCCGCATATGGTCAAAGGGTTAAATATATTTCATGGTTTTCCAGAGAGGTTATTTCAAAACAATCTCCACTGAGTATTTTCTGTACACTATAAATTCCGCTCAAAATCAAACGTGAAAACTTTCTTTTCCTGCGCAAGAAGCCAAGCAATTCGCTGTCTTAATGACGAAGTCGAATGAACAAAATAGGATTTATTTATATTTAAAATTTTTAAACTATTGTGGTGCCTTTCCAGTAGAAATGTCAAAAATTAAATATTAACTTAAAATATGAGTCACCGTAACATTTGCCATGAATCAAATGCAAAAAAAGGTAAATCTTAACTTATTCTAACAAAAGAAGTCACACTTCGTACGGCGCGGCGCACAGTGGTCTGAAATCGAAAATCGCCGGACAAAAGTCCAAAATAGCTTTTTTTGCGATAGAAACTTGAAACTTTTCACAAGTACTCACAAATGTTTGTGCATCATGAAATGGCAAGTCGTTTTATATAGGTTTCACCCGTTTCTTAGATACTAAGGCTTAAACACGATCAAATTTCCAAAATAGCTCTCGCTTTAGTTTTTCTTCGAAAATCTTCAAAGTTAAACATATGCCGTTGAAGTAGATGGATTTCAATGAAATAAAAAACGTTACAATCTGTTAATGTTGTACTTTCCCTGTGCCTTGCATGAATTTAAGGGATTTATGTCGATATTTGTGTGCTATTACGTCACAAAATGGCGGACGCTTTTTTAACTCAAAATTTGACATAAAGCAGTCAATAACTTTTTTTAAACAAAAATGTAACTCGAGATATTTGCACAAGGTGTTAGTCAAACTCATTTTAAAGAGTATTATGCAAATATCTTAGAAAAAAGTTTGCGATCTTTGAAGTAATAGCGATATTTCGATCGCGCGCCCCGACCTGTCTCTGCGCGGCGGGGCTCGGAAATACCGTGGCTCCGTTGAACTTGATCGTTTCTGTGGACCTCAAATGTTCGAATTGTACGTTTCTAAGCTAAACACGTTGTGGCTGATATCCAAATGTTGTACACTGAAGATATTTCGAGGGTGTGGTAACGAGCGAATGGATCAGTAAACGTGTAACTGTGGTAAATTTGTCGTTTCTTTTTCTTCTGTACACTTTTGTACACGGATCAAGCTGAAAATTATGAACGTCTTTCACCTCTTGAGTGCGTATGCATATTCCGCAGGTACCCAATATGGTTTAGAGAGAAGGCTGTCTATAGAATTATTTCTTTGCCTTCCGTCCCTTCCGAGGTACTCGCCCTCCCTCACTCCACGAGGGTCCCGCGAAAAAGGGCCGTTTTATGACGCGCGCTGCCTATAACGGTATTTAACGGGTATTTCCACTAGGATTTTGCCTTTCCCTTTCAGAAATGCATGTTTTCATGCAGTTCTAGTCTGGAATTGGTGAAGGAGTTAAGTGCTTTCCTCTGGTGACATTCTGAAAGTCCTGGATATCGTGTGATTTTGTTCTGGAAATATAGAAATAATTTCCGGTATTATTTCCTCTTGCCGTACAACGGTGGTTTCCAATTACCCAATAGTCCTCCTTTATTTCAAGGTAAGCGATGTCATTTCGATTTTTCTTTTTATCTAGTTATTTCCCCGCGTTTATTCGTCGCAGGGTCCTCATGTGTCTTTTACTGTATTTTGTTAGATATTTTCTGTGTTACTTAAACCGCAAGTATAAAATAAGAGAGATAGACTGTAGAACAGATAGGTTTAAAATGTCGTTTTTTCCGCGAGCGATAAGAGACTATAACGGCTGTGTAAGGACTTAGAAATAGATTAGTTGACTGGTAGTGTAGCTTACTAACTTATGTATTTCTTAAAGCATGTTTACGGAGTTTTATGGTGTTTCTTACAGCATGTTTTGCATGCTCTAGCTTCATAGACAGATTGCCCTCTTAAGTAGCATGTAGAATATTAAGTGTCATCGTACATGTGTGGCGTGCATGTGGGGATTCTCTTGCATGCTGCATGATGGTTCTTAGTTAATGATGGAATTGGTTAGTATCCTTAATATTCATGAACGTGCGGTATTCATGTGGCGGTCCGCTTGCATGCTGCATTTTGGTGACTTGTCACCCCCTGCCAAACACCCTAGAGGTGGCTCGCAGGGTAATATGTAGATGTAGATGTAGAATTTGGTAATTGTGATGAGAAAGTATGCTCATATCTTCTTTGACAATCGTCTCCTAATAAAGTTTCTTCTTTGTCCTTCGTTGAAATGCCTTTCAACCTTGTCACGCGTCTTGAGCTCTATGAAAAAATGATGGATATTAAGGTAAAATCTTTATCCAACAAAAAAAGTTATTTTGTGGATTTTTTTTCTCGGAGTTTAAATATAATACATATTGAAGACGCTGTAAAAAGCCTCCGCGAATTCATTAGGATAATATTTTTAGTGCCTTATCTCAAGAGGTGGGCAAAGTGTTCCCGAAGTGACAAGAGATTTTTAAAGGAAAATTATGCATGGCTCGCTGAGTCAATCGATTTTCCTGAAACTATTCGTCAGAATTAAACTAAGTACTTCTACAGCGACTGGTATGTGTTCTCCGATAATGTTCTTTTGTGGTCATGATTTGTTGCAAGTACATACATTTGTTAAATTTTGGGCTATATATGTGTAAACTTTTACTAGATCAGGTACAATGGGAAGGCCAGAAAAAGAGTTTAGTACAGCATCTGACAGGTCGAAAAGAAGAAAAGTCCAAAATATTAAGACTTCTTCCTCAGCCTCTGAGCTCGCATTGGCAACCTCTCTTAGTAAAAGGGAAGAAGGTATTATTGCAGCTGCTCAGTTAATAACAGAAGTAACAACAACCACTCCTAGGAGGGCTAGGAGAGTTCTCTCGAAATGGAGGAAATCTGAAAATTTCCAGACAGAGATGTCGCCTGAGGACGGTCTGTCTTTAATCATCTCTACGGGGTTGACTAAGAGTCAGTATAATACTCTACGAACCACCGCACTTAGTTACGGACATGAGCTCTATCCCAGTTATGACAGAGAATTAAAAGCAAAAGGCGCGGCATATCCAGAAGGGATAATCATTACAGAGAATATGGGTGAAGTGAATCTTCAAACTCTACTAAATCATACGGTGTCGCGGGTACTGGCATCCGTTTCCACCTCACAAGCATCAAGCGATGACATACAATGCACATTTATATGCAAGTACGGATTTGATGGGAGCTCGGGCCATGCCCAATACAAGCAGACGTGGGAACAAGCGGAATCATCTGATGAATTCTTATTCATGAGCCGTTCCTTCAACTTATGCAGGAGACTGCCAAGGGAGCTGAAAGAACTATTGCTTATAGAGGACACTGACAAGGAAACAGACACTGATGATGACCAGGATTCGTTGTAAGACTAAAAATCATTTCTTCCCAAGTATGTTATACAGTGTATAATATTTTTAATACCATTCACCTGCAAGTAATAACTTGAGACCTTCTATCTTTCACGGATCATTTGACTTACGTTTTTCCAACTTCTATACTCATGCCATTTCCGAAATTCAATATGAATAATTTACTCTAGGTGAAATTTTATAAAGCATTTATTCTTTTCGCTAACTAGGATTTAATTTCTAAATACTTTTTAAATTTTATTCTTAATTCATATTATATTTATTATTTTAATGTTCTTCTCTTGCATGTAACAAGACTTTCTATTTAACATGGCTATCATGTACAAAATAACTTCCCTACATGGCAACATGATGAATTGGAAAAATATGTTTTTTTTAAGGAAAAACATTAACGATTACATTACAACTGTAAAGATTGTTAATGAATAGGTATTAGTAAGAGTGTATATTGTTTTGTTTTTTTCTGATGCATCAAAAATAATTCAATGAGACGGAGAAACTTCCTCGAAATTTTCCTAGGGGAAAAAATTTCCAAAATTACCGTTATAGACAGAGCGCGTCATAAAACAGCCCTTTTTCGCGGGACCCTCGTGGAGTGAGGGAGGGCGAGTACCTCGGAAGGGACGGAAGGCAAAGAAATAATTCTATAGACAGCCTTCTCTCTAAACCATATTGGGTACCTGCGGAATATGCATACGCACTCAAGAGGTGAAAGACGTTCATAATTTTCAGCTTGATCCGTGTACAAAAGTGTACAGAAGAAAAAGAAACGACAAATTTACCACAGTTACACGTTTACTGATCCATTCGCTCGTTACCACACCCTCGAAATATCTTCAGTGTACAACATTTGGATATCAGCCACAACGTGTTTAGCTTAGAAACGTACAATTCGAACATTTGAGGTCCACAGAAACGATCAAGTTCAACGGAGCCACGGTATTTCCGAGCCCCGCCGCGCAGAGACAGGTCGGGGCGCGCGATCGAAATATCGCTATTACTTCAAAGATCGCAAACTTTTTTCTAAGATATTTGCATAATACTCTTTAAAATGAGTTTGACTAACACCTTGTGCAAATATCTCGAGTTACATTTTTGTTTAAAAAAAGTTATTGACTGCTTTATGTCAAATTTTGAGTTAAAAAAGCGTCCGCCATTTTGTGACGTAATAGCACACAAATATCGACATAAATCCCTTAAATTCATGCAAGGCACAGGGAAAGTACAACATTAACAGATTGTAACGTTTTTTATTTCATTGAAATCCATCTACTTCAACGGCATATGTTTAACTTTGAAGATTTTCGAAGAAAAACTAAAGCGAGAGCTATTTTGGAAATTTGATCGTGTTTAAGCCTTAGTATCTAAGAAACGGGTGAAACCTATATAAAACGACTTGCCATTTCATGATGCACAAACATTTGTGAGTACTTGTGAAAAGTTTCAAGTTTCTATCGCAAAAAAAGCTATTTTGGACTTTTGTCCGGCGATTTTCGATTTCAGACCACTGTGCGGCGGTTTGATTGGTTGTTTTAATCAACAGCATGAATTTTTAAACTTACATTATTTAAACAATGTGAGCAGTTAAACGGAATCAGCTATCAACGCCTCCTAGCAGATTAGCAACATTAGTACACAATTCTTAAATAGAGTAATATAGTTTAGGCCGCTCGGTAACTTTGAAACTACCATCATATATTATCATAGACTAAATCGGAAATGCTACAGATAAAAAATACTAAATCCTGAATTGTGACTGTCACATAAAATAAATATCAATAACAAGTAGGTATTTCAATCAAAACATGATTTGTTCCAAAATGACCAGTTTATTCCGATAAGAATCCAGACAAACACTCCGGTTCATTCAAGAGCACATAAAATGAAGAATAGTCTCCGTGATCTCCGTTGTCTCAGGCGTAACTTTATGTAATTTGATTAGCATATTGTCCTCGAGGAGGAACCTGATGATGACGTGCTACGTCGAAACCTAGGTCGTTTCCCATAAATACATGTGGAATTACAAAGTTACTGCTTCTCATTCAATAAGTTTCCGTGATACTTGCCTATTTTTGGCGGTGGAAAAGTATAGAGTGGAGAAAAAATATCGAGGAAATCGAGGCTGAACTCGAACATTATAGAATGAAGCACTGGAGTGATCGAGATAGAGTAGCGTGACGAGGGAAACGACAGGTGGCGGTGCGTAGCGGGCATCATAAGCACACGATTTGACCAAAAGGTGTCACGGTACACGCCATATCATATCTTTCTCCTCACCCTCTTAATACTAAGCGCCGCGATACGTTCTTTTCCGACGCCCCAAGTCTGGCGGAGGGTGGGTGGTATTTCTATTCGCATTTCACGCTTCGCCTTTTTCATTATTATCGCAAACTACATCCTCACGAGCACACTCACCCCCTCGTCTATCCTACTTTTCATTTGATGCAGAATTAATTACGGAGATAGCGTTCTCATTAGCCACGCTAATAAGCTCATATAAGTTCCGGATTTCAGTTCATGATAGGGGCTAATGAGAAATCTACTCGCTGATGTCGAGTTGAATATCTATAGTTGAATGAATCTCTATAATGTCTTCACGTCGAGTAGGTTTAATGTAAACAGTTGTTCTTAGAAAAGTATTCCTCCACACCCGATGATTGAGCGTTATTTTCAAGGCGATAATTCATATACTCTAGACGACAAGAGAACAGAAAAGTAAATAACAACTGATTGACGGCAACCAACGGCTAGCCAGCGAAGGACGGAGTTGTGATGTAACGTTGATATATTATTCAGCGCTTGCGTTGTTTTCCGACCATTTTCCGAGTCTATCAGAATTAAAAGCCTATCGTCGATGAAGGACAAATGAAAACAGCAGAAAAAGTTGAAAGGTGCTCACAAGAACATTTTACTCACGTAAATATTTCTATAGTTATAAAAACTTTTATGCAATATGAGTACCTAAGTAATACTCAGTTCTTCTAAAAACTTTAAATTTCGGGATTCGTTAACATTTAAGTTGATTTGGCCACGGTGAAAATATCTGCAAAAAAGGCAGAAGCTATTGCAATTAATTGAAGCGCTCGTACAGATGCCGATTTAATTGCAAAGTACTGAGAAAGTCTCTTCACCTCCTTCGCCGCTTTCAACCGAAAGCCTTCGATGATTCACGGCCAAAGTGGAAAAAAAGAGGATTAGTGTAAGAATTAAGGCTCAACCAACCACAAAGCATCAAAGAAAATCACTGTCCCGCGAAATAAAGGTTTCTTGCGGCATGAGCGGAATCCACGACCGACAAGCGCAAGTAATGATGCGGTAATTGAATTATCGCATGATGAGCTCTACGAGCTGGGGACAATGCAGCGGAAGACAGGGAGAATATAATGCTTTATGAGCCGGCGGTGACAATAGACAAGGGCAAAGGAATGTGTGTATGACACTTGTGAGAAATCCTCACGGCCTTTTACGGGGATAGGTTCATGCGCTCACGAATGGGAGAGAAATTTCAATAAAACATTTTCGAAATCACATGGATCCTAATGAGAAAATGTCGCTTTTCTCGAGAATTTGTCGCGCTTTTTCAATTATTTCACTTGGAATTTCTTTTCAAGACATGGTGTACCACTGTTTGACAAAACTAATAGCCCAGCATTGCCCTTGCTTTCAATAATGAAAGACTTCTAGATACTGTGGCTGCGTCAAAAAAACAATATTCTCATTATGTCCAATATTTATTGTGCGATCATTACCTCCCCTTCGAGGACACATGTCGGGTTTATACGAAGACTTATTACATGATAATTCACACTTATTAACAAACAAAAACAAGCAATATGCACCCAAATGAATATTACAGTAAGAGAAGTATTCTCGAATATCGTGTTAGTCAAGAACACTTTTAATTCAACAACCAAATTGTGTTTTCCTTATGTTTCACCGACAATATTCCACCGCTCTGGCGAATGGAAACCAGTAGCACCCAGGAAAAAACGAGGTATTAAACGCACTTGTCAACCCCTATAGGCGGTAATATATCGTAGGCAATTAGAGCCATATTGGCCTATGACGCTGTCAACTGAAAGGTTTCGTGCCGGAAAAAGTGACTCCGTTAAGTGTTCTGCAGCAGTGCCCCCCGAACATTGAAAGATTCAGCTCGCCAAATGCGGGCGTTTTCCGGAGAATGAAAATTCACTTCATTATTCTTCTTCATTTTAGGATATTTAAGGCATCTGCGGAAAAAAACATTAGACGATGCCAATATAATTCAATGAAATATTGTGTCAAGTGACATGCACTGAAAATGGGAGAAGATGGAGACTTGAACTCGAGGTGTTAAGGGGCGTTGAGAACATGTAACGATTGAAAAAAAGGTCCATTATTGAACGAACGTTTTTTCTTAGATTTAATATTCATCTGCGAGTGTTTGTACCATAGTTTTCACTTGTGTTTTTTTAAAACAACTCCGCGTATTTGTTGATTGTCAATTTAAGAAAACAGTTTCTTCAGTCAGCCTGCTGGAGCGTACTCGTACACCTGCGTCAGGAGAAATCGTTGTCGGCAATAGCAATCTTCACGCGGAGGAGGAACGCCTGGAAGCCGTTAAACTTCAACAAAAACGTTAACGAAAGCCTTACGACGATCTCAAAATCTTAACGTAGATGGACAACTCAGATCTTCATAGAGGCCAAAAGCCTATAACTACGGCCTCGTATGTACTTCCAAAAAGAATGAGATGAAAATACACCCGTGGAAAGAACGGAAGAGGCTGGCGAAAGATAAAGAGGAGGAGGAAGAGGGAGAAAGCGGTGAGGAGGGAACGTCGCGCTCCCGTGTGTCAGCAATCGCCTCCAATTGCCACTTGGAGGACACGGGGAAGAAAGGGAGGGAGGGCGGAGGGAAAAGGGTTGGGAGGGCGACTGATGGGAGGGAAGCGAGTCACGCGAACCAGCACTCAAGCCCGAGAGGAATCGAAATTGAGATAGGGCGGGCGAAAAAATGAAATGTGACCGGCGACTGAGAGAGGGCGAGATGAGAGGGAAGGGGGTTAATGAGGTAGAGGGGAGGGGACGCATGGTTGAGGGTTAGGGCTCAAAAGGCGAGGCTATATGCTGGAGGCGTGGTGTACGCACGATGCGAGTCCACGCCATTCTGAGCATCGGCCGGCGCATAGAGTACCTCCCTCCAACGAGCTCCAGGGGCGCGATCACGGTTCTCTACAACGCATGCCCTCGCATTATCGTTATTTTACGATTGCGCTCGTAAAAGCGAAAACGTGATCGTAGTTCTTCGAATTCTGTCAGTTTTAATGGATCGAGTGAATTCTTAAGGCCGTTTTACACGGTACATTTGTTTGTACAAACTCTTCCGTGAATTCTTGCATGAGGCAAAATGCATCGTGTAAAGCGGCAAATTGTATGAACGCTTGTGCGAATGTCTCAATGCCTGAACGGAAAATAGAACCTGTTCTAATTTTGTAGAGACAAACGTACAATCTCACGTACATTCGTTTGTACAAAATCATTCATCGTGTAAAACGGGCTTTAGAGCAGTTATTGTGAGCATTGCCCTTCTAGAGCGGTTTGTGTTTTGGATAACGATAACGACAACCCGAAAAAATGAACCGTGATTCCACCCCTGATCGCACGAACATTAGCGTCACACTTGGCCTGTCGTGCTGACTAAAGAAAAAGAAACTGCATGGAACGAGAAGACAGTAAAATTTCTCTAAGATTTAATAAAAATAGGACGGGTGGTCATCGGACCTCCCGGAAAACGAGTTAGAAATCAAGCGGCGCTGAAAGGACGAAAGCTCTAAGTCGATTATCATTCTCGTCAGGGAACTCGATGCGATAAACTAAGCCTCGATATATGCCATCATAACCTGGCGGTCAGTGATGAAGTAAAGGGGCTGATGCATGGGGAAAAAAAGCAAATGAAAGGAAAGTGGAAAAAAAAAGATTCGAGTCGCACATCAAAACGTTGGAGGAAACGAAGACCCTGTCCCGACGGAACACCAGAAAGATTTTCACCCACGGGATCCGCCGCGACAGCAGGAAATCACAAAAAGGAAGCAAAGGACGGAAAAGGACGGCAAAGGAAGACAAAGGAGCGAAAGAAGAGAGATGAGGAGGCCTAACTACTTTTATTGCTTGCTTTTAAGAGCTACTGAGTGGCCCTGAGCACTGTCTCAGAAGTGCGCACATGCTCGATGCAGCATTACTGCAACCAACGGATATAAGAATCAATGCTGGAAGTTTCAGCTGCCGGGTGAAGTAAGTCAGTCATCAAAAACAACATCAGAAGTGAATGCGTGGTCAGTAAGGAAGAGAAAACTAACAATAATAAGTGGGAAACCATGATAATGAAGTAGGTAACCCTGAGCTTTCTGTTCCCTGGACAATACGGTGGAGAGGATATTTTATTTCCTATTTTCGTATAATATTTTTCGGAATCAATTCGTAAATTGGAAGTCCTACCACTCCCAGTAGCTATTCGATAATGATCATTCGGTAATGACATGAGGAATCGGATAAAATACGCATGGCCAATAAAACAGTGTTTGGTTTAGCGAACCTCCTTGCTAACACGACCGTAATGAGAGGAGATGGCACGAAATGGAAGAAGCCAAGAGTAATGAGAAAACGGATCGAGATATAAAAGTGAGACGAGAATGAGGTAAGAAATAATGATGCCGGAGTGACCATTTTGAAAACAGTGGATAATTTTGATTTCCCAGACCAGAACGACGATATTTGCTGTTGTCCCGTTTGCATACATACCCGCTGAATCTTCGAATATAAATGTATAGAATGAGTTAAACAATGGGGAAATAAGTATTGAAACCACTCAAAAATTAATCATCGAACAACATGAACAAGCAGCTAATACACTTAAGGAAAGGTAACCAACATATCTACGAATTGTTTCTGATATTCTCTCTTTATTAAAATATTTAATATTCATACATTGAATCAACATAAATAATTACAGAATCGAACAAAGTATGGCACTCATTTATGAAGAGTACCTACTCGGAAAGAATTTAGCTGAAATAATGAACACATTAGCTTACATTGTTTACAATAGCCATCCTATACCGGCATCAACGCACTGCAATAACACCTATATGCAATATGGATCAATTTTTGTGTGCTTCCGCAAGGGAGACAGGTCCACAGAGGTTGCTTAAGAATTCAGTGATTAAAACCCAACTCACTGGATGTAGAGAAAAAATGAATGAAATTTAGCTAACGTCACAATGTTATCAATTTTTACATTAAGAGGAGATAGAACTCAGATAAAAGGAGGCCAGCGTTGAATCAAAGAAGAAAGGGACAACCTAATGAGACAAGCACAAAGTAATGCATGCATGAATTCAAAGACAAAGAGGAATATTCTGAATACATTTTTTTCTTTTGTTCTCATGACTTGAATATGCTCAAGCCACACGAAACGAAGAGCTATTTTGCATGCTCTCACTAATAATCTTCTGGAAAAGGTAATGGAAATTATTTCAGCATTTGAGCCAAATCCAGATACCATTCTAAAATTATTATTTTACCAAAATTGACAGCTTTCTACATTTATGATTTAACAGTTTTTCTAGCATTAAGGCCTTTTAAAATATTTAATTGAATATTATTTAATAATTGATTCCATTCTACAACTCTTATTTGAACGGAAATAACGAGGAAAGAGATACAAACCACTCAATTTATTTGATTACGCATATATTCTCCGATGTCTTGCTACACCACTTAATACATCAGACTTGTGAGCCTGAACCCTACATCATGCTACAGCTAAGCAATTAATGGATAGTGCCAACCGCCTTTGTGACATTATAACGATTTATTTTCCAATTTAATTTTCAACTACTTGGACAAAAATATCGCTAATATGGTGATAAATCAAAACAACAAACCGAATATACAAAAGACTGTGAAATTCGCCGTCGGCGAAAAACACGACCTTGTGGAAGATCCGTGAAGACTTCACTCACATCATACGCCGGGAAAACACCACATTTTTTTAAAATATGGAGCAATGTTTAGCATCAGTGACCAATCATCGGATTGCAAACTATTGGTGATGGATAAGAGGTAAATGATTTATTTCTGTTGCTTCAAAACTTTGCTTCAGCCGAATTCCTAACTCGTCTGTCTTGAACTTAATTATCCCATATTTCAACAAATCACAAATGACACTATCAACTTTCCAAGTGAAATTCTATTCATGGAGATGAATTGTGAGCGCATCATACTACGTTTAGAGACATTGCACACGTTCAAACAGGAAAATAAGAATATTCTACGTGAAACCGGGGTAAAATTTTACACAAGATAATTTTTCAGGTAGCTTCATTATGAACTTATGGTATCTCAGAGCATGTGTAGAGTTTATTCAAATTTCAAAGTGAAGCGGTAGCCTCACTAGAAAGACTTAAGAATCATAAGATCGTGATAGAAGAGCCAGAGGTTGATAAAAAAAGAATAGCAAAGAAATTCTGTCTGCAGGCATTAGGCCTTGAAGGCAAAACCCAAGCTTTCGAGGCTTGAATTCGACGGCCGTGTGCCACCGATCGCTATCACAAAAGATACAATACGAAGACTTATTTTCTCTGGAAGGAGAAAACAGTCTTCGCATTCCCATTGTCGAAGATAAGCAAGAAATTCCCTTGGATAAATACGGGGAGCCGCAGAAACAAAACTTCTTCGGCGCGAAGACTGGTTTTGAGGGGACTGATCAAATAAGACACATGCTTCCTTTACATTCGCATTCATAATTAGGGCAAAAAAGAAGATAAGGAGGGTTGTAGACAGGTGCTAGGTATATGTGACCAGAGTCAAGATTACCTAATATTAGAGGCTCTCTTACCGTCCATAACTGTAATTCATCGATATTTTTTTGCTGACATTTAATCGAAGCGAAGTTCCATTCCGAGTGTAATGGCAGCTTCTACTGTCAAATGAACAACGCCCATCTCAAATTAAGTCTTCAAAACAGCAATCGTCCGGTGCAAGAGGTTACCGCCATTTTTTCAGGAGTTCCGTGAACTCTTTTAGAGCTAAGAGAACTTTAAATGGTAATAAGCTTTATACTTGGAATCAATAAAATCCAATCTAATTAAAACTACTGCACATTTCAGCTGGATCAACTTTAGTTCGCTTAATAAAAAAGTTGAAATCGCTAGTGATATATACGGCACTGAAATTATAAAGAAATCAGGAAATATCATAGGGGCTGCAAAATTGGATTGAAAAAGTGGCTCGGCGAAAGAGGATTAAAAAAAAACAAAACAGCAGGCCGGTGTGTATAAGCGGCCGTAATTTCAGGGGCAAGATAACTGAGATCCCAGGTCCCATAAGTTTTATAAGCTGGGGTTTTTCCTGTGCGAGCCAGATCCCAAGGTGAGATATAACCCGGGAGGGAGGAATCTCGCATGGGATGCTAATGCTCCAAGCTCCACATTTGCGCTTGGGCGCATGCGCAACTTTCGCATGGGGAAGAATAAGTTCTCCACAAGAGGTGATCCTCGGAAAAGAGTGGCGAACCTGTTTCCGACAAATTTTAAGCGAAATTTCTCGTCCACCTCGGAGAGCGCACCTGGGAAGAAGTGTGATTCGCTCTTTTAATCGAAAGTGCGATTAAAGGAGATCGTAAAAAGCCATTTCGTTTAATCACGAAAGCGCGTGAAGAAGCTCTTAAATATATAACTCTTGACCACGATGGTGGCGACGAGAAAGCGGCTCCTGGAATCCAACGAACAATTTCCTAGTTTTCGGCCATTACAACCACTTCACCCTTTCTAGGAAAGATAATTTATCTAAGAAACAGAATTCTTTTTAAGTTCTCATTTTTAAAAACTAACGCATGCTAAGATTTTATGCAGCAAATTTTTAAGAGAGGAATTACTGCATTTTTTGGGCATTATGTGAGAGAAATGAGGAAACACGCGAAATTAACAACCACTTATATTGATACGTAAGTGGGCATAATTCGTACAAATAGTATGAAACGTAACGTAATAGTATCAATGATATACAAAAAGCTGTTAGTGAAAAATATTTTCTCTTGTAGCTTTTCTTAAACGCTAAATTTAGTTATTTACATTTTAATGACAATGTAATTCATTAAAATATTGTCTTAACGAAACATGGTGAAAACAGCATAGAAAATTAGAGATAATTTCAATTATCAAAAGGGTAAGGCCACTAGAACATTAATTGAGCAAGTCTTTTCTGGCTACAGTGTACACTGACCATATTTCTTACGCCTCTTGTGGTATAGACGCCTCTATATGTACAGGATTTCAGGCAAAATTTACCCACTGATATCTTTTTCCAGGGCAGGGTTGGCTTTCATTTCATGCATATTAGTCATTTAAATTTAAAGCTGGACGTACTTAGGTACTCTATTGAATGGATAACAACCTTGGGGAAGACTTCCTAGAGTTTGAGAACTTTCACAGTATTATGCTTTTCATGCAACGATGTTAGACAGGTATGTTTTTCTGTGTAATTCCTCCCAAACAAAACATTGTGTATGTCCTTATATTGTAAACAAAATATTGGATATTTTACTGTAAAGAATAATTTATAGGAAAGTAATTTAAGGAATTGGAACAAAAAAATCACGAAAGCTTGCTGATATCGATAATTCATAATTAAATCGTAACCTAAAGTAGAAACTGAAAAAAGAAAACACAACTCGGTTGAAACTAGTTTCAAAAGCTTGAAGGTAAATACTTATGGTTACGCTTGAATTCTCATCGCAACTATATCCGGTCTTTATAGATCCTTTTTTATACCTCTTGAGAAAAAACAGCGTGAGAAATTCGGTAGCCGAACTTCGGTGGCAATTTTAGGAAACTGTGATACAGACGTCATTTGGCTCGGGAAAACTACAATACCCCGTGGGCAACCTCCTGCCAAAACTTCGCGGTCCAGTGGCCAGAAGATACGATGGAGAGATTGCGATGGTAACCGCCATTATTCAGACTCCGTGTGCAGTAGCTCAGAGGCAGCAAGGTGCTCGGCAAGAATCAGAGAATCTCGAGTCCCGTCAGCCGCACAGGCAAAATGAATCGCGGCGTGGATTGCTGGTTCAACTAAAGATAGAAATCCCTGTTTAAACTGAAACTGTGTTGGGCAGCAATGTGAGTTTTTAAATGAGATATTCTGATCGTTGAAATATACGAGGAGCCCAGAAGCCAAGAGGTGCAAGTGACAAAAAGTAAGTTTTGAGTTATTCATGATTAAAGTTCAACTAGTGGTTTTTCAATGTGTTTCTTGAAGTAGATGAAATTTACTCTACTAGATCTCGGCACTCATCAAGCCACTCACTTATACCTCTTGGTCACAACAATTTCATATAGGTACTTTAGGAACACATTTCTGCACTTTGCTCGAAAAAACTAAAAAGTCACTTGTACCCCTTGGCTTCTAGGCGTCTCATATCAGCTATTAATTATCGAGGTGAAATACATACATACGTAACACAAAGATATGTTAATATTGACGATAATAGTCGAACAAATTCATTTATTAGTGTACGTTACTTAGAATGAGATATTTTCAAAATTTATTATCAAATAGATTTATTTTTAAACATTCATTCCAAATGGGCCAGGATCTGTTTTACAGACTTAAGGATATTCTATCCTTGGATTAAATTTATTTAAATTGGTAAGATAAACAGCTTTAAATACAGCTTTTTATTCGAGAGAAACGGCTTTAAGCACGTTTATAAGTAACAAACCCTAGAAAATAAAACAAAATAACGCCATTCTTAGTTTCGGGCGTGTTTCAACAATCGTCACTCAAGTTCCTACGCATAGCGTTTCCGTAACCTAAGGGAACTGAATGACTGAATAAAGAAGGCGAAGAATTATGCATTATTTTCATTTTCTGAAACAAACTCAGTCGCATTAACATGATAAATCAAACTGCTTTCTGACCTCTCAACGCTGCCTCAAGCAGGCAGCAGCTATCGAGAGCACACTGAATATCAGGCTGTTCCCCGCTAAATGGAAACTTCTCTCTTTCATAAGTCTCGAAAGACCATGGCATCCCAGAGCTCACTCAGTCACCTCGGACATAAAGAAAAAGGCAACTGCCTGCGAGACATTTGTGATTGATTACCACTTTCCACGTCAACTGCAAAGCGATTCCATATTTCTTCTCCTTGCTAAGGCGTTGCACAGAGGGGAGTGCGGCCGGTGCGTGAATTCTCCCCCTTCAGTCTCCCCCTGCACGGCGGGCAAAATTCTCTAACACTGATTCCCTAGCGATGATTCAAACTCGAGAAACGCGGTTTGATAATTTATAGGTGTCCTACTTGACTCGTGTCAATGTACCAAGTGACCCTAACCCAGCATCTCGTGATTCTAAAATCATTTACCATACTCACGTGACGAAGGTTTGAACTAGCACATTCCTAGGTCTTTGCCATCAATCTTAAATCAATTCCTTCCTTGATATCTTCTGCAGAATAGCTCCATTTGTTTCCCCGACCAAATGAGTAATACACCAACTTCCAGAGGCAGAGGTAGGAACTATACCAGCGCTAGAGGGATTCTTCCTCCGGGAAGTTACATTACCGAGTTATTTCCTTCAACGACGGAACAATAATTGATAACGATGTTTAATTTCAATGCAGATTAAAATTAGGAACTTGACTTTCATTCATTTAATATAAGAGCTAGAGTCAGTAGCGAAACCGGAGTATTTAATTCAATGCTCTTTCATAAGGGTTTAACATTCAATCAGGGAAATGAGAAGGCACATCTCCAAATGTTGGTCAAATCCCTTGAGAAGTAAGAAAACGGTTTTAATGTTGCTCAGTGCATAACAAGTTAAAATTCAGGTAAAGAAAGTACAGCTTCGCGTGCTGTAAGTAGATATGACGAAATCACGATGTAAAATAACAAGACAATTGCTTCGCAACGCCATACCAGTCCCATTCAACGGTAAATAGAAATGTTGATACGAATGAGGGAATATTCTTTAAAAAAATCAGATAAGTTATATGCGTGCATTCTTTTTTTATTTCGGATTTTCCACTCTGCAGCAGTTTCCCTCGCCAAACCCCACACATTCATCTTTCATACGCAAAAGTCCTTAATATCAAGTTCATCACCCAATCCCCTCTCTCCATCCAATTCATATGCGTGCATTCTGAAATATAAAAAAACGTTGCCAATATTTGAGAAATGGTGTATTAATATTCCAGGAACCGACAGGAGACCGATAATTTCCCAGATATTAATGTTAGTCAAGCATTAAAAGGAACTAATGCTTCAATATAATGTTAATCGAATTATGAACAAATAATATAGCCGGATTGATTAGAAGATCAGTTAGCTACGCTTTTCTCGAAGGACACCCTAAAGGTACGCCAGTCAAAAGCTTAATGACATTCAAGCCCCTAGATTACTATCTTAAGATGTGATATGCAAAAACCATCATTTCCCCGTGTTTTCTACCGTATTAAACATGTTTTAAAACCATTTAGGTATAAACAAAAAAGTCAAAAGGGAAATAATGTGGGTAACTTTCTAACCTAACTCAAGTTCGCAAAAGAATGGAAACTTCTCTCTTTCATAAGTCTCGAAAGACCCAAAAATTAAGACGGAAATGTAGCTTCGAGGCATCATCGTTGAAACCAACATAAGTTTCTAAGCATGAACATGAGCAAGGAACAAATAGCGTCCCATAAGATATTGACTTGCTTACGATATGCATAGGCTGGACAATTCGAGATTCATATTGCAAGATAAGTCTACCAGATGAGCATATTGTGGGTGTCTATAGTTTCTGCCTGCTTGAAAGGGGCAAGGATCGAGTACCACCTCAGGTAGATATGGTGGATTCGGTAGTTTGGCCGATGGGATGCAGGATGTCAAGCTAAACCGTCCAAGGCCCATGGTTCAGCTGTCCATTGATCACTTTAAATTTAAACAATCAATAGTTGAATAAGAACAACCTTAAGAATACATAATAATGTACACCGAGTTCCTAAGAATCATCAGCTTAACAAACAAAACTGTGCAGATGTCCTGGGGTCCACCAGTTTAATTATAAAAGATGTATTTTAATAATATAAATTATACAGACGTCAATATGGGTTTAAAAGAACCATATTGACATCTCTGAACACTGATTCAAACAGTGCAATAAGACAAGTGCATGTTCAAACACTGTAAAGAATTTCTGAAAATATTTCACATTTATCCAACACAACGGAGTGCACATTATGAAACGCTCTTATCAGGCTACAATTCAATGACAGGCTGAATGATATGGGATGAATTCAACTGTGTTCGGCGAAAAATGGTGGAACAATGGTGGAACGGTTTTCAGTGAATGAATTAAATAAAAAATGTTACTTTATACTTAAACGTTTTAATGGAAAAACGCCTTTCAACGCCTTGGTGTCATCATCAGGTATAAAAGGCTTTTGTATCCTGATGACATCGAGGAGCTGAGTCGTGTTGCACCATTAAAACGTTTAAGTAGACAGTAATAAGTTTTATTTCACTCATTCAAATGATATCAGATGACATGACAACTCTCTAATTGCTGCGTGATACAAGTCTTAGACGGAATCCGAGTTAAAATCACGAATAATCCAACTTCATTTCTTTTACATTCGATATGGATCGATGAAGCCCATTTACAAGTAAATACTGAAGTGAATTCTGATTTTAACTACATTCGATTTCTTTCACGTAATGTGTATACTGATGTAGTAAAGTATTAAAAGGAACTAATACTTCAATATAATGTTCATAGAATTATGCACAAATAATATAGCCGGATTGATTAAAAGATCAGTTAGCTATGCTTTTATCGAAGGATACCCTACAGGTACGCCAGTCAAAAGCTTAATGACATTCAAGCCCCTAGAAACCATACAAACCATGCAAAAACCATAATTTCCCCGAGTTTTCTATCGTATTAAACATGTTTGAAAACCATTAGTTTCCATTTTCCATTAAATTACATGTACCAAATGATTACATGCACATCATCAGAAATTTTCTTCTTTATCGTCCGGCGGCGAGTCAGGGTGAGACAGAGGGAGATAGAACCACCCAAAATAGCGGAAATTACGACGCAAGGACGACCATTTCTCGGGTGATTTCACTCGATGGAGGATAGGTTCGTCTCGTCCGAAATGAGAGAGGCTCTGTCTCTCCCTCTCGCAAATCCTCAATGCGTCAAAACCGATAGAGGAATCGTTCGGCGAGATAGGTAATCGGGTCACGTATGTCGGGTAGTAGCGGGTTGACAGCGGTCGGGGGCATGGGAGATGAGAAGAGAGAAGGCCCTCAATGGCCGTCCCCACCCGCGCGAACACCGCTCCCCCCCCCTTGCCTGCCCATCTACCCACCCCCTCTTCCCTTCCAGATGCCGACTCCAGACGAAAGCATAGCGGAGCGATTTCTCTCGACCGTCCATATGAGAATCAGAGAGACAGAATGAGTGGTAGCCGGACAAAAACACTTGGCACCCGATGGTATAGAAGCTAGACACTTGATCATATTGGGATTATGTACTCTCCTACTACCATGAGATGCTCATTTCATGGCACATTTGAATCGGTTCCCAGGCCCTTAAAGCTTTTCATAATGGACCTATTACACAAAAAACTAAAGAACTTCGTATTTTGAAAAGAAATATATGAAAAAAGAGGCATTGATGGTGGTAAATTACAAACCTTTGCATGCAGAATCAAGACAAAAAAGCTAAAATTGGTCAAATTATTGTGCATTATTAGTCAAGACCATTAATTAAACTGAGAGACAGAGAACCGAGAAAAATGTTGGCTAACATTTTACACTCTGATAGAGCCTTAATAACGGCATTCAGTGTTGTAAGTCAATAATTTGAGGATAGCTGTAGAGACATGCCTCATATCCTCTATTTTATTGAGAAATGTAACCTCTGCAGATAGAATGGTTAGCTGTTGGATAAATTTACCGTAAAAAGTAAAATAAAAAGCATTTTGACACAGTAAGAATTTTCTGTTACTGCACAAGTTTCAGGGATAAAATGTGAGAAAGTAATGAGCATGACTATTTTACAAAAATAAAGTTCATCCCTACAACTGGAAAACGTTTGAAGTGAACGAAGGATTTATTTTTCTACTGCTTCAATTGCCCTGCCTACAAAAATTCAGTTTCACAAAGCATTTTGGCCTATGAAGGTATTCTGAAATGAATGATTAAATGTTTCAAATTGAAGGAAACTCGATTTCTCAGCCTTCCCCTAACGTTTAGTCTCAAGATACAGTCAATTATATTTAAGGACACATATCAAATGCAATGGGCTGATTCTACCTTCGGCTTTGAATTATAGTCCCATAAAAACTCACAGCCGAGACGGTACTACCACACTCTTCTACCTGTTAAATCATTACGGAGCTCGTGAGCATAAAAGCCTTCTTGGTTTTCACAGAGATTTTAGGCCACCCTTCGCTGCGTTATTGTTACACCAGACTGAAGAACGCGTCACATTACGAACTAAAATCCAATGCTGATATAAGAATTTCTAAAACACACCATTATGGTAATATAGGTTTCAATCCATGCAATCCCACACCGACAAGAAGTTGACTTAAATTTGGCATGAAACCACGAAAACGATCAGTCATTGCAATGTAATCACTAGGCTGTCATTTAAATCCACGTCAGGAAATCCTATTCAGAAATTTTGTCTGAATACGACCTAGGAAATACAAACATATTAGGTGAAGTCACCGCCCCTTTATTAGAGTTATTCAAATTTTCTTATTCTTAAGTCCTTCTGTACATGAATATACTTAATCTCTCATTTATCTTGCATCTAATATGCATTCACCCTGGGGTTAATTTTTGGTGCACTGGTTACAGTAAAATGTTGGTTTTAGATTTACCAAGAAAATGCTGCTTACGTAATTAAAGTTGGTTGACTAGTAGAGTATACAAACGGAAATTTAGAGGAGATATTGAATACAACGTAAGATAAGTAATTTAGAGGAGATCTTGAATGCAATGTACGATAAGTAAGTAGGATAACAATTGAAATAAACAGCAGTTATTAACCCATTTATGCCTAGTGTTCCATTTTTGGAACACCTGATGCGACTTTCTAATTTAATGACTACGACTCATAATACACCAATATGCCACGGTTTTTCTTTCTGTACCTCTTTATAAAGATATATTGTATTACGTGGTGCAAAGAATTAGTCAGTTTTGCCAACCCATCGCAGCCAGTGCGTTGAGAAATATCGGTCTTTTTTTTCAAGGCAGTTTTTCTGAGACCATCTCAAATGTTATATTAATAACTATTTGCCATTATGCCCAAATGTTGTTAATTTTTCCCTGCATGTTCAGTAATAGTTAACCTATAGTACTTTAAGAAGAAAATTTTTAAACAATCTATTTTGTTTTAGTTATAAGCTTTTATTTAACAGTGTTCCATTTTTGGAACACTAGGCAAATCCACTACTATTATGCGTGCATTCAGGCGCACTGAAATATTCACTTTAATTTTAAATCAAGTAAGCAATTAGATGTTATGTGACTGAGGGAAACGATGCTATGTCTTGGCTATAATCAGTTTCCATTTCAGTGAAAGAATAAATACATCGATAACCAACTGATGAATTGTGATAAATTTTTACAGTAGTTGTATGTTGAGTACGATCTCGTGAAGTGGATGTGTCTTGCGTCCCGTCCGTTAGAAAGTGGAGGGTGACCGCGCCTTTAGCTAAAAGTACCAGGATGTCGAGATATTTGACAGTGCATGAAATAAATGATCTATTAGAGACAGAAGATTACGTAGATGTACGTGATATTATCATTGAACCCCCTGATAACGCAACAAAACCTGTGTCTGACGAGGACTCCGGGGATGACGATGTTTGAACAATTAACAATCTTCCCGGTTCATTGCTGCGCGCTCCTGCTCATCTCATTCATGGTTCTTCTGACGAGAACTTTGACCATGCTGACCTTTTGCTGATACCGAATGGTGATACTACTGAAAATGACGGTGCATCGGCTTCTGCTTCGCCTCAACCTCTTCTTGCTCAAAGAAAAAAGGTAAACAAAGTTGTACGCAATTGGAAGAAAGCCGATCTGACTGCCCAGCCAGTAGGAGGTAGAGTTTCAGAAGAAAAAAATCACAAAAATGAAAACCCCTGATGAATGTTTAAAACTCTTTCTGGATATTGAAGTGATTGATATGGTTGTCAAATATTGCAATTTATATGCTGCAAGCAAGGGCGTAAACCTTGAACTGACTGTTGGTGTTTTTTGAGAATAATTTTCCTGAGTGGTTACGTCTCTGTTCCGAGACGGCGTATGTTTTGGGAGCAAAGACCAGATTCGCATAATTCTCTAGTTAGTGGTGCAATGAGACGTGACCGATTTGAAACAATATTTTCAAATTTGCATGTTGCTGACAATTCTAACTTGAACCACATGGACAAGTTTTCCTAGCTGCGACCTCTCATAGAGCAACTGAATGACAGATGTATGAAATTTGTACCAAATGAAATATACTTCAGCTTGGATGAGGCCATGATTCTCTATTTCGGTCGTCACGGGTGCAAACAGTTCATTCGTTGTTAGCATATTCGGTTTGGGTATACATTCTGGTATGGTGCAACGCGTCTAGGCTACATTTGCTGGTTTCAGCCTTATCAAGGAAAAAACCCGAACACTCAATACCAAGAATATGGTGTAGGTGCTTCAGTTGTTTTGCAATTTACTGAGGCACTCACAACGCAGCATCCTGGTGAATACCATTTTGTGTTCGACTACTTTTTCACAAGCATTGCACTCCTTGATAAACTTCATTCAATGGGCCATCAAGCAACAGGCACAGCGAGAAAAGATCGCGAAGACAAACCTTTACTATCTGATGCTACCCTAAAGAAAAAAGATAGGGGCACATTTGATTACCCACTTGATGGAAAAGGCAATATTGTTTGTAGTTGGAATGATAACAGTGTTGTGACTGTTGCATCATCTGGTGTCGGTGTCAATCCTTTGCAATAGGTCAGTCGTTATTCTCAAAAGCAGAAAAAAAAAGATACAAGTTACTCAGCCAAATTTAATCAAGGTCTATAATCAGTATATGGGAGGAGTGGACCGAGCTGATGAAAATATTGACGAGTATCGAGCATCAATCCGTGGAAAGAAATGGTACTCGAGCCCCTTGTTATTCTGCTTTGAGCTGGCTTTACAAAATGCTTGGCAATTGCATAAAATAAACGATGTGAAGCCAATAGATCATCTTGAATTTCGTCGCCGTGTGGCCTGTCACTATATAGAGACATATGGTAATACTGCTGAGCCTGGTAGAAAAGGGAGTCCATCTATGAAGCGTAACCTTGACTCACGTCATGACGGCATGAATCATACGATTGTAAAGCAAACTCGCTGTGTCCAATGTCACAAATTACCACTTTTCAATGTAAAAAATGCAACGTATCCTTGCATGTTAAGTGTTCACCTCGATATGTCTTAATAGTGAGTTAACAAATGCGTGAATAAAATGATTTGCTTGTTATCACTGAGTACGTCATGGTAGTGGATTTGCCTAGTGTTCCATTTTTGGAACACCTCGTTATTAATAATTGGCAAGAGATACATTGTTTTTTCTTTCGGATATTGTATTCATACGTATTTTTATCTATAATATGTAAAAATCAGGGTAAAATTCGCATTTTTCAAACCTTCGGCATAAATGGGTTAATAGCAGAGTAGAGCGGAGAGTGTATGCGGAGAAGGAAATTTATTCTTAAGATATGATTTTAAGAAAATATATCACTTGATATAAAGATGTGCACACGGAAGTATTCCTTAGATTCTAAACAAGGAAGCGTACCTATTCCAAAGCTGAAGCAAAGCTCGGCGTTTTGACGCAATGGAGGAAGCTTAGAAATCGCCATTCGCTGGAGTGGGCGGTGAAGAAAATAAATAACAGAGGCACGCAAGGAGATTTTGATGAGAAAGGAGAATGACTTAATGAGGTATGTAAATTGAAGAGAGAAACAGGATGATGCGGCATTGGGAAATATCGGGGGGGGGGGGGGGTGAGGGCAGAGGGTGGAGGATGTGAGGGCAGCGGTGGGATGATGGGAGAGGAATTTAAACAGCTGGACCGAGGAGGGTGTCGGATTAAGGGGGAAGAAGAAGGAAGAGGCAAGTTATTGTTCAACCTCCGCCGGCGCATTAAATTGCTCAAACACAGATTCTCTGATGAGACTGCTGTAATCATACGAGGTGATGGTGATGCTTTCTCTTCGGCTTTACGCGAGGCAAGTCTCTCGCTTCTCCATACAAGGCGCCTGAAAGGCTCCCAGTTGAGTGAGTAAGAGAGAGAGAGAGAGAAGCAGAACCCTCCTCACATCTCCGTCTCCACCTTTTCCACCCTCCCCCCCACTTCGGATACGGTGTGGGGCGCGAGGCATGGTCATACGCAAAGCCATTTATTCTACCAAATAAAGCGATCCCAACTCAACGTCTACGGAGGGTCTCTACCGCCATATCAAAGTCGCGCGGGGGAATTTCCTCCCGGAAGATATTTCCTTGGTGTGGTCTCCTTCCGATTACCACTTAGAACGTGCTGCTTAACGTGGTGCAACGAGATTGGGACTCTGTGAACGACGTAGAAAGTTCATTCACGTCCCGTTAAAGAGTAGTTAAATATAGATTAATACCATAAGAAAACATTTTGTCGCGAGCTGCAATGATAAATCACAGGGATCGAAGTCGTGTAATAAATCAAATATGGGAGTGAATCGGTTCACTCAGCGGAAGCGGCTCATGAATATTGTGTGAGAAAATATAATTCATGGTGACAAATTTCTTGTATACTTTGTAAACTTTAAATTCACACATCAAGAGTCATTGTTCATATTTTTATACCCATAGAACTATTTCCGCAAAAAATTTCAGGAAATCTATAATTGCAGGGATGGTGTCAGTCCTAAAACATTGTAATCATAGCTTCATTAGGATTAATTAATTGATGCAAAATATTGATGACAGAGAGGTAAGGAGAGAAAGCCTAATCATTGCTTGTTTAAATAACAGAAAGATTATGAAACTATGATTAAAGCCGTATCCAAGACGAAGTTCCCTTGTCAAGGACCCTTGAAAGCTCCATTCCAAAAGCCCTTGTCAACATCTTTGTTGACATCGTCGAAGTGCCCTTCAAGGATGCATAGATGCCGTTTTGAACACGGCTAAGAAACAGTGACAGTACAAAATGGTAGGCTCATACTGGGTCGGAAAGATTATAGCGTAGTGGCAACATGGGCAAACAATCAATTTCACCATATGGTATAAATGTATGTAGCAAAGTACATATATAAACGTAAATCTTTATCTTTATATATATACGAGCGGAAGATACCCGTTGAAATTCAACGGGTGTGAAAAACATTAAACTTATTTTTTATAATAAAACCACAAAGCCCGAAGAAAAACAGTATGCGTGGTCATTTGAGGAGTTCGTAACCTATCTTGTATGTTGTGTTCGTTGTAGTACTGACAGTTTCCCAGGTTCACGGAGAGATGAGTGACTATTGGTTCACTTTCATGCACGGGAAACCCAAAAATCGGCCTCGCAGACTCATTACTACGTAAATAGCAACGGTTGATAGATGGTCACCTCGTCCCTCCGGTCCTCTTGAGCCGTCTTCTGAGTGATTAACAGCTTGATCGCTTCCCTTGTGTACATACATATATTTGCATTCCATGGCTTAATTCAACTATTCAACGTTGATATGTGCGTTGATTATCTTAATCAGGATTGGACAGTAGAGTACAATCCAGCGGTTGACACGTCAAGAGGAGTAATGGCAGCAGAAGCCATGTTTATTTGACCTATGAATCCTCCATCAATGGGACTGCGCCTTCGGCATAGCCATAATGATTGGTTTCGGTTGCTAAATAAAACATTTATGGTGATTCTTAGTGCACTTGTCGATTTTCATGCACAGATGTCGTTAATTGCGCAGAATTTTCGTTCTTATTTCGGATAAGAAGCATGTAGTGACGTCATTATAATTTCCGCCATCTTAAAGCAGATTGAAGGTTTGAAACAGATGGGTCTGTATTTGAACCAGATTTAGAGCTGGTTACCCGTCTGTATATTGGGTAAGGATGAAATTTGTGCGGATCTTAGCGTAACCCGAGAAACACCACGGGGAGAATCTCATGAGATCGCTGGTGGGCATGTTTTTGACCATCCAAATCTAACCTTTGTCGTTTGTCTTTCAAGGGTTCATTTTCTCGCAAATAAGGCATTCATTTTGTCTTAAAAGATTTTTTCGAAAGGTTACTCTTTTTTCTATTAGGCATGTTGATGGATATATTTTTAAGTCCATGGAACGGAAACATAGCGGCAAGTGAGAGTCTAGAATAGGCAACTCGATGATTGAGTGAATGTACCTAAGTTAACTGCACATTAACACTTTTAAACGTATAAATAATTCGTGACGTTACTGATGTGGGAATTGGTCTAAAAACAGTTCGCGAATGTACTGAGAGGCAGACGGTTTCACTATGTGTAATACATCTGAGTACTAAGCGATAATAAACAACGCCGTGTTTGTTGTAGCAACAGATGCATTATTACCATTGATATTCGCTTCACGTATATATTCTTTTAAGTGTGTAGTCTATTAATTCCTTTATGTGTAACGTTTACTACGTAAGTGTTCTCCCATATATATGCCCCTTTGAGAGCTACTTTGAGAGTAGACGTTGAAGAGTATACTTGTTAAATATGCATTGAATTTAACGATTACCCCCGAAGCAATCTATCATGGGGGCCTTGGGACTCCAGGATCTTCTTTTACGGATTTTGTTTCTACGTACTATCATGGGCCTGCAGGAAAGCGTGATATTAAAATGCTAGAGGCGTGAATATTCTATGAAAATTAAATCTCTGGTTGTCAAGGAAATATGTTATTGTTGATTTCAGGGAAAATGTGAGATTTTTCAACTGAAAACATGAATTTCAGACAAATACGGAGCGTAGAAGAAAATCGATTGATAAAATTAGAAATTATATTGATTCAGCCATCCGATAAAAAAAATTCCAGCCCTATATCTTGAGTGAATGTACTTTTAAAAAGCAAAAAATGAAACCACTGCACCGAACACAATGCTTAGCATGGACCACCACGGGGAACCTTCGGGGGCCTTTGGGGGCCCTTAGGGCTTTTTAATATAGCATATGGTACAACCAGATATTTATTCTATCCACATGCCAAATTTCAGCTCAATCGGTCCAGTAGTTTTTGCGTGATGGAGCAACAAACAGAAAGAGACCATTACATTTTTATACGTATTAGTAAGGATCACACCCTTAACCGTGAAAAAATAGGGTTTCGGTTAATTGAACCCTACAGTGTTTGTTGTCTACCAGTAACAAACATGTGTTCCAAATTTCATCAAAATCGGTCCTGTGGTATAGGAGGAGATGTGGAACATACATACATACATACATACATACATACATTGACTTTTATATATATAAAGAAAAGTCAATGTATGTATGTATGTATGTATGTATGTATGTATGTTCCACATCTCCTCCTAAACCACACGACCGATTTTGATGAAATTTGGAACACATGTTCGTTACTGGTAGACAACAAACACTGTAGGGTTCAATTAACTGAAACCCTATTTTTTCAGGGTTAAGGGTGTGATCTTTACTAATATGTATAAAAATGTAATGGTCTCTTTCTGTCTGTTGCTCCATCACGCAAAAACTACTGGACCGATTGAGCTGAAATTTGGCATGTACCTAGAATAAATATCTGGTTGTATCATATGCTATATTAAAAAGATCTAAGGGCCCCCAAAGGCCCCCGAAGGTCCCCCCTGGTGGTCCATGCTAAGCATTGTGTTCGGTGCAGTGGTTTCATTTTTTTCTTTTTAAAAGTACATTCACTCAAGATATAGGGCTGGAATTTTTTTTATCGGATGGCTGAATCAATATAATTTCTAATTTTATCAATCGATTTTCTTCTACGCTCCGTATTTGTCTGAAATTCATGTTTTCAGTTGAAAAATCTCACATTTTCCCTGAAATCAACAATAACATATTTCCTTGACAACCAGAGATTTCATTTTCATAGAATATTCACGCCTCTAGCATTTTAATATCACGCTTTCCTGCAGGCCCATGATAGTACGTAGAAACAAAATCCGTATAAGAAGATCCTGGAGTCCCAAGGCCCCCATGATAGATTGCTTCGGGGGGTAATCGTTAAATTCAATGCATATTTAACAAGTATACTCTTCAACGTCTACTCTCAAAGTAGCTCTCAAAGGGGCATATATATGGGAGAACACTTACGTAGTAAACGTTACACATAAAGGAATTAATTGACTACACACTTAAAAGAATATATACGTGCAGCGAATATCAATGGTAATAATGCCTCTGTTGCTACAACAAACACGGCGTTGTTTATTATCGTTTAATACTCAAATGTACTACACGTAGTGAAACCGTCTGCCTCTCATTGCGATTGCAAACTCTTTTTTAGACTAATTCCTACATCATTAACGTCACGAGTTTTTTATATGTTTAAAAGTGTTAAAGTGCAGTAAACTTAGGTACATTCACTCAATCATCGAGTTACCCATTCAAGACTCTCGCTCGCCGCTGTGTTTCCCCTCCTTGGACTTAAAAATATATCCATCCGCATGCCTAATAGAAAAAAGAGTAACCTTTCGAATAAATCTTCTAAAGCAAAAGGAATGTCTTCTTTGCGAGAAAATGAGCCCTTGCAATAAAAACGACCAAAGTTAGACTGGGATGCTCAAAGACATGCCCACCAGCGATCTCATGATAATCTCCCCGTGGTGTTTCTCGGGTTACGCTAATTGTAAGATCCGCACAAATTTCATCCTTACCCAACATACGGACGGGTAACCAGCTCTAAATCTGGTTCAAATACAGACCCATGTGTTTCGAACCTTCAATCTGTTTTAATATTCTGCTGCCATTACTCCTCTTGACGTTATCGACTGCTGGATTGTACCCTTCTGTCCAATCCTGATAAATATACTCAACGCACATATCAACGTTGAATAGTTGAATTAAGCCATGGAATGCAAATATATGTATGTACACAAGGGAAGCGATCAAGCTGTTAATCACTCAGAAGACGGCTCAAGAGAACCGTAGGGACGAGGTGACCAACTATCAACCTTTGCTACTTAAGTAGTAATGAGTCTGTATGGCCGATTTTAGGTTTCCCGGGCATGAAAGTGGACCAATAGTCACTCATCTCTCCGTGCACCTGGAAAACGGTGGCATGTCTACTACAACGAACACAAGAAACAAGATAGGTTACGAACTCCTCGAATGACCACGCATACAGTTTTTCTTCAGGCTTTGCGGTTTTCTTATAAAATAACTTTAACGTTTTTCACACCCGTTGAATTTCAACGGGTACCTTCCGCTCGTAGTATATAAACGTATGTAGCAAAAAAATTGAAAAATTTCTAATCGTTGAATTTACACAAATGATGTGGTATGCAGTCACGCGCACGGGTGCGAAGTTATTCACCAAACATGGTGAAATTCGCCATGAAAAGATCATTTGAATTTACCGAAATTCGAACCCGGATCTACCAATTGCCTGGCTAACACACCTGACCGGCAATTGGGAGATCCGGGTTCGAATCCCGGTCAAGTCAAATGATTTTTTTCATGGCGAATTTTACCGTCTTTTCTGAATAAAAACATTGATGATTTTTTCCTTTCCAGCTGGCATTATTCATAGCACTCCCATTCATTTGTCAGCTAATGTTATGTTCCACATTTACATAATACCCTGCAAGCCACCTCAAGGGTGTGGCAGGGGGTGAGTAGTCCCCAACATGCATTACATTAAACCCTAAAGTTAGTGTATCTACGACTAATGATGCATTAGCATTAATGGCTAATGCTTGTCACGAGGCGAAGCCTCACAAGCATGCACTACACTATATATATTCTACCAATGTTAGAGGGACCCTTAGTATTTATATATTTATATTGCAACTGTTTTCACCATTGCTGAGCTAAAAAACACAATTTTAACGTTATTTTGACGTGATTAAGAGATTTAACCGCCATGAGTCTTTAGCAATACTAGTGAACGCGCTTATTGCAGAGAAATCATTCAAACTGCAAGAAACGGGTAAAATATCACAATTTTGTCTCTTCCTACATTGAGTGGATGGTAAAAGTTATTTCGCAACTTGAAAAGGAACCCAGGGAATCCCGACCAGGAGAGCCGGAAGTCAACCGCAGAAAATTGTTTAACAGCAAACATAATCACGAAGAATAACGTAAATAACCGCTATGAGTGCTCAATTGGTTAAAAAAAGTTTTCAAAAAGAAAAGTTGAGGGCGAAAATGTCTTCAAACTTAAGTGAAGCCCGGTCAATTTTAGGCTCGAGACTCGAAATTAAGAAAGGTTCCCCTGCAGTCAGATTGGCATTGCGTAACAGAATAGCTGTTTATATTTATTAATATTATTACATCATACGAGTAATATTATTTACATTAGCTTATAGATAGAGAAAAATAGGAACAGTGATCATCTTGACCAAATCAATGGAAGAGATATTTGGTTCAGTATGACACCACAGTTGCCATTCGTTTGATCCTTAGTCCATTACGATACGAGTTAGCATACAGCGATGGCTATAGGCTTAGCAGACAGCGATGAACCAACAATATTCTTGATATGAACTAAACTCCACAATCAGCTATCTCCACTCCTTTCACAACTTGATTTCACAACATCGGCATTTCCAAAGTTAGTGCCGTACGTAGACCATTAAAATATAGCGAGACTTTTAATATACCTACCAGACTGATGAGGTGAGAACATTTCTTTAGACATAGAATGAGGGATGGTAGAAGAAAGAGCAATAATATTAATAAATTATTCTTGCTGATCTCATTCTATAAAATATTTGTTTGATATCACCGAATATCGATCAATGCATATTCGTTTGTGCCATCATAAAATCATTAGATTGGGGATTCGCTACTACTATTCATTCCTCATTTCCGGATTTGTCTCATTTTGTTACCTTGAGGCTTGACTTGACACGAAGTGGAAAGAGGACTACTAGCCACAGGGAAGAAAGCGACCCGGCGTCGACTCCCTGGGAACATCAGCGCTGCCCTGCGGCCGTTTGGTGAAACTATGAGGGTACAATGGTGGCGCCGCTCTGAGGACGCGGCGGAATGGAGAGACTACTGAGAAGAGGAAATGCTGAGAAGAGGAAAAGAGCATCATCCCTCCTCAGAAAGTTGGGGGACGGGTTAATGGGGATGGGGAAATCGGGGGGGGAGGGTAACATGGTAGGAGAAAAACGGTGGAGAAGGGAGGGGAATGAGAGAATAGCAACTGACGGGGTGTCGATCTTACTTGGAAATGAGGGTTGAGAAAAGGCACGGAGGGCAGCGAAATTATAGGATGCATACATACCCCAAGATTGTTACCGAACAGCATTCCTTATTTCACACTTAACACGGCATATTTAGTTTAATACGGTAAAATATTTGAGGCATTTTATTAACAACTGGGTTCCGTTTTCCTCATCCGAAATAATACCAGACATTCATCCACTTTTATACAAGTACAACTTGATTTTTTAAGCTCTAATACAGTTTTATTGCAAACATTTTCTTACCTTGATAATTTTTGCATAGTACCGAAATAATTTTGTTCAAGATCAGTAAAAGGCTACATAGATTGGTATATTAATCAATAATTAAGCGTGGAATGATGTATAACTGCTCAATTGAATAGCGTGTCCCATGAAGTAGGTGGACTGCATTACTCGTATTTACTAACGTTTGTTTCTGGGAAATTGCAAATTCATCAACATGGATTTCTAATTTAAAGCATTATTTGTTCATTATCCAGAACCTCTTATGTAATTTTTACTCGTAGTGCGGATTAGTGTTAACAAATGAATAGACAAACATAGAAATGAGCGTGGATCAAAATATAAAAGATAATATTGATGATGTCCCACAGGTTGCACGTCGTGCCGGCAAAATAAAGTTTGTGGAAATTGCAAAGTTGGTTTTTCTCAGCATGGTTATAGAAGATATTTTACGGTTCGGAAGCAGCACTGAATGACTGAAAATTGTCGGGAATAACCTTTTCATTTTTATGAGGATAATATAGCAATCATTCTGGTTGATAGGTTTGAATTATCATTTTATCCTGGAGTAGATTAACCAGAGATACGTTGCAATGGCCATATCAACATCATAAGTTATGTGAAACTGAAAATTCGTTACAGCAACCTGGCATCCACTGCTCCTGCCACAGTTTCCTCAAGCGCGGTAAATTTTAAGCTGTCGATCTCAATAATTACCACGATGACACATATTAGAACCTTAAGAGAAGCTCGAATCCACGAAAAAAAGTTTTTTCATGGATTTCGATTCCGTTGAAAAAAATCCGATTTTTTTCAACGGAATACTGGAACCTCTATATAAGGAATTCATTTAAAGAATGCGTAATTATGATTTCAGAATGATCTATTTCAAAATGATTTATTTTATTTTAAGCCATAAAGTTATCGCGAAAGATTTATTTAACACAGCCTAAGGAATTTTTTTTCAATTAATCCATCTAAGTACTAAGTTATGGCATTCTATAAATTCCAATTAGCTTTTTCGTGACCCAAGAAAGTATTTGCCAATTCGTTACGCATAATGATTGTACATTTTGTCCAATTATCACGTCATAGTTACGTCATTCTAGTGTTTCCAGGCGAGCGACGACCATTACGGAGAGCATAAGTGGATGTTCGATAAACATTATTTAGCATGGCGGAAGAATGGACGCGGAACTTCTTCAGTTAATATTGCGGCAAGGGTAGAGATGAATCGCATCACCATGAAAAGCGAAACTAAATGATAAATAACATTTCCTTCTTTTCCGACAAAAATGGAACGATGCGCTGTCAACAGGATCCTATACCACGTGGGTTTGAAGAAAAAATTACGAAGCAAAACATACGCATGGACTTCAAAGAGGTATTTTAGTTTTTTCCTTGAACTTCTCGACGTTCATTAAAATGAGCTGGACTGCATCTTATGTGCGACCGTTTACTTCGGAACGAGCAAGGAAAAGTTATGAATAGGAACGGAATCTTAAGAACGCTCTTTTTACTACTGCCCGCATGTCCACGCCGAACGCGAGCAGCAAAAAGAAACGTTAACCGCACTGAAATATTCTGAAAGTGATCCCAAAACTAGAAAAAGTGGCAAACTGCGGAACAGAGTTTTCTCATTATCCTCTCAAAGGAAGAATACGACTCAGATGACACAGATAACGGCAGACTTCAGTAAATGTCGACAGATGAAGTGGCCGCGGACGTCTATTTCCCGCACTGATGACTCAATTCATTGACGACAATCTAGTTACTACAGCATACCCTTCAGCGATACCACCTTTTAAACCGTACTGCGTGTCTAAATATAAACAAATGAAAAGGAAAATCGTCTAAGTCCGACAGCATTAGAGTAAATCACCAGGGAAACTGAAAGACGTGTCTAAATATAGAGAAATAAAAAGTAAAATCGTCTAAGTCCGACAGCAATAGAATAAATCACCAGGGAAACTGAAAGACGAAAGGCTTAGTATCAATCCATTGGAGTCGTTTTTTTCTTTCATTAAGGTTATGAAAAATACTACCTTAAAAGTACTGATGAATCAATAGTTTATATATTAGTTTGTAAATTTATAACCGAGGAAATCTCATTTACAGTTCCAAGCGAAGTTCGTTTTTTCACTTTCTTCGAGTGGTGTGATTTAAAAAATTACAATGTCAATAATACAACCCAAGCTAGTTTTTTAAATGCCTGCAGTGAACGAATAAGGTAAAGCCAGTAAAGCTAAACAGTACTTAACTTGATATCAAAATATCTTATGATTAATTGAGACAAAAGTGAACAAATTATGTGATGCATATGTAATCTAATTTTTTTTACAAAGTTTTAAGGTAAAATAGAGGATGTATGACCTCATGTAAGCAACTTAAACTCTATGCATTAGAATTTCTGAAGCTTCCATCCGTAAAACCTAACATTTGATTTCACGCATACACTTATTATTAGCCGAGAAAATGAAAAACGCTCAGCATTAGCCTGGTTCCTTTTCGCATAATCGGTGCGATTAATTCTCAGCTTCGCGAGTGAAGTAATGCTAGTAGTAGATATAGCTATAGATAGATTATTACAAATCAAATACATACCCATCACGCCATTCCATTTATGGTCAATTCATACCGAGTGGTCTAACATTGGTAGCTCGACCACTTCAAGAAAATTATATATTTTGACCGATGAAACCCTTATATCATGCCATAGTTGTTACCAAACATATTTGTTTTTTTTCTGGTTTCTATTTGGCAGCCATTTTCCAATCTCGGTGCAGAGCATTTTCTGCATTTGCAAGCATTCGTGTTAACTTCTTTTCCTCAGCTGAGGTTGATTCTAGCACAATGAAACAAAAACTATTGTCTTATGTATTTAAAGTACAAAGTTTTTTTGTAAATCACACTCAGAAATTAATTATACTTCATTATGAATTTATTACCTAAATTTGGAATTGAAATCTCTTAAATTGCCATTTTTAGGAAGTTTTTGAGGGGGAAGACAGTTTGCTAAACTCTTCAATTTTTTTTAGAAAGTACCCTTGCACTAATATTCCAGCTCAAAATAATTTGAACTCTGGAACTTGTGTATTTTTTTTGTTATAGGGTTGTTAAAATGTAATTTTTCAAAATTTTGTTAATTTAAAGGTCAATAATATCAGATGGGTATTCTGAGTTTGAGACTCATTTGCATACAAAGATACAGCCATGTAAAAAATGCACAAAAATGTAGACAAGTTCCCAACCTCAAATCATCTTTTTATTTAATTTTTTTATTGATTGTCGCAGTTTAAATAAATATGACTGCAGTTTTTGTCCAATTGTCCTAGAATAATTCTCAGCTGAGAGAAGTTAACACCTTTCCTTGAAAATGCAGTTAAATGCTATGCATCGAGATTGGAAAATAGAACCAGAACAAAATAAAATAAATGTGGCTTTGAACTTTCAGGATATAAGGCTATCAATGCTCAAAATACAATAGGTACTTTTCGAAAATGGTCGAGCTGCACATAAATCGTTTTTTAGACCACTTTTAATGGATTGACCCTTTCACGGAAATCACAGTCAATAGATCCGATTCTCGGTGTCAGACCTGTACAACTGGCTCTGTTTTCATACAATCTTCCAAATTGTCCTATCCTTGAATATTATCTTCATCTTTCATCAGTTACACTCATGTATTACTTCATACACGGCCTCCTGTCCTTAAGACTCCTAATGTTCTTTCTCTTAAGAGTATCTTCAATCATAATCATCCGTGACTCTCTCGGTCTAACCCTTTCTCACGCGCCAATCACTCCTCTACCATAAATCTGATTCGTTATTCGATTCTCACCCATTGTCTCGACGTGGAAGAACCAACAAAGCAAGCTCCATTCATACATGTCCATTACCTGAGCATTCCACATTCTTTCATGACACACTCTTTCCTAACCCTCTCTCTGCTGCTTTTACCGCAAACATTTGACAGATACCCCATGCCCACTGCATTTAGTCTACCCTTATGTATATGCTGACGTACCTAAGTTTTACTGCCATACATTGAGGTGGGAAGGAGTGCACATTGAAAAATGCAATTTTAACATGTTTAGGCAAAGAACAAAAGACCATTCACTTTCTTAATTATTTCACCATGTCAAAAACCACAAAGATGGTCTATTACACATTTACCCTCAATCTAAGTGCTTCATGGAAGTTATTTTAGAGTCTCTGTAATTTCTGTGGACTCTCAGACAGCAACACAGCATCAAAGGGGTACAGTAAAACTAGTGCACAGACTATTGACTGAAATATTTCAACTATTCATTGAAAATTCAGGCAAAGAAATTCATGAAATTCCAGAGGCAAATCATCTACAATATTTGGCCCGCAGTCCAAATAGATGTGCTCCCTTGCTTATTGTGCTTATCCCTACACCAATCTGACTCTCAGTCATTAGATATTTTGCCAAATAATAAAGAACAATAGAGCTAGAGAGTAGTTGCGAAACAACGTTGAAATATGTGTAAGCTACCAGTATGTAAAGAAAGAAAAACAATTTCCCGAATTAACGGCAATGCCAAATTAGAAAGTAGAATTTTACGATTCTCAGAGTTTATCACTCTCTCATTCAACTTTTCTCAATAGTTGGTCTGGCATAAAAGCGCTTCCTGAAGTACACTAGGATTTCATAGTCGTATTTTTCCGAAAATACAATCGTAGGAAATATCTAAAAATGACAATAATGTATTAGTTATGAAATAGGAAAAGTTGGACGCTAGTTCTCCGAACAACTGAGTCCTGAGAAGCAATTTCTCTACTCAACAATTAAGTAGAATATCAGTAATAACACTCACTTTAAAAATCTAGATATAGGTATACCAATCTGATAATGTAATTTGGAAAGGTTTTATTCATAACTAAGAAATCTGATATCCATTTCGAACGTTTGAAATAGAAATACTGATGTCTAATTCAAATTGCTTGAAATTGAAAAGTTCATGAAGAACAAAATCTCAAATAGAGGATAAAATGATGCATGAAATCGTAAGAACTAATTTCAGTCTTCATATATTCTAAGTATTTAAGAATAAATGAAGCAAAGAGCTCATAAACAGATGTTGCAACGGGATGTATTATTAACATAACAGAAGTATGGGCCAAAAATTGTATTCTAAGGTGGTTCCATCGGGATAATAATAATATAAAATACATCGCAATACTTTTTGGAACGTTAGGACACCACACCTCACAATAACGCACTGCTACTAGCATGAACTAAAAAGAGTTATAGGTCTCAAGAGCTAAAAAAAATATCAGAATAGTTTGAATTATAGGAAAGAGTGTTACTGACACAACAAACCCTTTCCCTCCGGGCCAATTTCGAAGGATTAAAGAATATGATTACGAAGCAAAGACAACAGCATTCAAACGCGAATAGAAATGGAAAAATTAGCTTTCGTAACACCGGCGTCACCTGTTTATCATCTATGAAATGCAGGTCATCCCGGGTCTTCCGTAGGCACCTTCCACCATCCCGTTTCCTACGTCGCCCGGAGATTGAGTGATGTGAGAGGGACTTCTGACACTTAAAAAGAGTCACGTCTGCCTTCTCTCCCGTTCGACTCCGAAGGGGTCAAGATGCGATGGCCAGCCGCCGCTCCATTCTATGCAGATTCGCCGGGGAAGGGAAGGGGAGAGGATAAACTAACTGGTGGTTGTTAAGAGGTCGGACGATTACTAATTCGGGGTTTTAAAGGAACTCGAATACATCGAATGTTTCATTTAACAATAATAATAAGAAGACTAGCAGACCTGCTTCCTGTTTTGCAGGCAGTCTTTGTCCGGTGTGCTCTTGAGGTGAACTTGGTGTATTTCCTTTTTTTTTGCACTACTCAAGTGGAAGCAGTGGGAAATGTGGCTAAATGAGTATATATGTTTCCCAAAAATGAAAAAACAGTGAACCCGGGAGTCCCGAAAAACTTAAGTCCCCGGAATCTAACTAAATTTAAACTTTCAAAAACCACGGTATTTTGCATTTTCTTTTGCACAACCAGCTGCTAAAAATCCAAAACTACTACCAAATCATACAGACAGAGAATCCACATTTAATGCACCAAACCTCATTTCTCTGTCCCAAAACTTGAGAGAGAAATAAACAAAATGGATACAGAATGACTGACTGACTGACACGTTACAAAATTAATATACATATAGAAAAAATGAAGCCTTTTCTCAAAATAAAATGTTTTTTTCTTTTAGCCAAAGTAAGAATATGAGTTTACTGATACACAAATGTACTAATAATGTTTTTAAAATGTACCAAAATACACTAAACGGAGAGAATTTTAGACGATTAAGTAAATATAATAAAAAGTTGTACTTCGAACGAACGCTCTTATTCGATGTCTATGAAACGTATATTTTCAAAATTTCTCATTCATATTTTAAAGAATTGGGTATTAGGTCAGAATTCGAACTACGGGAAAGATGTGGAAATTCGAATGGATCTTTCAGATTAATAGACATTTTCTCAGTATTTGAGGAGTCGTATGTCCCGTCCCTGATTTTGAAACTCTGTCCTCCTCTCGGCCGGCAGGACCAAAGGGAGCTGTCACACGAAAAGGAGAGCGCCTCGCATATTCGTAACATCGCCCAACGGGCAACATATAGTAGCAGCAGCGATAATCTGATCTTTAAGCTACACTTATGCCCAAAGCTACTCTCACACCGTAATCTTTTTTACCAGAATTTCGTTCGATAAATCTACAACAAAAGGCTTAAATATTAGTCGCCATCATCGCCACATTCTCATTTTTCTTCCGCTCTCTAAAATATCTTAAATGCATAACGCTCTCAAGAGGTAATGCCAACCACAGTTCTAACAATAAGTACAATATGTGCAGTGATGTGCAACTGTTCAAATTATTAGGTACTATGGCTTTTATGGTAGAAATATCGTATTGAGATGAATTGTGGTATAAATAAATAACTGTGGTGCCCCCAATGAGTCGTAAAAGAATCAATTTTGTCGGCGTGCAGTTAACTCACCGGGTCATCACGGAATGAAGTTGGGTATCACATTTTCATTTTCAAACTACCAACTTATAGTTTCTATGCTCAATATTTATTTTGATTCCTGCAGTAAATGAATTTAGTTAAATACTCGATTGGTAATACACACTTATTCCAACCACAATTTCCATGTTAATTGAATAGCCTTAAGTGGTAATAGTTGCTCAAGTTGCCCACACAACACATCAATTTTCTTAAAACGTTTGCAACAGTCGAAAATGTAGTAGTTTAATTCTTAAAGTTGGACCATACGAAACATATTCGTGCGTTTTACCTCTTGTTAAAATATCTTCTTTAAGTCACAGTGAGCAGTGATATCACGACGTTGGTCATTTCAGAAAATTAGATTCAACCACAGGATAGGTGTCATGAAGTTACTAAACGTTGCTACTTGAGGATGTTTTTGAATTTTAGGCATTCGAGTAAGCCACCAAGCGAATCTGATTCAGATATTTATGCTTCACAAGTTCTTGCTGAATGATCTTTAAATCCCAATTAGCCAAGAACAAACGTCTTAGATAGACAGTTAATCGAAATTGGATAGTGGCTAGGTTCTTTAACATGAAATATATTTGTCCCTACACCGTAAATTAATATATTTCATTTTATTCTTTTCACTTTAATTTTTATGCATTAGGTTATTAGTGAAATTACGAGAATATTAATGAGCATTTCATTCTGATCTTTCGAATATTGTAGGTTAGATGAGAAAGCTACAGAAATACAATGTTTCAAATAATATAAAATTCTGGATTCAGTTATGGGGGCACTGTGTAAAATATGGTGGCAGTGATTGAGGAATTCCAGTGGTAGCGTATAAATAATAAGTGCCAAACAACAACGATCGTAATAGTTGAGTTCGAGTCTTGCCTTCAATCTATCAGTAAAAACTTCTCAGTTTCGGTAGACGCCAATTGAACGTTGTTTGTGCTATCTACCGAAGCCGTGGCACTCGACAAGGCGATCCCGAGTTAAATGGCATCTACCAATACGTTACACTAGCTAAATAAGTACGATTAAGTTGCAGACAACATATATAAACTCACAAACTAATTTTGAAATATGATAGTGTACCTGAAAATGTGTGAAAGACAATCATACTGGTAGTGGGTTTCAGATAGGGAGGTTCTTCGTATGACTTCTTTGAAAAGTAATTCTATAGCGAAATAATTACTTAGTATATACTACTGAGAGCGGAAGTATGTTTCGTGTGTTCCTGTACATTAATGCTTCACTCGACATCATAAATGAACGATATCCCATAAAAGAAATATTTTTTTGGGATTGAAGACCGCTGATGATAACAGGAGGCAAAGCGAAGTGCAGTCCTTGAATTTAGTGTTAAAGAAATGTATTAACGAATATTAATCATCTTCAGTAAATAAAATTTGGGAAGTTTCCAGAGCTATCATTAGTTAATGGAATGGATATTATAACTTCTTAGTAAAAAGCAATTTTCCTTGGAAAAGGAGCTAGTACCCCTCTCCTAAATGCGTGAACTACGCACACCCAGACTAAGATCGAGGCGAGCTCTGCTCCCACCAGCTAATCCAACCTTCGAGATGATCAAAGAGTGAGTGAATATCATCGCTTGCAAAGCACCAACACATTTCATAATCTAAGATCAAACTAAGCCATAGATATTACACGTACGAATCTGTCATCTCAAACCAACTACTACGTCAACGCCACGAGGATAGGAGAAAATCATTAATTAAATATATTTTTTGCAATCGTATGAAGAAGATCTAACTTTGTGGTATCTTTCCATATTAAAAGAAGAACACAACTTTGTGCTTTCCAGAGATTTATTTTATCAAATACAACCGGTTTCGGTTATTACACCATATTCAGGTAAACTTATATAAAATATATAAAATAAGTTTATCTGATGATGGTGTAATAAACGAAACCGGTTGTACTTTATACAATAAATCTGCGGAAAACACTAAGTTGTGTTCTTCTTTTATAAATTTTCGCAATTCTTCATTTTCAAAGTGAAAACGAAGAATGATACTCTAGCAGCGATAACCTGGCAAAGAATAGCTATACCTATGTTTACGCCAGAACTCTTTCCGTAATAGTACGCAAAGGCATAGTAATCCGAATCGGGGCGGGATCTATCGTCCCCAAAAAACAATATAAAAATACAACCTACCCTGTGTCCCCGGCAGCATAGTTAGTATATTTCACATAAAATAGATAGGTACTGAAAGTTACCCAATGGCGTCAGTAAGAGCTATATCTGAAAAATAGCTCTCCCCGGTGCAACGGAATGACGGTACCGGATAGGACAGCGGGTTTGTCGTTGATTGCAATAAAATGCCACTCACTATGATGAAATATGACTTCACCCGTGAGAACGGGTTAAGATATTGGCATTGGACACCAAGAGAAGTATGAACAAATGGGAGGAAATACCTTTTCAACGCCACTAAATTGCGTTGCAAAAATAGTCTCGCAAATGAGATAGCACAGCAGGAATGACCTCGAAGAAGAAGAGTATAGATAAAACGTGTGAGCTGCTTACAGAGAGAGTTATGTCCTCACTTGTTTTTCCCAGCAAGTGCACATAAAATATAAATCCTTACTCATCGCTACTACTCGATTAGAACCTAGCTATTTCAACAAGGTTTTATTTGAATTGTTAGTGAAATATTACCAGATAATATCAATACTTGAATCATGAAAAAAGACTTCTATGGCATGCTGCTGCCATTGAAATGTTTTATTACGTATTCCTTTCGGGTTCCACCCTTGAATATTATTCGGGGAACAAAATTTTCCCGCCGTCCCTGGCAATTTCTGCAAAGGGTATACTACAACGCAAAAATAAGAGCAGGTACATTGAACAAATAGATATGTTGGGGGTTAGTTGGGTCAACGCTGTAGGTAAGCTTTTAAATGTCAGAGCTCTGGTTTTTAGACCTTTAGAGTTGAATTTAAACCATTCTAAATTCCAAGAGGATGCTTGATTCTGTTTTTGAAGAAACCTTATGCCTACCAAAGGTAGGTACCTAGTAAAGGCCGCCGAAGTTCCGCTAAGATGCCTTGAATGCTAACGCAGCGTACATCATGTGGCCTCATTGAGGATGAGAGGAAGCGGATGCAACATCACTTCACAGCGACGTGTCTGAGTTCCCGAAAATCAATTAAACTTCTTAGCACTCCATAAGATTTCTGCAACTCAAGCCAGAGTTAACATAATAAAGATTCTGACAACGGTCCCACTAAATGCCTTCGAATGCGCGGGTAGAAGTCGCAATCCCTTTGGCAATCCTATCGACACTTAATGAGTGGGTGGACAGACCGCTGAAAAGGTGGAATAATGAAAACAGTCAGACTTCACGTACCTACTCACTGACTGCAATTTTAAATACGTCAGCATTTCAAAGAATTAGGAGTTCATGGGAGTACCGTTCAACATATACTTCAAATATTAACGTTACGCGGCAAAAATTTGGCATCAAATAATTTTGAAAGAAAAAGAAGAAAGATTCCAAATAAAGAACTAAAATTGAGAAAAATATTTTGATGTGCCTGGGGCCCATCTTTACCTTTATCAGTTTTTATAAACGTTTTTATCATCGCTAAAATTCTATCCAGAAGTAAGTGTTTGTTCATAACCGTCATTAAGTTTTAATCCCTGAGGGCTGTGATAAACCCATTGAGAGAAAACTAATGACGAATAGTAATTACTTAAAACGACTGATAGAATCAAACGATTTTCAGTTTTTGGCAAGAGGTTACGGAATAATGCAATTTATGGAACCCACCCTCTAACTTTCAGAGTGGGAAAATTTTCATAATTTTTTAACAACAGACACGGTGGTTAAAAACCTATGGCAACGAAATTTTTACATTTCTTCAAAGAATTGGATCCGGAGGTTCGTTTCCTACCCTGCTCTTTCATGGATAGGGATATCATCGAAGCGAGATTGGAAATTTCATTTGAAAAACCAATATGAATTGGCTAGCAAAAGATTTATGGCTATAACATATAAATATGTAATTACGCCCAGTTAAATGATACGAACTCTAAAATAACTATAATAATGATGGTTGAGTGCCAATAAGAAAATATTGATAAATACAAGGGTCTAGGCGATAACCCAGGCTATTGAATTAAACGCCCCGAGGAAACCAAACACCCTTAGCAATATCCATGTTCTTTCTCCTCCTCAAATAGCATGTTTCACTAGCCTCTAACTTCGTTGGTCGAAATTCCAAAAAAGGTGTTAATTAGAAAATGAAAAACAACGCAAATAGCGGCTCCTTTTTCCTCACATTAAGGCTAATACAAAAACGACGCATCACTCAACGGGAAGTGGTACCATATGCCGTTAATTTTTTGAGTAAAAATTACCTGAAAAATTAATTCTGTACTTCACACACTTTCCACAGCTCAGCATAGAAATGGCCGGTGGGTAATGAACATTCGCAGAAATACAGTTTCCGAATAGTTTTCATAAATTTATTTACATCGGAGCATTTTAAACCTTCAATGCTCCCAAAAATGCAATTTAGATTTTCCCAGCGCCAGCCGTTGAAAATATACGCAGACTTGGCAGGTGGTCTGACACGTATTGAGTGACATTTCAGAGTCAAGTCTTATTGGGAATCGTCATTTTCTTACAGCAAATAGAAATGGGTCGGAATTTAATTGCATTGTTACTCAATGAAATAATAAAACTAATTAATTTTGTCAACATATTTTTCTCTCATGGAAACAAACTTTGCTGAATTTGTTCTACCATAGGTTTTTCCACCGTTAAATGAATTTATAACTTTTCTAATAGGTTATACCATAGGTTATACCAACTTTAATTCATCTCTAATGTGCATATCCTGTATTCAACCAGTATACGTTAACTGAATCTTCTTCTCTCCTGATGTGATTACGTGAATCACTTGTAGGTATAAACAATATATTGAAAATCCATATCTGGTGACGAATAGAATGATGGGGTATTTCTTATTTCCCCTTTTTAAAAATATTTATGGCATCATTTCATCAATGCATCCATTTGATGATTGGAAATATCACTTCATTAATCGCAATGGTTTGTTTTTGTTATTGATTTATATACATATCCGCGTTGATCACATCAGTTTCGGCCGCCATTGCCATCTACCGGTTGCTCAGAGAATTAGCGAATTCACACCAACAACTTACTCCCACGTCATTTCTCAACCTTGTGTTCCCCGTAACCAAGCTAAAACTTTACCTCTGTCGTCATATCCCAAATTGTACACAACGGTCAATATCCTGAATTATGAGCCCGGATACATACTTTATCCCGGCAAATATTATGCGGTGGAATTGATAATTTTTGATATGAGTACAAAGTTTGTTTTACCTATTGCATTAGAGATATTAAGTACAACGAGCAATAGTGACACCTAGTATTACCGGAAGTATATTTTCTGATGGTTAAATCAGGGGTAAATATGTCTGCATAAAAAGGACGCAGGTGCAGGAAATTTATGAAGCAACGTACAGTTACTACAATGAATGAGGACATAAATCATTATTTTATGGAGAAACATTATTTTTACTAATGAAGGGGATGTTTTAACCTCATTCACGGGTCATTTGTGGGAATAATTACTCATTGTACATACTTCCAGGAGGCTTATTATAAGTTATAAAGATGTAAAACACGAGGTTTACTAAAAAATATACTTTTTTTGTTTCTTGAGAATCCAGAAAGGATTCAGCGAATATACTGAAATAGTAAGACGCTCATTACATTTTTCCATTTCAGCAGCTGCTTTGCTTAAGTGCAGGAACGTCAACTCGCAGTAATTACCAGAAGAAACATGGACTAAGGGAAAATATCTCAATGTATTGGCCAACTTCTCGAAAGGAAAATAATGAAAATGGTTCTTCAAATATAAATCTTTAAATCCACCTTCTTTCTTAGGCTCTTCGTAATTTCAGTGAGCGAGCTCATTAAAATCCACGTGCACTTTGATTGTCCAGGGCAAACGTTTTCCTTTTTTCCAGGAGTCAGATGGCCCTGGTTTAGGTTCCGAAGACGTTTTTTTGCCAAATAATTGCGAGAACAATTTTCTTCAAGCGGAGGCATAAAAAACTTTTTCTGATGGCGGTGCTTTGCTCCATAGACATATCTGCTGTACCACACACCTGCCGTTAGCGCCTTTCATTAAACAGCCAGTGTTTGAAGTCTATCACTATCGAACAATTATACTACCCTAATTTAGCATGCTAAATTATCGCCCTAAAATGTGTATTGTCCATGTACCTACGGTTAATTTTCTCTAAGCAAATTTTCAAAGGAAGTAATCCTGAAAGTTAGTCCTGAATTGTATACCCGAAAATAGCGACATGAGGTCAAGCTGTATTAATTGAAGAATCGTTAAATTTGAAAACTTCGATAAAGACCAGCTCAAGCTATCGAAATCCGAAAAAAAGCTTGGAACCAAATTGATTAATCAGGAGACAATCATATCACTAAAGTCAAGAGAAAAATACTAGCAGAAATTTAATTTCAAACCAAGCTTCGCTGAACATTACCGTGGTATGCAAATCCGCATTAGGAATACTTACTTGAGGATAGCTACGGGGAAATATTTGATGGCGGATATAAAATGTTTTTAAACACCTTGTGCATACAATGAAAGGACAACTTCACTTTGAAGGATATAACTCACTCTAACATTATAATCATGCCAAAATGAGCGCTTCTAAAAATCAAACGATGCATTAATTTCTCCGAAGAGTAGAGCATATCATAAATATCTAAACCACAAATAAGAAAATTTTGGAAAAACGTAAGAGAGGAATCTTCAATAATGAGATTAAAACGAGAGTTAATCCTTTTAGATACAGGTCGTTTCAAAATTAAACTCAAAGAATTTCTTTACAATGGTATTTTTGATCACAATAAACGCGAGGAAATTCATACTAAGCAGAGCATTGAAATTTCCAACATGACTTTCGACACAAAAATATGTAGAATGCGGTCGCCGCCCCTAAGAGACATATTATTGGAAAGAGAGGCTATGGGTGAGTCGGAGCGAATAGTTCAATGAGAGTGAGCAAGTGCGAACACCTCACTTTTCTCCATAGCCCGGAGTCAGTTGAATTATTTAAGAGTGCGGACAATAAATGGATTTACTAGTCAAATTGGAAGTACAATTTTAAGGGAGATGTTGTAAAACAAGACAGAATGAAAAAGCAATGCCAATATTCAACCATCCACGGTAACTTGAGATTTCATCAAATACCTTTTGTGTGTAATAGCCAAGTGAAACTGTTGCCAAGCGGTGCAACATTCGGGAGTCCGACGTTAAACACGCTCGTTGGGGTTTCCTGGCGACAAAATAAAAAACCAACTACCATCGCTAAAGAGATCAGCCCAAATGAATGCACTGCAAATAAATCATACTTTTTTCAGATTTCAGATAGAGATTTTTTCATATAATGGCTAGTGTAATGCTTTCCAGAGATATTACTTACTGACTAATGATTTTGCGGTCTTATGGAGGGAAATCCCTTAAATTCCTTGACTCCTAACGTGGAAATCGCCCCAATAATTGGTCTCATATTTGCCAGTACTTAAGACTATTATATTGTCCATCAACACTGGTCATGGAATTAATAACAATTGAGATGGTTCCTCGTTGCCTTTGAAATTCCGTATTAACATGACACTATCACTATTACTAGCTTCCCGTGCAGAAACCTCACTGAAAAGTATACCAATCGTCTGGATCTTGACACTTCCATCAATGTATCAGGCACTGATTCGCTCAATAGGGAACAATCACCATTGTTCCCTCTCTGTAAATCTCTGGGTCAACGGAACGCGTAAGTCCTTCCTCAATGACATGGCAGCTGTCCAAGGAGAGAAACGTTTCACATAATATATATAAATTTCTCACGTACTTTGCAGGTGCAGCGCAAGGTTACCCACCAAAAAACTGCTCTAAATTGTCCCTCTACGAGAAATTGACGCAAAATTACTGTGTCCTCTGAGACGGGAAACCAACCCAATTGTCTTCTCCATCCTCGTTTCCAGTCGTGCGGTCCAGCCGCAATCTCGCATAGAGCCTCGCATCCCAGACTTGGGGTTGGCGAATAAAAAAATGACGCGGAAATTTCGATAATATGCATCCGATGTGCGTTGAGAAATATAATCATATGTGACATTTCCTGGATGCTGATTGGTCGGAGGAGTGCGCAAAAAAAGCGACCGTCGAAAATGGCAGAAATCTTTTTAAAACCAATAACGCATTACCTCCCTGCATTACGCGCTGCGACCGCAAGTGAGCTCCGCCGATCATTTGGAGGAAACTGAATTGGAAATGAAAGAGAGAGATGGGGAGATCGAGTGGGAGAGGCAGTGGATACAATTCCTTCATTCACCTTCTCGGTATTTCTCCTCCCAAGTTCTCCCTTCAAGGGGGCGGGAAGCGCTATGCAACCTCCTTAAAAAACCTCACCGTCTCCCTATCTCTCTCGGAAACCCTCACCACGTGATTCCGCGCTCCCCGCTAACCGCACCCGCCGTTTTTCAATTCCCACTCCCTCATCTTCCTGCAAGCTCCCTCTTCACCGAGCGCGGACACGCCCGCAAATTTCCACCCCCTTCCTCCCCATCCTTTTTTTCTCCTCTCTCCGCAAAAGCCTTCCTTCTCTTCTTCCCTCGATTACCGCGGTGGGCCTTGGGAGTGCTGTGGGCAACGGGCGTCCGTGGGTGTGGGAGGGTTGCTGTTGTTTTCGATTCTTACGTCCCGGGTGATGTTCGCAAACCTTTCGTCACCCTCTCCCCCTGCAACTCACCACACGTACAGACCACCCCCTTGCTGCGATCCAAGGCCGAGGTTCCCTCGGGTGCAAGGAGTGTGCTCACGTTTACGCAGCGCTGAATATGTAATACGCTAAAAGCATTGCGGGTGGCCGTCCCACTCGTTTTTACTGGTAAAATTTGTACCTTACCGGCAATCATGAACAACGCCCTGAAATTATTTGAAAACACCTAAGAATAATAAAGAAATTGAACAGCTAATGCTAAAAATATCAACGGCCAGGTTGACTACTACCTTGTGGCCTTTATGTTTCATGCAGCGTAATGGGTGGCTATGGCGAGTCCAGGATAAACGCTCTCAAACTGCAAATGCAAGGCGAGTGTTTAAAAAACGACGATATCCCCCGAAAACATTTATCAAGAACGTTTTAAGCTAAATTTAATTCGCGTTAGCCAGCTACACCACGCCGATGAATGAAGGACACTGGGTTTCGCTCTCCTGCGAGCCAACGGCAAAACAATTCCTTATTGTCACATTTTTTCAAACGTAAGAAAACAAGAAGAGAAAAGAGCAGGCCTATTTACCAAAAATTAAGATATAAAAAAGGAGCATTCAAAGTTTAGCATTTAGCGAGCGTAACTGAAAATGGTAAAATGAGAATAATTAGACCAGTAAGAAATTATTCAAATATAAATACTCAAAAAGTGAGCAGGGTTACTTCAACTGACCAAAAGGGGCTCTTCCAAAATTCAGGTGTTCAAAAAGAAAGTTCCGTTTGGAGTTACTAGGGTGTGGTCAAAGTATTCACTTCCCACTGTGGTGAGAAACCGTCCAAACCTATTCTATTCCTACCCCATATTTTCCCAAAAGATGAAAAGCAGCTGTGATAGTAGTGAGATGGCAACCGGAGTCAGACGATGACTTGGCATTCCATTCAAGTAAAGTATAGTCAATATAGGGTTCCCTTTGCACGCGTCGAGACTGAATTTGGATTATGGAGAGATGCACCGGACCGACGGGGTGATAATCTCAAGAAATAAGATTAAGAGGACTCGGGTGTTTTGTGGCGTTTAGTGTTTAGTCAGACACCTTTAAACTAGCCTACTTCTCACATACATACTTATAAAGCACATTTCTCAATGGCTAGTCTTCCGATGCCTGCTACACCCTGCAGACGCTGTGATTATTCGTAGACGCAGATAGATGATTCTTCGTAACAATGGCACAGAAAATTCACGCATGTCACAATTTGAGCATCAAAAATTATCTTCAGAACTTTCATATTTGGCTAATTTGATAAATTTCTTACTGGAAAGCGAAAAGAATGAGTATAATGAAAGAGATTTAAGAGAGAATCACATAAGGTGCATTATCTTTCTCGGGGAGGTCGGGTTAAAATTTTAAGGGAATAGCGCGATAACGGTTTAAAAAATGGATAGACGTTCCAGAAATTTCATAAATAAACGCAAAACATACTGAAATTACGTAAGATTGTTTTAAAGTAATGGATATTGGTCAATATATTGCGACTCTTTAAACCCATTTATTAGTTAGTTTAAGAAACATTATTCTTAGAGTGACAATCACAATGTAAATGCACATTAACCTAAACATTTATAGGGTATTATTTCACGATATCTACTAGCTGATGGCATAGATAAAGGATCAATAAGTGAGTCATTTGGGAAAACTATCATGTATAGTGAAATCATTTTATTAGAAATGGAGACGCATATTCATCATTATGTAAATCATTTTGAAAATTTTCCTCCGACCGATGATGTGTAGCAGCACTATTTATTGAAAAGAAACGATACATCAATTTAGAGCTCAAGAGAGGTAATCACTAGTGCTGTGATGCTTTGAATGAATTGGAAAAAAGATGGATCTAGATATAAAATAAAATTAAAAAATAACGGAATTCACTCTCTTCAAATAGAAATTTATCATCACTAAATACATATCAGCAAAAAATATGGTGGTAAAGAGTTCTCAATCATAACATATAACCTACCCGAAAGTTATTCGTTAAAAGGCGCCAATTGGCTACATGAAAATATAAACTTAACAAAATAATTATTTAATTAAGAGCAAGAGGGAAAAACACCATTTACCAATGGCCAGATGTGAATGAGGCTCGTCACATAAGATTTTCATATACGTAGGGAATAAAATGAAGTCCCAAAAATACATAAAGTCGATTTGCTTGTTTTTACCATATCACGCAATATCTATTGAACCGTTTTGAAATTTACAACTACACTTAGGTAAATTACTCAGCAGAACATGCGACTACTCTCAAAGTCTTCTCGGCCTCATGGACACAAAGCTAAGAGTTCCATGGGTTGCAAAATTTACTGTTTCGATCAGGCACATTTCATTATCCACATCAAAATGTGAAAGAACCATATTTCATCGACTATATTTGCACTTATGTAAGAATAAATGTTTTAAAATACATACATTATATTTTCCAATTTAAAAAGGAAATTTCAATACAAATTTGTACAAATTTTGATTGATTTTCTTGGTATATTTTAGCACTAACATAGCTATTTGAACTGCTGCCACCATAAAAGAGCCCAACAGGGAAGATAAAAAACGAATGGCTTCAATAAGGTTTGAAATTTCATGTAATAGATTTCTAGGGATTTTGGATTATATATGACGCGTAGAAGACGATGGATTTATTGTACGAAGATCACAATGCGTCCATAAGCGAATATTTCTCGGGATTATAGAAACAATGCACCGGATAACGTCAGTTTTCAATTACCGTATACGTTCGAGTTTTCCCGTGCACATATAAGTTGTGCGATAGGCTTAAATGTTTGCCCATTACCGCAGATATCTAAAAAAATTTACTTTTTCCTTGATTCATTGACCATAAAGGGAAGTATTTTAGCAGAACACAAGTAATAACTAGTGGAAAACGTTCACACGAATTGTTCGCACGGGAAAGAGGATCCAAGGCTGCCGATCAGTGAGGAAGCGGGGACATCCCCTTGTCCCCCGAGATTCTTCGGTGTTTCAGGGGAATTAGTCTCTTACCAACCCTGAATTTCACATAATGTACATGTTGTAAGGAGCGTGGTGGCCTAGAGGGTAAAGCGCTTGGCTACTGATCGAAGGGTCCCAGGTTAAAATCCGGGTGAAGCCTTTGAACGCCCCCGAACAAAAATTCTCGGAGTGCGAGGTGGTCCAGGGAAAGTACCTGGCCCCCCTACCCTGAATGTGTGAAATTCACACGCATGAGGCTTAGTCCGGGGTGAGCTCTACCCTTAACTATCCAAACCAACCTTCGGGTTGAAACACTGAGGGACATGTTGTAATGAAACTGTTGCAAAGTTGGGGTAGGAGAGGCAAGAATTAAGGTTCTGTGTGAACCGCGATTGGGGAGGTGATTATCAAGAATCCGGCGGACAAGATCATCGGTCGATAGTTATGCACCTCGTCATATGCTCGGAAAATTGCCGTCTAAAATTAACATTCATATTATAACAATCTTAAATGTGACATTATAATTTATTGGGATATCTCTGGGTACATATTATTAGAAAACCTCTGGGATATCTCTGCCCACATTCAATTTGATTTTGTAGGAATTAATCCATTTATGATGGTAGTGAATGGTACAATGCCATATTTTTATTATCAATGGTGTGGGTTGGGCATACATAAACGGCTGAAAAGATTAAAATATCTGAGCCTCGCACTTGTGGCGGACTTCGAGTACCGCACCGAGACAGGCGGGCGATTGCGTCATATTGCAGAGTTCTCGACGGATTTGACGGAAGGAAACGAAGAAGTGGAAGACAAAATCAGTTTTTAAGTTGTTCAACAATCATATATCATCACCTAATCCTAACCTGCTAAATTTTCGAGCAGGGGAGGATTATTTCTTTGAGGATGCCGAAACGAACGGCTTCACAGGAGAATCCAGAGGTCGTGGCTTAATTCACTCACACAGTAGAAAAGCTGTTTTGCAAAACTGCTGCTTTCCCTACTTCATTGATAGACACACTTCATTTTAAAGAAAGGTACTTCGACATCTTCAATTTTTTAAATCCGACGACTGGTTCACTGCAGTCTTCTACATCTTTCTATCCAACGCCCAATTTCTAAAATCCAGATTAATAAACCCCAATAATGGAAGATGTATATACTTATTCGACACTTTTGTTCTCCTTTTACATATTAGTAAAGAAAAACAGAAATAGAAACGGGTACGCCGAGTGGAGACACTGAGAAACACCTAACGGCCAAAGGAGTAAAAACACAAGAGCAGGGCTCAAGTACTCAGGAGAAAAAGAATGCATTCATTCAAGTATTCTACCAGCTGATTGGTAGGTTCTTGGACAGTCCCCATCCTGCATCCCAATTTCATAAACATTGTCTCGCGTTCCCTCCTACGGATGTTCCGCCAGAACAACCCTCAAATCCCTCATTTCTTCAACCTCTTATTTCGTCCAGAATTCTAATCCTCTTCCTTCCTCTTACACGCTTCCCCAGTGTTCTCCCCTCTATCACCCTCTTCAACATAAGGAAATAAAACAAAAGGAGGAAGGGCAAGGGCGAGATGGAAGAGAAAGACAGACGCATGGAGAAGAGAGGGAAGCAAATGGAATCCAGTGCAGATTGACCTCACGCGGTGTCAATCCTCTCAATCATCTCACGCCACAGCGACAAGAGCACCTCCGCCGCAGTCTCCGCTCTACGAAGCGAACCGTTCCGCACGAAGGCTGCGAAGAAGAAGAAGAAGACGAGAGGTGGAAGAGGACGGAAGAAGTGGCGGGGCAAGGCACCCTTCGGACGCGGTGACGTTGTCGAGGTCAGTCAGCTACGTCCCGTGGGTGAAGTTGTTCGCGGCGGGAGGCCGGCCGGGACCGCGGCTGGACGCCGGCCGCCGCCGGGGGAGGAAGCGGCGCTGTCCGCGAGAGTCTTTTGGCGATATGACTGCAGAGAGCGCAGCTCTCGAGGCTCGCACTCGGCAGGAGGACGCATGGGTGCACGACTGCATGAACACGACGTCTCGGGCGTCGAAATAGGGGACTGAAAATACTCATGCGTAGCCGATTGACTGAAAAAACACATCGTGAGGTCTACATCTTCGTATTACCTACCTTGCCAGTCACGGAGAGGACGTGTGGCAAGGAATGTTAGGACCCCAGCCATTAAAAAAGATTAAAACGGCAAAAAATAGGGAAATGACTAAAACTGAAGTGCTCTTTTGAGGATTAGTTTGGTTTTACCGTAGTCTTGCAAAGGTGACTGATATTAAAAATTATTCACCCTAAGTACTCTACAGTATATCTCGTTTTATTAATCTGGCCCTCATGTCCATTACATAAATGGAGAATGGAGAAATAGTATCACCAATGACTAATTGGAACTAAAGTGATATGGATTTTTCTAGTCACCTGAGCTTTTCATGTGCCAGGTTATCTTGGTATATTTTTACCTTTATTTTTTTTAAATTCTTGTGGCGTACCCACTATGAGAGGTAACTAGAGCCAAATGTCATACCTCTTTCGCTTCTATGTGCAAGGACTTCCTATGAATACGAATTACATGCAGGCTAAATCCCCTCACAGCGATTGGCTGCGGACTCCTCCATCGATTTAAAACCGTCGACAGTTAGAGCGTATCGTAGCAGTGACGGAGAGTTGTCTTCTTGGACAGAGCGATGGTGCGGATTCGAGATGCGAGTCTCTCTGCCGCCGAGAGTGGAGGTCCCGGCGGGCAGGAGAGTCGCCGGCCGCCCCCGGACATTAAGGTGCCGGACGTTACGAATACAGAAGGCCAGAGTTTCCTTTCGTTCTGGCAAATGTGACCAAACAACTATTAGGGATCGCAGCAGCTGCGGCATATACCAAGTACCGAACATAACGTGTTCAGCTGAAGATTTTCGCATGAATTTCCCTATAGAGACTTGAGTGAACCTAGATAAACCTAAGCGTTCTAGTATAATTAGATACATGCATCCATACAGACACAAACGACACCGACAGAAACCATAAATTAAGAGAGATATTTTGCCGAAAGGATAGGTATGGGAATTCGTTTTTCCCCCGAACAATAAGGGACTTTAATAAATGCTAGGCGTAATTTCATTTCAGAGTTTCCTTTTTATATGTAAACGGCTGGTGTCCTAACACCCCCCGCCACACGCCTATTGAGGCGGCTTGCGGGGTAGTATGTAGATGTAGATATATACATACATACTCATCAAGTCATTCCCTTCCGGAATAGACACAGTCAAAAGAGCTTAATTCTGAGTTTTAGGCCTAGGAAATTTGTTTCAATAATTTTCTTAATATGTACTACCAAATCCTTGCATACCTCGTTTGCTTTTGCCTTATTTATGCAATGCTTCAAAAACACTTTCTAGTTCTTATGAATCCTTATATTCCTCATCTTCCACCACATTCACCCATAGCGTTCTCGGCCTTGCCGTTCCTCTCACACCAAATATTCCTCTATCGTAATTCTTTTTTTAATTATTCGACTCTCGGCCTTACTCTCGACATAACCAAGGAAGCATGCTCCTTAGGTACATGTCCATAAAATTAGATAAATAATAGAGATACATTTTATGCAGATGAATAAATATTATAACCGACAGGGAAACTCAAGCCGTGGCACTAGAACTGTACAGAAGAGCATTATGGAAGATTCACATCATTCAAAACTTCCTTCTGCTCAAGAGTGTTTCCAGCAGATTAATTACATTCGTTGCGAGCCACTGAAACGTTTAAGTGAACGGCCATTTTGAAGTTTTGTAATTCACAAGTTCCTACCTTCAGCGTGCAAAATGCTGAAGAAGCATGAAATATCAGGTTAAATATGAAGAGCCAAAGGAGATTAGAAAGAATTGAATTATGTGTACGTAAAGATTGCATATCCCTCTTATATTCCAATTGCGGTTTAGCCTAAAACTTAGATAAAAATAAAGAAACATTGAAGGAGGTAAACCTATTTCATTAGCAAGGAGAGTATAAAATAATTAACAAATGATTCACGAAAGGAAAAACACTTTTGACAATAGCACAATGACATCATTTTAGAAGAAATTTTCCATTTCAGAGAATTTTCATATCAGAGAAACTCTAATTGTAATTAACTAAAAGTGACCAGAATAGTGCACCACATTTCCATCAGCCTGTAACAGTATATTTCTCAAGTATCAACAACTTGTTGACTGAGGTTTTGAATATCCGAAACGTTATAGCTACAGTTTAAAGGCAAGGATTTTTTCGAAATGGCTGAAATAGTTATATAGCCATATAAAAAATAGAAATAGTTTTCTTTGCACAGCAAGCTCAACCAAACTGTAGGTATAATTTATTCCTGACATCTCCTTTCACAACTTATAGTAAACACCGCAATGGAATAGGAATCGGTAGGAGCATGGACATGGCGTTACAAATTGACAGTAACATGAATCTATTTTAGAGCAGGAGCAAAAATAATTCCATTCTACGCAGATTACAGCTAACCTGTTAGTAAATGCGTTTAATTCTAGCTGTAACAACAAATAAATAATAATAGAAAACATTTATATTTGATTTAATAAGTGCATACTAAAGGGAAAGCATATCTCGATTACATATTGTAATGCAACTCTTTTACTATAGTCGCGCTTCATGTGTGTTCACCCCTGCCCAGATATTTTACTCCTCCAATCATGAATTTGTATTCTCCAGCACCTTAATTCTGAAATATCTTGGCATTAGAAACTTAATCTGAACAGAAATGCCAGGAGATTTCAACTATAAAACACCGCATAGTCTACACGATTATGAAGGAAACTCAAGCTTGAGAAATGAGTGAATTCTTGTTCGGACAAAGCAGCCTCGGAGAATCATCATCCCTTTCAAGTATCCTCGATTGTACATCCAATTTAATTCATAGATATTGCAATAATTAAGAGGCTTTAGCTGAATATTAATAACGCTGAATTAAAAAGAAGAAAATAATAAGATTGGATTTTATTTTCGCAGCAAAGTTCGAATTTGATTCGCTTCACAGAATGCTTTCCAAGACATGAATATGCAAAGCACATACAATGTCAGGAATAGTAATATGTCTCTAGTTACCAAGATGTATTAGATTGCATACGACAGTCACGATGATGATGACAAGTCAAATGGAACGAGAGCTCAACGGCTAATGCAGCGACTCCATATTGGACTCCGGTAGCCTAACGACGTTGTCACGTGACAGCTGTTGGCATGCAGCCATGGCAACGACCGCAGTATTCGAGATATTATTCTCGTTGCTCAAGGGACCATCACCCAGTCACCATCACCTATACTGCCAAAACGATGACGAAAAACAACGGGGGCTCCCGCAGGGAGCATTTGGCGCGTAGCACTAACGAAAAAGTGTGGTTTCTAAATATTATATTAAACATTATTTAAGACGGAAATTGTTAATTCTACGTTAGGTATAAATATTTTAAGGGGGAATTATTTCCAACCAAACGACTGCATTTCTTCTTCCAACATTTTTCTTCCATTTATAATCCTCTTCCATATCGCCGAAGTACTATTTTATGCAACACAACAAACCTCAAAATGAATAAGTATGTCAACCACGACCATATGAGCATATATTCAGATACATGTACTATCGTATCCAGGAAAAAGGAGCATCTATGATACGGAGACATCCACATTGGAGTTTCGTGAGACGTATTTTGGAAATGTAATCTGACTTCCACAGACAACAAAATTCGAAATAAAATCACGCATATCAAGATTACGCGATGACTTCCATAATGCATGCATTTCGATGCAATTTCCTAAATATAATCACGACGCATTTTATTCACATCGTATAAGGTACTAGTATCTCTGTTGTACATAAATTGTTTCCCATAGAGAACTCTTCTCGTCCGCGGCGGAGGGATACAACGGTTGATGCTCGCACTTAACTTGTTGCTCCCGTGCCATACATACACTAGACATCCGTTTACTGTCGAAATATAAAACTGAACTTTATTTTGCGGAAGGAATGGGATGTTATGAAGAAGTCAACTCTACTTTTTACTGATCATTTCTAAAAAAAGTGCTAAGGTTTGCCCAAAGCATTCTGCTTAGGATATTCAGAGAATTTCAGTCAGGTGTGTACTAGCACGAAAACTTTAATGACACAAATCAGTAACAGGTGCGAAAAAATGTTCTAGTGTTTTGATTGGTCAACAATTTGATTGATTTTATAAGTCACTTGAATGCTTTAAGTTTGAAACCTTTCTCTGAATATCAAAATACTGACAATTGACGAAAACACTTTACATACTATTATGCTTAACGGTACCAGTGAATTGATATGTCCCCTCATTCAATCAAAGCAGGCATTACACAGCATGATCACGAAATGTTTCATTATTGATTTATAGCAAATGGTTCCGAAGGTTGAATTGAAACGCTTATCATGTGTTACATTCAAAATTAGGCCCTCAGTTCTAACTAACGTTCTACCCTTATTTCTCAAATTACGAATAAAATATTTCAGATAACAGCTTGCAGTCAATGCTAGGCATACCATTTTGTAACATGCTAGAAATTTATGATGTTATCTCTTTGAAATTTCACACTGTTCTTATGAAAAAATGGCAAGAAAAAACATCAACTGTTACGGAGGTCAAGTGTAAATTCCTAAGTAGCATGTATGTGCGCACAGTGAAGTAATGGGAATTATGGGGCAACTACCATCATTCAAGTCGAAACGTAATACAGAAAAATCTGGTAGAATCTGTGGGCAACGTGTTTTTTAAATGTGGGAAAAATTTTATTTTTATCCGCCATTGTAACGAAACTAAATATATAGTATCCTTCCGTCTCTAGCTGTTGCAGCCAATGCCTTATTTTATCGGAAATTTTATTTATCGCACAGCATAGGGCCGCACTGAGTATCCGACTTAATGGCTAACTTAAGGCAATGAAATAGAAGACAAGGTAAAATTGGATGTTCAAAAACATTACATATCGGTCATAAATGTAATAAAATTATAGTAATCGACCTATAAATCCCAAAAAATATAACATAACTTCATAAATAGAGATTTCCAATCTTGAATCAAATGCATCGACGTCCGACACCAATAAGTACAGAGTTGTGAACTTAAAAATCTGCGAAGCATGAATAGGATCGCTATTTCACTTGGAAACACATATTTCTCAGTTAAAGGTTAAGAAATAAGTTTTGCAAATGGTTTTCACTATAATATCTAGGTCTCATGATGAAACTCGTCTATCAAAAGGAGTATCTCATTTAAATCCTTCCTGTATTGTGTCTAAACTTACAATTTACCTACTCACCAATTCGAACCTTTGAGCAATTTGATCAGTCTTTGATGACTTACAAATCTTTTTTGATCGGATTCATGGATCCACATGGCTGAGCATGGACAACTATGGTTAGAATTATAGTAAACAATCTACATGAAATTTTTTGCAAATTTTTGGAGGAACAGAAAGTGCATTGTGTGTGCATCCTAAATTGAATCAGCTGACTTCGAATGCAATGTGGCTGCAAAAAGCATTAACTGTATTTCCATCCCGATTATTGGAAAAATTTCTCTACATGCACCTTAGAATAACATGGCGACGTGAGTGTTCTATTATGTATTCATTATTGTAGGGTGATTCTGCACCATGCCTCTGGTCCGACCGACTGCGATTTGGCGTTCACTCTTTGATTTGATTTGGCTTGGACTCGTTTCATTGGAGAGCTGATATCCTATACTCTGTACATGGTTAATAATAATTTCTTATTTGTGTTATATTTTCACTGAAACCTCTTTCCAGCGAATCATCGAGGTTTAGAAAGTGTATCACGGTATGGACATGAAGGGGCGGCATTTGCGTAATGGATGAGAGGCTAATCTTACGGCCGCAGATAACTCAAAAGTTGAACCAAATAATGCATTAGTTATAGCATTTCATTAAATTACACTTAAACTTAATCTAATGAATTTTACTCCACAACCGATCCCATGGCCAAATTATCTACGAGCATCCAATTACGAAGCCTCAGTATATATGTAGTCGATTACTTATTCCTATATCCTTTGGAGACGATTGTGTTAGCTTATTTGACAGGGATTGTATTGCTAAGAAAATGGCATAATCAAACCCCATAAATATATCAAATCTATCCCTACGTCTCTATTTTCAGGACTATCAGCCTGAATTTTCACATGGCCTTCGCATTTGCAATCCATCGACTAAAATCCATCGCGATAAGCGTGGCCAGATGGGGGAGAATTCAACAGCTCGGCGAAGTAGTGGAAAATGCGAATGGAGAAGGAGGTGTACGACGGAAGGAAGCGAGAAAAAAAGGAAGGACCATTGAAGGAACAAGCCGATTGAAATGATAACTCGGTCGGGGCAGTAATTCTCTCTCCCCAAAAAACGCCCGGGGCGGTTCTCAGGGATAACATGCAAATGAAATCCTCGGAAAAAAAGTTTCCCTGCGCTTCTACTGACTTACGGCCACTCATATGGAGGCTAAAAACAGGGGAGCTAAGTTAGAGATTCAGCATGAATTCACTGCGAGGCCAACTATGACGCTAGACTCGGAAGCAATAAAAGTCAAGTTGGAGGCAGTCATTCAAAATCGAGGGGAAATGGGTTCATAGATATCAATGGCATTTGAATTCAAGATTTTAGACTATGATAACCATAGGTAAGCGCTCATAGGCAAACGGCGGAAAGGGTAGCGTGGCTGTCATTTAACAAGTAGATTATGCCGCTGAAACTGTTTCCGCTTATCCTCCAAAGTCCACTTCAGCTTCGGTGGAAAGACTTCTGTTTCTTCTGTTTTGGAACTTTATATTCCATAACTAGCAGCCATACATTACAGGCAAACAGGCATATCGATGACGCCTGCAGTGGGACTACTTTCATGATGAGCAGGGTCAATATATTTCATTTAGGAAGATTTAAAATATATAAGACGAAAAACAATCTTAGTTTTCTTTGGCTGAAACTAGGAGTATAAATATATAAGATAAAGAATTATATATAGAAGCTTTTGTACAATTCGCGTCTCTTTAACTACAGCGGCTATAGTAAAATGCTGCCACCGGAAACACAGCTATAGATGAACGAGATAAATATGCCGACATTTGCTTTTCCGTAGCTATATGGTTACAAGAAAAATGAGTACAAGTTTAATAAGGGCTTGTATCAGGATAAATGGGTGAAGAAAGACCGTTGTTGGTGCAATGCGGTTTCTCAGTATTACATGACTTTTCCAAGAGAAGAAAAGTAATGATTACATTTCAACGCCTTATCTACGCGGTACATACATCTATGCGGTAAATTCCTGAGGGAGAGCTAAATCAGTAGAATTATCTGTGAGTCAATAAAAAAAGTCTGCGAAGTTCAGCAGAAGGGAAAAACCAAATTCAGGAGTCAGAAAGCAATAGCAAAAAGAGTTTTTCAAATGAAAGATAAAAAAACATTGATTAGAGGATGCTTAGAGACTATTTTAAAATTTAGATTAATTGTAGGCGTTCCGAAAAGTACATAAAAATTTGCCATCAAAACGTAACATGTCGATCCAATTTATATCACTGCGATTGAAAAGTGCACAAAGCTATCTTAGAAAACAACATTTTGGAAAAGAGAGTGTTATACAAGTAAATATGTTCTTCTGACATAAATGATACAATAGTAAATTTGATGAAATGCAAGTATATGTTCACATCTGAACCCTTTGAAAACGAATTTCTGATTTTCTTTTGCGAATAAACACCTCGCTCCAAAAAGTTGGCGATTGGGTTGGTGAGGGGGCTACAGTAAAGGCATTCTATCCCGAAGGCCCGCGATCGAATGGTGGATATTTCTCAGATGAAATCCCGATCCCTATTCGAGTGCCGCTTGGAGATCACTTCGTGTACTGTACCTACTCCAACCGTCGGATGGGACGTTAAAATCTGGACCCATCGGTGCTCATTCCGACGCCAGTTTTCTCTCCACCTTTCCTCCATGTCCAAAGTAACATTTCCATTACCAACCCACCAATCTTAACTCACAGCGTAATGGCGAAAATGACCTCAGTTGACGGTCACCTCCCCAAATAAAAAACCAATCAACCATTCAAAAAGTTGTACCAAAGGATTAGTATGAGCCTTTCTGAGTTAAAATAGTGCTCCACCGCCTTAAACGTTATGAGGCACGTACATCGATGCACAATTTTGCATTAAATTCGGAGAGTATGTTCAAGCCATTTAACTGTGTAGCCCAGTGGTTAAAATGTTTTCCTACGAAACGGAGACTTTCTCGTCCTAATTCAAGTAAAACTAAACTCTTCCACACAAGGTATAAAATATTTCTTCATATTTCTCTTTGAACAATGTAAATACTATTCTAACAAAAGCGAAAAATCAATGATGTACGAAATCAAGGACACCCTGGACGAGTTGATTTCAGACGACTTGGACCTTAGCATAAGATGGGATCCACCGTCGTCATTCATATGAAGCATTCACGTAGCACACTGTTTGCATAGATATTTAGGATACCTAGCTTTCCGAAGCAGCAGAGTACAGAATACATTTATTTTCGTTGATATTCACGTTGTCAAACCCGAAACTCCGGGCACGGATCTAACAGATATCCTTTAGCAGATAGTTAAATCAGAGTTTCCATTCAAGTATTACCTTGAAAGTGTAATAAGCCCAAAACTACATTGGCTGAATTAAAAAACACTCAAACAAAAAATGAACGAGGAGGAAATCGGTCAGCAGTCTACAAAATGGCCGACTCCCTGCATGGAATGATTTTCAGGATGCAAACGTCGAAGCGAAGCAAGGATGCTGATGCGACAAATTATCCTTCATTCACTGATCCACATATCATTCACTCTCTTTATTTGAATCTACAGCATCCGGCTGGAATTCTAAGGGGCTTATGGCTGACTGTTATAACAATTTTCCGTAAAACATTTTTATAAGTCATTAGTTAAACAGTAAGTATCTTCGGGTATTCTACCGGGTCGCAAGGTTGTTAAGAACCGTCATTTCAACATTAAAACTTCCATCATCCCAATCTACCCTGAAGATGATTGTAGTATTACCCGTCGATACATCGGTACTCATCAACACTGCAAGCCGTTGGGAAACTAGCCCGAAAAACATGAGATCTTTCAGGATTAAAACTACTAATTTTATAAAACACTGAACAACTATTCACAATTTTAACTTTTCGTATGATGAAAGGTTTTTAGGGGATGGGGATTACAAAGTTTCAATGAAATCGTTTAACGAGATTTTAGCATAAAAATTACAACGCTGTTTTACGGAAAATTGTACCTATAGCAACAGACATAACCAATAACTTATAGAGACTAAAACCCAAAAGTTGCTGATGTAGTACTGATTGAAAAAATATTTCTTTTTTGAAATATACAATGCAAATTGATATAAAAAATCATCATTAGTTTACATTCTATTATGCACACTCCGCAAGATCACAGGAGATACAGACTTTAAAGTTAATCGCAGGCCACAAATTCGTGTTTGGTGCCTAATATTGCTGAAACATTTTCCAGACGTAAGTAAAAATGAAAATATTCATAACAGATTCCATCAAATTCATTGAACTAAGAATATGCTTGATAAAATGCGGCAATCCTGATTTTTTAAGAGTATAAACGGGTAAATTTTCCTGAGTACTAAAACTTCGAACGAGCTACAGTTGATACTGGATTTCAGTTATAAAGCAGTATTATTCTTGATAAATTCAGCACTGTATTTTTAAAGATACATGTGTAAAAATAAATTTATTAGAAGGTGGAGTAAGGAATCGAATCTTCTGTGAAAAGTACAAAAACTTAACCCGGAGATTTTAACGGGATGTACCAAATACTTCCACTTTCGAACATACGAAATATAATATGGGCATTATTTATAAGTACTAGAAGTTGCAATAGTTAATGATGGTTCTAATGCCTAGCTAACCATTCAGGAATATATGAATTTCTACCTTTTTGGTTTAAGCACCACCGATAGAAACATAAGACCGTGAAAAATGCCCCTAAATAGGGATATTTATTTCAGGGTGCGTTAACTTGTGCATTAACTTTTGCCCTGTGCCACTATTTTGCCAGCCAGGCAATCGGAGAATTAGGAATTAATTACATTTATATTTCAGACGACAGAGCCTATTTCGCTATCTGGCGTCCTGTATTTACCTATTTCGTTTTCTCTGACGATTAAATTAATAGTTTCGGATTCATTTTGACTAGTCTTTTGCTTATATTCCTCCCTTAAACTTTTAAAATTATGTACTGAGGTAATAATACACAAATGGAATAACTTTTCGCCAGTGACAGTGAGCATACAAGAAGTAGATTTCATACTCTAGAAAAGTGGCAAAACAATTACGAATGGTAGTATTGAGAATAAATAGACAAATATTCCAAGGAAAATAACTATAGTTAATAATGAAAATTACCTAAAAAATCAAATTATTTCGCTTTAAACGGTGTGAAGAAAAGCTATTTCACCAAACAGAAGACAATGTGTTCATGAGCACATGCCTTGAAGCATAAAAACTTGCGTAAGTGAAAAACTACAATCTTCCTGGCAGAGTGATATATTTATCTATATATATTTATTCTAGTTGATGCATACTGGACGCTGGAACCATTCCGCAATGAAAAAGCGAGTGCTCCAAAATTGTTGCAAAAGTTTGCCATACCTAAAATTACATTCTTCGGTAAATCTTAGAAGGAATCTCAGCACCTGTAGTGAAGAGGTGGAGAGACAAATTCCGTCTCACCTTTGTCCACAGTTAATGGACTGGATTACCTCGAAAGAATTTACTTCACTCTTTTTAGTCTCACCGCCGCACGCAGTGTTTTTTTGAACAGTTGGAGATCCATGCAAGTAAGGAGGACAGTTTGTCCTGAGAGCAAATCTCATCCCCAATGGATCCTGTCTTTTTACTTTTTTTTTCCTTAGTTCACGTTCCAGCCTCCTTTCTTCCCACCTTTTCATGTACCTTGTTCCCTCTTGAGAATACCCAAAAGCAGTTAGTTGCCGTACTTGGAAAGCCGAGCTTGCCGAAAGCGTGATGCGGAAATGATCGACTTAATGAATGTCTTGGTATCCCTCGCTACCTCATTTCGCCGCGGTGACCAAGCAGCGGAGCAAACAATCCCCATACATTGAGTAACATCAGAAAAATGGTGACTAAACACAAATTGTATTTATCATTGCTCGAGTTCTCCAACGGCATAATCATGGACGGAATGGAAGTGGGGTTTAATATCGGAATATCAGGTTGATCACGACGTTATGTAATAGAAACGGGCCTCATAATTTCCTTTTTACCACGCTGCAGATAGGTAACTGACTCCATGGCTTCCCTCAGTGTGAATAAAAAACGGAGAGAAAATGCCAATTTTAAAATGTCAGATTGTCACTCCGTTCACATATTTTAAATTTGCAGACTAAATAACCCTGTCTTTTAATTAAAAGCATTTGTTTTTAGTTCATATTTTCACTATCATTATAATCACAAGAAAATGGTCACCCATTTAATGAGAAATTGAAATACACGCCCAAAAAAATGTTGTCTCTCAAAGACGAGATACTTTAATTTGGCTATTACTCGCCTACAAAGGTGTTAAATAGTCATGAATCCGAGAAGACGGGATTTAATGTGATGGTAATTTAACAGGCACGTAATACTGAATGAGAAATAGTGATTTAGCAACGAAGCCATTGCTCAACTGGAAGACATTATGAATTTTTATGGTCATGTTTCTTCACCTTTTAAATTGGGAATTTGCGATTAGCTTAAGAATTAGGGACGATGGTGTGACTATCGGGACAAAAAATATAGTGCATAAGAATGGAGAAAATGAGTTCTGTCATGGCCAACAACAAAGCACTTTGTGAACCTCATTCTCGGATATTGTTTCAGATATGTCATATTTTTCTCCAATGCTTGAAAAATGTGAAATGTACGAGCAAAGGAGTTGCTTCTTCAAAAGTAGGTACAAGTTAAAATTTCTTCGGGCAAAATGAAAGCGAAGATAAAGGGTATAAATGCGAAAGATAAAGGATAATGAATGGATATGAATGAATGAAAATATAATTAGCTAAACGATCCTCTCTAAACTACAGGGTTGTTTCTTGAAACTATTGAAAAAATTGTCATAATTGGAATAATTTAAAGAATAATTTTCAAATCAATTTCAGTCGCGATGATAATGTAGTATCGAATACGGGAAACTACAACGTTTTCAACGAGAAATGACAATTGAAACACTTCAGCTCTCTTTTACTGCAATGGAATAAATAATCTCATTGAAATTGAGTGACAAATGGAAATCCAGGACCATACAAGACGAAAGCTCATATTTGCTTCGTCGCCCTCCATGAGTTTTCTGATAAAAATTGAATGAAATCAAATATTTTCCTTCCTCATATCACAAACAGGCAACCATTTTCGATTTCTTCACGAAACCCAAGCATTGAAATAATTTCATGGTTCCAATTTTTCGAATAAGATTAATCTTTTACTAGATTGTAATGCACAATATTTTTCTAAGTAACTATTACCTTACACTTTGTACCCCTTAGTAATTAAACAAGGAAAGCACTCTAATTATTACCAGGGCACGGGAGAACAGAGTGGGTTATTTAGGTCTGACTTTTCACCAATCGGTACCGAGTAATCTATCCTATTATCAAAACGAACGATGTCAGGGGTAACTGTGTGAAATTTTTCCATAATGGAAAAAAGAACAAACTTTGCAAATTTCACTATTTAGTTTTTAATCACGACCCGGGCTGAAGATGACATAAACTGTCGAAACCCGGGTCTTGATTAAAAACTAAATAGTGAAATTTGCAAAGTTTGTTCTCTTTTCCACTATCCTAATATCATTCTAAAACTTGGTTTGTGGATCCTTGCTGATCTTCAAAATGTAAACGAAAGGCGGTTCAAAGAAGTTTTTCTCCAGTCTATAAGGGTTGGCTGAATTTCCACCAATTTTTTTTCTGAGACTACGTTTTTGTTGTGAGATTAGCTTAATGCTTTCATTTGCGATCGGCAAAGAGTACTTTGAACCAAAATTGTTCAAGGTATGGTGGCAAATCATATATTTGTCGTGGCTATTCGTACCCCAAACTAGCCGCAAACAAAGCCAAGGCGAGCGGAAAAGAGAATTCAACAATACTAGCCAAAATCCGGCACCCTCAAAAGCGATTCATTCCGTTATAAGCTGTCATTAAAATCTTCTTTATGTAACCTAATTGAAAATCCCTGAATTGAAAATTTTGCATGCTTAGACCTCTCTGAAGAATTCTCGGAAAGATATAAAAATACAACTTTAATCATTCGAAAATTCAGGAATGAAGTAAGGTTCCCCAGTTCTCAACTTTTTATTCACTCGTTCACAACTTAAGATATTTGCTTAAGGGATTTAGCAAAGAATGAATGGTGTTTTCGCAAAAGAAAATTTTAAACCATATTAATGCACTAAATATTTACAATTGCCTTCATTTACAAAATGTATGCACCTAGATCTAAGAGGGTAGGCATGGGTTTTCATTTTCAACAATGCAAAATATGAGTTTGAGGTCTAGTATTTTTTTGTTTTGAAATAATGATACCTTGGTAACATTTGGCAAACTAAAAAATCCGGAACGGTAACAAAGAATGTGGAGAAGTATTGAATACATTCATATTTTAATGGGAATTAAAATAGCCTCATAACAAGTCATCCTTTGCGTCCTACGTCCCACAAATTGAAGTGAAGACTAGTGAGCCGAATAGTCATACCGACGCCATATGATGATCATTACCATTTGTTCCAATCTCCTATTATGTCGAAGTCTCTCTCGCAGCATTATTTTTTTCAAGATAAAAACCCGTGACTTCAATGTATGCGCAAAATCTCTCCAAATTATTCAACAGTTGAGTCACAAACTTGAACAAAATGGTTCACTTCGAAAAAGTCTTTAGAATAAGAGAAAAATATATTAACTTAATTTTTGGCATTTGATCCTGAATGCTTGTTAGGAATGAGAAAATCATCGTCAAGCCTTTGCAAAAAGTTAGAATGAAATAAATTCAATGCTATTAATTAAGAATCTTTTAAAACGCAACTAAATCGAATCAATGACAATGTAAAGTTCTATCATAAATGTCTATTTTGTACTTGTCGCAAAAAGGAAATGAATAACTGCGCACAGGAAATCAATACATTAATTACCGTTTCAGTTACACTTACAAATTGTTCAAAACGAAGGAGTGTTCCCCGTAGGTACCTCTTATTTTTAAATCTAATTTCATATAATAACGGTCTCTATTAAGTTTGTCCCATCGGAAACAACATCATTTTTTTAAATCAATATTAGAAGAGCACCAACATAGAAGCCAGTAAAAAAGTGAAGCAATTTCTAACGACACCAGTAAAAACTAACTTCATCTCTTTTCCTAGGGAATGAAAGTCACGATTGCTTATGGGTGCTTGATAAATCTCAATGGAGACAGCCAACGATATGCTTCGTCTAGACCGTGACTACTAAGCCTACAATGTTTCAAAAATCACGCATGAAATAGAATCGAGTCAAAAAAACTTCACTAGGTAACTCTACCTTTGTGATCTGTGAACTTGTACAGATTTCGCCTCTATCCAGATAGAATCGAGAATTCTTGAACGCCTATCTTAGAGCATGACTTGTCTTCCAGTACTGAAAGACAACCATGACATCACTTGTGAAAGATGGAGGTTTCTCCTTCATCCATCACTTCCATACTTAATTCCTCACCCTTCATCTACGGCCCCGAGAGGAAATAATCCATTAGCCGGGAGATTTTGAATTGAAACAAGAAGATTTCCTATGGGAGATATCATCAATTATTTGTCGTTTGCCTACGAGCAATGAGATAATCAATAGAATAATCTTAATTAATCGACCGAGCTCGGAAAATCATGGGAACTAAGAAATCAACGAATACAAATCGAGGATATAATAATAATAATAATGATGAAATAGATTAAAATAATTCACAATTTTTGAAAGAACATCGTGCAACGTAGGGTAATCCAATGAAATAACTTCGAATACGAATCGGTTCGCCAAGTTTTTTTTAAATATCCTGAATTTAAAACTACCACAGACAATATGTTGTTGTTTTCAAGCGTTTTTGAGGCCTTTAGTTGAAAAATAAATTAAATAACTCACTTAAATGATACCCGATCATCATAAAGGCAATTTACAACTGTATATCACAGCATTAATTAATGCGCAATTTGCAGAGATGCATATGACTATTTGCGGCTTCCAATGCAAGGAAGTATGTGCCCCATAGGTCTGGTAATTGGACCTTGAGAACTTCGGGAACGAATAGGCAAAATTCTGAAGTCGTTCGGAGATTTTAGAGAACTGATAAATATTTCTCAGCAAAATCAGTAACCGGCAACTTCACAAAAACACCAATAAAGAATAAGTTAGTAAAGCTTCTTCCCTCCAAAAAATTACCGAAAAAATGGTCATATATCCTGAAAAAGGAAGCAATAATCACCATGTTTAATAAGCATTAAGAACATTTCCAATGCACGTGCTTTTACTAAATCACGGCAATTTTAATATGCAACGCACTTTTGGAAGACAACCGCAGATTCACTGAGGCAATTGAGCAATTTATCGTTGTCGTTTGAAGTTCTAAAGCGAATCGTAGAAATGATGATGCCTTCTCTTTGCAAAAATCTTTTTGCACCAAAACCCGCTCGACATGGCGTTAGCTGAAATAACTCAGGTGTACGTGAAAGTGAACGAAGTCACATCACTTCAAGAAGTGCAGGAGAAAGTGCACACATGCAAGCAGCACTAGCATTCTGCTCATTTAACAGGATCATTAATATTAAAAGAGTTCCGTGGTGGTCTCTCTAAAGGGGCGTGCCCTGATGGGGGGACGCAGGCCGATCAGAGTTAGTCGTTTTAAATCACTCCCTCGGTGGAATATATCACATCGACAAGCAAGCCGGGACGAATGTCAATTCTTCCCCCACCCACCTTCCTACTCACGCTTTCTTTCTTTATTTGCACTCCAACTGTGTGCGTGAGTTTCTCTCTCAAGCTTCCCTTGTTTTTATTTTTCGCAGTCCAGTCCTTTTATTTCGACCACGGAGTTAAAATTCGAAGCATAAAGAGCCGGCAAACGGTTACACTTCCATGTCCAATGGGCTTCGTGAATAGTAAATGCGATGTTAGTCGCGGATATTTATTACGCCAATGAACTTCATTTCACCTCACTGGACTAATTAAAAAATTATACTGCTAAACATTTGTGAATTATTTGAAGATTTTTCACCGTATTTTTTAGTTTTTTTGCCAACGAGCCATGCGGCAAAGGTTCTTCCTTAGAAACTACTTTCATTTCGGAAAAAATTGGCTAAAACATGGTTTAAAATTGCACTGAACTTGCTTTATAGTATCGCTGCATCTTTTTAAACTCAATAGTTGGAGACGGGATATTCAAACATAGTCATGAGAGCAGAGGCAGGCAGGAAGTAAAGGCAATTTACCAAGTTTGCGATGAATGGCGCGTGTAAATGCGAAAATGACGTTCTTTTTGGATAAGAAACATAAGAATGTTGGGGACATTTCTCGCTTTCTCTGATCTCACGCTCTTCGGCGAGGCAGTGAGCAGACTAGCTACTACGGTGGCCTGATCGGTCACTCCTAGGTTAAATTTGAGCTGCCATTACAGTCCATCGAAGTAGCGAAGAAGGTTACATTACTTTTTTTTGCACTCAACTTTTCTCGTCAGCATTGTGTGGAAGCATGGACAAAATACATCCAAAGCAAAGATGTATGACAAACCTATATCTAGAAATGTAGACCCGGTGTTTCCAGAGAAAATACATAGCCATAGTCTGGGCAGTTCAGCTACCTCATGAACGATGAAGTGAATATGGGCAGAGTCCGCATGAAAATCCAACTTCGACAGGGCACGGAATCGGGTTAAATGTTACACCATAATCTCCCTGAAATATCACGTGAGTGAGGAATGATAAAAATAGTGCGAATTTCACAAAAGATAGTTTATTCACGACCCGGGTTTCAACACATTATGTCATCACGTAATACACCCTGAAACCGCAAATTTTCTTATCACGTGAGTGTTTGAAAAAATGTATTCCGATGCTCGTGTGTTCGCTTCAACATGTCTCATGCATTTTGATCAAAATCCTCTTACGAAAATCAAATCTGGAAAGGAGTTTAAATGCAGTAGTCTGTAATGAATAAAACAGATCAAACATTATCATAATGCAGGAGGTTCTCTAAAGTTCATCAAAATATAGAAAGCTGCGCTCCTCGCCCGAAGCTTTGACGTATCGATGATCGTGGTTTAACTTAATAATTTTTCAAATTTCATCTACGTAATATTAAGCATGCTAATAATTTTATCAGATTGAACAGTGAAATATAGAATATCGCTTGGTACTCAAAAGCGGTAAGAGATGTGAGGTAAAGGGGAATTCGGAGGCATATTTCCTTAAGAATTGTGCCATGTCAGCTCCTATCGGCTTTCTCTCGCCGTAAAATATATTATAGATGCCTTCTGAACAATCCTGGTGAATGAAATGATTTCTAAAGTATTAAGAAACCTGTTTTGAAGACTGGTAGTTTGAAATAAAACATACCTACATTTCTTCACGTTTAACTAAAGCATCCTTTTTAACAATCCAGGGAAACATTTTCCACCTGGTGGACCAATATCAGAAAGCCTTACAACATCGAGTATGTTCAACGGGCCGCTGTTTCCACCACCATCGCTGGGTGGTACTGAGACTCCGGAAAACGCGATTGAATCAATCAATACAATTGTTTGTTATTATTACAACTCTTTGGTATTGAAAATTTAAATTCGGGTTAAGCATGTGACACTCTGTCAGCAAGATGAACACATTATAGCCTCTAATGTTCGACTGATTTTCTGGAACGAACATAATGATAATTCTATGGTTTTCCTCTGTAGTGTCGAAATGTCTAACTCCTCCAAGATATTTTCAAGGCATCTTCAGTCTCAAGAAAGTTTGGAGAGCACTGACCACCACTAAACTTTTCACGAAAACGTTAGTAAACTCGTATTGAGAAGGAGTGGGAAAAGGCCAGGCGAGGCACAGGCACGAATGGCGGGGCGAAGGGCTCCTGAAGTCGGAAAACTGGAGAATTTCCCTCGCAATGGGGGGCTATGCGTGGGAGAGCGGGAGGGGGGCACGTAGGCCTCAAGAATTCGGCGAGAGTGACAGATTAAGATTCCCTAGGGCGGCGAGGGAAGGCGGCGGGATCCTCGTCTCTCGACACCTCACCAACCACCGAACATCTTCCGTTTTTGGCGGTGACCGAAAGAAGAGAAGCGGGGGGGGGGAGAGGGACTCAAATGCACACTTTACTTGCCACCGACTGACTCACCCCATGCAATATATCTTTTCCACTCTTTCCACGCTTGTATCCAGCAACACTGCACCGCCCCGCTTCCCTTCCCGCTTCTCCGAATTCCAACGTAAAGAGCAAGTCCGTCCCCCTATTGTCTCTTGACCGATGGGAATGGGGGTCTCAAGCCGTGATTCTATTTGGACACGGCCGATCCAGAAGGATGACAGAGGCCTTCAAAAGATCGGGAAAGGACGAAACCTCTTTTTTATGGGGATCTCTCGTCGTCCTGGATGCGCTATTTTGGAACTTCTTTCCACGGAGAGAAAAATAGCACCAAAAAAAACGAGATCGAAGTTCCCAATGCCCCGACGGAGATAAGATCTTAATCTCTTGAGCAAGCTATGTGTGTCAAAACTGTGTCTAACTACATTCTACATTTTCTAACACAGTTTCAGTCAGATAAACGGATGAGATTAAAAGATTAAAGTCTTCTGTTTCTTATCCAGATACTCTAACTTAAAAGAATATTATTGTAAAAGTTAAAATACTACACGTGGTGGGTTGTCACAGGCCAAATAATCAAAATATATAAATTCCAACATTTTCATTTGCATTCACTACACTGAATGGCGGACAAAAATTGCGCGCGAGGATGCTGCAATTCTGTCGCAAAAGCTAAAGAAAAATCAAAGAAACGTCGTGGACTTTGAATTACAATAGTTAGATAAAAATGAGTTGTACTCCGTTGTGTGATTTCATATAAGGAACTCGTGCATGTAGTTCACAATTCTTGCTTCCCAGGACCGTCCATTAATTAGAGCCTAAGTATATTTTTTAATTTATTTGCTAAGTGCTTGTTTTTTAAAAAAAGGCATCAACGAACGTCTCTTTTCGTTTCAATAGCAGATCTCCGAGCGAATTTCATGCCACGTAAGTCTTCCTAAAAATTACGGCATAAAATAAGTGCTCACTTTGGGACCACGAAAGTATAATCCAGTAATTGTGCCGATGAAAGCATGTAGGCATTAAATAAAAAACAGATACGTTGAAAGGCACACAGTTTATAAGGACCAGAAGAAAGACATGCATTCGATTCGGTATATTCGAGAAGTTGACCTTTGAACTGGCACTCAAACGCTCGGGTGCTCAGTAGCCTTCACGAAAATTACCAGAGCATTACTGTTTAGTGAAGCATTTTGAACTTTCAACGGAAAAATTGACCGGGCACGAAGTGAGGGGGCACAAGGCGGTAGTTGTAGCCGCGCATTGGTCGCGTCGCCAGCAGCAAGGGGCGTGAGCAGGCCGCCGGCAGCACGCACCTCCGCTCGCGTGGGGGCGGGAGATGTGGATGGGGCGGGGCCGGGCGCCCCTGAGGGACTTTGCCGACGGGGGCCTCGCTATCGGCCATCGCCTTCGCAGGTGGCCGCGACACGGCGGGGGGCGAATATAATAAGCGCCAAGAGACGCAATTATTGGGCGAATGGGCGTAGATGACTAGCCGACGTCACGCCCAACGGCATTAAGCGCATTATGAAGAAGTGGAGCCCTTTCAAAGCTCGATTACTGATTTTGAGAGCACTTGAAATGATTCTGAAAATTATGAATTTTAAGGGCTGCCAAAATTTTAGGCTCCTAGTGATGGCCATTAACAATCAAGTTTTATTGAAATGCTTCATTGAAGTGCATTCATTGCCGGATAGTTAATTATCCCCGGGTAACAACCCTCTTTTGAGAATATTTCACGGTACGGTGTTCATCTGCACATTGAAAAATCAACTGTCTATCACTCTTGAAATATTACACGTCTAATTTCGAAATCGTAAAAAGGAAATCATGAAATAACAGCATGAGAAAATCAAAGCAAAATTAAGATTTTCGAAGTGTTTTGCTGAGCTAAAGTGAATGAAAGAGAAAAGAGTGTTTAAATAGAGACTCGACGTCATCAATGAAGGTTATTTGACACCAAATTTGCTCCAATTCTACTGAAAATAAGAAATAGTATGGATTCACGGAATGTGCTTTTGTATATGAACAATACAATTCGGAGATAAACCAATGGGGATAATTTATTAATCTCATTAAACTTATTAATCATTCCACCGTTAAATGACAGATACTTATTGTTAGATTTTCTGCCATTACATTAGATAAACAAATACTGTGATAAGTACTGGATAAAACTGAATCACTACTGCTTACAAGCGAATATAATGATAAAATTCTACACTATTTGGGATTGCTCACTGCCTATGAGGAGCTAATACCATATAGTATAGTAACACCAAATAGTATAGGTGATCGGGATTTGAACTTTTCTCCGATTTACGTTTCCTTCTCTCGAGAGAGTAGGCCATCGGGAAGTCCTCAAGTAAGCAAAAATGTTCAATCTGGGTGGAAATCAATCCCACGCATCTACTTGCTTAGTCCCTTAAAGCATCACCAATCCGTACTTTCTCGGATGGAAATCCCAAACGCTCATACTGCGTCTCCTCCGATCCAATTAAATGCGACAAACCTGGAAACCCCAACGAGTGCGTGGAGCGGTCCAGCAAGCCGGCCAGGACACGCGTGTGCATGTTACAAGGCGCACAGCGTACTTTCCCGCGAGATCATCCATGGAAGCCTACTCGGCCCCAGGAGACGACGAGTGTGGGAGTGAGGGCGAGAAGTAGTGAACGAGACGGGAGAGAGAGATGACTATAATACAGTGACTGTGTGTCCTCTCGACCCCTGTGTCGTAAGTCCTCGTTCTCCTCCGGGACGAAGTCTTTTTCCCAGAAAAATTTATCATCGCGCAGTAACCCCAACCTCATCAAGGCGCCGCAGATGATGTTGATGATGATGACGATGGAGCCGCTGCCGACGACGCCGCCCCCGCCTTCCCCCTTTTAAACTCCCCCCCCCCACCCGCTCTCAACAAACCTCTCTAACCCACCCGTCTAGCGAACCGACTGTCATTTTCCAACGGAAAGCATTTTCCTCGTTCGAATCCCTGAAAGCTCCAGTACATGTGGGCGTAGCGGACTGTATTTCGTCCGCCAGGACTCGCTTCCTCACCGCCGTCCATTTAAAAAAGCTACCGGCACTCGTTTAACTCTGTTAACGACTGCCGCCTTGACGCGCGGAAAACGAGGTTGAGAACGAAAGGGAATGGAATTCTGATGGATAGGAACGCTGGCTAATGCGAAGTGCAATGGCAGCTCGCAGCCAAGTATTTATGCGACTCGGTCTCTGGTCATTAGTTTTACTTGAATGAACCAGATCGAAATCTATTCAAAATGTCAATTACCGTCTTCCAAAATACTCGTCAATGAGGAGGTATTTTAAATAGAGAAATTCCGATTTATTCAAGCCTCAAGAAGTTTCTTTGGAATGATTGACAAGAAACAGGCTACAATTTCATCATGAAAGTTGGGAGTAAATTTTCCCCGCTAAAGGCCTTCACGTATTGCTGAAATCAGGTGATGTACCATCAATATTTGTGGTTTAATACCACCACAAGTTTTTATTTATTTGCATAAGCAGCTATCGTGCTATGGTCTAACACTAATTTTCAACGTTTGGAAATATAAATAGTTACCGCTAATTCTCAAGAGTATGTCTCTCCTTCTTCAATAATTGATGTACATTCAACTCATGTATTGTTTCCATAGCTAAGTAACTTGAACGAGTGTAGCCGACAGGTGGAATCTCCAACCACTGTGCTCTAAAATAAGGTATTCTCCAAGCCACGACTAATTTAACACAACGAGTAGTTTATTACACGGTTAAAGATGTTTCTTACTACTTCATCTCAACACATGTCACCTTACCGTAATGATCTATAAATTATTCGTTGGGTCTTCTTGTCCGCTCAAGTTGGCTGAGAGTTAGAAAACAGTCAATGTAAACCAAGAAGATATAATGGTGGAAAATCTTATACGACTGCGATCAACGTTAATTCTGAAAACATTCTACTCAAGGAAAACATGAGATGCACACTTTCAATGGTCGCATCATTGCAAGTGGTTGTCTCCACAAACAAAAAGCATATCCCATCCCTTACAATGGACCAAAATAGGCATCATAAGCTTACTTCAACATAAATAGGGATGCGAGCCGTTGCTGGTGATGATTAAAACATACACGTCCACTTCACGGTCATCCACAGCCAAAAGCACGATCCCCCACCAATTATCTTATTTGAAAGATGCTCCCAGTAAAACCCAACAACACATCATCATCCTTCGGAGAAAGCCCATTTTTCCGTAATCCAACTAACGTCATTTGCTCATCCTTCCTTGAAGAGGGTATTCCTATCAAAGTCCCTCGGCATAAACACAAACACACAAGGGCTGGAGCCCCAGGTTTTTTCTGCTTGGGGAACAAAAAAAACATGGCCAGTGCCCCTGGGATATAAAAAACACACGGGAACACACGCACCACCGGCTCCACTGCCAGGGGTGAATCCCCAAGGGACTCCTTACTAACCTTAGACTGCGCGGCGTAGTCCAGCGCGAGCATGCAGTCGCCGTAGCCCGACTCGGTCTTGATCGCGGCGGCCGCGGCTGCTGCCGAGGGCACAGCGTTTCCGTAAAGCTGGGTCGTCATTGTTTCGCGACACCACGGGTACATGATTCGGGCTTTCTTGATGATTCGCTGAGGCTAATTTTGTGGCGCTATGGTGAGCCTGAGGAACCGGTGTGGGCGGCGGGGACCGGAGATTCTTCTCACGTGTAGACTCGGTAACCGGGGGCTGCCACCAGCTCCTGCAGCTCCGGATTTCCTTCAGGGTTCCTCAAGGGCCGGGGAGCGGTCCAACGGGACGGTGTCTTCCAAGGAGCGAGGGCCAAGGGGTCGCGCGCAGACAGAAACGTTGACACAGGCGACTTCGCTCACCCTGGACACCGGCTGGGACCGCACCCCTGTTCGCCCCTAAGCCCTTAGCAAGGCGGGGGGGCCAGCGCCCCCCTCTATTCTTTCTTCCGTGCCCCGCCCCCACCCACTTTCTACCTAAGCATGCAAATGTTAAGCATCACGCTGTCAACACCCCGAATAAAAAAAACAAAATAAAAAAACTATTACCAGACGAGCCACACGAATCCGTTTGTCGACACTCACTCTCAATAGGCGGTGGGGAATTGGCGAACAAAAAATGGCACTTGGAGCGTTTAGAAAAAAAAGAACCAAAAAACTAATGAAACTGATCCACTTTTTCTGTGTAATTACGTGTGTGTGCGTAGGCAATTATGTTTTTCCCTCCCGAACTAATCTCGGCGCGACGAAGGGGAATGCAAAGACACTTGAATCCGCTCCTTCCGGCTCCGTTTCGAGGCAAGGTGTCGAAGGAGGAGATGATCTCTTCAGGCCGAAAAAGTTTCGAACGCGGGTTTTCCTTCCATTGAATGCCTCTTCCCTTTTTCAAACACGCTCTCCTGCCGGCATACACGAGACTCCGGGTGCCTTAGCTCCCTTGGTTGGGCGCTTTCGTCGTCCCCCAGCAGTCCCGGGTGCGGCACGCCGGTTTTTCTCTCGTCGGCTGCAGACAGAGGGTGCGGCACCGCGCGCGCAGAGCGGCCGCAAGCGAAGAGCGGAGGAGGCTGCCTTCGTCTCTCGATCCACCACCACAAGGCCCCGCGCGCTCTTCCGCCGTCGTCGTGTTGTTGCGATCGCCGCTCAGGCAGCAACTCCCTCTTCGCGCCGACTCGGCCTCTCCCCCCTCCTCCTCCCTCCTCCCCGCCCACCACCACTCCCCCCTCTCATACACACACACTCTTTCTCTCTCTCCAGAGAGCTCTCTCCCTCCCTCACCACCGACACTCCTTCCCCTACTCCCACATCACATAAGCTCTCGTCGTCCCCTCTTTCCTCCGGCACCTCAGTCCTATCTCTCACCCCTTCACCATCGCCTACCCCCTTCCCCCTCGGGGGCTCTCCCTCACCCCCACCGCCACCACCGCACCATGCACAACCCCCCCTTTCCTCTCTTCTTTCGGTCTCCTCCCCCCTCCCGCTCTCCCTGCCTCGGCACCAACCCTCTCGTCGCTGCCTTCGTAGTAGATCGGCTGGCTTCGGCCGCTCTGGTTCTGCGGTCGGCTATTCTGCCCCGCTCCTCCTCCACTGCTGCCTTCTTCTTTCACTCCTCGCTTGACCCCTCCCCGCCCCTCGCTTCTCCTGCGAAAGAGAAAAAGGATGATGGGGGGATGAGATGCTGGGAGGAGGGTATGTGAAAGGGAGGAAGTTACGCGATAAGTTTCGAGACTCCTTCGTTTGTTTCGGGGGTGGTGGAGAGAAGAGCCATTCGGTGTCTCACAGTTGAACGAGTGGGACGGGAATTATGAAAACGAATTTTAAATATGTTTCCTACCAAATATGTCCGGAATTCAATCATTGGATAAAAGGTTCGAAAATCTTTTTTAATATTTAAAATAATCATATACCTACATCTTTTTTATACTCAGGATGGATTTTCAAATATGTGTATTTGATGCATTAAACATCGATATTTACAGTCCTTTCGGAAACAAAAAAGTATTCATTCGAATTAATTCGTGAGAGAGTTTTACTTTCAAGTTCATTTTTTGTTGTGATAATAATGCTCGTTTAATTTTTTTCGTTTGTGTTCTATTGCTTTATTCGCATTATCCTTAAAAAAAAACCATTTTAAGAAATAAAAAAATCCCGGATTAAAATCATCGAAATCATATGGGAATGCCAATGAAGTCCAGGTCACTTAAAACAAAAAACTACGCAGGTCTCCGTTATTCGCATTCTGTTGTACCATTCGAGTGATCACTATTAAGTTTATTATTTTACCAGTACCTACTCATCAAAATTTCAAAAAATGACATAACCTTCTCATGCATTTTAGTGTTTTATACAATTCACAAACAAATATAAAAATTGCTTGCTGTATTCCGAGATGTGGGGTTTATATTAATATTCCACGATCAAATGAATATCAGAGCCATTATTCATTAATGTCCTTTGGGACATTTAGAAGTCACGTCAGAGAAAGGGAACGAACATTTCTAAGGCAAACGATGTGATTTTTGAGGAAAAACTACAGCTACAAAATAATTTTCTAGTTCCCATGAGCATGATGTCAGCCCAGTGGGTAGAGCTCTCAACAACAGATGAAGCGTCTCCCCGGTGAGGCCTCTTAATATAGTTATAGCAAAACTTAATGGCACTCGTTTGTGCAGAGATAGACGACAGGGAGAGGAGAGCACACAAGAGAGGAGGGATAAAGATGATTAGGTTCGCTTTTGAGATCCAAACTTGATCTCTTCGCTACCCCTGCCCTCTCTTCAACTCGCCATCTGTGAAATCAAACGCTCCGAGGCGTGTGCCATCAAGTTTCGCTATAACTATACAGTCCACATAAAACGTTAAGGATTTTCAAGCCACCGATTTTCAAGCCACAAAACCAGTAGCGTAGCCAGGGGGGAGCAGAATGCCCCTCCCCCGCCCCGTATTCTGGTGCCCCTAAGCCTGTGTATTTTTCCACTCTTTAAGTCCCAAATACGTATAAATAAATTTGTATAATACGTAGTCAATTGTCACATATTGTACAAACCCATCCGCCTATTTAATCACCAAATTTTTTAAAGTTTAGTAAACTCGTTAATTTATGAGTCGGCGCCCCCTAAAACTTTTCTGCCCCCCCTCCCCCCCCAGACCCAAAACCTGGCTACGCCACTGCACAAAACCTTCGTAGAAAACAAGAGATGTCCCAAGAAATGGCACTGGGACACCAACCGAAAATCCTTTTGGAAACTAATCCATTTTAGCCATACTTATAGGTACAGCGATACTTGGCACTCACCAGCGAAAGATTAGTGGACACTGACCGTAAGCCAAGCGTTGATGACCGGGAAAAGTTATCGAAGGACTCCCACAGGGTTCTCTTGAAAAAGGCTCGGTCGCTTCATCCCACATCACATGTATGCTTTCCTCTCCTTAGCGTCATGTTCTTCACAATCGAGTGCCAACAAGTTTCGCTACACCTATAACTTATGATTACAAATAGTGAATTACTTAATCCCTTGAATTAAAATAAACTCCACTCACGTACGGGAAAATGCCTTCTTGAGAAAACTATAAAAGAGGCAAGTTATGACTGCTCCAAGTATACAAATTTCCCAAACCAGCAAGCACATCCACCAGTTATTCCTTTTATTTCACGTCCGAAGCATAACGCCAAAAACAACATAGGCCCATAGCTTGCACTGCCTTCAACGTGAGCCAGTTTATCATTCCCATCTTTAAATACGGCCAGTGACAGCATCATCAACTTCTTCCGCAGTCTTCACGACTCATTTCTCGCGACCGATCGCCGTAACTATAGCAATCAAAGGCTATGCAGGGAGAGGAGAGGAAGGATGGGTGTGGGGGTTTAACGACTCAAAAGATATGTTCCACCCAATAGCCCATTCCAGCTATTCTATTTGAGCCACCTGCCCCACCATAGATATCCGCCATCCTAGGAGAGATAAAGAGCCTAAGTAGGAGACGAGAATCCGACTATTTTGTGCGTGTGAAATTTTGTGGCAGCTTTCTACAAAATTTTCTCGCGTGAACCAAATATTATAAGTTCAAAAAGGACCAGCATTTTTAAAATCCAACACTGAGTTCACCGAGGATCACCCACCGAGAGGCTAGACTTGATTTTAGGGAGAGGCAGGGTTTGCGACTGAGAAAACTGTAACGAGCTGCATAAAGTTTCAAATCTAACGCTAAACTATAAACCTCACGGGATTCTGTACTTAGAGGAAATTATACGGCAGTGCCTCCTTCTTCTTAACAATTCACATTCCCTACTTCGTTCCTATCACTCACATATCTTGAATTGTGAGTCGATTACAAGTGTCTCATGCCACCTCCTTTCATTTAAGACTCATTTGAGGCATTTTGCTGAGAACTAAAAGGAAATAGAATCAGCAATTTTTTAAAAATGTGCTGATGATATCAATTATGCATCTACACAAGGGTTGCTAGGGGAAAAGACATTGTTCTACGCTCACATAAAACCTGCTAAATATGTTTTACACAATTTTGAATGTGGTTTTCATCTACATCATCTACATCTACATACTACCCCCAAGCCGCCTCAATAGGCGTGTGGCGGGGGGTGTTAGGACACCAGCCGTTTACATATAAATGGAAACGCTCTAATGAAATTACACCTAGCATTTATTATAGTCCCTTATTGTTCGGGGGAAAAAAGGATTCCCATACCTATCCGTTCGGCAAAATATCTCTCTTAATTTATCGTTTCTGTCGGACCTGGAAATATAGTGGGGTTCTAATATGATGTTCTCCGTGTCGCTCTGAAAGATATCTATTCTCAATTGTTCAAGCAATCTAAGCCTAGCGCGCAGCCTCCGAGTCTCTAGCGGCTCCCAGCCTAATTCGTTTAACATCTGTGTAACTTCGCTGTCTGTACGCCCGTAGCAGTTTTTGACGAATCGCGCAGCTTTCTTTTGTATTTTATTAAGTTCCCGGATTGAGTCTTTCTGCACCGGATCCCATATGCTCGCTGCATATTCAAGGTGTGGCCGGACGAGTGCGAAATAGCACCTCTCTTTTACTTTTTCATCCGAAAATCTTCCCACAATACGCTTGACGAATCCTAGCTTCTTCAGAGCTCTGCCACAAATATTTTTTATATGTGTTCCCCACGATTGGTCCGAGGTTTTGTAAATAACTAACATTTCAGTAGGAATATTCTCATGAAACTTTTTCCTTTCGGCTAAAACCCAGTATGCTGTAACTCAGTGAACCCGCTTTTCACTCGGGAGAACCCAGTGCTTCTCCATAATTTTGCGATGCCTATCGCCGTAAATGGGTGTTAGAACTACTGGATAGACAGCCGTCAAACAGCTCGAATAATTTACCATGACATGTTAGTTACACTGACTTAAACTGAAGTTGGCAAAAAAATGCGCTCCCCTTCTGAGTTTTGACTCAGTGTTGAGGGATTTTTTGTCTTTTATTTTCATAAATAAAAATAACATTAAACTGAAAAGAGCATTAGAATAAATCCTGGCTGGAACGTAACTATTTTCAGTAAAATTCATATATCGTAACCAAACATTACTAAGAGCTCCATATTATGCGTAATGGTTTCATTGCTTATACAGTGTTTTAAAATTCATATGAAAGTTTGTGAAGAGTGATAAATTCTTCGACAAGAGTACATCTCTCTTCCATCGTCCGTGTAGCTGCTCATTATCTTAATTTGCCAAAAGTGTAGATGAATTTTACAACGGTACCATTACATTTCAGATTAACAATTTCTTCAGCACTGTCTCCAACACGAATTTCTATTTGATTGGTGAGGGTAGAACTCACCAAGTAATAAGTATAAGAGTGACATTGACTCATCAGGGTGGGGGGAATTTGTTCCCTGAAACCTCTTTGATTTTCTCAGAAAAGTCCGAGGCCCTGAACGTCACAAATCTTGTGTTAAGGCGGATATCCCCAGTGGAATCTACCGGATTCATGTAGATTCGGAATGATCGGTCGTTTGCCTAGCGCTCTCCCTTCTAGGCTGCTATGCCATAACCTTATCATTTGTCGGTCTTGATGTGTAAAAGAGGCATTTAAAACTCATCACACCTCGGCATCGTTAACAAAGCGTCAGGTTAAAGCCAAAAGCACGTAAGTTTTAAATAATTAAAGTATCATGACCAGTGTTTCAATCATAGGATTGTTTCATTGCAGGACTGCTAATAGCTCTAATTCTGTCATCCTGATAGTGCTTCTCTATCTCTTCCATTTTCCTTTGGCCTATGTATGAACCTTTGGTCTTCCCCTTATATTTCCCTACAATTATATTTTTTTATAAATCCAATGCCTTAAGACAAGCTCTACCGGGCTCTTCTTTGTCGTATTACATTCCAAATAGACCTTTTCTCATCAGCAGACTTTTCATTTTTTAATTAATTGTTGAGTTACTTCCATTTTAACGGTATACCAACGAAAACTCTGGCAGAAATGTGGCGCAAAGTTCTCGGATTCCAGGGAGTAAAAATGATAACTCCTTAAATTTTACTCGGCCAAAAATGTTTCGATTATTTCTTCAAATCCAACCCGCACGCGGAGGACCGGAAAAGAGAGGAATTCGAGCAATCGCCAGATAAGCAATTCGGCGGAGTTATCGACTGGATCGCGGAGATCGCGTCCTTCCGCTTTCTGTCGTTCCGGTCCACCCGTCGGCAAAGCAGCCACCCTCACAGCGAAGAAGACCCATACGGCCCACGGACGGAAGATGATCGGCAAATGGGTTTGGAAGGCAGGAGAGAGGAGTGAACTCCCCAGAATAGAAAAAACATATACACTGGCGAGCAGGGGCAGAGAGGGGTTTGAACGGGAAAGAGACCTAGGATTAGGGAGGGCGCACGAAAGCCCACGCAAATGCAAATTTTGGAAATGTCCCGCGGAGATAACGATGTGACGTGGAGCCAGCTCCAGCAGGAGGCAGCTGGAGAAAGGGGAGGGCAGACGGGGGGAGGAGGTGTGAGTGAGAGTGGATCAACTTTCCTGAAATGTGGAGCGATGCGAAATCCTAGGATAACGTGTTCGGTTGGACGGGCGAGCAGGCGTGCTGCGTGGGGTTAAGGGTGAAGATGTTGGAGCTGGGAGGGAGGACTCACGTGAGGGCGGGGAAGGGATGGGAACTGGAGCGAGGCATACTGGAAGGGTGGATGAGATGACGGCCGGCAAGCAAGTGGTTGACGCACATCAGGATAAGGGTCTGGTGATGGGAAGCAAACGAAGATTCAAGAGGTCTAGTTGGATCATACATTCATTTACGTAGTAAGTTTCCCTCATTCACTGCATTGGACCCAAAACAGATCGAATGAGTACTAAAATAAGCTCAAACATCTCACACAACCCAACAACCGGGTCACATCGGAAGATATACCTAATGATTTGTTCCCTCCTTCAACTTACTGAATTTTCATTGCATTAGATCTCTTCCTTCACATTATTAGACCCAAAGAAAGCTTTCAATGAGGCATTGATAATTTCCTATCAAAGCTAAAGTTATAACTTCTTCAATTCTATCCATAAAAAAAGTGATTTACCTATGCGAAATACTTCATCACATATGGTATTCTCATCAGCGGCGTAGATGTAATAGCCATCGGACCCTAAGGATAAAAAACTAAAATAAACCGAGATAAGTTCCATTCCTTAATAGGGGATGTCGGGAATTTCCAGCTCTTCTGGATGTCTAAATTGCCTACGGAGAATTTTATTAACATTATGAAATAAATACGGGAGGCTTTTCTCCCTGACATTAAATTTTTGAAACATTCATCAAAGGAGGAAAATACGTGATAGAAATGATATCAAATTAAATATCCTCATGTCCAAACCATTCGTAGTGCCATGAAGTACTTTCAAAATAAATGCAACAAAATAGTGATAAGAGCATATCAACTGAAAGGAAGACGGCTTCTCTGGAACGAACATGGAAAACATATCCCACGAATAGCTACTTACATTAGCCACACAATGTCGATTTGAAGGATTGTTGATTGACTGACTTCTTACTGCATGTGAGAGGGGTTGGTCGGAGATGAAACCTATGAGGGATTTAGATGAGGTTCGGGTGAGGGGTTGGGGGATGTGAGCTTGGTTATTTTGGGGGGGGCTGCTTCGAGGGGAAAAGCGGGGCCGTAATGGGTCGGCATGGCAGGTGAGCACATGAAAAACAGGAGTATGGGAGGAGTACAACATTAGGAGACATGTTACCCGTGAGACCTGTTATAAGAAGAGATTTCTGCAATAAGAAAGATCATCATGCTAATATATAAAAATTGAGTGGTGTCTGCCTCTCTATCTGTTGCTCAATCACGCAAAAACTACTGAACCGATGTATTTGAAATTTCGAGAGCTGAAATTTGGCATGTAGTGAGAAAATGTATCTGGGTGTAACATAGGCTATATTAAAAAGCCCTCAGGGCCCCCCCTGGTGGTCCATGCTAAGCATTGGGTTCGGTGCAGTGGTTTCATTTTTTGCTTTTTAAAAGTGCTTTCACTAAAGATAGAGGGCTGGGATTTTTTTATCGGATGGCTGAATAAATGTTGTTTCTAATTATTTCCATCAATATTCTTTTACGCTTCGTAACTGCCTGAAAATCATGTATTTTGATGAAAAATCTCACATTTTTCTCTGAAATCAACAATAGCATATTTCCTTGACAACCAGAGATTTGATTTTCAAAGGATATTCACGCCTCTAGCATTTAAATATCACGTTTTCCTGCAAGACCATGATAGCACGTACAAAGATAATCTGTATAAGAAGGGCCCAAGAGTCCCGAGGGGCCCATAATAGATTGCTTCGGGGGTAATCAATAAATTCAATGCATATTTACAACAAATATACTCTTCAATGTCTATTCTAAAAAGTAGCTATGATGGGGGCACTGCATGTATATGGGAGAACACTTACGTAGTAAACGATGCACATAAAGGAATAGACTACACACGCAATTAAAGGTGCAAGAATATTTACGTGCAGCGAATAGTAATGGCCTCTGTTGCTACTACAAACAAGGCGTTGTTTATTATCGTTTAATACTCACATGAATTACATGTTGTAGAACCGTCTGCCTCTCATTACGATTGCGAACTGTTTTTTAGACCCATTCTCACATCATAAACTTTGCGAGATATTTATATATGCTTAAAAGTGTTCAAGTGCAGTTAACTTACATTCACTCAATGATCGAGTTCCCCTCCTTGGACTTAAAAATATATCCATCAACATGCCTAATATAAAAGAGGATAGCCTTTCGAAAAAATCTTCTAAAGCAAAAGGAATGTCTTATTTGCGATAAAATGAGTCCTTGAAAGAAAAAAGACAAAGATTAGACTTGGATGCTCAAAGACATGCCCACCAGCGATCTCATGAGTTTCTCCCCGTAGTGTTTCTCGGGTAACGCTAGGAACCGCACAAATTTCATCCTAACCCAACATACGGACGGGTAACCAGCTGTAAATCTGGTTCAAATATAGACCCATCTGCGTTGAAACTTCAATGTTTTAACATGGCGGAAATTATAATGACATCACTACATGCTTCTTACCCGGAAGAATAACGGATATTCTGCGCAATGAAAGACACATGTGAATGAAAATCGGCAAGTGCACTAAGAATCACCATAAAATTTCTATTTAGCAACCGAAACCAATGATTATGGCTATCCTTTATGCCGAAGGCGCAGTCCGTGTGATGGAGGATTCATAGGACAAATAAACATGGCTGCTGCTGCAAATGCTCCTTTTGACGTTGTCAACCGCTGGATTGTACCCTACTCTCCTATCCTGATGAAGATACTCAACGCACATATCAGCGTTGTATTGTGCAGCTCAATTAAGTCATTGAATGCAAATATATTTATGTACACAAGGGAAACAATCAAGCTGTTAAAGATCTATCACTCAGAAGACGGCTCAAGAGAACCGGAGTGACGAAGTGACCATCTATCAACCTGGGTGCTATTTAAGTAGTAATGAGTCTGCGTGGTCCATATTTGGATTTCCCGTACATGAAAGAGGACATACGGTAACTCATCTCTCCGTGCACCTGAAAAACGGTCAGCGTGTCTACTACAACGAACACAACATACAACTTAGGTTACGAATTTCTCAAATGACGACGCTGACAGTATTCTTTAGGCTTTGTGGTTTTCTCAAAAAATAAGTTCAATTTTTTTTTCACACCCGTTGAATTTCAACGGGTACCTTCCGCCAGTATCATATAAAGCTGCCCCGAATTTGCTCGACTTACCGATCGGTCCTATGGGAGTCCATTGTTTAACGGTCCATTCACTGAAAATAGTTCAATGACGATTGGGCCACCACCCACTATAACTAACATAACCGTACCAAGGTTTGGGTGTCCTACATATGAACTATGCATTGTAGAGCAATTATAAATACTACTTTAATGCGTTGTGATGGATGACGTCCACAATGGTGACCCCCTTCCTATTATTTCAGGTGGTCCCTCAATTGTAACGTGCCATGAACAACAAATAAACAATGCCCGTCTTTTTCAAGAATCAAATATACTCTACCTCTTCCCAACCATTTTGGTATGTCAATTTAGCCACAGAAAATATTTGAGACGAGGCATACTAACTTCCTTCATGTTTCTCTGTGAGCAGCTTTGGCACCAGCATCAATTGGGGCAGAAAAAAAGGAAAAACACCGTTACCGATAGTTAAAATAGCAACAAAACTGATCAAAATAGTCCAAACGAAGGGACTTACAACAAGTTAATCGCGATGATTTTATCAATATGACGGGAGTTAGACTTTTCCCCGATAGCCACACCCCCGAGATTGTCGTCCAAACGTGACCGCTAACTTTGGATCCTCTAGGTCAAGTCAATAGGGACTTGGTGGCCATGGACCGGGGATTTTTTGTGGAGTCAGGGAGGATTTCTGGGGAGAATGGCTCAGAGCTGGGGAGGTAGGTCCGGGGTGACATAGAGCGGAGGGAGCGAATGGAAGGTCTGGTCAATCCCTTTAGTGCAGAGTGGAAGTGTCCACTAAAGAGGGGAAGAGAAAGAGATATGGATGGAATGAGGGAGGGAAAGAAAAAAAAACTACAGAGGGGTTGGGGGCGAGGATTGCTAGTTCGGGGCGAGGACGAAGGTTTGAAGAGGAGGGGCGCAAGAAAGAGACGTCCCAAGGACGAAGGGCGCAACGCGGGTGAGAGGGGAAGTTTTGTGCGTTGGGGTCCCTCGGAGGAGGTTAGTAGTTGCATAAGGAGTCGGGTCATGAAGGGGTTAACGCCAGTCATATTGGAGCTCTTAGTTGTTTATCACCCATAAACTGATGCGATGCATTGTTCTATTTCACCACTTTATTTGGACAATTTAGCTCAGAAAAACCAAACATTAATTGTGCCCACGACCAGAGGATGAAAGGTAATGAACATAAATGTATGGCAATAAGTAGAACTGGACTTGAGACTCAGCTGCTCCAAGGTGCCATCTGGCTTAAGATGTTAATGAAAAACACAATGGCAGGCCGTTCGGTTCCACATCGTAACCAACCTGACCTCAGCTAATGCCTATGATGAGAGAAATAGTTTGCAATTAAAATCAAAATTGATAGAAAAAATACCATTACCTACATTCGTGAAGAAACTTAGAAAATGTATCGTGAATTATTATTAATCTCTTAATTAAATATAAATAATTAAAATCTCATTAAGTAACTGCCAGTAGATAAATTGTTTTAACATTTAAAAGAACCAGGAGCACCTACATTTGGAAAACTTCCAATCAAGCTGGAATGCTTAAGCACCTCCAATCATTTTTACTATGCGTTCAAACTTGTGTAAGGACACATGCTCATTTTGCTCGTTTTCTACGCTCAAATTAAGCTCTGTTAAACGCATTGTAATCGCTCTCTTTCCCAATCTTCTCGTGCGTAAGTGTCGGTGTCGCCTAGGACTCCAAGTGGCGATATATCACTCAGGTATCAAAACAATTGACGTGGTTTCTCGGTTTGACTATAGGTTAAAAAAGTCATTTCAACTGCATCTCTTGGAGCATCAGCAAATTACGTCCATGCCAGTCAGCAATATTATCCCACAAAATTGCAGGTTTGATATTGAAACGGCAAAATTGCATTCAATCAATAATCTTTCCATCGCTCTAAGTAAGCTGCATTTGGTACGGAGGTTGGATCAAATCTAATATATTTGTGAATACTATTTAGAATGATTATTGGCTAAAGAGCTGCCTAAGGAGAGAATTTATTCAGTATATTAAATTTTTGGAGAATAGAGTAGATACCATTCCATTGTAATCAGGGATCCAGAACCTATTTTCTGTGAGTCTGGGTAACTAATCAATGGGTTCTGCGGAAAGTCGGAAGGTCCGCTCAATATGCATATACGACCCGTAGGTAAGTACTGCTAACGTAAGGGGCGACGAGGGAGAAGATGGTGTGGTCCAGACGACTGGAAGGGTGACAGAAAGACAGACAAAGGGAGGGGACGGTGAGAGGAGGGGAGATGGGAGGCGAAGGACAAAGAGAGAGACGTCTCGTTCCCGTTCTTTTTTCCCGCCTGGCAAAAAGGAAAAAAGAAGAGCGAAAAATCTATTCTTTCTTTTTTTACCGTACTTTGGACGGCAACCGGCGCTGCAATCTTGAACGTAGGAAAGGGAGGGAAGAAGAAAAGGAGGAAAACATAAGCATGAATATTATACGCTGTGCATGCTTAGTGAGTGGACGGAAAGAGGTCATTTCCATAGTCGGGCGTCCCTTTCCAGTGGCCACATGGAGAGCCCTCATGACCCTTTGGTACAACTTTGACCTTTCCCTCTCCGCTTCCCTACCCTTCATTTTTTTAACATCGCTCTGTCGGCACCACATTTCGTACCGGCCTAAAACCGTCCGACGCCGAAACTTCCGCTTATTCGTTTTAGTGTGCCGAACGCAGAAGCGATTGACGCCAAAGAGTCGAATGGAGCTGAATGGGGCAGGGATGGAGAAATGAGGGAGACCGGCGGGAGAATCGAAAGCAGCAGCGCTGTAAAAGTGAGCTCCGTTACGCACGTTGCATCACGGGAAGAGTCTTTAAGGTAGTTTGAGAGAAAAATCATTTCATCTATAATTTGATGAATTTTACCTCATTTTTAAGAAAAACTCATCTTTCCAACAATATCAAAATATTTAGCCGTACGGCGTAAAAAATTAGTCAAGTTCGAGACTTATGTGAGTATCAATTATATATATTTAATTACTGAGAATTTTTGTCACATATCACTACATTTTTGGACCATTAATATTACAATATTTACTTCATACATCTTACAGACGCTGAAATTAAAATATAAAATTCGAATATGGCCTCCATTATGACTAGGGAAATATCTCGCTCAAATTACCTTAAGGGTCTCGATAAATCACGTACCTATTATTTCACGTTACAAATACGGTGCCTAAATGCACAATCCTTACCATATTTTTATTGAGCCCAAGGAGAGTGTTAGTGAGTATATCTTGGGGAAATTTTACTTAGGTAATATCATAGAGTAAGCATATTAAGCATAGAGTAAGTATACTTACTTACTCTATGGTAATATTCATGCTGAATTAATTTTTCATTTTCGGTAGACTGTATCAATGTAGGTATTCACATCATCGTTTCAACAAGACACAAATTTAGGTCTTAGGTTTCCGCGGCGTTGCAAGTATATCAGTAGATCTTCTCTCCATTTTTTCCGGGTTTTCACCCCGTGCGTTGACTTTGGAGACGACAATTTCACTGTTGTTCCAACCAGCGTCTTCCGGTCGAAGGTACCGTGTTAACAATACACAAAGTCTTAGTCCGCGTCCAAATTATTAACCCGGTACCTTCGACGAAGACGATGGTTGGAACACCAGCGAATCTGTAGTCTCCAAAGTAAACGCACGCGGTGAAGAACCGGAAAAAATGGAGAGTAAAACACAAATTTAATATCAAAATAATGGCAGCATACTTCTTGGCAGGCCTAATTTTTTTTCTTGAACTTCCATTCATTTTAATTTCAATTACATTTCGATTAGATTCTCAAAAATGATTGCAATTCGTAGAAGGGTAGAGTTGCATATTTTTATTTGATATTTTGCATTGAAAGCTGGAACAAAGACTTTTTCCTGTTCGAGGTGAATTTTCAACGACCATTACTATAGGCACAGGAAATACACAGGCACATCCGATTGTTTGATCACGAAAGGAAAAATGAAAGAGAATGCAGTAAGTATAAATTTTTAAATAATTTTTTAGAAACATTTTAGCCAGAAATGTGAAAAATTTATTACGTCATCGTTGGAGTAAAATCATTAAAATTTAATTTTTACCCGGAAAATTAATTTTACACACCAATGATCTTATTCTCCACCTTCAGTTATATTCCTCGACGAGGTACTTAAAAATACTAACAAGAATGGAACATAATATACAGTAATTTTAGCTTATATGATAGCAATGAAAAATATGTGATAATAGCCCTTTAAAATCACAAATGAAAAATTAACTTGGTTTTCTTCCACAGATTTATTTTCCTGGTACAGCATGTTTCGACACAGCGGTGTCATCATCAGGTACGTTGAAACATGAAACATGTTGTACCAGGAAAATAAATCTGTGGAAGAAAACCAAGGAACTTTTTCATTTGTGAAATTCAACTTCCACATAGTTAAGCCTGAAACCATGGAACGTGCCAGTAAAATATTTACCATGGGGAAGAACTGGCAAAAAGCCCATCGGAAGTATTTCTATTAATCGTGTATTTGCTTAAAACATAATTTAAATGGGGTATAATATATAAAGTTTTTATGTTGTACTAATTACTTCTACTATCCTAAATTACGTTGCTAAGATAATTACCAAGGTAAGTATACTGTCAACAATGTAGATGAGCCAATTGTTCCCGGCACAAAAAATTAATAGTTTATTCTTATCTTCATGCAAAACTAAAGAGTGGCGGAGGGCGGATTGATATCAATCGGGTTTCTCCTGTTCTCCTATTCTCACTGTCATCCTTATTGATGAGTTTTTATCTGTCAGCAAGAACATAAAAAAAGTATGAATGACTTACTCTAACGCCCATGACATGGCTGTGATATATCACCACAAATGTATATCATTTGCACAAAAAAAATATAAAAGCATTGTTCTAACAATAGCCAATATATCTGCACTTTGATAAATTGCATTCAAATTTCCGTGCTTAAGAAAATGAGTTTCACTTTAAAATGATTACCGTAAAATCGCTGAAGAGGAATAAAATCGAATCACTTACATTTGTAAAATACAATTCTACTGAGTCAATAAAAATCACTTTCACAAACAAGTAATCAAGGGCATGAGGATATAAAAATAATAACACACTGTTCAATGTAAATTTAGAAAAAACTGTGGCGATCAGATAATGAAATACAGGCTTAATTTATGAAATACATAAAAAGTGGAGATACTCAACGTGCAATTAATGAGTGCCACATAATCATCACAATACGGCATTCGAATTTTTTTGTACCTCATCGACATTTTCTGCATTTTAACACAGAGTATATCAATCAACCCTTCCAAATATTACTGCTCCATTATCAAATATCAAGAGAATTACCCCTGCAATTCTCTTAATATTTGGGGCTCATGTTACAGTGATGAAGCGCATTGATTCCTCGTCCTCGCGACAGCAATGCTTCGGGAAGACTTCCATCAGTTGAAGAGTCTGGCAAGTGGTATATTTCTCTCTCTCTCACTTTCATGGCAACTATTCCGGTTGTTACGAAGTGTAATGGACTTTCCGAGAGAAAGGCATCGAAAGTAAATGAAGTTTGAAATCATCCGAGTCCTCCTTGGAGTTCCAGTACAATGGATTTTAACCGATTTCCTCCGTTAAGAACCATGAAGATCGGCACAGAGACCATCTCGTCCTATTTCAATTTTGCCACGATGTGTGCCAGCCGAAATGTCGTGATGTCGTGTGCTCGCAGGGAAGAGGGAATGACATCGGGACCGACGCCGATTTTAACGCTTTCCCAGTTTGTATGACGTCGTGCTGGGAACACAAAAAACTATCCTCCTGAATGTCTTTCGGAAGCGGACTTTCAAATCCAACTCATGACGCACGGATAAACGGACAGACCGGCCGTCGAAACTCCCATAACATGGACACGGTGTCGACATTTGAGGCGAGAAACGCGGCTTCACTGTGGTCGTGATTTATCCGCCCGTAAACACAGTTCGACATTTACCGAAGCAATGTTGACTAACATAGGAACGTACTCACTCACGGCATGAAATATCCTTGGACTGCATTCATTAATACAAAATATTGTCTGGCAATACGTATTCCGGAAAAATTTGGTAAGTTAACAGATTTTTACATTATATGCTCAATAAAAGAAATGAAGAATGATAGCCACAAATAAACAGTTTGAATTAATTTAGATATAAAAAAACGTACGGAGGGTACACACATTAAAATTCAGGTGAGCACATTTCTGCGGACTAAGTATACGCCGACAGAATTTACACGTTGATATGACTCAGATGATACATTTCGTGAATCAATTTAGATAAACAAGCAATGTGAATTGTATGCACCCGAGATTTCGTAGTCACAAGCATCCCTGCACCACTTAGCCTGTTCACACATCATCATAAACGTATTATCCAGCGTTTCAAACGCCCTTCAATATGTGTGACGTCAAGAACAATCCCCATCCGACGTTCATTGGTTGATTTGATGGGAAAGCGATTGGACTCAAAGAGCTTTATATCCCACAAGAGTGGCCTAAACTCAATGACACTTAAACAGACCTTCACGCGACTCTTCATTCCCGCTTCGCAGTCGTCTCCTCCGAAGACAGAACTCACTTCACTTCCCGATTGCCTCTTTACTTTCCTCGCTTTCCATCCAAGACCTCCGCCCAACTTATTTCAAGTGCACATTTGCTGTGATCATGATAGAAGACATTGCGTTAAGAAAGTAAAAGACAAAGTTTTTTTTCGCATCACTGAGATGAAGACTGCATGCGTCCTTCAAGATTCAAGTGCGTTCTCCGTGCAGAACAACAGAGGGAGATGGAACAGAACCAGTGACTCGGAAGCTCTTTCTCACGCATTCTTCCGACTGCCGGATGTCAATCCTCGCGATCCTTCGTGAAAATGTATTGCAGTGCCAAGAGAAAGGAAATAAATGGGAGGAAAGTGAGCGTCACTAACTAAGGCAGGGACGATGCCAAGAGAAAACAGATGAGAGAGAAATGCTACGAGGAGGATAAGCGAACAGGTTTAACCGTTGAGTAACCAATGAATGTGATACTATTTCAGAACTAAAATTGTAAATAAGACTCTAAAGGAAATATATTTAATGGAAAATATCCGTAAGCATCCTTTTGCGATGATATGATGGCACCATTCCGTATGAGTACAAGGAAATGAATAACAAACACTTTTTAAAAATAATTCCTTTCGTGCATCAATTCAGGGATTGCCAAATGATAACAACAAACAACACATGTAGGTAGTACAGTATTCAACAATATGTTAAATTCCTTAATTGCTTTGAGTGGATAACGGTGTAGAGCATCCGGAAGGAGGCACAAATATAAGTATATGAATATTGATGGATCAGTAATTTCATATAGCGTGAATGAACAGCATCAAAAATTGGCACTGGAGAAATTTCTGGAAGGACCATAAAATATTCCATTCATTTTCAAATAGCGGAAATGGCAAAATTCTCAAAAAAGGCTGAACGAAGTAATCCCTCGCGTCAATCAAGTTCTCAATATTTGAGAGAGCAGACGCAGTGGAAGCACAGACGAGACGAGACCTTCAGCTTTAGTGCCCAAACACAGACACACACTGACGCACAGAAGAACGGACATGTATTTCAATGAATGAATGAAGTTTGCATGGGAGCCGCGGCGAAAAAAACTATGACTGTTCTCATTACGACCTGCCCACTTTTTTATTTCTTCTCCTTGCGCTGCCCCCCCGACGACTACAGCCTACTCCAGATTTTCGCGCGACTCGCCTAGGAAGAGAGAAAGAACGAGAAGGGATGAGAAGGAGTGTAAAAGGGGAAGGGCGGGAAGGGAGGGAACAGAACGCGAAGGAGAGAGAGGGGAGAAAAGGGAGATGGGGGGGGAGAAGTGGTCCAGAATGAGTTTGCGTCGGGTTGCAAAACATTTACTAGCGCCATTGAGGAGATCCGCATCCAGAAGCGAGCGTGTATGTGTGGGGAGGAGGGTTTTATAATTCGACGAGGCAGCCGCTCATCCTCGACAATACGCGACATTTTTTGCCGCTCAGGAGAGAAAGAGAGAGAGAGAGGATCGGGGGAGAGCGAGAGTATCGTGCGTGCGAGAGGAAGCGACGGCCACCGCCCGACCCCGTCCGACTGTGCGATATTGCGATGCGTCAACTGAGAAATGAGATAGACATGCGATATGCTGGAGAAATTGCGTTCTTATATTGGAATTAATATGCAGTGTCATAACATACACGATATCATTCGATATCTTGCGATATACTTCAAAGTCATACGATATGCGCTATTGAGCGACGTGATGTCGGAAATTTCGCACTGGCATACTTTATTCCCGGGTCACTAGATATAATGCGATATATATCTATCGATATGTTACGGTATGCGATTCAGAATGGTTATCCACATGCGATATTCGAGGATGGCACAGCTCCACGGTCGTCGCCACCGCCGCGCCGTCGTGGTCGCCTTGGAAGCGCCGCGCCGGAGGAGTGAGCGGGCAGGATGTGCGAAGGCGGGCGGGCGGAGGAGGGCGGAGGAGGGCGGAGGAGAGAGCGCGTCGGGGAGGCATTTGTGCTGGCGCGGGGGATGGGAGGAACGGGGGGAGGAAGGAAGAAGGAACAGCCTCAAAACAGACGAGAGAGGACGCAAAAAAAGAAGTCGTGCATCGGACTCCGTGTCTCTCCTCCTCCTCCTCCATTGACGAGCATGGACCCAGATGGAATTGCGAATGAAGGCACTATGGGAGGGCCCGATGTGAGATGAGCGCAGGGACATCCCGACTAACGAGCCTCTGTGCTTCTGATTCGTGTGGCTTGTGTCGATGATTGTGCACGTTTAAACCTAACAACAAGCTGAATAAATAAACATTGCAGACCCGGGGAAATAAGACTCGTTTAACGAGAGACATTTCAGCTTACCTTTAAGGGAATTCTTCCCTTAAATGTGCTCTCTAAGAAGTTTTTTTCGCATCTTTATGTAACTAGAATACTTGCTACTTGCAGCTAGACGGAGGAGTCGCAGTAGTTCTTAGAGGAACGACACCTTGAACGTTACATAGTTCATAGATGTTTTATTAAACATGCAACTTGTGCCTAAATATCGAGGCATTTACCAAATCAGGATCCAAGTAATTTTATCGAGGATGAGGCGTAATATCTGGTTAGGCAGTCAGATATTTAGTATCACCACTCAGCCACAATATGTGTTCCCCGAAACTGAAATAAGAATTAGTATGAGACGTTAAGGAAAATTAATAAAATATTTACATCTGACGACTTGTCATAAAATGAATAAACGGTGGCGGCGAGGTAACGTCCTCGCCTGCCAACCCAAAGGTCGCGGGTTCGATTCCAGCCTGGGGAGGATTTTTCTCCTCCCAGGACATGGTTGTATGTGTTGTCCTTTGCTACGCCTGATGTAAAATGGTACTCGAGGCTGTATTCAGGTTGATGTAATAAATAAAATAAAATAAATAAAATATTAATGTGGCACCGAAATGTAGCGAACTTTGTCGGATACACAGTATTTTACTTGAATTTGAGATAAAAGTTTACCTGCGACTTATACTCATTTAATAAATTGTTAAAACCTTCCAATTAATGAACATTTAATTCTCAAGTCTTCATATATGGTGTGCAAGATGCGTCTAACGTCAGTTAACCAACTAATCATTACAATGGAGGTTCAACTAGAACCCCTACGACCTAGAGAATGTACAAAAAATAATGACGGAAATTGCGATATTTTACTTAAAAATGATTTGTTATTGACTTTATAAATTTCACATTTCACGCCATTTATTGTCTAAAAGGAATTGAAGAAAACAGCAATGATTTGAATAAGTAACCGCGCAATAAATACTTTATAACATAGTTACATATTAATTTCATTTAATAATATATATAGTAAATTAAGCTGTTTTGTCATTATAGGCAATCTAATGGATGCTGGTATAGCCTGATTAATGGTAGAGGAGGTAATTATTTATTCATTTTATCAATGCTCACGCAGGCGTGTAAATTTACGAAGGTCAGATCCATTCTACTGCGTAAGCCAGCGCTGTTCAACCGCGCATACCTCCCTCCGCGTCTCGTTTACGCCCCGCATGCCTCACGTCAATTTACCAATTAAAAAGTGGCTTCCGCTGCTACATCTGCACTAAGGCAGATCCACGCACATACGACAACCCTTACTCTATCCAGAGTGAATTTCAAAGGAGAGTGAACGTGCCATTAAGGATTCTGCATCGCTGCAGGGAAGAAACGGGGCAGGGGATGGGAGGCAGATAAAGATAGGAGACGAACAAGATGAAATGGGGAGAATTTCCTCGGAGGAGGAAATCGGAGACAAAAAAAGGTGATTTGTTGCCTGTCAATATCCATTGCTAGCATGCCCCACACCACACCACCATCCGTTTCGTTCCGTTTTGGAGGGGTTTCGATCGAAAGTCTTTAGACTTTCCATCAATAAAAGGAAAAAATCCACAAAAACCCGACGTGGACTGGAGAGAAAGATTATTCGCGTAAACTGCTTCGCGAGTCGCTCAATTTAAGGAAAGCCGAAAATGGTCAGTTACTGCTAATGATGTGTCTGGTGTCAAAGCACTTAAGGCGGAGGGCGTTTGTGGATACCCATCGCTGAATGGATGTTTTTTGCAACTAATTCGAAGGAGAGGAAAAGGAAATCAAGTTCATCATAATTCCACACCCATGAGTACATGTTGGAGTAATTTAATAAATGCGGATGCTTTCATTTTCCAATTGAATCTTAAGTCCATCAGAACTTCTCACACTCAGATTTAACTCTCAGACTTTGCCTTTAAATATTTGGTTAAGAATTACTTAAGAAACAATTGAAGACGTTAGCATAAGTCTCAGGCGTGACCATGGGGAAAACTTTAGCATCAAACATTGCTTTATAAGAGATTTCGTTTTATTCCACGCGTTTATTTCACTATTTTATTATTTACCTTTATTACATTTAGGTTTTGAGTAAAATAAAAGTGTGGAATTGAAAGAAGTGTCTCCTTTAACAATGTTTGGTACTGCTGAAGACAAAATAATTTCTATTAACCTTCACCACTTTACCATTGTATTTCTTTAATAAACAAACAGCGTAACACCCAAACTGACTAATTCTGCAAAAACTAAAATCTTAAAATAGAATGCATATGAGCGAAGACTTTACACGGGTTTCACATCAGGTCGTTTGTATTGGACGGTCGACGTTTTGATGGCAAAGACAGCCACCCAATCGTCGGTAGCCACGGGTTTTCCAACTGACCTGGTGAAAAACCCATGAAGACTCACATTATACACCGGAAAAAAAACTTCCTTCATTAAAGGCATATGTATTTTGACTTTGAGCAGGAAACAAGAGAAATATTTCAATTTGATTCGATAGTTTGGCATTAGAAAAAAAAATTTACAAAATTTTATCCACACTAAAAATTCCCAATACTTATAAGGACTTTTAAATTAAAAGAAATTGCAATCTTTCCTAAATAAATTTCATGAACAGGGTTAAAAAATATCTTTTGACCATTTGAAGGAGAAGTTCAAATTCCTCTGAGCCGAGTTCATACCTGGCCTCTTTTTATACCACACGTAGATTTTATAATATTCAGTTCGCCCAGTTTTATCCCAAAAATGAACTTGAATCATAAAAATGCAGGTATGAACGAAAAAGCGGTAGAGGTACTGATGTTTTCTTTAACCAGTAATGTACGCAAGTATTACCCTAATAAAAAGTTCTTGATACATTAGACAAAGGAAAAGATTAACTGAATATCCAACACATCACCGAATCCTAGTATTAAATTCTTTAATCCTAAAAGAGTATAATAGTGAAGATCTTATGCCATAGACATAAGGAGTAAATGACTACGGTAGTATTAAGAGCATCCTTTTATAGGCGATCTTCCAAATGTATAAACGACACCAAAAATCTACATGAATCAGAGCATGCTATACGCTTTTGTTCGTAGTTTACAAGTTGCATTTTTCTCTGTATATTCCACCTTTTTTGGAAAAAGTAAGGAATATACGAATTAAAAACTCTTTTAGTGACCTGTAACAATTCCATGAAATTACGCCGGAAACCTTAGCTTTTATTCGTAATTTAACTGTTGTGTCATTTACTTGCTGAGACATTTCGAAGTAGGCAATGAATAACTATTCCCAGAAGGTATACATTTTCCAGCGATCAACGATCAGCGATTGTTCAACGATCTCAACTTACGAAAATAATTTTCCTCGATTGCTTGACCGACGGAGGTTTTCTGAGGTACCAACCTACTCACTACAAATTGTCACGCGGATCTGGATTCCTTGAAGCCTTCATTCTTCTTACTTCCACGCCAATTAAACACAGCAGGTGGCGGGAGTTCACAAGCAGCAAAGGGGAAAATACGTCATTTTTACATTATATTTCATTCGATTCATAGTGAGTATGCCTCAGAATCATTACTCGCCTAATTTCAATTCACTTCCCCTCATTGACTCGACTTCTCTTCCTCGTGCATACTCTTCCTCTAGAGGCAAAACACACAACTGACCTACCAACATACACCAAGCGGAGTGCCTCCTCGGTGGGGAAAGAAGCGGTCGCTTGTGAGGTACTTTTTTCCTTCCTTCCCTCCTGTCCACGACGTCCCGAAGTGGGGCACATCCGTCTATTTTGTTCTCTCCTCTCCAACCAACAGAAGTGGGATCACAAAAAAGGAAGCATTCAATAATGTTGACTAAGGGCAGGTTTTTGACAAACATCGTTGTCATAACTATGTGTAAGGAGCCTTTATAATGTCGTGAATAATGTCTTACCTACTTGCATTGATGACTTAAGCGCAAAGAATACATTTATATATTTAGCTGAATCTTTCTTGATTCAGTTGTTCTTCCCTTCCTCACCCTCTTTCCACTCAACCCCTCCACCCCCTCCCTCCCGGGAAATTCTGGTATCTATATATGTGGCACGCACTCCCAGAAAACTTGGAGACTGTACCCTTGATAATGACGCACAAGCGTTGAAACCGGTCGGGTAAATAAATCTAACAATGTGCAATTGCAATTTAATTAATTGCAATGTAAGTGGAATATTACAAAGGACATTATTTCTCCCATTTTTTAGCTGGAGATCCACCAAACTGATGCCTAGATGCTTGTATACCATTTTCATTACTCTAGAAGCACATTTTGAGGCAATTATTGAGAAAATGCGGAAAACCAATTTTCCGCGATTTCGTACGCAAAGAAATTCCGAAGCATTAAAGCAAGAAATGCAACAATGGAAAATAGTATTTTTTGAAGAAAACATTAGCAATAATTACGAATTCGGATCAAACTAAGAGGAAAGCAATTCGGTTAGACTAAAATTACACCATTATTTATTGGTTTCTTAATTTTTTGTAGACTTTTCAAAATACAATAGAACACGGCTTTTTCAGCTGCTTCAAAATAAATTGAAGGAAAAAATAATTATTTTTATTCCAATTAAAAGTACCTACCACAACTATTCAGAGTTCATTTTTTCGAAGTTGAAAGCTCCATACAGTAAATCTTTATCGAAATATTTATTAAAGAGGATGGCGGTCATTATGAAAATTTTCAAGGTGACAGTTCAGACAGACAGTAACGAAGTAGCTCACCTTGTTACGTTTATTAAAAAACTTCATTTTTAAGAGTTAAAAAGAAACTAAAAATAGAATGAGATCAAAATGAATGATAGTGGAAATGAACTATTTTATCATTTCACTCATTATTTATTGAAATCAACGACTCTATTGAGACTACTTATAATCCGATGATCCTGGGAGAGAGAAATGTAAATCTTCAAGAGGTATGCCATTCTTTGGCATCAATAATGCTGAAAAAACTGCCTAATATGTGGGAAAAGAAACAACTCATTCGGAAAACAAGTCTATTGCTAAAAAATAAATAAAAAACAGTTTCCCGCCTCAAAATGCAACTCCATTCTTGTGCGTCTGCAGAAGACGAAATCAGGACCTCCCACGAACGCCTAAACATATATATTATTCCGAACAACACTTTAAAGACACGGAGAGACTAGACGGTCGAAGAGAAGGGCGAGACGAGCACAAGAAAACAAATAAGAGGGAAAAAAGAGACCAAATTCGACATGCCGACCAATAAATCGTTATCGCCAGACTTAAAGGAATCGACCCGTTCGTTCCTTAAGGGAGAGAGAGAGATTGGAAGTCCGAATCTCCCCATTCCTCCTCCATCGCTTCCTTCTCGCGGAGAGGAGGCGAACGGGAAAAAAAAGGAAGGCCGGGAGAGAGACAGAGAGAAGGAAAAAACCCTGAGAAGGAGCGGCAATGAAAAGGGTATCAGGCAAAAAATGGCGCCCATGTTGTTTAAATCGTCTAGTTGGGGAGGGGGGAATTGTTGGGGGAGTCGTCTCGCACCGATCGCGGTGGAACGAGGGGAATTCCACCAAGACGAAGGGCAACTTGAGGAGACCGGGCGAAGGGAGGGAATCGAAGCCGGGTCTGCCGGGCGGAGAGAGAGTGAGGTGGGGGGGGGGTTTAAAAGGGGTGGGCAGAAGCGCGCAGTAGTGTGCGTCTCGTCGCAAAGGGGGAGTGTCATCCCTCGAGGCGCCGGTGGGCGGGCAATCCTTGCCTCCAACCCCAGCGCCTCTCAGCGCCGCCGCGCCGTCCGCCTCGCCATTTCTCCGCGCCATTCTCTGCCCCCCCGCCCCACCCTCCCTCCTTTCACCGCCGCGCCATACGACACGCCCACCGACAATGCCGCTCCCCCTCCCCCGTCCGCTCGCAATTCCTCCGCGAGCACCCACCCCGCCATCAACCTCTCCTCCACCCTCTCAACCTCCCCCTCGCCCCTCTCTCAAAACGGTCGCCCCCCGAATCGAAAGGAGACGCCCTTCCTCGAGTCATGCGCACAGCTTCCACCGACGCCGCCACCCCCGCGGGGGGCAGAGAGGATGGGGGGATGCGCGGGAGAGAGACCAAGTGATGAGAGGGGTTGGGGGTGGAGGGAGGAGATAGAAGGAGGAGGAAGAACAGGCGTAGCAAAAAACGGAGGGGACAAATATTGTTTAGGACGGTGGACACATTGCTCTTCCTCCTAAGATCCAAACAAGGAAATTACATAATCATGCCTAATAGTTCGAGAAAATATTTTAATATGGCGCTGGTTGAAAATTATACGAGATGGAAGAAATCACAGGAGGCGTGAAACATTTGCATATATTTTCTGCCCAAAAAAATTACGCAACTCACGGCAGTGAAACAAAAAAACTGATACTATTTGCATTGAGGACATTGGAGAACCCTCCATTCTCTTGACCCTTATATTTTCAAGTGAGGAAAAAAACGGTTTAATGTTGGCTCAAGGACGGAGATTACAGGTTAATGTAGGAATTTGCAATTGTCTAGCGCAGTCAAAGATACATTATTTAGTTAGGCGTTATACTAGGAAAAGATATTGGACGAGAGAGTATAAAACATTCGGTTGACATTTTAGCAAGGACATCAATCGCACAGATAATGCTCATTTTACACTCGTTATTTCTGAAACAATTTTTTCCTCAACAACATTACATAAAACATGTAAGTCTGCATTTAGATTTGTTCTTGCGTTCTAATGGTCGATCAGAAAAATTTTCAATTAATTATAATTGGGATTATTTTACATATAATTATAAAATTCAGGGTGGCTGTGAGGAACTAGCAAAAGTGACGAATAAACTATATTTAACATTTAATAACACCTCCAAATTATAAGCAATAACTTGATATATGTCCTATTGGGAATATATAAAATATTTTATGAAAATTCCCTTTAAAATGCTCATTCAGAGACAAACAGTTAAGATATCAAACCTAAGGCACGCAAATACAATAAAGCTACATACTATGACGCGTATGCAAAGAATGCGGGGCAAAAGTAACTGACCCTTCAATATTATGGAGTAGAGGAAATAATGTCAATAATTTCTTCAAAATGCTCCTGAGCCTTAAAAGTTTATTATGCCGGGTTACTGATACTCACAAAATATATATTTGACTAAAATTGATTCTTTACAGCAAGTTTATTTTCGGAATTAATACAGAAATGGCTTTGATAATGTTTCTTCAAGAGTAAGTATTTGGTGGAGAAAAAAATCATCCAACATAAAAAAGTAACAATAATGCTTTTCGTCACCAAATGAACTTTCACAGTTAGAGAAAGAAGAGACAGGACGTAAAAAAATTAACTAAAGAAAGATAACCGGGAACTCCGAGAGGATTTCTGCACGTTTCACTAATCTTGTTAATTTTTATGTATATTAACCAAGATGCCAAAGTAATCAATCACCTTTCAAACAGTGACATCTAACCCGGTAATGTAGCAATGAACAAACAGCTTCAGTATTGCGGCCAATGTAAAGACGGAGTTAGTAAGTGGGAAATCACAACGTAATTGTCCAATATGTAAAAATTGTAACGGTATATACGGTGATGTAGGGTAACTCATCATATTTTTCATTACACTCAATGGAATGCGCCTCGCTAGTCAGAGAGCTGGAAAGAGCAAGACTGATAGGAGAGAAGTTGCGAATTTTGAAAAAAGGAAAAGTTATTGTAGTGATATTTTCACAACGATACTGGAATCGATTCAGGTTGAGGCAGGAAAAGGAAGATCACACTCTCCTTATGTTAAGTCTTCGAGATGAAAAAGAAGAACGGAAGGAGGAGAAGAGCGATCACGGGAATGATGGCTAGAAGGTCGGCAGTCTAGCAATAGCGCATTGTAGCGATTCAGGGGGCTCTGGTGCGAGCCGAAGAGGAAAAGGTATATAATAGTGGCAGAATGAGGGGATGAAAGAGAAGCGGAGAAAGCGTAAAAGGAAGAAGACGAGGAAACTTGAGAACGCGTTCTCTCTTTCCCCTTCGCACCGGGCGCCTAGCCAACTGAGTGGAGGGGAATGGTGATTGAGGAGAGGGAGGAGGATAGACGGTGGGAGTGAAAGAGTTGCGCCCGGCGGGGGTGTGTGGGAGTGAGAGGAGGGAGGCTCCGCCCAGGAATCGACGCCATTGGCTGGCCGGGCTCGCGGGGGCGAGAAGGAGGAGGGAGGGAGCTTTAAAGGGAGGTCGGAGGAGGGGAAGGATGTGGGGGAGGAGGAGGAGGAGGTGGAGGCGTGGGCATATCTCGCGGGAGGAGGGGGAGGTTTTTCGAGGAGGCGGTGGCGGGGGGGGGGCGGATGGGGTGTCAACGGGGGCGGGAGGAGACCCAAGAGAGAGCGGGAGGGTGTAGCTGTGCAGGTGAGTCGCGTAGGCGGGGGTGGAGTGTCGGAGAGCAGCGGGAGTAGGGCGATTCGATGATCCTGCGCGCGGAGCCCGGGCGCGCTTCCGATCCCGCCTCGCCTCTCCGCGAAGGAGAAGCGAGGCGGGGGAGAGACGGATTGTGGGAGAAGGGATGAAGGCTGCCTCTCTCCAAAAGAGGAGGAGAGAAACAAATTAGGGCGATAATATTGATCGCGTGAGCGACCGCGGCTCACCAGGAGCTCCAGCACTTGAATGTGCACGACGGAAATGCCTCGAGACGAAATCCCAATCCTCATCGGAGTGAGAGCAACGGATAAACGCGCACGCGTGCAGAGTGTGCAAATAACGCTTAGTCTATATAAATGACGTTTCCATTTCTAAAATACGAAGTTTTATATCTTCATTGATTCAAGTTTTTAAAACTTCAACTTCGCATTGGGATATCTATTGGCAAGAGAAATTATATCCTGTCCAATATATTTAACTGACGATTTTAAAAATGCGACAAATATTGAGACCGGTAAACACTCTTGGTTTTTTAAACCTATGACAAAAACTAGTAAATTCAGTTTCGCTGATATTCATGGATCTCACAAAGAAACAGTCTTTTAATATTAACAGTCTATAATAAACAGGTATTTTAATACTCAGAAAGAACCGATCCCGAAAGTTGAATCATGGTGGTCCCCCGTTATGTTTCCTTGTTATGCGTATTTAACAATATACATTTCAGAAATCAGGCCTGCAGAAATTTAAGTCACTCATCACTTATCGATGGCGGAGTCCGAGGAATAGATAGCAAAGACGACAAGCTAACCAGCTGTCCAGTAATAGCAAAGAGCACATCGATGTGCATAGTACTATAAGAATTCTTGAACTAGAAGTGATGAACTTATGTTCACAATAAAACTGTGAGGGGAAAACAGAACATTAAAAACACTGCAGGATTTGTAACTGAGTAAAATTGAAAATTATGGAAAATAAACAAACCTAAATTCTTCAAGGTACTTATGATTCTTTAGGTCTCAATCACTAAAATATTAATGCCATAGAGTGTAAAGTGGCTATAAATAGCTAGTAACATTTCATTCAACTTGGTCACATCCACGAGCAGGTTTCATTACAAAATTTCAAACTCTTATGTCGTAGTATTTTAGTTTACCTTGCTTCAACGTCTAAAGTCATTTCGCACATACTGTCTGCCACTTACAGATAAGGGCAACACCACTCGGACGAACGGAGGGTCACCCCCTGTCAAATTCGAGCCGAGCCTAACGATGCATAACTTCGGTGACTGATCGGGAACCGATGTTTTCATCGTGGCAGGCCGTTGCCCATATTTTAAACTAAATGGGATGATATACTTCTAGAGAAAAAGAAAAACATAGCCACCACTGTGCAATAAAAGAAACATGGGTGATTGCTATGAAACATGTCATATAGTCTGTTAAAAACCACGGATTTTCCAGAAAATTTAGTGGTAATATTCGACAGTACAATGGAGAAATAAAGACTATTCTGCTAGTGCTTGAATTTCATTAAACAAAATTTTGGTTCAAGTATTGGACAAAATCCCAATTAAAGTGTTTTTAATAAACCATAGTAAAAAAAAGTCAAACATATACTACAAGTATGGTATAGAAAGGAAACGAAAGGACTTTGCGCCAGATTGAAGTATCTAAAGATGCCTCAGATGAGATTTCACAACCGAAAGAAATGAATTAATCATGGTCCAACACCACATCGACATTTACAGAATCGCGAAATATAATAGAACCACATAGCTCTACTTACATATTCAACAACTTACTTTACGCCTCTTGCAGCTCACAACCACAACACAGTAAATTAATTTCCAGTATCTTCCATTTCAGCCCCTATTACTCTCCTCAATTTTCACTGTACGAGTTATTTGTATCTCCGTAAGGAGCGATAAAAACTTAAATTGAAAATTAAATTACATAAGAAGAAAGAATTAATGAACTATAAAATGTGGCCATCTCAAAAAACCTATCTCTGAATCAATTTTTTTTAAACTGTATCAAGCACTCGTGGACTGTCGAGCCAGTCACCTACACAGTGATGATACCCAAGTTCCTCACTCAATGGTGAAAATTGCAGTCCAGTGCCGAGGACTGGAGGACGACTTACCCTCCTTCCCACTTCCGACTTCTGCGTCTATTGCTTGAAAGTTTCAAGTTGAAACCCGATATGGCCACATGATCAATCAGCGTGTTTCAACCAGCATAGTACGTAAGCATAAATTGCATCATAAACTAATGGAAAAAATAATGTTCACTTCCAACAGTTAAAAATGTTTTGTTTTTAACTGCAGGATAGATTAACTATTATATAAATGAGATTATACGGTACATATACAAGTACATTAGTCGATAACACATTCGCTTGTTTGGACAAGCATTCAATTCAGAAAAGGCATCATGATAACCTCAGTTGGTGTGGAAAACAACCTCAGTTTTAGACTCATGATTAACCATAACAGAATTTGATGTATATGTTACCAAGGATGATAAATTACTTACGCCATTGCGTTTGTCTATTTTTGCCTCCGCTAGTTTGCTATCTTTGCCAAGAGGCGTTCTCGCGTTATGAAATATAGGCCATGTCATAAATGTTAACGTTAATTAGTTTCTAGTTAACCAATGCAATCAATATTTAAAATGTTTACATATTTTGAGACTCTATGCATCGGTATTGCATGGATACTTGTTTTTGTCGCAATAAACCACTAGATTTTCCTTCCGTACTAATGAATAATTTATCCACTCGATATTCACTTCATAAATTATAACTGATTTTTACTGGACATTGCATTCCATGTAAATCAGTTGAGCTATAAGACAATACATTTTTTAAGCCGAAAATTTACATGGAAATGAGAAGGAATACATTAGAAATGTACTCCATTTTTAATTTTTGTATGATTAGTTTGCAGTGAGTACAACCTCAACTCTTGGTACCATCAGCAGTGAGAGCATTAGCAGAAATGATTACAAAGTAAAATAATGGTTTTATTTATAATTTCAGCGAGAGGCTGCCTTCCGTGAATGTGAGCGGCTACCAAAATGTTAATAGTAAGAAGCATGATAGTGGATTTTTCACTTTAGTAAAATCGACGCCCCTGGCTATGTTTTCATAAAAATAGTTTCGGCACAGGGATTAAGTGCAACTAATCGCTTCACGTTGTTTCTGAGCACGAGATATACGTAAAATTAGACCCATATAATGCTTCATGAATCATATAATGTGGAGCGAGGTTGCCTAGTGGGTAGAGCGCTTAGCTACAGATCAAAGGGTCCCAGGTTCAAATCCAAAAGTGAAGCCTTTGGACGCCCCCGAACAAAAAAATGCTCGGAGTGAGAGGTAGCTCAGGGAAAGCAAGAAAGGAACTGGCCCCCCTACCCCGAATGTGTGATATTCACACGCCTGTGGCTTAGTCCGGGGTGAGCTCTACCCTCAACTATCCAAACCAATCTTCGGGTTGAATCACTGAGTGATTGATAAAGCTTCACAAATTTATTTCTTCTCCTCCGGAAAACCATAAACTTTGTTCATTCCAGTAAAACAGAGAATTATAGCATTTCAAACACCACTTTTGATATTAATTTTCAGCTCAATTTTCAAAAATATTTCCACCTCTTTGAGATAAGTGGAGGTGTTAGAATTTTCGATTGAAGAATGGAGTTGTTATAAAGGAGGGAGAACGTTTATAAACTAGAATCCGAAATCAGGCACGCTTCGTGGAAACTGATCGAGATTGATGCAAGACTCCAAGATACTACCACAACTGTATGACGGCAACTCATGATGTAAAACACAGAGATGGAGCGAGTTTTGGTTTTTAGCGATGACAGCAAGACTGCACCGTTATCGACAAATACGATCATTTCCGCGAAGGCAGGCGGAATCACTAAAATCGTACTCTCACGTCGTCACAAATGCGGTCACATGTCAAAGTGAACGAGGCGAACCGAAAAACAAGAGAAGAAGTGAGGAGACAAGAGGGAAAATGCGTATCAGAGCGACAAGTACGCATTTAATAAGCACTTTCACGAGCCGAGGCATTACAGCCACTCCCTCGTCCCGTGCCATACAAGGAAGGTGCTTGGAGTGATTTGCGCCGCACCAGAGTCAAAAAGAGTCGCAAGTATCGAAAGAAATGTCCGAGAAGGAGAAGCGAAGAAACGACCCCCGCTGCAAGGCGGCTCCAATACTTTATTTTTCGAAGCGATAATGCTTCGACCGAGGGAGTGAAGGGAAACCGTGCATACATTATTGTTGCGCAAATGAAGTGATTCAGCAGAGCCACGGGCGATAAGAGCGGTGACCAAGAGGAGGGGGCAAGAGAAAGAGAGGAATGAAGGAAGAGAGGCAGAGAGAAAGCGCTTCGACAGGGCTTGCTAATGCCCCGCCAATGCATTAACCGCAGCCGGATAATGGACGCCAAGCGACGAGGTTGCCATGGCTAAAGGGAGGAGCGGGTGAGGAAGGAGGAGAGTGCTCGCGGGGATGAGGTGGTTTAAGTCGCATCGGCAGCAGCTGCGGCATCGGCGCAGACTCTTCGAGGCGAGGAAGAGTAGACGACGTCCACAGTCCATGGCACGGCAACGCGATGATATGCTAACAACATTATTCGTATCCCTTCAAGAAGTCATACATTCGACCCAGATATCGACGAATAGCGAACGTGAGAAAACTGCTCCCTGATAATTTTTGGGGCCCATCAGTGCAAGATTCAATGCACAAGCTAAAACTGCTAAACAATGCCGCGTGCTTGTTTAAAAGCAGAAAGCAACTACACAGCTATTACAAGGAGAGTGTTGGGAGCCACTGGAGACTCGCAGGTTAGCACACAAGGCTACGGTTACTAGAACTCAGAACGAAACATGGAAGATACGGCTTCACTCACTTTTATACATGTATTGAAACGATAAAAGTTGAAAGAAATAAGAGAGATTCGCTGTCCATCAGATACTAACAGTATTTCCTCCTCCCCCTACACAGTACGCGTTTTCAACAAGAAAAAAGCAAGACGCTAATTCACCAGCCAATTTGTCCCTTGCTTTACCCAATTTACTTCCCCAATTCTCTAGCATTATCATGGCTGGTATCCTAAATCCACAGACACTCGCCCAAGCGGCAGTACACCATGTAAAAAACATGTGTACCTATGAGTATATTACTTACTTGTGTAAACGAATGAGCGATAGAAAAAATCGATGCTACAAAATGAACAAGTCAAACAAGTTACGTCAGCACTTAAATGAACAAAGAAAATTGCTGTGCTGAGCTTATTTACATTTTGACACTCACGTCAGTATTTTGTCTCACCTTGACTAAGAAAAGATATTCGAAAATCAGAAATATAGGACAGAAGGGAGCAGAAAATATGCGGATGGGGAAAATTCTTACGAGGATACCTAGGTCTTTGGCAGTTGATTTTTACCTCAGTTGACTTTGACAGTATATTTAAGCAATTGATAATGTAACAAAGGTACCATCCAGGACACTCTCATATGAAATAACATGACGAAGAAAAAAATAATACCCCATATTCCCAGCGTGATTTGCCAATTCTCCCTTTGTTTAACATTGCATATGGACCCATTTTTGGAATCTTAAGCGTTGAAATGAGTAACATGGTAAATGGAGCGTTTCAGTTGAAATATCGCAATGAGTTTTTTTTATCTAAAATGTAATTGAGAAGCCTGTCAGGACTAATACTTAAGGCATTACAATATGTAAAATACGTTTGATACCAGGTTGAGGCAGAAGCACAGAAATTTCTACATAATAAATAGTTGGAGAGATTCTTTTCCAACAACCAACTTTTCTACACATTTTGTGAAAAATATCTTTCCCGATTAGCTATTTTTTAAACTTATTCTTGAACTGTAAAACGTCAGTTTATGACTGATAGGCACGGTAAACGCCATTGCCTTTTTTATAACGTTTTCTCATTGAAAGTAAAGAGAAATCTGGACGACTCTCTCCTGAAAAAATGCCACTCTGTGCGTCAAATGTTCTTGAAAAAAACGTGTACCTATACTTAGTACTGGTAAATGCTGTTGAGGTGATTATTAGAGAAATTTTGAAAGGATAGGGTCGGTGAGTTAAAAACCAAAAATAAGTCAACATTTAAGTACCAAGGAAGTCAACCGGAAACGACACTTAAAATTCAAAAACTAATTATAATTCTATACACTACCTTGGAAAACACCAGCATAAACAATAAAATTAATTTTGGCTTATCATGAAAAATTACGTGAGTAGAATGCAAATTGATAACATAATAAAGAGTATTATCTTCCTCAATAATTGAACTGCGTCCGTGATACCTACTCAAAATTACGACATGGAAAACTAATTGTACTAGCAGCTTATTACCTCTCTTTAATAATGTTATGCACACTTCTCGCAGAATCAATGAGCATCTTTCTTAACAGACTAATAAACTCATAAATTCATCTCATTTTAACGTAATTCATGCATAACGAAATGGAAATGAGTTTGAGAACAAGATGATACCACGATTTAACGCCAAAAAGAAGTCAAGCTCCTTGCTCATCGTTTCCATTTTAGTTCACTTCTATTGGAGTCACTTTTTGCTTGGGTATTGAAACTAGCGGACGAAAAGTTATGAGAATGCAAAAAAAATTGAATTGTGTAAATCATCGAACTACTCCTCCGTGTGGTTGAGTTTTATAATGGGAAAACAAGGGAGTGGTGGCAATTGCGGACGGAAGGGGGGGATGGGGAAGGGATAGGGGGAGTGACTTCTCGTGCCACGGGGTTTTAAGGAACGTCGACTGCCTCTAAAGGTTGAAGCAAAAATAGTGAAAAACAATAGTCTACCAAGCCTCTTTTTTTCTAGAATCGCGACCGTTTATTGACATTCTTGACTTAAGGTTTCGTCCGCGGTTGATCAGTCAACCTTGCAAATCTTATTTCAAGGTAGGAATTTGATTCATTCTAAGATGAAAAAGGCTGAAGTGGAAGGCTAGACAAAGAGGTGCGAAAGGGAGAGAGGGAAGAAGGGAGAAGAGGGACAAAGGATGTGATGACGATTACGGAGTGGATGACCTTTAGTCCAGTGGAATGGAGGAAAAAAGAAATATCGGAATAAATATAACTGCTTCAGACTGGACCTGGTGGGAGTTGTCGATACTTATGATGAATAAAACAATAGTAATCTTCCGTGGAGTTATTTGGATGGCACGACGCGTTTTCCAACACTACGGCATAATAATATATATTGGAGCTAACCGTGATCATTTAGATAGTAACTCATTGCATACAAGAGCAGTAATAGGGCCTTCTATAACCTAATTTTAGAGTATCTAAAAGCCAGGAGAAGAAACACTCCACTTCCTTAATAGCATTTCTCGCGTTAGAATTTCAATCAATGGCCGACATAGCGTGTTAATGGATAAAATACAAAGGTAGAGTAGATAGACGAGGGGAATAAGAAGATGCAAAAAACAATAGAAATAAGGTTAGGTCTTGACAGGCCTGATCAGCAACGCGCTGAATTTTATGCAAAAGATAGCATCTCTCCCATGCAAACAGATTTTAGTGTAATACGGAGCACAACATTTTTATTTAATCTCTAAAGTTATGACAATTAATTGATTTTGGCATTAGATGCGATATTAAATCAGCCTCACTTTTAGAGATAGCCTTTGTATAACATGTCGCGATCAAAAATCCAACATCGGTTCAATATTTTCACAAACATTCTTGCTGACTAACTGGGCCTGCTGATTCTATATCGTTACGTTATTAGAAGCTAAGCGGGCATGTTAACATCCAATACATTGTGAACTGTAAGGCTGGCTTTCGAAAATGCATTCTATAACCGATCATCTTGAATACATTAATTCTATTAGAGTGACTAATCCCTGATTTCAAAAGTGATGAGTAATTTGTAGCTAAATAATTCAAGAGCAATACGAAAATTGTGATATTAGCTTGAAAGAAACACTAATCATTGGTTTCTAAAGTGACACCGGCCGGAGGAATTTCTCATGTTGTGATCAAGCGGCCCTTAAAAATTAAAGAAATTAGTACCACTTGGCAATAATACAAAATACCATCAAAAAATATCCCTCTCACAGTAAACTGTGGTGAGTTTGTGGTGAGCTTCCCTTTGACTTGGCTTCCTTCAAGAGAGGAAAAGAAGATTGTGGATAATATACGAGATACGAGATAGCCCACTTTTTCGTTCTAATTCACACAAAAAAACTAAAACCGCATTAACCGATCTTTTTTTCCTAAAGAAAGCAGAGAGACACTTAAGAAAAGCATATTTTGAACATAATATAAACGATTTTATAATACGAAAACATTCCCTTTTAAGGGATACGCTGGTCCCAGAACGATGCCTTGGAGCATCCGCCAAGAGAAGGGAGGAACGAGACGGAGAGTCGCAAAAAATCAAACGACACAAAGCCGTTGGACCAATGCGCGGAGATGAGAGAATGGAGGAGAGGAAAGAGAGAGAGAGTTGGAGACGGAAGGGAGGGAGGGAGAAAGAGAGGAGTGTGCATGGAAGAAATGCGGAGAGCAGAGGGTTTGTTTGCGGGAAGGCCGAAGGGAGGTTTTTCGAAGGAGACTAAAGGGGCGGGAGGGTTAGGGTGTGTTGTGGGAGGCTGGAAATAGACGCGGAATTCTCTCCCTCTCGTTCGGGCTGCAGCAAAAAGCATCCGCATTATGAGCGGAGCCCAGCGAAAGCGCAATGGGGAAGCGGTTGACGGAGACGGGCCCGAAGGGAGAACGGCGCGTAAAAAGCGGGAGTGGAGGAAAATAATAAGGCGAGGGACGACACTGAGGAAATGGAAGGGAAAGGAAGAACAGCGGCGAGGAAGCGGAAGAGGATGAACGGAAGAGTCGCCTTTCTATGAGCAAGCGAGAGAGGGTGGACGACGAAAAAATGGACGAGGAGGGGTGAATTCTTCCGCTCGCGGGGTTATTTTTGCCAACAGAAGGTCTCCCGTTTTCTCAACTCGAGGCGAAAAAATATCAATCCTTCCACGACAATGCGGTTATTACTCCGGAATCCTGTATCTTATTATTTCCTCTTTCGTAACCGGACATTTCTCCAGATCCGCTCGCTAAAAACCAATTAGATTAAACTCCATGCAAAAAAAGAAGAAGACTGACTCCGCATATAATGAGATTTTTTGATGCAAAATAGTGAAAAACTTGAGGAAACCACAAGGCTTATCAAACTAGAGCCAAAATTATTAAATTAAACTCAAATTTTCGGCGCATCGATTGACTGCTATAGAGTGCTCGGGATAATAAAATCTAAATGCCAATCACTTCGGCATTTCCAAAGCAACCGAAAACATGCCAAATGGCAAATTTATTCCACAAACTCGCGTATTTGTGTTATTACCTTACATGCACACTACCAAGATGACAGTTTCATCGGAACAAACACCTGGCTGGGTGGCTTTACCAGATAAACGTCCACATTGCAAAGCTAAAAGTTATGGGTGTGTGTTCTGCATTTGGCACTTATTTGTTATTAAATTATTAGATATTACTTCAGAAAACCTCAAATAAATTATCGTATCGGGATTCTAGGTAGTACTCAAAACTTAAAAGAGTATTAGGGAGGGAAAAAAATATTTCTGAACCACATTTAACAATTTATTAAATCAAGTAACATTTGGTTACCCATGTAATATGTCCTTTAATTAATCCTGAGTGGCTGAAGGGTGGGGCTGAGATTTAAAAAAAGCACTGGCTTTACCATTAATACTACCCTTAATATACACCAAAGATGATAGATTAATCTAAAAATAAATAAATGAGGATCAAAAATTCATAAGGCAAGCTTTTTTGTATTAAAGGACCACTTCTGTGAAAGGGGAAAACTGGCGAGATAGTTAACCATAACTATAGAGCCATTATCAAAATGTATGTGAGTCAGATGAGGATGAGAGAATTAATTTTAGAATAGCGTACAATACATAGATAAATGATAAGGGGTAATAAAAGGAGCAAATTGGGTCCGATTTCATCTTTCATAATGTAGCTCATCTTTGGAAGCAGAGGTCAATCTCATGGGAGAGGACCTCATGTCAATCCATGAAGATGAAAATCCTTTGGAATCCAAAATACAACAACCGAAGGTTTTAGCAACCCCTTAGAAGAATTACAAATGCCTAATGAAAAACGACTGAATATATATTCAAACTATTAATATGTGCGTGTCTATAATAGAGATTAACAATACAGAATAAGGAAAAATAAGTTATGTCTGTAGAGGAAAAGGACCCAGGTGAGGAATAGATTTTAATAATAATTAAACCGGGGACTGAAGAAGGACATGAATCACTAGGGCTCGGAACCCGGTCAGTTTTACAATACAGGGTATACGACTAATATGCATCGGGTGCACGATTACGATCTATTGCAGCACACAAGCCTGATACATATACAGATGGCAGCAATGAGATCACTGCTGAGTTACAATGAATTTAATATTTATTGTGCGTTCACTTATATTATATTTCACACACTTCTTAACATGAAAAAAACAAGTAAATTTAAGACAAGTGTTTTACACCAACTGCAAAAACATTCATCGTATGTGACATCTGTCTTTGTGACATTTTATAATTTCTCGCCATTTCTGTTAATTTTTGGAAATGATATCCGAGGCATGATATTTAAAAAAATTTAATCCATTTTTTTCGCAGTGAAACTAACGACTTCGAAACGGAGAACATCCGGAATTTTCGTCAAACTTGACAGTAACAGCAAGAGAAAGCATTCAGTTTTTACTTGAGTCAAAAACCATCATTTACGAAATGCTCAGCAATGAGGGTGTGAGAGAGGAAAATGCATGATAAGATAAGCTACTGAAGCGAGAAGTTTTCATTTTTTCAATGCGGAAATCCATTGATTACGAATGGAGAAATAAACCGTTTTCCATTAGCAGCTCTAGAGTTACAAAATGCTTGCTCTAGTATGATTGCATTTCCGTGAACCGCTCTTTCATTAAAATATTCTAGTATTGATTCTATTTAAGTATTCTAGTATAGATTATGAAAAGGTAATTTTAGGATATTTTTGGGGTTATAAATATACAAGTTTGATAACAAATAATACATTCATTATCTTATGTTTCCTGTTTGGTGACGGTAATACAGTTAGTACCATAAAATGACACCAACCTGCTCTTTCAATAAAAGAGAAACTTGGTAATCGATTTCTCCGGTTAAAAAAATATGCATCGCACTAGGCACGCGTCAGGATTTGCTGTCAGTGGAGAGCAATGCTGCGGCTTGCTGTTTGAAAGCCCATAAATCGTGTGCCTTAGCTATCTTGCAGCGCTACCTCGTGTTCTGGATGTCACCCCTTTTGGTTGAAAGATTTCCAGCAGAAATGAAATCGGGGTGCTTCATTTCTACTAACTACAATTTTACTCCAGTACAGGTAATTATTTAATATTTTTAACACACAACAAACTCTTAGGTCCATTGAAACTCATGTAGTCCAGAAATCAAGAAGGTGATTCAACATCCTCTCGATACTAAATCACTTACAGGTCGGAAAAAGTAAAGAAGAGCACGTTGGTTTGAAAGAGTATGCATATTTCGGTGAAATAGCGATCATCCTTTGGATAAGTTATCTGGTAACGTGCTCGCCCTCTCTAAGATACTTGACTCAGTGGTGGTCAGTTCCGTCCACTGGCAACGGCCTTCCACGATGGAAACACCAGTTACTGCTCAGTACACCGAAGTAAAGCATCGTTAAACTGGGATCAAATGCGGAAGGGTAATCCTCCTCTTCGTCAGAGTGCTGTTGCATCTGTAAGCAAGTGACCGACGATTATTGCAGAATGTTCTTCGCCGTGGAAGCACTTTGAACTAAAGATCTACAACAACTATCATTCCATATACACTGATGAGTTCTTCCAGTTCTCCGATGGTTTCGCCGAGGCTCTCTCGTCCTTCGGATTGTGTCCCAACCGCGGCCGATATGCGCAATATTCTCTAGTTACTCTTTCAAATTACGATTAGCATTTCTGCAAGAAAACTGTCAATTGCTATATTTCTATTCATAAATGCTTTCTCTTAATAATAGCGGAAACCATTTAGGTATCTTTTGATAGTGATTTGGATCAATAATACTGTCTATGGTGGTCCGATTTCAGCAAGAAAAATATGGATTAAACTTCTGCATTAAATCGCTGATATGTTTGGGCGTAGCTATTAAGTACCAGAGTTTAGAGTAACGGTGCGGCTAAAGTCGTTTCATTTCATGTAACTAGATGCATCGCTGTCTGACTCATGGTTGAAAGAAATTCACAACAAAATAGAACCGCCTTTACTTCAAATAACGAGTGATAAATGAATTATTTAGTTCATCTCAATGATCATGCAAAACATTTTTCGTGCGGTTGTACTCCACGTATTTACAACCGGCAACAAAAGCTTAGAATTAAGGAAGCACTCACTAAAGCATATGTTTGGCTCGAGCGCATGTATGTTAGTGGAGCTTGGTTGATAGCTGCAGCAGGACAAAGAAGGTTAGAAGCAATGGAAATGTGGTGCTATCGAAGAATGATAAAGATCAAATGGGTGAAATGAATCACCGATCAAGAAGTCCAACTAAGATTGAGAAAGAAAAGAAGTGTTTCCAAACTGCAAAGCAGAAGAAAAGGCTTATTGGACACATTCTGAGACGCAACAGCTTATCGATATCATTACTTTGAGGAGAAATAAATGGGCAGGATTACTGGGGGAGACCAAGGATGGCATACAAAAAGCAAATTACGAGGGACGTAAAAATGAAAAATTATGCAGGAGTAGTCGGTTAGATGAGAGAGATGTGGAGAGCTATATGCTCGGATTAATGACTGATGCTGATGGCAAAAGTGAGCAGAAATATACTTGAATAAGAAAAATAAATATTTGTTCATATATAAAAAATTAATAAATAAAATAAATATTTGTTCAGATATAAAAAATTAATTAATAAAATTAAGCGGCGAAACGCGTCACACAATAAAAAATATTGCAGAAAAGTACTAAGCTGTCTTAATCATGAGCACTGATGTGAGCAGAAATGTACAATTTTTCACTTCACGTTCACCACAGTGGACACGAGACTCTGGAAGCTTGTGGTAAGTGCCTAGTGGTAAGTCATCCAAATTCACCGTTCACCAAAGAGAAGCAACGAGGGACACGAATAAATCAAATTAGTGCTTATTTTTTATATCCGTTGGATTTTTAACAGACTTTTGCTGATAAAACGATAGTAGTGGTAGTGTTTTGATTAGATGATCTGACAACAGAGATCATTGTGCAAAGAAAACGGTTCTTATTATTCCGTTAAGATAAAAACATTTCGTCCCGGAGAAATGTTCATTTCTTTTTTAAAAATACCAATGTTGAAATAACCGTAGTTTTTTCACTTCACATCTTACAATTACCTCCATTACGTTGTGCAAAAACGTTTTCTAAATGTAATGTGGTGGAAATATAAAATGCATAAAAGAAAGCCTTCACATGTCATAAAAAGCAATATTAGTGAATTTTAATAGTTCAAAAAACTCCCAATAAGAAGATATAACTAATTAAATTTCAAAACAATCGGATTATCGATATTCGCTGATGGTTAACATCAACAGAAGTATAATTGTCTTGGTATTTAGTCAGAGGCTATTTTAATTGTACCAAGAAGATTTTTAATTAATAAGTCTTGTTGTATGGGTTATGACAGGACTCAGGTAATAGAGAAGGGTCGAAATAAGGTCATATTTCGTCATGGGAGTGGCCAACACCTGGCTCTTTTAAATAATTCGAACATAATTGTTTTGTGGCTGAAATGAATAACACTTACGTAATAAAATGCGAGCTCCAGTCATTAAGCAAAATGGCCTGGAGTAGATACTTCTTGAAGTTAGTTGGGATTCTGAAGATAGCCACAATTTTCAAAAACGATGACAGGAAACTGCAGGGGGAGCCGGATATCACGGTAAATAATAAAAAAAAGCTAGTGTTTCAAGACATACTACGACGAAAAATGACACGAATGTGTCCGAAAGTGGTGGAAAAAATTTAAAGAACAAATTGATCTAGAAACGACCGCGGCAGGGAGCGTGGAAAAAATCGAGCGAAGGAGAGGAGAGCGAAAAACAGATGAGCACCATTAATGACAACAAACAGAGCATGTAGAGCCGAGAAGCATTTAGCCGATCGATACCTTGTTTTTTTTAAATTTCATTCCCGGCCTTCTTCAACCCTCCTCCTTCCGTTTTCTGCTCACCTCCCCCCGCTCACGCTACAATCCACGGAAGGACGTTTTTGAAATCACACGGCAAAAGGGCGGGCGTCGGATACGGCCCTGTGTTTTCATTCATCGGCGATAGAAGAACGACAAGGTACACGAAACATAAAGGCTGTTGATTTTTTTGTGCCCGATGCGCATTTTTTCTCGCCAGCCGACCGTTCCATTCCATCCGCCCACTCGCTCGTTCACTCAGCAGACCATCTCCCCAATCACGGAAGGTCTTTAAGGACGCCATCTAGCTGCTCATCGGAGGCTAAAAACTTTTGAAGAGGCCAGATAGGGCGGGGGAGGATGCGGAGGGGCGAGAACAGTGCAAGCGAGCATGACGGAGAGGACGCGAAAAAGGGATATGCAGCGTGAATGGGGACGGGGGGAGGAGAAGGATATTCGCGGGACAGGGAGGGGCCTAGGCCTGGGTGCGGATGCAACGGTTCCTACTAGCAGGCAACTGAAGCACGTGTAAGGTGATGTGATAGCCTGGATAACACGTAGGACTAAGGCACAGATTTTAAATATCTCGTACGAAGCATTTCTGTAGCACGAAGCATATCTGTAGTGTAGTGGTGCATGCTTGTGAGGCTTCGCAACTTGACAAGCATTAGCGATTAATGCTAATGCATAATTAGTCGAAGTTACACTAACTTTAGGGTATAGTGTAATGTATGTTGGTGAATACTCACCCCCTGTCACACACCCCTGAGGTGGCTTGCAGGGTATTTTGTAGATGTAGATGTAGATTTGTTGACGTGGTTGTCTATGGAGTGGAGCAATGACCGAAGGGTTCTGAAAGGCGTTCAAAGTCGCTGAACTCAAATTTGGCAAGCCTAATTGAAACCACTCATAAAACGGGTGCCTAAGGTTAAATTAGCATTCAAGTTAAACATGTACTTCACAAAAATGTGGTGCCATGTCAAATTAGAGGACGATCCCAAACTAATACATCTTATGAGTTCCCGTAGAGAGTAAAGTGTAAATTCGGTGTCTGAAAAAGCTAGGGGCAAAGGAATCATATGTCATACATACCAAAATTGCATTCAATTTGGTTGGAAATTGAATTTTAATAAATGTGCTTATTTTAGCTTGGTGGTACTACCATTTCGTTTTTCTCTTGCTCGTAAAACTCTGTAACCACCACCGTATCAATTCTTTGACAAATGATGTGAAGTAATTGATGAAAGATTTCCCCATTGTTGCTCTACACACACAGCTTCTATTTCATGTAAGACGAACATTTAAGGGAAAAAATCCGAAAATTAATTGCCACTGAGAGATTCACCGAGATATGATCAAACACACATGTATGCTTGCCTCTGTGCATCAAAATAATATACCTAATGGACGGAAAAAAACGAGATGAATGAGAACATCGCAAAAACGACAGAAATGGAAAGATGAACGATTACAGCAAAAGAGATGGGATTTTAGAGAAATACACCCACCATCAACGCTGTAAAATGAAAAACACATAATGGCTGGGTAGAAACCTGCACGAATGGCTCAACAGTAGCTAGGTCATTAGCGGTTGTCCACACTAGAAGGGCCGCAATAGAGAGGAAGTTGGAGGTCCTGTTTGGAACGCAATAGAAATGCCTGACTTAAAAAAAATTTAATCATAGAAAGCATTGTTAAATTAAGAACAAGATTACCTTACGTATACAGCACACGATATTTGATCCCGTACAAATTCGAGCTAAGTGGAGGGTGGTGTCTTTTTTCAGTATCGTGCGATACCAAACCAGCTTGGCATAATGCAAGATAGGATTGCGTAAACTTGCTTAAAGCATGGTTTCATCGATAGTGAGGATCTATCTACGCAAATTCTCCATGTAACAACATCTATCAACGAATTTTGACAGACGGTGAACTTTGTAATTCTTTAATTTGTCAAAATCGCCCTTCCTAGTTATTCACGCTAGCACAGCAGCCACAACTGCGGAACAATGCATTTAAGTATTTTAAATTATCCTCCTTTTACAGAGAACTCCAAACTATGGATCACTACACAGCTTCTCTTATCAGAACATTGCTGCATTTTACTTCCGGTAATCACATATTTACTAATGTAGTCGGCTCCTATCATATTTGATTCCGTTCTCGTAGTGAAACACTCGCTAGTGAACTGGTTGTTGCAGAGTTGGAGTTTCTTGATAAATTAAATTAATGTGCCATACTTACTACTCACAATCTCTTAACAAAAGGTATGACTGCAAGAATTTTGCGAAGTGAGGAGCTGGTGAGAAGATTCATTCATTTTTAATGCCATGAAACCACTTATTTACAGAAACAATCGCCAATTTCACTATTAAATTTGGAAATTAGTCTTTATTTAGCCTGCTACACCTGTGTTATTTAGCCCTTAAGAAATCTCTAACTGCGTGGGTTGCACCTATGTGGTCGTCTATCGTAGAGTTACTAGGGGAAGATCATCCTCAGTTTAAGCATCATTTATGCCTGAACAAGCACTTGAATTCACGCAATTTTGTGGCAGAAAGTAACATTACCCTATTGATAACCCCTGCCAGCATCATCGCAGCATAATAGACAATTGAAATCAGTCGCGGATAATGTCTTCATACTCCACTATTCCACCGAAAATTGATAATATGAGTACAACAACCGCAGTAATCCCCATAGACTCGTGATATAAAAAAATCTGCAGAGAGAATTGTCTATCTCTTTCAGATATGGTCTTTGAACTGCTCCTCTCAAAGGCGAGAGTTTGGTACAGTTAGGAGATCGAATGGGAATGATGAGGAGCCGAGGGAAAAGAAGCGCAGGAGGAGGTGAAAAGAAAGAGGAGGGAATTGTCGGAGGCTGTAAAAACGGCGAGAGGAGCCGAGGAGAGCCTGGGCGTATGGGGAGGGAGGAGGTGGTGGAGGAAGAGGTGAGGGCGAAGAGAGGCGAGGAGGAAGGCGGAAGAGGATGACCGGAGAGGACGGGGAAATCGTTCAGCACGAACCCCTCATCGAGGGACGTATCCAATCGGAATTCTCCGCTACCCGGAGAACCTTTTGCTTCTGTCCCCTTTCCCTTCCACGTCGTGCCGTCACACACCCACCCACCAAGTCTTGCCTCCGAAAGACGCCTACCCACCCTCCGGGTCGCCACCGACCCCAAACCCCCTCAAAACGCTGCCTCCTGCATCACACTACTCCCTTACTCCTCTCTTCTCTCCCCTCCTCCACCCCTTACACCCCCTCTACCCCCGATATGCCCGCTGAATTCGGGCATAACCAACCCCTCCAAAAAACTCATTTCTCATCCGCTTCCTCTCTTCAACCATCTCTTTTTTTTTCCTTCCCCGCTCAAATCGAAATCCCTCGTCGGATGCTGAAGCGCCCAACCTCAGTGGATATCCTCCTCTTTCTCCTCCAAGACTCTTACCGAGAAATTACCGAGCACACTCAGCGAACCTTACTGCACCGTTTCATAACCTATCGCCAAGGATGCAGGCCGTAGGAATGAAAACAGAGGTGTCGACGGAAAAATGGCTATTCGCTATTCCATGAACACCGATACTCCAAACCAGCGGTTCTAACCTGGGATACGCGTAGCCTGAGAGTGTGTGCTTTGTGTCTTAATCACACGCAAAGTAAATATAATTAAAGCCAAAATTAGTCTTAAACAACTGGAAACATATTTTTATGAAGTTCGTCGAAAATAATTTGGAAAATACATAGGCTTTTTCTTTAATGGCAAGATGAATTAGCCCCAGAGGAACACGCAAGTTGTACTATGTTCAGAACCAGAACTTAGATGGACATATCTACAAAATAAAGGCCAGAAATAAATTCTACGGGCATGGAGAACAGTTTTTTCCACTATTATTTTAAATGTCTCTACGATTATACTAAAACTGCTTCATAAGTTTGAATTTGCCAAGGAAATAGGGAGAGCGCACTTCCTTATCGACAGCCTCAAAAATTTCAAGTTGAAAATTCTTTACCAGTAACATTCAGTTCAGTTAAGAAAAAATAATACCTTTTGTCATACAGCTACTAGAAATATTTTCTTACTATCATGGTTTATTGATAATGTAAAATTTCCATCACGCTTCTAGTTTTCATTGAGCACTATATCAATATTTACACACACATTCCACAGTATAAGGTCATAAATGGTGGACAACATAGTTTTAATACATCCAACGTATCTACTGCTTCTGAAAACGTTGAGCCAAATTCATGGAATGTTCGTCTGTCAAATAAATACTATACTCTACGCTTAAGACCACGCACTCCGTGTGCCGTTGACATAACACCAACGGTAAAAATGTAGTCTTTTAATTAAGTTCTAAGCCGATCTATTATCTGACGATGTCAAAAACATTTTCCTAACCCGACATACCTACTACGGTTCATTAGGTCACGAGCGTTAAATCAGGGAAATAGATTGCAGATTGGACAGTTTTAAAATCTGAATTTTTCCTGCGAGCGATAATAGAGTCATAATTGCTGTCTTGGAGATTTAATCATGGAGGTTTTCGATAGATAGCGTAGTTAATCATGTAATTGTTTTCTCAAATGCTCTTATTTTGCATTGCTAAGCAGTACCAACAGGACGTCTCGCATCCATCATGTACAACTCATGTGTCTCTGTGCTTTTATATAGTTGCAAATTACATAAATGCTTACAGTTTATAAGGTATTGGTAGCACATGATGTAGTGAATGTTAGCGAAAATTCACCTCCTGACATGTATTTTCCGGTCGTCGATAATGCGCCATTTCTCGTAGTTCCAATCACATTTGTAGGCTATAGTGTAGTGTATGTTGGTGAAAACTTACCCCCTGCCACACACCCCCGAGATGGCTTACACGGTACTATTTAGATGTAGACTTATGGTACCCTACTCTTGATTCGCCCGCGATTTGTGCAGTAGACAGCAAGAGTTGAGAGAAGAAAATCTATAAAATATAGTTAAAACATTTGCGAGTTCCTAATTGCTTTAAAAATGACTGTGCTTGATTATTATATGTATCATTCAAAATTTAAGACAGGAAAATAAAAGGATAAAAACGTAAGGAGAAGTGACTTAGCGACGTTTTGACGCAATAAGGCTATATAACTCCTGTGGGAGAGGATTTCAGAATGAGAGTAATTTAAAAATGATTTTTAAGCACAAATTTTAGAAATTGGTGTGCTCATGCATCGCTCTTTCTGAAAGCGAGGGGAACAAAATGTGACTGTCTACCATTTACGAAAGTGGGTGCAGGCAAATCACAATGGTGGCATCGTAGGCATACTTAACCATAAATTCTCCCAATCCTCAGTCGTCCTGTTCTGATGGCTTTTTTTCCTATCCTATTACCGTTTATGGTTCTTAGTAACGAGATTGTCGAAGAAATATACGTTTTATTACCCGAAGCAATATACACGGTGTTTGATGAGGAATCTGTGTATCTTCTGGAGGAGATACAGGAGGTAATTTTACGCTTTTTTTCTACGAACATGCGATGGAAACTCAACACTTACCGAGATAAGGTGACGCCAAAATGCCATCTGGATAACTTTGCTGTTATCATAAAAACGCCAGAAATCAGTGGTGTTTATTAATATTAATAATGAAAAATTATTCCAAGTTGCAAAATAGAGTAATGAAATGATAAATAGCTCTAGTATTGCATTTAAGATTTGTATGTTTCTATTTTCAATTATTGCATTCAATTTTCAAGATGATAGCTGAAATTAAAGAAAATTTTCTTCTTCAAAAAATATTTTCGGTATCACTTTTTTATTTCCATGGATACGAAAAACAAAGGGAAATAAAATATTAGCAAATATAATTTACATTCTACTGTAGGAAAAACTCTTTTCTTATGGTCGATTGTTTCACATTAGCTTTATTGGAGAAGCGGAAACAATTGTTTGCTCTTTATGTACGTGTCGAAAGCAATTGGAGATCGGATTGGTAGGGTTCTGGTTGCCCATCCCAAGGGCCCGTGTTTGAATTCCATCAATGGATAAAATCTTTCATTAGAAACCCGGTTCCCACTCGAGGACCATAAGAAGAAGATCTAATGCAACTCTATGTCCGGCGGATGGCAGATGAAACTTGTGTTCCCCGTCGACCTTCCGTGAAAGCAGAATACTAATGCCGACGCCGGGTTTCTCATCACTCTTTCTGCTTTCCCCTATAATCCTTCCTTCACCAGCCTACCCGACGCGACGGTCCTCAAAGGCGTGAATTGCCTCAGCTGTCGGTCTTCTCGCTGAATAACTAAGCGATACTATTGGAGTAGAAACTGATTCCCAAAGTCAAAACTCCGATGACTCCTCCGTTGATTTGGATTTATAGATTTTTCTCTCTCTGAATTTCTTGCTACCATTGTACGCCTAAATTCCAGTCAGAAAATAGATAAAACTAGCGAACATGCTTCTTTTTGTTCCTCCTCCCCATGTTCATGTGCCTCATCATTCCATGTTCAGTAGCCCGTCCTGCCCCATCCCAGATCGCCTCTCTCGACTTTCCGCTCCCCTGCTCTCCCAGTCGCCCGGCAAAGGGATGGAAGGGTTGAATGAGCTCACTGGACCACTTCGGCTAAAAAGCCTTCCACGCCATTCATGGAGATGTCGGAGGAGAGGTGAGAGCACGTAGTGAAATACCTCAGGAGGCAACGGCGGGAGGAGGAGGCCTTTCGGACGTGGAGGTTGGTGGGGAGGGTGGGGTGGTTAAGTGCAAGATCTCTTTTGTGGCCAAGATGAGGGGGGGGGGGGGAAGGGGTGAATAACGTTCCCGAAGAGGTGGCGGCGGTTGCCGTGGAGGGCGCCGCGATTGGTTGTTTGTGTCCCGAGTGGGACGTGCGTGGTTGGATGGCTTGAATGGGCAAAGGCACGGTGGGTTAAAAAAAACACGTCACACTCAAGAGGTTTCCCTTCAGGAGGCAACGTACTAAAACACCAACTCTTGGAAAAACCTACGAATCGATACGCAGTTCATTTCCCGGAGACGAGACCGCAACAAGAAACCATGCGATTCTCAATTAGGTCGTCCCCAGTAATATAATACCAACAAGAGGCACTGTTATGGGTCACGATTGAATCATGAAGAATGCACTTCTAAGAATTCATCTATTAGTGTATTCAGCGAGAACAATTATTTGAATTATAGTCTTTGCTCTTGCCTCCGTTAAAATTGTGCCTTCATTTTCGAAGATAGAAAAAAATGTAAGTATAGGTAAGAGTGGATCAAAATCCATCGATCATCGACTTAAATTAGACTGGTTGAAACAACATTTCTTCTATCCCAAAATAAGATATGCATGACTGAAAATAAAATAATGGCACTTAATTTAATTACTGAAAAATATTCATAAACAGGGTTTTACTAGAATCGTGGATCACAGTTGCGCAGCAAGAGTGTTATGTTCCATTTTTCCGAGGCTAAGAATCACAATACGGGTAAGTCGCACCTCTTGACTAGTAATGACCGTTGTCCAGTTGTCCAATTTGACGCTGCAATGGAGTTACCAGAAAGCAATTTTAATTACATGAAGTGAATTTCTTGCGAGACATGTCTACCAAAATATAATATGCTGAAACTCATCATTATTAGAAAACGGTTAGGATTCTTTTTATGACACGCAAAGATGTAACTAGCATTTGAATGAGGGGCCACCCTTCAGCCTATGTCACTTGTTAGCAACTTGATGCCCGAATGAATATCATACAGAAAATTAAGTTTCATTTTCCCCTCTGGCGTGAATATTTTGTTTTGATGCAGCTAGTGACATCAGCGATTGTAAATTTGGTCATTGGACTCTTCTTTCCTTACTGGGAACGGGAAATCTTAAGGTCCAATTTATGTATCAACGGATGTAGAATGAAGTAAGTGTTTATGTCTGTTCTACGAGATCTTTTATTACATATTTTTATTTAGTATTTGGAATATAGAAAATGAAACCACATTCTTATTAACACAGTACTCCCTTGAACGAATTAAAAAATCACGTTGTCGCAAACAGCAGGCGATATTATTGGGGGCCTGCAGGGGACAAAATATGACTCACCAAAGGCTTGCTTGGTTACAGCCTTGGTATTGGCTAGATTCTCGGTTATTCGGCAGAATCTTCTGCATAACTGAGATTTTATCCGTAACCTAGGCCGTAACGAGGCATTGTCAATCCAACTCATAGAAGTGAGGTTACCCAAGTTTGGAGATGATATAAGAGTCTGAATTTTCCTTTGGGAAGTATAACATTAGTCACGCATCTGAATAATAATTAATATTAAGAATTATTTACTTAAAAAATTAAATCAGTAATAGGTTTTTGTTGAATTGCTGCCAGTGCAAGCTATTAGCCTGCAGCGTTTGCTCGTCTGAAACGGGAATGGAAGCAATCTTACTTCTCTTTCGTAGCTTGAAGTAAAGTTAAATGCAGCTCGACGCTAATGATTAATAAGCTACCCCATATGACCTTTCTCTGCCTGTGATCGTAGCAACCTAGTCAGAAAAATCCTGAAAACTCCTTTGCATGAAGTGTAAGCTTACAAAATAACAGTATCAAAGTTGCATGCCCTAATATGGAGAAACTATAAAGTATATTATTATCATATTGCCATTGCAATAATAAAAATTAGCATATTCTTCTAGGATGTTTTGTTAGTTATGATAAAACATGTAGCTATAAGTGTACCCTATCCTTGCTGTTTCCTTAATACATTAGAAAGGAGAGAAATAATTGACTCACTGAACAAGATGTTTCAATGCCAAAAATTCTCTTGAAAAAATTGACAGCAAGTACCGTAAAAACAGACAACTATTTCTGTAGATGCATATACCAGACGAGTGAGTAGTAAGTAGTAGTAGATCTTTGGCCATCTTAGGGCAATAATCAACTTCAAAAGAGATTGAGACCTAGAGGATGAATAGTTTTAACGGGTAATAAATTAATTCATTATTGTTAGCAATGGTTTTGAATCATAAACATGGCTGTAAGACTGATAACGACTTGATAATTGCTTTGCGTTACTGTATACAATTCCGCCATTAGAAAAGCAGTTTATAAATATGCTGTAAATGTGATTAAAGTATTTTATAATTTTATCAAGAACTTTAAAAATAATCTATTGAGCTCATCCTCAACTAAGTTACCTAAAAATGTATGCCTTGTCTTAATTTTGTTTCGGCCTTCGGATCTCATTAGAAGAAAATCTATGCATCCTTAAAACAAAAACAGGTCAACTCCAGTGAACAAAGCAGTCTGGTTATGGCGAATACATTTAATCCAGCACCTGCTGTCGACATCGATTCGGAATAACCAAGATCTAATTTTCTCCCTTTTAAATTTGAGGAACGGATCCTTTAAACACGGTAAAATTGCGTAGCTTTTCAAAGGTTTTCCGACAAGAGGGCCAGCAGATCAAAAATGCAAAGAAACTCGTTTTCTCTCAACCCTTTCAGCTCCTCTCCCCCTTTTTATTCTCCCTCCTTGGGCCGCTTGGTCCCTAAAGGGATGAAGGAGACTAAGCGCCCCCTGGCGATTCAGGGGCGGAGGCGAGAGAAAGATGGGCATGCGGCGTTTTACAAGGGGAGGGCCAAGGGTTGGAAGGCCGCCACTTGTTCTCACTTGCAAAAGCGCTCCTTTTAACACGTGAGAGCTAAAACAAATCCCTTTTATGCTGGCCCCACCCCGCCCTGCTCTCAACTCATGCATGGGTGGGGGCGCCTCCCGTCCACTCGCCCGCCCTTTGCTCCTCCTCTCCCGCCCGCGTGCCTCATTTCCAAATTACCACTCTTCAAAACATCCTCCCATCTACCATTTGTCCCACCCCAACACGAGTTCCTAAGGTATTTCTCCAAAGTGGACGAGCGCTCACAAGTTGTCAAATGAATTTTTTACTACGGAAGATAAAATTATAAACATAACATTGGGGAAACTTCCGAACGGAGAAGTTGAAAATGTTTTTAATAACTATAATACCTTAGTACCTAAAACCATCAATTTTTATTGTCTACTAGTTTCAATACTGAATCAACGTATTTGGCACACATACCAATAAAGTACGTTACGACGACATATTTAAATTATGATTGTAGTAGTAAGTTATTTTCATTTAAAAATTGAAAATTACCACTAAGTTCAGCCGCGATCCTTTAATGGAGCAGGTAAAAAATGCCTTTCTTTCCGAGCAGAACAAGGAATCAGAGAGCTTGTGATTTGTTCTATTATACCCTTTCTGACAATGCTAACCACTAATAACAGCGGTACTTGTGCGAATACTGTAGTGCATGTATATTTTGTGCTTGAGATTTCTTGGGTCGCTAATACTGATTACTGCTTAATAATATATGATACCCATGCAGCATGTAACCTATTATATAAATAATGAAAATTTACCTCCTGCGACACCCCCGTGAGGAACACGACTATATCTGTGTCAAAACGAAGAGGATTTGATCTATGAATATCCTTTCATAATAAACAAGTACCTGGTTACCGAGCGTTGCTCGATGTTTATTTGGTGTACAAAGAACTTGTATCCTCCTATTCTGCTACTTATTGTCTCTTTTAATTATATTGGGCATTCACATAGTGCGATTAAAGGTTTTAAATAAACAAATTTTACGAAGCATATCGGATATATTTATTTTTTAAAATATAGTAGTGATTGATGCAATTAGGTAGTATGAAGCAAACTCAAAAACACCACTTTCACAAAAATGTTCGTCTAACGAAATTCTGAAATCATCAAAAAATTTAATTAATATTTACATTGTTTTCATTATTTCGATTATTTATTGACAGATTATTGTTATTATTAGATAAAAAATTATTCAATATTTCTTTCCATACAACGTTTCTCGTGTGTTGAAGTTATTGAGTCAGGACGCTTTTGGGCAAATTGTTTAAAGGTTAATCCATCTTCAAAAGTCGTACGAGCTGCTTTCGCAAATTGGCTGACAATTGGCTGATTTCAATCGGCCGTTCAGGATTGCACGTAATTGCGATTTAGAAGTATGATGATCCAAGTCGACGGACGAAGACCATAGTTTCTTTAAAATGTTCAGTGTAAAAACGTGTAGATCCAGGAAATGAAGAAGGCAAAATAATCCATTCACCTACAACATCATTATTTGTTTCAGCATATTCACTCAAAAATTGAATCGCTCTTGTACATTTTTCTGCAAGTATTTTTTTTAATTTGCTTTAATGCATTGCATACGGTTATGTTCCACTCTTATATAAGTATTCACCAGATATTGCTGAAAAAGCCGACCATCGAAATGCATTGAACTTCAAAAGCCGGAGATCAGGATTTTTTAGGTTGATGTCTAAAGGAAAATATGTGGCAAGTTGAGGTCTAAGTGCTCATTGGTACTGAGCTAGCTCAAATCTAGTCAAGTTTTGATGGCTGGTATAAGGTAAGGAATTTTTATACAGAGAATCCAAAATTGCAAAATTTGGGTAAATTAGTGGATAAGTAAAGGGCCCAACACGACTGTCAATATTGTTCATGGTAACTAAAGATTTCCCACGTTTACGAATAATTAACTCTTTTTCTGGAAAGCTTTGGTCAGCGTGGAGGGTAATAATGGCACAAACTTCATTCTGAAGGGGGATGTTAAACCCTCTGTGATCAACGTCATTAGGTAATGTAAAAAGCAGCTTAACATAAGGCGGCTCTACACCTGCAGCAGCGCGTCTATTAGCTTCTTCTTCTACTTCCCGCATTATCATGAATCCAAGAGCAAACTGATTTTCAGATCTCAAAATATGTCCCAAGAGACTAATAAGACTCTCGCTGATACCATGATTAATTGGCATTGTTTATGCGTGCACTAAGAGCATCCTGATTAATCCAAATGTATATCTGTCCATATTGAGGCCGTTCAAATTTTCCATTATCATTTTGAGTAGGGTGAGCTGCTACATTAAGTTTGTGATAAACTTGACCGCTAGCGATATAACTACAAACTCCTCGACCGTTGACTGTCCAATCGTCATCTACGGTGAATGAAGCCATTGCAAAACATAAATTCAAATATGGAATCCTATCATAAAAGTCATCAGAAAATGGATGACGTCGAAGAAACGATCGTGCTAACTCGTTCGAAAATTCTGGATGTGGTAGATCTATCCTACCATGCAAGCAGCAGTCCCCACACGAATCTCAATGAATATGATTTGACACACGTTCTTCGGGAAAATGCAATGCTCCATAAAGAGTACAAGCAACACTAAAAGATTGCAAACTATGGTGAGAAATATCAGCTGTTTTTGCTGCCTTGTAGGAACTTATTCGGTTTAGCCGTAATGCTTGTTGTCATCTTGAATTTCTCCGTCGTTCTTCTTCCAATCGTTGGTGATGATCATCTTCTATATCACTCTTCTATACGCCTCTGAGCCGCTCGTTCATGCGTGTCTAGAAGCCGCTAATTTTTCTGTAAGTCTGATTCTTCTGTTCTTTGGTTATTTTGTCGTTGCCTTATCTTTTACACAATATAAAGTAAGCATATTGAATATTGACTTGGATAATCAATATTCTACAGCCCCTGGAGGACTCACGTAAACACTTTCAAAATTACATGATCAATACCATTTACTCTGTAGTAGCCATTAACCACACATGGAGAGGTTGTGTTGAAATATATTCCAGCTAAAATTTCAAAGTACAACTATAAAAGAGATTTTTTTTAAAGAAGTGTAAATGCCTCAGTAATTCATTTCTATTCCATGCCTACGCTGCGGTTTCCAAGTAAATAAAATATTCAATTGTTGAAGTAGTGCAAAAATTTGAGATTTTCGAGATGAAAACTAAAATTCCAGGAAAATACGATGGGTATACGGAAATTGAATGCAAGAACTAAAACACTTATTCTTTCATTTATCTAAAAGCAACATTTTAAATTTGTGTCAGGGGTATAAGCAATTAAACAAAGCAAACAAAAAAATCTCTGTATAACAAAAATGGAGTAGCCTAGCCTTTTTACATGTTAAAAATGCAATTTTTTCCCAATATCTTGTAAAAAAGAGTTTTCCCAGAGTCAAGACCTAGGTAAATCGCTTTTTCGTACTCTATAATAGTAAATTTGTAACTTTCATCAATATCGTTATACCAGTTTTCGAAATAAAACTTAAATATATACACACATCTATATATATATATATATATATATATATATATATATATACACAAGATTTTCTCGTTTAATAGTATAGGAGATACAAGATTTGCAGTCAGGTAGGTTTCCGGGATTCGCTTCCCTACAAGATTTGCTCGTTTAATAGCATTGGATCAGATCCATTAATCATTCTCGAGTTTAGAATTTCCTTAAGGAAGAAGTACATCATGGTTAATTATTAAAAAACTGGATAAAATTTACAATCTGCTTCACAATGGAAAAATGTCCACTAAAACTGCCTAATATCTATATTTATCAGGAGAAACTAAGGATTTTATTGAGGTCCATATGAGCTCGAAAGTATACTGAGTTTGTTGGGAATCTCTCGATGCATCTAGTCCGCAGCTCCTTTTTCAATGGCATGACTCACTCCACTATGCCCTCTGATAAGAATTTAGCATTAAATATATTATGAGGTGGCGGAGCCCTCTCATATTAACTTGTTTTTTTGTACATGAATCAATAATATCATTATAGAATCGGTGAAAATACTAGATAAAATAACCTACGCATTCAAATTACAGTGATGATGCCACTAAGTAACATGATCGTAGAAACGAACTATTCAGCGTGAAACCTGCCTCTCTTTTTGGGTTTCCTGTGAAAGACATTGCGCAAGTTCAATATTAGTTTCACTACTTCAATATTATTTATTTAAATATATATTTTATAATTGGGAGATTATGAAAACAGGCATAGTAGAAGCGGCAGAGAAGGCAATAAGAAGAATGGAAAAGAAGAGGGTTTCGAAAATCAGTGGGTTGCGAAAGAAATTACTAAGGAAATGGACTAGACGTCAGTTGAGAAAGCCAGAATTTGCTCATTATGATGCTCACCAACAATACGATAGTAGCATACTTAGCCATTTTATTGTTTAGTCATATTTAAGAGAGAAAAGACCGATTTTTATAACATGCTATGAGTAATCAAATGAGAGCAACTCGCACTCAGAATCAAACTCGTATTTTCTTGACCTTAGAACTCCGCTACTGTTATTAACTGCCAAATCATATTGAAAGCTTTCATATAGGTTATTTGGGATTATTTCTGTCAGTGTTACGAGAGTTTCACATAGTCAGAAAATACATGCTGGGGCTATGAGCAACTGTAGATGTATAAAGAACAAGGCAATAAATTGCACGAAGATATTCGTTTGGGCCACAAAAAAAGTCGACGACTTTCAGTGAACGCCCCATGTAGACTGGAAGATCTCTGGCGCTACTTCCTTATGCATCTCAATGAAGGCAGAGCGAAATCAAGTTGGGTATCCAAGAAAGGCCTCCCAGCAGCCTTCCACGACAGCCACACCCCTCCCGTGACTAATATTCAGGCCATGCCCCTTTCTCATCCTGTCAATTTGATCTTATCATCCGCATGTCTCTCACGTCAGATCGGTGAAAGCAAAGCACGTACCGGCGTAGTTACAGGAACAAATAGGTTAAATTAGGAGTAAGTTGGCAGTCATTTGCTCGACGACCCAATAATTAGGCGAAGTAATAGGTAAGAGAAACAGCCTTATTGACATTAACAATTATATTTAAAGTGGTCGTAGGAGATGTAGATCGTTTTTATATGATAAGGTTGACGGGATTTAACTTTATTTTTAAAACATACCGCTATTTTCTGATTTTTTTCAAACACACCTTGAACCTAAAAGTCGAAATGAATTTCCACTCAAGCCAAACTGGGCTTTAAGTTTTTTCCACATGCAACATGTATTTCCTTTCATGAAATGATTCCGTGCATTTAGTGTTGAAAAACGAATGTTGTAATTCCCGTTTTATCCAATCACTTTTTTAAATCTTGCATTCAAACAGAAATTAAGGTCACTTTAAAATCAAAATAAAGGTTATCCATACAAAATTACAAAGAAGTACGTTATAACGCATTTGTTATCAATTGCATATTATGACAGATAAGTTAAGAATAGTTTATTTCTATTCTCCATTCGGTCTACCAATTGATGCTCCAACACACTTTTCCTTATCTCAATTGAACAATACAGTAGTGATGCTAAGATTACAGTGAATGGATTACCGAAAGCTGCTGTTTCTTTGTTTATGAGTTTCTGCTCCACAATATTCGCTCGTTTTTGACATTTTTTTCAGAGTAAAAGAGAAGGTATTAAAAAGACCGAATTTGAAAACCAGGAGGGTTACTGCAATTCGCTCAACCGCAAACATTCAATCTCAATATTAAACCAAGGCATATTTATGCTCTACATTTGTGTTTCAATCTATTAATTGGACACAACATAAATATTTTCATCTTGAGTTTTCTGGATGTAATTAGAAAAATGTCAATGCATTTAAAATTTCAGAGGGGCTAGATATTCCCCAAACGTGAACAGCCTCCTGAGAGATAGATAACTACGTGATTTTCGTTAAAGTTGGTAGAAAACCCTTTCATATGATTGGTACCGTTCCCATTTTTACACAGTCTTCTATAAAATATTTTTAAAAGCATTGATCAAGTTTCAAAAAATGTGCAGTGCTTTTGCACTTTCCTTTTTTTCACACAAAAATAAAATTTTATTTATCACAAATCTTTTCGGTTCACTACGTTAGAGGTACGTATAATGTGAAAAATTGCATTTTCTATTTTCACTCTATTTAATGATATGAAAACCTCCATGTATATCTCGCAATATGCACTCAAGTCCGGTTTAATAATCTATGTACTGTTAAACATTTTCTCGGAACGATAATGCTCACATCAACAAACTGGCACTCCGGCATATGTCACCTACGTATAAAAACCAAAAAACTCCACGATCTGATGGTTAATGCAAATCTCTCTCTATAAAAGCCAACCTCAATATTATTAATAACGTTTCTTCATCGGCTTGATTCACAAGCCATTGAAATGGCGTTGACTTAAGCAGGATTGCGACTCACGAGGAAAATGTCGGTATCATTTTTGGTTCGGGAGACGATGCCGTTTTAAATCAATTTTTGCCGTTTTTATTTTTACAATCCTTGTCGCATTTTCTCCTCCCTATTTCCTCCCACCCGGCCCTAAATAAGCCCTCCTTTGGACCCCTCATTCCTCCCCCTTCTTATTTCTTTCCCCCCTTTCTTCTCGCCCCCAATTCACGCACCCTCCACCGACTACCGCATGCATTTTTCATACTCTCATTCCTGTGTCGGAACGAAAAGGGTTGCAGAGGCATTCAAGCCGCGGGAATCGCTCCTAAAACATAAATTAAAGCTTTTTCCGTTTCTTCTCTCAAAGCGGCCCGGTCCTCCTCAGCTACGAGGAAAATGGCGAACATAAAGGCTTAATCACAGAGCGAGGAACGCGGTGGTGCATACGAAAAATTGTTTCCGAAAAATATTATTCTGTCCCCTCCCAAATATTTGAGAAAAGTAATTTTACGAGATGGGAATTACAATGTACCGGCGAATTCTTGGCGAGCGGGATTAAAACTCAAGAATTTTGACATGAATGAATTCTTAAAATCATGGAATGGTTACTCTAGCACCAGGGTGTGGTGCTATCAATGATACCTGCCTTTTAATTACCGAAAGTTTCGACTTTGTGGAGGTCATTATTAAAACAACGGAAAACAATGTTGTTATAGGCGTAGGCATTTTTTAATTTGACGAAAAAATGGCCAAGAAGTTACAAGTTCAGGAAGATCATAAATTCGGAAGTGGTGAAGAGTTGAAGGTAAACTTCTTTTACGTCAAAATAAACCTGCGCACATGATTTAAGAAAAAATAAAAGAAAAATATCCCGATAGAATCATTAGCACCAGAATACATTCACATGAAAGAACTTTTTGAATAGATACATTGTGCCTCTGACAAAAACTGGTATAGAATGAAATGCCCTCTTTTCTGAATTTTCGATTTAACCCACATGTTTTAAAATTTTAACTCGGGCTATAGAAAGTGCATTCTCATACATTTAGATCAGAATTCTCAATGGGTAGTGAATGCAAAAGATGAAAGTTCCCGATGTCACCGTGTCCAAAGTAGTCTCCTTGCTGGGAACTAGCCTATCCTTTCGAAATGCAATTGCACCAGCGGGAACCAAAGCTGAAGGGATGAAAGCATAAAAGCTTAAAGAGCTGGGAGAATAAATAGGCGGAAAAAACAATAGATGGAGTGAGGAAAATATTCTGCCCTTTCTGGAAAATGATACACGTGCTCTTTTCAGACTTAGTTCTTCCTTGGAGGGGATTATAATTCGCCCTTTGGTTCAAAGGGTGGCCAGACGACTAAGCCAGTGGGCTTGAGCACGCGAAATGTTACAAGAGGGCCGTATTATGAGATTAATGTCGCACCTGGATCAGAATGAATTTTTTCCCGATCTTACTTATCTTGCTCCTGTGCAACTTAAGATTCACGAAAGAAAACGACCCTTCATGTAATCACACTGATGTAAGCTGCAGGGCGGAGGATGCTACACACCATATCCTTAGCATATTAAAACCAATTTTCTCTACACTATTCTAAAAAGTTGAAATATGGAAGCCACTTGAAAGAAGTATAATTACTAGTATTAAAATTGGTGAACAATGGTCAAATAATTCACCTTTAGTTTTTTCAAACAATGGATAACATGCTTTTGTTTTAAATATTGATGAAAAACTGACACTACCCATATAAGCTGCGGCCACAAAATAGTGATTCTCACAGGGAAAATGTCTGAAAATTTGGAACGAGGTCTGTAAATCCTGAACGATACCTGTTAATCCTGAACGATACCTGCGAAACCAACAGTCAGGCCACAATAATTCAAAATACGTAGTCTAAAAAAACTCGTTCTTCTCGGAGTAAATGTTTGATCACTCCGGTCGCAGGCCTCAGGAACGCAATCAAAACAATACCTAGAATCTGCAAATAGAGGTAAGTTGCCGAGTTCCGTTAGGTTGGGGCGGGGAGAGCGAAAAAAGTCCCGGAGTTTGAGGTTGATGAAAGGGTGGTGGGCGCGAATCGGTTGGGAGGAGGAGGAGAGGGAAAAGGGGGATCCAACAATGCAACGGAGCGGAGGAAACAGTGCAAGGAGGCTGAAATTGGAAAAGCAATTGACGGCGCGAAATGAAGGGACTCCTCCTGCGACGTGCTTTTGTGGGAACGACAATTCACCCGAGTGAAATCACCGTCATTTCGATGACTATCCCGTTTCGGACCTCGATATATATCTCCGTAAAATTAGGGCTGAAATTATTTTTCCAGAGTAATCACAGCGAAATTACGACTCGCCAGTGAGATTCCAAGAAGCTCTAAAATAAAAATTAGTTCCGTTTAGCTCTTAAAATACTTTTCCGCGTTCTACTTGGGAAAATTTCAAGGTAGCGCGCCCATTCTGACTCTCTCAAACAATAACGAAACGGAGCCGCAATTCACTGGAGACATCTTTTCTTGTCTTCGTTCTCAGTCAATTGCACAGAATATGCAAAATTGATAGAAACATTTGAATGAGTGATTGTCTTACTATGCCAGATCGAATATTTGAAGGGGCAACGGCCGGCCACGATGGTAACACCGGTTCCCGATCAGTCACCGAAGTTAAGCATCGTTGGGCTCGGCTCGAGTTTGGAGGGGTGATCCTCCGATTCGTCCGAGTACTGTTGCCCCTGCCTGCACGTGGCAGACAGTATGTGCGAAATGACCTTAGCCGTCGAAGCACGTTAAACAAAATTACTAATTACTCGAATATTTGATGGGTTTTACGGTTGGAGTTCATGTTCTGCAACAAGACATCAAACACAACAACTATGGGCTAATCACGAGAGGCAACTTGCGCAAGGAGTAGGATTCCAGCAGGACTACATATTATTTTCATTTGAGGAAATGTCCATTTAAAAACTCTTCGATTCCTCAATTGCTCATCTTACAAGTCCACATCCTCGAGAAAGATAAGCATAAAAAATTAATTTAAGGAAGAACGCTCGCATTCATGAAAATCTCCCCTGACTGTCGGTTGATCTTCGACCATAAATCACTGTCAAGCTCAAGCCAGCCTATTTCTCTCTAGTAAGGTTGCCAACTGCACAAGCTACCCAGAAATGCCGATCTATGCAAAAAAAGGACTTAAATGGACGCATATCCATGCATTATTGAACGGCAACAAATTTCCTAGATTTTTACGCGCGGCCTTCATATGCAGATATCTTGAAGACGTCCATTCGATCTTCGAAGGAATTTCTGCTCGTAATGTCTGTTGGATCAGGGGCAAAAAGTTAAACCAATTACATACCGATCGTATTCAAAACAAATTATCTGTAACACCATAAATGCTGACGCAGGCTTAGAGTCGCGCTTGGACACCGCCCGCGACGCCTTACATAAGACACGCTGTAAAATTTCCACAATTCCAAGGAGACGACGTTGAAAATTCAAGAGGCAAACGCAAAAGAGTAACTTTCCACTCTTCTCCTTCTCTCCACTCGATGTCAACTACTTCTTCGAATCGGATAACGGCTCGGTGACCCTTCCGTGACGCTGTTCATGTTTGCTCAGGGCAATTTCAATAGGGCGGCGAATACCTCGAGATTTTTTCGACAATGAACGATCCTGGGTGCTCCGCTATCTCCGTGATTCTCGTGAAATACCGGACCCTCCAAAGTTTAGTGCCTCGGATTTTTTTGCCGAGAACGGTAACTCACGGGTTGGGAGACAATGTACCCTCAACAAACGGGAAATTGATCTATTTCGCCGAGGCAAGGTGAGGAGTTTTCCACCATCGTAACGTGAAATACGCAGGAGAGGTAAAAGCGAATCGACATTATGGTCAGCTAACAGAACGTGAGAGTTTTCACGATTAATAAAGCCAAAAGGTGAAATCGATTTAGCTAGAATTAATAGGAAAAAATCAGTAGGACCATTAGTAAATTTGGCTTTAGGTATTCATGATTATATCGAACAAGGTCGCATAACATATTTGTATTGGGACAAGCATCCCCGGGGTGGGATTTAAATTTGCCTGGCCAGCACGTTACAGAGCATTCGAAAATGAAGAAAATTTTAATCTCAAAGCCAGACCACGTCATTTGTTGCTATTAGGTGTTCTGATTCTGCGTTTCAGTTTCAGTAAAAAACAATATCAAACCTCATGGCCATGAATTTGGATGTAATATAATGTGAAAGTTAAAATATTGGTTGAATTTGAATTGAGTGATATGAAATTTATTTTATCATAATTTCTAATGATGAAAAAGAGTTTCTTTTAACAACTTTTAATTTGTCAAACGAAAAGTTTTACGAGACACAACTTTTATTGAATTACATCATGTATACGTCTGAATTTACCTATATAACTTGTCTGCTTGGTGTAATAATAACTAAGCAACAAACGCCAGCACTACCAATGGGGAATTAATTCAGTCATGGGGAAGTCAAATAGCAAGCCATGAATGATGTCAAGCTTGTTTTATGGATGTGACGCAAAATTAGTGGAAAACGTTGAATTGTGAACAATGCGATACGTGTTTAAGTAGCCATTGTGCTACGCTAAAGAGAGAAGCTTCACAAGCTTTGAGTGAAGCAGTTTCTCAAAGTGTTTTTGCTCAAGTAATTTTATTCACATTAATGAATTTTTGAAGGTGCGTGAGCCAGTGACAGAGTTTATTAAAATTATAGAAAAAATTGCTAAACTACGTACCTTCAGCGCTAATGAGATACAATTCTTTTAATCTGTAGTTTAGTAAATGTTTAAAGGGAAAATTCCATATTTTCTAACAGTATGATAGTGAAAGGTGAGTTAGGAAGGGGTAGAACGAGGAAATCGTGTTTGAATATGGAGAAAGAGACTCAAGAGGAGGAAAGAGGAGTCTTAAGAACAAATCAGCGCGTATAAAGCAATGCATGAGTGTGGCAGAAACGAAGGAGGTTTGTAAGGATACGGTAAAACGGAGTAAATTATGAAAATGGAGCCATTTTCCTAGGTCTAACGCCTAGAATTTTGGCAGTGACTACCCCGAAAGGAAACTGCGTGATCGATATGTTTGTATATCATCAGTCAATATACTTTTTTGCTCGAAATAAAGTCACTAATCAAAGTTACCATACCTAAAATAAATTTTATCCACATACTTTTTCACTCAAAGTCACGTATTATTCCAGCGGCTAGATAATTTAAACGATCCTTCTCTGTCATATTGAATAAGAAGATAAGTTTTTCTCAAGGGAAAAATGTTTTACCTATTGCTGCAATTGTTGATAAATTTCTTCCCTTCTAATATGTCACTCATAAGTACTATCGCAATGGCATTCTATTAAGAAGGCAATAAAAATTGAGATCCTATTTTAATTGGCAAGATCTCTAAAAAGGTCATGAGTAAAATGACATGGTGGGTAAGAAAGTAAGAAGATCATTTCGACCTTTCCTTCCTTAATCGTAACACTTAGCATATTAATGCACCCGAGAATACGATATCCATATAGATCCATAATTTAGATTTTGATACGTTAAATATATCTATAGGGCAAAGGCCTGCCGCGATGGAAACACCGGTTCCCGATCAGTCACCGAAGTTAAGCATCGTTGGGCTCGGCTCGAGTTTGGATGGGTGATCCTCCGATTCGTCCGAGTGCTGTTGCCCCTGTCTGCACGTGGCAGACAGTAATGCTAACCTTAGCCGTCGAAGCACGTTAAACAAAAATACTACTACTAATATATCTACGGGGTAAAATAGTTGATTCGACTCAACCTAGCTCCAACGCAAGGCATTCTTGTTTCTTACAACTCTTCACGTAATGAGAATTCATAACGTCATTCGGGCGCAAGGCTCGGATGAGCAACTTGCTATTGCGATGCTCACTCACAATCAGTCCACGAGTGGACCTCGGGTCTTTCCTCACCAGTTTCCGCGGTCGACAGTAAGCCGCCGGAGAAAGGATTGGAAGACATTCAAAGCGACCCGTGGAACCCGTCACGTTGCCACGCATCAAAAAGCCACCGAACTCCGCCTCATTTTTCGAAACGCGCGTCGTCTGAAGATCCAAAGAGCACACACTAACGTACCGAGTCGCCTCTGCGTTATCTCACATTCGGAAAGGTCACGACCCGGACGAGGAAGGAGGAGGTTGCTAGGGAGGAGAGTGAGCGGAAGGATAGGAAGAGAGGGAGAGAGAGAAAAGGAGAAGAGAGATGAGCCGAGGTAGGGATCCGAGTACCCCAACAGCTGTGAACTTATTAAACACTTTTTGTGCCCCTTCTTCCGCCCCTCCTACGCCCCCCCTCCCTCCCTCTCTCCACCCGCAGGGGTTATCTCAGGAGCTCCACCCCCCCCCCCACTCCCCGTCTGACTCAACCTCGCTCTCCCCTCCCCCCCACCAAATCCCCCATCTCTTCATCTCTCTCCAGGCACGTCCTCCTGGATCCCAGAAACCCTTATCATCCATCCTCTCTCCCGTTCTATATCCCCAGTTCCAATTTCCCATTCTCTGCCCATTCGTTCTACTTTCTCCACGCATAAGCCAAAGCGACCCGCGATAACCGCGCCCGTGGAAATGAAATCTATAGGTTTTTGGTGGAGGAGGGTGGCGGGGCCTACTGTTTTGCCAGTCCCGCGAACCCCAGCGCCATTCCAAGCTCGAATAATGGCAGCATAATCTGGTTCCCACCCATAGTTTGAGATAGAATGTGGTTTCACGCAGGTCACGTCGTTTGCAATTGTTTTTTACTCACCGTCACCTAACTGCTGAAATCAGGCATAGAAATTAATTTTACTCGCACACGATGAACAGGTAACGTGGAACCTCTCGTTTTACTTCTCATTGTCAGTATACGAGAGTAAGAATGGAATTCCTTCCGCAAAACAGGCCTTCCGCATTTCACTGCAATTTAGTTTTGCTCCATTTGAAAGGACAAATATCGTCATGCCGCATGTTCGCGGTGCATATTATTTGACTCTTCATTTGGGATTCAATATTGATTGAAAGTTTTTAATTATAGCAGCGTCAGTTCCTTAATGAATGTATAGGTTCTGTAGAAGACCTTTGGCGACAAGTTGCGAGTTTGAATAAAATTTATCCAATTTTTAAAATAATGACAACATTGTCAGAGAAAAATTAGAATATAGATAGTTATTAACATCCGAGTTTTCCATTCAACTAGCCAAAACAGTTGGGCTACATAGGTGTATTTACTCGGAGGTTATTTTTTCTTACGGAAATTATTCTAACATGCAACCCAATTGGAACAATAATCAATTCATGGGTCTTAATTCTGACTATGATGATTAAAATGCTCAGAATTATTTGAATGCTTGAACTGCTTTCACACACGAATAAAAAATATATGAACCATTAATAATAAATTTCTTCGCAAGAACCGAAAAACACAAATAAAATATCTGTATTCATTACAGTACATGAATATAAGTACAAATGGGAAAAGGAAACACGGGAAGGTGTTAGAGCAGAGGTGCAAAGACATATAATGAAGAAACAAATATCAGCTAACCCTTAAACGGATACCAAGCGTCAATCCAAAAGTAATATATTTCGTAAGTTTTGCGTAGAGAAGGAGAGAGAATGAAAACGAGAAAGAGAGATAAATGGACGACACCCATATGGATGGATTAACTTTAAGGAAACGACTATTGTACGATAGAGCGTGAATTCCGTGACATGGATTCGGGGTTCTTTAAAACACCAGAAAATTTGAAATATGTTGTACTTAAAAGTGCTCCATTAGAAAGGCACAAGGAAAAATTCTGCTCAGTTAAACAGCACAGTTTTCACCATTTTCCGATGCATTGAGAAAAACGCCTATCAAACTTCTCTCACGGTAATACAGAAAAGATGAAATACGCGGCTTTCGACGGAAACTATAACTTTAATTAAATAATTAAGGCAAATTGTCATTTTGCTGGAAAATGCAAGCTATTCCGCCGGTGCAACATTGCTTTCATGATTATATTTAAATAAAGAAAATTGATAATGATGAAAACTTCGCACTAGATCGGTGCTTCACCGGAAGACTGATTTTGTATTTGAGTTCACGCGACATTCCTTATCCAATGAATTCCCATTAAGTTCTGCATTTCTTAAAATTGCAACGTGGAGCTCTTGGTCTAGGAGGGGAGGGGAAAAGGAATGGGATGTGCGTATGAAGCCTCCCTCAGTACGGAGCAAATTTGACTCCCCAATAGTCTACCACACCACCCAAGGAGGAAACAAATACACCTGTTTCCAAAATATTTTAAATGATTCTTGTTCCCGCCTCATTCGCTACTAAATACAAAGTATACAAACTAATGAAACCGTACCTAAAAGTATTCGTAAGGTGACTGATTCTGTACGGATCAAAGGTGTTGACCATTGAGAAAGAGAGAACAAACAAAAGCCAAGAGGAATTCTGTCGTCTCTTTTTTTTCAATGTTCTAAAAAGAAGAGAGACCCACGAGGAGGATCAAGAAGACAGGTATAATATGACATTAATTTATGTGCACAGAAAAATAAAAGAGAAGAGATCCATAGAGAACAGCTTTCTGTATATAATAACTAATTCCACCCCTACAAAAGCCCGGAAACCCCAAATCAACACTAATTCGTCAGAATGTTTGTAGTGCAAACTTGAATGGACGTCCCAGCGACGAAGACCTATAGACGGCGCATGGCCCAAATATTGAAGGAGGAGTACGTCATCAGGGTGTAAGGGAGCATTGAATCGAGGAGAATGGAGGGCTGCAGTGAACCATTCTTTTGATTCGAAAACGGTTCATGTCCATTTGCTGGGGCTCAAGTAATGACAGCATCGAGTACGTGCCCTCTATATGGAAAACAATAACCAACCAAGGAGAGTGGAACACGGTTCGCACAAACTTTGACGCAGACACCCTAACCACCGCATCAATACAATGCCGAAGAAACATTTTTTCTCCGGACGGCGATAGGTGGGCTGAGAATTGCGATAAGAATGGGAAAGGGGATTTTGGTGCTGGGTGGGTGCGGCACCACCACCGCCAGCATCGGCGGCAGCTCCCTCGCAGCAGTTCCCGGGCATCGCCTCTCCTTCCCTCCCGCCGCAATATCCAATCCTCCTCCTCTCGCCCCAACTCCTCATCTGGCCCTCCCTTTCCTTCCTCCCGACCACCTCACGGCATCGACTCCTCCCGCGGAGAAAACCCTCCTCCCCCCAGCATCACGGTCCTCCCGCGCACCCCACCTCCCCCCCTGTTCGCTTCCGTGCTACACCTCTCCCCCACACCCCCTCCCCCACCACACCAACACACAGTCACATTCACATGCCACGCCCCCCACCACCACCACCCCCATCTCACATCACCCCTCCTGCCCCTTCCCGCTCGGAAGAAGAGAAGGCGCAAAAAATCGGGCAGCAGCAAGCGAGAGAGCGAGTAGGACGTGGCAGAGAGGAACTTTGTGCCGGGCAGGGGGGGAGTGCAGGGGGGAGAAGAGAAGGAACGAGGAGTATAAGGGGGAGTAGAGGGTATTAGCAGAGAGAGAGGACGGCGTAGAACAGTGAGTGGGATGGATAGGCGCGTTCGGCCGCGGGGTGGGTGGGATGGCCGAGGAGGAGAGCGGTGTGGGATAAAGGGGGCGCATTGGGGGGGGGGGAATAGTGGGAAGAGGATGGTGGGGGATAAGAAGGTTTTCGGGGAGGGCGGGGGAGGGAGTGGGGAGGATTGGAGTGGGCGGTGGCGTCGTTGGGCGCGGAAGGACTGCAAAAAGCGGGTTTTGTGTCGGGAAGGGGGGGGAATGGATTGGCGGGGGAGGAGGATGGAGAGAAGAAGGATGATGCTTACGGGAGAAGGAGAGAGGTTGAGGGGGGAGGCAGCGGGAGGAGTGAGGATAGGATGGCGATAAAAAACGGGAACGAGTTAAAGCAGAGAGAGAGCAGAGGAGAATAGAGAGGGATGGTGAAGGAGGGAAGGGGAGAGGAAGGTAATGAGAAGGAGGGGGAGATGGAAACAATAAATAAATAAAGGGAAAGAGTTACGCTAAAATAAACGAGAGCGTAGGGAAAATAAGCTGGGAATAATGGGAGAAGGAAACCCTATGCAAAAAGTGTAGGAAAGGGAGGCCTTTGTAGAGCGCATTAGTCCCCCTTAAAGTAGGAAATGCAGTAGAGAGGAATTTAAAATTGATGAGCGGGAGGGCCGGTGGAGTGGCGGGCGGGGAGCAATCGGTGGAGCGGTGGGAGACAATACGCGGACGAGAGGAGGAAATGGCCGGGGAAATGAATGCACGCCCTCTGATATTCTGTGCAAGAGAGAAAGGCAAGGGATACCATCTCAACTTAAACTACAAGTACTCAAAAATGGAAGCAAATAAACAGTGACAAAGCTTCAAAGACTCTTGAAGGAGTTTGTTTTCTGAAACAGTAATGGATAAATAAAATGACATCCTGCTATCAAACCAAATAGTATTGTTGCATTATAGTGGCTCTCATCCATAAAATGGAGAATTAAAAATGAGGAGAGGCCTATTAGTGGCTCTCATCCATAAAATGGAGAATTAAAAATGAGGAGAGGCCTATTATGGAGTGCCATGATTAAAAAAAAATAGTTTTCTAATTAACACAATTTGGGCATAACAATAATGGCTTCGGACTATATAATAGTAATACAATATTTAATTTACAATGGAATTTAATAAATCAAAATAACTTCTGCCCTTGGAGCGATCAATATCACCGATAGCAAGCTTTACCAGTAGGTGGCTTGACTTTGCCAAGCTTTCTTGGTCACAGAATATGAAGAACTGAAATGCATTGACATAGATCAATCTCAAAGAAAGATGCAACTTTCATTAACTGTGGCCAACAGCATAAACATAGTCTTTGTGGCTCATTTTGGGATTGAGGACATTTGGGAATAAGTGAGAAGCTATGTTTTATTAACTCCAGAGTTAAAAAATTATCATGAGTTTTCTTTCTTACTAATAATTTTTTTCCAAGGATTGCACTAAATGAAAGAAAAACGCAAATTGGCCGTAGATTATAGTGATACAAACAACAGTCTTAGTAGAGCTACATAGTTAGTTACCATTGAGTGGACGATTAGAGTATTTTGTGGAATTTAATCAGAAATGTAAAATTAGCAAGTCGATAGTGTCGAGACGGTTGCGATCACCCCTTGTTCTATTGTAACCAGAATTATATTACTCTTCGCTTATCTTCGGCAAATATGTACTGAATTGCTCGTTGGCTAATTGGTAGAATTTGGGTAAGAAGTCAAAAGCTAATAAAATGCCTCTTACCATGAAAGAGCCCTCTCAAAACAGGGTGTCTGTATACAGTATACAGGCGCCATTTAATATGCCTCCCTCGATAAGCTAAAATCGAATTTGCAACAGGCAACACATTTGCGTGAAGAGTAAACGTTTTCGCATAAGAATATCTACTTTATACCCAATTTGGAAAAATATTTTAGATTTGAAACACTTATTTACTGAAGCATTACCTAATAATTTCATGATGAAAGTGCCACATCAAATCGTTATTCTGAGTATAAATTGTAGTGAGTAAATGTAAAATACGGGGTTTTTAGGGATACCTTCATTAATTCATTGTACTAACTATATCCATAAAAGTAGATACATAGATACTTCATATTTGGTAAATGTATCACAGCCAGTTAATTGGGAAACGAAGTTTTCGGGATCTCCTTCCTTAAATTAACAAAACTGACACGCGGTTCACGAAAATGTGATGTAATTCTTTACAAAATTGGCATTAATATTCAAAAGAATTAATACCACGCAGTAAATTGAATTCTGTGAGCCACAATAATTCTCCAGCTTATCAGCACGTTAAACTGCCTTCTCTTATGGGTGAATCTATTGATCGTCCTTCTGCGATCTATCTGCTCGTCACGAAGTGAATGCGCGCTTGTCTATCTCCGTACTGACGTCGGCAAGGACCCTGGGATGTGGTCGGAGCCATAGATATATTAGCTCTATTGTCTGAACTAGAGCGACAGCGAATAAATCGAAATCGATAGTTGACTATGCTTGGAGCAGAGCCAAATGAGATAGCAGCGAAAGCAATGTTTTTAGATTTTTTGCAAAAATTTGTCGCGTGGCAGTCTTCTTGTGAAGGCGTCGCACAAAACCGGAAAAACCACGGGGTCGACAATGAGGTGGTTGAATGAGGTTAACAAAAATATTTCCTTAAAATATTGACAATAGCCAAGAGGGAGTGGATTGGTATTCAGGCTTTTGGTTCTGCGATTAAATTATTTAATATTATGCAACAGTTTCGCCGTGCTATGCAGCATAGCACGGCGAAACTGTTGCATAATATTAAATAATTTAATCGCAGAACCAAAAGCCTGAATATCATAAACATGAGCAGCGAAAATCTACAAAAAAAGGGAGTGAATTGTTTGATCAATCGGGCGCTATTAGACTCGACGGCCTGGTTTTATAATGTCTGATTAACGTTAACCATAAGACGACGTACCTATTACGTTAACTTAATGCTAACTGAGAGATTTGGTTACATCAGACTGTCATCAGTTGGTATTAAGGATTATGCTTCATTATTTGGAAAAAAACTGATTTTCCCCCATGTTTTCGAAGTATTCTACTCTTAGAAGCCAAAAGTGGTAGCGCCAATAAATATTTGGGCGAATTTAACCAAGAATTATTCTACTACGCTAAGTACATCAATGTGACGCCAACATTAGAGAGCTGAGGTTAATTTATCATATGAATAAATGTCTCACTCTTATAGTTAGATTGATGTAACACTTCCCAACACAAAAGTACTCATCAAGATATTTGTCATCATTAAATTGAAAATTATCGACACTGCATGAGATTGTTACAAGATTGTCGCTACAATGCTTTCCTAATGCGCTTTGTTGCAAACAGAGATGCTGTTTTCATTTATTTTGAATTTTATTTTATTGACTTGATGCAAGATGGAATAATTTATTAGCACAGAGTACCGAGCGAGGGAGAGAATAGGAGCCGATTAAGAGAGGGGGGAAGCATAAAAATATCGATAAATTATGTGCAATCATGGCCAAAGCCCACACAATTATGTTACGATGTATATACTTGTTATTCTATTAATTGCTTATCATACTAATATTTCCTCTACTCTGTGTTCCTTACAACTAATACTTTACATTTTTCCGGCATATATTGACGAAAAAGGAATTAGCAACATTATATATATCTGTAGTTCTTGAAGTGTCCACCATCTTATATACCTTTTTAAATAAATATAATTCGCGGAATCAGCTTACGTAAACAAATATTAGTGCTAAACGCGATGAATAAAATTTTTGTTTCCCAAAAAACTTTTACGTAAACACTCTGGGGTCCGCGCGCTGATGTTGTATCTTTGGGTTGGGTTGTATCCACGAGGATATACAACATACTCACTCATTCAATATAAAAACAACATATTATGGTGGGATATACTCAATGTGAAACATTTACTATTCCACATAAAATTTCTATATCATTTAAAAATTAAAATAGTTTTAAGACAATATTTTTAGTTTACTTTTTCGATCAGCGATCCCACAGAAAATTCTTCGCGACCTATGAGTTGACAACCAGTAACATAGATAATTATAACACTGATAACACGTAGGTCTTCATCGTTTGCCATTGGTCACAAGGCCACAACAACAAAGTTCACTGAAGTTTTGGAATGATGATAAAAGTGAAGGTGAATGCGGCGAAATGTGCGTATGTTACGTAGATAAAAAAATAACGATTAACCGGCAAGATGCGGTGGAATATCATGCATAGCGAAGTAATCACACTTATTGTTAGAAGAGCTCCTAAAGTTATGATATAAATATTAGTGAGTTTATCTTTACTTTTCGTGAGTTATTCTTCACTTTACTTTGAAAACCAGGGATGGGTTGAGTCACATGAAGATGGAGTAACCGATACGTTTCCTCAGTGATAGAAGTAATTGATAACTTCTTGAAACAGTAATTTTCCCTTCGTTGAACACGGAGGAAATATCATTTGACAAATTGCAAACAGGTGATGGAACATATTCACTCATACAGTTTTCTCATAGGAATAGAAATATGTAATTCAAACGCCGCACCTGGTGGATTTTGAACCACAAAAGGGCAAGTTATGGAATATGCAACGGAAGCAAAGAAGAGATGCGCAGAACGGATGCACAGTGTTTTCAACGACGCAATATTCTTATTTTCATATTCAGACAGGTTTTTCCATATTTAATGCGGAATTATATATTTGACAAAGAGCAGCTCCATGATTAAACGGGCATGTCCAGACCAGTCGTGTTATTCTGAAGCTTAGATAGTGTTCTTTCATTCAAATTCATCGAAATATTGAGTACTTTCTATATTTTTCTCAATATTTCCGGTTAATTTCGTTCAATTCAAATATTTTGTGCTCTATTGTTCCCTCATTACGTTGAAAACCTCAAATGTTGGGCAAAGTTTAAGACAAGGAGAAAACATGCATTAACTCTACAACCTTTTCAAATAAGACAAAGGCTTAGTCCTCGTTTCCAACTTTCGTAGGTCAGAGCTTTATTGGTCACTTTTTCTTGGAAATAAACGCAAAATCACGTCAAAATCATAACCTAGGCTCCCAAGTATAAGGACAGTTTTTATCTGAACAAGACGGGTGCTCCCTTGCCCGAATTTTATCCCTAGGTAACTTAAATGTATTCATAGGTTGAATGGAATTTCACTGAATTTCCTTGTCAGCATATATTTTTAACAATTAGAAAACAATTGTTAACTATGGAAAATCAGTATCAACAGGATATTTTTCCAAGAAAATGCATGTTTAATGCTACAAAATAATAAGTTTCTCAATTTTGCATTTATCATGTCAAACCAATGATTAAATACATGTCAGTCCCCACCGTTACGTTCATTCTCGTCCACGTGCTAAGTTCTACGCATTTTCCATCATTTTCGAATCATATTTTTGGAGGTGATAAATTCATCGATCTTCAAGTGTAACCTTCGACTTGCTCCGAGACAAAATCAAAGCTTTCTTCCCCTCCACTACCTCTTTCCTCTCACAGCCCTTTGCGGCATCTGTTCCCGCCGCCCTCCGCCGCACCAATAACCTCTCCTCAATCGCTTCCTGCCACCCTCTCCCCTGCACAGGTCCGCTGCCGCCGTCTTTGTCCCCTTCGCCCGAAACGCCTTGGGGGGGCCTCGGTATGGACTTCCCTATGTCGGTCAGTGGGTCTTCCTTGCGGAAGGGAGAAGATGATCTCCCAGGCTTGTGCCACTTAAATCGTCATCCCTAAGCCGCGATTCCCCTTTGAATACCTTTGTATGCCATCTTCGTCCGTCAAGACATCTCAATCCTGCTTAGTAATGACGCTTCCACATTCCAATAGCCATGCCTGGGATGCACATGCCTTGAGATGGCCTTCGCCGTATATCGACGCATCGACGTCTCGCGGTAAGGAGACTCGCTTCGACTGTCGCCCCATGATCGGTTTCTTGCGGAATCCCTAAAGGGAGAGATCCTCATTACCGAACGATAAACTGGAACCGGCATCTATTCCATGGAGAGTTCGAAAGCTCAAACAACTCTACTGGGAGGTATCATCCCTTGGTATTCTACTGTTCAAGATCGGCAGGTTTTTGGACTGTCCGCATAAGGCAAGGGTATCCCACTCCAGAGTATCATTGAAATTTCATTCTCATAATTATCTTATATCTCATCATTACGTCTGTCTAAGTTTTTCATGCGACCTTAATCCCCTTATTCAGTTCAAGAATTCTTATTCTATTCCTCTTCGCGCTTACCTAATATGTTCACCTCTATAAGCCCCTTCAATCTCGCTCGAAACACTTGCTGAATTCTCCGAATCGCCGCCACCAATCTCTTTTCCTTCTCCACCATGCATAACAACCCTCATTCCTCTTCCTCGCTCTTTAGCTCACCCTTTCCATCCTCCTTCACAGCCACATCCTAAAAGCTTCCAGTTCACGCGCATCCTCTCTCCGCGAAGACCAGCTCTCCGATCCATGCCAGAATATGCTCCATATTAAAATTTACCCAGATCATTCATTTTTTCTGAGAAATCTTCTCACAATTCCCTTCCCTCAGAAGGTGACTCCTCACCTATTACAATCCTACACCTAATTCCCGCACTGCTTCACTCATTTTCATCCAAAACACACCAATAATACGGGAACAATTCCACTTGCTCTATTTTATGCCCTACCGCCTTCGTGAACTCATTTCATTGCTCTCGCTATATTTTATGCCTTATCAGCTTTTCCTGTCATGGAGCTGAAGGTCTGTTCTGGAAGAATATATTTCTATCATTCATGCGCATTCAGTAAAAGGAGCCCAAATATCGGAGCAACATTTGCGATAATTGGGCTTCTAGAGTTGGAATCGGCTCGGATTGTGATTCCAAATAAGACTTTCGTCCTTCTCTCGCTTACTCTTTGTCTTTGCCATGATTACTTGTTAATGTTGTTTTTCCTTATCCGAATATTTTTTCAATGTATACGTTACAAATTTCCCAAAAATAGCGTGTATATTATATCACACATAACAAAGAAGAGAGAATGTGGATATCAGATGTGGAATTATTTCTCGTGTACATCGAAAAGAGTCTCAGGCGTTGGCCATTTTCCATGTTATCACCTTAGAAGATGACATCGGTACAGCGCAAGATGCAGGCGCAATGGAACAACTTCCGGAATATATCAAAGAAAATGTTTTTCCATGCATAGCATGTTTGTTTCATATTATATCATTAGTAACGAAAAAAATTTTGCTTGGAATTGTATTATTCCAAGCAAACTTGAAAATTTCCATAAATAAAGCCTGGTTATAGTGTTTTATTACAAAACCCCTTGAGAGTCTACAGATAATTCGATCTGATTAACTACATGTTTTAGTCGGTTGAATCAAACAGCATCTTAAGTCTTAAATTTAATCCAATATATGGCTTATGGCAGGCTCATGGCATATTCAGATCAAGGACCCGTCGAATTTCGCCCCATGAATGTGAATTGCTACGAAGAACAAATGCAAAAGATTCACGTCATCATTGAATGTAACAGTAGGATCAGATACCAACATGCATCGCTTTGGGTAATGAGGCCCCACTCAATTTATAGTGCATGTTCAAAGTAAAATTGTGACAAGCAACGTCAAGAAAAACCAGTTACTTACAGTGCTATCCTGTAATGGAGCGACTACCGTTTTAACGAGCAAGCATTTTTCCTTTTCTTGCTGGGTCGAAAAAGATTTTGAAGGTCTTTTAAGGTACACACAATAGTCTTATCTTGTTTCTTTATTTAAGATTTTTCTTGAAGACGCTGAGCGTTGCTAACAAGGCCTTAGAAACGAGCAAATACACAGGGTTTTTAAAAAGAACGTGAGTGGCTGCATGCCTTCAAAGCGGCAACGGCATTAATCAACAGTCCATAAAATAAATCGATCATTTCCAGAAATACTACTACTCAATGCTCAAGACATTTCTTCGCTGTTTTTTTTCTCCCTAGATACTTTCTCTACCAACGGATCTTCCAAAATCATAAAGCCATTTATAGCATCATGAGTTATTTTTTCTTTGACTCCTTAAGGGACATCGTCCAATTTTGATGAAAACTCGGATTAGTTTTATTTTTACAAAATGTCTGCAACTCTTTGTTTTATCTGATGCCTTTTCTATCCTCAGTATTGTTTTACGACGCTGGATGGATGAGTTAAGAACGTGCACAAGGCTTTTGAGGAGATCTTTAGCTCGGATCACACAGCTAACCGAATGTCAGTTCGCACTCAAGCCTCCTTTTCCTTCCATTCATCCTTACGCTCGCTCACGTTCAAGCTACACCAAAATTTTACCCGCTTTGGATGTTGAATACTCGTAGCATCTAAAACATTCCGTGTAGGTCCGTGAGAACAGGGAGAATGCAACGGCGGGAAGGGCTATTGGTTCAGTAATAAGATTATAAAAGGCACAATTAAGAAATTAGGGAAATATTTGATTGGAAAGTGGAACGATAGGGGAAAGAGTCTGATTGAGTTCTGCGTACAAAAAGGCCTTGTGGTTAAAATCAAACATTTTTGGCAACCATCCACGAAGAGCAAACATGTCAAATGCCGGGAGACCAAAATATATTCTAAATCGATTGCATTCTGGTGGAAGAGCGATTTATAAATCAAGTAAAATACGGCAAGAGTTACCTTGGAGGAGATATCGAAAAAATTATATTTTGTTTTAGAAACTAAAAACCTTGATGAAGAATCACTGACCCTTGGAATAATCTAAGGAAACATATTCTAGATTAGTCAATCGAAGTGTTCAAGGCAAAAGAAAAAGAGGAAAAACCGCTGAGACTTTCGAAGGAAGTCGGAAGCATATTAAAAAATAAATATTGATGAGGGAGAAGTAGGAAGAAGAAGGAATAAGGTTGACTGAAAAAAAGCTGTGGAAAGCGCAGGAAGTACTGACTCTAATAGAAGAAAGAATAAAAATAATAAAATTCGAGAACAGAAGAAGGACAGCTACTGTTTAAATGGTAACTGAAGAGGATGGGAAAAGACTAGCTGACATATATTTTCGTCATCGACTTGGTGAAAGCATTTGACAATATGACCTGGAGAAGAATGTTGATAACACTGGAGGGTCATTTATTGAGAGAAGATTTATTCACAGACTGAATGGAGAATAGTTGGAAGTGACAAAATGTATCTGCGATTCGGAGAAAGTAAACGTTCAGAAAGGAGAGAGGCAAGAATGTGCTAAGCTATCAATGATTTTCAGCATCTGTATCGAAAAATAGCTGAATGAAATAAAGGTAAAATTAAAAAAAGGGATAATTTCGCATGGAGAGACAATCGTGCAACGCTTTTCTGCCAACATTTTATTCTGGCCGAGAAGAAAGAAGATCTGGTAGGGATGCTAAACTGGTTGGAAAAAATCTTGGACGACGGAAACCACAGCATGTGGAAACATTTTGCTAACTGAGAAGTTGGATTACCAAGTAATGGGCAAGGCAAAATATAATATCATGAGCAGAGTAGTGAAAGCCAAGAAAGTTATCCACCATACGAAGATTTTAATAACAATCAGCGAAATAAGCTTGGAAGTAAGAAAGTATTTAATTAAAACGTGTATTTTGAGCAAGCTCTTATGTGGCAGTGATGATTGCACAGTAGCAGCTGTAGAGCGAATAAGATTGGAAGAAATGATGATGTGGTGTTATTGAAGAATTTAAAATAAAAAAGAACGGAGAGAATCACCAATGAAGAATTCTTACAAAGAGATAAGGAGAATGAAGTACATATAATAAAAACTCTACAGAGTAGAAGATGTTATCTTATTTCACACATTTTGTGACACTAGTTCCTTTCAAAAAAGTACTGGAGGGAGAAATGATGGGAAGAATAATCGATGAAGAACAAGAATGGAATACATAAGGGGCGTTAAAATGAAGACCCAGGAGTAAAGCAGCTATTTAAGAGAAGAGAGAAGTAGAGAAGTAGCAAACTAATCTTCGGTTGTTGATGCACTATATTTTATGCTCATATTTAATGAACATTGTGTCTTTCGAGAAAATTACGCATATCTTCTCAGCGGCCAATGATGAATGCATCATATGTCTCTGACCACAACTGGCAAATTCATGGTAGAAAAAATACAGCAAGCAACTTGAACACTTCCCCAAAGGGCACGTTCATTCTGTCTGAATCTGCAGGATTTTGTGATACATTCCTGCTAACTGCGGAAATGTCAAAAAATTATATCTTGTCTAATTGATTATAGACTTTCCTAAACCTTTATCGCAATGAAATTAATCGGAAGCTATACATTCAAATAGATGATGAGAGAAAAAACATTTTACTGTCAATGGATTAAAGAAATGCCATTAGATTATTCTATGAAAATAGAAGAATTAACTATAAAAAATTGAAGTAAGCTTGAAATATTCAATTTTAAGTAAATTTGTATAATATGTGAAACCTTATGCCATTGTTTATTGTTACATTTTCAAGGGCAGGAAAATCCTGTAGAACGGAGATAACCATTAACTATGGAGTGACTTACGGCATCTTGTAAATGTATCGTCACTATCAATGAATTTTCGATATGGAGTAAATGATTAACATGGCGTGATAAATTCATAGCAAGCTACTAGATTAAGAGATCATGAGAGGTTTCATCGCCACTGGGCACGCATTAAGCGTTCCACTCGAGTGAAGTCAAGCGGAGTGAAGCCGTTTCATTTGCAAGGTTATTCTCAATACATTATGCTACCTGTCTTCTTTAATAGGAGTGGCTACTGAATTTGCAAAGCAAAGGGGATACGGTAGAACAAGATAGAGGCTCCTGAATTTAAATTGCTTAGCTGTATTCAAAGATTTATCCAATTGACTTCGCAGTTTAATTGGAAAAAAATTGGCGATTGCAGGTTGGCTCCATGTAAAATTCGATCAGAATCCGAGGCAGTGTACCTCTCAGAGTGAGCAATACATTAGATCTACTGCGAGATACCAGATTAGGTATGTAAAAGTGCACCCACAGAGTAAAACTCTCCAAAAATCATAAGAAGCCTATATAAATGGATCTGTATCTTGGAAGAACCGGGCTTTAATTGAGCAGAATTGAGACCGGATGATTTTAATAAGACAGGTTCCCTCTCTATAGTTTTAAAGATAAAATCAACAAAAATATCAGCATTAAATTACTCAATAGAAGTTTTTTCAGTAAAAATTAACCAAAGAATTAAAATTAAATTATTAAATTTTTACTTTCCATCCTTCAATTTTCTACTGTAATTTTTTAAGAGGATCTTGACATGATAATGAACTTCCACAAGAAATATTATTGGAGATCAATGACGCAGTAATCCATTGATATTTGTGCCGTACAGTTATCCTTGAATTAAACATCAAGTTTCCGAAATTTACAAGCATATCTATACACACATGGCAATATCACTGAAAGTTTTCAGTTAATTTAGCTCCAATTTATATCCAATTATCTACATAATAATTTTTGTAGGCATTCCCATGGAAACTGTTTCAAAACGTATCTCTTCGTCACCCTTCGATCGAAATACAGCCTTTGTTTTATTTAGTTATTTTAAGTAGTTATTTTGGTTCTCAATATGAATTATCTGCCCAGTATTTGTTTACAGCAGTTAAAATCATAGGCATAATAGCCATATTTTTCGGCCTACGACTTTAGGACTACGACTCTGAAGAGTTAAAGAAAGAGTTCGGTGGTTAGTTCTCGGGGACTCGGTGATGAGAGTTAATAAAAGACTTGAACTTGACTTAAAATACCAAATAAGACCTAGCAAGATTAAAAGAAAGAACATAATTCATTGGGAGATATGGTCGCATGCCACTGACTGACCCGCAATATTTTCTCAAAGATAAAAATTAAATGACAATAAAATTGCGCTGAAGATCAAGTGAAACTTAAACTAGAGTATATAATCCCAAAATTATTTTCACGTTTTAATAGTGCACTAACAATTAGAAGTCAAATTATATCGATATGGAAAAAATTAAGAATAATGATTTTTAGTTTTATCTGCAGGATTAGCACCACAGCAAAAGACTCTGAAGGGAGATACATCTTTTTTGTTTTAGTTCCATTGGTACTCATGTCAACCTCCAGTTATTTTTGAAGAGGGGAATATTCCGTTTTATCACCAGTGCGGCTTCATATTACGTGAATTAACTCTTCGGATGTGATTAAAAATACGAATATTCGACATGAATGAAATTTCGAGTCTTGGATCATGGGGACTGAACATACGAAAACTGCTGCACTAGGCCGAAATTGCTACAAAGGGGAGGCTGCCAGGATCTAGATTTTTTGGTACGTAGCATCTAAGAAAACGGGAAATAGAAAGCTGTGGGGACGTAAGAGGCATGGGGATAGTGGAAGAGGAGACGTCAGAGAAAAGAGGAAGCGAAAGACGTTAGGAGGAGATGTGGAGAGCAGTGGGAGGGTGATACGGGCGTCACACGGCGAGAGGGGGAGGGGAGGAAACGGAAGAGAAAATGACACAAGAGGGAGGGAGGACGTGGGGGGAGAGGTGGGGAGATTTGGGCTGGATGTGTGTGTGCGGCGGGCGGTGGTTGCTGGATGGAGTATCGGGCGCGAAGGAAGGACGGAGTGTACGAGGGGGCGCGGGATCGGAGGGAAGAGATGCAAGGGGGGTGGCGTAGAGCGATGGGGAAGGATGGGGGGGATCTGGCTCGCAAGGCGGAAAGGCAGCAAAAAATGTCCAAATGTTGGGGGAGAGATGGTGGGAGCGAACGGGAGAAGGAATAGAGGCGAGATGGGGACGCCAGAGGAAACGAAACGAGAAAGAAGGGTAAGGAGAAGATGCAGGCAGCTCAAAGAGAAGGGGGTGAACATACTCTAAGAAAAGTGATGAAAGAGAGAGAGAGATCCTGAATGAGAGCAGGATGGGGGCCAGTAAAGCCCGGCGACAACTGTAATGGATGTGAAAAACTTTTGTTTTTGGCTTTCAACCCAATCACATACAAGTTAATAATGTTCAAAATGCATTCAAGAAGATTTTCCATCACCATAGACCTGCACTTCTCCAGGATCTAATACCCCGCAGGAACTGTAAGTCCTAATGATTCTAGAGTGATATCCTTAAAGGGGCCATTCAAACGGAAATGCATTTTCCCTCCTAGGGTTCTTATTTCTTTAATGCCTACCCTGAGTGATGCCAACCTTAAAGCTGGAAAACTATCGAGGGCCGATTATCTTTAAATTGTGAGGACTATAATGACGGGATAACTAAAGAAATGGGTGAAGACTGCTCAGCTTTTCATGCTATGGTATGGATGACATTGTTTTCCTCTTTGCTCGTATTTTCACTTTAGTGTTGTTTAAATATTTAAAAGTGCAAATTAAGGCTTTCAGTTCGGCTCCAGGTAAATCAATTGGCAATCTGCACTTTGGGCTAATCTATGGGACTACGCGTCAGCTGTCGAACAAATCTTGGCATATCATAATGTAACATGACATTAAATGACATAGCTGAGCCACGTAAAGAGAAATGTACATCATCATTCAGTACTAGAGATGTCGAAAACCAATTCTGGATCAAGGTTATGCAAATGCATATTAAGGGCCATATAAAGGTTTACCTGGAAGCGTGGTGGTCTAGTGGGTAGAGCGCTTGGCTACTGATCGAAGGGTCCCGGGTTCACATCCAGGTGAAGCCTTTGGACGCCCCTGAACAAAAAAATCCTTGGAGTGCAAGGAGGCTCAGGGAAAGGAACTTGCCGCTCTACCCTGAATGTGTGAAATTTACACGCCTGTGGCTTAGTCCGGGGTGAGCTCTACCCTCAACTATCCAAACCAACCTTCGGGTTGAATCACTGAGTGAGAGTGTGAAACGTTTATCTGGTAAAATGAGCTAATTTAAATCGACTAAATCCAACAGCAAACCATATAACGAAGATGATCTTAGACAAAACAATTCTCACCGTACGTAAAAATAAGGACGAAGCGCATACGCATCTACGTGCGTACTCCATCTATCCGATGATTCTCACACTGATTTTATTCAGACTTCGACTTAACGAAATAACAAGGATGGAGAGTTTTCGTTGGTATTCTAATTCGGACGCCATTTACAGAGCACTTACGACATTTCGACAGCCATTTAACTTCCCATAACCAAGCCGAAATGGGCCGGGAAATAGTAAAACAAAGCCAAATATTAACCCTTAAAATCAATTAGTGTCAAGGGAGATTAGAAAACTTCGGGGAAACTATCTTTTGCAACAAAATATGAATGAGAGGAGTTTTGAATCTGGTGAGTTTCATGGAAGTAGAGAAAGAAAGAAGGGGAAGATAGGGCGATATTTTAAAGCTGTCTAAAATGAGAAAACGTCATGCTTAGTGAGGCGTCGCAGAAAGACATTACAGACGGTGGTCTGAGAAGTTGTGAGAACACCAGACTTGAAAATGAGAAGGTGGGACATCGGATCTTTTCTATTCAATGCTAACAGAGAGGAGGCCTTCGCGCAACTCCCAACGCATTGACCTGAAGTGCGTTTGACTTCCGACCCTCTTCAAATCCTTCTCTCTTCCTCTTTCTCTCAGGCATATTAAACCTTCCCAACCTCACTCTTCATAACGGACTCCTTTTTACAGGAAATTTAATAATACGGCCGTTATCAGTCATGAGACAGAGAGGAGACGACCGAGAGTGGCGTTCATTGATGCGTAATCGATGTCTTCCTTGGAACGAAACGGCTGAGCGACGGAGGAGTTCCCGCGGTTAAGTGGGGAGACGGAAACGCGACTTCTGACAATGAGCAAACGAGACCTACTCCAGAGCATCGGCTCCCATTCCTGTATAACTTGCGGTCCCATTGTCATCAGCACATATCAATAGATTGTACCCATATAATTGAAATGGTGAGTTGAATCTCCACGGCATTTCCCGAGTGAGAAAAAATCAATCCGGTAGATTGAGTCACATGCTGCTGTTTTACCAGACTTACCGTTCTATTTTGCTGACGGATGGAATTAGGAGAGCGGTATATCATAGGCTAAATTATCAACTTGGATTACGTTTATAAAAAATTACAATCATTTATGTATGCAACTTTGGACACCGAAAACTCTAATTTAAAGACTCTGATAATAGTAAAATATTAAATGTAGACCAACATTCACGTAATCGTGGATAAGATGGCGAGGCCAGTTCAAAGTTGCGATAGCACGCAAAGATCGTGTGTAGTTGCAAAATACATATATACTAACTGTCCCTCTCCATGTGAGCATATCTGTAGTGCAGTGCATGCTTGTGACGCTTCGCCTCGTGACAAGCATAAGCAATTTATGCTAATGCATAATTAGTCGTAGTTACACTAACTTTAGGGTATAGTGTAATGCATGTTGGTGACTACTCACCCCCTGCCACACACCCCTGAGCTGGCTTGCAGGGTATTTTGTAGATGTAGACGAAAGAGATTGGATTGTGATCTCAAATTTGTGAATGTGTGTGAAAAATACTACCAGGCCTCAGGCATCCCGTTTCTCTTACGTTGAGTCTTAACAGCTGAGTTAGCAGTCTGCTTCAATGCGTAATTAAGGCATGGAATGTCTCCTTCCGTAATAAATCCTCCCTCTACATTCCACGCGGCGGCCACGCGCTATTGGTTACAGTTCGTTCTACCGTGGACCTGCTTCCCCTTCCGCTAGTATCTCTCGAGCATGGCAACTGAAACAATCAGAAGCTTGAAGTACGTTCGCCCAGAGAGCTGAAGACTTTTCTCCTTTCCCTGGAAATAGCTAGAAGGATCACACCACAAGAAAAACGAGACGTGGTCGAGAATAAAGAGCACTAACGATGCTCGAAATAAATAATTCTTCCAGGATTACTATTAGAGTTTTAAAAAAATCTAGAGTTCACTATGTTCACCAAACCAGATAGTACCAATTCCCTGATGCAAGTTATTGGATTCAGATTCTCTTCTTGTATACCCCGGGGATAAAGACAACTTTCAAAACTCATTAAGACGGCCGGCTTTTTTCCGCCAGATTTTATAACCGTGCGGTAAAAACCAGGAGCTGAGACGAGAAAATGGAGATGGGGGATACCAAGAGAGAGAGAGACGGCTTAAAAAAACGGTGTTAAGGAACTTCACGGAGGATAATTATGCAAGGACGTAAATGACAAGGAATACAAGCCATTTGGTGGCCCCGTCTTCGAGACGGTCGAGGAGAAATAAACAATCAAATCTATTGTGATCGCCTTGGGCAAAAATAACTGTAGCAAAAAAGGGCCAGGCCATTCTCTCAATGAGATGAGATGGAACATACTCTGGACTAAATGGGGCGTCCGATAGAGGCTATTAAGAGACGAGACGACGGGGAAGGAATAGAGAAATAATGGGCAAGGATGAGAAAGAGCCCGTGAGAGAGAGAGAGGATGAATTTGGTAATAATTGCTAGGGATGGAAATATTTGACAGTAATTTAAAGATAAACGAAGACGAAGCAAAACCCATAGACCACAGGTTAGAAAAAAATACAGAAGAACCTGAATCAATTTTTGTCCATTAAGTTTTTTTAACGAATGTTCTAATGCCTAAAAATATGTTGCCTACGTATTGATTACTTCTATTATTACAAACAGCATATGAAATTAATATATATTTTTTAGTTAATATGAATTTCCTCAAACTCACATACGTATCATAAATGGGCTTGGATCCGGCCAATAAACTACCTAACCTCCTAAATATAGAAAAAAACTATGGTACCCGCAAAGATGGAATGTCCAATTTTTCCTTGGGAGCATTGGAAAATCGAATCTAGTTGAAAATGTGATCTCATGTCATTAGTGCTCGAGGAAAAGTGTGAAAACAAGATGAATACTAAAGCATAATATGATAAAATCGTCCGTTGCAGGGGCTATGTTCAGGACACAGTAAAGGATAAGAGAAAAAAGGGATATTCTCTTTATTGATGAGACTCGTGGATTTAGAAAGAAGAGCATTTGACAGAGGTAACTGAGGTGTCATACTAGTTTCACATGTTCTAGTAGAAGTGACATGGCAATTTTTTATGAGTAGTAAAACGAGGAAAGTGAGAGGAAATGGTGCATAGTGACGACGACGTAAAGACAATGAGTAAAGTAAACCTGGGCTTCATAAGAAAGATGAGTGACATTTGACATAATGAAAATTGCATGTATTCTGATGGATAGATGAAGTATATTCGTATATTACCTCAGAAAATAAGAAATTTACCATGCCGCACATACTTGAAACATCTTTTAACGATTTTACTAATTAACAACTTCTACATCCGCTATCCAATTATCTATGGTTGTCAGTTGTATGTTTTAATAAAAATACCAAATTATGAGCGGTTATCTGTTTTCAACGGATACTCGGAGTGAAGAAGGAGGAAGAAGAAGAAAATTTCGGTGTTAAGTGGAAGGGCGCTCGAAAGGAGGGGATGGCCATGATGGTGAGAAAGGGCGCGAGTTTACCGGAGACGAAGGATGAGGTGGTATGCAGAAAGGAGGAAGAGTTTCTCTCTCTCTCCTTAGCTCATTTCTTAGATGGATGAGAGTGTGGTGGCGAAGGAAGGGGTGGTGTGATGGAGAGCGGGGAAGGGGGTAGGGGGGAGGAGGGGATATGGTAAGGGGTGCGGGGGCCGAGAGAGTGGAAGTTTGAGAGTGGGTGGGGGAGGGGGTTGCACTCACTCTGGAAAGAAGGAGGCGAAGAAGAAAGAAAGAAGAGTGGGGGAAGAGAAACGCGGGAAGGGGGGTGGAAAGGAGACTATGAGACTGAAATGACGGAGGACAGGCCTGCAGAGAAACAGCAGGGACATTGTTGCCATATTTCAAAGGGCTCCGTCGCCATATTTGCCGCGACATAAATGATTATTTAATATGCGTCGCTGGGAAGGAAGCTAGTCGCCTTTGGAGGCGGTTGGGGGGAGAAAGGGTGGCGAGGGGTGAAGATGGTGTGAGAATGCATGGAGGAGGGTAGAGGCGGGCGTGGAGGGGTGGTCGCGTGGAGGACTGTTGTCTTGGACTGGAGAGTAATGCTTGCGCCTGGGGGGTGAGAGTTGAGGGATGGAGGTCCACGGAGGAGAAGGAGGGCTTAGGGGGGTGGGGTGGGGTGTGGGGAGACTTGTGGAGGGGAAGAGGGAACGGGGAGCGAGAGTGGTTGGGTTACTGAGGTCAAGGTGTGGGATATGTTTGTTTTAACGTTGAGTAACTTCTTCGTCCGGAGATAGCGGAGAGGGAGAGGAATTGCCTCTCTCAGAGTAAAACGAATGCGAAAAAATTAATTCTCTGAAAAGTCCCTAATAGCGGAGAGTGGCTTGGAAAAAAAACTGAAGGCAGGTTGTAAAATATAATGATATTACTATCACCGTGGTGTGAGAAGTTTTTAAAATATGCAGCTGCCCTAGAATTCCATCCGCCATAGCAATTCGGAGACAGAAAGGAGGACGTTTGAAATATGTCGCGGTCCGAGGCTGTGTTTCTATTTCCCCCACGAAATTCCACAGGAAATAAACGGTTTATTTCCCAGTAACTTGATTCCTCTTGAAATTCCTTCCTACGGCTTGAACTAATTCCCTGGAATGAAATAGTACCTCACAAATTAATTTCGTTTAAATGGATTTGTTCAGCATACACTCACATTTGGGATATTTCAAAACTCAACGTTAAAATAATATACCAGCAGAAAAACTTAAGGGAATTTTATTGAGCACTGCTCCAGTTATAAAGTACTAGGCCGTACCACAACCGGAAATCTGTCAGAGATATTTTATCCTTTACTGGCAAACTCACTCATATTTGTCAACGATAGTAAACCATGAACCAGGTTTTTCCTGCCGTTGTATAACTTTTAAAGATGGCTAAAGTGTCCTCATGTGAAGGTAGTTTACAAATAATAAGAGTTAAAAAGAAATTAATAGCAAATTTGATTGCTGTACCACGTTTTATGAAAGACAATATTGTTTCCAGGAAAAATATTAGATATCCTCAAATAACAAACTACTTATACGAATACGTTAATAACTCCAGAACACTTCTCTTATGCTCTCGTTTGGTCTTCTAAATATTAATTTTAAGTCTTCGAAATTAAGTTACCACACACTAGCAGACTACAATTAACAAACCAGGTGCTTCAAAGCTGGAAATAAGTGCGACATTGAATCAACGGTTAATATTCCATCTATGCAATAATGCGCCAGCACAAATGAGATGAATAAGCGTCACTCTTGTTTCCAGAGTGACGATAACTAGAAATATTTCCACCAAATACAGTCCAATAAGACATTTATAATCTGATTTCATATTCCGGATAAGTTGCATATTCATTGCACCGTACAGTTAACAGCTGGATATGCAGTGAGTATAACAATAAATAAGCAGTTTTATTGTGATTATTACGCTAAATATATAATTCTACAATGCACTATGATACCTACCTCTATAGTTAGCTACTTCTTTCGCTTTTCGCGACAGTACTTGATAAAGAACGAAGTAGACCAGCAACTACGAAGTACCAATTGGGTGAGTTCCGGGAAGAATCGTTTAACACTCAATGGGGATAGGATCACGGTGGTTGGCGAAGAAAAAGAGGGAAATTAAGCAGCAGCGACTAACACATGGTGCACACGGCACTATAGGCGTAGATAGACTTGGTTGGTGGGCTATTTTGGGAGTGGGGGTTGGTTTGGGGGGAGGGGTCCGACAGCTAGGTTTTATTATACATATAGGAGGTAATTATAGGTACAACTAATAACGTAGCTATATTTGCAGCCACTTACCATGGATGGAGCGGTAAGGCTTGGCCTTGAAAAAAACATTATTTTATCAAATCTGTCAAGTCAGCAATATAAATTGCACAACAACCCGCGATCAATGCAAGAAACGTTTTTGAGTACTCCTGACAAAATTTTAAGTCATAATAAAATAAGTGAGTTCGGTCGGTGCAATAGGCAATTCATCCGAAAGGAAATTGAAAGCTTCTGGGAATAAATAAAGAAATCATCAAAATTTATTTTATCTTTTTGAATTTAATTTTCACTATAAGCAATGAAAAATTCCGCAGCATAAAATCAGATAGTCATTTACATTGCATTAAAGATAATTAAATTACTGAAATCATTAGAGCGGAGCTTGAGAATAGATCGTAATAATTACGCAATTTATATTATTCCGGGTATGTTCTAAATATATAAGTTAGTAGAGACGTAACTCAAAGAGCAAGGTAAGCAGAAGACGTTGGCAATTTTAACTGAGATTTGAAATTAAGGTAAGTTTTCTGATGACATTCCTTTTTTTTGTTGATATAATAAACGCCCTACCCTCCTAGACGCATGCATCATCTTCCTTAAAGTGCCTTATTACCGCATGACAGAGTACGTCTGATTCACATAGAGTTCAGATAGAGAATATACAAAAATAACATTTAGTTTGAAGAGGTTTAGTAATTTAATAAGTATTGTGGGAAAATTCACCCTTGTTTGGGAAGTGAAAGAAGCTAAAAAGGAAAAATTAGACAAATATCCGTAATTTTAAAGTCAACATCTGGCTAAAAGTGGAGAAAAATACAAGAAAATTACGTTTTCATTAAAACCTCTCGCAACGTAGCTGAAAGTCACTGGTTTTATTAACAATAAGAGGAATTTCAGGTGGCCTGAAGATGATGCATTGCATCGAAACCATGGTTGTTTAAATACATAGTTTTGAGGAATCGCAGTGCTTTCTTTGCTCTCATTTTCTCGCAAGGCGTTTACCCTAAATTACCGGAAATTAGCGTAGTAGTGAATAGCTCAAGCAGGTGAGCTATATCGTTAAGTGAAATACTCTTTAACGTAAACTATAATGCTCATCAGTAGTGCATGGCCTCCTCTTCCACCGCGGTCGTAAACCTAGTACAGAACAATAGTCGCCACAGCCGAAGCCTTTCTCACGACGTTGATAACAATCCTGTAGAGCATCATATCTAAATGCTATCATAGCAAAATTTATCATAGGGACACGAGTTAATTTTGCTCTTACCCGCTCATATAGAGGATGATGTGCCGGAGCTGTGGTCAGCTTAAACTCGGGAAATATTTTCCATGCCCTTTACAAAAATGTGTTTAATGTGAGTCCAGGGTACCACTGCAAAAGGTCACTCCAAAGAAGACAGCTGAAGGCAATTGCTACTCCCATCAGAAGGAAAAAACACCGAGATCGAGGAGAAATATATTATATATCAACTGGGGACAAAGCTTGATTCCGATTACGGTCCCAATTCTGAAAGGCCTGATATGCCTATTGAGGGATTTAACATTGAGTGTCGACTATTTAAGGAATCTCAAAAAAAAGAATGAGGAAGAAATTAAAGAAATGGAGAGGAAAACAATACGACAGAGGGAAAGTATGGAATGGGTTGCGATGCGTCAGAAGATGCTCACTGCCTCGAATTTTGGGCAGATCTGTTAAATGCCTCCACACACTGGCGGCGAAAATGAAGAAAAATTAATCATTATTTCGATTCTCCTCACCTAGATTACGGAAGAGTAAATGAGGACAAAGCTCGCGCGGCGTTGGAAACAGAACAATAGAGAATGTTTTACCCTTTCCTAGGAGCAACTCCCGATGGAATAGTGGGGGATCGGGGTATTGTGGAAATAAAATGACCATCATCGGCTCCAGAGATGAGTGTAGAAGAGGCGATCGTAAATGGAAAAGTGGATTTTTGGATGAAAAATCACGGAATGAGAATAAACCGGAAGCATAATAACCACTATCAGATACAAGGCTAGCTCCATATTTTTATTTCTTTCCTGTGTGGACGAAGAAGGGGTTTAATGTGGAGAGGATCCTCGGGGACGATGAGTTCTGGGAGAAATTCATGGTGGACAAATATAAACAATTCTATTTGGAATGCATGCTTCCGGAGTTAATCAATTCGAGGTTTTCCCGGTCAATGCCGTTTCGGAATTTCCCTAATATTTTGGCAGCCCAAGAGAAGAGACGTCGTGTATCTGTCAAACGTAAGGATGGGGAGAAGGATCAGAAAGGAAATTTGAACCGCAAAAAGCAAAAGAAGTTAAACAATTATAACCAGCATGATGTGTTCTTTCATTATCTCTTTTTCTGTTTCCCATCATGGAATAGAGTTCTGCTTATATTGCACCAATGATGTTAGAGCCGAGGTTAAGTTATCGCTTGGAAGCTTGCTGACATCAATGCAGACATCTCCCGAACTTGTTTCGGACGGCTGTGATTCCGGAATAATGTTTATATTGACTATTTAGCGCTTGCTACGAATTTAACTAACCATAAGCCTAATGCAAGTCAAAATCTAATAAAACCGAATATTATGTTGGATATTTCGTAAGTAGCTTTATTTGCTGTGGACTTTTCTGACAGGTTGAGGCCGTGGGGCAATATTTTCCTTATAACTGTGCTGACTGCTATAATAGTTAGTGTGGTCAACTCCTTCTATAGTATTCTCCCTAACCATAGTACGCAGCAATATTTCATACTCATTGGGTTTAATTCATCGTAAATAATTGTCAATGGCCATGATCATTGGGTCGGGCTGGGAAAGTCCCTGCATGAAAATACATTATTTTCTTGTCCTATTCCTCTAAAAAAAACTAGACTTTCATGACACTAAATCGCATTTCTAATGCAAAGAAAACAGTCCTAATATTAGTTAACTGAAGGCTAGTGCATACGGTGAAGTATTAATAACGTAAGGAACAGTAAGATGACCAAATTTGTTTATGAAAGGGATGAGCGCGCGATACTGTTTCCTGGATTGGATGAAATAAAATACGTAATACGCATTCAGAGATGTTCAAGTTATGAAGGTTGATGGAGGTTTGCATCATTACAAATCTTTAGGACTTTTACTCTCTTCCATTTAAGCATACCTTAACAGTTAGATTACCGTAATAATATATGCTATTGAACCGCGCTATACCTTGTCCACAGGTAAGCGCGTCATTCGGCATGCCATCAATTCGGCATCGTACCACTGCTGATTGTGAGGTGCAAACGCAAAGACGACATGACTGGTCCGCTGTTGCCATGCAGCCATCGGCCAAGTTAGTATCCATGGGCCAATGGGCCAAGTCAAACTCATCCGCGCTGAAGTGACAACAGCGTGTCCGTCTAGACGTCTCAACAAGCGTGGTACGAAAACATCTACGAAGGAGGGGAGGGCTCGTGGTTTCCCCTCCCTTCCACGTAAAGAGTCTACACTCGCAATAAATGCGGCTACTAGGTAGGCACCAAGGAGGTAAGAAAAGAAATGGAGGCGACATACCACTTGATTCTTGAAGCCAATTCCGCCATTGCAGTCGGCACAGTTTAGACCTTCCTCTGGCTTACGTGTCCGGCGGTCGCTTTCGATTTTCGTCAAATCTAAGTTAAAAACCACAGATCAGGCGATGTTTTGTGACTGTGGCACAAAACCCTTCCCAAGCACCCCTATTCTTGCTTCACTTTCGCCCATGAGCGTTCGCGGTCATGCCTACTCCATTTCATTTTAACCTCCTTGGTACGAACTGACTTCGGTAGCTCTATTGGTCAATAAGAAAACTAACCTCACCCTCAGAGGAGGAAAAAAATTATGTAACGCGTCCTCTTAAAGTCATCTTTTGTTCGGAGTAATTAAGTTAACACTGCCGATACAAAAGGCAAAATTTGAAGGCAAAATTTCTTTGGGAAGATGCGAGATGGGAGTAGACAGCCGTCGCCGGTGAATGCAGGGCCAGCACCCGGGGGCCCAAGCGAAGCTGTGACGCTGAGGGGGTCACATGTGGGGAGACCGGGATGGTTGGTCGGCACTGGTCGTGGTGAGTCCCCTTCGGCTGAACGCATCCACTCCATCCCCACGGCAACCCCCCGCTGTTACTCTCTCCCCACCCCCCACACCAAAGCAGTCGGTGCATGTGTCGTCTTAGTGATGAAAATGTGGGCTGAGGAAGCTGGGGGGAGTCGAGGACACATGGGTGCCGGCGCTCACATGGGAGAGATGAATACAGAGAGAGGGAGGAGATAGTATAACATCTTTCACACCCCTTCTCGTGAGAGTATTTTATAAAATGAACATGAACGCTTGGGCAAAATAAATAAGGTGTGAGGGATAAATTTATCGTTACCAGCGATTCAAATGTTGATCCCAAACTGCCACTGTTGGTTTCCGCTCGCGGAATATTTTCAAGGATGCTTGACGCAAGAAATAATTCCATAAACAAGCAAAGTCAGTGACGATTTTACTTATTGTTAGATGTCACGAGTTACTCATGAGTAGACTAAAAATACGTCGCGCTTTGAAGGGTCAGTCCCGGTGTTCTTCGTGGTTGGAAAATTTTCTCGAATTACACTATGATGTCCCGGAATGTTTCCGTTTAGGTCCGCTGCACGCAGGAATGCGCAGCGACAAATGTTATGCGAGGAAGGTGCAAATTTAAAACATTGTATCAAAATGTATCTTACATCATCGAAATCTTTTCAGGAGGGCCCATAGGAATTACTCCGCGGGAGCCAAAAACGCCATTCCACTATTAACAAGATTCGAACTCGGCACTCCAGAGTTTAGTACAAACCGCTATAACTGCAAGTGGTAACCTTATTTGGTAATTGATATCAAAGAATGAAATAACTATACAACATTAGCCTAAATCTTATGAACAACGTTCCGATTTTGTCCCGGTGTTAGTCTCATCAAAACTAGATGTACCCGGTTTTGGGACATTAGAATACGGTAACCCCACTGATAAGGGAAGTTGTGGAAGGGTTGTGATACGTTTAGGCTCAAAAATGATTGATGTACTGTATTTGGATATGCCAATTATATACTTAGGAGGCCACAACGACAAAGTTTACGAGAAATAGTACAATCGGTTATTTTCTTAAAATGTGCGAGAAGGACTAGTGGTAGACCTGGTAGACCCAGGGGCGGATTAAGGTCGTTGTTTTACGGGAAAACGCGTTTTTTGCTCTTCTGTGAAAGAGAATAAAACATTTTAGAAATAGGTACTTCATAAAAAAAGAGAGGATTCATATTTTAAATGGCATTATACCCCAGAGACTTCTGAATAGCGTGAGTTTATAGGAATAAAACTGGATTTACAAGTAATTTGAACACTGTAGCCCCAAAACCACTTTCTCTGACTTATACGTACATATACATATGTTTTTAAGCTACTTTTGAGAGACTATCACTCCTTAATCACGAAGTTCTCCACCATCCAGTTTATACCACAAGTTGCAATTTATAAGGAATTCAAGAAGTGAAAATTTCAGAATTTTTCACAGTACCTTTTTCGATATTTAACCTAAAATATTGTAATTTTAGTCGGAGGTGCCATCTTCGACGAACAGTATTAAATAAAAAAACACGGTTTTCAGGTTCTATACTTTTCTAGAGTATAGATCAGCAAGGCAAACGCCTTAGAAAAAGTCATAAAAGCTAAAATAACATCCTTCAATAGAAATTTTTATGCTGAAAATATGGTTTTAGACGAAGTTAAGAAAATTTAATGCATGAATGTCAAGCATTTTTTCAGTAATAAGCTGAAAAATACCTATTGCAAAAAATATAGATCATATTTAATACAAAAACAACGTAAATGAAAAGGAAAACTTTGTCTTATTCCACCAATTTTGGTGGAATAAGACAAAGTTTTCCTTTTCTTTTGTAAAATGAACTTCCACAAAGTTGAGCCTGAGACGATTGAGATTTAAAAAAAAACGGTTCTAAAAAACTTTTTCTATCTTTGATAAAAAAAAGGTTAAAAGGTTTTCCCCAAAACATCATTTTGGTAAAAAACACTCCTGGAGCTACTTAAAAATGGCCACCAAAAAACATAATGAGTTGAAAAATTTTTAATACCTGGTATTGAGCTCCAAAGTATCCGCATATTATTGGGCAAAATATCAGGAAAATAAAAAAATTATGAGCTACATCTTTTAGAAATTTTAAATGATTTCATTTGGATTGACCTCATAATGTTCCTCAAATATTAATGCCTGAATTTCATACAATGTCGCGGTATGATGGCGCGATTTTACAGTTCAGTTACGTAAAAAATATGTGCACGGGAACACGGATCACAGAACACAGTTATATTGAATAACATTCATGTAGAGGTCTAGTGGGCATATACTGGGTCCTGAGCAACATACCAGCTTACAGATATAAAAACCAGTCATGAACATAATGCAAAACCTTCTAAACGTCGGTAATTGGCCTCTTAACGCATACTTTCTCCTGATGAGCCTTTGTCTCACTTAGGAAGACTAAATATCCCACAACAAAACCGAAAATTTATTAGCAATTGCAGTAATAGAGTATAAAATAAACTGCTTATGAGAAAGCTCGTGATTCAATGTTAAATCGAATAAAGCATTAATTATGAATAATAATGCGTTTTAAGCAGGGGGATAAAGCCTTAATGAATAGGTACTTCAACAAATGTCTTATAGAACCTGTGCTTAAACTAAACACGACTTTATAAATTTATTCCAGCTTTGAAAGCAGAGCTTCCAGGGTCTCAGAGTTAGATGGAGTTAGATTTATATAATATAAAAAGAATAAGTCAAATTGAAAATATTAAAGAATATCGGCGTTAAAAGGAGATAGATGAATTTGGAACATCTTAGGAGGGATCCGATAAATAAAAATTCCTAGATCTAAATCATGCATGAAGGAGGATAATATAGCCAGGAAAGTTTGCAGAGTTGAATCAGTCCAACCACGGCATAATTGGTGAGCATAACACAACGGCGTCTAATTTGAAAGGGTATTATTAGAATCCGAAACCCAGTGGATAGTCTGTATGATTTCCTAAGGCTTTTTGAATAGACATAAGCGTCCAATACGTATATGACTGGGCTCGGCTCGAGTTTGGAGGGGTGATCCTCCGATTCGTCCGAATGCTGTTGCCCCTGTCTGCACGTGGCAGACAGTATGTGCGAAATGACCTTAGACGTCGAAGCACGTTAAACAAAAATACTAATACTACTAATACGTATATGACATATCAGAATATTCAGGAATGATGAAAATAAGTGTTGTTTAAAAGTCAGAACCTAACATAGATATTACTGGTAATAATATAATTAACACCGCAGCTGTTGCAGCAGCATAGCTGTTAATAAAGAGAAACCTTAACCTACTTTAAGGCACACAAAACTAATAAGTACGGTAAATGATAAGTTTATCATAGACATAAGCAGCCCATTTGATTACATTTACAGGTATTTAAGGCAATTTCATATTTTAAATTTTAAGTATTGATAAATGCCGTCAACTTCTAGAAACACCCAATCGTAGAAAACATAATTGAGAGTAAAAAATATGACTGGGCATTGTAATCGAATATAGTTGCAAGATTTTTCAAGATCCACATTTTGCGGTCAATTTGCAGAGAGTTTCACAAAAAATTAGAACGAAAGTGTTCTTACTTTTAACGAAAGCTTTAGGTAAGTTATTGCCTAAATGTTTCCAAAGCCTAGAGATATGTTTCTTCATAGTGTCACCTACTTTTGAGACCGAGATGAAACCTGAAATCAAAAATCGTAATGGAAACTCTATGGCCATCAGGGGCGGCTCCAAACCATAGGTTCGGGCGGGGCACTAGCGGCTCTTGGGGTATGGAATACCCCCCAGGGAAAGGGGGGTTCGTGAGTCTCGTCCCTGAAATTCGTAACAAACTATGTGCAAAATGGTTTTTGGGAGGGGGCAATTGCCCCTACTGTCCTCCCCCCTTGGGGCCGCCAATGATGGCCATAGATACGTGTGAGCGACAACCGCAAACAGCAAACAACGATCAATGCGAATAGAATGTCACTCGATAACCCATCTTTGTACATCTGCATTCCATGCACCTTGAGCTCCGTTGGCTGCCACCGCCAAAGTGTTGATCAGACCAAACTTTAAACACAATAAATCGCTTCGCCATACAATTAATTTTTTTATCGTATAAAAAAGTGTCTATATCCAATTCTAATAAACATTAAAACAAAAAGTTAATATTTTCTTTTCTTTTTTACAACGATTCCCTGTTACCTTTCTTCAAAAATTCATTGTGTAAACAAACTTATACGAATGCATATTCTTAAAATAGCCATTGCTCTCATTTTGTGATTGTCCTTACGCTTGTACCCGCACGAATTCATGTATCGTGTAAACAGCCCTTGAATACCTGACCATACCAACGAATTGCCCTTCAGACACCAATAATACCACTGCACTGACCTATTTTCACTTATAAACCTATCTTCACCGAGATAAAATAAGTAATACTGATAACATAAAAAAGCTAGCTGAAACCCGTCAGAGGTCAATTGTAACACATATATCATTGAAAACGAGCATATCTGAGAAAAACTGAATCATGCAGCCACTACTGTTCAATATTATCCACTAAAGATACATCATGAACGAAAATATATCGTACTTCTCTCTGAATTAATTCCAATGTAGTAAGGGTACTTCATCACACATACCATAAAGTAAAAAATACACCACAAATACGAAAAATTCTGTTTACCAGCAAACTGAATTTTGAGAACCCTTCTTCACTCAGGCTAAATCCTATGAATGAGCTGTGTATCACACGCAGTCCAAATAAATTTTAATATTTACCTTATCAAGTGAAACTCCTCACAAGTTGAAGCTGTCTTGAAACTTCTCTATTTGCTCATCGCCAGAAGCAGTAACACCGGCCGAGGCACATGCGATGCACTCGTTACATACTGGAATATCTAATGGTTAACCTAAAATATAACACCAATTAACGGAATGAATGTGGAAGAAGAGCACCGAGGAGTTCCGTCCGCCACCGGAACGTCCAACCGTTGTCACCCGCAATTTCTAACTAATGCCACCTTCGCGATCTCTCCTAAACTTCGTGAGCAGGAGTAGCCTCTTAGCAGACCCCTAATAATTCCTCAAAATGGCCACCTAGACATTTCAGCGAATCAAAACTCCCCGTGTTATTACTAGAGGCTACGATGACAACCACTGACAAGCCAATGGTCGCTCTCGCGCGGAGGATCGTATTACTGTCTGGTACCATGGAAACGATATTCGACTCGCGCGCTCTAGCCAGCAGTTCAGCAGCGAGGGGAAAAGAACCTCGAGGGAGATTTCTGTACAACTCGTTCTCGAAAATGGTAGCGTTCCTTCAAAGAGATTTACACGCTTCCCGAGATTATTTGAAAAATGGCAATCATTTATTACAAGTGTATCTTACAACAAATTCCCGTCATTTTAACTGTGAAAATGCACATCCTGTGTCATACCGTTTAATGAAATTCCCTCTCGACTAAAACAATACACCCAGAATTATTCCTAACATACGTCTTTCTATTTTCACATTTATTGTAAAAATCTGCATTTTGAACCTTCTGAACCCTTTGAACTCTCAGAAATGACCATTTCCACGTTATCGCTCCCGCGAAAAATGCGTTTTCAGCTTTTCCAACTCACAGAAATGCATTTTTCACTTTTGAAAATGGCCAATTCGGGCCCGCGTACCGTCCCACCCTAGCACCCCTGTTTCACTCCATGGGCCCGAAAGCTTGTCGGGGGTGTGGGGTAAGGGCATATTAGAAGGGAAATTAGTCACTATCCCCCTACCAGTTGTTCGTAAAACCTCCAAATATGGCGTCGAAATCTCACGAAAAAATCGCGACATTGCTCATTTTCAAACGTTAATATCTGAAAAAATACTACCCACACGGGTATGATTCTTACATTTTTACAAATGCGCATTCTTCCTCTACTCCTAGGTATCACATTCAATTTCGTCAGTTTCCTACGTTTTAAAAAAAAAATGTTAACCGTGCGAGACGAAAGCTCACCTTTACCCTTTTCTCTTGCATATATTCAAATTTCATTTAAACTTGTATTCCATCAACAATATTTTGGACGTAAAAAAGCGAGTACGCAATAGTGATGAGCGATATATCGCTGTGATTTAATCTCAGATACTGAAAAGAAGCAGTCCCCGCCTGTGACTTAATATTCGAAATCACTGTGATCACGGAGTAGGGATTGTGCTCACACTGCTACCTGCTGTTACAATGCTACCATTGCTACTTAGAATGTGATCGACGTAAGCGCTACACTCATAGAATCTATGAGCTGTCGTTCATCAATGAATCGTTCAAAATGAACGATTCATAGCCATGAATCGAATGAATTGAATGATGATTTTCATTTCAATCGTTCAAAATGAACGGTTTGCCGGAGATTCGAGTGATTGAAGAATCAAGTCATCCAAATCGTTCCAAATGGGTTTGCAAGGAGAATAGAAAGATTCAAAAATGTTTGGGATACAAATAGTTCAAAATGAACGATTTTCGTGGAGATTTTCGTAGATTCGAGCAATTGTTATGGGATTTTGCTGAGAATCGTATTGATTTCTTCTGGAAAGAGAAAGATTGTTTGGATGCTGATAACATTCAGGTTTGTAAATAATGAAAAATTATGAAATTGCTATCATGTTGAATTGAAGTTTACCTGAAAGTTGGGAATATATTTGGCTGTAATCGGAGGAGTTGGTTTGAGGACATATTCACAGATTCCCTCTAACCATATGAGATATCTTTGGTAAATGACTTCTTGACAAAGAAATCTATATTACTCTGGCAATATCAATTACTGAAAATTCTTGAGTGACCATAATCTGTGAAAGACTGTCTTCAAGTTAAGTCGTCTATTGCTACATTTATAAGTTTAGTAGGTTTCAATTTCCAGTGTCTTCGGTAAATCAGAGGTTAGAGTTTTAGGTTACATCGTCAGTGCGTCTGGCATTCGGCCTCCAATAGCGCGAGTAAAGCACTCATAGAGTACTCTCCGCCAGAAACTTCTCAGGGTTTGCGTCGTTTTATTGGAATGATTGATTTTTACCGCAAATTCTAGCTACACACTTCGGAATTCACAGACCCACTGCACGATTCAATTAGCACTCCCAAATTAGATGGTCTTCAATCAGTCTCATGGACTGCGGAATTAAAGATTTAATTTCAAGCTGGTAAATATAGCCTTTCTTCTGTCTCATTACTTATTCATCCACGCCACGATTTGCTTCTAGGACTTTGCACTGATGCTTCCAGTCATTCAGTTGGTGCATGCTTACAACAGTATGTAGACAACTATCGACAACTTTTGGCTTTCTTTTAGGAAATAATCTCAGAAAAGGAGAGAAAATGTTTAGCTTACAACAAAGAACTCCTTGCAATTTATCTGTCTGTGCAACATTTTCGACACATTTTAGATAGTTGTCCGTTCACAATTTACACAGGTCATAAACCTTCATTTATACCTTCCAGAGGGGCAGAGAAAAATTGCCTTAATTTTTTTCACAGTTTTCAGAAGAAGATCCGTCAGTCGTCAGCTCATTCAGCATATAAATGGTGCTGATAGCATTGTAGCTGACGCTATTTCACGCATCTAATCTATTTCATCAATTCCCGATCACTAAGCTCTCGCTGAGACCCAGAGAGGTGATAAGGAGCTTTCGAATCTAATTGCAAGCGGGTCCTCATTGCGATTAAAGAAGATTTTAGTTCCTGGAATTCATATAACGATTTACTGCGACAAATCTAATGAAAAACGTCGACTTTATATTACTCTTCATTTTCGTCTACATATCTTCGATCACAGCACCCTATCCTCTTTAAGTCATCCAAGTGCAAGAGTCACGAAAAAAATTGTCGTTAGTGATCGTTTTGTGTGGCTTTCTATTCGCAAGGATTGTCACCCTTGGTCGTGTGTGTGCCTTCACAGCGCTAAAAAATTCATCGACATGTCAAATCGCACATGGGAAATTTCTTGATTCCTTCAAAAAGGATTTTTCACATACATGTTGACATAATTGAACTGCCAATTATTAGTTCCTACCGTTATTGTCATACTGTAATCGGTCAATACACTCGTACAGGGCCGATTTGTCATCGAGATTTCGCATATGACTAGTCTTCATCCTCAGGCAAAATGTATGAGAGAGTTCACCGTCAGCTATAAGATGTATTAATGGGTCACGGAGTAAGTTGGACAGAAGCCTTTCCCCTCGTTTTAATTGGAGATCATTGCTCGTTTAAAGAAGATATCAGTACCTCTCCAGAAGAACTAGTTTATGGAGAACCCCTAAGACTTCGTGGTGAATTAATTTGTCACACTTCTAACAAAATAGAAGATTCAAGTAGTTTCTCATCACGACTTAGAAAGATAACATCTCACTTATCATTCTCCAGCTTCCAGGCACTCAAAACATGAATAATTCATTTTAAAAGATTTATCTGGTTGCAGTCATGCATTTTTACGTGAGGGTACTATCCTAATATCGTTGCAGCTACCTCAAAAGGGCCCACGTGAAATTACTCCACGAGATGAAAAAACGGTTTCGCTGAAGATTAAGGGAGGAGAGATGAAGGTTTCAATCGACGGGGTTAAACCGGCATATGTTCTAGGAGATGAAAACTCAATACGTTCCAACTCTGCCTCCGCGAAAGATAAGGTTACACCGACCAATTCAACACTGACATCTGAGACGCGTACGAAGAGGTCAGAAAGAAGTTAGATTCCCAGATTTTTATAAACCTTTGTCATCGCCACTTTGTCGGGTGATAGTGTGGAGGCGGCTAAATATTGTTGCTAAGGAGCAGGGCCGTAACTATCGCCGCGGCGGGGCAAACGGGGCACAGCCCCGGGGCCCCCTGGCCAAAGGGACGGTTTATTTTTTAAATATTTTTTATCTGTGTGTAATCACGGCTTACACTAATTCCCGCTAAGTAGCCAGCTTAGTAATAAAAATACAAATACAAGCGCCCGTGCACTACTAGACGCTCAGCTGATAGTACAGCTGATAGCTCAATCGTCTGCTTTGTGCTCTATCTAAGGTCTCGATCTTGTACTAATAAAGGGGGCTCGCCATCAAGTTTTGCCCCGGGGCCTAAATTTTTATAGTTACAGCCCTGCCAATGAGGTTTTAAATGTACAAAATGGAACATGTGATGTAACTAACGAAAGTTAACAAGGAGTCTGTAGAAGCAATAACGTTCTAATAAAATAATTTGCTTTAAGTAGAGTTGTTCTTGCATTAACGAACTATGGTGACCGAGTTGTTTATATTCGCCTCTTCTCGTATTCCCTCCTGTCCTAGCTTCTTTCTTCTTCTACACTCTCGTCACTGCGTGAGCATGCATTCCCCCGACGGCCCGCTCCCCTTTACGCGTATAAATATATGCATGCGCTGAAGCAGCTCGCTGGCGACTTAACTTCCCCGCTCCTTGACAGCGCTAATCCCACGCATTCTCCCACATTCAGAAAAGAGAGTGGCACAAGAGCGGAGAAGGTGGTCGGGCGGGATGAAGAGATTCCGCCGGGCAAAGGGAATTGGGATTAAAAAATATTAGCATTCCCGTACATCTGCTGCCCGTTGCCTCAGAAGGGGGAGGGGAGGCTAGTCACGGAGATGGGGGCTTCGCGGAGGCCAGGGGCGTTGGAGGGAGAGGGGTCAGGAGGTTGAGATGAGCGGGAATTTGTAAGGAAGGGGATGGATGAAGTGCGCAGCGAGGAAAGACATAAATTACTTGGAACATGTGCTTTGAAGTTTTCCGTGGAACTGGCCTTTTAACTATTATTATATGCAAAGCGTAGGTATGGTATTTAACACTGAACCAAGCCTTAAAAAGTATCAGCCGCAGGTTTTCTGTGTCTTTACAACCACGTTGCCGCTAAAGCGTGGGGCAGAAAGTGTTAGTAACAAGAGAATAAGGGTATTCTGCGTCGAGAAATGACGCGCGAAAAGTGATATATGCGTGTGAGGCAGATTAGTACCTCGCACTGATTCTGCTATAGCATTGAGTTCTATTTCTCATACATGCCGAGTGGGAAGATGGAACTCTTATACCTATCAGCTCGATATTATTACATAATTTTTGCAATTTTGTTCAGATCTATTTTATTTCAGCGGTAAAAAAAACATCAACTTGAGTCAACCTGAAGCTTGCAGCTTCAACCAATTTTCCAAAATCTTCAGTTGCTTCAAAACAATTATATGAGCATTAACTGAGTGAGATTTTAATGCATTTTAGATAAAAAGAAAGACTAAAACGCATATTTTTTGCTACAAAATTTCTTTGCTTCTCATTTATTTTCCTCTTTCCTTCCTGTCGCCTAACGTTGTATTGGAACTGGACTGCTTAAGTTCATCCACCGGTTCCAGTTTCGAGAGTGAGAGAAGTTGAGGTCATGAACATGGCACCTTGGTCAAACAGTGACTAGCGTCTTATATCTAATCCATTTACATATGCCTTTTAAGAGTATCGCAGAGCCAAAGATTATGGAAGTATTGCTTTCTGGGAGGAAATGTTTATGTAAATATTTTGTAGCCTCGTATAAGAATAATCCTTGCGTATAAATGAGTTCGTTTTAATCCCTGATATTTTTGTCACAATTAAGCATGTAATCTAAGTGATATTATCTATTTCTATGTATGTACTGAAAAACTGGAAATATGACGTCAATTTATCTTTGAAATCATTACATAAGGGGATGTAATGCTTTATCACGGCTGAGTCAGTAGTAAATGACGCCAATACCTAGCTTACTATAAAAAACAAACGCCAAACGACATAGTTATATGCCTCACTTGGTACATAGCTGGTCAATCTCTAAATAAATTGGAGCGAAGTAACATTTTAGTTAGTCGATTTCCCTAATCTACGTCTCTCAGTGAGCTTAAGCAGAAAGGTTTGAAGCCCTTCACCGAAATCGGTCACTGTGTATCGAAAGGGCAGGAAATACGGTTTCGCAGCCCATTAAAAGAAGTAATCGGGGGGGAAGAGATTGAGAAATCGAATTGCGATAGTGCATGTCTAACTCTGAGCACCAAATATTTTGAATAAAAAAGGATTTTTTATATTTACTTTGAGTTAATTCAATATTTTTGCAGAGCATCTGTGAAATGTCTTAACAACTTTTCCAGCTATAATATTTACTTAACAATGGATTCGCGTGCTGTCTTCTCAATGTATGTTTACACAAGACCGCGGGTAAATATATTTAAGGTGGAGAATATTGAGATATTTCCTAAGAATTTGGTGAAAACAAAACACCAAGGCCGATGATGTCAATCATGCCGCGCCGGTGGAAGGCAAGGTAAGAAATATGCGCGATATGCTGTGTTTTTAAGACGCTCAAAGAAGAGAGAAAAAAGGGATTGGCAGAAATGATTACGAAAATTATAAAGAAACGTGAACCAGACAAAGGCGTTGTTTACATTATGTTTTAAAGCTCAGCAACCATTTTTAACCTCTTTTACATGATATGAATGTAACTAAGTGAAAATATAAGAAAATTAAAAATAATTAAATAATTTAAAACTACTTAAAACGCAGACCCTTACCAAGCATTTATGGTAGCACTTTTTTTAAAAGAATATTGCAATGGTTGGAAAAGTAAATGACAATGCTTTGGCCATTGACAGGGTTCTGGGGTGATAATGGGCTGGGAAGAAATTAATATGAAGAATACAAAAGAATAGTAAGTATATATTTGTATTGCTTCATGATATTTTTTACAATGAAATTTATATTATTCATTTCGTGTTCTCGTAGTTAACATTTGAAGGTGACCTGCCGAGATTGGCCAGCATAAATGTGATCACTCCGGAATTTCAATGTAATTTTCTGTGAAGCATGTCTATTTTACGCTTTACTCGCGACAGATTTGATGTAAGCGCAAAGAGTTGACTTGTTTCCTAATTAATCTCTTAAGATCGCCGTGGTTTATAAAAATTCACCTGGTGAAGCAACATAATTTAAACTCAGCCTCCAAACGTAACTCATAGCCTGCCTCCTCCCCGTTTTGCTCGGAGTAAGCATAATCAGCTCCATTAAATATTGTGGATGAATTTTTGGCAAAGAAGAATTAAATAAAAAATAGTGAAGCCGTGTCGTACGCAGAGCGGCTACACATTTCAATACGTATTTATCTAAAACAGGGATGCAAAGACCTGATTACAACAAGATTACAATGTCAAGGCCTTAATGGGAATCGGAGCTACGGTGCACCATAACTACGCATCATGAATATACATGCATACTATCTGCGAGCAGCAGCAGAGGCTAAAGGCAGGGAACGTTATGACGCTTAGCATAATAAGGGGAGAGAATAGGGTAAGTAATTGAGATAGAGAGAGAGGGGGGAAGCAGAAAGTGAGATGTTTCATTACATAAGTACATCTGTTTTTATTGTGATCGGGAATGGTGTAGGAGAAGAAAGAATTTGTATGCCAAACTGTCAGTCAGCATGCCTCTGTTAATTAGTCATTTTTTCTATTCTACAGATGTAATTCGCTGATTATATCATTTAGCTGAAAAAGTATGTTTGTTCTTATTAAAAAATCAAAATGGTTATCATAGTATTGATGAATCGGTGGGATTATTGACTTATTCAACACCAAATCATTGAAAAAAGAAATACATTATACGATAAATGCAACTCACTATATCTGTATACATCACAGTAGAGATAAACGTCAGAAAGAGTCGTGAGCGATCATTTCTGGTTACTGCTACTAAATTGTGGAATACTTTGTCAAATACATAAAACAGTATTAGTTGAGCGCCATTGGTTAAATTCAAATATTATGAATTTCTTCTTAAACATTCATGTCTCATGTTATTGTAATATAATGGTACCCATCATGTCGTAAGCGTTTTTATTGGTTTAATATTTTTGTTGTTTTTCATTTATTTTCCTTGTTTCTCCTTTATTCTCGCTCTACAGTTTAGTTCAAAATATATGAATGCTTTCACATTGAATTGTCTCGGTGCCGGTTAATTTGTGCTATGCACTCTATATTTTTGGTGGGTTGCCTCAGAACAATCAATAAGTAAAAATGAAATAAATTAGAACGATGGAGATAAAAATTACTGCATGGACTTGCATGCACAAATAATTTTAAATCAATAACTATGGTAGAAATAAATACTAGGTAACATGGTGCTAAGGTGCTAACTACAAAACATCCCTTAGCAACTGTGCACGCTCGAATCGGATACCTAAGGAAACATTGCTAAAGAGGATAATTAACGCCGCGACTGGTATGCCTCTGGTTCTGCTGAAGTCGGAAGCGGGCAATTACGAACCAGGTCTCGTGGCGAGGAGGAGTGTTGGTGCCCCGGCTCTTGCTTAAGAGGAAGTGTCGGTTTCCTTCGGAGACCAATGGAATGATGGTTCATGGGGGGACAGTGAGGCAGTGGGTGTCGAGTGGCATGAGCAGGTGGTTTACGGAAGCTGGCATGTGAGGGGGTGGTGGGGGTGGTGGGATGTCTAGAGAGAGGGGAAGAGTGCACGCAGAGACAGGAGGGGCCGGAGGGGACGGGGGAGTTAGGAAGGGCTGGCGCCCCTGGCTCACCGCGGGGCGGAGGAAATCTCGGAAAAGCGGAGGGCCTTCACTGGAGCAATGCTAGATTTTTTTAAAGGTGGCGACCAAAAACTGATGTAATTAACAACATTTTTGGATTGGTGGATATGTTGGCAAAGGAAGATTATTCAGGGAATGGAGGAAGAGTGAAGAGAAACGTGGCGTCTGGAGAAGCGCACTCGAGAGCATCCCTTCTGATGGACGCAGTACTTCACTTGAAGAGCTCTCCACACAGCATCGGTACGCAATCGAACAATCTCCCTTTTGCTGGGATTTGAACTGTAACATCGCAATGAAATTGAGCTTCCCCAGTGATCCGACCTAATCCTCTTTCACTGAAGCAGTTGGGAAGAGATACCGGACTAAGTGAAGTTGTTCCTCCCGTCTGGTCCGCTCAATCCATTTTCCCTCTGGCATAACTTTCATGAAATTAAACTATGATGCTGCGGATCTCGAGAATATCTCACGTACTCATTTCAATATATTCGCAATAAATGGCCCATACAACAATGCTCCATTACACCTTTTTTCTCCTTCCCTTCCGCCAGTATATAAGCACCGTCTTTCATGTATAGATATATATGGTCATAAATACACCAGTACTCGATGAATACAAATTTTATCAAAACACAGACCTATGAAAAAGACAAAAATGGTTTTTGAAAGCGTTTATGCTATCCTTCCTATTGGTTACGCAAGAATATACGTATTAAGTTTGCCTTAATGCGAAGTGACGTGTAGCGTCTAGGAGCACTGTTGCCAACATAATACGTAACTTTGGGGGATTTTCGCCTAAATGTAAACGTAGTTTCCTAAACATTGCGTGAACTCTCTCAGAAAGACATTGGCATAGAAACTCCACCCTCTGGTTAAAAACCGGATTTAAATCTAAGTATAAAAGTAGTTATAGATTAGCATTCTTCAATATGTCAAGACCATAACTCAAGCGTAGCAAATTATGGTTATTAATAATAAATTATTTGCTGAGAAAATGAAAAAAATAACTCTAAACCCTTGCATGAAGAAATAATAATTAACCTTAATCACACAAGGTTACTTATTATAAATATTTTCTAATAATGCGCTCTAAATGCAGTCGCCAGCAATTCCCAGCACTTAGACGATCTAATTCTCTGAAACCCCATTACCCCTCGACCTCCTCCCCCCACCCTCCTCGCCCTTCCCTCCCCGCCAATCCACTCCTTCCTCCCCTCTTCTCCTACGTTGTCACCCCCCGCCGCCCTAACTAACTTCGGACGCCGAGGCTTCTCTAATTTGTTGATTTTTCCAAACCAGGGCCTCCTTCCTTCCCTCTGCCTTCCTTCACGGTCCAATTTTTCACCCGCCTAAGATTCCGCCGCCCAACTCATCTCGGACCATGTTTGCCCAGGAATTAGTCAGCCGTCCGTTCCGGGGAGGATTTGTTATTTTTTCGAATCTCCCCCTCGAGTCCCCAACCCGTCCGCGACAAGATTCTTATATTTTCCCAAAAGATTAACAGCGCGCAGGCGTCGGGATTATTTTGTGTCTCACATTCTATTCCACTGCTTTCTCCTAACGCTGACTACGTCTCTCAAATATTAGCACTGAGGAGGCCTTGAACTAAAGGCGCACTACCCCACCTTCCTCTCTTTCCCAAGCAAAAAATTATTTCCATCATGTATTGCAGAGACGTGTGTGCGTGAGTGATGATAGGTTGGCTGTTGTTAGTGGTGGCAAACGGCAACTATTGTCATATACCCCATTAAGGATAATTGGGTTGGTTGATGTAATTGAGATTATTTCGGGGGTGAAGAAATGGATAAGGGAAATCCGGATTCGGTATAATCCTAATCTAAACCGAAGGCTCCAATAGTTCTACAGCGCTCCCTCGTGCGTCCCTCGCGGCGGAAGAAATGCTGCACATGATGTGCTTCCGACATGACACCCGAATCGGGACTGAATAATTTCCGCACTGCCCTGCTTCGAGCCCTGACCCTCAGGATTGGAATCCTGGCCTCTGGCCACCGCACTAAACTCAAAAAAATGACATCTATAGGTGTCCAGACTGATCTTGTTGACCTGGTTGTTCACACCAGGCTAAGAGAACATGAATTCTACAATCAAATTGTACTTTATTTTCAAGGGCATAGAGAAAGCTTCGTAGTAGACATAGTAGACATTAGAATAACTGATTCAAGTAATCAATAGCTTGGAAGAACTGTAACTGAGGCTACCATGAGCCTCACTCGACAGCCATATGTTTTAATAAAAGGCTTCCTCACTTCAAGATATGTTTGCTACAGTAAATTGACTCTTCTTCTGAAAGAATCCCCTCTTTCCATATTCATCCAAGTGTATATCTTTTGCTGCTTCAGCGATCACTCGTGATCGTGCTTCCCGGGTACCGAAATCCTTTGTCTTGTATCATGAAGACATTTTATGAACAATTTATACGGCAAACGACTGCTTTGGTTATTTTTATGCCAACACATTAGGTGTATTTCTCTTCGCTGTTTTTTCAATACAGCACTAATTCTTGTTAGCTCCTCGTTCATCCCTGCAATATTGCCAAGCTATCAGCGAAGTGTATTATGCTGACAGCTTTCCGACGTACGTTTATTCCTCATTCATTCTATGTAATCTATTGCTTCTCTAATGTAAATTCAAGGATCATTTCAGACGAAGCACATAATTTCTTTATTGCACAATTGCTACTTTACTCAATCATGCCATTATACCATTGTAGCCACAATTAATCACCTATAACTTTTCTTCGTTAACACCGGATTATTCTTTCTATCATTAAATTTTATCCGAATGTTCGGAAGAAAGTTAGCGTCGTATTTAAATCTAGGTATATATTGTCAAATTTTTTCAGGCCAACAGAGACAATATCTGTTGACAGATGTTTTGTATCCTCTTTTCTATGAAAAACCTCCCCACTAAAACGGCTTTCCTTGATCATAGACACTTTTTAAAACAAAATTTGCCTTTATACTGGAAATTTCCGTCTTTAGTTCTATCCCTTGTGAACGATGCCAGTCAAATTTTTGACACATTGAGATGGGTGTAATCTTTATGAAGTTGTCATCCTGTCAGCAAGACCAACATAAAAAAGCTAATTACCTCTTCAGTGCCCTCATCACAGAATGCTTCAGCAGCTTTGATGGGACTTCTTCCCGTATGTCCCTTACTTAAATACGTAACAAAGGCAACAGATTCTGATATCAATATTGGAGTTTCTTTTTATCTTCATTTTTCAAAAGTAAATTAGGGTAAGCTCAACGCGTTACTACTAAAGAGAAGTCATTGCTTATTAGGGATCTCTAATTTATACAATATCGGAAATAATATATTAACCCACCAGAAATTTAGCTCACTATCCGCCATTGGAGGGGACCAGATAGTGTAAAAACGTCTTAAATATTAACATTAATCAGAGGGATACATTTCATTCATATAATCTAAGGATTATATATCATAGATCCATTAAATGAGTCACATTGTCTCAAGCTGAAGAAGGGCATATGAGTACGGACATTCAAAATAGATTACAAAAACTTTATAACACCAAAATTGCCCTACTTCTTCAAAAACCATCTTTTCAGCTACTTTTACATCGTACCGCCATAGTATTTGGTTTTCCTATATTAAAAATGCTTGGTAAAGCTCCGGCAAATACGCCGGTTATTCTATTTGAATGTCTAGTAAACAGCGATGCATAATTCAAAGCATATTCAAAATCGTCAAAGCGGGTCCCGGAATTAGCCTTTGAATCGTATAGTGCCTACATCCTTTTCACTGAATATTTCCTGAGTGTGTTCGATTGATTATTATTAAACTTCCGCCAACAAACTATGGGCACTTAGTACTTTGATTAGCATACAGTTTAACTAAGCAACGCAAACAAAGTGTCCTTTGTCTGGCTTTTAAGGGGTAGAAAAATTTCCTGGCGAACTGCGATTCCTTTTACGCGTCCACTCCACCGAGGATTCCCCCTTAGCCTTCCCTCGCAGACCTCCCCACCATCCTCCCTCATATTCACATGAGATCCACCTGCCTCTGTTTATCTTCCGCTCCTCCGCCCTCCCCCCCCTCTTCCCATTCCGTTTCCCCCTCCCCCTGCAATGAAACCACCCATTCCTCCGTGAAGTACCTCAGGTTACTCAACCCCGTCCACATCGCCGACCCCTCTTCATCTTTTAGCATCCGCGCTCACAATGCTTTCTCGACCCTTCCCCCGCATCCTCGATCCTCCCTGGGGCGCCGTGGACCTAAGGGGTGACGGGTAGAATGGGGTGGGCAAGACTGGTGAGGGGAAGGAGGAGATAGAGGGTCTTGGAGGAGAGCAGTAGACCTGCATCCCCTCAATATTAGTCATTAATTACGTGGCATTCAGAGGATTAAAATCACTTGATAATTCGCAGCGTGGTGTACCCACAATTGTAAAGGCTGCTTTTAATCTCTGATATTCCAAATTTTCATAGAAATCATGTGACTTATTTCACAAAGATGAGTTGCATCCATTGAGTATTTATATATATATATATATATATATATATATATATGTCCGTCTTTAGAGCGCTTGCTTGCGCTTTACGGCATCCAATTTCCAGGCCTCTCTGTTTTCCCAATCTCCTTGCAGGTTTCTCTCCGCCATGGCTTTGGTTATTCCGCTCCTCCATGAGTTAGGTGGCCTTCCTCTCTTTCTCCTTTCATAGGATTTCCACTCCATGATGGTGCGGGGCAGTCTTTCTTTGAGCATCCTCTGAACATGTCCGTACCACAGCAGTTGTTTTAACTTGATTTCGTCCAGAATGGTTGTTGTCATTTTCATAATTTCTCGAATTCTCTCATTTCTTACTCTATCAAGCCTGGATTTTCCGGCTGCCCTTCTGAGGAAGTTCATTTCTGTAGCTAAAAGTTTCTTTTCGTCACTCACATTCATTTGCCATATTTCACTCCCATATGTAAGTATGCTTTTAAATATGGTGTTGTATATGTATCTTTTATTTCTATTTGATATATCTTTGCTCCATAGTATTGAATTTAACATATTAATGGTTGTTCTACCTTTATTAATCCTATCTTTAATCGTTTCTGCGCTCTTTCCACTGCTGTGTATTTTTATGCCTAAATAGTCATATGAATCACAGGCCTCTACTATTTCATTGCTATCCTCTAGCACAATGTCTTCATTTTTTCCTCCAATACACATATACTTAGTTTTGCGCATGTTGATATCCAATCCCCATGCACTATACGCTTCTTTTAGCTTTCTACGCTTCTTTTAGCTTTCTAAACATCAAGTTAATATCATCTCTGTCTTGCGCTAGAATTACCTGGTCATCTGCATAATGTAGTGTGTATATGGTATTGTCTCCTACAGGCAAGCCCATGTTTGCGCATTGTCTTTTCCATTATTTAAGGGCACCGTCGAGATATATTCTGAATAGGCTAGGTGAAAGACAGCATCCTTGTCTTAGCCCTTTATTTGTTTTAAATTGTTTTCCTAAATTGTTTCCCACTTTCACTTGAGCTGTAGATTCTGTATAAAGTTTCTGTATTGCCCTTATGATAGATTTATTTATGTTTCTTGCCTCGAGTACCTCCCATAGGTTTTTCAAAGGTAAGCTGTCATAAGCTTTTGTGATATCAATGAATATGAAGTGCACTTCTCGGTCAGTAGCTCTCTTTTTTTATATTATTTGCGTCAAACAAAAAGCGTTATCTATTGTTGAGCGTCCTGCCCTGAATCCGGATTGTTCTTCACTTTCAAATTGCCTATACTCCTCATCAATGAGCTGCGTCAATATTCTACCGTATATTCTGCTTAATGTGCTGGTGATTGCTATTCCCCTATAGTTCTTGGGCTGGTCTTTTGGGCCTTTTTTATGAATTGATACTATCCATGATTTTTTCCAGTCATTTGGGAGGTTTTCTCCGTTAAAATATTTATTTATTAACGTCGTTTGTAGATACAGTAACTTTTTTGATGGTTCTTTCACCAACTCCATGCAAATATTTTCCGGTCCAGGGGAGGTACCAGTCTTCATTTTTCTGATTGCCTTCAGTACGTCTTCCTCGGAGATTTCTAATTTTTCTTCGTGAGTTTGATAGGTATTTCTTGTTTCCTTGTGTTGTGGTCTATTCTCTTGGAGCAAATCTTGGTAGTAGCTACTTAAACTGTCTGTTGGTATAATACTTAGAAAATGTCCATTCCTCTTCTGTTTTCGCAGGTTTTTTAGTACCTTCCATGCCTCCCTTGATTGTTTCCCTCCTATATAGCTATCTATTCTTTTACATACTTCGTCCCACTTTTCATTCTTATTTCGCAGTACCTGTCTTCTAAATTTTGCCTGGGCTTCCTTATACCGCATTCTATCTTCAGTTCCATTTGAGTTAATCCATTTCTTGTAAAGCTCTTGTTTGGCTTGTTTTAAACTTTCTAACTCTTCATTCCACCAGCTTTGGTGATTCATCGTATATTTCACTTTTATTCCCAAAGCTTCTTTAGCTGCCGTGTGAATAGCTTTCACAAGATGACCATGTAACTCTTCTGTGGATTTATTTGTCATATCCATATTTAGTATATTGTCTAATCTGTTTCGGTACAAGTTTCGCACACTTTCTTGATTCAGACTTTCTAAATTATACTGTACTGTCAGAGCTTTATCAGGGGTTGCATGTTTGAGTTTATTACTTCTGTACTTTGCTATCTGTGGACACAAAAATTTTGCTTTTAAAAAATAATGATCACTTCCACAGTCCACACCTCTGTATACTCGAACGTCTTGAGCTTTCAGTCTGGTCTCTTGTTTCATAATAACGTAGTCTATTATGGAATATCGTTGTCGGTTTTCCTCTCGCCATGTGTATTTATGTTTTGATTTGTGTTCAAACCATCCGTTCATAATTTTCAATGCATGTATATCGCAGATGTCGATCAGTCTCTGGCCGTTGTTGTTTATGCGATCCTCTCCATATTTTCCGACTACCGGGTGTTTCTGCTGTCTGCCTATTCTCGCATTCATGTCACCTAGTATAATTATTTCCCGATTTTTTCCAACGTCTCTCAAAAGGTCATTCAAAATTTTCTGAAATTTGTCTTTTTCTTCCACAATTTCGTCTTCATTAGGTGCATAGACTCCTATTATTGTTATTCTATGTCCAAGATGGTTTAGGTTAACTGTAATGATTCTTTCATCTATACTTTGCCAATTTGTAATTTTATCTTTCAGTTTTTTGTTAATTAGAAGAGACACTCCTCTTTTTGCTCGCTCTTGTTTTGGGACTCCACTATATAAATGAATGTAACTTCCTACTCTTTCTGAACCCTCTCCTTTTTTCTTGGTTTCTGTCAGGGCAACCACATCCATCTTCATTTTATCCAGGCTTTCTATGATTTCTTCCATTTTTCCTGTCAAAGACTGCACGTTCCAAGTTCCAAAATTCATGGTCCATTTCCTTTGTCTAAGTCGTTGTATATTTGAACTATCCGGTATCCGAGGCTCCTTTTTATTGGATTTTTTAGCATTTTTCAGATTTTTCCAAGCATTGGGGTGCTGGCCCAATTGCCTAACCCCCAGCCTGGAGGACCAGGTATTTTGATTTTGGGGTGTTCTTCCCCTAGGCTGATTGCTTACCACAGCTGTAGAGATCAGCCTTCCCTTTATTTGGTTCGTCCGCCTTCCTGATTGGATATCCACCAGGAGCCGTTGACCGTTTTTCACCTGTAATCCTAGGCAGGAGCCCTTACAGGGTGCTATCATCCGGGCCAGAAGAACCCTGGTTTTTTAAAGAGGTTGTTACTCCTCTATCCCTCCTCCTTTCTCATCCTGGCTTGGGACAGGCAATGGCGGAGTTCATTGAGTATTTTTAACTCTTCTATTATTGCGTCGACCATGGTCTAAGTAGAGTGATGGCGGAAGTACATTCGAATGAGCAAGAATAAAATAAATAACTAATATACTTATAGTGTAAGGCGACCAATTCATGGAAATGGCTGACCAAGGATTGCGTAAAAATCTGAAAAAGGCTGAAAAACGCCGATTTAGACGAAAATTTATTTGACGAAAAGAATTACTATAGCAAAGAAGTAAGGAAAATGCCAAGTGAATTTAATTTATTAATATGGGAGATGATATTTACTCCTGATACTGTTTTTTACATTTCAATTCATTTCCGAGTCAATTCTTTAACAATCAATGTTTTAAAGTATTAACTTCCTAGAAATACTTTTCCGTTGTTCATTTACCTTAATGTCATCCGAGTTCCATACCTAGTCGTTTGCAGCTTGGAGCTATTATTGACAGAAGGAAAAAAATTCCAAACGATGACGCCTTTCCGAAGGAAAATGATGACAAAAAGCACAAAAAAATTCCGCGACACATTGTCTACACATTTGTCGATGAAGTTAAGTGAGACAATGATAATCTCTCGCAGGATATAATTACGGAAACAAATTTCAGTCACGTACTGCTTAGAGACCGGTTGACACGTTGAAATGAGTTGAATGACATTGAGAAAGTGTAAGAGCCAATTTTGTGCAATTTAAGTAAAAGGAATGCTTATGATGCGGTGAGAACAGCATAATTAGATGTGGTTTTCTGTTTCATTTTCGCTGACTTAAGCCAGGCCAGAAAAAACTGACTGAGACTGCTTAGTGGTTATTACATATCTCTTTTCAAATTAAAAAACTGATTACATAAGTTTCTCATTTTTTTCTGGTACTGAAAAATGTAGGTTATGGCTTCCAATAACAATGACCTAAGTATGTTCATGGAAATTTAATTCATTAGTCATAATAGAAAAGGGGTTGAGGCGTGTACAAAGTGTACGTACAAAGTGTACGGATGCTTGTATTATATCGAAAAAATACATCAACGATTTACAGCATTCTTTTTCCCCTTGGAAAAAGATTTACACTTGGGTGTTGATATACTTAATACTCCAGTTACCTCCCCGACTGTACGCCAGTCTTGAGAATATATTCCAAGGATGAAAGTGGGAGAGGCGCAGGAAACAAACTCCTCTCAACACCGGATCCTCTTCTTTATTCCCTCGCGCATACAAATGCTTACGGCAATAAAACGGCTGATTTGGTGGAGGAAAAAGGAAAACACCTAGTAGAGGGCGCTTTGAGAACGGCATTGTATTCCTGTGAGAATCCTCCCGTGAGTTCATGAATGATAACTGGGTCAATATTTTTCGGCAATATGACCCTATTTTAAAGTTTAATCATATTATGGTATCTACCAAAAACATGCGACAAAAAGCAGATTTTCCCAAAAATCCTTGACGCAGCATTCTCAGACAGAAAACCAGACCAGGGAAATAACCGACACGCAGGTTAATTCAAGAGAGAAAATGCGAAAATTGTTCTTATAATCATTAACGCGCTAATTGGGGAAAATGTCGTCATGAAAACTTTAGAAAAAATATCACTCCTCATACTACATAATGCATACTCTTCAGGCACAAAAAATCTTCCCTTCGCTATCGTTAGTATCCATTAGAGTGCATAAGGCAGTACGTCATAATATAGCTCAAGAAATACTGAAGTTACCTTTTTATTTGAGCTTTTATTCGAACACGAGAGCTTATCTGAGAAGTACGTGGATGGCACACTCCGGGGCCGCCTCCGCATGAAAATCATGCATCAAGATTTGGTAGCTTGGGCAGTATCTTCCTTCATTGTACCTTGAAATCACACCGCAAGGAAATCTAGCGTAATGTCAGAGCATCACCTACATTTCTGTTCAGATCCAATGGCCTGTAGCCCAACTTATGAATGCGTAAAATATTTTCTATAGCACAGGGATGAGAAGGTTATATTCACGAAAAGAGTTTGTGCTGCGCTTAAAATGTAGTAGATTTTGCGGCTATTCCCAAAGAACACGAAGCATGGGGAAGTTAAGAACAACCTGTTCTTTACAACCCCAAAGACAATAGTAACTTAATTATAAAATATTTTCCACGGATACCGATATCCGGTATCTAAAGAAAATGTTTAACATACCATTTACGGATATCGGTCGTTCGACCCTTGTATTGTTAATGCTATATTTTAATCATAGTTCCTAGTGGGTGCAATGAAAAACGTTTACTCGTATTTCCGCTTCCATAACCTTTGATCATAGGCTGTTATCTATCCATGCGCAGATCTCGTGGTAAGATTGTATCCTATCTAATCATGTTAAAGAAATAAGTAATCTAACTTACTAAGAAACTGCTAGTTACTAGACGAGACATAACTTAGAATCATATAGCCTTCTCTGATTTATACTGCTTAAAGAAGTTATCATACCTGCTGTAAAGAGCTAAATGTTTCGTCAAAAAATGTATGGATAATTGGAAATAACGAGAAAATGGTGAAAACGGAGTATTCCATTTAATCACTCACTCCACGAATCAGTACAAGGATTACACAGCATGCAGTCTCCTGGTAATTAAAATTATAAGGAGCAGGATTAAATTTAGCAGCAACTGTAGAAAAATGTACTTGGTGATGCTGGAGTTGAACAAAAGGAGAAGACATGCTGTTATGCTTGTCCTAGTCGGGTGAAGGCATGGCCTTGCCTGTATTCTTGTCCTCTTGAGTTGAATTGTATTTATTACATATTAAATCTTAGTATTCTCATTCATTTGAATTCCTGCATTATTTGCATACCAAGCGATTTTATTTAATCCAGCAATCGTTATCCTTTCACGGATTCTATAAGTAAGTATGCTATGCAAAAATTTGAAAGCTAATAATGAGCTTACTTCTCCTAATTATGCTAAGGGCTTTTCTTTTCAGCTAATTAAACTTCAATAATGGATGTAATTCTCAGACGAAACAAGCCTGAAAGTCACAACGCCTACTTGAATTTAAAATTGAATTACATCGTACAAATTAGGATATTAATTAATTAAGTATACGTTTATTCAGTATTAAAATACACAATACGATGTATTTCTTTATTGCACGTATACACTCCGGGAAACAGCACACGGAGTTCAAATACGCCTAGCATAAATATTTGAACAACCGAACATTTTTATCTCAGCCCGTGCTGTTTGACCACTTCCATGACCGAGTGAGAACGAGCATTAGTCGAAGAGACATTTTTGGGACATAAATATGGGAATGGGACGAGAGATAGGCGGCCGGCTCGCTTCACATCCCAAAGATCAGATTCGAGGGAGATTATGTTGTCCCCCATACTCTCCGTGGGTCAGTAATGGGGCCGTAAAAATTTTCCTAAGACAGCTCCACGAGAGATAAATACAGAGTCTAACGCTGTCAGCCAAAGGTTCCGAATCCGTCTGGCACTAATCGGTCCCGGTGAACACGTGTGCTCTGTCAACAGTGATTATTATCCAAACACCACGTTATTGGCCCTTTTAGAGAGAGAGGCTATATATTCAGATTTGACTTCTTTATTGAAAGTTTCTTTTTTTGGAGAGCATCAAAGACGATTTTATTTCGATTTCACTGAATTTTTCCTCCTCAATAGTTTAATCATTGAGTTTCAGCTTCATTGTGTAGCTCAGGATTGAGCGCCACCAGGGTCAAAATTAAGTATACTATGAATGAAAATAAAGTGTACCACCATTCCTTGTCCTCGTGATACCCAACGAGAAACTACATTTTCTTTATTTTCATCATGGATTTAGTCATAAATATAGTTACAGTTGCAATTATAATGCATGCATTCTTTCACTGTCCTATTGTGACTGTCCCAAAAAATATGCAAGGAAAGCATCTTTGAATTCGTGAAAATAGGGAAAGAAAATATAGTCAGTTAAATGTTACAAAGGAACACATTTTTCTTCCCCCAAAAGTTTAGTACTATTGTTACATACACAAGTTATATATACTAGCAGACCTGCTGCCTACTTTGCACGGTTTTTTGCATTTTTCTTTGCACCACCAACTGCTAAAAATCCAAAACTACTACCACATCATAAAGACAGAGAATCTACATTTAATGCACCAAACCACATTTCTCTAGCTCAAGAATTGAGAGAGAAATAAACAAAATGGATACAGAATGACTGACTTACTGACTGACACGCTACAAAATTAATATATAGATAGATTGAGCTTTGATAATTTTTCCAGTTTAAATTTCAGTCTAATTATAAATATGACTGAGATAAAATTGATAAACGTAAAAGATGGTAGTATGGAGCATATACTGAGCCAATAAACACAAAAATGAAAGTGGTACTGAACAAAACTTCCAGGAGATGTGTTCAATGAATGCCTTCATTCAATTATAAAGCTAAAATTAAAGATAAAATTAGAAAAAGATTTCAACATTTTTTTCTTTAAATGGGTGCATATAACTTGTTGATACCAATTAATTATACCATACGAACGATAAAATTAACTCGAAGTAGTTTTAACGCTATTTAAATTAAGATAACTAAGTATATTATCAACATTCTCAGAATTTCACATAGATTTTTCACTTGAACGTTCTGCTGCTTGCCACATTGCTAGCTATATCATTTATCAAAACATCTTGAGATTTTTAAAATCTAAGGTTCAGGAACTTATCGGGATGTAGCAACATAATTGCCTCACATTTCTCGAATAATGCATGATTCTTCACAAAGATGTTTCCAATGTAAAGCTGCCCCATTTAGGGACTTCACCCTCTCGCAACCCGTAATGCCCTCATTTCTGGACGACTAAACATCTGTTATCAAGACTAACCTCTTGGCGCATGGCTCTGAATTCCGATAGAGAGTGGAATGACTGCATATTTGTGCCAGATGAATTTTATTTTTTTCTTGACACGAAAAAAAATGCACTAATCACATGGACACTTTTAAATACCGAGAACTTGGGAAACAACCGATGTTAGTGTGTTCTACGCGAATGCTCAGGAGAAAGTTAAAAATGACAAGCGAGCGCCATTAACGGCGAAAACCGGATTTCATTCCAATAACAAGATAAACATTTCGCAGCTAAAATCCATTGGTATTAAAATTAACTGACGCAATTTCAGATGAGTCAAAGATGTTGCAGGGCCAAGTGCAGCATCTGAGTGGTTACCAAATCAGTCAAGGATACGTTCAGTAGAAGCTTATAAGCTTACGTACGTACGCTTCTCTGGAATGGGATCCACACAAGAAAGGTCAGGATATTAAATTGGAGAAAAAGCAAAGAAAAGCAGCCAGGTATGTGTTAGGAAGATATAAGAAAACGGAAAGTGTTGAGAAAATGATCCACGAACTAGGATGGGATATCTTAAAGCAAAGGAGGAAAAGGAGCAGGCTATGTGGGATGTATAGAGTAGTTACCGGGTTTACCGGGACGACCTATGGAAGGAAATATTAAAGCCAAACTTTGTTGGAAAGAATGATCACCAATTTAAGATAAAGTGGCGATCACAAAGGACTAACGTTATGAAGTTTTCATACCAAAATAAAACAATACTTGACTGGAACGATCTACCAGCAAAGCTTCTCGAACCCTTCCCAAAAAATGTAAATATATTTAAGAATAGGTTGAAAAAAGATGTTATTATCATTTACTTGTAAGGTATTGTTAACCAGGGCGATGATGTATATTGTTCGTACCTTGTTTATCTATGTTACCACCAATTGTCCACTTGTAACATTATTAATATAATAATAATGAGTATTTTTCCATTCATCTCAATTCCAAGAAAATTGAGCTATATTAGATAATTTCTTATTCTCAGGATTTTCTTCGATCCTTCGACCAATTTATCGCTCAGTGACCCACTCGATTTATGTTTACGAGATTTTCATAGAATGTAACAACGTTTCCATGATAATTGCCATAACGGTTTAGTTTCCATTACATCAAACCCAAAAATTTATGATTCGTATTTGACCATGTCATACACCTGAACTCGGCAGCAAAAATGAAGGAAAGATGCAGTAACATTAATTCAATGTCATTTAAGAATTTATTTCATTCAGGTATTGAGTGCAATCTGACACTATAACGTATGTAACCCGATTTTTATTTAGGTTTTATAGTCTCTCGTTCCCTGCGAATTGAACTCATAGTAAAACTATTGGCGTCTCGCTTCTCAGGTAATATCAGTTAAGTGAATATTAGTAAAGGAGTGTAAAATAGAGAGGAAGAAGAGAAACTATTTTTGTTCTCAGACTTTCCTCAAGCTCTTCTAGTAACTAGGCCCTTCTTGAACTCTATGATTCTCTGGCTGTTAAAAATTCATCTATAAAGCGACAGTTTTAACAAAGAGTTGGATGACATCCGCCACATCGCCTCAACCAATGGGCACGAAGTGTCCCTGGTGGAAAATATGTCAAACAAAATACGTAAAAAAAATAGCTATCACATCAATCATGAAGCAGTGACGAAAAAATGGGTTAAACTTCCTTTAGCGGGGAATAAATCTTATGAGGCCGCCAAATGATTCACCTAAGACCGGTTTAATATTTGTTAATATGCTCCCACTACGCCCAAAATCCTATTCAACCAAACCCTAGACAAAAGTGACCCGCATTCAAAATCCGGAGTAGGTATACAAGATAGCATGTGACTCTTTTAACGCAGTGTATGACAGACTGGGAGGAATTTCTGGAGACGCATGGGCGAACACGGGAGATGCTCCCAGAACAAGGACACTAGGGTTTCAACTACGTAACTTTATCTTTAAGCATTATCGTGCGATAGCAGCCGGTTGCTACGTAGCTTATTGTCCAATGACAAAAATGCTACATTTTCCACTTGTTTTCGATCGACGTCCTATCGTACGATTTCGACTGAGATATCGCTCGTTATCTCTCACTGTCGTGGTTAATGCTATTAAGGTACTTCATACCAGCAGACAACGCTGAGATATCGCACCATTTCCTATCATCTGAATCAACTTCACTATACCTTGATATCATAGTAATATAGCACACATACTTTTTTATCTATTGGCTTTAGTTTTCACTCGACGTTCGCGATATTTTATATGCAGTCTGTCATTCAGGGGAAACATTTTAACAGTGAGAAAAATTTAAAGAAATTAATACTTACAGCGCAAAAAATAATGTCAAACTCTGAGGTGAGCTCGGCGGCACAATACCTGCGTACGTAATATCTTACACTGATTTATTAATTTTTCGGGAATTATTTTCTTTAATTTCACTGTTTTTTCTTAAAATCGGAGGTACTCTGTGATTTGTTTTCAATGTAAATGGCAGTAATAACCTTTGGCTTGTGATAATAATACAATATTTTTTCGATGAAAATAAACTGTACGTTGCACTTTATTGTAGCTGTGTAACAATGAGGAAATACGAAAATCACTTCAATGCTAGGGAATTAATTATGATAAGACCACAATATTTATCAATAACACTCATGCATGATCATCAATATAAACTCCATCGAGATGGTGGTATCAATTACCTACCGTGACTTAAATGGTGAAGTTTTGAGACTCATTTTGGGTAGCCATGGAAGAACTTGAAGGCAGACATGAGATGCAGTTGCTGCACTGTAATCTCCTTCACCATTTGGCTGTTTTGGAATTATTCTAAGTTACAATTAATAAACTCACAGTGACTATCTCTGCTACACGATTGGAATTGCGTATTTCTTTGATTTATTTCTCTATTATGTTATTCATGTCATATTAACAATTCTGAGCTGCTACGTTAAAGATATAAATATGTCTACTTACCTTTAGACACTGAGTTTTAATCACTGTTTATATATATGAGTTAACTCTCTATGATTAATTAAAACGGATTGCTTTGGAACTCACGTTTCTACTCAAAATTCTTCCTATTACTCACATAAGGCAAAACAATAAATTGACTGAACGCTTCAATTGTTGAGTTTTATGAACATATCAACCACATTTGCTTAGTTTATAATTATTTTTATCGCGTATTGGCAAAAAATATTATTTGGCTTTTACTAGAATAAATGAATTATTAAGGTACTCTTCTCCTCAAGACGATGTCGATTTCGCCGCTTGATCATTTTCGCACTTCTATTGTCACATCCTCGCCCAGCAATTTCGCCACCGAGATGTCTTTGTTTTCAATTGATGTCACTATTACAAGATATGTTTCCGAGTTTAGCCGAACTCTATCGCACGAAACCATAGCAAGGTTCGTAATAATATCATCGGCAACAGCTATCATTTCGTACGATATCTCCTATCGGCGAAAGTTCCGTATGTGAGACCCAGATCACTAATCGGCAAACACCTCATCAGTGAAGGCCACCAAAGCGGTTTTACTTCCAAAATTCGGAAGCTCGAGGACAAGGGGCGCCGCTCCGCCCAGACGCTCTCGAGAAATGGGAAATCATCTGAAGGAGGAAAAGAGGATCAAATCTAATGAGTGACATAGAATTTCAGAGCCATTCCCTCATAAATTCCCTCCCACCCTAAAACCATGACCACAAACCCTCCCCTCATTACCAAAACACATTTGTTTCGTCCCAGGACTCTCCCACTCCTTCCCCACCCTCGTCCCCAAATGGCATATTAAAGCTGTACTTTTTTCCAAAAGATCATTGATCGTACCTATGTATAACGCTATAACGTTGATACGCGTTGTACAATGACCTATTCAGTGGACAGAACAAAGTTTAATTATTTCTGTTCATTTAAATTTTGTCAATCGGTTACGCAGCTAAGATTTTGGAAACAAAAGGTATATTTGCTGAAATAATAGAAGGAATGCCTAAAAATTGTACATAAATGCACATGAACGAAAAAAAAACACGAGAATCAAAGCTTTAAATGTAACCTTTGACTAATTGTGCGTGATAGCCGTTTGTGGTGGGCCGCTGTTCCTAAAAAAAATACCTTACCGCTGTGCGTTAGGACGCCTACATTCTTCTCCATGAATCTATGGTGCTAAGTACTAAAGTCTAATCTAATTTTAAGTACTAAAACTAAACCAAATTTAAATTGCTTCAGCTAAGAGACGTCAATGCTTCAGCTAAGAGACGTCACGTCAGCTTCAGCTAAGAGACGTCAATGCAATTGCATAGGCAGAGACAGTAGAAACGGATTAGTTATGAGAAATTGGAAAATAGGCTGGGTAGACTTGAAGGCTAATAGAGAAATTTTCAAAAAGAACTCCATGCGAAAGAGGAATTGAAGGAGGACCTGATATTGAATATACCAGCGCTCAAGACAATAGTTTTCTGAGGATCGACATTATAGGAGCAGTATGGAAAGAAAACTGTGGAGGTAGGCTAGTACTGCGGAAGAACCAATTTCGATAATAAATTGAGATTTTCTTACGTTATCTTTGGGTTTTACTTTCTGGTGATTAATTTTCACAGTCGAAAAATGAAACAAAAAAAACATTTTAACTTATCCAACAATCTTTCTTGATGTTTTTAACTATTTATTTTGACAACAAAAACGTGTTGCTTACCAAGGATATAATTCTCTACGAAATTACACTAAAGAGTACGATGTTTATCGGTTTCGTGTGTATGATACAAAGCGACATACAATATAATGTCCGGCACGAAATGGCACTTTACCCTTACAGGTACGAAACTGCAAATTCCCATTTAGTTTCGGACTGGTGAACTTTACTCCAGAGTTTAGATTCGGGTCGGCCCATTTTCAATACACTTCATCCTCAGGTTCTGTTTGGTAATTGAATTGAAACATCTTATTAATGAGAGTAAATGGAGAGATTAAATTTGAGTTACTTAACATTGTAATCTCAGATAAATTTATAATACGCAGGTGGTATCTCTTTTTCAAATTAATCTTGGACACGATGCTTGGAGGTTTTTACAGTAAAAAAGCACGCGAATATCAGCATAGCAATCCGCAAAACAATAGTGATCTTATTTGAAATAATGTTTTGAGAAAGTTGTCAAGTAGCGAGGCAATGGGACTCTCGAATGTCTTAACAGCAAACTTCTTCTACATGATGATATATTAATATTATTTTGTATCTCCATGATAGTATTTTATTACGAAACGTTCTGAAGTGGCAAATAAGAAATATATCATTAGCTTTTAGCTTATTGACTCGAATTCTAAACTCAATTAAGTGTTCCAAATAGTGATGAAACCAATAATGAATATCTCATACCGAAGTTTACTGTGTATCAGTTGAAGTAATTCAATGAGAGGACCATTATCTTTAGCATTTCTAAAGTTATTCACGTAGCACACATACACATAAGCCAGAGATACAAGTAACAAGGCGTTCCTCAGCAATAAAGCCACACAAAGTTGTCACAGACGGTTTAAAACAACCAAAGTAAATAACAAGCGAAGAACCCAAAACGTGCCGCACTAATCTTTTCCGGCATTTAAATACAAATTAAATACTATTAGGGTTAACGAATGTTACTGGAAACAGCACGATACTTGTCAACAAAAATGCATGTCACTAAGGATCTGGTTTTACAAAGCGCGATAAAAGTTTTAAAATCGTGCTTTAGATTTTAAACAGTATTACTTTTTGCGGCAACTCGAGAATTACACTGAACAAAAAACTGGCACGTAAGTATATGCCATTTTGATGATTATTACGATAGCCTCGCATCGTGGAAAAGCACGGTAATAGATACGATGTGACAAGTTGTGGGCGAAACATTTTTTCTAATTCTAAGTAAAAACGGTTTTAAAATGTCTGTTTAACCTTTACCGCAAGGTAACGTATCTAGTATTTTCGTTTACTTGATGCCAACTGAGAGTTCGGGTTTTGTATATTGCATCAGACTTTCGGGAAGTTGAAGTGAGCGTTATCGATGAGAGAAAGTATTAACTCCAGTTTTCATACCGATAAAATGTTTCAACAGATAATACAAAACTGGGCCTCAGAGAAACTTGTGCCGTACAACATGGACGTTGTTCGAGTAAAACCATCCAGATAAAGCATGCTGGAATCTAGCTTGCCACGGAATTATTAAGTTTTAAATTTTATACAGTATATTCAATTAATATAGTTGGTATAATATACGTTACGAATGAAACGTGAAATCGTGCTCGCGTCCGATAATGGCACGGGCATTCCTTCTAGAATGAAAAATACAGGCCGTATAAAAGCGGGTTGCACAAGAAGGCGAACATTTGTGGCTTATCGTCCGAAGGAGATTTGGGCGGCAGCACGGTAGTGGGATGAGGTAATGGACCGCGAGAGAGGGGGCAGTCCATTGCATGGATGTGGCACAAGGGCAAGATGCCACCAAGGAAGCCGAACTCACATGTCAGATTATTGCCTTTTCTTCACCGGCATCTTACCTTAATTCTTAATTGTGACAGCATAACAATGACTCATCATATCGTTCGCAGTGAGCTCTCAGCTACCTTAATACTTATTTCTCACTGATGAAAATATCACTGCTTGTAAAATATTACTTATATATTTAACAATATCATAGTTATAAAGCAAGAAAATACATTTCCATTTGATTCGTTCAAAAACGCTAAAATTATTTCGGCAGAAACGGATTTGTGGACAGCAAGTTTTGCTCGTTGAAAGTGTGTTGGAGTTAGATAACACCAAAGCTGTATTTCGATCATCAAATATGAATTTTCGCCTCCAGGTAAACCCTTAATCTAAGAATTGGTTATATTCTCGTCTGTACTACAGGAGGATTCCATTTAAAGCGCAGTTATATCTGAAACCCTATCCCAAAGAGGTTATGGAGAAATGCTTTGGAAAAAGATGGCTTAGAGCACATATCCCCTGGCAGATTACCCAACTCTAAACCCAACATTGACTTGTTGTTACTCAGCTCCTACTCTTTGTGTGTCTCAATGACTGCCAAATTCGAAATGCAAGTCGGGATTCTATGTATTAGCTGAATTGAAAGATCTTGTACTTCCTCTGCGCCTGAGCAGGGTGAAATCTTCCCAGGATTTCTCGCTGAGAAGTCTTGAGGGCAATGGACGAGTTGGATAGGTATCGAAACTTCAGTCAGCCTTATAGTTCCTGACCCGGTGGAAATGCGGAGATAATATTTCCTATCTGCATCTCTATACATTCGGCGATGGATCTCTAGTAAAAAATGTAGCATGTAGACTAGAAAAAGAGATCAAACGAATGTTTACGGCAACAATAGCCAAACCTTTGCTTCGGAAGATTATAATAAACCATAGGCTCTATTCCATTGTTTTAGTGGCGATTCTTATTATGCTATCATATGCCTGTTTGCCATTTCCTCAGTTTTCTTTCACTACAAGATCTGGATATATACTGAGCTATAAATGAGTGACTGAAGGGGTGTGATCTTCGGCACACAGTTTGCGAAGTAGAAACTCGTGGATTAAATCAAGTATTTGTGACTCAATCGCTTTTTATCGGGGAGAAGGTGATCAAAAATATCTGGACATCCTCTCGTAGGAGAGGATCGGCAAGAAAAGGAACCTTCAATTCTCTAAAGAGGCGCAATTTTCCAGGATCCCTATATTAAAAATGAGCTGTAAATACCTCAACAGTAAAGGCATGTTTAGTTTACTAAAAATAATTAATAATTACCAATTGGAGTACTGCTGGGAAATACATGACAAAGAAGCATTAAATACCGCAGTAACCATGGTACCGTAGCTATTACAGTGGAAAGACCATATGAGTTACCTTTTGTTTGAGTATCATTGAAAATTAATATTTATATAGCAATTCAATATACATTTTCAGGCCACAGAGAACAGTGGCACTAAGAAAAATAACTCAACTGAAACAGAGCATTAAAATAAATCAAGCTGTTTCCTGCGTTTTTATCTGAATAAATCATCTCTCACCTGAATTTTCTTGTATGGATGGAAAAATAAAAGCTAGAGGTTGCGGTAGAAAAGGGTGAAAAGGCCAAAACCATATCTTTAAGCGCGCTTCGTCCCGAATTAAACTTTGGACAAGGCTTAAGGATTCCTTCTTGCCGAAATATGGGTCACAAGAGCTTGATGGTCTAGGTCGAAGTGGGATATTTAGGATGGACAAAAAAATCCTTAAAGAGGAAGGGGAGCGGATTGGGGAGCGCAAGGAGTTATGGAGGATGGAAGGATGCAGAAAAAACCGGGGGCGTGGTGGGGGAGAACGGGGGTGGGGGTTAGGGCATTTTTATGGATTATGCGGGGGAGGGACAGACACAGCCGTGCTCCCCGTCGGATGAATTAGTGAAATGTCCCTCCGCCAAGCATCCCAGTGATGCCCGAAATCATGAATCTAGATCTAGGTGCGACTCCGAAAGAGCTTCCTTTATTCCTGAATATCTGTCCCAATTCACGAATTTTCTACACGCTTGACCGCGGAAAAAGTACCTAATCTTTTTCCGGAACTCTATCCATTTTATATTCTGAATCTATTTTCTTCTCATCAAAGATCTATGACTTGGAGAAAAATACTGCATGGTCTGATGGTTTAATACGAATCTTGTGATAAAAAAATGGCCGTGATCTGTATTATCTTCAGCAGCATCAATCCGTAAACTGATTTGCTGCTGTTTTCTGCTGTAATCCCAGTAAACCATTTCATTTCTACGTAAGTCTTCATTTTATCATGCCTCATAGTTGGCTTAATGTACTCCATCTTTGTTCTTTACCGAATTCTTTCCATTCATTCCTCCTTCCATTACTGTTTTCATTATAATTATGTGTCGCAGAATGTGTTCAATAAGTTTGTTTCTTACATTTTTCAGAGTTTTCATTGTACTTGGTTTCCTCTGACTCTTCATAGGACTTCTTCAATAGTGATTTTCTCTATTCTTTTCATTTTCATCATTCTTCGATTACACGGCATTAATATTGCATCAAAAGTTTATTGCTCAGCTTCAGTATTCATCCAAGATTCACTGCCATTTAGGAACATGCTCCAAATACATATTTTATTAGAGTACTTCTTTACCATCCTTGTGTTGCTTGCTGTTATTAGTCTCTTCTTCTGATATAATGATTTATTTGCTTTTGCTACTCTGCCTTATGATTAGTAAAGATAAATTTAACTTCTTTTCATTTTAATACGTTACTTGATAGCATGCCGCAAAACCGTCTCAAACTTCCATGTGTGCCAGCTTTTTTAAAAATTCAGCCAATTTTTCCAGTGGCGTTCACAAATGCATCCATTCATCAAATTCGCACTCGTGGGCAAATTTGCTTATTAATAGGCACTCCTAGTTTCTTAGCATTACATGAGTTTACCACATTTTTACATCTTCGTTCGGAGCTTGCCGAGAATCCATCATCTGATTGCACTAGGTCTTTGTCGGAAGATCTTCATTTTATGCCAGCGCTGTATTTCAATATAATTAGAAAATAGATATTTATCTGTAAATCTCTGATTATTAATTTCACCAGATTATTTGCGAAAAAAGTGCAATCACAATAACCATTGTTTTAAAAGATTAAAATTCTACAAATATTTGTATAACCTTTACGAGGGAGTAGAAAAGGAAGACGTCGCTAAGGTATTGACCCCCATTTTATCGCCAAAAATGATAACATAAATAAAGAACAAATATTTAAAAAATAATAAGAGTGGCCTTCTATTGTGGCCCATTCATCATGCAATAGGTATGCACTATAAGCGATGCAGCTTCTAGGCATGTCCCTGCCTCAATGCCCATCAACGAGAGACAATAGGATACCGGACGATGGGTGGCGCTGTAAATATATGGAACAAAATATTCAGGCTTACGTACATACTCGGTGACTAAGGCAGTGCAAGGAGCACCAATCACTAAAACAGTAATGCACCGAAATCATATATTTCTGCATATCACTTCCAATGCTGGCATATTGCGGCGAACATTTAAGGGAAAGGGACGGGGACAATGGCAAGAGAGGCGAACTAGGCTGGTTGTTGGAAGTCTCTCACCGGCGTCTGACCTCGGCATGGTTGATGAATTCCAGTCTGCCATTACAAGTGATGGAAGGAACATTCTCCGGGCAATGGAATAGAGATCGGCGGATCACCGAGAAATGACTCAAGAGGATTCTCAACGTGTGCCGTTGGAGCGAGTCAAAAGTATCCAGCACCCTCCTTCGAGTAACCGCTCTAATGCCCTCAGTAAGTAGGCCTGGGTGAGCTGAGGGAGGTGAGAAATGAGGTTGGTGTTGGCGCGAGGGGGTTGGTGCTTGCAGAGGGTGTGCGAGATCTGAGAGGAGGTGTGGAGACCCACACGAAATACCACCAACTACCACACCGAAATCGTGGGTACGACGGGGAGGATGTCAGTGATAGGGGGTGTGGCCGTACTCACTTGCATTAGTCTCCGGAGTGCACGGGAGCCACCTCGCCTTTCTCGGACCGTCCACCTCAGCGTCGCATGCGAGTCCCGCCGGCCGCGCCGAGTGGGCAGCACACGGGGCTAGTGGCGGGGTTGGAGACGTCGTCCTGACCGGCGGATGCAAGCGGGTGAGGCGGCCACGGGGAGAGGGACCGACCGGCCGTCCCACTGGGTCCGTCCGGACGTCCACGCCTTCTCCCGCACCTCCATCTCCTGCTCCTCCCACCTCATATTCTCCCTACCCTCCACCCTCTCTCTCTCTCAATCCCTCTCCTACTACACTACGTTTTCTGCATTTTGCCACACTCCTACGTCCCAACATAGTTACACCAACACTCCCTTGTAAATTCCTTTGTTGTGCAGGCGGCTCGAGGTAAATTTTCTGATTTCTTTCGTTAAAATTTTATGAAACAAATTAAGGATAATGGAACAAGTTGCATTCCAACAAATTATTTAGAAATCAGGAAAAAGTTAATCGTGAAAAGTACAGGTTTTTAAGCTATCAATTTTACAAGTTGCAAAATGTTTTGCTTGAAATTTTACCGTAAGTACCAGGCATTTATAAACTCAATACATTATATAACCATTTAGGATTTTCGATTATATACTCAACAAATCATCAAACTTTCGTAATAGCTTGAAACGTTCCTTTTCCTCAGCCCAGAAAATACTAGGGCTAATTTATTCAGTTTTCTTACTTTCAAATGTAACTTCGCGAGAGGTTTACGAAAATATTCATACCAGGGTATCATGGGATGATTTAGCAGAATGAAGGGCATAATTTCATACATTCTCCTTCAAAAGCATTTAATAGTCATACGTTTATAATGCAGATTCTCCACGTAAACATATTAAACTCCTTAGATGTAATTTTTTCATCTGCTTTCATTTGATTTCGTTTACCACCGGAGGATTGTAAGCGATTGTCAGAATTAAATCCAATTATCATGTGTCCGAGTTGATGATTACACAATATTGTAAATGGATTAGTCTATAGACACAGACATTTTCGTTTTCAGTTGGGTAGTATCAATGAAATTTAATTTATGGGGATAAACTTAGAAGTCCATTTTTACTTCTTCTTCACTGCTCATCTCCGCAGAGATCTGTTACATTCATGCTTTTTACACCTGTCTTGTTCATGAAACAAAAAAATCCCTCTTAATCCCTCCATTGCACAGCGTTCATTCCTACGTAATGTATTCATTGTTCCAACTCGACTCAAATGTATTCTAATTATTCTGTCAGCTGGACCATACATCTGAATATATGTTATCGTATTTTTCTTCCTCTACTAATTTATTAATGTCTGGTGATACTTTCGACACGGTTGCTTAATTTACAAATAACCATTTTGTGCGGAATATATAAGTAAATCACAGGACACTGTAAAATAAAAGAAGGGTGGAAACAACGGTCAGAAATGTTGTGTGTCCTGGTTAATAAAAGTATGTTGTGATCATATACCTTGATAACACATCATGAACTAACGTTGATGAACACTAAAAAAATGACAAAGCATTGTCCAGTTTTCTGCAAGATCTGGATCGACCGGAATACTTAGGTATGGGTTCTCCATTTTTCTTAAGTGAAATTAGAGTAATTTTCGCAAATATGAGGTTGCAAAAGCTAAGGAATTTACCATAGGTCCCAAAATTAAACGACGATTATCGCCACCGGAACATAAAAAAACCTACATTAGACTAAAAATATCTACATCGAAGACCAAGTCTTTTTGTTTAAAGTGTAACAGGAACTTTATAAGGAAAATACTAATAATAAATCTAGCCATAAGGTGCTTCTTTATAATAATGCAGCCATCATCAAATTGCTGTCTTTCTCTCTTTAAATCGCTATATAATTCTGGCTATTTCACAATTTAGTCTCTGCTGTTAAGCGCTAGTATGGTTCAGTCCTATGTAAACAAAGGAAAAACAGAGACAGTCAATCATGAAAATACACTATTTCAGCAAAATTATCTGAAAGGCATACAACTTGGAATGAAAAGTGACACAGCCAAATTGAATGCCGTTGGTGGCTTCTGCGGACAATAAAAGGTGCTCGGTGGGCTATCGTTAACACACCTTAAATCCCAACGTAGAACCATGCTGTCTTTGGACAAACAGTTTCAGAGCGATTAAATTGCCTTGGGGGTATGAAGGAACTAGCTGATAGGGGGGCTGCTGAAACATCTTCTCTCAGAGAATAACAACCAAATGTTTACTAGTATTGTGATAAAATGCCGAAGAGATTCAAATATGCACGCCGGATACCTTTTGATTAGCAAAACTACGCTGGATAATTGGGACTTTGTGATCGGTACAAGGCGAGTTTGCAAATGTGTCCAACTACTCCGTTTCCTGCCTGCTCGCACCCATTTTGCGACTGCTTCGTATCTTTCCCAGGCCTTCTCTCACGGCACCCAAAGACGGAGATGCCGCTCCCCGGCACTCCTCCCACAATCGATGGCGCTGGGGAGAGAGCGGCGACTGACGGCGCGGCCGAGGCTGCCGAAGTTCACGCGCCCCTCCTGCAGCCGACCACCCGCGCCCTCCTCCCGGGACCGCCCTGGGCGGCTGCGGCACCCCTCGTGGACACGCCCACCACCACATCACCATGCCGCGACGTCTCTAGCGCCTCTCATTGTTCCTCCTCCTGGTGTGGCCGAGAAGGGAGAGCACGCAGGATACAATGCACGGGGAGGCAGGAAACATGTTGGTGCACGCTGTAATCCGCAATTTTAATGCGTAGGTATGTCCGGCACACTTCCGGACGTTGGTGTTATGTTGCACGCGTGTCGACGCCATGCCTCCCTGTATCCCGCAGTCTCACGGCAAATTTTCTGGAATCCTTGTTAAGGCTTCCGCGGAGTATTTCTTTGGAAAGATCCGGTTTTTTGGGTATTCTACCGCGAACTTCCATCTTTTCGGACAACAGTTTCACCGGCGTTGCAGTTGGCGTCTTCAGGTCTGTTGGCAATTCAAAACGCGGGGCCGTCTTATGTATATCAACCGTTAAATTCAGGTGCGCGGTGATTGGTTGAACTCCCATTGTTGTTATAAAGACGTTTGAAAGATTATAACCGTCTTCCGAATTGAAATTGTTAAGTCTTTGTTAATTTCAATGGCTTCTCTTATCAGACGAGGAAAGTAAGCATTTTCTTTGGTGATGAATGCACATTTTGTTTCCAAAATTAATTACTTCTCTATGCTTTCATACATATTGATAAAATAACAATTAACGTAAATGCGGAAGAACTTATAATCTGTATGAACATGCCAATATGTGCGGGTATTTCAAAATGTCTACAGTGGATTTCATTGGGCTCTCCGATTCTTATTTATAATTTCGCGGAGCTCGAGATAATACCCATGAAGTTCGTCTACCGCCAAAGGTTTGAGAAAAGCAAAAGGCGTACGATATCTTTTTTTTCATGAGTTTATCAATGCACTTATATAATTGATAAATCATAAGCATTTATCTCATGGTTTAATTGAGTAAGTGGCTATGCCTGCGTTATTGCTACGCTACGTATTCTGGTTGTCATATGGTGAAATTTACCAATACCATATATTATGAATTGTGAAATGATTTTGCAGCTTTAATAGCTTTGTCGTTTTATTTTGGGATACTGCGTCAACATTGCCTATGTTTATATAGCTTTACCAATTCTACATTTTAGAGCTATTAGTTAAATAATGTCAGCTCATTGACCTCATAACAATAGATCAGAATACTATTGCATACTTTTCTATTATAATGCACCGATTACACCAAGAAACCGCTTTATTTCATACTTTGATTAAATATGTTTAGAGTGCACTGTAATATAGGCTTTACCTTATGGTGCCTGCCTTTGTGTCTGCAGTCTGCAGAATCCTTGTTCAATAATGAGCTTGAGTTTACCTCGAGCTCTTTCATTAGAATCAGGATGCACCAATTTGGGTTTTAAGGAACATTGTGAAATACGAGTTTTTTCTGTTTGCAAGGGACCTGAAATTAAATTTCAGGAAAAGAAATTCGGTGAAAAAGGAAAGTCGTATAACCTCTGCAGGTAATCGCAATTTTCGCAGGTAAATTGCATTTTTTCAAGTACATGAGTACTTACGCGTTCACCGCAATATCCTCAAAAATCTATTATAATCTGGGAGCTCAGTCTGACTCATTCATTTTTTGCCATGCTGTTATAATTATCGCATTAGTTACCTTTTCGAATCCAATTCCCTCTTTACATCTTCAAAATCCATTTCTCCTGCCCCACATGTGTCCCCTCCCCCACCCCATGAGAAACATCCCCGCGGCCCCTTCCAGCCACATCATCTCGTATAAGCCTTTTCTTTCCATTTCCCTCTTCTTCCATCTCCTTCCCATTTTACTTCTCCACTGCTTGAGCTTTCTTATGATGTTTCTTCCCTCCGACTTAATTTAATATTGAACCGTTTTTTTTGCCCACTTTTATTAACGACCCCACAACTGATTAATGTCTAACGTTCTAAAGATGCTATGAATAAATCATACCCGCCTCATTGTTCCATGGATTTTTTTAACTTCAATACTGAAATCTTATTGTTAAATAACCTCTTAGAATTGTTTAAATATTTTGATTTGAAATGTCAAACTTGTGATGATACTAGTCCTTTTCTACAGAGCACGTTTTATATCTCCTTGGACGATAAACTAGGCAGAAGTTCCCAAAAAGTAATGCTACAATATGTATCATTAAATGGATGAAAATTCTTACACAACATATAATTCCAACTTATTCGTTAAGTTCTATGTGAGGAAAATTGATGTTTTCTCAGTTAGGTTCCTTGCTTCTCTTTTGATTCCATTTTTTATGATAACTCATCCTTAGGCATATTAGCCTACTTGGAAAATTTCCGTTATGAAATACTTTGTCTCCTTTCTCCATGCAGGAGCTAAAATAGCTCATTTAACACAAATTATTCTGTGGGACCGTGGTGCAAATTGCATATTATCTGGAATTATATGGATGATGAACTTGAAACTAGATAAAACTTTTATAACTGGTACTCCCCAGAGCATGAGCGCTTTGCCGGTAGTCCTCTAATAATTCACTGATGTGAAACGAAAACAGTTTCATTTATATTGCAGTAAAGCTTGGAAATACCTCAAATAATGCATTATTACAACGTCCTATGAAAATTAAATGCCGGCATATTTAAAAAACAATTCCAGTTTTTCAATAAAATAAGGGTTTTTTCGCGCTCTAATGAGATTTTAAGCAGACTAAAGCATTTTATATATACTTTCGAAAAAATGGAATGATTTGATTCCCTGCCTGTCAAAGGAAGATGAGAATGGCTTATGTTTTCCCAGGGAAAATACGACAGAATTCCTTTCAATAAGAGAATATTTTGATTTTTGACGAGCAAATTTATCTAACAATAAGAAAATCTCTTACCCTTCCAGAGCTTGTACCTATGCTCATCATCACTAGCCGAAGTAACTCTGGTGGATGAGGAATAAATACTAACCACTCAATATTTCAGCTACCCTAAAATGCCTTTAATTTGAAACATATCGGATTTGGTTTAATAAACAACACAATTAACATTTTTGGCAATCGAGAATATCCCTCTTACCGTATGCATTCCTAAAGACGCTTCCACGAATATCCTTCGCTAAAAGTAAGCGCATGGCATAATAATCTCTTTGTCTTCAATTATGTACTAAAAATACCGAGTGCTTGTGAGCGATTGTCAAAATCTCAAATAAGTGATTTTTGAGATCAAATTTTGAACCAGTGTTGGCTGATTCATGATGACGGTCTCCAATAATAAAAAAATTGAATTCAACATTATTCAGTACAGTACTCATCGCCCCAATTTCGGTACGTTACATTTTAGCAACATGCATATAGTTCGAGCCCGGGTGCTTCACGTTAACTGTAATCGTTCATAATGAGAGATATACGCACTGAAATTTCAGACATGCTCCAATCATCCGTCTCCATACTCCCTCCATCACCTCACACCGGTGCCTCACCTTGCTGAGGAGCGGGAGACGCACTCCTGGTTCAAGCGACCACCCAACCCTCCCCCCAAACCGCGATGTCAGGCGACAACGACAACCTTGGAACCTCCGTCCCTAAGAACCCCTGATACCGAGAACCCTTGTAAATAACGCGATCCTCTTGAGTCCCTCATCATTACTCTCCGGCTCAACACGCCCATCCTAACCCTAACCACCCGTTGAAGAATACTATCTTCTATAGGTATGTATCCTCGGCATCTAGGATCGCCTTCGCACTTAAAATCAACTCTCTTTTCTCCGCCAATTCCCTCCTCACACCCATGCCCTCAAACTCCTGGCTCCTGCCCTCTATCCTGGTTGATTGGTTACTCAGGGAGGCAACCTCCTGAAGAGGAAATTTGAAAAGGTGGATAGAAATTGAAAGGGAAGATTTGTTGTGGAATGGAGGTAGGATGGAGAGAAACCCGGCGCCGTCTATGTTAGCCGGTTATTAATGAAATGCGGCCAGGGTTCCACAGTTTTCCTTGAGGCACTCTACACATGTCTCAATAGGAGGTCCGGATTTAGAACAGAATATGATCCACCTATACGGGTATTTAAACCCGTATCCTCGTGACGTGAAGCTTGTCCAGGCTTCTCTAGGCACCACGCCTACCCTCTCAGAGGAAGGACTATATCCCCATCACTATCTAAGGGTGCCTCCTCACACAATTCCAAAGCAAACTCTCCCCCTCCCTCCAATGGAGCTCGTGCTCTCCTCAACCTCCCACCCTCCCTGCTCCCACCCACCCCCAAAACCTCCTCCATCCTCCTCCGTCCTCCTCCACCGGCGGCGGCTCTCGGGTATTCCGTTCGATGGACGAGGAGCCGGGCAAAAAACCCAGCACCGCCGCCGTCTCCACCGCCCCCTTCCCCCCCCGAAATCCCGCCCCCGACCCACCCCCGAAAAAGCCCTCTTCCCTAGATCCGCGCCTCCTACGCCACCGCCACCCGCCCCGCTCTGCCTCGAACCGATATCAGGTCTACGCTCTCTCGGCGAAAGGGTGGAAGTGGAGAAGGGGGGGGCACAAGTTCCTGCCTCCGCCTCTTCTCCTCACACACACATTCAAGCCTCATCCTGCCGAAGGGCGGCCGAAAGCGCCCTCTCCCCGCTTTCGCATTTGGCAGATGAAGGCGAAGAGAGGGCGACAAAAAGCGGAGAAAGGGACTCTCGGAGAGGAGGGGGCGGGGCAGGGAGGGGGGCGGGGAGGGCGGTTTTTTTCCTTACTCGCACGGTTCGGTAGTAAAGGGAGGGAGTGGAGATAAGGGAGGAAGGGATTGAGAATGTTAGGGGGGTGGGGGTTAGGGTCTGAGGGATGAAGAGAGAAAGGAGTTTGCGGAGAGCGCGTTGCAATCGATACACACATTTTATTCCTCGGGTGATCATAAAATCCCATTGAGCGGGATCCGCAGTTTCCTCTCGGAAGAGCATTAGCAGTTATGACTCCCGAAAATCTCTTTCGTCCGCCGCTCTTGAAGAAAGAGAGGGCCCAGATGGGCAAAACTAAATCGCCACCGCCTTGGTGCCCACCTGGGCGTACGAATGCGTCCACGTTGGCGAGCTCTCTTCACCAGCAAGCATTCGGTAGCCCACGAATAACCAATGTTGCATTAACTATCGGACCGCGTTCTAATTTCACACTGAACTATTAGAGCAGCAGCAAACCCAAAAGATAAAAAAAAGGATGGAAGTAGTTTCACAGTTCTAGTCTTCCTCCAATTGTACTACAGCTCAAATAACCAGCTGTCCCTCTCTTAGAATTAAGGCTGAATATGCTGAGAGAGCCATGATATCAAACATATTTCGGTTATTTCAAGCGAAATATTAATCCACGTGATTTTTAGCGGTAGTAATGACATCAAAAGACATCACTGATTCATCGTCACTATTAAAGCAATTGAATGGTAATATTATGTTTACAAACTTACGAATTTCTTAATTTAATCACCTTTTTAAAGGAATAACAAGGAGTATTGATTACAGTGCAAGGCAAAGAAAAGTTTTCTTGCTCCATCGACAACAACAGCCCTATTTTAGGATAGAGCGCATATATTTCTCGAATTTTCCAATTTCTAATATTATTTCTCGTAGCTAGCTGAGGGGAAGATTTGGGGGAAATGTCAGTGATCTTTGGATCTACGGAAACATGCTGGTTTTGGAAATGGACGCCAAATGTTTTTCCACCAAAATTTGGATAGAGGCAGGGGAGTGAGAATTAGAGAAGAAAACACCGTGACGTGGATTTTTTGTGCCAACGATTGGCAAATGAGTGGAGGTAAAATGAATAAGCGAGAGTAGAACTCTGTTGGAATGAAGGAAGGCCGTGAAAAACGGTGCGGTTTTGAACATTAAGTGGAGAGAGGAGAGCATTCGAATGAATGGGATTTGTAATGCTCTGAGAAAGCTCTTCACTGCCAAAAGGTGCGTAAACCGTGTGTAAATAAAAGCTGAAACTTCGCTTTGCTGAGTAACGTGGAAATCATAGGGAATTGGTTTGCCAAATGCCAACAAATTTCCACTGTGTGACTCGCGACAACATCATTCTCACATTAGAGGTTAGAACACTAGCCGTATGTAACGCACCCGATTCATGTCTCGCCATAGAAAGTTTTGTTTTTGATCGGAGACAATAAAAGTTTGGTTTGGATACGAATTCCAAGTAAATACTTCCTATTTTCTTTGAAGGAAGGGAATAAACGGAGTTTAAACAATAAAACAACGATAAGATGGCCTTTTATGCTGGTAAGAGCACTTTTAACATGTTACTCGCCAGCTTTGTCATTTCTGACATGATTTGGTGAATTTATTCAATCCTTAGTTCACGGTAATTTTAAAGGTTATGGCTATGAACATTGATCGGCAAATAATTTATCCTTCTCTATCCAGCGTCACAATGACGGATGCACAGTAAACAATGCACTCGTTAGTTAGTTGAAGAGTCATAAGCTTCTTTCCTGTTAATAAGACGTTTAAGAGACGAGTCAATTTAAGACGTTTTAGTTATGAGCTGCATTTACTGCTGCCAAAGTACGGTGGACTTTTTCGAAGTCTAGATCCAAGATTTTATCTCTTTGATGATTTCATTATTTTTTTACGAAAATGACGCACACGAAAGATAACAGACAATAGTTACTGTAGTCGAAGTAACAATGACAGTAGAAACCTCGGTTTTGGATAACTTATTTTACTAGACATACCTCCATTTCAACAGCTGCCATCCACCACATGCTAAACGCCCAATTCCATATTCCCTCTCTGTCCGCGGCCACCACATCTGTATTAACGCCCACTCCCTTCACAATATACAGATGACCTCTATCACTCTCTCAGAGAACGCGAGTACCCCGAAAATCTTCTTGCCGATAAACTCCTGCCTCCCACTGCCAAAAACACCCCTCGAACCAAAACTCACCACCCAGACTGGCTCAACCAAGTTATCACATTCTTCCCTGGCTCGCATAAAATCAAAAACATTCTCGCGATCTATACCCCATATTTAAGAATAATACTTTCATGTCCCTCCTCTTACCCTCAAATCCTACAGTATCTTTTAAGCACCCCGCAAAGCTGCGTGATATCTAAAAATCCACAAGACCTCCCGTTCAACAGACCGCCCCCTCTCCTCAACTTGCAACCACCCTAGGTGCAAATGATGCACCCTCCTCCGTTCTCCTGCTACACCCTCTTACAACAGATCTTTCTCAACGGCCAACTGCACTTCCACCAATATCGTCCACCGTATCTCATGCAATTTCTGCCCCTCATCCTATATTTCCGAATGCACTACCCCATTGAATGCACTACTCCATACGAATGAATGGGCACCGCCACTCAACCAAATGCCCACCCTTCCTTGATCCCATCCTTAAACATACCGCTTCCCATCGCAAAACTTTCAACAAGTATTTCTCTCTTTCCATACTAGAAGCCCTCCTCGAAACAGCTACCAACATAAAATTGAGAACTCGTGAGATGGCATTCATATGAGTGACGAGAGCATTGAACCACCCTGGTTAAATTTGGCCGACTGAGTAATAGCCACCCTTCGCCCCCATTCCAATCCCCTTCCATAAATAAACAAATATAAATCGAAGGCCGTGAATCGTCCATTAAAATCAAAATGAAATGACAATGGAGATTAACTTGCTAATCGCTTCCAAAGTTGGTCCTTTATAGACAACTGAAAGCCCTGATGTTTAAAGATATCACATTTAAAACACCATTCTCTTGATGCAAACGTTACCGCATTGTGAATCGACCTACGTCTCGCGATTGCATCCATATATTAGACAACGGACGTCATCCAATTCCACTTATCGGCAGAACAAAAACGAAATGCCTTTCGGTGACTTGAAAGATGACTTATGTACCCTATGATTATGAGTTTTACATCAAAAGCCAAGAAACCGTGAAAACACCCTTTCTTACAAACGCGTCTCCCTCAAACGTTTCAGAAAAGGAAATAAACACTCCCCCTTTGGGATCATAGTTTAGAAAAAAAATTATATCGATGGCATAAAAAATGTCGTAATATCGCAGCGTTCGCTTGGGTCGAGGCGGAAGGAAATCATCGGGCCCCCACCCTCCGCCCAACACCTTTTTAATGTTATAAACCCACTGCGATGACGCACTCCTGCTCCTAACGATGACAAAAGGGAATAAATGGAAGCGTTCCCACGAAGTGGTCCCTTCCAAAGGGGGTGGGCATTTCTGGGCCGGGCCCCATTCATTTGGGCTCCCGCGGCGGCCGGGGGCGGAAACTCACGGCTCTTCTTTCACGGCGGGAGAATTATAAAGAAACCGAAGGCGGGAGAAAAAAGTCTCCATTACAAATTATCCGACACATCCTTAATACAAATTCACTTACGCGAAAAAAATCCAGTAATTATGGCACATATTTCTATTGTCCGGGGCGTCCGAAGCTCCTCTTTTTTCTGCCCCCCGCCTTCCCTGGGATCCGCCCCGGTAGCCGAATTTCTGTGGCGTTAACTGCTACCGGACCATGAGTCGCATTCCTAATTTCGCCCCCGAGGCGGCGGCCGCCCTCAGGCGCTCTCGAATACACTCATCATCATTTATTACCGCCAAATAATCGTCGCGATTACTCATAATATCCCGGGAAGGAAGGGGAGGGGCGGAAGGGGAGAAGGGAGGGACGGGGGAGAGTGGAAGTCTGATTGTGGGAAGCAAGGACCTGCGAAAAAAATCAAAAAATATATCAATCCGCATTTATGTGGTAGCTCTGAGGAAACTTAAACCATAAATAGTTCCTTTTTTTCCTGGAGTCTATTAAGGGAAGGTAGGTACAGCCGAATGCCTTCACTCCATCTTGGAAAGGACTACGAAAGGATATCATGGGCATTTTTCTCCGCCTGTCGCACTCAGGAGAGCGTCGTGTGTTATTTCAAGGGATTTCCGAAAAACTATCGAGTTCTTTCAAGCCGCTCCTGAGTTCATTCATGAGGTAGCCGGATTATATCGAGCTCTCCACGTGAAATCACATTCAATCCTTAAAATTTCGGTCGCGTGTCCCTTATTTCGCCTTATATGACCTCGCCATTTTTTACAAGAACTACAAACAGTTTATTTTTTAGGGTAACTGTGATGGGCGTTGTTTCAGCGGAATACGGTAAATTCATTGAAGTGGATGAAAAAGACGAAATATATTTATTTAGTACGCATTCATATGCATGATGCTTATATTACAGAGTATGAACGCCCTTACGAATTAATCTAATATAACTGAATCCGGCACTCAATATAGCCTTGACTTCCCTATACCCTTATTCGAAAGCACGCATCTTGGAGAAATCTTTTTGCCAACTTGGTTTGATGTTTGAAATCACGTAACCCTGTCGTTATTGAGAAATAAAAACTTCCCTTATTCATCCAAGGACACATTTCATGTAGCACGAAAAAGTAGAAACAAGAATATTTTGACATGCATACAAGTAATACTAATCACAAGATTTACTATATGGAATAAGAAAAAAATTCCAATTTTTCGAGAAATAGCTAAGAAAGTTTTTTTTGCCCAATTATTGGGCGGTCAAAGTATGCGAAAAATTCTAAGCCCTTCTAGGACCCTAATGAGTTACTCATGACTTCAAGATGCATGGGCCCAATTCTTCTGTGCTGTTATATCAGATCAGCAGTCATCAATTCGAAGATTGGTTTGCTGTCGCTCTCCACTCCAATTAGCTAATTGTGTCATTCCCCTCAATTCTTCATTTTAAAATCCCTCATTACTTGCCAGATTGACCCGTCCTTGTTCTTGCTCGGTAACTCCTCACATTTATTTCTCCTTTCCCTATTGTTTTTAAGACACTGTTTTGTCGAAAAAAGTACACAATAATTTTGTCTATTTTTCTTCTCAGAGTAATCCACTAATAACTCTTATCTTCAACTCTAAATAGGACTTCTTCATAGGTGGTTAGGACATACATAAGGAGGATCCAATCCATTTGATCAACTTTCTTCTATAAAATTGTATTTCCATTGTTTCCAATCATCCTTGTTCTACAACCGTTATTGTTCAAGATTCACATTCATGAAAGAGGTTGTTCGAAGGAAATGTATGTTTTAACAAAGCTCTTCCTTCATTCCACGCTTGTGTTGTTGTATACTGTTGCTCATTAATGGAGGCTAATGTGAATAGTACATTACTACGGCAAATACCAGCAAATATTGGTGGGTTCATCATTTCCTTACGCTCCTCTCTCTAAGCCTCCTATATCGATCGCTAAACAATTATTTTTTGAAACTTTTCCCACGTATAAAATATTTTGTTAAACTTTTTGAAAGCAAAACAAGTAGCATATGTCTGCTTCCTCGAAGGACGATTTTGGAAAGTTACGAAAAGTGGGCCCTGGCATTGGTATTATATTTTTTCGAGCTTTAAAAAAAACGTACCGGTAATTTTAATACTTCTGCCAAGAAATCCTCCATGGCACCAGAATGGGTCGTTGCTTGTTCGACGAATCCAATGGGAGGTTGTAGAGGATGTGTTGGAGTAGGGATTAAGGGGAAGAGGGAGGGAATGGGAGGTAGGGGCGGGCTGGGAAGGGGGCGGGTGTACATACGACCACCGCGGTGATCCTGGAGCAAGCATTAATGCGCTGCAGACACTCTGATCGTTATAAATGGTGGAGGACGTCAACTGCTCGAGGGGACGGAAGGACGGAAGTGTTTGGGAGGGAAAAGGGAATGATGGGAGATATATATATATATATATATATGATTTGAATGTAAGTGAGGTCTATGATGACGTAATGTCGCTCAACAAAGACGCCATTAAGCCCTGCGTCCTTTCTTCTACATGTATATATATATATATATATATATATATATATATATATATATATATATATATATATATATATATATATATATATATATATATATATATATATATATACATGTAGAAGAAAGGACGCAGGGCTTAATGGCGTCTTTGTTGAGCGACATTACGTCATCATAGACCTCACTTACATTCAAATCATCTAACATCATACAAACATCCATGTCCTGGGTAGTGTACATTCCACCAAGGTGGGACTCGAAGCCGCGACCTACGGTAGACGAGGGCTTTACCTCACTGCCACCGAGGCCAGAGATTGAAGAACTTGAGATAACAGGATAGAGCAGCGTGCTGAAGAAGAGGAAGAATCGACAACTCCAGCGTATTCGTTCATCACTATGGATCCTTCAAATGTATGCACGTGTCGAGTTAATGAGTCAAAAATGGAGAGTAAAAGAACTGAAATAGAACAGTGATTCTTGATCTGTGGTGCGCGTACTATAGGGTTTGCGCCCCGAGTGGTTCGTAGGCATGTAAGAATTTTTGAATATTGGCAATGTAAGGAAAACATACCTACATTCTGCGCTGACTACAAATGTTTGCGGTACAATCAAAACAAACTCAGAGCAATCAGGAGCGAGAGTCAAAAACTGTTTATTAAAGCTAATCTAGATTAATTACAAAAACATTTGATAGTCATCCAAATCAAGGTTACGGTCACATTGCTCGCTCACCTCACCAAAAGTAACTCTGATCAAATGACATATTACTGCGATTTAGGCTATGAAGCATATATCTGTGCAATGATGAGTAATGGGCTATGATTAAAACACGCGATCATGAAAAAGAGAACGCAAAGTAAGTGTAATACATGGGCGGAAATGCAAGTCTGCCTATGGAAGAGGCTAAAGTTGCACGTAAAAAGAATTTAACAAATTTATCCATTTGCGATAGTACATCTTTTTTGGATAGGAACATAAAATATCCTAATTTACACATTTTGACCGATGAACTGAAAATATAGATAAATAAGGTAGCCAGAATAAGGTCAATAGACGGTTGGTGTGCTGTAAAAGCATAAAAATATCTCAGGCTAAGTGGCAGTCCATGGCGCAACTGAGGATGCTGCCCACTCGCTTCGCAGGGGGAGCGAGCACCAAAGGGCAAGACGGGCGGTGCCCATTACGCGGGAATCACGTGCCGAGGGTCTCCGCGGGAACCATCAACGTCCTCGGCGAAGGACGACGCTGGCAGGTCGTGGGCACCTTTCCCTTACTTGGTGCCGCGGCGCTGTTGGCGGGCCGGCGGAGAACAAAGGAGGACTGAAACAAGCGCAGCGGCGGGGAAACTATGTACGTACAGCGAGAGGATAAAGGAGATGGACATTGTTTTTCGGTGCATTTCTCCATCTTTATTCCGATTTCAATCCCTTGGAAACCTGAAACGTGCCGGTAAGCAAAAGAATTGTTCAGCTAGAAGAAAACAATTCAAGAACATTCGCGATCAGCCAACATCCTAGACTAAGAATGACTATTAGAGGGAAGGTATAAGATTAAAACCCCCAGCTGATAACCCCAACACAGGTTTTCTTTTACCGTAGGGCTCTTGATCCACTAATCAATTGTAAACTTGTATTTGTGCTTGATCTTGATCCACTAATCCACTCTTGATCCACTAATCAATTGTAAACTAATTTTGAGGATACCGGGACTAGCCACGGTAGTTACCTTTACGGAGTCACCCGCAAGTGCACATAAGTGCGATATTTCAACCTTCTCCCCTGTGGAAAATTTGGTGGCTTTATAGGAATTGTAAACTTGTATTTGTATGTATAAGTGGTGGAATAAATACCAATATCATATCATAATTATATCAAAAAGATTATGGAAGGCAATCGAAATTTATCCTTCGAAAATTAATTTTTTCCTAATAGAACAATGTCATTCACACATGTTATCAATGATATTCCAACATTAAAAATATATGATCCCCGCAAAAGCAGTCAAGAACACAGAAATGATAACCTCATGGGCATGTTATCTGAATCAATAATGAAACTACAACTAAAGTATTTTTAAAAATAAATTTGCGGTTTCAGGGAGAATTATGTGAAATTTTTCCATGTTAGGAAAGATAAAAAATTATGCGAATTTCACAAAAGTTGGTTTATTCACGACCCGGGTTTCAACACATTATGTCATCTTCAGGTGAAAATACAAAGTTTTAAGTCATTCTATATATATTGGCTTAAAACTTTGTATTTTCACCTGAAGATGACATAATGTGTTGAAACCCGGGTCGTGAATAAACCAACTTTTGTGAAATTTTTATATTATATAATCATAATTTTTTATCTTTCCTAACATTTTTTTAAATCTAAAAGGTCCAACCTTTGAAATACAAAACTGCTCTTCAAAGAGCAAACATAAAAAGTAGCAGTAAATATAATCACGGGAGAAGGTGGTAAAAAGATGAAGTGAAAGAGTGAGTGCCATTTTAAACGGGGGCAGGAGCAGGTAAATTGGAAGGGAAAAACGCGGGAAGGGTTATAAGGGCCAGTGCCTTTCTGCGGGAGGCATCATCGGGATCTGAATTAGAAGACGGACAGAGATGGGTGGGTGGGGGAGGGAGCTGTAAGCGGGGGAGGATGTAGGGACGTGCTGGTGAGGAGGTGGAAGGGAAATATGTATTCGTGGAACCTGATAGGACTTGGTCCGTTCCGAGGACGGATGCAAGACGTGGTTTGTCTGTTTCATAATGTGGGAGGCTCTGGACGTTTTCGGCCAAGGGAGAGATGAATAATTCATCCACGGTGACAATTCATTAGAGAAAGGATAAATTATAGATATGTTTTAATTCCGTATAATTTGCCGATCCTTTTCGATTGGCTCTCCCGATAAAGCATCCGAATAACAAGAGCATTTTTTTTGCCGAACGCTGAGATTGTTTTAATACACGGCAATTTCCGGTCAAGTTTTTACGATTCAGTCACTGAATGAAGAGAGTTGTTACACAAGCGCTTTCGGAACACAAAGATTTTCTTCATTTCTTTGCACAATCTCGTAATCTTGACCACGTTTGGACTCTCCCCGTCTATTTAGTTGGATCACGGCTTCGCCCGTAAAAGGATGGAAAAAAATATGATTTCCTATTTCATCGTGGGAAAGGGACAAGTTTTTGAGTAGGAATAAAAATTTCACACGGACGCAAGTGATTAAATCCTTATTTAGAAAGGTGACAAATATGATTGACGAGTAATGGCGGGATGTGTCAAGCCTTTTCCTTACTTCACTAATGAGAGCACGCGTTAGGCTTCTTTGATATCGTGCAAACGGTACAATGAGAATGGATATTTTTTCCACAATTACGCAATTTAAAATACCTCCCATATGTACTACACATAATAAATATAAATCATTATAAAAAGAAATAGTTACGGCACTCAAGTTACTTTAAAAAAGTATAAAAATATCCTCTTGCCGTTACTTTGATTTGCTTATTATATAACGTGCTAATTATATCAGGCCTCATCAGTTTTACATGAGAAATACCCACAGGTTAACTCCGGATTAGGTGCTGTATTAAAGAGTCCCACTTTAAATATGAGCATATCAAGTTCAAACGAAGTTATTGCGGCACTTGGAGACCAGATGGAAACCAATAACTGGTGTAACTGTATCTCAGGATCAGATGCTTAATTCCGTTACATATATTTATCAATTATCATTTCAAAGTTCAACAATAAATATTTTTCTAAAAACTATCTTTTCATAAAAATATAATATGGTTGTTTTATAATCGAAAAATGTTAGTCTTAATATAACAAGACTCTATTGGTAGTCACCACCGCGCTCAGGTCTGTGGTAAAATGAAGGGGATTGGGTGGAAATTTGAGAACATATACTGCGGGATCATGTTTCCATGTTGCGATGATGACCAATTGATGCTATTGATCAGAATACCATTCAATCCACCGAACATGAATCCCAAAAACAAGCACCTCTTAAGAAGAAAAAGAGTTCAATACAATTTATTCCTGGTGCTGATTGATTTTTTGGGGAAATCACACCTTCAGTCTCCTCTTCATGCCTTTCTTCTCTGAAACCCAAGATTGGAATACAAACAGCATTTTTTAATTTTCTTCAGCAAATGTAATTCATGTTTTTGTATTAAAAATCACGTTAAACGTTTCCTTAAACGCACGTGTTTCGGTGCAAAAAAAGCACGGATGAATATTTTGAAAAACTTTCTGGAAATAAGGCCTTAAATAATACTCTAGAATTGAGGAAATAATGACAAATTTTGAGGATACCGAGACTAGCCACGGTATAACCTTTTACGGAGTCACCCGCAAGTGCACATTACTATCTAGTGCACTACCGATATCAAATTTCTTGTGGATACAGTGGTAAGATTCTACGTTATTAACGTATGAAGTGGTGCTACCGTTTTTGTACCGGCAAAAAGCGTGCCTTTTTTCATACAAGCTCACATTAAAAATATTTAAACAGCACTAAAAAATCTCAAAGTAAACCAGTCGGACGGACACATAAATTATCTTTGATATGCATTTTACTGTGTTTCAATAGGTTTATTGGTTAATGAGACATAACATCTCAAACTCGGGTATCTCCACTTTTTGCATGGACAGTAGGTGCGATATTCCATGGAGGGAAACTCATTCGCCTTCTCGGTTAAGGCGGATGATTTTTCTTCTGTGGAATATCGCACGAGGAAATAATGCTTTTCATTTTTACCGATACCAGGCCCTACGGAGAGATTACATGCTTGAGAACCAAACAACTGTCCCGTCACGAGTTTATAGATAATGTCGCTTTATCAACTAGCCAGCGAGAAGAGGTTAGAAGATGGAGCAAGAGGTGTAGATTTGGGAGCGAGAGATGAAGGGCCGAGATAAAGGAGAGGAATTTTCAAAAACTAGACTCGGACCAGGCGATCAGCGAAGCTTAGTCCGATAGGCGTGGAAGCTGGCCGCGGGGAGGGGGGAAGGGAGGGGCCGGGCGTGGGATGGGGGGGAGGGGCGCTCCTTGGATACGCGAGTAATCCGAGATTTTGCGATCGTGGTTTGGTTGGGGGGATGGAGTTACGGGGCCGAGTGGGGCTGGAGCGGAGAAAGAGGGACAGGAGCGTTATTTTGCATCGCGGGCTTACCGAGCGACAGGAGGAGGAAAGCGCTACACACGCGAGGGCTTGGAGGCGCGCGGAGCGTGGCAGGGGTTGTGCGGGGGCCGAAGGGGGAGATGCGGGTGTGGGCCCTTCGTCGCGATGGAGCAAAAAGCCTGAAGAATGGGAAAGCGTGCGACGCGGGGGGAGTGAGGGGGAGGGGGAGGGCCCGCGTTTTGTTTGCAGAGGAGGGGAGGAGATGAAGTGGCGTCGCGGCGGCTTGGAGGTTTCAAAGAGTGCGACAGATTTACGCATGCGATAGCGATGCGATATCTAGGGAGAGAGCAGGGCGAGGAAAAACCGAGGTTGTATATTTAGTGCGGATGCGAGAGGGTGGTGTATCCACGGGTTACCGAGTTCCCTTGACTTGGCTGCGGAGTCGCCAGGATTTGGAAAATGTCTCCCCAGTTTAAAATGGCGGTTGACGAAGCAAAAAAAGGTAAAGTTTATCCAGAGAAGAGAAGGAGAGAGATAAAGTGCGGTTAATAATGGAATGACGCGCACCACTCATTCTAATTGGCGGGAGATTCCGTTGAAACGCACCATTGAAAAGCACTTTAGCGGTAAGCATCTTACTTCAAAACGATCGGCGACGATCGTAAATGTTGCGCTCTATAGTTCATTAATAATATATTATGGGATTATTATCAAACCAACAAAATTTGTACTAAATTATTGTTTAACATTTGCACACATAAAATATATTTTAATGTCATAAAAGCCTCCAGCAATAGAATTTCATGAAAATACCAAACATTACTGACAAATTAAATTACAACATTGCAGGCTAATCATTTCAAATATGAACTCCCTTTTCCATAAAAAATACTTAGCGTCCAAAATATAACAATTCTATTGTATGAAGAAGTCCCTATATTGAGTGCATAACGCATTGCGATAAAGAGGTGACGGATGAGTTTTCATTTATTAATTTAATATCATGATTTCTGGATCTAATATACCTGTTAGGCTAAAAGTAAAGGTGTTTCTGGCATTGCGTGAGATTCTGTCTCATAGAAAGAGTGATTAAGTGAGAATGGTTCTCAACTGAATAGTTTGAAATAGTAATCCAAAGGGGATCGAGTTGGGTAAGGTGGTTAAGAGTGCTAGCTTCCCATTCTGAGGACCCAGGCGGTGGCGGAGAATTGTCAGTGGAATGTCGATCTCTAATTGAGTACAATGTGATGAGCACTTCGAGTACAGTAGTCCGTCCGTCGGATGGGACGTTAAACAGTGCTCCCCTTGGTACTTTTCGTGAGGAGGAGGCAAACGCCGCGCAGCCGATAGGATTCTTTTCCACCCTTCCTCGATTCCCAACAACCCTTTCCATACCGACCTCCAAACCTGTCATCAGTGACGCAAACGACCTCAGTCGTCGGTAACCAATATTTATATGAAGAAAGTTATAACAAGGCCTAATAATAACTTGTTTGAAACACTAATTTTGACAACTTTGGTCCTGTTCTTTCCTCAAGTGATGTAGGTATCATTGCTGAAGTAAAGTTTTCAGGTATTCTTTATTTTTCAATCATCATTAATCGCACACAATCTGTCCCATGTAATCTATCCCATGAAATAACCACTCCAAGTTATTACATGCACAGTTTGAAATGTTCATTTATTTTCCTTTAGGGCAGATATAGCATCATCATTCAATACGCATTGAACTGCGTTTAACGGTTTTCCAGCATCGCCATTCCAATGTATCTGGTCTACATTGGTCAGCATTGTCGATAATCCATGCATCTAGTGATTTTTGCGCATGGCTTAAGTCAGATAAGTTATTGATTGCTATCGTAGGTGCTACATCAGCTCATTTCAACAAAATGTCTGTATCACTATCATAAATAACATCAATTTAATTGCTATTTTGAATATAAAATTGGCAATACTGCTAAGGTGTACAATAAACAGGGACACATTTCAGCCTATAAAACATAATGATGATATTACAGAGTAGAGAATTGATGATATGTTACAATAATATTCATTCACCACAAAAACGCAATTTCAAGATGAGTTCATGTACTCATTCAATTGATTAATTTAATCGGAATGGTTTCTCAGCATCATAATTAGAATATGCCTTTGAGAATTTGCTACCACGAACACAGATAAGTGGATGAAGCAGTATAAATGGCTACTGCTTCCGGATGCAAGTTTGGACAAAGGAGTGGCGTTAATGCGTAGCAGGGAATCATCAGGAGTGAAAGCATTCGAAGAATGCTCTCTTCCACGGACGACCTTTCTAGTGAAAACGTTTACAACGGCGGGATCTGAAATTTCGTTCAACATAGGAAGGTGCCGGAAGTTTCCATGGAGAATTTTGAGAATTTCTGGATGGATACGAATTCAAAGCCAGAAACCACCAAAGAAAAAAGGTTTAAATTGGATCTTAGCAATCCTGCACCTCTTTCTGTCCCTAAAAGCTGTCATAAACTTCTTTTCACCGCACGCTTTGCTATATTGACCTATTTCTTTCATTATGAATCCCTCTTACAGGCTTTGAAATGGTTAAAAATTCCGAAGAAACATTTTAGTGTTTATACACTTGAAACCCTTATTGTTACTACTTTGAAAAAATTACTTATGATGACAGCGAAAAATTATGCGTTTTCAACACAATTTTAAACTACGTAGAAACCTGTTTCATGGAGGAAAAAAGACCTAAGTAAAAAGATAAATGAGTGCTTTGCTATTAAACTATCACCGGAATAAATACTTACAATTAGTCATAAATTCTTAATTAGCTTCTCTAGGCAGGGATATCAAGAACAGAATAATAGCCAAGAGGAGCCACAACTCATAACTACATCTTCACCAACGTTCAGATTACATTCTGCAGTAGAACGACTAGCTAATAGCGGTAGATTAGCTGCATAGGTAGAAATAATTGCTCAAGTAAAAATTATAGTACAATATATTATTTTTACCCAAGATAACTAATAATAGAGCTTATGGTCGGGCATTCCGGTTTTACTCTTTTGCGTCATCACGTGGCTGAAACAGTATTCTCTTATTTTACAGGCCAGAAAGACAGTTGCCACATTCCGACTCCTATTTTTCAGATACTCAGATAATGGTGTCAGAATATTGTATATATGCAGGGGACTCAATCGGTTTCATTCAATCGAGATTCAATATTTCAGCCTTCAATATCAGAGTCATGCAACTCCTATTGAAGTTCTCAGATAAACCGAGGATGATAGTTGGTAAAATTTCATTTTAATGAAGGATCGGATGACTACAGTTTTTCCACGATGCGTCCAGCTCAACTGATTGATAATGATGGATCCGGAGACAACGTCTGATCAATGGCCATTGGCATGGACCAAATTGTTCTCCAAGGGAAAATCCTGATCCCACCCTTATTAGGGGCTTGGGCCCAAAGGATTCCACCCATCGCCCTCGACATACTCCCCACGGTGACAACACTCGGAACAGCGCATTCGAGCCAGCCGACGTGGTTACTACCCGCGCCGACGCTCCGGGGAGAAAAATCCTTTGCAATAATGAATAATCGTGGGGATTTTTTTCGCACTTTGTCATTGTCTACGAGTGGGCGGGGAGTGAGTAGTCCTCTTCCTCTTGAAGGCGCAACTCGGAGAGGATGCAGCGAGAGAAGGGTTGGAGCATCCATCATTCTTCTTCCCATCGCCCGCCTCCCCCCGCCCACTCCGCTACAGTCGCTTAAGACTCGGAAGGATCTCTCGCCCCGAAACACTTCCCGTCGATCCCTCAAAGCAAGTGAACGGCGCTTTGCAGAGAGGACACGGCGATCAGCCCCTCATGGGAAGTAATCACTCCTCAACTTTCACCAGAGTGCTCAAGGAACATGTTCAGCTTTGGAATTTTCCCGGATCCATGCATATTTGCAAGGTACAAAATGATTTTCCTCCCCAAAAATATCAAGATAAATGCTCTTCCTTATGTTTTAGGAAGAATCTATCAGGATTTGGGATGATCTGATTGTAAGCTCACGAAAAACGTCTGTTCAATTTTATAAAGGAACAGACGTGCTCATTAGTTTTTCATGAAAAAAATGACATCATATGATGTGAAAGTTGACAAAACAAACCTATCTACGATGGCAAACTTGGTTGACATGATTGTAAGATATTATCAACTCATGAGATAAAACCTTATTGACAAATAAAAGAGCCATGTCCCTTAGATTATTTACAATATCTTAAGAGAAATATAATCAATTCATAGATCAATTACCACCAGCTCCAATATAAATTAACTAAAAAATTGACTAATGAAAGTATAATCAAACCCAGAGTTAAAAACTTCAGACAATAGGCTTTTACAATACCCAATATATATTAATTGAAGATGCACTGAATCTCATCTACACCTCTGCATCATTAAAACCATGCGGAAACAGTTAATTACAAATTTACTACTGCACTCCAAAGCAATTCTTCCCAAAATCTTCTTTTTCAAAACACTTGGCATGTAACGCAATTGAAACTGATTTATGCATATTTACCAAAAGCAAAACATAAACAAGGATAAAAATGAAAGTTAATCACAGTTATCCAGTTAGTATCAAATATGACTAAAGGTCGAGGGGGAAAACCATGTAGCTACTGATTTAGGTGAGGTGCTATGAATGGAATTCATATGTTCTATCATTGAAAAATTGAGAGCCGTCGGGAAAAAAACTAATTGGTTAGTATTAAAATATGCACGGCCAAAATTGTCTGTAACCCCTCTCTCAGTTGGCATAAAGTTTTTGAATTACGAGTAGGAAATCAAATTCCGTGGGTCTTACGTTTTCCTGGTGACATTGCAGAGGAAATAGGAGGGTGCAAATCTTTCTCCATCATGTCGAAAGGGTTTATCTTTTTCACATGGCCTTCTACCAGTAAAGAGAATCCATATTTAATAGTGAATTTAAATGTTAAATTTAAAGAGAGTTCTAATTTAATTTACTTTTGTATGTATTTTCTAATCTTTTTATTTCCCTTATGATAAAGACCCTTCCTATTTTTTTTCTTTAAGATCTAAAACACTCCTAACTTGGTGCCAACGCTTTTGGTATATATCACAATAATATGATTTGAGATTTCAGTGACCGATGAGATGCTTGAAAAAATTTCATTCGTCAGATAATAATTATTCTCTTTATATACCTAGCATAAATTAATGAAAATTGTGTAAATACGTGGAATATATTGTTACTTCTCAATAAAATATCCCCATGCAAATACGTGTTGCATGACATCGCTTCATTTTGTAATGAGAGGAAGCACATTTTCTCCGCCTGCATAATATTTTTCCTGAACTACATGAAAAGTATCCCTGAGTATTTGTGATTAAAAAAATTAATATTCGAATCAATGATTAGCGTAAATATATATGAGCTAAGGCACACTTCTTTTAATGGATTCCTTTTTTATATAATAAGACAAGTAATAACTCTTCAAGCGCTTTGAATAATGGCCAGTCAAATGAACTTTTTAATCCGGAAAATAAACGTAATGAGTGGACATTATGCACAAATGGAATAACGGATGATCGTTTGTATTTGCGCTAACTTGCTCGGTGGCATGTTTACATATGTTCATGCTCGGAGGTATCACCAAATTACATTGTGAATGAAAATAGTTTTTCAACACCATAATTCTGACTCACTATTATGCTATTATTAAGTGAATACCTATTTCGCTACGATAATTGGTTTGGTAATTATATACGAGGGATTTCTCACTTCGTTGAAGAGTATGGAATTCACTTTATTATTTATTTATTTAAAGTGGACCTCTCATTACAACATGAAGCGATGTCAAGCAATACATATTTGCATGGGGATATTTTATTGAGAACTAACAATATTTTCCACGTAAATACACAATTTTCATTAATTTATGTTAGGTATATGAAGAGAATAATTATTATCTGACGTAATGAGTGGGATGCTTTCAACTTGGCTTAAAAAGTAAAGATCTATGATCCTTCCATACCAAAAAAGGTTTATTTAGTCTCTAATTCATGTCACACATCGTGTTTGTAGTATTAACTCTTCAGAAGAAATCCTCGACGACATCACCGGCATTACTTGAGAGATAACATCATCCTTTCTGTTACGTTATGAGACAGCAGGTGGACAAGCACATTAAGCGGGATAATTGTAAACAAGGGAAAAGGCTGAAACTGCCAAGTGTAACGCAAATGAAAGAAAAAAAATTGTTGACGCCTCAGCAAACAAGGAATAATGGTGAAATAATTGATGAAAAAACAATTCTTTTTGCCATTCGGATTCCGCTATATTCCGGGATTACCCTCGCAATTTTACCTGAGAAAACGACGAATTGACGTTTGACTTGAGTAGCCGTAGTTTTTGTTTATCCTTCGATGTAATCGGAGCTTATGAGAGTACGATGGCGAGGGCGTATACACAATCGGAGGCTGGGGACGGCCGGGGAGAGAAACAACGCGATGGATGTGCGCATCATCAATCACGATTGATTGATTGATAGGGACTGATCTTAAACGTCCACTTTGTGCCAGATCTAAATGGAGATTAAGGAGATGAAAAATGGCAACGGATGCTGAGGAAACAAAGCGCGGACAACGGCGCCCTCAGCGGCCGAACAACCGAAGCAACAACCTGACAACGAAAGACCCTAACTCCATTCAGAAAACCTTTCCCCGATTCTACGTCAAAACACCCTCTGAAGAGACTTAAACCAGCTTCGGATCTTAACGGGTGCCCCTTTCTGTCGATCAACGCTCCCTCCCACTTCCCCCTCCACCCTCCCAGGCCCGCGCCCCCAACTGGGTCTTTAGCGTACTGCCCCTCAATCACCGATTAATGCGACCGTATGCGTTTTCCTTTTCTCCGCTGGTCAGCGTTCCTCATTTGAATTGCTTGGACGGAGTGTTGAGCCGAGGCAGCGCGGCGCGGTGGCCGCGCGTGACCGGCGGTCGAGGGGGACGGAGGCCGGGCGGCGGGAGGCTCGCCCTCGGACTCGACCCGTCAGGAAAGGAACGGCATCTCCTAATACTATGGAACGATTCGGCCACGGGGTGAGACTAACAAGGTGACCATAGCCGTCAGTACACGTTTGAAGAACAATGCATTTGGAATGGCTCAAGCTAAGAAGGCATTTTCAATGAAGGAATAACTTCTGTGCTAAAAAAAGATGAGATCATAAGCTTACAAATGTTACCTGAAAGTATATTTGCGGAACGCGACTCATAACATTTCAGAGAAGTGGATCACTCGAAAAAGTGATAAGAGAAGAAACAAATTTGTTGACAATTGGTGCGGGAGGCGGATGCAGAAGATCAAGTGGGCGGATAAAATTTTACAATAGGATACAAAAGAAAAGTACAGAGGAAATGACAATAGATAACACCACAAAGAAAAGGGCAAGATGAATAGGGCACCCCGACTCGTGAAGATTGTGGCAGAATTCACTGGAAGGTAAGAGGCTGCGTGAAAGACGGGTACATGTACCATATCAAGAAGGATGTAAATAGGGTAAATTTATCCGCGTGTGAGAGAGAAGCATTAGAAGGAATTAGAAGGAAATGCATTAGAAGGAATGTAGAGCTGCAGTGAGCCAATCTTCAGATTGAAACGGTAATATTATGACGATTTCTCTCGAAAGCTTCCCCTCATACCCCTGTGGAAACAAGTAATTGTTTGTCCACAGAAATGCAAAATGTGTACATCTATGTCTTGGTTTCAAAATAAAATGTGGCATACGACAGCACATCCCGTTATTCATTAAACTAACTTCCTCTTCAACGATTTCAGAAATAATTTTATGCGTAGGAAAGCCGTTATGGGATATTTCTTTTGTGCTATGAACATCGGCGATGGAAATATGGGTGTTTGTGAAACAATCAAAACTTGAGAGTATAGAAAGCGATCAGAGTGAAGCAACTTGACTCCTATACGTAAGAGTGAAGTCATGCGGAAATTCACTCTGTGATGTGCTACGTCCATGCCCATCACGCCGTTTCATTTTGGGGTAGGCACAGTCAAAAAAAGGTATATTTTCGGAAATATGCCTGTAAAGCTGACACTGCTTCAATAATGTCCTTCATACTACCCCATTCTTGCGAACCTCTTTTGCTTCTGTTACACTCATACCTTCGCATGAACGCTCTCCTGTTATATTCCAAATATGTGTCCAAATATTCATTCTCCTAAGTGTCACTTCCAGCACACTCACCCATAACTTTCTCGGTTTAAAACCCTTCCTCTCACACCAATCACTCATCTATTATAAAACCGCTTCTTTATTCGATTCTCATCCAATTTCTCGACATGGTCAAACCAACGAAGCACGCTCCTTTCAAGCATGTCCATTACCGGTACATCCATTCCACATTATTTCATCACCCACACATTCCTAACCCTCTCACTTCTACTTTTACCACAAATAATTCTCAGATACCCCGTATCCACTTCAGTTAACCTATTCTCGTGCCTATCCTAGCATATCGGAGCGTCGCTACTATACCATTAAGTGGGAGGGGGCACATTCATACACAATTCAATTTTTGCTTCCTTAGATAAACATTCATTTATTGATATACTCTACGTACTACCCCCGACTTTACTTCCAGCACACATTTTAATCTCTTCATCTATCCTCCCATATTTCACAAACATTCGACCAAAGTGCACAAAATCATCCACTTATTCACTTATTTTTACCATTCACCATCACCATTCCATCATTTTTTGTTTGTTACTTTAGTAATATCCGTTTACGTGATTGCTTCTTAGCATTTACTAGGAATAAGCGATTGCATTTTAAGTCAATAAGTAAGCATTTTAAAACAGTAATCAGCTGCATGTAAAATAACTACTCATATTAGCATTAAATTATCTGAATTTTTTTCTCAAATGAAATTAAAGTTTAGCCAACCCACAGAATAGGTACCTATGAATAACCGCATACTATCTCAATGTCTTTTCACTTTTCCCCATAATTTCAATTGATAAGTCTCGGCGGAATGCTGTATGATATTTTAATCAGGAAGAGAAGATTTAGGTTATCATATTGTAACAGCTACAATAGCGACGCCTGTTCAACTTTCGCCCTCGGTTATTTACTCTTTGGTGATGAGAGTCAAACAGGCAATTAGCCTTTATTGGACTGTTTTTCTTCCCTCGTAATGAGACGGGTTGAAATGGAAAAGGAAGTGCACCGTCTTAACAGGAACAAGACTGAGTGGAGATGGCTTTTATTGGGATGAAGACTAAATGCGTCGATTCTTTTGCTTCTGACAGAGATATTTAGCAAGTTCAGAACACCGCTCATGTGATCAAAAAGCCAATTTCAAAATTTTGTATCGCTTCATAAAATTTGAAAGGGGAAACTACTATGTTCCACTTCTTCAAATGCTCTTTATGAATTAAAATTTAATCCGATTACAATGGAAAACGCATTTTTCTCACGCTGCTTTTATTGCATTTGTTAGTATATGTATCTCAGTAAGGGCTATGAAGGATGAAGGCTTTTTAAGGACAACTGATACTGCTAACTAAGATCTCTACTCAAATATTTAAAGAGTAGAAATTTAAAAAAATGGCCCGTAAAGGCAAAATGCTATGCAGGATAATTAGTGAACTAAGCAATTTAAGAATCAAATCATGCTTAAGGCTAAATAAATATGAGCGCCACTGCAATCAGGGTTGTCTTTTGGCACAAGGCAGTTTTAAGTTTCGAAAGTCGTTCTAGGAAAAAATCCACCTCCATGCTTAAAATTACACAGCAAAAGATATTATCCGAGGGAATGCCAATGAGGGAAAAAAATTAACGAAATAATTGAACTTTTGAGGAATAAATAAAAGAAAGAGAGAGAGAGAAGAGCTACCAAAGGACGTAACTTCCTTTTAAGGGGGATCAGAGGGCGTTATGCAAATTTAACTTGCGACTCTTCCGAAATTTTGTCTCGACTCCTTCAGGAGGGAGAAGAAATTGGGAGGGTTGAGTCAGGGGGAGAGGGTGTGGAGGAGGACGTCGGGGATGGGGTTGCCGAGTGGGGTTGAGGGGGGGGCTTGGATGAGTTAAAAGGGCCGAGGATGAATGGTGGTGGCTCACTTCCCCGGGGACATCCAAGGAGGGACAACTCCGGAAGGGACGCGGGAGACGGAACATGGATATGCGGGAGAAAAAGAGGAGGAGGGTGGGAGGAAAGACGCTTTGCTTACTTGGCCTCCTCCTCCTCCCCTTATGCAGTCATGTTCCCCCTATTAGCGCCCCCGTTCTTGGCTTGGCGACCCCCCCCCCCTTTGCCCTACCCGCCCCGCATCATCACCACTAGGCGACCCCCTCATATACACCGCCATAGTCCTCTACCTCCAACCCCTACAACCTTCTTCTCCCTTTCCGCTCTCTCATTCCTTTCTCGAGTTAAATGGCGCGCAGAGGCTCGCCGTCTTGCGCTCCCCGTAATGAATGGAGGGGGAGAGGTAATGAGCGTACAGAGAGGGAAGGGGGGAGTTTTCAGCAGCGTCTTGGAGGAGGCGAAAGGTTCTGGAGGGGAAGGGAGCTTTCCGCCCCCAGACAATTCCGAGGGTTTGTTTAGGAGACGTTATGGGGTGGGGGTGGAGAGGCTGGGGTCTCAATTCGTGGGGGTGGATGGTCCGATTCCCGTCTCCTTCGCCCACACCCCCACTGCCCCCCGCTGCTTCATTTCCTTACGCGTGAACTGAACCCTCTCTCTCTCTCTCCACCCCAACCGCCCAAAACCACCTTTCCCACTCCCTTCACATCTCTCCCGCCACAAGGTCCCGTTGGCCCCCTTCAGCCTGACCTCCTCTTTCTCCGCACCCTGTACCCTCGCCCCAGCCTCCACCAAACAACTCCGATGATGTCTCCCCGGCGTCTTAAAAAAAACTCCCCCTCCATTGTTTATAGCAGCCGAGTGAAAGACCAAACGGGGCGTGCGCGCCGCGGGAAGCGTGGATCCTTCTCTGGTTTCTGCCGCTCGGACCCGAAAAGTTTTCGCGTCTCATCCTCCTTATCCTCCGTCTCCCCTCACGAACCCTTCCGCTCCCCGAAGGCGCCTTTCCTGTGCCCTCCCATTCTCCTTACCTAACCCCCCCCCCACCCCCCATGAAAGTTCTCCTTCATTTCCCCCGACGAGGAAGGAGTAAATAATATTCCTCGATCTTAGAGCGGCCCGACCATGGGACGGGAAAATTCAGTGCCATGCGTCATGGCGACAAAATGCCCATCGGACCACCCACCACAGCCAACCCCCCCCCCCCCCTCTTCCCCTTCCGCCTCTTCTAACACGACTCTATTCAGCGTCTTCACAGTCCTCTCGCTCCCCTCCTACCCGGCCTTCAAATTGCGCTGTCGCTGAACGTAACTTCCAAAAGTGTGCTGCATGTGCACCATATTTAAAAAAAATTTCACCGACTAGGCGCGATAAGATTTAAGTAAAATGGTTGTTGAATTTCGAATGATTGCATTTGTCTGAAAGAAAAATCGTAGTTTTAGTCTTAAAATTCACAGCTTCAGGTTCTACTTTGTAGAAACTTTTAATATTCATTATAATAAAGAAGTTTGGTACTTTTCTACACTTTTTATTTTTCAAAACACACCACACGTTTCACCAATTTTATGGCATCGTCACCAATTTTATGGCATCGTGTAGTAGTGTGTTTAAAAAAATAAAAAGTGTAGAAAAGTCCCAAACTTCTTTATTATAATGAGTCTTAGTAAACAGCCGACACATCATGGACGCCAATAGACGCCCGGGATCTTGAAAATCGATATTTAAAAAATACTCTATTATAGAAATTGATTTAATTATACATTCTAAATAAAATAATTATGATGAATTCAGGATGAATAAATTATTTCGTGTGACTCTTTCATGTAACCCATGGTTGAGAATTGATTAGTGCAGTTTTCGCCTAATTAAACACATTACACTGGAATGGGCAGACGCCGGATGATGGACCAATTTCAGAGATCCTAGCTAAAGCGGTACTGGGGAGTTGAAAAATTAGAACAGTCGATGAGAAAAGCCGAACTGTGGTGTGGGGAAGAAAAAAATGGAGGTTGCAGGAACGTGAAATTGAGGATTTAGCATATAAAGGACTCCAGAACCCAAAAGTCTTATTTGCAAATCACTTAACATGATGGAATCATGAGGAAACATTAATGTAGCGGAAAATGCATGTTACAGTTCACCATTATTTAGGACTGTTGCAAAACATCATGGCTTATTATAAACAAAGACAGTAATGTGTAAAAACATTTCACGTGGATATCATCTGCTCGCAGCCATAATGCATACATATTGAAAGAAAATGGAAGATTGAGGAAGTAATGTTCATCAGAACAGGCAAACCCAGTGATTCCGAGTGTCTTTTTTAATCTCCATCAATCACATCAACGGAATATTTCATATTTCTAATAGTTTGGTACCTACACTCTTTTAGTCAATTCATTAAGCTAACTGCTATATCACTTTATGTTTATACATTGGAATAGAAAATGTATCCATCATCAATGCCTCGATATAGGAATTATGCAATTAATAAACGCACATCAATACTGAGAAACGATACTGGTGAAATAAACTGGGCTAGAATAGAAAGAATTTTTGGGGTTAAAATGGAACAAAGCATACCTCTATCGACTCCTCAAGTATTTTCTTAGCATAATTACAATAACATTTTCTCCTTCCTAAAAAATACGATGCGATGAAAGTCATGGCCAAACTTCTCAACAGACTTCGTACTTCCAACGACTTTGACGACCGCTTCTTTTTGCCATTAGTATAATATCGGTCTTCCGCTATTTTATAGCCCAGGTAATATGCAGGTGCGTTAATTGCCTGTGGCGCATTTAGCACAGAGCGCACAAGTCCAGAGACCGTAGCTATCTGGTTGACGTGGTAATAACCATTCTCGGGGAGAATGTGGAAAGGTCGGGATGAGTAAATGGAGGGAGATGCGAAACGAGAGCTTGAGTATGGAAGACTCGAACTGGTACTTACTTATTTCCGCGTCTGCACTCGTCCGCGGATTACTCATCTGCGCTGCTCGGCTCGTTTCGGTAAGAAATAAACAACCACCCGGACTCTTCTCACCGGTCTTCGTTCACATAACACAGGCGACAGAAAGAGAGAGAGAGAGGGAAAACTTGTTGAGAAAGAAAGAGAGAGCTTTTAAAATGTTTTCTCGGGGGAATGAAAGGAAGTAAGCTAATACAAAAATAAGTTTTCCTGGAATTATTACCTTAATAATTAAGACGAGGTGGCAGTTTAGTATCATAGAGAATGGAGTCGTGAATATCCCCAATTTCTGATCGTTTGATTTCCTGTGCGAGGTATCTGACGTATTCATAATAATCAGAAGGAGAAAACCAAGCAGCAAAACTCTTGTTTTTCCTTTGTCTACACTGCATTATACCTCAGTTGTGAGTTGACCTGACTTTGAAAGGGAAATAATATTCTAATAGGTAATAGCTAGGCTGATGAGGTAAGTGAGTTGAGTGTTAATGGAGTAGAAGGCTCCCATATAAAACACTTCACCCGAGACATTCATTCTCATGGATTCTATTTTGCATAGGATCCTTCCAGCTGCCGGTAGAATATTATTTTATACATTAATTGGCAAAATTTAAGAGATCCAGTAATGATTCCAAAGCTATTCGCTATCTGGTTAAAACTTTTCTTCAGTTGTTCGTTGTCTCTCCGTTGCTTGCAGGCTGAGTAAAAAGCTTAAGAATAGTTTCTATTCATTTTCTTCTAAACTATACAGAGGGAAATTTACCAGAAAAAACTGTATAAGTACATCGTGGAAGAAATTATTATTATCGAAATGGTTTACGGAAAATATTGGATGATTACCAGAAGAATATTTCACTAGTGGTAGAAATGCAGCAAAATTTGAAAAATCACATCACTATTGAAAGGATGCAGAGGTATTCTACAAGAGAACGGAGAAATTATATCAAACAGTCCTAAAAATATATCAATATATTGAGTAATGACTTTCAGTGGTGCCAGAAAACGTCATGCGTCCATATTAATCACGACACAGAGTTAGAACAGAACTCACTTCAGCGCCAAACTCATTCACGCGTCCCGTCTTCCTCGACACCCCTTCAACAAGCCATTCTGCTCTTTGCAAAGCTGCTGCCTCCATTAATTTATTTTTACGCTGGAATTGAGAGTCTCAAGTATTGAGATGGCTTGAAATGCTTCTTGTACGTTGAAATGGAACTTATTGAGTGGCGGGACGCGCGGAGAACAGGATATTACTTGAAAAGCGAGGAGAAGGAATGAAGAGATCGAAATGGTCTCCAACGCGATGCTCTGAGGAGATAGAAGTACTTAGAATCTGACTCGCACTCCTTCCATATTCCGAATCCATTAGGGTTGGATCCGGCGGCGGGACGGGACGCCGCTGCTGCCGACGGTCGATTTCCACGAGTGGCTAGTGGTAAGTAATTATTAGCGCTCTCTTCCTATCCATCGGGCCACTTCCCACCACCGTCTAAATATCGCCCGTCTGCCACACCACCCCCGGCGCCCCATTTGCCACTCCCACCTTCAATTACCTCCTCCCACATCTGCTCTAAATAGTCCACAGGTATATAATATTCTCTGTCTTCGGAATGAGTGATTCCCTTTTTTTCGACATTGGCCGGGAGATTTTAACTGGGACCTCATCCTCAAGCCTTCCCTCTTACCCACTCCATGTAGCGCCGTGGCGTCTTATCTGTACTGCTATCCCCGTGGTCTCGGCAGGAGAATGGAAAACGGACGATAAGAAGTTGTTACCATACGCTCATGTTTATCCTTTACATGTATTTTTAACATCTTTTAAAAAGAATAATAATATTAGTTATGAAAATGAAACTACATGAAAAATATTTGTGAAATAAAAATCCATTCAATCATCCAGGGAGCCAAGGAACATCTGGTTTACGTCCTTGAGACTGGTTTGCATTGCTGCAACCCTCATCTCCACCGACTTCTGCTGTTTCAGAGAGATTACCTTCCCCCATTCAAATCTCATTTTATATGTTGAACATTCAGCACTATTTCGCTTCTAAGATGCTGGAGAAAGTAACATCCTCCTTATGCAAAGATATGCTTAACGTACTTTGGTTTGATTCACTTCAAAAATATGCACCTATCTCAGTAAATTATTTTTCACTCCTCAATATATTTTTTACTGGCCTTTCTTCACTTAATTTTTCCTATATTGGATCACGTTTATATAAACATAACCTGATTTTAACAGATTAATAATAGATTTTATGTAGCTATCATAAAACGGTGGCTACGGAATACCTTTCATGCATTGAATCGTTAAGAGACTTTCCTCTTTTGTCCTATCTAGTTCCATGTTCCGAAGAGTGAAATAACTGCTAAAGCATATATCGCAATATTGCCTTGGCCACGGCAACTCTCCTGCATTAATTTATAGTTTATTTTATCTTATTCATATTTTAATTAAATCCTTCTTGTGATGACCGGTCGCGTTAACGGTAATGGTACTCATTCCTCCAGCGAATTTTCATTAAAGTTATCTGGGGTTCACTACCAAATAAGGTCTTGCATCGCCGACGTTTCGACGGTCAAACTATTCATTAAATCATCGTCACTGCAAGGATTTATCCGGTCACCAAACCGAGGGATATTCACTGGTACTATTCTCCGGCAGCAAATCCATAAACCTGTCCTCCGTGACCGCTGATCAAAGTTCATGGAATGCTGAATGAATCTAAGCGAGAATTCAGCTAGACATCCCAACTTGTGCGGAAATACACTGTTTCAGCGGAATGAGACGGATTTTCCAACAATAATGGACAAAGAATGACAAGCATTAGCCACACGGTAGTCTAAATTTTCATAAGATTCAATCACTCGCAATTTTCACTAACAAGACTTGTATAACGTCTTAACGAGTAGCACGCAATTAGGGCTCCGTGCGGCTAAAAAAAATCATCTTGTCTTCATCCCGCGGTTGACGGTTGAAACGATGCCCGAGCACATCAATGAAACCGTCGGGGTCCGATGAGGAGCGATTCTTGGAATGATGCCTCCCAAGGACAGGAAGATGCCCCCATTCGCCGCAGGTGCTTCCCGGTGAATATAACTCCCGACAACATTTTCTGCTCCACTTTGCTCTCGGCCAAGAACGAAAAAAAAACCAGTCCGCAATTACTTAGCGAGAGGGAAGTAGGCGGGAGTGCATTTGCGGCACATGCTTCGCGTAATTAAATTTTGCACTCACAGGAAACTTTCATTATGGATCATCATAGTTCGTCTTAATTATTTATTTCAAATTATACACCAATGAGGCTTAACTGATCGAGTTAACGGACAATTAATTCTATCAACTACATTCCAGTATCGATATACAAATGGTATTTACGCATTATTTTATGCCCGGGCATAAAATGACCTGGCTTGGGAATTAAATGTCATTAGCACTCCATAAATATAGACAGGTTTTGAATCATTTATTGAGAGCATTACGTTGAAATGACACGATTATAAATTCCATGGTATTATAATACCACCACGCAAGTCTAGTTTAAGGCAAGCAAAATTATGCAAGGTTGCTCATTTTTAGCCACCTTAAACGTTGACTTAGAACTGAAGCTACAGGCTGCGATTTTTGCGGACTTATTAACACGTTTTTTTGCATAAATCAGAGGGGTACGAGAAATATGATATCTTTGGATCCAATAGTGTAAACCAGCACCTGTGGAGATGGTAACGTTACGCACCACTGTTTGCACGCCTAAAATCAAACTATTATTCCAGGGCCTGATTCTCGAGCTTATTTCCGATGAACGATTTCATTTTCCACAATCAATCAAGCGGTAGATTCAGAAATTATCGCGTTATTATTAAAAATAACGGCTAAATCAGTGGGACGGAGAACAATTATCCCCCAACGTCGTGGACCGCGTATCCCAGCTTGAAGAATGGAAGTAAGGGAACTTTGACGTTCAGCAAATCGGGTCCTCGTATCGAGATGTCTCCGGCGAGCCAATCAGTCAAATAAGAAAGGGGATGGAAGGTGGTATGGGGTATAGTACCTACTTCGTCCCAAGCAGAGAGCTTCCCATGGAAGAGCACTCACCCTTCTCAGCTCAACTCTCGGCCCAACAGAGGGAGCGGAGAATGGGTGGGTGGGGGAAAGTGAATATTGGCCACGCTGGCTGGAGCCCTCTTCCTCTCTTCATTCCGTCTCACCACGCCAAATCATTCAAATCGAATCTCCTTTCATCTTCCCTTCCCACGTCCCTCCCGCGCTTCTCAGCTCTCGTCGTCTTGCTCCATCCTCCTCCTCCAATTTCCTCCCTCTCCTCCTTTCCCCAGACTTCATCCTGTCACACAGTTGATGCTTAGGACTAATTAATGAAAAAAAGTTCAATCTGCACTCTCTCTCTCTCTCCACCATCATCTAGCGGAGTGAGATCGTCTTCTGTCAGTGTTGGATGAAGACGCCGCCGCCGCTAGCCTCGAAACTCTTTTAAACCATTTCCCTCTCCTCTGTTTCTCTCCCATCCTTCGACCCTCCATTCTCATTCACTCCCAAGGGCAGATCAGAGGATGGAGACCGACTCTTTCACGGCCCACGATCTGTCGGTGACGGACGAAGGGGTGAGGGTAAGGAGGGAAAGAAGAGATGTGGGAGATGAGATAAGGACGGGCGGGGGAGCGAGTAGAGAGGATTGAGCCGTGGGGAAGAGGTGGAGGGAAGGTGGGTTCGGAGGAGGAATCAATCGATATCCGTGTCGTATTGTCGTTAGTCAAGGTTTTTAAAAATGGACTGGGGTGAGTCGAGAATTAACATACCCTAACTGAAATTGTAAATTTCATGCCTCGCTTTATTGATTTATTTCACGTCATGCGCTCTGCGAGATTCATCAGTCGCAAACTAATAACGCATCATACACCAGCGGCTGTTATCTGTTTCACCGAACCTTAGCGAGTGTGCGTATCCTCGTTTCACTCTGCTGTGGAATGTTTACCGCGCGGTTATTCTTGAATAAATTATGCAAGGGAGCAAATTAATTGTTGGTGCCTATTTTGCTCGGACGTGTCTTCCCTTGTGCTCATGCCCAATAAATTAAAGTTTATCGATGAAAAATTCTTACGTCAATAATTATAAACATTTCTTTCATCTAGCATTTTTATCTTTGTGAATTCATCATATTTTAATGTATAACAAGTAGTGTTGGCCCTAAAATAACACAACAGTTTCATTGCAACTGTTTTCCAACCGAAACAGATTCAAAACGAAACAGTTCCGTAAAACACCCTATTGCGGACAACTGCTAGAGGCACACCAAACAACAGACGATCGATCGGCGCTGTTACAACATGGCTGGTGTTTCTGTATTCTATGTAAAAAGAAATATTTCACTTAAATAAAGTAACGATTTCATTTAGATTCATGAAAGATAGGTACTTCATAGTTATAATTCTATCTGCAACGATGGGCGGGCATGTGTTGGCTGAATAAACCAACAGCCGCCTGGAACAGATTCTAATCCAACAAAATTGTAGCTTATAACCGCAACGCAGCCACAGGCTGCAACTGGAACAGAAGACGAAACAGTCAGCTTCAGCTATCAGTTGCCGCTGCACATCACAGAGCCCAACGGCTGCGGCACGATCACTAAAATAACCTGTAGTTAGCAACAGTTCTTTAAACAGTAGTCTGACCAAAACAGTTGCGTCTGCAGCAGTTTCGCTCCAACATCACTTGATTCCACCTCTAATAACAAGTAAATGGTTTTCAAAATACATATTAACTCTTTGTACACCGTAATAGTGCAGCTATCTAGCCTTCAGTCAATAGGCTCTCCTCTTCTACTCCAATTGGAGATGAGCAGTAATTTATGTTGCTGCGCTTTTGTAATTTTGGAAATGTCAGAAAACTTAGAATTTAGAAACTGGATGTAACTGGTTAAAAACTATAACGAAAACGTACCATATTGTATATAAACAGGATATTCCAAAGAGGACATTCTCCTATTTCCCCATACAAAATCCCTTAATTGCGCGTATTCCCGGGTTGCCTTATTTGATAGGTAATATATCCTAGCTGGCCGTCAGTTATTTATTCTGTTTCCCTTCCAGATGGTCCACTTCCAGATACCACTTATGGTCGCTTCGTACCCTCGGTGACCAATCTGAAATTATGTTCGGTGAGTAATGCTAGAACTCACGTCAAGTTATAACCCCTCTCATCTGACGAGCAAAGACGCGGGTTTGAATTTCGCATATTCAAGGCAGGGCTATCAATTTCTACCACATTTCAACAGTAGTTATGGAGCTCTATTGACCATTAAAACTCTTTAAAAAATTGATTATAGATGGTAAAAGGGTCTTTCTCATACTTCCCCGAGCATGAAACCTGAGATTGAATCCTCCACTGGGCAAAGATAAGGGTTCACATGGCTTTGTTGAATTCCTTTTCCTTCTGCAGTTCCAACGATGTCTGCATAACTAACTGCGATGAGAGATATATCTTTATTATACTATAAAAATTAAGTACAAGAGAATAAAAAACAGGAAATTGACTGTGAAGTTATAATGACAGTGCAAAAGTATTAAGTGGTGTATAATATAAGAAAAATTGTATAAAAAAATAACGGCAACGAAACCTGATGCTTGCCGGGTACTCGGAAGGGGCGTGTCACAAAAAGTAACAACAAATATAAAATACTAAAGTAATAAAAGATATTTATTTACTTCATCTGCCATCGATATTTTCAAATATTTTTTTGCAGCAAAAAGGAAGAATCTAATCTTATTTTCAATCAGCCTAACGCAAAAGAAAATTGCACCATCCGTCGAGCACCTGAGCAAATATTATGGTACCCCTTGACTTATATTTGAAACCATATCTAATCCCGTTCCTCAACTAATTTTTTTCCTCCTCTTTTCTTGCCGATCACAGGAGATATTTTATGCCTTCTAATTGGTTGAGATCGATTCACAATTATCTTCATCGATAGGCAAGCTTTAAGACGTAGCATTTTCCTCTATATTGCGAGTAGCCTTAAGGCTAATATAGTCTAAGAGCTATGCATACCAGTATCCAAATGCCAACAGTGGCCTACGTTTGTCAGTCTGGTATTTTCGACGTGGAAAAGATATTCAACCAGCATAGCTTCAAGCAGTAAGTTTCTAAACTTTCACTAACTTTTCTTTCAAATATAGAAAAGCATAAATGTCTCTTCCTTTCTTTTTAATTTTGCGCATAATACACCCAGATTACAGGTGGAAGAGGTACAGCCAACTCAAGGGGATCTGTCAATTCTTCGCACTTCAAATGAAGATCTCTACACCACCACCTCCTACTTCTTCATGATTGCTCCACCTTCATGGATGGTTTGGGGTAAAATCTCATTCTACTTTTCGGCAGACCTACGTTTGGTGACTTAAACGCCTATGGTAACTCTACCACGACCAGCATACCCTCTGGTAAATTACATCACATGGTCACTTATTTTGCTTGGCGTCCGGTATACTCCTCTAACGGTCTACGGAAACTATTTAGCCAATCTGATTCTCCAGTACCAAAACTTTATTAGCCCAACATGACGAACTAGTACGAACATTAGCGTAACGATGTCCGTCGCCGACCACGCAAAAAAAAACGTCTTTCTAGAAAATCCACCCAGATACCAACATTCCCCGTATTCAGCCCAGACATGGGTTGCATAGCGATTATCATGAACTAGCTGGACGTTTGTATAATAACCACTCTGGATCTAGTTATACACCAGCTATAGAGGCAACAGAATAGAGATCTAGTGGGTCACTGAAGACCTCATCAAGGAAGCAAGTTGATATACAAGAATGCAACTTCCGATATTTTTATGGAGACTTAAGCTGCCACACCCAAGTTAAAAGAAGCACTTTACCAGAGGGGATAGACAATTAGTGCGTTGCGTAATCAATTTCCATAACTCCAAGGTTATTCTTGAAACAAATTGATACGCGGTATTTGTTTTACGACAAACTGATAAATTTCATGGCGGTAGTTAACTTTTTAACTAAAAATCTTCCTCAGTCACTGGGTGGTATTCCATTATTTACATAATTTATTGCGCTAAAACGTTTACAAAATACCACAAAAATTCACCACTGGGTCTATGATTACAGCAATTTTTTATCGTGTCTCTTCTATTTAAGAAAGAAAAGTGATATTTTTATACAAAAATCCATTTAAGTAATCTAGTACCAAGGTAAAAATCGTGAAAATATTTCCGTTTTAATTTCACAACAAGAAATTTCCCAAATTTGATAAAACGGTCGAATTTACTTTAAGAGCATTTTTGAATAGATGTTCCGAATGGAGCAGCTCATTAAAAACGCTCGTTCATTTTCACTCGCCGCACTGGGATTCAACCAATTGAAATAACAGCGATTGAAAAAATTACTTGGGCATGGAATAACTAACAGGTGCTGATTGTTTTCTGAAAATTTTCACATTGATTTTTTAATAAATGAATGAGGTAATTACTTCGTATAATTTTCCATTCTTCCTGCAAATTAAAAATTGCCAGTGAAAATCCCGAGAAAAATGCGATTAGAAAAAAATCAAGAATTACAGCCCTTGAAAGTTAAAATTTTTTAATGACACCTATGCATGAATGTACAAACTTGCCAAGAATTCCTAGGCAAAAGGACAGGAATGGTGCATTCACCCAAGTATTATTGGCTCACTGAGTCCAATTGAATGTTATACACGTAAAGCAAGATCTTCTTTTTCGGACGAAGCCAAGGATGCCAACCCACCGAGCTCTTTTGAAATAGAAGGATGCTGATAAAGCTTGAGATGGTCGGTTGGAAGGGGAGATGGTGTGGTTTAGAGGGGGGGAGGAAGGGGTAGAGGGTAGAGGAGAGAGATGAGATGAATGAAGAGAGAGGCCGGCCAAGGGGGAGTGGGGTAGGGGGGAGCATTACGACGTAAAATGGGAAGGTGGTGAGGAGCAGGGTTGCCACATCATTAGTTTAACCCACGGACCCACATCCCTTTCCCACCAAATCCGTCTTTACAAATGCGTCTATGCATTCTTCCAATGATAAATGAGATATGACTTTTCCTATTTTCTCAGGAAGAAATCAATGCTACCAATTCCCGGTGTAGTGTTATTACATAGTTTCTTTTTTGCAAAAACAACCACGCATAATGCATCTTCAAGAAGAATAAACAGCAGTTTGTATATCGAAACAACATGTTGGAGTACAGAAAGCTAAGTAAAACTAAACTAAAACCTTGTGCGTACAACCAATTTTTCTCGCGGGTACAGCCACAATGCTCAAGCATTTTTTGCGCTGAACTTAAAAATATTTATACTAATTAAGTTAAAATTAGTACCTTCTCACAACCTATACCAGCTATCGTGACAGAGTCTCAGAAAATTATGGCTTATACACTACCCCATAAATTCAAGGAAAGCTTTAACCTTTAAAAGGAATAAAATCGCTCATTAGGCCTTAATTAGGTTAAGGGCCAAATATTTAACATAATATAGTTGAATTAGTAGTTGTACATACAAGTATGGGAGTTGCCCGACAGCAGAGATAATTGGTGCCAGTCATAGAAAGGTGTAAATTATGAATAGCTGAATAGCTAGTATTTTAAGGGAGTTAAGGAAGTACGGAGAGAAACCCGGAGTTGGCATTAACATACTCTCAAAAGGTGAGTGTAGTCCAAAATGTTTATACAATCCGAGGGACGGATAGGTGGATGTGAAGTTCCCCAGACATTGAAAATAAAAATGAATCGGGATTTCACTGAAAATTCTCAAAACTTCCAGTTCAAACTCTGCAAAACACGTCGGATATACGGATGTAATATGGGGATTAATCTCATCATGAAAAGGGAACCGCGCAGCGTATTTCCTACACAGGCTCATTATACATGTCTAGTATTACCCATTCTTGATCGTGATAAGTATTTATTTTTATATCTGGAAGCAACCATATTGAATTAGCATGTTTATTTGTAATAGAATAATGAAGAGAAGAATTCCCTTCCCTCGCATTGAGAGAAACCATACTCGAAAAGGATTTAAAAGCTATTAATTCCAGCTAAATAAGCTCAAACATTCCTATTTAATTAACCTTCCACATTGGGCTGATGTGTCGGCATTTATTACTTGAAGATCCTCTCATGTAACCTGTAGGATTTGATCAACAGCAAAAAATACAACGTCAATGAAAAATACGAAGTATCCTTGAAGAGTACACATTAAGTAGAGCATGTTTTACTTAAACACAGCTAAGCGTGTGAATGTTACCTGTAATCTCATTATTTTCAATCCACGGTGAGGATTCCCTAACCAGAATTAGCAGGATGACGCCAGAAGCCCTTCAGGTGGCAACAATGTTACTCATGAAGAATCGTTCCCAATAGGGAAGGAGTGGGGGGGAGGGGGAGGCGACGTCATGGCGGTAGGGGGTGTAGTGGGGGGTGGGGTAGATAGGAGAGAGTAGGTGGGGGGAGTCATTTTTAGGGGTGAATGAATCGGCCTGCGTGAGCATGCACGTTTAAGAACATGAAATCGTTGGCGGCCGGAGGGAAAAAAAGTGAAGGTCGTAATCTTACATGCGTATGTTTTTTGCCGTCTGAGAGATCCAGAAAGACAGTGGAGAGCGGTTAACGCTTTTCCTTTGTTCTCAGGCGAGCAGCGGGCTGCTTTATCTCGGACATTAATTCGGAAAAAGAAAATTCTATCGAAACGCTACGGACGTGTTCTGGAGCGTATTCCTCAATGGAAGGCAGAGGGCAATAAAATTCTAAGTTTGTACATAAATTATATTATAAATCAATTCAGGAGATTTTTACCTGCAAGGGCATAACCCAAGTGGCAAGCATGAATGAATTGATCAACATCAATTAAAATGTTTAGCTGCGAGAGTTTAATTTTAATCACAACATCTGTCTTCATCAGAATGTGTACTGCAGGAGTCAAGTCGATTCGAAAGTTTCATAACTGGCAAAACTACTTAGGAAATTATCAGTAAACAGTTGAAAAAATAAACCAGAAGCCTTCCCTCAATTTCCAGTAATGCAGAAAAAAATACTACTTTAGTTTTCCACGATGCATTTTTCATTTTCACTCGTAATTAGCATAAAATTTTATAAAATTAACAGAGAAAAGCATTTCAAAATCGTGAGTGGCAAAGGTTAACACATCAATGATAGACAGTCCTTTGAGCTCTCCAAATATTCAAAATATCATTCTATTAAGTCACTTAGTCAAGTGTACTAATGGAAGAGCCTGTAAGATATCCTCCAAGTTTGTTTTTATAAGGTTTGACTCCACATCGAGGAAAGACGATGGTTATCCTGTCTCTATAAAAACATCTCCATTGAAGACATGTTTGACATATTTAACCTGATACTTATTTTGCTGCAACTTAAACTCAATATTCTCGGACCAGTAAAAACCAATAAAAAGGGGAACACAGAATCAAGCATGCTTTATTCCCCGAGCATGCTGCAGAGCACCGTTCATGTAAACCTTCTCGCTCGAAGAATAGCTACAATGCGGCGTGCTGCAATAGCCAATGGAAGCACAAAACAAAAATAATGTAGTATTTCTTAGCTATCTCGTGCAGATAAAGAGTTGTCGTCAGTAACTTCCTCTCATCATAAAAAAATCTCCCACATTGTAAGCGACTAATTCAGGCCTAACTTTTTAATTTTTAACTTTATTAAACCAAGGAACTAAGTCATTTTAATAAAAAACGATAGCTTAGTACAAAGCCACACTTATTTGTAATTTCCGATCATGTTTTCAGAAACTAAGTGCTACTTTCAGGGCTAATAGTTGCTGGAAAGGGCGACTAGTTTCCCTGTATCTAATACCCAATATGAGATTAGTGTATTCATTCATATTTGTTTCTGAACTCACTCGGAAATACCTCTAAAGATGGGTATCTACGCATAATAATTTTGTTCCCCATTTAATATCCTTTGATTATTAACTAATGAACTCGTTTGAAAACTAGGCGTCGAATCGTTTGTATCCGTTCCCTCCGCATTGGAAAAAAATGAAATATTGGGTTTCAAACACATTGACAAGTTGACTACGCGCGAAAAGTGCTGAGGTGGGTACGACATAAACACGATGGAAGGAATATGAAGTGATATTGTCGAAGGAATGCAGTGTGCAGCAAGTACTTCAAGGTGGCTCCGATTGTGCATAAGCTTAGTGATTGAAGTTCAGTGGCAGGCTTCACTTGGTAGAAGTTCATTATGTTAGTACTCATGATCAATGAAAACACTTTGTACTTTTCTACAAACATTTTTATTGTACGACGCGTTCCACCGATTTACGGCATCGTCACGAACAGAAAATTTGTTATATATGTTAATTGTTTTTGTAGTTACGGGGGAGGAGGGGAAAAATGCAGATATTCGGGCAGGGTTGAGAAGAAAAGAAACAAACTTTCTTTACCTCACGATGCCGTAAATTGGTGAAACACGTCCTATAATAAAACTTTTTGTAGAAAATTACTTAGTGTTTTCATTAATCATTAGTATGTACTAGCATAGTAATTGAAGTTAAGGTGTTCCATGGACTAAGTTCGACAAAGAAGGGTGCTCCCCGCGTAGTGCTCCAGGGAGTGCGGAACACGAAGACGTGGGGGTGAGCAAGGGGCCAAGTGAGGGAGGAGTTGGTCCAGCATGTGATGTTTCTTCTCCCCCGCACCTCCAATTCATGAGTCTGGGTGCATCCTGCTCTCCCCCCTCTGACCCCAAGCATCAATCTCACACTCCCCCCTTTCCTTGCCGCCGCCGCATCACCCCTTGGCTCCCCAACATCCCTCCACACCTCGGTCGCCCCCACGAACTAATCCACCCCTTTTCCCTCCCCCACCCTCAATATAGCAAAGTGACAGTTCAATTTGACGGGTTTGGCCAGATAGGCATCTCCCGCTCGGCCACCACCAACGCCACTGCTGCTCCCACCGCCACGATCAGAATGTGCAATTAATATGTGGCGCCTGGGGGAGAGGGGGAGGGAAGAACGGTGGGGGGGGAAGAATGGGGGGGAAGGGGTAGAGGGTGAAAGGGAGGTGGGATGGGGAGATATGAAGAGGGCAAAAGGTGTGTGGCGGGGAGTGAGGGGAAGCGGCAAAAGGGAGCAAGTGCAGCGGAATCTTCTTCGGCTTATCGACTCGATTCACGGGTGGCCCAACGGGAGAGAAGGGCGTTGTGTCGCGAGGACGCGAGAAGAAATTGAACCGCGAGCTGGAGATGACGAAAAGGATGAACCCCAACACTATCTCACCTAAGGGCAGCTTGAAGGGTTCAGTTAAGATATCCTAAACGTTTATGCGTATGCCATCGATTATGATCGCTACCCTGCAATAGTCCATGTAAATATTAAGATAAGCAATATAAATTAATTTATACAGAAAATAATTGTGTACGTAACAAACAGCGTTTTTAAAAACTGTTTTCTAAACGTAAAACTCACAATCAACCCCGGGAAGCGATTAGTTCCGGAGATGTTGAATGTTGTAGAAACACGTGTTTTACGAAACTGAACTGGGACCGCGAGCTGGAGATAATGAAGAATATGAATCCCAACACTCTCTGCATCTCACCTAAGGGCAGCTTGAAGGGTTCAGTTAAGATATCCTAAACGTTTATGCTTATACCATCGATTATGATCGCTACCCTGCAATGGCCCATGCAAATATTAAGATAAACAATATAAATTAATTTATACAGAAAATAATTGTGTACGTAACAAACAGCGTTTTTAAAAACTGTTTTCTAAACGTAAAACTCACAATCAGCCCCGGGAAGCGATTAGTTCCGGAGATGTTGAATGTTGTAGAAACACGTGTTTTACGAAACTGAACTGGGACCGCGAGCTGGAGATAATGAAGAATATGTATCCCAACACTCTCTGCATCTCACCTAAGGGCAGCTTGAAGGGTTCAGTTAAGATATCCTAAACGTTTATGCTTATACCATCGATTATGATCGCTACCCTGCAATGGCCCATGCAAATATTAAGATAAACAATATAAATTAATTTATACAGAAAATAATTGTGTACGTAACAAACAGCGTTTTTAAAAACTGTTTTCTAAACGTAAAACTCACAATCAGCCCCGGGAAGCGATTAGTTCCGGAGATGTTGAATGTTGTAGAAACACGTGTTTTACGAAACTGAACTGGGACCGCGAGCTGGAGATAATGAAGAATATGTATCCCAACACTCTCTGCATCTCACCTAAGGGCAGCTTGAAGGGTTCAGTTAAGATATCCTAAACGTTTATGCTTATACCATCGATTATGATCGCTACCCTGCAATGGCCCATGCAAATATTAAGATAAACAATATAAATTAATTTATACAGAAAATAATTGTGTACGTAACAAACAGCGTTTTTAAAAACTGTTTTCTAAACGTAAAACTCACAATCAGCCCCGGGAAGCGATTAGTTCCGGAGATGTTGAATGTTGTAGAAACACGTGTTTTACGAAACTGAACTGGGACCGCGAGCTGGAGATAATGAAGAATATGTATCCCAACACTCTCTGCATCTCACCTAAGGGCAGCTTGAAGGGTTCAGTTAAGATATCCTAAACGTTTATGCTTATACCATCGATTATGATCGCTACCCTGCAATGGCCCATGCAAATATTAAGATAAACAATATAAATTAATTTATACAGAAAATAATTGTGTACGTAACAAACAGCGTTTTTAAAAACTGTTTTCTAAACGTAAAACTCACAATCAGCCCCGGGAAGCGATTAGTTCCGGAGATGTTGAATGTTGTAGAAACACGTGTTTTACGAAACTGAACTGGGACCGCGAGCTGGAGATAATGAAGAATATGAATCCCAACACTCTCTGCATCTCACCTAAGGGCAGCTTGAAGGGTTCAGTTAAGATATCCTAAACGTTTATGCTTATACCATCGATTATGATCGCTACCCTGCAATGGCCCATGCAAATATTAAGATAAACAATATAAATTAATTTACACAGAAAATAATTTGCATGCGTAATTAGCAGCGTTTTTAAAAACTGTTTTCTAAACGTAAAACTCACAATCAGCCCCTGGAACCGATTAGTTCCGGAGATGTTGAATGTTGTAGAAGCACGTGTTTTACGAAACTGAACTGGGACCGCGAGCTGGAGATAATGAAGAATATGTATCCCAACACTCTCTGCATCTCACCTAAGGGCAGCTTGAAGGGTTCAGTTAAGATATCCCAAACGTTTATGCTTATACCATCGATTATGATCGCTACCCTGCAATGGCCCATGCAAATATTAAGATAAACAATATAAATTAATTTATACAGAAAATAATTGTGTACGTAACAAACAGCGTTTTTAAAAACTGTTTTCTAAACGTAAAACTCACAATCAGCCCCGGGAAGCGATTAGTTCCGGAGATGTTGAATGTTGTAGAAACACGTGTTTTACGAAACTGAACTGGGACCGCGAGCTGGAGATAATGAAGAATATGTATCCCAACACTCTCTGCATCTCACCTAAGGGCAGCTTGAAGGGTTCAGTTAAGATATCCTAAACGTTTATGCTTATACCATCGATTATGATCGCTACCCTGCAATGGCCCATGCAAATATTAAGATAAACAATATAAATTAATTTATACAGAAAATAATTGTGTACGTAACAAACAGCGTTTTTAAAAACTGTTTTCTAAACGTAAAACTCACAATCAGCCCCGGGAAGCGATTAGTTCCGGAGATGTTGAATGTTGTAGAAACACGTGTTTTACGAAACTGAACTGGGACCGCGAGCTGGAGATAATGAAGAATATGAATCCCAACACTCTCTGCATCTCACCTAAGGGCAGCTTGAAGGGTTCAGTTAAGATATCCTAAACGTTTATGCTTATACCATCGATTATGATCGCTACCCTGCAATGGCCCATGCAAATATTAAGATAAACAATATAAATTAATTTACACAGAAAATAATTTGCATGCGTAATTAGCAGCGTTTTTAAAAACTGTTTTCTAAACGTAAAACTCACAATCAGCCCCGGGAACCGATTAGTTCCGGAGATGTTGAATGTTGTAGAAGCACGTGTTTTACGAAACTGAACTGGGACCGCGAGCTGGAGATAATGAAGAATATGTATCCCAACACTCTCTGCATCTCACCTAAGGGCAGCTTGAAGGGTTCAGTTAAGATATCCCAAACGTTTATGCTTATACCATCGATTATGATCGTTATGCTGCAATAGTCCATGTAAATATTAAGATAAAAATACAAATTTATTTATACAGTAAAATATTTGTGTACGTAATAAACAGCGTTTTTAAAAACTTTATTATAAACTTTAAACTCAGCTCCGGAACCTGTTAGTTCCGGAGATATTTAATTTTGAAGGAGCACGTGTTTTACGACTCGCGCCGAATTCGATTCTTGGAAACCGTTATCAATATTTGGCCAGAAATGGACATTTCTTAATTTCTCTGTAAGGCCTAAGATTATGCAAAAATGTTGATAATTGGAGATGGTTAGTTCAAGACTTCTGCGACCTGAATTTGCACAAATGTAATCACAAAAATTTGACATAACTGCCCATATAAATTTCAAATCAGCACTTTAAAAAAATCACAATTTCTTAATATTAATCACGAGTAATGAAAAATATTTCAAATGTGATGGATATCCTCCGGATGGTCACGTACGACGCGACGTTACTCATCGTCGTCTATCGCAGCTTATCGTTAATGTTCAGCCTTTCACGTATAACCCGCTATTCGTCGAACTTCGTCAGGAAGTGTCTCAGACTGGCAATGAGAGAAATGTCGCATTCATACTGAATTATAGAGATTTGTACATTTTCTTGACATTGTTCTTAGGTTTCCAATAACTACTATCAATATTTCGTTTTATCATAGAGAGATTAAAGTCTTTTTCAAGATTGAATACGTGTCCGTTTCAGTAACCTTTCCATCACGTTACCTTTCGTGGGCGATTTAATTTCAATTTTAACAAAATTTCTAAAACATTCCTACGATTTCATCACTATTTTATAACTTTTCAATTGGTCCTATTTGCTGTTCACTCAAAGCGCAGCTCTTCAACCGGATAACCTTTCGGGGAATACCTCTCCTGAAGTCCGATTAGGAGATTAGTGTACACCAACAATGTTCTACTTAGGGGGTGTTCAGCCCGATACTTATAATTAAAAATGAGAAAAACTATGAATCGGAGCTCGTTTATATTTCATGAGGACACGTTATACATTATATCAGAGTTCTATAGCCGAAGTGAATTTGGCAATGTCTTGCATGCAATGAGTTTCGCAGTAATAGGTCAATCCTCCCTTGATACATCCCCCTTTGATAAGCAGGAAAACTGTAAGACCCTACTTGGGGTAACGACGGCACCCGATTTTGGGAACAGAACTAGAATTGAAGGAATTTTGCTGTTTCTATAAGACTCAGCTCAGGTAACTCTGTTTCTTAAATTGTGTGGAATATATTTAATGCACAGCTAAGGCGTTTAATTAGTGATCAATAGCAACTAGTTCACAGTTAAAAGTATTTAACAACTAAGGTTGAAAAATCGACGAAATCCGAACGAACTTCTGTAACTTTTTTGGATAATTTTGAATATCAAGCTGGTGGAAATCAGATAAATTTTCAGCCAGTAGGCTTTCCTCTAGACCTTAGATGTGTACAAATTAGCTCAATAATAATTATTCATGCCAACGATTCGAATCCTTCTTATGGAAGCACCAAGTCAAACGTGGGCGTGAAATATGCTCCAGAGTGTGAAAAAGGAAAGGAACCCGTTCGGAGGCTTAACTTGGCGATGACCGTAAAGCAGGCACGAGGAGCGAGCGAGTGGCCGTTCTGGTTCCCGCGAGACATTTGTCTCGATGGCGATGATGAAGCGTTCGAGGCACACCGGAGGCCTTTCTTTCTCACCTTTGGCACGGCAGGATTTCGGGGGCCACCGTCCCGCCCCCGGGGGCAGCAGGCGGGCGGCTTACGCGCATCCGCACGACAAGAGAAGCCGTGTCGACGAGGCACGTGAGGTCAACGCCGAAAAAGCACGCGGGGTTAATGATTGGTGCCGCCCGGGGAAGGCGTGAGCGATGGGCGCCAAACGGCCGCTTTATGAGCACCGCGGCGGCGGCGGCACTCTTGGTGCTCGGGCGGTGCGTGAAAAGAGAACGCGGCAGCGCGGAGCACTGAAGGGGAGGGGAGTGGAAAGCGGACAAAAAAATGACTCCTTACGCGCGCACACATATATGTGCGAGGCCCCGGGCCCTAAGAATCCGTGAACTTTTGGGCTGGCACCCAGGCGCGGAGAAACAAAGCGGTCCGATATTTCACTTGGCCAAAGAAATAAAGTAGCGGGAGATGGAGTTGGTGGCGGGTGAGGAAGGTGCGGTACACTATGAGAAAGGAGCAGATGAGATATTGGGGGAGTAGGGGAATCGTGAGTGGGGGTGGGTGTAAGAGAATGGGAAGAGATAAAAAATCTTTGGCACGAAGAGGAAGGACCCCGAGGAAGAGAACTGTTCGAGAGATATCACTGAGGCACGCAGGCTAAATGCGGACGTTGGGGGATAAGATGACCCCAGAGATAGGAATCTAACCCCAGGATAATATTTAAAGCGCTGGAGTCACTTCGAATTTTCGAGCACGCGGTCTTAGACTATTCTGTAAAATATGTGATCAATTTCCCTATTCAAGTTCCCCTTTGGTGTACTGAATTTCTATTAGCAATGCATTTTCCTCTACTGGATTTATTTTAGCTAGGTTTAAGTTAATCGCTAACTACATTTATTTTTATACCACCTAAGTTGCAAAAATGAAATTATTTATTATCATCGTCAATGGTCGTCTAAAAATCTTTTTCGCCTCCGTGCGTAAAGCCATGACTTTAAATTAGAGAAATACTCGCCACTTCGCAGATCTTTATTTCCAACATTAATTACGGGGTTAATTGAAATTGAAATCACAAGCGAGCATGAAACCAAAGTTAATTATCCAAGGTTATTTATTGACTACGGACATTTTTATGAAGTTTCGAGTACCTATCCCCGATGTAATAAAATGAGGAGCCTTCCATGATAAGAAAAAATTAATGAGAGAGTAAAATATACTTATGTTTAAAAAGGTTTAAAATGTGTATGAGGATGAGATGGAAGGATAGCAGATGGCAGTATTTAGGGTGAGTGGTTTTCGTAGGGGGAGTTAAACTCCAGAATAATGACTGTAGGCCGTGCAGTGCTATACCGATTGATCCGCCATGGACGGGATATTTTATGGCCATCTAAACTCCACTCCCAGCGTCCATTATCTATTTGTAAGCGTCTTAAACCTCTCGCTCGCTCACATGAAATGTGCTTGTGTTAGGTGGTAAACCAAGATTTTCAATAAGCAGTCAATCATTGATAATTTCAATATAATATGCAATGAATAGGTAAATTCTCATAATGAAACGGATAGTAATGGTATAAATTACTCTAAAACCATATGTTCCAAATGTTAACACATCGGTTCAATTTTTTCAACTCCTGTTAAGGTCTACAATATCTTTGGTAACTTGAATTTTTTAATTTTTCTTCGGAATAATATGGACCTGGTGAATTCAGAATTGATCGATAAGCAGGTGATAATTTTCTGGATTGACAAAAGATATAGCAACCTGTTGACTCTAAATGAATCACAGCCTCTTTTCTCTCACTCTAATTTACATTAATCACAAACTATTAAACCTAGCTTAAAAATCAATAGCAAATTTTTAAATTTACAAGCAAAATAAAAAAGCAGGGTGCCATAACTTTAATAGAAATTTTAGAACATGTTGAAAAGTTTACAGGAGAAGTGCAGAAAGAATCGAGCAAAAACACGACAGGAAAAATTTTAATCATTACAACATTTACTGAATATATTATGAGAAATTATTAAAAATATAAATAAAACGGTTCTAAACAGGCGGAAAAATGAGATTCCCGGCTCATAGGTAATTGATATGTTAGATTCATCAAATAATTGTATAATTTTGTTATATATCATTTTTAACGGAAACCTAATCGTCAAATAAATGCAAAAAGAAAACGAGCCGATGATATAAATGCGAAAAAAAAATCTTTATAAGGGAAGGAACGAATAAATACCTCGCAATGAATGAGCTCACGATACCACTTGTAAGATAAAATCCATCAAAATTTAGAATTCTGGAAAAAACAAAAGGTAGGTACAAAAGAGAAGAGCAGATGTGGAATTTCCTCGCGGTCTTCATATGCCTTCTAAGTCCGAACTTCGAGAAACGGAAAAAAAGAAGGAATAGGGAGTGTTGATATACTGCCTCCGCCACCTCCGTCATCAGTCCAGCCATTAGTTGAAAACATTGGGCGGAAACCAAACGTGAATAATGCATGCACGTCACCCTCTTTATAAAAGGCAAGGCATTTTCATGTAGGGCGAACTATTCCGGATATTCCCAGTTCGGGATCCACTTCCGCGAATACCTGTACAGATGAACCCTTGGGATTGGGCCGGGGAAGGTGGGATTCGGTTTAGGGGGGAGGGGGTTAGGAGGAAGGAGCGGTAAGGTAAAGGAATGCGATTGGAAACTTTTCTTTGGAAAGGGAATATTTTCCCCGCGTCGTGAATCGAAGGGCCATTCAGAGATCCTAGCCGTTGGCTTCCTTTGTATTGAGCGCACGTAGCGAGGATGGAGGAGAGAAGAGGGGCGGGGGGCATTGTGCCCCCGCGTGCATATTCACTTTCCCGCTCCCCTTCACCCTCCTCCTCCCCCCCCCTCTCTTCCGACGCCCAACCCTCCTTTTCCAGCCCCCTGGATGTTGGAGGAGGGGACCCCGCCCACAAGACACATCGTCAGGTTAGCATCGAGAGCGACGTTTTCCGGTGGCTGCTTCTATTTCGTCCGTCGAATACATTAGCAAATTTTATAAATGTGCTCGAAATAACGAATCCTTAAGTTATCCAGAAGGAAATCCTCGGTTTCTTGAGAGAAATACTAAATGTTATCGGCTCAAATCATTCATTCATTTTGGAAATTTTCTTGCGAATTTAAAGAATAAAATAACAGAGTTGCTGTAAAAGAAATATACGCCTATATAATGTAAACCAAAAATATCAAAAGAAATTAAAGAAAAAAACCATTGTAAACATGTTTTTGCGAGTTATCTCTGAGACCTATATCATTTCTGTTAATATTATGCGACGCTGAGTCGAACGCCCTGGTTAAAAATGCGCGATTCTCATAATTGCCGCTATCTCACGAATATATTGCTCCACCTAACCTGAGAGGCCCAACACTCAAAAGGTTGGCTTCGTGGACATGGGTGCAACAGTATGCATTTAGAAATGTATCCACAGTACTCAACGATCGGCCGTCAGGATTCTAAGTGCAATGTTCTCCTGATCCACCGGACTTCAACGGAAAATTTCAGAACCTCTCACACGTAACATTTTATTGAGTTGAGTTGGCTGAGTAAACGCCCAAATTTTAGTATGAATTTCTCTAATCATTTGCCAGTTGCAATGAATCCTTGGCAAACGCATCAGGATGACCCAGTTAGGGATGATGTGAATCTAAAAAAAATGAAGTTTATTTTCAATTCTTCGAGGGAAAAATTCCTATGTAAAACATCACAATTACAAAAGATAGTGCTGTTCGGCCGCTCATCGGAAGGTCTAGATTGCAAATCCAGGTGCTCCGCCTGAACAATTTCAGGTGAGCTCAGGTTAATCTGCTCTATCAATTTTTTTCGATCAGCAGTCAAAATACAAATAACTGAACTGAAATTATGATTCACATACCATTACGCTCGCTCAACTTGTGATTACTTATCGCACAGCGGGCAACGGCATGCCACGATGGAAACACCGGTTCCCGATCAGTCACCGAAGTTAAGCATCGTTGGGCTCGGCTCGAGTTTGGTGGGGTGATCCTCCGATTCGACCGAGTGCTGTTGGCCCTGTCTACACATGGCAGACAGTATGTGCGAAATGACCTTAGCCGTCAAAGCACGTTAAACAAAAATACTACTACTACTTATCGCACACCGTAATTCTTCGAGGTATTCAAAGTTGGCCACTCCAAGTAAGCCTGATCGACTAGCCTCAATCGCGATATATCGTGGGCAAAGGAGCCCTTCAAAACCTAACCGTTGTTGTAAATTCCTTATTTGATCATAATTTGTAATTTACACATTCACATCAAAAATACATCAAACTAATTGAGAAAAAAACTAGTGTTTCCTTTGTTATGTTCATCTCAATTGGAAATAATGATTGACATCGTGATACATAAAATTCTTTTGCAAGGGATTCATCAGTCTCCATATTAATGAACCCATTGGCGGGCTTTCCTATTTACTTTGAGCTACAGAATAAGGCTCGGGGAATCTGCCTCAAAATCACACTCTGAATTAATTTCTTGAGGGCTATGTAGGCGGTTAAATATGGTCTTTGCTTTGGGAGGTTTGTTAGAATACAAGGAAAAATGAACCTGGATAGGGATTTCCTAGGGATAATAGACAGATGTTGAAATTTAAACCACCAGAATACTTCCTTTACATTGAAAAAGTTGGAAAAGAAAAATTCCAACGAAGTTAACGACAGAAAAATGAGATTTATCGACCGGTAATGGAATAAGGACATGGTGTAAGGATTCTTCCGCTGCTAAAATAGCCATCATAAATTATTACAGGAAGTACCAGAGTTCTGACGTCTTTTGAGCTGAATATCAAGAAGAAGTTTGAAAAACCTGCGTAAATATTCACATATTTGTACCTAAATAGGCAAAGTAATATTTGCAAAAGATCATTATAAAGAATTCACTAAATAAAAAATCACCAAATATATATTCACCAAATATCATTATAATTCACCTAACTCATGATATACAATACATACACTAGTCAAACATACATTCATTTCGCCAAAAATACAGTATTTTTTTTAAATTTTAAAAGTATATTTCCCAGTGATGCAATTTTTTATATCCCTAGGTCTTCCTCTTGGATTCCTCTCTTTTATTGTTTGGAGTTATATTTCAATAGAGTTCCATTGTGTCGCTTGTCCTATCCAGCTATTCTTTGCTGTATAAATTTCAAATAAACCTTATTTTTCTTCCGTGTACTTCATTTAATGTGTAAATTGCATCTTCAGCATTCTTCAGCACTATGTCTCAAAGGCTCCACTTTTCTGATGGTCTTAGTCTCTCACTCGTAAAGTTCCATCACGGCCATCATGACAGTTTTGACGTGATGATTTCTCGCGGGACTACTTTCTTTACAAAAAGGTGCAGTCGCTTTTCTGTCATGAATACCTACTGGAATTGAGCTTTCCTTCGCTCAATGGCCATCGTGCTTCTTTCATTCCATTAGAGATGCTTCATTGTTAAGTAAATGATTCCACTTGCAATACATTTTCCTCTCGCAACGAAAAATCCTGTCGTGTCACCAAAATAAACCTTGAAAGTTATCTTAGAATGATATTTAATACACATCCCTAAACTGGTGACCACATTAACAGAGAGTATTGATTCCACAATTCATCAATATTCGCAAACTCTCGCCGAAGTAAATGCGTTATATCTACACATATAATGGCACATCCTTTCCTACATCCCCCCTCCCTTTTCCTCCCTCCCCACTCCCTCCCATGGGGTGGGAAACCGACGATGAATTTTTGCCGGAGACGTTCGACGATCGCTGCACACCCTCCTCCCTTCCCCATACTTCCCGCACTCTCCCTCTCTCCTCTCTATTTCACTGTCCCTCGCCAGGTGTCTCCCGACTCCTTCGAAGCCGCAACTTCGACAGCAGCAACCGATCCCCGCCCTTCTTCCTCCAATAGTCTTAAAGACCCGACGGCGGACGACTCCTTGGATGCAAAGCAGCGCGCCGAAACCAGAAATTTTCCCCAGACTTTTAAATCTCCCGATGTCCGTCGTGAGGGGGAGCTATTCGTTTTCCTCTCCTCTTCATTCCTCCCTCCGCCCCCACAAACCCACCTCCTCCACCCCTCAATCACCCGCCCACCCCCTCATCTTCGCCCACCATCCTTCGGCCACAACTCGCGGCCGTGTCCCATTCGTCATCCCATCTCTTCATCTACCTCCCTTTTCCACCCGTTCCTTTCTTCCTCCTTCATCCCTTTCCCTGTCTTCCCCATACATCCCATTCTTTATCCATTTGCCTGCGCATCGCAAAAAGCATTTCTTCTGTGTCCGCCCCGAGAGGAATAGAGGGCGGCCTCTCCCCATTGACATTTAGCACTCGGAATCTAATTCCCAGGATCAGGAGTGGCAGGCAACTAAACGTTGGCTACCACACTCTGTTTCTCTAAACTAAAGAATTAGCGAATATTCAGGAGGAATTATTTTATTTGTTGTAGGGAAAAATTCCTTTTAAGCTCAAAGACTCCACAAAATTTCTTCGATGCCGTAAATCGGTGATGGGCGTCGTACAAATTAAATTTTGTAGAAAAGTACTAAGTATTTTACTTAATCATGAATACAAACATAAATAACTTCTACGAAGTGAAGCCTGCCACCATTCATGTTTATTCAAACACTCCAATTTCTTTGAGTATTGATTATTATTGTCCATATATAGTGGTCAAACAGTGGCCAAAAAATTCGGTACTCAGACTTGGTTCTCCGAAATCCACGGTTTATGTGAGAATTATCAAGAGATTCTGAAGAGAGACAGTACTCACCAATAGAATTAAATCATATTTAAAAATGTTTTAAACCATGTTCATTAAAATGTTGCTTAAAATTAATTTTGTTTCAAGGCTATTGTAAACTAAACATTTCGGAATAAGCTTGGTCGTTCATTTTCATTTATCAGAGTTCCATTGAAATAACCTCACCTAATAGTCCAGGTTTTGAGGCGCAATTAGACTGCAACCATTTTAATGCAAATCTAATAAATGAAAGACATACTAAAGTGTCCTTTCTTTATACTAATGATTTGATATCTCTATTGGCATCAGGAAAACCTACTGTTTCCCAGTTACTGCCATTTAAGAAGTTCAGAACATAGAGAAAGCAGGCAGACCTTTCGACAGTAAAATCTTCTTCATCAAAACCACAAATTTCATATTTTCTAATTTCTCCAGTGCTACAGGACTGATATAACTTTAAAAATAAATAAAAACACGTATTGAAAATGAAAAACCAATTTTTTCACTTCCTCTAAAAACCAGTACTTCCTGTTTGCAATGGCATGCCCTTATGATTCCCATGAATATAAGACACTTGCCGAAGAATCGGGTCTCTTTGCATTTCTCATTCCGAATACACCAGATCCATTCAAGACCCATTTCCAAACAAGTGTCCCTCCACTGAATACAGAGCACGTATTCCCATTCCGTCCGCATTATTATGGGATGGATTTCCTTTTCGTGAATGAAAGCCCTTTGCTAATTAATGGACGTGCTCTCACCAATTTGCGTCATCGATTCGTCCGTCATTTATTTCTTATGTCATCGGCAAAAATTCTTCAAAATGGTCGATAAATTTGTGGCCGGGCCTAAGAGACGCTCCAACTAAACAGAACATAGGAACCATTAAAAATGTTTTAGATGCATACATCATTACGTTTTTGAATTATGTTCGATAATTGGTATTCGAAAAATTCGAAGATTTTTTAAAGCATTATTGTTATTTGAAGAGTTTATGCTATAATATGATTGTTCAGACATGATCAACTGTATGTATTACGTTTTGATATGCTCTTGGTTTATTAGGGAACAGAAATTTTATTGAGATCATAACTTTAATAATTATATATCCACTGCTTCAACTATTACAGCAGTAACTTTAAATCTTACGTTGAAACTAAAATCTAGAACGTGCTTGAAACCTTATATGTCTTACTTTACTTAGTAACTCACGCATTGGTTCACCAGATGATATCACATTGTGATGAATATTTGATGAGAATAACTAAATTAATGGTACAAAACCAATCTATTTGAATTCAGTAAAAAGCTGTAACAGTTATATAGTTGTTGATGAACATCACGTTCAACCAAGTTACGCCTGACTGCATTATCTCAATCGCTAACTAAAACAAGAAAAATAAGTACCTACACGTTAAATTTTGTTAAAGGTACTCCGATGGCTAGTTTAGAATGTCAAATTGCCTACCATGATGAGAATAGAATTGGAATCTACGGCCTTACAGTTGATAAGCTGCTCAATTAAAACCGCATTACAACGGCTACGTGGTGAATGTTATATCTACCTTAGTTAAAGGTTATGTCGAAAGGGTGAAGGTTTCTGGAGCAGAATAAATAGCAGTCGGGCATAAAACAACACGCTTTAGTTGGGTAAAACAGTTTCTTCATGTTTTTAAAAAAAGTCTTCTTGTCTATATCCTTCAATTCATTTCCGATATCAATAATTTTGATGACAGCACTGGTTCACTTTCAATCCTGTTTTATTAATTTCACCCAAGCACGATATAATTATCAAATCCTAATTGATTCGGGAGCTGATGACGGGGACCTTAAGTAAGGATGTAAAAAAGAGGCTGGTGAAGAGCTTGATATGGAGTGTGGCGTTGTATGGAGCAGAAACGTGGGCCTAGAGAAAGGAAGACGAAAATAGGCTGAAGGCTTTCGAGATGTGGGTATGGGGGAGGATGGAGAAGGTGCGTTGGATGGAAAGGAAGACAAATGAGGAAGTGCTTGACATGGTGGGCGAGGAGAGGAAACTTATGGATGAGATTAAGGGAAGACAGGGTAAGTGGTTGGAAGCGGTAATGAGGGGCGATGGTTTGCTGAAGGCCGTGATAGAGGGAAGGATGTTGGGTAAGCGGGGAAGGGGAAGAAAGAGAATCGGTTTTATGGACGGGATGAAAAAAGGTAGGACTTATGCTGCGATGAAGAAAGAAATACTAGAGGTAGATAGGGCACGGCACGTGTAAGAGTCCGTTGGATATTCTCTGACTTTCATCATAACCTACCTCTAACTGATAGATTACAATAAGGAAATGAATGAATAGATGAGGATTAGAACATTTTCCAAGCACGGCTCAATTTTTCAGAATGGCTATTTAATGATCGTTAAAAACCCCGGACTATTTGAAAATTTGCTTGAATAATGGCCGCAGTCATTTTTTCATCCTATAGGTATTCCAGAGTTCACGCTACCAGACGATGAAGTCAAAACGCGAATGATGGCACAAAATATATTCTATTCATGTTTACATTATAATGAATATCGTATTTTGCTAACTAATTAATGGAGTCCTAATAATCGTAAGCAATTCTACCAGTTTTTAAATTTACTTCAATGGTGAATGAACCCAAGATAAATCACCATTTTCAGAACATTTCATAGGAGGCCAATGATTGCTGTTAGCATTCTACAAATACAGAAAACAGAGACACTGGAGTGGGGATATATTTAACGCTCAACGGAAATAAGAGCTTCATTCCTAATAAAACTGACATTTCCTAAGACGTCCAAAGGAAAAATAATTTCATGAATGACCGCCAACTAAAAGATTGTCGGCTTACGATAGAGGATACGATTTTGATTATTTCCCGAAATTTGAGTCTCCTATGAAAGAATGAGAGATATATAAAAACAAATCGTTAGTCTATGACCCTATCTTTGCATGGCTATCCTCTCAAGAATGTGCATACTTGTTCCGCAAAACATTGCTCCTCTACTTTCTCCCACCCATGCATCCAGGCGTTTCTGCGTCCGAGTTTGACGTATAGCATCGCGATCTCGTAACTTGCCGCTCTGGAGCCAACTTCGAAATTTCTCTCGTGGGTCCTTCCCTGCTATTCCCTTCCCTGAATTGGGTCCACACCCACGCATTCTTCCCGCCGTCCTTCCGAATGAACGCGACAAGAATCCTAGCGGGGTCTGTCCTTTCGGAACTGGACCTCGGACCACCGGACTTGGTATAACACTGTCCGATCACGTACCGGGAAAAGAATTGAGTGAGTGAGGGTGGAGGAGGAGAGGGACGGGCGGAAGGGACAGGCAAGGAGAGGGAGACGGGCCGAGAAATGACAAGGGAATGAGGAGCGTAGGTTCGCATCGAGGAATTTGAACACTCGCTACAGCAATGGAACGGCCACCAACTAACTCTCTTCCGAAAGTTGCTGAGAAAAATATTTTTATCGCCTTGGAGAATTCATGGGATAGCATGAGAAAGGAAATCCGTGTAGGAAAGAATATGTGGATGCTTTTTTGAGAACAAAGCCATGATACAACTGAAAAACGAAATATATTTGCCTAACTGATCATTGCCTAAGACCAGGAATATTTGAGATTCACTAACTCATAAAGAAGACCAATTTATTTCTCAGAACTGCATGTGAGTCACCCTCAAGTTTCGAAATTATCGACCTATTCCTTACCTTGCTTTTAAAAAGGCACCAATTAAACGGTTATATATTTCATCCGAAGACTGTAGTACTCGTAACTATGTGCTTCAAGTTCTCTAGAACTCAAGTATGTATGTGCAAAACGGAGAGCACTTCTAGAACAGGAATCAGACCAGTCATATCCGGATGAACAGTCTGGGCATCGCACATATTCGAACCCCATATAAACATAGGAATATATGAAGGAGGATTTAGATCCGACGATATGAAAAAGGTGGCAGATGCTTGAACCCCATTTTCCTTCTTGATCCTGACTGCCAGCATTCTTCCATGAAATTCGACTACTGTTTACTAAAATATTCTAAAACATTCTTTTGCTGTTTCCTCCCAAAATAACTCGAATACTTCCATCCATTGTACCGTCCTATTGTTCTTTTGCCGATGTATATTTATGCATTTCTCGGACAAAGAGGTTAAAAATTCGGCGCAAGCCAATGACTTATCTACCATAGGCAAGAAAGAGAAAGAAAGTTTTTAAGTAGCTAGACAGACTGCTAAGTTTGCTGTAGGACTAATTCACTAATGGATATACTTAATACTTAGAGTGGCTGCTTATTGTCTATCAACATGATTTCTTGTCTATGCCCCACAATTTTTTTATCCTAGAATGTATCCCTTAATAGGCATGGATAATGCTCAGACAAATTCTGTCGGGCCCAATGTAAGAGCATCCGTATTTATTTTTCTATAAGGCAGACAGGAAGAGATAGTATTATACTTGTTTCCTAGACCTTCATTCATTTACAAGACATATTATTATGGGTGCAAAAGAAATTAGTTTTATGATGTACAAAAATGCAACAGGAGGTCCATCACATAAACTTATAGCAATTTAGATATCTTTTGGAGTTAATACTTAGTATCAGGTTGGAAGGAGTATGCTGTCATCAATCGTTCCAGACTCATACTTATTATTTACTTTTCTATTTACTTATAAGCTTAGAATCATTTCCAGCAGTACTAATGAAGGAACTCTTAAGCATACATTGTCTTTTTTAGTTCATTGATATTTCTACCTTCTGCTAAGCAACCATGTACGCAACACCCTGCATAATAATATGTTCACATGGCAAAAATAGATGCTTTCAGTTCTTATAAATAAACATAAACTTCTCTCTAACATAAATCTTCTCAAAATATTCTTATCTCCCAAAAATTGTAGGATTCTGAAAAAATAACCAATGAAGAAGAATATCAACTATCATTTGTTATGTAAGTATAGATTGAGATTTAGATGATTGCACAAAGTCCAGTATAATAGTCATAAGGCGTTAATTAAGTTTAACATATTTTAAAAGAAAGCATCATTCGAGGGGTTTGGAATGCGAATACTGAATTGTCGAAATGAAGACGTGAAATTTTCTCTCCAATAGTAATTCATTTTACAATACATGAAGATTCCCCGAAAATTTGTGTAGATACTATTCTAGCTGGCAGGAACAGACAAGACAGGAGATTTTAAGATTCAACATTCGGTTTTCTCCGTATTTTGGTCCCCTATCATATTGAATTGTGTCGATTGTGTGGAATTATCTCTTTGATCGGAGAGGAAGCGGTCTATTTAAATTCCACAAAGCACTATTCGACAGACAAGAGCACAGTTGCACCATGCGGTTCGGAATGCAGCGGCTTTCAGTGGACAAAGCAACCCTCGGATTCTTCTCACCTCGTTACGTAACATGCTGACATGGAATAAGTGGTCGCAGAAGGGAGACTCCCTGGTGTACATTCCGCCACCTGTAGTCACTGCCCACTGTCCCTTTGTTCGCCTGTCCCCTCTCAAAGCCTTCCCTCCCCCAACCACCGCCGCTCTCTTTGCCTCAACCCAACCCTCTCCCCACCCACCTGCCTCCAACCCCCTCACCCTCACTCACCCCGCCTTCGATTTTTCCACCCTCTCTCCCTGATACGGAGACACGCAACCCCTCCCTCCCGATTCCCATTCAACTTTCGTATTCCAGCCCCTTCGACCGCGCTCAGCCGCCCACGCCGCCGCGGCGTACCGCCCCCGAGTCCGGCAGGGGGCCGGCCACTCCACCTGTGGCCACCCAGGTGCCTCGCCCGGGGGGCCGCGGGGGGCGGAGGGGGAGAGGGCAGGAAGGAATTGGCGAGGGGTAAAAAGGAGTGCGGGGAAGGGGTGGATAGAATGGTGAAAAATCGTGAAACGCTGTCAGGGTGGAGTTTCGTGTCGAACGCCGTCTTTGTTCTCCGTAACACTCGAAGAATACAGTATGCGGTCCGCGAAATAGTGTAACCATTGGAATTTACCGATTGCGAGGGAATTTCTTCAGTGAATCCAATTTTTTTTACGTGCTCTCCTTCTCAATATAGTGTGCTGTGATATATTGCGCTAAATTGAAAATTCGAATAAACACTGGGAAATGTAGCGATTGACAGTTTGTAGACAGGGCGTAAGTCCTGCGAGTGATGTATCCTCCGAAATAAAATCTATAATTCGCTTCACTCAGTCCCATCGAAGTTGTTAGTAACTTCCATATTAGGCATACTTAAAGCTGTTATCGTATGCCCTTATCTTGTAAAACCACGCTGTCTTCACGATTTAAAATATTATATAGTACGCTTCGATTTACATAGATAACTTGAACAACCTCCTTAATGTAGGTCTATCAATTTTAAGACAATAAATTAACGTGAAAGTGCACAGGGGCTTTGATAGGAATCGCTATGAAGCATCGAGAAGAATATTTTTCTCACAGCGCCACAAGGCAGCATCATCGGAGCAGCAAATCTCTCCGGAATAACTGCATTTCTCTTTGAAAATGAAGGGACCATAAAAAGGGATGATCATAATTATTATATCATGAGAGATTAGAATCATAATTGTCGAGCCATTGTTCATGTATCCGTATAGATTCTTGATTTGCGGATAATTTCAATTTATCCAGGAGCATATATTTCATATCGCATCTATGGCCGGTGAAATTCGGTATTCGGTAGTAATATACTAGCTACTATACTAATTAATAGCTATTACACTTTTATTTAAAACTTTGTGAAATTAAAAGGCCAAAAAACAATGCCTCAGGGCTTAAGACGCCTCTTCCACCGTCATGAAAGTCTAAGTCAGTCATCCTCCTTAGTGGCCATTCAAGTATTACGTTAAGTGATTTTGGCTACTTTTTGAACCCCCTCCTCCCCGTAAGGCAACGTAAGATTTCATGAACCCCTCCCCTCTCAATCTTACGTAAGTTGTCATACATTTTGGAACCATTCAAATAGATAACAATACATGGGCGATTCCATGTCCAAGTGTGCAAAAACTGACCTTACCACCGCCGGTTTGTAATTTTTGTTACAAAATAGGTAATAGGCCCTTTTGAGAAACATAGAAATATGAATTTTTAGTCCGATATCTATAACGATTTTCGATATTTCGCGATTCACAGTAAGCACGACTCGTAAAACGCTAGATCTTCACAAATGCGATGTCTCCAAACTAATGAACGCAAGGAATCTATTTTATAGTTTAGCATAAATTCAGGCGTAACACCGCAGCGGAAATCCTACAAAGTAAGAGTTTTTGTCCAACGACAATTTAATAAGTTGATAAAAAGACTATCTTGGAAGTAATTTTAATCTTAAGTTTGATTGTCTCGGACCCCCTCACCCCCCCCCCCCTACGTAAGACAAGATAAGAAAAGCTCAAACCCCTCCCTCCCCAAAACGTCTTACGTAATACTTGAATGGCCCCTTAGGCATTAATATCCATTAATGCCTGGCTCTTGATATGCATAAAAGTTAAGTTTCAGGATTCCATTCATTCATTACAGTAATCTACCGGTTAGAGGTAGGTTGTGATGAAAGTCAGAGAATATCCAACGAACTCTTACACGTGCCGTGCCCTTTCTACCTCTAGCATTTATTTCTTCATCTCAGCATAAGTCCTACCTTTCTTCATCCCGTCCATAAAACTGATTCTCTTTCTTCCCCTTCCCCGCTTACCCAACATCCTACCCTCTATCACGGCCTTCAGCAAACCATCACCCCTCATTACCGCTTCCAGCCACTTACCCTGTCTTTCCCTAATCTCATCTATAAGTTTCCTCTCCTCGCCCACCATGTCAAGCACTTCCTCATTTGTCTTCCTTTCCGTCCAACGCACCTTCTCCATCCTCCTTCACACCCACATCTCAAAAGCCTTCAGCCTATTTTCGTCTTCCTTTCTCAAGGTCCACGTTTCTGCCCCATACAACGCCATACTCCATATCAAGCTCTTCACTAGCCTCTTTTTTACATCCTTACTTAAGGTCCCCGTCATCAGCTCCCTTCTATTATTGAACGCTTCCTTCGCTAGCGCTATTCTCCTCCTAATGTCTTTGCTACTATGTCCTGTTTCTTCTAGCGTACTACCCAAGTAATTAAATTGTTCTACTTGCTCCAGTTTGTGACTTCCTACTCTTATCACCAGCTTCGCTTTCTTTGTCCTACAGAATCTCATTACTTTTGTTTTCCTATTATTTATCTTCATTCCGTATTTCTCACACTGCTTTTCCAGTGCATCTACTAAAGTTTGCAGTCCTTTCGATGACCGACTGACCAACGCCTGGTCGTCTGCGAATCTAACCGACTTTATCCACTGGCCTCCTACTTTCATTTTCTTTGTGGAAATAAATCATATAAAATGATGTACTAATCACTTTATATATATCACACCTTTTCATGCTCACCGACCATGGTTTCGACATACAATGTCATTAAAGACATCTTACATTGACATCATTGTCGTTGTGAATAAAAAAGTGTGAAATTTATGATATGTACCTTGATAATTACACGAAACTAGTGCAACGGCTTTATTGAATGCTGTACCCTCTTTACAAATATTTTGCTAAACCTCCGATTGACTCCACAAAAATCACATTTACTTATAACATTTCTATTCATTTTATTGGCATCTGATTTTTAATATTTTACTCACATGTCGCGTATTTTTTACGTAATTTTGATGAAAAATAATCATACTCGAATAAGATGAAATACTAATGTTGTAATTTGGAAAGAAGTATTGCTAATAGCCGCCGAGAGTTAGATGTTACCATACGTTCACATATTTATGCTATATGTTCAAGGGTATTTGGCAACTGCGTATTAATTAAAGAATGTGAACGACGGTTGAGTAATTTTGTTGCCGTTAGGAGATCGGGTGAATTTAGTTTCCCCGCCAATGGTTTGAATTATCCCTTAAACGTGACGCACTCTCCTCGGTGGAATCGGAAAATTCGAGGGTTTCAGTATAAACTCCTGATAAATTACCAGCGGTGTTCTTTTGGGATCAAAACGAATGCTAATAAAAGAGTGGACAGGAATGAGGAGCGGGCCCGCTTTCAGTGCCGTGGATCCAGGTTCGAATTCCCACGGTGCTGGGGACTCTTTTCTCTCCCGAAGCGGGCTCGACCCTCGTGAAGGGAATATTCAATTGGTCCCCGAGGGCGACCTTGAGAGATGGCCCGATTGGACCCGCTGCTCTTGCCTTCCCGGCAGACACGCTGTCCCCACGCGGGACCACTTCGGCATCCCAACCCGGCCGCCGAACAATCGGGTTAGAATGAACTCATATTTCTTTCCCAGAGGTATTTTTGGCTTGTCGCAGCGGTTTGCTTTCAGATGCCACGTCAGTTACTATCGCCTTTAGGTTAGGACAAAGAGCTAAAGAGGAAAGCAGGAAAAGGAATTTCATAACGGTGAATTCCATTTTCAGGAGGGGAAAAGTCTCAGAAGTTATTTTATCTTGGCAGAAAACAAGTGAGGAAAATATGCGAGGGAAAATATAATTTCGAATTTTTTAGTAGGCACATGCATTGGAACTAATTGTGTCGTGTAATACTCATGCTTTGACTGGCCTTGTACGGGTATCATCAGGTTATCACATGGATAAATGTTCAACTCTTGAAAAAAAATAATGCCCATTAGCACAAATGAGTGGCTTGTTATGTTGAAATATTTTTTCTAACTAATATACTTGCACCATAAGCAATCGGTTAATGAGGCTAATGATTTCGTGCTATAGGCAACGTGGCTTAGAACAAATGTAGTGGCTTGAAATAATTCAAAGTAAGAGATAAGTATAGTGATGATTACAGTAAACCTTACAGTTATTCGAAAATTCCCTTAGAAAGAGCAATTTTCATCTCCCACATTTTATTCTCTCACGTTTATTATTCTGTGTCCTCTGCGGCGGATGTCTGCTTATGAAAAGACACCTGAGTTAGCAGCACGGACCGAAATTTTCAGAGAACGGTTTGTGACAAGACAATCATTCTTAGTATCAACGATTTCAAATCATGTACTCCTGCCGTCATGGTAGGAGGAAAATGAAAGATGAACTCAGAATTTTCACGGAGAACATTTTTTGCCGGCGGAATTAAAAGGCAACTCAGAGCCTACACATCTGCCAGGAAATACGAAGTTAAATTGAAAGATAAATATAATTCAGCATTTATGAGAATCTTTTCCTATAGTGCCGGGGTTGGTATCTGTAACGAGACGAGATGAGAAAAATGAGAATATGATGGCCATACATGGACATATCTACTCCTTGACGGATTGTGGAGTCCCCTTAACATCTGCAATACTAAACTCCTAATGGGAAGAATAATATTGAGGATAGTGCGGCTGCTGGAATGTAATGCGGAAATGACGTCACAACACGAGACTGATTATCTGCGTGAGAAAGAGGTATTAATGTAGCATGGGGACCACACGTAATAAAACAATGCCAAGACTCCGGGAAAGAAGGGAAATTAATGTAAACGCCTCACAAATGAGAGTAGATGGCAAGAAGATAGTGACGGTACAAGCCATTTGTAGATGTCGGAGTGCAGTTAGAGTCACTGCTCCCCCGGCCACCTCCCTCTCCTCCATCCCAGTCAACCGCGGTTTTCGGCATCGTCATCACCTGGCACCTGGGTGACTTTAATTGGGGCTTTTATAATTACGAAGGACAAGAGTCAAAGACGAGACCCGCCAGCGCCATTCCATTCCACACACTTCTCTTTGAAATGCGCTTCGTATCGCGAGATTCCTCCACCACCAGTTTGGACTCTTCTCCTTCGCAGCCAAACCAACTCTCCCCTCTCCCCTACCCCCCAATCCACCCTCTTCCCCCTTCGCACGTCCGCTGGTGTGTCCACCGCACGATATTCCGGCCCTCATCTGCCCCGAGCGTCTCGACTCAACGTTGAAGAATAGGTTATGGAGCCGCATTCTCGCATCAGAATATACATCATTCCCAGGCGATGCTTCGGTCGTCCCCAAAATGGAGAGAAGGGTCCGAGTGTCAGGCACTATTAATAGTGACGAGGGCCTCCCTTCCTTCGTCTCCGGGACGCTCTTAAACGATCGCGAAGGATTCCGGTCGAAGAGCTTCCGCTCGTCAAATCGGGGACGGATTCCATAATCGAGGGCATTATTCAATGGAATAATAAGTCCCTCTGTATGCTCCACATTTTTACGACTCCACTCGGGGTAACCATGGAAGTGAAACCTTCAAAAGTAGACGAGTTCTCTGTGTTCAGAAAAAAATAATAAAAATTTGAAATGATACAATCAATGAAGAACCCGAGATAACATGGGATATGAGGGAGGAACCAAAAGGAAACGAAACTTACCATTGGCTGACCTATATTAGCTAGGTACTTGGTTATTCATTATATTTGCAAAAATTCCAAGTTGAAATAGACAAAAATCATTGATAATCAGGTTGAGTGCATGATTTGCTTACGTTTGCCAAAATTAGAACAGTTTTAGTATTTCGTGGTCGACTTCGCATTTTTTCTCCAACTATTTTATATATGTGCTCAAAAACGTTATGAAAAATTTCACCGAATAAAACGCATGGTGTGAAAAATGTGATATTCATTCTTTCCCAAGAACCATAACAGTCATAATTATATCCCATTGAACCGTATGTCCTACCACCGGTAGCAAAGATTTATTCCCTCACACAAATTACAAGTATGAACTAAGCGTTGATTTGGGGCATCGGTCTTCAGGCAGCATCGAATGTAAAGTCTAAGTCTACTGGGCCCGATAACTGTCTTTTAGCTGCTAATTCAATTTTATTCCGGGAATGCAGCATTTATCCGAGGAAGCGATTGGAAGCTGAGGTAACTTACGTCATTGGAGATAGGTGACATGGTCGGCAAATATAGGAATATTTAGAGAATGGAAGAAAGACGAAGAGGACCCAAGCGTTAACATTACCCTCTTAACGAAACCTCATACTGTTAAGGTGGTTGGAATGATTTTTATGCACAGATTCGCGTGATCATTTGCATAAATGTTCTCATTAGTGATATCTATGGACAAACGTGAACAAAATCGCATCATAACGATTAGGCTTTTTGGCAATTTAATGCTATTTTAACACGTAACCTTATGGAATATGACATATACTTCGTGATAACTCGATTACCTATGCACAGATTATCATATAAACGCGAAATGATACATTTATTATCATTAAACTTGTTGCTAACAATTATCAAGGTGTCACGCGGTGCGCCGATTCCAATATTCGAAAACAAAATATTTCAATATAATTTCTTCTAAATTTATAATACCGGCACCAAAAACTCCAGTAATAAAATGCTTTAATTAAGGAAAAAATATAAAATATAATTCTTGTATCATTTCCATTACTGCCTGCGAGGTGAGTTTCAGCGCACAAACAGATGCACATAAGTAAAATGTTGTCCAAGAATTTTTTTCAACTAACTTGAAAAGATATTAAAAAATGCACTCAATGACCCACGATTACCGCTCCAGCCACCTTAATGAATCATCATTATGCCTCAAAATGGTAACGAAATCTCATGAAACACTGCACGAAAAGCTCCAACAACTGGCCCACTCTTTTGCTTCCAATCAGACGGACTGAGTACTGCTCTTCAAGCGCTCTTCACATGGCACCCGAGTGGAGATCGGTATTCCACGGATACGTCTCCGCTACTGCCGTGACTCGAACGAGGACTCATGGGGGTGAGTGAAGAGCTGCGCTATACTCAAATTAAAACATAGTTCATTGCATTATGTACTTTACAGCGTAAAATACGAGTTCCCTGTCGGAAAGAATTCCCTAGAAAATTAAACCCCCGTTTTCCCTAGAAAATATAACTCTAGGGAATTAGTTCCCTAGATATTCCCAGGGAATATTTCCATGGGAAATGCTTTTGAAAGTGGGATGCAGTGGCTTAGAATTTTACACTAAATGTAGTTGGCAGTGAGAGTTGATTTATTATGATGGTTGCACACATCTTTTTTTATTGAGAAATCTTTCGTCAATCTCATATAATTGATTGAAATAACTCTAATGGTTGTATAAATTCAACTCCGCAGAATGATGTTTTTGTTTTTATGAATATATATTTTTTCTCTATAGTCATTCACTCTATGCACTGAACTCAATGCAATTGCTGGTGTAATTTTTCCTATGCCTGAAGGTGTTTCCTAAAGTGGTATCTTGTTGTAGGGAAATTACTAACCGAGGTCTGCCATTTCTAAGTAAAGAGGTTATACGAAAATAATTCCCTAGATTTTTAGGGCATTTCCTTAGAAAATAAATTTTTTCTAAGGAATTTTCAATTTTTCACTTGCTTTTCCCTATGTCAGTGATGGCGAACCTTTTTAGCTCGGTGTGTCAAAATTCTGAAAAAATCTAGCTCAAGTCCGGCGCCGTGTCACATCAAGGAATATCAATAATTTGGTGATAATTTCACTCCAGTAAATATTTAAAGAACAGTTGTTTTGAATAATTTATTAATCATTAAAATAGAAAATACAAAATTATTTATATTAGTGACTTTTTTTTACGAAATACCCGATTGCGGATCGTCCAAACGTCGTTTGGAACAGACCTAATAAACATTATCTCAACTGTCAACTAGTGTTGACTAGAAAATATGCGTCGCGTATTCAAGATGTTTAAATCTCACCAATCAGCAAAAACTAAAATTATTTATTTAACAGTGGGACAAATTTGTTTGCGTGTCTTTAAAAATGTCTTGGCGGGTCACCTCTGACACTCGTGTCAGAGGTTAGCCCTATGTTCTAGGGCAGGGGTCGGAAAACTATGGCTCGCGAGCCAAACTCTGTTCTTATGTGCTCTTTATGGCTCTTTAGTTGCATTTAAGTAGCTCTGAAATAAAAATAAAAAATTATGTGACAAAATATTTCATTCCTAATTTTCCAATTTTAATAATCTAGCTAATTAATGATCTGATTACTTGTTTACTAATTTATAAATGCGCAATACTTTGCTTTGAAATAGGAAGAATGACTTTTTTGTCAACAAAATTCGACCTTATAAATTTTTTAACGGAGTATAATAAAATAATGATGATTTTTTCTTCATCTAATAAATAAATAGTTAATGTTATAACTTGCTTTACTATTACTTTAAATTTTCCTGATTTAAAAAATATATTTTTGGCCATCTAATAATTGTTACACTCCGGTGAGAGACAGATTTTTCTCTTCCGCCTCAAAACTTTGCCGACCCCTGCTCTAGGGAATTCTTACAGGGAAATCTCCATCAGGGTTGGATGGCGTATAGCATGATATTGCAATGCGATGCGATCAATATCGCATCTTCGACATCCGATCATCCGGCATCTTATCTATTTAATCTGTTTCATTGCACCACCCCACCTCTCTCTCTCTGTCTCCAAACGGTCTTTTATCTACAGACTCTCATCCACGTGCAATACTACGTTGAAAAGTGTCCCTCAATTCGATCCATTCCATTCATTCCGTATCTGTCACACTCCTCTCTCATCCTAGATCTGCTCTCATCTTTCGCTCCCTGTCTGTTTGGTTCTATTTTGTTCCCTGTTAAATGCTACTTTGTTATAAATTTATGCAATGCTGTTATTTGTCATATGGTTCTTTGTTTATTTGCTTTGGATTAATGATGTTATTTGTCCATTTTAATTGGCCTTGAGATGTTTTTAGATTTTTTTTTTAATATGAATTACTTTAATTGCAATTATCAAAAGTAAAAATACAAATACAGAAAATAATAGTACAAATACAGAAAACAATATTACAATTACAGAAAAAAACAATTGTGTAAATACAAGCAAACAAAAAAAAATGATCCAAGAAAAGTAGAAAAGAATAAACATTAACACATTAGAAGTCCTCCTGAGCACAATGCTCGTCAGAAGGTGCTTACTTCAGCATACTCTCATCGATCTGATGCACATAGTGAAATTTACAAAGGTGGATCAAATGCAAGTTACAATATAATATAATTATACTCAAATACAATTTAGAAACATTTTTTACATTCAGTTTTTAGTTTTGACATGCTTCGGAATCCTTGGGAATTTCTATTTAATTGATTTTATAATTTTGGTATTATATTACAGTCTCCTCTCACTCTCTGGAGGTGAATAATAAAAAAAATAAATAAATCTTCGACTCATCGCATATGGAAGCGAATGCATCGAATTCTTTAGTTGCCAAACCAGACAAATCCGACATATTTCCCGTTTTTTTAATTATTTCGCGCAATGGTGCTTTTGTTGTTGTGGATTGAAGACGCGGTGGAGGGAGAGCAGGTGATGCTCCGGGGCGGAGGGAAGCGAGGGGGAGGAAGTGCGGTGGAGGTGCAGGCACGAGGGTGTTCGGTGGAGGAGGTATAAGGGGTGGTGGACGGCCGAAGGAGATGGTTTCGCCGCAAGAAGGGGCAGCGATGGGGGAGCGATCACGGGTCCCAGATAAGAACGATGGCCGTCGCCCGCGAGGTGGGTGGGTCGTGAGGGGAGCGGGAGGAGCGGCGACGCCGAGGGGAGGGGATCATGGGGCGGCGGACGGGAAACAAAAGAGGTGAAGAAAGCGAGGGGACGCGCGTCGGGAGGGAGACGTCGAGAGAGTAGGAAATCAGGCGGGGGCGGGAACAAAAGATCCTCGGGGTTTCGCGGAATGAATCAACTAGAGGATTTCTGGCGTGAGCGCGGGGAAGGCGAATGCATTGAATTTCCAGGATATCGGGGAGGCCCATTAAAAAGCAGCGATGGGATAAACGGAAGGAGAAGGCAAAAGTGCCGACTGAATCGCTACTCGACGCCAAATTCCACGAGGGATGGCAGAGAGACGATAAATTTTCGGAAAACTGGAATCTGTGACTTTCAGTCAGTGTCTTGGGATGAATGATAACTATCGCTTTTTGTGAATATGTAGTTTGAAACGTTTTGAACCGTTTTTGCGATTGTAATATTTATACCTTTTACGACAGGAGAAACACACGAAATTATTTTCCCTAAGCTCACAGACACTTATTTTGAGTGCTAATTTGTGTGCTTACCTGTAAATTGACGTGTAAACTTTTCTGTTAGAAAGAAGATTAGCTCGGAGACAACGGCCTGCATGAAAGTTCTATTTTCATTCCTCTGTACAGAGTATCTTCATTTCAAGGACTTAAGTATTACTGTGCTTCGAATTTTAATGTCATTTAAACCTAAATATCTCAATTGGCAGCACCAATATCTCCCTCATATTTGTCTTCAAAAATATATATGGGAAATGTTGCTGCTATTGATTCCGGTGGTAAACGGGTTGACAAAGTTTACACATGAAGTCATCTGAAGCTCTTACTCTACCAAAGAAGACTGCTGAGAGACGAGGAAATCACGAAGAGAACGTTAAAATTCCATCAAGCACTATTTCCTTTAGTGTTTATGGACTGATTTCAAACATCTCGATTGGCTAGATTCCATCGGTTTAACCGGAAACGCCAGGACCTAAAAATGGTACTTACGTGCCTAGAATTCCGAATTAATTCGTTGCAACATCTTTGGACACATATATGTGCAGTGTTTTTTATCGTTCTTACTTTTTTAAGCTAGTATAGGAGTTGATGAACGGGTGTAGCGTCACTTGTCAGTATTGAATCCATTTGTTTGTTTAAATTGTTAACGTCGGGGCTACGATGCTTACTGTAAAAAGACGCCAAAATCAAATTCAACGTGGCCCCGTGGTTCTTTCAGCCTGTGTCAAAATATCTCTCTCTCTCTTTAATTGTTTCATTGCTAACAAGGCGCTTTAAATATTACCATAGATTAAAACCATTGTTTATTTTTTTAAATGAACTGTCGATTACAAATGTGAAAATAGGCACAGACGTTGGTACACAACAAAATTTAAACTCTTATCTCATCAAGATACACTGGAATAAAAACATCACTTACTAGTTTTATGATTCTTAATCGCCATGTTGTCAGGATATTATGTTATCTAAGGAGCAATATTTATTGAAATGTTTTATTTTAAACTAATTCAGACATGAAAAAATATTTTTTATGAAAAGTAAGATAAATGAAGTCTCTTTTTGATCAGTTGAGGCATGGCAGAGAGAATAATAGTCCATTTACTCATTCTGCTAATTAGGATAGAAATTAGCTATCGTTTACTCAGTTTCCCTCATGAATTTTCTTTGCGAAGCCGGAAGGAAATTTTTAAAACTAAAATATTTCAGAAAGGGAGTGCTCACGGGCTTAGATTCTGAATGCTATTCCCATGGAAAAAAATACTAACAATGCTGGTTTAATATATTAATACCTAAGTAGCTTATTTCACTTATGAAATAAAATTAAGGAAAAATAAAAATGCTTTTCCCTATTCTCATTCAGCTTTAAACATATTCACAAGCCATATCAAAGACACTCCACTCTTATCCCTGCATTCTGTAAATATTTTTCATCGTCACTTGGATTTTCTCAAATAAAAATGATCAACAAGCGCTATAGTGTCATGAATACAGGATTCAGCAATGACCAAATGCATTTGACTTAAGTTCTGTGGCATCCTATGACTGCGACGAAAAGTATAGGTGTGCTCCATTTCATTTTTGGTCCCGCAAGATACGCATTGTGTCAACGGATGCCCTGCGTCTCCGATATGAGTCGCTCGCGGGTCGTCGTCATCAAGGAGCCTTTTAGAGAGTTTGGGGACGTCTAAGACGGAGGAAGTGGAGATTCTTCACGAGATATAGGGAGCGTTTTTTCACTCCCGATTTGATTCTCCATTTACGGGGCGTGAGCGAGGAAACGTTTGCCATTTACGTCAAGCTTTATGCGATTACTGGTACATATATATGTATATATATATCTGGCGAGTGCGCGGTGGTTGGCGTAAATTTTTTATCGACATTTGAGACGTGCTTATCCCTTTAAGCGTGTCGCTTCATAAGGAGCTTTCCATTTCGCGAGTCAATCAGAGGGGAGCCAATCAAATGCCTCCCTTTCTCTCCCTCTCTCCCTCTTTCTCTCTCTCTCTCTCTCTCTCTCTTCCCCCAACAGCACTGTCACACCGGTCCTCAGGGTGACAAATTAGCCATGGCCAATCTAGAAAGTCTTCGCCACCAGAGACGTTTGCTCAACAAATACGTTCATACACTTCTAAGAAAAGGAGAATGCTGTAAAAAGTACTCAGCAAAAGGAGGGAGAGAAGAAGTGCTAAATAGGAAAGGGGAAGTTGGAAAAATGAATGACGCTCAAAGAAAAAAGTGTTGAGTAAAGAGTGTTTTGAGAGACTGCAGGACTATGGAGTAGTCAATAAAGTGCCATATAAATTATAGTACGGGGAAAACAGAGAGAATATGAGTATCTTAAACACGTATTGGACAGCAAGAAGGCAGTTTAAAGGATGAAGATAAGAAAAGGATTGGTATGATATTAAAACTTTTTCCGAAGCCACTATTTTTTACAAGTCCAGAAAAATGAACCTCTGTCGCTCATAGCAGGTCTCTAATGAATATCAACACCCGGGACATTATATAATGAGGGAATATAAACCACTCCGGCGAATGACTAACATATAGCATCTGTCAGTGGTAAAATTCTTCAATTTATTCTCCCCCAAAAGCTAAAACATGCGTATGGCTTTTACTCTTTATAGATTACAATAGAAAATCCGAGGAGTAATTGGATAGCCATTGGGAACTTAACCATTTGCGTCATAATTTCAGTAGTGAATAAAGTTGTGAAGATTTTAAAATAAACCTACCAAAATCTAGCCACTGATTTATTATTCTATCAGTCTTACAAATAGTCAAACATCTTAACGCACTAGATTTGCAAATTAATCGCAAAGGAACCTATTCCTTCATTAAAGATACCCTTTACATATTCAAGACATTACATTTCGAGTACATGAATTTTGGAATCTCTTCTCCAATTGAGAAAGACTGTGTCTAACATTGCGAAAATATATATTCGTTTTAGAAGAGGATAGGCGATAATATTAACAAAATTTATTTAGAATCAGCCATCCTTCACGTGTGCACAGAATATCCGCCCAATCGCGAAAAAGAGGCGATAATTACGAGATTAATAACAATGGCTCATGCAGCTTCAGACTTCGGTGGTCGGCCAGCGAAGACATTTCCCTCGCCAAGATTTCGCTCATCCCTTTTCCATTTCCACGAGGCCCTCTGCCGCCCATTTTCCCCCACCTTCAAGACGCGGGCAATACATTCACGGAAACAAAACTCCCTGCGACCGCATTGCGATAGTCGCCTCGTTTTCACTCTCACTCCCTCCTCCCTTTTTGGGTCCACCCCCCCTCCTCTCCGATCCCCCCATCCCTCCGCAGCGTTCCTACTTTTCCCACGCGTCGGCCAAACCCACCCCGGCCGCCGCACCGCCCACCTGCCCGAGAAGAAAGAGCGCTTCGGCCGAGGAATACGCAATGAGGACGCGTCAGCGGAGACCGCATAAATACGGCCTCTTCCGTGGGGCTTCGACAGCCGCCCCGTCGACGCAGCAGCAACGGAAGCCTAGAGACGTCGACCCACCCCATTCCTCCCGCCCCTCACACACACCCTGCCCCCTCCGCGCATGGGGGGGATGTGGAGGGGGTGTTTGGCCGACACGCCCCGCCCTGCGCCACGCCACGACGCCCCTCCTTTTGACATCCCCCCTGTCACACCCCCCCGTGGGTCTCCGCAGCCCAATGAATCTTACGCGCGACGCCGCGGTAACCACCACCACTGGCCACTCGCCGTTTTCCATCGCCTCCAACGGCCAACCGAGTGCCATTTCCGAGAATTGCCTGCGGGATTTTCATTAATTTGGGGGGAAAATAATTCAATGCAGCCCTTGAAAACCCCGCTTAAATTTAAATAGAATAAATTAAAATATCTATCTATTTTGGGACAATCTATGTTGGAAGCTATAGTAAAGGCATTGCTTTTCCGAGTCATCATCATTTGGTGTTCCACCAATTGGTTGGTAGGTCCCTACCTTGACTTTATCACCTCAACATTTCCCTTCTAAATTCGTTCCATCCACATTGGCTGCCTCCGCCGACACTCTACCGCCAATTACCTTTCCTCTCCGTCCACTTCTAACGCTTCCTGAGATGAACCAGAGTTACCTATTCTGTCTACGATTTCTCACGGAAAGGATGATTCATTTAAACAAACCATTGGAGAAAGTGGAGAAAGCTTTTGACAACGTGGAATACAATTACATGTTCAATTACTTAAAATAATAGGAATTGATTACAAGGACATAAGAACAAACCACCAAATCTATAAGAACCAAGTTATCACGATTAGAATGGAGGATGGAGGAAATACATAAGCTGAAGAAAAAGTTACATCAGAATGCTACATTGGATTGGCACTTTTCAACATATCTAGGAAGGAGCAGTCAAAGAAGCCGAAGAAATGGGAACCAAAGGATATGAGGAAAAGAAATCAACATGTTTCGTTTCGCTGATGACAGTTCATAGCTGATAAGCCAGAACACATGCAAGCATTCTTGAACGAAATAGATTGAGTACTACAAGGACACATCAAAGACATGAACAGGCAGAAATCGAAAATTCTAGTGTGTGGAAGAGAATAGCTGAAAGCAAACATTGCGCTACAAAGAGAGGTGCTTGAATTAGTTGAATTATTCCCCTACCTTAGACGCTACATGACATGAGGTGAATGAGGTTCAACGGAAATCAAGCGATGAATAAGTCAAGCAAAGGCATGATGAAAACAACAACAGCTGTGAAATAAAAGGAAATAGGACTACCAATAAGGAAGAAGTACCTGAAAACATCCGCCTGAAGTGTTGCACTATATGACTCGGAGACAGATACCTTTGGAATGCTGGAATATATCAAAATGGAATTTTTCGAAACATGGTGCTAGAAGTGGATGCTGAATATCAAATGGACCGATAAAATCAAAAACTATTAAGTGTAAATAATAATGAAGGAGGAGAAAACCATATGGATCAGGAAGACAAGTTCCAGATGTATAGGCCACATTTTGAGGCAGCAAATTTCATAAGGAACATAATAGTAGGGACAAAAGAATGGAAAGCCCCACGAGGAACACCGAGGGATAAACATTACAATATACGTGGACCGAGATATAGGCCAACTAAAGCACGATATTAAACAGATGAGTTTCAAGGGAATAAAGAAGCTAGCAGGGGACTGGGTAGATTGGAAGGCTGCATTCATCTACATCTACATACTACCCCGCAAGCCGCCTCAATAGGCGTGTGGCGGGGGGTGTTAGGACACCAGCCGTTTACATATAAAAAGGAAACGCATAATGAAATTACGCCTTGCATTTATTAAAGTCCCTTATTGTTCGGGGGAAAAAAGAATTCCCATACCTATCCGTTCGGCGAAATATCTCTCTTAATTTATCGTTTCTGTCGGACCTGGAAATATAGTGGGGTTATAATATGATGTTCTCCGTGTCGATCTTAAAGATATCTATTCTTAATTGCTCAAGTAATCTAAGCCTAGCGCGCTGCGTCCGAGTCTCTAGCGGCTCCCAGCCTAATTCGTTTGACATATGTGTAACGCTGTCTGTACGCCCGTAGCAGTTTTTGACGAATCGCGCAGCTTTCCTTTGTATTTTATTAAGTTCCCGGATTAAGTCTTTCTGCACCGGATCCCATATGCTCGCTGCATATTCAAGTTGTGGCCGGACGAGTGCGAAATAGCACCTCTCTTTTACTTTTTCATCTGAAAATCTTCCCACAATACGCTTGACGAATTCTAGCTTCTTCAGAGCTCTGCCACAAATATTTCTTATATGTGTTCCCCACGATAGGTTCGAGTTTATCGTAACTCCCAGATACTTCACTTCATCTGTCGCCTTTATGTTAACACCAATCCACAGCATATACATGGGGATAGTTGGACGACCTCCGCAAGAAATGTACCGCCGTGCATTTGCTCAGATTAAGTTCGAGTCCCCGCTCTAGGCTCCACACATGAACGTTGTTTAAATCCGATGATAGAATTCATTCAACCAATCCTAGGATTGAATGGCTTATGATGATGTCTTAAATGTATAAAGGCTTTGGTTAGCTTCTCTTAACCATTCCTTGATCTCATTACAGAAAACTCAAACGTCCTCAACGAAAAGCGGCAGTTTCATGGTCAATAGAATAGTAAAATCACTAGATGATATATTATGAGATCTCTTCTATGGCTTGCAAATTTCTTAACCCACCTTGCAAACGACATGTTTTCATACAAACAGTGCTCCTGAAGATCACGGAATTCCGTTGACAACCGACCAGCTAATTTAAACTCAAAATATGACCCGAAATGATCATTCCTGCTTTTGAATTGACAAAATGGAAGTTGGCGAATATTCGCAGCCTCGGTAAAAAGGTTTTCACTGAAATAAATGTTGTTATTGAAGATGATTCAATTATCTGAGACGTTAAACACTCTCCTTTGACTGGGTTAAATAGTCACCTAAGGTTTAAGCAACACATTTTGATATCGTGATTGACGCCGCCATTAGAGTTAAGAAGATTGCTCATGACAGGATGAATAATGGATGTCAACCATAGCTTCTGCTCTTTATAGGTAGCATGCTCCAAATCATTAAAAACTTTATCGGAGAATTTTTTATATTCAACCCAACTTTCGCGGCAAAAATCCTTTATTCGTCCATGGAAATTAAAACAAATCTCATGATTATTTTGTTCGTGTAATAGCATACTTATTTCATGCTTTAGAGCCAACATTCGTGAATTAAAAGCCTAGAAAGCGAAGCTGCGGAAAATAAATTCGAAACTAAATCAATGGTCAATAGGCAGTCAAAGTATAATAATTCAGATGAATGTCAGTTCGCAGCCATTTTAAGCATTTACTTTCGACTCAAGGAGGACGCGAAATAATACACTAATTCAATATTTTTTCTTCATTCAGGAGATATAGGTCTATTACACCTATATCTCCTGAATGAAGAAAAAATGTTGCATTATTAAAAAGAGGTTATGAAAAAGAATAATCTAAATACACTAATTGTAAGTATCAGAGCGGATTCATAATAATAGGGATGCATATGAATTTAATTTATATATTTAACCACAGTTGATGGAAGGAATCTAAAGCATAATGACTGGGCAATATTTCATGAAAATGATTTAGTTAAAATATGTATATTCTAGAATATAATAATAATTGACAAAGCGTATTTCACGCGCCTTGAAGGCAGTTTAAAAAATAGTTGGTAAATCAAAATCCCAGAGCCAGGCACTTTCCCATTATATAGTTATGCGTTTCAACTATAATTTCTCTCCCAGTTAAGGTAGGCTCCTTTTATTCGCTCGTGGTCAACAGTGTTCGAGGTTCGACGGGTGAATGCGGACGGGGCTAGGAGAGAGACTGAATCCTCGGTGGGTCTCCTTCAATATTTCTGCAAAAAGCCTTCCAAGTGCCATTAGCTCAAGTTAAATGTACAGCCTTCCAGGGAGAAAAAACACATTGGAATTCAGCCAATGCGAAAGGATATTGCAGCAACTTTGTAAGACACGGATTGGATACACAATCATTATTTCCTGTCTGCCTCGACAAATGAATATATACAAGACGGTTTGTAGGACTCTGAGGCTGATCGAATGTTTGTATCAAGAAAGACTTCAATGAAGGAAAAAATTATCTTTGTTTTTTCCGCATGCTATTGACACGGGTCATGAAATTCAGAGTTAGACGTGCCTGCTCATTGTGGACGTATTCGGACATCATTCATGAGATAAGAGTGGAATAATTTGAAATCGGGATGAAACCATTGGACAATTTCTTTTTCAACGATACATATTCGGATTCGAATGAAGGGAAATCCTAAAAGGTAGGTAGATATTTATAAATAAATACATAAAATTGTGCATAGGAGAAAGAGAAATTGAGTTATGTGAAATAATATGGAAATTTCTCATGAACATAATACCCAAACCAAGTTCCATGTAAACCCAGAAGACTTTTCCACCGAATCCCATCTCTTTTTAACTCCCTCTCCAGCAAATATCCTTCTCTTGACCTCTCCAAATAGCACCTTTACCTCCTCACTAAAACGCTTCCACTTAAAACTAGAATCATCGCATGAATAGCCATATGAATAATATTTACTTACACTCCCCTTTTTTGTTATGCATAATTTACTTGTATTAATTTATTTATTTTAATTTTATTCCCAATGTAAAAGGCCTACCGGCTGTTTTTAAGGTGAACTTAAATAAATAAAAATAAATAAATAATATTCAAAGGTAATTCAGTAATGGTGGTAAGATGTAATCATCGTAAAAACGAAAGGAAAGGCCTCAGTGTAACATGAAGGGTGTGATTGTGAATTAAGTCCTGGCTAAATAACGGGGATTGGAGGCTTTTGAGGATAAATAAAAAGAAGAATTTTAAAAATTGATTGTAGAATACGCGAATTAAGAAAATTTTATCATTGGTACTTAAGCTCAAAAAAATGAAAATAAATTTGACTTTGAAATTTCGTATAGGTAGAGGAAACTACTCAGGTGATTAGAATTAGAAATCCTCTTTTAAGGGTTGCATAGAAGTGCATTTATAGAAAATAAAATAGAAATGCATAAAATTGGATTGGATGAAAACAGCATCGAGGTTGTCTCTAAAACGCGCAGTCAGAAATGACGGGGATATCAAAATTGATAATTCTAAAAGTCGAGAGCAAAAATGACATATGGTCGGCCTTCGAGTGGGGGAAATATTACCGGGTCTGTCTCCCCGGAGAGACTGGCTCATGTGGCAAACATGCGGCCGATGGGCAAAAAGGGATGAGGCCTTGTCCATGGTCCAGTGCCTCTCCGGGCCGCAGGAGACCGCGGAGAAATCCGGCGATCGCGAGTCCCCTTCTTACGGCCCCGTGTGCCCGAGTGGCGAACGCATGCAGTCTAATATCCATCGCAACGCTAGCGTGAAATTGGGCGAGCGACTTTCCTTTGGCGAGGAATATACTGTGCGGACGGGAAACAAAAACGAGCCGGACGACGCAATTCTTGCGTGCTAAGAGACGAACGACTCCAGGTCCCAGAACGTTCAGCCATGAAAAACATGATAAAGAAACGCCCAGCTTAGATACATAAATATACTTTTTCTCCCGCAATCGCGGACCAATTATCACACTTTATCTGGAAAATATAAATAAAAAACTTTCCTTTAGCCTTCGGAATCATACAATTATATAGACATTCCCGCACGAAAACAATATCATTCACGCCACTCAGCTTCAACGAGAGCGATTTAAACAACCAGAGTCATCGAGTAGTGCAAAGGAATGCTGGATGGATGAGGGTGGTGATACATGTAACAAATGTTACTTCACCTCCACAACTGAAGCTGGAATATGGATCCTGGTACAGATATAAAACCGTTTATTGGTCTCAGTACTGACTCTTATCAGACTAATTGTTCAAATGCACATGAATATGCCACAGTGTAGTGAAAAGACGAGACTTTCCATAATAATAAAGGTTTGTGGTAAATACAAAGTTTACTCTTTTCATATGGAAGTGAGGAAATGCTAGATGGGGCAGGAAATGAATCTGATTAGAGAAATTTGAATGTGACAATCAAGTAAACGCATTAGGCGGCAACGACTTGCTGAAGAAGGTTATGGAGAGGAGTATATTAGGTAAACGTGTGGGAGGGAGAAAAATAGTTGCAATTTTGGACGGTGCGAATGGACGTAAAAAATACAAGAGTTAAAAGAGGTTTTAATTTGGAAAAATAGTTTAGCGAAAGAATAAATAGAGAGGACAACCCGTGATTGGAGATATTAAAGCCACGACTGCCCTAGGAACTAATATTCGCTCGTTAGAAAGAATCCATCAACCGAATCATAGCACCATAATGCACTCCAATAACTCCAAATTATAATGAATATCAGCTATTGAGAGACTTATGAGGGAGAGCGGGATGAATATGGTAAGTAGATTCATTTGAAGTACTTGCTACGTTTCGAGCCACAAGAAAAAGTCTCATTTCTTATTCTATGCTTTTCTATTTGTGAAATAAAAAAATTTCAGGTCAGAAATGTTTAAATTTTGGGAAGGAATCAACAACAGAGTATATCAAAGTACCTCATCGGAACTGATAGCTCTGACATGCACCGGAATTTATTTATAATTTTTATTATCCGAATGTAACGCAATAATTGGTGCTTAGCCATGCATTCGAATACAGGAATGTACAATTGAAGGAACCCCATAGCATTACAAAAACAATCTTGCGGACATGACTGCCATGCAAAACCCCACAACAAAAATTACTCATAAATTCCTCCATGCCAATATTAATCCAATGAAAAAAGTAGTTGCTATTTCAACGACATCTGGTTCTGCTGGCTGCTTTTTCAACTCCTGATTAAGAAACGTCCGTGCATTGCTTTAATAGTTATGACATAAACTTTCCAAGAATTACAGCAATAATTTATATTTTGAAGGCACTCAGCGGCACTCTTAAATCTTTTCTACACCTCAGAGGTTTTTTTTTATACTTTGGGTCGTAACAGAGGAAGTCAGTAATTAAGTTGGTCGTGCGAATTTTTCTGAACCGGCTACGCAAAAGTTTACGAGATTGCCTTTTTAAAAATTTATTTTTAAGCTTTCATTCATTGAACGATCATTACTAATAAAAAGAGCTCTCAGGAATTTATATTTTTGTTTCTAGTTTCTCCGTTACTTCTTGAATAGCTTTTTAAAATGTAACCGCTATTACTCTAATTGATGTTACTGTAGAGGTGTAATTAGTAATATTGGAATTATGCCAGTACTTTTGTCGGACTTTCTATTTTTCAAATAGTTTACTAATACGAAACGTTAAATAATTAGTTGATAAGTAAGAGAACATACCCATTCAATATCATGTTTTAACAACATGGTAAAAATTGCCGGGAATAGATGAATGTCCTAATAAATGGGGCTTTCAAAATATTGTTATAGTAAAAAATCCTACTACTACAGAGAACAGATTGCTAGGGCACAACGTTATCTCCTAAGGAAAAAAAGTTGCAGCAGGTACAAGAATAAACCACACCTGGGGGAAATATACGAAAAATAACGTATATTAACAATATTTTAGGAGACAAATTTTATTCGGGAAAAAAATTCATGTCTGATATTATCTTGCACTTATATATCGGGTGAGAGTATTCTCGTCAATCAAAGCCACATGCAGCGTGTTAAAAGCATAAAACAAAGTGATAAATTAGAAAAGTCATGAATGGATTATTAAAAGAAATTATTTGATATCATTAAAATCAAGCCAATAAATATTTTTTAAATTATTAAACAGTATACAAAAACGTATGTAGAGGTAGTTAACTAAAGGGCGTCACATTCTGAAATAAATCGTAGACGGTTAACTTACAGCTTTTTCTTGGGAGAAAAAAGTGGTGACATTAACCAGATACCATTTTCAACTTACGCAGAATGTTCTTCCATTTCTTCTCTAAAAAAATATATTCATCATTTTATGAATCATGAGTATATTGCGGAAAAGGAAATATTTCAATTATGAATACAAATTCAACTGGTTACAGGATTTTTAAAATGTTTCCCCTTGATAGATTGACTTCTAATTAGAAACCAAGAACTAAACTATTAGCCAATTTTTCAAGTTTAATAATTGCTTCGCCATTCTATAGCTATTTGACGCACGTGCTTACGAGGAAAGAAACCATCAGTGTTCAGAAACTCGGTGGAAAAATATCAAAAGGGGGAAAAAAAAGAGCTAGGAGAACAAAAAAAGAAAACACTCCATCCATGGACGTTCCCTTGCCCCAGAACAAAATTAAAAAAAAAACAGCTGGAATGATCCTCGGGTCCAAAACGCCCGTTGAAAAAGGGCATGCACCGTTATGTCATTGTTTTATTGGCAAGATTTCCAATAAGACAAAGCAGAGAAATCGAGAAAGGGAAGGAGGAAGAAGGGCACAAAGAATTGGGAGAAATTCGATCCACGAATAGGTCAAAAAATCCTTGCGAAACATGCTCGCCCACTTCCTCCACCTCAAGACGTCGGCATTGCGAGCACGTGACAGTACAAGGGAAGGACGTCCGGAGAATTCAAATGGCAGGAGAAATTGATGAAGGGGATATTTTTCGTAGGAAGATGTAAGAACCAAAGTAGACGTGATGATGGATTTTTAGGAAGAACAGGCCTCATTACAAGTGCCTTGTGATACCCAAATGGATCACCATCAATAGGAGAAGAAGGAAAATTTAGATAGTACGCCAAATAGTCCAAATGAAAAGGCAGCCATTATGAAAATAAAACACATCCCCGTAGGAAATTGATATCATCTTGGGCACTATAAGAAGGACGTCTCAAATTGTAAGATTAGTTTCAAATAGCTTACTTATTTTCGGACCCAGTGATGAAGAATCGATGAGCTCTTTCAATGTTTTGAGGATTCAATAGAATCAATTGGAGTTTTTCTTCGGCACTTTAGCCACATCTCCCATTGACCTCTCCTAGAAATGGATTTATTAATTTAAGTTATTGGGCTACTTCAAAGGCTTAGCTTTACCTAGTTACAGAAAAGGATCAATGTGAAACAATTACTGAATCACACTATATTCAGAGTGTTCATCCGGATAACATTATCGAACAGACATATTTCTCTCAATCATTTCACATTGAGGACTTCACTTCTTCCCGGCGAATGGTGGCAGTAAATTCTTCTCGGGATATCATCCGGGTAATCTCCTCAATCTCCATCGCTGCCGACGTTTCGATGAAATCCTTTTTCATCGTCATCAGGGCGTCATCGGCCCTGATGACGATGAAAAAGGATTTCGTAGAAACGTCGGCAGCGATGGAGATTGAGGAGATTACCCGGATGATATCCCGAGAAAAAGTTACTGCCATTCCTCATGGAGTATCATTTCCCATGCTCTAAATTATTTCTAGAGCCACCAATACTCAATTTCCAAATAATATCGTGGGGAGGAGATTTAATCCTTACATGAATGCTATAAACTTTTGACTTGTCTTATTCTTTACTCTTTAGGTCCTCTAACTAGCAGCTATAGGTTACATACTTATTTCAGTATATACTAGGATATTTGATTAATAAGACCTCAATCCCAAGACAGAAGATCCATGCCAGCGCGTATCCTACCTGGCTTCACAGCCGGCTATTAATGCCCGAATTCCATTACTAACATTCTACGATAGTGACCTTAGGTCACATAACCTACCTGTGTTTTAAATAGCTACTTTTTACCCTAGTAACTCACTCGTTTGGTGACGTAGCGATTACAAACATTTTAGCTCAAAAGAAATTTGACGAACGATATTTAAAGGCGCACGAATTCTCACATGTTACTGAAGTGAAGACCTAAGGAAGTTATGAGGGTATATCACAGACTTGGGAATTGGGAAGACAATAATTTATCCATCGTATCATTGTAATTCAAATAGAGACCACCTCGTTCTGAATGATAAGGACGCCTACAATCGCAAATCTGGGATACCCCAACGCTTTTCGTGTTTCAACCGTTTTCACATTATTCTTTCTTATTCGGATTTTTACCATACTTGCGTTGCAATTACAAAATAGTTACCACGGTAGGCAAATTACCTGGTTAGCTCAACCCTAATATGATTATCTACTGTGGTAGACGTTTTCGTACGTTCCCATTATTATCATTACGCGGGTAGATAGTTGCCATAGTAGGAATGCCAGTAATGGAAATATGTCTCAAGTTCGAAAGCCTCCATAAGTTAGCAAGCTCAATAAGAATTTTCGAATATATTAGGTGAGGGTGCCCGCATAAATTAAACAGGAAGGAGAAATTATTAAAATTGGGGCATAGGATTAAAATAATTCTCCGAATGTGACGAGCAAAACGCATTTATCATCTAGGTGTCATGAACCATCCATGAAGAAGATGGGTTGAAAAATACCCCAACTGAAATCTCACAATAAATCTCATATTGATCACAACACCAAAGCCATAAAATCCTTTAGGATTAAGTTCCCATTTGAAGCCCAGACGCCTACCAAGGTAATTAAAATTTCTATTGCTGAAATGGAGAAAATTTGACGGACTTGGAGCCGAAAAACACAATTTTTAAGAAAAGCGAAGTGTATAGGAAAATCAAATGCAAATATTAAAAACAGCATTCTTTCAGCCATCCCACAGTGAAAGTTATATTCTTGTATCTTGAGTGTAACTTGAGTTTAAGTAATTTAAAAAAGCGAAAAAAAAACCTCTGCACTGAATTGAGTGTATTTTTTATGGGACTAAAAGTTAGCAAATACGAGATAAAAACAACCCCATAAAATTGCAGTATGCAGTTTTTTTTTCATTTTTAGTCGATTTTGAATTCTTTCAGTTGACCACAAGAGAAAATTATTATCCTATACCTTGAGTAGGAGTAATTAAAAAAAGCAAAAGAGAAACCCCTTCGTTGAGATCAATTCTCATCTTATGGGGATGAAAGTTAAGAGATTCGCGTTTAAAAAACCCTTTAAATTGTTGCCGAGGGCCTTATCTACTTTTCTGGTCGGTTTTAGGCCACGACCTGTATTCAAGACAAATATGGCATAGGCCATTTGGAAATCCTTCAAAGAGACGTGGCTGAGAGTCAGACAGATGAACAGACAGACTTTAGCTAATCAGTAAAATAAATAAGTAGATAGAATATAGATAGACTCGTACAACCAATAAATTGCTAATATATATTTGATAGTACGAGTCCCAACAGTGCAAAAACACGGATTGAGGTTCCTTTCCAATATGTATTACGCGGTACTTATTACTCAAGGTCGAGAAAATCGATCGTCTCCGATATAGAACATGTTGGAAATCCGGAATATTGGTAGTTGATTACAGTATACGATACATTACAGGGGATTAGAGAATGAATATTTTCCTACGGATCACCTTTGTTTGATAATAATGTGGAGTCATCGAATAGGAAAGTGACTGGAGCTAAATCGGCTAGGAATTATTGAATGATAAAAAAATTTGAGAAAAGAAATATCAGATTCAAATTTGAGGAAATACGAATAGTATCACAGTCATGCGTTCTGAAATGTGTATTGTAGGATGTCACAGTTTAGTACCGAGAGATGACCTTTAGAGCCACAAGTACCAACTGAAGGAAATTACTCAAAATACCTCAAAATATTAAGCAAAGACTATGCTGAATCTTGCATGCAATAGCTGTCTAATCCCATGAAGGTGATTCATTACATTTTACCATAATTTAAACGTCACATAATCACACGAGTATGATAAAGTTCGTAAGCACTCCAGATCAGAGTACTCGTACAAATGTATTATTCTATTGAATATGAGTAATCGTCAGGTTAAACTATCCAGCGATCAAAAACTGGATATTTAAAGTAGCAGGCAGTGAATGAATCATAGTGCGATCAAATAAGGTCCGAGTCCTTGCAGCATTGTCACAAATAGAACAAAAACTCGCACAAAGCGAACTCAATTTCTTGCTCTTCGGACCAAAGACTGCTTCAGATACGTAACTGTTCGCCTTCCTTGACATAACTGCCTGCAGCCGCGAGTCTATCACGGAAAGGCGAGCAAAAAATCACTCTAGATCAGTAAGGTGAGAAGCGGGTAAAGTTTGGTGACTGTATAGATATGGTTCAGCGTAGAACAATATTTAATCTAGACATTTCAAGCCAAAGAATAAATTGTTTAGTTTTATTACACTATATTAAAATGTTTATTTTTATAACTTTATAGTTGGGTGGAATGCGGGACAATATATATATTTTGTAAAATATATGTGCATAGCATATATGTTATGTGTCACAAAGGCTCCATAAAGATTTGTTTCAAGTAGGTATACATTTGAAATGAACATGCTTTTCTTTTCACATTCCCTATGCTGTAGTAAAAAAAATTCGATTAAACTTGCACTTTATTTTCGAATCAACATGGTACAAATAAAAGGTAAATGAGCAATCATCATCATCTAGAGAGTTGTTTTTAACCGCGACACACAAGGCACGTATTAAATGGCAAGTGATGCATAATAATATATTGCCGATACCGATCGAATTGGAAAGTGATAAGCAGAACATCCCAAAGAGATAAAAAGTAAGAAATTTAATACTTTTATTTCCAAAGCTTTTACAACCATAATTTATACGAAATTCGCGCGTGAGAATTGAGGAAATGGACTAAGCTAATACCCAAAAACACGGAATTAGCTGACCTCGCCTCGGAATGATAGCAAAACTCAATTTGAGATTACTAAGAACTTATTCGAATAGTAATAAATGAATTCGGACACGGAGAACTGGAATTTCACTGAAAGTATTTCAAGCTAAAAATGCCATGTACCTAATGGAAATATGACTCGATGCAGGTCTGAATGATTTAGAGTCATACAGATCACCAATGAAAAAAACCGTAGAAAATTTAATAGCCATAAAATAGTAGGAATGGAATGGTAGGGATATTTCAGATTATTGGTGAAAGAAGAAAAGCGGAAAGCTTGAAAAACAATACATCATCGTAAAACCAGCAGCCAATCGAATTGGCCACACAATCACTCAAGTATGCAACACAATTTTATGAGTAATTACAGGAAAATAACTAGTAAATAACGCTTATTTTATTATTAAATTTCTATCATAACATTTTTATTACATTTTGGAAAGAGTCTGCTCTGTATGCGATTATCTTCAAATTTGCATTCCTGTATTTAAGATTTAATTTTCCGCAAATGTCCCTCTACGTGGCATATAGCAGAGATCATCGCGCAAACTTATGGTAGTCACTACATGCAGTGTTTCATCAAGCCGTATTCCCTTCATGATTTCAAGAAGTATCTCTGGAACAGTGTAACAAATGTTTACCTTCATTTTTTAAAGTAAAAAAATGTCTTAATTTGAATGTTAAACATAATAGATTTCACCATTTATTTCCATCTAAGGCAAGAGCAATCTGAGAAAAATTCACTCTCGGAAATTCCATTCCATAAGGTAACTAATTGACGCATAGTTTTTTTTTTTAATGACAGCCTTCAATCACTTTTGCAGAGTAGCAGAACACTTGAGGTGGAAACACTGAATCAGATGGCAAGCGTTTGGGCCGCTCGAGAAGGTGGAAGGATCTGGAGCCAGATCCAGTGTTGTACTTGCAACTTTTTACATTTACATGCGGCAATTATCCACGGAGTCTGCTCCATTACCTATATGTACACATAACTCGTCGTAGGTGTCATATAAGCAGTGATAGTTAATATTTGCAATTCTCTGAGAACTGTTTGGCGGTTTGTCATCTTACATGTAACTTAAATTAGTCTATTTCAATGTATACTAATCGTCATTAGAAAAATTCTAATCGCTGGTTTGCGGTTCGTCGTCACGAAAGAATAGCATTTGGGAAAGAATTTTTGCGACCATCACAGTGAACTGGAAAATTATTGACAGACTAAGTCATGAACGAATTCGTTACCGCTTTCGATTCCGGAACTGGACCTGCAGGTGTGTTAAGATGGCGGCTGCGACATTGAATTATTTTTTCTGCATAAATTCTGCGACTTCTCACCGTTTCTTTTTTTCTTCCCCCGTTCCATTAGCAAATTCGTTTTTTTGGGCCGGCTTCGACCAAATGGACTTTTTTAAGTTAAAGGACAAGGGGAAGCGGAGGAGGCAAAGGCAGAACAGACGGTCGGGAATGGAAGGAAAGGCGCGGTCGGTGGCGGGTAGGTAGGTGGGTGGTGCTGCCGCCGCGGACCCGGCAGTCCCACGGCACGGAGACAAACACACACATGGATCGCCGGGTGGGAGGGACGGGGTGGGAGGCGGTTGTGCGCGCCTGGCCTATAGCGGGCGTCATTGAGATGCTGACTCGCTCGCCAATTAAGCCTTTTTCTACAGCGGGAAGTCCACCGAACGCAGAGAGAAAGGGAAGGAGTTCTGTGCTGAATGAGAGAGGAATGCATGGTCATTACGCCCCCTTTTCCGCAAGGAAGAGCGGTTCAGTTTCCCCTCGACTCCTCCACAGGACAAGGGTGAATACATTTCTATCCCCTGTGCGCGTAGGGGTCGAAGGAGGGAGGTTGTGTGGGTGGATTTACGAAGAGAGGGGAGGTGAGGGGGGCGTGGAGGACGGCTTCTCTCTGATAACTGCATGCCGCGGACGTCGCGGGAAATATCCCCGCGGAATCGGATATGCATGCGTGCCTTCGGCTCGACTCGGCGGTGCGATGGGCGACGGTGGCTTCTCTTTTTGCTCCGGATGTCGCGGCAGAGCGAATGGATAGCCGCACCTCGAGTCGAAATTTTAAGCCTCAGGGATGGAGAGGAAACGCCCCCGCCCGTTAGCCTCAATCCACCCCTTGGGCTTGTCTCGCGGCAGCGTACGTTTGTGACGTGTTCGCGGAGTAAAGTGGTCACATGCCCACTCATCTGCAGGAAGGAAAACCTAATTAATGTCACTTCTCATGAATACAGATCATGTAAAAAACCCCACTTTCCGTTTTGATATCTTGTTTTTTGTTAGAAATGATCACAGCTAAAATTCCATGAAAAACATGAAATTTGACAGTGGCTTCACTTCGTAGAATCTATTTCTTCGTATTCATGATAAAGTAAAATACTAATAAATTTCTACAAAGTTTTATTTGTACGACGTGTTTCACCGATTTACGGCATCGTTAGGCATAGAAAATTAGGTACGCGTCGAACAAATACAATTTTGTAGAAAAGTAATGTATTTTACATAATCATTAATGCAAAAATGAAATGTCATTTTTTTTAAATAATATCAAAGTCAAAAATAATATGGCTCTGGCGGTTGCAGCTTTTTTTGAATAAGCATTTTCATGATAAACCGTAAAATATTGATGTATGTACCTACACATTGTTGCGTTTTTTAATTTGGCAAAGTCGAGGCAAGAAGCGAACTACAACATAATTAAGCCAGGTTGGTTAAAATACAATAGCAGTTTATTTATTTAAGGAAAAATCAATAATAATAATACCTAATAATGAATCCAAATTCCGTTTCTTCCTCGGCCGCGTCATTTGGCAGTGAGCGAAATAATTTTGGTCCCAAGTATTGGTATGATTGCCGAAAGATTTCATTATAAGAACATATCTTATATTCCATTCATATAGAATTTACAGTACAATATAGTACAATTTTAACAAATACATGGAATATAGGTACTCCAGAGGAAGGAGTGAAAACCTGTTTACCTGTTTGTACCTTAAACAAGGTAGATTAAAAACCTGTTTCGGGGTAATCATTATGAATAGTTTGACAACGGCATAGCAGGTGCTATTTCTTGCTTATAAGTTACATTATTATACTAGTGAAGAGTTATTAACTTTTTTTATAATTTGGTGCGTTCATATTCTAGAGAACCCACATGCAGCGAATTTAATCTCATGACTATTAAAAATAACACCCAAATATACACACAATTCTAAATGTACATGGATATGTATATATTCACATGCATACACAAAATTAAGTACAGATAAGGTCATACTAATACAACTCATTTACCCACTTCAGTTAATGCATTTTAATTCAATTTATATAAACTTTAAGTAAAAATTCAACTTCCTCATTGCGTATAAGCCATTGTTTTACCCTTTTAATGAATCCAAATTCCATTTCTGCCTTGGCCACGTCATTTGGCAGGGAACGAAATAATTTTGGTCCCAAGTATTGGCATGATTGCCGAAAGATTTCATTATTAGGTCTTGGAATTTCAAAATTCCACTTTAATCTTGTAGAATAGGTTTTTGGTTTTGCCTTTTCACCGCTACGGTTATAAAATACTCTAAGGACTTTATAAATGAATAGGTGTCCTAATGGCAGGATATTTAGTTTCTTAAAGAGCGGGAATGAGTGGATTTTTTGCAACGACCGCGTAATAACCCTAATAATTTTTTTTTCTGCCACCAGCAAAGGTTTAAAAGTAGTAAAATAGGCTCCACCTCAGCATGTGATTCCAAATTGCAGTCTGGAGTTGACCAGGGCATAGTATACCATTTTCAATACTGATTCTGGGCATATGTATCTGAGAAAGTAGAATTTTCTGACTGCGGAAATCATTTCAGATTTTAGTTTATTCAGGTGAATTTTCCATTTACAATTTTGATCAATATATATGCCTAAAGATTTAATGAAACTAACCTGCTCTATCACAATACAGTTATCACAGAAATAAACATTAACTTTAGCAGAATTTATGCATTGATAATACAGTTTATTTCTATGTGAGATAGTTTTACTCATAGTGAACACGACATATTTTGTTTGTTCACTTAGTAACATACAATTCATTGAAAACCAAATATTTAGTGTTTTAAGGCCATTTTCCATCTGTGCATGTAAGTCATAAATATTATGCGCAGAATAGCTTAGTGCAGTATCATCTGCAAAAGACGTTAACTGCACATAAATTATTTACATAAATTAAAAACAGTAATGGGCCTAACACAGAACTCTGTGGCACGCCACAGGTAAGTTTGATCTTTTTACTGCAGCAATTTTGTAGGCGTACACATAGGTCTCTATCACAGAGATAACTTTGAAACAAGTCGTACGCAGTGCCCCGAACACCAGCTTCCCATAATCGCTGCATTAGTGTGTTATGATTTACAGAGTCGAATGCTATAGTAATATCGATAAAGAGGCCTTCAAGTTTACAGTTTCTATTTAGTCCTTCATTCAAGTCTGAACAGAATTTTAATAAGGCATCTTCTGTACTTTTACCACTTCGAAACCCGAATTGATTACTACTAAAAAAGTTATGTTTAATTAAAAAACTAAGAAGTCGACTTCTTATAACTTTTTAAATTATTTTAGAAAACACAGATAGTAAGAATATTGGTCTATAATTATTTATGTCTATTTAATCACCATTTTAAAAAATAGGTCTTATTATCGCAGTTTTCAACTGATTAGGAAGGATACCTGTTTGCATACTTAGATTAATAATGTAGGCAAAATAATAATAATAAGATTAATTATCCCCAGAGGATTAATAACCGAAGAACTATTGAACGGTACACTGAAATATTAGCTCTTAGTATCTTAATCAGATCATCAAAAATGTGTAATTCACGACACTTTTAATATTTCATCGTATAATATGGCTGTGCAATGTGCATGGCAAAAGCAGGAAGAATGATTTTGAAAGCTAAGAAGAGGTGAATCGAAATGTAGGAATAAAAACTCTCTACCGACATTCAATGGTTTGACTTCTTCGATACACATAAAGCTTATAATGACCGAAGTTTTAGACTAAAAACTGGCTATTTGTTTTTCACACCCCAGAGTTCTGATTAGATTTTTTAATGAATTCCAACTATCATTTTGAAGATAATTTGAGCCATTAACACATTGAAGAATTAAAAATATACGAAAGAGCGAATATGAGCGTTGAATTCAATTATTCTTTTTTAATTTTCTTCGCTAATTTACTAGAAAGTGCTGCAATCCCAAATTTTTAAATACTCCCTAACATAAAAACACAGTCATTTTAATTTTACCCACTTAGACTTAACTTAGACATAGAGCACTGTTTATTCCACGGATGGCTTTTCCAGATTCAAATATGCAACTCAGGTCAATTCAAAAATTTCAAAGGCCTTTGTATCACTCAAATGTTGAATCAGGAAATCGCTGCGGCCTGTATATCAATATACAAGTTGAAAGTGCTTGTCAAAAATGATTTCAAGTTGTAGAACGCTGAAAAGCAGACATTTCTAGCGATTTGAGTCTACTGTTTCCGAATGATAGTCTCTCCTTGCTCTTCCCCGTTATTCTCGCCATTTCTTTCCCATTTTTTATCTTGAAATCCACAATTATGTCTAACGCTTCATCAGCAACATCTACGGACGACTGTACAGGTCCATACGTACGCCATTACAGCCTCCAACCACCCGTTTTGCCTCAGAATGTGCTCCATTAGTTCGTTCCTTCTCCCGGGCATTCATGTCCCGCGGAACTTCCCCATTAGAGATTCGTTCCGTCCATTTAAATCGCATCATCTGCCTCGCCTTGCCGGCCACAATGACCACGGGCCTTCAGCGCCACGCCTGCCACTGTCGTACCTTCACATCCGAAGCGCATAACGCTCCATGTGCATGGATTAAGTGCCTACTTACCTTAATGCTTTTTTCAGGCAGCAATCGTTTCTTTTGGATGTAAGGCTTCATTTAACAAGGCTTTACTTGTCGCATTAAATATTTTTAGGATGAGCTGTAAGAGCACAAGTCTCCTGCGCTGTGTTATGCATATATCATACGTTCAGGGCTTCTACTTAGGCGTTCAAGTCGGTCCAAAACTGAATTGCCAATAACTTTTGATGAATACCAAGCGAGTTTATTAACTCGCTCCGATATGTTTTCTTATAATAACTTACCAGAGCCCTGGAATTAGTAATGTCTCTTGAATTATTTCACGAAGTTACGAAGAAACACTTGAATCAAAGTATGCTCACGCCTACGTTCCGTGAAAATATTGTTAATTACTAGCGAGAAAAATAATACATTCGTTGAAAAAAGATAATTCTAAAAATATTCAGAGAAAAATTAATAACCAGGTTAAATTAGCAATTTCACCGTGAAGCGATACCCACAACTTTTCAGCTCTTCGTAGAAAGTATGTATGAATGTGATAAAAAAATTGATTCAATTGACTGCTAATCCAGCAAATGTATTGATGATGCTTCAATTATGGAAGGAAAATACTTAAATCATATTCAATCTAATACCTCTAGCTTAACTAGTGCTCAAATTAGGGTATAACACCTCGTGGGTATGATGCGATTATCCAATTGACGGTAAAATTCAAAGGAATTATAATGGGGTAAATATGTAAAATAAGGGGTAGTGGTGGATGGTTAATAACTCAGGTCAATCATCATCATCATCTAGTTTCTTCTGAGGTCGGCTGTGCAAAAAAATGCCCCAAGAGTCTTTTAATTTAATGCATTAGGCCATGTTAATACGCCTTAGAGTGGATCTTAGTCTCCAACAAGGCCATAAAAATCTAGAAACATTTTCCTTTCCCAATACTTTGAAAGTAAGCGAGGGGCTTGGAGCACCCTTCATCGTGAGAACGCGGTCCTAAGTCTTCGAAACGCAGTGAACGTACCTTGCAGCCCTCTGACGAAATTTTCACGAGAGCACGAGTAAGAAAGAATCATTAAAAATATGCTTTAACGGACGGAGTTTATGTCGGAGGTGCTATAGGGGAACAACGTCTCCCTATGGTCATTTAACCAAAAAACGCACCTGCGCAGCCATTATCATCTGGAACCGTCTCTAAGGAGGCTTTTACGACTCTTAATAAAAATCACGGCGTCTTTCGGCACGGCAAACGTAATGAAGAAGAAGAAGAGGAAACCATCACACGGGACTCGCCGGAAAGGAGCAAGCATTACTGTGCGAGCCATAATCGATCTCAATGTATTATTCACACTCTAATCATCTCTCGGCGACCATTGTCCGCTGCTTATCCACCGCTGAGCACGACTGAAAGGGCATGGCCGTCGTAAAAATGAAGGGACCGCGTCGGCGGAATTGATGGAGGGCCTGAGAAGGGCTCTTGCCGCTGAGTAGGGGAGGGGTGGATCCATTGACGGGAAAAATATTTTGAATCTTAATCGAAGGTTTTTAGAGGTGCTAAATAGCATTTCTAAGGCAACCGCTGCGCCATAAAGTGTGACGGAGGGGGTTTGAGGTTTTAATGGGGGAGAGGAGGGGAGGCGGAACAAGAGGAGCGAAGGGCGCTCTCGATAAAGACTCAATGGACACAGAAGATAGGGGTTCTCGAGAATCAACTTGCGTCCACCAAGCGACAAAGTGAAGAAATTGTGTGCATGCGATAAAACTCCTTTCGGCCAGGTAGGTAACCTTAGACGTAAAAAGTACATACCGGAATTTTGCAGGCAACGGTCGTGTTCTTGAACACTCGACAATAAGCCAACAACAGCATTTCAAACCCTAAGCTCTTTTTCACGGACGTCTCACCATATCGTTTCTTTGGTTGCCTTCCAACCATGGTTACGTAAGTAAAGCCAGAATTTACCGTAGTAGTCCGCATACAAAGATTTTTCAACGTCATATAATTCGAGAAAATACTAGTCTACGACTACGATTACCATGTCTCACCACCGTGTCATTTTTTTCCTGCGAAATATTATGCTGTTGCATTTAACGGTATTAGCAGGTAAATCCCCCGAGTAAATCAAGAAAATTGTCCAAGGCATTGTTATTTTACTTGAATTCCAGGATATGATGTTATACAGACATTCGTAGAAAAATAATTTCTAATTTCGTAAAAAATTCGATTGGCCTGACCAGACTTTATGTCTAATTCAATCAATGAAAAATTCTCTTCCATAGAATGTTTATTGAGCGACGAATACTACCTCGAGGCACATGAATAAAGCACCCTCAATAGCAAGAGGATAAATTGTGAATTCTCTGTCAAAGTTGGGTGGTAAAAAAAAAAAAAAATATATATATATATATATATATATATATATATATATATATATATATATATAAACATTTATACATATATATATATACACATTTATACATATATATATATATATATATATATATCATGCAGCTGCATGATATATATATATATATATCATGCAGCCAAAAAAAAACAGGAGGGTAGTTATGTCATTTAAATTGGACACAAAACAGATACCAAGGAAAAATGTAGCATAGTGAGAACTGGAGAAGAAGCTCTCGATTGGGGTATTCAATTGCTTCGGCAACTGCTCTCAGCGTTCAAGCTCTAATTTGTAATAGCAAATTAGAGACAATCCTATTTTCCTAAACAAATTTCTTATCCTAAGAGAAGAGTAGTTTCGCAAACATTTTCAGCGTGCATAGATGCTCCACTGTGTTTCTTTCATTGGATTCACATTGATGAATGCCGATTGCAAAATTACATTAGATGCAGTCAAGCCTTACTATCAAGTCAAGATGAAATACATGACAGCTAAAGTATGGACTGTGCGTCGATAATAATAATCATCATTCATTAGTCGACTAAAAGAGCAGCACTAAAATGTTTATGACGTAAATAAATACGTTTTTAAATAATAAATAATACTTTATTTAATCTGCGTAACTTGCAATTATGACAAGCGAAAATATTGCTGTAGATTACAACCTTATAAAAATATTGAAATGATCACGCGGTCCTGAGTGATTGGGGGAAGATGTTCTCCGCCGAAAGAGCTGGTTCCAGGAACTTGCAGCAACCTGCACACCCAATCTCCCCAACGACAATGTACCACAAATCTTTTGTGGTCCAACAAAGCCTTAAAAGCTCAGACTTAGTCAGCAGGTACCATTTCGTTCTTTAAGGTGATCAAACGTTCACCTCTTTCACACCTGAACTACCATGGATACATTCACTCACGTTCAGACCATTTTACCATACCGTGATTCACCACACAGCATTTGCAGATCATGTTTACCCTGAGGATAAGAATATGGAAATAAATCTTAAAGAGTAAGAAATCGCAAACGCGTCACACAGATCGCACGCGGATTTCAACAATAAATCACACTTGTCCTCCTTTCAATCATTCATTTAAACACAATAATGTTCCATCAAGTAACCAACGCCACATAATTGCAAGTCTACCTTAATTCGTCTTTCCTCAACCGCCACAAACACTCAAACCTAGTTATTACCACCGCGGTAGGTATGTATGACGGTGCACCGTCATATTTACTTACATCTATATGAATGTACACAGGCATGTATGCATTTATAGCCGAAAATAAAAAAGAAGAAACGCATTATTAGTACTTTAGATGAGTTAGTGATTAGGGGAAATTATACAAGACATTTTTGGAGCAGTTGCAGATATTCTATTGATTCTTCCTTTAAAACTAATATTATCAACAATTTCATTTATAGCACATTATTTATCAACTTTGGCATGCCGAGGTTTCAATTTCTATTGAATTGTATATTGAAGTATGTACCTAGGTATGGCAACAGTGTGATGTGACGTAGATGATTGTCATCCTAAACAATTCTTGGAATTTTATATTTGTTGCAAAAGGAGAGGTAACATATTACTACGAATCATTGAATGTTTTTTAATCGGTAAGAGTCCAAGCCTGCTGCATATATTTTTTATTTTGTCTTCATAATTTTCTAATAGTGCCACAATCCTGCTTAGTATTTTAGCTATTTCGTCCATTAATCTTTTATTAGTTCTCCAAATAGTTATTTCACACCCCTGGTAATGTATCTGCGATTCCTCGGTATGTTAACTGTTTGTATTAGTTGGTAGCATGAGTTAAAATGGATTAATTAAAAAAGGACACATCTGAGTTTACCACGTATGAATTACATGTGCAATTGAAAATCATACTTTCATCCAATGTTATCCCTAGATTTTATGTATGAAGATAAATCTGAACAATGGTGGAACCAGAATATAGATAGCGATTTGGTGGTACTGCATGGTATGCAAACATAGATGAGAGTGGAGCCATAATTTCACCCTCAGGTTTTTCCTATTTTGCGTAAAATGGCATTGCTACAGATTTCTTGCTAGTAATAATATATTTATTATTATGCCAAAGGTTTTGCATTTTGATGAAGTCAGTCTGTAAATATTGTATCACAATCTTATATCACTTATTCATAGAAAGCAATGCTGTCATCAGCATGCGAGTATTTTTTCCAACTTTTATTGTAGCTTGCTATGTCATTAAAATCAAATAAAAAGAAAACTTTGCCCAGAATGTACACTTGAGGAACACCAAATTCAGTTAATCTAATGCAATGATCACATCATTTTACATATGTCACCTAATTTAAAATTAATACTGTAATAATAGGTAGTGAATAATAAATCCACAATTTCGTCAACATCTGGACTCCGGCATGTTGTAGAGATAATATGATTCTCTCAAGTATTATCCAAATGGCATACCCGTATTAATGAAGTAGAAACTTATCTGGAAACTATGAAGCAGAAAATTATCTACGATATGGTTTTTATACAGTTTCCCCCAATTCTACATAATGCAGGCCTGTTTCCTGATTTATCCGCTGATTCTTGATCTCAAGTTTTTCATTTCTTGCTTCTCTTCGTCCATTCCTATCATCCCTCAATTCATCTATACCGCAATTCTCTAATGTAACTCTTTCGTTTGCCACAATGTCGATCTCTGAATCATCAACATTAGAATCGTTTATATTGGCCTCAATTTCCCTCGATTTCTAAGCACTTCTCAATCTTCAACATCGTCTTTGATCTTTATTCTTCGCCCAGCATATCTATTTCACATTCATCGTTCTTTAGAAACGCCGTTTTAATATTATTACTGAGGATAACCCAGCAATGAAAGGTAAATTCGGATGGACAATATTTATTGCCAATGTTTTCATAAATAGATGTATTCAATTATGTGACGATAAACGTATCAACAAGAAATACTTACAGTTGCACTTCCACGTAACTCCTATCATGTTTCTCAGGTGACTCGCATATACCTTAAAGCTCAAGGACTTCTCTGCTACCGTAAAAAACTGGGCGACGAAATTTCCTGGATCATCTTTCCAAATACCATGCTTAAAGAGAACATATATGGTGAGATATTTTAACTTGCCACAAATCTTAGTTCGAGATTGCTAAGGTCATGTGTATGGCGTAGACATTTCCCACAAGCCCGTATATTATTAGAAAATCCAAGAAAATAACTTCTGTTAGCCTGTATTGCGCTTATAATTAGGCGTAAAATATGATCTTAAGTCTGGTGTAATTTTTAAGGAATTCAATTGTTAGCAATCTTTTCAATGGTTATTCTAAAAAGCTATAACAAAGTAATGCTTCGAAGATAACACCTCTAATGCCCTTCCATATCCACAGCTTCTGGTGATCTTCGTAACGTAGAATAAAATCATGGAATTCTTCCGAGTTGAGGTGTACCCGAGAATAAACAGAGGGGTGTGTAGGATGGTGCCGGTCAGGAAGTGAGCACATCACTGCTCGAAACTGACAATGAGAGGCAGGGGAGAGGGAGCGGGGTCGGCTGAGGGCAAGTAAAATAGGCGATGGGTCGGAACAAAACTCTTGTCGAGTCACGCGACTATGGATGATGGAGGGAGGAGGGAGAGGAGGGAGGAGAATGGGAGGGAGCTGGGGAGGTGTGGGAGGGAGCAGGCGAAACAAGCGAGGAACGAGGTGCGAAGCGCAAGAGATTCCCAAGGTGCAGGGAGGAGGGAGAGGTAAGGTCGCGAGAGGATGAGGCAAATGAAGTAGGAGAGCGATAGTTCCTATGGTAGAGTCGAACGCACGTGATGCAAGGAGGTTGACTTGAAAAGGTGTGTGCTTTCAGGAGTGTTGGGGTGTGAGGGGCCTAGATGCAGAGGGTGGGGTTCCACGAAGATGGTGGGTGGCTGTGCGATGGGACAGCGGAAGAGGGGAGGGATGAGAGATTTTAAGTGCCGACATATCTCCACGATGCTCCATTCAACCAGAAACTTACTACGGTCGGGCTCGAGGCAATCAGCGTAACCTGGAGCGGTAGGAAGAAGGGTGGGAGACATAAAGGAAATGAGAGGATGGGGAAAAAGCGGGAGGGAAGGGCCGAGGATTGCCGGCAGAGGAGGAGGAGTTTGACGAAGGAAAAAAAGGGGTAGAATCATAAAAACGTTGTATGAGACTATGATTTGGTTCTCGCGGGCGTGTGGGGGTTGATGGGAAGGGACTACCGTGATTATGAAGGGAGTGGGAAGCGGCAGTGGTGGTGTGGGGTGGATATTACGGGGCAAAAGTTTTTCCCTCAAAGAAAGTGCCATCGGATTATGCCTTGTCCCTTTAGAATGAAAGAAGACTTTCAGCTCTTGAAAAAGGCTCTTTTCCTTCGAGCGCCCATCATTCGGATTGAATTCCTCTCAAGTAACTTACTCCTTCCGTTCCCTAAGGCGTGATAAGGCGTTTGCCTTGTGATAAAGGTACCAAAGTAACAAAAAATTGCAGAAGAGTTAATAAAAACGTATCTTAACAGAACTTAATATTATATACACTAAACTTTAATACCGACAATGGTTTCAGCAATTCATTGCCATTACCAAGGTGTAATTCTGAATTATTGTATTGCTGACACCATGGTCGGGATTAAATTTAAGCAATTACAATTACCTATGTACTAAGCTATCGTTTTTATTGAATAAGACTTGATTTCACGAATTTAGGCTTGATGCAGTGTCATATATGCGATCGAGTTTTTACAATGAAAAATCATTAATCATGAGTTGACAGATATGGAACACATTCATTTTTTAATACATATTATATCCTGTGAACTAATCACTTATTTAGTGTTAATACTATAATGTATACATCATAATGAAGAGAGTTACAAAAGGTTGTACAACACTGATACAATATCAAAGAAAGAAAGTTTGTAGTACCGAAAGTAAATAATAAATATGGGAGAAGGGAAAGAAGGACAATGGTAAAGAGAGAGATTATATGTAAAAATAAAATATCCTGCCTTTAATTTGTCCTCAAAGAAACGTTATTGCTTATGTAATTCTTAGCATTACTATGTTTAACAGTGAGCTATTATAAGGGTGAGGCATTACTATGTTTAACAGTGTCTTTGAGCTTCATGGTTTCAGCTATGTTATTAAAACAATATGAAACATGGACAAATGAAATATCCAGTTTCGTTTATCCATTTATCCATTTTCATTTTTATCCACTATAAATACACCACTGTAAGTGATGGCATAACTTAGCTACAGGAAAGAAGACAGGAAATCAATATACTCATTAATGGATGACTGTGTGTGTATATGTATATATATATATATATATATATATATATATATATATATATATATATCCAAAGAATATTTTCCCAACCCAAGGATACAACTGCACCGCCATCTCAACTAAACTATTGCATTTTCACTTCAATAACTCCAGTTAAAAACTAAGATAGGTTACTGCCTTCATTAACTACCGTAATATATCCAGGAAGCATCCACTTCTTATTTAATTTTTTCGCAATACATGATTTGAAAATTGTGAATAAAATAATAAGTTTCTCAGATAAATCCATTCTCGCATTTAAGTCAATGTAATTAAAGTTAATTTGTGTGAAAATACTTCGGAAAGGTATCATAGATACTATATAAAGTCATTTTTATGAATCATATCTCCTCGAGGATGTAATTCCTTTATTTCAGTTGCTTTAATATGATTTCATTTCATGCATGTGTAATCATCAAATATTTAATAAAAATATAGTGTTTTAAGAATTGAGAACATAACTCATGCCAGTTCAATATATCATTATTTAAAATAGATTTTATAATGAGGGAAAAAGTCAATAAGCTCATACCTAACGTAAACCATGGTACTTTTTGATGAAATGTGACACATATTCATGACATCTCCAGTTCCGAATAAATTACATATTACTATGTGGATGAATGCATTTAAATTTGTGTTTAACAGGCAAGGCTTTATTCGCAAGTGAGTGAGCCAATTAAGAACTAGCTTTATATTCCGACATCGTTCCCAACGAGGCAATTGGTATTCGATGAATGAAACTCACGCGCATGTAGCCCTCGCACGCGGAATCCAATTCGTGCTTGAGGTCCGCGGGAAGCGGGCGAGAAAGGCGAAGGAATCCAGACGGTGGCTAACGAGGCTGGGAGCCGTGCATTAAGCATATCCGAGATAATTTGTGAGTTATCATATATTAATGGGAAATAATCAGTCAGTGTAGCTGCGAAGCTTTTGTTCGGCATACGAAATACCAAGCTCTTTACGTTGGTCTTATTTCACCTCAATGCCTGTTGCAATAACATTTTTATCGAACATTTTTACGAAATCAATTTTCAAAACTGGCAATGTTTTAAAACTGCACTTGTATGCAATTTCCAATTTCAGGAGCTCCGATAATAAAAATCATTTTATGGGAAAGAGCAAAGTCCATTTCCATAAATGTTTTGTAATCAATAGGTATATGAAAATGTTTCCAAACTCTTTCATCGTGCGGAACAGGAAGTACGCTTTAAGTCTAAAGAATGTTGCTTGATAGCTTGAAAGCATCTCGTGCCTCGACGGATGGAAAGTAAATAAGGACAATAACGATTAAGTCGCCAATAAACAATAGGGCTAATGCTTAAGTAACATCCAATCGGATCTACCTACTTCCAGATTTCCCAATGCTTTATTGGTTTATTAATTTATTACGTATGATTTACTTAATACATCAATCCAAGATCAAGACTTCCGGCATTCTCATGCTTTTTGAAATAGTCTGCTGGCTAACGTTTTGCGCAGTTGTTTTGTTATATTTTCAACATGATTTTATTTGTTTTTCAAGGGAAATTTCCTTGTAGCCAAACACTACCATCTTCACCAATATATATACTTAAGTTTGATTTAAGCTATACACTAAGGAAATTTAAAACGTTTAAGACAAACCACATGATTCTTGACATTCTAAATATGCTAAGATTAACCAAAATTTCTTGTTTTCTATGGTCGCATTTTAGTATTTTAAAAAGTTGAGCTGCGTTCGGCTTCTTCATTCAAAGGTTTGGCCGCTACAGAGAAAGGATTTATTAATTTTAATAATATAAAAACTTTAAAATGTGCTTTAATGATGATACGAAAAACGTATGAAGATTCGTCTTCCAACCACTGATTACCCTCTTACGTACAAAACTTCAAAACTTTCAAAACTTGTAACATTTATAATGACGAAGAAAATTTTTTCACAGACATAGCGCAAAAAATTGGTATAGTTCAGCTGTTGTCATACTTAGTCTGCAGCTCATCATGGTAATTTAGGCAGAACTATACGTCATACGATTATGTATTCAGACATGCAATGGAAGACCATGGTGCACCATTATTGTGTATGTAATACACATGGAATTTGTTAAAATTGGTCACTTGTATGCCAAAAGTGTGCGGCAATTCAAAAAAAAAGGAAAATTACAAGTATGCACTCACTATTCTTTAAGGAGATACCGACCAGACTGCGATTGAACAACATTGCGTGATTGGTAACTCAAGGTGAATAAAAATGTCGAGGGGCGACTTTATAGAAATACCGAATCGGTGCCATTGCCATCGATAGAAAACGGCAAAAAAGGGAATAATATCTGCGAACTCATTTGATATGCTCAGGGTTGGGTTTCAGTAACCGAGGAAAAAACTCTCGAGGTACCGGAAAAAAATGCCCCCTGGGAACTGCTTTCACGGGCCTTTGGATATGACTACGCCTTGGAATTCCCTTCAAGAGCAGACAATAAGCTGCGAGAAAGAGAGAGATAAAGAGAACTTTCCTAAGGAGAGCCTGAGGACATTCACCACAGCACATTCAAAAAATAGACATACCAACTCAATCTCATCTCTTTCCCGCCTCGCGAATGCAGGATAACCGTCGGCGAACAAAAAACAAACAATGTCGCTTCAATTTTTTTAGGGATATACTTCACAAAATTGAACAAATTCTTTATTTTTATACTTTTAAGAACATTGCGATACTTTCAATTACGAAGAATGACCTCAATAAGTACATGCATATTTTGTTTAAAATACAAATACTTTCATTAGTAACACCATTGCAAGAGCATTTTCATGATTCAAGAATGACAGAACAAACTTTGCAGACAGTTTTCTAAACTCTAATAACATAGGTATTAGTAATAAATTCTATCACCACTTCCAGAAAGCTCCTAGATAATATCTCTAACTAATGTTAACGGAGTATTGCGGTCCAACGCATTAGGTAAATTTAAATTGTATAAAGAGAATCTTCGTCGATAAGTATGTTAGTTGATAATTCAGTACTTGTAACTGAATTTTTCATCAGTTTATCTATAAATTAATGCAACTCTATAGAATTTTTAGCGCACTTTGTTCTTCCTCATCTTTGGGTGTAACGCATAAACGCATTTCAGGGAAGTGAAAAAAAACATTTCTCAATATTTTTTTAACATCCCACTAATAAAGAATCCCGCATAATAATTTTAATCGTTGCCTAAATTCTAAATCAACAGAGCAAACGTATTTCATGTTTGTGGAAAAAAAAGTGTCACTTTTCTGATGAGCAAACAATGTGACAGAGCTTGTGATAGTATTTCACAAATATATTTCCGTCTTACTAGAGTTACATGACACGCGAATATTATGTTTTACTCTAGGATTCATTCAAACTAAAACACTGACATTAATACTTAAAGCAGTAAGTTAGCCCATTAGCAGTTCATGAGTCTCGATAGAATATCCTGCAAGGGAAACGAATTTCGTTGCGCAGAATGTAACCGGGGGAATTTTTTGACTGAGAGGGACAGGGATAAATATATATGAAGAGTAAGGCGGAAGGAAAGGGTTTCAGAGCAGAGGGGGTGAGGTGAACGGCGTGGAATGGAGAAGAGTGGCCGTTTGATTAATTGGTCAAGTGGTTGGCGAGAGATTCGAGAGGGGGTGGAACCCCCGCGATCTGAGCCGGCAGTGCGGGAGACGCTTGGACGAAATCAGTTTTCCCCTCTCGACGATCACCCCTTTCTTGCTGACCCATTCTCCGTCATTTCTCCCCGAAAAGGGTTCCAGTGGGAGCAGGGTGAAGATCAATTTGCCGAGGGTTGCTTGGGGTTGGAGAGGAGAGAGGTGGTGGTCAGGAGATTAGGTCGTACCTTCAGAGCAAACCCTCTCACACCATCAACACATTACCCTGCAAGCCACCCCTAGGGCGTGTAGCAGGTGGAATTGCTCAGAGAATTGAAAATATCAAATAGATCAAAATGGAAAGGTTTTAGATTATTTGTTAACGATTTCAGATGTAGTCGTAATTGGAGCTTGAAAAAAATTCTTCAAGTTATTTTTTCGAATATTTTCCCATCTGTCAAGATTTGTTTCACTCATCAAATTTAGAATGACTCCCTCTATGTCACTCTTTAGCAAACTAGGTTAGATTATCTCGAGTAACAATAAAATCCTGCGCGAGTCTTTAATGCAAGACTGGGTACATATATCTTGAAGGGGAACAAAAGCTGTGGAGAAAAAAAAGTTAAATTTGCCACATTAGCCAGAAATTGAATTATTGATTTCTAGATGAAACATTACAATAATGATAACATTTCAATAGTTTATGCTGGAAAAGAAAGCACGTTTGTTTTTGTTTGAAAAAGTTTTTTTGCGAAACAACTAAGTTTGTTCTTAGCCACGGAGGTCTAAGAATCAACGCTGTTTTTTTCTTTTTCAATTTGGATATTCATCGTTTCCACCTATCTGGGCCTGATTACATCAATTTCGTACATTTTAACGAGTTTATTTAATAATGTACACATAAAGACTCTGTGAATAATATTTATATTGAAATATAACAAAGTTATTTCATATGATAATGATAAAAGCACTAATAAGGGACTAAATAATTGAAATCACGCATTCGCCAAGCTTCCATGCTCTTTACCAGTTATAAAGATTTTCTATGTTGCTTACCTACCCTGAACCAGTTATACCGATCTATTTCGATATAACGTTTTCTGATCTCAACCAAAATGAGATATAAGTGCGATTTTTACGTAAAGAATCACTTTGCGGCTCAAAAGTGTCTTTGATAAGTAAACAGTAGCTACTGCTAGTAGGAGTAGAGGCTCATTACGGCTTGGATTATTTGGCAGCGAAGTCACCATTTTACTATGCCGAAGCCACTGCAATTATATTACTCCTGCTGCTGTATCGAGACAGTAAAACTTGCAGTCAATAGTTACGTACTCAACAGACTTGAAGTTAGACTATGTTTATCCCACTCAATTTGATGCATATAGTCTTATGAATACCAGATTCTCTTCTTATTTGATCCTAAAACTCCACATAATGCAAGGGTGCAACAAAAACCTGGTAATGCACCATTTTCCTTTTTTTTAATTAACTGTATATTATCTATTTAAACGGGATTTATTCTGTTTTATGCAGTAAATGAATGATATGCAATGCTTTTGATAATTTTGTACGAATCGGTGCTTTTCAATTTACTTACATAGTGACAGTGCTGAGACGAGGAAATGAGAAACGCGTATTGAGTTGAATCGTTGCAGAATTCTTGCCACATCCTTCGTTTTACCAGTTTTTTTGCCGAGCATTGTTTGGTTCCATGTTTCAGCAGCATTCCAGAATAAAGAAGACATGTGCTTCATTAGTGACACCAAAAATAGTCGTGGTTTTAAATCTCTCTCCCCACCGGATTCTTCGTCCTTATTGTGACGTCCCGTTACCTTGTGTGGGTAATTTGTCATTCCCGACCTTCAAAACAAACACGCCCTCATCTCGCAAAACCTTTAGCGATGGAGAAATCTTACTTTTCCTCTCGATGAATATTACCAATAAATAATGCATCGGACGCGTCGAGCGTCGAAGTCTCCCAGATGCACGCGCTTCAAACGACGACATTTTGCCCCGTCATGTCCTCGTGCCACCCGTGGTTTATAACCAACATGGCCTCATTTGGGAATGAGAAGCTTCAGACTTGAATCCAACCGAGGCAATAATGCTTTAGAAAGAAGAAGAACAGGTCCTCCTGGCTGGGGTGGTGCTTATAAGAACTCATGTAAAATGATAGAAACTACCCAAAACGCAATTAATAATCAGAACCATAGCTAGAGAAGGCTACATTCCACCATATTTTCCCTTATTTGTCAATCTTCGGATATTACCCATGAAGCAAATGTATGTTTACATGGTCTTACGGTCGTTATACATCCGTAGTGGGAATAGTACAAAGGTATTGAAAAAAGCTTATGCCTTCGACTTAAGGTCCAACCTGTTATATGTTTTGCCATGGCCAAACCTAACATTGTATGAACGATGTTTTATCTATATGGGGCCCCAATTTTTTAATTGTTTGCCTCAAGCAATTAAATCTACAAAGCATGTAAAATCTTTTCTTAAGCAGGTTAAGATTTGGCTGTTGACTACAAACAATGCAGTAAATGAAAATTTCTAGAAATCTTTGTGACCACCTTTTGGGAATCCTTGTATTTATACATAAAATTCTTGTAATAATTTCTAAGCCGTTATTTCTCTAGTTTGTATCAATTTTTTGCAACAACTAACTACACATATAAAACATATTAAATCTTTCTTAAGCTTGATAAGCTCTGGTTGTTGACTTCAAACAAATCAGTGCGAACACTTGAGCAAATTGTTGTAACCTCTTTCGGAAATCTCGTATTTAAAATAGTTTTCTATATTAAATTTCATACTGTTACATCTGTAGTGATTATTTTCTTATATGTACAGCTTCTTTTTCCTGAAGGTGCCTCGGACAACAGGCAAGTGCCTTAGTGGTCACCCAAAGCTCCTGTAAACGATTTTTTACGTGATTATGTAATTATTTATCATGTCAATGGGTAATAAATTATTATTATTATTATTTCCCCAGTTCATTCACTCGTGAGTGGATGGACAGGGTGTTCACCGAAAGTGGAAATCCACTTCCTCCACACGGCATGGTAATGTCCCAACACCTCCGTTTAAAATGCGCTACCGTTCCATTTGCTCCTCCTCTCGCAATCTCACACCATTCCCCTCTACGGCCCGAGGGGACGATGAGAAAAAAATTCAGATATGTGCCTCATGCGTGGAGTGACGCGGGGATCGACATGGGGTAGATTTTTTTCAATTGCGCTTGCAATTTTACAGTTGCAACAGCAGCGCAATAGTCGTGCGGTACCCGTGGTCTGAAAAGACACCTTTTAGTTTGGTCGCCATGGAAGAGCTCAATGAACAGGTTGGCCAGTACGAGGACCTGTTTGATTCAAACAACTCCTATATATATATATATATATATATATATATATATATATATATATATATATATATATATACATGCATAAATAAAACAGTGATACACTAAACAAACACAGAAACATGCAAAAAGGACACTCACAAAAGAAAACTTGTACGTTTCGGCGGTCAACGGACGATCGACGCCATCGTCAGCGGTAGAGGAATTCCTCTACCGCTGACGATGGCGTCCTGACGCCGAAACGTACAAGTTTTCTTTTGTGAGTGTCCTTTTTGCGTGTTTCTGTGTTTGTTTAGTGTATCACTGTTTTATTTATGCATGTGCATCGTCGCCGAGAGCGATTTTCTACCAAGACATTATATATATATATATATATATATATATATATATATATATATATATATATACACACAAAACGAAATTTTCGCCAATAGGCCACAACAATAAAAACACTTGACAGGGGGTGGGGAAAGAAAAGTAAAAAGAGAGAGAGGACTTACTGGGACGTTTCGGGCATGTAGGCCCTTTTTCTGCTGTAGAAAATTGAGAAGTCACTTCTCAATTTTCTACAGCTGAAGAAGGGCCTACATGCCCGAAACGTCTCAGTAAGTCCTCTCTCTCCTTTTACTTTTCTTTCCCCACCCCCTGTCAAGTGTTTTTATTATATATATATATATATATATATATATATTAGTGACTGAATAGCCTAAATAAACTCGTTCAAATGTATAAAATGAATGCAATGAGGCCTGACTAATGGAAACGATGAATGAATTCAATCCTTTTAGGCGTAACTTTGTGGAAGTCCATTTTAGAATAAAGTCCAAACTATGTTTAAATCCACAGAGTTTATTATGGTACGAATAGTTTCAACGCTACGGAGTCATGATCAGGTACCTGGGGTACCGCTGGGGTAGCGTTGAAACTAGTCGAACCATAATATACTCCGTGGATTTAAACACAGTTATTTTTGTCTTTATTTTGAAACGATGAATATTCATTTTCAAAAAGAACAATCTTAGTTTCAGATAAATAGTTTTTTGCTTCATTCTTGCGTGGTGACTCCAGCAGTTAAAGTTACGGTCCCTGAGGTTGTGACAGAAAATACCCGTGGCTAACCTGGGAGAGGAGGGCATGGTGGGAAGGACAAGAGAGAGGGAGAGGAAGAGATAGAGATAAGAGGAAGAATGAAAAGGATGGGGATGAGAAGAGGAGAAAGAGGGATGATGGTGGTAGAACTCGGGGTTCTCTGTTCCTCGAGGTTTCGGAGGAAAGTCAGCGGGAGGAGGGGGGGAGGAGGTTCGGGGTATTCACAGACGGGGAGGCTGGCGAAGGGGGTGGAAGAGAAGGACGGAACGGGGGAAGGGGGGATGGTTGGGCGGGTGGGTTGCAATGAGGGGTCCCGGGGTGTTAATAATGCGAGTGTCGGCTACAGAGTAACTGAGGCGGGGCGAGGAATTAAGGCGAAAGGGGATGACTAATCACCTTTTCACAAAACCCTTTCCATCCCACACCCCCCTTCTCGCCACCCACCCACCCCCAAACTCCTCCTTCCACGTCTTCTACCGTCTCACCCTACACGCCATGAATCCCTATTCCACGGCAATAAGCGGCGACGAGGAGTGCACCCCCACCCCCACTACAGAACCACCGCCACCCTTAAGACAATTTCTTCCGCGCTACAGTGCATTCCGTCGCAATCCGCGGGGAGGAAAACAAACTCCATCCCTTCCCATGACTCCACCGACACCGCATGTAAACCGCGAATACGTGGCTATATGTTACGCATCCACTAAAGCAGCACTTCCTCACTGAAAACCCTCCCAAGTATTCCATACACCGCTCATCGGCACGGGTGTCCTGTGTTTCTTATATAAATAAAATCTGAAACTTAGCATAGCCAAGGGTTCGTGGCTCCTAATGCAAGTCACAAACACCATTAAAGGATCGGATTAGTGTGATTAGCTGAAGGAGGAGGTCTTTTCATACTGAGTGTGCGTGTACGGTATCCAACAGAGGCGAAGCTTTCAGAGGAATCTCTTGGTCAATACTCGGACGCTTATGAAGCACTTTGAGCGGGTAAGTTCGCTCGTGGGACGGTATAAAATATGGAACCCCAAATGTCTCTTGTTGAGAGTGGGTTAATGCCGATACCGGTTACCTCTCGACAGTCTTCTTCCATTTACAAAATGATTCAAACCACACGATCCAACCTACCAACCCTTGTGCGGCACGAATATCTTCAGTTGTCATTCGCCTCCCATAATCTACCCAATTTGACCAATGAATAATTTTAGAGTGAAATGTAGCTGATAAATGAAGAAATATTAAACGAAAAACACGAAACCATAAATTCTCATATCAACAGAATTGAAGAGGCGTCGATTCATTTTTAAACATATGCCTGGGATTTAGTTTGAGAGCTATTGTTTTCGTATGGCGCCAACGTGAATGTGGTTAACTTTTTAAAAATTAGTGTGTTATTTTTTAACCTGTCACCTCTCGGATTAATACCAATTATATGTGATCGTGTGCACTCTTGCTCTCATTCAGTTTACACGGCTAACGATCCCTTAATAAGTCGATCAGGGATGTTATTTGGCTCAGGACCTAGCGTGACATTTATCGCTGTTAAGAATCCCAAAGGTTCTAGTTACAACAGAAGTCATATTATCAATTAAACAATCACAGATCAGAAAATTTAGTTACATAGGGGCCATTAATTAATTATTTGCGTCTAAATAAACGAACAACACTCCCCACTCTTCTCCACTCAACCCGTTTATCAGTGTGGTAATATCGCAATTCGTGCTCCCATCTCTTCTTAACCTCGCCGAATATCAAAATATCGCTGACAAGTTTGGGAGTTGGTATGAGAAGTGAGTGCCCCGTTTTAATGGTTACTTCAACTTAACCGAGCGGTAGTGAGATCATAAACATAAATTGAGCCTTCATACCCCGCAATTCGTTTGTGAAGTAGTATTTCCTATGCTCTGCCAGAGCAGACAAATCGTGAAACTTGCCTTTATATGCTTTTTTTAGCCAACAAGACTTAGGGAGGCTCTTTACTCCATCATAAATACTAGCGTTAAGATGCCTCGAAAAATTTGAGACGGATTCTTGGGAATGTGCAAGGAGCACACCAGATTGATGAAAACTGGAAATATGTAAGTGTGCTAGTCGTTAGAGGCGCCATCGTATATTTCATCACTGTGTACACCTTATAGCGCTGCAGCAGCCTCATAATGTATTATTTATCATGATGAGTTGTGGTATTTTATGGCAAAGAATTAAATGTTTACTACGAATGTTTATTTGCATTGACTGTGAGGGGTGACATGAATAATTACGGCGCAGTTCTACGATCTTTTGAAATTGAGTTCATCGATAAAAGTGAAAAATCTTCGTTGAATTACCTCATCGCGGAGAAGTAAATTATACGTCCATCTAACTTCCCTCCGAGCATAATATCCTCATTCATTCTTAAAAACGAATTAACAAGGGAGAATAATAAAGAACATAAAATGGCCTTTCTAAAAATTAATTTAAACTAAACAGGACAATTTCTCAATAAGTACTCGAGATGCAAGAATAAAAATATTTGCGAGAAAGGTTTCAATAAAATTACTTAATTCCGAATTTCATTGCTTATGTAAATGTATCCTTCTCTATTCCTCCATTGGCATAGAAGTTGAGATAGCCTACCGACCTACATCTAGAGAGAATAACAACTTCCGGTGCTTTACTATGTAAACTTCATATTTGTCGTACTTCCCATAGCTCATGAATTTTATTGTTTGTAAAATTCAATGCTTTAATGGAGTAAATTTTATTCATAAACCATCATTGCGACACTTCAGCATCAACGCAGCTCAAAGGACTGATCAGTAAAAGGAGAGATTACGAAACGTGTCGCGGTTACTTTTCATTAACGAATGTGCGAGTCATTCCCATTGTCTTCGTCCGACGCCGAAGAGTTGAGGGCAAAAAGATGACGAACCCTGACCCCTCGGGGGAGGAGGCGCTAGTGCCGGCTGTGCCGAAGGAGGGCGCAAGGGAGAGGAAGGTGGAGATTTGAGGCGAGTACACGGAAACGGCAGAAAAGCCAAAGGTGAACAATGAGGCGATGGGAAGAGTAGCACATCTTCACTGAAGCAAGGAAAGCATTCAGCTCGAGAGGACACAAGCGGAAGGCTGAAACGAAAACTAACATTCATGGAATAGATTGGATATATTGGTGAAAATAATGCGGATTAAGTTCCATCCAAATCGAAATAATCAGGCAGACCAACGATCACTCTCTCGACAAACCCGTTAGAAAACAGCATTTTCTGCAGTTAATTATTCTTCACTGCGCAAAAGCGTGACAATACACAAAATCTTAAAACGAGTAATGAACAAGCTGTGACTAGACAAAAGTTTCTCCTTTAAATGAACACTGATTGCTCTTTAGACGTTTCCTAGCAAAGGAAAGAAATATTCAGAAGACAGCTTTAGCAAAATATCACTTCCCATAAAATTCAAAGACAGTCATTATTGGCTGACGAAGCCGGCAGAAGGGTCGGCGAAAGCTCGGGCTTTATTAAGCACACAATCTGTGCAACCAAAAACCAGAACGTAAAATTCAAAGAATAAGAAATCATCACAAAATAAAATATCTTTTCAGGGATGCCAGCCAATAATCACACTAATTTCCGAGCAATTTGCAAAAAAAATAGCGGCCGTTCTCCAGCAGAGATAAGGTACAGCTGTTCTTTATACGCTCTATTCAAAAGAATTAGGGACGTTCTGACTCAAATATGGCGTCAAAAATGTAACTGTTTGTATCTCCTATGATTTACCGATGATTTTAAAAAAATGCATTATTCAACGTAAATCTATTCATAAAATCGCAAAAAACGTTGGCTGTGATGGTAATGTTGGGTGTACAGCTTGGAACAAAAAAGTCGATCTTGAGTCTCAAATATGTATATTTAGTTAATTACGGAGAAGTTCAGTCATAGAAACATAACTTTTTGCGTCATTTATGTTACTATATTTATTTCACTCTTAAAAAAAAACAGCTCAAATTTAAAAAATAAAATTCTAATATGGTCTCTATTATGGCTAGAGAAAACTCTCACTCAAAATATCTTTAAATTTTTTGACAGAGGGTTTTCGAATTTTCATATTGATGACAGAGAATGTATGTTGTTGTCGTTAAACCAAATCTGGACTTCATCTTTTGTTCTAATATGCTAGGAATTTAAAAAGTTCTTGAACCATGGCCAACGGGTTCGCTGCTTCTCATGAGATATGGGTTTGCAAAGAAAATAAAAACTTTATTTTAATCCAGTCACAAGTTCAGCCCAAATATTTTGCCTAAATATTTCTTAAAGAGAAATCCACCAACGTTGCAGCTCTATTCTAAGAATTCGTTCTTTGATTAGTTCCCTCGTTGTAAGGGAGCATTTGGTACGTACCTAACGAATTTGACATAAGTTTTTAGTCGCGTTGATAACAATATAGAGCCGTTTAAGTAATAAAATATTATTGGCGGTCAGTTAAATGCCTGCCACAAAACACCTCACAAGGGTGCGGGGGTAATTTTGAATATAAAATGGCGATAAATTTGACGCGGAATTTATTCAGTATGCCATATTACAAGAAGTTCGGTGTCCTAAGATACCGAAAAGTTGTTAAATAGGAAATCAAAATAACATTTTAGCACTTAAAATGATGAAAATAACACGAAATAGGTACGCTTAATAATGAACCGAGAAAGGAATACAAGGCGAAAGCGAGCTGTTTAATCATTCTCATCAAAGAACTTTTCCCCCGCCAAGATACGCGTCTTAAGGTAGTGAGTGGCCTGAGCATGAGGAGGGTGGCGAGGTAATCCGTTCGCGCGAGGAGGTCGGCTGATGGACGGTGGGATGAATCCGTGAGAGGGTCAGGAGAGCGTCGCTCCAGACGTCGTCGGCCAGTTCGCCTCCGTGGCGCCTTCTCGCCGAGCAACAACCCCTCCCCCTCCCCCCCTCGCCGATCCACGGAAACCTCTTCTTTCCCTTCGCTCGCACCCTTGATGGACGGAAAATAACGATCGGGATGACTAGCGGCGATTCGCCACCGTTCCCCGCGCAATTCGCCCCAAAGACAAATGAAACTCGACAAACTAGTCGGACGTGATGCTGGAAAGAGTGCCTGTCCCCCCCAACACCACAGCACCGGAGCCAAGCAGAGTGAGAGGAGACTCCCTTTCCGTTCTCCATCTTCCCATTCCGCCGCTCGTCGGCCAGTCTCCCTAGCGTCTACGGCGAGGCGAAGGCAAGGGGTCCCTCCCTCCCCGCGCCGCCCGAACTCCCCCAGCTCCTCGAATTCACAACCCGCAAAACCCTATCGGCACTTCCCGCACTCATCCACTCCCCTTCCCAAAGAGCTTCGATCTCACGGCGTCACCATTTTGGAGGGAGCCATTGAAGATGAGTGATATCATCGCATCGGCGAGATTTTGACTCCCGCCCCACCCTGAAGTCGCTGGGAACGTTTTCAGGGTGGGTTCTACAATACTCAAGACGGTTGTAGCATGAAACATTCGAGAGTCGACGCTTGTGTGGAAAATGAAAAACGTGAACAAGTTGTGAGCTGAGATAAAATTATTCACAACACGAGCAGAGTTGTGAACCTTTGTATGTCATCATCTGGTGAAAAAATGTGATATTTGAAGTGATATGATGAACTACGACACCCTAAGACGACTTAATATTGTCAAATCTCGGATCCAGTAATAAATATTTTTAGCGGAGTGCATGGAACCACCAGGAGAAGAGTTTTTTCACACAGGAGAATTCCAGAATACGAGGCCCGATACCGTGAATTTCGTCAAAATATGTAGCACACAAAACCTCTCGTAAAAATGTCCAGCTAGAGATGTGATCACCAAAATGTATTTGGATGCATGATATCACTTCAAGGAACGCGTGTTATGTGCTGATTTTAGAATGATAATAATTTGAGACTGTTTTTCACTGAAAACTATTTTGGTTTGTTTTCTCCTTTATTGTAAACTAAATTTTGTTCTCATAAGAAAAATAATAGAACAGAAATACTTGCAATGGTATTTCGAGTTACAATCAAGCTTGCATGCCCGCTGTTGGAATTGAGAGTCGGGGACCGCCCCTAGAAAATTGTTATGGCAACTACTAAAACTCCCAGCTAAAGTTTGAATCAGGAAACTTTGAGATGGATGAGCTACGTATCCGTAAGTCAGAGCATCCGTCCCGGACGATCCCTCTGCCCCCTGGGTGGTCGCTCTACGGAGCGTGGCAAATTCCGAGTGAATGCTCGGCTCTAATCCGCATTCGTTCCAGGGAACAGGAGTCCGCGAGGAAGAACAATGGACAGGAATTGGGTAGCCGACCTGCACACTCCGGGGAAACTCCAAAGCAATCAGGCAATGAGAGCGTAATCTCTATCGAAATTGGAAAAAAACACAAGCTATTAATATCATTTGAAAGGAATGCTTACAATTAACGATGGATCTTCAAGAAAGCGTATGATTTCCTTTGACTGATGAATCTGTTATTTCTTCTGAAATGGTAAAAAAATATACTAACTGGCCAACAGAGCAATCGAGTGTTTATTTTTTTTAAATCCTTTATGTGGGTATATACATGCGTATTTCCGACTTAAGAAAAGTCGCAAGCGGATCTAACTAAAATATGCACCTGAATGGGATTGATAATCTTCATATATTCATTTTATTATGGAGGTATTATTGGATATAGACTTTCCCATGTGCATGAGTATAAATTACCCATTTTTCCATCCAAACTTTCGACTCAGAGTAAACTTTAAAAGACAATTCCGTCATTTTGTTTGGTCTTAGCCTAACTTATAGTCGATCAATGAAGAAATATACTCGAGAATAAAAAAGTGTGATTGCATGAGCAAACATAAAAAGACATTACAGTTAGAAACCAAATCCCTAGATAACATCTCAAATCATACCTCTTTCGAAATAATCTACCAGCATTGCGAAACCTTCAGAGGATGACCACAATGGTTCTTATCACATTTTAGGTAAATTGGCTAAGGGCCTATAATTTTATTCAATATCCAATAGGCATATATAACTAGTCCTTATAATTTATGGTTCATAGAAGTGACTTATTCCTCAATTTTCCGAAATAGCTTTTACGTGCGAATACCTAAAGTATTTTATCATGAATCAGAAGATATTTTTTTGCTTTCTCTGCAATTCCATTGACTATGTAAACGTAATTTCACAAAAAAAGGAGTATTTAACGAGGAGATGTGTTTCAGCAATACCCAAATACATTAAATAATACGTATCGAAATCTTTCAAACTGCATGAATCCAATGTGAGTGGTAATGACAGTGTGGCAAGGACGTGTCTTTATACCACTCACAGCAATGCAACCAGGGCAGTCAAGGGTTGCCCTATATAACTGAGTAATTAAAGTGACTTTGTAATATCATTAATACATTGGCCAATCTAGTTGCAGTTGCTGGAGCTGCCAATGCAAAGTGCTATTTAATATCTCAATTCCATAAAAAGTAATTTTTGACGTTAACATGGGCTCATTGCTCTACAGGTTCAAGAGCTTGATGTGAGCGTGCGAGGCTGCTCCCACGAGAGATGGGAACCCAAGTTGGATTTTGCGGGATCACCCATTTCGCGTCCCATTTAGGGACTTATGGACACATTTATTCCGTCATAAACCCTATTCCCCTACGGAGGTCAACGGAGGTGAATGAACAATCGAACATCGACGAGCGAAATGGCTCCGCGAGAAAAAAAGAACGAGCGAGCGATGAAAGAGCTGAAGACCTTTGACACGAAAGTCGGAAAGCATATGCGAGCCCAATCCACGCGCGCCCGGCGATACCAATTACGCGGAGAGTCTGCGCACGGCAAGGAAGGAGGAGTTGCGTCGTTAAACAACACGAGCGAACAATGATTGCGGGAGAAGTAGAAAAAAAAGGAGAAGAAGACTAATCGATTTCGAGACATGGCGTGGCACAATAGGAGGAGTGATCGTCACCATAAACACCGTTTAGGAGAATGAGGAGTGAAGCCAGACGTATCCCTTGGTGAAAGCTTTCCATACTGGTATCAAGTAACACTGCATCATAGTAAAATAACTTTTTCAATTGCGAAAAATGACTGGCCATCGTATTAACTGCCTACTAATAGTTTGAAGAAAAGGTGTGTCTTCAATGATAACAAATCTGAATTATTCCAAGTTAACAAGTTAAATAGATCATTAGGGAGATTAATTGGAAAAGGAATTTATCATTAAGAATACATCGTAACAGCCAATGAAATAGGAAAGGAAACGAGCTGCTATACTAGTATTTCGGTCGTCTAAAATCTGCGGGGAGAAGAGGTGATGGATTTGTTTTGATTGCATAGCACTTGAGAACACTTTCGTGTCCGCAGAGAGCTAGACAAAAAACTGACTCAGTTTTTGAAGTCTAGCTCTTACTTAGCAGACACAAAAGTGTTCTCTACTGCTCTCTCTCTCCGATGGCGCTACAGCCCACAGTTGATCCTTGGCATCGTCAATTTTCCGTCTCCATTCATCCCGGTCTTTTGACTGTTCTTTCCAGGTCCTGATCCCTAGGAAGTCTCTTGCATCCTTGCTTACGCCATCTTCCAATCTTTCCCTTGGCTTGCCCACTGGTCTCTTTCCTCCCATACTCTCAGTGAAGACTTTTTTGGCCACCCGCGTCTCTGGCATCTGCTGGATATGTCCTGCCCACCTGAGCCTTATTAACTTAATGTACACGGAAATTTTGGGTTCTTTATTTAGTCCATATATTTCATGGTTCCAACGAATTCTCCATATCCCTTCACTGTTTACTGGCCCATAGATTCTCCTCAGAATTCTTCTTTCTAGGCTATCCAGTAGTTTGGCAGATTTGACCGTTAATGTCCATGTTTCACTTCCGTATGACAAAACTGTACGTATAATGGTTTTGTAGAGTTTAACCTTTGTTTCCCTGTACACATTTTTTTACTAAAAGACAGGAAGTAGGGAATAGAAGGTACGGTTTGCCGCATCTATTCGCTTCCTTATTTCCTTGGTCTCATCGTTGTCCGAGGACACATTGGAACCCAAATAGGTAAAGTTGTTTACACCTTTTAAGTTGTAGTTCCCAATGGTGATGCTTTGCCCATTACCAACTCTATGCTTTCTATTTTGTAACATGAACTTGGTTTTAGGTGAGTTTACTGTAAGGCCCAGATCTTTAGCAGCTGTTTCTAAGTTCCCAAAAGCTTCCTTTATTGATGGTACAGATCTTCCCAAAATATTCAGGTCATCTGCATACCCTACAATTTGTTTTAATTTATTTGTGAGGGTTGCGCTAGTGTAAATTCCAGTCTTTCTTATAACATATTCTAGGGCCAGGTTAAAGAGCATGGGTGCTAGACCGTCTCCTTGATTTAGTCCTTGGATTACTTCAAAATTGCTAGTTAGACCTCAAAATTCTTTCACTAGACATTGGGTGGTCATCATTGTGGCTTTAACCATTCTTACTAGTTTTGGGGGTATGTGGACGTCGAGCATGATAATGAGTAGCTTATTTCTATCAATACTATCACACACTTGTTTAAAGTCCACAAAGAGTTGGTTGGTTCTCGATTGCTACGTCACCAAAACAAACGAACAACCCCTCTTCTCCACTGATGGACTTCTGAGTAAATAACCAAAATGTGTTAAAATTAGGATTGATCCTAACTATTAAAAACTAATTAAATATTTGAATATAAATGAAATTTCCAAAATGTATTTGCATTACAAAGCAGCCACCCGGCTCTTGGTACCACAGTGAATGATACCTCAGGTGACTTTATTTCCTTCCGTAGTATTCCACACTTTTTGAATGCATAGGTGTATCCGTGGTGCCAGTTTAGTTCCAGGGAGTCTATAGGCAGGGGGAATGGTCTTATCTAAAAAGAGTATCATCAGATTACATAGAATCTTCCTTTACCATTGCTGCCCGTCGATTGCGAGAAGCATAAACAAAAATTGCGACGGGAGGCCTTATAGCTCAGTATTTGTGCACCAGTTGAAAATGTCATTTTAGTAAAGTTTTTGAAAATATTAGAATCCAGTTTACTGTTACACTTTGTAAAAATATTTGCTCATGAATTTTCGATGTGACTCGTTCCACAAGTTTTAGCTCTTTTAGATGTCAGAACTTTCGCATTCATCGTATTGAAATTGAGAACTACTTTTGAATAACATGAAGACGCCATCTTTAAAGTATTTCATTCAAGTATTCTACCATCTGATTGGCAGATATTACTAGTTGAATGACGTTTCTCTTAATTGATTATTCGTTAATAATATATAGTAAAAAGTTAATATTATTATTTTAGGAGGCAAGTACATTGTAATTCGCCTATAAATAAACTTAAATTGGCTTTATTTTCAACCCGAGTTGTTCAGTGATATTTCATGTATTCTAATGCTAGTGATAATATTGCAGGAAGCATTAACTATATATGTTACCCATTCACAAAAGTCTTTCTGCCTGTCTTTCAGTCAACCCTGTTTGAAAGACTTCCAGGTGATCAAGGATGTTAAAATATGACACTAATAGAGGTTTCTGCCTAAAATCTACCGGAGAAATAACAAAAACCAAGAATATAAATTTAAAAACATTATTCTTGCTAAATATTGTTAACATTGAGCCCTAAAATAAAAACATGGAATTCGAAACAGGGGTTTTTCTTTGGCTATTTTAAATTCCGTGGACTCAAGATATAGGCTTAAAGTTTGGATTGCTATTGGATGGCTGAACGAAAGTTGAGTCGTGCAAAAATATAGTAACAAAAAAACTATTTAGCATAAGAGAAAAAAATTTCCCAATGAAAACGTAATTCGATCTTTGCTCTGCCCTATGGTTAACATACAAACGAAGTATCTGTTACGACAGTTGCGGAAACTTGTTGACAACCCTTTAATTCCCATTCTCAGACATACCTTTCTTCCCGAAGTGAGGATCCGTAGAACAACGCGGAAAGCTAAATCCCAATTAATTTTAGAGAAGCCTGATTTCTTAGGGTGCCCTTCCTTCTGTTTTCTATCACAAAATCAACATCATCGACGCTCGAATCCAATTGAGTGTTACTTCCTTCCAATTTTCTTCACCATAATTAACTCATCTAGGACTGCCCTAAGTAAGAGTTATCAATTTCATGCTGTACCACATACCATACCATGTTTAAATAATGTGCTGTAGCTCATTAATGAAACATCGCCAATTTCAAAATATTTTTCTCCCAACAGCAACAACAAATACGTAATCACAACTGTCATCAAGAAACTTCAACATCAAGAAAGAGCTACTACGCATGAAACGATTTACTTCTTCAGTTATTAAATGAGAGATAGTGATCAGCATTCACATTTACAGCGTCAATTACAACGAAATGTAGAGTTTGCACAAAATTCGAGTCTGTCGCTCAACTTTCCATTACAAATATCACAAAAGTAATTACAAATTCCTTATATCCATGGATTAGGTTTACTTCAACAAAATATTATAAAATATTAGTACTATTTAGATTATTAAATAATTGATTAAGAGCGGTGGATTAGAATAAGTGCTCAATTAAAATGAAAAATTTCTCTTTCACAATAAGAGAATACATTTAGTCGAAGAGCGAGTGGTCGATGTCAAAATTTACATCGTCAGCAGCCATCAATCCAAAGATGAGTTTACTGCGGCTCTCCATATTTAAAAAAAAGATAGTTTTGCAATAAAAAATAATTCACAAAGCAGAAACAAGAGGATTCTTTCTAAAGTTTCGGCGAAGATGAACAATCTACGCTTGATGTGACCAATCATCTGTCAAGAAAACAGCTTCGATCAGTTGATGTCAAGCAACGCTCTGTACACCTTGTGGGTGCCATGGGGACGTGTTGAGGGTTTGCAGGGAAGGGCTGTGCGGTGGACCTCCGCGTCACCTTCCGTGGCGTGCTTTGAGGGAAAATTGGAGATGGGGCTAGAGTTCGATGGAGGTGGGGTTCGAAGGTGGGAGGGCAGGAGGGGGAGGGGGGTCGTGAGGGGGGGAGAGAGAATATGGAGAGATACGAGAGACAGTGTTCCACGTCAATCAAAGAGTCCAAACCACTCCAGGGGAAGGAGGAGGAGTATGGCAGCCATAGCAGGGAGTGGGGTGGTTTGGGAGTGAAGTGTACAAGAAGGGGCGGAGGACCAAGAGAGGGTGAGATCTTTGATTGATTGATTGATTAAACCCTTCTTCTCACGCGAGGACTGATACGGGAAGGGTTGGGTCCTTCAACACCGCCCCTGGTGGCCGGTCCTTCTTGTCCATCGCACGCCCCTGTCTCCTCGCGGACAACCCTGGCCACGGAAGAGGAGACAACGCACACACACAGGGGGCTTTGTTTCTGAGGAGAAGGGGCCGGAGCACAAAGAGCGGGCACGGGAGATGCGGGGAGCGGCAGCAGCGATGATGACAGGGCCATTGTGAGGCAGTGGGGTGAGAGAGGAGGTGTCAGGAGGAGAGAAAATGGAAGGGGTGGGGCGGATGATGAGGGGCGGGGGGCTTTGAGAGCGATGATGAAGCTAATTTCTCCAACGGAAGCTCTGATTGTCACGGATCTGCTTTCAGGAGAGGCACCTCAAAACCTTTTCTTTCCCCTTCCGCTCCCCCCCTGCCACTCTCCACCCCGAATGAATCAGTGGACTTTGTTGAGAGGTGTAGTTTTGGTTGGATTACGTGGGTAGAGCGGAGCGCCGCTTGGAAAGCTAAATATCTCCGCGAAACACGACCATTTAATTGATGGCAAAAGCCAGCTTTATTGAGTGGGGTTCCTGGATTGATATTTCATAGCAGATGACGTTTTTATATATATTCTCATTTTGCGGGTGTCACAAGAAAATAGAAATATATATAGTTTTCAGGTGATTAAATATAACATTCTGGTAAATAGGCAGATTGATCTCTCATATCACTGCATATCTATGATGTGCGCAATGACTTGATAGTTTGTTAAATGCGCTTTTAAACCTACCGAATATGGGAGATTTTTAAGCCCTCATTATATAATGTTCATTGATTCAAGCTGCATATTGATGTAGATGGACTATGAAAAAAACTGAATTTAAAGCAACCATTGTAGAGCAAACATGTTTTTACTCCGCGCTTGTTTGGATTAATTTTTGCGCTAATATTCGTACTATTTCCTCCTTAGTACTTTGGAAATTTTAAAACTAAATACCAAAATACTCTGACCCCATCATAATTACATCTGGTTCAATACATATTAATCGTGGTCAGCATTGGCTTTTCGTGTAACGACTCGGGTAATCATTTGAGAGGATAAACCTATTTTTAGACTCTCCCTCACATAGGAATCAATGATGACTAGGGAAAAATTAAGAATAAATCGACAGTGGGAGCTTCTGATTTTCCGTTCGTTTAGCAATCACACTTCTTCCCCAAGTAGACATTAGTCATCTTCCTACCTGAAACCTGACTCTTGGGAGAAAATTTCAATTAGGATTCCAAGGAACCATGTATTGAATAGAGTTTAGATGTTGAAACTTGAAATCAAGAACAACAGGAGCAAAATTTGTGGCCGTAAAATCATTCGACATAGTCATGCACCCCAGGCTTGTCAGATATATCGAGTGGCAGTCGTTGGAAGAGGCACATATGGGTCTGGAAAAGCATCTCGCCGAGATGGATAGGGATAAAGTGGTTACAAATAAAAATTTAAAAAAATCATGAATGACAGTGTTCCTCCTAAGTGTCAATCGTAACTGAAAAGACTTGCACGCGATGAAATCATGTGAACAAATATTCCCGATGGCCTCCATACCATTTAAGTGGATTCAGTAATTTCTACAAGTCATTATGAGCTGATTGGATTCTTCGATACTATCACCAGCGGTCGGTGTATAAATGAGAGATCAAGGATACGGTAAAAGGAACAGACAACGTTGACTGCGCTCAGTTGAGTTTTCAGAGGTTTCCGATAAATGATTTTCATGCTGTTCGAGGAAGCACGACGGAGTGGCAGTTTCGTAGAATCGAATAGTAAACTCTGATAATCCCGCCAGATTGCTGAGGTATTGCAATTATATAGTTGTCAGTTATTACCAAGAATACATGGAATACACGTAAAAACCGACTTCCTCTTGTTGATGAGTTTCTCTGTTCGGCACTGGAAAACTTAGACTTTGGCAACTATATTAAGATATTTCAAAACGACATGTTGACATTGGTTCAAATTAAACCCAATGACATAACAGCAAAAGAGAAAGACAGAGTCTTCAACGGATTAAGCATTTGTCAGTAAGTCACTTTATTTTCCTTTCTACCTGTATCACGGGAGTAAATATAGACGCAGCAACTATCTGAGAATATTTCCGCTTCAGTCAGAATTAATTTGAAATTTTCACTTAATGAATGGCACTGGGCGTTGTTACATTTTTAACATAAAATGGCTTATAATCTTCAGGGTAAGTTTAAATCTCACTTTCCCCCTAATTAAATTTAAAATGTAGAGAAAAATCTTCCAAAACGATTCTGGTAATTTTTATTACCTACCAACAATTATTCATCAAAGTAAGGAATGTATTCTTTACTTTAGGATCAAACCATTAATCATGGTGGTTATTGCCCCTTTTTTACTCTTGTTTGTATCACAGGAGCCGTTGTTCTGAAGACAAGATGTTTTAATGGGCAAATTGTATCAACTCCATTTTGAACCGTTCGCAAGGCAACTTCTAATTCCTTTTCTACTACCGGCATCGTTATGTTTAGATTAATAATATGATGCCATAGGTCTTATAAAGTAGAAAAGTCCAAGTTCACCGAGCAACTAAAACAAAAAAAAAACAGTTCATAGACGGAATTTTCCGCAGAAATCATTTTACTATCAGATAAGAAAGTAGCTTTCCGGGTCAACGAGTGTTATGATTTATCCGTTATTGCGCCAAAATGAAAGCCATGATCAGAAAACGAGCAAGCGATGGCGGATATCCTGAGGTACTAACAGAAAGGGACACGTCGAGCTAAATTCGAGGTGATCTTTACAGCGTGTAATGCTTTCAACTCCGACACTCCGCACTCCCATCCTTTCGCAGTCTCTCGCATCCTTTACGACTTTGGTGAGTGCATTTAACCCGCATTGTTAACACTGAGACAATGTTGAGCACTCATTAAGAAGTTCAGAGCCATCCCAAGACGTCTCAACAGCGACCGCCAGTTTCCTCGTCCCTTGGGCCCGAGCGCCACATCTCCTGGGATGAATCAAACAGCCATCCCACACGGCGAGCAGTCATGGGGCTAAGGGCTAATGAACCCCAAAGGTGAATAATCAGGGAGAGGAGAGTGCAAATCACTGCAAATCAGCGTGCCGGTCTCCTGACCCCGCTCCGAAGGCTTCAGACGGGAGTCCCCCTAATGCGAGTTAAATTGCCACCGCGCCGGGCGCTGTCAAGGGCCCCGGGGGCCCACTCAAAAGTGGTTATGGATCGTGAAAGGCTCTCTCATTTCTCTCCGGGAAAAATGTCAAGCAGGAGGTAAGAAAGTAAATGGCAAACGGAATCCTAGCGGCGGCGGCAGCGGGTGTTTTGCAGTCGCCCATTGGAGGAGATGAGGAGTGATTACCGACGCGCGATGTTTGCGTTTGATAAGCAGGGTAATGAGGGGATGACTCGACGCACCAATGCCTCCTCGCGCCAACGATGAAGAGACTGCAGCAGTAAATCGCGTCGGTAACCTTCTGCCTCTCAGTGCATGCGTTTGAGGCTACGATTTATGACATCGGCAAAAACCTTGCAAATGCCATGATGTACAAATTTACTGCTAGGTTTTCGATATGACCAAAATAATGGAAAATTTGTTTCCGAACGCTTTCTCTCCAAAGCCTTTGTAAAAATACTGACACTAATAATTAATGAAAACTTTTTGATATATCGTAATCAAATACATCGTCAGAAAGCTATGTATTGTCATTTAAAAATGCGTATTTTCTCTCTCAGATTTTATATCTGCTTCCAAAGGAATATCAGGATCGTCAATCATTCGTCATTTTCTTTAACATTAGGCCAAACCAATTCGAGCTACGCCAATGAAAATAACACTAATCACTGCATTAGTGGTAACATATTCTATGGTGGTACTCATCCCTTTGCTTTTAATGCCATATGTTAGTGTAGGAGAACTGTTTTTTCGATACGCGAGCTGATTGATGCCATAAACTTTCCATTACTCGCCTGGCACTCATGAAAATATGAAAACTATGAGCTGAAGATCTTTGGAAACAAAACAATATGGGCACATAGTAGATCAGAATTGTAATTGTAAATTTATAATTTGTAAAATATCTGGTGAAAATAATGATGATCAATAAATAAATTTTATTTCTTGAAAGGTAGATGATTTAAAAGATTTGGGTCGATAATTCGCCAAACTGCTTGCTTTTTCAGAGTGCGTAACGCTAAGGTACCTGCTTTTGTAGCCAGAACCAAACAATATATGAATGCATCTTTCATTTGGAGTTAACATTCTTATGTCCATGATTAAGAAGGTATAAAGGATTTAAGGTTTTCCCGGCGAATAATATGAGTGAAAGTTTCTCGGGTTTCACACCGGGTAAAATTATTTAAATGGATCAACGTTTCGATGGTTGGCTCAGCCATCGTCATCAGGATAATGAGTTGAGCGAAATTTCAATTTCATGAGTTTCCCAAAATCCACACTACTTTCCCGGTCGTCCAAATATTGGGAAAGAATAACGAAAGAAGCGATATTGATACAGATGGAGAAAAATAATATCACTAGAGACAACGGCTTCAACTTAAGAAGGACTTGGCGCCCAGTAATTGAAGAAATTCAAAGAACACGTAACGGCTTCCACTACAATGGGGCATCTGTGGCTATATATATAACCGCCAACATCCTCGCTCAACTCATTATCCTGATGACGATGGCTGAGTCAACATTCGAAACATTGATACATTTAAAAAATCTTACCCGGTGTGAAACCCGAGAAACTGTCACTCATATTAAGAAGGTAGGTGGTCATTGGTCAGTAATCTTAGTTAATTATCGATATCAGCGGTGGAAATTGCAATTAAAGAATGAGGATAACTACCTGATCATGCGTAATTACTATTTATAGGGAGGAAATAAAGTACAGAAAAAAGAAACTCTTAGCGAAAGTTATACTTCTCATCAGGTAGCTAGGCTATGACCAAATTTGAACGTGATAGGTGCAGACTAGAGCAAAATAACAGGGGAAAATTAATTGAAAAAGCAAAGGAAGGGACCATAAGGGAAAGAATTAGTGAGATTGGCTCAGAATTTCAATAAGAGACTTAGGACCTTGCGAGGTCCACTAAAACGGCCTCCATCCGACGTTGATGTTAATAAGAGAGCCCTCTCGGAGACCGCGAAATAAGACCGCTGCAAGGAACGGGGTAGGCTACTTCCTACATAACCGCTTTCGTGCGAACTTTATAAAAATTACGGTGCAAAAATGAAGGAGAGGTATAATTGGCGAGGGCCGAAGACAATTTCCCTCTAAACTCCAGGAGGTTGGAAAATTGGAATGAGAGCATGTGTTTCGGCAATCGTTTAACAGCATCTCTCCGACATCACCACAGCCAAACCCCCTTCCCTTAATTTACTTACTCTCTCGCACCACACTTTTCCCGCCCCCCGACTTGCAGTTTCGCCAACGCCTCCTCCTCCCACCAGGCAGCAGCGGCTTCATAAACCTTCCGAATGAGTTATAAATCCACCCGCCCTCGTCGCTTACGCGCCACAAACCCCTTTTGAAAGCGACGCCCTCTTACCGTTACACCTCATACCCTCCCTTGCTACCTGTTCCCTAAACACTCTCAACCTTCGGCACATTTCCCTTCCTCCCTCTGGCTCTCTTCGCCCAGCTTCCAACCCCCCAACCTCCCCCTCTAACCTCCCCTACCTCCTCCAACCTCCCCAAACTCTCGGGCTCGACTGCAAACTGACTTACCTTCTTCCCCATTACGCTTTTTCAACCCTTTAGCACCTCCGAAACAACCCCTGTCTCACTCCCTCTCCCTCCCCCATTCCCACCACCCCTCCCGCTGTAATTCCCTTTACACCTTCCCGCTGTCACTACCTCCGGGCACTTAAAATTCCTCCTCACGTTTTCCCCTCCTTCCCACCCGCGGCCCTCGTCGGTTTTTTTCCAATTTCAAGAGATACACCACTCGATTAAAATTGTGTCGGTCTAGAGCCTTCATTGTACTCCTCGTTTTTTTAAACCATTTATCCCTTGTCTCTCTCTCGCCGTATCTTGGGGTTAAAACACCTTGCTGGAGTTTAAAGGGAAACGCACGAATTGAAATAAAAATGTTTGCGGATTAGGAGGAATCGTTAGAAATACACAGCGAATGAAATGCTCATGGTTCCGTTTCCAAGTGAACTGGAGCGAAAATTCTATAGCTCGGTTTTCATGATAAAAGGACGAGTGATGACAGAATTGCCTTTAAAATCTCATTACCTCCGTTCTTAATGGAGAGGAATATTTGTACAAAATTTTAAAATGATTCGCCGATTCATCAAGTCTATTATATTTTACGCATCCTTAAAATGTTATGGCAGCCTCTCGAAAACTACCCTCTTCTTCGATTTCACGTCCTTCCTCGATGTGCTCCACGCCTCGTACCCCGAAAAGTTCTTCTTGAAAACATTTTGCTTTCAAAATTGTGTTTAGCAAGCAGCTCTGCTTGAATATGTAATACAGTTATTTATCGCCAACTATTCTCCTTGGTGCGTCTCATCTTCGGTACGTTTCTCTGTTTGTCACTTTACCCTTAATAACTTTCCTGAGACTTTATGCATTTCCGATGCCATAGTTTCTTACACAATATTAAAAAACCAGCTAAGTTTGATAAGGCACGTAAAATGGATCAATCGTATTCGCAATGATATTTCTAAAGCCAAAACTCTAATTTTGTGATCAATTATTGTTTGAATATCGCATGCATTGAGGTCCAGTATGATGTAAACACTCTAATAAATCCAGTACCGAATTAAAACTTTTTTAAGAAGTTAAGCGGCTGAGTGGCAAAGAGTTCTAAGATCCCCGTATCAAAATGCAATTATTTCGAATAAGTATTTTCAAAAACTATTTTTCTATGTCGTTAGCAGAGCAAGGGACAATGTCCCTGGGACATGGATTAATTCATCTATTAAGACTCTGACTCAATTTGTTTTAAACTAGGATATTTCTGTTCTATCCCTTCAGATAGGCTACGTAGGCATTCATCACATAGCTCAACAGCAAGATAGATGCACTTGAATAATGTTTGGAAGGAAAACGCCATTTATTTCGCCATCTCGATATATTTCTCTCGTTTCAAAGCATTCTATAATTTCACTGAACACTAATACGGTAAATGCCAACATCCACTCTGACTCCTAGGGATGAGAGTGCGGATAATCTTTAACCGCGATGAAAATCACATGAAAGATTTCATACACCTACTCTCAATTCTGGTCACAAATTCGTTTCGCCAATAAACGAGATAAATAGAATGAGCTTGATTTTCATCCAACTTCACGGTAGCAATTCTTTGAAAAAAATTCAGAAGGGGTCGCACTACCCAGTATCCGATCATAAACGTACTCTCGGGCACTGGAATTCCCACTCGGTACTCTAATAAAAAAAAGCGAAGTGAATCCAAAGTCTTAATCTCGCGACCAATAAAGATGGTCTTGCCTCTATTTCATTTTTATCTCCTCCCCATCTTTCCATTGCGTTTATTTTTCCCTCCGAGAGGGAACTGACTTCATTTCTCCTCCCCCCACCACCCTCATTGCCCTTATGCGTCTTCTCCTCCCGGCGAGAGGGCCTCTCTCTTTTCCCTCCCTCTGGGAATGGGACCCTTCTTGCTCCTGAGGGCCCGTTCCCACGAGCGAGAGCGGCGGCGGCGGTGGATTCCGGAGCCGGGAAAGTGGAAAGGGTGGACTCCCATTGGAAATTAATCGGACAGTGGCGGGGGTGGGACACTGGGGGGGGGGATGATGGGGGGCGGCGAAGGGACGAAAGGGCACGGGTGAAGGGTGTGGACGCTCAAAAGGAGGAGGGATGCTGCAGGCGTGGTATTCGGAGCATTTAGCGAGAGTATCGCGCGACGTCCAGGGGGTGAGGAAGCGAAAGTTGCGGGCTAAACGAATTGAAGAATAGGAGGAAGCCCATTTTAAGAGCTTAGCCACTCACCGCCCACACCCCCCAACCGCACAGCGCAAGGAATACAGAAGTAAGCGTAACTGCCTCGCGATTCGCTTCCCATCCAAGGGGATCCCGAAATAAGTATTCTTTTAGCGATGTCACACCACTCCTTTTATTACAATAAAATGAAAATATTAGTTTCAAATACGCAGGTACCGTGGACAAAGATATGGCTATGAATATCAGTCGTTTACGAATTTAAATAATTCGATTAGTAGACCTGCTGCCTGATTTGCAGGCAGTATCTGTCTGGTGTGCTCTTGAGGTGAACTTGGTGTATTTCCTTTTTTTGTACTACTGAATTACACAATTGTTTTGCTGTTTTAGGAAAGTAAAATTGCCAGTGGGGCACCTAAAACAATGCAATGTGCATAGCATTTCATATGCTAACCTATTCCGGCAATATTCCGGGGCACGTTGCGAAGGCTAGATTCCGAAACGAGAATTTTCATCCCGCTTAAATCAAAGAACCGTCTTTCATATATGCAAAAACTTAACAACCATTGATATTGTTTTCGTATTAAGGCTATAGAAATGTTAATCGTTCAAGCCTTCATTGACAATGAAGTGGACCTTTTCCATCCCCACCCAACGATAATCGTTCCCCACTCCATTTTTGTCAGCGCAGCATACACAGTTTCCATTTGGGTTTCTACCACCCGGTTGGCGACCACAGGCGGCGACCGTTAAATTGAGTTGGCTTGTAAGTATATACCCACCTTAATACATCTAGAAACTTCGGACACGATCGCTAATGATAAGTGAGAGTGATTTTTGGATTCATCCCTTCCCAAAAAGTAAAATGACAGTGGTTATATTTTCCACTCTAGTCACCTTTTCGATTACGACCGCATTTTCAATTACAATACAAATACAATGTAAATATACGGTATGAAAATCTTCTTATGAATCCTAACTCCTTGTGAATTGGTCATGATATGTATTCATATAATTTTTTTCTAATTGAGATGTAACGTTCATAATTGTTATTGTTAAATTTATGGAAATTATTACATTGATGTATATGATCTGGACCTCACAACGAGAATGATCGTTTGTTTTATTGATTGTTGCTTGTTATTTGTAAAGTGTTGGATGTTGTTAATAATGTTTTGTTCTTAGAGGACATTGTCCTAGAACAATAAAGATGTTTTCAATTCAATTCAGTTTCAATGTATGTCTGATAATTTCACCTTTTCCATTATTTACATATTTTTGTTCTTTTTGTAACAATGTTACCAATAGTTATGCATACCATATTCCCACTTTAGAAAGACAAAATCCAAAAAGTCTGACAAAATTCCACATAACATACCAGGAGATATTTTTATTAATATTTATGATGTCCATTGACCTGTAGTATGGCGAATCCGTCAAAACAAGCGCCAAATCAACGATAAGGATAGAATAGTTCAGAACCTATCACAAACTAAAAAGTAAAAGCATATCATACAGCCTATCCTTGATTAAACCCCTGAAACCTTAAGGAAAACCTCAACAATTTTGAATAGCACATCCGTTATAGGACCACATTATTTGCATGTGAGTTGCCTTCACTCCGTTTCCATGTGCAAGACAAGCTTACGAATATTTATGTCAATTGTATCCTTTAAATAGCTAAAAGGTATTTGTAAGGAGTGAATTTGTAGAATAGAATATAAAATAAAATATAAATTTATTGATCTAGGACAGAATGCCCTATGGGACATGCAGTTGATGAAGAAAAAGCTCTGTGGTATGGAAAGATTTACAAGTCATCTTGCTTAAGCAAAATGAAATTAAAAATCATTCCAGATATTATTGAAATAATCTAAAAATAAATATAATGGCATATTATACAAAAAAAATTATCAAGTTAAGTTAGTATGATTAGTACGAAAATATAAGGACATTTTAAATGAAATTTAAATTGTATTCTTTAAATGAAAATGTGGTCTGGAGTATCATACACATTTGCATGAAGAAGACAGCGAACTTTAACCGGGCTCTTAAGACAATGCTAGGACGGAGCTGTCTATATTAATGCAGCGTTTAAAACGGGAACAAAAATGTACTGAAGGACACAGAGTCCCTGGCGTAGTGCAGAAAGTATGGTCTTGGAAGTGAAATAGCTTTCCCTGGATGTTTTCAAATTGGTTTTCACTGGGTGAGCCAATGCCCGCCACCTTTTGGACAGAGAGCTCAGCGGGTTCCTTTCACAATGTCATAATCTTTTGAACCAATGTTCAATAAAGCGATAAGAGTACCGGTTCATTGAATATTACCATAGAATTTTGTCGCTTAACCCTTGAGATAGATACCAAAGAGCGTTTAAACTTAGACAGGAAGAAAATAAAATTTAAATTAGGATCCTTTAAGACAATAGGGTATTCCAAATGGAAGATGGGTACATTTAAAATGACAAGTTAAATTGTTTGCAATAGATGAACATTCGGGTTTTCAGTTGCTCTGATTCAACAAAAGACATATAAACACGAAACATATTCAAAGATAAAAATTTCAAATGTGCGTTGAGTTACTCAAATATAAAAACATCATTAAATACAAACGCTCAAGAGATTAAATCGTTGAATTTCTTAATCGTAAAATTGTTAAATCGTTATTTAGTGACAATGGGAGCTGAGAAAAAGAAACGAGTAAAATCAGGCAATAAAGGAGGAAGATGGAATCCTTGGAATGAGATAAAGGCTGAAATAGCGGAAATAAGAAGAAAATGGAGACAGAATACTTACGCGATCTGGGAAAGTTTCTCAAGGTATTTTTTTGCAGCTTTTAAGAGCTTGGGTAAGGGCATTTTGGCAGGTGCATTGGGTGCAACGAGGGAAAAAGGCGGGGTTTTCGGCGGATGGACGACAACGGATAATTCTTTTCTTCTTCGAGCATTTGGCAGATTCTACCGATAAGTGAAATTTGATGTGTCACTGAAGACAAGGAGGCACTAAAATCCAGTCAAAAGGGGGCACTAGTTTTTAGCCTGGTTTCTCGTCTTCCAGTCCCTCCCTTATATCAGAGATTTGCAGTAGGTTATGCGTCTGAGGATTTTTAATAAATACCAATAAGTTGGATCGTAAAAAAAACATTTTCACAATCAAGATAATCGTCAGGGCTGCATGAGAAGCTCAGACTATCGAGCTTTTCCTTTGGCCTAGCTCAGAAAATAAGTTACAGAGGGAGTTCAATGACTATAAAATGCTAGTCCTCATGTAATTCTATCGATCCAGTACACAAATAAGGTTCAAAGTTGATCTAAAAACGCAACATAAATCCGCCTGAGATATTTAATATGATCGCTAATATGCCATCAACCCTGTCCAGAAGTAAGACATCGACCTGCCACGAACATGTAAGTGTGATGCCGACGGTGTGATCCAGGGCGACCATAAAAAGTAGCGTGTAAGATAAGAAGAAAAAGGTAAGGAAAAGCATGTTACGTAAGAAGAAAAAGTTTCGTGTTTGTGTTTTTCAAAAATGCTGAAAATGCACTCGTGGCTGATTAAATTTCATTAATTGTTGAAATTAATAAGTTTAGTATACGAGTTTACCTACCATTTCATTAAAATATTACCAAGGGCAACGAAAAATCAAAAACTTAATAATCAGCCAATGAGGTTATTAAATACTCGCGAGTTTATTTAATTATGTTATCCCAGCATATCGAGGTAATCGCGAATACCTCGATATGCTGGGATAACATAACTAATAAAATCAGGTACGTGGGTTTCCTTCAACAAGACATTCTCCCTATTTTGGTAAAACGGAAGCTTAAACTTAAAAAAAGAGATAGTTTCCACATTTAAAAAAATAGTCAAACTAGGGAAAGGACAGATATTAGCGTGCTGATGACTAAAATATGAACTGAATGCTGATTGGGGTGATAAGCCTAACCAATGCATTATATCAATATTATTATATTAAAAAATCTAGTATAATGAGGATTGTGTTGACCTAAGCAATGGTTAATGATATTTTAGTTGAGGATACCATCCGACATGAATTCAATAACGGGACAAAGAATTTACTTTTCCGATTCTCCTTCGCCACATTTACATAAGCTGGACCACAATCCTCTATATTACCTGTTCAATATCCCAGACACTCCAAAAACTATGTATTCGGCACTGATTTATACTTAAACGTAATTTGGAATCTAATTTATTGCATAACATTTGATGAAATAGGGAGGTACTTAAATTTAATTCGGCGAATAAAAACATGTTTGTCGGGATAAAAATCATTTTTCAAACGTTGTAAAGGGTCTTAAAACGTATATTTCTTTCTCATCATCAAACGTCTATATTAATACCCCAAAATATTTCAACCTTTAGAGCTGAGCAACCCTAATAAATTACGTCTTTAGCAAGCTCGCGCGCCCGCTGCTTCCGAGGGCGCTAGGGGGGGAAATTAAAATCCCTGACGCAACCGCCGTCTGTCAGCTGTTTAAATTGCAATAGTCCTTCATCCAGAGACGGGAATCGACTCCCGCGGGCCCTTTTCCCCTCGAAGGTATCCGTATACTCTTTTATTTCGGCGATAACGGGATGACACCTGCCCGTAATGGCCGCTGACAAGATTGAGAACAGTGGAGAGGATATTAAAATACCGCGAGGTTTGAGGTGGTGACGTGAAAAATGGAAGCCGATGATTTGTACCTCGCTTCGCGCCATAGACGGCGGCGAGAAGAACGAAAGCTCTCTTTCGAGAGAGGAGACGTCTTAAGACGGGAAAAGGAGGCGAAGATCAAGAAGAAGTACGGGGTTGTCTGTCTTCCTATACTAATCTCTCCGCTTCGGAGAAGATGGGTAGGAGGCCAGGGACGGCGGTAACCGAGGCAGTCGGAATGCGTAAAACTAATCGTCAGCAAAACCTTCAATCCTTCAACGCGTCATCGACATCTCATAGCACAAAATTCATTGCCAGTCAAAGAGACTTTTCACCGCGCTCGGGAAGCGGGAGTCGGGGGGAGAGGGCTGGGAAAAACTCAACAGTTGACTTAAAAAGTCCCCGCTTGCGCTGATTCATTTTTTCATTTAACCGGGAAAAAATTGCAGAAAAATCTGCGTCGAAATGGCGGCGTGAAGTCATTTATCAGAGAGAGAGAGAGTGAGGGGAGAATGAGTGCTGCAATCTAGCGGTGCGATCGGGAGTTAGGAAAAAAGGAGAACTGGATTTGCACATGAGTGGTGCACGTGTTATCTCGATTCGCGATCTGCGATAAGTGGGAGGGGATAATTAATTCTCGTTCCGAGATTAATGCGTAAATCTATAATCATAACGATTGAGACATAAAGATGGGACACGGCTTGGGGAGGGTAAATGTTGAACAAATAATGAGAAACAGCGTCACTGGAAGTTACAAGCTAATGTGGATTTGAAAGGCTGTCTTGAGAAACACATACTAAGCATGCTATAATGATTAAAGAAGCGATAACTAATGAAATGTATTTCGATTAAGATTCTCTCTCACATCTCTTACTTAGCGACGCAGAAATAAATATTAAGATTTCTTCAGATTTAATAATTTTGATGTAATCAGAGTAGGTAATTAGAATCCTCGACATTGAAGATATTTGGACATTGGAATTGCACACTTAAAAAAAGTTGATAAACTTGATAAGATACATTACGCAAGTTTCATGTCAGCGTCGTGGTAGTATAATGACTAGAAGGAGCAATTTATGCGGAAAAAATATAATACGTACACGGTACTATGTACACACATTATCATAGGTATAAAAGCATGTGCGCATCATGCGTTTTTAAACCTTTTCTGGGGTGGAAGCCATTCATATAATTCTTTCTCACTCCAGAATTAAGAGCATCAGCCAGGGACCGAGTCTCAGTACCACTTATCCCTCCAGCCTCAAGTCTGTTGTGGCGGTTTTATCGTAATACGAGTACTCATACAAACCCAGAATGAGGTCGCCTTCACTGTTCTGTATGGCGTCGACGTAATGTTTAGCCAACAGGTGACGGAGGGAAGGTTTTAAGACCTAGAGAAGAAGCATTTCAGATTTCGGAAAACAATTCTCTCCAAAAAAATAAATAGGGCGAAAAAAAATTGGTGAAGAGAGCAATGCGAGGAAATGGATAAGCTGCTAAAAGAGGATAAGCTGCAGGGACGAGGATGAGTTGTACCCTTAAGAGGAAATTTTAACAGGTAGTAAGTGGGGTAAAACGATACCAAAGGTTATGGACAAAACAGGGAAGATTCCGACTAAACTGAAAAATGTCCAGGACTGGAGGTGATACGTGGAAGGGCTAGGGCTATAAAAAATGTACTAGACCTGTTAATTAAGATGTAGGGAAAGAAAGAACAGTAGATAAGGATAACCACGGACCGGAGATGCTCGACAGCAAAATAGAGAAAAAATTACGAGAGATGGAGGTAAAAAAAGCTGTGGGAATAGATAAAATCCCTTCGGAGATACTGAAGCATTTCAGAAATAACTGGAGACGAACATTATTTGAACTAATTCGTAGGATTCATGAGGAGGGAATAATGCCAGAGGACTTCGGGAAAACAGTTTTGATTCCTATCCAGAAAAAGAAGAAAAGATCAGAATGCTAAGATTTTATAACAGTCAGTTGAATTTCTCACGCGGCAAAAGTAGTACTAAGAATCATCAATAAAAGGTTAGAGACCAAAGTAAATTCCAACCTAGACGATGACCAGTTTGGATTCAGGAAGGGGAAGGAAACTCGGGACGCAACTGCGATAAATATGTGTAGAGAACACTTATGGAAAAGGAACCTAGATATCCCCATCAGGATATTTTTACTTATTCCTTAGAAATGAAATGGCGTGTGACGGAGTATATTGAGACAAACTAATGAATATACCAATGAAGAGACTAATTCCAAACTTATCTATGGCCCAAGCGGAAAAGTTGAGGATGATATAAGGAAAATTAAGATGGGCTATTATAAGTCGCGGGGTAACGCAAGGTTGCCCGTTGTCGCATTTGATTTTTAGTATTCATGCCGAGGAAGTGGAAAGAGAGGCATGGGAAATGCTAAATGTGGGAATAAGAGTATGACAGCTGATAAAGATAGATAGATTCGTGGAAGATGATGGTTCATTGATCGATCATCCAAGGGATTGCAGACACTGTCAGAAGCATTCGAAAATCAGTGCGTTAAGTGTAGAATGAAGATTAGTTTATGAAAAATTAATAACATTTTTTAGACAAAGAAAGCGAGGCTGCTCATTACAGTAGGAAGGCACAAACTGGAAGAAGTAGAACAATATAATAACTTGGGTGTTACGTTGGAGGATAATGGGCATAGTAGGAAAGACATGCGGAGGAGAATAGCACCAGCGAAAGACGCGTTCAGCAGTTCGCAGGAGCAGATGACGGGGAAGTTGGGTAAGAATGTAAAGAAAAGGTTGGCGAAGAGTTTAATATGGAGTGTAGCACTTTATGGGGCAGAAATTTGAGCTCTGAGAAAAGAGGACGAAAATAGGCAGCAGGGGTTCAAGATGTGGGTGTGGATGAGGGTGCAGAACGGAAGACGAGGTGCTTGGTATGGTGGTTGAGGAGGAGAAAGTTCTCGAATAGATTAGCAGGAGGCCGAGAAGGTAATTGGAATAGGTAAGAGGGGCGAAGGGATGCGGAAGACCATGATATATAGAGGAGGATGTCGGGTTAGGGAGGGGAGGATTGAGAATGGGATTCATGGACGGGATGAAGAGATCGGACGTACGCTGAAGAAAGAAATCGCGTAAGAAGATAAGGGCCGACGCCTGTAAAAAATCCAGAGGGTTCTTACTACTCCTCCATTTAAGACTCTCTAAACTGGTAACAATAATAAATATAATTATTATGCCTGTCGACGCGCGGATAAATGCAAAGCAGAGCACTGAAGGCACTTGTTCTTACATTAATTGACATACTTCCTAGGCCTCTTACGAGCCACCGCTCCCTTATCCTCCGAGATATACTTCAACACAGAGTAGTAATTACTTTTTTCCATACAGTCATCACTTAACGTAAAGATTTGGAAGCCACACCTTTCCGATTCACCTCCCGTACCACTAACGCGACGCTTTCCCGCATCAACTCTCCCGGAGGGCTTTGCTTCGGGTCTTGCGTCCTTCGGCACTTTTCTCGTCTCTTGCCCCCTGAATAGGAGTCATTCGGTGAAATATCGAACGCCATCACCCGACAGGGACTTCTACAGGGTGCCGTTAAGGGAGAGAAGGGGGGTCGGGAAAGCCAGGGAGTGGAGTGGAGAAAGGGCGCTAAAGTGGGACAATTTTTCAGACGCCTTTCAAGACGGCCAGCGGGATTTTGGGCGAGAGGGATAGACAGACACTGTTGGTAAGATGAGTCAGTCGCTTCATTTAGATTCGAACGGCTTCTCCCACTCAGCAGCCCACCGTAAAAATGTGCCGAAGAAGGCAAACTCGGCAACATGGCACGGAAAGGTCCACGAAATGACAGAGACACGTCGTGAAGGCTGACTTCGGGATTCATTTCCTACTCCTTCATGGCCGGTTGCATTAAGACAAATCCACGGAAGTAAATCCAGGGACTACCCTGCTATACAACCGTCACGAGGACGGCAGGCCGTTAAGACACAAACCGTGAAAGGTGGAAAAAGAAATTGGGAGAGAGAATGGACGAAAGGTAAGTTTTGTTTCAGGGGATCAGTGCATATCCGTTTCTGGTGCATCCATCAAGTTCAAGTGGTGTAACGAAATTCTCATACCTATGCATTCGATCGTGCCACGATGCTGTTATCATAAGATTTCCATCAATACTCTTCGGTTCTATGACAGATTCTACCAGGCTCCACAGCCCCAAAATGATTGGTCCATGCTAATACAATCATGTTACGATTTACTACTTCAAACGTCCTCTACTATCCCCGTCTTAAATTATTCATCTCTCCTAATATCTGCTCACGACGTCCAAAATCCCAACTTTTATTCCAACTCATTCCCTCTTGTCAGATATTCTCTCCTAATTTATCTCTCTCATTGTGTAACTTTCTTCTAATCCACAGATATAGTATGGATAGAGTGTACAAACCAGATTTTTATGTTTGTCTATCAAACAAAGTATACCTCGTGTTTTGTCATTTTTTAACGTTCTAGAAAGGTAGTGCGGGAAGAAAACAATATCCTAACAGAAAAATCATGAAACCCAATTTTTCTGGTAACCTTAAACATGCGCGTAACCTCCAGCTCTCAATACAGCTCTGTAAACATTTTAACGCCTTCTGCTCGGCGGTAGCAGTTTTTAACGAAACACACTTAATGTTAATTAGATATCATGAATTTATACTGACTCATGAGGAGTCAATCGACCATCAGATTGACTTTGAAATAAGCGAAGACTCTCGTTGTATGGTTGATTGGTCACAGAATCTCGTTGGTACTTAGAAGATTCACCTGGAAAGTGTTCAACTGAGACCAAGTGTGGGCTACTGGTGGATAACCATCATCCTAAATTTAGGGATGGTGAGAGGATCAGCTTGGTGTGGCATGTATCCAGCCATAGAAATCAGTAAAAAGACGCGATGACACATATTGACGCTTATGCGTGTCAGCAGAAAAATACCACTGGCAACTTGCATTAAATCAACGCTGACTGTATTCCAATAAAGAAACAACATGATGATGGAAATAAATCATGCTTACTGTTTGATAACAATTAAATTTGCACTCCTAAATATGGTAGAAATACAGCACGTTATGGATCGAATAGACCAAGGAGAAAATAAATGGAGGCGACATACCACTTGATTCTTGAAGCCAATTCCGCCATTGCAGTCGGCATAGTGTAGACCTTCCTCTGGCTTACGTGTCCGGCGGTGGAGTTCGATTTTCGTCAAATCTAAGTTAAAAACCACAGACAAGGCGATGTTTTGTGACTGGTTTGGCAACACCTACTCGGCACAAAATCCTTCCCAAGCACCCCTATTCTTGCTTCACTTTCGCCCATGAACGTTCACGGTCATGCCTCCTCCATTTCAGTAGTAGCAGTATTTTTGTGAAACGTGCTTCGACAGCTAAGGTCATGTCGCACTTACTGTCTGCCACGCGCAGACAGGCAACAGCACTCGGACGAATCGGAGGATCACCCCTCCAAACTCGAGCCGAGCCCAACGATGCTTAACTTCGGTGACTGATCGGGAACCGGTGTTTCCATCGTGGCAGGCCGTTGCCCTCCTCCATTTCATTTTAACCTCCTTGGAATAGACTAAGACAAGGCTGACAAGTGAATCTCGGCGAACCATTCAAACCAACCGAAGGGAGGCATGACTGGTGAGTATAGTGAAGGAGCTAAACTTGCAGTAAACTCAATGATTTTTGCATTGAAAATCACAGTGCAGAGGGCTAGGTCATCAGTTCCTTCCCCCCTAAGTCAGTCACCTCTAGTCTCCCTGTGGGATCCAGAAAATCACTCAGACGGAGAGCATTTCGGCCATGCCACTCAACAGGATTTAAACCTTGGGCCCTCGAATCGGGAGTCGAACGTTCATTTTACTGAGAACCCACGAAGCACACGTGGGAGATAAACATTAAAAAATGAAATATATGTAGTGCAACATACATTCCATTCCTCAACATGAAGACGAAAAATCACATCAGGGAATAAAAGGTCAACTTCATACGAATGTGGTGGTGGTCTAGGGAATTGATCTTACCGCCAACAATTTCCCCATTCAACGTTGAAAGCTAAGTAGTCACCGCCATGAGCCGCTCAACAGCCGTTGGAATTTAAAGTTCGGAAAAATCAAGTTCATTTCATCATTTACATCAAAAAGGTGAAGTGAGCCGGATATCAAACGCAGAACTTAGGACAGTTGTTAGACAGATTGAGCTTGTGTAATAACAAATTACCACTACAGTAGTTCATTGGCATATACTGGAAACATTACTACGATAAAAACACGAAGATTTCAAAATATGGCATGCGAATCAGGAGTACTCACCAAAGGTTGAATGTGGTGATTTTTCTGAAGTAATCTGGGATTCTTTATGAAGGGGACTTCGATTTAAACGAATACCGGGCTTGCCCGGACCACTCTACCCTCAACTTCCTCTTCGTCCGCTGCACAGATGAAGGTTTTCCATGGCAGTACTCACAGTTAAGGGTCCCTTTTCCGTCCATCCTAAATTTTGATTTCACCAAAAACAGCTCGCAATGGATTGCACTTCTATATTCTTCCATCCTAGTTTAAGTGTCACGAATAACTAATAGAAAAAACAAAGATAGGCCTTCCGAGGCAAACCAAGTTGTTAAAAATTTGCTAATTCCAAGCACCAAACGCCTTAGTTCTTCATCCCGCCTAAGGCACGGAATAAATGCTGCTTTGCGGAACCTTTTCCTCTAGAAAATTGACAGTCGGCCAAGGGACTAAATCCGACAATCGCGGGGTAGCATTGCCGAACGTTCCGGCGACGACAACTTACGTTCTCAAACTGTTAGGTGTTCCTTGCAAGCTGGATGAAAAAACATGGAATCCTAAGGGCATGACTAAGCTCAGTAGAGCGATAAACCCCTTATCGGATCTCTGTCGTTGTACCAGCGGGAACTTTTTCGCTCTCATTCTGAAGGATGTAAGCTCTGGTATCAGGCTTTACCATAGACGGAATTTTTTTTACTGCAACAGGCCGAATTCAAACCAGCGATGGATCGAAACACTAGGCTTGAGAGTTAAATGTGACTAAAGTCTTCACGAGTCTTCCACCAGGTATTTTTAGCTCCATATTCTGCTGCGGTCGAATTTTCGATGAGTAACGCTGCAATCGACCGAAGGACGTTTAGAGAGTTGAATGTAGTGAATCCTCTCTGAAACGACGAGAGTAGGGTTACAACATTCCCGATACTTTGAAACCTTCGGGAATCGAGACCAGCAACTCGTATTTGCCAAGAACTATCGAGAATTTCCAGAATAATCTCTTTTATTTCATTTTCATACATCATCAATAGTAAATACTATTAACATTAAAGCTGTAATGAGGGCTGAGCATGAGTAACTGGGGCTTGTGGATAGGGAGAAAGTAGTCTTGCGGACGGATTTATATGATAAGTTGACGCAAAATGAAGTTGGAAAACTTAGAAGTTCGTAAATTAAGGTCGACCGTTAATCCATGAGTAGTGAATCTCTGGCCCAGATCGCTAGACATGGAGTCACTTGGGCTCCGACGAACAGTATCATTGTAGCTAGGTTTCTCTTACATTTGAGGTGATTTATAAATTATAAAACTTTAATTAGTATGGGGTTGAAGGATTAGAGGTCATATGCGAATTTTTCTTTGAAATAACTATCATGTACCTAACTGCAAAATGTCAAGATAAACGGCTCATTACTTCATTCATTCCGAGGCTAAATAGAAAGCAGTGATGAGCCCATTGGAACCCAATTATCCCTCGTGAGCTCTACGGATGTATTAGGTTTAATAGGTGTAATACGTAGGTTTCTAGCAGTGTGCAAAATTTAATGTAGTAAGCGATATACTACACATACTGATTGGCCCTAATTATAAGAATCAATATGACGTGCTAAATTCAGATACTATGTAAAAGCCATTTGGCGCACATGAAGTGGTTGGCCAACAAAATACCCTCACTGAAAGCTCACTGGAATTTGCAAATATTGATCATTAATTTAATGTCAGCCATTAAAGGCTCGGGAAAAATTTCACTTTCGTAGCCATTGCTCAGGTTGCCAAGGAAATATGCTATTATTGAAATCGGAAAAATTGAACATTTTGGAATTGAAAACGTAGTTTTTAAGCCAATAAAAATAGATTGCAAGAATTAATAACTTCTTTCTTTCTGCCACCCGTTAGTGAAAAGTTCAACACTCTACCTTGATTGCAAGTAATTGCAATAAAAAAATCAAAAAAGAAACCACTGCACTGATTCCAATGATTTTATTAGGGGAGAAAATATAGGGGTCCTTGTGGCCCTTTTTTATTTAGCCTATGGCACTCCTTAGTATAAACGCTAGAATCATGCAATATTTCAAGTCAATCGATGCCGTAGTTTTCTAGGAGAAGGGTAACGAACATACAAACAGACAGCGACCGCTACATGTTTATTTGTTAGTATATATGACTGCTTTGATAATAATTCAATAATAGCAATTACTGTAACTTCAACTAGGTCCATTGAAAAATGAATTCCATCTCATGTTAAAACCGAGAAAATTGCGCTGATTATTAATGCAAGCTATTAAGTTTGTTAATTAAGTTTGTATCAAATTTTAAGGTCACGATTTGAGTTTACTATTCACCAAAGCGTACCATGGGAATAATCACGTGATGCGCTAGTATGTAGTCAGGCTAAATTAATGCAGAATTCAAAATATGTGTCGCTGGAAACTCTCCCACCATGACCAAACAATTTGCCTCAACCAAAATGAGAAAAGAAGCACGATAAATGCATAAGCATCGTCTTCAGGTTGTGAACCTCCAGATGATACTGACACGTTGAAGCCCGGGTTGTATTTATTTTCCATGCGTGTTCTTTGTAACTTTATAAGTGTGTCATAAACGTTAACAACGCAATACTGCAAAGCTAAGCAAAAAAGTGTAACAACCAATATAATATATCGAAATATATAAAACACTTTGTATCAATTGAGTAATGAGAACCTACCTAACTAAATGAAATCCTTAAGAGTAGGAATAAGTTGCACTTATTTTGAAGAAATACGTTTTTTAATGAATTCCACTCGTCAGTCAAATTTCGACACAAATATTTAGCCTATCACTTAGGAAGTTCATTCATTCTTGCATACATAAATCGGTACAAACATACCATCACGCCATTCCTTTTCAGGGAAGGCAATGTCAAATAAGTTACTCATAAATCTGTTTCACTATACGACAATCACCCATTCTCTCAACGAACGAAGCGCAATACTTTCACATATGTCTATTGCTGGGGCATCCAACCGTAACCACCAAGATATAAGGACATCACAAGGTAGTAAGGGAGACGTGTGACGTCATCACGAGCGGTGTCAGAACTATCCCAAGATGGCCTAGGAAATTGCTAGCGCTGCTGTGTTGTAGCCATTGTTCACTGTAGTCGCAGCTCATAAGGTTTATTTGTGGAGTGTGGTTCTGTCTACGGTGTCAAAAGTGTTTACAAGAAGAAGGGAAACCTTTACAACGGACGAAGAACTTCGTGCAAAATGAATTCTTGCAATTGGCTTAGGGGCAACAAAAACAGCTAGGTATTTATATAGTTATAAATTGTATAGGTTCTTTCAAGTGATGAGGAAAATTTTAAGTTTTTATATGCTTAATGGCTCCTCGCCGATGTTATATCGTAATGGAATAGAAACTCTTACGATAAGGGATAATGGTAATTGTGTTCGAAGTCTCCGTGTGTAGTGCATGCGTGTAAATAGGAAGAACTCACTGTGGAAATTCGTTCATCATTGCTTTACGTTATTTTTTATTTCAAACCAGCAACTCAAGACCCCATTAACTCTGACGCTTGCCTTACAATTATCATTCATCACCTTCATAATATTAAATAACTGCTCATCTTAATGATTCAAATCTCCCACAACTTATTTCTACTTACCCTGCCATACGCCTTCTCCAAATCCACATATGCACAATATACTTTCTTTAAGACGCCCATACATTTCTCTATAACTTGCTGAAGTGCAAACAGTTGATCCGTACATTTCCTCCAAGGCATAAACACACCCTGCACACCCCATTTTCTGCCAATAGTAATTGTTATATAATTTTTACATTTGGCATTCCCACCCTTTCCTTTGTACAGCGGAACTATCTATTAACACATTCTTCCATTCTGTTGGAACAACAGGAGATTTCAAACATGAATTATACAGTACACACAAGGGACTAATAATCAACTTACACAGCAGTTCAACATTTCACTGGATATCCCATCTAAGCCTACAGCCTACATATTTTTCAATATTCTCACTGCCGTCACGACATTCTCACAAATCTGCTTTTCCTTACTGACATCATAGCATACTAATTGGCTATGCACACCCTCATCGCCTGTAAGTTACCGAGTAATTCTTCAAAATAACCTCTCCAACAGTCCATGGCATCCTTTTCAATCCACACGATCTCGCCACTTTTGTTTGTTCTTGATTGGAATCATTCCCCTCCTCTCACCTAGATTCGCCTTTTTACTTCCAAAATAGCTTTTTATTGCCTTCAAATCTACTCTGAATTCTAATAGCCTCATCCGCATGCATTATCTCCATGTTCTCTTTCACAACGATTTTGATGCATTAATATAAAATTTATTACATGTATATTTTCGTTGCTTTTGGAAGAAAAATCAGGAGGTACATAAGTAGGTACTTGAGATAAGTAGAGCTTAGATTGAACATTTTACGCTCGTGTCCCCAAGCTTAAAGTGTCCTAATATGAATTTAGGAAAATGCGGAAGCTAGCATAAATTAGCCAAGTAGCGTACGGAGAATGTTGCAATTGTAATGGCAAGACGCTGCCAAAAAAAATGTGAGAGTCATTCGAGCATCATGCCTGTGAAGTTGCGATAAAATATTCAACTGGGATCAGGTATAAATGATGCATGTCATAAATTGAGGCCCTATTATCTGTAAGGCACCGGGTGAATAACGGCTGGGAATACTTTAGTGAAATATATTGATCGTTGGCAGTTAGTTCTAGGGTGTCAAAATGAATTGGGAGACGAGAAAAAGATTAAGGATTGACAAATATTCTATGATGGAGAAATGGCAGACAAAGATGAACACCATAACTAGTTATTATATTTCCTTTATTAAACCTAAGCGTTATAAGTTACAATACTCAATGTAATGTATCAAATATATTCAATGCCCTTATTTACAAAGCACATATTGGCATGACTCGAAAATACAGCATGAAATTTAAAAATCCCTCTCAACGGTTGGAAAAATAAACAAAATCTAATCAGGGAAATATTCGCCATTGCATAATTCACAACGGTACCAACACCAAGATAGTATCACATAATATCAGATATTTAACCACTCATTACCGAAGGACAAGGTTAGGAATAAGTAGAAAATTTTATCGGATAAATTATTGCCTTTTCCATTTTACGCTCTACGTATTCATCAATAAATTAACATGCAGCAAACAATACGGATTAGATCCAGGAAATGTTAGCAGTGGGTTAACTTCACCGCAAAGAAGACAAAATATCATAGCGCTAACTAAAAACAACACCAGAACAAGCCGGAATAAATGAAATGCTCATGATCACAACCCCATCAAGTTGGGTCGCCGCGAAATGACATCCGGCGGAATGGTCAATCAAATTAACTAAATTAAAGAATCCGCTTCACGCCGTCAAAAATCAACAGTCTCGCAACCAGTCTTCCAGATGACGCCGTTTCTCGGAGTGATTAGGAGGAGTCTTAATACCAACAGCGAAATACTTGGGACTTCATTTGGAGTCCTCCACGCTTCTTTATTTTGCCTCGTTGACTTTTTTCCTTCTCCGGCAGCGGCGGTCCCCCTCCACTCCCCCGAGGGACAAGCCCTCTTCGTAGCCGCCACCGCGCAGGTGATTAATAAGCCATCTGGAGGACCCCCGAGTCACTCCCCGCCGTCAAAATGACTGCTCGTCCCTCCTTAAATGCACTTGGTGATTGAATGATTGCTTGTCCCGGGGGAGAAATGTCGCTGCCTCGGTCGAGTCTACTGCTCTTTCATTTCGGGAGGGGAGGAAGGGAGGGGGGAGGAGGAGGAGAGAGTGCGGAAAAAGGAACGCTTGTTCCGAATTCCGAACCCGTGGACAAAAGGGTAAGCTAGGCCTCTCCCAGTCCCCGAATCTCCTCCTCCCTCCTCCTCCCCAATCCGAGCTTCCATATTTATTACATATATGAAAACGGCAGAGCCTGTACATATATTGAAGGGTCGGCCGCCTGCCAAGCTCGCGATGAAAACCCCTCCTTGACAGCCAGTCGTCCCAAGCTGCGATCCAGGCGAACGGCAGTCCTCTTTTTATCTTTTTTCGAAGAAGGCCCCAAAATGCGCTCGCTCGCTCCCCTCCTGGGTGATGCGTTAGCTGGACAGCAGTCCGGTACCTGAAGGGAGAGACGAGAGAGAGAGAACGGAAGCAGGTGAGACGGGAGAATCGTGACATGGGACCGCAAACAGGACTCTTCGTGAATTCATTACAATAGACGGTGAATGCCAAATGCAAGCGGAATAATACCGACACTTGATCGGAGGACAACATTGTAAAAACAGGGCATGAGATTTCCAAAAGTGAAAGCATTTTATTACACTTTGTAGTACTCGTAATAAAAACACCACAGTTACATTTATTAAATTTTGTAAATAATACCTACTCATTTCCAAAACACGCTTTTTCACTGGGCAACAATGAATGCAAGCCAAAAAGCATGTGCTTAAAAAATATGCAATGAAAATATGAAAAAAAAATTACGTAATGAATGGGTATTTTGACACAAAAAGCACTAAAAATGGAAAACAAAAATACTGACTTCCAAGATTCTACAGTATACGGATCCACTTCAAAGTACCAAAGCAAATTTATTGGGATAGAATAAACAAGCATATGAGACACATATTCACATAAACACATGAAAATTAAAAAAAAAACTACGTAATGCTAAAATGAATGTGTCTCTGTAGAAACAAGAAAAATTGCTGAGGACTCCTGCCTGAGTTACCTGAGCTCAGGGAGAGAATAAGCGTTCGACTGATGTAGTTACGAAGGAAATATAATAATTAAAGAAAAAGTAAACTTTAATTAGGTTTTCGCTTCTTCCTTTCCTTTTACTTACATCGGTTAGTAAAACATTGAATCTCAATAAAAAAAATCAATAGCTTTCAATATAGAAACATTTAAACATTAGAAAGCTACGTAAGAAATTTAAATCAGATTTGGCGAAAAAACTGTTACCATTTGCGAATTTAAACACGCCTCGAGTGCCTTTAAACATGCATCAGCCTAAAACATTACCCATTTTTAAAAATAACCTTAGTCCCTTAATATAAATTTAAAGGGGGGGGGGGGTAAAATTCGGTACCCCCAGGGTAGAGAAAAAATATATATATATCGGTTTACGACGTTCTACGTCTTCCGATTCCCAATTTCCATGCCTCACGATCATTCCAGAGTTCTTCATCTAATCCTCTTTCTCTATCTCTTGTATCCAACTTTTCCTCGGTCTGCCTCTCCTGCGTCTTCCTTCCGGGTTCCACAGCAGCATTTGTTTCGGGAGTCTTTCATTTCCCATTCGTTTTACGTGTCCATACCACCTCAACTGCTGCGTTATTATTTCATCTATTATCGTATCATTAACATTCATTATTTCTCTAATTCTTTCATTCCTTACCCTTTCTCTTTTTGATTTACCGGCTGCTCTTCGCCAGAAGTCCATTTCAGTCGTCAGTAACAGTTTTTCTGATTTCTCCGTTAGTGGCCATACTTCACAGCTGTAGGTTACTATGCTCTTTACTATAGTATTATAAATTCTCTTTTTGTTTTCATTGGATATTTTATTATCCCACAATAAGCTATTTAATAGTGTTATTGCTTTTTTGCCTTTATTGCATCTATCCCTAATGGCTACCTCCATTGTTTTACTTTCTGCAATTTGCATCCCTAGATATTTATACTCTTTACAGTGTCCTATTTGTTGCTCACCTTCTAAAATAAGATTCCGTTGCATTCCTCCCATATTTTGTTTTGTCGATACTGATATCAAGACCCCAATTTTTGTATTCTTCTATTTTTTTCTGGTCTTATATTCTAAATCTTCATAATCTTGTGATAGAATAACTTGGTCGTCTGCATAGCTTAAGGTGTATTGGTCGTCTGCATAGCTTAAGGTGTATATGGTACTTTCTTTCAAAGGTATTCCCATGGAGTTGCATTTCCTTTTCCAACCCTTTAGCACTTGGTCTAAATATATTTTAAAAAGTGTGGGGGAAATACAGCAGCCCTGTCTTAGACCTTTATTAAAAAAATGAGTTGTTCTAATACAAAAAAACACAGGCTATAATTATTGACCAATTCAGTAGCACAGATTAGTCGAATATCAGTTATAAACTGGTGAAAATGTGTTTGATCTAACACAAATCTCTTCGATCAATGCGTAATATTCCAAAATGTGCTACGCCATGAGAAAGCAAAGATTTTGTATGGATCGGGAACCTAAGCAAATGCAAAAATATTTCTGGAATATGAGGCTAAATAATTTTGGAATGTTTTTTTAAGGGATTGAAACACATTAAAAGGTCCCATTAAACGGAATTATAATTACAAGTTGAGAAATTGTGCTAAGAGTTACATTTAACCTTTTCATCCGTGCCACCCGTCCGTTTCTACACACAATATGAAATGTCATTAGCTTTATGTTCGATCACAGGTTTCCGCGGCGTTGATCAGATAATATCAATATTTTTCGGGTGACGTCCGAGTACGTTGTTTAGGTTCACAACAGTTTAGCCATCTATCCTGCTAGCGTCCTCAGGTGAAGGATAGCGAGGAGGTTCTACGTTGAATTCTTATAGGGGCCAAGTTGGCTAAATAAGGCGCCAAGTTCGGCCGATTCTGCGCCCAGTAATGGAGCAGTATCGTGGTTGCGCGGGAGACTAATCACTCTTTTCCAAGCGCTGTGGAGTGGGTATCATCTTTTCAATTGAAGCTCATAGGCTTTTTAATTATTCCGATGGCTTCTCTAATTATTCTCGCGAAGTACCTATTCTCCTTGGCTATTATTTTTGCGTCTTCAAATTTTATGGTATGTCCCAGTTCACTCCATGCGTGCTCTGATATGGCTGATGCTTAAAAACCGTTGTGAACCTACACAACATACGCGGACATCACCCGAAAAATGTTGATGTCGTCATAAGTCTTACATTACACACTTATTCGAAACTTTTAACAACTCTAAGGACGTTTCTCTATCGTAACAGGGCAACATGTACATCTGATGACACCCAACAGTATGAAGGCGAGATTACTACCACTTTCAATTCGGGTTCACGGCGATAGCGAGCCCGCCCTTCGGATCTCAAATGGACCCTCGCCGCAAGAGCTTCCCACGCCCCTCCAACCACTCACCCACATGGACACATAATAGATTGAATCCCTGACCACCACCCCCCACCCACGCAACTCTCTTAGCAGCCTCCTCCTATTAGTGCCCCCCCCCACTCCTCCCATCTCCTGCACTCGTCTCAGGCCCTGCTCTGCTTTTCCTCTCATCCCGGAGTGACTTATGGAATGTGAGCACCATCTTGACAGCGCTGCTAATAGGAGCATATCTCAGCGCCGCCGGGGAGAGGACAGCGGATGGCCGCCGTTCGATCGGGAGTGGGCCGCTCGCTGGCGGGGTTGGGGAGCGTGACAAGTGCCCTCTCTCCAGTGCCCCCCCCCCCTCTCCGTCAACGACCGAATTAGAATGCCCCCTGAGCCGAGTGCTCTCCGACAAGCACGAGAGGAAGAGAGGGCGCTGTAATGTCTCCATCCGATCCCCGTGATGACTTTTCCCCGAATGATTCCATCGCTTTCGGCGACAAAAAATATGAGCGACGACCAACGCACAATGTGACTCAAATAGAAACAAGAGCGTCTGGTTCCAAAGGACCGGGCATGGTTTTTTACGGCAATTTTCGACCATACAAATGGACATCCGTAGGCCCTAAATTATTAAATGACCCCATGAGTACCATCCTTGCTCGTACTCTCGTGAAAGTTTACCGGAGCATTAACCATCACTGCATATCATTACATGGAAACGGAGAATAAAGTATTCCGCGGCATATTTACCAATGGCTCAGATAACTCACACGATTATCATTTGCGATTTCGATGGAATCTATAAATACACAAAGAGTACAAATCTACTTTAATACTGCTCCTACAAAGTTTTCACGTCTCATGATAAAAAGGTAGTATTTACGCGAACCGTACGGGGATGCATGGATTTTCAGGACATCTGCAGAAAGCAATGTCAAGGGATTATTATAACCCACTGCCAAATTTGATGTTAAACGTTACCGTTTTTGCAAAAGTTAAAACAAAACCCACCGGGAAGAGTTTGGCCTAAAACGACCACTGAAAACGATTAGAAAGTCAAAATCACCTTTGAAATCTCTAAAGAATTCCCTTTCACATGCGAATCACTTTAGTCCTTTCCTTATTATCTCCCCTTTTCTTGGCTGGTGGTGCTTAACACGTCCTGCCATACGCCCCGGCGCGCGGGGGCTTGCAATAGCATGAGTAGGTATAGATGTAATAGTGAGAAAAACCAACTTGTCCCTTCGTCGGCTAACAATTTCGATCACTTCCATACATTCCAATATTGCTCCCCTCTAGCAACCCTGACACGTAAATATATTCTTCCTTCAAGGGGCAATACTGCAGATTATGAACACAATCGTGCATAAAAGACAAAAGACGTGAGACTGAGTCCACAAAATAAAAGATCCTTCCAAAAAGCGATTATGGGGAAAATGATAAGTAAAAACAATATTAGCACATACTTCATAGAAATGGTAGATTCATCGGATTCAGAAACTCAACTTGAGAGGAAATGGAATCGTGGCTTCGAGTCCAGGTAGCGAGGGAAAGCTGATTGTGTTTTAGCATACGCAGTAATTGCGATGGGAAGTACCCACCAAAGCGTCCTCGAGCGTAAGGTAAGGGCCTATTGCGGAGGCATGGCGTAGGCAGGGTTGGGGGCAGGGTGTTTTGTAGGGCGGCGGCGGCAGCAGTCTCCACCCCCTCCTCTTCGTCTTTGGTTCGGAGGCGGGGAGCGAAAGGCGTGGTCGCGACGGCCTCCCCACTCCAGGCCCCCGCATCCCCCCCCAGGGATATTCGCAACATCGGAGCGTGGAGACGAAAAGGAGGCTAGGGCCAATCACAGCGTCCAAGAGATAATTTTCCCACCCCGAATGCGTTCAATGGTCGATTGCACACATGAAAGCTTGCACATAGATATTACGCAACATCAAAGAGAAAGTTTGACACTAAATGGATTGAGAAGAAATGAAAAAGCAACTACATATGTACTTTGAAAACAGAGTAATTATGATTGACTGAGGTGGTTAGTTCGTCGAAAGAGAATTATGTCTTAATGAATAATACGATATCAGTAAAGCCTATGAAAATCACAAACACCACTTAATTGGGAAAAGAAAATATAGGTACATTTATAAAGAGCCGTGCAATGTAGGAAGCCGAGAATAATTTTGATTTACTTTATGCTACGTTTCATCTGCTAATGTATGAACCACAAATAACATTAGGGGAAGACCTTGGGGTTGCCGTAAAACGGACAATTCATGAAAATTAGCCGATGAAAGCTAATGAAATATCTAACACAAATTTTCAGTAAAAGCAAGGAATAACTCAGACGTAGACTCTATCTTAAGTGACTCAGCTAGATTAGTGTTGTAAGTGTCTCTACGCAGTTCCGAGGCCATAATAGAAAATGACATTTGAAAAATAACAAAGCAACAAAATAAATTAAAATGCCAAAGAAATACATGCAGACTAATCATTCAACATACCTTTGCCAAAAGGGGTCTTAATTGATGGAGACCCGAAAGCTTCCACGCACTTGCGTTCTGACCCAATGAAATTCTAAGGCATTACGCATGGGTGGGTCGCGACGAACTAAAATTGAATCCTTCCATTCTTTTCAGTAGCAAGTATTCGGCTATCTCACTACTACAGCAAAGCTCTACCTCATTCTTCTGACCTTCCGTGCTACACCCTCTTGGGTTCATTTTCGTGCACCACTCCAGCGTCTCCGTCACACCCCCCCTCCCGGAATTCCTGCGTCTTCCTCTCTATCCTTCTCGCCGCCCAACTCACCGTTGGGAAGGGTGCAAGAGGGACAAATTGCTTCGGGGCGACGAGGAGCATTGTTCAAATACTTGCCGCAATTAACGGCGCTCTAGTGATCCCCCCAAACCTCCCCCTGCAACTCCTCCCTTTGTCTCTCGCTTCCAAGTCCCTCCAATCGCTTCCCCTCTCGCCTTTACAAGACGAACAACTCCCAACCGTCGCTCGAATCTTAGGAGATGGTAAAGAGATGAGAGACTACTCGCAGCAATCTTCGACTGAACCTCCAGGTCCATTAATGTTATAAGAATCGAAATATTTTCCACTTTGTCTTAAATTTAAAAGCTTAAAGAGGAATGCATTCTGTAATATTACCTAAATATTTGGTAAAGATTTCATGAATTTGAGGATGAAAGCAAATAAAATCTATTTTTTTACAACCAAGTGACAGTTTTGAGTCATTCGCTAGCCCTATTTTCATTTTTGTTTATTGCTTCAAAAACTAATGTGCCTCGTGAAGGTTTCAGCTCACAGACTTCTGAGTCTACTATCTAGAGGACATGAAATATCCCTGATGGCCCTATTTTCTGCTTCTAATTCCCATCCTTTCACATGGTAACATGGCCAGTGTTTGGTAGACGAAGGCGAGACTTTCTTCGCTAACAGAAATATAATATGATTCCGTGTTTTTTTTCGGCATTATGTTTCGTGAAAATAATTTTGTTTTTAAAGGAATAGTAGAAAGGATCACGGATACCAAATCGTGCCGACAAAAGGCGTCGAGTGTGTCCAATCAGGAAAACTTAGCGAGTAGAAAAGTGAAAAGAAACCGATTACTGATCGGCAATATCAACGTCGATTGATTCTCCACCAGCTGATTTGATATTATGGTGGGTTGTCTATCTTGACTTTTCCACAATTAAGTGTGAAGTGAATTATTCCGCATACCATTACCTTCAATCCCTTCATCAAGATCTTTCATGATTGATCTAAACGGCCGTAAATAACGATTCATTTGAATACGCAATATCCTATTCCCCGAACGATAATTTCCTCATTGCACCTCTCCGTCATCCACGTGTTCAAGTCCCCCTTTCTCGCAACTCGTTCATTTCCAGAAGTCACCCCCTTCTAACCCCACACCCCCCCAATCCCCATAACGACCGACGGCGAAACTTGCTTACTCACGGCATCCTATCACCATCCTGCACCCCTCTCGCGCACGCAGTCCCTGCCAATGGCCCCTTGCAACCCCTATGCACCCCTTCTCGCCGTCTCAAAAGACGACGTACCCGAATTTCATCGGCCTTTCCACACACACTTTCGCACCAATAGCGATGCAGTTTCCTGTTTCGACGGCCTCCGGGGGAGTCAATTATTTCCATGAATAATTAGTTCGGGACTTTTAAACGAATGGAGATCGCTCTAGTAACTTTCGAGCACTCGGCTCGTTGGGGAATCGAATGCGCAAAGGTATCGCGTAAAAGAACTCGCTGACGACGCATTAAAGGAACGCAAGAAGTTTACTCCAGGGAGGACGCCGATCGTTGCGAACACTTTGCATGCGACGGCTAGCAATCATGCGATAGACACTTCACGGACTAAAAATAACTCGAAGGAGCCGCTGGAGGTGAATATGCACATTGTTTTACGCGATGAAAGACGACCGACTGTCCTTGGGGCGTTTTCCACACGCCACTTGAGTTGGTCCGATGGTTTTTTTTATAGGACGCACTTGAATATTAGTACGAAGCGCTTCTGAGATTGAACAGTGTTTCGTTACGCACATTAGTAAGCCGTAATGCATAGTAATGCAATGAAATCAACCCCTTAGGACCCGATGCGGTGCTTGTGCACCCTTTCGGGCAAATGAGGGCACTAAAGGGCCATTGGCGGCCGGAATGGCAATCTGCCATGGCTGAGCAAAGGAGAGAATACGCTTGCAAAGATTTCTCACAGAAGCTACGCTGATAGCGGACGTCATTACATTTTTTACACATCTCTGAAGTTTTATGATGTGCTTTTGGAGAAGTGCTACCCGTTCTCTTTCCGACTTCTTTACTTTTATTCATTCCACTGTAATAAGCTTTTACCAACCACCGAAAAAAGATTATCCTTAGCCTAGGTCTTGTGTTACAAATAGTTTTAAAATAAGGCTGCCACTTTTAAAAGTATAACGACACTAAGAGGAGAATTGAAAGGGTAAATGGCACTACAGAAATTGTCATTTCACTTTGTTTCTACACTTCACATCGTTTACCTGACGCACACGAACCAAAATAGAAACAGACGACACCAGGTAATATGCTTGCCACTTAATGTCTTGCATCGATGAAATGGAAGTTTGTTTTACATGATGGTACAGCAACATAGATGAGAAGAATTCTTAAAACTGACCGTTCACGTAAAACGTAAAACTGCAAAACTGCGTTCACGTAAAACTGACCGTAAAATTAAACATTCACCGTAAGACGAAGATAGGAATCATAACTGTCACGAAGAAAGGCATACATCAACGAGAGTCCAAGTTCACTTAATAATTTCATTTCAAGAAACTTAAAAAAGGGTTCAGGTAAAAAATAAATTACCTCCAAGATACCTAAATAATGAAGAGGGCTGTCATCTTAGATGGTGGTAGGACATGTTTCAACATGTTTATGTTAAATTTCTTGCTAAGCGTACTTCCCCGCTGATTCATTGCACATGATATTCTAATTTTTTTAAAAAGCTTTTTAGAAGGCATTCTACGCCATAATCGTTAGGTATAATCTATGTTGAAAGCAAAGAGATTAAATGAGCTTCAGCTTCAAACAATACAAATAATCGGACATGTTATTTGTACACACTCAAGGTATTGTCCTTCAAAACGACAGTTTTAAATGACACTGAGGTTATACCGCCATCTTCACCTAATTGACGTTTCACAACAAAGGCGACGGCATTAAAGCCTCGATCAGCATGCATTTAACATTTAGCAACGTCACGCATAAATCAAAATTATCCACTAAACACCGCAGCATGGTTTTTCGAGATAATAATTAGGAGTCACAGCATGAAACATTTGAAATTAAACGCACTTATTCAAATTAATGTTTGCTCACTTGCTCACCTGAAACTACTCACACATTGGTAGGGCTATTAATCATATTATTTTCAATCATTTATCCAATATATAATAGATTATCCATACAAATGACGCATAGACGAACAAAAAATGTTAATTTATAGCAAATAGAAAGGTGATACTTCATTCACCCATCTGTGATCGAATCACAGGTAAAAAGTAGGCAGCTGATTTCACATTAGCATCTCCCGGGAATCAAGAAAGGAAACTGGACACCGCAACGCAAGCAGACGCAGGGAATCACAGCCGTCCGCTCCCCTCTCCCAACTCTCCACGCAGAAGGACGGGCGTCTCATAAACTAATCCTCGGAAACATAAAAACAATCGGGGGAGCGCGCAAGAGAAACCGTTTTAAATCAGCCGCGGGCTGGATTCGCGCTCAAACGGCCGAAGGAATAGGACAGGCCGAGACCACCACGCCTGCCATGCGCGGGACGGGAGGCGGAGGGGAGTCGGAAAGCAGGGAACTTGCCTTTGAATCCTTCCTCTGGCGCGGCGCCTTTGTCGAAGTCACCCAGGAGCATCGGATCTTCCCACGGCTCATCAGCCTGCGGAAGAAGGAGAGGGAGAGAAACAGAGTTTAGAAAATATGGCGACAAGATGCATACACACTCCCGCATTTCTATGCATTTTTGAGCTCTTTAAAGGCCCTATTCGTGTATTCAAATGCCAGGATTTCAATCCCTCCGATTAATATGGTACTTGGAAAAATCCTTAAGAATAAAGAATCCATCGAAAACTTTAAAGGATTCGCAAGAGAAAGACGGACGGAGAGGCCGGGAAGAAGATAGAAGAACTAAGAGGACCAATAGAAGAGCGAATAACTTAAATTTGTAAAGCAAGAACAGAAGAAGCTGGAACACATAGCGCATGTAAAGCAAGAAAGAAGATCCAGACGAACGAAGCCAGCAAAGAAGAAAACAATGTAATTAATTAGTTGAGCAGATTTCGGGCGTTCCTCCGCGTGATGTCCATGGTCGAGCAGGAGCGCCCGAAAGCTGCTCCACTAATTAAACCCCGCGGAAAACTTCGAATCAATGTCATCAAATATGTATAACTATAAAATATTTAAAAAATTTCTTCAGACACAAATTGTAAAACGTTGTAATCAAAACCTTGCTCCGAAGAAAGGGGATTATAGTATTTTAATTATTTTAATCAGCGGGAAAAATGATGGCCACAGTTATTTTCGGACACTCAAGGTGTGGTGTTGCTATAGTGTGAGGACTATCGGAAAAAAGGAATCAACGAAGAGTGTTGACCAGCATTTAAGCAGCAATTGAAGGATGTAATTCAGATCAAACGACCACAATTGGTTGAGAGGAAAGTAGTTTTCCATAGCAAAAATGCTTCCGCATACACGTCTTCAGTTGTTGCTGCGAAACTTCAGGTACTTCGCTTCGAATTGCTGCTACATGTACCATATTCGCACGTTTGAGCTCCAATATATTATTTCCTGTTCCTAAACCTACAGACATTACTTTTTGGACAAAGATTCGCTTCAAATGCAGATGCCATAGCTGAGACAAAAGCCTATTTTGCTGAGCTGGACATATCGATTTATACTGACGGTATACTGAAGTTGGAAAAGCGCTGGTTATTTAAGTGTTATAATATCAAAGGCGACAATGGTGACAAATAAAAAATATTTGGTCAAATACAGTGTTTTTTGTTCAGGCTCAGGTTTTTCTAACCATTCTCATATGATTGGATTGAAAAACGTCTGTTTGTCTCAAGTGGATCTATAGTTTCTATTTACGTGCCATTTATGACTCGGGATTCTGTTTTTGGCCATTCACGCTTCAGAAAACTTTTGGACCAGGATGTGATTTTCTTTCTAGTATTTCACTAACTTTTTGCTAAAATTCTAGGTATTGCAAACGAATAGAGGAATGGAGCCTTGATGGGGGAGAAACTGAGACGAACGAGTTATCAGAACAGTGAGTAAAAACACAAAGCTAAAATCTGGAAACAAATTTTCGAGAGATTTCGGAAGAATTTCTCAGTTTAAGTCACCATCAAGTTATGATCTTCAAAGAACTAATTCCTGCTGCATGGAAAACAAAAGTCTTCGCCACTTTTCCAGTGCCATTTGATAACTGGAACGATTAACTGAAATTTCGCCAAACAGAGCCTAGCGCCGACTTTCGTTTACTGCGATTCTTTCTACAATTGTGTGAAATTCACAGTGAAAAAATCACTCAATCGTGAATCGTGAATTTCACACAATTGTGTGTGTCCACTAGCGGGTGACTCCGTTCAAGTTACTGCGCGGCCAGTTCCGCAGTTCTTTGAATTTGCGATTCTTCCTCTTAGAGCGGAGGTATATTGGTCGACGTCAACTCCATCTGAGAGGATTTTCTCAAAGCCCTTGAAACTTCATTTCCACTTATTAGCCATTCTTTCAATACTTACGCGGCAAATACATCGAGGGACTCTACCTCGCCAACCGGAGAACGTGGATTAAGGGGCAGGAGAGACGGAACGGAGGGGGGAGATGGGGAGGGGGTGTTCTACGACTGTCTCCGCGAAAGGATTAATCTCGCTCTTCTTGACGGCTACCGTCAAATAAGAAATGCGATATGACGTTCATTTGAGCGATGATTGATTGTAAACATCGCGGAAAGCGTCCGCGGCTTAATAAGATGGCCTCGCGGGGTGGGATACGACGCAGCCAGTGGAGCTAAGCGGAGTTAATTTCCCAAAGAGCACGATCGCCAGCGAGCGATAAGGTTTAGAGCCATTCGAGATTTTCTGGGAAGACTGTCTGACGCAAATTACCAACAGGAAATTGTAAACGAGAACAAGCTCGTTGATGGCAACACAATTCCCTCGACCCCCCCAAAGCACCTTCATCTAAACACCCTTTTCAATTGCCTTAGGTCTGTTTATGCTCCGCGCTAACGAGCTCCCTCCCTCGTAATGGAGAGAGAGACCACGACAAAATCGATTCTGATCAATTTCACGACGCATGGAGAGTGGGAAACGAAATGGAAAAAAATGAATGGGAGGAGCAGACGCACTGCTCGAGAAGTTAAGACCGCCACAGTTGAGATAAATAATGAACTCGTCGTTCGAAAACACGCGCAACAAGTGACCGTAAAGACACCAGGAAGTAGTTACGTGAGCTCGAGCATTTGTTTTAAAACATGGTGTTTTTATTTAAGTACTTTGATATTATCCACACCTCTCAATGCTACATTCATTCACAAGCATTGTCGTGCCTGAGGCGCAGATTAACTAATCTAGTTCCCTCACTTTTTGCAGATGACTGACATATTTTTAACTCTACCAATAAAGGCAGTTTCCAATCAATAATAAGGCACTGATCCCACATCTCAGTTTTTGGTGCAATGTGTGCACGCTTATAGGAAGAATGAACTGAGGTTGAGAAGCTTCAATAATATTTCACAAAAAACATAAAAATCTGAATTTCTGCTCTTACCTACAAAAATATCTACTTTGAATTCCTAAAGAAAATCAAATGAAAAAAAGCACCTGACACATTCGAGCTTAAAGCGAGGTTATCGATTACGTAGATTCAGTAATTCAGCTCGACAAAAGCAGCTGTTTTAAATACCACAATGGCTTCACAAGAGAAAACTTACAGTTTCACCCGATGGAATTCCTAAAAAAAAACGAAATCAGATCGTAAGAGAGGTGTTTTAAATACCACAATGACTTCACAAGAGAAAATTTACAGTTTCACTCGATGGACTTCCTGAAAAAAAAAACCAAATATGATCTAAAAATTATAGCATTAATATGAACTTAATTTAAAATTACTGATTTTAAAGCAGACACGACACTTCTAGATAACTATTAGTGTTTACGTAACTACGTAACTTGATATGAATATCATTTTTGAATATAATTTTGACTGTTATAACTATCCCTACAGTTAAATAAAATGGGGAAAAATCAGTTTCACGGTCTTATTGTGAGGAGATTCAAGTTCTATAAATGCTACGAAACAAAATATATATCCCATTTATGCCGAGATCGCTACGTTCGTTAATGGGCAGCCATGATAGGAACAAATTTTTTCAAGCGAGAACTTTCCCTAGGTCCACCTTGTGTATATAGACAAGTCCCGTTACTTTCTCTCTCTCTCGTTCTAAAGATTAAACGGAATAGCAGCAGTTCTTAAAGTTTTGAGGAGGATAAATCGCAGGTAGAAGATACAAATATTCCTGACTTGAATTCCTAGCACTTTTCCAAAAAAAAAGTAATCTCACCGTTTTTCATTAAGTTGAACGCGAGAAATGTTCCATTTGAAACCTCAAACAAGACACGTTTTCGCGGCAATCATCGCACTTTTTTCAACCAAATGGGGAGTCGAGGCGTCGCCTCTCAAATACCGACAGCCGCTGACAAATCAATCGAGGAGGCACGGAGGCATTCCGGAGCGACGATTAGCCCCGCACTGCCTTTTGTGGGCGGATAATGATCGCGAGGACGAACGCAAAGAAAGGAAGAAGGCGGCGACGCCGGTCGAAGATTCGCGGTCGAAGATTCCTTAGCGGAGCGAGAGAGGTAAAGTTGGGAGGATTAAGGAGGTTGACTGGGCCGTGGGCTGGTAGAGGGAGGGAAAAGTCAGGACGGAGTGATGCAGGTGACATGACGGAATCCAATCGGGGCAATGAAGGGGGAAAAATAGATTTGGCGAAGATGCTGATAGATGGCACGGAGGGAGGAAGAGGGGGGAGGGGCATTTGCCGTGCCCGGCCAATCCATTCTCGGTCCATTTCGCATTCCTATCCGTTTCTGAGTGGACAAGAAGATGGCATGGATGGGGACAGATCTCGTCATAGAGATAAGATTCCTTCATCGCGCTGCCGATGCTTTCATCTCATTCTTCTTGGTGGCGGTCGGGATGCAGCCAAAGAAGGGCTTTCAGAGTGGACCTCATCCCTAGAGACTTCGAAATTCAAATCTTGAGGTCATAATTTGAAGGAAGGAATTCTGCCTCAACATCATCATCAGCCTCGGATTCCGGGACATGTTCGATAAATATTTCCACTCGTTTCTCCGATCTGATGGTCTCTTCAGAGGCCTTCATCAATTTTGGTACAAATTCACGAAAAATATTGCATACATACACTCTGATGCACTACTCGCTCAAGTGCTTCATACAGAAAATATAATTCAGCAAAGATTCATTTCAACACGTATGCGCTAGAAAAGAATTCAATATTTTTTCTGCCTCGAAAAAGTGATTTAACCATCAATTGCCTAACACTAACTTCGAGCAGTTCTGCAATTTTCGGGTCCTAAGTTGTTTATTTTCTTAGAATCTAGTACCAGTTTACGCTAGTAACAGCGCTCATTCAGAGAAATAATAAGACGGAAAACTGATCTACTATACAGCATACGCAAAAGAAAAAAATCCTAGAACGCCGTAATCAATATAAAAGGGAAATAAAAGACCTTGGCAGATTAGTTTACCAAATAACGAGAGTACATGGTCAGGGATTCGAAAAATAAAATTAGGCTAATATTACAAGTAAAAAAAATAGGGAGAAGCTGCTGAAGGTGCATAATAAAAGTAACTCTTTTAATCTATGAAATATCCTAAATTCCAACATTTTTACAGATGAACAATGGCTTCAACTGAAACTAAGCGTCACTACACTTGTTACTAGATACGTATTCCATCAGAAGTAAGCATGACTTAAAATAGATACCATGAAAACATGTGACACTGGTGCTAAATTTCACATAATCATAAAATTATTCTCATATTCAACAAAAAAGGTTACGGACCCTAAGATTTTGCGCCGACTGATTTAACCAGTTAAGCTGCCGAGGCGTCCTTTTCCCGAGTGGATTTGTGTTCGAATCCCGGTCAAGGCGAATGATTTTTCCTCAGGAGTATCGCACTTATGTGCACTCGCGGGTGACTCCGTAAAAGTAAATACCGGTAAAATAAAATAATGGCTAGTCCCGGTATGCTCAAAATTGAAAAAAGGTTACTATTTGACGTTAAATAACTCTTTCAGAACAATTCATTACATCATTTGGGGAAGCCAAAAATGTCGATGTCTTCCTCATTGAAGTATGAAACAGATTATGAAACGAGTGGATGAGGAGTTATAAGTACTGCATCAAAAATGTGAGGAAATTACTTCGTTTCGCGAACATGACTTTATAATTACAGTGAGCGCTTACAATCAGTGTTTGGCAGCAGGAGTAGTCATGATGCACAGGAATGTATTTCATCCACTGTGCTAGCAAAGTTAACTTCTGCCCCCGTACGAGTTTAAAAAGAAACAGTGCCACAGTAAAGACTATATGAGGGCGATTACGTATTGATAACAGAACTATCGACGCACGGCTTTTAATCCCAAAAGTGATACTTGAAAAAAATGAAAAATAGCCAAAGCAATGCTGACGGAAGCTCTGACATAAAATTAAAATGGCCAATTGAACTAATGGATGAACCAATGAATTAGCTGCTCAAGTTAACACGGCTCGTTTAAAGCTAGAAATCCGAGAAGCTTTAGATCTAGGAGGAATCTTTGGATCCATGCATTTGAATCACCCCAACTAAATCTTCCGCGTAATTTTAGTTCGTTTCTAGATCTACTAACACCGGATGCACGTTTTATAACGTGCATGGCACCTCAGGTCTTAAAAGACGAGAAGTCAGCGAGGAAGACTACACACGATTAAACACCACCAACAACTCTCGCTTCAATGATAAATAATTGGTTTTAAATAGACACGCCACAAGCTTTAAAAGGGGAAAAATACTCTGTTTACATCTAGCAACGAACGCTTGACTGCGAGCACGAAATATGCTAAACTGGCACCATGGAGTTTAGATGAAAACGAGAGCTAATGCACGCGAGGACTAACACGCCCGAGGCATACGGATGAAGGCGCTTAGTACCCGGGTGTCAGTTAGATGGTGTGTGGTCCCAAATATATGAGGGAATGAGAATTAAATAAACGGGAAAGGGGGTCACACAACGCGGTCCTCACGAAATGCCACCGCCGATGATCCAAACAGAGGAGGGAGCCGGCGAAGAGGACTCAAGATGACGTCTTCCTTCCGAATTGAGTCGCACCGCGACCGAAAAGACTGCTACGGGCTGCGGGCGGGTGTTTTGGTGCGAGGGTAGGGTGCAAGACATGAGTGGGGGGTGGGGAGGTTAGTGGAGCATTTTGGGTGGTCGCGGGGGCTTACTGCGCGGTACTGTTAGACCACGCGGAGGTTCACATACAAACGGGGAAGGAAGTGAATATGGGATGGCAGTGGATTATTTCGTCCGCTCGTGAGGGAGGGAGTCGCCCGTTGTGAGGATCGAGGAGGGTGGGTTGGCTGAGGGGGGTTGTGGGAGTGGGGAGGGGAGAAAGAGCGGGGGAGGGGGATGCTGGGACGGGACGACGCTGACGAGCGAAGAGATGCAGGTGGCAGACAGGCAGCAGCAAGGCAGAGGAGGGAGGTGGGAGGGGAGAGGATGGCGTCCCGATTGCCTTGCTTGGGAGGGAGATGAGTCACCCCCTTCCCTTCGAGCCGTTTTATTCTCGCGGACATAAATTTCAGAAGTTTGGACAGGGTTATGCCCCGGGAACGCCAATCATAGGTGCCTCCCCGTGTCGGAATTCCCTCCCTCTGGTGACAAAGGACGATGTAAGGCTGCAGCGAAAATGTGTTATCCATCGCTGGAGCGAGGATGTTCGCATGAGTACCGAGTTGGATCAAGCCTTGCATCACTGCCACCTCTAGCATGGAATGGAACTCATCCTGTCACTTGAAATATTTTACTCCTTGGAGAATTAGAAACTTCAAGAATAAAAAAATGAATTCTACCACACAGAGAAACATCCATTAAATCGGAGGATACAGAAAATAGGCACCCTATATCGAGACACGAACGGGAAATATACAGAGGAATAATGACAGCAAGAAAAAAAGAAGGCTAAGACAAAAGGGAAAACATCCCAATCAGAAAGGCACTTATTGTTAGAAGAATTTAAGCCTTAACCGTTGCTTAAATTCATAATGTTATGTTCGTAATCAAGAGAATTCTCGCTCAATGTCGCAGCACTTCTGGAAACTAAATTCCCGCAGAGACGACGCGGTTCAAATTTGACGAAGTCGCAATCACACTCGTAACTCATTGCTAGAAAATGGATGGAAAAATAACATTTGGCTCCCTCCAAGCACCTCACGGACTACGTTTTATTTTTGCCGCTCCTTTAACAGTCAAGAGTGGTTTCAGCGCGCGATTTAATTAAGCAGTTTGGCGCTTTGAAACCGAGAACCGCTCCAGACAGAAGAGAGTGGAGAGAAGGGACACGACCATTCCCCGGCGTGTTAACAGTTATGGACATCCAAAACGATAAGGAAACATTTGCTGCCTCTTTTCACACGTGATACCTCTTGAAGGCTCGGGACCATTAAAAGGGACCATCCGTGTCGATCCATTCAAAGGAGATGGAGCGGGCCCGGGAGGGGGAGGGCGGGAGAATATGTGAGACGGATGTGATACGAGCGGGGAGGGAGATTAAAAATAAAAATTATGGCGGGAGGGTGAGCAGTAGTAGTAGTGGCGTGGAGGGAGGAGGATAGAGAGCCCTGTGTAGGAATGGGGTTGAGAGGCTTTCGGGGGAGGAGGAGGGAAAAGTGTGGGAAGGGAAGCGAGAGACTGTCACTGACGCGAGGAGGTCCCACAACGGGGCTCCTCCCACCCCGTGGACGCCGATGTGTGGCTTAGGGGGGGTGGGGGAGGTGGGCGGGAGGGTGAGGGCAAGAGAAGGACGGTTAGCGGAGAGAGACAGCACATGGTGAAAGGCGCCATCGCGAGATATACGCACCAGCGGAGGGGAGGGAGCCTTAAAGAGAAGGGAGGAGTGGAGAGTGTGCGGGGAGGGAAGGCTCGGCGTCCGCGGGAAAGGCGGCTCCGCGGGGACGACAGCAGACGCACCAAAAGCACCAACACCAAAGCGAGAGAGATGCGGGGGACTTCGGCGGCGCCGGGGCCAGGAGGGGAAGGGGAGGGGGGCGAAAGGGGTGGGTGGGGTAGCACATCAAAGACGCCCAGCCCCCTCCCCACTCGCCTTCACTCGCTCCCTGCCCCCCCACCCCACTCCACTCTCCAGCAGAGACACTGACATCGGCTGCGGGGGCCGGTGGGGGGGAGAGATGGTGGTCCTGTGGGATGGGAATGCCCCGAGTCGGTGGTGTGGGAGGGAGGCGGCGAGGCGTGGGAAAGCGACGGTCCTGCGAAGGGAACGAACATGAGCGGCAGCCGCAGCATCCCTGCCGAGAAAACATCTGCCTCTCCGCCACCCCCACTCCTCCCTCTCTCCACCACCACTCCACCCCCAACCCCCCCACCCGCCTGAACCACGACAACATGTGTCCATCGGGGGAATGGAAGGGAGGAGTGAGGAGGTGGTGGTTGGAGGAGAGACATAGGGAATAAATATGGAAAGTGAAAAGAGGGGATGGGGAGGAGAGGAAGGCAACACACAAACCGGGGAAAAGACGGGCATACCTAGCGAAGGGAAAGAGGAGGGATGTTTGGGACGGGGTGGTTGGAAATACGAACGCGGGTCGAGACAAAGCAAATATGCAGCCCGAGGCGTCACTTAACCGGGGAACTCTTTTATTGCCAAGTAATTGATTGCCTTAACAACATTCCGCAAATTTCACCCCCCCCCCCCTCTCCACGTATCTCTTTCCAAGATAACGATGCCCGAGGGAGTTTGGGCTTCATCGCGACATTTTACGGACTCCTCAAACGGGGTAAACGTTTCCAGAAAACATGTAACTGCAACGTGGATAAATATCATAGATGAAAATATACATTGGCAGAAATAGATTACCTAGAAGGCTTATCCAGAGGGGAGTCAACTACAAAGTCAACCATAATGCCCGTGCAAAAGGTGTGTGTGATCACAGTGTCAAATCATCTGAAAACGATTCTTCATTGAAGCAAGTGGCGCAAAAGCGGAGAAATACTGCCTTCAGATTTAAGAGATGAAACCGAGGATTAAGACGCAAATCTATTTATCATTTGCCTAACAAGGTAACTCCACTAATTTGCCTGCCTCTGCCTTTGTCCGTGAAACAAAGAATGCGTCAAAATGTAAAAATTCTTGCTTATAGAGACAGGTGTTTGCCTGAAATTCCGTAAAATGCCTAGAAACAGATGGAATTATTTCTCACATTGTTAAGTTCAGACTTTTGTGGAAATAATATGGAATTTACAAACTGAGAAATCATTCCACGTGAGTCAGTTCCACTGATTAAAGCCTGAAACATTAACGTGTAGCCTAGAAACAGTCCCAGGAATTATTTTTTGCGAAGAATGCCTTAATATTTGTTTGCAAAACTAAAGAGCTGATCATCAAAGTCTTTGCAAAATTTCGACCACGTTTATAACAGTCAACTGCCTTAAGTATCGACTAGCAGAACACAATAAGGACAATAAAACTATCTAAATGAGGCCATACTCCACCGCGAAGTCACACCTTAAGCCCTTAATATTGGCCGTCAAGAGAAATTATCAGACACCACCGTTGAGGTTCGTGCCGCCGTAAATGACAAAAGAGAAAAAAATAAAAACGCAAAATAAGATACATCCACTACGTAATAGCAAATTATAAGAGCAGTATGGAAAGGAAAGCAAACAATGTCTTAACTTCAGAATATTAATTCTCATCAACCCAACAAGCCACTCAATTCGGGAAACTGGAATTTAAGAGACAAGAATCAGGAGAGGAATTGAAAGATTCAAACAAAAGGAGCTTCATTGATTACGGTTATCTACACCGCGCCCTTCGCTATAGGAGAACAGAGTAGTCCGATCTAATTTCCTCCGCTTTTTTTCCATGGGAAAGAACTCATGAGCTCTTCCATCAAAAATATGTTTCGCTTTCATATTTCAATCACATTTGTAGTACATGATAAGCATACTATACTAAAACTACATACTTTCAAGAACACGGAGTACATTCTCCAAGAAATGGATGTCATTTCCAAAGATGTCATTTCCAAAACAATGAGATTATAGCAAAAAAAGCAGAGGAAATAAAACTCATGTGCTTCGGCATGCACCCTGGCCGAGGAAGTGCGGCTAAAAGACACTTTAAATTTAAATCAACCCAACCCATCGCTGACCTAACTCTTATGAATTGTAACCGAGGATTTTTTTAATGAAACGACCAACAACTGGTACATGGAAAATACATAAAAATATCACATTATGCACAGTCAACACAAAACGTTTTTAAGTGGATGCCTTCTGAATGATACGAAAAAGTGGTCCGCTAAAGCACTCCTCCAACAGCAAGTCTTCAACTATTTTGCGGAAGAGATTATTTTCGATCTCATTGTGGAATCTTGATTACTGTAATCTGAGGCTACCACATAACACACTAGTAAGAGGCTAGCGAGGGAAGTTCAATTATCATACCGGCCAACACAATACGAGCCAATCCCACGGAGGCTCACAGATTTTAAACCCCAAGGAAAATCAGGAATGACATTTAATGTCTAGCTTATACGATAAGCAACAAGAAACGCACGAAGGAAATGATTACTGCGAGTATATTCTGTCATTGACTAGGGGATGCAAAACACAAGAGAAACTATGGGCCTTACTCAAGGGCACGGGTGAACATCCTTATTAGTTAAGTACAGCATATAGATTTCAACAAAATTAAGAAATTGAAGATAGTGTAAATAACGAATAACACTACTAAAGCAGTTAAATTAAGATTAATAGGCAGTAAATTTGATTCTTTCAGGTGCGACACCGTGCATTATCCATTTTAACAACACGATTTTCGGCGTTCCATAGATTATATCAGAGAGACCGGCTTTACTCCTGTTAAGTCCCGTTTTCTCCGATTCACTGGCAAAATGATATGAACTAAACAATTAGTTAAAGCCACAATAACATTAATGTAACGGGAAAACAAAAATAATATAGCATATTAAAGGAAAGGATCAAATTGAGATATCGAGGTTTTTGCATGAAAAATGGTCTCCAGTTAAAATAGCGATTGATGAAATAAAGTGTTTAAAAATATGATCAGGGCAATGACGTCCCTAACTCATAAAAGACACTAATGCTATCAAAATCAAAATAGCATTTATCCGACAACTCCTTACCATATAAAAGAGAATAACCAATTTGTATTTTAGCACCAATTATTAATTTTTCCGTAAATAAGGCTACAGAGCAAAACATAATGTCGTTATTAACTAAATGAAAATGCCAAAGAGAACACGACCAGCGATTTACGGGTCAAGGAACAGCAAAAACTGACTAAAAAAGTTAAAATGAAGACCAATGAGCAAATGTATGCGTAATGTGGCATTTGATAAGAAAATTCGAGGTGCATACCTCAGAGAGAATTCAGAATTAATGAGGAGACCGATAGATAAGTGTGCACTACAAATTTTTCAGAACGTAAAAGGAGAGGAAAGGCAAGTCACGAACGAAACACAGAAACATCAACTTGCATCAAGATTGAGGATAATAAAGAAAGGTAGGAATGGCGGAGTGAGGGTCGATTATGAGATTCGGAAAACGAAAGAAGCAAGGAAAAATGTTAAATGCAGGAAAGCATACTGCAGGGAAAATAAGAACAGCTAGAATACATAAAGAATGACCGCCGGGGAAAGGATATAATGGGATGATAAAACAAAATACGTGACTGCAGCGCAAATCCCAATGCCACCGCAAAGGGGTTTGGTGGGGGAATAATTGAAGAATAATAATCGAGAAGAGGAAACAGTTCGCGATGCGATTAGTAGGTACTGCGCTGACTTCTCACATCGAGAGCCTGGACTCGAAATGCGCAGGCGACGGATTTCACCGAGCCACTCCCGATCCCTGCTTCAACGCCTGCCATTCGGAGAGCACTTCCATTCTTACGTAAATGGCGGACTCATTGCGCCCATCATTCAGAGGGTGCCAAATATGAACCCTGGTGTCCCTTCATCTATCCTTTCAAGGAAAAAATCGATCAACTACACCATCGTTTAAGACACAGACTACCTTAGTCGTAAATTAACCACATTTACCCAATACCCAATGAGCGGAATTCGGCACAATCAAAAATTATTTTAAAAAATTAAAAAGTAATTTAAACAGTTTGTTTTGCTTCTGTAGCATCCACTGACAGAGAGGAAAAGTCCTTGGTCAATATTAAAATGTTGTCCCTATCTCTTTTCATTTCTTAAACCAGAAATCAGCGCTAAAATGACGACAATCAGACGGATACAATCCCCAACGTTTTCAATTCTGGCAAAGAAAGGCAACGACTACACTATAGCGAGTTAATTAAGTAATGATATTTAAAATGTTTACAATAAAACTAACTTTTCCAACATTTTTCAGGAGAAAAATAAGTAGAGAGGTATTAAGATCCAAAAATATGAAATTAGTTATTTTAACCTTCCATCATTCATTTATGGTGAAATAAATAGGAATTTGAGGAATTCAACTTCTTCGCGGAATGAAAACTAAAGAAATACGAAAAATACCCCGACGTTACGTACAAGAGGGGAACATTAAAATTGTTGAAGAATACCAAATATTCTAATCTAATCAAATAATGTAAATTGAAATTATAATAGTGACCATTCATACTTTAACATAAACGACAGATTATCAACACATCGTTTTACGAAATAAAAACTAGAGAAAGTGCAACTTTAATACTTGGTTAAGACCTTTTCCTGAAAGAATTAAGACCGCTGTGAGCCACAACCTGAGATTATTTCGTTTTTTTTATAAACCTGAGCAACTCCGAAATCAGATTATTCAATTAATTACACAATATCCAGGTTATTTTGATAAAATATTTTACGAAAGCTAGGAGCATTAGTAGATACCGCACGCCTATTTTATGAAAAGGGTATGAGATTCATGATGAATATGCAAATGAAACGGCAAATGATTGTTTTCATTGAAAAGTGACTAATAAGTCTGACCTGTCGAATATGTAAAATACAATTCTTATGAAAGGGTGCGCGATTAGAGCTGCATCAAAATTTGGAAATTCTCTTAAACACCGGAGATTGATAACAATCCTTTATCATATACCACCCTAAGTTTCTAGCTAAAAAATGGAACTTAAGACGAGACCAAATTACTTTAATACATCGTAGAATACATGGATACAGATGTTAAGGAAGATAGTTAATGGCTAGCAATGCCTTGGAACCACATACATTTGGTGCAAATACATACTTCATTCTTTCAACTGCGATAAAAGTTATTCTGATACATTCTTCAATCACAAAGAGAATTCTAGACGATCAGGACTTCTACCACCTCCAGAAATTACGAAGGAGCATTTCAATGGTTACTATTTAATAATTCATTGCTGAAACAATAATTTGAAAATAACATTAACGTTACCAATACGAAGCAATTGGCTTCGATAACCTTTGGCAATGAAATTTCAAGCCTAAAATTCTTATGCAATCGCTCCTTTACCGAACAACTCCCATGGAGGACTTACTCTGTAATCCCATTTTATTCGCAGTTCAATCATATTTTGAAAATTTATCACTCAACATGGAGCCCAACTACGTATAAGAAACTCTTAATTCACAGTAATATTTAAACTTGCATTGTCATACACATTTGCGCTGTCGTCAAATATCGCCCTTGTTTAACATCAATAACAAATATCGCGTTCCGAACGCCAGGAATAGGTACACAAAAAAAGGTGCCAGATTAGTCGTCGCGCACATGGGAACAACAGCGGTCTTAATTCCCTCGGATCGGAAGTTTTCGGAAACTTTGAAAGCGGAATCACCACATTTCAGCGCCCGCGTTCCCTCGAAAGCGAAAAAACCCAAACCCGTTTTTCCCTTAAAAAAGCCCCCGGGAGGGAAGCACTTAATCCTGCCCGATGTCTCCAACGCGGCCACCGGTATGACTTCGAATTTTCATTTCTATTCCTGCACGAGAGGGAAAGAGGAGGGGCAGGAAGGAGGCGAGGGGAGGGAATATCTGGGACGTCCATAAATATCGCAAAACAAGACTCGAATACACAAATACTTTCTCGCTCCCGCATTATTGTTCACTTACAAATCTGTGGCTCTCGAAGTGGTGGGGGTGGGATAGGGAACAGGGGGCGGGGGTTATCTCACGCACGCAGGAGGTTGAGACACCAGAGCGGGAGCAAAGAGGAGAGAGATTTCTGGTTTTTGTTCTCATGGGATAAATGCCGGGGGAATTTCAAAATGTTTACATTAAAGGTGATGGCAAAAATCCACCCCGCCGCCACAACCCCCGCGATGGCTGCCTCCACAAGTGCACATCGAAGGATTTCAACGACAGACAGGAGGGAAATCGGAGGAGATGAATGAAAGCGGGCGGAAGGGTAAAGGAACCACAGCCTGTGAACGGAGACAGGAGACGAGAGGAGAGAAAGCAAGGGAAGGGTGCGAGGAAGGGAAATAGGAAGGCGGCCGATTGTGAAGTGGAGCAGGATAGGGATTAGGATCCATAAAACGTTTGAGACAGTGCATACATTTCTCTCGGCCTGCAGACATAATCGTTATCAGCATAAATATTAATTCATATTAATATGTTTCTATTTCCATGCTCGTCACTAGTGGGCACATACAAATATGCTATGTATACTTATTCAGAAAATATGTGTAATATATAATCGTTATAAGGCGCTTTTGTATCCAGCTATATTTCATACACATGTTTATTTGTTTAGCACATTTTAAGTATTAAGATTCCATATCATTTTAGCTGATCACCATGTTTTAGTCATTAAGAAATATTAAATTACAGTTACCATAGCAAATATACATAAGAACTGCCTGCATACTCTGAATACTTAATCCTCATTACGTTATACACCTCAAGGTATGGTAACATATTTTTTAATAATTTGAGTTAAACAATTGTTAATACATCTATTATATATTACTGTTGTAGCCCCGATGATGAAAATATAAATTTTCGAAACGTTGGCAAGAGTACTCATGTGATAAAATTTATTGAAGACCAACTCTCAAAAAAAATATCCTTTTATAATTAAGTGATTAATAACCAGCTCTCATCAAGTTTGAATACAGCATTCCACCAAATTGGTTATATAACATACAAAGTAAAATTACGGCAGCATTATTACCAGAACAATTGATAGGAGAGATGGAGATAAATGACAGCGGGTAAAATAAAAAATAAAGGGGTTTTACCAACCAAAAGAGAGTACAAAAACGAAATTAAAGTATACAGAAAAGCAATGGGAAGGCCGAATTTGAAGGGGAAGACGGCAGGGAATATGATCCCGATTCCCAGAAGAAATTTATGAAGTCCATTTGAGGACAACATTTCAACATATCCACAAATTGAGGCGATAAACAAGCCCAACTGTTAACTCTAAGGATCGTAGGTTCAAGTCCCGAATCGGAAATGGGGATTGGGTAAACAGAAATACTTGGGTCACAGGGCATCCCGATAACGGACCTAAAGAAGAAGGAAACTATAGGAGTACTGGGGATATCCGAGGGAAAAAAATGGTATACAATAGAACGTAGAAAGATGAGAGGAAAGAGAGGGTTGAGAACGGGTGTCAGCGATTGGCTACTTCACTTCGACGAATAAATGTTTCCTTGTGCCAAGTGACCTTCGCTACATTAAGGATAAATCACTAAAACTTACCACTGTCATTTGAGGTAATTTGTGCCATTAGGGATATGTGACTATGTTATTTTTGACAGCATTACCAAGGGAGTGGAAGAAGGGTAAAGAGAGAGACCCGATGACGACATTAAACTGCTCTTTTGTTTAAGGAAAGACGCCTATGGGGTCACAGATTCATAATAATCCGGACAAGAAAGGACAGAGTGCATTAATTAAAATGGTCTTCACATAGAAGACAAATTGAGAACAGAATTAATCCGAAATTCTCCGCCACTACCGAGATTCGAACCCGAATCCTGCAAATTGAAATAGCATGCCGGTACAATAACCACTTAACCAAACCGGTCTTTAAATAACACGATCTTTACAATTGCACACAAAGTGCTTAGAACAAAAAAAGGATGTTCACAACTGATTTCAGAAAAGATAAGGCGACTGGACGTATGTCGTAAACAACCAAAGTCTTTCATACATCAAAAAGTAATCAAATTAGAATGGCTGCAATGAAGGAGTAAATTTGACGTAAGAAAGTAAACGCTTTGAAATACGGAGTTCTACCAATAATAAGATGCTTTAAACTTTTATTGCCTAAAGAACAAAAGGATCATGGAAAAATGACCAAATTACAGAGTAAATACGACATTATACTAAGACTTTTTCCGGAAAGAATGGTCAACAAGAGCCAGCAAATACTGGTTGAAAAATCATCCTCCAAGTCATATTTTTTACTGCTTAACTGTAAAGGATGAATTCCCACCTCAAAACGCTGTTTCACGAGAACAGAACACGTATCAAAGTGTTAAATGAAAAATATCCGACAAAGAAAAGGGCCTTTTCTTGGAATCGGCAACGGGGCGTAAAATGGTAAGAAAAGTAAGATACACAGAAAAAAACAACACTTCCGCAACATAGACGGATGATAGCTTCACTCAAACTGAAGGAGAAGAACAAGGGTGATCTAAAAAGTAAGTCGAGGGACTTCCGTAGGCGAGCAATGATCCCTGCTCTTGTTTAACTTCTTCGATGACAATTAATTCTGGGCGGTAGAGGGTTAAGGAAGCGCCGCGTCTGTCCACACGGCAACAAGCGGGGGATGATGACAGCTGTAAAGCAAAATATATGAATATATTGCTACATATATTGCCCAATCTGCAGATCAATCTCAGGCCTTCCGATCCACTTCAGGAAATAGACACTGCGTCCTCTGGTTGTGGGCAACATATGAGTAAAATTTACGCACTGAAACCGTGGCAGCCGAAGGATTACGCCTAAAATGCTACCGGTATATTGATGTCACGAAAAATTCTACATTTCTGATGAAGGAACGCCGGGAGCAGTGTCACATTGAGGAGCAGGGGACGGAGTGGAGGGAGGGGAAATTTCGAAAAAGAAAATGTGGCTTTGGAGTAGGGGATGGGGGCGGAGCGGCTGGCAGTTCGGGCGTCATGACGTCAGCGGGCGAGAATGTTTCCTAGAGGACCCACATGACGATGCGACACCCTCGCACCGATGCGACGAGCAGTGTGAGTCCCCCCCGCACGGCCAGGTCACGGACGGGAGCGCCAAGTCGAGACATGCTTTATTAACCCAGCATTCGTCGCATGTGACGAATGACCGGTAGATTATTAGCCAAAGATGTGGACGATTAGTTTTTATTGCCCGTATAAATCTCACTTCCAAGGCCGCTGGACGGATGGCGAAGGGGGGCCGAGAGGCGGCCCAGCTTTCCCACTCTCGAAGACCCTCGCCATTCTGTGAACAGGATCTGGAGAGTCAATTACTTCGTCTCATTCCTTCCACACTTTTTCTCTATCGCGCACTATTTCGATTCAACTGCTGAATGAGAAGAGTTCACCTGGGGCATTCAAAGTATGGCATTCGCTTCCTAGGGAAAGAAAACAACCCTTACGCCGACGTTTGGGACAGGAAAAGGTTTCCAAAATTCCAATGTTTCCAAAATTCCAATGTTTCCAAGAACTACATTTTAACCTAAAATTTCGGAAATTAGCCAAGGTGTGAGCATAGAGTACTCAAATGACATTTATGTTAATGAGTAAGCAGAAACTTATACGAAAATATTTGACGAAAGCAGGAAACCTACCATTGATCATACTTTATGTTTATGAAAATATCGTGATTATTTTCAAACTTGTAAAATCGAATTCCGATGAAACAAAAATCACGATAAGTCACAGTGTAACAATTTATAAACTAGGTTTATCTTTTCAAAAATCTTTTCGAAAAGATAAACCTTGTTTCTTTCCAAAATCTACACATTTAGCATTTGAATTATTAAAATGGAGTAGAGGCTTCATAATTTCCACCGCTTACATCAAATAAAGCGAAACTGCAAACTCCTAAATCCTTACATAATTACAACCATTTTAAACAGGTTGAATACATTGCTGACAGAAGTGTGTTAATAAGCAAGTGATTGTTGATTAAAGGACATACTGTTTTTTTTGGATCAGGTAAAAAGAATCAGAGGGTTTTACGAAGATAAAAAGAGGATATTATTGCAATAACCTATAGGAAATATTGTTCAGGTTTTGATATATTTATAAACTACAAATTCGCGTGCTTTCCTCTGAAAATAGTCGAAATTTTGGTTATTTACTTCTATGACTTATCAGCAGCCACTAAGGAAGGGATTCCCAGAGAAAATATTCAGTGACTCAACAGTTTTCATTTTCATAGTATAGTGTATACCCCAAATATTCAAAGCCATTGCATTAGTCAACAAATCGCCACAGGGTATAATTCACGAAAGTTTCCTCGAATTCACTGAGAGACGTAACTAGTTGCAACAATGTCAGACGTCCAATACAACGATTAAGGTATACAACCGCTCAAAAACGATGTCTGGAATAAGAATCAGGTTTTATTAGTCACTATCATGGGCAAAATGCGGAGGCAACAATTTCAAGGAGCAATGGAAATGATACGACTACTTTCAATGGCTAGTCCGGTCAATGGGTATTAAAATGCTAATGAATGAAATAACCACATCTAAAAGCATTCTACATAATGCTACACATCAATGACAACAATGTAGCCACTGATATTTAGCACGACAAAATTCAGCGTACCCTCGGCGCTGAGATTACAACACTTCTCTGCCATCTGGAGAGGGGGCGAAAAAAATCACAGATTATCGGGGATTTGGTACAGACGACTAATATCCCATCAAATACAAAAATGTAAAAACCATAAACCTCAGTTCACTGGACTCAGCAGTAAAAACGGAGAAATCAGATTGAACGTGCGGTTGAAGAGAGGAGGAAGAGCCGACGAGGCACTCGCACGGCATTGCGTCACTCCAAAAGTCGGTGCAAATAAAATTTTTAATTCGAGGAATGCGTGGAACAAAGTCGGTGCACTTGGACATCAAAGGCGGCTCAGCGCAAGGAGCGACTCGAAAAGGCGACTCCTAAGGCCCGGGAGATGTGTCACACACGCACAGGAAGACGAGGTCATCACCGCAAATAACACGCAGCTCACATAACCTTGAATGGGAGCTTCTGCCGAATAAAACGGCAATAAAAGCGTGAAATTATCTCGAAACCACCAATGGAAAGGGTTTCGTCGCAGATCACGAGAGGAAGTTTCATGTCCTGTTTACGATCTCCTTGCCGAATACAGATCTGGAAAACCACCCAGAAAATTTCACTCGCAGTAATTCCTAATGGGGTTAAGACAATTTTTAACTTCAAATAGAGCCTCTTTTACCCATAACACACGATGCTTAGCCAAGCTAAAGCTTAGATATAATGAATTGTGGAATTACAGGTGCATCCGCTCTATTAGTAGAGATTTTTAAGCCACTCAAGAAATGTTCACTGCATGCACCAATAATTGAGAGAAAAGTTCAAAACAAACCTTAGTAGCCAGTGATAAATAACCACACTTCAAAGAGAAGTAATATTTTCGGAAGCTTCGAAGATACGAATTGCTTCAACGACATCTCAGGTAATTTGCAATACTAACAATCTTGGGAAATAGTGATAAGGGAAGAAGTTTTTGGGGAATGGAGGAAAGGTAGTAAAAACTCCGGAATTGGCATCAGCCTTCTCTTGGCATAAGACGCTGAGTGGTCCACAGGTTAACTCAGGTTGACACAGGTTGATAGAGTCTGATCCGACGTCCGGTGACTACAATTGATTGCATTCAAAATAACATCCAAAAAGGGATCCGTATTCCACAAAAAACTCTTCACCAAGGCCGGGATTCGATCCCGAGTCCACTGTGTTCGAAGACAGAATATAATGCACCTTAACTACCTGATTTCCAACAGACATCTTGCTGGTTTATTTTTCCAAGTTTGATTGACAATTTATTCAGTAAATTCCGTCATTGAGGAAAATTACCGATCCAATGGACTTTCATGACATTATTAGGGCTGAATTTTGTTGCGATTGGACCTCAGGCCCTAAAAATTACTCCTCTGGCCACCACTGGAATTAAGTCGTCTTCCTTGCGTTCAAACTATTAACCTGTTTTCGGCATTCATATTCCCTATCGCATCTAAAAGCAAGAGCCGATGGCTTTCGGCTGAAAAACGATCTCCATTGTGCAAAAATGTGGGAAATATAATTTACGAGCGCACATCAAGGTGAGCGTAGACGGCAGATGAGGGGTCATCGAGGAGGAGCAATAGGCGGTTGCACTCACACTCGTGAGCGGAGGGAGGCGATGAGTTAATATACGAGGCTCACTCCAAAGGGGGGAGGGGTGGGGTAGTGGGAGGGAGGGAGAAAAAACTGCACGCCCACCGCTTGACACACAACCGCGAGCCAAACCGTGCATTTTCGAGCACGATCGAGTGGGAATCCTTTCATCTTCTTCTGAGTTACCGACACTCTCTCGAAGGGACGTTGATGCGACCAAATTATCGTCAAGGATTGAGAGGGGAAGGAAATGTATGAGTACAGCTCTCGCGAAAGCTTATGGCGTTCGGATGTGCAGAAGAAGACGTCGTGGAGGGGTAAATTTTGGTGGAAGGGGTAGGACAGAGGGACGTAGGGGAAAGCGAAGACATGATATTTGTGCCACGCATGAGTGCATTTAAAAATATGGAATTTGTATGACGCGGACAACACCAACGCCGCGCATCCAAACGCCATAATCTTTCGCGAGAGCTGCACTTGGCTTAAGGTAGTTTGGGCTAAATATTTCCCTTATAGTCATTATGGAGATCACATTCGAATTTTATATTTTAATTTCAGCGTCTGTAAGGTGTGTGAAGTAAATAATTAAATTAATTAATGGTGCAAAAATATAGTTATATCAGACGAAAATTCTCAGTAATTAAATGAATAACTCAACATAAGTATCTAACTTGACTCATTTTTTCACGCTGTACGGTTAAAAAGCCTTCAAAACAGTTTTTTTTGCAATTCTGTCAAAATTACTGCGGTGATTAAAAGATTAATTTTTATAAATAGTTGAGAAAATATATAAACTGCACACTGTTCGTTTTGTTTACGAAATCGAGGTATTATAAATTCATAATTTTTTCAATATTCTCCCTCTGAAGCGCACAGCCGTAATATATCCCATGTAAAACAGCTTATATATTTAGGCGTTTTGCTCGACAAGTAGCTCGTTTGATATCACTGGAAAGATCTGAGTTTTTTCTTTAAAATGGGGTCAAATTCTTCAAATTCCAGATGAAGTGATATTTCGCTCAAACTACCTCAAAACAGCAACGCTCCTCAACTTACGAAAAAGGGCCGGGACCAACGGAAATCTTACGGGGGGGGGGTTTAAAAAGAGAGGGGGGAGGAGGGGGCTGTGAGAGCCACGCTCTCTTTGAGCCGTAATGACTTCCGAGGGCGCGGGGGAGGGTGTTTGGAGGGGGGGGAGAGAGAGCGAGCGAGGTTTTCCTCCCATTAGACTGTCATCTGAAAGAAATTGGCGGAACACGTACTCATCCACGTTGTACTGAGGCCCCGAAAGAAGGGAATGAGGGGGAAGGCGGTTTTGAATGAGGGGCGGGAAGGGAAGATTCAAGGGGGCGAAAAGGGCCCAAGTGTTAAGAAAAAGAAAGAAGCGACTGATGGCGAGGTGTGAAAATTACTGATCCAGCCAGGATTGAGACATTTCCCAGCGCTCAGGATACACCCCCCCACATCCCGAGATCCACTTCGAAAGCCACGCTTTTTCGTGTGCGCTTCTCAGGGGAGGGTTGGGGATAAGAGGGGAGGAAGAGGGGGAACGGGGGGGGGGGGGCGGCAGTTCCCTTTCGGAATCCCACGCGGGGCATCAAAGAGACATGAAATTATATTCCTCCCACTCCCCTTTCCATCCCGGGCGAGCACATTGTGATGCTTGTTTATTACGTGGCTTTAGGTGGTGATGCGGCGGCGTTTATTGCTTTCTTAACCGAGCATCGGGAATTTCGACGCGGGCAAGAGTTCAACACCTCGCCCCGCCCCCCCACCAGGTCTCACCCCCTCAATAACATCCCTTTACCTCCTCGGATGAGATCGTGAGTCTTTTCTTCTCCGCCAACACCACAAACACGTAATCCCATACGATTCCCTACTTAAGGCTTTCCGCGGCATTAAGTTTACTGCTCCGATCACGAGCAAACAAATCTCAGCAATTTTCGCCAATGACCGGACCGATATTTTTTTTACCAAAGTCATTTAAGATTGAGACATGGTCGTGAAAAGCTTATGTATTTAGGCATGATAAACAATGGGAAAAAATAGGTGTAGTAGATTTCAACACTAACTTGTTCTTGTTATCGTTGAAATGATCTACAAAACGATCTATTACTTATCGTTACCTTTCAATGACACTTCAAGGGGAAATTTTTACCAGAGGGCAATACTATAACGATTGCTCTTTAAAGAGTTTCATGTAAGATAAATCAACAAAGCCAGCAGTTTAAGAAAAATACCGGTCACTTAAACGAATTACTAAGTGGCTAAATATCTTTCCGTCATATATTTCTTCTGAGAAATGATTAAATAGATTTTTAATTCCGACAAACGCACAGTCTTAAAAGTTGTTTGGACATAATTCACAGAGGGCAGTTTATATACATATTAGCATCGAAATCTGTATGAAAACTGACCCTTATGATAAAATTTACTTTCCTTCATAAGCCTAATAGACTACTTCTATTTTCGAATACCATCCATCACACAAATGTAGTATTTTTTTGCTAAACAATATGAAACCAAGCGATATATTATAGTAAAAATTATACGCTCAATCAAAATAAAATGCTGTTTTTCAGAGAAACTCCTCAAAACATACAACGATAATTACACCGACTTTTCATAAATTAACACACCGATTTACACAGTTATTTTCGCCTAGTAGAGAACCCGAAGTACTATTAAATCGATGCGTAGTCGGACGGGCGTACTCACATTCATCAGATTCGGGAACATTTTTTATAACAAGAGAAATACGACGGAAACACATCACGATGAGACGACCTTGGTAACTATATCGGGCGAAAATTTATCGCAAAACAGTCACGACACTATTGTGCTGTGACGGAACAGTTTCATCACTTTTCCAAATTATGATTAATTCAATAAAAAGAAAACTTGATAATTATATTGAACCAAAGTAGAATCTAATTACTGAATAGAACCGAGCAGAGCTTTGGGAGGATAGTTTCATGGACTCCTGGTAGCGTACACGATTGACGGAGCATCAAGAGCAGAAAGCTTCGACAACAGGAAATTCTGTGGCAAAAGGTTGTGAATATTCGCGGCTGTAAAATCAACGGTAATGATATCTGGAGCTAGGATTGTAATACAGAGCATTTGTTTCTCGGGATCCTTCAATTTCGTCCAGAAAATTCCCTCATAAATAAATTCTACTGAATCTATCGAAATACATCAGGGAGGATGTACGATAAGTTCTGTTTGGGAGAAATGATAATTATGAAAATTAAAAATGCTGGTTATGTATCTGCAAGGCCCACCATTGCTCATGTAGATAAGGCAACAAAGGGGATGAAACTCGCAGTGATTTACACATTGATAATGCCTAATTCACTACATCAACGACTCTACAGTATAGATCTCTAGACTCTCCTCTGTAGCCACATAATTCGGTTTTCTGGCGGCTGAATAGTTGAGTAAAGTTAAAGAATCGCCTTTACGTTTTCCTTGCCAATAATTACTTCCTTCTCCCATCGTCCGCACAAATAAGGCTTTAAAATTCGATCTCATTTAGATGAAATTTCACCAATGAACCAGGCTATGGACAGGGGTGGCCAGATGCAGATGGTACGGTGCGGGTATGTTGCATTTGCATCAAGAGTCGTGGCACACAGTACGTGCCGCGGATCGTAATACTGACGGGCAGCAGCCGAAAGTCGCACCGGGGTGGGCGTGAGAAACAAGGGGATCGAGAACGGAGGATGGAAAGAGGGTGGGGAGGGGGAGAAACGGAGCCTGGGAACGAATAAGGCAGATAGAGCGAGCGAGAAGAACAAGATGGGGCGGCGAGTATCCGACGACTCATTACAGAGGCCACCCCGTTACACCCAGCACACAACCTCCAACCCCCCCGCTCCATAAATTGCTCCCGCGTGGAAGGGAGGCAAAGGGGGAAGAAGGGAGGGGGGCGGATCGTGTTTTGGAGGCGAGAAAGGGCGCCGTTTTGGGGGCCAAGGGGTTCGGGGCACTCAATTATGTCGCAGCCATGCAAGCAGCCTTTTCTGCCACGGCCCCGGCGCAGAGACAAGGGCGTCCGCGAAGCAACCGCGGCGCTAGTACTTAACGGAAGGGTTTATGAAGAAGGAAATGGGGGAAGGAGACCCTGCTCAAGGAATGCATTTTATGTCGGGGCGAACGGAGGGAGGTGCAGGGTTAAGACGCTGGCCGAAACATGTTGCGATTAAGTCGGGTGAGGGAGAGGGGCTGGGCGGTGGTGGAAACGACGGTGGGGGTGTTGGGGTGGGATGAGGGAGGAGGTTAGAGGGGGGAAGCGAGCGCGAAATTAAGGGAGGAACAATGAAAAATGCCCCTAAATTACCACGGGCCAACAATTAGGTACCCCAAAGTTTCGGCTTCAACACTCCATATTTTCTTCGTAAATTTTCAGATTACACCCTTGATTTCCCACTTCCCTAAGGAGATGGATCCCTCAAAAAATTGCTCGTTAACAGAAATTTTACAAAATGAAAATCAATTTCAACTTGAAACGCAGGATTAAAGGTCTTAAGTTCAATATTTCACCTTGTGGCGACGTTCGCGAGAGCCACTTTTGACGCCGGCCTCGAGTTTCCGGAGTTCCTCACCTCGCGTAACGACGCGGGGGAGATTTTCAAGCTGGCCTCGAGTTGCCAGTGTTCCTCCACGAAGTGTCTCGAACTTTCGAGAAGCTGCCTCCGACGCATTCTAGAAGCCTCGGAGGCGGATATAAAAAGGCGCCCTGCGTGGAGCAGAGCTCTGATGGAGTGCTCGATCCCGCGCGTCCTGGTGTAATTCCATTCTCTAAAATAAATATAGGTGAGAATAGAAGCGGATTTGATTATTCCACCCTTCACCATCCCGCCTATATTGGTGACCCCGACGAAATTCTTGTTCGTCGATAGCTATTAAGGAAGGTGCCTTTTCGCGTTATTCACCGTTCGCGCCATGGAGGAGCTTCAACGGCAGCTCACGCTTCTCAAGCAAGAAAACGAAGAGCTACACCAGATGTCCCATCTCGGCGCCAGATGGGCTGCAGAGTTTCAGGATATTCTTATCAATCCTCCCAGCGAAGGTCGGTATCAACGCCTGAAGGAGGAGCTTATTCGGTGTATCTCGCTATCAGAAGAAAAGCAAGTGCGGCAACTTCTCACCGAAGAAGCGCTAGGCGAGCGGACTCCATCTCTGTTCCTGCGCCATCTTCGATCCTTAGCAGGCACCACCCAAGTCCAGGATAATCTACTCCGGACGCTATGGTTGCAGTGTCTTCCGGCAGCCGTCCAAGCGATATTTCTGGTCCAACAGAGCCTGCCCTTAGACGAAGTCGCCTAACTCGCAGACCGCATCATAAAAGTCCCTCCGCCGAGTTTCTCTGCCGCCATCCACGCCGCTACCAGCACACCGCCCACCGATCCGGTCATTTCGCACAGGTTGCAGGATCTATCTCGGAAGGTAGCCGCTCTACAAGCATGCTCTCGCTGCAATCATCGGCGGTCTTGGTCCCGCGGCCGTACTAGCTCTGCCGCCCGTTCAGGATCTCCCGCATCCCGCTTCAGCTCAGGCTCCGAATCAGGTTGTGCCCGTTGGTATCACCGCAGATTTTGGGACCAGGCTCGACGCTGCACAACACCCTGCTCTCACCAGTCGAAAAGCAGCGACGGCAGCCGATAGTGGCGGAAACCGGTTGCCACCACCGGGGAAGCCGCCTCTTCGTTACTGACCGCGCAAGCCGTCATCAGTTTCTCATCGACACCGGTTCGGATCTTTGCTGCTTTCCGTAGCGACCCCTTCCTGGTCGACGCCATCCGACGGATTAAATGTTGAGTGCGGCCAACGACTCTATTAAGACGTACGGCTCTTTACCTCTGAACCTCAACTTCGGCTAGAACTTTGGAGACACTTCGTGGAGGAACGCCGGCAACTCGAGGCCAGCGTCAAAAGTGGCCCTCGCGAACGTCGCCACAACCTTAAATGCAACGATAAAAGGCACACTTATTTATCAAGACTATAAAAGAGAGCAATCTACAGGTTGTGATTATGTAAATCTAGAATGAAAATGACAAATACTTTAGCATATAAAATGACCCACAACCTATTGAGCGCTCACGGTCACATTTTGATGGATATGTCCAAGAAAGATGCTGTATCATCACAAAGTACGATTTTACAATCTAGGATCACTCTCTCTCTCTGCAAATAACTGATGCATTTGGTTTTCTATACAACTATAAAGTGCAGCCAACCATGCTAAAGATAATTGAAGACCATACGAGCAGTACTCGTGGACATCATGCCAGTTACTTAGATAGAACAGTAGAATTAGACAGTTACAGAGACAGAACACGAACAGCGAACTCAAGACGCTAGCGGGATGCTTTTTTCAGATACTTGGATCGCTTTGAAATATTCCAACCGGATTTTAATTACAAATCAGAAGTAATGGTAGTACAGTAGAGTAGAAGGAACGATTTCCCCAAGAGTTAAAGAGGACGGGGTGAAATTCCAAAAGACCTAGAATTCGTCAATGTCAGCTGAAGCACATAAACGATTTCTCCAACGAGGTAACAAGTGGAGAGATCTTACGCAACATTTTTAATTAGTCTGAGAACCAAACGGCTACAACGGTTTTAATTTGGCTAAGTAAAAATCAGAAAATGAACGCGTAAGTGTGCCTAATTTAAGACAGCGATAATAACTCTCGACAAGCCCTACTAGGCACCCAATGCTAGAATCTGAGGTAATGTTTAATCATTTCTGTGTAAGTACCATTAGGGTGGAGGAAATAATAGCCAATATTGCAAAAATGATTCAATTAAAAAAAACGTTTAGGGCGCATGAACCACACAATAATTCGCAATATGAGAAGGACTTCTACGGTCGAACAATCAAGGATTTCAAGCGAATTTAGAAGAAAAAAGAATACAGGTGTCATTTTAGAATGTATTGCAGACAGAATATTGAAAGTATGCAACGGATATGTAACTCGCAGTATTAATAATATTTTTCGGAGTCACTCTCTTCCAGGAGATAGTCCACGGTTTCAAGACACCAAATAAAATGAAAAAAAAAAGAAATTGAATCATATATAGGTCATCTGGGAGAGCCATGCTGGTTCGTCATAATAGTAAAAACCCATAAGGCAACGCGTAGCGCAAAATGAATACATGGAACCATTTGTATGCAGCATTCACAATAGATCTGACGCAACGTAAAAATTAACGAGCTTCTGTTCAGCAGGGCACGATAACGTGGAACCATGAAAAGACACAAGCCGTGGAACTAATCTCCTTCGGGAGAAGGGATGCAAAAAATCCCACCGTGTCCGATACGAGCAACCGGCGAACAAGAGCCATACGAGCGAGCGCACGACGGGGTAAGGAATGGAGAGCGTTTCTCTCAGGGTGCGGCGGCGAAAGGGGTTCGTTCGGGCGAGAATAAGGGTTCCAATGTCCTCCCCACCGCACAATAGAAGGAGACCAAGGGTGGGGGATGGGAGTAAGCAAGGGGCACTATTTTAAGCGGGCGGTATTAAAACGTCGTGGCGAAGGAGGCAAGTCGCAAGGCCCGGCGACACACGGCGTTCCTTACGGTGAATAAATTACAAGGGGCCGCGCGGACTGCAGATAAGGAGTCTACGGGGCGGGTTGGGTGGGGGGAATTAAAGGGAGGGGGGTAAGAATAGAGAGGAGGACTCGAGAGAAAGAGGCGTCCACTAATTCAACGGCGGCGGACGTCGACTCATCCATCCAGCCCTCCCCTCCCAGCCGCACCCCGAGCAATTCAGAGAGATCTCCACTGGTCCCCTCTCCCCACACGTTTCCCCATCGAATCCAATCCCATACCAACCCACCCACGCTGGCTAGACCCTCCCCTTCCACCGGAACGTGGGCGATTCCTTGCAATTCCATCTCACGAGGAGCAACGGCAAATTTCGCATCGCGGGGTGCTCCGGACGCTTAAATTAGGAACAACCTTTGTTGTAATTATACGACGAGGAAAGAGAGGGACGCTTAATACCAGGCATCGCTTCAAAGCACATAGAATTTCGTAAAACGAAAATGACAACACGTAACAAAGATTTTACAAGGAGGAAAACCTCCAAAATAAGGGTAAAATAAAAACCCAACATATCCACAAGAAAATGCATTTAAAAAACTAAGTTGATGCTAGTCATCATCGCCATAGATGCTGAAACCTGAATAATACCATGCTGACCATGGTCGTGAGTAAATACATTCTTCTTGAGTGTTTCCTTTCATTTATTACGATGGACAAATACATCACCGAAAAAATTAAAACAAAGCAGCGTTTCTGCATATTAATATCCTAAGTACCAGTATGAGATTAGTATTAAACGTTCTAAAATCTACATCCCGGAAGACAGCTTACCACAAGGATTCCTCTATGCTCTTTATATCCCTTGACTCCACTAAACAAGGTTTTTATTGTGCATAAAAAATTCTAAAAGGCAGTTTACGTTCCAACCTTTTGAAAAAACAAACACAAAATTTGCTAAACGCAAAATGGGGGCCATTGGAGAGTTCAGTAAAATGCCTCATATCCAAAAATGTTATAAAACATACGAAAATAATAATTTGTCAATGAGCCAAATGAAAATTTGTTCCATCAGATCAAATCATTTCCTCACAGTTCCCAGCGCTTGTACAGAATCTAATTCATGATTCATCAAATCGAAGGCAAATAACGCAAGGTAGATGGAAAAAATGAGGTGGTCAGCTGACGGTAAAAATAACTTTCAACAATCAACCAGGTAAATAAAAACGCATGATGACAGAAACTGATTATTTCAATTCTATTAATAATAGACCCTTGATTCACTAATCGGCTCCTTAGCTTAAAAGTATTAGGTAGAGCTTTTTCGGCGAGGAATATAAGTTAATTCACCGTATTGATTAAATTTAAATTAAGGTGGAGTCGATTCCCTAAGATTAAAAAGCTCTTTCCTAAAACATTTCAGACAAACGCCAGTGAGCCAATCAGGAATGATACTACATAACAAAATAAATAAGTCGATGCAGTGTGAAAGGCACGGGATGGATATCAATAATACAGATGATGAAAGGTAATGATATTTTCCGAAAGTAAGAAGGTTAACCTTCTTACTTTCTAATTAGAATAAATTTAGAGACAGGGATGCATAAACTACATCAGTTTGATAAGGATGTCTCATTATATAGTGCTTTGGATGAGAAAGGGTTGAGTAGAAAAGTTAAAAGGTGTAGCAATACATGATTAAGGAAGCATTTATGAAGAGGTGACTATGTGCGAAGACAAGTGGAAAATATTCCTTAAACATTTAACATGGAGTTCAGACTTCAATGATAAGAGAACTTGGCGTTTGCGGAAAGATGCGCGTAGATTGGACAAATTTGAGACGAGCTGCGGAGAATAAAGGATAAGCCGAGTAGCGAGAGAGAAAAACAAGGAGGTTTGTCTATCTCGCTACCCGGCATAAGATGGTACGGGAGGAAAGGAAGTTGGTTGCGGAGATCCACAGAAGGCCGTTAGAGTTGATGCAGAACGTAATGAAAGAGTTCGATAAGATGAGGATGGTAATTGAAATAGGGGAGAAACTGTTTGAGTGGGGAAGAGTACGGAAAAAAGAAGAAATGTGGACGGCATAAGGGGAAGCACAAAACATGAGGAACTTAAAGGCTCTTAATGCATTAATAATATCAGATTTTTGTTAAGAAAACTTGGATATGACACAAATTAAGGTACGGCCCATAGAAAAAACGTGTCTCGTGGTAGAACAACAAATGGATGAACAGGTTTTCAGCATTGAAGACAAGCAAGACCCTACAAATATGCCAAAAGCTTACCGCCTTTGCCCTCATCTAGCAATGTAAATGCAGACCGCTGGTTGGAAAATCATACATCTGTCCCTCTGACTCACACGTCGGCAGAAGACGAAAGATGCATGAAGGTTCACTTGATGCAAATACCATTCACTCGAATGAAATGAGAATCGATTTTTACGATACGTAGAGAGCTACAGCGCGCGGCTCCGCATTTAGCTCTCATAGACTTAAAACGTCTCCCACATGATAAATGACTCCTCAACGTTCTTGCCAATCGCGGCCGGCCACTTGTAGGGCCGGACCCCCCGCCGAACGCCCGGCCCTCTCGCACGGTACTACCTCCGCTCGGCACAGGGTTCGATTTCCGCTCATGGCAGTGCGCACGCATGCAAACATTTTCTCTTCAATCATCGATCAAAAGAGTCATCGGAAGCGGTCATCGCCCCGATAGGAGCGCTGCGATGGCGCGACTCCCTAGGGTGGGAGTGGTGGCAGGGAATGAGGCCTCCCTCAGACTACTGGCGTCACGGGCAATAAATAAAAGAAAGAGGTCCGACCAGAGGAAATTCGGAGCAAGGTGGTATCACGGGGGAGAGGGGCGTATTGGGAGATGCCCATTGGACGCGGAATGTACGCCCCCGCAATAAACGGTATCGAGGAATTGGATTCTATCGTCGGAGCCAAAGGCACTCAATAGAATCCTTCGGGGAATTGGAGATCAAATGATAAAAGAAAATAATGATAAGTAAACATCTTGGAGAGATTTATTGACGGGGGAATCCGAATTGAAAAGGGCAACCTAGCATCAACATGTAACAGATGGAGAGAAACACAGCCAATAGCGCAAGACAATGTTTTATGCTTGCGGAATCTTTTGCGATGTAAGCATGAAAATTCTTAGAGCCAACTGTCTTGGAAAATAAAACGATAGGTCCTTAATCTGGATTTCAGTACTAAATAATACTCTGTACTACATTTCAAATATATTCTGATTTACAAATTATCTTTAGCTCCTTTGGTCGATTCATGAACAACGACACAAAATTATCTCAAGTACATCCTTTTACATTCTAGTTTGCAGCGATTAGGACATTTTGCAGCGATTAGGACGCCCGCGGTGCACCCGAAGATAGCAGTCTTTCAGTACCTCCTAAACCTTTACCCTACGTGACAAAATGCGTAATTTTTTCCGCGATTTATCCAAAATATAATAGATAGAGGTTCTTTTCAATGTTCGTATCTCGAAAATCTCCATAGCGGTATGGATGCGGCTACAATCCATTCCACACACTGGCCGCGCCACCTTAATCCCCGTTGCAGGCGGGTTGGACTAGACTCGACTGCGTGATCGAAAAACTGATGTGAAATTCGGCGTCGCAAACGGTCGCAGCATAACCCATCGGATTCGCACTGTGGAAGCTTTTTAAAATTTCCCCATATAAGTTACTTCGCGTTGCTCGGCGATGCAAATAACTATTTCTCTACATGTATTAAAAATGACAAAAAAGTAAGTAAACTTCATTAAAACAAAGATGAAAAACAGTTTCATTTTACTGCATCACTTTTTATTCTAATCCTTTACCCTTTAAGGCTTAGCAAGGGCTTGATTTTGAAGATTTCGTGAGAAAATTGAGTGTAGACCATTTTTGCGAAATTTGTGCAACTTTGACCTCATGTAAATTGTTAATTGTAGAGTAATAAGGAAAATGCTTTGCGTCATCGCATGTACACGTCTTTTGAAAATATTTATGCAAAGTTTCAGCTTCCTGGCTTGAAAAAAACCACTTTTTGACTTTTGGTCAGCTTTTATCGATTTCAGCCCACTGTGCGGCGACTGAATTGCGGCCCACGGCTGGCAAGAGAAGGCTTACTCTATAGGATATAACGAACGTAAATTAAAAACATTAGAACGTAATTGAAGACAGTTGTAGAAGTTATCTTGGTGGTTAAGCGAGTTTCACCAGCGATGAGATAATGAAATGTAGAAATAAACTCAAATAAGATGGAGTTTCTTATCTTCGAGGTGACTCGCAAGAGACCGTGCTCGTACAAAACAAAAGGATCGCAATTTTTAACAATCCGAATTAAAAACAAAAATTTTATAACCACTCTGGACACAGAGAATTTTAAAATAAAAAATATCATTTTTCATATGGAGGAAGAAGATTACTATTCAAACAGCTTGATTTAAAGACCAAAGCAAAGAGAGCTACCTAGGATTAAGTTATTTTATATCGTTACGTTGAACGTTAACTTGCTCTCAGAAAGAGCAACCCCGCTAGTCACAAATATTTCGCCGGCGCACAGTGGGCGGAATCCAGGATCTAGGCGGAAAAAAGTCGAAAAACCGACTTTACAGTTGGGACAATTTTTGGCGTCGGTCTTATCCTTGGATAGTGGGAGTACCCTTTTTCGCCCTTGAGGTTACTACCCTCGGCATAATAGCACCGTTAGGGCCATTCAAAGACACCCTTTCTGCGGAGACGAATTTCAGACCGGGCTCAGTTGCATTTCGGCAGTGAAGTGAAGTGCATGCAGTTAGGCGACCAGTGCACAAGGCATATTTCAGGGACTTGAATTATAATTTTCAAGGTATGTTCTACCATTTATCATGATAAATATTATTATTGTGCCCATTTTCAATTTTTTATAGCTTTTTGAAATAACCATTGCAAAAAAACGTGATTTTTTATATATCTCATGTTTGGTTTGACTTTTAAAAAAATGTTCTAGCGGTGTCTAGCTCATTTAAGTGAGAGTGTCTTTAGAATGTATTGTGAAATAAGGCTATTAAAGGATTTGGTGCGGAAACGTGCGGAACTAAAGTTATCGTGCTTTTTCAGGCGTCATGCAGAGGGCTGTCGTGACGCACGGAGAGCTATGTAGCCTTCTTCACGACAACAGCGAGACGAAAGAATCATTAACGGGTTACTTGATCAAGACATTCGAGTTAAATGAGACTGAAAACGATGCTAAGAAGTGTATTAGTGTAGCTATTAGGAATTCGTTTCACAATTAATCCAGACGTTTGAAAAAAAGTGGAAGAAGATAAGATTATTTTCTGACTAAATACCGTACGTGGCTTCAAAACCCATTGCCCCTGCCTACAAAAGTGACAGAAAAATGTTCTAACATTAGCTTTAGCGTAGATTCAGAGCCATCAACTTCAAAGGGAAGACCCAAAAAAGTGTTCGAGCAATGTACTGATAGAGCTAAACGGGCCAAAGTTCAGCCATTGATAAAATCGCATACAGAAGAAGAAATCGTGTTCGCGGCCCAGCATACCCTTCATTCTTCTGGGAAACGGGACGCTGCAGCTATGGTAAAATAAGTTACCCAAACTACTCCCCGTCGGGCTACCAAAGTAAAAAGAACCTACAAATCACCCCCATTACCTCCAATACCATACACTGGGGAGGAAGCGTTAGCGCTTCTTATCGAGATCAGGTTGACAAAGTCGCAGTACATGAGGATCAGGATAGGAGCTAAGGACAGATTAAGCAACATTTATCCATCTTATGATGTTCTAAAAGTGTTGAAATTGGAATTCTATCCTCCTAAAGAAGACATAAAAGTGACGGAAAGGTATGCTGAATTGAAATTACAAGCTCTTGTGGACCACACAATCCAACGTATTGCGCTAGTTCAGAAGGACGTTCTCTTGCAATGCACTATTGAGAGAGAAAAACTGCATATGATATTTAAATGAGGGTGTGATGGTAGCAGTGGTCAGAGTGAATACAAACAGCGTTATGAAACTTCTGGGAGTGGTCATAGTGATTCATCCGTGTTTGTCATCTCCCTTGTGCCCCTACAACTATACCAAACGCAGCGAGGAGGGGCGAACAAAACGGTACTATGGCAAAATCCACAGCTGTCGTCCACAAAATTCTGCCGGCCAATTAAAATAATCTTCCAAAAAGAAACCAAAACTATGATAGATAATGAAATTGACCGCGTGGAAAGTGAAATAGAATTGCTTAGGCCAACGCTTATTACCATCAATGGAGCAGAACATTCAGTGATATCACATCTAGTGATGACGATGGTGGATGGAAAAGTATGCAGTGCTGTGACTGGAAGTTCGTCTCAAACGTGCTACGTGTGTGGGGCGAAGCTCACCCAAATGAACCATGAGTCTTATAGGAAAAAAATTCGGACCCAGCCACCTATCGCTTCGGACTTTCGATACTTCACGCATGGATTCAATTTTTTTAGTGCTTATTTCATATTTCATATAGATTTGAAGTAAAGAAGTGGCAAGTGAGGACGGCAGAGGAGAAGGCCTCTTTCGAAAGAAATAAAAATCAAATAAAAGAACGTTTTCGCCAAGAAATGAGTCTCCTTGTGAATAACCCTAATCCTGGAGGCAGTGGAACGACAAATGACGGGAATACGGCAAGACGTTTCTTCCAAAATCTTCAAATTTCGTCTGAAATTACTGGTATTAATCTAAATTTAGTGCAACGGTTTGGGTAATTTTAAAAACCATATCTACTGGATTTGCTATTGATTCGGATAGATTCATTATATATACTTTTCATACTGCAAAACTTTACGTATGTTTGTACCCCTGGTACTTCATGCCTGCAATTGTCCACAAAGTACTCATTCATGGCGCTTCAATAATAGAATCAGCCATTCTTCCCATTGGACAATTGTCAGAAGAGGCACAGGAGGCAAGAAACAAGGATTTTAAAAATGCAGGAGCAGGCATGCTAGGAAGATTTCTCGCTCCGCAAATATTGAGGATGTTTGCAATATGTTGCTATTATCTTCGGAATCTGTGAATTCATCCATACGTCAACAAACGAAAAAGAAGAAAAACGGAATACCTGCTGAAGTTTAGCAACTGTTGAAAGAACCAGCTGTGTTTAGCCCTGGAGAAAGTGAGGAAGGTGATAGCAGTGAAAGCGAAATGTCTGACTATGAATAGTCATAACTTGGTCATAAAGTTGTTATGGTTATCATTCTGCTGCTGAGCAAACTGAGAGCATGACAAAATTTTCATTCATGATTTAATTTTAATTGAATTTTTTGCAATCTTTTAAATGTATTTCAAATGGGTATTTTGCTATTTTTTAGCGCTTGGACGAATTGATAGTATATTTTTATACCCATCTTATTTTATTTGAATTTTTCTAATATTATGCTGTAACCTCTATTTTTTACCTTCTTGGTTTTTTCTCTGGCGGATGATTGCAAGACCTACTGGCATAAATTACGATATATTTTCAAAACTGAATTCTGTTATTTCTTCTCGACCTCAGTCAAAATCAACGATCTAACTTTGAGCGGCTAGAATTTGTGGAGGCTGGTGTTAGCGGTAAGCGCGGTAAGTTCCCTTGTTAGTCGCACGCACGCGGTCGCACGTAAACGCCATAAAACGCCTCCCTCCCGCAAGCTAAAGACCATTAAGTTTTCGGATTTTGGAAGACATATTTTTGGAGATATGCACAATGCCTGGGGAGGCAAAAGGAAGTTCCGTTTTCCAGCAGTGAACGTTGCTATCGCCAAACCGTGAGTTTTGGCCTTGTCCGTTACCACCGTAAAATATGAATAATTAGCTAAAATGGAGTTTTTAGCGACTTTATACTTCACATTTTAGTGTTAGTTAATGTCTTTTACATAAAATTTGACATGAATGATGAAATGGTGTATATTGCGCACAAAATTAGAAAATAATATTTTTTTCCGCCTAGATTGGGCATTCCGCCCACTGTGCGGCGGGCCGTTTCCGTCGCGCCGTTGCGTGTGGCATGTCGGGGCTAATCCACGCCCCCTCCCCCCCACCCGCCCCCTCTCATTGAAGTGGGAGAGAGGGGGGGTGGTCGAGCGTGGGCGGGGGACTTTTTTCCCACGGCCCTTGACTGTGTGCGACTGCGTCGTCTGAGCTCGCCGAAAGAGAGCGGAGACGGGAGAGGGGACATATTAAATTCCACGCCCGGGCGGGAGAAAGCAGCAGTGGCGAACTGGAGACGCGAGGAAGGAGGAATTTAAGAAGGAAGGAAGCGTCGATAATTAAAAGGGGTAGAGAGAGAGATGAGATTAGCCGTGGGAAGAGAAGAGGATGGGAGCAATTGCTGGCTTTACAGCCAGAATACATCCAGACGGATGTTTCAAAATTTTCATAAGGTTCTATTCTGTCGAGGATATTTATCGTGGGTCGCCCCATGAAGTCGGAACCTACTGTAGCACAATCGATGAGTGTGAAAAAGATGTCTATCCAAAGAGTAACATGAGAATGAATGCACTATGGTCATTTTGGATAGGTGGGTAGAATGGTAGGAGGGAGGATTAATTGGGGAGTGAAGGAATGATAGAGAGAAACCCAGTCTGTATTCTGGTATTGTTGATATATTTATTGCACTGTACAATTAGCGATTGGATACTTGGAACGGATAACACAAAATAAACATTTTTAAAGTGAAGAGGCAAGCTAGAAATTGAATCTTACGATATATGAATGGCGTCTTAAACGAAGCACCTATCGATGACGTTTGGCGACAGTGCATGACAGGGGAAGAGGTAACATCAGCTGCAAGAGATGAAGGCTAGAGTTGCACTGATTTTCTAATGCATCTACCGACGAATGCAATCCTTTGGAAGATCGATTAACCAACACCTGGTCGCCTGCTACTCCGAATTATTGAGCAGTCCTACTTTTGTTCCCCCTTCTAGTTCACCCCCTCCTGTCTTACCATTTCCTCGGCAATAATGTCAGAAAGCAAAGACAACAACGGGCAAGTTTGCCTTACCCCACGATCTACTACTACCCAACCTGATTCTGTCATCCTTCAGGTGTACCATCTAGGTAATATATAACTACTATACGCTTCACCCACTTCTTGTATTTCTCCAATCTATTCCTATTTTCATCAGTATCTTCATTAGTCAATTCACTCTGTCAAACATCTTTTAAAATCAACGAAACAAGCAAAATCGTAATTATTACTCAAGCTTCCTTTCTATAAGGGTTCTCATCACCGCAATTGCAACCTGTACTGGCCGTCACCTAAGTATATACTCGTTTGCACTTGCCTCCATACTTCTATTTATCATTTAAAGTAAAACTTTTGCCGCGGGAGAAATTAAACTAATTGTTCAGTATTCTTCGCATTCCGAAGCTTTCTTATTTTTTGGGATAGGGATCAAAACTGTTTTCGCGAAGTCTTCACGCCATATTACCTCAACGGTAATATGAATTAGTTCGAATAATGCTAGTCTTCCACTATCACCTAAAATACAGGAGGCGTATTCAGGTCGAAGAGAGGAAAGTAACGAAGGAGAAACTGTGGTCACTGAAACGCTGACCTACACAGCTGTACTGGAAGATGGGATCCAACACATCAAGGCGCTGCGGAAGCCTTCGTTCCAACTATTTCGCTTTCTAGGATCTCTGGTCCGAGGTTATCCTTTTTTACGGTCCTCTCCTTCTCTATAAGTAAGTTCGCAGGTTTATACCCCTGTCATGCAACACTTTCACGTATTCCTTCAATTTATCCTGGATATCATCCTGTTCAATTTTTATCTTTCCTGTTTTGACCTTAACCATTGGTAACATTAGCCCACTCTTACCGCACGATACATTTTTCCCTTTAAAAATATTACTAAGAAAAAATTAAAATAAAATGAGATAAACCAGCTGCCTCTAATACCTGTATGACAGCGTTACATTTTTGTAGGAATGATTCACTCAAGACGGACTTGACGGTAACAAGCACTACAATTTTAATGAGAGTTAAATCCTTAAGCGTTTTCACCCATTAGTGCCTATTCTTGCTTTAAATTGAGTGCATATTTGTTTCTATAACACACTACATGACATAGCATATTTAAACGGTAAGAGGATGAAATAGGTAATTCATTTCTTATTTTATTCCCCGTTTCTCAATATTTAATATTCTTTCATTCGAGCTCGGCATTTATGTCATAATCGCAGAAAAGAGCCAAAACGCTGAAGAGACATTGCCGATCCAACCAAACTGACTCACCGATGACAGACCGCACTCTCGACGCACGAAAAGACATATTTTTAGGAATAAGTGATGAAGATTCTCAACTGAGGGAGCTCATCGCTTTAAAATGTCAGAGAGGTCAGATGTCTACGTGGCTCAACCTGACATGCACATAACAAAAGTTAGAAAGGGGAATAATAAATAGGAAAACTTCGGCAAACGGGTTATGCGAACGATGAGGAGGTGGGGAGAAGAACGGGGTGAAAAATAAATGAGACAACAAGAATGCAGAGGGAATCGAGGCGAGAGGAAGGGAAAGGTTTTGTCGGGGAGGGGGAGAGCGGAGAAAGGCCAGGCTCTAAGTGGGGGCGGACGAAGATGAGAAGACGGAAGGCGGGAAGGAAGTGGGGAGGGAAGAAGAATTGAGACGACGACGGAGTTAGGTAGTGTGCCATCACGAAGTGCGACTTCTAGTCCCCAGAAAACACGCACGGAGAAGTTCATTACTTGCAATTTGGCACAAACGAGAAACGCTTAGCCATGAGCCACCGAGCGGATTGGAGGCAAGTGAACGTTCGAATTAACGGAAGCTTTTCGGAATTATAGTAATCCCTGCAGCGTAGGGATTCGCAGACTGGTCACACAAGAGCATGCACCGAAGAAGTAAAATTTAAGAATTCGACGAAATTCGCTCCTGGAGACACTCGCTTCAACGGGAGTGAAAAGTTGAGCTAAAAATGCTCCGACCGCAGCATTGAAATTCGAAATCCGCATCAGCATCTGTCATCAGCTGCGAAAGCATGCATTCTAGATTACGCCATCATTCTTGTCTATCGGAAACTAAGTTGGGACGTAAATAGGCTTAGTGGATACCCAAAAACCTCATTTTCTAGATCAGTCAAACAAAAATATTTTAAAAAATATACCAAGCATAAGAAACAAAAAGTAGTGTATGGTGGTAAAATTATTCAAATGAGAAGAAAAATTGCTTAATTTACTATCTAATATTTGCAAATGAGCATTAATTTGTTCCATGTGAAATGTAACAACCTTTGATACAGTTCAACTGCTCAACAAGTTCAACTTCATCTGAGTTTAAAAGGAAAAATTACTTAGCATGCGCGTTTTCATGGGTATTTTCTGAGGTAAAAAAGAAGAGTGAATTATAATCTATTGCCGGGACTGTTTGAATGAGTGATGGCAATTGATATTGATCCAAATGCAACAATTTAGTATTAGTTTGCCTTGGTTACCAATTTGCTTTCTTTACAATTTAGTTTGGTGTAGTTAATCAAACAAAATAACAACGATATTGCCTTCTACGACCTCACATTATCGTGTAATTTCTGAATATGTATTATTATGATCAGGGCATTTTTATAATGAATTGTGCGATAAGTCAAGAACGTCTTCCTAGAGATGCAGATATTGGTGACGTGCAAATCATGTTCCACGTATTTGCACTACGAATGCTTTGGCCTGGAGGATTCCACCTTGATCGGATGATGTCCCACAAGGCGAAGGAGACATGGAAATGCATGATTTTCCGACAGCAGAAGACTTCTAAATCAGGTGACGATAAATCTGAAACTGTGGGTGGGTGGGGTCTCGGATATAAACTTAAACCTCACAAACCTAAGTGATAAATACAATAGCCATCTCAAACTATACTCGGGGTTTAATGACAAAGTTACTGAACTTCATAGTGTAATTGAAAGGCTAACGAGTGAATTAAAAGGCAAAAACAAAAAGATAGAAGGACTTGAACATAGAGTTTGTCTGTTGGAGCAAAAAGAAAAACAGAATAATATAGAGATCGTAGGGCTCAGCGTTCAAAACAAAACTGTGGAACAGGTGAATGAAGAAGTCATAACAGTGGGCAGGCAAATTAGTGGTGAAACGAGTGTATGAAAATTCAAGGCCATTGTAAGGTTTTCCACGAAATGTGTTAAACAATCTTGGATGAAAAACAAATCCAACCTTAGAGGAGAAGAGATATAAATAAATTTGAACAATGCAAATACTTATATAAATGAGCAATTGACGTGGTATTTCCGCAATCTTTTTGGAGAAATAAAGATAAGCGTAACTCTTATAAGTATGTGTGGTTTAAAGAAGGCAAAACATTTGTAAAAAAAGAAATACAATACCATTGCGATTCGAGTTCTTGGCGAAAACCTTTTAGAAGAGCTCAAAGAAAATACATGGAATTTAATTCCTTCTTGTTGAAATTCTGATTAATTATTTTCAGGGTTAAAAATATTCTATTTATTTTAAACCTAACAAGATATCATTTTTTCTCCTTTGTGCTTCTAGGCTTATTTAGAAAAGATTAAAATGGACCGGTTTCAATTTGTTAAAAAGCCATCAATTAAATGCTATGTACATACATGATTCATTGCTGGATCCTAATGTTGGTGAAATTGTAGGAGGTTCTACATTTCTACATCCAAACATTTTTTCTTTTAGGAAAAAGTAAGATACTATAAATTTCCACATTAATTCACTGGTTAAACAAAATATATGTGCCTAAATTTTTACTGAGATTTACATACATCCTGATGAAGCTAATGTACATTAAATTTTAGCATATAAGATGCATTATATCTTATGGCAAAGCAGGGTGCTATACTATTTATAAAAGAGAATGCTAAAGCAATGCATAGAGAACGCGAACGTTTTGAATTATTCGGAATTAATATCCATATTGATAACGATGAAATTATTTTACTTTTCAAAAATAATTTAAACTCTATTAAATATAAGGATATCTTGAGTAGCCATGGATGTTTATCGGTAATAAATTGCTATTCAAGGGTTGAGATCAGGCTCAAGCGAGAAGAGTCTGACTGATTTGTGGAGGGAAATGTATGACAAACTAACAGTTCCTGAAACTTCGGGATGAATTTTTCTGACGCATTTCGGAGTAGCTTCGCGATTGTTTAAGGAACATATAACTTTACCTTTGACACACTCTTCTAGCACGGCTTCATACCGGAGTAAGGTTTGCTATTCAATTTAGCGAAATAAGTTTCAATCGAAACCGACCGTGCAAGTGGTTAAGAAATATAATTTCCATCTCCAACAAAACAAACCTTGGGAGAATAAGAAGCAATGCGTCACACCAAAATTAGAGGAATATAGGTCGGCTCTGTTCGATATGTATGTCAATTCAATTCTGCATCTAAATAAAAATCATCCAAAACAACTATAACGAATTATGACAATTTCAGATCAGGCTAAGAAACTGCAGGAAGGGAACAACCAGAAAGTTAAAGAGTTAGCATTGAACAGAGAGAGAGAGAGAGGGAGACGGAACAAAGCTGCAGTGAACCCAAATAAGGATTGAAAAAACTGATGATAATGAAGAGTTTTTCTTGACAAGCGCTTGACTCTGAACTTCTTCATTAAATGATAAGGGCGAAATTAATTCCTCTAAGATGATAAGGCACATGGTCCTCATTAATGTCCAGCGTGTCAACTGGAAAACCCGTTTGAGTATCACGCCGGGAATTTCCGACGTGAGGAATAATCTGACCGGAGCGACGCTCGAGTATGGGTCAGGTCCGCGTCGTGATCCCGGAGAGGGCAGCGAGGGGTCGAGGGGGGACGGAGCAGGTGGCGTGCGACTCGGGAGAGGACAACAAAGACGGGAGAGTGAGACGCCCTCATAAGCATGAGACGAGAATCACGGGGAAAAAAGATGGGAGAGCAGGGACGGAGAGTGAGCGGGTGACGGGTGGGTGCGACTTGCGAGTGCCGGGGAGTGGGGGCGGAGGGTTGAACGACCGGCCTTCCTGAGGGTCATCCCGGCCGCTCCTCCTCCTTCCCCACCGCCTCGCCACACACCTCACCCCCTCTCTTCGAAAAACCTCCCAAAGGAACGAGAAGAGAAACAAAAACATTTGCGGAGCTGAGCCCGTTCTCGGGACGAGAGCTAACATGGCGCTGGCCGCATGGGTCGCTGTGGGGAATGGGGGATCCATCCCTCGTTAGAAAGGGACCGAGAGGAGGGAGAGGAGAGGGGAGGGGGAGGGGGAAACGTGAAATTGCGGGAACGGGTCGTTAATTGCACCGCAGCACGCGGTTTCGGAAATTGATTCCGAGAGCCGGAGATGCCATTACCTCACGGAGAAGTAATAAGGAGGCGACCCGAGAGTGGTCGTTCTTTCTCCGGGAAGGTCTCGGGCCATCGGGGAGGGAGTCTCACGCAGTCTTCAAATGGAAGGTAATTAAGGTGAACGTTGATCTAGCCATCGGAAACAGTTGCCGGGACTATTAAAGTCATCAACTAACACATTCCCTTTACTTGTACACGCTTCTCCAGGTCAACTTATTATTTTCTCAGAGGTTAGCTTAACTGAACACGTTTGTTTACGGGAAAAAATAAGTAAGTTCCACAATCTTGGGAAACAAATAGTGAACTTACAAAGATGAAAAAGCAACAGACATGTTATAGGATGAGTAAAAAACAAACAGCTTTTGACTAAATTAGGGGACAACTGAGACTCATAACCTTGGATATTTCAACCATGCAGTATCATCAGTATATGGACTTTTCCCGGTGCAATATAAAAACTGATTTTGGTAACACGCGGACCCAACACAATACTTGCCCAACTATACCACTGATATACTATTAAATTCGTTGAAATTAAAATGAAATTATAAGCTTAATCCCTCCAACCGTCAAGTAAGGCCCCACTCATCCCAAACTTCCCTAGTCTCGTAGCTTCAAGGTGGCCTTCAGATTCTCCGGCATGTACACATAAAACTAAGATGAGAGACAGAATGGCCTTTCCGCGAACTTTACACAGATGGAAGAGAAATAATTAAGTCGTAATCCTCCAAGTTTAACAGCACCACAGCTATTTCCTAGGCTTTAAATTAAAAATAAAATTACATTTAAACTGAACAATTCAAATTGATTTTTAGGTAAATCGAATTTCAATTCCTACATACATCATAATAAGACAATTAATAAATGCATAATGAGATACTAGGTGCTAGTCATCAGATTCCAAAAATTTAATTTGTATTTTAATAAGTATTTTATCGCCACAAATTTCTATATGGCAACATTTATTGGATCCACTAAATTTTCTCAACTAAGTTTCACATTAATTTCTCCTTTTCCATTCCAGAAAGTCTCTACATGTTCGGTTTTAATTTATCACCCAACTCTCTTAGCATACCAGTTGAGGATAATGGTATTAGAATAATCAAATCATATAACTACCAAGTCTGTTAGTCTGTAACACTGACAGAGGAGCTGCGATCGAGAATTCAATTTCATAGAAAGTTGATTTCATTTATATATTTGTTAAATATATGTTATTGGAAACTTAGATCCAACCCAAAAAAAATCGTATAGGACTATATCTATATTTTAAATTCAAATGACTTGTGTCAATGTTTTAAAAATATAGATAAATAATTGAATATTCTCCGAGACATGTAATGGATCAATCTTGGTCACCATGTTGCTATAAACAACATATTGATAAATTTAATGAATAAATGGTGTATTCATTTATTAAGAGAATTCTAATTAAAGGTAATTCGAGGATATCTTAGCCTTAATTTTCATTTGAATGCGTACACGGGAGACTTTTTAATGTAGGAATCCTTAAATGGACTTTTATTTATTACTATTTGGATTTTATAAGACTTCCGAACTTCTGGTCAAGTATTGAATCCGGATCAGGACAAAATTCCATCACATTACGCCTGATACCTCTCTTTCTGTCCGTATTACATGTAGCATGGATACTATAGACATGTTGAATGGTGATTTGATGGCCCTCGTATTTGAGAAGTAGTGATTTCGATGCAGCCGAAGAGGTACAAAAGGCAGAACAACTAATAACAACACTTATCTCCAAAATACCCTGCTATATGATCTCTTCAATTTTCGGTAAAGAAATTAGAATTTCAACTCTTGATGAAATCACTGAACAAGACCATCTTAACTCCATAAAAATGTCGATGCAAAAGTTCTATATTATAAATTGTTGTAATTTATAGTAGAAGAAGAACCTGTTAACATCAACACAGTGATCTCTTACGATCCTAATGATGCCATCGATTCTTCAGTTGAGTTTTTGCATCAGCAGTGTTCATCGGATATTCCGCCACATTTTTGAAATTGGAAGATGGTTCATTTATTATGTTGCAACGGACTTGAGATCTGAAAAAGGGTCTATTGAATGGCACGCGATAAATTTAAGAGCCTTCATCAAAATTGCATAAGAGCAGAAATCATCACTGGCAGTAATAAGGGCGAAGTAGTTTGTATTCCTCGGATTGACTTTGTGAAGCCGAGTGAGAGTAGCTTGCCATTTAGAATGAAGCGACGATAATTTCCTCTAATCTTGGCATTTTCGATGACGATAAACAGGTCTCAGGGTCAATAATTTGATCACATTAGAATTTATTTACCTGAATCTGTCTTCGGCCACGGTGAACTCTTCTGTCACCTAAACTCGAGGACGATAACATAAAAAATTGGAAGCGTCAATTAAAAACCTTTAATTAAGGCGCATATTTGGAAAACTTCCGAACATAAGAAAATATGGTAACAAGAGAAAATTTGCACTAAAATAATTGTCATCTTTTGAAGTAAATACGTATTTCTTAATAGAAAACATGAAATAAAAAAAACTAATTCCCTTGGCATGTTTATCTGCCTGTGTCTTTCTATATATTTGTCCAACGCTGCAATACAATAACTGATCATATACCAATTTCGCAGAGTGGGACGCCATTCTTCACGGGATTTACGCCAAATGATGATAAGTAACATAAACATCTTAGTTAACGCAATATCATCAACATAAAAGAGGGTAACGGTGATTGAATTAAGATACAAAAATCACAATCAAAGTCACATTTTCATAAGAAAAAACTTTAAACAAACAAGTAAACTCCCCCGAAGAACAAATAAAGATAAGTTTATTAATTTCAAAGTAAAGAATACCTTGAATGGCATAATTTTTCGAATAAATTTCAACATTGACATATTAGTCATTTCGGATGAGTATCATATATACAAATATTTACAATATACAATCAGTAACCATTTTATAGAACCAAGCGTGCATTACGTTAAGTAGGCTTAGCTTTCGAGAGGTACCTACTTCTCTCACAAGTAAATTCTGATGCCCTCACTATGAAATAATTGAAACAGGAATCACCCAAAGATGAGCATAGAGAAGGGAGCAGAATCTCACGCATGCTGCTTACTTCAATAAAATTCCAATGAATTAAAATGAATAGCAGGTGCATTGAAAGTTTCAGTCACTAAGTTGTAGATAAATCGGTGACAAACTTTTGGAGAGGCATGAATCTTGCTCGACCTACGAAGTAAAGAGGCATTAGCGTTTAAACGTTACGTGGAACGAACAGAGCCGGAGGGTTAACATCTTCCGCTACACTCAAATAGCGTACTCTGGACGGACCCGTTTTTTTCTCCCCTCTACCCTCCGCCACCTCTTAATCACGAGACGCGGAAACGAAAGAAAACCCAAAAAAGGAAACCGATGCGGCTAATGATTTAAGAGTAAAGGGGGACACTGGAGGAGCACTAATAGCCCCGGACCACAACCTGGGCGCGCGCGGGACCGCGTCCCCCCAAGCCGCACGGTGAAAATAATGAGTGGTTGCGAGGCACACGAGGGACACTAGCGGTCAAGACGCCGGTGAAGGGAACGCAAATGGCCGCTGGGTATACAAACTACGAACGTGAGACACTCCGCCGACGAACGGGGCAAGCGGAGTGTATTTTGTCCCCAATGGCACTGTCTATAAGAGGAGAGATTATCTAATGCCGTAGGGGGTAAGCACGCCCCCCGTGCAATCACACTCGACGCGACCAGCTCCTTGATAGCAGCAGGATCGGTGAACGGAGGGGGTAATCGACAATAAATGAAAGGCCAGGCGATGCATTCCGGCGAGGAATTCATGGCATACTGCCCGGAACGACGGGAAATGGAGATTAAAAAATAATTAAGGGACAAAAGTACCCTGAGTTAGGCTTAAACCCTCCCTCCTCCTCCCTGGTTCTCGAAACAATCGGGATATCGCGGAACCGTGGGCAACGTGAAGGTGCCGGGTGGGAGTGGAAAAGGAGGGAGAGAAGGTAAGGGGCGTGGCAGGGGTGAGGAATGGTCACTCAATCGTGTCTTTGGTGCACACGCCGAGCGGTGCGTTTACTCCTCGGAGAGAAGGGTTGGAGAGAGGGGAGGAAAGGGAAGGGATACGAAGGAAGGGGGAGGGAGGAGAAAAAGTCATTAAAACGCGATAAAATCGCCAGTGGAAATTTCTGCCTCTTTGTTTTTATGACGTACCGATATTATCGATAGGACGAGGGCACGGTATGACGCCAGGCGATCGCAAGGGGCTAGAGAATATGAAATGTATGCTTGAACTTTTGAGGTCAAGTTCCTTGTTCCAATAAGGAGAGGGTAAACATTTTACAATGCATGTGCCGTAACACCAATCCGAAGGGAACACAACAGCAACCACCGGCTGGTTAGCAGTCGGTTACTTTGATCGTTGATTTCAACCCCAAGGACCGAGTTCATGAATTATCTTTCAGTTGTTTCCCGTTCAAAACCTCATGTTCTATCACAGACATCGATGCCATTGTCACAGCCGTATAATCACAATGTATTAGCGGGGAAAAATACTTTCAACTAAAGCCGACAAGACACTACTAAGATGCAAGCCTTTTTGAAATTTGTAGTATGCGTCACTGATATGCATTGCCGTCCGGAGTTATACGCGTGATAAATACAGAAGCGAGTTAAAATGAGCAGAAGTGTCTCACGCAAAGTAGTGCACAATAGCAACTTCATTATTTACGAATTCGATCTAGCTTAAAAAGGTTTCATGAAATACGATGAATGTAACAATACAAAGGACCTATATAGTTTTCATTTTACTAGCTCTTTTTAATTTTAAAAATGAAATCCTATCACAGAAAAGCAATAGGAATCTTTTAGCTCAAGAACCAAAACTGGTTCTTGTGGAATGCTGTGGATTATTCAAAGCAATGAAATGCGATGCAAGGATGCACAATGAAGTATCAAGATCGATCGTGAAACGAAATTCGAACAATTTTATAAATGAAAAAGGAGCGCATTTCTTCAAATTGTCGAGGATACGCAGAAGAATTTCAGTTTGATTCATCAATGAAGAGTAGAATGCTGGTAACATGAGAAAAGCCAAATGTAAGTAGTTACGGGAACGAAACATTATATCTATCCCAGCTGGGCCACTACTGTTGACAACAATAATTTACCCGATCCATTGCACTCTCATTGAATCTGACATCGGAGGGAAAAGAGTGGATAATTAAATATCATACCGTAAATTGCATATAACAATACGATAGCAGCAGTCTGCATAAAAATGCATGTCTATCAAATAATATTTTCCAACTATCGTTTTCAAACTTACAAGCAATCTAGCTTAACGACAGGATTTTAAGTATGTACATAAGTATCCAATTTATCAAATTCTTAAAGAACTTATTCTTAGCCGACTGACACTATTTCTCACACTATTTATTCTGGAAAGTTATTTAAACCTTGCGACCTCCTGCCGACGGTTGGGATTTTTATATGCTCTCATGGAATTCGAAGAAGTAGAAATCTGCCTAATGATGTAATCGAATGACTACGGTTATTTCACTCTAATAAAGCCATTGATAAAAATTTACATACATGGCAGTACAACCTCCAATTGTTGCGGATATAATATAGAGTCGCCTGGGTTGGCAGGCCTTCGGCTGAACTACCAACTACTCTTGAGTGGTAACGAGATCATGTTAACGGTTACCAATAGATTAATGAAAAAAAGGAAAGGGTCTCCATTTACCAAAGCGGCAACGGTTCTTCGAGAACATTGTTTCGCTATGCAAATGAGAAGAAATCTCGAAAAACCAGTGAATTTCTCGCCAAATGTATTACTTTTTCTGAGCACAAAAATTAATACCTCCGTCAGCATGAAAAAGCGAGCATAAACATATCAGCAAGTAATTTATCTTGCTCCACAACAATTAAATGGGAGGCATCACACCCCGACAAGCGCCCTCAGCGAATGGAATGCATCGAATGAGTGAGCGAATAGAGAGGGTAGGCGCGTCCCGGGGCCATCTTCACCCCATCATCATTCCGCCGAGGAAGTGCAACGGTGAATCCTGTTGCAGCGCTCACATAATCGCCGCCCGGAGAGAGAAAGGATGCCTCTCCCTCCTTGCGGGTCCATAAACAGCGCGAGCTATAAAATCCGTGCGGAAGAAAAATCGCGCACGCAATTAGTTGAAACAATTTTCCATTACCAGCCGCCTTACCTGGAAGAAAGGGGCGCTTCCTGGATGAGGAGGATAGGCTAAGAGGATAGGATGAGATGGGAGGTCGATAAAAAGGGCGAGGGGCAGAGTGTTAAACCGAAGGGGGGTGGGATGGGAAGGGCCGAGGAGGCGAGGGTGAAATCGGAAGGGGTGGAAAAAAGGGCCAACGGTATACACAAGGGGATGCCTGGATGCATGACAAATCTCTCAGCGTTGCTTTGAGGTGTACGCGATGAACACATGCCCTCTTTGAAGGGAGAAATTTTTACACTCGTCCCTAAAGCACACAGAATCGTGAGAACATGTATAACGCTCGCAAAAAAATTAAGCTGTAAGGAAATAATGCATTATCACTTTCAAAAGTCGGCCCACACGGTGAACGCTACCATCTCCGCGTTCTGCTGAAATGGAGCTTCCCGTATAGCATACAAGTTCCATGACTCCTGAGGACTGCTACGACTAACACAGCTTTAACTACAACAACAACTACTACAACAACTAACTGACTTTACTTTGCACTCGCTAAGTGACCCTCGCGTGAGTTCCCACAGATAACGAATAGCCAAAAACATCCCACCCTCCACTCCCGAAAGAGTTTGCCGGTGTAAGAACCCGTGAAGGGTTTTCGGATCTGGGCTGGAACTTATCGGTATTTCTTGTGCGAGGAAGATGGCGAGAAATTACCAGAGTCACCTCATGACATTGGTCGTGGCGGCAAAGTGCATTTCAGTGTTGCGCAAAGGGGACAAATAGTAGCCTCGTTTGCGTGTGGGGAAACTAGTAATTTATGAAAACGTTGTCAAAATCCACTGCTGCAAAATCAGCTCGGAAACTTATCCCAACGATGAGAAAAGAAATAAAATGTTACAAGATCAGAATTTTGATTTCACACGGATTAAAAATAGTTGAGGTAGCAATTAAAATAAAATCAGGGAAAGGACGAAAGAATCGGTGAAGACCAGTATGGGTTACGGAAAGGGAGCGGAACACGAAACGCATTTCGGGTAATGAGTATTCTAATATTTATTTAGATAATAGCCACCATGTTTCTATTTGCTTCTTGGACTACTGGAAGACTTATGACAGAGTAGATTGGACGACAATAATAAATATTACTGCAGACATTGGGAGTACACTGGAAGGTTAGTCGATTTATTATTAAACCTCTCCGGGATGAAACGGTATACATAGAATAATGAATGACGAATCGGAATGGTCATAGTTTGGCAGAGGATTCAGGCTAATCCATTCCTTATTACCATTGATTTTCAATTGAACGCTGAGAAATTGATAGTAGATGTATGGAAATAGATAGAATTGGGAAGGAAAGTAGTAGACTAGCTGATAATTTTGGTAGATTTGCAGATAGCCAAGATTTATTTAGCCAGTCAGCCACGGAACTCAGCGTCTATCTCGCAAGGACATAAGGAGGAGAATTGTACTGACAAAGAAGCATTCGCTAAGAGAAATGAAAATATATTAGAGATTGAATAACAACCAAAATCATTCAGAAAAGGATTAACTAGTGTATGGAGCTTGGCGTCGCAGAAGATTTTAAGAATTAGGTTTGAATATGAATTTCGCTGTTTTAAAGTGGGATGGAGAGAAAAATTAACTAAAGTCGAAAGGAGATATGAGAGAGAAGTAGCACAGATAAAAGGTGTGTTGCCTAAGGTGCTGGCTAGATGACTACTTATGACTCAACGACGGGAAAGTGGATATTTGAGCAAAGACCAATTGATTGGTAAACACACGTGATGATGATAAATGTGAAACTATATCCCCATAGTTTCAAATTAAAATTAAAACGATATTTTTGACACCGTTGCGTAAAGTTTAAGAACCAAAGAATTGATAGCAAACGCAATATCTTATGGCGTTCTTGCTTACATCATTAATGAGTTTAACGGAACGAAGATAATGGCCCCATACACAGGGTTTGGAAAGCCCCAAGCACATAAATTAATTACTAACACACAGATATTTCATTTTTAAATTGAAGCAAAATATATTGCTTAGACACGCAGACAGTTGAGAATTTCTTAAATACCTAAAATTGAAAAATTGACAATGAGAAAACACCAGGGATGAGTAACTGATGGGAGTCCGTTCATTCTCTTGCAATAGCAAATTTAGATTTATCCACTAATCACGCTGAATTTACCTCAAGATAGTGATAAGTAAGCGGTCACCACTTAATTGAATATTTTAACAATAGGGACATAATGAAAAGAAACAAGCCAAGTCTGGAAAAATTAACCCTAAGCCTATTATTTGTGCCAAGGAAATATCACAACTTGTTTGTGACCGAAATCAAGTACACTAAATTTGCCGTAGGGTTTTTGAGTATTCTCTGGCACTCTTTTTCACAATATGGCATTGCTCTTACAAGAATGCATCCAAACTGAATCTATCAACGTATTTCCTTGGGGTTGGAAATATGGATGTATTAAACAAAACTATTTCCAATGAAAGATTAACCGATTTAAACAGTTATAGAGTCCTTGATATCTTCTTCTCAGCAACTCTTTTTGCGTCAGTCCGCGTGAAAATGTAGCTTACGCGGTGAACCTATCTTGTCCAAATAAAAAAAATAGCTTATTAAATGACGTCGTGCGTTTTATACCTAGGATTTCACAAACATTTTTAAGCTTGATTTCATAGGTAGAAAGGCCAGCGGAGTTTAAGGACATTTCCAGAATATTTTGCCACCATAGTCATCATAGATTCTAGAAAACAGTTTCGCTCAGAATCGAAGAGATGAGTAATGGGTAGACTTGCAGTGAATAAATAATTTAATGTTTTGTATTTATCTCCTAAACACAGCCATAGTGTATTACGCAAACCAAGAGGAACAATGTAAGACGAATTACATACTAATAGAGAAAAATTGAAATTGATAGAAATACCTTCAATGCACTCTCACTCGAAGCTGATTTCTAAATACGCAACGGAAAGCCTCACCTATTTTATCCAACACAGACTACGGAAAATAGTAGTTTACGATACAACCTAAAAAAGGATAAACCCTAACTAAGGATAAAATGAGTGCAGTTATTTTTTAATGAGTTTTCCTTCAGTCGAGATATAACTAAATTGGTTTCTCGCTCTCTGAGAATACAGACGAATTCCCTTTCAAAAAAGCCTACGATGAAAAATTTCACAAGCATACATGATTTTCAAATAATCAACATGAAAGATTTGCTCGTTATTTAATATAGATTAGAGAGGATAGTGGTTTAAAATTTTAGTTGACGTTCATTTTACAGCGAAAATCAACAGGGAAGAGTCAATATTTGATAAGGTTAGGAAATAAAGTGAACATTCATATAATTTGGGATAATTATTTTCGGGGTATTAACTATGGCAAAGGAAATCTAATATAAAAACCTCATTCATCAGAGGACAACTTCAATATTTTGTAAAGTTGCAATTATTTTCAGTTAAAAATCGCAATCGTGATTGCATTGACCCAACCAAATGTTCTATTATACGGGGACGTCGGCTAAAAGAATTGCAAACATTCCGTGTGTGAACTGATAAAGCTTCCTCGGTTCTTTCTCCGTCGTAGTGCCACTCATTCACTATGATACTCCACATACTCTCAATAGTGGATAGGTCCGAGGAGGCAGCTGGCCAGGGTAAAACGTAAAGTCGAGAATTCTCCTAAATTGTTGCTTAATGAAGCTCGCTTTGTGGATCGGAGTTATCCTGGACAAAAATCACTAACTCATTCTCGGGAACGATTTAAACTTGGCAGCCCTGTGGTGCTTAATTCCGCCCTCTATCACGCGGTGCCTTGCCATGGCATACCTGCAGTTTAGATTGCAACTCCTCCTCCACTCTGACACACTACCGACGGATAATGGGTTCTGGCGAATGGCCTACCTTATATTCTCATGTTGTTGCCTGTTAGTGCACCTCGGACGTCCATTCTTCGGTTTCGATTCCGATGAAATGTCACCATCCTGATTTCTCTGAAGCCACTTATAAACAGTTTTTCGGTCAACGCTTAAGTGTGCCGCTTTTGTGACACATAATACCCGCTCTCAAAAAAGGACACTATTTTCTCTCCTTGCGCTGCGCTAAATTTGCGTTGACAAGCCGATCCGTTTCCTCAAAGTCTTAAGAAAACATTTAAGCCTGCTACTCGTAAGAGTGAAAAACACCTAACTGGGAACCGTTTGCATTCTCTGCCGTTGCGTACCTCTGGAAGTTGAGGGAGTTAGTTGGCTCGTCAGTTTTCTATAGTGGGAGAAGGTCATACGAGGGTCTCCGTAGCGGGTGAAATGAGTAAAATTGGCCCTTAGCAGTTTCTGAATTGATAGGCAATACCCGAAGTTCGAATTCAGCGAAATACGAAGTTGGCCGTGCTCACCGCGTGGAACGACTTTTCAAAGTCATTAAATAATGCCATTATAATTCAAAGTAATTTTAAAAATCTAAGTATATCAAACATTTATAGCCAGCATTATAATATGTAGGCGTCTTCAACCTTACGAAAATTCATCTTGAATGATAATTTTCATCAATATGTAATTTTTACACATTAGTGTAAATTATAATTAATAGATTTACATACTTGACAGGAAGTACGATTCCCCAATCGCAAAACATTCTCTTAGAAATGCGGTGCCTTAAATCGAATTTCAATTTTCCACCGCAGTCTTGCGCTCAAGTCGGCTATTCATATTGTCCATTGCTATTTAGACGGAAGGCTAAGACACAACAATGCAGCTATATAAATACATGTGCTCCATCTTTTCGACATCGTCAATAGCCTACGATGCTTTTCTCTCAGACAATCACGTACGTCACGGAGGACCCTGACGGGAAATGAAGATGGGTTATTCACGGAGATACCTTAACACCGGATTCCATTCGGGCGAGTAAGAAAAGGGAAGATGAGAGGGGAAGGACAGAGGAGTGTCGTGGGCGGGTGAGGGAGGTAGGCAAGTCTGAGAGAATGGAGAGAGAGAGAGAATGATGGATTGAGAGAGAGGGGGGGAGAGGCGCAGTCCTCTCTCTCTCTCCGCCCCCCACCCCCGGCCCCCACCTCTCCCGCCTATCTCACGCACACACATAAACGCAAAGGGGCACAGGCACCTACACGGAGGCAATCAGTGGCCGCCCCGGGGGCAAATGAGCGGACGCCTCCCACCTCCGGGGGACGCACGGGCCGCCCCACCCTCGAACCCACATTCATTTCCTTCCTCCCATCACCCCACCACCACAAAATCCCTCTCCAACCTTACAACGGGCACCCCGGGACAGCTAAGGCTTCAATTTTACACCTACATGCCACGTAACGTGGGTCGAGTCCCCGAGGCTACATTACCTGAAATCATTATTCGATTCCCAGGCGAAGAACACACGGTGATCAGCGAATACGCGTCAGTTTATGGAGTGTAATGATCAAAGGGAGCCGAGTAATTAACAAATGGGAGTTGTAGGATGAGAGGGAGAGTAGATGAAAAATAAGACGCGATTCCAGGAGAGAGCAATAGATGAGCAAGGAGAACGAGGAAATGTGCAAAATATTCATAACGGCAATGATTATTTGCATTGAAGTCTCCGGAAAAAATCAATATCCCAAAGGGTAATTATGGACAACAATTTTATGAGTTCAAAAACAAGGAAATAAGATAGCATTTAAGATGAATTACGCTCTTCTGTATTGGGGATCGGGTTGCTGTGGTGCCAAGATTACTGTCTGGACATCCCGATGACTTGGGTTCAAGGAGAGATATTTTAGTGGGATCCCGATCCCTAATTACTAGGTGCCTTGTGGAGAACACTTAAGTACTCCGTCCGTCGGATGGGACGTTGAACTGAGGTCCCCTTGGCGCCTTTCGTGAAGAGTATGCTGAGACCGACCCCGGGTTTCTCTCCACCCTTCATCCACACCCGAGATAATCCTTCCCCCTACCTACCTACCCACCTCTTCTCAATGTCGCAAATGACCTCATAATAGTTGTCGGTTGCCTACCCCAAATTACTAACCAACCAACGTCTACATCCATCTAATTTTTATTCTTTATATATTATGTTGTCGAGCTTGCATCTTTGAACTACAGGGTATAATTTTCTGGCGATGAGGGATGAAAAACAATTAATTTACAAGCAAGGGAGATTTAAAAAAAATAACAAGCTAAAAGATCAAACCGTGAAAGTAAATTCTGGAGTAGTTCTTCGAATACCCCATAAGAATTGTATTGATGATCTTCACTGAATAGAGAGAGATATCGGTAAGTGATTCTCTCTAAGAAATGTCATTGGCAGTAACTATACAAATATTGCTTAGGGAATAGAGAAGAGACCTCCCTATTCAACGGAGGGAACGAAATGTTCATCATATTTGCAAGGGAAGTAAGACAAAGTGTCACAACACTCATCTGTAAAACTAATGCCAGCAAATTAGATGGTACTACAGACAACCAATTAGTACAAATCTAAATTTGTTAAGTTTAAAATGATCTAATATAAATGGTCGTAGTGAAAAAATAAAAGAATAACAGCAGAAATTAACGAAATAGCATTTTTCAATATACCAAAATCATTATTCAGACAAACTGCCACACTTAGGACCACCCCGGAGCATCGCACACCGATATGAGAGAGCACGTTTCGCTCGTCCATCCATTGGGAGCCCGGGAAAGGGTTACGCCAAGGAAACGATCGGACGCAAAGGTAAACCAACACGCGCTTTTCTCAGTTCCCCAGCTCCAGCCGAGCGGTCCGCTTAATATTTCTTCTCGGAAGAGGAAGCCCACGGGTTTTAATTATCCGCTCCACCCTTGGAGACAAGTCACCGCTTTGAAGCCGGCCCCTCCCGGGAGATGAGGCGCTTAACCTCACCCCAGCGGTACGCTCCCGACGGCGGGAAGCTCCGTGAGGAGGGGGGCGAGAGAATTGATGTGGGGGGCGGGAGTCGAGGGGGCTGCATCGTATAACAGCGGCGGCCGACGGGGCGGGGACCATCGCCCGCAACAGAGGCGGACATCATCATCATCATCATCACGAAAAACCCTTCGATCTCCCATCCCTACCTTCCTTCCCTCTGCTCTCTCACGAAGTCTGGCTGCCGCCTATCCCCACGCCCTATCGTGCGCTGGAAGCAACTCGCAAAGGGAAAAAAAATCCCTTACCTCGAAAGAACTCATCAAGAGCCAATGGCCAGAGTAAACAAACGGACACCTAAGACTTATATGGGGTCGACCGGGAGGGATGTAAGGATGCGCGAATGTTCCCGAGCTGACTCGCGGTGAAAAATCGAACGACGGTTGAATGGAGGTGAGCGAGAATGAAAGGGGGGGTACGGGAGGCCGTCCGCTAGCGGCCTGAGATCCCCAGGGTGGCGACACCACCCGTCGGAGAGTTGCACAAAGAGGATCGCGGGTTCGCGAGTTCTAGGTCGATACGAGAGGCTGATCCCGTTCATCCAAACAGATGGAAATCGGGCAGGTTGAAATCGAAGATACATTACGTCGAGTGCCTGGGTTGGACAGGCATTTGGATTATTAAAGCGGAAACCTTATGGTGGTTTGAGCGAGATAGAACTCTAGTCATAATAGAGCCCATATGCAAATTTTATTTTTTTATTTCAGCGTCTGTAAGAAGTATGAAATAAATATTGTAATATTAATGGCGCAAATATATAGTTTTCTGTTCAAAATTCTCAGTAATTAAATAAATAAAGCTACATAAGTCTCTAACTTGACTCATTTTTTCCGCTGTACGGCTGAAAACCCTTCAAAACGGCAGGTTTTTTTGCGATTAATTACTGTGATGAGTAATAGATTATTTTTTATAAATAGTTGGGATAACATTAAATCTACATACCGTTAGTTTTTTGACGAAATCTAGGTGCAAGAAGTTCCTAATGTTTTTAATATTTTCCCTCTGGAGCGTACAGGCATAATCTATCCCATGTAAAACATGTTATATATTTAGGCAAATTGCTCGAAAAGTAGTTCGGCAAGGGGTTGATATTTTGATATCATTGAAAAGAAGAGTTTTTCTTTAAAATAAGGCCAAATTCATTCAATTCTAGGTGAAGTGATTTTTCGCTCAAACTACCTTAACCCATACAAAGCTCCTCCGTGGATTTGGAAGACACGCCCTGGGGGAGTTAATGAAAAGATGAAAAACAGAGAATTATTGTAGTACAGGTTATGGCCTTTGAATTAAAACCATTCTTTGAAGGTGAAAGCCAGACTGATGTACGCATATATATTTTACTTCCATAATCCTCATTTGAGCAGAGTGGGCACATATTTTATTAGCAGTGGGAAGTAAGAATGATTAATAAGAAAAATAACCAGAACATGAGTAACTAAAGAGCAATTTAATCCAACCATCTTTGATAGGGAGAGACTCAATAAAATGAGATATAGACAAGGGGATGAGAAGAGTATAGTAGGAAGATGAATGCAACATACCCTGGAGTGTAAAGTAAATATTTTCACATCGGTACTCTCGAGTTTGATAAATTACCACTGCCTGATCGACGGTAAGGCTGTTTCTTATTAGAAGACAAAGCTTTCTATTCAATATAGTAATCTAAAAAAACAAAGCATGTCCTACCCACCTCTTTAACCTTCAAGATAAATAATAAATAGTACATTTAGCATATTCAAGAAGTTGGAAACAATATGGTTCGACTAATAATCATAAATATGCATTCAATGAAGTCCAGAACCTGTATTCAACAAAGATGATATGTCTAATCATGCAAAAAACTCCATTAACTTTTTAAAAGCTGGGTAATTCTATCCTCAGGACTGAGATAGTCAGCGGTCGCTGGGAAGAAACTAAGCCAATCACTAAACTGAACAGAAAAAATACATTTTCAGCTGCCAATTAAGTTTCATTAAAAATATTATTTTCACAGCACTGGAAACGTCCGTTTGTATAACCTTCCCACGCCAGAAACACCAACCCAATCGTACCTTCCCGTGCGTAGCCAATGAATGAAATGAAAGCTCCTCCCGGAATTTAAAGCCCCAATTTCCCAGAGGCGCGCAAGAAGTCAACACCACACGTGAGATTTGCACCGCCGGAGATAAGAGGCATTCGAGGCAATCAGCAGCAAGAGCCAAAGGATAAGCAAGGAGCATCCACCACCCTCCCCTTCCGTGCACATCCCTCCCCCCAAGACTAAGAAAGCACGGACCGAAGACGCTCCCCTGCTGCTGGCCTCCTCAATCCATCTCTCCCTCTACCCCCCCCCCTCCACGGAGGGAGCAAAGCGGCGGGGGCAAAGCAGCAGCAAACCACCCACCCACTCCTAATCTACGGGGAAACCCCTCTGCCTCCTCCCCACCCCACCCAGGGGCGCGCTCCTCTCACCCGACAGCGCTGCCCGGAGAGAACCCTGACGATGCTCCGCCACCCACCACGCCGCCGCTGCCACCGCGCCACCCAAACTCATCACCGGCGGACCGACCCCGCCGCCACGCCACCCTACGCACTGCCCCCCCCCCCACTCCACCCCCACACCGCGTGCCCTCCTCCTCCACCTTAATTCCCGACCAAGGAAGAGAGAGAAAGAGAGAGAGATGGTCGCCCCACCTGCCTCCTCCCCTCCTGACAGAGATGGATTCGCAGTCGACCCGGAGATGGCGCCCACAGCATCAACCCTCCCCCCACCCCGCCCGCCCCCCCTTCTCAACCCATTTACTCCTCCACCCCTCCATCCTGTGCTACAGCCAAGGGTGTAGGTGAAGGGAGGGGACGTCCGCAGCTTCCTCCGAGGGGGCGCCTTCAGAAGGATGAGATAACTCGAGGGGAAAGATAAGGAGGACAAAAGGGAGAGAGGCGAAGGTATTTTGCGGCCCGCTGCTAATAGCGGCGGGCCGCTCTGGGAGTGAGGATAGGCTGTGCGGATTGGGTGCTGGCGTGGGAGCTCTGGGCTTCGCATCTAGGCAAACACAACCGAAATAGCATGCTCGACCAATGCCACATTCGACATTTGCGACGACAGCACTCGGCTCTTTAGCTTAAAACCCATTTATCGCCGGTCTGTCAAAGTTGCCTAAAATTTACTTACGCAAGAAGAGAAAAAGTTCGGCTAGTAATTATTAAAACAGAAAAAACGACGAAATGATTTGAGCATGATAAAGTTATACGATTCACTAAAAGTAAAGACAGTTTAAGTGAATCCCACATTCTATTCCACTGACGAAAAATGAGAGACGTTGGGGAATATGCAAGGAGGACGTTAGGAAAGATTTTGCACGATGAAATATTCATGTACTTAGCATAACTACAACAAAGCTAGGGATGGCTATTTTTTGTCATATGATTCCAAACTTATTCTGATTACGATTTCCTTTCATATAAGGGATTGATGATACAGGAATAAATACAAAGAAAACAAAATTGATGGTAGAGAATAAAAGCAACATTGTAAGAGGGCCTAAAATAATAAAAGGAAAGGAGGAAATAGAACGAGTGAAAAAATTTTGCTATTTAGGTAGTATGCTCACCGAGGATAACAGATGTTGTGTAGAGATAAAGAAAAGGGTGGCAATAACAAAACAGGCCTTTTATAATAAGAGGAACCTTCTAACAGACAATCTTATGAATATCGAAACTCGAAAAACGTTTGCAAAAACATTCATTTGGAGCACGCTGCTCTACGGAAGCGAGAGTTGGACCCTCCGGAAACGGGAAAAAGAGAAATAGGAAGCTGCGGAGATGTGGATTTGGAGAAGAATGCTTAAGATAAGCTTGACGGCAAGAAAAAGTAATGAAGAAGTTTTAAAGGAAATAAATGAAAAGAGATCCTTACCCAACACCATGGAAAAAAGGTATATATAAAATTTGTAGGACATCTCATGAGAGATAATACGAGTACATCTTTTGTCAATGTGATGGAGGGGTAGGTGCTCGGGAAGAAAGTATGAGGAAGACACAGTATCTGAATGTAAGATACAGTCTCTGAACAGGACAAAAGAACTGATGGGGACTGAGAACTATTGGCAGTTCAAGAGGTCTGCTGAAAACAAGACCATTTGGTTGCAGCGACAAGGCGAAGCCTTTAGTTAAAGAAGAAGATGCACGAAAAATATGAAATATGGTAAGAATGTGGCATTTAAAAGGTTTGAAAGGGGTAGGGAAACATTGATATTCATAGTATTCCCACCATCACGGCAAACGCATTGAATATTATTTTCAAGTGGATTCGAATGCGTCGTATTATACCAGGGGATGGAGACGGGAACGTTGGTCACCCGAAGGACATTGCATTAGCGAAATATTTCTGGCGAACGCAGATCCAAAAATGTTTAGGCAATAGGTTGCCGAACCACAATGGCGTGATGGCTACTTCATAAATAATCCGAGCTCGTACACCGCGTTACTTCTACATTGACCCATGACCGACAAGATATCGATCGGCCTGTTAATATTCTCTCCGACTTTCATAACTTTAGTTGAGAATATGAATTTCTAACTTTCTTTGTAAACTATTTCCGATTAATATTTCACAAGTCCAAAAGGAACATGCATTTATAACAAGGTTAAATTTTTCCCTCTTCACATAAAAAAAATAATTATTAGTTAGAATGTGGCCCATCATAATGGAGAAGAATGGTCTTGGAAGATAAAGGAAGTTGTACTAGAGATACAATGAGATTTGTTCAGCCAAAGAGGCATTTCTTAAGAGAATAGGAATCACGACTACAGTGGCTAAACATGTTGAGGTAAATGAGGACAGTGATAAGGAGCGTAGCGTTACATGAAAGCGAGGTATGGGCCCTGAGAAGGGATGATGAGAGAGCAGATAAAGAGGCATTCTAGATAAGGTTATGCAGAAGAATGGTTGGAGTGAGAGGAGAGAAATCGCGTGAGGAGAGAAGTAATCGTCCAACTAAAACAGCCCAAAACGGAGGAACACCAAATACAAGCAGAACAGGCGGCGGAATCGTTTGTTGGCTGGTTATTTGGGGAAGCGTCAAAGCCATTTGCACCATTAAGGAGATGGATAGGCAAGGGGAAATTTCTTTGGGAAGAAAAGAAAGGGTGGAGTGAAACCCGGTGAAGGATCTTCAAGGAAAAGAGCCTAGGGGTCCACATTTAAACGTACTACTCGACAGACGGAGTACTGCTCATGAAGCGCTCGCCACATCACACTCAAGTAGGGATCGGAATTCAACAGGAAAATCTTCGCTAATGCCAGGATTCCAACCCGGGCCAGCATATTAGGAAGCCAGAACACTAAGGGGCCATTCAAGTATTAAGAAGGACGTCTTTGGGGGGCGGGGTTGGGATCATCTTACACTGTCTTATGTAGGGGGGGCAGGGGGTCTGGAACCAATTTGCGTAAGACTTTTGTCCGTCTTGAAACGTATCTATCGCTTCCGAATGAAATTTAGCAGTAACATGGAGCGTCCGCTCGTTAATAGCGTAATAGTTTTCCGTAATATCACCGCTACACCAATGCTCCTATTCTTTCACCTGACTGGCTAGCTTCATGCTCAATGAATGTGGTACTCCAGCACTGCATAATTATACACTATCCAGTGCTCAAGGTTGTACGATGACTTCTATGAATAGATGAAACTCCAGAAAGCGAGCATTTAACGTATAGTAGATACAAATACCTATCTTCGTACGTAAGACTGAAGGAGGGGGGGGGGGGTTGGGAAAATCTTACATTTTCTTACATAGGGGGAAGGGGGTGGTTCAAAATGGCATAAATCGCCTTACGTAATATTTGAATGGCCCCTAACCACAACATGAATATTAAATAGCAAGGGTAGGTCTGGAGAAAGGTTAAATTTTTAATTAAAAGCATAAATATCACACGCGATATGAACGCCCACAGGAACAATGTATTAAATAAATAGGGAAAACGCCAGGGATGGAATTGGATCCATATGCCTAAATGATGCAAAACACTTTTTGATGGAAATCAAAAGCTAGCGAATGAAGACTATCAATGATAACAATACATAAGGACCATCATGGGTCGACTTTAAAGAAAAATAATGCAGTTTCATTGCCACAACTAGCTATCTACTTCACCTAAAACAGTAACAAGTGACAAAGCGTAGGAAAGTAGTTTCAATGGACAATATATTATAATATAAAAAAACAGGATGACAACATTTCCAACAAACAGAGAATATTAATACTGCTTTAAGTAGGTGCACACTGGAAGATAACAATATTTGCTAAAAATATGTCATGGGCCAGTTTAGAAGTGCCTAATAAGTTGACTACCACCAACCACAAAGCACAAATTGATTTTCCTCATAGGCAAACATTAGACACAAGCCCTACAGTTCTAGGATGAGCAGAGATAGACGACGGAAACATGATTGAAGATCGACCAAATTGATGGCAAAAGGTACCAAGAAATTGATACACTGAGCTATCATATAATAATATTAGAAACATCGAGTTGGTTCAGTTCCACAATAAAAAATCAACGATCACGTTCAAAAAGAGGCGCGGGATGAGGTAGACTAAGGAACGATATCCATTTGCCAATCCACTACTGTTCGATTGCTAATCAATTCATGTGACTACTGTTAATCTTTAAAATTATAAAAAACAAGAGAGCCTTCCTAGCGAAGAATTTATTCAGCGCCCTGGAACGGAATATCTCAATCTGGGGAATTTCAATTAAGGCAGAAATGGATTTGGTAGTATGCCCGCGGCATATAAGTGTTTTAGCGTCACCAATTAAGTTTACAGCACATTTACGCAGAGCCTGATAATACGAATGATATTTCGAATGACTTGGGAGTCGGCATCCTCCGAACGATGACACGCGAAGGAAGATATTGCTTTGCAACGAATTGGAGAGAAGAAAAGAGGCGGGAATTCGGGAAAAAATTGCAATTACTAATCCCGGAGTATTTTCCTATTATCGTTTAGTACCCAATCGTCAATACGATATCAAATGCATCCTAATGAAACCGGAAGTCATAAATAAAAACAGTAGGCATGAGTGTGAGCGAGCCAAATAGCACGTCGGTAGGTTTTTTCAAGTCTTCCAAAGCCATTAAAAAACATCGTTATGCTTCCCTGAGCTCAGCTGAATCTTCGAGAAGTTCTACTAAGGAATGCCTGGCGTGATGAAGGACTTCGAATTAAGGGAGAGGATGAACGCAATCCTTGGGGGTCATATAAACGTAAAATGTTATTTACTGCGAACACATAAGGAGGAAATGGAGGGCATATTACATTAATATTAAGCCCCATAGAACTTCTACAGCCAATTCTCTCCTCCAATGAAAAATGCGGTGGGTTGAGATTCCCAAGGATTAAAATGGGTTTCGCCCAGCTATGAAATGAAATAAAGATATTACTGTTCAAAATACAAATATAATACATAAGGAATATACCTGGTAAATAGAACACAGAAAATAAATTACCGAAAATATTACAAGGAGCTCGGTTTATTATGTAAAAATAACTACTGTACAAATAAAAGTTTTTATATATCAACATAATGGGGCTAAATCGTTATAAAAAAGGCATCCTGAAGAAGCAACGTATCACAGGACTTAGCATTGACAATTACGTAAAAATAACTACGAAATCAATAGCCAGTAAATAGTAAATAGACGAAGAAATATATGGATTAAATCGTTAGATAATAGGTATCCAGGAGTATTAATATGATAATAATACAAAACGTTCAGAAATAAATAAAATTTTAAAGGTAAGTCAGGAAGCTCCCGAGCTTTCCTGGGCTATCCCTTAAATTATCATCACAAATATCTCAGTACATCAATAAAAGACCACACGATTTGCGGAAGAGGCTAAAAGTGGGGAAGGCTGTCCATCGTTAAGAAAACTCAGCTGTGCAAAAACTGATAAAAAATAGTAAACAAAAATAACACTTCCCCTCCTTCGATTTTCTCTATGAGAGAAGGTTCGCTCAAGTGAACACTGCAATAGCATATATGAACACATAAATCGACTATATGTCGCCAAGTTATTACTTCTACTAACACGAAAACTACAGAAAAACGTACTGTTGAGCATGAAGATAATTTTTTTATAAACTTGCGGACCATTCAATCAGTACATCCCAGAAAATTGTCTCCAATGTCAAACCCGTGAGTTTCTTGAAAACACGATCGCGTCCCTCATTTCGGAGCATCAAAAAAGAAAAATTAACCGCAGCGTAGTGGCGCATCTCACAAAATAGTCAGCAGCATTTATAATAAATATAGGAGGACAGTAGAGGGGATGGAAAGATGAGAGAATAACGATAACAGAATATTTAACTCGAAAATTGACACGAGAAAAAATATTTTTTAATTTGAAGCAAGATGTATAAAATTACTATAAACTAGGGAGTTCTCTCTTGTTAACCGTGAATGTGCTGAATGCTATAAAACGTTGGAACTCCAACAGTTGAAGAGAGATATATGTGATACCAGAAGTACTTCCACGGAAAAGGGCATGAGACACATGAAGCATCCATACACATGCATTATGCTTGGGCTTTCACTAGTGACCCACAAAACCATTAAAAATATGTATAAAATAACCAACAAATTTTCCACACATCAGGAAGCCTCTGGTCAGTAGAGATTTGGGAATGGCGGAGCAAGATAGAGAGAACCTTTCACAACACGAATAAAATGGTATTCAACGTTAGTAACCAAATAGCCTATTAAATTGGATTATCTATTACTTGAAAATAATAAATATAATTTAAGGTTTCACATACGGAACTACAACAGCGGTAGAGGATACGTGAAATGAATTGGAGAGCATAAATTATACCATCAATTTCCCACGGATTTAAAAGTTAATTTCCGAAAACATTAGCTTTCCAACAGGAACTCACAATTTTTGAACAAAAATTTACCATGCTTATGGTCCCCAACTAGTGTGAATTCTTATATTAAGGACTTTTTTATTTCAGCGGAAATATTCTCCAAGACACCACAATCCTCGACATGGGAAGAGGTGTTACGAACCCAGGAAACCGAAACCTTGGTGGGCGTAGGTATATGAACGTTACATCGCAAGACGTAAACACTCAAAGTCCAACATAAGTTTTCGTTTAATTGGGAAAATAAAATAAATAGATCGATTTATTCGAACAGTTTTGGAGCAAGGAAATAAATTTACATTGGCACTGCCTCACAACTGTCGCTGCTTGATCTACTACGGGAGGCCTTCTAAATCAAGCTGAGAATCGAAATGAAGAAACCGCAAAACAGACGGCCATATTATCCAGACTCGCGAATCAATAAAAATTAAAAGGAGCACGAAAACGGAATTAAAAAGCGAGAGTATAAAACCCGAAGGATAGACCGTATCCGCATCTCGCTCAACCGGAACCAGATCGAATGATCCGAGGCAATGAAAGCAGAATTCGAGAGGGGAATCTTTTTGATGAGCCGACACGACGGAAAAAAATATGTAAAACCAGGGTGAGAAAGAATGCCCGTGTGAGAGAGAGAGAGAGTGGGAGAGAGAAAGAGAGGCGTACATAGGGACAGACAGACACAGCAATGCCCTTCTAATCTCATTCGTAAGTGGGGGATCGGTGGGAGTGGAAGGGGAGGAAGAAGGAGATGAGGGCGAAGTGGGAAAGACAAGGAAGGAGTCAAGGAAGGGGGGGGACACACACTCGAAGAGACGAACGAAAGCGAAGACGGCCCCGCAATCTTAATTGTTGATAGGAGCGGAGGAGTGGCGAGCAATCCACATATCATCAAACCCCTTCGGCAACCTCAAGAGCACTCACTCCCAACACATACCCACTCCACAGCCCCCTACTTCCCCCCCCTCAACACACACACACACACAGAGGGCATCCGGCTACTGTTCTGCTCCCAGTCGGCAACCGTAAAAAGGGAGAAATGAGGGGGGGTGTGGGGATGGGGAGGTGGTTTGGTGGGGGAAGGGGACGGAGAGTGTCGAGGGGGAAGAAGAAGAAGAGGTGGTGGTGGAAAAAGGACAAACGCAAGGGAAGACGGGGGGAGGAGAGAGGGAGGGGAATGGAAAACCTTTTAGAACGTCAGGGCACTTCAATCCTTCCAGCAGCTTCGTGGGGCGTAATAAATATATCCTCCTCTCCAGAGGCACGAATCCCCCCCCACCCCTCTTCCACCTTCTTAAGACACAGCATATGTATAAAAGGGTGGACTGACAAGGAAGATGGTGGCGGCCGTCTTGTCACTTGTCTTCCTTTATTTTTTTCCGCCCGGAAAGACGGCGTCGAAGTGGGTTCGGTGAGAAGGCTCGAAAAGGCTTCTCTTTCAGCACCTACGCCTCTCGCACGCCCCTGACCGCCACCGCGCGACGGCCGCCCGACCGCTCCGTAGCAGGACCCTTGGGAGAGTGCTCGCGATAATCAATGGTCACATAACTCGCGATAATCAATGGCCTGTCTCGGTAAAATCAGCACCAAGGCCACTGCCTCCCGAAAGAAGAGCCTACCATGTACAGAATGTTCGTGAGAGGGCCATTTCAGTCACAACGTGACTGCACATTCCATGATGTTTTGAACTATCGGTATCGAATCAAATGTCAAAAGCAATCATGGAGGGCTTCAGGGAACAAAAAGATGCTAAGAATGATTGCTCGAAGAGCTTCATATAATAAAATTAACTGCTGGGTACCTGCAACATTATAATTCCTCCAGTGAATCACTCAGGGGAGGAATAAACATTGATTTGGTACCACATTAATGCCAAAGGGCAATAATTCTTAACTAAGCAGTCACAAGGAAGTTCAACAAATAAGGCATTTATCACTCCAAATCGAACATTCGTACACCCAAGATTCTCTGTCACTGCATTCGTTAAAAAGAAGCGGACTGCGAGTAAGCAACCTCGAGCCGGCCACTCACGACCGGGGAGGATTTTCCCCCGCATCGGAGGAATCGAAGGAGACGGCATTCCACTGCATCGACTGCTCTAAGGGAACTATAAATAGCAGTCGCAGATTATTTACTGAATTATGGGGACATTGGCTACGTCGCCAACAGTGCACTTCTTTCGAGGGACCTTCTTTTTCCTTTCATTTTTCAATCGGCCGTCGCGTAATTTTGGGGCGCGCGCACACTGCCTGCAGATGCTTATCTTCGGTCGGAATCAAACCCCGTCCACCCTCGCTTCCGCTCCAATTCGCATGCAGCAGAGCCACCCGAATGCCCCCGGTGAGACCGGAAGGAAAATTTGGCGGGCACGGCCGCCAGTGCACGGAAGAGCGCTGGCTCGCCGAGCCGTCCGTTGGCCGCTCTGGTTCTGACGGGAGGGAGGGATGGGAGTGGGGTCCTTCCTTCGCCCCAGAGGCAAAGGGAGAAGGAGGAAGGGTTAGAAATCGAGGGGGAGATTAGGGGATTCTAGTGACACCCTACATACGAAAAGCTAAAGGATCCCTCGGGCCTCGGAATTATTTTTCATTTTGCAGGGAGGAGGGTGAAAAAAAATGCCACGGGGAAGGAGGGGATCGCATTAATTACCGCCGAATAAACGAAAAAAACGCCGAGCCGGAGAAAAAAGGAATCGCTCGATGGAAAAGCCATCTATCGGACGAGACCCCAATGCGTTCTCCGGAGGAAGATTTGTCGCGAACCATCTTTTTTCATCTTGGGAGACGAGGAAAAAAAAAGAAGCGGGGAGCGTACACATTCCGGGACATAGAGCGGAAGCTTGTCTCCTTGGAAGGGTCACATTTGGGATTCTAAAAATGCAAAGTAAAAGCTGTCGATCGACGGCCCCGTGTCCAGGAATCTGAAAAAAAAAGTCTATGGCGTAAGTGCATAATGATTTAAATGGTTTTTTTCTTTGATTTATATCCTAAAACTGCACGAGAATGCGTTTAAACAACGACGACCATTTCAGTGTCCATAGCGTGCATGGATAATCGGTTATTTTGATACATAACATCGAAAAATGGTCGCTTACAACCACTAAAATTCCTCAACGAGTTTCACAGATTAGTCGACGGATTCCAAGTAAACATTCTCAACAGTCCACGATAACTATCACGACCCGAAATACTAAGGTAGCACTGCAGCTTTGCGGCATTTACGTTCATAATGCACAGTCAGGATTTGCCATGGTGTACCCCGAAGCTTACACTACGACGGGAATGCTTTCGCAAGCGGAACTTACGAGCAAATCATCATTTAAATATCAATTCTTAATAAGTAAGCCGCTGGCAGAGTTTAGAATGAGTAAAGGTTCGGCGTCAAGTAGATGGAAAGAAATGCCCGTCTACACAAATGAAGGTCATCACCCGGATCGCATTAATGAGGAAATACAGAAAGTGGGCAAATCTAAAAACAGAAAAAATTAAAGGAATTTCGGAAAACCAAGGAAAAAACATTCCACTGAAAAAGGCATGAATATGGTAGCAGGTGGAAACATGGGCCCCTCTTACCCTTCGCATGTAGGTGTCACCTGAATAGGGGATAAGAAAAAAAACTCTGATGATGTGGATGATGCAGGATTTCCCGAGAAAATCGGACGGATTTCATGACTACTGACGGGCAGCCCAGAACAAAAAAAAGGTTTAATTTGCCTCGTTGCGTGCGCATCGGGCGGAGAGATAAAACTCGAGCCGTAAAATGTATTTTTGTTGTGCGTTCCTAATTCCCATATAACATGCGCAGTTAGCTCAGTCAAGAAGAAATTAAGTGGAGGAGATTTTGGAAGATTGTGCAATCCTGGGCATCAAAGTAAATTAATCACCTTTCGTGAACACAAGCTAGAACATTACGAAAGCAGATAAACGATGAGAGATTTGGATCAAGCGAAACATTTCTTTCATGGGCAGACCTTGGAATCTCCCCAAATATCACTCGGCAGAATAAAATGCAGTCCCACTTCTAGAAAAACATAAAATCTATGAAGATATAATTTGATACTAAGAAAACGTTCAGAATGAAGAAATTAATGTTACTTAATTAATTTTAGTCAACGCGATATCTGATAACAGCAACAAATATACGACATTGCCATAAAAACGTATTTTCACGCATTCCAACGATGAGTTAGTTCCATGCATATGAAATGTCATTTCCATGCAATTTCAAGCATAGAAAAAACAATTTTCGCGATATTAACGTCCTGAGGGAGACAGGGACTCAAGGCTTGCAAGGCTGCAAAATTTAAAGATGCCAAGGGATATAAGTGACTTAAAACTTCAAAAAGAGAGTTTCTAAGATCAGACAATAAGTAAATATCATAACAAAGAAAATGAAAAGATATTCCCGGTAGCCTCAAAGACACACGCCACTCTAGTTCGAGGCAACCAGTCTCATAATTATGCATGGCCTGCAAACGCAACAGCAATGTAAGGAACTATTAGCACTTTAAATATTGTAACGTATTACAAATAAGACGAAGTAGGCAGTTGCCTATGGGCCCCGCGGGTTTGGGGGCCCTGGAGAGCCCCCAAGAATTTATTTCCCCTTTCTCCTCCTGCGACTTGTGGTCCCCGTTGCTTGTACTGCCTGCAGGCCCCAAGTGTGCTAATCCGGCACTGTTTACATAGATTAACTGTGACAGTAGATTCGTAGGACAACCGCTAACGATTCTGATACAACTATATTCGAGGTCAACAACAGTATTCACGAAAATCGTAAGATTTGACTACTTAAAAATGATTCACAACCACTATGAAGCTGAGAGTAAAGTGATTACCATACGAACAAACGAACCGGATGTAGGCATTATGATTCAGAGAAGAACGTAACGTCAGAGTGCAGTAAATAAATGAACAATTGTGGGCCCAAGAAGGCAGGAAAGCGTCAGGGTGCTACGATATGAGGAGGCATAACATTCAGCTTCAGGAAGAAACAGCGTGGCTGTTGGAAATAGAAATGATATTTGACGGTGTGGTTCATACGGAATGCCACGATGACATGAATGCGGATGTGAGGAACTGACACGAGAAAAGTATGATGGAAAATTATAATGGCGAACATATCGACCACTGAAATAGATTTTTCTCTTCTCACATCAATCAAAAATTGCCTCAGCATGGTGATATTTCTTCCAACATTTAACATTAACAATAAGTATAATTACTACACCATAATTATATTCAGTGAATTTGAAAGATACTGATAATATAAGTGGTATATACAAATATGATAATAGTAAATGACTTGGATTCTAGGTACATATCGCCACTGTCCTTGTACTTAATATAATTTACATTAGAGAAATCATAATTTTTATAACCAAAACTTTTAGACTATATCACTTCACCAAAAACCCTTTATCAGGCTCTCGATCAAAGATTGCAGTGAAAAAATGCAGAGAAGGCCGTAAACTCAGTAGGCTCATACATTATTTTATAAATTAAACTTTGGCAACCCATTCAAGGCAAGACTAAGATCGTAAAGAGAACGAAAAGATTAGCTTCACTCTCACTAGGAGGGTGACACAAACGACCACGTCGAACTTCCGCGAGACAATAGATTCAGCAACTTTTAATTAATGCAGAGTTCTTGGAAAAAGCTAACTCAAATTTGTGATAGAAGAATGCAGTTTGCCAAATGCATTAAATATGTGAGTCAATCTTTACCGGCATCATTCATATTATGAAACTACCTAACAGTTTCTAACATAAAAACTAAAGCCATCATAAACGCGCAGCGATGTGGGTCTAGGACCTATTAAGAATGGAGAGGGATTAAGGCTCACGTAGAAAATATTATTTTGATATAACAGACGTATATGCAAAGAAAATTAGAAAAAAGAGGATAAAAATCAATGTGAAAATGTTTTTCGCGCGACGAAAGTAAACATGATTTGCCCATTAGCATCCTCAAAAGTTTAATCAGGAATTGATTAAAATCTAAGACACTTAAATAATTGCTTCTCCGTTTGAAGTTGGAAGCAAGAATGCAGGTGCTCCGACGACCGGTGTCATTTTGCATCATTAGCACTGCTCGAGAGAAAACTAAATTACAACACTCAATGCCCAAAATGGGATTCGAGAGCGCGCGGCCGTTGCTCAACTCGTTTGCGAACTCTTAACTTCGATTCACGAGGTGGACTTCTCTGTTGGTCAACTGCCCTCAAATAACCATTTTCCCAGCATTAAGTATGAAAAGGATGTTGTGAAACGGAAGAGATACGATGGTGATGATTTTCAGTACCTTAGACATCCTTCAATTTGAGATGTATAATTAATATCTTCGCAAGTTCCCAAGTATCCAGACTGGAGGAAGTATTTTTCCCGAATACTGCGGCTTATAATAAACATGGTGGCCAGCAATAATGACAACCTGGGTGAAATTAAATCTAGTTTTTAAAATTTATTTTTCATGTTATTTATCGTTTTCAACATGGCAGAAATGACTGGCCCCGTGGTTCACATTTTCATCATCGATCAGTTTTATCCACCCATCTTAATTCTAAGATGGGTGGATGAAATATGAACAATATGATTAACATAATTACTTTTGTGCACAGAAATATTTCCACTAAAAACACATCTTTTTTCTGAAAAATGTAGATAATATAATTGGTGGAAAATAAAAACTGAGAACAAAGTCTATGCACTTTAATCTATGAACTTTCGATATTGTAGCGTTGAGATAAATACGCGTAGAGTACTCACTGGTACAGGGCTGAAAGCGAAGGCATAGGTTTCCCTTCATTTTATCCTTTGGATACATTATAGGGCCTATCCATGAAAACTTTTGTGCACGGGATATTGACCATAAGCTGTGCAGCATGATTTCGTCTGATGTACCTTTATGTATTTTAATCATATACGACCAACAAACGAGAACTTTAAGAAGTTCTTCTACTTAATAATCTTCAGACACAGCTCCACAATGCGTTATATCGCTGCAATCCTAGATGACTATATAGCTCTAAGCCTGACATTTGTTTGAAATGTATTTATCTTCACATCACTCCATTGCACATGAGAGAGAAGTTACGAGAGAGTTAGCTCTATGATTCAAAATACCCAGTGCCTCTACCCGAAAATAACGCATTTTCCAGAATTAACGGAAATCAGCAATGAGGACGCTTTTGCTAAAACTTTGGGACAAAATATACTTATGTGCTAACTAAGTTGAGCAAAAACGTCATAATTCAGCGGTTAATATCACACTTCCATGTGTCCTAACCTTCCATTCGTAGTTAAATCAAAGCACACCTTGAAGTGAACGACTACTTTGGCTAACCAATAACGAGTAACACAGTAAAATAGAGCTGTCCAGAGCAACGTATAAACTACCACGGATTAGCAGCTGATGCCTAATCGGTTGAGCACTGCACACATGTTAAGATCGACGCGGAACACTGATACAACAAAGAACAATAGGTACCCAGACACCAGTGTCTGGTAACTGAGCGAGACGGGAGGGAGTTGGGGGGAGGAGAGGTCAAGAGACGTCCCTCAGCGGAACACTGAATGAAGGAAGCAAAGGGTTTGCGGAGGGGGGGAGAAGAGGAGGAGAGGGGGGGCTGGACATGGGAGGGGCCGAAAGGAGCGGCAGGGGCGGGGTTGGAGGGGGAGGAGAAAAAGAGGGATGAGGGGGGAGGGAGGGGCGTGGAATAGAGACCGGAAGTGGGAGGTGGTCTGTGGATGATAATTTCCCTTAAATTTCGGCGGGGCCGCGAGGCACGAATGCCCTCCAGCCCTCCCCGAAAGGATAGATAGCACTGCGAGTGAGTGGACTGACTCGGAAAATCCGCCGCTCCTCTACCCCCGTTTCTCCATTCCCCTCTCTGAACCCCCCCGCCCCGCCCCCCTGCCCCACGTCCCCCCAGCCCGAATGGGAGGGACGCAGAGAGAAAGAGAAAGAGCGACATCCAAAAGTGAGTGAGTTAGTTCTTGGGAGGTAAAGCGGCCGGCATTTCTTTGGGCGCCACTTGCCGACACGCAGGCGGCCAAGACGCGGTGGGGAAGGGCTGGTCCCCGGCCGGCAGAGCCCGCATCCACCGACACACGTCAGCATCTGGAACGGGTGTAAGTCGAATTCGACGTTCGTAAATATCAGCTGCTGAAAATGATTACACAATGTCGAATTTACCTGCACAAGCGCGTGATTACCGATATTATTCCGTGTGTTGAGGTACCTCAGTGATTCCGAACTTCGACATGGGGAGACTTTCACCGGCGCGAAACATTCGTAGTACGTAAATGAACGTAGTAGTAGTAATGTAATCATACTTCAATGTTTCCCCAAGTAAATCAATCCCTTTTTAATGGGAATTGAATTTTTATTTTCTATTTTTATCTTATATTTCATTTCCTTCACAATTAGGTACACAACCTCATTAAAAACTTATACGGTGGGAATTACATCAACTTAATGCAAACAATGCTCGAGGTAATTCATTCTACTCGTAATCAATTTATTTTCATGGCCGCCAGTAGGTTTCCTCGTGATTAGTTCTCATTTAGCAAGTCACATCGAGGCAAAAGACACCACAACTGGAAATAAATTCAGGTGCTAAAACACGAATAAGAGGTGATTTCACAACATTCAATGCTTTAAAACTTAAAATAATCATGAAAAACATAAGTTCACAAAGCCGGAAAGTCGTCAAATATATAATATTAGATTTCAGATTTTTTGTAATGAATGTAATAATGTAATGTTTTCTCACAATGCCTTTCATTCTTTAGATTTATGATTGTTTCCGAGAAAAATAGTGGTATAACTCGGCTCATAATGCTATTATTTCTGAAAAAGCAATAATAGAAAACCATGAATGTAAAACTAATCTATTATATATTCTTTAAGGTACAACTGTAATCGGAAGCATCCTAATAGGTTATTAAAGCTTCATCAATCATTTTATGTCCGATATTTCATGAAGTGACATCTCTTGAACTTATAAGACAATTATAACAACACTATAATCCAACCTCTAGTCAAAGTCCTGAGAATTGTAATACCCATAATGAGAGATAACATAGTGAGAAAAACATAATAAGCTATCACGTTACATAAATTTGTAAAAACACACGAATATTCAAAGCCGAGTTAAAAGCCTAATTAGGTACTTCTAAAATTCCTACACAAGAAGCAAATGACACATCGTGGCTTCCCATTAAAGCCGAAGTTCGCACTGAGATTTCCGATTTAAGCATGCAAACGAAAGATAGGCAGGAATTACTTAAATGTAGATTGAAAATTGATAAAGTACTACTTCATTAAATTTCGACTGGAGCAATACACGTAGTCTTGTACATTGCTTTACTTTCAGAGACACTTAGGTGCTACCCCTGATCGAAGCTACCTGAAGAAGATAGTGAAAATCACGTACAAGTCCTCTTAGCAGCATTAAAAAGATCACTCTTCTCCAAAATCGATAAGATTACTCTCAGGGATACTTAAACACCTCCGGACGGAGAAGTCAAAGAGCCTGGAAGGTCGGCCGCTATTTTATCTCACATTCGGAAAAAAAAACGAGATGAACATGGCTTCCAATTAACTCCAGCTGCTTTGAAAACCTCCAGCAGGTACACCAAAGGAAAGAACGTGCTCTGAAATTAAAGGCGAGAGAGAAAATAATAAAGTCCCTCACTCATTGGCTAGCTTTTCCCATACTAAATTTGTTCTCCTGTATAAAAATGACTTTTCATTGGTATAAGGTCTCCTGGCAAAATGAAGTCTTAAGCCAAGTAATTGCTCGAAAACTAATTACCGATCGCGTTTGGAAAATCCGCTCAGTCATCTAAATCTCTTTATTAGGGGAAGGAGCTATGCTCCAGGAGCTGGGGTGAAGCGGGTAAGTAGAAACTGTGTGAATGAACAGAGGTGAGAAGATTCAAAAATATAATGCATTGGCTGACGGAATAAGTTCTGGTTTGATCAACTGGTAAACATAATCACGAAATATAATCACAATATACTAGAAATATCGTGATGGTATAATGTCACCACTGCAATCATGTAAGGACGAGACAACTACGATAAAAAGAGAGAAACAATGAATAAGAAGATTCAGCGATCTCAGAGATATCTCTAAACAGTTTCATTTTACTTCATCACTTTTTAATCCAATTCTTTACCCATAAAGGCTTAGCAAGGGCTTGATTTTTGAAGATTTCGTGAGAAAATTGAGTGTAGACCATATTTGCGAAATTTGAGCAACTTTGACCTAATGCAAATTGTTAATTGTAAAGTACTATGGAAAATGCTTTGCTTCATCGAATGCGTATGTCTTTTTAAAATATTTATGCAAAGTTTCAGCTTCCTGGCTTGAAAGAAAAATGACTTCTTGACTTTTGACCAGCTTTTTTCGATTTCAGCCCACTGTGAGTCGTGCCAGGGGCCAGCCCCTACGACGCGAGGGCCCGAGAGCACCGCAGCACTCATCCTCCAATCACCTCCAATCAATTCTGCATTGACTAGGGAATCAACGCCACAATATACCCGAAAAGTCTCCGAGGAAATCCCAAACAAACGCATCGGAAACACTCAGAATATCTTCTGCACTATGCATTTTGAATAAAAAAGCTATACTTTGTTTTTTCCACATTAAATTTTAATTTTCCAAGAACATGGTTTCTACAATTAACGCCGTACGCATCGTAACGTAACCATGGTCGTGGAATATTACAATTTAATGTGGAAAAAACAAAGCATAAATTTTTTATTCAAAATGAATAGTAAGTTCCATAAAGTCACGCCGGAAACCACTAACTTTCTGCACTATGATCAAACAAACGCTACGAAAACCTGCACCTGAAATGCACGGCTAAACCAGAAACTAGACGAGAGCTACTTTGACAAATATGCTTTATATCTACATATTACCCTACATTCCGCCGCAGAGGCGCGTGGCAAGGGGCGCTAGGACACCAGCCGTGAAAGGGGAGGGAATAGGTAAAGGAGGGCGGAGAGGACGGAGGTGAATTGTATGTTAACGATGTGTCTTATCTAGGTGCCACGCTGTTTATGTGATAATCAATAACGGTCCGTGGAAAGAAGGGATTTTAGTACTTGTCAGTGTTGGTTACCTTTGACATATATCGGCATGAAGGTGTTATAGATCACATCTTTTGACCGATGACGCAGCCCGCAACAAAGTACGCGTGGAAAATAGCTCCGAAACCACCTTCAAAATAAACCAAGGTGGACTTTTTCCATCTGATTTTAAAATAGTAGCGCAGCTACCAATGTTCGGCTTTCGTGCGGCCATGTACACAAGCCTTCAATACTCCACACAAGGAATGTCATGGAAAAACGAATCGTATTGACCGGGCTATACTACACTTCATTGCCTCCCGTAGGCATTTCGCTTTAGCTTAACGTCATAGACAACATGAAAAAATGAAGATACACCATTATATATTTATATTATTATGCCATTTCTCACTTAAACAATCATTATTTGAGAGTAAGAGAAAGGAGAACATTACAAGTAAGATAACAGAAAAAAATAACCATAAATACCAAAATTGACACGGGAAACAAAAACGGCTAAAGAAAATTTTGATGCAATTACCAAGAGAGCATGCACACTAACTTCATCTCAGGATAACAGGCTCGAACACCGAAATATAATAGGCCACGATTCGACAGCTTTTCGCAAAGAGGTTTATAGTCATGCGATTATTGCTATAGGAGTATGGTGAATTTACAGGAACGTGAGTGAGTGAAGCAACCCAGACTTAATCTCCATGCAGCAGTAATTCATAAGTGGTAGTCAAGTTTAGGTCCCGAATAGCCCGCCCCCTCAAAATGCTGTCTTCCAGCTTACCTGATCTGATTTCATAGAGTTAGCATTGGCAATCATCACTCCAATGTGCTTGAGGGGCTGATTTTGTTTGCAATAAGATGCTTCTTTCATAGCTGCCATCAAAGACCAGTGAGAATGCAATCTTTATCACAAGTAACATATTGAAAATTTCCGAATCTATTTTTAAGGAAGGCTTCTTTATAGTCTGAAAAACTCGCCTCATAAATTACTATTACGTATTACAATAACAATGTCAAAGCCGTAGTAGTCGAAATAATAATATGAGCGACCACCTTAGGCACTTCCATCCTTGGATATTTCCGGTTAAAACGTTTATCAGATCCGGTATAGGGTCGAGCACTGCACTCATTCGGATACATCTACAAAATACCCTGCAAGCCACCTCAGGCGTGTGTGGCAGGGGGTGAGTATTCACCAACATGCATTACACTATACCCTAAAGTTAGTGTAACTACGACTAATTATGCATTAGCATAAATCGCTAATGCTTGTCACGAGGCGAAGCCTCACAAGCATGCACTACTACACTACAGATATTATGACAATGGAGAGGGACCATTAATATATATATATATATATATATGTGTGTGTGTGTGTGTGTGTGTTTTGCAACTACACAAATGGACAGAGACTCAAGACTTATGTAGAAAACATGCACGGCGTGCTGTTAGTACTAGATAACAGATAAGGATTCCAATTATTAGAGAGAACTACTACTACTAAGAGCTACACTACCTATCGACAAACCTAGATAAAAGTCTCATTGGCCGCTGTTATGGTCACTTATTGTTCGTGGGAAAAATGGCATTTTAAATATGTCCGTTCTGAAGTCTAGTTCCCTAATTTTATTCTTATGATCTAATCTATCGTAGTACATCGGATTTCGTAAAATATTATCAACGTCGTCAGAAAATAGACCGGTTTGGAACTTACATAATAGATTGAGTCTAAATTTTAATCGACGGTCTGAAAGCGTTAAATATAGCGGATATAAAGCGGATATATTTTACTTAAGTTTTTTGAGGTCAATTGAAGAACCTAGAACTACGGTTGATTGATCACTAACCCAAAAACTACTAATTAGGGTTCGCCATGCATTTGCTGAAGTTTTAGAGTAACGAGCATGGCAAGCATCTTGAGCGACAGTCCGAATAATGTTGATTTGTATCATCGATCCGCATCGTAAAAAAGTCAAGAAAAAAGACGTTGGAAAAACGCAGGTTTTGGCAGATGATAGGATTAACATGCAAAAGATCTAGTAGGTATACTGAAAATATTTGTAGCCGCAGGGTTTGCACTTACAATATATTATCAGCATAACAATCAGCTGATTACTAGAGCTTATAAGGGAGGCATTATCTCAGTTTTAATTCCATATTAAAACTCTTTTTCAAGGCATATACCCTCAATTTTAAAACGATGGGTTTTTCCCCTTTCACGTAGAGTCTCCATAACGCCGCCGCCTGCTAGGAACTTCCATTTCCTTTCACCACGAAAAAAAAGTGGATGAACGACCACGAAGAAAATTCAATTGCCGAAAAATAGATTCAACTCAATTAGAGCGATTACACGCCTCTAATCAATAAGTTGGCGCGATCTAACATTACCGAGCAACATAATTGGGTGGAAGAAGGCTTCAATCAATACGGAAAAGCAGGTATTAAACGACAGGTTTTCGACGCACTTGAAAATGACGTAACTCCCCTCGGAACCTATTAAACCCTTTCCCAAGCCTTCACTTTTTTCTCCCCAACGCACACCTGCCCCCAGGACACTGTCCCTTCTCCCCGACCAACGCTCCTCGCTTTCTATTTGCTGCTCAAGCCATGGCGGTCGGCATCTCTACGAGTGCAGCTATGCAAGAAGACTTCCTCTGAGTCAGGGTCACAGTTCGTACGCTAAAGGATGACCTCAGACGTCTAAATCGATCGTCCACGCGACAGACGACACTAAAAAAACTTGCCTTTCCGCATCAACTAAGGGCCTGCTTGTTTACCTTACAAGTTTTTATAGTTCCAATGACCGCCTTCCAGCAATAGTTCACCTACCCCGGCACTTAACTCGCCAAAATTTTAGGGACCATTTTAAATTAATCACGTTAGGTAAAAAATCATACTTCGAGATCACCTGAAAAATGGAGCTTATTTTAAGCGAATTAAGTAGCAGTAAAGAGAAAACGCCAATATACAATTTCATTTTCTGCAATATCAACGATAGGGGCTGTGAGACCATTCGTTCTCGCAAAAGGACGCCGAAAAGCCATGATGCCAACTGCATGACTCAGGAGCCGAATGATAGACGACACCATGTTGTAGATAAATAAAACAGTATAGCACTGCGCCTAAAATGGCTGAACTGAGATATACCACATTCCTTGAACCATATTCGCAGACAAAGATGATTATTTCACGCATGAGACCATAAAAACACGAACGCCAAGTGATAACAACCTGCGGTGAATAGCAATACCTACTATATTTTTATAATTTTGTCCCACAAATTTGGTACACATTCATCTGAAGGCAATGGAAGAAGTCAACCAGAACTAGCTCTCCGATGTTAGAAAAAATTGCTAATGAATAAAAACAGGATTTTTGGAGCTAAAGAATCCCACTAAGTATCAAACGAGATAGACGTACTGAAGAGCCAGATAAAGGGTCATTCTCGAAGTAGCGATTTAAAAATGTTGGGACACAAGTACGTCCCTGTTTTCTTCTTTCTCTCAACTCGATGAACAGCGGAGGACAGAGTCTATGCAAAATAATTTCGGTCTTGCGCAATAAAACAAAATCACTACCATCAATTGTCATTCTATCTTAAAATTGGCTGACTGCAGCCCTCCATTATACCAAGTTTCCTGATAACTCCTAAATGTCCAGTATCTCTTCTGCTTCATTCCCAACTATACATTTCCCCCCGTCCTTCCTCGCGGGGACTTTCATTCTGTTTTCCCGTTTACCATGCTCCTTACACAAACTTAGTGTTTCAAAGTGTGGGCTCTCCAACTGGACGTTTTCTTTCTGATAATGCTCCATGTGGTTTTTTCCTCATTTGTACACTTCCTCGTTTCTGGCCCTTTCCTTCTAATTGATCTTCAGCATTCGTCCCCAGTACCAAGTTTCATAAGCCTCTTTTTCTACTGTTCCAGCTTTCCAATGGTCCATGTATCTGAGCCATATAGTGCAATATTCACATGAATCTTTTTAGTTACTGCATCCCCACTGGTAATCCTATTTTATTTTAGCACTAAGGCTGCTTTTTAATCATGAATGCTTTCTTGGTTAGATATTGTTCTTCGCTTGATTTCCATCGAACTTCATTCATCCAACAATATGCGGTTAAAAATCATATTGCAGTATTTTTTAGAATTTTATCACCTCCGAGTTGGGCACCACTCATTTAGGCAACGTAACTCCATATCACTCATGACGATGATATAGAGGGTGTGGTATCCCCAACTCTTAAGCAGTGCCTTTGAGAAAGGGACCGGCAATAGGCAGAGGAGCTGGACGCTTTTACGTCGCGGCGGTTACAAGGCGAGGGGGGAGTGGGGCAAGGGAGGGAACGGTGGATATACGACGACGACGGCGGAGAGTGAGGCAAGGGCAGGGGGATCGAGGTCCCTGGACCCCGCGGGCCTCCAGAGGACATCCACAGCCCCCGGCTGCCTGAACTTGCAGGTGCTTCCAATTACTCCTGGAGGAGGTACCCCTCCCCCTCGCAGTATACCCTCCCCCATCATCCCTCTTCCACTTCTTTCCCACCATCGCCTCCACCCCCCCTACACCCCGTTTCTACCTCGAGGCGAAGGAATTTACGAGCTGGCTGGAGGCGCAGTGCAAGTCCATGTGACTCCTCGCGAACCACGGGGGGAAGTGGAGAGGAGGAAAGGACGGAAGGGGGGAAAAGGAGACGAGGGGAGAGGGGGAAAGGTCTGGGATGCCATTTCGCGAGAGATTTTTTTCCGCCGGCTTTGGGCGTCTTCTTTCCCCGCATCGTCCTTCTTCGACGCCCGGCGACCCGTTTCCAGGTCGCTCCGAACCCACTTCATAGATTCCTTAGTTTCGCTCATGTTTGGATCGCTTTAACTATCCCTGGATACTTGATCCTGCCGAAGCGGACGCTTAATACCGAGGACGGTTCCTGCTGTTTGGAGTCGTCCTTGGAAAAATTCATAGGAATGCAGGACTTGTAAAAGCGCTTAATATTGGCTAGACTGTTATTAATTAGACTGATTACCATCACACTGCCTTAGTTACAACGAATGTGACAGAGCGATAGCTATGCGGGAACCTAGGAGAAAGTACCGTATTAGGGTAGGATCAATTAATGAAATCAGGATACAAGCAAGTTCGCTAAAGATTTTGTGCAACGGTCAGCAAGTGAGTTTCATGTCACACGATACTTGGTAAGCTATTATGCTGGCTTGAATCCATGAACTTGTACATGGCATCCTGAGTGACGCAGGCTTAAGATTTGTTAGCTGCAGCCCTCCATATTTCCCTATTCCAAGATAATTTTCATTTCCCCTGATAACTCTTCTGCCAGGTTCAATCCATCTTATAAGGCTACGTACTTAACCTAAGGTTTTTCTCGCGAGCCATTCCCGCATATTATTTTTATGATAAATCCATACTAACGTATGAGTCCAAAGTCTTCTGAGTAAATTATTGGGAATACAGCACTACTATTACTTTTAATTGAAGAGAGATAACGACACAGATTCGAGGACAAAACTGAATTACGTGCAATGAGTAAAAATACTGGAGACAATTTCGAGCATTAATTTCCAGTATCTTGTGGGCCCATAATGTACTGTCCCATTGTCATTCATCGAAATAACAAAATCATCGCGTATTATTCATGCCGATTTTGAGGAAAAGAACGAACTCAAAGAGAGAAAGCGCAGCTTTCAGCATTTAGGTTTCCGAAGCAAATCAAACCGACAAGACCATCAAAATAAAATTGCGAAGAAAATGACAAAGACAGTGACAGATGATATTCAGCTGATGAACTCAGGATAAATTTATTGCCGTTTAATTTCTCCATTACGCAGTATTATTTTCCGGCAAGATTAAAATACTAAAAAAACAAAGTGCAATTGATCGTATCGTTAGGTACAATAGTTCTGGGACAAATAAAGAATTATTTCAACAAACTATTTTAACGACAAAATAAATGAGAACAGGCATTGCCAAACTGCCTCGTTTTCAAATTCGGGATGCGTTCTCGTCATGATTTCAGAGTTTTTTCCATGTAAATACGCTAAGTTGACTCTAAAGGACATTGAAAGAGTTTTCACTCTGAAATAAAAGATGTAATGAGCTCCTATCGATCCAATTATCATTAGAGCAAAACGATAAATCCCAAACATCTCACTCGAGACGACTCATTTTATTCAATGACAGCTTATTTTTAAGGATTATTATGTTTTTGGTGTGTGGGAGAAGGTCTGAGGGAGGAATGGCTCTCGTCTTGCGGTCTCTATAATTGGTATTCTGGATCGTAGAAGGGGGGGGGATTGGGGTGGAGAGGGAGGGGTGGGGGGGTCCGCGGTAGCCAATGGCCATTCATTCATGGATCGCCCGATCGGGGGGGGCAAGACGATAAACAACGGAGGCCACACTCTTCTCCTTCGCCCCTTTTTGCACGTCCGCATTTTATTGGCATCGCTTGGGGGCCTCCACCGCCGCTTTCCCCGGCTTTTGTTTCGCGTCGTGCCATTCGCCAAAGCTCCTTCGCGACTGGTGGACGGACGTATCGTACGCATTGATTTGTTATTGACTCCCAAATTTTGATGGGTTGATCGTGAAATATATCACTTTTTTTCAACCCTAACCGATAAAAGGCCGATCGGAAGGTTAATGGATCCAAAATACCACCCTAATTGATTGAATGATTGATACGTGGTTTCAACTAATAATTTCCAACTTCGGTCATTAATGAAAGTAGGCAATTAAGACTCAATATAAAACTCGACATAAAAAGAGAATATTGAAAGATAGACCTCAAGCAACAATATGCATACATTTAATGAAGTAACTGGAAACTAGCGTGGTTAGGAAAGTACCAGTTTTACCTGCAGACTCCTCCAACGCGAATATCATAAATTATTCTCGGCACCACTCCGTTAAATTGCCTTCTTATGAATATGGAACTTATTGTTAGTCCTTCCAAACAGGAGTTTGAAAAAATACGGCCGTTAAAATCTCCAGGGATATGCGTTCGACTGTTATGCTGATTAGGCATCGGGTATGCAAACATTAGTTGCTTTAAGCCCTTTATAACCAATTCATCACCCAAATGCGAATATTTACCGCATTCACACGTCTTTCATGCAACTGAGTGCAACTTCGGTCGTGGGATACGCTGAAAACTCGTCTCAAAACTCAATAGTGATCCGCTGTAAGCCTCTAAGGAGCGCAATTAAAGTTCAAATTTCCGAATTGACAGCACCAAAAGGAACGAAGAGCACTTAGTATTGCCACGTTTTCAATTTGCATGACAGCGAATCTCCCCCGATCGACATCTGATCCCGGCGTGGGGAGGAGGATAGGGTGCCGAGGGGCGATGTCCTTGGAGCGACCACAACCGCCTCCAACCCCTCCCTTTGGCACGAGGATAAGAGGGCATTGAGGAGTTGGGGCGGCGAAACCGGAGACCCCCTTTTCGTGCAGAAGCTGCCCGGCTCTCTAATCCGAATGTGAGGGCTGGTTGGGATTTGTCCTCACGAGGTGTGGTCCGTGCCCGATGCTCTCAGGGCCGGGCGAAGGAGGAATAACTATCTGAAGACGAAGGAAAGTGGCCTGGGGATTTCAGAGAAGGCGTATCTGGCCACCGGTGAGGTAATCCTATTATGGGATACGGGCATCCACCTCACTGCCTTCCCCTTCGAGAGCAAGCGCGTGTCGGGTGGCCCACGAGATACCTACTCCGAGGAATGGTTTGGTGGTGTCCTAACGTGAAATACATACAATGCGAATGAGCACGAACCATAGGCATTCGAAGTGGTGCACTAAAATAATGTCTAAACTTTAAACGATGTAAATTAATAGTGCAGCAGACGCTTCAATATGGTTTAATGGAATGAATATCTGTCAAGCGGACACTGAAAAACATCAATAAGACAAGCACTTAATTAGTTTCGTTGCGCAGCACAACACTCAGTATTTGGAGTCGTTAATGCTTTACGTTACTTAAATAATTTCTTTAACTGTCAAAAAACTCATCCATAGATTTTTTAAGCCATTATTTCTCTCAAGTTTTTGTGTAAAGGAGAACACTGGTAGGAATTTCCTTCAGTAAAATCATTCTAGAATTTTCGCGGCGAGGTTGTGCGTCAGAAAGCCGATTAAGAATGACTTTCTTATAAATAAGGTACGTGAGGGCCCATGACAGCTTACCCCAACCACTACAACATTAAAGGGGAAATATAAATGCATAGTTGCAACAAACAAAATAAATCCTGTGTATCAGAAAGATAGCTGACGGAAATAATTGCTTAAATAACCCCACGACAAAAAACTACTGCAATAACACGGCAATGATCAACGCTCCCAAAAACTATTGCAGAAATTTACTCCTACATATGGAGACGAGACAGCACTAGTATATTTTATATTAACAGTAGATACTATATCAGCATAATAGCATCAAGTCAATTATAAATCGGAACCGACCGACAAAGATTCCCATATTATATACTGAAACAACGAATGTAATAAGAAATATAAGGCCGACGATGAATGCATAAGGAAAAATAAGGACATGTAATATAATGTTTCACCATGAATTCAGCTTATACCATGGAAGCACTTATTGACCACTGTCTAACACAGCAAGAGGATAGTGCTCTGTGAACAGTTTTAATATCAAAACAAAAGAGTTAAAAATAAGCGGAGATCAGGTAGGAAATATCAGAGTTGTTAGAATATGTACAAAAGAGTAATTATTTGGATTCGATTTAACACTAACTTAAAACCAGCGACAATCCCAGCAGAATCTCTTCATGAACACTTATTCATAAGGTCCCATTACGGTAACTTCAACACACAAAACCAAGTCGGAATCATAAAATATTAGTAGCCGACATTTGATACACCGGAGTCGATGGAAAGTTTGGAGGAGCCATTCGGAAGTGATGAAGTGCACGAAGTTATCAGTAGTTATGGGCCAAGAGGCTATGATTCCTCTCGAAGGACGGATAAATGATGGAAATGGAAAAAGAAGATACTAAAACCGGGAATATTCTTCCAGAAGTCCTCCTACAAACGAAAAGATAACTCCCTCAAAAGTCAAGACCGGGCGTAATTCATTATAAGCCGGAAACCTCATCTTTTCCAAAAGTATGCATCCATTGCTACAGATTTGACAAAACGATAATGCTAAGCATGAACACGCTAGGAGGAGTAACAATTACAGGTTTTTGGCATCAGACATTGAGAATACAATGCTTATTCGAAGCAATCATCCCTAATAACCAGAAAGATTCGGAATGCCACTTCAAAACAAATTAATCATCATATTTTACGAGTTCAATACGCCGAATAAGGGCGTTTCTCTGCCCATTATACTTTCCTCCCACGATACATTAACATCCTTAATGGATTTCCCGCAAATAATTTGCCTAAATTAACCACGGGCATAAAAAATTAAGCATCATTTGACGATACACCATTAACACATTAAGGATTAAATTTGATACGAACCACCAGGTAAAAACCGCCAGAAATCCATTTCGAAATAAAAAAAGATGCATAAAGGATTCCAAGGACGGCGAATGAATTGGTCCAGGCGAAATTGACACACCTACGGGGGAAGAAAGGCAAGGAAATAAAAAGCAGAGGAAATTTCGCCGAAAAACGCGAACGATTAAAACCCTCAATTTGTTTTTCGCAGCTCTTCCCCGGTGTTGGGAGCGTCAGAGGGAGGGTTGGGGAGGAGAGGTGGGGCAGAGAGGGGGGAGGGGAAGACCGGACCGGCAAACGGAGAGATCAAACGAAAAGTTAAATCGACCGGGAACAAAAGACGGGCGATAAGGCAGAGAGAGAGAGGGCGGAGGGTGGTGCTGGGAGAATTTAGTATATAAACGGAAGGGGAAGGGAGAAAGGAATGATGATAAAGAAGAGGAGGGGAAGAGAATCGTGGAAAATAGGGGAGAGTTTAAAAGGGAGAGAGATTGCAGAGCGGGAGGGGGGGGGAAGAAGGGTGGGGGAAGACGGCGCGAATCAAAGGAAAGCGGGCGGGATCGTATAAAGTAGAGAAGGGAAACGAAGGAGAGTGTAATTCCTTCTGGAAAAGCCGACTGGGGCAACGAATTTTATGTATATATACTACAGGCACTCACACACACACACACACAGAGGCGTATGTGCACGTGAGTGTTCGTACAAAGGTGTAATGCGGGTAAAGGGGATGAAAAGACGATGAAAGTTGGTGGTTTGGGTGATTTGGTGCTGCGGATTGGGAGCAGGAGGGAGAGGGAGAGAGGAGAGGGGTTCTCGGAAGATCAGGCGGGGGGAGGAGGAGGGGGTGGTGGAGGAGGAGATTGGAGAATGTTAAAGAGTCAGAAGAAGGAGAAAAGCGCTGAGGTGGGGAGGCTGGGCGGGGGAGGCTGGGCGGGGGAGGCTGGGCGGGGTGAGAGTGAAGAGAGGGTTGAAATGCGGTTTTATGACGGGAAACAGGTTCTGAGGGAAACTAGATTCGGGAGGGGGGGTTGTGGAGGGTGGGTGGGTGGGTGGAGAGGCAAGGCTCCCAGGAGACTCGGGGAGGGCGCGCGTAATATTCGGCGACTTACAGAGCGGCAGCGGGGGTCGGAGCGGGTGAGAGGGTTGGGGGAGAGTGCGACTAGCAGCCGAATGGGTAGCGCATGGGTGTTTGATTTAGTTCTGCGATGGGGGGACGCAGGGGGGCGGGAAGAGAAAAAAATACTAGCGAGAATAACCGGGAGTTAAATCGTTCCACGGCACAACCTTTTTTTTCAGCGCATTTTTTTTCAACCCATGTCCAAAACATTGAAAGATGAAGGAAATGAGCCCATAGAAAATTATGACGTCTCACTCCGAAGGGCCGTAAGTGCATGGCCAATACAACTTCAGCAGAGAGCACGACACACGAAAAGTTGAGAAGTGAGGGAGGGGAGTGAGCAGTAGTAGGAAAGAGGAGTTAAAGGTCCGAGGGAAGCGGCGTCATATCGAACTGGCATGCCACGCTATTTATCATTGCTAAAAATAAGTAATGATAATTCTTATGCAGAACGCAAACTGTTTAAATAGGCATGTGATTTGTTAACTGGTCGGTGACAGTGAACAATTAGACAGCGATTAATTTAGAACTGGTTGACCTTTGTATCCTCGGTTGACTGATATAATTTATACTGAGCCATAAAAAAAGACTTACACAATCGATAACTTGGTGACTAATTACATGAATAACATTTTAGAATTATTTGAATTCCAAAGCTAGTCTACAGCATGATTTTAAAAATATTTCGAAAAATTCACTTACTAATTAAATTACGGTGTCGAAAATGTAAAAAAGCTTCTATCTGCTATTCAACGTTTTTAGTTCACCCTGGTTTCAAAGTGAACGACATTGATGTCAACATATATCATTCTATTGTTCTCTTCCTATGCTGTTAGTAGGCGTGACGTTAGTGAAGCTGCTCCTTTTTGGCTACAAACTGTCACTGAATCAAGACAGTCTCTAAGTATACACTACGCCCATCTTGTATCCTTGAACAACCAACGATCAAGCCACATACAAAGAAGCCACTATAATTCATTGGCGTGAAGAAATCACTTCAGACTTTTGAGAGAGTATAAGACTGGTAGTAAGAACACACATGCTAGGGGTAGGTCTCATTCATGTGGTGCCAATGGGAAAATTTGCACAGAACTATTAAATCAAGACGTTTTCCAACATCTAAGAAATTGATGAGGTCTCTTCGATACGATTAGCTGGCAAGCCAGAACGATAGCGACTATACTGCTACCTAAAGCGGTTATGCTGGTGGTCCGGGGGTGACAGGCATTTAGCTAGTTCGTTTGGGGAGAGAATCTGAGGGTAATATGTTAGGAATGGGTTGTTTTAGTGAAAGCGGAATGATGCGAAGACGATGGGGGAGAAGAGATTGGGGGTAGACGGGCGGAGGTGTTTCGGAGGATGGGAGGGAGGGGACGCTGGAGGGTGGGAGGGCGGTCGAGAGGTGGCGGGAACAGAATGCAGAGGGAAGGAGGGAGGGGCATGAGGCGGCGAGCGCCCCCGGGCATCGGCGGCGAAGGCCTCCGCCGGCGACGGCCGTTCGCCTCCCGCCCGTCCCGTCGCGAAGTCTTCCGCCAATTTCGTCTTCCTCCCTGTCTGGGGCCCCTCCTCTCCAATCAGACGGAATGGTGTTGGAGGCGGTGGCCATAGCAGTGGCTTCCCGATCCGTGAACCTAGGTTTGAATCCTTAGGAATCCATGAAAGGCTTAGATTTACGAAAGGAATTCCAATCCTTACTCGGCTGTTATGCGGGAAGCCCTTCAGGTGCAGTGCTCCGTCCGACCCAAGGGACGTAAAACTTTGGACACCTTAGCGCGTTCCGTCTCAAGTTGGTTGAATGCGATTCCGGGGTTCTCACTTCCCTCCTTCCATCACCAAAATAATCCCTTACCTTTTTATGAACATACATAACTATCATAAATAGGCCAAATGACCGCAGACGCATAGTAGGTCGCTTCTCCGAGTAATCATCCAACCAATCCTCGATAACGAGGCCCCTAAAGGAACGAGGCACAAATAAAACAATTAGTCTCGGGCTTAACTTTGTAGAATTGTTTCATTGTAAAAAGAAAAACTCGTGCATAGTATTTATCAACAATTGAGTTTTATGTTCTCACCGTAGTCGGTAAATAAAACTTAAGCGAGGATAAGTACTGTTCACGAGAGTTTCTTTTTACGACATACACAAAAACTGGAGACGAATCGGAATGCCAACCGCAGTACCAAAAATATTACATCCTCAATCCCAACGAGTTTCACAGGCCTTCCATCACAAGAGGAGGCTTAAGAGAAAAACAACAAACCTACGAGCGTCAAAGAATGCACAGTTTTTGCGACCACTTTGACACGAGATGATAAGATGTATAAATTGCTTAGGCATCATCACATCTTCTCAAGCCTAACTAAGCCTATGTGATTAAGAAAAATGGCTGAAATAAGAGTAAGACGTGAGGGCACCCCAACATTTTGGCTAGGTCAGTGCTTTTAATACAACCACGCAGTGCATACAATGGACGCAAGCAATTCGAATCACGAATTATATGCAAGCAATTCAATTAATGTAAATATTGATCGATATCAGATATCCTCAGGGCAAATTAATCTTACACACAATCACCTAAGGCTCACCTCATGAAAATCGAGTCACATCATTGTGCATTATAGAAGGGTCGCTATACGCAAGATGTACAGTCATCTTCTAGCATTGTGTATACTCTAGAAGGGACAAAATGTTTGTTTCTTCCAGCTCGTTGAAATAATTCTTCCAGAAAGGCTCATATATTTGTTTATAATTTACAGTTTCTAACTAGAGACTACAAAGCTACAAGGAGTAGGAGGTGCTCTTTATTTTATGTAAACAACACTTGTTGGCCGGACAGATTGCGTACCATGCATTTCCTTTTGCATTTTAATGTTACTACGGCTCTCCAATATCTAGATTTATTGTTCTCGAAGACCAGACACTAGTTAATAATATTAATCAGCAATTATGGAGTTTGGGGTTCACCAAAACTCCATGAAGTGAAAAAGGAGGATGATAAAACAACACGACCTTGTCAGAAAAGATCCAATGAGGAAGACGGAGGAATGAAGTCACCGGGTTACAAACGAATATTTAATTTAGCTGGAGTCGGGTCTGAACTCGGTATTTCTGACTGAGATTCATGATTTTCTTGCGTATGCTTGGGTAATATGAGTGCGGGGGAAATTCCTACAACATAGCAGTACGGCAAAAATTAAAAAGGAAATGAACGCAATAAATTATTAGGCTTACTCTTCATTAACCACTGAGGTTATGCATGAAGTTCATTCATTTGATCTACGAAGCTAACTAGAGCACAAAACCAGAAAGAAGAATGGAGACCATTCTTCACACGTTTAAAGCAACAATGATATAACGTCAAATGATATGTACTTAGCAACCACATTACTTTCGTACGGTAGGTAGTCATACTGATTTGCAGGTGGAAGCTCGAAGGTATGGGTGATGCCTTTACGACGGTGGCACACGCCTGAGGAGGAAGGCTCGTGTAGAGCTCTTGTGCCTATGCCTACAGATATGTAAAGGCAAAAAATCGTGTCCGCGGAGTCCGTCCATTGTTTGCAATGGAGGAGAGAGGGTTGGAGTGGGAGTGTTTGTGGGTGGGCGGAGTGGGGTAGAAAAGAGATGTTGGGAGTGGGAGGGCCGAAAAGGCCGTAAGACGGACTATGAATCCCCCAAGGTCGGCGCGGAGGAGCCGGCCGGAAGTCGGGAACACACACGAAATAACCAAAGGGGGAACAAACAATAACTTTACATGCGATGATTCACATACATGGAACTACACTATAAGGTTATATATAAAAACTACACTCCAAGGAACTACACTATGGGGTCATTCTGAAATTATGTGGAAATTTGCGAACGAAATATTTTTTTTTTATTATTAAATGTGATGTAATTTTATTTGTAATGGTGTTGTACTAAATGTATTTAAGTGATCTAACATTTAAACAGAGGTCAAGAACACGTTAATAGCTAAATAAACTGAAATTTACACTATCTCAAAACACGGAGGCGACACAAATTTCCACGGAGGTGACATCCATGGAGGTGACAAAATCAAGAGTTTACCACAGTTATCCGCCACTTAAAACTCTTATAGCAATGTGCTTTGATTTTAAGTAATTTCTTTATGACAACAAGCCATACAATCAAATAAATTCTTAAATAGGTAATAATGTTTTTAAATTATGGACGACATGGAGGTGACAGGCAATAAAAGAACTCTATGTTTTTACACCTAAAAGCAGAAATAAAGAGACCAAATGAACTTACTGTTTAGAAAAAAAACATTCTCCAAGCAAAATGGTTGCTAAGGCTTTCTTACAGTTAAACATTCAAAATTGTGCTGCTTCCTGGTGGAGTTAAATAGAAGCTTTTCTATTTTCCCATGAAGGTGATATAAAAGTTGGGGACATAACTTTCAATCTTTATATTTCTCTCAAATAGGACTGAAATATTCTATTTTTAGCCCATGGTTTAAGGCAATGTTACTAGTTAATTATGCGATGGTTGAATAAATTAATTTACTCAGTACAAAAAGTTTTGCTCACAGTTCTTTTCGTAAAAACACGGCGTGGGACACCCATGGAGGTGACATTTAGGTGCTTAATCAATTTTTTTTGCTACAAATATGAAAACATTTGGTATATTAGGACACTTTTTTAGTTAATATTCCCATTTTACTATTAATTACAATTTTAATAAATAAAATCAAAAATTAAATTAAGTCAAAAAAAGTTAAGGACTCAAACTTCCACTTAATTTCAGAATGACCCTATATTCGAAATGATTCATATTTTTTCCAATTACGTTCGTTAGATTGAAGTGCACTAATGTGCATATGAAAGATCTAAGGCTTTCCCAGCGTATAGCGATGTTGGGGGTTGTTCGGGAGATGGAGAGTTCGACCCGGTGGGAAACCTGAACAACCCCCAGCATCACTAATGTGCATAAATTACCTAATGAATGAATCATTTGAACGAAGCTTATTCACATGAAATGATCGTTAACAAGCGTCAGTTTCTGAATCTTTTAATGCGAATATGTTTGTTAGAGAATGCGAGTTCAATGAGAAGTGTTGAAATGCCAATCAATTGTTTATTGTTACTTAAGAAACTTGGACGTATCTTTCAGAAGGAGCAATGAGATGTATTACCATTGCATATAAAAGCGAGACTGATCATTGAAATAGGGTGAGACTAATTGCAGAAGGGAAAAATCAAAGCACCTAGGAATAAAATGGGGTCAGTTGCGAAGAAAAAATAAATAAAAAAATACTCTATTAAAAAGAAAGACAAGAAAGAGAAATTAGTGAAAGTTAAGATAAGATTAAAACTTGGAATATGGCAAGATTCCAAAAATTTGGCCTTTGACGATACTGGATGACGGTAAACTTAAGAATTTTTTGGAGATATTTGAAAAGAATAAGCGGGGTAGAAACAAAGGGAAAAAAGAAGTAAGCAAAGATTGGAAGGTAAAGGTTGACAGAGGTTGGAAGTTGGAAAACATGGGTAAGTCAGCGACTCCAGACATTTTGGGGGAGATTCAGTCGTCAGAAAAAGTGGACGGAAGAAGAATTGACTACGGAACACTAAAGGCTGCTTGAATAACGGGGAAGAAGGATAAAATATATGTATAATGGACGGAATAAAGAAAAGTAGAAAGGAAAAAAGAGCTTCAGACGTAAATAGAGCAACGAGAATTTAGTGTAGGGTATGAGAAAGCCTTTGATAAGTCTACGTTAACCTATAACAGTCTCCAAGGATCATTCCAAATATAAACTAATAAGGCAAACTCCGTATAATACTAAATATTATAACTATTCTCATCACTTAATTTTAATGTTTAAGTAGTTTTTTTGAAATTAGGTAGCAAAAAAGCATGGAAAATGAAATATTCTGATCTAATACATTTCTACAGTAAGCATGATTGCATTTTATTTTATATTATCAACTTAGAACGGGGGACCAATCAACAAGGATCGAGAACTTTAGCGGTAAGCTGGTCAAAGACAAAATACAACAAAGAATCAAAGTGAGAGGAAAAGTATGTTCCCAGGGTTTGATACGAGGTAAAAATACGACTGGGGGAAATTTTCACTTGCAAGAGCTGGAAAGAAGACTCAAGTCCAGAAATTTACGAAAAGATTACTAAATCCTCAAAAATGGAACATGAAGGAACTTGGTTAAGAATGATAATTTTGAAAACAGATATAAAGTGAAGAAGAGAAGATAAAAGATACACCTCAGATGGGATGCATTTTGGATACAGTTGTTTAAATTCCGGGAGGCAGATAAGACAGCGCTGAATATTTCCACGGAGGAAATAAAACGGCGCGTGTAATTCCGATGGAGAGAAAAATGGATGAAGGACGTTATCAAAGGAAACTACATGTTATCAAAGGAAACTACATGCAGGCGGCTGCATTAGGGCAGGAAATTAGAAACGCGAAGATTATAAAAAAATATTAAGATCACTAGATCTTCAGGTAGAATATAATTGGCCTCACTTGCATGACAGACTAAGTAAGAGAGTAACACTAAGATAGGTATAAAAATTCATTCTCCCCACACATAATTCACGATTGCAAAAAAGCGAGGCATTATCCCCAAAAGCAAATCTCAATACACATCCATTTTTATTCAAATTCCTTTTTCCTATTCCCGTGTTATAGTCTCGTGCTTCCCCAGCCGCACGCAGCAGCCTGCGGCGGATCGTAAGGCTAGTCCCAAGATGTTAAACAATGCATTCTACCATGTTAAGAATAGGCATGTAGAAATATATTCAAGGGAAGTATTTATAACTCAATCACCTTTTAACGTGAGCAAAATCATAGGCTTGAGTTCCGAGTTGAGAACAAGAACAAATAAACTCAAGTCGAATAAATGCAAGCACCCACAGTTCTGAAAATAAACTCCGTGAAAATACACTCCAATTATCCCAAACGGGGAGAATGCCCTCAAATCGCAAGCCCTTCCACTCCCAGAGTGCACATTTTTCATTTCCGCGAAAGAGGCAATTCACACCCGCAGCACAGTCGAACGGGAGAGGCTCACCCAGCTGCCGGGAGGCGAGAGAAGGGCGGCGGGCGGGCGGGGAGCGGGCGATTGAGAGGGAAAACTTCGGGCGGGTGGCCGCGGCGGTAAAACCGGATGAAGAGAGAGAACTGACAGGGTTGGGTGGGGGAGGGCGGATAGACGTTTCCCGAAAAATGGAGTAGAGCGTACGATTGGGGGCGGGAAGACTCTTCGCGGACGAAGGGACGGGCGACATCTGTTGCAGAGCGGCCGAAGGAGGCGGCGTGCACTCGAGAACTACCGACAGGCAGCCTGTCGTACGCGGAAAACGCAAGAGTGAAATATCGTTCATATCATCGTATCATGGTTGCAAATGCTGCCAAGTTATCTCGATAACAGCACCGAGGATAAAAGAAGAAAAAAAAAGGTATGATTAGGCAGCCAGGTTGATAACGCCCATGCTGACAACCAAAGGACCATGGTCAGAGGAGGATCCAGGGGGGGGACAAAGGGGGCAATTGCCCCCCCCCCCCCGCGACAAAAAACATAGTTTTTCCACATAAAAAAACACATAGTCTATCCATATTCCCCCCCTCTCCCCAATGGGCATATTAGCAGATATGGTCCTGGATCCGCCACTGACCAGGGTTTGATCCGCCTAGGGCATGGACTTTGATGACATTGTCTTAAAATTAAGGTCTAAGTCGAAATAAAACCGTAACAGCTGAAGCACCAAAAACCCCAAATCTATTTGAAAACAAGAACTATAATGAAGCAAGATAAATAACAGCTTGAAACAAAATATGTTTATGTTTAGTCATTATTTAGTAAAAGATAATTTAATTGACTTTAAAAAACACTAAAAATTGAAGAAGTAATTAGTATGCAATGAGTCTACTTTCTTTGGAGATCAACTACGTAATCACCACTTGTTTGATGACCATAGCAAATTCTGGAGAGGCCGGGAAGGAGTTAACGATGGTAAACAGACAGCAGTGAAAGCGATTTGCTTCTTGGCGGCGTTGGTTTGACGATGGTTCATGAAAGGGGGGAGTGGGGAGAACCTGCACAAAATCGGGTGTCAGATCGGGCATCAGGAAGCGGATCCGGGTGTCCCCCTTTCGAATCCTGCCGTGGAGCGGGCAAGGCAGGGGGACGGCGGGGTGGATGTGGGGTTTGGGGCGGAATCAGTGTGCCGGGGGGGGAGCGGGGGAGTGACGGGTCGTGCCGAGTGGAGAAGAGAAGGAAAGAGTGGGGAGGAGAGAATTACGAGGGCGAAGGAGGCAAATAAAAAAGCCATTAACGAGGCGCTTATGGGGCGAATGGGGGCCGTGAAAGGGGGGCGGCGAGGGGTCAGGGGCGGCGGAGGCAGGGCTGGGGGAAGGAAAACTGAGGGCAGGCATATCTCGTCGGGAGGCAATTCACAAAATGGAGTGGAAAAATGGAAGAGGAAGGAATATAGAGGCAGGGAGGATGAGGTGGGCGGATGAAGGCGGAAGGGAATATATGTAGGTACGTCTTCGCTTCAACCACACGGAGCCCTTTAGGCCACCACAAGAGAGTGCGGCTGGAGTGACTCCTCAATATAAACTACTAAGCACCATCCATTGGTTGCTTTCCAATCGCGCATCTACGCTCCAAGTTTCTATCTATATAGCGCAGATTGTGTTCCCATGGCATCTATACTTAACCGCCTCCCGCGCAAGGCCTCTCATACATATCCTCGCCGTGGTTCACCTGAGCCAGTAATGAGTACAATGCGACAGTGGCGAAAAACTTCGCAGTAGGTATAACAGGTATTCTTAGATATCAACTATGATCATCATAACAACAGCCTTAAAATCATCCCTCGTTTTGACATACGAGTACTATTGACATATGACGGACTGTCAAATTACACATCCATCACGAGAAAACACACTAACTGCACAAAATTGCATGCGCGCAGGTTGCTTTAAATGCCAACACGATAGTGTGCTTATCTGTTGTCACCTGTACAGATGTACGCTGACATGCGCCTATGAATTGGTAAGCCCCCGGTATAAGCCAATCAAAGGATAAGAACTAGCAGCGACAATGTGCAACTTTCAGGACAACATATAAATGAACTTTTAACAATTCCTTATAAAAGGCGTCCATGAATGAGTTGAGGTGAGAATGATTTAACTAACCACGAAACTCTTTTAGTATTCTGAATAAATACAAAGCCGTGTATCTGATTTATGTGTACGGTGAAGAAAGATTAAGCTAACGTAGGAACAAATTACTAGTTCTAGCTGAGTCCGAAGGAGTCCAGAGAAGCGCATTTCAGGTTTTACGGATACGTTATTTACGCATGAACTTACCTTCACGGTCTCAGCCACGGACGTTTTCTAGCTTGATTATAATCATTTAAGTGCACTTTGAATGCATCTTAATTAAACTCCCATGAGATAGGCTTAAAAGCAACATAAAGAAAGCCACTAAAGCTATATAATAAACCAATGAAATACAAAAAAGGAAAATATTCCCAACAGGAGAGTGAGGTAGCAATAAGCAGGCGAAGAAAAGAATAAAAAGGGAGCACTGAAACTACGGTATGAGTGACAAGTGTCTCTTGGAGAAGTCATTTCCCAAATGAAACACTCATGAAAATATTGTTGAAATAAAAGTAGTTATAAGAGGTAGTTCCCATCAACTACCTTTGCCAGTTTATTAATTTTAGTGAATAGAACCTCAGAAATGTTTTGTGAATAGAATGTTAGGGTGAAAAAACAGGTTAAACTCCCACAGTGGTACTAATTTGGTTCTCATAATTGACATAGCTTAGTACTTTTCTACAACATTTAAATGTTGTAGAAATGTACTAAGCTATGTCAATTATGAGTACTAGTAACTTCTACGAAGTTAAGTCTTCATCAGTAAAGTTTATTCTAATTTGGTTCATTGCAATTCCAAAAATATTTATTCCCCCGCAATGAAAGAAAAACTAAATTATAAAAAAATTGAAGCGAAATAGAGTAGATTTTCTATAATTTAGTTTTTCTTTTATTGCGGGGGAATAAATATTTTTGGAATTACAATGAACCATATTAGAATAAACTTAACTGATGAAGGCTTTACTTCGTATTTTAAGCTTTTAATCAACAAATTTCATCTTTTGTACAAAGTGCTTTGAATATAAGTAGAATTTTCATGCATTCTGAGCCACACACCGTATTTTAATTAGGGCATGTGTGTGTTCCTTTATGAAAGCAGAATTCGTCGGTCCATTACATCGCTATAACAAGGTATAAATACGGGGGGGTTTAGAGAGGTAAGTGAAGCTCCTTATCGAAGATCATCACACATTCGTACTCCAAAAGTTAGCCTATTATTTTTCACAGTAAGATGAAGAGTAAAAGTAAGCGTAGGATCCATATGCTGGAGGTGTTTCGCAAGTCACATCGATGATGCGTACTCAAGTCCATTGTACGTGCGTATTAAAGACCGCGATAGCCGTGTAGGTAACACGGCCTGAAAACTAGAGGGTTGCGGGTTCGAATCCAACTTCGGGCAGGGATGTTCAGTTTTCCTCAAAAATAGGTTTTAGGTCAGATGGTGAAGCATTTCGAGCACCTAACATCCCAATTATGAAACGAAAAAAATCGAATCGAAGACTTCTTCTTCGCGGCAATTTCAAGAGAACTCCCACAAGTGCATCGGGAACGAGAAGGGTTTATAGTCAGCGTTTGAGGCGAGAGCGGTATGCCGTGCTTACGGAGCGAGAGCCCTCACTGTCCTCCCTCCATTTTCAGACTCTTTCCAGAGTTCCAGAGGGAGCGGAGGGATATGGCATGCGGTGGCATGGTTATCTTGGTGTGGTGGAAGGGGGGGGAAAGAGTAGGGGGCGGAGGAAGAGTGGTTAAAGCGGGGAAAGGGAATGAGAGGGAAGGGGAGTGAGAGAGAGAGGAAGGAGGTCTTAAACCACAAATTATCCGACATTAAAAACGCATCTAGCGAGGGCAGAGTGAGGCGGGCGGGCGACGGAGGGAGGAGAGAGGGATTACTGGGAAGGGGATTCTCTTGTGGGAGGGGGTGTAAGGCAGGGGGTGAGAGTGGAGAGATGGAGAGGAGGGAATAAGTGGCCCCCGCTCGCATCCCCTCCCACTTTCGTGCGCCGGGTGGGCGGCTCGGCGGGAGGAGGAAGAAGTGGGAAAGTAAAAGGGGAGACGAGGAAAAGATTATAAACTGTTGAAGAGAGACCAGGGCCGGGGGAGGTAGAAAATAAAAAAATATTAATTCTCCTTGTATTGCTAAGGATCGCTCGTCAAAGGACTTAGTCGTATGCACAAGGTGGGGCGATCACCGTACCTAGACCTACAGCCACAATCAGCGACAGAATGCTTGCTTTTGTTTTGAACAAGGCTGAATATTGGGGTAAAACATAAGTTGAGCACGGGAAATGACCTCAAATTAACGGCAAGGAAGTGAAAAACGAGAATTTCTATTTTTAATTAGCCCAACTAGTCTAACAGACGAAATCTAAGAACATCCTACAAGCATAAACGATATCGAGTTAAAGATGGTGGAGAAATAGATAACAGATTATGAATATTGTTTGCGGCGAATTCTGGCCTCTGATTAGTAACAAAAACATCATTTTAATGGAGACGCATACACTTTCCACAGAAACATGGCCCATGGTTCAAGAATGGGTGCCAATGGAGACAAAGATAGGGGCAGGCCAGAGGAAACAAATGTGATTGGAAAGCGAGTTTAGCGCGATCAATTAAAACGATAGATAAGAGAAATTCAATGAAATCCAACTGCCGAAATACAACATCAGATTATGATGGGCAGTATGAAAATATAGTTTCCTTTGATTTGTAAAACAAAGAACGCGACTCTAACCCTGAATAACGTATGTTCATCATTTCCAAGAAGCAAAAAATTGTTTCATTAGTAAAGAAATATCTTGCTAAACTCATTGAATTCATTTTTAACGTTTAGTAGGAAATTAAGGACTATAATATGAAAGCTGACGTTCTAGGGGAGGGAAGATTAACTTATTATTCCAGGGCAGTGGAAGTTTTTCCGTAGTTATAATCACTCATAGAAATAAACGCTTTTCAAGAATAATACTGATAGGAGAACTTATATATCTAATAAATATGTCTGCTACGTGCGCTTTTTGTCAAAAAAATAAATTAATAACGTATCTATTGAGTGAAATCATGTCTACATAACCCATATCACCTCAGTTCTTATATAGAGTTTGATAGAGGTGATGAGCCGCAAAAGTCATTTATTTGTTATTTTGGCTTCGGCAACTTTGTCAGAGCAAACATTAAGAGAGAACTCACTGAAAAGATTAAAAAGGGCCATGTATTCATACAAACCACACGTTTCGTTTCGATGGAAACATATTTCAGAAAACAGAAAAATCGCAATGCATCTGCATGTGAAAATACTAACGATAAAAATCCCAACTGGAGATACAAAACTGGATGACTCAATAGCTAGCTAATAAATTAAATAATATTTAAAAGCACTTTTATTAATGAAAACCATATCTCCAAATGCCGTTAACGATTTTGAAAGCGTTTACGGCTTTTAGAGATATTCTTTTTGTTAATATTCTCCGACTTTCATCATGACCTACCTCTAACCGGTAGATTACTCAATTAATGAATATTGCCAAGCCACAATTTTGCTTGTCATTAAAGGTACTTATATTTCCACAAACAGAGATAGTACACAGCGCATAAACCTGGTGTCACAACAATTGGGATAGTCGTAAATGAAATGGAAAACTTTGTTATATTCCACCAATTTATTCTCAGGTACAACTAGTTTCGACGCAGCGGCGTCATCTTCAGGTCATCTTTTGTACCTGAAGATGACGCCGCTGCGTCGAAACTACTTGTACCTGAGAATAAATTGGTGGAATATAACAAAGTTTTCCTTTTCATTTACGATAAAATGAACTTCCACAAAGTTGAGCCTGAGACGATGGAGATAATTGGGATAGTATACATTACGGGTCAATGAGAAGGATAATTCAAAAACGTTCGCCTAAGTGTGTGAGTGAACTACGGGTACGGAATAGACAGGGGTGTGCAGATGCCAGGTATAGATTAGTAATCACTCGATGATAAAATAACATACCTACAAAAAGCGATGCTGTGTGGCGGCCCGAGCAGATTATGTGCTTCCCACCGACTGGAAATGAGACTTACTCCACCATTTCCCAAGAGGTAAACCCTTTGGAATCCACCCACTTCTCTCACTCCGAGTATGGACACGAAGGCACACTCGAATTAACAGCGCACGCAAGGCGGGGAAGAGCGCACGCCCCCATGACGTGTTGCTCCTTTTGCGCTTTTCGGCAGGAATAATCGTACCCTTGCCCCGTACCCCCCTTCCCCGATACCGCAAACGCCCGTGCCCCCATGGCAAACTCGTCCGGAGCAATTGGGCACGAGACGAAAATGACCACTCGTCCGTCCATTCCTTCCTCCTCACCCTCCACCCCATTTCCAAGTCTCCACGTGATGAGAAAGCCACGGAGAATGAATCTGTAACGACTCCCACATCTCCTGCCATCCCTACACTCCTACTCCAGCTCTCACTCACCACGCCAACTATCCTTCAGAATAGCATACCGAATCTTTTCATTCGATCGATTCATCTCCTTTCTTTCCACCAACCTCATCACCGTTCCGCAGTCACCAAGAGTGTTAACCCAGTTCCGAGGATCTCAGACTTTTGCAGTAACGCCACTCATTCGGGAGGTGACCATTATTTTGGCATCATACCTCACGTGACTCGATGAATGTGAGGAAAACATTGCAGGAATGAAGACTTTCAATGGTAAATATGACGGGCTAAGACGGTAGCTGTGCTTGTGCACCACTATTTTTAAGACTATCAGGAAATTACAAACTTTTAGCTTGATTTGATCACTTGAGAGTGTAACGATGCTGAAATGTACACGATCAACATTTAACTTTTGGACTAGGAATGTATAAATGCTAAAGTTGGGAGTAACCAAATTTTTAGACAAAACCTCCAAACATTTTCTGGAAATAAGCCACGGCCAATACCTTTTAAACATGAAAAAAATTCAAAAGGAGTTCTTGGAAGATCCTCGATTAAACGAGAGGACACGGTTACTGGTAGTCGCCTGAGTTTTCGCGACAGAGCATATCTCAACTTGATTTCGCGTTAACAACGAGAGGGCAAAGACCGAGGAAGAAATGAATTTATATTTGATGCATTCGAAAAATAAAGAATGTGGAAGAAGATCAGTGGAGAGAGGTAAATGAGGAGAAGAGAGAAACATACATGAAACCTAGGACAAAAAAGAGCGGCATTCGCAAATTATCAATAGGTACCTAGAGAAATTGTAGATGGCTGAAGTTTAAAATAGAAGCAAAGAGATTCAGAACTCAGAGTAATATCTTAAATTGTCGAGATATGGTTGTATACAAATAAAAGCGACGACTTGAACAGATTAGAGATGACATCAGCACACGAAGGAAAGAAAACCAAATCTTTCAGGAGCTTCAGAAAATTTCAAGAATGGCTAAAAACCAATTAGCATCTGTAATTTAATTTATAAAGAAGATATTTAAAAAAATTACTTACTACATAACAATAACGTTAAAGATGACTATTCCAGGATTGTACATCATATGGAAAATTAACTATTTTTCATGCAACTGGAACCTATAAATAAGTGTTCTTGGGTAATTAAGACAATAAATATAGAAATAATTAAATTAATGGGAATGGCCAAACGATTCTAAGTCATTTATTCTTTTACTTTTAATTTTCGTCCCTAAAATAATTTCATTCTTCAAGATTTATTAAATAAAGTAATAAAGTGGAAGAAAACCTAATTTAAATCCTAATAAAAGGATTTTATTTGTATACCCGGGATAAAACTAAAGAAGCCTAAAATTTAAAAAAACTTGGGAAAATAGAAGTATGGAGGAGCGATGGAATTCCAATTTCCTAATCTCAGGTTTAAAAATGAGAGCAGCCTTGAGCGGAAGTGTGCACTAACACCTACGATTTTAGTTTTTTAGAAGAATACAAACGGGGATTTCTCAAATAAAAGACCTGGAATGCTGGGCTGAGCCCATTTGAGAGACGTTTGCGAGGGAGTGATCCTTTTAATTGGATGTCTCGTGCGCTCTGGATTGCAACGGACATTCGCAGTTTAATCAGCCTACCACTCGTCCCGTTACTCACTCGCATCAATCTCCACATTATACCACCCTTGGACGGAGAGGAAGTTGCGGCCTTCCCACCCCCGACCCCCCCTCCACAAAACCCAATGACGCGCAATCACGAGGCGCACTCGAAAGGCCTCCCACCCACCCACCCACTCACGCAGTCCCCCCTCGGCCAAACAAGCCCCCGTCGAAGCACTTGCAAAGGGAAGCAGCCCCTCCTCATCACCACCCGTCGACGTCTTCGATGGGAAACCGCGAGCGAGCGACGAGTGAGCGCGCATCCGGGAAGGAAGCCGCGGCTGACAATGGCTGACCACACGACGAGTGCTAATGACGACGACGGGGTCACTTGGAAACAACTCGCTCTGCGATTCGACACACGCCCCCGCACGGAGGAGAGAGAAACGCATCACTGGACCCACAGGAATCAAATCCTTCCCCGGCGACGTAAAAAAAAACATACACATATACATAAAACACATTCCTTATCATCCATGAAGCATACGTGGCTTTCCGGCTGAAAGCAAACGACAAGCGCCTAGTTTCAGTCCAGCCTTTTAAAACCATATAAGGGAACGCCAACTAAGCTAGACAATCGGTGACAAAAGACGCAATTAACCAGTCATAACCAACCGTGCGCAGGAATCGTGGATAATGTTACACCACGGGCACTTCAAGAAGCCGAGTAATTTTTGAAGCTAGCTGCAGCCATCATTTAGAACCCTACCTTCTTGATGCCCTTCGATCACGAATTAAATGGTTATATTGACATAAATAGGTGTTTTCCGAGAAGGCACTTTCGTAATCCTCTTGCGATAAAAAAAAAACAAAAACATTAAAATGCACCAATTAATTTCGGATGACATTGGGTGCAAATAATCTCATTTCTCTTTGTGTAGACATTGTAAAAGTATTCCAGACGGAGAAACAGCAAGGCCACATTATTTTACTCTGCGTTTATGACGTCCATCGTAAAGGAGCTGGAAGAGTTAAAATAATAGCACAAAATAAAATAGGTATTTAAAAAAAACTTGAATAATAACCTAAGTGACAAAAAATGGGTAAGTACCAGAACAATAATTCAGAGATTTTTCCTTTTATTTGTTAGGTTTATTTGACAAGCGGCGAATGAGGACACAAAAATGTGAAACCACTTGTGCTCAGTGCGGCTCGCCACATGGCTACGCAAAAAATACATCCATCACGTCCCCGCACGGATGACAGTGGAAAACATTCTCTTTTGCGCGACAGGAGTTTTAGAATCACGTAAAGTGTACAAATAACACGACACGAGGAAAAAAATCCTCGAAAAACAATCCCGAGTCTGTTCAAGGAGCAGAAAATGGCCGCCTTTTTTACGGCGGGACAAAAACTTTGGAGATGGACGCAGTCTGGGGATGTCCTCCTTCCTTCCAAGTCTCTCCTTTCTCCCCCCCCCCCCCAGTATGCCTGTCAAACCTCTTTAGCCAGCCAGCCAAGGAATCTCTTCAGTATCGACGCGATCTGCGTGACTGGGCGACGATCCGATGAACACCGTCCCAATAAAGAGGAAGAATTGCAGCCTACTGCGATTCGGCTCGGGCCATAAATATGACGGCTTAATTAGGAGAATTTAAACAGCATACAATCAACCACGATCACAATCAATTAACTCTCCCCTCATCAACGGAAAACAAAAACTGATGGTGATCATAATCGGAAATGCTCAGAATGAGTTAGAAGAGATGACACAAAAAATAGCTATTTAGTTCGAAATATCCGGTTAGTCTGAGCTTCGCTAAAGACTATGACAACATAATTAAATTCTTCAAATTAAGTTATTACAACGAGATTAAAAGGATCTAGAGAGAAATTTAACGCAAATGCATAACCCATCATTGGTTAAGGAATCTGAACTCATCAAAAAGCAAAATACACGTGGTTTTACTAGAGATACTAGGGATAATATGAGAGTCAAGATTGTCCGTAAAAGATATACTACATTATCGATGCATTCTCATCCAAAAGTATTTGGTATATTATTACGTAAAATACATGTTTCTGAAGTAATTTTTAACCAAAGATTACATTTCCTGGAATCCACTAAGAATAGGACTTTGCGTCTTATAACAAGCAATAAAAGAGTTCATTAATTAGTGCACATCAAATTTGCGTCCTAGCTATGAAAATGTACTCCTAACCAAGCGTAAATTACTCCAATATAGTTAGATATATCCGAGGTGGAGAAAAAAATTGCATCTCCATTGCGTGCGATTTGGGACCACATGTACTCGACAAATATGCATTCCGTTAATAGTAAACAGCCTCCAAAGACGATGCGGAGGAATCGTTGGATGAACGATTGTAAAAAAAATAGGGCACATGAGGAGATAAATAGGGGAAAAAGCAGTTTCCACGAATGAACTTAACCGAACGCGGAAACGCCCCCCGAATACCAGTAAAAAAGAGCCTTCCCCCCAACAAGGAAGAGCAGCAATGAAAAAAGAACTTCCTCACCTCGCTCGTGCCAGTTCCTTTTATTTGTTCGGGGCAAAAAAATTTGTTTCACGCCCGTGGAGGGACCTCGAGACGGAGGGAAGAATAGGAGGAGAGCTTTTTGTTTCTCGCTCCAGTTTATCGCGCGATTAACACGATCCACGCCAAGAAATGACAGAAATGTCTGCCGGCCTAAAAGTCAGCAAAGGCCGCTTCGTCTGAGCATGGAACGTTCATGAACAAAAAAAGTAGTGTGAATCAAAGCAAATACCAGTTCCGAAACAAGGGAAATCAATCCCGACACTTTAAATGCGACTCCTGATTAAAACAGATGTGATTATTAACTAATAACGACTTCATCACAATTTACGACCAGCTCGAAGAAAGGAACACGAAAGCATTAACTAAAAAGGAATCACTACACATCACAAACACTCATTTCTTACTGTCATATATTAAAATACATTCCATTAATTATAGTGGAAGGTAAAATGAGCAATAGATTGGCCCAATATACTGTTGAGTAAAGCAAACAGATCAGCATAAGTTGGTAGTAGAATTCCGTTGCCATTTGATAAATATGAAAATACAGTTCATTATTCATGCAATAATGCTTTCACTGCTAATTCATCGAAGCTTTTCCCCGCTTTTAACAAGTACGCGATGAGAAAATTATCAGGCAACTTAGATTGAATGCAAAAGGTTGCAATTCCATCGATTCCATAAGGTTTAAACAAAACATTATAAGGTAAAACACACATACACATACCTAATTCATTCCATAATATGTGGCCATATATATTTTTATTTCATTACCATAACAAATCCATCTAAAACATGAGAGAGAATGATCTATACGCAAAACTACTACTACAAATGGAATTACATTTAGCATACAAATACAACGGAAGTAACAAGGGAGTAGGAGCAGATAGATACGTACGATGATAAACATACCACTTCGCTTTGAATGTTGCACGGCCTGGCTCATTAAGTATGATTTAAAACGGTAAGATGATAAAATCGAATAAGCCTCGACCACAACAACTTAAGCAATTATGAATGGATGCGCATTCTATTCAATATTTTAGGGAAATAACACAAAGATCAACAATGTAAGCCACAGGAAAAAGGCGAAGAGACGGGATATATTAACGGGGAAGTATAAATAAAATAAATCACTGACTTTGTAGAGCATAACATCTGCACCTTCCATGCTCCGATGGAGGGTTAGGCTCGGTGATGGGGATCAAGACGGGAATCCTGCTTTTGTCAGCGTTGTGAATTAAAATAATATTGAGATTAAGATTTAGCAGGAACATAAATCGTCGCTTCAAGAAATTGTCATAATGGAAAAAAACATTTTTTGAAATACACATGACGAGAGATCAATAAGGATTACTCCTTATCAATCTAATTGTAAGCATTAAAAAATATTTAGAGATGCCAGGACAGCGTTTCTTTTAAGATCATTCTAATATGTCCTGTAAAACTATAACCCTAGATATAGCAGAAGGCCCAATCAGGATATAAATGAGCAATGAGACATCAAGGTTACAGGACGTTTCAAAACGGAGTCTGGCATGTACGGAAGAAGAATTTGACGAAGGCGATTCAAGAAATAAGCACTGCAGTTATATCTCCACTTCTTTGCTCAGCTGCATCAGATTTTCTACACGCAGTCTGTGAGCATAAGGCAATTGTTAGGAAAGTATATATTTACTTGGCATATGGGACTTGAAAAGTTAGACAAGGAAATGATAGATGGCATGAAATAGTTACCGCACCAGAATATTTCACTTGCTGGTCACTGGTGACGGAGGGATTCCTTGGACAGTGTGAGATAGAAAAAAGTCTTTAAACATGAAATGATAGGGATAGAAAAATAGGGCATTACCGACTGTAAAGCACATTCATTCATTGACGGAACTGTTACGAAAACATGTACGGAAAGATTAAACGGGGCAACGATAATATTCAAATAGATGAAGCAATTGAAGAGTTAAGAAGTATACACAATGCGAATGGAAGGAAAAAAGATTACGTTCGTAGGTATCCGCGGTTGTAAGTGAAAATCATATAAATTTAACAGCTAAAGACCCAGAAAAAGGGAGGCCAATTAATAGAAAATATTTTTACAGAGATGCAGGGTAATATATCAAAATATTTCCCAAAATGCAGGACTGTCACGTCGTCACTTATTACTATAAAATAGGAATAGCACCCATATTCTTACATATTTTCAACAACTGAGGAAAATCCAAAATTCTCCATATTGTCAATTATCGAACTTTACTGCGTGTATTCAAGGATTAGTGAGTATTTATTACGATAAATGATTCCTAATCCTTGTAAAGGCCGTTTTACACGGTACATTTGTTTGTACAAACTCTTCCGTGAACTCTTGCATGAGGAAAAATGTATCGTGTAAAGCGGCAAATTGTATGAACGCTTGTGCGAATTTCTTAATGCCTGAACGGAAAATAGAACCTGTTCTAATTTCGTAGAGACAAACGTATTATTTCACGTAAATTTGTTTGTACAAAATCTTTCATCGTGTAAAACGGCCTTAAAATATTTTTTGCATGTCAACTAGTGATTTGAAAGTCAAGTGCCAGCTTAAGCACGATTTTAATACAAGTAAAAACGAAAGTTCGTCAATTGCTAAAAATTGCCAATATGTTTGTCACTTTTTAAGATTCCTATCTGAACAATCGTGAAAGAACACCTATGTATCATAAAACTATAACAAAGAAGCTACAGGACAACGGAGAGGTAACTGCCCTCTACCCTTCTCAAATGATGCACTTTGATTGAAAAGCTTCGCATGTCGTCCAACTCACTCGTTACCGTCGAAAAGCACGTCTCAGGATACCAACGCTAGACTGAATAGTCTCTTAACGACGTCTACCGATATTATATTTTAGGCCCAAGAGTAGATATACTTAACCTGGATAGGGCAAATTTTAAATAATTTTGTAATATGGCGTTTTACAGAGGAAGGACGCCATGATGCAGGTGCAAATTTTAATAAATAAAAAAGGAATTGATTTTCAACTAGAAAACAAAATTGACAAACATTTCCGGGCATTTTCTTCTGTAAATCTTATAAAACACGAAGAAGATTTTTAAAATGACCGCCAATGATTGAAAAATGCACCTCTGCAGAGGAGTCTAGTTCATTAGAGAAGTAATACATGTACCTACTATTAGATTCACCATTGCCACTAGGAAGGCTAGGGATCAAAAAAGAAGATGTCGAAGGCACCCGGCGTCGTGGCCATAAGGTAAGGGATTTTCGTGGGCCAGCAGTGGCGGTCAGGGAAATATCCTCTGGCAACTTTTGGATTCAAGAAGGTGTGTTATACAACGTGGAAGGAGGGAAGAGAAATGGAGCGAAGTCAGTGAGGGCATTGTGGTAGAGCCGGAGGGAGAATAGGGAAAGAGGACGAAGGGGTGCGGCCTGGGGTCTCCAGGGAAGAGGGGAATGAGGGGGAGGGGAAAGAAGGGAAGGGCAGGGAGGCCTGCAATTAGCCGTACCGCGATTTACAATGAAGATGCGGAGGAGGCGATAAGAAGGAGGCACGGCCGGGGCGGATGGAAGGAGAGCAGCCAGATGGATGTGAGAGAAGGGGTCATAATGAACGGGGAGGGGGGAGAAGGAGGGGGTGGGCCTAAAGAGGGGGAGAGTGAGAGGGAGGGGGGAGGGGAAAGGACCCATAGAGAGAGAGGTGAGGAGGCGCTAATGCGAATGGAGGTATGTCGAGGACTCCTTCCGACAAGCGACGCGTGCTTGTTTCCACTTGGCCAAGAATTCGAGAAAAAAAGATTTAATACGCGAACTATACGAAATAAAAAGGAAAGCCGTGCGCTGCAAAACTGCTACAAGAAAACATATATTAAAACACTGCTATGGGAAGGGCTGGGGAGTCACTAGGGAACCGGAGGTTACACAGGCTTAGGTTTCCAGAAAAATTCGGCACAGATCAGTTTCTGTGGACACGGAGGGTTATACCTTGCCTCCACACTATGTTGGCAAAACAAATTGACTTAAATAAGAGAGACACACTGTCGAACTTATTCGTGTCGATGCGAGAATCCCTTCTTCAACGGAAAATTTAGGACTGCAACAAAAACAGATGCTTGTCCACCAAAAAACACGATTTTGCATCATCCCTTTCCAAGTTCCTTTTTCCTATTCATTTTCTTCAAGGATGATACCCTAACATCACTCATTGCACGCCCTCACGGCGGCTCATAGCAAACAGATGCAATTAAGATGCGTCCATTGAAGGTTGACGTTCCATCCGATCACCCTGGAATTTGTTTGCAGAAGACATAATCCGAGTTATTGAGAGAAAAAATTCTCCTATAAATGCAAAATGGATTCGAGTTCGAGGAGGGACTTCACTGAGGACAATCTTCAAAGAATGCGATCCTTTACTTATCCTCATGAGTATGAGTGTATTACATGCTTCCCAGTTCAGAGGATATTCGCGTCTTTGTGCTTGGATGTAAGGAAAACATTTTCTCGAACTCAGACTAAATCGAACGAAACTAAAAATCTCTCATTCATTAGAGAATAAACCGCTCTCAGCTTGTTAATTACCGTTCCAGCGGACAAGCATGGTCAAATAAATGATACTTGATGCCACTGAGAAAAAATTCCAACGTTTGATTTTTAATACCCAGTTACATTAGTGATGTACAATTTCCTTCACAGACTTAAGACTTTCGAAATAATAGGACACAGAAATAGAAACACTCAGAGAATATTAATACGAGTCCTTGGCCAATCATTTAATCATGTATTTTATAATGACCAGTTGAAAATGAGGATGGTATGACCGAATACATGCCATCAAACTATAATAACAATAAAATGAAAGTAATTTATAACTACTATTTGAAGCAGTGGATCGATTCTCAAGAATTCTTCTTCCTGATGCGTTAAACCTGATTCATTCCACTGAATCAGGCACAGTAGCAGCTATCAGCGTGAGGTCTATCAATGACGGACAAAAAACGAACCTCCCAAGGCAAATACGAGGGCGCTAGCGCAAAATACTCATCGTATCCTCGAAAGCTTCTTCCTCCGGCCAACGCAGACGAAGAAGAAGGACCAAATAGTTGGAGGAAATAGAAATTGAGAGCGCGGATTCATTCGAACTTTCGGATGGCCGCAAGGTGCGACGCTGGTGGAAGATCGAAGGGAAGAGGAGTGGGGATCGAGTCAAAGACAGGAAGGGGAGGGTTCAGGAGAGGGTTGAGAGTACGGCGAGGGATCGGCTTTGAAGGGAACAAGAAAGGGGTGCATATGTAATGGCTGCGGATGCTGCGAGAGATAAGGGCGATCGCTACAGCAGTGGCTAGTAGGAACTCGCTCTCCTCCTCCACCCGCTCCTTCCGGCCAACGAGCATCGGCCAGCACCCCCGCCGCTCCGGAGGCCCTCGAGGATGCGAGGAGGGGACGCGATCGAGGTTAGGACTGTCCCCATCCGATGTCAGAGGACACCTTAGCATGGATGTGCGGGCAATGCTCAAGAGGCAGCCGCGAGATGCCATAGGATAGGAACTCCTAAAAAATAGCCATAAATAAATGTAATCCTCGCGAGAAGTGAACTAGGGAGGGGATATGTTTCCCTCTTAAGAAGCGCGTGGAAAGGCGTGAAAGATTCTCGCCTCACGCTGGGATGGCCAACACTAACCCAAGGAGGGTCCAAAAAAAAACCATCGGCAGTCTCTGTCACGGTCTTGGTGTCGTAGCGCCTGTATGTCCCTTTCTACGTGCCAACTAGCACCTCGTAACGTATCAAACGGAAGATGGAAGTTGTCCAATTATTGCATAAAGTAACAGCTAATAGCTTTTTAGAATATGTTTGCGTATATTACTAGTTCATCACTTTGCACCGTTTACTTTCACACTCCCCGACTATTACGGAAAGGTGATATTTAAAAAAACATGACACTATTAGAGTTTTAAGCTAGAGTAAAAATATAGGAGTGCGGAAAAAATACTTCGAACGCATACGGTAAACGTGAGTATAAAACCGGGAAAATACGTTGTGTGATATTCCGCACTGCAGCCATGAGAACCGAACTTAGAAGTTATCCGACGGAAATATTCATGCGACCACAGTTTGTTCAGGATATCAGATCTCGTAAGAGAGGGATCTATTCATTGGACTCATGTTCGGGCGGATGAGAGCGTTTAATTCCGAAATTTTCCAGCACGGATTTACGGGAGGCGGCTGGCATTACTTCCTCCATGAATATGCGACCCGTTAACGACCAAACACAAGCACGGAACGAAGCATCCGCTCCGATGCTAAGTAAACACACAGGCTTCTCGCCCATTACTACCTATGTCTACCGAATCAGGAACATAAGACATCGGAAAAAAAGGGACCACTACCTACTCCACAAAACGAAGAAAACTGAATTTCCAACCCTTCACGAGAGTCCGAGTCGTGTTGAGGCGAAATTCGAAACAAATATTGTCTCCCAGAAGACGCAGTGGTCCCGACCTTTCAAATCAACGACCTTATATGGCCAGAGTAGCAAAAACCTCTCCAGTAGAATATTTACCCCTGCGTCCAGTTCACATGCCAATTTTGTAAATAAAACGTAGAACACAAATTCACTATAGGACGGATTCGGAAGTTCTACAGTTGAATGAAAAATTAGAGCTACATGAAATAATTTCTTACAGTTGGACCGGATCAAGATAAAATGGCCGCGTTCGGGTGCCAAATCGGTATCTCTTTCAGAAAAAAAATTCTTGAGGCGTAACCACAACCAGGTTACGTTTGAAAGTGTTTTCTCGATTGCAGGCGTGAAAATCTTGAGGCAGAGGTCAATAAGAAGTCGGCATTTGTAAGAGTAATTGCCGTGTGGGCAGAAAAAACAAATCACTCTTTTCTTTCTGACGGCCAATGGTAGCGCCGCGAGTGTTATCGACAAATAGAGATACAAAATACTGCGTACAAGAGGTCAAACCAAAGTGACTGACACTGCTAAGAAACAAGTGCTTCTGATAAATAAGGAAGGGCTCTAATTATTAGTATAAGTCATCGCAGGTATCACATGCTGGGGTCTAAAAAAACAAATAATTACACCATAACAGCAGAGATATAAATAGTTAAAATGTGACTGTGCTGAATTAACGTATGAGCACTTAATGGCATCGTGTGGTCCAGTACATGTACCTGCGTCGGTAACGACTTTTAAGATCGAATCAAGAGGCGGAATGACGTGTTTTTTCGAAAGAAAAACTCATTTTGGTTTAATTTTACAGCCCTAGGGCTAACTCACCGTTAATGAAATTTCAGGAACGCGGGAGCAAACAGTGATTCTAAAAAAAGCAAGACGCCTCCATAGAAATGATGATTGATATATAATTGAGGCAGCACTGCCATTAGGACATGAAGCATTAGAGGTGCTCCGGCGAGGAATAATAGAAGCGAAATTTGACGCATGCACCTTCACCAATGACACGCATGTATATTGTGCAGTGATATACAAAGGCAGCAATTACCACCTCCGTTTAATGGATGTTGCAAAGTAATTTCTTAGAGGTTAACTAATTTAGCGATGGTAAATATTTAAAAACGGAGAAGAGCTATCCTTTATAAAACAATGTGTTAACAACCGTGAGCGGAGGTAAAATACTCTCATGGTTTTCCTTGCATAATTAAAATAGCTAATACCTCCCCAATGATGGACGAGATCATATTAGAACACCGACACCTAAAACTGTTTTAGATAGCCCTAAAAAGATAAATGCAAACTAGAGGCCAGTAGTACGGAAGTATTGGAAAAACTAATGTTTAATCCATCAGAATACTGGCGACGATCGATCAATTCCACATTTACGTCGAATTCTGCCATTGCAAACAATGAAAAGGGAAAACTAGCATAATAAATGTAAAAAGATTAATCAAATTGAATACCGATAATGAGACAAAAGTCTCTTACATATCTTAATTGAAATGCAGTAAAATGTTAAAGACCAGTAAGTCAAGAGGAAATCAACAAAAATATTTACCTTAACAGAGCATTAGTAAAGCTAGCGAGTCAACTACAAATAATTTTCTTCAAATACATGGAAGAGTGCGTAAATGCACTGAATAATGAGCTGAGCACCAAGCCTACTTACTCCTCTAGAAGAGAATCCAGAAGTGACGGGAGAACGCAAAAAAATGCGAAACGAATGTGACTTCAGCAGCGTCGGAACGAACAAAGGGAGAAGAGCCGCGAAATTAAATTACCCACGCGCATCGTAATACTTAGGGCTTTATTCGCTCCCGAAAGCTCGCGTGTCAGGAAACCGTAAATCGCGCTACGTTCCTGGAGCACACGCCCATTTTTCAACATATAGACGACTTTAATCGGGAAAATCTTCCATGAAAACTAAAAGCCTAACTTACCCGACATCAAATTTTAGCGCTGTAAATACGCTGATCTTTCACGGCAACCAACTGGACGATTTCGAGCGACGCAACAATGTTTGCCAGGTAACATAAGGCCATCGTGGAATTCTTCAAGTAGCCGAGTCGCCGGCCGCGATACGCCCGCGCAAGAAATGATGAACAAGGACGAACCTCTAGAGACTCTGACAGTAAAACGTATTACACGTATGATAAATTTTCGACACCTTAACGTCATAGGCAAAAACGCGGCGGTTAAAATTCTCGCGGACGTGCGAGCAGCACTATAAGCGATAGAAAAAGGTGGGAGGGGGGAGTGAGAGGGGGAAAGAAGGGGGAGGGGTGGAAGATGAGGAGGGGGTGGGTGGAGGGAGGCGAAGGTCGCCGAGGTGGCGTCGGCGGCGGGGGCAGGACGGGGGCGAGGGGGGAGTGGGGGCCCTTGAGGCGGCGGCCTCGGCCACCTTGCCCCGGGGCAAACGTAGGGGCAGGGGCGGGAGGGGGCGGGGCCGATGGCTCCTCGCTGCTATACGAGCTAGGGAATCCTGCCCCCTCTCCCTGACATTGGACGAAGGAGGAGGAGAGAGAGAGAGTGATGGAGAGAGGAAGAAAGGAGGAGAAAGAAAGGAGGCAACGAGAGGAGGCGAGAGGGGAGAAGGAATGAACACCGACGCTACCTGAAAGCGCGCTATTTTTTAAGACAAACCGAACCGTCATGCGAATAAAACTGAAAGCATAAGGACGCATACAAAAGGAATAGGTAGGGACTGTGATACATCCGTAATTAGTTTGCTCAGACACAACAGCCAAATAAGAGAAGCCCATATCTAAAATATACATATGCAGTCGTGCACTGCAAGCGAGTATTACAGGAGAAAAGAAATTCGAAAAAAAAATTATGAAAAAATAGGCGTAAAATGCGTGAGGAGAAAAAATATCTTAGTTAAGTATGAGTTTAATCCCTAATGAAAAAACAAAATGATTTTTACAGCCTTTCTAGGATTCATGAAAATGTTTTTCTACATACGGCAGTGGTGGTGAGAAAGTGGACACATGACGTGGTGACAAGTTTCTTAAAAAAAGGGGGGGAAAGTTATTTTATACTTTCATAAATTTAATGAGAGGTACGAAAGATAACAAATTCGTGGAAAAAAAGGATCTCATTTTTAATCACGATATGTTTAGCCACCTCTGAAGTTATTTAGGACCAGTTTTGGATTAGAAGTTGGTATTTTTATTTTCTCTATATTTAGTTTTTAAAATTGTATTGCAAGCACTTGACAACAAGCAATTTGCTGAATACAATGGCCATGACTGATTTGAACTCCAATTTTCACATCCCAATGAATATTTCTTCAAAATAGTAAATCAGTTTTAACGTAATGTACTCCAACATTGGTGAGGATGAACTACCATTCCGTCTTATATATTTTTAACTTTATGCTGCGATTATTTTTTTTTTAATATTCAATGATATGCCTATGTACTTAACATTTTAGGCGTAAGAATACGGAGTAAAGGAGACAAAATACAATAGATTACGATAGCGAAGAGGTAGTATCAGAGGGGAAAACTACAAGAATCACCAGCAAGGTGGCTGAGGTCAGAGCGTGATATTCACACGAAAGTACAAAGGACGCACACTCATTGCTAAGTAATAAACTTATACGCGGCTTGTGGTCCACCCAGAATGTTCAATGTTCAATCAGACTTGATTATAATGATAATGGTGGAACTGTGCTTCCCACCATTTCACACTTACATACACAATCAATCGCATTGTACTGCACCTCAGAATTGCTGACGCATGCATGGGGTCTACGATCTGTGAAACTGACAACATTGTAGTATTGACATAATAAATTAAGATCCTGAACGAGAGGATAAACTGAACACGTAAGCACGTAAAACATCTGAGTTACTATTCCTTACAATGCCATATTGAAGATCCTGTAATAGGAGATATTGGAAATAAATAATGAAACAGAAAACTATGTTTTATTCCACAAATTTATTTCACGATACTTAGATTTGGTGGAATAAAACAAAGTTTTCTTTTTCATTATTTATAATGAACTTCCTCAAAGTCGAGCCTGAAACCATTGAGATAAGGAGATATTGCCTTCAACAGCGAGAAAATATGCCACATAAAGAGCGTTAAGTTCCAAACTATTGCTTGAATGTCAAAAAACACGATTTCTCGAAGCGGTCCCCTAATACGGATTATGCCACGTCTTCGCACGGAGAGGATGGTGCGGGAAGGGAGCGTGTGTCGGAAGGGGTATAAGGCGGGGGCGGGATATCTGCGGGCAAGAGGGTATCTGCGGGTAAAAGGTCTTGGTCGACGGTACGTCACTCTCCTCGCAATCTCGCGGTGCTGGATGAAGCGGGGCAGTGGGGCTAGGCGAGGAAATGAGATGATGGGGAGGATTGAAAAAAAAATACCAAAGGGGTGGCAGACTCCGATGCCATACTTTATGCTTGTCCCCCCAAAATGCGAGGGTTCTGAAAGGGAGAGGGGGCGGGACCTACTCCTCCGTTCTCCCGCTCGAATCTCTTCCTCCTCTGACTTGGCATCGCCCCCAGGGTACGCCGCTTTCGTCTGCCGCCTCCTACACTTCGCAGGGACTGAAAGAGGGGAAGTTTCCATGGCGCCCCCCCACCCCCTTTGGCCCTCCCGTCAGGGCAGTCGCCCGCTTCCCCAAACCGAAAAACCCTTCCTCGAGAAAGGGCAAGTGATTCGCAGTCGCGAGCGAATGCGGCAGTCATTTTCGATATAAACGCCTCCTTTCCAAAACGTTCCTATATCCTCAAAACTTGAAATAGTTTTCATACATTATCTGAAACGACCTCCTCCTTCGCAACCTCCAATTATTTCCAAGATTCAAATTTCTATATCCTACGTACTGAACAATCACTTGTTGAATTATTTATCGCAAGACACTACGTAAAAGATACTGGAAAATTGGAAAGTTTAAATAATGGTCGCCATCCAGAATTCATATTCGTCCCGAACGCCGGCAACTAGCGAAAGCTATTCATCGCCACAGGAGCGCACAGCAAAGTCTTTAGCGCCTGGTCTGTTCTTAGAAAGCACCTGATTCGGCCGCACACTCCTCGCTACAGAAGGCCTGTTCACACACCCTGTCAAATTGAGCAAGTATATACTAGTCACGCTTAGCCCACATGAATTAGTAACGTGGGCGTCCTAATGTTCCTCCTAGCAGGTAGCGCCATGTGTAGGTGACGCACATAAACTGCGACAGAAATAGTAAGTAACAACCTTTACATGAATCTAAAAGCTCTAGAGGGCAATCATAGTAAGATCAATGGCGAGTAGCTCACTGGAAATTAATCACAAAAATATTGAGGACCGAGGCTAACTCCTAACAACTAGTAAATATTCACTCAGTGATATTAGCTAACATAGTACCATAGTGCATGCTTGTGAGGCTTCACCTAGTGACAAGCATTTTCGATTTATCCCAATGCATCAGTAGTCGTGGTTACACTAAATTTAGGGTATAGAGTAATGCATGTTGGTGACTACTCGCCCCTTGCCACACAACCTTGAGGTGGCTTGCAGGGTATTTTGTAGATGTAGATAGATACCGTCACCAGCATTTCAATGTAGGAGCCTTAGTCCCGGTAATAAAGAAACTTGACACCATTTCAAATGAAAGTATGAACTAAAAAGATTATTCCTCCTCAAAGTCCCCTGCCAAACTTGTATTATTCCTGTAGTGTTGGAAGGTAACACGAAAAAGGTAAAATTGCGAATAGTTAAATGATATAATCTACGATAGTGTTGAGATTGTGGATAACATTCATTAACATATCAGCTCAAAAATATGATACACCACTTGGACGGTAAAAGCAACGGGGAGTAAAATCTGAGAACAAGGATCAGAGGAAGAATTGGCACTTACCTTGAGGGTGATAACTGAGCCTGGGTAGACGCGCAGGTCAGAGAGCGTAGCGTGGTGGTCGACTAGTAGCCGTCCGTCCAGGGAGAGGTGCTGATCGAAGGGAGCGACGCCGAAAATTCGCATTATCTGAAAAGAGAAGGATGCGAAGAATTGCGCAACGATAAGTTTAATGATAATTAAATATAACTTACACTTAAAATTACCTCCAGCGAAACAAGAGCTCACATGTAGAAAATCAACATAATTAAAATGGGAATTAAAGTGTGAAGAGAATAACCGGTGGCGCCCGACATTCAAGTAGAACATACAAGACGTGCTCGTGTAAATCGATTGAGCACGTGACTTATTGGACCAAGATTAACAGAAAACATTCCCACGTAAAGATTGTGCAGAGGACATATCTTTTTATCCTCATTTTTCTAAAAATGAGCACAAAAAGAGTATATAAAACGCATAAGTTCCCGTCAAGTCCAAATGGTCTCTCCTTCAGCTGATTAAACACATAGCCACAGGGTATCACAGAGATTACCGGGCCAAATATATCAATAAGACAATAAAAGAGGCAGTGGCATCTATGTGGTATATGCCAAAGACACAGTAAACCCAATGCATCCTGACAATGGGAATTCAAGACTGGCATCGGTTTGGAAACGTTATTTGTCATGAAATCCTTGAGTAGACATTTAGTTCCTGTAACCCTGATGTTATCCCAAAATTTTAAATTTATCTTTCTCTTTCCAATATTTCTTTCATTACATCCTTCTTCGCGAATTCAGGATTTCGCACTAAACAGAGCTGCCGATGCTAAAAAGAACGAGGCACGCTTCCCCATACAAGAAATTTAATTCGAAAGGATGCTCCAATGGAGAAAGCATTTATCCAAATCAAGTTTAGGCCACTTTAGCCAGAGCCTCAAAAGATGAATATAAGTACTCATATCACGCTTTTCTAAATCGCGTAATGGTATACAGGCTTCATACGAGAAATTGAAAAGAAATGCCTATAATCATTTGTCGACTTATTTATCCCCACCAATTAGCTTGATGGGAGTGATCCGTCATATTTCCCTCACAAGACATTCCGGAGTGCTCATTAACAGTCTTGTGAGGAGGGGTTCTTACGATCCCTAACATTTCCATCTCCCTCCCCATTTATTACGCTTCACCGCTCGCGTGATTTCATTACTCTTTTTTTTTGGAGACCGAAGGAATAATTACAGCCGCGCAAATTCAACGGCCGCGGAAGAATTTGACGGTCGGCAACTCAAGAACTCTAGTCATGCGGCACGGGTGGAGGAGAGGAAGAAAGAGACGAGAGAGGATGTGCTTTGGAGAGGAATGCAGGTAAACTGCACCGCGGCTCACAACTAAATGGTGTATATGCGGCGCAACCCATGAGTTAATACCTTATATGACCTCGGAGACGAAAGTGGACGCGATCAGACGGCAAAGAGATAAATTAAGACCAAAAGTCTTATATCACAGCAAAACAGCACAGCTGATAAAACAGCTTTTGGACACCAGTACCAACGCAGGATTTTAATGGAGAGCAGGGAATTGTGAAATCCTGGAAGGAAAAATTGGGTGGGATACGCATGAAACGTAAAAGGTAAGGAAAAGTGACAATTAATTATTCCTCCACCCAAGTTGATATAAGACTGTAATATTTGTCGAACAGTTTTGGCGTGATCGACACAATAGCCTGTTGAAAAAAATAGTGGAAGGAGAAATGAATGGGAAGAATGATAGAGGAAGACCAAGATTGGAATACGACAGGCAAATAATGAAGGACGTCAAAGTGAAGAATTACGTAGGAATGAAGCGGTTAGCTGATCTGAGAGTGGAATGGGGAGCTGCAACTGCGGATTGATGACTGCTGATGATGTTGGCGTGATGGCTGGAGTACTGGCTTCACATCTCTAGGTTGAATCCCATCAGTGGTGGACATTTGCAGCCGAATCTCGATTTCCACTTAAGAGCTCTAAGGAGATATGGCTATAGAGAGCAACACTTATAACTCCGCCCGTCGATTGGGGCGTTTAAATGAAGATCCGGCGGTAGCTGTTGTTTTCAGAGCAGGCTAATGCCGAGGCCGGGTTTCTCTCCATATGGTTTTAGTTCCCCAAATAATACCTACCTGCCCACCAACCTAAAATGGGCGAAAATGACCTCAGCTCTCGGCCGCCGCCCCAAGTAATCAATCAAACCCTGCATATTAATTTTCCTCGTGAAACTGACGCAAGCAAGATAATAGCCGTAATTCGAAAACGATACTGTGCCACTTCTTCTCTCCAGAATAACACTCTAAGCATGTTCCAACTTCACTGCCACCATCTAGTCCTAGGCCTTCCAGCACTTCTTTCCTGATGGCCTGCATTCCATACATTTTTAAGGAATTCCGTAAGTATTCGCGTTACTTGTTCGTCCTCTTTTGCTTTGTATTGCCCCATTTTATGCGCAATGGATTGCACACCCAACTCTTCTCTTATGCATGCATTCCTTAATCTATCTACTTTGTCACTTCCTTACTGTACAACGATCTGAGAAATGTGATATCCGATGTTTCTATTTGTTTTAGGTTCTAGTGTCTAGTAGCCCAGCACTCTGATCCATGCATCAGAGTGGGGACTGCCATAACTTAATAAACGTTCGTTTGAGTTTATTTTCTTGCTTTACCTTCTAAGGTTCTTCTTATTGCTCCATACATCCTCTGGAAAACTTGAGGGACTTTGTAATCTTTTGGTCATCATCGTAAGTTATGACACATCATTAATTATGGAAATGGGACACCTGTTCTATTATGGTTTCCTAAGAATTCCATTTTTTGTTTTTGCTACCGAGATTTTCGGGTTATACGTGTTGTATATAATATAAATTTATTGTTCTAGGACATTTGTCCAATGGAACATGTATTCCATACATACATTCAATAGGCTCTGTGGTTTTACAATGGAGAACATACTTTACCGAATTGGATACAGTGAAGAAAGAATATAAAAAACAATTTGATAAATATAAAACAATAAAATGCAAGATATGTTATTCAAAATGATATAAAAAGAATATTTATCAGGAATTCTAAGGTTAACATGTGCAGCATCTAACATAATAATAATATCCATCATATATTTATGAATAATTTCATGAGTATCATGGTTTGATAGCATTTTGTGTTGGACACTAAGACATGACACAATAAATTGCTATAACAACAAAGAAATTAAAATTGGAACAAAATATTGAAAAGTTGCAATAGTAGTTGAGGAACGGAGGTAACAAAAAAAAGAGGTATTCACCTAGGTATTGGAACTTACAAATACAAGTATTCAAGAAGAGTACAGTAATACAATATTTACAACAAATAATATGAATAGCATAATAATTGACAGGCATACATACAGAAACAGGAACAAGGTAATGCATATCCAAGCGGTTTATACTGAGATACAATAATATTTTTCATGCATAAATGATAACATTTTAAATTTAAATTGATGTATTGATGTATGATATAGTTAACTACGTTATCAGGAATACTGTTCCATATTCTTAGGTCAGAATTTAGAGTTGATGAGTGATAAACATTTGTCCTAAGCTTTGGAATTTTAAATCGTCTTCTGGCTCTAACAGGTCTGCCCGAATCAGTCAGGTTTCTAATATTGTAGTCATTCAGATATTCCGGGGTTTTAGATGATAATACTTTATAGACGAAAATAGACAGTTGGAATATTTTTCTAAGTTCCAGTTCCATCCACTTTAACTTAACATAATAGGGAGTTACATGTTCGTAGATCTTGGCTTTGAAAACATATCTTACTCCGGCGCTGAACAAAGTTTGTAATTTTTTATGTGACTCCTTTGTTAAATCAGCAAATACAAGATAACAATATTCAATTTGAGGAATTAATAGTTGAGTAACGAGTTTTTTGCGCAGGTCAAATGGAATATGATGCTTAAATTGTTTCATCTGCGCCAATGTCTTATAAACTTTGTTGAAAATAGAAGCAACATGTTCTGTCCATGTTAGAGTATTACTAATATTAACTCCTAAGTTCATAACTGAAGTTGCATAATTGATTGATTTCGGAGCCGTTCACTATGATTTTAGGCAGGATAACGTAGTTTAATTTATTCACCAATTTTGCTGTGCCAATAGTAATAATACATTTTGTCTTGATGGGATTAATTTTCAAGAAATTTTCATTCACCCATTTGCATATGCTATTAAAATCTTCATTAATCTTTTCAATGGCGCTATGAATTTGTAATGGATGGCGATCCAGGTAAACTTGCAAATTATCGGCATAAAATTGATAGTTCGAATAATTGATCGAAACTGGTAACTGGTAAATTGCGAATAAATATTGAAAAAAGGAGAAGCCCAAGGATAGAACCCTGAGACACAACACATGGCATTGATAGAAAAGTGGATAGTTGATCCTCATCTCCTTTAACTGCTTGGGTTCTCTGAAGTAAATAAGACCGTGTTGCGCAGTGTATGTAATTTGTATACAGCTCTTCATAAACTTTCCTCAGTATACCTGGTCAACAACGACATTGTAATGGCGACTTACTCTTCCAGAAAATATTTGAAAACGGCAGTGAACGTGGAAACTTAACGATGGGAGGCGGGCGCTAAAACGAAAAACAAGCGAGAGTGTTGAGGACGGGTGGCAAGGTTGCGAATGCGTTGGGACGAGCGCAATGGAGTGCATTCAAAGGGGAACGTGATTTGAATGACGGCCTCATTAGTGCGATACCTTAAATACGCGGAAAAACGTGGTAGGAATGGAGAGGGGCACGTGCGTTCACGGGACGAGGCGGAGAGGCGAGGATTCTCACGCGATCGAGGAAGGCCAAGTGACCCTATGAATAGTTCGAGGACGGACAGCCCACTCTCCCTCGCGTTCCACGATCCCAATCCACCCGTGGAGAGCAAACGCCTCCGCAGCATCCCTAATCAACACCCCTATGGAAACGAAACTGGATTTGCGAGACTCAAACGAAGAGTCCAACTAACGAGGAAAGGCAATGAGTGGAAACTTCCATTGAAGACAGGAGGGCGTGTGTGAATTCCAATGACACATGGAATTCATTAGGAACGAGAGTTCTAGACGAGGTGGTAAGAGGCTGCAAAAATGGTAATACGTGGGTAGGCCTATGGAGTTGTTTGTAACACCAGAATAATATACCATCGAAATTAATGAGTAAATTTTGGTCAATAGGTATCCAATTATCATACAATTTCTCACAGTAAACAATCCGTTCAATATGTACTATCGAATAAAGGAAAGTTGGTTAGATAGTCCCATAAAGACTTCACTCAGCCTTAGTGCCTTTCTTTAGGAAATAATTTCATAGGTTGGGTTTCAAAGTTAGAGAAGCACGCATACATGGCTTGCTCAGTGAAGACAACTAAGGCACGCACTGATTTCAATACCGGACACATATATCAGTGATCAATTCTACAATAGTAGCTTGATTGTTACTGCAGAAAGATCTCAGGAGATAATCTACTGATACATTAAAAAACGACAGCGGAGTCATGAACTAAGACCGTAGGATCCTAAATACGACGCTTGTGTTCAGCAAGTTAAGGTTAAACCGAAAGAAAGACAATAATTTTACTACACAACAAACTCCAAGAAAGATATTTCTGATCCTGTATTTATATGCGGGGAATACATTTCTCGAATTGATTCCACCAGCAGTCAACCCACTGGTGTTCTATTAATGCCTACGTCTATACGGGCGTCTTGATTTATTAAGTTTCGATAAGCGATTTTATCGGAAGAAAAGACGAGGATTTAGAGCTGGGGACTCCACAATTCAGGAAAAAAAGGACTTGGGATAAAATTCATAGTGCGTAAGATTCGAAACGATGCGAAAAATACTTTTCGTAAGAACACAATTTTCATTCACTACTGAACATGGGACACAAGCAAAACTCACCCGAAAATAATTACAGCAAAAGCTTAACCATAAGATGACGCTGAACAGCAAGGGCAGGCTCAATAATGGTTTGAGAGGAAATACGGTCATTCCATAAGCACTCAACGCTAATCAACGACCTTTCTAATTCATTCATTTTTCAGAACCACTGATTCAGAGTTCTCATATAGAAGGACTTCCAGCGTAGTGAACTGAAAAAAAAACCTCAGGAAGGCAGCCTTGGCGAAGAAATGAATGGAAAACTGACTGACTTGAATGAAGTTATTACGTATTAGTATAAAAAGAGTGGGTAAGCAGAGCAGTACATGGTTCATCGTTATTTTGAACCGTTGGGAATCGATATTCAACGCCTGGAAGCGGATTGCTATGGGCAGACAAACGACGAAAAACCACAAAAAGCGCAATTTCGATGGACAGAGTATAAAGGCCGTTTTGGACGAGGCACTTTGTTGCACAATTGGATGTACAGATAATGCGAGAAAGCACGGAATATGAGCAGGGGGATTTTTCCCATCTGTCGTTTATGCACAAGCGCATGCATTCTTGCAATTCACCGCTTTACACGACGCAATTCTCAATGCACATCCATACATACAATGTGCAATAAAGTGCCACGCGTAAAACGGCCGAAGGATATTATCATAAAATGTTACTTCTAAGCGAGAATTAAACTTAAAATCTATTTTTTTTATTATTTCATAAAATAATTAATATGACCATGGTGTTCGGTATAATTTTCTTCAATGCACTACGCACACCGCACCATTTGAGACCACGTAGAGCACACACGAGTCCGACGCGCCAAACACATGACGCAATGATTCCGCGAGGAATTTTCGCTTCCCTGTGTGCTCTCCCTTTGATGACACGAATGATACACTCCCACAACAATTGAGGCCTCACTCAACGCAACAAGGGGCGGAGCCCCCCCCCCCCCCACCCCTCTCGCCCGTCGAAGAAGTGGACTAAATTCGGCAGGGGTCAGTGTTTGAAGTGCGTGCGGGAAGGGCCTGGTGCCGGGGTGGGGGAGGGTGAGAGAGAGCGTTGGGTGGAGATGAGGAGAGGATTGGGGGACTGAAGGGGTTAGATGAGGGGGAAGACGGAAGGAGATGGCAGTTTGATGGTGACAAAGTGGCATAACACCGTGACACGACGTGCCACCACTTTTGACGCCCGAAAGTGGCTGGTTCCAGAGAACCTAGAGCGCCACTTGAGCATGGAAATGTTAAGAGTCAACTGCTCCTTCACTTTCCTCCTAAGTGCACCCAACGCTTGGAGAAGCTGAGATGACAGATCAGGACCACGAATTCTGAATAAAATTACACGCCAGTTGACGACGGAAGTATCGGTATTTACGCGGCGTAAATACAAGCACTGCTTTGTATATTGTGCCGTTGAGGGCCCGTGGGAAACGTTAACCACTCAGGTTGATTAACCCTTTGAGTGCCAGCCGAAATTCGCTGCTTTACCGGGCACTGGCACTTTAAGGGTTAAGTGAGGAAAGATCGTCCTGCCAGTGTGTCATAACTTTTCACGTAACAATCAAACTAAAAAACAATGCTTATTGACTCAGTTTCTCAGTTAGTACCGGAATAAAGTAAGGTTTCTATAACGACCTAACCAATCATGGCTTTAAATACAGCATTCTTTTAAGAGTCAAAGTGACAGAGGAATAGGTGATTTCTAATGAAAACTTACCGATCGGGAAAGTTTCTATTCCCTTAAGTCATTATTCACTCGATAAAACAGAAAGGCAAAGAAGACAGCAGTTTCCCCTGAATTACTTCTACTTCAACGTCGGTTTACAATAATTTTTTAACAAACCATTCTCCGGAGAAATAGTAATATTTAAATAAATTACATAGAGAAGTGGAATTAATATTTCATGGCGACACAGAAACCAAGAGTATTATGAATGCATTGCACAAACCATTGAAACGGTCGTAACAAATACTCGGACAACAGTTATAACTGTTTTCTCCTAGACATTTATGCACACGTTTTTCAATTCAATCATATACGTTGCACAGCTAAAATTAATACAAATACATTACTCATTTGAATTATAAAATTCTACGAATTTTATCTTTTTTATCAGCGCACTGCTCATTACTTCAGCTTTCGGAAGGGGCCATCGCATAACAATGTCCCCAGAGATGATAAACCACAAACCTGAGACGAGAACTGAATTTTCCGGATTGTGCGAATGTACATTAAACGGAAATGATGAATGCAATTCGAAACAAATCGCAGTCATGCTGAAATGAGAGAGGAGAGAAAAGGCGCCGGTTTAATAATGACGAGAGGAGGGAGACGCAGTGTCTGGTGGTAGCAGCAGAGAGACATATCCCTTAAGTGAAAGCAGTGATAATTCGCACAGTAAAAAAAGGGGGGAAGGCCAAAGGGAGCAAGAGAGAGACAGAGGATCCAAGGAAGAGACAAACGGGAACAAAAAAGGAGACAGGGATGAGATTACACTAGGCCACTTATGCACTGCAGGTTTTTCTACCGCTTTTTTTGCAGTCCGGCACATAATACGCTCATTTCACGGCAGTTAATGGTAAACATGGGCGTCGTAATAGGGGTAATATCTTCGGGATGTTCCCCAAATGAAAAAAATGGGACAAAAAAATACTACACGTAGTACTAGGCTTTTTTTTAAATAGATGCGTGCTTTTTTTGCGCCTGCGTCAATCGATTCGGTCTAAATGGTCAAGGGAGGGACAAGCAATCAATCACAAAGATAAAAATCGAGCAGTAAACGGCGATTAGTAACCATTAGAATGGGAAATGTCATGGATTACGACCTCGCCTACCGTGTCATGGATATTTCAGACAAATTTTCTAGGAAGTGGTGGGTAGTTCCTCAGTAAGAATATCTGATAGTTTTCAATTATAGTTTTTTTTATCACTTTCGGATGATCCCTTACGCCCCTATCAGAGACAACAGAGGATTTCCATTATGATGTAATGATGCTCTGCAAACACACAAACTGAAGACATTTTTAAGACAACTCCCAGCAATAACCAAATAGATGCTTTGAAGGATATTAATGTTGACCTCCGAAAATAAATTCTCTCAATCACCTAGTCTCTATGAAAGACAAATTAGTCGGGATATCATTTTCATTTACTCATTTTCACAAGAAAAGGCACAAATGAACGCAGTATTTCGTTAATCTCTAGCAAGAAAATGACGTAAAAACCCCAGAAAAACTTTTCTATAATTAGCGCAATTTTTCCAAGACTTGACTGTTTAAAATAAATTCAACACTATCAATTTTTACTCCAAGAGCGTAAACATGATTTAAAACTGTTTATTGAGAACTATTTATTGCGAAGAAATCCATGTTCATTCCAACTACCCATCAGATTAGACAACGCTTTCGCGAAACATTGAATACTGAGTCCTTCAGTTTTGTCTACTGCCAGTACCTTCATGAATTCTGTTTCTCCAGGACTAATGGAAAGATGGCCATGGAATCTTCTGTCTTCCTCAATATAAGGAAGACAGAAGATTTCATGGCCATCGATAGCACACTTAAACATTTTTTTCTACGAATTCCATACTGTCAATTTCGCCTTTCGCTCAAAGTTGCTTTAATCTGATCGACGAGAAACGAATACGTTGTTGCTCAGAAGGTCTCACATCAATATCTCACAATCAAATAAAGAATAGGGCATTATAAACAAAACTATATCATTACATGAGTTTTAGTACCAATCATCAGCCATGTGCATCGACAGATATTCAAAGTAAGTCGAAATAAAGACCCAGAAAGCAAGGTCACCAGCAACTATGAACAGACCTACGGCTTTCATTTCATGAAATTAAGAGCACTGAAGCTTGCGAAGAAATATTTTTCAGGAAGCACACGACTGACACGTAAAAAGAAAGAGATGACTGGAAACCCCATGGCTTGGATTGGGACTGAAAAATGTCTGGTTACCGCAGCATGAATGTCAACCAAAATCTCGGGTAATCTCGGAAAGCCTGACCCCTTTTTTTTCACGACAAGCTTCTCCGAGTTCAGCAATTTTTGATACATTCCGGTGGCACTCGCTAGCTCAAGATGGCGGAGGAAGAAGAGGCGAATGAGGCGCACATAAATCGCACATCCGTCCGCTCGCTGTCCGTGCCACTGGCGCCTCTCCCCATTTCAAAACTGCACACCAGAATATTTTCCGTTCACCATTGGGTTTTTATCAGCATGGAACGCATAAAATTTACTTTCACAATGGAGCCTAGGTGAATTTCAAGATGGAATATTCCGACAAACACAGCGAACTATTTAAATATGAGGAAGAATTTTAGAATCACGTTTTATTGGCATGGAACTGCCAAACTTTTGAAAGAAGGTAATAAAAAAATATGAATATGGGAATTAAATCATAATTTTGATATATTCGGTCATTAATATAAATTGCAAGGTTACCGTTTGAAACAGTTGAGTTCAAAGGCAAAGATATAAATCTAATTATGATTAGACAGGATATTATTTTTAATCAAAATATTTATGGAATCAAGAATTTTAATAATATATTACTCTCCACTTTAAAATAAAAATATTTGCATTTAAATCGATTAATTCATGAGATAAATCACATGACATTTCATTACACACCCGAGGGCCCATAATTCATCGGAAGCCATTTCTAGGAAACAAAATTTCAATTCGTCAATACAATTTTCGGAGGGAGACATTAGTTATGAACTGCGGAGAGTCATGAATTTACCCAAAAAAATCCTCCAAAAAAATGAATAGCATTTCTTATTACCATAAACGATTCGGATATCGTTTTACTGAAATAAGTCCACTTCTTACCCCGGCACTGCAGTATCTAGATTTATCTGAAGGGGTGTGCACTAATTACTCAGAGATAATTTCAAAATTCTTTCCTGGCGCTACTCATATAGATATTAATGCCGAAAGCAAGGGGAAAAGACTTATTGTTAGACGGTCTTAGAGGTCTTAAGTACGAAAAAAGTTAAATAATAATAATAATAGTAGAGAAAAAATAAGGGGAAAAACATGCGTGAAGGGAAGGGTCGACGAGGAGAGCGATGCTTCCAGGGCTTGGGACCGAAGGAAGCGCAGACAGGCATTTAAGTAAGAAACGCGCTCTCAAAAGTATTTCGGAAGGACACAGTAGGGCGGTCAAGCACAATGAGCACATACGTTTCAGCGGAACGAAGGGAGGCGAACTTTGAGAAAGGGAACTGGGAGACCGGAAGAGGAAGAGAGAGAAGACTTTAAGGGAGTTGGCGAGACGGGCCCTTCCGTCCTCTCCTTCCTCGTGTGAAGGAAGTGCCCCTTGCGAGGGGATTGGGAGTCTTGAACGGATTTGATTCCAGCAGTCCATTCCAATTACGGTCGACTGATTTCATAGGAGAGGATAATTAAATACTTAAAAAACATTAAATATATACATTTACTTAACTGGCTGATAATATGAATAAATTCGTAGTGGATCAATAAAACGTTTAGATACAAAGAGAAACAAAAGAGCATATTTAAAATCGGAGAAAAAGACAAAGATCTGGTTCCGGCATTGCATTCCTAGCTTACGAAACTGACTTACGACACGTAGGTGCTCAGGAAATAATTTCAAATATACACGACACAAGGGCTCGAATACGAAACATTCGACATAATCTCCACGCACGCAGGCTACCAGAGGTCATGCGCCTGATAATTGGGTAGAGTTTCTTCATTTGTTTGAAACATTCGTAAAGCTCAGCACACTGATTGGCAGTTCACTGCCACGAAGAAACAAGAGAAGGATATCCAAGCCACCAAGAAATGTGTCTTGGAAAGCACCATAAATTCTTCTACAGTGAATGGGAAATTACTAATGACAAGGACGATTTAACAAATTCATACGAGGCAAAGTCATAATGAATGGTAAAAATTGTCCAGTCGTCAGGATATTGAATGCTCCGGTAATGAACAAGTATGAATGGATGAGAGTCGAATAACAAAACAGATTTATGATAGAGCAGAGAAAGGTGTAAGGGGTAGGGCTAGACCAAGACAGTCATTGGTGAATTTGTTGGATGAGACTCTTCTGAGGAGGAGCACAAGGAGTGTTAAGGAGAGTATGAAACAATGCATGTGTGTAACGAAAGTAGAAGAGGTATGCAAGGAAAAGGATTAAATAGAAATTTGCGGTTAAATAGAAAGTGATTGTATATATTTAACTTGTTAACGCTTCTTAATGTATCCTCAAAATTATATGAATCTATGAAATACATATAATCACACATTTATGCGTATTGTACTGCATATATATTGTCGTTCTTATATGAATAAATGCGTATGAGTGTATTGTGCTTTATATGTATGTTTGTGTGTATGATGAGCGTTGTCAGTTTGTCTTTTCTGTTCTTCCTTGCACAGAGCATTTCTTTTGGTAGGATTTGTGTATTTCACTGTATCTGCTTGATTGTTCTAAATTTGCTTATGTTACATGGCTTAACTAATGGTAGCCACCCAACAGGTGCACCTTAGGGGCTACCAAACTTGCTTCACTTAATAATGTTTTACTCTGTATGTAATGACTGGAAGCAATAAAATATTATTATATTATTAAAAAAAGGCAGTAGAAGGAGAAATTATTAAATCAAAGCCATTTTCCTATGCCTTTACCAATAATTCGACTCTTAAGACAGGCAACGAACTTAAGTTCAAATTTGACATCTGAAGCACTGCCAGCAGAAAACTTCGAATGCACTGTAGATAAGAGCCGCTAACGGAGTGAGCAACGTTGGATTAGAACTGCAGACGTAGCGGACTCGGAAGAAGTTCAAATGAAAAAGACGAAGAGGGAAGAAGGAGAAAGAAGGGAAATGTCATTAGACGGAGTCGTTAGCCATATACCGGGAGGGGTGGGAGGAAAGGGGAAGAGTGAGTGAGAGGACGAAAGAGAGGACGGGAGGAGGAAGGATGATCGAAGGAGGAGCGAATGAGGGAATGAGAAAGGGGGAACAAGGAGCGAGTCCTGCCGTGGAAACGAAAGAGGGAGAAGACAGAACCGCAAAACATGGCCACCGCCACGGGGTGGACTCGCGGAAAAGGGAGGGGGGCGGAGGGAGGGGGGATAAAGGGAGGGGGGATGAGATGGTCTGCAACGAAGTGCAGCGCTCGGAATGGCGCGAGGCGAAAGAGGGGAGGGAGCTGGGGGAGGGGAGAGGGGAAGGGGAATGTTGATTTACGACCGGAAATAAGTCGTCCCCACTTTTTGTGAGTACGCGGCCCCCGTCTTCGTCCCCCCCCACCTCCTTCCCCCCGACAACCCTCTTCCACTCCTTCCCCCAGCACTCCCCTCAAGTATACATTTATATATGTGTGTGAATTTATATAAAATATATATAAAACATACGTATATATATATATATAGGCCCAACCACCTACTCTCCTTCCCATGCCCAACCTCCTACTCCTCACTACCCTCCCTATCCTCCTCCGCATCCTCTCCCTCCTGGCTCCCTGACATTCTTCGATAATGTCTCCTCCATGACGATATTTCATCTTCGTGTGCCGCGCGGCGGCGGCGGCAGCGACCTAAAAACCCCCGAAAACGGAGGCGGGAGAGGTTGCGCGGGAGGGCGCAAGAGGAGGAGGGAGGAGCGGCTCGCCAAACACCAACACCACTGCTGGGTGCCGCACCGCGCGCTCATATTTGGCCCCCGTAATGAATTAGATGTGTAATCATAAAAGTTCCTCCTCCCCCACGGCATTCTTTCCTTCCTTTTTCAACTCTTCCTCTCTCTCTCCAACCCTCTCTTTCAACTCCCCCCCCCCCTCCCTTCCCGCCTCGCCAACCCGACCGCCCCGCCACAAGCGACTAGCAGCAGCCAAGCCGTTTTTTTGCTCTCCCTCCCCCACTCCTCCTCGACTTGGGAATTCCATTATTCCCTCCTTTCGCGGCCATTGTTTCTCCAGTGTCGCCTCCATTGTTGCCATTCATCCTCCCTCACTGTTGCTCATTCATCCGCGGTCTTTGTTAGGCGACTCTTGCGTGCCCATTGTCACACCCCATGCGACTCGCGCCTGCTTCCTCCCCCAACCCCATTCCAATGCTCCCGCGACCAAACTACCCCTCCCCGCCCTCCAGTCACAACCCCACCCCACCCTCCAGTCACAACCCCTTGAAGCCGTTATAAAACTCATCCTCCTCCACCTCTTCTCTAGGAGATTCATACCTTCGGACGGTCTCCACACTTCTCACACGCGAAAGAATAGACATCCATTTCTCCAAAAGGTGAAGTGTCACGTATTAAGTCCAAACACTTAGTAACGATTGGGAAATTTCCTAAGAGAACTAGCAGGCTGATAACATAGAATACGACGCAATTTCCCAAAAACCAATTAAATAGCTAATTCATATGATATCGTGTAATAAGACATCTACATTCGTACTCACAAATTTCCGCGATAATATACCGTAATCCATGAACGCAAAAATATCTAAAGAGAGTTAACCACAACGGCCATTGAGTGTCTTAGAAATTGGAGCAGTCCCCACGCTGGAATCAGAAGTGAGTCTCAAAGGTAAAGCAATACGGTAATTAGATGAGCCGCCGTCAACGATAAACAATTGAAAATAGACAAAGTTCTTCAATCTTTTGATTGGATGCAAAAGCAAGTTGGCACCATTTACAGAATCATGGATTGTGCGTCCCATGAAACCTGGCGTTTTATGAAGCTGTGAGTTGATAATGACACGATGGAAAGTTATCAAAATATCATCAATTTCTTTCACCATTAATCAATCACCAAATACGTCAATACACATACTGTTTGTGTTTTATCCTCTTGCTAACATCATTCTACACAGCCAACTATACCCTTCGAACATCCGTGATGAATGGTCATTTTTTTGCGACCACCATTCAAAAATAAGACAATAAAGCTAATGCAAGCTTGTACATTTATGTGAGAGGCATCAAAATTAGAATATACGGACACCAAATATGTAAATTAATAACTCGAATGCAGGAAATATGACTCAATAGATTCAGGGTTGAATTCAACAGCCGCGTCTCTCTCAAGTAGTTGCTCAATACTTGGCAGAAGTTTTGCTTCTCCCTCTGAAATAAACATTTTAATTATTCTCAGGGATAAATAGCATCAGAGGCAGTTATCGGTAGGGGTATGAAAATGTCAACATAGAAACAAATTATTTCATTCCTTTGCAGAAAAAAAACGAAATAATGTGAAAGCTTTAAGAAAGGAGAGAATTACCAACTAAGTTTCCTCAGTTTCCTGTAACGGACTACCAATAATATTCCCCAAATATATTACTAATTTTCAAATGAAATATGCTTCATCCAATTGAAACAGAATTAACTATGTGGGAGTCTTCCACAAAAACACAAATACAGCAATTTCAGTGCATTCCCCGAAAATATAATTCGTTACTGATAATATAATAAAATATAATAAGTTACTGGGAAAAGGAAATAAAACTTGAAGTAGATATCAGTTGTCTATGATGAAAGCAAAAGAGTTGATGAGATTAACTTGTCTCTTCCGACAATGGATTCTATTGCAGTTGGTATGTAATCACTGCGTTAAATTTAAATTGGTAAAGTAACTAAAATGTTTTAAATACACGGAACAACCCTCTGGATGCTACAATAATTCTCGGTAAAATTGCGACGGATACTGCGTTGTTTATATGTACACCAATGCATCAAGTTTACCCACGAAATTCACATGCTTTTCTTCCAATTTGCCAAGAAAATTCCATCATATCGAATGTAATTAGGCTAATTAATTAATAATTCTAAATTCACTTTAGGAACAAAAAAAGAAAGATACGAATAATCATACACATAAAATCACCAGGTAAAAGACGTTACTCCGTCATAATGGCTTCATCAGTGTAACTAAAACTACAAAGTTTCTCGGTTCCTGGATCACGACAATGCGCCCGTTCACGCAGGCATCGACATTCGTGAGGTTCGCTTTAAAAACGCTATGCCTATTGTTACCCACCCGCCTTTATCTCTTGACTTAGCCCCTGCCGACTTCTTCTTGCCTCCTAGACCTAAGTCCACACTGAAAGGAAAGCGATTTGTCACAAATGAAGACCTTACGAATAACTCGAGACGGCAACTTAGGACGATTCCTGAAAATGCGTAAAAGGACCATATTCAGGAGTGGAAGCGTGGGAAAATTGTTTGCCCACGAAAGGGAATATTTTGAAGGGGACCCAATGGAACATGTTTCAACATAGTTTTTATTTTAAGTCCTGTAACATTTTGAATGCACCTCGCATACATTCAACTAATTAAGACACTTGTTTCGCGGAAGAAGGAGAAAATAGCATGAAAACGGGAATCAGGAGAATGTCAAGGACTCACCAAATTTTATCCATTTAGTCTTCCCACTTACTTAACTACAACTTAAATGGCAGCCTTGTAGCACAGGAATAGATCAGGTTGTGCAGATATTAAGAAAACTACTCACGCCACATTCCTGTAACTAACAAAATCAAAATCCAAAAACTGTGTGAGCAGTATTTTAAATAAGTTTCTTAGGGACAGGTGAAAGAAGAATATAGCAATATTACGCTTCACTGGAAATTCTTGGCCCAGAACGTCACAATTTAATTGTTCTGCATTTTCGCGATTAAGCTGAGGAAACAACCAGTTGTTATCTCCTTTCATCTGAAGTTACTCGAGGAACCCCGACACATAATCATAATTTTAAGATGCAGAGAAAGGCAAGATAATTGGTAATCCGTTTCGCGACAGTGTAACGCAATAACAGTTATTTTAGCAATGAACTTCGACAAATATATGCACATGCATGCTCTTACCAAGCCTCAACAGTTGACCTTGACTTGGCAAAGTCACTCCTTGACAGGAATAAAGATACGGCAACATTTGACGATAGTAGAAATGAACTCGATATTCTCAGGCGTAATTTGGTGAAAATTCATTATCACTGAATCAGTAATTTAACTTTGTGATTTAAACAATGGTTCATTTGTAGACAACCTGTTTCATCGAAGAGTCGACATCTGATGTCACCTTTGCGATGAAAACTGGTCGTCTACAAATAAACTATTGGAAAAATTGCGAAGCTAAATTACTGATTCAGCGATATTCGAAATGTTTTAAAGCTTATCAAAATTGAGCAGTACAATGAGAGGAAAATTCTATGAGTGACACTATTTATTTTATATGTACTCTTAAATGAAATAATTGTAAATGGGAACGAAATATTATTGCTTTTTAAAATACAGAATTAGACTTTACTTCAACAAGTAAACTACCCTCTCCTCCATATAACGTGCACGGAGTCATTATATCCAAACGCGTTTTAGCACACGACGATTCGGCATATAACCGACGGACTCGCAAATTTTGATTCTTGTTCTCAGTTCCGCGGCATTCCCTTAACGCTCCACTACATGACGAATGATGGTACACGTGAAATAGAATTTCATCCTCCAAGAGAAAAAAATTATCATTTCGCAAAAGAAACTATTTATAAAAGCGTTTTTTCCACTATTAACAACTGCAGCGAGGCAATCAATTATGTATATAGTAAAATAAGAAAAATATCAGAAAACGCTGATTGCAATAAAAATTACACTGCACGGATGGAGTGATGTCTAAAGCCTGAGGAATTCTGCTAGCAGCAGTAATTCCCACTCGAAAGAAAACCGTTAATGAATGAAAGTTTTAGTGTACCACGGTATTGGTCATAATACTCACGTATTTATAGCATTAAAGTTGGCGGACTATATCAATAAAAGTCACTTTAAATTTAAAACATATTTAAGAGCAAGAATGAGCTTAATCATACAGCTAGACTAAGGGTGATTTAATGCACGTTTAGTCAGGCGTTCTATGGAGGATAATCTCATAAATTCAGCGGACACGATCCGCATTCGATTCAGACGATTGACTCAAAGTTGAAATAATAGATAGTAACTTCATTCTATTCCGTTTTCCACTGTAGTATATACTGATGCGAAAGCATTAATGCCTGAACCCCTTCGTTGAAGGATTAATATTGGACTACACTCAACTACTTTAAAAAAATATTTTTATAGAGGTCCTTCGCGTAGTAATAATTTCCTTCATCCCACTAAAAGGATGGAAGGACTACTGGAAGGACTAGTAAGTACTAGTATTTTGGTGGTCATAATCAAAGATAATTCAAACAAATTGTCCTGATATAACCGGAGGTTACTCCTTAACGGTCTTGAATAACTTCCTCCTTTTGCTAGACAATCTTACGCTTGTATTGGCATAAGAGACTGAATATGGCCTTCAGTAACGCTTAGATAAAACGATATTATTGAAATGAAATGTCTGCAAATGTTAATCATGACGAATAATCAGCCGTATAACATTCTATTGTCAGTCAATTCCAATGATAAGCATAACCATATAATGTTAAAGAATGCAGAGTTAAATGATAAACATGATCTCATTCACTTAGTCTTAATTTCGAACGTTGCAGCGAGAAGAGACGGAGAAGCTATCCTCACAACGAAATCAAAGGCGGGTGAAATTTCACACATTCATACTCATGGTAGGGGGGGTTCCTTTTTCCAGTGCCACCTGCGGTCTACTACGGAATTTCCGAGGCGCAGAAAATCGCAACGCTTGGATCATATCTTAACGGGTACAGATTGTCTTCACCCGCATTTGACCCCGGACCCACACTTCTAAAAACCAGCGTTTTACATACTGAGCGACAAAACCTTGGAAAACCTCAACCAGAAGTAGAAATGGTTGACAGCAAGAATCGCACAAATTATAACTCAAACTTGGAGTACAGAAGTAAAACATTTAAGGGCCACAGATCTCATGTAAAAATATCCAACTTTCAAGGCATTTAGTTTAATTGTAAAAGAATTATAATGAGATGCATCTACTATTAATGTTTTAAACAAGGCATGAAAAAAATGAAATCTCTCCGACACCAAAGGCGTCAATGGTCATGAGATTGACTACCAGCGCTGAAAGCATTTTGGTTCTGGGTATTAACAATAAACGAAAATGAAATATCAACAAAAGTGCAAGAGAAAAAGGTTTTTCCAAGTCCGGGATGCGATCGAAAGGTCTACAAAGCCAGTGTGATCCTGTAGCATTCCTGGTGACTGGACTTAATCTCATCTAAATCTCACGGGCGATTGCCTAGGGGGTTGACCGTAAAACAACTCCTTGCCACGGCGAGTAAGCGGGCTTCCTCCTTATTGAAGAGGATATTTCGACGGAGAGGGAGACTATAAAAAGTTGGAGCGACACCCACAATTGACCCGAGGGGAGAGAAATAAGGAGGCGCTAACCCAGGCCGCCTTTAAGCCCAACATCCTCTCTCTCATCCCCTCCCACTTTGGCCTCTCCCACTCTTTATCTATCTCCCATCGGTGTTCGGGCGCTCATCTCGGGGCCACAGTCTCCGACGCCATTACTCAACGGCACCACAATGCTCCGCCGCCGACACCAGGAGCGGGTGCCCCGCCCCGGCCCCACCTCCTCGGGGGGGCGCCCTTCTTTCGGATCCCGGGCGATAGGCGGGGGCAGGGGGCCTGGCCGGGAGGTGGAAAGGACACGCCACTACCATGCATTCCGAAATTCCGCTGAATCGCCCCGATGCTGGAGACATACATCAAGGCCCAAGCGACTAGAGAGACGGAGATATTAATAACCCCCTTGCTCCCTTGAACCAAACCGCCCCCTTCACTCCTCCCCACCCACCCCCTCCTTCCCGGAAAGGGGAGGTACACAGCGTCTCCTTCTTCCTTATTCCCAGCCTCCTCGCCCACCCCACTCCTAAAGATCATCCCCCACTACCATTCCAGCAGTGAACACAATTCATCCCCCAACAGCGTTTACGAATTGAACCCAAACATGATCGTAGTATTGGATTTAAGCGCTTCGTGTAAGGCGGGTGGCGCCAGCCGTACGTCCCTCTGGCATCCGAAAAGATTCTTTGGACCGCGAGGGGTTTTGTGGCGATCACAATCGGCAAAGCATGGCGAAAGCATACACGAACATCACCGAGACACTTATCCTCCAAATCTGGGCCTCTAGCAATCGCATGCGTTCAGTAGAAGTAACAATTATGGCATATGCAACCTGTACAGCGGAAGCTCTCAAGACTTGATCGAACGGAAGGTATGGCAGAAATAATAAGTCTCTGCATGGAGCGAAATTACGACTATCTAGTCCTCTCTTACATTTAACTCTTTTTAACAGACGAATACACTAAAGTCATGCCCCGGGAGAAGAAAATCCTACCAAGGCGGCATTCGAACCCATTGCCCTTGGATTTACAGGCAAGGACTTACCCCGCCGCCACCGGGGCCGGCACTGAGGGAAGGATGGATACAGAGAAACTTGGAGATAAACTTGTTAAAACAAGAGATGCCGAGATTGCTACCAACCACGCTTACGGTAATAGTGGAGGGCTTTTTTCCGGAAAATATTCGGGGCTTTGATACTATCCAATAACTTGAGCAATGATTTAAGGATTGTCAAATTTGCTTTAAAAAAATTCCTATATGATAGCCTTCATACGCTGAGAATCGTTCAAACAGGCTTGAAAAAAATGTCTTTGATTCTGCGACGGCGGTAGTACATCGACGGCGACAGGAGAGGAAAAAAACACGAAAATTAATGGGTGTACGATTAGGAGCAGGAGGAGGAGATGGCCTCTCAACGAGCTCCTCTTCTTCCCAGCCTCATTCCACCGATAAACACACAATCTCACCTTTCGACCCAACACGAAACACTCACTCACGACCGACAAGGCAGAGAGCAGGACGCGACGACAGAAAAAGGACCATGACTATAGGGCACGATCACAAACACCCCTCCGTGTCGCTCCTTCACAAGGCGATCCCCGTCAATCAGATTAGACGCCCACACGCGCCTCATATTTTTTTCCTACTCTTTGGAATGGAACCCGATATGGCGACGGTCACGCGTGCGCCCCGAACGCCCCCCCGACCGATTGACTCCATCCATCGCTCCCCGGGTGGATAGAGAAAAAAGAGCACGCCGCAGAGGTTGGGGGAGCTCGTGCCTCCCTCCCGAGACCCTTAAAGAGTCGCTCCAAGTTCGCAGTTTTTTGGGCTCTTTTTTTCTGCGCTTAACATTTCTTCTCCCGTCGGCGGGGTCGAACGGCGGACGGAAGGACGAGAGCGGAACCGGGCCAAGGACGAACACCGAGGAGGCTTGTCGCAGACGCAAGGTCTCCGATGGGAACACCCAGGAGTTATGAGGCAGTGGCCGGAGAGGAAGCCCAATTTAGTATGTCCTGCGTGACGAGAGGCACGACAAAAATCGTAAAATGCATCCAGATTCGGAAAACGATCCCTATGCTTTAAGTGGAATAGCATCTCAAAGTGGTCGTCGGGGGCTATATTTCAGTTTCCTCGCTTTGATCGGGCTTGACGAGTGAAAAAAAAACAATTGGAAGTTTTTCGCCAAAACATCTCATAAACAATACATGATAAAGGCGACTTTATTTATAAATAAGTGCAATAACCATTGAGCCCGCTGCGTTCAAGCTTTTTAATTTCATGACATCTCTAGATTTTCCAGGTCACATTTCAATTTCTCCAGGTAAAAATTAAAAAAATTTAATTAAATCTTGCGAGTTGCTTCGTGTTTTAAAACTGAACCATGTGACGTTTAATTTAAAATCAACATAAAAACTGCCACGAGCAACGCGTTGATTTTTTTTAGCTCCACACTTACTTATTTCCGTTTTTCAAGATTGTGAAATATGGGTTCATTCCAAGTAAAAACGAACAAAGGAGGAAAAGTTGGGCCAGCCTACAAAAACAGGGTTCACGACCCTGAAAACACCTGTAGACATGCGAACGAATCATACATTATTTTGCTTATATTCTTCGTACACCTCGCACAAGGGACCTCTGCCATTGGCTATAGTACATTATATTTTGGAGCGTCGCGATGTTCGCCGGTTTCTGCCTCACAAGCTCCCGTACAAGACAAGGGCTATCAACACAGGTAGGAGATAATTCATAAAAGAAACAGAAATTTAAAAATTTTGAGACACCATTCACTAAAAGAGACGAATCCAAGACGTTACGAAATGGTCGTTCACTAAAAGGCATGAAAATATGTCCCGGCCTAAAAAGCACGGTGCGAAACACCAGCCGATCCGAAAAATTAGGATACAATACACCCAGAACGAAATCGTGTTTCTAGTTTCAGACCTTAAACCTGCAGCGAGAGAGGTTTTGGGAGGGACTTGGAAAAACTCACTGGGACACGAGCAATGGCAACATTTATTGGGGTGGGTGAGAATAGGAGTTTTATGGTTCACGTGGATGCGGGAAACAAGCGCAGGATGCGGATGAGAAACTTCTACACGGGATGCGGCTGTGGGACTCCGGTAAGGGACACGGATTCATGATGGAGGCGCGTGATTTGGGTGCGGGAGGCGAGCGTGGCATGAGGGTGAAGGACTCAGGTGCATGAAGCGGGTGAAGGATGCAGGTTAACGATGTGAGAGCTAGAGTTTGACGCGGGACTCGATTGAAGGGCATGGGTACAGGATGAAGGTGCGAAACTTGAGGGCGGGAAGAGGGCTTGACGTGTGTTAAAGGTGCTCAAAATGCATAAAATACTGGTTTATTCGCTGCTTCCATGACAATTATCACCCCAGTGTATACGATAAAGAAAACGTGATGCAAATTAAATACATGTAGACGATAAATGAATAAAGGTACAAGAAATTAAAAAGATGCAGTAAGGAAAAAAACTTCATGCCCACACATATCGGCGATTTTTCCTGAAGACGCAGTAAAGAGCAAATATAGCTGAGGGAAGTAGAGCTTTGCACATTGCTCCTAATTTTAAAATAATTTGCTTGTATTGCAATTATAATAATTGTAACTCTTGCTAAAGCGAGAACAAATATAAAATGCAATAATTTACAGTGACAGAAGGAATTATACATTGGTTATTTTATGGAGGTTTGGCCATGTCTTTTTTAAGAAACTCAACTTCCTTTTTCCGCCGAGACGTTTCGCCTTTTTATTAAGGCTTCTTCAGGGCTACAGTACAATGACACGCTTAGTGGTTAATAACTATTCAAAGAAGAAGGAATTATGGTTACGGGAAAACCCTACAATTGGTAAAATAAAAATGTGAAGTCAAAATTTCGAATCTGAGGGAAGAAAAAATTGAAAATTGATGAAGCGGAAATTATAACGCTTCACAAAAAATCGGCGGAAAATATTTCAAAATATCTGCAAAATATAGTGTTCCTTGCATTAGGATTAAACTCGAATCCTTGGACTAGACATCACACAATACTACCAAATCACCAAACACCAGCCATCTGAAGTTTTCTTTAACCACCGTTGTCTCATTAACTATTGGCCGTCTACGCCCATAAGGGATCCCCCAAACGAACAGTTAAGGAGAATCTAACTCTCAAGTTTCAGTGAAATCGACCGCACATAATCTTAGACCTTCCCTAGTCAGCCGAGATCGCCCGGCACTTGTCAGTCATTGCTGCTCATCGTATTACGTCCACCGCTTTTTATCTTGGAAAATATTCCACAGAATACTACCCGAAATTTCATCGTTAAATAATCTATCAAAGAGAGAAAATTATGGGGAAATTGGTTCAAGCCCTTGTAAACCTAATAAGTGAAATACAAAGGAAAATCACGCTAAATTATGGGAGAGAAGGAAAGAGTTTGTCCCCTTTCGCCTCCCAATTTTGCTTCGTTGCATCTACATCTAATGAGAGTAGAGACTCATTTTTAGGGAGGGAACCATCGGAGGAACCCTATTGTGGGAGCACTGATGGAAGAAAGCATGCACACACATTGACTCATGCCCAGAAGACCCCACGTAAGCATTAAGTTTTACAAACATAAGTTTGAGTCATTCAGTGGTATACAAACAGAGCCTTAGCTAGAACAAAATCTTAATTTGTCTTGAATGGGAGAGGGGGGACACGGCCCCCTCAGGGGAACACATGCTGTCCTCTTGATAACGCTGAGTGTCATTAGCACTGATTACTATAAAATTGACATGAAATGACCGCAAGATTGGTACTTAATATTAGGAGCTATTACAAATGAAATCTAAGTACGCACGGGTGGAAAATACGACAGTCGAGAACATTAAATGCAGTAGAAAATAGTAAGTGAAGCGAGCAGTTGTAATATAAATTATCCATCGTAAATCATGAGCCCCCTATTTCAATTCTTCGCAAAGTTTATTCTTCATATTGGGACGCCATAATGCCGCCACAATATATGTTGGTGTGCGATTTAAGGCCGATACGATTTGTCTCCGCTACTCGTCTCCTTCTGCTCCTGCTCACAATTATTTTTCTAACTCAAACGTTTTACTACGCACACGTAAAATATCTTATGGTCGATTCAAAATATGTCCAGGTAGTTTCACGAAATTCCAATGCTTCTCCGGTTTACCTCGTTTACTTGAATAATATGACAATTTTGTCTCGGTTACCTGAAAACGATTTCACCGCCATAAGTTTATCAGACACCGTCAGACAGGTTGATGGAAGAATGATCTCCATGCTCTGATACTCAAAATGATCGTGAATAATTTATATTTTTTTATCGAGTATGTGGAATTTATTCATGCCAAAATAATGTACACATACATATCATCTCGCGAGCCGTGACAGGGGGTCTGGTGAAGAGATACAACGACATTTTCAGAACTAAGCGCATTAAAAACGATTTTACAGCTTAAAATCATTCACAGAGGACCGAGTTATTTAAAAAAGCAGATGTAACCATGATCGAAAACAAGAGCAGTATAAGAAAATTTAAGAAAGAAATTCTTATTCAGGTTTACCAACGTAAAGGGTGTACTGTTGACTTTTACATCAAAGCCTACAGTCATACATCACTTACCTCAAAAGGGAATACTGTTTCCACAGCGGAGAGGATAATTATTTTCTTAGTTCAATGCCTAAATTCTAGAAGGACCCACGGAATAAATTGAAATTCCGCGCAATTAAGTTTATACACGCCCAGAACCCTGATATGAAAATATATCAAAATAGAAAATCAGCTGTTAAAGGGCTCACACCTTAAGGCTGTTTAACGACCGTGGTAGATCGCAACCAAAAGAAAGACTAATGGGCTCTCCAGTAAACGTGATATTTTGTCTACACTTCCTTTTCGGAGGTGTTACCCTTCAATTCATTATCGAAATATTTATCCAATAAGTCTTTTTTTAATTAGGCGTACACGATTTGGTTCTATCACATTTAAATATTTACTAGTTCACAATGACTCTATAAACATTCGCAGTACCTGAATGCACCAAGTTCGTAGCAACGGCAGTCCGCAAGGCCTTGATACTTCTCGTCCTGCAGACTACTAGAATTGAGGAATGATAATATTAAAATGGTGGAGGTATACTTCATTTACCATTCCCGGTGCTTGGACAAGGTGAGAACTTTCCCGATACAACGTACAAAACATCACTGCCGTTTTGTAGATATTAATTATTCTCACCATAATAATGAATTTCATAAATATATTTCATTTAACTGCCTACAATATTGATGGCTATACAAGGTATTGTAAAGTTAGGAGCAACAGAAGAGGAGGTGGGATAATGTTTTTTTGTAAAAAATGATATTGTGTTCTCCATGAAGAATATTGAGACTGAAAGCTTTGAATGTATTTGTGGGAAAGTGTTAATTAATGGTACTAACTATAGCATTATTGGAATATATAGACCTCCTAATAATTCTATAAATCAATTTTTGGATGAACTTGAACATAAATTTCTTGTGAATACTACAGGTCATAATATACTAATAGGTGATATTAATATAGACATTAAAAATAAAACGAAGGTGAACTGCATAAAATACAGGAATCTCCTAGCTACATTCGGTTATGAAGAAATTATTATGGAGTATACCCGGGAAGAGATAATTGGAAACAACTTAGTGTCTTCCTGCCTTGATCATATTTATTTTAATGGTAATACTAACTCTGTGGAAGGACTTGTATATAAAACAAAAATAAGTGACCATTATATGGTAGGACTATGCATTATTAATGATCATCCCAAAGGCAAATCGAATAATACGATTTCTGAGAATAATCATGATTGTTTACTGGTTAATCATAAGGTGAAACACAACATAAATCAATATCAGTGGGGAAATATCATTGGCGAAGATGATCCTGAGGTTATGTATCATATGTTGGTCAAAGTTCTGAATCATATTTATAGTTTATCAAGTAAAGAATATACTGTTAATAGGTATAACTCTCCATTGAAACCCTGGATGAATACTGAAATCCTTAAGATAATCAAGGATAGGGACAGTGCTTTTAAAAAATGGAAAAGCAACCCCACTAATGAAAGGTATAGAGAGACTTATAAAAGACTAAGAAGTAAAGTCGTTACTGAAATAAGGAAAAATAAAAAGAATTACTATCAACAGAAAATAGGTAATATCACAGATGCAAAAAGAATGTGGAATACAATAAATGAATTGTTAGGAAGGAAACCAAGAAAAACAGGTGATAGTGTCATATTATCACACCTAGGTGATCCACTTGGAGAGAATATATAAACAATATGTGACCAATTTGTTAATCAATTCACTAATGGCATAGATAAATTGAAAATAATTTGCAATAAACATTTCTGTGACAGCCACTGTAAGAGCAACAAATATTCCATTGTAATACCAGAATGTTCTAATGATTCAGTATCAAAAATAATGGCTAAAATGAAAGTGAAAGCCCCTGGCATAGATAAAATCAGAATGTACGACTTAAAACACAATGAATTGATGCATCCATTAATCGCTAAATTCATAAATATAAGTATTAAAAAAGGTCGTCTACCCGCAGATCTAAAAACTGCATTAGTTAGACCAATACATAAGGAGGGTTCATTTAAAGATTTGAACAACTATAGACCAATTTCAATACTCCCATCATTAAGTAAAATAGTAGAACAGTACGTTGCACAAAATTTGATTGCCTTCATAAATAAATATCAAATTATTAATGAATTTCAGTTTGGTTTTCAAGAAGGAAAAGGGACAAGGGATGCTTTAGAGTTGTTCTCAGATATTGTTAATTTGAACCTTGATAAAAGAAATGAAATAATTGTGACCTTTATCGACTATAGCAAGGCTTTTGATACAGTGAATATTAAAATTCTACTTAATATTTTATATAGTATAGGCATCAGAGGCAATATTCATGAATGGTTCAAAAGTTATCTTACAGGACGACATATCATAGTTAAACTAGATGGCAATATGAGTGACAAGAAAATTATAAACTATGGTGTACCGCAAGGATCCATATTAGGTCCAATTCTCTTCACAATCTATATAAATGGAGTGTTTTCGTCTATTAACCATAGTAAAATAATATTATATGCTGATGATGTAGCTTTAATTAGTGTGCACAAGGACTTTGATAAAGCACAGCAGAACATGCAAAATGACATAAATTCCATTGCGCAATGGTCACACGATCACGATCTACGAATCAATAATAAGAAATCTAAAGTTTTACATATTGATAGCAAAATAGATAGACACAAATTTATAAATTTAACTATGCACGATCATGATTGTATGCACCGCAACTATCAAATATCAAACTGTAGATGTAAAAGAATGATTCAAGTAGATAAATACAATTATTTGGGTGTCATTATTGATTGTAATTTCAAATTTGGTGAGCATATATTAAAAATCAATAAAAAGCTAAGAAAAATATCTTACCAAATGTATCATATAACAAAATATATTACCACTGACATCCAAATACAGGTTTATTATGCGTTGTTTGAATCGGTAATAAGATATGGTCTGACAGTGTGGGGTAGCACTGCTAATATACATAAAAAAATTTTGATTAGCACCCAAAACCGAATAATAAAAACAATTTTCAGATGTAAATATAATTTAGGAAGTGATGTGGGATTATCTGATGCTAATAAGGTCTATAAAGACATATGTGTACTGCCCGTAGATAAGCTATTTGAATATGTACTCATTACTGAAAACTATTACAGTAAAAAATATAGATTAAAAAAAGACTTAAAAGATACAATGCAATTAAGATACAAGGAATTATATGATATACCAAAATCATACACAAACTATGGTGATAGAATGTTAAGTGTGATTATACCTAAACTTCTTAATTTTGTAAATAATAAAATACCAAATATTAGTACTTACAACTGAAAAGAGACTGTAAGAATTTATTGTTGGATAAGAATTGAAGAAATTTATCGTCATTCTTCATAATGTATGTAAAAGTGTAAAGTGTACAATTTATTATATCGCCACCAATGCTCTGCAATATTTTTTGTACTCACAAGCACCTCCTGACGAGCCAGAGGCTCAGGAGGACTTATATTGTATTTATATTGTATTTCTGCTGTATTACTGTTTAAGAATCATTAAATATTAAATGTTAAATTAAAAATAAAAAAATACATAAAAGGCCAGTAAAACTATAACATTCGCACACCCACTAAATTTGATGATCTCAATGAAATTCTGATATGTTTAAGTGAGTTTAGGAGAAAGGTGTTCTTGGTGAAATTAATGATTTTTAATGAAGGCGTTTCCCATACACAGCGGTGGGATAGAGGATAAAGGAATGTGATTCGCGGAAGAAGGCACTTACCACAGCATGCGACTTCAGCCCCGTATCCATTATATTATTAAGATATGCACAAGAAGACACCGACTCGATATCAATGACTTCTGCGGAGGCAGAATAAGCTGGAAAAAGCACCGAATGAGAGTAATAATTTGAATATTTAAAAGCGCAATTATGCAGGGAGCTTCAAAGCAGAATTGAGTGAATTCTATATTTTTAAGAACACCGAAGAAAAATCGCGATTGTTAGGTTTATTTTCATCCGCAAAATACCTCGATTCGCCAAGGACGAGCGATCAGCAGCTGGGAGGGAGACCAGTGTTCTAGCTGCATCCACCGACCAATGGCAGCTAATGAAATAGGATGTTCACCGTGACCACTATACGCGATAAAACTACTTGTTCTCTGAATTGAACAAGACTAAAACAAAGCACAACATAGACTTTCATTGAAACACGGACAGATGCAAATACGAACGACATGGTTGTTTATGTTAAACATGGCGAATTCAACTCTTAAGTTCAGAGATGAAGACCAGCAATAAACCAGCAAAGATATCAAGTTACACGGGGAAAGAAGCTTTGCATATTTATGAAATAGCACAAAAGAAGATATGACCCAACTTAGTGAGCAGATGGTATGTACAAAGCCTGTCAACCATGTTCATGGCTGCAGAGAAGGAGAACAGAATTGTGTTCAAGGGAATAATAATAACAGGGAGTAGATATGACTTACTAAAGTCGTTTCAGCCATCTGAGCCTTAACTCCATAAATTTATTTCCTCTTATTTATGATTATCTATAACACAATATTTTCAACCTAGTCTTAACTTAAGAAAAATTTGAAGCCAACATCGGGAAAAATCCTGGCAAGCTGAGGTGGTAATTGAGCGTGGCGAGCGCACAACGGACATATCGATTTATAGAAAGGCACCAAGGGCAACGTCTTCTGAAGAGGCTAGCTGGGACGATGGAGTCTGCAGACAACTCGAATGGACGGGAAGATGAAGAAGGCCCAAATGCTCCGTAATAAGTATGCAAAGTAAAAGGGGAAGTAGAAGACGCAAGCTTATCTTTTCCGGTTTTTGCACTAGTTCTCTCAGCCGGGAAAGGATCCCTAAATGACTTAATCCCATAGTACGCAGAGGTGCATTGTTCTCCCTACCGGCCTTCTCATAGTCGCCTCAACCCTGTTTAACATGTGGGCGTGACTTCTACCCGAACCGGGGACCGCCGTCTGGGCGGAAATGGAAGGGGAATGGAGAGGGCACCTTTGCTCAACAACCCTCGTAAACACTGCATCCCATGTCCCGAGCACTCGAGTAAGTTTATGCCGGCAAGAGGCGCGCACGAACAAGACGGCTCGTTCCGAAGATGCGCCTGCCTGCATAAAACACTCGGAAGAGTTGATCGGCGTTAAGGGCGCCGGGGAACACCAAGGAGAGGAGGCGCTGAAGGAATACATCTCCATTGAAAGGAGGACGCCACTCCTTATGCTAGCGAGCCACAAAGGATGCATCGTTGCTCTTTCATTTGAATAATTTTTCGCTAAAGCGTCGACAATATAAGCGCTCTCTCAGGGTAGTCTTACATATCCAAGGAAGCCATAGATGGCTGAATCACTTCCTCATAAAAGACAACTCATTTTCAGTTATCTACGCATTGTTCTTCTGGCTTCAAGCAATTATATGGGGAGATAATTGCATATTTATACCCAGAGATCGAAAGCCAGTAAGATAAAATAGAAGAGTTAGTTTAGCTATCGGATGAAACAATTTACTGAAATATACTGCTGCATTTCGATGACTTAATGTATGCACTATAATGCAGTTCAGAATGGTCAGCAATAACATTCCAAGTTCTAATACACTTAAGTTATAAAATTATAAAATGGCATATTTTATTTACAACATCATACATATGACCATTTAACTATATTCCGGGCGGTAAAATCCACGATTCATCGCCAGATTTCAAAAGAAAAACCTACGAAGATACATTCTAGTAAAAACAGATTTTTATATAGTCAATATAAAGATGTCACACGGATAGTCCTATTTCACTTTCACAGTATACTTTCACATATACTCTCAGATTTAAAATTAACCTTGAGATATTTCAAGGAAACACGAATCTTGCACATAACTGAGATTAAAAAATACATCAAAAGTGAATATAATAGAGTTAGTCATGACACTGAGGATAAATATTTATCACAAAAAAGAAAACAAAATTCGAACAAAGATGGCCATTCAAAACCGAAGACACGTGCTCCTTGGTCCCACTCCCTTTCATAAAAAAAGATCTTCGCGAAGTATGTTCAATCAAACACACATTGAACAATAAAAAGAAGTACTCGACGTGGAAGACGATGATGATCATAATCATCGTCACCGTTTTTTTTTGTTTGCGCGTCTAAATCTTCATTAATGCGGCTTGTTAACACAGAAACGGCAGCTGCCGAGCAGAGAGAAAAAAAAGAAGCATACCTACCCTCCAATTTAAAAATTGAATGCCCGTAAAACTTCGGCGGAACAACGACAGGTAAAGGGGGAAGGAAGTCTTGGCGAGGGAAGTAAAGGTGAGATGGTCCGAGAGCAGATTATGTGGGCGGGGGCTGCAGGGGCGAAGGGTGGGGGCGGAATTCCACCGCCTCCGCGTTCGAACGGCTGATCGGTATCCTACGTGCGCACCCGCCATTCGACTACAGACGTTATCTCCACAGCGACGACTCTGCTCCACATACACACGACGGGGAGCATTGGAGGATTGGGGAGACGTTATCACGATATCGACGCTCAAATTTTGGAGTATATATCCACGCGAAATGTGACAGGAAAAAAAACCTTGAATGGGGACCTCGAGAATAAGCTCATACGTAATTCAACGACCATCTATCTATATACCCATGAGCGATTATTATGACGAAAAAAATTGATCGCTGAAGGATATGTGCTTTCGCAAGTTTTTATACATAATAGCTAGCTCGGGTTTCCTCCAGTCGATTACCTTTCGCGGCAATAATTCGCGGCAACTTCGCACACTGCCCTTTTCTTGCTGCTACTCTACGAATAACAGCCAGCGAGGCACTGAATGACTTAAAAAAAAAGAAGGAAGAGAGTAAAACAAAATGAAAGTATCCAGAGTATTCAAGTGCTGCCACCACATAAATGAAATAATGAAAATTATTTACATTAGGTACTTCCTATTACTCGCCGGACGACCAAAACTGCACTCGAATGGGAAAAGTTAGGAAGATGAGCATGAGGTCAACGTTGTCACGCAATTTAAACAATGCGAAGATACAAATGGGGCCTTTCTTAAATGCACGGAAATGAATTAGCTGCCAGATTGCATACATCCGTCGCCAGTATGGAGAACTAAAAAGCTGCAATTGAAGACATATTTTCTCATTCAAAAGTAAATGTGTCATGGTGTATAAAAAATAATAGAGTAGAGCATCAAAGTTTAAAAATAAATAGAAGTAGATAATCAAAAACTATCCACAGAATATACCCAAATGGACCCAAGGATAGGGCAAACCAGGAGCGGCAATGGTCCTAGAAGCACAATCGAACATAACACCCTTTTGGGGAGTAAATATGAAGAGCTTAAAAAGTGAATGAGCTTTCAAACACACTAAGAATAAACATTAGATATGGATAAATATATATATGTGGGCCGGGCGACCCACTGGTAGCGTCCCGACTCCCTAGGGTAGCAGTTTCGAGAACAAGTGAGGCCAAATATTTCCAGATCATTCATGCCAAAAATCATCCGATTTTTCTGGAACGAGCATTCCCCACAAGCTACCCGGCCCCACTGTTGAGCAGTCTCAGCAGACGGCGCAATTCGAGAAGATCGATCCGGTACAGCCACAGCTTCGGACGAGAGTAAATTTCACGGAAATTAGAAGGTGCAGCCTTACATTCAACAATATATTGGTCCCGGTGGCGACGGGATAACGTCCTCGCCTGCCAATCCGAGGGTCGCGGGTTCGAGTCCCACCTGGGTGGATTTTTCTCCATCCAGGACATGGGTGTTTGAGTTCGTCTATTGTTAATGTTACATCACCCGGTGTAAGAGGCCATTGCGAGCTGTTTTCGGGGTGGTTGATATAAATAAAATAAATAACATATGACGTGACGAATTCCTCCCAGTAAAATGACCCGGAAGTAAAATAGTCCACAGGAAGGATCGGATAATAGCCGGATCTCCAGGTGATAACTACATGGAGGAGTAAATCAGTCAGAGTGGACAAACGGACGATAGCGACATGGAGCGTGAAGTCTTTAGAGGTGAGCGATAAACTGGAGAATGAGAAAATGGAGCGGTTGGGGGTTAAAACCCTGAGAGTCATCGAGATCAAGTGGAAGGTGGCAGACTGGAGCAACGGATACAGAGTGATATCTTCAGGAGACGGCCACAGGATCGCAGGTGTTGTCACCATAATGAAGAAAGAATGGTTCCAGAGAGTGAAGTACGGCGAAAGAAACCTGATGGTAGCTGGAAGGAGAGCCAACGGACACCGTGGAGGAAAGGCTGGGAAAACGAAACGCCAAAGAAGAAAGACGAGTAGAGTTCAGTAATATATTACTCGTATTTTTATAAGATAGAAAGAAGTATAAGGAAGTGGCAAACACTCTCTTCGAGCAACATCGGTGCAAAAGATACAGATGGAAGATGCCAGGGGACAGTCAGGTACCAAATAGACAATATACTTGTTAAAGTAAGATACAAAAATCAAGTGAAGCAGCGAAGGAGCTATCCCGGTGTAGATATAAATAGTGATTACAACCTTATAGTCATGGAGAGCCGATTTCGAGACTAGAAAATAAATAAGATAAAACATGAACCACGATGAAACACGAAATTTCTGGCAGAAAAAGGTACGGAGAAAGATTCTCCACAGTCGCCGTTAGGAAACTAGAGAGTGAACGAGAAAAGGGAACCGAAGGTAGATGGGATGAGTTGCAGAGGCTGCAGAAGAGCAGCTAGTGGTTAAGAGAACCGACACAAGGAAGCCATAGACTACGATGAATATTAGGGAAAGAGAAGAAAGAAGAAAATTCAAGAACCCTAAGAAACGAAGGTGAGGCAATTCTCCATAAGAAGCTTAGGGACCAAGTCATTCGAGAATACATGAAGGCAGATGAGGATTGGATAGAAAGGTGCTGCAAGGAAATCAACGAAAAAATGAAGAAGAGGAACACCGAAGCATCATTCAAGCCAGTAAAGAGACACTTGAGAGAGACAAACGAAAAGCAGCAAAATCAGGGATGTTAACGAGAATATTCTGATAGAGGGTGAAGACATTGGGAATAGATGGAAGCAATGCATCGAAGGACTCCACCATGAGCCGAGGCGGCTAGAAGAAAACCAAATGAAAGACTAAAGCGAGGAGGACGAGGACGACTGAGGCACAGACATACTGAGAAGCCAAGTCGGCAGAACAGTCAAAGATCAAGAATAACAATTAGCCTAGAGCAGACGATATCAAAGACGGTAATATCAAGGCGCTTGCTAGTACAGCCAAGGACAACCTGCGGGAAATAATCAAAGTTAGTTACGAAAGAGGAAGACTACCGGGGGACTTTCAAAGGAGTGCAATGATTGCTAGACCGAAAAAGTTAAGGCCTGAAAAATGTGAGGAGCACCGAACTTCGAGTCTAAAGCGTGGTCTAATGTCACATGCGTCAGATATACTTAAAACCCAACTGGACCTAGGAAGAATAGAGGAACCAGGGATACCATATTCTGCCTGAGAGTAATGGTAGAGAAAACGACATATGTTAGCTAGCCACTGTGTGGCATTCGTGGATTTGGAGAAAGCCATCGACAACGCTGAGTGGAACAAGATCTTCGGGGTGTTGAAAAAAACTCGGAAGGGATTACAACGATAGAGGAATAATCTATCAACTATACAAGAAGCAAGTCGTCACAATGCGAATGAGAGAAAAATAGAAGCTAAAATTAATAAAAGAGGTTTAGACAAGGATGAAACCTCTCACCAGCACTGTTCAACACTTACTTGGAGATAGCAATAAGAGAAGTACAAGCAATGAGACTGCGCGGAATAAAGCTCAACGGAGAAGATATAAACATGCTCCGCTTCGCAGACGATATCACATCCACAGCAGAATACCGTGATACTTTCGAAGATCACTGAACGCAACGGATCAAGTTCTTCAAGAATAAAACATGAAAATAAATGAGAAGAAGACCAAAATCCTAGTATGTGGAAGAGAGAAGCTGACGGCAGAAGCCACAATAAAAGGAGACAAATTAGATTATGTGGATTACTTCACCTATCTCGAAAGTACCATCACGTTGGACGGAAGATGCACAACGGACATCAAGCGTGTGATAGCCCAAGCTAAGAAAGCATTCATGACAAAAGGCAAGTAATATCCTCAAAGAATATAGGACAACGAACGAGGAAACAGTACGTAAAGACATTCGTTTGGAGCGAGGCACAATATGGATCGGAAGCATGGACCATTGGAAAATCAGACCAGAAAATATTAGAAGCATTCGAAACCTTTTGTTGGAGGAGGATGCTGAAGATCAAATGGACGGATAAAATAAGAAATTAAGAAGTTTGCTGAAGAGTAGAAGAGGAAAAGAACATCTGGACCACTATACAGAAAAGAAGAACCAGACGGGTTGGGCACACCCTGAGGCACAATGGGTTTGTGAAGAATATAATTTAAGGAAAAATAGAGGAAAAGGTCTCAAAAGTAAGGCCAAGGGATAAATACATACACCAAATAAAGAGGAAAGTACTTAAGAAGAACTATCAGGGAGTAAGAGAACTAGCAATAGATAGGGAAGTGCTACCGTAAACCAATCTTAGGATTGAACGACCAATGATGACGCATGAATACTCAAAAAAAAATTCTTCCGTGGGGGATTTTTGGATGAAAAACATAATAAAGATAAAAATGATGAGCATCACGAATGGTGCAAGGTAGGCAAAACTTGAAACGTTTAGGTGTGTCTTTATGAATCGTAGCAATTTAAAATTCAGGAAGAAATGAGAATCTATTTATATATAAAATAGGATTTTATTCTTTCCCGGCGAATGATGCTTGTGAACGTTTCTCAGAAATTCCACCGGGTTAACTTGATAGAGCATCAACGTTTCAACAGACGACTCGTCCATCGTCATCATTATTTATATATAATTTGCGAAGTGTCCGTACCGACCCACTCTTTATTTCAGAAACTGTTTTCTCTAGAGGTTGGTTTTCTACAGCGTTGAAAGTCCCAGGAAAACTTTTATCATTCTTATATCAATTCGGGTTCAAACCTTACAAGCAATAGTATCTTCCATTAGTTTACACGGGGTTTTGCATTTTGCAGAGTGCAAAACTTTCTACTTCCATTAATTCAAATACAAAATTTCAACAGATTTCTCTCTTTTTTGTTAAAATAGACAGCTGAACCTCAAATTCAGCTAATTCTCATGAAGTTTTTGCGTTACGCGGTCGAGTAAATATGCAAAAACGTGAAAAATATCGGATTTTTTTGTAGTCTTTTTATGCCTTTCCACGATAACGTCAATATTTCCTTCAATCCATTAATCGTAAACGAAAATGAAGTGAGAATTCCGTTCTTTTCCACAGATTTACTCTTTATTTGGTTGTTTAAAATAAACCTGTGGAAAAGTAAGAAATTATCACTTCATTTTCAGTATGATTTCCACAATTTAACGCCTGAATCCGTGAATTAAAATAGGAGGAATGAATAACGTTATTCATTTCATTTATTTTATTACTTAACGAAGACGCCAGAATTTTTTTTATATAAACATACACGATTAAGGGTGTTTATCAGTTAAATACATTTGGAAAGAATTTTTAACGGCATAATGAACGCAGGAGTATTTCCTTTTACTTGCACATCGGTATGTAAGAAGAACAAATATACCAGTTAACATTTTGTGTATAAAATATATTCCTCTGATTTTTATACTGTCGATTACGAGATCTAACTGGCGTAAATACGGTAGCATGAAGCTTCACATAGGCCAACATTATGCAAAACACAAGAGAAAACTAATTTAAGGTAATAATAATAAGTCAGTACAGGTAATAAAAACTAATAAACCTTTTAAACAAATTCATTCATCCAATCAAAAGAAGGTATAACACCGAGTAATAAAAGCGTATTTAGATATGATTTTCACTTAAATTTCGAATTCCACTCCTAAAATCCAAACTATAACAATGCTTTGAGTTGAACATTTAAAAATATAATTTTTGTGTCATTTTCTTCACTGCATGATGATTTCCACCGAATGAAAAGATTAACTGAAATGTGGTCCAAGAATTTTATTCGACTTACTTGAAAAGATATTAAAATGTGCACTCAATGACTCACGATTACCACTCCAGCCACCTTACGAACGCCTTAAATTACACATACCTATGAAATAGTGCTACCAATAATGTAAGAGGAAGACAAACGTTAATCGATCAGGCCTAACTAGATGGAAACGATGAATAATCATAGTGAAAGAGCGAAATATGTCATCACATACTAAGAGAACAGAGAAGTTTTCTCCATCGATACGGATATCACATGACGTCGAAATCCAAGAACAAAACAAAGTGGAAGCTGAGAATTAAAACTGTGAGATCACTGCCGAGTAGATGTGCATGCACAAGTATTAGGCAGATGAAACTGGAGAGGAGGCGACGAGAAGAAGATAACAGAGGAAATGGTTTCCACTGGCGAGGAGGAGTTTCTGGGTACTCGGGGACGCGGCCGGGGGAGAGAAACCATGCGAGGATGAGACGCGGAGATGCAGGGCGGGTGATGAGGCGACCCCCCGCTTTCCCTTAGGAATACTGAGTTAGAATGCGATCGCCTCCGACGGCGGAGCTTCGAAGCGATGCGGAGAGGGGGCGTCGCATGGAGCAACGAAAGGGAGGAGGCTGCGGAGAGGGGGCTGGCTGCGGGCTGCGTCCCTTCGCTCGTCGATTAACTCCTCTCTTTCCTCAGAAGAACGATCCGCTACGGAGAGGAGGGGGCACCCCGGAGCCACGCCGTGCAGTCGGCGGTTAAGGAGGAGAGCACACCCCTTCGCTCCGGGGAAGGAAGAAGAAAAGGGTTTTATGGGGCGATTTCGCAGGGAGGACGAGGGATTGGCGGGGGACGGGAATTACGGCCTCGTTTGCCCAGGGACGGCAAGGCGGCGTCAATCATTTCGCTAACCAGGGCCACCGCCGCCCGGTGCGTCTCCCTCTGCCTCGCTCCCATTGTTGCTCGGAAAACTTCCCCCCTTTCAGTTCAGACCCTCGCAAACATCTTCCGCGAGTGCGAATTATCCATCTCGGAGGGAGGGAAGAAGGTGGACGTAGCGGGAGAGATGAAGACGTCTGCCAGACCGGGGAGGAAGTTTAACACTGAGGACTCTGTTCCTCTCTTTCCTCTCGGTTGGATCACTTCACCAAGAGGCAGTAAAAATCGCCGTAGGAAAAAGAGGGCAAAAGTGGCAAATGATGGAACCTAAGGAGAAGGCGGGGGCTAAGAAACATGAGGGAGGAAGAGGTTCAACGACGCCTCCTTATTCCTCCACCCCCCGAGCTCCCAAGGGCCCGGAGGGACCGATGGAACGCGAGACAAGGGAAACACGAAGATGTAGAAGAGGATGAAGGCGAAGATGAACGCAAAACGACACGTGGTTTCGCAAAAGTCCGAGACATCACAAAACCTTAATGGACTTAAGCATCTCATGCAAGCAAATGAAATTGAAAAAAAAAAATTAATTCATCCCATAGCATAAAGAGAACTAATACCATAAATTATTTCAATTTCAACTGAAATCAACTAAAACGCTTGAGAACAAATACGGAGTTACATTATATTTATTCCTTACAAGCAAGGAATGATACCAAAGAGCTTTTAATATTGCAAATGCATTAGGTACGTTATTGAGCCATTTCCACAACTCGAATTAAATCTTCTGAAGCTCATTTCGATTATTTAACAAATTTAATAGAAATAGTGTTGACTCTCATGCCTAGAAGAGCAGATTAATATTTCATTTGACACCACGATATTGTAATATATTCACACACATATTGATCCGTAGAGAATACTCACATTTCAATAATTGCTGATGATTAACTGGGCAGCAAGATGTTACCAACGAATTTTATCACATGTCTCCTGTCACAATCCTTACTGTGACAAGACGTCAAACCGACTATTGGAACAAAATCAGCATATTTGTATTTTCAGTAAGCACCAGTATACCTATTTACATAGCTAGTTACCACCACATACCTTCTGCAAAATATTAACATTAAAAATCGAGGAAACAAGACCAGACATTTTACAATTTCCACAGTATTTACTCATCTACCTTAACTACCGCTGGCTAAAGACATTTCCAATCGGTAATAGACGAAGATAATCCATTAGATGGATGAAAATACTTACGTGAAGCGAAAACTGATAATCAATGATGTACTGCCACTTCGTTATAAACATCAATTTTTAACAAAATTGTTTTTGTGCGAACGAACTTCCAAAGTTACTCGCATCCCGAACGGAACTATACCTGTAAATGAGACCACCTCCCATACAACTGAACTCAACTCTTTCAAAAATATGTTTAGCAAAATCCAATCCTTCACCAACTATCAAAATATAACAAAAGTCACTGGAGAACAAATAATGGGACATCGATGCCCTGTGACTTATACCTTAGAGCGCTGAACTTAAAGTGACGAAAAAAACCCTAGATAAACGATGAGGCATCGCCTCCCACCCCCCACCCCTTCCCAGAGGACACTAGAGCCCCTCACCCTCCCGCTAACACTTCGCCCTTCGTAAAACTCCTTCCCAGTACGTACGTCACCTCCCCCCCCCCACGCCACAGCCCGCAACATCCAACACTCCCCACCACCACACCTTCCGCCCAACATCACCATTATAAGCCAACCGCGCTCCACGCGTGCGTAAACTTTGGAATAATAAGGGGTTACGTGCATGGAAGAAGGGATCGTAATGGAAACCGGAGGGGGGTGGCAACGCTATTGATGGCCGGGTACGGAGGACGGCAGTGGGAGGTGGGTTGAATGCCAAGGGGAGAGGAGGGGGGGAAGGAGCAAGAAGTTTGAGCTGCCCGCTTCAGAGAGCAGAGCACCCGGGACGTGTCTCCCCCTCCGTCCCTCCCCCTCAACCCTTTCATCACCACCACCCTTCCCTCGCCGGAGACAGGATTACAACTGCAGTCGACGCAGGAACTTATAGTGACAAAAATCTATTTCTCACGAACTTTCCCGCCTCGCACTAAGATCTCCCAAATCGAATAATCAACACTTTTAGCCGAGCCTACCCCAGACTTCCTCACCCTCAAACAAACTATCACAGTTTTTTTGATAACACCCAAGAGAAGAACGTAAGTGAATACAATTTTTAACGTCCCCTCACATCTACTCAAATGACCTTCACTTCTACGATAGATTAAATCGTTTCTGCTTTTATTTAGCATGATCAATGACAAACGATTGCGCTGGAAATCTTAGGATGTTTGCTACAGGAGTAGTACTTGATTAAAATAACTTTAGCTTGTAAAATATATTCATGAAATAGTAAAAATTAAAATTTCGAACGACATTTAATGATCACTACTGAATTTCTGCTTGGACTTATGGAAATAAAAAGCTTGAACTGATACAATACTAGACATCTATGTATAACGAACGATTGAATAAAAAAACAAATTGGTGTAAGGAGCACAGCAGCATATCCGTCGGAAAATCTTTAAAACTATGACCAAGGTAAACGATTAAAATATGATGCAATTTTAGAAAAACCTAAAAAATATAGGAAAAAAATTGGAAAAAAACTAGATAGAATCAATGGAAGGATATAATAAAACCATACACCATATATTCCCTTAAAAGTAAACAAGTCAGAAGCCAAACAGAGACCTTTGGCGAGGGTAATCAGTTTCGCAACGGGAAAAAAGTTACCAACGGTAGGGATGTTGACGTTAATTCCGAAACAACGTCAAAAGTGCAAATCCACTTCTCGAAGCGATAGGGACACAGTGGCAGAATTCACTATCGTTTGGATTGAACCAAACGATAAAGGTATAAAAATACATTAACGGACCTGAACATTGTTCCGTGGCGTATCATTGGATCACATCTACTGCATCAACGACGCTTCACAATTTCATGCTACGCGGCCGCTTCTTCCTTTAAGCACTATCATTTCGGCCCCGGCATGTGCTAGCCGTCCGGATGCTTTCGAAACGACCGGATAATCACCGAGTATAAAGATATGTATCCGCCTTCTTCGGCGAATATGGGTCCTGACAACGGCTTCCGAAGATTCCTTCCCAAGCCCAACGATCGCGGGATAACAATTTTCGCCCGCTTCGAAATCTATTGCTCATATCAAATGAAAGCGGTTGATGTATATACGCAAACCGCCCGCGGGCATCCCCGTGAATTCCGGAAATAAATTTATACGGCGTTAACCTACGGCGGCGCGGCGGGGGGTTGGAGCACATCTCGGGGACGGGATTGGCTGGAGCGGATTAAAAACGCGAAGGTGGATCGCGGGATGCTCGTTCGCAGACCATGAGAGGGAACCACGCCGGGAACCACGGGGGGAATAACAAATAGATATAAAAGTTTTACCACGAGGGTGCCGGAAATGACGAGTGGAAAACCTCTGGCTCCTTTAATGGCCGTTCGACCGCAACCGATCCAATCTCTTCTGAGGAAAGCCATCGCAAGGCCGAAGACAAAAGGGGAGGGGCGGGTTGGAGGGGAGGGATGGGCGGAGGCGTGGCGGTGGGGGGAGGGGGAGAAGGTCGGATGGAGAGCGGGGTGTAAAGAACACGGCCACAGCGGAGAGCGAATTCCTCGCGGCACAATGAAGGAAAGATTGGCTATCAAGGGCCACTACTGGTTTGAAAAAGGAAAACTTTTAAGTGACCGAGTAAGGATAGAAATTAACGGCTCACGACTCAGGTGAGATTAAACCCCTTGAAACACGTTCCGCGAACGACGCTGTCGAGTCCCCCGGTAATGAATGAAGTATTGTTTTGCCCTGGCTCCTCAAACAAATCCCCTGTTCAATGAAACGCTTTGGATTACGATTTATTACATATTATACTAAATTACCACTACTAAGTCTCTGCATATAATTCCCATCGGCATGCCATATTTTTACATCACTGAACTTCAACTAGCTCTAAACTTCCTGGGCGAGTTGACACGTATGGAATCAATCCTCAACTGTACAGCGACACCAAAAAAACAACAGCTTTACCGCAGATATGGACATTCTCAAAGAAGGGTGCAGGAAAAGCAAAGAACAATGCACATTCGTAGATGAAAATAATCATAGTGCATCTTGATGTCCAACATACTTCAAAGATAAATAAAAATTAGAATACTTGGAGCTGGAGACGGCTGTTGATGGGAAAGTGGACGTATCAAAAATATATATGGCAGTATACGGCGGGGGGAGAAAAAGTAAGGACATGTATAACATAGTACTGAACACTAGAAGCGGATGAATAGGGTAAACAACGAATTCGTAAAATACGCAATCGAAATAGAAAAAGAGGGGAGAGGTAAAATAGAAGGAAGGGACAGGCACATGGACCAAATCAACAGGGATGTAAGAAATAGAACACTATTGGAGGGTGAGAGAACGCGGAATGGGACGGTGGAACGGAGGGATGCAGAGAACCAATCTTACCAATTGAATTACTAATAATAATAACAATTTGAATAGACAACGCAACCCTGCTCTTTTTACAGCACCGCAGCAGTGACAATGAAATCGAGATTAAATTCGCGCATAGAATCGGGAAAACTTAGGCATTAACCCGGTGAGAAATACGTACGGGGGCAGAGGCGAGGAAGCGGCCACGCAAGTGGGATTGATTGGCAAAAAGCAGCTGACAAGGAATCCGCGCCCGCGATATCCTCCAAAAGCCACGCGTGACCCCTCACCCACCCACATCCATCACCCAACCAACCAATGACAGTGTAGGACTGCACGTTTTTTTTTTAAATTTCGCTTCGCACCCACTACTCAACAGAGCGTCCGCACTTTCCCTTCACGAGCGGATAGAGCGGAGGAATGTCCTCCCTCGGCCAACCCCCGTCTTCCCACCGCCAACCCCCCTCCATCCATCCCCCTTAGGAGAGGACCCCGGCCGGTGAGAAGAAGAGTAGTGCGGTCCTCCGCTGCCGCGGTTCAGCGACCCAGACGAAGAGAATCACTCCGACGGGAGTACAACCTACGGCCAAATTGCGATCTGCAGGCAAAGCCGAGTATCGGCACACCGCTGGTGCCTTCTACCTGTAATGGGAAAACGAGCTATGCAAGTGCCCGCCATCGATGTTTCCATACTATTTCGCTTTGGCTAGGTTACATCTCGTATACGCCGGGGGCACCTGGGTGCCAGCACATAAAGATTAAATACACGAGATGAAATACATAAGAAGGTCGCAACCTTCGTTAAAAACTGTTAAGTATGAGCGAACAGAGAGTGCAAGACCGCTGATGGATGGACTAGGTTCGGAGCCGTTGGAGACTTGAGCACGCGCTAGGCTTAGAAAACTTGAAAAATTCAAATGAGGCGGGTTTCGAGATGACACGGAGGATTCAAGTTTAACCCTTTCATTTCCGATCTATCGGCCTACTGCGAATGTGCGAAACGTACCACGAGCAAATATATCAACAGGCATTTTTATATGAATAAATATTAATTTGTTGACTTTAATTACCTTTAAAATACAATATTCAAGCATTATTTTTTGTCAAATTGTACCTAATCGTTCAAATATTAAATTTACAGAATAATCAAATATAATTATTTTTACAAATTGAATTGGAATCAAAAAGACAAGAAAGTTAATTAAAGGTAACAGCTCCGATAGCTGTAAACGTTTACGAGTATTGGGGTTATTACCTTTAATTAATACAGTTACTCGTAAGAACTCAACTCTGAGTTCATTAGAACGTTAAAATCTACAAAAAAATATCTCTGCCATCTTCCTACATCCTGCCTAACATTTCCTGGTAATGATTGGTTAATTAAGTTCTATATATCGACAACTGATAGATATAAAATAACAGGGATACACTGCAGAACTGATAAGTGCAATACTTATCTTCTTCCCATTCACCACTAAAGACTACAGCAAAAACAAACCGAGACAATGAGACACTAAGATAACATAAAATTCACTTTCGTCCCATTCCCTATCTGTCCTAACACCCCGCCCCCACGTCGGAACGTAGGGTGGTACGCGGAAGTACAGCGTACACATCTCGATTGAGAGAACATAATTTCCAGTAATCTGACCATGATATTTCCCACTCCATTTTTATCTCTGGGGTTTACAGAGGAATTGTTATGCTTTAAATAACGAGCATAAATGTCGACAGGGTACACGAAAGGAAGTAAATTATGGATTGTGGTGCAAGGTACGATGCATCATGTAGAATATTCCGTTAAAAGTCACGACCGTATATTTATTTCACAGAGAAAACATACCCTTTCCTCGATGACACAAAAGAGAATTTAATAGCGAAGCCTCCCATATTCCATTCTACCATGTACACTTCAGAGCTATTTTCCATCCTCATAGGAAGCATTTGCAATACTGCGTCGAAAAGAATTGGAATCATTGTTAGGGCGTTCTAGAAATAATTTAGTAATTATTGGTGACATGAATATTAATATTTTAGATTGTAATAGTGTTTCAGAGGAATACTTAAGCCTAATGAGCTCTTATGGTTTAACTAGTATCGTTAATGATCCTACACGAATAACCTCATCAACTGCTCCATGTATTGACCATGTTTTTGCCCGGATTTTTAACTCTTTTAAATTTGAAATAAGCGCAAGAGTAGCTCACTTGTCGGTAACTGATCATTCTGCGACTGTATTGTCCATCTCAGGTAGTAGCATGCTCAAAAACGTAAATATTCATAGTTCTTACTCCATTAATTCTAATAATATTCAGTACGACGTATTAAAAAGTAGACTTGGTGCCATGGATTGGGGTCCTGTTTACTACGAAACAAACGTATCGAAAAGCTTTACATTATTCTTAGATCTATTGAAAAGCTGTGTCCAGGACTCAAAACTCCATACCCAACGTGTAGTTAACTTGAAAAAACTAAAACCTTGGATGACTAATCAATTATTGAGTAAAATGGACCTCAAAAACCACTTACTTAAAAGGCTACAGAAGCATCCTCATAACGAGGAATTAAGAAAGAGAATTAAACTTAGAAACAAATTGCGAGCAGTCACAAGAGAAGCTGCTAATAGTTACTATGTGAAACAATTTGACAAGTGGAAAGGTAATGCAAAAGAGCAGTGGAGTGTACTGAAAGAATTAACTGGTGAAACACTAAAAGATTCTCACATACCAGAGCTAGTAATTAATAACCAACTTCTCACAGATCCTACAATTTTAGCGAGAGAATTTAACAAATATTTTATTAGTGTTTTCGAGTCCACCAAAAAAATCTCCCTTCAGCATGGAAATGCTTCTGGGCCTGGAATCCTATATTCCAATCTTAAATATCCTAGTTCAATGTATCTAGAACCTGTGTCATCTTTTGAAATACGTCAAATTGTAAGCTCTCTTCAATCTGGAAAATCCGCTGGTCCAGACGGAACAAATGTAACAATGCTAAAAAACATAATTGACCTCATTGCTGATTCTCTGACCCATATTTTTAATATGAGCTTTATTCAAGGCGAATTTCCCAATGACCTCAAGAAAGCTATCGTTAAACCCCTACATAAAAAAGGTGACCGACGAAATATAACAAACTATAGGCCAATTTCATTGTTATCTGTTCACTCGAAAATTCTTGAGAAACTAGTTAAAAAAAGGCTTTTGTCCTACCTGGACAAGCAAAATGTTTTAAGTAGCAACCAATACGGGTTCATAAAGGGTAAAGGATCAGAAGATGCCTTAGAAAGCTTCATGACACATGTCTACATTAATTAATTTGAATAAACGCGTTGCAGTCCTGTTCCTAGATATAAAAAAGGCCTTTGATTCCATAAATCATGATATTTTGTTGGATAAGTTAAGTAGAATAGGTGTTCGTGGCACACCGTGGAAATGGTTTAAGAGTTATTTATATTCTCGCTCACAGTGTGTACGGGTAAATGATTGTGTCAGTGACTTTGAAACCATCTGTTCAGGTGTGCCTCAAGGCTCAGTGTTAGGTCCAATATTATTTCTTATCTATATAAATGACTTATGTAACTGTAAATTCACCGGAAAATTAATTGCCTTCGCTGATGATACTGCACTTATTCATGAAGGATCATCTTGGGAAGAGGTGAGACTAAATATGGAAGCAGACCTAAGCATACTTAGTGAATGGATGAAAAATAATAAATTATTGAGTGAAAAGACGAAATTTTTGTGTTTTAATGTATGTAATCGTTTCTCAATTAATTGGCAATTAACCTATCATAAACCAAATTGTGATCGAACCCTTTGTAATAACTGTATACAAGTTGAATGTGTGCCTGAATACAAATACTTGGGAGTGACTGTAGATAAGCATTTAAAGTGGGATAAACACATTAACCGAATTTCAAGGGAACTTAAATTTATCCACGCGAAGTTTTATTTCCTTCGAAATAAATGTCCCCGACAATTCATTAAAACTATTTATAATGCGTTAGTGCAATCAAAATTAAACTACGGGATAATCTGCTGGGGAGGTGCTTATAAAAATTCGCTCAATCCGATGCTGATTCTCCAAAAAGCAATAGTGAGACTTATTGCTATAAAATGTCAATTTGAACCGTCCTTCCCCATATTTGTGGATTTACAGTTACTTCCTTTACGTCATCTTTACGTTTACAAAGTGTTGAAATTGTTCTACCTCAGAAGTGGTAATAAACCTAAGGAAGAACCAAAAACCAATGTATACAACCTAAGATCTACAAATATGTACATTTTGCCCAAGCCAAATTTGACCCTGTTCAAACGCTCATTTATCTACGTAGGGCCAAAATTATTTCTTAGATTGTCAGATAATATAAGAGGTTCAAAAAGTTTAACATCTTTTTTGAAAAGAGTAAAAAAATGGTTACTTAATGTAGAAAATCCAGATATATTTTTTTGTTAAAAGTAAGGTTAATGCTCACTATATTTTGTATGCACGACAGGTTGAGATTAAAAAAACAAATTGTTATCTTTTCATGCATTTATTTATGTATCGTATCTGGTCTCAGTTTACTTATTTTTTCAATTATTCATATTGTAAATTCTCCTGAGGTATCCCAATACAGGTAATGCCTAAAGAGATTCCTAATTAATTTATCCTTATTTAATTGAAATGTAAAATATGCTTGTAATGTTGATTCTAAGGGATAAATAAACATTATTAAACATTATTATAAAAGCCAGAATGAGAGGTTTAATATATTAATCCCACGAAAAAACGCAAAAGAATCTAATCAAGATACAAAAAAACTACAATATGGGATAAGAATAGTTGCGACCGACTTTGCCTTGCTGTTATCCAAGATAGCCTAGAGCGGTTATTTAAGATGAGGCCATCGAAATGCAATATTAATGGCAGACAGTTTCAATATCAATATATCTCCCGTGGCATGCACAACGCTGCATGAAAGGGAACACAAGCATTCAATTTCCTACAGGCTATTTGCTCATTAACTTGCATTTAACACTTTCATGAAGATGTAATAACCAGAGTGGTACCAGCAAACGGCACTTGCAGTAAATCAGCTAGATTCCTTAAACAATACGTGCAAGACATCGACCATACGAGCAAACTCACAAGAAACACGGAAGCCTTAACATGAGCACCACAGCCAATGAATTCCGTGTACCACTTCTAAGAGGGGTGGAAGGAAACTTTTCTCCTTTGCTTTGATTCCAAAGGGATGCACAAAAGGATGAGCCAGGGTGATCGATCGCATCGAAGCATGGCGAGGAGGGAAATGGAGGGCCGCCATTGGCACACCACGGTGCGAGAAAACCCTTTGATAATAATAAACACTTGGTTGTTATTCCACACTTTATTGGAAACAAAACGACCCGGGTTTCAGCATATCATGCCATCATCAAGTACAAACAGTTGGGTGGCTTACACTTATATAGGTATCCGGGGGTGGAGGGGGGATTTGAAAACAGGGGAGGAGGTTGGGGAGCATAAGTAACGGACAAGGCTTGCCTTGATGATGATATGCTGAAACCCGGGTCGTTTTGTTTCCAATAAAGTGTGGAATAACAACCAAGTGTTTATTATTATTAAAATGAAGGAGTTCCACAGAGTAACGCCGGAGACAGTGTCTTATATTAAAACACTTTGAAGCACGGAAGCTGCTCTCACCTTCACTTTGAGGTCGCGCAGGGTGGAGTCGGACGAGACGACCAGCTCCTCCTCGCCTCGGATGCGCCGGTGCCTCGTGCTGCGCCGCACCTCGCCCGCCGAGAGCGCGGAAGAGGGCGCGGGCGACCGCACGCAGGCGGCGTCGTTGGCCGTTTTGCTCCGCGGCCTCTTCGCCTCCGTGGCCTGCAATCAGGGAGCACACGAACAAATGTGAGACAAAAGAACACGAAGCAGCATACTGATCACGACAACACATTTAATGACAAGTATCGAACGTAAACTTCCACCGTTGTGTATTTCCAAGCGTCATCTCCAAGGGGAAAATCATCAAGGATAATTGAAATGACAACTTTACGCCGCAATCGCACGATTGCAATTGGGAAAAGAAATCAGTGAAAGCTTACAGGACATATTAGTTATCATTTTATAAACGACATTATAGCCAAAAGGATAAGTTCAATTCCACTTTATGTAGGTAATGATAAGAAGATAAAACACAGGACTTTGCAAAAAATATTGAGATTACATTAAAAACTAAAAACTAAGGAGTTAACGTACAGCACAACTTGCTCATTGCTAGAGAATAAATTCCACAGGATTCAACCACTTTTACCCAAAAGTCTTCTTTAATCAAGTCGAAGAATTTCCGGTAAATTTCATCAGATAATACACAAATAAAAAAGATTAAGTTAAAAAAAATCAGGGGTTGCAAGAAGAACAATAAAATTGCCAGGGAATTTTTCCTGTTGAATTATATTTGAACTGAATCATTTTAGTGACCATTTAAATAAAAGTGAATTCCCATTGAGGACACTATTACATCTAAAACTATCCATAGCCCTATTAATAGCTCGCTTTCTGTAAAATTAAAAAAAAATCGAAATTGAATATATAAACATATTGATTCAGGTGGGAGAACTTTCATGAATGAATCTGAAGGAAGCTGCAGGTTCCCAATGGAAAGGAATTCTCCAATTAAAATAGAATTTCTAAATGTCTCACAGCTACCGCCAAGTGAGACAGAGAGTACAAGGTGACCTTCATCCTCACCCAACACACGGACAACCCTTATGGTTTGGGACTCCAATGAGAGTTGACGGAGCATGCAGTGATTCACCCATGAATGACTGATGGTGAGTAGGATCAAGAGAAGACTCACAAGTTTAACAGGCCACTGCCCACGGTGGAAGGGGCGTTTGTTATTATATAATTATTTATATTATGACTTAGTATCTATTATAAAAGTATTCTGACGAAATTCTACGATATCGTGCCAGAAACATAACTCAAAAATAGTTTTTCCAATGTTTACCATATATTAATTTTGAAATAATAATTTTGAAATGTTATGTACATGAATTTGAAAAATATTTCTCTATTTAAACATACACATCACTATGGCCATGTGCAAGAAAATATCGAGACAAACCAAAGACATTAAAATATAAAAGACACCATGAACTAACTAAATTGATTCGCCATATTTTAAGAAATCTTGTTCCATTTAAACCATTGACATCACGGAAAAAATGGTCTACGTGGTATTTTGTTACACAAACCATTTCATGATGATAACAGGTTAACCAACAAAGATTATGAACAAAAAACAGAACTTAAGAACGGAGGACTGAAAAAAAGACTGCACATACAAAAAAACTGACCACGGCGCTGGATGAGGTGAAAAACAGGGAGCAAAGGTGTTTACAAATTGAACTCTCATACCAATTTGGGAAATTGGGAAGCTGGAAACTCAAACATCAGAAAGACATGAGATTCCACTAATCACAATAAAACGGTATGAATGACTTCATTGCAGCATTACGCTTCAACTTTTTGTGTCCCCGTCTTCCAAGAATATCTTGAAAAATAAACCTCTTTAAGAGAAACATAGGAGAACTTCAGCTAACTTTTGCGGAATGTAAATTACAACAGCACACCATTCGGAGCGAAGTTCATTAAATGATAACGCTACATTAAAAGCTTAGAAACGAAGTAATTTTTAAAATCGAAAACCATATCCAAATACATGCCCAATCCATAAAACCATAGCCATCGTAATAACTATAGCCCAAAATATAAAGATATAACCAGCATGTGCCAGATATTGCCTCATACGATAAAAGAAGATTATTAAATTACCCCTTTGAGAATAACCCAATTTAGGATTGAATTGTAAAACCAGCCCTACTTTTAGGTGTTCTCGGGGTTCACACCGGGTTAGGTAATTAGCTTCTGCCAACATTTCTACAGAATACTCTTCCATATTCATCAGGGCATTGAAATTTGAAAATGCCCTGATGATGAAGGAGTATTATTCTGTCGAAACGTTGGTAGCAGCCAATTACCTAACCCGGTGTGAATCCCGAGAACACCTAACATTTGAAATCCGCCTGGAAAACCCCAGATCATCCAGCCCTAATTTTGGTTACCTTTATTGACCACGACCACAACCTCGCATTAAATCCCTAGTCCGAAATACGCTCTTACCTTAAATCATAAAGGAAAAAGTTTTTGGGAATAATTAATTTCACCATTTAGCTTTGTATAAAGGCTTTCGCAGCTTTTCTTACTTATGTAGGATGATGATTTCGGGCAATGCTACGTATTGTTCATTTAAAAAATCTCAAGCTTTAGTCTTATTTCAGCGACTGGTGGAAAAAACGCTGACTCTCACATTTACTCAATAAATCATGGATCGCATATCGAAACAGCCCAATATTAGTCCAATGCGCATGGATTCAACGCCAAAAACCCTGACCCACGCTCACGAGGAAATACCGAAATTCGGGAGAGAGGTGGGTTCGGACCCTGGGAGGGGTGACGGTTGTCTGCCCCCGCGAGTGGGAGTTCTAGATGAACTGAGGGGCGGCGGCGGTTGCCCCCGCGCGAGGTGGGAGGCATCGGCTGCGGGGAGGGAGGCTGCCGGGGGCGGGGGAGGCGGAGTAAAGAACCGCGGGACGGAAGTGGTCGCCTGGTAACGAGGCGCCAAACCCACCGGAGCGGAAAGAAGGAAGACTGCCGAAGAAGAGTGGGGAGGGGGTGCGGGAAAGAGCGAGCCCTAAAGGCATCGCCTTCGAGGTGGGAAGGAGGGAAGCTTAAGGCAGGGGGGTGGTGGTGGGTGTGGATGGTCCACGCCACGAGGAGAAGACCCACCCGAGGGCGAGAAGTGAGGAGACTTGATGCGAGGGGCAGGGGGGGGACGGCGGTCGGGGGGGATGAGAGGAACGGATTCCTGGCGCCGCGACGCCTACCCCGCATGGGCGCCCAAATGCTTTCATTTCCTGGCGTCTCCGCCCCCTTCCCTCCCCCGCCCCACCCCCGGCCGCCTTCCTTCCGAGTCAGCCGCTGGGACGCCAAGAAAGGGGGGAGGGGAGAGGGAGACACCACAGGGGGGGGGGAGGTCGGATGAAGAGGAAAGGGGCGACGAAGGAGCAGGGGGGGGCTGCGTCTCGTGATTGAGTGACGGGGACCAACGGGTGAGGAGTGTGCAGGGAGAGCGGCGGAGGCCTGGAGAGCGGCACGGCCGCGTCCCGAAGAGCGGCTAACGGGCCGACGCCGTATCCAAAAGGACGTCATTCATCCCGCGATAATTTCCGCGGATCACACAAGAGCATCTGTGAAGATTGCTGGGAGATCCACGCGATTTTAGGCCAAAAATATTGACCACGGCACAAGGCGATGGATATGACCCTAAACCAGTATTCGATTATGAATACAAACAAATGTTACATAAATTTAATACTGTTACAGCTCCCGTCCTTAATTCCATTCAACTTCAGCGGATGACATGACTAAATGGAGATTGCTTTCACATGCAGATGATTTCAATTTTTTAAATGGAGATATTGAAATTTGGACTATAAAATAAAAAAATAATAAATTACACGACTTGCAAGGGTCAAATCTTAGAAGCATATCATCTCAATTAATATTTTATTACACATTTTTATTTAATTAGGAAATTGTCCACATACAGCACTACTGCCAATGAACAGTCGCACCTATAAAAGAGCACTATATGATAAACGAAAACATACAAATTCCACCAAGTATAGGGTTAACAATATAAGGGCATGGATATATTGAAAGACACTAGGAAGAAATGATTAACTATGTAAGTCAGAGAGATGAGATAGGTTGCGGGGTGGTTAAGTGTTGGAAGAAAGAAAAAACGGATCAATATTGTTTGGAAGTGAATGTCATCACTGCGAAATTTTGAAATAACAGTAGTATACTTCCAATTAATAGTATGCTTCATTTCCCGATTTCGTTTCATATATTCCGTGGGAAACAACTTTATATGCACAACCAAAAACAGTGTCGAAAACATTAAAATTGAACTTCTTATGCAATGCCATCATGGATGCAGGAAACTACCAGTGTTACTCAAGTTAGAGTTACAATTATGATGATTGCCAGGGGCACAAATATAGACTCCAGTGGAAAAAACATAACAAAAAGTGACAGCGAAGAAGACAAGGAAATGAAATATTGACACGAATAAGCCGATGCAATTACAATTATAATAATACAGGTGCGGGTTTATCTCCTTTGTTTGATACAGAAATGATTAGCTTCTTTTCAAAGACTGCGACCATTTTTCAATAGCAAAGGATAATTTTATGTACACGAAACGAGTCATTTAGAACATCCAAAGGCTCTAACAATTTTCTGGACACTCCATTACTTATAAATTATACGTTATGTCACCCCAAAAAAAAGTTTACTTAGTATTATTGAAACTCGAAAAATATCTAATCGTTATCACAAATTACGCCTATGCACGTTTTTTCGCGGCCTTTGCTCTGGAGAGAAAGTGTAACTTAGGCCTGGGTTTTTTTTCCGGAAAGTGCACGTTTAAGCAGAGCGGAACACTGACGAAGTTCATAAAAAAAAGAAAGAGTAGACAATTAGAGGACAAGCGCATGGCACCTATTACTAGTAGAATGGAGTAACTGTTTAGGATTTGATGGGAGCGTTGGCAGCTCATGACTAGAATTTGAACAAACCTCAGTTTCCAGGAAAATCGTTCACCACCGACAGACACAAGTCAATTGGAACGATCAATCACCACTCTCCGTCTTGAACGATTGAATTGAAAACCATTTCGAGTGGCAAACTCATTACGCTAGCTATTTAGTGGCCAACCATACGTTAATGAACTCTGGCATGGAAGGATGCATGTCTTATGGTAAGGAAAATTTCTGCTCTTGCAACGCTCCAAGAGGTGGAGTATTAGTGTCTGATGGAATTTCGAATACAACAGGAGTGCACAACATCAGTAATGGAGGAGCGAAAGAATCGCTCATTGAATTTAATGGAAATTGATCACTAAACTCTTAAAATAGAAAGGCATAAAAGGATTATAACTGATGAGGGATGAGATGTACACAGAACGAAAGCAGGTGGGGCTGTGGGGAGAGGAGAATCGGTGGATTGGACGTACTTCAACCATCAGGAAGCTTATTATATTCATTCTGCAGGAAATAAATACTTGCTACAACGGTGGGTCACATGTTTTCCACTCTCCAAACTTGTTTACAGATGCGCCAGAAGAACTTATGCAAGCGCTTCCTCCACCGAGGCCAGAGAACGAAATGATGTATTTCGTTTTTTATCTATGAAAAGTGAATCCCTCTTCAATGTGCCGTAAAAAAACGTTCTCTCCGAGTTAAGTTTCCTTCATTATCTTACGTGTAAGAACAAAAAAGTTTGGAAACATGATGTTACCACGGTAGAAATAAGGATGCACTTATGACCAAAGAACAAGTACAACTGAAAGCAGCAGTTATAATGTGCATGTACCCTGTGACTGACTCCGGCTTCGTATCAGGAATCGCAGCAATACTTAAGGCTGCTATAAGCATCATTATGATGCATTACCGCCCTAATTAATCAGTCCCTTAAGAAATGAGTCGAATTACTCTCTTTTCACAAGGAAAGAATGAACACCCTTAATGCTTCATGGAGTAATAGCTCACGTGTAAACATTTCCAGCAAATGACTATTTGTAATATTTATCCGATAAATGAAAAGTACTACGTAGGTACTTTTAACACAAAAGTAAATAAAATGATTTCAATGAACTTAAATCTTCTTGCCCACGAATTACCCTCGTGATTGAATCAAATTGCAGTTTTTTAAAGTGGAATAATTTTTGGACAAGTGCACTTCTTCTCGCGATGTCAATGGCTATACAAAGACGGGTCACACTGCGGGTTGCGAAGTTAGGCGTTCGGGTGACAAGACGATGGGGCGAATACATGAACGAGGGAAGGGGTAAGGGTGGCGGGAAGGAGTGGAGGTTGGGAGGAAGGGGGAGAGACGAACCATCCGCTTCAAGGAGGAGAAGAGCCCACCCTCGGTTCCCGGGAATGAACTGCCGAGGGAGTGGATTATAAAGCGGGCGGGGGTCCTCCTTCCCCTTTCGCAGGAAAAGACGAACGGGGTTGCAACGGGGGCGGGGGAAGGGGGGAGGGAGGGAGGGTGGGGGGGGGGAAGGAAGAGGGATGAGAGAAGCGACGGAGAGTGCGGCCGAATGTCTTCGTAATGCATTCCCTCTCAACGCCCCGTGATCGACTTAACGGCCCCACGGTCGAATTTCTGAGCTCAAATCAAGCGAACTGGTCCATTTCAGACACCTCCAACGACGGAAAATGGATAAATACGCTCAAGCGGCATTCAGGAGGCAATATTTCTAGTCAATTACGATTTGGATTTATATTCGTAACGCAAACGGAATGAAAGATAAAACACTGGTGATCGCTTCCACATAACTCCCACCGTAGCGATGAACGATTGATTACTTATGGGTAAACTAAAACTATCACAAAAACATTTACCGATTATTTTATATAAGAAAAAGTATTGTGAAATTTCCGCCAATGAATCCATCTTCGGTCACACAGTTCAAAATGAGACCAAAAATAAGATTTTTGACAGTTATTTTAATTGAATGAAGTAATAAGACAGCAGGAAGTAGGATACAAAATAATTGCAAAGACCAGTCAATAAATATATGCGTAAAAACGAATTTTAATGCGTTGGGTTATTTTACGTGGTCTTTAGATGCCGAAATTCAAGAGAAGAAATTTATATTGCCACCTTCACGAATTTAACCAGAGAAAATCAATGCAAAGTACATAATTATTCCAATTAACAATACCTTCTTCCATACAATAGGTACGTACAGTGATGATAAAAAAAATTCAAAGTATCCACAGAAATAAAGAAATTGGATACAACGTGATCATTAAGGATTACATATTTTGACTAATGACGAAATAAAAAAATACTACTATATGTACGTAATAACCTGACAGAGAATTAAGGAGTACCAAGGAATTCTTCACTAAACCTCATGACAGATGAAAATTAATGGAAGACACTCCATTTGGAAAACGAGCTATAGGTAAATGTAATTCTTTACACTCCTCAGCAATTCTCCCCATCATCATTTAAGCTATCGCTGATGGCTACAAAGCGTTCACTTTTCGTATGCGCCAATGTGCTGGGGTAAAATGCAGTAAACTTCGATTCAAGCCATCCCAAGCGAAATCTGAAGGCGAAACGGAGGGTTTCCCATCGAATAAATCAAGAGGACGAGCGACGAACGCCGGCGGGCAGAAAAATGCCTTGAAAGGATCAGGGACTGGAGTCCTTACACAGGACACAACGAGGGGAAGGACCAGGGAGGCGAGGGTTTGTGACGTTCAAGGATAAGAGACGGGGAAATGGTGCGGGGGAGGAGGAAAGGAGAAGGATACAGCCCACCACTCTTTCGGGGGTCCGGAGGGAGGGGGAGTGCTAGCTCCGCGGATGGGAAAGTGGGGTGAGGGGTTGGTTGAAGGGGTGGCGACATGGTGGAGTGCGCATGCAATGACGTAGATTGATAGCGAAGGCTGGAAGGAGAGAGGCCGACGCGGTGTCCATGATGGGTAGGAGGAGGAGGAGGAGGAAGGAAGAATCACACGACGGTCGACATGTACGACTCATGAGGAAAACAGAGAAGCCAAAGAGAAAAACAACGACGGGCGCCTTCAAAATACGCAACGAACAAACTGTCCGAAGTCAACGACCGATAAAGAGAGGGCATCCAGTAAGTAGTAGTACAAATGAATCGAAAACTAAGATTTGAGAATCGTGTATGCTTAACTGTTGTTATGTCGTGACCTTTTTTTAAATTAATTATTCACATTCCAAAGTTCCAGACCCTCCTTTTATTAGGACCACGACACATCATCGATCCTCTCTCTGCAGTCTCTCTCACAACAACTTTCTCTTTTTTTCTTTAAACAACTTATTAACAACCCATTCCAAAAAATAAACATTCAACAATTACCTAAACAGTAATTATTTAAAAAATCAATAAAATTATAATTAATAACTAAAATAAAAGAAACAGCCATCAAAATAATGAATAACAACTATGAATTACGAAGCCTCGATTTTAAACAAAATCAACGCAATAATTTTTTAATTTGGGTATGGCACGACCATGGGGCACGGCATTACACTGTACAGCAAAAAAAAAGTCACTCGCGTAAAATGGCTCATTTCGCACTTCAACCTTAGAAAACTTTCTATAACAGTAAGAAATTCTAGTCTACCATAGTTCGCGGACAATTCAGAAATGCTAGAGGTTCAGCACGCGCTTCGCGCGTTGAACCTCTACCCCCGCTGTTGCGGCGCCCCCGGAATGGTCTGGGAGGTTTTAGTATAGTCGATGAAATGGTTTGGGTGCAGGTAGGTTGGTGAAATATTTTTCTGGAATCGTCTGGGTGGTTTGAAAACAGAATTGGTTCTTTGAGATCTTGGAAACATTTTTGGTGGGGATATATGTGAATGTCTTAATTGATATTGATGAAAACCGGAATGGATTGGGTATAGGATAGCTATTGTTAATTTTATAATGGTGGGTGTGGATACGTTGGTATAGTAAATTTTCAAAATAATGTGCTGATATAGCAACAGACATTAATACATTACCGAAAACAAAATTAATATCTAAATATGAACCTCGAATGATAAGCATCAACTACCTTGTATTCGACCAGTTGATAACGACGGAAACAAAAAATTAACACCTACCAAAAGTGTATGATAAACATATAAGAATTTTAGTTGCCAAAATTAGTCAACTGCCAATGTCAAATTAGACAATCTTCCAGCCGCCAGCTCATCAACTCGCTCGGTGTGCGCGGTCTCGCTTTCCTGTGATCGTTGATCCGCATGTCGAATTCTATCACCATTCCAGCGTTCTTCTCGTTCCATAGGTGTTTCATTGTCACGCAATGATTGAACACGTTGTGACTATTTATGACTGAGCCGTTTGGCACGCTCAATGTCACTCTTGTCTCGTCGCTCTTGATCCCTATAAGACATCATACTGAGACGCTACTGTCGCTCAACCTCATACATATTGTCACGACGTAATCGAACATGTGTTGATATATTAATAAGACGTTCTTTTCTATCTTCTTCAGATTCAAATAAACGTCTATTTATAGAACGTTCGGCCACTTTATCAAAACGCTGTCGTATTTGCTCGGGGGTTTTGGTCATAGTAAAATGATTTACACGTTTCGTAGGTTTACATTTGCAAACAATAATTTCTCTGGACGTTTCGTGGGTGATTAAGACATTCACACACTGATGTTTTAACACTGTGACTGTGAATTAAGAATATTTTGTGAAAAATCCTGTTTTAGATTTTGTCGTTCCATTTTCGTTCCTTTTCGTGGTTTCACTAGGCACGTTATCTCATCCTCCCGACGTTCGTTCATCAGCCAAACATTATAAATATTTTTGCATTTCACCTGTTATCAATTACATATTTATAACATTACAATTTTTATACTTGCGAAACAACAACAAATCAACCAGTAATACTGATTGAAAACAGCAATCAACATTTCTGTAAAATAAATACAATGCAATATATTTTCAACCAGTACACGACCAATAGCGTCTGTACATGAATGATTTGTTTCGTTATTTCAAGCAATTAAAAAAACTAATTGCACTTTCTTCAACTTCTTCCACCTCGTCAATGCACCTTTTGTCCCTTTACCAAAAACGTAAACACATTTATTTACTTAGCAACGTGAACAAATTTGTATCGCAACTCGTTCCCCACGTTAAAAGATAGGGAAAACACCAATTTTTCATGCTTGAATTTTCACACTTTTTGATCGGTCGACGAAAATAAAAACGCCTAAGCAATGCGCCCATCTTTCCTATTTTGAACGACTCCATTCTCGCTGCGATTCGACCGGTAACTTCGGAGATTTCCTCAAATAAATAGACCAACCCCGAGCGCTGCAAACATACATAGTTACCGCATGGCACGAATAAGGATAATTTCAAGGAAGACTATATTTATGCATGCATGGAGTAATAATTGGGGTAGTTTATGAGGGAAAATATTTATTACACTAAATAATTGAAATCGGACTGTGATAGCTAAAACTCCAATAGTTCCACAATAGTTTTGAAATTAATATATTGCTTTTATTTTCTAACAGTAGGAAATTTACCGCTAGGTGATTGATTGTGTATTGATTGCCCCCATCCACTCGGGTTAAAATGAGAGGATGTCCTCAACTTAGGAGAGTGCACGTTACTGATGACGAAATAATCTTAGAATCATCACTGATCATTGTATCGTAGAAATTAATGTATTGTTATCTATGCAATAATAAGAACGGAGAACTCTTGATACACACCTGGTGAGTAATCTTACATATTCTTAATTAAATAATTACCACAAAGATTAAGGCTTTAAAATCAATGCTTTATGAAACTTAAAATCTTGAAATATTGGCCTCCATTCAAAAAGCAGACGATCGCATCAATCGACCCATGACAACTTGACAGGTATTTCCTATCACGATCATATCTTCCGGCAAAAAAATTATTTTCGTCATCAGAGTCCAGGTCCCCGGGCATAAAGCACAAAAAAACTTCGGGGATAATACAAATATAATTCCTTCGAACCTTTTTTTCTAAAACACGACAAATCCTGGACAAAAAAAGCTTCGGTTTAGGGAAGCGGAGGAAGGAAAGAATTTTTTTCCTCTCGTCGCACCGTGGGCGATTACGAATTGCGGAGAAGTGAGAAGCAAAGAGGAAGGGTACCTACAGGGTGGGGGGGAAGGTAGGGAGAGATTAGACGAAGGGTGCGGGTTGCCATGCCTCCAAGGGGAGCTCCTCGTGGACAAACTAACTACAAGGGATTTGAGAAAACAAAGGGCGGGGGAGCAGTAGGCATGGGGCGAGGGAGACTGCGGGGGAAGAGGGGGGGACGTACAGGAGCCGAAGGAGGAGCAATAATTAGCGAAGAGGAGGGATGGGGGGGGGGGGGAGGGAGGAGGAGGGTGAGTTAGGGGAAGGTTCAAACGCGCCGGCAGTTGGGAGTCATTAGCGACCACGATGGGGGAAGAGTCGGAGATCCAGCCTAACCATGCATTCAATTCTCCCACTCATGCACTCTCCTACTAGAGTAGGTAACGCCATGCCGAATACATTTTCGATTAACATAGCCTCAAAACGACTCTATGGTCACAGATAAACTTATTTTTAGTTTCATTGGCTCCGATCGTCCATTAATTGAATTCAGGTAGTTTGAACGAGATATTTCCCTAGGCATAATGGAGACCATATTCGAATTTTATTTTTTTATTTCAGCGACTGTAAGAAGTGTGAATTTTTATATTGTAATACTAATGGCCCAAAAATACAGTTATATATGTCCAAATTTCTCAGTAATTTAATAAATATATCCTTCATAAGTCTCTAACTTACTCATTGTTTCACGCCGGACGGTGAAAACGCCTTTACAACAGATGTTTTTTTGCGATTTGGTAAAAATTACTGCGGTGAGTAATTGATTAAATTTTATAAATAGATAAAAAACATACAAACTACACACCGTTAGTTTTTTAACGAAATATAGGTGTTAGAAATTCCTAATTTTTTCCAATATTCTCCCTCTGTAGCCCACAGCCGTAATCTATCCCATGCAAAACAGATTATATGTTTAGACGACTTGCGCGAAAAGTAGTTCGGCGAGGGACTAGTATTTTGGTGACATCGGAAAGACGAAAGTTTTTTTCTTTAAAATTAGGTCAACTTCAGAAAAAATAAGCGAAGTGATATTTCGCTCTAACCACGTTAATCTAGACAAGTAATTATAAATCAAATTTCAGTACCTCGAGTTTGAGGACAATTGGACTGAAACTATGAGGCTCCCACCTAGCCATCTATACAAAACTTTCCCTTGGTATTTTAGGCATGTACAAGATCGGCAGATAATTGCCGAAGAAAGGATTCGAAAATTGTTCCTGCCCTCAGATAACGCATTTTAGGCATGTACAAGATCGGCAGATAATTGCCGAAGAAAGGATTCGAAAATTGTTCCTGCCCTCAGATAACGGTGGCCTTTTCATTAGTTTGCTGATTTGTTGGAATTTTTTATACGAAGCCGGCGTCCCATTAAGTACGGTAAATTTGACATAAGTTGCATTAAAATTAATTGCAAGTATGTACAATACACTAACCACTGGGTAAAATAACCCTTCTCCGCTAAAATCTGATCCCATGTTTACATCAAAATTGGTCACTAAAACATTCGGACGCTACATTCTTCTGTTCACGCATTGCTAAGGGCATTATAAAATTAAGAAAAATTAATTCATCACATATATAGGTCGTCTTCCCCATATTTATCGACTTAGATGCCTCAAATGGATGAGCTTAACTTACAGCTATCTAAAGAGTACCAGAAATTTTAGGCATCAGTGATTACTGCAACAGAATACTAATCTCACGAATTTCTTGATATATTTCCACCATTTTCTTTTTGATAAAATGTTATTAAAATCTTTCCTATTTTAAGCAATAATAAAATAATTACTGGGTTAATCATTGTTACTGCACTAAAATGCTATGGCTAAGAATTCTAGGTCCAGAAAAATTAGGAAAGCCATCGTAATTTTAGGTTCCAAGGAAGGTCATAGAGCACAGATAAATAAGCCACATTAAACACTTCTTCCTGTACCATGACCTCGGTTTTGAATGCTCATTCTGAACCCTTAGCACAAATAAAAAATTCCTCGGCCCAAGAAGACACCCAAGAGTTGCAGACAATTGACTTTATGAGCCCTGAAAACCATTAAAGACTAATGCCACACAGAAAGCACGGATGTTCTTCTCACACGAAGAAACGAGAGCATCCACAATAATTTTTACTATCCCCTTTCTGAAGTTCACCAGTACACTGTATTATACGAGCCTCTAAATCACAGTCAATACGGCATTTATCCATAAAAGGCAAGAAGGAAAATGTAAAAGCTAATGGAAATTAAAACTGAAGAAAGTTTATTTTTTAGCCACTCTTAACCGCTAATGACCATCGCACGTCTATTTCTCTGGATTATGGCCACATAAAATCCGGCATTGACGTCGGTAAAATAGTAACATTCTTAATTGGTGCTCCATTTTGCCAAAGTAGCCTAAAATAAAACAACTAATACGGTATACCATAACGTTAATTACAACTCAACACACTTTTGAGTGCTTCATAGCATGAAAAGGCTATAATACCACTTTAAACCAGCCGCAGATAAGCATCCATGAAAGCTGACACACAAAAAACAAGAGCAAAAGTTTCTTTCAAATCTTTTTGAGCAACGAAAGCTACAGGTTGGGATAGTTTTAAACGGATTTTCTATTATGAGCTTTTTTGAAGATAAGCAACTAAATAACACTCACATTTTCAGTTCGACAGATTTTACGAAGAACTATCACGTCCAAGAACTGACTCAAGGTAATCCACCAACCATCCAAACTTGCCGTCTACCTCGAAATTGATTTCGATCTATTCGAATATCTTACGAATACATTCGCGTGCTTATTCTCATTTCGATTATTAACGCTCTCAGGCTAGACAGATGAGCAGAGTTTAGAAGTAATTCCGTTTCGTGGGGATGTGGGCAAAAGGAGAGCAAAATTAATAGAGTTTGGCGCCCGTTTATTGCAGTAAAAGACCTCTCCACGAGAGGGCAAAGCGAGACTGGGCGGGGTTGGGCAGTAGAATGATTGGCTGATTGGGAGAATCGAAAATATATCAGAGGAGACCTTCTCACAAACACATATTGCCCGGAAAATCGGCGAAGGTCGTTCTGGAGAAGTTTTATGAGACTGGCACGGGGGGAGAGGTGTGATAAAGCGGCTGACAGGAGGGGGAGGAGTGGGGCGAGACCTGGAGAAATAAAAGAGCCCATTGGGTGAGAGGGATGAGAGAAGAGTTGAGGGAGAGTAATAATATACCAGTCAATAGAGAATTTGAGTATGACACAATTGTATACAGGAATCCATATACATATACTTCAATATAAAAGGGCACATTGAAATGAAAATGCACTATTTTCCGGTTTAGTATCGTGTGCCGAATTGTTATAAACAAAGATTTATAGGGGGAAAAGAAACTGTTCTCGGTTCTTCATATTTGTAGGGAAAAATATTGGTTTTAGGGGGATAATGTACATTGATGAAACATAACATAATAGAAAAACCTACCAAATAAGATGTCGCCCCATCGATTCGTTGATTTGATGCTCCGGAAAACGCAAAACCCCATGAAAAATGCATGGCAGAGGGAATACGACGTTAGACTACCCCACGCCCAAAACGAAGGTGCCGGAGCTGTAAAGCTGTCTTATTGGTGAGTTCGCCATAACGTCTTTAGCTAAACAAGTTATGAAGCCACGTGAAGAACTGCCCTTCCAGCCTGATGGAATATGGTATTATCTCGAACACCTTCAAGCCAGAAAAAAAGGCATGGCAAAATATAAGGAGGAGGATGCTGACAAGGTAGAAAGGTGTAAAAACTGATTTTTTACGAGGGAGGCACATGATTATAATGGGGCGGTTGAGAAAGTTGAGGAGAAACTGCTCCGAGTATGAAGCACTTAAGGTGGTCCTCCCTTTCTCATCCAAGAATAGCCATTCCTACATTGGGAATGAGATAAGAACATGCTCCTAGGAGCTCCAGGAGAGGTGGTTATATCACACCACAAACATACAATACAAGATAACATCAATCAAAGTCATAGTAAATGGCCAGAGGTCGAGCTATAACGCAGACCCTATCAAAATTGCCGGAAGCAGGCAAATCCATGACGGCGGCAATTTGTGAGTGAAATACGTGGTAATATTTGGCAATCACAGCTTAATTCATTCTAAAATTAGAAGGAAATTATAAACATTTGGATTAATTAGATAAATTGCGAATGGAAAAATGGGTGCAAACATAATAAAACTTGGGTAAATGCAATAACAAGAAAAGGCTTTTTAGAGTACTCGCCATTGTAATCTGTTGTTTTATTAAATTAAGGCATCAGCCTTATATTACATCGTACTATTTTAATGTAGGTTCTTGGTGTATATCGTACTAAACTACAATTAAGTTTAAGGGAGATAAATAAACGACTAAATGGCAAGCAGTAGAATTTCAACATCACCAAAGAGAAGGAAAATGTTCCACTAACAATCTTTATATCTTTATATATATAAAAGTCAATGTATGTATGTATGTATGTATGTATGTATGTATGTATGTATGTATGTATGTATGTATGTATGCATGTTCCACATCTCCTCCTAAACCACAGGACCGATTTTGATGAAATTTGGAACACATATTTTTTTCTGGTATACAACAAACACTGTAGGGTTCAATTAACCGAATCCCTATTTTTTCAGGGTTAAGGGTGTGATCCTTACTAATATGTATAAAAATGTAATGGTCCCTGTCTGTCTGTTGCTCCATCACGCAAAAACTACTGAACCGATTGAGCTGAAATTTGGCATGCAGATAGAAAACATATGTGGTTGTAACACATGCTATATTAAAAATCCCTAAGGGCCCCCAAAGGCCCCCTGAAGGTCCCCCCTGGTGGTTCATGCTAAGCATTGGGTTCGGTGCAGTGGTTTCTTTTATTTGTTTTTAATTACTTTCACTCAAGATATAGGGCTGGAATTTTTTAATCGGATGGCTGAATAAATGACGTTTCTAATTTTATCAATCGATTTCCTTCCTCGCTCCGTATTTGTCTGAACTTCATGTTTTCAGCTGAAAAATCTCACCTTTTTCTCTGAAATCAACAATAACATATTTCCTTGACAACCATAGATTTGATTTTCAAAGGATATACACGCCTCTAGCATTTAAATATCACGCCTTCCTGCAGGCCCATGATAGTACGTAGAAAGAAAATCCGTATAAGAAGAGCCCAGAGTCCCAAGGGCCCCATGATAAATTGCTTCTGGGGGTACTCGATAAAGTCAATGCATATTTAACAAGTATACTTTTCAACGTATTTTCTCAAAGTAGCTCTCAAAGGGGCACTGCATGTATATGAGAGAATAATTACGTAGTAAACTTTACACATAAAGGAATTAATAGAATACACACTTAATTAAATGTGCAAGAATATTTACGTGGAGCGAATATCAATGGTAATAATGCCTCTGTACAACAAACACGGCGTTTTTTATTATCATTTAATACTCAGATGTATTACACGTAGTGAAACCGTCGGCCTCTCATTGCGATTGCGAATTGTTTTTTAGACCAATTCCCACATCATAAATGTCACGAGTTATTTATGTTTAAAAGTGTTAAAGTGCTGTTAACTTAGGTACATTCACTCAATCATCGAGTTGCCTATTCTAGACTCTCACTTGCCGCTGTGTTTCCGTTTCTTGGACTCAAAAATATATCCATCAACATGCCTAATAGGAAAAAGAGTAACCTTTCGAAAAAATCTTCTAAAGCAAAATGAATGTTTTATTTGCGAGATAATGAGCCCTTGAAAGAAAAACGACCAAGGTTAGACTTGGATGGTCAAAGACATGCCCACCAGCGATCTCATGAGATTCTCCTCATGGTGTTTCACGGGTTACGCTAAGATCCGCACAAATTTCATCCTTACCCAACCTACAGACGGGTAACCAACTATAAATCTGGTTCAAATACAGACCCATCTGTTTCGAACCTTCAATCTGTTTTAAGATGGCGGAAATTATAATGACGTCACTACATGCTTCTTACCCGAAAGAAGAACGGAAATTCAGCGCAATTAACGACATCCGTGCATGAAAATCGACAAGTGCACTAAGAATCACCATATATTTTTTATTTAGCAACCGAAACCAATGATTATGGCTATGCCGAAGGCGCAGTCCGGGCGATGGAGGATTCATAGGTCAAATAAACATGGCTTCTGCAGCCATTACTCCTCTTGACGTTGTCAACCGCTGGATTGTACCCTTCTATCTAATCCTGATTAAGATACTCAACGCACATATCAACGTTGAATATTGCAACTCAATTATGCCACTGAATGCAAGTATATGTATGTACACAAGGGAAACGATAGAGCTGTTAATCACTAAGAAGACGCCTCAAGAGAACCCTAGGGACGAGGTGACCATCCATCAATCTTTGCTATTTAAGTAGTAATGAGTCTGTATGGCCGATTTTTGAGTTTCCCGTGCATGAAAGTGGACCAACAGTCACTCATCTCTCCGTGCACCTGGAAAACGGTCAGCGTGTCTACTACAACGGACACAACATAAAAGATAGGTTACGAACTCCTCGAATGACCACGCATACAGTTTTTCTTCAGGCTTTGCGGTTTTCTTATAAAATAAGTTTAACGTTTTTCACACCCGTTGAATTTCAACGGGTATCTTCCGCTCGTAAGAACATAAATTGTGAAAGGAGGTAACTAGCCGTTTTATTTCCGCAAGGATCCTCCAGACTAATTCCAGAATACAATAAGGTTGCTTTTAAGGAATCGGAACGAAAAATTGAGGAAGGAGTACGAATAAAGACTGTTAAAGACCATCGTACCTTTGCTGACAAAGATATTATAATATTCCCTCGCAGCGTAGAGTGGAAAACCGACGAAAATTTTCAATAACAGCAAATTTACAAATTATTTTCCTAAGATACGTCCGTATTCCCACACATCACGTATGTCCTCTAGTTAAGCATCGATAGAATACACCCGCGCACAAAATACTCTCCAGTTTCAAAGGGAGGCAGAAGGCACACGGAAACTCGGGAAGGTTGATGTGAAGACGTGAGGGCAGGTAAGAAAACGAAAAGGTAAGAGGCTAGCGGAGGTGGATGTTACCGCAAGAGATGACGATCGGCGATTGGAGGAAGGTGGCGAGCGAGGGTTGGGGGGAGGGGGTCGGAGAAGGAGGGGGCGGGGGTGGCAAAGAGGGAAGGGGAAAGGGAGAGAGTGTGAGCGTAGCTGGGGTCGGGGGGGGGGAGAATGGGGGGTGTGGAAGACAATTTTATTCCCGCTCTCGGCTCGGGGGTCCCGCCCGGGGATCGTAAAGAGCTGTGCGAACCATGGGGGGAAGTTATTTTCTTGAACCGAACAAGAATCGATAAGTTGAGGGGGAGAATTGAGTCCTCTTTCATTCCTAGAAGCACTAAAAAGATTAGCAGCGGTATGTCTCGATTGGGAGAGTGGGGCCCCGGCGAGGTCACGCCACGCCCCTCTTGCTCTTCGGGAGGCCCGGACAAAAGGACCGAGCGAAACTTCGAGGCCCAGGGCGCGGAAGTGAGGCCTTGACGAAACGTCATAAACCCCACGAAATAGAAGATATCGAAGAGCACAACTCCGGGAAAGGTTATCACGAAAATTCTCCGCTTCAATCCTCAATGGTACAATAAACAAGGTACTTCTATTGAGGCACTAAATAGGAACACGTTGCAGGAAATTAAAACCTTTCGTCGGAAATATAGTTCATATCCTACATAGAATTTTCCGGCCAAAAACCTCGAGCAAGAAAAATTTGTAGACTAACGAATTCAACATTCGAGTACATAAAACATCATTATTTATTTTATCCATTTCCACAAATTAAAAAATATTTTCCAGATGCATAAACGTCACGGCTTAATATACCCAGTAACGGCAATCTAATAGTTTTATTTTTACACAAATCGATTTTAAAACGGTAATTGAAAATAATAAATGAGAAAAACAATTTACTGATGGTTCTTCGAAACAATTGCTGAAATGCAACTGTTGAGAACTTTAAATCAGGTAAATCAAAGTCACCAAACCACGAAGTACAAGTCAAGTTTATTTTATGTTCCAAACAAAATCTGCTTTCAATTAACTGTGGCATGGGAATAGTTTTCGCAACATATTTCACACGGGTTTTAAGCGCTACAATAATTACATAATTAGACAAAAACATTGCTAACATCCTTTTAGCTTGACAACCAAAGCATGACTCCCCGTCGAAAATTTCTGCTAGTTTCCCCTCAAATTGACTAATTATTTGGGAGGGAATATTGCAGACCGAAACGAAAAACAAAAAAAAAAAACGAAAAAAGCGTATGTAAACTGATTTCATAATGCCAATTGATCATTCCGCTAACTTATGCCCGATCTTAGGGCAAAAGGTAGACGAGTAACGGCTAAAGATCCAAGGAATAGCTTCAAGCGGGTGACGACGCACGCGCCTTTATGCAAAATGTATCTCCACCTCAATAAAAGACACGATGATCTCTCAAGCTGGAAATACAAGGTGAAAAATTATTGATACCTCATTTCTTACAGAGGGAAAATCACGACATCACGATGACTTTCATTCTACAACTTCTGCTGCCATCTCACGACACAAATCCATCCGATCCCTGCCGGAGAAAATATTGCCAATGCTGACTGGCAAGTGGCCACCTCGTTGTCACACACATATCAAAGCCGTGGAAGGAAAATTGCTCCAAATGAGCGACCCGCCACGACAATCACCCATCAATTACCCCTCCTCTTCGTGACCAAATTCTAATGCACAAAACGAGCCGGTGCTTCTTTTTTTTGGGCGAGCACGACACGGGAACCAACGACTCTGACAAACAACCTTTGTGGGCGTCCAGACATCAAGGGCCGGTGGACGCACAACTTTCGAGCGACGCAATCCGGGCCTCACGTGATTTAATACGCCTGCTGTTCGCCAAATGATAAGTGGCATTTCACACGTGTGCCACCGCGTTTGAAATATCTCCACAAGGGGGCCGAAAACCCTTCTCGGCCCCAGTTCGTTTTTTTTATTCACCTTCCTTCCTTCTGCTCCCCTCCCAGAAAGCCTTTTGCAGGCCGAGGAGCGTCTGGATGCGAGGGGCCCCGCTTTTCGCCTCGTCGCTTTGCCTTCTCCGCGTGCGGAGGGCAGTGTCACGGTGGCACGGGCAGAGAATGGGGAGGAGGACCTCTCCTCAGCCCCCACCCACACCGCCGCGGCCATTAATTCGTGAATTCGGGAGATGGGAAGAACTTAGGCGAGTCACGCGGCGTGACGTTTGCGAGGACCAGACAAGAATCTTGACTACTCCATCTAAACGAGTTCAGCATCTACGAGGAAACGCTGATGATTTTCGAGGAACCGCCCGTTGAGACGAAATAGGCGTAGAGATAACGATCGCATTATCGCGTTTCGAGAAATTAGGATTGAGATTAGATCAGAAAATGAGTTAAGGTTTCCCTTGAGATGGACGACAAGAGGATTTTCACGTCTGTTAGGAAGCTGTCGTAATGTTTTGAGTCACCGGAACTGGCAATAAACACGGTGCGAACATATCTCAAGTTCCATCACCCCTGAAGTGATTACATTCGGAATTATCGTAATTTCTCGCTTGTCATCCCTTGATCAGACATATTGATAACAGAAATGAAATTCTACAGGCTGTGAAAAAAAATTAATTAAGAATTAGATTGTAAACAGGAAACTGTAATAGAATGTTCTTAATAAATAATAGAGAGCTCATTTCCTAGCACTTGAGAAGACAGATGCCATAATACGTTACCTACGACACTCAACTATAAAAGTCATAAGCTAGTTGATATTAAGTAATTGTAATTTGAAAATTCCAAAAGGACAAGGGTCCATGATCTCCTTAGTTACAGTAAATATTTCAAATACACTATTTATCATAATATATTACTGGACGATATGCAAAAATTTGGTGCACGAGGTATAACCTAAGACTGGTTCAAAAGTTACTTAGAGAATATAAAATAACAGTAAAGCTGAATAACACAAGAGAGTAAACAGGGGGTATAATATATGGGGTGCCTCAGCGTTCCATTTTTGGACCTATGCTGTTTATTTTATACATAAATGATAATGAGAAGCGTATCAAATATTGTAAAATCCTGATGTATACTGATCATGTAGTTTTAATATCAACCCATACAGACATAAATATGGCAATAACTTACGTGCAAGAGGACCTGAACATCCTGGCTTACTGGTCTCATTATCATGATCTTAACATTAATTGTAGGAAGTCAAAAGTAATGCAGATTTGCTCTTGTGGGTTAAACAAAGTTCCTCTGAACCTCTATCTGCGTGAGCACCAATGTCTACAAATGAGCATATTGCAACTACATGTTGAATGAGGTGAAAAAAAGGAGAATGCAGGAAAAGTGAGGAAGAAGAAGGAATAGAATTAAAACTATGGGAATGAGGGGAGACAGAAGCTACGAAGAGCATAGAAAGGCTTATCGCATTTCAAATAGATAGATTTTGTAAGGAAGGATTATAAATGACGTCGAACGGAAGTTCACTGAAGCTGGGACTGTCCGAAAATCTACCATTTAAATTGATAGAATAACGGATAAAGGTATATATTCCAAAAGAACGTGATGCTGAACCGTTTTCACTAACTCTGTTTACTGATGTTACCAAGAAAAGAACTGGGACATTTGAGTTGAAAAACATTTTTCTAAGATTTCAATTAAAAGCGACTTGTCCATGAATTTTATTGACATAGCGATTATAGTGTTGTAAACAGCTCCGCTTAACCAAATTTCAATGGGATTGCAAGAAAATTTACATCGAAAATTGTATTTTGGGATTCGCTGAGTCAATGCCCGAGTTATCAGCGGTTTTTTGTTCAACTTCCTCCTGTACCTCACCGTATGTCGTTTGCGCAAATGAACTTTAAGTAATAACATCATTTTTCTTCTGTATTCTATGGCACTATCTTAGGGCAGTAGATAAATATTGAAAATATTTACAATTAAAGCCACAAATATTTTAATCACCCTTTTCCACACGAAAAGGCAAAATTCATCAGTATGATCCTAACCAAGGATTTTTACAACGAATTTGTAAAACGATCTGGTCACGTAGTGTGGTTAAAACTTCAGGACTGTTACTATGATGACTGCAGTGATATTATTTTCCCTGGCAAATTTTGGGCTGAAATCACAACGACACCAATTAAGATTTCCTGAATTTGGGTGACATCGAGGATTCGCCGTATGAAGTATTGCGAATTTTCGCCGCAACCTCAAATGGCAGATCTTCATAGGAATCATTTGAGATGTTAGATGATCGAGGCTTTTTAATACCTTCTCAACCACGGTACATTGAATTTACGGTGACTCTACAGGCATCTACGTGCATCCCCTGAGTTACAAATGACATCCTTTTCAATATTAACGAATAATGATGCCATTAGACCGTTCAGTACTGTAATAGAGCTTGAGTATAATTTTTAGAAATTGAGATGATTCCCTTCATGACCTCTTATTTTGTCATTATATTTTTTCTTCGTTCAGGAGATATAGGTCTATTAATTTGTAAATTATTTATTTCTCTTTACCGATGTTTCGCATTTTCATACATGCTTCTTCAGGGCTACAATGGAAATTATTAGGAGTATTGTACATCAATTGAATATGGTTTACAATTTTGGTACATAGTTATGTTAAAAAGTATACGTATATACATTTTGAATATTTGAGCGAATTAGCTTTTTGGGGAAATGGTTTTCTTGCAAAATAACCTCGATTATTTTTAAATTTTTACCGTGAAAAGTTTTATCAATCAAACTTAGTGCTCTGAATCTGAGAGCTAGCGATGTGTCAATTTTTTGTTTTATAGGGTGGTGGGATTGTAAATTTAATTACCTATCAGTAAATTAAAGTACTTGTAAAATCCTATGTATGTTTACTTTTCAACAAAACTATTTACCAAAATTGTAAACCATATTCAATTGATGTACAATAGTATCTAATAATAATAATAATTTTATTCCTCATATAAATACATTGAATATACATTAATAGTAGTTCATTAATTAATTCGAGGAATATAGGTACCCCTTAGGAAACAAAGCTTCCTACTTTGGGGTTACCGACTCTTTCACAGGTAAACATGGATTACGCCCAATAATTGTCATTGTACGTAGCCCTAAAGAAGCATGTATAAAAATGCGAAACTTCGGTAAAGAGAAATAAATAATTTACAAATTAATAGACCTACATCTCCTGAAAGAAGAAAAAAATAATTTTTAGAAATTGAGAAGTTATGTTCTCAACCCAGAGAGAAAAGAGCCAATATATCGTTGAAGAGTTAAAAAAAAAAGGAATAAAATAAGATCCACGGTTTTTTGATCACGGAAAGCTGAAAGAGGCACCCTTACATAGAGAGGTATCATCTAGGAAATTACCTATTATCAATGCTATTATCAAGAGGCGTATCGGAAACACTGACTTCCTCGGGGGGGGGGGCCCTAATCAGAGAGAGTATTGGTGAGAGCAGGGGGGGAGGGCGCGAGTTGCGCGGTGGGTGGGGTGTATTGAGGGGAGTGGGTGAGGGTGGGGTTAGGCGCGTGTGGGAAAAGCGGAGAGGAGTTTGAAGGCGAGAGATATGGGGCGTGGGGGAGTAAGGGGGGAGGGGGGGCGAAGATTCCACCAGGGGGGGGGGAGGCGCTTAGAGGGACACCTGTTGGCGATTGAACGACTAACACAAACCCCACTCCTCCCCCCGCTGATGGAACGAATATGAAAGTTCGAGCGGAGATAACTAACTGGTTCGAGAGCGTTCTCATCTTTCGTTGTTGCGGGATCGCATGCGACGGAGGCGGCAGAGGCGGGTGCAGCTGCCCCCAGTGGATGGGGAGGCACCTGCGCCCCCACGCGACGCATGCCCCCGCCTTCCCCCCCCTCCCTCCGCGTAAGAGGACGGCCGCCGCTACCTCCGACATCGACCATGCATGGTAATGAGGCACTTTACAACGTATACATGATTCACGAACTATAAACAGCATGTTCAATTTACATCATGAATAAGGGAATATTACTTAACCAGGAGGAACAAGCTGGACCAAGACTATTAGAAAGCCACAAGACACTAGCGCTTATTTCTGATGTCGATATGATCATCAACTTCCAGCTTCGTAATGGCAGGCTTGACAATCAGGAAAAAAAGAGAAGTACAACCCTTGCGAGCTAACTTTGTCCGGTCATACATTCGTATCTTCCTCACAAAAATCACAAGAGAACCACTGACATAATGCCACTTACGACAACATCCTACACTATACTTTATTGAATGCTGTTGATTCCCTACTCACTGATATCTTTTGAAACTGGGTACTAACAGCCCTAGTAAAATGTCTATAAACACACTCAAAGACGGAGACAACAAAATTTCCAATAATTTTTACGATTAAATATCTACTTGACACACACAACCTCTAAGAATAGAAAACCAAGTTACTCATAGCTAAGTTACCTATATGTTTTTACAGATTAGCGATACTGGCATAATAGAACTATAAGAACAATCAGGAGGGCAACGTGTATAACAATATAAAATGAGGTTAACTTCGTATAGTCCACACAACAAAATATTATTAACTTGCCCACCAAGGTTCCAACTAACAAAGTCATTATTAAAGCAGTTGTACCAGAGAGAGAGCAGCATACAAGCCTACATGCAGGAAGAGGTGGGGAGGGGGGATAAGAGGTAGGAGGACAAAAGAAACGACGATGCAGGGAGGTTGTTGAAGAATATGGGGGGAAAGGGTGGAGGAAATGGTAAGGGTCAACTGGCTAAAACCAAGGTGAATGACATTGCATACATTCAAAATCAGCATATATGTTAAGCATGAAAATTTCTGAGAGCAAAGAAAAGGGCAACTAAAATGGATATCCAATTGGATTTAGATACGAAAGAGGAACACATGATGCCACGGACGGAATGATACTTTAAAAAAGTGATAAAAAAAGTACCGTTGCTCGAGGCGAGGATTTCGAGAATATCACTGTCCTGCAAAGAATTTTTTCTCATGCGAAAATGGATGCTTCTAAATGACTTTCTCTTGCGAAATTCAAGTTTTAAATCACATTTACGCCATCGAACACAGTGTTATAGTCATATAAGCAGATGCCTAATTTTATTCATAACATAAGGTATCTTCAGAAAATATCCGAATTTTGAAATATCCATTCAAAGAGTATAGTGATGAAATACTGTTGAAAGTCCATATAATCAGTGAATTTACGAGTGTTATCTCCTGTTTTCTGTGTAATTAAATTGGCAAGCCAATTATCCAAACTGGTTTTTCAAAAAAAGGGCGTTCACTCTGAAGTAGAAGTTGCAAGTAGAGAGGAATGCTGCATAGCGAGCGGAATATGGAATTACGTGTAGCTACTACATACATGTTTAACAGGATACAAGAATTGAGAGCCTTAACGCTGGGACACAATCGACATTAAACGTGAGACGGTTGCTGCTAAAGTGAAAGTCGAAGATATGGCGATGGGAGAAGCAATGGCATCGACACACAGCATATGATTAGCGGCTGTACGTGTATGTGAAAGATGGGCCACTTTTTTTCTTCACATCTCCCTTAAACAGAGAGCCAATCAGAATCGCGCGAGAAATACGGAAATTGGGTCCACCTGTCGCAAGCTGGAGAATATTACCAGCGTTCTTCTAAGCTCATAGCTCGTTCACACGAAGATTGCGGAGTTGTTTGCCCCAGGAGACTGAATATTATTTTATAGACTTATGTCTCATTTACATCCTCCTCCACACACTAGTTTACTAAAAATCTTTCCCGAACTCCTTCCTGCGCCCCTGTCAGGGATATTTACCCAGCGAGCGTCAACCTCGATTGCGTTCTTTAAATGAAAGTCTCAGTCTCACAATATTCACCGTGAGTGGCTCCCCCCTGACGTTAACATCGACTATGTCTCAGCTTTATCTGCTCTCTCACATTTCGGAGTTAAACGCGCGCCTAGCAGAAATGTGGATCACCTGCATCAAAAAAAAACTTAATGTTCATGCCATTGGAACGAGATGTTCATGTATACACGGTACAAAACAGGTAAAGGCAAGGCTGGGCTTTGCAAGAGTTTACTTCGCTTTCAAATATTTAACTTATTACGACGTACTACAAACGATATTGCTTGCAAATCTTTGTATAATCTTCATTTTAAACATATTTTCTCGCAAATAGACTTTGCATAAATCCTCGGTTTATAAAGTAAAATTGAGTCTATCGTAAGAAGCATATCGTGCACATTTGCAAATGAGGGACACGTTTAGGTAATTAATAATACCGTGAAACATGGAGCAGTCTATATTTCTGTGTTCTTTACATCCATTATTAATGAGAATAAGCTTCTCAACGAAATGTCGATGGTTCCTTCCGGATTATCAAGACTGAAAGAGTATTTTTACGTCTAAAGCACCACCTAGCTCACTCTTCTCCTCTTCCTCTCTGCTTCTTAGCTTACGCTTTTGTAGCTATAAGAAAATAAACAGTTTCCCCGTAAAGTAGTAAACTGCTAATTGGAATGCAGATATGAAATACATTGTAACTTTCTACGGTACTTATAGATGACATCCTCGCCACACGGACAAAAAGGGAAAATAAAGAATAAAAATCTCAAAACACACTTATTAGTCTTATGCACAAGCTTGGAAGCAAGGACGCATTTCATCCATGCATGTAACAAGCATTATTCTGGAAGGAAGGGATGGACGATAACTGTAGCTAAATGTGGCTGACTAAAAAAACTAGAGAGGGCATTTTGGGAAAAACCTCCCCAAAAACAAACACTGACGGTGGAAAAAACGGAAAGCAAGAATTGAAACAGAAAAACATGAATGGAAATTTTAATAACGGCTGAAATTAAAGTAGGAAATTTGAAGGAATAAAATGGTAAATGAGAAGAAGGTGGAGTGGGGAGCTTCAACAAACCAATATCCGGAATGATGACAGCACATTTGCAAGGAATTTTATTATTTAAAATAACGTAAAGCTATGATTTTAGTTCAAACTAATATTAAAAATTATATTTTATCGTATAATATGCAGAGAAGATAATAAGGCAATGATAACTCGTACTCATGTTAAGAAGCACCGATGCTAGTAAATCGATGAAGCGAAATGAAAATGACACAAGTTTTCAATGGAAGAGAGATAGAAAGTACAGAGATAAAATAGAAATACCGTTAAGACTTAAGTATGACCAGGTAAAGAACATTGTTTAGAAGCAGCCAAAAAATCATGATCTCCATCTCTTCTAATGGCGACCGTTAAAACTGCATTTTTTTCATTCCGTCCCCTTACCTTGAACTCCGGGTCGTCCTCGTCTTCCTTGGCAGGGGCGGCAGCAGCGTCCGTGCTGGTGGGCACCTTGCGGACGAACACCTTGGCACGCGTGTAGTGCAGGAGGCTCTCGCGGGCGCGGCACAGCCTCTCCCGCACGCAGATTCCACAGGGCGCTGGTCCATGCGAAAGCAAAACGGTTCAAGGTCATGAAATTAGTCACGCAAGGCGGCGACGGAGGATGAGTGGGCAGGGAGGATTTCGTACACATTATGGAAATGGGAATAAAAATGCTGGAAAAGGGAACGCGCGATGGGGAGGGGGGCAGGAAACGGTCGTGTGCTCCGCTAATGGTTCAGCGATTTAAATGAGATGGAAATGTTTCTCGGGCCCAAGATTTTTCCGGGTTGTTAAAATAATAATGGGATGCGGGCTAGGAATTCATGTTTGAAAAATTGAACTAAGTGGCATTTTATTAAATAAATAGTCGAACAAATTAGGCATAACATTAGTAAGCTATATTCACATCTGAGTGCGTAGGAGATACAGACGGAGCTAGCTGTTTCCGGGTGTAGACATTCAGTGACTACATCTGCCACCACAGCTGCTGAGTCAAGACAATCCCGTTTGATGCGTTCAAATTATATGTGCCACACCATCGAGTTACCTGACTTGCGGATTCCGAGTATCAAAATGCTCACCCTTTCACGTACCGTCCAAATTAGGGGTAATTAGCAGCATCACATTCTCTCGAAAAACGAAAGGCAGGCCATTAAATCGTAAAATAAATGCTGGCGAAATTTTACGAAAATGCTGTATAAAACATTGGACTGAAATTTTAGAATGAAAGTACTGGAGGATTTTCAGTAAAAATTAAATCGATGAAAAGGTGACATTTGATGGAAAATGGGATGAATACAATTTAACAGGCACAGTAAATGCCTGCATCTGTTTAACTGTGTATACACTTATCGTGATGAAAATTCATGGTATCACTCCGTTTCCTGAGATTTAAGATTTTTAATAGTAGCATGCGAAACATCATTTACTACACAATACAATACTAACTCCAAATGTATTCAAATAACATGTGGCAGTTGGCACAATGTCTAAATATGGCTTTAGTTACAGCTATATTCGCATTTATACGGCAGAATCTTCCGTATCCCCGGGACTCTAGACCCAAATGAAACCGTAACCGACATTTTTCATTGAACACAAATTTAGTTAACACTGTCCATTTTTTTTTATACGATACCAATACCGAAATAGTTCCACTGGTTCCATCTTATTCTCTCCACTGGCCTTCTTTGTTTGATGCATTTTATTACTTCAGTATCACATTAATTAATATTCTTCTTATATCCCTCGCACTGATTTTACAACGCGACGGACAATGACTGAAAACCTTTAACGGAGCAAATTGCTAACGTTTGGTCATCTGTTAATCTCACCACTCGTCCATTCTACGACATAACACTCCTTACATACCTCTCTCACTAATTTCTCTGCATACGTTTCTAAGAGGACTGGTAATAGTAAAAGAGCCCCATCTTACTCTCCCACCTATCACTACCCATCCCGAGTCTCCCTCAGATACGTTGACTGACAGCCGGTCTGACATGAGTCAAATATTATCTTCGTACCAGTCGTTCATCCTGCCAGTAGGTATGCCATAAGTTCAGACACACAATTATCGACTTTTTCCGCAACAATCTGTCCTTCGTTAATTAGTTCTATAATTTCTTTTTATTGGAGCACCTAAAAACATGATAATTTCAAACATGATTTTTAAACTAAATTAATCACCAAAATGGAAAAGAAACGAAAGGACTGACATTATTAACCACTGACCCTTTCCAGCCAGTGTGGCGATGAGATCCGCTGATTAAAGTTTACCAAGCTTTAGAAAGCTTCTAAAACTTAGAACAAGAACATAAATGCCAATACAAAAATAATGTAACGAATATTACTTCGACGTTTTTTTAATAAATTCAGAACAATCACTTGGAAGTATCAGCAAAGTTTCTCTACATCCATTCAAGGATAAAAGAGTTGAATTTTATAGGTACACGCACAAGTATCTATTATCAATAAAAAAAAGCACACACAAAAGGGAAAAAACTTCCATCTTACGTAAATTATCGCTGCGTGGACGGTAAATTATTCTCTAAATTGATCAGTAATGGAGAAATTGGGATCATTACAGGCAAAGGAAGAAATTGGGCAACGGCCTACCACGATGGAAACACCGGTTCCCGATCAGGCACCGAAGCATCGTTGGGCTCGGCTCGAGTTAGGAGAGGTGATCCGAGTGATGTTGCCCCTCTGCACGTGGCAGACAGTATGTGCGAAATGGCATAAGCCGTCGAAGCACGTTATACAAAAAATACTACTACTAGGAAGAAATTATGAACAAGAGAAAAATAGAGGTTCTAAAGGCCGTTTTACACGGTAAATTTGTTTGCACAAACTCTTCCGTGAATTCTTGCATGAGGCAAAATGTATCGTGTAAAGCGGAAAATTGTATGAACGCTTGTGCGAATGTCTTAATGCCTGCACGGGAAATAGAACCTGTTCTAATTTCGTTGAGACAAACGTACAATCTCACGTAAAGACGTTTGTACAAAATCTTTCATCGTGTAAAACGGCCTTAAGAGAACATTTCGTACAGTTAAATGAAAGTTTAGGAGTATGGGACAATGCAAGGTACTCCGGTAATAAATCAGAATAGATAACCACCGCAGCAACTTCATATTTCCACGTGGGAGTGTGGGTGAATGGCAACGCGCGATGAATACGAGACAGCCACTAAATTGAGGAGGGAAAGAGAGAGAGGACTAGAAGATATGTGAGGGACTTAAAACAGCCCTTATGAAATAAAGAGGCATTTTACCTCGAACGGAAAATGCCCTTGTGGGTAAACCACCAAGTAGGGGGAAATAAGACAAAATACGCGGGAGAAATTTCCAGGGTCCAGAGCATTATAGACAATAAAAAGTCCCCCTCTTCCCATTCCGATTCCATTAACACGCCGATCCTCCGTGGTTCCTGCAGGGCAAGTCTCCGCCCCAAAAACGAGGGAGGCGAGACCAGGGAGGGCCACCAATTTTTTGGCGGCGAGGCCAATCCCCTCTCCCCGACCGACACGGAGCATCGCCGGAGAGCGGCGTCGCCGTCTCGGGGGATACGGAGAGGCGGGCGCAAAGTAGGATTGCAGACACCGCAATGTTCTTCAATAGCAGGATGGAAATACGCCCGACGAAATCGGAAGGCTTTCATGAAAGGAAAAGAAAATTAGTACGAGGAAAGGAAGAAAGGGGAGGATTGTTGGAAGAAGTGAAAAGGAGGGTGGTGGGGGGTTGTGGGGGTGGGGAGGGGTGGACGGGGGTGGGGGATGGCAGACGCTCGCGCGGAAATCGGTAAAGTCTCGAGCAAACCACGGAAACCTCAAAAGGGCGATCCCGGTTCGAGGAAACCTGGTCCCCGCCCACCACCCTTCAGTGCACCCCGTCATTATCCCCTCCTTGCTTCGCTAAACATCGTGTCCCTCAACCCCGATCTTCCGCCCGCGTCCCATCCCTACCTAACCGCACGCCATCGGCGGTTTGGCCCGCGAGGTTAAGAGGGTTACCTAACTTGCTTGCAGCATGGGATAGGACGCAGTGGGTGGAAAAGAGGAAAGTCTGGGAGTTCCAAATGCTCACCAACCTCCTCCACAATCGTAAATGATCAATAGATATCAAGGGAAAATTAATTTTTATTTCGAACCTGGCGCCCCATCCCATATTACATTCGTGAATTACAATACGGACACACAAAGCATATCCAAGGAGTGCGTTGAAATATGCATATTAGTGTTAGTAAGCCTTGCATTGGCTGCAATACAATTTATTCGTAATTTTCTGCACCCTTACCGGCGACCAGTATTTCTTTACGCACGTAAATTATTAGTTCATTAAGAAGGTGTCCAATGGGCATTTTCAGCGGGAATCCGTCTAGAAGCATATAGCTTACACAGAATTCAGAGAGACAAGTAGTAATTGTTCATTGGAACAAGGGATTCCATATTTTCAAACTGAAAATAAGGGAGACTTTGTGAATTGCTGCGACATTCGATTCGACACAGCATTATAGACCTTTTAATATTTGTAACATAAAAAAACAATGAAACTGCGAACCAAAACGCTTTTATCGTTCAGAATTTAAGTCTAACTTGTCTGTGCACAAAAGAAGTTGTACTTCGTTCCCAAATAGGGTCGAGACCCGGGTAATACGGAAGACCTAGCAGAACGCACCTCGGTTACGGCGACAATAAAAGAGAAAATTAATCATAAATATTAAGGAGACGAGATCTTAACGAACCGTTAATACTGTCGATTTTTGAACTTGCTCCTGGTGAAATTAGGACATACCTAAAAGACACACAACCACATGCCTCTTCCTTCATCGGCATTTACATACATATATTAGTACAGGAACTCATCATTGACGTGTATGACGGTGTGAGATGTGTGGTTTCATAAAACCCCACCCAACCAGGAAACCCGTACTTCCGTCACAGCTAAGGAAAGATAATTATGGCCCTCGACTTAGCACTAGTTAGATACACAGAGCCACAACACTGAGGTTAGAAAAGGAATGGGGAAGACAGAGCATGCGTGGACTCAGGGCCCATAGCCACAGACCACAAAAAACGAAGGGAAACGGCTAAGATTGAATCCCCATAGCGAACGGGCAACCTGTCGAGGAATTGGATGATACTGGAGCGATTGTGCAGCAATGCAGCAAAAAAATCCTCATGCAGAAACTGCGGTCATGGTCTCTAAAAGTTGCAAGCGACGAGAGGAATGTAATGTTTCTTGCTACCAACGATGGAGGAACTAGATGACTGAAATAGTTTCGCCCTTCAATAAGATACATGCTCCTGAAATGCTTCTCGAAAATACATAAGAACTAACAATTTAATCACTTAAGTTGATAATCGCACCAATAACTTAACAACAATGAAGAAACTGAAAGAGTATAGCTACATTAAAGTGTATAATTACTTGATACAGGTAGCATTAGCACATGCGCAGGCTTTCTTCAAACGAGGCGGGACCAATCAGGTCGTTCCACCATGAACTGACGAACATTTGGGCGCAGAGACTGGATGTGAACACACATGTAATACCAATATCCTCCTTCATAAGAACTCCATTCATAAAAGGAAGAGTCGTGGAAATAAAAGGAATGCTCTCTTGTATTTTAATTTAATAGTATACATTATTTTTGGAACACTATGATCTGTTTTCCTATGCACTAACAAGTCATTTAAACAAGAAAACTATTGAATATGTAATGTGTATGCGGAGAGCGCCAACGGAATATCCATTAACGTTCAAAGGTTTTTATATTTGCACAAAATCTCGATAAAAATTCGACTGCGGTTTGCGGCATATATTTCTATCTACGATTTCCCTACGGCTATACGGGAGGCTGCTACATAAACTCAACCACATATAAATGTAAAATATCATGATACATTAATCATGCATTAAAAGTTGCCTGCCATTGCATAATTTAAAGAATAGAGTGGCAATCAAGTCCAAAACTAAAATTTAAATCAAACTTTCCAGACTAAGTACATTTTCTAAATTGTGCATGATTAAAAGCATACGCATAATTACAATTGCAAGGTATACGCCAAATTAAAATATACAAAAATAATATGGTTAAAAAAATACTCATGGTTAAAAATATACTCAATCTACCGATGTTTTACTAAAAAAGGTAATCCAAAACAAAGGAACCCTGGCATAAAATATAACATCTGTTTAGGAGGACTTCAACTTAAATACTAATTCTAAGTTTTCTGAAAGCTAAAACGATACGAACAAAGATTAATAAAAACGATAGCTAAGTATTATATACACTTAAGTTTAATACCAACCATGTTTTTAGAAATTCACTTCCATTGACAACGATAAATCCTTGGTCGGTATTGAATTTTAGTGCAAATAATACAAATCTGTAATTTTTATTCATTATCCACAAACTTAGGCCTGAAATATTGTCTTGGCACAAAAACGATATTCTGATTATGAAACCACTGTCTTAAGGAGGTTCCGCCGCGACTGTGTGAGTCAAAACAAATGCTAAATTCCACATTTTTTATATTTTGTCCAAAAAATACTGCTTTCGCTGATGAAATGCTTTACCTATAGAAACCCAATACTTTGGTACAAATATACAGATTATTCCACGAATGTATTTTAAATGAGCACTTTTTTCCAGTCATAGGAGCCGACTGTAGCGCCATTTCCTACGAATTACCGCATTTTGACTTCAATTAGGGCATTTATTCTTCAATAAGTTGAACAATATGGTGGTAAGATTCCTGTATTTTATTTTTATTCAATTTCTCTGGATTATTTCTTTGTTATAAATAGTTTTCCTCAAAAATGACATTTATATTTTATGGAAAAATACTATTTTTCCCCGTGTTTCTCTCATACCCCCATTGAACACCATGTAATTTCAAGTTCAATTATAGAATAAAATAGCGTGGAAAGGTGTTATTTTGTTGTTCATATCAGATAGAGGACAACTGTTTCTACAAGTATACAGAACATAAATAAAATGACATTTAAGTCATTTTACGGTGGAACCACCTTAACACAATACCTAACACTAGGAAAGCCTTACTACAACGGATGCTGAATTTAAGGGGCAAGCTGAGTACCCAAGGCACCATCCCAGCCGTTTTACCAATTTCATCCGAGCTAGGATGAAGCGATAGGTAACCCTTAATTGGCCTCGCACCTTGAGAATAAATCAAGAGAAAGAACTGTAACCACGAAAGATTTCCCCTTGAAGCATATTTATATAACTCTTCGGGTACCGGAGGCATCAACCGATAAACCACGAGAGGGAAATAAGGATGGCGTAGGGAGTAAGTGGGCAGGCGAGGAGCAGAAAAGAAAATCGACGAAATCTAGGGAAGTGATTGTGAGGGAGACAAGGGAGGCCTTCCTCGCTACCGACGAGCTGCCTTGTTAGTAAATTACCTTCCCGCCATCCCGCTCCGCGTATCGACTATATTAATCGTTTGGAGACGAGGGAATAAGGAGAAGGAGAGGAGGGTGGCCGTGTTCCCAAGCTGCCGAGCCTCAGAATGAAGCGGCTCCCACATTCACGCGTCGTATCATAAGCGGCAATCCGGCCAGGGAGCGGTGAGAAGGGGTGGGGAGAAATGCGGAGGGAGGAACACTCCCACCTTCGATCCACCTCCTCCTACACCGCACCTGACGGATACGCTGAAAAGACAAGCGATATATGCATACACATATATCGATATATCGCCAATAAATCACGATTCGACTCACGAAACCCCTTCCACAGGGGGAGGCTCCCCCCCCCCCCCCCACACACACCTTCATCAAGCCTTCAGCCACCATGACTGCCGTCCCAAAATATTCCCAACCCAACCGTGCCTCCTTGGGAGCTGGCCGGGGGCCGCCCGAGGGCGATGCCAACGCCTCCTGCCTTCCCCGGGCCACCTCCAGCCGCGAACGCGGATAGCGCCCGGAAGAAGTTGGGGTTTGGAGAATGCTGTATCTGACCACGACCATCTCGGGAATGAGTAACGAGAGAGCGAGGGAGGGCAGGGGAGGAGGGTTAGGGTGGCTGAGATCTGCTCTCTCGGCCGGGTGAAATATGCAGGCGGGCCGGGGGCAATTACGGGCAGGACGAGGGATTCAGCATAAAGGGCGATGTTATCGGCACATAACTCAGGGGGAGAGTCTTGGCCTCAAAAAGATTCGGGTACTGCCCTTCCCAACCCTTTCCCTCCTCCCCGTCCACTGCCACTCGTGGAGCACCATCGACGGCATCAGAGAGGACGGAGCCCGGGCGATGAGGGAGCGGGCGAAGGCAGTGCGGCCCGCACCCACCCTGCTGTCTCTCCCACCCATCCGTACCGGAAGCCCGGTAGTTATCGCCTCAAAACGCGGGAAGGGGGTGGAGATGTGGGAGGACAGTACCCGCGTAAGAATACTTAAAACAATTCTCCTCATAAATTTAACCACCACTCCATCTAAATATTTATCAAGCGCGTGTATAATTCCACCACCTGGAAGTTATTCATCGGCCGGGAGGGATGTACCAGGGAACGAACAAGGGACTACATCCGGGTGTTCGAATAATTAGATAAATTAACAGAAGGGGTGGGAAGAATCTCGATTGCATGATACTTTTCATGCCATTCAAGTCCGCGGAGAAGATGGCTGGGAACGTCGAGATGGAATAAATGCGAGACATCACACATTACCTTCGAGAGTATTCATAACTCATGCACAAGGCATTCAAGCATTCTCAACGCGAAAGGCTAAGACAACCGGGACAATTCATTGTAGCGCTGGCGTACGCCATCTTTATACCTCCTTAAACCACCAATGACACATTCTCTTATTCCACTATTTCCAACAATACCCTAAACCTTTATTTCTCTCTCTCCTTAGCATCAAATATATGAAAGGAAAAGGAGACTTTGTAACGAATAACTTTCCATCGTTAATGGCGATAACGTAAATAAAAAAACTGATGCATGGAAAATATTAATATCCCGTGCTTTTCCCAGCCATTAAAATTTTACGAATATGTGACTCACCCTTTCAAATTTTCACTAAAAGGAAACTTTTGACCACATACTTTATTTAGAATTGGACATTTAAGTCTCTTGGGATGATGAAATTATCTAAAAGCTCTATAAGAAACTTGAATTTACCTTAAATTAAAGGGAATATATTTTACGTTTTTGGTAAGATTTCTTTAATCACAGTACGGTATATTCAAAGAGAGCAAAAAAATTTCACTTAACTTCCTGTTTACGGTAAAAAAAAATTAGAATCAGGGATAATAAAAGTTAATCGTACATAGAATATTTGAGGACCAAAAAGAAAGAGCCCCGCGAATATCTTATTTACGTTAAACCTAAAAAAATTCATTATCATTAATCCGAAGATTGGTCTGCTGCAGCTTTTTACTCCACTCTCCTCTCAGTCAATCGCTTCATTCCTACATAATCCTTCACTTCGACGTCCTCCATAATTTGCCTGATGTATTCCATGATCCTCCTCTGTAATTCTCCCCATTCATTTTCCTTGTATTATTGTTTTCCATACGCTGTTGTGACACGCAAAATATTTCCAACAAGTTTGCTGCTTCTCCTTCTTATTTTAAGTCATGCTTCTTTTCTCACCAACTCTTTGCAGGACTTTTTGAAACATTGCAGGATAAAAATTATTTTCAACACGATTCCTGACAAGTTTTCTCTTTGGAAACCGAATGCACACTAGGATATATAAAAAGTATGGTCTAAGGCGGCTGGTGTTAAAAAAATAAAACTTACTAGTAATTATTGTCGTGTTACAGGAGGGGCGAACAAGTACACTGCATAAATAAGTACACGCACACAACACATTTCCATGATTACTCCGGCAAAATAAAACATTCGTAGTACATTATTAGCCCAGGAGAAAATTAATCACATTCTTCAATATCTTCATCAGTTCCTGGATAATTCTTTAGGGTACAGTTATAAGCATGCTGAAATCACGTAGTACAAGATCATCAGGGTGACACAGCGACCACAGGATTATTTTTAATATGCAAAATAAACTAATATCCGGTGAACATATTTATTGCTGAACTATAATAATCACCGGAATACAAGGTTTTTACATTTAAAACCTACGATTTCGATCGCAAGGGAAAAATTCCATTTTTCATCGACCAACGTTAACCCGGAGAAAGTACGCCACCTGAAGTCAGCAACTGCAAAACCGCACGGAAAGATTGATACCTTAGCGGCAGAAACCATCTCGTCAGCCATTAAAAGCCAGCAACTCGGATCATTCTCGGCAGAGGGAAGATGAGCACGAGAGGGAGGAAATGAGGAGGAGATGGGGAAAGGGAAGGAAGGATTAGTTCATCTGCAATCTCACCCACGATCATCCGCCCCATCCCCTTGGGCTATAGGGAGACACCCCCACCTTCCTCCCGCCCGCCAAGACCACCACCGACACCGTCTCCTCCGCCTCCTCCAGAATCCTGCTGCCGCTGCTCCTCAACCGATCCACCTTAATGATTTGGAACGCATTCAAAACTGATTTGCAATTCTAACCGGCTTCCCTAGTCGTCGTACGCCCACGGATTAAGGTCCACCGGGAGGGTTGGGAGGCTGGGTAGGACTAGTAAAGGGAGAGAGATAGGGAGGGTCGGAAGATGTTGGGGGCCGAGATAAGGGAATGGAAGATGGAGATGAGAGAGGGGAAGGGGGTGGGGAGGGCCGGCGGGGGCGGAGAGGGACACAAAGGGTGGGAGGGGAGTGGAGGGAGCATTAAGGGCGGCGTGGGGAAGGAGATGGGATTAGGTGTAATTAAAGCAAGAAAGAGAGCCGGGAATTAAGAGAGACAATAGGAGTTATGATGCACTTACGCTCAGCATAATGTCGCCATAGATTCCTACTAATATTCTTCGCTAGATTGTAAAATAACAAAAACTCCGTTGGACAGGGCCGAGATTGAGACTCTTTGACGACTTCGCCAAGGAGACTTAATTTCCCATACAGTGGGGGAGCAATTAATTAAAGTAGGCTAATACCAGACTGCGTGAACTTCAGGAAATCAAGGGCAGCATCAAGAGGTTTACGGACTGCATTTCACACAAGCCAAATTGGTATGCATTAATTTAAAGGAATCAAAGTTGAGAGATTACACCACCAATATTATGGCATATAGATGGATTAGTAAAATAGACCATGAAATGAATACTATTCGGCGTAATTTGGTGGAATTCTCATATATTGAAAGGAGGCAGCAAAAATAACAACGTCAATTATTCACACTACACGACCAGTTTCACCAGTTAGGGCATCATCAGGTACAATAAAAATCTTTCACCTCTGGTAAAATGTGTGTGCAAATCAGGGACAGAGTTGCTTGAGATAGGGAAGGCGAGACGAGGGCTGGAAGGTCACGTTGAGGAATGGAGAGTGGTGCTGCGTGGTGGTGATTCACCTCGGGTGGTGGCAAAGTTTAGTCTTCGGTGTGAACGGAATTGGAGGGAGGGGGGGGGGGGGCAAGACGCAGTGGGACATCCAGAATGGGTAAGCGGAAGAGGTTTTCGTTAGCTAAGTTAAAAGAATCTTGATGGCGGAGAATTTTTAATTGCTCCAAGGCGTCCATTTTCTGCCCTTACGTTCTATGTGGAGAGGTGTAAAATTGAAATCACTCCAGTGCGTCGCGTCGATAAGGTGTTTTGCAAATTGAGATTTATCAGGCTGTGATTGTATGAATGCTCGAATATGTTCGTCAGTTCTTGCTTTGAAATTAAGAACAGTTTGGCCAACATAAATGGTGTTACAGTCATTACATTGCACAGAGTAAATTCAGGAGAGATTATGGTGGTACCTTTTATCGATGTGGTTCTTATGATGGTTCAAAATAGACCTTGTATGCATCAAAAATACTATGACTAGCTCGCGATAACGCTGTCAATAAAAAATAAAAAAAAGTTGGGAATCTTCTTGGGAATACCGCAAGAAAAGGAAGACAAGATGATAGTCAAGGCATGAGCTAAGTCCATTTCTAACGTAATTTTCAAAGGAAACGTAAACTTATGGAATAGAACATAAAATGATTTCAGTATAAAATATTCATGGTCTCCACTGGCTTTTGGGTAGATCGCAATATCTCATCTCGACGAAAAATACAGGAATAAATGAGGAAACCGGATAGCATAAACGTCTTTATTCCTAAAAGGCATGAAAACTAGAATAAAACTTGAAGAGAAGGCAATTCAATGCATGTATCATGATCTAATTCTTGCCCACAGTAAATTAATATCTAGTACCGTGACTATATACTTGATTGTAGATAGGAGCCCCCTAAGAAAAAACAATTTTATTTACTCACATGTTCAGGATGTTCAACACTACCACAATAAAAATCTATCCCTAAGAAGAGAACAAATAGAAAACTGCGGTGGAATAATGCTACGTGAACTATGTGAGGAGGGGAAATATCGGCAGGAGATGACACATACATAGTTTCAACATTTCAAATGTCAATACCATGAATATGCCATTTCCATCAAGTTTTCCCTGTTACACCTACCACAGAGAAACTCATTAAGGATAGCTTGATAAAGCCCAATCTAAGCTTTATAACTATAAAATACGAATTAATTCTAAATTATTGAATGCCAGAGCCTACTTACTGTAACTTCCGAACTCGATAACTGCAAAATTAGTATCTCAACGTATTCCACAGCCCCATTTCACCATAAAATTTATGACTCCATGGCTTGTGAGACTATTCGATACGCAAAGCAAACAATAAACGAACGTATGCCTGAGTCCGAATGGAAAACTTGAGCAAAAAATGAGTTCTATAAATTAAAAAATATTAGGGATGGTCAACGAGAAGGACGTAGTGGAGCAAGGAGCAGGTGAGATCTCCGGAGTGAAAGAGGCGGGCATGAGAGGGTCACGGAAGGATATATGGAAATGAGGCGGGTTCGACTGGATTAATGGGAGCAGCAAAGAGGTTGCTATATAGCAGGGGGCGGGAAGAGGGGGAGAGAGGCATGGGGCGGGGGGGGGGGGACGAGGCGTGGGTGGGCCTCGCCCTGGGCGATGACTCTTCGACAAATCTCCGATTGAGCGACCGAGGAGGAATGAAAGAACGTGTATACGCTCCGGAAAAATTGTATGCATGTAGCTTCCGCCCAATTTTTCCCCTGATTACCATTGTTTTTTAACATTGATATGGTACAAACCAGAACAGTAGACAAAATTTTCTTTAAACTGCTATTTTTGGGCTGATCATGACATCATCTACCCCAAAATTAGAGAAATGATACGTTAGCATTAAGATAACAGGGATACACTCTTTTATCCAACAACATAGCTACGGTCGACTCCAATCCCATTAAATATAAGTACACATAAGAGTTAGGACTTTACAATTAGATAACAACAGGTAGGCATGTATAAAATCTATATTGGAATTGTCCAATGAGATAGCGATACCAGATTCATGAGGGGAGTATCTGCCATAGACGGTAGTTACTGCGTCACATTATTCTGAAAGCACCACAGATCTTAGGAGTTGGTATTTCATTGACTTTTCGTGGAGATTTCGTGGACACCGAGAAGCTTCCCTCGTCACATTAAAATTACGTGAAAACACGGCGAACAATGTTTACATTATTTGGATTCAAAACAAATTTGAGGTGGGACACTAAGACAACGACCCTCTTATAGCAAGAAGTGGAAAGGTTCGGGCCATTACTCGACGAAAACATGCGACAGTTTAGAGGCCGGATTAATCGGATCAACCCTAAATTTTACGCGGCGGCCGGGGACCGACTAGGCGAGGTGGAGAGATAAGTTTCGTGCCCTCGTAAGACAAGCGCGTAAGACGGGACAGGGCGGACGGCTTCTCCCTTCCTCGAGCCCGGGACGATAAGGGCGGGCGTAGCGATGAGCGGGGCTGGGGAGGAGCGGTGTGATGTTCGGGGATTAGGCTCGGGGGCGGGGGTGGGGAGCAGAGGTGTTGCGCGGGGGTGTCGCCGGTTGTGCTAGCCGTGGGGCAGGTGGGCCAACAATTAAACGAAAGGGGCCCGGGCGCGGAAGGGTCGGGACGCCGCCGCGTGGGAAGGAGGAGGCGGCGGGGAGCGATAAGGACAAGTGGATGTTGACGCTCGGGGAGAAGTTAAGTAGCCGGAGAAGGACGCGATAAGTAGGGGGAAGAGGGGCGGTGCCTCTGGGAATGTGTGGTGAGGCCGTGTGTTTTGCGCCGAGGAAGGAGAAGGGGTGGGCGAGAGGGGGAACTGATGGCGTATCAGATCACAAGGCAGTTAGTGCAAGCGTAGATGTACGAGGTTGGATGGGCAGTCTCATGTGTTTTAAAAGGTGAGTGGGGTGAGGCGGGGGCGTCTTGTTAGCGGCGACTGTCATTATACAAACAGGGGGGAAGGGATACATCTCGCATCCCCGCACTACCTTCCTTTTCTCTCTCGCGACCAATTTTTTTTCACCTCCCCTGGCCCTTCCGTCGCTCTGCGGAACATTTTTTTCTCGTCTCCCCAACCTCCTTCCTCACGCTACACCGTCTAATCTAACGTCCACCCCTCCTCCTCCTCGCCCATAACATCCCAAACTTTTTCGTTTTATTCCGCCCAGCATCGTATGCTCAGGCCAAGCGAAGCGCGATGAAAATTGCCGGCAAGAGATTTGAGGTGGAGAGTGGGGGAAAGAGGATTCGCTGGGGACGAAAAACCTCGGTGGTGAGGAGGGGTTGAAGGGACGCGGAGGAGGGAGAGGAGGAGGAGGCGGCCACTGAGTGGAGGGAAAGGGGAGCAGAACCAAATGAAGATCGAAGCGCGTGAGTTTCCTCATCCATGAACGCAGGAAGTCGGGATGTTATACCGATATAAAAATCCTTTCCGTGGGGGCGAAATTGGAGGTTTTGAACTTCGTCGCGTTCGACAATTTCGGAGCTCCGGGACACGTCAACCATCAAAACTATACGCAGTGTCGAACCCAGGGGCATTACGGTTCTCTCCCGGAGGCAATGGGAAAAATGCTCACAGTAAGCGTACGTCAAGAGAAGATATGAGAATGTTGGAACGGACGACGGACAGAAAACGCTCTCGGGAAGTTAAAAGCCTAAATAGAAAAAAATCATATTTATTCTATATTGAAGGCCACACGTCCCTAAGCATCGCGGAAAAAGATACAGACCGAGATTAAAAAAATATGTCAGTATATTTTGATGTAACCCCAAAAGAAGTAAAATAAGCTACTCGAATTAAATTCATGATTTGACAATCACTTTCTAGGGAAAGCGTGCTAGAATGAGGGCACAATGCCAATAATTACAATAAAAACATAACAATAAAATTATTTGTTAAGCCAGTTAAAACTTACTCTATGAATGGTATTGAGAAAAAGCCACCCATAAAATAAGCAGGGCTCTCCAGGACATAAGGATAGGCATTCTCACTCAAACTAACTCCAATGGGAGCAGCAAATCTACTATTTTCATGAAATGGTTGAGCAGATAGCACACCAGGAAAAAAATGATTTGAGGATGCGTGTTGAAAATTGATGATTTCCGAATAGAGATAAAATTATTTCCAAGCAATGAGATCCGACCGATAAAATTCTATTACAAGGACATTGACGAGGTAATCGTGTCACATCTGACGCGAAAGAGTTAGCCTCACATCAGGTAAACCTGCCCTAAATGAAAGTTCTCGGGCACGAAAAACACTAGTTCGGAGAATCGAACAAGAAAAGGATTGAGAAACGCGTACGATTCGGGGATCCGTCAAGTCGGCCGGGTGAGATAAGGAATGCAGCGAGAGGCTGAGGGGAAAGGCGTCCCCACACATATATCGGAGCTAATTCACGAACCAAGTCCACTCTCATGTTCAAAGTGTGCGTTTCCGATTGAGTAATAAAACACGACGCGCGATTTTCATCCACCCGAATTTTTTTTACCCCCAAAAGTCCACTTTTTCGAGGGACGGATGATTTGATACGATCGATCGGGCCGATCATTAAAGCGAGACGCGGGAGCAGCATTCAAAAAGCGAAGCGGTCAGAAAAAATAATCGCTACATCGTTACTCACTGGCTTCAAACGGAACGCGTTGAATCTTTCGGGAGGAAAGAAAAGAGTACTTGGGAGTGGGGGGAGTCCTTCCCTTCTCCCTCAACTCTCCTCCATTCATTGACATTTCCCCCTGATAAGCCCCGGATGAAAAAAAATACCCTCGGTTCCGATTCGTCCGTTTTCTTTAAGACCCGGCGCGGTTATGTCTTCCCAAATCTCCACGGCCGCCTTCTGTTCGGCCACCGAACGAGAATTTGGCCCCGGGCGACGGAAGGGGGAGGGTCCGGCGGGAGAGATCGAGGAGGGCAGTGGCCCCGAAAACTGCGATGGGGGGAGGGAGGTGAAGATGCCGTCGAAGATTCCGAGAGGGGAAGGAGACTGTGCTCCGGATCTGTCGAGAGGTGGGAGGAGATGACGGGAGGTGCAGTACCTTGGAGCACCTCGTCGCAAGGACGCGGATGGATCCCGAACTGCCTCCCTTCCTCCGCATCCTCCACAGATGATGGCCGATTATTTTCCCTCCACGGGGATTTTCATTTCCCGATTGCCTTAACGACGAGCCGTGGGAGTGTAGGAGGACGATTTCTCCGAAGTGATCACTACAAGAGAAGACTGAACACGCCGCCGCACATGGGGGGGTACACGTTTTTCCCGAAGGAGGGAGGAAATCAAGCTTCTGTATTATCCGTCACTTGTACCGAAGATTTCCGATCTTTGAAAATCTCATCTCCGATCCCAGGAAGAAGGCCGATCCACTTCACTGCTCCAAATATTCACTAGCCGACGGTAACACAGGTACATAGACTTTAGTAAGAAGCAAATTTCAACGGTAGGCATCCCTCCGCCCTTCACAGGAAATTCAAATCACCAACTTAAGATAAAGATAAAAGGCACTGTATCAGCTAATGCATATTTACAGTGGCCTATGCGATCAACGAATCTGATATGCAAACTGTCATTAATATTTAACACAATAATGCAACTGCAACTCATGCTTACTTTCACAATAATAGTCTTTATTTTGCACTTCCTCATCCTAGGGTTTCCAATTATGAATCTGTATTCTCTCACTCTCTCCAACGAAATACCATTCATAAGAATGAAAAACTTTCCATTGAGTCTCAAACCACACAGATTTCCTTTTCTAAACTCATTACGGGCTCATATTTTACTCTTTTAAAATGGCATACTTGATTTACTTCTTATTTAATTCACCGGCGCATGAAGGAGACAAAGAGACACCACCGACCAGCTCTTGAGGAGTCACGGCTATTACCACAATTGGCAAGCTTAAAACGTCAAGAATCTCACCTTTACCATGATGTAGCACTGTATTCATTAAGCGAAGGAATGCCCGCGTGGGAAAAATGATGATCGGGTAAGAGAGAGGAAAGTAGCCACCGACAAGGGAAGACACTCGGAAGTCAGAGGCATTGTTTTCTGAGAACTCGGGTGATACCCAATGAACTGGATGAGGAGAGTGCACGAAAACTGGGGTGCTGCCCGCAAGAGTTTTGCCATTTAAATTCATCATTCTGAAGTCTTTCCGGTCAAATTTTAAGGATTATACGCGTAGATACTATAGTGAAACTGCCAAGAAAACATGCGCAGCGCTTGCATGAGAATACATACGAATTGCGAAGCAGGTTCGGTCTCTCTATAATTCCAGTGTAGAAGTTTCGCATCAACTCCAAGAACATTAAAAAAATAAAAAGGCATTCCGACGATTTTTTTTCGTTCCAATACCATTCGATAAGAATCGAAAGTCGTACCCCATAATGCTCAAGTTTATATAATGTACAGGAACGAAGCGTTTGAGTGTAAACTAGTTAGAAAAAAGAACGAAAAGCTCCTTTTTGGCAAGGAGAAATTGCAACTTTGATTCTTATACTGGCGCATATAATTATTGAAGTTTTCCATCCGGAAAACTTGACGCTTAAATCTCGTTCTTCAACTTATATTTTGATGCAAGCAGAGGTACGTGTACCTTTGCTTCCACTACTCAGTTCCACCCCAGGGGGTGAGGGGAAGACGCTTAGGAGAGAGCACACTAGACCCATGACATAGGTGAGGAGGACACTGCGCCTTTGAATCGGGTAGCAGGAAAGGAAATGGCAAATTGTGGGCGAGGGGATACAAAACGGGAGAGGGACAGAGAAGCGGGAGGAGACGTTGGGATGGGGAAGAGCTTTCGAGTAGTAACTTGCCTGTCGAGGCGTGGAGGGAGCAGAGAAAGAGAGCAGCGAGCCCTCTTCTTCGGAGGGAGGAGAGAGAAAGGCATGAATGAATGGAGTTGATTCAAGGGTTTCCGGTAGCCACCGCCACACGATCCTCGCGATGCCCCCGCCCCCTTCCTCCGCCTCCGAACCATTCAAAATTGGAGATGAGGAAGAGGACGGAGGAGAAGGAGAAAGGAAGAGGGAATTAATGGGATCGGGAGAAAGCTGGATGGAGTAACGCCGTGATTCCACACATCGTCGCAAAGGGGGACATTCAAGGCGTAAAATCAAAGAAGGTGGGATCGGGGATGTACAGCGGCTAAGAGAACTGGCTTCTCACGCTGAGGGTCTGGGTACGAATCCCCCCTGTGGCCGATATTTTTCAGTGGAATCCCGATCCCTACTTGGGTGCTATGCGGAGGTCACTTCAAGTGCACTACTCCGTCCGACGAAAAGGACGTAAACAGGAGGCCCCTCCGAGCTCTTGATCAAGACTTTAATAATTCGGACTGCGGGTTTATCTCCACCCTTAATCCACTCCTAAATAGATCCTCCCCTCTCCAACCACCCCACATATCGTCGGCCGCCTCCCCATATTGCCTACCTGCCCAAGTAAAAGGATAGGTACCGCCGAAGTTAAGACTTTCAGGAGTCTCAGGGGCAGCAGAGATGTATAACTCAAATAAGAGGTAAGGATAAGATGAGGAATCGGCAACTACTTACACCAGACCCGTACAGTGGGGATTGAGCGCCTCATCATGATTTGTAAGAGCTGAATCTTGCAGGATAAAATGCTGCAAGCGATAGCAGTTTCTAAAACTAAATCAAATCACTCCATAAAAGACAAACTTGGCAGCCTAAACATAGCTGATTTTCGCCTTAGATTAAATGAATTAACTTGGAAAGCAATAAATGCATTTCCAGGGCCACAACCATTTATGGCTACGCATAAACAGTCAGCAGACCGAGAAGCTAATGAAAACTCTTTAAATCTCTATGACAGCATCACTTCTGGAATGAAATACAGTGATATATTCTCAATCCTGTGCATGTACTCGCGTCAATTTGAATTGAGGGGAACATCAGAACCTTGGCGGAGGCCGTTTGACTCCGCAAACACTTAAAGGAAATCCAATGCATAAATATCAACAACACCGTGAATGTGTTTGGTTCTCATGATTGTAAGCAGCCGATAAGGATACCCTGTGTGTTCGTAAATTATACGGCGCGTTCGAGAGACTTCGATGAGCGGGGATTTTATCGAAATGATTCATCTCTCCTCCGCTGCGTCGCGCAGGTGGTTGGAAGGTCAAGAAGCAAGCTGCGCCGAGGGCGGAGAATACCAATTGCTATTATGTATTCATATTATTTATTCCAGAACATCAATGAAAATTATACCCCTGAATGTGATTAATTAACTGCAACCCCCAAAACAAACAATGCTATACTCAGCCATTCTAAACTGTTAACATGCCTTGATAATAACAATCTTTAACATTTCAGTTTACAATTTAGGTTAAGAATGTTCGCGCACCCAAGAATATTCGACAATATTTTTTCATTGAAAACAGAAATACGCATTACTTCTCGTTAGGCTGGCCTCACGGTGATGCAAGACAATTATCCAAGATGAGAAATCCGAAGGATATGACAAATGTTTCAAGATCCTCGATCACCCAAATGGACCCAACGATGAAGTTCCCTGTGCGCACATACTAAATAATGAGGTACTTAAAATGCCAAAGACGGGAATGCGAAAACTAAGTAATCATATAGGTGTATTCCGACGAATTAAGTAAGTCAGAAATAATGAATAAAAGTACGAAATACACTTTAATAAAAATCACCTTTACAAATTTAATAATAAATACGAACATCACTATCAAAAAAGATGAAACTCTAGATAGGGCGCGGAAAGTACACTCGAAATATTATTTCTAATAAAAGCTATCACTGATTGAAATTTGTTTAATATTATGACTAAGGTAACAACAGGCTAAAAATTGGAGATCCTACCATAAATTATGTCAGGAGAACCGCAATCAAGATCGAATCTTAATGCTATCGAGCTTGTTTATGCAAGATACACCAAAAAAGGAATAATCTTGATTGAATAAATAAGCTGAATACATTAATGACTCCATTCTGACTAACCCTCGACAACTAATGCCTGGGGCACCCATATGTAAATTTTTACGGTAACTTTAATACCTAAAAATGCAGAGAATAACATGATATAGTCCAAAATTACATATGTTATCCTTTCCAAAAGATACCATGACCAGCCGAAAGCACCAAATTTTAAATCTAATAGGTAGTAGAGGGTGTCAGGTGCTTGTCTCGAGAAACCAAATTGATACATCTCATTTGTAATTTGCTCTAGGGCGGAAATAGTACCAGTAATAAGCTAAAACATACAAGCCCAAATGTTTCACGATATGAAAAATTACCATATACATTCAATCAGCAATAGTAAGCTAGACTTTACTCATACCAGCATCGCATAGCTCCATATTTATTATTAAACACCTGAAAAAAACCTCTCAATAGACAAGCCGATAGACAAAAAGTATTAAAAATATCTGTCATGGAACAAATATCGCTGCCCGAGCAAGATAAGAAGTAAATGCACGCAGGAAGAATTTAAATATGATTCTTATTTATTGGCCAGGAGGCATGAAATACCACCAACCCACTGAGGCCGGAATAATGAATTATTGGGCCGTTTTCAGCTTGTCAAACCGTCTTATCTTCGCTTCGTACGTAGAGAACATCGGGCAAAGATGGCGTCAAAATCATGTCACCACTAACACCGGAAGCGAATTTATATCCAATATGCAATGGGAGCAGACAGAGTGAATGAAAAAGCAGACCCTTTATGTTTCATGCACGTGAACATAAAAGGTTGGGATGTGAAGATCGCGGAATTAAGTAAAATAGAATAGAAAGTTTGAGACACAGTTTTATAAAATATAAGTTGAATATCTCTTAAGTTCAAGGGTTTATTCTAATCTTAAAGTATACACTGAACAAGTTCCAATGAGTGCACTGTAATTAAGATAGATACACCGTGGCCCCTATCAAATCGCAAAATCTTTTCTCACTCAGTAGAAGCGATGCATTTCTTCCTGGAACGAATGTTGGTGTTATTTGAAAGTTACTCATTGGTTATAGATACTCACAGGGAAACGTATAAGTACCTTTAACAATACCAAGGATTAATTTATCAGCAATTCAGGGGCCAATAACGAATAATAATAGATCTATAAATACTGATAGAAATCGATGATAACCTTATTTCGGGATAATCACGGAAAAATAACAGTTAGTTTAATATTATTTCATTTATAATAAATTCCAACATATATCTTCCCGCAAGTTACTGATCATTGACCGAGTTTGAGCATTCGTAGCCAATTTGTTCACACGCTAACCGGGTATGTTTCTACCTAATGCCATTTTTTGCGTTTAACGTCTCCGTTGAATATACATGATAAACGATTGAGGGGAACTTTGTGTCTTTCAATTTCCAAGTAAAGTAACCATGTCATTTACTGCATTCCCCAGAATCAAAAAACAAAAATAAGTTATTTGTCTTAAATGAATTATTTGATATATTAACCAAAAGGTTTCGGGAAAAATTTGTCCTTCTGAATTGCTGTAGAAGAATGGGAAATATTTTAGAGAAGTTCCTTCAATTCTTCAAGTTCAGCTCATAAGAGCTTCAATTTTCCACCAACGCCACGATTTCGGATGTTAGTTGTCGTCTGTTTAACGAAATGATATTTGCAAGATGTCGCCCCTGTCGTCGAGCGTAAAAGTAGACTTCGAAAGAGTAAAATGAAGACGTCACACGTACCGCCAGGAAGTCAAATAAATAGCAGCTACCTACGGGAATTCCAAGATCGGAAATGGCCTTATCCAATCTTTAAGGAGTAAATGTCTGGCAATGATAAACGCATATATGATATCTACACTCAGTGCAGAAGCTAGTCTCAAACCAATTGGTGAAATACTATCGTAATTGAGTAAACAGTTCAACTCGAAAGTATTGAAGCAGATGTAATGCTACAACTGTAACATATTCGGATTGATTTCGATAAGCACTTTCATTGATAATGTTAAGCAATACTCTTGTTGAGCAACAGTGGCTAAAAAACATTATCCAGCTGATGTTTAATATCGATGAAATGCATAAAAATGTGGGCACTGATTTGGATATAAACGCGCAGGGCCGAATAGCTGAAACGAACCCAAATTTACCCTAAGCATCTCGAAGTACGTCGCACATGATTAAATTACCTGAATCGACACTGAGGAGCTATTAAATTTTTAAATGCTTCATACATGATCGTACCTACACATCAAGATGTCACCAATACCTACTTAAAGTACGTTGAGTCCTTCCTTAAGCTTGATAAAGCTACTTAAACGGAATAATTCAGTATTATAACGAAGCATGGAAAGGTGCATTATTTTATTATTAGGTACTATGCTGAACAGAGGACTACAGAAGGACACATATGACCAGGATGCATCACAATTCAATTGGTGACAGCTAACTAGGGCGAAAAAATCCTGAAACTGGCCACATATTCGCAAGGAATATCACGAATGCATTGATATCTTCATGGGATTTGGATATGAATGGAAGATGTTCATCTAGAAGCCTTAACAATTACCAATCAAAGACGTCATCCTTCCCAAATTTGTGAAAGGTTCACCAATGTTGTATTAATAGGCCATTTACTAGCACTGAGAGATCGGATAGTCATCCGTGGTGGCCAGAATGGTAACGAGGCAGCCAGGCAACCCAAATGTCAGGAGTTCGAGTACCGACTCGAGCATGGAAGTTGTGTTTGGCCCAAGGCTAAGGCTTCAGGTTAGACTGGGCGATATAACCTCAGCAGTTGGAGCACCTAAGATCTAAGTCGTCATCTACTGGATGGCATTAGTTCCTCCCACAAGGCTAGAAGCTCATTAGAGGTAGACGATAGAAACTCGCGGTCAAGGGAAACCCACTTTAGAGAGGTATCAGGGTCGGCAGAGAGGTCACGGTAGGCAGGAAGACAAAATAAACTCCTTCGAGCGTTAAAGAGTGAAGTCACGTCACCGGGGGGGAAGGGAGGGGGAGCCGTAGGGATTAGAAGGGGGGGGGAGTGCGCCACCAAGAAATGGAGGGGAGGAGGGGGTTGGTGCTGAGGATCGTCAGGGGTTGATGGAATGGGATGGAAGGGCATTGGAAATGGGCCGAGGGATGGGTCGAAAAAGTAGTTTCTTCCTCTCAAGGGTGCTGAGTTGAAGAGGGGTTGAGAGAAATGAAAAATTGGGTCATTTGTCGAGAGGGATGAGGCTAAGGAGGGGACGGATCAGGGTTTTAGGGGGAGGATTGGATTCTCAGGGGCAGGATTGGGATGTTGCGTATGGAGGGTGGTGGTCTCCTCGAAAGTGGGGGTGGCACGATGGCCTTCCTCTTCGTATTTCCCCTCACTTCGTCACTCCACGTCCCTAAATCTTCAACAACCCTCCACCTAGCTTCCCCAACCCCCAAGGGAAAGGCCAGGGTGCCACTAAGGCAGAGCGGACGACAAGACAGTGGGATGAGCACTAAGGGGGTGGTTGGAGTGAGGGGGGGCACAATCACTCAACTCCCCCCGGTCGCTCATTTGTCTTCCTCTCCCCGCTACGCACTCAAAGCCTTTTTTTTTTTCAACTACTCGTCACAGCTTTGCATCTTAGTAGTCTTTAGGCGTCTCCTTGCTTTCAATTTCCCTCTGATCCGCTTCAACAATCAGGTTTTACACAATTAATCTTCGATTACAATTAAAAGCGTTATTATTGGTTCGAGGATACAAACCGAATCCTAAAACTTTCACCTCTACTCAAAGAAAAGCACCCGGCAATATTATTCAAATATTCCCCACCTCCGTTATCAACGGAAATAATCATTTTAAATAACTAGGATAGAATTGGGATTAGCCTCACAGAAAAAGTCGATTTTCACGGAGGGATGACATTTTAAGTACTCTTACATTCAAATATTAATAGGTTTTTAGGAGGCTAGTTCTTATTTCTACGTTCAATTCCAAATGTAAACATTCACAAATTGGTGTGTAATAAGAATTGTGGCCCTAGCCCTGAAGCCTGAAAATACGGGAATTATAGAAAATAACGCATATCCTGCCTTCACTATAATAGCATCTACAAGTGAATTATAAACCTAAAGGCAATATTTATTGACACCAATGAAAACAGCATTTACGTATAAAAACACTTCTAATTTCGTGTGCAAGCAGATATGTTGACATGTGGTAGAATTTCTTCTTCAGTCATATCATTATTAGACTAGTGATATGGCAGGCGTATCAGAAAGAAATGAATTAGACGACAAAGAGATGTGAACACTAATGAATATTTAAATTTGTTCGTGAATTAAGGGTCATTCCCTTTCCGTACCCAATTAAAATCTTTTCGCTTTCAGGATTCGAAAAAAACTGCCTGACTCTCATTAAGTCCCTTCACAGCGGCTGAGAGTCTCCCGAGAATGCAAGCTATTTCCATCTCGAGAGCGAAATGCGAAAGCCATTTGAAGGAGCCAGCTCTTTATTCCTACAGACGACCAAAAAATCTAAATCCGAGTTGAAGAGTATTATACTGCATCGTTTAATTAGCATTACGACGTAGAGAACAAGGTGGTGTCAGTTTCTATACTAAGGGGTACTCTCCGAATATTAGGGACCCCAAACGGAAGTCTCTTATCAAGAATAGTTTTATCAAGTGGTACTAAAATATAAGCTAGTTTATTCTCATTAGTTTCTGAATCACTGCATATTACCTATGTTCAAAATATGACCTGAAATGGAAACACCTGTCAGTAGTTTCCCGAGGCCCTATATACATATCACAATGGAATTATCCTGAAATTTATTCATATTTGACGTTCAGTCAAAAATGGAGATATTTTGCTAATTTCCAATAAAAATGTGCAAAATAAGCGTAAGCCCATGACTGACTAGTCACAAAATGGTCAGAAAAAACAATAAAAGAAAGTTATACTGCTGAACTAATCATTACGCAGTTAAAAAAAGAACCAACAGGACGCAAATGCAATAAACACATTAGCCAAGTTGGTCGCATGTGAGGAGTAACAAGAAAAATGCCCAGGCTACCAAGAAATCCAGGATCCCAAGACAAACAGAGGAAACAACGTACAAGTCCACGGATGCACCCATCCTTCGCTTCTTCTTTCTCTTTAATCGAAACTAAAACAACAGCAACTTTAAACTTGATCTAACTTTCAATAAAAGTGATATTTAAGTGAATAAATAGCACATAGCTACTAAGAAAAAACATACGCGTCGACCATCCAAACGATCAAATGTATCATGGAAAATATTCTGGTGGTCTACTTCTTTTACTCATTTTAATATTGCAATGAACTAATAAGGAACTTGGAAACATTTTCTCAGGGCCTAGATTAATATTGAAACGAAATGCCAACACCTCGTCACTCCACATTCAATCACGCGACGAAGAATCATGTAAAGGTTACATTTCTTTGAGAATTGATTATGCTGTAGACTATGAATTTTGCATTGAAATATTTCTGACGTGTGTACAATTATTATCAGCATAACATATACTGCACTGACAATGTAGATTGGAGCAGAATACTGACAACAATGTTTAATGGCAGAAGAATAATATACAGACTACAGGAAGAGCAACAAGCTGTTTTAAAACAGAGGAATCATAAATAAAGGCAGTAGTGAGGCAGGCATGTACTCTGTCACCAATGATTTTTAACTTTTACACATTAAGGTAGATAGATGAATTAGAGTTAAATAAAATAGGAATTCAATTGTATGGCAAGACAATCAGCATGTTGATGACACCGTAATTTTTTAGGAGAAGAAAGATCTGATAAAGATGCTGAACTGTACGGATAAAATTATGAAGACAAAAGTTAAAGAGTAATGTAAGGAAAATGATGATGAAAAGATGGCTTCATCAACACATGCACAGTTAGGTCTACATAGTACCATGTGAGCCGCCGCAGAGGCGTGTGGCAGAGGGTATGTCAGGGTAGGCAAGCCATGAAAGGGGAAGGAATACGGAAAAGTGAGGAATGACCTGACCACAGCAAAGTAGCATCTATTTTTCACTTTTCATCAGAGAAAGTTCCTAATATTCCCTAACTAAATCCTAGTTTATTTAATGTAGCACCTCAAATGCCCCATAGGTCTGAAGTGAGGGTGATTCCCAGGTACTTCCACTTCATCTGACTCCTCTATATTTACCCATAACACAAGATACATGGTCGGTGTGATTTCTTTCGTAAGAAATGTTTTGCAGAATTTTTCAGAGGTTAAATTCGAGCCTACACACAAAACACCACGTGTAAACGTTGTTAAGGTCCGATAATAGAACTTCAACTAGTAAGTCAGTATTTATGACAATTTCTCGGTACAGCATTAACTGCAAACAATCCAAATTTGCTACTAACTCATAAAACGAATGCCGTTCATATAAATGAGAAATAGCAGAGGCCCGAACACGCTCCCTTGCGGGACATCGGATGCCACTCTTAAGCATGTTGTAACTGATTCCGTCGATAGCTACTATTTGTTTGCGGCTATTTAGAAAATAACGGATCCAATTAACTATTTTTTTTGTTTACCCCACCTGACTGTAATTAGGATATTAGTTTTTTGTGAGGAACCTTGTCAAATGCTTCCTTGAAATCCAGGAATAACGCGTCAACTAGCTTTTTCGTATCCCCACTTTAGAATATCATGGAGGAAGAGTAAAAGCTTAGTTTCGCAAGATCTACTCATCCGGACTGCTGTGGAAGAAGTTTCGATTATCCAGGAAGGTCATGATATTACCACAGCTATTACTAACAATTAAGGACTCAAGAAACTTTGCTATTTCTCTGTCTTGCGGTACTTTACCTTTGGATAATGACTTTTTAAATATGATTTTTAGAAATGATGTGGGAAACATGTGGGGACAACTCCTTGAGCACGCGTGCAGGTATCTCTTCTGTACCTGGGGAATCGTTACACTTAATCGAGAGAAATTGTTTAATTAACCCATCGCGAAGTATGATTATGCTGTCCAACGGTTCACCAATTACAGGGATGTCTGCGTCATGAACAGTGTCGCCCTATGTGTAGACACATTCATAGAAGTAGTAATAGTTTGTTGGCTATGCCGATACTGTGAGTGACAACTTTGTCATTTTAGTCCATCAAAGAGTCTAGTCGGTTGGGCATTAACCTGAAGTTTTGCGTGAGGCCAAAATTATTTACGGCTTTCATCAATTAATTCACCGAGCACTTTTTTCTTTGTTTTTGAACGTTGTGAAAGGTGGATTGTTTTCCAACCGCGAGCTTGTGGAAGATATCATGAAGAAAAAGCCAGCATGAAGCCAAGGAAGCAAAAATTGGGACAAGCTGAAGATTTTTGCTACCAGGAAAGTAGCATCACCTGGGATGGAAAATTACTCCGCTATAGTGAGCAGAATTGCCCAAGCAAATAAGGCATTCAACCAGGAGCAGAGTCTATTTACACCCACCAACATACACTTGGAAGTACGAGAGCATTTCATTAAAACAGATCTTAAGTGGCGGTGAAGCTGAACGAAAGCAGAACGAAGAAGTTTGGAATCAATGGAAATGAGGTGATATCGAAGGATGATGAAGATTAAATAGATGGAGAAAATCATCTAAGAAGCCCGAGGAAAAGTTGGACAGGGTAGAGGTTTACCGAATACTCTGTTAAGTAGAAGTTCTACACCCACTGGGTACATTATGCGACATTAGAGCCTAATAAAAAAAGAACTGGAAGAAAAAATAAATTAGAAGAATCACCGAGGAAGACGGAAGGATGACACGGCGCAAATTATGAGGGACGTTAAAGTGAATACTTGAATGGAACAGGTAGCTCATAGGAGTGTGATGTGAAGAGCTTCAGCACGCCGATATCCGGACTGAAGATTGCTCATGACGATGATAAATATTGCAGGCCAAATTGAATCTCGTCGGATACAAATGCTTGAATTTATTTTCCAATTAAATATCAAGGATAGCTAAAACAAAACAGTGCATTAGCGATCAACTGAAGATTTGAGAGAAGTTTTCCGCTAAAAACATGCATTTCAAAATTAAATCTTACAGTTAAGGTTATATTTGAAATACACTAGCAAAATAAAGAATATGACGATCAATTCTCGAAAGTCGATTCGAGAAACGCTTCCGTGAAAGCGAGTAATTTCATTCGGCAATCAGAAAAATGCCGAGAAATATATGGATAATGACAGCACATTAAACTTCCTCAAACTTTTACGAGGTGAACGTGTATAAACTAGATGTCAATCTCGCCCACAGCAGTCACAAAGCCAGCTGACGACAGAAGTTGACAAAAGCACGGCCAATCTAGAATCGCCCTACGGAGATGTGAACGGTCGTCCCTAAAATAGGGGTGGTCGAACCAATGTCCTCTCGGATAGAGGGATAGGTAGAGACGGGGGATCGGGTGGGAATGGGTGGAATCCCGCCATGGAAGAATGGGCACGGGGACGTGCCGCGGAGACGGATTTGGAGCGGGGGGCGGGCGGGGGAGTTGAGGGCGGGAGACGAGAGGGAGGGAGGAAGGAGGAGCGATGGAGGAAGAAGAGAGTGCCACCTCACGCAAGCGTGACGTTCTCGTGACGAACGGATTAATGGAACCCACGCCCTCACTCTCCCCGAGCACCAACTCCCGCCGCGACCGTGCACCTCTCCCCCGCTCGCTCGCCCCACGCTAAAACCCACCCCCTCACACCCTCGTTCCTTATACTTGCTACCGGGAAGAGGGCAACCCCCCCCCCCCCCTGCCTCTCCCCGACGGCGACTCTCGCCCTCAAACCACTGGCGGACGCTCCCTTCCACACACCCCCATCCGCTGAATACTCCCGAACGACTCATTGCGGCACTCCTTAAACCTTTTAATATACGACGAATTGTGAATACATTTTATTTCATGCGGAACTGTCCTTTCAAGCCTCCCCTCCGGATTTACCCGGATCTTACAACCCCCCGTGCTTCTGGAAAGAAACTTTTCACTAACATGACCTTTTTGGTGGGTTGCCAGCACCTGTATGAATCTTTTCGAACCCAAGCGATTAGTCAGTCGCAAAAGATTTCAAAACTGAAGACGCGCTAGTCTTGGATGAAAAACGCCCGCTTTAAGTTGGGTGGGATGCAGTGCAATGAAGGTAGAAAACAACAGAGGTGATGGAATTAAATAGGATAAAACTACTGAGCATATTAAATGAAGAGAGATCATTGAGCAGATTTTTTATTGTTTTATACCACCCCGAAATTTCACGCAACAGACCTTGAATAAACCGGCCAAGGGATTCAGAAGTTAAGCATGAAACTCAACCCCGCTACCACCAAGGTAGGAAATATAATATTCCAAATCTGGGTTTCCCCTCTTGAACTTGCAAGATTATTCAAAGGACACGAATGCTATTTGATGGAATCAAAGGATTACACGGAGGAGAGTCGTACGCGTAAGCTCCTGCACTTGATAAAAGAAAACTTACGAGTCGAGTGAAACGTCTATTGCGAGTTAAAGGGTTCTTTGAAAGGGATAACATTTTTTCATTAAACCTTTTTCTTAAATAACTCTTTTATATCAAGAAGACAGAAATGATAAATGTTATCAGTAAAACCATTGCAGAATAAAAGTACAATTTTAATCCAATTTACTGCTTCAGGCTTTGCTTCGTGGATCTCACTCGCAATAAAATGATTTCACACTTGGTAAATTACATACTTTCTTATTTTTGTTGACCAAGATTTCGATATTATGATTCCATCCATTATCAATACCTTGATAATGTCATCATCATGTCGAAACCATGGTGGGAAAAACGTGCTGAATTTGCCAGGCGAGAAATCATTTCATATTTGAAACAATTCACGGATGCTTATTGATTGAAATGTCCGAAATTTAGAGCCATTGCATGAAAACATGACTACCTCAATTAATAATAATAGTAAATCCTAACAAGGAAATTCCTCATTTCATGTGAAACAGGAATTCCTTGCCACTCTGACTCTACATCCTCTTTTATCTCCGCTTTGTTTCCCTGATACCTCTTCCTGCATTTGGATACATCTGCAGTCAGTGCATTGCTGTCCTATGTCACAGACTAAACTAAACAGGCAATAAGGCAAATGTGTTAACAGTATTAAAGGATGAGTACGAAGGCGAGCCCACAATGATAAATCAACTCGATAAGTATCGCAAACATCTCGATTTCGTCCACACTCACAATCAGTCGCTTACGGATCTTATTTAAGCGCACCCTGAGGAGACCTCCCCCACGTTAATGGTCGAAGTCGAAAACAAAATTCTTTTCACGGGAGGAAGAGCAGAGGAGTTGAGTTCTGGATTTCTTAAAAATCAAATGGTCTCCATTTCATAGAGTAAAACAAACAGTATTAAATGTCTGACCTGAACCGATTCGATCAAAGTTAAAGTTAGAATCAGCCCCCTCTTTAAACTAACATAAGGGAAAATTATCTAAAAATAACACTAACTTTCAACGGAAACTATTACACACCCCAGAGTATATACATAAAAATGCTTCATCGAAAACCCCGCGGTAAATTTTACAATGCAAATATCGGCGAATGACCACTGGCAGTTCTTCCTCATTATTTTCAGTAATCACTGTCACAGTAAGAAATGTCAACCAATTTTGCTGACTTTTTGAAGCAAACTACACATAAGCATAAGGTAGTTTGAGCGAAAAATCACTTCACCTAGAATTTGATGAATTTGGCCTCATTTTAAAGAAAAACTCCCATCTTTCCAATAATATCAAAATATCAACCCCTTTCCAAACTACTTTTCGAGCAATTTCCCTGAAAATACAAGCTGTTTTATATGGGATAGATTATGGTTGTGCGCTCCAGAGGGAGAATATTTAGCAAATTAGGAACATCTAGCACCTAGATTTCGTCAAGAAACTAACGGTGTGTAGATTGCATGTTTTCTCAACTATTTATAAAAATAATCTATTACTCACCAGAGTAAGTTTTACAGAATCGCAAAAAAACCTGCTATTTTGAAGGGTTTTCAGCCGTACGGCGGGAAAAAATGAGTCAAGTTAGAGACTTATGTAGCGTTATTTATTTAATTACTGAGAATTTTGGTCATATACAACTATATCTTTGCGTCATTAATATTAAAATATTTATTTCATACTTCTTACAGTTGCTGAAATAAAAAAAAATTAATATGGTCTCCATTATGACTAGGGAACTATCTCGCTCAAACCACCTTAAGAAGGGATTTCAGCTATTTTCATTAAGATGGACAATGTCACTAGGATCTAGGAAATTACTTTCACTTTCCTTGTAAAATACAGCAGGTTAGCTACACAGAGCACGTACTTTTACCATGGTAGTAAATGCATGAGAGTTGGATTAAAGGGTAGTAAATACAAGCATTACTGGATAGCATATTATTGAAGATATAAGAAGTTAATGCAATTACATTTTATAGCCTAGGTTTACATGGAATTTTGTAAGGAATGCTCAATACCAGAGCTCCCCATTACTAACCCACGAATTATTAAATACCGCTACAAAAGATCATGAAAACGGCATAAAAAATTTTCCGCATTTGCCGATAGTAATATTTGGAGAATTTTTTCGATCCATCCCACAATCTAACAACTAGGAATATATTTATTATGCCCATACCCTATTAAAAGACGAAAGACCATTACGTTATGAACAATATAAAGTGCAGAAAACCCAAGAAACAAGAATAACACTTTAGAGATACCACTAAGAAAAAATAGCCACAACCCGGGCAAGCAAATTCCCGAGGACAAAAGACCAATGGCGAGCAGTAAAGAAACGCTAATTTTTTAATTGAAGTGATAGGTATTCCACGAAATTAAAAGTCATTTAATCGCGTTCACTCTCGTGGGCATTTCCCGCTTCCACGGCTAAAAAAACTAAGCTGACTTAGGCATCTCAAACATTCCTCGTTAACCATGAGACACAACGACTTGCGCGCTTCCTTACATAACATCGACAAGAAAGCAAGTGAGGCAATTTACGAGGCGGGGGCGAGAGAGCTGTTTCATTCGGTGAGGGAGCCACCTAAGCATTCCCGAGCAAGAGCGGCTGCACACAACGAATGCAACAACGAGGAAACCTCGTCGGCTGTTCAAGTCTCCGGGGACAGCTGGCGTGGGTACGTGTGCGCGCTCCAGTCCTTTTACTGTTCGAAGAAAGGACTTCATCCCGCGAATGAACTGGGATGAGAAACAAATCCACCCCTGACGTTTTTCTTCTCAAGGGGAGGCGAAGTTGGAACGGCATTAATGGGGTGGAGGATGGCGGAACAGTCCTCCACGAAGAGGATCGGGCTAGTGGTTGGTGGGGAATGGGCGTGGTTAGGGGACTTGAGGGCGGATAGCGTGACAAGTGAAGGGTGAAGGGCGGCCGACGCTGGATGGAGGGAGAGGAGGGATTCCCTAGCGAGTGGGGAGAGGGAAAAATGGAAACTCTGATGAATGAAAGCCGGGAAGGGAGGAAGCGTCGACGACTCCTTCGCGAGGCTGGGAGGAAAAAGAAAGAGTATGTCTTAGGCGAGGCGGGAGAATAGAAGCGGTGGTTAAGATGACCGCTGGCACAGGGACGCGGAAGCCATCCTCGCGATGAAGGTGGAAGCTTCGACGATGGTGGAAAAAACCGAGGAATGGAGAAAGACTATCGGCAGGTACCTGCCGATCGCTGAAACGAAAACGGAGGCCTTGAGTGCTGGAAAGGAGGTAAAACAACGAGACATGCCGACACGTCTAGTTCGCAACAATCCATAAGCGATTTGCCCCCGATATTAAATTTTTATTTTGAAATGTCCGTCACCATTTCATGATAGAGTTAAGTTCCGGCACTGAATGCAACGCAAGATCACTAAAGCTATTCCATAATGACAGAAATATTGCGCAAACACAGAGCCAGCTCCTCAACTGTCAAACAGACACACTTTTACGCGAACAAACAGTACTGTGTTCATTAGTAGCCGATTTTTACGCTTCCTAGCCGTTAAGAATATATTTAAAAATATGGCAAAAACACGATAACACGATTAACACAATAAACCCTTACCCAATTGAATAAAAGAACAATTAAATCAAAACAATATTTATATCTAGGCCCAAGGTTTATCCTGGGAGAATGCCGCTAGTTAGAATTTCTTGGGGGGCACGGATATCCTCTCACGAGGAATAACAGGTAAATCACTTACTTAAAGTTTTATTCTTTACCCTAAAGCTATTTTCAATACATTCAACGCTTGAGCACTAGGAACTACAAAATATTTTGGTGATACCAGTAAAATTAGTTAACATGCTCAGCCAAAGAATCATTTTCACTGCATATGGAACGTTTGAAAGCAAAGGTTCGTCATACGAAAATCACAATCACCACATCAAGGGAATACGAAAATATTACACATGGATTCACTATCCTCTCACCCTCCGGAGCATATAATTCTAGTAAATGAAGGATCAAGTTAGAACCAGTAGCTAAAGTTGATGTTTACATTAGTTTTTTGCTAATCGGGAAAACTCTCAGGTGTTCAACTGCATATGACGAAGGAAATACGCGGTCATATTTCCATGAAACTTTCTTGCTTTACTACCCAGAAGCGTTATTAAACAAACATGGCCACACGTTCTTACGGATGAATGCATACAAGCATGAGAGCTCAAATGGCGACATCCTCTCCAGCCGTGGACCCCACGTCCGCAATTACAAAGGCATGGCATCTAAAACGAATAAAAAAGTATAACACGTGACAGCCACGCTCGCAGTGATGAAGGCAGCATGACGTAAAAAGGAGATAAAATTCAAGTCACCGTTCATACGCTTGAATCATCTTGAGAACCTACCACTGAAACTTGAGATACCTAAAACGTTAAGAAATATGAACTCATTTAAATTAATGCTAATACGACAGGTCGACAGAGAGAGCTACTACGGCTAACACTGGCCAATTATATTAAATTACATCTCACTTAGTCAGCATTATATCAATAAAATTTTTCTTACAGCAATCAATTTTTAATTTACCACTCTTTTAAATTAATTTTAAATCTAATTAAATTTAATGAGGTATGGCCACAGCGAAATAACGTCGGAAAAAAATACTTTGGAACTCACCAAACCAATTTCATATCACTACGGACAATAATACTGACTAAAGCAATAAATACTACTGCGAGCAATGTCAATGTAGCATACTTGAACATCAATGCTATTAATGACTGTATAGTTTTTGGCATGCTCTACCTTGTAATAGACTGTGTTGTCTATCTACATTCATTTTCTGAGCCACCCTGATGTGTATAACATTTGTAGAATGGGATGCTGCTCTAGGAGGCATGTTCTTTTTCTTCCCTTGGCCATCACGGCGAATAATTATGCAATTTTAATTTTCAGCTAGTGATGGTAATAACCATTTATTTTTAAACCTGTAATATCCTGTAATATGTTCTGAGCAAACTCTCCTCTAAAGACATTACAGTTAACGCACTATTTTGGCAATTGCTCACAGAACTACATGTATACATGTCGTATTCCGATCTTACTCGGTGTAGCCATAAAAACCAGAATCAGCTTCTTACTGAATTGAGGAACAAAAAATTAGGATGCCATTGGAAATAAATATAGCAAAAAAAAACAGCAGGGACTATAGAAGAAAAACTTTACACAATAGTTTTGCACTAATGTCAGTGATATGTTTAACTACCCTCTCTTTATTCCGCCTACGTAGAAAGTCTCAAGTTTACTTATGGTAACTACATGAACTTGAAGTTTTTTTCAGATTTGTGCATATCGTACAGTGAATGAATGCGGTAAAGGTTTATGACAAGACGCTAAATTTGTACAGCTAAAACGGCTTACAGTAACTCACAGACATACTCCTCGCACGCTCACGTACTGATCGGTCGCAATGTCACGATTTGGTCAATTTCCGCTTCGGTACTATTGATACCCGAGACCAAGAAAATTTACCAACGCGGATATGCACGTCATTGAATTTGAAGCATGAACTCAAAAGCCACCCGCGGTATGCGTACGCACAAACATGACTCGGCAATTCGAACAGTTGACTTCACACAACCTCCCATCAGCCCATTAAACGGGGGAGATGGGAAGGCGGGAGAGCGGAAGGGTGCGGACAGTGAGTAAATTGCATTTCCTTGGTCCCAAAAGCGTTCGCGACACGAGAACCAAGAGGCCATGAAGTCGCAGACTCCTTAGTCTAATGTCTAGAGCAAAGAGGTGTGGCCCTTGAGCCGTTCCGAGTCGATCGGCCACGTCTCGAGGTGGGTGGGTGGCGTTTGTCACTGGCCTACGCCCCATCACTGCATTGCAAAATGCATGGGGGAAGGGGGAGAGGGGGTAGACAAAAAATAAAGAAGAAGGGATCGAATGGAAAGCCTCCCATCCCGCACGATCCAGGATTCGAACTCCCTGATGAAGCGTGGAGAGCCGCGGCTCGGTATGCTTCACTTGACATCGACCATTTACCACGTCATAACTTTTTACTCCGATTCCATTAACGTCGGAGCTCGCAAAAACTGAGCGAAAACAAAACCAGAAAACGGAGGAGAAAATGAGAGATGGGGAAAAAATACGGGAGAGATATCAGCACCATTGCTAGACCCTGGTAAACCAATCGCTGCGGTCTAAATCAGCCTTCTAGAGCCATGTACACCAATGCCCCTAGTCAGCAAACGCTGGCAGTGAGAATGGACGTAATAATTTTTCCTTAATCACCAATAAACTGTCCGCAGGATGAAATGAAATCATCAAATTAATCGATAGAGCCTCAGGGAGTAATATCACACAAAATCTGGCATTGCATTAAATAAGCGTTATTATCTGGAAGTGGTCTTTCCTAGGTCCTCAAAAATACTTCTATTACTTCACAAAACTGGAAAACGCACATTAACATGAGTGCCTCGGGACACCTTGACGCAAGTTTAATCATTTCCTGAGTAACTCTCAGTATAGGACCACTATATGCCAGCTCCATTCAAAGAAAATTCAGGTCCCATAGGAAGGGATATGCTAATATCCTTACCTAAATAAATGATTCCTTACATCGTCACGGCAGTGAATGAGCGATCTTCCTCAAAAACATTCTTTGGCAAAATGACAGGCTAAGACAATGATCCACGATACATTTTGACATTGTTACGACGCAGTTCATAAATAGCTAAGTTAACAATAGTCACAAAAAATCAGCGGTCGAATTTGTTCACATTCTCACTGTCCATCGGTACTTAAGCAGGTTCTACACAGGTTCAAAAAGGAACTATGTACTTCAATAGTGGTTAATTCCTTTAAGGCTTAAAAAGCAACATTCGTAACAGAAATCAGTGGAGGCGACAATTGATTCCATTTTTGCCACTAACAATAAGAAAAGGCTGTCAGGCAGATGCAAATAGGAATATTTGGAGGAAGAGTGGAGGGGAAACTTGGTGAATATATAAGCCTGCTCTCAAAGCCAGAGGTTCAATAGTTTGACGTCTCATCCGGAGGGCAGAGTAGATACTTTCAGTGCTCTCAAAATAACACTCAATATGGGATAGGAATTGCACCGAATTGCCTATGCCTGGATTCGCGCCCGACATGGAAAGTCAGTTTTCCAGCCACCACACCAACCCACACACACCTGCATTTGCCAAAGACAAAATAGCTATAGACTAAGAGCAGTGCCACAACACAAGAGGGATAGAGGCTGAGAAAAAGTGTCCTTCCTGAGAAAGCGTTTGGCCAGCGAAATTGATGTGCTAATGAGAGGCCAGAGCAGTAATTATGGAACTACTGTCAACGATAGGTGCCCAGTGACACCGTGCCTGATGATTCCACATTTATACCGTTATCAAAACAAGTTCCTTATGCCAACGTTGGTGAAGGGTGACACGTGGCAACAATGAGTTTCATACAACTCGATACTTCACGATCGAAACATTCGCGATAGACCACGAGGGGGGGTAACGTGAGTGAGCGCACGCGTTCCTTGGGAGGGGTCTTTCCGCACGCGGGGGTCCAGCGGCGGAGGTGACGTCGTCGGAGGGCGTCGTAAGGACGTTGACGCTCCTTCGGCCCCTCTCCCCATTCCCTCCCTCCCCCCACACATACACAGGTATCCCACCCATCCCCTTTCCCCCCGTATCCCCTTTCACGCTCCACTGTGTTTGAATGGAGGAGGATGCGGCCGGCGGGTGGGAGCGGGGCGAAGGGGGGGGGGGGAATAGTCGAGCGGAGTAGGATGAGAAAAGAGCGCTTCCTAAGAAACCGAAAGAGTGAGTGAGAGAGAGAGGAGGTAAGATGTTCAAGAAAAAATAACATGAAACATACGGGAGTGAGAGAAGATTTACGGGGGCCGAAAACTTACGAAGCCAAGGTCCAAGTTAATAGTTCTTTTTCTGACACGTAAACGTCCAAATAAATTCACGTGATCGCAGAAGGGGTTTTGAGAGAGTCTTTTCCCTGGAAACGAGACAGTCACGTCGAGAGCAAGTCAAATCTCGCGATTGTTTGCCGCCTCATTATCCGAAATTTCACTGACGCATGGATTGGGAGGTTGTTCACGGGGGGTGATTTCTCAATTAAAGAAGTTTTTCGATAACACATGATACCTGCGGGATTTCCTGCGTTTTTTTCATTCATATTAAAAATGAAGAAAAAAACGCAGCATATCCCTCAAATATTATTTTTTATTGTTAAAGATGCTGCGAGAATCTTTATACTAAAGATGTTTTGTTCAACTACTCCACAAAGTATGCATAGTATGTACCTACATACAGTGTGCATAGAGCAATACGAGCGGTTACGCACAAATGGGATAACAGAATTGTACAGTTTACACCTACGATCTAAGAAAACGAGAAAAATGAAATCGATTTAAGATTTCAAATTCATACGCATGGTCCTAATTCCAGACTTAAAAGACCATTTTATACCCTCCTCGTTATTCGTGCAAAACATTCTGTAGTGGCATCCAAGTAGTCATAGATTTATGAAATACCAAGAACCACAGCCACGTAAATAATTATCCTTATCATACAACTATTTGGGACCGATACATAATGGATGCCACTACTGTATCAGCAGTGATGTATTGCTATTATTTACAACTCTTGCGACCTGCTAATGGCATCAATGTGGGTACAAATAATATAAATACCGATAATAAGGTATTGAAACCCGTATTTTAGTGATCTGTAACTATCATTGATTGTGAGTGGCGACGATTTTATAACAGAATATTGTGGTAAAAACACTACGTCATTAATGATGTAAGGGAAGCAAGAAAGGCCAAAGAAATATACTTCAGGAGAGATGCAAAGAGGTAGAAGACCACATGAAGGCTGGAAACCTTGAAACAGCTTACAAAACAGTGAAACATTTCTTTGGAAATAGAAAGATAGCATGCAGTACCCTACTAAAAGAAAACAACACAATGGCCGATGAAAAGGAAGAAATCGTTGAAGTATGGAAATTATATTTGGAAAAACTTTATGGAGAAGATGAAGAAGCAGTAGAAAATGACATTATTGAAGACGAAGCCACTGTAAACCACCATTAAATAGGCGACAGAATTATTCGTGAGGAATTCACGATCACGATTTTAAAGCCATTATATATAAACACAAGAAGGCCTCTGGAATTGACACACTTCCTGAAGAACTTATTCAAGCATCTGGGGATGAGGTGAAAAACATTTTATACCAGCTGGTGGGTACCATACAGGGAAACTACCTGAAGATTTAAAAAGTGTGTCATTGTACCAATACCCCAAATAACTACAGCAAAATGTTGTCAACAATATCGCACAATTAGTCTTATCTCCCATGCCTCTAAAATATTAACAAAAATAATACAGAAAAGAATAGAAGGAAAGATTGAGGACATGCTCACTGAAGACCAATTCGACATTCAGGAAGGGAAGAGGCACTCGAGAGGCGATCTTAGCATTAAGATTAATCATAGAAAAGAGAATTCGAAAGAACCAGGACGTCTTTATTGCTTTCATAGATTTTGAGAAATATTTTGATCGTGTGAGGTGGCAGCAGCTATTTCAGATTCTGAGGGAGATAGGAATAAAGTAACGAGACCGTCGAATAATATGGCATGTATACAAAGAGAAGATAGCTGTTATAAGATGCGGTGCACACCAGAGAGAAGCTAAGATAAGAAAGGGGGTGAGGCAAGGCTGTTCCCTGTCTCCGCTGCTGTTTAATGCATACATACAGAGAGCTATGGATGAAGGACGAGAAAGGTGGGGAGAAAGTGGTGGAATAAGAGTTCAAGGCAGACAGATTGATATGCTACGATTTGCTGATGACGTAGCTGTATTAGCAGATAGTGAAGAAAGCATATCAAATATGCTGAGGGAGTTTGAGGCAGTCATTAAAAGATGCAATATGAAAATCAACGGAGAAAAGTCAAAGATCCTTGTCATGAGCAGGAGGGGAGCGGACGCAGAAGTCACGCTTAATGGTCAAAGACTCGATACAGTACAGGAGGTCCAATACCTTGGAAGCAAAATCACATCAGACTGAGATAGTGCCAAATATCTCATCAGTAGGATTAATCAGGGCAAGGCAGCTTTTAATCAGATGAAAGGGCTCTTAACTTCCAACAACATTAATTTGCGTTTAAGAAAACTCCTACTGAAGACATGTGTGTGGAGTGTTTTGCTTTATGGAAGTGAGACATGGACACTTGGTACGAATAGAAGAAAGAGAATAGAGGCCTTCGAGACGTGGTGCCACCGGAGAATCCTTAAAATATCTTGGATGGAGATGGCGACAAATGAAACGGTACTACGGAGAGCTGATGAGGTGCCATGTCTGTGGAACACAATGAGAAAGATATGAGACACCTGGATAGGCCACATTATAAGACATGAGGGACTATTAGAAACCATTGTAGAGGGCTCAGTTCCGGTTAAAAATGCGAGAGGCAGACCCAAAAAGGAATATGTCAAACAGATTTTAGAGGATATGGGCTGCCATTCTTACTTGGAGTTAAAGAGGTTGGCTCAAGATCGGGTGGAATGGAGACGGAACACGACTGCTGCAAACCAATCTACGGATTACTGACCAGAGAAGAAGAATTAATGATAATCAGGATCAACAGAGAAGCCCCATGGAAATGGGGAGGGACTAGGATCCCCAAAGGGGCTATGATTTCGAATGTGTTCTTCATAGCGAAAAAAATTCACAGATTTATAAAGAGCATAGTTCCGTTTATTAACTCAACTACCTACTTTAAAGTGTGCATTAACGTGACCACCAGGTAAACATTGTTTTGAACCCAGATTAACCCAAAGTTCTGGGCCACATAACAAAAAGCACAATGAATAGTTTAAATATCCCGCCAATTTTGAGCGCATCTGAAAATTTACAAAAAAGCGATTCACCCACAAATTTGCAATGTAAGCGAGATGAAACCATCATCTGAACTTGTGAGAATATTATCTTTCCGGAACTTATCGACTTTAATGTAAAGGCAAAGAGTAAACGTGAGCGTAAGTATCCCACGTCGTCTAATCACAGTGTGGTCGACAAAGCATAATATTTTCAGTCATGCATGTTCGCAAGGACAGAGTATACCGAAAAATGGGAGTAATAAAATTGCATTTTTCCTATCCCCATAACAAAATCATCAGTTCTTTAGTCTCTCCTACTACGTATACTAGTATCTTCCAGGACCCAAATGTAACCAAGGTAGTTTCTCTATTTTTCTCACCTAGATCAATAGAAAAGTGACATTATCATTCGTATAAGATTAGCATTAAAGTGACTCACACTTCTAAAATAATGTCGTAAAACACAGTTGTACTAAGGCCTAATATCGTATTTGCATCATCTCACGAGACTAATGGAAATTAGAACGTGTGAGCACCATTCTTAATTATTAAAATATTTTGCTTTCATGGGTGTGTTATGCATTTGTGAAATTGACACAAATGAAAGACTAGTCTACGCTGATAAAAACACATAATTTATAAATACAACTAAATTCTAAAACATTACACATATTGGCAGGCCAATTTATCCATTAAGCTCAAGTCAAGAAGTACACCTTCTTATAATGATACACGGAACGACTTTTAGAATGCCAAACCATGACGTGCTCTTTCAGCAAGACATTTTCCGAGTTTACTAAATATATTTCTGTGGGAAGCATTATTATTTTCAGACAGGTAATTAAATTCAATTCACTAGGAAAGGCGAAAGCAACAGCGGGAGGTAAGAAATGTGCACTTGCTGCAATCAACATCAACAGAGACCGGCGACATTTCCTACGCAAGCGGAGAGCCAGCCCCGCAGCAGCCGGCACCAGGGCGGACGGATACCAACCAGACTGCCTTTCCACCCGCTCTCTCGAGCATCCGATGAAGAAGGAAAGGGCGTCCACGAAAAGAAAGCGCGAATCATCATTCTGTCGAATACACCTCACGACCTTCAGCCCATGATCCCGAAGGAATCGAAAAATTAAAACACAGAAGGGGACTTATTTGTACACATAAACATAAGCATCAAGCAAAAATGGTCCGTGAGGTTTCGCAACGGAGATCAGAGTTATTCTGGAATATGAGGTAGAAGGAAATTTGTCATGATGTCATTGAAATTCTACCAATAGTTTCATTTCTAAAAAATAAAAAGAATTTTAAATTTCAAACATATATTGTGGCGTGAAACAGCTCGAATCAAATATTAAAAAAATGTTTGAAACCTAGCGGGATCAAACACACATCTATTAAAAGTTACTTGAGTTAAAACTTACAACAGTACTTGCTAGATCTCATCCATAAACTCCAAGAGTAAAATAGTAAAAAACGGTTGCGCACTTAAAATTCGACATATGCCAAACTATATCCAATGACAGTACTGCCTATTTTAATAAGTGGATTGAGCTTCAGCAAAAAGTCTTCACATTTAAAAAGGTATATTCAAGATATCATTACAGTTTAAAGCATTATTATTTTATAACGCAATACTTTACACTTCGTTTTTCGCAACGCAATACTTTACACTTCGTTTTTTATACATGATTCAGCCGTGATGGCATGATGATTTACGGACGAACATATGACTTAAATTTCTGGTTTTTGTATTCTCAGAGACCAATTTCAAGACTGAGCTACGATTCTGATTACAATAACGCTTCTCTCACGAATACCGGATTGGTGCAGTGGCTGTAGTGCTGCCTTTCCATACCAAGAACCTGAAATCGCAACCCGGCAATGGCAGAGAATTTTTAGTTTCTAACCTGAATGTCGTATGAGGAGCAGCTCAAGTGCAGTACCCTTTCTAACGCCAAACTTGAGGACCTATTCGCGCCTATCGCTAGAGTACGCTCATATAGACGACATGCACCTATCTCCCCACGCTTTAATCCTACGTATACCAGCCTACGAACCTATCTTTAATGGTACAATCGAAAGTTGCAAGTTCTTAAAATTATACTTTGACGCTTCTTTCACCGGTGTCACTTCTACCGATCAGAAAGCGAAAGTAACGCCATGTGATATTTTTATACCAAGAAGGAAAATGGCGGAGTTAGAGGAAATCCTACTTTATGACAGCGCCTTCAACACTCTGCGGGTAATTATCAATCGTCACACGGTCGCATAAAATATTTTCCCAATAAAGCCTCCCAAACGTAAAAGTGCAATTACTAAAATATCGACCGCTCCATGACTATGGTCACAATCATATAGGTAATCTTCCGCTTATTCGTTATCAACCATAACTAAGCGAATAATTTTATGGTAGATTTTAAATAATATTTAGGGTCTACATGCACAACTCCAACAAAAAGTTACCCAATACGCAATGCTAAATCTATTTAAAGGTATATGCAACACTTTCACACGCTTCTGAAGCATTACCTTACGATCGATACCCGTATTTTAAGGGCGATTATCAGGGTGGCCAAAAAAAAACAGTAACTCTCCAAACGAGAGATTCAAAAGGAACCGCGGCAAAAAAGGGATGGCGGAGATAATGGTGTGGGTCACAGAGAGCAAACGTTGAGATCTCTCCGGCGGTGGGGGGGGGGGGGAGCATACCCGGGGAACACTTCTGGGATGCTCTTCTGACTCTCTTCGCTGAACGAGACTTGGTGAGTTATTCAAGTCGTTTGCATAGGGAAAAATTTTATTCATACGTTTTTTTTCATAGGAATGCAACCACCAAGATTATTTTAAGAATTGATCACTAAATTAAACCACACACGTGGTTTTTCGCCGAGAATTCCAGAGCGGAGATTTCTGCACAGAGTACGACATGAAAAACTATGCGATGTGGTGATAACCTGATAAAATTTGATTTCCGCACTACGTACTTTTTTACCCCAAAATATAGAATCACATAGGATTTTCTTCAGTGCACATCTACGGATAGAATTATGAAAGCAGCGAGATTGTCTCAGTCACTATCTCATCACTGTTTCCGCGTTTGGTGTCCAAAGATTGGGATTACAATGTAATCGGTAAGTATGAACGAAGCCTACACCAGGAGATCGAGCTAATGCGGTGGTCAGAGAGTGGATTCCTATGATGAGGGTACCAGTTTGATTCCCAGCCTTGACGGTGATTTTTAATGGGAATCCTGACTCCTGCTTGGGTGAAATTGGGGAGCATTTCTAGTATTCCGTAGCTCAGATGGGGCGTAAAACACTGCTCCACCTTTCGTTAATAGTGGTTTAATGTCATCATTCATTACCCCATTCCCGCAGTAATTCTACCTTTATCAGCCCGCTTAACCCTCCTACATGGTTCAAATAAGGTCATTTGTCAGTCGCCGTCCCAAATGACTACTTCTACTTTTATATAAATGGACCATAATACTCAAAGTAAAAGGTGAAAGATAAACAGTCATTTTTCATGTTCACTGATTTCCACAGGTAACATTACGGATTTTTTATCCGCATAAAATAAACCGTTCAAAAAAAATTGAAAAAATACTCAAGTTTCTCTTCGAAACTTCAGAGGGACCCTTAATACAAAATTCACTGTCTCCAAAGACGATAATCAAACGTTAGCGGTTTACTATCCAGTAGTATATTTTCGGAGCTAACCGAAAATCACAACGATCACATATTCCCAAATTACATTATAAATCTGACATTCTTGGAAAAATTATCACCCGAAAGAAACAGAACTATAAGAGTAAATTTTAAAAACGTATCATCCATTTAACTGTATACATGTTGAGAACTCCAACTCGGTAAATACTTACACTTTTCGATTCAAACACAAGATATCGCCTTCAAGGAGATCAATTGGCAATGAATGTACACCTTTTGTACATAAAAAGTTAAGTATACGACGGATTAAAATTTTTGAGAGAGCGAACAAGAGTCACGGTGACATTCACGGAGCTATCACTCACAGAATTCGATGCTATCTGCAGTTATACTACATGTATGTACACGGGCACCGTTCCGACATCCTTATGGCCTTCCTCGTAAAGTTCGCGGCCACGGACGGAGGGAAGCTGTGATTTTATGCCTCGGCGGAAGAGTGGCAGTGATGGCACGGCGGTGGCCGGGTCGACGCGGAATGCGAAGAGGGGAAGGAGGGAGGGAGAACTTCTTCTTGGGACGGGAGGATCGGATGCTGCTGCCTCTTGCTGCGGGAACATGCCCCGAAGGCACGCCCGTCTCGGGTTTCACCCTTCGCGGTTCGAGAAACGGACGCTAGGCGGCAGCACTGTCCGAGGATACGTGAAGTAACTTAGCCGCGAGGAGAAACTTCTCTTGCTCACGAAGACAAGCACAAGAACGCAAAAAGATTGACCTCTAAATACTAACTCCTAGAGAAGCGAATCAACCCTAAGATAAAAAAGCCTCAGGAAAAACATGGGTAAGGTGATAAATATCTTACAGAAAATACTCAATTTCCACAGAAAATTTGTAGCACCAACCAAGGCTTCGGCAACTTGTGCCATTATCGAGGTGAAGGAAATAAGGATTGCGAGCTTAATGCAGTTTTTGGACAAAAAAACTATATACAATTTGGACCAATACTACATAAAGCTCGCGATCCTAAGTTCCTTTAACTTGATAATGGCACAAGTTGCCGAAACATAGGTCGAAGAAATAAATTCTCTGTGGAAATTTACAGTTTATTCTTTAATAAGCTATCCGTCACACATCTCCACAAGTTAATGCTTGATACCATTAATTTTGTACGGGAAAATTGATTGCGACCCGCAAATGAAAGGATTCATAACAATAAGTTCCAGGGGTTTCGGTTGAATTAAAAGGTGAAGATCATAATACGATGTTACAGAAAATTTCTCCCCAAGATAATAAAGAAGATGATCCCATTCCTATTGTCGGAGAATTCAAGAAGGCACTCCAAGACCGAAGTTCTTCGAATTCTGACAAAATAGACAAAAACCTGTAATCCACTCGCAGAGAAGATCACAACCATTCGTAGAAACTATATAACCAGGGTACGTTAGCCAAAACTGTCTCTATTGAAGCAAAATTAATTAAATGCGTCGGGTAGCCTGATCCATACTTCAGCACAGTCCAACACTCTCTCGGCAGATAACTGGGTCGAATTAAAAAAAGAAGCCGGATACGATAGTGCGTGCGCATATGTTTAACAAAAGATATGCCGTCTGATGGCAGGTAAATAAAAAAGAAAATAGGCATGAAAACAAGAAATGAAAAAATAGAAGAAAAATTATAAATAAATATATTCTGAATAAAAAATTGGAACAATTTGAAATTGAATACACACGGAGAAAAATACTAACCTCAATCCTACTATGAGCTGATTCTGCTATTTCTGTTAAGGCAAAATTGAAGATTAATGAGGTTTCACCAGATGCGAATGGATTTGAAAGGGATGAAGTTTTCCTGAAACTGGAGTTGACTTTTTCGCATACCATATGAGGAGAAAGAAAGGGATGGTAGGTCAACGGAGCCGTTAAACAATAGTAAACATTAGTTCTTTCAAAACGTTCATGTGGGAATTTCCCAAGGATACACCATGTTTAATAGAAGCATTTCAAAACACTCGTTTCATAGTAAGAAGGACAACTCTGGAGTCATAAATATATTTCATTCCAAGAGACCGATGAGCTATTGCTAGGGAAGTGAAAAGTAAAAACAATATCCAAGTCAGAAGCGAAGCAATGACGAACAGAAAGCATAGTTGGGGAACAATTTTAGAGTATCTGACTTAGGGTACAGAAGAATGAATGCGGGTTACCGATTTTCCACGGTAATGAGTAATTTGGAAATGTCTTTATTCTTCAGGTTTCCGTGAGGTGTTTAATTACTTCATTCTATTATCGGGTTACATCGCGATTTTTTGTTTCGTAGACAACGTTTCTCACCCGGTGGGCGTCTTCAGGTCGAAGTGCGACATGAAGAAGCCTCCTGGACGAGAGATGAAACATCTACAAAGCAAATAAACGTGATGTAAACCGATGATAAACTGAAGCAATTAGCAATGTATTACCTATTAATACAAAGCCCAAGAATGTGAAAATCATAAGGATTATAATTTTTTATGCAATGCATTATGTATTCCATATAATATGCATTTCCTCGAAATTACACTTTTGTTTAAACTACGTTGACAGCCAATAAATTATTTACTATTTGCTAATATTTTTAAGTCACCGACATCAAAAATAAGCAGAGATCATTTCGTAGAAAGATCAATTCCGACACCGACGAACCCTAATCCCATTTTTCAGCTCTGCGAAATTGTTTGCACGCAGTGTACCTTCATGGCTTTCGCGTAAATTTGTGCCAGTCATTACTTACAACAAGATAATGAAATAGTTCAAGGAACACGCACAATATTCCTCGGGACTAAGGGTATGCATGTTGGGAAGAGGGGAACAAAACAACGCCAACTTAATTCAGTTTCCACGCCTCTCCTCCTTTCCAGGCAAAAGACCCACCGTGTCGCCCCCAAGTGTAAATTTCCCCCGACCACGAGGCACCTAATGGAACAACAAGCCCCGGATGACCAAGCGGAGGGAGTGGGGGAGGTGGGGACGAGGGGGGAAAAAAACTTGTCTCCTAATAAGCAAGAAGGTGCAAACAAGCGGGCAGGCCGATGAATGTCCCACCACCTTGAGACCAATGTCGGGTACACCATATCGTGAGACTATCTTTCGCCTTCCCTCCACACCTGGGACCTCTCTCTTCCTCTCGATGGCCGAAGGCCTTCTACCCTCGCCTCCACCCTCCTTCCCGTACTCCCCCGCGACCCCTTTGTCCCCCTCCTCTTCCATCCCATCACCTCCCTCCCCACCCTTATCGAAGCCAAGAGACGTGCGAGAGGCGGTGTGCGGTGGTGTGGGAAGGAAGGCCGACGCTTTTCCCATTCTGCCCCCGGGGGAGAGGAGACCCGAAAAGGTGTTGCGAAATAAGAAGACGGCTGAATCCACCGGGGAGGAGGGGGGGGGGGCGAGGGCGAGGGGGGCGAGGATGGCGGGGGAGAATGCGGGTTCGGATTGAGCGGCCGCGGCGAAGGGGGAGGGTCAAGGGGCGAGGGCAAAGGAAGGGGAGATTGGGAACGCATATACATATATCGGGGGCAGGAGGAAAGGCCCGGAATAATATATCGGAAAAGCAATTAAGAGCGGAAGGTGAGAGTGATAGTGGGCTTTCCGGTTCAATTCCCATTTGCTGAGCGGGGTCGCGAGAGGCTGACCCTCCCCCTCACCACCCTCCCCCACCCCCCCTCACCACCCCCTGGGGTGGGAGCGAAGTAGAAGTAGTGGTCGGCCTTTGGTCAACCACCCTCGGGGAGCGGAGAACTGCGGCGGTGAGCCATGTTAGTGCGTTCCCTGAGAAGGCGCCGAATCTCGGGGAACATGCAGGGAGTGACACCCGATACCAGACCATGAAAGCACCGCTGAAGAGTACAAGGCGACCGTGATGTGCATCGAATATGCTAAACAAATATTTGTAAGGCCGTGTACAACGATTACCCCATTAGAGAGGGTCGTCAAGTCAAGAATGTACGTACACTTGAGCTCAGCTTTTACAGTCATTTATCTTCTTGAATAGATTACGTCAGCCTTTAAGGTCTTTTCACTATACGATAATTTTCATTAATGGTTAAAAAAACAATAAAAAGGAAGGTCGTATATATTTGGAATGCTTTAAGTTGTTTCAAGCCAAAGTATTCACGTCAACGTAACCTTAATGGAACTGAAAATAAAAGAAAATGTAAAGAAACGATTCGATAATTAAAAGTGCTCGTCCAAAGAAAGTAGGAAAATAAATTAATATAACTACTTGCAGTTGCCTGCGTAATATTCTCACATCTTACCTTAGCCTGAGAGCACAACATTACCCTACTAAAGACAAGCACAACACAGCCTATTCGACGATATTTATTATTCACAAACAGACAGCAGTAAAAACAACTTGGACATGAATCACACCACAATCAACGACAAGGAAAATTTCATTGTCTAAAATAGAAAAATATCATGAAACTAGATTACTAACGGTAGACTTAACATGGGCTCCTTTAAAGCTTGATCATTACGCCATATTAAGGAAAACTAAAGTAGCCCACATCAATTCTCGTTTAGACCGGCCTACGCGCCCTGGTATTCACATAAAGCCCTCACTCGGCCTCAAAAAGGATCCCTAAAACCTCCGTATTTGCAACTCATAAAACCTCCCCATTCCCAACAAACCGATGCCGTGGAAATCTTTGCAAAGCGACTGCCTTTCCGTAAGGGACAAGAGAGAGCGCTGCTGCGCAAGAGAAGCGAGTGGGTTCGCAAAAACGAGACCGCGGGATACCCCGAAAAGGGTATAAGAGAACGGGGTGGCACGATAAGATGGGGCAAGGGGGAGAATGGGAAGGCGAGGGCCACCACGCAAGGGACAAGCGGCTCAGGGGGCAAAGGGGACGAAAGGAACTGGGAGGGGGGACAGAAAGCAACCCTGAGGTACTCCCTCTGTTTAAAGGAGGGGAGACGATAAAATGGAGGGAAGGGTATCGAGGTAATGTCGGGTGAGGAAGACGGGGAGAAGATAAGAGGTTGAGGGATGGAGAGGGAGGAGGAGGAGGCAAAAAGGAGGAAGGAAGGAAGGGAGAATGGAGAGAAAAGCCCGGAGGTCCACTCACTTTTTGCGAAGTGGGAGCTCGGTGGGAGGGGTTTGGGCGTCCCTGCCGCCCGGGAGAAGGGGGCTAATTAATTTCCTCCGTTAATCAAGCCGCTGTCGGGCCGGCTTCACGACTCGCCCTCTACCCCACTCTCCGTCCCTCCTCCCACCAACCACCCCACCTCCCCCCAATGCGCCACCACTCCACATTTGGCTGCTGCGGAGTAAAAAGGGATGAGAGGTCTTTCCATGATGGAACGAAGACCGACCAGGAGAGAGGGCGGGCGGAAGGTGGGAGGGAAGGGTGAGCCGACAGAGGAAGGCATATATACAAGGGGTGAGCCTTGTGTACGTGAGTGTGTGGAGACTGTCGGATGTGGGGAGAGACGTTTTGAAGCTTAAGGGTGGAGTGTGGGCGGGTGGACGTTTGGTCAGTTCCTCCTCCGGGAATCGCAGAGGTTGACCAGAAGCTTAAGAAAGGGAGATCGGAAAATAAAAGGCCTCAAAAAGCTCCACGCTATGCCCCGTTACGCGTTTTTTTATGATCGGTAAACTTATCTCATAACTAAAATTAACTTTAAGTGACACTGCTTTTTCGGACTAAATCATCCTCGAAGATTAATGCTTTTCGAATCGGAGAGACATTCTAAAACGGACTCAAGGTTAATTAATATATTATATATCGTATGTTTCATTTTAATGAAAAGTTGCCAAGTGGTTGCGTAATCAATTGCGAGCTTAGGTGTTGGATAATTAATTTTACTCTTGGCCCTGCCGTCACAGAGGAGCATAATGGTTCCCCAAAAATTCCTCTCAAAAATCACCTCGTTCCTGGGCATTGCACTAAATGAAATTACGCCAGGAGTGGATGGAAAGATGCACAATAAAGACTATTAGCGTGAGATAGATCCGAATTTATCAATTTCTGCCAAGCAGTACGACAAAAATTTACTTTGATAAGGAGACGCAGTGATATGCATCCACTAAATAGAATCCTAATCTGTTAATGTATTACTCGACAAATGATAGCATTCACGACAGACTACATGAATATTACATAGGTAATTCTAGCATTTAATAAAAATAACTTGGAATTAATACATACCATAAATAGTTTTTTTAGCACAGGTTACGCATAGCCTACAGTTTTTACTCGTTATCAGTGAACGATTTGACAAGACAGGGGCAGTTTGCCCCTTATGTAGCCTGCAGATTGCTTCACACAATCGCAGTTATTTTCTGCGCTTTGTCTTTTTACTGGCAAAGCACAATTCGAAGAGATACGAATAGAATTACGGTGCAAATACAATAAGAAGTTTGAGCGGATGGCCATGGGTACATGGGTAGACAGGAGACTACGATCTTGGTTCGGTTTATTAAAAACTTCCTTTCCGCAGCCATCTCTTTGAGTGAGATTTGGGGAAATTTCCCTTCCCAGATAAACCTAAGGAACGAACGGTCATTAAGCAAACCGGTTCATAAGATGGCCGCCGCCTTGGACCTCTTTGAGTTTCTGCAAATTCATGCCCCGTAAGCGCTCGCTTTCAAAAGAATCAAATGGCGGCTAATAAAAGTCGCCAGAGAAGGGTAATATAGAGGAGTGTCTTTTAGCATGAAAAACTAGCTGATATTAAACTTCATTAATCTATTTTCAAAAATGTCGCCGAAGATTTTAACAATTATTTCCCTCACAGTTCCAGCAATTTGTTTATGATTTTGAATGACTTTAAGAGCAAACAAGATCACGAATACATCAAATACTAACAACAACTTCCAGTGGCCAGTGGTGAATTAAGACAGAAATGAAGTTTATAGAAAGGCGATGAATGTTTTGGTAATATTAGTTTAACTAGTTGTCATAAAATATACCTATTTATAATCGGTATATTTTATGACACTTATTTTACTTTACACTTATATAGTGATTGTTGCGATTTCCTTCAAGAGCTTATTTGACAAGGTCATATTTAAAAGCTTTCATTCAGTTTTTCGGGTGATCTTGGGTGTGGTGAGAAAGTTTAGGGGCCGAGTTAAGAGCAAGCGCTCAGAAATAGGGCATCGATTACCATCAACATCCTCCAAAATACTTAAATTCCAATGATTTCAAATAGAAAACCGAAATCACATAGCGCGGGATAGTGTGTGTAAAAATTTATACACTACAAATACATAGGTAAGTCACTATGCACAATGGAAATGTTTTGAAAGAGGAAAGAGAACACATTACGAGCCACTAGGAAAACTTTTCATGATTAAATGATGGTAATCTTTAGTGCGAAAACATGTTTAGTTTGGTCATTTTTACACGGTTTTGTTTAACTTGACATCTCCGTTTGCTTAAGTCAAATCTTGTAATCAATTTTTCACCCACTTTCACCAAGTCGATTTTCTTGAAATTTTACCACATGTGTATTTTTTACTATAATACAATATTTTCTCGATTTCAACAAATTAACACAAAATTTAAACATTAATTTAAGATTAAAAAATGTTGTTCTATCCCTTTTCTCTGTAAATGTTTTAATAATTTATTCATTGAATAACGAAAATAATTTACTGAAAAATTTATACAAAATTATTAAAAACTAAAAATTATAAAATAAAATAATTGAATAAAAACATGGTTTTATTTAAAAATGTACTAAAAAGTAGAAAATAATTTTCGAGCTGTCACTACTGGCCTATAACAGGCAGAACGTGATTATTTGTGACTAAAACCAACCCACATTAGTGATGCAAAAGACTTTTTACAGTCCTAATCACAACTTGAGATACTAAATACTTTTCAACAAATTACTGGAAAGGCTGAAGCAAGATTCGCTTGCCGGAAATTCCTAGTCTCGATCACAATTTATGACACTAAAGACTTTTTACCACGCAACCGGTGGAAGGTCTTTAGAATCACAAATGTTGGTTGGGCCCCCATGGTTTTATTTTTAGTCACAAATAATCACGTTCTGCCTGCTGTAGGTCAGTTGTGACAACTCAAAAATTATTTTCTACTTTTTAGAACCTTTTTTAATAAAACCTAGTTTTTAAAAAGTTTTTAAAATTTATTATATTTTTAATTTAGCTGCTGTTTACGCCATCTGGATATCTTTGTTTCATGAATTACTGAGAAGAGTGGAGTTTAGTTCAATAAATGAATTAAACATTATGAAACTATTTTTTTCTTTTTTTACTTAACACTGAATTAAATACATCCAACAAGAAAATAACAATTTTTAGAGGAATGAAAACATGGGCCATTATTTCGAAGAAGCAAAGAAATAGAATATCACTATTTAAGGGAGCGGTTGTCTACCCATAAGTCGACATAAAACCTGGCTTGCTGGCCGGTATGAAAGAAATTTTTCACACTGAACAAATTCTAACAACAAAATGGTTCAAGGTATTTTGTAATTCATAGTAGTGAAGTGATTTCATCAAATTTTATTGCAAACATTCTAGCCTAATTCCCAACTTCTATCGCACAGTTTGTCTTAAATTACGCAAGTAGAAACACAAAAATGGCAGAATGTTTAGGCAGCTCGGAGATACCATATCCCTCAGTTTGACAACTTTGACAGTCCCTCTTACCTCAAAAGAAGCACACTTACAAAAATATAAACTGTGCACCACGTAAAAACAGTTGTACACACAACTTCTTGGGGCGCACGAAAAAATGTCAACTCATTTGGTGTTCGTGGTGATTATATTATTTATGAACATTTTACGCTTTCATACCACAGCGATTAAAAAAATAAAAGCGAGAAAAAACATAATAATATCAAGAATCCCAGAGTAAGTGACAAAGGAATTTGCCCTAAAACAGAATCTAAAAACTTTCTCCGGGGACAAAGGAGCATACGCAAAAACATCAACCTCTTAAATAAAACCTCTACGTCCAGTAAAATTAGGCACACTCATCAGAAGCGCGCATACAATGAGTGAGTGATATCAGGAGTAGGAGAGCTAATGGCGTTTCCCATCAGCTAAACTTCCGCTCCAAACCTAACGCAGGCCAATCTCCCTCCTCTTCCGATAGTACCAAGACGCACGAAGGGCCCCCTGTTAGACAAACGACCCGCTGCCACGACAAATAAAGGCATCCATATCCCGCCCGCTTCGCACTAGCCCCCCTCGGAGCGAGCGGGGAGAGAGTGGGGTGAGGGGGTTGTGGGGAGGAGGGCGGTAACCAAACTGCTGAGAGGCGCCAAGTGGTCACTTCCAAACCCACACTACAGCCCTTCTCCACCAAAACCCACCACCCCCACCTCACGCACTGAATCCCGTATCGCCCAACGTCTCCCCTCTCCCCCCTTCGCATTCAACCCCTAACTATACTTCCCCGAGATGAGCCCCAGGGAGTAAGGGACGGTCAAGCAAAGGAGAACATACTTTTGGATCGCAAAACGCTTCATTTCTCTCGTGGCCCCGTCCCTTCCCCCGCTCCAATACCCAAACCCAGCTCCCCGGACGCTTGTAAACACGACGAGAAGAAAGGGTTGACTAAGGAGCGGTGGACACGATGCCCTTTGTCTTCCTTAACCCCACATCGCGGGATGAGATTGTTGCCTTTGCCGTGATAGGAGAGCGTCGGGGGGGCGGGGGATGAGAGTTTTCCGAGGGGAGTCCGATTAGTGCCTTAACACCCAGGGACGCCTTAACGACCGCTGACCGCGGCAACCCCCGACGACTACCCGCCGGGCCGGCGGAGATTTATGTGTCAGCAAGGGGCTGGGGGGGGGGGGCTGCCCCATTCTCACATCCACCCCTCGCTCTCCCACTCACTCACTCCCAACACTCCAAACTGCGTTCCACTCCATCACTCTCGACTCACGGAGCAATTTTCAACCCTTTCGGCCGAGATGGACCTACGACTCTCAAGGAGGAGGAATTGGGGGAGGGGGGGCAAGAGAGTGCCTACGAATACCCACCCCACACCCCACAACTCAAGTCTTACGACGCCCGCCGCCTTGACCACACATTTCCCTAAAGCGTTTGTCTTCGCCTCCACAGCTCTTCCCTATCCACGAGATTCCTCGGAGCACTTAAGCAATGCCCGCGTCCTTAACACGGCGGAGGACAATAAGGGGAGGATCTGGAGGCACCATTGAGACATCACGGAAAATTTCTCGAGAATTATGCGTCCAATATGACTGAAAGATTATACTATTTATTTTCATGGAAAACTACAGTAGCGCCCGAGATTAAAAAAAAAAAACATTGCTTCGAATTCTTTATAAGCTATTAATTATGCTGAAAAAATCTTCGATAAAATTTTCGAATATAGAAGGAAAAATAAATATTAATGAATATTATGGGTAAGTACCCAAAAAATCGTGCGGAACTGGAGATTACAACACTACTACAAAAGATAGCAATTAATTTTTAAGAACTTGGATCTCTCAGGAGTTTAAACAAAAATAAAACTGAATGATAGAAGAAAATTGTATTTGTTTGAAGTATGAAATCAGGGAGCAGAGGATAAAAGGAGTTCAAATGTTTTATTTCTTAAAATTGAAATAATTTTGCCTCTCAAAATTTCGTTGATAGTGGCCAGGGTACTATGAGAGGAACTCAACTCTTCAATGGAAGAAAATTTAACTACAAGCTAAAGGCGACAATGAATGCATCGAAATAAAGTAGAATTAACGCTGAGGAATCCGAAACGGGCACTTACGGGATATCTTCATTCAAATCCATCAGAACAACGCTTATCTTGCCCTCACCGTGGATGAGGTCGAATTTGAGGCCATGACCTCCGTCCCACCTCCAGAGACCTCTTCGTCAGCTCCGAAGAAAAAGAAACCGGTGACCTCAAGACTCCGCGCGCGCCTCAAGAGATGACCCCCCGGGACGTTTTGGAGGAGTCAAGGCGACACCTCGTGCGAGACGAATGGACGTGTCATCACTCGGACGACGCCACTGTCTTGCGATTCTCCAATGGCGCCTTCGAGAAATGACTCACTCGGCGGGGAGGGTTGACAAATTCGAAGCATATTATCATATCCCAAATACTTATTGGCCGAGTCTAGCGTTTTGACGGACACCATGCATAGCCACCAATCTCATAACCCTTTCCGCTCATGTTTCAATAAATTAAATTACCTTTTCCAACGTATCCTCTTAAATCACGAACGCTAAAGCGAACTTAAATCATCCGCCATTTGGAAAATGATCACGCGCTCTGATCTTTAGACATTGTTTGAACACTCGTCTGAAACTCACTCGCAAGTCGTCACGTTCAAATATATTAGTTCCCTTCATAAAACAATCATTTTGAGCTAAGGCGTATTTTAATTCTGCTTATTCTCGCAGAAACGCTTCTTACGATAACCAAACCGATAACAACACATAAAGCTATTTTACGTGATACACTATTTAGGGATACGAATGGTATGCATTTGTGGCACATTTGGATCATGAGAAAACGGGTATGGATTTCTCAACAAATTTAGCTACGGGTTGCGAAATGTTATGAATAATGCATAGAGAGTCACCTGAATGAACCTCCTTGCAAAGTATTCCTATGCTGAATGGTTCCGAGGCCAATTTCAAAAATGACTGAATTAAAATAAGGGATCCAATTGAAATAAAATCATTAATTAACAGGAAGAAGATTTCATTGGGAGACTTTGGAAACTCGAAAATGACTAAGCGAGAAACTATGAAAACAAAAATAACATAACTTGAAAGACTATACACAAAAACACCAAGCACTTTATTTCATGAGTTATATTAGATAATATTCTCCACGGCCCATGTACAATAAGATAATTTCATTTTAAAAACCTTCGAGAACATCAGTCCATTTCAATGGATTTCAGGAGACCAATTTATTCAATAGTTTTATATGAATAAGAATTGTACAAGGAAACGGTAAGACCAAGAAGCAAGATAAGGGGCCAGTAAAGATGCCATCCCTGAGGCTTCTTTTATTCCATAGAAACCTTGTAATAATGAATTTGTGAAGCTGCATGGTTATCGTAATGGTAATTGCTTCAATGCCAGTTTATTTTCTAATTTAATGTTGAATAACTATTTGGTCCAAATTCAAAATATATGACACCTCATCACAAGCCATAGTTAGGAACAACATAAAGCACAATTAGAGAAAACAGTGTTTCGGTAAGAGTCCGCTTCCGGTTGCAGGAGGTAGGAATTTTTTCAATGATAAAGTGAATACTTAACACTGGGAATTAGCAATAGCCTTAAGAAGCACGGGCGGAATGGAACGGGAAGGTCTTATTAACAGTGGATACTATTCAGATAACATAGCTAAGCCTAATCTATTTATCACATGAAGAATAGAAACATTCATATGCACACAGAAGCTACTGCTATTTACTGCATAGCCAAACCAATATACAGTAAACGACACAGTGAGGACAAGATGCATGAATTAAACAACAGTTTAAATTCTTCCATCATCACATATTCGTTCAGAATCTGTTCATTACTTGCATTTTTATATCTTTGTTATTTTTAGATAATAAACTCAGCTGATTGAGATAAGTATTAATAATTCAATAAGTACACTCGATACGGGCAATATAAGTATGAAGCTAATTTACTAAGTATATCCCCCGACGATTTGTTTGTTTCCTTTGAATACAAACCTATGAATCCCAGACACGATATCCTATTTATCTCCTAATTTCTTTAACCTCTAAAGCAGTGCTTCATGCGAACAGCCCATAAGAAACGGAATATAATTATTTCGTAAAGGACAGATGGAAAGAAAACATCGAATACCCTTAAGGCGGTAATATTTCAACCCTCCTTCTTCCGTCTTAGGACGCATGTCTGGACTAAAAGGACCGAGCAACAAACTAGTAGTGATACTAATTGAGCGAGCACCGCCCTTCATTTGAGAAGACACGGCGGAAAGGCGGAGTACAAGGGGAACAAGAATGCGGTCTGACGGCAAGCGAAACGAAGGGACGGAATAAATGAGCTATGGGCTATCCCCCTTCCTCTCCGCGCGCTTGCCGGCCACTTCGAAGTTGCGTCCACGGGCCCATGGATGGCAAGGGGGGTAATGGGGGATAGGGGGGGCGCAGGGAGAGGAGGCGCACGAAGTGAGCCGGGGTTGCGTGCAAGAGAGCAATGCCGGACGCCACGGAAAAGCACTGCGCTCGGGCGACTAAACAGCAACTTCAATCACTTAGGGCCCCTAATGCGCTCCCGCTTTCAATTAAGACTTTACACCCCCGCCCCCTTCCTTCCGCCACGCCCCCCCCCCAACCCACCTCCGGCCGCCCCACCTTCTGCCCCCAACGGGCAGCGGTGGTTTCGAGGGGGGAGCAGCCCGCCGGATTCTTCCACCGTCCGGTTGCTGAAGTGTTTGATGTACGGCCTCAACCAGCCTGCTCCCCCCGTCCCCCCCGCCGCCGCTCCGTCCCACGGACTCGTGGGCACAACTACTAAGGAGTTACCCGGGCGAACCTGACGGAAGAAATATATTCGGCCCTTAGAGCGATCGCATTACTCACCGGGGACCGAAGAAAAATAGATTGTCAGCGTTATTAATATGGGAATGAATACGAAGTGTGACGGCACAAAACAGGCATCCGGATGTGGCAGGGGGTAAAAGCGAACAATACGGTCCGGTTAAACGTGCATTGGAGCAACAAATCTGTCACTTGCCACAGAAAATCAAAATCCTCGCCTTGTGCAGATCATTATGACGGGATGCAAAGATAGCTATTGAAAAATGGATCAACCACCATTCTCGATAGTTTCAAATAATATAAAAATAAAACATTATCTTTTACATTTAGGTACCCCAGAATATGAAAATCTTACGTTATTCCGGAAATATTCACGTTTGATGTCAAGATAGCGATTATATAACTATTGTCATTCCATTGGCATACATTCAAATGAGAGAATGTGAAAAGGAAATGCCACCCGATCCTAGTAAATACCAACAAAATTGCAATGCAAGGAAAGCTGACAAAGTAAAACAATACAGAAGTGTCAAGATGACTGGCACAAAAAATGGTTATCATTACCATGTGCCGATATCTTGGCTTCATTAATATAGCATAAAACACCGATGATATTCCATTACGGCAGTCACATAAAAGAAACATTAATTCTAAAAAAAAATACAACATGCTTTCCTGCGATAGACAGCTATTTCAACGACTAGTAAAAGGGTTTGATGCATTCACGTGCCAGGAATATTATGTAGCATTTATTAATTGCCCCAGGAGAAAATTCGTTCGTCCACTCAAGCACTGAATGCTATTACAAACAAATAGATACAAGAAATAGCATGCACTGCAACCTAAATAGTCAATGAAATATACCTCGATACTCGTAAGGAAGACAGAACCTGATCAACAAGATATTCATTGCAAGGAATTAATCGCGGGGGCAACTAGGATCTAGATGAAGTGCCGCCTTAGAGGACTTGACATGCGATCTCACACCGGGAATAATTCCCTCGCAGCCACATTACTCTCCAAGCCGCTCATTAGCATATCGACATGAATCTTCCGAGCGAGGAGTTTGCGGCCGAGGTCCCGCGCCCAGTCCGGGGCCGGACGGGGGAGAGGGAGTGGGTGGGGAAGACGACGACTAATAACACTTGGCACGGAGTACGAACCGTATCATTCACTGGAAAATCTGAAAAATGAAACTCTTTTCGGTCTTGTTTCAACTCGCCCATCTTGAAAACTGAGGCATTTCATCCGGGGGAAAAAGGAGGTAAAAAGGAGCGGGGCCGAAAAAGAATTGCGGATCGGACGGAATGAAATCTGGCGGGGTGCCATGCTCACGGCCGATATTTCATTCGCCCTTATATCACTCACTCACTGGCAAGAGGGAAACCACGCACGCATCAAGGGCGCCCCCACCCCCCCTCAATGCGCCACTTTGTACGAATGCCCCCCCCCCCCTCGCGCCAACCCTCTCTCGTCACTCGGCAGATTGGCCGATTTATCCGACGAGACGGAAGTGATATGTCTCGCGGACTATTGGTCTTATCAAGCCTCGAAAACATTCCGCCCCGGAAAAAGAAGTGGCACCGCGCTGAGGCTTTTAGGAAGAGGGCCGGTTGTCTGCGATGACGCATTACTGCTCTGCGTATACCGTGGGGTTTCCGCGTCCCTCAGACACTCAAAAAATAACTGGGGCTGATTAAAGATATTGGGAATGTAAAATGCTACGCCATAAATATATTGAAGTGACGGCAGGCGTACCCCTGAGAACCTATAAAAAAAATATCTGGAGCTGATTTAATATGCCAGGTATTTAGAATATTAGGTTATCAATACAGAAAAACAACGGGGAAAATAGCTCAACAAAAATAGAGTTATACACCAAAGATAGTGATATTCGCCATGAAAAAATCGTTTGAATTGACCGGGATACGAACCCGGATCTCCCAAATGCCGGTCAGGTGTGTTAGCCAGTTACACTACCAAACCATCTTAATTCAATGCGAAGTTCAGCGGGGGGTTTATACGAATAAGTTGTTCTCGTCCCCAGTCTAAACTGTCATTCCGATCAAGTGATTGATTTTTTCATGGCGAATTTCACCGTCTTTGGTATATATCTTCGCACCCGTGCGCGTGACTGCGTATATACCACATCATCTGTGCAATTGGAATGATTACAAAAAATAGAGTTTGCAACAGCCAATCCGGAAGCGGAGGTAGTCGTGAGGTCTACCCAGTTATTATCATATATACATGTAATTTGGGGAATAAAAAAGTAGTTGGGATAAAAATTGCCTGCTAGATACATCGTGTGACAAGTATTGAAAAGAAAGCATCGCTCATATCTTATGATTCACGTAGAAAATCACTTCCACACCCACCTCGAACTTGGGAGGCACTGATTCTGTGTGTGCAGTGCCCTTCGATTTGATTGGAATAATAAGGGATAAATCAACCAGAAAACGGGCTGTAAAGTCACTTTGCAGGCGTTTTCAAAATATTTCCGTGAGAAAAAAATTAGAAAACACAATTTCCCTTAATCCAGTTCCAATCCCCGAATTTACAGGAGAATGTGCCCGATAATGTAATATGTCTTTCCCAAGACAAAAATATCAACGCGTAATACTTTAAAAGCCTATTTTGTGGTGATTAAAAATATGTTAACAATGTCAGAGCTCTCACCTATATTGGTGCGATCAAAATGCCTGCCCAAAATTTTATATTACGTTAATGATCTTAGAATATTTGCATACACGATCTTCAAGAAAAAAGCGAGCGCTAACGCATTAAAAAGTGCAACTATTTCATTATGTTAGCACTACTTTTATAAATCATTCGTTTTAACCATCATAAAACCCTACCAAGTGATGCTATTAAATTTTGTCTATAAGAGGTACCTAAGCCGCAGACAGACACATCGCTAATATCAAAGGAAGCGTCAAAACCTTTATATTTCAATGACTATGAGCACACGGATAAATGAAAACACCACACGAAAACATCCCAATTCAATTTAAATCTATTATAAACTCAAAATCATGCACGTGTTTGAGTTCAATATTGAAAGACTTGACTGCACAAATCCTAACAAAAATTAATCGAGGGTATTGGGTTGATGTAGTGGACTGGCTTTCCATCACGAGGGTATGGCTTTAAACCCTTGCGGTGGCATTTAATTGTCTTTCTATGGAACCCCGATCCCAACTTGGGTGCTGCGTGTACATTCCAAGTGCAGAATTCCGTCCGTCGGATGGGATGTAAAACTGTGGTCCCCATGGCATCTTTCGTTAACAGAAGGCTAGTGCCTAAGTCCGGGATTCTCTCCTCCCTTTCTCCAATACTTAATTAAATAACCCTTCCCGTAACAACCTCAATGGATCAAATGACCTCAGTTATCGGTCGCCAAATAGCCATCCCACAAAATACTTACCGAACAACCAACATATAGAACTCGACAGCCATCATTAATATTCATTATTTGACAATATTTTATTCTACATGTTCGTGCAGGTTCTTGTTGAACTATTTCTACTCTACTACTACCCTTGCTATGGTCTCACTACGTCCTCCAATGACCTCCCTCTTCAATTCTGCATACTTAACCTACCTCTCTTGAAAAAGAGGCACCCAGTTTAGATTAGGCGCCTTTTTCGAATTTGAGTACTGAATATAAAAAAGAAAGTTTCATGAGAGCGGTTCTGAGAGGTTTGTTTATAAGATATGCAAAAAAGGGGGGCATCTCATCGTATTCTTACCTTAGGGGCTGAGTGAAAGGGCCGATTCTGATGGGCCAATATATTTCTCAGCAATTTCATCTTATTTCGTGCTATACAAATTTTTTAATCAAGCTTGGTATTCATTTGCTTACTAATTCTGAGTAGATCAAAGACATTTGAAAGGAAATAGAAAGAATTAAAAGAATAGAGTACATGCTGATGAATCATCTTCTTCTTCTTTCATCTCTGATAATTAATCTAAGAAAAAAACTGATTGAATTAATAAGTAATAGATGATATAAAACTGGTATCTTCAACTTACAGTTATTTAATTTAATTAATTATTTGGTTAATTTATGCAATAAAAATTATTTAATAAGGTTAACTTTTACTATATCACTTATTGCATAAAGATCACTCACGTGAGTTTTATTTATTTAGTGGTATTGTAAAAGTTCAACTTAATTGAATTCTTTTCATAATGGAATACAACCAAGTGACTAAAGAAGGTGTTTTATTTAATTTATACAATGCTAAAATTTGTAACATATTCTCAAATAAAAAGTTCCCACTTGCAATATTTATCATGAAACATATTAGCGTAAAAAAGTAAGCCATATGAGTTCTCCATCAACGTATTTCCAACAAAATAAGCTGTTCTCGATACACTAAAAACAGCAGAGGGGTATTTGGCGAAGGTGTGGGCCTGTGGGTGCGGTAGGAGTAAAGGATTTGTCCGACATTATGTATATCCATTCCCACCTTCCTGAAGGGACGAGCTGGGGAGGGAGGGAGTGCGACGAAAAGGCAAGGGGGTCATGATAGGCGTTAAGAGGCAGCATCACGCCTGTCACAACAGGGCGAGAGCAAATTAAATCTTAAAAATGGGAGGCCAAGCGGAGGGGTCAACGGGAGATCTCCCTCGGAACCACTACACGGCAGTCGCCGAGCGTGGGAGGGGTTTGGTGGCTAAGGATCGTTGGGTAGGGCGAGAGTGGAAGGGAAAAGGGCTGGCTGCCGGTCGCAGAGAACGGGCCCAAGACGAATGGGAAGGGAGGGAGGGAAGGGGAGGTTCGAAGGAGGAAAGGGGAAGTGGGAAGAGATTTAGTTTGGGAGAGGGGGGAGGGGGAGAAAGGGGGCAAAGGGGGTTAGGCACCGACCCCCGCGGAGAGCGAAGGGATGATAGGTCGGAGAAAAAGGAGGTGCACTGGAAGGGGGTATGGCGGGTGGTGGCGGGGGAGGACAACGTATGGAAGGAGGGGGAGATAAAAGAACGAAGAGGATTGGGGAAGATGATTTGTAGTTTCAAAGGATTTTACGCCCTCTTTATGCCAAGTTAGAAGTGATTGCTGAGATTTATAACATTTCCAGATAAATATAAATATGCGCATTTAAACGGGTATTCCTTCGGATCCGCCAAGAAAAGAAATGAATGCTCGAGTATTTCAACGCTAGTGAAATAGCGATACGTGTAGAAAACTCTCTTTTCAAGTAGGAGAAACAAGTTTACTGAAAGTCTGGATATTCAGCCCAATTCAAACCGTGGAAAAGTATTCCCAAGAAAAGATAAACCTATTAGGATTCCGTATAGCCACTTGCATAATTTCGGAAAAAAACGACATTCAAATTTACTTCTACAAAAAATGGAGGAAGATAGGCTCATTATGAATGAAAAAAGGTGGAAACATAAATGAAGCTTAAGTCCGAATGATTAGCGTTAAATTAAGATACATGAAGTCAGAAACTCTTGTGAACTTATTCAAATTTATGACAGGAATGTCAACGTAGCCCAAGTTACGATGTTTTACTGATTATTTTTTAACATTTTCACTTGTCATTACAAAAGTTACATAACTTTTGCTATCGTTTTCTAGATCCCTATTTTCGTAGACAGGAAAAATCTGTTTAGCAAACTTAGTTAGGGCCATCATGGGATAAAAATTAATTTTTGTTGGGAGTTAGAGCCCACATTAAAAGGCAAGTTGCATTTGTGGAATCACTAGGGGGAATCATTTGTGGAATCATTTGCATTTACAATAAAGTATGCCGCATTGCCGCAAATCTGAATACCAGCAAATTTAACCATTCAACATCATGAAATCGTCTCCACGTTTACTTGAAGATCTTAGTATTGGTTGATATGCGGTAAGCCCAAGATGGATTCATGTACGTTAACAGTTTTTTAGATGACCATGACAGAGAGAGTCATTCCCCTTCTAGAAACTGCAGATTGCACTAAATGACTTCAGGGATGGAAGTGTTTATTTTTATTTTCCCCGCAGTAGTTAACTTGTAGATTTACAACACAGTGAGATCAAATACAGAGCTAAATTGCGTAATATTTACAATAAAGTATGCACATTTTGGGTTCTCAATAAAGGAATTACCTATATGACTCTCTTAAATTTAATGCAGCATTATAAACATTGATCTGGGATCACCACAGTAAAATGGCTTCATTGGCTATACGCGACAGTATACCTAACAGCCAATTATAACAGCTACTACAATGTTGATCGGAGAGCGCTAACAATGCATAATACTTTCAGTATTCAATATAACATAATGGGAAAGTTATATGATTTAGATCCAAATAATTAACGTTAAATGTAAAAATTCATCACATCTGTCACCAAATATTTGATCATATGGTAATACATACTTCAATTCGTACAGGATCAACCCAAAGTATTATCAAACGAACTATTTTTTCGCAGAACAAACAAGATTATTATAAAACTTTATTCGTTAGCCTCTTCATCGTCCTTCTGCTGAAAAAGTGTGTAGTTTCGAGGGCTTGAACTCAAGGCGTTCATTCATGTCTTCCACGAAAAAAATGTTTTCCAAAGACTTTTTTTTAATTGGTCAACATTTATGAATGATCATTCGAGCTTCATAAAAAGTCTACTAAAAATAAACGATAAATCAAGCTCTGGGGAGGTGAGAAGATAGCGCAGGGAAGCGTGGAAAGGACTTATAAAGGGAAGGCGAGACCCGCGGAGAGAAGGAGAGGAGAAAAACAACTGTGGGGGAGAAATAGAAAGTGAGAGGGAAGGAAGAAGGTGGGAAGTCTTCGATGAGGGATGGGGAAGGTATTTAAGGAAGGCGGCTCTCTGGCGTGTCGAAGCGGTGGTTGGGAGGCAGGGTGTGGGAGGGAGGCCGGGTGTGGGAGGGGAGCTGGAGACAGAAGAATTATCACCCACGGTCCTCGGGGGTCAAGGGTGCGGGCGGCCCATGGCGAGGCGACCGCCGCGCCCCCCGTGGAGAGGCAACACGCCCTCCAAACCAACCAACCAACCCATCCCACCCCCACCGTCGTCCGTCCGAAAGTGATAAAGGCGACGCACCGGACGCCGCCGAGCCAAGGCGCGGATGAGAAAACTTTTGCCCCCTCCCGCACCAACTCTCCTCCCCACACTGTAAATATATATAAGGGGGGGGGGACGGGACTGCCGGCGCTGGGGGAGCGGTGAAATATATGAGGTCCAATAACTCTCTCACCTGACTGCATCAATTAGCACATTTAAAAAGGTGCGAGTAATTGACAGTTGACGCGTAGAAGCCGAGCTTTGAAAAGTGGGTTCATTACGAAAACATGGAGCTGTGGTGGGCCTCACGAGACACACCTGGGATAACTCGGTTATTGAAATTACTCACGGGTGAAGTAATTTCACGCTCTTCCACCGGCGATTTTACACGATGACGCGGCAGCCGACGCGCAATGACGAAAAGAAAAAGAATTCCAATGACGGCATTAGACGTTTGAAACCGAGAGCCACGGAGGAGGAATGAATCTGGAGAATTAAACCTTCAGAATCTCGGCAATGTGAATTGGCAGTGACGTTGACAGCAGTCGCGACATTAATTCACAAAAAATACATTGCGATCGCACCGTGTGCCTCCTCAAGTTCCCAAGCAAAATTAAAGTTCACACGTCGCCGGGATGCAATTTAGGTTTCTCATAATTGGCAAGAGTAAGATGACAGTTGATAACAGTGCCATACATCCACGTCAAATGCCGGAAAGAAGGATATAAATAACGAAGACTTCAAGCCAAGCTAAAACGTTGGAAATAATAAGTCATTGTTCTTTTTTTCAAGTTTCCTAAGTGCCCATGTTCATCAGCAGTCAGCAAGTCCTTAACTTAAGTATGGGATGAGTAAAATGCCTCCAAAATGTCCTCAATAATAAGAGCGATACAATAAACCTAAAGCAGCAAATTTTATCATTCATTAAATTCGCGTACTATGATGCTGCATCAAAATGACGGTATTTAGCCATTGATGCAACCTCCTCCTACGAAAATTAAACTACAAAAGGAAATTCCAGCGATCATTTTGCCGTGGACCGAACTCACTCGAGTCGTTCACAATATTTAACCAGTTTGTTAGCCAAGTCATCAGTCAGAAGTTCAAGCTTAAGAGTGATATGAAACAGCAATAATTGAGGATCCGTCCGGATTTGGCAAGAAGTACAAAATAACGCTTCTAGATTCTGCATTTATGAGTTCTAAACGCCGTAGGACACAATGTATTAAAATAAGTAACAGACACCTTTCCATTGAATCCCAAAATATCTTTCGTCTCTGGTTACAGAAAGAACAGTATGAGTCAACTAAAACCTCACGAAGCTGTTAAATGCAGTGGAAAATATGAAGCCAGCCCCCCAATACCGAGGCATGTCCTTAGGTAAACCTAGACACTCACGGAATTAAATTACGATAAATTTTAATTAATTTTAACTTCCTCAACATCTACAGTAGAGGCTACATTACATATGGAAAATTTTTAAATCAAAGCAGGCTTTAGCTAATTGACCAATTTCCTAATTATTGGAAAAAGAAAGGTGTTACAATGTTTGTTGAAAGATGTCAGCATCATACATAATGTCATACGAGGTGAATACTTATTACGAAAGTAAAATTTCTGAATTTATAATGCGTTTAATTTATCCCAACTCGACCAGAGATAGGGAGAGAAATCCATCACACTGGTTTGCTGACAAAATAGTGGGCTTGTTTGATACAAGAGATATGGCTCAGGCCCGATACGATTTCCATGAAAACATGAATATTCATGAGTAATTCAAGCATAATGTGACAAGGAGGTATATATCCGACGTCGAAAGTAAAAAGCGATTAATGGCATATTTTATTTCATGCATGAGATTAAAACAACCAATTAATATGAATGGGAAACAAATGACGGAGGGCCCAAAATTTTAAGATGCATAGCACACAGGGACGATTGAACTAAAATAAAATATAGGTATAGGTAAGCTCATTTTAATTGAAATTACAGAGAGATGAATAGGGGCAAATATCTTCGCATTAATCGAAACCGTGAGAGAGGGAAGTCGGGCGATGACGGGCCCCACCGATTTGTCTCCTTAAGGGCCCTCTCTCTCCCTTTCTTTCGCCCTCCACACCCCACAACGCCGCGGCTCCCTTCAACCGGTTCTCACGCTGTCCCCTGGGCCCACGGCAGCCCGCTGCACGCCCCCGTCCGCCCGGCAGCGGAACCCCAAGGAGTCCCCCGGCAGGTGGAGGGGGTGATTGAAGTAGAGGAGGGATTGGCGTAGGAGGGAAGCAATGTGGGAGTCCACTAAACCTATGACCCGACTCCAACAGAGCATCCTGCCGCTCCCATCTATTTCCGAGGCGACAGGGAAGAAGAAATGACGACGAAATCTCTCATTCGAGAGCGTGAAATGAGAGCAGAATGAATTTTGACAGTGAAGCGTCCCGCATTCATCTTCCGGTGTGAGTGCCAGACGTGCCTCGCATGGGAATCAGCGATCGATGAATGAGCGATCTGACCTTGTCAAGCCTCCGAGACGCCGATTTTATCTCGCCGATGAATCTCAAGGTGTATTTTTTCTGCAAGGGGTCCGCTCTCGTTTTGGAGAAAACTCGACGAAGAGAAGAATAAATGAAATGGAGGAATGTCGCCCAGACGAAGATATTTTTCTTTCAATTACTTGGAGTTCAGCTACCCACATAAACTTGCGAATACAACCCCACACCTCGTTCTTAATTAAGCTCATGGTCTGAGCAATCAAATGAAAGAGTTAAAAACTAGACAGTGAAAAAGCTTTATCAATAAGGTATAACTCAGGAAAATATAACAACATGCTTTGATTTTTAAACGTGTTACCATCACTCTCAAAAAACAATTTATTCGCAATTCCTGAGACGACGATACAAAAAATATAAGAAAAAAAATGAAAGGGTATAAATTCTATAGCGTACCTATATCAATATCACATCATACAAAATAAGCATCTTCCAATTCTCTCGTTACCAAGTTGAAAGCAGAGTAACAAATATTTAATAAAAATATACTCAAGGAGTCATCAACAATTTGCGATTTTTCCCAGTTATCTTAATGGCGAAAATTTTTCATGCAAATTAAATACAGAGCAAAGAGTTATCTGTTGAACAATAAGCACATACGACAAAAAATTATCATTTTGAGCAGACACTACAGCGGAAATCAATGAGACATACTCTGCATTTCAGATTTTAGAGACTATTCACAGGCACTATTCAGGTAAGTTTTACCTTTCTAACGATATCCGCAATGCAAAAAAATTGAGTGGCTAAACGAGCGATGTTGAGAACACAAGATCTTAAGACATATGAGCTGATAATTTTTATAATGCAATTATATATATGATCAAATGTCTACTAGAGCTTTGGTCTATTATTTTTTTCAATTAAAAAACCACCAATTCGCAAATGTTCCGCTTTTTTTATAAAAGCTTCATCAGGGCTTTAGGTGGCATTTAAAGAGGAGAGTAAAAGGTTTATCCCAGTATGTTTCCAATACATAAAAACAATTATATATATATATAAATATATATGTAAAAAATACAATGGCATATTTAATCCTGAATTAAAATGCATGTCCTTCTCCAATGCCAGTGTGCGAGCCAAACTCTAGAGTAGACAGGTCTTACTCTAAGCTATATGTCTATGCATAAATAAATTCCCGCCGGAAATATACAGAACTAAAACACAGATGAATCTCAAAACACAGAAATAGTTTTTATCTCCGATACAATACCACGCTCAGTGATGGTTATAGCAAATAAGTAGAAAAAGGGAATAATAATAATGGTAAAAACACCAAATTAATTTTCAGCTGCGCAATAAACCTTCACTGGTCTAAGTAATTTGATAGTTTGATAAAAGGCACAAGAATAAATACGCATTTAATATAATATGTGATATTACTAAGTCGCTTCCCTCCACGCTATCATCTTAATCATCTTATCATCCACTCGATGGTCACCTTTCGGTCGTTATGGAAACACTGATGCGCATTATGTCGAGTATATTCGTCCCCAGTCATTCTTTTTCTCCCCAAACCACGCACAATATCTTGGACTCGATCTCCCGCGAAAGTGAGCATAAATTGGGCCTAGAGACGAGTCGGAGGGAAGCATGGAGGGAGGGAGAGAGAGAGAGATAGAGGAAAAAAAGGGCAAATAAAACGCGAAGAGATCGCTTTCCCTCTTTTTGCGAAAGTGGCCGCAAAAAATATGTCCGAAAACAAAGTCCCACATCTATATTGCGAGTCCTAGTCCGCAGATAAAACGCGGAATAAGGAGCGCGGAAGGAGCGATGCATGCATGGCCATTACACTAATGAGATGGGACGAAGGGGGAGGGGGGGAGGGAAGCGGGGGCGGCGGCGAGGGAGGAATAAACAAGAGCGGCGGAAGGAATTAGGACTCTGGACGTGAGCGATGGCCATCCCCCACCTCCTCCACACCACCCACCCTTAAAGCAAGAGGCGAGTGTGTGTGCTCTGCACCCTCCCCCGCCTTCAAATCCCAAACTACCCCACCACCGAGAGTTGACCAGCCGGACCGAAATCCTTCTTCTCCACAACCCTTCTCCCCACACACAACCCTCTTACAACTCTTTCCTCTCCTTGCCCCTCCCTTCCCTTCCCGCCCCTCGTCGCCCCGTCCACGTTTAAACTTAGAAAAACATATAAGAGTCGGGGGCCGGACAATGCACACAAATCTGCGTGGATTGGGAGAGTCGCCGAGGGGGGTGGAGGAGGCAAACAAACGGAATGTATTCCAGGAGCGAATACATGTGCGTGTGTGTGTGTGGTGAAGGAAAAGAGGGGACGAGAAAGGGAGAGGGGGGGCAATTCCTTCGTCCCTTCCAACACTCCCCCAAATCCGAATTCCCTCCCCTCGATAAACGTAGCCAAGCGAGCCCTCGTGTCCTCTTCGTGGGGGTGTGGAGAGAAGGGGGGAACGCAGGAAAGATATTCACCACTCACCCCCTCCCTCCACCCACCGGGGGGGGGTGAAAATTCGGGCGGAGGACGGCTGCGGGCTTCGCGGCGGGGGTGCCCCCCGTACATCCACTTGTCCTTGCGGCGAAAACACTTACATGCTTCCCTTGGCGAAGGGGCGGAGACGGCATGAGAAGAATGGAGGGTCGGGATAAAGAAAATGAACTAAGATTCCAACTGAATGCAGTGATGCTGTAACACGGATGAATCGGCATGATGAATACACAGGGAATAATCCAAGGTACGTTTTATTTTTGTTTAAAAAATATTCCAGTGATTATTAAAAGTAAACAAATAGTTTCAGGCTTGACCTAGTGGAACTCTTTCATTATTAAAGTAAGAAGAAACTTCAAATAGCATTCCTCCACACTTTTATTCACATTACCAACCCACGTTCCAACGGATACTGTCAGTTTCAAGTCAAGCCTTGAAAATGACGGTTATCCGTTGAAACCTGGGTCAGTAGTGTGAATAAAAGTGTACATAAATACTATTTGAAGTTTTTTTTCTTTCTTTAATGATTAAAATGAAAATAATTGTCTTGTGCTGGACCAGAAAAATTACCATTTCAAAAGGTAGTTTTTTATTCTTCAAAGTTTAATGAATAGGGCACAATGATGAAAAATAACGATACCTACCTACTTCCAATAGTAATTTATCAAAAATCTACATAATTCAACTAAATTAAACAAGCTACTATTAAAAAAAGCCTTCATTTGGTATATATTCTAAGTAGTTTTGTTCACTGCCGGATATAACTAAAACTCAAACGGAGGAAGTAAAACTACTCATCACTTTTTCGTTCATTTAGATAAATGAGTAAATCCACGAACGATAAATAAAGGTAGAATGAAATTCATAAGTAGAACCAATCCCATTCGCGTCGCTGCATTAAACACCAATTTCGGCAATACGCAAACGAATTATTCTTTGATTACAGGCTTTTACAGGGCTCGCATAATACAGCGGTATACTCCAAAAGGTAACGAGCTAGAAACCTACAGATAACATGAGAACATGAGTTCCAAGATCACTGCTTAGCAGTAGAGATATTACGAATATAAACCCCCTTTCTCACAAGGTAAAATTTTCTAGCGAACAATTTTCATGTTTAATAAATATGTAGAATACATAGAATTTTGATCAAAGACAATTTGAAAATAGCAATTCATTTTTAAGCCAATATATATGGAGAAAACGGGACGTTCAACGACTCCAGTGATTTCTACATTACCAAAATTGACCCTAAGCCCAGTTTAAAGACGTTAACGGCATGAACTGTAACAAAACCTCTAGCATGACTGAGGCATCCGAAAAGGGAGGAAATCAACTGTGGAAATATTCAGATAATTAAAGATAACAATGAATTCTCACTTAGGTCTACTTAGAGCTCTTTTAAGCGTTGTGATTTAACAATAGAGGGAATATTTCAGCTTAAAGTGATTCAAAATCGATACGACCATTTCACACTTACTGTCTAGAATTCGCAGACGGGGTCAACCATACCCCAGACGCATCGGACAATCACCCATCCAAATTCGGGCTGGCACAACGATTTCTCACTTCGATGCGAACATTACTGTTTTTGGTGCCTCTCCTGAGTCGTATACCAAAAACAAATTATATTTATAATGGTAAGAAAACTGAAAAACTATCATTTAGTTTCGAGAAAACACTGAAACGCAGGAGGGAGACCGTTTTCCGCGCAAGTCACCCCACCCGTTGTCCGTGGGCGCATTCGGCTCCGGATGAGAGCTAAATGTTCGCGTGGAGGAGTGTGGGCGAGAAGAGGGGACCGCATCAGAGAGAAAGGGGCTGACGGGGGAGGAGGGAAGGCGCAATATCGAAGATAGGGACTAGGCCACCGCGGCGATATGGGGTCCGGGAGAGGAATAAATGCGACTGATGGAGGGGACTGCAGTGGGTAGTAAAGACGAGGGGTGTACCAGGGGGGTGGGGAACGGAAGGAGCGTCATCCGTCTGCAAGTGGGATGCTGCGCAGCGGCGGCGAAGAAGGGGCAATGGAACGAAAAATGACTGAAGAGATGAAGAGGGCTGGTTGAGGATGGAAAGCCAGCGAAAGTTACGCAACCATTCCTCTTGGACGGTAAGAGTAATGAAAGAAACATAAGTCACACAAAAGATCCTTGCACGACCAACCATTGCGCACAGGTTTTCCAGCCACTAAATGCGAGAGAAGAGTTTTAATGGTGCTACAAAAAAGAAGTAAACGGCAAATAATAGGATTAAAAATAAAATACTACGAGTTAAAATCAGGCATTTACGATTTACATTGCCAATAAAACACCAACTGTAAGGTCAACTACAATTTTACAGAACGGGATGCCCAACAATTCACAGACACCTTGACAATTTATTTTCCAAATGAAAGTAGCGATAAGAATTAATGAAATATATGGCTAAAAGTAAAAAAAAAACACTAGCGCCGACCCCATCGAAAGCTATTCGTAAGTCGAGCTGATTGCCAATCAACGCTGTAGTCTTCATTAAAAAAAACTAACTGAATTGCATTGAAATAAAATTCTATGCCGGTAAATTACTTTGCCTTGACGGTAAAACTAAGGAATTCTGTGGCCTCAATCTTTTGCTAAGAATATTCTCAATAATATTGTACACGCGAAAGGATAAAGTTCCATTTTAACATGTACATAAAACCTTTAAAAAACATACATTGTTTGATCACATAAACGTCCTGAGCTTTCGACCAACCTTGGATGCAATCATGGATATTTATAAACGTAATTTTTCTCGCTATTCACGACAACTTTCACCGTGCCGCATCGTAAACGAACGCGGACCTTACGACCCGCTCTTTGACGTGAGAATATGTATGACGAATAAAGAAAAATAGTCACTTCGTTCTTCATAGTATTCGCGTCGCACGTGAACGCGCGCGCGAATAAGAGACCCACGATTGTGCCCTTAAAAGCAGATGATAGGTGAGTCCAGTTTTCCCGTGAGTTGAAAGAAATTTTATTCGCAAAAAAATCATACTATAAAGAATATAAGATAGTATCCGAAGTTATGCGCGAATAATTTATGGGTTAACACCTAAAAAAAAGATAAAAAGCCAACGAAACGGCCGCATTCATAGATTCCTTAGCAAGCTACTATCGTCATAATACCGCACTATCTTGTCAACCAACAAAATGGTAGTCATTGACCCCTACTAAGCTTAGCAGCGCTATGTGAGCTACTATTTTAGTAGCTAGTTCTTAAACATCCCCCTGCCTTGTTTGCAGACGGTACTAAATATGGCGGCCTGTCACAAACCATCCACCTCGGGTGATAAATTTTAGCCATAACGGAGATTTTAGACAAAAATACCGAAGACTCTAGTGGAAGTGTTTTCCTCAAGTCTGGAAAATGTGGTGTGCAGCATTGCATCTGGTTCAAACAGAGCATATTAATTCTTCGTTCTTATCTCCGACGCCACGTTTTGGTACACAGTTATGCTTCCAGATTATTTTATTCAACTAAAGTAAAAGAGTTAGTGAGGTGACTTCTGTGGTTTCGAGCGTTGGAAAGTACTAACCATTACTTTTTCATCTCGTTTTATCAGTGCTAGGCCGCACACCATAGTAAAGTGCATAAATCCGTATGTGTGATGACTTTATCAGAATGCCAATTTTATTTCAGAATTCTTCGAGCTGTTCAATTGTGAAGGAATATGACAACGCTCTTTTTCATAGAATACACTGTGGAGGAAGCCTCATAAACAATTTACAAGTTCATATTAGTTGTCGTAGCAATTGAATCAAGCGAGGTGCTTCAGAGTAATTAACCCCAGAAGATTACTCGTTGTGTTGTCGTAGAAAATATGTATCTTTTATTGACGTAGGCAGCTTTTATTGAAATCTTATAATGGCGCACGCAGAAGCCAGTGACAGTGTTGTAAAGCGTTGCTTTTTTGTTTTCAGGGGGACCGCGACTTAAAATTATATACTCCGCTACGATAGTTGCGATAGTAGTTGCTTTCTAAGTTTGGTAGCTCCAAGTGGCTTACTGAAAAAAATCCATGAATACAATTTTTTAGTCTACGATTAAGCGCTCTTAGTGGCCGACTAATTAAGTCGCCTACCTACCACGTTTTAGCTGAAATCTATGAATACTGCCGTAAATGTTTAAGGGTGTCTTTACCGTTGAAAACTTAGGCACATTGCGCACGATTTCGATTTCTAATAGGCATCGTATACGCGATACCTCGCGATAGCACCTACTTCTCTTAACATCTAAACAAAATATATAGTAGAGAATTCCTAAGTATCTTCACAGGTCAAATCACACGACGCGGACTCTGGGTATAGAGGTTCGAATCCCCCGTCCAAACTAACAACTTTTTCATGGTGAATTATTCACGCTAAGTAAAAGAGGGGTTTTACGAGCGTGCGCGCTGGCACATTCCGTGACATGAGGGCACATTCTGTGCCGAATTCGTAGTATTTGGAATAGGTTTAACCAAGAGAAGAGCGTGACAAAGAGGCAGGCAATTTGCAGCGGCGGCGCGGGAAAATAAGGGGAGGCAGGCCGGGAGAAGATTCGGGAGCGAGGAAGCGAATGGTAAGGGTGGCAGATGATGGGTCGTCTTTTGTGACTGGTGTAGTATGAGGACGGAGGGTAGTAGAGGCAGAAGTCGGACCGTAGTGGGAAGGAGAAGGAGGAGGAGGGGGGACGAGCCGGACGACTGGGGGCGGGAAGGGGCGAGCAGTAGGAAGTGGAAAGAGGAAGAAGAAGGAAACGAACGCACTCCTTCTATCGATTTTATGATTTCCTCCCCCCGCATGTGTGTGTGTGAGACTGCACATTTTTGGGGGTGGGGTGTGAGAGGGTGGCGGTGCGACCAGGGGCAAACGAGTGAACAGCCCCCCCCCCCTCAAACCCACCCCCTCTCTCTCTCTCTCCCCGAGGAAGGAGAAGATGGAGAGATGGGGAGGAGTCGAAGTGAGCGGAGTAGAGGGGGGGGGAGCGAGGAGGGCCGGGGTGTCGAACGACGGAGGGGACTGGGACGGAGAGAACCGTCAAAGCACACGAGGCGAAAATGAGGCATAGAGCTTGACAGCCGCGCGAACGAAATTCCTCCGCACAAGTCGTCACAAACATTGCTGATTCATATCTAAGTCTGGCACGTCACTGCGCAGCCGAACGAAAGACTCCGGTAAAAACATAGAAAACTAGACTTTCTGAGGCTCGAAGATACAGTTTTACACCGCATTCTCTAAAAATTCGGAGCTCCAAAAACGACAGGCCAAAACACAATTAGTTGTATAAAGTCTGGACAGATTTAATGATAAAATACTCAATTCCTGTACCGAAGATCTAAACTTAAAGAAATGGCTGGCATAGGTAATGGAGAGTATGAGAAGTAAAATCTCACATCAGCACATATACTGCACTTCATGTTTATGAACTCCTACGCAAACAAAAGAAGGCATGCAAGCGTCAAGTTAACGTTGCTCAGCAATCGTACAAGAAAATGGGAGAGGAAAGCACTTCAAAGTCCACAAGTATTTCCGTATAATGTCGGAGTGAGTAGGATAAAAAGAAGGGCAACAAATTGCATTACTTTTTTTGTCAAGTATTCGAGGCTGACTTGCAGCATTATATTAAGTAAAATGTCTCAACAAAAACTTTCCCAAGGATCATCTTTCCAAACCTTTCCTCAAAGGAATTCAAAGGCATTATTGGCCCCTCCCAACCCCGCGGGCAGAGTGAACCACAAGACTCTCACGGAGGGAGAAGGTAAAGGGTGACGGGATGAGAGATAGGAGGACTCCACCACTGCCGAGTCGGCCAGTTCCGCACAGAATTCCGCAAAGTGGACCCTTCGGATGCTCTTAACGGCCGAACGCACTCACGCACACAACCCAGAGCAGAGACGGGGAGAGAGAGATTATGGCAATTATTCCGAGAGGGAGGAAAAGGTCGGCGTGCCGCAAGTTGTAGTCATTTGGTGCGCGCTCTGAATTGTCTATTGATGGGCTGATAAAAGAGTGCGCGCCGATTACGACCCAGCGAACTGATTATGTCGGCACACATACAAGCGGGGGCATCTCCATTTATGGCCACTTCCGCCGCTCAGGAATAATGGACTCCCTTCGGGCCGTTAAGAGTTGCGGAGGGATTGCTGCGGGAATTTAACAGGCTGCGGGACGACGTCGTAAAGGGATTATACGACGCCGAAATTGAAAAGTTCAAACGGAGATGGCTCTACGCATGCGCGGAGATATCCAAATAGCTATTTCAAAACTGCTCATTCCTGCAAGTGTTTTCGAATGCCATCACAGTTCAAAAACTCTCTATGCCCTAAGAATGCGCTATGTCTACCCACTGCGAGAACAATTTCTCCCAGGTGATGGCCTGTTTAAAGCAAATCGCAGTAGTACGCAAAAACACGATCATAGCAAGGCGAAGGCAGGAATGGAGACATAATGGTTTATGAAACGCGACAAAAACTCAACTGGAAAATGGAAGGGCATTAAAAATCTTGGTCCCACAGATGACGTCTTAGAAGAAAATTTGAAATTCAGGATATTCGATTAATGCTCAGTAAAATACCGTGACGCTTGGAAGATGGTATTTTCAAACCCAAAGAATTAATGGTCTCAGAAAGTATTCGTCGCCAAGTGTTTGATCCATCTACCTATGTGAGAAACGTAAAACTTTAAAATGCAAATATAGTAATATAAGGAAGTATTAATAGCTAATAGACGAATGTCATGGAATGAATTAACCCAAACTGCAAGAAATGCAAGCATACAACACGATCATATTCCAAAAACATACAGTAGTAATTTCGCTCGATTGACAGGAGCACCTGTTCAGTGCGATACGATGAATATTTGAAATTAGCACACGGATTTTCGCCGAAAAAGGCTACCAGCCGAAAAGGAAGAAAAATGGTGCGCGAGTGCCCGAATGAGCTCCGAATTAAGACTTTCATTCGAGTCCATTGGGCTAAAAGAGATTGGGCCAGTCGGCACAAAGGTTGAGGAACGAATGTGAACAAGGGGGGGGGAGATGATGCCGGGGAAGGAGGGCGCGCGAACGAACAAATGACGGTGCACACGCGAATCGACGGAGAGAGAAAAAGGAGCGAGGTTCCCCTTTTGGCTGTGGGCACAGGGTGAGGGAAGAGGCCAGAGTGCCGCCATTAGCCGCGAGGGGTTTGGGGTGCGGGTGGGTTGGGTGCGGGTGGGAGAGTGAGGGTTCTTGGGAGGAGAGGGAGAAGTGGAGCGGGGAAAGTGATGGAGTGGATGAGAAGAGCGTCGACAGGTGCAAGCCCACCCCGACGGCCAAGTCGTTAAGGGAGGAGTGCGGGAGAGCGAAAGGGAGGGACAGAATGGTTGGGGGCAGCGCAAGTGCACTGTTAAAATGCAAGAAAGAAGAGAATGATAAATCCCAGCTATTTCGAGTGAAGTCCCAATTCCTACAGACTCCTCGAGTGCGGTCAGAAAGCTTGGGGAGCGCATTAAGGCGTGTGTCGGCCTCCAACAGCGCGTCAACCGGGGACATGAATCCATCCCCCCTCTCGTAGGTAATGCACGTAGAGACGGCCCCAAAGCAGTACTGCATGCTCCACCTGTGCAGTTTACTCTCGTCCCCATGTTCCACAAAGCGGGGAAAAAGGGTTCGCGGTAAAACCACTGTCTTTCCTCTTCTCTCGCACTGTTACACAGAAATGTATTTTCAGGCAACCGGTTTGCCCACTCTCTGGTACCGCCAATTTATTCTTTCTCGTTGTAGCTTACTTGGCTGTTAACGCGAGCCAGAGAAGCAGTAAACGAGGGTATTCATGCGGAATGAGGCATTAAAACGTCCGAAAGGTGCACGATCGATACCGATCGGTATTTTATAGCGAGAACTATTGCTTATGGCATCATAAAATACAATAAAATAGTACCTAGTCCCCCGGATGTGATCATTTGAAATTAATGGATTACCCGTGATCGCTCAAGCAACATTTTGTCAAACTTCTGTGAACATCCGGATGCCCTTCAAAGAGTACCTGCTAAATTTATAGCAATAGTGATAGCAATAAAAAGTCTCCGAGGTGAAACTACTAACTGAGGGGTATAACTGACCACTGCTCAATAGCGATTCTCGCCACAACAACATGTAGGAATCAAGATACGAATTTCTAATTTGCTTCCCTACAAATGATTATTTGACACTGCACAATACCGTTAACTTTATCGAAATTCAGTCTTCGTTAGTTCCGACAGAACGCGAACACTCCAAATACATTAACACTCACATTTCTAATTCAACCTGAAGTTGAGACGAGTCAAACATTATCAAAACAGCAAATGCCTGACTCTCCCTCATCCCCATGGTTTAAAACAGGCATCAGATTAAACATTCACCTTCTGCTTTCATCCATTTGAAAGACGGAAACGTCGCTGAATTTCGATCTGGGTAGAGTGAGTAAAGTAAACAGATCTAAATAAAGAAAATGAAGACTAAACGACTCGAGGATGCAATCAACTCCACCGTAATTACCAGGGGAAGGAAAAGTTTTATGTCATGTTCGCTTGCCCATTTTTTCGGAAACCGGAGTTTTTGCGCGTTCACTGACATGCGCTAACAAAGGGAGCTGTCAGTGTCTGTCCAGGATCAGCGTCGCGGGCGACCTCCTCGCATATATAAGCCACTTTGCGGCGGGTGGTGCAACGGACGCGAAAAGGGAGAGCCGCTTGCCGGAGGGGGAAGGAGGCCCTTCAATTAAACACACGAGCACCTGCCAATCACCCGCCGTTGCGAAAATATTTAAATATGATTTATGAGCCCGCTGATGTTTAACACATCTTACATTACGAGAAGAAAAAAACATCCTTGAAATAGACTCTTAGATCTTCCTACTTCCCTGTACGGCAGTCGAAAGATGAATATTCCTCAATCAACATCGCTCCGCTTCATACTCCTCAGACAATTAATTTATCAAGCATAATGCAAGGGAAAAAACATGGCAATCAAATACCCTTCCGTGCTACTTTTCCAAGGCATACAGTTTCTTCTGCCGAGTCCGTGGCTTGCTAAAAAAAATATGACGACTATTTAAAATCCCATTGCCGTCAGGCTGTGCACTCGTTCATAGCCATGGCAACGGGCCAGCAGTAACTATCTTGGCGAGTGAGCCGGAGTCTTTTTTATAGAGTTTCATCCTAAGACGGCGTGAGATGGCGGATAAATCGCTACAACTGATCTAATACTCACCTCAAACTTACCACCGAAGCCATCTGCACACAATAAAACATGATGGGCTTTAAATGCGCAGGTTTGGCCGTCCGTCCCGACGCAAGGGAGGCGTCGCCGGCCCGGTCAGCCCTCGGGGGCCGCGCACCTTTCAACGCTGTGGCGCACGCAATATGCAAAAAGGTTGGATTAGGGCTTTCGCGTTGCCCGTGGCCATCGTGGTGACTCCTCTTCGCTCCGAACACCATCCGCTTGCGACCAGACGGAAAATGGGAGCGATTGCGATTTGGCCAAGTGGATTTCGACACAAGCGCCGAATTATAATGGTATTCATCGCCGATCGTCACTGGCAATATTGTTTTTTTTAATCCCATAGACTTGAATATCGAACCGAATGGATGAAGGCAATCTTAATGGATGGATCGCTATCAATACCCAAGACTCGCCAATTCACTGAGGAGGAGAGCAATGGGATAAAATAAAAATCCTTTCCAAATGTCTGTGGTTGAAAAAATGCTATCCTCAGTGGTTACACTCCCCGTAATTTGAGGTTCGCCTCTCGTAAATGCCAATTAGTTTGATTGAAGGATTCTGGACGACAGCGATTGGATCGTGCGAGTTAATCGATGGGCGACTATTTTACGCTTCATATCTGTTAGGGTCAAATACAAGTTTAAGTAACCGTGTCCAACATCGCTCAGTACCCGGTTACAATCCATATAAAATAATAGCCCCCATTTCCCCACCGCGAAATGTCCTTTTCCGGTGTTTTTTGAAGAATGGACTTCCAGACGAAGGTGGAAGCAGCCTTTAAGATTGGCGGATGACAATGGCACGGTTTAATGAGTAAAAAGATTTAAGTGAACAAGTGATTCGAGAAAATTCTCCCAATTCACCCTTCTATGACAGATCATACTTATTTACATATATATTTCTTGAGGTTTTCTACTCGTGATTTCGTTGAAGAGCGAATTTACGGAAATATAAACTTAACACCAGCCTAGGATCGCGCTGGTTGTATCCGCCGATACATACACTACATAACAGTCCACTTTTTGCACGCCTCGAAAATTTTTAAAGAAATATTTCAATTAGTAACAAAATCAGGTAAACAGTCAGGTATCATTCAGTGGTTGAGGAAAATTATGACACGCAACTTAAATTGGCTAAAATATAATGATTTATCTTTGTACTAGCATGAAGAATTCAAAAAGTATCCGAAAGATAGGCATACATTTAATCAGTAAGAAACATAGTTCAATGTGTTTAAAGCAAACAAAAATATACACAAAATGATTACACTAAGTGGTACATGTGTACCCACCCACCCACCAAAAAACAGAGAACCTTCCTGTATCAAGACCCCCAATTTACTTTACAAAATGTTACAAGAGAGCAATGACAATAAAACACGCATAAAATCGTCGAAAAAAATTATTACGCCAAACCATCATGCTTATAAGGTCCTTCGGGCGAAGCATTAACTACGAGTAACGTGTAATACAGCCCGTATATACGTCCATTTACACTCAACAATTAAGGCATCCCTTCAATTGCCGGGGAACAGTGCTTATCATTTTATTGGACGTACGTGCAACTCGGGAGAAATTTCCCTCCTTACGACGCCATTGGACGAAGAATTCTTTCCTGGCGAGGACAGCGATCCGAAATCCCCTGGGCGGGACAAACCTTCGAAACCCCAAAGCCCCTACGAGAGCTTGATCCGAAACCGAGAGAGAGTCTGTGTACTACACACGAGCAGCAGCAGCACAATAAAATCGCCCTTTCCCACAATCGCGTGGGGAGGAACGCCCAAAACTTCGGTCCGAACCACAGCGCGCTCTCCTTTTATTAACTCTCGCCGCAGGGGTAAAGAAACGTTTACGATTCCCGGGAAAACCCAAACGGATCGCGCATACGTAAACACACACTTAACCACACACACACACAAGGATGCGCAGACAAGAGGAAGCGATTCGGACACGCGGAAAACCCTTGCAACGAGTAATCCACTTCGCCTCCCATGCATTTAAAAAGAGCCAATGTGGGTAGGGCGGGGAGCGATGGTGGTGGAGGGGATGAGCGAAAAGAGGAGGGGAAGAAGAAGAAAGGGCAGCAGCATTCCTCCCGAGGACGATGGAAGGAGGACAATCGCAGAGATGGGAGGGTGGAAGGGCTGGTTGGTGAGGGAGTCCGAGGAGAAGAGTGGACACGGAAGGGGATGGAACAGAAGAGGTTAGAAAACGATCCAATTTGTTGAGCCCTTCGGATTGTGAAGCAGTAGAAGGACAGCACTTCTGGGGGACGTTAAAAGGAGATGGAGGGAGGGGAGGAGGTGGGCAGGGGTTGTTTGGGAGTTGCACTGCGGGGATGGGATGCGCCTTGGGGGCAAAGGGAATGGATCCAATCGAAGTGTCCACGTGGGGGTTCGGAGAGAAGGGGTCGGAGAAGCGAAAAGGAGGAGGACAGGGAGGGGGGAGACGGGATAGGAGGGACGGGAAAGAGGGTGGGGTTGGTTAGAGGGGTGGGAGAAAAGGCAGCGCAGGGGCGGCGGGGGCAGATTTGAGGGGTGCGGGAGACATTCAGTGGCAATTGAAGGGGATGCCGTCGGTCATGGTGCTGTTATGATCGCTTATCTCTTTGTTGGGGAGGAACCACGAGGATAGGAGGATGGCGGCGGGGTCAATGGGATTAGACAATCGGTTCGCTGCAAGCACTCGAAGACAGCCACAAACCGATTTGAATCACGCGAAACATAAATGCCATACGGGTCTTAATTACGCATCTTTGTTCCAAGGAGCATCCATAATGCCACATATATAATACCGCCGGGCAAGGAATCATACAAATTAAAGGCAACGTAGTTAATTCACCAACTGGCATATAAGGATAACCTGCATGAAAAGTTAAAAATCACGCACAAGAAATTCTATTGAAGGAAGACATACCTAACTATACTTCGTACGTTCGACTTCAATTTTATTTCCATAACCTAAGTTCGACACTTTAGAGGAATCTTTATTTCAGGTTCAGCTTTCACGAGAAGCTTCTCTATATGCCAAAATAAGACGCGTAGCTATTCCACGAAGGTACATCGGCATGATATTAGTGTAACTGAGAACCAGGTGATGAAATATGCAAGAGAATACCGTTACGAAGATATTTATTTGTCTATTCTTCTGTCACTTATGAATTTAGAGTAAACTAAGATATATGAGTATCTCGTTAGTGGCAACCAAAAGAAGTCTTAGTTCTAAACAGCCAACAGGTTACTGATAGAGAAAGGAAGGCAAATAAACTAAATACACTACACTATACTACACTGTATATGCATAAAAATTCATAAGAGTAAAATGAAAATCACCTTTTACAAAGGAGTAATGCTTCGTTTTCTCCATAGAGCTCTTTTTCGGGAGGATTTATCATTGCCTACAGTAAATTTGGGATTAATCACATAATTAACCAGGGAACCACTGCGCTTTTAATACTCGTAGGCCTAGCACATAGACAATCGCTAGGACCTAGGGATGTCGCCAAAAAGGGTGCTCACTTTCTCCAGAGAATGAAGTAATAAATCCAATATCAAAACTGAATTAACCAAGGTCAAGACGCCAATATTTAAGCATCTCATAATATAATAGTATCTCATAGTAATAGCCATGTACTCAACAGTTACCGTAAATGGACTCACTCGGCTATCCTGAGAAGCTAAGATCACAAAAAAAGAACCTGTACTGTCACGATTCCTACCGCCATTTGAAAACATTTTCAAAAGGAAGTGTCAAATGATATAATCCTTCACAGGGATCTTTAAAAAAAATGCAATACACGATAAAAATAAAAAAAATGAGCGGTTAGGTTCCATGCATCGCACGAATCGACGAAAAATCGTACGAAATCCATGGGAGTGAAGTTGAGGCAATGGGAAGGGAAGGTGAAGGTGCGGGTTTGGCATGAGCCTGAAGGCACTCTCCTCTTAGTCTAAGCTAGCTGGGCAAGTCGTGGGAAAAATAGTCGCCTTCGACACCTGAGAAGAGGGGGAGCCGCTACCGAGAGGAAGATGGGACTGAGGTGTCGTTTCGACGGCGCGGGCGAGGATTTTAGCGGCCGCCACAGCCTCGCACCTCGCCCCTTTGGCGGGCGCCCCCGGGGGCCGAGGGTGGCGGGGGGCGGAGTGGTGGTGGCGAGCGTGAGCAAAACATTACATTTTCTCACGGTCGCCAGACCGGATATTGCAATCTGAAATGAAACAAATGGATTCGAAGGAATGAGGCGCACCGTAAAAACAGCGAGCACACTCGCCGATGGTAAACACGACACACTCATGGCCACCACATTGGCCGCTCCGAGAAAACCCACTAAACGGATTGAAGGCTAGCCCCCTCTGATGCAGCATGCCTTGAGCATCCTCCACACGGTAAATAAAAACGTACCACTCGCAACGCTCCTGACCCGATAAGCTCTTTTATTCCGCTGAAAGAACACCGTGTCACTCTTAACAACAGACAGGGGGAACAAAGAAAAACCATGCTAAAATCAAACATGGGATTGCCCTGTTTTCAATTCAATGCCCAAAAACGCCGGCCTCGGTGGCGGCGGGGTAACGTCCTCGCCTGCTAACCCGAAGGTCACGGGTTCGAGTCCCGCCTGGAGAGGATTTTTCACCTCCCAGGCAATGGTTGTGTGTCCTCGTCCATTGATGAATGTTAATACCAAGAACCTTATAAGAGGACGTTTATCTCCTACTTCGATCGTGTTATCAACGGCCGCGAAAGAAATCAAGTTCCAACTAGAGGGGCTGCAACCGCGTGGTAGGCCATGAATTTCTAGTCTTAAAATGATTGTGTTAAATGGCTGTTGCGGGGTGAGTTTGAGTGGAAGGAGGGAAGAAACTGTGTAGGAGAGGTCTGTGTAAGCTAGAGAAGCAACTGCTCGATCGCTGCGCCACGTACGGTGGGGAAGAGGAAACGGCATTTTTTCAAAAGATGGCGGAGAGGAAAAATCGCAGTTCTCAGGTTTGAAAGTTTCCCATTCCTAGAGTAAAAGATGCATTGTTGTGTTGAAAGTATTTTACAAATGCGCAAGGTTTGCATAATAAGTGAGGTGAATTTGGTTCCGATATCTCTGTTAAAAGTGGGTGAAATTACGAAAACGCTGGCGGGACGAAAGCTCACATTTACCGAGGCCTCCCTCGCAACACCAGCGCATTAACTGGCGACCCGTAATTTGAGCAAATCACGATCGGAAGCGCACCAAGATTTCCGTCCTCATTGTAAGGTTCATGGTTAATACCACGATGTAAAGGCCAATGAGAGCTGTTTTCGGTGGTAAATAAATAAAATAAATAAAAACTCAATATGCGTTCACTGAAAAGCGTCCAGAGAGGCTCCTAAGAAAACGTGCTAACATTTCGCAACTAGATATTTTTTAGCCATGGAACACAAAAAATAGCAGCGTAAAAGTTCATCATCATTCACCACAAGTTCTTTCACATATTTTCGAGATAATCACTTAAATCCAAGCCCTACCTCATAGAATTTATTATGTCATAATAACTAGTGTACGGCCATGCCACAAACAATGGACAAAAATTGGTTGATTTTTTCCGAATTGCAGCCTATGCCAAGGAGGATCTACGTTTGCTCCGGGAACGGTCTGTTTCCAATAGATTGGAGGTGAGCAGATAGAATAAGCGTATTACTTAACAACTTGCGCAAACAACCATGTAACTGCCCAAACATTGAGAGGATAAACGAATTTAAAATCATAGCTCCATTTTGCTCTGAAATGATCAAATGTAGTAGTGGACTGCAAATGAATAGATGCTACAATGTAAGTCATCCCTTGTAATGATGGTGACTCAATTCAGGTCCAAATGACCTTTGAGACCACACCTAAAGCTCCTTGTTTAATCTGTTTTTTGCTAGCGTCTTGATAAGTTCAAAATAAGAGAGAATGAAATATGCCTGAAGCAGCAGTGAACAAGCTGAATTTATGTTGGCTCGACATGGCTGTAAATAAGAAACATCGTCATAAGATGAGAAGAATCAGTAAACATATATTGTTGCCGTTGTAAGAAAACCTACGGCGTATTCCATTGTATCGCACGTGTGTCACGTGAAACAGCAGGAGGTGAGTTTTACCATTAGCACACCAGTTGAGAGATTTCCCCAGGTATGAGTTGCAGAGTCGCACTTAACGCTCGAGGGCATGAGGTGTTCTCAGCTATAAAACGCCGACTCGCAATTCGCGTGCGACAACAGGAAGTCGCAGTTGAATCACCGCCTTCGAAATATTTCTGAAATTTCTCATTTCGGAGAATAAAAAGGCCAGGCACGGTCATGATGAGTCACGAGGAAGAGGGAGCCAGCTTTTCGGAATACCGGGAGGATACCAAATAAAGAATCGCCGCCAGACGCAATGGTCTCCAAACCCCCGTCGTACCCGACCCGTGGTCATCTCTCTCCACGTCACCAAGGTTTCAAATTTTAAGTCTTCTTCAATCCTTTAGAATTAACCTCGTCATACAAACACAACAAGACGATGGATGGATTAGGAAGGAATAAATTTCACGTAATAAAGGCTTAATTCAATAATATCGATATTGAACTTTCAAAAAATCTGAGCAACAACCAAAATCTGCAGGAATATATTAGCTCATAATTGACGCTATTCACCTCAATTGTCTGCCATGATCTATCAGATAAATATGTACACTATATTCGCCCATTTGTATAATTCCATTAGCAAGAAATGCCCAAGGTGGAACCTCACGTCTACTAGTCCAGTAATTCCACTTAGGACACCAATTTATGCAATTTCTACACAAAGCGTAAGCCAATTCTGAAGTATTGATCACAAAAAAAGAGATCAAAGAAATAAAGAGCAGCAGGACCACAGACTTACTTCCGCAAATAGATGTCTCAGAATGACAAATAATTTATTCATAGATACCAGACCAAACACGACAGAATGCATAAGGTCCGCGAAAAACGACGGATACGCTGTTATCTTCCCGCCAAGTCGAGCCTTTCCTTTATTTCCGTAATATCCCATCACCTCCTAGTCCGATGCAAACGTATCCCTCAAATTTACTATCCATAAACCTGCTAAAATATAAACTAAATATGTATTAGCAGCTATCTGCGCACCAAAATCAACCAAATTAAGCAACATTATTCATATTTTTGTGCATGGCCATTCATCTTGAATGAAAGTATGAAAAAATATAAGCTCAAAGTGACGTTTGAAAGCACGTGTATCGTGGAGTAGGAAAGATAATATTCTCAGATGGGATGGTCCCTCAAACATAAATATTAACTGTGTGAAATTCACATTGAAAAAATCATTCGCCTGGACTGGGATGAATCCCAGTCCAGGCGAATGATTTTTTCCACTGTGAATTTCACACAATTGTGTGGCCACTGGCGGGTGACTCCGTTAAAGTTACTACGCGGCCAGTTCCGCAGTTCTTTGAATAAATATTAATATTACGCATTTCCACAGGGCAATAATAATTATTTCAACCACGACGGGAGGGCATAACAAATTCATCAGAGTTTGGAGGCATAAGAATCGACTAATCCACATATAGCAAAATCCTAGAAAATTTTCATGAAATTCAATTCAGAAGAGAGAGCACGTTTACAATTAGATTCAATACCAAAGCTAAAAAACACACATTAATGAACAAGATTTTTCTCCAATTCAGAATATTCCTCCTGCATCGTCAAATGAGCACACACGGTAATAGTCTAAGTAAATACATAAATACAACAGACGATTTCATAATCAAATAATTAACGATTAAATAGATTTTGAAAAAAATGGAGAAGATTGCCCAAGAATATGCCCTGAACCATGAAATGTAGGACGCAAACCCGACTATCTTAGGCTCTTCACTGGTAACGTTAAATTAATGACCTAAGGTCAAAAGCTAATCATTTAGGCTCAGCTCTACGATGGAACGATGAAAGTTATGAGCAATAACTAATAACAGCTGTGGAATCAAATAATATCTATGATAAATCATCACGGTAGAGCAGTGACCTGGAAACGCAGTTTTACACATTTGATGCCATTAATTATTTAACACCCCGCTTTGACCTTTAACACTCTTTTGCATACAATTTATGAGGCGCGCCAGAACGATCCGTTTAAACCCGATGGAGTAGACCTCCGTGCTCATCAAATACTTTCGAAACTTAATCCAGCACGAGGCACCGTCCCGACGATATATTGAAGACCATCCTTCAACCACCGCTGCCGCGCGACTCACGGGAGGAAGGAAGACCCCCTCCGTATAATCACGCATGCCCGGCTTCTAGGGGGCCTTCGAAACTATTATTACCTACTAGAAAGTAGCGAGGCGAGCGATTTCAAGCAGGAAGGCGGACGTGGATGATTGATAGCGGCCAGCGGATCCCTTTGACGTCGCGTCTAGCGCGTTGTTCCTTGGGACGCGCCATTGAGCGGGGGGGGAGGTGATGTCCGCCGCCCCGCGTTCGACGCGCCCCCGGCCGCGGGGGTACACGAGGGGGTGGAGGAGGGATGAGAATTGGGTGCGTTGGGGGGTGCGAGGGACCCGCCCTTATATTCCTCCCCACCTCTCGACATAATATCACAGACGAGCAGCAGGGCAAGAGATTCAACGGCGATCCCCCGTCGCGAATCGGTAATAGACGGAGCGCTCGCCCGTCAAAAGGACGGCCACGCAGAGGGGTGGGTCAAAAGCTGGCTGGCAAAAGGGTTGGAGCGAAAGAAGGGCGCGGGGGTGGGTGGAGGGAGGGCCGGCTGGTGCATTTTTGGCGCCTACCCCCAGAGCAAAAACAAAAATCCCTCTTTTGTTTACTTCCCGGAAATTTTATTGAAAGGAATTGGCAATTACATCCTCACCTCATACCCCTGAATGTAGGCTTAGTGCTTTCAAGCTTCATAGGCACTCATTAAATTACCAGGAAACGCAGAATTAGCCGTCCACTCAGCTCAAATTTGCTAACACAACGCCAACGACAGTAAATACTTTATAAATAATCAATAAGGAAGATTAAGCGACAGTAGAAAAGCCCTACTAGATCTTGGCGCAAATTTATCCGGCAAAGGCTCCGAGGAATCTTCCGAAACGAATCGAAGAAGACAGGAAAATCAGTATGGAAGAATACTTATTAACGATTGCAACCAGGAATACAATTACCCACTAAACACAACGATTCATTATTGCACTAAAATGAGATAATTTTCAATTATTCATTTTCCTCTTGTAAATTCTCTAGTCTCAATATTTTGTATCCTCATAGGAGGTACTTTAGTTTATGTTGACAGATAGAGATAGGAAAATATTATCATAAAAGTAACTTTTTAACCAATATCATATTATTTATAGACATAATTTAATAAAAGGAAAGAACGAAAGAAAAAATATACAAACATGAGCTAATAAATATTCTAAATCAGTGATAAGCAAAAGATAAGATATCAGGTGCAAAAAGGTCTTCGGTCGTAAAGGGTTCATCATATAAGTTATTAACGAATGAGAACTACTAAGATACATATTTTGTTACATTAAAGGTTTCCACAAGGCTACGTTACACAGCTTTTTAAATTATCCTAATAGCAATTGACCAACACCAGCGAATTCGCGTTTTGTTTCATTAATATGATTTGCTGGAATTTTCCTGATGATGCGACAAATTTGTAAAGTGATTACGGCATGGAACCAAAGAATTCCCAGCAGGAATACTAATTAGCATTCCGTCACAGAGAAAGGGTAATTCCAGCACTTCAGAGGCAGAGAATTCGCAAGGCTAATAAGTTAGCCACCGTTTGAATTACAATCAATAAAGTACTAAAGTACTTTAATGTACTTAAATAACTAAATTGCAAGTAAAATTCAACAGATAAATAAAAAATAATAAAAATACCGCTTCTAATATAAACAAAGACTACTTTAATATTCCATCGCTTACTCCTTTCACTATATCTTTGATTAATGTATTTGGCATAATAGTCAAAAAGGAAAAAAACAAACAATCTAAGAATAAAGCAATCGTTTTTTCGCCTTAAAAAGAACATGGTCACTGATAGAATGCACGTTAATGACCAACCATTCGTATTGTGCGAATATTTTCTCTCGTGGTTTTAAACAGCAAAGATGGGAAACGTTTTGGGAGCTGCCGCGGGGTTATCAAAAAGGACAGCAATTGGAAAATAATTACAATGACTTAAAATGAAACAGCTCCAAACTTCACTCAAAAATTTCGAATCTCTAGATTAGGAGCGAATGATTGACTGTAAATCTGCCAAAGAATATACTAACAACAAGAAGCTTAAATTGGATTGATTGATTGGATTTTAAAAAATTATAACAATCACATTTTCATGCATCCCATTACAGTGTTACCCGGGCAGGGGTCCATGTTCAACCACGTGGGGGTTCTTTCATTACTTCCCGATGTAAGGGCGTCATGCTATCACGACCTCGTTTCTAAAGACCACCCTATTCCCAAAACATTGCTAAATTGTGCTACGTCTGACAGGAAAATCGACTAGCGAATACATCTGAGAGCGTCTCCAGCCCTTACAGTATTCTCTTCCGACATCCCTCTTCATTTGACCAATATATCTGTCCCCTGGTCTTCCTCGCGGGGCCTTCTCTTCAATTTTACCCTCCATTGCTTGGCGTAAGATGAACACTTTTTGTGAGCATAGGAGCGGGGCGGGATGCATCCTTAGGTACGTCTCCCAAATTGAGCAATAGTCACCCCTCGAGACGGTGAGGATGATTTCGCAGGGAAGGTCGTGCTCTGTGGGCTGAGGCAATTTCCCGATGCTGCGAACGGGAGTTTAGGAATCTGCAGCGAATCGTGGGAGAAGCACACGCTTTCCACAAGCCATCGCAAGGAAAGAGAAGACCTAACTAAACAGGCAATAGGATTTCCACGATCCACCGAATATTTTAAAAACACTATGATTTTTTTGTAAAATGCATATATACCCCTTTTTCACGCTGTGTTTCAGCCAAATATATAAATATATAACGAATTATTCAAAGTAAAGTACGCATTTCATAAATTAATTATCCATCCTAAAGCACACTGATAATTCCATCTCGCAGCGTCACTAGCTAACACCTTGCAACGATGACACCCAAAAGCGCGGAAATCTTATTGGTAAGAACCTAGATATGTTAGATGTTTCCTTAATAAACGTCCAAAGGTAGGTAATTCTGTTTTTGCACTCACATTATTGGCTGTAAATCAGCATTGAATGCATCATAACATACAAGGTATCTCATTTCTGCTCAACGTCCTTTTTTCGCTACTCACAGAATGGATGTATATAATATTTCATGCATGATCAGCATTTTGGTCTTCCACCTAAACAGCCAAATTTCGACCAAAATAATGCCGCCAAATGTAGGTAAATAAAAAAATATCGCCATTATAACATTGAAAAACCTGGTTCATAGTGAACACATTATAGCAGCAAAAGAGTAAGAAATGAGTTTAAGACCGAAATATATGAGCACATTTTTAAACAGCAAAGAATACACGGACCCATTTCCCTTACGTATGTACAGTGAACGGCAAAAGTAAATGTGGGAAGCTTGGCAGCGCCACACCTCGGACCAAGCTCGAAGCACGCGAAATTTGCGTGAGAAATTTTCGTATATTGGTAGTGAGTTTGAAAATAGACGCGGTAAGAGGAATCGGAGGTGACAAGTGGAAGGGCGAAGTGACGAATAGTAGGAAGGGATTTGGTTGGCTCTGTATAGTGCGATTTGGACGGTAATGTGACCTTACAAGCTCTTCAATCGGAAATTCTTTCGTGAACTGAGGCGAACAGAAGCTGGTTCCGCTGCAGTACGACTTCGGCAGTGAATTCGTAGCGAAGGAAAGTGAGTGAAGAGACATTATGATTGAGATGAAGATGAGATTTGATGTCTGTGTTTATCCCTTTGGTGACCGTGGATGGTCATATTTTTAAGGAAAATTGTCATTGTCAGCCAAAGTCTCAGTTGTCAGTTCCTATTAGGTCTCAGTTTACTTTTTTTTTTTCTATTATTCATATTGTAATTTCTCTTGAGGTATCCCATTACAGGCAATGCCTAAAGGGATTCCTAATTAATTTATCCTTATTTAACTGAAATGTAAAATATGCTTGTAATGTTGATTCTAAGGGATAAATAAATATTAAAATATTTAAAAAAAAGTTGAGGATTAAGGCTAGATTACATCGTTATCTATGCACAATAATGTTATTATCCCTTCTACATGGATACCTTTTCATGGATTTTTACATATTATTCTAAGATAAGAATTAAGTATGGCATGCATTTAGATCGCATCTAGTGACGAGCAGCTAGGTTTGTGAAGAGATTACGAAAATTCCGTTAGTGTATCGAGGTTATTAAAATAATTGGTATGTAAATCGCTCTCACAGCGTAGATTAATGAACAGACTTAACCACCTAAGTAAATTTGAGGCGAGTTCCCACATTTACTTTTGCCGTTCACTGTGCAACGAGTATCGCCCAGTTTTCATTCGAAAACAAACGCGGAGTCTTCTTTTCTTTCGTAACTTATACCTCTATGCACACCTTTCCTCTGATTTTTTTGCAACCGCTTCCCTCTAAGAACCTCTAAAAGTCAAAGAAAGGCGACAGGCCATTTGATTCCAAGTCGAATACGATGCTTAAAAAGAATGAATACATTAGACAGGGAGTAAAAACATCTTTTATTAACTTAAAAGTAGGAAAACATGGGAGGATAAAGAAATGTGAATCGGCGGAACAAGGAAATTTGAGAAACAAGGAAAAGACGAGAAACGGAAAAACACGATGGCTCGAAATGAGGAAAAAAAAGTTTCACTACGAGCAGGAAAGGGGAGAAACGTCGCCCGTGCGCTAGCTGCCTTGCGTCGAAGTTCACTGTCATAAAAACTGACCAAAGAAGCCGTCGGACACCTTTAAGAATAAAGGTCTCGCACGAGGTTGTTTGTAACAAAACTTTCCCTAGCGAAATGTTTAATCATTTACTAACTAATAGCTACTACATTTTCTACATATCATTGATTTCACGATTTTTCACCATTACGAAAATGTAATATTAATCTAGGAAAAATGCTCGGCGATGTCCAGCACTTTTTTTCTACATCAAGTTTCATTACCTTCATTAACATTTAACAGGAAAGGGAGTGGAACTCTTTTGAAACGATGAGAAAATACCAGTTAACAGTACAATGGTAGGGAATTAAAATATTATGATGGAATTTATTAATCACTCGAAGTTAGTTCAGTTAAGTTCAACTTTCACTAGGTTAAACCCAACACTATTTTCCACGTATTATCGGTATGATATGAGCATACGTACTAGACCGCACTTCCCTCCATCTCGGCTACACAGCACTCCGAATGAGCGCAAAAATAATCGCCTGATTTTCGACATCAACTCATATGTCTTGAAGCCAATTAAATTTCAATTAATATCTCGTAATCGTTTCTGTGGTATACCGAACGATAAGCTCAGTGCTATCAATATAAAAAAATGCCAAAAACAGCGAAAATTGAGACTACAACGAATAGGCTATATATTTGAATTTAACAAGGAGCAATTCTAGCACGTTTTTCATGCTTCCAAAATAACACTACATGAGAACAGAGAAAGGATCTAAACCCCTAAACTTCGCCAACATCCCAGGTCAAATCCCAAATTACCTCTTTTTTCTAAAATTTAACGAATATTTCTGCTACTCGTAGTGTCACAAAAAACATGTTGTAATAAGAAGAGTACTTGAAAAATTTTAAACGAGTAAACATTTAAAGACATCCTGCAACAGAAAAGAAGAACTCCTAAGTTAAACGGGATTAGTGGGACAATTAACAAGGCACTAGGAATTTTATCACATGGAAGATTCGGTGCACACTTAATATTCCGTGAGGCAGAGTAACAGGCAAAGCCCGTGAGAGCTTTGTAGCCCTGTAAGCAGGTGTTCATCCACGGCTAGAAGCGTCCTCAATTCTAATCCACCTGACTGCTCGAACTACCTATCGATTTTAATTAATCATCAATAATGATTCCGAAAGTCTAAATTTCCATCAGCGATATTATTCCACACACTGACTGATATTTTCATCCCAGTATTCCCCACATGGAGGTCTGATTGGGGACTATTTAACCTCCGGAAAATTTACTGGCAGGAATGCCATCACATCATATTTACGAATGTCTCGCCCGAAGCTGTGACAGTTGATACCGGACCGATCTTCTTGATCTGCACCACCCTCTGCTGAGACGTCTGCCTCTCAACAATGGAGCCGGATAGTTTTGGGAGCATGTAGGGTGCAGAGAAACCTCGCCTCGTTCCAAAAAAATCGGGACTTCCGTCAGTACGTTTCTCCAAAATCAGGAATAAATTTGCTATCACTTGGTCTTGAGATCCTTAGATTGAGAGTCGAACATGCTACCCCTGGACCACCCTATTGAGAAAGATACCTCCTGAAAAAAGGCTCATCAAAAAAGCACACTTACATGCAAAATTACCAGAAGTACAATGGAGGCCCTAATTTTTGCTAAATTTCCTAGTTTCGAAAGTTTCCATAATACTTCGTGTTATTACTTATGCCAGAAGAGTTCCCTACTGCTTCGACCGTCGAGCAAGGGCCGGCCTCACCGAGGGCCTGGATCACTGTGTCGAGCAGCTCGAATCCTCCTTAGTCTGAGATATTCTAGAAATTTACCACGACCCGAAAATAATGCTACTGATGGCATTGCGTACAAGCGTCTAAATATATTATTCCCCAAGCATACAGACGCACAATCGTCCGTTAGCAAGGAATTAAATTTTTCAATTAGTTGCCCATAGAGTAGATTCGTTAGGATGGCAGAAATAAGTAACGATAAATATCAGTTTCAATCACTTATGGGTCGTTTTATCTCTTGAGATATCTCTGAGCTTTTGCGAGATACACAAATAATTCATTTCATGAGTGCTTACATTTCTTAACGGTAGGGGGACGAGAGTTTTTTCTTCATATAAAAATAACAGCGCAATGATATTTATGTCCGCTTTAATAATCACCTAAAAACAACTGTTCACTGTTTTTCAAAAATATCACTTTTATAATCATTGTCATGCATCCATTTTCAACGGTAACCATGGGCTTTCTCTTATTTAATGTCACATTTAATATCACGGGCTGAAAATTTCCATTTAGGAGATCTGCTAGGAGCAATCGCTTGAGCACTGGCCTCCCATTACGAGGGCCAGTTTGAATCCCAGCAGTAATGGATCGAGGTGGAATCTCGGCCCCTAAAATGATTCTACATGGAGAGAAATTTAGGGGCATAACCCCCCTCTAATTGGAGAGATCTTAAGCTGTGGACTTGGGTGAAATTTCGTTAGGAACAGGCGAAAGCCATCGCCGGTTTTCTCTCCACCCATTCTCCAATACAACGAAAGATACGACTTATTTTTAGCAACCTACCCACCAATCCCTAATTATGCTAATGACCATTGCATTCTGATGTCCCTTATGACCACAGCTAATAACGCGAAGTTGATTTCGGCTTCCTCATACAAAATTGGCGACTGACAACCAGTGCCCCTCATCCCTCGGCTGCCTCCCTAACTTCGCACTTCCACCGATGACTCAAAAGGCGGCTGCTTCCGCTCCTCGCAATGAGGGACCTCGTTGGCGGATTTGAGGCGAGGTGTGAGAATTGAAGACGGAGACGACGGAAGGAAGGCCGGCCATCGCCCCTCTTCCACTCCCAAGATCCAAGGAAAGGTGGCAAACCAACGGCGGAAGTCAGGTCGGATCCGCGCCCACCTTAAAGACAGCGGGTTCCAAACCCACTTCGGGAAAGGATGTTGTTTTCCCCCTACGATTAAGGTGGTATAAGCGAGATAGTTCCCTAGTCATAATAGAGACCACATTATAATTTTATTTTTTGACTTCAGCGTCTGTAAGAAGTGTGAAATAAATATTGTAATATTAATGGCGCAAATATATAATTATATATGACCAAAATTCTCAGTAATTTCATAAATAAAGCTGCATAAGTCTCTAACTTGACTCATTTTTTTCCCGCCGTACGGCTGAAACCCCTTCAAAACAGCAGGATTTTTGCGGTTCCGCAAAAAATACTGTCGTGAGTAATAGATTATTTTTTATAAATAGTTGAGAAAACATGCAATCTACACACACCGTTAGTATTTTGACGAAATCTAGGGGCTAGAAGTTCCTATTTTTTTAATATTCTCCCTCTGGAGCGCACAGCCATATTCTATCCCATGCAAATCATTTTATATTTTTAGACAAATTGCTCGAAAAGTAGTAGGCAAGGGGTTGATATTTTCGTATTATTGGAAAGATGAGAGTTTTTTCTTTAAAATGAGGCCAAATTCATCAAATTCTAGGTGAAGTGATTTTTCGCTTTGCCAGTGCCAGTGCTTTTTTTTGTTGCGCATGCATTTAAGTGATCTCTGATGTATCCCAGTCAAAACCCAACATATATAATTTCAAAAAAAAAATTAAATTTAGAGTAGATAACACCCAGATTCAACATAGCACTCACGTGCTTCCCTGTCCTAAGGATCATTTTGGTTAGAAGGAAGTCACGTATTTGAAGACATTAATGCTTAAAACTATGAAGTATCATTGCGGCAGGCTGCAGCTGGAACTTTGCATAACTTACTTTAGCAGGCTTAGGCCCATAAATCTTGATATCCCAACCTGATGATATACAGTTTGTAAATCAAGTAAATCACCGAAAGTGTGAGTTTGGAGTTTCACACGTGAATAAGTATGAGGAAAACATTAAAACTAAAATCTTTGAGGAGAAAATCTCCAGAAAGTCGAAGGTGTCAGCTACAAATAGACCTCACATTATACATACTATGCCTTAAGGCGCGCGAAAATGCACACTTTCAGGAAAGGCGATTTACAATAATTTATCAAATGGTTACGATCATTTTCCGGTCTACAAAGTGCTCGCTTGAAATACCTCAGGTTCGAATACTGTCGCCTTCACAGTTTTAGGGGAAGTTCAGTGACTTAAGGGTGGAGAGATAAACGTACCCCGATTTCTATTTCAGCGGATAAAGAGAGCACCTTTCGCCATAAACGACAAACAAACATATCAAATTGAGAAAAAAAGACTGATATCATTCCTTTCTGATTATAAATACATTTTGAGGAATTTATACCCACTGACAAAATCATCCTCATAAGACGAATCGAAATAAAATCTAAAATTCAGCATGACGGTAAGATTTCCGTGGCCCTACCACGTTGGTTCATCACAGATGACGACAGTTTTGCCGATCCAGTCGGCATATTAAGGTCAAGCGGGATGAACCCGGAAACCTTGCGGTCATCCACACCACCGCGGATGCCTATGGAGCATCTAAAATGTAGCAGTTTATAAAATGCACAGAGAGCGTTTTAACAAGCGGGATAGTGCCAAAGTCACACGATAGACGAGTTTTCCGACTCCCGACGCACTGAAGCCACTTTTATAAACTCGCCTTCCCACAATTTCACTCGTACGTGACCACGAAGCCCCCTCACTAGAGTCAAGGATTTTCTCATAGCCCCGCGCAAACATGAATCATGACCTGCTGATTAATGGACTCACCGTCGCTAATCCGACGATAACCCCCAATCACCGCGTTCCGCACTCTTTGATTCCGCGGCGAGCCATCTTTCCAATCGAGGGATTCTCTTTCGGGAGCGCATAGAATTCTCTCCGCTCTCTCTCGAGCATTGAGTCTCAATTCCTCCTCGCCCATCCCCTCTCGCCCGCATTGTTCGCCCGCTGACATTCCCCGGCCGACCCACCTCGCCACCGCCGCCGCGCCCTCATCATCTGAACACGCCCCTCCCCCGAAGACCCGCCGCCTCCACCGCCGCCTTTCTTCTCCGAGAGGAGGCAATTGATTCCCCAACAGTCGCCCGCTACGCGCCTCTCTCCTCCACAGCGCCGACACGCCGCGTCATCCAGTGGCTTTTGTGTTTGGCCACATTAATACCCTCCACCCCCGAAGCGGGAGGGAAGGCACCACCCGACAACCGAGGAAGTGCGCGCGAGGGAGGAAGGGGGGGGGGAGGTGAAAACTCGGGAGGAGGAGAGGAGGTCCGCTCGTGTCAAGGGTTGCGTTGCGTTCCATCCGCCGCACCGATGACCATCCTCCGGACGCCCACCACGCTGAGACGGGGCCGTAAACTCGACAGCGGTGTCTTGACGAGTGCATTCATTTCCCACAGGCTCATCCGACGTTGTCAACGGGACAAGCCCCCCTTCCTTACGCGAGCGCAGCCCCGATCAGATAAGAAGCAAGTGCTTAGGAGCGAACCACCACCGAATACACTTCATTTTGGCCGCCCTTGCAGCGCGCTTCTTACAAGACAGAACGGATGAAGATAATTACGTACTCGAAGTCGCTAGAGCACGACGAATTCCGCAGATGCACTTTTAATACTTTCAACGCATGTACACAAAGACGAAGAAAAAAGGAATGCCAACCGACGGTAGGAACTAACGCAAGCAGCCTATGATAAGTAGCATGTGTCGAAGTCACGAACACCTTTAATGCAGTTAATGATTACTCCAAAATTTAAAATTAACGACCTTTCCCTGGTCATACATTGAAAACGAGAGCGGAATACTCATCAAAATATTTGAGAAGGAAATGCTCAAAGAAGGATCGTAAACAGGGAACAAATGCACCAAAAATTAAACGATCTCTCAGCAAAATCATACAACACAAGTTCCAAATTTCATATCAAGGTTGCATGGCGTATACGGCAAAACGCAAAGTCTGCTATTATATATGTACACGAGAATGCTCAACCTAACAAGGAACTTTTTTGAAGCATGGATGTAGAGTTCTGGGCATATATTCCCAGCTCGAATGAACTAGTTCTTCCGGCACGTAGCAAACGAGCCGTAAAAGCATCAAGACCAATTAAGAGTGACAGCGTCGCGACACAGACATTCATATTTCCAGCGGACAGAACGCTCCTTCGCTCTGGGAAGCCACGTGCACGTTCCCTCGCAAAGCACCGCACGCATTAATGTTACCTTTCGCCATTCGTCACCGTGCCCTGTAAAAGGATCATTGTCCACTTTCAAGATTATCCGTTGGAACAGAAACGGACGCGAGAAAATTCGAGCAAAAAAACGAAGGAAAAAACACCAGAGGACGCCGCAACTCGCGGACCAGCGTATCGAATGCGACAAAAATAGCAGGTAGTGCAAACATACGGTCGGGACGGGATAAGGGTCGGACGCAGACGAGATTTGACGGGTGAGAAGACACTGGGGCCCCCCATAGTTTTAATGAGATCACGATATTACGGTAGGGCTGTTGAGCAGTGGGGAAATTTGAACGAGGGCGTCGGAAGCTGTCGTGCATACAAGAGGGAGGAAGAAAGGTTCCGGATTAAGAGCATAAAAGAACAGATCAAGAATTTGGTTTGTGTGATGCAAAGGTATTATATATAGACATAAGAGACCACGTATGAGAATTAAATTAGTGTATTCGTTACCAACAGCAGCAGGGCATATCCCAGTTTTAACGCCACTTAGAAGGATATATTCATTTACAGTTGAGGTCAGAAAATGTAAGATATGTATCAGAGCCAATGATAATTTCCGTCATTAATTGAGCAATATCAAAATATGTAGCAACCAATTTCTACAGAAAAAGCATAAGTAAACGAGCACAGCATTCCCCGATTCTTTCCCATATAACTGAATTATTCAACGGGCATGCAGATGTTCCCAGCTTCCTCAATTCGCCAGAATCGTCGCGCGGAAAAATTACCATGGAAGATGGTGCAGCCTCATTAATAAGGAAACAAGGATATCGTGATCTCAAGAGGTCTCAATCTAGTGTAGTCAAACGGAGAAAGTCACTCTCATAAGAAAACAACGGTGTCATCCAGGTGTAACACAGACGAGGTCTCTCTCACGGACAGTAAAACAGCCACCACACAGACTCCCGAGTCATGACGGAGACGTCTGAAGGTAAGAGAAAGGGGAATGGGTGAGAAGGTGGAAAGGAGGGAGAGTGGCGGGCACTGACAAACGAACAGTGACCACGAAGAAGTAGTAGAGAGGGAAGTAGGGAGGGTGGGATGGGTGGGATAGGGGGTCGAAGGGCCGACAAGAGCCCTGCGGTCACAGGCGCGGGGCCGGCACCAAGGGGGACGGACGAAAGGACTGTAAGGGAGGGGGGGTTTGGAAAGGAAGGCGGTCGCAAAAGCCGCGGGGCCAACATCAGACTCCGGCGAGAGTCGTCATAAGAGAGTTATTTACGATCTCACACGCACCGAGGCAGGCGAGGGAGAAGGGGGGGCAGAGGGGGGCAGTGGGGGGGGGGGCGGGGGACAGGGGGGGTTTGGAGAAGAGATAGGAATGTGAGCGGCGAGTGCGAGGGACGAGAAGGGAACAACACTTGAGAGCGCCCAGAGGCTTTCGCGCCCCTTGCAACCCTCACCTTTTTATATTTATCTCCCCCCCCCCCCTCTTCCACCTCCCCCACGTACCCTTCTTCCCAGCCCCTATTTATCTCACCACCCTCACCCGACCACCCCCATTTCACAGAACTCCCTCCCCTCCCCCACCTTGGATCCATCTCCCGAGGGTAGCGCGACATAACGGAGACGTTTTACACTCGACCAGCATAGACTTCAACACCTCAAAGGTCGAAGGGCAAATTTCATTCCACGGGAATTAAGACGCACCTACGGCATCTAGAAGCGGGGTGGCGTCACTGAGGGAGGGATAGAGGCGTCTTCGCCCACGAAGACAGCCGTGTGGGAGGATGTAAACGCATCTCCCTGAGAACAGGGAAGGCTGGGGTCCGGTGGTAGAGATGGAATCTAGGAAAGGAGTCCTAAAAACAATTCATCAAAGGCAATTTATTCTTTCCCACCAGAGGTTACACGAATGAAAATTAATGGCGATATCAAAGAAACTTTAAGACGACTTTCTTTTCTTCTTCAAAGAAAATCTTCTGCCACCTACGGTCCCAAATTCGTTATCAACTAACTCTCTATTATAGTAATACTATAACGAATGCCATGCAAAAGGATGCTGCACCTCTCCCTGTTATACTACGTTTTCGTGGGCTGCATCACCATACTTATGGCTTTAGCTCAATTTTAATGCAGACATTTTAAAGGAAGGTCCATAGAAAGTAAAAATTGACGAGTATTGACCATGCGAGCAAGGAAGACGGTCCTTTTTTTACAGGAAAAATATCTAGAATTGGTGATACGAGTGAAGATGATCCTTTTATTAAACAGAGTTATATGAATCCTGGAAAAATATTTTGTGGGAGGGGCCCCGCCCAATATCTCTAAGAAACGAATCCTCCGAGGGTTATGAAGTAAAAAAATAACTTCTCGACGGCACATATCTTTCCGGAGACCTTGCACTGATGTTCCTCCAAGGATATAGACCTTCCATTTACCCGAATGAATGTGTAGGCCATGGTAAAATATTTAATTTTTGTTGGTAAATATATAATCTTATAAAATAGCATGTTGTTTTATATATAGCTTGGTAGTTGCGGGTTGTCAGAGATTTCTCCAAGTTTTTCAATACGTTTTCGAAAACGTAAAGTACCGTTTCACAACTTCCAATACAAGCCACTGAAATTAACAATACTGCATTAAAATCCAGGGGATGCCAAATGAATTTATTGAGATATAAATATGTAAGACGAAATAATATACATAAACGGCACAAAACGCTGAGGAAATACTGAAACGTATGTCTGCATTTAAAAGGCAAAGACCATAAAGAAGTCAGTTCCTGAAGAAGTTTTCTACGGGTTCCCCACCAGGTCATGTACTTGTTGGCCGACGCTTCGATGGCTGCCTCTGCCATCGCCCTCGGGGCATGCCCACAGGAGGAAATACTGAAACGTATGTCTGCATTTAAAAGGCAAAGACCATAAAGAAGTCAGTTCCTGAAGAAGTTTTCTACGGGTTCCCCACCAGGTCATGTACTTGTTGGCCGACGCTTCGATGGCTGCCTCTGCCATCGCCCTCGGGGCATGCCCACAGGAGGAAATACTGAAACGTATGTCTGCATTTAAAAGGCAAAGACCATAAAGAAGTCAGTTCCTGAAGAAGTTTTCTACGGGTTCCCCACCAGGTCATGTACTTGTTGGCCGACGCTTCGATGGCTGCCTCTGCCATCGCCCTCGGGGCATGCCCACAGGACGATGGCAGAGGCAGCCATCGAAACATCGGCCAAAAAGTACATGACCTGGTGGGGAACCCGAGAAAACTTCATCAGTATCAAACGCCAGGAAAGAACCAAATCATATTTAAGTCAGTCCCTGATCTCTTAAGATTCCATGAACTACGTTAAACGGTCGCAAGCGTGTGAGGGTCCGGGGAGTAAAATCTTCGGCAGGGGACTTCCGTGGATGTGTGAGGAGGTGCGTCGGAAGAGGGGGGGAAAGAGGTGCTCTTCGGGAGAAGTGGGCGAGCGGCGGGGAGGAGGGATGGAGGACGAGGAGGAAGGAGCGGGCACAAGAGGGAGGGGGATGTAGTGGACGCCCCGCCGAGCGCGACGAATCCACGCTAATCGTTCTCCCGTGTCTCCGAGGGCGTCGTGATTAAGCGGTGGTCATCCATAAGGAGGCCCCGGAGGGACGGGCTGGCTGGGGGTGGAAGTCATATAGAGGTGGGTGGGGGCAAGTTAAAGTCGAAACGAGACCGGAGATGGATACGAGTGAAGGAGGAGGGAGTCGAAAAAAAGGGGTGCGGGGAGAATGAAGAAGCAGCTCCAGGGGGTCGCGGGGGGATTGGGAAGGCCGCTCCTTTCATACTCCTCACTCCACACACTTGGCCACATTTGCATCACCCACACCACCCGCAATGCCTTGGTGGAAAAAAATAACCATCCCCCAGCCATCAGAAGGATTCGAACCGAAGAGGGGGAAAGGGTGGCACAGGGGTGTAAGGCAAACAGTATGCGAGGGGGTGGAGGATTACAGTCACCCTTATATCGTCCAAAGACCCTGGGTCCCAGGAATACGAAATCGGTGGAAAAGGACGAGGGACGGGAAGAAATTTATCAATAAAACAAGAACACAGTAGAAAATTATCATTTTCTACTGACATTTAACAGTGAGCGCACCCTTGCGTAGCTACTGTTAACTGTCATGCTTCCGCGTTCGGAGTAAGACTTCTGTCGAAGATGATAAAAAATATTCCATCGTCCCGAGAGACTTACTGCTATTGATTATATATTGAAAACTAACGAAAATAACAGGGATCGAGAACAGGGAAATAAATTTTTCCACCCCTGGGAATCGACCCTGCAACCTTCGGTACTTGGAACGAAGACTCTAACCTCTACACTATAGAGGAGGAGCGTTCTCTTGAATTTATATTAGGCATGCTAAAAATAGCGTGTGAAAAATAATTTATTACAGCAAAACTAGAGCTCGTTAAACCAAACCACTACGTATTCCCAGCAGCATTTGGCATTCTGAACATAAAAAATATGGCATTCAAAAAGGCGTAGCAACGTACGTAGTCTCTCCTTGTGAGAATTATTGAAGAATGACTTAGACGTGAAATGTACAAGAAGGAATTAGTGAGCTCAATGTATCGTTTGGTATGGAGCATGATTTGACCAGAAAAGTAATACGCGTGAAAAGCAATGGCATCCATACACCTAGAAAACTTTTAAAGCCGCTTTTCCCTGTAGTTTCTGACAAACTATACCTAAGAAGACAAAAACTAATTGGGACCATGATGTAGTGGCGATGAGCTCAATCAAATGCCACCAAAGCACATCTGAACCCATGATCAAAATCGTCCAAATTTTGGAATGCCAGTATAAAAGTCACGTTCGAAACTTGAAAAAACACAAGACTAAAAAAAAATTGAATAACTCGTATACGAGGTAACTATGGAGAATAAATGAAATGGCTTCATTTCTGGGAGAATGGCGTTGTTTCGTAGCTGTGACAACAGTTTCGCCAGCGTCTCAGCTGCAACGCTGGCGAAACTGTTTTCACAGCAACAAAACAACGACATTATCCCGAAAATGAAGTCATTTCATCTAACGCACCGCGCTCGCTCGATATTCTATAGAAAATAAACCCCATCAAATTTTCGTAAAAAACAATACCAAAGGAGGAGTGTACGGAAAATAAAGGATTTTCTCCAAATAACCCCAGTATTGACGAGTGAACTCTTTCGCTGCGAACCTAATTCAACGATCCCTGCATAAACACAACCGAAACCGCGACTTCAAACCCAAACATCGTAAACACATATGCGATCTGGTTTAGTATGGTATACGGGCTCAAGAGGGCGCAGCGTGCGTGAGGAAGGTGCGACAGCAAGAGAATATGCGGTTATCTGCCTAAGGAGCGAAAGGAGCCGGGGTGAACACACACATGCCTCCGAGGGAGGACGGAAGCGGGAGAGGGGGTGGGTGGGAGGGAGGGAAGGGGGTGGGGCGTGCGATCGGGAGACGGGATGGGTGGGAAAGGTGGGCGAAGAGTAGAGAGGCAAAGGGAGAGAGGTGTTTGGAGGGCAGTGCTTCATCATGTTAATGCGCTCATCCCCTCCAGGCAGACACACATCATTTGCAGGCGTAGGTTTGATTCACGACCTCCTCCCTCTACTACGGGTCCCGCCCCCTTCTTCTCCCCCCTCGCCCGCCCTCTCACATGAGAGAGGCGGCCTGCGCGCATACGTACGGTAGCCAGGGCAAGGAGGAGGTGGGGCGACTCTCCGGCATACGAAGGGATGCGACCCGTCGCCGTCGTGGAGTGTTACTGAGACTCCGAAAACAATGGAAGGGCAGGAGGCGCGGCAGAAGAATGGGAGGCTTTCGGGGAGGGCAGCTTAAGGTTACCTTTCAGTGTCAATACATTCGGCAATCATTATTCCGAGGGAAGTGAGACGCGAGCGGGTCCACGCTCACCACCACCGCGTCCGTAACCACCACCACCTCGGGCATCCGAGACAGAAATGTCGCGTTCCTCACCGTTAAACTACACTTTTTTCCTTCTTCAGGCAGGTTGTCGCAGCCACCAAACGGGCAAAGTCAGGTTTTTTTCTTGCACGCTCAAGAAGCCTTTGTACAAAGGCGCAATGTTTCGAATCAACAGAGTTCACGGACGAAACAGAAAGAATGACTCTGGCATTCCACACTTTTGTCTGTCTCAGCACTTCGCGCGACCGTCTTACGGATGAGTACGCGTTTCTTGACGCACCACGATTAAGCGTCAACGGACGACTTTCTGCGAAATCGATAATACAAACGGATACGCCCATTTGTTTACGATGTAGAACAGTAGTAAGTGACTACCAAGTCGCTACCACACATAACGATCTAGGCAATACAGGCAGGCAGACGACAAAGCCAGCAGCAGCAGCAGAGAGCAAAAAACGAACGAATACTCAAAGGTAGCCTCAAAAACAAAGTGGAAGTAGGATAAAAAATATCAGCACTGAAAATACACAATTAGTGTGCTAATTAGTAATCTCTACGTTTGCGAAGAGATTTTAGAGAAATTTTTTCGTATCGAATATGTGAAACGCGTACATATATACAAACGGTGACTATGTTTCTTTCTAATAACTGTCCGCAATAACAAATATCACATTATTCGATTGTTTTCGATAAGATAAAAGTAAAATGAAAGAAATATACCAAGGTATATAATTTCAACACGATCGTGTGGAATTACAAAGTGTTTTCTTTCTTTTTATAATGGATTTCCACAAAGTAGAACCTGGAATCTTTGATTATATATTATAAACATTTAGATAATAAAGCATAGTACTTTTGCTAAACAGATGATCTATCCAGTGCCACAAAGCTATGCCAGAAGCGAATTGTAATTTCCATTTTGACATAAAACACAGTGAAAACTGTCCGTTCAATCAGGCGAATGAACATTACACGCCACTGGATTCATAATCACACAAGATGCTTATATAAAGGCACACGACAATTCCCAATAATTCCCTCATTTCCTCCGTCCATGGCGAAATGTACATTATTTTAAATCAAAATCGGGTAAAAATTGTGAAAAATGGCAAGGGATATTTATCCACCACAAACCTAATCCCCGCAATAAGCCTTTTTGCCAAGCTATTCTCTTCCGATTATGCCGGAAAAAATCCAGATGCAATGCATTTTCTCTTTAAAGAATTATATTAAAAAAATAGAGAAACGCTTACGCATGCAGCAAGAGTAAGAGACAACGCTTGATCGGAAAGCACTGAAATTCTCAGCACCATTCCAAGCTCTTTAAAAGGCGACAGCCTCTTACGAAACCCATCTTCAATGGAGGCTCCGACTAAGATTCAATGAGGGTTTCACAAGGCTTTGTATGTGAACTTAGCCCGTAGTCATTAAGGTGATCATATAATTCGTTAATACGCACGAGGAATAATAAACACGCACATCATCATCCTCCATCCACACCGTTTAAACAAAAAAAACAAAGATTAAGCACACAAAGAGGAGAGGACTCCACGACGTAATACAGCGCCATTACAACGAAACCAAGAGGTCATGCGACGTAAATCTCCATACAATGGCCCTCGTCCGTAAAGACAATATTTGAACGCCGGAGCAGCGGGAGTTGACGCAGGTAAGCAAATCGTTTGGCGCCTGGTTTGTGTGTGTCTCCTGACAAGAGGTCAACGAATGCGACCCGTGAAAATGCTTCCCGAAGAGGGGGAAATCAAGGAACGCAGAGTGCATCGCTCAGAAACAGGCGAGACGACCTACCGACTGCTCAACCACACTCCTTCATTCTTTTCCCATCCTCCCCCATCTCTCCTTCCCTATCTCCTCTCTCACTCTTGCACCACTGATTCGATTTTGGAATTCAGAAACTATGGATGAAAATTTCTTTACAGCATGGATAAACCGATTCAGAAGCTAAGGCGATATTGCGTGGAACTTGAACATTATGGGTGGATCAAGAGGGAATATAAGGAAACTTTTACTCGCTTTCCTACCTGACGATGACGTAATATATCGAAACAGGGGTCGTTATTAAAGTTGTTCTTATTTGATGAAACTTGAGCACCTTTTCATCCAACCATAAGGATAAACTGATTTTTTTACGTAACATTAAATTACCTACGCCGTTCCCTTCTGAGGTAGGCACAGTCAAGAGAGGTGGTAGATGATTCTAGGTGATAGCCCTGTAAAATGAACTCTTGTTTTCATAACTTCTTCCCTAGTGTCATATTCATGCATGCATCAATTGCGTCAGTATACACTGTTTCAAGCACGCAAACCATCGCTTCTCTTAAGGCCGTTTTACACGGGGCACGAAAGTGCACAACTTCAAACTGCATGTTTTTCTCAATCGGGGGTGCAATCATTTTCGAATTAGAACAGGGGCTATTTTGCCATCTCGCATTCATGCATTCGCGCATGCGTTATTTCAATTCACGGCTTTACACAATGCAAATTGAAATGCCCGTTCGTTCGTACATTAGATTTAGCAATTACGTGCCCCGTGTAAAACGGGCTTTACACTCGTGCACTCATTCATAAACGCTCTCTCTTAAGGTTCCTAATGTTCCTTATCTTAAAAGTATCTTCCACCACATTCACCCATGACTTTTCGGTCTACCCTTCCCGTCACAACATTCTTTCCACCGTCAACAATCAGTTTAGTTATTAGATTCTCATCCATTTTCTCAACATTGGCAAACAAAAAAAGCAGGCTCCATGCATATATGTCCATTACCGGAGAATCCATTCCACATTTTTTCTCATTCATTCATATTTCCTAACACTATCCCTCCTACTTTTACCACGGAAAACACTTTTCAGATGCTCACTGCATTTAGCTAACACTAGGGATTATCCTGGCAAACCCAAGTTTCACTGCCGTGCAATAACTTAGGGAGGAGTACACTTTTTTGTGCTACTTTTGTTGTTTTCTTAGAAAAACATGCACTCTTAGGTATGCTCCACATGCAAACTTAACCGTCATCATTTTAATCCTTTCGATTCAATTATTAAACAATTTACCCAGTCATCATCATGATCAGTAGTCATCAATCCGAAGATTGATTTGCAGCAGCTCTCCACTCACTCTCCTCTCCACTAACAGCTTCATTCCTACATACTAATTCACTTTGACGTCCTACATGATTTGCCTAATGTATTCCACTCTTGGTCTTCCTCTGTAATTCTTTTCATTCACCCCTTTCGCTTGGTTTCACCTACAAACAAAACATACACTAATCTCATTTCATTCATTTACGCTAGCTCTATTCCATACACTCCCCCTACATTTCGAGAATCAATTGTCCAGATTGAATCGCCATGTCCATTTATTGACGGGACAACCTTATACAGCGTCTACGGTAAATCGTAGTTTTGGCCATCTTGGGCTGCTCTTTGACATTTTTATATTCTGAATAGAGTGCGCAAGGCTACCGGATTTTGCATTAGCCGCGCCACGGGCAGCTTTCCAGGCTAACTGGTCAGTTTTGGCAGATTTTCGCCAGTATGTCACAAGAGAAAACAAAAGTTAATAATACCCTACGCCCGCATTCATTATTCCACTACAGCTAGGATTCCTTTTGAAAGGACTACCTGGAGACCCAGCACACTATTGCCCGCGACCGATCACAAGGAGATAGATATAAGCGGTGTATTGACCCACCGGACTGACGGGCCGGGCTCAGATTACAACTAATCAAGTCATTCCACTTAAACATTGAAACTCAACCCCTATTTGCACTCGTTTGAATTCATTTTCCAGCCAAGATGTCTATCGCTAGAAAAAGCAAAAAATAATGCTAAGGAAAAATAAATCAGGCACGTGGCATACCTATACACTAAAGCAGAAGAAAATTGAGAAAAATAGATGACATAATCACAACAACAAAGTTAGCACGCGCCGTAGTGAAAAGTAAATATATGACATGGGTTCAAGTATTTGCCCTAGGCATTTATTAAAGGACTCCGAACTAGAGGGAATGAGGGAAATCGGTCAACTTAAAATAAGAGTGGGAAGTGTCTCGATTGAAAATTTTCACGGTAGCTATGCAATTGAGAATAGTAATAAATCAAGTAAACTTCACATTAAGAGTGGGGTACAAACCGGCCGGCGCGGTTGTTGGGCAGCGAAAAACGTTACCCAACGAACACGGTCGTCGATGTCACTTGGTCTCGAGCTAAGAGAGTAAAGAGAGACATGACATCCGAGGAAACAATGCTGGATAATACACATGTTAGAGATATGTCCCCGAAAAAAACACAAAAAGCAGTACCTTCCCAAGTCAAAGACGCGTTCAAATACGGAAGTTCATTTCATTTGATTAAGACTGCGTTTAAATATAGAAAATAGGAGTGATACTTTTTATGTGTCCTTGATTTATAGAACCATGTGATACATAAATTGAACAGCTTCTCATCGTCCTCTACAAGGAACGTTTAATGCACAACCTGGAAATGATTCTTTGAGAGCAGTGGGCGCCGAGGTTATTTAAGCATTCCTGTACTGCTCAAAATCTGATGCTTAGCAAAGTAAGAAATGCCATTTCTAAGAGGATTTTTTCTTAGGACCAGTTTCCATGAAGAACTATACTTGCTGAATAATATATGACAATGTAAATTTAGGCATTAACTAGTAAATGGGCGCTTGCAGTTTGCAAGCGGAAGGGATAAAGTGTACGATAGTTCATTGTAAATCATAAAAACGAAAGCAGTAAGGTCTTACTGATCATGGAAGTGATTTTAGTTCGGTGGATTCGTGACCTTAAAAAATTGTAATGAGTATCTAGCATTAAGCGAATGGGTCCATGATATTTATGTTTTGTTCTTCTTAGTAATAGCTGTATTTCACCTTTAATTTATATGCCATTGAGCAATATGAAGGAATATATTTGTAATAGAAAATGATTGCAAATATATGGCAGGTTGAAATTCAATCAATAAACTAAAGCCTAACTTAACGCAATGGAATTTCACATTTCATTTTTATTTTTGTTGATTTCAATTATTATAATGGAAATAAACCTTCAAACAAATGGCGTAGTACTTGAGTTCATAATTTCAAAATCCAAGCAATAACGCAGCGTAGTATGTACATTATCGTTTTACATGGTTTGAACTTATAGAACGGCGTTTCGAGGTATATTTCAGAAAGGAGGTGAAAGGATTAAAGTTCCCCGGGAAAACAGAGAACGGGGAAACGCAGGATAAGGTGGAAGGGTATGCATAGAAGTAAAATGGAGGATTCTGTTGCGATCCCAACGGATGCTGTAGACGTAAGCAAATGGGGGAGAGTATCAAAGCTACGGTAGATTGCAAGGCTTATAAATTACCATAATTTAAATATAGCATCATAATCAAACTTTGTAAATCGTGTAAAATGAAGACATAATATCGTTAAAAGCTATTGATATGCGTACCGAGAAGGTTACCGTCCCTTTAAATGCAGCCTTTATAGCAAGCATATAAGGTACTGCAAGCCTCGGAAACAATGAAAAAATTGCCTGGCAACGAGATTGGAAAAAGATCGAAATTTGCATTTATTTTGCGTTTAAACTTATATGGGCGACTAGAAAATGGCCGCTTGCAGTTTGCAAGCAGAAGGGGTAAGGTGTATGATAGTACATTGTAAATCATTAAAAACGAAAGCATTAAGGTCTTACTGCTCATTATAACCAAGCGGTTAAAATAAAATTGCGAAACATATGAACCAATTATTTTTAATCGGTGGAAAGAAATTTAAACCTTGGTCTTTTGGTCATATTGTTTTCTATTTTTCATGGTTGTAGGGATTTTTCATGTAAAAATTCGTGAAAGAACGTTGTTATACATGTAAAATTTTAATTTTCCTCTTTTAATAACTTAAAAGAACTGAATCCTTTCTGGTCCGGAAGTCGGGGCAATCCCGTGGTTATTTTTACATAATAATGCATTGAAAAAAACATAAAAGCGTAATAAATATGCCTATAAAGTCCACAAAAATTCTCAAAGTAGCGATTAATAAGCAAGCTTAAGGAATTTGCGCAACCTACGCTTGATTGAGTGGACCCTTGAAGATGAAAATAGCATTGTACTTGAGCATTGCAAGCAAGTTTTAGATATGATGTTTCTCTGTAAAACCTGAAATGCGAGAGCAACATGTTTATGAACCTCATCATACTTCTGAAAATCACGTGATATGGCAAAAGTATATCACTTTCCACGAGCAGAAAAAACCTGTTCAGTACCATAAAACCATTTGCACCCGAATTAATTCGTATAATGATAACTTCTACATTGCTCTTTCATTCAAAGTTTTTGAAGAGAATTTCTTCAGAATTGATCTGTAACTCTCCTTGGAGTCATGCATGCATTCCTTAACACAACCTGCCCATCAGTTAAATGAACCCACATAGAAGTTAAGAGCACCGCACAGAAGTGAACGTACATATAGCGTAATTAATAGATGTCGCCAACCTGCATACCACTTGGTTAGCTGAGAAAACAGTCCACTGGAAAAAAAATTATACGTAAATTAAACAATTTATCCAGAGCTTCGTCGGAAAGCAGCAGGGAATTCGAAGTTGGTGACTAAAGATACCTCAGTCTTGAGCCAAGCACCGGTTTTTAAAGCGTGTAACCTTTATGGGGCGCGGAAGAACCTCTAGATGGAGGTAATCGCTTCTCTTGGGGGTCCAGCTCACAATGGACTCACGGCACAGAAGGGCGCGAAGGGGGGAGGGCACCGGGAAGGTGCGACTTTCAAAGGGTGCCGACACCCGAATGAGAGCGAGGAAGGACGACGGGGATGGTGCTGGTGCAAACGCGCCATGACCGGCCGCGGGTAGGTGTCGCACCGGGCGCTCACCGAACACAACACGCACACCTGCCAAATTGGGTTAGCATGTGACCCGATCATTCATAACGATTTCGCTTTGCGTCTCCAGCGAAAGCCGCCGCTGGGCCACCAGATAACTCGCTGCGGGCCTAAAGGGAATTTCATGGCCCCAAGTGCAGCAGCGGGCCTCGCAGACCACCCGACGTCCGCAGAGGCACGTCTCCGGTGAAATTAATAACACAACGAGAGAATCATAACCGGCCACGGAGCACACAAGTATTTAACTTATCATACAAATGCAACCTACAAAGTTAAACAAATTATATACCAGAAGATTTAGCTGCAGTGGAATAAAATGACGCTGGTTAAGAACTAGCCATATTTCAGTGACTTTAGGATAAAGAAATAAATGGTGAAAGCGCAGCTGTGACAATTTAGGTGGTTCCACCGTAAAATCACTAAAATGCCATTTTATTCATATTCTGTCTACTTGTAGGAAAACTTGTCCTCTATCTGATATGAACAACAAAATGTTACCTTTCCACGCTATTTTGTCATCTAGTTGAACTTGAAGTTACATGCTGTTCAATGGAAGAATGAGTAATACCATAGAGTAAGCATATACTCTATGGTAATACACAGGGAAAATAGTATTTTTCCATAAATTATAAATTCCATTTTCGCGGAAAACTGTTCATAAGTAGGAAATAATCCAGAGAAATTGAATAAAAATAAAACATAGGCATCTTAGCGCATTATTGTTTTATTTATAGGGGAATCAATGCCGTAATTGAAGTCAAAATGCGGTAATTGGTTAGAACTGGCGCTGCAGTCGGCTCCTCTATGACTTGAAAAAGTGCTCATTTAATATATATTCGAGGAATAATATCACATTTTGTACTTTACTTTTGTTTTTCTGTAGGTAACGCATTTCATCAGCAAAAGCAGGATTTTTTGTAGAAAATACAAAAACGTGGAATTTAGTATTAGTTTTGACTTACACATTCGCGGTGGAACCTCCTTAATATTAAAACTTTAAGGAGGTTGATTTACACGATTTACACGACGAATTAGAGCACATTGTTTTAGAGATACGGAGATTTGGTAAGGCAAAGGATGAGATAGGCATATCGATAAGTTAAAGGTTATTTGACAAATTCCGAGCGTAAGCTTTTTTCGTTTCTTCACTTTTGAGGCGTAAATTCTTCACTTGATGGTTCAAAAAGAAACTTGGACAGAGAAAGCGTCATCACCAGGGTCTAAAACATTTGAGCATTAAAAAAAAGATATAGGAAAGATACAAGAGCCGAGCTAATGATAATATGGCAGTACAAACAATAATGGCACCAACTGCGAGAGACTGATTTCTTGAACAGCACTAAACATAATGGATAACACCATGTAACACACATTTTGTCTTTGGGTAATAAGTGTTATGCCTAAATTGCTAATGTTATTTAAAGACAGAAAATTGCCATTATTGCAGAATTTTCCAACAAGCTCACTATAAATGAAAGAGATGCATGGAAGAGCTTTGTAGCAGTCGTTCGGGGCTTCTTAGGCAATAACAAAGAAAGGAATTATAAAGAACTGGTCGAAGAACTGATAAGGAACTACGGTAGAATGGGTTGTAGGATGTTCCTCAAAGTGCACATCGTTGATTCTCATTTGAATCATTTCAAGCAGAAAATGGGAGCATTCTCAGAGGAGCAAGGCGAACGCTTCCAGCAAGATATTAAGGAATTTGAACAGCACTATCAAGCAGTGTTCAATGAAAACATGATGGGATATTACATTTGGGGACTTGTACGTGATAGTGAACTATGTTACAGTCGCAAATCAAGGAAAACCAGTCACTTCTGAACATTTCTGAATGTCTTTGTGTTTCTTACCGTTTTCGTTCATACAATTTAAATCCAAATCTGTCCCTCGAAATTTGCTAAATTGATTAAATGTTCTCTGATAGTGAACTATGTTACAGTCGCAAATCAAGGAAAACCAGTCACTTCTGAACATTTCTGAATGTCTTTGTGTTTCTTACCGTTTTCGTTCATACAATTTAAATCCAAATCTGTCCCTCGAAATTTGCTAAATTGATTAAATGTTCTCTGATAGTGAACTATGTTACAGTCGCAAATCAAGGAAAACCAGTCACTTCTGAACATTTCTGAATGTCTTTGTGTTTCTTACCGTTTTCGTTCATACAATTTAAATCCAAATCTGTCCCTCGAAATTTGCTAAATTGATTAAATGTTCTCTGATAGTGAACTATGTTACAGTCGCAAATCAAGGAAAACCAGTCACTTCTGAACATTTCTGAATGTCTTTGTGTTTCTTACCGTTTTCGTTCATACAATTTAAATCCAAATCTGTCCCTCGAAATTTGCTAAATTGATTAAATGTTCTCTGATAGTGAACTATGTTACAGTCGCAAATCAAGGAAAACCAGTCACTTCTGAACATTTCTGAATGTCTTTGTGTTTCTTACCGTTTTCGTTCATACAATTTAAATCCAAATCTGTCCCTCGAAATTTGCTAAATTTATTAAATGTTCTCAATGTTGTGGTTCTTTTTGTCACTGAGAAATTTAATTGATTCTGTTCCTGGAATGTGTTAACTTCCTATTTTCTCATTGTTATGGTTCTCTTCGTCACTGTGTAAAATATTTTCATGTCACAATAATATGTTTACACCTATAATATAAAAATAACTTTCAAAATTCAGGAAAGGAGATGAAAAAATAAATAAATTGAAATCAAAGTAAAACTGGCTTAATATGCTTATTTCTTAGGGTAAATGGGCTACTTCTGGTACCATTGCTGCTGATTTTTTTCACAGGAACCACTTACGGTTAAGAAACGAAACTTTTTCCATGACATGAGTGATCCCTTGAAAATCAAATTCAATTTATTTCAATTTGTTATTGCAATTATTTATCGAGTAATACATTATTGGAGGCTATTATGCAAAATTGCTCAAAAAAGGTGGAAAATGTGACGTAATATCGTTCTCCTACTCACAAAAGCGAAGTTTGAAGACAAATACAGGCATTTCCCATGTGGTTTAGATGTAAGTAATTGGAAACTAATAATATTTTCCCAAAGACATGAAAAAAATAAAATTTTGTTACATAGTGTAATCAACGTGCAAATTTCTCTTGAGGATCATTATTTTATCACGATAAGTATTCGTGAGAAATAATAGATGCGGAAATTCAGACAACCAAAAAAATTAATGTCTCTGCCACACTGAATAATCGAGCAAATTGAGCAACACCATTATTAGGAGCTCGCCGAAATACGGAAACATCTAAACAATTATGAGGGAATAATCTTACGTTGAGTAAAAAGTTTTTAACCCAGTCGTGAAAGATAACAATGCATCACCATCGAGTATAAATGAGACATGAGAGTGTATTTGTATGTTCTAGACCAGTGGTATATTGTTGTCTGTACAATATCCATACACCTTAAAAGAAAGTGAAGAACACGCCGTGGCTATAGGATATATTTGAAGTGTGTACATGAGCAACTTTGATAGTTGTTTATTTTCATTTAAGCTACTGATAACGAGCCTTAAAGGCTGCAACGGCCATCCTAAAAAAAACTCCTATTATGCCTTTTTCAAAAAGTCTACTTTCAAACTGTGCAAATATACTCCACCAAAGCGCAGAAAAAGCTGACTCCATGGGAAAACATTAACATACTTGACGTTCAGTTATTTAAAAATTCCAATAATTGATAACATCTGTACAAAGGGGGAAAACGTACTACAGTGACTGTAGTAATTCACTACAGCAACGAATTAAAGGTAAACCGTACGATAAAAAATGATGAAACTAATGACCATACATAAAAAATGCAAAAGTTAATCTTGTGGGAAATCACGGCAAAGCTCAAGATATGCTTTATTTTACAATGTGTCATAAGTATGAAAATAGATCACGGAAGAGAAGAAACAACCATTTAACAACTAGAAGCATAGCTAGCATATCAGTCTAAAAATATACCATCACCACATGCAAATCGATCAATTATTATTACCCCTCTATAGTAGAAAAGTGAGCGGCTCCACTTTGATTTGGCAGTGATTTATTGCGATTACGATAGATTTATTTGTTTTACGTAAATAATTAATACATCATCAACTACGGATATCATAGGCGTCAAGTGCACAACACCAAAGGGGAAGATGTGACGGCAGCTGCACCCTTAAAGGCAAATCCGAGTACCATAGTTCCATCAATACTGGCGTCGTCACCACCAACTTGGAAACACAAATGGCCCGCTTCATTAGAATAATTGCATAGAGAATAATTTTCATCGAAGTGGAAACCGTTTTAAATTACTCTTCTCCGAGATGAGATACGGAGGGAAGGGATGTGCACATGGGCGAGGTTTGGTGAGGGCGATACGGCAGGGAGGTAGGGACATTAGGGGCTAGGGGTGGAGGACGGTGAAGGGGGAGATGGATTCCCTACAGGGAAGGGACAGGGCGGTGTCGAGAGGGTGAGGGTAAATGAAGAGAAGGAGAAGACTACTTCTTTAATGAACGCCATTAGGGAAATGGGTGACATTAGCGCGGACTCAGGGCTGAGAAGGTTGGTCGCAAGGGGAGCCGGAGAGGTTGGATTCGCAAGGAGGGTGGGAGGAGGAGGGGGGGCGGAATGAGAAGGGGTCTTCGGGGAGGCTGGCAACGTCCAAAGATCTGACGGTGGTTGGACAGCCATGAGACAAAGGAAGAGGTCTCCCATTTCGAGGAGATGGCGTATGCTCGAAATATTTGCCCTTGCGTCAACACGACCACTTTGCCACCAGTAATAGTCTCCACTCTTTCAGGCCTCACCTGGGATCAAGATACTTCAGCCATTGGCTACTTCATTGTTGTTCATCTACCTATATTTTCCCACCACAAATGCCAGATTAGAAAATCATGAAGAAGTAAACGAGATAAGAAGGAAAATACAGGCGAATGAAAGGAGGATGGAGTGGAGAGTGAAGCTCAAGTAACCCAATCTTAGGAATGATGACGGCTGATGACGATGATATGATGAATTATTTGTATTCACTCGTATTTTTTTCAATGTAAGAAGTTGCTGACGTTAAAACTTAATGAACAATGATTTTGACAGTACTTACTATAGTCCTTATGAAACTGCGAAAAGAAGCACGGAAAAAATTACCTCATCGGCATTCCAAAAAAGTCTGTTATGATATTCCTTCAGGACAATGCGATTAGGTATTGAGACCGAGAAGACACGCTCTTCAGGTCACTCATCTTATACGGTAATGAACATCAGGTCCAAACATAAGAATCTAAGAATTCCAAGAATATTTCATAACGAAAAATATACCCATTTCAGAATTTTCACATGCTCTTTGGTCCACTTATAATATAAGATGCATCTAGCCAAGTAGGAGCTTTTGGGACACAACTACTCGGTAAACAGAGCTGGGCAAAATTATCTAAAATTTTATTTGATATAAAAATCCGAAATACCTTTGCTGGATGTATTTTAAATACAAATTACATGTATTTTACAATACTCAAAATATAAATATATACATTCCAACGATAAAATTCCTTGAGTTTACTACGATAACAACAAATAAAAGAACACTACGATATATATTAATTATAAAGACGGGTTCATGACTTAAATTAGATTTTAGTTGGTGGAGTCATCTCTATCTGAAACAAATTATTTTGAAAAAACAGTAAGTAAATTTTATTCGCATGCTTCAATACGAGATTAGAATTCTTCTATCAGGGAAGAACATTCTCTATAATCCCCAAAGAAACTACTTCGACAACTTACCGATGAAGTCCTTCTTGAACCGAGTTTGAAACCAGACTGGTGAAAAATGAGCGATTGAAGCTTAAGTGCGAAAGAAAAAGCATGCCACAACAATAAAAAGTCACCCAAGATATTTAGGCAGATACTATAAAATTATAACTGGAAAAGGATAAGACTCAAAACTATAAGCAGGAACCCAACAACAAAAGTACTCTTTCTCGCTCTCTCACAAAATGTAAGATTGTCCCGAAGTTCAAAGTCACAGACAACCTAATAACACGCAGAACACCCTTTTTAATGCCACTTCAGACCATGGCGTTGTTACTGCCCCTAGCTCCTCCTCCTCAGAACACGAAAACCTTTTCTCCTTACTTCTACTAGGGAACGTCATTTACATTGTTTATTTTTTTTCAAAATACCTACACCAATTCTCTCCAGTCATGATTTCCCGGCAGCCCCCACGCACGATTAATGTAAATGGTCGGCTAGACATTTGCCTGAACGAGAAGCTAGCAAAATTATCCTCAGTTAATTTTCAAACGTAAATCAGGCATCATATGCCTTCTCTGCATAAAAGTGTGTTTTTTTGTTTTTTTTTTACTGCCAATGGAACATATTCGGTCACTTACAATTGGGGATGGGTAAAAGCGTGTATTACGGAAAACGTGTATACGCTTGTTATTCAGGCGTGTACACGTCTTACCTCTCCCGACGCATACAATAGTTAGTCACTGGCCCCACATTCCGTTCTGCAGTGGGCCTACAGGTATGTACGCCTAGAGTGTTGGAGTCCCACACCGATTCTTGAAGAAAGGCAGCCTGCTAAGGTCAAACTGTGTCACAGGGAGTAAGATGTGACTGCAGGCGGTGACAGTAGTCACCGACTGGGATCCAGATTCCAGGAAGTACTGTACACACTGATTCGTAACGATTCACCTTGACTCAAGTCATATAAAGTGACCGGGGAAGGCAATGTGGCGGCAATTCGTGATCAAAGGCGGACGGTGCTAACGTGTATTATTTTGCAAGGAACAGAAAACGTGTTCACGCCTCCAGACGTGTACACGTTTACACGTCCCATCCCTACTTACAATATCACAAAAATATGAGTAGAATCAGAGGTGCACACTCCCCCCCCCCCCCCCCCAATGATTCATCCCCTTCCCAATACAAAATATGTATTATTAAAATCTTCCCCGCCCCGCGGGTTTCCCCCTATCCTCCAAAATTAATTTTACGACCTACTTTGCATCATGGGATCCCTTTATGGGAACCACTCAGTAGGACTTTACAATAAATATACATATACTTTTTTTTACGAATTCAACATGGTGGAAATAAATGCAAACCATGAATGTGAGATACGCAAAAAGCACAACCAACCCATAAATCATTACGAGTTTACAGATGTTGCATTTCAGAAAACTAAGACGTGGAATTTAATCGAAGAGTTTGGGATCCATACACAAGACGCAGTTATTCTCAGTTCTTTGACAAGCGCAATTTCTCAATGAATGACAATTTCAAGGAACCACAGCAAAGAATCATAATGTTTTAAGTTAACAGTTATGCAGAAATTCATGATAAATATGAACATTACGCATGCCCTTTGTTTAGAATTATCTGAATTTCCCTCGAGCGCAGAGAACAGATTTGGCAACGTCTCCCTTTATAGATGTTTGCTTTAATCTAGAGGGGTGTGCTACTCTTCATCTACAGTTCTGCCCCAGCGCAGACTGTAATAATATGGAGGAGACTGTGTTCGCCCATTATTGTCAAAAGTATCTTTCTAATTCGAATGGACTACAGTGACTTAATACCTTAATTAAAAATTAAAAACAATTCATTTTGGTTCAACTGAGAAGCACTGGGTGCAAAATTCACAAAGTGGAATTCAGGCTCTAGTAGAAGTTATCATAGAAGATATCATAGAAGATATCATAGAAATATTTTGATTATTTACTGAAAACACCTCAAATATTTATTTTGAATACAAAATACTTTTTTTAAGTGTATTTCAAATACAATATACAAAATATTAAAAGTATTTCACATAGGTACATGTATTTGAAATATTGCCTAGCCCTGTTGGTAACTTAGGTCGCCAACAATGGGGCCGAAAATCCATCGCATTGAGACTTAATCCAACAACTTTGTTTTCAACTCGCAGCGTCATCATCAACTGTTGATGGCGACGCTGGCGCATAAATCTTGGTGGAGGCATAAAATTCTACCATAGTTGAAAAATCGATTCACTGCCACGAATCGCTCCGAGTAACGCCAAAAACCACCACACATAAGAACCTGCAACTTCATCCAATCAAAAAATGGAGTGTTGAAATGATGGGAACACTCACATGGGTCAATTTCGACGACGCGAGGCGACTTGTGGTTCCGGGGCTTCGCAGTCGTCTCCGAATCTCCGGGGGACGCTGGGTCAGCGGCCTTAACCGGCGTCATTGATGCGGTGGCCGCACTGTCGGATGCCTTCTCGCGGTCGCCGAGGCTTCCTCCGACGACGGCGTCCGGCACCTTCGGTTCTCCCGCGGACGACGCCTCAACATCCCGCAAGGGAGCAGTAGACGAAGGAGCGACTGCGGTCGTGGTCTCCTCAGACGCCACCTCCATGGGCTCTTCCGACTCCTGCTCGGTTTTCAGGGGCGCTTCAGTCTCAGCAATTTCGGCATTTTTCACGGTCACAATAATCTCCTTGTTGACTGAATAGTACTCTTTCAGGGCTGACCACTCGTACTCCCAAATCAGGGCCACCCTGGAATGGAGAGAACGAAAGGTTGGAGTTCATCAATCGAACATTCTGGGAGACATTGAGCATTAGGAAGTAATGAAAAATATAATGATCAGAGGAGAAAAACTTAAAACGTTGGTTCACTCATGATGCGTATGAGGCCACAATTTAGGAAAGCGAGTAAAAGCAAGAACGTTAATGAACGCGGAGAAAACCTCGCCAATTACACCTTTAGACTACACAGATATCAATTTCAACTACGATCAAATTATGCAAGGATGAAACAATCATTATATTATTTCGCTTGTGTTCAAAGAGCATATCATTCCCCTCTACGGAGTAACACGCTAAAATCACTAGAATGCTCTGGGAGAAATGTATAACCATTGAAGTAGTGAAGGTGACATACTACTGTCATAACCCTTACTCCTAAAAGTTTCTTTTCATTTTAGGCTTCTCTTCAAGTCATCAATTCTTAATCACAAAATTCCTACCCAATGCCGTGGTATTTGGCTTAATTCCGTGCATATTTTGATATTAAAAGCAACTATATTTACACCTCCATCATTTCAAGGGAAATTCCTGCATTTTTTTACCGACCAAAACTCTTTCGTGACTCATGCTTGCATCACGAAGCATTTTGGATTGTGAAATAAAAAATGCGTCACTTAAGTGTGAGAGGGTTTTCTTCCCAAAGCTGACATTAAAAGCATATGATGCTGATATTTCTCTTATATTGTGTTGCAGGCGAAGGATTTCCAAGGTGGTGCCTACAAAGTAGAGAGCGAATGCGGCATATACTATCCTGGACAAACACTCGGGGCTCTGACCTGTCGTTTGGAAGAGCATCAAAGGACGATCGAAAATAGACAGTGCATATTGAAAAATCACTTGGTAAAATTCCACAATTTAATTAAGTGTGGAATTTTACCAAGTGATTTTTCAATATGCATATTAAACATTTCCACAGAGTTTTGCCGGAAACGTTTTCGAAAATATACAGCTTCAAAATTAGCAATTGCTGAATACATGGAACGGACCATGTCATAACCCTGACCTTGAAAAGCCAAATAAATCGCTAAAAAAAGGACCCAGACTAATCAGAGGCTACTGAAGTAGCAAAAACAAAGAAAACCGAGAAGAGGGAATATGGATACAACCGAAGAAGGAAAAATCAAAAAAGAAGAGGGCGCCAGACTGAGAGAAGCATATAAGGTAGAAAAAAACTGCGTCGACAGTTCAGACCTGAAGAAGTTTACTGGCGAAACTGTCGTCCAAGGATATGGATCAAGGGGGAAGGAAAAGCTGGAAAACCCTTATGATCATAACTACTCCGCGGAAGCATTCACTCCAACAATGAGTGAATCGCACATGTCAAATGGTAAATTAGCAATTTTATTTCTTTTACTATTACTCCCTTTACCTCTCACAATGATTTCTGGGACTTGCCACTACGAAAATTGTACGCAGTCGCGCGCATATATCTACATTTATACGCCAATCGTAGTAATTCACCAGTAAAAAATATTTATAGGAATTCGAACCCGGATTGCACAACAGGCATGTGCTGCTGCCAGCCACAAAACCACTCATCTTAACTCAAGGCAAATGTCTCCCGGGCAGTTAGTAAGAACGCGGGAATCAAGGGATTTCGAAGCCAAAATTCGTATCCGGATCGGGTCAAATTGTTTCTTATGGCGTATTTACACAATTTGGTGTATACTCCAGCATCCTAATAGCTATGCAATTACGATCATCCCAAGTCTAATGCAAACAAGTTTTACTTTTCTTATTCTTTCCCATATAACTATTGTCGTGGAGGTAAATTCCAATTCCAATACAAAATTGATATTACACCAAATACGGTGAAATTCGCCATGAAAAATTCATTTGACTTGACCGGGATTCGAACCCGGATCTCCTAATTGTCGGTCAGGTGTGTTAGCCAGTTTCACAAACACCTGACCGGCAATTGGGAGATCCGGGTTCGAATCCCGGTCAAGTCAAAAGATTTTTTCACAGCGAATTTCACCGTATTTGGTGCATATCATTTGTGCAATCGCAATGATTGTAAATTTGTCAACAATGATATTGCGTCTCATATATTCCCCAACTGAGTTTAACCATATAAGCCCAAAAGCGCTTTCAACAATGGATAATACCTCCCTTCCCGGATCCTTGTACTTCATTTGCGATGCAAGGTCATGCAATTCCAATGAGGGGGGAGATGGACAGTGGGGGGAAAGGGGAGGAGGCGGGCGGCTGCACCGGGACGCCAAACGGTGCACCCGCGCAGCAGTTGCACCAGCGCGCCCTCAAACGAGTAGCTCTTTTTTGCGCAGCTGTGACGGCGGCGGATGAGGCGAAAGAGTCAATAATGCGGAAGCGACACATGCGCTGGGAATGCACTTTGATGAGATGCATTTGGGCGGCGGCGGCCCCTTCTCGGCGAGGGCCAATAATATGGGATGTCCAATGACGAGACTTCGAATTCCAAACGAGGTCGTTAAATAACGGAAATCGGGAATACTGCATGACAGCGCCAGATTTCAATTATATGCGTGATTTCCAGAATGAAATTCAACCTGCCAATCTCTAAAATCAAAAATTTAAAATACATATTATGGGAGAGATGGGTACCGAGCCATTGGCTTTGATGGTCCAAGAAGTGAGACACTACGGACGTAAACATTAAGACGAAGCCATGGAAACAATAGGTTAAACTGTTAATGCGGACAAACATTATCATGTAAATTAACTTATAAGAATTACTAGGCATTTACACATGTCAAAAGTAAAATTCAGTATTTTCGCATTGAAGAAAATATCTGCATTTTTTACAAATATAATAATTAGCTGGCTTTTCCGCACAAATTTAAAGAAAAAATGACGCACGAAAATAAAATGTATCTACGCATTCTTTATACTATGGGTAGTACGATTGAGTACCGCGAACTCCAGTGTTATACTATCTGCAAGAAAGAAAGTGGGTGAGCACATAAAAAAGACACCCTTTATCTGTAAAGTTTTCATAAGGTAGCCATTCAAAGACAGAAAAAAGTCTTTAAAACATTCTTGGTGCATGAATAAGGAAACATACCAATGTGATTCATTTAAGCTTGTTGACTAAAAAGATTAGGGTAATAATTCCGAGAAAAAATTTCAAAAGTAATATACACTTAATCTATTTCTGTATATTTTTCACCGAAAAAAAATCGGAGAACACTAGAGATAACCTATTTAATAAATACGCCCGTCATGATGATCAATTACGTATCTATAAATCACCTAAATACAAACCTCATTTCAGCGAAAACGGAAGGAAATGACAAATTTACTGAATTATTCATTACTGAAGGAACACTGAACGTAAACGCGCATAAAAATTATAATATAATTTTTTGTCACACCTTAAACTTGAGCGTAATTTAGGCTCCTGTCCAGAGTTGCGCGTCAAATTTCGTAACCTCATTCCTTAGCCCTCATTCACGGCTAACCGAGAAAAATCCTCTTGATGTGGATCTTTCTGGTAAACTTGATGTCTGATACATACTTATTTATAAAAACTATCAACAGCGTTTAGGCCTCATCAGCTGCAGTAATTAATCTAAGTATTGGTTTGCTAAAGGTCTTTATTCCATTTAACATACAATTTAAGGCTTTCTTCCTCCATAATTTTTATTTTTAACATCCCCCATGAATTTTCTACACGCTAAGGTATAACAAGACAAAATATTTTGGGACTCGAGAATACAACTGCATTTGCAAAAGCTGAAACATGACATCGTTTAGACACTTCTACAGGAGAAAAACTAAAAAAGCTAGAATTAGGCTCGACAAAAAACATGTTGGTAGCTCTATTGAAATGTCTCCCGTATGCGGAAGTAACAAGCACATTCATCCGTTTCCAAACGCGTGGAAAACGAGTGGCCACGCATATCGCATTTCTGCGGGCACGCAATCAAAAAGGCTGAGAGCGGTGCTCGGTCTTTCACCGGCCACCATTTTTCACACGCCGGGATCAACGCGGCTAAGGGGAGAAAAAAGGTTTCATGTCGGATGCGATGGATTTTAAGGTTTTGGAATTAGGCGCGATGGGTGGGTTGAAAGGGTGGGTTGGAAGGTGGAGGGGATGGGAAAGAGCCTCCCGATGCGAGAGGCGGTGGGAGGGCGAGTCTGCGCCGGGGAGCGGACAGCCTCCCGCCGCCGTTACTGCTGCTGGAAAACAAGTTTTTGCTGCGGCGACGGTTGGGGCGCGATGGGAACCACGGCACCCGTGCACCCGCCCCCACCCCTCTCCCATCCTCCCGCCGCCGTGCTGATAGAGATTCGTACGCACATGCACATCACAAGGGGATAGGAAGGACGGGACGGAGCCGGGGATCGGAAAGGACGGGGAAGGATCGAATCGCGAGATAAGGACCACGAAGAGAGGGAGGATGCAATCTGCGCCACGAAGCAAAACTGGGAAAGCCAAGGAAACTCTCTCACGCGAGAGAAAATTAAGTGCGACCCACGTTACCATTCTAAATTCCCACGTCACCAATGGCAATACAGCCGAATGCGAATCACCCGTCTAGAAAAACACGCATTGCCAAATAGCACTATCAAACACTTCGGAACGAGCGATATATCATTCCAGAAGGCATAATTTTGAGGCTCAAAACACAATTACCTTTTTAAAAAAGTAAAGATACTTCTTTCGCGAACCACAAAAACTGCGTTAATTACAATTACTATAGGCATCGCATAGCACCTACTCCTTCACATACTTCATCAAAATATTCGGTACCTATATACGATTTAAGTTTTCCCGGTGAATAATATTTAGGAATTGTTCTTGGGCTCTGCTAGGTTCTCTATACGCGGGGGAGACAGACCGAACGGTTGAGACGAGGCTGAGAGAACACCGAAGGCATTTTAGATTAGCGCAACCAGAGAAGTCGGCAGTGGCGGAGCATTGCATCAGTCAAGATCATGCCATTCGATGGGGAGATGCAAAATTTCTTTGCCGCTCACAACGCTACTGGGACCGTATAATCAAGGAAGCCATCGAAATCCACCTAAATCCAAAAAATTTCAATCGGGATACTGGCTTTCATCTTAGCAATACTTGGGCCCCCATAATAAATTGCATGAAAAACATAAGGAAAGAACAGAAGAGATTTCAAAAGAACATCAGCCAATCAGACGACAACTGAGCTTAATTGTTGGACTCGTCAAACGGTCAATTCAGTTCAGTGTATAATCCTACACAGAGAGAGCAACACGCCTTGAAATTGGAAAACAAGTCGTTTTCCGAAACGTCGGCCAATATGAAGCCAATTACCTGGTGCAGAGCCCGAGAAGAATTCCTAAATATACGGTACCTGTTTTTCAATAATTTTGACCGAACCATATACGAGAGTTACAATAAATCAAGGAACGACTACATTCATGAAGACAAACTTTAAACGGCAAGTCTACAGCGAAAAACTGCCGATAACGCAAAATATTTCCTCGATGACCAGTGTTTCAGCATGAAGTTTGGCTAACTGCAGTGGTCTGTAACTCATGTGCCCCATGGAGTGGTCCTTCACTCCCCAAAACTTCTCTCTCTCTTTGCCAACTTCTTGATTCATATTTTCTCTTTACCCTCCGTATCCCATGTTCTCTCCTTACGTGTGATTAATAATGCCACAGTCTCAAATACGGTCCCGATGTATCCGGCTCTTCTTTTCCGCATCGTGTTCCACACACTCTTGTTTTTTAACACCGGTAATCCTCATTCTACGTTTCACATTTTTGCGGACCTTTGGGTTTTCTGCATCGTCATCCAGCACTTCTTCTGTGACCTACTCTCCCTGTGGTCCATGACTCTTGCTCGCCTCCGCAAGAATATTACACGTTGTTACTCATCAAAAGTATTTTCTTTACGCCACGAATGTCCTGAGTTACATTACCTGTCCGCAAGTATGCTATTAACAACAACTACGTCCGTCCTTCAGAATCTTAAAGAAAGAGTATAATTCTGTGCCTTGCACCGATTTTATTTTCTATTTCTAGTGCAATGGCAAGCAATGAAGCAATAAAGAGTTAAGCAGATTATGGCGAGATAGATTCTAGAACAAGAAAAGCTGGGAACAAATGAATTAACTGGCTTCTAACTTTGATTTAATAAATTTGAGAGAACTTCGTCCGATCTTTCGATTAATTTTAAGAAATTGATGAACTTTGATGAATTCGATGACTGCTCAAATGAACCTTTCCTTCTTCCCGCGCTTACTCCTAATGCTTTCCCGATTCTTTCTCTTTTAATATTGCCACCGGCACTCCATTCATTATTCACCACATACTGAACCCCAATTTACAAGCCTCTGAAGTGCTATTCCTATTTGGCCCTCTATATTGCCAATGATATTTTGTAGTATATTATCTCTCAATCAGTGATGCTACTCAATCTCAGACAAAAGAGGATCAATGACCACAGACATGATCGGGTAGCCACATCCAGCATGCCTTAATAAGAAGTAAAAAAGAAACAATCTTTCATTCTCGTTGATTGGTTAGAGTGCCACTAACATAAATTTCATTTACAGGATAGATCAAGTGGATAGGACACTTCAGCGGACTGGACTTGGTAGACTTTTATGATATTAGACTTAGGTATGTTCATTGAAAATAAAAAAATTCAAAAAATCACTTTTCGAAACAAATCCAAATATTACAGTTATCCGATAAATTAAAATCAAAGCTGTAACAAATAGCCTGACCTACATTTTGTTGAGTAAAAATAATTGTGCTCGTTAGTTCGACATGTTAGAATTGATTCTCTTCAGGCATTAGTAAAATCCAAATCGCTCCCATTGAGGATCAGTTTCATCAAGTTCTGGCTGGTCTCTGCTGTTCTTGAAAATAAGTTACTGTTAAGTGAGCGTTATAAAGAGTCAAGTCACAAAGTAAATAAGGGGCAGTGAAAAGATATATTTATATAAATAATTCAATAACTATTCTATTCAAACACATCGTGCAAAAGACGATTGAATTTACACTGAATGATCAAGCACAATGCCATTGAAACAAAGCCAAAGTGACATAGAATAATAAGGGGAAGACACTCATCACCAACAGCCTTTAAAGCCTTTTTTAATTACGTTATAATACAGAGGCTTCAGGCTGCTACATGGGCAAAAACAAATAATAAACAAGAGTAAAACAGAATTACTATATTTCACACGATTGGCAGAATGTTGTGGCATTTCTGCATGTGCCATTATAATTTTTTGTAATTAATGTAATAAAAATTTACATTAATCCATTGAAGGAGGAATGAACTATGCCAATCTAATACACAAGAGCCAAATTCGTAAGATGCTAAGATAAAATTGTTCAATCCTTTGGGCCCCAAAATAGTTACACACCAGTTCTTACAGCTCGAAACACCGAAAAAGCACTTGAATAGCACGCTCTGAAGAATCAACATAGAAGGACTTACATGCACTACAGTACGGTTTTTATATGCGATGTCGTTGGAGAATACAGATTAAGACAAGTAGGTACGCAAAGCTTATGTTTCCGTGATGGTAAAATGTTTCTTTCCGAAATCAATTACGCTACTCCATAAATGAATAGTAAGAAAATAATATGTACATTGTCCTTAATCAGTTCAAAGCAATGTGTGTCTGATGGAGGTATTCAAGTGAAATGCAACACAAGAAGTTACTCCCATTGAGCTGTGAATCGTGGTTATGCTTACCTACCAGGAAAATTGTGAAATTCCGAAGATAAACTAATTTTCAGGCATTATAATATCTCAAGCAAACCAGAAGAACGTATATCAGCATGAGGGATAATTATTTACATCACAATCCAAACAAAAAGTTGAGCTATAGCAATGCAGAGGTCCTACTCCATGAGTGTAATATAAAGATATATGTAGATATGACACAAAAACATGGACATTATCATTTGTAGACCGTGCTTCGTCGGCAACCGACATCACTCATGGAAATTTCCTTGCATTCTGCTTCAGTCGCTTCACATAAACTTTACATTCTAAAGTCTTGATACTAAATTATGAACACGTATTCTTAAGTCTTGATAATAAATTATGAACACGTATTCTTAAGTCTTGATAATAAATTATGAACACAAGTACCATTATATGAAAAGAATAAACACATGGATAATAGATTTTTTGGCTGGCAAAAATACACGTAAGAGCTCAAATAAAATTTTAAAAATAATTTTCTCAACAACGGGAGCAACAGCTAACTTAACCAGTCACGACGTGGCTCAGAGCATTATCGAGAGCCACCAGTTTTCCGCGCCAAAGCACGAGACTAGGGTGATAAAGACGTTTAAAACACAATGCACTACGACTCTCTTATAATGTATAATTTCCGAGCTAACAGCTCTCCACGACTTTCAAGCACAAGAATTACCCTACACCCATTACCTCCTCTCGGCGATCTTGAGCGCAGAAAAAGCAGAGGAAACAGCCTCGGCAAAGCAACAATTAGCCGAGAAAAAATTCTTGCGGAGCGAGCTAAACGAAGACTGATCAACAAACACCTCCGCCACGTACGCGTTCACGTGATTGTTACCCCACTTCGAATAATTTTATGGACAAAGCAATCGGCGCGTGGCAACATAAGGCACGCAATTAAATCAAACGTCAGAAAAACAGAGAGAACAATCAAGTATTGTAAATATTGCATTCGCTCATAAACTCGGGCGCGAAATACGAACGAGGCGGGCGAGAAGGTTTTAGGGACGAGGGGAGTATTAAATAATGCATTCCGCGATCTCTGCTCTAAACGGAAACAATGGGTTTGTTGCCACAGCGCCTCAAACACGCCCATTCAACCCCCCCGTCCTCTCCCCTCAAAGGTGCTGCTTCCCCCCCCCCCCCAGGGCATCACCGCTTCCACCGATCGCCTTGTCGGCGGCGGCCGAAGATGGGAACGCATAAAAACATTTCCAAGTTCACGCCGCGACGGAGCGGGAGGCATCCCTCCATAAATAGAGTGGGGTATGCTCACTCTGTGGCGAGGAGGTGGAAAACGCTCTCATCTAGAGAAGCAGCGAGAGCGACGAACTCCTCATAAAAGGACCTCCGTCGACAAATTGGTGGCGAAGGCGGGAGAAATGCTTTATCGCGAGGGCAACGCAGGGAGACTCTCGTTTTGATATTTAACCGACTTTTATCCTTTTCTGAGGAATAAGATCTACAAGACGCTTTTGATTTCGTTTTAATGATGCCACGGACTTGTAGCGGCACCTTAAGAGCTGGTAGCTTACGTTTTAACACATCGCGTAGTACCTATGACGTGATAAATATTGAAGAATTTCCTAACACGGGCAGGAAAAAGTGAATTTAATGGCAAAGTTGAATATGGCAGGTTTTACCCATGCGTAAAACGATAAAAATAACCGAATTTCAGTACACCATACAAACATACAGTAGAAATTATAATAATATTAATTAGAAATCATAAATTACCTTAATACATAATACACAAATACCTATGTAAGAAAACAACAGAATACACGAAAAATTGCACGACGTAACGGCCGCGAAGACTAACTTCCACACTGCTACGCTTTTCCCGGGAACATTATCCGTTAATCAAGAGTTGCAGCAGGATGTGAGTCTCTTTCAGAAGACCTACACCTTTGAATGGAGATTGAGGTGCGCGGTAAACGGCTACGCTGCCTCGTTCTGATTCGTAATTTCGCGGAACAAAAGGCCAATAGATAAACACATAACCAAATAAATAGGAATGTACATAAGAGCTACCAGGGATTATGGGGAACTACCATTAGATAGGGAAGGATGGAGGGCTGCAGTCAACCAATCTTAGGATTGAACGGCCGACAGAAGATGCAACATGCTTAACAGTTATCCTACAGAACTATATATATTCCCGGTCATTCATATGGTAAGGTTATACAGCCATCACGTAATGATACAGATCCACAATAAATATAAAACCGTAAGAAATGGGAGTCCAATTCATTTACCACGCTATTGGTTACACGAAAAACAAAGTCAATGATTCCCAAAGGAGTCTCTCAGAAGCAAACTTGTTTTATGGAGACGCGATTATCAACATGATATGAAACCAATACAAAAATATATTATCTCATCTCCTAATCCACGAAATCCAAGAATCGGTAAGAGAAATAAGAAAACTCGCGGAGGTTTCCATCTTCTTTCCCCGAGTAATAATATCCACGTTTGAAAACAACCACTAAGGCAATACGCATTGAGTTACTCCAGACTGGCTGGAAATTTTGCACCCTTACATTAAAAATTTAATTGGTTTTATTTGTTTTTTTGGCATTCCAGTGAAATAATCAGACAATTGGGTCACAACAAAGAAGAGACGAAAGGACAAATAGAAGCTAATGAAACTTGGCGTAGGAGGATGAAACAAGACGTTCAAGTGTAGAACAGAGCAGAAGAGGAGAGAACGATTTTAAAACCATACTGGAAAAGAGAATCAAATGAATAGGGCGGTTGGAAAAGGACTGGGGAATAAAAAGCAGCCGAAGCAGTTTCAAACTTCACAAGACCGCGAGAAGGAGAAGGGACGTAGAAGAAATCAAGACAAGAAAAGAAAAGGAGGAGAGAAGAGAAGAAAAGAAAAAAGAAGTGGAAGGAATGGTGAGAATACTGAGAAGGAGGAAGAAGAACGAAGACAACTTTGTGATAGAAATACTAAGAAGAAAATAACAATTGTAAAGCAAGCAAAGAAAATCGCAAGACACCCGATGAAGAAATCAAAGGAGAAAACCAAATAAAATTTTTTTTAAATAATAATACACTTTGTAAAATTAAATATAATGAAAAACATTGAAATTTGAAATACACTAGAAAAATATGAACCAATTGTTAAAAAAAGTGAAATGTAGAAAATTGGGGGTTTAATAATAGGTACCCCAAATATTATTGTAATTGAAACAATAAAGAGGAACTCCGCTCAACCCTTTCAAAGGAAGACGGAGTGGGAGGGAATTGGTGGTCCAATTCTCTCCCTTTTAATAAAAAAAATACATAAATAAATGAATAGGGCACATCCTGAAGGATGACGAATTCGTCAAAATTTAAAAGACAGCAGCATAGAAAGGAAAAGGATGACCGAAGGACAGATATATGGACCAAATAAAGATGGATGTGGGGAGGGCACACTGTTAAGGTGGAAAGAAAGTTCGCAGTGAATCGGAAAAACCGGAGGGCTGGAGTGAACCATTATTAGGTACGAAGCACCGAATGATGTTTCAGTGATGACTCCAGTAAAAATCTCTAAATAACTCATTTTCGCCAGATGCATACAGTAGTATTACTTCGCACGAATAGCGCAGCTCTTCCCAACACGAGGAGAAATGGGCTCCATATCGCTCTGGGATTGGCGAGGAGAAAGACAGCAGAGGCAAGGAGGAGAAGAGGCGCAGTTTTCTGCGTCGGCCTGATGTAAGAAGGGCTCTTGAGGGCAAGGGGCGGCGGAGACGCGACCGGGAGATATGAGGAGAAGAGAGCTTTCCCATTTGAGATAAGCGGCGGCCCTCGCAAGGACGACGACGGGGGGGGGGGGCGATCCGGGAGGGAGGGTGTGAGGGCGGGAGGCACGGCGTCGGGGGCACCGAGAGGCCAGGGGGGTTATCGCGTAAATTCGGATTAGACGCTCGGATTCGTTTCATATTTGGATTCGGATCGACGAAAGTATCCGAGAACGCTGTTCCGAGCGTATTTTGTAAGCACCTTCGAATTGCCTTTGGGACATGAGCGCGCGATCGGATAATCTTCCGAAAGGAAATGTGGCAACGTTGGAAACAGTTGAACTTCGAAATGCAAGTAACCCATCGCTGAGGTAAACACCGAGGAAATGGAAGAGGTACGGAAAGGTAAGTGATGTCAGCTGTTATTATTATGTATTGTGGAATTACAGTTGAAGATAAATAGATGTTTCCAATGTTGTAATATGTTATTTGCACGCAATTCACTGTCATAGGAAATCAATAAATATCGTCTTGGAATAACACATCCGTACCTATTGATATTTTTGTTTAAGACTAATTGGATTCGGAATCCCAGAGAACTTGATTTCGATGATATGTCTAACGATAATGAGTGACACGAAGTAGTTTTAGTGTAATAAGTTTGTATTTACGTAGAAGAATTAAACTCGTTGATATTAAGAAATGAAAATTCACGTATACGATTCATTGTGTTAAAGGCACCCGTCACTAATTCATGTGTTATCTATAATCATGTTGCTCACATAAAACGAATAAGTGCTAAAATGTGTTCTCATTAAATGATCCAGCAGGTAGTAGAGTAAGTTAAATAGAATGGGTGCAGTGTCGGTTCTTTAATCGGAATGTCTAACCTACTATTTTACATTTTGTATTATTTAATAAGTGCAAATCATCTTTTCTTGCATTCATTATTTCAATTAGTAGACAGAGGGAAACTGAAGACGATGTATCTGTTGTTTTATTATTGTTTCAATCACAATGTATAACTGCACATAGATGCGATATTTCGACTATCCTTTGATTTGCCCTAGATAACTGTTCTATTGTCAGTGTTAGCAGACAGTAAATTGTTTGTCACCGAGAGTAATACCCAGAATTAGTTCACTCACAACGCTATTAATCTGCTGTAGGGCATACCCTCAGAGTCGAACGTTTGAGGCTAACGCTATGGTAGTAATCTTCTCGTTGGGTTTGCAATAATTTATCTTTTTGGCATTGGTGAAAATGTTTTAATTTGGAAAAGGAGACAATTACCATTATGCACCCCAACTAAAAGCATAGCGGTTACAGTATATACTAAATAGAGACAATGTAACTGTATCAATCAAGTATTTTATTAATGTAAACATTTAATGCCTCAATTTTTTAAGTAATGTCATTGTTTATTATCTCACAACAGATGGACTTAAAACGTGCATAGTTTTATTAAAATACCTTCAATTATGATAATACATATGTGATGATAATCCAGCATAAGGATATAATTAAGTTGATTTTTATTATATATTATGCTGGAAATTTGTGGTTGACCCCAAATTTCTTTGGTGTTGATACAGCGGCCTCATATATATATTAAATCTTTGTATGTAAACAATATTCATCTCATATTACCATTTGCATTGTAAATACTTTGTCTTGAGGCATTAACATATAGAAATGGAAATTTCATTTGAGTCGTCTAAGATATTTATGAGGAATTGGTGGAAACATATTTTGATTTCTCATTTGGTCTATTTATATTAGATTCTAATAAAACAATAAGCTTAATGGGTGCATTAATCGGTTGTTGCTCTTTACAGTGCTGGCAAGATTGGAAGTCAGAGGTGAAGGGGAAAGGCCAGAGGATAAGGAGGCATGGGGCAGGGACTGGTGGTGGGCCTCCACTCAAGATCCCTGTCCTCAATTGCCTAGAGGAGAGGGTTTTAAGTTTAATGGGGGCAACAGCCTATATTGGCAATCTGGATGTGGAAGACCCCTTGAAGGTGTGTCAAAATACACGGTAAACACAATGAAAATTAGTGATATACTGGAAATTTTTTAAATACATAAATGTTAATTTATTTCATTGGACTGTGAACAACCATTATTCTTTTCACTGCATTACCAATATAAGTGTTAATTTATTGTATGATCCAAATGATTTTCGTTAACTGAGTAGGGAATACATTTTTTTAACATTTATCTTTTTAAATCATAGACACGTGTGGACTAGTGTGTTGTTAGTTGTACTTAGCCACATTAAGATCTAACATGAATGTGAGATGAGATTAAAGGAATAGTCTATGGTTTTTTATTTAAATTTAGGAATGAAGTTCACATTCGTATAGGTTTTTTTAAGTTTAAGGGTTGGTCTTAAGCATTATTTTTTGGGTGTAAATACAACAAGCTCTCATTGATTTAAATCTCAATGGGTTGTAATTGGATTATTTTGGTCTGGTATTTGACATGGATTGTGGTAGATTGAAAATTATTAACATATGGAATATACTCTTGTACATGATTGATGCAGATCGATATGGAGGCAGTGCCTGAGATTGTTGTGGAGGACAACTACCCCTCCACTTCCCATTCCTCCTCCTCTGTCTTGCCTCACCCTTCCTCTCTTGTCTCCCCTCCCCCTTCAGCTCCTATCACCCCTCCCCCTTACATTACCATATTCATAGTTAAAATTAATTTTCTCCATCTACTTTTCTCTGTTTTATATGTTCTCACTATTACTTGGAGCCCTATCCGCCTATGGAGTTCATCTGTCATACAACTGTCCTTCAGATCCGCCAGATGACGTCCAGCTATGGGCTATATCGACTCATACCATCTTTATCCCCATGTACTGGTGGCTGCTGTTGTCAACCACCAGGGATATTTATCGACTTCCCAGTCTAGATCCGCCGTGTTCTGTATTAGCAGGGCCACCTCGTGCAGGACGTGGGTCATCATCACGCTGCAGTGTTGTCACTCACTCATCAACACTGCATCACGGACGGTCTTGAGTTAGCATCCTCAAGGTGGCTTGGTGGCCGTTACCTCTCAGCTAAACCCCTAGTGGTGTGTGGGCTGTATTACATACTTAAAATATAATCCCACCATGTCACCTTGACCCCCATTCACTCACATCCACACATTAACTCACATCCACACAATAATACACAAACACATTTTCTCACATCCACCCATTGATACACAAACACATTCACTCACATCCACACATGAATTAAAACACATTTTCTCCAAACCAAACATGAATACACAAGCACATTAAATCAAATTCAAACATGAATACACAAAAACATTCATGCACATCTACATAAATACATATACCATCTGCCAACCATGAGGTGTTATGGTTGCAGGTGGATAACAAGTCTATGTCTCACTGCCCTAGCCTCATCAAGCTGTGCCATTCTAGGTCTCTGTTCTCCCGGCATTTCATCTGCTGGCATGTGACCAACAACATCCCCTCCCCTTGTGCTTATATTCACATACACACAAAACATACATTCATCTCACTGTCATTAAATTCAACAACTCATGCTCCTTTACATGTACTGCTCTTAAATTCCAAGTACCGATACTCCAGTTTGTATTGCTTGTTCCCTATCTTGATGAGCCAACCTTATTCAGCTTCCTCCACCCATAAAGCCTTTGTCCGTCCAATATAACTTTGTGACATTTATGAGTAAGTTTAGAGTATGCAAGGTTACCAGCCTATGCAGAACCCGCTCCACGTGCAGCTTTGCCTGCTAACTCTTACGTCGCTGTAAAATTCAGTTTTGGCAAATTTACGCCAGTATACCAAAAGAGAAAACAAAACATCGTAATACCCTAGGCGTACTTTAACTATTCGACTTGAGCTACGATCCATTCTGAAAGGACTACCTTGATAGCCAACGTACTGTTACCCACGACCCACCACTAGGAGGTATATGCGATGTACTGACACATTAGGTTGAACTTATGTTTTCTATTTTGAAAATTAGTCATAACTTTACTGTAACTCACAATCATAACATTGAGAGAATGATAATGCTTCCTATTGAGGTACACATGCTCCTCCTGTCTTGGGGCCTTAATGGCAACATGTGTCCCATCGATGTAGCCTAGTGTCCCAGGAATTTGAGAGGCCAAGTAGTTTCTGTTTTTGAAAGAAACAAGTGATAAAGTTCTAATAAAAGTATTTCTTTTTCCAGATACACCAGACAACTTCAAGGGAGAGATTAATTTAATTTTTGTTTGTTCTGTAATTTCACTTTGTATTTTGTATTTATAATAAATTATTTATGGAAAGCTAAATATTGGTGTACTTGCCTATGAATTACCCTGTTCCTTTCCTCCCTTGTTAATGGAAAAGATATCCATTTTGCCAAAACTTGTGGCAATTGGCACATGCATGAAGGGCCGCAACTCCTCTATCAGCCTTCTCGCTAAAACTTGATTCAATCTGTACAACCCTCGAAATATTTCATCAGGGATTGCAAAGGGATCAGATGCATCCCTTATCTGACGTAATCTCAATTTGTTAGCTCTAATACGGAGATTCCTCTCCCTATCCATCTCCCTCCTCCTCCTCATCAGGTTAAATACCTGAATATCATCCATTACTGGATAACGAAACGTACAATTTTAAAATACCTCACTATCAACCAAGCTTGAAACATGAAAAGGTGGACTATTAATATGGGTATTTAACAGGGATAATTATTTCTGTAACCACAGATTACTATGAATCTAGTATTTCTAAATAGACGAAGGAAGATGAAGATCCATATCATCTTTAAGTGTGTAATCAATGGGTTTTTCCTATCACAATGCTGCAAAGTAAGACGATCTTGGCCTTTGGGATGTATCGCATTCATCAATGTTGTCATTCTTTGCAATGTTTTATTTTCGTAAAACTTAGTCATTGCGGACATACATTCCTTTAAACCAACCTTTGCAATATTTGAGGATTGCGTATTTGTTTAAGGCAGTTTAGAATTAAAGCCTTTTGAAGAGGCATCCCGAGTGATTGCAATAACACGAATCCAACTTGTCCTCGAAAGCTGACGATTTGCTTCTCGATAAATGAAGGTTATCAAAAAAGCAGGGTATGGAAACAACCGGGCATCTAAGAAACTAATTAACTACCATTTATTACGGTTTTGACATAGAACGAACACCGAATTTCGCATTTCTGCTGGTCGATCGAAATATCTACCCACAACAACAGCTGACTGACAAAACACCCGGTCTATGTCACAAATTAAGCACACAATCACTAAACACTGAGGCGATTGGATCCTTAATATGAATGAAATATGAGAATAGATTACAATGAATGATAAACTGGGGATACATAATTGGATTACACTTCAAAAGAAGGAGATAAACGCGTTCATACAGTCAATGACAGGCGCGACCTATGAAGCTGCGAAAAACCATCGTCCCCTTTTCAGTTAAATGACATAAGTTGTCACGATACACAAATGATATTGTTTAAACAGATGCATATATTATGTTCTTGACCAAAATGTTGCGTAATATTGTAGCTCCCTTAAATTTGATCGACATTAATTCACTCCAAACGAGCAAAGACGACAACCAACTAATTTTCTATTGACTATCACTTTTAAACCGCGTTTCAAACATTTAATCCATGTCATTGGTCACGTAGCATATTTATATACATTATTCGCACACTTTCTGATCGTATCTAAATCTCATCCAATTGATAAAACTATCACAGAGTAATTACCTTCAGCCGGTCCTTAAATGGGCACCAACACTAGTAATTGGAATAAACAAATATAACTCTAAATAAGACTCTAGCTACCATTGTTAGCGTTCTGCATTCAAAAACATATAATACGCAACCTCTTTTCAAAGTGTAGGCCCAATATTTGCTTCGCTGTTAGTCCCGAAATAGATGATGTGACCCCTTCCGAAACCAAATCCCTTCCGAAGACCTCAAACCGAGTGCTCAAACCCACTCGGTTGGATTTCATCCAAGTTCGGATCCGAAGGTATCGGAAAAAAGCTTACACAATAGCACTTTCTAGGAATCGTACGTCGCATCCGAAGACTTCGGGACAATAACCGAGAATCGGATCCGAATGTTATGATCGGAAGCTTACGCGATAACCCCCCAGGGAGCAAGAAATTCGCACGTGCTCGGAATCGAGGCTTTGGCGAGAGGAGAAATCGCACGTGACGCTGGGCACTGAGATGGTGGAGTGAGGGGGGGGGGGGGGAGAGAAGGATCTGGAAGGGGGTGGGGGGGCGGGGGGTGGATAAAAAGGATAGCGAGGGGGAATGGCGCAGCAAAGAGTCAAGGGGACAAGAAATAAGGGTGACCAGAGACAACCCACGTATGCACGTTATGAGAGGAATGAATTCACAAATAAATAATTTCTTTCCCTCTTCACACCGAATAAAATTCTCAAAAGTTCCGAACGGCCATGTAACACTATGTACCGTAAGACGCTCCATTAATATGACATCACTACATATATGCCACCGCATTATTTTCTCGAGTTTCAATTTCAAAACAAATTTTACGCAGGTACTAACAGCCAACTGCTTATTTCATACATTTCCAGAATAAAGATTTCCCGACAAATTTCCAATGCCAGATTCGAAGAAAAAACCAATTTCACATCCGATTAATACCGATATATTATTTTGAAGACTTCAAAACTCAAGTAACAAACTCAGAGCAATTGCTTGGATAGGAAGGGATTACAGCTTCCCTTTAGGTACAAATGAAGAGAAAAAAATCAGGTTACAATAACCATGGAGGTTGAACCAAGGGTGCTCTTAAGCTTGTCGACCCTCGTCTCCCGACCGGCCTCCGACCTGTTAAGGGTGATATGTACTATCGTTTTCACTGAAATGTAGACACCCAAACTGATAGTACTGATTTGATAAAATGGGGCCGGGTCGGAAAAAACATAAGAGGGTTGGCACACGAGGCTAGCTGCGGCCTTTGCCTTAACGTCACCGAGAGCCGACGAGGACGGACGTGGATGCGACCGGGCTATCAGAATTAGAGTCAAATAAACTCCGAGAGCATAAGCCCTAGCGAAAGGAATGCACTGAGGAAACTCACGTCAACGCACACGTTGGGGCGATCGGAGTATTTTCTTTCGGGCTCCGTCGCGGGGTTTTTCCTCTCCCTAGATTCAGCTTTAGGCTCACCGTGAGTGTCTCGGAGGGAAGCGGCTCCGTAGCCGAGATGGTTAATTCCATTCGCCGAAGTTGGTGTGCGGTTTTGGCAGGGTTCGAATCCGTAGTCAGGCCAAATTTTTAATCTTTTAGATTAAAAAGATGCATTCTTCATATCAACACAATTTATATAGTTGGCAAAAGAAAGAGTTAATGCGGTTTTTTATTTACGGCTTAATTTATAAAAATGATGACTTTCTACGTTACCACATTTATTTCTTAACAGATTTAATTCACTGAGAGGGAAAAGCATTGGAAGTGGCAGTGATTGCATCTTTGTGTCCTTACAGTGAAATACCTACTCATTGTATCTACAATCCTCTATAAATAACCAAATGCATTCGTAGTTTCGATCATTTTGATAAACCCTAGAGTTTGAAAAAGGTTTGTAATTCAATTGATATTTTTCATCTTCAAACTTCCAGTACTTTTTCACGTAAAAATGTGGGAAGTGAGGTGTTTTAAAGAACAAATGCTTTCCTTTCAGTGGGTGTGCGCAGAGCCAAATTAACAATAAGGCAAAAGTAGGCAGTTGCCTATGGGCCCCTTGTTATGAGAATTGTTTTCCCCTTTCTTCTCTTGCGACTTGTTTATTAACGTGGTTGCTTGTTTTTTGCTTTTGCTTTGAAGAATTGTTGCTTGTACTGCCTACAGGCCCCCAAGTGCGTTAATCTGTCACTTGGTGTGCGAACCATAATAAGCTATAAGGACCAGGTGGAAATAAATACGCATATCAGCTCTGTTACCCCAAATTATCCTACGATTTTAAATAGTTTTATATGTTTGACCGAAATCAGCGTCACCAATATTTTCTACCTTTTTAATAATTACAAATTAACAGGAACAAACCTGATGTTTTGATTCTTATGGAAAGTGAATCTAAATTTAATTTGACCATTTAATAGTTTGACCCATTAAATAGACTTTTGGCAATGCGATGAGTATATCCATGAATATGTGCTTCAAACTTAGGAGACAGTTGGTGTTACACCGTCGTGATGGAACGTGCTCCGTCTTCTGAGCTCTCTGTTGCTGAGAGAGGCGTTATCGCTGGGATGGTAGCCTCTGGAATATCAATCTCAGAGGTGGCGCGAAGGATGAGTTTAAATCGGATCACGGTTCGGAGGTGGGCTCGCTGCTATGCAGACGGCGACGCCTCCTTGAACAGTAGGCCTAGACCGGGGAAATCACGCTGCACAACAGCAGCGGTAGACAACGACATTGCTCACTACGCCCGGGAAAACCCTTTAACGAGCAAAGGGGCTGAGGGAATTTGGCAACATTTTAACCTAGAATGTAGTTATTCTACCGTTCGACGGCGCCTCCATGAGGCGGGCTTAAAATGCCATCAGCCAGCCCAGAAGCCACTGTTATCCGAGCAACACAAACTGGCAAGACTGCGGTTCGCGGAAAAGTTCGTCAACAGCCCGCAAGCATTTTGGGACCTTACCATTTTTGCGGACGAGAAGACGTTTAGGAGTGACTGCAACGGCAGAATGCACTTGTGGCGTCCACGTAATGCGCGGTAAGTAACCTGTAGGTTCATATATTATATACTGAATGTATTGAATCAGAACCCGAATGTTATCTCTATTGATTTTTCTCTCGAATGAGAGAAATAATAAATTATCACTAGTAAAATACATTGTAAATGCTAAGTTAAATAATAGTGAATAACTTGGTGAATCCACATAAAATGATGTATTTACGACTTAGGTTTCGCTACAGGACAACACCATCAGGTGATAATCGAATTGATCGAAGGTGATTCAATAATCACCTGATGATGCGGTACTACAGCGAAACCTAGATTGTAAATAAATCACTTGATATGGAATCATAAAGTTATTCACTATTATTTTATATGAATCAGTTCCAAAAAGTTACGCCAGAAACGATTAATTTTAGTTAATTCTAGGGTAAAAAATATTTAAAGCTTCATAGCCAATTTATAACGTTCGGTAACTGCAAAGATAATAACCCATAGTGCCGTAGACACTGATTTCAATGATGTTATTTGAAATAAATTATGTAGGGATGTTTTTTCTATTACGATATTTAAAAAGGAATGGCGCTTAAATTTTAGTCAACAATGTTAATAAGAGCTAATATTAAATATGTATTCAATCTCAGTGAAATTAAATAGTTATTTTTCCTAAGTCATTATATATATGTAATTTGTTCTCTCTTATTAGGTATGAATCTCGAAACATACTGAGGAATCGTGGTTCTGGACGCATATCCCTAAGGTTTTGGGGGTGTATGACTGAGGCCGACCCAGGACCACTTGTTAGAACGTCTCCAAGGATGAACGCACGAGAGTATGTCGGCATATTAGAACAAAATTTAAAGACCTACGCCAGAGAGATTGTACCAGAAGGAGAGATAAATTTCATCCATGATAACTGCCCCGTGCACACAGCAACTATTGTAGATGATTTTTTCAGAAAAACGAGGAGATAGTGGTTACACCATGGCCGGCTCATTCACCCGACCTAAACCCCATTGAGAACTTGTGGGGATTGATGGCAAATGAATGGCAACCAAGGGGCGTTACAACAGTGGAGGCAATAGAGGCGCATGTCCATGAGTTGTGGGACTCATTTCGTCGACGGCCTCAAATATGCGAGAATGCTGTCGCATCTATGCCTCGCCGTCTGCAGCAAGTTGTAGAATCAGGTGGTGACGCGACTAAATATTAAAAAACTGAATGAAATTTGAATAGTTTTACTTTTTAAATACCCTTTCTATCCCGAAAGAAATACATCATGCCAAAATTACACCTAAGTCTGATAAAAAGGATGCAGATATCGGTGACGTTGATTTCGGTCAAACATATATAACTATTAAACATCGTAGGATAATTTGGGGTAAAAGAGCTGATATGCGTATTTATTTCCACCTGGTCCTTATAGCTTATTATGGTTCGCACACCAAGTGACAGATTAACGCACTTGAGGGCATGTAGGCAGTACAAGCAACGGGGCCCACGTTAATAAACAAGTTGTTAATTTGGCTCTGCGCACACCCACTGAAAGGAAAGCATTTGTTCTTTAAAACACCTCACTTCCCACATTTTTACGTGAAAAAGTACTGGAAGTTTGAAGATGAAAAATATCAATTGAATTACAAACCTTTTTCAAACTCTAGGGTTTATCAAAATGATCGAAACTACGAATGCATTTGGTTATTTATAGAGGATTGTAGATACAATGAGTAGGTATTTCACTGTAAGGACACAAAGATGCAATCACTGCCACTTCCAATGCTTTTCCCTCTCAGTGAATTAAATCTGTTAAGAAATAAATGTGGTAACGTAGAAAGTCATTATTTTTATAAATTAAGCCGTAAATAAAAAACCGCATTAACTCTTTCTTTTGCCAACTATATAAATTGTGTTGATATGAAGAATGCATCTTTTTAATCTAAAAGATTAAAAATTTGGCTTGACTACGGATTCGAACCCTGCCAAAACCGCACACCAACTTCGGCGAATGGAATTAACCATCTCGGCTACGGAGCCGCTTCCCTCCGAGACACTCACGGTGAGCCTAAACCTGAATCTAGGGAGAGGAAAAACCCCGCGACGGAGCCCGAAAGAAAATACTCCGATCGCCCCAACGTGTGCGTGGACGTGAGTTTCCTCAGTGCATTCCTTTCGCTAGGGCTTATGCTCTCGGAGTTTATTTGACTCTAATTCTGATAGCCCGGTCGCATCCACGTCCGTCCTCGTCGGCTCTCGGTGACGTTAAGGCAAAGGCCGCAGCTAGCCTCGTGTGCCAACCCTCTTATGTTTTTTCCGACCCGGCCCCATTTTATCAAATCAGTACAATCAGTTTGGGTGTCTACATTTCAGTGAAAACGATAGTACATACTTTTCCGAAATATGACAAATGTGCTGGCTATGAGTCCCAGTAAGTTTCAGAAGCCCGGTTATTTCAAAAAGGAGGTGTTGAAGGACAAGCCTACGTGATACCCTTGCAGCTACAGCTTGGGACAGGAGTGATTTCACGAGATAAATCCACAAGTAATCAGATCATTACGCATTATTAGGAATGGAGAACTTTTTAAAATTACATAAATAAGCTTGACTAGCAAGATCAATGATATTGCTCCTTGCATACTGCCATGCACTTACATCGACAGTACAGAGACACATGGATATATCGCAGGACAGGAACTTAAAGGTAAGGTCTGCTTCTCAGGGAGGTGGTTTCTATAGAATTTCCTTATAAGGTGCATGATCCCATAAGAGAATCCATTAAAGTGCCTCCGCAAATCAGTTCCAGTGACAGCAAATAGATACCACCACAATAACTTTTCGAACATAAACTGCGACTGATGCAATTATATGGGCCTGGAGAACGACAGAGACAGTATCATGGACAGAAAATAAAGCAAAGGATGAAGTGTAAGTACGGTTTTAGAGGCAATTATGAGGAAGCAAAGAAGGCATATTGAGTTAAAGTAATCGGAGACAGAGTTATTATAGTTGATAGATCATTCAAGGCCGTCAAAGGAGGAAGAATGTTAGCTAAACAGGGAAGAGGAAGTAAAAGGTAGAAATTTAGACGTCATGACTAGACGCGGGAAGAATGCAGGGAAAAGAGAGTAAGCAAATAAACGTTTGAACTGGGAAAAGCACCGTTGAAATGGTCGTCCTTTAAAACTTATTCAATAATGAAAAGGTACACGTGAAATGCTTGAGACGATTTCAAAAATTTCACCAATTAAAACAAATCTATATGCCAGGAAATTAAATTGCCTTTTTGGAGTAGTTCGCTCCTGAGATAATACAGAACAGCGGGTGGTTTACTTTGCAGCATGAAGCATTTAAAGGACGCTAACTAGAGGTTTCGCGCAAGCTCTATCCACAAGAATTAGATATTAGTATTGCCCAGTCTCTTAAAATAGCTCTAATCAATGAACATTCCCACTAAGGAGATAGTTACATGTCCGCAGTAGCTATTTAAGGTGATTTTGGCCGTCAATGGAGGCCATACTCCATTGATGATCTCAAACTTTAATTCCACTGACCACTATAACGGAAGATAATCATTTCTCAGTAAACCTAAATTCTCCACATCTACTCATTAGCCAATAAATGAGTCGAAATATCAACTATTTATTGATCACATCAGCCGAGATTGCCGAGAGAACGCTACACACACTAAACACACCAAACGGTTGAAACCCTTTATACTGCATTTAGAGAGAGATATACATACAAATACAAAGATCAGAGGGCAACCTTCTACATTCAGCTCATGGTCTCGCCCGCCAATAACACCTATGCGGATACAATTTCAAGGCTGCGCTAGAATTCGAGTCAGAATTTAACTTACGGCGGTAGTCTGGAATTAGTCTTGAAATACGTACACCTGATATGGAGTTCAATATTTTAAACATAAAATACACCCTAATCCAACAACTTTGCCGAATTTCACTGTAACGCTGAAATCATACTAATATGAATAAATTAAGTAAAAATGAATAAAAATAACAAAATACAATAGCGACCTACGCAGTGCTTTGAAAATTCTACACAAGAAATGGCCCGATAGCAGGAAAAATGTACATAAAGGAGTAGGAAAAAAAGATTCGACGGACATCTCAAACGGAGGCGAACAACCAAGGGACTAGCGGCAAGTGGATGCATCCGAAGTTGCATTCAACCTCGGGCGGCCGCAACAGAGTGCTTTGCAGATAAACACGCCAGGGCAGCAGATTCTGCAGATTAATTATAGGGACAAGGGAGAAGGAAGGGCTATGGCACCTTGAGCGGAAGACGGAACCTCACAGAAAGAGAAGCAACTGGGTATTGAACCTTGCGCGGACACCACATGGGAACCGAACAGCCTATCTCTCTTCCCAAGCAGCCAGCCAGCCCGCCTGGCGCGGCGTGAGGACAAAAAGGACCAATCTCACAGTTCCTAGCAACGGATTGCTCTCTCAAAAGTCCGTTAGGCAATTATTCCCGATTGGCTGCAGGGGGTGTTCTATGGGGAAGGGGTCACGGGTGTGGGGGAGAGAGGGAGGAAGCGGGGGCGGTTTGGAGAGAGGCAAAAACGCCGCCCCCGAAACCATTCCCCAGGAGGGTGTTTGAGAGAGAGGGGGGTGGTGTTGGAACGGGAAGGCGTTGAGAGGGGTGTGTAACGAAACACACACCTCGGGACGGAATTGAAATTCTCCAAAAGTCTCCTTCTCTCCCGTCTCGGGAGCGGGGCGACCGGGTTAGTGTATCGAACCGGTGCGCGGATGCCGGGGTCGGCATGGCCACGCCGAAAATGCGAAAATTAATTATCTCGGGGATGTTGAGCCGATGAAAACCACCCCGAACTGCTGAACTAACTTCAGTAATTTGCCTACCGGTGTAAAAAAAATACGAACCGGATAAGGAGGGCAGATTGTTTTCGGAAAAGGATTACTGAAAAATTTTGTGGGAAGTAATTATTGTTCATTTCACTGGAGTATTAACTAGTATTAAAAAGTTTATAAACTGGTTTGATCGAAAAATGCTGGCAACTAAGTAATAAAATTTCAGCATTGAAACTTGTTCATGGCTAGAAGAAACTAATACCTAATATTGAGCTTACTACAGCAGCTAACAGCGATGAGAATCCGTGAACCACGAATCAGGTGCGAAACCGAATAAGGGATGTACGCATAAAAAACAACATCTGAGGTCAGGAATAAAAGAGTAACAACACCAGACAGTCCATGAGCCAAACGTTCTGGGCCATCTACGACTTTAAAAAATTAAACACCTAGATCCGAGTGAGGTGCGATCTGTTTCATTGCCTTCGAGCAAATAAACATAGTGAAAGCCTGGTTATAATTATGAGTCTAAGCTCTAAGGGAGCGAGGTAAGATGATCATCTCATTCATGCCTTGAAGAAAAAAACTCGGAGACTAAATAAATGTTACTTATTGGCTGAAATTTCCATGGCTTGTAGGACAGGGCTAGAAACCTCAATTTAAAAACAGCATCCCTTCCAAATGTCGCCATTTACCAACACAATATTCCCCAAATAAATTCTCACTTCATTGAATTTCACAAATACTGCTCAACAAATGGTTCAAAACAACTTGCCGTCGCAAATCAAGATCATTTATATTCGCTGTAACATAAAGACAGTTGATGCAAGAGTCCTTCGCTCGACACGATCACTTCTGTAAATTTAACCACTCGGTTCACAAGTAAAATAGTTTTTTTGGTCCCGTGTATACTGTTTTACTTAAATACATTAAAATGCGAATAAAACTCTTCAGAGCTTTGAAGTAGAACATGAATAACTAGAAAAATATTCTCACTTAACGAGGGTTCTGTGCCCAGTCATTTCGAAAGAAGAACAAATGGAGGCACATTTTGAGTAACTCTCTCAATTCCATGACAAAAGGACCATTCCCGATCTCGAAGAACCTTCCAGTCTTAAATACGCGTTTATATCCCAATTTATCACTTATTGTTAGATGGCATTTAATGCGGTTCACTTTCTATGCTTACTATATGACTGATTTCATTCACTCGTTTGAATCTCCAAGTCTAATTGACTCACTAGACGTCAGTCTAGATGATAGCTAAAAGGGTAAGTAAAAATGCAAAATAGAATATTTACACAGTCAATCATGTCAATATGCCATGAGCCATTATCATGTTTAACAAAAATGTCTTACCATGACTTATTTTTAGATTACCATTTAGCAATGACTTCATTCCGCTACAAATACGATGAGGAAATAAAAAATTCTTTTCTATGAAGTATTCATTGCTCTCTTTCATATGATTAAAGTCGAGCAATCAAGTAAATTTTCCTAGTGAAAAAGAAATTGTATAATCTGTTGGAATAAAAATATTCCGCAAGGTTGGATCCCCCAAGAATAGGAAAATAGTAGAATTCAGCAATGCATGTCTACTGGAAATAGAATAAGATGGTAACAGTAAAATAACCACATTCGTACGCAATGGACGTTAAAAGACGAAAATCCCTAATAAGTTGCAGCCAAAAATAACAGAAATGATTATTTATCCGGTTTCGTGTCATCCATAAATTAAAAGGGCTTCTAAACTTTCAAAATACGACTATTTATTAGACGTGGAGGATTAATAGCAATGCCCTTCAGTAATAAATAGAGTGGAATATTATTTTCTCCCTATACTAGCCACAGTAATACGTAAAATCCAAGTTTAAATTACTATCCTACATTCAAAGAGAGATGTTACGTATTCAGCTTATACTTTGGGGGATAAAACGCGTGATTTAACATGATAAGGTAGCATTTTTCAAGAAAATAAATAGCACGCTATTATTTCGCGAAGGCAAAAATGCTAACGTAATTTTGATTCAATTCGCCATTGTCCTTAGGTATTTTTTTTCCACCCATTTGATTCATCTTCCGAAAACGATTTATAGGGTCAGGCTTTGGCAATCCCATCTATAATTCCGGAATTGGCCCAAGGCTCACACTGGAAATTATATGTCATTATGGTACTCCTTGGCTTCCGTGAGCGCTCATTAAATGGATTAAATGGCCAAAGTTCGCCAAATGAGTTACGGCTGGCCCTCATTTTTTGCCAAGACGTTCGCTCATTTTGGAATGAAGAGAAACAACGAGGCTACCAGTGGGAATCAAGACGTGACCGTGAGCCTTGTATAAAATGTAGAGAGCGAGCGGGGGGAACACAAAGGAAGGAGACACGACACGAACTCAAGGTCCATAGTCCCTGATAAAGAAAATACTCATCCTCTATTTTTAACGTGGCACAACTACATGTTTCGATCTACGCTACACGTTCTAACTCTCGCAATATTGTTTTTTTAACGAATTATAGACACGATTTCAACAAATATTACGTGGATCTGCTGGAAATAAATCATAATGAAGCATATGACGCACTGAATTGTACAAGAAATTTCTTAAACACGAATTGAGTATAGATATAATGAATAAGGTGTAGTCTTCTAAAATATATATAGCCCATATACCCCGTAAGGTTGGCAATAATGATTCAATTAAAATGAGTAAATTTAGCTTTATAGCTTTCGAAAAACATTTAGAATGACTAATACGGCAAGTATGCTTAGTGTACCATCAGTACCATATACTATAACATCAGTATATAATATATACTATCCCGTATATAGTATCCCGTATCCCGTAGTATATACTATCCCGTATAAGTATATAGTTATACTATGTACTATCACCATATACTATAACATCAGTAACATATACTCTCCTTGTATTTCACTAAAATGTTCGTTCGCATACGAGCTTAAACCAGGATAATTGAAGTCCCTTACTTTAGCTAAATTAAAATAATTTTTTTTAATTAGAAGAAATGGAATAGTGACATTCTCTGTAATTCTTCAAATTCGAAGCAGCTATTCAAATTTCACGAATATGACGAGATAAATAAAACTGTATCCGACTCAACTTTGAGAAATTTCATGATTCGATTTCAAGAAAAAATGTAACTTAGGGTCTGATGATGTCTACTAATCGACGAAACCTGGTCGGAGAAAAATAAAAATCTGTGGAAAGTTTTTTCTTGGTGTCACATGATAATGAGACGTTAAAAATAACCAGCTAACTATAAAGCAGTAGTATTTTAATAAAAATTAGATAAAGGGGTTATCACCTAGAGGTTGCAGAATAGTACGAATAAGAAAAGATCGAATCAGAAGGAAAACTCAATAAACAACTTCTGAGAGAGAAATAACGTCAACTTCAATCATAAAGCAAATAATATATTAGCAACTTTTTAAAATTTAAACAAAATTAATCATTTTCCTGTAAGTAAATATGCGGTTTAGAGGATATTATTCCTCTTAACCATCATCTCAGTCATTAATCGAAGTAAATAAAGGGAAGAACCTAGCAGAACAGTGGGATATAATATATATAAGAGCGTGCCGCCAGTCAACAGCACTGATAACTCAAGGAAAGGGAGGATGCGATTGATCCGTCCGTCAAAACATGCGCCGATGCAGAATCGATGCCTTCGGTGGGCGATCGGTGCGCAGACAGGGGAGGGAGGGTGGACAGGCCGGCCGTTCCGAGGGACAGGATGCCACGCGTCATTGGCCACGACATATCTGGGAGTGGACGTGGAATCCGCCTCAAGTGGTTAATGGATGGATCGAGAGAGAGAGAGTGTGTGTGGTAAGAATCGCAGAGACGAAGCGAAGTGACTTACGACGGAGGAAAAAACGATCAAAAAGGATGGACCACGGCAGCACACAGTTTTTAAAAATTGGAGGTCGCCTACAACAGCTCGATATGGAACCAATCATCTGCAACGAAAGCCAAAGGACTGGCCTTGCTTGGATTCGATGATGCTGGCATACATCAAGGCAATGCCAACGAATTAAGAGCATACGCGTGTCAAACTTTAAAAAATCATAACAATCTGACGATAGTTGAGCTACAACCTACAAGGATTTCACATAAATTAATTGATGGCCAAACTTCTTAAAACCTTGATCTCATTTTTAGAAATGAGCTCATTACCCTGGAAAAACCTTAAATCCGGAATGAAATCAAATGCGCTCAAGGGAGTATGTACTCTACCCTTACCAAGCGCAATGCTTATGTGAAAAACAGTTGCCTCTGAAGAACTTCGTCAGTCATGGGGATTGAAACTCAGTCGTTAATAGGAGTGTCCATCGCATTAGATAACGATACTACGGAGGAAGAGGGTGCAAGATGGATTTAGGGAAAAGAAAGAGCGAGGAAGGGGATGAGGGGAGCAGAAATGGACAAGGAGATTTCTCCTACCCCCACGTGACGTTATCCGGAGGAGCCCTTGCGAGGCAATAGGAGGGTAGAATGGCGACCACAGTGGTCGGGAGATGGCAGAAAGATCGATCCCAATTAATCAGATGTCAACGTATGAGAAAGGGAACAGTGTCGGAGGCAATGTCCCCCACTCCTTTCAGAAAGAAACACGGGGAATGGGACGGAGGGTGTACCCACCAGGGGAAGACGGTAGTTCCATCGGCGGCGAATCTCCACAAGTCAGAGCGGACAATGAACGATGGCGAAAGCATCAGAACCGATGAATTGTAACACTAATCCCAAGAGCATAGGTCTAATTGAAGAAAAACATGTATTGTTGGAAAGATTAAACTCTTTTTTCAGGCCAACATGAAGAATTTAACCCGATGGGAAACCCAAGAACAAATAAAAATTCAAATGAAAATAATAAAAAAACTAGGTATCTGTCTAAGTTCTAACGTTTCAGACTTAATTATTAGGAAATTCATTTTCGGAGTGACATTAAAAAAACGTTGAAATAAATACCAGTAGAATGATACCTTTTTTTGCCTCGAAGAACTAATTATTAATTTAAAAAATATTTGCCACTAAAGTATACTCACCGGGAAAACATGATATTGCACATCGATGTAATTACACGCAAATAACAGCCAAGTCATTTAGGAACAAAAAGAAGAAATGCAGCCTTTCTCATTCTAGCCAGCAGTGCTGAATACTGAAAATATTACTTCCCTTGAAAGCACGTATCGCAATATTTGCAAATGTAAATGCATTTTACTATGTAGCATGATGTTCAAATAAGTTAAGGATACACAGTATTCTAATTTATTGATCTTCGCGGAAGTTTCTTTCCTTAAAACAAGGAAAAGCAAAGCTGAAATGTTCCATCCAATAATTTAGTTCTAACCAACGGTCGCCTCAACACAAATGGAGCATTTCCAGGGGCCAAAACAACCTGATCCGGGAAGTATCAAGGCAATATTTTAACTTAGTCATACTATCGATCATGAATATCCCACGTGGCTCACTCTTGTCGTGCAACGGAGCCCTCCTCAACAAACTCGCCTCGGTAGATGAGAGAAATCTAGGGATGACCCGTGGAGAGGGGAAGAATAAGATACGGAGAGGGATGCAAAGAGTGTGTGGAGGACAGGGGTCAAGAAAGGGCTTGGAAGGGAGGAGAATAGAGAGAAGGGGAATGGTAGGGAGGCCTGTGAAAGGGGGAGGGGATACGGCAAGGACGAGGACCGGGAGGAAGAGAGGGAAGAGAGAGGAGGAGCCAAGAGTTGATTGATCGCCCGACTACCGAAGTTTCACGCCTCATTTCTGCGACTACTGCAAATAAATTACACGCGACGCGCAGACAATGTGCAAACTGCAATTGAAATGCCCCACTACGCCATTGTCTGCTTTCTTCTTCAGAGCTCGTGAATGGCCAATCATTGCCAACTATTACGACCGCAAGACGAGAACTCTTCCGGCGTGATTTAAGGTATTCAGTCACCGAAATGGGAGCAGGATGTTTCGACATTTTTTTTCTTTTTCATTTATTTAGGCCGATTTACCGTTATACGGGAAAGGTCTGTCGGAAGGCGAAGAAACCACAAAATATACGGACCAGGGTCAAAACACTACGAGTAGATTTTTTCACTGTATATCGAAGCTAAAATATATTCACGAAACATTGGGAGTCAAAACGTCAGACCACAACATTTACCCTAAGTAGTTCATCGCACCGATATTAATCAGTTTGATGCTAATAAAATGGAATGGTGCATTATATAACATGGTTAGAGGGACAATTTGAGGAGAATGTATCAATGAGCTTACTCCGCGCAAAAATCAAATAATCTGTAATTGATAATATTGGATAAAAATACTCCCTAGACAAACCAATAATATTTTGCCTTCCGTCTTTAAAGAGCGAAACGAAAGTAGGAATATTATATGAAATAAAAATACCATTGAGAATTGAAATTACAAACTCTTATCAGATACAACAGCAGTAAATCTTATATATTACGAATATTATTACGGTATATTACGAATGGATAGTACATATAGCAAAATTCGAATGTCATTCACGCGTGCTCATGAATTCGTTCGGGTATCAAAGAACATCCTGAAATACGAAACATATGTAAGTCTCGCTCACTCTCGAAAAACAAAACACAATATATCTACGGGCTAATACAAAAACGATAATTGATAATGAAGCACAAAATAATCAAGCCCTTCAGAGAAAAATTAAATAACGGCAATCAAAATTACTAAGTAACGGAGGAAAAGCCGGCGATCAGTGGGTACGAAGGAGTAGTCAAGGGGTTATCCAGGATGGTCAGCCTCTCACCTGGAATCCGCCTCGTCGTCGACCGAGGGAACATTGAGGGAGATGTTGTCCTGCTTCGGCTCCTTGGGGTCGCTCTCCGCCAAGCGGGAACATGGGTCGTAGATCAGTCCTCCGTGGGGACAGATCAACTCTTCACAGTTGAGAGACAGTGGGTGTGGCCTCTTATTCGGCTCCCTGCAGAGAAAAAAGCACAGATTAGTCGCAGAGGATATTAAGTAAGAATACATACATGCAAATACTGAAGTGAAGATACACGTAAATCAAAAAGATATTGAAACCAGAAGTTTCATTTCTTCAAACACAACCTCTAAATGCAAGTACCATTCGTTAAACCAGAGCCTTAAATTGAACCAGCGTTGATAATCGATGGAAAAAAGTTACTGTGGCAGTAATATCCCTAACATTCCCCAAAGTTGAGAATTTCAGATAAGCTAACATATACAGATCGTCGGGAAATTATTAAGCCCTTATTTATTTCTTTAAAAAAATTCAAAAATTTGACTTTATAAAACAATAACATCCCCAGTACTACTCTACGGATCCGAAACATGGAGGCTGTCAAAGAAAGATGAGGAAAAACTAATAGTGTTCGAGAATAAGATATTGCGGAAAATCTATGGGCCCACATACGAAGAAGGACAATGGAGAAAAAACACAATAGAGAAATCAGGAATCTATATAAACATCCAGACGTAATAAGTGAGATAAAGTCCAGAAGAATCAGGTGGGCTGGACATATTCATCTACGAAGTACCGTGCAAGCCACCACTAGGGTGTGTGACACGGGGTGATTCCACACCAGGCATGCAGCACTCGTCCCAGCACAATTCAGAACCTCGCACGCTCCCCCGGCCGCTAGGCGCAGGCCAAAAAGCAGTCAGGAGAACAGTGCGTAGTCCAAACAGAAATTGGGAGAGTGATACGTAAATGAACATGCAAACATGCATAACACTGCTATACTCACATCTAGTGGTTAATATTACTAATACTGTTAATTTATGAATGCTACGAGATGCAACTTCGTGCATAGCACAAAATAAAACAATGCCGGGCATATCAAGCGGTGTGAAGCGTTAGTAATGCGATGTTGTGTTATTAAGCACAAGTGAAAATTCTACTCTACCTATTGAGAGTGGGAGTTTCATATGATTGATCTTCTAAGGAAAGAGGAGGGATGTTTGCTTAAGTAGTTACTACATGGGATTCCTGAAGGAAGAAGACTCTGGGGAAGACCAAGTTTGCGATGGTGTGACCAAGTGAGGAAGGATAAATAAAACATAAGAGCAACGAGGCAGAAGAACGATCCAGGTGGAGGGGATTTGTTGATGCGGCTAAATATCGCCTAAGATATAGATGGCCCTGGGAGTAAGTAATTAAGTAAGTTATTTATTTTTTAACGTCAACATACAAAGCTCTGGCCAAACCTGAAGCTAAGGCTCATGACAAACATGGATCGACAACATTTTAGTCGAAAATAGTAGTTATGTACTTGAACCGTTATTGCATTATGAAAAAAAGTAGCACCTCCATGGTCGTAAAATGGCTTCCTTAACGCTGTAAGAGGCTCATGATTTTCTTATATCAATTTTCAATAAAGGTATAAACTTTTACCGAAAAACACATCCAACTTCTCACTTCAATGCCATTTCACATCAATAGTCGGTTAGAGAAAACCTTGCACTATAGCCTAAGGCGCGAATCGAGGAGGGAAAATCCAGACCGGCGAACTGTGCGCCGGTTGGAGTTGGTATAAGGTAAGCAGGGAACCAGCTTTATTTGTGTGAGCGCTCAAAGACAAGCTAATTTTCATTGGCCATGGGCGATGTAACTAAGCCTTCAAACGGTAACATCAGCAGCAACAAAAAAATAGGGTTTATTATAGAATAAAATCGGCAAGAAAAAAACAAATACCACACACAAAATATTAAAATTATAGGATGGGAAATAAAGTCCATACCAAAAATACCGTTTAAGGTCATACTGGAGCCCAGGTGAATGACCAATTAGGCGTCCACTTCCGTCACAGGACAAGTATGAAACTAATACACAAATATACTCGAAGTCACTTTTATTGGACGTTGAAGTAGATGAATCACTGAAAACGAGGAACGTACTAAACGGGTATTGCACTTATTATAAACCACCATAGCTTTAAATGGTCAACAGAAGAATGAAAAGTGAACGAAAAGAGCCGCAGAAGAGTTATTAGGTTGAGATAATACTTGAAATTGGCGTATGGCAAATAAAAGAAAGGCTGGAAAAAGAATATATACGTAGAAAGATGAGGGTGCTGCCAAAGAGAGTGCTGCGTTAAACCAACCCCAAGACTGCCAACGCCGCTGGTCAATGAAAGTGAGTAGGTGAAATAATGCCTAAAATTATTATTTCTTAAGGCAAGTTCGTCGTGAGATAAGCAAGCTCTATTTCACTGGGCGCATAAAATTTCCACGGTACGATAACCGAAAAAATTTAAAATTTCAGAGCATTTACAGCTCTACAATTTTGATTAAAGCGATGCTCAGTCCATTTTTACAGCGAAGGATAGCGTAGGGTAGCATTTTCATTTCTTGATACTGTTTCATCTTCATTCTCTGATCCAGCCACCTCTGTTTGCTCACCAGCTAAAAACATCACCTCTGGACATTTTCTCAGGCTCGAGTCGTCACAATTCGCGCCTCGTTCAAATTAAAAAGTGTCAAAAATATTCAAAGGTGCAAATGAGGGCGTGCACACACTCGACTATATAATATACTTTCCATAAAATGTGTTTGCTTTAGCAGTGACATAAAAGTAGGCGTTTATGAAGTGATGACACTAAAATGTACCAATTAGCATGAAGCCTTTAATAGAATGGCACAAAAAATTCATTGGAAAATTTTTCAACTTTACGAGATTCAGCGCACACATTTTAGCACTTAATACAAAAGAAGCTTTCTAATGGTAAAGATGAGAAGCGATACGTGTTCACAAACATATATTACACGCGAACAGTAGTAGTAGCGGAGGTTGTAGTGGGAGTTTATGCAGCTGAGAAGACGGAAATTTCGGAAAGTCACGCAGCTCTCCCAGATTCGATGTTATCGTTCCGCTAGGCAAAAAAGTAACCATAATTAATTGTCATTTCATTTATGAGAAAGACAGCGATATCCAACAAACGATATTTTTCTTCCTCGATATTTTCAAGACGGCAAAAAGTTAACTGTGCATGTCCTTAGCTAAATAACAAGGCTCCGGAGATATCTTGGAAAAAATATAGCGACAAAAAAAACAAAACAAACACCATTCGATCATGTACCATTTCCCTCACTGAAGTCGTCCGCATTTTTATTGATGGATGACGATTTGCATGGGCTCTTTTTTGTCACCGCTCCTTCCGCACCCGGGCAAAAAATCTTACATCCGTTAGATTTTAATACTTCCTTCTCGTTCGTATATTTAACTTTTTGCGTGCGCCCACAGCGAAATTTGATTTGAGAACCGATGACGTAATATGCGCGCGATATGTCCTCCCAACGGTAAGAGTTTTTTCCCAGTCGAGGAACGGCTCCGCTTCGGCACTTGTGAAATTTTAATAAGACCCGACGCTAAGAACTGACATAGCGCTCCCAATTCCGACTCATCTCTCTGTCAGAGCACGCCATGAACTAAAAAAACAACGAGAACGGCCCCTTCAACATTTGCACCCGAAATAGGCAATTCCAATTGAATTCCAGGAAGGGAAATTTCCGCCACGAATTCGGTAGATACATCGCTTCTTATTATTCATGGACAAGCAGGGCAAAATAGAAGGGTCGCGATTCCTCTGAAGCAACTGAAGCTTTTAATTCAAATCACCTATCGAACTTAAATACTAAGTTCATCACAATTTTACACTCGTATACGCACGTAAAACGATTCATGACGAAAAAAGGGCTAGAGACACATGACAACCTTTCACGACGTAGCCTTTGCAAGTATGCCGTTCAATATAAACAAACTACGAAGAAACTCACTCCAGAATAATGTCTCCTTCAAATCGACTCTTAAAGCACTAAGAGGAGTAATTCATTAATTTTATTTCGACGCGAACCATACGATCGCTTAAATAAACAGGATACTGCAAAGCAGAAGGAAAACAATTAAAACTAGTTATTAATTAAGTGCCAAGTCTATACTAAAAGTGAATCAATGTGATTCAGACCCCGATGGACGAGTTAGCAATGTAGTGCAGCACCTGCAGTTCGACGAATCACCGCATGTATGCTCTGCTCTCTTGTAGAGCACACTTCTCTTAAGTAACACCGTTGTAGTAAAGGAAACACCAAGTTGACATCACAAGACACGCAATCTAAAGGAATGGGCTACTTTTACTCCAACTTAGACATTTTAATTAACATCATCATTTAAATACTCAAGCAACCTCGCTCTTCGTCCATTCCAGCGCAAGCAAATTGAAGTTTTTGACGTTTCCTACGACCCGCGCGATCACGTGACCTTGAGCATAATCAATACGTTGTTGTTCAACACGTCCATCAAATACTCCTCCATTCATCGAGCAGAGGAGAATTCGATACACGCTATTCTATCGCGGTATGCCTTACATGTCGACGCAGCGACACAGAAAATAACCCATTATTGATAGTAAAATTCATTTCACAGAATAAACTGAGAGTCTCACCTAAATAAATAGTAAGAATAAACAGTAGGGGAAAGCTACTAACAAAGAAAGAGAAAACGAACAAGCGTAATAAAATTAAACAATGCTTTAAAGGCATATATATGAATTACAAACACTCAAGCACCAACAGAGCAAGGCCAGAAAATGAACAATATAGAGAGTAATTCCAACTAAACAATTCCGGGAGAATTATAACAGATTGGATTCAAGAGCAAATGGCTAATGACGACAGCGTACATACGTTTCTAATGAACGTTTACGTGAAATTTATTCAGGTATAGTAGCAGCAATTTCACAAAAATTTATCAACAAACTCAGTGTAACGTGAGTAATGCATTGAGTGAAATGTCAGGAAATCACCTTGAGGAGTAGACTTGGCGGGTAAGGTGCAATACTTTACACCTCTTTATAGCAGCATGCATGCTGACGCCATGGCTTTCTCTCTTTTTTCTCACAAGACTCGCCAGTGGCAGGGGCGACGGTATAAAAAAATCTTTTGATCGCTGAGGTCATTTTCGCCACTTAGCGCAGGCAATTCCGGCTCGGCTAGAGAAGTGGCTGAAGGGGGAGGTTGGAAAGAAACCCAGCGTTGTCATAGCATCAAGAATTTTCAATCAACATTCGTCAGATGAATGTGATGTTCACGATGACTGTCCCCAATGAGTTTCCAGCAATCAAGTGTAGACCTCCAAACTGTTGCTGAAATTATCAGTCTGATAAGTTTTCAGAAAGATATTTATTTCTTTAAATCTGGACAGAGGTGAACATCCGTTTAAATTATTCATTGCAATATAAGACAGAACAATAATGTTACACAGCAATCCTGAGATGTCTCATAAGTTCTAAAAGGAGCTATTGCTTAAGCTATCTCGAGTTTCCAAGTCTCAAAAAACGCAGAGCTTACAAGAATGACGTTAATTTTTCTAAATGTTAATAAAATACATTTTTTCTGCTAATTGGTATCAAAGTCGAAAAAATATGCATGCTTGGTCTCTACTTCCAGCAAACTTTTCATTATTAATCACTGTATTCCGCCAACATTGATTTCACCAATTTATTTCGATTTCCATTTGCGTTTTCCACAAAGAAATTGAATAATTATTGACTACTACTGGAGCATTTGAAATTATTTCATGAACAATATTTGTTCGACTAAAATTTAAAATAAGACAATTGAACCTAGAACACGAAAAACTCGAATAATTACAAGCCAGAATCGAGCTAATTCTTATGTTCAATGGTCGATTTCCATATGGGCCTCCGAGCATTTTGCGGAATAACCCAGAATATTTATCACTTTCGGAATCGCAGTAAGTGAATTTGAGGTCGAAACAACGGGATGACCCGGGAAAAAATTCTGTCAAAAACTACAAAACAAGGCAAACCGCAGGATCTTTACACACAGCAAACGAAAGAATGGAACGACGGCATGGACGGGGGATGGGATGTGAGCGCTAAGGCTGGACTGAGATCCGACTGAGCGGGACGGGAATCCTTTGGATGTCAGGGTGTGTTCGCCCCGTTAGCGAAGGAGTCATCACTTCCGGTGAAATGCCTCCTTTAGAAAAGGGAGAATAGGAAATGAGGGTGAAGGCGGGGGATGCCGGGGGTGGGGAGGGGTGGAAGGAGGTGGGGATTTGTTTGGGGAAACGCGGAGCTGAGGTGACAAGCGCAGGACAGGGCGGGATGAATGGAAGATGGAAGAAGATAGATTGTTAATTTGACTCCGCTCCTGGGAGACCCCGAAATCGAACGCGCACTCTCTTTAACTGCACTGGATGACACGATAAGGATTTGCGGTGGCACTCACCGCGATAATGAAGCCGAATTGCCGAACAAAACACGTTTAGATGCAAGAGGAAGAAGCCACGGATTGCCGGTATTCCAATCGGAGGATGCCAACGGAGAGAATCCGGAGACGAAGCAGTTTATGGATGGATTTTTACAACAATTGCACAGCTCAAGCGCAAATGGCAACACGATATCACCTGACGAGTTTGATGCATATCCGCTTGAAATATTCAAAGGGCAATAGGGTTAAATTGGGTGAAGCTAGACTGCTGACTGAATAACAGTGACTGCTTTCTCATCAAAAGATATCACTCAAGTTTTGCAAAAGATTATCATAAAACTAATCCATGCTACCTCCAAGTTCAAAAGCTAATTGATATAGCATTTGAAGCAAAGTAAACTGTTCGAACCAAATATCTACATTAGTGTCACCGAGATTCGCGTGTAGCCAGAAATCAGGAAAGTATTAAAATTTCGCAAGGGGAAAACCGCGTACCTTGCGTAGGACAATGTGGCCACAATGGGGCGAGATGTAGCATTATCGGGGATGTCAAAGGCGAGAATACGGGAATTTTAGAAAGAAGGAAATTGATTTCAGTGACTTAGGATCGAAGTTGAACCCAAAGTTTTCACATTTTATGCAATGGTCTAAAATTTCATTCATTTTGAGCATGAACTTAACCCTCATGCGATGTGGTACTCGCTAAATATTTCCGAGATTCAACGGCATGCAGCTAAGAGATAAACATAAAATTCCACTAAACCTGACGACCATGCTTCACGATGCCGGATCCGAAACCACTGATTTCCCCTAGGTTTTCGGATGTCTGCCGAACTTCTATCGACTCTCTAGCAATTAGTTCCTTTTCACCGACTACTTCGAATCCATACAATCATTCTCTGCTTCTTTTAGCCGTCATTAGGAAAGGAGAAAAGAGAGAAAAGGACGATTTGTTAAGGATAATTAGTATTTTGCTCCGTGCTGTGGTCGCGAACGAATATAAGAGGCTGGGGAAAAGGTATTCTAGTGCCTATCAATTGCATTCTCTCTTACTTCGTCTCTTTTATATAAAATTCTCTAACAAGATAGGGTGGAGTTAGCATGACACTCTGCTAGTAAGTATAAATTAATTTGACCACAATTTCCCTAAAGGAGAAAAAGAGAACTTTTACAAATACCAATGAATTTATTTAAAACTCGACCCGGGTTTCGACGTGGGTTCACATCAGGCCCATGTGATGATGATGTGAACCCACGTCGAAACCCGGGTCGAGTTTTAAATAAATTCAGTGGTATTTGTAAAAGTTGTCCTTTTCTCCGTTATGATGGAATACCACACAGTTAACCTTGAGAAAGTAATTGCTCTTTACAATTTCCCTAGGAACTTCATAGTCCTGCGTGTATCCTCCCGAGTATCTGGCGGCTGCCATCTCGGGCCTTCAAACAAAATTGCAATATTTTGTCCGCTCGCAGATTTTTTCAAAACTATAAGCGCGGCTTTTTCATACACTTAGTATAATTATTGGGAACTGAATATTTCTGCGTCGAGTCTGAATACTTCAGCGCAAAAACCCTCCGTCGTTTCGCAAAGACCTGAAACGAGGAATGGCACTGGAGGGCCGTGGAACGTTACCCACGTCGTCCGCGAGTTGTAGAGTCAGAATAGGAGCAAGCGGGCCAGTCGGAATGGAAGCGGGGAAGATAAGAAAGAGGGTGGGATCAGTGGCTCACTTCGGGAGTAGAGAGGGAGAGAAAAGATTGATGGGCAAGCTGAGGGGGAGGATGGCAGTGGGTGTTCGGGGAGGTTTGGATGGAGTGACGTCGGGACTTCATCCGGGCAAAGGGAAGGATGGATGGAGAGGAGGGAATGGGACTTTGAGAGGGGGGTGGAGGGAACGGAGTATTGTATTGTTTTGAGGAGCGTCAACAGTTTAAGTCATTAGTGGCAGCGAGAAGGGAAAGGAGAGGCGATTAGGGAAGACGCAGATCCCCTTCTTCCAATATCTCACCGGCGTCTTGGTGAGTGATAAGAGAGAGAGCGAGCAAACCGTGGTTAACAACGGCTCAAAAAGAGAGCAACGGGTTGAGCACTCCGCGTAGGAAATGAGAATGGGAAAGTAGACACTCATTCAACGCGTGCGCAATGTGATTTGCGAATGGTGAGAAAAAAACTCATTATGCATCGGATTTCACTGGCGTTTCCGCGCGAAAATACGCCGTTGATTATTTCGCCATGTACTCTGGCGAAACTAAGCATTTTTCGGAACAACACATGTCAGGGTAAAGCTCCCCACAGCATGTGCTCCATTCCAGTTCAGCGAATCCGTTTTAATTTTGACGCCCACTGCCTTAAGGCTGAGCCGACTTCCTAAGCATGACTGCGGAGAATAATAAAAGAGATATGAGAAATTACACAATAATTATGTGGAATTGCTGTACCGTCACCAAGAAAAGCGTTAACTGTGAGTGGAAACAGAATTCCTTACAGTAAACCAAGAAAGTTATAAAGAAGACACAAAAAGTTAGTGCCGGCAAAGTAAAAATATGAAATAGAGGTCCAAATATTTGCCAAAACTTTTTTGATATACCTAGCTACGAAGTAAGAATAACTGTTAAGGTATAATGGCACCAAAAGCGTTTCTGGGAACATTGGTATAAATTGTCAATCCAAAGACTGATCTCTTCCCAACAGTGCACAGCCCATAGTATCCTGAATTACGTATAATGTTAACGAAAAGTGAATAACAAATACACCCAGGAAGCAGAGAAACATTCAACTACAGTATCCGTTCGGAGTACCTAGGAAATCATATGCAGCACTTCATCACTCAGAGACGTTTGAATAAATGACAGCTGGTGAGAGACATGGAGCAGATTGATACACGTCAAAATATAATTTCGACGATTTTGTCCCCATAAAATCACTGCCGAGTTAGAAATAACTTACTACACAAATTAATCTGTCTCCGTAGCAACAATGCGAATTATCGTACACAAAAATTCTGAAAACGCTCAAGTGGATCTCTCCTTGATCTCTGACAGACTTATATGATGAATAAATCATTCATTTTGCCTTACAGGTGGTTATTTACGGACTTCTTTATGATAATAAGCATTTGATTCAATTGTTACATTTATTAAAACTACTGCAATCATCTCTATTAATGATAAACATATTTCATAACACTATTACTTAAGAGTAAAGTGAATGCCAACTTTATGCCCATAAGATATCGCCCTCCTTTCCAGTGAAGTCGATATCAAATAGGCATAAATTTGGCGACCTTTTATCTCATAACTGGTGGATGGCCACAAAATGACCCGCAGAGTTTCCTTCGTAATTTGACGAGTATAATTACGCAGTAAATCCCATTATAGAATATTTATTCAGTACAAGTATTCCACCAAAACATTTTGGATCCATCATATTAACTAAAAAAATTTATATGACAACTCATTTTCCGAAACATTCCCGAAATAATATCAAATTTACAATCCTTTTCTAGACATTAGATATCTCCCTCGCATGCTGAAATCCTGATTCGCTCTAAAGCAAAATTTTCGAACAATCCTAAAACAGATATTGCAAAGAGGCAGTTTGGGTTCAAATTTATGAAGAGACTAGCTGTGCCCGGCATGCGTTGCAATACCTTTTTTTTCTTAATAAGTAGGCACGCGATATTATGTCTCACTGATACGATCCTGATGCACGAGATTGAGCAACTCGTAAAACGATTTGCTTTGTTGCTTGCTTGTCGTTCCTCGCTTGTTTGAAAACCTCGCGTGCCAACACTCATTTGTTGAAACGACTCGCGCTACACCTATTGTACAATGGATTTAATAATTCGGAAACCTTCGCGGGCGCGCGCAGACTACTCACCAAAGTTTCATCGTAATCTGATGAATGGTATTGGAACCCATAGAAGACGTACAAGCAATCATTCATTTTTATATATTAGATTTTACGCTCGGTCGGTGGGACATAACTTGACGGTTTCAACTGAAAGAATTCAGGGCTAAAGAGACTCAATCGATGTAAAAGATAATGAGAGGGGTGGTGAACAGGGGGAGTGGTGAACAGGGGGCTGCATGGCCTTGTCCTCACCCGAGACTACTCCTTTTCACTTTCCATCCGCGCGGTAATGGGATTCGAAACCGGATCGGCGACGAAAAAAGACGGGGGACGTCGGGCGACGAATGCAAGGCGTCCAAAAGGGGTTCTGGAGAGGGGTACGGAGGTTAGAGGGGGATAAGCTTTGGGATAGAGAGAGGAAGATGCGAGCGAGATGGGGCAGAGGGCGTGCGGTCGGTGTACGCGAAGAGTGGAGTTGGATTGGGTGGAGATTGGGGGTGTGCGGAGAGGAGAAGGATCATAGGAGGGAAAGGAAGAGGTGGAGGAAGCCGAGAGAGGGATATGCGAGCGAGGCAGATAAGTGGAGAGGGAGGGAGTGCGTCGGTCCTTGTCGTCCCGGGGAGATGCACAGGCGAGATGGGCACGAAGATGGAAACACTTCCCATTTATTTCCCATCGCGCATCTCGGAGCAATCGACCCACAAGCCGTTTCGTGATGGAGGAATAAGTTCTGCGATATAAGATGCCTAATTAATATGTGGGAGATCTAATTCAAAGGTGGTTTTTATACCATTTTCGTCAAGCTTACGACCATGGCTAGAACTTACAAAATAAGAATACAGAGTATAATAATAATTTTTTAAATATTCTAACGATCTCACCTGGGGCAACCAAGTTTGCACAACCAGAGTTCCAGGTAATGTTTTTAACATTTAAAATCATATGAATAAGGCTCTGAATAAAGTACTGGTCATCAAACAATGATTAGTCAGTGATTAAGTGAGAGAAAGATTCATTTACAGAGAGTAATAAACATAAGGAGTAACATAGGCCTCCATAAACTACTTGGGCCACTAATTAAAAATAAATGAACTAATTTCCATTTTTACCACTGAATTTAACTCAAAGAAACCATTCGCTTTCATTACTTTCATTAAATCTGGTACAGACCAAGGAGTATAAAAATAAGGTTTAGTATCTACATGCATTTACGTAAGTTCTACGAACACTTTCCTTTCACTAATCAGTAATTAGAAATAATTAGCAGTGCGTATTGTATATTTTTTAAAGTTTTCGTATACACTTTTGTCGGTATGTCCTTTTTATATTCAAGGAGTACAATGCTCGCATAGAATGGCTTACGTCATTTTTGTGGGTTCTTTCCTGGCTCCACCCGCTGGACAGTTTATATCTTTCATCAGCCACAAATCACCACCGAAGCAATGCTCAAACATGGCAAGTTGAGAGGCAACATGCACATGGGGAACAATTCTCACGACTAACGAATTTCAACCAGGACGCACTCCTTGCAGCCCGAGGGGCGTGGGGGTAAGTGTGTTCGTTTATTTGACCGCAGGGGGGGGGTCATGAAAGGGGGTGGCGGCGGGAGGGAGGTGAGAATCTTACGGGAGCGACGATTATCAAGCGCAAAGAGAGAGGGCGGGGTGGGCGCACTGAGTGCGTGAGGCGAAGGAGACCGGAGGGAAGGAGGAAGGCACGCCGGGAAGGAAGGAGGATGAGGAGGAGGAAGAGGAGAATGATGATGACTGTGAAGCAGGGAGGAGGGAGAAGCAAAAGAGGAGGAAGAAGATAAGGAGAGAAGGAAGGGTGGGAAGTAGAAGGGAGGAGAAAGAGAAAGAGCGCGGTGCAGAAACGAGGTAGACAAAAAAATATTACGTTTCCTCCCGGTCCGTGTACCTCATCTGTCAATGCCAGTCGCTGCTCGGAAGAGTCATTAGAAGGAGGGAGAGGAGAGGAGGATGATGGGAAAGGGGGGCGGGGGGGGATGAGATAAGGAAGGCGGGGGAAGGGGTGCACAAGGGCGGGGGGAGCTGGCTTCCCCACCCCCCGAGGCACCCACCGAAGACGCTCCCCGCTCTCCGCCTCGGAAGCGCCATCGCTGCAGAGCGGGTGGACTGCAGACTCAACAAAGAGCACCCACCACACACGCTAGTGAAAGGGCCGAGTGCGCCCTGGGTGCGGGCGGTGGTCACCCAAACCAGGTCGCACTCATTTACCGCGGTGAATGCTGCATGGGATCGGTTACATATGGTGGCCGGAGAATCGGCTTCCTTGCTCGAGGACACGGGTTCGGTCCGAGCAGTGGCAGAACTATTCCAGGGGGAATCCCAATCCCTACTAGGGAGCCGTGTGGAGAGCTCTTATAGCGCAGTTACCCGTCCGTTAGAGAGGTCGTTAAACTGTGGACCCCTATTAACCTATCGTTGTGATCAGGCAAGAGAACGATTGCATGAACGGAGAAATGATTCAAATCTATTCTATTTAGTAAGTTGTGTTTCCAAAATATAATATTTGAGTTACCAGCACTAAATTTTGCCTAGTTTGTTTAGTAATTAGTATGCTGAGCACTATCTTCACAGCGATATTTTTAAGCTAAAACGCGTCTTGGCTCGTTACTTTGTGATGTAATCCCCCGTACTTCAGACAGCAAACACTGTTTACAAACGTGTTCCCGTGTGACATAGGGGAAATATATTAATTCTAACGTTTTTACATATCCTAAATCGGGAATAATTACGCTCAGAATGGTAACAGGGTTCACGGAGAATCTATAAGGTTGTCCTATTAATTATCGGGTATTATCATGGCGGACTCTGGATCACTTTGGACGAGCAGTAAACAAATAAATTGTCAGAATGACAGAATTACTCCAGATTTTCTTCCAATATATTAGAGCTTAGAAAATATTACCAAAGTTTAACGTAGTTGTACATCGCTACCTGTACTATTGCTAAATTAATCAACGGCATTTCAGGCGTCTGGTTATATCGTAAAAGTGTAAGGAAAACAGTTCGAAGGTTATTATTCTTACGCGTGACTTTGTAAACTGTGCAGGTCATGTTGTACTGCAAGCTATACAGTCATTGCTTACAATTGTTGTCCAACATACAGTCAATCAACCAACATCCATTGCCGATCGCTTCTGTTGCAGCTAACCTATTTCTTCAGCATTGCACAAGTAATGAACACAACTTTATCCCGCCTGTATTGCCGAGGTGAATATTCGGATTTTAATGAACATAGTTATTTCCTGGCAATATGAATATAAAGAGTAAGATTTTTTGAAGTAGTAAGTTTCCTCAATTTAAAATATCAATCTCCATTATGGATTTGAAATTTTTACAATTTATGTATATTCACGCATTAATCAGTCTCCTTCATTATCATATCTACAAACCGCAATTGATGTTTTCTCTCGCAGTGGATGTATCCTCCCTATTATTTACCATGACAGTTAACAATTTTAGCAAAACTCTGTAGGTAGATACTAATTAGAGTTTTTCTCCTCAACTGTCGTTGTCTAGGTACAACTTTTGCGCAAATTTTAATGCTAATTAAGCACAAAGAAATGTCAATGAATTATTAATAATATGAGCTCACATATTAAATAGTGTTGACACTCGGGTGCTATACTCTTCAGGGGAAACTATATTTGTTATCGATGACACACATCGTACACACAGGTTGTTAGCCGTCTAAAGTGTAGTACATAATACTCTGAAGATGGAGCAGCAATATTTTAAGGGAATAAACACATAATTTAAAAAATATTTCGAACATATATATTATTACTAGATGAAAACGGTAAATAACCTATACTTATAATAACGATATGTGTTGCTACCAACGGCACTCCAGAAAAGTTCAATATCATGATACAATGTTATATGGTGGTGGAGTGCAGTCTACGACTACTAGTTCGTAGGTTGCGGGTACTAGTCCCAACTAAAGTGTTTTTTACTAGCTTTCCAGTTACGGTGGTCATCTATTTACACGCAGATGACCTGTGTGTCGTTTCCTAGGAAGTCCTGTGTGCATTGGCTATTTCCAGGGTTGATAAAAATAATCTAATAAATATTAGTAAACATAATAAGCAGAGGTATACGATCAATAATATTTCCGTTTTTTTCTACAAACAATTGCTTCCTCTTCTCAACTTCAAACGATCTCCTAGCAGCAAAACTGAAACAAATTTCCGGAAATTGTGCAACAAAACCGTGAGCCCTGTCTACAGGCCGTTTTACACGGGGCACGAAATTGCACAACTTCAATTTGCATGTTTTTCTCAATCGGGCGTGCAATTATTTTCCAATTAGAGCAGGGGCTCTAATTGGAAAATATTTGCTCATTGGAAAATAATTAGAGCAGGGGCTCTAATTATTTTGCTATCTCGCGTTCATGCATTCGCGCATGCGTTCTTGCAATTTACGGCTTTACACGATGCAATTTGAAAGGCACGTTCGTACGTATAACAGATTGTGCAATTACTTACCCCGTATAAAACGGGCTTTATAGAAGAAATGCTGTAGTCTGCATGTATATTGCATATGGACCTTAATTTATGATGACGACCGCATTGCATACGATGTCAATACTATATATTTTTTTCAAGGACTTTGTAACTGTAATGTCCTCGCATACCGCTAGTTTTGCCATTTTTTTAAGTTTAACAGATACAACGTCCATCAAGATCTAGATAAAACTACCAAAATACATTTCAAACCCTCTCCGTTCTAGCCAAAGCATGGCTAAATCCATGGAGAAATCTGGGGAACATAAAAATATTTTCGCAACAGTCCGTCATTGGAACATCTTCCTTCTTCGTTCTAACCCGTTAATCCTTAATTAAAAAATATTTTAATGAAAAATTCGCTTCCCTGGGGTAGCTATTTCTTTTCACAATAGATTGGTGACAGTATTATTTATCTCTCGCATAAGGCCTTTAACTGAGGTTGGGACCATTCACACTAAGCCTGTTATAAGAAATACTGTTTCCACGATACTTTAGAGCAAAGTGTGCTCCCAGACGAGGGAGAGCCAAAGTAGACCCGAAAACCGGAGCACCCTGTAATTACGATCAACGCTGAAAAACGATTTTACGGTAACTTCAACTACCTAAGCGAGACTATTCGCCAAATAAAGAGTATCCAGGGGCCGGCAGAGGCACAACCGGGTGAACAATACTACCACTACAGCTAATATAGACAATATGACCCCTGAATTTCACATTTAATTACCTTTCATGCCGAGTAATAATCAAATAATTACCTTCACACGAAGCAGAAAAAGCAGGATACATTTTTAGCAGCCTCTTCTATCGTGGGAGGCTTATAAGGTTGGGGAGATACGAAGTATGAGATTTAACGGGGTCTTTGCGCGGCTAAACCGCTCTTTTCTCGAGTATTCAGAAATCGAATCACGATTAATCCTCATTAAAGAAACTAAAAATCACTGGGTGATCAAACTTTTACTTTATTACTGGGCAGCGCCTTCGCAGGCCTCTTCCAGTTCATTTTTCTTCACAAACACCGTTTCGATTGAGATTCGTTCCCTTGAGGCAGCAGCCGGTGGATGCCTCGGCAGAAGTCGCGAGACGGCGGCGACCGGAGATATGCGCGCCATCTCTTCGCGTAACCGCGTACCTACCGCAGGAAGGAAATTCGAACGAGCACTGATGGCGTAGGGAGGCACGAATTTCGCCCAAGCAAACACGAGCCACATTTTCTCACTTAGTATTCATCAAATCAACAGGCATCACTTCACACTGCACTTAACCACTTGACGTTAGCGATGAAAAGATGACGCAAAAGTTATAGGAGGGATATGGATACAAACACTCTTGAAGCACACATTGCACGGCACGTACGCACACATCCGGATGAAATTTTCGCAGCAACACGAAGACCGCGTATATTTGCATTTAGAAAAGCAGAAAAGGAATTCCGTCCAGTTTAATTACTACGGCGACTAATTATTACGAGCAGATGTGAAAGTTAATAATAAATGTGACTGATTCAGTATAAAACAAAATGTTTTCACAATCGGGCGAGGATCACAACGGCCAGTAATAGTTACATACATCCCCGCGTCTCCTCGTGATATCCGCAAGTCTCGGACTTGCGAACTTTAATGATTCGACCCACAGTAGAACTAGGAGAATCGAACGTGGGAAATAGATATATTACATTCCGCAAAAAATATTATATGCGAACGATTTTATCGTCTTTAAAGTAATGTATTTTGGGACCACGTTTCAGATATGATTAATCACACGACTGATGAAATTGATGTAGAATTTTAACCGAATGGCATCTTGAATACAGGTAAATTTAATGTAAATATGACAAAATCTATTGCAAATCAAGCAAGATTTGTGTACATATTTGGTAAAGCCTTATATTAACGCATATCCAAATCCCCGACTTAAACTTAGTGGCCCTTTCTCCTTTCTCTTTATCAATATCAAAAATGAAATATGTATTCCTGGCACATCTTAAACTTGCCATACACATATATTTAATAGGAAAAGCATCACCGACCTAACCATACATATCACATTTCAACGCAGGGAAGAGATAAGAGAAGAAAATATAGCTGTACACTGCGTTAAAAATTGGACCGTCACCTTAGCAGGGCAATATCAACCAGTTGGATATTACTAAAGAGGAGGAGGCTTTAAAAAGTCACGTCTCGCTTGTGAATTTCAACTAACGATGCAGACATTTAAACATTCGAAATTACAATACTACACACAACAAGCCCTTCAATCCAGGAAAATTGAAATACTTTCAGGAAGTACTGGCTTTACAAATTTTTTTTGGGACGCAGAAAGTATTTTATGCTGCAGACGGTGATTGCTTTTTAGGAGTTTAGCGTTGTTTCACTCCTCTGGGCCAAGATCAACACTATATATATGCTCGGAGTAAATACTTGAATGTCGACCATGCCATGTATGTTCACCCCCGGGAAATCAGCATCCGAAATTATCTAATCTCCAGTAACAAAAAAGAAAACAACAAATAGGAGAATACCATAATTAAAAACCTCATCAAAATAGGCATACATTACATCATACTCACTAAAGCTAAGGTGCGCACCGTATTAGATCATTACTTCTTGGAACAGATGCCTGGAGAACATCCGCAGAGGGCAGGGATGGGAAGGAGCAAGGGTAGATTAGGAGGGGTGGCTGATGAAAGGAGAATTCGAGACTGGGTGGGCGAGAAACAAGAGGTGGGTTTGGCGGGGTGGGTGGCAAAGGGGGGGAGTGGACGAGAGGGATCTTTGGTACGTGCTGCCAAGCGAAGAAGCTCTCCACAGGAGGTGGGGTGGGGAGCCAAAGAACAAAAGGATAGTCAGCCCTGGTGGGTGGGTGGTTGACTCCCTCCACCTCTCGGAACTAGAGATGGAACTGCGAGGTCAGCCCATAAATCCCGCGCGCCATCCACCCTTCCCCATCCGGGGACGAACCAAGAGTGCGACGGCGAGTGTCGGGCACTCACTTCCTTCGCCCCAGAAAAGCTCTCTCCTCTTCCTCCCCAAAGACGACGGCGAAGACTGTGGCGGGGGGAGAGAGGGCGGGAGTGCGCGAGGAGGATATACACCATCAGGGGGGCGAAGGGGAGGAAGTCCAGGGGGGTTCAGATGCTCGGGGGAGCGGCCAACCGTCTCTTCCTACTCCTCGCCGAATCCTGCAGCACCCTCAAACACAAACCCCTTCAAGACATCCGCTGCACCCTGGTGCACCGAACACTGCGGAGAACCCCTCCCCTTATTCTCACACAACTCCCCAGCGGAGGGGATACGATTGGCGCAGTGATAACTGGCTCGCCACGCACTGGCCCTGAGTTCGACTCCTTGCAGAGGTGGAAAATTTTAATTTGCAGCATATTTCCAGCAGCGAGGACTCCGTCCCCAGGATGGGACGTTTATGCGTAATCCCCAAAACGACTTCTCCTAAAAGCACACTAATGCCGGTTTTTTTAAGGCGGCTGATAGCTGAGTGCATTTGCGCCGCAAAAGATAAGTGGCTAAGTTGGTAAGGGAAGCATTATTGGGAAAAATCGCGGAAGGATGGAGAGAAACCCAGCTCGGAATTAGCCAACTCTGACTGAAAGGTGCCATGGGGACCACTGTTTATCCGACGTCCACACACACGTCAAGTCCGACGGACGGAGTATTAGATCTTGAAGTGATTCTCACTCAGCATCCGAGTAGGATCGGGAGTGTGCTGAAAAATATTTTCCTGGATTCAAACGCGGGCTCTCCGGACGGGGAGCCAGTACTGAAGCCACGACACCAACTCCATACCCAGCTAACGCTGGCGGTGGTCCTCCACCGTCCCTTCTACCCTAACTTTCACTCCTTTCCTTGCATCTTTGTCCCCGATCTGAGGCACCGATTCGTGCGGGACAGACTTGGATTATAAGTTAGTGCGACGCATTCCAAGCAGCTATTCTCAAAGTTGGAGACATTGAGGGACGCTGGTGTGGCGGATTCAATGACCAGGCAGGTCAGGGGTGATGGTGGTAGAGGGGGTGGAAACAGAGGCTCCTCCGGAGTACATTCTCCGCTACGAAATTATAACTATCTTTTCGTACTCTACTTGAGGTAAATTAGATGGATAGCTTTTGTGAGAGCTCCTTCCTAAAACTTTATTTTTATTCGGAGCACGAGTGAGCACCCACGAGGAGTGAATTAAACGGCTGCGGCAGATGACGACACATCCGAGAAAGGCGCGAGATTGGCGCGAAAGTGGTTGTTTGAATGGAATCCTTACCTTTGATCCAGAATACATGTTTAAACAATAATATTCAAATTCTTACATGGGAAACATGAAAAAATCGATGTCTTCGTATAAAATATTATTTTTGGTACTTATTAAACTTCCCCATTTGGCGTATTTTCACCCACACACTTCCGTCCTGGCAGAAAAATTGCGCAAGATGCTTATTCCAAGTCCGTTCTAATCATACCACCCGAATCCCAATGACGCGGTTTCGGAAAAGTTTAACATTTAAATTCTTGCCAAAAATCTGCGAATGACAACGACTTGCCACGATGGTTCCCGGCACCGGTTACCAATCAGTCACCGAAGTTAAGCATCGTTGAGCTCGGCTCGAATTTGGAGGAGTGACCCTCCAAGTGCTGTAGCCCCTGTCGGTAAGTGGCAGACAACAAGTGCGAAATGACCTGCACCGTCTAAGTCCGTTAAACCAAAGTATTACTACTACTAAAAATCTGCGAAGCCAGCTAAAATATTCACAGCTGCTACTGAGCCGAAAACAATAATGGGAAGAATAGCCAAGAAAAACCTATGGATAGACTACAAGATACAAATTATGAGAGATATCAAACAATTTAATCATGAAAGAATAAAGCAGTAAGGTGAAAACAGCATGGAGTGGAGAGCTGCAGCGAATACATTTTGGGATTCATGACTACTGATGACAATTGATGAGCCTCAGTACAAATGGTTGCACCAACACCAATGGAATTACAATATCTCTGCCCTCCTCTAAAATAAGCACACAACACCTGCGCAAAATAATCGGCAGTTATTTTATTTCACAAGCTTGGGACGCCTGATTCTTCAGGTGCGGTCGCATCGCTAAGCAAGAAGGTGGCACAAGAACTGCAGTCGATTGGATTCGAAGGGACGGCAAAATTCTTTCGTATAAACACGGAGGAGGAGACCATCATTCGACACACTTGGGGTGATGAATTTACCAGGCTTACTGTTTATCAGAATCGCGAGCGAAATATATCAGAATTTGGCTATGGAATTCAATTTATCACAATCGTGATACCTGGCGAGTTTCTGAAAGAAATACCGTGATACATTTAGGCAAAATGTTGCATATTTCCGTTTAACATTTTTACTGAAGTAAAACCTTTCTTTTCAATTTTTTTTCAAAATAGAGAAAAAAGGTGCTCACAGGATACCAGTACAAAATACATTAGGTAGGCGAAATGCCAAAATGGCAAAAATAACAACAGCAAGGTAACTAGAAATTTATAATTCCGAAAAAAATGACTTGTTATCAATAGCAGTGCATTGAAACGTAATGAATGCTCACCTATTTCACGATAGAAGACTGTAACAGAGCCATTTAATAGGAATTATTTTCTCATTTTCAAATAAATTGTTTCATTTTACTTGGTGCATGATTTAAGAAGAATAAATATGTAATGGTTCACCAATCGGCGAAGAAGGCAAAATACACAGGCAAACCGATTAATTAAGAGGCATTAACATCTATCGGTAGGATTGGATTACACGCGGCCTCTTCCGATGATTGGGCAATCCAAAACCTATCGACATATATGTTGATATAGGAAACGAGACAATGAACTTGGAGTGAAAAAAACGCAAAGAAATCGCCCACGAAAGATCTAATGAAACCGCCCAATCTTTGGAATCTAAGCTAGGTCCAGGCAGGAAATAAGGGTTAATAACGTTTTGATACATAAAAGCAAACTGATCAAACAGATAAAAAAATAAGAGAATATAAAACTATTACTATTTGAGCCGGCGACGTTATAACCTTATACAAAAAGCATCCGTCTTGCAACATACCTTGGGGGAATTAATCTGCCAAGAGTCAATACGAAGTGGCTACCAACCTAGAATCGTATTTGGACTGCCGTTTTTATCTTCCCAAGACGCAAAAAGCACAAACATCGTCCCGTTTCAACAAAAGCAAAAATAGTTTCGTAACTCGGACGGTGAATGCTGACTCCGGAGGCAGAGAGAGGGAAAAAATGGTCCGGGCAAAAACAAAAGAAAAAGAATGAGGACCGAGATGCACCGTTGGCATTCGCCGTCTACCTGAAATGCTGCTGCAAGTAGCGCCCGGCCGTCGCAGGTGGGGCGACGGCCAAAGTGCTCTCGTCGCCGAAAGGCTTGGGCGCTCTCCAAATGCCCCCGTTTCCATCTCCCACGGGGGCGGGGGCAGGGCGGGAGTGGGGGGGCGGAGATGGACCAGGAGAGAGCCACTGCACTCATTGAGGGCGAAAACAGAGGGATGGGCGGTGACATACTGCACGAGAGGCACTACGAGGCACCGTGGACTGGAAGGCGACCGCCGTGCCATTTCTCATGACGCACCGGCGAAGCCTCACATCGCCAACCTCGTTGGTGGCGGTGTTTAGTTCTGGCCGGCTAATCAGAGATCGCAGACAAAATTAACTTGTTCCATTGTAATATGATATCAAAAGTAATTTTGCTAAACACTTACTATGTTACAACCACACGAGTGATTTTGAACTGGAGATTTTAAAATTTTTCAATGACCAACGCGAACTGGACTCACGAGAACAGCTAAAGATTTTGAAAATTATGAATGACCCAGACATCACCCTGATTAATGAGTGCCTGTACCCATCCTTCTCCCTTATCCTGGCCTCTGAGTACACATAACGACTACTACCATAGATACACAAACAAAATATTGATATAAACACCTGATAATGATGATGATGATTACTCAGAAACCCGGGTCGTGTGTGTTATTTCAAAAAGTAGTGGTTTTTGGAAAAGTTTATTTATTTGAAAATTACAGAGGTCACGGGTTCAAATCCAGCATGGGTGGGTATATCACCACCTAGTCCATGGCCGTGTGTTCGTCTGACTTCGTCAAGTTGCTCGTAATAAAGTAGTGGATATATTCTCCGCCGACTGTCTATCGCGGCAGAACGGCGTGGAATTGACTAATTTAACAACGGCGCGATGTTAACACAGGGTATCATTTGAAAGCGCTGACAAGAATACGCGAAAAAGTTACATGAAAATTGGCTGAACTAATTGCTTTAATCAAATTAATCGACCTAGGAACATGAAAATGCTTTCACCAACTCGATACAGCAAGTCAACTTTTAATGGAAAAACACTGAGAAAGGACATCCATATCACTCGCAATATTCAGTCCCATGTGATATTTTCTCTACCAACTGATAATTAAATACTGAAAGTCATAAATTTTTGACTAAGTTGCCAGAAAAAAATAGAGCGAAGGAATTTCTGAACAAGATTCCATAAAACTAACAATAACTTAAGGTAACTTCGAACAGCTAACTAAGATATGGCATTGGAGCATTGATTCATACAGCATGACGCTAGCGGAGGAATACGCTAACATCCAGGTATAAGGCACGGAGAAACTATGACGAGACAATTTCGCGAGCTTAATTGACAGACCTTGAACTGCACCTTAAGCATCCGGGACTCAGCTTCTTTTAACACTTCCTTTAACAGTACCCTCCCTACGGTTTCCCAGTAAACTCGAGAACCCCAGAACATCGCGTCGCAAGTGTTTAGCTGGGAGAAACCTAAGAGGCTCCATCCGGAATTGAACCAAACTCCCGCAGTCGCTACCCCCACTAATCAATCACACCGTCGATGGATTGACGACATTGATAATTTTATAAACATAAGTGTCATGCTGAAGCTGGTGGAAGTTGCCGATATTCAATGGAAGATTACCAAGTGTTTTATTCATCATGTATTGATATTTTTTGTTCAAGATTTACAAGTATGCGAATGCCACTCTCTTTTTAGTAAATATGCATTTCTTTTGCAATAATCTTAACTCAGACAGCAGCTACAAAATAATTATATGATTGAGCAACAATTCACTGTACAAACGTACAAAAGAACGCTGTACGCACTCACTCGCACGGGTCAGAGATATAATACAATTGAGGAAATTCGACACGAAAAACAATTATTCGATGACAAGCCCAGGATTCGAATCAGGGTCTCCCAATTTCCGGTCCTACACGTAACCAGTTACATCACCACTTTTAGCACAGAACAAAAGCACAACTGAGGGAACAGTGTAGGACTCTCAGAATTGGCAAGTACACATCCGGGAGTCCCCCCCTATACTCGAGTAAATGGATCCCCGAGATGATTCACCCTCTCCGTCTTGACCGGTAAACAGCATACCCGCATTCCATAAGCCATCCATCGAAGCCATCTTCACTCTGCTTCAATTTCCTCTTGTTCACATGAACCGGTTCATAATAAAGTATATTTCAATTGTTCAACGAAAGCTAAACAGCATACAACCAGCGTAAGCGTTTAAATCGCAATATGCAAAGTTGATAATGAAGGCACATACATAATTATCACGCCATTCTTTTTCGAGAAAAGCATAGTTTAAATAGCCAAGTTAGCAGTACTAGGTTGAAAAAAACTAGCATTGAATGAACTTCTACCATGCTATTCTATCCTTGCACGCATTCCATAATTTTGTAAAACAAATGAAATTGTCTATATAATCTACATAACGATGTAGTGGTAGAAGAAATCACGAAATAATTAAAAGTACTGGAATTAAATACTTAAACCGTCATGTATCCAACTTTGCCAGCGGAAATTTTTGAAATCCGGAGATTCATCTTTCACTTATTAAGCGTGAATAATCTCAAGAATAATTAATTTGACTTAATGATCCAAACGCCAGTGTGACAATAAAAGAAGACTCTTAAAGCGGGTATTTTGCAGAAACGTTACCAAATTAGTTTGTTCATTAATCACATTGGCATTCATACTTAAGCCATGCGTGATTCGTAATGAAGAGAGATTCGGGATTTCAGATGGACGATTAGTTTCGACATTATGAGTACTCAAAACAGAAAAGATTTCAACTTTGTGCGATTCTGCGTTTGAACTTAGAGAAATACCGGATTTATCGGATTGTATTAAAAGCATAAGGAACGAGAGATAATTTTTTTAAATTATCAAAGGCCAATTGGCACATGATAGCATTGATGTTTTATATTAATAATTTGTACATTTGTACTTACGTTATAAACTTGTACATTATGTAACAAGCTCGAAGTAGTCTGTATTTATTTATTATTCTGAACATAATTGACGCAAAATGAAATGGTTTTAGGTTAATTTATTATATATGCTTTGGATAAAAAGTTTAGTTTCTTAGCAGCAATGCATTTCATGTATTGAAGGCAGCCTCTTCATAGTTCTGTGACCTTTGAGGCTCCCTAAAGCTCCATAAAAAATTGTAAATTAAATACACTGTGCTGAATGTAATTGTGGAGTAATAAATATATTATACGAGTATATTATTATAATATAATTAAAGATTCGCTCCAGAGGAACACTAGTACGTTCAGGAAATTCGGAGGACCTTCCGGTGAACATGTAGAATAGGAGGAAGAGAAAAGAAGAGAAAATGAGAAGAGGAGGAATGGGCAGAGGACGAGAGCAGGAGATGGAGCGGGGGATGTGCGTGCGGCACCGGGCGAGCTGGAACAGGGATGATCAGCGGGAACGGGGCGCGCGCCCGTTTTTTGCCGGAGCGGGAGAGAAGTGGGATACGGGAAGAGGGGAGAGGATGGAGGGGGACGTAGGGGGGGGGATTCCCTTTGTGCAAACCATAATTTCGCTAAGCGGGTTGCTCGTCCGGCGCGGCGGAGAGGGCAGCCGAGCAGGGAGGCGGGGGAAGGACGAAGGGAAAAGGGGCTTAAAGCGTCGGAAAGAAAGACTGAAGGGGGTTGGGAATAAAAGGACAGAGGGGGGTAGGGGTGGTTGAGGGGTCGTGGCGTCACGCGGGCTTTTCTGGATCCGCACCTGGGATCATCGAGGAGCAGCAAAAAGCGGGAAAGGGAGGAAGGGGGAGGGGGAGGGAGAGGGGGAAGGCCGTCTGTGGGGGATTAAAGGGAAGAGGAAAGAGGGAGCGGGAGGAGGATGGATTAGAGACGGAATGAGTTAGGGAAACAAATAGGGGGAGGGGGATGACGACTTAAGGGAGGAAAGGGGTGAAAAAGGAGGGGTTGGGAGGCACCCTAGCCCACGAGCTGCTTGAGTGATAAGGGTTTTGGGATTCGGCGATTCCATTCCGCCCGAGATATCCGCATTCTCACGCGCCCATGTCGTCTTCGACCGTTCCATCCCAACAATTCCACGTAACCATAACCGATCGCCCGAATGGTTCCATGAATTTCTGCGATAAGTCTCGGTGTGCATGAAGTCTAGAGCTCCATCATAAAGAAGGTCTACAATTCTAATTTGTCAAATACACGTCGAAACAACATCAGAAAAATTACTACGAGCTAACATCATAGAAACAAGCAACGCCAAAACTGACGACAGGCATTGACGCAGGTTTGCTGTAAATTAAGGAGGTTCCGCCGCGACTGTGTGAGTCAAAACAAATACTAAATTCCACATTTTTTATATTTTGTCCAAAACATCCCGCTTTCACTGATGAAATGCGCTACCTACTGAAAACCATAAGTTTAGTAGAAAAAATGCAGATTATTCCACGAATGTATTTTAAATTAGCACTTTTTTCCAGCCATAGGAGCCGAATGCAGCGCCATTTCCTACGAATTACCGCATTTTGACTCCAATTACGGGAGTAATTCTTCAATAACTAAAAAAATAAGGTGGTAATATGCCTGTTTTTCATTTTTATTCAATTTATCTGGATTATTTCCTTCTTAGAGACATTTTTCCACGAAAATGGCATTTATATTTTATGGAAAAATACTATTTTTCCCCGTGTTTCTCTCATTCCCCCATTGGAGACCATCTAATTTCAAGTTCAATTATAGAATAAAATAGCGTGGAAAGGTATTATTTTGTTGATCATATCAGATAGAGGACAACGTTTTCTACAAGTAGACAGAATATGAATAAAATTACATTTAAGTCATTTTACGGTGGAACCACCTAAAGGGCGATTTGAGAATATAATGAGAATTCGAGTAAGGCATAGCCGGCAATGCGCATACAATCAGGACGGGGTCTATAACCCATGAAACCCCACAATGCGGAGGGTGGGGGGGGGGGGCGCATTCTCAAAAGAGGCCTTCATAGTTTCTCGTGGGGGCGGCAGAATTTAAATATTCGAGCCTGCATGCAAGGATAATTGTAACGAGTTCAAACATCGGAAATTGGGTCTTATCACGTATTTCTTTGAATATTAACATTCCAAAAGGAGTAATTTTGTCGCTTCAATGCTCCATAATAGCGGAAGTGTGAATGTCGAGACTGATCATGAATAGGGGGACTGGCTTTCACAAAGCTAAGCAGGCATTAAGATTAATTCTCGTATGAAATAGAGCAAATCTTCTGTAAAGACAGAAGAGATTGTCGGATGGAGGCATCCTGTAATGAGTGAACCATATTCCTCGCAATCATGTTGGTATTTTTGATCGTATTTCCTTTGCTTCTTTGGCAAATTAATTTCTGCTACTCGTGAAATCAAGATTCTCTATCATCATTTCTGCCAAACGTTTAATCGCGGTCATTAGAGCCGTTGCTATCCTTTTATACCTTATCCTAAGTTTGTTTTGGAGGGGGACATGCTTCACAATTGTCTTTTACAATTTCAATTTTTTTTTCAATTAGACATATTTAAAACTATCCCTTTTTGAATTCAGACGCTGAAACTTTGGCTCCGATTTGATAGATATTAATGCGATATCGCCACCCTTTTTTCAACGCAAAACCGAAAAATTATATATTGAAAAGTCTTATGACAAGCTCCAATTTCAATTCAATGGAATTGTTTATTTCAATTTCGATAATTACTTTTTTCCTTGCGCAAAATACCCAAGCACATTCTATTACTCAAGCCTCACTCTTGAAGTGACACGTATAATGACAGATCAACACTTTGAAATTGTTGTTGGAGACGCACAAAAGAGCGGTTATCAACTGATAAAATAATTGTGTGAACATTGAATCGTGAGAATACGCGGTAATGATGTGATGCGTCTGTCTAATTGTACTCTCACATGAGGCCCCAAATGTAAGAAATGCAAGTTGCCGTAATGCTTCGTAAACACCGCAGAGCACTCAACGTAAACCTCATAAAAAGTAAAACATTCTCTATGGTAAAGTCTAATAACATTCCTCGATTCCGTGGCGCATCAAGGAGAGGGACTATCAGTCACCATTCCGACTCAATCCACGGATAAAGCAAGAATTGACAAAAAAATAATATTCGTAGCGAAATATTCCAAATTAACATTGCACCCAGTCACACACATGGACGCGAAATATATCACCAATGCTTGAAAATACATGGTGAGAATATCATTTTACTTCACCGGTATTCGAACACTGGCGATGAAATGTCAAGGATTTTTTTTCAAGGAGAATTTCCGAGCACCGGTGTAATAAAGAAACCTAAGCTCACGAATTAACCACCCTCGCCACAAAATAACAGTCCATCCGCACCAGAGCAAGGATAAGGTGGGTCGGTTGGATGTCCACGTGATCGGTATCGGTGACGAAGGAGGAGGGCGGCATGAAGAGAGAGAGAAAGAGCGGTTGGGGGTGGGCAGTCATTGGGGTGCCGCCGGGCGCTTCCGGGGCAAAAAGGGAGAAGTAGGGTGGAGAGCGGGTGGAGAGCGGGTGGAGAGCGGGTGGAGAGGGAGCAGAGGGAGGGAGGGAGAGCACCTCCCGCCTAACAAGTGCTCGCCAATTCACCTCTCGGCCCCACCAGAGAGCCCTTACCTGAAGGGCCCCCCCTGCCACTCACCCACCGAAGCGGGGCAAAAACAGTCCGGGGGTGGAGTCGCCAGCAGCGGTGGAGCGCCGGAATATCCGCAGGTAATACCCCGCGCCACTTTGGATCCGGGGAATTTTTAAGCAGGGGTACATTATCGGGCGAGGGCGCGCCCTCCCGAGCCCTGGCGCGTGTATCTCTCCTTTTACTCCTCCTCTTCCCCAGGATTTGCATTCCCCCGATGCTCTCAAGCGATAACGCCTCGCCAGCCCCCTGCACCTTAATCGCCGCCGCTCGGAAATTATGGCACGTGCTTGCAAAGGCCACGGGAACCCGGTCGGGATATTCGACAAGGAGCTCGGAGAACGGGCATCGCGACATTGCTCAGAGTCACCGATAATGTGGTCACTAAAAATCTACATGCATCTTGCAAGTCAGACAGGAATGAGGGGGGAAAACCACGCCTTAGAGAGACATACGTTCTCTTGGAAAACCGGTTGATGAACGAGCATGCATTAGTTGTGCACCTAAGTTTTCTTGATTGTGGATCATTTTAGCACTGAATAAATGACATATCGTTCAAAATCTCATACTACCTCAATAAGATGGAAACTTTCTCAAAATGTTATTCCACCGATAAGCTCTACACATGCAAAAATAAACACATAAAACAGTATAAAATGTACAAAGCATGCTCACTAAGGTTTAATACGCGAAGTGTGGGAAGTAACTGCATGTATTCCCAGAGAACTTAAATACTTTCCTCATAAAAAGCAGGTTATGACGAGGAAGTAAAACATTAAAATCTTCCGTTTAATACACATTTCCGTTTCAATAATTTCCATGTGAATAAAAATATTCAATTTTTCGTGCACTACAAGTTATTCAGCAAAGGTCTGAGCAGTAAACGAAAGAATACGTTAACTTATGAAAAAAATACACTGGCATACAGAGCTGGATTCTGTCTATGATCTCTACAGTGGAAAGAGTGGCCAACCGATGACGGAATGTGAGAGAGGTAAAGTGAATGCCTCTATTACACTACACTAGAGGGAAACTTAAATGCTGTTGCGATATTCCACGATTAAATGATGTTTCCTGCGCGAAAAAAAAGACTTCTCTAAGTGGGGCAGTCATAGTGAAATGGCAAAGTAATGGGAAACCAACCATCATATGTGCTAACACAACCGGATCACGAGTGCACACACTTAATCTTTGGCGTCAGGATAATTCTATTTTAAAAATAATTAGAAACAGCATCTAACTACGAAAAAATAAGACCGTTAACACATGTAGAATTTCCACTAGGGGCCTTGTACCGTCTGGCATGATCTTACTGTCCGCGCTAAAATCTTGTAGACTAGAGTTTAAACCTTAATAACTCCAAGACGGTTCATTGGATTTCATTGGACCGTATGTACATAACCATTTAGATAATTTAGTTTTCTCTTCAATTCATGCGTTGAATAGTTTTTAAAAACATATTTAGGGCCTGTTTTTGGGGTTCGAGTAAAAAAAGGGTCCCATTTATTTAGCTCTACGGCGGCATGGACGTCTAATAACTGGTCACTTATTACGTGCCCCGGAGGGACCTTTCGCATTACACTCCTTACAATTGCGAGGCAGGTAATAGTAGGTACTTAAAATTCCATTTGCTCTAATTTCTCAGGAATGTCAAAACCTGTCTCCGGCTTATCTGTTTTGTATGCAAATGGGTATCTTAGTGTTCTTGCATTTCATATGCATGAAATATTCCCATCCACTGTATTTAGCGATGATCGTTTGAACGGTTTAAACTCCCTAGTCTACGCATTAACTACGATTTCATCTAGAAAGAAAAACGTGCTATTTTTGGTGTGAATGCGAATCGTATGGTTCGCTCTCTGTGCCATGTAAGGTTTTGCCGCAACTAATACTTGTGTACTTTCGAGGGTCTCGTGTGCAAAAACTATAAGGATTGCAGAATATTTAAAACTATGACTGAATAGCCCGTTTCGTCGACTACCGGAATGGCTTGTCGCGAGCGGAGGGGGGGTTTCAAGGTGACGTCACAGCGCTGCGAGTAGGGGGTCTAAATTTGGGCTTGTGTGGGCACGGCGCGCGCTTAGTTCAGTTGTATCTCCGGAACGAGTTGGTCGATTTTAGTGGCCAAGGTGTCTACGGAGAGCTGAGAACGTGAGTTAGACGTTAATAACACAAGAAATATAAAATTAACATTGGAAAGCAGAAAATATTGAGATATTGTGGAAATGCCGCGTCCTCAGAAGAGAAAGAAGGCTGTAAAATCTGGAACTCCGAACATAATGCGTGCACCACGACTTATTAGTTACCATCGAACAATTGTTCATAGGTTAGCCATTAGCACCAATTATTTCGATAAATAGATGTTATGTATAGTTCAATTTTCTTTATCTCATTTTAACTTTATTTCTGACAAACAAAACAAAAGAATCTCCTAATAACGAGAGTAACTTATGTAATTTTGCATTCACGAAATAAAGATCCGACGGGAGTATCAAGAATACTCCATGCCTTTTTTCCTACTCACTATGATTCGCATATAAAACTACTCCTTGCTGTTCCATTCAGTGAAATGCTAGTACACGAGCAGTCACAAAATTTATACTCGTTTCACTTCTTTCTTGTTTCAGACTTTATTTTTCTACCAAATTTCACTCTCTGAATACCAACTTCGTGGAGCTGACATAATTCTTCAGTCACAGCGACTTAAAAAAATCTTCTACCAAATTGAACGCCAAGTACACCTCCACATCGCGTCCTCGAAGGCCTTCTTCAAGACCACGCCCGTCACCAAGGCTTGTTAATGCGTCACATTATTTCTATCATGTCCCAAGGTGAAGAATTTCCCCCAATGTACTCGGTCGTCAGAACTTTTCTTCGATTTTTCGTTTTTCCTTTTTGTATGGGTTACTTGTTCGATCCCACATTTAGGACGTTAGTGGCGCACGACACAAATGGTTCGACGCTTTTCTTTTCATCCTAATTTTCTTCGATAAGGCGACCAATAAACTTATCTCAAAAAAGTCCGGAAAACTAACACTTCCGTAGTTTTCATCGATTCTTCAAATAGAATGCCTTTTTCTTCACCTGTTAGGTTTTTAATAATTTCTAAGTTGATTTTTCTTCTCACCGAATGGAGGCTTCGCCCCCACTTGCACTTGGAGGCTTTTGCAGTGTTCTGCTCTCGCAAATCGTGTCGAGCATTACTCATTACCTTCAACCACTTTATGAGCTCACCTATACCGCGTAATTTGACAAAAGAAATATTTTCTTTCCAGTGACGGAAAAATCTTAACCACGGGAAAACAATATTGATGTACGATACCTAGAGATACGTTATTTTCGCATTAACGAAAAATGCGAAAAAAATTAAATTCTCTTAAAAACATGTTTTTATGATTTTTCTTTATGTTATGTGGTATTTGGAAGCATTTAAAGTGGTTTTCTATTTCGCGAATTAATCCTAAATAAGTCTTTTAGAGCGAATAATTGATATTTAGCGAAATAGGCTCAATTTTCGCCAAAATTCAGACATTTTTACAAATTGTTATTTCCCGTTTTCGTTAACGAAATATGTGCGCCTGGGATTTCCGAAAAAAAAACGTATTTTCCATCAGCCTGCTGCCTCCTGACTCAATCTGCTTCCCGAGCATCTATTTGCTAGACCCCCCTCTGGCAACTATTGACCATGCGCCCCCATTGGATATATTGGCTGACCAACAAGAAGGAAAACCACTACAATGGAAACGTGCTCAATGCTTTCTTTCAATCAGTGAGAAATGAAGTCAATCATTGCCCTAATGGGACGAAGAAAGCTAGATTTGATCGACATTAGGCCTAGCCCTGCTTTATTTATATTTTATTTTTAATTGTACATAGTAGTCTCCAAGAACGAATATTTGGACTAGGACTGCACCGGTCCATAAATTAAGCCCTGACAAAAATTGTATTTTCAATATTGCAAGCAAAACTAGGAATAAAAATATAATTATGAACATTTTTTGTCTGTGGTTGTAACTGCAAGATTCGTGTTGTTCAAATGATCTAGGCCTAGAGTCTTGGATATTATATATTTTTCGTTTAATCTTCAGACATAGCTTTTTATCAACGCATCCATTCACGAACTACATGAAAAACTTGCAAATACTCCATTCATAACAATGTACCATAATTTTGACCGGAATCCTCTGTTTGTGACCATTTCAATACCAAAAATCCAATTTTCCACATTTTGCTATTTATTTGCTAATTTTCTGATAATTAATGCTACCAAATGCTAAATTTAAAATAATTAATGCAAAAAATAAAAATAAATTAATGCTAAAAAAACTTATCTCTAATGATACCTTTTGAATGTCGCTCTGTTAGATTCAATTATTTTCAGAAACAAAACTAATTATCAAGTCACGGACATAGTACAACTTTGACAAAATACATAAAAACGAGAGACGACAATGCACCGAAACAGATCGCCTTTATTAAAAGTAAAGGCAAAGATGAATGCGGAGCAAATCCATTCAGAATTACAATCGGAAACAATGTAATCTAGGCAGATAGATACTCAGGACAGCCCTGATACCCCAAAACGGAACTACCACAGTCCTGGACGAAGGAAGGACGAGAGCGATAAACATATTTGACAAGTTATCCGACAGTATATGATTACCCATTATGATGGTACCGGTCAGACAACTCCTCTTGCTTGGCAGCCATTGATACAAAAAGACAGAGGCGGAGAATAAATGTGAATGTAGTCAATCATAACATACTGGCTGCAAGTGTTCATTACGAATGCAGGCATTAAAAGCAAAGGAACAGTGTAAAGGGTGCAGAGCATTGAAAGTTGCATGTAAGCTCACATTGCATAAGAACAGACTGAAACTGATTTGAAATAGGCATTAGAAGTAAATATAGATAACTGCTCTACGATGCCACATAAGTCAATATCAATAATTTAATAACCGTTTCTCTTTAAAAAGTATTTTGAAAATGTAATCGAAGTCAAAAACTTTCCCCAGCAACAAGCACTTGTTTTAAACTCAATAACGTTTTGCATCAGCATGCCCGTATGTAACGTTTCCACTTATTACTTATAATCAGATCACGCATATTAGAATAACGTTTTCAATATTATGAAGAAAAAAATAGCATGTTATTAAAAATCACGCAATTCATTTTTATAATGCCCTCATTAAGTATAAAAAGGCAGAGTAGATCTAATCTCCAAAACAGCGACTCATTCGGAAGTTTTTACTGTAAAAACGGCTATTTGAGCGCAATTTAAAACGAGTACAATTAGTTAAACAGCACTTCGACTAACATGCCGAATATAGAGAACGAAAGGCTTCCCTTGTAAAACTAACATTCTGCCTATAACACGAAATGCCTGTTCCAAGCAATACAATTACGAGAGTTGCAATATTATCGTCAACACGAAGAATATATGCTTTCCCCGAATAAAAATGAATGGAATGATTACCAACCGCAAGTTTAGGAGAGAGTACATAATTTACTGCGGACTTCCCGAAGTACAAAATCAGCTTTGGTGTTGACATTTGTGCATTTCTGTTTTCAACTGTAACATTTACATTGATTTTACACACTAATATAGCCCCAAATTAAAGAACCTTCCATCATTTGTAAGTTATAATAGTTCGAATCCATGGATACAGAATGGGCATAAAATTTGTTCACTCTTGGTTCACCCTTGGAGGTTTAAAATAAAAATGAAGAATGCTTTGGATGATGGACTGGATTGAGCAAATTAAAATTCGTCTCTAATCGAGACTAAGAACGTCGTTCACTCACACCACATGATAGCCTTGCAATATTTCTACTCCAACTACCGATGCGATTTTTCCACGTAAATACCTACGTAACACAGAGCACTCCAACTTTTCGGTAGGCAAAGTAAAGAGCGACCCACAGTTTACCACAGTACCTCAACAGTACCAGTATGTACCACAGTAGCTCAGTAACTATCAATATACATTCTTGATTCAACAATCCTTCAATGTAAAGTAACATTGTGTTCACTCTCTACAGCATATATCATGTAAGAAGCAAAGTCAGTAGTTTTACAGACAAAATGATGTGGAATTTACAGTGTGTTTCTCAGGACATTATGCATACATCCCATAAAATAACGCCTGAAACTGTTAACTACATAAATCATGCAACTGACTAAACTGAACATCCGACCATATTCGCACGAGAAACAGAGCAGAGCTGTAATGGAATTTCAAGTGCTCTCACTTGGTTAGAGAATTTAGCCTCTCTAGCGACTACTCCACAGCCATTCAAACATGTGCAAGACAAAGAAGGCTCTCCGGGGAGAAAAACGTGACGCACAGAATCTTAATGATGAGAAAAATGTTAATATCTCCGCGAGCTCAAGAGCATCCTTTCCCCCCACGGGTCGACAACTTTGAAGAAGACAAGGGTCGACGAGGGAGCGGTGGGAAGGGCAGGATACAGAAAAGGGTTAGAGGAAATATAAGACCGTGGAATAGAAGGGGGTGGGAGGAGCGAGGGTTGAAAAAGGGGGCAGGGGGGAATGGCGTCCCTCAAGACGTTACCCTTCAGCGTCTAACTTGTCCAGTCGACTAGATCGCTTAGCCCTTTTAACGAGATACACCTAATCAGATACACGCAAGGGGGGGAAGGCAGGCGCCGTTGAGGGGCGGGGGGAGGGGAAGGTGAAGGAGAGGGGGGAAAGGCGTCTGGCGGGGGGTGTGATGTTGAGCGATGAGAGGTTAAGGACGTGGGGGGGGGGGGAGGTTGAAGGTGCAGCAAGACGGGAGGGGCGGGGGCCACGGAAGGAGGAAGAGAGTTTCTTGGGGAAAGCGAGAGGGAAACGCGGTTGAAGAAGAAGAATGAGTCAAGTTGAGAGTGGGGAAGGAGAGACCTATGGGGTTCGGAAGTAAAAAGGGTAAGTGAGTGAGGGAGAAGGCGATGCAGGGTCCAATGGAAATTCTCCCACGGTGAAGAGGGACTTAATTATGGGAGCTGACAAATTAGTGTCGGAGGAAAGCTTAACGATTTACAAATTAGGGGTCCCCTTGTTGAAGTCTCGACAGCGCTATATCAGGGCTCGCACCCAGGATGGATTCCTGTCCTATGAAAGGTGCGCGCGACGGTTATAATCCATTATCGCCTCGTTATATATTTGCCAAATGTTACGCCGGTAGTAACAACGTCCGCTCGTGGAAGGAAAGCGGAAGAAAAATGAATTAAAAGGCCAGATGCAACTTGTTTTCAGCACAGTGAGCCAAACTAATTAAGTTAAGTTGAGTAAACAGAACTCTAAAATACAAAATTAATAAGGTTTCGATATACTCAGCTAAACGAGAATCGTAGGTTTCTTGTCGTGACAAGAGACACGCCATACAATTCAACGAAAAATTGTAAAAGTGTAAAAAAATCTTGAAGAACAAAACTTTTTCAAATAATAAATGTTTATTACTTTAAAAAAATACGAATAAAATATATATGTTTGTACAAAGTACTTTTCATTAATATAGTTGGTGTTTGCAGGAATTTGGTTATAGGTGGACTCAAAGGTACCTGCTATCTGATTTGAGCCACCTCAGTTAAAGACTGAGAAATCAAACATAGGAATAATACTTTTTGCATTATATAGATAGGTGGAATTCTTCATGTAAATGAGCGGTTAGTTTAAAGCGCACACCCGTTTGGTCTCCCTTTCCGTGCTTATCTCGACTCATTTTTAGAAGCTATAATCTGATACATAATAACCCATCATGTTCCCATCAAGAAATTACTCACTTAAAAGGGAGCTAAATGCACGACACTTAAAAATACTGAAAATGCTTAATATATGTCTTATCAATAAATCAAGCGCAAATACCTGCTATTCAAACCGACTCATACATAAATATTTAATGTTTGACATAATACACCAGCGTTTGATGCAAGCACGGAAAAAGTTTGATTTTACGTTTTCCGTGAAGGTTTTAAAAACCAGCGCTTGACAAAAAGGAATTTTCGCATCGCCTGTCACAAGCCTCACACTATTGCAGAATTATCACCACTACAACAGCCACCTAATGTTTAGATGATGCATTTAGTTTCATCTTTTCGGCATAGAACTCCTGCAACAAGTTCTAAAAGGAAAACGTAGTATCTTTTCCAAGATTGTAAGGTCATGGTCGCGGTCACTAGGGCATACCAATAAAGTAATTGCAGCAGAAAGACTCAACATACACTTAAGATCATATTTAATAATGAGCACCATTCAAAAAATGTACGAGGCCACTATTGGCACTCCACGAGAGCACCAATAACGTCAACTAAAATGTGAAATATCACTAACACGCGGTCGCATCATTGAAATTTCAACTATTGCAACACTGGGAAACGGCGGAGCAGATGTCAAATCAAGCAATCAGCACTGTTTCACGTTATGCATGCAATAGAGGGGTGAAACTCATCAGGAATGCACGATATGCATTTGGCGAGCATATGTCCACATGTGGCGCACCGCGGAGTTCTGAGAGATGAGGCGGGTGAGGGGAGGAGGGGACGACGGGGGGAGAGGGACCGCCAGAACCGATGAAGCAGAGTAGGGGGGAGGGGTCTCGGGATTGGGGGGTGTACCGGTAAATCGCGGTCGCCACGACAAAAGTCGATCGGGAGACAGAATTAATTCGCACTGCATGCACGGACCCAGCGTTGAACATGAAGGGCGAGTGATGCTGTAGACAGGGTAGAACAGAAGGACGTGCATACAAGTTGGAAAAAATATACTTGGTTCTACAAAGATGATTCACCAACTGCAAGGATCATACGCATTATAATCGTACAGGATTCGATTACATTTTCGGATCGAATGCAATGAACTCAGGCAATAAAAAATATGTTTAGTAAGGAAACTCCGTTTTAAGGAACGCAGACGACACACATGCTACAACTGCTGCAAAGGCTAAGCAGATTGTGAACATTAATCTGCATTGTTTGAGTATAAATAATGGCGTAGCGGAACACAAAGTGGAGAATGTATACTTCTTAATACACCTAGGGCCCTATAAATTTGAGAGCTACAGAATGGCAATGTCTCATTTCTAAGATACGATGCACACACTAAAATGATAACTTGATAAAATACTGCGAAGGTTTTTATAATTTCTTAATCACATTCAATTGCAATAACAATTTACCAATGATGACGTGGAATGCAACACATCTGTTCTAAATAAATATTTCACGAAGGTCACAAAAATGTACAATAAAACACTTGTAGACAACTTTCAACAAACTGTAAAACGAAATACACCTGGCGTTTGGAAGCAGCTGAAAATATTACAAGAATACAGGGTGATTACAAAAGAATGTGTCGGATTCAAAGATCTGTATTTTTCAAAGGGTACGAGCTATAGAGCTGCGCGACCTCTTAAAATGACCGGTACATTCTCTAGTTTTGCTGAAAAAAACATCACAAATGTTCAATATGTCCTCCTTGAGTAGCCCCAACAATGTCAAGTCGATATTCGAATTCCTCCCATACTCTGTGAAGTATGTCGGCAGAGTTATGCGTGCTTTCAATTCCTCGCTGTAAGTAGGTAGTAGGTACCAGCGTAATATGTTCGACATGTGCGGTGGATCAGGTTCATATTTACGCCGAAAAGCACGTTGCACCATTGTATCAGACTCACTTTTCGCGTACTGCAACACACAAAACGACTTTTGTTGAGCTGTTGCCATCTTGAAGCTTGCGAAAACAATAACTGAGTGATAAAAGGTCTTACCTTGGCAAATAGCGCTTCCTAGCGGTAACCAAAAGAACTAGAGGTCATTTTAAGAGGTCGCGCAGCTCTGTAGCTAGTACCGTTTGAAAAGTACAGATCTTTGAAACCGACGCATTCTTTTGTAATCACCCTGTATATTCACTCTTAAAGAATTAATAAAGGTCTGTCCCAGCTGCAGCCAGTAATCCCTTTCTTCTCCCGTCATAATGAGGCAATCCATCAAAGGAACACATTTTACCACACGAAGAAACCGAGTCGATTAAGAAATTGCGAAGGAACAATGAAATGTCATCAAGCGCCATAAATTCACAATCCGCTATCACACACTGCAGTAGCAACGACGACTGTGACCGCCTCAAAAGAAGACGTTTCATCTTTTGTTGCCGTAAATGGAGAGGCGCCATCAGACAATTAAGATTCGGGGTTTCGGATCCAGAGAGGGAAAGCTGAGAGAGGATAACGAGGGGCAAGGAGAGGGACATCTCTAGCGAAGGGAAGGAGACAATCCGCTCGCTGCAAGAGGGCGAGGTTGGTCTGACGGAAGACGGGAGGAGTCGGTGCACGACCGTGGTCGGTCCACCGGGAGAGCGGGGGTATCTTCCATCCCTCTTCTCCGAGCGACAAAACCCTGTTACCGGTAATTAAGAGCTCCCTGTTCGACATGCGGCCTGTTTGGAAGGAGGCACGTGACTGGACTCTGGTCTTATTTATAAGGGAACGGGTCTGGGAATGGGGACGGGGGAGGCGGGTTTGGGACGGGAGAAAAAGGAGTGTGCTGAGGAGGGTGAAGATGAGTAGGGATGAGAAAAGGGGGAGACTGTGGTGACGCTTGTGGAGGGCGGATGGGGGGATGTAGGGGGATGTAGGGGGGGGCTCCGCTGTCCGTGAGGAGAATGGAGTCGAGAAGGCAGTGCGATCCCTTCTACGGCGGGGACGTAGAGGATTCTTAAAACTTGAGACGTTTTTGTCCCCACTCGTCCTTAGGACAATTTATGATGACAAGTGACATTATCAAGCTCAACCCTAATATTGAACTGAACGCATTTGGATATAATTTCGCGAAAAACGGCGATTCCACCCAAAATGGGTATTTAGAGTCATAATTTAAAAGAAACGGGTGAATAAATTACCATGCATCAACGCTAATACTAAAATCACTGGCGCTTATGGTTCCCTAACTCAATCTAATACGAATAAGCACGTAGATCACTCACTATCCGCAGTCATAGCAGTTAACAGTCATCGTATATATCACTTTTCCGCAACTCTCCATGATTCGACTTATAATCATCATGGCTATACCAAATTGTCGGGTGTCGAAGCCTACTAACGCAAAAGCTACTTTTTCGTGATCCCCTCCCTTTTCAGCGTTCACTGATTCGACTTTTAATAATTCATTCGATGAGTACAATCGTCTCAAGCGTATGATATGAACCTGAAATTCACCCTCATTTAATGAGTCCTAAGCAAAATTCTTTCTCAACCCTTCGGTGAGATCATCAAGAGAATAAGCCTCATTACCTCGAAATACGAGCAGTGGACAGCTCATGACTATGTAAATACGGGCCGCTACAATATTCGAGCTAATATACCAATATATGTACATCGAAACGTTGAAACTTTTTCGTAGACTTGTGCATTAATTGATGCACTTAAATCAATAGACGTTAAGACCGTTTGAAATTAAATGCAGTAGGTAATTACGTCAGCACGCAACAGAATAATTACTTTCTCTTCGAAGAAATGGCTAGAACCCAACAGAGACCTAATATCGATGATTTGAAAAAAGAAAATAAGTAGCTCTCTAACCGAGGCTGTCAACAACGCGAGGCAGAGCTTAATGTTCCTCGGCTACTGCTTTACCTTAATAACAGCCCAGGGCTATTAAGAACCATATTAATCACCTTCTAACAACCAAAAGAAATAGAAGTCCACAAGCACGGCATTTATAAAATAACTAGTCACTCTTGTCTCAATGAAAATACAGTACTTATCAGCGTGGTAAATGATACCAGCACCGATTAAAACGTCTTGCGGATGGAAGCAGACCCGTTTATTTGCGATGATGCATCAATTGCCGCATCGAAGAAAAAAATCAATCATCGACCTGAAGGACGCTTGGAAAGGTGAGGGTAGAGCTCACCTGGGGCTAAGGCCAGCGGCCAATGACAAACACATTCAAGGCACGAAAGCCGGTTGCTTTCCCGATACTACTTAAGGTTTCTCAAAGAGTTATAGCACTATAAACATCATACGTAGATTCTTCATTATTCAGGGCGTATCTTGGGACAGAGGGCACCCAAGTATTCAACCCATAAGTACCACTTCACCTTCTCCAACATTAACATGGTAAGAACTTCCATGCAACGCCCAACATTTCCCTTAATTTCAACAGTACTAAGGAGTGACTTCAAAGAAGAGAGGACGATAGATAAGATATATCCTTTACTCAGTCGTCCAAAATCATTCAAAATTTCGGCATGGGATACCAATGCAAATAACAACATGCCTCCGTTAACATTTCAAGTCAACGACTCGGACGCTAATTTACATTACGTAGAAATGCACGAATTTACGTAAAGGCCTACCAACAAAGGAAGAAAGACTTAACAAAAGATAAAACAAAAATTGTAAAAAGCTACGAGTAGTAACAAGCCTACATTATTACTTCTTTCTATATTTTTCTCTTTCCACCGATTCTATTACATCCTAAATTACATAAAAACTATGAGTTATTTTGCAGTCACTTAATCAGCGAGGAAGCCAATATTTTGGAATGCGGCAACAAGGATTATAATCTAGCACAATCCTGCAAATAACATATCTACCAGCATATACTAATATCCATAGATACGGGGTCAGCTAACGTCACGTATGGGCAATAGTTATACTATAATATGAACTTTTTTGCATGGGCTTTTGTGATATAACCAAAATCAGTAATGGATATGTTCAAAATCAATTTTACCTTAGGAATGAACAGGCTCTTTCGGATCACTTCACCACTTAGCTCATCAACCAGGAGGGCAGCTTACACTAATTACGTACATTTCCAAGAGAAAAGAATTCGCGGGAATTCCTCGAGTCTTATAAGGAGCACGCTATGGCAGTAGTTTCTCAATTAGCACGAAGATTTTTTTCTTCACTTCCGTACGCATACAAAGGACTTACGGTAATCGTCATTCTCGACGCTGGCCGAGAATCAGAATAGCATTTTGGTGCATTCCATTTCCTAGACAACAGCTAAGCAGATGCGACTGCAATAATAAAGCGCGATTAACGCCGGTAAAAGGGAACTGCTTGGTTGTTCCGAGTTAATGATTATCGTATTGAGAATACTAACTTGATAATAAGTCTGAGAAACCCACCCCTTCAGATATTGGAGGGGCATTCATTTCATTGAGATCATTCTGATGCCAATTGGAAGAAGTCTGTTACTTGAATTACAACTTTGCAGGCCCTTAAGGATTACTGATTTTCCATTTTCAAATCAAGCATTATTACAATGTTGGCCTCAATGCGTTATAACAAAAGTGAATTAAGAAATAAGAAAATGTAGTAATTCGTTTACAAATAAATGTCTCATGCCAGATAAGGGCATTGTATGAATCGAGTGACCCCTGTTTGATCCTATTAATGGGTGAGAAATGGTTGAGATGGAGTTGTATAATTGTACTCTATACTTATACTTCAACTGGAAATGAATTCCTTAAGGCCGTTTTACACGGGGCACGAAATTGCACAACTTCAAACTGCATTTTTTTCTCATTCGTGCGGGCAATCATTTTTTAATAAGAGCAGGGGCTATTTTGCCACCTCGTTTTCATGCATTCGCGAATGCGTTCTTGCAATTCACGGCTTTACACGATGCAATTTGAATTGCACGTTCGTACATCAGACTGTGCAATTACGTGCCCCGTGTAAAACGGGCTTTAAAAGAATATACTGCCACGATTCATATTTTTACAAGCATTAATTCATTAGAAATTAGATATTTCATTATGTATCACAGTAAATTGATAAAATTCAATCGTAAACAGCAACTGGTCTTGAATAATAAAGCTCAAAACCAGTAGCCACATTCCGGAACGATTCCGTAATGCTTACATCATTTTATCACCTCGGAGGCGACACGTGGGGCAAAAATATTTCTTCACCCATCGCGGATCCTGAATGCTGGATAGAGTAAAATTCTACTGGAATTCAAAATTTTAACTATTGAGATGCGTGAAAAACGCTCTCATCCAGCACCCAAAAAGGAAAGAAACGATAAAAAAGAATGGAGCGAGATAGTTACCTAGTCATAATGGAGACCATATTCGAATTTTATTTCTTAATTTTATGCCTCTAAGAAGTATGAAGAAAATATTGTAATATGAATGGTGCAAAAATGTAGTTATGTATGACAAAAATTCTCAGTAATTAAATAAAAATAACCACATCATAAGTCTCTAACTGGACTCGTATTTTCACGCCGTACGGTGAAATTGCCTTTACAGTAGAAGGTTTTTTACTATTCTGTAAGAAGTACTGCGGTGAGCAATTGATTAATTTTTATAAATAGTTGATAACACCCACACACTACACACCGTTAGTTTTTTGACGAAATTTAGGTGTAAGTTCCTAATTTTTTCATTATTCTCCCTCTGGAGCGCACAGCCGTAATCTATCCAATGTAAAACAGCTTATATTTTTAGGCAAATTGCTCAACAATTAGTTCGGCAAGGGGTTAATAATTTGATATCATTAAAAAGACGGGATTTTTTTCCTGAAAAATGACGTCAAATTCACCAAATTACAGGTGAAGTGATTTATCGCTCAAACTACCTAGAGCTACCAAAAGATAGCGGAGGCAAGAATGGGCAAAGGAGAAGATGGGGGATGAATGGGATAGGGAGGAGTGGGAAACGGGGGTGTATATAGGGTCAGAAGATCCGTGGGAAAGACGCGGGGGAGAATGAAACAAGAGTGAGGGAGGTCTTTCCCGCCTCCTTGGTGCCCCGAACTCGGCATCATGCAACGCCCCACTTGCACCACCCTCCGTGCCATCAAAATGCCATCCGTCCCCGTCGTCGGAGAGGGATATTCGGAAATTTTAAGGGCACGGCACCCCCTCAGGAGCAACCCTCTCCCCCGAAGACACCCACGCGGCGAGACAGAACAGGAGAGCGTGGTGTGGGTGGCAAAGGGGGAATAAGACCAATGCACACCATATTCCGAGTCACCACTTACGAACTCTCAACTCGATGCTCAAGTTTCTAATTTATCATCTTATTTACAAAGAGTGCTCCTATTTTAATAAATAGGGCTGCTAATATAATTATATTAATTCATTCATTATCAATCATTAACATATTTGCTAGTAAAATTGATATTTAAGTAATTATTGATGCAATTGCCTGCATTATAAAATATTAGATTGAAGATTCTCTTTCATAAGGGGTTTTATTTTTCTTTATTATTCTTTTTATTTAATCTTAGACCTTTCCGGTTAAATTTCTGGCCAAGATTTCAGCAAACAGCTGGCGGGGAACTAATTTTCATACGATTCGTCATACAATACCTCGTCATCTCATACCATACCATACGTAAAGGTCGGGAATATTTCCTATTATACATGATTTCTTTTGAAAAAAAATATTTGAGCAAGAAAAGATAACGTGAGCAAATAAAAATTATGGATGGATTTGAACTGACGCATATAGGTATTGAGGATGAAAATCACGGCAGTTAGGACAATAAATGTATTTTCAAAAACTTGAACACACTCATAGTGCGCGGTAAATCGGGAGGATGTCGGGGGGAAAATGCAACGAGGATTTCAAATGGATGTAAACACTCATGTTTTTCTACGATCAACGAGTTCATAACAAAAATATCCAACAATTTAGCACAATTTTATGTAATGTGACATCCGTTTTTTCCTACAAGCAAAAAATATAGTATTTACCAAGAATATTTTTTGAAAAACTGCAAATTTTGAGTCAATACAAATGCTACCAAAAAGGTCATATCGTACTTATCGCGGCCACTTTAAAACATAGTTTCAGATAACATGTTTCTGGAAACGAAAACTTTTTATTCAAGAACAGTAACCCCATCGAATATTCAATATCGTTTTCTAGGGCAGCAGCAATGTTAGTCATTAAGACATTAAGTCAAGTGGATTCATCAAATAACCGACCAAAAGACGTTTTTAAAAATTTGTAAAGACGCATTTTACACTCATTTATTTGCGTCGTAAACAGATCTCATATTTTTCCGGCTAAATTGGGAGTGCAACGACAACATTTTTAACATAGTTTTCGAATCTCCATGATATACACTCTCGTTAAAATTATTTGAGCACTAAGGGTAAAAAGCTACACATCCAATAGCGATCAATAACCGAATAAAAATATATAGATTTAATATTAAGATATACTTTTAAAATGACCCCAAATACTAAAAGATAGATGAATCCCGAAGACACTACCAAAGTGGTTTTCAAAAAATAACTACAGGTAGAAAGTTATTGTGTATAAAGAGGACAATATCTTCCGAAGCAAGTTTTCAGGGTGAATATCTCACTAGAGAAAGGTTGGTTGAAAGCCAGTCTGCAACTATCTCTTCCAAAGATGAGGCCACGTTGGCATGCAGGACAACCGGCTAATCTACCAGCTGCAGCCATCCCGCACTGGAAGCGATCCACGCGCGGTACCCGATAAATACACAGATGGAAAATTGTAACCGCCCAAAGAATTATACCACAATGGAGTAGCGCAGATTAGTACGCCATAGATCCTACAAATCAAGGTATATTTATACAAAGTTATCACGTGAAACAGAGCAAACAGCGTGAAATGAAGGGGTGATAACGTTTAGTTTTGCCTCCCGATTTCATTTCTTCCGCTTCCAACCCACCACATCCATCACGCCCCATCCATTTGGGCCCGATGATTGGTACTCAGGTAAGGTACTCCGTTCATCCTGAATCGAGAGGTTTTTGCGGTGAATATTTCTTTGAGCAGAAATAAAAAACCAATATCATAACTAACCCTACAAGCTTAATCCGAAACTTCCATTAGGATTCGACTCATGATAAGCAGCACTTTCATAGGGGAAGAAAAACGAAACTAACAACACCGAAAACAAGCTGATTTCTGAATTTTACCGCGACGGATTATTTGAATAAAAGCAAACTTTCACCTTCTCTACTACCATAAAACCTTTCAATACCATATTCCTTAGGAAATGCCAAAAGGTTGCGTTTTCAAGACATCCGGTAGGATGCCATTCTACAATTCCGAGCCTCAAATACAGCTTAAAAATCGATACTTGGTGGGTTGCACGATTGCACTTTGAGCAATGACTTTGAGCAACTTTGAGTAATGTGACCACATAAGTTGGAGAACTTAGCACTCACACTCCACTACCACGTGAAAGTGGAATCTAAAAACCTTTCCCCTCTCCGGCAGAGGGCCATTCTTATTCCCGAAACTTGAGTAGACGCCCCTTGGACCCTCCCAGCCCTTAGCAACAAGCACGCCGCGCCCCTATATTGGCCCACGAGAGCAGCTGGACCCTGGAAAAGAAGAATGTTCTTGCGATCCAGCGGAAAAGTCGCCCCCCTTCTTCCCCGCTTGCCCCTTCTTCCGAATAATCCACCCCTGCCCTCGACCGACCGAGCGACCCCTGCGACAAACGGGAAACTTTCCACCCCCCTCATCCCCCAACCACCGAGCGAGCGCGCAACAATCAAAATCGAATCAATCACGCCGCAGCCTCCCACGCCGTCCCCGCCCACTTTTCATCTCATACTTTCCTCGAGGGCCCTCCAATCACCGCAGTCCATCTGAGGAGAGAGAGAGAGAGAGGGGTGGGCCCGTCTTGTCCTACCCCTTATACCCGCGACCCCTTGATCCCAATCGTTTTAAGGCCGCCACAGCGCAGCGGCCGCAAAATTTCACCGCTCGCCTCTAATCCAAACTCCTAGCCCGAAGACGGATTCTCGCATTAACAAGTCCACCTATTGCTTGCAACGAAAGCACGGACTTAGATTATAAAGGACTGGACACTTCCCGGCTGTGATGTCGACCGCTACTGTCGCCGCGGGGAAACTGTACGTATAGATGTCAGCACAACTAATCGCCCGTAGAGACCATAGTTAGGAAAGTTACCAAAAAAATTAACTTATTAAATTTAAATTTAATCTCTGTAAAAAGTAACTAGTTAAAGTAAAAAGTTACTTTTCTGAAAGAGTAACTGATTAAAGTTAAAAAAAGTAACTTTTACGTTAAAAGCTACTTTTTCAGTTACTTTTAAGAAACTTTAAAAAAGTAACTTTTAAAAGCTATTTGTCGCAATTGGGAAAAAAATAAATACAAAGTTCAAATTCAAGAAAAATTTGTTTAACTTTTACTTAAAAAGTCATTCAACTTTAATAACATTCTCATTTCAAAATTTGCACCGGACAACCGTCCTCTCACGTCTGAAAAAAGAAGCCCTGCAGCACTAAACATTCACATTGCGCTGATGATGGAATGCCAGTGTTGTACCTCGCGGACATAGTCTTCGAGTGGTCTCATGTTTTCTCGTCTGAGGGTGCGTTCGGCACTTTGCGGTCATTCCACTTAACCCCGCTTTTGTTAAGATGTATTTGTCTGGGCTGGGCCAAGTCATTGATTTCTTGCACAACTACCCAGCTATATTGCATTCTTAGATACCGTTTTATTTTCCCCTTCGTCTGTTGTGCAAGCTTTGTGCCCAAAATCGAACAGGTCGACATTCGCCAAACATTAACTGAAGTTAGTTTTGTATCAGTTAATGTATAATTTTAACGATTAAAAGTTAACTCTTCTAAAAAGTAACGGTTAAGTTAAATAGTTAACTACATTTTTAACGATTAATTTTAATCGTTAATTTTTAAATCGTTAATTCCAACTATGGAAGAGACTGTGATTAACTACGGTGAAAGCACGTTGAGAGTTGGAGAGACTGAGGAGAATTTAAAAGCAAGCTCTTTCGAAGCGACTAATTTCTTTCGAATAGTTTTGTATTTTAACTAAGAATGCAAGGGCATCGTTGTATCGCTCCGGAATGTTCCTCACGCTACGACAGCAACAAGAAGAATGTGCACTTTTTTTGGTACCCAGCGATCTTCCAACCCTTCATAAATGGGCTACCGCTATACCCCGCAAGGTAATCAAGATGAAACCAGGGCAAAGGGTATGTGAGAAACATTTCTTGCCATCGGAAATCATTTGTAAGGAGCCACTTTACGATCGGAATGGTAAAGTGATGTCAGAGGTTAGTATGCATACAACGCGTGAAGCCTTTAAACGTATTAGGTCTAAGATATTTTAAAAAATTCTGAAATAAACTATTCTGCGTTTAGTTATATATAATTGGAACTCTTAATCCAATACTTGAAAGTAAGTCTTTTCCTTTGTTTTACCTCGTCTGTACTCGACCTTGATTATCTTAGAGCAACTGTACATACAAACGACCTCAACTTCTTGAGAGTGTTGTGCCGTCGCAGTTTCCAAACTGCCCGAAATACTCCCAAAAATAAAAGCACGGACGAAAGCCACGGGGACGGCACGCGGCAGATGAAAGTGAAGTCACGCTCCCGGGGCAAATGTCACATTGATCTGGCATTCGACCAAAATGGCAAGGCCATATGAATGGAGATTTCATAAAATTGTCGGCATTAAACGACTTCAGGTTAAAACGCAATAACGATTCATGAGTCTAAACGCTGCTCCAATAGTCTAGAAACTATTTAGCATATCAAAGAATAACCTTTTAGCGAGAGTTAACTTCAAAGGAGACACGCAACTTCAAAAAGAGACTACGGAATTAGTTAATTTAGCATTCACACAAAAGGACGAAAACTTCGTATTCATTATAAATAAATGATTGAATAATTATAGAAGTATTTATACAAAATTGAATATAATATAAGCCTTTTTAAGTGAATACAACTATGCAAATTTAAGTAACATGGCGAAATATTCAATGGGCTCCAAGCAATGAACTACTCTTCTAGTAAAACATAAATTGGCATTGCCTTTTGAGCATAGCTTAATAGCGAATTAGAAAGTTTGCATTCACTAAATAAACGATGAGAACAATATTGGCATTCTACATCGAGTGAATAACGGCTGCTATTCAATTCAACAATCAATAACTATCGTCTCTATTATAGCATCACTTCATTACGTAGACATTTGAGAACAGTTCAAAAAAGGTAAAGACAGCCACTAGATTAAAATTTATCAATATTTAATCAAAATATTGAGACAACAACTCTTCAGTAAACTGAGATGGAAAAACGATCGGTAAATTACTACAAAATACCATTGCCGCGTGAACAATTCATAGATGTTTTAGTGAAGCCATAGCGATGGCAAAACGCACCACTGATCAAATAGATGTGCGAGCAATAAAGCATTTATCCGGAAAAGGAACGTACTCTCGGGATCCCCGCCCATAAACACGCGGCCGGATGCGGCAAAAACACACCGGCGCAAAAACACACGGAAGCCGCCCATGAAAATACGAAGCCCGATGCTGGCCGAGCGTGCACCGGGGAGCGGTGGCGACGAGGATGGAAAAACAAAAGGGGGGAAGGGAGGCGAAGGGCAAAAGAGAGACGTGGGGGGGATTCTTCTTCCGCCTTTCCCTTAGGAAAAATCCCCCCTCCCCTTCGCATGCCCCGCCCCTCATGCAAATCGCCACCCCGCCAATTAGCATCCGGGCATCGAAGGAGGGCACACGGAGATGGGAAGGAGGCTCTCCCCCCTTCGGTGTCGAAAGGAGGAGACGCGATATAGAAAAGGGACGACGGACGGAGAGCGGCGGGGCAATGGACCGAGCGGGGCGGCGCACTCGTCGGCCGATCTTTCCTCTTCTGCGAAAACAAACGAAGAGTACGTAAGGGTTGCCGGAAGCCCCTTCTGATTGACGGAGTAGGGAACACAAAATTACGATGCGGACGAATTACATCAGCGCGGCGGAGGAACACCTGGGAGGCCCCCCGCGACCCCGCCCCGCGGTGTATCTATCATTCGAAAGGTCCCGAAAAAAGGCTCCCAGGGAGGGAATGCTCCCCTCACTCGGAAACTGTTATTTGAGGGAACTACTCGCACGAAATTACGCCGCGGTTCGTGGCCGACGAAGCACGGCATTATCGACGGGAAATTTCCCAAGTTGCGACGACACACTCTAAAAACAGCACGGCAGAAGAACGTGCGTTCGTCCTTAAATTACGTTCTTCTCTGATTTTCAGCGAATTTGTAGATTCAACAATTGGAAAATTTACATTTTCGACTTTCGCCAATCTTATGATCATTAAACCATGGAATATGTTCTCAAACAGCAGTTTTTTCGGTATCCTTTCGCTAAAGTAGAACCCGTGCCTTATTCGTACTTGGTAGTTAAAAAATCAAACGCGGATTCACTGGTGGTTGTACAACGCACTTCATACCAACGGTTTATGCCTAATGGGTATACCAAGAAATTATTAACAGCGCACCAGGAGTGGTTGCCACACAACATGATAACTCATCATAATTATAACTAATTAAACACAAAATACGGTTATCGGCTAAATATTGTTCCAACAAAAATTCCCGTGATCATCTTCACAAGTCAGCCAACACAACTGCTAAGTCGTCAACAATAAAAAATGAAAGAAACGGACTTTTAGATCCTTAGCTTGACAACATAAAGCTGACTACCAGTGTTCCCCTATGTCTATCTTCCGCATTCTGAACATAACCATTCTGTGCAGCCAGTTTCAAAATTGAAATTAAATTTGCTTTGTCGGAACCCTTCATAACTTTTAACTTGAAATGGATCATGACTTATTATTAGCTCTAAAGAGCAACTAATATAAAATTACAGCTTTGTCAATAGCATATTTTTACGCTTCGGAAACTTTCAAATTTCGGTAGTATCTGAGCCCTGGCGAATATAAAATCAAATACATATGCATACGATTTTATCAAAAGCACTCGAATGCCTTAACAGACTTCCCACATTTCATCTTTCGAAATATCAAGAATTAAAAAGGCGAGAATGATTCATTTCCCCCAAAACAATTATTGGACTCACTCATACGTGAACTGGTTAAGTCTAGGATTACTGAGTCTCTCCTCGAAACAATGGAGACAAATTTTCCAGCTAAATTGACGTCACTCGTCAGAAATTGGCAACCATATCGAAGGGAATACGGGAAGCTTATAAGAAGGCCGAGGGGCAACAGGGATAAATGGGGCTGCTGGAGACAGATGAAGAACAGGGGGGGGGGAGCGATGGGAGCGGTACCTGCCGGTCGACCCCTAGCGATGAAAAAGTGGGCGGGCGAATCTCATCTCGCTCCGCAAGGCAAGTCAGTCACCATTCACTTTATATCCACATCTTTCCACACGGGCTTATAAAAAGGGTACGGCTACAGTATGCATCATTGATCACCACCACGGCCGCGAGAGTAAGGTAAATAATTCCCATTTTCGGTTGTACTTTCCCTGGAGGTAAGGGCCACGCAGAGGAACCGAAGGCAGTGCGAGGGGAAGTGGGCGGAGAATGGATGGCGAAAGAAGGAGTGGGCGTTGTAGCTCGAGGAAGGGGATGAGGCAGGGCTTTAGCACAAACCCACAGTGAAACCTTTTCTAAAGATCATCCTCATCGATATTTCAGGATCTCGGATCCGCATACGATGCACGCAATCACATTTCACCAACAGAGAAATTGATTTCAGAAGCCCGTTCAGACATCAACAGCAGTAAAGGTACAGCGAAACTTGGTGGCACCCATCAGCGGAGGATTCGATGACACAGACCGTAAACCAAGCGTTGATGAGCGGGCAAAGTTATCGAAGGACTCCCGCAGGGTCCTCTAGAAAAAGGCTCGGCCGCTTCATCCCACATCACATGCATGCTTTCCTCTCCTTAGCGTCATGTTCTTCACAATCGAGTGCCAACAAGTTTCGCTACACCTTAAAACGATGTTGCTAGGATATCCCATCGTTAAGTCGTACATGTTAATGTATTCCACTTTGATAGTCACCGTAACTAACAATAAGATGCGTTCAAATATGCACTTCGTAATGGGTTCGAATGTTCTTCGTAACTTACCATCGTGCACAAACCGTTAATCAGCTTGCAGAGTTACACGAGCATTTCGTTCGCGAATGTAGAAATAATTCTTACGTTAAACGCTTGACGATAGACGGCAAATTAGCGTGCAACAATACTACAGATGTTTTGTATTTTATTCAATACGACACCTACGAATACAGACGTGTACATTGGAGCACACTCAGGGGGTACGTAACGAAATTCAACATCATAAGTTACGAAAGCAATTTTGGTACCGGTTCCGGAACTCTAAATCAGGATTCGAACTGATGACCTATACGTTACCAAATGACGGCACGTTCTGTGTAGCAAATCTAGATCGCAAAATCTGCGCGGATTCGTTCGGAATATTACGAAAATGAACGGTTGGAAAATATTTATCGCTTGAGAGGAAAATAAAAGTACTTCCTTATGAAAAAGCTCGAGGAGAATAATCGGTAAAACTAGGGGTTAAAGGTAAAAAGAAGAAAAAATTATTTCCATGAGCGCCGGGGTTTAGGTGTAGATTATATGAGTCTATAGCGATTTAAAATGATAAGCAATCTGCTAAAATACGGTCATTTGAAAGAGATTACAATTTATTTCTAAAATTCTCACGGTAATTCCTAGGTTCTCCAAGCATTCCGTTTTTAATCATAGCCAATTTACAAATGCATCACCGTAAATTTACCTACATAAAATAAGAACAATGAAAAGAGAGCATACATTTCAGTTGCCTTCACGTTAGAAAGGGCAAGCATACGACGCAGATACAAGAGACAGCAACTACTTAAGATGCCGTGTATAACCATACAAATAATGCTGGAAATAATGGCGAATAATGTGAAAAGTGGCATTTCTGCGATTTTATAACAAATACCAAGCCTGGGAAAAATTTCAGAGCACTGAACGCGATATTAATCTCGGTTCAAAGGATTCAGAGAATAGTTCCGCTGTAAATTCAAATCTTAGATATTATAATTTAACAAACCAAACTAAAGTAAGCCAAATACAGGCGATGGCGTGAACTGCGACAACATTTAAAAAATAGTGCGCAGGTATATGAACTATGATAACTTTGTAATTGAAGAAAAAGTAAAAAAAAAAGGAATAAAGGATTTTTTGAGGAAACCGGGACTAGCCACGGTAGTAACCTTTACGGAGTCACCTGCAAGTGCACATAGTGCGATATTCCACAGGAGAAAAATCATAAAAGGAAATAGAAAAATAGAGGATTTGTAAAATTTAAAGCCGATCAAATATAAAGTACACGAATGAAAAAATAACGAGAGTATATTCTGCTAGCCTCGATGACGGCGACTCCCAGGATATACTCGCGATGCCATAATCGCCTTAAACGTGATATCGGCCACCATGCACGGGCAGTCTCACAAACCCCTGATACGAGCATTCCCCTCCCCATCCGCCCTTGGGCACCACAGACCGGAAAACCCTTGAAAGTCGGCCACAGACGAGAGCCCCCTTGAAAGTCCCTTAATGCTGCTACCACCAGGGTACCCGTCGCAGAGGGCACTATCAGAAGGGGATGGAAAAAGGAAGAAGGGGGAAAAGAGTCGGTGATTTATCGTGCCGAAGAAAGGGATTCCGAGGCAGGCTGTGCAGACGGCTCTGAAAAGGGAGACAGGCTCGAGGGGTCATCTGGCGGTGGGAGGCCACGGGCGGGCGGTGAGATAAGGATGACGCTACAAGAGACGACCCTCTGTGGCATTCCCATGTAAATGATCCAAGTGCGGCGGAATTTCCCACATTCACCAAGAATTCTTCTTCGTGCAGTTCAACGGCAAATACTCATTCACAAGGCTTCACACAACAATATACGGATATCTCCACGGGTTACTCTTGAGGTAATATATAGATGACAAGTACCCGCGATCAATGGCCCAGGGAAAATTTCCTCGAGCGAAGAATGAGTGACTACTTTTAATATGCAGCTCGCAGTAACACGGTTTATTACACAGAAGACCAAACGCCACATAGCTCATAATTTCAACGTTGCAAACAGTATTCTGATTGCATGATACAAAACGGAAGGAATACTCAGAAAACCCATGGCTCGTGAAAGTGCTCATCGGTCTGATGTCTTATGATGAATGAGCAAAACTCGACTACGCTAATACAATTACAAAAGCGGTACGAAAAGTTGAGCTTTGAAACAAGACAAGAGTTGACCAGAAAATAAGACAATACATGTACAGTTGTTATATTACTATGAGCTTAATTCATTGATCTCTAATTTTTAGTGAACTGCGCAAATGCAGTCAGTCAGAGTGCAGTCACGCTCACGGAAGGATTAAAACCGATGGGCGGAAATTCGCGACAAAAAGATAATTTGATTCGACCGGTATTGGATCCCAGATCTACCGGTTAAATTATCCAGTCACAACACTAATCCTAATAAATTTCGTCCTACTAAAGTAAGAGTTAACAATCAGACATTATTTAATAGTAGTTTTCCATGAACGGTAGGAGTGGTGCATGTTCAAGTATGCCGGTCAAAAAACCTCATCTATAAAGCATGGTTCATTGAATGATCATCTCTTGGAACAATAAATACGCGACAAGGCCTGCGAGATACGTAGTGAGACCTTAAGGTTCAGAGAAATGGTTTAAATAACTTATTTACCCTCGATGGAGAAATTTAGTTGCAGTGTTAAGTGCAATCAGAGAAGAGTACACTTATAAAAAATTTCTCCACGCATTGGAAATGAGGCTGCGAAAGAGAACACTCCAGTCCAAATGAGACAGAAAGACAATCAGCAAGAAGAAAGATGCTAACAATAAATTTGAGTGATAAATAAAAAAGCTAAGTAATAATAATTATGTTCTTTTGTTTGTGTTTTAAACCTGTTCTTTTTTGTAAGCGTAGTTACGCATGGGCCCACACGGATTTCGCATAAAATCTTTGATATTTCAAAGGGTTGTGTTACATGATATTGTGCTCTATAACTCGATACTGTGGTACAGTAGCCTCTCAGAGGCTTTTTGTTACAGAAACATTTTTATAGTTCTACTCCCGGCCAAAGCTCTGTACAATCTAATATAATGCATCATATTGTAATTCAAATGTTGCATGTATTCCATTAGAGCCTAGGGGACATAGATCCCAGGTTCTCAATAAAGTTATTATTATTATTGACATTACAGATGTAACATGACCCTCTGAGTCCCCGGCAAGCATCGGGTTTCATTGCCGTCATAATGGCAGGAGACTCGAGAGGGGTTGTATATTATTATTATTAAGAAATGGGCTACGACATAGGGTTGGAAACGGCGAGAGAGGGCTGAATTCGCTGCAAGTAGCAACAATATTACTGAGTAAAAACGAAAACGGAAATGATAATTACTATCGAAAATTTGTAAGAAGATATTGGACGATTCCGAGAATAGCCGAGCATAAAATATTGGAAAGAGCAACAGTTCGGCGAACATGTGAAACTTCGAACAAGGAGGTTACATTTATTTACACTAGCTCGTGATGATTCTATTTCACAGCAACCATCAGTTATATAGATATTTTATAAAATACACGATCCCAATCAAAAAGATAAGCGAAGAAACCCGTGATGATATTATGACAAGAGCTTACATTTACAAAGACAGGGAAAGAAAAGAAATTTTGAAAATATCGGCTTCAGACAATTTGCTAAGCGTACCAAAATGCATTTACCTAGTAAGTTACCCTCACAAAAATTCAATAAATGAACTAAGATCATGGACATTGCTTATATGCATAACCAAGTCACTGATCGTCTCCTATACGGTCGTAATATCACGCTGCATAATTATTTATGACTAAAATGTCACCATTACACAGATCCATAAATTTTCCAAATAAATAGGCTCTTTTCGTAAAAAAAACAATTTTGAGGCAGATAGCGGTACTTGGGAATATTTCATGATTTATTTAAGAAATGCCCTAATACAATAACCTGATGCTGAATAAATATACCAAAGGTCACCAGGAGATTGATTTAAAGAACGAAAAATATCGAATAAATCCTCCGTACCGTTTTGACTCGCTCTTTTTACCTCTAAAGGCACAACGATTGCTAACAATCAAAACAACTAAGGGGTGGAGAATAAAAACAACAGATTTGACCTGCACCACTTATTCACTGCACATACCCATATTTTTTTACATTTTACGATAACACACTATTCCACAGATCAAGTTCATCTCAAAGGAAAATAAGTAACGCCCTAAACGATGAAAACTTACAAAGATGTAGGTGGGAGGCAGGGAGGAATACCTTAAGGGACACCGGTGAGGGCCCAGCCGATCTTTTAAGTCACCTCGCTGCTACGAGGCAAGCTAATAAAAGAACCGAACCCCCCTCCTCAGTAAACCATCTCCCTTCCAAGATAAGCCTTCTTCAAGGAGCTGTGGTGGTGGGTGTATTTCGAGGGGGGTCCAGAGGAAGGACCATTAGTCCATAACTCAGAGCAAAGGGGACAGTGGCCTTCCCAAGGCGACGACTGGCTGGATTTACGGCCGACCAAGCGGACGGCGACGTCGGCGGCGTGCGACCACAACGACACTCACACACACCCACGCCCCGTCGTCGTCCCCCGCACTTGCATTCGGAGGAGCGGGAGATGCCAAGGATTCCCAAAACGCGCGCAAGGGTCCACTCCCCAACAGACAGGGCACCGACCACATATCCGCCGGCGGAGTATTCGGTGCCACAGTCGGTGTTGACCCACTGAAGAGCTCCTCATGCGTGTTCAGGGCTTTAAAAATTATAACAACAATTTTTTTCTCAGCATAAAACCTGCAACTTAAACGATAAAAGACAGGATTTGTGGAAACACCATGAACATATTGTGCTTCGCGACCCTATATCCGAGATTCATCAAATTCATAAGGAGATGGAGATGAGAGAAACATCTTCAACGTACCGCTGCTATCAATACCAAGAGTAATGACGCACGCCCCTGCGATGCGGACGATAATCGCATCGAGGAAAAAAATTGATCACGCCTACGTCTGCGAGCGGCCGCAAGGGCGAGTACGAGAGGGTTTTAGGAAACCAGCCATTAAAAGGAAGGGCATAGGGAAAAGGAATTGCAGAAGAAAGGGATGATTAGCGAGACTCGTTTTCGTAGAATAATTTCCTCGAGTGCGCGCCAACAAAGAGATTGGACCGGCCTTAGTGCCTTATCGGACCGTATCGCGATACAGACACTCATTATCAGCTTCCATGCAGTCGTCAGCGAGAGATATGATGTAAGGCGGGCGCAGCGGTGAAGAATAGAGCCCCTACCCTATCAACGATCACTAGACGATATTCACTCAAAGTATTCAACCTTTTGAAGGGTAAGCTAAGATATAAATAAGATTTAAATAACGATATTCCCAAATCCCGCACGACTAAGTTCGCGGAAATCCGCCACACATCACAGACGTCAATAAAGTGCGAGAAAATATAGGAATGAGAGAAAATGATCCAAAATTCGCACTGCCATCACTTCGGAATTACATTATCCCACCATTACGACAGAAATTAAGAAAGTTCGCAATGCACTACTTATTGCAAAATTTTGTTTTTTTTAATATCTTAAACGACATTAATTTAGCCCAGAAGACGGAGTGAAATGTTTAAGACGCGTCCACAAAGATAATTACAATGCATAAAACGAAACGAGTGGGAATTTTCAATTACTGGGAGGAGATTGCTAATGAAAATACTGAAAACTAAATGCACTAACACATTTCAAGACGGTTATTCCGATTCGACAATTAAGCACTTGCACGGTTAGGTATTCCTGGGGATGATCCATTCTTAGAACAACGATTGTACAGTGATGGTAAAGAACTACCCTTTTGATGGAATTAAGTAAGCATAATTCACTGTTCAATTTTCACCTGTGGGTTCTCTATTTCCATGGCAACAGTCTAAATCAGAACTGATACTTCACCTTTTTGAGTCTCCAACCCCTTTAAGGATGGGATGAAAGCTATGAATACCCCACCCAAATTATTCGCATATCATTATTTTCCATGAAATAGATTGTTCTAGTTTTACATTTCGCATACGCATGCATAGACACATTTACAAACTGTCCTTGCATCAATATCAAGTCAAACTATGAAAGAAATCTTATGTCAATAAAACTAAAAAAACGTACGCATTAAAAGTAAAACATGCATTTATAATTTAGTAGACCGTGAAAAAAAGAATCAATAGCTATCTACTAAGGCATTAAGACTGCGGCTATCCATAACGCGGCGATTTAAAATTCAACTCTTAACTTTGGCTGCTAACGAGTCGTCGATTGACGCTGTAAGCAGCGGCAGATCGAGTTTTCTTAAATGACTTGATATGGGAAACCAATGGTTTGGACAGGGGACAGAGCCGCAGAATGAAATGTTTTTTTTCCTTCAATATAAATCACGGATTCTCTGACACTCTCGTCCATCAAAAATGAAGTGTACAACAGTGGGACGAAGAGGTACGTGGGTACCCTCAGATACATTCCCCAGCTTGTAGTGCGCATTCGCAGATAGGTACTCCTCACTTCAATGGGCTGAAACTAAAAAAGGAAAGAAATTCGCATACGCCAAAGAAATAGCAAAATTACGTCTACGCCATTGAAAGATAAAAGTGATAGTACCAACAATGGCTGATGATCTATTAAATAAACTTACTAGGTATTCCTCTTGCAGCGTACAACTATCAATATTTTAAACCACAATAGTTGACGAGAAAATACAAAATGGAAATATTCTTGGTATCCATAACACGGAATTCTATAAGTAGCACAGGTCCAATAATTTCCATTTCGTGAAGTAGGGGTTAAGAGGCCATTGGGATTTGTTCGAAAGCACCTAGAACAGACAAACTGACTTAGAACAAAAGAGTCACTATTTATTGCACCCACTGCTGATAAATGTCAAATCCAGTGCGAAAATAGCAACTTCAGAGGTTAAACCCGGAGCCTGATTCTCAAAAATTCTCATCCTGTTAGCAATGCCATTCGACACACCAAGTTAAACAAGCTTTGATGGAAGGTGAATAAGCGTCAAACCATAGAACAGCGTTCTCCATGCTAATCACTGTTTCCCACTTACGGGAAGCAAAAACGCTTCAAAAGAGCAGAAAAAATTAATTGGGCCGACGAACGAAGACCCTAACTGGACAAGAAAAAAGGTGCTGGCAAACAATGCAAGACAAACCTTTACGAATGCGATTCAATACACGTCTCGAGAAACAATTTCTGAATGGATACAGTCCATCAAGCACCAGAATGGCAAAAAAAAAGTCATTTCTCGCACGAGAAGACGATAATTTCAAGGTAAACGGACCAAAACAGCCGATCGCCTAAGAAGATGACCAAAAGACAATGGAAATCAAGGCATTCGTGCGTGCCGAGACATTAATGTCCGTGGTGGAACTTGTGAAGAGAAAGAGGAGGCGACATTCGACGGGGAGAGGACACGATACAGATTCAGCGTGGGGCAAGGGGAACGTGTTGTGTGCGAGGGGGCACGAGGAGGTGGTGGGGTGGATGACAAAGGCTCATTCTGCTCCCGGGTCCGGCCAAAAACTCAGGACGCCGAAACCAAAGACTCAGGCGGGGTGCAACGGGTTTTTCGGAATTAAAAGGAGAACGATCCAAGTTCTGGAAACAGGGATAACATGGGAGAGATTTTTGAATAGGCGGGGGAAAATTCAAAGAAAAGGTGCACCAAGTGTGACCGATTGCAGCTATTTTCACCAAAAAATACTCCTCCATCGATGCATCCAATAGTCACGGTGGAACGGGCAAATAATGTGGCGAATCTTCGTGTAGGATACTTAGTACTCCTCTGAAGAGTTAAACTCACAGCATTATACTCACAACACCCAACTTTAACCGCCTAAAGTGCGAAAAGCATTCATTTTCCAGATGCACCAGCTATTTTCACGTGTTGCAGTTTATTACGCAACAGAGAGGATATAAACATTAAAGGAAAAACAAAAATCTCATTAGAGTTTTAATCGTGTTCAGTGTTTTAGGAATGTCTAGAATGCATTATAGACGGGTTAGTTGAACAATGAGAAGAAGCACTTAGATTTAGAACTGTTGATGTTTAGGTTTCCAAGAATAAGGAAAGAATAAGGACCATAATATACTAAATAGTGTAAATAGCTTAGATTTTTGACAACTGCAAACAAGATAATTTAGATTAACAAGGACTCGTGGTTATAAGTTATAACAAGCAGGGTATCAAAACGGAGCTGACTAACTCGTCCCGGAGCGACTTGTATTCTCTCCGAAGTTCTCCTTTCCGCTCCGGAGCGAAGGCTGGTCCTCTCGGTCGCTCCGCTACGAAGCGGAGCGACTTCAAGCTGTATTACTCACTCCGGGTCAGAGCAAAGCGTTTGGAATGCCCTCATCGGCTCGGAGGGGAGCCTTTATGACTCCTTACACCCCTGTCGGTGTTGTTCAGCAAAGGCAAAAACGGGACAAAAATAAAAGAAGTGTGATGCCTCAGGGAAATCAGGTAGGCATTGGTCAATGGAGCAATCGTGGAAATTTGGAAAAGCACAGGTTAGCCGTGTGATCGGTCGGTAGCAATCCCTTCAAACGGTGTTTGCCTCGCTCTATACCCCTCAAATGCCAATCTTGTGGAACCACTCCGGTCCGAAGAGGTATTCACCGAGATGGTGCTGTTTAAGTCGGAACGAAGAGTCGAAACGCCTTCGGTTTCACTTCTGAGTTCAATCCGACCTTTGATCCGCTTCGAACCTCTTAGCTTCGCAGTTCGTTCCTCTCCGAACCAAACCGTAGATGTGGTTCGAGTCATTGAACAGATTCAAATAAAACCGCTGAAACCTTTGCTTTTCCAACGGTTCAGCCTTGGTTGGATTTCTTGATTACAAGTGTTGATAATCCAGTTTCGGGGCCTCCGGCCATTTTTTAACATTCTCCGAGTGTGAATATAACTGCGACACATCTCTCACAAGACTGAGGGAAGCTAGCAAATTATCACATGCAGAAATTAGCCATGAAATGACAGAAGCAATAAATTTTGCCACTTCCGCGCGTGAAAATGTGGCAGTGACTCTCGGAAAAAAGGCCATTCAGTAATTCTCCATTAGCCTAAATAAGAATTCGCTAAAATGAGCGCACGGGCATTACACGTGAAGTTCCAGAAGTAGGGAATTTATCATTTCAACTACGCCATCCCCATGGCATGCCTCGGAAGTATCCTGTTGGGCCGTTAATACTCATGCAGTGAATGGTTCTTCAATAAGAGCGACGGCTGCCAAAAAAATAACACCTGTACGGCAATGTACATACGAGGTTGTAACATCGCGAGAGATAGATTTAAGTCTCGACGAGAAATATTAGAAGAAATGGGCATATTATCCACTTATTTACGACATAAAGAAATAAAAAATGACAGTCACTGTCACTCCCAGGAAACGGAAAAGTAATTCGAGTCTCATGAATGGTTCAAAGGAATAAAAATTTAAAACGCGCCCTTAAAAATGGGGTTGAGTGTATATAAAGAATCGTCCATATCGACCGCCCAGAAAAGCATGTCAAAATTATGGATAGCTTCGGTAGTGCAATTTCTTGGTCAAAACGGCCAAAAAACTGTGATGCAATTAGTTATTTCCTTTAAATAAATTTTAAAGTGACAGGCGACAACTACAAACAGGTGATAGTTAACATTGTCACAAAAATACTTCGTAAATTTCCACAAAAAGTATTTCTTGTGATAAGGTTATCAGTTATTTCCTTGATTATTTCGAAACAAAAACATACATATGTTTGGACCTTTTATTTTAGATCATGGCGAAGCCAGGTCGCGCACTTTAAACCATAGTTACCTACGAGCTTAGGTTCGTTCTGATCCTCCGAGGAAGTGAATCTTTAGCAAGAATAGCGCGAGAGGGAATTAAGGAAGAGAGTGCGTCGATGAGTTGCATGAGAAGCAGGAGGAAAGAGAGAGAAAATGAAAGGAAAAGAGGAAGAATAGTCGGAGAGAAGTGGACCAGAGAGGATGGAGGAAAGGGTGCAAATGTTTCGGACGGAAACTTCCCTTCTCTTAATTAGCGCAAAAAATGGGAACCGTGCCGCAGGTGAATGGGATGGAAAGACGTGGGACGGCCCATCACAAGAACGACGTGAGGATGGTGCCCTTGGATGACGAGGCGGGAGCAGGCTCCCTGAGCAGAGAATGGCGTGAGAATCCGGGGGATCGTCTCTCGCAAGAGGAGATTGATGCCTCGGCGGAGGCTGGAGGCGTGGGCAGTTTTACGACAAGGTATCCGGGAAGGTCTACCTCAAATATTTCTCCTATTTCAAAAAAAACAAAACAAAAGAGCGCCTTCTTCCAGAGGTGTTCTGCCTAAGAAGAATGACGGAATACATAGGAGAAAAAAACAAGAAAAACAGGGTGGCCAATCAGTTACGGTTCCAAGTACAGTAACAAAGTTAAGTTTCAAACTTTACTTTTCAACTTCACTTTAAAGCAAATGAAAGAAAACACGAAGAAATAAGTTTCCGAGTTCTCGAGTGGTAGGTAAGTGACATAGACAACTAGAGAAACTTCACATTTTACGGGCGAAAAGATGTATTTCATAAAGACTATGTATGGCATGTTTGCATACTTATAAAAAAAGCGTGCATCATATAAACTATGACTACCTGCTAGTAATCCACCGAATGCCAGTCACAACCAATAATGAATCTTTTCTCCATTTTAATGCATTAAAATTGCCCTCAATTGTTGCAAAATAGCCGGTAAAAACAGTAAAGTACCCGGAAAATGTATTTCTGTAACTAACTGGCGATCCTATTTTCCTTTTAAAATATATTCCTATTTTCCCTAGCTCATTTAAAATTAGTTATTTATTTGACTCATTAGACTGATAAACTGCTGAATTCCTGAAATTCCGAACACATTTGAGTTAGAATTTAGTCTTAGATTCGTTAACATCGACACCGAAATCATAAATTTATAATGCTCTTCGAGTATACTGGTGCATTACAAAATCGGTAGGCAGGCTATATTATCAGGCGAGATCTTTATCTCGCCGGTAAAAGTAGGAGGTATGGTGTTAGGAATGAGTGGTTTACGAAAGAATGTTGAATGGATGCTCCGGTAATGGACAAGCATATATGAAAGGAGCCAGCGCACGGGTTCGCCGTGATCAAGTCCACGATTTTGTTAGTAGTAAAGAGAATCAAGTCTATGGTGGTCATACGACCCCATTCTTCCTAGTCAGCACCTCATTCGTACTTTCAACTTCTTAGCCACAAGTTCATTTTTTCTGCTTGTATTAGATTCTAACATTAAATTTAAGAGTTACATCAAGGTTTCTGCACATAACTGCTAACTGTAACATTAGAAAATAACAGCTTGATTTCTTCGATTCCTTTAAAGCTTACGGAGTCATAATTTTTCCCAGCTCTTTCACGGCAGTTTCTAATTCCCGGCCCTATCCCAACTTTCTCGGGTGAGTGGTCACCCTGGAAGATATACTAGGCAAAGGGAATTACCACAAAATATAATCCAATATAGAGGGTGGTCAGTGGTGGAGAATGTGGATGTGACATGGATTACAAATACGTTCTGCTCACACGATCATAGCTTTAGGGCAATCACGATGAAAATGGGCTTATACTGAGGTCATTTCGAACTACAATCTCTGAAAGTATTTTATTTTCATCTATTTAAACTCGTGATACAAATCGGTTTTAGGTGCTCAATGAAGTATACACAAGAAAGTATAGCATGATATATGAGCAAAAGTTTCAATACATGTACACACTTATAAGCTTATCTTTACGCTTTGATTTTTAAATTAAATGCTTATATAATGAGAGAACTGAATTGTAAATTATCTTCTCAAGTATTCTTACATTCTAGTTTTCAAAATTGTTCATCTTTGTTGTTCTAGCTTCCTTAATTGCCACTAAATTATACATAAATGCACCCAAAAACAGATTTCTCTCACCCTCATCATCGCAACAGAGATGCACGCCACCATAAGAGCTTCTCGACTATGACTAGGCAAGCCAAAGATCAAGAAATTTCACACAACATAAGCTTCAGTCATGCATCGTATAAATTTGGCTGAGTGTTTCACATAATTGACATACTTCCACAGAGTAAGTTTTAAGGTTCAAGCACAACACTTACAAAAGATGAACTAGCAATATTAATGACTACAAGCATAGGAGAAACCTGGAATGGAAGCAGTCAAAATCTCTATAGCATCTTAGATTGTAAAATAAAACCAGGAAAAATGTGTCACAGATAGTATTTATTACCTTGTTTAATTCTGTAGTTATGCAATGATAAATGAAACATTTAATGTCATTAAATTGCTGAATTCGAAACCATAAACAATTAATGCATATTCAAGTGGATGTCCATTTCCATGCATGCTTGTGCATCTTCACTGACGAATAATTGCATCAAATTTATCAGCAGGTTTTCAAGATTCAGTTAGAACAATCCTTGAATCCCTCCATTCCATGAGTCAAGTTCTCAAGAAACACTCCCAGAGTCAAGTTCAGCTTGCTCTTTCAACAGCTCATTTCCTCAATTTTTATACTGTGATATTACTACCCTTTCAGGAAGTTAATTTTCCAAAAAATACGATCATGCTAATTTCCAACTTCATTTGCAAACATATTTTCCTTCATCCTTACATGGTACAGGAGTCACAGGGTTACTATCTTCATTTTTCGTGGGAAACCAAAATGTCACCTAAAACCCATCTTTCAGCTTGCAGAAATCCTGATATGAATCAGGGTTTCAGCAAACCATTCAAAATCCTGATATGAATCCACGCCTGTATTCAAATGTTATAAATTCACAAGTGTATTTCGAATGAAATTTGTGTCAAAATTTAAAGTAGACAACAATGTAAACAAGATATACACCAAAGAGGGTGAAGGAGGGCACCACATCTTTAAATCAATTGCTGATACCATTTAGGTATATATGCTAAGGGTAAAAGTATTATGAGCTAAGGACCACCAATATGCATAAGCCTAATATAAAATATGCTTCTACATAATTAGCAAGAATTTCTGCTTGAGGCTTTCGCAGCACTGTTACGCTGGTATCTCCATGTTTGCCATGGAGATACTAGCAAGAATACATCTCATATAGAAAAACAATTCTAGAGAGAAATTATTATCAAGAATGATGATCTACATTCACAAAATTCTAATAAAATTACAAAATTTCAATAAAAAATACCTGTATAAATACCTAAATAAATTTTTTTTTCTTCCCCCTAAAATCCATTTTTTCCCACTGGTCTGTAGCAAATAATAACCAGTGCAACTAGTTATACTTCATGAACTACATGCAAACATATTACACTCCCCAGATTAATAAAAAAGGAAAAAAAAATTCCAGAATTATTATATGACACTGAATATTTTTCATCGAGTAAAAACGATAGATAATAATTGTGACTTGCTAAAGAGTTATTCCATTTCAGCATTGGAAGTTGGTCTACTAACAAATGTAGAATGAATAATGGAATTGTAATACAAGCTATTATTTTCAAGTGGTCACTGATAATTTACAATAGAATTGTGTTTTGTGAAACATTAAAGAGTACCTACATACAGCATACAAGTGTTATAACAGAATTGTTTGCCAAAAAGAATTGGAAGTTCATAATTAAAATGCCTCCACAGTGAAATGATGCCAAGCACATTTCATAGATACATATTCTCAAATAATAATTACATATAAGAAAATAAAGCTTAACATTGCAGTTTCCTTGGCTTTTATATCAAATAATGAAATTTTTCTGACGGCACTAGTCAAAGCACGGCATTAAAATCAATTGTCCTGATAGAATTAACTTTTCTATGATTCAATATGAAAGCATGTAGGTAATTTTAAATTAAAATACCTAATCATTTTCCTCAACAGTCAACCACAAAATGTTTGTTTCAATAATGTTGACCGCATTCTGTACATCCACATGAAGCCAAATCTTCTGTCTTCATTGAAGTAAAATTACTAATGTAATTAGGTAGATAGCTTATTTTTCTGGATTTATTTTCTTATTAAAATGAAAAGTTTCCACTGAGTTAAGCTTGAGACTATTTGTTTCAACATGCACAAGTTTTAGCCATAATCATAGGACAACCTCATGAAAGCTTATGATTTGATCATATATACATTGATAATAAACTCTACCTTATATATTTTCTAATGAACATAAAAAGACACCTTGCCACCTTTCGGTGAGATTTCCTTCAACTTCGGTGAGATTTCCTTCAACTTCTAGCAAAAATTGCAGCAACTTCAACAAATAATTCGCCTGGATTCCAAATCACACTTTCAAGCCTAAAAGTCAATAACTATTAGCGATGGGTCGGTTTGGTTCTTCGCTTCAAGGCTCCACCACTTCTAGAGATTGGATTCGGAACCAAAACAAAAAAGTAAAGCACCGAAATCCTCAGCAAGAAAATTACTTCGATTAAAAATTGAACGCTGAAAGCGGTGTAAGTGCATTGGTGAAATCATAATATAATTCCCGCAGAGTAACCAGATTCACGCATAAAAAGGAATATGCACATGATTTACTACAATTATTTTCAACTCTAGTAAGAGATAAAAGACCACCTAATTTAATGTTTTCTATTTGATAAAAGTCATATATGCAATCAATTCTGTAAGATGAAGCAATGCTGAGCCTAAACGTCTCTTGGCAACTTTGGTGTCGATTGCCACTTTTGGGTCCAAGCGTGTAATAGACTTTGTGAAGGAAGAAGCCAGGGGCGTTTTATTAAGAATTTTGGACACCATGCTCTTCATAAATGTTTGGTATTTATGCTGGAACCCTAAGATATTCTTCTTGGACACCTTACATTGACACAGAGCTTTCTTGGTTCCGTAACCAATGTCATCTTTCTGAGGTAGCAGCAGATTACCATCGTCAGTCAGATCTATCTGGAAGATGGTCTGACTCTTCATGACTTCAGTTACCACAAATTTACTCACAAAATCTCTGACAAGAGATTGGAGGGAAGTATAAAGAAAAGGAACTAATGGGGCATCTGACTGAAATTTCATTAGAAACGGCTCTACTATAGTGGCCATAGTCTCAAAGAAGGCGAGAAGAACTCTCAGCATCTTGTACCTCAAACACTCACTAACTGGTAGATGTTACTATCAGGAATTGCAGTTGTAAGCTTTGGTTTTGCCTCCCTGTTCCTTTTTTACCTTTTCTATGTCCTCCACATATGCTTCATCAGCTGGTAAGATTTGTTGTGCCCTGGCTGCCACCATTTTATTTTTGACCCACCGCACGGCACAAAACTTCAGCGGGAAAATGGAGGTACCCATAATGTTGGTAAATCAGCTCACCAAGAAGGAAAATTTTTTGATAGATTACACACAGCTCTCAGACATTGGACTAAGTTCCAGCCAGCACTAATACAACCCGTCTTGAAGGCACCATGAATGGTATATAAGCCAAACATCCCAAAGTCCAGAAGTGCAGGATCCTCTGGGTCACCCTTGACTTTCAGCTGACTTTTTAGATCCTTTAAGAATGCCTTATTTACTTTAGGGTCGTCCAAGAAGACCTGAAAAACTTGCCCTTTCAACAAAATTTGGACTGGGATGCACCTGCTTCAAATGCTGTTAGCAGATCTTCTGAGGCACTTTTGCCTAAAAACACTGATGTAACACTGTTACACTGATTCGGAAGCGTCCGCTCCGATATCATAGTGCAGCGTGTTCTCTGATATCGCGGCGCCTAGGTGTCCAGTGCTATTCCGAAATTAATTAAAGGAGGGAAGTAGAAGGGGATACATGATTGTGCCACAAGGCTAATCGTCTTTCCGATGCTACCACAATTCACAACGTCCGTCTTTTTCAAATATCTCCAACGAACTCACTGAAATAATTCTTCTATCTCATCTAGGTAATTTTGCAAGCAGCATTCACAAATCAATTTGCCATTGTTGGAAGCAATCAGGAAAGTCATTTTCCAATTAGCCAAAATTTCGTGGAAGAATTCAATTTGAACAAAATGGTATTTATTGGACAATACACGAATTATAATTAGCTGGGGTTGCCATTGTACAGTGGCCCTATCAGCTTCGAACCCGAGGGCCGTGATTTCAACACTCAGTGACCGCAAAATGTATTTCCGCTCCTTCAAAAATATTTATGCAAATATTAAAACGAGGAGGATAGAGATTAATGGGAGAGAATTGAGGGCCTGAGCGTCAAAGTAATACAAGTGACATCAACACGAAAAACGATATAAGTGCATATTTTCGAAGTTGGTACCATCGGGTACCGTCAGGTAGCTACAGGAAAGGGAATAAAAGTGTTTGAATGTATGGTACTGCAATCTAGCTGCAGAACACTTAAGCTAATTTGCTTTTTGTCATTTTTTACTGGGGTAAAGTGATATGGGTGACACTGGACGATGTTTGTCACTTGTATTACTTTGACTCTCAGGCCCTCAATTATCAAGTATATAGCAATGCACCAATTATCCATTTAGGTTGCAGGCCGAATGGTATTCGTATAATTGTGGGAAATACCACCGCGCATGCGCACACGTTTAGATTTCTCGTAAATTTGGGAACACCAAGAATTCCAATCATACGGCTCTTTGAACGGAATCAAGATTTCTGTGTGGAATTCTGTTTCCGCTGACTGAGATGTACGATCGCATTTTGGAATCAATTCTGATTTCATTTATAGCGGCCATTTTACATGGGAATTAATCCGTGTGGAATTTGCCTTGTTATGCAATTGGCCCCCTGGATTATGTGAAGGGAGAGGGGGGTGGGGTGACGAACCACAAGCTGCGTGCGGGCGCACAGCTACGAAAAGAGTATGAAATGAACAGTGAGCGCAAGGCTACGCTGAGCCAAGAAAAATTCAAGCAAAGGCGCAGGTTAAACCTCTCTCTCTGCCTTAATGGAAATCGGCTGCTGTGTATTTTCCAGTGTTTTTTGGAAAAATACAAAAATTCCCTGAGTTTTCCAGGACAAAATATTTCCCTGAGTTTTCCAGGTCGCCAGACACCCTGCAATCCCTGATTTTCAAAGGTGCCAAATAAGTCCATGTCAATCTTGAAAAAGCATGCAGGAGAGATACACAAACAAAGTTCTGTGATAAGAACCTAACAGAGTTATCAAAGAAATGGAAAATTTTGCACATTTTAGTGAAAATGGTAGCCTACATGAACCAAGTACAGATCAAGGACATGTTACTACTGGAAAGGATGCACAATGATTTTCTAATTAATTTTAATAAATATGGCACTGTTTTTAAGTCTCATGTTATTTCATACGTATATGTTTCTATGAATGTAATGGTTAACTTGGTTCATTATTCAAGATGAAAGGTAAAGGAACAAAAATGCTTAACTCTCAGTATGAAATTGAGCAAATCAAGTGATAAATTCAGAACTATAAGTCAAAACTGGAACTGAGAACTGGAAACAAGAACTGAAGCTTTAAACCAAACCAGAACTGAAAAAAGTGGAACTGACCAATCACTAATCATTATCACAAAATCGATATCCATGTGTTTGCAGCATTTTAGCACAGGAGTGGAATAAGGGATAACTAAAAACAATGGCATCAGCAAGATATTCGAATTAATGTGTGTCATACAGAGTGTAAATAGTCAGAGTAAGAAGATAGCATCGCATCTGAGTAGCTCTCCATTAGGCACCCATTAAGCTACTGCAATACCAAAGTCAAAACCAGCTATACCCAGGGCCTTGTGGAGGTTGTTATGGAACTAAATGAAATCATGAGAGCATAGACATCAACCATTCACTAAACTAATAATCAATTGGATAACATGTCAAGGCACAACCAAAAAGAAGAACAAGGAAACATAAGGGGATTAGGAGAGGTGTGGTGATGATACCTCAGGAGCAGGAAGAAGGTGTTAATACACAGAGGCATTAGACCATTGAGGATCTCCTGGCTGTTTCAGCCACATGAACATAGAGGAACATCCACTCTCTCATCTCCATCCCCACTTGAATATCAGAACTTCGATCAATTCCGTGTACAAAGCCGCTTTCAATCACAGGGTCACACCACAACCTCATAGAGGTAGGGGTGCTGGTATGCTAATCCATGACATAAACAGCTCACCAGAAACCAAATCCAGTACCTCAGCATGTGTATTAAGAATAGCAGTCATCATATCACACCAATTCCTGTCTATTTCTTCCATGAAAATTTCATACCCTCAAGAATACTACATATGTACATATACATTTACTAATGACACCCAATGAGCACACTGCATTTTAAAGTTATTTAACTCAGAGAATCATTTCTTTAAGACTCGAGTGACATCTTTTGTACAATCTTCTCTCTCTTACCCTCTAGGAGCATGCTACCACGAGGACTTCCCCAAGGACTTGCCAGGGGTGCACACAACTTGTAAAGTAATGACATAGAACCAATTACATCAAAAATGCCTACAATTCCAAATTGCATATATGCTACCATTCATGTAATGCTACCTTTTCCGCATCTTCCCAACCTTTCCCTCAACAGGAAATCCCTGACTTATACAGCAATCTGTGAAAGGAGAATTTCAGCACCACAGTCACTCAAGAACATGGCACAGAGGCCTAATCCTTCACTGCACTGGCAGAGATAGAAGTCAGCTCCCAAGGCTTTAACTGCAACCTTTCAACAGGCCCACAACATAATCTTGTACCCCTCCTCCTATTTCCCCTTCAAGTCTTACCATTCACCAATGTACTTATACAATTATTGAACCAAAATATTATTATTGAGAAAGAATGTTTTAATCCAAAACATTAACAAATTGATGTTGCAGAAACAGCATTAACTACTTTTAAAAGTATTTTCTATATTTGTCCATAATTTTTGTTTGTAATGAATTGGCCACATTAGTCATTGAGCTAAGAATACTCGAGAGCACCAAATATGGAACACCTGACATCAGAGAGCTAAGCTCACCTGATTCAAAACAATCTATCAGTCAGCCGAAATTTGTATCTAAATGCTCGGCTAAATAAATGAAGATCCCAAGGAACAACAAATGAAGGCGTGCAGAGGGCATCAAAGGGCTACAAGCATGGGGAAACTTATTGTTAGAGGGCCTACTTCTGATAGAGATAAAGATCACTATCAGAATCAGGCCCTCTAATGGGAACTTAAGTGACAGTAGAGTCACTGAACATCAAGGTGAATACAAGCAACAATTTTATTTCAACTTAAAAAATTAATATAGAAGAGATTGCATGCACTATCATCTTTTTAACAAAGACCAGCTCGGCATTTAAAAATATAAAAGGCAATGCACTAGAATTCCAATATGCAGCAATAGTCACATTTTTTACCACATATATCGTCAGACACTGAAGTAAGAAAACAATTTTCATAATGCAAAAAGTTGAATCAGGAATAAACCATTTAAAGTATTTACAAAGAAATAGAAATATAAGGGAAGACCCCATTGTACCTCAATGATATTGTCAAAAATTCATGACAACATGTATGAAATTAAGAAAGCAGAACTTCATTAATAAAATTTATTTTGGAATTTATGCCAAACGTGAACTCTAGCTTGTCAAAATAACTGAGATATATTTATGATTTCCTAAGAGCTAACCCTGCTGCATACAGTCAATTTTGATCTACATACTATGATGGCAAAGCAGAGAACGGCAAATGACTACCTATGTTAAATTAAATAATCTTTTCATCAGCATTTCAAGTCTAAACTCATTATTTTCTGCATTGATTTTACACATTCTATTGATTGTCAGTTCATTTGCTTCATACATATGTATGTTTTAACTACTCTACTAGAATTTCTTCATCATACGATTTTGCAGATAAATGGAGCATTTATACTAATGAAAATCATAACCAATAAGCTCTCATAAAAATTACCTTACACAATCAGAGTAAAATTTAGTCTTACCTAATAAATCTTCTCCAATCAGTGAGAAAATCTCTTGGGATGATTCTTGCAGTCTCAAAGTTGTATAACTCTAATGATGGACGATTTTTCTCAAGATATAGATCACACAAAGCCTCCCTCTGGGTAGACGCAATCTGACGAAATTGATTTTTCAATGCCTGCCCCTCGTTGACCATGTCCTGCACACAAAAACTCAATTACTTAGTCATCACTATGATAGCATTTCAGTTACAGCTATAAATCTTAAAAGCTCAATTAATCACTTTTAACTAAATACAAGAGAGCCTACTATCCCTGTTTTTCATACAATTCCATTAATTTGGAAATAAGGCCAAAACTACACAGCAACATTACTAAGCTACTTAGGATTAATATATATTTAAAAATATTTAAATTATGGATGAGCCCTTAACATTATTTTTCCAATTACCAATGTTTGGCTTTAATAATCCAATGAGGCATTCCACACCTAATGAGGCATTAGAGAAAGGTAGTTAGGGCTGAAAAATATCTCCGCAAAAGTTTTAAAAACTTAATTTAATTCATCATTAATTAAAATGGCATTAAAATTAACAATATCTTCAGAATTATTCTTTATCAATCCAAATTTTTAGACAGAAAAGCAAGTTGGTTAACCTCGTTTCCATTCGATGCTCCCCTTGGATTAAATCACAATAAATTTGCTGAGCTTAATTTGATGCAATACATCCTGATGGAGCAGCTTAAAATGTTGGCTACTTTGGAAAGGTACACATATTTTTTATGATTTTTACACAAAATTATAGGCAGCAGAACATTCAGTTGACAAATATAAAGCTTAATGTTCAGAAAGTCTTGAGTGTGAAAAATAGGTACTAAAAAGAAAAAATGTAACTAATACTGCTGCTAGATACTGATAAACAGATAACAGAGTATCAATCAGTATTTCTATAGGAAATTATTATTGGCTAAGCCCTAGTTTAATTTTTTTGTGGCATGAATCCCACCCTGGCTCTCAGCAACAGAATAATAGAAAAGCAAACTTAATATCAGATTACTACAAAAACAGGACTAAGTGCATTCCACGGTAGTCAATTCTTTTAGTATATGCATAGACCAATGATAACCAGAATTCAGATAATTTAGACTCCCGAATGCCATAATTTGATTAGACTAAATAATTTGAAAAGTCCTCCAGTAAATAGTGCAGGCATTTTCTTAAGGTGGGACAACGGCATCAACACTTCTTCATCCCACATATTTTCCAGGCCATTTTTTTTTGTTTCTTATCACTAAAATAAAATACTAATAATTAATTTTGCTACTATGTATAGGTTTTTTACGGTTGGCTCACATCAGAACAAGATGCAAAACAAGGATGCAGGAGCATAATTAGTTAGGGATATCACCACGGATGCGCAATGTAATCAAGAATACGAAAGGAAATGGGAAAGTACTCGCTGTTATGATCATTTATCATTACAAATATCTTGAAAGATATTAGATGCTTGCTTAGTGTCATTTTCTCTCACGTAAAACATTTCTTCACACATAGCTTTAAATATCCCTACCACAAGCACGTTCACATTTTTATTTTATTTGGGTGAGCTGACATCAATCAGCAACTGGGTACATATAAATATTTACTCAAGGGATACTTTGGGTTTGTTACTGATTGCCGGAGTTTGCATGAATGAAAATCCTTTTTGCCGCTAGCAAAAGAAGGACGAAAACCACAAAAATAATCCTAGTAGGGGGGGAGTCCTCTAATGGTACAATTTAATTTTTTACTAACTACAGTTTATTTATGATTTGATAATCTTTATATCAAAATGTTATAATCATAGATTTAGACATGTGAAAAACCCAACTATTCATTATTTCGGTGCAAATCTTCCATTTTACCTAAAACCTAAAAATTTACAGGGGTTGGGGGAGGGGGGCTGAAGCCCCTCAAGCCCCCCCTGGCTACATGTCTGTGGGAAGGCAAGTTCTTACACAGACTAAAGTCATTCTTGACACTCTATACAGCTGGGAAATTTTACCCCAGATGATCAGTACTACCCAGCCCTCCTCCAAAATATTATTACTTCCTTAATGATGCTGTTGTTATTATTATAACTGGTATTATTCCTACAAACTGCACGAGGCTCAATGCATATGGTTTGTATAACTTCTGAGACATCAAGGAGCATTGTATTGCATTTCATATTGTCATCATATAAGATTGGAATACCATGCCCCTAACTAGTAAAACCAGATAAAACTAAAAAGAAACTATAAAGGAAACAGTTGTAGGCTTTATCATGTGGAATTTATTCATTATGGAAGAATTAAGATTACTTTGTTAACTCCACTTATTATTTATTACCATGACCCAGATTTCAACACCTGAAGATGACACCAAGTGTTGAACCCCGGGTCATGGTAATAAATAATTAGTGGAGTTAACAAAGTTACCTTAATTCTTCCATAAAAAAACTATCTCCAAACAAATGGCATACTATTCTGATGCCAATTATGACACAAAGGTAATGACTTTTCTAAAAAACTGGAATAAGTATTTCGATAAAGCCACAAAAATGATTCCTCATTGAGTCATTTTTTTTAAACCCTTATATGTAGTTCCAAAATTGTCAACCGCCATTAATGCAGAGCTGTGCTTTCATGTTGAGTGTCAATTTTTTTTCCTAAATATGTCCCCATAAAGTGTGGGTGCACCTTACATGCACAGCTCTGTGCATCCACCAATGCATCTTTTATACCTCCAAATAATAGTATATATCACATGAAACATTTCTTACATTAACTATATAGCTTCATCCAAATACCAAAGGAAGCTGTTCACCAGCATTAATGAGATATTTAAAAAAAATGTAATTCAAATAAAGTCAATAAACTTATATATAAATTAGTCAAGTCAGTACTATCATTCACTTGACCTGAGTTTTGGGACACAGGAAATGCTGCTTGCAGTGAACAGAACTTTATTCTCGGATTTGCTTTGTTTTGTGGGCTCTGGTATCCCAGCATGTTTCATCTCATGCAAATTTCACCACTGTTTCTCTCTTTGGCATCCCACATCAGAACGTGGAGATCTTAAATAAATTACTAATATTTATTGGGATTACATTATTCATAGCCTTGTTTTAACCTCACAAGCTTAAGATTTTTAGAAGACTGCTAAGTCAGTTGAGTCAAAATAATGATGACATTTGAAGAATTTTAGAAGACTGTGAAGTCGGTAAAGTCACAATATTGATGAAATTAAGCAGCACATAGGACTGACCTAACGTTGAAAAAGGATATATTTGATTTATTCATTTGATTTAATCCTTATGGCAATTATTCTGTTCCTTAATCAGGTACCAGATGGAGGCTCAAGAGCTGAACACACAGCATATTCTTATTAAATGCGCTATCTAGTTTCTTTTTTATTAAAAGCAGACTAATTTAGAAAACCTTCAGCATATTTAAAAAACCAAGATACTACTGTAGAAATTATCACATATAATAAACTTCAGGAAATGAATACGTAGATTGCAGAATGGACAGATTTTCGAATGTCATTTTTTCCACAGACAATATGGGACATTAATGTCATATTTGTCCGAATATAACCCTCCCCACTACTTTAGAATTTGGAATTTAGGAAAAACTTAATTCCTATCATGGGCTATCCTTTTCATGCAAGGTACTCTTCATTAAATACAAAAAATAGTGATTCAATGCCAACTCTGAATTTATGAATATATGTACATGAATAAATGACTGAAATGTCCAACATCCGCTTAACATATATTGCCTACAAGTACTTATTACTTGGTGAAAATTTCGTCAACGAATCTGCATTATACACTAAGAAATGTTACCCATAATTTTTCAACATGAACCTAGTAAGTTCTGATGCACGGAAAATATTTACGACGATTTTGTGTTGCAGGTTACATTATGTCATTTCTGCTTTGTAATAGGGCTATAACAACATCATCATGAAGAAACTTTAATGAGATGATAACACGTACATAAACATTGTTGCAGCCATGAGCTACGTTCTTCACCTTCACAATGTGCATCACAGTTGTGCAAGGGCCGAAAAATATTTATGACACATTTGTGTTGCAGGTTGCATAACTATGTCAGGAAATCGAGGGGGGAAAAGTGCAATTTTATCACACTAACTGTAAAAACAAAATGAATTGCCATTTACTAGTAATAGCCTCCAAGTACTAGAGGTTGTTGTGACTTTAATGTTGCCAAAAGGAATGCACAAGAAGATCAATAAGATCAAATTAATACTCTCCTTCATGGACAATTTTTTTCAATAAAAAATAACAAAAATATATTTTTTCTAGCACTAACATAGTAACAGAAAGCAAATTGCTGCTTACATATCCATCAAATTTACCTAGAAAATCTACCTAAACTCAATGTCCAGGATGAACTTCTGGTGGCAATTATTGAGCAAACCGCCCCATGCAAAGAATTTTTATAGCTTACTTTAGTTTGAGCCTCTCCCCTATTACTTAAAATAGCATTGCAATAATTAAAAGAACCCATTTAAATTACCCTAGCCTATTCTAAACACAAATTTTTGGGTTAAAAAATAAATTTATAATGAACACACAATTCATCTGGATGGGAATTCAAACTCAGACCCCCTGATTTGACAAAGGTTACTTGAAATAATTAAGCTACCCAGGTGTTCACTTTCACAGTGAATTTTATCAGGGCTTTAAAGGAACATAATTCCTCCATAGCAAGCAATGCTCGCTGAAGTTTCATGCTTCAAATATGTTTTTTTTTAAACATTGCGGTGTCACTGTAAGGGAAGCTTCCAGGTTTAACCCTTTCGAGAGAGCAGAATTCTCTTCTATGGATGTCTACGGAACTGAGTACCAAGAGACTCTTCCTTCCTCTCTGTACGGACCATTTTTATAAGGCATCCGTGGAGAATGTTCTCGCAGGTCTACACTCACACTGAGCTCCTACCTTTTTCGACCCCTCTTAGCGGGGACCTCGCCATTATCTCAGACTCTGGGGGCAGTTATGCTCCACCCTTTGCAGATTTACAACCTTTCCAGCAGCTTGGGTTCGTGGTCAACTAATTGTTTATCTGTTGGTTTTACTACATGTATATTTATTGCTTGCTCTCAAATTGTAGGCTTTGAAGTGAATTTCTCGTTTTTTACTGTGAATTTACAAATTTTAAACAAAACTTTACCATCAATATTTACATTATCAAACATTGGAATGTTATTTATCTTAATATCAATATTTCAGTTAATATTGATGGTAGAATTTTGCTTAAAAGTTGTCACCACTCACCACAAAACAAGAAGATCAATTCTTTTTTATATTTTTTGCAAAAGCAACAAATATTTATTTAGCAACATCACTGAATCAACAACCATATGACTGCGGACCCTTGCCGCAAAGAGGGTGCTAATAAGAAGAAGGGTCCAGATACCTGCTCCCGGATTCCGAGGGAAAGGCCTGATCCCTGCAGCGTTGGGTCCCAAAATTTATAAGCTGTGTACCTGCGAGCGCCAGAAAGGGGGGAAAGCATAGCGTTGCATATATGCAACATTCGTAGCGAAAGGGTTAACTGTGTGGTGGTCATTTTGTGGCTCATCTCACGTTGCAGTGAGCATATTAAGGAGCAAAGACGCTGGCTAAAATGGGGAACAATTTTTGAGCCCCAAACGGCTCACCATGCAGCTAAACTGGAAAGCCTTCCAAGAAGCAACATAATCCTGTGAAAGCCTTTAATCAAATCAATGAGTCACTATATACAGCAACCATTTACCTCACATTTGCTGCATTTTTCTGCACTGAACAGATGTTCTGGAGCTCCTGGGAAATATCCCTTTAAAATCGACCACACTGCTTCAGGTACTAGTCTACGATTGCTGTCCTTGGGACACAAATTTCCTAAAATTTTGAACCAATATAGTCATGAGTACATTTATGCATAAAAATAAACTTAAAAGAGTATAATGATTTATCAGAAACCCAAAAGAAAAAAATTGACAAAAATGCACTATGCATTTTGGTTAATATAAAATTCATTACAGCCAGGATAATGCAAAATACATATAAAATTATCAGTCAATATTCTCCCACAGTATACATCTTTGAATTTATTTTACAATTAGCCCAATTAATACTTATTTAATACTGATAAATTTGTGTAAATCTTCTATGAATGTCAAGTATAGTGAATAGATGATCCAAACATCATTCATTCACACGTGAAACAATTAGTAGACAAATTGAAAAACGTCAGGATTTTTAAAGCTCATTGCCCATATAAAAATTGAAATGACCGAATGGCGCACAACTGGGACCAATTATTTTTCACCTCAGATAATTACACAGCCTTTTCATTCTGTAGATCAGTTTTTAACATTAATGCCAGGAAACGAACATGGTCAGGTTAGAGAGCCTATAGCACATTCCACATTTTTATTATACCACAGCACTAATGGATAACAGTGTTGCCGGCTCTACACTACTCTCTCTCCCACTTTCCTTTAGCCAACTGCTCTTGCACTGCTGATTGCAGCCCTAACCATAAATATTGGCTCATTACCTACATAAAAACATTATCCATGCACTGGAGTATTATTGTATAGATAAATCATACAGGGTTTTGCGGTTGAGTTCAACAGATTTTCACGCCTGTCATGCCTGTATGGACACGTAAAGAAATGCCACTTGGTACCAGGCTTGACCATACGGACTTGCGAAGTTTGAATGTGTATAACTTCTGTAGTCTTTGTTATTGAGTTGTAAAATGTTCAAGGGATAGGTTTTCTATATCATTAGACAAATCTGTATTTTTATTTCATAGGCTTGCATTTGATAATATACTAGTTAGTGCTAGAGGGCATGAATATGCAACCATCATGAGTGACATAAATATGCTACCATCAGTAAGAAGAGAGATTTAGCTTGAAAACTGTTTTTGAAATATGTATTGCCATTGAGCCATAAATGGCTCACTTACGGTCATTTGAACAAAAATGTTTGTATTTCAGTCACGTAAAAATTTATGAAATAAATAAATAGCAATGTGGAAAATGTTTACATTTTTAAAAAGTTACATATCAAATGGGGATATATTTTCTCTATATGGTGATTCCTCAATTATGTAGACAGTTTAAAAATATCGCACATCTGGCAATACTGCACTTGAAATGCCATGTGCTAATGCACTGGAAAGATAATGCCATAACAGCCCATAGTAAAGTGAAAATATGGAATGCACTTTAGTAAAATTAATAGTTAAATACCATAACCAATGCCACAGATTACATAAGGAGCAATGAACACATAGTACACTAATGCAAAATGTCATAGGTAAAATTAATAGGCAAGCTTACCATGAGTACAAACAATATCACAGTTGAAACCTAGAGTCAGTTCTTCATCTTTAACCCCAATCTCACCAGACCCATTACAGGAAGCTTCTTTGCCAGTTGGTACAGATTCCCCAGATTCTGTGGGATTTTCATCCCCATCGCCCACGCCACCATTGTCAACCTCATTTCCTTCCTCTTCATCCCTTTCCTCAAGGGCCATTCGCCTCCAAGACCGTAAAGAGGCTTTCCCAATCCAGTATCCACTTTCAGTGCTGGAAAGTGATACAATACAAGAAATATACAAGAATAGAATTAAATACTAGAATAATAGTGATACAATAGAAGAAAAAGTAAGTTGTAATAATAATAATAACATTTATTTGCCTAGTAGATCAAGTTACAAAGTTTGCACACAATATAAGGCACGTCAGGAAATAATGAAAGTAGTAAACTAAGTACATATACATAAATGGACAGCACTACAAAAAAGTTACCATTGCACAGCACTATAAATATTAATTCATCAGTGATCAATAAAAAGATGATTAGCTTGTAAGGGATCTGCCATAAACTCATTGACATCATAGTAGAGCTTTTCTCTTAGAAGAGCTTTTAATTGTCTTTTAAAAGCATCACCACTCATGGATTTTATGGGAATGGGCAGATGATTATATAATTGAAGTCCCAACCTCCTCAAACCGTGTAAACATTAAGTGGTACTGGCATATGTTATGTGTAAGTCATTATGGCTTCTCGTGAAGTGATGTTGAATGTCTTGGTTTTTAGAAAAAGATGATACGTTACTATGGATGTACATGACAGCAGATAGAATTTAGATGCAAGGAATGGGGAGAATATTTAGCTTCCTGAAAATAGGACGGCATGGGGCATTGTAGGGCTCTTTGGCCATTAGTCGAATTGTTCTTTTTTGAATTTTAAAAATATTCTTCGCATGATGGGAAGAGCCCCAGAAAAGGATACTGAATAGTAAATTGGAATAGAATTCCCCATAGTACAAAGTAGTGAGGACGTTTGGTGAAACAGTATCTCTAATGAATCTAATTAAGTAGCAGATAGAACTTAATTTACTTAAAAAGTGATTAACATGTATCTCCCAGCTCATGCATGCATCAAAGTGAGTATGTACCAAGAAATTTTACATTGCTTACTTGGGGTATAGATGAGCCATTCACAACAATTAAAATGTTATTGCAAGCTTTCCTCTTATACCAAAAATGAACAACCTGATACCTGCTGATGTTCAAAGTTAATTGGTTCTACGCACATCATTCAGATAAATGGAGGGAGATAAGTTTACCATTGGAAATAGCATAATTAAGGTTACTTGCAGACACAATAACATTGGTATCATCGGCATAAAGTATTGGTGTAGCCCCTTGTACATTACATAGCCTGTTAGGGATATCATTAATATAAATAATGAAAAGAATAGGGCCAAGGATTGATCCTTGGGTACGCCACAAGAAATCTTCTTAATTTCAGATCTACATTTGACACCAAAATTTGTAATGAGGATGATGGGAGAAAAATTGGATTGGGAAAAGAAATGTAAAAAAAATTGGAATTGATGACAGGAGGTCTGGGTAAAGATATCATTAAGGAAATAGTAAGAAATTATACTACATACTGAAAATTACCCTTCAAGATCCCCAAAACGAACCTGTGTCTGAGGAAAGACAATAATAAATTGGAAGTCATTGAGAATATGACCTAAAAGCTATGTTTTTTCAATGAATATGCAATAAGGAAAGATTGCAGTATACTGAGAAAGATAAATGAGGATAATGCACGGACATGCAATACTCAGCAGTGGAAGATCCAGCAGACATTTGAAGAATGAACACATAAAGGATGAAGAATGTAGATGGGTAGGTGCACGTTATGTTCCATGATTTTTTAATTGTTTTCCATAAAGATCTGGCCACAATATATAATTCAATATTTTTACACGATTAAGTATTTAAAGAGAGAGTATTTAAAATGGAATAAGGTATTTGTGCAGCATTTTGAGCAATACTCACCTTTCACCACAAGATTTCAGGAGAGTAGTGATTGTTTGGGCATCTTGGGCAGTCTTAGTTCTCAAGCGTATAGATTTGCATCTTGAAGTAACACATTCTCTACACATACTCTCCCGGCCTCTTAATCGAGGCCCACCACCATATTTCTCATAGATTGTATCCGCCTAAAATTAAATAAAAAATAAGATAACATTCAATACCTACATGAATAATTAAAAATAATTTCAAAACATCATACATGGCAATAAACAAATTGAACTGAAAAATTTAAATCAAAGGCTCAAGCCTCTCACCACAGGTTTCCAAACCTTTATATCAATTTTAAAAAACCTTTATAAAGTCATCCTGCTCAAATTTAAACATGGAAAATTTCTACTTAGAGTAACAAATTGAATTCAAAGTTTGACAGATTTTGGCACAGTTAATTAAAACATTGTTTTTTCATCAAATTTGATTTGACAGTAAAATGTATTTTGTCAAATTTTGATACTTATTCACAAAATGCTAACAAATGACCCGACTGAATTAAAAGCCAATAAAACATTTTAGAGAGAACCATGAATTAGCCACAAGTTAAGTTTTTTCATCTTTAACTACATATTAACCATCAATATATGTAAAGCAAAAGCAACCAATGACTTGATGCTCAAATGGCAATTATAAACCTTTAACCCTTTCACTTAACACGTGGCATTTTTATTTTTAACTCTCAGACATTGGGATAACTTTTAAAAACTTCAACTACAGGGTGTCCGGTGAATCTCAATTTCTTTTTTCCTTGAATTTTCCAGGTTTTCCAGGCAAATTTTTGCATTTTCCAGGGTCTTATTGCACTTTTTAATTAATTTCTAATAAAATCAGCATAGATATTTTGCCAATATGAAAAATACGAGAAATGTCGGTACCTATTTTGAGTTAAATAATAGAGTACACGAGTAATGTGGAGTATTACTGGTTTTATATTAACTAACAAATAAACAAAAACGGTTAACTGACAACAAAATTTAAGTCGGGTGCAATTTGAACACAATAAACTAGATTCAGGATAGTTTGATAAAGAACTTGCAAATAATAGAAACGTGTGATTTTTTTCAATGAGGGCATTTCCGATTCAACTTCAGCAACGAATTTCTTGGCTTTTCAAGAAATTATGTTTTTTTGGTTCGCAGCTCTTGAAATATTTGCAGTAACTCTTTCTTTTTCATTTTCCCTTTAGACCTTGGTACCTTTCCTCTTCTCCGCTAAGGCTTCACTGTACTTTGCATGGGCAAGTCGGAAAACTGTGAATTAATTACTTTGTGATAGGTATGGATCTACGACCTGAAAGAATTCAATTAGAACAAAATTGTACTTGTTCGACAATACACGCATTATAATTAGCTGGGGTTGTCCCTGTACAGTGGCCCTGTCTACTTCGAACCCGAGGGCCGTGATTTCAACATGCAGTGACCGCAAAATGTATTTCCACTCTTCAAAAACATTTCTGCAAACATTAAAATGAGGAGGGTTGAAAATATTGGGAGAGGATTACCAATTAAGTATGTAGCAATGTCCAATTATCCATTTAGGTTGCCGGCCGAATGGTTTTCGTATAATTGTGGGAAATGCCACCAAACATGCGTAGACGTATATATTTCTCATAAATTTGGCAACACCAAGAATTCCATTTGTGTGGCTCTTCGAATGGAATCAAGATTTCCTTGCAGAATTCTGTTTCTGCTGATGGAGATATACAATCGCATTTCGGCATCAATTCAGATTCCATTCGTAGCAGCCATTTTACATGGGAATTATTCAGAGTGGAATTTGCCTTGTTATGCAATCGGCCCCCTGGACTGTGAAGCAGTGACGAAGCCCAAGCTGCGAACAGGCACAGCTACGAAAAGAGTATGAAATGAACAGGGAGCACAAGGCTACGCTGACTGCGAGCAGAGCATAATGCAATCAAAGCGCTTAAACCTCCTTAATGGAATTCGGATGCCGTGCATTTTCCAGGATTTTTCAGAAAAATACAAAAATTCCCTGAGTTTTCCAGGACAAAATATTTCCAACAATTCCAGGTTTTCAAGATTTTCCAGGTCGCCGGACACCCTGAACAGATTTATGCACATATTTAAATATTTTGTTTCTTCTAGTAACTACATAAGTCAAAAACATTTTTAGATGCTCATAATTAAATCCTGTTCAAATAAAAAAATTAACATGAGACAGAGCAATTTTTTTATAAAATGGAGTCTGAACAAATGAACTTTGTTTATGAGCCAATACATTGGCACCTAGAGTATTTAAGGCTTCCAAAGGAATATAACAGCTCACTAAGTGTCTAAGGGTTAAATGAGAGTACCACTGCTAACATAATTTTAACTTTTAAGGTGAGGAGTAATGTTTTTCAATATAAACAACAAAATATTTATAAATAACATTGAAACCAATTATTCAAGAGCATATCCTGATATGTATCACATTTCTAAATTGATGCCTGTTAATGATTCTAATGACAGCAACATACAAAGAAGGAAATGATTCAAAACACTTGTGTACATTGCACACTGTGCCATTATCATGGTCGTTTAAGTCTAAAATTGTCTACTCAGCTCCTATAACATTCTCCAACAAGCATCAGAAGTCATTAAATATCAAATTCCATTATTCCATGGGAATTCATGGCATTTTTATAAATATGCTGCATATTATTTGAAACAGTGACTAGGAAATTAACCAGTGTCACTAAGAACAAGAAATAAATACATAATAGAAGGAGCAGCAATGGAAGATAAGTTTCACTGATGACATAATTAGTGATTCAGACACATCATCAGTGCTTACAAATCCCATTCACTGTGCCATTAAACTCCAGGTCATCAAAACAGCTTCAAAATGCAGTCTCAAAGGACCTTCTCGACTAATCATTTCCACTTTTGGCATCAAAAAAACTTCTACCAACTTAAGAAAAACCTTGAGCCAATTCCATATCTAAGCTGGCCCACTGTATTCACTCACAGCGATGGTGCTGATACACTTCGTGTCCGTAACTGCATCTGGTTTAAGACGACCATGAGGACACAGAAGATTGATGTGGTCCACCAAGGGGATCTCCTTGCATTTACTTCCCTTATCTTTGGAGTCATCGTCATCTTCTTCCAACCACTTCGTAAGCCAGTCTACTGATAGGAAATCCCAGTCGACATCTTCCTTTGATGTTTCATCTGACAAGTTCACTGGCAATACATCATAAATTGAGCGAATCTCAGCTTGCCTCTCTTTGCCACTCTGGACAATTAGATCCTGAAATAATAATCAATTCTATTTTCAGCAAGAATATATCCTATACTCTCCTAGCACAAATATATTATGTATTTCCTTAAAAAAATTAACCAGTTAATAATGTTAAAAACTACACCAATAAGAGTAAAACAAGAAAATTAAACGATTTTCTTGAATTATCTCACTGATGAAATAACAGACTAGCTTGAGTTTTCTTTTATCAGGCTTGATGACATCAGTTCACAGAAATAAATTTGCTTTCATGGCATAAAATTTTGATAAGCAAAATTATTATTCCACATCTGCAAACAAATCCTAATCACTCAACATAAAGGAATCCTACTTATCAATTTTGAATTTGCTTATTCTTGGTTCAAGCAAGTAATCAAAAATAAAGATCACTAATTTGAAATTTTCTCATCAAAGCCAAAACAAGATCCAAACAACAACCAAGGTCATACCTATACAGTTCTTGCATATAGCTCCATTGCATTTTAACGTAAAAAATAATAATAATAGAATTTTGAAAGAATAAAAGGTATGTCTTATTCACATCTGTGACACAGCCAGGGGGGATACCATAGGGTTTCAGACCCCATGGAACCCTCCTCCCTCGGCCCCCTTCCCCAAAAATTTTAAATAAATAAAAATAAGGCATAAAAGGAGAGTATTATTTTTTCAAACAATAATGATGAATTCATTCTTCATGAATTCAATTAGGACAACTTTTTAAAATAAATGTTTGTAATTTTAAGAAAGAAAACTGGGTTGTGTATTCTTTCAGAAGTAGGAATGTACAGATAAAAATCTTTAGTTAATGCCTGTTACACCACAGTCACGCAATTGCACTCTTAATTGCCTAAAACAAATTTGCTCCTAATTTTAAAAAGTCACCCTCCCCCTGGTTATACTCAACATGGACTCTCCTCGAAGCAAAATCCTGGCTACCTCACCTGTTCACATGTAGACCTACAAATAAGGCAAATTCAAAGACAGCTCAAAATCATTTACTGCTAAATAGTAATGAGTTTACTTTTTTATTACATGGATTCAACACATAACGCTCAACTGCAATTAATGAAATTATCATCGCAGTGGAAGTTGCTCAATTTCATTAAATGCAGTTATGTTCCGTTTCCACTCCATCACGCCTGAAACCTCAGATTATGTACATAAAACTGGTTCCTCAGTGGCAAATCTCAGGAAAAGATAACCTATTATAAAATAACTGAGTGATGTGGATAAAAAGAAAAATTATTCAAGGATTGCTAGTTTGTGTTTGACCATTTCAAAACCATTAGGTAATAAGATGAATAATAGAAATACACCAACTGATATATTTTTAGGTGATTTTTATAATGGTATTGGAGTAAAATGCATAAGGTTAGCATTTTTCCCTTGATGGATTTATGCTATTTTATCCCTCCTGTAATTTAACCCTTTCGCTATGAACGACATTTTATAACTGCGTAAATTTTTCTACGCAAACGAACAAACGACGTGGGACACGTGTTGCCGCTAAGCTAGCCTTAAGCAGGCCTAAAAGGTGTGTGTCATAAAGGACTTCTACTCTGGATGCCGTAGGTACCCTTTCTCGGTCTGTGGGAGAGCATAATCTCGACCCTTCATCGCAGTGCGAGCCCCACTTACAGCAGGTGTCAGCGGTCAGTTGCTTGTTGGTGCAGTGGAACAACAAACAAAGAAGTTTTTGCGTGATTTGCAAGTTGAGGGTTATAAGTACATTCCTTATGTTTAGCTCTACGACTACAAATTTTAAACGGAGTTCTACCGTTATTTTTAATGTACATAGTTTGTTTGTAAAGGAATCTCCCAACTAAGTTTTTGTTAGTTATTTAGTTGGTTAGGGAGTGATTATTTCTTTGGTTTGAAGTTAGTTAGGGAGTTATTATGTTTTTAGGTAAACAACTGAATGCTACTCTTTTATATGAGTTGACAACCATATTTTTAGTGAGTTTAAATGTTTATTTTTCCCTATTATTACTCATGCTTATTTGATCTTGACAGCTGACTGTTTCATTTCTGTTTTCGTTGGTCAATGATTTCCGCCTAAAAAATACAGTGATTCCTGGCAGTGTTTTGAATCCCGAGGCACACAAATGTTAAAGTTATAACATTCGCTTTGAAGAATTTCACACTCCTAAAATCAGGTGAATTTAGGAATAAGAAAAGTAAGAACAATAAACTAGAAGGCTGGGAAATTTTTACATAATCAACATATTCGTACGTGATGAATGTGATCTGTGCATAAATTACCAAAAACAAGAGTTCTGTAGACCATACATCTCATAAATTAACACGGTGAAAATTTCTAAGTACCGATTCTTTAATTCACGCTCTGATGATGACAATATCCTGAATAAGGACATTTTAAATACATAATAATTTTTATCGTTGAATAATAGTAAAAATGATTTCAGAGACGAAATACAATGAATACAATGACGAAATTATTATTATTATTATTTTTTTAATGTTATGGCCTTCATTGGACCACTTTAGTCATCTTCTGGATTTCTTCTGTTTTCTGTCAGCACAGTATTTCTTCATTCGCTCGGATCGTAGCTTTCTTTCTTCATCTGAGATTACCCTTCCTATTCTGTTTGTTGATCTTGGTTTGCAGTCTGATCTGTTTGTCCTTGAGTTTCACGATTGCATCTGTCTTTTCTTTCAAATCTTCTATTGTAATGTGTAACTCACTCATATCTTCCTTGATTTCTGCTATCCATCTTGCACTGGTCTTACTGTTACATAGTTTTTCCATAATCTTTTTGCTTATTCTGTTTTCTAGTGTTCTGATTAGGTGTCCAAAGAATGAGATTCATTTCTTTCTCACCGTGTTCATCACAGGTTTTATTTCTCTGTAGGCTGTTTCATTGGAAGCTTATCTCCAGTGCACATTTTTTTGGTATTTTTTATTTATGCAAATTTTGACTATTCTCCTTTCTATCTTGAGTAATTTATCTATTGCGATTGTGTTAGTTGTTTTGAAGATGGTTTTACTTGCATAAGTTATTTCTGGTTGTATAACTGTTTCATAATGTCTTAATTATGTGGCTATTTAGAGGCTTTTTTTGTTATATGTGTTCTTGGTGATATATTGTGCTATAGTCAATTTATGAATTTTTGTTCCACGTTGGTTTCTCATACAGGTTGTATGTTATTTTTTCCCCTAGATATTTAAATTGTACACAATTTTTATCTCTTGATCTTCTACCTTGATTTTGTTTGCGAATGGTGGGTCAGTTAGCATAATTTCTCTTTTCTCAAAAGATATCTTAAGCCCAATGTTATGAGCTATATTATGTAGTGAATTTATTTGTTGCTTAGTTTATTGGATATTGTTGGCTATAAGAGCCAGGTCATCTGTAAATCCAAGACAGTTTAAATTTATGTTGTCTTTGGATGTTCCAATTTTGATGTTCTTCGGGTTATCCTTGTACCATTCCCTCATAATATATTCTAGGGCACAATTGAACAATAGCGGTGACAAGCCATCTCCCTATCTCAAACCTAGAAATGATTCAGACAGTTTTCCTCTAAACCTGACCTCAGATTATGTATTAGTTAAGGTAAGCTCTATCATTCTGACCAATTTCGGATGGAGTCCAAAGTTTCTTAGAATTTTCAACATTGATGGTCTGTGGATGCAATCATATGCTTTTCTAAAGTCTATAAAGGCTATTGAAAGAAGTTTGTTTAGTCTTCTGTAATATGCCATGACTAGCTTGAGCATGATAATTTGTTCTGCACAGCTTCTCCGCGGTTTGAAGCCACCTTGGTATTCCCCTAGTTCCTCATCCAGCTGGTCCTTAATCCTATTATATGGGATCTTGAATAAAATCATGTAAGTGCAGTCTAGGAGAGAAATACCTCTATAATTGTCTGGATTGCTTTTGTCTCTTTTTTTGTGAAGTGGGGTAATTATAGCCGAGGTCCATTGTTCTGGGAAACTTTCTGTTGTCCATATCCTTGCAAGTATCATATGTAAGGAGATCCATGTTGCACTTCCGGCATATTTCCACATTTCTGCAGACTTTTTGTTTTCTCCACATGCTTTGTAATTTCTTAGCTCCTTGATTGCTCCTTCTACTTCTTGGATAGTTAGTTGGGGGGTTAATATTTTCTGGTTTGGTTTTTATAGGGGTGTTTGTGTTGATCATTAGAAAGTTCTTAGGTTAATCACTGTTTAAGAGTTTATTGAATGCTTCAGCCATTATTTCAGCATTTTCCTTATTATTTTGTGACGAAATTATTTATTTAACCATTGATACGATTTTTATTGCTAGAGAGCTTAATATTAATAGTAGAATTTCGTTTGAAATCTGTAAAGGCATTGTAAAACTGAAATAATTCATTTCGGATTAAATGAACATCGAGGCTGTAGCAACAATGTTTTTAGCAAAACCATCATATAAAAAATATTTGACCACGACGGCATGCCATAATGGGCACCCCAAGCAGAAAGGGGCGGAGATTATCTCCACCTGGTGGCTGAGAAAAAGGTTCAACACCCCTCTAGGCCCCGACACAAGTTAGGGAAATAGGTAACTGAGAAGATGCTAGCGTAGTGAAAGCTCCATACTGGCAAAGCAAAGAAATTCTCCCCGTCCCCGTCACAAAAGGGTTAACAAAAAAATCCCTGCATGTTACTAGATAAGTGGCAACAGTGCCAGAGACTGGATAGGGAGAAATGTGTTGCATGAAATAAAACATGGCTGACATCACAGGACAAGTATGCAGTAGTTTACAATTACCCACTTCCAAATGTTTCACTTTTCAACAACTTCTAATCAAAATGAATTATACATGTATTAAAATCAATGAACCTCAGTTCGTCTTCTTGTTACATCTCTTACTTTAAACAATAATAAAAAACAATAATAATCCAAAAATATCATCACTTGTCACTTACTGAGAAAAATAATCTAAATTATGATTTTACCAATGTGTCCAAGAATAATCAACATTCCAAGGCAATATAATGAGGAATAACCTAAAAATCAAAGCAGTAGAAATGTTAATGAATACTGTGCTTTTATCATATATGTATTTCCCTTGATGCTGATTTTTTTTATAAATCATAAAAGCAAGTAACCAAGGCCTTCGGCAAGAATCAAGATTAACTTCATTTGACCATAAGATGCTACACTTAAAGCCTTCCACGTAAAATCTTCTGAGCTGATATTCCAGGGTTAGAGTGAGAACTGTCTGTAAACAGAATTGAGGCAAAGGGAAAAGTGATTCTGACCACCCAAATATTTCTTTTTAAGTTGACTCATTGGCACAAAAAAGTATGCCAAGCCTCTCTATATCCAGCCACTCACCCTGCTTTGCTTCTGACTAGTGACCCAAGCTTCAAACTCCTCTTTCTCTTTCTTGACTATGTTGAACAGGTGGGGAGGCAACTGCTCCAAAGTCATTGTCTCTTCCTTTGATGACAATGTAGGTTTTCCCTTGGGCTCCTCCTCCCCATCGGCAGCCTCCACTTTGACATATACAAGCATGTATGCATTATTTGATGAAAGCTGACCTCTAGGTGTCCGTGGTCTTTTCTTCTTCTTTGGATCTTTGAATTCCATCAAAACAGTTTTACCGCAGAAATTAAAATGCAGCACTTACAGGCATTGAACAAATCATGCAATAAATACCTAAGAAACATGAAATAACCATTCACCCACACAACATTACAGTTTACAAAGCTAGGGAATAATAAATGACTTATAAATGTCATTTTCAAATCAGGATTCAAAGATTAAAAGGTTGCAAAAAAAATTCCATGAAGCACTTAAAACAAAAGCATACTGAGGTGATTCATACTGCTCTCAGATTGAGTTTTCCATCAAAATTGGGATCCACAAATTTTTCAGGGAAAAGTTGGGAAAAGCTAAAACAATAAATAAATACCTAAAAATATATAAGAACCAACACAATTTGGGTAACTTTCAAAGTATAACTTTATAAAAACAATTTTCACGTTAACATGTTTATGATCAACTTGATTAATGACCACCACTATCATTTTCAGCAGTTTTGTTTGAAATTTGTTTGAAAACACCTTTGGACTGCTCTAGCATCAGTATTTTTAAAGAATCTTCAGGACCCCCAGCAATTTGGTTAAAAATAAAAGAAATAGATTAGATCCTGATAGATTAAGAATTCTCCATTTTAATAGCAAAAATTAACACAATACTTGTGTTCACATAGCTTTCTTTAGCATTTTTAATTCAAGAATTAATTAATACCATTGTGAAACAAATTGCTGCTCAATTTTATTTCTCATTCAATACTAAATTATTACATTTATGTATGAGGGAAAACCTAGGGCTACTCATGGGTTCATAAATTAACAAGAAAATTATTAATGGGTTAGGATTTGGATTCCATAAATTTTGGATTCGACCCATCACTAATCAAAATCTCGCCTCAGAATTTACCACTCGACATTGTTTCACCACAAAAGTGCAGATAATTTGCGTGAAAATTCACTGTGTCATTAATAAGTAGAGTAAGTGTGTGTAAGCAGAGATTTTCATGGTTATTAGTCACAAATTTTCATTTAACATTCAGAGGACAGCACATTTGCACACCATCCTTTTAACCTCCCAATGCATCATTTTCAAAGCCAACGTGCACGTTGCAGGTCATTATGCTTGCTGTTTTCACTACATGTTTGATTAATATACCAAAATATTTTGTTTTTGCTTTTGAAAAATGAAGTTTTGCACTGCAGAAATATATACACCTAACCTAGAACGCTTGACAAACATCGCATTTTTCATGCTGCAGAAGTTGAAAACATATTCACTAAACAATTTTTGATTCTCCAGCGTGCCATGGTTTTGCACCACATATATAAGGCTGTACATTTCAAGCTGAGTCCTGTATTATGATTGTTCAGCAAAATTAAAGCTGGTCCTTTGTAAGGATTAATAAAGGAGTTATTATGTTCTAAACATGGATAAAATTCTTTTTTAATGGATAACATTAACTGTGGCCTAAATTAAAAAGAGAAATGAGGTTTTTGTCCCCTAATCACCAAAAAGTCATTATATTCTAAGTCTGACCATTATATCGATATTCATTGTAGTCACAGTTTGAAACTGTCATGCCGTTTTGCAATGCATTCAGATATTCAAATCACTATATCATTTATATTTATAAATATTAAAGGTTAATTTTTTGCAAGACATTAATCATATCATACTCTTCCTTTGTGTCAAAATTGTGAGAATTGAAGCTGGTCAAGCCACCAGTACTCATGTAAGGCCATTTGTGTGGAATCACCCAAAAGTGAAATCAGGTATGTATTACATTTCAGAGAAAAATGCCAATGATAAAGTCACGATTTTTGCCCTTTGTGGGATTACTATATCCCACGATGGCATATCTTAAGCCACTAAGGCACTACATATATGGAAACGAGTAAAAAAAAAACTTTCAATTTCAGCCCAGGAAGCAGCAAAATCCTGCAATTTAACCCAAAAATATAGATGGAAAGGTTTTGTAATGCCTCATCTGTAACTGTTCTAGGATTGGTATTTTTAAAAAGAGGCTTCAATACTCCTGAAAATTTTGTTTGTAAACAAAGAAACTGATAAGATCCTGGCAGGAAAAGAATGCTCCATTTCATAACCAAGAGGAAATAAATTACACATGCTCACATAGCTTTCTTCAGTATTCTTAATTTGCATTTATAAATTTCATTGTGAAACAGAAATTACTGCTCTATTTTATTTCTGCATATAAGCTAATTAATTAGATTCGAGTTAAAGGGCAATCCTAGAGCTACTTATGGGTTCATAAAAACACAAGAAAATGAAATAGGTAATAGATATATGTATTGGTAATTAAAAGGAACTGAGATTCATAATTTCATGAAAACAGGATTTGGATTCGAGACTCTGTATTCAAAATTCAATAAAAAAAGAGATTCGAATTCAGAATTCAAATTCAATAAATGTGTTCAGTCTTCTGGGACACCTGAAACTAACACCTCAAAGCCAGTACTCTCCTGGCCAAACCGGTAAGTATGGTCATCTCACAAGTCATGGTCAGGATTTCACCTTAGCCAATCTTAGGATTTCAACCCAGTCACCAAACCAACACAATCACCAAAAATGCAAGAACTGAAGAGGGGATGCAGAGATGTTAAGTGATCAGCAATACATATATTTAGCCACCAAGTGAAGAAAATTATGGAAGACTAAATGAAAACCTTATTCAAAGGCATTAAAACAGCCTATCAAATGCATGAAGTAGATACAAAAAAGGCAAGATTCTGACAAGAGAAGAACACAGAAGTAAAAAGAAGATGGGATGATAATGAGAGAGTATCCCATAATGATCAAAAGCAGATATTTCTGCAGTGATGGATGTATGGGATGCAAGGGCAGCAGATTTAATTCCATTTGAACAGATTAACAAAAAAGTATAGTACAATGAATACCCAGAGCAGTGACATAGCCAGGATTATGGTTTGGGGGGGCTTAATTTGAAACCTGGGGGGTCCTCTCTTGGTACAATTTTATTCGTTAACAGAGTTTATTTATGGCTAACTGCCTTATTTTTTTTACCTTTTCCCCCTCTTGAACCCTTGTAATTTTCAGCCAATATATTACATGGTAAAACCAAACAATTACATAATATTATTTGAAATTGGGGGGGCTGAAGCCCCCCCCCCTTGGCTACGTGCCTGACCCAGAGCATTTAATATCAAATACCTATGTACAATTTACATTATCTCCAAAAATATCCTGGTTGCTGTCAGGAGAACTCTACTGCCACCCCACCATTGATGAGAGGGCAGACAATTATTATGAAACAATTACAATTATCCATGATGAGAAAACCACCTTTGTTATTTCCACAAAACTTTATTACGCTGGCACGACCCACGTTTCACCACACTGTGGCATACTCATGTGCACATGAGTGTGGCACATGAGCATGCCACAGTGTGGTGAAATCCACGTCGTGCCAGCGTAATAAAGTTTTGTGGAAATAACAAAGGTGGTTTACTCATCATAGATATCCATAATTTCCACGAGGTCAGGCCTGATATCATCAGTTTTAATTACAATTAGTCTTTCAAAAGAAACCTCAAATATTTGAGAAATATCCTTACTTATTTATAAAAGAATGAAACTATTTAAAGGTGGAAGAATTTTTAGATGGTTCTTTATATAAGAAGTAAAGGTGTTAGATCAGAAATTTTAGCCACGCAAAGAGCTCAGTCAGCCTAACAATGCCTTCGGAAATTAGGAAAATAAGTAATACTTCAGAACTGTTTTCACACAAATGTGTAACTGACTGTATAAAATAAGGGCTCAAAATGTTGTTTCCAATTTAAATCGATTACTTTTTAAAATTAATCTATAAAAAATCTCCATCAGTTATAATTTATAGAAGAATAGCAAAAGTTAATTGTGAAGATCAGAAAAGCAACAAAGTAAATATATCATACAAATTCACTAATAGGAATAAAAAGCCCAGCTTAGTAACCTAAAAAATCTAACCTTGGTTAATGAACACATTTATTGGTAATCCATTAACTAAAGCCAAAGTGAGAGGAATTTACCACAGGATAACTAAAGAAAAGAATAAACATTAATGGTTACTAACCTAAAACATCTTCATCATAGCCAAGTTGCAATTTCTTCCCCTCCATTTTCTCCACTGATTCATCGTTAAAGCGATACCATCCACCAGAAGTGGCATCACAGATGTGGGCTATAAAAAAGACTTACTCTGTAAATGACCATTAAAACATTTCATTTCTTAACAGAAGAGAACTCTGGCCAAGATAAAAACAACACTATAGACAACATTTCTTGCATATGGAGAAACAAGGCCTCTCATGACTGTCACAATATTTGGTCACAATATTAATATATCAAAAACAGTCACTGAAGAATAAAATGCAACAAAACAAATAAATCTAAATTTAACCCAAGAATCAATGAAATAAACACTCACCAACATAGTGTCCGGAATATGCACTTGATCCCTTGTGAGCAAGCACTGCACGTAAAGAGTAACTAACAGGTTTCGTACACTGCCCTAAATAAGGAGCCATGTCCAATTCTTCTGGGAAATAAACAAATGAATTCAATTTCTTCTTGTGCCCAGTATTCCTAGTAAATGAAAGAATCAATAATTGTTACACATGCATCAAAGATAGCAGACATTAAATATAATTTAACCAAACTGGAATTATGAGAATGTCTACACAATAAAAATAAAACAAAAATATAACTTGCCATGGCCTTAAAAACAACCAATTCTTGAATAAAACATCAGGTTGAAAAGGCCACATTCAAGTAGCCTCAATTGCACTAATTATATGAATAAACTATGAATAAAAAGATACAATCATACCATATGAAAGTTTTTTCCAAAAACTATTGCAAAAAAATCAGGTGTGCATCATACATGAGGATATGTATAGAAGAACATAGGGGCAACGCATCTGAATGTTTGTTGCTTGGCTCAAAGGCTCTAGCCACGATGCAATGACGCATTTAGTACAGAAAGAAAGTCATGTTTTCCATTACACCCACTCCCTGATTAACACTCTTAATTCATTCCAGGAAATTCAAATTTAGAACACCTCTATCCTAAGCAATTACATACATAACTGTATAAGGAATAATGCTATGATAAATATGTAATATGTTCCCAAGATTCTATTGAACGATTTGAAACTGCATAAGTAATAATAAAAGGATGATTCTATGGCCACAAATCTTCAATTCTTAAGATTTTTTATACAAAAAGACACCACAAAATATTAACCTTAAATATTAATAAATTTTAAAGATAGAGCGCTTCCAGATTCTAAGTTGGCGTAAAATGGTGCCCCCCAGCTCTGAACTGTGACCCCAATGAATGTCGATCTAATGGTCAGGTTTTGAATATAATGACATTTTCATGCTAAGAAAACAATAACCTAAGTTTTCTACTAACTTTTGGTGACATCGACATATATTCCAAGCTATTTCAAGAGTTTAATTTTATAATTTTGTTCAAATTTGTTTCCTTTAGGGTCTAATAACTCCTTTTATAATTCTTAGAAAAGGCCAGCCTGTGTTTTGCTGAATAGCCATGATGAATAGAATGCTATACCTAGAGTGCATAAACTTTAATTTGTGGCACACAATAGGATGCACGATGAATGAAAAAAATCATTAAGGTGAAAATTTTCCAACTTTTGCAGCATGAAAAAGGGAATGTTCAACAAGTTGTTTAATGTTGATATAAATATTTTTTACAGCAAAAAACTTTGCCTTTCAGAAACCAAATCTTTGAGTTTTTATTTAAGTAAAACACACAAAAAAGGGCAAACATAATGAACTGTAACACATGCACCACAGTGAAAATGGCACAATAGGATGTTATGAAAGCAGTCTGTGCATTCACTTCTTGCCAGTAAAATGTGTTTAGTGCCCATTTAATCTCCACTTAAACAACCCAAATGATAACAAACCATGGACTATGAACAGAGGTAGAAGAAAAAGATTTCCAGCTACAACATCATCTGTGGTTATTAGTTAATTGTTGCTGAAGAAATACGTAGTTTATTCCAACCATATTAATTTTTAGTCCCAAAAATTAGGACTTCCATGAAGGCATCTTAAGTAGGGATGGACGTATCCAGGATTTTTTTCGGATCCGGATCCTTGATTTGAAATCCTGCATCCTTCGGATATTCTCGGATCCTGGAGTATTATTAATAATATGCTACAAAATATGCTAAAAATGTTATTAAAGTAGGTTGCATACATGAACACAAATTTGATAACTCTTAAGAATAGTGGATGAGGCTGATGAAATAGATAATGATGAAGACATTGGGCTTGGGGGATCTATAATAGAGGAATCCAAGCAGTCTAAGTGTGGGACCATGCTCATAAACGCGAAAGTAGGAAAGTCTTTGGAAAAAGTTTGAACCGGAGTGGAATTCAACATTTTCTGAAATATTGTGGAGTTTTCCTCACTTTTGGTCGCTTTCTCGTGGAAGGTATATGGATGAAGGTTTTGTCCGCAGGTGCTGAAGGGGCAGAGTACCTCACTAAAAACGTGTTTGCAGAATGTCGGCATTTACACTGCTACGATGGATTGCTGGCAGATAAAAACAGCTGTTTTAATGATTCAATATAGAAAAGATGGAGCTATATCGGAAGTTATTTCAAACATACCATACCATATTGAAGAAATAAATGTATATTGTAACAAAACACCTATTCCGAGGCCCGGAAATAGTTAATACTTAATAAAATGAAAAATTAATATAGAAAATTATAATTAAGCAATGAAACCAAGGACACGCAAATAAATAAATATTGAGGGAAACCAAAACGGGAACAGCAAAAATAAATAAAGAAGCAGGATTATCGTTAAAAGAGGGGGGAGGAGAGTGTTCACGAAAAGAGATATCCTGAAGTAAAAACCGGAGAAAAGTAAGGTGCAGAAGACAGAAAGTGATACAAACACACGGTGCCAGGAGTGAACGGAAAAAGGAGTGAGGCCAAGAGAGAATGTTATGGGAGCATTTCGAGTGGGAAGAGAATTACGTGGAATAGGAGAGCTTACGACGGGGGACACTTCCAAGATAACGATAAGTGAAATCATTACTAATTACATCGAGCTGAACTAAATAAGAGTGAAAAGATAAAATATATCAACAGTATCATCAAAATTTAACGAGATAAATTTGAAAACTAATGTAATTCTATTTGTAAATTGGATCCAATATTATTACTTGAGGAAACATTGGTTATTTGTGTTGTTGTGTTTAACATTTGCCCCATAATAAACATATTTATTATTGTGAAGAGTAGTATGAATGTTTTATTGATGTATATATATATGTTTTTATGATATATTTCCTTTTAAACAAGGGGGAAACGTTGCAATATATATTGAGCCTAAATCGACCATTTTCACCGGCGCATTTCTTGGCCATTAGAGGGACAAAATAGGCCAAAAAGTCTATAACCTGAAATGATCCTTTCTCTTTGAATTCAGGCCTTTCTCATAAGAATATTTTCGATACAATACGAACTATCCTGTAAAGCATGAACAATGTCGCGCTTCTTCATTGGCACTTTGCTGCGATGGCAGTGCTTAGACCAACCTGGATCTCTGATTCAGCCGACTTCGCCTTCACCGCGTTGCTAACTCTCCCTCCACCCCTGTCGACATTGGATACTTTTTTTGGGTTTGCTTCGCGAGGATGGTAGTAAATCATTCTGTGATGAGAAGAGGCTGACAGTTTCTTCCCCCTCTCTCGGCTCATATTAAGGCTTACAATTAGACTCAATCTGCGAGAAAGAGACTGGAGTAACTCGAGAAGATCACTCTTTCATCTTATCTTTCTTTATTTACCTTTCCCATATTCGCTTTGACCCAGGTGGCTTCCACTAGTGGGGGGAGAGGATGGGCCTCCTATTAGGGGGCCTCAGCAGCCAATACTGAGTTGATGCAGCCGATGCTCTAACGAAACAAGGGGAGCCGTTATTTCGGTCGATTCAAATCGTAATCTTACCCTGGTGAGGTAGATTTCGCACTTCCTCGTGATTTGTCCACAACCTGAAATATGTTGCGTAGCACCCAAGAGAGCTTTGAAGCAAATCTTCGCATCAATAGGACAAATAACGTAAGTGCATCGGCAAATACGGAGAGAGAATCTGAACCCTGACCTCTTTTTTATTTCCTTTTTTTTAGGACACATCATTTACTATAGTGTGAATTTTAATATTTTGGACCCAGATCTGATTTTTCGGAATGAATTAGGATCTGATTTCAGTATCCGGTAAAACATAATATTTGCAGATCTTTGGATCCGACGGGTCCGATCCGACCACCCCTCATCTTAAGTTGACAGAATGCCCTTGAGTCCAGCAGGTACAATAAAAACTAGGGCTTCCATAGGAAATCAAAGAAAAAGTGTGGAATTTTTACTACAGAGTCAACTTCCAGGACTATTAGCAGCAAATAATCTAGCTATAGCAATTTCTCATGCCTTTAGTATTGGGTGTAGCGATCACTCTTAATTTTTGCAAAACGCCATGAATGTTTTGGAGAGCACTAATGTGACGCCTGAGCATTAATGACAGCAAAATGGTATTAAATTTTTGACAGCATTAATGCAAAACTACACTATTCAGGGACTAGGTGCACAGTTATTCATACCATCATCTAATTCTAACCTCTCCAACTTCTTATGCAGTCACAGTGCAAGGGACAATTATTTAAATGATTTTCTTGGTAAAAATTACGGTGGTCATTTTACAAAGAGCATGTGGTACACATATACATATGGCAATAAAATGTGGCAAAAACAGGAAACAGATGACGATAAACACCAAAAATACATTAAACCTAAACAACCACCAACACCTATAAGCTAAATACATTTCGCAGAAAATTTGTCTTTCAAAATTCTGCATTTCAACCCTTACCTATCAAAAACAAATCGAAGCAATTGAAGGGTCAGCACAGGTGGAAGTCGTCTCAGCTTAATACTCCTCGTAGCATCTTGTTTGGAACCACAAACTGCACAATGATAACGATCAGCACCCTCAAGCTTCTCTTCATGAAGAAACTCCAGCAGGAATTCTGCCAGGGAGCTACGAGGTACAGAGAGTTTCTCAGCAGTAGATTCCTCCTCCCCTGAATTGCTGCCACCTCTGCTAATGTTTAAGTCAAGCTCATAAAATGTGGATGGGCAAGCAGATTCAGTTCCACAATGTAGGCACCTAAAGTAATGAAGTCACACCACCATTGAGGAATTCATGTTCATGAACATCAATATATTTAATCCACAGATTATGGACTATTATAATGATTACGATACTAAGGGATGGGTCAGTTTGGATCGTCAGTTTTAAGTTCCACCAGTGAAAAAAGTGAAAAAGTATCGGCACTGAACTCCTGAGTGGCAAAACCACTTTGATTAAATATTTGTCTCTGAAAGTGGTGTCCTTGCATTAACAGATTCAACACGGGTGTGCGGGACTCAAACCCATGACCCTCGGATTAGCAGGCGAGGACTTTACCCCGCCGCCACCGGGGCCGGTGTAAAATGGATAGTATTTAACTGGCTTCACTTGGAAAAAATTCTTCCCATATCACACACATGTTGAATGAGCTAAGACCTGGAGAAATATTGTACTACAGCATATTAACCCTTTCGCGACGGGGACGTGGAAAACTTTTTTGCTTTGCCAGTACGGAGCTTTCACTACGCTAGGATCTTCACCGGTACCTATTTCCCTAACTTGAGTCGGGGGCTAGAGGGGTGTTGAACCTTTTGCTCGGCCACCGGGCTGAGATAATCTCCGCTCTTTTCCGCTTAGGGTGTCCATTATGGCATGTGGTCGCGGTCAACTATTTTTTATGCGATGGTTTTGCTAAAAACATTGTTGCTACAGCCTCGATATTTATTTAATCATAAATGAATTATTCTTGTTTTACAATGACTTTACAGCTTTTAAACGAAATTCTATCGTTAATATTAAGCTCTTTAGCAACAAAAATCGTATCAATGGTAAAGATTCCTTTACACACAAACTACGTTAAAAATAACAGTAGAACTCCGTTTTAAATTTGTGGTTGTAGTTCTAAACATAAGCAATGCACTTATAATGCTCAATTTGCCAATAACACAAAAACCTTTAAGTTTGTTATTCCACAACACCAGCAAGCAACTGACCGCGGACCCCTGCAGTGAGTGGGGCTCGCACTGCGAGAAAGGGTCGAGGTAATCCCCTCCCGCGAACCGAGAAAGGGTACCAACGGCGTCCCTAGAAGAAGTCCTTTATAAGAGGTTTATGGCACCAACTGAACAGTCATACCATAGTTTATAACTTTTTAAAGTGAAACATTAATCGCACAATTATGTTCGTCTTTGTATCGCGCTACTCACACTGATGAAAATGGTTTTTTAATCGCAGTAATACGATAAGTTTTAACCATTTTACGTGCTTTAGTAATTTAATGTATATTAAACTGGCTTGGTTTACTAATGCACGTAAAATGGTTAATATATATTGTATGACTTTGTTTAAAAACCTATTTTTATCAACGTGAATAGTACAACACAAAGACGAACACAATTGTGCGATTAATGTTTAACTTTAAGAAGTCAAAAACTATAGTATGACTGGTCAGTTGGTGCCATAAACCAACCGCGGTGAAGGGTCGGACTCTGAGTTCGGGTGCCTTTTCGGGTCGCATCCCTGTTTATAATACACACCTTTTAGGCTGGCTTGGGGCTAGCTTAGCGGCATGACGTGCTATCACGTCGTTCGTTCGTTTGCGTCGAAAAATTTACGACGCTCTATCACGTCGTTCGTAGCGAAAGGGTTAAAGTTCCAATGATGTAACAGATTTTCACATAAATTAGAAAAACATAATAGTCGTTAATTATTTTCAACTCCTGTCAGAGATGAAAGGCCACCTTCTTTGGCATTTTCTGTTTTATATAAGCCATGCATTATCTCTATCTTGCATGGAAGTAATTCTACGTAATTTTCGTAAATAAAGCTGCACTAGAATTCTGAAAATACTGCTGTGTATTCTGAATCCACACTTAAGAGTGTCTCATTTCATGAGTTGCTGAGATGAGTGTAAGTGACCCACCCCTCCCATTAAAACTTATCAGGAAGGGCTGTCCTAATACAGTGTATTGGGAGTAGGGTAGTCAAACACCCTGATGAAAGGGTATTATCCTGAATTTTGGCATGTAAAAATGTGTTTTGACTGAATTTTTAGAAAAATTTGAATGTCCTGGATTTAAAAAAGCTTATTTCTTGAATTGTTTAAGTAAGCAAGATGGAAATTCTGTTACAATTAATTTCAACAGTTGATAATACATATCTGCTTATTTCCATTTTCACAATGCTGAACATCACATCAGGAGCACATTATACCACAAGAGAAACTATTGTATAAAGCCACGAGTTATTATACATCTGGAAACCCAGTCTGCAGGGCTTTCTTTCTCCATCTATGATGACAGGAATAGATTTAAAGTTGAATCCACAATGGCAATCCTAATGATTCAGTATTATATGAAAGAAATGTCATGCCCACACAAGTGAACATAGCTCATGTTTCAGAATACAGTTTCTCTAAAAATGATGTGCATACATATTGTGTAGAATAACAAGTTTGCTAGGTCTATTTAATTTTGTAATTGAATATGCAAATTACAAATAACTAAAAATACATATTACATAGTGTCATTGTTAAGAAATTACGATGCATTGACCTCCTAAATTTTTACCTCACTCTTATGCCAATCTAAATCACGAAGGCTTACCACTAAAAAATGTACTGGGAGGGGCTGGTCACTATAGAAAGGTTGGTCACAAAGGATGGTCAAAGAATTCACTTCGCTTTCGGTCAGCACAGTATAATTTTGCGTGGGATCATATTACCTGTGCTGCCATAATAATTTCTCCCACATTTCCTTACCATGTACAAGGCCAGGTTGGTAGCAAACTAAAGCAAGATTTGCAACTTTGAGCAACTAAAGCAAGATTTGCAAAGCTGGATTCCCAGGCAAAAGCATCTTCGACAGCACCAAGTTACATATGTCATCATAAAACCCGAAGAGATAAAAACATACCAAAACGGTAGGTTACTCATGATAATGAAGTACAAAAGAACTGCAATTATCTGGATCAATTGGGACCGGACCCCATCCGGATAATTGAATAATTCTAAAAAAGCTAATGTTTTTGAAAAAAAGCTAAACTTACAAATAATGTTATCAATTTAATGACTACAAAAGAATGTTATTTACATCTGTGAATGAAAGGCCTACGATTTCCTTCTTAAGGCTTCAAAGGTTTATCAAAAGTTTCTCAAACAGTGAGCAAAATTCTACAATATCCATATTGTACAACACCCCAAGGACCCACTTTGGGGCCCTTGGGGCTATGTAGACTTTCTAATGTCACATATGTTTGCCCCAGTGCTAGCATATATGTATGTACATTAGGGTGTCCCAAGACATAAGGGAAAATTTTTTTTTCGCGAAATCAAATACGCATACCCTCTACTTTTTTTCTGTTTGACCTTAGTAACTCACATAATAAATATTATTGCGATTGAATTATGATAACACGTGCCGACTCGATCCCAAACATGAGGAATAAAAATTTTTCCTGGCTTAGAATGGAAGGATTCTGGAACTTAATGTTTATTAAGTAAATAAAACACCAATATGCCCAAATCGTGTTTATTTACTGTTTAACATGTAAAAACATTATTCTTTAAATTTTCCTTTCGTATAGTTTGCTTTTTGCAGTCAGGATAAATCTTCCGGTGTTCTTGTACGCAACGTAGGAAAAATTGCTTTTGTTCCTCCTCAACCGTCATTAAACCGTGAAAATCTGGCATCAACTTGACCGCTCTTTCAGCTTTATCGTTCACTGCCCTCAGCGTTGAAACCTTTCTGGCTTCTTGAAACGAAGTATTATTTGACCACATGGTAGGACATTTCATTTTGAATTGATCACTATGTAATGATATTTTTAGGGAATAAATTGCTCTCGCCATCCATCGAGCTTGGTGGATGGCACCTGGAGGTCGAATTATAAATTTTCCCTGTGTATCTCCGTCTAAAAATATTGCAGAAACCTCTATCAAATCTTGATAGTCATTTCTGAGTGTTTCTTTGATCAGTTCAGTTAGGTACAACTCAAGGAGATTGTCAATTTCGGAAACTGTCAGGTGCAATGCGAGCTTTTGTTTAGAGCACTGTACTTTATCTGAATCGACAACATTCCAGTTATCTCGGAATTTTTTGAAGAGTGGAATGTCGGGATTTAATGTCACTTGACTAATTTTTACTTCGAACACGCTTTTGAACACCAATTCATACACGGGATGGCGGAAAGCAAAAATAAGTATATCTCCATTAAGTTTTTGTTCAAGAAGCACACTGGCACCATTGATATGACCTGTATTAGAAGCCTTAGTTTCACAACAAAGAATTTGCACTTTATCTTCGAGATTCCAGTCTACAATCGCGTTCCAAACAGCCTGCGCCTGTCCGCTTCCTGAAGAGCTTTCCAACCTCTCCAGAGCAATAAGTTGTTCTTTACTTGCATATGAAATAACTATTGGAAGACATTCTTCTATTGATTTTCGAGAATCTAAAGCAAGCAACAGTTTGCCATCCCAGTGAACAGTCACAACATTTAGTACCTCGTTTTTAAAATTAGCTTTTATGGCTTCCGCTCGCTCTTTCCATTTTTCCGTACGAATCTTTTGAATCGACGACTTACTTATAGGAAAATCATCAGTATCATATCCAAGTGCCTCAATGGTAGCTTCAAGAATAAACACTGAATCTTTCAAACTTAACTGACACCTATCTAGCGCTGCTACTCATTTTGGAGTAATGAAATTTTTCCGCAAAGTTGTTTTACAGGTTCTGGGCTGTATGTTCTCGATCAGAGTTGAAATATCTTCTTTTAAATGCATGTCATTTTCATTAGAATCAGAAGATTAGTCGTTTTGTTACGGTTTATAAGATGACGTCAATGGAGTTGGCGTGGAAAAATATGTAGCACGTCACATTTCTTCTTCAATAGTTCTGAGGCGCGCCCTTTCCTCCTTATCAGTAAGTTACTTAAGTTATTTGTCCACTCCAGCTACGTGACCAGGCCGACCTGGCTCTCTCTGTTGCTGTAAGAAGAGTCTGTCTTCATTTATTTTCAATAATTGAAGCGTATCTGCGTGTTCAATGCCAAACAAATTATCTAAGTAGTTGACAAACTCTTGTAGGCGCTGCTTAAATTCGTTTTGGGTTTTTTGTGCATTTTTTTGTAACTCCCTCCAAAATTGATATAGGTTCACTAGTTTCTTCACACAATCAGGGAAAGATTTGGTAGGTACACGCGCCTTTTCCCAAAAGATAATATATTCGCGAATAGTGAGGTTAGCACTTTCATTGACAGTAAAATTAACTTCACGGATATTATAAAATAAAACTGCAAGAACTTGTCTATTAGAGGGCAGTTTTGAACCTTTTATTTGATATAACTAATGATATCAAGCCTAACCTCGTGGAAGTTATGGATATCCATGTGGAGAAAACCACCTTTGTTATTTTCACAAAACTTTATTCCGCTGCCACTCTGCTGTTATTAGATGTTTTACGCTCCTTTAAAAATATACCCTTTTTAGAACTACGTAATTCCACTGACATGTTCATTGTTCTATGATTGAAAACAATACGTTTACTTACAAAATAACAAGTGATTGCAAACACATCGACGGCTTCGACGCGTTAACACATTGTCACAACGTACAAGCAAAACCTGCTTCACTAAACAATCACTACGGACAACCGACGTGACTCTGATAGTGAGTTCCAGCTCGCACTGATAGCGTATCACATGTTTAATCGAACACTAAGCTATCAGTCTCATTACTTTATTTACACACCTTGTACAATGTACAATTGTGCAATGTAAATTGCACATTTTTCGCTAAATTTGCATTAACCGGTGGGCGCGCCGCCGAAGTTTCTTGGTTATCAAAATAAAAGTCGGGTGCGCTATCTGTAAGTCTAGCTATTTGTACTTCGTCTTATTTTGTGCACATTGTAGCAGTTATTGTGTTCTTACCATCTCATTGTCAGATCCTTTTGGGCGTTCAAACTTGAGGAGTCAGGTTTTGGTGCGTTCCTAGCGGTGGGACCCGTCGGTGGGCGAGCCGCCGCACTCCGCGCGGCATAATTTCTTGGTTATAAAAAAAACCAGCCAGTCACCAGACCATGTTCAAACATCATATATTAGTTTCCGATTACTTTAAAAAATTTATATTCAGGTTAAACTGCTGCATCAGTCGCCGGAGGGTTAACATATGGCAGGTTTTCAGTGACGCCTTAGCAAGTACTGATATGTTTCAATACAAGTCGGCACGGGTTTCCGAGGTCCTACGTATATAAAATTTTATTTACAATTGTTTAGACATCGTATAAATAAATTAAGAGGGTATGCGTTCAAAAAAAACTACTTCGATTTTTTTGGGACACCCTAATGTACATGAATCCAAAATTTCAAGATAATCGTTTCAACTGTTAAGTGATGCTGGAAAATGCATTCCTAATTTCCTACAAATGCTGAATTTGTTACATAAAGATGAACACAATTGATTGAAAACGTGTAATCAAAGAGAAAATATAATGGCATTATTTCTCCCAGTGGGATAAAAATCCACTATATTGCTGCTATTAATTTCAGTTTTTCCCATTCCACTTAATTCTCGAAACAAGCACGACTTCACCCCGTTCATCCTTGGAAGCATATGAAGATATTAGCCAGAAAATGGTGGATGTCTGTATCCCCATAGTGGCAGTGTGTGCGATGACTCAACTTTGTAGTTGAGTAGCCACTATGCAGAGGACTCTCGTAACTACCTGACCACTGTGCCAAATATTGAACTAAATAAGAAATGTCACTTTTTTCAAAATGGTGGATGAGCAAAAAACTCACTTCTTAAGTTTGGCACGATACTATTCTCTAAATAATAGTTACATTGCCACAGTAAAAAGTATATAAGAATGTAGAAAAGCAGTATGCAGAAAAGGTGAATGTAAATTGGTTGCAAAAGCGATGTTCTAAGTAGGTTCATGAAGATGGTTGAGTAGCTATTACATATTAATCAAGAGTACTCATAGTATTGGCATTATGAATTGTATTCAGAACACCACTAGCTATAAAATAAAGTTGGATAGCACAGCCACAATTAACTGAATTCAGACTAAACTAATCATTGCCATTGCTACAATAGAACTACCAATGTAAAATTTTAATTACCTGGTGACATAGTCATACTCCCCAAGAAATTGAGACCTAACCATATTTCTCACTTCTGAAAGCTGATATGGAGCAGCCAGCTGTTCTTCAAGCATGGTCAAAAAAAGCTTAGAAAACTCTTGAGCATCCTGCTGAGTCATTGTATCTAATCCAAGTGACAGCACAAATTCAGTGGGGTCCAAATACTTTCTTGGTCCGAACTGCAGCAATGCAAACAGGCACTGAAGGTGAGAAACACTGCTTACCACACCAATGGCCTCTTCCGAGTCCCCATCCGAGTAGGCTTCCTTTGGTTTCCATAGATAAACTGCTTTCCTATAGTAAAAGACATTTTGTATCTTAGGTGAAATGGGCTCAGGCAACACTGGGAGAAATTCTATTATGTATAGATATCTTTGTGTAAAGCCGTGTTTACACGATGCATTTACCCGCGCGGGTAGACGCGTGAACACAATCACCTTCAAAATTTTACCGTGTAAACACTCAAAATTGCGCAAATGCGTGAATGCGTGGACAGAAAATAGCCCCTGTTCTAATTTGGTGAATGTGTTCACGCATCTGTCCAGCCACGTACTTGCACGGGTAAATGCATCGTGTAAACACGCCTTTACAGAGACAGAGCTATTTCCAGATTCATACATTTAAATGCACAAATATAAAATGCAATAAATACATATTGTAAAAATAATCACTGACATTGCAGTGTATAAAAATGTTCTCATATATGTACAGCTTCTTTTCACTAAGTTCCAATCACAAGTCAAAAAAATGATCTTAATGAGTGACATTTTTACTATAAATCAGGAATTATTTATGGATTGGGGGTAACAATATAGCAAAAACTAAAATGACATGAAAAAAAATAAAAAAATATGGAATAACTTTCAACCTATAAACTTATCAATGTCTGGGTTTCATTCAAGAAAAGCATGCCTTACTCTATCAATTCAATTGATACATGCTACAATCAACACAAAGTAAAAAATAGAAATGTTACTTGAAAAATCATGTGGTATCTTCAGCATACTTGGCTAATGAAAGGGATACCACAAGGAAAATAGGTATGTTAAAAATTCTTTGAGTCTAAATGTTAAAAGAAAAAATCATACTGATCATCCTGCTACAGGAAAAGTTTCCAAGAACAAACAACTATGAGCGCCAGGCTTAGCTTGCACTTTTCCTTATTTTGCCTTAGTTTAGTACCAATTCCAAAGCCATATTCACATTAGATATACACATAACAAATAAGTGCACAGCCAGAATGAGATTATCAGACTGGTTACATATCAATGTTCCTGGAACAGTTAATAAATACGTTCACCCTGTACAATGGTCTTGCCTTATGTACGACATCTTCATACGTATTCCACCAAATAAATGGTAGGTCCACGGACAATCCTGTTTAAAATTTCCTCAACTACATAGTCTTCTCCCATGACCCCCTCCCAAAAATACCTAGTACACAATATATTATCATATTTGATGACATGTAAGGGGCACCACATTCTCAAGGAACATATTCAGGGAAAAAGATTTTACCGACCATGCAAATCAATCAATGTAAAAACGGCATTAGAAAATTTTGGGAGTACCAGGGTCTATATTTTTAAAAACAGTTTAAATGGGGAAACATTTTCGTAACATTGATGAAACACATAATTTATCAGCATACTTATTACAAATATGCCACACACTGTGAAAGAATAATATGCCTCACATTTAGAGATTGTTTTGATGGTTTTGTCTGGTTTTACCATAGTTAGGGAAATGGTATTTCAAATTCTTATATGGCGACAATATGACATTCTATATGTTTCTCTTTGATATTACAGAAGCTATCAAAACAATATAATGTATATTTCCAAACGTAAGCCCCCATTTTTGGCCAAATATAGGTCATCAAAAGGACAAGGGGTGAGATTTTCGAACATGAAAAGAAAATACCACTCAAAGTCCGTGGCTAATGGTTCAAAATAAAGGAGAAAAATAGGTAGTAATGCACTAATATAACTCATATCAGTAAATAATGAACTATATTTTGAAAATTTACTTATTTTTTTTATTTTTTTATTAATCTTTCTTCATATTGATATTATCATAGCTGTATGGCAACTCAGTAAATACATTGTGCAACCTGCAATGCAATGATTTCAACAGTAAATATTTTTCTGCTGGAAGTGAGGCACTCATTGAAAAAAAGAAGCAACTTTGCTCATGTTTTCTGTAATAATTCTAAGAATTTGAAAACCATTTTCATTACCTTACTAATTTTTCACTATGGCGATGTTTCTATATAAGAATTTGCAAACCATTTTTATTATCTTACTATTTTTTCATTATGGCGATGTTTCTATAACAGATATAAGGACATAATTTATTCAAGAAATTAGTCATTGCTGTATGGCCTAGGAAACTGACTTTCTCCTAATAGTTTCCTCCAAATACCCTATTCTTGCATACCTCTTTTGCTTCTATTACATGCATGCATGCGTTTCTTCATGCACACACTCCTATTCTTAAGGTTCCGAATATTCCTTCTCTTCCACCTCTTCCTGTCTCACCTTCTTCTCTTTCACCTGTCTCTTCCACCACATTAACCCATGACTTTCTTGGTCAACTTCTTCCCCTTACACTATTTCAAAAATTTATTTTGTTATTCGACTCTCATCCATTCTCTCAACACGGCCAAACTAACGAAGCACGCTCCTTTCACATGTATCCATTACTCGAGCATCCAACCCACATTCTTTCATGACTCACTCATTCCTAACCCTATCCATCCTGCTTTTGTCACAAACACTTCTCAGGTACTCCAATCTAACTACATTTAGTCTACTCTTACGCTTATCCCAGATTCCACCACTATATAAAAAAGTCAGGAGAACACCTTTGTACACTGCATTTTTTGTTGCCCTATGCCTCATTCCTTGGTATGCTCCACATAATACTGAAGATTTTCCTTCTGGCATTCAAATGCCTGGCTCTGGCATGATCTCTTCATCTATCATTTCCATCTTTCACAAACACTTGGCCAAGATACACAAAATCATCCGCTTGTCCAATTATTTCTTCGTTTACCCACATCATACAATCATTCATCCTACTTTCCCTGTCAAAAACAACTACAGCAAGTATGATCACACTGATACCCTACATTTTACTTGTAACATTTGAGGCTTTTTTAGCAAATGCCTAAGACGTAGAGCTCTGGGGTTTCCAACCAGATGATGATGTTGAACTGCACAGACATTTCAATGACGTACCTAGTCTACCATCGAAATGTCAGAGTAATTCATAACCATCATCACCTGATTGAAAACCAAAGAGCTCTACTTCCACAGCTTCTTTGTTTTTCAATAAAGAAAAATACCAAAGTACAATAACATAACTTTTGTATGACTTTAATGGATAAGTATTAAACAAAAAGGCTACAAAATGTAAAATAATTTAGACAAAAAACATTTGTCCTTCAGCTTTCAAAAAATATTTAAATATTTAATAAATACTCAGATTTGTATTTCAATATTATTTAACTACATTATTTATTTATTCAGTGACAAGTATATTTATAAACAACTCCTGAAATCCCATTGTGCAGTATTTTGCCAGAAAGGTAAGGAAATACAAGAACCATAGAAAAAACAGATTAAGTACACCTAAGATTAAAAGTGCTCTCTAACATTATTTGCAAACAAGAAATCAAGGGTTGACCATATGTAGGCCCATAACTCACCTAAATGATAAATTGTGAAACCAAAGTTGAAGCAGACTATTTACATAACAAGTTGCTCCAAGATTCCTCAAGCCAACAAAGGAGTTGCCTGAACGACGTTCTGCATCTGGGTCTTCTCCTCTGTGCCATGTTTCATCAGCTATATCACCAAGCCAACATCGTTCACCGATTCCGGAGAGGCAATGAGGATTTCCCCTGCAAGTCCTCCTGGAATTGAAATGACCATAGCAAAAGTAGTTTTGATGTGTCTTCTTCAAATATTGAAAATTACTCCGTACTCTTTCTTTTCCATTAATTAGCAATCACTGCAGCCTGCTGTATAAATACACTGATTTTATTTTTAAAATCTTCATTTTTTCATAATCCTTATTCCCTCAGGCCAAGAATTGAATTAAAATAAATGCTTCATTGAAACCATAATTTTACTTGGAATTACTTAGAGCATCTACCTTTCATGGGCCATGGTGCAGCTTAGTTTAATTAAATATAGTAACTGGTAACAACATTTCGTTTCAATTTATAATTGTTCTAATGAAAATATTAAGTATCTATTTTTGAATAGGAAATTCTCTCTTACTTATTACATGCAGTGCATTGTAAACACTAAATCGTTCACATATTAAAGCTAGAAAGTCCTGTAATTTGTTCCCCATGCAAATACACCCTTCTGATGGGAAATTACTTTGAGAGTAACCACTTCAAACTTATCAAGCTGACAACTCATACAAGAGTAAGGGTTGCCAACTAAAGTTGATGATTCAAATAGTGAAACATAGGAGGCATGTACTCACAAAAAATTTCTCTGTATTTTCCCTCATCTATTCACTCAAATGCTAAAAGAAAGCTCATAAACACATATGTACATACTGGTTCTCAAATTGGTATCTTTTACTTCTGTGTCAAAACACTAATACTGTTCACAAAGGAAACGATTGTAGGCTTGATTTTGTGGTAGTTATCCATTACGGAAGAATTAAAATAACTAAGTTAACTGCACTAATTATTTATTATCATGACCCAGGTTTCAACACTTGAGTGTCATCTTCAGGTGAAAATAGGTTTTAGGCTATGGTATATACCGGGCTTCCAGCATGTAGATTCCAAAATTAAGTGAGAAAAGTGAGTGTCTTCTCCAAGAAAAGTGAGCAGAAAGTGAGATTTTAATGGAAAAAGTGAGTAAATAGTGACGATATTGAGGAAGATAACTAAAGAATATCAGCAGTATTTTGAGTTTGGAGCCATTGATGAATGTATTCTACGTACAACCTTCATACTGCAAGTTTTGTCGCATGATTTTGCAATTTTTATGAAGACGTTTCGATGTGCAGAATGCAGAAACAACATATTAAATACTGAAATAAAATAGAGCACATGAATTACAAGTTTATATTTACTGATAAACAAAGACAGGAACAAAAGATTTTCTCGAGTCATCAACAAATAGAATGTAAACTGGTAACATAAATGTAATTACGTTATAAATCAGGATGTAAATAAAGTAATACATAATGCATAGACAAAGACAAGACAAATTATGTCATCAAAGAATTTAACTAATGGGCAACCTCTCTAAATATTGAGATAAAATTCAGCTACGCATAAGCAAAGACTGACTCAATTGACAAGGAACAAAAGATTTTCTTAAGTCAACTGCAATATACAAGATTTAAACTGGTGACATAAAAGGTACATGTGTTGTGAATCAGGACGGAAATAAAGCATTAACAAGAAAAACAAAAATTAAGTCATTAAAGAATTAAACTGACAGGCTATGTCTATAAATGTTGACATCAATTGCAGCACATATAGGAGTTTTCCTTACTAATAAAAAATACTGACTCAATTGACTAGAAAGAAAAGATTTTCTTGAATCATCAATAAAACAAACAAACTGAAAACATTAAATGATATATGCTATAATCAAGGACTGAAATAAAGCACCGACAAAGACAAGTCACTTAACAATTATAACTAACAGGTGATGTCTCTTAAGCTAGATTGGAATCATCCTCCATGTCGTCCCGCTGCCTTTTTCCATGATTATGCAGGTTTGCCAAAAGGGAAGAAGTGCACTTCTTGACATTCTTTCCTAGGGTTCGGCTTTCTTTATGAGCATATCTCGCACACGTGCACGGACAGCCATCCACTTTCACAGCCCTCAAATATTCCTGCAGCTTTCTTAAGTTATTCCTATCCGTCCTCTGATTTGCTTCTTCTTCCTCTTTCTTGCGATGTTCATTTTCTTCTAAATCCTTTCTGACAATTCATCTTTTAGCTGTTTGCCTTCTAGGTAAACATGATATTAGCCATGCACGTTCTGAGCCGCTGTTAAAAGATCCTTGATGATGTGCACACATTCTGGTTTGCCTCTATAATACCTTAAGCCATCTTTTATATTCAGTCTTGCATTCATAGTGCACTCCTCCATTGAAGAACGCTCTGCTGGAAGTACACCTCTTGAAAATGAAAAATGATGCTCAGCATCTACACTGCGATTAGCCATTGGGTGGCCTTAACAACTTTGGTCACGAGTGGATATTTGGGTAGATTACAGACGTTCTTCAAGTCAAATATTCGGCTCCAATAATAGTCAATTATCACACTAGAATCAAACAGCGGTAGATTTTCCATCTGTAAAACTTTCTATTCATCTCGGAGCATGTCATCTTTGATACCAAGATCAATTTGCACCATTTTGTGCACTGCTACAATACTGCATAAACTTCTGCTTTCTTTTATTTTCTGTGGCTAGAGGCATTCTAGATGTTTGTCATCTGATCCCTTCAACAAAATGGATTTTTCTAACAGATTACATCCTGTGGACTGATAATGTTTGCAAGCATTAGCGCCGAACACCAGAATATCTCTGTCACAACATGTGCTCTTTTCCAAAAGACTGACAGCATTCTCTCAAATGTCAACTTTATCGGTTTCAACAAAATTTTTGGTGTCGTTGATAAAACACAAGTTCAAACAGTCAATTTTGTTTTTTATTAACTCTTTTTTACAGTATCTACTTAATAACAGAATGAAAAAATTTGACACTTCCTCATACAAAACATGGATTATTGGCTGTTCCACTTGAAATAAGTATGAAAACCATTCAAACAGTTTCGCACTGTACACTACAAACGCAATTTGTGTGGGGAATGTCATACAGGCAGTCCCCGAGTTACGTAATAGATGCGTTCCAACGCTAGCGGCGTAAGTCGAAATTTACGTAAGTTGAAATTTACGTAAGTTGAAAAAAAGGAGTCGAAAATTACTCCTTAACTGAGTCCATGCTCTCAAGATTACGGTCGATTCGGAAAAAATATGGGGAAGGCCAGCTCTTACTAGCATTACAGCTCATGCACTCCTTGAAAGTAGGGTACCACCCTTCCAATTCCGTAACTTTCGTAACTCAGGGACTGACTGTACTTCTCAGCGCACTAGTTGTCGCTTGGTAACACTTAGATTGTAAGAGCTTCTCAGAGATTTTGTCATTTGGTAACAATTTTAAGAAATAGTGGGTGAGTGCTGGCCACTGTTCCAATAGTCTATCGGCTGCCAACCCCAACGTGACCCACCTTTAAAAAAACATGCTTAGGAACTTTCTTCTCCTCCTGAGATCGTACATAGACCTCAAATCGGGTCGGATAGTATAGAAAATTGTGGAGTAAAATAACATCTGACACCTCCAAGCCAAAGTGACCGACACTGACTTTAAAGGAAGAGTGAAGAATATGTAGATTACAAAAACCTATGTTTATAACACCCTGCCCACGATTTTCTTTCAGTTGCGAATTGACTATTCTAAAAATAGCCTTGTTCACATTAGGCCCATCACTAGAAAGTATCAGAAATTTCTTTACAGACAAAAGAGCAAGGTCTACGTCTGAAAGGATTAGTTTCGATAAAATCTCTGAAGTAGCTTTGCCAGTAAAAAAAACGTCTCAAGATGATTAAACACAACCTGTTGCTTTTTCTCTGAAAATAATATGACTGCCACTTGCAACTCCTTCACATGTTTTTCATTTGGTGTTTCAACGTAACAAATCGTAAAAACTAGCACCAGCTCGGCAATCTTCTAACATTGAATCGCGAAAATAGGAGCCTAATGCATCCGTCCACAAATAAGTCACCTTTGTTCTGCCTAGAGACATGTACTGTGGCACGTTTTCTCCCGCAAACATACATCTGAACATATCTAAGACACCGTCGCAAGAAGAGGCAGAATAACAAGCCTCAATACACTTCACAGCCCATAGTTGTTCTGCCCTATAAGCATTGGCCTTCCGTGTTGCAATCTGCAACACTGGAACAGTGGGGAAGACGGTATTCACGACTGCTGATGAGCTTGCCCCAGAGTCCGTGGATGTAGTTGGTAGTAAAGGGGGCCCTTTGGACCAGTTGCTCCAGTCACAACAAACTACGAGTCCCTGGGCTGCTGCAGCGCAATCGCATGCTGCAGAGCCCAGCCTTGCTTGGCACTGAAAATGCACGCATTCTGAAAGTGTTTGATTTGGCTGTCAGCACTAATCACTAGGAAACTCGAATGGCACATTTTACAAGTTTAATACAAATAAAAATATCAAAAAGTGGGTGTTTTTCAAATAAAGTGAGGAATAGTGAGTGTTTTGAAAAAAAGTGAGATAAGTGACAAAAGCGAGTCCATTGGCAGCCCTGGGTATATATACAAAATCATGGGAGGGGAGGGGAAAGGATCGAACGAGGAAGGGTGGGGTGAGATTTTGGCAAGGGTTGGGGGGGTAAGGGGGTGGGAAGGGTAGGAAGGGGGTGGTAGTCATAGTCTTTGCTGTTGCCTTCAACGCGGGATACAGTATGTCGACAAGACAGAGAGAAGTGTAGAAACAAGAGTGAATGAACACAAAAAGTGCCACGAAAAAACTAAACAAGACTCAATGTTTAGCAACCACCTCAGAGTCAACAACCATCACAGCAACTTTGTGCCAAAAACCCTCCATTTCGAAAGAGGCAGAAGAAGATTAGATGCCCTAGAGTCACTTGAAATCGTGCAATGCTTCCTAAACAACACCCCTCTAGCTAACGAACAAGTGCTCCCCTTCCACTCCACCATATTCTCTATCCCCCTGAAAACTCTAGTGTAGTGGAAAGACTCCAGGACATGTGAACTAACAATTATCATATATTGTGTTAGTGTACTACCTCTCCCACTCCTCCTCACCCAAAATTCCCCTGACCCAAGCCCAACCTCCCGTGGCCCTCATAATTAATTATTAATAATAAATAAATTAAATTGAAAATTTCATTAGCGATTCATATTTCCTCTTGTACCACGAATTTTATTCATACTTTACTGCTATAACTATGAAATAACCCTGGTTGTCTTATTTAATTTTATTCCCGGAGTGTGGAAAAATGTTCACAATGGAATTGCGCTATGGGTTACATAAGGTCTTTTATGAACTGCTTTAGGGCTGTTATTCTCCTCCTTCCCTGCTTACCCATCATCCTTCCCACTATCACAGCTTTCAGTAACCCTTCACCCCTCATTACCTCTTCCAACCTACTACTTAGCCTCCTCCTAATTTCTTCCAGAAGTTTCCCTTCCTCACCAACCATACTAAGTACTTCCTTGTTTGTCTTCCTTTCGTTCCATTGCACTTTCTCCATTCTCCGCCACACCCTTATCTCAAACCCCTGCAGCCTTTTCTCATTGTCCTGCCTCAAGAGTCCAAATTTAAGCACTATAGAACGCTGCAAACCATATAAAACTCTTCTTTACATCCTTAACAAAGGTCCCTGTCATCAGCTCCTTCATATTACTAAGAGCGTCTTTTGCCTGTACCATTCTACTTCCAATGTCTTTGCTACAATATCCATTTTCTTTCAATGCACTACAATTAAATAATTAAATAGCTCTACTTACTCCAGTTTGTGCCCTCCAACTATTATGACCAGCCTCAATTTCCTTGTCCTAGAAAATCTTATTACTTTTGTTTTCTTATCGATTATCTTCATTCCAGATTTCCTGCACTGATTTTCTAATGCATCTACCAAAGCTTTGCAATCCCTTGGATGATTGACTAACGATTGCCTGGTCATCTGCAAATTTAACCCACTGCGCCATGTATGTTTAAGTTTCACGTATCTCATAATAAGAACTAAGATACTGCAGTTTTCCACAGATAAAGTTTTAATCGACCCGGGTTTCGATGCACTGCATCACCATCAGGTACATATATTTGGAAATCCTTTTTCCAAATTTTTGATCAGATTTCAGATCAGAAATCAGATTTCCAAATATATGTACCTGATGATGATGCAGTGCATCGAAACCCGGGTCGATTAAAACTTTATCTGTGGAAAACTGCAATATCTTAGTTCTTATTATGTTCATATTCCACAACATCTCGCCTGATTCCTCCCTTTTTCACATATCTCATCAAGCTATTCCTATTTTCATGTATATCTTTATTAGATGTTCCCAATTAACTCTGTCAAACGCCTTTCCAAAATCTAAAAAGCAAGCAATAACATCCAGATTATACTCCAGGTTCCTTTCTATATATGTATGTCCTCATCACCTCAATTACATCCAGAGTTGCCTTTCCCTTGCAGAACCCAAACTGGTCATCGCTTAAGTAGTAATTTACTCTACTCTCCTCCAACCTTCATTAATTATTTTAAGTAGAAATTTTGTTACATGTAATATCAAAGTAATTACTCAATACTCCTCACATTCTTATGTTTTCTTCTTCTTCCAAACAGCTTTCAAGATGTTTTCACCTGGCAATACTCCTTCCTCATAGATCCTAGTGAATGAGTTTGTAAAAAGGTTGTTTACCCTTATAACCTAAATTCTTCAGTAACTCTGAAGGGATGTTATCCACTCCCACAGCTCTCTTTGCCTTCATCTCATGTAATGCCTTCTCTATTTTTCTTTAGAGTATCTCCAGTCAGAGTTTATCCTTCTTGACTGCCCTCCCATTCTCCATATATATATCTAAGCTCACTGTTCTACTTTCGCTGTCATAAAGATCTTCTGTCTACCCATCCTGGATACCTTCCCATTTGATTAACATCTTCCCTGTATTGTCATTAATCTTGGTATTTGTTATGGATGCATTTATTATGAATTTAGTTGATTATTTGTTTGTGTTTTTATACTATGAATTTTGTTGCTTATTTGTTTGTTTTTTCCATAGCCATGGTTTTTTATATTTATTATTGTTGTGCGTTATGCCATTACTGCAATAAAAAATGTATGCGTCCAATTCGTCGATAGTGGTTTTATTTTATTGCCAGACGCAACATTTGGCGACGAGGAAAAAAAAATAATAACGAAGTGAAATGTTTGGACATGTTGGAGAGTTTATTCCAGAGAAATAAGAATTTGCTGCATACATCGAAAAAGTGGAACAGTTTTTTGTTATTAATGACGTAAAGGATGAGAAAAAAGTCCCTTTACTCATCACATAAGTGGGATCCGAGACTAAAGGGATATTAAAAATTTGCTTCATCCCGAGAAAGAGGTGGATAAATCCTTCCGACAGCTTGTAGCCATGTTATTGAAACATTTCCACCCGAAAAAGTTAGCCATTGCTGAAAGAATGAAGTTCTACAAACGAAACCAGCTCCCTCATGAAAGCTTGTCGTCATATATAATCAAGTTAAAGAAGCTGGCCTTCACTTGTGACTTTAAAAACTTTTTGGACGAGGCACTGAGAGACAGGCTCATTTGCGGCATAGCGTCGTTGGCTATTCAAAGAAGATTGATTCTGGAGGTCAATTTGAGTTTTGACAAGCCTTGTGTGCTTGCTCAAGAGTTGGTGCTGGCTGAATCTCAAGCACAGCACTTGCAACCTATGCAGTTACTGCAATCACCATTGAGTACCGAGAATGTACGTGGTGTCTACCCAAGGGCTTCCTCGGGAAGGAATCCATAGCGGAGAGCTTCAACCCCCGGCTGTTGGCGGTGCGGGAGAAACCACAACCCAGACAGCTGTTCCATGAAGACCTGGGAATGCCTTCGGTGCAAAGGACGTGGGCATATAGCCACGATGTGCAAAGGAATGTCCGTGGATGCAGTGAATGACGCTGAAGGGGCATCCTGCATTGCTGACAGGTCCCACTACGCAGAGGGAAAATGTGGAAAAGAGGATACTGAGCCGGCAATCCATGGGATAGCCCAACCCCATCCCCTAGAAGGTTTTAAATTTGGGTTTGGTTCAGAAATTTGTAAATGTTCTCTTAAAATTGATGGAGTTGATATAGATATTGAGATAGATAGTGAGGCGTCGGTCACGGTAATGGGGTTTCATCAGTTTACCTGGTGGTTCCCAGGAGCAACCTTTTTTCAATGCACATTAGCTCTCAGATCAGCATCAGGGGTGGATATGAGGGTAAAGGGCCAGGCACGGGTAACTGTGGAGACCCCACAAAACGCAGGGTGCTTCCGCTCATCATTGTAGGGTCAGACCTACAAGTCCCACTGTTGCAGTGGCGGATACATATGGGGGGCGCGTGCCCCCCCCCCCTTGATGAAACAACCTATTCCTCTCTAGGTAAGACAAGGAGATTCAAGAAGAATCAAGCTGCCCAGGAACGACAGTTACTGGTTGATACCACATAAATCGAGGTAGTATTACCTCGATTTATGGCCTGCAGGCTGTGGGTCTGCAAAGTGCGCCCCCTGAGGGTTGCGCCCCTGGCAGCCGCCCACCTGACCAGCCCCTAGCTACGACGCTGAAGCTAGCGTGTGGGATTTGGAAAAATCTTGTTTATTCGCAGTGATATTGCATTTATATTCATACTTTGTGGCAATATAGGATAACAGTTATCTGGCATTAATTAATGGCAAATAACTTCCATCAAGATTTTATGGTATTTCCTCAAACTGTCACAAAATTATCATTTAATGATTATAGTTCTCGAAGTAACATTTATCCACAAAAGTGACTACATATATACGTCATTTTTCATCAGCTTTTCTTTCTCAATGTCTTCAAAATATCTATGAATGATGACTAGAGTACATTAAGAAAGGGGACATTCAAATATCTACTAAGTGGACATTCAAATATCTACTATCCACTATCTTTAAACATTCTTTATTGTAATGTTCAATCGATTAGAAACAAAACTTTTCAAATAGAATGTGCTGTACAAGAACTTAAATCACATATAGTGGTTATTGCCGAACATTGGCTTAGGAGGAACGAAATCTCTGCTCTTGCCCTTAATGGCCTCAACTTAATCTCCTACTACTGTCGCAGTCAGTTTAAAGGTGTGTCTATCTATGCCAGCCCCAACTTGTGTGTTACCAGTTTGAATCAAATACTTAGTGTTGATAAAACTTTCAAATGCTGTGGTGCCATTCTAAAACCATACATAATGCCATAAGATATGTGAGCATGAACATTAGCATGGTAAATAAGTTTGAGGGTAGCAGGAGCAGTGGCGGATACATATGGGGGGCGCGCGCCGCCCCCACCAGTCAGCCCGCACGCTATTCGTTTGTTTCTTTCGTCAGTAGACTCTGAGTCGAGTTATCGAGTAGTTGTACTTTCTTATTTATCACGCGCGCGCGTCCGCGTCATCATATTTTATACGTTTCTGTCTGGCACATAGATAGCTAACCTACGAGAAAAGTTGCGGCCATTCTAGTGATCTCGATACGTTATTCTGTCTGGCATTTGTTCGAGAAAAGTCGCGAATATTCTACTGTTTGTATCTGTTCACACTCCTTAAAAGTCTGGAAGCGAACATTCTGGCACCTAATGTTCTCGAAACAACCGAGCTACATACATAAGGGAAGCAGAGTCACTACCAGGCAGTCAGTTTGAAAGCTACAATCGTCGCGATAACTTGCGTTTTGAGTTTTTTCTGTATCCGCCACTGCACTCTTGGGGAGGTCATGGATGGATGTGCTTCTGCCGAGCTGGAGGGAGATGCTTAAAATGAATCATGCTGAACTCTCGGCAGCACAGTTTATTTCCAGTTATCCCCAGGTATTCAACAACAACCGAAGTTCAAAAATAAGTTTCTCTAAAGCTCACATTAAATTAAAGGAAGGTGTTATCCCAATATTTAGGAAAGCCTATGATGTGCCATTTAAAATATGGAGTCAGGTCAAATCCGAGATATCAAAACTGATAGATTCTGGGATCTTTCAACCCATAAGACACTCAGAGTGGGCTAGTCCATTAGTGATAGTGCCCAAGAAAAATGGAACTTTGAGATTATGCATTGACTACAAAAACTCTGTGAACACAGTAATTGAGCAAGATAAATATCCATTACCAAGGATAGATGAAATTCTTACAAGTCTGTCGGGTGGGAAGGTGTTTGTTACCCTTGACCTAAGCCAGGCTTTCATGCAATTAGAATTGTATGAGGAATCTAAGGGTCCACTGGTTGTCAACACCATTTTCGGCCACTTCAAAGTGCACCGGTTGCCATATGGAGTTTCTAGTGCCCCAAGTATTTTCCAATCAGTAATGGACTCAGTACTACAAGGGCTAGAAGGGGTGCACTGTTACATTGATGATGTCATTATCGTGGGCCAAGATCATGCAGACTGCAAAAATAAAACACATTCAGAGTTGGGTCGCCTGAATAAATATGGCATCCGAGTAAATTTGGAAAAGTGTATGTTCTTTCAACCCAGTATTGAATATTTAGGACATGTTATTGATGAACTTGGAGTCTGGACCTTGGAAGGAAAAATGAAGGCTATCGAGGACTGCCCATGTCCAACAAACGTACAACAGTTGAAATCCTATTTGGGCATGTTCAAATTTTACAGTATGTTTATCCCAATGTCATCCACTATCTTTAGGTCTTTGCACAAACTTACTGAATAAAACACCCTGTTTCATCGGTCCGAGGAGCAGGAAATTGTATTTCAGGAAAGTAAAAGCCTCCTCAGAAAACATAATTTGCTGACTATGTATGTACCAACCTCAATTTCCCTTGGTACTTGTGACTGATGCATCCCCGTATGGAGTTGGGGCAGTTCTCTGTCATGAGATTGAGGGAGTGGAGAGACCAATCATGTGTGCGTCTGCAACCCTGACACCTGCAGAGAGGAACTGAACACAAGTGGAACGAGAGGCCTCGGCTGTAATCTTCGGGGTTCGGAAATTTCACAAGTTTCTACGTGGGCAAAAATTAACAATTGTCACGGATGCCCAAGTACTGAAGAGGATTCTAGGTCCCAAGGTTGGAATTCCAACATTGGCTGCATCCTGGTTACAAAGATGGGCCCTTATACTGGCTGCGTATGATTGGTAACCTACAGGAAAGAGGTAGAAAATGCTGATAAGCTTTCTCGATTACCCTTACCATCAGAGGCCACAGAGGATACAGAGTGTTTTTTTCCAAATTAATAGCAGCTTAGACAGCTTGGATGTTAAGGTGCATACAGCCAAAGATAAGATGTTCCAAAGAATTATCCGGTATACCCAAACAGGATGGCTAAAACAATGCGAGGAAGGTATACGTCCATATTTCACGCGACTAAACAAACTGTCCGTCACAAATGGGTGTCTGCGTTGGGGGAATAGAGTAATTATACCTCAGACCCTTAGAGGCCAGGTATTGAAGATGCTTCATGAGCAGCACATAGGGATAGTTCGAATGAAGCTGTTGGCACGATCAAATGTATGGTGGCCAGATGTGGATAAAGACATTGAAAATCTTGCAGCAAGCTGTGAAACTCGTCAAGTGACTCAAGCAAATGTCCCTCAGAGGAAGTACTTAATGCTCTGGTTGAAACCTGATTCCCTGTGGGAACGTGTACATTTGGACTTTCTGTCATTTCGGGGCCATAATATCTATCTTAATACTAGTGGACAGTTTTTCAAAGTGGATTGAAGCTTGAGTGATGGACAACACAAATACTCAAAATACTATATTGAAGTTAAGAAGTTGTATGGCAGTGTTCGGTATCCATAAGAGATTGTAACTGATAGTGGGCCCCCTTTTCAATCAGCAGAGTTTATATCCTTTTGCAACGGCAACAAGGTCACCAAGAGTCCTGCCTCAAATGGAATCGCTGAACGAGGTGTTATAACCATAAAGGATAACCTGGGGAAACAGACCGTTGATGAACTGATGAAGCAACTACATGGGGGGTTGGAAAATCATTCACGGTCCACCATTGAGAATAAATTAGTGAATTTCCTGTCATCCAGATACACACCATGTTCAGGAATGGGTAAATCCCCTGCATCACTTGTACTAAAATGCCAACCTCGAACGTTGTTGTCATTACTCAAGCCAAACATAAGTCAGGACCCAAGGGAACCCCCCCAAATAACTTTCGGAATCTCCCTAGTTTCAGATTAATGGAGGAGGTGTTACTGCGTCATCCAAGAGGAGGGCTAATAAAGTATGTGAGGGGAAGAATCAAGGCGAAAATCAGTAGCACAACCTACTTAGTGAAAATGAATGATGGAGAAAGAACTGTACACATTGATCAGCTTAGGAAGTATAAAGGAAACCATGCAGAATTGAGGAAGCAAAGTAAAGTGAGAGATCAGCAGAGTTAAGAACTTAAGATGTGGGATACTATACCATGCAGGGTCTTAGCTCCAGAAGTATCAAGGGTTTCTCAATCCCCCTCTGGTCGTACCAAACAGAGTACAGCACAGGCTTCCCCACCCCTTTCCCAAAGCTCGACGGTGGAATGTAGAAGGTCTCATAGAGTAATAATACCCCCCAGTCGTTTGGACTTGTAATGTAACTTGTGCCGTATTTTATTATTTGTATCACAACTAAATCTCTGTACATATGATACTTATTTAACTCATTTGGACCAGGTGAATACTTTGATGAGGTGTAAATTTCCGCTCAGACAGTGGTGGTGAGAAGACAACCTGTACTTTAATGGGAAGACAACTTGTACTTTAACACGTTCACTGCCGCTTCGGTCATTATGACCAAAGAATATGTCAGTTATTTGGCCACTTACAGCACGCCGTCGGTCACAGCTACTTCGGTGCAGCTTATATAACGTGACCGACGCGGCGTGCGTAGCCGAATACACATGAAAACTTTCGGATTTATTTATTTATTTTTTTACGAAAGGAAAAAGAATAACACTGGCGCAGTGGGTGAATTCATCAAAAACTCGGTGGCAGGGAACGTGTTAATGGATCATTAAACAAAATAAGTCGGGGAGGAGATGTTATGTATGCATTTATTATGAATTTAGTTGATTATTTGTTTGTTTCTGTACTATAAATTTTGTTGCTTATTTGTTTGTTTTTTCCTTATTCAGTTTGAATCCTAGTTCAGGCGAATGATTTTTTCACTGTGAATTTCACACAATTGTGTGACCACCAGCAGGTGACTCCATTAAAATTACTGCACAGCCAGTTCCACCATTCAAAGAATGGTGGAACTGGCTGTGCAGTAATTTTAATGAGTTTACGTTTAAAATTCGGCTTTACCTTGTGGACTGTAGCGCTTCTGTTAGCTCAAGGATCAGTCATGCTTTTCTGAGTATTTTTCTCTCTTAATGCTTAAAAATAGCCTAGTAATTTTTGGCAACTAATACTTGGCCAGAAATGGGGAGCATGTTTTTGGACATACACAGTGCCTGTTGGGTCAACCATAATCAATTTTCTTTATGCTAAAAGCAAATAACAACTTCATCATGCAAATGGTTAATGTACAAGCTGTGTTAAGAAATTACAGACCAAATGGATAATTAGTACTGAGTTTGCATGTAATCTCATACAATCGATAATTCAATGAATAAATTATGTATTCATGAATTCCAACATTTTGAAAAGAATTAGAAAAAATCAAGAGACATATTTCATCATATCATATGCAATCAGGAGATCACAATTGAAAAATTGATTTCACTGCATTGAATTTTTGACACGCAAAAGCCAATATTGATGGGCAGGACAACCGCTCTCATTTCAGTAAATCAATATTTCATTACATATATAGTTTCACTAAAAAGAGACCACCTACTGTAGTTCTCCCTTGTGCTCTCTTCGCCTATCTTGAATCTCTTCTCATTTAATTTTTATCTACAATGTTTTTTCCTAAATTTTCCCATCATTTGTCCCTTTGATCTGATAAATTTTTCACCTTAGCAGAGCATACACATTTCCCTCTCTTTCTGAAGCTTTTCCATTTTGTCACAATGCCTTCTCCAATAAAATTCCTTTGCCTTATTGGTTACTTGCCTTCTCCAATAAAATTCCTTTGCCTAATTGGTTACTTGCCAACTTCATTAATTAATTCCTTATACCTTAACTTTCTGCCACTTTCTTCTCTCATTAATTCTACAAATTATTTATTCTGTGATCAACGCCTTCTTTTCTAATCTTGTTTCAGTATCTTCGCCTGTTTCTGCTACTCTCTTAATTCCTGTTTTTCTATATCCTCTCATCTTCACTTAACTGTACCATTTCCCTTATCTTCTCTCAAGATCCCATCCAATCCAATAGCGACTAGGTAGTATTCCTGTCTTTTGGCTAATTTAAGTTTTCATGTTCCACTACTTTCTCTTTCTTCTCCTACTTAGCCTTTTGACTTTGATATCACATTCCACAAGAGCTATATTATGATCTGAGTCTACATTTACAACCAGAAGGCAGAGCAAATTTTTGACAATGTTCCTCAACCTCTGCCTAGCAATGACAAAATCTACCTAATACTGATGCACCACAGCGATTAAAGAGAACTCTATATCACTCTGCATATGTATTTTTATTACAATCTTTCATTAAGCAGTGCACCTCTTTTCCATCGCTACGCGCATAGCAACACATCAATACCTTCTTTAACAATCCTTTTCCTTTATATTTAAGTTACGTGTTTTTTTAGGTATCGTAATAATATTACGTCAATACCTCACTATGCCTCCAATTCTTTTCGATGAGCACCCATGCCTCTGGTCCCACGGCTTGCTGGTAATGTCCAATTTCTATTGCAAAATTCAACTGCATTCACATCAGTCATATCTTGTACCTAGTAAGTACATTATCTACCACCTCATTTTCACCTCTCCCATCCCCTATTATACCTACACTGCATTCCAATCCTTCCATACTATTCTGTTTGCTTTACCCAGGACATACCATCCACATTTCCCTACAATGGTTACTTGTAGGCATGTATCACTGAACCAAAACAAAATTAGTCGAGTAATTAACCTTTTATTTTAATTACGTCACTTATAACACGCCTGCTCTATATTTACCACTCTCTTACCCAATTTTGCTTATATGTACAGAAGGAGATCCCTAATTTGGTAAGTCTGGGGCCTTGCCTCTTCCAGGATAAAAATACATATTTCCAGTTCTTACCACATTTTCAAAAGACCATGCTATGACTGGTAAAAAATATCCCTATGCACTATATCCTGTGCAAATAAGAAAGTACATACTTATGCATGGGGAGTACAAATGCATACATTGTCCAATTATTTCAATGGCATCATAATTCTGCTCTTTAGAATTCTGGATTAGCGAACCTCTACTGTGATACCACAACTACCCCATGGCTCTTATCACTCCCACTATAAATAGCTCCATTACTATAATTCTGATGGTACCAGCAATCCATCCATCTCACCTCACACAATCCCATCATATCTATACATATTTTCTTTTCTAATCTCCTGTTTTTTTTTTGTTTTCCAACTCCCCGGCTCTTATCAAGGATTCCAAGTTACTATGTTTCCATTGCTTTCCTCTTCTGCATCTCCTCCCTTGAGTTGGCCCCTCTCATAAGCCACTGCGCAATAATTTCATGTGATGATGACTACTACGGTCTTGCCTCCCTGCAGTCCACCATGGCATAGTGGGCCAAATCCTGTAGTTGCCAGGATTCAATTATCTGTGACTGACTTCCACCATATTTTGAGAAATAGTTGGTTTGATTTCTGAATGCCTTCCCAACAGTATTTATAATGTAACACTATCTCAAGGACTACTTTTAGTCCGGTTCCTAGCCTTCGACCTATAATGCGTAGGTGGCCCTCCCTGGATCAATTATAAGTGCTCCTGCTTCCAGTCCCGCTCCACGAGCTGGTAAACACCAGCCCTTCCACCACTTCAATGTTGCAGTCCATGAGGAGAGATAATTTAGTTCCTTGGATAGAATCTTGGAATAAAGTGGGCACAGTACAGCAGATACATATTATGAGAATTTCATTAGCAAAAGAGGTTTTCACTTATAGCAAAACTTATTTATTTTATGACAAACTTTTACAATTACCACCACAGTAAACAAACCAATATTCACAATAAACCACAATTTATTTTGGTGGTATTTGTAAAAGTCTGTCTTAAAATACAGACGTTGAATATGGTGTGCCACAAAGTTACTGAAGATAGAGTTTTATTTATAAGAGAACTACTAATCTAATAAGAGAAATACTAGATTGCATTGTAACAGAAAACACTTTGTAAATATTTCCACACCAATTTTTTTTTTTTTTATTCAACCGACCTAGGTTTCGGCAAACATTGCCATTATCAAGGTGAAGTCACAAATACACGAGCGATATATATATAGGTATGGGATGGAGGAGGGGAGTGGTGGGAGAGTAAAGGCGACTGAATTGGGGAAGGAGGCAAGAGAAATACTAGTTATGACAGGCACTTGAATGGAACCTATAAACTAAATGCAACTCATTTATTACTCCAAATTACATTTGTTTTCTCAGTTACTTCCAAGTTTCTCATGTCCATAATTTGATTAAATTCATAGTATTGGTTATGTTTTCCCCTGAATTTTGTCTTATAAGTAAATATCAAGCTGTGACATGCTATAAGTACAGCACTTTCGACCAAGTAAGATCAATTTCATATGAAACTGTAGGTAGGTATGAAGTTATCATATCCTCCACAAGCAAGAAAAGTAACAAGTATGGCTTTGATGTATAGGGAAATGAAGTAGAGATGGTGGAACAGTAGTGCACCAGAGAAGCCTTTTTGGAGAGCATATATATATATATATATATATACATATATATTGAAGGCGTTCAAGATGTCTACATGGAGAAGGATTGGGAAAATAAACAAAAAAGAGAAAGAAATACAAATGCACGTCAGGTATTGTAGGGAATGGTGAAGAGGTTGGAAAAATACTAAGAATAGATAAAATTATTGAAGAACATCATATTATTTATGGGAATGGTGAGGCTAAATTGGGGGTGGAAGCAATGGTGACAGGGAAGGTGGAAGGATGAGAAAATACATTTTGAATGCCGTAAATTGGAATAGAAACAATGCAGTGCTGACGTCGGAACCAAAGCATGACAGTACCATAGTGCGAGACCACACATATCCTTCAATATTTAGATAGCCTTTCCGGGAGGACACAGTACAAAGATACACGCATATCAAGTTGGCAAGCTTAAAACTTTTCCAGCGCAAAACTTTGTCGCAATTTCTTGCGGCAATGAGCGAGCACTTGCAGTGGAATGAATTAGAAGAAAATCGCTTCTGATCATAACATAAGTCTCCAGTAAACCAATAAATCAGTGACTAAATGAAGTTGAAGGCGGGAAACAGGTCGCTCTCAATTCCTTCGACTTCTTATGAACTTAGGAACTAAGAAGAAAAGTACTTATCGAAAATATCATTTGATGAGTAGGATTTAAGGCAGACATTCACGATGGAACTCTTACCTGCATGAGCCAGGTTTGCAGGCTTTCAGTTTAATACGGTACGCAGTTTCTAAGTGTACATTCGATATGTCAGTAGGATCCACAGTTTCTGCCCACACCCAAGCAGCCTTATCTAAATGATCCTTCCTCTTGATAGGCATGTTTTTTAATTGTAAATGTACAATTATATTTTTAATGGAGAAGCCGGTACATCACAATAAGCCGAATAACACTTGCACCGTGAGTTGATTTTCAACAATACAGCACGAATTACTAAAACACCAATTATCTGCGAATTTGGTATCGTACTTTCCCTGTCATACAGGTTTGAAACATTTCTTCAAACAGACGCGTAACTGACCACCCATACACAACACGAATTTACGGTGATATTGCACAGAGCCAGCACTGGTGTACTATGGACCGAATTTTTCTAAGTACGATCATATAACTGCGTTTATGTGAAACTCGTAAGTTAACCACTAGCAAAGTTATGTCTCACTTTACATAAAAGTAACGTTGTCAACACAATCACACGTGAACTTGAACTTGGAATTGATTGGGACGCTCCCTACACATATATGACCGTTAACACAAATGAAAACAAGAAACAAAAACGAAACTCCTCTTTCCTTTCTATCGTGAAGTCAAATCAACCAAATTAATGGAATTGTTAAGTCATCACTAATGAACCTATAATCGGAAACTCTTTACTTGAAGAACAATAATAATTATACGTTTATTTTTTTTGTAAGCATATATTTTCCTTGTATGAATGTCGTCCTTGCGAAATTCGGCTCCTTGCCATGACAATGCCATTTCTTGAATTAGCGTAATCCGCACAATTGCGACCTTTTGCGACGCAATGTAGTACCTTCTGCGTCATAGACAACGTACGATATCGTTTATGAATTCTCCTATGAAATTAAATCAATGCGCCATTCGTCGAATATGATTAATTTGAAGCAAGCACGAAATTACATTCTTGTCTTCGTTATAAGAATTCACAGTTAGGAAAAATTCTTACATGTCGCCCAGTGGATAATCCGAGCTAATAATTGGTAGGTAATAACAGTCGATTATTGGGACTGGGCCATTATCATAAAAAAGATGATTCAATTGTTAGCTTTTCTCATGGTATCAAAAACTCGAAGAAAAATCAAGGCAGCTTGAAAACCCCTATACAACACAAGGCCCTTGCCCAAGTGCTTCCATCTTTCAATTAAATAACAACAACCCGTATAATGTCAAAAAACAGCTGACACCGAGAAAACAGCTGTGCCACCTCTCGATGCACGAGTTTAGTCCCCGTAGACCAGAGGCGTGACAAAAGATATGCAACATGAGATAACTGCAAATATTGCAAGTATTAACATATTTGCTAAAATTGCCCAAGCAGTGACGCACTCCCTCGTGACCCGATAGCAGTAGAAATCATCACGTTGGTATCGGCAACGTTGGGCGGATTGATACACCTAAATAGACTTCAGTGATAAATGCGATAATAAATATTGACTGACTGGTGAGACAGCTGTTATCTTTGTATTTTAGATAAAAATTTTGACCCTATGATTAAATATATTTAATAATTCAGTTAATGGTAAAATTAACAAATTTCAAAGTTTACTTTACTGGGCACTCTTTCTTTTCGGGGAGTAGTTCTTGTTGACGAATTGAGTCGCAGTTGGAGACGACGAAGTGTCATTGAGAGTAACCTTATTTTCGAGGTCATAAATTTTATTGTGTACTTTTGAAGAGTGTAGCATTCAAAATGAAGTTCCAATACAAGGAGGAATATCCTTTTGAGAAGAGGAAGGCTGAAGGAGAGAAGATCCGAAGGAAATACCCTGATCGAGTGCCTGTGAGTATTTTGCAAGGACATTCGTACAGAAGGTAGAAAGTTATCACTTCAGTTGCACCTTGGTTGTCTCGTTTTGCATAGAAAAAGTAACTGAAGCATATATTGTTAATTCTAAAGATTCATGAGGATGCCTTGTTATCGTTGCTAGTTTTTACCAAGTAATCCATCAAAGTTGTGTAAATGCTCGTGTTGCTGTTTCAATGGCTAACTTGTGAAATTGATTTGGGTGTGGAGTAAACGCAAGTATAAAGTTCGAGTGTTGAAAAATTCTCGCACTTTGCGAATGGTCTTGGGAGGGATGCTTTGTAAAACTCGTGCAATTTATTTACGCATCATTGGAGTCTATTAATGACGTTGAAGAACTTGGGTTAGCACGGTTTATAAAGCTACTTTTGAGAACAAGGCATATCGATCGAATACTTTTGTGAGTAGTCATCAATTTTCCTCTTAATTGTGTGAAAATTATTTATCTTAATATTTCATTCTGACGCAATGTCTACCGTGTCCATGTTACGATTTTTGTGGAATCGTACCGTTCCCTCTTATATTATTAATGTTAATGGTGTTAACAATATTATGCTTCGTAGGTGATCGTGGAAAAGGCACCGAAGGCGCGGATTGGGGATTTAGACAAAAAGAAATACCTGGTGCCGTCAGATTTAACCGTTGGGCAGTTCTATTTCCTCATCAGAAAACGCATTCACTTGCGACCAGAAGATGCTCTGTTCTTCTTTGTGAACAACGTTATCCCTCCTACTAGTGCTACAATGGGGTCCCTGTACCAGGTACGCCTTTAATATGTGTATACTGAGCTGTAGTTTATATTCGATATTGCCATTACATGGGATCGTTTCTTTCTAGGAACATCACGAGGAAGACTTCTTTTTGTACATTGCGTACAGTGATGAAAATGTGTATGGACAGTAAGCAAGGCCTCTTATGGTTTTTGTTCCAGTTTTGAATGGACTTCTTTTCTTAAGTCTTTTCTGTTGCTGTTTTTAAACAGTCGAAGACTTCCACTGTGGATCCCTGCTCCATAGGGCTCTTCAGTTCATAGAATGTTTCCTCAGAAAGAATTCTAGTGTCATTAAATTTGGAGAATTCCATGGGTCTACCCAGTGAGATGCATATGTGGGGGAGTGAAATTTATCGCTAACAACTTCCTTTTGTTTGACCTAGATGTAAGCATTGATAAAATTTTGGCATGCTATTCAAGGCTTTTTTTCTATAAAGATAGTATGTTCAATGATTCTTTTAACAGTTTGAGTTTTGTACATATTATGTATTTGCATGTGTTTATTCACATGCAGTATTTTGCTTTGAAATAAAATCACCAGTTATGGAAAAACACTTTATTAACACATTTTGATAAATACAACGATAAGAGATGTAAACATTCAAAAATAATTGTTAGTGTGATGCCACATTGAAGTTCATACTTAGACCATTTTTTGTAAATTTTTAAGGCAAAGTTCATATATAGATGCTCTATTTTAATGTTAATTTCATGCTAAGGTAGAATGCCCAATAAAGAAAATTTTGCCATCGCATAGTTAAGGAAAACATTTAAGAAATTGAGTTCATTATTCACAAATATACATTCCTCGAATAATAGCCAACAATCAGGTCATTAATTAGTAGACTAGTTCCATGAACATTTAAAGCACAATAGTCCATACTTAATGGATTTAAAGGCGTAGAAAACAATATCATACGCCTTAAAGATGAGATCCAAATATTCAACACACAGTAATTATAGATTTGTAGCAAAAAGAAAAAGACAACAACATAGATTATGGTTAAATGACACTAAAAGATATATAAAAATGGTGAGATAAAGCACAATAATTATGTTGTGAATATGTAGTCTCATCAGGAAATTAGTAATGTTAAGCATAACAAAACACTAATTTTTGCAAGCTTAGGTGCAAACTCCAAACATTTTCTGCATATTACCATTTCATTCAGTGTACACCTCATTCTCATCACTGGATAGGTTTTGTGCATTAATAGAGGTATTTAATGGGTACGATAATTGACAAGACAGTATCTCATCAGCCATGGTATGATGGAGCTGCTTTGGAATCAGGAAACATGCCTGCTGTGTTGCCAGCAGCCACGCCTCTGTTTGGACTACCATCAATGTCTTCATAAGGACTTCGCTGTGTACCAGCCGCCGCTCCACCTAAAAGATTACAGCAAAAAGTTATAGTTCATTTCTTTAAATTAAAAAAATAGATGATAAGCTTCCAAGAATTCTACAATACCCTTTTCGGATGACTCCCTTTTAATTAATGCCTTGGATTTTTAATGAAATTGCTGAATAATTAATACCTGATAGATGCATACTGTCACATCACAAAGTAAGCAAGCATAACTTCAAATTAGTGGCGGATATATATGGGGGGCGCGCACCCCCCCTTGTGGGGCCGCCCGAATTGCCGCCCCCGCCAGTCAGCCCACACGCTATTCGTTCGTGTCTTTCGTCAGTCGACTCTGAGTCGAGTTATCGAGTAGTTGTACTTTCTTATATAGCGCGCGCGTCATCGTATTTTATACGTTTCTGTCTGGCACATAGATAGCTAACCTACAAGAAAAGTCGCGGCCTTCTAGTGATCTCCATACATTATTCTGTCTGTCATTTGTTCGGGAAAAGTCGAGAATATTCTACTGTTTGTATTTGTTCACACTCCTTAAAAGTCTAGAAGCGAACATTCTGGCACCGATTGTTCTCGAAACAACCAAGCTTCATATATAAGGGAAGCAGAGTCGCTGCCAGGCAGTCAGTTTGAAAGCTACAATCGTTGCGATAACTTGCGGCCCCACCTTGAGTTTATTCTGTATCCGCCACTGCTTCAAATTGAGTATTTGGACTCACTGACTGCCCACACCCACTGTTTACTATGGGAGTCATTTTTTAATTATACCTTTAATACATTAAATTCTATCACTAAAGAAAGCTAGCAGGATAAAAAAATTGAGTCAAATCTTTGCTACCTCAATCAATTGATCAAGCTGATACCCAGAGATAGATATATTTTAGTTTGTATCAGGGCAATTCCACATAAATCCAACTATGGCCGTGGCTTGACCGTCTTTTATTTCCACTATTTTTGTCAGTCAGTAAGACTACATAAATAAAAGACGTTTTGCAAAATAGTAGCCTTTAGCACTGATAAATATTAAAGATAGAGCACTTTGAACATCTGAAATCAGCACAAAATTGTACTAAGTAGCTTCAAACTGTGACTCCAATGAATGTCAATGTAATGACTGGATTTAAAATAAAATGACATTTCTGCAATAAGGAGACAACAATCAAAGTTTCCTTTTGACATTTGGTAACAAAGACATCTATTCCAAACTTTTATAAGAGTAGAATTTTACCCAATTTTTAAAAATCAAACCATGTGTAGGGCTTAATGATTCCTTTATTAATTTTTAGAAAGGACCAGCCTGAATTTTGTTGTACAGACATATCACAGGACTATATCCAAAACACAACCTTTTAATTGTGGCATTCAGCCATGGCATGATATCAGAGAAACGGAAAAGTGAAAATCTTACAACTTAAGAGGTATACCACGTGTGGTTTTCAAGGTTGATTTAGTTTGAGGTATACATTTTTCTACAATTCAAAACAACTTTCAAAAATAAAATTTGTTTACTTTTAACTCAAACACATCAATCGCAAACAATATGGCCTGAAATGCACACACCAGCTTTAAACATGGCTTTTTGTGAAGTTATGAACGTGGTCCGCACATCCAGAGCACGTCGAATTGTTTGGTGAACGGTTTCACACCTAATGCCCACTTAATCTCCACACTAACCCAAGCGATGACAAACTCTTGAGATATGAACACAGGTAGGATAAAAACATCTTAGATTGGATGGATACTTTAAAAAATTACTTTCACCTCTGCAAACATTACTTTCCTCATTCTTCGCTGTCAAGTATGTATATAGTGTTCCATTTTTCATCTACATATGTCACGTGAAGGCTGAAATTTGGTCTTTATAAATACTCATCCCTGTCCCCATCCACCTCTTAATTCAATAACTGTTTTCTTATAAATTTTTAAAATTCCCTACAAACCAGAAAAAGATTTAATATAGATTAAATATGGATTTTTGCATTCATTGTATCTGTTAAAAATCTAGATTCAATCCAGATTGAACTTGTTGCTATGTCCGCTACATGACGTATTAAATCTAGATTTTATATAGATTTTTTCGAGATTTAATCTGGGATTGTTCACGGATTTAATCTAGATTTTGAAATCTTTTCAAAATAAAAAAAAAAGATTTTTTTCATTTTAACAATTTGAATGTGCTATTGCGCCATGGCATGTTGCAGTACGTATGATGTATATAGTAACTCATAGCTACCGATCGACGTGGATTATGAATCGCATAAGTATATACCTAACCTACAACTCGTCGCACCTATTTTTGCACCAGTTCTTTAAAATTCAGCGTTGAGAAAGGCGTATATATGTAGTCACTTTCGTGGATAAATGTGACTTCGAGAACTATAATCATTAAATGATAATTCCGTGATAGTTTGAAGGAAATGCCATAAAATCTTGATACGAGTTATTTGCCATTAATTAATGCCAGATAACTGTTATCCTATGTTGCCACATAGTATGAATATAAATGCAATATTACTGCGAATAAACAAGATTTTCCAATTCCCGCACGTTAGCTTCAGCGCTGTAGCTAGGGGCCACGTATTTCCAAATCCTTAAAAAAATCTAGATTTAATCCTTTTCTGGTTTGTATTTCGTAAATCTCATGCAGTCTTCCCAATCGTATTTTTTCACCGAAATTCTGTTGATAGAATATAATAATATAATAACCTGATTATAGACACGATAAACAACATATCACTCGCTTAAGATATCCATCCGAGTGGTTTAAACATGCCAAAATGTCGAACCATTTGTTATTGTGCCACGTGACTCCTTAGTTACGTGCTCGGAATAATTACGAGCGATTCAAACACAACCCCCCAGGGGCGCAACCCTCAGGGGGCGCACGTTGCAGACCCACAGCTAATATTACCTCGTTTTATTTGGTATCAACCAGTAACTGTCGTTTCTTTTATTTCTCATGGGAATTTATATTATTTACAATTTATTTTACATCATGTCCATTGGATATCATGCTGTGGCCTCCGTATGGATGTCCCTATAGGGACCTTCATAGTATGTCATTTGAATGACATCCAATAGACATCCAAAGGATGTCCATAAGAGATTTCTGGATGTAAAATGGACGTCATGCAGTGGCTGGGAAGTCATATCCCCATACGAACATTTCAATAGGTTCACATTCTCTATAGGAGTCTCCATTGAAGACCCATAGAAATATGTAGTTCCCCCATTGGGTACAAAATTCCTATGCGGAATTTCATGTCCCTATACGGAATTTTAAGTCTTGACATTCCCTACAGGAATTTTTAATGGAGTTGTTGTCTTTAGGTATTGGGATTTTCAATGGAGATTTTTAATGAATACCACCATCAAATTTTTATATGGGATAAATAAAGAAAGAGGGGATCAGAAAAACTAGATTTAAAATATTTTCAATGGGATTTGGAAATTTAGATTTACAATGTATTAAAGAAGGATTTAGAAATACAGATTCATTGTATTTCCAAATCCTTAAAAAATCTAGATTTAATCCTTTTCTGGTTTGTAGGGTTGTTTTAGAACAATCACAGTTTCTCTCTGGATTTATTGTAGACAGGCATTTCTCCTCCATGCCTCGTCTGTTTTTTTAAGTTAAACAGTCTGCTTTCAATACTGCATTGCCCTATCCTGCAATCCTTCATTCCCATAATTTTCACTGTTCTTCCTGCATTCCTTTTTTCGCCACTATACCCCATTCTATCTTACCTCCATTCAGCCTTATTTGCAATTTCAGCTTATTTGCAATATTCAGCCTCTTTTTCTTCCACTCCTTGCCCTATTCCGTCCCCTCCAATCCTCACCCAAATCCAGGAGCAAACTCTTGGTTTTAGAAATGGTAGGCTGATAGATCAGTGATTGCTACATAGTTATGTACTGATAATTTGGCATTACTTTGTTAGAAACTGGGGTGAACATGGGTTGTTAAAGGAAATATGTCAACTCATATTGATGGAATTGCATTTCAGAAGGAACTATTTTACAAGGGCACCATAGCTTGCAATGCTATGTGTTAACTATTTGACAAAAATCATGAAAAAAAATACAAGTAACCAAGCCTGATGGCATCATATTTCTAAAATTAGTACCTAATAACAAAGATTCATTTTCCATAAATAATTCTCAGGATTCCAGCTGAGTAAGGTTTTGGGTTGCTTGCTTGGCTGGAATCCCGAGAATTATTTATTAATATCATTCGCTGAGAAAGAACCAAATCCTTTATCCATTTTCCAGTATAATGTACTATTCTGCTGAAAAAAAATTCAATTCTATTTGCCTTTCAAAGTTTCTGTCATGATTTGCCACACACTAAATTAGAGCACTTTTCTACTTAAAAACGAGGCCACACGCAAGTCCACACCACTACACGCATACAGCTTTGCTTGACTTGGTAAGTATTAGAGTTGGGTGATAGCACTAGTCAATGCCTGTCCTTGAATCTAAGTGTATCCAGACACACCCAGAAGAAGATACCACTGCCAAAGTTTACTCAATGGTTGGAGAGTCTATTTCTTCCCCAAAATTAACAGCTGCTTCTTTTCTGATCAAATCGTTTTTTGCCCAGTTTGAACAGCATTATTAACTTTCGCGCCAGCATCTCATGTAAGAGAAAGCTTCTTCCCTCATGAAAGCCACTAAAATTTCTTTGCTCTCCCTGTACAGAGCTCTCGATCGACGAGGAATAGCTCAAGGATGTGTTATCTCAATTTGGGACCAGACCCAGCTGAGCGCCGAATTCTTTTCCTCGGCCGCTGGGCAGAAATAATCTTTGCCCCTTTCCGCATTACGAAATGCAGTCGCGCTCAACTATTTAGCCCAGTGCATATGCAATTTGAAAAAAAAAAGGATTCTTAGTAGCGTTTTTATTGCGAAAATGTGTTAAGGGCGATGATAGAAAAGGCCTCTAATCTCGAGATTCAAAAACTATTTTCCACGTCATTGTTTAAAGTCGAAAAAGTAGTTTTTCCAAAATATTGGAATAACAATCGATCGTAGAGAAAAATGAAGCCCCATAGATTTGTGTGCATTAAACACACCTACGATGTAAGACTTGTTAAATTAAAATCGGTCAACAATAAAAAATGCAATTGCAAAAAAACATGAAAATTTACCTTTTTTTGTTTTTGTTAGAACTTCGCAAAACCTCATTTAAAATCAATCAATCTATCTTTATAACATGAGTTTTTCTTTGCTTAAAATGTGTGCATAAGATGAGCGCTTTAGATTCAACAGTTGCTGCAAAATCCTATTTGTTTATCCCGCCTGGGGTAAAAACCGCCAAATTTGACCACTTGAACAGTTGCCAATTTTTTATAAAAAAAGGTTTAGCAACTCGCATTCTGAAGTTCAAGAGCTTATCTAATAAGATGTGAAAATGAATAGTCGAATTTTTTAAAATAAGGTCGTCTAATTTTGCATTTTAAAAAAGTAACTTATTTGCTTATACACAAATAGAATATATTTGTTATTTTCAATGTTAGAACTTCTAATAAAAACATTTAAAAACTGGTTTACAAACACGAATTCAATAAAAAATAGAACCATCTACAACCAATAGAAGCTGAGATAGCAACTTTTATTTTAAAAACTCACAGCATCGTTGTTAATAAACAAAGGGCTGAAATTTGCAATATTTTTAACAATGATTAAAAACTATAATATCCAATTTATTTCAAAACTTTTTATGAGAAACCAACAAAACTAGAACTGATTATAGTGACGGGACGCTACTGTTTAACGTTCGAGGGTCAGTGATGGGGGTCGAAGATCGACCATCTACTAAACAAAAGTAGCGTGCTGCGGAATCGAAAATGAATCTTCAAATAGGAAGGGGTAGTACAAGTTTTCAATATCTCGGCTTCTAGAAATCGTAGAAACTTCTCCTTTTTTTTAATCTGGGGTACCTCAAATAGAAAATAACAACTAGCGCATTTGTATGCTTATAGAACAAAGATAAATACCATAGACATTACGAAATATAAATAAAGTTATTATTTTTACTGTTTTAGCTGCACCTTATATTTTAATCATAATAACTTAGGCAGGATTAAGGTTGAAGTTAAACCACCACCAGGGCTGGCCCTTTGGGAGAGAACGGAGGTGAATCGCATTTAACATACAATTCTCCTTTGTTCTCTTCCTCACCTTTTCCTTATTCCCTCCCATTTCAAGGCTGGTGTCCTAACACCCCCTGCTAGACGCCTCATCGGCAGTCCACGGGGTAGTATGTAGATGTAGTTAACAAAAATATCTTCTTCTTGCTTTCCAAGTTTAGGTTTAACATTTAGTTTAAAAATTCATCTGTTCCGGCTTCACCATCATAATCTCAGTCTCCCAATACTTCTCCCTAAAGGGCCATACTCGAAAACCTTTCTGGGAATCCTTTGTAGAGGCATGGGCTCCACATGCCCTTTCTATCTTTCTTTATAATTTGTAGCTACTTCTGTCACTGGCTCTACTTCTAATTCTAGCTTTATGTCTCAATTTTTTATGTGGTCCAGACATGTACAGCCTTTCACAGATCTAGGGAATTTCATTTCTGACATTTCTATCTGTTTGAAGGCTCTTGTTATAGGTGTCCAAGCTTCTGATCCATATAGTAATGCAAGGATAGCCATTATTTTGTAAAATTTGATTTATTCATTATTTCCTTTCAGTGCTCTTCTTATAGTCCCACATATTCCTAGGTAATTGGTTATTTTATTTAAAACGTCTTTGTCCTCTTCATACGTGATGTCGCATCCCAAATACTTAAAGTGTGATATCTGATCTAAGATATTATTTTCTACTATTATTTTAGTTCGGATTGGGAACTTTCCTGGGAATGCCATTGTCTTGGTTTTTTGTACAGATATTTTCAAGTTACAGCCTCGAGATATCAGATTTAATTTCTGGACAGCCATTGTATGTAGATGATAATTTAATAATCTAACAATTTTATAATTTAACAAAAAAATATGTAATAATAATTTAATAATTTGGAAGGAGGCTTTTAATTCAATTCTGGGGCATACAGATAGCCACTATCTCAACATGCAGGTTTTGAAGAAGAAATAGAATAAAAGAAAAAGAAAAACTTTGTCTTATTCCACCAATTTATTTTATGGTACGAGTAATTTCGACACAGCGGTGACATCTTCAGGTACCTATTTTAGGTACCTAAAGATGATGCCGCTGCATCGAAACTAGTACCGTAAAATAAATTGGTGGAATAAGACAAAGTTTTTAATTTTCATTTATAAAATGAACTTCCACAAAGTTGAGCCTGAGACGATTGAGAAGAAATAGAACATCAGGTTGACAGCCTTCCCTAGACATCATAATATAAAGAAGGGACAGCCTTTGATAGAGAGCTATCTGAAAGCTCACTCACAATGACCTCTACCTCAATGGGAAGAGCCACCACCATTGTTCCCAAAGCAATACAGTTCTGTTGTTTCTTATCCATAGGGCCAAGATAATGTCCAATAAGGAGAGTCTATTGGGAGAATAAAAATGCACTCAGAAAGACCTTGCTGTGTGGATACAGCCAACACATCTTCTGGGCTCTCAATAGCTCTTTTGATCAATTCTTTTAAATATGAAAAGCATGAACTGAAACCAACTAAAGGTGGCCATAAGCAAGCTGAATCTAGTTGCAAACTAGTTCAACCTAGCTAAATCCAGTTGATTCCAAATGAATTCAACAAAAAATTTCCCCAAAGTTTGCTTTGTGGAGTTTTATATCAACCAGCTTTCACTGTTAGGGAAAGTTTTGACGGCTCACGGACCACTGAATTAAGTAGATTATCATGATGATTAGGCATACAGATGATTTCTGACCCTTTCCTTGTGATGCAGTAACTTGGTACCAGTAGATGTCAGAATTGTCATATTATGCTTTCCATTCAATGCATCATTAATGTGAAGGCTGTAGTTCTCAGGCTTTAAAATGTTGAATTGCTAGAGTTGGCAACAGTTCCACAAACTGGCAAGCCAGAAAAACAATTGACACAGGTTGGTTATGCACTACACTGGCAACTCAAAGGTTCTGGGTTCAAATCCTGCCTTGGGCATGGATATTGCAAGAATCTTAGGATCAAGGTCTTAGATAAAACAATGCAATAAAATCTAGGCATTTGGAACACCTAAAACACAAGCATACAACATTTAAGAAAGGGAGGCAAAATAAAATGGTAAGTTAAGTTTTCCTATTAATTCCAAGTGCTTTTCTCAGAATATATCAGAGTTTTTATATCCCGAGTGCTGGCGAAAGTTAGTTTTATTTTCCTATAGACATCATGAGTATCCTGAATTGCCTTAAATACCCATTACCATTAGAGTAATGGGCTTCCAATACTGGATAGATAACAGAGAACCTACAACTAATAATAAACACCCTCTAAGGAAATGTCCAAGAGTGATTGGATCTCATACATAGAATACTCATGCATTAGGTTAATTTAACGTTCCTTAGTATGTATTTTATATTCCCTATGGTAGGTATTTCAGAGTTCCTATTTCTGTCACCATACTGTAATAATATTCCACAAGTGAAACAGTCTACAGAGAAATAGAACCTGTAATGAGCACAATGAGAAAGAAATGAATCTCATTCTTTGGACACCTAATCAGAACACCAGAAAACAGAATAAGCAAAAAGATTATAGAAAAATTATGGAGCAGTAAGACCAGTGCAAGATGGATAGCATAAATTAAGGAAGATGTGAGTGAATTACACATTACAATAGAAGATTTGAAAGAAAAGACAGATGCTATTGTGAAACTCAAGGACAAATAAATCTCAAACCAAGATCAACATACAGAGAATAGGAAGGGTAATCTCAGATGAAGAAAGAAAGCTACGATACGATCGAATGAAGAAATACTGGGCTGACAGAAAACAGAAGAAATCCAGAAGATGACTAAAGTGATCCAATGAAGGCCATATAGTTAAAAATAAATAAATAAAATATTCTAAATATTCTACTGTTAAATATTTTAAATAAATATTTAAAATATTTAACAGTAGTATTATAAAAGTATTAACATTCTTCATAACATTATAAAACAGTATTTAAAGGTCAAGTTTACAAGGAGGATAATTGGGATGCATTGAAATGACAAATGTTTGTAAAATAAATCAATATATAAATATTGGAATGATTAGCCAGCCCATAAGGATGTCACACGTGATGGATTAAAAATTCAAAGATGTAGTTCCTAGTCTTTCTGCGAGGGTTCATCATTTGTCAAAAATAATAGTGAATAATAGAAGAAAAAGTGAACATGTGTTTCCTCAAACGACTGCCGACCATTATGCACAGTCCCTGCTCAGGCACATTAATGGGTGATACTCTTCTTTCCCTGAGGCTCCGAATGTCTGTGGTGAGATTCTTTCCTTCAAAGGAATGTTTTCTTTTTCCTTAAATAACAGGTAGAGCATTTTATTAAGATTATATGTAGTGTCTCTTTGTTTGTGAAGACATACGTCCAGTTCCATTAAAAATTTAAATTTTTTCTACCAATTAGCCTTTTTATTGACTTTAGCATTTTTGTTAATTATTTAATATATATCCTATTCCAGTTCTTTTAAATTCATTTACTACCCTTTCCTGCCACTTCGACATAAAAACTGAGAGAATATTATGTCAAGAGATTTCTAATGTAATTTGTTTTTTGTGTAAGTACCCAATTTATAATATGTATATACAAAATCACTCGTTGAATTATGTTATTAGTGAAAGTATATGGGTATAAACTATTGAAAATTCCACTATTTTTTCTTTCCAGTACAAATTTCACTCCCTCGCTGGTACCTCCATCTTGTTGTGATGAGGGAGCTTGTGTGCCTAAGCGAACCTGAGAGCTATGCCAGCGGGAGCGTAAGCTCCTGGTAGGGCCACCCAAGCCAGACAGGTCAAGGGGGATAGGCCAGACAAAGAGAGATACCCTGGTTCTCCAGGTTGGGGGTTGATCATAGGGCTAACAACCCTATATCATAAAAACTTTCTTGTTACGAAGCTCAAAGAAAATGAAACCTGGACTGGTTATTATGATAAACTAACCATGCAAACGAAAGGTAAACGCAAATGGAAATTTGATATGCAGATAGCAACATGGAATGTTAGAACCCTTAATAAACCAGGTGCTCTACAGGGCCTCAAGGAAGAGAAGGGAAAATTTAATATAGCACTAGCAGCCACTCAAGAAGTTAGATGGAAAGGAGACGGAATCTTAAGTAGTGGCAATTATACAGTCATGTATAGTGGTAGAGAGAGTGGTGAAATAGGAGGTACAAGCTTCTTATTGGCTAGTAAATATAAGGCAGCGATACTTAATTTCAAGCCTATAAATGAAAGGATGTGCACTCTTAAGGATAAAGGCCCGTTTCTTCAATATTACATTTGTATTTTTATATGCACCAACAGAGAATGCGAAGGATGAGGAGAAGGATCTATTCCATGGACAACTAGAAAAGGAAATGGATAGCATCTCAAGACAAGATGTGAAAATAGTATTAGGGGACTTCAATGCAAAGGTTGGCAAAGAGGAAGCATATAGAGAAGCCATTGGAAAGGAAAGTCTTCATGTGTCAAATGATAATGGGAAAATATTGATTGATTTCTCTATGGAAAACTTAATAGTGGTAAAGAGTACGTGGCTCCAGCGAAAAAACATAAGGGAGGTCACGTGGTTCTCACCGGACTGGATTGCTTTTAACCAATTTGACCATGTGATAATTGATAGGACACATGCATCCGATATACTTCAGATTGACAGCTGCAGAGGAGCGGACTGTGACTCAGACCATTACATGGTTCGAGTAAAGTATAGACAGCGTATTGCAAAGCACAGATCCACTGGGAAGGAGAAAGCACCTAGGAGATACAATGTCTCAAATCTAAAAGAAAAGATAATTGCCCAACACTATGAATCTGATCTGGAAAAGAATTTGGAGACTAAGCAACAAAACTGGAAGAGAGAAAGTGGAATATAATAAAGAATGCATTACAAGAAACAGCTGATGAAGTCCTCGGGGTAATAGAGAAGGAAAAAAGGCAAGGATGGTTTGATGAAGAATGTAGAGAAGCAATTAAGGGGAGAAATGAGGCAAGGAAGAAAATGATTGACAGAAGAACAAGAACAAATGTAGAGCTGTTGAGACAGAAGAGAAAGGAGGCAGACAAGCTATGTAGAAGAAAAAAGAGAGTTTGGGAAGGGAAATGGATTATGGAGCTGGAGGAACAGCACAGCACCCAGGAAGTGCGGATATTCTATATGTACCAAAATACACGATATAAGAAAAGGTTTTCAACCACGGGCAGTATTTTGCAGAGATAAGGAAGGAAATATGATTGGAGGAAAAGAACAAACCCTAGGACGATGGGCTGAATATTTTAGTGAACTTTTGAATGCCACTGCAGAGAACATGACAGCAGAAGTAGATGAAGAGGAGTGTGGACAACAGTGGCAAGAACCACAGGCAGACAATTCCAGTACCGGTTCCATAGATAAGGGAAGTAAAGGAAGTGATAAAATCTCTGAAAAATGATGAAGCACCAGGAAGTGATAATATTTCAGCAGAGATGATTAAATATGGAGGGGAACAGCTTACACTTCTCATTCACCAATTGATAGTGGATATATGGGAATCAGAGCAGATGCCCAAGGAATGGAGTCTGGCTATTATTTGCCCATTTCATAAGAAAAAGGATAAGGCCTATTGTGAAAACTACCGTGGCATAGCTCTGTTAAGTGTGGTATATAAAGTCTTGGCCAAAATCTTGGCTAGGAGACTTAACCCATTGGTGGAACAGACTCTTGGAGACTACCAATGTGGCTTCAGACAGGGTAGATCAATGACTGACCATATCTTCATAGTTAGATAATGGAAAAGTGTTATGAATACAATGTGGATGTGCACCAATTGTTTGTAGATTTTTGGCAAGCGTACAATAGTGTAAAGAGAAATAAGCTGTTTCAGACTATGGTGAAAATCGAATTCCCAGCCAAATTAATCAGATTGATACAAATGACCATAAAGCATACAATATGTAGGGTCAAAATAGAAGGAAACCTCACCAGAGAATTTTAAATTAACCAGGGCTTGCGAAAAGATGTGCTATCCGCCATGCTCTTCAATGTGGTCCTGGAGCGGGTGATGAGAAAAGCAGAAGCCAGCAACCCAGGTGGTACATTGTTCAACCGTATATCGCAAAACCTAGCCTATGCTGATGATGTCGATATGATGTCAAGAAGAATCAAAGATCTCGAGGTAGGACTGGAGAGATTAGAAATGGAGGCAGGAAAATTTGGGCTAAAAGTGAACTGTGCCAAAACTCAATACCTTTTCTCTTCCAGTAAAAGTACGACTGTAAAAGATAAATCTATAGAATTAAATGGTAAGAAATATAAGAGATGTAACGACTTCAAGTATTTGGGAGTGCAGGTGACAAAAGATAATGAAATGCAAGAAGAAATAAAAGCTAGGATTGCAGCAGGCAATAGGGCTTATCAAGCTTTGTTGAAGGTGCTCAAGACACAGAACCTCAGTCGGAACTTGAAAACGAAGGTTTATCGAACAGTGATTAGACCTGTGGTTATGTATGGTTCAGAAACATGGACCATGACTACTGCAGAAGAAGAGCTACTAAAAAGATGGGAAAGGAAAGTGCTAAGAAAGATTTTTGGTGCAGTGAAGGAAGACAGTCAGTGGAGAATATGGAGGAATAGAGAACTGGAGGAACTCTACAAGTATCCTAACAGAGTGGCAGAAATTAAGAGTAACAGGATAAGGTGGTTAGGGCATGTTGAGAATTTGAAATTATATTTGGATTTGGATATTATAATGTCCTCAAAGTTAAGCCTGAAATGATTACTCATGTTGAGAGAATGCCTGAGGATAGAATGGTGAAAAAGATATACCTTGGACATCCTAGTGGCAGAAGATTGAGAGGAAGACCTCGGAAAAGATGGTTGGATGATGTAGAAGATGATCTAAGAAAGATGAGAATAAGAAGATGGAGAACTCATGCAGGATATGCCTAAAGGAAGGAGCAAGGTCAATTATCCTCTTTATTGCACTCTGGCAATTCACCCTTGAGCAGATACTCTCCCTTTTGTTATGGTATAACAGACCTCACTTGCATACCCTTTCCTTTCACAGAATGGAGAAAGACAATTTCTATGTCAATGATGCCAGTGATTTTGAAATAATCTGTAACATTCTCGAGGAAATTACTGATTATATGGCTGCTGATTCTAATGCTGAAGGTGATTCCGGTTCAGATGACCAACCATCTAGAAGCACAGCTTCTACTTCTACAGCCTTTTCCTCCATCAACAGTCAAAATAACTAGGTCATCAGTTGTGCGTGACACTGTTGTGGGACATCTACATCTACATACTACCCCGCAAGTCGCCTCAATAAGCGTGTGGCGGGGGGTGTTAGGACACCAGCCGTTTAAATATAAAAAGGAAACGCTCTATGAAATTACGCCTTGCATTTATTAAAGTCCCTTATTGTTCGGGGGAAAAACGAATTCCCATACCTATCCGTTCGGCAAAATATCTCTCTTAATTTATCGTTTCTGTCGGACCTGGAAATATAGTGGGGTTCTAATATGATGTTCTCCGTGTCGCTCTGAAAGATATCTATTCTCAATTGCTCAAGTAATCTAAGCCTAGCGCGCAGCCTCTGAGTCTCTAGCGGCTCCCAGCCTAATTCGTTTAACATCTGCGTAACGCTGTCTGTACGCCTGTAGCAGTTTTTGACGAATCGCGCAGCTTTCCTTTGTATTTTATTAAGTTCCCGAATTAATTCTTTCTGCACCGGATCCCATATGCTTGCTGCATATTCAAGGTGTGGCCGGACGAGTGCGAAATAGCACCTCTCTTTTACTTTTTCATCTGAGAATCTTCCCACAATACGCTTGACGAATCCTAGCTTCTTCAGAGCTCTGCCACAAATATTTCTTATATATGTTCCCCACGATAGGTTTGAGGTTATCGTAACTCCCAGATACTTAACTTCATCTGTCACCTTTATCTTAACGCCATCCACAGCATATACACGGGGATAGTTGGACGACCTCCGCAAGAAATGTACCGCCGCACATTTGCTCAGATTAAGTTCGAGTCCCCACTCTTGGCTCCACACATGAACGTTGTTTAAATCCGATGATTGAATTTCAAAGTCAGAGTGATCATTAATTTCGCGATAGATGACAGCGTCGTCAGCAAATAAACGTATTTTACTGCTAATTCGAGAGCATAGATCATTTATGTATATAATGAACAAAAGGGGGCCGATTATGCTTCCTTGTGGGACACCTGATGTCACTTTAACTGCATCAGAGCTAATTCCGTCAAGAACTACTTTTTGCTTACGATCACTCAGAAAGTCGCGTATCCAGTTTACTACTGTTTCGTTTAGGCCGCATGACTGTAATTTGTATAAAAGTTTGTTGTGAGGTACCGTGTCGAAAGCTTTCTTAAAATCTAGGAATAATGCGTCCACTTGTGTTTTCGATTCACCAGATTTGAGAACGTCATGAAGAAAGAGCGCGAGCTGTGTTTCACATGATCTACCTTTCCGAAAGCCGTGCTGACAGCCATGAAGGAAGTTACGACTGTCCAGGAACGTCATGATATTGCTAACGACTATATGTTCGAGTATCTTGCCTATAATAGACGTTAATGAAATTGGTCGATAGTTCCCTGGGTCATGTCTGTTTCCCTTTTTGAATATCGGTGTAACGTTTGCAATTTTCCAGTCTATTGGTATCTTTCCTTCAGACAATGACTTCTTGAATATTATGTCTAAGAACGGTGCGATCTGTGGCGCTAATTCCTTGAGGACACGCGCGGGTATTCCCTCCGGACCCGGAGATTTACTATTTTCGATCGACTGTAGCTGTTTAGTTATCCCATCACATTGAATAGTGATTTCTTTCATCGGTTCCTCAGTGAATGAAATGTCGAAATAACATGGAGTATCGTCTGTAGTGTATACACTTTCGAAGTGGGAATTTAACGTGTTAGCTTTGTCAATATTATCGGTGACAAGTTTGCCATCTTTATCAAATAACGAATCTACGGTTGAAGATTTTCCCTGAAGCTCTCTCGCATATGACCAAAAAGATTTCGGATTTTCTTCGAGTAATTCACCAAGTACTTTTTTCTTGAAATTTCGCAATGCAGTACGCATTGATTTCTTGGTTTTTGAGCGTTGTGCAGCGTAACTTTCTTTTGCTTCAAGTTCCTTCGATTTGTCACCTAACGTAATGGACTTTTTGAATAAGTTGTACAGTTTTCTCTGTCTCTTAAGGTCCCTCCTAACATCATTGTTATACCAGCGAGGTTCTTTACTATCACATTTCAATTTTCGCGGAATATATTCGTTGATTCCCTGGCGTAGAATTTCTAAGAAATATTTCCATGATGCATCAGTGCTTTTGTCCTCTGTTTTAGCTACGAAGTCAGTGTACGAATCATTAAGCATCTCGCCAAATTTTATGAAGTTGCATTTATCAAATAAATAAATATTGCGTTTCGGTTTTACAGCTGACTCTACTTCAAGTTTTAAGGCTGCAAAAATTACTCTGTGATCACTTATGCCATCAATAATATCGAGTTGTTTTATCAACCTAGGATGGCTTACTGCAAAAAGGTCTAATATTTTATTTCCTCTCGTAGGCTTGTCAACTACTTGGGCGAGTGAGTGCTTAGTAAGTGTGTTGAGTAAGATCTCGCTGATTTCCCTATTCCTTGAATTTGGCTTTACAGTGTAAGAATCCCAATTTATAGATGGCAGATTAAAATCTCCCCCAATAATGATTACACTTTTACTGTCTCTCAAAGTAAATGCGGATATTTGATTTTCTAATTGGTAAATAATATCAGCTTCGGAGTTTGGAGGTCTATAAAAAGAGCAAACATGTATACTCCTTTTGTTTCGTTGTTTAATTGTACACCATACGCTTTCTATTTCATTATCAGTTATTTCATGGGCGGTGCTGTGTAAATGTGATTTAACTGCTATAAAAACTCCGCCTCCTGTCCTATCGCTTCGATCTCATCTGTAGATTTTATATCCTGGAGGAAAAACTTCGCTGTCACTTATATCCTCTGTAAGCCAGCTCTCCGTTCCTATGACCACGTCTGCGTCCTGAAATATATGCTCGATTTCAGCGCGCTTGTTTTTAACGCTACGGCAATTAACTACTACAAAGTTAATGTCATATTTTGTAGATTGAGTGTCGGTTGGTTCTTTTCCACGCTTATGGGTATTAGGTGGGCGAATTTCACTGGAAGTGCTTATTACATTTGATATAATTTCTTTCGCTGGAGTACGCGTTTTGGGAATATTGTCGCTATTTTCCGGCTTTAGTCCTTCTAAGTTTACTTGGATGTGAACATTTTCGCAATGCGGACTTCCTCGGAGGCTACGTTCGGTTAAATCTTTACAAATCCCACTAGATGACCTACCCTCTAGTCTAAAAAATATCTACAGTGCTCAAAAATCCTACGAGCCACCCGTTCAGACGCCTCGTTGGAATAATGCATCCCAGACGTGTTGAGGGGAGCCCGGCACGATCTAAGCACCGGCCGAAGATCCACGAACTCTGCCCCAAAGCTCACACAGAATTTCCACAGCCTCTTGTTGATCCAGGCAATCCTGTCCCAAACTCGAGGGCCGCAGTCAGTCCGTGGAACAATGCTGCAGATGGATAGTCGCAGATCGACACCAGTGCCCCTCCGAACGCGTTCCACCTCCGAGTTTAGATCCCTAAAGGAATCCAAGATCTCATCGGCTCTACGCTCGGAAGCATCATTGGTGCCGACATGGGCCACCACCCGCAGTCTAGAGCAGCCCGTGTCCTTCACCGCTGCTTTTACCACCGCCGTAGAATTGGGTACGATTCCCCCTGGTATACACCAGGAGGTGACCCGTTGGTCCGCTCCGTCTCTCCTTGCCCTCTTCTCTAACTGGGGGAAAATCCGCCGGACGTTTGAACTCCCTAACAATACTATCCCTGCCCTCCCAGCCCGGCTGCCGTTCGAAGTTGAGTCCCTTGCAACGGGGGGTTCGTTCCTGACCTCGCTAACTGGCCCCCCAGAATTGTCCTCCGACAAAACCGCGAAGCTGTTGCGAACGGGGATGGGATTAGCCTCCGCTTCCCCCACTCCCCGACTCGGCCGAGCCACCGCCCCCCGCCCTTGGGGCACAACCACCCACCCGGGCCCCAGGCTGTGAGTCATCCCCCGACCCGAAGACTGCACCGTCTTCCCCAGGGCAATCGCACTTGCTTTCGCCCCCGAGCATGCCCGGGACACCACCTTGGTGCTGTGCAAGGTCCCGGGAGAAACACTACGACCACTGCATCCCGAGAACCCCCCACAACCCGCAACCCGGGCGTGCATCTCCGCAACCAACCTCTCAAGTTCGGCGACACGTGCCTCGAGGAGGTCGCTCTTCACCTTGCTCTTGAGGTTCGCTACAGAGGAACTAGGGCCGGCCATACTATTCTACAGGCTTTAGCACTTAAACGATGTGAATTTACACTAAGTCCTCTAAATGTATAAGGCGGGACCTAGCGGAATGCAGAGATCTGCAGCAGATGATGCATCAGCTGGTGGAGTGAGCAATTCTGATGAAGACATCCAATTGGAGGCACCAATTGGGGAAGAGAAAGTTACTCCATCTGTGATGATTGTTGAAAGAGGTGAGTCGGACTCCAGTGGCATGGGAATTGATGGTTCACGAGACTAGAGAAAGATTACAACTTCACCTCCAAAATTTATAAAATTGAAACTTTCAGAAAGCTTTGGCCTACTGCATGATATTGAAGTTGATGTTTCTTGTCCTCCTTCATGCTTCTCTCTCTTCTTTTCTGACTTTATCTTGGAATCCATCATCAATCAATCAAAGTCATATTCCATGCAGAATTGCATAAATTGGACCTGACCTTAGAGGAGCTGAAAGCATTTTTAGGGATACTAGTTATATATACTGGGATTTCACCCTTTCACAAGTTTGGGGTCATGCATAAACTACGTTACCAACTTAGGGGGGGGAAGGGGTCGCCTAAAAACCTACGGCAGGTAATGAGGAGGAGGAGGGGGGTTCACTCAATGTGTAGCTATTACAATGCACCTGTTTACGTTTCTTACTCGTCGACATCACATCGACAATACCACAGAGGTTAACATGAGGAAGGGCACACAGGGTGTTCCTTACACCCCAAGCTTCTACTTTAACTCAATTTATCTGAACCATTGCCTCTACAATGTCAAAAGTCTTCATACCATCAAATTGCTTACGTTTTAGCCTTCTCGTGAGTTAAATAGCAATCTCGTCACAACACTTTTCAGGCAGCAGTCAGAAATGTGGGGAGGGGAGAGAAAAAAGCAGCTGAGCACATAACCTTGCACCATGATTCAAGGTTGATTTTTATAATTTAAAAATGAATAAATATTACTTGTACCAATTGAGATTAGATAGTTCTATTATATCTAGTACAGCTACTTTATTTGTCATATTTCAACCTATCCCTAAAAATAAACAAACTCAATAATTGAGAAAGTTTCATTTGTAAAGACAACGCTACATGACGATTGGGGGGGGAGGGGGGTTGGGAAAAATACTATTGTTGTCAATGAAGGGGAGGGAGGGAGTAAAAAAATGACTGAAAACGGTAACGTAGTAAATGCACGACTAAGGATTGCAATCCTGGAGAGATTATTCAATCCCAAAGAGATTATTCAATCCCAGAGAGATTATTCAATCCCAAAGAGATTATTCAACTCCGGAGAGATTATTCAATCCTGGGATTATGGGATTGTGATTTCCTCAATCCCGGGATCCCGGAGTACCGGAATTGATAAAACATGATATACTATGGGGAAACAAAAACATTCATTGTCTTCGACCAATAATTTTATATAAAAACATAAATAAAATATCACATGCAGTTATGGAATTATTCCTAAGATTACACAAATTTTAAGCAACATGAATTAATAAAAAAGATAAAATTATAAGAAAACAACACTACACAAAGTTTAAAAAACATTAGAGTATCTTGACCGATGATGATGCTGACGCATTGAAATCTGGGTGGCGTGTTTTTCTTACTTTATGTGGTATTGTTATAGTTTTATCTTTGGTATTAAAAATGGAAAAATCCCATAAAGTTACTAAATAATCTGTTTTATTATTACCATCAAAGAAAATAATTTTTTTCTTAGAAGGTAAATCAGAAATAAAGCACCAAATACAGAGAAAATGTAAAAGAACTTTTAAGAACTATAGCAGTTGCTCTTAATTTGAATGAAATTGTACACTTTTAAGAAAGTAAACAGAAACTCTAGATTTAGGTTCTCCTCACTGAAAAGTTACCTAACTATTAAAAAAATATGCCCTTAAAAAAGTGTCTCATGTCTTGTCGCTCATTCTTGACCTGTATTTATTGCATAGCATACCTGCTGATGAAAAAGCCCTTTCTGGCTCAACACTAGTGGGAGGAATAGCTAGTAACTGCTTGTAATTAAACTGCCGATTTTCTCCTCTCCATCCACTTTCACGGAAATCCTCTAGCTCTCATTGATAATTCTAGGTCATTTTAATTACAGCTTGCAGAATATTTTTTGGGAGGAACTCAACATTGGGTAATGACTGAACCAAGTTCCTCCTTTAGCTCATCCGAACATAGTGAACCATTCTCTAAACATGCAGAAGCTGACTCTCTCTCACTATGCAAGTCATCAATAGATCAATTTTTTGATGCTGAAGAAGCTTGCTATTCTTCCATTCCAGTTGATTTTTAAAGGTTTTAGTGGCATTATAATTATGAAATCTAAGCAAGTTTTCTTTGACAAATATTTTTTGGTTTGCTAGTGTTGGCACAGAAAATAAGTTCCCCAAACCATAACCACTTGCCCGTGAAGTGTAGTGAAAATATCTCAACACCCCTGATAAATCAGTTCGTCTCTTCATTATTTGATTCTGCAGGGTATTTTTCATATTATTCCCAAACTCTGTACTCACATCATTTAGTTTTTGCATCATGAATTCCAACGCAGCCCCACACTTTCAAAGATTTGCATCTCTTAGGAAAAAAGTGCCTCCACAGTAATTTTCACTGGCTGCAGTCTTGCAGAAATAGAAGAAGCAAGTTCATATTCACACTCATTGAATGCTATTTCGGAATTAAGATCAGAAAAGGCCTTTATTATGCAACTTTTAACTACATATTATAAAACGTAAAATCATTTCAAATAAACTATTTCATCCAGTTTTTACATCAATAACAAGAGTTTTTTCCTCACCAAATTTTTCAATGTCATATTTTTAAAGGAATTTGTCATTTTTTTAGGGTGACTTTCTGAAGAAAAGAAGTTTTCCTTAATTTTTGAATGAATAAGTTAATGTTTTCCTTCTGGTTGATTACACATGCCTCCATCTTCAAATGAATCATCCCTGTCTGTTTCATCACTGAATTAATTTTCTTCCGATTCTACTTCTTCTTCAAAGTTATTTTAAATTACAATTACTCTACCCGCAGATTTGTGCAAAACATTACATTACATGACTACAAGGTGGATACCATGAGCAAAACAAAGTTAATGATTTTCTGGTATTAACCTACCAACCTTTTCCATTACACTTGCACCGTCAGTGGTGGATTGCATAAATGTTTTTTTTCTAAAGAAATATCATACTCTCAATTTCTTTAAGTTCAATGCACACTTCTGCGACCATATTTCCATTAATTTTGATAAGCCTGATATGTCCCAAGTTCCATCGACATTTTATTCTCTTTCAGAGAAGTGAATTCAATATTAATGTATCTTCTGAAGTTCCTTCCTTCTACCCTTCTACAGATCAACTAAATTTAATAATAAGCTTTGTGCTTTTAAAATAAAAAGAGTATATGTCTCAATGTCTTAATAAAACAACATATCTTTGATAAACAAAAGAATATTTTTCTATTTTTCCTCATTTATTACAAATGATGACAAATTACTCTTTCCGATAAAATGTATTACTCAATGAACTCAAACGACTATCATGTTAATGTGTTTCATATCCAACAAAACTTACTTGTTAGGGCCACCTGTTAGCAAAAAGGTGAATGCCAATCCCGGGATCGCAATCCTTATGCACGACACATGAGGCTTTATTGGGCAAGTTATACTAATTTTCATGCGGAGCGCACATCAGCTGTCATTCCAGTGAAAAGATTCTTAAAATTCATTCACATCGATGACAATTGACAAATGTAAAAAAAAAAGGGAGAAGAATTTTGACAAGTTATATAAAATACGGCCCCTTATCAGGGAATTAAATAAAAATTTTAATCCATGTTTGTGCCCAGTGAGAAATAGGTGGTGGAATCAACGTGGGACCGATGTGGAAATTCCAGTGGAGAGTAGGTGGAAATAAAATGTGGATACCACGTTATTTTGGTCGTGGGATCAACGTGGAACACACGTGGAAATTTGGTGGATATTTTACGGAATAATATGTTTTCCAACAGATAATAAAATATTATTATTATTACGACCCTTAGACAGCATTGCCTGCAAAATTTGTGGCTGATTTGGATTAATATTCGACCGAAAAAAAAATACTCCTCCACCCGGGCACGGACTCATATTGCTAATTCATATTCATACTTCCTAGCGCCTTAACCCACTAGGAAAAAACTAATTTCCTGTGCATTCATGGCCAGCATGGCCAGGAATATAAATTATTCTATGTATTCCTGCTTGGTCTAGAGTAAACTGTTTCCAAATATTTTGTACCAAGATATTAATGCAGATGTTCACAAGTGCTTGAAAATGGCTGTTAGAATCATACAAAAGCAGGTAATATTATCGTTGAGCATAATATTAATTCTCGTTCGTTACAATTGTACCAAAATTCATATTAAAGGCTGTTTTTCACGATGAAAGATTTAGTACAAAAAAATGTACTAGAGATTGTATGTTTGTCTCAACAAAATTAGCACAGGTTCTATTTTCCATCCAGGCATTCGAGACATTCGTACAAGCCTTCATACAATTTGCCACATTACACGATACATTTTGCCTCATGCAAGAGTTCACGGAAGAGTTTGTACAAACACATGTACTGTGTAAAACGGCCTTGCATGCTTGCACCTTGAAATAATATATGTTACATGCATAGGTATATAACATATGTTATAACAGAGATACCTCTTTGTAATCGTTTATTCTATTATACATAAATCTAATCCAGTTCCACGAATAACATAAAAGTAAAATACAATTTCCGATGCATTTTCACATAACTAGTGCTGTTTCACGATGATAAAGCAGATAACCTATGAAATGTCACCAGAGTTATTTCCCATGAAGTAGAATTTACGTTGAATATTTAATATTATTCACCATCTCAATATATCCACTTTAAGTCAGCGTGGATCCAGCATTGTTTCAGCCACTCAATATCCACCACCACATTTCCACATATCAACGTGGAACCCAACTTAATCAACCATATCGATTTTGTGGTTTTGGGGTGTTATTTGATGATTATTTGTGAATTTGGTCGAGGCCCTACTTGAAAGATATGTATGTTTTCGTGTGGTACAATAAAGGGTACAAGGAAAAGGTTCCCCACAATCCACCTAAAATCAGGCAAAAAAACAATTGTAGGAACCATATGCTGAAAAAAGGCAGTGGATATTGCAGCACAAAACACAAAGTGAAAAGATCTATCTAGGTACTATTGTTCATAATGTAACATTGGATTGCATGTTGAATAGTCTACTCCTTTCTATTTTGAATAAAAATGAACTGTACAGTTTAACCATGATGAGAAAACCACCTTTGTTAATTCCACAAACTTTCTTACGCTGGCACGACGCGCATTTCACCACACTGTGGCATAATCATGTGCATTTAGCGGAAGGTTGCGTGGGAATATATAGCCTGGGCTTGCGTTGAGGACAGGAGAGGGGGTGGGTGGGGATGGGGGAGGGGAGAGGATTTCCGTTAAGTTTAAAAATGAGTACCAAAGATGCTATGGGTTTCTCAGAAGACTGCTAGGCGACTCTGATGGCTGGGGGGAAGGGGAGGGCTACAGTGTTTAGAGGGGGTTTCTAGGGGTGTAAGGGGGAGGTGGAGGGGGTGAGAAGGGGTGCATGGTGAAGGAGGATTTGGGGACCAAGCGCTTGAAAAACCGCCGTGATCACCCTCTTAAAGAGGAAAGGTCTAATTATCACTAACAGAACTATATAATACACACACATTTTTTTTTTAAATCACCGTCATTAAGGTGTCCGACTTAAACTTTACACAAACAAGTAAACTAATTCTTCTCCCTAACCAACAAAATTATCTAGAGTTAATGGCTTACTGGTAATAAAACTACTGTTAACTAAAATGAACCACACTCGTCACTTGCGCACAATGTGTACCTCCTGTCCATCAGAAGAATGATGTCCATATGAAAAAATTGAATAACACACATGTTAAATCACCGTCCTTACAGTGTAATAATAAAAAATTTACACTAACAAGTAAAAACTATTTCTTCTCTCTAACCAACAAAAATTATATGGAGTTTATATGGCCTAATATTAATATAAACAAATTTTCACTATATATACCACACTCGTCAATTGCACATAATATGTACCTCCTGTCTATTGTAAGAATGGTGAAAAGATTGAAAATTGAAAAACATATATATTAAATCACTGTCATTGAAGTTTATCCACACAAAAATAAAACAGACTACACACGACACTCATCACTTGCACACAAGAAGAACTTCGTGCCCATCATAATGGTGACTAAAAATAGAATACTATAAACTTTAAAAATGGGCACTGTCATTGCCGTGCCCTGCTAAAAATTAACCACAAGGAAAAAAAAAAAACACTAGTCCCTATACATCTCACTCGTCACACCCCACGGAGGAGGGTGGAGGGGGGGGAGTTGAAGATGTCTTTGCTAAACGGCGAGGAGGGGGATGGGGAGGGGGGGCAGGGTCGTATGTTAGGGTTTGGTGAGGTTTGAGACAAGGCTAAGGGATGGGGGGGAGGAGAAGGTGGGTGAGTGGGTGGGGAGTGAGGGGGGGGGGGGGTGACGGAGACACCACGGGTAAAGGGACTCGCTACTGTCGGGGTTGACCGTTTGAAAGGCACGATGGGGGGGGGGGGGTGGTTGGTGAAGGGGGCAGGCAGTTAGGGTAGGGGCAACGTCACCTACATATGGTTCGATCGCGGCACTTTTTGGACTAAGCATGGCGTAAGGAGGGGGGAGGAGTTTTCCACCAAATATTCGTTACACAAATGCACATTGTTCTGCCTGTGGTGTGCGATTTCTAGTTGTTCGAGGGCGTCTAGTTTTGCTCCTTTGCCTAATTTGTGTAACACCACTGGGTTGAAGTCACTAACATGCTCGTTTTCGTATAAATGTTTTGCGAAGTTTGACCTCGGGTCGAAATTCCGGAAACATCTTTCATGTTCTTTCATCCGGGTTGTAAGGTGGTGGTGGTGTAGGTGGTTTTCTCATCATGGATATCCATAATTTCCACTAGGTCAGGCCTGAGATCATCAGCTTTATTTGTACAGTTTAAAGTACAGGGCCATTAAATTTGGTCAACAGTTGGCAAAATGGACATAAATAACTGTTGTCCAACCGTTATGCACAACAGTTCACCAACAGTGGGCCAACCGTTTGTGCTAGATTGTGAGATTGTTGTTGGGGGGGCCTTTGTCAGGAGCCCGGGCACTTAGACCTTTCTTGGTCCATTGTGCCAACCCCTTGCCTGTCTGCCACTTGCAGACAGGGGACAAGAGCACCTCGGTAGAGGTATGGAGGATTGGCCTCCCCCTGCCTCACCCCAGTACCAGGTATGGAGGATGTTCTCCCTCCAACCGGCCCAGTCTGGGTCTCCCTCCGGCCTCCCGGTATAGGTCTGAAGGGAGTATCATCTCTCCATCCATGCCTGGTCGAGGTATGGAGGAGGGTCACCCATTCAACCACCGTCCGGGCCCAACGTTGCTTAACTTTGGTGTTCTGACGGGAACCGGTGTTTCAATGTGGCTAGGCCCTTGCCCAACCGTTTGTGCTACAGCCAAATGTTTTGTCAAGTTTAAAATACATTTTCACTGTATTTCTTGCATATTTCCCTGATGCCGGCCAAATTGTATCCATTTAGGTTTCCATTTATTTTGTTTTAGGTTTATCCCAACTGAACAATGTTGCCAAAGTGAATAATATGAACTATAATTCAAACATTTACCATATCATCCATAATTATGGATCTTAAGCTTATTATAAAGATTTGTTCAAAATAAAAAAGGTCCCTCAAGGGGCCAGCGCACACTCAATGAAAAAAATGTTCTAAATGAGCAATGGTTCTTAAAAGTAACCACCCAGAAACAACCACAAAAATGCAATTCCCTATTATTGCTGTGTTAAATTGGCCATTAGAGCAAACGATATAATTTGCATTCAGTTTCCCAATATGTTGCCTTATAAAGGGTTAACAGGAAGTGAAGGTAAGGAACAATATGCTTAAGTAGAATTATGATAGCAGGTTGGTTATAAATTGTTAACTCTTAAAACTTAAGTCAAGCAATACGGGCATGGTGAAATAAACCACAACTCTCTTTCAGAGAAAATAATAAATTTACATAAAAGTAGGTTCATTCCTATAGGGACATACGAGCTTTTGTTTATGATATAAAATCACAAAACCGTGATGCACTTCAAAAGGAGATATATACCGTGATGAAATACATGGAATAAAATCAGCATACCTAAGTAAAAAATTAATTTCAAGAAGCTTGACAGCACTTGATATATCTTATTCAAGGATAGGCGTTTTTCTGTTTATTCTCACCAAATAAATCGCCGATGTTTCCTGGGAATCCGGCGCCTCCGGCTCCAATAACTCCGTCTCTGTCTTGGCAGATACGATATAGGCCAAAGGAAGTGATGGGCCTAAACACTAAGTTCAGAATTGCCATACCAACGCTGAAACGTTCGCGGCTATCTGTAACGATAAATAATTCCTTTAAATGACAAAACCCTAATCATACTGAGAATGTGAGGAATAAACAAGACAATACTTACAATAGGAATCAGGAAAGAATGACGATAAGGCTATCACATCGAGCAGTATGCTGATTAAATTAACCAACAGAGCCTACAAAAGAAAAATTGTACTTTAATATCAGAGAAATAACATTCCAAAAAATGAAATTAAATTCTTGAGTTCTCCCTCACCATTTGAATAGGCTCCGATGAATCTTTGTGAAGAAGTGCCCAGAATAAAAGAATGATGAAAATGATGTTGTAGAAGAAGTAAGAATGAGGAGCCCATACTCCTTGCAATCCCCTGAAATGCAAAGGTCATCACAGTATACTCAATATAGTAAATATAAATGCCATTTAACGATAGTAACGGATAAAGGTAACCTACCATGTTGACAAAATGAAGTGAATTATAAATATTATCTGAAAAAAGCAATATCATTATTATCCATTTAGTAATTAAAATACAAACACCCAGATGAAATTCAAGACGATAATTATGAACCTTGACTGGAGCATTTTGTATGTTGGATAAATCGACCATGACTTAGTCTTACACTCAATTACAGCAATTTTTTTCGAAAGATGAAATTCACGGACAAACAAACCGGACAAACCCACTGCGCCGTCCGATCGGGAATCTGTCATGTGATTGAAATTGCAGTGCTGCCAAATATATAAAATCTTAAAAAAGCGTTGCCAACGTTAGCAAAAGTTACGTGTGGTTACGTAATTGAGCGTACCTGTTAGGTTAATGGGATAGTTGTGAGGGTTTTTGAACAGCTACAAAAATGTTATTACTTTGAATACAAGCTCGGCACGATCAAAAATGAGAATTTCCTACGGCAATTCACTTGTTAATGAGAAATATAAAACATATGGAAAAATATTTTGAGGCAAAATGCAGTTTTAATTAAAATGGAAAAAGGGAGATCGGAAAAAGTAAGCTCTACTTTTTTTATCATTTATTCTTAAAGCAGCCTGCTGACCCTAAACGGTAGGCAAGGTCATCGGATTGTTTTTTTAGTAATTCGAGCCAGTTATTAATTTAGTCCCCATCGTTCTATAATGCCTACTAATGCGCCCTTCTGTGATCTAAAAAGTAAAAAATTCAAAAGGGAGGGGAGGTTCCGGCTTTGAATAAATTAATGGATGGAAAGGCTTGGTTGTTTGGCAATTTGAGGCTTGGAGAAAGGATGATGCATTCTGTTAAGTTATTTGCGCCACTAAGAATGGGTGGAAAGGTTGGTTAGGTAGGAAAATTAAGGAGATTGGATGGTCGGAGCTCTAGAGAAACCTGGAATCTTAATATTTAAGGAAAGGGGCGAGGGGTCCACTATTTAACGTCCCATCCGACGGACGGACTACTGATCAGTAGAATCGAGTAGGCCTACTGCCACTGTATCAAGGAGGTACGTGTGTGGAGTGGGCTAAATAGTAGGTACCTATTGTGGAGACGTGTGTGCTGGCCAAAGTGGTTGGTGGGGTCCTGGCCTGCCAAATCTAGGGTCGCAGGTTCCAATAACACCTGAGTGGGATTTTCATCTCCCAGTGAATGTTTGTGTGTCTGTTGTTGTCAGTTATAATACCTTATGTAAAAAGCCCTTGAAGCTGTTTCAGGACAATGTAAAGTAGATTAATAGATGGCGAAAAGCTGATTGTGGTAATGGCGCAGTCCCTGTTTAATTGTGGTAAAATTGATAAAAGAAGAACTAGGTGAAATGACAAATATGTATTGAAAATAGAATACGTAGGTTCCCCAACATTCTGCTGTGTGGGCTTGAGTCCGTGAGAAAAGAAAGTTGATCGAATAGGGGGTCAAAGATGTGCGGAGCGTTTTACACAAGATATTGAGGGCATGTGCCTGAAGGCGTAAGGATGACATCAAACACCTCAATTAATGACACTCCCCAAGGAGATAAGATACTTTTTATCTAGCACCCTGGACGCCCCCCACCCCTTCAAGACATCGCCACATCCCGCTCGTATAAGCCCGATGAGTCAAGGCAACTAGAAGGCATCCCGCAATCGCAGTTGTCTCAGGTCGGTTGGTTATTAGGGAATGAGACAGAACACTGAGGAAATTTGAGCCATTATGGTAAGGAAAGGATTCTACTTCTACGACGTACCTACCGTGGAAGCCACACCTCCAGGGGGTGTAGCACGGGGGGATTCCACGCCAAGCATGCAATACACGTCCCAGTTCAAGGTCAATCCAAACACCCTCCCCCGGTCGCTCGGCGCAGACCGAAAAGCAGTCACGAGAACAATGTGCCGACAAACCAGAAACTTCCGAGTGCTACTTTGAGGATTATTCTGCGAATGGAGGAAGGGAGAAGAGAGAAACACGGATACGGTAGTATATAGCCTTCTCATAATGAAATACGCACGAGGGTGCACATAGTTTTGTGTATTATTAGGCTGATTATGAGTGCTGCACTTGAAGTCGCTGCACCTTCTCTCCACACAACAGTGAAGTGGAGATCGAGATAGATTTCGTTGAAAAATCTCCGCCACTCCCGGAATTAAAACTCAGACCTTCGGGATGGGAAGCCAAAATACCAAACCGATCCCTAGATTCCCTCCGTTAGGTATAAAGGACGATGAACAGAGCTGACCATTAAAATTGATATGCCCATCCCATGCAGTCACTCCAGAAAGAAACAAATTAATATCATTTGCCGAAATCCATTCCTGTCCTTTACAATCCATTCCTGTCCTGCGACTCAGTAAAAAGAAAATACCGTATTTGAAGTCGACGAACCAGAGTCATAAATTTCCAGCATACCCAATGACTAACCATTTAGTGCTAGCCATTTCAAAATTTTTACATAACATTTTTAAGATTTGGTGGAGCTGGTGGATTGCCTTGAATGCGGTAGGTACTTTCCACACCGTGTTCCGCTCATCTCATTCCATGCGCGGAATCGATTTCATTTCAGACTTGCTCAGAACCTTGAGCGTGGATAGGGCTCTTCAATCGGCGAGTCCGCCGCCACGCAGCGCGTAGTTACGTAACATATTTACCTCTGCCACAGCCTCTGCCACAGCCTCTGCCTCAGCGCATGTCTTTGCCTCCGCATAAAATAAAAGGATGAGCGCACTGTGTATTCGCTGATTGCGCGTTGCGTCCCTGATCTCAGAAACAGACGGTTAGAAATAACCATGGGCTCAAAAACGGAGGAAGTCACGAGACCTGTCATAAAATCGCAGAAGGAAAATATGAAACGAACAGTTTTCCGGATTATAACACTATTTGCGCACGTGTTCCTCCACTCATGTAGGTACGTAAGAGGACATTTCCGTACTACTGTGGGAAAGGTTATGATTTAATCCGATATAGTAGAAGAAGCAGTGCTGATATGTTGTCGGAATCAGGCCTTATCGGAATCACACCTGAACGCCATGAAATGTCTCTGCTAAAAAGAGATCGGTTGGAAATAGGAGGGCGACGATAAATCCAGTAATTCTTCCGAAACTTGCTGGATGAGTTCGTTAACAATGAAACTGACGCAAAACTTGGAGCAATCGTTGATTGACTTTTCTGAATACCAGTAAGTTTCAATGCTTCTCAACTTTTCAAGATCTCGTTTTCAATCTCTCTTTAGTGGAGGGTTTATCCATGGCCTAAAGGGGGCCATGGTTTATCAGTTCACACGTTTCCACGGATACTGGCGTAGCTGTGCTCACCCCTACCCATAAATAGGACGACGACCTCCACACTACCCGAAATGAAGAACATAATACTCTGCTCTACCTCTCTACTCTGGGGGATAATACTGCCGAAGGTTCAACTTGTTCCAAAGGCAAGCTTTATTTTAAAAGTTCCCACACTAGAATTTTTGAGTCAACATGTATGGGTCAATCCATCTTGAAATGGGTATGTTAATTATAGTCCATTGTATATTGGGCTTTGTCGAGGTTCAGCAGAGAGATTCGTCATAAAATAAAACAAGGGGAAGGAAATTGTCATTAAAGATCTTTGAGACTTCGGTTGAACATTTTTACATCATATTTGAAATATAGACTACTCAATGGTAAACCGATGCTTGAAAAGTAATTAGATCAAGTATGCTCATGTCTGGAACGCCTCTGATTTTTTGTAGCGCATCCTTATTTTCCGATCGATCCACGAACAGAATTTGGAACGATTGAGACTGAACTTGTTAATTTTTATGAACACCTTCTTTCGGTGAATTACAAAAATATCTCAAGAACCTGCACCCTGCTACTCCACTCCTTTTGCTGTCCAATTCCTTTCTACAGGTCACCATCTGCTTTCCTCATGTTTCAGTGCTCGCGGTACATTGAAAAAAATGCAATACGTATTTAAAGCTGATTTTGGATGCCCATAAATTTTGGTATACCATTCTACAAAGGAGTAAAATGATTTAATTACACATTTATAAATGTGATGCTGTGATCGTGAAATCATAGTCGCATTTCTTCAATAAAAGCCTAAATGTGGGATGCAAAGTCTTGTTAAAAACGTTTACTTGCTAATGATAGGTATTTGGTAAATTTGCGAAGTGTTTACTAATCCTTTTAGTTTCTCGATCACTAGATAATTCTTCTAATACGGTGAGAAATATCACAAGAATTAATGAAGCGCGATAAAATGTTTGGATTAGCACGTACAAAGTCAGTGGAATGTATCGCGGCCTTTATAACGATTGCGAACGACAAGCGCCAGGTAAAAATAAAAAAATAATATTTTGCCGTAACTGCTTATCCGACCGAGAAAAGGCTGAGACGGCCAGCGACATTCTGAGATCATCGGAGCGTGCACTGATATTACTTCCATGATATATATCCTCGTAGTGAAATCAAGAAAGCAGACTATCCTCTGAGCACCGTGCTCACTAATATCACTAATAGGATAGTTCTGTATGGAAATATAAGTGATGCTAGAGAAGCACATCTTGATGAAAGAGAAATTTATTTTATTTTCATTATTTTATGCACTCAGTGCTGGTCTACTTAAGGTAAAATGATTCACCTACATAGGTGAATCATTTAGGGCCATGTGCTTCACTCTTTTATAAGCAAACTCCATCAGTCAAGTCGAATACTCAAAAAAGATAGTTCGGATGACGGGTCATCGCCGGAAAATAAATCGCCCTGACCCCATTTTTCAGTGGGAGTCTCTAATTGACAGAAATAAATTAAATTGAATTTTGTATTCACGCAGATAGCTCACTTTTTGAGGTGTTTTCAGATCTTTAACAAATGGATTTGACATCATAGTGTAACTAATGTTACGCGCTGTCATTATTTTTTTTTTCAGAAAATCAAATCCCACGATAAGGTAGTGAGGCTATCGTAATATGCTGCGCGGAATATCACTAATGGGATAGTTCTGTATGGAAATATAAGTGATGCTAGAGAAGCACATCTTGATGAAAGAGAAATTTATTTTATTTTCATTATTTTATGCACTCAGTATTCCACTGTACTATCGCACCATATGGTTACATCTATTCCCTTCTTTAATCTATGGTGGTTATTCTTCCCGAATTCTGAACTTTGAAAGGAATGAAGCTTTAAAATATATACGAAAATACATAAACTACAATAAATGGGGCGTAAATAAAACATACGGCTTGTCGTGCATGGTTTATATGGTATGTATATACTGTAACTATGGGAATGGATACGCGGCATAAGGAAACATTTAGATTTATCTTTACAAATTTAGCAATGTTATTTATAAATAAAATTGCTAAATTTGTAAAAGAAATCATGATTCACTTACGTCAGTGAGATTACGGAGATTTTTCCTGTGAAATCCCGAGCCTGCTTGGGTGCTATTGTTTCCTTTTCAAGTCCCCTCCATTCCCCTAAGGAGAGGAATTAATTGTATGCTGATGAATACGAAAAAGAGGTGAGAATTCTCATGGAAGGAAAAAATTGCTCATAACAGCGATGAGTGGATGCAATGCAATTCCCTCCTGACAATCACCCAAAGACGACACAAAGTCGAAAACAACTCTTAAAGAAGAAATGAAAAAAGGTGGGGGAAGGGTAACCGCGTTCTGCTGAGGGTTTAGAGGGATCAGGTAAAAAAAATAACTACCCTCGCCGTTTTATTCGCTGAATTCCCTATCTTTGGAAGAGTCCGTAGGTGAAAAGGGGAAAACTACTGTCACCCCTTGTCTTACACGTGTGATTTCATGACACATTTGTGGTTTATAATTCATTTCTTCTTTCACCAAACGGAATACATGTGTTGGCTACTACGTGCAGATATAAACTAATGCTAGACACTAGGCTAACGACCGAGGCACATTCCGATCATATAAGTAAAAATTAGTGGGTCCACTTAGGTGATGACAAGGCAGTTCCATATGTTAGTTTCATTTGTGCTTCGTTGAGATTCATTATTTTGCTACAAGCGTCAAAGTTGTTTTGTCTGTAAAAAAATTGCTTTTCTGTTAAAAAAAACTGTCTTATAATAATATTGAAATTGTGCTTAGCTGAGATTCATTATTTGCTACCAGAGTTAGTGTTGTTTGTCTGTAAAAAAAATTGCTTTTCTGCTCAAAACTTGATTTTATTTTCTCATATACGCTCATTTATCATGATTTTCAATGAATATACCATATCTTTTCATGCTTAAACAGCAATGCATGTGAAATTTGAACTGAAGGTACCCTAAAAACAGGCCTATTGCCTAGTAGGGTACCTATAACTTCCCATTTGTAATAATAATGTAGTAATCTATTTTTTTATGGAAGAATACATTATATTATAATAGTATATAATGCATGCTCTTTTTTCTGAATATTCCGATTTTTCTTGGGTGCGATATGACGCAAATGTCAACGCGTAACCAGCTAAATGAAAGTTTGAAAAGGAGATTGTATAGGCGGAAAACCTTAATCGAAGAATATTTTCCAAAAATGGGCACGCCACTTACATGTACAGTGGATAAGAAGGCGTCGACCGGATAACACTCCCCTTTCATTGGAGAAACTATGTCGCCGCTCACCCTATCGGAGAGAGTCGCTAGTTAATCTTATTTGGTCGTGATGAAGTTAAAACAAATTTCAACTTTAACCAGCCAAAAAAATGGCGTTGAACAGTAAAATTTTGTTTGATTTTCACTGCAACTTTTAACTTCCAAAATATTTAGCCTGATGAAGTGAAAGCCAACTATTTTCACCAAAAGCAAGATAACGGACAGAAATAAAAAATGATTAGGTTAATTTGGAATCATATGGATACGAAAGATTAGCAATACGAAGAACACGCATTCTTTTTGTACGACATGAGAGACAGCTGAGACGTCTGGTAAATCATGGGTCTCTGCAGAAAAGTAAAAGAAATAACCCTTTTCAAGAATTAAAATTCAAATAATATGACCTTAACCAAAGGAACTTTGCTTATACTATCAATTAAAATATTAGAGCTCTCGGACGTAATTAAAATATTACGTCCAAGAGCAAAAAAATTGGAAATGAAGCATTTGCATAGATTATCCTTAAAAAATCCTTAGTCTTCTTTTTACCCGTATTATCAGCTCGTAAGAGAACTGATTGCATACATTGAATTTACATCATTTACCTGAAGAATATTAAACGCTTAATTTTGCATGTAATATTTTTGTCACTTTAATTATTCATGATTTCTCTCAGTTGGCTTGTCTTCTCCGTTGGTAAAATCATAGATAGCATACATTTGATTTTACGGTCTCGCGCGGTACTGCGGAATTCTGACCAAACTGCTTCCACTTGTTGAAAAAGAAAAGTCAATACACTGCAACACCTTACTTCTATTGTTATCCTAGAACAAAAAAGAATAAATGAATCACGTAATCCTCGAAGCCAATATCGGGATTTTAGAATGAGGCGTTAATTCGAAGGTCATATACAGAGGAACTCTTCCCAAGGACTGCAACCTTGCCGAGATGAAAGGACTTGCGTGCTCCGATGACCCCTAGAGCTGAACTGGCGAGAGCAATGTTCCTGGGGGAGCCACTCATGCCAGATAAGTCGAAGGTTAGGAGCACGAATAATACACTACGGCTCCTTGTAGGCTCCTTGGTTAGGAGACAGACGAATGGTAACCTGTTCAGTGTCTGTATTTCAGGCGGCTGCAAAAGGCGTTTGACCCCAGTGAGGCGGCCTCTCGCGTGATGATGTCACGTAAAAATACTATTAATTAGGTCACAGAATATCATCTCAATTAAAAAATACCTTGAAATTATGGACAGTTCTTATTTGAAAATTAATCCCGGCAAATACCTGGACTGGCCCAGTGCGCCGGGTATCGTGCCCGGCAGCGGCGGAAGCAAGGCCCCTGCGGTCATCATCACACGAAATCCTTGCTCGGAAGTAGAGGCAAATGCAGCAGCAGAGTAAAGGAATATACAGAATAGGAACGCAGCAATCAGAGTAGGCACGTGGAATGTGAGACTATGCTAAGAGCGGGCAAGCTAGAGCAAGCAATGGAGAGTAAGCAAGAAATGGAGAGGGTGAGTGTAGACATTATGGGTCTGGGCATGGCCGACTTCATTTATTCATGGCCGTTATGAAGTCGGCCATGGTCCGGGCGAAGTAAGATGGAAAGATAGTGGGGACTACTGAAGCGATGGATATATCCAGCGGGGGGTTGCGTTTGTAATGAACAGGAAGCTTGATAGAAGAGTAGTGAATGCAGAACTGGTGATTGATGGGACAATAGTTGTTAAGCTAAAGGCATATCGAAGGAGTTTAGTTGCAATCCAAGTATATATGCCCACCTCTAATCATAGAGAGGAGGTAGATGATGTATACGATCAGCTAGAGGAAATAGTTGGTATCATACCTGGGGGTAAGCACTTGGTAGTAATGGGGGATTGGAACGCGGATATGGGTGAAGGAACAGATGTGCGGGAGTAGGGATTGGAAAATCGATTATCACACTCCAATTTTCGATTTAATCGAAGTCGACTTTTAATTTTGAAAAACCGATCAAAATCGATTCTAGCCGATCGATTTTCGATTTTTAGCTTGCTACAGCGTTTGAGTTTTGCCAATCGAGCTGCGCCAGTTCGTAAACCGCCCTCCAATCGACCGCAAGTCCAACTCCAATCCACTACAGGCTTGGAAGGAGATTAAGGGAGAATATCCCCACGTACTATACAAACCAGCCAGCAGGATTTTATCTATAGTTGCCTCTACCCTGCCGTGTGAGCGACTATTTTCTCACGCCGGGTTAATTGCAACTCAGGTGCGAAATCGATTATCAGGAGAACATTTAAATATGTTAGTTTTCTTAAGGTCCATCCCTGAGGAACACTGGTTCCACGGATTTGCAAACAAGAAATAAATATAATTCTGTTTTCATTTTGTGGTATGCCCACTTTTCAATATACAATTCTTATTGATACTAAACTATATGTAATTTGCTTGTTATATTACCTATATGTTTATAAGTATCTGTTATGGATTATTACTTTCCTGTATATCTGATTAATATCTTTAAAATAATATATTGTATTAATAAATTTAACTGTATTCGGTTCTTATCCCTAGTGCTTCCATTAACCCATATTTTGCATTTTGTTACAACAGCACATCCGTATTTCAGCAGACAATTACTTTAATATTTTTAAATATCGATTTCGATTTCGGTTTTTCGATTATTTTGGGCAAAAAATCGAATATTTAGAAAATCGATTTTAAAAATCAAAATCGAAAGTCGATTAATCGACAATCGATTCTGGATTTAAATTTCCAATCACTATGCGGGAGGTGGGCGATTATGGGCTAGGAAGGGGAAATGACCGCGGCGAGAAAGTTGTAGAGTTTTGCCGGATAAATAATCTAGTGATTACAAATACATTATTTAGGCATCATCCTCGACGTAGATACATTTGGAAGAAGACGGGGACACGTATAGGTTCCAAGCAGATTATGTTATCATGGAGTGAGATCGATGGAAGATGAATAGCGAAGTTTGAAAAAAGGAATTGTGAAAGCGGCGAAAGCAACATTAGGCGTAGTAAGTGCAACTAAAACTAGAAAACCGTGGATCACGATGGAAATGATAAGGGAGAAGCAGGAGAGAAGGAAATGGAAGAGCGTAAACTCAGAACTAGGCAAGAAAAAAAACCGGGAATTTAACAGTGGGCTTATAAGAGAAACAAACAAAGCAGTAAAGGCATGGTGGAGAGAACAGATCGACTCATTAGACAAATTCCAAAAGGAGGGAAGAGCAGATGCATTATATAGGAAAGTAAAGGAACTGACGTAGCCGTAGTAAGGGAAGGAAAATCGCAACGATAACATCCATGACAGGAAAGTTGATCGTTGAACCAAAAGAGATCCGGGAAAGGTGGAAGGAATACGCTGAAGAGCTTTATGGTAAGAAAATAAGGCCCAGTATGCTAGATATAGAAAGGGAAGACGACATCGACAGATATGGCATCGGACCAGATATCCTTGATAGCGATATTGAAAGACACTACGAGACATGAAAATGAATAAGGCGGAGAGAAATGTAAGAAAAAAATAAATAACTTACCTGCAGAGTTTCTAAAGAGTATGGGGAATAACGGAAGAGGAAAAAATTGTGCGCTTATTCGTAGGATTTATGAGGATGGAGTGTGGCCGGATGACTTCACGAAGACAGTACTGATTCCGATACCGAAGTAGAGCACGGCAAAAGCGTGCAAGGACTATTGGACAATGGACTTAATATCTCACGCGGCAAAAGTACTTCTTAGAATTATAAATAGATTACTAGAGAATGAAGTTAATGAATACCTGGGTGACGACCAGTTTCGGTTTTGGAGAGGGACGGGAACGCGGAATACTATAGGAGTGACGAGGACGCTAGTAGAGAGAAACCTAGAATATGGGCAAGATGTTTTTGCTTGCTTTGTGGATTTCGAGAAGGCGTTTGATAGGATGAACTGGACGGAATTAATGGGAGTGTTGAAGAAATTAGGGGTCGATTGGAGGGACAGGCGTCTCATTCGTAATCTGTATATGAACTAGACGGCGTAGGTAAGGGTTGCCGATCGAGAATCGGGATGGGCCATGATAGGACAGGGAGTGCGGCAGGGGTGCCCAATATCGCCGTTGCTTTTTAACGTGTATTCAGATGAAATGGCAAGGGAGGCATGGGGGGATAAGGGGGTAGGAATAAAGGTAGGAGGGGAGTCGATAAAATCAGTGAGATTTGCCGATGATCAACCATTGGTTTGTCAGTCTGCCAAGGGGTTACAGTATATGATAAATGCATTAGAGGCGCAGTGTGAAAGGTATGGGTGAAGATAAATCAGAAAAAAAACGAAAGTGATGAGATTTTCTAGAAGTAAGATGGCTATGCTGAATATAAGGGTGGGAGGGCACAAGATAGAGCAGGTCGAGCAGTTTACGTATCTGGGTAGTATTTTGGAGAAGAGTGCCTTTAGTGGTAGGGACATCAGATGCAGAATTGCCCTCGCTAAAGAAGCATTTTGAAAGAGAAGGGAACTGATGAGGGCGGATCTGAGAAGAGACGTAAAAACAAGGCTGCTGAAAACTCTAATATGGAGCGTGGCGCTGTATGGGTCGGAAATTTGTCGGTGCGGAGGTTTGGAGAAGGTAGAAGGGATGGAAGGAGGAAGTTATTTGAGGATAGGGCATGTTGAAGAGAGTGATAGATGGGAGAATACTGGGGAAGTGTGGAAGAGGAAGGAAGAGGATAGGAATTCCGAACGAAACAAAAAGAGGTAGACGATATGATGAATTTAAGAGTGATGAAATGGCTGGACATGTATATGAGGGAAAGTGAGACGATGTACCAGAACTGGAATGATAGGATAAGGACCAAAAACCTACCAATCAGCTGGTAGAATACTTAAATTAATAAAGAGGAACCGGGCGTTGAGAGAATCGTTGTTATTTGAGCTCGAAAATTCATTTGCTTGGATGTCCTCCATTGAAATTCTTTTAAACTCCTTTTTTCCTTTGAACTCTTCGCATTTTCCTTCGGCCAGCAATTCTCTCCTCGTCGGATGACTGGTAGACTGGTATTTCAGTGTAATAGACTATTTTGAAGGACAATGGCAGATTGGTGCTTGGGGTAATTTTCTTATTCTATCTCCACTTCATAATCTCAATCCGTCGGCCTGTCCTTGTGCATTCATTCAGATCACACAGATTCTTCACGGTGTTTCATTTCCCTGTTTTACAATTCAAAAACATTCACGCAATAAAATCGACGGAAAAGCTGTCGCAATGGTCACATTTAAGCATGACGTCTTATATGATTTTTTGATCCTGACAGCTTCAATATATCTCATATAAATCAGGAATTCATAGCGTTATTACGTTTGAATCGCTCATATTTAGACCCCTCGTTGAAATTTGTGCATCAAAATTGTATTTTTATTATATTTTGCATTTAATCCCATGCCATCCCGGATTTCCTCGGCATACTGTGGGGGAAATAAATCACGTTCATCAGTGACTTGTTCGCGTTTCAAGACTAATAATGTGATATATACTAGTGACTTCTTCGTTTTGGCCCCGTTATCTTACACCGCTTGCTCTTCTCATACGCATCAACTTATCGAGTCTTTTCTCATTATTTCTCGAGGAATTGCAAAAAAATAAAAGCGTAGTTTTTTATACCCTTCATCAGAGTATTTAGTGCGCATTCCTTCACGACCCATACATTCCTCTCCGTACTTATCTCCCCTATTTTTCTCAGAAACGCTTTTCCAGAGTCCTAAATCCTCTGAATTTGCCTGACATGCATTCTTGTTCTGACATACCCAAGCTGCAATTCCATTTCATACTCAGTTGCTGTTGGTTTTCGTTAGAAAACATTCACTTTTTACTATCCTCTGTGGACTATCGACTTTTTCTATTCTCTCATCGGCCTTACTACTTTCGAGGATCCAATGCGATGAAAAGATATTGAAAAGAAATAAAAACCGTGCCACACAGCGCCACTGCCACTCATTCTTTGAATTGGGATTCCTTCATTTCATTAGTACGGGAAATTTTAAGCCTCGAAAACGCTACCCCCTCGAGAATTACTCTCAAGTTTTTCTCGCAGAATATAATTTTGATGCCATTAATTTTTTTTCCACCGTATCGGAATGTGGCAGCCAACATGCCCTCCGATGGCTCAGCCTTAGCGCCACCACGCGGAATCGGAGTGAAAGAGAAACCGTGCATGCAAGCGCGCTAAATCTATATCGCGCTCACAATTAATCGCAAGGTCAACGTACTGGTGACAGTTGGACGGCGGCTGTCGCCCGCCGCTCCCGTCATTGACGTGCATTGGCTCCGAGCCCGTAAATTACCAGACTGAGGCTGGGCCGATTTATTTGTGCCTTTGTCCATTGAGAGTGGTGACCAGATGTCCTCCCTTTTCGACTGTGCTGTACACATTGGCGGCCGCAAGGGGGGGGGGCAACTAGGAGCAATTGCCCCCCAAAAACCCGGCGTATTTCTTTGTCATAGATATTAAATTAGAAGCAAAAATTATTTTGTTGCTTTTTTGTGATTGAAGTTTTGGTTATTTTACTTTAAAATCCAGTAAAATTTTATTTAAACTAAAACGGTTTTTAAAACCACAAGCTAAATGCGAATGTAATTAAAATTAATTTTGGAATTAGTCGAAACTTGGTGGTAATTTAAAAAGGAAATATGCATTTAGTAAAAACTTGCTCTTCAAATTTCCGGAACGAGACCCACGAACCCACCCTTTTCCTGGGGGGTATTCCATACCCCAAGAGCCGGTGGTGCCCCCCCCCTCCCCGAACCTCTGGTCTGCAGGCACCCCTGGCTGTGCACCAATGAAATATTAATTACATTCTACTCCATCGACTCTCATAGATCCAGTCACATGGCACCTATCGACTGCGCTCCTTGAAATTCCGAATTAAATCATTTTCTTATTCCTTTACCTATATTCCGAAGCAATGATCTCCATCAACCTAATACGCTGCGAGCCACCGCGGGAATAATGGTTGGGGTTGTTAAGATACTAGCCATGAAAAGGGGAGGGAAAGGGCAAAGGTTAATTGTATGTTAACGGACTGTATTTGTATCTGCTTCTCTTTTTGTTGCAGTCATTAGCGGTGCGTGTGAAGAAGGAATCTTAGGAATCTTTGTATCAGTTCGTCTGTGTTTCTATCTTGTTTATTCGCCTCTATCAGTTCCAAAGATTTTGTTAGTGGTATAAAAATAATAATCATCTCTAAGAAGATAGATTGGTTGTCAAACAAGTAAGCTAAATGGCGCCCATTAACGTACTAAGGGCTAATATATACATTTTTTAACCATCAAATGGTTGATGCGACTGGAATATGGGCTTCCAATCTTGAGGTCGCGGGTTCAAATCCCAGCTGAAGCGGATATTTTTCTTTGAAACTCCGATCCCTACTTTGGTGCTACGAGGAGAGCGACCTTAAGTGCAGTACTCGGTCCGTCGGATGGGGCGTTCGTTGAACGATGCCTTGGTGCCTTTCGTTAAAAGCAGGCTAAATCCGCCATCTTTCCTCTCTTCCTCTATTCCCCAGATATTCCTTCCCTCACCAACCGTCCCATCTATCGTTAATGGCAAAAATGATCTCAGTTTTCGGTTGCTTCCCTAGTATATTAACCATAAATAATCATTTAAACAACCAACGACCATCCACTTCAAGTGGAATGACTTCTCCACTGCCAATGTCCTCTCGCCATCACATAAGATCTACATTGGTCTGTCTTGGAAGAATTTGCAACTCTCTACTATCTTGACTACACAAAAAATTCTTCTTATTTAAGAAGTACCTATAAGTCAAAATTTATTGCTGCTTGTAATGGCCGCTAAGGTAAGTGGGCATAATAATGAAAAAATAGAAACCTCGAACCTCATGAGTTATAAATTTACTCAAACAAGCAAGACTAGTGGTTCTGTTGGAGGCATGGTGATATAGGAGAATAATGATAATGAGTCGGATGGACTGAATTGCAAATGAAGAAGAATTTACAAAATTGTATAATTGAGAAAGTGTCCTTACGGTGACATATCCGATTGAGACATGGCAACCTAACCGGGCACTTTCCTACGACACGATGGTATTATTAATACCATGATGGGAGGGATCAAAGAAGGAAGAAACCGGCGAGGCAGACCACGGCTATCACACTTTCGGTAATTAATTAGCGACATGGGGTGTTCATACTATCAGGAACGAAAAATGGAAGGTGGAGAACAGAAGCGAATGGGATAATACCATAAAACCAGCCACAGGGTTGACAAACAGTCTTAAATAAATCTCTGGAAATACTATTACATATAATAAACGATGATGTGACAGGAATGTTTACTATCGATGATTCAGAATGATATTATTTTTCTTCTACTTTACATAATTCTAAAACCATTAATGAAGCAATTTTATCAATTCCATTATTTCAACTAAAATTTTATCAATTAGCAAATACAGCGGTTTACTCAAGTGAAAATTTCCCAAAATAAAAACTATGACGATGCAATTTTCCACATAAAAATATGTGGAATGAAATATCGAAGCACTGCATCATCATGATGATGATGATGCAGTGCATCGAAACCCGGGTCGATTAAAAACATTTTTATGTGGAAAATTGCATCGTCATAGTTCTTATTATGTTCAGATTCCACAACATCTCGCCTGATTCCTCCCTTTTTGTGTGTACATTTCCCGACCTATTGGAATTGAAGTGATAATTCATAACACAAACTATAAGTGTAGAAATAGGCTGAGGCTCAAATTTGGCAATTAAGAAGTGTTGGTTGTAAAAATAAGAGAGGTAGTGCGAGGAATTATAGTAATGCGAGAATGTGGATTGCATGTTCTGGTAATGGAAAAGATAACAAAACATATGCTTAAATGGCATGATCATACTGAGAGCCAAATCACCAAATTGACGATATAAAACGAAAGAATGTTTCATGACAAAGTGTGAGAGGACGAGAAGGATTGATTACAGCTTCAGAAATACTTAAGAGAGTTTGCATCACAGTGTATTTTCACAAAATGTTTATATCATCCCTTCCATACTTACGTTATTCATTGAAAAAAGCGTAATAGGATAGAAAAGCACAGAATAAAATATTTTTCTACCCAGAATCCAAAACTCATTCGTATAGTAGCCCGGAATTTGGTTTGCTAAGTACAGGTGTTCTTCTTGTATCAAACGTGAAGGTGTATGTTCATTATTTGCAAACAGTAGAGGAATCCGTTACGATTTCCATGCCATATGAGGTTTTCTAAGAAATTCTGAAGCCCAGAAAATTGTCCCCCGTACATCTGGGTGTGGTCTGGGGGGGTACAAGGAGTGGATCTCATGCATCCGAGTTCTGGCTTTCCCCCGACACTCCATCCTATGGGCTAAAATGCAACCGTTGCTCGTGAATAGATGCTAGCCTCCGGAATGAGCATTCTTTCTTGGATAGGAATTCTAAGTTTCGAAGGTCATTTGGTAAGATGGACGTTAAGGGGAGAAGGATCAATGCACAATAGTTGCACCTATAATATGTAGTTCCATGTTAACCGGAACTCCCAGTAATTGCTCATCTTTGTTTCAATCTGCCCACAATCAATTTTTTAACATTATTTTTCAATTAAATATAAAACACTATCCAATTAGAATGATATGAGAAACAGGATTAGCAAAATTTTGAGAAATCCATTTATTGTGTGCATTATGTCAGCGAGAGGAGAGCATACGAGAGGGGTGGAGAATAGGGATTGAGGGTATTTTCAAAGTGATATTAAGGAAATGAAATTTGGTAATTTCCACTGAGTGATTTTACTGTACTACGCGTTTCAACGCTAAGGTTTCATCATCAAGTAAAATGTCGGTTGGTGAAAAATGGCACGTTTAGTATACACCATGCAGAAATGAGGGGAAGGGGGAAGGAGAGGGATGTTTCTGTAAGGAAGTAGATGTTTTGGAAATTAGGAAAGGGTGCATGGTCATGGTTTCATGGTGGGAGGAAGAGGATGGGGAATGCATGGCTTTGACGTTCTATTTATTTCATTAGATTTGTTCCTATTTTCCTTCTCCTGATGATCTCCTATTGCTCGAGAGTTTCGAGGCGGCTTCCCTTGTCCTCGAAATGCAGAGTTTTGGGAGTGAAACTGCTGTGGTGACAATTTTTCCAATCATTGTGAGTGCATGAATCATGCGGTGCGCAGTCACGCGCACGGGTGCAAAGATGTAGTACACCAAAGAGGGTGAAATTCGCAGTCAAATGATTTTTTCATGGCGAATTTCACCCTCCTTGGTGCATATGCTGTGGTGACCTTCATTGATGAGGTAATTGGCGATTAGAGATTTGTTGTCTTTGTTTTGGAAGCATCTCTCGTGTTCTTCTGCGCGCGTATTCAAACTCCTTCCCGTTTACCCATTTTTACACTGCATTAGAACAGCCACATTATCTCACCGGGTATATACCGGATACGGGTCAGTTTGGTCTTGAGCCTAGTTGAATACGTTTTAAAGTGTAGTAGAATAATAGAAACGAAGGTTAAAGCAGTCTTTGGGGAAACACTTGGTGGTTTTATTAGATTACTACCCTACAAAGGGGAAGTTCACCCATTTTGGTACTGGGTCATTGGTCTTGAGTACTGTCACTTTTTAGCAGCCAACATTGTCCCTGATGATGGCACCATAGAGTCAAAACATGAAGTACAATAAAAATGACTCAGTGAACCAAGTTATATTTACTTATTTTCACCATGATGTTCCACATCGCCAGACATCGTTAAATATATGTCTTTCCAAAGGTTCCCGCATTAGTCCGTCAATACATACTACCTCATGATTCTCCATCATTGACCACATCCACATCGCCAGACATCGTTAAATATATGTCTTTCTAAAGGTTCCCGCATTAGTCCGTCAATACATACTACCTCATGATTCTCCATCATTGACCTCAAACTCTCCGCTGACTAGTGCCACCAAGTTTTGATATGGCTATATTGTGATGAAATGTCGCCTTTCCGGTGGCTTATTAAACCAATCTCGGTGTTTCCGTGCAATACATCATACTCTTCACTAAAAAATTACAAAATATTTATTCACAGAGACCCCGAATCCCGTCCTACCAACCTAATACGACGCTTCAAGAGCCTATCATGACCGAAAAAATTAATTAAACCACCCTCGACGACGAATCTGCACCACCATGGACTTAATTTCAAAAAGCCGTTTGAATATTGTTGGATTTAATTTCTTCACTATTTTCCATGATTTTAATCATTAATGTTTCTTCACCATGATGTGATTTCGATGTTGTTTTAGTAATTTTATAAGCTGATCTCAATCTCTTCCCCTTTTATTTTATAGATAGCAGTAGACGAGTTTAGACCTTTAAGGTAAAACAGAACGAAACGAGGCCGAGATTCCATTTAAAGTCGCGCAGTCCTGAAATAGATTGGTAATTCTGCCATCTCGGGCTAGTGCTTGCCGCGAATTCGAGAGGGTGAGTGATGCAACTCACCACGCTAGCTGTGGTGAGTTGCATCCCTACTTTAGGTAGTTAACCTACGAAAGTAGATTTCTCCCACCACAAAAGAGCACTAGCGCCTAATCTGTACTTAACTGCACCAATTGTCTCCCTTCATCCCATTTTTTATCATCTTACTAATTGCGGAGCTCAAACCTTCTTTTGCTTCCTATTCGTCATTCTTTCTTCATTCCGGTACGTCTTATACTTGCTCCCTGTCATTTTTCACATTTTTAAAAGACTTGAAGGGTTGAATGTGGGCCTTAGCGTATTGCGGTTAAGAAACCTTTGAGAAATAAGATAAGCACATTTTTGGACATTTATAAACTTGTTACGGGGAACAGATCCCGACTCCTAAAATTGGATTTCACGAATTATGCCCAGATCCGATTTCAATTAGTATTCATTTGTATGAACGATGGATTTCTTGACAATAAATATACCATCAAAAATAAACAAAAGATATCGTCAAATATCACAAAAGTCACCGTTTTTAAGCGAAACATGAAGTTTTCAGGTGTTAAATGTTACGAATGTACAGAATCACGTGTTAAATTCGTGCCGATGGCTTCATAAATAAGAATTTATAAAAATTCTATATTTATGGCATTCCAGCAGTAGCGTTTGAACTGTACCTGAGTATTTGTTTTTAATTTGTTTAATTTTGTATAGTTTTTGTTTAAATGTTTTAATTTATTTTAGTGTACTCATGTTTGATTGTTAAAATCAGTTAAAATGGTTTGGTTTGATTGTTAAAAGGTTTTTTGTTTGGAGGGGAGATGGGTTGTTAAGGTAGTAGGAGAGCGGTCTGGAAGCGGCTCTGCAGGAATAAAAAGAAGTTTGGAGTAAAGAAAACTGAAGCTAGATATTTCTTATGTGTGCACACCGTCCGACGCTGCACAGCAATAAACGGCTCAAATTTGCGTCATGTATAGTATAACATTGACTTCATTTTGCGTCTCTTCTCATGCCCAAGCCACGTCACTGATTTTGAGATACAACGAAGGTGACAGGTAGAATTGAAATTTAAATGAATCGCAAAAGAGATTTTTATTTAACAGGTATGGTGATTACTGCGTGATTGGTAAATTCAAATAAAAACGGTAAAGGTGGTTTGAGGAACCAATGATACAATGTTGTGCTGAAAATATGGCTTTATGGAGTGGCTATGTATGGAGCTTGTTGTGACTCAACGTATATCTCGCGTTAGAGCCTACTTTAGGAGCGAACTAAGTTTTACAGCCACACTCCTCTCGGTAGCCCGACGAAGGGAATAGAGGGTATCATAGGATTTTGGGTAAGACAATAAAAAACTCTGTGTAATGCACATTGTCATCCACCGGTTAAGTCAGCACCACTGTGAAATAACGATATATGGCATTTTTTTCTTTTAATCCGGACAATCAAATATAATCTCAAAATCTACCATAGTGGTATTTCCATGCTCGTAATCTCACACGTGAGTTTTTTTGTTACACAAAATCATGTTCTCTGGATTTTGGAACTTACTTAAGTTTACTTATTTACTGATAGTAAGCAAATTTTGTTGTTTTTTAGATAATTTAATAGAGATCTATTCTTGAAAGTGCCTATCCTTTTTGCCCTTCTATAGTCAGCTTTTACGGCAATGGAGGTTTATTTCACTATGAATCCTCCTGGAAAAATAATAAAAATTAATTCATCGCTTTTCGCTTTAATATTTACCTACTTCAAAAAACGAATAGGTGACTGCGTCACATGCAATTAAATCTGGTCTATGTCTATTTTACACCAGAGATATTAATAATAAACGATTTTAATAACAAAATAATGCTGTGCATATATCTGTAACATCACCAGCAGTGATCAATCCAAATATCGGTTTGCTGTAGCTTTCTGTAAAAATGTCGTAAATACTAAGACGTTGACCTAGTTCCATGGGAGAGTCATTCAGATTTCCTGATTTCGCACTAAAGTTCCCACCGTAGCTGTGACCACTAATTGTAAGATACAAAGACGAGATTCTTCACTAATGATGTGAAAATGGGTCTTTAAAGTACTAGGTAAGGCAATATTAGCCACTTTTTGATTCTTTCCGACTCCCCGAAGTAAAACAGAGTAATATTTCGTAAAACACCCCCGCCCGATATTACATGAGACGTAATATCTTTTTCAGCATGCTTATGGATTATTTTTTCGATAGACGCATGTTTTGCACTATTGAGGGTACTCATTGGGGATATTAAAAACCCTAAGTAATTCTTAATGCTAATGTCCCCATTTCACTCATCGGAGAGTCCCCATTTCACTCTGGAGCGGCACTTGTCTTATTTTTCCTTCGCCCAAGGTCGCTAGCCCTTTGCATGCTCCAGCTGCAAATCTATGATTTTCGCCGTATGCATGCCGTGACTAAAAAAATTGACTGCTAAGTCAGGAAAAAAGGGAGACATCTAGTACCCGCAAAGTAACATTGCCTTCCGTCACCAAATTACCTCTTGTCAGTCTAATTTTTGTGTTCATTTCAAAACATTATACGGTCAAAAATATGATAACCATGCACCTCTTTGTTCATACCGCAATAAATCTAATAATAGATGCTTATTTACGCTTGCTCCAAACCTCGAGGAGTAAAATGAAACAATGCAAAAAAAATTTGGAGTCTCCTAGGTGTTTAGGCCGTGCAGAGTACAGGTGAGTGTTGCGGATTGCATATGCGCACAGGCTATCGCAAATTCTCATAAGCTTGAATAGCCTCTTCAGTCCCTGGGTATCATTCATATGTGATGCATATGGTTTTCATGATTTTGTAACCCATGAGGATCCTTTAGAGCATCAGTTCCTTCTGGATTCCTATTATTATAGATGGCAATATATCACTATAGACTACGACACAATAGGCACTATCGCTATTAAGGATGATCATTGATCACAATATCATGAACGCCATATGAATTATATAAGGCGGACAAGGATCGCAAAGGATATTCCACTTGCGAGAATGGGTAGCAGTACCAACTCTTTACATTTCAGGCACCACTTCAACCAAAATGGAATATGTATTCCATTTCTAGAAAAACATTGTTTTCACGGTTTGTTCAAATGAGAATTACCCATTTAGGATACCTCAATATATACAATATACTACTGTGCCTCAATATACTATATAAAATTTAAGCATGGAAAGAACTTGCTGGTCTACGTGTCTTAATATTCTAATCCTGTGAATGCGGGCTTGAGTCCTGCGCCCCCCCCCCCCCTAGCCTCCCGAGAAAAATAAAAAAGGGAAACAAATAAATATCTGACATTTAAAGTTTTGTAAATATGTACATATTTTCAGAAAGTTATTGTTACACATTATGTATAATTTATTCTTTTAATATGTTTCTAAATTAGTTTCCTTGTTTTACTTAAATAATTCCAAGACCCACGCACGCACTGTCATGATTTTGCGTGGTTTTTGTTAATAGAAAGGAGGGGGAGGAAGCTTTTTAATGAATCAGAATGGTTAAAGAAGATGTGGAAGCTGGATGTTTAGATCTGGTGGCCAGATTAGATTTGTACTCCCTTGAAGATGTCGTCAAACTACGAGACACTCAGCTGACTCAGCCACCCATCACCTCACTCCATAATGTATTTCCTCGAATACTACAGCTGACAGATGCAGTTTCCGGCAGTGCAGTACAGTACCTACTCATGAAGTATAGTTTTGTTTCCGTAATAAAATCATTCGAAAGTTTACATGTTTAGTTGTTCCGCCATCTTGACGCTGTTTTCTGGATATTTGTTCATGTCTTTAGAATAATTGTAAATTTACTGTGCAGTGTAAATATTTTGAGACTTGTGATCTAGTGCTTAGTAAGCCGATTTTCAATTCAATTCCTTGGACTTGAACGAATCGGAATCTTTGCAGTTGATTCCGGTAAGCACATGCTGACCTGAATATTTATGCATTATGTTTAATTACTCACTATTAATTATAAGTTAAGTCACTCTTCCAAGTTACTTGAGTTACTCCATTTCCAGCTACATGCAATAAAATTCGGTCATAACGCGAGTCATGGAGACAAAAATATACCCGCGTTATATGTTACCCGCGCAAGGAAGGTGTAATCTCGAAGGGTAATAATATTTGCGCTCAAAGTGAAAAAAATGGAAAAATTAACATTATATTCGTACAGACGAAATACGGGTTCAATTTTGCGTATTTTTATATTTTAGCCTTAGGGTCTAGCATTATATTGTTACACATGGCCCGACGACATCAAGAATGCATACAATTTTTATTGCATGCGTAATATGCTGAAGACGTTCAAACTTTCAAATCACCGGATTTTTGCGTCCCTGACTTCTGGCTGCTACCGACAAGGTAAGTACGCGTTACTAAGTCCAGCAACCCTTCAGTCGTCTTTTGCAGATTAACAAAGTATCAATAGTAACAATGGTCGTACTCGCGCCGCCAAAAGGTTCGGCGGCACGGCTAGTCCAAGAATAAGCGAAAAGGAAAACGATTTCACGGATGTAATTGAGGAATGGATGGGACCTGTTTTACGTTGTAGATGAAAGAAGATCCATCAATATGTTTGCAACTCGAGATTCGGTGTCTTTTCAGAGCTACGTGCGATCAAAGTTGGTCAAAACAAGTTTTTTATTTCTACAAGCCAATATAAGATTTTTAGAGAATTAAAAGCATAAGATCCTTGTAGGTAGTTTAAATACCATTAATTTGAGTCGTAGTAAGTTCAATTTGATTAATTTTTTATTGCAAAATTAACGAAAATCCGTCCAAAATGGCTATTTGAAAAAATTAATTATTTATCACAGAAGCAATTTAAAAAAATATTTTGATCATTTTACAATGAAGCTTTTCCAATTCCAAATCGATCGAGAGTTTGTAAATGTCAATCAGTTAATTTCTTGCTGAGATATGTTTATTTCTTTTTCCCAAGACGCTAAATGTTGAAAGCCATAACTTTTTTGTTTGTCAAATTTTCGGGTATGTATATTAAAAAAGGATTTCTTCTAGAGTTGCATTTTCAATTGTTAATAAAAATCAATGAAAAATTTAAATATGAACTTCTTATTTACTGCTTCAAAAAAGGGGTATTTTTTATACAAAATTAGAGCCACAGCATTGCTCGTACAATGTATGAGATTATAACTTAGATAAATCGAAAGCCGGCTTCAAAACAAAGATTTTAAAAAAGTGCCTTGCGACCCATAGGACCCGTGTTAGGAATTTGTTTTTAAAAACTCGTAGCTGCTTTGTTTATAACAATTTAGAAACAAATTTAACGGAATTAGATAGCCAATGACTTATATTTTCAAAAGACATAATTTGTTTTTCAAAAAAGAGCTTTCTAGTTACTTAAATTAGCGTATAAAGTGGAGCGTATTCAGAGCGACCGTAGCGGTAGTGGTGGTGGGGATAGCCGGCGAAAGACTCGCGCGAGACAAAACTGAAAACGCAACTTCAAATCGGCGGGGTGCGGAAAAAATTCGCCAAATCTCCGTGAAAACTCGACCGTTTTCGACGTGTTTATAAAAACTAGGGTAGCTTGAAAAATTATTAACTACCACATTATTGGTTTTTTAAAATAGTGCATATTTACAAGGTTTTTAATACGCATTTTCTAGTTTTCAGTTTTGCTTACACAAATCAAGCACTAGATTTTAAAAATTACTATTATTTACTACGTGCTTCCATTTTTTTTATACACGGTGCACCGAATCTCGAGTTTCAAACATATTGAGGGATCTTCTTTCATCCCCCTCTACAACGTAAAACAGGTCCCATCCATTTCTGAATGAAATCCCTGAAATCGTTATTTTTTTCTCTGTTTCTTGGATTAGTCGGGGTTCGAGAAAGGGGAAACATCGTTGCTCGGCTACGCCCACGTCTACATTTTATCACCATTCATTCATTTGTTGCCATTGCCACAAAGCATAGTTCCGTAAGAAGGCCACTTCACATAAGAGGCACGCAAAAACAACTCGCCGCACCACGATAGACAGCAGAAGAGATTTCCGAAGAAAATCCAACAAGAGGTTGCTAGGACCCAGATAAAGTACAATCAAAAGTTAGTTACAATAAAAAAAAACATATTAGAGCAAATTAAAAATATTTGTGAGGAACTTGAAATTGATATTAAAATCCCAAGATTGGCTAGAAGGCAGCCCCAGAGATTCAATGTCTACTCTTCATCGCCTGAAGACTATTTCAGAGTCTCAAATCTATAACCTTTACATTAATTCATTACTCATGTCACTGACTGCAAGATTTGAAAAAAGTAATGAAACGCCATTCAAAGATGGGATTCTACACATTTAATTAAGAAAGGAGATTTTATGAGAGACATAAAAAAGTTAGACCAATTCTATCAAATCGACAACTTGGAAGTTGAAGCCAGGTTGCGGTATTATTTTTGGACAGGTAAAGTGTTTGGAAAATTAACAAAACTGCATGATATTCTTCTAGAAAATATTTTCTATCCTGCAGTAAGAAGAATGCTCATTAACTATAAAAACCATACCTCCAACAATCTGCACTGTGGATCGTTCCTTTAGTACACTTCGCCGTGTGAAGAACTGGCTAAGAAGTACACTCGAAGTACATACAATGGTGAGGGTCGTCTCTCAAACTTGTCTTTTTAGTGTTCACAGAAGGAGAGTAAAATCTCCTCGTTTTCAGGAGAAAGTAATGAACATATTTGGGAAGAAGAAAAGAAATTTTCAATTTTCTTTTTCAGGAAAATACTAGCGCCTCAACTAATAAGCTCTAGATGTTTTAGTGTCTGTCTTTTAAATTTTCTTATTTGTTTTTAAATTGGCTTTGCCTTCCGAAAACGAAAACACAAGTAAATATATATCCAAGTTATAACGCCGTTTTTTATTTAAAATATATTACAGGGTGGTTAAAATTTCTTATTAATAATTATTTAAGTAGGTTAATTTCACTGCCTATTTAAAACATTGTTATATTGCCAAAATGTAATGAATATTTTAATTTATAATTTTTTTTGGGTTCGATTTATTATTATAAAGCAAATAAATTAGATATTATGCTGCAAACTTTCAGTTTATTTTATTAATACACAATCAATTTAATTTATTTTAGTCAATTTAATTTATTGTATTTGTACGATTAAATTAATATTTTAGCAACAAATTTTGATAATTGTCATTCACCTAAGGTGTTCCAAAATAGTTCTCCTGAGACCTCAAATTTATTAAACTTTCCGGGAGAGGGCTCCTCGTGTACCCCCCACTTCTCAAGCCACTTCTTAAATCTATGTTTTGGCCCCCCACTGGAAAATATTGTATGGGCGCCCATGTATAGACCTACTGCTAAAAGCCTACGGAACTGTTTAAGAAATATTAAAACTACAAATAAATAGGTGTATTTAAAATAATTCACATCAACCTATGATTCAATTTGACGGCATTAAAACCTTCTTTCCCCATCACCGTCTGTAATTTCTACTGAATATGATAAATACTGATGATATTCCAAGGTAACCGGCCTGTTAGAGACAATTTATTCATCCCTCCTTTCATGCTAAACAGCATGTTGTCAGAGAGACAAGAGCAATGTTTTTTTTTCAGTCCGGCAAATCTGCTGAATCATGTGTTTGCTTATGGATAGTATCATAGAGTATGGTTACTCAATGTTACCAACTTCTTAGAAATCTGAGCTACTGGTAGAAGTTGTATTCACTAGTTCGGGATTTGTTGTCGAGTAGAGCGTTCTATTTGTAGTTAAAATATTCTCTGCAGAAAAGCATTAATTGGGGAATGTTGGAAGACAATATGCAAATGATTTTGTACTGATAAATTGATAATGAGAGTAAACCTCTGCTATCTTCGTCATTATGGGTTATTTCTCCCTCCTCCGTGACAGGGGTGGATTAGAGTCGTGGTTTTTATTGGGGGGGGGGGGCGATTGTTACTTTCCGGGGTCTCAGAGTATGGAATACCTTATGATTACCATTTTTCCTACTTTACCAGGAATTATGGGGGCGGTCGCTCCTCCTGCTTCCTTCCTTTATCCGCCCCTTCTCCGTGATAAATTATTACTGTGTTCTAAGTCCAGGGAGACAAATAAGATAGTTATTTCCTAAAAGTTGCCAAAAATTAATATATATATAATCTACGGAACTTTAATGCTCTTTTGTTCCTCTCCTTCGTTCCACTCCTACAGTGATTCGCCGTCGCTCCTTCCTCTCCGTTAAGGTCACCCTCTCACTCAAAACCTCCAAGGCAGTTCCTCGCTTCTTCTCGCACTTCACCAAAGACTCGCATTCCTCCGTCGCTCACGAATTACCTATCTTCGCTCACCTAACCTAAGTGTAGGAAAACAAAACCCTTCCCGGCACCCACCTTCCACTACGCAGCATCCTTCACACCTCTTCTTAATTTTCTGGAATATTTCTGTCGTCGCGCCGTCTAATATCACTGGGCCGTAAATAACATTATTATTATTGCTAAAGTGATCTTCCGGTAGCTTTAAATAGAAGATAGTAAAAATCCTCTCTAATTTTATAGGGGCAAGCTCGCGCCTCTTGACAAGATATCTTCCTTCATATCAGCGTACTTTCTACCTATTCATCTCGACCACAAAGCTTATTCTCTATCTTACCCCTATCCGCTTACGCAACATCCTCCCCTGTGTCATGGCCTTTAGGATACCTTTACCCCCATTACTTGTTCCAACCACATAATCTGCCTCCTTCAAATTTCTTCAAGCATTTTACTCTCCTTACCCACCATGCCGAGCACTTCCTCGTTCATCGTTCTTTCCCTCCACCGCACTTTCTCCATTTTCCTCAACGCTCACATCTTGCAATTCTGAAGCCTATACTCATCATATTTTCTCACAGTCCACGTTTCTACAGCATTCAATTTTACGCTCCATATTAGGTTCTTCGGCAGCTCTTCTCTACGACCGTGTTCGGCAGTCTTTTCTTTGCATTCAAGAAAATGGTGCCCGTCATTAGTTCTCCTTCTAAATATCTTTACTATTACTCCGGTTTTCCATCCAACGTACTACCCAAGTAATTAAATTGCTTTACTTGCTCCAGTTTGTGATTTCCTGCTTTAATGACCAGCCTTGCTTTCTTTGTCCTAGAAGATCTCATTACTTTTGTTATCCTATAATTAATATTCTAATGGCAGACTAACCAACGCCTGGTCGTCCGCGAATTTAACCGATTTTATCAGCTGTCCTTGTACCTTCGTTCCCATATCTAGCTCTTCCTATGCCTCTAATAATTTCCTCGGGATATACATTAAATAGTAAAGGCGACAATGGGCAACCTTGCCTAACCCCTTGACCTGTAACGGACCTCCCAGATTCTCCGTCAGTAACCCACCTCTGTGGCGCCTATGCCATAAATAAGTTTGGGATGAGTCTCCTATCTCGCCAATCTATTCTTATTTTTCTGAGTATCTGCATTATTTTTTTCAAATGAACTCGTCAAACACCTTTTCGAAATTCACAAAACACGCAAACACGTCCTAATTATACTCTAGGTTCCTTTCTATAAGTCTTCTTATCACTGCAAACGCATCCCGAGTTGCCCTCCCCTTCCATGAACCCATCATCTAAGTAGTAATAGGCTGCAGTCTCCAACCTTTTACTTATGATTTTGAATACAACTTTCTATCTACTCTCTCAGCTTTTCTTGCCTTCGTATCTCGTAATATCTTTCTCGTTTTGCTGTCGAGTAACTCCGGTGTCCGAGGTTATCATTTTATGCTGTTCTTACATGCTCTCTATCTACAAGTACATTACCTATTTTATATAGCTCTTACCTATTCTGGATATCTTCCCATTTGATTAGTATCTTCCTTGTTGTGTCCTTCACCTCATCGTATCGTAGTATCGTGTGCCAATTCTCTTACGGTCCGATTAACATTTTCACTTTAGCCTATACGCGCATGCACCCATCTACCCCTCTTTCTGTGGCTTTCCCACCTCTTCGCATCGTTCCCTCCTCTAATTTTTCTTAACTTTTCATCAATTCATATTAGTTGCTCACCGTTTATTATTTAATTCCTTATACCTCACCCAGCCTAGTTCGGTGTTGTTGTTTATCTACTTCCATTCTCGCCCCTATTTCCCTTTATGCCAATGCATTATATAAAAGAACAAAAAATTAGAGGCATAATCTGACACACTTTGTATTTTTGAGAAAACTGAAATCTTACAGTGAGCTTGTGCTAGATAAGCTTTGGCAAATTTATTGTCAAGCAGAGTGTGTGATTGTATACTAATGATCCAGAAAAAATACCAATCAGACCCCCCGCGGTCCTTCCGATCAAAGCAGGAAGAAAAATACCTTATTGAAACATCACTTAATTTATGAGTTTCTTCCACCATATCCCCTGTACTTTTTTCAGGTCCACCCCTTCCTCTCACACCAATTACTTCTCTTTCATTAATCTACCTCGCTATTCGACCCTCATCCATTCTCTCGACGTGGTCAAACTTTGGTTCTTTATTCCATTCATTCCATACGGCAATAATACACGAAATCAATCATAATTTAAAAACCACCCATTTTTAGTGTATACAAATATTTTTTAAGATTGAGCTATGCATTCGAGACAAGTAATCCTTTGTCCAAGAACACTCACCAATTTTTCACCATCGTCATTCACTCGAGGGTAACCAAATGGGCCAACCACATTCTAAGAGACACCTCTTCTTGCACCAAGCCAGCCATTTATGTCACCGAAAACTATTATTTTCTCACCGGGCCACTGTCACTCAAAACATCTACCAGTTTTCCCCAGAACCTCACCTTAAACACTTTTACTCTCTCCATCCACTGATCCTTAACAAGTCATAATCGGAACTTTTTGTATTCCTACTTTTATACAAAGCGTGACTGGAATTTCAAGCTATTTATGTATGGTAAAAAAGTGGACTTTGAATTTAATTTGGTACAATTTCAGGCTAGATCCAATTTATTATGAAGACCAAAATCCAATATTCTAATATCCCTGGCCGAAGTATTTCAAATTACCGCTTTTGCGCAAACTGAGGAATTGCGACCATTTTGCGCTAGTCATCTGTCAAGCGGTAACAGCGGTAAACATCCGCCTACCCCAATCCGCATTTCGCGCCTTTGATTAGAAATTTAGAATTCGGGAAAAGTATTGTGTGCTGGTGTTGATAGCTAAGATTCTAAGGCACCTAACCCTACTAACATTTTGTCAATGTAAAATGAATGCCAATCCGCCTAATAGGGGCTTTAAGTGGCGTGGAAGAGGGCGAGGAGGATTTCGCGGCCGTAATAATTGGTACAGAAACAAAAATATTCGACGGCCAGGAATTGAAAATAGTAAGTTGAGTTTGAAATACCGTCAATGTCAATAGTACTAATGGTTGATGTTCATGAAATTGAATACGCTAGTGATTTGTCTAATCCATATGGTTCGTAAAGAAATGTACATTTTCATGTATGTGTTGAACAGCCTTAGCGAAAATTATTATAGGTTAAATTTTGTTTTTAAGACATTCCAGGGCGGCCTTTGGAAAATGATAATAACTCTGTCTTTGAATCACCTGTTTACTTAAATGACAGTAATGTGCAAACGTTAATAGTGGATTCATTCAAAGTATTGGTTGGACCGTACCGTGGTTGGAGGCTTTACTTCCCACAAGAAGGTAAATCAGTATTCTTTGGCCAATTTTTATATAATGGTTATATTTAAGTGGTTCTGTAACTGCTAGTCATCTCATTCATCAGAATTTAAGGAGACATCGTCAACTGTGGATAAAATTAAAGCTGTTGAGAGTTTTATCAGGAAGCATAGTAAGTTGTACCCACCAGGGGAAATAGAGGAGAGGCGATCCTTCAGCATTGACTTAAAGAAACTGCTTGCTGACGAAGAGTTTTTGGGAAGTTGGGCTGGATTTGAAAGTGACTTGAGTGATATGCCTGAACATTCACTTAGCTGCTTAGGAATTGCTATGCATCAGGTACTGTAATATGTCTTATTTAGATAATTCATGAGTCTTAGCACCTCTCTTTAAATGCATATCCTTATTGGTTATGGTTATTTATTGGAGTACATTCATAATGTCAAAATATGCTGCACATCTCGTTTCAACCTTGATGGTTGTCTGATTCTATCCCATTCCACCATCCTCGTCTTGCTGTGTATTTGTTTTCCCAATCGTACTACTAAATACCTGTCAAATGCGATTCTCCTTCCTTTTTCCCCTATCCCCTTCTTGACCCTCCCACCCTGCTCAACCCCCCCTCAAACCTTTAATGCTCTGATGTTAAAGACGGTGATGTTCCCCCATGCCTTTAGTTATCTATATGTGATGATATCCTAATGGGCAAAACTAGAGGTATCAATCAAATCAAGTTGCAGTGGAATTTATTGAGTGTACTTTGATTGTGACATGTTACTGCTCCTGTAAAAGACTGATGTTTCCTCATGCCTTAGTTTCCTATATCTGGTGCTGTCCTAATGGGCAAGACTGGAGGTACCTACCATTCAAATCAAGTTGCTGTAGAATTTATTAAGTGCACTTACTTTGTGAAGTGTTACTGCACCTCAAAGACACATAAGAAAATTGTAAATTAGTGAAGCATGTCTTCTGGATTATGAATTATCTTTTGACTGCTTCACAAATAAGTGATAAATGCATCATTGAAATTACTTTCAGATTGTTAGTAAGGCAATGGATGATGAACTTCTTGCGAATCTCCCTGATGCTGAGAAAGATTCATTTTCTCCTCTGGAAATACCAGTTATTCGGGCTCGAGTTTTGAATTATGAGCCAGTTATTCATCTGAAGAATCTTAAAACCAATTATTATGGTAATGCCATTGCTCTTAAGTTATGCTTCAATGATACCTAATTATAGCTTTTTATTTTAAGATATTATTTTTGATTTCTATTAATAATCTGGAAGAGCCTATCCAATCAATGTAATGCCATTTTTCATAAATGATCGTCGTTTATTACCATATGCTTTCATTAGTTACATAACAGTTTTGTTGGAATGAATGGACTGACAATAACTGTTAACCTGGGAGAACTCGCATGGTGGGGAAAAGACCGCAGTTAAATATATTTTTTTGCAATTTTGCCTTGCCAGTAGACTTAGCCTTGATGCTAAGCCTTTACCCTGAGAAATAAAGTCATAGAATCATGATTTATTTCTTAGACCCTTCCCTATCCCTTCCAAGACAAGCGGAAGTAATTTAGTCACCCCATGACATCCGGTGGGGCTTATTGTTTGTGCGCGGTTCTTTAGACCCTGTGCAAGTGGCCACGTTACTGTTGTGTGCAGTACTTTCGACCCTATGCGAGTCATCACCCTGGTTAATTATTTTTCTTTTGTAACTTGAATTTTACGTGATAATGGAAGTAAGAGAGGAGGATAGAATTTTAAATATGCTGGACAGTCTAGAAAAAGAAGTGCAGATCAACGAACAATTACAGAGAGGGATAGACTTGTTAAGGAGAAGACTTTTTTGTTACGACAGTTTGATTGATAGCGATTTGGACTCTGAATACGGCGATGATGAAAATGTTTTGGATCAGAGTGATCATGATTTCAAAACTGATAAGTTTGCAGAAGAAGAGGTAGGAGAAGGCGATAACCGGAATAGAGAAAATCTATTTTACACTGGAAGGGATGGTCTTAGCAAGTGGAGCTTTCTTCCAAAGAGGAGTGCTGTGAGAGTTTGAAGGGGAAGGAGAAATATAGTGAACCATCTTCCAGGGCCTATATGCCAAGCCTGGCTAGTAAACATCCCTATGGAATTATGGAAATTATTTTTTGTCGAAGAAGCATTGCAAAATATCGTAAATTACACAAATATTTGGATTAGAGCAAATAGAACCAACTTTTCTAGGGAAATCGAATCTACAGATATCGAGTTGATAGAAGTCAAAGCTTGGTCTTCTCTATTTGACACCAAATTTAACAAAATTGGTTCAGAAAATGTGATACATTTTAGGAATTGCTGTCAGAATCAGAGGTATGCATTGTGCAAGCAAACTTAATTTTTCAACAAATTTTTCTGAAGTTATTTTTGGTCAAAAAAATCTGAAAAAAGTAATTGAGCATAGCTCATGCATACGTATGCGAGAAAAGAATTTGAAGAAAATCTGTGTAGTGATAGCGCATGGTATTAGGTGATCTCACTTGGAATGACCCAGCAGTAAGGGATATTTTTAAAGATTTTGTGGGTAGGTGTAAGGAAAATTAGTAACCTAGTGAATACCTGACAATTGACAAATCATTGGAAGCTTTCTGGCTTAGATGCCAGTTCCGGCAATGTATTCCAAACAAGCCAGCCAAATATGGGTTGAAATTGTTTGTGCCTGCAGACTCGCACATTTTATACTTACAACATGGAAGATTACACTGGCAAGCAACCGAAGATGAAGTTGATAACAGTACTAAAAGTGTAGTTGGAAGGTTGACTCAACCCATTTCAAATACTGGACTCAACATTATAACTGGTATACGTGTAAGCCCATCATAGAATCACTTCTAAAAAATCACAACTCTGGTTGGTACACTGCAGAAACAAGAAGGAAATACCACCTTTGTTTTTGAATGCCAAAGTAAGACTGCATGCAAGCTCTCGCGTTGTTCCTGCTATGCAAGTTCTCCCCGGTTAATGAATGTGTAATGGTCTTATGTGACACTGCTACTGTTGAGCCATCAGTAAGTTAAGACTCAGAGCAGATATGAAAGAATGAATATTTTCCCAAGGAATCTTTCTATTGATTTAATTTGTCAACATATTTGACAATTAAATGAAGTAGTGGTTCCCTATATATTTCTTCTTTCTTACATATAATATGCAGTGGCGTATGCAGGATTGACTTTTGGGGGTTTTGACTTCTGCAGGGGCAGTTTATTTATATGTAGTTTTAGTTATATTTATATAGTATTCTGGGAATACTGTGGACTGTTTTCTCCCTGTGTTCATTAATATTTATGCGCATCATCATTAAATGATATTCAGATTATTATTCAATAAAACAATAATTAAATGAACATTCTCTTTTTTTAAGACAATTCAACTATATTTTTCAACCCAATTAGCAAAATTCTAAGTGCTAGTTCAGGTAAACAAGTGAAAATGAATTCAGGTAAACATGGTTTTTTTTGGGGGGGGGGGGGTGTTAAACCCTAAACCGTACATCGCTGATAATATGTGACAAGGATGCTGGATTTATCTGGGATACATCTATGTATTGAAAGTTTTAGTTTGCAAAAAAATGTTATGAAAAAATATGGTGGGTTGCATGCCTATCACAGTAAATAGGTAACGAGATGGGAGAGTACTCTGTGCCAGATTTGGTGATATTTATATGTAGTTTTAGTTATATTTATATAGTATTCTGGGAATACTGTGGACTGTTTTCTCCCTGTGATCATTTACTGATTAGCTGTGTAACTCTTATGTTTCTAATAGCTAAATAAATTATTGGCTGCATTTTTTTACCAGTCATCTGCTGTCTCTCTTTGTCTACTTGGCCACTGCTTCATTCAAACCAGCTAGTAAAAATGTATGGCCTTGGTGCTGATTAGGGCTCGTATGTGTAAGATATAATGACCAGCTATGTTAAGTAGTGATTATTCCTTGATCAGGGGAACTGGACCTGTTGCTTGATTGTTTGCATGCGACTGAAACAAAATTATTTTGAGTGAGAACTGAAATACTGCTATATTAACAGCTTACACTGTCTTCTGTCTGTCTGGCTTCCTGAATATGAAACTTTATTTTTCTCTTTGTAGTTTCTCCTGTTAAACCTGGTGCTTCTCTGCATCATTTTCATTCTGGTTCTGCATAGCATCTTTGGATTCACCATCAAATAATCCCTTCTAACTCTTTTCTTCACCCTTAGCACTCCCACTGTAGTACTTTAAACTAGTCCTTTAGGTATTTTTCATTTGTTTTCTATAATAATTGCTCTCTCCTATTCATTGTGCCATTCTTTTAGCTTATTCCTTAATTCATCACTAAAGGTTGTGCACATCCCATTATCCTCCTACTTCTCCATATCATACTTCTCATGCCTTTTGTCTTTCCTATCTCTGTGATATGCTATTCTCTGCTTGTACTTTATATGTGGTCTGATCTGCAGTCAGCACCTCCGCTGCTGCTCACATTTAGCACGGAAAATATTGTATCAGTTAGTAAAAGGTCTATTTAGTTCCTTGTGGTTCCATCTGACTACGACCATGTAGCCTTCTTAATGTCTAATCTAGGTTTGATAAATGTGTTTGGTCTTATTTAATATGACCAATTTAAAGCCTGTATCAGTTCACATCTGTGATTTTAAGTTTTTTTAATGAAGCTATCATATTGGTACAGGAAAGCTGGTATCCATCCGTGGCACGATTATACGAGCTGGAAATATTAAACTGCTTTGTGATTGGCTGGCTTTTGAGTGCAATACGTGTCAGAAACTGCAGTGTGTGCGACAACCTGAGGGTGTATACACTCAACCTCATAAGTGCATAACAAAGGGGTGTCGAAGCAAGGCATTCTCTCCTCAACGTTCATCTCCCCTCACCCAGACAGTCAACTGGCAATCTGTGAGAATCCAGGAGATAGTGGGAGATGATCAGGTATGAATCCTTCAGTTTATTTTTCATATTCTGCATCTGTTTAATTTTTTAATGAAGTGTGTGTCTGTAAGGAAGGCTTCCACATGCCAGTAGTGAATTAGTGACACAGGAAGATGCAAGATGAGGGACACTGGTTGTATTTTTATTTTAACCCTTAAGTATTGTATTCTGCACATTAATGTAGGTAGGCTTCAATAAACGACAAAATGTACTTTTATGATGATCTGTAGTATAAATATCATTTTATATAAAATTGCAATTTATTGTTAATTTTATATGTATTATAAAATGAGAATAGCAATAATTTTAAATTCAAGAATTGATCAAAATATTTCTAATTTGGTATGCAGATTACACCATGCGTGTGGTCAAGTTCCAGAAAAGAGTGCAACTTCTTCATATTAGAACCCCACTATATTTCCAGGTCCGACAGAAACGATAAATTAAGAGAGATATTTTGCCGAACGGATAGGTATGGGAATTCGTTTTTCCCCCGAACAATAAGAGACTTTAATAAATGCTAGGCGTAATTTCATTAGAGCGTTTCCTTTTTATATGTTAATGGCTGGTGTCCTAACACCCCCTGCCACACGCCTATTGAGGCGGCTTGCGGGGTAGTATGTAGATGTAGATGAAGGGTTAAGAAGGTTTTCCAGCCATAAGGTAATGACATGTGGAGACAAGTGCCTATCATTCCCCAGTTACTTTTTGTTAGTCACTGTACTATATACATCAACTGGGAATCAATGGAATAACTCTTGAGTGAGTGCTTTTACCAGGCTCTATCCATGTGACACACTGCTCTGTGCCATAGCTAGAATAATTAATTCTTGTTGTTAATGCTGTGTAGTTCATCTTCATTTATCTTTAAAAAATATCATCAGTCCACCTGGAAATGAGTTCAAGGAATGACTGATAGTTAACTAATAGGAGAGCAGTGAAATGTTGATGAAGCTGTGCTGATACATAACTCAAGTTGACATTCATGACATTTTAATGCATTTTAATTTATAAAATTGGGTGTTATAACTATGTCCCTAATTCCCTTTCGTACTTACATATGTCATTGAGTACATCGTAATCAGTTGTTGATTTATTTTCAGAGAGAAGGGGGGCGTGTTCCACGAACAGTTGAATGTGAATTAATAGAAGATTTGGTTGATTCTTGTGTTCCTGGTGATGTTGTTACTATTTCAGGAGTTGTCAAGGTTGGTCCATTGTTTCATTTTTCTAAATTAGGTGTTAGACTTGTATCATGATAATAACTTCGAAGAAAATGATTTTGTTCAGTTGATGCATAACTGGCTGGCACTTAATTGTCTGATATTGGAAATAATCCATTGTAGATAACAACTTATTACTCAGAGGATTATATTTATGTTGAGGGTTGAAGGTATAAGAGGAAGCAAGGTATTGTGAGGAGGGGATTAAGGATGGCTGGTTTCTTGTTAGTAGTTAAACTTTAATAAGTTTGTTTACCCCCTACTGATAAGTTAACTTATCAGTAGGGGGTACCAATTGGTATTAAACAAGGCAACCCTCCTGGTGCAATTGAGAGTGCTGAAGAAGATGGACAAATCCATTACTTACAAGGAGACATCGCGTGAGTGATGTTAGGGATGCAAATGACGCAATTATTTTCTGAAACTAGAGAGAGAATGCAGGAAAAGTGTCACGGCTTTTTTCCATTTGAAGCCGCGTTCGAAAGAAAAACGCAACTAAAGAATTTCCCTCCGTATAAATCCTTTTAAATGCGAGCGTAAGATAACAGAAGCCGTGGCCGAGTGGTTAGAGGTGTTGGACTAACAATCCTTGGACTATGGTGCGGGTTCGAATCCCAGTACTGTCAACTTTTTTTTCTTTCGAGTATTTTACGGAGTCTCTGTACATTACTCATTCCCATACAGTTATGGCAGTAACGACAATGTTTTTTAATTTTCTACCTATTTTCTGGATTTTCAATCAGCCCCTTTGGGAGACTTTTGGAGCTAATTTCGGGATTCTTGTTTGGCCGAAAAGAGTTCACATGCCGAGAGGCCTAAAATGTGTAGATTTTGAAAATACAAGTATATTTCCGTGAATAGGATGGGCTTCGAATTGTCGTGGCTCTTTCTCAAGGTGGGAAACAATGAACGGATTATTATTTTTTGATATACAGCAATGCATGCACTTCAAATTTCCCAGGAACTGCGTTCGAATTATGACTTTTGTGACTCAATTTTTCGTTCAATAGCGAACATGATATTTGTAGAAAAGAGATGGTAACTGTTTACGAGGTTATGTAAAACATATTTGCTATGACCTTTTTGCGGAGCAACATATTATATTGAAGGGAAGCCTGTATCGTGGGGGAGAGAATGATATAAGATTCCAGCTCAAAAAATATCACGCAATGATAACACTATTTCTTTTCCCACCTCATGTTTATTTCAATTGAAGGAATTCAACTTTTTATTCATGGCGTGGAATTGCTTACTTTCGGATGATATTCAACGTAAAAACATATAAAGCAAAGAATATTTCTGCTCCAAGCCAATTTGTTTTCTGTCGCCAGAACATTTCACCAACGACCCTACATTTCAATGGTTTGTTCAAGGCCTTCTCAAAGACCTCTATGCATAGCGTTCGCTCCGGTTCTTACAAGAAGAAGGGGTGGAAATTTTGGCGGAAAGAAGAAAGTGGAAAAATTTTTTGAAAAGACAGTAGGTGGGTTGGGGAGAGGAGGTAATGCAGGGAAAACCCTGCGGAAAGAATATTAAGATGAAAGTAGAGAAGAAACGGAAAATTCAGGGTAGGAGAATGCATATTTAGGGTTGAGAAGGGGTTAGCCCTTAGGATAGATTCCAACTTAAAAAATGAAAGGTGCTGATAACAAAGTATTTCTTTTTCTATATTATGTTTATTTCATTGATGAAATGTAACGTATCAATTATGTCGTTGAATTACATACTTTTGGATGATATGCATCGTAAAAACATTTAAAATAAAGAATAATTCTACACCAAGCACATTTTATAAAGCTCCCACCTGAGCAGTTACATTTGCGTGAACGCAGATCATGTGGGAAATATATTTCTCGAACATTGGTGAATACTTTCCTATCTTCGACCAGTTTTGATGCATACCATGCATATCTAATCATGTCACGGAATACAGGCGAAGATCGCTGATGGTGCAGCAATGAATGTATTTTAATACCATCATCGCGGGATGTAATTTCTCTTTTTTCTTTTAAGAAATAACTCCTATTTTGGTCATAGAAAATATTTTTATAAAAAAAAGTCATAGCAAATATTTTTTACATAACCTCGTAAACAGTTACCATCTCTTTTCTACAAATATCATGTTCGCTATTGAACGAAAAATTGAGTCACAAAAGTCATAATTCGAACGCAGTTCCTGGGAAATTTGAAGTGCATGCATTGCTGTATATCAAAAAATAATAATCCGTTCATTGTTTCCCACCTTGAGAAAGAGCCACGACAATTCGAAGCCCATCCTATTCACGGAAATATACTTGTATTTTCAAAATCTACACATTTTAGGCCTCTCGGCATGTGAACTCTTTTCGGCCAAACAAGAATCCCGAAATTAGCTCCAAAAGTATCCCAAAGGGGCTGATTGAAAATCCAGAAAATAGGTAGAAAATTAAAAAACATTGTCGTTACTGCCATAACTGTATGGGAATGAGTAATGTACAGAGACTCCGTAAAATACTCGAAAGAAAAAAAAGTTGACAGTACTGGGATTCGAACCCGCACCATAGTCCAAGGATTGTTAGTCCAACACCTCTAACCACTCGGCCACGGCTTCTGTTATCTTACGCTCGCATTTAAAAGGATTTATACGGAGGGAAATTCTTTAGTTGCGTTTTTCTTTCGAACGCGGCTTCAAATGGAAAAAAGACGTGACACTTTTTCTGCATTCTCTCTCTAGTTTCAGAAAATAATTGCGTCATTTGCGTCCCTAACATCACTCATGCGATGTCTCCTTGTTAGATGTTTCAAAGTGCTTGATACAGTATATATATGTGTGTATTAAAATACTCTGTAGACCCCTAACTCCTCGACTTATTTCCCTTTCAAAAAGGTGATGGGCCAAGTTAACATTTATAGATTGCATGTATGTACATTATTATATTAATTTTTTCACTCCTACTTTTTGTATCATGTTGACATTGTTTCATTGACTGTTCATACTGTGTATCAAGCTGGAAAATGATACTTGTGTAACCAGTACTCAATAATAATAATAATTATTATTTATTATTGTTAGCGGTTATTTAGCATGATAAACTATGATGAAGGACAAACTAGGCAGAGAGACATCCACCGAAAAATCTCTCTATGGGGTAACCACCTTTCCCGGTTGAAGGGCCTTATTGACGAAATACTGACGGAGACGTCGGACCTATGGACGGTCAATTGCATGGTCTACACTGTGGCCAAAATTATGGCTCATCCCCAAAAGAACATCTCTTGGGAGGTAAAATCAGCAAAGAGGCTGGAACAGTTGGAGGCCAAGATCATGCAGTCGAGATGACAGGCATCAAGAATTTAGTGTGATGGAGTACATCGGATCTGGGTGAACTTTCACTCCCAAAGTTTGGTGCATAGCGCGCAGCCTCAGATGGCTCCATGATACACTGAATAAAAGTGTGCTGCTTACCATTAAGCAACACGCGGTCGATGGAGTACGGCCACTCACAGTGGCCCAAAAAAAACTCCTCCAGAGGAGTAGGGCCGTGAGGGAGAACTCTACCTTTCTCCTTCACCCATCCCTCCTCTTTCAACCACCGCCTGTCATCAAATCTCCACCACCCATCCAAGAGGTTGATCGTTTCTGGAAGGATATCTACAAAATGTCGAAGCCATTCAACGGAGACACTTCCACCCTTTGGTGGCGGAATGGTGGGAAGAGGCCTATTGTCCCCCCTCCCCCGCGTATTTCCTCGGTGCTCTTGTATAAAAGCAGGGCACCGAGGCTGACTCAGGGCGAGTACCCTTCCTTCCGCCGGTGACCCGAGTCGGACCTGGTTCCGGGCGACCCTCAGTTGTACATCTATGCCGCACCCTTCCCCCGGGAGACCCTCAGTCGGACTCCCCCGCCAACCCTCCCTGTCAGTGGATGGCAAATTCTTCAAGAGCAGTCCACTTGCTCCGATTTATAACAATTCCACGCTATGGCCCCAAGACATGACCCATCCTTCTTCTATGACAATAGGGGACTTTGTATAAGGTTATCCCAAGCACGCTGGAACTGAAGCCTCTGATATGTGCACCGAAAGTGATGAGGAGATATATCTTTGAGCGGTGCCATGATAAGCCTTCAGCCGGACACCTTGGCATAAACAAGGCATTGGACATTGTGCAGAGATTTTTTTTGGGATGGATGTTATGCAGATACGTGTCAATATGTGCAAAATTGTTTAGCGTGTAAGAAGAGAAAGGCGTGAAACTCAAAAATACCAGTGCAGCCAGTAGAAGAAGCGAAATATCCCCTAGAAAAGTTAGCGTTAGAAATAGTTGGACCTCAATCAAAATCTGCCCTTGGAAATCAATATATTCTAACATGTCAGGACCATTTCACAAGATACCCAGAAGCCGTCGCAATACCAAACCAATCCGCAGAAACAGTGGCAGGAGCTTTCGTCGAAAACATCATATGTTTACATGGGGTACCAAAATATCTCCTGACAGATCATGGTGCAAATTTTACCTCTACTTTGATGCAAAATTTTGAAAATTAAGTAAATGTTTACCTCTCTGTATAATCCGTCCGCAAATAGATTATTGGAATGGGCCCATCAGTCATTTGCTGTCATCTTTTCACACTACGTCGCGCAAGATCATTTGGATTGGGACGAACACTTGAATTTAACCCTTTTTGTGTATCGAAATAGCAAAAATTGGATAACTGAATACTCCCCCGCATACTTAATGTATGGACGAGAGATTAATGTGTCGTGGGACACAGTTTTGGAACCTTCCTGGTATTGAAAAGGAGATTGCAAAGAGCACACACGCAGGCTGCCAAGTAGAGTCAGGAAAACTTAGAGAGGGATCGGGAGAAGAATAATAAGGATCTTTCTCTTCTGTCACTGATGGTCGGACAGATGGTTCTCCTACGAAATATGAAGCTGCAAAGCGGTGCGAGCAGAAAGCTCACACCCCGATGGATAGGGCCATATCAGATAGTCAAGGTGAGAAGTCCAGTTACCTTTGACATTCATCACTCTCAGAATGGTAGATGCCTCATTGCCCATGTCCGGAACTTTTATCTTTGCCGTCTGATCCCGTGCCACCACCTCGGAGTGGCAGTTTCGGAGTACTTGCCGAATCATTGATGTTTGTTTGTATCAAGCGCACATTTAGATCAGTACTTGAAGCCTTTATAATTAATTTGAATGCCATTCGTCTATAGAGGAGCTCTCCTGGTTGCGGCTTACCCAAATTGGTGACAGTGTTTACTTTCAAATCTCCTTTGAATTTGACTTTTGTATTTGACACTACTTTGCATGAGCTTATGAATTCCTTGCTGAAGTTGTTGAAAGTCCACCCAGAGGTAGTGTCCTGTATCCAACACCTGTTACCACTCTGGAAAATGAGCTTCGTTCTGTCTTCAGGCAAGCGGTCAGTTTCCTCAGAGTTGGTAACACCATTGTGGTGTTTATCAAGGCGACAGCTTGAACCCCTTGCTGTTCTGTATTTCTCTCCTACCTCTGTCCCTAAGGTTGCGACGAGGTAGAGAATACATGTGCGGTGTTTCAGGTGACAGGACACATAAGGTCACCCATTTACTTTATATGAATGACCTGAAGGTTTATGCTTCTAATGTGAAAGACCTTTGCACTGCTCTGGACACGGTACTGGAATACAGTGAGGCTATAGGAATGGAGTGCACATCCATCCACCTGGCAAGATAAAGATTTTCGGAGAACAATGAAGATGTGTAACTCGTTGACGGGAGCATCATTCGTCACCTCGAGGACGAGGACAGCTATGAATACCTGAGCATCCCCCAGCATCGAATGCAGGAGGTTACAGCAGTGAAGGAAAGACTCACCGCCAAGTACAGACAGACTCTTAAGAAGCATTTGGAGTTCTGAGCTGTCTGGAAAAACCAAGGTTCTTGTCATGAACAAGTTTGTGATTCCTACCCTGTGGTGGAACGTCAACGAGTTGCAGAACCTCAATAGGGGAACAAGGAAGATGATGACAATCTTTTGAGTCTTCATCCAAAATCTTCTGTCGCCAGGTTGTATCTCCCTCGCAGTGTAGGTGGTAGAAGAGTAATGAGTCTGGAGTGTCTCCACAAAAGAGTTGTCCTGGTTACAGCATGCAGAGTGTGAAAAAGCAGGGACCCCCTGCTCAATCTTATGAGACAGCAAGCGGGAGCAGGGGCATTTCTCTTCCGGGTGGCAAAGAGGGCAGCGGACGAAGCTGATCTCGACTTCGACCCATCATCCGACTGAAGCGACGATGACACAACCATCTTGTCTTTGAAGGCAGACATCCTGAAGCTCGAAATAAAGAAAGCTGAGCATAAGGCCTTGCTCAAGGTGCATACCGATAAGCCCATGAATGCAGGGCGTGCCGAGCCCAGCCGGAGACTTTGAGTCACCTTCTCTCTGGCTGTAGTTATTATGCTAGGTCAGCATACTTAGCTCAGCACAACGTGGCCCTGCGGGTGTTATACTTTCACCTACGGCACAATTATGACATCGACAAAACACCTGTGCTGCCCTACGGCCCTTGAGATATTGAGTCCATTGTGGAGAATGATAAATGCCCAATCTGATGGAATTACTCCTCCACCACCAGGCAGTCGGAGGTGACGAAGCATGATATTGTTCTCCTCGACCACTTCACATGCTCCATGTTCATGATTGAGTTTTCGGCTCTGGCTGAAGCAAACATGGATGCTAAGGAGGTGGAAAACGAAATATCAAGACCTGCTTTTTGAACTTTGACAGATGTACCCCGGACACTCTGTGAAACTAGTGGTCCTCATCATAGTTGTGCTCGGATAGGATAGGATGCTCGGAGCAAGATAGTATCAAGTGCATTCCGTCCTACATGGCACAGGCAGAAACACTATTTGCACGCATGCAGAAGGCTGTCATCCTGGGGTCACTCCAACTGCTGGGTATGCATGACCCCAATGCAGTGTTGCCACCTATCCGATGGGCGTCGGTCGTGGCTGCGAAAACTGCCCAACCCTCCTGAGTCTCCGCCATTATGATGGCAATGAAACCTGATGCTTTCCGGGGACTTGAAGGGATATGTTACAATGGTAAGAATGAAATAATAATACATCATTTATTTTCCCTAATCGAGAATACATATATAAGTACAGTGCAAGGTGTCATGCATTATGCAATTGTGTAGGGTATTTGGGCATTTTAAAATTATCTTTATATGATTAAGTATTTTTGAAGTTGAGTATTAATGTATAAACAGATAAAATTTTAATATCCATTTCCTTAAACGTTTCTGTTGCTATTGTTGGAATTTTTAGGTGAGGAATACTACAGAGAATGTTAAAAAGAATGCTCCCAGTATGTACTTTATTTATATTGAGGGAGTTTCTGTCCAGAACAGCAAGAGTAACATGGTTGCTGGCAGAACCTCTGGAGCTGGAATTGAATTTAACGTGAAGGACTATTATGCTATTCAGGTACCTAACTTTTTTTTTGGCTTGTACCTTTGGTATCTTTTAAGTAAATGAAAGAAAATGGGCCTAATTATTGTGAGATATTGGTTCTCTTAACCAATCACTTTCATTTTCTTCTTTCAAAGTTCTATTTTCAGTTGGATGTGCTATTGAATTACAAAGAGTCCCTAAACTGAAATGGTGTCACTTCTACTGTGCCGGAAAATTTGATTCCTTCACGATGGAATTTCATTCCTAGGTCTTGGCCAAAATGTGGGAAATTCTAATGCATAGTTGAGTGGTTAACTCAACTATGCATTAGATTCAAGTTGGTGATGGAAGAGAATTTAATGGTAACTTTTACAAACTACACACAAATTTAAAAAACAGTGATGATATTCATCCCTGCCACAATTACAGTGATGAGATAACGGAGAAATTTTGAGGAGAAGCTTTATCTTATTCCTCAACATGAAGTTCTAAAATTTCTACTTTGGAGTGTCTTTAACAGCTCAGTCAACACTATGCGAAGATTTATTTCCCTTTGACCAATTGCTAACTGCTCATCCTGTACACTAGAATGCACCTACAAAGCTCTTGGGCATCTCTGTCAATTGAGTGCACAATGAGATTTGGGAAATAGGTTTTCAACTAGTAAGAGCCATATTCCAGACTTTTTGAAAATTTTATAACTCCATCCCGAAAAGTCCATAATGGTTAACAGAAATGAGGAGATGTTTGGAAAAATGAAGAATGTTGGTAGGCCTAATCTTCATGATCAATTGCCTGTGGTCTTCCCTCCAAAATTTTGCCTAAGGAAAATCATTTTATTTATACATACCTACCTAATTTTGGTTGATGTGTACAGACAAATGAGTTCAATAATAATAATAATAATAATAATAATATTCTTTATTCACCTTTAGCATAAATACATATGATAGGTGTCGTCAAGGTATGGTACATGTGAATAATTGCGTTTAAAATTAATTCAAAATTATAATTGAGTCAAATAAACATCTCATAATTGAGGAACATAAAAAGGCAGATCATGTCAATACACTTAATGAAACAATAGACCTTAGAGTTTTAGGCTGGAGAAATCTAGGTTATAATATTCCTCTAGGGAATATAATGGGTTGGATGTAAGCCAATCTCGGAGAGCCTTACAGAAGCCCACACTAGAGGCTGACTTGGCAGAAGTTGGGAGCCTGTTGAAAAATTTGATCGGTAGGCCATCTACTTTGTATGTTTTATCGAGCCTACAGAGTGGTATATCCATGGAATTTTTGGCTCTGGTGTCATGACAGTGGACATCAGCCCTTGTTGAGTACATGCTCAGATTTTCTTTATTATGTACTAATGAATGGAATATAAACTGATTATAAACTGTCATGATTTGAAGATTTTTGAAGAGAGGTTTGCAGTGTTCTAGGGAACATGCGTTGACTAAAATTCGTACAGCCTTTTTTTGTAGTATAAGTATGGATTTAGTGTCAGAAGCATGTCCCCACAGTCTTATACCATATGTAATATGGGAATGAAAAAAAGCATAATAGGCATTGAGTAAATAGTCCTTACTTACATATAGCTTCAACTTCCTGAGCAGGAATAAAGCTCGTGCCAGTTTCTTACTGACGTGTAGAACATGAGCATTCCAGGTTAATTTGGAATCTAAGTGAAATCCCAGCAATTTCACAGAGGTAGTTTCTTTGACAGCTGATTTTAGAGAGCATAGAAGAAACTGGGTTTTATCAGGATTCAAGAAAAGATTGTTGGCGGAAAACCATTCATTCGCCTTTTTGATGATGGCTGGAAGTCTGTTCATGGCATCAGAGTGATTAGAGGAGTTATGTAGGAATGTAGTATCATCAGCGTAGAGCACACAGTTAGTAGTCATATTTGGGCACAGGTCATTGATCATGACCAGGAACAGGAGGGGTCCAAGCACTGAGCCCTGGGGTACACCATATTTAACATTTAAAGGTTTTGACATTTTACCATTCACATATACTGACTGCCTACGATCTGATAAATAGGAGAGCATAAATTTTAGTTCGACATCTTTAAATCCATAGTATTTAAACTTATTCGCAAGAATGGTGTGATCAACACAGTCGAAAGCTGATGAGAGGTCACACAATGTAAGTGCCAGGCACTGTTTCTCTTCAAAAGCCTTAATTATGTACTTTATAACATAATCAACAGCTTGAGTAGTAGACTTATGAGGTCTGAATCCAAACTGTGTTGGTGTAAAAAGGTTTAAAGTTTCAAAGTGATCCAGAACCTGAGCATATACAATTGTTTCAATAATTTTGGCAAGTGGAGAAATAATAGAGATGGGGCGGTAGTTATTCGGAAGATTAATATCACCACGTTTGTGGATAGGAATAACTTTAGAATACTTTAGATGATCAGGAAAGTAACCAGACTGAAGGCAAGAGTTAACAACATTAGCGAGGGGGTATGCTACCCAGTTAATAACTGATTTGATTAAATTATTTGAGAGCCTAGCCTATGGAATATAGCATATGCATACAAGGTCATCTAATGTGTCTTTCCTTGTGAGGCTAGTGCGGAAAACACCGAGGGCATACAAGTGCCTGGTTATCCTTCATCCACCAACCTACTGTGTGTTTGAATATCCCTCGTTGTGGCCAAGACCTTAGAATGAGAAGCCATCAGAGAGGAAGCAAATTTTCCTGCAGAGCTAAAATGGCACTGCAATGTTGGTTAGGATACTTTTAAATCTCATGGTGCTTGATGTGCCTAGATTTCTTTTGATCATTATCATGCTTCTACTTTCATGGCTCTCCTCCTAAAACATTATGGATTTGCACGTGACTTCAGTAACATGCAGAATTACATGCTGTTGCTCAAATAATGATCTATATATTTCTGAATCCTGAGCAACCATATCTTATGTCCCTCATTCAGAGTTATTTAAATTTGGTTACATACTAGCTTTAACATGGAAAATGGTTGGGTCAATCTTCCACCCGTTAAATATTTTCTTGTTCCAGGAAATTCACTCCCAGCCACAGCTGTTCCGCCTACTAGTAGCCTCCCTTTGTCCTGCCATCTATAGTCATGAAATGGTGAAAGCTGGACTCCTCCTTGGGCTTTTAGGTGGAAGCAGCAATACTGTCTTAACAGCCGCTACCTCAACTGGCTCATTGGATAGCCGTTCAGACCCTCATATTCTGGTTGTTGGTGATCCTGGCCTTGGAAAATCACAGATGCTTCAAGCTTGTGCTAGTGTCGCTCCAAGAGGTACTTTGGATTACTTTATATTTTCTACCCTCCATCAAATGCTTCTTACATATTCAATGATATGTATCATTAAAATATTGTCACTGATCATATCATTCAAAAATGTTGTACACGATTGGGCAAAATAGTAGTGATCAGTCAAGTCCAATATTTATCGAACACCAACCAAACCAACCTTTTTTTTTAACCAAATCTCAAATTTGAATTTTGTTTTCTCCAAATTATTAATCCCAGTTCCTTTTTATTGCCAATTATTGTATAAAACAATGCCATTTTTATATTTTGTAATAAGTCAAAGGACTTAAATTTCTAGGTTTTCCCTTGAACTCAAAAAAATTAATTTGCTTTTAAAAAGAAATAAAACTCTGCTGCTATTTCAGTTCCACAATAAAATTTCATTTATTCAAAAATGAAGACCCTAAGTGAACACATAACTTGTTAGTTTTTGCTTATGAAATGGATTATTCTTAGTCTGTGAGGATCTAATTGGTTTTTATCCACCAAAGTGCTGGCATTAATGAAGTATTAATGCCAGCATTAATGAGAGCATTAATGAAGTCTCTCGAAAAATATTACATATTGGAGGCTGCCCATAAATGATGTCCACATGATTGGGGGGGGGGGGGAGGGGGGTCACCCCCTTGTGACAATGTGTGGCAGGGGGGGTGCTTATTATGCTTCATGTGACATCCACACTTCCACTGTATATTATGCCTTATTTTTACTCAGACTGTGGAGGGGGAGGTAGAAGTTTTTTCATTTTTTTTTGACATCATTTAGGGGGGGGGGGGGTGACACTATTTGTGACCAACTGTGACGGGGAGGGGGGGGGGGGGTCTAGTTTGGTCCAAAACTGTGTGACATCATTTATGGACAGCCCCTTGCTAAAAACAGTGCAAAGGCATTTTCTAACAAGGTGTTTCAAAACCTTTCGGTGTATCTGTTTGGGATGATTTGTAGGCTCTTGCTGCTTTACTGGCTGAAATTGAATGTTTTCTTACATGCTTCCAGAATGTTCTTGTGACTAAGGAGACACCATTACAGGGTATAGTGTTGCAGCAAATAATGCAAATTGGGACTTTGTCATTGGCATTTTGTCTGCAAAGTAAAACATAACTAATTTCAATATTGGGTGATTCCAAACAAACTACGAAATGGCCTTATACTTGTGGTTCAACTTGATTTGATTCTCACAATTTTTGGCATGAAGGAAGAGTATTATAATGAAAATGATTTTATCACGTTTTTATTAGTTCGGTTTCTGTCATGTCTGTCTGTCCGGGTGGAATATTGCAACTGAGTTTAAACTAACTTCCCGATCAGCTAGAGACTTGAAATTTAAACCATAGCTCAGAAGTGGATGACAATGCAATATTAGCTATCTATCATAACAATTAATTGATTAATTAATTACCAATTAATTAATCAACATATTTCCTGATGTGCTAGTAGAGGCTTGTAATTTTAACCAAAGCTCAGAAGTGGATGACAATGCAATGTTAGCTTCATGTTATAACAATTAATTAATTAATTAACAATTAATTAATAAACAAATTTCCTGGTGTGCTTGGAGAGGCTCGAAACTGTCACTCTGACCTGGATGCCAATGCATCATTTACTATATGTTACAGTAATTAATTGATTAATTAATAAATGATCAATTAATTGACAAATTTCCTGATTTTCTAGTAGAGCCTTGAAATTTTAACCATAGCTACACACTCTCGGACGACCCTTGCTGAATGTATTCGTCTCGAACGAAATCATGTGCCATATCGACCAAGGTGCATAAATACCTATTTCACCACGGTCGCAATCATTCAGGGTATTACCGACCCAGTTCTCTGTATGGTATAAGGTCTGAATGTGTGCTAGTCTCTCGCTCGACAGATAATCATACTCAGCCGATAAAGAAGTACTTCTGGACGTAATAAGGACGACGTATAGAGCTGTATACGCCACACTTTTACTAGAACGTATAGAGATCTAACAGTTGATAGTTCCTCATGTGCATGAGTCATGGTAAAATATTCTATATGCAACTTGGCCGTGTATGTCACATGGTTAACTAATAAATACCTATACCAAGCTGAGTGTGACGCACCTCACTGGCTCCTTCGGTTTAATTTTCAGGGTAATAAGTGTTACAGAATTTGAAATATAATAGGTAGGGAGAGGAAATATTTTTCAATTCCAAACACTATCAGCTGAACAGAATCTGAAATAAATCAGGAATTTCCTATGTGTCCCTGTCAGAGACCCATCAAGATGTATAAAATCGATTGGAAAATTTCACCCCGGCATAAGACTAAAAAGCAGAAAATAATCAATTAAATAAAAACAATTTTTTAATATACCACGTTTTTAAAACAGACTAAAAAGTATAAAATAATTTTCCCTGGGCCCATCTAAACTTTTGAGGGTGAATTTTTAGTGGCTATGGAGATATTTGTAAGACGTGAAGAGAAAAACGTGGAGCTCAGGCAACCCATGATAATTAAAGAGGAGTAAAGGGACCAGGTGTCATTGAGCAAACTCCCACAGTTAATATACCATTTGCAATGCACTGAAATTGGTTGAGGATTCATCCAGATTATCTACTTCTATTATCTACTGCCTGCGCCCCACATTTTTCTCTTCAAGTCTTACAAATAACTCCGTAGCCACTAAAAATTCACCCTAAAAAATTTAGAAGGGCTGAGGGAAAAATATTTTATACTTTTCAGTCCGTTTTAGAAACGTGGTGTATTAAAAAATTGTTTTTATTTAATTAATTATTATTAGTGCTGTGGGATTTTTTACAAATCATAGAAAATGTCATAAAATAATTGAGAGTTTACAGAGGTTTTACCAGAATTTAAAACTGAGTCCGGGAATAGTGTCTCCTCTCAATGAGTAGTTTACACAGTTCCTTCTTAAACATTTCCTACATTCTCGATTTTCTTTATGTTATGTGGCTTGGAAGGATATTGAAGGCTGTTGAGAGCAGATGTGTGGGACTGTTCTTATGTTGAGCTCTGCTGTTAGGAAATATATAAACATCACCATTTCATATAAGAATATACATTTTGCAAAATAGTACTTAATTTTTATAAAGTAAGTGGCAGGGCTATTTGATTGTCTGAATTTTATCTGAATTATCTGAATAGCACAAAGGAGTTTCAAACTGTGACTCCAATTAATGTTGAGCTAATGGTTGCATTTCAAATGAAATGAGCTTTTCATGATTAGGAGACAATAATCTGACTCTTCTATTAACTTTTGGCCTCATAAACATCTATTCCCATAATTTTACCCATAGTAACTCCTTTATTAACCTTTAAAAGACTGCTTTAAATCCCAGATGTATCACTGCATGGCCGGGCATTTAAATGGCCTAGGTTTAAAATATAAGCAGCTCTCCAGTTAATTATAAATAACGAAACTCATTATAAGCCGATTTTAAACGAAGTGTATCTCAGTGGTCCCTAAAGGGACCACAGGGTCATAAACGAAAACATTAGGTGGTCCCTTTTGGGACTGCACGGACGCTAAAGGTTAATCCTTAGAAAGGACCAGGGTTACTTTTGGTGAACTCTCATGTTGCAGGTCTCAGCTTGCAATGCACGACCTTGTTTTCGATGCAAAATCATGTCACGATTGAGCCACAAAAACTGTTTGGTGAAAATTTTGCAAATTTTCCTGCTTGTAAGGGGCTGTCCATAAATGATGTCACGCAAGTTTGGACCAGACTAGACCCCCTCTCCCCCTCTATCACAGTCACAAATATTGTCACCCCTCCCCTTTCATGATGTCACAAAAATGAAAAAACTTCTATCCCCCTCCACAGTCTGAGTAAAAATCAGACATAATATACAGTGGAAGTGTGGATGTCACATGAATCATAACCCCCCCCCCCCCCTTGTCACACATTGTCACAAGGTGGTGACCCCCCCCCCCCCCCCCCCCCCAAATCGTGTGGACGTCATTTATGGACAGCCCCTAACAAGCGACATTTGACCAGGCTTGGCTAGGAATGATGTGCTTTTGCAAAAATATTATTTTGCATTGTCTGTTATGTGGTCACAATTTACGTTTCAAGAATTTTTTCTCGCTAAGCATTCCTTATTCATTTCTCAATTGCACAGTGTGTTTTAAATTTAATTAATTTTAAATTTTTTTATGTAAGATTAAATCAGATTTGTTCTATGATTGAGTGGTAATACGTTTTTGAAAAATAAAAAATTGGAGGAAAAGCATTATAAATGCTGCACAACAAATGTTAAGCGATGCAAATGAAATATGGGAGTAGGTAATTGGCACTTGAAGGTACTCGTGATGTTTCCTGAATTTGAACTGTCTCTAACTTGAATAAGAGTCCATTGGATGTGTACTGGTTTTAATTTATTTGTATATGTATATTAATTTCATTTTTATATATTAGTGGAGATACATATAAATGACATTAATTCTGGATGTATTTGGCATTCATAAGGTGTGTATGTGTGCGGCAATACGAGCACGGCTTCTGGGTTGACAGTTACCTTGACAAGGGAGAGTGGATCAGACTATGCCCTGGAGGCTGGGGCGTTAGTGTTGGCTGATCAAGGTGTATGCTGCATTGATGAATTTGACAAGATGTCTTCTCAGCATCAGGTTTGTATTTTAATTTCTTCCTATGTAATGAAAATATTATTAACACAGTCTCAGGTTTCCACGGCGATGCAATATTGTGTCAGGCATCTTTCGGGTTGTGGCTGCATTCATGTTTAAAATACAACAGTTTTGCCAGCTGTCCTGCTGGCGTCTTCAGGTGAAGAAGGTCTTCACCTGAAGACGCCAGCAGACCAGTGAACAAAGAAAAAGTTAATAGATAAATAAAAAATAAAGTACATACAAGCTAAAAATGATAAACAAAACTTATTGTTTTTAAACAAAAATAACATAATTTATAAGTATCTATTAGTTTAATAATTTAATTTATTATTATTATTGATCTTTTATGATTTTTTAAATGAGCGTTGCGGCACACCAGTTGAGAATCACTGCTATAGAAACTAGTAGCTATTAAAAAAAACTAAAAAAAATGGACCATATATAATGCATGCGCATCCTCTTAGAGTACAATGATCAGATGTGGATTAAGGCTTACTGGTGCCTTAAGCACTGACAATCTTGGTGCTCCCCTCTTTTCCACACTGACCCAGTCTATTGTAGTTTTTGACCTGTCTGGCCAGATATGCAGTGTAGGTTGTTGCAATACAAAAATTAGTAGTACAAAGTACTTTTGTTTAATGTGCTTCGATGGCTAAGGTCATTTCGCACATACTGTCTGCCACGAGCCACATGCAGACAGGGGCAACAACACTCGGACGAATCAGAAGATCACCCCTCCAAACTTATGCCGAGCCCAACGATGCTTAACTTATGTGACTGATTAGGAACCGGTGTTTCCATCGTGGCAGGCCGTTGCCGAATGCAAAAATTTATTCATATGATAATGCAATATGCCGTATAAACTAAGCCAAGCTTGGGCTACATAAAGTTCTACAAAAATGCAATACAACTTCTATTTTAATATTTCAGAAGTGAAATTCATCAAAGATCCAATATGCATGACCTGAAAGTTTTCTGCATTTCATTTTTGCAAAATCACTGATAACGTCCTCAAAATTAATTCCGATCAGAATTTCTACAGTCAGTTGAGTCTCTTGAATCATAACTGATCTGCAGGCAGTCCCCGAGTTACGTAGTAGATGTGTTCCGACACTAGCGGCATAAGTAAAAATATATGTAAGTTGAAATTTACGAAATTCGAAAAAAAAGTAGTCGAAAATTACTCCTAATCTAAGTACGTGCTCTCAAGATTACGGCCGATTCAGAGAAATACGGGGAATAATTTTTGGCCAAACTTCATTCAGTTCACTGCAAAATTCAATAACTATTTATTGTTGGTTACCTATATTGTGAAATTCATAGATTGGTATTAAACTTTCACTTGCTAGTGATTCTTCTGGTTATGAAGTTCCGTTCATGTATCTCTTTGATATCTATTGTCGGCGGCAGAAAGTATGCAACCCTGAGTTTGAGACTTGTATCTCTAAAATGGCAAGGCCGATTTTTATGAAATTGACATCAACATTTAGCTTGTTTCTTTCCACATTAAGCGATTACAAGAAAACATTTAAAAAATTATAATGAGAGTTCGTTTCTTGGGAGAAAAGGAAAACAGAGCCCATTTTTTGGCCCATGAGAAGCAACGTCCAACTTTCGGGGATTACTACGCAAATACCATTAATTTGATGGCAGTAAAACTTAATCACCTTATTTCTCAATCTTCTATTAGTGCTTTTGCTAAATTTAAAAGCTCTAACTGTATTTGTTTAAATGTTGACCTTATTTTTGCCTAACAACTTCATCGCCGTTATCACGGCATGTAGAGAGATTTGTGTAACACCACTGGCTTTGTCACAAGTTCTGCATTATGATTCACGCGTATAAAAATATATTTAAGTAAAGGTTTACTTTGTAGCGGTTTTTATTTATATCACGTTTTTGTCTGCCTTCAGCCTACGTTGAGCGGTGGAGGGGGGATTTAGAGGGGGGGGGATCCCTGAGCTTACTTTCCCTTCCCTTTACTCACGCGATGTTGCCAGTGGTTGTATAAAGTAAAGGTTTATCTTAATGTATTTATATATATGTGAATCGTAATGCAGAACTTGCGACAAAGCCAATGGTGTTAGGCAAATCTCTCTACATGTAGTGAGAACGGAGGTAAAGTTCCGTAAAAATAAAGTCAACATCTAAACAAATAAAGTTAGAGCTTTTAAATTTAACTTAAGCACTAACAGAAGATTGAGAAATAAGATGTTTAAGTTTTCCTGCCATTGAATCAATGGTATTTGCATTGTAATCCCCGAAAGTTGGACATTGGTTCTCGTGGGCCAAAAAAGGGCTCTGTTTTCCTTTTCTCCCAAGAAACAAACTCTTATTATAATTTTTGGAAAGTTTTCTTGGCTGCTGAATAGTTAATTTGCCCCTGACAATGATGCTGTTCAAGGTAGCACATGCAAAGAGGAGGGTTATGATGAGAGACGTTTGGAGTGAAGAAGTAGAGTGGTAGTATACCTTAGGTATGTGAAGAATTGCATTTCGTGGTTGGGAAATCTGATCTTCATGAAATGACAGTATGAGTATAAAGTTGGCTTTTGAGAGGTGGAAATGGAGAAAAATTGAATAAATAAGCTTGATATGCATCGTTTATTGACTTTAAAGCAGTCAGTTGGTAATTTTAAAGGTGTTATAAGCTTCATGTCATTGCTATACATATATGTAGTGGATGAGCTTTTACATATATGGTTTCAATTAAAAATATAACCATTGAACTAGTCATATATGTATTTTCCATTTGATACCTACAGATTTTAATTTATTTAAAAGTAGGAAATGGCTCACACTCTAAAAAGCTGTGGTGAAGTCAATATAAAATTATGTCTATCTCTATCTGATAATATTTTCTCTCACCAAATTACCAAAAAAACATCAGATTTGTGCCAGTTGTTATGAGTTTTCTAAAGACACATTGTTCTTTAGCAAAGTATGTTTTTAATATATCTGATAATTCTATGTCAACTTATGTATAGAAATTCTCCCATGATTTTGTCAAAAAAAGACTGATTTACAATGGGTCTATATTTGTTTATATTATGCATTACTATCTAAAGATTTATTGACAGGAATGATGTACATTTAGGCCCGGTTTTTCCATCTCTCGATAAAGTTGCCAACAATTGTCCGGTGGAAAAGTCTATCTGACCGACAAAATTAGGGTACTGTTTATTTTACCTTTTTTGTCGGCGGGATAATTATGCTATCGATAAATACCTGACCAATAACAATGCCGCTTACATTTATGGGTGAAAGAGAAATCGCGAACTATGATTGGCTGACAATGCAGTACTCTCGCGAGCGGTAGAACGTAAACAGTCTCGTGGTAAACAATAATTTGTTAGCGAAAAGTGGCTACATGATCTTCGGCTAATGCGTTTACTTTGCATTTTATGAGAGGTATTTGTACTAATAGCATTTAAAATATTACCTATGTAATAATGTTGCTTATCAAAAAACGAAAAAAGAAACAGAGAGGTATGTTTTCAGGTTGATTAAGCAAGAATGGAAGTACGAAAGCTGAAGAGAACCGCCAATTATTCCCCAGAAGATAGGCGGTTACTTATTCGCTTGGCCCTAAAGTATAAAGATACTTTAGAAAACAAAGCAAGTAACGCCTCCACATGGAAACAGAAAGAGGAAGCATGGAAGAAGATAGCTGATGAATTTAATTCACAAGTGACAGGATCGGTAAGTGTCACTTATGCATCAATCATAAGAATAATTCCCGTAAATTTGTGCTTTTTATAAAAAATTTAATGTAAATTTTCTCGTATATTAATTAGGTGTGACCTATTTTAATGCGTAGGCGTCATCTTCAGGTACCACGTGTTTAAACAGGTCTTACATAATTAAAATCAGTGAAATATTGGTGCGTGTGCTATCATTTCGATATGAATTCAAGGTCTTTGTGTGCCGCGTACGACTTATTTGGGAAATTTTTTTAAAAACTTATCTTTGTGTGTAATATTTCTCGACGGTGTATGTAAAAATTCTGTTATTCATAATTCTCTCAGGTCAGAGATGCAAAATGTCTACGTTCTAAATACGAGACCATTAAGAAAGGCATTCGAAAGGAGTCAGCAGAAGCGAGAAAGGAAGTTCTTAAAACGGGAGGCGGCCCCCCTTTACCTCCAAAGCCATATGATCCATTGGAGGATCAATTGAAGGCTGTAATTAAGCTGTCTGTGGATGGCCTGATTAATGGAAAAGATTCTGATGGGACTTACTGTGAGCTGCTGAGCTGTGATAATAATAATATAGGTAATGTAGCCTAAAAATTACCTGATTTTGTACATTCCTAAGCATCCATTACATTATAATGATTTCCTACATTTCTAGTTACTGCCGCATATAGTGAAGAGCAATTAGAAATAATCGATAAGGAACTTTGGAATGATGGCGTAGAAATTATACGTTTGGAGCCAGAGAGAAATGTTCAATGGGAACCAGAAAATACGGCTCAACTGATAAGAACGACACCAGTAAGCAAAACTCTGTTGGTTCATGACTAGCCGAGGGTAATACCAGGAGAGAAAGTCGATCACGCAGGTGACACCCTAAATAACAACCCTGGTGCGGCAACGAAAATGACAGGTAAATAACTAGAGATTCATTTAGCTGAATCAAAACTTGGAATGTACGCATAAAATGTATACTTGCAAATCACGATTTTCATTAGGTGGCAGCTGCGACAAATACCCAAAAAAGAAGAAGAGATGTCAGTCGTCTGTCGCCGAAAAATTTGAAAAGTTGGCTGAGGAAAAGATGAAATTAATTTCACTTCAGAAGGAGCTAATTCACGCTGCACTTCAAAATCAAGAGAAAGAACACCATCTACGAATGAAAGTTATTCAGGACGAGCACGAACAAAAAATTAAGCTACAGCATATAGAGCATAATATGCGAGTGGAGGTCATTAGAAAAGAAAATGTGACAAATAAGTAAACATTTGGTTAAATAGTTTATTCCAAATTTTTCATTTTTTTTTAAATCATTAAAAGTTTGACGTATTAAAATTCCAAAATATCATATTGTACTTGAGATTTTACAAAATATTATTAAAGTGAGTCCTCATAATATGTGCCCTAGCATTTTCTCTGTCATTAATTTGTTGTGGTATTACATCCCAAGGCAAATCGGGGATAGGCATATCTGGTCCCGCTTCAGGCTCTTTTTCTCCTTTTTCACAAGCTATATTGTGCAATACAGCTGTTGCTACTATCACTTCCATTACTGTTTGGATTTTCAATCTCATCCCCCATGATAATATAGGAAAGCGTCTCTTCCAAACTCCATATTGTCGTTCCACTGGATTTCTCGTCCTTATAGCAGATTCATTAAAAAGATTCTCCAAAGGATTTGCAACATGGGTAAAAGGTGTTACGACCAAATTTGTATTAGCATACCCGCTATCAGCAATTATGTATGTATAGGGAAATTCGTTGTTTTCGAACCTGTATTTGATGGATGAATTATTAAAAATGGTTTGGTCGTGAGTAGAGCCAGGCCATCGCGCGACAATATCAATAATTTTTAGTGTAGCTGATGACAGGGTTTGTACGTTTAAAGAAAAATAGCCTTTTCTGTTCCTGTAATATTCATTATTGGCGCCACCTGCAGGGAATACGATGAAAAAGAAGCATTTAGTAAGTAAATTGAGAATAACAACATTACATCAAGTGTTGATGTTGTTGTAATGATAATTTTTATTGGAGATATGAATGTCATACCTAGTAATTAATAACTATCAGTTAAGTAACTTATTCTCTGTACGTTTTGCCATCTTAAATAGAGCTTAGGGCTTGATAACAGGATATGATATTTCGATGGGGATATCAATTTTATTTGGAACTTTTTATTTTTTTAATCTTTGCCATCAATATATGCATAGATGCTACTAAATTATCACTTAATAAATCCACAAAATCATACCAGGTGCCTGAATTTTTATGTGCGTGCAGTCCATTGCTGCAATGACCCTCGGGAATCGGGCTATCTGGTAGAATTCTAACACGGCGCCGGAAATCTTTTCTGGTGTACTAGGCATTTTAATGAAATGAGGACCTAGTCCTGCGATGGCTCGGGTCACTTTCTTAACAATTTTGCATGCAGACGATTTACTCACACCCAAAAAATCTCCGGCAGCAACAAGTACAGTTCCAGTAGCATAAAATCTTAAAGTTAGAAGTAACTGCTCCATGGGTGTCACTGCATTATTTCTGAAAGATGTTTGACATACAATTTTGGAGACAGCAGTCTCGATGTAGCATATCATATGCAGTCTACTAAAATCGCCGTGTACCACCACATTAATAAAATTGCAGTCATACATACCTGTTGGTCAACGGAGAAATTTCTGCCGAAATTAGGCGGACGATACTTGCAACAGTGTCTTTAGACAGCCGAAATCTGGCGTGAAAATCTACGTCATCCCAGAGCTCAAAATGATTTACTCTAGTTCGAATCACATAAGGGCGTCTTATATAATTAAGATATTCTATTACTTCTCCATCATCATCATCTGCGAAAAATGCCAGATTATCTAAAATACCGTCCATTATCGTAGTACCATGTGATGATTGTGAATGCGTGTCTTCTTTGTTTGTAAACATATCACCGTTGCTAAGGCTTATCCTCTCGATACCTCATTATCGGACGGTAAAGGCTCTGGATACGTTCTCGGGAAATTTGTCGGCAAAAAATTCATTGTCGGAAGGTGGAAAAACCATTTTAAACGAGTTATTCGTCGAATAGCCTTTTCTGTCGGATAACTTATGTTGTCGGGAGATGGAAAAACCGGGCCTTAGAGAGTCATGCAGTACCCCAAAGGAGAAGAATTCGTTAAATGATATTTCGAGGGAGTAACATTTGATAAAAAGAAGTTTGATTAAACATCAGTCATGGGGTAGAAGAATGAACTCAATAGGTGATTTGTGAAGCGTCTAGTGTGATGTGAAGAACAAAGGGATTAAAATGAGTTTAAGATGGAGGAGGGATTTCAGGCAGAGGATATCTAAAAATCTTCCTTAGTTGGCAAGTTCCCATGGGTAATGAGTAATATAGACTGATCAGAACCATAATTTTTGTGCATAATAATTTATGCTGATCTTGTAAAAAAATAGTGGAAATTTACGTCTATATGTTGGTGGTTGGTGGTGGTTTGGTCTATTCTGGATTATTTATTGCTGTGTTTTAAGATTAGCTTCCTGTTCAGTCTTTTCAATAACTAACCATGTGAAATTCTTGAGCAGGCCCTTCTTGAGGCGATGGAGCAGCAGTGCATCAGTGTGGCCAAGGCAGGTGTTCTATGTACCCTTCCTGCAAGGACCTCCATCTTGGCAGCTGCAAATCCAGTCGGGGGTCATTACAATCGTGGCAAAACTGTGTCAGAGAACTTGAAGCTGGCATCTCCGCTGCTCTCTAGATTTGACCTTGTTTTTATACTTATGGACCAGCCAAATGAGGTTGGTGTTCATCATACTCTTCTTTTTTTCCCAAGATATCTGTGTTATAATCTAAATATATTGTAGCCTGTTTGTATTCTGAACACCACCACCATGCTATCAATGAAAAAGTAAATGCCAAAGAAAGGCTACATAAAGTTGTTAGGAACTTCAAACATTTACTACCTGTTTAATCTGAAACTGTAATCGATGGGGAAATAAATATTTGGAAAACAAAGTGGTTGAGAGAGAAAGAGGAAGGAAAGAAAATTCTAGTTACTGTAAGTGATGTGTTGAAGAGCTGTGATGAAGATATATTTCCCTCAGTAAGAAATTTATTGCAAACTCTCATCACATTGCCAATCAGTGTTGCAAGTGCTGAAAGGTCATTCAGCAGCCTTAATCTTGTTAAGTCATGGCTACGAGCCCAAATGGTTGAGGAAAGATTGAATGGCTTATGTCTTTTATTATATACTATATATATATATACAGTAAAAACTGCCTATAGCGGAATCGCTCGGTGCCGTAAATATTTTCCGTTGTGGACAAGTTTCCGTCATACACAGGTTTCAAGCACTACATAGGGATAACATATTCTTTAAGAGAAATCAACTGTGTACGCATTTTATTCACTCATAAAACTCAACACTCAATACACACATAAACTCAATACACACATAGACAACATTGCCCTTAGATAGTTCACACAAAGTATTCACTTATAACGGACTGTTTAATTTTCTCTCTGTACATATGTTTTTTCTCTGCGTAATTTGTACAGTCATTTACCAAACTTAAAAGACCAACGTCGTTGTTAACGAGACAACATTTTTTAATATCTTCCATGCTCTGAACAACCTCTTTATAATTGTTAATTCATGTAGTCACGTCGTTTCCTTCTGTTTCGTCTTCTACAATATCGTCCTCTCCATCATCCTCACTGCACCCCTTTTCGCATACTAGGAAGTCAGTATTAAAATCACCAGAAGTGGTCGCTAAGTTTTCGTCTATCATTGCTAAGTCTGTCACACTCATTACATCACACTCCATAGTAGAAGCGAGGTCATCATCAATGCCTGCATTTGAATCACCACTATGTTCGTTGATTATGTCTCCATCACAGAAAACAAAGCCAGCTCAGTAGAAACATTTTGTGACGCTTTCACTTTTGACACTATTTATTGCTCTAGTCAACCAATTTATGGCATCCAGAACTGTTATTGATTTAGCTACTTCACTAATTTTGTTGGTTGACTCCACAGCTGTTAAAAGAGATTTTATCAAAAACTTTCTGTTATGAAATTTGACGTTACAAATAACCCCCTGGTCCATGGGTTGCGTTTTGCTTGTGGTATTCGCTGGGAACCACGCAAGTTTCACATTTGACCGATTTAGATGAGGATGACAAGTGGCATCGTCCAAGAAAAAATTACCTCTCGTCCGGCTGATTTCATTCTCCGGTTGAAAGAAAGCAGCCAGTCCTCCATTATCTTAGCCGTATTCCAAGCTTTGGAGTTGTGTCGCCAGATCACAGGAAGGGATCCAATGTTTAAATTTTTAAAACATCTGGGTCGTGCGGCTTTGCCAATTACAAGTGGCCTTTCCATATCTCCCTCCATGTTTCCGCAAATGAAAATGGTAAGTCGCTCTTTGGAGTATTTACCTCCACTACATTTTTCACCTTTAAGAGACTTAGTTTTAGTTGGGATCGCAAGGAAAAACAGTCCCGTTTCATCACCGTTAAATATATCCCCCGGATGGTAGTTTTTAATCAAATCTTTAATTTTAAATTTCCAGCTGGAAACTACTGCCATGTCTACATCATTTGCCTCTCCGAACACACTGTTCCACACAATATTATGACGAGCTCGAAAACTTTCTAGCCAGCCATTAGATGCTTTAAAATCTGTATTCCCCAATTTCATAGCAAACACTTTCGTTTGCGCTTGGACCATTGGTCCCGATAGTGGTATGTTTTTTGATCTCGTCTGCACGAACCACTCCCAAATTAAATCGTTTACTTCTTCGAGCCTAGTTTTTCTTTTGGAGTTCAAATTTGAACCTGAAAGAGGAAAAAGATTTAAGTTCCTTAAAATGTATTCTTAGTAACTCATCCGTAATTATGCATACTTTAACCAATATTTGAAATAGCCAATTAGAATTGCCCGATATTTAAGAAGATCTTTTGTCTTGGTGATTGCGAGTAAAAATGTGAATAAAAATTAAGTAAAAGACAGTCAATATCTCAAAAATTGATTATTTATTCTGAAGATATGTTTAATTACCAATGATTCACAATTTTGCGTTCATATTTCTTTAAAATGTTCACAATAAGCCACATGAATGGCACTTCAAAGCATTAAAAAAACCATATCGAAATAAGTCACAATTAATTAATGTAACTTTATTTAACATTTTCTTATTTTGAAATGGAAGAGAAAAGTTACTGTGTAAAATACAGTATTTTTTCAGTACCATTGGGGATGACTTCATTTTTTAATATCAAATTCATCATTGATATTGAAAAATGAAATCATCTCCATTCTAGATAAGAATCATTAAGAAATGAAAGAAAACATAAATGCATTCACGCTAACATCAACCTTTAGCATATTCAGCGCGCAGCACTTTCTTATTCTTCAACGTGCTGTACACCTGCGTTTTTCCACATTTGAATTTCTTTTGCACCTCTTTTGTGTTGCACTGATTCCTTTCGATGAGTTCTAAGATGGCAATTTTGTCCTGCAAACTCAATGCGTTTCTTTTAGACATTTTACTCTCGTTATGGATCCACTTACACCACTCGAGGTATTCACTGCGGGCACCAGGATATGAACATAATCGCGACGAGTGCGAATTTATGTGGTGCAATAAAGGGGAAAACGTGGGAGAGGGACAGGGAAAGGGTTGTGTAGGCACGTTGATTGGCTTGGCCTACTGGGTGGGTGTGAATGACAGTTGACCTCTGAAGAACGGGCGTAATGGCAGATGAATGGCGGAAGGAGGAATGGATGGGGAAGGAAGGACGGGGGAAAGTAGGAAATATGGGGGAAGGAAAAAATGACCTGGAAAATCAGGTAAGTAAGATTGGTCATAACAACTAAAACAATAACAGCATGAAAAGATCCCCCCCCAGTTCAAGGATCAGCTATCTTCTGGCACTTGCACCAACCCGCACCTTTGGCGATCTTTCCGATAGAGTGACGTGTTTCCGATTTTCAACTCCCGATTCCGATTTCTGTTTGCCTAGCCAATAAGACTCCTGGGCGTCCTGTGGCGCGTAAAAATCGAGCGAAAAATAGCAGAAGCGTGAGATGGAGAAGAACGGGAGGGTGGAAACATTTTGGTCAACCGTCAAGCCCCCCTTCCGTGTTCCTCAACCAACAGGTAGTGGCATTCCCTTCTATTCAACTCCCTCCCAAACATTGCCCTCCTTGAGGTCATCCTTGAAATTTCAATTCCGGGAAGACAGCATGGCAATCCGTGTGTTCTAGTAAAAATTGCAATTCCGTAATACACAGGTGAAAAACTCACAACTTTGAACAAAAATCATTCCGTTGCCGCGTTGAGCAGGTTCCGTTAAATGCAGGTTCACTTATATGGGAATTCGTATGTCGCAGGTCGGGACCAAGAAAATTTTCCGCTATGGACAAGTTTCCGCTCTATACAGGGTCCGTTATAGGCAGTTTTCACTGTATATATATATATATATATATATATATATATATATATATATATATATATATATATAGTTCATTTTTACGCTTTATTTTGTCACGCAAATATTATACTGTAGGAATTTAAGGCAGCTGAAAGAAATCCTTTTATTTCAAATACCACTTCTGAATAATTAAAAATAAATTGGAAATAATAAAATAACGTAATGCATTTACTCACATATATTTAAAATTCTCGAAGCATTTTCACATTTTATGGTGCATACATACAAATACACAGCTCACTTAGGCGTAAATAAATCATTGATTTTGGTTTGCTTCTTTTTGTAACAAATTCTTTTTCAACTGTCCATCAATAAGGCTACTTAATGCCTCGCTGTTGCCTTTTGAAATGCAAAATTTTTTAAACAGTTCAATTTGATGCAACACACCAGCATACGATACCACGAGCATCTCTTCCACTCTAGGCTCAAGCTCACTGTCATCACTTTTACTGATATCATCGTCTCCTTCATCAAGAGTACTTTTTATTTTGCCGGCCCCGGTGGCGGGGTAAAGTCCTCGCCTGCTAATCTGAGGGTCGCGGGTTTGAGTCCCGCCTGGGTCGGTTTTTCACTTGTCCAGGGCATGGGTGTTTGTCAAGTTCTGGTGGTTCGGCCCCTGAAAAACCTGAAGACAAGCCAATGGCTTATCGGGATTTCAGGGGCATATGGCAATGATATGTGCATTGTTGTATCTTCACTGGTTTGACCATTTTCGCTGTCCCCTTTCCCCCAGCTATTCATAAACACTATTTTTAGAGGAAAAAACTTTCCATTTTTGAGAGATGGGTCAGAAATCCCATGGCAATGGTATGAGATAAGAGATATTAAAAAATATGCATTTTTTATTTTTATATATGTATTGAATTTTTATGAACTTCCAGCAATTTAAATAATCACCTATTATGGTCGTTTTAACAAGCAAGGGGAAAACGGTGAATTTTCAAATGTCTCTGATTTGGCCAATAAAGAAGTTAGGATGTTGAAGATTTTTTTGTTTTTCAGTGCTTTCTTTGTATTTGTATTCCATGCTTTGAAAAAAGTTGGAAGTTAAATGGGAAATGGAGTATAAATTTCACAATTGTTTAAAAATCAGAAAATTGTTCCAACTTTAACAATTTTTTTACAGCTATGAAATGTGCTAAAAGAGTAAAATTCAGTTTTAGAGGTATCATTTAGGCATATTAGTGACAACATATTTTTTAATAGCTCCGATAATACATATTGCATTTCCATGCAAAATGCCTTCGAAGTATGAACTGCCATTTTTACATAAACAAGAGGCTATATTTAAAAAAAACCCATCTTTAAAAATTATGAAAATTGGCTAAAATATACCAATAATGATGAGCATTAAGCCCATGCAAAAAGAGTGGGCAATATATTTGTGATAATTAATTATTAGAGATACGTGTAAATAGCACTTTCATTTTTATTTTATAGCACTTTCAATTTCAGTTTATAGCATTTTGTAGCATCTATTTTGTTCACCGGAATATTTGCCTTGAGGCACATTGAGAGTGTCATGTATGAAATCGTGTTTCTCTGTTTTTGTCTTCTTGGCATTTTCATTCGCCTCAAATAAATTGGTTTTCCTCTTGTTGCTTGCCTGCAGATCTTGAGCAACAGGCAATTTCTTAGCCAAATGTGAACTAGTTAAAATATGCTTGTCTAAGGTAACTTTTTTATTCCAGTCCAATCTGAGCTTACATATCCCACACATGAGAATATTGGATTCACTTACACAAAAATTTTCGTTTTTGTAGGCTTCCGCACGTTGCTTAATTGTTATTTTAACTCGCGGCATTTTTCCGGTAACACGTGTCGAGATCAGCTGAGTATAAATGACCGCCAGTAAAATCAAAACAAGTAGGCGATTACACCGAGATAAAACTCTGTACGCTTATAACGGCGGAACTCACGCAAAAGTCTCCCGCGTGACTTTCACACCCGGGGCGAGCACCGAACGAACTCTCTGTGTCCCGGTCCCGGTTCACGCGGTGCCGACTGGCCTCCTCCCGTGCGCTGCCGCCCCAAACCACGGGAGCCGTGCCGCATCTACATTGTCACCTTCCCGTCACTATCAAACTCGGCCAATCCCGCGCTCCGCCAACGTGTTGCCGCTCCCACCAAATATCGCTCTCCGCCAACGCGTCACCGTCACAAACGCTATTCTTAAATCGTAGGACAGCACATAAAATCCTAAGACAGATAACACGTTACGGCTTTTGGAGCATTTCCTTATACCATTAGAAAGATCCGCCTTGTGCAAATGCTAACAACGCACGTCGGGCGGTGGGGGAACAGGGTGGTGCGTACTGATCGACGATTTTGAGTCAGACGTGGGTGCCGACGACATTTTTGTCGGTGGCGGCGACTGACCCTCTTCCGACCCGGCGGCGGCACATGCGGCGTGGATCTAATAAAATGTAACTACATACTTTCCAGGAGCGGATTTTTTCATGACGACGCAATCTCTGCGTGATGACGACATGAAGGAACCCAATTCAACGTCAAATGCAAATGGCAGAAAGGCAAAACACAAAATGTCACTACCGTTAGATATAGATCGCTAACGATCTTTAGTAGCGTTGTAATAACCGTAGTAAAGGTCATAGTTTGAAAAAAAACACCAATCCCAGGAAGAAATGGAAAGAGAGGGAAGCGCTTCTGTCTTCCGACAGCTATCGCCTAGGTTGGTGAACTCGCCGATTTCGCGTCTTTTATGAGTTCGGCGGCGTGCAAAAATGGGCCGGTGTAGCTTGCCGGCGCCGACGTCTAGTTTGAGTCCCAGCCAGCGAGCAACTGGCCAGACGCTCACGTGCTATAAGCGGTGAGCGTCGGCGGAGCATTTCAACTGCGCTCGGCAATAAATTTACGAATTTTGCCGTCGAAAAGGCAAATTTGCTGTAAAATATCAAAAAAGTCCAGTCATCGCGCCTATGTCGCATTTATTCACGTGCATCGCGGAAATATCGCATTTATCGCAATTTGCGATTTTCACGTATCTCTATTAATTATGAATTTTATAAGTTAGTGCATTATGCCCATCAGCCAAGTTGGCACATTTTGCCTGGTTCCCATGATATTTCCAATTTTTAAAAGCAATGAGGAGTCTGAAACTCTGAATTAGTCCTAACAGAGTTAAAAATTCATGAATTTATTTTATTTATTACTTATTAGTTATTATGGTTTATTTAGTTGCCGTTCATTATATCTCAGATAAAGCTCTGAGACAATTCATTTTAAAATGAATTGCCTCAATTAAAAAATTAACCTCATAACTTAAGTTTGATCACTTGTTATACACATAATAATGACATTAGAAAATAACTACTCACGCTTAAAAATTAATTTTGTGCATATATTTCTTCAGTTGTCTTCACTTCGTTCTTGTCAAATTTGTGCAAACGTCCTGACCGGCCACAGGGAGAAGGTGGTGTTATCTTTAAAAGAATATATCTAAGTGGTATAATGCACTCATCCTTCTGAAGTGGCCATTGATATCCGTTGGCTGGACCATGAGGACTCATAAAAGACACAGTGATATCTTCAAGTTCATCTGATACCACTGTTATACAACCTATCCACCAGTGATTGTCATATATGCACGAAATAAAGTTGCCAATGGTAAAATCACTTATTTTGTACACCAATCTCTGTCTGTCACTAACAGTGAGTTTCTGCATCATGTGGGTCACTGTTCTGGCTATCATTGTATCTCTTTCATCCACATACCAGTAATGAGTTGATTGTATTCCCACTACAGCTTTGACACTACTCCATTCTTTTTTCTTCTCCTGGCGAAACTTCTCTACAATGCCACGATTTAAAAGGACAACACTTGTATTTTTAAGCAATTTTGATACATATCTGACAAGCCCTCTTGCTTCTCTGATGGCATCAATACTGTCATTCTGCAGGTTGAACTTTGTAGCATAATGCTTGCAAAGGCCTCCTACACCATCACATGCACTTTTCCCATTACAGGTGGCAGAGAAAACCCATTTCCTTGTAATATTTTCTGAAATATTTGATCTTAATTCATACATTTGATACCTATTCTTGAAATGGGATGCTGCTCCATCTGATACATATGTTACTGAAATAAAATCCTCTGCGTAACTTTGAATTATTTCTTGCTTTACCACATTTAATGCTCAGAGTGCATGCGCACTATCATGAATTAAGTCTTCGCAAACCACTGCATATGACTTTGTTTTCCCAGAAAAGTAGGCTACACATGTAAATAAAGAAACCTGAGAATCATTCCAGTGGTAGCTTTGAACTTCATTTGGAAGTACAACCGACCAGTTTTCAGCAAAGTCAAAATGAAGGACTAATGTCGAGGTGGTACTACCATGGATAGTAGAATTCTTTATTTGTGCTATTCAGTCTCTCTGTATTTTCTGAATGTTACTATGGGAGACTCCTTTTGTTATCCAAACTCTTGCATCAGATACAAACTTCGTCACACTAGCTATCCTTCTCATCAAATCACCAGCTTCCCACTGAGCATAAGTTATTTCTTCTCCTGTGTCTTCTAAATGTAATGCTTCAGTTGTAATTCCTTCTCCCTCTGGACATTCTCCACACTCCTGCAACCAGCATTCTTCTTTGTGGTTTTCACATAAACACAACATAAATAAGCTCTTTTCTTCAGTTTTCTGGCCTGTCAAGTTTTTCAAAGTTCCACATATCAGCTTCAAGTTGCTGCAGTAAACACAAGCACATACCACTTTCACTGGCTGACATTTTACCCACTTTAGACGCTAGGAGTAAAATGTGGAGGATCCTATTTTCAATGATGGATAATCAATCTTCATCTGAAGATATGCTTCCCTTATTGACTGTGTCATAAACCTTTTAATTTTCTTAACTTTTTCTCCATTTAAATTCACCGTAATGACATCTTTTTTATTTGGACTTTGCTTAGAGCAGTCCTTATCATCATCCAGAAAGTATGACAGAGCAGTTTCAATGTCAACAGCTGGTATTGAATGCCCCTCATATGGATTTGGGTTTGCCCATACACCTTTTTCTTGCCTAATTTTTCTTGCTTTATCAATTAAGTACAATGAACTTTCTGATAAAAGTTGATGAATTGCACTTTTTGAGTAACCGTCAGGCACCAACGTGAGAAGCTGAATTTTCTCTGAGGATCCAGCTTTTGCCATGGCTGAGTTCAAATTTTCTAGCCACTGCTGGCAATTCAAACAGTCTTCACACTTTTCTCGACTTTCTTTCCTCGGTAAATGAACATGAAAAGCACTGCCAAGCATACCGGCAGAGGCAGCTGAGACAGTTCCTTCAAATTCAACACATTTCCGTTTAATGTAATTAACCCTCCTATCAGGATTAATTTGCCATGGCCGCTTAATAGGAGTCATTTGAGGACTTAAAACATTTATGGTTTCATTTATGATGTTCACTGCTTCACTTGGAGGGACATAGGGATCTTCAAAGTCAGCAACAGGTAAAAACAATGTTGAATCTCCATCAACTGTACACGATCCAGTTCTGAACTCCTGCACCTTTCTCTGGTAGCGAATAAAACAGTTTCTGCATATGTCATGGCTAGCTGATACAGTAGTACTAGGGCCAAGGATTGTTTGTAGAGGTTCAGCCAGATCACCAATAACTGTAAACTGCTTTACACACGATTTATAAATGATTTTTTTGTGTCGATTACCATAATCCACACAGCGTACTCTGTGACTGCTGTACTGTAATGATGACATGTCTCCTCAAGGTGGCTTAGCTGCTTCTGCTACCTATGCCAATAAAACCCACTGATCCCCTCCAGTTCCAGAAAGGGAATGAGATTTTTGCCTGAGTTCTTGTTGATGGGTGAATCAGGCATGGCAGCAGATTAAATGTTTACATTGTAATTTTGTTACATTGTTACAGTGATAAAACTACAGTCATCTGCTGACCCATGCATCATTTATGGTAGTTAAAATGTGACACTCTGCATCCATTGCTTGTAAGAATATCATACTTTGTGTTTCAAACCAATATACAAATGTATTACATACATGGTAATCTTATTTATAGGATCAGATCATTTTATGGGATTAATGGAAGCAGCATGTGATACATTGTAACATAACTCTATGACATCAACTTCGTACTAGTTCAGGAGGTGTCAATCAACCTTCAGACTCCTTATTACTTTTTAAAATTGGAAATATCATGGGAACCAGGCAAAATGTGCCAACTTGGCTGATGGGCATAATGCACTAACATATAAAATTCATAATTAATTATCACAAATATATTGCCCACTCTTTTTGCATGGGCTTAATGCTCATCATTATTGGTATATTTTAGCCAATTTTCATAATTTTTAAAGATGGGTTTTTTGTAATATAGCCTCTTTTGTTTATGCAAAAATGGCAGTTGTTCATACTTTGAAGGCATATTGCATGGAAATGCAACATTATCGGAGCTATTAAAAAATATGTTGTCACTAATATGCCTAAATGATACTTGTAAAACTGAATTTTACTCTTTTAGCACATTTCATAGCTGTAAAAAAAATTGTTAAAATTGGAACAATTTTCTGATTTTTAAACAATTGTGAAATTTATACTCAATTTCCCATTTAACTTCCAACTTTTTTCTAAGCATGGAATACAAATACAAAGAAAGCAATGCAAAACAAAAAAATCTTCAACATCCTAGCAGGTTCTTGGTTTTCCCCTTACTTGTTAAAACGACCATTATAGGTGATTTTCTAAATTGCTGTAAGTTCATAAAAAATCAGTACATAAAAATAAAAAAGGCAGATTTTTGAATGTCTCTTATTGGTCTATAACATATATTTTTTTAAGAAAAATCTGTGATGGTCACCCTGCTCATTTCATAGTGCACATGGAAAGGGCCAGACTTTGCTTTCTGTGGATGATACCATATTATCATATATGTTGATCCAATTTCTCTGGGTATTGGTTAACCTGGAATTAGATTTAATCTGCAGCAGTTCTGCTTGCTTCTTGATAATGCTTTTTAAACTACGTTTTGTGGTGTCAAAAGTTCTTGATATTTTTTCCACGAGTTTCACATTCTATATCCCTATTGAAAATGCCCCACTGGTTTCCTATAGGAATTATGTGAATTCCTATAGGAATTACAGTTTCCTACAGGAACGATGAAGCTTCCTATAGGAACAATAAATTTCCTATAGGTACAAGAAAGTTTCCTATAGGAACGAGAAATTTTCCTATAGGAATGATAAATTTTCCTATAGGACGAATATTTTCCTATAGGAACGAGGAATTTTCCTATAGGAAGAATATTTTCCTATAGGAACAAGAAATTTCCTATAGGAACAAAAAATTTTCCTATAGGAATGAGAAATTTTCCTATAGGACGAATATTTTCCTATAGGAACGAGGAATTTTCCTATAGGACGAATATTTTCCTATAGGAACAAGAAATTTCCTATAGGAACAAAGTTTTCCTATAGGAATGAGAAATTTTCCTATAGGACGAATATTTTCCTATAGGAACGAGGAATTTTCCTATAGGTCGAATATTTTCCTATAGGAACGAGAAATTTCCTATAGGAACGAGAAATTTTCCTATAGGACGAATATTTTCCTATAGGAACGAGAAATATTCCTATTGGACGAATATTTTCCTATAGGAACGAGAAATTTCCTATAGCACGACTATTTTCCTATAGGAATGAGAAAATAACCCTCTAGTTATGAGAAATTTTCCTATAGCATGAATATTTGACAATGGAAAAAGGTTTCCTATAGGAATTAGCAATATTTCTATCGAACAAATATTTTTTATTAGGTACATAAAGAATGTTTCCCATAGTGCGAAAAATTCTAATTAATTCGAAATTAAAAAAAGAAAACATTTCATTTTATCAATGGTTCTGCATTCTCACAAATATAATGCATACATCACCATACAAGACAAGTTTTTACAATATTTCATTTATAATTAAAACATTATTGTCAATAAAAAAATTTTAAGAAAAAGTTAGAAATTCATTAAAAAATGGTTCACCGGTATGGAACTCACATAGTCAGTTCCATTCCAATTCCAGTGTAACGCAAACAATATCTGGCATAACACATGAGGTTCTTCTCCCTTTGTCATAGTCCGGCGTTTTACACGGGGCACGTACAATCTGATGTAAGTACGAACGTGCATTTCAAATTGCATGGTGTCGTGTTTACACGATGCATTACCCGCGCGGGTAGATGCGTGAATACAATCACCATCAAATTTTCACCGTGTAAACACTCCAAATTGCGCAAATGCGTTGATGCGTGGACAGAAAATAGCTCGTTCTAATTTGGTGAATGCATTCACATGTGTTCACGCATCTGTCCAGCCACGTACTTGCGCGGGTAAATGCATCGTGTAAACACGGTAAGCCATGAATTGCAAGAACGCATGCGTGAATGCATGAACGCGAGGTAGCAAAATAGCTTCTGCTCTAATTCGAAAATGATTGCACGCCCGATTGAGAAAAAATGCAGTTTGAAGTTGTGCAATTTCGTGCCCGAGTAAAACGGCCTTATGACTCTGTAGGTGTGCAGCAATCCTCTTTCGAAATTAAAAAAACTCATCCTCCCTCTTCTATCAATCATTAAAATTAGTTGAGAGAGCATTAGTTGAGAAAGGATTAAAAAAATCAATCCTCTCTCAACTAATACCAAAGTTATACTTATGAGATCGCTCACTCTTCAAATCAGTCAGTTGGTGTAATGGTCAGGGTCGGCGACTCATGAACTGAAGGTCCCCCGATCTAATCCTAACGGTGGCGTTTTTTTTTAAGGTTATGTATATGAGACTATTTTCCAATGGGAAAATTATTTCCTATAGGAAATAATTTTCCTATAGGAAATTTCCAACAGGAAAATTATTTCCTATAGGAAAATTTTTTCCTATAGGAAGATTATTTCCTATAGGAAAAAATTTCCTATAGGAAAAAATTTCCTATAGGAAAATTTCGAGTTCCCATTGTCAAATTACTGTGGGAAAAAAAAATTCCTATAGGGCATTTTCAATAGGGATAGAATGTGAAACTCGTGGAAATATATATATTCTATATATCATTCTATATATATTCTACATAGAAGGAGAAAGTTGCCTTGAGATAATCATGGTATGGTAATGAAGTTCAAGCACTAATGCCAGGCATTCATGATACATAGCTGAGTGGGTAAGTTTTATTTGTCACCATTGCAAAAAACCGAGGCCTCAGTTCTGATATGCATTTTCTTTATGTGTAGCACTTGGACAGCCTTCTTTCAGAGCATGTCATGGCCCTGCACTCTGGCTTGAAGAAAAATGTGGGAGGTCTCTGCAAAGCCAGTGGGGAAGGAGTAAATGAAAGTCTGTTGGACATAGATCGCCCCCTCAGGTAAGTGGGCTTGAACCACTTGATAAGTTCTTGTGGCTATTGAAAAATAGTAGCTTGTAAAAAAATAATTTGTAAGCTACTTTTGCTCTTGTGACCTGATCCGATGTCTGCTATTTAGATTGTGCCATGAACTGAATTAACAATGATACATATTAGCTCAGAACTGATGGTTTGATTTTTATATTGATATGGTTATGAGGTAAACTGTGGGTTTTGTACTTGTTCTCAATACATATTACATAGTTATTTTTTGCATTCAAAGAAACCATCATGATGTGGATGAAACACTGATGTAGATAAATATGTACATAGTAATGAAATGCATCAGATGTACATATCTGAAATTATTGAATGATAAGAGGTGAACTGAATCAGATATATTTCTTTTTTGAGCATTTCCTACAAAATTGTGCCATTCACTGTTAATTGAACTTGTATATCCATACTTACTTACTCACTTACTTACTCCCATGGCCATCTATGCCCAAGCTGGGATTTGGCCTCACCAATGCATGCCCTCCATCTTTCTTGGTCTCTACCCAGCTAGCACAGGGCGAACCGCCTCCCCCGGATTAGCAGACACTCTCCGCAGAAACGAAGGACATCGTCTCCGGGAAGTGGTCAGCGTCTCCCCAAAGAAAAGAAGACGGCAGGGAGACGCGACGACCCAGGAGATATTCGCTGAAGAAATGTCCGTTATAGCAAGGAGACCGTCTCTAACTATGAAAAGACGGACCACATAGGCTCGCCAGGAACCAATGAGAAGGCTCGGTGGAAATAAATAAGCCGGCACGCCACTACGCGGCAACACCGCGAACTACGTGAACTGGGGAACGTTAGCGCCATCTACTGGCCTTTATACGTACTAGGAGCGGCAAGCTACGGACGACCACTTGAATTAATTCATTAAAGCAAATCGCAACCCAACCACTTATAAAACCGTGGCAAATACGAACTAGATAGCACCTAACATGACATTTAAGCATATTACTTACGAACTTGGTAACACGGGACAACTACAAACATTGTCGACAATCGGACTAACTAAAACAATGCAACTAGCAGAGGGATATGCGAAAAAAATTGAGATATTTTCAAATATTGGTTTATTAAACAAGAAATTAGAACAAGCCATATCAGATAATCAAGTCAGTGAAACTACAAATATCTCCTCCCTTCGGGTAGAAGCTGCATTTCCCCAGTACACTGAACATCAAGGAACTGCATCAAAGCCTGAAAAGTAAAAGAATAATACTTGGAGCAAGAAAACTCAAACGACTGCATTAACGCAATGTTAATAATGGTTCGAGACAGTATAACATGCATTCACTCATGTCAGCAAAAGAAAATTATACAACATATAGCTAATACATTTTAATATAGCTTATACATTTTGAAAAAAAACCGTTTGATAGAAAATGGACCAGGCTGGGAGTTTTGGAGATAATAATCAAATGAAAAGGAAATTTAATAAAGCTATATACATTTTGAAAAAAAAACCATGTTTGATAGAAAATGGACCAGGCTGGGAGTTTTGGAGATAATAATCAAATGAAAAGGAAATTTAATAACCCACCTCCACTGCTCACATTCAGCAATTACCTTCAACAAATACACTATCCCACACTCACCTTACACTCTAAATGGAAATATGCTGGCTGCTATAAACCATGTGGCACAAAGCCTCTCAACCCTCCCAAGAAAGAAAATACAATTGGGTATCCCGTCAAAAAATAATGAACCACTAGCGATGTACTACAGACAAACAAGAAACTTTGACAACTCTGTTAAAATGCTGAAGAACTCCTCCTGCACCATTAAACAGGAGAATTTCAATTGCATAATGAAATACAAATTTTACAAAATACAATCTTAAACCACCTAGCAAAAGCTAACATCCTCAAGTCTGACAACCTGCTGATAAACTTTGAATAAAAATATTTTAAATTAGAATGTCCAACAATACCCATCACCTAACATAACAAGCTTCTTCAGGTCACACAATAGCATGACTAGTACAGTGTAATGGCAGATTAGTAAAGATTCCCAACCAGCATAAAAAACCATATAAGTTCCTTTCAACAATACTGAACATACAACACCTAACATTCAGAAACTCTTTAAACAATAGCCACATCACCAAAGTAACCCATCAACACCAGTTCCTTTGAATTGTTGCATCCTCCTGCACAATAGCAAAACTAGTACAAATCTCTTCAGGAGAATCATCCTGGTAGTTTATCGTGCCATCCAGCAAAATAATAAAAAATAGGCTCCACTCCCCAACACTAAATTCACTGCACTTATCAATCGAGAAACAAAAAATTGTGCTAGCACTTCCATACATTAACCTAAGATTAAAGAATGGACAACACTCCAGAGAATAACTTACTTATTAGTAAAATGTCTTCACCCAAATATCAACAGAGAAACTCGTTGCACACCAGGCACGTCTGCAAAGTAATCCATCGATAACAATTCCTTTCAACCTTCATTCTGCCACACTATTTCATGTCTGGTAATATGTCTCCAGGAGAATCATCTTGGTAGTGAATATTCCCCACCAGCAAAAGAAACCAAATAGGTTCAATCACACGATTCTGAATGCACAGCACCTATTAATCAAGAAATATAAGAAAATTGTGTCAGCATTCCAAACATTAACCTAAGATTAAAGAATGGACAACACTCCAGAGAAGAACTTACTTATTAGTTAAATGTCTTCACCCAAACATCAACAGAGAAACTCATTGCACTCCAGGCACATCTGCAAAGTAATCCATCGATAACAATTCCTTTCACCCTTCATTCTGCCACACAACTTCATGTCTGGTAATATGTCTCCAGGAGAATCATCTTGGTAGTCACTTCACCTAGAATTAGATGAATTTGGCCTCGTTTTAAAGAAAAAAAAACTCATCTTTCCAATGATATCAAAATATCAACCCCTTGCCAAACTACTTCTCGAACAATTGGTCTAAAAATATCGCTTTTTTTACATGGGATAGATTATGGCTGTGCGCTCCATAGGGAGAATATTAAACAATTTAGGAACTTCTAGCACCTAGATTTTGTCAAAAAACGAACGGTTTATAGATTTAATGTTTTCTCCACTATTTATAAAAATAACCTATTACTCACCACAGTAATTTTTACAGAATCGCAAAAAAAACCTGCTGTTTTGAAGGGTTTTCAGCCGTACGGCGGGAATAAACGAGTCAAGTTACAGACTTCTGTATCTTATATTTATTTATTTTATTAATTACTGAGAATTGTGGTCATACATAACTATATTTTTGCGCCATTAATGTTACAATATTTATTTTATACTTCTTACAGTCACTGAAATCAATAAGTAAAATTTGAATATGGTCTCCATTATGACTATGAGAACTATCTCGCTCAAACCACCTTAAGTAAATGTACATTCATTGCTTTAAATGTCCCACAATAAATCCGCTGTTCACATTATTTTACTCATTTTCGGGAATTCAACGTTTCTTAATAGTCCACACAGAGTAGGTAATAGCGTCGAAAGGATAATGGCCATTCTTCGTGGACATAATCGACCTGCACGAGCTGAGTTATTTGAGATAAATGCTTAGGCACCATAGGTAACGAATATTATCTTTACAGAGGTAAATAAGTACCAAATGAAAATACATGTAGACAATCATACGCGAATCGAATTAACTACGGAATAAATGCCAAAATCTAAGTGCTTTGGGACACGTGGAATGTAGCGTACAGGCGAAGGCAAAATGATAACAATAAAGCCCCAAAATTTCGCAGGGATACACAATAAATCAGTACTTACCTTAAACCAGTGAAAATCGATGCAGTTTTACAGGCAATCACAAGAACGGGCAGGCACCACGAGGAGGATAATTGGTGTTTCGAACTTCAGTAGCACAGTCACGAACTCAGCTTCAAGTACTGGCACAAAGTGAAATATTTGGAGCGGATGTAGCAAGGAGGGCTCCCTTCCGGTATCGCCACAGTCAGTGGAATCGCTATATTAATTACTATAAAATTCGTGTAATAGTAAACTGTATTACAACAATTAAATTTGTTAATAATTAAAATGCTTGCTGTGATCAAATTATATTGTCCAAAATCGAAGAAATGAGGAAAATGGTTACCGTCACCCCGGAATCTCTTACCCTTCTGCAAGAGACCGTCTCCCTTGTGCTAGCTGGGTAGCTTCTTCCACTGCTCTCCCTATCCGGTTTATGTCCGTGTTTGCTCCATCCCACCACCTTTTTCTTGGTCTTCCCGGTGGTCGTCTTCCCTCTGGTATCCCACTAGTAACATCCTTAAGTATTGAGCCCTGCTCTGCTCTCATAACATGCCCAAGCCTGCCCAATATCCATAAATATATTAATATATAATTAATAATAATAAAAAATATATTTTACAAATTTGAAAGTTATGATAGTTAATTTTGCTCATTGATATTGCTTCTAAATTTCAAATTTTGAAGTGAGTATAATATATTTTATGGGCTGTAGGCTTGTGTAGCTTCTACTAGCCATTCAATATATGTATAGGTAGATGTTTTCATTCCCGAAAGATCACTCTGTATCAAGATGCTGTTCGATATTTTATGAATAGTAATAACATTGACATATTCTGCATAATCCTTTTTGTATGTTTGAATGATTTTTGCAAGAGCTAACCCTTTAACTGGGCTATCAAACTGATATTCAACTGGTGCAAGCTGTGCAAGAAACATCAGCTGCAACGATATTTTACCACTTTTGGTTTTTTAGCATGGTATGAGGAATTTTAAAGGGTTAGGTAAGGGAACAGTGGATTAGCATAGGGTGATGGAAAGCCAAAAAGGACTTGAACCTCTTCTTGCAACATCTCTCATGAGACTTAAAGGTAGCTCTGTTATGATTACCTAAGCATCATTGTTCAAATTGCCAAAAAAATGAGAGCATTCTGCTAGTTTGATGAAGTTTCACTAGTAGTAGCTAGTAGTTGATAGAAGCAGTTAAAAGTAGGGATGGGTAGGTTTGATTCTTCAGTTATTGGTTCCACTGGTTCTTGAGCTTGGAATCGGAACTGGATCTGAAACGGATGAGAATTGGCCTCGAAATCTTAGCCCATGGAACCAGCCCATCTCTAGTTAAAGGGTTAAGGGAAACATGTGGTCTGAATCCATGTATAGCAAAACCGTGATTTTACCCTCCTTAAATTTTCATAATTCATAATTTTGCACAGCAACATTAAGGTCTGGCCAGGAAACATACAGAATTTTAATGACAAACTTGATTTTATGCAGTTTCTTGACTTAACATTAATTGTGTATTCCTACTTCAATCCCTACAGGCAAAGTATTCTCGTTTTTAAATTGTATTTTTAATTTGTTGCAAGCAAAATTGTTGCATACAACAGCTAACCCAACACGCAAACAAGGGCATCCAACTACTGCATTTTCTTGCCACCAGCATGGAAAATATGGCACTAAATACATAAGATTTTGTTCTTTCTCAGCGAATTGTATCTATAAATTTAGAACCCGAGAACAATTTATATACATGGCACTAAATGTTTGTTCTTGCAGGAAGATCCATTCAAGGGCATGGCCTTTCTTTGTGCCTTTGCTCTGTAGATATCAACATTGTCACAAGTGCTAACCAACTGTTAATGATATTGTCTCCTCTTCATCACAAACAAGAAGGTGATGGGGGTGGTGATTTTGTCCCTTCCCCAGTCTGTGGCTCCCCTTCTCTTCCCCGTAGGTTTGTCCCAAAGAAAAACATCAGCTGCTCGAAAGCAGTACATAAAGCCTTGCCCGTACCCATAAAGCCTCTATATCCAATGCTTATCCAATGAACCTAAAAGTCTCGTGACCAAAGGTCTGGGATGGCAGAGGTCATTGAAAGGGTAGTTTACCAGTTTTGGAATAAACCCCCCCCCCTAAACCATTTCCTACACTCTTCCAATGGAAATTTTTGTGCCATGAAGAGCTGAGAGCATCTCAAGCTTTGTGCTGGCTGCTGCTGGCCAAACCTTGCTTTTTGCGAAATGAGATACATTGAAGTTGGATTAAGAAAAGAATTTAAAGGATATTATGCATAATAACCTAGTAATTGACATTATTGAGTGAATTGTGTCACTTTTTATGGTCGTTGCATCAATGGGGACAACTCTGGCTATCAAAATTTGATGAAACTGCAATTTGGAGTCAAGGTTGGCCTGTTATGTGTATGCTACCAAACTATGTGCGTGTGCAAAATAACATCCAGATACCATTTAGCTGTACATCAGGGAGAAGGGTTCAATATATATGTATAACAACCACAAAGAATTTTGATAAGGGATACCATTTTGCTAAGAGTACTTACCTAATCAAACAAAGCAACATTAAACTAATCTTCTGTTTGATCACAAAGTTAGTTATTTCATAATGCCATACATTATCATTTTGTATGCTACATGTGTGTGCACAGTTAACAGTTAGAGAACCAATATTTTGTGAAATGTGTGTATCATAAGGAAGGGCATGTTTTGTTATTTCATAAGGAAACAATGAGTTTTCATAGAATTTGAAACAAAATAAGCATGCCTGTCATTTAAACGTATGTAATTATTCATCAAAACAAATGTATATGAATAGCTTTACTGTTAACGAGGATACATGAAAAATAGGAAAACATCATGCATTGTTGTCACCTCTATTTTACACACTTCGATTTTACATACTGCTGAAATTTTGGTCCCTCCCAGCTATATAAAATCAAGGTTTTACTTGAAAGCATGCAAGCTTGTTGGCATCATACTGAAGAAGGTTTTACTGTAGAGTATAATTTAGGGAGTAAAGGGGAGTTTAGAGGCCGCGGCCCTGAAAGCCACACAAAAATATTGTTAAGTCCACTTATCTTAGTTCACCTTCCAAGCAATCATCTTGAATTTAGCTGAAGTTTTCCCAGAAAGGGATTGATTGATTCCTCTCCTGGTTATAGGTATGTACATACATATGTTATTTCTGAAGTTGTCCAGGAAAAGATCTGGCTTTTGGCTAGTAAGGTGAAAAAATTGAATTTATTTTGATAGCTCTTTAATGTCAATATGTGGCCTGATGTAACATGGAATGGTGGTGGTGTCATGGAATGCTTATGTTAATAATGGCTGGTGTTTGTTTTTCCCGTTGTTACTTGGAAGTGAGAGGCTAAAGGTTAAGCCTGCAGAGACACTTGACGTGATCCCTCATCAGCTTCTGAGGAAGTACATTGCATATGCCAGGAAATACGTTCATCCCAAAGTGAGTCCAGAGGCTGGCCAAGTGCTCAGGCGATTCTACCTCCAGCTACGAGAAAAGCATCAGGGTCCAGACTGCACACCAGTTACCACTCGACAGTTGGAGTCGCTCATTCGCCTGTCAGAGGTGTGTGACCTTCACCCCCTAACTCTATATATGTAATGTGTACATGTAGGTGAAACTGATGACATGACTGGAATACAGGGGGGATAAATTTTATGGGCCTATCCTCAAGATCTATGAGGGAGGTGTGTGGCCTGAAGATTTCTTAAAGTTAGTCTTAGTTCCTGTGCTGTAGAAGAGTAGAGCAAGACCATAGGACCATAATTTAATTTTGCATTTGGAAAAGGTAGTGCTTAGAGTTATAAATATAAGAGTAGAGAATGGGGCAGCTGACTATGGTAGTGATAACTATGTAGCTAGGTTTTTGGCAAGATGAAGGAAAACCGGACACTCTAGAATTAATGGGAAAAATAATAGGGAAAATTTGATAATATGGCGAGGAAGTATTTGTCTGCTTTATAGACTTGGGGAGTGGATGGCAAATCAGAAAAGGTAATGAAACGGAGGGGAGTGAGACGGGTGCCCACTCTCTCCATTGCTTTTTTATGTGCACTATGAGGAAATGGTTGGAGAAGCGTGGGAAGAGTTAGAAGTGGGAAGGTGGGTGGTGAGCTGATAAAGTCCGATTTATGGATGATAAAGCATTAGATCACAATTCAGCCTCTGGACTGTAGTTGGTGACCACGTATGAGAGGTACTGTTTAGTATGAAAATTAACTGTGTCATTATTGTTAGGCTTTGATCTTCTCTCTAAAACTTATTGGTCTTAAGAATGACGAGCATATCATGTTAAATTTTTGATGATATATTTTTAATTTTAATTTTGATGATATATTTTTCATAAAACTTTTAGCCTTTGCAGACGACGTAGCAATAATAACAGAAAGTTTAGAAGATTTAACAATTTTGACAAATGTATTTACGAAGGAAAGGGAAAAAATAGAATGAAGAAAATGATACATAGACTAAATATTTTTTATTTCTCAAGATGCCAAAATGGAAATACAGGTCCTCTGCAAATAGATGGGCATGAGTTTGAAAAAGTAGGCGATTTTAAATATTTAGGAGTAATTTTAACAAATGACAATACGAAAGAGCCAGAAATACAAAACAGGTTAAACCTCTCCAACAGATGTTTACATGCATGCAACCAAATCCTATCTTCTAAATCCCTGTCACACAAAACAAAAATTAGACTTTATAAAACAATAATTTCCCCAGTACTACTCTACGGATCCGAAACATGGAGGGTGTCAAAGAAGGAGGAGAAAAAACTAATAGTATTCAAGATCGAATAAGGTATTGTGGAAAATCTATGGGCCCACATACGAAGAAGGACAATGGGGAATAAAGCACAGTAGAGAAATCAGGAATCTATACAAACATCGAGATTAAGACAGATAGTGGGACCAAGTGAAGAAGGATATAGAAAAGATCGAAGCAACAGAAAGAGCCAGAAGATTGATCTAGGTGGATGGGATTTGTTGATGTGGCTAAATACCTCCTGAGATATTGATGGCCCTGGGAGTAAGAGTAAGTATATTTTTAACCCCATTACCCTATCTATCAACATGCTAGGGGAAAATGGAGAAATTTACCATGAAAGCGATTGAATTATCACAATTGGAGTAAAATGGGAGAATAATATTATTTAATTTCAATAATTCATTTATTTTTTGACTGGTGGAGGACTGTAAATATGAACATGGTAAGATGCATGTGGCACAGGTACTGTAAAGGCCTGTTTACACGGTGCATGTACCCATGCGGGTTAATGGGTTCACCATTTGCCTCCAAAAATGCATCATGTAACCTCAACAGCTTGCGCGAATGCGTAGACAAGTCCAGAAAATAGCCCCAATTCTAATTTGGTGAATGTGTTCATGCAAGTGTGCGACAGCACTCAATGGGAATTCTTTATTGCAATTGAACTACATAAATGAAATATCAACAGCCTTAGAATGGAATTGACTTCCAACAGGAACATTTATATTACAAAATATATTACAAATCAAGCAAGTCCGTAGGCTAGGTACCATGAAGTCTTGGTATAGTCAGCACCCCTTCGGTAGAATCTCCCCGATGTGGTCTCGCAGCCGGATGCAATGGAAAAGGGAGCACCTCACTCACAGCATTTCGCACAAAGTCTTTGAGGGGTAACAGTGGCTGAGTGGAGGAGTGGGGGGAGTAGGGGAGGTGCTGGCAAAATGGTTGGTGGAAACACAGAGTGCATTCACAACTCAACTTCAAAAGTGTGTAAAAGGTGGCAGCACTAGGAGAGGGGGTATTTAAGTCGGGTGGGTGGAACTGCCGTGCAGAATGAGCGTTTGTGCAGAAATGAGCCAGATCACGCGCTTGTTTTGTCCTCTCTTTGGCACTTTGTTTGACCGGGACAGTCTCCTGCAGCTCTTAGTCTCCCAGGCTGTAAGTCTGCCAGGCATAAAATATGCCAAAATTGACACAAATGCTCAGGCATGTACCCCTCGTGGGTGCATACATCGTGTAAACAGGCCTTAAAGGCTGGTAACTTTGCATTCTCTCCTTAAAATTTCTGCAAAAAGTCAATAAGTAGCCTCGGACAGCTGAGCGACAGGAGTATGAGGTGTGGTGGGCGACGGAAGGAGTATGAGGTTGATCCATCAAGAAATAGACTTTGCAATTCGAAGTGGACAATCAGTACTTGAAGTGAGAGAAGTACAAGGAAAAGAGCTTGAGTTGATGAATGGAATGAAAATGAGACAAGTTGATATTTTGTGTGTACAGTAGACCCCCGCTTTATGATTGTAATCTGTTCAAAAAGGACCATTTGTAATGTGAATTCCATCGTAGAGTGAACCAGTATATTATCAGATGAGGGATCAGTTTAACTACATCAACACCTAAAATTAATCGTTGACGGGCTTACTTTGTGGAACTTTTCCATGTTTGGAAAGAAATAAACTTTGTAGTTTTCCACACTTTTTTATTTTTCCCCAACTGGTTTCAACGAATACTCATCATTTTCAAGAGGTTAATAAACCACGACACGATCAGTCTTTCACATTTATACCATTGACAAAAGGAGGAGGGAAGCAAGGAAAGAGGGGGAGGGGTTAGGAAAAGAGGGAAGGTGAATACGAGATTACTCCGAGGGAGCAAGGTCAGTGTTTCGTAACCATGATTGAGGAGGAAGGGGAGGGGGGCTTACAGAGAGGAGAGGTTCCAGTTTAAACCAAACCACCAAAAAAAAATTTTCTTCTTGACGTGCCATATACAATGTATGTGTAAAACTTGTCGTCTGGCAAATAAAATATATTATTATTAATATTATTATTGGGGATGGGTTGTTTACTTAGTGACACAACCTTCTCAGAGGCATCCACACATCAAGTACGAGAACACAAAACACGTAAAAAGAACACTGGGGACATAAAGGGCTAACTCGAGCACCCTTATTGTGTTTCTTCATTATCTCCTGCTTGGTTTACTTAATTTGTTATTTCCTTTTTGAGCTGCACTTAAGGGGGCATGGTCACTACAGAAACTTCACACGATTAACCACCTACTCCTGACAAGTTTTGTTATCGAATGGTTAATTCGGTTGGAAAAGATATGGTTCACAGTACGTACAGCGCCCTTTTTCGACAATACCACTTAGCAAGGAAGTCACTTTAAGACTATGATATCAAAGTTAATAGATTGTGGCATTACGTTGTGGAAAGAGGAGATATGAATCATTTTGAAAACACAGTACAGTTCCTCCAAGCTGGCAATTTTATTGTGCATTTCTATCTGTGCAATATCTACAGTTAGTCTCAAGTAAATCAAAGGATGTTACTTGTTCTGTACTTTGATTATTTTGAATTTTTTTGATCTCACTGTTTGTATTCATTCCATATGATGTCAATAACCTTGTCTATTCCACAATTGATATGTTTGAAATGTACCCTCATCTCAAGTGAATATCAATTTCATTCATCGTTTGGCTGTTTCTTCCTCTGTTGGCCATTTTTAGTTCATAATTTTCTGGGCAGCAAAGGATTTTTAACTGTGTTAAAGCTTTTGTTTGATGTTCATATCATATATTGTTTATATTTAATTATAAATTTAGCATTGTGGCTGTTATTTTTGTGAAAAATTTCATTATAGATTGACTTTACCTGATTTATGAACATTATTCCAGGCACGTGCCAAGGCTGAACTTAGAGAAGACGTAACTGAGCAGGATGCCATAGATGTTGTTGAAATTATGAGGTGCAGCCTTGTAGACACATTTGCTGATGAATTTGGGAGCCTTGATTTTAGACGCTCTCAAAATGGGTCTGGAATGAGCAGTAGGAACCAGGTTAGTGTCCAGATGTCCAGTAAACCGGGTCACAAGAAGTTTGATGGGCACTTCCTTTTGTTTTGATATCCCAAAGTCCAAACTTGACTTTATATGTATGTATTTAGAATCTTCCATTCAGCGATACCCTCCCCATGATCTACAGCTTTAACTTGCTGGAAGGGCTTGTGTGTTCAATGACCCCTCGAGCTGAACTAGATAATTGCTCCTGGTAGGTCACTCATTCTAAATAGAGCAAATGATAGGAAACAGGTGAATGGTAGTCTGCGCATTGATTCTGCACACAATTTATGAATTGGAAAAATGATCCATTGGCTAGGTATTGAAGAACAAAATAAATAAATTCTATGTAAGTACATATATCTGATTTTTTAATGTATCTGTATTTAGAAAGTAATTTTATCAGAAATATTTTTAAATAAAATTTAAGTTTCATATTAACCCTTTTGCGCCAAACGCCAGCTATAGCAGTCAGGGTTTTCTTTACGCAAAAGACCGGACGTCAGCCATAGACATCAGGGATTTCCATACGCAAAAGAACGGCCATTAGCCATAGACGTCATGGAGTGTGGGAAAGTGATCACCGCTGAAGCATTTGGGAAGGGTGTTCGAGTCCCTACGCAGTGGGTGGCAAGACCCTTCCCTGGGCAACTTCGATCGACCCTCGAGCCCTTTAGTGGCCCTCTCAGCATGTGTCCACCGTCACTAATTTTATGTGCAGTGGATTTTGTAAATAAATATTCGTTGGCTATCCCAAAATATAAACCATTGAAATGAGCTGGTGTTTTGCACTATATTTTCAAATTTTAAGCGAAATTCTATCTCTAATATTAACGGAGTTGTTTTCTGCTTTCCTTTTTTTATCATTACTTTCCGATTAATATCCTAAAATCGTTAATGCAGCTAGAAATTCATTTAAAATTTTAAAACGATCAAATAAACACAAAGAATTCATTTCAGACATCAATTCTCTCACTTTTGTAATAAATGATAGTTTAAAAAAACCACTGCATACAAAAAAATGACCGCAACCCCATGCTGTGAGAGGGTCTGCTAATGAGTTGGAGGGTCGAGACCAGATGCCGAGGGAAGGGGTGGAAGGGTGGGTTTGGTATGCCGTAGAGGATATTCCCTTCAAAATGCCTCCATACAGAGATGAGCTGAATCTCCCATGAAGCTCAAGATACTAAAGATATTTCCATGAAAAGTTTACCGGCGTGAAAGGGTTAAGAGCCCAACAGTGTCTCCAAAGAAAGGGGAAACTTCACATAATATAATGAAAATGATGGCATAAATGAATTTAGTTGAGATCAAGGAGATGTTACTATGTACTTGACAAGGATAGGCAATGATTCTACAATTCATTTTTAAGAAATATGGCACTCTTAAATCTTATGTTGCTGCACATTTTATGTATTTTTATGTATATAACAGTAGAGTTAACTTGATATGTTATTCATGTGAAACAAGAGTTGGACCCGATTTATTGCTTGATTCATGCTACCGATGAGCTTTTTTCCTTAATCTTTTTTTATATCTGTAACTAGCACTTTACTTTAAAAACATTGCAGGTGAAGAAATTCATTGCTGCCCTGCAGAGGTTGGCTGAAATGCAGTCTCGTTCTGTGTTCTCTATTCCTGAGATGAAACAAGTAGTGAAGACATGTGGAATTCAGGTTTCTGATTTCTTTTCATTTCTCACCTCTCTCAACACTCAAGGTTTTTTGATAAAGAAAGGTAGCCAAGTTTATCAGCTTTTAACAGTCGACTATTAAACCAATAATCTATGTAAAACTTGAGAGGCTTAAGCATGCCATGGATTTCCTCCTCATATACAATATATTTTCTTGTTGATTATTGATAAATTTTTTTATGTAAAAAGAATATTGTGCACCAATACCCATGGAAGTACCTTGGTACATACTTTTTTATTTGAAAATGATGAATTCATCTGTTGTGAAGAATGATCGAAAGTTTTCCCGGTGTATTGCATCGTGGAAGGTTATTCGGGATTTCCACCGGGTCAGGTTTTCCAATTCGGCCGACGTTTCGATGAACGAGTCGTCCATCGTCATCGGTGCATGCCTGATGCCCTGCCCTGATGACAATGGACGACTCGTTCGTCTGTTGTCATTCTGTGTTCTGAAGTGTTACTACCATTCTTTAGTTATCTGTTATTTATTTGCTAAAACTTGTTGTTGACTTGTTCTTATTTGTATGTGATGTTTAAACTATTTAATCTGTTGGTATTTGAATTTTGGAGAGGTAAATTTGAATTTAAAATCTCAGTGGCCTCAAACTAATAAAATATATTTTATGCATTAGTTATTATTTTTGTGAAAAACGTATGTGACATTAATTTCATTCAATCATCGTATGATTGCCTTGAGCATCTTATAAATTTTCACATGCCCTACATGAGTGAGGTTATGTACGTCAGTTCCCTCTCTACCACCATTGGAACTGTTATTACTAATATTTTAAATTGCATGTATGTACATATTCTGGTGTTCGGATTAATGAATACTGCGTACTCAATTTGGAATCATCGTTATTTCTCACCACACGCCAACATCTTACTACATCGCAATCACCATATGAAAACTCTCTAGTGCCACGAGTCTGAGGCCTTCCGAGCTCTATTGCCTTTTTTCACCCCATTTGCGTATTTTTTGTTCTACATGTCTTTTCTATGTGTCCTACCTTGGGGCAATATCGACAAGCAGTATATTTGTGCACACACGGACCCGGGAGATGAGGCCTATTGCAGCGGTAGCAAATCACTCCCCCCGTGTCTGCTGTTGCTGGTCCGTTCCACTGTGATGACTGCTGAGGCTTCTGCTGCCAATTCCACGATGATTGCTGAGGCTGTTGCTACAAATTTGCACCTCCTTTCCCTTGTCTGTTAGGTGGCTGCTGCGATTTTGCCTGATGCAAGACCGCTGGCAATGACGTGTTGGACCTCTGCAACCTGGCTATGTGTGCCCACGCCACTTCAGATTCCAAGGCTCGGTCAACCGCCATGTTCAGGTTAAGCGAATCGACCGAAAACAGAACCTCTTTAAGCCTGATATCTCGTAAGCCAAGCATAACTTGGTCCAACAAAGCTTCCTCCAGATTTGAAAAATTGCAGCTTTCCGCTAAAATCCACAGGTCCACCATGAAGTCCTTGAAAAACTTGCCTGGCCGTTGCACTCATTTGTTTAATCCGAACACCACACATATTCACTGTGAAAACTTGTATCTTTATTGCAAATCATTCATAAATATTTTGTGGATTTACTAAGTTAGGCCTTATACAACCCTAATGATTTTGCATCCTTTCACTGTTTGATAAGATATTTAAGGTTTTTTTTCTTGAGGCACCTTGTGTTTAGTCATCCAAGATTCATGCTGGAAAATTTTCAAGTTTAAAAAATCATGTTTGGTCATTAAAAGGATGCCATACATCCTGAAAACTGGCAAGTGCTCAATCGCTTTGCAATATGAAGAAACTCATATTAAACCTCTTGCATAAAGGTATTTTTTGGCTCTGCTATTTCCAACTTAAATTTTCCTGAGATTGAAGGAGCATTAGCAATGTCATTACTTGTATGTTGCAGGAATGTTTCAATGTAACCTGGGGCAAGTTACAACCAGCATGCAACTTTTCTATCAAACTCTGTTTTCCTCTGGAAAAACACTATTTTAATGTACTCAACAACTGGTAAATCTTGACAACATGCTAAACGTTTTCCTATTGGGCCTCTAAAAGAATTGGGCCCAGAAGTTGGACCATCAACGGCAACCATAACTTTCCTAAGCGGCAATTCGTTCAAGTGAAACAAACAAACCACCACTTGTACTGGGCATTTTAAAGCCTTATAGAACAATGAGATTGATACATTATAGACTCCAGTATTAGATGCAGTACCATCACAGCCAAGAGCTTTCATAGTTTTCTCATAAATGCAGTTTTCTTCCATGAATTTCAGTACGGATGATACTATGCCTTTCCCAGAGCCACTGGCTGGAGTTACGTGTCCAAAATATGTCGAATTTGGTTCTTCAAACAAAGATATGTATTCTTCTTGTATAGTGATCCGGACACATTTACTGCTAACAATTTCTTTTCTTATTACATCTTTTCGACCATCAAAATAGCACCCCACCATAGCGTTTGGATGCAGCCGCGAGACGCACCAGTGAAACCACACCTGAGTGTAGCATTCACCATTTCATAAAATAATATTCTCGCTACTTCAAAATGCTGTGAAACAATACCTACAATTTTAACAAATAATTGAAATTAATCTGAAAGATGGGTTTAAAATTGAAGAATAGGTATATTTGGTAAAAAATGTACATTTTCATGTAGATTCCGGGAGACGTAGATGTTACAACATAGATATATATTTTTTTCTACTGTTAAATAACATTCGAAACTTTAGATTTTTGTACTTGAAAACAAAAATTTGCTTTTTATTCAAGTTTAAAATAAATTAAGAATCAAACGTTTTTGACAAAAAAATCAAACTTTAGGCCTGTTCCGGGAGACCTAAACATTTTTCTATTTGACTCAAATTTTTTTTGGTGCATATGTGAGCACAGTGACAACTTTATAACGACTTACAATTTTGAATTTCATAAAAAAGTTTTTCGTGATACATCCTATTATACATATGTGTGATTGGTCATTATTGCGGATTAGGTATAGGCTCCGCTCAGCTATATTTCACCCGTGTAATTGTATATCCATACAGTGGTCCTGCAGTTGAACTTGGCCTTTCGTCCGCAATTAGACCTCCATAAGCATATGTACGTGTTAAGTCAACGGGCGCTGAGATCGAACTGTGAATCCCCACCAAACATCTGTAAGGTTTGCTGGGTAACTCCCCACACATCCGTGCATAGCGGAGCGTTAGGTATTGAACATCATTTATACATCAAGTATACCATAATAAGCTTAGAGTAAAATATAAGCATCGGCAGAAGATATGCCATATAAGTAAGCCATCAGATGAATTGCCATTTTATTAAGTCATAAAATTATGAAAAAATAAAAAATTCGTAAATGATAAATTTTTAAAAGTAAAGCTTATTTTTATAATTTCAGTGATTGTAGACATAGAGCCATTTTTGGGTTGGTATCAAACAGACCTATGCTACCCTTCATGAGAAATGATTTATTCAATTTATTTAAGAGTTTGATGAACAGAATTATTAAATTGAAGTAATGGCAAATGTTAAGTCCGTAGCTGATGTTTTAAATACTGATTTAGCAGATAGAGAAATTTTATGTCCTGCAGACTCTGTGGATATTGGATTTGGAGCTTCTGCAATTGCACGTAAGTTGAAAGATGTTAAAACTTAAGAAAAATTGCAATTTAAATTGAATGCCAAAAGTTTATTTTACATATACTTGAAAAACTGAAAAAAAGTCTCTTTCATCCACACTCTTGTTTCGTGCAAGTTGTTTTTCACAGTATGTGATGGAATTAGAATATATATTGCAAAACAATGAGTAGATTCTGCACTCAGCTATTTGGTTGATAAAAATCATATGAAAGCAACTGATGCTGATCGTGTTAAAAGAGAATACATATAACTTTTATTTCTTCAGAGTCATTGAAAACAATTAAGAGAATTAGATATAAAAAAGGGCCAACTCAACACATTTGTAATTCATTAGCTTTCAGAAGAAAAAGAATCAGATACTTTTAAAAACTTGTTGATTACTATTTTTATTTTATTTCATGCCAATGCGGCAGTTGAGAGAAGTTTTTCATTTTATAAAGGTTTTTAGTGGTAAATTTACACTAAGATAGCTTGATTGCTCAGTGCTGTATTCATGATGCTTTACTTGCAGCAGGGGGCATTCGTAACGTTCAAATATGTAAAGAAATGATCAAATCTTTCATAAGTGCTTCCAAAAATAAAAAAAGCATAGTATTTGCAGAAAAAATTCATCAAAATTTTCAAAAATAAGAATTAAAAATACGTACTTTAGATCAAGTAGAAGAATTAGAATTATGAATAAGAAGGATTTTATAAATTTCGAAGGAAGAAGCAGATATTCTTGAAAAAGAGGCTGATAAATTAATGCAAATGTCATAACTACTGTTTGAGGCTTTTGCAGCGGTGTTGTGTTGTGTCTTCATGTTTTTTCGGGCAAAGCTGCATCTATATGTATCTTTACAATGACGTTTCGTAGCCAATGCAGGCCACATCTTCAGATCAGGTCCGAATGCCAAACGGTGGAAGTTGACCTGTATTTATACCATTTATACCGTCCTCAGGGTGGCCTTCCGTTAGCGCAGCCAATCAGCGTTGAACACCTTGCTTTTGGCGTGTTTCTTCTCAGGAGTCTCTTCCAGGTGTTGTAGAGTCTATGCCCATCATCGCTATTGAAATTTCCCTCTACTTCCACTATTTCAATAGCCTCCCTTATGAGTCAAGGAAAATAAAACATTTCCTTGGCTAAGACTCGTGCGTCATTGATCATTACTTGATGTCCTGGGTTTGAGAAGGCATGCTCTGTGACTGCTGACTGCACGCAGTGCTTGTTTTTGAGAGGTGCTCGCTCAAACGAATGGAGAGATCACCCTCTTCATTTGGCCTACATACTTGTGGTCGCAGCTGTAGGGAATCTCATACACCCCTTCGTATTGCAGGTCAGGGAGTGGTGTCAAGGCACTTTTATGTATCTAACAACCTGCATTGTGAATTTTATTACCCAAGTTTGGAATTGAAAGACAGTTAAAATTGCCATTTTTTGGACTCTTTTGAGGGTGAAGGCAGTTTGCCGAACTCTTCAAATTTGTTTAGAAAGTACTCTTGAACTAATATTCCAGATGAAAATAATTTGAAGACGGAAACTTTTGTACTTTTCTTGTTACAGGGTTGTAAAAACGTAAGTTTTCAAAATTTTGCTAATTTTAAGGTATAATATATAGGCTAATTATTTATTATATATATAAAGGCTCTAAAATATAAATCTACAGTGCAAAGTTTGAGCTGGAGACTCATATGGTTACAAAGATGCAGCCTTGTAAAAATGCAAAAATACAGCTTTTTTGTGAAAATATACATTTAAAAGCATGCATATGCAAATTGATATGATTACTTTAAAAGTTATTTAATAGCTTTAAAAGCGTTTGGAAGTAATGATGCATTGTGATGCATGTTAATGCACTATTTGGATTGATAATGAGAAAATCTTCGAATGCGTTTTAGATACGGACGAGACCTCTGATTCAGCGAACGCTATGTATCGACTACTCTGTGTACTCTCTGGGAAGGTTACGCAAATGCTGTGCCAACTGATATGTAACTTTGTCCTGGCTGTATAAAAAATTGCTTATCGTCGAGAGAGAAAAATAAAGTCTTTTTGAAGTTTACAATTACGCTCGAGTACGAAGCGTTCAAAACCCGCCATTACTATTGGTTAATCGATAGATTTCGATACGATTAGTTGAAGGAGAAATCGATAGCCGGTCACATTTCGATACACAATTGTCACGGCGTTTTGCTGGTGTTGATTACCTTGTCATCGTTCGTTTTCGGAGGCTTTTGGAAGAAGAATCGGAGGAATTTTCAGTGTTTGTGGAAAGTTTCAATTACAAAACTACCAACATGGTTAGTGAGAGTTTTTCTATTTCTGTTCAAAAAGTGGTTATCACCACTTTCCATCATATAGTACTGAATGAAATTAATGCCTCATTGCAGTTGACAAGATTTTCTTAACGCAATGTATTTTTTATTTTCAGTCTATTATGGCATATAATGGTGGGGCCATTGTGGCCATGAAGGGGAAGAATTGTGTTGCTATAGCGGCTGATAAACGTTTTGGTGTTCAAGCTCAAACATTAGCTCTAGATTTCCAGGCAAGTGCTCTACCAAATGTTTAGGCAGCTGGTTTTCCCCGATCATTTTGTATCTAATATTAGTCTAATATGTATTCATTTACTATTTCAGAAAATTTTTGAAATGGGTCCGCACTTGTATTTGGGATTACCCGGGCTGGCAACGGACACGCAGACAGTTCATCAGAGATTGAAGTTTCGGTTGAATCTATACGAACTGCGAGAAAATCGTAGGATACACCCAAAAACATTTGCTGCTATGGTTTCAAATTTGCTATACGAGAGAAGGTAAGCTTTCAAGGGTATGGAAAATTGAAGACTTTAGAAAATACCTTTTCTGTTGTGGTTTACTGTTTCATAGCGAATGGCTTTATTTATGTTGCTCGTTCATAATGTGCTGGGATTTATTCATTGGGTCACCCAGATTTCATATTCAGGTTTGATCCTGAAAATTGCTTATTGTTGCGTTTACGGATTGTTCAGGTAAATAAGTAAAATTCTGTGTTGGTCAAGAGGGAATTCTCAATTTGGATGTCTCTTCTTATGGCCAGGTCTTTTATGCTACACAGTTTAACTGCCCTTTGCATTGGCGTACCCAGCATGGGACAAAAGGCGGTTGCTTCCCTCTAGAAGCACAACAATTGCCCTTGCATAGACATAGAAGTGCCCCCCCCTGATCAAACGTGAGCTGCCCCTCTAGTTCAGATCCTGGGTATGTCCTTGGACCATTGTATTAAAGTAAAGTTTTATGATTTCTAATGATAATTTCATAATTTTCTAAGAAGCACGGTGATGAATGATTGCTTATTAACTTGGATAGTGTCGGCATGGCTGTCCACATCAGTTGGTGGGAGCATGGTTTATTTTAGGCATTCAAGTCTCCGAAAATCAATGATGAGATAGGTAGGTCGATGGTATAAAACAACAGATGAAGGGGATGTCATGGATGATGAGAGAATGCTTTTTTATTTAATGTAGTATGTAATGTATCTGGCGATACTCTCCATCCAATGCAAAACCTGTTGACTGACTCCCCCACTCAGGCTTCTTCCTGCCTATATATATACAACCCAGCCATGGACGAATCTGAATGTACCACCAGGTCACATGATGTGACTTACCCTTTATTAAATACATACATCATCAATTAACAAGATCAGGCTTCTGCCTTTTTGCAATTAATACAAAACCGGGTATTGGTCCAATCTGCAAATTTCTCCAATTCAACCATCTTTCTGCTCACCTTCAGCCACCTACTTAACATATTTTGCTATGCTACATATGCGCATTTATACTAACCTTTCATTTTCTTCAGAAACCCTTTTCCTTTCATAAACCATTCTCTCAAACCTGTGAAGTGCATCTATTTCTCGATGCCATGTTCGAAAACCTGACCTTTTCCTCTGAGTTCCCTAAGATGGCCCTGCAGTCGAGCAGCTACTCCTCTTTGCTTCACACACATCACCCATTACTTTTCCCGCCTTACACTTAAACTATCCCTGCTTTATGACGGGGTTACTCCAATCACCAACCCACTCGGGGGATTTTTTTCTTTAAAAAAATATGCTATAACATTGACGACACTAGTACAACTACACCACCCTCCACTCACCAACCCACTCGGGGGATTTTTTTCTTAAAAAATACGCAACTACATTGAGGAGACTACAAATACACCACCCTCCAATCACCAACCAACTCGGAAGATTTTTTTCTTTAAAAAAAATATGCTACAACTTTGGCTACACTACAGCTACACCACCCTACAATTATGAACCCACTCGGGGGATTTTCTTCATGAATGGTCATTTCTCATCTTCCTTATGCCCATTTTCTCACTTTCTCCATTTTTCACCACTGAGAAATCTATTTCATGGTCTTCCTATTTGCTTAAAATGGCATTTTTATTTTTCTTTACACCCATAAATGCCTTTTTCCCAATTGGAAATGGCCATTTCGAGGCCGCATACTTTCCCACCCTAGCACCCCTGCTTCACTCCATAGACCCGAAACCTTGTTGGGGTGGTGTAAGGCCATATTTTAGATGTGAAATTAGTCCGTATCCCTCTACCGGGACTTCCGAAAATCTCAGAATGCGGTGTCAAAATATCACCAAAAATTTGCAAATTTGGTCATTTTCAAACTTTATTTTCTCGAAAACTAAGTATCTCACGCCTTTCTTTCTTACGTTACTTAAATGCACATTCCTTTCAATTTCCTTTAGCACTTCTTTCATATTCCTCACTTTTCTACGTTTCTTACAGAATATACTGGCTAAGATTAACATTTTCAAAACCATCTGTGGCGATGGTGGATTTTTTGAAGTAATAAGAAGCTTATCAGAGTCCATAATGCCAAATATTTTGGGATAATACCTGATATCTTCTCCTTCGCTTTCAATATCCTCTTTGGCAGATGTTAGGATATCTAATCGTACATGAAATCACTCTCCAGAGTTATTATTTAATGTCATGGCATCATTTTAAACCACAAGTGTACATCACATCTCTCATCACGTACCTATCGTTTTTCCTCCTGCGCCATCAACTGTTGCGATGTCATCACTAAGGGTGTAATAGCCATGGCGTATGATGATTCCCTCAATCAAGGCAATGACATAACTGCTTCATCACGAACACTTACAATGGGATCAAAGGGTGCTGTAGACATCTACACGGCCGATTTTGTAGCAGTTAAAGATATCGATTAATTTATTGAAAGTTAGTATTTCTTTTTTTAAATATTACTCTTGTTTCAATATTCATCCATGGCCTCTGATGGTTTGCTTTTTTAATCTCAAAATAAGGAGATCAAGTAATTTATTTACCTTGACAAGTCACAGATTTTGGTCAATATTTTTGGCCCGAAAAAGAGACTTTGACTTATTCTCAAAGATATATGGTAGATGTATCGTCTTTGCTGAAAATTCAGATAGTGAGTTATACCATACTATATGATGAAACTAAAATACATTTTGGTGTAACATTTGGTGTAACACCTTAGTTGGAAGTAACAAGTACAAAAAACTTAATAGAAAAGCTTAGGTATACAACACACAGCCAAGAATACTGTACCCCCTATGGTTCCCACAACCCTCATGTGCTAATTTTCCTATACCTTGTCTACTGATCTATGCTGCTCACAAATCTCAATGAAGAAAGTAACGACAATGTTTGAGTTTCATTTCATTTATTGACGGAAAATCCTTTTTCTTTGTTTTACAAAAATACATTTATACAAAATATTCATATCATATTATTTCAAGTTTAATTTCATGATGGAAGTGTTCTAAGGTTAGCAATAATATACAATAAGGTGGATTGAATAATACTATATAGTAAACAGCAATTAAATAATAGACTAGCTCTTGTGGTATATCAGTAATGCATACATAAACAATGGCTACGCAATTAAACAAGTAACAGTTTAAGTTTGGTAATTATTTACAAATATCATAATCCAAGGTTGAGAGTAGGGTTATTAAGTTTCCTACAGTTAGTATCGATACTGTTTCAAAACAGGTCAATATCAGGTGGAAGAAGATTGGCTCGGCGCTGGACACGGACCATTGCACTATTTAGTTCATAAGATGTACCATGATGAAGTCTGGCGAACAATTTGGTAGATCTGGTTCTTGTTACTGGCATACGAAAGGTCACCATTTCAAGGAGCACTGCGCTCTCAACCAGGCCATTAATGATCTTGACTAGGAATAGTACATCCTGGATATTCCTCCTCTACTCTAAAGAGGGCAGATGAAGCTGAGAGGCAATAATACTGACAGGAACTTCCAGGTAGCGCTAGCCGATATGGATTCCCTCAAGTCTTAGGAATCTGGTTTGAATACTGTTAAGCTTATCTATAAGAAACTTCTGATGTGGAGACCAGACTACCGACGAGTACTCCAGATGAGGTCTAACAAAAGCAACTTAGAGAGTCCTCAGTACTGAGGGTTGGTGAAGAAATCTGGAGGTGCGAAAAATGAGACCAAGATTCCTATTGGCTTTAGAGCAGGCGAAGTTCACATGAGATTCAAATGATAAAGATGATGACATTATAACACCCAGATCCTTAACCTCCTCAACTCTCTTCAGGTTTTTGCCTTCTAGCTGATAGCAGAAAATCACTGGGTTAAACAATTTGTGGAAAGTAATAGAAGTGCATTAATCTGTGTTTAGTTTCATGCCATTTGAAACACACCAACCCTCTATTGCCATCAAACTATTTTGAAGCAAAGCACAATCCTGTATAGAGGATATGGATGAGTACAGCTTGACATCATCGGCAAATAGCAAGTGTTGAGAGTTGATAACAGTAGACAGGTCGTTTATAAACACATTAAAAAGAATAGGGCCGAGACAGGAGCCTTGAGGGACCCCAGAAGTAGCGGTAAAGGTTCTTGAAGTCTAGGAACCGTATCTCACAATGAGTTGGCGGTTTTGGAGATAGGTCTTAAACCAATTGAGAAGCTTTCCATGGACACCGTATGATTCTAGCTTCTTCAATAGAAGAGAATGGCAGACACGGTCGAAGGCCTTGGAGAAATCTAAATAAAGCACATCAGCCTGTTTTCGGTCCTTCATTGCTGTAAATATGTGTGTTTGTAACGTTACCAAGTTGCATGAAGTCGATCTTCCTGGCATGAAACCATGTTGTGAGTCAGATAGACAATTTTTAACCAAGGGAAATACCCTGGAGAGCACAAGTTTTTCGAATACCTTGGCGATGGCTGATTGTATAGCTATTGGTCGATAGTTGCATATGTCAGATGTTGAACCAGTTTTGTGAATTGGAACGATGAAGCTTGTCTTCAAAACATCCGGAAAAATCCCGCTGCTAGTTGATTCATTGAATAACTGTTGAAGAGGAGAAGTCAGTACTGAGCTACAACTCTTGAGTACAATTGGTGGGATACAGTCGGGACCGCTTCCTTTATTACCATCCAGGTCAGTCAGAGCCTTCTCAACTTCATCGTGAGTAAAAAGACATCTACTTAAGCAGTTACTGTTGTACGATGCATCAAGGAGGGGCAGATCCAATGGTGGCTCGAAGACGGAGGAGAAAAAATCAGCAAATGCTTCACATTTATCTTTATCATCAATGAGGAGTGCGCCATTGTGAGTCAAAGCAGTCAGATCAGGGTTATTACCTCCCCGAATAAATGAGTAAAAAATTCCAAAATATTTTCGGGTTGCGGGGGAGAATATTCTCTATATGGGAAATGTAGTTATCAAAACATGCCGCAGAAAGGTCCTTACACTGGGCACGAATAGTTGAAAATTTCCTGTAGGATTCATAGTTTAAGGTTCTTTTGTAGTGGATGTGTAGCATCTTCTTCCTCTTAATAAGAGATTTGAGTTCAGGGCTAAACCAGGGTGGGTAAGAGGAACCTACTCTCTTCAAAGGTGAGTTAGTAAGAACTAATGATTTGAGCGTTTCAACAAATTGAGAAAATTTCAGGTTTATGGACATAGGTTCCTCGTGATGCTTAAAATTTACAGTATCCAACAATCGAAGGACTCCTGGAGGAGTTCTGCAGTTGCTGTATTTTTTATAGTAATAATACATAGCTTTATTGTTCTGTTGGTCGTTGTTGACATAGAACAAATTCAGAAACATTTATACATAATAACCTTTCACAATAGATTTACAATATTGTCAGAAAAAAACTCATCAGTACTATATTAACATTTATTAAGCGGTAGTTCTTTGAGTTTTATTTTAAAAGAAGACACTGAGGACATACATTTAAAGTTTGTAAGTAACTTATTGTACAAAAGTGATGCCGAGTGAATAGGGCCATTCTTACATACAGCACGTGATTGTACTCGCAGGTGAACATTCTCCCTTCCACAGTCAAGTGACTATGAACCATCGAGTTAGGAATGAACATAGGCAGGTTCTTTTTTTACAAATAAACATGAGTGAAAAATATATATGCTGGGTAAAGTCATGATATTCAGTTGCCGAAACAAAGGCCTTCCAGGGGTCCTGATGGGTACACTCATCATGGCTTTTATAGACCTCTTTTGCATAGAAAATGCCTTCCTTGCTGCATTCGAGTTACCCCATAAGACAACTCCATAGGTCAAGTGAGCGTGAACTTTAGCATAGTATAATAGTTTCTAAATTTCCACGGAAGTAGTAGGGACAAGTTTCCTGATCATAAATGTCCCAGTGGCCATTTTTTAAAATTATATCATTTATGTGAGGATACCAATCAAGGTTTTCAGTCAAAGATATTCCCAAGAATTTTACGGAGATAGACTTCTTTATAGGTTTACTTGTATCCACTCTAAGAAGAGGGATCAATATTGGTGGATTAATTTTATTGTGAAACTGTAGAAAATTGGTTTTGTTCTCATTCATTTTCAAATTATTCAACCTACACCAATTAAACATTTTGATTAAAGCTTGATGAGCAGAATTACAAGCATCTGCAAAATTGTCACCTACACTTAGTGTAGATGTGTCATCGGCATACAAAATCACTTCACAATTGGGTAAGTGGGTGGGAAGGTCATTAATGAATATGACGAACAGAAGTGGGCCCAATGTAGAACCCTGTGGGACTCTGCAATTGGTTTTAACCAAATTGGACATAAATGTGTTAGTCCCCGATTTATGTTTAATGTTTATTTGAACAATTTGCTTATAGCTTGATAGGTATGACTTAACCCAAGACAAGGCAACACCATTAATTCAAAGACTATGAAAAGAAATAGAATTGGGTCATTTGGCTTTTATATACACTTACTATCATCTCATTGCTCCGACTTAAAATATTATGCTCTGATACATAATACACCCTATCTATCTGAAAGATTCAAATAGAAAATAAATTATCCATAAGCAACCACGCTGTTGACATTTGCATCCCTCAATACAGTACCCCTTACTTCAATAAATATTTCATAGTGACTACTGCCTGATTATGGATTTCATTACCATAAGAAATAAAAAGTTTTGATCAATTTGCATTTATAAATCCAGCATCATAAGTTACTTCTAAATATTGCAAGGCAGTTGACTGTGTAATTAATCATATTGTATTGATATATTGAGTGAAGTATAGTAATTTAGTTCAGTTTTTTTTGTATCATGCTGTAAAAGTCTGGCGAGTGACATTTATATTTAACACATAAAATTACAAAGTTCCATGACAATGCCATATGTAGTACGTGATGCCTTTATCATTTTTGTAGAAGTATTTCATAGTTGTTAATAATTTTTGCTGTATTGATAGAAAATAGTGTAAATATAGGAAGGCCTACAATAATAAATGTTGGATGTCACATATTATTAATGGAATCTTCCTAGATTATTTACTCTTCATTTATCATTGCGTTCAAACATTTCTCTTGTTCTCTCCTCTTCATCTGTGGCTTAGCACCAGCTCTGGGTTGTTAGACCATTGAATTAGTTGTACCAGTGAAAATGTATGATGGCCAACTTTTAACATAGCACAAAATTGTTTGATCATTGAGAATACTGTAAATATTAGGTGTAATATTTGTTATTCATTCTTTTATCAGGTTTGGTCCATATTTCATTGAACCAGTAATTGCTGGTCTTGACCCTGTGACATCTGAGCCGTTTGTATGCAACATGGATCTCATTGGATGCCCAAACAATCCTGAAGATTTTGTGGTATGTTGTTATGGAGTTCCTTATCAATCAAAGGAAGGCATTTCAATGTAGTGTAATAATGGCTTTCAGCTTAATTTTTTTCTCATTCTCCTAATATATGCCAATAAATGTCAAATAGTTGAAATTCCTTTGGTTGTAAAATCTCATTTATATTCTTTCTTATTGGTAACAAGACTTGACTGCATGTTAATGATCACAAACTTGGTTATTTCCTCTTCTCAGAGGTTCTGTGCCACTGCATAATATTCAAGATATTACATACATATTAAGTGGAAAGGGGGAATCCACTAACTCATGAATAGCATCAAGGGAAAAGTAAGCAAAATAAAGTAAAAAAGTCGAAGTACGAGTTGTAAATTTAAAATAAAGTGGACAGTACTATGTTGATTACTTTTCAATTTTGTTAATGCAGTTCCACCAAATCTCTCCGGACACTGTTAAATTAAGATTGTGATGTTTTTTGTTTATTTTAAGTTAATTGACTTACCTGAACTGTATATTTGCCTTTTACATCCTAATGTTAATTAGCATGGTTTCTGTGACTGCCACAGAGTTCCCTTATATTTCTAGCTGTATTTTGACTTACTGATCCAAAAGAACTTTTAATTCCCTCGAGGGCATCAATTCTGGTTCTTCTGTTGCTAAGAGGTAGCTACGGCTAACTTTAGAGAGTGCTTAGAAGCAACACCATTCCAGAACCTATCAAGTTAGCGGTCGCTAAGGTTCGGGCAAATTCGGGAAGTTAGCAAGTGATGATTGTAATGCCAAAAATCTTATCGTGAAGCGAGGAAGTGCAAAATAGGGATGAACACAATATCTGTATTGCTTTTTTCATTTCTTTTGCTATAGCTATTTTTTTATGCACATGGAGTCAAAAGTCAGCATTTAGTCAAGTGTCAAGTGAAAGGTAAAGTCAATTGAAGTTATTTTGTGAAGATATTTAGAACTAATATGGGTGATTGCTAAAAGTCAATGTGTACATATGTCACTCCAAAACAAGAACGGGCATTTTAAAGTGCTGTAAACTCAATCTTCTTATTATCAATTAAGTGTTTCGATATTGATGTTCCCTTGGTTTGGAGTAATTGCATACAATATACGATTAGCTAGCGAGGGTGAAATGAACCTCAAGAATGTTACACGTGTTAAAGTGTCCGAGTACCTATGTTCTCAACGTTTAAGTACAATTACGTAATCAGCTGTCTCAATATTGGTACAAACTTCACGGTGAAAGTTTAGAAGTATTACTTATTCAATTACAAATTTTATATGCATTTGCATTCCAAGGAAACCTCTAGAGATTTTTCATTACCAGTATTTATTAATGCGTGCCAAATATTGCTCCCATGCTTGTACTTGTGGAATTTTTATTACTGGTGATGTTTATACCTTTTTTAAGCCTCCAGCGCAATAAAAAGTAAGGTCAAACGCATATATGGAATGTTTTTAAATGTTTGCTATGCCCATTTTAAAGTCGTCAGCTGAATTAGTATTAGATAAGGTAGCTTGAATTTATGATTCCCCATTCATGAAACAAAAACGTAGGAGAGAATAATGGCGATACCCTCTGGAATTCCATGATGAACTTCATAATGGATTTAAACCCTTTCACTTCCATGGAATTTTCCTTTTTCACTCTGAGAAAGCTTGCTTATAATTTTTGAAATTTTTTTCAACTATTTATTAAAATATGTTTTTTAGTCTACTGTTTTAACTAGTAACTATGTATGTCAACATTTTGTCAGATGATCATAACAAAATGCTGTTGAAATAACAAAAATAATGCAAAATGAAGCATTACATTTTTTTATAAAATTAAGTTTAAACAACTTTAAGTTAATGTTGGATGTTGTTTTCTGGCAATGATGTGTTTTGTTCATTATGAAAACAGCATTATAAAACAAACAATTAACAAAACGCAGCATTGCCTGAAAACAACATCCTACGTAGACAAGAAAAGCTGCGAAAGCCTTCAAAGACTTTAAGTTAAATTTAACTTAGGTAAACTTTATGCTTGAGCCAATATATTGGCACCTTGGGCATCTAAAGGTTAAAGAACTTTTAAATATTTTTACCCTTAATTAAAGTTCTTTCACTGGGATTATCTGGCACGTTCATTTTATATTCATTACATTTCAGATATTTATGCATTAGAAACAACTTCTTGATATTAAAGTATTCAATAAAAGTTATTTTACCTCGTAGCATATCCACTCAATATCTATCCATACTAAATTCAAACTAAGATCATCTACTCCATGATTCCATATAAATAATTCAATGTGCATAGAATATTAGGGAAACGTAAACAAACTAATAATGATTGCAATTAAATCACACTACCTAAATGCCCCAATGCCAAAGTTTTGATTTTCCGTCCACTAAATCAGAAATTTTGTCATTTCACTCAATAATCCATATGTATGGTTAAGCGTGGCATTGAAATCAGCAATACTATAGCTATGAGTTAGTGTCACATTAGCGGCAGATTAATGAACCAGATTGGGATTTAACTGTTATTCCATAGCCATGGTGAATTACTAAGGGCTATCTTATTGTATAATCTGCTAACCTGGAACTGGAATCAAAATCATAGCGACAGTCGTTAATATCGTTTCTATGTGAATATAGCAACTTCATGGTGTCCGGTTACCTGTAAAACCTGGAAAACTCAGGGAAATATTTTGTCCTTGAAAACTCAGGGAAAACTCAAGAAATTTTTGTATTTTTCCGAAAAACCCTGGAAAATGCTCGGCAGCCGATTTCCTTAAAGGCAGAGAGAGAGGTTTACCAGCGCCTTTGATTGCATTTTGCTCGGCTCACAATCAGCATAGCCTGCGTTCCCTGTTCATTTCATACTCTTTTCGTAGCTGTGAGCCCGCTTGCATCTTGTGCTTCATTTCCCTTCCCACAGTCCATTGGGCTGATTGCATAACAAGGCAAATTCCACATGGAATAATTCCCATGTAAAATGGCCGTTACAAATGGAATCAGAATTGATGCCGAAATGCAATTGTATGTCTCAGTCAGCAGAAACAGAATTCCACTCGGAAATCTTGATTCTGTACTAAGAGCCATACGAATTGAATTCTTGGTGTTGCCAAATTTATGAGAAATCTAAACGTCTGCTCATGCGAGGTGGTATTTCCCGCAATTATATGAGAACCATTCGGCCGGCAACCTAAGTAGATAATTGGGCATTGTTATATAATTGATAATCCTCTCCCATTAATCTCAACCCTCCTCGTCTTAATGTTTGCAGAAATGTTTTTGAAGGAGGGGAAATACATTTTGTGGTCACTACGTATTGATATCACGGCCCTCGTGTTCAAAGTCGACAGTGCCACTGTGCAGGGGCAACCCAAGCTAATTATAATTCGTGTATTGTCCAATGAATACAATTTTGTTCTAATAGAATTATTTCGGGTGTTAGATCCGTACCTATCACAAAGCAATTAATTCAGTTTCCGAAATGCTCATGCAAAGTACAGTAAAGCCTTAGCGGAGAAGAGGAAAGGTACCAAGGCCTTCAGATAAAGAATAAGGGAGAGGTACTGCAAAAGGTTCAAGAGCTGCAAACAAAAAAAAAGTAATTTCTTAAAAAGCCAAGAAATTCGTTGCTGAAGTTGAATCGGAAATGCACTAATTTAAAATAATCACCAGTTTCTTTTATATGCAAGTTCTTTGTCAAAACTTTTCTGAATCTAGTTTATTGTGTTCAAATTGCACCAGACTCAAAATTTTGTTGTCAGTTTGCCATTTTTGTTTATTTGTTGGTTGAAATAAAACCTGTAATACTCTACATTCCTTGCATACTCTATTATTTAACTCAAACTAGGTACTCATATTTTTCATGTTGGCAAAATATGCCAATTTTATTATAAATTCATTAAAAATATGTTAGAAACAAAGTGCAACAAGGTCCTGGAAAATGCAAAAATTTGTCTGGAAAACCTGGAAAACTCGGGGAAAAAAGAAATTGAGATTCACCGGACACCCTGAACTTGTAACCAAACAGCTATCCCAGGAAGTTGATGTAATTGGCGAGAGTGGTAAAGTAGTATGATCAGTTGTAGGTTGGCAATGCGAAGCCAAGGAAACTCGGGGAAAATAAAGAGGCAACAATATAACAAGGGATGCGGGAGAAAGAGAGAATCAACCATAGGAGAAGAACGACGGAGAAGTGTTATAAACTGCTAATAAGAACCAGAATTGATACCCAGTGTTTGGCTGTAAGTCTAGACTATTCAATATGACAACCCAAAATTAGAAGTGCTGCAGGTCATAAATTACATGCAGGTCAAACAACTTTTGGCTGTAGTTAAAGGAGGCCTAATAGCTTGAGATTACCTGACAGATCTCCTTAGTCCTCATGATTTATTTTAAAAGTTGATTATATGGATATGAATTTTTCATTCTTAATGCTGCTATGCAGTCTATATGAAGCAATTTATTTTTTAGGTTGGTGGTACTTGTACTGAACAGCTGTATGGTATGTGTGAGGCTCTTTGGGAGCCTAATTTGGAACCAGAAGATCTCTTTGAGACAATTTCACAGGCGTTAGTTAATGCATGTGATCGTGATGCTATTTCAGGTTGGGGTGCTGTGGTTTATATTTTGTGAGTATATTTTTTGGACTCATATAAATATTGTTGAATTTAGTCTACCAGTCTAGTAGTTTTGGAATATATGTTGATTTTAGAAGCCTTTTTTAATGCTTAACTTCAAGGCGATAAAATGATGATCTTTATGAACTTGAAGAAAATTTATGAAATCTGCTCTCTCATTCATTTAATTATGGAGCATAATTGTTCTTTTTTCAGGGAGAAAGATAAAATTACCACAAAGCACCTGAAAACAAGAATGGATTAATTTTTCTTATAATACTTTTATCAATTGTAAGGTAAATAAATATGTACTTCAAAATTTGTACTGTGTTCTTTGAGGTTGTCCAGCTATTTTTTCTGCTGATTTTGGATTTCATTCTGTTGATTGAGTAAAAATATTTGCAGAAAAAAATGCAGGTATCATTGGTGGACTTCCATTTATCTTGAACCTCATGTTTCATTGGGGTTGTGTTCCAGTTAATTCTTGAAACCTTGAAAGAGCAGTCTCCAAGGTAATGGGAAAGACGAGGTTCATTGCTAATCTAGTGGGATATAATTTTCATGGGCTTTTTCTATTTGAATTGGTGCTCCATAGTAATGTGACTCAGCTACATTTTGTGTCAGTGTGTGGAGACAGTGAGATTGTGAGCAAAAACATTAGGAAATTAAGTGCATGAAGGCTTCTCGGGTTTCCATCCGGGTAATTGGGTCCATGACTGACGTTTCGGCAGCGTACTCTGCTACCGTCATTAGGGTGATTAGTGACAATGACAGGGAATTGACTGCAATATATAGTTATCCTGGGAAGAATGGTGTCGACAGATTTTTCCACGTTTTTTCCTGATTGGCTCACTTTTCTCACGCTTTTTACATAGATCTTAGAATCTGTTTCCACGAGTTGCTGAGGTGAGAACTGCTGTCCAAGTTGTGTTTCCTCCTCTCAAGAGAGATAGTAGAGTACGCTGCCAAAACGTGGGTCATGGACCCAATTACCAGGATAGAAACCTGAGAAGCGTTCATGCACTCTATTCACCGGGAAAGCCTGAAACCTTTCATTAGTAAATGAAGTGTTTTTAATCTTATTGGTGACATCGGGAATAAGAAATTATGGTTGCTTGACTTTCAGGGGCCAGCATCATCATCATAAGTGCTTTACCAATTGAATGATTGGTTCATGAATTATCCTGCCTATAACCTTCTCATTTTGGGGTATAATTCAGTGTTTCGATCACTCCACTTATATGTGTAGCAAGTTTCGCGTTACAGTGTTAACCCAGCTGGTTACATTTTTATTGTCGTGGAAAGTAATGGAGGGGGGCCCCCAACTCTATTGGGGATGGGAGAGTAGGTGCTAGGAGTTGCATTGCATGACCTGCGACAATATTAGTTAGAATTGCAGGTGGAGATTTGCATCCTCCATCTTGACTACACTAAGGAAAGGTCGAAATATCATCACAACATTTCGATGTCCAATGAAATATTTCACTTTATCCGTGCTACTAAACTCATTCTCATCATCAAACATTCTCCCAAGATGTGTAAACGGTCCCACCTGATCTAGTTCATGCCATCCTATCTTTACGTTCAATCTAGCCTTTCTCTTTAGGTAAATCCTTTGTCTCTTAATGGTTGATATCTATTTATAGAATTTCACACGGCACCAGGAATGTGCTTGTCATTGATTCATGTTTGGATTGCTAATGATTCTCTTATTAAAACTAAGCTTTACTTTTCCTCCTTCCTACAGTTTTACGAGATTCCTCCTTCCAGTTTACTCTAGTCAAAAACCAGTTTTTTTGTAGGAAAAAAATGTTGACCTACAGTTCAATTTCAGCAATAAAGGAATGTAAAAGGAAGATTTAAGGAAACATTTTCATTATGTGTAAAATAGTAGGTTTACCTTTAGTATCTCTCCTCTGTCATAATTAGTTCTTGAGTTATTTAGGATGGATTAAACATAAAAATTATCAAGAATTCGCATGCACCATCTTGGAAAAATGGCTGAGAATAGAAAATTAGGAGGAATAAAATTTTTTAAATTGTTTTATCAACACTCAATGCATGAATGCATGTGTGTGTAAAAAATGGATTCTTTAAAAAAATGGGAATGCAACCATCATTGAATCATTTGCCATGGTATGACCTCCAAGTGACCATAGTTTAAAACTTTCTGCTCAGAAAGACAAGGAATTCACAATATGTTAGATTAGGTTGAAATTGAGAAATGCTTACATTAAGCCATATAGAAATATTAGCTCATGATTGATACAATGGAGATCTACAATGCCTGTGCCACATACTTATTAATTTGTGATATTTTCAATTTCTGTCAAAATAAGTATCTTCTTGAATGTTCAAATTTATTTTGCATTTTTATTATATTAGAGGTCATGTGTAAGCAACTTAGCAGCAAAATTTATGCATGGTGTAATTTATATAGTAGAAAATGTTAGTTGATCTTCAAAGAATTAATGATGTAATGTGAGTCAAAAGCCAAGTGAAACTGGTTAAATATTTTATTGGTAGGAAGACAAATTGATACTTTCTGCAATCGATATGGTATTAATTAACCAACAGTCTGATGTAATTTACTGAACCCGAATTCTTATAAGTTTATGTCAAGATACCAAAAAAGGCAACGTCACGATTTTATTATACCTGTAGCAAAAGTTCTTGGTGCACTCTTGTGTGGCAGGGAGGGGAAGGAATAGTGGAGGGAGTGAGTGGGAAGGATGGAGGGGCTATTCAACTTTGGGAATCAAGTCTAATTTTTCTTGGGAACTTTTCATTGCGGGGACCATAACTTGACGTCTCCTGACTCCAAACTAGATGCCCGTTAGTGGTGACTCATCCATTTCTAGATAAACTTGTGTTGGCAAATATTGGATATGGTTATGGAGATGACTCTCCACATTTAATAACTCTGTCCTCTCTCTCCAAATCATTACTACCTGCGACACAAGCTTTTGCAACAGCTCCAAAGATCCAGACATTATAAAACTGAGCCTAAGTCGGGTAGATAACCAAGTAGGATACCAGCCTCCTTAGCCAACTATTTTTAGGCTATAATAAGAAATGAACTTGTAAGAAGTGAATAATTAAGTAAATATGTAGATAAGTATTACAACTAACCAACATGCAAATTATCTTATTTAGCAAAACACCTAATTTATTCTTAATTAGTATCTTCATGTACTGCATACACGACTGGCGTGCTGTTACAATTTACCTTGGGTAACCTCTCGTACATCAGAATCGTATGCATCCTGCATGGCAGATGATTTAATATTTGTAAAATCATCAATAAAAGCTAATGCCGAGAATGACAGTCAAATGTCATTATTAAACCATAAATTGAATCTAATTAAATGAATTCATTGCATGAATGAATTACCAGCAGTGCTTTAATAGTCATTAAAAAATTATTCCATGTATCGAACAATAAGAAATGCACTCCATAAGTATTTCCTCAGTGAACAGTTTGTGTGTAAAAACAATAGAATTTCCTACTTGAAACATGCTGAAACGAAAAACATACCTGCATGAAATGTGATATTGTAACTAACTTTGAGTATATTCTGAGTGGAAAGCTGTAGTGGACGGTGGGACAGATAAGCAAAAGAGGAAATCACAAGTTTGCTGATCTGCATGATATGCACGCTAATAATTATGTATGTTGAAAAAAGAAGATCTAGGGTATAGCATGGGAACAAAGCAGAGCTAGGTATAGCCTTGAGTTCAAACTCAGATATGTGGTTTGGCGAGTCACCGTCACTTGTAATGGCAGTTATTTTTTTGATCGTAATATGTAAAGAAATTTGCTCTTGGAAACATCTGTCATAAGTAGTCTAGATAGTAAAAGCTCTTGAAATTCAATCGGTCATGCTAGATGCAAAATGTATGTAAATTATTATGATATAAATACTAACACTGCTATAAATCCAACCATGGTACTCGCATATTACATATCCATAGTCAATTGTTATTTTGAAATGGGTGTTTCTAGATGCACCTCTCTCTCATGACCATTGAGCAATGTGCAATCAGTTCGCAAAAAAGCTGATTCCCCATCACGATATTCATGAGGGAGCTCACGCCCTCTTTATATGAGTCAGAATAGAAATGCTCACCTGACTGACAAGTTACACGAAACCCAAGTGAGAATCAGTAAATGTTTTCAGGAAAAGGTGTTAATCCCAGACAGCACAGATTCAGTCATATCTTAATAATATCTAGTTACCTTCCATTGAAGAAATGGGTACTAGTTTCCATTGGTGCCTTTTGCCCCCAGATACTATCCATTGACAAATAGTATGTGAATGAGATAACGAGGTGTGCAATGTTGGCTATGAATAGTGTGTGAAGGGATACAACAGCTAGGCACCCAGGATTACCAAACAGCCGGTGATGTCTACATTTTTCCACTAGTTTTTAAATTTTAATATTTTTCCAATGAATTTCAGATGCACAAATTACTAATTTAATTATAGTAGTCACACGAAATCGTACGATCTGCTGGACCTGTCTACCATAGTCAGACAGAATATTTATAATTATCCCCCAAACATACCAGAAAAATGGGTTGGTTAGGAAAGAAAGCAATATGTAATAAGTATGTATGTACATTTATTTTTATTTAAAGCAAAAATAATATGTAACAGTCTTTGGTACACATATCAGAATGTGTCCATGCTCAAATTAACATTTCTTGTCCTGTACATATCTCTTTCCTTTAAAAGTTTAAAACACCTATGAATGCAGTCAATTGAAGTCAGCACATCCACCTGTAATTGAATAATATATAGCTAATTAAAAACTTAGTCATTGCTTGGAAATGGATTTCTACTAATACCCCATGATACATTATGTATTTGCTTAAATGTGAAGGTTTTCAATTTAAACATTGGTAGACACTATGACCACTTAGGCACCCAAAGGTAAACAATACCATTTTAGAAAAATATTAAAGATTTTCAATATAATGACCCAAATTGTTCATTTTTACAATTAACTTGACCGGTGTCATAATTGTGAAAATTGATCTCTCACAGTAATCATTTCTGAATTATATAATTTTGAAGATTCCTTTGGTATTACCACACAAACAAGATTTAATGAGACTCCCAACATTGTAACTGAATTGAAGAATGACAATTTGACAGCACCATTTTCATTTAAGTATTCTACCAGCTGATTGGTAGGTTCTTGGACAGTCTCCATCCTGCATCCTAATTTCTGAACATTGTCTCTTTTACCTTCTAAGGATGTCCTGCCATTAAATCCCTCTTAAATTTCTCATATCTTCTACCTCTTATTTTGTCCAGAATTCCTATCCTCTTCCTTCCTCTTCTACGCTTCCCCAGTGTTCTCTCTAACACCCTCTTCAGCATCTCCTCCCCTCTCAAAACGTCCTCTATCCATCTCTTCTGCCTTCTCCAAACCTCTGTAACAAGCTTCCTCTCCTCTCCAACCATATCCAATACCTCCTCGTTCATCTTCCTCGCCACCCAGCTCACCCTCTCCATCCTTTTCCAAACCCACATCTCAAAAGCCTCATGTCTATGCACATCCTCTCTTTGCAATGACTAAGTTTCTGACCCATACAGGGACACCCTCCATACTAGAGTTTTCACCAGCCTTTTCTTTACATCTCTTCTCAAACCCTCTTTTTCAATTCCCTTCTCTTCAAAAATGCTTCTTTATCAAGGGCAATTCTGCATCTGATGTTCATACCACGAAACCCATTCTCCTCCAAAATACTACCTAGTTACGAAAACTGCTCTATCTTGTGCCCTCCCACCATTATATTCAGCCCTGCTTCTAACTTCTAGAAAATCTCATTACTTTAGTTTTCTTGTGATTTATCTTCATCCCATACCTTTTGCACCAACTCTAACGCATTCATCATAGACTGTAATCCCTTGGCAGACTGACTAACCAATGCTTGATAATCTGCAAATCTCACTGATTTTATCAGATCCTCTTTACCTTTATTCCTAACTTCTTATCCCCCCATGTCTCCCTTAACATTTCTTCTGAATAAAAGTTAAATAGCAACGGCAATTGTGGGCACCCGTGCCACACTCCCTGTCCTATCATGGCCCATCCCGATTCTCCATCAGCTATCGTAACATGCATCATCTGGTTCATATACAGATTCCGAATGAGATGCCTGTCCCTTCTATCGAGCCCTTATTTCTTCAACACTCCTATTGATTTTGTCCAGTCCACCCTATCAAACTCTTGCTCGAAATCTATGAAGCAAGCAAAAACATCCTGCCCATACTCTAGGTTTCTTTCTACTAGCATCCTCATCACTCCTATAGTGTCTTGTGCTCCCGTCCCTCTCCTAAACCCGAACTGGTCGTCACCCAGGTATTCATTAGCCTTCTTCTCATCAAGAATGTCATCCTTTCATGTTTTTTGTTTATCTTAAGGAATAGGAAGAAGTCACAGGGGGCCATGTTCTACAAATACCGAGGGTAGTCATCATAAAAGTGTTGTTTTTTGCCGTAAATTTTGTGAATAAGCAGTGAAGTGAAGTGGTGCAATTGCCAGGAGTTATTTCCCCACAAATCCAGCCACATATTTTTTTTGGATCGCTTCGCACAAATGGCGTAGAATCTCCAGATAGTACTTACTCGTTATTGACCATCCGACTGGGTGACATGAACTCGTGGTACACTATGCCTTTGGAATTGAAGAAAACAGTGAGCAGAACGTTCATATTCAATGGAGCTTGATGGTCCTCATGGACATGTTTGTATCACTAGTAAATGCTTGGTTTATGCATAGACGACTTGCCAAAAGCAATATTTAGCATTTCCAATATGGTGCCACACTTTATTCCATTCTCAGGACAACAGTTAATGGAAATTCTTTGTTCGAAATTTTCTATTAAGTACGAATTTGGGGTTCACCCTACCAAAATCCACTCATTCCTAACCCAATCCCACCTACTTTTAATGCAAACATCTCTTTCTTATCTCTGCTTCCCTATAGACTAGACATTTTGCGTCCTAATTTTTCTCTTGCTTTTGTTGTCTGTTAGATATATAAATTTAAAAAAAAAACTCACTTCAAAAATCCCTGACACTGCTTTCATCCCACGCAATCTAACACCTTTGGCCCTTCAAAATATCTCAAAATTTTGTACACCCAATTTATGAGAAATAACTCACAAAATCTTGAGCAGTAAGACTGATGTGAGTAATATGTAATAGTGCATTATTATATTTTTTTTTGCTTTATTGGGAGTCCCAATTGTGACATTAGCCATGGAATTTCTGAGTGGTTTTCTTTCTCAAGTTCAAAAATAGTCCACATGCACTTTCTGCATCCAATATTTTCAAAAAAATTCGTTGAAATTTGAGCGTATGTGATACTAGAGTATGAAAAAGAGTAGATTCTACATTTCCATAAAGCAGTTCACAGATTGAGTTAACCCTCCCCCATCACTGTGGTCAACACATGGACAGCACAGACCTCCCTACTTTGTATATATATTAGCTCTCATTTATGACCAGTTTCAATTTTCCACTTTCCAGTTGAACAGCACACCCTTAAAGATTACATAGGTATTCTATGATAAGAATTCATTTTAACAAATTCCATCAAGTATTTACCTGTCGATCCTATTTGGTAGGTAAGACTTAAGAATAATATTAATTAATTTGAGCATTATTTTATGCCTCAAATAAACTCATAAGGTTTGAATTAGATTGCTTCTATAAGCATATGGCGTTAATTATGGTAAGCTAATTAAGCATTAAATCGTAATACCATTGTGGGAAAAAATACTTTATGTGTCTAGTGGGAGTTAAAGAAGTATGGATTCACCTAGGCAAGCTTGTAGGTAAAACCGCGGTGGAAATTGTCGAAAGTTTCCTTCAAAGGAAATTCCCCGGCATGCAATCCACTGAAAGCAAACTTGTGTCCGAAGGTGCAAATGCCAGTTTTAGGATTGGAGTGCCATTTCATCTGCGTGATGAGATTTTACACAGTGATACGTGGCCTTGTAATGTGACACAGGCATTTTTTATTCCCACGCAAGGCAGGTGTAAACTTAACGTAATATATGTGATATGATAATGAAATAGGTAAATACAGGAAATATGATAATCCATCTGTTTTAAGTCAAGAGCAATGCCATCGAACCAGTGGCGGATACAGAAAAAACTCAAGGGGGGGCGCAAGTTATCGCGACCATTGTAGCTTTCAAACTGACTGCCTGGCAGCGACTCCGCTTCCCTTATATGTGTAGCTCGGTTGTTTCGAGAACATTCGGTGCCAGAATGTTCGCTTCCAGACTTTTAAGGAGTGTGAACAAATACAAACAGTAGAATATTCTTGACTTTTCTCGAACAAATGCCAGACGGAATAACGTATCGAGATCACTAGAATGGCCGCGACTTTTCTCGTAGGTTAGCTATCTATGTGCCAGACAGAAACGTATAAAATATGATGACGCGGACGCACGGGTGTGCTACGTAAGAAAGTACAACTACTCGATAACTCGACTCAGAGTCGACTGACAAAAGACACGAATGAATAGCGTGTGGGCTGACTGGCGGGGGCGGCAGTGCGGGCGGCCCCGCAAGGGGGGGGGTGCTCGCCCCCCGTGCCCCTCATATGTATCCGCCACTGCATCGAACCCACTTGGTTAATTCCACTAAACACTGTTCCACAACTTAAAACTTAAGTTCTTATTATTCAGCAAAAGTGACAAAATTAATGAGTTTGAAACAATTTCTACAATGGAGAGACCCGACTTGATTTGCCTGTGTGCACACTGGCTGAGTGATATTACAGTAGTAATTCCAGGGTGTTTGATGGGTGATTTTTATTGTCTTAAATAGCCTCGCTATAGTGGTGTTTTGATATATATGAAAAACACTTTCAGTAACTTTACACTTGATACTTGCCATTTTAACACTGAACAAATATTAAAAGTTCTGCTTTTAAACTCTCAATTGGCAATCATATTTTTATTGTACTTGCTCTTTATCAATCACCTGCTGGCTGCTTTGATTGTAGAGATCAATTGGGTAGCTTATTATTTACTCTTACGTATCTCTCATAAAGGCCAACTATTATACTGATGGGTGACTATACCTGCTAATTGATAGGCATGCTCAAAGACACTTAATCAATATATGTATTATAATCCTAAAATATGAGACCTTTGGTTAGCACACCAACCTGGGTAACAACCAAGACAAAAACTCAATTGGATAATATTTATACTGATTTTAATGAATGTATAATGTTAACACAATTACTTTTGACCCTGCTCTATCTGACCGTTAAGCTGTTATCTCAATTTTTTTAGGATAAAATCCCATATTGGTACCTACCCCCAAAAATACCTACCATGTATAAGAGGTCTTTAAGCATTTAAAATGTTAATCACTTCCTGTTGTTGTTTAGTCTAATGAATTGGGAATACATGAATATTTCTAATACCCTGAATTATAACTTGGATAAAGTCTATCATATATTTATGCGCAATTTTGACTTGACAGGGATGCAAATCATTGCCTTTATAGCCAATCCTGGCATAACTGATGTTATAGAATTTAACAAAATGGGTTGTGGCCAATTTGAAGCCCTCTTTTCTCCTCATTTAGTTCTATGAAATAGTTCACTTAAATCGTCCAAAAATTATTAGAATTCAGAATCCTGGGTGGTATATTGCATGGCAACATACATGTATATATCTGGCAACCAAAGGTTCATGATTCAAATCATGGACCTTTGGTTGAATGATCATTCCCTGGTACCCATGGGTTAATTCTTGAGGCTTTATGTAAATATTTCATCACTGTAATTTGGCAATGATGAAAATAGTCACAGTTTTTTGGGTCTTAAAAACCTGCTGTAAGATGGAACTTTCATAGAGTCCTGCAATATTAATACTTTCATAATATCCTTCTCTAACCATTGAAATACATTGGTGGGGCATTTTTTTTTTAAGCTAGAGGTGGTTTATGTCTGATACAATTTTATCAATGCTTAGAAATGAGAAAGACTGTGGATTTCTGCCCCATCCCAGTAAGCACAAGGGATGGGCTTATCCCTGGCAGAATCAGATATACCAGGTATGAGCATATCTTCCACATGATATATCCACGACTTCCATGATTTTAGGCGATGGCGTAATACAAGTCAGCACACTTAAATTTTAAAAGTAATATCCAAAAGAAGTGTTCGCCACTGTTTCCCATCCAAACAATTATTACTTTAATTGTGCAGAGTTATTCGAATTATGGCGAAATCGTTTTTAGTGGATTAATAAACTAACACATCGCGAAATAAAGACTTCGGTGGTTCTTGCATAAAAGATAGATCCACTCACAATCCACATTTTCGTCGCTAGGTCACTTAGTCAGTAAACTAATTTCATTTATCAAAACAAAAGTGCGCGTAACGACTGCTACCTCTAATTAATGATGTTTTACTGTGGTAAAGGTGCATAGAAGATGCACCTTGATTGTGGTACTCACATTGTGTGGGTGTTTATTACAAATTATCGGCGAGCTCCTCTTGAGTTCGCAAACTCTAACAATGGACTTTATAACAACCCTAACCACTTGTTATAATGTAACTCGGTGGTAATCCCGAGAATAATTCACGCGAAACAATCGCTGGGAAAGCATTAAATTTAGTTGTGTTAAATTTGCGAACGTTTTGCAAATTTTTCAGATATTTTGACAATTATAAAACACGGCAGTGGTAATGACGGTATTTTCAGAAACGATCACACTTCGTTTGTACTTAATATGCATAACTTACAGGAAGGGTGAAGCTAGTATTTTGTGTGCTAAAGTCCCTTTAAGCACATGTAATATATGTGATAGCACGAGTGGCTGCCTACTCAAACCCTCACAATAATTTATTTATGGCTTTCACAAAAAGAAGCGCGAAGCGGAAAATGAATGGATCCATATGAGTTGACCAAGTTCTCTTGATAACCGCTAGGTGGCAGGCAGTCTCACGTTTTGGGGAATTTTTTTCTTGGCGCCGAGAACAGGTTGACGCCGCAGTCCCATTTGAATTTAGCGTCTATACAGTCTAGAGTCTATACACTACATAAGCCTGTGACACAACTGCATTGCTTTCTACACCATTTCATAATTACCAAATTTCAAAATCATTTTCAACATGAATAGGCTGCAATTTCTTACGTGACTGGCTGCCATTATGAGAAGTACTGGTGAAATCCATCAGTTATTGCGGTCAATTTGCTCCTGTAACTAGTGAAATCCATCAGTTGCACTGGTCAATTCTCACCAGTAACTGATATATGTGAAAAAATCGGATAAAATTTTCACATTAGTAACTGTTGACTAGATTTTCACCAGTGCCTAATTAATGAATTTTCTCACCAGTACCTAACTGGTGTTTAAAAAAACTGATCAGCTGCTCTTTAGTTATTGATCAGTTTTTGGGAACGATTTTTAAAGGATGAAACTGTTTATTCCCCAGGAAATCGATAACTTCTTATTCTTCTTTCTCAGCATTTCCTCCGTAATATTTTATCGTTCAAGTAATTGCACAAGAATGGAAAATCGATATATTATAGGTATAGGGAATACATTCTGGAGGCCTCTTTTTCTGACGGATATATAAAATTTACTGTTAAAGTTGGAATTGATAATTTAATTAACTCGCTAAAACACTTACTCGAGTCTTCATTGGTGAGCAATCCATTATTATTGAATGGATACAGGGACTTAGAAACGGAGGTGCGTAGAACTATGGAGCAAGTTTCGGAGGAGTCTCAATATTGCGTTAGAGCTCGTAGTCATATCATGCTGGTCTTAAATACAATGCCACCAGGATTGTTACCTACTATTTCTTGAAAAAAATGGGAAGCAAGAGTTGTCATCCGAATATTAGAAGATTCGCCTTTCAATTTGTGCTCAACTAAAAATGTAAAATATCATGTAATTTGTTTAAATGCCAATAACAGCACGAGTGTTACTACATATAGTTGTAGGGATTCAGTTGTACGTGCTTCGACGCGTGCTGATATTCCGCCCTTACTGTCTGCCACTCACAGACGGGAAAAAGCGTTCTGGGGCTAGCTGTGCGCGATCACCCAGCGGGATTCAAATGAAGCCCTACGATGTTGATTTCGGTGATCGAGCGGGAACCGTTGTTTCCATCGAAGTATGCCGTTGCCCTTTTGCTATATATTCTCGTTTGAGAGTTGCGGTACTCTTAAGGTGGTTGGAGCGGTAATCGTGAGTCGTTGAAGGCACATTCTAATAACTTTTCAAGCAAATCGATAAAAATATTCTTGGACCACTTTTCACTTAAGTACACCAGTTTATACGTTGGAAATTGCCAACCATGCAGTAATGTATATGATGCAAGAGTTGTATTTCAAATTTTCGCCTTAATTAAAGCATTGTTTTGACTTGGATTTGCGGCGCGAAATTCGAAATTTACGAGAAAATCATATCTAAACACGCTTTTCTTACTCGGCATGATACCTTGATATTTGTTAGCAGCTATCATAATAATATGAAAAGTATTATTTCGCATTTAGGAGAAAATCTGTACATAAGCAATCGAATTATTTCAAAATATATGCCGTGTGCCATAAGAGTACTAGTTAAAATATCATTGAATTGCCAGGAAACCAAATCGGTAGCATGCAGTTTTTTTCACTTTTATCGATAGATATTACTAATAAGGACACGTATGCAAAGTTTCACGCAAATCTGTATACATACAAAAATCGCTCCAGCCACCTTAAGAAGTTTATGGAGAGAGGAATGACTTTGTGCTTCAACGTACACCATTTTCTTCTCTTCAATCTCATGAGTCTTCTTTTAATTCTCATTGACTATTAAAAGTGGAGACTAGCCCGAATGGGAAGGTGGTATCGCGAAGTCAAGATATAGAACAACCAGTTTCGTTATAACAGCTCTTTTAATACTAGGGCCTTGACTCAACATTGACTACATTCGCGGTCGTCGGCCAGTGCCATCCGTGCCTTTAAAGTCTTCTGCTTATTTTGCCATGTTGACTGATTCCTAGGCAAAACAATTACGAAAACTTGAAGAATTTGATGAACGTTATGGTCGTCATATCGGAACGGGATTATTAGACTTCAAACAACATTTCTAGCGGTAATTCATCGATGAAGATAGTTTTGCGTAGATGTAGAAGTACTACTTATTGATCCTGTGTAATATCCCCCCTCTCTTTCCAACGAACCGTCTCTATTCTCACATTTTGTACGCCTCCAATCTACTTTCTTCCTCTCACCTCCCTGTCTAGATTTTTACACGCAATACTACGCTACTTACCAGACGATCGGTAACGATGGTTGTGTGTGCTCGTCCATTGTTATAATTATTGTTAATAATAATTAGGACGTCATTGTTAATAATAATTAGGACGATAAGGTAATGGAGGGAGGAAACACTCGGTGTTGCTTTGGCGAGCTGCACGTAACGAAAGGCACTGGGAGTTTCTTAATGTAACGCCTTACCCGAGTTATGTACTCGAATTTCTATCCTTACGACACCCTAGTAAGGATCGGGAATTTTATGGAAAATCTCCTCCAAAGGAATTCGAGCCCAGCCCCTCAAGATGTGAAGTCAATACTCCAGCCATCGCACCAACACGATTCTCTCTCTTACTAGGCACTGTTACTTGAATACCGACGACGCTAATGCAAACCGTATGTATGTACCATTTGCGCATATTTACCTCAGTTGGTGTTCCATCTCTTTACCCTTCTCTCCAGTTCATCTCTCCCCCCAATTTTCCCCAATATATTCTATCGACTTCTTTAACTAATTACACGACATAGGCAATAACGTTTTTATAATGCTATAGGTTTCAATGTATTAGTTTTCTCAGTGCAGAAATTGCATGGTAGGGGAGACCTCTCCTTCTGAGACGTGAAATAGTCTTCGCCAAAGAAGTCACTCGCTTTATTTTCCAACCACCAATGAATGACTCAGTGTCTAAAATTTGCTTCGAGCGACATTAAAAAGTTTATACTATCGTTATATTCTTTCTCCAATAATAATATCAATAATGATGTAATTTATTAATACACATTTTTTGGCAGGCCTTCTGTTTTATAGCATGTTGATGTGTCGTGAATATCGATATCTACCGTATGCCGTCTTCGAAAACGTACCGACGTCAAGGACGCAACCCAGTTTTGCGGAGCAGCATTTTGGAAAAAATAATATAATAGACCCTAATTCGGTCACATATATATTTTATATTTTTATGATACTTCGTTAATTAATTGTATTAACTGGTTATAATTAATTCTCTTGGCTTATAGGTAATTTTCAGGACTTTCGGTTACTGTGTAGCACGTTGATAACCTTCCTCTAGAGAACCAGAATAGCGTAACTTTCGGTCTAATTTGAGAGACTCATTTCAGGTAAAAAAGTCGCGTCCTTGACGCCGGCAGGTATGATACATATTTGTTTTAGTTGGTCTGAATGTTGAGTCCCTGAGGGAAAATCCGTTTCTATGACCAATGATGGGGGTGTCTCTCTCTCGCGGTTATTGCCGAAAGAATATGAGATGAATTTTTACAATGGTTCTGTGGCAAGAATTTTGCAGGGTTGTATCTTTCGGGTTGCAAATATACTTTCTCTTATCGCAACACTTGAGTTTGCGATACCTTATCATGCAGGTGCAAGTGAAGATATCTGGGCGCCCAACATAGTTGAAAGTGGGGAGAATGTAACATTTAAGTGAGGACAATGATAGAGGAGTGGAAAGCCTCAGTCGATATTTATTTATTTTCATATTCCCGAAAACAGCTCTTTTACATCGGGTGTTATAAGAAGAAACATCGGACATAGACAAATACCCATGTTCCGAGTGGTGAAAAATCCACTCTGGCGAGGCTCGAACCCGCGACCATCTGATTATAAGGCGAGGACTTTAACCCGTCGCCACCGGGGCCGACTTTAGGTATTTTGGTATTCAGAGTGTCCCGTTGATCGTGTGTCATTTCTAACCTATAGTTTCAGACACTTTCTTTCGTGCCACATGGATGAAATTTGGTACCTAGATAGAAAAAGGTCGTAAGTTTTGTTAGGTGTAAGTGAAATTTTATAAATATGACCTTTTGATTCCATAAATAGGGTCCGACCAAAAATCCAAATTTTGCCTTGTGGGCTTTCAATGTTAAAATTTTAGAAATACAAAAACGACAGAATTTCATTGCGAAACTTTCAATTTTTAGGTTTTCGGGCACAAGGAACACGATGGAAGAACTTTCATGTTCGAAATTGCAACCGTGACCCCTGAAAGGGCACAGTCAAGGTCATAGGGGTGACGAAAAGCGAATCGCTGCTACAAACCTGTCGAATCATATTCTTTCATCAAACTTGTACATTTAGGCGTGTAAGAATTTTTCTCATGTAAGTGTATAAAACGTCAGCAAGAACGTTTTTTGGACTTATCTATAAAGGACCCTTTTCTACACTTAATTCTATCAGTTTTAAAAACTATTTTTCTCAATTTTATTACGGTGGACTTATCTTAAACTCCCCTTGTCTCGTGTCACTTTGCGGGAAACCAATGCGCTTTAATGTGAATCGGAAGAGGTACGATCGCTACTCTTTTCGGACGCCTAGAATCCTTTCGCGAAATGGAAATAAGCTCCATGTGCCGAAAGGTTACTCGGGTGTTGCACCGAGTAATAGGCTTATTATGCCGACGTTTCGAAGAGCGATATGTTCTTAATGTTCAGGGCTTCTGAATGTCGTTAAATTTGACCATTATTTCAAATATTGAGCCTGGTGAGACACCCGAGAAACATTTCTGCCTAAGATTCACCGGAAAAACCTTAGTTTTTTGATTATGTTTCATTCATTTTGCTTTGAATTCCAATTCTTATCTGTTCATTACCCTCTGATATAGCAGTCTTGAAGCGCATACGAGCACCTCGTATTATGCCTTAATGGTTGGGTTCACTATCTAGCAGGTAAGTCATGCCACCCAACTTCCTCTGACCCGGAGTTCCGTGTTTCTCTTAAAGATCTTCTTTTTCCTACACAGATTTCATGCTCTTATAGCATACGGTGTAGTGGGGTAATAGTTTTGATCGATGCTCATGAAAACAATGCATATAAATTTTGACTGGGAATACCACGGTTGCTTTATTGCGGCACGTTTTCTTTTCTCACTCTCACAATCAATGGGAACGCAAATCTGGAGTGCTAAAGTCCAAATATCCATGCTGACTGCCTTGCCGAAATTCTAACGTGACATAAGGAATTTTCCCGAGGTCTTCTTTCTGGTTAGCTTCAGCGAGTGTCCCTCGGTCATTTTTTCCGTAATTTCAGAAAATATGCTTGAGAAGATATTTTGAGTGTGAGTTCAATTTTGAATGTGTTATTGGGTTTTCGTTAATTTTAATGAGCCGAGAATAGTGAAACCTGCTAATGAAATGTAACAGTTACCCGGAAACATTCTGCTGTTCAAATAAATAGCTCATTTGTTGTAGTCAATATAGGTTAATGTCTGCTATTTGGAGACGCGAGTGGAATTTCTTGCTTATAAACCTAATGCTTTTTCAGTTGAAAAGCGACTAGTTTAATTATCCTAGTTTATGAATCGATGTGCAAATATAATATTTTTACGAAGTTTCTAGTATAAGGCAATGGAGATTGATGACTATTTCAGTACTTATACTGAGACACATTAATTTAAAGGACAACTTGTGCTGTTTACATAAAAAGCCAGGAGGCAGGTGTCGATTTTATTTGAAAGATTTTAGATATAATTTGTCAACGGTTTGTGAGGGAAATTAAATTTTCATCGATATGGGTGAAATTGGATATGAATTCGAACATTTTATCCTTTGAGTTTTTCATCGAACGTTATACACCATGTATCTCTCCAATGCTGCGAGCGGCCTATATATGAATTTGATGAGTTTTTGTTCAAAATAACATCCAGTGCTCAAGTTTACTTGTTAATTATTAACTTTTGCAGATGTGTGGTGTACATGGGAAAGTGATGCTGATTTTAAATGAGGTTTTCCGTTTGATAATGATTTTTTCTATGATACTTCCCGATGAATTGGAAATTGACTACGACCGTTCAATTGCGGTTATATTTTTTAAATCAAGGAGCATTGCAAAGAAGCTTTAATAATGGCATAGTATTTATTATGTAAATAAGGCGATATTTGTACCGAGGAGTCATTCCTCTCCGACTTGTGCCCGTATAAGTTCATGATTGCTTGCATTATGTTATCATGAACTTAAAAAATATTATTTTCTTCTTATAAGTGCTTCAATATGTATTGTTTTTACGCATATACTAATTTTATGCTTGAATGTTTTTAATTAATGAAAAAAAACAGGCACTTGGTTATAATTCCACACTTTATTAGAAACAACACGACCCAGGTTATAGCATTTCATGCCATCATCACGCATGATGATGGCATGAGATGCTGAAACCCGGGTCGTGTTGTTACTAATAAAGTGTGGAATTATAACCAAGTGCCTGTTTTTTCATTAATAATGAAGGAGTTCCACCGAGTAATGCCAGAAACATTGTCCTATATTTAGATTTTTTTTTACATTTATTAGTCGGTAGATTTTAGTGGGAGATAAAAGCCATGTTTTAATTTAAATCAGCATCCTGGATAGATTGCAGAACTTGGAAGCATATTTCGTAATTTGTAAGATGTGAGGTTGCGGGTACATTGGATTCCTTAATGAAAGCAGCAACTATTTCAACGTGCATTTAATTGAAAAATACTTTTCATCTTAGGTGATTGCTTCAAAGATGAAAACGCTCTCTTCATGGCCTATAACTATTTTTAAACTCTTGCTCAAGTCTTCGGAAAACTTTTGGTGATAAAAGTTACTGAAAACGTAAATGAATTAATGTAATTAATGTATTATCACTAATTTTGTCATTGGGTCTTTAAATACATATGTGGGTATGTTTGATAGTATTTTTATGAACCAATTTCTTTCTATGAAAGAAACTGGTGAAAATATAGTATACTTACTGGAGTGGAAAATTTAATCTTCCTGCATGAAAATCGAACCCAGAAAATTTCCTGTTTCTGAGAAGATTCTGCACTGCGACAGGAACTGGATCAAAAATTTTCTTGTTTTCTCTAACTTATGGCATTATTTAAAAATTGGTTGACAAAATTGATAACTTGTCTACCTCAAATTATTCCATCAGTTTAGGTATATAGTCGGAATCGTGTTATGATTGCACCAATTCTGTTACTCCGGCACCTTTTTTAGGGTTAAAAAAATGCATAATGCTTATTGTATTAATTTGCGAAAAAATTGGATTCATGCGAGTGATTGAGAAAAATATTCAGTGTAAATGTGGGTTTCCTCAGCCCGGCTTTTTTGTATGGTAAAATAATCACCGGCTTTATGTCGAACGTCGTTTTGATTGCTGCGAATAGCTATTAGTACTGAGGTCAACGATGGTGTGTGCGTTCAACTCATTTGAGTACAGAGGGGGGTTCCTATCCGTCGGCTCCCGGTGGTTTCCTGGTAATGCGACTTGGATTTATATGGACGTATCAGATGAGGATACGCCCGAATTTGAAATTGGGACTCATCCGATTTCGTGAGCTGCTAGATCGCCTGTGGTAGATCATCTGAAAGGAAAAAAAATAGTTCGACTAAATTATTATTTAGCGTAAAAAATATGGATAAGCGAAATCTTAATTTATTCTTGACTTCCTATTTTGAATAAAAAAGTCTTACTTTGTTTTTTCCACACTAAATTTTAATTTTCACCACCATGGTTACGACGGTTAATGTCATCATCAGGTCCAGATGATGAAATTAACCGTCGGAACCTTGGTCGTGAACATTAAAATTTAATGTGGAAAAAACAAAGTATGACCTTTTTTAATTCAAAATGAATAGTGAGTTCTATCACGCCGGAAACCAGCAGCCTTTACTTCCTAGGCAGTTTATCTTCGGCATGAGATAATAGCTTTTTTCGCATTGTTAAAACCTTATTTCTTACATTGTCGAACTGAAAGTTTTTAATGTTCAGCGTCTGTGAGGCTGCTGGATTGAATTTAACGACTTAGAGAATGTATAGCCGTTGAATAGAGACGTTGGGTAGTTATCTAGTTTGTTATCGACCTTTATCTTCAATAGCAAGAGGCAGATTTATGTGGTTGTAAGATATTATTTTGACCATCATGTTGATGCAAGCATGTTGCTTCATCAATCTCAATTCCAATGAGGCAACTTATTTTTTCCCGCCGTCATTTAGGAAGAGTGGTGGGACTTAACCGGAGATTATTAAAGCCAGATCGATATTTCCATTTAAAAAAATGAGGAAAAGGGTGACCGCGATCGAGTTCCATCTGAAAATATAACTCGCAAGTAGTCAGTTCAGTGTAGTCAGTTTTTGCAGTCTCCTGCTGACTGCTCCAATACCATAGCTTCAAAAATTACAGATCCCTATTTTTGGTGAGCGGCAGAAATAGGCATCCGGCTCATTGTTGTAGGAATGGATAAAATATTTCTTTGAAGGTGATTGGTCCATATTGTCCTCTTGCATGTATGACTTAGTGAATGCATCTGATAGTTTTGGTCCTAAAACGTGAACACTGGTGGAGGTGTTGATCAGCTATCTTTCAGTATGGCAGGAGTTGGTGAATAGTTTAAGAAATGAGAAAAATATATCGCATGGACTATACATGAAAATTAGCGTATCTAAAGCACCTTAGGTAGTTGTTCTTATGAAGTTTGAGCTAATTAAAAGTTGGAAATATTGATGGACAACGGGGGGGAACTGCCATGACTGCCAAAAAGTTTTTTAAAAGAAATTCCTGCTCCACTCCAGATTCTGTTCTATTAAATTTTGATAGTTTTTTACCACGATACCACCTAATCCTGGGGTCGTTTTCTAAATTAAATTGATACTTTTTTGTTAAAGATAATCAATATTCTTGTGCACAATTTTAAGGTGTTTTTTAGTGATGCCCAGGGATACTTTATTACCGGAGTGTTTTATAGCAATTGTATTAAGATGTATATGTAGAATGAATATTTAATTTAGCGTGTGTGAATGCTTTTCCGTTTTATTATCCTGTTAAGTTAAAATAAAGATTAGATTGCTATCATTTTTGCTTGTTTCTGACTGTCCGTCTGTCTTTTAGTATTTTGGTTGATTTCATCCAGTCATCTGGGTTTCCAAGGTCTAAATCACCTGTTATACGCCACACCCACGATATACGTGGCATCCGAAATTTTAATATTTTTAAGTAGGCTGGTGAGTGATCACTAGACTATTGACGGTCGGGAATTAGGAAAATCATAATGAGGTCGTACCACTTATTTTCTTGTCTTTTTTGAGGATCGTACAAAAAACCACTGGTGTTTCATCTGAATGGAAATGGCTTTGAATTAGTAAAAATATGTGAGAATGAATTATTCATAGAAAATGGAACGGACGCAATGAATATTGAGTGCTTCCAAGTGTTTGAGAATCGCGGCCAAAAGGTCATAGTAAGGACATCACCCGTGGGCGGCTTAAGTTGGGGGTGAGGATTTCTTCCGTTGCCATGGTTACTTGAGTCTGCGTTGCAGTCCGGCTGTGGAAAGGTCTTCGGGGAGTACATCCCCCTTCACTCTGATCCTGGAGAACTTTCCGTTTCCAGGGAGCTGAAAAACAAAGACGAGGCGAAAATAACGAGTGTTGAATCAAACAAAGGAAGGCTGCGGGTTCTCCCCTCCCGTCCCCCCCCCCTTTTCCTCTATCCTCGTCCGCCGCTCCCCACACCCAACCCCCAAGTGTCCTCCACTCCTCCCGTTTCTCGGAGCCACCACCAGGGGTCTTCCTGGACTCGCTTCCGTCTCCGTCCGGGGGAGGATGGCATCGTGCACCGTCGTCGTCCTGTTCCGGAGACAAAAAAACAAAAGATGATCTATCTTTCCCAGCCGGAGGAGCACCGGGAAATCTTCCCGCAGTTTTATTTCGTCGCTACATTACGATTTGGAAATGGGTTGAAAAAAATATACGCTTGGACTTTATTTTCCCTTGTTCAAGTGGAACACAATTATGTCGAACAATGAGAGGGCCATAAAGGAGCTCCGAGATGGCGGAGTTTTTATCTCTGGATGCTTATTTTTTAGTTTAGTGCTGTTTTCGATGGCACCCGTGGTTTTTAAGTTATGGCAAATCCAACGAAGCCGGAGGAAAGGAATGTGGAGTCTAGGGAACCTCTCTGTTGATAAGGAGGATTTGAGTGTTATTGCCGATTGAGACCGTTTGAGGCTCAAGTTTCTTGCTGGCTCTGCTTTTATTCCGATGGAAGGTAATGACGCTCAAGATATCGTAACGTGTTTCCATGTTTTGGTGTTAATTCCTTTCAGGGTACGCTTTCTCTCTAGATAGGATTGATCAAGATCCGTAGACTTTCCCCCCTCGTGCACCTCTACCAATATTAATTTTTACCCTTATTTATTCATTTTTTCTTTGATTGTTTTTAAAATACTCCCTAAAATATATAATGAGTACTTTTTAAATGTTACTTTATCGCGGTAAAATAGTGTTCTGCTCGTGTATCAATGCTATACAGATGAAGGGGGAAGTCAACCCTCGTAACTTTGGCAACGGAAGAACTCAACCGATGGAAAACTCGAGAATCCTAAACCCATTTCATTCGCCGGGAAAAATAAAATCCTTCTGTACAATGAATGTGATCCAAAAGGATTCTCATAATGTGAAACTTAGGCGAACGATAATGATTTTCTTTTGTCTACCCATGATGGGGAAAATTCGAACTTTTTTATTAATACATAAGCATCACGTAAGAACAAATATGCTGTTACTTGATGGTACCGTAATAATTTTTTCTCATTTTTACTTATTAGTAATTTCATTTCTATTAACAAATTCAAATATCACTGTTTGACAGCCATCAAGTCTAAAACGCTTAGCTCTGCGACAAATAATACATATTGGTCGAAAGTAAAAAGTCTTCTGAGAGAAAGCCAGTTTGTTCAGTGCATTTTGGCCTCACCAAATGTCAATCCCAATGGTGTTTGAATCTGATGTAATTAGGACGTAGGGACCAATTTCATTCCATATTCAGATTACGGTTTCTGATAAGACCGGCGATCAGAAAAATCACGTTTCTGAACCTTTTCCACGATGTTTCACTCATATTCGAACCCGAGCTACTTGGTCGCTAGCTGAGTTTGTTACCGATTGTAGTCACTATTATTCTATTAATTGAAACCCTTACTCCTATGATACAGTGCCATTTAGCATTTACCTCCCTCTTTGGTTGTTCCAGCAAATTGCAGCTTAGCGAAATGAGTTTAATTAAATAGTACCGTGTGAATGAATTCACCTGAGACGTATTTTTAAATTTTCTGTTGAATTTGGTTTATTTGTTGTTGCTATAATGTATTTTTTCCTTTGAGTCGCCTATCTCAGCACCACATTGATTTTTCTAAAAAGGGTATCCGTGTACCTCAATAGTTTTAACATCGCCTCCATGTCTCAGGGTTCCCTGATGTGAATGAGGATCGCTATTAATTCTAAAGCTGCCCTAAATGCAGGTCTCCTCTAGTCCCAAGTTTCAAAACCCGGATTCTGGAATGACATTATGAGGAGAATACCATTCCATTAGCCACTGCACTGACTCGATCCCCGAGGGAATGTTATCGCCTGAGAAAGAGGCTGGAGTGCTTGTACCACGCGTCTTTCGTGTACCATCTCTCTTCTCCTTCTTCCGTTCATCTTACAAAAAACTAGTACCTACTAGCATTGGCGTAGCTGGGGATTTTTCCAAGGGGGGGGCAGCCGTCCAGCTGTAGGCCACCGCAAGGTTTCAATTTCGCTACTCCGATTAGAGATCAACTAGCTTTTTAGTAGACACAGATTATGTGTAATTGTGTTTACGAGGAATGGCAATGAATCTATTTATCAACCTTAAAAATGATTAAAACAGTATATTTCTTCAATACTGTCGATTTTTCTGGGGTGGGCAATTAGTTTTGTAGGGTGGGCGGTGCCTACTCAACAAACTGCCCCCCCCCCCTACGACGCCCATGCCTACTAGCTACTCCTAGTCTCTCCGTCAACATCCTCCCTCCATATTCTGACCCTCCTAATTGCGCTCTGTTTTCTTCCTCCGCAACATTCGCAGCCTAGTTTCTCTCCGTCGACTCCATCTTCCACGTCTTCCATCGCCTTCATTATTTTGCTTCGCAGCCGCCCATTCCTTATTTCAACTCTGGGTTCCTCTGCGAATCGATAAAAAAGATTCGTAATGGCGAGGCGTGGCTGCTTAGATCGGCCCCGTAGAGGAAGGGGAGTATGGAAGGTGGTGGGGGAGGGGAATATGGTGGGGGAGGGGAATGAAGAGTAGAGAGAGAGAGAGAGTGGGGGGGTGATCCGTCAAACGCCGACTAACCCTCCCTCCCTCTCATCCTGTCCCCTCCCCTCCAATGCCCACCCTCATCGCCATTCACCCTTTTCCTGAGGGGCTCTCCTCCCCCGCCGAAAATATATTCACCCCTCTCCCCCCCTTTTCTTTCAAAAAAGACCCTTCCCCATCCGCAGTCCTTCCCCTCTTTCCCCACCCTCCCCTCAAAGTCCACTCCTACCTCCTTCCCCCCTTTTTTTGACGCTGGAGCGCCGTATTCTTTCTCTTTCGAATTAAGTTCAATATGGCGGAGAAGAAATGAAACTGCCGAGACGAGGTGATGGGGGAGGAAGGCGTGCGATGGTCTGACTGCACGTGGGGGAAGGTGGGCCGAGAGTGTCTTCCTTCTCCCTTCAGGAGAAGGGCAAAAGGGGGGGAGAAGGGTGAGTTTTCGAAGGGGAGGAGTTGAAGAAGCCGCGGACGAGAAAGAAAGAAAAGGCTCCGCCCAGAATCTCACGCTGGGATTTCTTTCGTTTCCCCGTCGCCATTCTTTCCCCCGTCGATGCATCCTCGGAACGTTGTTCTCATAGCTTGGAGGCCAAGACAATTTCGTCTGTAGAGTATGCGTGATTAGAGTGGTCCTCTATGTTTACTAATGTCCGGAAGAAAACGGACTTCAGAAACCCTCCGCTGGGATTTCTGTTGCTTATCCGCAGTCAGTCTTTTCTCGAGATGCTTGAGCGAAACGTGGTTTTTAAAGCATCGAGGCTAAGACGATTTTGTTTCAATATTTATAATTATGATAGCTCTGTATGTTCGAATGTTGCAAATAATAGAGACCTACCCCTGTTTTTTCATTTTACTTGATACTGACGGAGGGACAATTTTGGACACATCACCTGTAATTTAGAGATACCGCAACGGTGTTGAAAACTCGCATTTTAGGAAATAATTTGTCCAAGTATTTGAATGTTACAGTTGTACGGCTCGTATGCCTTGAGTAATGTTATTTTGCAGTCTTTTAGATTTGTACTACGCCAATTTGAGTACTCGTAATTCGCCGGCGAATGATTCCAGAAGGCTAAATAATTTTCATTTGATGAGTGGGAGCAACATTATTTTCAATATTGTCGGTGTTATTACGTCATCATATTGAAAAATTTGGAAATTTCATGGAGGTATAGCATCGGGGATCAGAGGAAATTCATCGCAGATGTTGATGGAAAATACTTCATGGTATCACCTTAAATTCATACACCTTCTGCTGCCTGCATCTTAGTATACTTTACGAGTATATGGTAGCTAACACCACTCATACGCATAAAACGTTTTCATTGGTGTAATTTATATCCTAAATCCTTCCAATAATCAACCAACATCCATATTCAACATCTTCCAACATCTTACCAAATGTTTGCTAAAAACTGTCCTTCTTAGATGCAGAGTTATAAAAGGAAAATGCATTTTTGTCAAATGTAGCAAATGTAAGTGTCGTTGCACTACCGCTACACGTAGGTACCTAAAATTACCGGATAATATATACACCATTTTCTTTTTTGCGAAAATAAACTATGGAGAGGAAAAAAATGTAAGTGGAATATGATTTCAAATTTCTCATTTTATCTCTGAGAAAGATTTGAGGACTCGGAGAACGACGGGAATCCGTTGCATGGTAAATTATTAAAGGAGAATCGAAACACAGCCTTTACGTGTTAGATTGCTAGATAGTTAAGTTGTGGATTCGTTTTCTAGCTTCCCGTAAGAGTTTCTAACTTCTGGAAGAGATCGGAGAAGCAAATATTCACAGTTGATGACAAGGACGAATTCTACATTTTCCTAATTTTTTAAGGCGAGATAAGTTTTGATTCTTAGCTTAAAAATTAAATTTACTGGAAAATTGAACACTATTGAACTGCGGAGCCACTTAAAAGTTCCTTAATTATCCTTCATGCCGAAATGTGTCGATCCCGTATTGGGGTGTACATTCTTATCTAGGACATATTCAATTAATCAAAATATTTGGCATAAAGTGCGGCAGAATTAGGAATGAACGTAGCTTCTGCCTTCGAGTTTCATTCTCACGGACAACCATTAGTTCAAAACAATTCCCCTGAATATCTGAATGTCTATTTTCAGACGAAATAGATGTGCAGTGTTTTTTTGTGAGCATGAATTGAAAATTTTAGCCGACCTTTTTTTCAAGTTAGAATGTCGAAAACATTTATTCGATGGATTTAGGGCCTTTTTGACCAGAGGAAAGGGAGTACTGGTAGTCTTCACCTTGAAGAGTAGGTAATTACGATTCAAAGATAAAATAATTGGATATATCTCATGTAGAGGAAAGTTTTGACAACTTGATTAACAGAAATCTTTCACAAAAGTTTTACTTTGTCAGCGGATATTGTCTGCGGTGTGTATATATTACTCATTCTTTGATAACCTAAAAAGTAGTGTTATTTAATACAGTGTTTATTTTCGAACTGAGAGAACATTCATGACGAAAAAAATAATACTTTAAATATTTGAGGCAGTTACTGTTAACATTGAGGTCATTTTAGGTGTTCAATATCTGTGAGGTAATCAGGAAGAAGGTACTGGATTCAGAAAATCTCCAATGTCTTTTGTCATGCAACCTTAATGTCAGTGAAATTTACTTATTTTCACCTTACGAGGTTTATGACAGCTTTTATTGGTACTTTTGTGGTTTAAAGTCTCCTCTAATCTTGTTTGAGCAGTCGCAATAGTCAGGGATAAGCTGAAGGAGGTTATGCTTTTATGTCATCGGAAATACTTCTGTAATACATGGACTTTTGGTAATTGGGGTATTTCCTGGCTAAAGCTGTTGTTGACCGTGATTTTAGCGGCCGCCAGAGCTTTAGGGGTTGGGGGCGGAAGCTTTAAGGTTGAAATCGCTTCGCGCAATGAGTAGAATGACAGAACTTTACGTCATTTCCCCTTTAATGGCCCCCTTTACTCATAATCTGCTGCCGGTTTTCCCGTATTTCGGGATTCACCTCGCGAGGGGAAACGAGAAGAAACCTCATTTCGGGATCGCCTTGTTAACTCTCGATGCGTAAGGAAGCAATGAAGATGTGAAGGATGTGTACGTTGAGCCGGGGTTTTTCCACTCTATGCTATAGGTATGCTTATCTTATTTTAATAGCGTTGTTGGTATTTCGATGCAAATACCGCCTTTAGTAATCCTTCATTCATGGGAGCTCCCATAATATTGATAGCATGTTTTCATCTAGTTGAAGGTAGAATTATGTCTGATAACTCAGAAAAATAATTAATTATTCACTATGGTTTTTGGCCGTTTCTTAATCATGTTTTTATCAGTCTCTGTTCTCCTATCAGTGTCCTCTTGTGCTCTTCATCTAAAATATGGAAGGATCGGACTACTGTCACGTTGCTCAGAGTTGAAAATACAGTGAAACTGAAAGAATATGTAGATCGGTATGGCATTTTTAGCCGTTGATAACTTTATTCATTTGCCGAAAAAATGTTTCCTCGTCGTACCATCCCTAACTTTGGCTAGCGCTCGATCAAGACCAAAAAAAATAACTTTCATCTAAATGAAACCTTTTAATATACTTAATACAACGCATAAAATTTGACGAAATCCGATTAATGAATATCAGGGGAATTAGCTTCCAGTATTATAAAATTTAGAGCTCAGTAAAGAGCACCTTGCACTATGGGAAGCGATTCTTATCCGTGATGTGTGAAAATACTGCGTAAACACGTGTCATTCCCTTCCAGTCTCGCTTCTAGGTTTCTCTCATACTCACTTGCAAAGTCTCATACTCACTTGCTCTCATTTTATTTTCTCAAGGAATGCTTTCACAAATCGTATTTTTAACAGTACAATATAATTATCTCTCGTACTTTTTCGCTTCCAGTGCGACTTAATACATTTTAAAGCTTAAAAGCCAAATTCTCAGAATATGATCAAAAATAGTAAATATCTGTGAATCATATGAATATAATTAATTTTCATTATAAAATTAGCTAGAGTTAATGATGCAACATTTTTATATTTTTTCCTAATTTCGGAGCGTAGAAAATAGTTTTATGTAAATCTGTAATTTGTGTGCTGCTTAGTCCACGTCAATCGTATTAAATTGCGATTCAAATTACGTTGAAATTGGCTCTTTGGTTGGTAAAAACTTATGTAAATAACAAAGTATTTACCCTTCATTATCAATGAAAACAGTGAGAAACTCGAGAAACAAATATTATTTCAACATTGCCAGAGGACTCGAAGAAAAATACAGTTTCCATTTGCTTTCAAATATGCATTACTCCCAGTTTGCGGTTTTATTTATGTGTTCTGCACGCGCACGTGATTATTACGGACATAAAATAATAAATGGAAATATATTTTGCAATTCAGCGAACTGATATTAATTCCAATTTATTTATTATGGATGCCGTCTAAAATGTAGTCACGCCGCATCTGGCGCAATGCAATTTCCTTGTGTCAAGGATCTCCATAATGAATTGCCATATTGTTACCGCTATAAAATAACATTTAATCCGAAATTTGAACGCAATTCGAAACGAAAATAAAGGAAAGCAACTAATCAATGTGATTGGATGAAACCAACTCGATACCGTTTTTAAACGATCTCTTTGCGAACAGAGCATTTTGTGACCTTATTATATTTGGAATGAAATTTTTTAAGCAAATTAATGAAATTCCTTCTTGAAAATCAGTCATAAATAATGACTCAGTTGATCCACGTCCTCATACAGCAGATAGACCACCATTGGTCAAAGAAAAATTGTCATTTTTTATGATTGACTTTGTGCAGTTTATTTCGGGGGAAAAATAGTTTTCATGCAATCAATCGCACTTTATTATCGTCATCATATGAAAATAAACTAAGCCATTTTTCGTGTTAAAATCTATTGAAGATCCTTGACTTTTTAAGGAAATAAATTTGATATTAATGGAAGTGAGGTAAAGAATATCGCAGCAGTGTATGAGAAGTAAACAAAAATCGTGGTTCTCTGGCAATTATGTCAGTTTGATGAATAGTCCCCTTGCTTCAATAATACTTCACATTCCGTATGTGGTTTGGTATTAAAGCGACTTTGGCTGAATTTTTTAAAGATGCACTTCCTATAAAGTTTTTTATCTCTTTGTATCACATCAATGTATTTCTTCGGGTTAATTTGGGCTCTGTAATATTACTACCGTCTTTCAACAGTTAGCTGTGGATCATCAGCGTTTCCCTCTGTTTTCTTGGCTATCTTTTAGATTTGTGCAAAGTTTTACAATTTTTGGAGAAAAAGTTTTTCAATTTTCGCTCAAAAGTGTCTTCACTATGTAGACTATTTGTTGTTGCCAATCTAAATAATTTTTTCCGTGTAATTTATGTTCCAAATTCTCATAGTGAACACTTGTGCATTTAAAAGTATTTATACTAAAAAAAGGAGCGTCTTAAATATTTTGAAAAGCCGTGTAAACATTATTACATTGTCATTTTCTGTAATTTCCTGCATGTAGTTCACTTAGATGTAGATGCCATAGATGTAATTTTTTTGATAAAAGCGTGCTACTATTCGGGCAAGGGATCAATGTAGCCTGGGGTCACTCGGCATTTATTCTGTAAATTAAAGGAACATGGTTAAACTCTCGCGCTGGGCTATATTTTACATGGCAAGCTTCAAATTGTGAATCGCCAACTCTTGAGTATCTGCTGAAAAAAAGTGGTTGAGGCGTTCGGTTGTGGGCTTAAGGACGCGTTCCCTTTCATAATCGCGGGGCCGACTGGGCAAGGGTGGAGCAAATGTTGGTAAGAATGGAGGAGGGTGAGGGGTCAGGATGCGGGTGCATGCGTGACCACGTGCCCAACTGGTTTCTCGATCTGCGCTGGGTAAGGCGGCGGTCGCCCTTTGTCCGATCCCTTGGGCTCTGTTGAAGCGCGAGCCGGCCTCTCCCCTGGGCACGCCATCATCCAATCTCTCGACCCCCTCTCCCCGCTCAGATCACCCCAGCCATCATGTGGCCGGTTCACCTTTTGCCCACTTCGCATTCAAAGTGGACCGGACGGACCGGTCTTCCGGGTTTCCATCCCACTAGCAGTGACCCTAAGCGAGCAAAAAAATAATGCGCACCCTTTTTTATAGACTCCTCCTCCGATTCCTTCTTGGGTGCTCATGACGGTCACTAGGACGAAACCTTCAACCCTTATTCTCCTCCCGAAAAGGGTCCTCTCTGTCCCTTCCTCTCCCCATATAGTACGCGATGGCTCTCTTTCTTTGGATACAACAGCCCTTCCGTTTCCTACCAGGCTCGTGCGCTGGTAGACTTTTCGCTATTTTTTTATCAATGCTGACTCACAGACCCTGGTTGTATTTTGAGGACCTACATCCCCTGATACGTATATGTAGGAGATACGTCCCATTAGTATGGGTTTTAGGCATGCTAATCAATGACCTATGGAAAGGGGATGTTTATGAAGGATTCATATATCTATTTCAGAGAAATATGGTAAAACCTCTGTAGATATGTAATTAATTTCGTGGAAAAGGTTAAGGATTTGATAAATACGTTATCTTCGAAAGCATTTACCTGATGAAGGCTTTTAAAAGGTATACGCTGATTAGAGTAGAACCCTCAGAAAACGATAGAGTTTTGACTAAAAGGAGTGAAAAGCATTGTACCTTAGGTACATACAATGAAATGTAATAAGTAAAGTACTTTTTTAGAGGAATCGGTTCGCTTGAAGACTGACACAACGATAATTATTTGCTGTTGGAAGATGACCTGGCGTTAAAACCTGAGATATTATCCAATGCGTTTAACGAGACGTTTCATGAAGTTATAAGGGGATATTAACGAGAGTCGCCGCAGTTATGCTATCACGTAATCATTTCTGTTGAGCAACTAAATTTGGCATCTAGGATTTGTGTATAAACACAATATAGGCAGATGATTGGCGTAAATGATGGAAATCGAGTAATAAGCTCCATTTACTTTTCAGGCCACATAATTGGCATAAGAACGTAAAAAATGGCGTCAGTGGAGTTGTAAGTTCAGGGAGTGTGTAAATTAAATAAATTTATAGTATCCCTGAAATAAAAAGTAAATTTATAGTATCCCTATGTAAGTTCGTCGATTCAACATTTGGTTCTTTTGCTGGCCTTCTGCACTTGAGAGTTACAAATTTTGGAACCTCAAATTTGTTATGTACATACATAAATACAATCGTGAGTAAATGCATGAAAAGTTGGTGGCATTGGCTGTTTCACCCTATGTTGAGAATTTTGATTCACATCTTAGGCAAAGTAAATAGGAAGGCTGTGGTAGAGTATCCATCAGTATTGGTTATAAGCCCTCTAAGTATTTTCATCAAGAGCCGCTTTTGGTTGTGTTCTTACGTTGGGTCCTGACTTTTTATAGAAAAATGCTCCCTACCTCTAAGCTTTTAGGGGGTAGTTGGACGAGTTTTGTTTTTTGGTGGTAAGGTGCGCTCCCTGAAAGACCCTCATTGCGTTCGCTTTGTTCGTGTTGGCAAAAAAAGAAATCTCGCACCCTTGTCCATTGGCCGTGGCGCGTGCTCCTCTCCGGAGGATGCCTCTCCCTGACCCTCCCCACGGCGGTGGCCATTGTGCCCTCCTCCTGGGCGGCAGATGGACGCCGTGGCGGAGGGTGTGGCCGAGAGAGAGGGGGCGCGCAGGTGGGCCGCCGCCGGCCTTTGGGGAACGCCCCTGTCCAGGGGCCGAAGCGCGCGAAAGAGGCGCCCATTCCTCGCCCGCGCGAAACTGGTCTCGAAAACGATGCATTGTTTCGGAGGGGGTGTAAAAAATGTTCCCTACGCGCTGTGGGCCCACGTGTGGCCAAGGGGTTAAGGGTGGGTTCGGGCGCCTAACCGCTCGGCCTACAGGGCGCGCCCAGCGATCACGAGGTGGCAAGAAGACGGGAGCTACTGACCCTCCACGCGTAATCCAACCCTTACTGTCTGTCTGCTTCGGGAGGATCATCAGTCCTCAAGAGTTTGGTCGAAATGTCAAGGAAACATCGTTAATTTTATTGCTTTAAGAATGTATACTATTGCAATGAAAGTAACCACCGAATAATAGTTTCGGAGCCCATTGAAGAACCTTATCTTCTTGGAATGCAGTCAAATAGCCTATGGACCACGGGCTATGGTATAATAATAGAAATGATATTTAAAATTATATTAGAAATTATTTAATCATCCATTCAATACAAGTAATTTCTCTACCAAAATAATCGGATGCTTAGAAAAGACTGAAGGTTTAGATGAGCGTTGGATGACAGAAACATGTTCGGAAATTATCTCTACCACATTTTCGGATCCTTAAGGATTTGACTGTTTTCTAACATGTTCATGGGCTTTTCTGTGTTGATAATGAAATTCTTTAATTTTCATGTCATTAAGTCAATTGTATGCTAACTATCTTTGAAAGCACTAAAATTTCCAAGTTGGGCTTTTCGATGATCAGGCTCCACGAATTTATTACGGTGGACATTATGAGTAGGCCATCCGAAGACCTTTTACTCGCTGACCTTTAATGTCGAATTCTAGGTTAATGATGGCACCAGGCCACTCTCTAGTTCTTCATCTTTTTTGTTATTTAAGGCAAATGGTCTGTGTCAGTGGGCTGAATTGAAAGACTACCCTCGTTTTTGTTTAAGCGTGTGCGAATAATATTTTTCTGCTTATTACTATAATTGTCGTTATTTTGGTCGAATTTAATGAAATTATGATTACAATTAGATACAGAAAAATAATTAAAATGGCGATACTTGTTTTTCGAATTAATGCCACGCTCCTGGTGCCATGCTGAGTATTACACGTGAATGTATGTCCGCATATCTCTAGAGAAATCATGTTGAACAAATATAAGGTATGTTAATTAGAAACGTGGCTCGTTGTGTATTTTAAATTGTTGTCCTTTATAATTTATATTAAATACGTACATAATATTTTGTGCTTAGCATGATCGTGAAACATTCATTTTCGTTGCCCGATTTGGCATTCATGGGCTAAAAATAGGTGGATCCTGGAGACCTTAGAGATAGCCATGCTTAGCCGAAGTAATTACTGTGATACACTACAGCATTACAGCCATGGCAAGCAAGGCTACAGCAAAGTGCTTGCCGAAGAGTTGGGAAATGAGCAATAGAAGCCAGAGTTCCTAATTCTAATTTCATAATGCGTGCAAGAGAAATGCGAAGTAAGTGATGTTCCTTATTATCGTTTATTTCCTCTTCATCTTCGAGGTCTTCTTCGCTGATTTCTCGCGCAATAATGATAATTTAGTCTAACAGGATGTGCCATAACTAGCAAAAAAACTGAATAAAACATTAAATGTACTACGAATATTCGTATCGTATTCTATATTTTCATTTGAGTCTTTATTTTAATTTGCTTAAATTTATTATTTATTATTTTTTACTTATTAAAAATGTATTTATTTAAAATTTATTTTTATTATTACTATTTAATTTATTATACATAAATTTACGTACATTGTGGCATGCTAAAATATGTCTTTTACGGTTTAATATGAATAATGTCAGAAAATACAATATCTACTACTTTAAATAGTGCCAAAATTACCCATTGATAAATTTGATTTAACTATCCAATTACTTAATTTTTAAAGTGAATTATACATTTGGAGAAAGGTGATGAATGCATGTATTTGACTATTGGAAATAGGAACAGAAACTGAGATAGAGCTGCGCATATGTTAGTCTTCTCTAATGGAGATCATTATGAAAACAGCTGAATTTTGAAAATGGAATGGAGTGCTACCGATAGCTACATCTAACAATTATTGAAGACATTTAAGTGCAGAGAAATGTCTAAATTTCATTGATTACTGCTGTGCTCAGTATAAACTTCTTACTTGATCAGATATTTTCAATATAGGATCCGATACTTTTTGTAAATTATGTGAAGAGCATTTTAAACCAAGATTAGAGCGGGAAAAATTATTCGTGGAACCAAATACGTGTTTCGTGATAAATTAGTGTTTGATGAACTAATTGAAGAGTTATTTCTATCTTTCATGTGTTCTTAATTTTCTTTCTTGAAATGTCTATGTAACTTTTAGTAATGTAATTTTCATTCTCAGTCGTTATTATTTCTTACGAGACGGGGTTCATAGCTCTCCTTTGCCTGAGTAAAAGTGGAGACCGCATTGGTCAATTAGGAGACTATAATTGTGCTCAAAGCTAAGTAGAAAATATATAACCGGCCAAAGCTGATATGAGGAAAAAAAGGGAGGAATCAGGCGAGATGTTGTGGAATATGAAAATAATAAGAACTATGTTGAAATTGCATCGCAGGAAAATTGCATCGTCATAGTTCTAATTATGATCTGAGGAAGACCATGCAAATACTGCGTTAAAGCCGAGGCTGATTCTTCTTCTAATGCCTCCTCTTTCTGCGTCAATCGTGTAATTTTATTAAAATCTCTAGTGCTGAACATTAATTATTTTTATTTAAGACTCACGTATCTACATTAGGCCCGTATGAAACCCTTAACCAGGTGCATGACCGGAGATGATTGCACGAACATACTGGAGACAAGACTGGGTAAAACGCTACGGTTATGTTCTAAGAGCTACTGACTGAATGATCATGTTTGTTACTGTATCGTTGAGATAAAAATAACTCAGAAACTATCCTGTTCTGGAAATGAATTTATCCTTGACAAAACACGGGGCTTTAATGATTATATAATTTAGAATAATGGTCTACGGTATAATTAAGACGAGCGTACTATTCTGCCAAAAAAGATTTTCCCGCATTTCCATGATGAGCACCTCATACGATCGGGGGCTTTGCGTCAAGAAAACTTTGCTCGAGCTGGGATTTGCTCGCGTCGTTGTGTTTCTCTGTGTAAAATATAGAGCCGCACCTGCAATTCAACCCCGGCTCCATCCGGAGGTGCCATCTTCTCCGAAGAGCATCTCGTCCTTTTCTTTCGCAAAACAACCGTGGGATGTCTCGGGAAAAGGACCGCCGCTCTTATCTCTCGACGCTACTGCCGTTGCCGCTCCTCTTCTTCCATTTTCCCTTCGATTGCCCCCTCCACCCACCCCTCTGCACTCCTCCAACCCTCCTGCCCCTCCATTCCCCTCCCACCGTAACCCCTTCCTCCCCTTCCTCTCACTCTGCAAACCCTTCCCCGTTCGTCCCTCTGCGACCGCACGGACGTCCTTCCGTCTCCTTGCTCGCGATTCCCTTCTTCGTCTTCCGCTGTTCATTTTTTGGTATCCTCAAATCAATCGCGCAGCGCGTGAGTTACAGGGGTTGATATTTTTCGTTGGTGTCGTAGAAGTGGAATATGCTATTTTAAATCAATAAACTTTTTTAAAAACTACTTCTTTTTGAAATAACACACACGACCCGAGTTTCGATGAGTAATCACCCCTCCTTGAAAAATGTAAAGATCAGATAGACAAAATAGGTAGATGTGGGGTATATGTATTAAAGCACAGTGAGTGCAATGGTGTCTACGTGGGACAGACAGGAAGAAGCTTAGGTGTGAGAAAAAAAAGAACATTTAAGTGCTTATAAATATAAAAATGATACCAAAAGTAATTTTGCTAAACACTTGTTATGTTGCAACCACAAGAGTGATTTTGAACTGGAGATTTTTAAACTTTGCAATGACCAACGCGAACTGGACTCACGGGAACAGCTAGAAATTTGGAAAATCATGAATGACCCTGAACCCATTACCCTGGACATTAATGAGTGCCAGTACCCATCCTTCTCCCTTATCCTGGCCTTTGAGTACACATCACGACGAATACCATAGGTACACAAATAAAACATTGATATAAAGGCCTGATGATGATTACAGGGAATAGAATGAGTGAATTACTGTTAGTCACATACATTGTACTGTTATACCTTACCAAATTCATGTCTTTTAGAAGTTTGAACGTTATGTACTGATTTATTGAGTTTAATTTATAAATGATAGCATTAAATGCAAATTGACCTTTGTTAATTCTACATAAAAATGTAATAAACTGCTAAGATTATTAAAGATTATCTTTTATTTCGGACATTGTTTTTTTTTCTGTCACATACTATCCGTCGTTCCTTCCATGAATTCTTTGTCATTTCAGCCTTGGGAATTTCATAAGTAGTAAAATTATCCAAATGAAAAAATATAAATAACTAATTTGAACTGCCGCCAGTTTTGCTATTCAATTGGCCGCCATGTTGCTACTGAAGAGCTGACTAGCGGCTCGTATGAAAAGCATTCGGGTCTCTAAAAGAAACGTAAACTATAGGGCCTTATGGAAGTGGACCTTCCCATTCTATTCCCTCATGATTACTCATAGAAACCCGGGTTATGTGTGTGTTATTTAAAAAAGAAGTGGTTTTTATAAAAGTTTATTTATTTAAAAATTACGATGCTATACCACCAAGTTTCACCAGTACAAGTTAATTTTGTGGAATATGCTGTTGAGTCAGGAAAGTCAAGTAGAGGATGCGGAAGAAAGCATGTAAGAGGATCAGGCACTTTCTCGTCGTATTACATTCGTCAAGTATTCTTAAGTCTTACCGTAGGCCAAGGGTTCCGTACTGGCCGACGTTTCAATGTTCGACTGGAACATGTGCCAGAAAGAAAACGCTCGTGTTAAACGCCGAAACATCAGGCCTGTATGAAACCCTTAACCCGGTGCATGACCGGAGTTGATTTCACGAACATACTGGAGACAAGACTGGGTAAAACGCTACGGCTATGTTCTAAGAGCTACTGACCGAAGAGTTTGGTTCAAGTTTGGTTTCTTTTATGTTTACTGATGTTCATATTTTATTTTTTGAATAGACATCATCCGTCGTTGACTAAAAGAATTTAGCTAGGAAATGCGCTAGTCGTAGAAAAAAATAAGGGCATCATTGAGATAAAAACTCTCTGAAAATGGAGGAAGCCAATCTGAAATGCAAGTACATGATCGTACGGATAAACAGTGCTGCCTTATTCTATTCCGCAACGTGCTTTTCCCGTGATATTTGGATAATTGAATCAATTGGTTTTGAAAGCCACTCTGGGTTATAATAATTGAATGCTGCTCAACTTGATTTAGGCACCAGATATTATAATTTTCGTAAAATTATGCATGGTGAGTGAGAGTGAGTATGAGCAACGAGAGAGTCCCTACTTTGATTTCAGAAAATCAAGTTTATTTTACGTCCATAATGGCATGTTAATTTACCACAGTAGGCATTAAATTACCTGAGCGCGGAATGTTTAATCTCTGCCTTTGGAGTAACTTCAGAAGATAGGTGCGTGTCATTTTTCTCACCTTTGTTGGATGCAATTCGGTCTTATTTTGCGACATTTTTCGCATGTGGTGGTGAAGGCCACTTTGCCAATGATTTGTTCAGCATTATTTATGGTCTTCAGCAAAGTACTGGCCATTGCAATGCACTTTCAAACTCTGTTTTTTCTTCGGTGAATTATCCCAGGCTGAAGAAGGGGCATTTTCCTCTCCGACGTTCTCCTTCCTTCGTCTTCACTCGCCGCTCTTTATCAAAGACTCCTTTCTCGCCTTACTCTTCCCTCCCTCTCCCCCTCCTCTTTGTCTCTCACAATGCGGGGGAGGGGAGGCGTCCCTTATCGTCGCCGCCCCCCGCCCTCACTTCTTCCGCCTCCGCCCTCACCCGCCCACCCAACGACCACCCATCCTCTCCTTACCCCGGCTATTCTCCGGAGGCTAATTCCAGAAAAAAGCCGAAACTTGGATACGCTGCAGCATTCCTGCCTTCCTTTTATTTTTCCCGGGACGCGATAAAAGAAAAGGAGCGGCGTCATAATACTGGTCCAACAACAAAGGACTATCTCCTCTAATTATTCGCTCTTCGCTCTAATTAATCCCCCCTCCCCTATTCTTTAACCCTTCCCCCCCTCCCCATCGCTCCTTGCTTTGCCCTACTTCCCCAATCCCCTCGCACAAATTCCCCCTCCCCTCCTCTCCCTACTTATCCTTCCGACTCTCTTATTATTTTTTTTCACTCGCCCTCGCCTTTCGCTTTTCATTTTTTTCCCTCATCTTCATTCCCCGGCTCCAATTCTCCTTCCCTGCTCGTCCTCCGCGCCGCTCCCGCCGCTCCTCTTACCACTCGAAGCCAAGCAGGAAGGGTCGGGCTAGGGTTTTTCTGAGGGTGCGACGGGGAAGCGGCGAGGTGGGGCCTCCGAAGGGGCAGAGGAAGAGCCGCTGGCTGGGCAGAAACTTCTCGGAGGCGAGGCGGAGGGATACTGCATGCATGAGAGCTCGCCGAGACGGCTCGATGCGTGGTTGGCGAAATGCATGATTCTTGGATTGCTTGTGCATTCTGAATTTGTACCTTGGGGGATGCATGGAGGGGTGCACATCGATTTGTAGTGCGTATTAGCATAATCATCCTCTCTCTTCTCGGTGAAGAATGAAAATAATAATAATGTTGTACACCGAAGACGGTGAAATTCGCCATGAAAAAATCATTTGACTTGACCGGGATTCGAACCCGGATCTCCCAATTGCCGGTCAGGTATGTTATGCAGTTACACCACCAAGCCATCTTAATTCAAGGCGAACTTCAGCGGGGGAGGTTTATTGTTTAGGTGATTAACACACCTGACCGGCAATTGGGAGATCCGGGTTCGAATTCCGGTCAAGTCAAATGATTTTTTCATGGCGAATTTTACCGTCTTCGGTGTATAACTTCGAACCCGTGCGCGTGACTGCGTACCACATAATTTGTGTAAATGTAATGATTGGAAAAAAAATAATGTTGATCATTTAATCGGAGATGACATTTTTACGCAAATGCTGCTTCGCGATTTCTCATGAATATTCCATCCTTTATAATTCTCCCCTCCGCCGGTTCTGGACTCATTCGCTCACTACTCCGAGGATCAACATCCTGGCTGTTGAGTGACGTGAAAATAATCCAACTGGTGTAAACCGGTTGTTCATTAAATCACAAATTGTGAGATCCATATGGTTTTATTAAATTATGTGCCACATCGGAGCCGTAAAATAGTCTGATTTTGATTTAATTCTTGACTGTAAATGTTGGGCTGTATTATAATGTTTCCTTTTAAGAAAAATAATCCTATGGTATTTGCTCATTTGGGTGCCGTGGCTTCTGACTGGGTTTTAATGGCTCTAATCCAGATGGAGCCCTCGGACACCCACAGATAAACCAATGTGCGTAATTTTCTGGTTACCAGGTATTTTCTACAAACTTCATTCTAAAATGGGAGATAATTTAGTATTTAAATTAGAATTGACGTGCAATTGCATATACCATCAGCTTCTTTCTTGAATGAGCCTACCTTGAATACAGTAATCGAATCGCTCCAAATTGGTGTAGACTTAAAGACAGAAATACTGATGTCAGGCAAATCTGGCCAGCTGTTATTGGTAATTCACTGCGTGTTGGACTACTGACAGGAGGTTTGGGGTTCTAACTAGGAGAGGCCTTCGTGAACGGCCATCTAAGCCCTAGCTGGGTTATTTTCTGGGCACCATTTCTCTCTGAGAAACCACTGGCGGGAGAGGAAAAGAAAGAGGCCCTTTGATCTGGTGAATGTATCTCCCATTGAGGTTAGCAGTTGGTGAGTTCCCCCGTCACTGAAAAAACCTACCTTCCGTTAAGGGAATATTTGGTTGTTTAATTGCTAATCACCCGAATGTAATCAATAGAAGAGCATTGAAGAAAATATTAGCTCATTTTTTATTTTAGAAATTCTAAACAGTGCGTCAATCTTGGAATGATCAGCACAATTTTGCAGTATTATATTTAATATGTGGTTACTTAGCACACTTTTTGAGACTTAATTCAGATTGCTGAATTGATAGAAGGATAAATTTAACATGATATACCTATTCAACATATCTTTTTATTGTTGCTTTTGAAAGAATTTACGCATATTGCCAAGACTTGTGGTTACCTCGTCTACTCATGATTGGTATTTTAGTGCCAACTTAAGTAGAATGAGACGTAAAGGTCGGAGGAATGAAAACAGGGAGAAAACTATGCAGTAGATAGCGCAGTACAATTAATATATACAATATAAGTACCGAGGAATTCTTTTTCCAATAAAAGAAAGTGGTCATTTGCATGTTGATTAGAAAATATTTTTTTTGTTCTCGGACTGAAAATGTTATCAAATGGTCATACCCTAATTTATTTGTTCGTGGTGTAATGAGTTGTGCAAAAAGATAAATTTCTATGCATTTTAATTTAAGGTAATGCTGTGTGGGAAGATTTTTATCCCTCGTTTATTTCATCTTGCGTAAATATCTGAAAAATAAGTGGCGACATTTAAGGTGTGAATAATAAGAGTCACTTGTTCTGAGTGACCGTAAATCGATTTTTTAAACTTGGCGTCTTTGTCTGATTTACTTTGCTTATCAAGAGGGTAATAAACATCCGGAATATCCCTTATCGTCTGATTTACCTTTTCCCACTCAATACGGCTATCTATGAATACCAAAATGTGTGTTTACGTGTTCATAGGATGAAGAGGTATAATTTATGGAATTTCAGTCAATTCTGACCATGCATCGGAATAGTAACGCTTAATGGGTGGTTTAAATACATTATATGAAAATCAGTAATACCATTCTGCCAAGCAGAGGACGAAACTGTTTTCCCGTTCTTGGAAAAGGAAGTTAGAAAAGCAAAGTTAAAGCATAGTTTAGCGTTAAAAATATTTATGAAGGCGATAAAATATTTCGCTAGCATAACGAAGGATTGATATCGTTACGGTTTGCGAGGGGATGATGAAATTCACTTCGAGGGAAGACGCTGTTGAGGGGACGATGTAAAAATAATAAAGGGCTCGGAAATAAGGGCGAGGGAGGGGGTGGAGTGGGGCGTTAAGAAGATGTGAAAGGAAAATCGTGTTTGTAAAATAAGAAACCAATGGCGAATGAATATTAATAAAAATGAAACAATGGAGAGAAAATAAGGTGGGATGGCTTTCTGGAAGGCTTTTAAAACTCGGGAGGGGAAAAAAGGGAAGGGAGGAGGTGGGGATGAGAGAGGAGAGGAGCAAAATGGAGCAAAAGAGATTAAAAGTGAGGGCACGTGGAGGGGTGGAGAGGGGGGCGAGAGGGGGGGGAGAGGAAATAAGGGGTGGGGGCGGTAGTTTTGAAGGCTTGGAAGTTGAAAGGTCAACTTCTTTTCATTTGCACCTGAAATTAATGGTCCAAGGAATTTCTCTGAATGGCTCAACTTCTTTTTCCCGTAGATTTATAAGACATTTTATCCTTCTTCGCCTTGATGACTGAAATGAAACGTATTCTTTGACGAAGTAAAGCATGCAGAAAGCATTTATTAAGAATCTCCTAAATCCCTCGTCTCTTTCGCGGGAAAGAAAAATTTACAATCCAAATTCGGAGCAAGTTTGTGTTGTCATTAGATTTTTCCTGGGATAATGAACGTCTCGAGCAGAGAAAATAGACTTTTCCGCACCGGAGTCGTTTTTCTTGTCTTGCATGAGTTATAACGGACATAGCGCGTAAGTTTCATTAAACGAATGAAGTGCACATTTTTTATTGGTTAATTACGCACACGGGAAACTAGCTTTTTGATTTTGTTATGATTTATTTGTTTTTATGTGACAAGAAGTTTACTCTGAGCTCATCGATTTTCCTTATTCATCCCTAATTTTGAAGGAATAAACTTTATTGTTATCTTGACTAAATGTACCTTGTATCGTTTACACAACTTTTTATGGTATATTTAAGTATTCAGAAGACATTTAAATCATATAACTTCTTCTTAACTGTTTTACATCGTCTTGTCCTCAAAATTGTACATAACAATGGCGCAATTATGTGAATATCGATCCACTACAAAATATGACTGGGTTAATATTATCATAGATGTGATATTATGGTATTCGGTAGCTGTATTTAAATTAGTAGATAATTTAATGACGGGGAATCGAGTTAAGATAATTAAATTGGTCATTTCAATACATTAGGATATTAAAATTTGCTGGTTTTTACTTAATTTAATTTGAAGTTTTTAAGTTGACGAATATTGGTGTAGTGAAATTTTCCACGTTCCTATGGTATATCATAGGCTTAAATAACCTTAATATAGGAAAAAATTAAGACACGTACAGTAGGAATATCCTTTTGGTAGGCTTCGATAGTTCAAGTACTAAATTAGTTGTTTATCTTTTTCACTTGTTAAAAATAATTTTAATGCCTCGATCGATAAATGATTCCTTATTTCCTGCATCTTGTCCCATTATTCAATCATAATATGGATTACTAGGTATCCCGTGCGAAAATTTCGCACTTTCTCGCTATCAGGGAATAAGTATGTTAAGGAAACGGTGTAATTGGATTTTAAATAGAGAAGAAGGTGTATCATAAAGTACTTTTTTATACTTGTTTTCTTGCAAAAATATACAAAACATATGAATACAATACAGGCAAGAGAGTTTATCGAAACTTTTAAGTCAAATTAATGGGTAAATAGTGAAATTTGAGATTGAGATTGTATTTTTCGTCAGAAGCCGGTGATTCAACGTTTAAAATGATACCTCATTTATCACTGTAGGTGCAGTATTAACGGAGCATATACGGAATGACAGAAAAAGACCTTTCTGTAATAATATATATGATGATAAGATCAATATGTAGTGCTGGGCATTGCAAGACAGCACACTTTTGGAATTATTTTATATATTTAAATATTTAAGAAGTTGATGATTAATCACAAAATGGCGTCCGAAACAAAGAGTTGATTTGAATATGAAGTCTCATGAATGGTAGGTAACGTCTTCTAAGATCCTTATGTGTTCTATGGTACACGACTGTTGAACAGAAAAGAATCAATACTCAATTAGAAAATTCAAGAGAATGAATGAAATATTATATTCCTTTTTCTTGTTACGAAATTCAGTGGCGCACAAATGACTCCCATTCAGAGGAAAACTCCTTTGCTTCTTTGGGTAAAACTGAGAAATCGCCTTCCTCCGAGCCCCGTCTGCTACCCGTTCTACTTGTTGTACATTTAAATTCGTATCGAGCATTGTTAAGCGTGAGGGTCCCTCTCTCGGCCCTTTTCTAAAGTAAGTCTGGTGGAAAATTCCGAACTACTTTTAATCATTCGCCGCTAATGATTTTGCACGAGACGTAATTTTTAATTAAAAAAAAAGAAAGGACTGGAAGGGAAAGGGACATCAAAGCGATAAAAAATAATACGTCATGGAAACGAAGAACCGGCGTCGGGGAGCCATAGGGGAGGGAGGAGGGTAAGGGATGAAGGGGGTGGTGGGGGGGGAGTGGGTAGGGGGGTGGGAGAGACTGGAGAATAAGAGAAGGAAAGAGAGCGAGAGGAAATATCTCCTCCTTCCCCGGCTGCGCAGCTGAAATGACAACTTTTTAAATATTTTCTTCCCCTTTCCTTTTTTCGCCATTTCCGGCCCAAAGTTTTATCGTCGGACGAGTGAAAAAAAACACACTCCCGAACATAATGGATGAGAAAATGGAGGAAAAAAGATAAGGAGCTCTTTCTCTTTGCTGCCTCCACTCTCACTCCGTCTCTTTTTGCGAATTTGAGAGAAGAGTGCTCGGGCGGAGACGAAAGGAAGATGGTATCGTTTCAGGGAACGGCGCAGAAAGACATCGTTTTTCCGAACTATGATTATTATTTCGCTGCTCTTTCTTCTTCTTCTCCTCTGGCGTTTTTCTTGCCCGCAAGCGCCGCCAGAGGGTCCTTACACCTCATGGGACCCGGGCATAGTCTAAAGGAAGACTTTCTTTAGGCTGTGACCAGGGTCTTCGTGTGCGGACCGTGCGTTTAATACCTCTCCCTTCCAACTTCACCCGTCCCCCTTCTCACCCCTTCACATCACTCACTCAACTCAGTCTCCCTCCTCACCCTTCCCCATTCTGATGAGAGATAGAGGCTACACATCTCCCAAAAGGACGGCCATTAACCTTCCAATACCTCCTTCATCTTTCTTCCCTATTTCCCTCTTTATTGTTATCAATCGCCTCTTTTCCACATTAAAGTAGCTCTTCGAATTGTTATTCTACGTTTTCTCCAATGCATTCTCAAGTCAAATATTAATATCGGTCCTGAGTCGAAGAGAACACTTATTACTCACAACTCTCTGCTATAGCTGAGAAAGTTTTCAATTGTTTTAGGTCTTTGCCATGGCTCTTTGCCTTATGTGATTTATGTGGTGTGCTGTATGCATGAGCCATCATTAGTGTATGCATAAAATCTTAGCATTTCCGCCCATTTATTTCTTAGATGATGTGGAGATCATGTGATGTACATTTCTTTTTGTACTGGTTTATAAAATGCCGTCTGTAATTCCAGTTTATGGCTGGTGTATATTACAATCTGAAGTATTGGATGGAGTAATGCGTGGTGAACTAAATAAATCATCACAATATTTTCCGTCAGCATAAGAGCGATATTAATTTTCATTTCCAGGAATCTTGAAAGTAATTCTGAAATATTCAAGGCAGTTTCTCCCAGTCCATCCTGCACTCGTACCCGTATTATTTTGTAGGAAAAACTGAAAGGCTGCTTATAAAAGCTAAAGAAACTTCGGCGTCGACTTATTGACATTCTTACTTAGACCAGTACTCCACAACAAAATATATATAGGTATATATTTCTATTTCAGTTTTATTAATTCACAATTATTGATTCACAGATCTGCAACCGCAGAGTGAATATATTGTTAATTATAATACGAGTTCTGACATCACCCAAGTTATAATTTATAAAGTTCATTTATTGATACAAATTCATTGCGGTATTCCAAATAACAGTTATTTTATGTCCGTCGGACATGTAAATTTTTGATAGGTGGAAGTAGAGGGCTGTGGGAAGGTAAACTGACTTAAAGTACTTTTTTTAAGGATGAGGAAGCTCATTATTTTCAGTAAAGTTCTCCAACAGTTAGTAGCCTAAAATGTATCAAATGGCTCATGTTCACTTGGTAGCTGTATCAAGAAAGTGTCATGAGAACCAAATTAAAAGGTGTTTTCATTTCTAATGGAATGCTATACAGAAATAAGCAGATGGCGTTTCGAAATTGATCTTCGCCTCCAAGTAACGTTCAGTCAGGCTTTTAATTAGATAGACCATCCTAAAAGCTGACCTGGAATCAAAATATTCCCTGATCAATATTTAGCTTTAAGTAAAAATCACTTCAAAACAGTTAAGATTTCAGCGCGGAAATGGCAATTAGAGCATGAATGGTGATGCGATTGCAAAAATCATTGCGTCTTTATTTCTCTGAACATGTGTGCGTTTACATTCAACTTAATTTTAACGAATTTTTGATAGGTGTTTAATTATTTAAATGTTTTAAGTTTATATTTATGTAGGCACCTAATTATTATATACACCTTAGCCTTTGATGAATTGGAGAGCTATTTAAAAAATAACCTTTTATTCATGAACAAAAGCAAGATTGGAAAGGTTCACCAGCACTGTAGTGAACTCGTTGATAAGTTTGCTGCCATTTACTAAAGTCTCTTCTCCACTTTCCTTACATATATTACGTTTCCATCTTTCGATAAACCCTCTTTTTCGCCCGCCCACTCTTTCATCCCTGTGTCCCCGAGTAAATCCCTCCCCGTTCAAACAAAAAAAAAACCCTGCCCACCATCTCTCATGGGCTTCTTCTCTTCTGCACAGTTGGGACGGTAGTGGGCGGAGAGGGAACGAAAGAGAGGAAGATATCGCTGTGGGGGTGGGGGGAGGGGGAGGGTTGAGGAGAACTCCACAGAAGTGCGAGGAGGGAAGAAAGGTGGGCTTCGGGACGTCCAAAATGGCGGGCGAGAGAAGACACGGGGGGGCTCGGAAAATTTTTCCAATTTCCTTGGAAAGGGTTTTTCCCCCGGGAGGTGTCGCCGCCCATCGGGGAGATGTGGCGCTCGGGGGGGGGAGGGGATGGGTTGAGAAAAGGAAGGGATGGCAGAAGTGGAGATGGAAGGACGGGTGGGCGAGGAGGCTGTCTTGGAGGAGGGAAGAAAGGGGGCGCGAGAGGGTTTTATAAAGGCGGGAAGAATGCGGGGAAAAATAATTGGAGCCCTTTCTCACGGGGGTGTGGAGAGAGGGGAAGGGGGGGGTGGAAGGAGGAGGAGGAGCCTTTGAATTGGAGGGAGGTGGCCAGGGAGGAGAGAATGACGGAATGGGAATGAGAATAGAGTTGGCGCTGAGGAATGTAAAAGAATAGCATGTAAAAGGTTATTGGGCGGGAAAGGGACAAACAGACGTCAACCCTCTACGGAAGGAGGAAATACTTGAAATGGAAGTTGGAGTTGGTAGTGCAAAGTAAATTTAAGAGAACTAATTTAGAGTAATCTGTATTCATGCCTGGAAATAAGAAGACCTAAATATTATTTTCCAAGTATAATATATTAGTGTAAATGTATTTTTGACTTTATCATTTTAAAATTAAGTGAAATTAAACGAATGGAATGATGGGGAGGAAATGGTGAAACCATATATGTGCTGCTCTGGGGATTAATTAGCAGAATTAATTAATTAGTGGTGTGTCTATCAATGAAAATTTTGTGTTAGAGATTTAATTTTTATTAGTTAAAAGCAATGAAGACACAAGTGATGACCAGAGTTTCCTCTTTCCGTCACAAAAGGTTATTCTGAAATATTCCTATCAATCGAAAATTAAGGATAATATTTTTTGGGGAAATTGATTTCAATTCACCATCTGAAATACTCCAAAATATATGAATACGTTTACGTCACGAAGATGTCTATCCTCTAGAACTATTCCTTCTTCCAAATATTATCTAAAACCCTTTAAAGGATTAGTATTAAAGTTTTTTTTTCACTTCTCGTTAAATTTATTTGTGTTTAGTGAGATAACATTGACAGATTAGACATTAGTAGCTGATACACGTGAATAATGCACTTGAGTAAGAGACCGTCTCGTAGTCAAAAGAGGAGAATACTTTAAACCAGGGAATTGGATAAAGTAATTGGTACTTTTAGCAAGGTATCAATATTGCCCAGAAATACTCTAAAAGGTATTTAAGTGTCTTATAATTTAGCTGCCTTATGTAATTTTATTCTTTAATTGTCTGATAGGAAAGACTGAAAGTATGAAACGATATGAGATTCACTGTGTTTATCTATAGCAATAACGTGTGCGTAAACTAGGCACCTATCTCGTAGTATTTATATTTTGCTAATGAATTAAGGATTTAATAAATGATTTTACGCAAACGCTTTCATTTCATCAAAACGCTTTGAAATGCCTTAAGTGAATAATGAATTATTTAAAACTGCTTACTGGCATTCAAGATAAAATACTTATGAGTAGCATTTTACATTAACTAGCCTAATTTATTTATTATCATGATTTAGTCACCAGGCCTTTAGATTTTAACGAGAAATAACTTTTTCATGTTGGCCCACGGCAACAATATTGTAATACCGAACGCATTAATGAAATCAGAAAGCAGGATTATGATTGATTCAACTTGCGATAGGGCACCTGAAATCATAATTTACATGATTTTCTTCATGGTATAATTTATGGTGCTTCTGACTTGTGAGCAAGACTTTTTTCGGTGGAAAATAAAAAATGTTCCTCCTTTTGTGGAAGAAAATGGTAAGTGGAGTACTTCGTGTAAGCAAAATGACTAGGAATTGTTCAGGTGTCGCACCGGAGAATGGATGTTGTGAAACTCTCCAGGTCCTCGCCTTTGTGTGGAGTGAACTCGAATTTATGGCGCTATATATTCCTCGGATGGGTTACAAATAAAAATGATCAACGCAGTGAGATCCCCGTGGCGAAAAACGGTCTTGACTGCATCTCCGCAAAAGTAAGTTGTATTGTCATTTCTTCTCCGAGATCCCGTCTCGCCGGCGGCGGCGACGTCGCAGGGGAAAAATGCCAAAAGTTTGTCTTTTAAACGCGAGGGAGAGACGGCGATAGGAAATGGCGATGAGGAGGAAGATAGGGAGTAGGGGGGATATGGGGCGGGAGTGGGTTTCTAGGGGAGGCGTCGTAGATCAAAGCAAATAAGGAGTTCTTTCCCGCGGGAAAAAAAATAAACAAAAGCCAAGGGTGCGGGAAGCCGCGAAAACTTTTAATCTTAGATGAATGCATATTTTTAACAGGACGGCATCTGAAAAGCCAAAGTTTCTTCTGGAAGTGGGAATGCGGGTGTCTATGTGTGTGGGTGTGAGAGGTGGGAGGAGAGAGGAGTGAAGAGAGAGGAGGAGGGAGGGAGGGAAATATGCGGTCGGGGGCCGGGCAGCTGAGGTAAGTGGAGTGGAGGGAGGTTTGGAGGGGACGGAATAATTAAAAAATACCAAAAACAGACATACAAACCTCACCCAGTGTCTTGTACTTTTTATTGGACACCTCCGGGAACTGCATGGAGCTCCGTGAGGGAAAATTCTCCCGAAGAAAAATAAAGATTCCACGCTATCCTCCCCCTTCCCGTCGTCCCTTTTTGGAGCAAGGAGCTGCAGAAACGAGAGGGAAAAATTCCAGGCAGAGATGGGCGAGGGAGAGGTGGGTTGGGGGCTGAGGAGGGACCTGGGGGGGGGGGCAGAGGGGTGGGGGTGAGAGAGAGAATGAAGGCGAGGAGGAGGCTTCCTCCTTCTCTTCTCCTCTCTAATAATACGAAAGCATTCATTAAAACGCTCGCATAAAATTAAAAGGGGTAAAAAGATTCAAAAAGGAAGAGAGTTCTTTGGAGTGGGGGGGGGGGTTGGGAGGGATAAAAAGAGGAAGATAAGGGAGGAGAGATATCGGGGGCACGGGCTGTTCCGGGGAGAGGGGGGGTAATGGGAGAGAAGGGTCGGAAAGAGAAAAGGGGGAGCAGTGTATGACCAAATCCTACGGATAAAACGCGAGTTCCCTGGACTGCCGGGTATTGGGTAGTGCGCTGAGTGTCTTGCATGTGTTTTCACATGATTGACGCTCCTTGTGCGCTATAGCTTTACTGTTAGGAGTTTTTCATATCAGGAAAAGTTTGGACGGTTCATGTTGACGAGTACAGGAAAGAGGGGCTTTACGAATTATCGTGGATAATAATTCACCACATGGTAAACTTATCCCAGCTTGCTGAAATATACTGGTATTTTTTAAAGGGTGGATGGCCCATTGACCGTTGATAGTATATCTACTCTGAGGTAGCAAATTTTTATTAAGAGGTAGTTATCTTCTTAAAAGCTTTCTTTCCTGGTTTTCTACTCTAGGTTTTGTTTGAGAGAGTATACTTGTGATGCTATACCAACCACAGTGCTTGAACTTCGGTAGACTGAATAGTTGATGGCAAACTTCGTTTATAACTTGGCGACAAAAATTGGTCACAATCACTCGGGGGGACCATTTGTATTCCCTGAGCCTCCTGTAATATTTCAGGAGCTTGAGCTTCATCGGAGGTATCCAATGAAATTGCTACGAATTGAATTAGGAACATTCTGGCCTCACGATATACTGCGTTGTTACTTAAAATTATCTCTCTTGAGCTTTCGAACGAAAGGGGATCACTCTGGACAAACCCTCTTGTCTGCTTCCTGGTATTCACACGTCAACTCGTGAAATCGTTGACTAGATTGCTATAGCAGGCGTGGTAGTTTTGTTTATTGTAAATTGTATCTAAAGAGAGAGGGGTAAAACTGCGAATAAAATTTTAAAGAAATTTTATAATTTTTATTTATAATTTATTTATAATTTCATAAAAATTTTGGAAATTTATAGATTGCAAATTTTTAGCAGATGTTTTCCGTGAAATTATCACAATTATATCAAAGTCTTTTCCTCCAAAAACCGCAGGAATGTAAAAGATCAGCTTGGTGTATGAATGTGGTCAACAATGTTTGTAGTAAATAGCATTAGTTCACTAGTATCTTTGTGGAATTCCATTCTGTAAATTGATTTATTTCAGAACTTTTACAAGCAACAAAATAATATTTTGTGGTTTGTAAAAGTTCTGAAATAAATCGATTTTAATATTTGTAGTTTCAAAAATTGTACTGTAATGCTGTGTGAGCCATATTTGTGTCGTGATTATCAATGCTTTTGTTGTAAAATGTCCGCGACCAATGGGAGATTCAATTCTTTTATGTTTGGATTTTCATTTCACTACTACTGGTATCCTGTGTACTATTTATACAAGAATAAAGGCACTTTCCACCTCGAATCTATTCGAGAGACTAATACTTCCTTGTTTAAGGTGTTTCTCGGAGGCTGAGGCGTTCATATCGGTTGGATTACGAGAGCACAAACGTGCGTTCACACTCGACGGCAGTTTTCTCTCGCAGTGACTATCGCATGTCACGAAAACTCGGGAGTTTACCCTCGTGCCACTGTTGATTACGGCAAGAGGGGTGTTGAGAGTCGGCGACTGTGGAAAGGAGAAAAGCAGGACACATTGTCGGATAAGAATCTCTCCACCCGCCTCCTCCGATAAGGACAAGGGTGACACTCCTTCCTTCTCCACCCCTCCTTCAACCCCCCCTCATCCAACTCGCCCTTTGCCAAGAATTGCGTTCCCCCCCTCACCCCGCCCATCTCACCCCCTTCGCCTCCTTTCATTCGAAATACCTCCCCGCACTCCCCCCTCCCGCTCCTCTCCTCCGTCACTTCCTCCTCCGCTCTCGCAGCAACACCTTAAAAATTACGCCTCTCTTTTGTTCGAAAACATAAAATAAAAAAAACAAGAGTAGGAACACCGGCGCTGCTCCTCAGAGAAATTCCCTTTTTCGGGCCTCCGTCTCGCTTCCTCCCTCCCTCCCACCCCCTAGCCCGTTTCACCCACCCCCTCTCCCGCCTCCCACGCTCCCCCACCTTCCCCTGTTTTTTTTATCTCCTGGCTACACGTTCCTTCATTCCTTTCCTTTCACCCCCGTCTGAAAGTAGAAGAAGGCTGGGAGTGAAAAAATAATTAATAAGGAAACTCCTCCGCCTTCCACCCTACCACCCTACCACCACCAACATCCTCACCCCCCCACCATTTTCCTCTTTCAAAGTTATTATTTTTAACGCATCATTATTTTCCCATTTTGGAGGGCAAGTTTTTAATTTTTCCTAATTCTTGTGGGGCGGAGGGGAAACTTATTATTTTTCCTCGGCCTTTCTCGCTCCGGCCTGTGTGCGCCGTCGGGAATCGGCGCGGGGGAGGCAAGGGGGGTTCGCGGTGAGGGGTTTGGGGAAGAGGGGCAGGGACTAAGGGAGGAAAGTGAGCGGTCCCCCTCCATCCCACCCGCCCTCCTGCGTATCCTTATTACGCAAGCGATGCTACAATTAAGATGGAAGTCCGATGGGAGGCTGGGGGAAGTATTCGGTACAGAGGGAAGAAGAGAGGAATTATGAAGGGTGAACAGAGTAGGGGGAGGGAGGGACACTTCATGGTTTCGGGCAGGGGGTGGGAGGGGGCAGGGATGCGTCTCGGTTGGCGGGGGTGGTGGGTTGGGGGTGGAACGTGGAGGGGTTGAGGAGAAGGGACGGCTCATGGGGGAAGGTGATGGCGAATAAAAAGACGCGGCGTAACGGATGGTCTAATTATTGCCCCGGCGAACTATCCCTGAATGCCACTTCTTTCCTTCTTCTTCTTCCTCCCTCCTGCATCCTCTTTTCCCTCCCTCCCTTCATCCTCTCTCCCTCCTCACCCTCCGCTTTCTCTCCTCGCCCTCCTTGCGTTTTTCTTCGCCATCCCATCTTGTTTCTTATTCATGCCGGAGCCATTTTGAACTTCTATTCCGATTCATGATTAAAGAGGCCTAAAGACTTTTCTCTTAATTTTTCCTCAAGGGGGAATTTTCTTCATCTACCTCCCTCTTTCTCTCTCTACCCTCTTTCCTTCTTCCCTGGCTCACTTTTTGCATTTTTATTCGTTATTTCTTCCTTTTTATTTCTTCTCGGAAAGGGGAAAATTGCCCACGGATGTCTTCCTGGAACATTCGAGTAAAAAATTGAGGAGCTGAGGGATTAAAAGTTTTCTGCGGGTTTTCTACTATTCGGATCCAATCAGGCATCTCGCTAGAGGGTCACGTCAAATGCATGCGCTCCAACATCATTCTGAATTGACTTGAGAAGCTCAAAAAACATTTTCGCACTCCCCAACATTCACGGAACTCAAGAATTAATTCTGGCGTAGGGCTGATGAATGTGCCTTTCCATTAAATATATTTATTTTTGCCTAATTATTCGTGGAAGATATATATGCTAAGCCATATGCATTTTTCTCGAGAACACATTTTTTGTCGTTGTGTGCGAGACATTATGTACAATGCAATGATTTTCGTTTTGTTGTTTTTTTATGGTATATACATTACTTTTTTCGCAAAATCATCTTATTCACTGGTCACAAATCATGTTAGGAAGAGAATGAGAACAATTGGAATTGGAAAAAAGTAATCTCTAATTTTTAATTTAAATAAGAACGAGAAGATCTCCTCTGGAATTTTATTGTCCAAGGAAAGCCCTTGGGCATTTGTGAAAACATGAGGATCTTGCCGAACTCCATCGGGCTTGTTAGTTACAATCGATTCCTCTAATGCACTTATTCTAGCTCATGCTTGCTTATTCCATTTGTTACTTACGGGGAGAAATACTCTCCTATCTAATACTTTTGCTTTATATTAGAGTTTAAACCAACCGTCGCACTGCCATCATTACGACGCCGTCAATTTTTTTCCGATGCGATATCGACGGTAATTAGAAACGGGCGATGCATCTTGAAAACAATTAAAATGTCATTACCGGGCCATGCATTTCCCGCCGAGAAAAATTCCCCACTCGGAACTCGCATAACTTACGTGCTTTCTCAATTAGGTCCTCCATCCCATCCGCCTCCTCTCCCTTCCCCCATCCCCACCTCCATATCCTCCTCCTCCTCCGCTCCCGGGATATTTGCATTTGTAATTAGGACCTTGCTGTTTTTTTTCCAATTCCAGCTCCTCGATCGAGTGCCCAGGGTAATTAGGATAACCATTACTAAAAGAAAAAAGTAAAGAGAGAGAAAAGAGGCGCCCCTTAAGTGTTCTCGTTTCACGTTCTCCTTCCCGTTTTAAAATTTTGCGACTTCGTCGTCGTCGTTTCGGTAGTTTCCGTAAAAACATGTTTGGCTAAGACGTTTCCCGAAAAAGAAAAAGTGTGTGCTAGGAGGCGCCGCGCCTCCGTCCCTTTTCAGCGTCTCCTATACCCCTCCAGCTCCCCGCCTCACCCTCCCCGACCCTCCTTTTGTCCCCGTTGTCACGGCAATTCGCATTTGTAATTAAGGGAAAAAGTCACGGGGCGGCGCCACCTCTGTCCCCTCCAGCCCTTCTCTCCCGGGCAAGGAACCGAGTGAGGGAGAGAGAGGCAGGAGAGACGAGCTCTCCTTTTCTTATTTCCACTCCCTCTGCCGGAGACACCCATCGCCACCTTCTCCACCTCCGCCCTCTATCGCTCTACCGATCTACCCCTCCCTCCAAAAGTAGGCACCTCTTGCTGATATCATGACAATTTCGTTTACAATGAGCCCAGATAGTATTTAACGGTAGAAATCCAATCATCCCGATCAATCGGGACCGGACCCCATCCGGATAATGAAATATCCGGATTTTTTACCTATTTATTTATTTTTTAAAGTCTCATTACATTTATATTCCGTCAGGCCATATGGCCTGTCGGAACGACGTAGGCGACGTAGGCGACACATGCATAAAAATTACATAGCACACAAATAATTTACATCAGGTTATGAATATGCAGCTCAGGCTAATTATGGTTGCCTAGGAACACGGAATTGTATTACCAAGCAACAACGAATTCAGCAGGATATAAAATAGAACAATATAAACCGATGAAATTTAATTTTCATTTTTGAAGATAAAATGACGTGTAATCAGAAGCAAATTAACAGAGTGGATTTAGTATTAATTTGTTACATTTTGAGTTAGTAACACGAATGGTTAAATGGATAACTCACAAAAAAGGTAATTTCTGTGGAAACTTCTTAACACATTCGCTTCGGATTGATATAAGAACGATAAAGAAACGTATGTGCTGTAACCAATAACTGTCAAATGAAATCAACGATATAAAAGATACACGTTTCAAATAGCCCATTGGCGTGACTGTAAAAAAGCCGATTTTCGAGGATTTTTTCCCCTAAATGCGATCGGGATATTTAGCGATCCGAATTGTTGGAGTTCGGATAATTGGAGTTTTACTGTATTTGATATTCTCACTTCCCCGTGCAACTCGATTGGTTTAACCGTGAGCTCAGTTCACGATTTCCCGGGAGGAGAAGGCATATGGAGGATTTTGTGAGGAGAATGTTCATCGGTGTTGGAACTCATATTCAATTGCGCTTCGGTTGTTATTCTGTTCTGGTGAAACTTAGTGTGCAGATTCATCTCCTTCAAAAAGCAATTATTTTACATATTTTTGTGGAATATTATATCCCGCACTTAATGTTCTGGAAAGAACTTCACCCCACTGCTTTTACCACATTCTCATTCTCACACCAAAGGTATTTAAATATTTTTGTCAGTGAGCGCGACAGCGTTGTGTCTGATTGTCTATCCGTGTACTATTGCAGGTTCATTGGTTCATCTTCAAGTTCGGTCTTCTAATTATCCTGAGTGAGAAGGTAAATGCAAATTTTGTAGGTATAAAATTCACGTCTCTCTTCTGATAAGGATTTCAGCTGCCTTTTACTGTTGTGCGATCCAGGTGATTCTTTGTATTCAGGTTCAAATACATCCAGCTGATATTTAATATTTCCAGGCTGAGTATTCTATAACGAACTCGCCCTTTGTGAAGGCACTGACCGACAACCCTCTCCTGACACCCCCAGACACCTATCAAATCCACCTCTTGCTGATGGCACAACAAGTTTTTTTTACAATGAGCTCAGGTATTATTGTGTATGATTTTCTCAATAAACCGTGAAATTCGATTGATCAATCTTCAAGCTCAGTTATAAGGTGGTTCCCCGGAAGAAGAAAGCATATGGGAAATATTTTTGAATAAATTTCATTGGCTTCCCTTCATGATTAGGAACTCCTTTGCTTTGGTTGTTGTGCGGATCAGATAATCCGTAAGTTGCACACTAAGGTACACATAACATTTATATTTAACATTGTGTTGTTAGTGCTATGTGAAATAAGTAGGTATAGTAGAAAATAATTTTTGGGGTATTGGCCTTTTTATTTTAAATTATTAACGCTCACATTGACATTACCAACGTTTCGTCATTTTTTATTGAAAAAGGCCAATACTCCAAAAATTATATTCTACTATAGTATTGTGGTGAATAAAAGAGAAGAAGTTCTTATAAGTAGGTATACTTTTTCGTGTCATTCCACCTTAATTGCAGTATATATGAAGGCATTGCTATTGGTGAGGTTCTATTCCCCACCTCGGGCTGTTTTGAATATTCTTACGTAATTTATTCCCATCCTCCGGATGGGAGAATCCCTGTACCGAGTAATTCATGGTCACCATTGCCCTTTTTTTAGTGGAAAGCGACATACTTACCACTTATGTGCCAGTTAAAATGAAGATCATCCTTTAACTTGTCAAATTTTTCGATTCCTCTTGCTCGCTGTAAAGGGCGTTCGATAAAAAGGCAACTCGGTGAAGACGTTAAATCTGGAAAAGGAGGGAAATAAGCGTTAAAATCGTTTAAGTGCATTGAATAACATTTTCAGATCCCATAAAAAAATCAATGTATGTAGCTTTAAATTTGTCCAGCTACTAGCTGAAAAATTTGTAAAATCTTTACCTGGAAGATCACCATACAATAAGTAACGCTTCTATATTTTATAAAATGTAGTTGTAATATTAATATTCACTCTCCCTTATCTAATCTTCTTAGAATGATAAATGCTTTGTTTCAAAGAGTATTTGACCATTTATGCCAATTTCTCTTTTTAGATAACCTTTCCTCAACTTGTGATCCCTAACGAATAGGTATTCTCTCTGCTGTGTCTCCACCCTTCTCCCAGCAGCCCTTTCCCACCTCCCTCCCGTCCTTCCTCGCCCTCTACCCTTGTCACCAGCACACCTTCTGCGACCCTCCCCCCCCACCTCGCATTCTTTATTCAGGGGGCGAGGAAATAAACTCCCTCTTCGTTTCCTCGCGCCCTCGCCCCCCCATCCTCCTCCTCCACCCGTCTTGCACAAACGACGGAACCTACATATTTATAATAAGAGTTGGAAGCGATCTCGGAGCATGAGACCGTGAAGACCCTTTCGGGTGGGAGGAAAAACGTTTTTCCAGCCGTCACAAGCCATTAAAAGTGTTTTTTGCTCTTGCATACTGATGACGTTAGTTAGTTAGTATCGCCGCCTCCTTTTGCAGCCAACCAACGGCTCCATTCTTTTTCCTCCTTAAGACGCTTCTTTCCTTTTTGTTTCGGACGCCTACTTTTCCACGAACGACGGCGCCTCGAGTTTTCTGGATTCCATGATTTAATCTCTGGCGAGTAAAACCATTGCGTCCGCCCGTGGTTTTTGGCAAAGCTACCGCCTGTTCTTAGGGATGTCTCTGGTGCAAGGGAACTAGCTCTGAGTGGAATCGCTGTCCCCGAAGCAGTCCTTTAGTTGCGTGAAGGTTAAACGTTTATCAAAAATATGAGCTGGTATTTCATTTTTTACATAATTTTCGAGTCTATTGCCAAAATTGAAAAATATGTTAGGGTGGTTATTTACTCTGCCAACAAAGGGGAAATGATATATTTCTCAGGCATAAAAAAATCTCCGGTCCATCAGTGTGTCCTAATATTAAAAAATCCATCGATGTGTCACAGGGATGGATTCAGATGCTTAATTTATTTATCCGGGTATTCCGTATTTAAATGATTTTTATTTAATATCTATTTCACCGGAATTAGAATTAAGAAAACCTCCATAAGAATGGACTCATTGGAATAGGAGATGGAATTACATTGGAAATCGATATATTATTACCGCATTTGATTTTTGATTCCCTTTAAATGTTATTCTTGAAATGTAATTGGATGCTGCTCAGCTAAATGTTGTTTAAGCGAAATTTAGCAATTACCTATGAAACAAATACCTGTTCGTTGATGAAATTAGCTTTGATCGACGGTCATTTTTATCGCAAAGCTTCCATAATTTTTTTCATGAAAATACGACGAGTACCCGGAAAAAATGAAAACAAAAAAATTAAACGAGCCTCCAACGCTGCGAGTAGACCCACGGAATTAATTGTGATTCCGGGGGGACAGTTTCATCCTGGGCACGCCGCATTAATTTCGGAGCAAGTTAGAGAAGAGTCCTGGGGATTAAAATAGTCAAGCCTTTTTAAAATGCGAGCGTAATTGGCGATTGAGACGGGACGGGAGAGAATGGACTTCGCTAAGTAAGTGGATGGCCTTGGGCGGGGGGGGGATGTAGGGGAGGGGGAGTGTGAGGCATTAGGGGTACAGAGAGAGAAAGGGTGAGAAAGATGGAGAGATGTAGGGGGAGTGAGCATTCGGAAGGACTTGGATTGTGAGGCCGGCGGGGAGTTTGCTTGTGGCAGAGGATGGAGAGAAGCGAGCATGCTGAGCACATCGAGATGCAGATGCCGAAAAATAAATTACACGGAGACTGAATAAAACTGTCAGGAAAAGTAAGGTTATATTTATCAGGTTGGCTAACATAAGCGGTGTACAGTGAAGCCGATTTCACATCCACATTTTATTTCAAAATTTAGGTGAAAGTTTAGTAATTCTTCAGAAAAAAATGATGCAGAAATCAAATTTCAGTGAATGAACCACTTTCATTCAAATACGAGTAACTATTCCACCAAAGTCTGAGCCATTGCGGCCTGTCTTGTTCATCATTAATGAGATTTCTCTTTACAATAATATTCATTTTTCTTCCTATTTGGCTCTTAACGGCGATTGAAAATGGATGGGGAATAGAATTGAGGCCAGAATACAACTTTTTGTTCTCTCTGTTATTTGATTATAGTTTGTTTCGAGATAATTGGAATTAGTGATGATAAACCTTTTTCGAATGGGTAATATTGTCATACTTCTATCAAGTTTTATATGAAACCTTTCTTATTCTTCTAAAAAGTCGTAATTTGCAGCAATAGCACAGCAGCAATATGTAAATGATCATTGTCTACTATTTTCATTGGTTAAACTTTGGCTGCAAAGTTTTTTTTTAATTCCAGCCCTTTAATGTATGTCTAATATCAATTTAAGTCGCGGTATTTTTCTGTTAATGTTATGCATTCGGGGCGCATGTTATGGTGATAGTTTTAGCGAACTTCCATCAGATATACTTGTTTTTTGTCTTTATTTACTCATCCACTCGGTAGTTTGAAGAACTATTTTATTATTTTTAAAGATTGACTACCTATGAACTACGCCAGGTTCGAGTAGTATTCTTTTAGGTTGAACGTGATAAAGTGGAAAAAAGGCTCGGTTATTCCACTTTGATTGCACCTAATATGACGTAACATACCCAAGCAAATTCTATAGCAAAAGAGTGACATCATCAATTCATGTCTATAAGTCTATAATAGTCTTGAAATACTATTAAATTATAATGATATTTTAATACCATAACAAAATGCTTGCTAAAAGTGTTCACATATAATGCATAAAGGTTTGTTTGGTTTTAATTTAGCTCCACAGGGATCCAGGTTACGGCTAGGAATATCAGCGGTTGTGATAGAGAAGCCGAAGGTGAAAGGAGAGCATATATGTGAGAAGCAATCAGTTTTGCAAAAGTAATTACAGCGTCCGTAATGACCATTTTCAGCAGGTGACCCGATAATATACTGCGGCGTAGTGCCATTTAGAAATAATGTTCAAAAAAGAGTACTCCGGGAAACGCATGACCTTTGTTTTAGTTTTTAACAAATCACAAAGCGCACTGCAACTAACGTATCCTCTCTCTCTATCTCTCTCGAAATTCGAAACAATGGCAAGACGAGATGCGCCGAGCATGAGTAGCATGGTATGCGAGCGCGTTGCAGATGGGATGGGAGGGGCTTATCGGTTCCGGGGGGGAGGTGTATGGATCTGTGCCCCTCAGGGTCGGGGGTGCGTTAAGGAGATTTTCGTAAGGCGAAACCACTCTCTTTCTCTCCACCCCCATCCACCCTTTACTTCCAATTCTTCAAGTCTTTTCCGTAAGCCCCTTTGGAATTGGACGGGGGGCGAGTGAATGGGTGATTGGGATTTGGGCCTTTAAGTGGCCCTCGGGGGACGGCGCTAAAGGCCTCTCTCCGCCGTTTCATTCTCCTTCCTTTGGGCATTACCCCCCCTACCACCTCCCCCCCACGATCTCCAAGGCCTGATTTTTATTCCATATCCTCGCCTGCTTGTCCCTCGCGCGATTAAATTCGACTCCTCTCGGATGCTGAGTAGCGTCCCGCTTGGAATCCCACGCGCCTCACCCGGACAGCCTTTTGCCAGCTGCCGTGTCTTCTTCGGCGCTATCGTGAATTTTCGTTCAATTGGGTCACTCAATTTCTTACTCAAGAGTAGACCATTTTTAAAGGTATAACAAAGACGGAGGCAGTTGTTAGGAGGACTTCCATTTCCGGCAACAGTTTATTTTTACACTATAAAACGTCTAACATTAAATTCTTTTCCTTTTTTTCTGAGAAATCGTATTTTATGGCTGCCTTCTGCGACTGTATCCTGAGAACATGCAGAAAGCTTTCCCCGAGTGTTCATTTTGCCCTCAGGGGATTGTAATTTTCTTTTCCTTGGGATGATTTTACTCAATATCATTAAAAAATCACCATTGTAGAAATATCTCCTAAAGCAAAGCGTCAATCGTTGGATGCAGTATTTTGATTAAATGCGAATCAAGATGCTTGAGGAATTCTATCCGAATATCCTGAACTTTCAGTGCATTCCGTAGGCCAACTAATATGACCTCTACAGCTTAATGTTACTTATTTGTGCTTTCTAAGGTATCACAGATATACTCGTTTAAAAGCTCACTTGAATTCGCTTGTTGCAATGGACGGGTACAACGACAACACCGTCTGTCGCATAACCTCGCGAGCTGTGGGAAATAATAACAAAAATCAGTTCGTGAGTGCTTAACTTAATTGCAATTCGTGAGAGCTTGATAAACAGAGATTTTGCTCATTTAAACTATGAAGCCAATAAATTCATGGTAATGCTTAAGTTGATTTTAAGGATTCATATATTTTCTGTAATTAAGGCTTCGTCCACCGTAATTTCTTCAATCATTTGGCCTCCAATCCAACTTAATTTGTTGAGGGACCTGTTTTCCACCACAGGACAGCCTCAATCTGGGATATTTGTTGCAATTCGTTTAATCTACTAGATTGTCTTCCCATACTTGTGCGAGCCGATTGAGTGATTGAGGAGTATGCTGAATGCGAACGGTGTTTGTATGCATCTTAAAGGCGTTGCTTGAGGAACGACTCAGCGCCTCAAGAAGCAAGCGTCTTTCCTGGAGATCACGCTTCCCTGCGCGGTCAGCTGTTGTCCCGTTCACATAACAAGAGGGCGCCACGAATAACGCCCACGCAGTGACGTAGTTCATTTTACCAGCGGATTTTCTTCTCTGATCCTGCCGACCTTATCGTGGAGACCTATGCGTTATTAATTGTGGAAGGATTAAGCATGGAAAAAATAAATAATGCTTCATTTTAATACTCTTTGTACAACTTTCATGAAGTCGTGCGTGCATCCTGAAAGCCCATCTGCCTATAACTATGAATGTCGGAAAGCATAACTTAAAAAAAATATTTCATTATTTCCGATAAATGAATGGGAAAGGTGCTACAATTTTGATTTTCTTTGTATTAGTCATTGTAATTAATGAAATTATTGCGCGTTTTTTCTATTTGTGAAGATATTTAATATTTGTTAGTGCTGCTATTATCTTAAAATGCGCATATTAAAACAATTTTAACACCACTTGTCATGACTCATCATAGTTTAGTGAAGGCATAGAATGGAAAAGGACTTTTCATTCATCCCTCTCAGTCATCAGTTATAGTTAATAACGGTTACTTATCGTGAATAATGACGATAACAACTATGTATCAATCCAGAGAGTTTTTACTGGTACTACTAGTTTCAACGCTACGTGATGGCACCGTAGCGTTGAAACTAGTTATTGGTACCAGTGAAAACTCTGTGGATCGAAACATAGTCGTTATTGTCATTATTCATAATGGACTTCCTCAAGGTTACACGTGAAAGGATTGAATTCGTTACTTATTGTGATCATTTATAGCAGTAACGATTCGTACATGGCGGTTTAGTTTATAACATGGAATGTGAACGTATCACACAGCAGCCGTTCTCTACTCCCAAGGGGCTCAGGAAGGATGCTGTGCCTGCGTGAGCTCTCAAATGATGAGTGTGTTGCCATAGGGTTATCGTGGAGGTTCATTATTTAGAGGATTTCTCGGCGGGATTTGCGTTTTTGTACCTCCTCACCGCTCATTGGCCGAGCGTCGGCAATGGATTTTGAGAAGGGGAAAGAAGGAGGACTTTATGGTTAGCATTAAGTTTGAATCATTTGAATCGGGGCAAAAAAGTTGGCCGCGCTTCAGGATGGCCGAGCTCTCTGTGTACACCGCGCCTCCCCTCTCCCTCCCCCACTCCCAAGGAAGTAATCCGCGCGATTGGGTTTCTTTTCTCGGATACGCCTTTAGGTTTTTCCTCTCCTCCTTGCTCTCGTTGCCAGGGGAGGTGGTATCCCAGCTGCGAACGAAGAGCGGTTTAAACAACCCCCATCCTATCGATTCTCGCGGCCGTGTTCTCACCGCAGGGTAAACCAGTAGTCTTCTCTTTCGTATTTTGTGGAGCGAAAGCAAACTTTTATTCTAAGCATTTTTAATTTATGAACACCTTATGGCAAGCATTCTTATTGATGGATAGTTCAAGGAAAGGATCGGGAGAAATACAATATCATTTTACTCATGGTTAAGGTAATGAAATTGGGTTTTCAAGATTTGTTTCAAATTAATTTAATCATAGTTTTGCATGAGATGAAGTCGGTTATGGTTGTTAAAAATGATAATCTAAAACGGCGTCGTGCGTTATATTGAGAATTATTCTGAAGAAGCCTTCGAAGCATTTATTAAAAATCAATCTAATTAGAACGTATCAATGGTGATACTATACAATAAGTATTAGCATCTATAATGTGTCGTAGGAAATAAAAATTGCAAATAATTGAATGACATAACGGATATCTTCAATTCAGTGGAATTAAAATACAGTAATTTTAAGGCTTTTATGCATGATTTCCAAGTATTGATGCAGTTTCAATAAGCTTCCTTCTTAAGCCTTTTTTATGGCCGCAAGACACACTTAGTTCGCACTACCCGTTCTTCAGTTCGCATGGAACTATGGTGGCGTCATCAAGCCGAGCAAGTAGACCTGCAAGTCTGACCGGCAAGTAGAAGATGCGGGATGGAATTTAAGTGAACAACAGCGAACTTTCACTCGCACGGTGTTGGATATATTTGCTTTGACACGTTAGTAAATATGTATTTATTTGGATGAAAACTCTGGTGCCTGCCTTTTATCAGTTGCAAATGTCCTTTGCGAACATCATTATAATCTAACGTAGGCACTCCACCCATTTTTGAGTGTTTCAAAAATCACGAAAGTCATGAGCATTTTAGGAAATATTATTACGGCGGAAGGTTATCATTACGTTGGGATGTATATATTATATAAACACTATGAAAATACTTTTTTTGTGGAAGAATAAACTCCATAGCTCTGATTATTTTCGCAATTACCTTGACGATTACATGTTATTTACCCTCTTTCCCCACCAAGGATTTACGCAAGTCCTAATTTTTTTGGTGGGTTTGCAAGTGCACAGATATTGCTGTTTAGCAGTGCATTATTATCGTCGTCCGGGAGTGATCTCCATCTCCCAATGCAAGTTGTAGGGACTTCCGAATCGGCTCCAGAGGCCCCTGTCCTTGAGCATCCCCACCTCGCGCCCCCCCCCCCCGCCAATCTATCATTCCACCCGCAATGCCTCTCGCCTGATTAGACCCAAGGGAGAGCCCTAATGCGATTTTCGTCTCTCTCGAGAAGAGGGGGGGGGGGTTGGGAATTAAAAATGGAGGTTTGGGCGAAGGGAGAAGAGTGGGGGGATATAGGGTGGGGGGGGTCGCATTCCCCTCCCTCCTTCTTATTCCGATTCAGGGGTAAGACGGTTGGGTGTTGTGATGCAGAGGGGGCGGGTTGGTTGAGGAGGAGAAAGGGGTTTATTTGAGGTAAGGTGGGAGAGACGCCACCGCGAATGGAATTGCTGTTGAAAATTTGACAATAGCTAATGAAATTGGTTGGCTACCACGCGATAGATTACATAGTGAGCACTCTTTTACGGCATCGAAAATTATCTCGTGGAGAACGCCGAGAAACATTTTAGGATGGTTTTCCAGATTTTTAAATAATGACGCCAGCTACTGGTTTCATCTGAGCATTAAAAAAGAGGCTATAATACAATATTTAAAATATAATGTAAAACTTGTATGAGGAGAAAATTTATATTAATTTGTATTAATTTATCTTGGGAATCTCCCTGGAGATAATTACACATGAACATAGAGACGAATGAAAACGTAGCGAAAGATGTTTCCTGCTCGTGACCAAAGAAGGTATATGTAACTTAATCATTGAAACTATTACTACAACCAACTAAAACAATAATTCGTTGTTAATCATATCGGCCTCACAATTTAACAAATGAAGTAATATCGAGTTTAGGTCTTGAAATTAAAACAGTTATTCTTTGCCGACGTTTCGGAATTGAATTATTCCATATTCAGGGCTAAATAAAATAGACGATGGTCAAACAACAATAGAAAAACACAGCACTTACATCAATTTTTCAAGTAATTATCTATAACATATTACCTTACATTCATATCTCTCTGTTTAAGATGGAAAATTTGACAATACTTTTTTGACATTGCTCTCAAGCAGTCATTGCCATATCTTTTCCGCTGGGCTATTGAAATTGTAATTCTATTCGAAGGACTATTATTGTTTTGGTTGGTTGATTTAGGTATTAGTTACAATAATTAAGTTGAATACACCTTTTTTGGTCAAGAGCAGGAAAAATCTTCCATTCTCGTCAACTTTTATTCGCCAGGTTTTCATTCATCTCTGTGTTCATTTATAATTATCTCAAGGGAGATTCCCAAAATAAATGAATAAAATAATAATATTAATTTTCTCCTCATACAAGTTTTACATTATATTTGAATAGAAATAATTTTACGCGATTCACCTTATGTTTTCAAATTGTCCATAACCTCTCCTCATTATCACACATTTGCATAGCTGAGTATAGGGTTATTATAGCTACATCAATCTTAAAACTGGATAAATTTTCTACTGCGATTAAAGTATTTATTAAAGATAGGGTATCTTGAATTTATAGCAGTAGGTACCTTGTGCAGATAAAAAAGTGTAAAATTTTCAGATGACTAATTAGAAACAATAATTACGAATATAAAATTAGGAATATATTTGACCCCATCAGAAAAATGAATTTTCGAGAAATCATGACTACATTTAAGGTACGTTCGTATATCTCACTAGTGAAGACGTTTCTCCATTGTTTTTTCGTCGCGTGAGAGCTTCCAGACATTCAAAGGGCGGGGATTACATAGGACGGGGATTTCTGTATAATGTGGAGTATGTCTTGTAATTCATTTTTTTACTTAGGGTTTTTCACTGTTCAACTAATATCATTCCACCTCAATTTTACAAACGTTTGTCATTTAGGGTCTCAGATGTTTATATAAATTGGTGTATGGGTACAATATCATCTCAAACTGAATACCCTCAAACTGTTTTGTGAAAAAAAAATTTTTGAGCGAACTATGCATATTTTAATTTTTTCGCATTTTTAGCAAAAATCCGAGCCATAAATCATATTATCACTTATATCTCCGCTTGTAATTGTCATACAGCAATGATTTATAGCTCTTAATAAAGCTAAATTTTTATTGAATGCAAATATATCAATAAAAACTATTTTCTTCAATACCCTATTGTTGTTAATTACTAATGTTTAAAAAGATTGTTAATAAAGTTTTCTCAAATACTCCATCTCAGAATCGGCCGAAACTTTTTTTCCGTCATCTAAGCATGCCCAGATAACTATTCCAAAAATAAAATTTAGCGGAAAGTCATAAATGCGTTTTTAATAAATATTTAAATATTTACAATTTTCTCTCGCGCGGCCCGTCGGCTCCCCAATTTGAAATACATGCAGTAGACACGCGATTCAAGCCTAAAAATTTCGTAATTGCTCAAGGTCGTGGCTATATGAGATAAAAATATATTATAAACTATAAATGTTATTTGTTAAAAAACAATTGTTATTTGTTCTGTTATATATAAATATATGTTATGTTCCGTTATATATATATATATATATATATATATATATATATATATATATATATATATATATATATATATATATATATATATAAAGTAATGGAGTACATCCAGTGGAATCTCCATAAGATGATAATGGTATATTATAATACACCTCGATGTCAGAGCTAATGAAGGGAAATATGTGGTTTTATTACTGGTCGCGTAAAAAGTGAAGCGAATTGCGAAATATGAAAGGTAATAAGTAACGTTTATTATTTGCTTTCAACCGCATTTCAATCAATTATGGAAGAATCGTAGTAATTTCAGGATTCTTTGAAATTCAGCATTACTTAGTTCTTTTTAGCAGCGTTCTGTATTATGCACCCTGAAGAGGAGTTAAAAACTAAGTGATTCGGAAAATATGGAGAAATAACTTTTCAAAAATGCGGATAATGTGAGGAAATTATCGTGATATCTCGGGGTTAGCCGTGGGGATTCACGTCGTAATTCCCTGATGACGTCATTCACCTCTTCATTGAAGGTTTTAATGCGTACTCACGTAGTAAACGTACGTGGATTTTGTTTATTCAAAAAATAGTGAGCGTAATTCTGATCGTACAATACGACGTAATGCACAATGCGGATGTTATCAATATTAATTAATTAATAGCGATGAATTGATTGCCTTGAGGTTTAAAATGTCTTTCCCAAAATTTCAATTATATGACCCATTATTGCTGATTAACATTAATTATTAGCTCATCAAGCCCAGAGGGTGCTGGCGTTAATCACGCGAGCAATCTAAATTGATAGTAATTGAGGAATATTCATTTGTTTTGATGATTTCTGCAATTCTTATTTCCAATAAAAATTTGTTAATTAATTTGCCTTTTGCCCCTGAGGAGGGAAAAATATCATATGGGATGGTTCTGAAGGCATAAATTAGGAAAATCTTCAATAACCTCTGAGAATATAGGCTGAATGACATTCAAAAGAGTAAAACCAAAATATTTATCACTGTTTTTCGGGAAAACATTGGAAGTAATTTTTGAGGCAGCAACCACAGTTATTTTAGCATATGTGTAGTATAGATTTTGAAATTTGCGTAGCATAGAAGGCACTGCCAATATTTTTTCTTGTTTTGTTAATAAAGCTAATTATTATATGGAAAGGATTTAGTTTTTAACTATAAATATTTAAAAGGTGTTTTATATAATTACTTGTACACTTGTACACCGCTAGGGATTTTATAATTCTCTGGATATCGGAATATATCTTGCATAACGGAATTTGTTGTGTTGAAGGTGGAGTAGATATAAAGTATTGAAAAATATAATCTAATTTCCTTTTAGAAGATTCACGTAACTTGACAGTATGTACCGGTGCGGGAGATTAGAATCCTAAATATTCGTCAAAATACGTTATTATCCGGTAGTTTTGTAGGAATAAGACATTACATTAAACTCGACTCCTTCAAAGGCGTAATAGGTCAAATTAATTCATTGCATGTGTATGTTTTGATTTATGTTTTTTAATTTTTTTGTTGTTACTTCTTTACGTAGCCTAATACTAAATAATTTTCCTATTTTTGTTGTTAATTGGGCAAAGATAGTTGTACTGTATACATTGGGAAATAAATTGGAATACAAATGGGAATAATATTGGGAGGCTTATTAAAATATTTCAAGATTTTGAATTCCACCTCTATTGATCAGGTAATATGGAGAAAAATCTCTAATCATGAATATCTGGGGGAGACGCAAGAACAGCGTCTCAAGGTGAATTTCAAACAACAATTAGCTACTACGAAAATACAGTGAAAATGCAGTAATAATAATTTTTACTTTACGTTGATAGTCAAATCATTCCTTTTAATTGGATTTTATCATGAATTTTTTAAAATTTTCTAACACCCACAGTCTGACTGACTGGGTAACCTAAAGCACTCAATTTTGCTCGTTACAGAAAGCATTTTAGTTGGAATGAAACGGAGTTTATATCCATACGTCGCGAGAAATATTTGTAGAGAAAAAGTGTGATGGTTGAATATTAAGTTATTTCGCACGGAAAAAGTATTTTTGTTCAATATTTGGCCTCGCGCTAGGAAATTACACCTTCGTGGTGGAAGGGGTTGTTTCATAAATTCATTTAGGAATGTGAGATATTCTCTGAAAAGTTTTTTCTACCCTTCAAAACGGCATTTTATAAGAAAAGCCACAAACCTAAGAAAGCTTTCTAAAAATTAGTTAAAACATCGGAACTGCCGGTTTCAACATACGTAACAAGCATGATGGGTGGTTTTAATGTGAGGTAAAAGGAGTTGGGATATTTCAGAGGAATGATGGAGTCTGGGTGAGGGTCCGCGAGGAGATGAGAAGTGGAGCGCAGGTTATCTTTTTTGAGCCTATGAACAAATCAGCTGGAGGTTTGACCGTGTAATAGCTTTGAAACTCGGAAACTAATTATGAAGATGAATACGAACATCTTATTTATCTAAATACACCATTTTGAGGCTTTTTTGGAGTTATGCTGTAGTAAGAGAAAATAAAAATAGGTGCCCATCATTATCTATCAATATTTCCCGTTTAACAACCTTTGCGCAAAATGTCTCAAACTCCTACTTTGACCCATTATACTGGGTAATTGAAATATTTTCTTTGGCGAGTCCGTATTTCTACTGAGTGAAAATAAACCATTGAACATATCCCCAATTATGAGTCATGGGAAATATGAGTAGCAGCGTTATATCCTACATTTTGACTAACCATTCTCATTGTTGTCCAGGGGTCCTAAGTTCATGACATATAACTAGATTTTTTTTAATAATTCACTCTCGTCACAACGCGGTCGTCTGAATTCATCCGCTTCATAACAATCTTTCAATGCCGTTTATTATACTCAATTATGACCCGAAACTGGAATAGAGTAACGAAATAAATCTGTAGGTTAGGGCACTTCTACAGAATTCATATCATTTTCATATGACTGTATAAAACGTTAAATTGTGTTAAAATAAGACATCAGAAGGGAGTAAAAATATTCCGTGTTGTGCTGCTTCTCTGATCAGCTCCGCGAATGGTCACAGCCATTCTATGTGTTAAAGAATCCATTGTTGTTTGGAGAGGCAACCTTGGTGGGTGGAGGAAGGGTGGAGATAAGCCTGGTGTCGGTGTTTGCATGTTTTTCACGAAAGGCATCAGGAGGTTCACAGTCTATCCAACGGACGGAGTTCTTCAAGTGGTCGGAACATGGCACCCAAGTAGAGATCGGGATTTCAATTAATAATCTCCGCCACTGGTTGGAATCGAACTCGTGCCCTTCGATATAGGGAGCAAGGACTCTAGCCTTTACACCTACTCGATCGCAGAATTTAGCATTGATTCATTATTTTTAAAACATGCATTCATAATTATTGTTTCGGATATAACCTATTTTCAAATTTAGAAATAGCCTAGCTCTATTTTCACGGCAAAAGTTTGCGAAAATAAATTATTTCAAAGGCGTAAAAAAATTATGTAAATTAAAGAAGTCTATTTAGGTATTGTTCTCGGGCTCTGCACCAGGTAATTGTCTTCATATTGGCCGATGTTTCGGAAAACGACTTGTTTTCCATTTTCAAGGCGTGTTACTCTCTCTGTGTAGGATTATACACGGAACTAAATTGACCGTTTGACGAGTCCAACAATTAAGCTCAGGTGTCGTCTGATTGGCTGATGTTCCTATGAAATATTTTCTTTTCTTTCCTTATATTTTTCATGCAATTTATTATAGGTGCCCAAGTATTGCTCAGATGAAAGCCAGTATCCCGATTGAAATTTTTTGGGTTAAGGCGGATTTAGATGGCTTCCTTGATTATGCGGTCCCAGTAGCGTTGTGAGCGGCAAAGAATTTTTGCATCTCCCCATCGAATGGCATGATCTTGATTGATACTATGCTCCGCCACTGCCGACTTCTCTGGTTGCGTGCCTTCGGTGCTCTCTCAGCCTCGTCTCAACCGTTCGGCCTGTCTCCCCCACATGTATTTTTCCGCACTCGCATGGAATCTGGTAAACCCCTGGTGTCTTCAGGCCGATAGGATCCTGAAGTGTGAAGCCATGAAGTATGACCTGGATGAAGCCAATTACCTGGTGCAGAGCTCGAGAACAATACCTAAATATTATTCACCGGGAAAACTTAAATCGTATATTAAACAATTCTACTGTCTAAACCCCACCTCATTCCAGATTTTGGTTCCGAAGCGCACTAAATTGATCGTCGTCAACAAACACTTTTGTTAGTAACGGTCTGCGCTTGACTCGTTGTGACCTTGTGCTTTTTTCCCGAACCGTAACTCGTTGGGTCAGCGTGCTCGTCTGTGCTCGTGTGTCTTCGCTCGTTCTATTCTATAACTAGTGCGTAATATATATTCTAACTCTACCAAGTGGAGAGATGGAGTGTGAGGGATTTGAATGGGAGGAGGGCCGATCGAGGGGGCAGCCATATAAAGTGCGGCCCTACCCTTTCGCATACGGCACACTCCCCCTAATCCCCTCCTCCCTCGCCTCCGTTCGACCCTGGGGAAGGGGAAAAAATCCAACCAATCAAAAACGTGGGACTGCCGCGGGGCGGAAAAAATGAACGCGGGCGGCCCAAGGCAGATGTCCAATCGATAAACTCACTCAAGTTACTTTTCCTCCGAAGTCGCCCTTCCCGTCGCTCACCCTCCCTCCTCTCCCCCCCCAAACCCTGTCACTTCCTCCCCTCCCCTCTCTCCCCAAGTACTCCCCTCCCCCCCCCCGCCCAGCCCTTTACAGAACGCACCCCTTCTCCATCATCTCGCGGCCATTCATCCGCCCGACTTGATTGTTGTGGCACGGAGGGGTGGGAAGCGGCCGTTCACGGCTGCACTCGGCTAGCCGAAGGGATCGGTGGTCAGGCTGTGAACATGGCGGGAACCCTACCAGGGTTTTCTCTTCCTCGGCAGAAAAAAACTGTAGGCTGTATTTGATATTTAATGTTGGAGGGATGATACTACCGATGACCCCGACAAACTTATAAGTAAGAAAAGCAGTATTTTATCGAACTGATTGATTTTTGTACCCACTCCGCAAATTTTGCGTTCATAGCGGAACTTACAAGCAATTGCAGTTACTTTTAGTTTCATCAGAGCTTACGATTGTTTCGATTGGTAAATATGCACTTTGAATCTGCTTAGGCATTCAATCAATGTTATTGACTCTATGATCAAAGACGATCGCTATCTTTAAGTCCCGCCGGATTCCTCTCGCGAGTCAACTAGAGGATTTGTACATTTAGAGATATATTTTCAGTTTCTTCACTTGAAAATTGATAATTCATGTATCATATTTTTAATTGGAGCCCTCGTTCGAATAATTGAAGCCTACATCACAATGGATTAATTCGTTTTACTTTATTCGTTTTTAATTAATTACATGCGAGGCTTGCGAGTTTACGCTGCTGCTGCAGCGCGCACTGTGCTCTCCGCTTCTCCCCTGCTGTTTTCGGAGTGTGCCGCAGTGAGTTCGAGATGCACTCCAGAGATGGCACGGCATGTACGTGCGTAGCAGGGTCGATATATTTGCATCTTCGATAGGGGTCTTCTCATCGACCCGATATCCGCCATTTTTGTGCGATCTCTGTAAGAAGAGCATTGCTCACAGTGTTTTTTTGCGGAATAGCAGAGATATTATCGTTCGAGATGCCAACTTGTTCGGCTCCTAATTGTTCAAGAACAATCAAGAATGGATTCAGAGTCTTCATTTTCCCCAAGGAGCCAAGTAGAAGGGCAAAATGGGTGCAGAATTGTAGACGCGATAAATGGCAGCCTTCCAGTTATTCTCGTCTCTGTGAGGTGAGTTGACGATTTCAGTGTGTTTACTTCTCGGAATTTTTATGTATATATGTTTTATAATAATTGGAATGTAATAAATTGTTGGTAAACAAAGCACGTTGCCTGAAATTGCCAGAATTTGAACTCGCTACTTGCTGGTCTGTGAAATCACATCCACCGAAGTTCGTCTACATTGGTAAATTAATGGCTGTTGTATTGTATGTTGTAAGTGAAAACTCGGGTTATTAAGTTTATTTCCTCATCAAGTAACCCCATACATATGACTGTAAGGTATGATTTGTTGGTGAATTAAACTTTAAGCGGTTAAATTCACGAGCATGAATGTACAGTAGACTCATGTTTACGAAATATTTAACACCTGATCATTCATATTATGTTTTAAGGCTTGCATCTGGTAAAGGCGTTTTGCTTGTACATGCATGGATCTTAATATTGCATATTATCTTATTTATTTTTATCCTGGACTTCACCAGTAGTGGTACGAGAATATTAGTCATATGTTTATCTATTTATGCTGGTAGTAGAGATTCTTGATTGCCTTTCCTAATTTATGTCAGGTATGCTCCTCATGTTCTGATATTTCAAAATGTAACCGGTAGCATACAGTACCTACCTATTTAAAAAGTTAGCATCGTAATGAGCCATAATTTGGCCGAATGGACGTATTTTTAATTCCATATATATTCGGCTTGTTTTTTTTGTGTTGTAATGCTTGTTCTATTATTAGTCAGTCATATATGAGGTTGATTTCTCTTGAAAATTTGTTCTCCCCTGGCAATTATGTTGTTTCCTTTTCCGTATAATTAATCTTCAATACTAGCATCATGGTTTTATTCATTTTAGTTGGCAGACAAACATTTTTCATTTTGACTAGGTAGTCATATATGTATCGCTGGGCATAGTTGAACCTCCATGAATGGTGGAGGTAAGCTTATGTTTAAACTCAAGTTAGGTCGCCTAATGTTATCATTGGGAGAAGTAGATACTTCTGGAATTGTATTGATTCTATGGGAACATTACAAGGGTTATTAATGACGATGATGAGGAGTAGATAGCTGATTATTAATTAGTTGGAATGTGGAAATGTATCAGCCTGTCAAAAATTATGCATAACGTTAAATCAGTAACTTCATGTAGTACATACATGCTCTATCAAAGGGCAATACCCGAAAATTTCTTCATAAAACTCAATCACTTAATAAACCACATCATGTTAGCCCATTGAAATATTCAAAATTGTGAATAAATTAATGTCCTTTTCTAAAGGAGGTATTCCCACATTATATTTAATGTCACCTTAAGTACAGATATTGAGTGAACAACCTTATTTTATATTATATTATAACAAGCATCTTATTTCATATTACATTATTTATGTCTGCATAGCCCCTGATACAGGAAATGCAGGCTTAACTCTTTAAGGTACTCATGACTATGAATAGCTTATTTTGATCAAATATTAGTGATCTTTAGTGTCATTGGTTGCATCTATGCAATGAATGATTGGAGTTGGAATGCATGCTGCAAGTTGGTCAATAGTGCAGGATTTATTTTTCCCTAAACCACTTCATTGAGAGACTATTTATAGCATTAATTTTCCTTTCTCTCAAAGGGACTTAATGCTATATATATAAGACTTTTGTTAGTCAGTGGTGTTTGGGCGTAACTCCCCTGTAAACCTGGTTATCCATCTGCTTGAAGTTTGTGTGATTGCATTGATAAATTATGTGAAACTCATTCCACAAAGTTGGTCCCTGGATTTTACACGAAACCCACACACAAACCAATTCACATACCCTTTTGTAAATGCATCAACAGAAATCAATAAACTAGCAACTCCCATTTCTTCCTCCACTTTGGTGGAAGGTAATTTTAATTTCAGTTTTAGGGATCGTCCATCATCTTCAGCACTTCACAACAGCTCTCCACTTTCATTTACGTAAAATGATGAAGTTAAAAAAATTGGAAATTTTTGTTTGAATTGCATTAGTTTATTGTCCAAAAAGCTCTAATGCATAAGGGTATTTTCAACTCAAATCAGTCAGATGATGAAAACTCATGCCTGGTGACCATCACCTTATATCCCATTTATGATAAATGTAGCATTACCTTCTTCTAATATCAATGCAGTGAAAGCGGATTCAGTGCCCAATACTAAGTGCTGCCTGATGTCAACCTGTTGTCCCATCGAAATTGCTTTCTATATATGCATTCTGTTGCTTATGTGAATACCTATAATATGTAAGTGCAATACCAATGCCCACTGCTAACTGCTGCATGATAACCACCTGTTGTGAGCTGTTGTCGATATAGCTTCCTATATGATTGCTGTTCCTTTTGCGAATACCTTTCAACTGGGAATTCAGTCCCAGTGCCCAATGCTATGTTTAATTTAACTTTCCTTTTTTATCATGTCATTATTACAATGGTTTGTTTTAATTTATCGCAATGGATACTTTCTTTCAGATCTGAGCCTTAGTATTCGTGTGTGGATGTTGAACTATTGGTTCTCAGCTCTAGCTTCTGCCTTTAGTGCACGATGCAAGTTTATAAAATGATTGAAATCACCCTGAGTTTGAGTAACACTTTCTAGGAGGAGGTCAGTGAAGTAAGTTTAATATATTGATTATTACTAGATCAGGGGTTGATTTCATTATGCAGCACTAAACATTTTGTTAACAGATACTTTATCTACCTGTTTCGTGGTAATGATATCAACATGGTGAGTCCTACTTCCGTGCCTTCACAATTGTTGATGGATAATGAGAACAGCTTTTGCAATGGGGGAATCGAATACTTTGTTTTTGATGATTTCTTTGCTATTTGTTATTTTATTTCTACCTATTATGAAGTTATCTTGATGAGAAAAATTTCAAATATTTTATAAGAGTTGGGATGGTTAAGTTCTTTAATGAAAGTAATTAATGGTTTCACTATATGGAATGGGATTTTTGTCATAGTAAAAATTTGAACGTTTGAGTTGATATTTTGCACATGGGTGTTTAGGGGATTAATTTATTTTGATATTGCATTTTACTTTTCCAGGTGCTGCCTTTGCAATGAAATACCAAAGTATCAATAGTAAACTATGGAAACAGTTATACTGGTCATCTCCTTGTTATATAATTGATACAAGTGCAATGTTACAAATGACCCGAAGTAACTGATTGTTGGTTGTTTTTGTTCAAATGTGGTGTGGAATAAATGTTAAATAATTAAATTTTCAATCAATGGCTTACTTGATTAATCATAATTGTAAGTTAAACTGTTTCTATGATATCAATAGAAAGATTGATATCATCAGCAGCCGTTGCTACTTTTGATATCCTGTGCACCCATGTTGATAGAGAAGTGGCCACTGTAAGATTCAATATAGCTAGAGTCCTTAATGATATATTTACACGAAATAGAGAAGTGCGACATTCAAGCATTTCATCATCGAAAGATATATGTTAACAAATTCTTGTGTTATAATTGGCTGTCATGCTCTATATCTGGGTTTACAACATACAGTGGAAGTAGTTAAATAGATACCGTAACTAACCCCAAAAGCAACACTCCCTTGAAACAAGAACTTTTCTGTAGAAACTTAACCGTCCGCCGCCTTTTGTGGTCTCGTCAGGTGTAAAATGATTCACCACTGGTGATGTTTGCTCGAGGTTTTTAGGAACGAAGGTTTTTTTCTAGAGTGCAATCTTTGTCCAGTTTTCAAAACTCACTTCTATTAAATAAAATCCTGAGTAATTGCTCTTTCCACTAATACGGAGAACGTTTCCGAAATATAGAAGTGATGGGCTCTATGAAAAATTCACATATTCGTAATTAATAATTTGTTGTCACACGCGTAATTTTATTGGATTATTAAATTGTTCTGTCCCATTGCTATTTTATATTTTAAGCGATGAAGATGCATCTCTCTCGTCTAAAGGTATTAATTTCAGGCTAGAAATAAATCGGGTGAATGAATGAAATTATCGCACTTACGGCATTCCAAAAGTAAACAATAAAATATGTATTTGTTTACATTTAAAATAGCTGCCTTTTAACTCAATATTACTTGTATACTATAAAATTTAACCTCGATTCATATTTATATAATGCCTAGATGACTTACAGTTAGTTTAAAATATCAGAAAATAATGTGAAACTGGATAATTATGTAAAATCACCTTATGCGCTTCCCAGAAATGACGCTGTTTACAAATCATTATGCATAACTTTTAGTGAAATTACCTCGCGTATCGATTTTATTATGACATCAGGCTGATACGATGTTTTACGCTGAATTAACTGATGTAGTTTACGAAGAGCGCCAACATTCAACATAAGTGGTAATAGGTTATAGGTTTCTGCTCTTTACTCACCATACCATACAATATTTACGGCCAAATTCTCGATATTTTGAATAGAGTGGTCGACAATATATACTCACTTCATCGAGGGTAAAATAATCTTCCTAATTACGAGATTATTATACCATGACATGCTTGATTTGTCTTAATATCCATATTTTTCCTCGTCGGTGCTATACTCCGCAGAGGAAAATAATCACAGTAATGGCGGCACCGATTTCCCGATAGTGGAAAGCATTGAGAGGATCCATATCGAAGAGGCAACGAATCGAGATATCTATCGACCATGGTGCGTAGGCCGTAGAAGGAACGCGTAGAGTGAGGTGTACTTCAATCCGAAACTGGAACCAAAACGGCCTTGATACTCGTTTTAAATTTGAATTCTAGGATTGAGTTGATCTGCGATCGACTATAAAACAATGTTACTTAGTTAGAGTAATTATTGTCACTGATTTATTTTCTGCCGTCTGAAAAATTGTATATATGACACTATATATCTACGTATGTAAATTGTTGATTTATTCATTTATCATTAACAAGTTCTGCTTCTTTACTCCTGTGAGTCTGTTTTAAAGGTTCTGCCAAATATATATCGTTCCGTCTAAACTTGGAACTTAAATCCCTACATTAAAACAATATCTATGCAAGCGGTAGGAATCGTACTCCGAGCTTGCCAGGCTCGTATTTACGGTAGCCGCGTGGCTACCCCAAAGGCGAGCAAAAGAGGAAACCCAGAACGGAGAAAAATTTTAGTGACCAGAGTACCGGCTTTCCGCCTCTAGGGCTTGGGTTCGAATCCGGACGGCTCAGGGAATATTTCAGTGGAATTCAGATCTCTCCTTGGGTGCTATATTGAGAAATTTTCATGTACATACCCACAATACTCCGTCCGTTGGATGGGACGTTTAACCGCGGATCCCTTGGCGCCTGACGTTAAGAGTGGACTAATGCGACTTCTGGTAACTCTCTACCCATCCTCAGTTTACCATATAATCTCGTACTAACCTATCCACCTGTCTTTAATGGCAGTGATGACTTTAGCTGTCGGTCACTTCTCCAAAATACCAGTCAACCAATGTTCTCATCCCTAAATTTTACTTAGTTTCGATAATTGTTACTGAATGCTCTATTTTGATTTTTGTGGAATTACCTATTTCGTGGCGTAAACGGAAACATATTTATAGGAGAAAGGTTTTAGGTGTTTCTTCTGCTGAGATTATGTGCTTCCGTCTAATCTATGACGTTAATCGTATGACAGACTCAGTATCCATGTCCGAGGTGAGATTAGAACCCGCAACTTTTGGATTGTTAGGCCGGCGCTATACTAACGTGGCATCCAGCAAACGAGGAAAAAATAGCAAAGTCGAGAATTGGGCTCTAGTGCTGCGATATTTTCTTCGAATTGACATTAGCACGTTTTATCATCATTGAGACGGCAAGAGTGCTTTATTTGCTGAAACGGTGTGGCAGAAGTTGAGGGTATGTCGGGGGAAGTGGGGGGGGGGGAGGTCAAAGAACTAGACGGAAGGTCCAAAGAGGATGGCAGACGTCACTCCTCACGTCTCGTGTATCCGATCCAAGCTCAGTGAGCATATGAGACTGAACCTGGGAACTGATTCTCAACATAAACTCACTCATCTTCTCTTAATAATCTTTGAGTTGTGTTGTGTGTGTGTGTGGGAAGTGCAGGAAGTGTTTGTTTAGTTATTAGGTGGAGGTGTGACCAACATCTGAGGTCACTAGCGCTATTTTTAGTTCCAAAGCGTGCAGACCAAACTGCAGATTGGTTTGTAGCAAGTTTTTCTCTTCTCCTGTCTCGTGGCATTCTTTTCATTTTCACGTGATTGGTGCAGTTGGCGTCTTTCATGATTTGAGGCATGGCTCTATTAAGCAAGAATATAGGAGTCGTGGTGGCCTAGTGGGTAGAAAGCTGGGTTACCGACCGGAGGGTCCCGGGTTCAAATCCGAGTGTAGCCACTCGGGAAACCTACTCCGAAAATCCTCGCGGTGCGACTAATTGACAGTCATAACTTCGTGCACAATCGCAGGTGGCCCACGGAAAGGAACTGGCCAATGTGTGAGTTACACATGCTAAGTACGGGGGGAGTTCTACTCTCACCTCTGAAAACCAACCTTCAGGTTGAAACCTTGTGTGAGTGAGAGCTATAGTAAGGGCAGATTATTCCGTTGGTAATGAAAAGACCATCTTGGGAATGGACGGTGGATGAAGGGAAATCCGGCGTTGACATTAGTCCTCTCATAACGAAATGCACCAAGGGCTCCACAGTTTGGCTTTCCGTCCGGCGGACGTAAAACTGCATGAAAAGTAATCGATATAGTACTGTTCACTTTATTTTAAATTTGCAACATGTTTCGGCTTTTTTAACTTAGCCATGTTCAGGTACAATGGGTAAGTAAAAAAGCCGAAATACGTGTTACTAAGTTAAAATAATGTGGACACTACTATATCGATTACTTTTTATTTTTGATAATGCAGCTCCAACACATCTCGCCGGACACTGTTGACTACGCAGAATGCATTATAAGTGATCCAAAACGACACTCAATTAAAGAGCGCAATTCCACTAAAGTATTTACAACACTTCCGGGATTCGAACCTTGTCCCTTTGGAAGGGAAGCCAGTATGCCAGCCATCAGAGCAACCTGATCTGAAGGTAGTTTAAACAAAAAATCACTTGACTTAGAATTTAATGAAATTAACGTCATTAAAAACACTATCTTTTTAATGATATCAAAATATTAACCTCTTGCGGAGCAACTTTTCGAGCAATTTGCCTAAAAATAATAGCTGTTTTACATGGATTAGATTACGGCTGTGCGCTCCAGAGGGAGAATATTGAAAAAATTAGGAATTTATATTACCTAGGTTTCGTCAAAAAACTAAGAGTGTTTAACTTGTATGTTTTATCAACTATTTATAAAAATTAATCAATTAGTCACCGCAGTACTTTTTACTGAATCGCAAAACAAACCTTCTTTTATCAAGGTGTTTCCACCGTACGCGTGAAAAAATGATTCAAGTTAAAGACTTATTTGATTATATTTATTTAATTTCTGACAACTTTGGTCATACATAACTACTTATATCTTTGCGCCATGCACCATTTATACTACAATATTTAATTCACGCTTCTTACAGACGCTGAAATAAAAAAAATAAAATTTGAATATGGTCTCCATTATGACTAGGGAACTATCTCGCTCAAACTACCATAAGGAAGAGTTTTTCTAGGGTGGTCTGACTGAAGAGACTGGGTTTTGGAGCGCTGGGTGGGGGGGGGGGGGAGAGAAGGTGGTTTGGGGAGGGGTGGAGAATGAGAGAAAGGGTTTTCTTGCGACGCGCCGAGTGAGAAAAACGAGGGGAGAGAAAAGATTGCGCGCGCATGGACCGCCGTTGAAGGGGGGTAAGTCATCGTCCCCCCCCTCACTTCCTCTCTGTCGTTGCGCGAGACAAAAGAAGGCAGAGCAGCGCCCGCAGTGACCCCTTTGCCGCCTCTCCCCCTCCCGCCCCTCAAATCCCCCCCCTCGCACCACCTACCCTTCCTTCTCCTCCTTGTCTTCGTTCCTCCCCCTCCAGCTCCTCGCATTTCAAACAGTCTGAAGTAACAATGCCGGAAGGTATCGTTATGTATGTGCATACATGGCGGGGCTGTCATAAATTTCTTACGGCGTCATGGGCGTAAAGCTCTGGGCTTGGCTGTTTTAAGGATCGGGGTCCGTAGTGGATGCTTAAAAATTATAACGATTCTTGCGCGTCATCTGGACCATCAATAAAAATGATTGAAGAGCCGGGACTCGGGGAATATTATTCTCCTCAGAACCAGTATGAGTAACTTCTTGGGTGTGCGCGGGAAGGTTTTTTCTATGATTAAATTTGCTCAAACATCTGTATTGCGTTCGTCAATAAATTCTTATGGAGTTGGGTTTTTTCTTTTCTGAGCGAGTTTCATTTTATAATGTTCGCTTTAAGTTGACCCACTAATCCAGTGGCTAATTATATTATACATATAGCATTGTGTTGTTTTTTTGGTGAGTTTTTTGTATTTTCACAAATTTGCTAAATTCACAATGAAAAAATTGTCTGGTCGCGGAAGCCCGTGTCTTCGCCCCACTTTCGTCTGTCTGTAAACTCTCAGCATAATTTGTTAGGTTTAGCTTATTAAAAAATGAGGTAAGATGTGGTGCTTTTCCGGTATATTCGCCAACGTTTCGATGTTCGACTCGGACATCGAAACGGCTTGCATGGAGCCTTTAACCCTGTTGGAAACCCGAGATAAGTTCCTACTTATTAAAAAATATCCTCGTAGTCCAATGTACATGAGTGTCATTTTTGCTTTAAATTGAGCATAATAGTATGTGTCCCTTCAGCGGGTGATTTCGCTCAATACGGCAGGTTTTATTTTTATGACTGTTAATATTTTATCCCCTACGCAATCATATGCAAATCTGATGCTAATGGAGAGATTTATCTATTATGGTCACCGGCCTAATTAATTGCCAATTGCGGTTCCAATTAATTTTCTCTAATTCTTCGATAAATTTAGCAAACATTAAAAATTCGTATTTTATTTTGAGTCCCACTATTCTGATGGCCTTAGATAAACAATCATAATGTGGGAAAACAGCGTACTTTTTGGGTATATTCAGTTTTCTTTCGAGATGAAACTATTTAAGATAATTCATAATGAGTGTTAGTGGTAAATTACGGGGGTTATCGGTAGTTTCAAAGGCAGTTGGTGGGAGAGAACTATTACATCTACAAAATACCCTGCAAGCTACCTCAGGGCTGTGTGGCAGGGGGTGGGTATTCACCAACATGCATTACACTATACCCTAAAGTTAGTGTAACTACGACTAATTATGCATTAGCATAAATTGCTAATCCTTGTCACGAGACAAATCCTCACAAACATGCACTACACTACAGATATTATCACAATGGAGAGGGACCGTTAATATATATGTATTTTGCAACTACACAAATGGACAGTGACTCAAGACTTATGTAGAAAACATGCACGGCGTGCTGCTATTACTAGGTAACAGATAAGGATTCAAGTATTAGGGAGTACTACTACTACTAAGAGCTACACTACCTATCGACAAACCTAGATAATAGTATCATTGGCCGCTGTTATGGTCCCTTATAGTTCGTGGGAAAAATGACATTTTAAATCTATTAGGTGGTTTATATAATGAGTATCTTTTAACTAATTAGTAATAGAATTCATCATATGATTCTCAAATGAAGATTCGGTTTTTAAAAAGTTTTCAATTTGGAAAATATAGTAATGACTTCGAATAGTATATTGTAATTGCAAAGTTAAAGAAGGAAATATCAAGACAATGGATAGCGCGCGGTTATTTACACACCCAAACGTGCGATGATCCCTTTTTAAAATAATATTTCACCTTATTTTATTCTTGCCGAGGCATTCAAGGTTCGATTATGCGTTTATACTGGCTTTATGACGTCATTTAACTTGCTTAAGTAGCAATCGTACGAATATTTTTGGAAGCCGGAGGTGAAATTCTAGTCCGTTAAAGTGAGCTCTTTTTAAAGGTGAATATACTAAGCCCTTCACCGTTTGATGGATTAGCTCTAAAATCAATTCTAAAATCTAAAATCAATGTAAAAAAACTGAAAGAATATCCTCCATTGCTTGAGGTCGTGCCCTCTTTTCCCTATCTTCTGTCTCAGGCTATCTTATATCTCCCAAATATGCGTACAAAAACATAGCTAGCGTGTGAATATCTGAGAAATTGATCCAGAAGACGAGGTTTTAAGTATTTTCCCCAACCCGATCACTTATTTCGTAGCCATTTCTACTCAAAGGTTCCGCTGTATGCTCATTTTTATCATAAATCAACTGTCATTTCATTTAATTCAATCTCAAGAAAACTCAATAATTCTGTTTTGTGAATAATGTGACACGAAATTCATGGAGAAATATATCAACACGTGATCGACTCTTAAAAGCATAAGGCTAGTAAGTAACGAAGTCACATCGCCATCCTATCCGTAGAATATCTGCGGCTAGAATGCAAACCAGAGAAGGTAGAATATTAACGTTGAATAAGCAAGCTGATAGGGAAATCTGTTAAAGGGTTATATTCAATTAAAAAAAATAAATATTTCATTTGTTAGGATTTTTATATTTACCATTTGATGCCACCATTTGAACTACCCATTGGCAAGGTTGTGGGTTTTGTCCGGCATATAAGGAATCAAAGCTCTTTATGATCATGATGTTATGTAAATTCTGGTACTTCAAAAATACATTGTATTCGATCATTCGAAGGAGTAAAAGGCGTTTTATTCTTCCCTGAGGATCTCAAAGAGTCCAATGTGCATACTTGCACACTGCCTGTGCAGCAACCAAACAGCCTGTTATTTAATAATGTATACGTGTTTCCAGTTTGAGTTGATATGCTTTTTGATTCGACTTGTTGGCCAAATGTTTTGACAATGCTACACGACAACCTAAATATTCAATATTCTTCTAAATTTCAATATTCTAAATATTCAATTTTTTCTTCAATATTCAATATTCCACTTAAATATTCAATATTCTTTTAAGTATATGGATAAAAATATCCATTCCACTATTGATAGTCTCTTTAAAAAAATTCTAATTTGTAGTACGTGGGAACATCTTTCGACATGCTCCCACTCAATTTTTTTCCGATTTGCCATCATTGATCCTATTACTTTCTGAGGCGTAAAAGTGCGATCATGCTGTTGGCTGGTATCTCTCTAGGGTTCGATATCGTTTCTAAACCAATTCTGCTAACAAGAGAAAGGATATGTTTGAAATTAATTCTTTTAAAACTCTACTTCTGTCATTAGCTTTCTAGACCACTTAAGTTGGTTAAGTGTAGGAAGTGACCTACGTTATCGTGCCCTGGAAAATAACGGCTTAGTATGCTTGTATGTACCTTGTAGGCATTGGGTATGAACTAGTCTGAATCCTGCCATATTGTTTTTATTTAATGTATTTTTGCAATCATAAGTATACGGTTTAAACAGTTCGAATTCAGCATTTAGAATACAGTTAGATAATCTATTCCTTGTCATTCTTTTGCGTGACTATTGCCCTCTTTCTGAGCGTGGTAGTTGGACGTAGTAGGGAGACCGAAGATCGCGGATTCGAATCCCATTTTGCAGATCAATTTTGTTTTTAAAATTAATATTAAGGGCTTCAATTAGACGGCTCGGTATCGCATTAACAATCGAAGGACTAACAAGACCAAGCCTGTACAATACAAATAACCTATACCCCAAGCCTATACTATGCTATTCAATACAAGTTATGTCTTGTTGTATAAGTATACCCCAAGCCTATGGGGCTATTATAGTAATACGTAAGGCGATTTTTACCACTTTTTAACCCTCCCCCCCTCATGTAAGACAACGTAAGATTTCACGAACCCTCCCCTCCCAATCTTACGTAAGGTATCAGACACTTTTTAAGCCACGGACATAGACACTAAACTAAGGGGGATTCTATGTCAAAATGCGCAAAAACTGACCTCATCACGGATATCGATAACGGTTTTTGATATTTCGCGATTCGCTGTACGCACAACTCGCAAAACAGGTGATCTTTGAAAATGCGACATCTCCAAAATAATGAACGCAACGAATTGGTTATACGTTTTTCTATAGTTTAGCACACATTCAAGCGTACCGCCGTGATCCTAAAAAGGTGATCCTAAAAAGTAAGATTTTTCCTACGAAAATAATTTTAAAAAGTGATAAAAATACGAATTCAGAAGTGACATATCTTACGCAAGACTGTCTCAGACCACCTCACCCCCCTACGTAAGACAGCTTAAGAAAAGCCCAACCCCCCTCCATCCTCACAACGCCTTACGTAATACTTGAATGACCCCTATACTATGCAATTCAATACAAATTATGTCTTGTCGTATAAGTTGAAATGTTGGTGGATGAGCGAATTAGCAGTTAATATACATGATGTAGAATATAACTATTGGCGGCTTTTGGAGAGAGACGTACATAATGCAGGAGTAAAGTTATTTGCATCGTAGACGCTAAGCTCTTCCGGCGGCAAGGTTGGGATGCATGTTTGTACGGCGGGCACGCGTTCGTCGCCGGGGTCGCTGCCGAACTGAGTGAATGGCGAGCACCGTGTTTTGTGGACGTTGTTTCGGAGAGGGCGGGGGATAGGGAAGGGGATTGGGCGGGGAGGGGAAGAGGCGAGAGAGAGAGGGGAGGTCCCTCTGTTCTTTTGCTTCTGAATTTTATCGATTTTTGCGTCGCGCACGCGAATCAAGGCGGTCCGACGCTCAGCGCCATTTTGTCAATCGAGTGAACTCAGTGCGGATGGTCAACGGAAGGTAGTGGATCGGGCACGAGGTGCAATGTGATTCGGATCGTTCCGGACGTTTTCAGTCGTCTCGATGAATGGTGGACTCACACGTGAACGAATTCTCCCTCGTTCTCTCGAGTTCGACGTCTCAGCGTGTGAAGAAGGTCGTTTGCATTCCACCGCGTTTTTGACGACGACGAATTTAAGTGAAACGTGAGTCAGAAATACCTTGCTGGACACTCGGGAAAGTACCGTGATTTTGTATCGTGTCTACTGCTGTTGCTGCTCAGCTGATCTATCGTTGCGACTTGAGCTTGGATTAGTATCAATATTTATGGAAATTTCGAGAAATATATGATAATTATTTCGTTTACGAGCGAACTTAAAGCAATCTGCAATTTAATTCAGCGTCAAAAATAAGTAGGTATATTTGTTCAATCCGTGATGAGAAGCATGTCACGAGGGTCAGTTGTGTCCGAACGTATTATAATTACGTTTACCTTTCATCTTTTTGATTGAACGTCACAGACGACAAATAAAATTTCTTAAAATTTACTATAGAAACTGTTGGACTATATCTGGTGATGTTATTTTTGTGCTATTAGACAAACTGCCTTAACTCCCTAATACTGAAATTTATTTCCAAATCAATCCTGTAGTGGTTATTTTACCTGGAAGATCAGTGTAGAAATGAATCAATTCTATCAGAGAGAAAATAGACATGGCATTTTCATTACTTTAATGAGATAAATTAATATTTTTGAGGTTTGAATATATTGTATCATTTGTTTTTCACCTATTTTATTGATGAGTTAATATTTTTATTTCAAATCGACTTCATGTGTGTGTTTACACACTTCGCTGAATTCTGTTTCTGAAGCGCACGTTAGTCCGGTGAAATTAATCAGTTAAAGCCAACCTTTCTCTTTTTCAAAAGCATACCGAATTATATGGAATGCAAATTTGTATCGAATTATTTTCCAGCCGCCATCGGCATTTTATTAATTTTTACTCTCAAATCAAAGCGGTCAATTAAGCCAAATCAACTCGTTGATTGCTCATGAAAGATAGTTTTTGGAGCTGAAAAAGAGAATGAGGGAGAGGAAAATGCATGCCGATTTGCATTCATTACGATTTTAACATTGTTTCAACTTCTAAATCAGATTTAAATTCCAGATGGAGCTTTCGTTTAGCCAGTTTTCAATACGTGCGCTTTTTAAAAATTCGTATGTCACCAGATTTTTATAGCAAAAGAATTCAGCGGAGGACTTCATGAAAAAAATGTTCTGGAATTTAAGAATATCAATTTTTTAACCCAGCAAAAATAAGATTAAAATCCCAAAGAGAAATTCTATTTGTTTATTAAGTCTTCAAATAGCACGGTCCCAATTTTATCCAATGTCTGTAATGCGTAAATGACTCCTAATTAGATTATCAGCATTATAAAAAAGTAGGATTGTAGATCAGGTAATACCTTTTGATTTATCTCTGAGCTGGCCTCTGCCCAGTGCTATATTTAATTGATTACTGCCATAGTTAGTATTAAATGGAACCATTTCCAGTTTTAGCGTGTGATATGTGTTGCAAGTAGTAAAATACGATCATTAAAAAAATACTTGAAGAGGAATCAATCAGCCTGAGTCAAAAAGGAAGCATAAAACCCCTCAAGTGAAATTTCATTGAACATGACTTTAATAGGTAAAATCACATTCCAATTATGATATGCGAATTGGAAAACTCACAATAACCGCTGTATCCAAATTATTTTCCAGTAATTATCTTTTTCTATGCCACAGTTTGCTGTGATGCTTATGAGGTGACGCATGTTTTAGCTGTGGTTTAAGCGGGGGGCTTATGTAGGATAGAGACACCATATTTACAAAAGTTTTACTAACACTATTGCCTTTGATAGTAATCGACCCACTTTAAAAGTAAATTGTGGTAGATCAATCAAATTTATTACCACGATTCACCACACCAGGTGACATAATTTAAATATGAAAATCAAACAAAGATTCGAACGTCTTTACCAATGTTTTAATAGCCTCAAATATAAAACGGCATGTATTTTATGGAGTGAATAGCTGATGGCGTCTGTGAACCATACACAAATTAGAATTCTATGAAAAATTATAAGGGTGTTCATGAGATAGCATTAAAATCTCTTGCGGTAAAAACCTTGTATTTACCGAGGGTAGACTACTCAGGTAAAAGAATTTTAGTTTTAATCCACAGTTTTCGCAAAATAATTGAGCACTTTTAAATGATAACCGATGGCCTCTGAAGCTGCGAACGGCTGAAAGAACGTTTTTCTTCTTTCGATGTGATATGAAGAAACATGCTAATATTTCTGATGCTAATGCGTTCTGAGTGGTGTAGGTAAGAGACAAATTTATTACGTATCATCCCCTCAATAGTTTACTCTCACTAGATATACGAGTCTGAACAAATACTATATCCTGTGAAATCTTTCTTAATTAAACTTGACGATTCGCTAGAGTAACCCTCAGCTCTCATTGAATTAACCTCATCCCTGCACTTCTTGACCTTTTTTGGATAGGCGGAAACTTTCAACTTATATGCCTTTCGACTAGTTAGTCGAAAGGCATATAAGTTGAAAGTTTCCTCGAAATAATTTATGCCTAGGTATGCCACATCCTGACACCATTTTTATTTTTATGTTGGCGAGTACAGTAGATTAACTGTGAAAAGGAATGAGTAGGTTTGCTATTCAAGGTATGCAGTAGTATTTTCTTTCCTCTTTAGTCGCCTGCAAACACCATCACTTCACGCTTCGTTTGAATGCATCACTAAAACTGAGGCCCTGTCGCGTTGTTCCCGGGTCGGCGTGTTCCAATCAAGGCCCTCCTGGCACCTCGCGGATTCCGTCGCAGGACCGACGTGTTCACTAATTCGCGCGTGAGAGACGTGCTCTTGAGCCTTGTCGGAGCGTACTTGAATATACTCTGGTCGCACACGCAATCTCCTTACCTCCGGTCGCTGGCGACGCATCCGTGTAAAACCTGCCCGTCTCGACGCCGCCGCCGCCGACACCTCCCCGTCCTCCGGTCCTCCCCTCAGGGCTCCTCCTGCGTCCTCCTGAGTCAGCGAGGGAAATAAAGAGGAAAGGCCCCTCGCATCCCATCCCGTCGTATACGGAAACCTGAGTGACCCCTACCCTGACCCTTGGGCCGGTCCCTCCTAACCCTGCCGATCCCCTCCGAGGGTGCGGATTACCCTTTCCCGCCGGCCCAAAAACTCGCCCCTGTCCCTCTCAGACCGGACCCGTATGCAAATTCCCCACCTCGCCGCTCCCCGCCTCTCACGAGTCTCGAGGTGTCTTTTTTTTCACTCCACGGCGACCCCTCCTTTCGAATGCCGCGAGGAAGAAGACCGGTCCCTCCGCAACAATCCCCCCCTCCTCCCCGACCTCCGCCTGCCGGCCTTCGGGTCCCCGTGGGGACCCGCGGGGCGTTCTCAAGGGGGTCGCTGTCCCCCCGAGGGACGGGCTAGTTCGTTTTTTGTCTTCATTTCCCCTCGGCCGTCTCTTACCTCCGCCGCTTCGTTAAGTCTACTAAAAAGGGCTGTGTCTTGGTGTTGTTTTTTTGGCTCTGCGATGCGGTTTCAATGCGCGCACAAAGGTTCTCCCGAGCTCTCCAGGTCTGAGGCAGGGGATCGTAACGCGGAGAAAAGCGTGCGGTCATGATCATATATCTTTTGCGCTCTTAAAATTAGAATGCATGGAAATTAGATAATACTGAGATTTATATAGAATAGACGGAATGGAAATTACTTTGCATCGATGGTGCTGCGGAGTAGACTTTCGAGAAATGTTCATCTACATCTACATCTACATATTACCCCGCAAGCCGCCTCAATAGGCGTGTGGCGGGGGGTGTTAGGACACCAGCCGTTTACATATAAAATGGACACGCTCTAATGAAATTACGCCTAGCATTTATTAAAGTCCCTTATTGTTCGGGGGAAAAACGAATTCCCATACCTATCCGTTCGGCAAAATATCTCTCTTAATTTATCGTTTCTGTCGGACCTGGAAATATAGTGGGGTTCTAATATGATGTTCTCCGTGTCGCTCTGAAAGATATCTATTCTCAATTGTTCAAGCAATCTAAGCCTAGCGCGCAGCCTCCGAGTCTCTAGCGGCTCCCAGCATAATTCGTTTAACATCTGTGTAACGCTGTCTGTACGCCCGTAGCTGTTTTTGACGAATCGCGCAGCTTTCCTTTGTATTTTGTTAAGTTCCCGGACTAAGTCTTTCTGCACCGGATCCCATATGCTCGCTGCATATTCAAGTTGTGGCCGGACGAGTGCGAAATAGCACCTCTCTTTTACTTTTTCATCCTAAAATCTTCCCACAATAAGCTTGACGAATCCTAGCTTCTTCAGAGCTCTGCCACAAATAGTTCTTATATGTGCTCCCCACGATAGGTCCGAAGTTATCGTAACTCCTAGATACTTCACTTCATCTGTCGCCTTTATGTTAACACCATCCACAGCATATACATGGGAATAGTTGGACGACCTCCGCAAGAAATGTACCGCCGTGCATTTGCTCAGATTAAGTTCGAGTCCCCACTCTTGGCTCCACACATGCACGTTGTTTAAATCCGATGATGGAGTTTCAAAGTCAGAGTGATCACTAATTTCACGATAGATGACAGCGTCGTCGGCAAATAGACGTATTTTACTGCTAATTCGAGAGCATAGATCATTTATGTATATAATGAACAAAAGGGGTCCGATCACGCTTCCTTGCGGGACACCTGATGTCACTTTAACTACATCAGAGCTAATTCCTTCAAGAACTACTTTTTGCTTACGATCACTCAGAAAGTCGCGTATCCAGTTTACTACTGTTTCTTTCAGCCCGCATGACTGTAATTTGTATAAAAGTTTATTATGAGGTACCGTGTCGAAAGCTTTCTTAAAATCTTGAAATAATGCTTCCACTTGTGTTTTCGATTCACCAGATTTGAGAACGTCATGAAGAAAGAGCGCGAGTTGTGTTTCACATGATCTACCTTTCCGGAAGCCGTGCTGAGAGCCATGGAGGACGTTACGACTGTCCAGGAACGTCATGATATTGCCAACGACGATATGTTCGAGTATCTTGCAGGACTAATTACATTCACATTACAATATTCCAAAATAATTACTTATGCCCGATGTGAGAACTTTTAACCTTATCTGGTACATATTGCTGTGGTTTACTGAGACAATTCCACGTCAGACCGCCAGTTTTCTCTAATCAACCGACCGTTAATGCATTGAAATCTCTGTGTCTTAGGTTTCAAGTCTCAAGTGGTGATTGCGATTCAGCGGTGCGGAGCGAAGTGAAGTGAAGCCTCGCTCGCGATAGGGAATCTCGGCCAGGAGAATTTTCCAAAAATGCAAATGAGTGGCTGGATTGACTTTCCTCTCCGAGACAAGAGGGGGCGTAATGGAATAACCCGTGGGAGTAAAAATATTCACAGTCCGTCGAAGATCGAGGGACCTGCGATAAAATTTCGGCGGAGGAATTGGTTTCGAGCGTTCATTTTGAACGTTTCTTAAAAAAGATTCTTTCTCCTTCTTCCCCTCACTCACCCTCCTCCCCTATCGACTTCAATAAGTGGACTCTAATATCCCCTCGGGAGATGGGAGGGTGTTGGCCGTGGGTTTTCCATCCTCGACTTTCTCAGCACTCCCCCGTGGGGAGGGTCGAAGGGGATGGTCGGGAAGAGTCGGAGGGTATATTCTCATGACTTCTAATGGATTTCCTCTTTTCTTACCTCGCCCCTCTCCTTACCTAGAACCCGGAAAAATCGCCGCTCCTCCCCCCTTTCTCCGCATTTCGAAATCGGAGCCTTTTTAAATGTTTGATCCGGGCGGAGTGCGCCTCTAATGAATCCCTCTTTTCCATTCCGTCTCGCACAGGCAGATCTCTCTCGGTCCGAAAGCTTTCAACCCCACCTCCTCCTATCCCTTCCAGACAACTTCTCGCTGCCCCCAACTTCTCCTCCAGGGATCGAGTGAGGACCGGAAAGGTATTCGGGTGAATAAACTGTTTATCGATCTAAGATTAGCGTGAACTCCTGTGGAATAATCGATTTCCAGACAATATGAAAGACTCATGTCTGATGTTTTGGAATGGCCGTTGTAGGACTCCAGTTGAAGTGTCTGTCCATCTGGTTTGATAAAGAAAGTAATCCTTATTGGGACTCTCCTGGCTCTAATTTTGCCTCAAGTACCTATCCCCCGTTTTGCATACCCACAGGGGTTTCTATCACCAAGCGTTCTTCTGAGTGCTTGCTCTTGCGGTATTAGTTCCCTTTTCGTGCTGATTCGAAGTTGCATTCGCGAGTTCTCTTTAGGAATCAAGCGTCAGTTACTTGAATACACTGCGAAGCTGTGACTCTCTGGAAAGTGTTCGGAACGGCACTAAGTACATAATCTTTAACCGTGTTTTAACGGCCGAGAGTTCTGCAGCTGACGTGAAACAAGAGACATTTTATTCCAAGCTCTTATCCTTAGATTTGTATAGATATATCTGAGAGACTTCTGCCACACTTCAAAGATGAATTTTTTCGGCAATTAAGAAAATATTGATTTTTAGTTGTTTCATGCCGTCAAAATACTGTTGTTTATGCTATCTCAGCGATATTGTTCTTAAATTAGGGACTACGCTCAGATATTAAATCTTACCTTGTATTTTGGAGAGCTGGAAGTGTAACTTTTGTTTTGTAATCAACTGTGAATTATCATTGCCACCCATAAACTTCTACTATAGGACTGGAATAACAGGGTGCTGGGTCTGATGGTTAGAACATATTGCTCTCTAAATTGACCTGGGGTCGACTTGAAAAACATCACTGGGCGAAGGTACGTGATCGAGGCCATGATTGACCTCAGAGATGCGCTGGTAGGGAGCGAGGACAAGTATACAAATAAGTGGACGGACATCAGTAAATGTTCTACTTTTGGAAATAAGGAAGGAAATGGGGCTCTATGTCAACGAGAAGAAAATAGTATCTTCGTTGAATTGGTATTGACCACTTTAATAATGTACGGGTTAATTAATGGAGGTTTGGCAATGTCTTTTTAAAAATCTCAACTTCCTTTTCCCGATAATTTGAACGGAAACTTTGAAAATAATATCACCATTCTGGGTGCATTAGTGTGGAAGAAGGCTAAGCATGGTAATTTTTTCAAGAAGGTATAGCCATCGGCCTAGAGCAGTGATTCCAAATCTTTCGCACTCTTAAGAGGGACGGACGTGCTAGGCGGTTCAGGAGAATTCGAGGAATAGTTCAGTAATTAGGGAAGCAAGTTTGAATTAGTAGCAAGAAGACGAAAACGAATTCAAGAAACCACTGGCTTAAATGTCAACATGATAGGGATGGGGGAAAAAGCTGTGATACAATATTTATTGAGCACGAATAGCGAATGTTTTCACTTTGAAATGTGAGTTCAGAATTTTCATAGAGCATTAAATTGAGATGGAGAACCGGTTGAATCGATCATGAAGTAAAAGAAGTCGATGATGGGAATCTATTTCAATCACGGACTATTGCTATTAATTTCCTTGACCATTGAAATGATAAAGAATCACTCCAGGATTTAGTGCATTTGGCAACAGGATATAGCGTACTCATTTACTGATAGAATTTTCTTTTTTTGTGAAGAGCAGAGGAAACGGCCAAGGTGAACATTATGGTAAGTTAAATGTTACTTGTAGGACAACCTGTCAAAGTTATCGCGTCTATTATTGTACGTGAAGTATTTTCGGAGCTCTCAGTCCTGCATTTGAATGTGATATGATAGAGTATACGTAGAGTTAATTAGCTATTTAGTCCCTTTTTATGGTAGTTTGCAATTGGAAAGAAAGTATTAATAGAAATGAATTATGCATACAAAGTTATTTACTCCTGAGCTGAGAATGTTGACCAAGTCACGGCAGTTTGCTGATTTTATAATGCGTACTTTCTTCCCGCAAAGTGACGCCTCTAAGTGTTAAGAATCACTTGTTGTACTGGGAATGCTAAATTTTGTGTCAACACATAATTTCCAAGCCAATTATTTATTCAGAAGAGCGCTCACGCGCACCGCATGTGGACCCTCATGAACACAATCACAACCACCGCGAATGCGGTCAACTCGCGTCCTCAAATACTTTCGTTGTCATGGCAAAGTTAAAAATCTTTTGACCGGATAGCATTCATTACTTGGTGCACCGCATTGGACGAAAGTATAGGGATGCGGTCGCACATTGGTTCGTCGATGAAAACTGTGGCGTGGGAGCGCCTCTTTTTCATTTCTTTCGCTTAGGGAGGGATTGATGGGAGCGTGTATGAGGGGGGTCGGATAAGGGGGGGTGTGGGGGCAGGGTCATAGGAGGAGGGGGGGGGGGCGGGCCATAAAAGGCCCGGGAGATGGATGGGGGTGGGAGGCGGGTGGCAGGAAAGGAGGGAAGGGCGAGCGATGATTGGAGAAGACGAGATGGGAGAGGTTTTTAATGGAAAGCTTCTACGGGTGAAATTTTCAAAGTTTGAACAAATTAACATTCAGCCGGTCTCTCGGTAAAAGCGACAGACCTCCCTGCGGCTAAGCGGTGGCTGCGACCAGAGTGAAGAGGGGAGAGGGGCGGTATAAAAGGGTCCCCCTACATTTTACTCCTATTTCCTCCTCCACCCTCTTCTTATTTTATTCCCCCCCCCCTCAAATCAACCTCCTTACAAACCACCCCTTTTTACGGTTCGCCCCGTCCAACGTTGCCAATCGCCCGCCCTTGTGACGCATATCACGAAAGGGCAGAATCACGGGCTGTCAGTTTAGTATTAAAGCACGAGTCACATGATTATCGATCACGCGAAAGTACAAAGCGCAGTGGTAATAAGCTTCCATGATGACTTTTCAACTGCGGTGCGAGGGTGAGATATCACAATGACACAGGCAGTGATAGAATTTTCCATTAGAATGTCATGAATCATCTGTCAGCTTCGTTAATAAATGAATTTCTACTGTTAAATTTAGAATTTTATTCTCCCTAATCCATTCATTAATTTGGCGTGGTTGACTATTGGATCCAACTTTGTTAAAACACAATGGAAATATATTTAGACGGGAGAAAAGTAAGCTATATCTAACAATAATCGGGAATTAACTTTTTATGATAGGATTTGGTCTCATTTTAGAAAGGGTTAGGACATATCAGAGAGATATTGCATGCATGGTTTAACAAAGAATAAATTAAAATGCTTAATTCATCAAAAGCTCTATAAATATTGAATGATTATTATAGAGGAGTTGAAACAGTAGACTCGAGGAGATAAACTGTTAGATTAAAACTGGATTATTACATGAAGCACTTAGGGAACCCGTCGTATTTCCGAACCTCGTTTCATCGATTACCAGTGACTGTGGTTAAATGTTAAAAGTAATATGGAATACTATTTCCAATAATTCAATTTTTTATTTAATTTTCGAAGGTGCTTACTCATTATTTTCTCCTGATCCACTGTTTATATTTGTCTCCTCACACTTCCCAAATGAGTTTGGAGGGGCCTCTGAAGGGGATATAAACACCACATCAAATCATGTATTATATACAGCATTCAGAAGTGGTACAGTAATGAAGTTGGAGAGTCTTAATTCTAACCGTAGATCTTAGCGAAAAATATTAGAAAAAACTAAATGGTACAAATTTATAGCCACTAAAAATATAAGTTAATTTTTAAATTTAGATTAATTTGATTTGAAGGTGCTCTAAACCAATGACAGAACAATTAAAATGCATGGATAAGAAAGTATTCGCTATCATTTGAGGTACTTCACCAGCAACATGAATTTTAGACCACAATGTCAGAAATTTCAACTTATTGCCATTCTGTAAATGAATTGGTATATGTTTGCACCTCTCTCGTTGAATGCTTGGCGTCCTTAACGAATTCACTACAGGCTGCCAAAACCTTCGATGGGACTTGAGAATAGTAGTCCATCTCATCATTGCGGCAGCGATGGTGCTATAGTATACAAAAACGCTATCGTCATAAAGCCTGATAACGACTGGGACAGACATCAATAGAGAGAGGCATGGTGAATGAGTATCTGCGACAGTTACAGTTGCTAACTGCGAAACTGGAGAAATAACTCTAATTTGAAAATAAACTACAAGTTTTTCTAAAAATACGATATTCTGTATATTATGAAACCATAGGAGATAGCATACAATAATAAAAGAAATATGTTCAAACAAACGAAAATGGGGTTTGCCACTTGGCTGAAGAAGAGTTTGTGGAAACATTCCCTTCCAAACTACACGGGGGAAGTATAGGGAGACTTGCTTCATGTTCCGACAGGCCTTACTGAAGAACATTTCACATTGGAAGGTTTTGCTGTTAGGTCGCCAGCATTGGGAAAAATGTCACTCCGGGTATGTAAGGGGAACAATTTTGCATAATACCGAGATGATACAAACCTTATTGGTGGATTGGTTCCTGCAAAATTATGAATGAATACCTCTCCAATAACCTTAAATAGTTGGAGTAGGTACTTCAAAGTCAAATTTACTGAGAATCACATCGATGTAATAGAAATCGATTCGTTGAATGAACTCCTTCATCAATTGAATATCATATCTGATTCATATCTTCAGTAAGTATTCTATGAATATCTTTAGGTATAGTTGACCTGAGGGGCTCTTAAAAACTCAAAGGGTAGACTCCTAAGTTACGATTCGGAAGATGTTGTATTCACATACAAATGAAGTCCTCCCCACCTGTATCCCTCGCGGTGTAAAAGTTTTATACCTAGAACTTAGCTGTAAATGTTCGAAAATATATAATTTGAAAAATGAAATAAACTATGTAATAAAAGAAATATAATGCACTCATAATTACACAATATTTATTTGGTATGATTTAAGTATTATGGCTTCCACTTGCAAATTTCGTGGGAACATTGTACCAATAATTGGAGATTCGGCAACCATGTACCCATCACTCGTCCCCCTAATTTTTGTCGGCGTCTTCATCAAGGGTTTTAAGCTTTTATCTCTTCCAACTGCGTAGGGAGGGAACTCCCCTTGCTCATGACAAGAAGGAGTCGGGGAAATCAAAAGTGCGGAGGTTAGTAGAAACGGCTTAACCCGCCCCTTTACCCACACCGCATAACTCTCGTCTTATGGACCCCTTCTCCTCTTGCGGGGCAGTCGATGTTGATTTTTCGGGATTGGTGTGTTTCTCAATCCATTCAGTCTTTCCATCTCCTAAATATCTCCGGCCCACCCCCAAGGTAAATGCACTACAGGGCTCTGGCAAACCATCCCCCCTCACATCTCCCACCCCCCACCCGACACGCTCACTCGTTCGTACTTAACATTTGCACTTTCCCCCATCCAGAAAACTCTTTAATCATCTTTCGTTTCATCTCGAGGAAATACAATTTCGAGGATCACTTGATATCCGTCCGTTCCGCCGTCTGTCCCGGCAAGTGACGGCGAAGGCGATCGAGATGAGGGAATCCCTTCGTGGACCGAACGCCCCCGCCCCCTTTTCCAATTAACGACCGACTCCCGGGATGCAACGGGGCGGAGTGAGGTCGGGGAAGGCCACCCCGCGCGTTACGCGTCGCAACTGTTATCCCCCCTCCGCCGCACCGGAAGAGTTGAAGAATACGCGAATAGGTTTTTGCGAGTGACAGGGAGGGCAAGGGGAGGCAGCGAGGTCCCCCCGTCAGTTGTCATGGTTATTTTAATGCACCCTCTGAGTCGTAAGTGGTGGAGGAAATAAGTTGCTCTCGACGGATAGCGTCTTGGGACGGGACGACTGTGATGCAGCGGCCGGAGGAGTGCAGCGAGGATAGCGGAATATATAAAGTTTTGTTCGACTCCGATGAATGTGCTCCGGTGACTGGAGGTGAAGCGGTAACTGTATATAAATATATATTTTAAAATCAAGAATATTTTTATATTTTTCTCAACTAAAATGCACCACTTGATGAAGGCTTCCGCGGAATGGTGGAGTGGGCACAGCTGGTTTTTCGGGATGTCCTCCGAGTCAATCCATCTTCGAGACAACAGTTTCACCGGCGTTTCAGAAGGCGTTTTCATGTTCGAAGACGTCTGCTGAAAATACTTCAAAACTGAAGACGCTTGCTGGAACGCCGGCGAAACTGTCGCGGTCGTCACGAAGATGGATCGACGCGGAGGGCATCCCGAAAAACTAGCTGCGCCTGAAATCCACTACTTATGCATTATGAGTAAATATGTCATACATTGACCATATTTAATGATACTCAAAATCAGAATTTGCTTATACAAGTGGTTAAACATGTCAGTGACCCAATAGTTTGCTCTTATTTATTGAAAAATATTCAGAAAGTCCATCATTGGCGATTGCAATGATATTTTACTCGCATAGTTATTAATAGCTTGCATAGGTAGGAGATTATTGATGCACACGATATTCTCAGGCGTAACTTTGTGAAAATCCATATCGACAGAATCAATACAAACTTTGAAACTTTCACAATGAATTTTATTTTATACATTTATATTAAATAAAAAGGTATTAAATAAAATTCACCGTGAAAGTAACAAAGTTTGTATTGATTATGTCAGAAGGTAATTGGTATGTGTTCGTTGGTTATAGAAATTAACGTATTTGTCGGTTGATACTAATGGTGACCCTTGATATCGAATGGGTATAAAATAATACTTTTATAATGCCAATCGAAACTAAGCCTCACTATAACTTGGTCCAATATTGATTACATTTACTCGTTCACTTAATTTTGCTCGACTCTTTCTTCATAATCATAAGATTATGTATACGTACTTGTGAAAACACTTAAATGATTAAAGAGTAGTAGACATTACAGTTATATTTTTCGCGCAACGCCATCCGCTCAGGATTTTCCTACATTCACTTATTTTTCGTGGTGTGGTTATATTGCAGCTGTCAAATCCCTAACGAATACTTATATTTCCTTATCTCTGTTAAAAGCTAAGTAAATTGTTGAGTTTATATATCTGAAATTCCTTAATACTTAATACAATAACTTATCATTTGGAAAAATTTTAGGTCAACAATAATTTAATATTTAGCCAGCGTTAACCGTAGACAGATAAATAAATGGCTGTGATATATCGGATGGAAGTTCTACTGTGCCTCACTACGGATTTCTATTGTACTACATAATCCATCTTCATCTTTTATTTCTTTTTTTTACCACTGATTATTCATTTTCATGAATTTTCATGCTTCCAGTTCCTCTGAATTTGTGGAAACATTTCCGTATCCAAATTTGCGAATTTGTTTTTCGTCTCTGTGAAAAAAAACAAACAAACGAAAAACGGAATTCGCATCCTGCGTTTTTTCCCCGGGAATTTTCACGGGAACTCTGCCAGCCATAAAACACTCGAAGAAAACGCAGAGGAACGTAAAATATTCAGGCGCACTCTCCCACGTCCCCCACTCACCCCCTCTTCTGTGTTCCCCTCTTCCCTCTCAAACCCCTCCCCTACGCCGGGTGGTTGTACCCCCTCCCCCCCCGAGGAAAACATCCGTCCCGAACCCCTTCTTTCTTCCTCTCTCGCCCGTCTCCTTGAGATCCACTCCTCATTCGTATTCGCAATTCCCTTTTCTTTCCACCGTCATCACTCTTTCTCCTCCCTCTCCTCTCTCCCCTTACCTCAGCTTCCTCACTCTTTACGCCCTTTTGCCATCTGTCTTTCGATTTCAGCATCTTACTTGCTCTGCCCTTGTCCTACCATCCGTGCGATTGGCATTTGCCTCGTCCATACCAGCTCTTATTCTCCATGCCCGTTTCATGTTACTCCCAGTTACGTACGATTGCGAGATGCGTACGATTGCGAGAGCATAGTTAAGATAAGATAAAAAAATTTATTAATTGCTCTCTGGGTACAGGCCCTTGAAAGAAATACAAAAATTTCCATGCATACATAGATTTCCGTTTATTAAACAATTATATATTTCGTAAATATAGTACAGGCTTTGAAAGAAATCATAAATTTTACTCTTAAAATTTTCAATTGATTTAGTATTTTTAACATTAACTTGTAATTTGTTCCATATTTGGGTAGACGTTACAAAAAATGTGTCGCTGAATTTTGTGGGTGGGAAAATAAACCATTAAAGAATTGCTTCTAGTTATTAACCGACGAGAACTTGATACATACTTAAAAAACTGGAAAAGATAGAAGACAATAATCCATATGAGGAAAAATTAGGGTAGAAACTAATAGCATCTTGGTATATACGGGGATTATATTTCTGTTTAGTTTAAGTTGATAGGAGTATACTGTTAATTTTATTACAAATTTGATAAATATGAGCTTGCCATGACAGGAAATTATGAAAAATTACACCAAGATTTCGTACGGTTTGGGAATAAGGTATTTCAACATTATCTATAAAAATACAAGGAACACTTTCTTGATAAATGTTACTCACAAGTTTTGAATTACCAATTATGATAGCTTTCGTTTTAGTATGGTTTAAGGTAAGGAAATTGACTTTGGCCCAGTCGGAGATGGCAGCCACATCATTATTGATTTTCACTATTGAATCATTTAGTTTATGCATATGGCAGTGGTAATAAATTTATAAATCATCTGCATACAACATATAGTTACCATATTTTATATTTTTGGACAGGTCTGATAAATAGATGGAGAACAATTGGGGGGCCAAGTACAGAACCCTGTGGGACTCCACGGGAGATTGGGAGCCACGATTACATGTTTCCAAGAGAATCCTTAACAGCCTGCCGACGCCTACATAAATATGAATGAAACCAGTTAAGGGTTGATGATGAGAAGTTAAAATTTTTGATTTTGTTTAACAATGTCCAATGATTAACTCGATCAAACGCTTTGCTAAAATCAAATAGTACATACAATTATGGTAACCATTGATCGATCTATGGCAAGGCGAATGTCATCTGTAATTTTTAGGAGTGCAGTTTGTGTACTATGGCGTTTGCGGAATCCTGATTGGTAAGGATCAAATTTGTTCTGAGCGTTAAGGTACTCACACCTGATTGTAAACGATTCTTTCAAGGACTTTTGAAAGACTGCATAAGAGAGAAATGAGGCGATAGTCGCCAGGAGAGGAGGGGTTTTTAGTCTTCTTTATTGGGGTAACAATAGCTGATTTCCAAATGCGTGGATAGATTGATGTTGATAGTGAAACGTTAAAGATTTCTAGAAAAATTGGAAAAATAACATCCTTAGCTTTCAGTATGAAGTCTAAAGATATGTCATCTACTCCGACATTCGAGAATGACCTATTAAGAAAACTGTTCAAGAAATACAGTGTGACGTATTTAAAGGTAAAAGAATTATTGTTGAAGGGTGTCAGTGGGTCAATTTGTAATGTATCTGCTGGATTATCAGTGCAGTTGGTACCAGTGAAATGCTTATTTAGTTTTCAAGGGAAAAATTAAGATTGGCATGGTTATCTCTCCACCGTATTAACCCGAGGCGCCTGAACTCCCGCCAGGTGTCAGAGGAATTTTTGAGGTTAGAAAGAGACGATGAATAATAGCGGCGTTTGGATTCCAGTTTAAGATATTTTACTTCATTCCGAATAGTTTTAAATTTATGAAATACAGTAACACTGCGGGAACTAATGAAAATGCACCTAATTCTATTTCTTTCACGGATTTTTAACCTTATCTTTATCCAAGGAACACTGGGGCGTTGAGGTGAGTAGACCTTTTTCGGCGCATATTTGTCGATATAATTCATCATAATTTCATTTAAGGTCTTAACTTGAAAGTCAATGGAGTTTGGGGTGAGAACACCAGCCCAATCTGCTGAGGCTAGGTCAGTAAAATATTGAAGGATGTCAAAATTTTTAACATTACGAAAAACGAAAGTCGATGGAGTTTGCTTGGGTCTACTTAGCTTGTAGTTGATATGGATGAGATCATGGGCAAACAGGAAGATAACGGGTGCCTGAGAGGAGGCGAAAACTTTTTCAGGGTCGTCAACAATACAAAGATCGATAAGCGTACGGGAAACACGGGTATGATGAGTATGTTGTGACAGCACCAGGTGAAGATCATTGCTGAAGATGAAATTTTGTAGGTAGGAACTTTCGTATGTTGTTTTAAACATGTCGATATTAAAGTCACCATTTATAACTAAATTTTGGTAACGAGTGTATAACTGTATACACCCATAAGCACTTCTTCGAATTCTGATAATAAACCACTCTTTGGGGGACGATAAATGACACACAGCAGAATTTTGGAGACTTTTAGTCTCCAAATATATATATCTCAGCAGAAATAAACTTAGGGTTCGAGGGTTTTTGTTGCTGGGAAGAAGTATCAAGGACGTTTGCTTGGAGACTCTTATGTAAATAGAAAACCAACTCCTCCGCCTATTTTTCCTATTCTGTGGTGTCTGATTAAGTTATATTCAGGCAATGAGACTGTGGAGTCCTATAATATTGGTTTCAGCCATGTCTCGGATAAGCAAATGAGGTCATAACAATGCTTCGTAAAGAAATCTGCAAAATCATCAAAGTGACCCAGTAGTGATTGACAATTTACATGACAAATCTTTACATACTCATTCGAATTTCTTTTGCTTCTGGACACAGTACCTAATTCATGTCAATTTTACTGAGCGAGTGACTCTTCGTTATTCACTTGCACACGATCACAGCCCTCAAATTTTCTTGCGATAATTCTTCCGTCACGAATCCAAAGGAATTTAATCGTCCCCTCTTTCTTTAGAGATTTAGCTTTACCATAGAGTCTTCTATAAAACGGGGTAAGGGATTGGTGGATACAAACGGAACTATCACTCTGAGCATGAAGACCTATATCCCTGGTAGTTTAAATTCCTTTTTCGACGCATACTAATAGTCGAGAAGCCACGCTGGAGCGGGTGAAACAAGCAATGATAATATTTGGTCGGGAGCACTCACCAGAGGAACTGTTAGACTTTAATCCATAACAGTAGTCGATGTCAAAAGGGTCAGTTTTGACTTCTAACGTAGTGCTTCGCTTAATCACTATATCTTCAAGGTCTTCACCATCGGCTCGAGGAACGCCGTGGATTTCTAAAGTATGATTTAACTGAGTTTGCTCAAGCCGATTTAGTTGTTCCTCAAGGGTCGACACTTTCTCCTTCATTTGAAAATCGGCGACGCATAAGCTATCTATTTTTTCTAATAAGTTATTGATAGACGATTTCACTGTTTCTATGGGATTTGAGTGGTCTTTTAGGGTACTTATCCATGTACAGATGTTCTTCTTGATTTCACACTGATCTTCCTGTAGTTGTTTTACGCGGTACAAAAGTTCAGCCAACAGCGAACTCTCCGAATTAGGTGGATCCAAGGCAGGAGACACGGACTGGACTCGAACTGGGGTTCCATCGCTCCGACCGCTCCGGGTGCCGCCGAGGCATGTTCTGCAGGTCCAGCTTTTCCGTAGGTCCTCTAGAGCCAGCAGGTCCCTCTCGGTCATCGCTGCGCATGCCGGATGGAAAATTTGCTTCACGTGTCACAAGTTAGTGGCTTTAGACTGCGTTTGATTTGCTGTCCACACTTAGAACACTCACTGGGCATGTTGGAGATAGAGAGCAAGGCTTAGACGTCCACACACCACGAGAGCTCACACTAAACTGTTCACTTCACTAGCACTAAACTGTTCCCCTGCTCACACTAAACTATTCCCCTGCTCACACTAAACTGTTCACTTCACTAGCACTAAACTGTTCCCCTGCTCACACTAAACTGTTCCCCTGCTCACACGAAACTGTTCACTAGTTTATCAGCTTCATATACTCATCTGACAATAGGACCTCTGAAGTAGGTATCTTATATTAACCATGAGTGTAAAGGCGCATAGGAAACGTTTGGGTGGAAGATTAGTAATCCAGCGCTAATCGCTGCAGGTCGAATTAAATATCTCATTTAATTGTTGAATTTATTCTCCTCGCGATCCCTTTTAATTTCTTGAAATTTTATTAGGAAAAGATTTGTGATTAGCATTATGATATCTGACCAGCTTCATCTCAATTAGTACCTATTGCATATTGCTAATAGTTTGCATGAAATCGGTTTATTAATTGATGATCTCTCCATAAGAGAAAATTGATATACGTAATTATTGAGAAACATGGTGGGTTTGATTAGCACATTGTTTCCTGTTTTTCTCCAACTAAGCAAGGACAGGGAAAAGTAATCAGAAAACGGAGAAGTGTGTTCAGTTTAAAAAGCGTTCACAAACTCCAGTGGATACGGACTCTACTGCCGTTAAAGTGAGGCTGAATGTTTATTTAGTGCATTCGTTGTGCTTGTTAGCTGATTGGACAAGGAACTGAATAGCTAGCATCTAGATTCAATAATTTCCCTTACAGTTCCCTTAAACAGGTATGATAATTGAGGAAAAAAAGGCTATTTTCGATTTTTGTCCAAGAAATAAAAAAAACCGTAAAATCAAATTACAGGAATGGAGTAAATATCGGAAGTTTACTAATGCTAAGGGGTGTTTACTAATTGGTGTGTGTGGAAAAGCGCCAGCATATGATAAAGGTTTAACACTGGTTTGCATTGGCGAATTATTGACTGTATTTGTTATTTTTTATAGGATCATTTATCGGGAAAAACATAAAGAAATAAATAATTGGTCATCAAAAGCGATTATTTTGGCTAAGTCAGAAGAATTCGAAATGATTTCTACTCATATAAATTGCAATCCAAATTTTCAATAAGATTCCCGATTTCCTTCCTTTGTTTTTTTATTTTCTAAATCGTAGGTAGCGCTAATTTGTACCGACCTCGTATTAGGCAGTTCAATTAATACTGATACTTTTCCAGTTTTCTGGTCATTAATGGTATGTGCTCATTTAAGTTACTATTCTGTTGCGCAAAAAAACCCTAATGTTTTTATTTGTCCGATTCTTGTCTTAAGCAAAGGAGTTGCTTCTACTATTAATGCCACATTTGAAATTATCGCAATAATTCTTATCTCTGGCGGCGGCCGGGTGCCTTTTTCTTCCGTCCACCGCTTCATGGCTCTTCAGCGTTAGTTCCTGGCTCGCTCAAATTGCTATTTTTTTTATTATTGCTGCACTGCGGAACTCAAATGGAATATAATTTATCTCCCGGCATTAAATTTACATTTTTTTTGGGGCTCGTAGGAAAAAATGACTTTATTCCAGTTCGAGCTTCTTATTTTTTCTTCCTCTTTCGCATTGGTCGCTTGAGATCGTTCCCCCTGCTCCCTCCCCTCTTCCGCTTCCTCCCTCACTCCCCCTACTCCGCTTCCATAACAAACCCCCTTCCCACCCTCTCCTTCCCGCCAAGAGACGCCATCCCTCCCTATAACCTCTTGCGTAATGTTTTTAGAGTTCGCTCCTTTTGCCAAATAGTTTTATTTAAAGCTTCCGGGCATTTTGTTTAACCTCCCCTCTTGTTCTAAAACATGTTTTCAATAACAATTTTTTAACATGTGCTTATATGCTAAAATATTTGAGTGCTCCCTACTATTCACCATTGGTGTTTTTATAGCCGATGGATCATTTAGTTTTATCGTTGTGTTTTACATATGAGGTTATTAAGGGTACTGCCTTGAAGGTTGTTAATAGGCACCTTAGCCAATGAACTTTGAGTTTCAAAAAAAAAGAATTTTCTTTGCTTTGATGTTACCAACAAAGCTGAAACTAGAAACAAGTAATCTGTTGTTATTATTTTAAAAATGTTCATATAATCATTAACAATCGTACTGAGTTCAAATTAGATTTAGAGTTCATTTTGCGTCATTCGCTTGTAGAATTTTACGATGTTGTTAAAATATATTTAAGTGCTCTACTAGCAATAATCCTAAACAATAAAAAAACAAAAGTTTAAATTTCTTGGCTAAAATTTATATTTAACAGGTGTATCATCATTTGTAATGCTATCAAAAATCAAAATATCAATCAATAATATCAATAATTTATAAGATTTGAAAAAGATCATATGCGCATTATGGGAAATGATATCCTCTCGATTAACTGAAGGGCCAGCAACAGAAATGATAGAAAAGATCTCATCGCACGACAGTCAAATTGACGCTTGTATTTCCATTTTCGGCTATAAATGCAAAACATTAAACAATGAAGATACGATAATGTAGGGAGTTTTAAATGTGAATGAATTTCTTTAGCATTTTAAACTTTAATTTATTAGCTAGGGAAAGTATTAATTTTTTAATATATCATAAACATTTGGTAAAACATAAACGTTGATTGGTGATTTTTACATTTTCGTTCTTAATTGAATAGAATTCGTATTATAGACGCAGAAATTCGCCTCCATTGGGTATCAATAGCCTATTTTGACAAAATGCGTTACAGATTGAGCAGTGATAGTTTTGTCTTCAGAAAGATGTCAGATTTGTGTAATTGTTGTAATGTAAACCCGGGAGGGTTTATTAAGTAATGAATTAAAGGAAAGTAAAACTTTCTTTCAAGATTGCTCACTACATCACGATGAATGCATTTATGTCTTGATATTGCATTGTACCTATGTGGAGACACGGGTCAACCATTTTTTTGATCGTCCAGCGTGCATTCCCTATTATTTAAGGTAGTTTAAGTGAAATGTCACTTCACCTAGAATTTAATGATTTTGACATCATTTAAAAGAAAAAACTCATCTTTCCAATTATATCAAAATATCAACCCCTTGCCGAAATACTTTTCGAGCACTTTGCCTGAAAATACAAGGTGTTGTACATGGGATTGATTATGGCTGTGCGCTCCAGAGGGAGAATATTGAAAGCAATAGGAATTTATTACGTAGATTTCGTCAAAAAACTAACGGTGTGTAGTTTGTACTATGCTTTCTCAACTATTTCCAAAAAAGTAATAAAATTACTCATCGAAGTAATTTTTACAGAATCACAAATATACCTGCTGCTTTGAAAGATTTTTAGCCGTACAGCGTGAAAAAATGAGTCAAGTAAAAGACGGATGTAGTTATACTTATTTAATTACTGAGAATTTTTGTCATATATAACTATATTTTTACGTCATAAATATAGCAATATTTAATTCACACTTCTAACAGACGTTGAAATAAAAAAATTAAAATTCGAATATGGCCTCCACTATGACAAGGGAACTATCTGGTTCAAACTATCACACAAGATGATCCTTTTGAAAGGAAACATTCTCTTGGAGGACAAGACTGTAAAACACGACGGCGTCAGTCTATGTCGCACGTGCCCACGGATCTTGCCGCTCGCCTCGTCGATCGCAATATCGCGCCCCATCACTCCGTCATCATCGCCCGCTCGTAGTTCCGCGCTCACGTGCGTGATTGGTTGATTCGATTGCGTGCGCGCGACCGCTTCCCTCTCGCCCGGGTCCTCCTCTCACCTGGACGCCTCATCCTTTCCAGAGATTTCGCTACAATTACATTTTACCCCACCCTTGCTTCCTGCGGGCCAACCTCCCCTGTCACCCGACCTCCTGAAAGGCCACCAAGGGGCGCGTCTTTATTTTTCAACGCGGAGGAAGGAGCATCGTCCCCCCGAGGAAGTTCGCAGCTTCCTCGGACCTCCCGGAACCCTCCGCCCTCCCACCGCTGCCCTCTTTTGTCCACGGGAAGAAACCTCCCTCACCTCCCAGACCACCCCATTTTTCCCCTTCCCCCCCCTCTCGCCCCCCCCCCTCCCCCCCTCCCCAACGTCCCTTTTAAAGGAGAGTTATCTTCGCTGCGATAAAAACCCTTTTGTGGCAGAAATGGGGGATGGGACGGGGTAGGAAGGAAAGGGAGTAAAAAAAAAATAATTTGGGAAGAAGGGAAGAGGCTGCTCCGGCTTCTGAAAAGGGGTGTGGGGTGGGGGAGGGGGTGGGGAGGATGGAGGCAGCGTTGGCGCCGAGGCGGAAGAATGGGAAGGAGGCGATATTTTTCCTGCGCAAGTCGTTCTGCTCGGTACTCCGGCGAAACGGCATCAGATATGGGGGAGAGGGGTGGACGGGAGAGGGGGTGTGGTAGAGAGAGGGGGAGGAACACGGAAGCCGGGAGAGGGGGGGAATGGTGAGAAAGAAAGAAAAGAGGCCGCCCACTGCATCTCCTGCTCCTCCTTCCGTTTCTTCTTCTCCCGCATCCAGCCGCTCCTCCTGCTGCACCCTGAGTGCGCGCTCTGCTCCCCCTGGACCTTAGTGCTCTCCCATCATTCTCTCACGTCGTCATTCCTTCCTGCCCTTTGACCTCCGCCCCCTGTGGTGCCCCAACGTGTTCCGTTATTCGATGTGCGGCACTTCTTCCTGAGGGAATCGGTTTGGTGTGGTGGCTTAGAGTACTGGTTTCTCATCCTGAAGGCCCGGGTTGAAATCTCGGCATCGGTGACTTTGCCTGGTCGACACGAAACTGAGGACCCCTTTCTGACCCCCGATCAGGGGAATATTTCGTTTAGAATTAGGTAATGCCCACGCCGGGTTTTTCTCCACTCTTCTTTCAATAGAAAAATAGTACATTCCCTACCATTCTTCTCCACTACTCTTAATGGCGCCAAGGACCTCCATTGTTGGTCGCATCCCCTAATAAACAGTCTAGCATAGCACTTCAGGCCTCCGGCAATAAATCTATCTGAAGAGATTTTAAATTCGTCTCTTCCGCAAAGATACTCATAGTTATATTTTATACTCATTGTCGTTCAAATTCTCAAAAAATAAATAATCTAGGGCCGTTCCCAAGTATAACATTAAGAAAATAATTTCTCAGTGAATTTTTGGTAAAAAAATACGAGCATCAAAAAATCCAATGACCAAGAAACCAATATGTGCATTGAATATTTTTCTTCAATTTAAAATAGTCCAAGTGAGGAATATCTAATAATATTAAATATAAGCATAACTTAATGTGAATAATAAATTAAGTAATTAATTATTGGCATTCAAAATAGTGATCGAATGAAGTGAAAATCCTTAGCACGCCCGAAAAATCGCAAATAATATTGTTTTTGCTTTCTTATTATGTGACGATATTGCGAGGTAGATCATGCAGTCTATTCAGCTCGTATTATGAGCCTTCGTTGAGAACATTTTTGAAAACAATTTAACTGCATTTGTTTCGTTTTTTAATAGTACCTGAAGCGGGAAACTCTACGACCATGCTTTACAAGTTGATGGACGAGTATGTCTTTGGACATGCTGTTCTAGAAGCTACGATAGCTAGTTTAGTTTTACCAAAGATCGCAGGTTTAAATCCCGCTCCGAAAATGGGTGTTGTGTTTGTCTTGAAAATAATGCCTCGTGTTAGACAGTGACCGTTTGCCAGATAAAGATGTTGCAGTTCGAGCTTGTCTGAACCATTGCAAAATGTGTAGGGATGGCGGACTTAGTTTTCATGGGACAACTCCTTATGTTGACTCCTTATGCCTAAGAAATGACTGACTTATTACTTACTTTCAAATGGGAACACAATTGGTGAAAAAGATGAAAAGAGGATGCATTTTAGTTTTTGTGTTGAGGTAATAATAATTTAGAGCTGATTTCTTTTCCAAATATCTGCAAGTCACTTTCTTTTATTTTATGACTTACCCTAATTGCGCCATGAACTGAATTATGTCGTTTCCTTTAATTGTTGGCATCCTTTAATATTATACTCCCATGCCAACTTTTGAGATTGAACATAAGTTTTTGAAAACATTATGTACACTCACAGGAAGGATCAGCATTATTTTGTTACTTTGGTTTAATTGGCAAATGAGAAATAATTATTAAGAAAGTTCGGCTCTACTTGATAAGCCCATCGTTATAAAAGTTAACTAAATCTTGATTTGATTGCTTTAAATGAGCATTTTCCTTTTGCCCTGAAGCTCAAAGAAAAAACAAAAATAGATAATATCATAGGTTTTCCATTTCTAAGCTTGGGAAAATAGGCGTTTATAATAATATGAAACTAATAACTGGACGGATTAATCGTTTTCGTGGGAGCAGGTATATATTTAGTGAAAATCGGCTTTAACAAAATAATCATTTTTGGACGGATTATTTGAGTGCATATAGTTTCCATCTACCTATCGTCTGCTAAGCGTACCAAGTTCCACAGTTATCTACTGGTTATCTAACGGACAAACTAGCCTCCAAGCGCAAAGTGTGAGCGCGAGTAAATGAAGATTCTCTAGTGCGAACGTACACTATAATGGACAAGATTATTGATGTGAAGCAGCCTGATATTTCTAATTAATATCAACATCTACATACCACCCTGCGAGCCACCGCATGGGCGTGCGGCAGGAGGTGTTAGGTGTAAAAGAGAATCTTATAAGGAGGTGAAGTGTATTTCGGGAGTTTTTACAGTGAATCTCAGTTTTTATTATGGTCACTTAATTGTGCGTGGAAAGAACGAATTTTTGTGACTATCTGTTCGGAAATACATCTCTCTTATTTTATCTTTTCTGTCGAGCCTAGAGATGTAGTGCGGCGTCTAAATGATTCACTGTATCACATGGAAACACACATGTTCTGAATTTCTCAAGCAATCTAAGCCTAACGTGTAGCCTCCGAGGCTCTAGAGGCTCGCAACCTTATCCCTCTAAAAGCAGTGAAACATTCTTTTTTCGCTCATAGCAGTTTTTAACCATCAGCTTATGCATCAGCAGTTTTTTAAAATTTATTTTTCGAATCAAATATTTCTATTCAGGGCCCCAAATGCTCGCGGCGAATACGAAGTGTGGCCTAACCAGAGAAAAGTAGCACTTATCTTTCACTTTTTCATCAGAAGACCTTCCTACTATACGCTTGATAAGTCCGAGTTTCCTTATAGGATTGTTTAATATGTGCTTCTCCACGATAGGTCTGAAGTTAAGGTAATTCCCAGGTATTTTACTTCGCCTGACGGCTTTTTGTTTACTATACCCACAGTGTAGACATGGCGTTGGTATTATGACTTTCACATGAAGTGTACTGCAGTGCATTTACTAAGATTCAGTTCAAGCCCCCACTCCTGGCACCACGAGCTAACCTCGTTTAGGTCCGATGATATAACTTCTAAGTCCATATATTCGCCGATTTCGTGGTTGATGACCGCATCGTCTGTGAGAGTGAAGATTTAGCAAATATTTCACTCCATTGAATGAGTTACTCTCATTACACGTCTTATTCCGGTTTTTAATGCTGTTCTGTATAATGCCATCGAGATTCAAGATCTCTCTGCCCTCACCTGGCAGGAGGTCGACATGGGTCCACACATCTTCTTCCTCTTCTCCACTCATTTGCTGATGCACACACGACACCTTTTGGATAAATGATCTGAAGCTCAAATCACTCTGTTCTGATCGTAATGCGATATAAATGCCATTAGTATAGCAGCCATTCCGTTGGTTCTGGGTGTGACTTAAGAGCGTTTAATTTTAAATTTTCACATCAAATACTTCAACTAAAATATACTGGAGTACATATTTAGTAAGCCATAAAAGAAGGTAAATTACAGCTTAAATTGCAATTTAAAACATTAACTAGCACCGTTGTAATTGGAATAAAACTGTGGCTCCGGGTGTGACTCACACAAATGACACTCAATAACATAGATCACTTTAACCTTGAAACTCTGTGAATAGCTTAAAAATTAAATAATTATATTAATATCAGTAATGTAAGAGTAATTGTTCTTTAATTTAAACTAATGGAGATGTATCCAAAAGCATTATATTTCTAGTTATGAATTTTTTAATAAGTTCCGGGTGTGAAATGGTAAATTTCTGGATGTGACCTACGAGTAATTACTCTTTCTGCTTTTCATTATGAGTCAAATTCAATTTTTCTTTAAAATTTTGGTAATGGCTCAGCATATTTGATTAATTAAGCTCAATTTAAACTGGCTAAGTCGAAATTTAAAATTGTAGAACAAATTTTTTTTTATTTTTTCCATATTCGGGCTCACTTTAAATGGAATGGCTGAAAGGTGCTTACTCACTCAGTGATTCAACCCGAAGGTTGGTTTGGATAGTTGAGCGTAGATCTCACCCCGGACTAAGCCACAGGCGTGTGAATTTCACACATTCAGGGTAGGGGTGCCAGTTCCTTTCCCTGGGCCACCTCGCACGCCGAGGATTTTTTTTGTTCGGGGGCGTCCAAAGTATAGGTGCAAAGTGCTTGTTTTTCACCTTTTCTGCGCGTCAGAGTCAAAACTCCAAGCCTTTGTGAGGGATGGGATTTCTTCCGAGAACGGCAGTTTCTCAGTGGGATGAACCTCCTGTTTGAGAAAAACCATGAACCGTTCGAGTGGAACCATAAAATTAGAAATTTAAATTGGCGAGAAAAGCATTGCATCCAGATCCCGGGGGAGCATTACTTGTAATTTGCGACGCTGGCGAAGGAAGGAAGGCCTCTCGCTCATCCCGGCTCTATCCATCCATAACCGTCTGACTCTTTCTTCTCCCTCTCCCCTGATTCCCTCCCTCCACTCCCCCTCTCCCCCCTCCCCCACCCGCCCCCTCGCTCTAAAAGACCCCGCACCCTAGCAACCCCTTAGCAGTATCCTTGCCTCGCCCCCTTCGCTCTAATTAGACTTTGCCGTATTTTATTATTTTTTTCCACCCCCTCTTCTTTTCCCCGGAAGCTCCCCCTTCGAGCTCATTTGATAACCTATCGTCAGATACCGGAAGCCTGCTGGATTTGCGCCCCGAAGATTTATTTCTAGGGTGTAATTAATCTAAAAATGGGGAGTTTGTCATGTTTTCTAAATATCTGCTCTTATTAAGGCGAGCGCCTTTGTTATCTCCAGGGATTATTCGAGAATTCCGAGGGAATTCTTTCCTCTAGTTTGTTTTTCTTTGTCAGAGGAGGTTATTAGACTCAAATAATTGCCACTAACGCCTAATTACTCCTTGTGCTATCAAATTCGTCAAGAAGAAAAAAAAATACAGGGATTATTCTTGATACTCCCGTCGGATCTTTTTTTCGTGAATGAGAAATTACATACCATACTCTCGTTATTGGGAGATTCTTTTGTTTTGTTTGTCAGAAAGAAAGTTGAAATGAAAAAAAGATAATTACACTATATATACATTTATTCATCGAAATCATTAGTACAAATGGCTAACCTATGAACAATTGGTCGATGGTAGCCACTATTTTCTGCTTTCCAATATTAGTTTTATATTTCTTGTGTTATTAACATCTAACTCACGTTCTCAGCTCTCCGTAGACACCTCGATCACTAAAATCTACCTTCTCGTTCCGGAGATACAACTGAACTAAGCGCGCGCCGTGCCCACACGAGCCTAAATGTAGACTTCCCACGCGCAGCGCTGTGACGTCACCTTGCAACCGCTCCTCCACTTACGTCAACTCATTTCCGGTAGTCGATGAAATGAAATATCCAGTCATAGTTTTAGATATTCTGCAATCCTTATAGTTTGTGCACACGAGGCCCTCGAAAGTACACAAATATTGGTCGCAGCAAAATCTTTCATGAAACCGAGAACGAGTCATAAGATGTTCATTCGCATTCACATCAAAATACAGCTTCATCACTGTGATTTTGCCGTCTCAATTTGCTGTGCGTCGTAATTATTTAGCTCCACATGCTTAGGTGGTGGAGCATGACCCTGCAATAAAAATTACTTTATTCCGTATAGCATTTGACTTGCTTTTTTTCGGGTGTCCTGTTGATACAGGTGAGGATGTATCTGTGACCATGTGAAGACGAAGAAAAATTATTTTCCGGAACTGTGATATTTCCAAGACAGCAGGAGACGGGTAATTTAAAATCATCAGTGTCTTGGAGACCGTTACGTTGTAATGCTTTATTACGCAGAGGGTTCGACCTAGAAGAAGATACATTGATGATGTGTTGGAGAATGATATGATGCTTTCCCAACTATTCTCCAAAGTCTTTCTCGGATATTCCATCCAAAGAGATAACACTTAATTCAGTCTACATCGCCAGACCATTGATTCGTTGAATCCCACATTTACAAATGCTCTTCGGGCTCAAGTTCAAACGTCTCGTAATTTTTGTCTGTCAACCTGCTTATCCCAAAATGTAGAAATTCGTCACTTTTCAACACAACTTGCCTGTTCATGAGCACGACGTCAACAACATACCTCCGTTGCTGCTGCAAAGTATTTCTGGGGAGAAAGTCCGTGCCTCCGAGTCAGGAATACTCAATGGACGGGGACGCACTATCTTCATGGAAAACCACTCGCGATCCCTTCTTTGGTCATTTTTCTTTCAGTAATGGAAAGAAATTCATCCGTGAAACATGTTTTTGAATGTAAACATCACCATAGTGCCCTTTCAAACACAATGAGGATATCTGTCACCCTAAATCTCGGCCATCATCCATAGCCATTGCTTCTGTTCATTGTCACTTGACGTTTGGCCTTCTGCGAACTGTCTCACCCACGAACGCGTATTTTTCATACCCTTAACATTATTGCCGCGCCTCACTTGTATTAATGATAGTTTGACTGGTTTTACGCCACACAAGTGGAGAATGATTAATTGAGGGTCTTCTATACTGTAAGTCACCAAATTGAGCTTTTAAAACGCTTAACACCCTAGCAGCAGCTGCAAGAACCCTTTTCTCTGCATGTTGCTGCCATCTCTTTCACTCATGATTAGGAGACCATGAATTTGAGCGCACCTCATATTAGAGATATTGGAATATCCGAAATGGCAATTGACGCAAGTAATTATTTTAATAAATCACCTGCTCTTTGTACGCGTTTACGTTGGAAACTAAAATTCATAAATGTATCCTGAAAATCTGAAGTTAACATTTCGCCTTAACAAATAGTAAGAACTGTATTCACATCATTTTCAAGTATCGCATTCAAGTATCATTTTGTTAGTATATTTATAATAAAATTTATAATTTTGCTCACATTTCGATTTAGGAGAGCATTAAAATGGAGCACCGGTACTATCCATAATGTAAATGTCATCGCCATAAATGTGTTACAATGATGGGAAAGCGATGTCGTTATTTTGAACTTTTCTGACGGTTTACTGCGACTCCAGGCGACTACATATGTACTTCTCCGTATGTTACTTTGCTTCAAAGATATTAAAATATAGAGAAATCATTATAGTTTTGCTATTTTTAGTGGTTTTTGTGCTACCATATCAATTTAATTTATAAAAATGATGTAAATGTAAATAATTAGTATCCCACGGATATTATTTGACGCTTTAATAATTAAAATAATTAATACGTGAAAATGAACAAATTTTCCCTCGACATTCAGGGCTCAGCACTTTCACCAACAGGTGCTGAGCAAAAAAACACGGTTTTTGCCATGGAAATAATTGCAAGTTTTACAGCGGAAGTTTCGTACTAGATTTCTTACAATTTTTTACTCATTCTATTTGTGGAATATATAATGGGAATGTTAAGTTACAAATGTATTTTTCACATGCCATAATTTATTAAGTCTAATTCATTTTAGGTCAACCATTCTATGTTATCCCTCATAAGCGATTCGAGGTACAGAGGCAATGAGGTACTGAGGCACGACGTAGACGCGATCATTTCATGTGGATTCCTTTCCTTTGGGTAGTCAGCCGAAAAATGGAACCAAAGTTGGGGTCTAGGAGAGGGAGGGAAGGTGGAGTGGTCGTATTGGGGAGTGGGGGGCGGAGGAGACGAGTGGGTGGCATTGGGGGTGGAAGCAGAAGAAGAAGTGGCATAAATTAGTCCCACACCCCCCTCCATTCCCGCCGCCCCCGCCTTGAGTGACATGGGAGGAAGGGGTAGTTTCAGGAATTCTCCAAATCCTCCCCTACTCCATCGCTCCAAGTCTCTTTCCTTAATTTTTTTCCAATCTCCGCCCCCCCCCCACTCCCCCCTCCCCTTCTTCTTCTTCTTCCATGCTCGCTCTCCCGGGGGAATGCCCCCCCTCTCTCTGACACCCAACCAATCAGTCCCCTCCTCGACCCCCCCTTCCACCCCAAACACTATCTCTACCCCCGCTTTTCCCTCCACCATCTCACTATTTACCCTCGCTAACATCAACCCTTTTCCTTTGCCCCCGCCTTCGCCATCGACCCGGGAAAAAAATCCTCGCCGTCCTCTCTCCTATCCCTTTAGAGATATGTCCTCCGGGCCTCCTGACCGCCCATAGATCCCCGTCGCGGTCCACGGATCCTCGTCAAATGAATGGGGTGGAGTGTGCTATTTCCCATCACCACCCCTCCCTCCCGTCCCTCCCCGACCTCACCTTCCCCTTATTGGCCTATTATTGCCATTCTCACTCCATGGGGTCCATTTTTTTAGGCTCTCTTGGAGGTCAGGTCAATATTATGGTTAGATTACTGGCCGCCTATGCTGAGAGCCTGCGTTTCGATCCCGACAGTAGCGTGGAAACAATACGCCCTCTTATTTAGTACATGTAACATACCTGCGTACGTTTTCATCCCAATGTTTTGTTATAGTCATCTTAGCTTTTTGGAATTTACGATCTATTATGAAATGGGTATGGATGTATTATAAAGAGCCTTTGAAAGTAAATGCATGCGATTTAAAATTTTTAGAGGCAACACATTATTTCAATCTAAAAAATAAGTAACATGGTGGACCGTGAATCGTACTGTTTTTAAGGTTTGAGTACTGGCCTTAAAGGCCACAGTTTTAATATGCGCAATACCTGCTCTATGTATTATTTAATGAAAATGGTTGATTATTGTCCTGGGATCTAAAATTATATAAAAAGTTCTGAAAAACACATTGAGAAAGATAAACGCAAAACTTATTTGAAACGCCTAGTGTTACGCGGTGTATGGCTACTAAAGGGATAAAACCCATCCAAAAATGTAATCTTTAATACCAACTTACTATTATATTCTGGGGACTTCTAATCAAGTTATGTGAAATATATGTATCGTATTTGCATACTAAAACTCCAAACAAATTAAACTGTCAGGATCGACAGTAGTTCTTGGTCATGGCGGAAATTGGTAAATCATTTTATATTACACCGCATTAATAAGTTTATTTCCTTGTTTCGATAATGTCATGAAGACTACTTTCCTCCATTTGAAAAATTATATTGCAGTAAACGTGATAGACCTTTTTTAAATGTGCACTATTGTGCTTTTATTGAAAATGACTTCTACTCTTCCTTTGTAGCTGAGCCCTATCAATGAACTAATCCGCACTGGCTTCTCGCATTATTAGGTTTGAGGTGACGATGAAGAATGAATCATGACAAATATGCTTCTTTATAATATGAAGATGAAGAATACGGCTATGGGACCAGTCGAGATAACTCAGAAGCGTCAACAAAGGCACTTCTAATATGCAATATTATATATGAAATAGTATCACAGGGCATACATACTCTGTAATTAATACATGGAGGGAGGTTTTTCGAGTATTCTACTGGGTCAGCTCTGCTGGAACATATGAGAAACCTTCCACCAGATGGTACGCCGGGAAAACATCATATCATTATTTACCAATTACTTCAAATCATTTTATCTTACCGAAGTGAGATAGCCAAGAAAGATAGATATATATCCGCAAATATTCTTCCGTTTTCCGCAAATATTCTTCCGTCGCGTTACTTATTTGAGTACAAAGTTTTACGAGCTTATTTCTAGGGAAGCTGGAATATAGTGGGTTTTGTTTTGCCAAGGGATTAGTTGGAATTATCGTGCCCAGTTGAAGTTTCAACCCCTTAAACCTCACATTGCCATATTCCAACGATGCCTTTGTTCCTGTTGATCCTAAACTCTATTACCAAACACCTGCTCATGTAAAAATGTCTATGTATTATTAAAGAAAGTGACATTTCATTATTTTTGATGTTGATTATATTGTAATGATCTATGAATATTTGTATAGGAATTTTCCCTTTGGAAATAATAATTATAGTATTGATATGATATGCCATTGTTACTCCATCATTGAAACAGCCTTAACACAGGACATTTGGTTTTTTAATATACAATAATGCACTAGTATATGGTGAACCAGGTCAAATATTTATCTTTGGGTTAAACTAAATATTCTAAAATTTAAAAAAAGAATATTAAAGATGAATGATGCTGTGTAGTATTTATTTTTGGGTTAGCCTAAATATTCTGAATTAAAAAAAAAGAATATTATTGATGAATGATGCTATATAGAATCAAAAAAATATTATATAAGTATTATATTATTTAAGAAGTTTTAATTCAGAATACTCCTGACGGATGCATATACCGGCAAAATTTGACCGAAAGATGTTATAATTTCTTTGGCATCTCGGCTCGATTTCAGATGAAACCATAAAACCCGTCTAACTAAATCTGGAAGCCTATCCAATTGACGATAACGTATATTCGTACTACTACTTACAACTATGGATTCCTAATCGCTGGCATTTATTGTAAATGAACATAAAGTTACTCGATATCCGTTAATCGAATCACAGCGTTGACTAAATCTTTTGAAAGTGCTATTTTATTCCTTCAAATGAATGTCTTAGATTACGCCATTTTCAAAGGGAGAGGGTGAGGAAGGAAGGGGCCGTCAGTGTATCAATCTTCCTCTCCCTTTCATTCACCTTCCTCTCCTCGCAATCCCCCCCCTCCGCCCCCATACTTATTCGGCCAGGGCCGCCCCACCCCCTGAATTGACCGACCCGTCGCTTCGTACCTCGGCTCTCCCCTCCCTCCTCTCCCTCCCCTTCCGCCCCCCCCTCTCCACTGCACGACCATCCATCCATCGCCTTCCTCCCCTCACTTTTATTCATCCCCCCTCCTCCCTCATTCCTTAAAAAAACCCAAAAGGTTCGCCCACCCCCTGCCTTATGTCTCTCCTGATCTCCTTGGAGACTTTATCGGCAAAGAAATACGCACCGGGGGTGTTGGATGTTGAAGGAGGATGAGGTGGTGGTTGCTGGTGATCTGGGGGGGGGGGCAGAGAGGGTTTGGTGGTGTTGGGGGGGGGGGGGGAGAGGGGTGTGGTAGTGGGATCGGTCCAAGTGAGAGGGGGGGTGGAGGTTGGTTGGCGGAACAGCGAATGGAGGCAATTAGGGAAGATAGATGAATCTAGTTTTGGCAGGAAAAAGTTTCGCCTTCCCCCCTCCCTCCCGCTTCTTTCGCCTTTCCTCCTTCCCCCCCTTCTTCTTAATAACCAATCCCCTTCGGTCCCTTTTCCCCGTTTGGCTTTGCACCCGCAACCCCCTCCTACCCCCTGCGAATCCCCACCCACCCACCCACACCCTCCTACACCCCAAGTCCGCTTTACTATGTACAATAATTTTTCCAATCTTCGCCCGGGGGGGCGTTCCCACCCCACCGTGGGTGAGTGGCTATCTTTCCGTCTTTTTATCTCCTTCTTCTTGTCCCTTTCTCTCTGCGTTGGATTCATGCGGTTGGTCCATTGATTAGAGGAGGATTAGAGGTTTTATGCTGGTAAGGGACGTCATCTGGAAGAGATTAAGCGTCTTCTGTAGTCGGATTATTTTTCTTTTACTTATAATATATTTACGTCTTAAAACCATGTTTAAGTATTTCCCCAAAGTTTCCCAATCATTACGATTTCACAAATGACATGTTCCGCAGTCACGTGCACGGGTGCAAAGATATACACCAAATACATTGAAATTTTCCATGAAAAAATCATTTGACTTGACCGGAATTCGAACCCGGACATCCCAATTGCCGGCCAGGTGTGTTAGCCAGTTACACCACTTAGCCTTCGAATTGCCAGTTACACCACTAAGTGGTATAACTGGCTAACACACCTGACCGACAATTGGGAGATCCGGGTTCGAATCCCGGTCAATTCAAATGATCTTTTCATGGCGAATTTCACCGTCTTCGGTGTATAATTCCCAAAGGCTGCACTATGTTGTTCTGCTCACTTTAACCTTAATGTTTTTGGATGAGGTTAGCTCTTGTTTCCTTTTGTTGCATAATTTGGTCATCACATTTAGCTGCAAGGACAATGCAAACATACATAATGTTCCTACATCAACTACGTAAAAATGACTGTCCAATTCAATATCTTTCTCAGCCTCATTTCGAAGAGAGTTCGCCTGAGAACGTTCTGAGGTTTCACATGAATCACGTAGTCTGAATAAGTAGTAAGCTTCAGGCTCTAAACACTACCTGAATTCTATCTTTGGTGGTCTTAGCATTAAGGACAGAGAGACAGGAGTATCTCTGGCAGCTCTGATTTCCCTGTTTCGGCTGCAATTGCGACTGAAGACTTCGGAAATATTTGAGTGAAATAAAATAATTTTTAATTTTTTGATCTGGTATTTTTCTCCTTTTAACTATCCATCAGGAGTCACTCTACGTAAAATTTCATTGTAGTAAGTTTTATATGAAGACTTAGAGGTGTCACTCTTAAGAGTGACCCTGTATAATTAATTATCGAATAATTCCTCATAGTGTGTAGACGGAAGGGTTCTGGAGAGAAAATGAATGCCATTGGCTAATGGAGAAGGACTAGTATGAAATAAATAGCATCATAATTGTCATCGCTTGCACGTGAAATTTGACTAATTTGCGGATCTAATGATTGAGAAAAGTTACCAGTTTTTCTCTGGGTTTTTATCGTTTGAAAATGAAAAAAATGAAACGTTTTTCTCTGTGTCGTGTGCACAAAAACCATGCGTATGCATAATATATTTTGAATGGATTTCAATGCTTCATGGTGGAATAGTTTTAAAATATGATATAATAGTTCAGCTAATTTGCATCTCTCGAAAAAAGTATCAACTTGGACCTTTTTAAATTTAAAGTTCGCTGAAAAGAGGCCTGGAAAAATTGTTGAATTAGTTATTATATCCTTAATATCGAATGATGCTGTGTAAAACATATTCATGAATGTGGAATGTAGGGAGATAATTGGGTAGAAACAGGTCAATCGGGCAGTTTAAATGGATCGTGCTTTGGAGTTAGCTGATACACAGCTGCGGAACTCCTCTAGGGAAGAGAGTAAATAATTTATTTGTAACCCGGATACTACTGTAAATACCTGCCCTACACGGATGGGATGTGATCAGTTAACTACAGAGCCGCCGATTTTCACGCAATTCATGGAGCACGATTGATTATTCTGCTAATTTTCGTTCTGATTGGTGGAAATACTACAATATTTCAGTCAATGTAATTCAATGAAGATATTCATGCCTGACGCAAATACGGTGATGGAATACGCAGCAATTTCCACGAGAAAAAAGTTTTCTATCTAGTCCTTTTGTATCCCTATAAATTGCCACGGGTAGCATAGTGGTCTGCATATTGGCCCGATTAGACAAAGGTCCGTGGTTCGAATCCCGGTCCAGACCGATTTTTTCTCGTGGCAATTGCTACGTAATGTCATTCAAGTTGAAGAACGTTTAATAAGTGGAACCATAGAAGTAGACATCGGTAGGGTGAGCTCATTATTTATTCTAAATATAAATATTCGCCCACATCTATTGAAATTTTTTTCCAAATTTTGTGTGCGATGCATGTGGTCAAATGGCGCAGACTATAAAAGTCCCACATCATTCTATTGGAGAAACTACATCTTGTTGAGCGTAGGTTTTCCGCATACTGCGTTAAAAGGTGAAAATGTAATACCTACCTCCTATCTTAAATATCTTTATTAATGCATTGTTCGATATGGCAGCATGCCCTCGACTTTCTTATTGCTAATACTATTCCTTGCTTTTAAACTTAAATAAAGCAAGGAAGGGTCTGAATGGCCATTTTCTTTTGCTGCTTTGATATCGACACGTAATATTTTCAAATTCCCGACTGAAAAAGAGACGTGAAGTGACGTACTTCTAATTGATTTTATTTTAGTTCATATAATCTCCATATTAAGATGCTAAAGCTAAAATGAGAAAACTGTGGTTCATTCTATTGTTTTGTAGAAATTATTTACCAAGCAATGATCGCCTTAAAATTGATAGAGCTTTGTGCAACTTGATACCTGTCCAAGAAATTTTTTGTTTTCCTATATTCTACGGCTATTACTTTTCGTCGTCGATATTTCAACTTTGAAATAACATCTGGAGGCATCATTTTGATAAAAAACGAAATAATTAATTCTCTCCAGTCCCGCAGAGTAATAATAGATATGCCATTTCCGGAATCTTTCGATGTCTCGGGAAAACACTTCATTCTCCTTTTATATATGCAGGCGTGCGTCCATAAAACCCAACCGTTTTCCACGGCTTCGGTTTTTTGTCTCCCAGTGGCGCCCTGATAAATCAGATAAGAACCTCTTCTAAACTACCCTCATCTCCCAATCTCTATACTACTTCCCTGCAAAATAAGCTCAGAGAAGTAGAACGAGGGAAAGATATGAAGCGAAGAAAAGCTTCCAAACGAACCACTTCTAGATTTCTCGCAAGCAATCGACCGAAGAATCTCTCTCCTTTACTTTTCCCCATTCTTGCCTTTCAAAAGCAGTAGTCGCCTGTCCTTACGCCTCATTAGGCAGTCCTCCCCTCCCCACTCCGTGCTGCCATCTCTCGGAGGGAGTGAAAAAGCGTCTCCTTCTTGGCGCCAAAGGGTCGCAATGAGAATGGCGAATGAAACGGAATAATGAGCGCGATAATGCAATCCTTGTCCTTCGCCTGCTCACCCCCCCTCCCCCATCTCAAGAAGTACCCTTCGCTATCCTCCTTTTTTCCACTGGCTTTCTCGGTGACTTTTATTTTCCTTTTGCCTTTCATTCTTGAGTATGGAAGGAGCGGCGAAACAGGAAGTTCTTGTCATGCACCTTTGTCGTTATGACTAGCAAATGGACCAAAAACACTTTGTTTTCATATTATATTTTATTTCTTTCGCAAAAAAATTAGCCAAAAGAACGTATTTTTTTCACTTTTTGTTCCTTGTGAACTGATTTAAATGAGTCCCCTCTTAAACATTTTACAACTTATTTACTCATTTCGAGATTATTATTATTTTTGCTAGAAATAAATACTTCCAATAAAATACGCAAAAATACATTTTGCGTGGTAGTTTCTTCCTCCGGCAGCCAACTGAACGCCATGGACCACTCGCTCAAAAAGGACACTGCTACGTGTTATTTTGCTTCTCATTCGTTCGAGTATTTCATGTGGGGATTCTTTGCAGATATACAATTTTTACATCATGGAGAGCTGCAAGTTGCAGAACGCTTTACGAGGCATTGATTATTTCTCGCAACATGTAGAAAAAAGTTTTTTTTCTAACTTTTAATAATTTATATTTAGTGCAATGTGATAAAGAAACGCATTTATCATTTTGTGATTTTTTCAACCCACTCGTCACGAGTTCTGATGCATTTATTCCGTTTGTTGAATTCTCATTTTTTTCTGCTGCAATCTGCGTCGTTCCATTTCAATGAAAGGTGGCAAGATGGCACGAGGCAAAAAAAGAAAGATTCGCCTTGTTGTTTGGCACAGAGGATAAGAAGTAAATGTGGGGGAAGGAAGGAGGGCTTGGGTCGTTCAGAGTTCTCGCTCGAAGAATCCCCTTGCTCATTAATTTGCATAGCTCAGTCCGAAATGGTCAATATCGCTTCACTTCGGTCGGCGCGTTAAATGAAGCATATCGTTGAAAAAATCAATGATTGCTGGGCGAGTGGAAGGGAATGGACTGCTGGGGAAATAGGGACGGGAAGGAACTTTGTGCTTAGTTCATTCGAATGTTTGTTTTCCTCCTTTGCATCGCGCCTCCTCCCATTTTGAATGTGGAAGAAGGGGGCCACTTCTTCCTCTTCTTCTAAAGTTATAACTAATTCCGAACGCGGCGCTGGCTAAGGGAGCGTTAAGTAGTTCCGTAGTTCTTCCACTTTTCCACCCCGGCGCTGCTGATGGTGGAAGAATGGAGAATTGACGAAGCGAGGGGAATCCCTGCCGAGGAGGAAAAAGGCGGGAAGAGATTCATTTATTTATCAGTTGAGAAGTCCGCAGCGAGAGCAAGAGAGGGAAATTGAAATATTTACAAAGCACTTTATAAACGAAAGTCCATGACAGAACTTTGCGGAACTAAAAAGAAAGAATGATTACTAGAATAAATGAATCAAATCTCCCTCGAGCAACAAAAGACCGTCGATCAGTGAAAAACTGTAGTCTAATTACCACTATATGATTCATTTTAGGTAATATAAATTGACTCAATAAAATGGTGGAAATTCTAAACTTTGTCACTACTGTGCTGTAGTAAAACAGAGGCTGCCATTAAAATGAATTAATATCCTCCTGGATTATCAGAGTAGCAAATTAATTTATTTAGTCTAGTTATGTGTATCAATAACAACTCTTTAACCTGGACTGTAGTGATAATTCATTAAAATCTGGATTTATACCAGTCTGAAATTCTTATAAATTTGATTTGCATTTGGACGTTTATTTTTTTAGTTCTAGTTTTTTTATGCATGGAAATCGTAGCAGATGCCTGCAATGCTTTCATGGTACATATTGTACTGAGGTTACCTAAAAAAAGAGCAAGGGTTCTTGATATGCTAACTGCGACGACGTAAGAAAATGTTTTCGTTCCGTGCTGAGAGGCTCCCGAAAATTTTCCGCTAGTTAATTCCTGCTTTCTGAAGCACACAACTAGTCATATTGTTTTGACAACCAATATTCAGAATGCATGTAAGATACATTAATTATTGCAGAAACTGTTATACCATTAAAGATCTTCTGACCACTGGGTAATATGCCATCATTTCTCGCTGACCTATACTTTTTCTGACTGTGATTGATGAAATTGTGAAAAAAATATAAAGAGAGGATTCACCATCATAGCTGATTATTAAATGAAATGGATACCTCAGTAGTTTGATTGCTATCCTTTAGACCCTTGAAAAGGGACAGAAAAAAGTTCAATTGTTGTTTTATTACTAACAGTATTAGTGCTTTAAAAGGTGATATTTGAATTTTAGTTCTTAATTATATCAGTAATTCTTAGTTTTTTTCATTGTCAAGGTCGTACTTTTTGGAGTAAATTGCGAACAAATCTCTCTCCACTTTTTGCGAACCTATAGATTTTTTTCAATTTCGAATTGTCATTGTGTTGCACTACTTGAGAAAAATACGAATATTTTACTTGGAATGGAAATTATTCCTTTCCCTCATTTTTAAATTGTTATAGTGATCGATTGTCGTGCTAGTGCCGTTAGACAGGTCTTTGGTAATAAATGCCCTCCCGCCAGGAGAAATGTCATTATTCCACCAGAAATAATCCACCAGAAAATCTTATCTATGCCAAACAAAAAGCGAAATTAAGACTATGGCTATGACTTTTATTAATTAAATTTTCAACTATAGATAGGTGAGCCTCTTTACAAGAAATATTTTATCATATCTTTCGGTAAATACTTTATTCGTTGCACTTCATTCATCCTCATGAAAATAAAACTAGAGAAAGCGAAAGTTTTGAAAGGATAAGGATGATTAACAAGAAGATTCGCATCAAGACATGAATGCTTCATTATTATGCATTTTTCCTTGATCAATACGATCAGAAGTACCATCGCGATTTGTAAATGATGCTACCTAGGTTTGTGGGATGGACGAAGTTTCAAGTTAGTGGCGTAGCAGTCGGCGTCTTGACGCTCGTCGCTGATGACGCCAAGCGGCAAGAAGGTAAACTAGTTGCAGGCCTGCTTTGTGTTTGAAAGGCGCACGCCACTGGCCGTGAGCCGTGGACGCGACATCCGATTCTTGTATATTTGTCAATTAATTTCTTAATTCCCCGAATTGGCGAGAATGCCCACAGTAAACTGTACTTTAAGTACCCACAGCACCTAATCCTGCCAAGTGAAGATAACTCGAAATTCCTGTGGAAAGTGTTCTTGTCCATCTCAGTTTACTCTATTTTAGCTTTAACTTAAGATGACGAGTATCAGAATTTCTCGAAATTAATCGATTAGTTCACGCATGGTAAGAAATTGGACTTTATTTTTAGATTTTAAAGAAAGACACTGCTCACAATTTAGCGTTATTTTGTACCAGAATACTATTTCGTTCTATAAATAAGTAGATAAACTTTAAAGAGGCCCAAGAAGTAGGTACTGAAAAGAAAATAATTAGGAATGTTAGCGTTTTTTATGGTCCATTCGCCACCTTGAGGATGTTCAGATTCGAAGACTTTGAGTGGAAAGTAGATGCAGAAATTGCTTTGAAAATTCCAAAAAATGTAATCGTGTACGATCAGACCCATCTTGCTCAGGAAAATCGCCATGGGTATCATGTTTATGCAAGCCCCACAACGCCTCTGGGACCCAGTTTTCAATCGGGAAGCCATTCTCCTTCAGATACTTCACACCTACTCAAGAAATAAGGTATTTTCTCCCGGCGCATACACCTCTGGACATTCACCGTGGTGTGACCAATGATAAAAACAGCCTGCATTCAAGTTTTGGAATCGCCCCCGAGCAAGGCCGTACCCTGGTGGGTCAGGGGGGTTCAAAAATACCCCCCCGAAATCTGGAAAAATTTTTTAAATGAGTATTTTATACACAGTATCACTTTTAACTCCATTTAAATAATTAAAACAAATGCTCAATATAGTTCATATAATAGCTCATATTTAAATATGCTCAGTGATATAATAGCTCATATTTAAAAACTTTCGTTTACCATACATCCATCAAAATTTATATTTACACATAAAACATTTCTCTGTTGTTCGGGTGCCGTGTCAACCCCACGCAATGCTTTAATGCTAATGCAACCCACATCTATCATGCTTTTCACAGGCATTCCTTTGCCAATGAGAAGAATGAAATAATTAATTTGAAAAACAGCAAAATAGTAAGCTTTTATTCATAAGTAAAAGAAACAGATCGCTATTTGAAGACAGATAAGATCCTCAGCATGTTCATCCGACAGACACTGGCGTGTGTCGATGACAATGTTCCCACCGAGACTGAACCTCTCGGACGCAGTGCTAGTTGCCGGAATAGCTAGCTAACTTCTGGAGGGAGGGAGGGGTAGATGATGGCCGTCACCACCGTCAATAATCGTCAATAAATCGATTACCGGACAATAATCATGAATTGAATAACAATTGAACAATAATTGACACTTAAAAAATTGACAATCGAGTCGATTACCGTAATAGACATCGATGTGCTGAAATAATCGATCAATTGTAAAAATAATTGAATCGACGATACAGTTAATCGAATATTCGCACAGGTCTGCATGTGGCTTAGTCCTGGGTGAGCTCTACTCTCAACTATCCAAACCAACCATCGGGTTGAATCACCAGTGAGTGGGTTGTTCATTATGCAATTCCTTATACCTCCCCTTGCCTAATTCGGTGCTGACTTTTTTCCACTTCATTCTCTCCTCTATTTCTCTAATAATTTCATATGTGACCCATTGATTCTTAATCCCTTTCGTTTCCATTCATCCTATGTTTTCTCCCGCGCTCTTACTATTCCTGTTTTCATAACCTCCTATCATTACTCAATTGATCAATTCCTTTTCTTCCCTAATTTTAACGTCCACTAGCTCCAGGTATTCCATAATTATCGACCCTTTCAATGCATCCACGGTCTACCAATTCATCCTCCTACTTTTACTTAACCTAGGCTTCTAAAATCACATATATTGAGAGCTAAATTATGATCTGAATCCGCATCCGACTCCGAAAAACTGCGTGAGTTTTTGGCTATGTTCCTATACCACTGCATGACTATGATATAGCCAATGTAATATCTCTCTGTGTCTCCAAGGCATTTTCCAAGTTTACCCACGCCTGAGGTGATGTTGAAGCCAGGTATTTGTCATTGCTTATTTATTTCTCTTGCCAAAATCGACTGCTTCTTCACCTCGGTCATTTCTTGTCCTTCTACTACTTCATATCCGTCCTCTCTTCCACTACCCTTGCATTTCAAACCCCCATCACTATCAGGCGTTTCTTGCCTGAGGCTTCTCTAATCATTTCATCTAGTTCCTAGTACTTGCCATCCACCTCTTACTCCTCATGGTTGCTTGCTAGCAGGTATATCTGAATAAATAAAAAAATCATCGGACATAATTTTACTTCAAACATCAGAATCCTGTCGCTAACCTGTTCATTGTTTACTACCCTCTTCCACATTTTTTTCAGTCAATCCTATAGCTATCTCACGTTATCTCCTATATCCCCCACTTTAAATTATCCTATAACTATCACTCCAATGGTCCCTGTTATCCCTCTATATCACCTCTTATAGCCCAAAGCTATTTTCCCTTTTCCATTTCCTGCTTGATAAATTTTTTTTTTAGCTTCCAGGCCCTCATCATTGTCCTAACATTCCAAGTTCCTATTTTTGCTTTCTTCCTCTTCTTTATATTTTCCTTCTCTTTCATATTATTTTCATCCACTGTTGATGATGTTGCGCAAGGATTTCGTGAAATGATGAACACGGAGGCCTTGCCTAACCCGCTGCCGGGCACTTCCTTATCGCTTTGCTTTTTCCTAAAAATTTCGTTTTTGGCCTCAATGGCGTCTAATTCTTGCACAATTTCAGTAAAACAAATTTGATTTTTCTTGGCAAAATCGGCATTGGTTGTAAATTGGAACTTATATCTTGGTCTTTGAAAGCTTTGGTTTAATGATCAATGCAAGAAACACACTTAGATTTTTATTTGGATTATTTTTCACCGTACTCTTACCATGTGCGTTTAATTGCTCCTATTTAAGTGCGGTTCTTTTAATTCTATGCTACATTTTTAATATTTTCTTCATTCCGTTGAGTTTTGGCCATGCACCTCTGTCTTCATATACGCTCAGTACTGGAAGGCTACTGCATGGTATATGGGTTTTGCTCGTTAAATTATAGAGATTCTTTTAATCCTATTAACGATTTTAACTTTTTCCCGTTTAATTTCCACAAGCACCCTCTCCTAGTACTTTCGGAATCCACGAACAGGATATATTTTAGGGACATTTAAATTCTGATAGTTTATTTTTATATTTGCTTCTATATATTTTCAGTTTTCGCTACAAATTTTTTTTGTCTTAATATTTATTCTTAATTGCCATTTCAAATTTACCATCCTTCCTGCCTGTTTGTGGCTAATACTGATGTGACAGCGCTCGAGGAGCTCCTCAAGTCCTGGTTCTACGAATCTTGCTCCTCTGGGATCCAGTCCGGATGCAACTACTCCACCCCCCTAATGATCTAATCTTCGAGCTGTGCCATAGGACTAGAAGCAGATTCCAGCATACTTACAGAGTTAGCTACTCAATCGAGTGAAATGTATTCAGGTTAGCCAACAGGAGCTTAAGAGTCCACTGCCCCCGCTACAGGTAGTAATACACACCGAGCATGCGACCACACTCGACAAACTAAATCCCTCAATTGCTGACCTAAGTGAGAAATTGCAAAGTTCTTGTAGTGTTAATGCTGCCATAAAAGTACGTGCGACATCGCTAGAATCCAACCTAAACATAATCGAAGAGAGGCAGCTGCGTAATGCGGTTGAATTCCACGGAATTCCTTGCACTTCCAGAGAATCACTTGAGAATGTAGTCATCCAGGTTAGCTTCTCTTTTAGGGTCAAGTTTGAAATTAGCGACATCAACTATGTCCATAGGCTGAATAGCTGTGCGTTGTCTGATGGTGCCCTTCAGCCTGTTCCGATTATTTTGCGATTTTTGCGCTTCTCATTGGCGTTGAAAGTTGGCTTCTAAAGTTGAAAAGACTCTGCCTCAAACATTTAGGGTTTAATGTCTCTAAAAACTTACCTTTCTCTATTAATGAGTCTTTGATACCATTTTACAGAAAACTTGTACTCTGTAGCCAGGGAGTTATAAAGGGGAGGACGCCAAGCAATGGCGCACTTGATATCAAACGTCACACTTGTCGTTTCGCCTCGTCATTACTGAGAGCCGACGTCCTCAGTTGTTTCCATTGGCAAAATATTCTTTCGCTGATGCAATCCTCCTCCTAATGTCAAATAACTGTGCTCAACTATTCTGGAGATACTATCCAATTAGCTAAAATTCCCTCATTCATTTAGTGACTCAACCAGAAGGTTGGTTTGGATATTTGAGTGTAGAGCTCACCCCGGACTAAGCCACAGGCGTGTGAATGTCACACAATCAGGGTAGGGGGGGCCAGTTTCTTTCTCTGGGCCACCTCGCACTCCGAGGATTTTTTTGTTCAGGAGCGTCCAAAGGCTTCATCCGGAAATGAACTCAGGACCCTTCGATCAGTAGCCAAGTGCTCTACCCACTAGGCCACCACGCTCCCTTAAAATTCTCTACCTGTTCTATGTAATGTTATGTTCTAAGGTTAAGTTTTGTCGATGTGAACATGATCCTACCTTCATCCATTCCCATTTGTTTGCAGTACTCATCAACCCCAATCTTTACCTGGATGTCATGCGAATATTTTCTCCTTGGTCGTCCTCTTCATATCTTTCCTTGCTTTTTTCACTATTATCACCTCTGTCAACCTTCTATGTCTCCGAAAATGACCTTAGAATGCAATTTTCGTTTTTTATACCTCATTTATTAGTTGTCTGTCAACATTTCTTTTTCTAAAACTTAAAATTACGTTTTCCTTTCCATCCAGCAAATTTTTAACATTCTTATTCCCTTTTACGTATTTTCAGGTTCCAGATTGTCAGTTTTTCTTCGGGTCCATCATTCCCTGCCGTAAAGCAAAGTGCTCCAAGTGAAGATGTGCGAAATTTGTGCTATTAATGTCAAATGTGTACAGAAGATTGCTGGTCAGAAGATAATCTAAGTACTCCAAAGCTTTGCCCTGAAATGCTTGTTTTGCCGATGCCATTCTTTACACGCCATGCCAGAATTGTTTAGCATGAGTAATTATGAATCCCAGGTTCACCCTACTCCAGCAGAATTCTTGAGTTTCAGGTATAACTTGGAGGAAATACTAAGTATCCATAGATCTAAGGAAATAAAATAGGAATTTCCACAATATTTTAATAAAAACCGACCATGGTGTCAACAGAGAGTGTCTTTATCAACAATCATCGTTTCATTACATAGTGCTGTTGATAATGACACTGTTAACACCATGGATTGCGGGTCTTTATTGAAATATTGTGAACATTTACTACTGTGTTTTCCCTTGCCGTTATTGCTAGCAGAGCTGTTTTATTTGTTGATTGGCTTGATCAGATAGTTAATTTTTATATTTGCTTCTATATATTTTCAATTTTCGCTGAAGTCACATTTTTTTGTCTTAATATTTATTCTTAATTGCCATTTCATCTGGTTATCACAGAGAATTTTTAACTTATTTTTTGTCTCATTTTTTGACTCGGCTACCATTACGATATCACCGGCAAACCTTGTGCGGTAACGTCAAATTTTATTAGTTTCGAGCCGAATTGTTTATAGTTCATACTGTCTATTTTTCCTACATTGAGCAAATGAAACGAGCAAGAAGAGGGAGGGTTGTCTCACTCCATCTCTGTATTAACTTCAATTTTGACTCAATTTATGCTTATTTTTATTGCTTGCAATTGACCTAGCATATATATAATTCTTCTTCTACTATTATTTATACCCAGATTTTTCATTGTCCTGAGTAGCAATTTCCAATTCACCCCAAACAAAACTATTCCGGGGAAATGAAAGGTAAAATATTTTCCTATAAATTTATATGTAGGTATCCCGACAATAACAGCTGTCGGGCATCGTATATGCTGTTTACGTTTTAATAAGCAGTCTCAATATACACAATATTTATTCAAATATTAAAGTTTATTTTTATGTACTGAAAATTTGTTCGAATTAGGACTGTAGTGCCAAAATGCAGTGCAGCAAAAGTGCAACTTACAGATATTATTTCGTTTATATTTTCAACAGAATCTAAGAATTATGCCTGCCAAGATTTTAATCAAACATAAATTGTCGTTTCGTTGAAAATTTAGCTTTCGGATGCTGTGGTTTGTTTTAGTTGCTTCGATATTCCGTTTTAGTTGCTTCGAAAAAAACTTTGTTACATAGATTCGCTTCATCTTATTGTTAGTGCTTCGTCCAAATTTTGCAGTAAAATTCTATAATTACGTTTCCACTGCATTCATTCAATGTGTTGTAGTTTATCTTTTTGCAATTATAACACATTTTACCTATTCCATTGCAGGATGTATTGCTGTTGAAGTTGAGTTGATTTAGACTGTTGGGGTGTTGATAATGACTTTCACCTGTCACATTGAATATAAATGACAAAAAAGTGCCAAATGTTTTGTTGTATTCTTAGGAATGTTCGAGTTGGAATCAATAAGGCGCATTTTATACTTGGTTGATGGCCTTGGTTTTGGCCTTGCCTTTGGTTTTGGAATGTTTCGCACACTTTTATGAGATGATGATCATTTAAACCCTTAACATTAATATTTTATTGTTTAGGGTAAACCAGAAAATCAAATTATTCGTTTAAGTTAATGGTTGGTTCTGTTTTATCAATACTTTTCACGCTGTCTTTTTCTTGCATATTTATTTCACGATCGTTAGAGTCGAGCAGTTTCTCACACATGCTCTGTTGCATCTCAGAATTTTGTTTTTTTCTCGATTTAGAGTCTATTCGACCTCGTTTCAACATTATATTCTTGATCATTATTTTCGCTCATATTTTCTAACCCCATTTATGTAATATTTTACGCAAGTATCTGCTTGATGAGTCAATGTTATTCTATTCTCAGAATTTGGCTAAATCGAGGAATCATACCCATTCAGTTCTTGTCTACTTACGGAGCATCTAATCCGCATTATTTCATAGCTCAATCATTCCTCATTGGTGGTATTTTTGTCTAATGTACTTTGTGTTAGTCCATACACTCTTGCAGATGTATTTGTTTGACTTCCTGTATTTCATAAAATAAATAGGGGATAAGTTATTCGTTAACAGTTTTACTTCCTTAAAGTAATTTTAAAAATATAGCGTAAGAGTTGTTAGTCGTACCTTCATCATGAATATCGGCAACTTTCACCGCATCGAACCTTTAAGCAGTTATAATTTATCCATCTATATTCCTATTTTTAGGTGGTAATAACTGATTGTTACATTTTAGTTGGTAATAGCACTCCCAAGCTCTCCACTATTATATTAAATCTTACTCTTCCCCGTATTACTAATAGGTTCATTCTTCGAACATTTTTCTCTAAGGCACGGTTCATTAGAAGATTTTCATAGCATGTGCTCGCAAGAAACCTTTCCGTACATGCTCAGAATAATCTCGTTAAACATGTGATCGGCAGAAAATTCTCAGCACATGTGCCAACATATGCTGGCATCAACTATTTCCTATTGAAAATGCATTCCTCGCATCAATTTCCTTTAGAAAAAAAGATTTTATATCAAAAGTCGCACATGTTGTATCTAGGTAGCTCATTTACATAAATAATCACGTTCCAAAATTTCTCTCATCAAGCCTTGTACGTACGTACTATATGTACTTGTAACCTTTCTCAAGTTCAAAATATTCATAGTTGCAAGCTTGAAATACTATTTTAATTTATTCAATATGATAATTGGCGCTAGTTTTACATAGGTATTCGAATGGCTGCAGAAAACAATTTCTGGTTTTATATTCACTTTAGATAGCCTGGCGTAGTCTATCTGGTTTTAGGACAGGGCCTGTTACTTTTTTATGTTAGTACCAATTTTGCTTTAGATGCCTAAGGATCACCGAGGAATTCCCTTGCATTAAGTCATTGGTACTTTTTACCAATGAAAATATTTGTTCAGTCCATAGCAGTGACTTCATTGAAAGATAATTTTAACCTCTCATTATACTGGAGATGATCCGTAATGTCTCTTACGTAGACATGAGAAAGGTGAAATTATTCTCTCATTGTAGTTAAAACAGCGAGTGCTTTTCACCGATGTTTTTGCATCCTATTGTCCACGTAAATAATTTTCTGCAGTATTTTAGACGCAAGAGCAGTTAGGCTAATTATTAAAAAAACAATTTAAAATCTAAGTTATTTCCTTTTTTGAGATAGTATAGCTATATTATATCATTCTTTGTACATTTGCATTAACAATTACATAAATATCATGGAATAGTTTTTATAATTTACTCAAGGTTCGCACTCCTGCATGCCTGAGAAACTCCAAAGGAATATCATCTTTAGTGCAGCGTTGTGATTACAGAACGTGGCATCACATGCATGTAATAGGTTTCCATTTTCATAGCTCCTTGAAATTTCATTCTTTGCCACTATGGAGTCTTAATAGGTTCTCTTTCTATTTCTACGCTATTCCATCATTTTCAATGATAAGTTCATTTAATTCACTCCAGATGAAATTGTTCTTATGGGAAGCTCTTTGAAAAGACTTCTTAAGATTTCTTTTTTGCCTTTCAACTTTTCCTACTGTTACTTAATGACAAATTTTGTTTATCTCACAGGCTGCCTATCGCATGCAACGAGGAGTGCAATAGGTTGAATACTTACTACGGCGTGCATTTTTCTGCGTACACGGCCGATGTACTCCACGCCCTAGTGTGCATTCATTTTGATTACAAAATCAAGGAAATTGTTTGCACTTTTAAACAGCGTCTTTGAGTTAGTCATACTGAATGCTTAGTAGATTTATTTGTGCGAAAGAAGTGAAATGAATGAGTACAGTAAAATCGATTATCTGTGTAGGGATTATACTGTTTGCGGATTATACGTTCTATTATATCCATCCTTCACCTCAAAATTTCGATAATATTCCAATCGTAAAGAAAAAGATAAATTATTTGGAACTGCGATACATGTATCTGCTTTATCTCTGATTTGTTTGTTTGTAAATATCTCTGCTTTCGTAAAGTGTTTTGTTCAATTTCATCACAAAAATAAGGAAATTGTTTGCACTCTTAAACAGCGTCTATGAGTAAGTCATATTAAATGCTTAGTGGAATTATTAGTTCCAAAATTTCCTGTAGCTTTTATAATTTAGTTTTATTTATTGCAAAATACGCAACTATTCACAATAAATCAAACTATCATTTGTTTCTTTATAAGTTCTCATTTGTTTAAAACCAACATTTTGCATTGACAACTATCGTTGTAATTGCAACAATTGTAACTATCCTATCGTTGTTTCCCCACACCAACTAGCCCAGACAATTCCTAAATCTAACTCTTCTATGACGATCTAACCGAAGGTAACGAATATCAGGTAACGAATATAAGTCAAGCATTACTATGCCCAAAACAATTTATTTATCACCCATAGCATTATTTTCATTGCTTTTAATTGCGAATTGGAATCCATATCAGTGACCGTATTTCACCGGTTGCTTGATTTTTCTCAGGCTACATCAGCAATCAGTTCTGCTGTAGTGTTATGTTCTTGTTAAACGGTTATCCTCTCTCTAAAAAATAGAAGATAGTTGTGCTTTCCAATGATAAATAAATCTTGTTTTTTTGTTTAGAAACAGAATTGAATGAAAATAGAATATCCGCGTAGATTAGCAAAGAATATGATATTGGAAAAAGCAGTTCGGGATATAATCAGAAGAAAATGGCTATTATGAAGATGCGATTAGAAATGGCTATAATAAGGACCCTATTTAAAAAAAAATATTTTATACCGTAATCATAAATAGCAGGGCACTCGCTCTTTGGCGAATGATCCATTTTCAACCAAGGACGAGCCATCACGTTCTTGTAAGCTGCATTTATTAAGAAAATTGGCGTATAGGATCATGAAAGTCATGCCTGTGCAGTATTTGAAGTTGGCATTTGAAAATTCCGCGACCATAGGTAAAATTTTCTTTTATATTAAAGATAAATTGGACCATTTTGACAGGAGTGGAGTGTATGCTTTAAATTTAAAATCGTGCAATATGTAATCGTGTAAATGGTACTTTGGCCAAACTGATCGCAATTTTTTTATAAATATTTTAAAAAAAACATAAAATGTGCTTCGAAACTAGCAATTGTTTTCCATGTTTGGTAAGCATTTACGGAATTACTGAATTGTGACCATACAAGTAACATGGAACCGGGATGCGCTTCATAACTAGTGATGTTTTTTCCATGCTTGCGAAGCATTTACTGAATTGTGACCATACAAGTAACTTTAAACCGGAAATTTTACATGAACGGGGTCAAGGTAAAAAAATTGGATCTTTGAGAGAAGTATGAGATTATAAATGCTGGAAAGAAAATGTTTATCTTGTTGAAGATCTTACTTTTGACTTGCATTCACCATTGATGTGAATAACCTTTTAGTTTTTCGCCCGATCTATTTACGTCATAATTTCCGTCATTGCTGTTGTGTATGTTTCTTCTCTCTCCCCCAGTCATTCACCTTGAAACACCAACCTCCCTAAAGCATAGAATGACCTCCACTTCCCTCTCAACAAACCCCCTGCGAAGCTATACTATCAGATATCTTTTTTGCTCCCCGACGATTCTGGTGGTCCGTATGCCTCTGAAATCCCGATAAGCCATTGGCTTGTCTTCAGGTTTTTCAGGGGGCGAACCACCAGAACTTGACAAACACCCATGCCCTGGGCAAGTCAGAAAAACCAAGCCAGGTGGGACTCGAACCCGCGACCCTCGCATTAGCAGGCGAGGACTTTACCCCACCGCCACCGGGGCCGGCCAGGGGCCTTATTCAGTAAGGACTCGACATGGTCGAACCTCGGAGAATCCGTGAATGTGACGTCACTTCCCCCAACAAATCTCAACTTTTGAATGGCCCTATTTGAAATTTTAGAGGCCGTGACGTCAAAATTTCGTCACTTCCGAGACTGGTAAATTCCGAGAACATACAGAATAGCCCCCCAGGAAAGCGATTTTCCTTCAGAGCGATAGTGGCGCCGCTCCGTTAGTTGGGAAACTTTATTCCCCCATAGTACCTTGAAAATGACATTAAATATGTCGAAACCATGGTTGCTAAAAATAAAAAACGTAGATTGTACAAAGGGAGAAAATATTTCATGCGTCGCGTTTCCACAAACTTAAGCCTGAAACTGTAAGTTACATGAAACCTTAACATTACGATTGCAACGAAGGTCATCACGTATCTAAAAATAAATGATATTTCTTAGACCAAGGGAAGGATAATACTATGAATATGTTTTAGTAAGTACATAAGGAATAGCCTTAGTAAGTCTTAGGGCACTCAACAATAAATATTACTGCATTGGTTGATTGGTTGGGAGAAAAAGTGGTATGAGTCAATTTTGTGCCCCATTTCATTTAGGAGCGCTGAAGGATTTCGGTTTTTTGCATGAGCAATGTGAAATATCTTCACGGTTCGCGATTGAACTTTTTGGAACCTCGTGTTCATAATGAAATAAATCAACTTTGTAAATTTCACATATATTTAATTATTGGGTTTGGGTTTTTGGGTTGGGAAACCAAATTGGGTTTATACCATTAAATATTTGTGTGGAATATACGAAGTTTATTTATTTCATTATGAGCAATGTGATGTTAGCGTCAGTATTTTTTCACTCACTCACTCAAGTGTTTCAACCCGAAGGTTGGTTTTGATAGGTGAGAGTAGGGCTCACCCCATAATAGACATTTTTCACTACAAAATTATCACTTTTTTTAAAAAATGTTTCACTAAAAAGGAAAAACTCGGGTTTTAATTTGGCATTTCTTTTAATTTAAGCCTCATTTCTCAAAACTGTCAGTTTTGTATTATAACAATTTTCCTCTCAACGGCTCACACGTGTAGTGAATATACACATGTAAAAATGAAACTATGAAAATGCAAGCCATGAGACATTTTTGTGCCATCTAAGTATTAAAAACGAATTCCATAGTTATCCTTATAATATGTATTCAACCCGTCTTTGAATGGCATTACCTGGATAGCCACACCTTTAGCTGAAAATGAAGAAAATTTTACCGAGGAAAATTAAATTTATCATGCATGTAAATTTCTCGAGTTATACACAAAACCAATAAAAATTTCAACCCATCTTCGCATAAACTATCGAGCGTATATTTATTTCCTGAATTAAAAACTTCGCTTGGTACCTACTGAACAAAAAACCTTTCGTAACCAATAATAATTTTTGGAAAACAAGCAGGGACAGGAAAGTGATTACGAAAAAGTTCATGTTTATACCACCTGCCATTCATCAAAATCAACCAAAATGAAAATTTCTATTCGTTAAGAATTTTATCACGAGTTCAGAGCGCAACTACCATCGAACCCAGTAAGGAAAATTACTTTATTTTGATCTCATATTGAAGTAAATTGTTCTCAAAATAAAAGAAATAAAAAGACAGAAAAAACATACGAACTATCCACTGTACAAAATATGTAATACACTTCACTCTATATAACAAATACGTATTTGCATTAAAATACAAGGAAAAAGAAAAACCTCAATCAGAGTAGATAGTTTCATAAATATCTTTAACCTTAGGAGACCCTCTGAGCCACAACAGGCTCATCAGAAGGTACTCTCTAATGTCAATATAATATAATAAAATAAAACAAATGAAACAATAAAAGCTCACATTGCCGTATCCACACCGAGCAGTATAAATATGTAGCCATACAATCAGTCTCTCAGCCTCCCTAGATGTCAGTCCTCCAACAAATACTTCCAAAGTTTTCTTTTTACCTCCGTATACGTGTTTAATCCATGCATGTCCCTTGGCAATTGGTTAAACAATCTAGGTACACTCACCTACATTCTGTTTGCACCACATTCATTAAAAAACTTAGGGACTTCATACTGGTGCACATTCCGTTTCCCCATTTTATGTAAATTGTACATAACTTCTCAATCTAGAACATTTATCTTCTCAATGGCTTAGTTTTGTATTAATGGAAGCTCTGAGAAACGTGGAATGCTGGAGTTCCTCAAATGTACGGATGTCCAAAGCCAAGAGCCAACATTCTAAATTGCAAGCATTCGGATGAGGCCTTTTCTTTGTTATCTAAGGGAAACTTTAGATTCTGGCTTTTACTTTAGCGAGCTATATTTTCGTTGTGTGAAGACTTTCTGAAATCGGCTACCGTAACTGTCCTTATACTTCGGACGTATCGTATATATGGAATCAGCTGGATCCCACGTATATATAGTTTTGAATGGTTGTATTTTCGCATCAAGGCTAGATTGTAAGTTTCGAGTAAAATCTAATAAAATGAATTTTATTCAATAAAATGAGCAAATTAATTTTAAGTTAATGAATTCGATGACAACATGATGAAATCAGAGCTGGAGTCAATAAATGAATTTGCACTTTGTATATTCAACTCTATTTTATTTCCGACCATGGTTTCGACTGTTATTGCCGTAATTAAGGTGCTTACATTAGCAGTCGTTCGCAGTATTTATTTACGCAACTCAGAGGACTGGGAGGTTTTTTTTGCAAGGTGGCAGGGTAGGGGAGGATAGATGGACGAAACAGTGGCAAAAGTAGGAGAATTATGATGTAATGACATAGCTGAGGAGGAATGGGAGAGGAATAAACGCTTTTTTCCAAGGCGAACGAGAGATAAATTTATTAAAACATGACTCCAACATTCTTTGGGAACATTATTGACAACATTGGAGAGTGGTTTTCGAAAGTCCGGTCATTCACCAGGTTTACACGTCCCGAATGTACTACAATGTCAAGTCGGGCTAGAAAACCAAGTTTCTTCCTTTGCACAGTACATGTGATATCTCCGGATTAAGATCATTGCAATGTCCATTCCCTAACAAATGTTGGGAAAACTTGGTGTTGAGTCAAAATTTATTTAACTCCTATATGTTCAACTCTTATTGAAAAATTTCTACCGTTTTGGCAGATATACCTTACGTCACATGAATCTCATTTTAAGGACTATTGTCACCATTAAAAAAGCTTTTATGCATTAAATAGACGATCGTACTTTTGAAAACCACTCTCCACTGGCGCCAGTAATGTTACTGAAGAAGGTTGTTATATCCTAATCCCCTCTTTTTTTATTTATGTCTTCTAACCCCATCACCTTGGGAAAATAACCTCTCATCCGATTCCCCTGCAGTTATGTAATTACGTCATAATGCTTCTACTTCTGCCACAACTCTCCTTCCTCCCCCCCCAACCTTGTAAAACAAACCTTCCAGTCATCTGAGCTATAGATACTTGACATGCGAATGCTTGTTATTGTACCGTGATAATGAAAGTGGTTGTCTTACTCTTCGCCGTATACCTATCGTACATACATTAACCTCGAATCCGTAAACTATGTACAATAATGGCGTCGTCAATTATAAATCTCTTTAGCCCCTTTAGTCTTTCAACTGATTTTAAAATATTGATTTTATAAAGGTAAAAGAGTACCTGGTGGTCTTTTGATTCCATGAATTTGCACGCCGGTATTTCTTGTACATGACTAAGAGATTTTATATTCCTCACAAAAGAGACAAAGAGGGAGTGGTGAATTTTGAATCGGAACGGTCGGTCTTTGAAAAACCGGTCACCGCGGTCGAATGGGTTGTAGCTATATGCCTTTGTTTACTTATGCGCTCTCCATTCAATGGCAAATCAGACTTTTAGATATAGTAAAACCTTGTCGCCTCCAACTCTAAACTTTATTTTCGTCCCTTTTCATTACCCTTGCCACTACGTTAAGTCCCTCCGAAACGTCTGCCACCTTAGGCGAAAAGTGTAGAAATCATTCCAGTTTTGCACAAAAGAGCACGAGTTAAGTCGGAGAAAAGTGGAGGGAGGTGAAGTCTCTAAATGTATTTTTTTTAAGAGGGGAGAATGAGGGCCATCGCAACCCTTGTTTGGTTTTATGGGCTGAGGTTGTCATACGTGTTTCGAACGTGGCGCATTCAACCGCTGGCATGAAGTTCCGTGCAATAAAAAATACAGAATAGAGAAGGTAACTTGACTCACGAAAGAAGCTTTTTTTTGTGTAAAATTATCTCACCCTACATTGCTATCGCACGAAATTTGTCCATAATTTTAATAAATATGGTAGAACCTTTAGTAAATGATTGCTATTGCGCCATTTTATTGATAAATCATTTCCTGAAATTCCAATACAAATATAAGAGTTTTTGACGCTTTTATTGCACAAGTGATCCATTGAATATGGCTGATCGCGTATTTTAATGGCTTCAGTATTCCCGAGTTCTATCGTATCGTATGGCTTCATCAATTCTCTTTTATAATCTATGGGTGCAATGGATAAGTATTCATTCCAGCTGGGTGGATCGTTGATTCCAGGTGGGTGATGCGTGGATCGACTTGTGCAGAAAGAACCAATGGATTCGCGGGATTACTGATCGCATTCTTAATGTTCCTCGCACAACCTTCTCGGTAATAGTTGGTGCAAGTACCTGCAAGAGTGTGTGATAGGAAAGATTAAGACACCATCCAATAAAAGGGATATAATATAAGAAAAATGAGTGGGGAAATTAGGGGATGATTAGTTGAATGAGTTTTTCTAGGATCAAGTATCTCGTTCTGCTCTTGTTTTAGCCGTGAATAGCGTGAGGGGTTACATAACACCGGAAGTTATTCGTTAGTCACTTCCATCTCGTCACTTTTCCCCGTCCGAGAAACGTTTCGAACACAAATTGTGAAACACAAAAGTGAAGGTCCTTGTGCACGGAAAGGAAAACAGAGATGTCATCTAAATTCCGATACGTCGCATCTTGAATATCAATCTTAAATGTCTGCCAAATGCTTGAAAGTATTTTGGATATGACGCAGAATGATTCTTCCGTGAGTCCTACGAAATATAGATTTATGTCAGGTAGAAACTGTTACGAGCAACCAGAGATTGTGACAAAACTGCGGCTGTTACTCTTGCCAAATATTTTATGTTAGCACGTTGATAAAATGGCCATTGTTAGTTGAGGTGATCAACATATTTTTACGCATTTGAGTCTCATTGATTGAATAACCTTTTTTCAGGTATTTGTTACTATTAGCCAAGTGACAGTTATTATTAATTTGCATCCCCTGACTGTTAACTTGGTCTCCAATACTTTAATGAGAATTAGCAGCAACACTCTCACCGTGTTTCAAGCAAGCTATATTCTAAAAGCGTTGCTGTATTCTTTCTGCAAGGCTCCTATTAATTGTTTTTATATTAAATGTGATTTCAGCTAAACTAAATTTAATTAGGAAAGTCTAGTGGTGTTTGGTGGTTATAGAAACATTTAGTTTTGTATTCCTATAAATGACCTGATCTACTGTTCTTTCTCACCTTGTGATCGCACGTAATTGGAAAGCGTTCCTCGCCCAATGGAAGTAATATATGAGTAAAAGAATACTTAAAGGAAGAGGTAACTTTTCCTCCTTTTTGCCTGATCCCGTGGAACGAAAGGTGCCCATCGATCGCTTTTACCATTGAGTCGAAATAATTAGTGAATTTATAATACAATGAATTAAATGAATATAACCTGAGGAAAAATAATGGAATATGTTATTTAGATTCAAATTGAATAATTCAGAATATTTGTCATAAAATGCTTTCCCAAGGACTCTTGACCCAGTGGAAGGGCTTGCACATTCCAATGATCCGTATAGGTTGACTGGTAAGAGCCACCCAACTGGCCCAATACTGGTGACTACGAGACTCGGCCCAGAATGGCGCGTGTCATTAGATGCGAGGATTACGACAGTGGAGAAGAGGAAATCGAAGAGGAGGAAAGCAGCGGTAAAAATTGGAACATGGATTTTTAGAACAGGTTTAACGGCAGAGAATTTACAAACAATTAAACAGGAGATGGGAAAAGAAAATATAGATGTGCTTGGGTTATATGACGTGTAATGGAAGGACAGCGGAGATTATTGAAGTGAGAGTTATGGGAATTGTTTATAATGGGAGTGACGAGAGTCGGCGTCGGGTTGCTATGCTATTAAATGAAAAATTGGGGAAGAGGATAGTTTAAATAGGGCAGGTGAGCGACAGGATATTATTGGTCCTAATAATAGCACGTCCAACAAATGTAGTTAAGGTTAAGGATGTTAACAGAAAGGGTATTAGAGTTGAACCGTGGGATATGCGTATGCTTTATTGATTATGAAAAGGCATTTGATAGGGTCAGATGGGAGATCTTATTAGATCTTCTGAGAGAGATAGACATAGACTGGAAGGACAGAAGATTAATAAAGCAGATATACAACCATCAGAAAGTTGCGGTAAGAATTGGGGACGAGGAAACAAAGACAACCACAATAGGAAGAGTTAGGCAAGGTTGTTGTCTGTCACCATGCCTCTTTAACTTGTATGCTGACAAACTGATGGAAGAAGCTTTAGAAGACATCGGGAGGATAAAAGTGGGAGGTGAGAGAATAAAATCCATCAAACATGCTGATGACCAGGCTATAATAGCAGAGAATGAAGAAGAACTTCAGAAAATGATGGAAAGAATTAGGAAGAAGAGTGAATACTATGGAATGAGAATAAACAGAAATAAAACTAAGGTAATGAGAATAGCGAAGACAGAAGGGCCCTTAAATATATGACTGTAGGAAGAAAAATTAAAACAAGTAAGCTCTTTCAAGTACCTTGGAAGTATAGTTACACAGCATGGCAACTGTACTGAAGAAATTAAAAACAAAATTGGGCAAGGAAAAGTAGCATTTAGCAAGATTAAGGAACTGGTGACAGCAAGGAACATCAAGATGGATATTAGGAAAATATTTGAAAAATGTTTTTTATGGAGCATTGTGTTGCATGGATACGAAACGTGGACGTTGAAGAAGAGAGAAGAAAAGTACTTAGAAAGCTTTGAAATGTGGCTATGGCGACGAATGGAGAAGATTGCATGGAAAGATAAGGTTACGAATGAAGAAGTGCTAAGGAGGATTGGAGAAGAAAGAAGTACACTGGGAGAAATTAAAAAGAGAAATGCAAAATGGATTGGACACATTTTAAGGAATAACAGCCTATAGAAATTAATAATAGAAGGGAAAATAGAAGGGAAGAGAGGAGAGGAAGGAGGAGGCACGGAATGCTGAGGGATTTAAAAGCAGGAAGGAGTTATGCAGAGATGAAGAGAGAGAGAGACCCAGGACAGAATGCTGTGGAGACAACGCTACCTTTGAAACCTGTCTGCGGACAGAAGCACCATTGATGATGATGATGAAGGTTTAAATAGCTTCTAGTAACCATAAGGAGGAACAGGTAGATGGTATGAACAAGTAGAAGAAATTGTGATGTCCCGTGGAAGGAAAACTACTATTAAATTACTGGGATACTGAAGTAGAGGTAGGAAGGGATGAAAAGAAGTTGGGGAGTATGGATTAGGGACCAGAAGTGACCGCGGTTAGAAGAAGTTGAAGTTTGCAAAAGAAATAAATAAATAAATCATAACAAACATTTGGTTTAGAAAACACTACAGGCATAGATAAACATGGAAAAGACCGGGCGACATAGGGAGGTATCAAATAGATGAAATAATGTTCAGGCAGAGGTTAAGGAAAATAACTAAGCATTCGCGCGGATTACTAGGTGTGACTGCGAATTCGAATCATAATAAGAGAAGATAAGGAAATGGGGTAGTTGCGTAATATTTAAAAGTACTGAAATCTTTGCTATTCCACTAATTTCTATTCCACTATTCCGGAAACGCTAGGGACACCTCGTAAGGAATGACATAATTACTCCGGCGAGAAATCAATTGGGCGAAAGAAATTTGGTGAAGAAGACGGTGCGAAAAAAATAGTAGAGCTAGGGAAAGAGGCGGAAGTGGGAGCATTATATCCTAAGGTGAAAATATTATCGGGTGGTAAGACAGAGCAAATGATACCTAAAGCCTTGTTTCCTCGGCGTGTGGCTTGGAAAACCTCGAGCTGCTCGTGGCTCGTACTTGTGGACTTGTGGTCGGTCGAATTCCAACCAGTCGCACCGTTCCCACGGCGCGTGGCTTGGCGTATATCGAGTGGCTCGGGATTCAGGAAACTACAATCTCATCAATACATCATCGCCAGGCGTTCTTATTCAGTTTAATTTGTTTCGCTGTTCTTCAATTTTTAATTTTTTTGGTTAACTGAAATAATTTTCAATAAAAATGAATAAAGTTTATGAATCGGACAGTGACGGGGAAGTAGCGTGTGCCGCAGCGGTTTGAAGCAGGTGTGTTTGAAGAGGAAAATGGTGAAACGCAAAAGGCGTTGGTAGATGGTGTCATTGAATAAAAACGGACCCGGTCCTCGTACCCTCCACCTATTTTAATATTATCTATCATTTGCTTCCTTTTCCTTCCCCTTCCCCACTTTCCTTCTACCATTCCTTCTTTACCCGTCGTTAGCAATGTCTTCGTAGGGAATGTCCAATCTAATTCATATTTCTTCTTCTAATCGTTTCCATCAGACTCCTTTTCTTCGCCCACTCTCCTCAGTACCTCATAGTTTCTCACTTTATCCGTCCAACTCACCTTTTTCATCTTCCTCCATATCCACATATCCAGGGCTTCCAGTCTTTTTTCATCTTCTTTCTTAGCTGCCCAAGTTTGCGCAGCATATAGTGCCACACTCCATGTATAGCACTTTACTAGTTTCTCCATCAATTCTTTGTTTGAACGATCAATCGATCTCGAATGAACGACCATGGCGAGATTTTAGTCAGGGTATTTGTTATCTCAACCTCTCCATTTGTAGTTAATGACTGCTACGTATTAGGTATATGCAATTTGCACGTCAATTCGGGAGGATTCTTTTAATCCAACGCTGTAATTTTATTTTTTTCGTCTTCCCGTCGAAATTCAACTGGCACCTTCCTCTAGTGTCTAATGAAATAATAATAGTCTTTAAATCGTAATTAATTGTTAAGTTAGCAAATGACAAATCACACATGCTTTTCTTGGTACCCTTTTTGTTCTAACATCCCTTGATATATGTAAGCTTGAATTATTGCTGTCTTGGGTAGATGGAACTGGGACACTACCGCGATAACGGGGTAGATATTTTGCAAATTATGAATGTATTTTATTTTATAAATACTTCTAGAGCGTTCGAGAACAAAGAACCTTTCCAAAATTTCTCCTAATAATCCTAAATTTGGATAATCTTTTCGCTCCCATCCTCAGAGGGGTGCCGCTATGTTCCTCATAGCTATTCGTACCATTTCTTTCGCTGCTTCTCACTCCGTTGCGTGTGACTCATGGAGATTTTAGCCACCCGACCACCTGAGAATGATGTTATAGCCTGAAAAAAATAGTCATGCTGAGATCATCGTTTAGTGCGTAATATTTTTTGGAATTGAATTTTTGCATAAGGCATGGCCATGCTAAAAAGGATCGACTTTGACTTACATGATAATTGATGTTGTTTTCATAAGAAAAAACATTTCTGAAGAATGCTGCTGTTGCTGTTGAGTTTACTTCACAGAATATTTCTGTCTTATAAAGTGCTACTTCAGCATTCCAGTCAGCTTGTGTGATTAATCATCACCTGAAGGATTGGACTTAACCGTGAAATTTGCACGTGATAAAACGCGAGTGCAGTCTAAATGTAAGCAATGCAAACTCTTGTACTCGTTAGATATCGTGTAGACCTATCGAATGAACCATCAGCAATAGAAAGCGGGGGAAGTGAATTAAAGTAATCGTTGAAATTGCACCAAATCAATTTATCCTTATTTAGGTCGCCGTAATTCACGGCAGGCAGGTCCCGAAATTGACTCTGCGCGCTCGTCATAGCATTTCGACGAATTCGACGCAGAAACTCCTCCTCCTCCTGCCCTCCCCCCGCCTCCTTACTCCTTCTCGATCACCCCCCCCCTGCCCCCACGCCTCCCCCCGAACGCACCCGCCCTCTCGCTACTCGACTGCTTCCCCCGGCGGAGAAGAGGACGTACTACCTACTTCTTCCGACGAGCGCGTTAATCTTATTTGCCCTTTTCTTGGAGGAGAGCGGAGCAAGCAGGAGGATTCCGTCGCTTCAAAACCCTCTTCTCTCTCTCTCTCTGGCTGGAGCTCGATCTCCCCTTTTCGCATCCCCCAGAGCGAGTCGGCCTCCTCCACCCCCCATCCACCCCCTCGTGCACATGAGGTTCTCCCGCCCTCTGCCACGACGCGAGCGCTGCTGAGACTCGTAAATTATAGCAGAAACTCGTAACTCACTCATTGCATTTGACACGGCGTTAGGATGAGGAGGGAGGTGGGCGGGGGAGGAATTGGGCGGGAGGGTGGCTTTTTGAAATGGGGGTGGGAACGGGGAGTAGGATCTCTCGCGCGCGAGGACTGGAGTATAAGTTGGTGGGAATTTCCGCATCGTGCCACCCGAGTAACGGGAGAATGCTCGCGATATTATGAGTCTGGAAAGGAAGATGGGTTGGTGTGGTGGGGGTATTCAGGAGAGGGGTTGGGTGGAAGGAGGCGAGAGACGGGAGACATATCGCATGCAGAGACGGGAAGCGAAGTTTACTTATTCGGTGGTGTCGTTGGGATGACGGGGTCTTGAAGGAGGTTCCACCGTGAAATGAGTTTAGTGTAATGGTTTACTTATTCGTGTTATTTGTAGAAAAAATTTCCTCTAGCTGATTAAAAAATCCCGCATTACCGGGGCTTAAATGTAATAATGAATGGTATATAAGATAATTTAATTATTTTGCCTTTTGCCAACGCCATTTTGGCGGAAAACTGTTTTAAAAAGTGAATTTTTGAGGAAATTATGTTGAAATGCAAAAAAAGAAGCATCAATAAATTTTGATTTCTTGAATAATTCCATAATTACTGCCATTATTGAAGGCAAAATGTCTTGGTTCAACAGAAATGGTACTGCAGTCCACTCCTCGAACTAGAATAAGTATTCATAAGAAATGTACTCCATAACTTATCTTAATATTTAGTATAATAGCTTTCCTAGATATCTGGAACTTCATTAAAGTGAGAAGAGTGGTTTTTGAACGTCACCTATGAGAAGAGATGGGATCACTCGCGCAGTGTCCACCCATGTCCAGCAGCTATGATAAAAGCAAGGAGACATCAGGGAGAAAGTGAAGATTAGTTATTTGCTTGTAGAATTCGTTGGAAAAAGCGGTATTTTATGTGATAGGGAAGGGTTTAGTGTGATGGGAGATGGAGATTTTTTTAGCGTGTTCCGAGTTTTTTGTTCAAAGTTTATTTTTTTAACAATGCCAAATATAACAAATCATACCAAATTGCCTGGCGTGACTATGTGAAATTTCTCCATGATGGAAACGGAACAAACTTTGCGAATTTCACTGTAAGTTTTTTTATTCACGACCCGGGATTCAACAGTTTATTCCATCTTCAAGTGTGATCTCATTCGCAAAGTTTGTTGCTTTTCCATCAATGCCAAATATTTTTATTGAAACCACTTGCGCTATTAATTCCAATAAAAAGTTATGGAAGTTACTCTTTACCCATAATCCATAAAGGATTCACTGGTTGAAAAGTAAAGCTCGCAGTACATATACACATATATCGGGAGAGCAAGTATGGGATGGGTAGCGGGGGGCGGGGGTCGACTAGGCGGAAGGGAGGGAGGAGAGCGCAGGAGACATCCTATCCAGAGACAGAGAGTGGAGTTTAGTTATTCGCTGGAGAAGTCGTCGGAAAACTGGAAGGGAAGGGTTTTGGATGGAAGCGAGCGGAGGGGGGGAAGGGGGTTTAGTCCGGAGGGACGGTGGCGGCACTGGAAGGAATCGGGTGGCGCGCTCCGTGAGACGGAAGGAGACGAAGGAAGGAGAAAGAAGGAGGGGGGTAAATGATAAATGACGTCATCTTTCAAGCGGGGAAAGAGATAGAGAGGGAGGGGGTGGGGTTTAAGGGGGGCGGGCGGGTGGGCGGGCGGGCGGGTGGAGTAAGTGGGTGGAAAGGAGATGAAGAGGAGGGAGGTAGGGGGATAATACTGATCGATGGAGCACACTACTCGGTTGCAACTTTGAATCTCCCCGGAGGAGAGCGTGGAAGAGGTCGCACGGAAGATGTATGTACCTCCTCTCACGTAGTAGTAGTATAACGATGGATAGGAAGGGAGGAGGAAGGAGATGTATCCGCGGAGAGGAGGAGAAGAAGGAGAGGAGGCGCTCGGAAGACGGTTAAGGGTTGCGAGGAAAGAAAGGAGAGAGAAAGTAATAGGGCGACGGAAGACTACGGAGATAACGGGGCGTCACGTGCTGAAAAACAATGCAACGCGTGAAGGCTAGCGAGCGGTTTCCTTTACTCAAAATGATAAATTTACTATTGTAAATGAAAAGGAAAACTTTGTTATATTCCACCAATTTATTTGCAGGTACAACTAGTTTAGACGCAGCGGCGTCATCTTCAAGTAGTACCTGAAGATGACGCCGCCGTGCCGCGTCGAAACTAGTTGTACTTGAGAATAAATTGGTGGAATATAACAAAGTTTTCCTTTTCATTTACGATAAAATGAACTTCCACAAGGTTGAGCCTGAGACGATGGAGATAAGTTTACTATTGTTTACATTCTTTCATTTATCATACGTGGAAGTAAAACATAAAACTGTGAAGCAGAAGTATTTTTGAAAAACATGATGATGAATTGCATTATTTCAATTAGCGTGAAATGCGTGCAAACATAATTTGACTGTTATCTCCCCGTGGTATTTTTAATATTATAATTTAAAAGGTTAAAATTTGTGTTATTTCCATACAATTTTACTATGCTAACTGACCAAAGTTTCATCAGATAATTACCATTATCAAGGTGCTGGATCGAGAAAATTTCTGGACGGAAAATTGAGGACGGAGAAAATAAGCACAGAAACTGCTTCGTAAATTGTGGCGATCAGTATAGTTTTGTCCAAACATCTTGGTGAACCTGAGCCTTACATTAGTTATAAACGTTATTTTTCAAATCAAGGTGTCCCGTTAAATCTGAGACGTATCAAATAAATTAAAAAAATTCTGGTTCAATTATTGTGATTCATAGATCTTTAAAAACAAATTAGTGGAATACCTACAAAAATGTTTTCGAATTTAAAAAAGTAATTTATTATCTTTCGGAAAAATGATTCCATAGCTGTTGCACAACAGCCATAATGAAATTCCCCCAAAAACAGCAAGTTTAAAAAAATTGCTTTATTATTTTTTAAAGATTATAACTACGCTACTAAGCTAGAACTTCACCCGGTTTGCTCGGCTTTACAATGGTACGGTTGGCGTCATGTCACGCGGATAGGATATTCGGGAGGGATATGCTGCTCTAAGACCCGGAACTCTGAGCACCACGAAGGTTTTACTCACTAAATGGGCCATCAGAGTGCAATAGTTTTGCCGAATTTAAGTAAAATCACGGAGTAATGACGATTATTCCTAAAACGGTTTCTTCAGGCGGGGAGTTCAAGTGATATGGGAGTGACTCAACGATATTATTATTATTTGACAGCGGGTAGTAGTTCCCGCCTCACAGAGGGGATGCGCTGCCATCAGAGAAATGCTGGGTGGTACGTGGCTCGTCCAGTAGATGGAACTGGAGATTTCTTAAGGTTTATACGCCCCTCTAAAAAAAATCAAGCCGAAAATTCCTTTCCAGCGTGAAAAATCCCCTCGAAACAACAACAAAAACTACAACAACAACGAAAACAACAACAACAAAAAAGTAGTGATATTTTACTGGGAGACTTTTACTTGAGGCTTTGAGAATGTAATTCTTTTCTACATTTCAATTTTGAGTTAATTAGGTAAGTTCATGACTACATTAAAATGTGCGAATTTACACTCCTTGCCAAAACTACGTAATGTACAACTTACTTACTGTTAGGGGTTAAGAGGTTATGTCGAAAATGTGGTTAAAATTGCATTTTCTACCCTCTCTAAAATGTTATATTTTTTGAACCCCCTCTACGTTCTTAAAACTACAGGTTTCCTTGGAAATTAGGCTTTTAAATTTTATTAGAACTTTAATGAAAATATCTTAATCCATTGTTAGTTTTGACAGGACAAGGATATTATTTGCCTCTTAATTTACGACGGATATCTACTACAATAAACCCAAGTGCCAGATCAGAAGTATATTGAAGCATTTTGAAGGCCGAGATAAATTAAGGAGTGCAATTGAATGCCATAAGAGTAGTATGTAGGCTATATAAAGAACAGTTAGCCGCAGACAGTTATACGAAGGATGCAGAAGTGAGGAAGATAAAAGTACTATTCAAATGGAACGTTTCTAAGGAACAGCAGTCGCTGACGAGAATAGTGATTGCCGGGCGAGTGAACGGGGGTCAAGGAATGATATCACTATTAAAAACCAAAAGATACCGACGGTAAACATCTAGACTGTTTTACACCAAGCATCTATTTAGAGCGTATTTGAATTCAATAGAAATTGCCTCTAGATGCGAGTGCAAATACCTGGTAATCAAGCAGAGATTATTTTAGATATGTTCATAGATGCAGAGAATATGATCAACCTATTGACTCGATATTTCGGACGCAATAAAAATTTCCGTTTTCACGTAGTTTAGGATATGTGAATAGAGTTTGTTTTGCACTCAATATGACCATAAAAGATGGTGAATGACCGATGAATGCTAACACTGGAATCATAAAGGCTCACTATTAGAAAAACATTATTCCCACAACAAATGCGACCGAATAATCTCAAAAGCCTCAAACATTTTTTCATCCAATCTAATTAAAACCCGCGACGTAGTGTAGTTAGGTTGGCATGGCTGAAGTAAATAAACCTGGACTGCATATTCGTAGGATAATAATACGATGTGATTCCAACACGATGCGATATTTTATGTAGGCCTGAAATTACCCACTCTCGCCTCCAATTCCTCGTTCCATTTATGTGTAATCGCCGTCATTTTCAAAATCCTCTTTTATTCCTGAAAAATATCAGGGTAAATTTAAAATTTCAGTCTGACTTTTGCTTGTAGTGTGTGCTATAATTCTTACTATAATTCAAGCTGGAGGAGACATTTGTAAGTAATTAGTGACCGTAGATTTGAACACAAATTATGCTCTACTTGCATGGATCTGATGGTTGAAAAGATTTGAAGGATTATTAATACACATATGAAAGCTATAAACCGTGTAATGTGCCTAAGGTGTGATATAACATGCGCGCATTTTTTTATTTCCTTTCATTAAATCACTACCTATGATCAAGTTTGCCATCTTTATCGTTTATTCAACAGCAATGTTTATTTTGTGGATTTGGAATGTGGACTTTATGTGTGGACTTATGGCTTTGGAATTAAGAGTCTCTTATCGAAAGAGCTGGACATACGACAGGAAAATGAAATAATCTGTTTGTGTTCCGGCCATACGGGACAATACTGGTTACGGTTGCTATCTAACGAAAGTTTGTCCTTAAGCTAACCGTATTCTGCCAGTACTTTCGCGAATAAGGTTCCATTTTTATCTTGTTTGCAGCCATAGTCCTATGCCTAATACTATAGAATCTGCCTCAAACTAAAGTTTTTTTTCTAAATTTCAGACTGGTTACCACGCAATGTCTAGGATGTTATTCTTTGGAAAAGGTATATCCCGGATCTCGAAACCATCAGACTGAATGCATATAAAATGTGTGGAGGGCTCACAATGGGATTGAAACCTAAGTCGATTAGATTTCATCCATGGAGATTTCTCCATGATTTTATGAATCTTCTAGAAAGGTCTCGAGTATATAAGTTCTTCTCTTTCGGTATAGGTATTCAGTCAGTTGCTCAATCGGAAGTGTTTGAGACGTAAATCACTGCGCCTTTTGTTTTACATGGACTGTCCTGCAAAACGTTTCATACTCCAAATACTTTGTGTGTCATTCGGTGAACCACCTCATTGCCATTGGCATATAGCCCAGGCTCCGTGGTTTAGCCGGAAATGGCTCAGAATTGTGTGTTTACCTTCTGAATTGTATAATGGAACGGAAGTGATGATATGAAGTGTTTGCAATGGAACCAACATGCATGCCACACCTTGGTCGCAGGCTGTCAGTGATCTTTCGAATGTACTTTACTTTGGTCAACAAATCAGAAGACTTCGAAGCTCAATTTAAACCTCGTAATGACATTGTGTTAGGCGTGTGTTCGAGATATTTTTTCAGTAGTTCCCGCTACAAAGGGAATGACGGCTAAGGCGGAAGGTTTCTCTGTATCCTGTTGTCCCAGCACAATGGACCTACGCGGAAAGAAACCCGGAAGACTTACATATTCAATACTTAGGATGTTGTTCTTTGGAAATCATCAAATTCTGAGATGTCTTAAGATTATGTGCTGGAGGTGATCGCACTTGTTCTTTGGATTCCAGGTTTTCTTCGGAACAAATGCTCCGTGGATGGCGTCACCAGTCTACTCTACCTTAGTCTACGCATTCTTCGCGGTGAGTAAGAAGTCACGACTCTTTCTCGTTTCACGCTTTTCCAGTAGAATATCATGACATGACTCGTCCAGTAGGTTCCCTCAAGGACGGTAAGCCTTGCATGAAGAATCACTACCAGGCTACACCCAGGCCATATGAAATGTCAGCTCTCAGAAAAATCGTCGATCCTAAGAAAGAATGATTCATTTTAGTATCGCTCACCGCTTTGGTGTCTCTTTTATTTTCCCCACCGTTTGTCTCTAATAAATATTTTAGAATGTAGGTCTGTGTTGATAAAAGAGATCTGAATACATGCTTCAAGCCTAATAAAATAAACTCGGGTTTAACTCTCGATGAGAATTTATGCAGCTTCAGCGAAGATCTGCTTTAAGTCAGATTAATGTTGACCATTAGATAGCGATGATTCAGATTCAGAAAAATGAGACATGTCACCCATTCAAAGTTTCGGTATCACAACTGCCCTACTTCACGTGCGATACCTAAAGTACTTTGAATTAATTTTCAAAATGATGATAATTATTTTTTTTGTGGCAAGCCAACTAAGAAAAAATAGAGATTCAACAGAAAAATATCATAACAGCTGACACAAAACAAAACAAAATAATATAATTTTAGGATCATAAACAATGTTGTGGATTTCATAAAAGTTGGATAGTTGGTATAACTTTATATTAGTTTCATTTCGTTCACGAAAACAATGTGCTTAAATCGGCATGTTTCAAATGCACATACTACAATCAAGGAGTTAAAATAAAATGACTACATTTTTAAACAAAGGGGCACAGTAATGATGCATGATGAACAATTTACCACAAATATGTGTGGCTAAAAATAGCAGGACCTGATAGGTATTACAAAAATATTTATTAGTTACTTTGAATACTAATTAAAGACGTTTCAGAATAAAATACTACGAATTGGATAGTACTCCTTTGTGAATGTTATTTTCGGCTTTATGTGTGCTTATTTTGCAAGCCAAGTGTTTGGGGCTATTTTGGCGTTCTAAATTAGCCGAAAAATTGCACTATACCATGAAAAAGTATTTTGCCTTAAGGTTGGTGTCAGCGTCTTCCAATGCAAGCCACTGATATATAGTGCCCCTTTTACTTTGTATTGCTCCTTCAGTGTTTGCATGGTAGCGGTAAATGATAATTTTCCCTACATTTTTCGGTCGCGATAGCGCCAATGCTTGTGTGGTCTGTTCACACATCTTGTTTATGACTTAGTTCGATATTCCACTGAGGAAAAGTCACACTAATGTGCACTTGCGGGTGACTCTGTATAAGGTTATACCGTGGCTAGTCCCGGTGTACTCAAAATTTGTTTATGAATTGTTTGAATTAACGTTTACAGTGTGATGGCATAGTATAACATGTCGCTGCATCTCATAAAAAGTAAGGGCACTGGATTAGTCATGTTCTACGTACTTAACCCTTTAACTGCTCAAGTAATCTGAAATATAGCTCTCCCGAGGCGCAAAAAATTTCTTTTCTAAATTTTTGCGTAATTTTACTATTTATCACTTTTTATTTAAGGGAAAAATTGCTTGAAAATTTTATAATGAGTAATTGTCATCTGAATTTACTTTAAAATACAAATTGACGAACATTCTTTTTTCTAAAAGACGAAAGATGTTTTAGCCAAGGAGGTTAGAAAAAAAATGGAGGCGACATACCACTTGATTCTTGAAGCCAATTCCGCCATTGCAGTCGGCACAGTTTAGACCTTCGTCTGGCTAACGTGTCCGGCGGCCGCGTTCGATTTTCGTCAAATCTAAGTTAAAAACAAGGTCCCTTGGTTGAACACCACAGACCAGGCGATGTTTTGTGACTGGTTTGACAACACCTACTCGGCACAAAATCCTTCCCAAGCACCCCTATTCTTGCTTCACATTCGCCCATGATTGTTCACGGTCATGCCTCCTCCATTTCATTTTAACCTCCTTGGTTTTAGCACCTATGGTGTCTGGGAGTAAAACCTGGGCCAGAGACCTCGGCACTAATTCCGGGAGCGTTATACATGTAAAAGGTCGTAATGTGACGAAATTAACCGTTCATTTTGTACAAAGTTGTATTGTACAAGGTAGATTCCTCACTGGAAATGCATATCATCCCCTGGTGAAAAAATATCTTTTTGGAGAAAACTTGTTGAATAAAATGAAGACTTCATTATCTACGTAAAAGAAGCCTGTCTGAAGTTCAATCGCGCACTGCTGATTGGTGAAATGAGCCAGTGTGTGTGACCTGCACCGTGATTTCATTTGTGATGAACAATTCAGAAAATGTCTCTCTCATGCTGGTCTATATCTACCCCTGTGAGCTACCGCAAGGGCGTGTGGCAAGGAGTGTTAAGACGCGAGTCATGAAGGGAGGGAACGGCAAAAAATGGGTGAGGGAAGTGTTGAAAAGTGAGTTGTTTCAAATGAAATGATTTTTCGCTTTTTTCGCCGTGAATGTCGCGTGCGAATATTTATAACCATCTGTTAAACAGTGAATCTCTACTTTTTTCATCATTGGTTGTCCTAGGGATATGGTGGAGAGGGCAAAATAATATAACCCGTGTTAAGCTAACACCTGAGTGACATTAATTACTGTAATTTTAGCCTAGCGTGTTACTTCCATGTTTATTGAGGCTCCCTTTCCATTACTTTTTATTAGCTGTGTCAATTTTTCTGTTAAATCGTTGTAGGTTTTGGAAAAACGCGCGAATGTTTTTGCATTTTCTTGAGTTCGCGAATAAAATATATCTGTGCTGCGTCCCAAGTGCTTGAGTATTCGAGATGAAGCCTGAATAGAGCGAAGTAATATTTTTTTAAACTTCTTCATCCGAGTACTTAAATAAAACTACAGTAATTGTACTTCCCACTTAAATTTTAATGTAAATATTACGCAACACGTGTTTCGACGTTCCTTAGAGCGTCATCATCAGGTCTGCTGTAGTATTAACATTAAAATTTAAGTGGGCAGTACAATTACTGTAGTTTTATTTAAGTACTAAAATGCTGTTCCACCATGTATCGCTCGACACTGTCGAATTTTTCCTCCGAGGATTTTTCTCTTTGTCAAATCTTACACTCTTGAATGCAGTTCCGCGAATGCTTCTTAAGTATTTTTCTCAAGATGTGTCAAGCCACGGTAGCATGCTAGCAGCAGTTTTTACAGGCTTTCGTTAGTGTGTAGCCGAGTTGACGAATCAAAAGTCTTGTGTGTTGGGTTGCATTGACGCACTTCCCAGTGTTTCCTTCGGGGAAAGCCGAAGAAATGGGGAGCGGTGAGATGGTTTTGGAAGTGCGGCTTCGGGGAGAAGAGTAAAACGTCGGAAGAGTATGGGGTTGCATTGAATGGGATGCTTGGAGCAGCAAGCCCGAGTGCGTGTTCGGTCGGCTGGTGCGTCGGCTGGTGACGGCACCACCTCTTGGGGAAGAGTCTTTTGGGACCGAGAGGGAATAATGTGGCGGGGCTGAGGAGGCGCGTTCTGTGTGGGTGGGTGGAGTCTGTGAAGGCCTTCGGATTTGTAAAGGAGGACGCGCCGCGCGCGGAAGATTGGCGTCTGAAGGGAGCGGGTGCGGCCCGTCGGGGTGCGGGGGTGGGTGGGAGAGCGGGAGGGGCATCGCCACTACGTGCGTGAGGAGTGTATAAGGTGTGATCTGAAGGGAGGGAGGGGGCAGGGTGGCTGGAAAAGGGTTCAGAAGTGGCTGTGGTGGGAGGGAGGGCGGGGCGGGGTTGTACGGTAGACACACCACCCTTCTCTCTCTCTCTCCGCTTGGTGAATGCAAAGCCTTCGCACCGAAGCGGATGCTGCCGCCGACTCGGGGGAAGACGCGTGGAAAATACATGACTGGTTGGGAGAAAAAGCGGGATGGTGGGGGTTTCAAGTGGGGTTAATGGGTGAAAACGTGCACGCATCCCAATAGAGTGCCTTACTATACGTCTCCAAAGTGTACTCGTTAGAGGCGCTTTAAAAGGAATTCTTCTTTTGTGGAAATAAGACAATGAATTCAGAGAAATAAAATAATAAAACCCGTTTTTTTAAATCGTGGTGGGTACTTTTTATCTTACTGCCACGAGTTGTTTGTGACCTTTTCCAATTGAAAGATCAGCGTCCTTTCCATATTACTATGGTGCATTTTCTGAAGAATGAGCTTCGCTGTCCATTTTTTCTGAATGAAATAGTTTAGGAGCCTAACCTACGCAGAATTTCCGAATTTTAAGTAAAAAATTAAATAATAGAATATTCTGAATTGCTGCGTTGACTTTAATTAATCGATGCATCGATGCAGTTATTTAAAAATATTTTTGTCATAAAAACATGTTTGAGTCCATATTCATGATGTACCTCCGTTTCATCAACGAATCGAAGTGATTGCTTTGGAATGTTTTGGTTACATTTATGTTTTCACAACATTCACGATCGATGGGTTTTAATTAATTAAAATTGTGATTCTTCTACCAGAAGTAAATCCAATGAAATTGGTTTCTGTTTTGATTTCATGCGGATTGGCGTCTCATGCATTAATGTATTACATTGTATGAATAAATTCATCAATCCAACGCATATTGGTGATTGGTTATTAATTTAAAAATGGTGAGATGAATGCTTTTGAATTATAAATATTCGTAAAATAATTTTATTAATTGAATTGGAGCTGAAGTGTACTGAGAGTACTCTTATGTAGAATTAGTGCCGAAGAAAGGTCCCAATAATATCTCTGGAACTAATGAATTGAATGTATTGGTGATATCCAGTAGGAAGAAAACGTTTTGTCACTCATAGTTACTTTTTAAATGGATCGTAATAATCTTAACACTCAACTTTGTTTGAAAATCAATGCATAAGTTTTATCTAAACGATCACACATTGAACAAATATTTTTCAAAATTAAGAGGATGAGTGATATTTAGGGTAATGAGTGACTAAATTAATCCGAAAATAATAACTACCAGTCTTTTCGTACGCACGTTGCAGTAACACGCCGAACTGATGTGCAGTTTGTATCCCAGGTTTTTAGTAGCTTCAAAGCTTTATTTCTTCGGCTACTATCTTTTAACAATTCCTCGTGACAACACTCTTAAAATCTGTGTCATTCTAAAAAATTACTTTAATATTAAACTAGTCAGTGTAAGTATCTAGTAGTGATTTATTATAATTTGTTTTGTTTAAAAGAGGCAATACATATAATTTTGAAATATAAATATTCTCATGCTACTGTGAAAATTTTACTGACAACCGATATCTATAATTTTGATCATTAGATTTATGATATTTTAAGATCTTAATGATGAATTGTATACCAATATTAAGGGTATAAATTATCCGATGAGTCGGATTACGGAGAATATACATTATGAGTTGTCTCCTTGAGAAGCGCTATCCCTCCCTTTATTTCTACCAATCACTAAAATTTTATTCTCTCATGATGATAGCACATGATAGTTTACTTAAAAATATAAAATTATGCTTGCCATGAAGTACTGATTACTTGATTAATTTGAGCTTTGGAAAAAGGAATATTTTTTGTGTTAATTGGAAATAGTATGTAATCGTTATTGATTACGTGGGTTTTTAATAGAATGATAGCAGACTTCTACACAAAAAAGTAATAATTTGACACGTTGGCCAAATATAGATGAGAAAATATGAAAAGCATACTTTCGTTACGTGCTCTATTTTTCCACGACAGTTTGCCTATTTAACAAAGACATTTGTTTTTACCCGGAGAGTTTCTAATGGGAGGTTGGGAATAAAGAGAGCGTGGTGTTCTCTAATGCACCATTTTTAGTGGAATTTCCAACTTCTAACGTTACAGAAGGAAATTGTGAACAGCCTTAAAGGAGCATTCGCATATGTTTGAAATTCCACAGGGGGAAAAATCATTCGCTTTTCCGGAACTCGAACCTCGAACTCCGGATCCTCGGGACTCGAACGATTTTTTTCGGTCTTTAAAAGAGAAGCACGAACTTGTGTGCACTTACAGGTGACTTAATAAAGGTAATACCATGGCTTGTCCCGATATCCTCAGATAATATTATTCGAATATCTGTTGCAAGATAAGAATTGTGGAATTATATAATTAAAAAAATCAATAATTTCTTCTGAATCATTATAAGTTTATATCATTTACCTCAGTCCTTCACCCAAAAACTAGACCATCATCATGCAAATTATGGGGAATTTCTAGAATAATCATAAAAGATGTTTCATATCGCTGTTTAACCAGTTTGTCCCGATATTCTAAAACATATTTTTCGCATATCTGTTGCAACATAAAGAATTGTGGAATTATATAGTTGATAAAAATAGTGAATAATTTCTTCTAAATCATTATAAGTTTATTACAAAGAAGTATTAATCATTTACCTCTGTCCTACACCCGACAACGAGACCATAATCATGCAAATTCTTAGGAAGTTCTGGAGTAATCATCAAAGACATTTCATATCGCTGTTTAGCCAGCCCCACAAGTACAGCGGGGGAGAGGGGTTGGTGAGTTGGTGAGTCGGAGGCTCCCCACGCGAATGGTTGGTTCTTCGTTGGGGTGGCTGTCGCTGCTTGGAGTAAAGGGGCGTGGTGGAGGACTGCGATGGAGATTAAGGAAGTTTAATAGTAGCGCGCATTATGGAACCCAGTCTTCCTCCTCCTCCACCCCCCCCCCCCCCCGCCCTGTCTTCCGCAAGCCTTCGCCGTCTCTCACTTTTGCGAATGAGTGTATCGGAGTGCTCCTAGGGTGAGAATAGGCGCCAGTTCGAGCGAGAGAGGTGATGGGCTGTTGGTGGGAATCTCCCAGAAATCTTGTGAGGGAAGTTTCTAACCCTCCAACACGCCGAGGAGTTATTCCCTTCGTGTTAAGGACGCTCTTCGATACTCTGATTCCCAAGATGAGCTGCGCTTCCCACGTTTGACAACGATCAAATCCATCACATTTGCGCTAATGGGGAGGTTTGGAAAATTTTTGCTTTCAACTATAGGTTTTTGAAGTGGAACACTTATGGATGGGGGTGTTCTCACGAAAGTCTAGCGTCACGAGACTCCCGGACGGAATTTTCGTGTAGAACATGAAACATGAATGAGAAAACCACGAAAATTTCGTTCATTTAAACATGAAGTATTTTAGCTAGAAATTTGGTATTTGGTTCCAAATGAAGCCAAATCATCATAAAATTTAACTTTTCCAATGGTATTCTCTCAATCGATCAATAAGTTGAAAATTTTGAACTTTACGCGAATTATTTATGAAAATTTAGATTGTTCAAAAAGGAAAGACAATGGAAAGGTTCCACAGATATTTTATGGGCTTTCTTTGTTGAACAATCATGAAGGAGTTCCATCATATTTCGCCTGATTCTATTGAAAATTTAGAGCTTTTATCACCTGTTATATGTTGCCAAGCATTTCTACATAGTTACCGAGGCTTACCATATGCTATACAGGATATAAAAAGAAATGAAATAAATTAATCTTTCGCGACGCCTGCTTTAATGGATTCTAAGAACATAATGCCCTTTGTTTTTATGATTTACAATGTATTATGATACGTAATGTACTATTATATATATTAATAACCCTTCCCGCTTGGGAATTATGAATAAATCCACTTATTGTGGATGGCATATATTTCGTGGAAGCCTAGTGATACGCGAAACCCGACTCCCGGACGGATGGAAAAGACGAAGAGATCGATTGAGGAGACGAGAGAGATTGCTTGTGTGTGCTTGAGTGCGCTATTGCCTCAGTGCGTATTGGTACAGTATACCTGTAGTCAAATGAGGAGAGGCGCTACAGAACAAAGCACTCACTTATCCGACTGTTGAGCCGTTGTGTGGTACCTACATTCAAGCACTTTGAATTAACTCACAATGATATCACTAGAGAGATATGGTATAATTTCATACGATTATTTAAAGATTTTGTATTTTATGTAATTATCATTAATGCATAAATATAATTTACACATTCATATTTTGAGAAATATTAATTTAATTAAGTAAGATTTAGTCTTTTCCCGGCGAATTATATTAAGGAAGTCTTCTAGGGTCTTCCACCGGGATAATCTTTTTACCGCCGACGTTGAACACAGCATAACCATGGACCACTCCATCAATTTCCATGAAACTAATATGCTCGCCCGCACCCAAGGTTATTGGGATAGAATTGTTAAGGAGGCCATTGAAATTCGATTAGAAAGAAGGAATTTCAACCGAGACCATGGCTTTTTCCCTTAGCGGTGCATGTAAACCGTTATTAAACCTTTTGGGGTATTCAAACCGTAGAACGATCGGCCCTCGGCCACGCGCTAAAATGGCGATGGTTGAAGCCTTTGTAAATATCGTCATTCGTCTTGAAAATGGAGTACGAGTCGGACTCCGAAACGTCGGCAGTGAAAAGCTTATCCCAGTGGAAGATCCGAGAATACTTCCTTAATATTAATTTAATTATTTACACATGTTTATTCATATATAATACTGTGTAATCTCCACTGCCAGTTATATCCATCCATCAATCTGTGTTCCACTTCTGTCGGCCGTCTCACGACGGCCACACATTTTTTAGGATACTAGAGCCTGGTGGACTGTAGAATGACACCCAAGGAGTCTATGATATAGAATCCTTGATGACCTCAAAATAGTGTTAGATAATTTTAATAAATATTTCTGCTCATTGTAGTGTCTAATCTCAGAGATACAATGTTTTGGCAGCTCTACTTAATTAGCACTTATGTTTTAATAATTTAACATTAATCCTCTGAAATGTCTGAAAAGAATCTCTCTAAAACAAAATATTCCTTCATTTATGTACGAAAATTATTCACCTAAATTCTACTGATAAACATTAAATCTGGTTTTAATTTACAACAATTATACCTCAAAATATTAATAAAATGGTTATTATAGTCCTGTGTCGAGTACAATGACAATGTGGGTTTGGAAACACTTTATACCAACGGCTTTATAAATTATATGTTCTTTTCCTTAACAGAGTATCCTATGTATGCATGCTGTTATGCTTGTTGCTCTTAATTATCGAGACTTAATGAAAACGTTTCCACCCAATTTTCTAATAATTGGCGTATGTATGTCTTCTTGCCTTTTATCGAAGTTGTATTTGACCGATCCAACTGTAAATTCTGGACCGACTCAACTGTAGGTAAATGCTGTAAATTGAGGCATTCCGAGAACATGCTTTGACTATATGGACATACTTCTCAATTTCGGAGCTAAATAATGATATTTTTCTTTGGTTGAGGGAAAGGAGATAGGCTTTTCATTCCGGCGTAATTTTTCGCGTACACTCTTATTTCATTTATTATTTGGCACAATGGCTCCTGAAGAAACTCTTGGCTTCTTCCAAATTAAAAGGACTGCACCATTAAAAATCGGATGCATGTACTTCATCTCCCACAGCCCACGGTTTGAATATGAAGATGCTTCTCCTCTCTCTATATCTCTCTCCTCCTGCTCAAGCTTTCTGAATAGGCTTTTCATTCGAGCTTCCAGCTCCTGTTAGGTTTCGTGAGGAAATGCTTCGAGGAAATGGATTCATCTAAGAGGGATGGCGAGGGGGGGGGGGGAGAAGTGAGGGAGGGGGCTGGAATGAGGTGGGATTTGGATGGAGAAGAGGCTGGAAGTATTGCCTGCTGGATGAGGGGAGGGATGTGACGGGATGGGGACGGTTGGAGGACGTTAGGAGAGGGTGTGGGGGGAGAGAAGGGGCAGGAAGCGGGAATTTTGAGGAGGAAGAGGAGATGTACGACGTTGAAAGTGGCAGGAAAGCATATACATCAGACAATACCACATTCCTGTTCATACGTAATGGATTTAGAAACTGAGTGAAAGTATGAAGTAGAGCCAAAATGCAAATGCCATCATAATTATCCTTGCATCTTATTCAAGAGACATGTTAGATAATGCGTAAAGATTGGACGTTCTTAAGACCATTTTAAAAATCGGGAATGGCTTATTCAATCTTTTTTACGTAGGCATGAATAAAAATGATCAATGGCCGGACTTTGGATACAGAGATGTGTTGGGAAGTGTTTGTTTTCACTTGATTCGGGGACATTGTGAGGTATAACGGAAAGGTGACCACTAACTTGCGGGTGGGAGTGAGTTGCGAGGTTAGTCGTATGACCATGAGAAGATGAAGTTGTAGGCAGTAAATGAATGTGAATTCATCAGAGCTTCAGTCCCTCGGCGATATATATTGATCTGCAAAGCAACGTTATGCGTGACTGTCCCAGAAATAATGGTGAGAGTTTATGTGATTGGCGGTCATGGTGTCTACAGGGTAATGCTTGTACGTACTAAGCTGCAGTGGTTGCGGGTTCCATTCCCGCTTAAATGGGTTTCCCATCTCCCAGAAACAGATTGGATGACGTCATCTAATCTGCTCCATTGCTCACAGCTCTGTGCCATGTGCAATTGTGGTAGATAATAAGCATCAATAAGAAAAATGAAAACATTATACGAGGGGCAAAGAACTGTAGTATCGTTTCCTCGGCGAACTTGAAGGGGTTGATGATTTATTTCCTCTATAAGCCACAACATTTGCAGTTTGAAATTATGCATATTAAATGTCACCCAGATGGGAAACCAGATGCAATGGAATGCTCAGAGTTGCATTGTTCACGGACAAAGTGAATTAACTCTTCTATAACAAAATTCGTTGAAAATGAAGATGCAGTGAGTTAGCCCACAATTTAAAAGATAACTTCATAAGTCGGGTATATATAAAATTAAATGCAATAGCTGAAATATAGTTTATATTGGTCAAACCGGTCGAAATTTTAAAACACGCATAGAAGAACATGTCCGTAGTTTAAATAATAGATATTTTGTCTCTCTATTTGCTAAACACCTTATAGAGTGCAATCATGTCAGTGACTTTAATTCTGAAATTTGACATTTCCTTCCCAAAGGTTTAAAAATGGATGCATTGGAACAATCTGAAATTATCAGGCATTCTCCAAATCTATGCAATGAGTAGCTTTTTATACATACCTCTCCACTACTTTCTGGAAAATGTTCGTTAAAAAACGTTGGCCGTTCTCATACCACCACCCCTTGATTTCATCGTTTTTGCCAAGCATTGTATGTAAATTTTTGTTGTTATTATTTTCATGCTAATATTTTTTACTCTCTTAATTTTTCTCTTATTTTTTACTCTTATGTAAACTTTTCTTAAATCAAATTTAATGTTCTGTGTTTAACAACGACAACAATATAATATTTGTAAACAAACTACTACACCTGACGATGTCATAAAATTGGTGAAACGCGTAGTGTGTTTAAAAAATAAAGTGTAGAAAAGTAACAAACTTAATTATAATGAATAATAAGACATGTCAACAACAGTTTTGATCGCGCCGAAGGCGCGTAGATTATACCGTTCCGGTGAGTGCGAGACTCACCCCTACCGGTCAATTGACAAGTGGCGCACTTGACATGGTAATGTTAATCCTGAAAAGGAAATAAACCAATAAACCAACATCTTTTATGAAACCGTTAAAGAATCAATTTCCGTCTTTTAAACCTAGATCATAACATTGATTCTTATGCCTGTTGCTCACGGTAAAATTTTCCATAAAAAGTTTTATAAAAATTTTTGAAAGTTTTATGAATCGTACGTCAAACGTACTTGCTTGCTCACAGTAAAACTATTCATAAAACCGCAATGTCCTGCCATCTATGAGACGCTTTGCAAACACGTGACGTGATAAATACACTCTTTTGGATTACTGTTAGGTTAAAAACTATATGTATTGTTTATTTATTTACCAGGTTTTATAAAACGGTTTCATCGTTAGCATGCTCATTTTTATAAAATTAGTCGATTTTATAAAACGTTTTACCGAAAATTTTACCGTGAGCAACAGGCATTACAATTAGAGATATATTTTGAGTTATTTCAGATGGATAATATGTAAACTATGTGTTTTTACTAGCAACTAAAATTGTAGAACGATGTGATCGAGCTGTTGACAAGTGCGGAATTAAAAGATGAATGAGGCGCGTTTCACCAGAGGTACATTTAAACATAACAGAGATTAAGGAATTTACAATAAGATTCCTTCTATGCCTGCCTACTGATAGAATTGTAAAAAGAAAATGAGCTTGGATAATACACGACAGTTGCTTTTCAGCTGTTTGATACGGTCTTGGTTGAAAACATAGTATTCAATGGAGAAACTAAGAGATATGACAATATATCGCACGGAGAATAGAACACCCGGAATATATATATTCTTGAATGCTTTTTATTTCCTGATATTCATTGGAAATCGAGGAAAGCTTGGATTGGCATTGTTTAAGCCAGTGATTCTCAACCGGTGTGCCGCGACACACTGGTGTGTCCCAAGCCTCTGACAAATGTGCCGCAACGTTCATAAAAAATATAAAAGATAAATTGTAATAATAAATTAAATTATCAAACTAGTAGAAAGTTTTCGATTTTGTTATTCTTGTTTAAATACGATAAATGTTTAAAATCAGTAGCCGTTAAACTACTGACAATTATGTATAACAAATCACAGTTCACTGGTGTGACGTCTGCGTTTCCAAAAACACCTCAAGCGTGCCTTGGTGTCAAAAAGGTTGAGAACCACTGGTTTAAGACCTTATTTGACCAATTTTTTCAGTTTCTGGAAATAGACAACTGTTATTACTTTTTCCGTAGATTTTCGCGGTTCATTTTAATTTTCTTAAGTTTCTTTTAGTTTTCTGCGATTTAACTAAACATTTTTTAGCAACAATTTCGCCGTGCTATTACAACAACAACAACCGTAATGGTACAACCTAAACAGAGAAGATGGCTACAAACTTCCTTATACGTGGAAAAGACTTTTGAAAAACTAAAGTATTAATTAATCATGCTGTACATAATAACCGCTTAAGTTTGTTTATTTATTTTTCATTGTTGATTTAGAATGCCTGACGAAGCCGGCAGAATAGCACGGCGAAACTGTTGCTAAAAAAAGTTAAGTTAAATCGCAGAAAACCAAAAGAAACTAACCAAAACTGTTATTACTGTTCATTCAATTACCTATTCAAAAAAGACATTGAGGGACTGTTGATCATGATAGAATACTGGCATGTAATTTTGCATCTCTTGCTAAACTGGAAGGGGGAGATTTGTGAAGAAAGTGGAGCAAGCGTGGAAGGAAGCAAATGGCAACGCAAGAGCAAGGCAGGTAGGTGGAAATGAGAGAGAGGTGGAGGAGGGAGCGGTGGAGGAAAGGGCGGAAGAGGAGGAGAGGGAGGAACAAGAGGGAAGATGAGGAGCGAAGAGGGATTAGAGAGGGCGTGAAAGGAGGAGATGGGAGGAGGAGGAAGAGAAATAGAGAGATGTACTAGAGGAAAGAGAGAGGGGTTGGGGATAAGGGGTTGGGGATGTGGAGGAGGAGGAGGGGGTAGCAGCGGTAGCGATGGTGGCGTGGCAGTGGAGAGAGGAAGGAGAGTTGAGTGTGTGTATGTGGAGGAGGAGAGGGGAGGTTTATTTAGGCGCTGCCGCGATGACGGTGGAATTATTAAGAGCCGCGAGTGATGTGGGAGGATCCTGGGGTGCCGCTCCCGGGGAAGAGCGGGGGGGGGTTGCTGCTGATGGGAAAGGAGGTGGAGCAGGAAAGGATGATGGTTGCTCTCTGAGACTTTGGAGAGAGAGAGATGGGCGAGGGGAGGAGATAAAGATGAGGAGGAGGTGGTGGGTGGGTGGGTGTCGGGAGATGTTCCCCTAGGCCGCGAGGGGGCGTGAAGAAGGGGCGGGGAGGGGATGGGTGGGTGGTTTTGGGTGTTAGGCACGTGACGTACCACCTCGTGTGGAAAGTAGGAAGCGGCGTCGGCAGATGGGGTGGGTGGGGATGGGAAAACTGCGGAATAATGAGAGGGGGTGGGAGGGTGGATGTTGGGAAAGGATTGGCTGGCGATACCGAAAGGCACTTCCCTATGGCAACACATACACGCGGCGGCTGAGTCTCTCCTTCTCTTACACGGCTGTGGGGGGGGGGGGGGGGAGTGGAGCTCCACCTCCCAATCCATCTTCTTCCTCCTCCTCCATTCCTCCTCCTCCTTCCACTACTCGCTCACTTCACTTGATCCCTCTCTCTCTCTCTCTCCCTCTCTTTCTCTCTCTCAACATCCTGAGCCGAACGTCGTATTGCGACGGTGCTGCCGCCTGGTGAGCGAGTGTGTGCGTGTTCGCTGTGGAAGCTCGGCTCGGATCTTCTTTTGTTTCGAGTCGCTCCCGGAGGTAATGAGGAGTGGCAAAAGGAGGGAAAGGAGGGAGGATGGAGGGAGAGGGGTGTCTCCTTCTCTTCCCCATTTCGGAGGAAATTTCGGATTGGCGCCGCCGAGTTCTAAAATGGCGACGAGAATAAGATCCTTCTTTGGGGGTGGGGGATGAATGGGGGCGGGGGGGGTTTAGGGGAGGGTAGGGGCGTCTCTCTTGGGGGAGGGGGTTGAGGGGCCTGGGGGGGCTAAGAGGGAGGAGGGTCGCGTCGTTACGCGGGAGGAAGCCTCACTTGCTCGTCCTCGCCGAGGCTGCCGGTCGCGAATGTAAGGATGCTCTTGCGGAGGAAGAATATGTGGTATGGAAACGTATTGAGGAATGTCTCTTCTCGGTTGCTCGACGATTTTTACTGTAATTTTTGTGGAAAATAACACACAATATAGTAGTCACTTGCATGTTATCTTTCATACGTAGTTGTTGAACCGTGTAGCTTTCCATCATACATCAGGATACATTTCGTTAATATATTTGGTGCCACGTCTCTGGTGCAAAGCCTTATGGTATTATTTGACGCCATTTTGAGATTATTATAATTTCTAGTTATAGTTCATATATGAAGTTTGGCTAGAATGGACGCAGTTGTACGTCTGTTTTATGAGTATAAAAGTATTTCTCCCTACTGAGTATGAAAGTACTTCTGTCTCATCTAAAGCCTAAGGAACCCATTTCCTTCTTGGGTGTAGACTCTTTATTACCCCTTTTCATCTCATCAATAGATGTATTATTTGCAAGTACATGGTAAACCCTTTTCTTTTTTACGTTTTCATCAATAGCCCAAAGAAATGAGGATAAAAGATAAACTGATAACAAAATAAACTGCAGCAAATGCTTTTGATCACACCAATTCTCATTTCTCTGTATGATGAATAGCACAATATTGGACTGTAGAAAAAAACTGTCTCGTCGCATGAGAAAGTCTTTAACCTGCCGCTAATTAAAGGTTTTGGAGAGCTAGAGTAATGGTATACTTTTGTGAATAAATGTGATTGATGTGCTGAATAAACAATTTGTTTCATAATCCACATTCTTTCCCATTTCTAACAAAGTCCAAGCCTCTATGTGGCAACTAATACTTATACATGAATAGACAATTCAAATGAATGATGTAGATAACTGTTCATTGTTCCGAATCGCGTATCACGTTATTCATAAATTTAAAAAGATTCGTTAAAATGTAAGGTATTTTACCTTACAACGAAACTTCATATTATCCCGTCTGTATAGACGGGGCAGCGTTTTATTTGTAAGGAAAGGGAGAATAATAGTATTCTTAAGCTGAAGTGGAAAGGAAGGTTCTATATTTAACACTTTTTTTTGTTAATATAGAGAACTTGCGCTGTCTAAGATCGGGTTTGTGTGTGTGTGCTTAAGTATTAGTTTCCCATCCCAAGTACCTGAGGCCTTGTACCGGAAGTATCGGAGATTATTCAGTAAAACCTGATTTCGTAACGCTGAAGACTCGTCGTTAAAAGTTGGTAGATGCCAATGCTGACTTTCTCTTCATCCTTATCTCCCTTTATTCCCTTACCGTCACACTTACTTATCCTAAATGGAGGAAATTAGGTCAATTTTTGATCAATTCCTCAAATAAACGACCTGCAACTACAGGAGGCAACGGTGGTTCGAATTGTTTTCTTCAGAGTAGGGAATCGTGGAAGACAATAAAGGTAAAAATATTTTAAGATTTTAATTCCCTTTTAGTATTGTATCTTAATTGAAATATTTGCTTTTTCTCATTCCTATAGATATTGTTGGTTTCATACATGGGAGTGCGCAGCGGTGATATCGAACGGTTTTTCTCCGGTTTGATTTCAAGTAGGGTCGGGAGAGGCAATCTTTCTCCCCGGCTTGTCATCTTCCCACTTCGCTTCCTTCCCTCATCTCCAAAGGGCAAGGAAAGGGTTGGCTCTGGTGATCCATCTCCTTACGTCCACCCTTGGAAATTCCCTGCCTCCCTCTCAACCCTCTTAAGTGACCGCCCTTTGGCCAAGCCTCTGCACCCCCCCGACCTCCTACACCCGCAACCGTGGTCCCCCACAATCAATTAGACACTCCTCTTCTGATATCGAATGGCCTCCCGCACCCTCCTACACCCGAGCTTGCTATTCATTTTAATGACGCCTCCAATTTCGCATCCCATAGTTTTAAAAATTATTTTCCAAACAATTCCAACTGCGACATGTTGACTTAAAGCTCCAAATTATTAGCAGATTTTACTTTGTGCAGAAATGAGGTATGGTCAGGGTGAACTGTGTATTATAAACATTTTATTTTACTTGAATTTACCAAGAAAAAATTCATCCAATTTAACATAAACAAATGTATGTTCATTATTGATGATGAATAAAAGGTGCAATCAATTAATTAATTGATTCGAAACATTATCAAATTGATAAAAGATTTCCAAGATATATTTAGTTTATCGGAAATTAAAATGTTTACCAAATTGATACATCTCGACAACAATTAACCGTGATTAAAAATAATTCTACGAAACAATGACTTTTTTTAAATTATGGGTAGAAATTCACAGGGCTGTTTTATTGTTGAAATCCTGGTGTCCATTCTTGATATCTTAACATTCTTAGATGCAAAACGGCATTGGAAGGTGCTTCACAGCTCACTTAGAACTGATGCAAGCAATATGAAGGTCAAATTTCTTTAGCAGTAGTCTCCCGAGTGTATCGGATTGTTAGTAGCAAGTTTGCCAGGAGTGAGAATAGTATCAAAATATCCATTTATGAACATATCTACCTTTACCAATACCAGGCACTTTTAAATACCCATTTTCATTGGACATTATGCATTTTATAAGTCCATAATACTTAATTAATCAATTAAATTAGAACATTAATACTAAAATATTGTTAGTTATTTCCTGATTGAGTATAATGAAGTAAATTAATTATATGTACTGACGGATCAAATTTTAAGGAAACAGAACATTTGAAGTAAGGAATTCTGAGAGGGCATAGTTTGGTAGTGGATGTGATGAAGATGGTCCAATGATCTGAGAAAGAAGTTAATGCATGGTAATTACATACTAATGGAGGTTTCTTAGGGCAGAAAAAAACGCATAAAGCATTGGAATTGAAAATTTAGTGATTGTGTTAACTTAGACCTGAGATTCCCAACCTGAGTTAGGCGTCCTCTTACGCGGTTCAAGCTTGGTGATCTAGAAGGGCGTGAAAAAATGAATGGTGGCAGGTTAGCGAAAAGCACAATTCCAGAATTTAATGCGAACAATTCCATTGGTAGGAGGAAATATTTGAACTATGGACTTTTCATTATATTCAAAGGTGCTCCTACGTAAAAAAAGTCGGGAATAGCTGATATAGACGAACTAGAAAGCTACTAATTCTGAAGATAATGGCGGTATAGTGGAATTTTAAGCATTATAACAAAGTAGGATGATGTGCCTAGTAATAAAAATATGACGAATGCCTAGATAGGATGCCCCATCATTAGGCAAAAGCATATCACATGAAACTAGATCGTAATTTCAGTATTTAATTTTTAACCTTTATTTAAAAATTTTTATTAAGTATAGCCTTAGATGAAAAAAGGCATCAGTTCACAGTATTAAAATGTCAAAAATTATTTTCGAAAATGTATGTAATTACAATTGTATGAATGCAATACCAAAGGATGGGAGGATATACGGATAAAATTCACATCTTGTCTTCTAACACGCTCAAATAAAAACCAAGCAGTAGTAATTGACAAAAGAGATGTTTCTCTAGGGAAAAAACTGGATATGAGTGTCCGCTGCATTTTGTAAAGCTAAGTAGTAGTTGGGCTCTATCCTCATTCTAGAAAATCAACTTTGGGTTGTTGTGACTTATTATAAATGCCAACCAATGGACGAAGATTTTGACAATTTATGAAGTTCATGTTAACAAAACTGTTTTAAATATTGTAAAAAGTGTGACGACTTCGATGTTAATATTTTAAAGGGGTTATTAAAAACTGACTTAATACATATCAATATCTGGTGTTCTGCCTGTAGTCCTGATTTTTTTTTATTTGACATCCGTTCTTGACATTAGTCTCGAGAACTATATTTTATCTTGCATCGTTATACCGTTTCTTGATTTTACGTCTGGAGGGTAATTTACGATTGTTGAGCAATTCAAGTGCATTAATTTTCTATTTCTAAACACTCAAAACTAATCAACAGTATCTTGAAGTGTAACTTATTTACTTCAATCCCATCATCAAGTTACAGCAACCACCCCTGTGAAACGTTTCAAGGCAGATGTGTTAGTTTGAGCGAGATGTTTATCTGAGATTGTCATAAAACTTAAAAGCAATTTACATAATGGTCATACCGTTGGTGGAAATTTTCAAATTATGTTAGAGTGAAAATTCCAATGGGGATGTGATCCTAAACTCTTAAAACACATATTTATTACTTTTCCTCGGACATTTGTTCTGTATAATAGGGAAAAATGACTTTTAGACTCTTGATTATCTGATTCTATACGGAAGTGTGGAAACGTTTCATACCGTTTACTAAGGCATATCTGAATAAATATTTCGTTGCATGTATACGAAATCTTATTTCCTATAGAATACCATAGTAAGTGTGAAACCGTCCTCATACTCAATACTGTGGTTGCTAACTATATTTCAAGTTGTGCAAACTTAACATAATTATGTTAGTCCGTAGCGCTCGACATACACTTAACGACAGAGTTTTTTTAACGGCTGATCGCGTAATAATGCAACTTAAGATTTTACGTCAGCTTCTAATGGTGATTAAAACACCTCAGAAATTTATTTGTGAAGACACTGTTATGGAAGTACATCGCCGTTACAGACATACATTTTCATGGTGTCACGTTGGACGTTGTTTCGCTCCGTTGGAGTTTGCGAGCTCCAGCGTTTTCCCTCATCTTCAGGGGCTTGGTTTACCTAGGGTCGATCCAGAAGAGGCATGTTGCGTTAGGCGTGTTGTGAGTTGTAAGTAAAGGTATTTGGAAAGTCAAATGGTATCAGGAGTGCAAGGAGAGCAATTGGCTGTTGCTGTGAGGCTAAGGTATTTGAAATTACTTTTACTTGACATAACTTATTATTTCAGGAGTACTATCTCTTTCTATGGCCAAGTAACAATAAGAACTATTCAGTGAAGACAAACAGCAATGGTTGGTAAAATAAAAAGGAAATAAACCACTAATAACAATATCTAAATATTCCAGCCTATATGAAAGCATAAAGCGGGGTTCATAAGAATCCGGAAAGGGTGCGAAATGTGGAACGCGGAAATGCATCTAGCCAATCACACTACGTCTTTCCGCAACTCCCTTGCTTGTGATTGGCTGGATACGTTTTCGCGTTCTGCATTCCGTACCCATTCTAGATCCATATGAACCCCGCTTAAGACATGACTCTTTTTAACAGCTGTTGTGATACGCTGTGGAAACATGGCCAAGACAACTACGGAGCGCAGTGCCGTCCCTAGGGTAGTGCGACAGGTGCCGGTGCACTGGGCCCCGCGCCTATGGGGGCCCTGTCGGGGGCTTGCATCTTTCAGACGGCGCGGGGAAACCCGCCTACTACCCGAAATTACTTACTACATAGTACACATGTAAATTTTATTGAAATCAATTGCCAGTTTATCGATTAATTTCCTTCTTTCCTGAAATATGCTTAAAAGATGCTACTTATATCAAGGAATGCAAATTTAAGGGGGCCTCCGACTTTCGTTTGCACAGGGTCCCTCAATCCCAAGGGACGGCCCTGACGGAGCGCATTCGTGCTTTCCGTGATTGGAAGTAGGCATCGGGGCAGTACGATGATTTTAAATGCAAAGATAAGTTACGGAAGAAACCATCTCGTTCTGCTTTGAAAAATCCTGGGAAACGAGTCAATAAAGAACGAGAAAGAAACATAGGTTATAAACGGACTCAACGCGTCCTAGACCGATTGAAAAGGCTAGCTGAAAAAGGCTAGTTCCTACCTACAGGGAGCACTATAAGTCCAATCATAATGAACATTTTAAGAAAGAGTTCTTAGCCTTCGAAAAGACTGACCTTCCTCCTCTCTTTTCTCTAACGCTTCTGTCACACCTCCAGGGGTTGCAATATGAAGGATCACGATTCAGCTCCAGCCACAATCGCGACAAATGCATGAAGGGCGTGAAATGTGCATTGCCGTCTTCACCAGGAAAACGCCGTGAACTAATAAAGCAACTAAAGTTCAAGTCTGCTTCTTGCGCTTGAGTGTGAAAGAAGTGTATGCCACCTTTCACATTGATATTCCTAAAATTAACATTAAGCTTTGTAAAGTTATCTGAAGAGAAACTGGGGGATGTTAGACTTAGTAGCGATAAACCGCACAGCGTTTTCACTTATACGATTAATTAAAATACAAGAAACTTGAAAGTTGATTTTCATAAAAATGGGGTTCCCGCGCGTATAGAGTTCCGCGCTTTCATACCACAAGTTGTCTGTGATCAAGAAATAGTGCCGAGTGCATGAATATACATATGGATCTAAATCTTCGGCACCACTGAACGGGCAGTAGTGTTGCCTAACTTTCCACGGCGCTGCAATCGGCATGGTTTGCTTGTGTGTGTCAAAAAATGGCCGGTGTTAAAAGGGGTCCGATGGGTCCTAGGGCCCGATTCTGATCTTCCACCAGTCTTCCACCAGCACTGGTGGTAAGGTCCACCATTCGTTCATTGAACGACTCTTGATCCGTTCATTGAACGGCTCAATGGCCCCCTCTGGAGAGCCGAACGTCACAAACTTATGCCGATGTCCAACTTACCTCGAAAAAGCGAACAAAACAATGTTTACCTTCCGCACGCTTACTTCCGTCGGAAAGTTTCCACCACGACACTAGCGCTGTTCCACCAAGTGGATGACGGGTGGAAGGGAAGCTTGACTTTCCACCAGTCATTGAACGATGAACGATGTAGTGAACGATGCTATGGTGGAAGGTGGAACATAATGACGTAGTGTCAGAAAGTCATGACGTTTTGGTGGAAAAGTTGAACATCGGGAAAGCATCAGAATCAGGCCCCTATTCCGGTACCTTTATTTCCAGTATCTCTATTGGAATCACGGGCTTTACTTCGGCATGGTTCGCTTGCTGTGTCAAAAATGGCCGAATTAATTGGGAGACCAATTCCGGTACCTTTATATCCAGGATCTCCATTTCAATCTCGGCCTTTCTTTTTTAGAACCACCTTCTCTAGAGTGGCGGCGCTACAATCTGCTTGGTCCTGATTTTCCAATGCATGCGGGATGTTTGGCAACACTCACTGGGGGCTAGTTTAGGATCCATATGTATACTCATGGCCGAGTGCATTCAGTCTGGTTGCGAGCGCTGTCCAGTTGTAAGGGGCATTCTACTATCTGAGGGGACAGACCTCGATAGAAACAGTTTGTGGCGCCAGTGGACTATTATAAATGGTAGGGCTGGGTTGCAAGTTCAGTTTGATTGCATTGATGATTGTTTTAAAAAGCTGAAAAATCTGCAACAAAATTTTCTCAACCGATGGCTACGTTAAACGTAAGTGGGTGTAAAGTTTCAAATTGCTAAAGGAAAATGTTAGTCCAGAGGAGGAACTACTTAAAGTGGATTATGTAGAAAGTTATAGTTGCAAGAAGCAAGATGAGATTCAGGCATCTTACTGGACTATCAAACAAAAATATCAATTTTTACCGCTGTAGCTTGGTGTAGGACAGAGACACTTGGGGAGACAGTCGAGGGGATGCACGTTCGAACGCAGTTATTTGCTCTTGTTTCAAATTGTCTTAATCATGATAATTACGGTGTGCATGTAAACTTGCGAAGCTTTATAGGATTTTTCATGGAATACCATGCGTAAATTACCATGCTTGTTTTTTGTCTGATGGCGCAGTCAGCCAGTTTAAGCAAACGTTTACAGTGTGTAACCTAACATTTTTAGTAGATATTTTTGGCGTAGAACTGTCATGGACTTTTTTAAAAACATACCATGGAAAAGGGTTCGTAGATGTTCGTTGGAAGCACTGTAAAAAGAAAGTCTTGGAACTCATCAAAAAGTGGTGCAACTATTAACTGTGCCCACGATTCTGTAACACCGTGTGTGGCTAAAGCACCGAAATTAAACTAATTTAAATACCAGATTGAGATGTTTGTAAGTGCAAGAATTATTAAATAAAAGGCGAAATAACTTAAAAGCCTTTCAGATATTCAAAAGGTGCATCTTATCACTGTGTTTGCCACAAATAAGGTTAAAAATGCGCACCTTACATGTTCAAGTGTATTTAGGAAATCTATGTTTGTTCAAAATCGTTACTTGCATGTGAATATTGTTATTGTTACTTTTTAAGATATTTGATTTATTTTCAAATGATGTTTTCTCGACCTCTTATATTTTATGGTGTCAGGAGTATTAGGTCAAATTAAAAATTTGAATCTTCTGCCAACGTTTCGAATATTTATTTATCCATTCTCAGGGCTTTCAAGGTTGTTGATGTTTTATTTATTAACAATTTTAATTTATTTATTTTGTTATTACTTCTGGGAAAACAGTTTGTTTACCTAAAGGTCAATAAATGAACAGCTTAACTCATCTTTGTATTTTTTATCCTTGTATCTCAAATGTATTTTTTCTGCTCATTAACATGAACTTAATAAATTAAAATCACCCATTTCATTAATAAAATCACAAGTGTCAGTAAAAGAGTCAGTGCGTAACGAAGGCGTTTTTGACTGCAGATTTTGACTAGCAAATGATATGAAAAGTTTTAAAATGAGATTTGAAAGCTTATTCCTTCCTCTAATTTCCTTATTCAAGCAATTTTTTAGAGCACGCGAAAATGCAGACCATCGAACACCAAATCCATCGTCTTGGAACTTGGGAGTTGCATTTTGTCAGCCCGTAACGGCCACTTTGAAACCATCTTGCATAACTATTAGCATTGCGATTTCATCCACAATAGAACCATTTGCTAGCTCAGGCAATTTTACGTGTCAAACATGTGTCACAAAAGCCGTTGCGTTTTAAGTTTGGCCTCAGGATGACTAAATAGACAAACATATCATTGCAAATGTCAGTCCGTAACATGAGGAATTTCTCTATATTCAAGTTTTATTATTTAATTAATGCAGCTATAATCAGCATTGAGTAAACATTGTAGTATGAATAACGCCAAAACTTTGTTTGCAAAACAGAAATTTCTAATTAATTAATAAAATATACATATATAAATCTTAAACTTGACTCATTTGTTTTACGCCGTGCAATGATAACACCTTCATAACTGACGCTTTTTTTCGCGATTTTTCATTACGTGTCACGATTATTAATTTATTTATTTTTTCAGAATTATTGAGAATGCGTATGACCTATACATTTAAACATTAAATATATACATTTAAAATTTCTTGCCCAATCTTTTCGTCAGAACGTCCTCATTTTTCAAATCAAGTCTCTTCGGATCGCATAGCCGTACGATATCTTATGGAAATCGGTGTTTATTTTTCGGCAAATACCTCGAAAAAAATATGTTAAGGAGCTAATACTTCGGTATCATTGCAAAGGAGAGATTTTTTCGTCCAACTGAGGCCGAATTCACTGAATTTTATGTCAATCAATATCTCGCTCAAACTACCTTAATTAGGCTGATGAGGTAACATTTCATCTACATCTACATATTACCCCGCAAGCCGCCTCAATAGGCGTGTGGCGGGGGGTGTTAGGACACCAGCCGTTTTGTTTGTGGTATTACATCACCTGTTGACTGAAAAATATTTCTGATTTTAGTGTGTACCTATTTCCCACACAGTGTGAGCATCTTTGTTGCAGTGGCTGTTAGATACGAAAAAAATTAATGTAGATAGTAATTTATGAATATCCTTCATGCAAGGCCCATTTATGGATGATTCTGTAGTGAAAATGGTGTGTAATGCTGATCGATTAATTATTCCACTTGAGTTCAAAATTTGTAGAAATTTACTTATCACAATGTATAATAAACTAATATTCCTGCAGAAACATATTTATATAAAAATAGATATTCATTTATTGAACAATATTTATTGATTGATGATATTGGAGTATTAATTTCGACAGTGATAAACTAATTGAAATTCTAAACAAAGATCTACTGAAAAATATTCCGTATAATATCTACGAAACATAATTAAACATAATACTGTGCAACTAGCAACTAAAAGTAAAACTTTTTAAAAAAGATAAAACTTCATAGAAAAGATAATTCATTCTATGATTGCCCTTTTCAAGGAAGTAACGCCTGCGTGGTGTATAGAATCGATTCGGATGTTGGGAAAATAATGCCTGGGCCAATCCTGCCACTTGAATTGCACACCGTGTGGAGGCAAAGGAGGAAGGAAGCACGGTCGGGATAAACAGGTTTATCAAGGCTTTGGGCAAGGTTGGAATTTGAGTATTCATCGTCCACCGGTGACTCATTGGCGAGGCGGGAGGGAGAGAGGCGTGCCGAGTTTGAGTGAGGAGGAGGAGGCGATTGAATTCACACCTTTCGAGGCCACCTCCCTCCGAGCGATTTGATTTGATTTCTGACCCCATCGGGATTCACGGCGTAATGACCACTTTGCCTCATCCTCCTCCCGCCACTAATATCGACCGCCACCACGGGGCGGCCGATGGAATCTCCCTCCCTCCCCCCCTTCCCCTCCGTCCTTCCCGACCCTCACTACAGTCCGCCTCACACGACCCTTATTGCCTCCCCCTCCCTCTCCCTTATATTGTGTGTACCCTCCTCGCCGACCAGCCCTCCATCCCGACCCCTCCACAACTGCCCGCATTCCGTCCACTTTCCCTCCTCACTTGCGGAGTTACCAGACTGGACAAAAAAATACCCTTGCTGGACAACGATGCTGTAATGCTATCGCCTCGTACGAATGCAATTTTGATATATCGATTCGAAAACTTGACATAATTCTTTTTTACCTCCTAATAGGTTGTAATTTTCGGTAAAATCATCGGGTTCGTATGGAGAAAACAATGTTTTAACAGCCCTTCAATTCTAATTCAAAATTTTCTAATCTGCTGATATCGTAGATGACGCGTGATGCACATTCAAATCAAAATTTATTTTTGAATCTCTTCCTCTGTTGTGCTTTTATAAAAAAATACCTCTAAAATCATATTTTGCGAAACATATATATATATATATATGTATATTTTATATAGTAATATATCATTTTTAAAATTTTTCTTTACTATTTATTTAAAATAGTTGTCATTGCATAGGTAAATTTTATCAATTTACTACATTGTTTACACATCAATCGACAAATGTTTTATTCTACATTATGCATGATTTATCACATAAATATTGTAAAGCCTTTTTCAAATCTGAGTAATTTTAATCTGCATGAATTATACTCGAATGTAAGTTTCAATAGATTCTGGAGGGACACATTCCATTAGGAACAGTTGGTTATCTTCTGAGGGATAACTCAATTTAAATTAATTAGTACTTCGGCCTACAATGGAAGCGAAAACACTTTATATACGCCTTATATTTCATGTTTACCTCATAGTTTTCTAATAAATTTTCTAAAATGTTGAATGCGAACGATTCTCTAGAGCTTTATATGGATATTTCTGCGCTAGCGTGTGCCACCTTGCCTTACGGCACCACTGGTACCTTTCGGTAATTCCTGCGTGGGAATCGGAGACCACACAGGAACTAAATGAGATATTCTTCTGTTTGGTCTCAGCAAACCCATGTAGGTATCCCAGTGAATCTATGGTTGCAAAAGAAATGTTTTCTTATTTCGGAACGCACAGACGTTAGCACCAACTGAAAGGCTCGATCATGAACAACTTATACGGGTCCATGAAACAGAGAGTCTACTATTGCAAACATCGAAATCTTGTCCATTCCCTTTCCGATTTTAATAACTTGATGCATGGTTTTATTTGACTTATTATTCTATGCGTACGTTTATCGAAGAGAGAACCAGATTAAGCGAAGGGATGCTTTGGTAGTGAACATCACATTTACATGTACACGAGGAAGGACAATCAGTATTGTAGTATTGTAAAAATGAATTAAGCGGTATTGCTAGTGGGCAACTGGTAGGCCTTCCTTGAAATATTATTCTTGAAAAATTTAGAAAGAAATACTGGGCAGTTTTGCAGGATTAAAACGTGGCGTTTGACGAAGTCGGAGGAAGTGGAAATGAGGTGGTTGAGTAGGAGAAGCAAATGATCGCTTTGCGGATACAGTTGAGTTTGACGGGTGGACGAATTACATGGAATAGCACGGCGCCGTATGAACTATATCCAGGTGTGGGTCATCGCGTTAAATTGCACGATTCTGGAATAGAGCGTTATCAATTGGATTACAAAATGGTTAGGAATTAGCTTACAACAGGTGCTTCCTTTCGCTCGGTGTCCAGGTGGAAGTACTAACCTCGATCGCAACTTAAAATTGCGAAGTACGATTTAAGCCAAAGGTGCTAAATGGGAGGGTGCCTAAAGAGAATGTAGGTTTATGTATAGCAAAGAGGAAGAAATAAAAATGAATTCAAGAGATAAGAATAAGAGCTAGCTGGTGAAATCATGGTTATGAGGGAATGGGTTTCATAGAATTTGAAAGGGAAAATGTGAAATTAGAAATTATGTGGTTGCAGTTGTAACTACAATAACTGATATTCAAAGAGAAGGAGTTAACGGTGAAAAATAAAACTGTCTGAGATTACCACAGTTGAGTGAGAAGCTGTTTTTGAATGATGGTATCATGCTCTATTTAGCGGAGTTATTTAAATAGAGTATGCTAATGCAATCGGAAACTTCTCTACTAAATGAACCAAATTCAGCGTTTTAAAAATACAGGCCAATTTAAAAACTTCTTGATACCTAATATACTTCTGGATTGATATTTTTTTCATATTTCAGTCGCCAGAAAAATTTAATTTATTAACAATTTTGCCATCACTGATTTAGGTGTGCCCTGAAGTAACCTTTCCGCATTCCGTCTAACCTTGGACTACCATGGGTGATCAATGATAGTGTAATTGGTGTAATCTTTAGCTTCGGTCGAGAACCTCTCAAATACCTTCCAAGAGAGTTTTATATCACTTTTTTCTCCTTGACGGAAGAATTCAATCTGATTTAGGTGCAAGATTGAAGTGCAAGATTGGTAATTAACGGAGTAAATGGCAACTTAGGTCACTTGCGCCACTAAGAAACGGAAGGTTGAGCGTTAGAGGAAGGATAATCAGGGAAATGGAGGAAGAATGGAAAGAAACCAAGCGTCGGCATTAGCGTACTCTTAACGAAAGTCTCCAAGAAGTCCACAGTTTGGTATCCTATCCAACGGAACGAGAACTACCAAAGAATTTTTCTCCACATAGCACCCAAATCGGAATTCTTCTAAAAAATCTCATCATTTACCGGCATCAGAATATTTAAACCGGATATTTGGAATTGTGAGCCAGTTCTCCGGCCATCGCACGAAGTCGATCCTCATAAAATGCGCGAGAAGCCATCTGTCACGCTTGGGAAATCGGCATGCAAGCAGATCGAGTTTCATGTACTAGATCCCATCCTCTTTGCGTCGCATCTCGGACTCTCGCCACTTTCATGTGACCGCCAACAATCCCATCCAACCATTCCGAACCCTACCCCCTTTTTCCCTCCCGAACTCACCAAACCCTTCGCCGGCATTCCGTGCCGATCCATAACTTCCCTGCCCACCAGTCCCTCCGCACCTCACACTGCCGACCGGCCCCGGAAACTTATCCCATAGCATTAAGACCGGAGTCATACGCACCGGACCTCTTCCGTCCCTCGAATTAGCACCTCATTAACGGAGGTTGGACCGGCACTTCGTCGCGTGGAGGAGGTGGGGGAGGATGGGATGGGAATGAGGAGCAGTTGGCCGTGGTCGGTCAAGATGCGTCCACTTCCTCGACGGTTTCGGTTCCTTGGATCAGACCGCAATCACCTTACCTCTCTCTCCCTCCACCTCACTTTCCCAGAGGATGGCATAATCGAATGTTAACTCCGATGATCATAGGCTGCCTAATAAGGACACGGGGAGGATGCTCTCCTCAGTCTCCTCCATCTTTCTCCAATTCCCTCGTGGACACACGTTACATATCTCTTCGAGAGGGGACTCGTGTCGCGTCGTTAGCACGGAGTTGCGGAGAAATCTCATTCACTCTATATCTGTGTCGCGAGGAAGGGCTCCTGCTCCCTTGAAAGTGGACACTTCCGTCTTCGGACGTCCCCTCGTCAAGGAAGTTATCTCGCAAGTGTGTGTGGGCGTTGTTAGTCGCCGTGCGGCGTGATTTCTGAGGATTCCAATCTGCGGAGTTGTTAACGCCTCCCACTTGCTTTCGACGAATGGAAAGACGACTCGTCCCAACTTACCTTGGGGCAGATGAATAATTTCATTATTTCACTCCACGAGAGAGGTTTCCAGCGCTTCCTGGAGCGTTAATGAACATTCCTGTTTCGAACCAAGTCTGAAACGTGGGCCTATTTAATTTTTTTCTTTCTAACTTGTTGACTACTGAACAATATATAACTCCTATTGGACTTAGGGTTAAGGATGGTTGGATTGTCATCAGACTTACCCGAGGACGAAAATCAGGAGTTAACATAAAATTATCGTCGTAACCAACAACTTCGTGTACAAACGGCAAATTTCCTATTAGAATGACCAGAAGGTAACGTTTCTCTCAAGGCCATGCAAATGATAATATCCATTAATTTGCCTTTACTTAACAAAGGCATACTATTTAGGCAATAAGGAGGTGCCAACATAGTTATAGTATTTTCATAATTAGCAAAGAATATACTTATGCTTGCCTATGTAAGTAAATAATTAAAGAGAATCCATGTTATGAGGGCGCAAACCCTATCTGAAATTAAATGATTTGACGTGGAATGACCGTAATTCAATATGTATTGAATTCGTAATGACTTCGAAGAAAAGTAAAAACTCTGTAAGGTTTGCATTTGGACTATTAATGAATAAATACCTGAAATGAATCAAACAGATTTATAAGAGCATTGAATCATATTACATTGTAAAAGTTTATTGCAAACAACGAAATAAATTATGTTGACGACTCAAGATTACCTAAGTTTAGATAAAACCTTTATGCGCAAGAATTTCTTTCGAATAGCGGATGGTTTTACCTTTTAGATTAATTATTTTAACTTACCTTGTGATTGTCGTGATTGAGGTGTTATTATTATTTTTTGTGCATGCTCTTCGTACAGGTTTATTTATTTTCAAGTTTCTCTCCTTTTCAGTCAGGAATCTTAAGTACCATTAGGATAAAAAAGAACATTTTCCCATATTTATTTGCATGTTGAAGATGATTTAGAAACATTTAGGGCCGGTTTTATAATGTCTGGTTAACGCTAACCAGAACATGATACACCCTTTAACTTTACCTGCTGGTGGCTGAAAGTACTGGTTACCTATCAGTCTGGTCTTATACAGAAGCTAACCAGAACTTTCAGCTACCTGTAGGTAAAGTTAAAGGCTGTATTATCTTCTGGTTAGCGTTAACAAGACATTATAAAACCGGCCCTAGATCAAGCACCAAACGCACCTGTAAAGGATTTTAGGTCTCGATACCACTTACGTCCTTAATGGTTGTAGATAGACTTGATATGAACGCCATAGATGAATGAAATCAACGGTATGAGGCGAGATATTGTGGAACTAAATGAATAAAATAATAACAAAAGTTGTCGTATATGTCCACTTTAATGTTTAGCTCTACAACTAGTTTTGACGCATTAATGCGTCATCTTCAGGTACTGTTACTGGTTCCGGGTTATGGGAGTCCATATATATGGGTGAGGAAATGAGGGGAAGAGCAGGGGGGGAAGGGAAGGAGGGGGCGGGAAGGTTGGGAGTAGATTTTAGGGCATGAGGGACAATATCGGGGAATGGGTTTGAAATTCAATGTCATCACTCCGTACGTCGAGCACTAGTTATTGAAAAAAATGTTCAGGCCAGCTATCCGGAACTTGATGAACAATTTGAAGTATAATTTCGCCTGGTAAGCCATACTGGCATTACGAATGAAATCAACGGTATGAGGCGAGATGTTGTGGAACATAATTTTTTTTGCCATAGATGAAGATTGGTTCAACAACGATATAATACGTATGGAGCTCACGACTAGGAGGCCGTAATCAAATGATTTTCGGAAAGGTTGTTGCCTTAAGAAAGGAATCGTAAAAGCGAGGAAGCTAAGCAAAAAGAGAGCACTCTAATTCGTCCCAAGATTAATCTCTCGTTAATTTTCTTCTCCTCATTATGGCCCATTTAGCCGTGAAGACTTGATATTTTAATATCTTCGGAATTCAGGTGAGAAGCAAATCAATCCTCCCAATCATTGTTATCGAAAGCATTTTCTGGTACATAAACATGCAAAATGTAACGACATTACTGATACGTATTTAGAAAGAGAGAAGAGAAAAGACATTATGACGTGGATACAACGGCAGAATGCAGATTTTCGTCGGATGATGTTAGTTTTCACGCCTCTGAATATTTTCGCAACTATTTTGTCCTGATAGCAATCGCATTCTTAAAAATTGCTTGCATTATGTGAAATGCTGAAATCCTGGTTGATGCTAAATTATTTATTTTCATATGATTAAAATCCATTGGAAGACGTCGAGTTTCGTATAAGACACGCAGAAATAGGAGAAAAACAGAGTTATGGCATCCAGGTTCATTTATGCTAAATTATTTAATATGAAAGATGAAGATATAATGATCGCTGTATATACTTGCTGATATTATCTGCGATAGATTGCTAGGGAATTTTAGCGCAAGGAGAAATTCTCAGTGAAGTGGGCATTAAAATTCTTTGAAACTGAACGAATTTTCCATTTAGAGTGGTCCGAATTCAACGGTTACCTATTGGTTTAAAGTGGAGATAACGACCGTTACCCTTATTCATCCACTTTTCCCTAACATGGCGCACTTTTATCTTACGTATCACATTTGAACCTGTATAGGTGATTTGCGCATGGAGATTTGTTCTTCAGTCAGCTAAACTACTTCCTACCTTCCTTTAGAGTTCCCTAATCCTTGATCACCCTAGATGTAGTAATAACTTACTTTTTCTGCTGCCAATAACTCCCCTGTGTTTTTTTATGTAACTCATAAATTTTCTCAAAAGAACCAGTCTATTCGGACAAACTTTATATAAGCTTATCCATTACCATTACATCTCTTCTCGTTATTTTACAGCTTATTCATTCGTCTTTATTATACTTTTTCCGCTAATGATTCTCAGACGTACCTTGCCTACTGAGTTGTGCACAGAATTCTGATTAAGACGACACTTGCTAACTTAAAATTGAAGAATGCTCCTAATTGTCAATATAAAGCAAAGGAAATATGACTCCTATGCAATACCGTCTTTACCATAAGGGCACACGGGGCCCGAACCCAGGGCCCCAAACCTCACGGCGGCCCCGAAATGCCGATATATTTGCTTAGGCAAAAAAAGGAGCTCAATTTTTTTCGGTTTATAAGTAGATAACTACTACTATTACCGTCAGATTTTCAAAATTTTCCAGAGATTGAACATTTTAACAATAATACAGATGTATGATTTGCTATTTGGTCAAACTGATTTACTGTACCATAAGCATAATACATATAAAATCATAACAGAAAAATATTTTTTCTTGTCATTGCCTTTTTTTACTTATCAACGGGGCCCCAAATTTTTGTGTTCCCAGGGGCCCCGGCATGTCCTAAGAGGGCCCTGCTTCTACACATGTATTTCGGTCATCCAGGTGACTATCTACAGGGAGAGTTAGAATCTCGTAATCAGGAGCGCGTATAAGAGACTCATTTCATATTTACTTTGTTTTTTATTGCCATTTAGGATTACTCTTTAATTGAAATTCACTTGTCATTTGACCTCTTCTTGAGAAATGTAAAGCGAACGACTTGCTAAGTTCCGGCGACGAGAATAATCATGTTAGAATCTCAAATAATATTATTCCGTGTTTTTAAACTGGGAAAGCATTCTCGATTCCATCGCTTGGACCAGGACTCCCCCGTTTCTTTTTCCAGTTCTTTATCGATCGCAGTCGGTGTACGCGGACGGGGGTGCCCCCCCTGAAAGAATTCAAGAGGGTGGTGGGCGGAGGGGGGGAAGGGAATGGGTGGGGTGTGAAGCTGGGGGGGGGATGGAGGACTCCACCATCTCGTCCCGGGGGCTCTCTCTCTCTGTGTTCTCACGCATCCCACCCCCATATCTCCCCACTCGTACCCCCCCCCACCCCCGATGGGCGCCCAAGTTCATTTGCGCAAACTCGGCTCCGTACCCCTCCACGCCGCTCGTAAAAAAATATAATAAAATACATTCCCGGGGGTACCAACCACCTGGATTGCCATTTAAAGCATCTATGCTGCCCGTCATCTTCCTCTTCCACCTAGAATGTTTGACTTCTTCCTTCCACCATCACTTTTTAACGCCCATTTCTTTCATTTGGGATTCAAAGAGTGAGACAGGTGTACATACAGCTTTATTTTAATTTTTTTTTAAAACTGACTCCCATAATTATTGAGCATGCATAATTTTACAGAGGAATCATCATGTTTTGATTTTTTTATATGTTGAATTATTTCCGCCCCCCATGCATGCGAAGTTCACTGCGTGCATTACTCTATCGAGGCACGCAGCCTGACGCTCACTCGACCTATCGAAATAACTTCATACCCAACAATCGCTCGCATAAACGTGATTACCTTGCCTTTCACGCAGTTCCCTTCCCGTAACTGAATTCGGAAACTACGTTTACGATGCGACTTTACGGCAATAATTTCTCCGCGGGAGCGCGGCCAATGGGGTGGCTCGGTTAATAACAGTGATATCCCGCGCGCGCTCTGTTTGATGAGGGGTGAAGGCGAGGGAGCGGGTCTCTTGCCCCAAGGGGGTGCGCCAGTGACAGGGGGGTGGGGGGCTTTCTCTAAACCCCCCCCCCTGTTTCCATTCCCCACTCTATTCTATCCCCAAACAATCCCCCCCCTCCCCTTTCCTCCCCTTCTCACCCCCGCATTTTTACCGCCGACGAATCACCGCTCGGGCCGGGAGGCTCACATGTGGGAGGGAGGGAGGCTCACATGTGGGAGGGAGGGAGGCCCACATTCAACCCCCTCCCCCCACAAGCCCCCTTCCCAAACCATCCCCGCCCCCGCTCGACCTCCCATCCACCCCCTTGGCTCCTTCATTCTCATTCTTCTATCTCTCTCCCTCTCCGTGCTTTTACCTTGATTGCTGACTCCCTCCTTTTCATTCTTTGGGGGCTATCTCTCTCTCCCCATTCCTCCTTCCCTTGTTATTCTCCGCAGCTGCTTTGTTTGCACAAATACGTGCAGAGGAGTCTCACGACCATCGCAATGGATAAGCTACTTTATTTATTTTTTCGATTTTAAACCTTTTTCCGGTGGAAAAATTGCCTTGCGTCTATCATGTTCAGATGTGTTGAGATTTAAGATGCATTAATTAGAAGAATAATCATGATAAATGAAAATGTGTCGTGTTCCTGAGAAATTTGATTATTTTACATCCAGTATTCCTCGGAATTCCTCATTACTTCAGTGATTTTTATGAAGAATCCTGACCAATTGATTAGCTCTTTGAGGGTATATTCAGTCATAGACTGAGGTTTCAGCGGTTTTCGAAATTAGTTACATTTCCGTAGCCAGTTTCACACATTTACTTTTCTTGTTCGTGAATGAATCATGTATATCGACTGTGTGAAACGGATTCCCATCCATACGACAGAGGGAAAGAAAGTTCGTGGTGACTTGTAAAGTTAAGCATCTTGTATGGCAAACTGTTTTCTGTTTCTCTTCACTTACATTTATGAAGTGTCTGAGCATATTTAACGCCCGTCTGCAAACATTTCTTATGATCACAATTTATTTGACTAAATTTGAAAAAGAAAGGTTATATAAATCTGCTGAATTCAGGTGTTAATATTATGCTGTCTTATTGCTTGAGTTAGGTTATACGCTTAAACCATGAAAATTCATCTAGAACCACATCTAGAGTTACACCGTAATCCGTGTAACATCATGCCACCTTACCCCAGGAGTTTTAGCGATCGTAATCTTTATTTCAAAGAGCTTGGTGAATGCTCTTTTAATTTCAATATATTTTTTCATTTCCATTCCCATTGAGATAAATTCCCACCGTCTATTTTTATAGAGTAATCTAGCATAGTATAGTATACTACTGTACTGTGGTATAGCTCAACGCACACTCGGTGGTATTTTTTAATAAGTGGTCTAGCACAATCTAGTATACTTCTGCACACATACGCACACTCGGTATTTTTATGACATTAGTAGCGCAGTCGTCATAGTTATGCCAAATATTTTGTGGGTTCGTCTAGGAGGCTTCGCGGATAACCGTCGTGCTCAGCATTTTTTCTCACGAATCAAGGCCTGCGAAAGGGAGAGCCGTGAGAGATGGGGGCAACCCTGTCCTTTGAGGGGGCCGGGCGGCGGCGTGGCGGGGGGAGCGGGGAGGAGGAAAGAGGGTGCTGACCACTCGTCCCTTTTTCGGAGATTTTCCCCTCGGGTTTCTTTCTTTTATCTCTCTCCTTCCACCACCCTCCCGCCCCTCAGGCGAAATTCTCCCCTCTCTTCCCCTCCTCCCTCCCCGCCCTAACCGCCACTCCTTCTTCATTCCTACACCACATCTCCCCCTCCTCCCCGTATATTCTCCTCCTCCCCCCTCCTCCCCGAGGGGAATTCTTTTTCCCTCTCTCCTTTCTTCCCCCCTCACTCACACAAACCCGCCAGCGCACACAGGCGCACACCTCCCAGCATCATCCCATTTACATCCCGACACATCCCTCCCCCACCCTTCTTTTTCTTCTCTCCTGTCCACGTGACCAACCGGGACGCCATCCTGCCCCTCCCCCACCCCCCATCCCCGTAGTCTTTCGTTTTTACCGCGACCCCCACACTCTCTCCCTTCTCTCTCTCTCCCTCCCTCTCCCCTCCTGCTTTTTCTCCCTCTTCTGCCGTCTCGCCTTCTTTTTATCTCCCCAGTATTCGTTCGCTCGCCGCCCTGGACCGTCGCGACGCTTGATAAGTGCGCGTTCTTTGCAATCGGATACGTTCGTGTGGAAGATTCAGTTATCGCGGAGCTCCCGCAGTCAAGTAGAATTTTTTTCAGCGATTGAGTTGGGGATAGGGGTCAATTACTACGGGGATCAGGTGCACTGGATTTTCTGGCTAAATCCTTGAGCTAGGCGGTATTACTTTCTTGATCCAAGTATCTATTTTTTGAGCTAATCTCCTTCTAGTGGATGGTATTTTTTGCGGTAGTTCCGTCAAATTGTGATATTACTTGCTTTAGGCACAAATAATACCCTCTAGTGCAAGATAATACTGCCCAATAGTACAATGAAATTGATTGAAGTGCGGCCCAGTTCGAAATACTTTAGTGGAAAGTGGATAGTTTCCGCTCTTAGTGCGCCTACCCTTGGCAATAAGCAACCGGAGTGCGCCTGGGAATCGAGTGACAAACCACCTTTGGGGGGTGAGACAGCCGAAGAAAGGATGCAGGGAGTGGGGTGGGGATGTGCGGGCTGGCTGTGCACGGCTGCTCGTTTCAACGGGGGGAGGGACGGAGGAATAAGGGGTGGCAGGGCTCGCCGTGGGAGTGTGGGGGGGCGTCGTGGTGTTGGAAGGCAAGGAAGGGGCGGGGGATTTCCGTGGAGTACATCATGGGAGGAGACTTTTCGGTGCAAGGAGTAAGTGAAGAGTGGTTCAAGTGAACGCGTGTGAGTGAAAGTGAGTAAATGAATGGAGAGAGGGAGGCACACAGATGGAATGGCGACGGCGGCAGAATGAAGCGAGACTGAGTGGACGCAGCACTTTCTCTCTCTCTCCTGCTCATTCCAATAAAGTTTTATCCACGGATGGCATCACATCCTAACGACCCGATTGTGATCCATCAACGGATATCAACCATCCTTTCGTGGGAGAATCTCCGTCGCTCACAGTGGAATAACCATGCAACACCGATCTCAACCCCAATCGTACTTTACCCCTCGAAGCCAATTCCTTTCCTTGCCCCAGTGATATCGCGAGGGAATGCGCTTTTCGCTACTTTTTCGAGCACACTTATCGCGTCTCCCACCACCCCGTGTTCATAATTTTCTCTCTTTTTAAGAGCTCATTTCCATCTAGATGATTTATGCCTATAGAAGTGAAAAAGTGCTTTGACTTCAGCGATTCCATTTCTTTGAAACAATGCCTTCTTGTAATACCTATTTTATTTTCATAATTCATCGAGACATGACATGTTTCGGCTTCATTTTATTTTTGACTGCATATGATGATCTTCTCCGACTTTCCACCCTAATTAGCTTAGAAACCAATTAGTAATTATTCTTCATTAAAAATATTCTTCTGAACAAATATATTGTTTGATTTTCATCATTTTAACGTTGTTCTGGACAAATGTTCATGTCTACATCGTTCTCACAGTTTTCACGTACGTTTTTCTCGCATCTTTTTCCTCAAAATTCTCCCCGTCATCATGGCTCTCGCCCCGGCCTCTTTCGTTTTCACCGACCCTTCCCTCTACATTTTTCCTCCCCTAAACCCAGGGCGATCTCTTCTTCCCTCCTAACGACCTTTTTTATTTTATTTCCTGATCCCCCCTCTCCGCAACCCCCTTTTCTCTCCCCCTCTTCCCCACCTCCCCCGTCCGGGTGGGGTTTGCGCCGACCCACGTCCCCCACCCACCCCCAAGTCTGAATCGAACGGATTTTAAAATGCGCGAAGGGTGTGGGGCAGGCCGGCGGGAAGTGGGGGTGGGCGGGGAGGAGGTGGAGGCAGTGGGAGGGGGGAAGGAGGAGGAGGAGGAGGAATGAGCCGGTGGGTGGGAGTGAAGTGAGTGAGTTTAAGTGTGTGCTGGAGATCGCTGGACAACGGAAGAAGGAGAGGCGTATGGCGGGGGGTGAGACTTTCTCCCCTCCACCTCGTGGACCGACAGCAACGTCCGCCTCTTCCCCCCTTCGCTCCCCCCCACCTATCGCAACGGCCGCCGTTGCACGGGGGAATTTTTAACCGCGCCGGGGCAGTCGAGGGAAGTGCCCCATCCCGGCAATGCTGACTCTTCCTCCCTCCGCACTCTCTCCATTTTTCTCCCTCCCGCTCTTCCTCCCTTCTCCCCGTCCGCAGCGTCGCCGCTCCACGGTTTACTCCCCGCGTTGATCGTGGTCAGTGTCCGGCCGACGTCCGCCGCCGCGCAACGATTACGCGCTCTGCGAATGCGGGTTACGGCGGTCTTCGTCGAGTTGAAGAGCAGCCATTGGCCACCACCACCACCGCCATCTTGGTCCACCGGAAGCGTCCACTTCGTCGTCTTCATCCTCGTCCGTTTCCCTGGGAAAAATCCGCGCCATAACTCGTTCTAACTCACCCTTCCGCGTAATCTGCCTACAATCTTTTACTTTCGCCTTTTAAATTTCTAAACTTCAGCAGAACCGGACAGTTATTCTAAAAATTAAGTTAGGACTCGCATTTAAATTTTTTAACTATTTACGTTTTATCTGCATCCAAACATTATGCCTTCACAAACAACATTTCAAAACATGCACCAGATTTTTGAATTATTTATTTTTTTTCTCGACACACCTATTTTACACTACACTTGTGGCACACTGTTAAGGATTAAATGTACGTTTTGCTAATCATTAATATCTAAAGACGAAAATCGGTGGTATATTCATCAGGATCAGATTACTCCTATCAATCGAGTATTTTGATTTCTATGCGCATGTAATGTTTTGTATCCTCGAAATTAATTAGTTAGACTATTATTGGTTTTGGTTCATCAGTTAAACATATTTTCATAGTGTTTCTTCATGATAGCTCTATGTTTCTTTAATTTCTCTAATGCTTTGTTCTCTGCATATATCTATATCACTCATAAATTTGTTGATGCGTTAAAAATGCGTTCTTGATTCCTAATAATTTCAAAATTTTGATTTTGCTGTTATAAGAATGCTTACAACTTAACACCCCTTATTTCAATCCTTGTTCGAGAGAAGAGGGCACCATCCGAGGAAACAGATGGAATTTTAGTAGCGATCTAGGAAATGCCTTCGTTTCTTCTCCTGGGAATTCCTTGGAGCACAGTTCCTCCTCTGCTCTCCATCTCAAGATTTCACGGAGCCATCGCCTCAAATCCCACCTGAGAGGACTCCCAATCTCCTGCCTGCCTGCTTGCCTGCTTATTGGAAAACTCATTTCGACTGCGAACGGAGCCGTGCAGGAAGTTGGAGATGTGAAGGGGAGTGAGAGGAGAAAGAATCTTTCCCTTTGTTCCCCAAGGGAATCTCCAAGGGCTTCGGAAAACGTGCTTCCCCGTACACCCACCCACCGGTCCTCCCTCCCTCCCTCCCCCTCGCCTCCCTCCGACGACTGTGATTTGATAAAGTGCCTCTTCGGGATTACCCCGGGAATTTCTCATCGAAGGCAACGGAACGGAGGCTGTGCAACGCGGGGAGAAGAAATACACTGGCATCTGGTGTATGTGTGTGTGTGGATGTGAGTGCCGCGAGAGTGTTTGTGAAAGTTTAGCAGCTTCCCTCATCTCCTCTCCACGTCTCGCTATATTCTGTGGAAAGTTTCCGCTGCGGTGTGGGGGTGGCGTTTTGGAAGGGAGGGTGAAGAGTGTCGCCTAATCCTTCGCCGGAAGTGTTTCCCTGCCACCTACGTCTCCCCCTCCTCCCCCCTGTATTCCCTGGAAGGGCAGGAAGGGGGTCGTGCGGGGGTGGGGTGCGGGAAGATTCCTTCGTCGCGCGGAAGAACTCATCTCGGCTCCTCGCGGGCGCCGCCATTTTCCGATACCACTCCTCCCCCCCCTGCCAAGGCGTTCTCTCTCTCTCCTTCCTCATAGAGTTCCTCCCTCAGGTGATCTTTTTTCCTTCCTCCTGCCTTCCATTCCCGGGGAGGAAATTTCCCAGGATTCCCGCTCCTCCACACACAGTTCCTTTCCACCTCCTCTCTCCCCACCGCCGCCCGCCCCACGCGACCAATATCCGGAGGAGGCTTTCCCCGTCTCAGACCCTTATTTTCCTCCAGCACTCCTCTCTCTGTCTTCTCTCCGTATATATTCCGTCTTACTTCTCTGCTGAAAGCCTGTTTCCAATCTCGTTCCCCTTTCACCGTCTTTGGTTGTCTTCAGAGACGCCGCAGGAAGGTGTAATGGGTTGGTTTGAATTTTGGAGGGAAGTTGGATTCATCTCTCTTTCCTTCTGTCCTTACTGACTTTCTTCTTTCCTAGCTCTCTTTCGTTGCCTCCGTTCTACTTCTCCGCCTTTTCTCTTCGCCCTCTTGCGAGCCGTTTCTTCACTTTGTCTTCAAGAAGCTCAGAGAGTTGCTTCTCGCTTTGCTCATGCTCTTATGTCTCTCCGCATTTATTATTTTCGAGTGTAATCCGTAAAAACGCCTCAAATTTACTTCGAAAATTGTGTTTGCCTGCATTTTATAGCCATTTTTTTTATTGCCACAGGTTGTTTAGTATCTGAAATTTAACTCCGGAATTTCTGAGATTACAGTAATGTATTAAGTTGGCAGATTTCTAGTCCTTTTTTTCAATAATAATATTTAAAATCAGGAGTTTAGGACCTTATCAAAATGATAATTCCAGCTATTCGGCCGACGTTTTGAAAATTGTATTTTCTATCATCAGGGCTTATTAGCTCTATTATTTGTGTTTGGTGAATTCACCACCACAAGGGAATGAGGTAAAATATAATTTCCGAAACGTCGGCCAAATAGCTGGAATTATCATTTTGATGAACTCCTCATTTTAAATATTATTAGTACGTAATGTATTAGTTTTCTTTGACAGCGGTATTGAGAAATTAATTCAGGTTTCTATTGGTTGCGTTTTAAATTAGCTATATGTATGTTTTTGAATTAAAACATTTTCATGTACTACAGCTGTTTAGATACCATATCATTTTGTTCTATGTCATCTTTATTTTTGCTGTTCCAGATTGCCATTTTTCTCTTAATATAGGGAATTTTCCGTATCCCTCACTGTAACATTTTTAGCGCTAAGCAGATGCGTAGCATTGTTTAAGTATCTAAAAAATTATCGGAGAAGAGAACGTACATCGTCCTGCCATCCAAAATTTCCATTTTTATTATTATTCTCCTGGTTTTACATAGATCTTTACGTTCTTCTCTTACATATCATCTTCATTCTCAATTATCTTTCAGTAGATTTTGTCTATATGCTCGAATTTCCTTTTTCTTCCTTCTCTATCCTTTCATGGGCCTTACAGTAATTCCTTTGTCTATGCATCTTAAGTCTCCTTTCTTCTTCCTCTTGACTTCGTTCGAGTCTTCTATCTTGAACTTCTCAGGCTGCTCCACCCACCACCAGTTTTAATCCCGCATCCCATTTCAGGTGAGCCTGCTTTTCTCATCCTTCGCACCTTTCCTTCTTCCCCACCCGACCTCCTTTTCCCTCTGCATCACCCTGCACCTCCCACGGCACCCGCGAGGCACCCCCTGCCACTACCACGCGCGCGTGAAAGGAGCGCGGCCCCCCTTTTCACCTCTTCCCGCTCCACCTCTTCGTGCGCCGCGGGCTGACGGGAATGGAGGAGTCGGGTGCTGGGATTTGCTCTTTCTTCTTCCCTCCACTCTCCCGTCTCAGGGAGTGAGTGAACGGGGAGGTGGGAGGATGCGGGGAGGGAGGGAGAGAGAGAGAGGAAGGAAGTGGTTTTGCCCGCGCGGAGGGCGAGGGTGGGAAAGGGTTAAGACGTCGCCGAAGGAATAAGGAAGATTGGGGAAGGAGGCTGAAGGCGGGCGCTGCCTTCGCTCGTTTGGTGTGTGTGTGTTTTCCTGCGCCTTGGTGCTTGTATGCGGTGCGTGGGAGAGCAGAGAAAGAGGGGGGGAGGTTCTTCCCTCCCTCGGGGGGTTGGAAGGACGGTTAGAGAGAGGAAAGGGGGTGGGAAAGGCAGTGGGAGAGTAGTGTAAAAGAGGGGTTGGTGCTGTGCGGGCGGGGGAGGCGATACGTAAGGAGGCGGCGAATCACGCGAGACTTTGCTTCGAGGTGTGGCTCCACGTCTTCTCTCGCTTCCCCCCCCCCCTTCCCCCCCTCCCCCCCACACCTCCGCCTTCTCTTCCTCGCTTTTAGGAAAAGGCCCTGGCGGCGGCGCCGAATGAAGGATTTCGGTTCGAGGGGGAGTGGGTGGGTGGAATAAGTTGGGGCGGAGTGGATTGGGAGGGATGGAGTGGCGGAATAGGAAAAGGGAGAAGGAGAGAGATGTAGGCGCGTTGTGGGGAATAGGGAGGAAGCATTAAGGCGTGCTAAGTCTTTCGTTTCTCTGGGAGGGTGGTTCCCGCCTTTATATATATATATATAAACGCGTCTGTCTTTCTGTCTGTGTTTGTGTGTGTGTGGGTGGGGATGGGGAATCGCGCCTTCCTTTCTTCTGAATCTGGAAACTCGAGGAATCTGCGAGCGCTCGGATTTCGCCGTCTTTGAGGGTTGGGCGTCATTTCATAAACGCCTCCTCTCCCCACCTCTTCCACCCTCTTCGCTCTGATCGGCTTAAATTGGCTTTCCTCTCTCTCTTGAGGGAGGGAGGGGGGAGGCAATCCTTCTCTGGGGCGCAGCCTTGGGTATCCGTCGATGTGAAGCCTTCTGCCGAGTTCTCAGAGGCTAAGGGAGAAAAATAGAAACGTATTTGTGCGCTCCCATGTCAGCCCTCTTGGAATTCGGCGAGTGGGCCTTTGGGGGCGTGCCTTGTCAGGATAATTCGCCCGAAAATCGTCTTTGATATTGTTATCCTTAGTGTTGTTTATTGTTTGGTGGTACCGCGGAATGAATAACAGATGTAACGTGAGCGGATCTAGGCAGTACTTAATGTGTAGAGTACAAAGCTGGTGGGAAAGATATTGCCTTGACATTAGATAAGAAGAAGACACTCAACTCGAAGAAAATTTCTGAATGTAACGTAAGAATAATTCTCAGGGTAAAGGCGACGCCTTTGTGAAGTCTGCATTTATTTTCAATAGTTGATTCAAGAATGTGATAATATCTTTAGTGTATGCAAGCACCGATAATGACCCTTATCCGAGTAGTAGTAAAAGTTCTCGATGTTTATTTCAATTCGATTATTTTACACCTAATATACCAGCATATGTAGTAATAATACTAATTTCTATGTCACATTAATTGACAAGGCTTAAATTTTTTATTTTGTCATACATATTTTTCGGTAAGAATCATATATTTTCTGAACGGCAAAGCTCCTTTAAAAAATCATGCATATCAATACCTGGACTACTGTTGAGTTCATACGCTCTCGCTGTTTTTTTTGCGTTTGTATACATGGAGACATGATTTTCATTTTCTCCGTTCCACCGTGAAATTGTTTTATCAAAATTAAAAACTTTTCCCTCCTGATGTGGAATATCATTGACATAAAAAAATTTTCATTTCTGTTCACCAAATTACCCTGCGTTCGACCTTTCATTCATCTACTAGCCGTGATTGCTACGAGCATTGTTTTATTTTTTTGATTCGTGCTGACGTTTTTATCCCCGGATGGATGCTCGGCAAATGAAAAATGTCAATCGCAATTTGTTACAACGTTGCCTCTCTCCCGGTCTCGGTCACCCCTTGTGCGTACACATTCCACGGTAACGTACGGCGGAGAAAGCTACCTGTCAAATATCATTTCACACTTAACCCATCAACTAAATTCTCCACTCTTGCGTGACGTGCATTACACATATTTTGAAAGTGGGGGTATTTGATTCAAAGCTGACATTTGAATGAGTTTGGTCAGTAAAATTGACTCCGCCATGGGATTGGATTAGTGCATTTGTTATCGATTAACTGGCGCCTTTTCTTTGACTTTTGTGGCATTGTTCTTCCTGTTTTGGAACTTTAAAAAAATTTCTTGCTGCATCATTTATTACAATATTTGTTCTTTAAAACGAGAAATGGTAGTGAGAGAAATTTTACCGGTGTTCCCGAGTGTTAAGGCGTATTTTCTATCCATTCATTAATCCAATTATCAAATCGGGAGATTCAGATGTTTTTAAAGTTTTAATTTTTATTAACCTTTTGTTATTGAGAACATTTATTGGATTTTGCAGTTGTAATTATATTTAATTTACTAGGATAAATCTTTTTAGACAAATAAGGGGTTTGTTTTGATGCTCCTTCGAAGATGAAAGCATCATTTGTGGGCTATAATTTGAGGTAATTTGATGGAAATTGTGTGAAATTTACAGTTTTCATTGGATGTAATTATCCACCAGATTTGTACAGAAGTGCAAAATCAAGTTTTTCATTAGCATTTTAAGGGCGGCTATCAGTTTTGGCAGCAGTTCTCTTTCTATTGTTAGCATTTAAAGGCATTCATTCAATTAATATGCATGTTATTTTCTATGACTATTTTCTAATGAACTCTAGGACATCACAGGCTAGAGGAACTTCATGTTAAGGACTTGATTTCATCGTTTTCATAATATGGTGTAGAAGCGAACATGGGTGCGAAGGCATTTTATAATAGGCTATTCTACCTTGTTGGCAAACTTTGTGGCTAGAGCAACTTCTAACTACGTAGGTCTGTTTTCGTCCGAGGAAATTACTCATTACTCTTTCATGGCTGCGAATAGTTAGCTTTGAGCGAGTAATTAACTTGATGAGTTATTCATGACTACAGTTTCCTGGGCATTTCATGTGATAATTAAACGTATTACAGCTGAGTAGAATGAGAAATTCCAGCTTCAGCAAGTTGTACTCTTAATCCTAACCTGGTTCTCACTTAGGGAGCAGCAAAGTCTATCGATAAGGAAGTGGATTTTACTCATAATGCGGAACAGCATTTCTTTGAAAATGTGAGGGGAAAATTCGTGATACCTCTTGAGACAGTTTTAAATAGTTGCAGTGTTATAAAGGCTAATCATACTATTTAAAATGAGTAAGAAATCAAGTGCACTTTGTATTTCTTCTTTCGTTGAATGAAATTTTTCTGGTGGGCGAATTTAAACTTGAAGAAGATTATTGCTTAACTATAACGCTTCTAGGTGATCAAGCGACTTAAAAACTAGGTAGTAATTTTTGAAGTTATCACTTCAAATTGATACAACGATTGAAAATTGCCTGCGTCATTGTAGTTTTACTGATAACAGGGAAATCACAGTATATATTGAAATTCGTTCATGTTCACAATTACTTTGGATAATCACTTAAATGTCGGTGTAAAAATTACGTAAATATATTTGTAAAAAGTGTATGTACAAATGTATTCGAAGTGTATTTATGTATTCCGATCATGTGTCTGTTCCACCTTACACAGCCAGATAGTCTCAAAATGTTGCAACTCATGTTGAGTCATGACTTCATTTTTGTCTGAAATCCTTTGAAATATAAGTGGTAGGATGTGTTTTTTCCTCACGAAATGGTCCTCCGCTTGCATGGCGATCGTCTCTCGTAGAAGGGGAGCTGGCATGGATTCTCCCGCCGAGATCGGGAGGGTAACGGCGGCGGCGCAGCCGGTGCCGCAAATGGCGTCGGGCCGTCATGCGCCGGGGCGCCCCCTTTGCTACGGCGGCCGTCGACGCATGCCCTGGCCCACCCACAAGATGCCGACGGCCCGGCGACGACTCGCATATGGGGGACGGGAAAATGGCGGAGGCCTGGATGGGGCGAAGGAAACCGGTATTTGTCGGCGATCGGGGACTTCAGGTCCGGATTAGCGATTGGGAAGATGTCCCGTGGAAAAGAGGTTGACGGGCACCCAAGTGGTAAAGTGGTGTGTTTCCCCGGGGTATATATTTTTACGGTTTTCTTGCCATATTTTCTATGCAATGGAGTTTTTGATTTGTTTCTATGCCATCTATGGACGTATTGGGCATCAAAAAGGCAAATTAAAAGGGATAAAAATTATTGTCAGGCATTTCAAAACAACTTTAGCTGAATCGAGGCATTGGCTTGGGCTTAAAAGTACAGTGGATCGAGATAATGTTATAAGCTTGTTCTGGCCATTGTCAAAATTTACGAAACTTCCATGCATAAAGAGAGTATTCGTCATGATTATTGCTCCAACAAGGAATCTGCTTACCGACTATGAAACCTCTTCTTTCGGTATATTTGACCCGTTTGTCTTTTACATGTGCAAGGTAGTAATTATCATCGTCACCATGGTTAAACTTCATGCTCTGTAGAGTTAGCGTTAAGCTCTTTTTTGTCACGGGTTTTTTTCTTCTGCTAGCTATGTGTGTAAGAATTGAAGCAAGATCTTATTTTACTTTTATGAGCAGCCCATATTAATATTGTCTGCAGCTTGTATGCGTAGATGGAAATCTTTAATAAGACACCTATTTTGAAATATTAACGTTATATTCAATAAGTGTAATTTTAATTTGATTTTTAGCGTTTTGCGGCCTCTAATTATGCACTATGAAACATCTTCGTATGCTTTGATGGGGAAAATTTATCTTGTAAAACGATTGCTAAATGCAACAAAAATGAAATGTTAGGATTAAGAGTGGTGAAGATAACAAATTTATTATGAGACCTCAGAATTAGGATTTTTGAGGCTCATGAATCGTCTTGTTAGTTAAATTATCGTATTAATGACACAATACTTCTATAAAACTGATTCCGGCAGGCTTTTTCTGGGGAACTCCATGGAACACTTGGTAACTTTAAAGTATTTATTAGATTTCTATGGATTTACATGAACTCTTTCCATAATATTGCCTATGAATGTGGTAGGTAATTTTATGTGAATCAAATGCAAAAGGGAAGTCTCTAGTATTTATGAGTTACGACTATATGATTAATAAGTATTTAGCAAACAATATGGTGGGCTGATTAAAACCATCAATGAATTTTTTCCTTATTTATATGAAATGATGAAGCTAGGTATGGATTATGCTAATCACTTTCTTTGTTATATACTGTTAACTTTTATTTTTAGCTAAAATCAGCGACAATAGTATACAATGTTGCCCATATTAATGCAGAAAATGGAATTGCTATCACAGGGATTTACATGGATGGAATATAATTTCTACACATTCCTTAAAAAGTCGACCATAAATTTACTTCTGTTTTCAACCCTCTTCTGTCTTAACTCCATTTGAGGCATCGCCCTTCAATGTTAACTACATTTGTTTCTGTTTACAGTTTAGTGTGATGCTCCAAGAAGATTTAAAATCACATTCAAGAACCTATTTAAAACTACTTAGTAACAAAACATTAAGGATCAAATGTATTCCATGAAAATATGCCCCATATTTATCATTAATATATTGGTTATATAATTTTATCAACAAATAAAATTAATTTCTTTGAATAGTTATTGATCACGTAAATAATACATTGGTTAATTTATGGAGATTTGGTCATGTCTTTTTTAAGAAACACAACTTCCTTTTTCCGCCGAAGTTTCGCCTTTTTATTAAGGTTTCTTCAGGGCTCAAAGAATTAACTTTCTTACTGCAACAATGGTCTTTTTTCCATTGTCGCAGTAAGAAAGTTAATTCTTTGAGCCCTGAAGAAGCCTTAATAAAAAGGCGAAACTTCGGTGGAAAAAGGAAGTTGAGTTTCTTAAAAAAGACATGGCCAAACCTCCAGAAATTAACCAATGAAATAAAATGAATGTATATTACTATTATTCAACTGTAGCTGAATTTCTTAAGGCACGCACACAAAGAAATTAATGTGCAATATATCGTCTGCTCTTCAAACTCATTCCCTTGGCTATGACTGACAAAGCGGGACACCCAGTAAAATATTCGCTCAGCTGTTTTTCGCCCCATCCACTTTCGTCTTTGCCCATTGCCACGCAAGGGGCACCACCTCGTACACCTCCATGGGATCCTTACCCTGCCCGCCCTGTTCCCTTCCTCCTTCCCACAAGACCCGCCTATGATGTGTTTTGGTCGGACCAAGTTGTCCTTTCTCTCTCTCCTAGCCGCCGTCCCTCTCTCCATGACCTGGGTCTATGTTTCCTCGAAGGCCGCTCGACCGGATCTTTGGCCTTCTGCTCATAACGGAGACTGGGTAAGTTATGCGGGGTGAACTTCATGCCACACCAGAGTGCTAAAGTGGTCGAGTGAGTGGCTGCAAATACTTCCCAAATTCGCATCGACTGTGGTGGGCACCTTCCTCCAATTCCTATTCTTCACGACTACCGTTCGCCTTATACTTCTTTCTAGTCCTTATCTTCTTCGAAAAAACTATTATTTTTCTGCTGGTGGGACACCTCGAAAGGCTAGTCTGGCCAAAGTTAGAGGTCTGTAATCTTTTTCATTCCCTAGCTTATCACTGTTTACTGGTCAATTTTCACGCCGGATTGCTTTTGTGCAACGGATTAGAAGAAACTCGATTTGTTAAAATAAAAACTGTGTGTATAGAAAAGGTACCTTTCCAGCTTCGAATATTTCAGTTTCCTTGTATTAAACAGAATGTATGAAAAGTGTTGGAATAATCAAGGCAAAATACAAATCAACACATTCATATGGGCATGTGTAATTTAATTATTTGTACAAGCAAAGAAATGGTAAGGCGCGCTTAAAAAACTTTTATCTGACCCTGGCTGAATTTAAATTGAATGACACATGTTGGCGACCTTAAAAATTAATTTTCTGTGTTAAAATTCAATGTTTCTTAGTGTTCAAGCACTTCAACCGGAAAGTTAGCAGATACATCAAGTAATGTCAATAGATCACCAATCAAGTTAAATTATTTTACGTACATAGTAGAAATATTTCATCCAAACATCCTATTCGTGCAGTCATTGCATCACTGCCTTGCAACTGTGTTTCTATTTTAAAGCTATTCTAAGGCAATTTTGAGGCTTATTTTAGTTACTGCACAGGAAATAACATCGCGATTTACTTTCAGCAGTTTTTCAGTCTAAGGCTTTGAAGTTTTACTATTAAAAGCAGATAAAAACTTCCAATCAAATAAAATGTATAAATAACCTCAAGTGTAAAAATCTAGTGGAACCCGAAAAACGAGTCTAGCAGTAATGCGAATAGTTTTTTGATGTTTTTGAACAGAATTACATGGAAAAATACACGAGTCCTCATTGCTACTTAAAAATCAAATGGAATGCAGAGAATTTTTCATTTAACTGTTTATATTTAGTTTCCCAAGGTTACTTTAGTTTATATTTCAATACGTAAAGTAACACAATCAGGCTACTTTTTCCACTAATAAAGTAAACTAATATGTTTCATACTATATAAAAATTAATGCCCGCAAGGTAGTGATGCTAATAATGCACATTGGAGGTACAACTACATAAGTGTAAAACACGCGTACAATTTTTAACTCGTAAGTAATAATAAAAAGGAACAAGTTGTGCTCCTTAGAGTTGTATTACAGAGTTTGTTTCTACAGTTTATGACTTGTTAACCAATTTCAACTTGCCCTCACGTCGTCGGATGAGGGATATTCACCGAATGTTTTTTTGTGTGTCAAAATTAGTCGTTTTGAAATATTTAATCCTTGAAAAATAAGAATAGCCTCATTACTTTTTATAACGCGGGTTGAATTCAATTGGCCATAATGACGTAAATATCATGCCGCAGAAAGAGAGCGTATTGCATGCATAAAGTTCAGATGACCATGCTTTAATTTTCCTGAAGCGGCAGAAATATTGCTTTGTAATGTTGTCAACGTGTAATTCTCTGCTTTCGGAAGACCAATTTATTATTTAAAAAAAGATGAAGCTCTACGTTTTCATCGTCACTCAACAGCACATTTGAGCAATACTGATCGTAACACAGTATTGACTTTTATTTACGAATTAAAAATCTGGCTTTGAAGGGTGCAAATGGTTTCAAACATCAATGCACCTGAAAATAATTTTATCGACCTGGTTTTCTGATCATTAAAAGTAGCAAAGGAATTAACGGTGAACGCAATTAACTTTTTAAATAAACGCAGGCAATATAAATAGTTATGTATTTTAATTTTTAATATCAAAATTTGGCTTTCAGAGTACATTTGAATTGAATTTCGGTTTGAAGACCGAGAGGCTTTTTTGAAGTTAAAATTTTGTAGAACAATCAGCTTACATTTTGTAATGCCAGTACCGAATGGATATACTATAATGGATATTATATAAAAGATAACCACTCTATCAAGGAAGCTCTCAAACTCTAGGGTCAGGTTGTACGGTGGCCCGAGCATCAACTTGCAGTCTCGAAACTTTTCATTAGGTTTTGGTACAGAGAGAATTTCAATGACCATGTTTTAGAAGAAGCCTTATCCGGCTTTTTTCCCGAGAGAAAGAAAAGTGTCAATGAAATAGATTAACACGCGACACAACTTGAGTAGCTTTACCCGAGGGATTTGTGCGATATGCTGGAAAAACAAACACCGGTTATAGAGAAATCATACTTTTCAAAGGACATAGAGTAAATTTTCAAATCCCCACAGATTAAGTCAATAGTCTGACATCTCACCAATGCCACTACTATATTATAATCTATGAATCTATAGAAAAACCAGGATATTTCATATTATTTTAATGTTTTTCTTCGCAGATATATTGATAAAATTAAAATTTTAATTGAGAATTAGAACATTGTCCCTAAAATGGTGATATAGGTTGTACAGATATTTAAATAATCTATACAGACTTATCCATCAAACCAATAAATTAATATCTTGAAATTAAAACAATTATCGTATATAAATACTCCTTTTAGAGATATCTGAGTGCATAGGTTATAACTTAAAGACCTACACCCATTAGAAATAAAACGAATCGGTGTTTTCCTAGGAAATTATAGAGAAGTTTATGTAATCGGGAAAACCATACTCCAAGGATTGGTTAGAATATAAGCAAAATGAAATGATATGAATCTTTTCCATACTATGGGCATCATCGAAGGGATAACTAATAACAGGATATTTAGGTGATCTAAAGAAAAAATGCTTAGGACAAAAAAAGTAGACTCATAGGAATAAAGTTGTAACAATAACGTGAAAACTGTTACATAAATAATATTTCTGTTCCAAGGGAAGTATAACGTGTGTGTCATCCTAGTTTTGCGGTAACCTTTGCCTGAGGACTCTTTCACTAGCTGGCCTCGAAACGCCGCATTTGGCACGTGATGGAGGTCCAATGATTGCCCCGCAATATTACCCGGCATCAGAACACCCTAATTCAACCATAGTGCCGTGTGCTTGGGATGAGTTTTAAGGTCTCCTCGGGTAGCCTCGGGATTGGCGTCAGATGGAGGAATTGCTTCTTCTTCTTGGAGGGGGTGGGGGGGGGGGGTCTCCCGGCTTGGCGGCCACCCGCACGTCACATGGGTCCTCGGGCGGCATATCCCCAAGGGGACGATATCCTGCCCACCCAACCCTTTCCCACACCCCAAGCCGACCGACCGGTCGTCCAAACCCTTTCCCTCACCACCTTCTCATCCCTTTGCCCTCATACCACTGTCCATTGAGCCCACTGCTAGGAGTCATCCTTTAAGTCAGATGGAGGCCATGCCGTCTTTATGGCGAGCCTCCTTGATGCCGATTGAGATGGCTCAAAAGACAGGACGTAATGAATTGCCGAGCGGGGAAAACCAGAACGAAATGGATTTTGTTATCCTCAGAGAAATATGAGTATACCCAGACAAATGCCATCTGATTCTTGCTCTAATAACATGTATTAGAACACATTTAGCAGGATAGATTCAGAATACTTTAAATAATTACCGATAACCTACAGTAGTCATCATCTTCAGTTTTTTCTTCCTCTATTTTAGAATATACTGTTCCAAATAATTTTTGACAGTATATAGAAAAATAAATGAACTAGCTTAAACGCCCACTGTTTCCTCAGTTCACATGTATTATCGAGTGTTCATACAAGTAGTATATCTCACCATAATATTTAATAATACTATAAAATGTTTAGTTAAATTCGTCACTTAGCAAGTAGCAAGTACAATTACTATCAATCATTTCACTGCGATAGCCATACACTGTTATCATAGCATGTTTCTTACTAATGTCAGCAAAGGCAACGTAAGAGACTTTCAGTAATCGTCATTACTCATTACCGCAACGAAAAAACTGATGGGAGTGGCCAATACACTTACACAATTACAAAAGAAACCCAAACTCAAAATATGTGGACCATAAACTTAAGGTTTCACATGAAATTATGCCAAACTGGTATTTAAATTAATTCTACGAAGGCAACTGACTGTTTCAAGAAACATTTGACCCGAAAAAGGAAATCAATGCCTTTATGGTCATAATAAACAAAATTACGTTGAGATAGAAGGTTATTTCAAGCACAATAGACATATATTTCAATGGAAAGTTTATAATTCAATTATTGCTATGCAAGTGAACCCTTGTCATGATGCGGCAAAGTTAAAATGTGCGCGCTAAATTATAGAATCACTACTGCCACTTTAACGATCACTAAATGTAGGATTTAAAAAATGTTTTTATCCAGGTAACATATCAAAGTCATTTCAATACCTCAAAAATTAACCTAAACATATTAGTATTTCATGTTTGACTTAGCGAGATTATTCTCCTAGATTTCTTCAATAAACTCAAATAAATAACCTTCAGAAAACTTCAATCAACAATCTAAGTAATTTTTATTTAAAATACACTATATATTTCCCAGAATAATTTAATATAGCCAAAGGTACAACTGTACATCATTTACAGGCTTTTTGTATGCATTTGACAACTTTGATGCACCCATAATCCATTTATAATAAGTTATAAGAGAAATGCTACCAGTAAAAGATGTCCCTTTATTGAACAAATCATAGATAACCAACGAATGTTTGATTAAGGTATTCTTCAAAATAGTGAATGAAACCTAGCTACCTAAGGGTAAAAAAATTGCTTTACTCATTCAAATAGTTTGTGTGAGACCTCAGGGTCTTAGCCCACCCAATAGTGTAAAGTCATAAAAAAGTTATTATTGCGGGAAGATTTATTTGTGGTTGAACGTTTAACTTGAAACAATCAATATTCACCATCACAAAATCAAATTCTACTGCCATGAATTTTCATATGGAGACATTTAATACACATTGCGTTTTGATAGATGGGTAAGAAACTAAATTTTCGTGCACTTTTATATTCCTTTACCGTTAAGAGCCGGTATGCTAATTCATATTGCTCTTGCTCGCCGGAGGTTTTCCGGGTATTTCATTTTAACACACATAACCAATTTCCCAGTCAGCTAATAGGGCCAATTTTTGGTGGGAACAAAAGTTTCCTTTTGTGGATAATGATTTAATTCTCTTGAAAGAAGGTTAATTTTTGGTTTAAACCCTTACACCGACGTCAGAAATACTTAATAAGCTCATAACCAAGGCCCGTGAAATCATAAATACCAATTCTATTGGAACAAGCTCCATAGAGTACATGTTAATTTCAACATTACCTTCCATTTTTGGAGGTAAATTGAATCTAAAAGCAGAATATTAGACTTAATACGTATCATTAATATTGATATTATTTTCTTGCAAGTTTTAGTGAGCAATTACTAGAGCATTCTACAACTGCATTTTTCCAATTTGTTTACGCTGAAGCGACAATTGTTTTTCAAATTTTATTTAGAAGAGAGAAGATTGAGCGCAATGCAATAATATTCAGAAGTTAAAATTGATTCGTGGATAATTCAGTTATACTAAAACAATCACATTTAAGTTATTGGTTTTTGTATACATTTTCTATTTACTGGTTGTCGTGGAAGCATTTTGAGGATTTCGTTCTTATTGTGCAAAGAAGTAGAATTACTTGTTTATAGAACCAGCGTGATCATAATATTGCCAATGTGATTAGTTTTTTATGTAGATAGATACATATTTGTGAATACCTACTGGAATAGCTCTATGTAATGGGAATGGAAGGTGAATATATTACACTTTAATTTTTTCTAGGTATTTATTGTTACAAACATGTTGTCGTTGTAAAGCAATAATATCCTCTGGTGCTGATGTTTTTGCCGTACAATATCTTTGTGATGCTGCTTTATCACGAAAATATGGGCGTGAACGTTAATATATCTAGTGAAACTTGCAGTGTTATAAATGCATCTTTCATTTAAAAGAGAATATGGGTAGCTTGACTCGTTGATGTAATTACCTGAGAGTACCCACGCGTATAGTCTTCAGTAGAATTTCCTCTTGGTAATGTTATTGGCTTTGCCTGTTCATTACAATGGCATTTACCGTAAAACTATGAAAACTGGTCGCTTATTGAGCAAAATACTTACGAAGTTAAAGGGCTTAAATTTGTAAATATCGCTTTGCATGAATTATCTCTGTTTCGCGAGAAAGAAATATAATTTACAATTTTAATCGATGTGTATTAAATAAATCACTTGTGACTATCACCCAAATGAACGCACAAATGTGATATGGAGATTCATTCGATGAAAGACATGAGAGTTTTCTGTTACTTATATGCTTGAGTCAGGGTAAGAAGTCCTATACGAATTAAAGCATTTTATTGCCATATAATCAATTTTTATTTCCTATTTTGAAATAATAATCAATAATTTCCAATTTTGGCATTAAGATGCATAAAATTAGCTATTATACTAACAAAACTAATCTTTCCGTGATACAGGCGTCATTATTAAGTGTGGAAAAATATTTCAAATAGCAAAAGAATATGCATCTTAACATGCCGGAGGTAAAAAATGATAATTTTTGAAATTGTACGTAAGACTTAATTTTCTCTCCTCATCATGAACATGTTCCATCGATTGACATAGGCATTGTTTACTTTGCTGCCAATGGCTGTCAAAATATTAATCGCTAGATACCTGGAATAGCAGTAGTGATTTTCAATTTAACTCCATCGTGATAATACTTGCGGTCTATGAAAACTCGAGGCCATTTGAAAAGGTAGAAGAGCAGTGAAAATGGAATAGGTCGATGCATGTCGTGAGCTAAGTTGCAGTTCACCTGATTCAGTACACAGTTTTATCCGAAAGCCAGTGCATTGCCTGCAGTCGGTGTAACCATACCTTTTATGACCTTTAATTAGTAACCTTAAGTTATTTTTAACGTTTGTATGGTACAGTAACTCAATCATTTATTTCCTATTTAGCCATATTTTTTAATGTTGCGTATCCCCACAGAAGATCATTCTCCATATCACATTCTAGTGGTGGCTTGCTGGCACCTGCAATTTACACTTTAAATATAAAAATGTGCCGATACTTGCTACCATTTTTACCCCAACCTTTTACCAAAGATTCGTACTTCGTATCTTCTTGCGCTCTCCCATACATTGTCCACCTACTTTACAAACTTATACATTTTAATAATCTTTTGTTGTGCGACGAGAAAAGTAAAGATTACATTTTATCATTTTATGTCAAGTTTGCCCCCTGCTTGATATCACTAAATGCCCTCGGCTTGTATTTTTATTTCTGGGGTATGCTTCGAGTTTAAGACATACCGTGAGATTTCCGTATGCCTAATCTCATACTGTCCTCTCTACCCATAATCATATGACTTCTCATCATCTTTTAGTATGCATATGAAGTTTTGATGTTTTTGTTTCATGGATTTACCTCCAATCAACCTGTCGCATGCACTTCACGTGAATGCACTCGTATTCAATCAGCATTTGCGGAGTGATGCTTTGAGTTTTGCCGCCCTTTTGGGCCATCCACGCTCGGCCTCTCTCATTGGACGGCGGGCAGGGGGGGGGTGTGGAGGGTGGCCGAGGGGAGTGGGGAGAGTCTGTGGCGCTGGCCAGACGAGCGGAAGACCGAAGCGGTGTGTGGCGGGGGTTGTGAGTGTGTGTGTGTGAGTAGTAGTGTATGGACGGCGGCGGGCCGAGAGAAGGGAAAAATGTGTCACGAGGAGGGTGAAAGTGGACGGCCGGACGGGGAGGAGGGTGGGGGGGGAGGTTGAATGGGAGGGTGGGCAGCGTCGCGACGCCACGGACGCGTGGGAAAACGACCTCACGCCCCCCCCCCCCTCCTCCCTTGCGCGCACTCACTTCCCCTCCCTTCATTCACCGACCGCCGTGCTCGGGAATCCTCGGCCGCCGACAGTCGCTTCGGCCGCGAGGGGAAGAGCCCGCGGCTGCTGGTCATCCCCCGGCCCCGAAAGAATTTGACTCGAGTGCAACTCGTTTTTCCCTTTTATCTCCTTCTTCCCACGAAAGAGAGCGATCCCTTTCGTAACTCTTTCTGTCCCTCTGAACTCCCAACCCTTTTTCCCTTTTTAGACAGAACTTTTGCTCCGCGACCCTTTCCATACTTCCAGTTGACCCTCACCCACGGGCCCTACTGGCCCTCTCGGACCTTCCCTTTTCGGATCAGGATCGCTCCTTCCCGCCAGGGAAACTTTCCCTTCCTTCCCCTAACTCACTCCACCATGGATTCACCCTTTCTACTTTCACGGTCACTCTATGTCCCCTGGCTCCGAGCCCCGGACGTCCTTATCCCCCTTTCCCTCGCCCATCGGACCTTCCCGATTCCTGTATTCGGCGGAGGTGTCCAAACCCTCGATCCTTTTTAATGCTTCTTTCTCTCTCCCATGTGCCCTGCTAGGATCGCCGTTTCCCAGTCCGACCCGTCCCTTTTTTGAGGATAAGGAACATGAGTCCTTTTCTTGAGACCTTTTCCCATGAAAGAGTGTCAAAGAATGCTCTCTTCCGCTCGGACGCCGTTTGCCTCCATTGCTACGGTTAACTTCCACAATAAGGCTTTTAGGGAACTTTTGGATAGGACGACCGGAATAAAGTACGATTGCTCTGAAGAGCTTACAGGTTTGTTAAGCAACGTTAACGGAACAAGACCAGACTGACCAGTTGCACGAATGTTGGACGATGTGGTGTTGTGAAATTTTCCACTTTTATAATGCTGATCATTCCCGCCAGCTAAAAGCGGCTGCATTGTGAAATAATTTGATCAATTATTCATTTCATATTATGTTCAACTTTTATGTCTTTGCATCGTTTTCTTAATGCTAACAGTCGTTTCCTATTATTTTTACCAAAATTGTATTCTTACCTGCAAGAATGAACCATTTTGTCTTAGCGGTGTCTCTTCGCATCCTGGAGATTTCAGATTATTGCTATGACATTCTTTTTTCCCCTGGAAAAAGAATTTTGGGTTTTCAAAAAGTCTCAGTTTCCAATAAGATCCCAGGACCTTGGGTACTTCCATTAAGATTAATTTCCCGGATACCTGGATTCCTTGAAACATTTTCCTGTTCCTGTGACAGGAAAAGACCCTTCTACCACAACCCTTTTCTACAACTTTGACTTTTACCACAACTTCCACTAATTCTCTTCTAATAACTTCTTGTGAAGTATAAGATGCCATAATATCCGTTTAAATTATTCAATAAAGAGTTGGGTTTATTTTTTGCTTAAATGCTTGTTTTATTAGGCACTAATTTATTTTAGTTTTTACGTAGCAGCATTTATTTAAATTCTGTGTCGCTTTTTATGCGTTGGAGTTTGATTCTCCATTTAGGTAATAGTTCTAGTCCTGAATTATTTATTTTATGGGGTAAGCCAGGGAATGGTGTTCTTCTGCATATTCAGATGCTAGTTTTATTTAATTAATAGTTTTACTTCTGCAATTTAACGGTTTATGAAATATTTCATTATTACGCCACGTGTCTACTGAAGCGGTTTGATTGGTGAACCTGCCGTTATTTGCTTTACATGTGAAGAATAGCCCCAAAACGATGTCTAAAATCTTCCTTGAAAGGTGAAAAAAATAACGACGGAAGATACACTTGATATAATTATAAAGAGAGCGGATACATTTAATAATAGTAAATTTATTTAATGCTAAAACTCATATCTCAGTAGCAATTTTCCCGCTAATTTTGCGATACACCTATGTGTATCAATGATCCCTTTCACTCGGCTAGTTCATTGCCATGAAATATTTAATTTTCAATCGCCGTGAGGAAATGGTTTTCCTAGCCAGCACGTTTTTATTAAGCACCAGAGACTTATGAAATTTTATGTTATGAGTTCATCTTTGAAATGGGTTATAAAGTATAACCCTTTAGTTTTGGTATCAAAAAAGAATGTGGCCATTGCAAAAAATTGTTCAATTGACGCTTGCCCACCCAATATCCTCCACAGTCACTCACATCACCTGGTGTATTGAGTTTCATTTTCCTAGCATGTCGTCCCGTAACCTCGCCCGCCCTTCACTGTCCCTCACCGGACACATGGACCTTTCACTGTTCACGGCCCCTTTTCCCCACCCTTCTCAGACACCCGAAATCTAGGGAAGCTTCTCCTTTTCCATTCGTAACTTTTACGGACCAATTCAACCTTTCCCTCGCCCGTTATCTTTCTCCCATGGCAACCCTTTCCTTTATCCTCTTCCACCCTAGTTTCTCCCTTCCCTGTTTGACCTACCCACTCCTTTGCAACAATCATCATAATAACATTAGGCCGCGCACCCGAGTCTTCGCTCCAACTGGCTCGCATTTCCGCGGCGATTCCACGAGAAACGGGCTCTCCTCCATTGTCATTCCGCCGATCCCCAAAAAGCCATGGTCACTCTTGTCCAACCCACGAACTTGACCCGGTTTCGCTTCGCCCAGCCCCCCCTTCCCCCGCCCGCTTTCGGTGTCACTACCCCCCTGACCCTTCCCGCGAGGCAGCCGAGGGGAATCGGCGACGGGTCCATCCGGTTTGCAAGGGTATACTGTGCACTCACAGGGTTCTGACCCCTTCCCCCCCCCCCTCACCCATCTCTTTACCCTTTCGCTACCTTTTCCCTGTGTCCACCCCTCTTCTTTTGGTCTTATCGCTGGAAAAGGTGAATTGCATTTATGTTTGTCCCTTCTTTCATTTCATACTGCACTATTCTTGGCATTATTCCGTCGTCAGAGGGAGAGAGGATAGAAAAAAATGGTTACTGTCCTTCACGAGGTCTTCCGTCTTTGACGCGGTGGCCCTTTAGGGCAAAACGCAACTCCGGGGATAAACGGGCTTACTTTCCCATAAGGATTTCCCGAGAACCGTGGGATTGACCAATTTAACCTCTCAGCCACTCTATCTTTCTCCTCCTGCCCTTTCCTTCATTCCTCCCCACAATTCCCTCGGCTTCTTTTCAATCAGAAGTGTGCCCCTCCATCTTTCTACCTTAGAAGTTGAAATTCCCGTTTTGAAGTCGGCCACAGTCCATCCAATCCGCGTCCAGCTGTATTTCTCATGGCACGGAAATGAGTTCAGTCCTCGAATTTCTGAGCGTAGAGTCAGACGTGAGACTTAGCTCAAGCACAGTGGAAGGCCGTCGCTTGGACTCGGGTGAGTACAGATCTGACAGTAACGCACCGCGTTCGTATTTGGATTACTTATACAGCACTATTTCCAATATTATTGGAGTTATTGTCAATTGAAAATTGACCTGCTGTATTGAGGGAAACATTTCTCGGCTGTGTTCATTTTTCTTTTGTTCCGGTTACCGATGCATTTTTTAAGTTTTGCCACAACATGGGGCGTTATAGACAAGCGTTACGTGGGAAAAGAGGCATTATCACCTGCGCCAATGACTTACTGTTCCTTATAGGCTGGACTTGAATGTTTTGAATCACACTTTTGCCATACTTGAAATAATCTCGCAGGAAATTAACTCATTTTGAAATCAAATTTAAATTTAGGCGTAATGTCGTCAGTATAGGCGTACTTGCAGAAATGTATTTATTGTTGAAAGAATCTTGAAAGGGATGATTATGTTTGGTGGCGTATTTATCAGTACCGTTCACTATTAATTGATGAAATGGAGAACATTTAATAGCTATTTTGTATAAAACATTTCTCAGCAGAATTTGCGCTGTTTGACCGAAATGTGATAATATTTTAGCACATTATCCGTTTATTCACAATAAATATCGATCGTTGAATTTCAAAGAGATATTGGAATTTTTGCTCAGTTAATAAGTTAGAAATGTACATACATTTTTTCCGTATATTTGAAATATTGTTTATTGTATGGCTTTTGGTTCTGCGATTAATTATTTAGTATGAGGCAACAGTTTCGCCGTTCTATGCTGCCGGCTTCGTCGAGCTATTAAGAACAACAATGGTATTTTTTTTAATAAATAAACAATTCCAGCAGTTGATGATTTTGAGAAGTAAAAACTTAATTTCGAAGAAGTCTCTTCCAGGTATAAGGGAGTTTATAACTATCCGCTCTATTGATATTATTTGGTCTTTTTTCTATTTCAATCACCTCCCTTATGAGCCGCGGAAAGCAACTGCTTTCTTTGTGTAGTACTCTAGCCGTCTCGATGACAATGGCGTGACCCTAACGTAGTGTGCTCAGCCACGGCAGAGTGATACCAGTCTTTCTTCCGTATTGCACGCTCATGTTCTTTTAATCGGCATCCAATTGCTCTCTTGATCTGCCCCACATATGATCTTCCGCAACTGCAGAGAAACTGTTGCCTGATACTAAATAATTAATCGCAGAACCAAAAGCCATACAATTAACAATGAGCTGCGAAAATGTATAAAAAAATTTATTTGAAATATTGTTGTTGTTTGAAATTCTGATTTAATAAAAGTTTGTTTTTTGATGTTTAAAAATGGAAAAAGGTTCCGGTTCATGGCTGACGGAAGGTCACGCGGTGCCGGAAAACTAGATTTTTTATGCTTCCTGATAAAGGATTATTGAGATATTCCGCAATTATTAATGGCGAACATTATTATACTCCGACAGTTCATTTTTTTTCTCCATATTAGGCATATTTCATAAGAGCCTTTTATTTCAATTTTCAATTGTCGGCTACATGATTAATGTGGAAAACCATGGCTTGTGCAGCTTGAGTTCGAATTTAAGTTCATGAATTCTACATCTACAAAATGCCTGGCAAGCCACCTCAAGGGTGTGTGGCAGAGGGCTTTGCTAGCCGATGGAAACTCACCTGAAGATCCATTAAAATATTACAATTAATGATCGATTAATATGTACGGATTGAAATATTTTCATCAAAGCTTGGAATTTAAATTAATTTCAATTAGATCGAGAGTTATGCGTTCTATCTATTGTGAATTTGTTTTCTTAAAAAAGCCTTACGTTATCAATTTTGACTTCGCAAATAGATAAAGAATATATTCGATTTATAGTGCTGAGAAACAGATTTGCAATTTGTTCTTTCTTTCAAGCCCGAGGAGAGAGAATAGTCTGTGCATGACAGAGTTTATTTTCCTTGCATATCACAGTGCTGGCCTAATTTTTACGCAGAGGTGGAGTGTATGCGGATATGCTTGAAGTAAATCAAAATGGGCACTTTGTTTAGCGTTGCGTGCAATATGCGATGGAGGCTCCCCAATTCACGTCTCACTCAAAGGTGATTTGCTGCAAAATCGTCGATCGCAACCAATTTCCTCGAACGGAGGAGGGGGAGCTTCTTTTTTCAATTTGTTTGGAGTTAATTGGACTTGCTTTGATATTCTTAGCCTCGCATTCCTCCCTCGAAGTGCTCTTCATTAGGCCCCTCATTTGAAGTTACCCGATAATGAAGCAATATTCCTCGTGCGGCTTCGCTCAAGTACCGTATTCTGGAGCTACATCTAATTAATCTTCTTACGAAATTGAATAGGAAATTTGTAACCCTGTCAATTCGACTTAACGGAGGAGTTTCCCCGAAAAAAACTTTGCTCCAAGTTGTGCGGATGCGAAATAATAGGAATGGATCTCGTTAAGCGTCTGAAAGTGGAACTTCGGCTTACACGCCAACGCAGCCGAACTTAGTACTAATTTGCAGAAATGTCCACCAGAATAAGACGTAGACATTTGAGGTTGTGTACTTTTATCATCAAAAACTCCAAATCAATTTAAATAATACTCAATTTTTTATATACCTATTAGATACTCCAGTTAAATTGCGAAAAATCGTAAATTATGGTGTAGCTTATTTAATTTATTGTAACAAATCGATTACAAATCAAAATTTAAACAAGTAATTACGTTATTTATTTTCCATTTCATTATATACATTCATTTTTATTTTTGATAATGGGTTCATATGCCTTTCAGAGATTATTTTGAAATACATTTTCACAGTTTACAGCAGTTATTAATTTTAATGTAGTGTAGGTATCTGTATATTTATAATGATTATATTTTTTTTAGGATAGCGTGCAGGTTTGAGAACTAAATATTATTCTATAAAAGTGAATCAAGCTTAATTTTGTGGATCGCCATGGATAAATATTATCTATTAAACTTCTCTTAAAAAGGCACAAAGAATGGCCATATTAGTCATATTTCCTTCTCCTTCTGACCACTTTCTTCGAACATGTTTCTTACTATTGAGAATTATTTCCCTTATTTCAAATCGAAGATTGGTTTGAGTTTACTTTGGAGCATTATCTCTGATATATACGATGAAATTTATATTATTGATTTTACATCTGTTTTGCAGGAGTAGATAAGCTCTCCTGTTTTTTTATTTTTAGGAGTAATCGAAGTTTTGATCGAACGTTATTGGTTTTAACTCGGCACTTTCAAGGATATTGTTTCTTAATCTAAGACCGCACTAACAGCTACGATATTTTTTCAACCGTAGCCTCCACCAACCCAAACGCTGTTTATGTTCAATGCAGTGTTTGGAATAAAAATCTTTACCGACAAATCGAACACGTCGTTGCGTCGCCTATTATGGACACGTGCTGTCAAGCGTTCGTTTGGAACACTGCTTATTATTCTTCTTCTCTCTGGCCTCGAAGTGTCCTTTCCTGAAATCAACCCTCCTCAAAATCCTTTCCCGGACACCATTATGCACCCGCCACATTGCCTTCCCACCCACCGCTCATTCCCCCAGCCAAACATCTCCTCCCCATCGCCTCTCACGGCCTCTAACGAACCCTATCCTGCGCTGCCTCGAGGCGGCACACATATATTCTAGGACGCTCCTCTCTCTCTCTCTCTACGTGTATATCTCTCTCTCCTTGGGGTGAATGGTGGGGGATGCAAGGCTGCCGCCCCTCGGAAAGACGACTGACTCTTCCCCATCCCGGAAGAGATAGGCGGCGCGGAAGAGGAATGGCTGCCGCTCCCTTAGCGATGCTGCTTCTCTGCTCCTTCCACACCCGATTTCTCCTTCCATCAATTTAGAGACCTCCCATCTTCCACCCCCTCTGCGCCTTCTTTGCCTCGCCCTCAACGTCAAGAGTTCCTCCCGCCCGTGTCACATCTTGATACATCCCCGACGGGAGACGACGTCGTAAATGAGATTTCTAGCTCCTCGAGGACATTTCAGTTTCCTCAATTTTTAATGTTTGCCTAAAATTTATAGTATTCACGAACGCAGTTATAATGCAGATTAGAATCCATACAAAGTAACGCGGGAATAGAGGTTTTAGTTTCCGATCACAGAGGCTGACTGTGTCTTCCGTTCCATTACATGTTAAGGAGGCAAACTCTTTCACATCATAAGTTCAGTCAAATTAAGGTCTTATCATGTCATTTGATATTTTAATGTCCAATTAATTATTCAAGCTATGTATTATTGGCAAACTAATCAGTTGGAAGGAAAGTGGAATGTTGTATCACACCAAAGCTATGTCGTTTATGGTGAGGAGATGAATTTTAGGATGCCGTTCTTACTCACTCTTACCTATACCGCCTTTTCAGTCTTATTCATCTGTCACGTATTTCTTTACATTATAGGCTCTAGATAGCTACGGTGAAATCACAGCAACCATGTTACTTATTGGACTCCTTCGAAACATATGACCCGTGGAAATTATGTTACTCATTATGGGCACGTGCTGTCAAACATTCTTTGGAATAATATTTCTTATTCCTCTCCTCTAGAAAATAAAATGCCACCCTTGGTCGGTATGGTGGTTGGGCATAACGTAACGACTGGTTTCTGCATTCTACTACACCAATTGGACACCTTATTATTACACAAATTAATTGTTCCACTGAAAATATCTTTCAGGGGAATCATTTTATCTTCATAGCCTAACTATCGCAATATTATTATTTCTCATACAAGGGCCAAGCTAATAGTCTTCTTATTCCTGCTAAAGTGAAACATTTCGGATTGAAACAATATAATTTGGTTTTACTTGGGAAGATAACACAATGTGTCAGGAATAATCAATGAAAACTGAAAAATGTACAATCAATCGTTTTACTCGGAGATCAGCCAAGCGAAGTTTTCAATACCCAAACCTATATACATTGTTTTATCATAAATGAATCATTTCAGTATTTTTGTTTTTCATTTTTTCAGTTTATATCGTATTATTTTTCTATTTAAATTTTCTTATTTTACTTTCTCGCTTATCTTTCATCACGTCTTCACTATTTTGTCGGAATGGCCTCAACTATCCGTTACTTTCGTTCTCCCGATACTTATTCAGATATCACTCCCATTTCTGCTTTTACTACGTACGATATCTTTCACCACTGTGACATTTCTTCCTTCTTCGTAATCTCTCTCCCTCTGTTTCGCACTCTGATTGCACTGGCATCTTATCTGACATCCCTATTTCGTGTCACGCGTACTTAATCTCAGGTTTCTGTCTATCCGAGACCAAGTTCGGCGACTGATTCCGATATTTCGTTCCTCTGACGCCCTTCCATCCATTCCTCTCGCTTCCTTGATCCGGGCATCCTCTCGCTCCCTCTCCCTCAATTCCCCTTCGTCATCACTCTCTTTTGCCCGGCCACCCTCTTCCGCTCCACTTGCCGCTCGCCCCTTCCCTTTCTCCGCGTTTTATTCCCTCCCTTCTTCCCCCCTTCATCATCATCTCTCCCGTTCCCCGACTTCTTCACTCCCTCTCCCCATTATACGCCTGCCTTTTTCCCCCCCCAAGGCCTCTTCTCATATTGACATTTTACTCCGCGCGGAAGTGCAAGGGAGCGTGATGGTGGTGGCGTGGTGGAGGTTTGGAGAAGTGCGAAGGGGGAGAGGGAGGGGAAAAGAGTTGAGACGAGATGAGATGGGAGCGAATGAGAAGAGCCCCCGGTTTCCTTACCGCTTCGCCTGCTCCTCCATCCAAAACCCACCCCCCGCCATCACTCAGGTACCCCTGGAATCATTCCCATTATGTGGCGTCGCCCCCTCGTCGTCTTTCTCCCTTCATCCCGCTTTCTCTTTGTCTTTGCGCTTCCTATTCCTTCCACTCCACCTCTCACTCGTTTCCACTCCTTCTGTCTTTCTTTCCTCTACCTCCCCCTCATCTCTCTCTCTCCCCCCCTCCCCACTCCAACACGAACCTGAACACCATACCTTCTCCCACCCCACTCCTCCAAACGTTCCACCTCGTCATGCCTAGGATACCTTCGTGCCATCTTTTCCCGTGTCGATGAAAGACCGGGGAAATATTAGTTTTACCTGGCACGTAAGCAATTGTTTTCTCTGCTTTCTCATATTTATATTAATGTACTTCCGTAATTTATTTTAAATTTACTTGTCCCCATTTTCTTATGTATTTAGAATTACAGCAATGGTACATATCTATATTCTTTGATTTTGGAATCTTTTCTATCGTTGTACCAGCGTTTATGACTATTTTTTTCTTAGCTTGACCAAGTTCTTAAAGATAAAATTACCCCCACTTACACTTTCTTTCCATTATTTTATATTAAAGATAATATTAATGCATCGGAAACGCTTTGAAAACGCATGGAGGAAATTCAAAGATATTTTCATGGTAAATATTGACGACATTAAATTAAATTTTGGAGTTTGTATCATTATCCATGCCATTGCTTCCTATTTTTCCCTGCCGTTTATTTACCTAAACGTTTCGTATCTTAAAACGCTTCTGCACTCGAAATATAAGTATTTATACTGCATGATTTGCTATGTGTAATAAAATATGCTTAGGTTTTTTTAAAAATATGCATTGGTTTTGTACATTGTGGCTCTTTCGGTGGGTTAGTTTTATTTATTAAATTCACTTTCTTCTTTCAGCTGGAGGGTCTTAAACTTGAACTTCGAAGTTTTTATAAAAACATGCAATCCGAGAAATGTATTACTGTATCCTCCGCAATACCAAATTTTTCTCAAATACTAGTTGATCTCTAATAAAATTTCCCTGAATAATATTTCTCTTCCATGTTTGGATGTTTAATCTTCTCGTTTGCTAGAATTACTATAATAATCTTTGTCAAAAATCCAATTTTGGGTTTGTTGCCCTCTGCATTTTATTTCTTTTTCAGCTAATCGCTCAATTCTTTTGTCTTTATTTTCATGCCCCTCATAATTTGCCGTTTTGCTTTTCCTCGGTATCCTCTTCGTAATTTTTCCTTTAATTTTTCATTCATTGTTCTTTTATGTTTCGAAAAGGATTCATTAAACTTGTTTCTTATAGTTCACTTAGTTTACATAAAACATTTTTCTCTTCACTTCTTCGTGGGCGGAAATAACTTGTATGATTAATTAAATTTGCAAATAAAGCACCCGGAACCGATGCTGGGTCATGGTTCCTTTCGACTATGCTCCACGTACGGTGTATGCACATGGGGCGTTGTGCTTCTTCCTCCTCCTCCTAGCCTTCCTTTTGTGGTACTCGCCTCTCCTTCGATTTGCATTTCTTCTCCTCGGAAAAACATCTCCGACCTCGCCCGTGCTGCACTGCAGTACGCCTCGCAATCCGTCTTATTGAGCCATGCCCCACTCCCCTCTCCCTCCCTCCACCTCACGAGCCGTCTTCTTCCTTTCTCCCGCCGCCCGCACCCCCGCACCACTCCTTCCCCGCTCCTTCTCTCCGTCCACATTAGGAATTCAACCGCCTAGCGCTCTCTATAAATTCCTCTGCATTTCTCCGACGCCGCGTTACACCGATGGATGCATGGATGGGATTTCACCGAGAGGAAGCTTTGATATTACGGCGTGCATGCCGTCTTAGCCGTGCGCCCGCTTCCCGGTGCATAAAATTAGGCAGGTTTCTTGGGTCTGCGCGGAAAGAGGAGTAAATTTTCGAAGCTGGAACGAATGCATCGGTGGAAGTTATTTCTCTTGAGGGTACGGTGGCGTAGTCTTCATAGCTGATGTATTTTTACTTTTTATATAACCTTTTACAAGAATTTTGAGAAATATTAATAAAGTTGTCGGAAGAATATTAATCGGCTTCTCTTTTTTATTATTTTAACGTTTTTCGTCCTGACTAGCAGAGGACGCAAAACGTTGAATATAAATTACAAAATAAACGCAGAGGAGCGGAATAATTTTCTTCATAGTATGAATACCTGTGGACATTTTAAAATTAAATAATTACAGTATCGTTTGCAGGCTTTACTGCTCAAGCTATGTGTTAACGTTCATGAAACCGACAGAATGGTGGGAACAAATTTTCTCGAACGATGATGCTTTAGGTGGAAATCGAGGCTATTCTCACAGAGATGTTCCCTTACTCAGGGAAAATCAAACAATTATTATGACAATTTAATCTACCTGAATGATTCCTAAGTGTGCCTTTACATGGAAATAGGCATGAAATCCTATACATCAATACACATGCGTATTTACTATTTTTATATCTTTTCTCGTGTTTATAAAACTGTTGAACTCACGTGATTTAAGCACGACTAATTTTCTTATTTACTGGACTTTTTCACATTTCAAAGTGCCTCCTTCCATACAAGATTATTTTTTTAACTCTACGTGCTTAATGATATTACAGTCGTTTGCTTTGTGGTTTTGTATTTTAAATATATTTTGTTGCTTAACTATGTAGATGAATCTAAGGACTCATTCTCGGGAATGGTACTCAACTGTAAAGCACTTGCAAATAACTTTTACATTAAATGCTTCATTTAATGAAGAAAGGTTACCTCTTTTTTGCCAAGTTTATACTTTAATAAACGAAATAAGGAAACATATTATTTCTAATATTTTTAGCTCTGAAAATTTTTATGATGAGCTGGAATTGACTGAAAACCTGTTAATGGTATTTTTTATATCAAGAGTGATATGGGTATGGAATGGAAGAAGTATACACTGAATGTAGGCTTTAACTGAATGTGTTTTTATTTGAAGGATTTGATACTCTTCCGACGAATGGCTGATGTAAAGAGCTCTCGGGCTCCACACCGGGTCAGGCGTCCATGGTGTCCTAAGGCTTCCATGGCGGACGACGCTTCGAGGGAAGACTTTCCCATCGTCTTCAGGGGTGATTAATTATGTGTTTCGTTGTTGTTTAAGGCTTCCGGTAATTCCTAAGGGCCTTTTAACTTAATGAGAAGTTTGACAAACGAATCGTTTAATTCGTTGTGTTTTATACTTCCTGCCTAATCGCTACGGGCGCGTTGGTCTCAGGTGGGTTCCTTATTGTCGCTTTCTTACCGCCGCAACTTGCGCCACTTCACGTCTGTCCTGTTTGGTGCATGGAGTTGGTTGAAATCAAATGGTGTATAATGAAGAAGGTTTTTCATTTAATGTATTAGGTTGAGATATTTTCATGTCAAAGGGCTGATTTCGATTTGGCCTCAACGGTCCACTGTTTTACGATAAGCACTGGAACCATTACTGGAGGCATTTAGGGAACCAAAAATATTATTTAGGCTGTTTTTTAATTTAGAAAGGGACGGTTTGTCAGCATGATATCCTATGTGGGCTCTCTTATCAATTGCGCTCACGCGAACTAACTGGCAGTCTGATTTGGCGTCGTATTAATGTAAAGGCTGCGAACTCTACCGATGAAAGTTGATAAGTATGACATCGTGACCCTATTTGAATTATTTACTCACGTTCTAAAATCCAAAGCCCTTCTTTATTTAATACATATACATAATCGATTCTTTCTCTATAGTCCCTCGCCCAACAATTCCTTCTTCTTCCTTCAAACAACAACCTCTTAACGACCTTTTTTTTTAAAAAAAAAAGAATCAACATTCAGCAATTAATAAATCATAATTTCTTTTAAAACATCAATGAAATTATAATAAATAACTTAAAATAAACGGTGCAACCATAATTTAAATTAAGAACAATAAAACTTCAAACAAATCCACGCGATCATTTATAGCGGGGTAAGATACGACACGACATTACATGAGGCATTATAAAAACGAGCCTTAGTAAGATATTACATTTTTTAAAATTAGAAATCGGTGATAGCATGCTGTATCTATCGGCGATGTTCCTCCATCGTGGCGGCCATTTATATATGATCATTGCCCCGCCCTTCAAACAAAACGGGCTCTTACCGAGGAAGTGTCTCATCCCGCGCCGCGCTCTCATCTAGTACAAGCCCACCAGCCTCGCTCCTTCCCACCACTCTTCGCATCCTTTGTGCCGCCGTTGTCATTATGGCGTCTCCTTCTACTCTTTCCCTTCTGCCCCTCCCCCGCGCCACTACCCCCTTAAACCCTCCCGCTCCTTTCCGACCCTTATCTCGTCCCCCGTGAGCCCGTACCTCGTCCTTATCCAGGCATTTCCAATTTCGTTCCTACTTTCCCTCTTCATCTCCTCGAAAACCCTTCTCAACCTCCCTCCCCCCACATCCCTCCCCCCCACATCCCTCCCTCTCCTCCCCTCCCACATCCCGCCCACCCCCAAACACATACAGACACACACAGACCCACACAGACCCACACACGCACACACTCCCGCGCTCGGGGAGCTAGCTCTCTCTCTTCCACGAAAACCGTTTCCACCTTTTACCCACTCAACATCCTTTCCGCATTTTCCCCCCTTTCCTTTGCCCGCCTTCCCTTTCTCCCACCCCCCCCATCTTCACCACCTCCTCCCCCCGCGGAAACCCTTCCCCTTCCTCTCCTGTTCCTGCACCCTCACACTACCCCCCCCCCCTCTATCCCCTTCGCCGAAGTCGGTTCAGGAAGCTTTGCCAAACAACAGCGCTTCGTCTCCGTTCAGAAAGATAAAGAGAATGTGTGGGCGGGGAGGGGGCGGAGGAGGAGGAGGCTGGGCTTGAGGGTGGGGGGGAGGGGCGGAGGGGTAGGAGGAGGTAGATAGGACGAGTCTGAAAGTGGGCATGGCGGGGGGAGGGAAGGGAAGCTTTTACTTCCCATCCCCTCCACCACAATCCTTCAGCTCTTTCTTCCGCCTCCATCTCCCTCCTCCATCCCGTCCAAATTTCTTTCCTTCCGTCCCCCTTTCTGTGAACCCGCTCCTACCCATCTCCAAGAAGAACGCCCTCATATTCTGCTGCCGAGAGCCTCCCCACCTCCCCACCCTTCGCACTCCCCCCGCCTCCTCCGCCTACTGCTGCTGCTACTCTCGCAATATCTCTTCCCGACGATGGATGTCTCTCCTACTCTCTCTCCTGTTTCCAATTAATGGGCTCGAAGGGAAGGAGGTTTAAAAGGGAGGGAGTTAGTCGTGCGGTGAAGAGATAGTTGCGGCAGAAAGAAACACGTGGAGAGGAGGAGGCCTGGGACCGCGCCCGAGTTACAGCAACTCGCCCCTCCCTCCCTGCCCCCCCGATCCCACCCCCAACCCTGCCCCGCCTCACCCTTCCCAGTCCCCCGAGAAAATCCCTCATCTGCTTCTTCTTCTTCTGCCTCCTCCTCTCTTCCACCCTCCCTCCCTCCCTCTCTCTCTCTTTCTATCAAACTCTGATGTTTCCGAATTCCGCCGTCTCGAAGGTGGCAGCGGGGCCGGGGAACGCGGGAGGGTTTGAAGGATGCGTGGTGCTGCCGCCGAGTCCCACGGGGTGCTGTGGTGCTGCCTGGTGCTTCCTTACCCACCGTTACATCCGCCTCCTCCCCTACGCCGGGACCTCCTTCTCCCCGCCACCCTTCACCTCCTCCCGATCCCTTCCTCCCCCTTCTCTGCTTCAGCGTTGATTCTCGTGGCTGTCTTATATTTAATATGCTCCGCTTCCACGGAGAGCGGCTCCTCAAACATTAATGCCTCACATATTCGAGGCCTGTGCCTTTTTGAACTTCTCTAATATAATGACTGCGTTGTGCGCACGCCAAAACTAGGAATGCAATTAGCGTCGTCAGATCAGCTGAAGTTTCCTCGGAAATTCCTAATTGGAGCGGCGCTAAATTTGTGCCATTATTCGTTTCATTCGAGCACACTCTCGCGAGTTTTGATGCCGCCTTAATGCGTTTACGCCGAAGTGATTTCCGATGGTGGTTTTTAGAGTTGTGCTTCATTCATAACTTAAGTATTTTACATTTTTTTAAAGTATTTTATTTCGGAAAATGAGATAAAACGTATGAATGTTTATTTGTTTATTTTTTATCAGAGCTTTATGTGATGTGAAACACACCTGCGTTAACGCCGAAGTTATTTACGATGGTGGTTTATAGGGTTATGCTTCATTTACAACAGAAGCATTTTACTTTTTTAAGTATTTTCTTTCGGAAAATGAGATAAAACGTATGCATGTTTATTTGCTTCGTTTTTATCATAGCTTTGTGATGTGATACACACATGCGTTAACGCCGAAGTGATTTTCGATGGTGGTTTATAGGGATATGCTTTATTCATAACAGAAGTATTTTAATTTTTTAAGTATTTTCTTTTAGAAAATGAGATAAAACGTATGAATGTTTATTTGCTTCTTTTTTATCAGAGCTTTGTGTGATGTAATACACCCCTGAGTTAACGCCTAAATGATTTCCGATGGTGGTTCCTAGAGTTGTGCTTCATTCTAAGTATTTTACATTTTTTAAGTATTTCCTTTGGGTAAATGAGATGAAACGTATGGATGCTTATTTGCTTCTTTTTTATCAGAGCTTTGTGTAGTGTGATACACCTCTTGATACCGTAGAAACAGAATGAAGGTGGTACTTTTCACCCTGAGCGTAAGTTAATTTTGAAAAAAAAGATGTTACCAAAGCTACCCATAGAATGTAGTCTTCGGAATGTTTTCCTTACGTTTGATAAATCTAATCTTGATAAATCAGTCCAAGAAAATATTTCAAATTAAGTTACAAGTCAATGATGCTAAGTCATTATATTTGTTAAAATTAACTGAAAAATGTGAATGAAGTACCTGCATTGTTACCAAGAAAATAGAGCTGGATGCCAAACATTGTTATGGTAGTTTCAATTTGGTGTTACTAAATTATGGGTGGAGGAGTTATATCTTGAAGTAATATGGAGTCACAGCATGTATATTATTTCCAAATTATTTTTCTTTGCTCTTCCTTTTATCTTTTCTCGAAAATGTAAACTTTTTTTTGCAAATGGAAGGCCTTTTTTAAATTATTATATTAAGTTGAAACGTTTAAGAAATGTTAGTGATTTCTGAGTTAATGTTAGTGAGTGACCTTGAAGGATTTTTCTATCAATTCAAAAAGCGAGTGTTAAATTTAGTGAACCGAAAGAACAGCCGATACAGCCGACCAAATATCCCGTTCTACTGAGTCTAGACCTATCATTATTGCGTAAGGAATGCATCGCAGGCTGTATGTTCAATGGAGGAGTAAGGTTTTAAGGCATTTTTAGCTAACTGCACGGGGGGGGGGGGGGTAGAGGATAGTGTGGAATGGTATTTCTGCAATCTCTGTGACCCTGAAGAATTCGGAATTTGGTGTAGACTTTCATTGGCACCCCTGATTAGGGGAGGATATATTATTAACCCTTCCTTGCCCAAGATATTTCACACCTTCCCTCGCCCAAGGGGTATTTCAAGTACCCCAATGCGTTTTTCTAAAATTAAACGCTTTAGGAACGAACAATAATAACGAAATTAATTGTATTTGGTAGTTGTATTTATTTTTTTATAGTTTATTTATGCATAAATATTGTAATTATGATGAAACAGTATGGTGTACGGTAAAATTTTAATTTTAGATGTATAATTGAAATATAGACCAAGTCACAAGTTTTGATACATTTGTTTGTGACTCATCAATGAGTGTACCTAATATTGAGTTATTCTTTATTCCGCTAATCATAACTAACTGGCTCAAAAGTTTTAGTATTTTTAGGAGACGTTTAGTTTTCAAGTTTATTTATGGAAGACGATTAAGTAATATAGTCTCGCGTCTGAATTTTTGGAAAAGGATTTCTAATTTATTACATTGGTTTGTATAGACGTATAAAACATTCGATATTAATACTTAAGCTCAACTAGTGGCAAGTATTGGATTCCCGAAGCATATCGCCAGCTCAGAATTCGAATTTTTTTCCCAAAGGTAACTAATTTTTAATGCGGTATATGTACCATATAACAGATAGGTTTCCTTTGGGAAAACTTAATATTTTCCTAAAATACGTACTCAGAATTAATTTTTAAAAGAATGCCATTGTTATTTCGGCTTTGTATTAAAAAATGCTAGATATTCTTTTAATTTTTGGACAAAATTTTTAACAAAATATCAAATAGTACGAAGAATCATTAATGGTCATGTAAGAGTGTGAATGTTTGACTGCAATGGACGTTCCATTGGTAAGGTATCTATGTTGTGTGATCGAGTCCCGTAACGAATACAGCCTAGTATGTACCTTTGAGCCACTGATCCACCTAACGGATAGTACACGATATCAGTTCAATTTTTCGGGTAAAATATTCAGCTGTTGTTCAGAGAAGATTCATTAATGAAATGAAGGACTGCATACTAAAGGCTATGAAACAATTCTGCGCGTAAACCAATTGCGTGCTCTCTTTCGAGGTCGCTCATTATTTCTGTGCCACGCTGTTTACATGTAAGGAGTCTGCGAGCTCCCCAATACCTTAATGGTTACTTCCTTTTCACCCTTTGTCTTTACAGATAGTACGCGGAGCAGACTGACGCTCCCCGTCGCCGTGTTTCTCCTCCAGTCATCTGCGAACCTGAATTCATTACGGCCCCTTCTTCGTGTTCTTCAACGCCATCATCTCCACTTTGCCACGCACCGCTCTTCCGTTTCATCATCATCGTCTCCGACTCCTCCTTCTCCTCCTCCCTCCCTTCATCCAACCTCCCCCCCCTTCCTTATAACCCCCGCCCCCTCCGTCATATTTCCTTCCTCGGCGCACACGTAGGATTGATGGCAGATGGCAACGGAGGTCGACGCACACGGAGTCGAGTGCAAACACTGCGGGTCGACTGGAGATATATGTATAATCTTCCTCCCTCACCCTCATTCAACCCCGCTCTCTCCTTCATCTTTCTCTCTCCTTCGCCCCCAACCACCCCTTGCCTACACCCTACACCTCCTCCTCCACCGCAGCCTCCTTCCTCCGGCCCCGGCCTCTCCTTCATTTATTTTCCTCGCCGTTGCCCAACCCTCTAAAACTCTCTTAATCTCCCGGCCAGCCAGCCTCCCTCTTTTCTTCCAACTCCCCTCACCCCAAAAACCCGCTCACAGCTTCCATTTGAACGCTAAGAGGAGGCCGCCCCACCTTAACTCCTCCACCGTTCCTTCCTCTCATGATTAATCTTTCCTCCGCCTCCTCCCCGCCCGCTCCCCGCCTTCCCACCATTCACGCACACGTAATGCACCCCCTTCCAGAAAACCCTTCAGAACCCCCCCCCCCCCTGCTCCCACAGAAAGCGCCCCTTTTGAGCAAACAACCCCTCCATACAGCCGCCTTCCCCCTTTTACTGAGTACAGTTCGAAGACCTTGCTGCACACCTCCAACATCCCTCTTCTTCCTCCTTTGCCTCCTCCTCCCATCCGGCACCCGTTCATCCCGCCCCTCACCTCATCCGTATACGCAACCCTCCTTCTCGTGCGCGTCCCCTTGACGCCCACCGAGCACCCTTTGAGCCATCTTTCTACATCCTCTCCCAACCCGCGCCCCGCCACTCAGCTCTCTCTTCATTCCATATTCCTCAGGATATTACCGGAAATCACTCCCGCTTTCACCCTCAAGCCACCTCCTCCCGAAACACTGCCGCAGCCTTCACTCTTAACCGTCTCAGCATCATTCCCCTCCCACCTCCCCCTATCTCTCCTATTCTCCTCCCTTCCCTTGATTACTGTATTTATCTCCTGCCTCCACACTGTTCCTCACTCTTCCTTCTGCTCTTCCCGTGGTGTGCGCACCCGTTCGCGACTCCGTAGCAAGGCGTGTCGATGGACGGAGGGGGAGCCACGCACTCCCTGCCCCCCGGTGCGCATCAAGGAAAGAAAATGGTGGGCGAAGGATGCGAGTCGTTCTCGAGAAGTATCCGCACGAAGTCTGGGAGAATGACAATAAGTACGTGCTACAGAGCCCAATACTGATTGAAAAATGAAAGGCTGCGAGTCGTTTTCGAGAAGTATTCACACGTAGTCTGGGTGAATGATGCTGTGTAAGTGCTACAGACCTAGTACTGATTGAAATTATCCGTTACTTTAAGGGTAGATTTGCTTTATCCATTTCATTTGACCGCTGAGGTGGGTCCTTTATTTTAATTATATTTTGTTTTTATTATCAGTACGGTACTGTATACGCATTTGGTATAATATCTGTCCCATTAAACCATACGAAATCTGCCTAAGCTGTCGGGATTTACATATCGTCGGGCTTGAGAGGGTGTGTGTCGGGTTTCTGCGTGGGTTTAAAATAAAAAGCAATTGGATATATGGGCAATATTTTTTAACCAAAAAGGGCGCTAGTAAAGAGGTTACGGATAAGCATGCTATTTTATAATTTCAGATGATTGCGAGAGTCTTGTTGAGAAAGTTGATGTGAGAGGACTTACATTCCCTGTACCGAAATACGCGAAAAATCTGTTTCTGCTAACCTCATGATGTGAACATAAATACTTCTCTGAGTTTTTTTCTTTGCTCCCCTTACTGTGAATGCATCGGTAATGTTTAAGTCATATTTACATTCTGGTTTTTATGATTGTAATGAATTCCTATGTTTTTCAGGATGCATTCATTAGAGGTAACATTTGTCCTAGTTCTTATTTTATTCAAGAATTTCCTTTAACACCATATGCTTTTAATGATATGGTTTTAATATTGGAATACACAAAAAATAGGACTCATTAGGTTTTTGCCAATTAAACTGGAAATGGTTTTAAATAATCACCCTTACAGAATGTTTTGCATGTGTAGAAACATGTTTAATAATTTGCATTGAGTTTTTACTCCAATGGGTCAATTATCTTAATCTTCTCTCAATTTTGCAAAATTACTCACTCGTATATATTTTTTTATGTATTCCTAATTTTAAAATTGGCATTTAAAGCAAAACGACGTACATCCAGCTCGTATTTTTTTTCTACATCTCTAATTTCTTGCTATGCACTCATCTTATCATTTCGTTTCCCATCTACTAGCCTTCCCCGTGCAAAATGGCCACTGGCTTGATTGAATCCCATTCATCGCCGGCAAGACGATTCATTGGGCAAATGAGGCATCGCTCGGCATGAACGAATGTGCGGCTTATTGAGTCACCGGTGGTCGACGTCGGTTTCCTCGTTCGTTAAGAGCAAAGACCGAGTTGGACAGTTCGTGTCCCTTTCCCTTCAGCATGCTCGGAAAACACCTTCCTAATGAGACTGGTGAGTCGGACCTCTTTGTTTAGTGAGATGAGGAAGATGAAGTAATTATTTTTCGCTGGTTGTCAAGTGTTTGCGACCTCCGTAGTTAACAAATGAAGGTTTATTTTTAGCTATTAAGGTCAGATTTATTTTTCACTCATTCTTATTTCTTCTCATTTTTCATCTTTATCTACATACCGAATGGTGGGCTGACAAATGGGCGTGTGGCAGGTGGTGTTAGGACACCAGTCATGAAGAAGAGAGGGAATGGGAGAAGAAATCCGAAGAGGGAAAGGACAAACAGAAAGATGCATTTTTGCGGGTTTTTCTTGCTTTGTTTTTGAGTAAATAGTGGCTAAAATAAACTACATTGCTAAATGCTCATAAACAAACAAAATAATGCGTACTGCTCAACGAAACTTCAAGGAAAAGGTACTAAGTGAACAATTAGATTAAACTCCTAAATAATTTTGGTCTCACGCAAGAGAACTTCATGGTGAATATGGTCAACTGTAGAGTTGACTGAAAAAGTGGCAAAGTAGTCACAGTATCGGCATAACCAACATATTAAACTACCTCTTTCAAGGTGCTTTCAGTAACACTAAGGACGACATGCACGACGCAGGGAATCCCTGTATTTGATGAACCGATGGGTGACATAACTATAGCGCGATGGGATAATAAAACAGTTGCGCTCCATTAAATGTAACAAGTCACCAGGTCCAGAAGAGATACTTGCAAGCGTGCTCAAGGAATTGGCCCTGCACACCGTACCATTTCTATAAATCATGTTTAACTATTCGTTATCCAAAGGTAAATTACCATAAGACTGTAAAATTGCCACTCCTATATTTAAAAAAGGAACCAAACAAGACCAGGAAAGCACCGGCTTAAATTAAGATCGCTATCATGCAAGATAATACTCTAGCACATAATTGTTAGTAACATTACGACCTTCCTGGATAATCATCACTTCTTCAGCAGTCAGCACGGCTTTCGGAAAGGTATAAGACATCGCGAAACCCAGCCTGGACTCTTCCTCCATGATATTTTGAAATGGGGTGAAGCGAAAAAGCAAGTTGACGCGTTATTCCTTGATTTCAAGTAGGCATTTGACAAGGTTCCTCACAAAAAACCAAATTCCAAATTACGACCATGTGGAGTAAACGAAAAATAGTGAATTGGGTACGTAATTTTCTGATTAACCATGAACAAAAAGTATCAATTGACGGCGTTAGTTCCAACATGATTGTAGTGACATCTGGCGTTCCTCAAGGTAGCGTCATCGGCCCCCTTATGTCTCTCATAATTCCCACCCTTAAAAGCTTTCCTAAGTCCTTGGAGTAAATACTCAAAAGGGATCCTAAGTAGAAGAAGAAGATCGGCCCCTCTTATTCCTCATTTATATAAACAACATTTAGAGAAAGCAGCAAAATTAGATTTGATTCAGACGATGCCATCAGCTACTAAGAAAGAGCCACACACGCTGAGTTAGAAGCTCTCTGATTGGGCCAAAACTAAGTTAACTCGTGATATCTAGAGTGGCAACTAGAACATATCCAAAGTAAATGCACTGCAGTACACTTCTTATGAAATAAATCACACCAACGCTATAACTATTTATAAAGTGGGCGGGGTTCATACAAAGAGTCAGATGATACCTGGGAATCTCCTTGACTTCGGACTTAACGTGAAGGAAATACATACGAAACATTTTTAGCGCAGCATTAAAGAAACTAGGTCAGGAAGGTTTTCCGGTGAAAAAGTGAAAGAGAAATGCTAATTTTCTCTGATTAGGTCACATCTTGAATATGCCGTGAACATTTGGGACCCTGCGCAAAAAGATTTAATTCGCGAAGTTTATAAAATACAAATAAAAGTCACACGCTTTGTTAAAAATGCTGCGAGCGTGAAGAAAGTGTCTCACAGATGACGGAAGGATTATATTGGGAACCATTCGATACTCGGAGGCTTAGATTATTTGAAACGCCGGCATTACGCTAGGCTTAGATTACTTGAAAATTTCAGATCAGGCGAGAGATCCCACACGCCTCTGCGGCGGCTCGCATGATAGTTTGTAGACGTAGATGGTATTTGGGGAGTAGACATTTTTGTAACCATGTTCGACATTACACATCACTCATTTTGTCGCTTCTATCACTTAACAGAGAATTAGTGCTGGGTTTAAAAGACATTTTCTCCTTTTAAAATGCGCAATATATTCGCCTTTTAGAGCTAAGTTTCGCTCTGATTTCACAATCCTTATCCCGGGATTCTCTCTCTCTCGCTCTCTTCATACTCCTAATTCTACTTCCATGTATTCCAATGCCACCTCAGTCCCTTCTCCCCAGCTTTGCTTATCCTTTCCCATTTCCCTTTACCCCTCGCCTTCCTTTTCCCTTCATCATGCCTCTTATTCCTTCGTCCTTCCGTCTCCCCTACTGACTTGACGCTCTCACCCGCCACCTTTTCTCAGACCCCTCCTCCTCTTATTCTCTATCCCCTCAACCCCCCCTCCCTCACCCCCCCGACCCCCCTTATGTCCCAACCTCCGCCTCAAATGTATTCCATATTCCAAGCCGAAAACCTTTCACCCTTTACCCGACCGAACCACTCTCTTCCCTCTTCACTTCTCTCTGCTCCCATCTCTTCCCGTCCCTTTTAACCTTTTCCCCGGCCAACCCGCGCCTGCTCGCCTTTCTTCCCTTCACAGGGCCTTCGTTATTTTCCTTCCCTTCCTCCTCTTATCTCTCTCTCTCCAGGGGTAAGGGCGAAGAGATGGATGAAGGGGGATGGTTCTTCTCTTTCCTCGGTTATCCACCTCACCCCCTCCCCCAGTGTGGCCACACTCCCTCCATTCGGAGAGCACATAGTGAACATCCCACACCTCTCTTTCCATCTCCCACGCCACCTCTCTCCCCTTAACTCGTTGCTACTCTGCGAGAGCCTCCCTCAAAAACACGTAAGGACGGGCGAAAGAGGCGGCGAGGCGGGGGAGCTGAGGGAGCCGGACTTAGGGGAGAGGCGAAAAGGGTTATACAAGAGGGTTGAGGGATCGGTGAGGAGGAAAAGGACTACTTTTACCCTCCCCCCTCCTTTTCATTTTACTTGGTTCCCCTTTCCTCCTCCCACCGTGCAACCCATACTAGAGGCCTCCCCACGTCCTCTTGGGCGAGGGAGCAGTTGGGGGGGGGGGGGGGGGAGCAAGAGAAGGAAAAGGATCTCCTATCCCTTCCCACACACTGGGCGCCCACCCGCCTGCCTCCTCCGTGGATTGGGCGAAATTGCTATTCGTTGCAGGATTTCGGGGGAGGTTTCTGAAGAGGGGAAGAAAAAGACGCGTTGGGGATGGTGGCAGAGGGTGAAGGGGTTGAGATGGAAAAGGAAAGGGGTTTTGTGTGTGTGTGTGGGCGAGGGAAAAGGGAATTTGGATTGTGGATGTTGGCGGAGGTATGGAGGGGAAGGAGGGCTTTCGGGTTTAAGAATTCTGGCGTCGTTTGCTCTGAAACAGCACGGCGCCCTCGCAACCCAACCCCTCCCTTCTCTCCCACCCATCCAGACCCTTCTGCCGAAACCTTTCCTTCCCCTCTCATTTTTTGATTTCTTCCGGGGAAAGGTTTCGGGAGAAAGAAGGCGCCGGAGCGTCAGAAACTCACGCGCCGTGTTGTTGATTCCCACACGTGATTCCCGATCTCCCTCTCCCTCTGACCTTCGCACCCTCCCACCCTCCTCTTATTCGCCGACTCCCGGTCCTTTTACTCCACTCTTGTCTGTTTCCATTCGATGAGCAATGCCTTTATCGATAGCTCTGATCTTCCATTGAATGTAAATTGCCAACTCTGAGTTATATTTTTCATTGGCTTAAACCTTCGATCGGTACATTTGCTTAGTAAGACAGAATTTGTCCCAACACATTTCAGTTATAAAAGATTGATTTTATCCTGTAGATTAATTCACTATACTCTTCTGGACAGGTTCGTTATCTTTGGTACTCATCTTGGATGGAATATTATAATTACTCCCCTCCGTGCATTAGGTTTAATTTAAATAATGCCTTCTCGTGTATTCGTTGATTTAAATGTGTTTTGTAGAAAAATGAATTTTTAATATTAATCTATGTACGCTCCAAAAGACTTATCCAGGAAATTTTTCCATGAATGATAAGATCAATCATCTGCGGCATGATTCTTATTTTTGTGATTTCATATTCTCTATTGGAAAACCATTTAAAAACTAATTATTTGTGAATTCGATACCGTTTTATTTTAACCGTAATTGTCCGATACTTGAATATTCCCATGGTTATAATTCCCCTGTTTTAATTTGCAGGAGTATCATTTCTGTTGCGAGATTGTTTAACTGCCCACGCATATTTCACACTTGAATGAAGATAGAATCTGTCTTGGTTTTGAATTACCATGCGTAGCTACTGACAATCTATCTGTGTTACAAGTTTTTTTTGGTAGAAACGATGCTTACCAGAGTAAATTCGCTTTTCACAATAGTAAATGTGCGGGTGATAGCTTTAGTATTTGTTGTGATTGGTCGTCCTTTCCTCTATAAGTCCAACATACGTTTTAATCTTGGGATTATCATTCCTGATTTTAGTTGATGCTATTGTGCACCTATATGTAAAAGTCAGCGTACTCGTATGCATCTTCATGCTCTGTGACACGAAATATTAAATGTTTTATGAGTACACATATTTATGCGAAGCCCGTATCAGAATACTTTCTCGTCTCCTTTGACTCAACATTCAAAAATTTGTCACATTCCCTTGGTCACATTTTATTGACTATCCCAATAGGCAATGACACAATCGACGAGCAGCCTCGATCTACACGGCTCTTAGGTATGATACAACCAGTAGAAAACCCTTAGGACGAATACAACTCTCTTACGTTGGCTCATCTTAATCTTTCATGCTGCCCATAATGGCCCAATCATGGGAAGTTAAATGTTCGAAGCTTTCCACATTTTATCGTGAAATTTCGCTTTTAATGCAGGAAAATATTTGCATTATATTTTGAGGACTGAAACAACTATCAGTCGATCGCATTTTTATGATTCGTAGGATTTTGAATGTTTGGGCTACTACACTTCATCCAAGGCTACTTTGGAAGTATTAGTTGCCCATTCTAAAGATCAGTCTAATATTTTTTCGATAGTTTTTAGCACGAATTACCATGCCGACGTTGAAAGAGTTTTCTCTCAATTTCCTTTTTCAATTCTTCGAAGTTGGGCTAATTTCCTATACATTGTTATGCCGTACGCCGGAAAGAGAGGAAAGCATTTTCAGAACTTGATGAAGCTTTGCATGCAGTTAGTTGAAACAATTCTAGGAACCAGTGGTACACGACGAAAAGAAATTTGCTTCTCAAGTATGTGTTTTAAGCCTGTCAAGTATAGTTCCTGTCTTGTACCTCGGAGGAAATCACTCATGAGAAACAACCAGCTGCATGACTCCCTTCACATGTCCTGCACATGATCTCAATTTTAATCATTTTTGAAATACTTTTCTCATCATGAAAACGTTTTGTATTGGCATTGATCGTGTTTAGGTTTTTTCAAGCTGTAGCGATAAAGAAATACAGTTCAGAATGTTTCACCAGGAATAAAAACTAGGGAGAAAAATATAATGCCTCAAACGAGTGGATATGCTTTGATTGGACCATGCAAGGCTAAAATTAGCAACGATTTTGTTAAACCTATTTTCATTATATCATTATTAGTCGAGACTAATGAGGAATTGGATGCCCTCAATTGGAGGTTTGTCTCTTTCTGGAAATGAAGACATTCTGTCCTTCAACGCAAATCTGACCGTCCCTATCGTCCCCTTCTCAATACCCTGTTCCTTTCTTTCCTCCATCAGCCCCCTTATTTTCATTCCGAGGGACGGCCTTCCAATTCAACCCGTCCATTTCTCCCCCATCAACCCCTCAACGTTTCCCTCACGGGGGTCTTTGCATCCCTTTTCCGAGGAAGGCGTCGTCCCACCGCGGACGAGACGGGACAGCACGAAGGGGAGAGTGGTGGGAAGCGGCAACTCCAGGAAAGGCAAGAAGTTTTCGCGAGTTTTTGAATCGCCCCATTAGGAAAAGGGCTCGGGGAATGAAGGGAAGGAGGATTCAAGGGTAGGAGGGTGTTGCTCGGAAGAAGAAGGAAGGTGGCGGGATAGGAAAGGGTTTTGGGGGTGGGGAAGGGGCGGGATGAAGAGCAGAGCCGGGGAAGGGGGGGCTCGGATGGATCCGAGAAGGGGGGAAGGGTTTTTGGTCCAAATGGGGGTCTTTGGAAGGGGGAGACGGGAAAGGAGAGAGATTCGAGGGAAGGGCTCAAGTTGTAAGTCTGACGTCACCGTAGCCTTTAACCAATCCTGGGATCCCGTGGTTCTGAGATCCCCCACCCACGAAGCCCTTACTCCTCCGCCTTCGCCTTCTGCTTGGGAAGCGCTGCCGGGTAGCTTGGCGACGCCAACTCCGAGCGCTCTGCCTTCCGCGGATGCGTCTCCCAGCGTCCAGGATGATGTCCAGGGTTTGGGCCTCCGTGAGGACCACAGGATGAGGTTGCCCCTCGTCGTATCGGAAGACTAGACCCTCCTCTGGTGTCATCACACGCGTATCCCTCCTTCCATCACCGCCTTTACTCTGCTCGCCTCTCCGCTCTCTTCAAGGGGTAGATAGGCGTCGTCTCTCCCCCCTTCCCCGCCCCCCCCTCGGCATTTCTAATGGTGGCGGTAGGTGGGAGGAGTTCTGTGGATCGGCTGAAGGCTCAGGACGAATGGAGGAAAGTTTTCGCGGCCCCCCCTTACTTCCTTCCCAGCCCCCCATCTCTCCTTCTCCCTCTCTTGGGGGTCTCCCCTCCTCCCCCCACGCATCCCTCCCTCCGTATCCGATCTTCCCTCCTCTTTCCCGCACCTCTTCCATCCGAGTCTTTTCCTCTTCCAGTCACGCGGCCTCGCTTCCTTGAGAGAGCGCGGGTATCTCGCCGGGAGAATAGCCCATCTCCCATCGTGCGGAGCATTCAGTACCTCCGCCTCTCGTTTTCGTATTGATTAATATCCCAACCGCTGATCATTTCCTGCAAGCTAAATGAGTGCATAATACATTTTCATATCGCCTTTCGCATTCTCCACATTGATGACCTTTTATTTATCTAAAGCAGAAGAGAAGTTGTAAATGATAAATATAACTTTGCTCTTCCACCCAGATTTATTACAACAAGACGACCTAGGTTTCGACGAAGCTCGTCATCATCGTCACCTGATGATGATGAGCTCCGTTGAAACCTAGGTCGTCTTGTTGTAATAAATCTAGGTGGAAAAACTAAGTTATACTTATCATTTACAATGCTGAGCAAATTCCACGGAGTCACGCCCGAGACAACGGAATATAGCACACGAGAAGTATCAACCGCCTAGACCAGAAGAGACGTAACTCATTTTGAGGATATTTTTAACTACCTAAAATGTTATGTGTATAATACTTGTAATGCTATGGCGTTCGTGAATTATTTGCTGAAAAATAACTACGTGTTCGCATGCCTTTCATTTGAGTTTCTCAGAATGGAAGTAAACTTGACTTTCGAAGGTTTTACAAAAAATATTTTAAAGACTTCCGGAAAAAAACAGCAAAAGGGATCCGATTCTTTTTCCATGCGTAAATGAAATGAGATAGGTAAACTCAGTACATGTGATATTGGACTAAATAATGCCTCCTGGATGGGTTCCTTGGAATTTTATATCTGCGTCCTTATTAATATTGCCCGCGCCAAAGTAACAAGTAATACTCCAATACAGGTGAAGAATATGTCTTTAGAGTAGGTACCTGGTTTCCAAAATATACAGATACGGAAGCACGTCTTCATAACATCTTCAGGCTACCTGGCATGATTAATGCTTCACGTGAGTCATTAATTATTTCGACTATGTTCCTGCATTAAAACGTATAATATCTAGATTTAAAAATACCTATCCTTTAATGTAGCCTTAACTTAAAGCACATGTCCTAATTTAATAGGGAAACTCTATGTTGGCGGTAGCGTTTAAAAATTAACATTCCACGTCTCATCGAAAAAAGAGCCGAAAAGCTATGAAAAAACTACCATTGACTTTAATACGTAAACTTCCAATGTTTATTCTTTAAAAAGCTATTGAATTCTTTATGGAACATGTACGGTGGTTCTTAAGATCGAAGTCTTTTTAAAACCACTGCTTATACTAATGTAGAGACTTCATCTTTGACCTCTTTTTCCTTTGAAGACTTTTTGGCAGGTCTTTTAATGCTTTTCTAGACTGATATGAAATTAATGTTCAATAAACTCATTCTGCTTCAGATTGTTGAACTGCTCTTCTATACACACTCACGAAAATACATTTATCCAATATATAAGTCATCTTGTAGTTCTGAAATTACCAGAAAGTCTTCGGTGTATGCGCTGCGAAAAATACACTCTAACTTTTAATACTTTTATCTGTATGGGCGACTGATTTCTCATCATAGTTAGTTACCACTATATATTGCATTACAGTAGATATGTCTCCAGCAAAGACGTCCTTATCTCGATCATTTTTTAAATTTCAACGGCCTGCGACAAATCAAATGGTTAATCTTTTGTTCTACGCATCGGTAAATGATGCTATAGCTTGTAATATGAGAATCATATGGACTAAATTGCAAACAGGCCAGTGTCTACTCAGATATTATTGTATAATATTATGTTTATGTCTATTCTGATATTATTGTTTTTTAAATGCTCTGTGTGAACGTGTTCCTTCGTGATAGCTCCCAACATCAGAAAATTGCCCGTCCGCAACGGGTTGTGACTGAGTTCTCTCTAACCTTCTCTTGTCTCTGATGCTACGGTTGTTCCATTGAAGTTAATAATGCTTGGCAATTTATGAATATACACGACCTGAATTAATTAAAAATATACAAAATTACGTAACTAAAACTACACCAGCTATTTTTTAATTGGATGGTTATTGGATTGGATGATTATTAACCCAGCATGGTATGCTGGGTTAATAATCATCCAATCATCAACATCTAGTTACACTTTTTAAAAGCAATATTCATTCTTATTCAGCAAATAATTATTCTTTATTCCTATCCTCATACCCTTAAACTATTGTCCCTTGGCCTTAGCTTGGTCTTGAGGTTCATAAAGTCTCCGTTGTTGGCGGAGTTTCCTCACAAATTGGGCTTTTTATTGGTGAAGGGCCCATTTTCCCAATTAGGCGGTGAACTTGGCAAGCGAAAATTCTGTTTGGGAGAATGGACCCACATGAAGTAGACCTTAATAATTGGTCGTCGTGGGAACGATGATTGGTGGTAATTTACATCGAAAGCCTGAAAGGAGTCGTTATATCCGCAGGGGATCTGCTTCTGCACAGCTGTAAAGAAAAGGATAGAGTAGTTTGGCGAAGAGCTCTGTAATTTTCATTTTGTTGTCTTTCACACAATTGAGATTAATTCTTCAACATGAATAGACACCATATCATATGCGATATGCGTGATTGTAGTTTTCTGAATTTGGCAAAAATTATAATTTTTACTTGAAAATTATGCTAATCAACATGGAGTTGAAATTGATTTTTCAACTTAATATTTTGCTTCTTTTATTTGTAGACGTATGCCAGTTGGAGTGCCATGGAAGCGCTTACTTGAAAGGAAAATGTTCAAGATAATTGTTCTTATTTTTCTGTAAGTGAATGCGTCAAAATTCTGCTGATGTATACTTATATGCACATTATATATACTTGAAGTAAGGGAAGTACGGTTATACATAAATTTCCTTCGGACATGGCAAAATATTTTTGTACGTTAATTTTATTAAAATATAGGCATGCATTTGGATAGTAAACGTTGCACTGACAAACTTGAGCGCATTATCAGTTACTCAATATGGCGTGTATTTCAAGAGTATTATTTCTTGACTTTGTTTTACCGCATTTTGACTCTTTTTGGACTGGTAGAACAAACATAAAAAAATGTCGATATAGATTATAATTTTATTGTTGTATAAGATAAAGGTAAACTATTTTATCCCAATTTAATAAACTGTGTTTATTTTAGGCAGATGCGTTTATATAAATTGATGGTTACTTAGTGACACTTTTTCTCTTTACAGCTTCTAAGTTGTTACATGACTCGACTTTTGTTATGCTTTTGGTGAGTAGGAACGGTCTTTAATTTGACTTCGCAGCAATTTTAATTTGAATTGGCTACCACCATTATTATTGTGATATAAATATCCTAATGGGGGCCGAAGTGGCCTTGTGGGTAGAACGCTGGGATACCGACCGGAGGGCCCCGGGTTCAAATCCGGGTGAAGCCTCTCCTGGTACCCCCTTCGAAAATCCTCGTGGTGCGAATTTGTTAGAACTTTGTTGAAAACCTCAGGTGGCCCAGGGAAAGGAACTGGCCCCTGAATGTGTGAATGTCTACCCTGAATGTGTGAATGTTACCCGCCAATTGGTTAGTATGGGGTGAGCTCTACTCTCACCCATCATAAACCAACTTTCAGGTTAAAAAACTATTGAATATATCCATATGCAAAGTAATAACAATATACCTGAGGTATTAAGAAGTTTTTGACTAATTTCCATGAAATACACTTAGGGTTATTATATATGTTGAAGAATAGGCTTGGGCAACGGCCTGCCACGATGAAAACGCCGGTTCCCGATCAATCCCGATCAGGTTAAGCATCGTTGGGCTCGGCTCGGGTTTGGAGGGGTGATCCTCCAACTCGTCCGAGTACTGTTGCCCCTGTCTGCACGTGGCAGACAGTATGTGCGAAATGACCTTCGAAGCATGCTAAACAAAAGTACCACTACGAAAAAGTTAGGAAAGTTAGCGGCTGTGTAATGTTTTGGCTTACTTTCGTCGAATTCAACTCGCCCACGACTTTCCCTCGCATCCTCCTCATTCTCTGCCTTTCTCTCCCACCTAATTCGTCTCCTATGCATCCTCTTTGAGCTCCATCGCGATCTCCTCCAGGTCTTATTCTCTCCTCTCCTCCCCTTCTCTTCCCGCCCCTCCCTCCAATCTCCTCCCCTTGCATAAAGACGCGCTAACTCCCTCCTTGGCCCTGTAGCGTTTGAACAATACCTCGGTATTTGTTTTTAATTAGTTTAATTTGGTATAGTTTTTGTTTATATGTTTTAATTTATTGTAGTGTTGATTGTTAAAATATTTTGTTACGAAGTTTTTGTTTGGGGAAAGGGATGTGTTGTTAAGGAAGAAGGAGAGAAGGTCTGGAAGCTGCTCTGCTTGAGTAAAAAGAAGGATAGAATAAAGACAACTGAAACTAGGTGTTTATTATTTGTACACACCGTCCGACGCTACAGACGTGGACGCGAACACAAGTTTTCTGGTTGCAGCGGTGGGATAGTTGTTTCGGGAGCAGCCAGGGAATAGTGAGAAGACTCGCGAGTCAAGGATTGACCGTTCGTTGAACGGATTTGGAGATCAGCATCCTTTCGAGGACGGATCATTTGTGTCTACGGTTGCCGAGACGGGGAAGGAGTCACGAGGCTGTGTGTGCTGGACGAGGTGTTGCGGGAAAGAGTGACATCGCGTGGAAGCCATAAACGAGGAACTCCGGGCATAGACATGATGTATTCTTGTATCGGCAACTGGAGAAAATGGTTTGCGATCGGACACGTTGGTGTGATGCTGTGCTGTTGAATAGGTGAGTACCAATTGCCGAATGGTTAGCGCATTTTGGGTACTGCTCTTGACTTTCACGTGTATGATCGCAGTTTTCTCGTAATTTGTGGAAAAAAACAAACTCTAAATTTTCATAATGGCGTGTTTGGCTAGAGCCACTAAGGACATTTTGAGGAAGATCACGTATGAAGCCTGCGCTGATGTGGGAGAGAATGCTAGAGTCGTGGAGTGTAAGAAAGCGATATTAGATAGTGAAAATTATGATGAGGAATTTGTAAAAGAAATGTTGAAGTTTTTAACGGAGGAGAAAATATTGGAACGAGAAGCAAAGGAGAAAAGATTGGAACGAGAAGCGAAGGAGGAAAGATTGTAACGAGAAGCGGAAGAGAAAACATTGGAAAGAAAAGCGGAGGAGAAAAGATTGGCAGAAGAAAGAAGGTTTCAATTAGAAATTCAATGGTTCAAGATTTCTCAGATCAATGTAAACCACAAATATGGCGGATCAAAAGTGGAAAATACCCATAGGGTAACGCCGAAGATAGATTTGACGAGGCATATGGACAAATTTGACCCTAGAAGTGAAAATATTAGTTTGTATCTTGAACGGTTTGAAATACAGTCTGATAGGGCCGGTATTCTAAAAAATCAACTGGTGTTTTTTTTGACTGGGTTACTATCAAACGAGATTAACGATATAATTTCTAGGGAGCACTGTGAAAGAGCTGATAGTAATGAAGCTGTCATTGATTTACTACTCAAGAAATATAAATTCAGCGCAGAAGTTTTCAGACAGTGGTTTTACAAGCAGTCTAAATTATGTGGCATGGCATAGAGTGATGTAGTATATAAACTGACCAATTATTTTCAAGGGTGGATTGAAGGTATGCATGTGAATTCTTTTGAAGAGTTAAAGAAACTGATAGTGACTGATCAAATAAAAGTAGGGTGCCCCTAGGGGTGCGAGATCACTTGATAGATGAATGGCCAAACTTCAAGGATCCGTACGTGCTGGCTGAGAAACTGGATAGTTTTGACGCTAATAGAGAAAGAATGGGACGGAAAACAACGGACCATTTTATAAACGATCAACAAAATAAAAAAAATGCAGTCCTCCAAGCCAAAGCTTGATTCTGCAAATCCTGCTGAAGAGAAACGAGACTTTAATCAAGAACAGAAGGCTAGACCTGCACCTCCAGGTCTTGATTTCGAGAAAAAATATCTGCCCAGGTGTTACGGATGTGGCTCCACTAAACACTTAATTGCGGCTTGTCCAAAGAAAATGGAAAAGGGTAGTGAAGGAAAAGAATTGGTCAATTTCATAAAATGTGGGAATAGTGAAAATATATTTGGAAAATATCTGTGAGTTGGAATGATAAATGGAAATCCAATGAAGATATTGCGTGATACGGGTGCAACAATTGATATAGTGGCCCAGAAATATGTTTCCCCGCACATGTATACGGGAGAAACAGTGCGGATACAACAACCTCTAGAGGTACACGATCGATATTTTCCCATTGCTCAAGTAGAAGTAATTGGTGAATTTGGCAGAATATTATGGAAAGCTGTGGTTGTGCCAAATGAATTTGATCGGGGTATATACATTTTTGGAAATGCAACTGCAGAGCTAATCGAAATATGTAGAGAAAAATATCCAAGAGCAAGAAGATACGATCAAAGCACAGGAAGAAAGGCATCGACAGCTTCAAGCTGAGACTTCAGACAGGAAAACATCTGATATAGTTGCTGGACCTATAGACAGGGAAGACATGAGGCTTGATGAGAAGGAGATGGCAGTGAGCAAATAAAGGAGTCGAGAGACAGAATGGACAGAGTACAAAGAAAAATAACATAAAAGGGATGATAAATTGGGGAAAGGAATAGAGAAAATGGACATTCCTGAAGAAGTTAAGGATGCAAATAAAGAAGAGTTTGAGTGACAAGACGGCTCTGTACCTCAGGAAAAAGACCAAGTTTTGATGGATGGCAAAGTCACTTTGCAACTGAAAGAAGGTGGAGTAGTGGAGGCATAAAGAATGGAAGATGATAAAAGAAAATATGATAAGTTTACGGATGAAATCAAAGAACTAGTAAGGAAGGAAGGTCAGGTAGGAGGCAAGAGAGAATTTATTAAACAAGGAGTTAAAGAAAATATGAAGAAAAGTCTAGGAAAGGTAAGAAAGAAAAAGTTGACAAGGTTAGAAAGCAGGAACAAAACAGTGACGGGTGGGAAGTAGCAGATGAACTAAGGAAGGGAAAAATACTTGAGAGTAAGTCAAGAAAAAAAAGTAGACTTGACCGCGACATTTAGTTTGGGGGTCAGGAGCGGTGTTCGGGGTGTAGCGCCGTTCGGCAAGAGGTACTCCCAAAAGTTCACAGCCATATTTTGTCCAGGGATGTAATTTTTGTAACATCCCTGAGCAAAATTCTTCAAAGGGTGGAGGAAGACTGTAGCGTTTGAACAGTACCTCGGTTTTTGTTTTTAATTTTTTAAATTTGGTATATTTTTTGTTTATATGTTTTAATTTATTATAGTGTTGATTGTTAAAATGTTTTGGTTACGAAGTTTTTGTTTGGGGAAAGGGATGTGTTGTTTGGGAGAAGGAGAAGGAGAGGAGGTCTGGAAGCTGCTCTGCTTGAGTAAAAAGAGGGGTAGAATAAAGAAAAGTGAAACTAGGCGTTTGTTATTTGTACACACCGTCCGACGCTGCAGCTACACTCTCTCTTGCTCCTACCCGTGAACTCCCGTTCCCTCTCAAGTGTCTCTCTCCTTCCTCCCTTCTCGCACGCTCCACACTCCTGGGAGGTGTGGTCGAGGATTTGGCCCAGAGCCAGAGAACTGTCCAAGTAACTTTCGAGTGCGTGGCCACCACGGTCGGGAGCCAAATGAATGCGATTCCGCAATTATATGATTGGAGTTTCTGTACTTCTTTGCTCTTACGATACTGTTGTGGGGGAGAAACATGCAAAGACGACACACGCCTCTCTTCTTTGCTCTTCGTTGCACTTACCACTACTGCTTCGAATTAAAATTGAATCTTTTAAATAATTGTGGAAAATAGGTTATAGAAGGTACATTTTTCTTTTTTAATAGAATTTACCAATTATTCTTAGGCTCTATGTAGTTTAAACTACCCTTAGAATAAGTGATGCTTGCAATTCTTTCATACCCATCACTGCTACTTTACCAATTATTTTTAGGGTCTATGTAGTGTAAACCACCCTTAGATTAAGTAATGCTTGCTTTTTATTCATACTCATCACTACTGTACTTATGCCATGGGATTTGAATCTAATGTAAGTGAAGCTGGCAATAGCATAGTTGGTGAATGGTAATTTTTAAGGACTGGAAATTACTGAATGTGGCCAGTTGTTGGACATAGAATTCATAATCTCATTATCTTGAAAAGGTATTAACGCATAGAATGAATGAAAAAGTATTTTATAAGTTATTATGTCACTCCTCCACATATTTCAGTTGTGAGAACACTCTCTCCGACTAATGCTTTAAATGAATCATGGATAAACACGACGATATTCATATGAAATAATGATCCTGATTTTCTATACCCTGAAGCGGAATTCGGCTTCAAAAATATCTTGTATTAAACAAAGCACTGCGCATGAATTTATTTGCTTAATTTGTTGTAAAATATAATATTTTGGGGCGCCCATAGCTTTAAAATATCCATCTTTATTTCTGTATACCCATGTAAAAGTTTTTACCCTTTCAATAATTTCTAGATTCTGTATTATGAGTGTCCTACTCTCAATTTCAGTTTGTCGTCATCAACAGCAATCATCAATCCAATGATTGACTTTTGGCAGCTCTCCACTCCACTCACATGTCAGCCAACCGCTTCATTCCAACATAACTGTTCACTTTGACGTCCTTCATATCCATGACGAGTGTCTTACTCTCAATCTCAATATTTCATTATCAGCAGCAGTCATCATTCCAAAGATTGGTTTTCTGAAGCACTTCACTCCGCTTTCCTACCAGCCAGCCACTTCATTCCTACATAATTTTTCACTTTGACATCTTCATAATTTACCGTTTTGTTCCATTATTCCCCTTCATTTTCCCTTCCATTATCGTTTCTTTTACAGGATATGTACTCGCAAATGTGCCCAATGGTATTGTCTCTTCATCTTCTTCTCAGCAATTTCTCATACATCATGCATTTGAAGGGAAGATGAACGTTAGTGTTAATCAATTAGAGAAACGAATTGCATTATAACTACCGTGGAGTTACCTAGGATGTACATTGTGCTTCAAAAGTAGTAGGTATTACTCTATATCGGTAGAAATATTAAAAAAATAGCATTCTAAAAATTTGATGGAAAAAGGATTTATCATTGACTAAAACTAGCTAATTCGGCTTCAGCTGTCACAGTTGCCTTTGATACCGATGCTATTTTAATGATTTCGTCAAAAAAGTATGGTGTACGAGGAGATACATTGAAAGTTGAATTCGTAAGCATGGGTAAACAAACTTATTTTGAGGAAAAGATTACTACATTATTGGATGATTGGAATCGGTCTTATTTAACCGTTGGGTTTATGACTCAATATTATGACCGTGTTCTGTGGATGTAGAAATTCTTTTCGGGTTCTTCACCGGGCCAGGCTCTCCATACTGGCTGAAATTTCGATGCCCGGATCGTGCATCGAAACTTCGGCCAGTAGGGAGAGCCTGATTCGGTGGTGAACCAAAAAGAATTCCTACATCAAGTACTCCGGGAGAGTACCAGATACTACCATGTTCTGTGGCTTCTCTATTAGGATAATTTCAACGCTTTTAGGGTCGATCGTTCTTGACGATGCATAGCTGCCTCCTTTGGTTACATACCTCGAACACGCCAAGTAGAATTCTCATTGTTGCAAGCCAATTATAACTGACTGGAAGTTTGAGGGTTTATGGACGTGACATTGACCGTATGATATGGCCGGTATGACTGTGACTCTAGCCGTAACTAAGCTCCAATCTTCACATCCCTCAATTTGTCCTAAGAGTGTGAGTTAACTTCAAAATGAAACCATTTTATTGCCTATTATATCCAATTGTAACTGTCGATCCTTACTCGCATGCAGTTTTATGAGATGGTAGTGGTTGAAGGAAATTGCTCGAAATCAAGGCGAGCACGCTCGCAAACCTCAGTAAATGGAACATTTTATCGCTAAGTTACGGCCATACTGTAAAACTGTCCTGTTTCGCTCAATGGGCGCAGAATTATGCGGGATGCCTATCCCTCCTCTCTCTCTCTCTTCCCTTGCCTCGATTTTCCGTCCCCAAATTTCTTCCCGAACTCGTTCCCCTGCGCACACATGCCATCTTTCTTGACCACCTCCCTCCCTCCTCCCCACACCCCACCGGTACTTGCACCGCAAGCACCGGCCCTCCCTATTCCTTCCGAGAACCGGAATCCTTCAGCGTTTATATAGCAAGAGAGGTTGTTTTTGGGGTGGGCAGGAGGGGCTATCCCGAAGCCCTCTTTCTCATTTCTCTTTCCTCTCGACCCCCCTGCCACACTCCCTCCCGTCCCCTTGTCCGGGCCTTCCTCCGGGGCTCCGGGAGAGAGAGAGGGACCCTTTTCTCATTTTCAGTCCATCCTCTCTCCCCTTACTCCTTTTCCTCTCTCCATCCCTCTTCACCTATTACAACTCCCAAAACCTTCTCGCCTGTTCCTTTCCACGCTCCCCCCCCCCCCCCCCACCTCCCCCTCTCCACCGAAACCTTTCTCCATCCATTCCAATTCTCATTTCCGCTCATCTCACGAGAGAGCGCTGCTTTCCTGCTTCCTCTCCGCTCTCTATCTTTTCTCGGCGCCATTTTGGCGTGGGTGGGAGGGCCGTGGTGTGAGGGGCTGGCGTGGGTGGTCGGGGGTTTTGAGGTGTGCTCCTTCTCCACTCCCGCCTCCTGCTATGTTCGGGGCTTAGAATTTAAGAGGCTTAGAATTTAATCATAATGAATGTACAGTCGTGGAATTATGGATCAAAGGTAACGGAAAACTTGACACAACGTACAGAATAGACGAAGTTCTCTTATGGCGTTGTGTTTATGAGTCACTCTGAGCTCATACCTCTCCTGAATCCCACGTGTTAGAAGAGCATGGGGTCGGCCCTGAAAAAGTCATGCTTATTCGACGGGTTGTGGGTAACTGATATGAAATGATAACTGACATGAAGCAATCATAGTGTATCTGAGATATAGGATGAAATAGCATCCTAGTCACATTTAGACTTCTTTAAGGTAATTTGAGCGAAAAATCGCTTAAATTAGAATTCGATGACTTTGGCCTCATTTTTCTCAAACTCCTGTCTTTCCAATGATATCAAAGTACTAGCCCCTTACCGAACTCCCATCTTTCCAATGATATCAAAGTATTAACCCCTTATCAAACAACTTACCTGAAAATACAAGCTGTTAGGCATGCAAACTTGGGATAGATTACGACTGTGCGCTCCAGAGGGAGAATATTGAAAAAAATTAGGAACTTCTAACACCATGATTTCGTCATGATGAAAACAAGCGGTGTGTAGTTTGCATGTTTTTAAACTATTTATAAAAATTAATCCATTAATCACCTAAGTAATCTTTACAGAATCACAAAAAACTGCTGTTTTGAAGGATTTATAGCCGTAGGGCGTGAAAAAAATGAGTCAAATTAGAGACTTAAGTACATATATTTATTTAATTAATGATAATTTTTGTCAATTATTACTTTTTTGCGCCATTTATGTGACAGTATTTACCTCACTATTCTTACAGACGCTGAAATTAAAACGAAATTCGAATATGGTCTCCATTATGACTAGGGAAATATGCGCTCAAACTACCTTAAGGTATTGGAGACCCCATTCGTATGCCAATTTTGCCTCTGACGAGTTTATTAGTTGCTTTGGCAAATTTCATCACCCAAAAAAAAATTTGTTGGACGGGTATTTGGGGAAGCGACCATCAAAGAAGACCATTTGCGATTTGAAGGATGGGTAATAGATTGGCTATGGAAGGATTTTGGTGTATGGTGAAAGCACAGAGTAAGGATATATATCTTTACTCTGTGGTGAAAGGGTGGACGGCATTCTCTTATTCTTGTCGAAAGGCGCCAAGGGGTTCACAGTTCACGCATCCCATTCGACGGACGGAGAGCTACACACGCAGCCATGCAAGTATGGACACTACAAGCGTGGACGAGGATTCCACTGAAGAATTGGCGCGACTGCCGAGAATCAAACGCAAGAGACAAATTATGAAGGTACCGAGACTAACCACGGTATAATCTTTTACGGAGTCACCCGCAAGTGCACATTAGTGCGATATTCCCCAGAGGAAAAATCATTCGCCTTGACCGGGATTCGAACACGGATTCCTTGATTTCCCGCCATGTACTTCGCGCTGGTTAAAGCACTCGGCACGAAATCGAGGGATCCGGGTTCGGATTCCGGTCAAGGCGAATGATTTTTCCTCTGTGGAATATCGCACAAACGCAAAAGCCTTAGAATAGAAATTCAGTGCTCTAGCCACCATACCAACCCATTCCCGGATGAAAAACTGGATTAAGACTATTGGAATAAAAGCTTTTCATTCTCATTTTTCTCTCTTACATTTTTGACCTCACCTTAGCTACGGAAAAGCGCTTAAAAAAATTTAATGTAGAATGGTCATATTGATCACTTTTTTCATTCACTATCACACGAGTATGGGTTGTCTCGTAACAACCTCCGAGCTTTTTCATTCTCCTTTTTCCCTCTTACTTTTTTCACCTCATCGTAGTAGCTGCGGAAAATTACCTAAAAGTTTGAATACAGCATAATTATATTAATCACTTTTTCATTCACCATCACACGAGTATGGTTTGTCTCCTAACATCTTCCGAAGCTCCCCTTTGAGGCAGCTCGCGAGGCGCAGCGCGTGTGTACGCACTCCTCACGCATCCTGTGAAGGATGGTAAAAATACTACAAAATGGCCGACCCTGCCTCCATCTTCTTGCAAGAAGGGAAAAGGAATGAAAGGGGGGGAGTTTAGTCGCGTCCTCCCGGAACCGACGACCCCTCCCCTCATTTCCGACCTGCGTGTCCCTCCCCCCATCTTGTGCGGGAGGGTTGTTTTCTGGGGATCCGGTGAAAGAAGGGAATGAGATGCTGGGGATGGGGGAGGGTTGGAATCAGATGCGGAGGAGGAAAAGTGGTGGTCCATTCGACTTAAGAAAAGGGGACGCGGGGAGGGGGTCGAGGAGGTGAGCCGGGGGTGGTTTTTGGTTCGGAGAAGTATAAGGGGTTGGTAGGGATATGCGCGAGGGTTCCCGTCTTCCAAAGGGTACGCAGTGAGGGGAGGGATGGTGTGAGGCGTAGGAATAAGCCGCCTGGCCGGGTGCAAGAAACTGCCACGTGGGGGATAGCCTCGGCCACTTATGGTCTCTCAAGAGTATGAGGGGCGAGGAGATGGTCAGGAAGCGCGGATTGGGGGTTGGGGTCACTCGCGAGGGTTTAAATGTGCCTGAGAGCGGGGGTTAAGGGGTTGACTAGGTGGCGGGCGGGAAGGGGAGCGGAGGTTTGCAATATATCCTCAAAGGAGGAGCCAGCAGCAGATCGTAAGAGGTCTCGTGGAAGGATCGCAAAGACATCTCAAGGAATACTCCTTGCAGGCGCGTTCGAATAGCAAGAGGGTATCCGAATCTTTTAAGTCAAAAAGTTAGAATATTTTTCAAAGGTTACTTTCAAATAAAAATGCAATTTATTGAAGTTACTCTAGACTTACCACAAGGCTAATTAGTTTATGAGCAAGCTTTTTTTGTTGAACGTAAAATGTGTTCATCGTTTATTGCATCAGTATTTTTTCCGGAAAAGATAGCCCCTAATTACAAATTTCTTCTAATGATGACCATGATGTGTGAGTAATTTCTGAATGGAAATATAAGAAAATTTCGCCCGAAACTGTTTCTAGGAATTTTTAAAAATAAATATGTGTTAAAAATTTATCAATGTCCTACCTTTACACGTAATGCAGTATTTCGTGTCAGTAATTCTCGAAGTTCTGGCAATTTGTAATTTATAAATTTATGCAATTTTCCGTTTAAAACTTTTTGTCAATTATGCCCGGAGTTCAAACGATTTACAAATATTTTTCACTTTTCCTTGAAGCGTTAGTAAACTTATTAGCGTATTTTATCTATTCCTTAAGGAATAACCTATAATATACAAATTAATTTAGCCATGGATCATAATTTAACGAATTAAAAACATTTTTGGTAGCCATTAAGAGTGTATTATGTTTTGAATTAGATTTTTTGCCATTATTATTCTAGAAATCTCTTTTGTCCTCATTTTATAAATCTTATACGTATTTTATTTCCAAATTCCCTTTGAACCCCACGAAAAATGCGTATTCCTGAAAAATGCGAGCTATGCTCTTTTATATGCACACTCCTTTATTTCATCCTTTTTTTCAAGTTATGCAATTTCATCTATAATACTCTTAAGGAAAAATTTAACCGATGAAATCCATCGATTGATCCACTTCTATTCATTATACTGCGTTCTATTCTCCTAAATTTAGGTGCATTTGGTCCAGGTGTACTCCTCGAGGCGATGGATGCACGGAATCCATGTCTTTTGAGGAGGAATAAGGGACTCGATCCGTGTCGTCTCGCTTCATGACGGTGATCTCGTCGCACAAGGCAAAGACGATCCCGAATACGGCTTCCAGATGAGCGAGGAGTGCGTGATTTTCGGGAGCGAAGCTGAGGCGGAAGTCCCCTGGGTCAGGAGGTGGATAGAGGATGGAGGATGGTGCGGGGGAAGCAGGCGTTGATGCGATGGAATGCATGGGCAGACGGGCAATGTTCACGCGCCTTCTCCGTGTGTTTGTGAGTTACTCGAGGCGGAGAGAGGGAAGGGTGGCGAAGAAAAGGGGGACGTGGGAGCTGCTCGCAAGGAGAGACCCTTATTCCCGGCGGACCGCGAGCACCCCGCCCTCCCCCCTCTGTCCGGAACGGGGTGTCCTTCGACCGTGGAGGAGATGCCACCTGAATGGCCAATTAGTGATCCGGCCGACCACATCAGTGAGCATGACTGAAGACGGCAAAGGGATCTTGAAAGAGCACTTGCACTCGCGTCTTATACCATACTAGCAGGGCAACCGGCATTGCTCGGGAAGGAGAAGGGGGATACTTGGGATTCATGGTAACATAGCAGGATTTGTAGGTAAAGGAACAAAGCAGGTTAGGTGACGGTCATCTAAATAAACAGAAAACAGTGTAAAAAGGCAAAATAGAGAACTCTATGTTTCCGGAATGCGAAACTGATGGGGAACGGCTTACAGCACTTCTTCATAGACTATGTTGGCAGTTTTTCCTGTGGGGGTGTATCGGAAATGGAAGCCTCCAAATCGGCCTTCACCTCGCACACAAACTCGTGGGCGATTTACCTGTGAACGGTGAAGTTGCGAAAAAAGGCAGTATCGGAAATTGAAGTCGCCAAATAGGCCTTCACCTTCGCACACACAGCGCACACAAACATACTAACATGGCAGATTGAATGGGGTTGTTATCGGAAGGTGGGAGAGTAAGCAGAGCGCGGGGATGGGTGCTAGGTGGCGCTTAGCGCACTTACAGGGTCCGGTAATGAGAAAACGACGCTAAGGACGCGTCGGATGCAACCGAAAGTAGCACTACTGGGTTCGGGAGCATGAGATGCACCTATGTACCAACTTTGGTCGCAATCTGTGCTGCCGTATGGAAACGCATAGCGGACGGACAAACAGACATCCTCTTTTATATATATAGATGTTTCCCCGAGTGTAGTGGTGGGTTTTCCCGTATGTGTCCAGAATAGTTCGCTGGCAATAATAGGTATACCTATTTTCCGAACGAAATCTGCATGTATATATCGATTTGTTAGTGAGCCATCACTATCATGATCAATAGTCACTATTCCAAAGACGAGTTTACTTCAACTCTCCACTCCTTTCAACTAAACCATTTATTCCTTCATAACTCTTCTCCAGCCAAAGGCACAAGCCTGATTTCATAGAAGGCATGCTACCATCCGTTGCCAAATTTTTAAAATGTGCAAGTTCTTTTTTCAATCTTATTACTATTCATTTGAAAATTTTAAACCTTTGAGTGTTATTGGGCTTTAGTGCACCATTAAACTTCAGCAGTAAGTTGCCAGAATTATGATAGTTGATATATAGAAGTTGTAAAAAAGTGCAATTAGTTTCTACGGAATCGATTATTATGACTTATAACCTGACCGATGTTTTTATGGGACAGATCCCTGGCAGAAATTTATGTCGTCATTCAAATTCAATTCACATAATTCAAATTGAAAACTCACGTGGAAACGAAACGGTAAACTGAAAGAAGAGTGGAATGGAGAGCTTTAGCAAACGTAGCGCCGTATTTACGATGATGAAAGATAATGAACGAAAGAAGTTTTCCCATGTTCCCATTTAGCCTCTGCGCTACGTACTGCGCCAACATTTCCTCATAAAAATCATTCTCAACGCTTTCATAAAGTATTTTTCCTTTGCTAAATTGTTTTGCGCAAAAGCATAAAAACAATGTAAATTTCTAGCATGCTCTTTATGAGCTAATTTCTTCCTTTATCTTACGATTTTAGTTCTCTGTTAGCTCTGCCATCACTTTTTGGGCGGTCCCTGAATTTTTAATTTGCAATTTAAAAGAAATTGAAGGATGCAAAAGATTCCTTGTAGATGCATATTTACTCTCTTCACTCGAATTGCGAAGGACTAATGGAAGGAAAATCGAAACTAGAAGCTATGACGTGGTGGAAGGGCTCCATATTAGCAATGAAAATACTTTGTGACTTCCACAGTTTATTTAATTTTGAACTACCAGTTTCGGCTGTCAAGCCATCATCAATGTACCTGATGATGGCTTGACAGCCGAAACCGGTAGTTCAAAATTAAATAAACTGTGGAAGTCACAAAGTATTTTCATTGCTAATACTAATGGAAGGAGTTCAGTGAGATATACTTTTTTTATCAAAAGTAAAATCTAAACAAGGCTTACTGAAGTACGAAAAAACGATGTCATGTGTAGTTGCTGAAGCTCAAGATAAAAAAAATTGTTTAAAAATAAATAATCGATATCGTATATTGATGAAAAATGATAAGATTTTTACGATAGCTATACCTTTTTCTGATGAAATGCCAGCAATAATTCATCTCCTGTCAATATTTTTAATGTAACTTCTCTCAGAATTTGGTAGCGCTCTATATTATTATCAACTCATCTGTTAAGGTGTTTATGACAATGAAGGTGGCACTGTATTTGAAATGACAAAGGGCATTAATGGCGAATTTTAGCATATCCGAGGCATTCAGTGTAATCGTGATCCTATTCCTCCCATTCAAAGAGCGGCGCTGACTTCATTCATATTTATATTCGGTTCGCTTGCTGAAGTGTTTATTCAAAATAAGTCTTTTTGCAAATAATGGAATACGTATTTTCTGCTAAAATTTCGGCATTGGAATTGTTTAGTATTTGCTTGTTTTTAAGTTTAATTTGAGGCTTAGACGCAATACAACGTTGGTCGAAGGAACTTATGTACTGATATATTTCACAGAAATGATTCATTCGAAAATGTAAGTCTCGAAAATAATTCCAACTCCGGTTACTAAGTTAATTTAGCCGAGGCAATCGTAATTAATTTTTTTTCGCTTTAAAGCCATAAACCATCTCTATGTATCTTAGACCCCTTTGGAACGTGATTACATGAAAAAAATTATTGAAGTTGGAAATAAAATGGAGCATTTAAGTAGGTGTCCACTATTAATCTTACATGTCCTCCATGAGTGCAATGTCTGTAAATCTTTCTATTTATTGGAGTTAGCTTTTTACCTCATATTTTAAATGTTTACGAGGGAGTTAGTGATATGAATAGCTTGAATTAAGTCTGGGGCCTCCTAAGACAATTTTATTTAGTTTCTGAGAAATTGAAGTTATTTACCGTCAGTTATACTTAACAGTATGGGATAATTAGCTGAAACTCATCTAGAGAATCAAATTAAATTTTCAATCTCGCTTTACAAATCAATCGCATGTGTAATATTGCTGTATGTTGTATGTACAGTAAAAGGAAATATTAAAAAAATAGTTTTTGTTGGATTCCATGTAGGGAATTTATTTGCCATAATGCTTACAATGGAAATGAGAGCACAAATTATGCGTCTCTTGTTTCATGTGTTTACGAATAATCTTTATGGCTTCAAGGAAAATTGAAGTATCTGATACTCTCACCTATGTAATGGAAGATGACCATATATTATCATTTATTTGCACGAAGTTTGGAAACGAGTTTTCTTGAAATGTTGGTCTTGAACCTGTTTGGAGTAGGTACTTCATAGGACAGAAATCAATCCTTTTTTAGGCTTCAAATCAGCCTATTCTTCAAAATTTTCAGGGTTCCTACCCTTAAGTTTGTTACTAGTCGCATGCTGTTGGAATTCCCTAGAATCCTGATCTTTTTGAGTTTCCATTCCCTTCAAAAGGTTTGGATTGTCAATTAGTCACTTCGCTGGGGACGTTTCCCTCATCTTCCCCGGAATCCCTAATTAAGTCTCGCGAAAACTTTCTACCTTTCTCCAATTTCCTCCCTCATCAGCTAGAGATACTTGATGCTCCGGTCTCACCCACCAACCCTCCGCCCACCCACTGCCGCTCTTAGGGTGCTTGACATTCCCTCCGCGATCAGAAGCTCGACTAAAACAAGAGTCGTACTTTGCGTTCGCCGGAACGATTCCCTCGTTGGGCGCGGCGGCGGTCGGTGGCAGCTTCTCCGAAGGGACCGAGTGGATTCTTGGGAAAACCGGAAAGGGCGTGGGTTGGGAGTGGGGGAAGGGGTAGAGGGAAGAGATAAGGGGTTTTAGGGGGAAAGAAGTCAAAAGGGAGAAGGGGAGAGGCAAAGTTCAAACTTGAGACGAACCCACTGCGGTTGTGGAAACGGAGAAAGAGGAATCTCGATTATGGATGTTGAAATGAAGGCAGTGGTAATTTGACTAGAAATATTTCCCTCCCAAAAAAGATTCGAAAGTTGCTCTTCCTACGTAAATTTATGAGAAATTGAGGCCTGTATTATGATTAACATTATGTAATTAAGCTCATCCTTTCGAATGTGTTATGATTACTTTTATTACTCTCAGAATGGAAACGGAAAAATAGTGAAAGTTATGATTATAAACACGTTTTCATGCTTTAGTACTCACAGTCCTAATTTATAAAATTAGAACGATCTGTGGAATAAATACTGCAGTATAATTGGGACTAAGTTTCTGATTCTGATTGACTGATTGACCTATGTACATCTGGAAAAAGTGATAAACATCATAACTTACCTATCATATTCCAAGTTGCTTCTTTTTTATGCTCCTTTGATCCAAAATTCCAAAAAATCTTCCAAACTTTTTATCATACCTTTCCTTTTCCAATGAAACTTTGTGCTGAAAAGTGAAAGTACGTATTTATAGCAATGAATGTATGATTGTGTTCATGACCTGAATGATGATTTACGTGGAAGCGGTACGTATTGGAATGTCCGCTACTCTCCTTTAGGTAAATTATGGTATGTACTACTCAGCATACATAAATAAAGGCTATTTATATTAAACAAGTTAATAGTTTGTCTAAAAAGGTGCAGCAGACGTATAGTACGAGTACAAATATTAGTTTAAAATCACCGTATCAACCATGACAGTGCTCTGCACATATTCTGGGAACATTACGAAAAAGGCATATCCTATTTTAAATATAAAAAAAACTCAGCTACGAAACCAAAGCATTCTGAGAGATCTTGTCTATCGTTTGATAAAACCTTTCATTTACTCACACTCTGAAGAGGCATATGCATGTAGCGGGGACCGCAATTGCAGTCGTAATCTATTTTGTTGTTATTGTTTTATTACTGTGCTAAGTTTCTCCTTCCTTTTCCATGTATCGAAATTGCGGAAATAAACAACTTTTGACTTGACTCGAATTTGCTAATGAATACTGAATGAGATAATCTATGTATGCTGGACATTTTTGCTTCTGAACCACTTGAGTTACACTTTGGAAATACTGCTGTTTCTTAGTAAATTTTTAATTCTTGGTAATGTAATACTACCACTCTGTCAATAATGAGCTGTTAACAGGGCTTAAACCTTTTGTTATTTTCATCTGCTAATAATCTCTCTCCCTTAGAACAAAAAATGAAGTAGGAGCATATTCAGGGCATACAGCCCTTGATATTTTACTTAATGCGTATACTATGAAAAGACGTTTGCGAAGGATGTGTTTTGTCGGAGGATGTTTAAGCGTTATTAATTGAAGGGTGGTGGCCTGAGGAGAAGGGAGTGGGAGGGACTATAGGTAGGGGAATAAACAAGGCGGAGAATACAATGAAATGCTCGCCAAGTATGCGAGGGAAAGGGAAATAGGATTAAAAGGGATAGCGAATTTGACGAGCTCCAAGAGAAAGGAGCCCAGGGATTGAGGAGGAGATGGGGTTTCGGGTGCGGGCGGGGGATAAGTGGGGAGGGAATGCGATGGGGGGGTGAGAGGGGGGGAGGGGAGAATAAGGGGACATGGGAGGGTTTTCGGGGGAGTGGGAAGCCATCGAAGAAATATCCAAATGGAGACAGCAAGAAAGGGAATGTGAGGGGGAGAATGAGAGATGGTGGGAGCGCGGAGGAAATCTGGTAGACGCTGAAGTATGCGAGGGTTTTCGAAGTTGGTCGGTGCGTTTTGGTGGGTTTTGAAGGGAGGGTGTGGCTTGGAATATATAGGAAAAGGGACAGTGCTGGTGCTGATGATGATGATGTGGGTTTGAGGGGTCTCGCTACTGTGGGAAATTCTCGTGATACATCTCTGAATTGCCCCCAGAAAGTTGTGTAATTAGTGTTGCGACAGTTGTAAACATTTTAACTACTTTAGACACTCTGAATGAAAATAACTCACGCTAAGTCCTCAACAGGGGTAGTTACCTATTTTGACCAAAAGGGTAATGACTTTAGGTTTTAGTGTGCGAACATTTTCTCAACTTAAAAGGCACTGTGCGAACGCTGAATCAAACAACAGTGAAGTTTGCTCATGTTCAGACCATTGGGTCGCCGGGATTAATGTACAATTATAATGGTATGTAAAGAGGGTCAAGATAAAAGAAGGTATTGCATTACCTGCTTCGCAGATATCATACAAATAACTTAAGATGTTATATAAAATTGAATAGCCGGTTTCCAATGATTGAAAGAAATTCTTCGGTCAAAATTCATTTCGTGGTAATTTACATGGGAGTTAAGGTTATTTCAATTTATATCACTGTTCTCGACATTTTTGGGCATACTGAAATCCTTGTTAGTAAACCTTTTATTCGATCAATGTGTTCTCCATTGCGTAGAAGCCTTCAAAATTGCATAAAAACAAGGAATCAAGGGGAATCACATCTTTCGACCTCGAAGAGTCATGCTTATCTTTTTTTTTCAAATTCTTGGGCCAAAATAGTAGAATTCCGAAGCAAGAAGTGCTGCTCACCAAAGGCCTCGTGGAAGCCATAAGTTTTCAATGGTTCGTGAGAAATTGGAAAAGGTGCGGAAGAAAGGAGACCGGAGCAGTGAGGACGGGACCGTTAAGGGAAGGATGAAGAGTGGGACTTTGAGGGAGCGGTGGGAAGAAGAGAAAGGCGGTGGCTTCGAGGAGGAGTGGGAGTCGCGCGGGGGTGAAGGGGAGGCTGAAGGGGGTGGAGAAAATGGAAAGCTCCCGATTGGCTCAGACTGGAGGACGTCAACTCTGCGAGATGTAATTACGATTCCAAAGTGAGTGCGGGAGCCTTTCCCATTTCTCTCTCTCCTCCCTCTTCCGGGGGCGCCCCTGCCTCCTTCCACCCTCTCCTCCCTCCCGCACCACCCCGCCGTCCTCAAAGTCGCACCAGCATCCTCCTTCTCCCTTCATCCTTCGCCCCTTAAACCTCCTGCCATCTCTCTCTATCCCTCTTACTATACCATCTCTCTTTCCATATACACATGTATGCCTCCGCTTTTCCCTTCCAACCCCATTCCTGTCACACAGCATCCCTCGTCGCTGCCGCGTTGATGGATCTCCTTCCTCCGGGAGTCGGTTTTGAAGCAAGCAGGAGGAGGGGGTGAAGGGCGGTGGGTAGAGGGTTGTGGAAGGAGCAGCGGTGGCTGTAGGCAGCAGCAGCAGCAGGAGGAGGTCGATGTCTTCAAGTGGCAAAGCAGGTGGGCGTGGCGGTGGGAAAGAGGGAGAGGGGGTGCCGCAAGGTCTCATCTAGGGACCAGCTTTGTTTCCGACCCGCAGGTGAACGAATGAGCGTCTCTCCATCACTAAGTTTTGCAAAATTAATCTCCTCCCCTTCAGATTCCCCTTTGGGTTGGGTGACGTTCGCTCTTTGCGTCTCTTCCTTCCCTCCTCCCACTCCCTCCCCCCCTTCACTCGCTACACGCCCCTCAAGAGTAGTGGGAGGATTGCGGCGAGGGAGGAAATTCCAAGTCGTACGTGACTATTTGAAGTACTTCCTCCTTTAAGTCCTCAGGAATTTGAGTTAACGAATATTCGGTTTCCGTTTATTATTGGAAGCCTTTGTCACCTTAGGATCTCCGTGAGGATGGCCAATTCAGGTTGCCATGAGAATCAAAGCTTACTTCACCAGGATTACACGACATAACCCTTATATTAATGAAAAAATTTGAATTCTCTCGTGCTGAAAAATTGAAATTTTTAGAATAATCTATCCCATGGATTTTTCCCAATTGAATAATATATCGCATATTACAGGTAATTAGGCTGGAACTAGACCAACCATCCAGTTAACGGATATTGTTGTAGTATTAAATCTTTGACATGATAAAGAAGTCGTTTCATGAAGTGACTTCCTATTTGAATACAAGCACATTTATTTGCCCCAAGAAATCAAATATAAATACGATATAATTTATTTATTTTTCTACTATTCTTGATTTCTTCTTTAAATTTGATAATAAATTTTATATTGTATTTGTGCGACGGATAGATATATCCAGGGGAACATATCACTTAAGTTGAAAAAATGCTGTTTTGAAATTAGTACAAGTAAAATATTTTTTAGCGTGTGTTATATCTTAGACTACTAGGTAGTCTCCACGTATTATAACCTGCGCGTCACTTGACTTAAACTCCATACCTTCTCTATTTGTGTTCCAAGTGATCTGGGAATGGAATCACCCCTAGCAATGCGTGTAGGTTTTTCAACAGACGGAATACATGCAGTCAATGAAAAATTATTAGATTATCGCAGTTTTTATCAAGAAGAATACTGGGAAGTTGCGCAAGGAAAAAATTGCGTAACTGCATTTATCTATTTAAGGCTAAGAAGCCAGTTAAATTTCAAATTTATCGCAAATATTTGCTTCAAGTAACTGAATCCAAAGGCGTAATGTTTGCTTGTTGCTTTCCATTGAAGAAGCGGAATTAGATTTAAAGAATGCATTTCAGCGCACAGAGGGCAGACTTCTGGGGCATGAGTTACGATCGCACGCGCCGTAGCCGTGTGAAAAATGTTTCTTGCTCCCAGGAGGAACACGAGAAAGCACAAATTGGAAATGTTTAACCAATTACTTACTTTTACCGGAACAGGGAACAAGTTGGCCTCAGGCGTGTGTACCACTGATTGGAATCCTCCCTCTTATCGCATAAATTTGTTCGATCTAATGCTCGCTCACGGCTTAATCCACGGGATTTAATGCCGAAAAGGTTAGGTACACGTGAGCGCCACTCTCCATCTTCCTCCTCGGCTGCTCGCTCGGGGGAGGGGTTTGAAATATCGGATGGATTCCGTCCAAAGTTGGAACGAATTCGAACGCTTCGTTCAGCCAACGAACTCCTTCCAACAGACTCCCTCGACTCCTCCACACCCTCACCCACTCCTTCTCTCCTCCTCCACCAATCTTCTCCCTCCCTTCATCCCCAAAAAGGGGCTTTTCACATCGCTTTCCCAAGCACCGTGCGCGACCTCACCCTCCTCTCCCCCCTCCGCACACGTCATGTTTCCTTTCTTAATGCCACAGCACTCCTTCAGTTCCTCACCCCGACAAGGATTCCCTCATCAGGCAGTCTTCCATCTTCCTCCTCTTCCGCCAGAAGGAGATCTACTGGGGAATGGGGAGGGGGAGAGAGAGAGAGTTGGGAACCACGTGATGAGAAACGCGGGAGGGTAGCGCAGGGTTCTGCTTTCTTTTCACTCCGTTGCCGAGTGTCGTTCAAAGCCCCAAAATGCTTCTCTCTCCTCCCTTCCTGCCTCTTCGTCGCCGTGCGCAATCATCGCCCTTTACCGCTCTCTCGCGCTCTCTCCAGAGTTTGGAGTATTTTCTCTAAAATAAATATACCCGCGCCCCATCGTGAAATGCCTGGGGATGAATTAGGAGAACCGCCACGTGGTTCAGGAATGGCACCTAATGACCTTGCCCCGACTGCTAACCTCGCTCGATATATCGAGCATGAGTGTCATTGTATGCATACTTATGCCCAGCCTCTATCTAAAAGTTGCCATCCCTTTCGTTCACGCAGGAAAATCGAACTACAGATGATATTTTGTTGCAGACAAGGCTCGTTCACAACAATCACAACCCACCACTCCCTAATTCGATCTTACAATCGATTGATGATGCATATCTATAGTGTGAGTTTCGAGAGTTGTAGTAAGCTCCCCCGAAACAGCTCAGTTGATATGTTGAGTATTAATTGAAAAATAGTGAGTTGAACTATAGAAGTATTTAAATGGAAAGTTTGTTGAACATGTGAGGGCTATTTCGCACTGACTCGATCAACTTATCCGCATCCATTTTCGCTTAAACGTATCCACATACGACTTCACAACAAAATAACGTTTTCAATATGGCTGCTCGAGGAGATATAGAGAGTAGTAATCGATTGCTGCCCGACTATCGTTAGTAGAGTATGTCATACTATTAGCTGGAATTAAGAGAAAGTTGAGCTGAGCTTAACTCCAGGCTACGCCAAGTCGAGTTACGCTGCTTTAAGTCGTTGTGAACTAGTAGACGCTATTCTCAAGATCTCATCTCTGGCGTTGCGCCGAGTCAAGCCAAGTTACGCCGAGTTAAGTTGTTGTGAACGAGTCTTGATGGTGATAGTTAGTATTAGATGCTCCATCTGTTTAGGCCGATCATGATTAAAATGAATCTTGGTTTAAATCCACTCTAATTCAATAAAACCGACCCAGGTTTCGGCAACTAGCTGCCATCTTCAAGGCACATTTGCATGGGTCACTGGGTATAGATAAGGCTAGAGGGAGTAAAAAGGAGAAGGTGGTGTGGAAGAGGAGAAGGTGATTCTGGGAGAGGTGACGTAAAGAGAGCGGGAAGGATAAGCGAATCCGTCGCTTAAAGTGGAGGAGCATGAATAACCAAGGTGAAGGACACCGCAGGTGACTAGGATGGTTGTGGGAAGAGGGGAGGGAATTAAGGAGGGGGAATGTCTGGTGAACATATGGTCATCGCATACATTTTGTGGGCTATTAATTTGTGTGGATTTTAAAAAAGTTTCATTTTCATCCCGAATATTACGAACTTCTTCCCTAAATTCACCCTTGAAATGTTTTAGTTTTCTTATGTCATATCGCACCGTCTAGATTAAAACCCATATCCTATTGGCATATAATTTTGGCTATTGAAAGTTTTTCCCCGTGATGTTTAGGGGATGTCTCTGTGTACTCATTCAGATTTTTATGGAAAATCAACTGAACTAAAGCACCCTGCATGAATGAATTTCGCGCTTGGCTGATGGTTGTGATGTTACTCCTTTATTAAAACACTTTACTAAAAAAATTAAAACGTCGGAACGACAAAAGGTCAATTATATCCGGCACTTAAATTTATAGTGATTTAAAAATGAGCGCCACCACCTATGGTACCACCGATTATCTCGAACTAATGCCAAATACACTCGATTAAGTCCGTCCAATTGGTTGGAATTAATTTCGACCCTTTTGTACGTTTCATTAAGTTAAGGCCAATGCCGGCGAAAGATTTATTTCACTTTTCCTTCGATATATTCGCGTCAAGTTTTTTTCATGCCAATAGTGTTTCTTATCTTGCATAAATATAGTTTTTCTTGCTGACGACACCTGATATTTTATAAGGCCTCAACAATACTATGCGTGATTTGAGGAAACGGAAGAGCCAAAATTTGCATTCTTTTTAGGAGATTTAATTGGGAACATTACTTGGCGATGTAATAAAAATAAGAAGGAAAATTTCAACGAAGAGGCTTTGAAGGCCTCCAATTGTTTCGTCAGGCCTTACTTAATGCAAGTTCAACTTTTCCCTATTTAAACAACGTGTATTGTTCACTTTTTTATTTTTTATTAACGTTTACAAATTAAATGCCCTAAAACATTTTTTGACAATGATTATTGTTGTTTAAAAACGTATTTCAAAGATTTAAAATATACTAGTCTACTGCATTTCTATACAGTCTACTGCATAGAAATGACAGTTAATTAGGGAGTCTATTTACTTAAATCTACGAGATACCCCGCTGTTGGTTTAAAGAAACGAAAACTTGATCACACAGTAATTCAGAGTGAAAGTAATATTGCGATATCATTAAGATAATTTTTAGGGAATCAATTGAAGCTATTGTATTAAGAATTGTTATTTTGTAATATTCTATCACGTGATCACGTATAACCACATTTACCTCACTTACCTCATGTATATTAATCGGAAGCAATTATATTCTGAAATAAATATGTGAAATACCTGCATTGCATACCTAAATATATCTTGTAGTAAATTTAGTCTATTGAGTGGTAAATGAAGGATATCCAAATTTTCCAAAACCTCGGGTTACTATGATACTATTTCCTTCATTTCGGACGTTTGATGATTGAATTGGAGTGTTAAAGGTCAGAGAAGGTTATTTATTGGGGCTAATATTGCGGACTACCATTATGGGGCTATTTAAGGAAGGAAGGTGTTTTGGATAATTGCAAATGATTTGCCTAAGTTTTCTTCAAATTTTCTGATTTTATTAATATCTTCTCCTATAGGTCATGTAATTTTTTTTTTTCGTTTTAATTTATTTCATTTTTAATATGTACCATATTTATTGTAAATTTTTCTTCTCTTCCAGACTGTTTAGTGTCAAAAGTTAAATTGGAAAAGGGAAACTAAGTAAATAATGATCTGATGATTTATCGGAGTATGATGTTGGTGAAGTCTATTTGGGTTCTCCACCGGGTCACACTTTGTATTATGTAAACGTCACGACGTTTCATTGAACGACTCGTACATCGAAACGTCGCACAGTGGGCGGAAATCGAAAAAAGCTGGCCAAAACCCAATAAATTGTTTTTTCAATCCGGAAGTTGAAACTTTGCACAGGTATTCTCCATAGATTGGTGCATGTGATGTTCACACCACCTGCCATAATTCGTATGCGCTAACAATATATATATATATATATATATATATATATATATATATATATATATATATTTATTTGACTGATAGATAATTGAAATTCCTATCAACGGTGGATTGGTGTTCGAGATATATATTTTTTTATGCAACATAAGACGAGAGATATTTCGTAGAGAGATTTTATTTTTTCCAAATATGTACAAGACTCTATCTTCTCCCTATAAAAGAACTATGCAACTATGTTCGCGCGAACAGGTACCCACACACAGGGAAACAAGAAATATTAAAAAAAAGTATATGAGACAGTGATAGCATTAGGAAACTAATTACGATATAACATTTAAGATATTTCCAATCAGTAGTTTCTGTGAATATTACGAGGTGTACGAATTGAAAACACATACCTGTATGGATGATCAAATTCTGGTATAATAGATGACAAATATCGCCTCAAGCGCCACCCGGAAACGATGATTAAGTGGCCATAGGTTTTCACTAATCCAAACCAAACCTGGCAAGTATTTCCAAAAAAGCACCAAAGCACAACTGTCCTTTTCCACTGTCAATTCAGAACTAACTGCACATATGCATTTCTTTCCAAAAATGGTAGAAAAGCTTCCTAAAATAACCATAATGGACCCCACAAACCGTGGGATCATAAAAAGACTCTTTTTGCGAAGCCCGCCGCAGTGAGGGTGTGGGGCAATTAGAGACCAACTGCTTTTACCGTTCAAAATAAGTTTTCATGTCTTAGAAGGTTAGAATTAGCCTCAAAAAGCTGCTATATTCTTTCAAAGGCTAAAATTTACGCGTGAAATGCCAGTGTCAGAAATGACAGTATTTCATCCGAGGAAAGCGGGCAAAATGCTAACTTGACTAACGGTAGAAACCGTATAAGGAGATCGATTTTCCCGTATTTACATTATTGTAACGTAAATTGAAGTCCTTTTCAATTGATATGGCTTGAAAATAGCAATAACGAAGGTTATGGAACAATATCGCTTCCAAACACACGCCGCGTCAAAGCATTCCCCGTTGACGGCGGGTAGATCCGGACTGGGGCGCATGATCGAAAAATCGATTTTATATTCGGCGTCGAAAACGGTCGCAGATGATTTCTTTGGATACACACTCTATAAGCCTTATTTCTAACGTGATGTGAGTGGCTCAGCGTCCGTCGATGTCCATTTCTTAATTTTTCTACATAAAGGCGAGAAATTAACGAAAAAAAGGGTCCGCCATTTTGTCATGTATCGATGACAAATATTACAAACTTTCCCACAAAATAAGTAATATTTAATGAAAAGGAATAGTTATACCAAACAATTTCAGTTTTTATTCCACATATTTACAACAAAAGGTTCAGCATTTGCTTGAATTCGGTGATTTTCGGAATAAAATTAAGATGGGCGATTTTTGCGAAATTTGTCCAACTTTGAGCCCATATATATTTTTAACGCATTAGAATTATGGCAGGTGGCGTGAACATCACATGTACCAATCTATGGAGAATACCTGTGCAAAGTTTTAACTTCCGGATTGAAAAAAAACAATTTTTTGGGTTTTTGTCAGCTTTTTTCGACTTCAGCCCACTGTGCGACGTTTCGATGTACGAGTCGTTCATCGAAACGTCGAGACGTTTACAGAATACAAAGTGTGACCTGGTGGAGAACCCGAATACAATTCACCGGAAACTTTAGTGTGGACACCTTTGTAGATGAATAAAAAAACCCCACTCCCTCGCTGGTGGGATATCCAAAATCCTGGAAAAATTGAGAGCACTGGAATCCTCGTGGAATGGCTCTAACATCCTTATAATTAGAGCTATATTGATGATTTATTTTTCATTCGATCCCATTTTTGGTGGAGAATGCTGATGCTGAATGTCGATTGTCGTTTCGCAGGACTGCACTTTGCCCCGTTACTTAAAAAATCAGCATACACTTGATGCTCCAGGAATCCCTTGAAAAAACTCTGGAAATTCCCTGTAACTGCTGTAATACGTGCAAAAATTGAGCTAGCGCAACCGGATCTTTTTTCGCTTGTATGGAGATGCAATGAGTGTCCATTAGTCGGAAATAGGAGGGGGGTAGAGAAGGGACGTCCAGATTTCTGGAATTTTTCTGGACTAGTATTACACAGGCACAGTAACTACTATATTTTACGGGTATAAAACCAATTCATTATAGGACATCTAGTTATGATAGTATTTTCGTGGACTAGTATTATTTAGCTAACAATATCTGAAAACATTACAGGTATAATATAAAAACTCAATTGTGAGTTTCAGGTAAATATTTCAAATATTGAATTAATAGTATTGTTACTGTGTTCTGAAACGTCTGCGTTCGGCTGGTGGTTCCCCGACATCTTCAGTTGCTCTTTCCTCAGGGTCCCCGCTTTCGGCTGCTCCTGTGTTAAAAAAATAAAATAATAGTTTTTATAAGTGTCACTCTTATTTTTTGTTTCCAAAAGGTGGAATAACCAATGATTATTCACATGCAAGTATGATATGCTCTAGATCACCATCAGGATATTCGTCCTCTTAAGCAGCAGGACTGTTACTGCATCCATGCCAGGCACAGAACCCACATATGTTTGTATATTCTATGCAGTTTCTTCTGCAAGTACAATTCCCCGTGTCACACCTTGCGACACAATTGCACGATACCAACTCGAGAAGTTTAGTGGGTCCGGGTAGCCGTATTCTGAATACAGGTGTGAAATGCTCTTCCTCCTCCTTCAATCCCCATGCATCCCTAAGCATCGTATGAAACGAGACTCTTAACCCAATATGTCCAAGTGATGACAGGCGTTTGGCGTATAGCACTGACAATATTCTGCTGTATGGGTGCTAAATGGCTGTAGCCCTTCTCCGCTCGGTTTCATTGACGTTCTACTTTACTTGCAGAAGCTGTTAAAGAAAAATATGAAGTTCATTGGGCGCTAGATATGCTTCTTCAGTCGCCATCCCCTCTGCAGAGGGGTGTACGGTCACGTCGAATGCGATATAATCCACCGTTTGACGCAGGAGATGTGCAGCCGTAATTATCACTCTGAGCATCTCACTTTTCCAGTTGGTTTTCCAATCGCTATACCTTTTCTCACACAGGATTTTGCTAGCTACACCAGTAAAGCACACAACACAGCTTCTTCCTTGTGTGTCTGTAAATGTGTTACCTTAACCGTGCTATTCTTTCAAATTTCTTTTCGGATGAGAATCGCTGTAGGTGTCCCCAGATTCACTATGGTTTTTTAATATGTCCACTAACTGGGACTGCTCCAATTCACGGCAGAAACACTCAAAAGAATCAGCACAAACTCTGTAAATTTTATAATGGATTTTATTCAATACGACCGGTTTCATCGTATAAGCGACATCCTGAAGATGTCGCTTATGTCGACATCAACCTAAAGATTTTGCTTATGCGATGAAACCGGTCGTATTGAATGAAATCAATTGTAAAATTTACAAAGTTTGTATTGTTTCTGTCAATATGGATTTTTACAAAGTAACGCCTGAAGAGTTCAGCTCAACAGCTTCTTTCTTCTTTTCATCTTGTTTCCGGCCATGGGCATTGAGACTTCCGTCCGTTCGACGTCGCTCCGTCCCAAAACCATCGCATGAGAAGTAGTTGTTACACTCCTTGTAATACCTTCCCTCGGCAGCTACATGGTCGAATACTGTGCTCACTTTCACTTGCACTGCAGCTCCCCACTGATCCTTCCTGCTTTCAGCCTCTTTGTGAAGTTTCTGGATCACCTATATTATCCCCACTTGACAAAACGGGTTTCGTTCGCGATGGTGAGGGTCCACAAATTTTTCGCAATACAGACATTGCAGCTTAATGTCGAAGCCAGCGGACGATGAACTCCGGATCTTAAGCGCTGGTGTGGGGGCAGCTGTGGGCTTGAAGCGCTTTGTGTAGATCTTTCTGCACTCAATATGAATTTGAAGTCCTGTTTTTACTTCAAAGATTTAATGCACTCCATCCTCACGTCTCAAACTGCTCTTCCCTAGAGTGCCAATAACTTTTTTCCCACAGTGTACTGTTTCACAATCTCCCCTGCATATCACAAAGGCGCTTAGCACACAATTATCCATTTCAATTCACATTGCACTCCCGAAAGTTACCCGAAATCACTACTTTCTTTCGTGCGCGACGGACACGGAGCAAAGAACGCGTTCACATTTGCGGAACAACGATGTGATGGTGCAGGTGTACCATTACGTTTTAATGCGATCACGTTGGCCGGAGGGGAAGGACATTATCAGGATGGTACCACGGTATTTTGTGGGGTACACGTGAACCCATTATTAGGAGAATGAGAGGCCGGCAATAATCGAAAGTGGCGTGGGGGAGGTACTTTTTGTTTGAGAGTCATTAGAGAGTGGTCAGAGGGATTAAGCGGTTGGACGTTTGGCACTGACTGAGTATTGAGCATTCGCCTGACGGCATTGAAAAATTACAGTGATTCATACAAACAGTGATTCATTTGCGGAGAAAATTACAGCCAATTGGAGATGGTTGGGAAGCCAGAGGACTACACGAGCAGAGCGAGTTATACTGCAGGTTCGGGACAGAATCATCCTCGAGTTACTACACCAGACGTCTGCCTTAAATATATCTACTTGTGCTGTCAAAATTGGCCCTAAGGGACAGTTTCTTGATTGTCAATAGAATTAAGAAATGCATATTAGTAAAAAGTGAATTAGAGTGTTGAAATAAGTAATTAAGAGAAGGATATTAATTGCACAAAGGAGAATCCCGGTAAAGTTGTTAAAATTGTGTTAAAATGCAAAAGTTGTAAAGTGTCTTTTGATAAATGTCTTAACTTGACTAATAATTAAATGTTCATTTTTAACTAAGTATATGTCTAATGACGATTTCTTTACCCAATGAGCAGCCAGGGCGAAGGTAAATAAAATAAAAGAGAGTAGACAATTAAAACTTTACAACGAATAGAGTATGTACCGGCTTACGCAAAAATAAATCACCGAGACGCGAAAATGAAATCGAACCAAAAACTTTGACTCGTTGCAACGTGTCACTCGCCAGAAAGGGGTGGAGGGTGAATGCGGTAGGGGCAGCGGGGGGAGAAGAAGGGGGACGACAGCCGGACGCCGCAAATGCCCGTTCTGACGTCACGCAACAATGCAAGCTTAAGTGCAACTCAAGTAGGGCAAGCCAGGTGCAGTCCCGTGATGAGACGACTATGGACATTTAGCATGAATGCGGTGAACTTACCTACGGGTTCCTGGCAAAAAACTGAATTTCCCAGGTTTACCTTGAAATCTGTAACGGAACGGCTTAAAATAAGTGAACAGTGGTATTTTCCATTCAAAATGGGTTCGAATGAAAAAAATCAACGAACTAGCTCTATTTATAAGGATTTTAGAGCCATTACAGGAGGATTCCAGTGTTCTCCAAGTTTTCTCGTATTTATGCTATCCCACCAGGGAGGGCGTGGGACTTTTTTCTTGAGCCCTCTACAAAAGTGCCCATACTCAATGAAAAAGGTCCCGCTTAGTAATTATAAATGTTCGAGTTTTGGGGGAAAACGAACTGAATGCCCTCGGCTATAAGAGGAAGAAAAATAGTGAATCACAAGGAAAAGGTCTTGATCCAGGAAGAGTTTGAAATACGCAGGGAAGATTGTGGGAACAAGGCCCTTGGAAATGCCATTAATTCATCTATCTTCAAAACTCTCTTGAAGCAAAAACAATTCAATTCATAAATTTGAATAATTACCCTTAAATCCAGGCGCAGAAAAAAAAGAAAGTTTTGGGTCGACCATCTTGGGGTATGCATCACACCCAAGATGGGACTCATCGGCGCATGTTGAGATGCGGGACGAAATGGCTAATCACCTCCCTTTGTATCGAAAAGATTTAAGCCCTCTGATTTGTACCACATGTAACTGTACATTAGGGTAACTGCGGCCCGGCTGGACGACGGGTGGCGACTCTGATTATTTCTTACTCATAGAATGAATCGTAGCCAACGCAGAATACAAAATGGTTGTTTCTCGTTTCGGTTTAAAGAGTTTCCACCGCGACTGTGTGAGTCAAAACAAATACTGAATTCCACATTTTTTATATTTTGTCCAAAAAATCCTGCTTTCGCTGATGAAATGCGTTACCTAAAGAAACCCAAAAGTAAGGTACAACATATACAAATTATTCCACGAATGTATTTTAAATGAGCACTTTTTTCCAGCCATAGGAGCCGACTGCAGCGCCATTTCCTACGAATTACCGCATTTTAACTTCAATTACGGCATTAATTCCTCAATAACTAAAAATAAGGTGGTAAGATGCCGATATTTTATTTTCATTCAATTTCTCTGGATTATTTCCTTCTTATAAATAGTTTTCCGCAAAAATGGCATTTATATTTTATGGAAAAATACTATTTTTCCCCGTGTTCCTCTCATTCCCCCATTGAACACCATGTAATTTAAAGTTCAATTACATAACAAAATATCGTGGAAAGGTGTTATTTTGTTGATTATATCAGATAGAGGACAACGTTTTCTACAAGTAAACAGAATATTAATAAAATGACATTTAAGTCATTTCACGGTGGAACCGCCTTTAGCCAGTTTGCCTATTCATAGCACTAGGGTCCAAAACTGCACATTCCCATACCATTCTTACCCCTCCTTTTTTCCTTCCTATTCCCGCAGCCCTTGTTCATCCTGGTCATAAGCTTGCGCTTGATTTGGGGTGGAGAATGGTGCCCTGCGCGGAGGACCCGCGAATTCACTGTACATTAGGGTGGCTCTCATTTTTCAGAATTGAGAAAAGTAATTTTTTCCACCTCTATTTGATTCACCAAACGATTTCAAATTCAAAAGCGCAATATCCTATGAAGAACTGTTTTAAATCTGTTTTGAACGTTCCTTATAAGGTGGTTCCACCGTAAAATGACTTAAGTGTCATTTTATTCATATTCTGTGTACTTGTAGAAAATGTTGTTCTCTATCTGATATGAACAACAAAATAACATCTATCCACGCTATTTTATTCTATAATTGAACTTGAAATCACATGGTGTTCAATGGGGGAATGAGAGAACCACGGGAAAAATAGTATTTTTCCATAAAATATAAATGCCATTTTTGCGGAAAACTATTTATAAGAAGAAAGCAATCCAGAGAAATTGAATGAAAATAAAATATCGGCATCTTACCACCTTATTTTTCTAGTTATTGAAGAATTAATGCCGTAATTGAAGTCAAAATGCGGTAATTCGTAGGAAATGGCGCTGCAGTCGGCTCCTATGGCTGGAAAAAAGTGCTCATTTAAAATACATTCGTGGAATAATTTGTATATGTTGTACCTTACTTTTGGGCTTCTATAGGTAATGCATTTCATCAGCGAAAGCAGGATTTTTTGGACAAAATATCAAAAATGTGGAATTCAGTATTTGTTTTGACTCACACAGTCGCGGCGGAACCTCCTTATAAGCAATACTGGGTGAAAATAAGGTAATTGACTCTTGGAAAACGTTAAATCCCAATTCTAAGGGAGTAAAGAGAAAACAATTTCGAAGGCAATAGGAAACATCCTCGGTCGCGTGTGGGTTTTTGGGGGTCAGTATAGTGGAGTGGGTTCTGCATAAAGGATACAGAGGTGAACATAACTGTGGAATCGTACAAAGTGTTTCATTTGCATCAGGTTGACAATTTTTAAGTCCCAATAAGGAGCCTGAGACTAGTGAAATAAATTGGTGTTTCAACCATTAGTGTGCTTAAGACGCCACTTAAGATCGGCACCAAGACAGTTTTTGCAGATCACGTGTCATGTGTACGATTTAGCTTCCACAAGCGTAGCTATGTATTAATTGCTCTTGCTTGATTGAAAAATAAAGTGGTTACAATGAGGAATGGGGGTGTATCACGATTTTTTATTTTTTACTGTATCGTGCAGGGGGCCATGACAAATTATCATTTGCAAATCATCTTTTAAATATTCCGAAAATTGCCAGAGATATAGGAGTCTAAAGTTAAATGGAAGGGCAACCTTCCCATAACGGCCGAGACGTCATTTCATCCCTATTATCTTCCCTCTTCCCGATTCATTCTAAAAGATGCATTAAAAAGGATTTTGTGATGATGTGCACTTCTGCCGGAAATACAACAGCGTAAAGATTTAGAAAATACCTTCAAAAATATTCGCCTTCGCCGGGAAACGAACCACGAGCCTTTGATCGAAGGATGAAATGACGTCATATAGCGTTTTTCGGAAACAAAAAAATGCAACTTTCTAAGATTAGTTATTTGGTTACTAGACCTTAATGTTTCGAAACAACTCCGTAAATCTAAATGAAAACCTTTGCAAATTTGATTCCAACGATACTATCGAAAAAGTATTCGAATGATGATCCCCCATTATCCCTTTTTATCGGTATTTTTGTGTGTACTGGATCCATCTTCATGCTAGCAACAGTTTTTTACACGTATACGATGCTATTTGTGATCGAAATTTTCCGGTGAATGTAGAAGGAGCAACGATATGCATGTTTCAAAATGTGTATTTAATTCTTCGTTTACGTTGTGTGAGAGACCTCGTTCATTGTCATATTTCTTTGATAATGAGCCAAAGTTTGTTTCTATCGTTAGGTTTGGTGATGATCCTGGTAGTAGAAGCTCTGAGAAATGAAATACACGTAGATATTCAATAGGAAAGCTACATGGGAGGAACAATACTGGAAGACAATATTATTTCCAATGTAACTGCTTTCCTGGTATTATATACTAAACATACTTTTAACCTCAAGATTATTTCTTCCTCACTACCCCTTCCTTACTGGTTTATTTATAATTCCAGATTTGACACTTACCAAGAGCTTTTTATCTAATGATAATCAGGCATTGCTATTAAGGGACGTTTAAAAAAAATGCTTATACTATTTACGTCGATAATGAAGGCAGCTTTACATATTGCAGTTATCACTATAGCAGCAGCCCCATAAGTCGCATGCAAATAGTAATTCCATGAGCAATCACGGTGGTCTATGTGATTAGGGGTCGATATTGATGTTTATCAGTGTAATATCTTTCACGGTTCAAACATGCATGGAAAATAGACTGGATTTAATTTTTTCCTGCGAGTAGTATTTCGATTTTACGATTAAATCGCATTGAATCTGGTGAAAACCGGGCGACGGCGAGTGGGTATCAAAATGCAAGCAACGTATTAATGAGTCTGAGAGAGACATATTGCTCTGTATGTAAACATTTCATTTTTGGCTTTGGGAAAAACCGGAAATAATGTGTGAGCAGAACGGTGCCGTGCAAAAGGTTTGAGATTGAGAAATGACTAACTCGCCACTTCTATGGTAGCCATCTTCCTTGTGTAAAGCCGTCTTGTCACTCTTGAATTTTAAATCGATTGGTGAATCAAATAATAGGGAATCTGTGCGAAGCATCTCCTTTGCATCATTGTGAATATCTGAACATTAATAAGAAATTTCCAGAGTATGACACCTCTCATCAGAGCTTGAGGGGTAATGCGTTGATTATCATTCCTATTGGCGAATACAAACGAAGTGTCTGACATCTTGCGGCAAGAAATCGAACCGTCAAAGAGGTGATCGCTTGACCGGTGTGACCAGTGTTTTGATCGTTTGCTCAGTGAATGGTGGCCAAATGAAATATTTTGTTATAAATACGTATAGTTATATATATAGTATGATATGTAGTAACTATATACTATCCTGCGCTAAAGCCATATGGATTTGGCGCAGGATAAGTTTGCCTCAAATAAATGCTGTAGTGTACCACAGTGCAGTAACAGAGCATCGGGCTCCATATCCCTACACTCCAATTGACGGTGGGCAGAATAAGCGATGGCAGCATGTATGCGATATAAGCTAAAAAAAAAAGAATTCCCCAATGCAGTATTTAAACATGGTATAGCTCGGTTAAAAGTTCCTGTGACCTGCGCAGACTCGTTTTCGATCTTGGGAGTATATTTTGACGAATTTCTCTTAAAAGTAGGTGTGGGCCGGGATAGTGGTCTTTCTGCAAATTGAAACGGATTATTTACCAACAGCTCGCCTGTCCCGAGAATTATTCATGCTGTCTGCCAAATGGATGTACATTAGATAACCTTCTATGCATTTGAAACGTTCTATTGACTTCTTTCATTATTAACCTACTTAGGGGCATAACTAATTGCATAACACCAAAAAAGAAAACAACAGCCTCATTCAGGTAAGATACTGGAAACCCTATGCCCCAACACTAACTCCTGTACTGTAAAATGTACTCCTCGCCGATCGAAGAAGGCTTTTTACTTTGAAAAGCAAATATCCTGGCTCATTTCCCATTACTTTTCCATGCCCATTTTCTTTCCATGACTTTCCAGGTATTCCAGGGCTGTAGCAACTCTGACAGGAAAAATTCGAAATATCTACGCTACTACTTGCCCTTCATCCTTATCCTTGCATCAAAAGCACCTTCACCCTTATCTTTGATAAAGCAGTCAACCCTGAAATTATCGACTATTTCACATAATTAAACTTTTCAGGCTTATCTCACAGCTTCCTTAATGAAAAATATTAACAATGCATTCTGATAGTAGTATTCATGTTATGACAGCCCTCATATTTAAGTAATTGAAAAAAATCAAATTATGCAACAAGAGAAATTGGACAGAGATTAAGGTGAATGCCGTATAGTGAACCCAAGCCATAATCCATGATGAGAAAACCACAGTTGTTATTTCCAAAAACTTTATTACGCTGGCACGACGCGCGTTTCACCACAATGTGCCATACTCATGTGCCTGAGCTTACTTTGTGGCATACTCATGTGCCTGGCACATGAGTATGCCACAGTGTGGTGAAACGTGCGTCGTGCCAGCGTAATAAAGTTTTGTGGAAATAACAAAGGTGGTTTTCTCATCATGGATATCTATAATTTCCACGAGGTCAGGCCTGACATCATCATTTTTATTCCAAGCCATAATAATATTAATATTTATTTTACGGACATATGTCCGAAGCTTCTCAATGTACACATTCTTGGGGTTACCAAAATATGATTTTAAAATAGATGTTTCATAGAAAAGTTAGGTTTCGTATGCTCACTTCACACAAAGACATTATATATGGAGGAAAATCTTCACACTTCAAATGCCATCCACTCCAAAAAACACCGAAACTCTAACTTCGTGCGGTTTCCCATTGATGGGAAGTGCTCCAAACAAGTAACTTAACTAAGTTACAATTGTTTGGAGGACTAACCCCATCGTATTGAGTCCCATAGCCGACCTTTCACTTACACAACACGTAACCAAATGTTTCGCATTGAGCACTTTTGTGACCCCTGCATCTGTTATCATTAATATAATTGATAAGCTCAAAAACCTCGATTGCTGGAGCCATCGTGGAAATATAACTCAGGAAAGCACAGTGGTTGCAACGCTCCCTTTATGGACCTTTCCGAAATGAAAACAAGGACGATGGTGCTACCACCAATGGCCATTGGATTCGCCAATGGACGGAGGGAGGGAGGGGGTCCCACCATGCGTATAGAGATAGGATAGAGGGATAGAGTCTAGTAGGGTAAGTTAATGGTGAGGGCTTTACCTCAGTGGTGCTGGGTGTCCCCTTGGGGGACAGCTAAAACTGCGCAGGACCATATCACAGTAACGGAAAGAGATAAATAAAAACCGACAAAAATTTTATGCCTTAGTACTTTACTTTTGCATTTTTCAGGGTGTTTCGAAATGACTCTGTAATATTTTAGAAAATGATTAAGCAGGTCAAAATAAGAAAAAAAATTGATTTGGACATGTGTCCGAAAACACACTGTTATTCAGCTGTCTGTCGGCATACGTTTTTCACGGAAACCCTGATAAATAAAAAAACTATTTAAGATAAAAACTTGATATTTTGTAAACTGTTAATGGCAATGTTATAAACTAGCATACGATATTTAAGTATTTCCTAATACACCGTTTCAAAATGGTGGACAATCAAAATTTTCAATCCTTAATATCTTTGCACACAGAAATCGTATTAGAAAAGTGCAAATATGAAAAGGTTGCACCTTTTTTTTTTACAAATAAAATGGTATCAATAACATTTTCATACCTACTATAACAATGAAATGGTGAATAGATTTTCAAACCAATGTCAAAGAATATAATGCACACAAACAACAATATGGTTTCAATAAAATTTCCATACCTTCTACAACAATGGACAACCGGTTTTCAAAACCAAACGACAAAGAGAGTTTAATGCATTGCTGTACTGTGGTCTCTTAGGTCACCCGACCTCAATCCTATGTATTATTTCTTTTGGGGCCAAATGAAACAAGCTGTGTATGGCCAGCGGATCAACAGCAGGGAGCAGTTGGTAGACCTAATTCAAAATGCAGCAAATGAAATTAGGAACAATCAAAATGTACTGGCTAGAGTGTATGAGTCTCTTCGTAGGCGTTATTTACATTATGCGCAGGGAAAAAAAATGCTCCAACAGGTATTCTATTTGGGAGCGGAGGATAGATCGAGAGGAACCCAGCCTCTGGATTTGCCTCATTTCTGCTTCATACTGTTAACGATAGATGCCCACAGTTTGACATTTTCGTGACAAGCTAAGTACTGTGCTTCATTCATGACACCCAATTAATACTCAGGAATCTGATAAACATATGGGAAAATCTCGACCCGAAGCCGTGGCATTGAATCTTGTTCCATAGCCGTCATACCAACTTAGACTTAGATCGTAATGTAATTTATCACATGCTCTCACAGAAGACTCCATTTCGAGTCCTTGAAGCGCACTGTTTTACTCTTCTCTTCTTGACTTATCCAGTAAAATGCGTGGAACTAGAGGTGGAATTCTTCCTCTTTTTCTACTGCCAACTGAAATGTCGAAACCCGAATTCCTTGAACCTGCCTCAGTATCGCAAATAGTTTTAATCCAGCACACCTAGCTCAGGACCCATACAACTTTTTTAATGATTGAGCGCAACATTTTTACTGTGGTCATCCAATCACATGGTTATGGAGCATGCGGAGTCTTCATAATTTAACTTTGCGGAAGGGAGAAGGAAGAGTTTGCCGAAAATGGCTCGAGGACCGTTAAGGTACGGATTGAGGGGTAGCATCAAGCCAAAAGTCACTCAGGGGCGTAGTTGTCACACCAAAGGCAACTAGCATTTTTTATATATCATTTATGGAATGAATACCACAACGGATTAATGCACTACTACTGTAGGGGAAGAAGAATGTATTATCAAAACATTTCTTCATTGCTTCATGCTTTTTTATTAGGAATCTAATTTTTCCTGTATACTTCAAGCAGGATAATTTTAAAGGTATATTTTGTTTGTAATTGTTGATAACATGAACTCCGCGGAGTCGGGATTTCAGAGTTTTTCTGTGTCAACTTTCGAAAACTTCTTCAACTTCGAAGGACCCGCAACTTCCATCATCACTTCGCAAGTGACGTCTTAGCTAAAGACGGTGAGCACAATGCCATCAAAAGGATCGTAAAGTAATTCTAGCTCAATACAGTGGGACAGTAGGTCTAATTAAGAAATTCCAGAACGTTGCGATTGCCTCCAAGGAAATTTCAATAGAATGGTATTGATGATACTCTTGTGATTCTACTTCGTCATGAGTTATTCGTTTGCAGTACCGTTGGAAAATATTGTCTCATTGATGCCATTCTGACACCACCAGGTTTCTTGACGTAATTTTTCTCCCTGTATCACTGCAAAATCATATTAATACTCAAGTATTACCTATGTTCCTTGTAACTTATTCAGACAGTCACTACTCTCAATAAGTGCTTGCACGTAAAATGAAATTAAAGAACAAGAGGTGAATGATGTCTCAGAGTGTACATAGAGCCAGAGGGAATGGAATGGGTTTACTTTATCTGAGAGTAAGCTGAAAATGTGGAGTAGAAACTTTGCACAAGCTATTTTAGAATATTGAAATGGCATAAAACTTTGAAAAGAACGAATATGCAAGCAAAATAAAAGTGATGGAGTACGTACGGAAGAAAAGAATAAGTTGCGCTGGAGATGCAAAATGTATAATTTTAGAGAAAGACAGAAGGTTTAATGTTATGCGGAGAAAACTGCGGAAAACATTCACGTAGTAGAAGCGGAATGAAATAAAATTCTCCTGATATAAGGAGATCACAGGATCAATGTAGCTCAATTATATTAACCTGTACCAAGTTACACCGAATTTAGATACCATGAAATCGAATTGGGATAAAAAACTGCTAAAAATATAGACTCTGAGGCATCAGCATTGTTTCACCTGAGCAATTGAACATCGGAGAGAGAGATAAAGAGTTAAATGATTTGATATGGTAACTGTCACTGCTCACATTGGCGAATGATTCTAAAGAGAAAGATAATTTCACGCACATTCCAGACTTATGAAAACCAATACAGGTTTTGTAAATGAAAAGTATAACTTAGTTTTTCCACATAGGTTTATGAAAACAAGATTACTTAGGTTTCAACGACCAGGTGATGATGACGAGCTTCGTCGAAACTTAGGATGACTTGTTTTCATAAATCTGTGTGGAAAAACTGAGTTGTACTTTTCATTTACGATGTTAAGCAAATTCCACGAAGTCACACCTCAGACAACGGAGTACTATGTAGGTATATTTAAGGTAAAGCTGCCGAAACATAGATCAGTTATTTAAGCAGAAGTAAGGGATGTAAGAGAAACTGCTGAAAAAGTTCACACGAAGTCATGCCTAAGGTTATTGTATGCCTCTAGTGATGATTATATGTCCATGAACTACTTGTAGGTGAAGCGGCAAAATTTGGTGGAAGGGAAGAGGCGAAGAAGGAGGAAGATAGAGGAAGAGAGAGGAACCACGTGGACGAGGAGGGCGAGGAAGAGGAAGTGAATGAGAGGGAGAAAGGAAGAAGGGTGGAGATAAGAGAAAATGAACAGATTCTAATCTCTGGGGTGAGCGTGGATGAGGGTGGAAGGGGACAGGGTGTGGGGGAATAGAGAGGGAGGAGGTGGAGGAAGAGGGAGTAGGAGGTGCGCGGGAGGGGCGGATGGTGGTGCGGCGGCGGCCGTGTTTCAATTATTGGAGGGCGCACCACCCCTTCTCTCCTGCTCCTCGGGTCTAGGAGATTCCGCGTAGGGGAGGGAGGGAAGAGTGAGGTGAGGGAGAGAGGAGGGGTAAACGAAACGCGGAGAGCTTCCAGAGAGCTGCTGTGAATATGAGAGATAAGGAGCGCAAGGGGGCTCGAAAAGAGAGTGGTGGCCCATGGGATGGATGGGGGCGAAGGAGGGAGGAGGAAGAAGTGGTGGGATTGCGGGAGGTGCCGGTGTTGGGGGAGGTTCTCCGGTTGTCGGGTAAAAGGAAGATGGAAGAGGGCTGTGGGTTTTCGTCGAGGCGTGGGGGTGGCTTGTGTAGCAGGAGGTGGTGGGCTTTGGAAAGGGGAGTGAGAGTTTTAAGAGGGAAGAGGCATGGATAAGGAGGAGGAAGAGGGTTCTGTGGGGGAAGCGGGATTAAGGAGTGAGAGGGAGTAATGGAGGTATGCGGGGGGGCGGGAGAAGGGTAGGAGGAGCCAACCACCACGGGATGGGGTTGAGCGGGGGGAGGAGAATTAGATAAAAGCGAAATTGAGGAAGGATTGTGGCGCTGCGGAGGAAGTTCAGCATTTATTCCCAAAGGGTATCCGAAGGGGCTTGGTGAAATCAAGCGGCAGCGTAAATGAATGAATGTCATTAGCAATATACGATGACATCTTGCGAGAGCGTATTAAATTCCGAGTTTAGTACGGGGGGGGGGGGGTATAAGTTCTCTCGAGTTGGCTGATTAACTTGGGTTGATATATTGTGAAACTTGTTGGAGTAATTTGAATAAGGTGCACAGTTAATGCGGTGATGCGAGATGTTACGCATTTGTTGGTTTGGTTCGCGGTTGAGTGGCGTTTTAGCGTTTCCTTTTGAAAGTAATGAGCTACATGCGAGAGAACCTGGCTCCTACGGGAAAACATGTTCTTCTGATTAGTTTTAACCTTGCGTGGAATTCTCGAATGAAGAACTGATCGCGGGATAGAATGCCGCCAGCACTACTTTTGTGGTCTGTAGCATATTGTTTCTTTTAATTATTTTCAGGTTAACCGGCTGAGCTTTTCATGTTTGCGGTTAGATACTGTCAATAAAAAGAAAATTAAGGTCTGATGAATGCTAAAGAGCCCATCGCCTAAATAATGAGGTATCTATCGTCACTTTGTTACAAACAGCCTTCCCAGACCACTAAAAAAGGAAGGACTCATTTCTCTTGTAGTTGTCGCTGGTTAACACACAGCATTTATTAAGTTTGTTCGCTGCTGACTGGCTAGGAGCGTTTGGACGCTGACGCGGTCTCATTTGATCTTTGCCGCGCGTAGATGCAATCGTATTCCTTGTATGTTTTGCATTGTTTTGTCCAGTTGACGTCTCCCTTGGCACCTCACCTGGGTGTCAACTTAAACGTATCTTTTTATTTTACTGCGCGGACAGATTAATCATTTTCGTTTCGACGATTAAGTGGATTTTTGTTTTGCTGGAGTTTAACTGATTGACTAATACGTTGAAGTGTTTGGGCATTGTGATTTACAATGCTGGATATCCTAACAGCTGTCTCAAGCTACTATATGCACGGATCTCTGCATTCTAGCGGCTTATTTCACAGTATCACAGTACGTGTATTAAGCATTGCAGGTTTAAATACTTATTTTAAACAAAGCAATATTTTTTACATTAAACATAACATTATTTTAAATATAACTCAGTGCTTAAATTAATAATAACAATATATATCTCCCTTCTGCTATTTCTCCTTGTAATATCCCGTATAGATCCTCAAACGCGTGAATCAGTAAACTTGTAATCCTCAAATGATGCATATTATTATACTTCTCTTGGTTACATGGTGTCGAAATATCAACCGGAGTCAATTAAATAATTTATTGGTTGAAATGTTGAAAAGAATTTCGCTATTTTGCTATCAGAAAACAGTTTGTTTCTACTCTCATGATCCCAATTTTTGTTACAAAATTACCTATTAATTAGATTAATAATAATTAAAAATAGACTTGATATAATGTATTCGATGTATTTTTGAACTCCGTAAATTTTGTTTCATCACTTGGTGGTTTTTTATTTTCCCATTTCGGTAATTACATGTCAAAACGACCAAAACAGACCGATATTACCCTTGACCTCTTCGATGTCGACATTTTTCGTTTTACCACATTGTTGGTCAAGCCCAATAGTTTTGTAAAATATCCATCCGTTGCCTTAGTTACTGGAGCATGAAAAATCGAGCTCGTAAATTTATGTTTGAGTTGTCCTCGATATCTCAGGACTTATGATACGTATGTCGCAGCACAAATGCTCGTTCTATTCGATGTTCTATCCCAGGGGTGGCCAAACCGTGGCGCATTCGCCAAACGTGGCGCATTGGATGATTACAAGTGGCGCATTGCATCCTTGCGCCTACTTATTTTACAAAATAATTGTCATAACTGAATCCATCTAAACATTTTCAACACCAAAGTGATCTCAGTTCAATTCGTACAGCCTTCGGTAATGTTCAACTTCTCGGTGTCTGAAACTTGGAATGGAACTTATGAAATGTTTTATCCGTGTTGCCATATCGTGTTCCTGCTCAAACGATCGCAAACACCGCGCACTAATAGCAACACATGACGTGTTTGAAGTCACGTGCGAATGAGCGTCGAGCGTTCGATATGGTCAGTCAGTCTTGAGTGAGCCATCGTGTCGTGGAGTTTGAAGCAGTGTTTTATTGAGTGTGCTAGCGTGGTTTTTGTATTGAGAGTGATTGAAAGACAGATTAAATAAATATTACGTTTGTTAAAAAAGAGCGTCACTACTTATTCTTGACGCGAACATAGAATTCAAATCCATATAATTGATATTCTGTGTGGTACGTACTTGTGATCTAGTTGTTCTTTTTCGCTTATTTTTAGTTTTATACTTTCCTATGCTTTAATACTTGTTATCCATTACAGTGCAAAAGAAAATGAGCAAAATAAGCCAAGAAAGTGATTATAAGTACGAATTAAATGAACAGTGGGAAATTGAGTTTCTATTTATATCAAGTTCATCAGCAAAACCGTTTTTCATTGTTTGTGAAAGTACTCTTTCACATAATAGAAAACATGATCTTAAGAGACACTATACGACACAGTATCAGACTAATATAGAAAAAAAATAAAGCTTGTTCTTGGGTCTGAGTTACGAAAAGAATATGTAACTAAGAAAAAGGAAGAAATCAGAAAAAAACAAAATCTATTTGTTAAAATAAGTAGTGAAGACTTGGCGATTACAGAAGAGTCATATGAAATTGCTTACGCATTGGCGAAAAAAATAAACCTTTTTCTGACGGAGAAGAAATGTTTAAGCCTTGTCTCCAAATATTTGCACGCCATCTTGGTAATAAAGTTTTTGAAAGGAAAGCAGACATTTACGAGACGTATCGAAGAACTCTCTCAGGATGTATCTAAGCAACTGGAAGACCTTGTCTATTCTTGTACTTTCTTTTCTCTAGCTTTGGATGAATCAACGGACATATGTGATTTTTCCCAGCTAAACATTTTTATAAGAGGAATTGATGATAGTTTTAATGTCTTTGAAGAACTTGCCAGTCTGGAGTCATTGCATAGTAAAACAAGAGGATCTGACGTATTTGAAAAGGTGAAATCATGCCTATAAGATCTAAAATTAGATTTCAACTAACTTATCAGTATGTGTACTGACGGAGCGCCATCAATGATAGGTAAAGTCAATGGCGCTACGACTTCGCTTAAAAACTTTTTCAAATGTCCTATACCGAAATATCACTGCATTATGCATCAAGAGGCACTGTGTGGGAAAACTTTAAATATGCAGCACCTAATGTTGCCAGTTATGAAATTTGTGAATAAAATTAGAGCAAGAGCATTAAATAGGCGAGAATTCAGAGAATACTGTGAATTACTAGAATTGGAATATGGTGAACTTATCCTTCATTGTGAAGTGCGCTGACTTTGTAGAAGTCAGGTTCTGAGTATATTATTTTGGAAATTAAAAAATCCCGTTTCTCATTTTTTGGAACAGGAAGATGAACTACATGATGAAAGAACCCTATTTTTAATAACTGACTATTTGATTTGGGATTTTAATTGATATTACTAGCCTTCTCAATTATCTAAATTTAAAACTACTAGGCAAGAACAAATAATTTCCTAGCTTAGTAATTAGTATCAGTTCATTGAAAATGAAATTGAAACTGTTCATCTCACAGTTATAAAATAAGGATTTAAGCCCATTTTCACATTTGAAAGAGCAGAGTGAATGTTCTGTGGATAATAGCAGTTTGACTAAATAAATTGAAAAAAAACAAGATATTGCAAGAGTTATTTGAAAGTCGTTTTCATGATTTTACTAAAGAAGAAGACTGTATGCTCGCTTTTATAAACCCATTTTCACTTAGTGAACAAAATGTAATGCAGATGCCTAGTAATATATAAATGGAACTTATTGATTTAAAAACAAATTGATTCCTGAAAATGAAATTTGATGAGCGTTTTCCGATTCAAAATGCTTCTGATATCATTAATTTCTGACATTCATTACTCAGTGAACATTCCCAGAGCGAAGAAAATATGTGAAAAATTATATATGTCGCCTTGGAACGACATACAGATGTGAATAAGCATTTTCATGCATAAAATTAATTATAATCAAACCAAGGCACCGTCTTATAATTTGAAGAACTCTCTGCTGATTTCAGTGACAAATTCAACACCCATCATAAAAAAAAACTAGCGAAATCCAAGCAGGTGCAAAAGTTTCAATAAAGGTAAGTAATATTAGCAATAAAGAGACTTTGTGACTTCCACAGTTTATTTAATATAGAACGACCGGTTTCGGCTGTCAAGCCATCTTCAGGTACAATATAGTGTTCCTGAAGATGGCTTGACAGCCGAAACCGATCGTTCTATATTAAATAAACTGTGGAAGTCACAAAGTCTCTTCATTGCTAATATGGAGTCCTTCCACCACGTCATAGCTTCCAATTTCGATTTAAGGTAAGTAATGATTTTATGCTGTAATAGATATTGTTTTTCACACAAGAATTAAACCATTTAAATTGTTGATTATGTCAATAAGCATACTTTTATGTAATAGGTTATAAATCATTTTCCAGGACCCCTTCTAGTGAGTAGAGAGAACAACCAACTCCAAGCTAATCTCGCTCTCAGTGCTGCATCTCGCTCAGAGCTTTCTCTCTCTCTCATCACATCCAACAACTGCGGTCCAGAGTGATCTCCACCAAACGATACTCTCCGGCAGCTGTAGCACCACCAGTGGGGTCCACGACAGCGATCACCCTCTCGTCCAAGAGATTCTTTCTAACTATTGTCGATTGGTGCTCCAATAAACATGTGTCTTTTGAAATAGCGTAAGTTAATTGATTGAATTGCGTCATTGAGTTATTCCTCCCTAAAAGCAAAGCAGATCCAACCCCTATCCCTATTTTACAACCCCAAACGTGAAAGTAAGACTGTAAAAAACGTGCTTGAGTTGTATGGCGCATCTGAACTCGTCTGTGAAAAAATTGTCGCATGGCATCCTTATGGTTCGGCCATCACTGTTCTACCCCCTAGGCCACATTTGAACTTATTTCAAAGAAGTTTTATTTACTTTACCCGGAAAATATTTAATCTGCTTCCAATGGCTGTTTAAATGAATAAAGTTAACTCTTATTCATAGCACGTAAAAAAATGGCTATTTGAATATGACGATATTGAAAAATTATTTACAAATGTCCATGATATTGTTTGTTTGCAAGAAAATTATAAATTACGTATATTGTGTATACTACCATTTAAAACAGAAAAACCTTGTTATTTTGCACGAAACTCTTGGTTACCCCCGCACAGGTTTAAAATCTTTGGGGCAACCTAAAACTTCCCTATTTCTGTGAAATTAATTTGGTAATGTGCATACTTTGCACCAAAAAGAAGGAAGCAATCAGTTAAATTATATTAAAAATCATATTATATTGAAAGAATAGGCAGCGGTGCATAATATTATGATGCCATCTATTAAACATTTTCCAAACAAAAGCATCAGTTTTTATTTTGAAAAATTCAAACGCGTTTTTCTGTAAATATATACCCAATCAATCTTCCTTTTTTTAATATGTAGTAGCTAGATACCTTAGTTATCCATCCTTCAAGTTGAGTGATGTAACTTTTTATTTATTTATTTTTTTATTTATATCAATAACCTGAATACAGCCTCGAGGACCATTTTACATCAGGCGTTGTAACAAAGGACAACACACACCGCCATGTCCTGGGAGGAGAAAAATCCTCCCCTGGCGGGATTCGAACCCGCGACCTTTGCGTTGGCAGGCGAGGACGTTACCCCGCCGCCACCGAGGCCGACGCTTTTACAATTAAGGAAGAAGTTAATTTTTACGCGTCCCCAATATCGCTCTTCACGTCGCCACATCCTAGGCTTGGGGGACGAGCGGCGAGCAAAAACACCACTCTCATAATGTTTGAATTCCGGTGGCTGATGTAGAGATAATAAGAAAGAATTAGACAGTACAAATTCGTTAAAATTCGTTCAATTCGTTCGCAAGTACTACCAATTTGTTAGAAAGCTTATCCTCATGAAATCTGAAAACATCTCGTTTCTAATCTCATGCTTCCAATTATATTATTATTATTTTTGTTCCCCAGTTGACCACAAATTTCCCGAAAAGTTAAAAAAAATTACTTTGATCAAAAATATACTTTAATTCACGAGTTCGATGTTTTCTTGAAATTCGTAAACTTGATCAAGTTACGTCATATTCACGACAAGTAACTCAGTTCTTTCCGATACAGAGTAGGAAATTCATTCTCGGCTGTTTTTTATTTTTGCCATTGAGTTACATGTGAAAGCGACGAAATATAACGTTGTTGCTCTTTTTCTCTTTGACTTCGACCTACTTATTTCGTTTTTCCGCATTGTTGGCCATGCCAAATTGTTGTCCGCAAATGTCTACAGTATCTATGCATTGTTAAATTCAAACACCACTCTTGAAATTCTCAGTAATCACTGAGGAAATCATGTGTGACTCTTCTACTACGCATAAAATCGAACCCAACACGTCTCTGGAAGCCGTTTGCAAGAAATGTTCTTCTAAAAGCATTCCTTTCATTAACTTTAGGATTGAAATAACTCTAGCTATTCTTTTCGCTTTTTTCCTCTTCAGCTTGCCTTCCAGAAATTGCAACTCCAAGTTGTTCTGAATAGTAATTACGAACACAGGATATCAAAATTCATCACATTTTGTGAGACCTACCTCTTCGTTTGGATGACTCTCATTCAAGTTGGTATGTATTTCTTTTCTGTTTGCCAATCATGTCTCTTTCTTATGATAGGTATATGATATCTCCCACTCATTTTTAAAATCTACTCGGGGTATTTCTTCGATAAAAACTGAATTTTATTTTTAAAAGAACTTATTTTGATTAGTGCTCAATCAAAAAGTGTTTTACCTTATGTTTCGTGTAACGTGAAAAACAGTCCTTTTACACTCAAAATGTCTTGGTTTCCTTGAAAAATAGGGAGATATATATTTTTTGGAATTTTAGTAGTACAACCTGATTTTCCAAGAACATTTCTATACTTTTTAATGACATCGTAAAACGAAATTAAATTTCCCATAAACTGGTGTAATGTCTTTCTAATATCATATTCATACACTTTTGCCTTTATTGAATCAGTGGTCGTGAAATCGGTGTGTTTAGTTAACTTTTCCACATTTTCCGAGGTCTGACGTAAAAGTAACGTAGCCCGTAACAATTCAATTGACCTTTACAGTTCTATGAAAGTGGGATGTAGTCAATAAAGATTTTCTTAAGAGTAGTGACACGAGTAATTGGCGTGAGTACAAGAGGGTGACGGGTATGGGAGAATAAAGAGAGGTGTACCCAGACAGTCAATCCGTTGAATGTTGCTTTCCTTCCATTCTGGCGTTCCCTGTACCATAAAAAGGCATTTATTTACTGTAAACGACCCGGGTTTCGACGTAGCACGTCATCATCAGGTGTGATGTCTTTCTAATATCATATAGGTTCTAATATCATAAAGGTTAATCATCACCACCTGATGATGACGTGCTACGTCGAAACCCGGGTCGTTTACAATAAATAAATGTGTAATCACAAGGTTACGGCTTTTCATTCAATATGCTAAGCAAATTCCATAAAGTCACGCCTGAGACAACGGAGTTTAAATATGAGGTGTATGACATAAGATTCGCATAAGCACCCAGGCGTAGGAACGCGAGTGCACGCACACACCCATACTCTCATACAAATTTTAAAATTCCTCCCACCCAAGATTTTTTCCTGGATTGCCGCCCTTGATCTAATCGAGGTTGGATGAGGTTGAGATTTATTACTGAGGTTCGATATTTTTTGTTCATTTTTGATGAAGACTGTCTTTCGGTCTCTTCTACGCTCATGGTAATGTCTTACTGAAGGCTCACTTCAACGTTTATATTTGGAAAATTGGTAATATTTCGGAAATTATCGTAGAAATTGGGTGAAATAATTGACCGGAGAAATATAGTACCGAATAACTTATGAAATATACGATACAATTATTGACACGCGTGTAACTCTGAGCTTAGGGTTCACCCTATAAAGTTTCATGATAAAGGTGCTGCGGTAATTCTGGGCCATAATACTTATATTCCCTCAGGCGCAATGTAACCTTTTTTAAATTGTATGAAATACCTATCCATCGTGTCAAGAGCTAGGTTATCAAAATCAGGAAAGGCAGTGGATTGAGCAAAATGAACACGTAGTTCCCTTATCATTTTCAATGCCGAGATACGGAAATCTCGATGGAATTGGGGGAGAAATTCATGGTAGAGAACCCAAGGCAGTAAGTAGGATTTGATTTTATCCTATAAATCCATGGGTAATTTGAATTTTGTAAAACATTGCCTTATTCCTTATTGACAATTGAACAACGAACACCACTTTCGACTACTCATGTTTTTTTCAAGTACGTATGCAACGAGGGATGATGAAGTCAGTCTTTGAAAACGGTCGTAGGTGTTGAACCATAAGGGTGCAATGATGCATAGTTTTCTACATATGTCAAGGAATATTTTCCACTTCCCACCTCGACGATGTAAATCAGCAGCCGCGCCACTCTTATTCCACTCATGTTTAGACGATTTGAAGATTCCACTAATACGTCGGTAAAACCATATAATATTGCTAAATCCACCTACCCTGATAGAAATTTTCCTATAAGAATTCCCTAGAGCATATGGAAAAGCAAGGGGAAAAGTAAAAATTTCTTAGAAAAAATATATTTTCTAAGAAAATGCCCAAAAATCTAGGGAAATATTTTTCAAGAGCATTTTCCCCCAGAAATGACAGACTTTGGTCAGTAATTTACCTAGAACAAAATTCTACTTTTGGGAAAACCATTTCTTTTCTAAAGAAATGCCCCTAAAACTAGGCAATTTTTTTCTGGACGCATATTTTCTAGGGAAAACCGGGGCTCAAGTTTCTAGGGAAAACGGGGGTTCAATTTTCTAGGGAATTATCCGACAGAGTAGATTTGATAAAATTTAACACGTTGGTAGGAAAGCTTTGGAAAGCAGGTGCCACGAAAATCATCGCTGAAAGTAATTACTCATGATGATGATAAGCTGCGGGAGATTTATGGTGGAAGATGGGAGGGTTGAAATCCATGATTGTCACCCCTTATCCTCGATTCAGACCTTCTTCAACGCCCAACGATTTCTTCGATGGAGAACCGAGACGCCATCGGTAGGTGGGCATGGATATTAGGGATTTTAAGGCCGAGCGAGTATTGGTTAAGGGGTTTGTGGGGGGAGACGGAGATGAGATTGCTGGAGGGTTTTTGAAGGTGGGTGGGAAGGAGGGGTGTGCCTCAACAGGGTCGAGGAGATGGAGGGAGATTTTACAGGGGGTGGGGGTGGATAGGGGGGTGGGGGAGGCGCCGGCGTCAGGGGCGGGTGCGAGTGAGGGAGATGTTACAAGGGGGGGGGGGGAGGAGCAAGACATGCAAGTCCCGTCGTTCGTCAGGGGGCCGTGGGGGAGAAGTGAAGAACCTGAGCTGCGTCTCCTTCTTTTCTCTCCCTGCAGCAAGGAAAAGGGACTTTGAAAGGGAGGGAAAGGAAGAAGGGATGGATGGAGAGGGCAAAGCAAAACCATCACCACCTCCACTTCAGAGATCAAGCCCGTTCGATAGCGCGATGGAGTCTCTTTGGAGTTGGGATGGAGGGAATGGTGGGGGTGAAGGAGGAGAGAAGGGGCGTATCTTGAGAAAGCGCTCGTACCCAGTTACGGAATTGCATCTTCTGTCGGAGGTTGTTGAGGCATGTGCTCGCTGCCTCTTGGAGATTTTGGATACTTTTAACACCGCACTCTGGAACCCTTCTCTCCCGTCTTCCCCCTCAAAACCTTTCCACGCTTCCCTCTATACAGCTCCTCCTTACTCTTAATTTCCCACTTTCTTGCAGTGATGTTCATACTCGACAAATTAATAATTTGCAATATGTTATCTGCCATATTTGCACGGTAAAGAATACGTTGCCAGAGAAAGAAGAGTTCCCGAATACGAAGGATCCATGTGAAAATCTTCCGGAAAAAACGCTTTTACAATTAGTAAGCTTAGGCTTGTTTATTGGCTCTACAACTCGAATACCCATAGTTTGATTTCTGGCCCAGAGAACCCTATTTTCTCTAACATTCTCAAACGAATCAAGAATACACTAGTTCCTTCTCCACTTCCAGCTTCTTTTGGGGAGAAAAATGTTCTACATCTTCTATTACTTTTTTGGACATATTATTACTTTCTCCCAAAAATACAAACGTTATGTTTTATTTTTTAAGACCGAGTTTCTTTACCCTATCGTAATGTGCCCTGTCAAATCCCCTTTGGGGTCTCTCAGTCGTGCACTGAAGAAAGGTATTATTACTTACCAAGTGGGTACCTCTTGTGCACTATGATCTGTGATCCTAGACATCTAGCATGAAGAATATGAACGTTGTTCTATGTCAAGTCTCAGACTTGATGATAATATTAGGTCCATAAATGCAAAGCATACTTCTGTATAACATCTAAATAAAAAAAATTAAATTTAACATCCGCCAGTGAGTAATAAAACGCTTATAATTTTGTTTTACGGATTTTTTGGAATCATCCGCGCTTTGTCCTTGAATTATATTCTGTTATTGATTATTGGAAGCCATTTTATTACTTCAAGGTCCTAAGACATAAAATATTTTTGAGGTTTCAATATTTAAGTATTCCAGGACGGTAATTTTGTATTTCCAATTGGAAAGTTCGACTTTCCATGACAGTTTTTTTATATAGTGCAATTATCAAGGTATACAGGAGTATGATTGCATGGTACAATTTTGGAATTATATTAAGAGTATCTTTTCATTATGACGTACGTGGTTAACTCCCACAACGGAATGCCTGCGCCCATCACTTGACTTCTCTCTTTTCCTTCCTTCATCCACCGATAAACAGTCTGACCAAAAAGGATAACTCTGTTTCAGATGGTGCTCGAGTTAAGATAATGTTTATAAATGTTAACGTATGCCTCCTTACTTCTTTGCTCCTGCCCGTCCTGCATTCCTAAGTTGCTTTCAACTTAGGTAGTACCTATGTATGTATCCCTATTTCAGACACCACATTTTTTATTTTCTATTCCTCATTTATGTTGACCATAAACTTAGTTCATATGCTCGTTCATGTTTTAGTGATCACTGAAATGCTATTATGCGCTGAAGGTAACTTGCTATTCTTGAATATGGAGATACATATAGCACATAATGCATATACATCTTCAGATTCACGACGTTTCTTTTACGAAGATCTCTTCCCAAAAACTTACGGAAGTATTAAAAACCCCAAGCATGTATAGAGTGTAGTTGCTTTGCTTCTATTACGCGACGCGTACTGTTTGCATGGAAGAAAGCGTTTAATGTAAAGTGGCATTCCGCGCCGAGTACACTTCCCTTCCCGTCCATCCGCGCATTCCGCCCTGATTTCAGGGGAGGCGATTTCCTTTGCGCCGCCACCTGCGGGCCTTGCCGGTCCCTGGATTCCCTCCCGATTTCATTTCCTCCTCTGCCTTTGCGCGATCTCCTTCCTCCTCTTGCATTCCTCCGTCGAAAGGCCTCGGCGAGCGTCTTATCCCAACGGGCGGCGCCCAGGCTTTTCCTTGCGACGTTGATACAGCTCGTGTATGTCTCTCCTGCGGGAAAATGGCGAAAATACTATGCTGCGGAAATGCATGCCTCCGTTTGCTCGGGATTCAGTTATTTGGCGAACCATTTCAAATCACACGGGCGGCTTTCATCAGCCGAATTCTCGAATGGAGGGGCTGTACGTCAGTAAATTGAATGAATTCACGGCTCTTTGTTGAAATTCCGCGCGTCCATTATTTTTATTCTCATCAAAAATGTGGAAGACTCATATCCCAGTCATGTCATTCATCGAAGGCGAAATGCTTAATCTTATTCCTTGGTGCACATGAATTATTTTCTTACTTTTCTGGCACATGCTCCTGCTTTTCTTGCTTTTCTGGCACCTTCTACGGTTAGTTTATGTCAGGAAAACAAAGTTTATTAAACGAAAATGTTTACAGTTAGCGATGACTTCGTTTTTCATAAAAACGGAAAATTATGTCAAGCAATCTAAAAGCTTAACTGGATAAGCATGAACAAGCTGCTGATGATCTCAGTCGCAAAATGTTTTTATTCATAAACCAGGTTTTTTTACTAGGGTGAGTTGGAATGGGAGGTACAAATAACTCAGGCACGGTTGTATCAGTTTACAAAAATCGCTACTTGAGTTGCAGAAATTTGATCTAAAGAGCCAGATTTTATGCAGAAAGTGGAACGATGAAAGTCAATTTTAGTGAATATTCCAAATTACACAAGCTACTCTTAGTTTTACTATTCCTTATTGACTGGCATTAACAAATTTTCCTTACTGAAAAGCCTAACTGAGGCTAATTCATTTGTGAAAACATTTTAATCAGATCAAATACGCTTTTATTTTATCCGTTAATACCATTTTAATGAGAATGTCTTTAACCATTTATACGCACGTAGCTTGCGCGTCTACAACCGTCGTCTGTGACACATGTGACTGCGCCCCCGTAGTAATTTTCAATTGAGAGCGTTTATATAAAGTGGATGGCACGATGAAAGACGACGAGGGTGTTCTGGATTTGCATTTTACGTGAGCTATAAAGTAAACGAAGGTCTCTCGTCCGGGTCCGGGGGCCGTATCTTGAGAGCTGCAGCCCAAGTTGTGCCAAGCCTTTTCCATTTCCTCTTCTTTCGCCCTCCACCTCCTTATTCCCATTCTTCATCCCCGGAGGCAAGAGGGCGGGAGGGAGGGAGAGGGGTGCGAAGACGGAGAGGGGTCTCCGCTTCCGCGGTCGACTCGTCGCATTTGTCAGTGTATTTAACGGCGGCCGAACATTGCCTAGAAGCCGAGACCTTTTCGGGGCGCAAACTTCTGCGTTCGCATCCCTGGGAGAGGGGCCTCGCGAGGAGGTGGAAGAAGAGCTCGAGAAAGACTTTTGGAAGGAGGAGGAAGGCCAAGGAACACACACCCCCAATTGGAGTGAGCAATGAGAGAAAGGGTGGACGGAGCGGGGGGTTGAGGGACATTTACGAGCTTGAGCGCTTGGAGCGAGGGGTGAGAATCTAAGAGGGTGGGGCTCGGTCGGGAGGAATAAAGTACGGTTAGCGTAAGAACATAACTTGAGTACGTAACTTAAGGTGCTTGGCAACTTGTGGTGAAATTTTAGCATAATGAATCACAGAAATGGCAATTTTCCACTGGATAGAATTTATTTCGACCGTGGTTTCGATGCACTGCAACATCACCAGGTGATGAAGCAGTGCATTTCATTTTATCGACACTTGTATTACATGTACAATTATACATGCACCTGGTGATGTTGCAGTGCATCGGAACCATGGTCGAAATAAATTCTATCTACTGGAAAATTGCCTTTTCTGTGCTTCCTTATGGCTATTGCACTCAATTTTATCGTAAGATTTAAGAATAAGGCAGTGATTTATTGGAAATAATTTCTATTTTTCATTTGTCAAGATATATTACTATGGTACCGCAATACTAATTTGTTTTTTTTGTGCATCTCATCACGACTGATCCACTCAATATGTCCGATCGGGCATTATAATGGCTTCAATAGGTTGGTTTGTTATTTCGGGAGGAGACCGACAAATGAGGTAATTCGCACCATGGAAAGTAAGTGGCTCGCAAGCGAAGAATTATTTCGGGGAGTGGAGTAAGGGTGGAGAGAAACACGGCGTTAACCTAATCTTACTCTTAAGGAAGGACGCCAAGGGATCCACCATTCAACATCCCATCTGACGGAATCAGTACTACACTTTAAGTGCTTTCCGTTGAGAATACAAGTAGGGAACAGTATTCTACATCAAATTCTCCACCGTTCCCAGGATTCAAACCCGGGTCTCTGGGATGGGAAGCCCGTATTCCAGCCACCAAATCAACCCAATATCCATACAGCTTTAACTTGAGAGATTAAATCAGGTAGAAAGCCTTAATATCACGCCTTTAGAACATAATACATACCTAACGATGACTTTCGTTCGTAATGTCGTTAAGTTCGAAGAGTGGTTTCTTAAGTAGCCCAGTACGGAGCTACCTGAAAGGGTGTACGTGTAACACAAGTGACGATAAAATGAAATCCAAAAGTAAACGCAAGTTTAGTCCTCGTACGTGGAGAAATCTTAACCATTACTGAGTTAACCGTTTTAGAATAAAACAACATTGGTCAACTTAACAAAAGGGAGAAGTGCTCTAACTGGTTGATTTAAAGGCATGGGTGATTGGAACCTGTGCTTAAGGTAGGTTGAATGAAAAATCATTTCCCCTAAAATTTGATGAATTAGACCTTTTTTAAAAGAAAAACTCTCATCTTTCCAATGATATCAAAATATTAACCCTGTGCCGAACTACTTTTCAATCAATTTTCCTGAAAATACAAGTTGTTTAACATAGATTACGGATGTGCGCTCCAGAGGGACAATATTGAAAAAATAGGAATTTCGATTAGATTTCGTCAAAAACTGACGGTGTTTAGTTTGTATGTTTTTGCAACTATTTGTAAAAATTAATCTTTTACTCACCGCAGTAATTTTTACAGAATCGCAAAAAACTGCTGTTTTGAAAGCTTTTTAGTCGTACGGCGTGAAAAAATGATCCAAGTTAGAGACTTTTGTAGATATATTAACTGAGATTTTTGGCCATATATAACTAAACATTTACACCATTTATATTTAAATATTTACTTCACTCTTTTTATAGACGGTGGAATTAAAATATAAAATTAGAATGTGTTTTTAATTATGACTCGGGAAATATCTCGCTCAAACTACCTTAAGTTACGTTATGTTCAATGTGAACGAGCCTTAAGGGTATCCTTAAGGGTTGGAAAGGGAGCGATGTCGAAGACGAGTGGGGGGTGGGGAACGGGGGAGGGAGTTTGTTTTGGGATAGGAGGGAGGGGTGTGCCGGGGCAGGGAGGGATGAAGATGCGGGAGGGGTTGTGCGTAGGCGGGAGAAAGGATTCCTGTGATAATTCCCCCGCGTCTCGGAGGCGTTTCATTTGAGGAGGCAACAAGGAAGACGACCAATCATCGTCGACTTGGAGAATTATGGCTCCGCCGGGTTTTCTCCTTTTGTGGCGCGCACCGGGCAGAGGGTAAGAGAGGGGCCGGGGACGGTAAAGGGGGGAGGCATTTTAGGGGTGGGGTTTAAGGGAAAATGGATCCGAGATGCGGAGGGGAGACCAGTTTAGGGGGAGGAGGAGAGGTGGAGAAGATTGCTGTGGAAATAGAAGGAGGGGAGCTTTGGAGAAGACCCGTTTCGTATAAGGAAGGCATTACTTTTCTGGTGGGGAGGCGGTACAAGAGGGGACGGATGCAGCGGGAAGTGCGGGCGTATTCCGGGGGAAAGGAAGACGGTGTTGGGGTAAGGTTGGGGCGAGGGATTTAAGCCCAGGCGAGAGAATCTGTGAGCGGTATGCCTCCCATTACTTTTTGCTCCCTCACTCCCTCGACGCGGATTCTAACCTCCTCCTGCCTCGTCTATGCACCGCCCCGGATCGCCTCGCGAGATATGGTGGAGTCCCCGTGACGTCACATGTTTTTCGCTGCTCCCCATCTTCCCCCCCCCAACCCCCACAGTCTCTCTCACATCTCCTTCCTCCCCCCCCCTCACCACCCGCCACTGCCCCCTTTTACGCCACGATTGCCTGCGAATGTTTCCGGTTGCGCTCACAAGTGCATCGGGTTTCAAACTATTTCGGAAGGCGGATGAGGATAAGGATTGAGGGTGGCTTGGTTGCAAGGGTTGTTCCCTCCCACCCCCTATTTCGTGCCCCCGCTTCCCTTCTTCCCCCCACGGGAAGGAGTGAGGCTGCGAGGGGGAGGTGCGGGGAGCGGTGGGCCGAGGGGGTTGACGGGCCGAAGATGGAGGGCGCTGGCGGTGGGGGTGGTTTGGAGGGAAACGGCTCCGTCGCCATGACGATGGAAAGGTGTGTGTGAGTGAGTGAGCATGAGTGTGTATGTGTATGAACATGCATGTGTCTTGTGTATGAAGAGGGGTGTATGGGGGAAGGGAGGAGGGTATTCGAAGGGAAGACTCCGGACGGCTTCCTACCTATGCAAATGATGGGAGCAGCGGGCGGCAGCAGCATCTCCTAGGTTTGAGTATTCCGGGCGACGTTTGCCGCAGCCGACGAGTGCATTCGCAGTTTCGAAATCAGATCTGTGAGAAGGCAAAGAGAGATAGAGAGAGAGAGAGAGAGGGAGAGAGAGGGAGTGCAATTGGGGGAAGGAGCGTCATTATGCGAAGTCTTGGCGGGAAAAATCCGTCGGAATGAGAGAAGGGGAAGTTGTGCGGCTCGGAATCGGAATGAATGTCTGCAAGCGCATTTGATTTGGGAGCTGTTCCTTGGAATTGGATGCAAGATGGAGGCGCATGGAATAATTTCCGGCACGAAATTGCACTCGCGGCTTGTTTTACCTCTGATGGCATCGCCAATTTAAAAAAATAGGCGATGCATTTGGGTCGATGGATTAAATCTCGTGCAGTCTAGGAATCTAGGAGTCACTGGGAAAATTAAAGATGCATAAAAAATGAAAAATGTTGATTTGATTTTCTTCTCGTAATAAATAAACATCCAGATGGATGTTTCTGAGAAAAAATTGATTTGGTTTTTTATTATAGGTATATTGTTTACAAAATAAGTCAATGAATCATATATGTTTCCTCTGGTAGCAATCGATATACTAAATAACAGTAATGTCTGTGATAATAATCACAAAAACTCTTCCTTGTTTATCAGTTATAGATTGTATGGATCCTTCTTAACTGTTGAATTCATTCCACTTCCCTGAGGTTTAACGCGATTATTTGTAACTATTGTATAAGTACATAAACCGTCATATTACCTCTTAATATTGGGGTAGTAATGATGTATGTACTTAATTACCCGGTTCTAAATGCCAAGCTTTGCTAAACTGTTCACGCTGTCCCTACCCATAGCCTCGATACATTGCCACGTATTGAATTTTTATTGATACCAGCCCGATATAATCTTCCAAAGTTAATAGTTATGCTTTTAATATTTGAATAGTCTTCAACTTGCCTTCTCCTTCAATTACTCATTTCTGTAGCTCTAAGGTTCACTGTCATCTTACGCTTTTGAATTCTAAATGCCTATCTGTGCATAGTAAGCATTATTTCCATATTTCTCAATTCTCTATTTATTTATGCGTGTCGGAAGGATTTCCCCTGATAACTTTCTCTTAGCTTAACTGTAAATTTATTACCTATATTTATTATTAACACATTCATACTCTTTTAAGTGTTGATAACCTACCTACAAAGTTTGCTTTATTTTTGTTCACAATCTTAGGGAGCCAATTCTTCGGTTGTTTTACTTGAACTGAACTCTCAATGAAAATAGTCCACATTCATACATTCCATCCAACAGACTTATCCTATGCGTTTCGTTCTCCTAGGATGACATCCATGCAAGGATCGGTATACCTATGAAAATCCTTTGTTTACTAATGCCTAGTAGTGCCATGATTCGAACTCATATTCATGAAATAGGAAGTCATTATAGAATTGCGTACCTGAGTACACCACCTATTTCCCTTTTAATTTGTTTATTGTGTAGAAGGAAGGCATAACCCTGAAATGAATCACCCCTTTTTGCTCTATTCTAACTCATTTTCTTATAGTCCTATTTTTGCCCGAATAACATTTTTTCTCATAAAAGAGATAAAATGTTTTATTTCCAATCGCATCCAGCCAACATCCATTAATAATAAGTATAAATTATGTCACTGTCTCCGGCATTGCATATTTTTTTACGTTTTACTGGCCGCTTCCGGGGCGTGTGGTGGTTAGTCTCAAGGTACCAGAGTTCTAGTTGCTTCGCTACCTTCAATAATGTTTCTTTACAGCTCTAGAAACTAGTTTGGAACCAAGGGGTTATCGTTGGGACAATAACGTTTAAGTGAAAGCGGTTGGAAATAAAACGCCTATAACCTAGCAATAGCTTTTATTTGTGTAATAATGTAGCTGGGTGTATCAAATAATGCTTTATAGCACGCCTTTATTTCTATATTTTTATCCATAGTTACTAGTAACTGTGCACTTGTAGAAAGTATCTAAGAAAATAGTTCTATAACTCTAGCAGAAAATAAGTATAAAATACATAAATAGAGTGTTCAAACCCGTTGTTACATTTTTTCAGATTGGTAATACAGCACCATTGAATCTTTCGGCCATTTCTTCCTCCGAGTGTGACTTGCGTTCCTGATATAAAACTTCTTACGAAGTTAAGAAAAACTTCAAATTAAAAACTTTGCGATTCCACAAAACATTTTTTTCAATTATTTTACCAACTTTTGCTGCACTTTCCTGAAGGTGATACAGTGTATCGCAACTAGTTTAAATAAAAAATATTTTGCAAAATATAATGCAAAGGTTTTAGCTTGAAATTTTCATTAACTTCACAATGGAGTCCCACAAAGATTCGTCCTCATCAATCGCTGAAAAACCTAGGTTGTATCATTTAAAGTTACTCAATATATTTTCAGTGTCTTCATTTATGCAGGCTGAAACGTAAAACCATGATTTATTTCAACGAGTACCTCTTATGCCAGGTTTTATCTGGTTAACATTTATCGCTACATGGCGACCTTTACGCCACTGGAATGTAGGGATGGGAGAAAATTATCGATTCTTCATCATAATCGATTATTTTCTTCCGATTCTTTTGATTATTAGATCGATTACGGGTGGACCATTTAATCGTTGAATCGATTATTCAATCCCGATTATGACTGTCAGAAAAAATCGGCGGGATAGGTCTAATTTGAAAATTCACCGAGGGAAAAAGAATTGGCTTTAGAACTTTGATGAATTTTATCGCAACGTGAATTGTTTTAAATTAAAAAGATTCAAATAGCCGATGAAAAAGCTATTTATTGCATTTTCTGTTTGAACTGCGATGACAAGACTGCAAAATCTGCAAGAATACTTGTCAAAATGCCGCAGATCAAAAATATGACTCAAATGCATGTGGTTTTACGAGAGAAGAGGTAACGTTTACGACTCTTAATGGCAGACAGCTTCATTTCAAGGATAACCCTAATAATATTTGACCTAATTTATGAGCATTAATGCTCCTGATATTTACACCATAAAATATAAGATGTCGAGAAAACATATAATTTGAATGAATAAACTTATTTTTCGAAAAAAATACAAGAACAATGTACATAATATAAATGATTGGCTCCATAAGTTGCTATTTCTGTCGAAATAATAAATAAATATATTTATAACTCAAGTATCATCATCACTGAGTGATGTAAATTACAATCATTGTAAAACAAACAAACTAAACTCCCCCTAAACAACTTACTTGTTTGTGCCCTACTTATGTTTATCTTGAGCAGGGCTCACGGCTCCTGTCAGAAAAACACAAGCAAGTTGAGGGATTGTGGCCGTTGCCTTTTCTCCCTTCCTTAAGAAAGGTACATTGTTTACGGCTTTTGGAGTTATTTACTTTATTTATTTACAAGCCGTAAGAACTCAATTATTTTTCATCGTTATTACTTCGTTCTGGATCGTTACATCATTACATCGTTATTACTTCGTTATTACTTCGATCGTTTGACTAAAGTCGATTTAGATATGGGAAAACTTAATAAATAATGATTTCCGAAAGAAAACCATTAAAGATGCTTCGTGAAATATTACGTCTTAGATTCGCTACATTGGCCAAATGGTCTCAAGGAAGGATGCCAACGCCACGCGGTCTTTGGGTATCCTTCTGGGTGTCGCTTCCGGAATTTGCTCTCGAGCATAAATATGATGAGAACCCTTTATTTAGGTGAAGACAAACCATAAACTATGTGACAGTCATTGCTGACAATCATCGTAGTGGGCTTTTCAATTATGGACACAATCCAGAATGAAAGCAAAATGCTATGCATTGGTGAGAGACCATTTTCCGTGCCAGACCATTTCTCAGTCCTGCCAACTTTCTCTCGCCGACCCCCGCCTCCCTCTTCACACCCTCACCACAACCCCAAAACAGTATTCCTCCCTGTTTCTCCCAACCCTCCTTCCCTCCCTCTCCGCTCCGAAGTCATCCTCTCCCCCATATTAACCATTACCTGACGCCCATAAGTGACCTCTAGCGGCTGGGCCAGGAATCTCCTCCTCGCAGGAGACGGGCCTAGGGGCAGAGAGATGGAAAGAGGGCAGGGTTAAGGGCAGTGGAGAGAGGAGGGATGTTACGGTGGAGGGGTGGAGATTCGACCGCTCGGCCAATTTCCCTCCCCTTTCCAACACCCCTCCTCCACCTCCTTGGATACGTTCTGCCACTGCGGACACCCTCATGAACGTGTTTATTGTTTGCCCCGCGTCCAAAACTTGTTGCCTCCCCGGTTGTATTTTTTTGCTGTGGGCTTAAATTTATAGCCGAGCGAGAAACCCGCACGCCCTTACATGCTCACCATTACGGCGTACGAGATCATAATTGTAACTATTTTGTGACTTTTTTTTCCGCTTCCTTTGGCCCGTTGCCATTAAATCGCCTGGGATATTGCTCCGATGACCGGGTGATTGTTAATGTGTTCCTTTCAGGTCATAGCAGTTACCGAATAAAGATAGCGCTCCTTATGCCTTTGCTTCTCGATTTAAGAAAAGACGAACGTAGAACAATTGGGTGTTTTCTGGATCCTTTTGTTCTACGCATTTATTTATGCAATTGAAACATTACAGTGAGGAACAAAATTCACTGTTATTGTAAGGTTTTGCGCTATGTAAGCATCTAAGGAGCGAAAAATTTGGGTAGAGAAACAGGCAAGTGTCCAATGTGAAACTTTATCCAATTTTTGTTCAAATTAAGAAAGTAGTAGTCTAAAAATAAATAATTTTGCTGACGTTCCTGAAACATTTCAAAGGAACCTGATCGATTGAATTTCCTCCGAAAAACATGATAGGTCAACACTTTGTATTAAAATATAGGCTGAATATTTAAAATGAAATAATACTTTGGAAGGGTAATATATTATTTGTTCTCCAGTTTTATTCGCAATTGAAATTTTATTAATTATATGAAAACGTAATGAAGATGATAGAAGAAATGTCTTCAATTCCAAAACATCTGATAAAATCTGTGTCATTTGCACAATAATGGCGTGTGAAAATTCGACTGAAAAAGATGTCATGTAATGGTTTCTCTGGTTATAATTTTGAATAGGTATGGATAATGTTGCCTTCTAATAAAAGAGAGAAAAATTTGTTTTCTGGCAAATTTCTAGGAAACTTAACGATCAACAGGAAAAGTCGGCTCCTCAAGAACTTCGTCCACCTCTTTCGGTCAACCGTTTAATGCGAGACGATTTTCTTGTTTGAAGTTCATAGTTTCTCTGTTATTAGTTTCGTATTTTTGAATGATTTTAAACAGGAAATGATTCTGATTAACCAATAATTCTTCAACTTGAGAGTTCCCTTGGTAAGTGAATGAGATTCACAATAACTTGATATTGTTTGTAGGGTTGATCAAAATAATGCACAAATTCGAATTTTTTTTAAAACTTCTTCCCTTAAAACTATATTATTTTTTATTGCTGGGAAAATATTAACTTCATGGTTACCTTCAGTGTTTCTGTAGTTCATCACTAGTTATTAAATTTGGCAGAAAATATGTCTCAAAAATTCTTCCATGAATGCTTTAAATTCTTGTAATTCTGACATGTTTTAACTTTATGGCTTATTTTAGTGGTAATTGTTAAACTGAATGTTGGCTCTTCTCGTGTTTCGTTTGAATGATGCGTAAATTATTTGCATCGTGGTGGTACGCATCATAATTACAAATACTCTTACTTACTTACTCTTACTCCCTGGGCCATCTATATCTTAGGCGATATTTAGCCGCATCAACAAATCCCCTCCACCTGGATCGATCTTCTGCATCTCTTTCTGTTGCTCCAATATTTTGCATATCCGTTCTCACTTGGTCCCACCATCTTAGCCGTGGTCTTCCCCTGGGTCTTCTTCCTTCAGGAATCCCATTTAGTACCTCCTTCAGCAGACATCCCTCCTCTTTCCTTAGAATATGTCCAGCCCACCTGATTCTTCTTGCCTTTATTTCACTTGTTATGTCTGGATGTTTATATAGATTCCTGATTTCTCTGTTGTGTTTTTCTCCATTGTCGTTCTTCGTATGTGGGCCCATAGATTTTTCGCACTATCTTATTCTCGAACACTATTAGTTTTTTCTCATCCTTCTTTGACAGCCTCCACGTTTCGGATCCGTAGAGTAGTATTGGGGATGTTATTGTTTTATAAAGTCTAATTTTGTTTTTTTTTGCGACAGGGCTTTAGAAGATAGAATTCGGTTGCATGTATGCAGACATCTGTTGGCGAGGTTTAACCTGTTTTGTATTATATATACATAGTATATAATTTATATAATATAAATTCCCTGGTCCTCCAGGTTGGGGGTTGAGCGTTGGCCTGACGACCCACCTTATAAAAACCGAAATGTTGCGAGTCATCAACAAAGGTTAGCCTCATAATTACAAATAAAATCAACAAAAACTCCCAGTTACCTGAATAACATGGAAGTGGGTTATTTTATTAGGTACGGTGTTGGCGCTCGGCAAGTGACAACGTGAACAGAGGTGTAGAGAGGTAAATGAGCGGATTTCAATGCCATGCAGAACCGTCACTCAACCATACGATGCACACGCAATTACAATATCAGCACGGAGAAGAGATTACTAAACGTGAATTAAAGGCTTGAATGAAAGGCGTGAATTAATAATTTTTTCATTAGGCAACTTTGATCATCGTCGATAAATATTTTCTTTTTCCTCCAAATGGTTCAAATGGATTTAGAAGGCAGACTTCTTAAAAGAAAAGTTTCTCACGTAAGTTCAACCTTTAGGTTGTGAGACCGGAGGCTCTTCACATATGTCTTACTTTTTACTTTCCATCCACCAATTCTGAATGAAATCTTGCTTAAAATCTTATATCGAATTTATGAATTGAAATATTCAACTTTTAGCACTACTGCAACTATCTCTCTCAATCTCAGTTTATCATCCCTATTTCATTCATTTTAATAATGAGGTTATTCAATTAAGCATTAAATAAATATGAACTCGATATTCTCAGGTGTTACTTTGTAAAATTCCATATTGACAGAATCAAAACAAACTTTGTCAATTTTACAATGGATTTTATTCAATACGACCGGTGTCATCGCCTAAGCGACATCATAAGCGACATCATCAAACACCTGAAGATGTCGCTTTTGCGATAAAACCGGTCGTATTGAATAAAATCCATTGTAAAATTTACAAAGTTTGTTTTGATTCTGTCTTAAATAAATAGTTTATTAGCTGTGGTGTTATTTGGCTACACGCACCCATTCTCCTTCATCTTGTCACCTTTCATATTTCGATTTGGTTGAAACAAGGACTGAATGTCCAAAATCATATAGATTTAATATAGCAATGGGAATAAGAGACCACTAATAACAGCGCAACCTCAACAGACGAGAGTAGACCTATGTCAATGCAAACTAGCATTTACCAAATCTCTTCTTGGAGGATTCATTTAATAACGATTCCTTTGTCTTCTTCTGCTCAATGAAACAAATGTGGGTAGGTATTCATTAGTGCGATATTCCACAGAGGAAAAATCATTCGCCTTGACCGGGATTCCGGTCAAGGCGAATGATTTTTCCTCTGTGGAATATCGCACTTATGTGCACTTGCGGGTGACTCCGTAAAGGTAACTACCGTGGCTAGTCCCGGTTTCCTCAAAATTAGGTATTCATTTCCTATTCAATTTATGACGACTAGGGAAGGATCCATGTTCTTACTCTAACGTCAAATAAAACATATTGCCTTTAAAAGAGCCTTAAGAAAGTTCTCGCAGCAGCGTCTATAAATTGTAATTTCGTGGTATTCAATCGAATTATTTTTTCGGCCAATGATATCTCTCAGGTAACCCAAGCCATGAATGAAATCCTCTCTGATAAGCTGACCTGAGAGTTGGCTTTCTTTTTCTCCTAAAAACTTAAAATAATACTGGTAGCTCAACCGATGTATTCATGATTTTCTATCTGGAAAGCGAAAGCAATCTGTGAGATAGAGGAATTGATACTTTTCTGAGAAAATCGTTTGAATGTGCGCAGGTTCGCAGGACCTATTACCTACTAGTAGTAAATTTACTGACTTCCACGCAGGTATAAAAACCTCTTACAGTTTTTCTGTCATTTTGTTTTACACAAATGCATAGAAATATATTATGAGTACCGTTTGTCTGGAATATTATGACTTTAAAATTGTGGTAACGACGGACTGAGTAGTCTCCTTACATGCCTAGGATGCAGAATAAAATGTGCTGCCAAGAATAGCTGGAGCTCCGTTTGAGTAGTTAACCAAGATATTTCTTTCAGTCCAAGTACTGCTTGGTAAATACTGATCAGCAGTTTATAAAATATTTATGACCTTTTTAGTTTCTAAGAGAGACCTAGAAAATGGAACTTTAATGCTAAATTTTCTATGAAATTACCATAAGTAAATTATAATTTGGACAATATGTCAAGCTTGTACAAAATCAAGTTTTTCCAAAGTTTCAATATTATAAATTGACTTATTGTGAATTGCTTACCACAAATAGATAATCACTGACTGTAGCATTTACTGTATAAGCAGACCTAAGGGATTCCTTCAGCTTCTTACCGGGCAATGCCTAACAAATTTGAATTTACCTATTTCCATAATTCAGGTCCATGCATTTTAACGTTTTTAAAAGTCGTATTGCGGAATATGATTGCTTTTTCACAACACAGTCGAACATTTTGTCTCAAATTCATCTACACCTGCGCATTACCGAGAGAGCCACGGCATGGGTGCTTAGCAGGGACTGTTTATATACCTGCCTTGAAGAATAGAGAGGATCGGGAGAAGAATTATGAGCGGGCATGAACGAAAAACAAGATGTATTTCGAAGGATTAGAGTCTCACTGTGATTTTATTTGTGATTAATCGAGCGTGGAAAAATGAAATTTTAGTTCTTGTCTACACGACGTTATATTGCTCTTATTTTGTCTCTTCTATCAGCTCTTCAGATATATTGAGGGTTTACAATAATATCCATCGTGTCACCATGAAACTGCGATCTCTGAGTTTAGTTTCCCTATATATAGCTTGTTTGCTTTGAGGAGATTTGTTAAATGCTTTCTTGTAATTCGAAGGTGACGCCTTCACTTGCTTTTTTGTTTTCGTTCCTGATTCTGTGTTTTCAAAGTATCTCGGACGAGGAGCCCCAACTGGATTCCGCTTGATCTACTTTTCTGGGAGCTGAATTGACTTGTGGAAGGCTTGGACTATCTATGCTATTGCCAACAATTATGTGCTCCGTGGCTATATCACTTCAAGAAAACTGTAATAACAAAAAGGGGCCAAAAAGGTCTCACGAGAATGTGATATGGTGAATCGTGGTAAGACAAACATGAGTGATGGCTATTCATAACAATAATGAAATGTATCCAACTGCAAATTTAGGGATGATAAGCAGCCGTCGCTGAACGTAGTACTAGGTTGCGTTTTTATTTATTTTGTTGGGGATGACCGTATTGTGAATGAGAATTCTATCTTTCATGTGGCCTTCAAAGACCATCTGAAAGCCAAATTTAGGCTAACAAGGGTTCCATGAGCTTTAGATTTGGAGATAGTGGCTCCAATTCCTGTTTCTCTTAATGTCACGATCGTTCATTGCGGATGTAGGTGAGATATTCGCAGTGTAGTGACACTCCTAAGGATCACTTTCTAAGAAATTGTTGTTGCACTAAAAATGCTGTTAAATTCAGTTTAAAGGTCAAAGAGCCATGCTATTTCTTAAATATTTGTTGCCTTCCCGGTGAATACTGATAATAAACTCTTCGCTGGCTTTCCACCGAATCGAAATCGGCATCGCTACCGACCTTTTGATGATCAGCTTGTTTTTTAACCTCTCCAGGGCTGCGGGTGATGTACGAATCGACCATCGAAACGTCGGCAGCAATGCTGAGTTTGACCCAGTTGAATTCACAGAAGAGTTACCCATGCTGTTTCTTCATTTTGTCATGCAATTAAACCCTTAGGAAAATGATGGATAAATTTACCACGCAATTTTTTCATTATAGAAATTTGTCATGTTCAAACTCCAGCGGTATTGCTGGGGTCTTCTGAATTTGTCTCGAGTAAAAGTTTAACTTAACGCAAAGATTGAATTTCAACTCTGTAATTCTTATATCATCTCATTTTTATACCTATTCTCATATACATATCAGGTGGAACAAATATAAGGGGGGTCATTCCATGTGAAATCACGGACGAGTTGCCCTGACTATCTATTATTTGCACGAAATATTTTGTGTGTTTCCCTTATAAGACCCTTAGTTTGTATATACAATTTTTAGGACAAGTGTTGAGTTTTTGCGGAGATACGGGTGTACGAAAAATTCGGCATTTGTAAAAACAAGTCCCAGAATTTTCCCATTTTTGTCAGATCAAAGAAAGCTAGATTTTTCCGCTAAGAACAATTTTGTACACAAAACATTAGTGTATCTTATTCAATAGTCAAATTTTAAATCTACCATTTTTTTAAATTTTTAAAAGTATTTGAAAATTTAAAATTAAATTTTCAAAATGTACCCCACCTTCGATCCATCTCAAATTTAAAATCTTGCAGTCCTTTGTATAGTAAAGAGGCTGTCAAGTTTCGTCATGGCTATATTTCATATAAGGGAGAACATAAATTTTGTTTATGGCATGCACTTCACCGTGTCCACTCCCATCTGGTTGAATAGCAGTTAGGCCATTCGCTACTTGCCAATGGAGTGAGAAATGCACTATAATATACTTTTAACGTAAAGTAGGAGTGTTACTTAAAAAAAGGTCACTTTACATAATGGGCATTGCTTAAAACAGTTTCTTCACAGTCAAGTTTATATAACGGCGGTGCAACTGCCTAAATCTTGCGGTTGATGTAGGTGAATCAGCACGGGAGGTCGCACGTTGACCCGGAGCTTAATGCGAATCAACTATTTCATTTTTATTTGTAAACGATTATTACCAGATCGGTTTTAAGAGTAGATTTAATACAACTGTATACATGACCCTGCCTAAGCTGTCGTGCCTGTACTTTCAGGGAAAAACAGAAGCACTGTTGCAATCCGCTGATTTTGCAAAAAAACGTTAGGCCTCGAAACCTTTGCCCTGTCACTGCGGTCTTTTACGACCGTTGTCGGAGCGTTTTAATAGGAGTGATTGAAGGCCAAAAACCTGGTACTTGGTGCTCTATTGGTGTGTCAAATTTGCTCGAAGACCCTGAACTTTCTGGACTGCTTAATGATTTGTCACAGCAAGAGGTTGCAGCTACTGTGGATGAAGAAAGACCGGGGACATCCGCAAAGCCCGTCCTCGTTTCCAAGGACATGTGTCGCCGAGGCCCGCATCGCAGTGATTCACGTCGGTGAATTTTCCTAGGTAAACCCTGAGGACTCTGAAGAGCTCAGTCAGGAATCTAATTCAGAAGTGGAGGAGGCAGTTGAGAGCAGCAGAAGTGCTTGCTCTCCAAAAAAAAGCTTCGATTAGACCAGATTAACTTTACTGCCTAAGATCTTGGCGAGTTTTCGGTGGCACTGAAAAAGTTGTACCGCTAGAAGAAATGCAGCCAAGAAGAAGTGAAAAAAGCTAAGAGTTTGGTGAAAATATCCGTAGAAAATGCAATGGAACTTTAAATAGTGCAACCCCAAATTGGGGAAGGCCCACCTTCAAGTGATTTGGATATTTCTTATTGGTTTGAAAAAGCAGGGAGGAAGATAATCCAAAAATTGAAAGATAAATTCGAAGCTGCAAAAACCGTAAGTGAAAAAGTGCTGATCCTGTCCGTTCTTCCCCAGTCGTGGATCGTTGTAGAAATACAGAGAGAGTTCTCGGCTACAGAACACATTGCGAGGAAAGTCAAGAAATGTGTGGCTGAGAAAGGTACATTGTGCACTCCGGATCGGAAGCACGGAAGGACACTATTAGTTGATGTCGAGGAAAAAGTAAAATTATTTTATTAAGAGCCTGACATAAGTCGGGTAATGCTCGGCAAAAACAGTATAAAAATACATACGTAAATGGTAGCAAGGTCATAAAGCAAAAAAAGACTAGTATTAAGTAATTTGAGAGAGATATACTCCCAATTCAAGTAATAAAATCCTAATCTTCCATTAAACTTTTCAAAGTTTGCTGATTTAAGGCCAGCTGAATGTGTTCTCGCTGGTTCGTCAGGCACGCACTCGGTATGTGTGTGCACAATTCACCAGAACTGACTGTTTATGGGAGCCCAGTTATCTGAGATTCTTTCAAATGACGGTGAAAAGCTCTTTGAAAGTTACAGAGATTACTTTCAGTGCACATAGAAGTGCTCTCCACCTACTGATGATTGCACTCTCGGTCAATGTAAAAGGAGAACGTGCCGCAACCCATAAAGACTCCAAGATGTTTTAGAAAATTATTTTCAAGAGAAATTGATAGGCACTATCATTTTAAAGAAGTAGACAGACACGGACATATGTAATTTGGAGACTCTTATAATGGACAGTGAAACTATTGTTGACGTTTTTGTAGAGGCAGCAAAACTAGTTCAACTAGACTGCATTGCTAAGAAACAAAGTGAAGCGAGACAATCTAGGCCCTGGAGAAGTTCTCATAGTGGGACAGTTTTCTGAAAATTATGCTTTTCTACTCCAAGACAACGCTCAAGGCATTCACTGGAACAACAGTCAAGCTACGATACACTCTTTTTCTGGGTATGTGCGAGAAGAAAATGAGTTGAAAACAATACATTTTGTACTAATCTCAGAGTACATGGCCCACAATACGGATGAAGTCTTTTATTTCCAAAGGAAGCTAGTTTAATTCCTGAAAGCATATGTAAAGGATTTAAAGAAAATAATTTACTTCTCCGTTGGAGCTGCAGGACACCACAAGAACATATACGATGTTGACAATGTGTTGCAGCACGAAAAGGATTTTAATATTCCCACAGAGGGGCATTACTTCGCGACCTCCCATGGTAAGGGGCCTAGTGATGGCGTTTGTAACATAACCCGAAAATGATTTCCTAGTGTAACATTCACAGTTTTACCCTGCGTTTTCAGGTCTCGGCGGCAGCAGCAAACGAGTGAGATTAAAGAAAGCTAAAGATGATTGACAATTCCATAATGAAAGCTCAGTTTCCTAAGACGAACATCTTCATAATGCATGGTGGATAGGATGAATGATTGAAGAATGAAAGGATACTGAAGGAATGGGTTGGGGAGAGAATGGAAGGGAGGGGCAGCAGGTAGGGGAATGGAAGGGAAAGAGGAGAGGGAGCTTAACGAAAGACATTGATGTCAGGAGGATGTTAAGCGTGGTATAGTCATTGATGTATTAAATTTTTCAGTGTACAGATTTTCAACCCTTTAAGTAGGTAGTAACGCATTACCCTGGGCCAAGCGAGCGAGGGAGGGAGGGAGGTGACCGTCACCGGCGCTTCGACGAATCCCGGGACCGTGAAGATTCCGCGGAAGTCCACCACCCTGACAATTCCTAGAAAGTGGGGAAGAACCCTGGAGGAGACCGTGCGTAGTTTTTCCCTGAGGTCACTGCACTTTTCTCCCACGCCAGGATCCTGGCAATTGTTTTACTACCAGCAGATCGGTGGAAGGAGGCGCTGTGGCTGGGGTATTGTCGGCGACGCGGACGGCAGTCGTCCATTGGCTCTCGCCAAGAGCACAGTTTACGTTTAAAATATTTGCACTTCAGTATACCTTAATAACTTCAAAATACCTTGGTAGTTTCAAAATCCGCAATTCTTGTGCACCCGACTCTTTCAGAGTTATATTTCATGATATTAGTTAACTTTTTTCGTATTTCATTATTATTTTTAGTTAAACCCCTAAATACTTTCATTTGATGGTAAACTGATATTTTTCATTTTAATTTCAATGTCATATATATAAAAAATATTCTTGAACATTTTTGCATGGAAAATTGCGCCTAAGGTAAATTCTCCCTTTTTTCCCCACAAGAAAATTCAATGACTGACGTGTCCTTTGATCTGTCCCTGGGACTACTATGGGAGCTCTTCTGATTAGTGGCGGCATCTCTCCGCGCGAAATGAAACTACTTCGGCTTCCTGAAGCCGCATACCCTTGCCTTTCTCCCCTCAAAACCCCTTCCCGAGGCGAGCCCTACGTCCCCTTCCATCTTCTCCACGGTCCCAGTGCACCCCCGATCCCTAGCCAAGGACCGATCCCAAACCCCTCACACCCCTTTTTCCCCCTTCAAGGCTAAGCCGCCAGAAAAGGCAACGGACAGAGTTGCGGTCACCCAGGGCGGCCTGGGAGAAAAGGGTTCGAGGAAGACTCGGAGATGGAGTCTGGAGCTGTTTATTTTTTTCATGCCCCTTCTTCCCTTCACCTCCTCTCGGATGGACCACGACCATCCCTTCCGCAGCCTTAGTAATATCCTCTCTCTCATTCCCACAAACAACTACCAATTGCTCACCCATGGCATATTTTGAATCGCACATCGCTAAAGGAAATGGAGTATTCATTCCTGACCATATCAGACTTAGTAGAGTCTAACTTTTAATATGTACTTACCATAGTTTCTTTGAATTTCAAGGTATTTTTGTCTTTAAAATTCCAGATAAATTAAAAACAATTTAGTGCAGAAGACAATTAAAAGTTCAAAATAAAAAGTAAAATATTCAGAGTAGCTACTTGAAATAAATTTTAAACGAATGAGCCTAATAGTTTGATACTAAGAATGAATTTGCATTTCTGGAGTTACTAATGAAGGCTTTAGATACATTCGTTGATTTCACTATCAGAGAAAGAGAAATATGAGGTAAAGATTCATCTTTGCGGTGAATGTATTCGGTATACCTTGCAAATATTTTAAGTTTGCGTCATTTTTACGAATATTACAAGAAGGCGCAATTTTCAGCCAGTGGGAAATATTGGAAGAGTATTTAAGAATATCAGCTAATTGTTTTATACTAATAGTACTAACTATTTAAATAGAATATAGCTATTTAAATAGAGTAGAATAAAACCGTGGCTTCCGCGCATAATACGAGTAATTGAATATTTGGCTGGTGACTTTTGCATTAAAAGATACCCGTTAGTTACGTCTAAGTGAGTAATAAATCACGTAGTATTGTGGCTTTCAAAGGTTACAACAAATATTCTGTAACTATTAGCAATCATTAATTTTTTGCACCCACAATAAGTTATTCGTGAATTATTATCAACAGGATTATGTAAGTTATAGGGACTCATTCTTAGGATTTTCAATTGCCTTCTTTTTCAGGCAAATAGTTGAACGTGATCTGTCCCATCCACAGTGATATTTCTTTGAATTTGAGCTTAATTTCCTCACTTTTTTTATAAATAGCAATTTCTTGGAGCTTCAGACTAATATTACTTTTTTAACCAAAACAAATTGCTCAATTAATCAGTCTATTTTTCAATGTTTTAACTAACGATTACTAAGTGTGGTAAATATTATAAACAATTATTTTGGAAACACTAATTGGCAAATAAGTACTTAGGCATGTTATTTTTTTATTGAAAAGGTTATTTGATAATAATTTTGACAAATATTCCGTTCAGCGCTTTGCATTGCTATTCCTCGTGTGTTTTTTTAGATAGCAAGTGTATTAACCTTGTTATCAATCATGCGTGAACAACTAATGACTGTGCACTGGCTCGTGTTTGTTCAATTAGTGCTTAGGTGTCCAATGAAGACCGGAAAAGAGAAGAGAAATTTCTTTGAAATGAATGACTGCATCGCTTAGCTAGATTGTATGCGCGCCACGAAGCTTCCTCGCCAACTTCCTCCTAGTTGACTATGACGACCGCTTGAGGTCCTGGTTAGTACTCCCCGAGAGCAACCAGTTCGCCACTCCGCCACAGATGGCGTGGAAGCGCGGAAAGTTCACTCGATGTGCCTCGAGGGGCTGGTCGAGGGGAGTGCAGTGCTAAACGACCTTTGACCGGAATGAGCAGCTTCACTAAATTGCTGAAGTCGTTCGCATAAAAAATGCTATCTAAGTACGAGTAAAAGTCAAGCAGGTAGGCCCGTAATTTATAACCGTACTATTTATTACACAGCGTAAAATCCATATGTATATTGTCATAGAGCATAAAAGTTTACTACAAAGCGGTAGGTAAAACGCATATTTAGTGTATTTTGTTATGAGAAAATATTAGATTTATTCCAAAAAATTGTTTGTCGTTGCCATCCGACGTAATATATATTCAGTAGTTTGTATTGCGAAATGCAATGAGAAGAATGGAACGCGGAATTGTTACTCGTCAAAATAAGGGTGACATGACATTGTCCATTTGATGATTGTACATCCATTGTCCATCCTCTCGTACGCTTTTTGGATTATAACAGCCAACAAGCCTTCTTTATCGAACCATGTCACGCCATATCGCTATATTTCGTACAGGCTCGCGGCTTGCACTGAGCTGACGGCGGGGCGGTGCGGATTTCTACCTTGCACTAGGATGAATCCATGATTCGTGCCGGGAGTGAAATCATCTCGTGTCATATACTCTCCGTGTCTCTTGCACGGTGTTTCGCACTTGAAAGTACATAAGTGGTTCCTCACAAATAAAAACGTCACGGTTAACTCAATATTCAATCAATATTGCCAGAAATCTTTACCTTAGCACGGTGGTTTATTTGCCCAAATTCATCTTGCATATTTTATTTATTTATTTATCTAAATTACTGTCGAAAACAGGAATGGAAAGGTCAAATAAAACGAAAGACGGAGTAATAGTTAAGTTTGCCAAAGATAGGCTCCCAGAGGGAAGAAGAGATGTGGGCAGACCAAGGAAAATATGGCGGGACAATATAGAGATGGAATAATCAGAGCTTGTACCAGAGTAAACAGACGCAAGCCTAGGGAGAAAGTGGGACGAAAAATGTTGAAAACACCTTCTTGGGTCTTTTATATCGAGCTTATTTAACGAGCAATGTCTGGCGAACACGCAACCATGTCCTGGGGTGCGGAGAACCCAGATTAGCATGTAACGAGTTCACCTCGCTACTATTGAGTTCGGCTTTGCCACACGATAAAGACAACAGCTCTTTTAGAACGTTTGCATGTCTAAAAAATACTCACTTAGAGAATTATTTGTTAGTCATTATTATGATAGAAAAATAGATTTTCCACTTTTTTCACGATAAATTAACACAATCAGGATCGGCAAGGGGATATTTATACTGAAAAGTGCAAATGATTTATTAAATTTAGAGACACTCATGGCTAGATTAGTTTCTTAGTCACCTCACGTATTTTTTATCGTTTGATTTATCCTCTCCCGGGAGTATTACAAAACACCTCACATACTATCAATCACCATGGGACTATTCGATGGACACTGGACAGTGCGTTTATGAAGCAGTGGACTTTACTTTATTATTTGAATTAAAATAGCACCTTTAATAGAAACATGCACAATTCCTTATTAGTATACCTGATATGAAGTTTTAAGTTTACTTTTGAAATCGTTAAGGAGACGCAAAGTAGCAGGACGCAAAAATATGCATAAGTTGGAAAAATTCAAATTAAATCTTCTCTTAAAATTGAGAGATTCCCAACTTTAACTGAAGGATAAACCGTATTGGACATATCTATGATCTTTTTCCTAGTTACATAGATCCTAAACATTTTTTCTGCTTTCTGCTTTAGGAAATAGAAAATTAGCTTTGTTGTGGCATTACAATCCATACCAGTGAATATATATTTTTTTCCTGAATAGCTTGAAATTAATCATGGAAGCAGTCACATTGTGATAAAATTGTTTCGGTGATTGCCAATTGATGCAAATTTGAAGAAGGTCGCCTATGTTGCCTTATCTTATCTTATAAAATTCTATTGATATTGAAAGCAGCGTTGTAAGAAAAGCATGATATTACTAAAATCCCTTGCAACTTCAGATGTTCTTACGTTACCTCTCCCCGGCATATTAACCGTCTTATCAGTCAATTGATTCATTTTTAGTTTCCTTATGAACTATGTTCCATTTCGACATTGCCAGGTTAAAATGAGAAATATATTACGGACTTCTCTTTATAGTTTCATACAAAAAGGGGAGGTTTCAGGCGAGATGTTGTGGAATATGAACATAATAAGAACTTAAAAGATGCAATTTTCCACCGATAAAACCTTTTATTCGACCCGGGTTTCGATGCACTGCATCATCATCATTTTAAGTTCTTATTATGGTTTCATTATGAGCTTCTTTAAATAGGATGTTAGTGATAACCTATTGTACCTGTTAAATTAATGTATCAAAAATTGAATCAACCTTTTAGAATTTAAAGGAAATGCATTTGGATTATTAAGGAGCAATATTTTATTTCTATATCACGGAAACTAGCCTTTGAGTTTGCTTATGTCTTTCAATGAACAGAAGTGGGGAAGTGCACATAATTATTCCATGGTCAAATTTGAGAAATTTCCATGTTACTTAAATGTAAGTACTAAGGTTAGATATAAAAGGATGATATCGGACTTAAATGAAAGAGATAAAGGATGGGGGTCGTGGTTGCCTAGTGGGTAGAGCGCTGGCCTAGCGACCGGAGGGTCCCGGGTTCAAATCCGAGTGTATCCACTATAGACACTCCTCTGAAAATCCTCGAGGTACGACTATCTGATTGTTCTGAACTTCGTGGAAAGGAATGATCCCGTAACCCAAATATATGAATACCACACGCCAATGGCTTAGTATGGGGTGAGATCTACTCTCACTTATATTATCAAAATCAAAATTCCTGTTGAAACAATGAGTAATTAAGTGATAGCGCTTAAAAAAGCCTGTAGTGCCATTGATATCTCTCATCACTAGTTTTTCTCATTGTTCAGATAAGGAAAAAGAAATTCAATCAATACTTCAGCCATTTGTATGTATTCATACTTAGTCTATTAATTCGTTTATAGTTCATAGTGATTACCAAAAGTAAAACTTTTCCCGGTTTGTAATAAAATTAATACAAAGTAAAATATCAAGAACAATATATTCACAGTTTGGTAGAGGGAATAAGAAACATTAAAGGAAAAGATATAACTGGCAATGAGAAAATGTTTAAATTTCATTGAAATGTTTCATTCGAAGATTGTACGATTTTGCTTACTGTGTCTTCTCTGTTGAAAGAGGGACTTTTATTTTTCGTAAGTCATAACAAGTCGTCTTTATTCTAATTCACAAATCACCCATTTCCAATTAGTTTTTACTGAAACGCGCGCTTGAGATTCACTATATAGGAATTAGCAAAAAATACTGTAATGACGAGTTGTCATCATTGAATTTGTAAGGAAAAATAAACCGGGAATCATTGTATTGCAAAATTTCAAAACTGAAGTTTCATAGTAGCAGGAAAATACCACATAGAGCTCCCTGAATGAAAAGTAGGTATTCGACGGGAACAAGCAAAAGTCATCCAAAAATGAAGCAATGCAGTGACAAAGAATATTTAAAAAAAATCGCGTGAGATTGGTTATAAATTTTTTTTTCGGAACGATGAAAGTTATTCACGTTAAAAATTACATTTTAATCTGCCTGCATGCGATATTCATGAAATTCATCAATTCAATTTGATCTTCGAAAATTAATTCTTGGAAGTGATCCAATCTTCCATAAATTGATTGCAGCAATCATGATCACCTATATGAATGGGTAATAAAAGGAAAAAGAACAAAAAATCCAGCGAGGAGACTCAAAACTCTCACCCAATATTTAAAAAAATATTTAATGGAAAGATATCTCCCGCAGTGACCCTGTGGAAATTTCCGTCGCAGAGATTATATGCCTAAAAGCGAGTTTGAAGCTTTATGCCGAAAAAAGAGATTTATAGCACTCTAAATTTAGTTATTTTTGATTCAGCTACTATCTCTTCGGTGTCATCATTGGTTGTTCAATCCTAAGATTGGTTCCCTATCTATTGCTTGATTGATACCCTATCTATTGCTAGTTCCCTTACTCCCTGGTAATAGTTCTTATTATGTACTTACCTCTCTATTTGTCCCTACGGTAGTGGAAGCTAATTTCCTTGTGATATATTTTGTGTTTTTAATTTGGAAAAAATGGATAACATGTCACAAAAGGCTCAAATCTCTCGCATTATTTTCCGTTTTTTTTGTCTTGTGATTTCTTAACAATTATAAAGGAAAAAGTGTACCCAATGAATTTACGGAGAAAAGAGTAAGTTTAAATATGAAGAGCTTTATTTTGCAATCGGCTACCATGTTCTTTCAATATATCGTTCCATGCGCCAGCGTTTAGAACATATGTGTGCTGACAAATAATATGAATACAATTTCAATTACAGTGTAAGGCGTATCCTATGGGACATTGAATGTAAGTACTCAAGCCTAAATTTCCTTAGTATCTAACTTGAAGTCAATGCGATAAATTTTGGGACTCAGTCTCTAAACACTACTTGTTATCGATCAAGAGCACGGTAGGCTACCCTTAAAAATAAACTGGAGAAGAAAGTTGAGGAATAATACAGCTGTAAATCTCAATCGGTATGGTATTCAATAGATAAAATGCTTGAGCAGCAAAAACCTGCTGAAGTTCATAGAAGATGGTAGATAACATACCTAAAAAAATGTTTCTCGAATCTTTACTTTGGAGTTCTATAAATATAATACAAAATGAACTCACATTTCAGAATATGCTGCGGGAGTATCTTGATGATTCCTTTTGCCTCTATATTGAATATAATCGAGGAACCATTCAGCTCTTGAAGCTCAAAGGAACCATAGTGATTTTGTAGTTTCTCATATCTTACACAATGTGAATACACTAGGCATTTTATCCTTTCCCCACTATTGTAGATTTAAGAATCCATAATTCACTTTACCCATTGATGAGATTGATAAATCTCGCGAATGGTGAATTCAACTTATACCATCTGATAAACCAAATACCTAGAAAAGCACATTCTGGTGAGAGATCTCAAAGAGCTCGAAGCCATAGGTTATCGGATCGTGAAATATTTGTTCAATATCCAATATCTTAGGGATTATTCCATTGCTTTGTTTAAAATACAGCCAACTTACCTTTAGAATCGATGAAAATAAGAGATATTATAGTCTTAATAAATAATCAATTTCTCGGAGATGCCCACCGTGATCATCATAAAAACATCATAATAAGAAAATAGTCTGGTAATAGTTGTAAGTCACGGTTACTGTACCTATGATATCCAAGTATCATTGCATAAAAAAGTGCCACGTGGAAAAATTTTGGGCTTTCATTTGGTCTTTCAAATGACATCTCATATTGCGTGCATCAATCATTTACAGCAGAAGAATTCACTGTAGTCAATTTTTCCCGTTAGTATTGTAAAGGTTAAATAGCTTTCGCGGTTATATAAGCAGTCATTTTCAACAATCTACATACAACTGAACGTAGTGCAACATAGAAAAATTTGTATTTCAAGTTGGCAAGGATATGAAATATTTTATTTGGATAAAATTAAAATTAATAATTTTAAGTACCTAGTAACATATACAATGGGCTTTTCAGGATATACGGAATAAATGAATACTGAAATATGATAATTATCATCAAAAGTCATCTATCCAAAGATTGGTTTGCTATTGTTTTACACTCAATTCTCCTTTCACCTAACATTCACATTCCAGCAATTTAAATTCTTCGTTTAAATTGGCGACAAGGTGGGAATGGCATTATCTTAGTCAGTCTGAAATTTAAATTGAAAAAATCGAACTTTCAAAGAAAAATGACCGCTAATTTCACGTTAAGTTCTTTAGATGTTTTATGGGATTCATCGTGTTCAAATGGTGGTACATGTAAAAGAGTGTACATGCAGCCAGTTGGGATTTTGAGAATGCCGCAAAATAGGACATTGAAAAAACATTAAATGATATTTTAAAAATTCCAAAACTCTGGAACTATATTGGAGAGGCTAAAATATTTAGGCCAAATCTGAGGATATCCCCCAATATACTCTGTTAAGGTGGTTCTTCCTAAGGCCCTTCTTTGAGCACTCCACCGATAACCGTTAAAAAAATGAAGGTTCCCTCGCTACTCTTTATGGAAATCGTATTCGAAAATCAGCAAATTTCTAATCGCTTTTATGACATTGGTGCTGTGGCTGTCAGAAATATAGATTTTTAATCAAATATAAATGTTAATTCGACGAAAAATTGAGATACCGCTCGCCTCAACTTGAGAGTTGTGATAGTATTTCAAAAATGGCTTTTTACCTGGCTAGTTCAGTTGAAATATAATTTCCAACAAAAAGCATACCTATAGCACGTATTCCAATATAGAGTTCGATAGTCTCACTGGCAGCAATGTTCAGTGACGAAACGAGTGACTTTTGAGAGGTCGGCGAATCACGTTTTCCATGCTAGTTTTTTTAGTGCTTGGACGCTCAATGTAATATGTACATCTATAAAAAATGTCACAGGTTGAGAGAAATGTTCAACCGTGGTCAAAGTTGGAGGCCTTTAAAAATACTTTGGAGGCATACATTAAAAATACACTGCGTTGCCAACACTCAGAGTCTCGTGTATGTATATTTTTTCCTTCCTTGAAAAGGAATTTTTATTTGTGCAAAAAATATATCGAAGTACATTCTTGCGATCGGTATACATTGTAAGTACCCATCGTGTGCTTTTCTCATCTCCTTGATCTTCTTTGCTTCTTCAAAGGCTTGGTTCTACTAAAAAATTGCGCATATATTTTAGTAATTTTTAATTTGTGTTTTTTTATCGTCAATCAGAGAATAAAAATATTTTTCATGACGTGGAATTGTTGATACGAAGACAAAATTCTTCACTTAACAATAACAGGCAGCAGATGATTAATATTTGTGGGCAATAATATTTTTTCGCTTTATCCTCCATATTTTGAGTGCTCTTTCCTCGGTAATGTTCGGTTATTTGGTATTTCTAGATTTTTGCGATATTGTTCTGATTTGGTTCTTTGATGATCTTGAGAATAATACCTGCTTCAAAAAGTGATATAGGGCATTTATTTGAATTAGTTAGTTAGTATTAGCGAAGGAATAGGATTTTTGGTTATTTTAATAATCTCCATTACTAGATAAACAATTGCTGCTGCGCACTTTCCATCGGTTTCTATGGCCACACATAGGTCTAGGTTTAAGTTTTAGTGTACTGTAATGAAATGAAGCCGAAATAAAATTCAAAATCTTGTAATGGGTTCTAAAAACCCCATGATTGAATTAGATTGCTTTCTTCATGGTACTTGCCGGATTATTCATCTATTTATTTTCGTTAAAATAATCGCAGAACTCTCACCGTAAATTTTAAAATAAATGTTCCAATTGTTTATCATTGGACACATCCGTAGGATGCACTTAATCATTTATTCTTCCAATTTTAATTCTCATTACTTTTTAATTCACCATTAGAGGTCACTAGCGATGCCATTAGGGAATATTTTATGATTTGTCTGACTCTTAAATTTTTCAATAGTCGATGGAAATATGGTGTGGACTTCCTGTTGGATAGAATGATAATTCTAAAATTTCTTCAGATATATATTATAAATTTTAATCCACTCATTACCAGTCTTTGATGAGAAAATTTTAAATACTAAGAGAGGTCCTCTTGGGAGGCTTATTAAATAATGGCTTGAAGTCATACAGCATTTATAATTTCGTTTAATTCAATTCCAGCACTTTTTCGATGTGCTTTAGGAAATCATCATGAAGACGTCCAGTTGGAAGGAGAAATATGTTTTTGAATCAGTTCGTAAAAGTAGGGAATTCAGTTGGAAATTTTTAAACAGTTGAAAATAAAGGGAAACGCGAAATTTATCCGGCAACTGTAACCTAGGGATGGGCAAGTAAAAAAATACATCGATAGATATCGTATCAATATTTAAAACATGTATCGATAGTTATCGAGCCAAAATTATCGATATTTTGATATATCGATAATTTTGCCAAAACAAGTGGTTCCTTAAAGTTTCACCAAAATATATAAAAAATGATTAAGTAAAATTTGGAAAATTATGGACATGTAGAAGTAATATAAAATTCTTTTATTTTTTTATTTTTACAATCAATTTTAATCAATCAAATCGTTTTCCCATTCGCCTATGTTCTAAGCGAATATCATCACTTATTTTCGTTATAGCACTAAACACCGCAGCTGGAGAAACAACTTTACAACGGTGACGTGCTAAACAAATATATCGAATTTGATACTAGGAAAAAAAATCAATTTTTGATATATCGACAAGAAAAATATCGACGATAATTATCGATAGATTTTAAAAAATATATCGAGTTTTTGATATATCGATATTTTTTGCCCTAGCCTACTGTAACCCTGATGCATGTCATGCGAATTTTTTAGACACGACCAGGAAAAAAGTAATGACGGTACCGCGTAATGAATTAGTTAAATCAAAACATTTAGGATTTAATCTTAAAAATACTAAATATTGGAGATGTTTGAAACGTAATTACATCGTATCCGTGGATATAAATAAATGTGCTAACTATTAAGGAAAGTAGTTAATAAGAATATTGGGCTCTGTGGGCTGGCGTATAATTAACACGATCAACAGGAAAGGAACTACATCACCTCAAATCGTTGCCTCGCTATTATAGTTTGGATGAAATAATCAGAAAAATTAGAGCCATAGGTTTACCAGTTGGCGAGCCAATGGCCAGAGTATCTTATCCATTAACCTATCTTTCGAACCCATACTTTGGCAAACATCTTTGGCATACTTACACTATCCAGGGATGAATTTCTATTTCCAGATTTGGATTATATTATATATATTTGGAAGAGTGTATATTGAGGTTCTCGTTGGATGTTTTTCTATATGAATTCATCGTAGCTTAGTCAAAACTATCGGTATCAAATTTGAATGAAGTCCAAAGAAGAATAATAGTAACAAATAATGCAGGGAATACAAAATGCTGTAGCTATCTATTTCTTTTTGTATGAGTTCCATCGAGATAATAAACACGAATATTTGACAGTGAGATTAGGCTCCTATCAAAAAATCAAGCCGTTTCGTCATTATTTTCAAGATGCAACATGTAACGCATAAGATGCGACATTAGATGCAATCACAAACAATGGGACGCTGATGTAATGGTTTTACTGTGGGAGTTGTCCGAGAATTGTCAGGGATATGAGAGTCTAACCAAACTTCTAGAATGAGTTCTAATATCATGTTTGATAGCTTTATTTATTTTGATTATACCCCTCAGCCGAAATTGTTTAGTTCATTTTAAAATCAAATTCGGCCGTAGTTTACTAATGTTCAATTCTTGAAAAAAATGTTCAGATTATAATTTTTAACTGCATCCCGAAAGCATTTTACTTCGTAGATTTTCGTTTGAGAACGTTCATCACAATAATTTGCCAACAATTTATCAAAATATAATGGAGTAGCACGTATGAAATATTCCAATGCTTCGCACAACTTTGACTGGTCGAATAGCTAAAACCACTATTAATTTAAATCTTCTCATTTGCGAGTTCAACCAGCTTAGCTTAAACAAGTATTAAAATAATTTTTACATTATAAACATCCATGAGCATCGATTTATTTCAAAGATCAATCCCGGAAGAAAAATCAGTAGCAAGATAAGAATATTCACCTTAAACACAAAGCCAACCTAAACGATAAGGCTAAGGTAGTTTACAAGAAATAATCATAACTACTCGTTCATATAAACTCTTAAAAGCAATGGCGTAAACCTCGCAAAGAACTTATTGTGTCAGTTTAAACATCTTATAGTGTACAGAGAAATAAATCGCAAGAAATTAATCGTTTATTTTGGATTTTTGAGTTAAAAATGTTAATGTTCGCACTTTGTAATTAATTACATGGATACTCTAATTTCGAACTTGTTCAATAAATTCGTTGTAATTTATTTTGATTAAAAATGTGGCTTAAAAAAGAACGAAATGGATAAAAAAGAATTGGAATACGAGAATTTTATATTGAAAATAAAAAACAACTTTTAATTAACATAAGGCTCACGAGAGTAATTAATGGGAAATAATATGGATAAATTCGGATTCGCGCCATTTAATCTGCGACATGCTCGACAAGCCTTCAGCTATTCATCCAACGCGTTGAAATTATTCGAATTAACTCCGGACGGGGTGTGGGGTGGAAAGGGGGAGGCCTTTTTCTGGAAGGGGGTTGGTGATTCAACACGGGTGGAATGCGAGAAAGAGAGAGAAAGGGATGAAATAAAATATAAATACCCATGGGGGAGGAAAAAAAATCACGCATCCCGCTAAAGAGAAGAAGTTAAAGTAATTAGGCGCGGAGTGCCTTTCGAAAGGCGAAACCCCCATTCTCTCTCAGCATCCTTCCAACCCACCCTCCCTCGTCTCTGCTTACCCAACCCCTAAACTGCTTCCCCTTCTAAATGACCGCTCGGCCGAGTGGCGAGATAAAAAAAGAAAATAAATAAAAGGCCCAAAAAAGCGGAGGGTGGAAAAAAGTTTTTCTCCCCTCTCACCATCCACCCTTCATCCCTTTTTAACCCTCTGCTTTTCGCTTTCGGGGCCAAAGGGAGGGAAGTTAATTCTTCGCTCCTTTTTCACTTCCCTCTCTCCATATTTCTTCCATCTCCTACCTCAGCCATGGGGTTTTTATTTTTTTTACGTAAAACCCCCACTACATCCCGCCAACCACCGTACTTCCCGCTTAAATCTACCCCACCATCCTTCCGCACCCTCCCCCCCCACCTCCGTGTTCCTTAATGGTGGACAACTCCGTAAGGTCTCATCCGTAATGGGAACCACCGCTTCGCCCACCCCATCCACCCCTTTTAGTCCTCGCTATCTCTTTCTCTCATCCACCCCTCCCCTTCACCGTCCATCCGCCCCCCTCCCTACGCGCTAACCCCCCTTTGTTTTTCTCGCCCTCAATTTTTTTCGTTTTTTTTAATTTTTTTCCCACTCTCCCACCCGATGGATGTCCACCTGTTGATGCCGCAGTGGCCGGCCGCTCGTCCCACCCCACTCTCCCACTGCTCGGACACGACCGGTCCCCACACCACCCTCTCTCCCATCCCTCCCAGCACCCCTGTAACAGCGACCCTTGAGCGAAAGAATTCTCGCTCTCTGTTTTTCAGCCAGCCCTTTTTCCTTCCAATTTTTCGCCCCGTTTGCCCGTCTCCGCCCTATTCCTCCTCCTCCCCCATCTCTCTCTCCCTCTCCAACTCTTTCCCTCGAAAAAGAGTTCCCTTTTAAAAAGCTCTCGGGCGTGGATTACTGAGCCGGCTGAACTCCCTTATAAAACCCTTTCCGGCTCACCCTCATCCGCTTCCTTCTCTCCCTCACTTTTCTCTTTCATCCTCTTTTCGCTCCCATTTATTATTCCTTCCTCGCACTTCTCTTAACCGCTTCACTCCCTTTGTGTTTTCCGACAGAGTTTTATTAATTTTTTCTTTTTTCCTCTTTTCCACACTTTAAGTTATATGACTCATTTGTGGCAGAGGTCCTGTTATATCCCTCTGCTTGAGTAAATTAATTTTAATTCTCCATCCTACGGTTAAATGAAAAAGGATTTTATTTTGCTGATAAACACCTTTCCCTTCAGTGACCAATTATGTGTGAAAACGACGTCCTTTTGAAGGGAAATATGGTTTGTTAAATAGACAATAAAAGATCCTACCCATAGTGTACTGAGCACTTTAAAAGAAAATTACATTTGCAAACTTCCTCCTCCTCTCCAAACTCCCGACAAAATGTATGTAGAAACAAAAAAACCATCATGCACTTATAAGCTGTTATATCTTCCGTTTTTGCGGCTCCCTTTCCCAAATAGTTAGGTACTCGTTTTTACCTTTATAAAGAGTTAGGAGAACATTTATTCTTATCGTTTTCTCCGTTCGTTTTTCTGCGAATTCCGCAGTGTGTATTGCGGTTAAACCATACCCAAGGACCCGAGAATGATAATGCCTGTGCAAAAACATACAATTTTAGTAAATCATATAATTCTAGCTGAATCAGAGTCCTGGAAATGGAAAGCTAATATTTGAACAAAGGAGTACGTTTTTGTTCATTCTCTTTCCCAGTAATTCCCAAAATTTCTAGAAAGGTTCTCAAATAGACGTGGATGTCTGAATACTATCCTATAAACTTAAAGATGAAAAGTAAAAACAGTTATGAGCTTACAGGTGAGTGCAAAGAAACAAAAAACAGACAGTTCCGGAAGGAAAAGAGCTTTTAGGATTATTTTACTTTATAATTAAGTAGAACTTCATTCATGGAATTGAATTATGACCGCTTGCATGAATTTGAACACTTTATGGATACATATAGCAAATATCCTCCCATCATACATTTATGTTGTTTATTTTTTACCTTTAAGATTAAATCTGTAGATTAATTGAGATTCCTTTTTTTATATGTATATGTTAGGATGATAGTATTAACTATGCTACAAAATGATATGGGATAATGTTTCAATTATATATAGAATGAATAAGTAACTAAAATTTTATATAAACTTTTTCTTCAGGAGATATATGTACAATAATTGATATATTATTTTATTTCTCTTAAGCCAACGTTTCGCATTTATAATTACAGGTATGCTTCTTCAGGACTCAGAGAGAGCTTCTTTTGAATTTTTATTGTATGGTGAAATAAGATTAATGATTTTTAGAAATAAATAGAAATAGGAATAGAAATGATTTTACTGTGTAAATGTTTTTTTCCAGAAGAAAAATACAATTACATAAAAAATTCATGAATAAGAATGAACTTAACTTTATCTGACAGTCTTAAGGTAACCATGAAGCATTAATTGTACTGGTATTCTTTTTATGTCTATTAAGGTGCTAAATTTTTTTCATCTGTACAACTGCCACGCTGACATTGTATTAACCTGTTTGCGAATTTACCTTCTGGGTGCACATTTAAACTCATCTTATACGAAAGTGTTAGTATTTATATCAATCCTCCAAAAAATACCTATCGGCAGAATTTTTACACCATTGTGTGAAACGAAGCAGCACCTTTATTTACACGTTTATTTTACTATCGCTTCTACAACAAATTTTATGCAAAGCAAGGCCAAAGTCTTTATGCAAGCAACGCTAAATTAACATCTCCATTAAGTTTAAGTTTTGCTTTCACAGTGCAACATTTTTGTGCAGATGCTATCGGTAGGGTGTGGTGCTAGGTATTAATATTTTTGACGTTGAAATAAAAGAAAGAGGGGGTATGAAAATTAGCATTGCACTCATTATATCGATATTTATTAATCGAAAAAATAAATGCCTCCCGTTTGATCGTGTTGGGTTAGACGTACGAGACAGTTACTATAAGCGTTCACCAATCGTGAATATGTGATATGTATTCTGTAACTTTTAAAGTTAGAGGTACGTACCTACACATTTTATAAATACATTTTGGGTATAACTTTTTGACGCAAATTTTAAAGTCATTTTTGACGCTTATTCAATCTCATTGGGAGTTCAAGATGGCCTATGACTTTAATCGAACGTTATTTTTACAGCTAATTTTTTCATAACTAGCTGATAGTGTGAGTAGATGTAAATGTAAATACAAAACCTGGACTTTATGCTTTGTGTTAATTTGATTACTGAAATAGTAAATCGTAACTTATAACTTTTAAATATATCCAAACCAGAAGCAACAATAATATCCAAATTGGTATATTTCCTAGAGTTACTATGGAGCGTTTCATATGTAGTTGATCGCACGAGCTTAATGAAGAATGTTACTGTAGAAATTTTGCTCAGCCTAACGCAACATTGGTAATCATTTCAAACACAGAGACAAATTTAATTAAGTTACTTATGGGAATAAAAGGTATGTATTGGAAGATTTCTGCCGGTGCATTTTTTATAAAACTCTGCTTTATTGATACATTAAGTAAAATATCATTTTACTAAAAGCATATTTGTTTCAAAGAAAGTGATGTAAGCGATAAACAACGAGCGTGAATATTTGTGAGTGTCAGCTCAGTTTTTAGCCAAAACCATTTCAGTTTGCGTTAGTGTCAGTCGATAGCGTTTGAAAGTTAATGCGCTAGCAACTAAAATATATTGAAGGATATATTTGAGTTTGATAAATGACAGACTTCATGGGACTTTGCTGGCAAGCTGCTTTACGACTGAACTGATGTCAAACTAATGTTGTATTTTAACAGGGTCAACTGCGAGCTATTTTAAATCCAATGCCGTTCATTTTAATAAATATTGTTCTACAGACAAATGTAGACATCACTGTTATCATTGCATCTTCGAATACACGGTCAGACGTTCTGTTTGCAAGGTGTTATGATTAAGTAAACGTAGACTTGATAACAGTGAATACACGCTACTCAGTTGTTTTTTCTTTAATTTGTCTATTAGTATTTATTACTTATATGTGTTCATTACTATTCCATTGGCGGACACTGCCGAACCCTGCTTTCAGTCAATTTTTTGCCATTATGTACAGAAAAGGTTAATTTAGATATTGATTGACGTGGAGATATTCACACATAAAGAGTCTCCAAGAATTCTAGAAAGCTGTTTTAAAGAAGATTAGCTGCGACCGTTTGCAAACCCAAAAAATAATCGATTTTTCTAATGTGCAGCGGAGTCCGGGTCAGGCCGGCGGCAGCTTGGTCAACTTTCATGATCCTCCACGGGAAAATATCATTCTTAATGACATTATTGAAGCCATATACGTCGAAAGTGATCCTTGTAGATATTAAAATAAAACATGTTACGAGGAAATAAATACATTGTTACGCAATGGGGCAGTCATTAGCCTTAGTGATATGAATACAATGCACAAAATAACTTATGCATTTCAAGTGAATATTTCAGCCTTTGTAAGGATATGAGTAGCTTACGTAGTGATCATATGCTAATAGAAGAATTTTATTCCGAATGATCTGGCTGATAACCGTGTCTTAAGGCTAATGCCTGACAAATTTGCTAAAGTTTATTAATGGCTAATGACTGCCTGATGCAAGGCAAGGAGAAATGTAAATAATATTAAAGAAAAAAGATCTGAGTTATGTGAATCTACTGAATCAAGCCTAAAGTTTACTCTACCATGAAATCTTGCAAGCAACAAGTCGGTCGGGACAATAAAGGCGAATAAATATTTCCTTGATATCATCCTATTCTCATTTTCTCCTTACCGCATTGCTTCTTCGACAGTAATGCGTTCTGAACGTATTTTTTTCAATTTTCTGGAGTAACAGTTTGGAAGCTTTCATAAATGATAATTTTCACGTTTTTCCTTTTAAAAGTTTAAATTTTTAATTCAAACTGAATGTTTCGCTTGAGATGAATCAGGAAAAACGATTTCAATGAGATTGAGCCAATAATGATATCACCGGTGGTTATATACAAGCCAGCAACAAAGCCTGACTTAGTGTTTTTATTTCCTTCACATCAAGTCATGCTCTCGGGTTCGCCAATATTAGATAAAGTGTCTTCAGAATATAAAATGTCCCCATTTCACCCCTAAATATTTTACTATTTTGAAATAATTGTGATGCCAAGGAATTTTATCTTCTCTTTCAATAAGTATGCTTTCCCTGTTTCATGGCTAGCATGAGAGACAGCTGTCAACCAGATATTACGGCGCTATTTCTTGGGATGTAGGATTGAAGATGTTCTTTCAAACATTTAATGACCTCTCCCCCAAACTCACGAATTTATGACACCAATGAGTATCAAAGATATGTACTGTTCTTTTTACCTCCCAAAAATAGAAATTTACGGTTGCCAAGATATATGAACAAATGTTACAACTTTTAAATTGAACCAAATGGAAAAAATGAATGAATGTTTACTGAATTTAAGAGTTATGCATAAAAAAAGTATCCTGCAACTTTTAACCTCAATATGTGTACCGTTTGTTGAGAATAAAGCTGATATATTCTACCTTACTCTTAGAAAGACATTGAATCATTATTTAATTATTTTAATTTATGCTACGATTTAATTTATGAAGAATATGTGTACCGCTGTAAGAATAAAGCTGATACATTCTACCTTACTCTTAGAAAGACATTGAATCATATTTAATTATTTTAATTTATGCTACTTAATATTTTATACCTACTTATTAATCAATGTTACCTTTCGATAATTAATATCCTTATACTTTAGGAAACATCTTTTTATGCTTCATTGCGATGCATATCAATCTTTATTTCCCTGCTGCTTTTGACTGCTTCGCACCGCCACCTTTATGGAGATAAACAAGGGAAATAATTCTCTACCTAATTCCATACTTTCAAATAAATGTGGAACGCCCTATGACAAATAATGGAAGTATAAACTATTGCTTAGTCCATTAGATAAGCTAAATATTTTCGGTAGTTTCTCTCGCATGAGTTTCATGCAAATGAACAACGCATCCATTTCATGGTGCTGGTAGTTTAAGCGCCAGAGCGATGCACGTCGGACATCTCCCTTCGACAGTTCACCTCGGAGCACCAAGGAGTAATGAGGCCCACGATAACCTACTTATCCGATAGGTCGAACTCAATTTTATCGTTGAAAGTTTGCGAGATTGATCGGATGGAAAATTCGTTAATTAAGTCTTCGTGTAATCGCATATCGGGTCTTTTCTATTCACTTCGGCTTTGCAAATTTTCTGTACACTCAACAAGAAGTGCAGCTGTGAACTTACCAGATGAATTACCGAAATGCGAAAGTAATTAAAGTTCGAATATGTATGTACATGGCTCTTTTAGCAAAAGTAATCAACATTGCTGCCAAATACATTACAAACTAGTAAAGTGACGGATGTAACTTATCCTTTATAAAATATTGGATCAAATATTTGGAATACACCGTTAGGAAATTTTGTAAATTCATTAATTTTGTAAAGTTAAGCTAAACTCAGTAAATTTTTGGAATTTTAAAGCAAGTCTGTTTATCTTACTATCAAACACGAAATTGCTTCCCTTAGTTACTGAATTCAATTTAATTTTATAAAATAATGATTATCAAAACCATTTAGCTACTTACGATCCAATATGGCTTCCAAAGTAGTAAGTATATGGTACTGAAATATTTTTACTCCGAGGGAAACAATAAACATTTCTTGTTAGCAGTGAAAACCAGTTGATTACATTACTCATTATAGCCATAAAAATTGTTAAGAACGATTGCAAATTTATGAATGAACTTCATGCTGAAATGCACTCCAATATATGGATGTACGGAATTAACTTTCCAACAGACTTTTAAAAGGACTTCCGTAAATAATGAGGACTTAGGCTAGGAAGAACCTTAGTTCTATTTATTTTATCGCCTAGAATCAGGCCATAAAAATTATTGGTGTACAGTGTAGTACATTTCAGAATTTATTTTCCTACCCACTGTTATTATTTCTGTTGAATAATATTCCAACGGTTGACCCCAACGAAGAATGGAAAATACACGGATTTCCACCAATTACAACCCATTTTAATTAATCTTTCTTGTGTTTAAAGAACGGTAGATAATAAAACGAAGGCATAAATAAGCTGCTTTGATAAATTACGAAAAATAGCTTTTCCAGAAAATGAAAACATCATGATGATCGTTCATTTATCTTTGCTTTAGAGAGCGCTTGAAGGGATACTCACGAGGTGAGGAAATTGGGAGATGTCAGATCTCTTTCGGATAAAATTTTTCGATTAAAAAAAAATAACGGAGGCAATTAACTTACGTACCCCGGTCGCGGCCGTCGGCTTTTCAAATCAGTCAGACATGTACGAGGAAAACGGTTTAAAAGCCTCTCCTTCTCCGCAATTAATAAAAAATAAAATTTCTCACTCTTCCTTTTTATCCCCATCTCCCTACGTCCTCTTTCTAACTCTCTGGCCGGCACGATAGAGATAAAAAGGGTACGGGCCTTCTCGATCCCCAACCCCCCAGTGAAAACAAACACCCCTCAAACCCTCACCCTTCATCTCACCCACCCCCAAACCCTCCCGCTCAGCTCGTGCTTTCCTCTCTTTCTGCTTTTTCCAACCCTCGTTCGCCCTCTTTCTCTCTCCCACGCCCGGAATTCTCTCGCTTTTTTTTCTTCTCGTCCGCCCACCGGTCGCCCTCCGGGGGTGTTGATGGGGATGTGGACCTCACGTCTCCCACCCATTTCTCGCCCCCACACCCTCCCACCGACACACCACGGGGGAAAGCGGTCGAGTGGGAAAGCCCTTTTGGGATGATAGGAGTAAGGGTGTCGTGTCGTATGGTGGCTTGGCGGATGGGGGTTTAGAAAAAAAAGAGATTTTTCACGGGGTGGAGGGGGAGAGTGTGTGAAAAAGGGAAAAAGCTGCGGAGAATAAAATGAACATGTGGGGGAGAAAAAAACAGAAGGTGAAAAATTGAGAAAAAGGACTTGTTGAATATCCCCATCCTCCTCCTCTACCCCCCCATCCCCCCCACCTGCTGACCCTCATCCCTCCGTTACCCCTTCCCTTTTCACGACCTCATCATCACCTCTTGGGCACCCTGCCTTTTCCTGTTTCCTCCGTATCACAACGAAGGGGCTCGTCCAGTTAATGCTTTGGCTGCCGATTAAAAATAACTCCTATCATTTTTAACATTCTCATCTACTACATAGATTTGATACATATACGTTTTCGTCTTTTAAAGGATAAATGGTATGATCTTATAATTTTGATGAGTTTATCACTCCGTCTATACTTGCGGTGCACACTATAGGTGAGAAATTCTTCTTAATTTATAAAGCTCAAAATCAAGGGAATCTAAAATAATCTGACTACATCGTTTTTTTGTGGCGCTATTAAAATATGGAAGATTTGTATCTCGAGGATAGTTCAAAAATATTTCCAAACTATAACTCCTTGCCAACGTTTCAGTCTATAATTGACACCATCTTCAGGGCTACAATATTACGGTACAACAACATTATTAATGAAGTAACATAAAAATATCACAAGTTTTACCTTACAAATCAAAGTATCATACACGTCATTACAATATACAAATAAGAATTACCTCGGATTTAGCCAGGAACATCATGTTTCAACAATCCACATCTCTAAATAAAACTGTATAATATTTTTCCGGATAAGGAGCTATCAGAACCATTTTATGGAATGGTACATTACTATATTGTGACCATACAGGTATATCATTATGGGTACCAATTCAATAACCACAATGATCTTTTAAAATAATTGACAAACAAAATTTAAAAAGTGACATCTATGTATATCTTGTGGAGTTATAGTTTGAAATTTTTTTTGACCTATCCTCGAATACAAATCTTACATTCCATGAAGAGGTCGATAATACAATACTTCAGTTATTAAAATACTTATACCTTATAGATTTTATAGAAGGGTAGATGATTTATTCTTGCAACGAAAACTACGAGAATATCATAAATTAGTGAAAAAAAATATGGAGGTAGGGATGTAAAATGGTTAATGCATTTCTATGGGAAGTTTTGAAGACTTTATGCAAGTCATGATAATGTTTTGGAGGGAAATTTGGGAAGGGATGTTTATTTTTTGATCGGCCGTTGGCGCTACGACTTTTAAATGTGAGTAGTAAGGCTTGCATGGAGCCAGAAAAATGATTTTATACAAGAAAAATGAGAGTCTGAAATGATTACGGAAGTTTATCAATGTACGAGTTTGGAAATAAATACGCGCTACTTGACCTCCCTGTATTCTTCGACTTTAACGGCATATTGCACCATAAATTCTTGCCATCAGGTCTTAAAGTCAATTAAGAGTACAGCCTGGAAGTTTCCTTAGCGTGAAGCAATCTGAAGGAAATATCCGGATTTGTTGCAACAGTTCATGGAATTTGCGAAAATGCACCTGCCCACACATCACTGCCAGTTCGTGAATGTTTGGTCAAAAACAACATCGTATTCCCGGACATGGCCCCCGGTGAATTTTTTCTATTTCCGAAGATAAAATTATCGTAAGATGATGACGTTTTGACGTCAACACTGAGGAAATTAAGACGGAATCGCTGAAGGAGCAAAACGCCTTACCTAAGATTGTTCCAGAAATATGTATTTCGAAGATGGGAAATAGCGCTGGCAGAAGTGTATCAGATCTGATGGGGAATGCTTTGAAGAGTAAACATTTAATATTGAGGAAAAAATACTATTTTTTAAGAAAACGGATATTCGGAGTATTTTTTGATCAAATCTTTGTATTCTTATAAAAATTTATTAAAATAATTATTACCAGTCAAAATATTAAATTATTTTACATGCTACTGTTTCGCATCCGACACCGCAGAAACCAATTTAACAATTGATATATCTAAATAAAATGTAGCATGTTCAAAAATATTATATTTCGAAACTCCGTGTCTCTTCATCCAAACCACTTTCCAATGCGTCAAATGCATGAAGCTATTTAGAGCTTAAACAAATGAATGTTCATCAGCTATGAAATATTTCTGTGAATTTATGGGCCTTCAAAGAATATAGGTTATACTTATTGTTGAATTAACTTAATCTAAGGCAAAGAAACATTTATAAATATTCTTAATACACTGGGTAATTATCTGGACTTAATTATTTTCTGGAGAAAGAAGTGCCCTCCCAGTTTTTAGATATATATTCTTTAATGGCAATAGAACATTTTGTGATATCCCTCAACAGCTGAGATTTTTAATGAAATTTATAATGTTTTATTTAACTTAAATTTTCACCGACCTTTGCACTTGGAGAAGAATAATTTCTGAACGAATTTGCTTGTTGAAGGTAAAAAAAAATATTGTAAAATATAAGTTTGGTTTGCTGCGTTAGTGAATTATCCGCCAAAAGGAAAACCTCAGACAAAATTACCTTTGTTATTACAGCGTTTTGTTTGCCAAATTTTCCTGGCCACTCTTGGTCGTAAAAAATGTAGAAAAAAATGGAATTGTGCTCACCATATATTCTTTCAAGCGATGCTGTTTTTATTAGTACCACTGCCATTAAATCTTCACTCTGTCTTTACGTTTCCCTCACACAGAAGGATTCAAGAGTTACGGGGAACAAAAATATTTTTCCCCTCATCCCTCCCAAAAACACAATTTAGCATTCATGGCGTTCTTTCCCGTTTTCATATTCCCGGCTAATGGATGGGACACGCCCCCCTCGGGTGGCCACTCGAAGAGGGCAACATGCAGATGCAGATGTTTATCTCACTCTCGCCGCACCCTCTTTTACTCGCCACCACCACCACCGCTGCCGCCGCCGCACTTGGGATTTTAAAATGCCCACACGCCCACAGAATTACACGCGCTGGACCACGCCTTTTTCACGCGCAAATCCTCTCCTCCCCTCCCCCCCCCCCTCATTCACAGCCCTTCTTCTCTTCATCCCTTCTCATTGTCTTGCCACCCCTGCCGACGCGCCAAGCCAACCGAATTCCCCCGCAAGTATAGCGGGATTTAGAAGGGGTGAAAAAAAATTAAGCTTTAAAAAAAATAAAAAATAAAACAAACGAATTACTGACGGTTTGCGAAAGCGTCCCCAAACCCACGTTCACTTTCCGATATTCTTTTGGTCTTCCTCTATAAAAAAAAAGGGAATTCAAATAACGAAAGGACTGAAAGGAAGGCATTTTCAGACTAAATTTGTAGATCTTTTGTGCAACATTCCAATGGGAATTAACAGCCAATTTACCTTGTGATATGGTATTGTAATACTGTTTTATTTTAATTGAAATGACACAAAAGATTGTCTCATTTGGATTAAAAGCTTTCCTAAGTTTTATATTATTTTGGAAATTCTAACTGGATTTTTGGTTAAGCTATTCTTTGCATATTCAGTTATCAACAGAATTTTAGTCTCGCTCAATTTGATCCAAGTTGGGCTTTATTATTGCTAAGTGTGAAGAAGTTCCGTGGTTTTTTCCCAGTGTGGTCTCAGAAATTCCATGTTAAAGGAATGTAATGAAGAAATGAGCCGAACGAATTCCTCCACGAGTAGAGAGTGTTTTTCATGTGTCGGAAAAATTAAAAAGGAAAATAAACTGAGAGATGAAGCAAATGAAAATCTGGCGGCGAGTAAAAGCGCCCACATCTCGACCTTCTTTTGTTCGCTCTTTACGAAAACAAGAAGGGTTGATGGTTGAAGCAGGGCGCTGTGTTGGGAACGAAAGGAAGGGAAGAGAGAACCAAGGGGGGGGGTATTTTTCTCTCCTCTCTCAGGGGCCACGCTTTTAATTCTTTCCACCCCTTACCGATGGTCCCCGGACGACGCTTCTTCATTGCTCTGGCGTCGCGACGTCAGGCACGTTTGGGTCGGGAAGGGAGGCGTTGAGATGGAGTGGGGAGGATACTCAGTACCCACGTCATGTTTCGCAACCCCCGCCCTACTCCTCGCGATTTTATGAGCAGATTACGTTTCAATTATGCGCTCGTTCTGGTTGTTGGGGAGAAAAAAAGGTTTTTTTCCGGCCAATGAAGGGTTCCAGAACTAAAGGGGTTGAATAAATGGGCTGTTCCCGTTGGGCATTTAAATTCCAACTGAATCCGGTGCTTGAGGTTTTTAATTACATGACTTATAGTGCTGAAGTCCTGAGGAGATTTCTTTTCTGAATTGATGAAATAGCTTGGTTCAAGTACCACTTTAGGTACTGTTAAGTGCCGTGGAAAGTTCTGTGACTAAGGCTCCCGGAAAGTACCTAATAGATATTGGATTAGAAAATGGCCCAAAAGCTGTTTTCCGTTAATTTAATCGATAAGTTCGGAGTAAATTTAATGTCTTTCAGGTTTTATAAGGGGTTCTATATCTGGGCTATAAAGCTCGTTTCAGACATTTACCTATTTCCCGGTAGTGGTGTTATGGTGATGGAGGAAGACTTGCAGTATTTTTTCCTCAGCGTATGAAAATACATTTGTTGCAATTAATTAAATAATTTTCTCGTATAGCGGTTGCGTTTTTTTTTAAATAAAAAATAGCGATGCTTTCCATTTTTGGTGAAGTTCCGGGTATCGTTTGGAAGTCTAGGATCGGGAAAGAGGATTTTCAATACTCTCAGAGCGAAGACTTTTCCTTCATTTACTCAAACAGTCGTCGGTTCTTGATCTTTTTTTTTTCAAATTGAGGCTACATCGCTGAAAATAGCTCAAGCCTGCATTGCTCCCTGTGGGCGTTATCCGAGGGAGAATAGCGACCGGGGATGTCGCTGATGTAGTCCGTCGCCCATCACTCCATTTTTGTCACCGCCGCCTTTACGGTTTCCGGCTTCCATTTGCACGTCATCAAGGTGGCTCAGAAATATGGAGCCACCTTAAGACTTTTACCAAGCATATCGCAATGTATAACTAGCGTATTTGGCAGGGTAAGTTCAATCACACACTTTTAAATTCAAGGTTGGATGTCTGAGCCCTCCATTTGTCTCCAACAGTGATTGTTCTCTCACATCTTACTAGTTCCTGTTTTCCAGCCCCATTGTTTGGTCCTGGTTCAGTTGAGGCTTTGTCATTTCTTCTCTCTCATCTTTTACCTAATTCCCTCGGTAATTAGGAAATGAAGTTAGCCCCTACTTTATTTGCCTTGCATTATATTTTAAGTCCTGATACTCACTCAGGCATAAGAAGGCGACTTGAAGCTCTGCCTGGGATGGTTTAATCATTAAATTTCACTTATTCTAAAAAAAATATTCTTATGAGTCACCTACGGAGATTCAAAGAGCTCCGGAAGAAGAGATATGAATTATAAAGCAACTAACATAAATATGATAAATGGATGAATATATACGTAAATAATAGAAATGAAGGTAAATAAATTCATATGAATGTAAATGTAATTAAAAATTCGTTGCTAGGAAGAGTTGTTGAGTAGTGTTAAACGTAAAGAAAGAGGAGATTGAGTGGTTTATTTTGTCGCCAAGTTGTGTGTTATTTCACGAATTCAAAATTCGTAACAATATTCTCTCGAAACATCCATGATCAGAAAGAGTTTGTTGCATGCCTATTTAGATATAATTGAAATTTTCGTTGTTTATATTTTAAACCTGTGTTCCACACGTCCCTAAGAAGGACGCTTGTAGGACTTGCCAGACGTGTGTGTGCCCATGACGTCATTAAGAGTCGAACTCAAAGAGGCATGAGTCCCGGACTGACCGCTCAGACACCTAATGACCTCCCCTTGTCTTTCCCCACGCCTCTCGAGTCTACGTTCTTCACCTTCTTCGCTGCGGTGCGATCCCCTTCTCAGTATCAGACGAATCACGTCTTCCGGGGGCAAGATGGCCCCGGATTGGCTCCAGACAGTGGGTTTGAGGCAAGGAAGAAAGTAATGCAAGAAATGGAGGGATTGTGTTATTTCGGAATTGGGTGAGGAGACAGGGCAACTGAATGGGATGGTCTGAGGTGGTCCTCCAAGGACCCGCAAACCCTCCCCCTTCTAATACTCTTTGTATTATGTACGACTGGAAATGTTCCGCCCTCCCAGATCCGCCATTTGTGCCCGAGTTTCTCATTCCACCCACGGATGAATATATCCTTCCATTATGTCTCACGGCGGAGGGATGAGAGACGGAATGACTGAGCCGGGGGAATGGAAGGATTGCGAGGATGGGAGAGTGGCGATGGAAGAGGATGAAGATGAGGAAATGCATGGTGTTCCCTTTCAATAGAATGAAGCAATTACGAACCTTAAAAGTGACTTCTCCCTGCCTCTACAATTAAAACGTGTAGCACGTCCTCAAATGCCAATATCTCTTTCATAATACTCCGTCAAACATTAGTACTCATAATTAATGAAAATACTTAGTACTTTTCTAAAAAATGTTTACTGTACAACGAGTTTCACCAATTTACGGTACCGTCAAGTGCAGAAAGTTAAAAAGAAACTTTCTGTCCCTGACGATGCCGTAAATCGGTGAAACGCGTCGTACATTCAAAATGTTGTAGATAAATACTAATTATTTTCATTTATCATGAGTGCTAGTATGATAAATGTTTGCGAAGTAAAGCCTGCCACTGTCAAGTTTGTTCCGTCGAACATTTAGGCCGCGGCATTGAATTACTTGGCCAAGTTTACTATTCCGCGATGGTGCGCACTCAAGTACCTGCGCTCTGCTACCTCACTCAAGTTTGAAACAACCACCTCAATCCCAAAAATGCGAGTAAATTTTGCCCTTACACCTAAAGCAAAGGAGTTTTTTTGTTTACTTTTCACCTCATTTGGACGAATCGGTAATGCGCAGAACATCATGGAAATTGACGGTGTCTCTTTGCATTGGAGCGGCGAAGGATTACTGCAGATGGAAGTGTACGAGGATCGGGTTGGTACAGTGTCTCGAATACTTTCTTCCCATTCAGAGGGTCCGGTTTCGAATTCTGGCGGTATCCGTGATTATTGATGGAACCCTAATACGTACTTGGGTGTCATGTGGAGCGCACTGGAAATCTTTGGTAAAGAGTAATGCCGACTCCTAGTTTCTCTCCACACTTCCTCCATTCTCAATTAACCTTTGATACCCTTGACTACTTGGCACCCTTGGTAAAGAGTGATACGGACGCCGAGTTTATGTCCAAACTTCCTCCATTCCCAATAATCCTTCCCTTACTTACGTGGCCACCTATCCTTCATGGCGCAAATGACCTCAGTTGTCTGTCTCCTCCCCCAAGTAACCACCCAACCAACCTGGGAGAGCACTAAGAACTGTTGGGGGGGGTGGGTGCGAGGGAGTGGGGGAGGGGGAAAAAGTCGGGCGGGGCTTTCGCAACAATCAGCGTGCATGGGAGGTGGGGTAAGGTGGAGGGGTATGGGGGGGGGGAGGAGTTGAAAGGGAGGAGGAGTAGACAGAGTCGCAAAAGGTGGGCTTGGGGGGTGGACTGAGGGGAGGTGTGGGGGGAGGGGGGGGGGTGGAAGCGAAATGGGGAATAGGGCGGATGGGAAGGGGGTTGGGGGTGGGAGATAGAGAATTCAAAGGAGTCTCAGGTTTATTAATTCCACGGGCCAAACTTCATTAGGCGCCACGTCGCAAAGACGTGAGCAGAGAAGGAAAAGGCTTTTGAGACGACAGATGAGAAAGGGTGAAGGAACAGCATAAGAATGAGGAAGGAGTTCAGGGAGGGGGGGAGGGTGGACGGGGAGGGTTGGAGGAGGAGGAGGGGGTGGGGTGAGAGGGTGAGTTGAGAGGGAGAATGAGGGTGGGGGTGGGAAAAGAAGAGAAAATGGAAGTGGCTGAGGAGAGGCGGGCCTGGGTTGTTGCGGGATTTAATTAAGGGAAGGAAAGTGGGAGGGAAAGAGTCAAGATTAATCTTAAATTAGTTTGTATTTTGAGAGGTCTTTCGAGTTGCCCCCCTTCCACTCCCCCAGTGTCAACCGAGGTGAATTATAATTCCTCGAGAAATTTAGCTTAGTTTTTCCCCTTAATTGGGGACACACTGCTCATTAGCACTCGCGTTGTAGGACTGATGTTTAATGCGTAATTTAGAGTGATTCTCGTAGCTCGGGGGTAAAGTTGGAATATTTTGCTCGAGATTGAGGCAAGTTGCTGCAATCTCACTTGATAAATAATAATTGTGTCCGGAGAAAATGTACGCCATTGTGATGCTGCTGAGCCATTTCCCTGTGTGACATAAAAGCAGGAAAATACAATTGGGAGGTTGCTTTCACGGGGTGCATTTGAAATGATGTATTTTTTCTTGTTGTTTTTTGATCGTTATCTCGATTAATTTCATGGTCGAGGCATATTTTCATACTTTTTTGATGATGGTGTAATTAAATGGTGTAATTAACGAGGAGTAATTAAATGCGTGTTGAAATAACAGTACATAACGTTTGAGCAATCAAAATCCAACTGTCATTGGTAAACTATTAGCAATTTTCCTTATAAAATGGAATTTCTTTTCCTCTTCACAAATAAGTCTCTACTGAAAAACAGTAGTATTTGGCACTTTTTAGTGAAAAATAATATTAATTCGTGGAAATAAACATTATTACAATTAGGCGTCAGGAATAAAGCCAACGGACAACATGGCTCTACTTATACTCTCTGATAATTCCTATGACTAAAATATATTTGCAAGTACTGGTATATTTCTAGTTTGCGGCTCAAATTATTGGAAGAGGTGTTCGTGATATTATCTCGGTATCTAACTGCTACCACGTAGTATAGGTATAGACAACGGAAACTGTTCAGAAATTATAATGAGGAACGAAGTGATTGCTCATGTCATTCGAAAACAAAACAAATGTTATAAGTTACCTTGTATTTTTGGGACCTACTCAAATAAGACGCCAAATAATCCACAAAAATTTTCGAGGGATGATTCTAGCCCTTGTGAGACTTTTGGTTGTCAAAATGTTCGTTTTATTTCTCTGTTGCTTGCCTTGGTGCCCGGATTGGTAAGCGGCCGGCCTGGTTCGATTCTAATTTACCCTCGGACATTGATGTGTCATGTCTTAGGTTAGGGTGAGCGAATGATCTCAGCAGTTGGAGCCATTTAATCCTGAGTCTAATGATACTATTAATTTCTTTACTTCCGGCGCAACTCTTCAATTCCACTGCTCAAAACAACTCACTCGGATGATCTGCGTGGCAGATTATAGACAAAACCTTGTGAAAATCCTAAGAACATGTCAATCAGCGTTCTAAAGAGAAAGGGGCAATACGATCGGTAGACTCGGTTGGGGCGACTGAAGCGGACACAAAAATTCGCTGAGTTCAACTGACTGATTTATTCGATCAACTCGAGTTTTGCTTTGGAATTGACAAACTGGCTCGTCGGCTAGCTTGCTGACGTCATGGTCGGAATGAGACCAGCCGCATACCTTTAGACTCTGCTAAGAATCCTAGAATATAGAGGTGAAAGCCTTTATAAACCTGACTTCCTCTTCCATCTCCTTCCATTTCCAATAGCTATGACTTGGGATGTGAATACACACACTACTACCGCCATATCGGTTTTAACAATCAATGGCAAATCAGCGGTGAATACTTATACACTTCCACTCCTCACCTTCCTCTCCGTAGCCTCTCATTGCCCCTTCCACTAGGCTTCCTCTCCCTCCTTGACGTAAGGTTATGAGCATTCATTTGCCACAAAATTTCGCGATATGTGTCGGGACGTAGGCAGAACTCAGTGGCACCCACCAGCTTAGATCTCGAGGTCAGGGAGGCTGATGTAAGGGCTGGATGAGCGGTTGAAGGATGAGTGACCTCCAGGGACTTCTGCAGTGACCCCCACCCCGGTACCTTGATCATACCACCCTCTCATGCTTTTCTCTCACTGAAATATTTCACCATTGAATAGGAGGACATCAATGACAGCTTAGAAGAAATGCAAATTTGAGAAAGAAGGTAGTCTAGGCTAGGATGGCGTTTAAGAGGGAAATATTTATTTAAAGTATACATCAAAAGAATAAAAATTTGGAAACAAACTCAGTTTATTAGTTAGAAGTAACGACCCCTTGTAGTACATAAAGTAGTACATGGAACTGTAATGTTAATTTTCATTTGAATGTCCAACAAAACCAGGCTTATGGCCACTACTTTGCGAAAATAGGCATGTGCTTCCCAAAAATGGCTTGTTAGCAATATCTGCGGAGGTCCTTTTTAATAGGTATAGTTCCAAATCACTAATGCAATCACTATACAGAGTGTCCCATTGATCGTGTGTCATTTCTAACCTATAATTTCAGTCACTTTCTTTCGTGCCACATGGATGAAACTTGATACCTGGGTAGAAAAAGGTCGTAAGTTTTGTTGAGTGTAAGGTAAATTTTTAAAATACGAACTTTTGACCCCATAAATAACTGTATGTCAGTAGCGTATCAACTCACTAGCCGCGGCTCACTAGGCAGCACCGACTCCTCCGCGCCATCGAAAATTCAATTTCGTTTTCGGAAGCGCAAACGGACGCAAAAATTATCTTTGGATTCACATTTGAAAAAGTTTGAAGAATGTCATGTATGGTGTATGCACGGTGTATATCGGTGTATAACTAAACTATTTTACTGCTTACTTTAAAAATATAGATTAAAAACAATGTCCACCATTTTGTTTTATATAAAATTCAAATATAACGCAAATGACAGATGAAAATTACTTTTAATTAAAAAAACTAGGTTAGTTAATAGAGTAAAATAAATTTTAATGCCATATGTAAATTCAAAAGGGTTATGCAGCAGCTTGAATTTGGAGGTTTCCATAGAAAATCGAAGATGTGAGATTTTCACGAAAATTGTCGAAATTTGAGCCGCTGCTAATTGTTAATAAGTGAGAACTATGAAAAACTAAATGTTCCATCACATGTAACCAGCAACCGAGAGCAAACATCCGTAGTTTCAACTTCCGGACTTAAAAAAGCATATTTGTAATTTTGGCCTGCTTTTTTCCATTTCAGCCCACAGTTTGACTTCACTGTCCCCGAGAGGGAATGGCAGTTAGCGCCAGTTACTTAAACAACTTTTTTACACGCACGTAGTTTCTCACAAAACCTCCTCCTGAATGACTCCCTAGCATGCATACATCCAATATTCTATCCCATTTTTAATTGCCCCGCCAGTCATAGTTCTTCCAAACTCTCTCCGTTAAAACTATCACCACCATTCTCCGCTCTCCTAATCACTTAATCCAGCCCTACGTACTATCCGCAGAAAAAGTGTTGCATGGAGTGTTAAGCACCAGCCATGAAGCAGGGAGAGAAGAGGAAAGAGTATATTGAGTCAGGAAAGGACGAATACTGGGACGTCTTAATGGATCTTCCTTCGTTTTTGCTGTTGTAAATGATGCTGTGAGGGAATAAGGGATTCTTAAATAATTAACAGGGTAGGGTATCTCTTTTATTTTTTATCATTTAAATGTTCCCCACATGTAATTTATGCATAAAATAATACATATACTCTCTCTATACTGATGAAGGCTTCCGCGGAATGGTGGAATAGGCGCGGCTAATTTTCCAGGATTTCCTCCCCTATGATACATCTTCGTACTAATATGTATCGACGCGGAGGAAATCCCGGAAAATTAGCCACACATATACTCTCTATAAACTTAAGACCTTACTTACCCGATTCTTAGCAACCCCCGCCATTGCCCTCTTTTCCTCCCTCTTGGCACCTCAGTACGAACAGCACCCTCTAAACCCCCTCCCCAACACCCACCCCTCAAGTTCACTCCTCCGCCTCCCCCAACCACCCACCGTGGAGACAGCACGGCTCCCCTCCGCGGGCGGCTGAGATCTTTTCCCGCATGTCAAGCGGGCAACGCGGCGCGGGGCAACGTTTTGCCGAGTTGTTTGGTCTGGGCGGGAAGGAGGGAAGGAACAGGAGGTTTTCGGGAAAGGGGGGAGGGTTCGCAGGGAGGGGTGGGGTACCGGGAAGGAGACTGGCATCCCAGGAGAAGTAGGAGGAGGAGAAAAAGAGAAGGATTTTGGAAAGGAGGTGGAGGGTTTGTCGCAGAGTTTGAGGGAGGAAGGAAGGTGAAGCGGTTGGAGCAAAATGGCGAGTAAGAAAAGGAGGGAGGAAGCGGCGGAGACGGGGGTGCGTTTGGAATATGGCCGGGCTCTTATTCCGTGGAGGAGTGAGAGAGCTGAGAAGGGACTGGGAAGGGGCGGTTTGCGGTTGACAAGTGGAATAGGCACAAATCAAGAGCGGAAGAAAATGTAGGGGGGTGGTAGGCACCGTAAGAAGGTAGGCGGCACAACAGGGGGGGGAGGGAGGTGGCCCTGGGGAGGGGGTGGATAGGAGCGGGAAGTGGGGACTTGAGAGAGTGTAAAGAGGCACAGGAACGACGACAGCCTGAGATCCGCCGTTTTTCCATCCCCATCGGTTTGAATTTTGAATCTAATGATGTTTGCATTTTACCTTGACGGGCTCTTCAAACTTGTGCCCATACCTACAAGCACGCTCACACGTCCTAAAAGGGACTTATATTCCGCCACGCAGCCGCACACTAATGCATGTAAAACGCTTGACACACGTACAGACTCTCTTTGCATGCACACACGACGTTGTGATACCACGCACTCGACGCCATAAATTTTCCCTCTTCTGGTTTTCGGAATCATACGTGTAGATACAACTCCCACACCTTCCTCTCCATTTCCTTCCCGCGTCCCGACTCTCTTCTCCGGATTTACTCAGCGCCCGCCCGTGTGCGGCGCGCTTGTAGCGATTTATGCCCCAGATAGTTGTGGCAAGTGCGGCAAAACCGAAGAAAGAAAAAAGGACGGAGAGGAGCCTCGATTGCAATCATGCGGGTTTCTCCATCAGTTTAATTGCACTTGTGCGCCGCACTCTGAGGACAGATGAGCAGAAATGATTTCCTCGACGAGGAATTGCATCGCCCATCTTCTTATTAGGTTGTTGCTGCCTCTTTCAACAACTATTTACGCGACAAATTTCATAAGAATTCCATATTTAAGCTTAAGGTTTTGAAATTAATAAACCAATTATGATGATTGGTAAATTTTGCCCGATCATGCGAATCCATTTGCATGAAATCCATGTGCAAACAATAGCTTGTTTGATTCCCGGAGTATTCCCCGGAATATTGCCGGAGGAACATTAAGCAAAATGGACTGATAGGTATACCGATTGCTGCAGCTATTCATTCAGCGAGCAAGAAAACCTTGAATTTCGCTGTATTTTCGTGAGCTCTTCCTGTAATTTTTTCCATTGTGGCATTACGTTTCTTGATGACAATTTTATATCTACAATTTTATGAATGTTCGGTAAAATTCCCCGTCATTCCCAGCCTTCAAATTACTTCATCACTGCTAAGTTCACCCATTTATCTTTTAATTTGCAGCGGTCATCTTTTAAATTTATCATTGCTTAATAATCACACAATCCTCAATACCTACTTCAATACATCTTCATTTAGGCTAATTTCACTAGTGGTAGACGAGAATCCTTCGGTTCTCGTTGAAATCTTTTCAAGGGATTTTAAAAAACGAAGAATGATTTATGTAGGCAAAATTGAGAATTACTTGAGGTGCAATATTGATTGCTATATGGAAATCATGCACACACCAAATTTGTTTCAAAATGAGGAAAAACGACTGTTTGCTCCAACTTTATAATGAGTGGACATTATCACTGTCAGTGAATTATTTTCTTTTGCTCATTTTAAAATTGTCTTCTGCATTCTCTCTGGTTATGAAATGTCACTCAGACCTATATGCTCTCCGATCCCTCCATGATTTTTTTGTGTTAAAAGGTTTACTTGACACTCGTTGAAAAGTTACCTCGACAATGAAGTACTTGAAACTTAATGTTGTTAGAAAATGGTGGCGTAATACAAGGAGTAATCAATCGCGAGAGCCGACAACTGTACGGAGGCGTTTCATTATCTCTTCCATTAGCCACGATTTCTCTGCCGTGGGAATGGGTGCGCGACGTCACCTCCCGGGAACAGCAATCGGTAAAAACCCTTGCGCTGCCAACGCCGTCGCCGACTACGCCGTTGGAGAGAGCCCCTTGGGGGGTGTGGGGAGGGAGGAGACGGAGTAGGGGAGGGCGGGAGAGGGCGTGTGGGCTCTTGCACTGGAATTACATTCTTGGTCGGTGAAAAGAGAAAGGAGGGAGGTTTGGGATGAGGCGGAATCCGGCGGGGGGAGGGGTAAGGGGAGAGGGAGATAAATGAGGGGGCGATATAAGGACGTAGACGGATGAGGAGGGAAGGGCAAGAGGGTGGTGGAGGGAGGGCTGGAGCGGCGGAGGCTGCGGGTGGAGATTGGAATGATAGATGGAAGAGGGAATCGAAAGGAGGAGGCCTTCCGTTTTTTATTCCCCGTATACTCCATCCACCCTCGCTTTCGCCATCAGCAGCGTGCTCTCAAGACATTACCATCTTGGAATTTGTCTTTCTCTCAGCCTCTCTCTCCTCAGGATCTGAATAGGAAAGAGATAAAGGGTAGCGAGCGGGTGGGGGTTGGAAATGGATGGCGGAGTTTAGCCGGGGGAGAGGAGGCAAGGGGATGAACGTCCACCGGAGGCGGGGCGGGAGAGGTTCGGAGGGGTGGTGAGTATTCCCGCGGAGTTCGGAGAAAGGTGAGGAAGTAGCGATTGGTGGGGAGGGGGTGGGCGAGAGGCGAGATTTCATTCGGTCGGTCCCGGGTTCGACGTGCACGGATGAGTGTGGGGGAAATAGGGTGAACGGATGCGTGAGAGTGGAGCGAGTTGTGGGAGGAAAGTAGTTTTTGGAAAGGGGGAGTGGGATGGGTGGGTGGGAGGGAGGGGGAGTGACGGGAGGGGGAGCGACGGGAGGTGGAGGTAGAGGGTAAAAAGGGGGTGGGAGTAAGGTTTCTCCACGAGTGCCGCTGAAGTGAAATGGATGTTTGAACAATCGGAAAGTGTAAATCTACCGCTGGGACGGAAAGTTTGTTTTATTCGCCGTTGAAATGAGATCGTGCCAACGTTCCTTCACTCCCAACCCGCTCCCACTCCTTCCTCCGTACCCCCCACCATACACCCCGTCGAGAATTTCTTCGCCCTCTGCGCGCCACCCCTTCCTTCTTTCCTCCCTCTTACTCCCCCTCACCTCTCCACCTCCTCCTCCCTCCCATTCCCACTTCCCGCCGTCAAACCGCCCTCCCATCATTCTTCTTCCTCCATGCCTCAGCCAGTCTCAGGGCAGAGCGGTGAGGCATTCATTCATTCGCCCGCTCCTTTTCTCACCCGCCAAGTTGGGAGATCTGCACCCACCTCCACCGCCGCCGGCTCCAGCTCCAGAATTCCAGCTATCGCCTGCGCGCCACTCCTTTCAATCAACCGGGAAATTTTCAAAAATCGACGAAAGCGTCACCCACCTCCTCCACGCACGGCAGCCGCTTTTGTTCGGCGTTTTACTTGTTTCTGACGACTTCAGCTGCTCCACACCCTCCATTTCTCAACCATCGCTTAGTGAAAAAAAAGGAAGGTGTGTTTTGGTGGAGTACAAGCTTCCCATACTGAGGATCCGGGTTAAGTTGGAATAAGACCAGAGGTAAACACTGTGAGGTGGAGTGATTCTAGAATGATTGGTGGGCATTATTACTTTTCGTCATTCCATCAACATCCTCCTGTAAATGCCTTCATTTTTTCTTCACTATAATGACATCTAAAGGTTACGACTCTGTGTGAGTTTTCTATTTTCCTTTTCCTGATGCCAAATGAGTGATTAAAAATTATGGTTAAAATGAGTTTCCACACCTCCACTTGCTACACCCTTGCGCATGATTGCGCGCTATACCTAATTCCACATTTTAATATAATTTGTATCATTTCTGCAATGAATATTATTGAACTAATTGTCTGATGTTCACTCGATTAATAGGAATGAGGAATTAGTCATCATCTCCGCCGGATACATGGCATCGCGACTTTCAACAACTTTAACGCCATGCAGTTTCAGAATTAGCTCTAAATTCACGGACTGATTTTAGCCTGTTTACGAGATGGTGGAAGCAATCTTTTTGGATGATGCATTCCAAGCTGAAAGTCAAACACAGGACGTAATGCCTTGAGGACAATGGCGGAGGTAGCTATCGAAACGTCGGCCAACAATTTCCTAACCTGGTGGAGAACCCGAAAAGACTTCATTCATCTTACTCCATATGCCTATCCCCAGACTATCCCTTGTCAAGCGCTCACTTCACTACCACCTCTCCTCCCTACTGAATTCTTTGTTTAATAATATAGATCCGTTTTTTCTATCTTCGGACTCATTTATCAATCTCACCATGTCCATTTTTCCTACGAATAAATAATACCTCTCTCATTTACCTCCCTTTCTACCAACGTTTTATTTGTATTTTTTATTATTTTCACCGTATACCAATTGTTTTCATTGATTGTTTTTGTTTTTATTTTATGTTTCTTACTGCGTCTCTTTAAATTTGCAGAAATGGTTTATGTGAGCAATTAATTAAGTAATTATATAAATAAATTAGTATTACACGCCAGGAAAGAACAAAACCATATTTTTTCCTTGTTGAATTAATTGATTATAGACGCTGCGAGTGGTCCTCGTTTAGGTAGTTTGAGCGATAAATCAATTCACCAAGAATTTGATGAATTTGACGTCATTTAAAGACAAATATCCCATTTTTCCAATGATATCACATAATTTAACCCTTGCCGAGCTACTTTTCGAGCTAAACGCCTAAATATATAAGCTGTTTTACATGGGGTAGAAAACGGCTGGGCGCTCCAGAGGGAGAATATTGAAAAAATTAGGAACTTCTAGCTCCTAGATTTTGTGAAAAAACAAACGGTGTATAGTTTGCATGCTTTATAATATATTTATAAAAATTAATCTAGTAATGTTTACAGAATCGCACAAAAACCTTTTACTGTGAAGGCGATTTCACCGTGTGGCGTGAAAAAATGATTCATGTTAGAAACTTATGTGGTTTTATACATTTAATCACTGGGAATTTTTGTCATATAAAACTATATTTTTGCACCATTAATATCACAATATTTACTGCATGCTTCTTGCAGACGCTGAAATTAAAAAATAAAATTTGAATACGGTCTCCAAAATGACTAGGGAACTATCTCGCTGAAACTACCTTAGCCGTCAAAGAATAACACGCGGAATCAAAACGGGGGGCGTGGCTTTGAAGGGCAATGCGTTGCAGCGTGCGTGAGCCGGTTCGAAGTCGCCCACACCCTCCCTCCCCTTAACATCCCCCCCGCGCGCTCTGAGGCACGCGGGGCGGGCCGGGCTCTTGTCTTGCGCCTGCGAGACTTCGCTCTTCTTCCCGCTGCGAATTTCTATGACACCTCATTAGGGCTAATTGAATTTGTTCGCTGCGTCACACAAAGGCGTTTGATAGGCGGGGGAGGCGAGGAGCCGATCCATTGAAATCCCTCCCGTCCCTCATCGCACACCCTCCCCCTTTATGCCACTTTAAAAGGGCTGCTGCATCGGAGGAAAAATGGGAATTTCAACGCGCGCTTTCTCACACACGTAAACACACAAATACACTCTCGGCTGTGCCGAAGAGATGCGCTCGTCGCGCTTGTTTGAAATGGAGGGACTTATGGCAGAGGGTGCGGGGGGGGGAGAGAGAATCCTTTTGAATTAATAGAACGTGTTTATGTGTTCCGCGCTCATGCTGACTCTCTCTCTCTCTGCACGCGGAGGTTTTCTTGTCGCCGCTTCTCCCCGCCGCGGCGCCTTCATTTGTTTCCCATCGCCAAAACTCGCAAAAGGCGTCTCCATTAAGCGACCTCTCCTTCCTTCCCCAGCCTCTCTTTCTCTCCTTCTCTCCTCCCTCTTACAAAGGCTCCCGTCTCGCGGCAGACTCTCGCATTGATTGATTGACTCAAATGCACGCTACCTACCTCAAGTTGGACTCGCCGTAGTTTTTTAAATACTATCCCCTCTTTAAATTCCCCATAAGTGCGATATTCCACAGACGAAATATCATTCGCCTTGACCGGGATTCGAACCCGGATTTCCTGTGTGGAATGTCGCACTTATGTGCATTGCGGGTGACTCCACTAATACCGTGGCTAGTCCCAGTATCCTCCAAATGGCGAATAGAATTTTTTTTCAGGATATTTGATCTACAATTCAAATATAAAGCACCACCACTGATAGTACGAATATCTCTTGTATATTCGTCAAATATATAAATTATTAAACTGATATCTAGACGTTTTTTAATTTTTTTTAAAAATATTTTCTTTTATTTTTTGTTTTAGAATATTTATTTAATATTTTGCTATATAAACTTTTGCTTGTTCGTTTAAATATTTGTTGATTAAACATTTTTGTTTCTAATGCCTGTTGCTCACGGTAACATTTTCGGTAAAACGTTTTATAAAATCGACTAATTTCATAAAAATGAGCTTGCCAACGATAAAACCGTTTTATAAAACCTAGTTTTATAAAACGTTTTACGGACTAGGACCGGTTCTATTTCCATAAAACCGTTTTATGCAACAACCAATGAGACGTTCCGCTCATTGTGTTGATAATAATCTCGTATACATGGGAAGCCAAATAAGGAAAACGTAAACAAACATGGCTGGAAATTCATGGAACATTGAAGCAGTAACCTTCTTGTTAGAAGAATGCGGTAGAGCCTTAGCACCGTTGAGTGTGATCACAAAGTAAGTAAATAATCAATACATATAGTTTTTAACCTAACAGTCATCCAAAAAAGAGTGAATTTATCACTTCGCGTGTTCGCAAAGCTTCTCATAGATGGCAGGATATTGCGGTTTTATGAATAGTTTTACCATGAGAAAGCAAGTACGTTTTACGTACGATTCATAAAACTTTCAATAAAAATTTGTATAAAACTCTTTTATGGAAAATTTAACCGTGAGCAACAGGCTTAAGAAGAACGTTGTTGTTACATATTGTTAACCATACTGGAATAAACCTCTTACTATTTTTTTCTAATTTCACCTGAAGGTATGTATTGTGTAGTTATTAATTATTTATGTATATATATAAGCACATGTTTGATGTATGACTTACCTACATGTTGAATTTTAGCCCTTATGAAGCTTTATTTATTATGCTACAATTAGTTTCGACGCATCGACATCATCATGATAGATTTCTGATGATGGCACCGATGCTTCGAAACTTGTACCCCTCTCCTTCTTTCCCCAGCACTTCCTCTTCTGTCTAGTTCACTACCTTCTTTTACTGAAAATGTTACCCAGAGCAGAGATAGTTGATTGGAATTCAGCCTCAGCAATGGATATCTGTTTCACCGCAGTGGCCTAGGAGGAAGAGGTATGCCTTCTCCTCAAGAGGTATGGAGTGAAAATTTGGCTCGAGGAAAAAGAAATACGAAATGTGTTCTGTCGACAGGGAAGAATCATACGTTTTAACAAAACGCTCACTTCAAGAATCAGATTCCTCCGGCTTCCTGCCGAAGGTCCTCTTCGTGGAAGAAAATGGAAGAAAATTTAAGGTCCTCAAGGATGTAAATTGTTTATTACAGTACTAAAATGCAAATGGTTTAATAAATTCCAATTTACAATCCCGAATAGTGACCTTCTCTTGCCAACCTCCCAAGACGCTACCCCTCCTCTCGCAGGAGGCAGTACGTAATGAAACTTTTGAACTTTTTATCTTTTCCTAATGCTGATGTAGTTACTTCTTAACGCTTCGAATTAAAACAATTCAGGTGGACTAATGCTTCTGACTCTTATTTATGTGTTGCGGTTAATATTCCCTAAGTCTTACCTGAAACTGTCAATTTCATAATCTCCTTTATTTAGCATGATTGACCTAAAATGTCTCAAGATTAAAACTTTTTTTAAAGGTATTAATTATGTTTTCAAGGTACAATGATGGATAGTAGTTGTTCCTTTCTTATTTAATAAATGAGTTTCGAAAATTTTCCATTCCTTACTCGGCATGTTCCCATTTCTTGTTTTGTTAACTGTTGAAATTTCTCCCAATATATTTAATTGCCTAATTTAGTAATTAGTCTTTCTGTTGGTATGGAGTGAATCCTTCTGTAATTATTGAAATGCAGTCGTTTCTTTTAATAATGCATATTTTGGAGCTGTGTGGCCAAAATGACAGTCTTGTATATCCTCGTAAAACTCCTTGGTTGTTGAGTATTGCTTAGCAGCATTTTAGTTTAACGTTAGCTTAGATGGCTGAGGTAATTTTGCACATACTGTCTGCACTTGCAGACAAGAGCAACATCATTCAGACGAATAGATGGATCACTTCTCCAAATTCGAGCCGAGCCAAACGATAATTAAATTCGGTGACTGATCGGGAACCGGTGTTTACATCGTGGCAGACCGTTAACTCTGCCGTTGAGTATAAACTAATTTAGAAAAATACGTGTGTAAATATTAATTGATAATTCGCTGGTTTCTTACTTCATGAAAATTTGAAGTAATGCACCCTCTAGATTACTACGGAAGCTCATAAGTTTAGATGTGGACGTATTAAGATTCCATTGAGGCATTGAGAATCCGTTTCTCTGCTAAATGAATTACCGCAGACATAAACGCAAACAACATACATCCTCTCACTCTATTCCCTGAGCTATATTTGCTTAATAGAACATTATAGATGAATACGCATAATGGTAATCAAGATGAATCCGTACCTACAACTTAGTATCCTACTACTGGTCGCATTCCAAAATCCTCCTTTCTCAAAAGACATTTCCATTTTCAGTGTGCCTTCTGTAAAAATTTCGCCTTAATATTTAAGATCAATTAATACTTTCACACGGAATTTTTAGTTGTTTTGTTTTTATGTTGATGAAAGTTATCTACTGAACTCACATGTCTACACTATACGATGAAAATTGAGGATTTAAAAAAGTTATAGATTAAAACATAGGCTTCCCAGACTTCATGGAATATATCTTTATCCGTACGAATCAAGACTTTGAACTAATAAGTTAAGCAGTTGCATAATTTTAATAATTAATAGAAGAATTAACAGCTTTTCAAAGCATTTGAATGCTATTCCAAGGTAAATGCTCGGCTGATATGAGTCAAAAGATGATTGAATATGATCAAACAAAAAATGCTAATTGCAGAAGTATTGTCTTTACTCAAAATCTTAAACAATCACTCTTTTAACTCGGATTAGTTTCTTCCTCCATGTATGACATCCAAAGCTCAGATTTATTCCTCTCCCCGCTGATCAACGCGCCCAATCACAGCGATTAAAAGTATTGAACCCACTCGTTGGATATGGCTTAAAGGGAAGACAAAAATATATATATGCTTAGGCAAAATCTTCAAAGATTGTTGACCAGCATGGCTTTCCATACGGAAGTAGAAAAAGCTAATTAAAGAGTCATGGGAAGGTACTAAATGTAAACTAACTTTATAGATTAGAGATGAATCAATGTAGTGATTTTGGAGTTTTTTGTAACTCCGATAAAATTCCTAATGGAATTGAAAAAGCTACCTATCGGAACCGTTGACTATTTCTCGTTCAATTTTTGTAAAACGTGAACTCCGGAGAAAGATTAATGTGAAAAGTGAATCCAGGCTTGGCGTTACTTTGGTTCGATGCCTGAAGGTGTGACTTAAAATGGAAATCGCTATCAACACCCTGAATTCACATTTTATTTTTACATTTCGACTACGTGCTTTGGGCGAATGGGACTGAGCCACAAACGAACCATGTTTGATTCTCATAGCTTTTAAACATTTTCGTTTCTCTCCCCCGCCAGCCTGCGTTTTCTTCCCATTCCTCCTCCCCGCCGTCTCTCACCTCCTCCCCCATCTCCTTCCGGGAGGCGAGGCCATTATTGCTCGCAGACTCGTCCACATCTCAACGCCCGAACCACCCATCCCACCCCTCCCTATGCAAAGCGACCGTTCCGGCATCTCAAAGAATATTTCCCTTCCACACCCACCCCTTCATCGCCCAGGGTAAACCCTTTATTTCCTCCTGCCTGCTGCCTCCACCTTCGACGACCCCTCCCTTCTCCTCCCCTCACGCAACCCTTATCTAACACTCTATCCTCCAACCCCCCCCCTCCCCGTACTCAGCCTCCCATCCTTCCCCTCGCCTCCCTCGCCAGAACACGCCTTAGCCATTCCGAAAAGGTCGGCGAGATATTCGGCGGCTGGCGGCCGGGAGGGAGGGATTTCTCGCAATTAGGGCATACTAAGCATAATCGCAACCAATCAGCGATCTTTGCCTCTTCCACTTTCTTAGCCTCTCCCTTTCTCTCTCTCTCTCTCTGCTTCCCTCTTTCCTCCTCTCTGCTCCTCCCACTCCTCTCGCCGCTTCCTCCTTCCCACAGCAACCCGAGGCATTTCTTCCTAATTCCCATCTTCTTCTCCCGCTTCCCTCCTGCCTTCGCGGTCCTCTCCTCCTCATTTTCTTCATCTCCTCTGCGCCCGCTTGCACACTCGGCCACTGCTCTTTCTCTCTCTTGCCCTCCCCTGAAAAGATTTACGTACGTTGGCTTTTAATTCCTGCCACATATTCTAAGGTTACCCGTCTTTTAGACTCATTGTGTTTTTCCATACATAATTTTCGTATTCTATTATGGCTAAAATGATCGGAGGCTCCCAGAAATCTGAAAGCGACTTTCAATCATGGTAGCTGAATGGGCAATAGATGATTACTCGTTGGTTTGTAGAAGATTTGTTCTAACGCATTTCATGCTCCTTATTTTTAACATTTTTGTCCTTCTCTTTCTCTTTGTATGCTGTATTTATTTACATACTTGATATTTTTTTTGTTTTGACATTTATTTTTTATCACTACTCCCACATTTGCCCAAGTATTTGTCTCTGAAGGGCATAGCTCTTTATTATCATTTTTAAAACGATCTTTGTCAACACCCTCATTGTCACTAATCGTTGAAATTCTTTTTTAATTAATTTTTAGCCACATTTTTTTCATATTTTTTCCCGTTTCACATAATACTTACAGCTTTTCCTCCGAGGTGACTTTATTTTTTCGATTGACTCGTTTTTCCTAATTTCTTTTCCAATCGTTGCGATTGCACAAATGAGATGGTACCTACGCAGTAACGCGCACGGGTGCGAAGATATACACCGAAGACGGTGAAATTCGCCATGAGAAAATTATTTTACTTGACCGGAATTCGAACCCGGATCTCCCAATTTCCGATTGGGTGTGTTAGCCAGTTGTGCCAGTGTAGCTGTCTAATACTCCTGACCGGCATTTGGTAGATCCGGGTTCGAATCTCGGTCAAGTGAAATGATATTTTCATGGCGAATTTCACAGTCTAATTTCTTTTATTTTTCTACGAGGGCTGCAATAATCCGTCGACTTCTTAGAACACTTTCGATATCCAGTATACAAGATGGTTGAAGCGTTTACTTTGTGGAATTTTGACATGATACAATAATTAAAACTTTGTAATGTTCCACACTGTTTTTATTAATGGTACAAGCCTGATCGGTTTCAATGTTCACACATCATCATCAGGGGCAAAATTACCAGATTAAATTACAATTAAATAATAAACCGAAATTACAATTACAGAGGTAATTTTGTCTCTGATGATGATGTGTGAACATTGAAACCGGTCAGGCTTGTACCATTAATAAAAACAGTGTGGAACATTACAAAGTTTTAATTATTGCTTCGATATTCAGTATATATTCTCTACCGTTTTATTTCTCCTTATTTTCATTTCTCCCCTCATTTCATCTCCTCAATCCTTCTCAATTTCCAATTTTCCTCCTCTTTGCTTCCATCTTCCGTTGGCCGTCCAAGATTCTCCTCTCGACCGACCCCCCATCCCTCCCTCCCATCCCCCTTCTCCCCACTCACTCCCCCTCCATCCCCACCGTAATCCCACCCCTCTCCACCCTCTTTCACTCCTCCTCTTATTATTCCTCTCGCCCCGAAACTCTTCCTTCCTCCCTCTATTTGTCCTGCATTCCCCTCCGTTACTCTGCCTTATCACAATATCGGAGGCAAAGTTCGTCCCCGAGCACAAAAACGAAGGAATTGTATGGGAAATCGGTTTGCACTAAGTAAATATTGTCAAGGAAAGCAAACTTTGGCGTACAAAGTACCGAAGGGCTTGAATAACATTGTGTTAACTATACTTAATCTTTTCTGCTTGGTTGGGGCCTTTTTGCAGCGGAGGAGTGGAATATTTCGTGAGCTAATGAAAACACGGTTTGCCAAATACGTTTACTTTGGTTTCTTATTGCTCCTTAGCATAAAAAGAGGCTCAAGGTTTTCCTAGAAAGGCCTTCAAACGTTTCCAGTAAGAATGATTTCATCTAATTATGACATCGCATAAATTAATACTTTTTAGTAACTGCACATTCTTTTGAAATTTAATAACACATCGTGCCATGATGGAAAAAACATGTATTTGTGGCATAAACTCAGGATTAAAGTGTTTTTATGCTAGATTCTTTGTCTAATGTATCGTATAGAACAGGGGGCAATGTTGAGGAACTCAAATGTAACTTATAGATTATTATCGGAGGGAAAGGACATTTTGCAGAGGCTTATTTTGCTTTTGGGTGCTTAATTATGCTGGAGTGTGAGATTCAAGATTTAATGAAAGAGTGGTGATGATATTGGCGAAAGTATATGACTACTTGTCTCGGGTGGTATAGAGTGTTGAGAAGTTGATCTATGCGTCGAGAAGGTGGTGAAATTATTTACCCGAATTAAATCCATGTTTCGTCATCCAGGTATGGATGAGAAACCTGCGGTGAATATCTGTTTCCGTCCCGTTTATAAATTTTAATTTAGGAGTTAACTATTTTTATATCAAAATCCATCCCCGGAGATGGATAAATTGAGTAAGCTTGTTATGAAAAATCCAGCACCTTTTTGAAATCGCTTCTGAATTTGACTTATACTTCATGAATTGACTTTTGATTTGGAAGCGGTTCATTATTATGAAAGTAAGCACCAATTAGTGCTCGTGCTCTGTGGTATGTTGAGTGATTCAATTTTTAAGTTCTAATCCAGAAAATGACCAACTGTGCCACTATATTTGGCTGTTTGATATAATATTACTGATCAAAATAAGCATATGCCTGAATTTGTGCGATGACCCTAGTAAATTATGTAATGACTATCCTGAGAGTTTTTAATTTTATGAGAGTCGGAAATGATAAAACCTTCGGCACACACCGCCAAATTTGATATTGGTAATATCAGTGTTGGTGCTGCTTGCGTGTGAAATACATCTTAATTGCGGTCAATTATGTTTGGGAGGTACATTTCAATATTCATGCCCTTAGTATAGTTTTAAGAGAGACCATTCAATTGTATTTTATCTTTCTCTACTTGTAGCAATGATCACCTTAAAATCGGTTAACTGGAATTAAAATTTTGAGAGCATTGCCAGGATATCTATTAATGCTTGGTTTTTATTGACGAATTAATTAAAAAGGAAGAGAATCGATCCGGTTGATATTCAAGTAGAAAAATATTTCTTCGAAAATTTGTACCTTAAAATAACGCCTCCAGCATCATTCTCCTAAAAAAACTAATCTATATTCTTCGTTAGTAGGTATTTACTTAGAATTTTACCTCTTTAAATTGTTCCATCACATTTCGTGCATGTGTTCATCAGTTTTGTAATTGATTTCTACGAATTTGAGACATTAGACTAGCTCGTGGCATGGTCTCACGGTGATTTATATAAACTTTTTAAAATTCTATGTTGAGTACATCCGTGATCATGCAAAAACAATTATTTGCTCTCCACTACAACGTTTGCACAGTAATTACAGGATTGAAAATGCCAATTGATCATAGTTGGCCCATATATATTTGCTTGCTTTGAGCTTGATGCTACTCTCACCTGCAAAATCCAATCTTGGCTCTGTATGTTTTCTACCTCGCCTTCGTTCTTCTCACCACTGTCTATCCCCAATTTCCTTCTTGCTGTTTCCCTCTCGCCGTGGTCTGGGCCCCCTAGGTTCCATACCCTTCTCCCCCTCATTTGTTTATCCCACCTACTCCCTCCTTGAGCCAGGATTCCTTCCCTCTGCCCACCCTGCCCAGAACCTCTCTCTCACTGCGAAAGATAAGAAGGGAGAGAACGAGATTAGAGCACTCTTTACGTCAACCAGTCAGCGAGCTTGCTAGGAAGGGTGGCAAAGGCTTCATGGCAAGGCAATGTGCCGTCGCCGACGTTATTAGCCGAAGTAAAATAAATGGGGTAAGATATACGTCAAAAGTAAGTCGGGTTATTTCGGGGTGCGGAAATTAAATTGTTCGCAAAAGTTTGCTTGCTTGGCGGAATTAAATTTCGCGTCCGTGAAATTAGAAACTCATTTTCGGCATGGAGTAGATGTGAGATTACTCTGCGAGCATGACGGAGCGAGATGCTGTGATGGTTTGTAAAGTTAATTAATTGGAGCAGAATTAGAGTTCAGTTTACCAAGAAAATATGTTTTAATTACCAGGAAAATTAGAATTCCATTAATCTACTCAGAACAAAAAATTTGGCTCATCTTCAAAATGCCTGACTTCACTTTGTAAGCAAAGTCCATTAAATGAATAAGTTTTATTATAATTATTCCAAAAAATTGGTATTGTAAAAGGGTTGCATCTAGAGTTTAAGTTCTATTATTTAACGCTATACGACACCTTATATACCAATTTAATTCATTAAAGACATATAATGCAATTTCTTCTATAGATGATACATGAGCCATTGAAAAACGTTTGATGGCCAGAAAAAAAATTTCGAGTATTCTTTACGATGTATTTGATAGTTATAACTGCTGCTGAGGGAAAAGAGGTGAATCATAAGTATTTCCGACTGCACGTGTGATTCACTCGGAGTGTAGCATCAGTCTCTGATTTAGTTCCTGCGGTTCACGCTTAGGCAAACAGTAATAAAATCGGAAGTGTTGGGTTCAATATGTCCTAAAGTGTACATTGTGTTTGTGAACACATTTGAGTTAATAATCACTCAATTTTTTTAATTGCTTGGTATCACATCCTTACGAGCATGTAAGTGTCGAAACTTCCTTAAGTTGTGTTATTAATCCATATTGATTCTTTCTCAGACTGTGGTAGACATTTTTGTACTGATATGTTTTAAATATAAGAAAATAATTATGAAATTTCATAATTCTATCCATATAATGACTCTAGTTATCCTTCGACATTTTAGCTAGCAATTTCTGTTAGGGGTTGATATAGTTGGGGAGCTATCGGGAATATACCCTAAACTTGGACGCGGTAGACTAGTCACGATCTCGTCAGGCAACTCCAAGCTTTCGAGTTCAAATCCAGTCATGAGCTTGGATGTTTTATTGGTTACAGGTTATACGGCGCGAAGTAACATTGACAATTGGAGCAGCAAAAACCCAGCTGCCTCTTCTTGATAGTGATATAATTTTACTCTAGCATTTGCAGAGTCAATCCCTTGAAAAAACGTTTCCACCCAGGTTATTTTTGTTAGTAGAATATCCTTTATTTTATAAACTTAAAACTTTAAACAATACTTAAATTTCATATAGTTCTCCTCACTGCAAATATTTCCCTTTACCACACACAGATAGAGCAGTAGAATTATACCCCTGTGATATACCCATGGCATCGCTGTGTTGGATAGATATTTTCTTATGCTGGTAGGTGAGCTCCTTTCTCCACTCATCGAGCGAACTTTATTGACCTATTGAAAAACGATAACCTCGGAAAAAGTCAAATATCCAAAGCGCGGCAACCGAAGGAAACTATCGCGTTTCTTTATATCGATTTATCGAGGAGCAAAAACATCGGCAAGGCCCTTCTCAGGTGCCGCGGCGCTTCGGAAGGGGTGGAAGGGGGGAGGGGAGAGAGGGGCGAAGAAGGAAGGAAGGAGCGGTCGAAAGAAACGAGAGAGAGAAGGAAGGATGTGTGATGGCTTGGCTGAGGGAGAAGGGGATGGAGCGGCGACCCCAACACCAGCCCCACCCCACGTGAGCGAAGAGGCATTTTGCTCGCCCCGGGCCCTCGTTTGAACGGCAGAGGGGCCGGGGAGGGGTTAAGGGGAGGTGGGGGGCAAGGAGGGTCGTAAAGGTATAGGAGAATGTGAGGCTCCGTACTCCAGAAGAACTATTTCGTTTCCCCCTGCTTCAGATCTTCGTCTAAAAATTGCATGTGGGTAAATTTGGGAAGCCGAACCTTCATTCATTCAACTATTCTACCAGCTGATTTGTAGGTTCTTGGACAGCCCCCAGTCTGCATGCCAACCTCATAGACATTGTCTCGCTTCCCCTCCTAAGGATGGCCCGTTATTAGACCCCTCTTCAATTCTTCATATCTTCTACCTCCTCTTATTTCGTCCAGAATTCCTATCCTCTTCCTTCCTCTTCCACGCTTCCCCAGTGTTCTCCCCTCTATCACTCTCTTCATCATGCTCTCTCCTCTCCAAACCTCCTCCATCCATCTCTTCTGCCTTCTCCGAACCTCTGCCACAAGCTTCCTCTCCTCTCCAACCATATCCTATACCTCCTCGTTCGTCTTTCTCGCCATCGAGCTAACCTTCTCCATCCTTTTCCACACCCACATCTCAAACGCCTCAAGTCTACGCACATCCTCCCTTCGAAACGACCAAGTTTCCTACCCATATAGCGCCACGCTCCATATTAGTTTTTACCAGCCTCTTCTTTACATCTCTTCTCAGACCCCCCTCATCAAATCCCTTCTTATCGAAAATGCTTCTTTAGTTAGCACAATTCTGCATCTGATGTCCTTACAACTAGACCCATTCTCCTCCAAAATACTGCCCAGATACGTAAACTGCTCGGCCTGCTCTATCTTCCTGCCTCCCACCCTTATATTCAGCCCCTCCTTCTTACTTCTAGAAAATCTCAAAACTTTCGGTTTCTTGTGATTGATCTTCATCCCATACTTTTCGCACTGCACCTCTAATGCATTCACCATTGACTGTAACCCCTTGGCAGACTGACTAACCAATGTTTGATCATCTGCAAATCTCACTGATTTTATCAGCTCCCCTCCTACCTTTATTCCTACCTTCTCCTCCCCCCATGCCTCCCTTACCGTTTATTCTGAATACACGTTAAAAAGCAACGGCGATTGTGGGCAGCCCTGCCGCAACCCCCATACTATCATGGCCCATCCCGATTCTCTATCGGCTACCCTAACCTGCGCCGTCTGATTCATGTACAAATTTCGAAGGAGACGCCTGTCCCTACAATCGACCCCTAATTTCTTCAACACTCCCATTAATTTCGTCCATTCCAACCGATCAAACGCCTTCTCGACATCTACGAAGCATGCAAAAACATCCTGCCCATACTCTGGGTTTCTTTCTACTAGCGTCCTCATCACCGCTATAGCGTCTCGCGTTTCCGTCCCTCTCCTAAACCTGAACTGGCCGTCATCCAGGTATTCATTTGCCTTCTTCTCTAGCCTTCTGTTTTTAATTCTCAGAACTACTTTGGCCGTGTGGGATATTAAGCTTATTGTCCTATAGTTTTCGCACGTTTTTGCCTTACTCTTCTTTGGTATAGGAATTATTACAGTATTCGCGAAGTCTTCCGGTCAAACTCGATTCTCATAAATCCTACGAATAAGCGCAAAACGTTTTCCTCTTCCGTTCTACCCATGTTCTTTAAAAACCTCGGCAGGTATTTCATCTATTCCCATCGCCTTATTCCTTTTCATGTCTCGTAGAGCTCTTTCGAAGTCGCTATCTAGGATACTTGGTCCAATGCCATCTCTGTCGATATCGCCCTCCCTTTCTATATCTAACATAATGGGCCTTATTTCTTTACCATACACAAACCTATGTGCGTCAAAATTTTCTTTTCAAATAAAACTGATAATATCAGGCCTGGACATCGTGAATATCCATATTGAGAAAAACCAACTTTGTAATTTCTACAGACATTATTTCGCTGGCACGACCCGCGTTTCAACACACTGTGGCATATAACACATTACGGTGAAACGCGGGTAGCGAAATAAAGTTAGTGGAAATTACAAAGTTGGTAGGTAGGTAGGTTTAGATTTATAGGGTGCGTCGACAGCTATGGTCATTTTGCACCACGCACAATCTAGTTTATATAAAAAAATATGAATGAATACAAATTTAGACAAAAGGTAGCATTAAAAGCCCAAATATATAAAAATATAAATATAAAAATAATAAAAATATATTAGATTTTACTTATTAAATTAGTTTCCTTTAAAAAGGTAGTGACATGGTTTAGGCGATCGGCATAGTTGCCTAGAACTTGTTCTAGGTCGCCACTGATTTCCTGATCGGGACACACGAAACACGCTAGGTAGCCTGTTTCGTGTGTCCCGATATTTGCCACATCAGGATATGTCGCACACTGAGAGGACAGTCACAGTCATCATATCGAGGAGGAATTTTCTCTTCTGTAAAGAGGAACGAGTGGGTCAGGGCGCAATACCCGATTCTTAAACGTGTGATGACGACTTCCTCTCTACGATTACCCCTGATGGAAGTGGGCCACCCTGACGTTACCGGTTTAATTGTCCGTAACTTATTGTTTGGGACATCACTCCAAAGTTCACTCCACTGCTCTATGACTACTTTACAAAGTTGGTTTTTCTCAACATGTACTTTCTTTTCATTTCGGCAATTAAAATAATTTATAGAAGAATTTAAAGTTTGATGAAGTAATAGGGTAGTTGTAGTTTTTAGTAGTGTTGGTAGATTAACTTTCGCGTGTAATGAATGACGTGAACACATTTTTGAAATGAGGATGGCATGCACTTCTTTTTTATGCGAAAGTTGTCTCTCCTGAAGCTGCGCCGAATGCTTCATATGCGCATTTTCTTTCATATGGTACGTTTTAAAAATATTTTTGATTCAATTTGCAAGATAATTCGAAAGGATTCGAGTACGCAAATGTACGCTTTCGCTCCGAAAACTTTGAAGTGATTATAAAATATTAATGGAACATCGATTGAATAGTCCATTTCAAATAAAACAAAATTGGTAAAATTTCCACACAGTATATTATAAACCACAGTTAGAATACACCACCGACCAAGGTTTCGGCACGTAATGCCATTATCAAGGTGCCGTTAAATTACGTGCCGAAACCTTGGTCGGTGGTGTATTCTCACTGTGGTTTATAATATACTGTGAGGAAATTTTACCAATTTTGTTTTATTTGAAATGGACATCAAGTATTTCCACAAATTTAAGCCTGATACGCTTTTATACGTCGATTGAGTGGCTTTATTTTCTATGTAGTTCATTTTAAAATTCTTTCTCCAACTCTAACCCAGACTAAGTAAAAGGGAAATTATATTATGCGAGGTTTACAGCTTTTTTATCTTCTAAGTATAGGAGGTTTTAATAGTCAAGCAAAAAAATGAACATTTTTCACTGACTGAGTACAAAAGAAATAAGATTTTAGAGGTTCATATTAAGTCCATTGATGTGAAATGGTTCGGGCAAGTTAAGAGCGTTATTCATTGTTCATTCAATGCACTGCGAGTAGATTTCCCGAGTGGAAGACTACGGCATCTTACTGATTTTAAATGCTCCATTGCGGTGATTTCTTCAATGAAATCGTGCTCCCCCTATATGAAGGGGAATTCTTTCTCGGAATATAATATTAATTTTACTTCCAAAAACCGAGATTCCCGTGACTTCATTTTACGTTTTCCAGTGAAATCATGTATTCGTGTCTTAGTAGTTATCGATGTCGACCCGCTGATTATTCCGTTCTACTCATAACTAAGCATCGTACAGACTTTAAATGGTCAATTGCGGTGATCGTTTCAATGAAATCGTGCTCCACCTAAATGAAGGGGTTTTGAGTCGCGAGGGACCCCATGTGCAGTTTCCCACCTGGGCCGATGGCAGGGGGCGTCGCGGCGGCTCCACTCAACGTACTCGCTTGTAAAACGGCGCGTGGCCGCGAGGAAGCTTCCTTCATTTTGCCTGGGCGGAGTTTTCTCGAAATCTGTCGGCCATCTTCCCACCGCCACCACCTCCTCCTTCCTCCACCTCCTCCTCCGCCCCCTCCGCCGCTGGAAAGTATCGCGCGTTCAATATTCCCGAGGGAAAATATGCTCGCCTTCCCCCCCGACCCCCGCCCTCTTTCCCCTCTTCCACCACATCGCTTTCCCTCCTCCAGGATTCTTCTCCTTCTCTCACTCCTTCCTCCCGGCGTGGGAATGGAATAAGGGGGCGGGGGGTGGGAGGAGGAAGGGAATGGAGAGAGGAGGAGGCTGTGTTGGTGCGGGTGAAGAAGGGGACGGCGGAGGAAGAGTAATTAGAATCTCGGCCTCACTGCCGCCTCTTTTCCGCTCTCCCACCCTCTCCCTTCCCTCCCTTCCCCCAACCCCCGGCTTCTTCTTCCTCCCTCACCCATCTTCGTTTCTCTCTCCTGCTCTTTCCTCCTCTTCCCTCTCGCTCCCCCTACTCCTCCCTCCGATCCCTCCTCCCCAACTCCCAAGCACAATTTCTTTCGCCTTCCACACTTCCCGATATCTTTGTCTTCACGGTGATGTTGACTCTGAGGAGTGAGAACATGTTACTATCATATCCTCTTGAGATGATATAAGATTACGTCCTGTGTGTGGTATTAATATATGCCACGCATTCAATTTTCCAATCATTACGATTGCGCAAATGATATGGCAGGGAAAAGGCATTTTACGTTTCGTGCCGTACCTGGGAGGCAACCGAACTCGGAGTCCGAGGCTCGGCGTTTAAGGCGACCCAACCCTTCACCGCGAGTGGTTTATGGCACCAACTGACCAGTCAAAGTATAGTTTATAACTTCTTAAAGTTTAACATGAATCGCAAAGTTATTTTCGCCTTTGTGTTGCACTAGTCACGCTGATGAAAATGTTTTTTTTATCGCAGTCATAGGACAGGTATTAACTATTTCACTTTCTTTAGTAATTTAATGTACATTAAACTGGCTTGGTTTACTAATGCACGTAAAATGGTTAATATATATCCTAAAACTACGATGAAAAAAAAGTTTTCATCAGCGTGACTAGTATTTACAACACAAAGACTAACATAATTGTGCGATTTATGTTTAACTTTAAGAAGTCATAAACTATAGTGTGACTGGTCAGTTGGTGCTATAAACCACCCGCGGTGAAGGGTTGGGTCTCTTTCAACGCCTAGGCTCGGACTCCGAGTTCGGGTGCCTCCCAGGTAGGGCACGAAACGTGAAGTGCCTTTTCGGGTCACAGCCCTAGTACGGAGTCACGCGCACGAGCTTGAAGATATACACCAAAGACAGTGAAAATAGCAATGAAATAAATCATTTGACTTGACCGGAATTCGAATCCGGATCTCCCAATTGCCGGTCAGATGTGTTAGCCAGTTACACCACCAACCCATCATCAACTTGACTTGGTGGCGTAACTGGTCATAATGGTGGTGGTAACGAATCCCGGTCATGTCAAATGATTTTTTTCATTCCTTATTGCACCGTATTTGGTGTACATACAACACATTCACATGAAAGAATCAGCATTTGTTCATATTCAGGCATACACCTACCACCAAGTGGTGGTAAATTGAATTCCTCGCCTGTCTATGAGAGGCCAGAATGTACTTGGGTGAGAATATAGGGGCGTGGGTGGTTTGGCTGATTGAATAGAGTCATTCGAAGGCAACGTAACTCTGTGGTATTTGCGTATATTGAGAAGATTTGGAAGAAAATTACCCAATTTTTATACCCTTGTTGTGGTTATACGATTTCATTTAACACTTCTTATTGCTCGTAATAAGCTGAAGCTGTGTTTATTATACATTATGATTGTATTTTGTACCTCAAGCATTTCTTAATTTCATCAATCCAAAAGTTTGGTTGAGTTTGTGTAATTTGCGTCATAATTAGTTGGTACATAACTTGGCACTAGTTTCTGCTTCAAACATGTAGTTTTCATAGCCCCTAAATTACCCATTGAAATGTGCTGAGACGCTAATGTATGGGAATATTAATTTGCTGCCTTACGAACTAATCAATTATCCTCTATCCTTTAAGTTGAAGATAAAATATTGTCTTCTAAGATAAATTAATTTGATTAAATGATTGTTATCTATGAGATGTTAAGAACGTTCACTACGATAAGCTAAATACATACAACCAGTGTTGAACTCCGAACGTTTCTTATCAAATCTATTTGATGAGAGTGTATTGGATATTGTTTCCCCATGGATAATATACCACCAGATTTATAATATGATCATTAAAAGTTCATTTTAGGTGTTTAGCACATATGTTCCTTAATGTTTCATCCTAATGATTGTATATTTTTTGGGTATTTTTTATCATTAAAATATATTGACATTTTTTAAAGATTTCTTGATTTGGTTCTAAGTGAGCAGTGTTTTGAAAATAATTAAACAATAACAGATCATGAGAGAGCCAATGAGGGTCCCAGTTTTTGTAATGACTTCGCCGTAATCTTCTTCCGTTGTTTTAATCATTCACAATATTATATTGTCAACAGCAATCACGAATTCATGGAAAATGACCTATTTTTACCGGTTGCTAATAATACTTTCAAAAACTGGGTATAAAATACAGGGTGATTAAGAACGAATGCGTCGGTTGCAAAGATCTGTAATTTTCAAAAGGGATGAGCTACAGAGCTGCGTAACCTCTTAAAATGACCGGTACACTCTAGTTTTGTTGAAAAAAAACATCACAAATGTTCAATATGTCCTCCTAGAGTAACCCGAACAATGTCAAGTCGATATTCAAATTTCTCCCACAATCTGTGAAGCATGTCAGCAGTTAGTGCATTCACAACCAAAGTTTTGCGTGCTTTCAATTCCTCGCTGTTAGTAGGCAGTAGGTACCAGCGTAATATGCTCGATTTGTACGGTGGATAAATGTCATATTCACGCCGAAAATCACGTTGCACCATTGTAACAGACTCACTTTTCGTGTACTGAAGCACAAAAAACGACATTTGTTGAGCTTTTTCCACCGTGAAGCTTGCAAAAATAATAACTGAGTGATAAAAGCTCTCACCTTGGCAAATAGCACTTCCTAGCGGTAACCGAAAGAACTAGAGGTCATTTTAACCAGTTATTTTAAGAGGTTGCGCAGCTTTGTAGCACGTACCGTTTGAAAAGTATAGATCTTTGAAACCGACGCATTATTTTGTAATCACCCTGTATTATTAAAGCAGTTCATATTACTTAATTGAATTGATAACAATTCTTTTATTTATCAATTTTATCTTCCGGTTTTTCGATTACCCATTCAGTTCTATTGCCACTTAATTTATTCCAAAAGGCATTAATCATCGGTGCATATTGATTCTATCTCCCTAATTTAACTCTAAGTAAGCGTATTGTTAATTACTGAGTATTACTATTTGCTTGGAGGTGAGGATGAGTTTGAGTTACATACACACGAGATTCATCTGTTTACAAGGCTAATTTTTTTTTCTTTCCTTCAGGTGCCATTGAGTCCAGCCCAGTTAAGCTAATGGGAAGTAAAGCGGCAGCATGTTCACCAGAGGGAATGTTTATTGTCTATGTGCCACAAATTGGTGTTACATTTACGGGTGCAGGGAGAAACAATCCATTCATTTATTCTTCAGGGGTTGGTTGTCCTGCCTGTGTTGCTGAAAGAGAAGGAAGCGCATGATATAGACACGATGGAATAGGTACATAGGTATTTAATAAAACTTACTCGTCACATGCTATTTTCTTCAATTTATGTAAAATACGTAACATAAATATTTAAGGACGGCAATCAAAGATTTCATTTGAATCACCGCAAGTATCGCCCGGAAATAATATCGGCACCCAAAGAACCCCAGTACAGGCGAATGATTTTTTCACTGTGAATTTCACACAACTAATGGGCTACGCCAGAGCATCAATAAAGCTTAATTCGTTCAAAATATTAAGAGCATCCGGAATATAAAGTTAGTATCTTGCTATTCAGGCTCTTGGTTCTGCTAATAATTATTTAATATTATGCAACAGTTTCGCCGTGCTATGTTGCCGGTTTCGTCGGGCTATTAATAAAAACAATGGTCTTTAAAAAAAATAAATAAACAATTCCGGCTGTTGATGATTTTGAGAAGTAAAAATTAATTTCGAAGAAGTCTCTTCCAGGTATAAAGGAGTTTATAACTATCATCTCTATTCATATTTTTTGGACTATTTTCTTTTCCAATCGCTTCCCTTATGAGCCACAGAAAGTAACTGCTTGTGTAATGTTTTTTTTAAGAACAACGGTGGCACGGTGAAACTGTTGCAAAATATTAAATAATTACTCGCGGAACCAAGAGTCTGAACAGCAAGATATACAATGAGCTGCGAGAATTTACTGAAAAAGTTAGTGATACAATGATCACTTGATTGGTCGATTGATGGAGATAAGTTGAAGCTGAATCATTAGGAGGAAATCTCTTGCCAGGCACTCGACGGTGGATTCATTTGCCGTCGATCCCTCTCTTGCACATTCCGCTTTCTCGTCGGCACTTCACTTCTTCCACTTCCGTCGCTCAACCTGAACTCCCACTCTCTACTCGTTCCCTCCTCGCCCTCGAAAGAAAGAAAACGGGAATATGAACCAACCCCCATAGCTCCCATATCCCCTTATGTTATTTTCGCTTCTCGGCGGACGCTTCAGAGCCAAATAATCCTCCGCACTAACCTCTCTCCCCGGCTGCGTAATCGCTTCTTCCGAACACTCCATCTGGATCTGGTCCTGGCACCATTGGCAGTGCCTTTCCTCATGGGATTCATATAGATTCTCCTTTCTGCCTTTATTGAATGCTAAAGCAATTCCTGGGACGCCAGCCACGTTGAGAATCCACAATAGATGTTCTCAGAAAATGTATTCAAGAACCTCCGTGTTTTAGAGTGTAGTAAGAGTAGTTTGCTCACTGGAAGGAAAGCATGAATCTGAAATGTTGCGAAATGAGTAACATTAGAACTCGTATCGAGGAGGTGAATGTCTTTAATCTATTTCATCATTTTTTCATTGCAGTAGTTGCATATATTTTTTGGCATATTTTCAAGCTACTTATTGAGAAAATATCCCTTACCTGATGAATTAATCAATATTTATGATGACTTAAAATAGATTAAACACAAGGAGATTGGCACATTATTCTCATATTGATTATTTAAGCGTAGTATACTGTCAAAAGAAAATCAAATTCTAATGCTAATGAAAATATTTCAGTTTTAAAATTTCAGTTTCCACAAATGTATCGCAAATAATAATACCAAATTTCACGAATTGCTCTAAAGGCAATGTAAGAAGTAAAGACATTGACATCGATTGATTGTAGATGACGTGAATTGGAAATTGGAGCCAGTGTGAATGTGTGGCTATTTAAAATTGAATCGGGAAATGTTCGCGGCACGTGAACAGTGTTTCAGGAGCTGGAGAGCATTCGTGGAGAAAGATAATCACGGAAATATGAAAAACAGAATAATGAGATTTTCACTGATACCATCCACCTTGAATCATTGTTTAATGCTGCGCGCGATAAATTGTGATTGCTAGTGTGTATTCGCAATAAATAGTTTAGCGTCATTCTCATAATTTTCAACGGTTTTTTTTCCTGCCCTTCCTTTGATATCGCTTCCCTCGCCCCTTTCAGTCATTTCCCTTGCCTCAACTGTGCCCCTCGCTCTACCTGGAACCCTCTCTGAATCCACCCGCCTGGTTTCCCATGGCCCCCCTCCCTCCCTCCCCACCCTCCCTCCCTCCCCACCCTCCCCTCCCCCCCATGCCTCTTTTTCGCCATCATTTGCGGTGCCCTTCCCCACTCACCGCATTCTCGTCCTTGAAAATTCACAACGCGTGAATTAATTGCAACGCAATTCCATCTCCGTTTCTCCCTTATCTTGCAACCCAGCCTCTCTTCGCTTCACTTTCAATCCTCCCTTTCCTCCGCCTTCATCGCCTCTACCATCCTTTCCTCCATCAAATCCTCTCCTCATGTCATTCCTAGGTCTCCCATCTTCTTTGACCGAATCCTGCATTCGGAATTCGCTAAAAACGGCTTTTTTGTCGTTAATTCAAGGATGGATATTCATGGATCGACATCAGTAAGAATTTTCAATTAACACCGAAAAAATGCTGCTCGCGAAGTAATATTTAAAGCAGTTAGTGTCCCCCTCAGGGAGAGTGCAAGTAATTTCGTATACAAAATGGATAAAGTATCTCAATATAAAAAGAAGTAGTCCCAAAAAAAAAAAAATTAGTGTTACATTATTAAGAAAAAATAATGTCAGATTACTCGATGGGACTCCCAAAATTAATTTCCTTAAAATTAACCAGTTTGAGTGAAACCTATGAAGAGTGAAAATATCTCGCGCATGGTTATTGCATCTTAGTGAAGAGAATAGGGAAGTTCGTTTGAAATTATTCAACTCCTTAGCAATGTTTCCTTGTTTTAAGACAGTCACGTTGCTTCCATCGTACTTCATACGGCTTCGTTCTACCATTATTCCAAGGACCTAACAATAAAAAAACAATTGGGTAGTATATCGTTGGACTTAATAGTTTTTCAAAGAGCCTGCTGCAAATAGCCGCAAAAGTTTGAAAACTTTTAGTTGGCTTATCAGAGCATTTTAGCGTCGATGGATTACTTATGAACAGTCTAGGACCATGATGTTTTACCTAAACGACTGTCTTAAAGGCCTTTGCCTTGGCTTGTATTTTTGGAAAACTTTGCCTAGTTTGACATGGAAAAGTAAAATGGGTAAAATCTGAATGGTTTCGTCTGCCAGGGTTCTTACTCATGGCCGTAGTATTATGACAGTCATTCAATAAAAAAATAAGTAAAATATAAGTTTATAGTATTTTTAGCTGTTCTATAATGAGAGTTGAGATATTTTACCATCGAGGGTAGCAAAGTAGGTTGCTCATTTTCAAAGTTTTATTGGATTTTTTTAAATGTTCCACAAACATATTTTTAATGCCCTTGCCCTTTTTATTTTGCAACAAATAGCTAGGGGCTTTATTTTCATTGAAAAACTGTTGCCTGTTCGTATTCTACCGTTTTCATTTTCTCCTCCTCATTTCAGCTACAGAACTAGCGGCGCGGCGCCTTTCCACGAAACCAAACGCCATCCAATCCTTCCTTCCTCCCCCCCCGTTCTCCTCCTCTCTCTCTCCCCCATTCTCTATTTCGTGAGCGCCTTCGTCTCCTCGTCCTCCTTCCCTCCCATCTCGCCGCTCTCCGTTTCTCCCGTACCCCTTTTCCTTCCCTTAAATAGTTTCTCCTTTCATTAAGCAAAGGTTTTTCAACTTGAGAAATCATTTCGCCCGAATGCACAACCAGCTCTCGGGATTCGGGAGTAAAATGAACGTTTCCGTCAATGAAAGCGCTCCAGCGGAAATGCAAGTTGGAGAGACACCTAGTGAGCGAACCTCGCAACTTTATCGTTTCGCCTAACCCACACACCTCTTAGGGATCCTTCCTTTTTCCTCCCTCCACCCCTCCCACCTCCCCCACTCTCTCGCCCCCTGCCACCCACCCCCCATACGTTCCGCTCCAACCCATTCGCCTCCTCCTCCTACCATTCCCAGTTTACCCTCGCCTGCCGCCGTGCCAAACTATGGAAGTGATTTTCTAATGCAAGAAAAAACGTTATTGCTCTGCCGGAGTAACAGCCATGCGAAAATTCTTACCCGGGAACTCCCCATCCCTCTTCCTCCCCCCCTATCCCCTTCCCAACCCCAGCACCCTTTCCTTCCCTCCCCTTATCCCTTATTGCCTTCCGCGTTCAGCGTTCCCTTAACAGTTCGACGCTCAACTTGGAGGAAAAACGTTGAAGCTTGGTGAAGGCTCGTGAGCAATTAGGTCAAGCGTGTATGGAAAGCCCCTGTTTCGAAATAATACGTTTTATAATAGTACATATTTTACGTGGAACCTTTGAAGTTGTCGCGCGAGTCCCGTGATTACAAAGTGGCACCACGGGAGATGCTTGCAGGTGCTCGAGTGATTCATAAGCCGAACTCGGAAACTCCGAGAGAATATTTTGGTTATTATGCGTTATTTTGCTTGCGGTTTTTAAAAAGCAGACTGTCTCTCTGTCCTAGGAGTTAACTCGGGGACTTGATTCATTTTCACCGTATATATTCTAATTACTGAAGAAAATTTTACTTATTTAGACAAATAAAATAATACTGATTATATCATGCCTGACACCGTGGAAATGATGGATGTCCATGTTGAGAAAAAAAATTTATTCTTTCCACAAACTTCATTCTGCTGGCACAACGCGCGTTTCACCACACTGTTGGCATAGGTATCGATGTGCCATAATGTGGTGAAGTGCACGTCTTGCCAGCGGAATGAAGTTTGTGGAAATTATAAAGTTGGTTTTTCTCAACATGGATAGTAAAATAATTATCATGAAATATACTGCTTTCTTGGTATTATTCACAATGAAGACGTTCTTTGGGAAACACCTCTCCATTGTTTATGTCCACATTCCTCGTAATTTACACGTGGCGTCTTTAGGTGTGAATAGCAGGTTCTCAAGTTTCATTCAGACCTGAAGACATCCACAGTAAAATATTTGAAATTTAGCCTCCTGAATTAAAAAAAAACTTATCGCGAGATTTACCGAATATTAACTTGTTTTGATTATCCTAAAAAAATATTCTATGTCCGTGGCTGGCGAGATTTAATAAGTAAAACGTTGAAGTTTTGTAGAAATTATTGCCGGTTATATCCCGTGAGCTTCATAGGTTAGGTTTGGTAAGAATTGTTTGTGGAGCTTGTAGTAAACTACTCATTTGAATTTATCGCGTCTACCTTCACTCCGGTACACCTAATACATTTGGGGCAATTTAAGGGATGGCATTAAGGGATAATTGATGATCAATTGTTAGGTTGTGTTTCCTATTAAAGCTTATCTGAACCCGCGTAATTGGCATGTAATTAACGATTGAGAGATAAGGAGGGCATAAAAAGGCGCTGGGAAGGTTTTTCGCCGCACTTTGACCCGGCGGAGAAGGCGATCCCATAAATCAAAGCCCTTCCTCCATTTGCAGCGAGCGGCGCTTTCTTGGCTTTCTTGCGTCTCGAGCGCTCCTTCGGCGGCGCTAATAGCATCCATTAAGCAGAGCGCCCCCCTTCCTCCCAACCACCTCTCGGCGAACGCAACTCCTTTCTCCTTCGAGAGGAGGAGGGAATATATATATTCTTCAGTCCTTCGAAGGAAACGCTCACTCGGGCGCAAAACGCCTTAATCAAATGCTGCGTTTTTTTCTATCCCCTCCCCCAATCACTCGCCCCATCTGCCTCAAAATCTTGCGTTCAATCTTCCCTGTCGTGCTCAGCGCTCTGCTTACATGCCAGGGGTTTGCAGGCAGAAAATAATGCCAATGTAACCAATGTACCGATTTCAAACTAAATTTTCTATAAAACGCCGTTGCCGGAGAGATAGATTGGAACAGACTCGTGGCTAGAAAAGAAAGAGTAAAAAGCATTTATTACAATCGAAACAGTTTCTTTTTTTTTTAAACCCCTTTCGACTCTTTTTGTGCCAATTCCAACGTAACCAATGTACCGATTTAAACTAAATTTTCTTTGAAACGCCGTTGCCGAAGAAATAGCATGGAACAGATTCGTGGATAGGAAAAAATATTAAGAGGCATTTAGTACAATCGAAACAGTTTCTTATTTTCGTAATATCCTTTTCAACTCTCTTTGTGTCAATACCATAGGTATATTATATCTTAATTTTCAACTGAATATCTTAGGAAGTTTGACAGAATGAATGCATAAAGTGAATTAAATTTGGGCGTGGTATTTTCTTATTTTGTATTGCGCATCTGTGATTCATTGCTATCGGGCATTCCACGTCAAAAGCGCAAAAAATGTTTTAGTCAAATGTAAAAAAAAAACTTCTTCGGAAGTGTAAGATATATTTTATCCTTTCTTTTTAAAAGTTTTCTTAGGCATTTTGGGTTACATTTTTTACTTGATGAACTATTGTAGGAGGATATTTTTCTTCGACGTAAATTACAAAAAAATGCGTGTATTTTATTTCCATTAAAAATACGGCACCTTCTCCCAAATACTTCGCATTACAAATTTCTTTTTATATATTAATTTTGTCAAAATATTATTTTCTGTCCCTTTTTTATAACAGAAGTGCTTACCATTTTGGAACTCATTCAACTGTAATGATGTTTATATTCGATGAAAGGGCCAAGCACAGGATGCTGTTTTCAGTACCTATTACGAGGCTAAGAGTCTTTAATGTTTTAATTATTTCCTGCCCGACGGCCATTTTTGTGAAGCCTTTCATTTCCATCCCGTTGAAAATTTAAGTCTCTTTGCCTCAACTCATTTCCTCTCTCCATTATGCTTCCTCCAAAAATCACTTGCCCACTCTTTTCCTCTACTCCTGAATTCAGGAATATTTTCTGAGCTGTCATGAATTAATTCCCCGAGCATTTTATGCCTAAGCTACCGTGCTCTATGCTCAACGCGTAGATATTTTTACTTCGTTTTGTAGGATGAAATATTCCTGGAAGTGCTTTCCAGTCTCGGTCAAAAATCCTCTTACGTTAATCTTTATTAACGCTATGCTAAGCTGCTTTCAAATTATCTGTAGTCAAATTAAGTCTTTCAAGCAGGCAGCAATGTATTAACTAGAAGTAATGTTTTGGCGTGGTATTATTTTTATTTGATTTTTGAGATTATAATTTCGTAGTGCACTTAAAAGAAACTGCCATTTCCATCTTACAATTTAAACATTATTTCTTAGTTTGCAATGCTATAGATACCTGGACTAAATAAGTTGGCATTTGGAGGTCTTTTTGGTTCTCCCTGGATGTAATTCAGTCTCATAATTGAAAGCATGACGCTCAAAGGTGCAAATAAATACATTCAAGCATAGAAAATGCGAATGGGATCGGAACACATAAAAGGACAAACACAGGTTTTGGTGTGGAAGATGAACATGAGTCGAATTTGAACAGATAAAAATTTCACCTGACCTGAGATTCGAACCCGGATCTCCCGACATTCGGCCATCTGCGGGTGTTCTTTGTGTTCCTATCAAATTTTTACTTTCTATGTTAGAATGTACTTGTGTGTGAATTGAAGGCGTTGAGGTTGGGGCAGGATAGGCAAATGTGGACACTCGCTGGTCGATGATCCATGACGACACCGGTGTCCACTGCTTTGCTGGGAAGCTTTCGGGTTTCGAACCCTTTTCAGCTAGAGGGAATCACTACTCAGTAGTAATATAAGAGTCCAAGCTGAGATAGCTAAGGCATAAATTTTATGACTTTATTCAGAAACATATAATTTGTAATTGCCATCAGCCCCTCAGTATTTTAAATTCGGCGAATCTCGAGTTATCTTCATTCATGCCATGTACATAGCCTTCAGAATAAAAATATGCATTTTGCTAAATTTTCTACTAATTTGTTGCCGGTTAACTCCTGCTTCCATAAAAAACTGCATAATTGCTTAAGAGAAACAATTACATGGGTTAACAAACCCAAGGAGCCCAGGGATTTTAAATCCATAAAAATGTACCATAAAAAAGAATTTCCGCGTGCAATTACACATACAATAGCGCTGCGTAGAGTGCTGGTAAATATGGTAGTCCGGGTTTTCGTTTTCTCGTACATATTCACTAAAAAGGAGTTGTTGCCCGTCCCTTACGTACTAATACTACAACTTATTAGTTCGAAGAATTTAATGATTCATGTCGGAAACTGTTTTTACAACAGCAAATATTTTATTTGGGATATTTTAGCAAAATCATCCAACCTATGCTTGAAGATCAATTTTATTCATTATGATACATACTAATCTTATAGGTTCTATTCTAGAGTAAAGTGATGGATTTTATGGAGAGAACATGTGTTTCTTTATGGCTCACAAGGCTAGCATTACTGTAACTTGGAGTACATGCATTTTTACTCGGGATTATTGGAGGCGGCATGGGTGCTACTCTTCCGTATTCCCTCTAATATTTTCCCTTCAACATTTGATCCAGACAACTCGGTTTGAACAAGACGCCAGGCTAACGACACCCAAATCCTCAGGAATTGGAGGGAAAGCCGGCTCTTAACAGCTCGTTTGTGAAACACATCAATTGCCGCACTGAGACAAAGACGGGGAAAAGGCGATGGGATGGGGTTGCAAAGGGGGTTTAGGAAGAGTAAGGGGTAGTTGGGCGAGGGGGAGAGGAAGGGGGTTGGTCGGGACGTGGGGTAGATGAAAAGAGTGGTGGGGGACTGTGAGCTTGAGGAGAATCCGCTCGGCAACGTTGGGCCAGCGGACCGTATTTACCTCAGGTAGGTGGCAGCCAGTAGTTGGTGTAGTAGAACATCAGCAGAGGCACTCTTCACCGTCTCCGGGGGCGAAAACCTTTGTTCCCTCCTCATCCTCTGATATTTCACCGGCCATTGTTCCCGGGGTTTGAAGGAATGGGGGAGAGGACGCAGTCTTCCTTCTCTTTCTGAGCACCAATTTTATTCCTTTCACCACCTCACCTGACTCGCCTCCGTCTCTCAGCAATTCCTCGCCTCCTCACCCATCACCGAACCTTGTCCCCTTTATCGAAGGAATCAGTTGCAAACATTTTAGAATGTGAGAGACAACAATAGGGAAAAGTTGTTTCCTTCGCACAGTCTTCAAAAGTATTTATTCATGAAGAAGAAGAACCGAGTCCAAGAAGGAGAACTGTTCACATAGATAGAAGTGCACTTCGAGTGCGTTCCTTCATCCTTCCGATGGGGCATTAGACGTTGGACACCTTCATAGCTTTCAGAAAGATTAGGCTAATGCCACCGATACCAGGTTAGACAGATTGTTAGATAGATTATTAGATAGATTGTTAGATAGATTGTTAGATAGATTGTTAGATAGATTGTTAGATAGATTGTTAGATAGATTGTTAGATAGATTGTTTCTAGGGGGGGCTTTCGACAGGAGCCCTGGCACTTAGACCTTCTTTGTCCATTGTGCCAACCTCAAACCTGTCTGCAAAATGCAAACAGGGGACAAGAGCACCACGGAGAAGGTATGTATGGTCACCCATCCAACCGCCGCCGTCCGGGCCCAAATTTGCTTAACTTCGGTGATCGTACGGGAACCGGTGTGTCAATGTGGCTGGGCCGTTGCCCTACCGATACCCGGATACTCTCAATCCTTCCTCCATTCCCCCTATGAATCCCGAACTCACATAATTACGCAATTGACATCGGTTTTTGGTCGCCTTCCATTATAATCAATCAACCTAACAAACAAACTAGTGGTGGCACGGTTTTGAGAGATGTTAATTCTGCTGCCTTGAATGACAATGGATCTCATAGAAGACTGCTAAAGGAAAAAGTATTCCTTTACCGGGAACATCGATCCAGGAATCTTTCGCTTGTATTGTTAATGGGATTGAGCTGTGTCGCCCACTACGCTACCCAGTGCACCTGATCCTGATGTAAGCTTGACAGACGTCTCGATTAGTGAGTAATTTTCCGGGCCTTACAAGGTTTTTCTCGCGTTCAGAATTATCCTTCACGTGTCCCGCTCTTCGGTCTTATATGTCCCACCATCGCCACATGACGAGAAGTTGTCATATAATCTCTGAGTATACTTTTCTTACACTTATACAAACGTCACTTCACTGATGATAGTTTGAAGTTACGCTAAATATTAAACTGTATCTTCTTGCCATATCAATTTTTCACTTTTTCCTAAATGGAGAAAATGTTATAATCGTTATTTGCAGAAAATACGTCCCATTCATTAAAAATACAGAGAAAGTCATCAGTGACTCCTCCGATAAAACAAATGAATGCCCTAGAATTTAGAAGCTGAACTAATGAACAAGCGACATTGAACATGAATTGAAAAAGTCCGCTTGTATTTGACTATTAAATGAGGTCAAAAATAATAAAATGGTAGGGTCAAACCACAAATATTAATGATTTTGCATTTAAAATTATACTAATTTCTTTTCATATTTCTGTTTAACAATAATGCTCATTTAGTGTTTTCAAAATGAAAAAAATCAAACTAAACGAAGGTTTGGATAAACCCTGGCTTTAGTTTCATTTCGCATGCCTGTCCTTCTTCGCCTTGAATAAAGATTAGTAAAAGTTAAGTTACCATGGAAACATTCCGATTGTCATGACAGTTTCAGGGGGTTTTATTTGATCCAGTAATAAGGTAGGTACTAATGTGATTCATCATGAATAGCCCTAATATGAGGTAGATTAGGACTACGAATAAGCTATTTTTTTTAAAGAGGATAATATTTAATATACTGCATTAGAGTGCGTGATAAGCACCTTAGTGTAACATTTTAATATTGCCCGGATGAACATTGATGGATTTCCCTGTAGATTGACAAAAGGAAATGTATATTGGGCCAGGAACTGTGTACCACACGACCGTTAGTTCCAATTATTACTTTAACTTTGTCTTAGAAATCACTTTAGTGCGTTGTTTTATCCCCAGTTTAAGAAACTTATTTTTTCGACAATGGCAATGCTAACTGTAAAGGATATTTGAGGTAGGAATATCCTCTTGTTCAACTGAACCTTTCCTGGCCTATCCAATCAAACTTCATCTTCTTTCCTGTTGTCACCCACACTTTCCCTCACACTAATGATCATGACCATGAGTAGTTCTTACGACATAAGTACTGACACCTGGTGACGTTGCTTCAAAACGAATCTACAGTCGCGAAGAAAATGAAACGAATAATAGATATTGTAATGCTAATATCAACTCTATTTCTTAAGTAAGATGGATTTTCACAGATCGTAGGTATATGATATTTCTATCTAAAATCCTTCAAGAAAAACTAATTATTCATTGATCCGAAATCGATTCAGGGATTTAATTTTTGTTGTCTAACACCGGCAATCCTTTTCCTAAGTCAATTTTTTTTCTCATTGTTACGTAAGCTTTCTATTCTCCTTTACGAAGACTGAGCATTCTTTGATGCTATGTTTCCTACGACGCTGAGTGAGAGAGCAAGGCAAGTTCATACTCTATTGAACTAGTCAGCGGATACATGTCAGTAAGATTCATGGAAGTGTGGAGCATAATTGTGAGCAGTTTATAGTAACCCATTGCTACCATTTTCCTTTTGATATCTTAGCCAAAAGGAATTACTTTGAAATTAAAGCTATTCTAAAGTAATCGGTTGAATGAAGGTTAATTTATCTGCAGTTAAACTTCCAAATGGTCCTCAACAAAACAAATAATAATTTTTCAAGCTTGCAGTATAAAAGGTTTGTCCATAAAATCTTCAAAGGAACAAAATCTTGCCATCGCCATCATTTGTACAGAAATACTACTAATATGAGAGATGAACGGCCAGAGTATCAAGCATGTTTGAGCAATTTTATCCGGTCTTATAAGACATTGTTATTAAATCTTCCTGGAGGATACGGACCAATGCAGGGAATAGTTTTTCGGGTCTCCATCCGCGTTTATCCATTTTTGATGGACAATATTTCGCCAGCGTTCCAGCTGGCTTCCTCAGGTCCGTTGGATTGTCGATGTAGGATTGTCAAAAATGGATAAACGCGGATGGATACCCGAAAAACCATTCTCTTCATCAAAAAAACTCCGCGGAAGCCTTCACGAAAACGGACCAATGTGTTCATTAATGTTAGATTGTGTATATGTACAGTTTCAGCCAGCCTTGACTAGTATTAATTATAATTATAACTGTTTTTGTCCATCCTGTAATTATGTTTTTTCATGTTAAGTGGACTTAAAACACAATAAATAAATAATTACAGAATTTCGGGACCTATACCAAGGGACTGACATCATTGCCCAGATTACGAGTAGAAGGCTTAGATGAGCTGGACATGTTAGCAGGAGGGAGCCGGCCTCTATACTCAAGATGGTGGCAGAGAATGTTCCACGAGGCAGAAGACCATTGGTGCGACCGAGACTGCGTTGGGGAGACCAACTGTGGAAGAACATTGCGAGATTAAATGCTGCGCCTGAGTTGATGCAAGACCGAGTTGAAGGGCGGCGAGCTGTTGGTGAGGCCAAAAACCTTCTTAAGTTTGAGTGGTCACGTAGGTAAGGTAAGGTTATTAAATCTTCCGTCCCGAATGAAGTTAAAATGTATTGTTGAGCTCGGTGACAGTGAGGTAATATACTCCTCAGTGTAGCTCATCTAGGTTCAAAATTAATCCAAAATACCCTTCCTTAACTTTGGGAAGGTGTTCGTTCTTGCCAGAATTAACTAAATTAGTTCCAATGGAGATTAATATTTCTACATTTGTATGATTTCGTTAAAGCCGCTGCGAGGGTTTCACGGCAGAGAAATGGGTTTAAGGGTAAGCCACGAAGGAGTGACTGAATAATAGGGGTGAATGGGTGATTTGGGTGAAGGAAGGGACGAAAAGTTAGGTCAGTCTTTTGCTTTATATTTATTCTAGTCCCTTCATTAGAACGATGAGCATTATATTAATCATCACTGTTACCTCCGAGGATATCCAACGCTTCCATTTCCCGCAGAGCATTTTTGCCATATGAGGGACAAACGAAATGGCGAAATGGTGAGGTGATCGACAGCTGTGGTCATCTGTGCCATCAAAAATGTTTATAAGGTGTGAATTATTTGTGCAATGGAGAAATAGTGAGGAGTAATCCGACGTTGGCAATCGTCAGCTCTAGCAAAATACGTTTATCATTCCTCAGTATAAGTACCCATCCGACGGACGATGTACTCTTCTTGAAGTGCTCCCCCACATAGCACCCATGTAGGGTTTGGGATTCCATTGAAAATCCTCCACGGATACAGGAATTTGAACCCATGCCCTCTGGATGGGGAGCCAGTACTCTAGCCATCACAACAAACCGACTCTCTCAGGGGCTACTGGCTCATGAGACACATTCGTCCGGGGCTCTGTACCCTCTGTGCCTGCGGCCCGGCTCCGGTCTGTGGCCTTGCGGCTCGTGTTACACCATCACCCAACCCCTTTCCCTTTGCGCCACCCCCTCGTTATCGCCACCCCCCCCTTTCACTCCCCCTCCCCCGTCTCTCCCTCACCGTCACTTCCCTCTCTCTTTCTCTTGTTTCCCGATGCGAGAACACTCCCTGCCATCCATTCCATCAACCGCCACGGGCTCCCTCTCGCTCAATCAATCTTTCCTTCCTTCCGGGCCACCTATTCTTCTTCTTCCTCACCCTCCCCACCCCTCCTCCCTCCCCCGCCCTCTTACATCCCACCCCTCCCGCTTCCTTAATAGCGGCGGCGCAAACTCACCGCTCCTATTCCTCAGCATCTTTTTCTGTTCCCTCCCGAATCCAACACGTCCGCAGCCCCAAGGCCCTATTCATAGCCTTCAATTTAAATCTGTCTTTAGGAGGGTTTACTTAACCCTGGTATCAGGGAGGATTTGAATTACACTGAACGCTGGCATATTCGGTCTAGTCACGAGTTTTTACTTTAAGCGTTAGCCAACCCTATCATCGTTTTCAATTCGAACCTTTATATAAGACGGTTTACTTGGTCTCAGTGAGGATTTGAATTAGACTGAACGCTGGCATATTCCGTCTAGTCACGAGTTTTTACTTTAAGCGTTAACCAAGCCTGTCATTGTTTTCATTTAAAACCTTTATTCAAGAGGGTTTACTTAGACCTGGTCTGAGAAGTGAGAATTCGAATCGGACGAGTCGCTGACATCGGTTTGTTCACGAGTTTTAATTATAAACCTTAACCTAGTCTGCCGGTCTTTTTAACTTCTCTAAATAAAGCTGTCGGACTATATATACATGCATATGGATCACCATTCATCGCTACTATTTCACACTGTTCATTATCAGTCCGAAGGTTGGTTTGCCGCACCTCCTCCCTCCTCTCGTCTTTCGGATGAACGCCTTATTCTTTCACAAGTCTTCATTTTAATATTTCCATTATTTGATTGATGCATTTCATCCTTGATCACACTCTTTAACTGTCGTCATCAAGATTCTGTTATGTCTCAGAACGTGCTCAAATAGTTTGTTTTTCTGCTAAGCACATTTTTAAAACAAATACGTATTCTCTCCAACTCGCAGAACTTCATCATTGACGAAGAGTTCTCGGGTTTTCAGCCGAGTTAGGTGTTGAACTGCACCGACGTTTCAATGACTTTGTCTGCCGTCGTCTTCAGGGTGAATTGCAAGAGAAAGTCATCGAAACATCAGTGCAGTGTGGTGCAGTTCAACACCACAACCCTGCTGGAAACCCGAGAACTCTTCATCATTTGCATTCGCCGGGAAATACTTAGATCCTACTTCACCATTGACTATTCTCTTCACTTTTTTCATCACCATCATTCTTCTGCACACTCTAGGTAGAGTGATTTTATGGTGTTATTATCTTTGTTTTAATAAATGCTATCAGTCCTGGTTCAAGGTGGTTCCACCGTAAAATGACTTAAATGTCATTTTATTCATGTTCTGCCTACTTGTAAAAAAACTTGTCCTCTATCTGATATGAACAACAAAATAATACCTTTCCAAGCTATTTTATTCTATAATTGAACTTGAAATTACATTGTGTTCAATGGGGTAATGAGAGAAACACTGGGGAAAATGGTATTTTTCCATAAAATATAAATGCCATTTTCACGGAAAACTATTTATAAGAAGGAAATAATCCAGAGAAATTGAATGAAAATAAAACATAGGCATCTTACCACCTTATGTTTTTAGCTATTACGGAATTACTGCCGTAATTGAAGTCAAAATTCGGTAATTCGTAGGAAATGGCGCTGCAATCGGCTCCTATGGCTGGAAAAAAGCGCTAGTTTAAAATACATTCGTGGAATAATCTGCATTTTTTCTACTTTACTTTTGGTTTTCTGTGAGTAGCGCATTTCATCAGCGAAAGCAGGATTTTTTGGACAAAATATGAAAAATGTGGAAGTTAGTATTTGTGTTGACTCACACAGTCGTGGCCGAACCTCCTTAATTGAATCTCTAGATGATCTTCCTGAGACCTTCCCTTCACCTGGTCGTCGAGTGTTGTCACTCCTTGCAAGCGATTCAGTGAAGTGGAGTATACTTGTCGTAAGTTTGTCCCTAGCGTGGGGTAACTCCACTTAAATAACTTACTTAATTCTTCTTTTTTTTGTGTGAGTGTGAGCATTTGAGTGTGTGTGGTCCTTCATGCGGTTATTGAGTGCTGTCATTTCTCGCAAACGATTCAGTGAAGTGGGGTATACTTGTCGTAAGTTTGTCCCTGGCGTTGGGTAACTCCCCCTAAACAATTTAATAGTGTGCGTCCTACTTATTTTTTTTCTTGAACAGGCCTCACGACTCCTGTGAAAAAAACATTAGCGGGTTGAGTGATTATAACTGGGTGGTTTTTCCTACCACTGACTCAGTTTTAATTCCTCTTTCGTTTGTAAGCATTTGTGTGTGTGTGGCCCTTCAGGTGGTCGTTGAACGTGGTCTTTCCTCACTCACGGCTCAGTGGAGTGGAGTATACTTGTCGCAAGTTGGTTCCTGGCGTGGCATACTACACCTAAACCACTTACTTGGGTGTGCCTGACTTTGGATTTTCTTGAACAGGGGTCACGACTCCTGTCAGATAACTTCTAGCCGGTTGATAATTGTCACTCCCCCTCAAACCCCCTTCCTTAAGAATGGTACATTGTTCACGGTTATTGGAATTATTTACTTTATTGTATTTATTAGCCGTAAGATCTCACTCCCTTGTCATTCCTTAGACCTGTCTCAGACATGGTCTAAAAATTAGGAACGTGCGAACCGTTATAATCCAACCTTCCCACTTTCCGATCCACGCCCCCTTTTCCTTCCTCTCCGCGTATGCGCCAAGGGTGGATACACCACCTCCGCTTCGAAACCAAGGGAGCCGCAGCCCTTTCCCTCTCTCTCCCTCCCTTCTCTCCTTTGGTCGTTTACTTTTTTCAGCTCAAAACTTTCCCGCCCTTCGTTTGCGGAGGTGCGAAAACGTCAGAGCTATCCCAATCCTAAGGCACCGCCTCCTGCGCTCCCAAATTTTCAACCTCCGCCTCACGTTCACATTTTCCAACTAGGACTCCCTTCCTCCCCCCCCTTCCCCTCACTCAAAGATCCCCTCCCCCACCCCACATCAACTCCCCCCCACCCTCTGGTGGTGTGCGGAGTTGTCAGTTGCAAATGGCGATGAAACTCGTCGGCACTTTCTCAGCTCTAGCCCGAAAACTCCTTTTCTCCGACCGTTTCTCTTTTTCCATCAACCGCCCGCCCACCCCCGTCTCCTCTTCCTCCCCCCATTCCCTGCCTCCCCTTTTCTCCCTTCCCTCTCTCTCTCTCTCCCGAATAGTCGTAGAATTTCCTCCCACAATTCCTCCCTTCGCGAGAGCCGTCTCGCTCCAAAGCCGTCCCATTATTTCCTCTCCCCGTTCAATGTCGTTTTATGCGCGTTCCGTTTTCGTCACTCCGTTCTTACTTCCGTTTTCCTCATTTTTCAGCTCGTCCGCTTTTGATCAAAATCTTCCCAGAATCCTGCTGTGCAACCTTTTCCTCTACGCTCAGATTTCAGCTTCATTCTACAGGGTGTATTTATTTCGTTCATTTTTTGTCTATTCTTTTGCCGTATTATAATGAAATCTGAGGTATCCTTAAATACCAGATTTCTACATTCCCGAGTCTGATATTCAGGTCTATCACTCCTCTTTGCATTGGAAATTGGATGCATTGCCTCTAATTTCAACTAATCTATTGTTCACTCAAGAGACAACAAGAGGTTTTCACAGCCCATTTACTTGCAAGTTTAAACCGAAGGAGTAGGAAAAGCTTTGTCCGTTATCCTCTGACCCTGAATGCCTAAGACGAAAACACTTCAATGAAGGATCTTAATACCTGGAGGTCATTTTAACAATGGATTCTTAATCTTTAGAACGTAATACGAGTAGAATTACCACGGAGTTTACGTTTCTCGTTTTTAGTGTGTCGTTTTTTTAGTATGCATCATTTAAAATTAGTCACTTTACTAATTTTCATTACTTTGGTAATAAAATGGTGCATTACATATTTTTTACTTAATGAATTGGAATTTCACGTATCAAGTTTCTGGGCATGTATGCCATCCATTTGTTTGTTTTTTTATTGAAATATCTTACCGGATGTGTGAAACCGAAAATAAGTTCTCGATCGAGTTTTTATCCCAAATATTATTGCATTTTTCATGTAAATTTACCGTGTATACATGACTGCTATAATATTTCATATCATTGTTATATTTATTATATGAAGGGCATTGTAAATAGTATTTATTCCTTGAAGAACTGATGCGCATAGAGATGTGAGTGATTAAGATCATCAGAAAATATTAACAATAATTAGTGTTTAACTTCTCACTTCTCGATTTGTGCAACATTTTACAATTTTTGGATCATATTGGTCAATTATTGTAATTTGTTATTTTTTATAATTGACATATCTTCATTTAGTGTATTCATCAGCCTTTTGAACGCTATGATGCAGTGAAATAAGTTTTTCATTTTTTAAAAGTCGTTTTATCGGTTATCCCTCCCTTTTCAATTTATGAGGTGCCACTTTCATACATCCTCATACATTCAAAGTTTCACCGCAGATGGTCTATAGGCCGCTTTTAATACCCACATGAGCTTGTCATACTGCCAAGCTGTATATTTGTGAAATTTGGAAGTGTATCCACCACCACCTGCCAAGTATCGTTCATGTGTTCACACGCGCAAACTCTTTTACTCTGTGCATTCGTAAACTATCAAGCTTCATTCACTACTTGGCGAGGTATAAAGAAAAAAAATCGGAACAGTCAAGTATATCAGTGGAATGGACGGCCTTTGAAGAAATACTTGCTGGTCTCTTGAGTGTATGACGAGTTGAGCCATGAGAGCGCCATGCTGCGGTGAAGCTCTTTATAGGTGGAGCGTCCCTCTTCTTCAGGAAGGCGGCGCCATTTTGTGATTTTTCCTCCCGCGCACCAGCACACCCGCCCAGCCAGCGAGCGCCAGGCACCACCAGCGCCCTCCCCCGCCACCTCGGGACTTCCTCCCTCCGCCTCATTCCTCTCCACCTCCGCCGCCGTCCTTCTTTCCCTTGGCGCGCCTGCTCTCACCTCCTCGCCTTCTTTTCCACCCTTCCACCACCCATCCCTTGCCCCCGCCCTGCCTCTTCACTCTCCACCCCCAGTCCCTTTCGCGCCTCGCCCGGATTCTAATTAGAAAGGCTGTGGGGGCCGAGTGAAGGTGGGGGCGGAGGGGGGCAAAAACCTGAGGTAGCTTCCTGTCATCCAGAAGGATGGGCACCCTCCCTCACTCTTAATCATTCCTTCTCCTTCCCACCTCCCCCCCTCCCTGCACACACACACACGCACCGCGCTATTCCTCCTGCCCCCAACCCCAAACTCCTCCTGCTCAGAAACAACCCCCACCTCGATCCACCTCCTCATATTCCTTCTCCCTTAAACTCCCTCCCCTGCCCCCATTCTTCTTCTTTCTCCCCTTGGCTCTTTTTCAACCTTCCTCCCGCCCCCCCCCTGTCACTCATTCCTCCTCCCCCCAGCACTTCCCCCTCCACCTCCCTCCGCTAACATCCATTTCTATCTTCACCCTCCCGACCCACCGCGTTATCACCCCTAGTAATCGCTTACCTCAAACATCCCTCCCGCTTTTCCCTCTCCGCGTCCCACCCTCCCGCCCGAATTTCTCTCTCCCTTCTCCTTGAACCTTCCTCCTACTCATACCTTCGTACCATCCTTCTTAAGGCGACACCCCAACTTGCATTTTTCGCCGCGAGTCAAAGGCGGTTCCGGGCGGCCAGGTTGCGCGTGCAATTCTCGCCCGGCCAAGACCTTGTATTTTCGCTCGTTCCTCGACAGTTCTCTCCGCTAGCCGTCTTCTTTTCTTGCTCTACTTCATCCCTTCCCCTCCCCTTCACAAAGAGGCCGTGTTTCGTGTCGTTCAAATGATAAGGTGTGCTCCTTGAGTCTGATACTAATGGAAGGACATTTTTAATGCATCCATCATCCTCTCTCGGCATTGTTTGCACACAAATCTACTTCGTTGGTAAGATATAAAAATATTTTTGCATTTCTCTTAGGGAAATTATGCCGTAGACCTTGGTCACCTTCTTCAATAAATTTCTGAAAAAAATTCCTCCGTGGCCATTAATACGTCCTTGGTGTACTGTAAGGTAAGCTCTAGTACCTACTTATCTTATTGACCTTCGACAGGTAGAAATATCAGTAATTTGGGATAGGACCTCGGAAATCACTCGTGAGAGGTTAAAAAATATGTAAGACGTCAAAATATGTTTTGAGCTCTAAAACCCCTCAGAATTTATCTTATTCATGTGCGATTTTTTTCATTTATTTGATATGGCAGTGAAATATATTTGATGCAAAAATATTCTCAACACTGGACAAGTTGAAAAAATGAGTTCATCAGCTATCTAAAAGACAGTTGAGGCCTTGCTACGGTATCATTCGGTAATGGTTGACGAATTAAATATAGCATTCATTGATAAGCTTCTGAGGACGACAATGAAAGAAAAGAGATGAAAGTCGGTGTCTGGGTGTTGAAATTGTATTGCGTTTGTGGACGATGGAGCTACTCCAGCAGAGTAGATAGACGTTGTGAAGGTAATCCCTGGACGAAATTGAGAATGTAAAGCAGGTTGAATGAAAACAAATTGAATGAAAGGTCAAAGCATGGTGGTCTCTTAGTGAAGAAAAAGGGATGTTATTCAAGGTTAAACTAGTTATGGGCATATCGAATAATAGTACACTTTGTATTCTATTTACTATGTATATTTTATATATTTTGTACATTGACAGCGATGTCAACACTGATGATAGAGGATAAAATATTTCATTCATTTATTTTTAACGGGTGAGGAAGTCATTACTCAAGGAAACGAAATATAGAAATAGACTAACTTAACTGAAATAAGTACTGACGTCAATTGTGATAGGCCTGGAAGTCTTGTTGAGGCTCATAAAAGTAATTCTGGGTGTTCATAGTGGTTCCTAAATTGGCTGCGACATTAAATTTAAGTAACTGTAAGAAGTATGACATGCATATTGTAGCATTGATGGCGCATCAACTTGGTTTTAAATGACTGAAATGTTCAGCAATTAACATACCTTAATTTTCTTATCTGTATTAACTTACCTGGCCTTTTATTCATACATTAGTCTTTCACTTCACTCATTTTTTTCAGACCGTACGGTGAATGCGCCTTCGAAACAGAAGCTTATTTTTGCGATTATTCAAAAATAACTGTGGTGAGTAATTAATTTATTTTCAAAAATGGTTAAGAAAGCATACAAAGTACACAATGTTAATTTTCTCACACTATCTATGAGTAACACATTCCTCATTTTTTCAAAGGAAGTCTGTATTGAGAACATACCCGTGCCATTTCCCATAGTAAACGGCTTGTATTTTTTGGCAAATATCTCGTAATGTAGTAAGGTAATTGACTGATTTTGCTATCTTCGGAAAGATGATATTTTTATAATATGGCCAAATTAATTGTGTTTTATGTGAAGTGATATCTCGCTCAAACTACTTTTATATCACCCGCAAGATCATAAATGTTTATGATTGTTCTCAAGTAACATTGCGAATAAGAATTGATCCCTTTTTGAGCGTCATATAAATGCTACTTTCCCTGAATGATATTTAAGGAATAAGTCCTCTAGTATTTTGGTGATTTCCTATTTTTAGAGACAACTGAGAACATTGTTCAATAACCCTTGATTGAATCATATTTGGCATTGGTACGTCAATGGCATGGCTATATGATTTGCTTTATTCTCGAATGAAATGCCTGATGAAGAGGTTTATTGCATTTTGCCCGAAGTCATTACGACGATCCCTTTGAGCGCGCAATTGGTTCTCTCTAAAATACCGCCCATGACAAGAATTCCAATATCACTCAGACTCTCAGCCCTCAAGACGCCGTTCGATTAACTTATAATGTGTTGCCTCTCGATGAAGTGCTTTTGATGAGAGCATTCGATGTTCGTTCTCCTCCAAGATATTTGTCATGATTCAGCAGTTCATACAGTCAGAATAGTCGAGAATTTATGAATGAATAAGCATGCCAATGTAAATGCTAATGAGACAATTAGTCAAAGAGTACTAATACGCTTTTGAAGGAAACACAGGGATGCTTGGATAGCACTATTAATGTTCAGTGCCATAATAAGTCTCATTTTAATCAAAGTTGTGAGAAATCTTAATTATTTTCGTTAAATATTTAACCCTCTTATGCCCAACATACCTTTAAGCCGTGTTTACACGATGCATTTACCCGCGCAAGTACGTGGCTGGACAGATGCGTGAACAGATTCACCAAATTAGAACAGGGGCTATTTTCTGTTCACGCATTCACGCATTTGCGCAATTTTGAGTGTTTACACGGTGTAATTTTGATGGTGATTGTGTTCACGCATCTACCCGCGCGGGTAAATGCATCGTGTAAACACGGCTTTATATTATATAACCGATTTTCTGCCATACTTACCCATTCGTTGTCACTCAAAGACGGCCAGTATATAGCGGAGGGCTTAATTTGAATGGGAATATAGTCGCAATCAAATTTTCAACTCCATCTCATCTTTTCAGTCAAGTGGTTTGTTGGAAACGCTCTTAAGGGAATTTGATTTAAACCTCTTTCCGTAAACAGTTAAATTTAACCCTTGAATCGTTTAATTTTTCCTTTGCTGTCTCATGGTACCTAGCTTCTTGTACTTGAAGGACTGATATAATAGGGCGAATGGATCGGGGAATTTGTTTTTTTTCTGCTTTATCCACTGCTCGCCACGTCCCCCTCAGTAGAAAGACTTCGAGAACGGGCTGAGATATGGTGAAAACGCCTTGGGAAGTGGAAGTAAGGTAAGACATGCGCTTAGTTTCTTCCGAGTCTTCACAGGAAAAAATAAGTTGGTGTTTAGAAGTGTGCGAGTGAACAAATATTATTACTGAGAAGTATTTTTCACGTTTTCCAGCGGTGTGTTCTCAGAAGTGTCGTGTGTTTTAAGTGCAGTGCCACTGAGTGAATGTTTTCAAGTAATAAGACGAAACCCAATGAGTACTTTCATCACACATCGTACTACAAGTTTAATCAATAAGTGCTGCGAGTAAGAGTCAGTGATTTCGAAAGAACATTTTACGGAGTAGAACCATTCCAGCTCATCATTTAACGGTAAGAATATGTTCATGACATTCGTGAAAATGCTTAAGCTACCAATTTAAACTTTTTGTTGTTAAAATCTTAGTATTTTGTGGATCCGAGGAGAAATTTTCCCCAAATATTTTCGTATCGAATGCTTTGTAGATTTAGTTAAATGCCGTACATGAAATAGTGGTCCGAAAATTCTTTGGAAATAGGATGGGTAATGAACTATAATAGAGGTAACCATTTTGAATAAAAAACTATGTACTTTTCCACAATTTATTTTAAAACGACGACCGGTTTCACCTTAATAAGGCATCTTCTGGCTAATTAAGGTGAAACAGGCCGCAGTTTTAAAATAAAGTGTGGAAAAGTACAAAGTTTTTAAATTCAAAATGGATATCTATCACTTCCACGAAGTCAAGCCTGAAACAATAAAATTTGTAATAGAGTTGGTGTCTCGCTAAATCTTCTGTTTCCTAAGTGGTTTAGTAATAATTCGTCATTAGTCTTACCACGCATTTAGTAGTATTTGAGATTTATTTCTAATGAAAATTTATTATTTTAACCCGCACTAATTTATATATTTACAAGGTTGTTTTTATTTTTTGGCATGCGTATTTCTAATAATGTATGGGTATATGTATCATAGTGTCCAGTCTGGGAGAAAATTAATTTCACCTGCTTCCCGGTCATTTTATACCACCTATTTCACTTATATTGCCACGCTAAATCTGCGCATTGGTACTAACCTTTCATTTTCTTCATAAAACCTTTTTATTTCGTAAAGTATTCACTTAAACCTGTGATGTGAATCTCTTCATCGACGCCATATTGGAAAAACTGCCCTTTTCCTCCTATTTCCTCCAGACGGCGCAGCGGTCGAGCAGTTTCTTCATTTTCTATACCCACCACCCATGAGTATACCCGCCTTGAACCTACACTCGAACACTGCCGTTTGTAAACTAGCCGCGCTTTACGACGCGTTACAACTTTGAAGAGACTACAACTACAACCCCCTCCAATCATCTACCCTCTCGGGGGATATTTTTCTTTAGAAAAATACGCTACAACTTTGAAGAGACTACAAATACACCCCCATCCAATCATCTACCCTCTCGGGGGATATTTTTCTTTAGAAAAATACGCTACAACTTTGACACCCCCCTCCAATCGTCTACCCTCTCGGGGTATATTTTTCTTTAGAAAAATACGCTACAACTTTGAAGAGACTACAACTACACCCCCCCCCCCCCCAATATCTACCCTCTCGGGGGATATTTTTCTTTAGAAAAATACGCTACAACTTTGAAGAGACTACAACTACACCCCCTCCAATATTCTACCCTCTCAGGGGATATTTTTCTTTAGAAAAATACGCTACAACTTTGGCCCGCAACCTTGTTCGGGGGGTGCGTAAAGGCCATGTGGTAGACGTGAAATTACTCTCTATCCCTCTAGCGGGACTTCCAAACATCTCGGAATATGGCGTCGAAATATCACGAAAATTACACGATTTTCGTCATCTTCAAATTTTCTCAAAAACTGCGAATCTCACGCCTTTTTTTCTTACATTTTATAACTGCGCAGTCCTTTCACTTTCCTTTCCCATTCATCGAATAACCCTTACTTTTCTACGATTCTCGCACAAAAATTTCTCCCAGACTGGACCCTATGTTACCTTTACCAATGTATGAATTGTATTTTTTAGAATTGGGTTTGATTCCATATAATGTTGGCATTTTAATATGCATGCTTTAACATTTCTCCTAATGTCCAAACGTTACGATTTGTAATTGGTGTAGATATCGTGATTACAACGCACAGGACAGTAAAGTCGAATTAAAAAAAAAATTAATTAAAATAGAACAGCCGGTGCCTGATTTGGCTAGTGAAACTTATTAGAAGTGAAAAAGATCTGTGTATTAATAATTTTCATAGGTCAACTCTGTCCTTCAATTGTGTCCTATAGTCGAGTATGAGAGTGATAGTCGTTCAGAGTCTGGGAAGTACAATTTCAATTAAATAAATTTAAATATTTTAAATGCTTACTCTAATTAATTAAATACTTTCATTTTAATTAGTTGCGTAGAATTAAATAATTGTTTATCAATCTTTAATTAATGTCACCATCTCAATTTTTAACGGTTTTGGTGAACAGCCAATCAGAACAAGGCTCGGACGAATGCTGAGTAAGTTAAAAATTTTCGGCATTCGTGTGTATTTCTTACGCGAGTGTGGACTCGTGGAATCCATGCAGAGAAATATAACGGCATTAAAAAAAAACATTTACTGCTACGGTGATTAAGCTCCACTGGAAGGAACACGCGCGAGAACTTACTGAATGTTGAGAGGTGTCTCCATGTGACTTCATAAGGACTTTCGTGATGGAGGGACCCCATCCGGACAAGGAATCTGTAAGTTTAAAATCATTTGCAAATATTTTCTTCTTATTGCAATGTTGTAGTGCAATGATTGTTAAGGGGTTTCAATTTAATGCAGTGTTGTGGTACTATGTCTACAACAAGAGGAAGCAGTCTTTACTTTCCAAATTTGTATCGCGTAAAACTGTTCTGGAGAATGCACAAGTAGACATTGTGTAATCTGTATAAACGGTTTCAGTGGGTATATACTTCCAGCAGTTTGCAATATTCTTTATTATTAACACAAGTTGTGTACAGTTTCGGTCAATATGTATCCAAGCAACGAAGGATTCCTTGTTTTTTCTTGGCTATGATTATCAGATTAATTTTGTACGCTAATTTATTAACATTTCACTATCCTGCGCTGCTATTGTGTGTTTGTATTAAGGATGAGTCGATTCCCAATGTCGATTCTCGATTCCACCGATTCTCAGGCTTTAAGGCAGCTTTACACATGGAAGTTGACTTCTATGGAAGTAGCGAGTGCAGCGAAGTATCGATTTATATCGCTACTTGCATGACACAGCTCTGCTTACACATTACTTCCGGTTTACCCGCAAATAAATGAATAGTGGAACTAAGGAGGCGAGAGGAGGTAAATTCAAAATAACGAATATGGCGTACCAACTCCAAATGCAAAGAAGAAGACGAGCTATTTTAGCCGTAGCTCTTTTGGATACTACGAATATACTATATTATACTCAAAATATGCCCAGCTTATTTTTTCGAAATATATCCATCATACACTCAAAACATGCTTATCGAAAAATTGTGACCATTTACCCACCACATTAAATGTATTTCATTACAATGAATTTGCAATATAACTAATTATGATGTACAAATACTCTGATATTACACTTTCTTGTCACGACATTGCAGTGAATGCATTCACTACAGACTTACTTGCTGCCTAATGAGTTAGCACTCCCTTCGTCCATCGATAGAAATTAACTTGCCATCTATGAAATATAACTCCCACAATATACATACAAGATTCGATGAACATTCTATGCCAGAAAAAAAGATTATCCATATAACGTCCCAGCATTCACATTTGTAGAGCCAGCCAAACTTGGAGGGCAGGATGCAAAGACAGGGTTAACCTATTTACATTCAAACACATGAAGAATGCCTTTCCCCGTAGGTAATGAAAAAATTCAGGCTCTTTACAATACTTTTAAAAATAAATTATGATGTACAATGAAACAGATATGAGCACACAATGGAAAAATAATAATAAAAACCATCGACCAGGGTATGGCTCCATCCTTTCACAAAACACTATCATAGTCTTTTAATCACAGTCAAATTATGAGTTCGATAGGATTGATGAAATCCGTAACTCTTGGCGAAACCACTTAGTTCGTAATTAATATGACTATCTTAATTAGTGGCAATCCTCCAGAAAAAGTTTGCGTATGCTAAATGGACGACGAGATTATACACAAAGGATTGCACATAAATTACACATGGAAAATAACGCCACTAGAGCAAAAACAAACCAATTTGTCACTCACATCACCCACATTACTTAAAACAACTGTTTTAAATTGATATTTCAGTAAATACTTCTGGTTACTAACTTGATTTATCGGGAAACAAAGCCACCAAATTTTCACAACAGAAAGTAAACAACGGCGAATCACAAGTCTGTGGACGTTCAAAAGTGAGCCTACGCGCTTGCGAAATAGTTCCGTCGTATTGTGTAATGAATTCTGTTGCAAACTGAGTTAAGAAGAGTATTAAACTAATTTTTAATTCAAACCAGTTGAAAGACATTTTTGGAAGGTAACATCAACACAGCTTTTAATAAATTACTAATTTAATATATTAACCAGGCAGAAAATTTCACCGGAAGTTTTGCAATACTATCGCTGAATCGAAATGCTACTTGCAGGCAAAATTTTAGGCAGGCAGGAAGCCAGTCTATTTTCCTTGCAAGTGCTAACCGCGGTCGATTAGTTCCGCAATCGACCCCTACTGCCATGGAAGTACGTGCTTACACATCGAAGTACCACTTACAAGCGACTTGCAAGGCTACTGTCATGGAAGTAACTTCCATGTGTAAAGCCGCCTTTAGAATCTGTATTGAGAATCGATCGCCTAAACTCGGTTCCGATTCCATAGATTCCAGATAGAAAAATATTTCAAACATTGGTTATAAGCTGAGGATATATTTGCTATTTTTCATTAAATACACTTTTTGAGCGACTTAATTGTTTTTGTTATTTTATTCCCGCCAGTAATTGAATTTAAATAACAGTGGTACGCTACTGGTACATCAATATCCCACATGATATTAGTAATAAGAATCGATGGAATCGAGAATCGATTTGAAAGAATTGGAATCGGAATCGAAAAAAAGTGGAATCGACGCATCCCTAGTTTATATTAATCTCACTCGTATCGTTACTACTCTAATCTTAAAAGAGAATGAAGAGGAACATTCTAAATTAACATCAATGTTTGAATATTACCATAGAGTAAGTATATACTCTATGATATTACTTAATGATTAGGAATGAAAAAAATGAGAGACTCGAGTTTAGGAAGTAACTGAGAACGACATTTTAGGAGACTAATTATGTAAAATGTGAATGTAATGAGACAAAATGAGTTGATGGGCATCATTATTGCCATTAATATAGGCCACTATTTGGATTCGTGTATTGACGTGCACGTTTCATAGACTAGTCTGGTTCTCAGTAATGCCATGGTTGATCAATTGTGGCATCTCTGTACTCGCGCCTCTTAATCTAGATTGTTTGCGTACGTAATGTTTTAAAGCTGATCCACTTTAAAGCTTTTATTCTGCCATCCGTTATAATTCGCTTATCAATTTTTTGGAGTATTTTCCAATATATTATCTTTCTGTAAGACTTAACAGAAGATTCGGTTAGCAACCGCTCTAAAATTACAAAATTGTCAAACACCATGGGTACGTTTTATTTGTTTGCTAGCTATGGCTGACTGACTTACTATCGTACAATATTTAATATCTGATTCAAGTAAATCGTCATGGTGAAACTGAAATCCACACATGCCGTCAAGAACTGGCTATTGTGCTTCATTGTTTGTTTTTGTTGCAAAAGAAATATTACGCACAAAATAATGCGATGCAAAATGAAAATCGGCGATCAATTACAGCGGTTTATACAGTCTAGAACACAGAAGCTGCTTCCCTGTAAACCAAGATCTTTTTTTTAGCTTGCGAGTTGAAATGGGAAGCCTTTATTCCTTGGATGACTACGCAAGGGATTTCTCTATATTCTTAAAACGATAAAAATGTCATTCCATATGCTTAAAAATAATCAGTAGTCGTCCTGGACAGAGTGCGGAAGTTGAAAGGGAAGGTGGCTGGCGAGTCAAATGTGTTTCCCAGGCAGTCCTTGTCTCGCCGTCTGGCGGCTGTCGCATTTTTCTCCTCCCTGGGAACGTCCGTCGAGGGTGTGTTGCCGGCCTCCTTAGGGGCCAAAGTTTCTCCAAGGTCGAGATGCCAAAGTTTCGCATCTCAGTCCAAAGGGGGAGGGAAGTGAGAGAGGGAGAGATTGGGTCACACTGAAGTGGGTGAGGGAAAGTGAGGCGGGATGTGTTCGTGTGAGTGAATGTGTTATGTTGGGTTTCAAGGGGCCAGTGCGTAAGTTCCATGGCCTCTCTCGCATTCGTCGTGCCTCTTGTGCTAAAGCGTACGTCTGGTCGTGTGTGGGTGGGTAGGCCTGTGAAGCAGGAGGAACGGAGTGAGGGGTGTCTCTTTAAAGGGGAAGTTGAGGTACTGCAAGTGAAAGCGAGAAACATGCAGGCAATGAAGGAATTGGCTCAAAGTGAGCCGTACATACTACTGCATTGCATTTTTACGGCTTCGGTGACTTTTTCGCCACGCCTTTGGTGTGATCCATTTGCGGTGATTCGGTGTGATGTCCGTCGACACAGCCCATATGATTACCCTCAACTGTGAGTACATCAATTTATATCAGCTTTGAAGTTGACAAAAAGTCTTTCTTTACTGATTGTATCGCATGTGCACCGTAATTTTCGAGTTGAGTACAGAAAAGTGCTCCAGTTATACTTTGAGAAATCCAAAAGTTGCCTTAAAGTAACCATTTTACCGTCATTTTTTTCCATGCAAGAAGATGGTGATGGAATTAAAAAATTGATTTCATGAGTGAAAATTGAATTGAAAAACGTAAATAAAAAGTTTAAGTTACTTTTAAGATATGATAGCTGTTTACTCGAAACTATGATCCCTTTTTCTTTCTGAAATCGCTAAAAATATATTCCTTTTTCTTTCTGCATGTGCTCTTACATTTCAATCGAAAGATTCGCGTGCGATTAAAGCTCCTTAGTTGAATTTCCTTATCATTTAGAAATCGCAGTTTGTCTATTCAGTAACAGTCGAATATGTACTTAAGTTAAAATTTAACGCTCCCAGAAATAAACTGAGAAGTACTTCCCAAATAACGTCATCCCCATGTCTTCGAAGTCTGCTTCATAGGACTACCATTTGACATTACCTCCGACCCGATATGCTTCTGTCAATGTGAATGAAAGTTTTCATCGTCATAGGTATCGTACCAGTAAATATATAAAATCTTGGTCACTCATGCCGTCTCTCAGTGCATGCTCTATCCATATACACCTATGCTCAAAAGATATTTCTGGAATTGAAATGGCACTAGCTCACTCTCTTTCAGCGATAAATAAATGAGTGCTTTGAAGGAAGAGAACACCAAAGAAAGATTTTGGCATAGTTATGTGAAGTAATACGACAAATACAGGGGAGTCTTCCATTAAACCAGTTTGTACCGGATCTTTTATGTGGTATTAGACGTCGGCATTCCAATACCTGACCTTGTGGAAACCTTGTGAAGACTTAACTGACTTCGTTTAGTTCTTGCATGATTACCATTATTATCGTTGTGCTAGAAGACCCTCAGTGACTATTGCCATTTAGCTGTGAGAAAATCTTTCGTCGTTACTAAAAATTCGTATCATAAAAAAATAATTTAATGATGTACTTCTTTACTCTTTTGCTACAGCAATGTAGGTGACAAAAAGCATGGAAAGTGTAAATTACTGGCTCTATGTCAGCAGCATGGATATTCTCTCCAGAGTCATGCGGCCATATAATTATTAATAAGAATAACTTAGTGGTTGACGTTTTATCATGTTAAATCGCGTGATTTTGCCCCAATAAAGACTTCCAGGGTCATAGTTGCGTTTCTGCGATCGATCAATTTACGTAATGTGCAGTTACAAGCAGTTTACGATACATTTCTCATCCTCACGGAGCATTTACGATACGGAGCGTTTTACGAGGGCGTAGTAGTATCAGGTGCTCCTTCGCGGTGGGGTACGCCTGTTTTGAGGTCGTGGGAGACTACTCGCGCTTTTGAGCGCCGAGTCACACAATCCAGCGGCGGCATCCATATAAACATGGCGCGCGCTCACCACGCTCTGAGATTCCCACACCTTAAACCCAAACACACATGAGAGGCAGTCACTCCTTCCACGTCACGTGTTCCGAAATCCTTCGCTCCTCTACCTCCTCCTGCGCCCCTCCCCCCCACCACTACTCCTCTTCCCCACCCACCCTCCCTTCCCCGTTCCCGCTCTCCCCTACAACTACTGAACCACACTTTAAGGTATCGAGTTTGAGCGAGATAGTTGCCTAGTCATAATGGAGACCATATTCGAATTTTATTTTTCAATTTAAGCGTCTGTAAGAAGCATTAAGCAAATATTGTAATATTATTGGTGCAAAAATATAGTGAAATGTGACAACGATTCTAAATAATTATATAGATACAAATACATAAGTCTCTAAACTGACTCATTTTTTCACGAATGGTGAAATTGACTTCAAAATAGGTTTTATTTGAGGTTCTGTGCAAATTACTGCGTTGAGTAATTGTTTAATTTTTGTAAATAGTTGAGAAGACGTACAAAATACACAGCTTTAGTTTTTTGACAAAATCTAGGTGTTTTAAATTCCTAATTTTTCCAATATTCTCCCTCTCGAGAACACAGCTGTAATCTATCCCATGTAAAACAGCTTGTATTTTCAAAAAGATTTCACGAAAAGTAGTTCGGGAAAGGGTTAGTATTTTGATATAAGAATTCAATCCGTTCTGGCGTAACTTTGTGTAAGTCCATTTTCAAATAATGACAAGGTTAACTATGTTTAAATCCACAGAGTATTTTATTTGTACAACTAGTTTCAACGCTACGGCGTCATCATCAGGTACTGATGTACATCGTCACAAATCGTACGGCGTCATCATCAGGTACTGATACAGTACCTGATGATGACGCCGTAGCGTTGAAACTAGTTGTACAGATAAAATGCTCTGTGGATTTAAACGTAGTTGACCTTGTCATTATTTGTTTTTGATATAATTTGAAAGATGAGTTTTTTCTTCAAAATTAGGTATAGGTAGTTAAATCAAAAAAAGGTAGTTAAATTTGATTTTGAACACGTGTTGTGGCTAAAAATGACCCATCCCGTCCTTCTAGTGTTAATTTGAAAAGGGGCCTCATTTTCCCACTGCACCCCATAGACGTGCTTTCCCGCAAGAAGACTACTCACTCGCAATGCACAGGCGCACAAACGCACATTCTCTCAAACGTCATGGAACACATTTAACACGCGAGGTGCGTGGCACGTGAGGGACTTGTATTTGTTTGGGTTGAGGAGGAAAGAGGGAGGGGGTGAAAAAGGCCTTCCTTCCCCGAGTGGCGCCTGCACAAAGCTCGCGCAAATTAATGGCGCGGCGATTTATTATTTGGCTTCATATAGTAAGACCAATCCCGGTAATGCGGGCATCTTATTATGTACGGCTAATTAATGCACATGCCTCTCTCCCGCTAAAGATGCCCGGAACATTGCGGGGACGAGCACTAGGTCAGAATAAGCATGAATTTATTCTCGACGCAAAAGGTTTCTATTCTTTGACTTTATTCTTAAATCTCACTCAGTAAATAACAATAATAACTCATTATAATGATGTTCATTACTCACAAGCAATATACATAAAATACAATGTCAAAAGAGGGAGCTTTAGGTAACCTAGAAGAAGAGTCTGTATTGAGGTTACCATCAAAATAAATAAGTAAATGACCATAAATTGTTACTTAACATGAAGAAATATACCGAAATTTTAAATTTAATTCCCTTACAAAATATGTCTTCAAAGATTTTGATGGTTAAAATATCAATATTTAACATTTTTTTAAATGAACTTTGTTTAATGTCAAGTTGCTTTTTCAAATGACTCAATATTTGAATGAGGTCGAAATCCAATGCTTATCTATTTTTTAAAAGTCTTCCATATTCACTTAGTATTATAAACCGCAATTATTGAAGTTCTTTAACTTGCAAAGGTACATTATTGTTCTTTGCACTATTTTCAAGGTTATTCGATCATGATAAATTTGATTTAAATTCATTGCGCCTAGTGATGCACAACCGCTCTAGCGCAATAATTATAGTCACCAACTTTATGCATTCATTTTCTTTCTGTACCTACCATTTTTCCCCTAGATAGGCTCTTTTTCTGCATATTCAAAGTAGAATCGGAGAAGAAGCGGATTTTTCATCAAAGAGAACAAGAAACATTAATTTGAGAGGCAGTTCAATGAAGATATACTGTATAATATACTTTATGTGATATTTATTGCATCTACAATAATTATTTGGTTCTAAATCTATAAATACAGTTTTACATGTCTTGAGGCCGTATTGCAGCTGATTATTGAGCGTATTCAGTACCGTAAGACAAGTGTTGCTGATTTTCCAGAGTGAAAAACGCAAGCGTCATTCATTATCTGATTGGAGATTTTGTTTATTTTTTAAATTGATATTAGTTTTTTGGGAAAGCACTTGTAAATTTACCCTAATTATTACCTTGAAATAATAATAATGATCTTTTGCAACCACATATTTCACTCAAGGAGTTAACCAAAGTTGGTACATCAATCTGGTTGTTAAGAGTATGCAACTAAAATAATGTAGGTCAATTATTATAAAAGATTATGAATGTATACTCCATTGGTAATAAAAATGTTTTTATTTTCCTAAGGTACACATCACCAGTCTCAGCGGAATCACATACATCGGTTAGAGCTTGAGTAAGTACCAATTTTATTTTTATGCTTTTCCTTGTGTAATGGTTACACTTCAACACATTTATTTTAGTATTCTTGTCCATAAAGGCTTTGTTTAAACTATTTGAGTGAGTGAATACCCTTTACTTGACGAAAACTGGAACATGGCCATGCTATCTTCCCAAAATGCTTCTTTTTCCGTCGTTTTTACATTTTTCGGGCCAGTAATACATAGTTGGCATACGTATGCCAACGTTAATCAATTTTCGAAGCACCACTAGCTAACAACTCCTCAGATTGATCATATGTTAGAGAAATAAAATAACCATATAGCTGAGGTATTGAGGCTATTTCTAATGAAGTATGTTAGCAATATTGTGATACATGATATGAATACGCTCATTGATGATCTCTTTTTGAGGAAATGGAAAAGTTCATGCATGCAAGTACTTGCATTAAATTTTCAGGCTTTTATAGAGATTTTATTCACGAATCTGAAGATTCTTCTTGCGATAGGACTTAATTAGGATACTTACACTTGAGTGGATAGAATTTTCTGGTCAATGATTGGCAATTCTAAATAGTGGCAATAAAAGCGCAAAGATATATAGAGTTCTTTATATTCATTCCCCGAAAATATTTACGAAATATTGAATATAAGTCTACTTCATAACATGCAGATTTCTTAGGGTTAGAATCTTACAGAGTATCTTTCATTCATTATCGTCTGTTGTCATCATTCTTGGGAATAGTTGGACCATTCCATCAACAGCAGGAGCAATGATGTATTCACTATCACTGAGAAATTATGACAGTTTTCGAAACTTTTTATTACTTTAATCATAAATTGAGATGCCTCATGAATAGTTTCGTAGCACATATTTCAACGAAAATCTTTGAATATTTCGTGTTGAGTGAACATGGAAAGGTTTACAATTTTACTGATAAGTAGGGCTTAGATGAAAAAAAATAATTATTGAATTAATACCGGTTTTAACGATAATTATTTGATGGTGTGAATGCTCAGTTTCTTTCAAGTTACATAAATATTAAAATGGCTATTACATCAATTGACTGTTTTTTTCCAATCAATTGAAATGAATATAAGTTGCTATGGTCAGCAGTCTCAGTATTGGCATGGAGTAGCTCTCAGCCCAAGTGATGTAACCGTCCCAGCGACATCTTCAGGAGTCTCTCACGATTGCGTAGGCAGTTATTATTGTTTCCCGGGCGGCGGGGTCGGGCTGCTCGGGCAGTCGGAGGAGCCGAGACCGGGGCAATCAGGGACCCGGTCGCCGGTCTCCGGGCCTCGCAGTAACTCGACCTCTTACCGTCGTGTTGCACGAGGGCTCTGCTGTCGAACATGAACGAGTAATTGTGTGCGTTCACCAATCGGGTGGGACACGTTCGAAAGACGGGAAAGGGCAGGGAGGTTGGGAGTGGGGAGCACATGTGCGACTGACAATGAGTGAGCACATGCATTGGAACACTCAAAAGGTACGACCCTCTCTCTCCAAGGACGTCCAAAGTGCAATGTTTTTTTTTTTTGGCCTTCCGTGTGGCCTCACGAACATGGGGAAAGTTATTCAAGAGCACAGTTTTAAAGAAATCAAATTTGTGTTATTGAGACGGCCATTCAACTTTGTTGGTCCGTGCCTGACTGTAAGATAGTTCGATAACTGAACCTTTTATGGAACTATTTTTTACAGCTGTAACAATAAACATTAACACAAAGTTTAATTTTTTTCTAATTTAAAAAGGGTAATCATAGGCGTAACAGTCATGCCCTCAAATTGTCTTCAATAAATTTTAATAGTTACACTTACACTGTTATCAGTTACAATATGCGGAAATTGTTTTATCCTTGTTTCATTCCAAATAATAGGGTACATGTCACTTATTCTATTTCCTGAAGTTTCAAGAATGAGGTGAATAATTCTAATTGAATCAGTTCTTCCGTCTGGCTTTTAATATGCCATGTAATCAGAGAACACTAATATTGCAGGCATTAAATATCACTGAAATGTATTTTTTTATGCATTAAGTACCATAGTATAACTTAAATTCATGAATTATCATAGCTTCTTTTTGCTTGATCACTTTTTTTGTTTTTGGGCTCATTATGTTAGATTGAAACCCTTTTACTAGTTTACCTGCTTTCAATGAACATTTATTGTTCAATGCTGTAGATCTTTCTGCCTTGACTCTTTCAATTTTCGATGTGAACTCGAACTTTCTCATTGCTTCTGAGTCTCATATCGATGGAAGTGTGGATCTTGGGCACGATCACGATTCTCCTCAACGCGTTAGGTTGCGTTATCGTTATTTGTAAATTGCGCTAGTGAGACAGAAAAAGTTATCGTCGTTCTTCAAATTTGGTCAAAATCACTATTTATATAACTTTTGTTATAGATTTTCGCAGCTCATGTTTATGGTCTTCAGGCTTTGGGTTCTGCGATTAAATTATTTAATATTATGCAACAGTTTCGCCGTGCTATGCTGCCGGCTTCGTCGGGCTTTTAAGAACAACAATGGTTTTTTTTCAAAAAGTAAATAAACAATTCCAGCAGTTGATGATTTTGAGAAGTAAAAAACTTAATTTCGAATAAGTCTCTTCCAGGTATAAGGGAGTTTATAGCTATCCCTTATACCTGGAAGAGACTTATTCGAAATTAAGTTTTTTACTTCTCAAAATCATCAACTGCTGGAATTGTTTATTTACTTTTTGAAAAAAGACCATTGTTGTTCTTAAAAGCCCGACGAAGCCGGCAGCATAGCACGGCGAAACTGTTGCATAATATTAAATAATTTAATCGCAGAACCTAAAGCCTGAATACCATCACTATTAATATAGTTATAATTATTGGAATGCGTTCTTAGGACATCAATTGTGAGAGTAGCCCTTCCAGAGAGGTCTTTGGATAGCGATAACTACAACGCGAAAGAAGGAACCGTGATCTCACCCCTGGTCACTGCAACATGTAGAGATAAATTTGTGGGCAGCTGGAAGAATCCGTCTCGGTGCATCTGCATGCCGATTCCGTCTGATTAACGGAGGTAGGTCGATAAATGCAATCATTTAAGTGGAATTAGACCTCGACGGGATGTGATTTGGAATCGGCAGTGAATTATGTATCGCGTAGATGTCGAATTGGCTTTAAAACGTGCGTGTCGCGGGTGCGTATAATTCACTCGACACGGGAGCTCATCGTCCGTCGCGGACTGATCCGACGAGATTTCAAGGGATTGACCTTGGGGCGGACATTCCATGTGCCAATTTTTTCATTCGCGAATGAGTGACTAAAGTTACATACCATTTTCATTCAGCCGCGCGATTTATCTCGAGGATTATCGAAGCTGTTACTATATATTTATTTATTTATTTACTGTGTTCACCGAAATACGAATCATTACTCATTTGAAATCACCCCTCTTTTACACTTCGAAACACAGTGCTGTCGTACGTTTTGACAGTTACAGGTTTTTTGCGAACAGCATTCCTCAAAAATCATGGAAAAATTATCTAACTTTACTGTCACTCAATGAATCGTGACGTGAAGCGCTTACCTTGAATCATCACGGTGTACTGTGAGGGACAAGTGTACTGGCTTTCCATCCCAATGCCACTCTGTCCTCCACTCTGGTAATGCTATAGCATGCCCTTTAATTAACTAATTAAAATGCTAATGCCTGTCCGTGAGATGGACCTGAATCCATTGACAGCTTCCGTCTGTCAGAATTGCGAGCTGTTTAATGGTTGCTCAGTAATAATGCTGATTGTTTTACTTATTCTCCGTTCTTTTAAATAACCGTTCACAGTACTAGCCATCAAATGATGCCGAAAATTACGCCAGCTATCGGCGAAATTTTTTCGAAAATATTTCTTCTAGAGTCTGGCCACATTGATAGTAAAATATAAAAACAACTTGTTAGGGTGAACCTTGCGATTCTTGCGGCCCTGTTTCAGAACTGTGGTGTACTTCATTCCAAGGTGTGGAGAATACTTGTTATAGTACAGGGCCAGGGTTAGCAGTGAAAGATGAGCTTAGAAATGATAAGTTAAGGCGATGGTCGGGGGTAGTATGGAAAAGAAATTTAGGATAGAAATATTTGGTTGTGAATAGATATTATGCTATTCAGAAGTATCTACTATAAGACTACCATTTCGTGTAGCTGAGGAAGAAATCACCGTGGAGACCTTAGCCTCGTTAGCTGCCGTTCAGCAATTGGAACGCTATTTGAATACGACCAGTTGAGTATTTCATTACAATTTTTTCACAAAACGCTCTTCGTGTGTTAGAAGGGCATGGCTTTGAGTGAATCCATCCCGGCAATTGAAATTGGTGGAGGTTTAAAACTCAGTCCTAAAGATTTCAGCCCCATAAACGAAGGGTCCTGTTCAGCTGTTTTTTTTCGATTGCATCGTAGGCCTTGGAAAGTGTCGAATGAAAACTCGAGCCAAGGATGTGAGGTGTCCCTAAATGCTCGCGGAGTACGAGGCTATGGGGAGAGGGGAGGGGAAGGGAGAGTCACGGGGAGAGCCAGGGGTGTGGGCGAGGGACTGTTGCGTGGCGCACGTGCACAAGGGTGCCGGACCCTAGTAAGGCTCTGTGTGTCGGTTGAGGCGGAAGAGGCGAAAGAAACGCATTCCCGAGTTGCGTTCCATTCGTCAAATGGCTCCGGAGCCACTTTTGAGGCAAGTTCGATCGAGTCGGGAGGAGAGGCGGGAGGGAGGGAGAGGCGAGGAAAGAGTGGAAAATGCTTCCTCTCTTTCCATCGAGCTGAAGTCGCTATTCCCTGAATATTTTCGCCCTCGCCGCTTTTATTACTGCCGCCCATTTTGCGCCCCTCCCAAACGTGGAAGGCATTCAAAAGAGGAGCAGAAAATAAAGCGATCCGTTATTCTGATATCACCTACCCTCGTTTTACTCACTCCCTCTCTCTCTCTCCGGCATTGTTAGAATTTCATTGTCGTCGTCATTGTTGCGCCGCTCTGCCTGCATAAACGCGCCCTCTCGACATTCAGCTTTTTTTTCATTTAACCCCTCTCCTCCTGCCGCCGTGGAGAATAGTTCCCCACTCGCTCGTATTCCCACGATGTTCGCCCTCGCAGGTGAAATTCATAAAATGCCTAGTTTTTTTCCCCGCGGAATTGAAGTGCAGGGTGGCGGCGTGATCAATGGCTGCTGGGTGTACACTTGCGAAACAGGAAGCGCCATCTCGCTGAACCTTTCGGGTCGAGTAGTACTACTCCTTCCTTCGTCGGGTTGAGTCGAGACGGAGTTTGAAATGAATTCTGAAGCCTTGGCGTTTGTTTCGAAATATTCACCGTGTGGAAATTTACTGTTGTTTCTGAGAATCTCCACTCTTGTTTTTGCAGCGACAGTAATTAGGGAATGAGAACAAACAAAAGCAAGCATACTCGTACTTCCTGCCGCGAAAATTCATGGAGGACGTTACAACGCCGAGTCATTTATCATGCGAAAAATATTTGCTTTTTAGTGTCTTTAGACTCAACTGTTTGTATTTTAAACCTTGTGGTGCATTAATATTACATTACTCCTGGTTAATATTAGCCGGGAATCAGTTAATTCAGTTACCTAAACTGCCTTTTTTACTTAATTAGGGTGAATGATAAATAGCATATATTTTTTCATGCTTTCTATATGTAGGCTTGGAAATTATAAGGGTGGACAAACTCCGTGTTTCACTCGACCTTGTTTTACGTAGTTATGATGGATATTCGAATTTACTCGTGTTTTTCCAGTGGTATCATACTGAGAAAACGGTTGCTAATGTAAGCAAATGTGTGGCCATCTGTATCTAGGGTGGTCCGCAGTGACGAATCCCAGGAAAAATAGGCATTAATGTAAGTTATTTCATTGTTAATTTGTCGTTTGGCTCTCATGAGGGGGAATATTTATTCCAACATTGGGCAACGTTGAATCAATAAATAACACGGCCATATCCTGTTTCATTGGCCCTCTGTTAATAATTAAGCTTCCTATGACTCTGCTCTCTGTGAATAGAACTGCTTAAGGCAAGGGTAAATAGGTGTTTATGTAGGCGTGCGTCGGAATTCAAGGTCGGCTGAGCAATGACTTCCTTTGCTCAGGTTAAAAAAAAATCAAATTTCTACCACATGCGTGACGGACAGTCTAAATCCCACCGAATCGTCCCATTTCGCCCGAGAAATGCCCAGCCATAACGGGATAGAGTGGCTGATTCTCACGGCAGGGAAGAAATGGGAGCCCCTTCGCCAAGTCCCTTCCCAACTCGCTGCAAATTTAAACGCTCTCCGACGAGGGCTCATGCGTTACAACTCCGCACAGTGGTTCCCAGGCCCCGTTTTCATGGACAAAAGTGGTTTTCAGGAATATTTTTTAAATTAGTGATCCTTATACCAATGTGTTGCCATAATATCATAGTACAAATAGCAGACAGATTTATTTCTAAATACATTTTAACAACAATCAAAAAGAAGCTGAAAGTGAAGGAAGCAGAAATTGGCGAACCTTTGCATGTTATGAGACTTATAATATGATGATTTCTCTATAAGTAAATGCAGACTTGTGTCCGTGAAATGGGGTTATTTAAGTTTGTACGGCTCTTATATATTCCATCCAGTGGTTTTTGAAATTTTTCTTCAATAATTATTATCCTAGTTACGTTTTTATAAAACATTTTATTTTGTAACATGGATTTTTTAAAAGTTGAGCTACAAAAAATCCAGGGCAAAACAGGGTGTTGTAATTGAGTTTAAATTAGTCTTCTCCACCTACTTTTGTCGATGGATAAAAGTTTAGCTGCGCCTAGCTGGGCCCCTCTCAATGAGGTAATAAAAGGTTATGGTTAGAATTAAAAACGGGTTAGATAGCGAATTATCGTCACCATTACTCAATAATTCCACTTAAAGGCAAATAATATGTGGCTTCTTTAATCATATCTGATTTCTGGTAAATAAAACAGTGTTAGTAAGCATTCGTAACCCCTACCATTGTTGCTAAAAGCTGTAAATTAGTTACCGCGCCTGGTAACGCCGCGTTATGGTAACATCCAGTAACGCCTCTCTTTTAGAAACCGAAAATCTCCTAAAAGGCTCTTCATAAGGCTTATGACGAATGCAAATATGAATCGGAGAGATCTGTTTCTCATCGTTTACAAGTGTTGGTCAAGCAGTGATCGTAAGAAGAAGGATCAACATTTTGAATATGTTGAAAAGTAATTGTTTACCATGTGAAGGGCATTCGTGCAGTAATTTTCTTAATCATTGCAACTATTCGGCTCTTACTTTTGTAGGAAATATGATCTGACGGACTGTCCGGAGAAAGATATGGCTATAATTCGTAATCGCATAAATTACCTTTTGGCTGAGATTAACAAAAGATGGCAATCTAGTCAAAGGAAATTTAAGAGATTTGTAACTAAAAACAGTGCTTGGCTTGACCATGAATCGAACATTTTAAGCGGAATAGTGAAACATTCGCCCAGATCATCAGGTGAGTGATTTTCTTGTGCTCAAGATACCTCTCTTACTTTTATGCAATTTGTTCGTATTTGCTAATTGAAATACTGCTTTCTTAGTTTTCTGCAAAACGTTTTGAAGGCTTGCTGCATATGCTTCTCCTTTCATCGGATCCTTTAATATGTAGCTTGCATAAAACACCCAAAAGAAAGGCTGGGAATCTACCGAAGGCGATACTAATGCTGTTGCAACCCCCTGATGAAGATTTTGTAGTCTTTGAAATTTAAGCGGACGTTGATCAGGATAATGACGAAGAAATAATTTAAATGACCAATTTTTTACTGTAATTAATAGAAGAAAAAAAATATATATACATATCATGCTTTTTCAAGGAAAATACCAAATATTTATAGAATTCATAAGATCATAAATAAGCTATGTACAGAGTTTTTACCTTTCCTTCTAAAATCCTTTCCTAAAGTATATTTGAGAACGAAAATATCAAGATTGTGAAAATACCTATTTTGAAAAAAAATTCGTTATTCAACTGTTTTTCCGATTTTCGCAAAGCGCTCGATGTCCTATTTCTTATTCTGCTATACAAACATTTCCTCAAATTTTCACTAAAATCTGAGAGGTCTAAGGTCATTTCTGGTCCGAATGCCGTAGAATGGCCAGCATGCATATATAGACTTTCAAGTAATTGCTATGTATAAAAACTTAAAAAAATAAAAATAAAGTATGAAATATTGCACTAGAGCATCAAAACTGAATACATTCTATTTTGCGTTCAAATAAACCCTATAAAATAGAAATAAACCCAAAGTCAAACATTCTGATTTTTGTCCATAAAAACGGTGTCTAGGAACCACTGTGCGCCCAGAGTCCCCTGCAGGCCACTGGTTGCGGCGTCACGGCCGGCCGCCAGCTCCATCTCCTTCCTCCCGTCTAATCTGTCCGCCAAGCGTCGAATCGATGCTCTCGTGGCGAGGGGCGAAGGGGAAGACGAAGAACGGTCGCAGTGGGCGGATGGTCGGTCCAGAGCGGGGCCCAAAGCATTCAGCCTGAACTCTCTCGCCCGCCCTTGAAGACGCGCCTATGATAGTCACCGAGGCTGCGGCTCAGCCAATCGGGAGACGCTTAAATCTCCAACCGCCCACACTCCACCCTCGTGCCTATCCTGTCTACGCACCCCCGCGGGCGACGGGGATAGGGCGGGGACTACCCCTATTGTCCTGATCTAGCCCTTTCCAAACCCCTCCGTGGACCCTTTGAAGGACGCTCCGCCCCCTTCCTGTACCCTATCCCATCGCCACGGGCCCTTTTCTATGTTACTCTCCCCGGCCGGCACTGGGTTCCGCGCCCGGTCACATCTACCACGTGTTCGCGGGTTGGTTCATCTGCCTTCGGATATCTTGTCACGCTCAGCGATTGATTTATTTTTTCTGAATCCTTTAGTGGGGCCGACTGATCCTGCCCTACCAGCTGTCTCGAGTGCTAATTGTTGCTGGGTATTCTTCGGCTGAATAAATTATGATGAACGTGGTATAGATTGTTTCGTCATATAAACTTTATTAAAGAGATTATTTTTATACTTGCATTATTAACTATTTATATTCATTTAATGCTATCGTAATTGTCAAACTAATCTGTTTATTATATTTGGTTAAAATTTTTAATTCATGGGTAAGCTCCCGATCATTTTTTAGCTACATACTAAAACAGAATACCGCCTCCTTCTCTAATAATTTTAATTATTATAGTGATATTCAAAAGCTGATATTTGATTTAGCATGTGAGCAATCAAGAACTTAGAAAACATGCATAGAGTTCAGCTTCTCATAGCTTTCAGTCATTTAAGTAAAACCGAGTTCTATATAGACACTTGTACGTAAAGGTTGTGTGTTAGTTTTGGCAATCGTAATCAATGTCCGGTGCACATGCTGAAGAACGTGATCATTATAAAGCAAAAAAAAATATTTTTGTGGGTCAAAGAGAGATGTGCTGGCTTGATTGACAGGGAATATATACATATTAGCTTTATATATATATATATATATATATATATATATATATATATATATATATATATATATATATATATATATAGCATATACTTATATCTACTAATAAATTACCAAAGGTCGCACTCTGGATTCCTCGCCCTATGTAGGTATGTATGTTGAGTAAATCGAGGCGGCTTATTCAGAGTTAGTATTTAATTGGCGGAATCCCTGTGCCTGGAAGCCTCTTCTAATTATTATCAGAGAAAAGCATTTATTAAATTTTATCTTCCTCACACAAAAAGAAAATTTCAATCGGGATTTTATTTGTTATTCCTAAATGATGGGCAATGCAAAATAAGTTTGGGCATTTGATCGTACAGGGAAATGAGTGGACGCATAATTTTTTGAGGGTGGAAATTCTGGGAGTAAGTAATTGTGAATGCCTTTGAAGTCATTGCACTCTTCCAGGCATGAGCGTAACGGTCTCTGCAGTGGCCTCTTTACGACGGTATCATTACACAGTAATCCATTGCAATAATTACCCTGATGGTGACTATCATGATATGGATACATTCTTTTCCAAGAGTTTGAGTTCGAATAAACGAGATATTTTGGAAATACCTTTAAATTTATGCACTTTTATGCATCCTATAAACTTTTGGTGGCTTTTTGCAGCTATTGAAGCTTTGGGTGGGGTCAAAAACATGTTGAAAAAAGCGCTTTGAACCATATTTTTGTCCTGGGATGATCCTTTTCCCCTTGCTCTCGGCATGGCTATTGCTTTTGCAATGCGACTTGTGGAGTCAGCGGGTGAAGGGGGCATTTCTTTTGACGACAGGATCGTGTTTAGGAGAAAAGTCCGAGTGTTGAGACCTTTAAGAGGGGCGAGGTGGGCAACGGTCAGAACGGCAGAGGGAGCGACAGGACGGTGTGATGTGAGGGACGAGAGGGTTAAGGGGATGGTGGGAGGAGGGCGAGGTGTAGGTGAAGATGATGATGATGATGACGTGGGCTGGGGGGTATCCGCACGGCAAAGAGGGGGGTAAGAAGGGCGTAGAGGAAGGCGCAGAGGAGATGGGAAAGCTGTATAAGGGTTGGCGGCTTATCTGGCGGCTTTTATTAGCATAATCATTGTTATTGCCGCGGCAGCGATAAGAAAGTTTCCAAAGTTACTCCCATGCAGTCATCTCCACCCATGCCGCTCCAACTCCTCTGCCACTCCCACCTCTCCCTCCCTCCCAACCCACCCAACCACCCCCACTCCCGGCCCTCTTCCTTTTAGGCCCCGGGCCCTGTTATCCGGGGAAGGGTGCGTGCGGAGTCGACTCTTGAATCAGAATTAGAGTCTCGCGGAGAAAATCCACCGTTTTCCTCCTTCCTCTTCACTCCCTTATACCCTGGGTGCGCACACACACTCATGCCCGCGCACATATATGGATGCAAGCATTCATGTATCCATTCCCTTTTTACCCTTCGTTCGTCCCTTTTCCTCGCCTAAACCCTCGACCCCCACTCCCTCTCTCCGTCACCCATTGATCCTTCCCTCTTTGGAACGGCATTCTTTCATGTACTTCCCTGCTCTTTCCTGTTTCAGAACCTTCTCTACCCTCACCTCACAAGCCTCCACAGCCAATCCAGGGTTTCAAACATCATAACGATAGACCAAACTCTTCGAGGATCTAGGCTTTTAATTTCTTACCGAACTATGTAACCACTATTTGACAAGACCCGTCTTCCTTTCCAAAGTCTTAAGTAGTTATTGAATGCCCCGTTCTTAAATTTATTTTTGAAGTTATTACCAGCTCCGTCACGCAATTTAATTTCAGTGACTATTTATTTTTCCTTTCCACTAATGATTCATTTCCGTACATTTTACTTAATTTTAATTACCTAATTTACTTATTAAATACTGAAATTGTCATTTGATCTTCATGAGGTGAAATGATGCTAAGCTTCTTTTGAAATTCTCATAACATATTTTTTTTCCTTAAAACGACAATACGGTATGAGGATAAGGGTCTTGATTGTTGTAACTGGAATTGTTCTCAGGTTCTTGCAAGACCTTTTCATCGTCCCGCTTCATTCATTCCAGAAACAGAATTAGGAGCACCAGTCTTCAGTATTCTTGGCAGCAAAAGAATGCCCGGCGTTTAAAAATTAGGCGGTACCCTATTTGCATGAATATTTGAGATTACTGTTTGTTAAAACCAGCGACAATCAGGAGCATTCATGAGGACATTAAGATTTCATTCTATCTGAATTACTGTTAACGATTAAGTTATCGGTAATTTTGTTCGCAGTGGATCAATTTTTGTTACAGAAAACTCGTCTATTTGTTCCCCCAAACATATTCAAGGCAACACATGTAGTTGTTTCTCTCATCCAAGTCCCTCTTCGATTCTTTCTTCGGCATTTTGCGCATCTACATCGTCCGGTCCCCTCTTAAACGCCTCCTCTTATCGGATCGCAATGAGGTGCGAGCATGTGCCAGCCGTCCCTCTTCGGTCTAGTCGTCATTCCCCGCTACTCCCCTCTCCTTTCCTCCTTCCCTCCCTCTCCCTCTCTCTCCCATTCCACGGTACTCACTCCACGCCATGGCGCCAAACATTTTCAAGCTTTTTATTCTTTCCTTTGCATGAGACTATGAACATATTACTATGATGTGCATTTTAGCAAAAAGGACGGAAGTTCGCGCAAGAAGTCTTCTCGTTGTAACACAAATCCTTTATGTAAAACGTAAGAGCTTTTACTCTTTTAAAGAACTGGAACATATTAGTTTACCATTATTCAACAAACCAATCTCATTATAGTCGTCTTTAGAAAATAAACGTTGAAAGGTAACACAAAAACCGTCACGAAATTTGCTTCTACTGCTTGATCAGCTACTATATTTACGAAATATGTCCAATTTTTGTCTTGTTTCTCGCTTCATGCGCTACATTGTTTCTGGGGATTATTTTTCTCTCGAAATCGCCTCATCGATGTATTATGCCGACAGGTAAATCGCCACGGGATAATAGTAATGTATTATACCTTCAAATTTAATATTTTATCTTCAGTACACTCAGCACAACAAGCTTTTTAGGCTAGTTGGCATTTAATTAGGCGGAGTCAGAATTAGATCTCCTTAAATATAACGAAGGGATGTGCACCTTAAGCCTTGATACGCATGTGTGCCAGGGTGTAACCACACTTTCTAATCTGCGATTTAATCGTCACACCGAAAATAGTAACGATTTGCTTTTTCTATTTACTCGATAACACTTGCTTCATGTTTTTAGATGACTTTGAGCCTTTTGCGCGAATGGTTTTAACCATTGTTTGGTTAAGAAAGTTTCTAAGTGACTGTGTTAGTCATAACTATTGAGAATTTTCACCTAAGTATTTCATTTATGTGTTTAAAAAATAATTATTTCACTATGATGAACATGCTAGGGGTAATATTAATTAAAAAAGTACACAATTTTAGATGAATATTTCCGTTAGTGGTCATTTATAGCAAATGGAGTAGCAGACTGCAGAGCTATTTTCAACAATACTGATTTGTTAGGACTTTATAACATGCGATAATTTTCTAACGATTAGAAAATTATAAGGAAAATCATATGTCATGCTTTAACTATCACTTAATATTATGGAATGAAGCGCTTCTTATAATAGGCTGTTCGCAAAAATTACAGTTAAAAATATCAGAGAAAAAATCTTGGCGCATGTGTTCCTAATTTCACCTAAAAGCCCTCGTAATTTCACTTTCAGGAGTGGAAAAATTGGGGAAAGGCAGACTTTTTCGTGCGTAGCCACATAAAAAAGTTTCTGCACGTCATATATAGAAGTTAACTTTATCCTAAGGATGGACCTCGAGCGTTCATGAGCTACTCGTCTCCTCCTCCACGCACTATTTTCATCTCCTCCATCAAACACACTATCAAACGAGCACACATCCAGGACACGCATCCTCCCTCAGTTTCCCTAAACCTTTCCATCTCCTCTCTTTTCCACGTGGTGGCACTGCTGCCCCACCCCCCCCTGTTCTCTCAAGGGGTGAGGCCGTCCTCACCTTCCGTGCCTCACCCCCTCCTATTCATTCCACTCCGCCGCCAATGCACCTCTAAGCCTCATCTCTTCCTTCTCCTTGCGCCCAGCCTCCCCCGCCCTTTCCTCTTCGCCGAACCCCGTATTCCTCTTCGCCTTTCCCTCCCTACAGCTTTCCCTCGCCTCGAAAGAAGGGCCTCGCCTCCAAAAACCCTCGCTCCCTATGGTCCACCCCTCATTTCCTCCATCTCCCCCACACACACATGTACCTAAGCATACAGAATATATATACATGTGTGTAAGGGTATATAAAATTCTCCCACCTTCTCCCTCATCTTCCCCTCTTTTCGTTCCTCACCCTCCTTCTCCTGGGATTCCATCTTTATTTCGTCCATTTTCAGGACGTCATGTACGGCCCGGGGGGAACTTATTCTGGCTGCTCCAGTGTGTATGTGTGAGCTTGGGTCTTCCTCACTCCTCCCACTGGAGTTTGAAATTACCTTTTGCTTTTATTTACATTTACGTTGCACGTCGTCTTTTCGTTTTGTTTGTTCAAGAAATGATAACGTATAGTTTGAGTTTAATGATGGGGTTTGGGGCTGGAAGGCCTGCTCTCCGCTGCCTTCTCTCCTCACCCCTCCCCTCCTCTATTTCCCCTCTTTCCCCCACTCTCCCCCTCCTCCAATTCAAACTCCCCCCCCACCCTCTCTCCCCGCCCCTCTTTTCTCCCCCCCACCCCACCCCAACTTCCCCCACCCATTTTGTCGGTGGTGTAAAAACTTGATTAGATTTTGTGACGCGAGACTTAATTCCCAGGATGTATCTCGGCCGGGTTAAAAGGTTGTTTTTATTTCAAATTAAAACTGAGCGTCAGGTATTTCACGCGAGTTTTGGGTTACGGCTTGATGTGTTCGGATTAATGACTCGCCACTTTTTGCTCTTATGCCTCTTTTTTTTACTTGCATCCGAGAATGTTTTATTTAAATTTATTTTCCAGGGACCCTTTTTCAGCCTGCGTAATGCGGTGAAAATTGATGTCATAATATTTTCCTGAATTCGAAGTGAATCTATATTTGTTGATCACATAGGCCTTTTAAACTGACATTAACACTCCATATAATTATACTTCAACAATTATAATCATTTAAATGGAATTATTATTCACCAAAATCTATTTATTAATGCTTTCTTAAAGTCAGACGTAGAAACTAATTTTGTATTTATTTGTAATTTTATCTTGAGTTCTGCTCTTAATGCCATTATTTTATTATTGTTGTTGCATTAACCGCAATAATAATTTACAATTACTGCGAAAATAGTTTTTACCACTCGTATACATTTGCAATTACGGCATGTATCGTCTATACATATAAATTATAAAGTGAATTATTGTCTGGTTAGCAAGATATTTTTCAGGTGAAAGGAAATGCTTTCGCCAAACATTTCTCATTAAGTGTAATAATTCAGTACCTATACCTGCTATTGTTGAGAGTGCTTCAGGAATAGATGTTAATAAAGTATTATTGTGAGGTAGCATACATTGTGATACACCATGGCTGAATAGTTTCATCGTGATACACCTATGCTGAATGATATAATTTATTATTTATTTGAGTTTTTTTTTACTATTTCCTCATGAATTATTCCTGCTAATATTATGAAAATCGCTGAATTTGTGATTTATGTTCCCATTACAAGTTCTCTTGGGCTACACCTAAAGTAGAATATTCGTACGTTATATGTATTGGAACTCCGTAGATACCCATGAAAAACGCCTGCTCGTAAAAATATAAATTAAAGCTGTTTACATCGCAGTTGATACAACCTTAAGCATCAATTCAAATTCATTGTTATTACGTTTTTTATGGATCACTAAAATATTTTCCCAGAAACTTCCGACGCATACATACCGACCTTATATGAATGCGCATATGCTTTTGTTATATCTCTGTATTTCCAAATAACATTGCTTTGAAAATTCTATTGTTTTCAAGTATGCAAGAAAACCAATTATTTTCCTTGCGTTTTCTATCGAGTAAAATTTGAACCTTCCGTTCTAAAGACAAAAGAGCCAAGTTTCGCGTCAGAGTCCCTTGTCTCTCCTTTCTGTAGATGTTTATACACAATGATTCCTCCGATTTTTCAGGACTCTCTCTAAATAGTAATTTATATAGATCTAATATGGGACCGAGTACCCTCTGAATCTCGTACTAAAACCCTTCCCCTGATTTGCGCTTGCCAGCGGCTGCACTCTAACTCTCCCCAGTCGCAATGAGTCCTAGTCCAAGATAGCATTTCTGCTTCTTAAATTGCTCTCCGAAAGCTCGTCTCCCGCCCTGACCCATCCCCCAGAAATCTCCCGTCACTCCCCTCACCCGGTCGATTCCCGAAGCTTCCTCGCCGTTTACCATGGCGGCCTCACGCTATCCTCCGGGACTCACCGAAGCTCTGGCCTCTGTTTTGAGACTGAATGAAGGTGGGAGGGAGAATTTAGACTCGCCGCTGAGGCTTGAGAGGGGATCTGAAAGAGATGAGCAAAGCTTGGGAACGGCAGAACATGGCGTTCGACTACATTGAGAAAGTTTATACATTTTCTTAATCCAGATGGTTTTTATGAGGCAGTTATTTGCATTGTAGAAATGTTTCACGGGCATTCCACTGGGAAATAAGCTTCATATCTGCCGACGTTTCGAAGAACGACTACTATCCGTTGCAAAATTCTGTCACCCGAGTTTGAAGACTAATATCTCACAGATGGCTCAATCGATTTTAAAATGAAGTACATCACATTAAAGCTTGTTTATTTCTGCGTTTATTGATGGTGCACAAAACTATTTACCGTTTATATTTATTTCAGTGTGTGCTTAAAAACAGAATTTTAGTGCATTTTTTCCGGGTACCGGACGGATGCATCTCATTTACGGCTTTGTAATAACAACACGGATCAAGATATCGAAATTTCCTTTTCAAATATCGTAGCAAAGATCTTTCTTAACAATTATACGAAGTTTCATATTATTTAATGCATTTGTATTTTAGTTATAGGTGCAAATTCACGGATCCGTTATTTTCCGTTCCGCGCATCCCTGAAAACCGCCGTTTGGACCTTATTCAAGCTCTCGAGCTCATCATCATGAATCCACTTATAAAATCTTAAAGGAATTCGTTGGTTAATCAATATCGATTAACATTTATTTTGGAAAAAGAGCGCGTTGAACTGCTAGGATCCTGCACGGAAGAGAAAGGGAGAGGCGCGCGCTGTTGCCCAGTCAGAGTAGTAGTAGTAGTTCCTCATCATCAGGGCTTCTGATTGCCGTACGAGTGAAATTTGGCCGTTAAAACTAACAATAGGGATCAGAATCCTGACTGGTTTGTTTGTCTGATTGACTGTCGAATGATCTTCTCGTCTTCCCATATATTAAAATGCAATTTTTGGTAGGTTTCTTATGGCAGCTATTTGTATTCGTTGGAAAAGTTTTATGGGTAATTACAGACTCAATGCCGACCGCGGTAGCTGGGTTGTAAGCATCGGCCTTACACCACTAAAATTGCGGAATTCCGAACTGGACGAAGAAGCTGTGTTTGTCTTCAGATTGAGGTTTATGGTTACACGGTGAGACATAACATAAACAGTTGAAACCCCAGCAGGCCCAGTGTACCATTGCTAAACTTTTCGTACTAGCCCAATGTATAAAGTACTATGCTGATGCTGTAATTCCCTCGTTTACCAGCATTAGGCAGAGTGCATCGATTAAAGAATCAAAAATGGACACTATTCTACGAGCCTGTCTTTCACCTTTATACCTTAGACTATCATGGACCATGTATAGCAAATTATTTTATGTTAGAACATTGGCATAGATGATGTTTCTAAATGTATATTTTCGTTAAATCTCTTCATCTGTTAAGGTCAAGACAATTTGGAAGGTGTGGTTTATGAATAATATACGAAGTATCATTTTCAAAAATACGAGAAAATGAACGATCTAAAGTTATGACAAATTTGTGCATGCAGATGAAGTCAAATTTGATCAGCGCGCGGGAGGCAGCGGCAAGCGGCGTAAGGAGTGTGTTGTTTTCATTGTACCAGGGGGGGAGAGGGTATGGTTTGGTTGCTTTTGGAATAAGGGGAGGAGGAGGATGTTCTATGGAAGAAGTCCGGGTGGGGAGAGTGGGCGAACGGTGTTTTGTGTGGGATTGAGTGGAGGAGGCAGGCAAGGGGGAGGGTGTGGAGGAGAAGGCGGGGCAGTCGCCGAATCTTGCACCTGAGGGCACATGTAGATTATTTCCAGTTTCCCCCACGTCCTCCCTCCCCCCATAGCAGTCGGCCAAGCACCACCCTCCCGTACACCACACCCTTATCCCTATCCCCTTCTGCCCTGTGGACTCCGCCGCGTACTCACCCCAACCGAAAGTTCTTATATATTCTCCTCCAATCTTAACGGAGCTCTTGTTCCTTATATGTGCTCAGCAATAAAGGGTTCGTCCTCCTCCCTCCCTCGCGCTAATTAGGGTTTTTCTGAACATCCCGCTCCTTTCCAAGCGCCCACGTTTTACTCCTTGCCCTCCCTCTCCCTCCTCGTATTTACCCATTCCCAAGTTTACTCCTCCGGGCCTTTATTTGTGCCCTGCGGTTCAGGTTTCTCCGGAATTTCTATTTCCTCCTTCACTTGTTGTTTCTCTTTGATTAATATGCGGGAAATGTGAATACTCCTCCCACTTGGGGGGGGACTTGAAATTTTCCGTTGATAATATAACCGTTTTCCTTTGCAAAGGAATCAAAGCGTGCCGTACAAATCACCTGCTGTGGTGAGGATAAAGTCACTCGTCACTATAGGATAAGAAATGTGCTCTTTTGATGTAACGGGATTGTACCTATAGGTGTAGGTCTACCACTCTACATACATGTTGCTATTTAAAAGCAAAAAAAAATAGTCATAAATAAGAGAACTCTCTCGATAGATTGTAAAACTCCAAACCAGTAAGACTGTTGAACTTCTGGAAATGTTGAACTACTCGGTATTAATTGAAAACTAAAAGGCATTGAAAATAATTTTTATTACCACTCGGAATACAATACTAGAATGAAACATATCAGTAATTATAAAACCGTTCTAGGGTTACTTGCTATTGATTTGAATGAATTAGGCCTCTTTGGATAAAACACCCAACTTGGAATTAATGAAATCCATCAAGTAATTAAAACAAATAGATTTTTGGTCATTTGAGTGATTTACTTTATTTGAAAGAAAATTGGCTCATTTTTTATTACTATTTGCCTTTGAAAACTGCCTTTATAAAATTTAGACATTTAAATTCTTTCCGTCAAAATTTTTCATGAACAGAATGCAAATTGCTCTTCATATAGCTTGTTTTTTATTCTTTGGTTTTAATTAAAATTTATTAATTTACATAAAAATATAAATTAATTTACTAACAAAAACAAAAGTAGAATACTGAAGGAAGTACACGTGGCTAATGGATATACTTTTAACACATTTTAACAACGAATCAGTTTAAAAAATTTTGAACATTTAAATTCTTTCCGTCATAATATATTTCTTAATGAGAATGCACGAAGTTCTTCATATGGCTCTTTTTTATTATTTCGTTAAAATTAAAGATATTTTACAAGCAAAAACAAAATTAGTTTACTGAAGGAAGGACACGTGACTAATAGATATACTTTTGAAACATTTTAACAACGAATCAGTTTTTTCCAGCCAAAAGGCTGTGGCGACGCCAGATTGTTTTTTTTTTGATTTATCACGTTCTCTGGGTCATGAAATGAACGGATCACGATGTAAACCACAATTGGATTCACCTGTGACCCTCAGATGAATGTCACCATTTCCGTTTTGGACAGAATTTGGGAGTGAAAGGACGAACGGCCGGGTGAATCACCGCTTTTTCCCATCACAGCTTGAAGCATGAAGCTCCCTGCCTGCGCGCAAACCGGCGTCGGCCTCGTGAACAAGGAGGACGCACGCACCCACTTTCGGGCAATCGGCTCTGGAGGTTATTGAAGGAGGGACGGGAAAGAAGTCGCAGAATTAGTTTTGCACACTCGTTCAGAGGGAGCATAAAGAAGGGCGCTTTTTCATTTCCCACCTTCCCCCCGCTGCCCTTCCGCCCCTTGATGACGTCCAATCCCCTCCGTTTGTCTCGATCACTCCCCAACCCACGCTTCAGTCCACCATCCGCGGGCGCAACTTGTCTGTCGACTTACTGCTACACCCTCGTCAAGGATGTGATTTTTGCGAGGAACGGGAGATCCCTTAAAAGGTTTTTACTTTCTCAATCAAGGGGGGGGGGCATAAATAATTTCGTTCAAATGAGGCGGCCGTCCATTTCCCGCCTCTCGCCCGATTGCTTTTTCTGCCGAATCACAACTTATTTCCTTCTCCTCTCCACTTCCCCCCCCTGTCGCCCCCTCTCCCGTCCACCAGGTCATCCTTTCCCATTTCCGCTCCCTCCCGCCCCGCTCCGCCCCCTCTCCGCCCCTCCACATCGTCTCGCCCTCCGCATCCTCCCTCCGCCGCCGTGAGTGATCTCTCCCTCCCTGCACGCCGCACCGGCGAGCACTCCTGTATCTCGGCTTCTGCTGTTTGTTCTTGCGCCTCCTCCTCTCCCGCTCGTCTCTTCCGCCCGCGGAGATTGACTGTAGCCTCCCTGGAAACATTCAAAGAGAGAAAAATAATTGAAATTGAGCAGCGTTCCAGCCGGTTGACTCTATAATAATACATTCGAAGTTCTGATTGGTCGATAAATCGATATTTCAAAACATTTTCATCGCAGAACCAAGGTACGGGGACCAATGATCAACAATACACAACACCAAATGCACACATGCCCTCCCACATGCCATGCCACATTTTGAGTAACTAAACTTGTGAATGAAAAATTAATGCTTTGTTTTTTCACATAAATGTAATATAGTACGACCATGGTTTCCACTTAACGTCATCTTCAGGTACTCATTCAAAACTGTCCGCACTTGTATACATGGTTGAGTGGAGGGAGAAAGAGGGAATGGGTAGTACAAGTGGGGTGGGGGAAGATTGCAATGTACTACCCATTCCTCCTTCCTCCCTCCGCTCAACCATGTATATAAGAGCGGAAAATGTTTAATCTGTATCTGAAGATGACGTAAAGAGGAAACCATGGTCGTACTATATTAAATGCATGTGGGAAAACAAAACATTACTTTTTCATTCACAATGGTCAGTAAATTCCACCAAGTCACGCCGGCATCCGCGAATTTGAGCTAAACTTGTTTTCCGCGCATAATTTATGGCTTGTCGAAGCAAGTATTAATGAATTTTTGAAACGATTGCTTTTATGCAGTATTAAGTGCTTCCACAGAATGACGTCTTATCCAGTTAATTGTGACCAAACACGCCATTCCGGTAATTACTTAGCTTGCGGAGCTGTGTTTTTTTACCTATAAAACCAAAATCTTTATACATTCAATGAAAAAATATTCAAGGATTAAACTTGTAAGAAAGACTGACTATGAAGTTCCAGTATAGTAGACCCAATGCGTGTGTTCACCATGTTGCCATTATACATTAAATTTGAGTGTTAGATGGGAAACTTACCGGTGATGTGAAGCTTACCTGTGATGTCGTAACCCTTTGGAAATTATTTACTCACTTCCTTAGAACAAAAAACCTTTATTTTCCAAACTCATGATAAAATCTCTCTCTCTCAATAATCCCCTTCTCTCCCTTCAACAACCTCTTAACAACCATAAAATAATTTATGAACAACTAAGAAACAAACATGGAACTTAAAATAAACGAACAACCATCAAATAATTTATACACAATTAAGAAACAAACTTGGATTGCAAACAAATCAACGCGATCCTTTTTGTAAGGCACGACACGACGTTACAGTCTTGCCCCCTCCCCCAAGACGAGTACATGACGTGACAAGTCACGACCTTAATCGCCAGGTCAGAATCTCAGCTGGCAAAGAGTACTAGGTTCGGTATCAGACTCTCAGTGGCAACCATCGAATACTCCTGCTTAAAGCATCAGCATTAGCATGCAGTGGACCTGTACGATGTCCAAATTGTAATTCTGCTGCTTGAATCTTCTTGAAAATCTAATCCAAGTGAAACAAATGATCCTCAAAGGTATTTGAGAATATAGCAATATCGTCCAGATATAGTAGTGCGACTTTCTCGTACTCTCTTAAGAGTTTTGACATTAAAAAGCTGAAACAATTAGTTGCATTCTTAAGTTCAAATGGCATCCTTTTCAATTTCTTATTTTCCTCTGTGCAAGTTGATTCTTCGAAGGGTTAAGAGGAGAATGCGCAGAACATACCGTAATCAACATCTTGGACGGAAAACCGACAACGGCATTGGAGGAAGAGTTGAATTGAGGGCTCTCTAACTAGCTCATGGGCTCTCATTTCCCTCGTATCTCCTACCACCGAATCGGTGATTGCGACCTTATGCACGCCCTTGTAGAGGCTTTTATGTTATATTTAAAACGCGGGCAAGAAGAAGAAGTCGCGCAAATATTATTCTATTCACTGATGTGGGTGTTAAAAGACTGAGGCATGGCAAAGTCAGATTGTTTGATATTGTTTTAATTTGTAACAGATTTATTTTGGCTGTTGTATTATCTCTGGTTAAATATTTTTTCGGTATGGAAACCGAAGTTCATACGTTCTTCCATTATCATCGATCGCATCAATTAACCAGGTTATCTCATTTAACATTTAAAACCTTCACCTCAGTTCACACCAAGTTAACGAAATGTCTACGTCATCTTGCGGTTATCGTTAACCAGACATAGAAAATCAAATTTTTTAGTTGATACCAATTATATGATGCTCCAGGATCACCTTAGTTATTAGTTTCAATGCTTTATATTCAAATTTTTATTATGATACCACCAGGTGTATGCGACGATTATTATTTTTGTTTAATCCTTCAAAATTTTCTCCCATGTTTTCATATTGAGTTTTATTTAAATCTTATTTTTAATGTTGCTATTCAGTTAAATTTTCATCACTGATAGGGTTGATACACGACTCTGGCTTGTGAAACTTGCAAGAACCAAGTAATGAAAACATACACGAAGCAAACGAATTGCGGCTTACACAGTGCATAATTTTCTTGCTGAAATACATCCACATCTATGTATTACCCTGCGAGCCATCGCAGGAGCATGTACTATGGGTGGCTAGGACAATAGGTAGGAAATGAGGAGGAAATAGGGAATGGAAATAGGTAGAGGAGGGTGAATCGAATGAAAAATGCGTCTTATGTTATTGTTTCGCTGTTTTTTTAAATTTACTAATGGTGCGCTGAAAGAAATAATTTTTGTATGCATCCGGCTGTCAGGTTATATAAGTTCTTGAGATGTATTGCGGGATTAAAATAATATACTTCGTGCAATCCTGAAATTCGAATGGCCTGAAATTTTCAAGTGAACTAATCCCACCTTGTAGCCTTCGCGTCTCTATTAAAATTTGATATTCTCTCTATTCTTTAATAGCACGTTGAGTTCGGGTGACAATGATGAGTGATGCACACAGCACAAGTGGCTGGCGGGTGTTTCACATGAGTGACGGAAATTGATTATTTAAATAGCTGCATTGAAAATTTTAGGACCTGGGAAATGGCAACAATATTTTACACACACTCCATGTGCTAGCGGCTCTTAAGTTTCTTTTTCCATCAGCCATGTTAAATTTTTTCTTGGCTCTTCGAAGTTTTTAACGAATCGTGTTGCCTTCATTTGCATTTTCTGTATTTCACGAATTAAATTAATCTACAGGCTCTCAAAAGTCACAGGGTCATTTTAATCATAAAATATATGATGATTAAAGGTGCTGTTGATAAAAATAAGGCATTGATAGCTTAGTATACTCTTATTGGCGAGAACAATACAAAATTACTCCAATCATTTTTTCGGACCGTTTGTGACACTGCGTCCTTAATCATACTTACCCTGTATTGTTATATTTTCTTACATTTTTGAAGTCCTAGCCATGCGATGCCTTGAGAAACGCCAATATTTCTATTCATTAGCCCTAAAATTAATTTTTCAGAGCCTATAACTTGCTGTCCTTAAAAAGAGAACTATTTCTTGATTGATAAGTTTGAAATAAAATTTTCAAATAATATTTTTGCCCTTATACTGAATTGTGCTGAAGTGCGAAGCACCATAATTATTTCATTCACTCTTTAGTGATAGTGTGAGAATTGTACTCAACTACTCGAATCAACCAGACGACTTGCTACTCGCTTATGATTTCATCGAGGATATAGTATGTTTCATACATTTATTCAGTCATTTGATTGAGATGCTCCCCAGCAGGAGATGAAAGTGTGTACGGGAGTGAGAACGGGAAATCTCGTAGGAATTACTTTTTGTTATCATTTGCTCTCTCTTTCAACTCCTCATCGTCTGCTTTATGCAATTTTATTTCGGGATCTCCGCAGATTGGGAGATAGACTGAACCAGAGATCACCACCCTTTTTAAGCACGAATGTGAGACGTCCAATAAGAAAAAAATCATCCTCCTGAACTGTGATCAAATAGAGGAGAATAGGGTCCCAGCGAATGAGTTCTTACATGATGAAATGATGAATTGCTGTTTTCCACATATATTTTATTTATTTCTCACGACCCGGGTTTCTTCGATTCGTGAGAATTAAAATAAATATTTGTGGACAACTGTAATTCATCATTTCATCATGAAGGAATTCCACCAAGTTACGGCGGATACCATTATTATTATTGAGTTCTTTCCTCGAAAACTTCGCACATTCGTGTGTATCTCTTCACCGAGTGATGCCTGTTACAGCAACAATTGAATGTTTTCTAAGGGTAAAGTTCATCACGTCTCCCGTAAGTGTTGCAACCTTGTGTTAGCGTTCTCTCGGCGAACACCCCCTCATCCCCCGGGATCTTCACGCGTGGCGTCTCTATCAGCCCACCCCACTGCAACCCCCTTCGGGTGCATTTCCATCCATCAGTGATCACTACCCTCCCTTCACACCATGCGTGCACACGGCGATAGATTGACGCCTTCCAATCTTTCACAATCAGCCTCCCCAACGTTTCCAACCCCCGGCCCTTTCCACTCCCCCTCATCCCCTTCCCTCTCTCCTCCATCCCCTTGCGACAACGGCGCCATCACGAAGGCGCTCGTGCGTGAAGATAAACTTGGGAAAGGACTGATGCGCAAGGATTTCTAAAAATTGCAATCCGGAATTGAGAAACCGCACACCCATCACTGCAATTTTCCCATCACGATGTGCTTCCCTGACTTTTATAGCGGTGAACATTTCCTCATACCTATTTAACGCGAAGACTTAATTAACCTATGTTTGAACCATTTATTTGATCATTGGTATCACTTGCAACATTAAGAGTTTTGAGTTTGATACCTCATAAAACTATGAAATCGTTTCACGGAATTCTCGTTTGTAGAATAGATTTCCACTTGTAGTTCAAGAGCTTAAAAGTATTAAAAAAAATGAGTCTTAAGCTTGGAAATCCGTTTTGCCTTATTTAATAAGCGTAAGACAGTCTATCGATGTCATGTTCGTTGTTGCGCCAATTCCACCCGTTTAGGATTGGTTGAAAATATGGGCTTGGATTGTGTATGTGGGAATCACAATTTTATGCAGCGTCGAATTGGAGCATGTTAGTACTAGAATCTAGTAGAGTAATACCTTGAGGTTGAAACAAAAGCAGAGAAAATATTAGTGACTAGGCGAGAAAATAGTGAGACTTTTTGAGGCATTTAGAACTAAATATTGGTCAACAAAATCCCTTCTCCTTTCTAGTAACCTTCCACACTGTGTGCTAATTAATGATTTATTTCCGTAATCGGCACTATAATGGTGAAATATTATATCACGAGTGATAAAATTAAATTAATGGCACGTTTATACAATATATTTATGTAATATTAATTTTTTTGCAAAATAATTATATCCTGATTAATTTCGCTCCTCTTGCATGGTGAGTAATACGATGCCATAAAAGCGGCATTACCGCAAGCTATCTATTCATTGGATAGGCACATAATGAGTTCTTTAATTTATAATTGCATTTTATGCTTTTATGGATCGGCTAAACCTTTCGATTTACATAACACGGAAAGCACTCTTCCTATAATAAGCAGGCTTGTAAATATGAGCGAATTCAAGGAGAGATGGTAACTAGGTATTTCTGAGTACAAGGAAAAAGTACTTGCCGCCGTTTATTCTGGGTTTTTATTGGTTTAAATGTTGCAGTGTTATTTATTTATCCATTTAACTTTACGTAATGCATATACTCTTCATTGCAATAAATATATAATTCTGTATCGCTGGCCACCACCCCCTTTGAGTAAAAGTAAATTGTCCAAAGACTTGAATGGCTATGCAACTTTACTCTCAAGGATTTCGTCTGTACGGAAGGAGGATTAGGATTTTGCTGTGTGTGAGGCTATGGATGAAAAAGATAAGCTGGGAAGAGAGGATAAAAGGTAAGCCGGGAAGAGAGGAAAACAAAGAGGAAATTCCTAGCTATGGCAGAAGAGGGAAGGAAGCTGTAATGAGAAACTAGAAAAAGGTAGCAAAAATGGCAGAAGGACGAATTGATGGGTTGAGGGTTGATGCTGTGGGGCAGGATTGCGCGTGCCATTTATATGGTACCTAGTGCATCTCTAATGACAACTCTTAGGCTCAAGTCAAAGAATGTTAAGATTGTATTGATACACTACACTGTAGCCGAGCAGGAAATGCAGTAGAAGGGTGGGTATTGTGCGGAGGGGTAGGAGGTGAGGGGAGTTGGTTGGGGAGCAAGCGATCGCCCTTCGTGGGTATCTGGCAAGGGGGAGGGAATGAGGGGAGGGAGGGTTGGTGGCCGGAATTGGCAGAATTGGGCGTTGGTAGGCAGTCACGGCCGTGCAGGTCACCCCGGGGGCTGGAAGAATCGTGATGCGTGATTGGGAAAATATTGAGCGGTGATTTTGGGAAGTACCCCACGAGGGCCATTCCATTGCTGACCAGCCCCCCCCCCCCCCTGGGGTCCCAATAAGAGAGATAGGGCCGTGTTGCGTGCACCCGTGCCTCTCAAGTGAGAGCTCAGGGCAAATGATATTTCGGTGCGGTGACGCATTGGATGCAATGTGAGCAATTAGCGCCCGAATTTTATAGGGTGTGCCCCTGCCGGACCTTTTCCAAATTGGCAACCCGTGTAGTAAGCAAGTTTATTTGGCCGTCTCAAGTGGGAAAGATGCGTGCACCCTCGTTGTAAATTTATTGAGATTCCGGAGATGACACTGATCAAACGTCATTGCGTCTTTGACAATGATGATCGAAATCTGTCATCGTACTGGCAATAAAAAAGTGAGGAAAATCACCAAGTATTTTTATCTTTATTCCGGGGACGGATTAATCGATCAACATGCGCTGAAGTCAGACAAGACGGAGTTCATCTCATGGATCAAAGCGTTATAGTTTGCTCGCTCCCTACTCTTTATTTCGAGATTGTAGTATTTTTCCCTTGGATGAAATTACATTTTTGTGGTCAGCTTGCTTGAAGTGAGGTGACAGTTAATGTAATCACTCTGCCATCATCACGTCTTGATTAAATCGGCTTAATGCGTATTATGAAGGATGTAATAGCATTACATGTGCGAGTTTTTGTCAAGAAGTTGGCATTATAAATACATATTGGCGCGATATACGAAGTGAAGCCAAACCCTGAATTTATCCCTTAAGAATGAATTTAAAAATTACCTCATTGATACATTTGCGGTAATTATTGATTAGATAACAAAAGATAGAAGTGAAGATATTAATATCAAGATTAATGAATTATATTGTTATTTTTACCATATAAAATAATCCCTACCGAAGGAACTTGATCAGGATGAAGAGCACTATAATTCGCTTTGTAAGTGGATAGATGTACTGTGTCCTTGGGTTTCACAATTATTATGGAATGTTTGCTGAAATATTATGGAAGAGAGCTAATCATCTGATTCTGCGGCAGAGTCATTATAATTATCTGTTATACTGGATTAATTCACCCAATCTCCTTTTTCTTTTTTTTAAATAGGAGATAACAGCATAGACACACTCAGAATAGTGAAAAGTTATTAGATTCATTTATCTATGATTGATAGGTTTCGTCTTTTTTAATTTTGAGCTTCTTTCGCCTAACTAGGGATTTGTCTGAAGCATTCACTACCTTTCAAAAATACGAGAAATTTCATAATATGTATTGAGGTCGTTTCTGCTCCCGCAATATTAATTTAATCCGAGAAAATTAGAAGATTCCCTGTATGGTGAAGTAAAATTGCAATCCGACTCCCTCAGCTCTGAATAATATGCAGCTTAGATTAATAGCTAGTCCTTGGTGATATGGGGGCGATGTAAAATTTACTGAAGTGTCTCTTATAATAAATCTTTTTTTAGTTTAGTTAATTTATTTTTATTTTTGGGTAAGCTAGACGCGTGAGTTTATATCCTTTAATACACTCAGTAAAAAAGGTATGGTGAAGAGTTGAGTGAAAAACGAAAGACATACGAAAGAACGAGAAAGAAGTGAGTGATGGAAAAACAGCGCTGTGACGGCATTGGAGAACAGGTTCATGAAGTTGGTGTGGATGTAGGGGGAGGGATGGGATGGAGATATGGCTCTTGTGTTTTTGGAAGTTGCTCCCCTGCACTGAGCGCGGGTAAGGGAATTAGGATTTCGGCCCAGGGGCAAAGGAAACGGGGAGGAGGGGGTAGGGAGGGGGGGGGGAAGAGGAATGGGGAGGCTGAGTTGGTTTGAGCGGTATTAAATGGAAACAGGGAGTGGGGGTGGAGAGAGGGGGAGGAGCGCGACATTGCACTGGGGGTGCACGGAAGGGGACGTCTCGAGGAGGGACTTGGAGAAAATTAAGGCGAGACTGAACTCTTGCCCAGGGGAGCGAGGGGAGAAGAGAAATGGTGGTGGACCAGGAAGAGGGATGCTCGATAAGAATGAAAGAGTCCCTGGTGGAAGGAACTAGAAAACTACAAGGTGAGGGCACATGCACAAAGTAGGTATACCCTTTCGTTAAATCTCGAAAAACGGGATTGCTTCGAATGCGTAGCAATACTGGAGACCAGTGAACATCTCTGAAAGACGCAGATGAGTAATACCGTGCTCCTGCAATGTTTTATTTAATTGGATTAATATTAACAACAAATAAATAAAAAGATTATCTTTCATTTAATAAATCTTTGATGGGCTACATGATAACCTTGGCAAAGTTCTAAACGTTTCGAATTAATTTAATGAGCCATCAGACACATGAACTATCACTTGATATTTTCTTTCCAAGAATGCCTGGTTGCTTCAGAGGATGGGAGTAAACCTGTATCAAATATATAATACCTTATTTTTATTTTTTTCTTTCAGGAGATATTAGGTCCATTAATTTTTAATTTTTTTAAATAGCAACGAAGGTATCATTAAACAAGTCCAGAAGGAACTCTCTCTCGGAAAAGAGAAATAAAATAGTTTAAAAATTCTTGGACCTATCTCCTGAAAGAAAAAATAAGTACATAATAAGAGATCATGAAGAGGGATCATATTTGATATATATAACACGGCAATAGCTCTAGTTTTTTAAAATTTTGTTTTGCGATGAGATCAACGTTTATTGATCGCGAACTCCAGGAGGTGGATTATCTTTCCTTGAGATTGTTGTGAACTGAATTAAAACGCAAGGATCAACTGTAGTGTCTCAAACTTGCAAATAGAAGTACGGCTTCTACATCGAGAATAATATTCGTGTTGGAGGTAAAAAATTGTGTCTAGCATGTACCGGAATTAATCGACCCCGAGATGAGAAGGGTGGGATCACTGCATAGCAGTATTCCAAACAATTTATTGTATTTTTTGATTAAACTTGTTCCGCCGCTCTGAGACACGAGCTGTGGCGGAGCATGGAGTGTGAAAGGAGTGAATGGACTTGAGTTGGGTTGTGTTTGTGAGAGGAGGGTGGTCGTTCGGTGAGGAGGGATGGAGGATGGGGGGGGGGACGAGGAGAGGAGAGGTGGGAGGTGAGATGAGGAGGTCCCGGAAAGTTTTGAGAGAGGGAGGGAGCGGGGAATGCGGTCCGGGGGGAGAGCGGCAAGAAAGTAAGCGAACCGGAGTCGTTATAGTTATTGCTTCGCCACGATTCGTTCCGGGAGAGAAGGGGCAAGAGTTGCAAAAAGCCCTGAGCATTGGGCCCCGGGGAAAAGTGTGCCGGAATAATGCGGATAATCATTCCATGATGGTGTAGTTCGGCCCAAATACGGAAGTTTCCAATCCTCTTCCTTCGTTATGGGCGAGAAACAACGCGAAAACTTCATCAAGGTTTCGCGTTTATACCAGCGTACACGATAAACATTAATAATGCCAGCACTGTAGCACGTCCTAACAACTTCTGATAAGTTTACTTTAAACTACGTGTATTCCTCCTAATGTTACCATTTCTCCCATGCTAAATGTTTAACACGGGAATAAATTTTTATTTGCTGTCCCAAAATTATCAAGTTGACTATTTTTTTAAGCTTTTCATCCAAACCAAAATCAACGTACAGTATTTCAGTTTTTCCTCATGTTATTAGGCTCTTATTTCAGCTGAAATTTGATAGTGATTGGATTCTCATCAAACAATAACACGCCTACTCCGCTAAATTGGATTAGTAATAAAATACGTAATAAAACATTAGTGCTTGCAGTTTCAAAACTGCGGCAAAGTTCCAATAGTGTATGCGAATGAAAAAGCTGCTTAGAAAAAATGTGTCAAATGAATTTGAGCAAAGTTCATTGGTAATTTAGATTTATAGGTATTGAAACCAACTCGTCGTCCGGATTTTAGGGAGAGATGATGGTTCAATTGGTTATATGATCGTATTGTGTTTGAATATTGTAAAACTTCAAGCAATAAATTTGAGACTCAGAAACCATGATCTTTAGAGAGCAAAAATTATCGACCTCAGGGGAGAGAAGACAACTTTTGTGAAACGTACTGGAATCGAAAGGTAGGCGATACATTTTTTAATTCTCTAGAGGAGGTGCCCGTTGAATATCAACGGGAAGAATATTATCATTAACATAGATTTTAATAAACCATTGATATCTTATTTAGTGCAAAGAATCATTGAGTTAATGGATATAAACACGGAATCTCGGCTTAAACAATAAGTATGGTCGTTATGGGGACGGTGACTCAAAAAACACTAAAATATTCCGAAAAATCGTTTCGTTTTAGCAATTAGTTTGGAATTTCGACCGGAATACAAAATTCTATTGAAGGAATAAGAATTTGTATTTTATTTTCTTTCTATTGGTATCCTTCCCAATAAATGAAAACCACTATTTCTAATTTAATTTTGCAAATAAATAAAGGTCTGCAACCAAATGAAGACTCAGCTTCACGTGTATTTCTTATGTGAAAGTTACTGACATATGTATACACATCGGTTATTATTATAGTAGATACCGTCAATGCTAATTTATTTTTGCCTTCAGGTATATTCCATAGTTGTACTTGCAATTTCATTTATACGAATAAGTTAATGGAATGGTCTGAACATTTAATAATTAATAATTTACAAAATCCCAAATGAACTGTTAATTACCACTAATCCAATGTTTCAGCAAATTCAGGTTGGTTGAAAAATGAATACACTATTTATACTACTTATTTATACCTCTTGTTAAAAAATCAAATAAGATTTTATAAACTACGTATTGACCAAGGAAATTGATAGATTTCAAGATGAATTTACTGCTTTGCATAATACTATATAATAAATTAACTACCGTTTTCCCTCTATTTACTACTGCTACCCCCTTCATTATTTATAGCATTCTACGTAAGCTAAGTTGAGAATAATACATATTAATTGCGGTCGTAGGGGATAATCTCTCATCAATAGAATCAGCATTTTGGTCCTTCTAAGCTCTGATACGAATCACTACTTGGGATCAACGTTAGAATTAGTTTGCAGTACACTAACAGCGTTGATGGATCATTACATAAACATTATAATTTGCCACCAAATATTAAAGGTTGACTAATGCTAACTTTTGGCAATGAGCAAATTTTTTTATTGGTGGAATCATGACTCTATTTGATTGAAATCACAACTTCAAGTGATGGATGTCAGTCATTATAAGCGTACTATTTAAGAATCAGAAAAAATCCTCAACTGGATTTTCACTGAAAAGATGTGAGGTTCTTTGGTAAGTTCTACGGAAACAGTCTTTTAATGAGATAGTGAAAGATACTATGCATGCATGAACTCTCTCATCATAGATTTCACGAAGTCGGAAAGCTTGCTTCGTCTGCTGAGTCCTTCAACTGGCGTCCCGACACCCATTCAAGGAATATAAATTTAAAAAAATAATGTCTTCAATATTAATAGCGTTACTTCATACGCTACACGTAACTAATAGGGACAATGAAGTCTATACATGGAGGGAACCTGGTTAGGAAAGAGGGGCCGCCGGGAGGCTAACGCGCGAATATCCCCCGTTACGTGCGTACTAACGATTTTTGATGCGATCCAATGAAAAGAGGGCTTCTTTCCACGGCTACTGGGCCATATTCGAACGCAAAATACCATCTCTCTCTCCCTTAAAACTCCCAACTCCGCTGTTCCATTCTCCAACCAACCCGTCCGCCTCAACTCATTTTCCAACCCCTTCTTCCTTGTGCTAGACGGCAAACCAGCCCCCAAGCCTCCCTCTCGCAAGCCTTCCATCCCCTCCCCCCCTCCCTTCAAACTATCTTTCTCCATTACTCCTCCACGCCCGGCCTCCTCCCTCCCTGACTCCTACTTAAAACCGATGCCTCGAAAATTAAATCTCGCCCGGGGTAAGCGGGTGGAATGCTCCGCCCACCCCACCCCTTGAATCATCCCCTTCGCCCACTCCACCCCCTAAACAAGAACGCATACATATATATATATATGTATACGTAAAAGCGCCAACGTTTTCTCCCCCTTCCCCCGAACATCCATCCTTTGCGCCACCACCCCTAAATTTCTCGAGCGTCCCTCCTCACGGTCTTTCTTCCAACCCCCTCCCCCCCAACCAACCCTTTTAAACCCACCTCCCGCCCTTCCTTCTCACTCGCAAGACGAAACTCTTCTTCTTTGCTCCCAACTTCCTCCTCACTGACGCTTTAAATTAAGCGCAACTTTTATGCGAAGGCTCCTCCGAGCTGCTTCAGGTGTGTGACGGGGGGCGGGGGGCGGGGGAACGGGGGGGGAAGGGGGCGGGGTTCGGGCGGGATGGGGGAGGGTGCGAAAAGATGGCTCGAAGGTGAGACTGTGAGGGGTGGAATTCGGGAGAGGGTGGTGAGATTGGGAGGGTAGGTATGTAAGGTTGTGTGTGCGTGTATATAAATCTACATATAAGGAGGGCGGGGGAGCTGGCTCCTGACTCCGCCATCCGCGAGTAAAAAGCAGGCCGAAGGTTGGTGGGGGGGGGGGGCGATGGCATGGCGGGTTAAGGAATTGGGGTCTAAATTTCACTTTGCAAAGTTTTCCGACGTTCTTAGAGGTTCGCAAAGTATACGAGGTGGAGGAAAGGAAGGCGGGCCTCTCCTTCCTATCCCCATATCTCTCCCTTCCTCCTTACCTCCATCCCATCTCTTTTCTCTCTCTCTTGCACACTTTATCGGCCGAGGATGTATATTTCAGCGTGCCGCACTCATAACGCCGCGGCGTTCGCTGTTGGGGTTGTAGGAGGGGACCGTTCGGGGGAGGGGGATGTTTTTGGCCCGAGACGGGAGATTGGAGGGTGGGACGGAGGGGCCGGAAAGAAGATGAGATTGGTTAATTGAAGAGGAAGGTGGGGACGGTGTTGGGGGGGTGGAGGTAAACGAGGGGGATGGGGGGGGGAGAGAGGGTGGTTTAAGGGTGTGGAAAATGGGGCACGAGGGGTCGAACCCGGGGTTGATGGATTGGGGAGGAACGTTTGAGTAGTAATGGAGGCGTAATTGTTGTTTAACGCGGGTTTACATCCAATTTATCCCTCATAATTATCAGCGCGGACGCTGTGTATAACGCCTCGGAGCGATCTCTTGCCTCAGGTGCCGTGGAGCGTTCTTTTGGGGGAAGGGGAAGGTGCCGGGGAGTCGGAAAGTTTTCATCCGTAGCGGCGTGGTTAATTTTTCCCAACTCCATCTCTCTCTCTCGGCCGTTTTTTTTTTACCCTCCACTCCTTTCCCATTCCACGCTCTCCCAGACGACGTAAATGAATGCACCGCCGCTGAAGGTGGAGTTTATCCGACCCCTGGACATCGAGGCTCCAGAATGGAGTGCGCCGTGCAGTGAAACCCAACTTTGTTCCCCGGCTAACGAAATGGGAAAAGTTTTTGAGCGATGTGCTTCAAAACAATGCCCTCCTCCTGACCCCTCCACTACCTCACCCCCCCTTCCCCTTCCCCTCATTTGCGTTCTCGATTAAATTACGCCTCCTTCGAAGAAACGGTGTCTCATTTCCAACATTTTTGTGCAAAAAGTTAGGAATTAAGAGTGCTTATCGTGTGTTATAAATTAAATTCCACTCAATGAGTTCCTTATCGTAAATGAAAAGGATAACTTTGTTATATTCCACCAATTTATTTTCAGGTACTACTAGTTTCGACGCAGCGGCGTCATCTTCAGGTACCTAAGATGACGCCGCTGCGTCGAAACTTGTAGTACCTGAAAATAAATTGGTGGAATATAACAAAGTTTTCCTTTTCATTTACGATAAAATGAACTTCCACAAGGTTGAGCCTGAGACGATGGAGAGTTCCTTATTGTTCTTGCAGCTCGGTTCCATTGCTCATGTACTTATTTAAATGACGATATATCGGTCACTCCGTTATTACCTTGAAAATAACCATTGATGTTTTATGATTTCTATCAAGTGATGCATGGTTGGGCACGCTGAAAATACATAGCCGGTTTCTCCTTTTTAATATGTTCACTTTCGCATTTTAACTTTTCAAGTTATAGTTTAATAATGAATATATCGCGGTTAAGATTGATTTTAATAATCATTGCTAATAATGCTAAAAGATATTATTACCTTGATGCACTTAAGCAGCTCCATTCATTCAGACATTGGCTTTGATTTGTTGGCATACGGAGTACGTCATCGTTACAGCCTTGTAAGTATTTGCCCCACGTTACAGTGAGAATCTAGTGAATGTTTAATTTATTATTCCACTGTCTAAATCATTGGATCAAAGAAATTGGCCCGGTGAGTCACAGATACATACAAGAACAAAAAGGGGGTACATGCAATTGTGAAATAACAGGATACTTTTTACTATTTGCTTCTAAAAATAGCTGTAAAATGGGACTCTAATTATGAAATTTCTTAACTTTTATTTTCTTCTAGAAAAACATCCTCCAGTCAACAAACTACTAGTCAAACCTATCAACATAGGAAAGCCTACACGAGCAAGTTCATTCCTCACCCTTTAAAAGTAATTTTCTCGTTAAAAATACTTCAAGTGAAAAATGTTAAATAGTCTTCAAAATTAGCTGTCTGTGTTGTTGCTTTTCTGTAGCATCAACATAATAGCATTCCCTTGATCAGACGCATCAAAATACGTATGATTTAATTTTTTAAGCGGCATGAATCTGAAGAACTCGTTTATGAAGTGGCGCTTTGGAAGTGGATAAGCTACGTGAGCAAATGATAAGGAAAGAGTGTGAGGAACGGATGGTTACTGAGGCTCTCATAATAGGCTTTCTATTCTCTTAAGCTTGGGGGAAAAAAGAGGAGGGGCATGAAATATTTTCCACAGGACCCCACCTGCTGCGATCAGCTTCTTAATCCTTGCGTTATCCCGTGCGAATCTCTTAGCGCGCCGTTCCCCTCCTGCCCCCCCGCCCCCAACCCTTCCCTAATACCTCCCGCCCCCTCCCCCCTTCCCGGCACTATTTCACTCCGCGTTCCCTCCCCCTCTTGCTCAACTCTTCTTTCTCACGCGGAGACAAACATCCGGGGCACCCTTGCTAAGCGCTATTAAAAATAAGCAAAACGAAATTGGTCATTTTAGGGTTTAGCCTGGAAATCCCCAGCCCCGTCCCATGCTTTGCCGCACCGCTTAATTTTTCCTTCATTGCTCATTTTTATGGCGAAAATATTTGCTTTAATTTATAGGAAGGCATAAAGAGGCTTTAAAATGCTCAAAAACACCCTCTAGTGGGCTATTAGAAAATACAGTTTATTTGCCTTGGTCTAATCTTCCACGGAAAATTTCTTGCTGTTTTACGGAACCTACATATCTCCTGAGTTAGCGTTTAGCTGCCCGGATACTCATGGATCCCTTTTTGGTGGGATTTATAATTAAATTAATCTCAAAGCTTCATACTCATAGAAGCTTACGATATAGTCTGGGAGAAACTTCTTTGCCCTTAACCATATGATCTTCTTGATGAAAATCTAGTCTCATTGGTGCCTGAAAATCTAGTCTCACTGGTGCCTAGCTGATAAAAGATTGTACCTCACTCAAGTTTCCATTGGAAAAATATTTCAAATACGCATCGTTAAAAATTCATCTAAAGTAATTTATTTCATATCTTTATGACGCATAACTATCATAACGGCATAGTTAGCTGGATTATGACTTTTCTCTCGTATTTAGCTACATTAAACCCAGCATTAAATAAGTAAACTCGTTTGTAGTCGTCAATGAATATCATATGTGTATTTCTTTGCAGTTTATTTTAAAACTCTGCCATTCTTTCATATTTTGTTTCCATCAATTCTGCCATCAACGGCAATTTCCGATCCACCGACATCCTTCCCTTTTTTCCCCTTCATATTCCAAGCCACAAAACCCGCAGCAGTGATCTCCTTCACCTACCTAAATTCCGTCTTTCACTCTCCCAGCGTTCTCTTTTCTTCAGACTCCCGAAATTATTCAACATACTTTCTTTCAATCGCCCCTTAATTGATCTCTTCTTCTCCCGTTACTCCTTTACCGTTCGAATAAAAAAACTTCTTGCCACCTAATCTAACCGGTTTGTTCTTCATAGCGTTTGATTGTTCGGGGCCACCATTATATTTATTATTTCTTGATTTATTATTTTAAGGTTTATTTATTTATTTAATTGTTTTATATTCAATGTAATAGGTCATTTATGGCTGTTTTTTAATATATTAATAAATTAATAAACAAATAAATCCTCAGATCAATGAAAAATGAAAGGAAATTTAATTAATTACGAGAGTCTATAGAACCCTATTGCATTTTTGTGAGGATTTCGTTAAATTTTTTACCTTAAAGCCAAAAATTCTAGTAACTTAAATTTTTCGTTAAGGTAAAGAGACAACTCGCTCTTAGATACTTTCAATATACAACTTTTCCGTTCTGTGTACAAAAGTACTCGATTTGAATGTGAATGGAAGGTCAGTTTTATGGTCCGTTCGAAATCTGTACTTTATGATCGCAATAAAATGCTATTTCAGTGCCTTATTTCTTCACATCCTTTTCCACTGATACTATTTCCAACACCAACCTATAGTACATCCACTGATTAGCGCGTTTTGGTAGCTAAGCATACATCTTCATTTATCATTACCATTGTTCAAAGAAAGCATATCACGAAAAAATAATTGGTGATGAGTACTCATTATAAAAGGTCAGGGATACAAATCTGATTGATTTAACCAAATGATGGTAAATATTTCTAGCAGATGAGTATGATTTTTATAGCTGACTGATTAGATTAAAAAGTGACAGCATTCGTCCTTTTTAGCTGAAGGATTTAGAATCCTGTATTCCTGCGTAAATTTCCGAGCCGGCCGTAGGCAGGGACTGCAGTCTTTCTCGCAAGGCTCCCGTCCATTTTCTTCTTCCAACGCCGAGACACAATTTCCCGGCGGAAGAGGTGAAAGGCGATATGGGGAGCGCTCTTTTCCACCCGCCAGCCCGCCCGCGCGATGGAACAGCCCTCCCGCCCCTGCTATCCTTTTATCCTTATCCCGGGCGGCGGCGCTCTCTTGTTTCTCTCTCGCACCTCCTCGCCTTTGCGTAGCGAGAGGAAAGCAGGGGGGGCGGAGAAGGCGGAGGAGAGACCACCGCCCCTTTTTGGATAGAAGAGCGTCGCCAACAACGGACTCAAAAAGCGCCCTTCCTTCCTCAACCCCCGACCACCACCTCCGCCGCTCTCCTCTATTTAACCACAGAGCCTCTTTCCTTTTGCATTTCCCACTTACAAGCGAGCTTTCTTTCCTCCATTACCCAACATCCCTCCCACTCAGCCCACCTCTGGCTCCCTCCCTCGCCCTCCCACGGCGCCCCCTTCAACGCCGCCCACCCACTCCCCCCATCCACCGGCGCCATTCGTATGCATTATGCACCGCTGCCTCCCCCTTTACACTTCCCTCTTAAAGGCTCGCTTTATTGTGAGTCCGAGTGTAAATTCTGTACCTGCCCGGGATATTCTCCGCGCGCCTTCCTCCCCAGCTGCCTCCCCCCTATCTCCACCTTTACCTCACTCTTTCCTCATTTTCCATCCGCCGCCCTCTACTCCTGGTGAGATGAAGGGAGGTCGCGTCGTCGTCAGGAGTGGGGGATTCGACCTCTGAGGGTCCTGGGAAGATGGCTCGCAGGGGGTGGGGGAAAGGTGGTGGGAGTGAGGGGTACGACACCCGCCTTCTTCCTCCCTCGGCGTCTGACGCCACTTCAGACGAATGTGCAGCGAGGGGCGGTTATAAGAGAAAGAGTTGTTGAGGTGTGCAAGTGGTGGAAGCCTAGCGCGGAACAGTCCCGCCCTTTTGCGCTTTTTCATTACTCTAACCCCTCTACGTGCTTTCAAAGCTATCCACAAAGACTGGGCATAAACATGAATGAAACTACATATTACCAAACGAATGTGGAATATGATATTGATTGATGCTGCGAATACAATTTGAGGTTACAACAATGGCAAATTATGCAAATGAGAGGTGAAAGTAATTCTCAGCTTCTCTGGGAAAAAGAAAAAGAAAATACGACATTCGTTTCCTCGTATTACGGCGAGTAATGAGCGAGTTGTGAGGTTTTTGTAGTTATAAAACAGATGTTGGCATAATAAGTTAAAAATTGCAAGTCCGGATTTTCCAATGTCTCATGACCTCCACATAAACCTCGGAAATCGTCAACGAAATTGCAATTTTTTAATACATAATATTTGGTAAGATGTATAAATATATGTCCGTTTTGTTTTTGCGAAATTGAGTTATGCATACCCATGGGTTTGTAGTGCTACTACCGTTGGATTTGGAAAGTTAAAAGAATATGAAAACAAAAGTTTTTACATCTATTACGAAAAGATAACACATAAACTTTGAGATTCTGATTTTTCAGAGCCTACTAAACTTAAAAATTGCTCTCCTGTAAAATTTGCTAAAAATGAAATAATCATATTTAGCCATCTTCCCGCAGTGTATTCACTGGTATTGACAACATGATCCACAACTTATAGCATATATATTTGCGCATGTTTCCTTCAATTTTAAGGCAAACGTAGGTATGAATGGGGCATTCTGCCAACAAAACTTCTGTTCAATACCATGACATATCATTATTTTGCCCATTTAAAGTATAATATTGGATCAAATAGCCGATTACCACCAACTTGAAAGTACGACGGTTGTATCCATTGAATATAAGGATGGAGACCCCTATCTTTAAAACCCTGATACAACTCTTCGAGGGAAATCACAGAGGAGACGATGTCTTCTTTTTTCACGTGGTTATGGTTATGTGCTGGCGGGGGAAGAGGCAGCGAGCGGTAATATTTCCGAGGGAATGGGGAAAAGAAGCGAAGCGGGGGGCGTGCTCGATCGGCATTTCGTGAGAGGCGTGAGGAGGGGGCGATAGCCGGGAGATAAACCGGGGAGGGGGACGTGATGTGGGCCGCCGTTGCCTCGCAACCACTCAATCCACTCTCCACACCGCACACCCTCAACCCACCCCACCCTCCCATAACCCCACGCGCCCGCTCCTTTCTTCTTCCCGCTCCGCTCTTTCCAGCTCCTTCGGCCGTAAAACCTTCCCGCCGCCGCGCCGCGATTCCTCGCGACTCGTCTGTGACTGCGCAAAGACTTCCTCTCTCTGCCTCGCGTTAAATTTCTCCGCGCTGCTACCTCCTAGAGCAAGAGTACCATTCCTTCCCTAATAGCTCTTTCTCCCTCCCTCCTTATCTTTATTCCATATCTCTCCCGCCTTTCCAACTCCCCCCCCTCCTCCTGTTTCGTCTGTATCTCGCGCTTCTAAACGCGGAGGCGTGCAGTTAATATATCATCCCCCTCCCGTGAGCTCGCAGCCTCCTCCACTGCCTACTCAGATCTCTCTTGCCCCGGCCTCAACGGAGCTCTTTCTCCCCTTCTCCCCCACTTCCACCCTCCCTCCCACGCCTAAACGCCATATAGGAGAGCGCTCTTGAGGGGATCCCACCCTAGGGAGGGTGAGGCAGTGCTATTCGGCGGAAAGGTATTGCTCGGATTCAGTTTTTTTATCTTGGCGCTTAAAAGGACTCTTGAAAATGAAACGAGCTTAAATTTGAAATTTCTAGGAAATCTGAAGAATATGCTTTTCAACATTTTCCGGGTTGATTGTATTTTCTCGAATCTCAAACTTGCGTCGATATTATTTTATCCATTACTCGGAAAAGTAAGGGAAGCAAAATTACAAGGAAAATACTTCTTCAGGGAAAACGAATTTAGTTTTTGATGTTTAAATGTTTTAATAATTTTTTATTAAAATTTAACTATTAAAAAATTATTTTAATGTAAACGATGAATCAGCAGTGGCTCTGTGGGGCAAATGTTTTTATTTATATTGCTCGGAATCGATAGGTATTAAAACTTATCGGTGTGACATGACATAAAACGCCATGTGCGATTTTGTTTCCAAAATGAGGCTAATGAAATGCAAAGTTTATCATTTACAAACTAAGCATATTTATTTATGCGTAATAGTGAGTACTCCACCTCTGATCTCTTGTCTTAGAAAAGTGGACATTCTTCTTTTAAAAGGGTATTTAAGCGTAAATATTGAGTCTCGCCCGCAGTGCTCTTGACTTATTTAGCACGGTAATTTAAAATGTTTCTTTGGGCAAACAAAACATTTTTAGCATGAAATATGACAAAAAATGTCAAAACATCGTTTCGCAGTATGATCTTCAAGTGAAATACGCAGTTCAAACTATGTTTTCTTTATAAGGGTAAGTACGTGCATATTCCGGACGGACTTGGGTTCCTTGTACTCGATATAAACTGATTTAATCTTCGGGTTTATCGAAAAGCGGATACGAATTGTTTAACTTAAGTTATAATCCTCAAGGTCAAATTTATACGCAAACGAAACGAACGGCATATTTTATGTAGCTACACATTTAATACTTTGATAACTTGTTCTTTTAGAGTTTCGAGTTTTGGGAATAATTTTGGGGAAAGCGGAAGACTTTAGATAGACGGATTTTTTTACTTCAAATCTATGTCAGTATTGAAAAAAGTCCTCACTCAGTGTTTATTTTTTCACTGATAATGTTCCTCTCATGCAAAATAAATTCATATTTTTTTAGTTGGCACTTAATCCCATAAAATTTTCCGTCTGTGCCAACATTATTTTTTACCTTCCTATCCGGAAAACCCTCAATTTTCTCAGATAAGCTGGTTAATGATGCCTCCATAGCAGAGGAGAATGAGGTATAATGTTCGTGGTGTGAGAGGGATTAAGTTATCGGGGCTCTGATTAGTGGACCAACGAGTGATTCGCTATATTCTCGGCGTAGACGAACGTATAATCAAGAAGAGAGTAGTGGATGATCAATCTTGGATAGCAAAGAAGGGGGTGGGAAGGTGGTGGAGATGTGGGAGGGTTTTTAGGGGGCGGGAGGGAGGCTACTTGGAGGTGGGCGGAGGCACTATTGCGGCAAGGGAGGGAGGCGGAGGCAAGTGGGTTTGGCAGCGAAGCGTAGGTGAGGACGAAGGTGGCGGAAGAATACATACATACATATGTAGTACATGTACCTCTTATATAGTATACGTGCGGCAAAGGCTACAACTCAAAGGAAACGAAACGTGTGTCTCGTTCGGGGTATTTCCCTTCGAAGTGGCGAGGAGTCTTTGGCGCCGATATTTCTCATCGGTGCGGTAGACGTGACTAGGACCCGGATCGGTTGGCAAGGCGGCGATATGGGAGGGAACACACTTCAATGAAGGGGGCCCTGAAATATCTGGTGCACGAGGAAATGTGGGGATAAGAGGGAGACATGGGCTCAGAAAAATACTATTCCATTGATGTGCGGAGTGGAGGAAGACATGAGGGAAATAATAGCAATTTATTACAGAGCATCGGATACGCAAACTGTAGAGAACTTCAGTTGTTTATGGGAGGATTGCAATATTCGGGTATCGATTAATGTTACTTGCAGAAGAGCAAAAACAGGGAAAAGCTCGCTTAAAAACAAATGGGCAGCAAAACGAGTTTGTGACACTAATCAACCAAGGGCAATGAGCTGCCTCGATGAAACCACCGATTCCCGCACCATCGCTAAAGCTTAAGCATCGTTCGTCTCGGCTCGAATTTGGAGGGGAGATCTTTCCATGCATGCGATTTCTGTTGTCACTGTCAGCAAGTAGCAGACAGTGAGTGCTTAAGGACCATAACCGTAGATTAAGGTTAAATTGAAATACTACTACTAGTCAACCAATACGCACCTTAATATTCATCCCTTTCCTTTTTTCCTCCATTTTCATGGCTATCATCGCTGCGGCTCCAAGAGCGGTACATAGGTGAAGAAACTGTCTGTAATGAATAGTTACATGAAGTTACTTAACAGCCTTCAAAATAGGATAGGACAAAACAGAGGATAGAACAGTACCGTAAATTATTAAAAAAAATAATTGAAAATCCATAAACGTGCTATGATCTGAAGAGGGTTATTTTAATTACAAACTTTTATAATGAATGAAGAGCTCTCGGGTTTCACGTGTCAGGTTTTCCACCATTTCCAACGTTTCGACGAGCGACTCGAATCGCCATCGGGGATCCAGGAATCCAATGGATCCCTGGATCTATGAGCCAGCCGTCGAAACGTTGGAAACTGTGGAAAACCTGACACGGCGCGAAACCCGAAAGCTCTTCATTCATATTATTTCGCCGGGAAAGCCTGCAGTCAAACGTTTATTATAGCATAAAACACTGGTTACAGAGTTTGAAATACAATGAAACATATTCTTAAGAATCTTAATATTTCTGCATCACGTGTACCGGATAGGCTTAATTATGCATGAGATATATTTCTTACTTTTGTGTCTATATTGTTAATTTTATGGTCTGCATCTACATACATCGAGAGTGTGCATGAGAGTGTTAAGACACTTGCAATGAAGAAGGAAGGGCATTGGGAGAAGGAATTGGAAGAGGGGAAATGGTGAGAAGGGGGATTTGTTTTTCCGGATAATTATCAAACTTTTTTTTTTTAATAATGATGTGACTTATTCTCCCAATCTGTTCAACACTGTGCATTTTTCTGTTATATTATAACTCGCAAATGTGGATATGATTTAAATTTTTTAGCTCGTGCTAACTACCGTAAGGATTAATCTCCGAGTAGACGCGCTAAATTTGCTCCGCAACAACTTTGCAGGAGTGTGTTCGTGCGTGTTACGACGCAGTCGGGTTCTGGGCGAATAAGGCGGCTGCCACGTGCACGCATTACTATCGCTTACGCCGTGACGGATGCTCATTCCAACTTCGAGTGCACTTGTATCCATGGACATGTTTTTAACTGCACTGTTTGAAAAGTCCCTCTGAAGAATGGAAATGATGAATGGGTTGCATCACGTGTATTTCACAACTTCCTTGTTTGCGAATTCTGCTGTACCCATAAGCGTTGCTTAGCTTATCCGTCTATAGAACAAGATAACGTGTCTCCGTCTCATCTTTTGTCACTTGTTTGACTTTTATACCTATTCCACATTGTGCATAAAAGGTATCAATTCGTAAAAATGTTGGCCGCTCATATCTTCTCTTTTTTGTCTTCGCCTCGTCCCACTCATGTGGGATCGGCCATTCATATCTTAAAAATAATATCGTTTTTTTATGTTTAGTACTCCAGGTCATTAAAATCGCCTTGAAAAAGGGAAAAGTGTTTTCTAATTAATTATAGTTCCTTCAATTTAGCTTCTATGCTATGATGGAAATATTTTAAATTTAATTGTTTCACGCTTGACTTCGTGGAAGTCATATATACCCATACATCCATTATCCATCATACCAAATATATCCATCCATTTTGAATTAAAAACTTTGTACTTTTCCACACTTTATTTAAAAACTGTGACCGGTTTCACCTTAATAAGGCAAAGGTGAAACCGGTCTCAGTTTTTAAATTAAGTGTGGAAAAGTACAAAGGTTTTTATTCAAAATGGATGGATATATTTGGTCTAAAATCTCGAGAAAGAGCTCCCCAAAATAGAATGCTGTACCATGCTGAGTTTTAAACGGTCCAGTACTATGTATTTTCGTATGAAGAGATGCTATTAAAAGTTGAACTCAACTTCATGGTAGAACAGGCGAATTTTCATAGGAGGAAAATTCATAATAATTCGCACACTCTGAAAGAAGATGTTTCTCGGCGGCGTGGGAGGCTAAAGGTAAACGCAAGCAAGGGCATATTTTTAGATGCCACCTTTGAGTCGTCATCCTGACATATAATAATTGGGAAATGGATTCCGACTGGAAAGATCCGAGGGTAAATATAGGGATGCCGGTCGTTTGAGCGAAGTGGTAATTTGACTTGCGAAGGAAATGGAAGTAAAAGTATGACATGATTGCTCGGCAAACATAATCGGGAAATAACGTAATGGAGATATTTCTCCTCAAATATGCGGTATTTACATTTATATGTTAAGCTGTCAAAGGAAAAGGGTGCAGGTTCGTATGCACCAAACGTATTGACAAAGCTAACGGCGCAGAATATACGACGCTCACATGATTCCATTTAGATATAAACGAAGTGTTGATGGATGATATATCATCTTAATTTCATACCGTTATCACGCATATTTACTTGATGCAATTGATTTTTATACTCATGTTTTAAATATAAAACGGTAAAAATGCATTACTTTTCACCGCTGGACATTCATATGGACCGAATCTGCTACAAGATAGCGAATCGTTACATTTATTCCAAGATGAAAAACTCTTTATATATTGTGCTATGCATATGATGCCTTGTAACGTAATGGAATTATCCGGCGAAAAAGCTGTGCTGCGCATTTTAAACATTACTTTACGCATATTTTACTCAAATAGTTCATTTTTTTGCTAATATAACAAAATGATAGGAAGTTGTCATGATTTATTTTGTATGTATTATGCACTTAATTAAAATGCTGAGTCCAATTATCATTACTTTTTCTATCCATAAGTGATCGCTTATTTATCCATAATTAAAGCCTTCCTCGTGTTCTTCGTTATGATAATAACGAGTTCCACCCCGTTTTAAGCCTCTGACATTCATCTCGCGGCTAAAACAGTCTAGTCACGATGTACACGGCAGCTTATTTTTGCACCCGGAACAACGCCCGCCATTTGCATATCATTCCGGGCCGCGGAGGGAGTAATGCGTCATCGGTTTTTTCCCGAAGCGCGGGGAGCGAGCGCAACACTTAGATTTAATGGTCCATTTAAGAAGGGAGGGTGGAAGAAGGGCGAGAGGGGAATTGCTGGGGTAAGGCTTTTCCTTGGGTCTCTCTTCCACGGCGTCGGTGAATGGCTAGGAAGAGTCGTCGACGGCGGCGGAGTGTGAGTTGTTATCTCAATAAGGGATGAGGAAACGGTGGCAAGCCTTTTTGAGGGGGATGGGAGAGCCGTCTGCATGCAAGGAGGTGGGAAGGGGGGGGGGTTAGAGATAGAAATTAGATGGCAGGGAGTAAGGGGGCGGGAGTATAGGTACTGTCGTTGCTGCTCCAGGGTGGGAGTGCCTGGAAACCTTGCCATTAGAAGAGATATCCTTTCTGGGGCTGCCCTCCTTCACACCATCCCCTCCCGTGCCCTCTCAATCTTGCCTAAACGTGCCCCTTTTCTTATTCCACAACCTTCCTCTTCCCAACCATCACCTCCTCCTCCTCCTGCCCCGCCCCCTAACGTACCAGCGATGCTCCCCTTCATCCCCCGGCCCCTCTTTCTCACAATGCGGGAGGAGGACGGGAGGGGGGGGGTTAGTTGCGTGGATGGGGAGGAAAGAAGGAAGAACGAGGTCTAGGTGGGGAATTTAAGATGGGGGAGGGGTCGACGCCGCCGCCCCTGTCCCAACCCAGCCAACCACCCACCTACGCGAGCATCTCCCTACCCACCCACCCCTTTTCCAAAGCTTCCTTCTTCCATTTCCACGCCCCTCCAACTTTCATCTCCTTTCTTATAGAGTCCCCCGTCCCATTCGGAGAGCCAACCAGTCCCCTCCTCCGCCGCCCCCTCCCGTCTTTTATTTTTCCCCCGCCCCCCTCTTCGAAACCCTTATAGTCAGCCCCGGTGGCAGTCCGCCCACCCCCTCTTCCCTTTTAAGGGTTCCCCAGTCCCTTCTTCCCCATTTAGCCGATTCTTTCCATCCCTTCCTGCCCCCACCCCCCCGTGGGCCCTGCTGCCTTTCAGGGGCCCCTCCTGCACGTCGCCCCCTCAAGCGTCTCATCTGCCATTCGTCACTCGGCCCAAATTACAACATCTCTTCCTCCTTCCCCGCCGCCGCCTCCGCTGTTCCCCCCCAGCACCTCCTTTTAACATCTCTCAGCCTCTCTTTCTTGGCACCGTCGTCGCCCTTTCCCCTCCCTCCCGCTCCCCTTAGCCCTTCAAAGCACTCACACACTGCTACAGTCCTTACACCGTTTGCTCCCCCACCCCTCATTATCGCACTCCCCCCACTCCGCTTCTCCCTCACTCACTCCCCCCCCCCCTTCCCCCGAAGCGACGCCTTATCTCTTTGACAACTCGCCTCCTTTGCTCTCGCCTCAGACGCCACCTCCGGAGCTAAGAGGTGGCGGCGGGAAGAGGAAGAAGAAGAGAGGACTGCTTTCATCCCCTCCGAGAGACTTCCTTTCTCTTCCAATTCATCAATCTCTTATTTCTACCTTTTACCCTCACGCTACGACGACGTCCCTCTTAAGGGCTTGATTGCGATCGGCGTTTCCTGACGTTTTCCTGGCATTAACGGAGCATGGTGATCGTGACGCATATTCAATAATATTTTATTGATAATATAAGGTACATTACCATTTTATTATTTGTATATTGTACAGAGGCTTGGGGTTCCTTTAAGATTTACTCCCGATTACATTACTCTTTTGAATTAACACACAAGCATTTTCTTCATGTTCTTATGTTAATGCTAAAAATGAAATATTATGCAATTGAAACGTTACTTCACTTTTTTTGCATTCCTATTTGCTTATTTACATTACTGTATGTTTATTTGTTTCCTTCTTTTAATTTGTTTTGAGAGGCAGTGATTCCGATTGCCGGACGTAGACGATGCCGTCTATGAGCGAACCTCGTCAAAGTCTACAATTTCCGTCGGACTACGTCGACCGCAGCCAATCTGAGGAAAACCTTTTTTTCAACATTTAAAAAATTTACTCTCCTATTTGGCCACCTTAACTTTTGACTTTATAATTAAACGTAATTAATATTTTTGGACCAATATTTGCCAATATTTTTGCGGATTATTTATATTATGATAAGAAAATATGAAAATAAACTATTTCGCAACTGTTTAGAATTCTTGTTTGAAAAAAAACGATCGACAATGGTCGCTGATGTTCCCGTTAGTCGTAATAAATTCTAGTGTCCTGGGTCACATGGCACTTATACTTGATGGAAAGACGAAGGAAAACTGAACGCCACCATCCGTATCCTTCACGTCACGAAACGTCGATCGTAATCCCACCCTGAGTCTCCTTGATTTTTACGGAAATCCTATTTCTATCTCTCCCGATCCAGCTCAATTCACATGTGAAGTAGTCTCTTGATCTCTTGGTGTGGTTTTCTGAAAGTGGACGCGAGTTTGATCGGTATTTAGTTCGTTGTTTTTAAATAATATTTAGATTTAAACAACGGTTACGATCAGTAAGAACCTCTTCAAGCAGGTGAAATTTGTGAATAGTTTCCTCAGAACCAAATGCAGCTAGTCTCTACTTCTTTGTCAGGTTGCATCCTGTAAAAATACCTCTAGAAGTGGGGCGTCGGAATGCAGATCATAATTTATCTTAGACATTAAATGCCTAAAACCTTCATTTTATGTTGAAATGCCGGATAAGGAAAATGGAGTAGGAGGTAATTGAAATTATATTTCAACCGAAATATCTTCGAGTGAAACAAACATGGCGACGTTAGATGTAAGAGATCTTCTTAAGTCATAAAAATAAAAAAGTCGATGAAACAGTCATTGGCCGCAGGTGCCAATAAGGAAAATGGAGTAGGAGGTAATTGAAGTTATATTTCAACCGAAATATCTTCGAATGAAACACACATGACGACGTTAGATGTAAGAGAAGATCTTCTCAAGCCATAAAAATAAAAAAGTCGATGAAATAGTCATTGGCCGCAGGCGCCAAATCTCCGTCATAAATTTTGAATTATGGATTGTGTTGGATGCGTTCTGGAAACATCATCGAAAGATTTTCAAAAGAAATTTCCATCGGAAGTATGTCAGAAGTATCGTATAAGTACTTACACAAAGGCTATTGAAGGCCAATGCATATCAAACGAAATCTCTAAATTCCGTTGTTTAAAGAAAAACTTCGGCCAAGAGAACCTTAATTTTTTCCATGGAGAAGGCCAATGTATATCAAACGAAATCTCTAAATTCCGTTGTTTGATGCAAAACTTCCGCCAAGAGAAACATTATTTTTTCATGATTTCCCTTCTTTAGGCATACTATGTCGTCACCTATCTAGAAATGTGGTCCATGAATATAGGGTCTAAAATACCAATTTGGTTCGTGAAAATATTTTGCACAGTTATTTTTCGATGGTAAAGAGCTCTTTTGCATTATGAATGTTTTGCACAGGACTCACAATTTGGGGAAATAACGTTTATCTACAATGGAGACGTTTAAATTGACAGGACTTTGCACATTATGGCAATTTCTTGGCTTTTTCGCCCGGTGTCTGGGCTCGGACTCTCTGCGGTTGCATTTTTTCTCTTGGTCAGGGACGATGCTGGACTCCCGAAACACGAAGCACACATAGCGTGAGCGTTCGAGTTCTGTTCTTGTGGAGAGAATAATATTCAGTCGAAATTATACATCCAGCCCAATTATAATACGAACCATATAATCAACTAGTTGCATAATTATAAATTTTACTGCGCTATCTCCATTCATTTAATGGATACCTCCGGTTTTCCGTCGTAATTTTTCGATCTCATAGCCCTAGGAGCGGAATAATTTCTTCTGGACTGAATATATTTATAGCAAGAAAGGAATTTATAGCATTCCCTCTTCAAACTTGAATTTAAAATGTCAATTGAGAAATTTGTAATCATTTTACATAAATCCAAAAGTAATATTCAGCGGTGTAGACAAGAGTAAAACACCAAGTCGAACCAATTTGGGAGTATAATTGTAAACTTATTGCTATCTATTTTTAAGTTTACAGCCTTTTGTACTATTCAAATGTCCATGGTCATGGGCGAGGTTCTATATTTTTCTTTGCGATCTGCAATTTGCGATTTAATCTCAGATCATTAATAGTGGTATATAGAAATCAGTGATACGGTTTGTTTTATGAAGCCAGATACTTTGTTCCAAATCTCCCATTGCATCGCTTTCAAATAAATTCAAGTTGACTGAACTCATGGATTTCATATCTCCGAGGAAACAATGTAAGTAATAGCAAATGGCATTATGAATGCGAGTGTTCGCATAAATATCATTCAAAAACTCCAAACTATTTTCGTCTGAGGAATAATTTTGCTGGGAGGTGGAAATCAGCTGACATTGAATGGAGGAAGAATGACTTCTTATCCGATCTTCTCATCAAGGCCTCTTATCAATTGATGGAAGTAGAGTTTGGTGATTTTAAATTGAGGTTTGATTATATATTTTTTAAATTTCCAGTTTACTCCGAAAAACTATTCTATAACTCTCGATAAGAGTATTATTTTTCGTCTTCGATTGTTCATTTTTTTAAATAACGGGCATGAAACACCTAATCGATTTGTATTAGCAAGAGAGAAGATTTATTATTATACTTAATATATCGGCCAGCGCGAATGGTGGAAAGGACGTCCTTTCTTTTGGCACAGCGCTTATTTCCGCCGCGTTCCTCCTCGATATATCTTTCTACACTCCTTCCTCCGGGCACCTTCATTTCGGGCGCTGCGTCTCACGAATATCAAATGAAGTCCCTCCGTTTCGTTTTCCTTTCCCGCACCCCATTCCACTCTTCCCCGCGTTCCCTTATAGAGCCGCGCCTCTGTCTTCTCCCCCGTCGAAACACAAAATGGCTACGGTTCGGGATTACGCGGAAGAGTTTTGGGGGTTGGGAGCGTTCGTTTTTGGGGTGAGGGATTTCGTTCGCCGGGTGAGGAGGGGGGCGAAATACAGGGGGGGGGAGGGGACTGCTTCGGGAATCACTTTTCGGGTACGGGGGAGGGGCGAGGGGAAGATGGCTCGGGGTATTGTTCAGAAACTGCAGCGTGTGAGGAAAAGGGAGCTTCTGGGAAGCATTGCGATAATGGGAAACTAACGAATGACAGCTCATTGAATAGGAAAATAGTTTTTCTATTACATGACATTGGTAATCAGTCGATTTTCCTCAATACTCAGTATTAGTTGAAAGACTTGGGATGGATTATTGCAAGTTAAAATGCATTTGAATACGCCTAGATCATCCTTGCCATTAGCTTTAGACCGCATATCTCTGGCTGTCATTACTCATTGAATTATATTTTCTTGTGTATCATATTCAAGCAGTTAGTATGGCCAACTGCATAGCTTTAATATTTTCAATAGAAACTCCGAAAAAGTTTATTTTCGGCTACCAAACAGGTAGTATCCGAATCTACCCTTAAGCACACAATTGGTTTAGAACATTCGTTACATCTGACAGCAATTTTCTTTAATTCCATTTAGTATCGCCAAGGCAGTTGTCTGTAATCAAGTTGATCCGACCACTGGCTGTGCCGGTTACGGATGCGATGCCACATGTCCCTGCGATTCATTTCTGAGCCTACGAACCCGCCCCTGAGGCTGAAATACTATACATACTAGAATAAGCCAGATTCTTGTTGCCCTCTTAGATTAAGTATATTCTGAAATGAGTGGGTACATTTCACCGTTAGCGCAGCAGTGGGGAGAGATCTTGGCATAGAAAGGGAGAGGCTGAATAGACTTGCCAGAAGTTGTCGGATGGGTTCTATCTGTAAGGCGGGAGGACAATGTTTTGGCCCTAACCATTTGGGCCGGGTCAGTTCGACTGACATTGAGTCCAGGGGTAGGGATTGTGGGCCTGTGGGCGCCATTTTTGGGGTTGAGATGTGGATAGCGAGCTGAGTGCATATATACTTCACCTGTGAAGCGAATTTTGTCGTTCAGTTTTCCAATAAACTTGGAGAGGGAACTCTTGCTTAGAAAATAAAAATCGTAAATTAGGAACCCGGTGAAGATATATTTAACCAACGTTATAAGCTTGTGAAGGAGCAACCATATCTTATCACTTTCTCACTTTACCCCCAATTACTATTGTATTTACGTTGAAAAATGCCATCGTAGCTTGCTAATGTTGGCATTCCCCAGATATCTCTTATCTATACCTAATTTCTTTTGGCAATTTAGTTAGTGCAACAGCCATATTAATATCAACTTTAGTGTTAATCCAAAAATTTGGAATACGTTAGTGCATCACTCCTTGTCTGCCGGATTATCACTGTCACACAATTTAAGTTATCACCTCGTCTTCTCATGTTCACTACACATGCATTAGACGAGAGCCCAGTTGTTAGAAAGATATGTACCTATGTAGAAGGGTGTTTTGTTGCGTGCTAATGCAATAAATTATGGCCGTATGGAATATTTTATACACATTGTTAAGAAGCCTTTGGGGGTCAGTATTTGATGAATTCTCCATTCTCCATGGAATAGGTACCCTCCTAGGGGAGACAGGCCATTTAATTATGTTTCGGACTTCCCGGGCGCGTCAAAAAATGTTGGAAGCTAGACGTCCGTTGCTCGCCCGACCGCTCCGATATTCGCGAACCGCGGACGTCTGCATTTTCCCGGCGTATTCAATATGGAGGACGCTCCCTCGATATGATATTCCCGCGGGACATTAAAACCCTTTCAGCGCACGACGAGCAAGAGGGAAAAATAATTTCCTCGTCGGTCTTTTAATGACATTCGAGGACTCCGTGCCGTCGTCGTCCTGGAACTTGCTCTAATTCCTGAGGGGAGTCCATCCCAGCCTCTGCGAGCGAGCGAGTGGACATTAGGGGGCGGGAGTAGCGAGGTGGAGGAGGGCTGGGGCACAGAGTAGGAAGGACTGGCCGTGTGGAGGATGCACCGTCCGTCGCCTTTGCATGCCGGCAATGGGATTAATATGAGTGGGGAAGGAGAGAGGCCAAGATGAAGAGTGAGGCAATATATAAGTGAGGGAGGAGGAGGGTGGAGGAGGGCGAGAGGGGAGGATGAGGAGTAAGGACGGGGAAAGGGAGAGAGATTAGGGTCACTGAAGGATTACTCCCGAAAAGTCCAGTGATGCACTTTTAGTCCCTGGTGTCGTCGTGGCTTTAATCTTATACTCGGGGAAGTTTTTGAAGCGAGGACGCTTGAATTAGTGAAGTTTAATGCAAGCACGCTCCTGGGTTTTCCACAAAAAAAGTAATCACCGCACGGATTATGCAAGCAGGAGGTGTTTTATTTGGGACTCTCTTTCGTGTGATCTGAATAATGAGCAACGCTGGCTGGAATGTGAGGCTTTAGGGCATAGAAAAGTTTAGCCTTCAGTCGCTAGTCGTGAGAGTAGTCTCAAAATAAAAGTTAACTTAAAAAAACATCTCTTTGTGAAGCAGCAAAAAATATTTCATTAGGTACATTGAAAAATAGCGTAATTTTTATTAAAAAATAAACCTGAGGTGTAATAGCGGATAATTTATCGTAAGGTGGGGGTGTAAATTGAAATTCAAATTAAAGAAATAAACTCTACTTATTGTATTTATTTTTAATTCATACTTGGTATTTCAGACTATGTTCTGCACAACGTGAATAATTTCATCGAATTTCCTTTTGTGAAAGCATGTTTTATGAGTATAAAATGATTTATTAATTATTTTTTGTAATTCAAAGCAACAGTTTATTCAACTTGTAAACCAAAGGTTTGGACTTATAGACTACATTTTTAAGGCCTTGAAAGTGATTGTATAAGTGGAAACCGTGGTCGAAAACTTAAATTTTTTCACGGTCCGCACGAAGTTTACCTCATTTTATATACAAAATAGAGTGCTAAAAAATTACGCCTGAAATGATCAAGTTTAACATATGTTGTATAAAAACCATCATAGTGATGTCTTGCTGCACCTTGAGGCACTATTGAATCATCTAGCTACAATAATATAGGTACAATTTTGTAAATACTGCAGGATTTCCTATCAATTACATGACGAAACAAGACTAAAAATTCAACATTGGGTCGTATAATTGCTGCCATTGGCTCAAGAAATCCATTGATTCGCTCATTGTTCCGTGACGATGAGATTTCTCATAGCTCTGCAGTTCATCGATCTAAGGAGTGAATCTGATTACATTGCAATGCTTCATACGCTTTATTCACGGAGTGTGCCATTCTCTAGTGCAAGCGAGGAGATTCGTCTCTAGCCTTCTCCTCTGGGTTTTACTATAGCCTACAGCTCCACTTGCACTTAGGCATATTGCCTGAGCTAACTTGCACTAAGAAAGACGTCTCCACCTAACCTCTTCGCTACTATTCGTTTTGAAAGCCTATGACCGAGTGCAAGGAAGATGGACGTCAGGAAAGAGGTCTTTCAGAAGAAAGGAAGTAGGAATCTGGATGGTCAAGAATGTGCATCTACTGACTGGGTGGTTTTGAACTGAACGGTTTATTAATGTATTTTTTTCATCGGCAAAGACTGAATCAGAAAGAACTAATACATCTATAGAATGTGGACTAATGAACTCATCTGAATGTTCTAGATGTTAGTACTGCTAAACTGATGGCCCTAAAAGAAAAATAAATATAAACTTACCGCAGTGTGGAAATTATACTGCCCCACAATTGGTTCCTATTTTTATTACAAAAAATAACCAGAAACCAATACTAGTAAAATGTAAGGCATTGACAAGATTTTTAAGTTCCTGAGCAAATTTGGGGAAGGAATGCACTAAAATCTCAGGTATTCGTGTGAAAGCGAGGCATTCATTCCAGAATCACAGAAGTGTCGCACAAGTTTAGCAGGATGTTTTCAGTCTAGATCTATGACGCATAAAAAGTAAACCATTTCTGAAACATGCAATAAGAAAAAGTCTTTGCCTTTGGTGACATTTAAATATCCTTTTAACTGAGTTTATTATTAAGTTTAAATTAATTAAGTTCTTGTCAAAAGTATAATATAAATGATACCAAAAACAGTAGCTAAAATGCTTTTTCAAGGTAATAAAATTAAAATATAAGGAGATCAAAATCGCTTTGAGCCGAATAAACGATGCGTGAAGACGATATGTGTGGAATATTACGTGATTTAGCACTACACATTGATATAATTACTTTATCAGCGCTCTTTCTTTTTCTGTTGGGTGAAATAATAGCCAAAATATTTGATTTAGGTTGAATGTAAGTAACTTTTCCTTTCATTATTGGTTCCATGTAATTTTTTTCATTTGAATTTTGAACGGGAAAAAGGAATTTTCCATTGATCATCGTTTTAATGCCTGAAAACAATAAAAAATACCTTTGTAGAGAAAATATTGCCGTTTAGGGTCAATTAAATAATTTTCAGAAAGTTAAGTGATATGGTAATAGATAAGAGGAAACTTCTAATATTTTGGATTTAGCGAGGAACGTTTGAGAGTAGAAGTAAAAGTGGGTGGAAGAGGTGGCAGATGGAAGGAATTGAGGAAGGATTGAGAGCTCAAGGCGGCGGCGGGGGAAGGGGAGGAGGAGGAGGGGGGAGGAGGGGAGAAGGCTGGGAGTTTGGGTGGGAGTCGAATGGAAAGTGAGGGCCGGGAGGAGATGGATAGCTTAAGAGGGCCGCCCCTTAATACCATTCTTGCACGGATTTTTTTCCCTCCGATAAATTAGGACGGAATCCTCAAACCGCCTGCTGTCGCGCGCTGTCTAATTACTCACGTCTGCCTCGGAATCGTCTTTCTTCATCCCTCCGCCTCCATCCCCGCACCTCCCCCCTCTCCGATAACCCTACCTCCAGCGTCCCTTAAACACCCCCCCCCCCAACCCCAGTTTCACTTCACCCTATGTGAATCCCACACAAGTTCGACCAAACCAGTCCCTCGCTCCATACTAATCCTTAATCCATTCCTTTTCTCCTCCCTCTTTCCGACATTTTCTCTACAGGGCTTCTCTTATTCTTCAAGCTGCCAGCCTTTAACTGTTCCTCCATTGGGCCTTACTAATAACTGAATTACGAGTATTCCTTTGAGTATCTTTGGGTCATGAAACATTTTATGCCGTTTGTTGTCAAATTTATTGACATTTAAATGTAAATAAAATTTCAGATTCAGACTTAATTACCGACATTTTATTTTTGCGTTTACATGGAGTTTCTCCCTAGCACGCTTGTAGCGTTATTTCTCCGCTTACTTTGGATTTCAGAAGGACAAGGGGTAGATGGTGGGTAAGAATTTAAAAATTCTACGCGGTACAAGCTAGCTGATCCTCAGAAACGATGTAAAACTTATCGATTAAAACATTATCAATAAAATGTTGTCACTAACACATGCTCAAAAATCGTATTTGCTAAAATAATTTGCTGATAATTTTTCTATTAGCAGTGAAATTAATTTATTATTCTGTTTAAAGTCCATCTGAAATTAAAAATGTTCATCTTAGAATAGCTTCAAAGAATTTATCATATGTTATCCCACTCATGAGTTAGTAGGCAACTCCTAAAGTCTCGTAACATCTTTTAAAAGTTAACGCAAACGCCGCCAATGATTATTTAAAACTACCAAATTTTTAGGTCAATTTTTACGTCCTGCTGTAGGAAAGATTTAGTGACAGAAATTTTCTCGACGACTAACATATACTCTGATTTTTAAAAGCTCCTGAAAAAATGAAGAAATCGGAATAAATTCAATAAATTAGGGTTAAATATTGAAAACGTATGCCTGTCCCAAATCGTGTGAAATTGAAATACGCAGATATATGAGTTAAAATACTCGTTGGAAAAAGGTCCACAACCATTTCAAGAAATTTTATATATACTACAGTTATTTGTAAGCGAGTCGCGCTCCCTAAAAACAGTTTAGTATGATCAGTGCCGGCAGAGGTTTATAGGCACTTTATTCCAATATTACCAGTTCTTGTTCTATAATATTATACATTTTATCAGGTATTAGCATTGTAACAGATATATACGTATAACATTTAACCTTGGAATGTTTTTCTTGAGCAAATCGCTTGTCCATTTGTTCTAAAATATGCAGTGGAAGGAATTTATTGACTTAACATTCATTCGCGGTTTACAACAACTCTCTCTGTACTTTAACTGAATGCTGTACCACCATATTTTGACAATAAATATCTATAGTGTTAATTAATACTTACATAATGCACCCTTATGTTTAGGAAAATGATTCATCCATTAGCTATCGTTAAGTCGAAGTTAGTCATTTATCCTCTATCCTAATGATTGTATTCGGAGAAATAAGAAAAAAGTATAGACTTGAAAATGGACTTTACGAGTACGTGCTACTCATTTTGTTCCTGTTCAGCCGTGATCTTTGATTTTTAGTCATCTTCCCCCCAGCCACCCTTCTTAACCGTCTTTCTCCAATTTCTCGTCTTGGTCCCCTGGGATGGGGGGAGATGATGTTTCGTCTCTCCAATCCTGTCCGTCCCTTGCCCCCGCTTCCATCCCCGACTCCTCGCCGATGAGACCCTCGCCTTCCTCGGGACACACCCGCACCTTTCCGACCCCTCGGCGACCCTTTCCCCCCACTCGGCATAATCCCCGTTAAAACTCAACCCCGCTCCCTCTCTCCCCTTTTCTACATTTCAAACGCAATCTGTCGCGAGAAGGCCTTAATGCATCTCCCCGCCGTGCCTCGCATTTCTATTTCTCCTCCCGGCACTTCCTACTGCCATTTTCTGCGTCACCTTGAAGGCGAAGTTGCCGTCGTTCATTCGAGCCCTCCCCCCTTCTATATTCGACCCTCGCAACCATCGCGTCCCCCTGCAGTCACAAGTCTCAACGGCAACCCTCCCCTCACCCCTTCTCACACCATTTCTCCCTCTTTTTACTTTTCGCTGACTGGTGAGGCATCGGCGGTGAAGGGGGAGGTGAAGCCTGGAAGACGGTCTGCCTTCCCGCCCCCTGCACCACCTTCTCGCGGCACAGCCCCGCCATCCCCGAAACTCCAGCCTCCTCCACTTCCCCCCTCCCATCAATTCCTCCCGCCACCCACCCACCCTCCGTCCTCTCTCCCTCCAGCCCAAATGCATATTTCATGAATACGTCGCGACGATTTTCATTCCAACTTCTCACAAAGGGATGGCGCTCCAAAGTGCCGACGCCTCAATTATTTTCGGTTGGAAACTCGGATTGCCTCCCCGGCTCTCCTTACCCACCCTCACAAGTCCCACCTCCCCCCCCCCCCACAACGCACCCCTATCCCCTCAGTAACGCCCCCCTCCTTCTACAAGTCTAAAATCCTTCGTCGCACTTCTACCTCCGCCGCTAACACTACTTCTTCTTCTCCCGCGCCATCTCCCTGAACCCCGGCCGCCTTTCCGATCTCTCGCCTCGAACACCCTTTACCTCCCCCTTCCCCTCCAGTCCGCCCATTTTGCCCCCGTCACTAATAGGGGTGGATGGTGGGTGGAGGATCGACGTGGTGGATTGGCGGGGGTGGTGGAGACGACGCTAAGGTGTTCGACGGGTGGAGATGAGGGTTCAAAACCTCCCTCCTCCCCCGAAGGTATCACCTTCCACCCTCATCCCCCCCCACCTCCTTCCGCGAACCTTTCCACCTCCTCCCTCCCACAGCGTCCTCAACTCCTATTTTCCGACCCCTTCACGTGAACGAGAAGGTCTCCTCTCGCTCCTTTTACGTTCCCTGGAGACAGCGGCACTCTTCATAAGATGTGTAGCGCTCTACTTCCAAGATCGAGAGAGCGGGATCGGCTCTTTCCCACCTCCTCCTCGCGTCCCCCGTGAAGGATGCATGAGATAAGACAGTCGAATTCTCCTCATCGAGGGTGAAGGGGGTGGGACGGGGGATGCAAAGGTAGGGTGAGCAACCCCCACTCCCCCCCGACTACGCATCCCGAATGGCATCATCTAAAAGCGCGTCGCTTCAGAAAGCCTTAAGATTCAATTTATTCCTTTAAGATTTTGGAGGAGCGATTGCGATCTTATTTACGTTCGCCGGGGGAGAGAGATAGGGGGGGGGGGGAGTGGGTGAGGTGGAGAGAGCGATCCCCGCAAAGGGAAAGGGCTTTCTGCCGCGCGCAGCCTTCCCTCCGCGCGCGATGTTCAATTGTTCGCGTTTGAGTTATTCAATTGATGCGATGTAAAACGCGAGGTGGTGTCGGGGGTGTGGGTCTGGGGGGTAGGGGGGTCTGGATGTCGGCTGATTCCCTTTTGAATGGGGATCCGAGCTCTCGCTGAGGATTCACCCCTTTATAAAGTCAGCTTTAGTCAGTGGTGCCTTCGATTTTTCTCCTCCGCTATACCCACCTACGTGAGGCGAACCTCAATTTCATTTCCTTTTGCCTAAAATTCCGACTAAGGGCAAATTATCTCCTCTTCGGAAATGATTCGATAAGGCTAGACTATTCAGACTCATTTGCATGGAAACGCCAAGGATAAAATTCACCCGCGTGAAATGAATGCAGAACTCTGGCGGATAAGGTTGCCGGGGAGGATCATTACAACCCTTGCTTCGCAGAAACAATTTCTACTTGCTTCGCTTCGAAGATTGAATGTTTCTCAACTATAGCAAGCTATTCTGCTCTCGTTATTTCCGTTTTTTAAGTTTACTTTTAATGCTCGTGATTATTTTTTAACAATATAAAAATAGCGTCACACAAAATCCAGCCTGGGAGGAGCAATCGTTATTGATTAGTTACTAATCGATATGAGCCCTGTATTCGCAAAACTGGATGCCTTGATATTAATGTACTGAAATCATATTTGTTTTGTTCCATATTCTTTCATTTGACTCTCGCTAAGTTTTTTATATCACCTTAGATATGGTTTTCTCTTGTTTGTAAAACAGTTTTTTGTGGGTTTTTGGTAAATATTCACATAGTTCGTTAGTGTTTACGAATGTTCCATAAAAATCACTCCCGTTCACATCTACGTTGAATGACGAGCGAGAATAATCAAATTTTACTCCTTTATCTAACGAGGGGCCAAAGATTTATTGAAATTATTGCCTTTATAACGAAGACCTTCTCGAGTATAACGCATTATGCAGCTGAATACAAGTTCAATGCTTGCAGACCTCAATATCGTACTTACTTAGTCACCCCTCTTCTACCCATTGGGTGTCGAAGTAAGAGACCTCAATGTCAGCTCTGTTTTTTCCAGGTTTCTCATCGAGAGCGTTATACTCGGGAATTGTCGCCAACTGGCAAACAGAATTTTGCAAGAAGCGTCGTCGAGTCCTTTGTACGTTTCATTTGCACGTGAGAATGCAGGCGCATGAGGTATAAGGAATCGCACTATCCGCCGTGCATCCATCAGCTCGCTTGATGATGCCATCTAGGAAGAGATAGAGGCACATTAAATCTTTGAGGTGTATGATAGGGTGTGTGTGAACGAGCGAGCGGGTTGGCAGGGATATAAAGTAGGGGACGGAGATGTATAGGCATGAGGGCGGCTGCTTCTGCTGCCGGGAGGTAAGGTGTTCAGAGATGTATCGCCAACAAATGGAAAAGTACCTTGATGCGGAACCTCACGCCGGAGCGCAACTCGGGGAGACCTCTTCCCTCAATCTCCCCCTCCCGCTCCTCGCCCTTCCCTCCCCACTCCTCCCTCTCTCCCTCCATTTTATAACCGGTCTCGGTTCTCGGGGAAGAGAAACTTGGAAGACGGGAAGAGAGCGCCGGCATATTCCTTTTCGGAAGTATTCCTTCCTCGTTCCGCCACCCACCCCCCCAGACCAACCGTCCTAAACACGCCCCTTCCATCCCTCATCATACAGCTCCTACCTTTTCCCTTCCATTATCCACACCCTCGCTCACTCCTCTTACCCTTAACCCAACTAAAAATACCCACAACCCCACTCCCCCTCTACCAATACACCCGCACCGCCACCCCCTCCTCACCCTTTCCACTCCTTATTTCCCATCAGCTCTTCATTCGCCGTCATACCCGGGAGCATTGACAATGCCTCCTCCTCTTCCTCTCCTCCCCTCCCCACCCACCACCCACCACCCCCAAAACTCCCTCCAACCCCCTCCTCACTTTCGCCCCGTCAATGCCACGCTTCGAGCCACCCACCCCTTGCCCGCCCGCTACCTCCACCTCGATTCTCCGCGGATAAGGAATTCTCACCACTCCATTCCTCCCGATCCCATATTACCCAACGCGATCCCCTTTTCCTTCAGATTTTCCCCAAACTCTTCCCGCCTCCTCCCATCCACTTCATCCGTAGGCATATGTCATCATCATCATCACCATCACCAGCAGCAGTACCGTCTTCCTCTTCCCCCGCCTGCTTTCTCAGCCCTTCTCAGCCCCCGTGTCTCTTTTTAGAAATCACCCCCTGCCCTTCTTATAAATAAGTAAGTATATTTATGGGAAAGGAGAGAGACAAGCATGCATGAAGAACTTACTTCCACATAAATTCCTTGCTATACGACCAGGGGAGTTATTTTTTAATCTCACTTAAGGAGATTCGGTGGTTTTACTCAACAAAAGAATTCGATGAAACTTGCTGGAAACATTAATTTTTGGTTGTCTTAAAGCTACCTGATTTTTTTCAGAATTATTTTCCGCAGATTTCTTAAGATATTTGAACGGGAAGTTGGGCATGAAAATACAAGGGTTGTTATGGGAACGAAAGGCTTTATACATCAGAAAGAACCTTTTCTAATTTTTCAATGTATAATAATTTATATCATCTATAGAAAAATGTATATATGTAACAGATTTTTACTCCGAGCGCATGAAGAAATCCCTCGCGCGCGCTGCAGATCGTGTGAAATTGGCACCACGGGTAAAGGAATTGAACGTGAATGCATAACTTGCAGGATGCAGAACAATAGGATTAAGAACGTGTAATTTCATGCCCAACTCTCGATCAAATATCTTAAAAAACCTGCGGTAAATAATTCTGAAAATTTGCAGGTGGCCTCAGAACAATATTAGTAATACTTCCAGGAAGTTTCATTGAATTTTCTTAAGTTGGGTGAAACCACCGACCCTCCTTAAGTGAGAATACGTCATAAAATACGGAAAATTTTGATATTTCTCGTAGTTCCACTCTGCCACCCAGGCGGCGTGACCGTATTCGGTTCTCAAGTGGTGATCTGCAGGTCTTTTATTTGACTCATCCGCTCTTTCGACTCTTGATCCGTATCTTTCAACTCTTGATCCGTTTCATTTTCCTCCGCATTTTATAAGTTCCGTCTCACCTGTCGTGAGGAACGTGAAATGGAACCACCATCGGCCCTTGGCCGATCGTGAGCCGATCATTAAGAGAGCGAAACTGGTATTCCACCTTCCCGTAAAGAGTCATTAAAAAGGTGAGATTACAAAATAACCCCCCTGTCCTCTTATATTCCTACAACTCTCACTCCTCTCCATCTTATTGACCTCCCTTTTCTTAATACCTTTCTTTAGATGCCGTTGGAGCAACCTGTAATTCGTCTGTGCAACTATTATTTCATTTTTATGAAAGAGATAATAGTATGAATTGACGTAGAATGTGTTATATGAAAATATTATATTTTCTCCATAGTATGACTGTTTTTATCTGTAGGAAAAATGCAGATACCAAAACTACTCACCATCCATGCTACTGCCGCCAGAAATGGCTAATGGGCATTTTTTCGTGTCAGGAACGAGGCGTTGATGGTAGCAAACACCATACGGAGGTGGGTGACATTTGAAATTTTTTAACATAGCTGATCCCTTCTAAAATACCGTTAGCCCATGCCCATCCAATGCAGACATGGCGTCATCTATCCTGATGGCCCAAGGAGACATATAGTTATGATTCTAAACGAAATATGCATATTTTTAAAATTTGGATTACATACCATGCCAGTAGATTAAAATTTTTATGCTGCCAACTTTTTCTAAATCTCTATACTTAAGAAAACACTTCATCCTTTGGTAGACAAGACGAACATTACACTGGAAACCAATTCCATCTGCATTGCTACTCCTTTTTCTGCAATTCTGCCGTTTAAAATTCTTCCACTTGTTTCATTTTTCCAAGTATCTTTGTCTCCATCGTTAAAAACTTTTCAATTGAAGCCCATCAGCATACGAAGCACTTATTTATCGATTTATTTACACTTATATCGAACCGATGAGTTGCCTCTACTCTGGATAAAAGCCAGTATAATTTTAATTACTGCATGCTATACCCTAAATGCTACAATTTTATGATGATTTATAGTCTGGAATTAATTACCCTGTATATATAATTCAGGTAAACGTTTTACGCCAGGGTTTATAGCATTTATTTAGGTGTTTTTCTGAGTTACTCTGTCAATTAAAATTTCTACTGGCATGATTTCATCTTTTACCGCTTTTCATCTTTCCTATGAAAATACTTGAATTTTTACGCTGAATTTGAAATTTCCTGCTTTATTTCTCTACTATATTCTCCTTGAATATGAAATCATCAACAAAAAATACCGCTCCTCTCATCAAAAGTTGAAGTTTATTCTTCTCATAGATTTGAATGAATCATGTTGTAACATTGATCCATTACAGAACTCCTCATCCTTGGAATCTGAGCTTAGCATTGCAAAGGCAACATTTAAACGACCATCATGAGGTATTTAAAAAAAATCGTTGTATGCTTCTCCTTGCTCTAATCAGAGCGGTTCTTTTCCACGCGTCCTTCTTTATGCAGCCTTCCGTCGTTGTCCTAATCATCGCATGCCTCTACCTTGCCAGCCGTACTCATTCTTTGCTCATCGAACCCTCTCTCCTCTACCCTCGATCCTCACCCCACCCCTCAACCTTCCGACTCGTCCTTTACGGTAGGAGATTTTTCCCTAGTCATAGTAGAGACCATATTAAAATTTAATTTTTAAATTTAAGCAATTGTAAGAAGCATAAAGTAAATATTGTAATATTGATGGAGCTCAATTTTATTTTAAAATTACTTAAACTCGCAGTAACTAACACTGTATGCATTTATAAGGTTATGATTTGACTAATTTTTTCACGCCGTACGCCGAAAACACCTCAACAGAAGATTTTTTTTGCGGTTATGTAAACTTAACTACGGTGATGAACTAGTTCATTTAAAAAAAATACTTGAGAAAACACACAAAATTCACACAGTTAAATTTTTCACGTGATCTCTGCGTTTTAAATTTCGTAGTTTCTTAAATAAAGTCTCTCTAGAGTGCATACTCGTTACAGTACCCATTTAAATGGTTGGTATTTTTTTTGTTTCCAGGTATCTCGAAAAGTATAATGGCAAGTGGCTCATATATTTTGTAATCATTAGAAATACGAGATTTGTTTCTTTACAATGAGACCAAATTCATCGAATTTTAATCGAAGTGTTGTCCCGCTCGAGCTACTTGAATCCAAAATTTATTCCTCCTCGCCTCCGTTCACACAATAAGGTGATTCTGATTGCCTTCAGCGCCTCCCTCCCCCGCCACTTCCTCTCCCCCTCATCTTCCTCTCCTCCCTCGGCACGCCTCTCCCCCCTATCCTCCCTCTGCCCTAACTTGCTCTCTCGCTATTCTTTCTTTCCGTCGCTAGGTTTCCGCGTCTTCAATTCCCTCCCATCAAAATCCTCTCGAGTTTCCCGATTTCCTCCTTTCCCTCTCTCTCTTGTGTGCAGCGCCCTTCATATAGGTATATATATTCCACCCCTTCTCTGCAGAGAACCTCCCCTACTCCCTCCCCCACCCCACTTTTAACCCTCCTCTTCCTCCACCCTCCCACACCTCCAATTCCCTCCCGTCTCTCATCTGCCGTGGTCGTGGATGGAATTAATCATAGTTTTTTTGTTGTTATTTTTTTATGATTCATTTTTCAGCAATCCCAACTCCCCCCACTGCGTGGAGCACTAGTATTCCCATCAACGGTAACTCAATCACCCGCTTCTATATCTAGCCAGAGATTTCTTTTATTTGAATTTGGGATACTTTTGGGTAATTATGAGTTTTAATGACAAAATGACGGTGACCTGACTTGCAATAACCTGAAGATTCCTTAGGGTTTTTTTTACTCCTAATAGTTCTCTTCAATAGTGACGAAGGTACAAATCAAAATGGTTGCACCAATTGAAAATGTTACCGTTCAAGGTGTGAACAGAAAGGGTCTTCAGTTACAAAATAAAATTAGGAAGAATCCATAAATGACAGCCTAACTGCTGTTACAGTATGGTGATAAATTTCTGCTTGCATTGTGCCATTTCTGGTAGGCCATTTTGGGGGGGCGACCGACAGCTGAGGTCCTTTGCGAGGACATGAGTGAAAGGCGCCAGTAAGCCCACAGTTAAACGTCTCATTCGACGGTTTGGGTACTACATATAAAGGGCTGTCAAGTAGGGGTGGGGTTCAGTGAACAATCTTCGCCACTGTTGGGATTCAATGCCGGTCCCTCGGGATGGAATCCGGCACTCCATCCATCGGCATCAATCTGATTTCCTTAACCTATTCTTTCATGACGAAGTACTCTCTCTGTAGATTTTAATTTTTTATTGTTTACTATCAGATCTCATAAGTTGATGGACTCTTATTACTGGTAGATCTGTTCTGAAACGGCACTCTCCACTTGCCAACATTTTAACCCTAGATTGTTGCAACGCGTGGCAGGCTAATGGACTGAACGGAATTAAACTGTTCAAATCTTGGTGGAGTCCATTAGACCAAACCATGATACCGCCAGATAAACCGAAGATTTCTGCTACAGGAAAACAACGTGTAGGTAAAAGAAACTCGCAACTCTCTATTGTCTTTTGCAAAAAAAACACACAGTTGTTTGTATTTTGATTGGTGTGACCGAGAACATTAGTTTTATTATCTTAAGTCTCTTCATATAGTATTAGTTAAAAATTAAATTTCCCCACTATCACTTACTTTAAGCTGTTGTAGGGAAAATAAGAAATTAATGATTGATTTAATAAGATTTCAGCTGATCTTACTTGATACTTGGATACAGCAAAGAGAGAAAAGTATTTAAGGCTTTCCCAGCGAATTATATTCGTAAAGGTTTCCCGGTTTTAAACCCGAGAAACCTTTGCGAACAAATACAGAATTTTATTTTTTTAAAATTAGGAGTATATGTTCAGTTCATTCTGAAAAGTCAACCACCAATTGATGAAAAATATTTTGTATCTTATCGCTTATTTCTTTACTCCGCCTATCAGTCCTATTCTTTTGTTTACTGGTTGATTTTGGAATCGTATCAAGGAGACCACTATGATTTTTAGTTTATTATTATTTCAAAATTATAGGTGATCAGTTTTTAAGTTTTCTCGATCTTTTGCATCAATAGACATATGGTTTTCTTTCCCTCCCTCACCGGAGAGTGTCGATCCTCTTGCGCTGGTGCACTTCCCCGTCGCCGACTCTCCCTCCGAGAGGGCTCTCTCTCCGCCCACCCTGCCGACCCTCCTCCCTCTCTGCCACCCCAAAACCTTCATCCCTCGCACTAACCGACCTAACTTCCTGAGCAAACCAATTCAACTCACTCCGCCCCCATACCAGCCGCCCCTACTAGTCCCTCCCGCCACCGCCGCCTCCTCCACCCTCCCAGCAGTCCCTTATCCCCTGTTGGTGCATCGCCCTTTGCTCTCAAGGAGGTTGGCTGCTCCAGGGCTCTTTGCCACTCTTTTTATTCATCTCTTCTCCCACTCTCAGAGGTAAATGTTTCCTTCACGAAGTGCTTGGCGATGTCTTGTGCGAGAGCGGGAAAACTCGCGTCTCCACGAACCCCGCATTAAATCGCCCGCCGAAGAAGACACGTAGGAAGAATACATTCGTTTAATCATTTATATGCTTACATTTACAAATTATATCTGCACATTTGAGTAATATAAGTCATATTTTCAGTTTCATTCCCTCCTAAATTTAGTTTAGAGTTGATAAATATGCGGTAGGCATTTTTTTCGTTTTCTCTCTGTGATGAATCTTCACCTAGATTTATCTTTTGTAGCACAGGAATCGTAACTAAATTCTACAAATAACTAGGCCAAATGCATGTGGAAAAGTTGTGTATATTCTTTCGTAATTTATCATTTGTTTTAGTATGTACCAAGTTTTACTACTTTTATGTCCCTGACCGCAATGCAAGGAAAATGGAATTGGTGTGATCACCACTTTTTATTGACCTGCAATTTTATTGAACAGTACAATCGAAAACAATTGATGCGTAGACAATCTTGAAACGTTTTGAAGTTTAATCACATCTTGAAGAAGACCTTTACTGGGTTGTATCACTGGAGACCGTTTTATGCATGAGACGCGATATACCAAATGAATCTTCCGCGATAGCACACGCAGGCGGGGATTCCCCGCCCGTCCAAAATAATATTTTTTCTCATCACTCTGCAACATTCTACATTTGATACTTCTTCTAGTCCACTATTTCTAAACTCCACTTCATTCACCGCTCAAACAATGGAAAACATATACATATGTTACATTTTATTTCACTTCGGTCGAATCCCCGCCCACGCGTTCAATCGCCTACCAGTTTCTGTTTACGGAGTTTTTCGAGACTTGACTCGCTGGTGTTGCACCGTTTACATAATTTATTCGCTACTTTGTATTGTCCGTTTTATTTTATTTTTTTGGCCCTTGGACGGAGTTTCCCTAGTTTCCTTTCAGACTCATTGTCAGTTTGAGTTAAGAAAAAGCTGTTGAGGAAAGAATACGCTCGTTCCCTTTCGTGACTGCTTCACTGTATTCTTCCCCGTGCAAATTTGCCAGTAGTTATCTCTGTGAGTGACTATAAATAATTAAGATAGGTATACCTAGTGATAATAATATCAATAGTATATATTTTCCTCAAGAGAGTTCATGGGTTTCCTATAGCTTTTCTTTTCCTTTTTCTCGATCAGGAATTGAAATGCCAAGGTGACTTTTTTGACCATGTGTGACCCTGAAAGACAGCAAATAATAAAAATGCTGGAAAGTGAGAGTAAAGAGGGTAATGTGGATTTGAGTGAGTGTGTCGATGAGGAATGGAACACCATAACTTATCGCTCTGGTCACGAATATTCTGAAGAATGTGAGGATGAACATTTGGAAACAATCAGATCATTTGTTGGAAAAAATGGAGTGGTCTGCAGTAAAACCATCAAAAAGATCTCGTATTGAAAAATGCAATTTCCTAAAATATTCTTCTGGGGAAGTTGCTATGGCGCGCTGCGTTACGGATGTGTTTGGCTCTAGGCTTTTGGTTTGGCTTTGCTTTGGCTCCATTTTTCCCTGATTATCCATTGATAGATATTGTTTCTTTCACAAATATAAAAATACGAACCGTGCGGAGTAGTTTTCAGTGTGATAGTAATGCTAAGGAAGCTGACCTAGTGGGATCGAATGCGTTATTGGGATTATTTATCTAGCTAGAGTGCAAAACTCGGGTCATAAAAATGTTTTTGATATCTGGAAAGTAAATGGCAAAGGGACTGCTAGGGAAATGGAAAGGGAAAGCTAGAGTGCAAAACTCGGGTCGTAAAAATGTTTTTGATATCTGGAAAGTAAATGGCAAAGGGACTGAATATATTAGATTTGTCATGGGCATGAAAAGCTTCAAATATTTGCTAAGAATGTTTAGATTTGATAACATTCACGATAGAAGCGAAATCATGGGAATAGACAAATTTTCTCCGATTAAGGCTATTTCAATGAATTTGCATGTAGTGGTAAGAAAAACTACAGCTTGAGTGATGTAGTTTCAATAGATGAGATGTTCCCACAATTCCGTGGAAAATGCAGTTACATGCTGAACAAACCCACTAGGTATGGGATAAAAATATTTGTCTGCAGTGATGCGAAAATATTTTACATCAGCACTATGGAAGTCAATACTGGAAAGCAAAATCACAGTCCAAATGAAGTTGTTTACAGACAGATTCCATAGTGAAAAAATTGGTTCAGCCTGGAAGAAATGTCACCCTTGATGACTGGTTTATTTACTATCCATTAGCACTTGAACTTCTTAAAAACATTCTAACAGTAGTAAGAACGATAAGGAAAAGTAAGGGCGAGATACCACCTATGTTTATTGCCAAGTCGACCGACTGGGTAGTTGGAAACAGCATTTATGGTTTCCAAAAGGATGTAACGGTAGTTTCGTATAAACAAAAAAATAATGTTGCCTTACTCTTGTCAACAATGCATTGAGATGGTAATTTGGATGTTCAAACGAATAAACCTGGCACCATAATGTTATATAAATCCACAAAATGCGAGGTCGATGTTTCAGACCGTTTGCAATTAACTTATCAGCTCCTCCTGCATTTCCTGTCGATGGCCCCTTGCTATATTATTCACCCGTATAATAATGGCGCAATCTACAGTATCGTTACTTACAAAGCATAACCAGGCAAATCCATGAATCGGAGGGAGTATCTGACTGATATTGCAAAACAATTGACTAGGAACTATATAATAAAAAGGGAGAAACTACAAAATATTGTATAGTCTCTGCGAATCCGGATACGGGAAATATTAGGTCTTTCCGAGAATTGCGAAAAAACGCAAATTTTCGTTGATGGCCCTGGTGATGGCGGGGTTAAGTCCTCGCCTGCCAATCCGAGGGTCGCGGGTTCAAGTCCCACCTGGGCATGCCCAGAGCATGGGTGTTTCTGTCAAGTTCTGATGGTTCGGCCCCTGAGAAACCTGAATACAAGCCAATGGCATATCGGGATCGGAGGGGTATACGGACCACCAGAATCGTCCGAGGGTAAAACGAATGGTAGATGTACTTACTGGCCATCTAAAAAAATAATAGGAAAACAAAGACTGTATGCAACACCTGTAAAAGACCAATCTGCCGTGAGCACTGTGTATTCACTTGTCCATACATCATGTAGCCAAAACGTCAATAGAGACAATGACTAAACAAAAATACGTCACAATGAAAGTCAGAAAATGTTTCATTTTTTCTGTCGTTCATGATACATTTTGTAACTTTGTTACTTCAAATTCAATATATTTTGTTCGTAAACATTTTTCTGCTAAAACTGTCAAATAAATATTCTTTAAATTATTTATTAATGCTTGTTTAGCTGCATACCACCCGTCGGTCTTTTCCCCGCCCCGCGTCTTACGGCGTAACAAAAAAAGCGTGTGCTATCGCGGTTTAAAATGAACCCAATAATAAGCAACTCAAAGCTATAGAGCCCAAACCAGTCGAGTGATTTATGGGTGAATACCACGAGCTAACTTTATACGCATTTGTGATAAGTATCAACAGGAAGAATAGAAAATTTGGGACTGCAAAACCAAACTATAACTATGACTTACTGAAATTTTATTTTATTTCTGGGCAAGAGTCGAGATTATCAACCACACGTACTTTACCACTGCCGATTGTATTTCGATTGATAGATGATACAGTTTGCGTATAGGCCTCCTGATTGCTCAATCTTTCCTCACTCAAGTGTACGTATCTAAATTTCAACGTAACCTATTATTTTCTGATGGGAATAACTCGCTACTAAGCCCTCCTCTCCCCTCTCTCATTTTAATCCTTCTCTCTTCCCCTATACTCCTGGTGATCAATTCCAATTTCCCTGTTTCTCACTTCGGGCCTCCTCGTAAGAGAGTGAGTGATGTGAATATCCCCAAGGCTTCCGTCTTTTCTACTTATTGGCCATTCCCCCTCCAAACTTTGCTCGTCTCCCTTTTCATCGCCACCATTTTCACTCCCCTTCCCTCTCCAAGTTCCTAATTCTACGTTTCTGCGTTGTCTTATCCTTAATCAATCGTTTCTTAAGTAACGCAGAGCCTCTCATTATTTTATATTATTCGCATAAGTTAATTTCTTAAGAGCATGATTTTTAGCTTGGAAATCGTATTCTCTGCACGATTACATTCCATGAAAATGTATTAAGTAGTAAGCGAACAAGTACGATATCACTTTTTTCTATCTAAATTTAACCTAAGTGCTCTAAATTATTATTATATCTCTCATTGGAATCACAGAAAATGCCAAAGATAAGCGATTGTGATTTTCGCTTCACTTTAGCAAAAATTAGTTACTTTTCGAGCGAGAAAAATTCCATAATGAGTAGAGGCTAAGTTTATTAAAATTTTTTTCTGCATAAAGATAAATGTTTGCATAAATTTTTTTCTTATTTTTCTCTGCCATATTTAGAGTCTGCTTCCAAATCATTTAAGTGTCTCTGAGGAGATTTTACAAGGTTATGAGGTGAGAATCTGATTACATATGCAATTATGCGATTGATTTAGTAACATTGTTCAAGTAAAAACTTCAGCCTTTTACCCCCACCCCCCTCCTCCAGGCCTGTTTTGCCTCGAAAGAACCCGCCCCCTCTCCCCCGTCCTCCCTCCACCCGCTCCCTTCTCCACCACACCCTCCGCCCTGCACCCTTTCACATCCAACCGTTAGAGACCCCTTATTCTCATTTCCATCTCCGCGGGAGGTCGAAGCATGATACGGGGGCGCCGTGCACCTCTCCACCGTCAGAAACCACCCCGGCATCCCTTTTCCCATTTCCTATTCTGCGAACTAACACCCAACCCACCTCCTCTTTCTCTCCCTCAACTTTTCCTGCCCGCCTCCTTATTCTGGTATCCCCCCCCATCCTCCCCCCCAGCACCATCGTCCCGCACATTCGCTGAAAGCCCTTACAGCCATACGCCATCTACACGTTCCTTTCCATCTCCCCCGCCCTTCCCCCTTTTTCAAATCTCCCCCGTTAGCGCCATCTTGTCTTTTGCCCTCTAGCCAACCTTTTCTCGTCCTATACACACCACCACCCCCCCCCCCCCCCTATGGCATCCCTTATTTCTACCACCCCCGTCCCAACCTCCCCCACCAAAGCACCAACAGCTTTCCGTCCCTCCCAGCTCCTTGTTCCGAACCCCCTCCTGTCCCTCCTTCACCCTCCTTGAAAGAGAAAATAAGCCCACCGTTTCATTTATTCTCCCCAGACCCCTCGAGTTGTTTGAAGTCAGGATTGCCGAGGCTTCTTCCGAAAGGAAGCATAATGACCTTTTTTATATTAACGACGTTGCGGTGCTCAAAGGAAGTCGTTAGGAAGAGACGGCAGAGAGGCAATAGTGAGACTGCTCGGGTGGATTCGTTGTTGTTGGGATGTAGTTGGAGCGTGAATCTAATACAGTTGGTACGGACGGGACCCGCTTGCTCAGGTACGCTCGCAGACAGGGGACACGGCCATTGTTTTGGCTCGACACGTTAAATTGATCGTTCTAAGACAGAATGGAGCGTCTTTTTGAGTGAATCACATTACTTTTTAACAACTGCATTATGATCAGTTATTTTAACTTTGAATTATTTGCAGAGAAACTGGTTTCATGGCTGTTTAAATTTCACCGTTCTTAGATCAGGAAAATTTATTTGGTGAAACCAAAAAATTTTGCACTTCATTATTGAAAACTAGTGAAACAGGGCAGTTGAGAGTTATTCTCATTAAAGCTTTATTTGTTGCCCGCCCTTCTCACATTTTTGTTTTGATCAGTATAATACCTTATTATAATTAAAGAGAGATATACTAATAAATCAATATTGCAGAATGATAGCAATTGTAATATTATTAATGAAAATGGTACCTAAATACATATTAATATACATATGTACAAATATTATGTTGTTTAGTAAGTTTTAGGCTATGAATATCAGGAACTATGAATAGCAATAATGGAATACCAATGAATAGCTACAAAAAAGATGGTTGGAAAAAGGTCTGGTGCTGGTTTTTTTATGGGCTCATAAAAGTGAAAATAATTAAGGCATTTAGTGGAAATGTTGTTTTCAGGGGCGCACAGGCGCGAAAAGAAAGCAAAAACCCGAGAGAAGGTAAACGAATTCGGAGGGATATCAAGTTCACCCGAGCGAGCGCTCTTGCAATGGGGAGGCAGGGTGTTCCCTTTATCACTATTTGGACCGAATTCCGCTAAAAAAAACCTCGTGGAGGTTCTTTTTGCGGAAATTCATCAAAGGCTGGCCGTGCGTCGGCTCGTGCGGGCGGGGGTATCTCCAAGGGACGGGCCCGTTTTAATCCTCCACTTACCGGTCACCCTCCCATATCCAAAGTGGGTGCTGATTGAGCAAAAAGAGAAGAGGGGAGGAGAGTATGAGACGAAGGAGGAGGAGGAGGGGTTAGTGGAGAGGGGAAGATGGGGAGATAAGGGAGAAAAAGAGTGAACAAGTTTTTGTCTTCCTCGGTCCGGGTTCAAGCGGATTCGTTGAAAGGCAAGCAAGAAGAGGCGAAAGCGTGTGGAGTGGCTGCGAATAAGAAGTAGAAGACAAAGAAGAAGGTGGGGGGAGTCGAGAGGAGCGGGAGGAGGGAAATACTCGTGAGATAACGGAGTTAAGGGAGTCCGCAATTCGATCAAAAAGGCGCACTTTGGAGAGGGTGCGGGGGGGGGGGGTGGAGGAGGGTAGAGGTGGGGAGAGGTGGGGGGTGGTGCAGCAGCGTTGACGGGGTTGAAGGAAGGAGGAGAAAGAGGGCTGAGGGGGGGTTGCGTGGGTGATGCACCCGCATGGGATTGGTCGGGAGGTTGGCACGCGGAGGGGGAGGGGTGGTTCAACGGAGGAAGAAAAGGCGAGACGAGGAGACGAGAGGGGGCGGGAGGTTGGGAAAGAAGGAGAGGGGGGCGGCGCCCCCGAAAATACGCCGGAGAAGGAAGGAATACGGGGGAGAGAGACGTTTTTGGCAAGGGGGTGGGTGGGTGGTTGGGTGGCTGTAACGTTGGCGGGAAAAGGAAAGAGAAGGGAGTAAGAGAAGAAGGGAAGGAAGGCTTTCTCTCCGCGTCTGTGTGTGTTGGGAAGGCTGTATATGACTTGTAAATTGACGAGCCTCAAGTCCATTTCGAAGTTCCTAATTATACTTATTTGAGGGGAAGGGGCGGTAATTTGATTTCCTCTCTCTCTCTCCTTCCCTCACGCCGGCTTTTGTAAGGCGCGGGGATCTGGGGGTTGGACGGGCGGGACACCCTCGGCCCACCCCAGGCTTCATTCCCTCCACGTGGCTTCCCCTTCCTCCTTCGTGGGGTTCGGAATGAGGGAATGGGAGGCCCAGATCGAATGCGTGCTCAGGGAAAGGTTCAATTCCTTTGCCTCTCTCTCTCTTCCACCCCGGCCACCGCCTTCTCCCCCCCCCGCCCCATTCCCGGCCCCCCCTTATTCTAAATGGCGCCCCCACCCCTCCGCCCCTTGCGGCTGAAATAAGAGGAGGAGACTTGAATATGGAGCAGGGGCGAAAAAGACCCAGCCGAGTGAAACGGGACCGACGGCTGACGCGCCTTCAAAATTTTCGGGAAAGAACAACATTCCCGCTCGGCGCGCAAGTACCCACCCCGCGCGACGTTTGCTTTTGACGATAATTAGTGTGGAAAGTGGGAGTTGGTACTTCTTCCTCCCTCAAGCCTTCTTCCTCATGCCTTCTCCGCTTCCTCATTGGTTTTGTTCAGTATTTTTTCTAGTGGGAGGCTAGAGTTAATGTTTCCGTTATGGGACGGAAGTAAAAGTGTAGGCTCGTCATTAGTTACAGTTTTCTTGAAGCTATAAAGAATCAACTTTATTCGACAAATTCTTGAGACATATCTTCAAATTAATTTCGGCAGGATGATTGGAAGGAATATGCAGGGAATTCCAAGAATGATATGCATTCAGAAAAGCATGATGATTAAAAAGTCGTTTCAGGCGTGATATGGAGGAATATTGTAACTAAAGAAAATTGCAGATTTTTCTTTAAATAAGCATGATGAAGCAAAAATAATACGTTAGAAACGTTTAATGCAACTTATTATTAAGAGAATTGAGTGGACAAACAGACGAGGCAAATTAGTCTTTTCTCCATGTTTCTGGTAATTTTTGTACCTTTCCTTCGATAAGATATATGATCGTTTCGGAATGAGCATGCTTTTGAATATTTTGAAAGGCACCGTTCCTTCAGCTAAGTTTTCATTGAATTTGGTAATTCGGTTCTCTAGGACGACTCACTCGGCAGTAACGCCAGTGAGGTTACGAATTTCGATTTCATACAGCCATTGTAGAAACATCGCATAAGCCTTAGATTGCTTGCAATTACCCGACCTATTTTCTGTGGCTGTGCATTCAGTTGTTGTGCTTGGTTTTGGTAATAAATGTTGGCGGTAGATGTGGGGTTCGTCCGGAATAATAAAACGAGCCCTCTATACATTCCCTCTGTTTTGAGCAGATCAATGAGAGAAAAGGAATTGCCTTCACTATTAGTACCCGGAATTGTTTTATAGGTTTTCTTTGCCCTGCCAATGATATGGCTTAGCTTAAATCGGTCGTAATATAACTAGATAGCGTAAAAACTATATCATAATGGAAGAATATTTTCAAGAACAACGAGTTCTTTAGGTGCCTTGTAAAAAATATTTTTACTTGTAAAATTTTTAATACGAAAAAGTTTCGAATGTTAAATGCATGGACAAATTCTGTAAAAGCTATATAAAACTTCTTTAAATAATGAATAAAAGAAAGCGTGAAAAATCATAGTACCATAATCTTTGATTTAACATTCAAGTTTCCAGTAACGGATTAGCGAAACCCTGTTAGTGCGTTCATCGCAATCGTAATTATTAGTTCGCAGAATATAAGATATCACTTCACATGCATGAGTTTTACGAAAAAGTTCTTATAATTACACTTAACTACTTAATTAAATGCCCTTTGCGATGCATGTAAAGCTAATTCTATAACTATCTACATTTTAATCTTTTTAAAATTTTATAAAAATATCGACTTATTCCAGTGATTTTCACAATAAATTTGACGGTTTCAATTGACTCGTGGGCCATCGAAAAATGTAGACAACATCTTTTTGAAGCATTAAAAATTCAAGCACATGCCACTAGTAGCCAAACTTGGTTACATTATCGATTTTTTTAAAATAAAAAAAATAATTTCAAAATCCCAAAATTGGTCTACGGATGGACTTGCAGGAATGCATTTATTTATTTATACCAAAACCATTCCGTCATTCAAGTTTTTTTTACTGATTTTTAAATGAACGTGTCTTTCTTACTTTGCCATCAGCCTAAAACTAGATTTTGTCCCTTAGGTGATTTCTTCCATAACGGTGTGCATTTTATTTAAGAGTCTGTTTTTCCTCATACGTGTTCATGTATGTGCCTTCTATCTAACAATGAATAAATATCTCATTTCATTATCGGAGTAACAGTCTACAGACACTCAGTGTGTACCTCATATGTCATCGTAGTTTATGATACCATGCTTTATTGGAGATTGATTATCGTTCATGATATATCTTTTGAAAACCTCTCCGCTGCGGTTTACTTATATTCCCTTTCGTTCCTACAGTTCCTCACATTCTTATTCTAAAATTTATCCAATAGAAATTCGTTCCTTTTAATATTCAGCAGATGTTACAATCTGTTCTCATTTCTTTGGAAATTGATCACAAAAAGAGAAGTATCAGGCGCGATCTGGTGGAATTTCAACATAATGAAGAAAAAAATTGCAATTTTCCACTGGTAAAATAAATTTATCGCGACCTAGGTTTCGATGAACAACATCATCAATATACTTTACATAAAATATACTTTACCGATTTAAAATTACAATTTATGTCTTCTTTAATATAGATCACGTTGTCACTGGGATCTCAAGTCCGAAATCGAGGAACTAAAACTTTTGGCAGTCACAGCATACGGATGGAATTGTTTTACCTTCCCATCTCACGGGCATAAGCTGCGGGCCAGCAGCTCTAATAATAACCACTCGCTACAAGAGACTCCTTGGGAGGATTGCAGCCGTCTCGCGAGAATCTTGCTTCGTTCCAGTTCTCCCCTTGCCGCTCTCCACCACCCCCCTCGTTCTCCTGGTCACTCTTCCTCTTCACTCCCCCCTACACCACACCACCCAGCCACCCCATAACCCGCACTTGAGTGTATCCACACTCGGTGGCCACTGCTGTGTGTTCCTGTGTGCGTGCGTGGACGCTTCTCTGTCCACTGCCAGCACTCCTCCCCTCCTTCAAGCCGTCCTCAGAATTTTCCATCTTTCTCGCTCCCCCCCCAGCATATCTGGACCAGGAGCCACCTACTCTGCTCCCCTCCCGCTGGCCTCGCCATCTGGGTTAGGATTGCCCACACAACACACACATATGAAGACACACACACACATACAAACACACGCTGGGCGGCCCTGGTGGCACGCCCACGCACCCTGAAGGGGGGTCAAAAGTCGCCCCATCGCTCACATCCTAAATTTCGAGAAAACAAATGCAGGGGAGAAGAGGCATGGGATTGCAAGGAGCGGGGGATGGACGCGGGCATGGTGCGGAGGGGTGGTGGATGGTGCGGAGGGAAGCGTCGGGGGCTGGAGGGGTGGGCGGAGAAAACTTTTAAGGCGCAGACGACGATGGGTGGTGGGATACGTGCGAAATCGGTGCTTGTACGTGCACGCGGCGACCATTTATACATTTCTAAACGTGCCAGCAGCCGAGCGAGCCTTGATATGGAAACGAAATAAGTTGCCGTTGGGCCCGTGTGGGGAGGAGTGGAAGGAGGGGAGGGGTGGTTGGAAACCTGAGGGCGCTGCTTTGCTTTCGTAGCCAAGTTGCTCTTTAATGGGGAAACTTTTTAAGCTTGGGTGCTCCGCGAAATAAAATGTGATCAAATAAGACGTATGTGCGGGGAAAATATGAGACGGCATATGTCTCATTCTCTCTTGAGCAAAGGAAGTTTAAAGACATTTGCCGTAGCCCTGTACTTAATTTTACCGTACGAAGAAGTTTTATTAGTGTCGCTAACTCTTTTTCGTTGTTTTAGTCATTAGTTCATTCTCTCATTCAAACTATGGAAGTATTCAAAGCCATACTCGTTTGATCCAATACAAATTATTTACTAGCTTAGGGGAAGTCTTAACCAAGTGGCCTCACAAATACAATGATCTAGGTTAGTAAGTTTTTCTTATTTACATGTTGATATATAATATAGAAGCATTTCAATATTCAAATTGATGAAAATACAATTCCCAGATAACTTAACCAGTTATTCTTAGAATGAATTACCCACACTTACGATGGCGAAGATTATTTTTAATAATCAGTAAATAAATATCCCATTTCTGTATCTTTAAGATCCTTATTTATATAAACAATATTTACAAGGTAGTCAGATTTGAGGTGTCTAAAATGGGACATAATACATATAATACGACTCATTGAAACATTTTGGAGCAAGTGTTAGATCAAATTTCATTACCAGTAGTCATGGATCCGAAGATTGGTTTGCAATAGCTCTCCATTCCACTCTCCTCTCTGCCATACGCTTTATTCCTGCATGATTATTTACTTTGACGTCCTCTATGATTTTCTTCATGTATTCCATTCTTGATATTCTTCCAATTTATTTCTTCTTCCCATATTGTTTTCATGAGGCTTTTGTGTCATAGAATGTTTCCGATTAGTTTGTCTCTCCTTCCCCGCAGATTGTTCATTATGTCTCTTTTCTCTCCGGCTCTTAGTAGGACTTCTTCGTTAATGAGTCTCTACGTCCATTTAAGTTTAATAATTCTTCACTAGCACCACATCTCCATTGTTTCCAATCTCCTTTGCTCTGCTTTTATTGTCCGTAGATCAAAGTTCATTGCCACTTTTATTTCCGTGTTATGCCTCTTCTACATCACAGAGTATCGTCGTGGGAGTAAAATTTCAAAATGACGAACTTAATGACGTTCGTAAAATGAGACACTGAGAATAAGTGCCATCAGCTTTCACGAAATGAACTTAGACTAATTATTGTCAGTGATATTCCGGGCCATAATTCGTCGAATGAAAATTGCGTTAAGTTTACCTCCAGTGCGAAGGGCTGTAGCTGTGCTTTATCATCACCGCCTTTGCTCTCTCACGTGGATAAAATGTGATCGAAATTCCTTGATTATGATTTCCGATGGGCGTGGCCCGCGTCTCTTTTGAGCAAATAAGATCGCTGTAAAACGTGTAGGCACAGAGGGATCGAGAGGCAGTTATGAACAGCCGCCCTGAGAGGAAAACCTCTGAAGCGTTAACTCGTCTCGAAGGAAATTTGAAGTCCCGTCAACCATCCGTAATACTCTTCACCTCTTTCCTTCTATCCCTCTTTCCCTCCTGCTCTCTCCTTCTCTCTCCTCCTCCTCCTCTACATCCTTTGTGCTCTCTGCTTATAATTATCAGCGCTGCATGCTTTTCAAGTTTCGAACGGAGTTCCATCGTAGAGCTCTCATGATTGAAACTAAACTTTTATTCAATAAACTTGTATAATTTTACTTCGGTGTAGTACAAGTAGTAGACTTATTTTGATAATAAAAAAAACCTCAATACCATGGTCTTTTCTTGCAAAACGCTATTAAGTATTAAGATAAGATAAAGTTTATTCACTCTGGGACTATATAGTTAGTGTAGAACATTGAGGCAGCTTTCCACCAAAAGGGTTCACTTAACCTATTTAAACACTGAAAATGTCCCCATTCTCTTCAGTTTTCATCAAATTGATCTGTTCATCTGTGTATATCTCAATTATTCAGGGTATATATTCTCCGTGTTTTTTTTACTCAGAGTTATTCTCTAAAATCCTCAAAAACTCCTCACAATGTTTACTGAATTTATATCACATACCCTGAAAGTAAGCCAAAAATATTTAAAAACTGTAAAATTTTTACTTCAAAAGAGCGAAAAGTTACATGGTTGATACAATCAGGATCTTAAAATGTTGTGCTGCCTTGAATGGAAGATATAAACTCTCATTTTTAAATATTTTTTGACTTATGACACTGATTAATGCATAACAAGCACGTTTCATGAATTGAGAATTCGAGTTCATTTATGAATGTGGTGATAAGTGCTTGCTCTTTGTTCGTGTGTACTAATCGTCTCCCTTGATGAGTCTCAAGTTATGTCTATCTTTCATCCTGTCGGTCTCTTTCTTTTTCGCAAATATTTCGCCATCCATCTCACTTAAATTCATCAATCCTCTCCTCCCTTTTTGCCTCTCCCGCTCGTACCCCAGCGCCTTCTCGTGTCGTCTCCATCCACTCCCTTCCCACCCCTTTCCCTCACTGTCAGCCCATTTCTAAATGCATATATTAAACCTCTCCCACGGTCGCGGCACGTCTTTCCTCACATCCCCAACCCACCCCCGACCACCCATCAATTCCCGCCTCCTCTCCTCGTCCCCCTCATATCCCCTTTTACCTTCACCTCCCTACTCCCCCCACGCCCTGCCCTAGCTACGCCATTGCCAATGTGGCGTATTCGCCTCATCGACTACGCTAATTGCCGCTTTCTTCTCCTCAGAACCATCTGAAACGCAGCCGCCGCGTTATTCACGTTCTTTGGAGTGTTAAACTCTTCTCATTACTCCATCTTCTCAATTAGCGTTCGAATCCTGCTCGGGGCGTAGACTTATTACACTCAGCCCTCTCCTTACACATCCGTCTCCCTCCTTCCATCTCACTCTCATCTTTCCTCCACCGCCTCTTCACTCCGAAAATATCTTGCCGTCGGTTTTTGCCTTTTGCATTTGCGGCTAAAGGAGGCGACGATTATCCCAGCGTGGCACTGAGCTGTGGCTCCGGATTAAGGCCGTGCGCACCGCCCAACCATCCATCCATTCAACCTCTCGCCTCTGCCCCATTCAACCTCCTTCTCAGCGCCTCAACGCTCTTCAACTTTTTCCTAAACGTGCTTCCTAAGCCCTCCATTACTGCGGAAACACCAAGGAATGGATTTCTGACACTAAATGCTTCTCGGTATCTCATTTCAACCATGCTTTCTGGTCGGTGGCTGCGGAATGAATAACTATCTGAAATTCGCTATGTATTTTCAAGGTAATTTTAAGAATGCGAGAATTTTGTCCAATTTTTTGGTTGGAAAAAAATGTCTTCATCATTGGAACGAATTGCATATTTGAAGATGTTATTTCACTTTAACCGAATAAAAATCCACCTATGTATTCAAATTACGATCGAATATTGTTTTGAATTCAGCAACAGATATTATGAAACTATGATAAGTATTTAAAACTGAACTCAGATGTCCTCAAAGTCAACAATTTGTACTCTTTCGGTAGGTACTATGAAGTATTGCTTGATAAAATTAAGTTTTACCACGGTCTAAGGCTGCGAAAAAATAGGATAGATAATTTACTTCTTCTCCATGACTTTTTTTAATAAATTTTATTTTCAAGTGTATTTCATTATATTTAGTCAGTAAAATTAATCTCGCTGATAAGACGCATTGATTATACTCCGTTCCTAAAATACTTCAATTGATCCAGTAGAAGCATATATCAACATTTCTTACTCTTGAGTGTAAAATGTCTGCCACTGTGGAGTTATTCCCGAAGTGATGTACCTCCGGGGTATTTCCCTCCATTTTTCGATCAGCCATCCCAATTATCCCCCGAAGTGTATTCCGTACTCCCTTTTTTCCTTCTTTTAGGTAGAAAAACTATCCCACTATTTTGAATAGTGATGATCTGTTTAAAAAGTCGCTATTATTAAGGGTAAGGTGACTTTAGCTACTTTCCTAGCCAGTTTCCGAATGAAATAAAAGTATAATTCTAATTTCTTTCAGTATGTCATCGTGTGTATCGTTTGGCGTGTGGTAATATTCACAACCTTTAACCATGCAATGCTAGAGTAGGAGGTCTCTCAGTGGATGTTTTGTTATTTCTTTTATTGTTATGTCAATGAAGTGGATGTAAAATTGTCACTACGTGCAAGAAATGAGAACGCCAATTATTTTCCTTTTTCGCTATGAAGAAATAGTAAGCAGTATATAAACTATAATTAATTTAAATGCTCACCTTTGACAAGTTCTCGATGGAAAAACCTCAGTGTGAAGGTATAAAAACAAAGGAGCCCTGATATTCCCTTTAGTCCGAAACAATGCTAAAATTGCCGTTGTGCGGAAAAGCTCTCCATATCTCTGCTATATCCTCTCTTCTGAACGTGGGTGGTGTTATACATGAACACATATTCTATATATACACTCATCTTTCTCCTCCTCTCTGATAACCTCTTTTCAACCTCCATCTTGTTTGCCCAAACCTCCCACCCTCCTCATCACAGCCCTCCTTCCTTCCCGGCATAAGCCCTTCTTTTCAAATATTGACCCCTCCCGCATTCTCCCACCCCCACTCATCCCCTCCTTCACCCTTTTCTTCCCTTATATCCTCCGCGCCACCGTCCCCCTTCCTCGCCAGCACCCTTTAGCAATCCGTCTTTACGACATGGAGGAAAAACGACGAGGCAAGCGGGGGAGGGATTGGGGGAGGAGGAGTTGGGGGGGGGAGGTGGAGGAGTTGGGGGTGGATGAGAGGGATGGGGGTTGTGTGGGAGTGGGTTGGGGGAAGAAAGGTCTTCTCCTTGGATTACCAGCCTCCCTCATTTCCACGACGCCAATATCGCGCAATCTCTTACGGGGCTGCAAAGGTTTATTTATCCAATGGAAGGGGCTATCGCCACGGGGGTGGATCTCATCCCCCTCCCCCCTCTCCTCCTCCTCCATCTCTTGCCTTTTAATCTCGTGTGCTCCAACCCCCGCCCCTCTCCCGCACATCCGGGCCATCTCCACGGCAACCATCTCTTCTCTTACACTCACCGCCTGCCCCCTCCCTTGCATCCTCCCAACAACCTTATAAAACCGACCCCGCCCTCCCCCTGCTCCTTGCCTCCGTGTCACCCCCTCTACGCCCCCCCATCCCATTCCACCGTCCCTCTTCTAACCACTCCCCTTCTCCTCCCACTCCCTCTCTCCCAAGGTACAGTCGTGGGATCGATTCTTTCCAGGATGGAGAGGGGTTTTTAACGGCGCTATTCAAGTCCAAGGGCCATATCTCTGGAGGAATTCTCTTCTTCCCTCCTCACTCCCGACCCTCCTCCAGCCCTTAGCAGCTTCCGTCCCGATCCCCTCCTCTCGTACATACACACATGCATCCCTCTCCCTCACTCTCCATTCACCCTTTTCATGCTTTATGAATCTTATCCCTATTTTACTGCAGGACTACCTCTTTTCTCTCTTCGCCTCCACCACCGCCACCTCCGCTTGTGCATGCATATGCCACATCAACCCTCCAACCTTCCATCCCCGCTCCCTTCCTTTACAAACCCTCCTCGGAGTCTTCTCCTTTTGTCCTCTTCGCTCGCCATTACATGCATGTAGGTGGTACCTACCTGCCCCGCCCTTTCTGCAGTCGTTCTAACTACTATTTTCTCTTCATCCATATTTTCGAAAAAGTCTGAAATACGCTCCATTTGTCTGCACCATGTAAATATGCCAAAGCCCATTATTACTATAATCTTAAGAGTTTTGCTTTAAATAGGAGGAATACGGGTTTAAAATAAGTGTACCTAGTGATTCTCTGCCTTTTTCAAAGCTCGTGACAATAAAAGAAATCGTAGTCTATCGTTGATCAGTGATATCTTGTTCCACACAATATTACCCCTTTCAACGTAGCCTCATTTCCTTAATTATACCCACCATAATGGCCTTCCATTAAAAGAATACACAGGAAAAATGTGAATAGCATATTTTGTAGTATATAATTCTTTACGGAAGCTTTTATCATCTTTATATAAATGACATATTTAAAGCGTATACCGCTGCAAAGTTTTAGCGATCTTTGGTGACATAGCTATATTTAATCATCTGTTTCATCATATAATGCTTACATATTCTATTATTTATTTAGATTCAAGAGCATACAAGAGGAATTTTAGTACTTTCCTACGCATGGGCTTCATATAACTTGGAGCAAAGTAATCACGGGGTATTAAATTATAGACTGACAAATGGAATTAATTTTTAATTAATAAAAGCTATTAATTTTCTAGTCCAGTTTCAACCATTAGCAGACTCACTGTTTATGCATTGAGGTGAAATTTATCATTACATACGCCGCAGTATACGAATTGTGGAAACCTCAACACGCAGTTTGCCAGTGGACAAGTAAAATTTGCAGTAGGTATCCGCAATCAAACAGTAATTTTGACCTGAGTTTATTCAAGTTTTCTGTTGAGGGATTCTCTGATGTTACATGAAACTGTATAACTTCATAAATAGAATTTAACTCAAATATTTGCCCTTTATTGATAAAAATGCGAACTTAACTCCTTACCTAACAGTTATTTACTTCATAAATATGCACTCCCCTTCGCTTGAAAGTTTCACAGTTGAAAATTCTATCATCGAAATTATCAATACTCTCGAAGCATATTATCTACGCATGAACAAGTTGACTTCGATTTTAGATATTACTCTTTAACTATCGTCACCCAATAAAAAAATGCTAACGCTTAAGAAAATGGGTAGAGTCCTGCAGAGTTTTCATTGCTTCAGACGATATTTTAAAAGAGTAGGTAGAAAGATACTGCGGCCGGGTATTCTTGGAAGGTAGCTACGGTTTTCGTCGAATAATCTGAATACAATAGTGAGTAATACGTTCAATTTAATTATTTGCTTCTTTTTAGGATAAATCTGATCGATTCAGTAAACGTCACCTGTCACTCTCAAGACACTCACTGCAGTTAAGTTGATACCGATTTTGATAAGGAGCGTGAATCAACATGTATTTCGTAATACATATGTAATGAACTTCTGCAGCGAAGCCACTTGAACCTCATCGTGTTATTCGTATTATTGCTTTTATAGCCTTTATTTATGGAGTTACGGATAGAATATTGGTACAAATGCATTGTTTTTATGTAGATTTCTCCTGTAGCCAGGGAGATTATATTTCAAGGAGATTTGTAAGTATCGAGGCTTTGTTGCATTACGAGTGGGTGATTATTTCGAAGAGGAGCGTGTGGTAGTTAGGCCGCGGCCACTCACTCTTCCTCATCGTTTTCCTTAATCTCTATCCACTCTTCTTTTAGTCGTCATCCTTCCCTTGCTTTCTTCTTCCTCCTCGAGCGCCCTATTTTATTTAGCCCGCTCCTTCGCAGCCTCCCTTCCCTCCCCTCCTAGCTCAACCCTCGCTCTCCTTCTTCTTTCCACCCACTTTCCCACCACCAAACCCTCGGAGCAAGTGTAATCAATATTCCTCCTCGGTCCCATCTCCATCCCCTCATTCAACTCCCACCCCTTTTTCCTTATATGTATTATCCTTCCTCCCCCGTTTCCTTCTATCCTCCATTCTCCCTCCTTTCCCCACCCCCACCGGTATACCCCATCGCTTAACGTGCACTCCCCAGCCCTATCGCCTCACACCCTCGCTCGATTCAGGGTCTTCGAACCCTTATTCTTCGACTGGCCCTCCCCCGCACTCAAACCCATGGCTGGCCATCGATTGCTATCTTGCCGACCACCACCCCCTGCCGTACACCTCTCTCTCTCCCTCCCTCCCCCTCCATTCCTGCCTTCCCCCTGCGTTCCTTCTCTCTCCTGCCTGCAAACCCCTCTTATTCCGACGACGAGTGCTCCTGTAGCAACCGATTTCTCTTCTTGCCGGCCGTTTTTCCCTCTTGCTCGTTGTGGACGGAAGCGTGGTGTTCTCCCCACGTGTTCGTCTCCTCCCCCGCATGCATTACTCCGTCGTAATTTTTGTGGTTAAGGGTTCTTCTTTCATGGCTATTGAATACATTGCGACTTAAAGTTTTAATGCCTCAGTTTAGGGTCTTTTTATCGTGTAATTTATAAATATTCAACTGTTGTAAAACCTCCCTCTTTTAAAAGCCTCGATTCAAATAGAAAGTGCATGATTGTTACAATTTAAGGTTTTCGGAGTGGTATCTCTTCCTAAGACACCGTTGGGATTAGATTCCAGACAACATCTCATTGCATCTTACATGCATATCGAATTAAAAACCAATCAAAAGAGATAGCGATAAGCATTTTTGGCATTATAAAGAGTAGCTGAAAATTCGCTAATGCCATTTGTGAGTGACTAAGTAGTTGAGATAGTTAAGAATTCTAAACTTCAGAAATTGTGTCAGAGTATGGCGATATCAATAGCAAGAGGCAATATAAATACGCCTTTCGGTCGCGGAGAATGCTTGTGTATCTACACCTGTTCATTCCTAATGCTTACAAGGCGTTTCATAAATGCAATGCCATTGACAAACTTTCGGAGTTATAAATGATCTATCTACCAAGATTTCACGATTGTTTGGCTAATTAATTGCCTTTATGAAACAGGAAGTCTAATGTTGCTAATTTATGAGTGCTATTACTTTTTTATTCACACATACCACGACTGTTATATGTTCATGTTACACTGTCTGCCACTGCGAGAAATTGCGAAAGGTATTTAGTGAAAGAGAGGTTGGGATAAAGGCATCAGGTAGTAAATTTTGGATGGTAAATGAGTTACCAGAGAACTGTGGACCATGCCGATATTCCTATTGCACTTCTTCACCGTTCATGTTGTTTGAAAGTTGTCTTTCAAATATTTTCCATGTGTTAAGGCGGTTCCATCAAAATGTGAGATTGCAGCATGAATTGCGAAAATTAATACTCTTACTTGAGCATTACTTCCATGTAGTATGAAACAGTGCCATGTAGTATGAAACTATGGCGAGTAAACGGAATGAGACATTCAATGCAAAATCTTTCCACAGAATACGCCGGCGTCCATGAAGCCTTGACAGTCTCTTAGAGAGGATGGGACACACTGTATGTGGGATATCTCGCGGAAACAATGCGACTCTCTTCCGTCCAGCTTATCATCGCCCCGGGCACCACCCTGTTCTTCATTTCCCTTACACTCTCCCTTCCTGGACGTCAACACTCCAAAATATTTGCCCATCCTATCTTTATCTTTCTTCCCTTTGTCACATCGCCCCCTCCATTTCCAACCAATTCTCCTGACCGAGTCGACCCGCCAAGGACAGTACAGGCTCTAATCAAAGTATCGCACAGCGATATAACTTTTGTATTGCCTGTTACGTAATCCATTGAGTATTGAATAAAACCATGCAATGCACGATGTCGTACATCGAATGTTGTAAATGACAACGCATGTTGCAATCATGTTGCAATTATTGCACGAACAACATCGGATAAACCTTGATCATCTTGCGCCATCTTTAGTTCTCCTAAATCCTCTCTCACAGCAAACTCGTAATTAAAACTAGAAAATTAATGGTTGGTGAAAAATCAACCGAGGTGATCATTGAAAGCGCAGTCTCTGGTTCACCAAACGAGGACTTTACCCGGTTGACCCTGAGGCCCGCGTCATGTCACACTATAACACATAATGCAATGTATCTCAAGTTATGTACTATCGCAAAATACATAATATCGCAAAGCATGTATTACTTGGCCAGGTGGCTCGATATTGAATTGTTATATGCGATGAGTATCGAGTCTTATCTTTCACAATATCATATGAACGACGTAATATCGCAAAATGTATGATATGGCAAAAGATGAGCTGGCGAGGACTTCACCACATTGCCCATGACGCCGTGGTCATGTCACTCAACATTGTATAGTGCAAGGTATCTCAAGTTATGATTATAGCAAAATACATAATATCACGAATCAATCTATTACTTTCCCTGGTTGCTCGATATTGAATTTCAATACGCGTTGAGTATCGACTCTTATCATTCACAATACCATATGTAGAACATAATATCGAAAAATGCATGATATCGCAAAATATTAGCTGGCGAGGACTTTACCCCGTTGCCACTGAGGCCGGCGTTATGCCACGCAACATCCAATAATGCAAGGTTTCTCAATTTGTGTGTTACGGCAAAATTAATGGTATCGCAAGGCAATGCAAGATGTATCCCGGTGGTTCTATGTTAAAGTACGATATTTCATGAGTATCGTGGCTGATTATTCGCAATATCGTATGTAAAGATTGTTGTAGTTTGACCGTAAATTTGTGGTCAATCAATTTTACGCCAAACATTCCTCATAGTCGCCTTCCGCGTCTTGTTTCATCTTAGCGCGGAAGTGGAGCCACTATCGTGGGGCTAGGCGGGGGTGAAGGGGGTGGAAGCAGTTCTCTTGGCGGAGTGGAACAAAGTGCGACGGACGTTGTCCTCCTTCCTCCTCTTAATCTTCCGCTGCGTTCTCTGACACCCTCTCCCCAAATAAACCTGTTTCACGGCCCTCCCCCACTGGGAACTATAGTAAAATCACGCCGAAATCATAGCTTTGGCTCAAGGGCTTGATACATTGAAGACTCGACATTTTTGAGCCTCGAAAATATCCAGGCTATGGCGTCAGAATATCAATTGTTGATAAATGATAATGGGGATTTTTATTGAGCATTACGCCTTTGGTAACCTCTAAAATACATCAAATATTTCGTAATAGTCAATACGGTCACCGACTCGCGGAAAGATTAAAAAAAATCCATGAAAACAGAGATATAACTTAAGTTTGCAGTCATAATGAAGTTCGTTAGGGTAGATAAGATGGCCAAGGAACATAATTTAATTTTCTTCATTGCTGAAATATTGATAACGTTTTTGCTATTTATCTTGAAAAAAAATCAATGTTGCAGCGTGATGTATAAGCGTAAACGTAATTTCAAATGAAAGCAGTGTAAGTTACCTTTAATGGTCGTTTTTGCAATTATAACAAGTGTGAGTGCGCACGAACTAGGAATTTCGTTGGAAATAAATAGTAATTTGAGACAAATGCTCCTGATATGAGGTAATGCAATAATCACAAGTTTCAAGGGGCTTTATCAGCTTAGGGAGGCATCTGTATTATGTTAAGGCATATTTTTTCCGTTATGCACATGTGTATATAAACATGTAAAATCTTTTTTTTTCCTAGTAGTAATACAATGTTGCACATATATCCCCTGCATAAGAGAATGTGTACAGACTCCTCAAGAAATTTGATATCAAAACGATCCACAAACCTCAGAGAAAAAATTAGGAATATCTTAGTAAAACCTAAGGATTCCACAGGGCTCAAAATATGAGTATCAAGTCCCTTGTGATTGAGTAGAAGCTAGCATGGGGGAGACATACCTCACTATTGAAACTTAACTCAGGGAACACCAATGGTATCTTAGAATGGGAGTCTTGGAGAATTTGATCGTTGACGAGCATATTTTCAAACGGGGCCACAAGGCTATATGGGAAATTACGAAATGGCTTTGCCACTCGCAAGAATACTGGGATCGTCTCATGAAAGAAGTCATGGAGACTAGTAAAAAAAAAGTTCAACTGGGAGTTGCTCTACCAATTCAGCACCGCATGGAAGCCAACCATCAATACAGGTGCCTACTAAAAAAGGCGGAAAAATCCACTGAAAAGAATCAATTGCGACCTCAGAGTACGTGCGCATGGTTAGGTATCAGAAGACTTGAGCTAGACGAAAAGCAATTCGTATGTCGAAACGTAGCACGTGACCCGAATGTGCAACCCTAGAGGATCTGAGTTATAAAAGTGTCTGCTTAGATAAGAACCGATACAAAAAAAACAATTTAAACTATATACTATTTGCAGCAGATAATTTTATAGCTTTCAGATAGGTGATGTAAAAGTGAGGCAAATAAATGAGCATCAACATAACATATTTGAATGGTATTTATTCTCGAACTCTTTTTCTATGTGGTGCAAATGTCATGAGTTTTGGTCAAATAATATATTTTTTTTTTAACTTTTGCCGACGTTTCGGATTTTTATTCAATTACTTCTTCAGGGCTATAAACAATGATGCATCTTGTTAAATGTGTGACAGTTCTGTTTTGATTACATACTGGTAAATTTACAGTCATTAAATATAAAAATACATAGACATAGACATTCAAGATTGTTACCTTTAAAGTTTGATGCTGTTTTTATTTATTTACAATTTTTATTTTGGTTGCTTGGATCCAAAATTTCTTTGTTGAAAAGTTATGTGTCATTTATTAAATTATGATAAATTTTGCTTAGATAAGTAATGTCTGTTCTTTTATTGCAACTTTTTTTATTTCTGGATATATGGTACATTTCTTTGGATAATCTTTTTGATAAATTTGGTTCTGAGTCTAAAATTTTGGATTTAATGATTAATTTTTAATTAAAATTTTTTTCTTTGATTAATGATCTTAATCTGTGTATTTTTATATTTAATGACTGTAAATTTACCAGTATGTAATAAAAACAGAACTGTCAAACATTTAACATCATGCATCATTGTTTATAGCCCGGAAGATGGATGAATAAAAATCCGAAACGTCGGCAAAAGTTTAAATAAAAGAAATATTATTTGACCTAAACTCATGACATTTGCACCATATAACATATTTGCCGACTATATCCCATGGATCATGCATACTTACTTTTACATATGTTTTGCATTAAGTTCTAGGATGAATGTCAAGTTGAAGTTTATTTCCAATTAATTATTCGAAATGTTTTGTAACCCATAAATGAGACTACCGGTCACATAAAGATGATTACATAGACAAACCAATTTTTGCTAAAAAAATAAAGCACATGTTGCAGAGCTTAAAATAAATTTTTATCCTCAGAGTGCGACATGATTTTCCTTTTTTTACTTTAATTGGCTAGTCTTTCCACAGGTCATTTTCCGAAAATATTGTTTTTCGTGAATGGAATCCATGCTCTCATTAATGATTTTGAGAGTACTCGAGCAGCGATGAGCCTCGCATTCATTTTTTAAAGACTACCACTCTTCTAACTTGTCCCAAAAATCCCGACGAACGATTGGGAGTAGGTAGAAGAGAAAGCGGCAAAGGCTTTTCCGGAGCAATTCTTTCTTCCCCCGAAATTTCCGCCAGAATATATTCTCCCCAATGAATAGGCGTTCGTTTTTCTGCCTCCGGGGGGATTGTGTGGGGGGGGGGGGTGGTTGGGAGGAGGAGAAGGGTAGATGGGGTTTGTGTGAGAGCGACCGCTTTGTTTTTTGCACTCGCAGCCCACCACTCCTGCCTCCACCGCGTGAAAATCAATTGGAAATATAGCGGATAACCAACCAAGAGGGAGAACTCTTTATCTCTCACGGGGGTTTGTGTTCCCTTTGTTCGCATCTCGGCTTTTTAGTTTCCGCATCTCCTCCCTCTTTTTCCTCCTCTCTCCTTCCCTCAAAACCCTTATTCCTCCCCACCTTGCCTCCGCCCCCTTTTCGTTGCGTTCCCTGGAAAAAGAAGGGATCCCCATTCCACCAATCTTCCCCTTTTACCAACCCTCCTTCGTCCTTTCCCCTTTGAAAACATTCCCCCCCACCAATGCCACCACGCCCTTCGCTCTCCTCCTTCGGCCCCGGCTCTCCCTCGCACTCCTCCCCCCCCCTTGTGCTTGTCCACCTTCTCGTTCGGGAGCTATTTTAACGGTCCAAGACAAAGCCAATACAAGTAATATTTCATTTTTAATGGGTTCAGATTTTATCTCCGGCGACCGCTGGTTTTTGGGGAAAGGGTTGGACGAGAAGATTGGGGCTTGAGAGAAGGAAGGAGAGGCATGCAAGGATCCCATCTCTCCCTCCTCGTCCCCTCCTGGTGATTTTGATTCGTGGATAAAGTACATGTTTACCTTTGTGATTAGTTTTAAGGAGGAGCAGGGAAGGGTTGTTTGGTCTTAATCTCATCTTTCCCCTCTCACAGAGTTCGCTCCCGCGTGTTTTTTCTCGGGAATTACTCCGCGGTCTGTGTGATTATCGGGCAGACGGAAAATTTAATTTATTCTTTTAGTTTTTAAGTGAATGAGTCTTATCTTTACAGATAACTTAATCGAGTCTAAATTATGAATCTGTTAATGGATTCTTTTTTTCTAAGATTAAATGTTTTATTGGAGGTCAATTTACATTTTTAATTAACTGCCCTTGATGCAAACAAAAGACATCTCGTATTTCCTCAAACATAAAATTTATATCGATACATGCATTAATGTTCATTATTCTAACAAATGTTAAACTTTAATACCTACGTGAGACATCTCTTCTTTTATGGCTACATATTATCACCGTAGTCATCGGAAAATTCATCATAGTAAATTGTGTAGAAGCTCTCTCGTTGATTACTTTAAAATATAGCATGGGAAGCAAAAGAAAAATGAAACTTATTTAAATGATTTACTGGTTTTCAAAAATGCATATTCTTATTGTTGGAGAAACACCATCTTAATTTTCATTATATGTTACGTTTTATGTATTCAATAATAATACAAATATGTATTCCAGCAAGTCCATTAATTACTTAAAGTTAAAATTAGTCACTTAAGTTAATTTTAGAATTATTTCCATGAATGCAATGTTTTATTCGTCAAATATGTTTTTAACAGCATCAACTGTTTTTCCTTGAGTATCATGGATATTAGGCGTCATTAGTGTTTCCATCCCCGGCCAAAGATACACGTTGTAGTGTCCAATGGCTACTCGATTTTTCCCCCCGAATCAAGTACTATATATATTTAATAACCTATGATGATTTCCATGGGCAACTCTGATAATTTCAATTTTTTTCGGCCTCAAAGGCAGCACGCCTCGTTCAGGTAAGGCTTTAAATAAATTAATTCAAGCCGCATTGCGGGGCAGAGGAGTGAGGTGACCGGTGGCCCTCCCCCCACCACATATATGCGACACAAAAATAAACTTTTATGGAGCTGGCGCCTTACTCTGGGAGCAGGCGCAGTTTTTACGCCCCCCCCGGGCATTTTACGATCGCTGCGAAATTTTCCACCGCATCACAAAAGACCCTATTTATCCAGTCTTCCCCCATTGAAATAAGGGCAAAAGTAGTCACGTACTCTCCAAAACGTCCAGGCCTTTATTCCGTGGGCAGGGAGCAGCAGCTGAGGGCCCAAGTGTTCTTTCTTCCCCGGCATATCCCTCCCCCCACACGCCACTCCGCCTTCCCGCCTCCCGACATAACATCCACATACACCACGAGCCGTCCCCACAGTTCCACTCCCGCGTTTCATTCCTCGCTCTTCTTCTGCGGGCTTAGGAAGCGGGGGGTGGAGGGAGGAGGAGTAGGAGGAGGAGTGTGTGGAATGAGGGGAGTGCTGGAGAGATGGGTGGGTGGTCAAGAAGAGTCCTGTGGGTGGAGGGAGAAAAAGAGGGAGGGATTTGCAGGGAGCAGCGGCGGTGGTGGTAGTAGTAAGAAGAAGAAGGGAGGTAAGGGGATAAAATGTTTTCTCGTGCGGTCTGCTGTGATTGTGTGTCCATTCTCCCCGAGCCTATTTCCACGCCGAAGAAGCGGCCGAGGAGGGCTTCGCTCCCCTCCCCTGGAAATCCTCCCCATCCCCAGGAGCACGTCCCACTACCCCCCTCCCACTCCTCACCTCTCCGCTCCCTCCCGCACCACTCCTCCAACGGAGAAAAAGCTCCATTTCCCTCGGCTCCCTCCTTCGCTCTGAAAACCTCAATCCCCCATGCTCGCTCTCTCTCTACTTTCCTATCTTTCCTTGCTCTCCCTCTCTCTTTCTCGCTCACCCCCGTTAAAATCCAAAGCCCACCCCCGTCCCTCCCCCCCTGCCTCCCCTTTTACGAATATACTCCTTCTGTGAGCAAGCAATCCCCTCCCTCCCCACACCACCTCCTCTATCCATCCGACTCCCTTAAAAACACAACCTGCTAGGGACCCCCAAGCTCCTTTTCCTCCCCGTTCGACCCCACCACCACCCCTTCCCCTCTACACTCCTCCTCCTCCTTCCCCCCCTCCCCCTTTGCCTCGGATGCACCCTCTTCAACTTCCTCCGCTCGACGTCCAAATAAGCTTCCCCTTTTCTCCCAATCCCTCGACTAGCCTCCCCCTCCAGTCACTTCTTCTTTTTAACTTCTTTTCCTTCGTCGGACCCCTCGTCTACCCATCCCTCCTCAGTTCTTATCCCCCCTTCCTCCTCTCAACCCTCGATCCCTACCACTCCCCCTTCTTAGCCTCAGACCAGGGATATATAATCCCCATCCTGTCCCTCGTAGTCCAGCACCCGACGCCTTATTCCAAAACACTCCGTTTCTTGCGTCCATAATCTCATGGTATCACGCCAGTAAACACGGTTGCTACTAGGAAAATGAGTTTTTCAGCCGCATTCATAGCTTTCTTGGAAAAAGAACGATAACCTACTCGTAGGAGGGTGAAAGAAGAGTTCAGACCTTGGGATGAAACTTAATGAACCGATGTTAATATCCATTTTGAATAAAATAACTTCGTACTTTTCCACACTTAATTTAAAAACTGCGACCGGTTTCACCGTATCGTGTAATGAATTCGTAAGAAGAAAATGTAAAAATTGTATTAGAAGTACGACAATTTTCTGTTTGAAGATGATGTAGCATTATATTTTTGCAATTGGAATATTGTCATTTGGAAAATGTATTTGTAATGTCTACTGTAATTAATTATTTGAATAGCTACTGCTAAATCAACGCTACTATTATTATTATTAAGGCATCTTCTGGCCAGAAGATTCCATGTGAAGGTGAAACCTGTCGCAGTTTTTAAAAAGAGTGTGGAAAAGTGAGAAGTTTTTATTAAAAAAAGAAGTAAGAAGTTTTTATTCAAAATGGATATCTATCACTTCCACGAAGTCAACCCTGAATCAATAAAAAAAATATTTTACGATGTTAATATCTTGTAAATGTTTAATTGAATGACGGTATCTTATAGAAACCCATTTTATGAGAGTTATTTTCTGTTTTCTTGCGTTGAAATGATTGTAACTATTCCTCAATATGATCCAAGATATATTGTAGCCGTGTCAGACCATCACTAGGAAGACAGCACTGAGATTTACAGTTTTTCATTATTAGTTCCATTGTTTTCCGAATAGTCGAGCTTTGCTGTGTCCAGCAGATTTCATTTCAGGTGAGATGCGATGCGAGTGTGCCCTATGGAGTCTTAAGATGTCCTATGTTGCATCGTGTCATCAGCTCAACTTCTCTGGACTTATCTATCCTCTGTAGTCCGCACACTCTCACGTTACACTAAATAATAATTAGCTTGTTTTGTTAACGGTCCTACAGTATATGTATCACAATACGCTTCATATTACTTGGAAGCATTGCTATTGGCTTAAGTTTCAAGTTACCGCAGAGCTTCGGCGTTCTTCCGTAGGCTTTCACATTTTTCTCCCTGCCATTAGCCTCCGGCCATTTGCCTCTCCAATCTTGTTTTCCCATCCCCACTTCCAAAACGATCCCTTCCACCCCTCGCCCTCTTTCCCTCATTCGCCTCCACCTCATTTCCTCTCCTTTCCTCTCACCTTCTCCTCCTCCTCTTTAAGTGCGTTTTCGTTTCCCTTCTTTGCTTCTTATTTCTCCCCCGTCCCCTCTCATTCCGCTTCTTCCCACCTCCCTCCTCCCCAGGACCACCTTCGACCCTCCCTCGCCCCTCTATCTCGCTACCCCTGCTCGCCAGCCTTTCAGCTCTTATTTCCCTCCCCCCACACCTCTTTGCTTCGTTTCCCTCACCCTCTTTCCCTTCCTTTACTCCCCTCCCCTCCCCCCGCACCCCCCTCCTGCCCCCCCATCCCTCTTTCCCGCCTTCCACCCTCTTTCTTTCTTTTCTTGGGCGAAAGTGGGCGGCGCAAGCATCAAAGATGGCCGCCGTCGACGCCGGAGACGCGGCACTCGTGCGCCGTGGTAAGGTTCTCTTCTCCCCCCCCTTCCCCAACCCCCTTCGCCCCCGCCCCTCCCTAGGAAGTCTAAGGGAGGCGAGAGAGTTGGTGGGGGAATAAGGAGCCAGGGTCTCCAGACCGCCCGCCTTGCTTCCAGGCGATTCCAGGGCCCTCTCTCTTCGCCCTACTCTTAGGTATGGGATCCGCGTCCGGCGACTCCACTGCAATGGTCACTCTTCCCCCTCTATTCTTCCTCTCTTGAATTTTTTTCTTTCTCTCTCTCGTTTCAGTTAATTGCCTCCTCCTTGCGTTGGCTTCCGTTGCGTCGTTCACTGCTCTACCCGCCTTCGACTCTTCGCCTTGATCCGAGTAAAACCCAAATGTTGTCATCGTATTAGTCCGGGGAAGAGAGCTGCGATGTTCGAGATCTGCGGGCAGCGTCGGCAGTTGCGAGAGTGCCTAGCGGGGGGGCAGACGGCTTACTTCATTGCCCGCTTAAGTTACGCGCAGATTCACGGATAAGAGTGATAGCCGTTTTCAGGAGTAAAGGAAACAGTTCAGAGAGAGCATTCAGTTTTATTTTTGTGGAAAATTCCGTTGAGTTTAGCGTGTCTATTAGATGGATTTAGTGCCGCTAGCTATTCACTCAAGCAGCTGCCACTCTACAATGAGGATTACATTTTTATCCTTGAAGTCACTTCTAAATGCCACATTCCCCTCTACTCTTTTATGTCTTTTCCGTTAGCAATTCATGGAGTGATATCTTATACAGAATGTTCAATAAACTACCTAAACAGGGGCGCATTGATGTCTTTATTTTAATTTTTATGATATGTTTATTATTTATATGCTCAATGGCTTGGACCGTTACATCTTTGGGTGTATGTAGGTACTTGCTACTATCGACGGATGTGGGCGGGCAATATTCAAGACTTTTTAAAAATTAGAGTAGCCTTTATTGTAGCCTTAATGAAAAGTAGTTTTTACTGCATATATTTTGGCTTATTAGTTTTCAGTTAATTTTGTAAAAATAATACTCGTTCTCAAAACTCTTTAACTTGATGCTGTATGCTCAAGCCCTATGACGATGCCTTATAGTACATTTGAGCAAATGCACATACATTTGTATAATCATGCTATTTTAGGCTTGTAGCCGAGGTTGAAAGTGGTTATAAAAGTGTCATTGATCATTCATTACCTAGAAAGAAGGAAACAATTAGCTTATTTTATACCGTTAATGCTGCTTGTCACACTTTAGTGAGGCAGTATTGCGAACATTGATTACTGTTATTTTCATAGAGAATTACCTGTAGATTTTTGCTGTTATAATTTACACTTTTTTCTAAGGAGAAAGGTTCTTGTAGCACCTATCAGGAGACGGTCACAATTTGTTTCATTGCAATAGTCTAAAAGATGTCAAATCCTTAGTGAGAACACCTCCCTACCGAAGGTATTGATTTGACTGTTGCTTCAAAATCAAAGGGTAGACGTCCATGTGATACTGGTGATACTTTCAAAGCAGTACGTAACTGACTCTCCATAATGAGATCTTAAAATGATATCAATCACGTTACAGCTGACTAATAATACTTGCATGCTTGTACGAAAAATATAACTACCAGCTTTGGAATGTGTTCCGCAGCACTCAGGGAAGATGCAAAGTTTGCTGGAAAATAGTGAAGGTGAGTGGCTATAAACCAATTTTTCTGATGACACGCGATATTTCTCATATTTCCAAGGTGTTGGACTAAGTATACGAGAAGCCAACATTATCACTAATTTATTTAGTACCTTCAACCTTTTAAACAGCAACAATATACGAATTCTAAGGCATAGTTTTGAGTTTCTAAGTTTTGATATAGTATTTTTAACCTTAGAATTAAAATAGAATGGCCATGAGCGGCGATAAACCAGCAATTCTTTTTAATTTTTCTTCACTCTAAAAAATTTAATTCATCGGCTGTAGAATAGTTATCCTTGCCTTGTCACACTTCACGTTCTAACCCAAGCAGTTAACAAACCGACCAGGGAAAACAAAGCATTAGGCCTCTTAGCTATTGATTACCCTGTAATGATAAACTCGATATTTAAGAGGGCATACAGAAAGCAAATTCCTACTCACTTGTGGTTTTTGGCATGTTCCGATTTGCAGATTCTTCCAGTCCAAAAACGGTCTTCAAAAGTCCTCAGTCCCCATATTTGTTGCTGATCTTTAGCGCCTTTTTCACCTGTTTGGGAAGTGTCCAAAAGTGGAAGTTGATACTCATTTCTTTCCTTGTTTGCCCCTGGAATAATGAAAACGTTTTGAAACATCATGGCATTTGACCTTAAAAACAGGAACAGTGTCCGTAGCATAACCAAAAAGAAAAAAATCACACTAACGTCACACCAGAGCGAAAATCTATATGACGGAGGATATTATTTTAACCCCTTACTACATCTCGAGAACTATTAGAATCTCCAAAATAAGGAAAATACATTTCCAAAATGATGGATAAAAGAATTTTGCCTTCCTATTCTTCATTAATGGCTACAAAAAAGACAGCGGGACACTAAGGCACCTACAGTTCACATACAGTTCTTTTCGGTCCACTCTCAATTTTTTCCCTATTCCCTCCTCTTTTCATGGATGTAATCCTATCACCACCTTCCATCCGCCCTTCCAACAGATTACAGGTTAGTTCAAGAGTTAGGTGATCTTTTTCATTCTACTCGCCATGTTTCGGAAAATAATGCGCCCAATATTTGCGTAGATATACAAATACATGCATTGAACTTATTTCTCAGTTATTTCGAGTTAAGTGGTTAATTTCACGACTGAAATAGGAAAATCAAAGCAAATGACACAAATAAAAACAGTTAAAAAGTGATTTTAAATTACTATGCTGAAATGGAATAGCAAATAGTATGCATTATGTTCCGGGTTATCGGTTTTACATTAAGGCCATCGTTCAAACTATGCGAACAGATTTCGCGAATATCGATACCATAATGATGGTCATTTTTGGGATTTTTATTTTGAGAAAAATCATTCCTCATCAAAATCATACTATGGGTGATCAGAGATAAATGATTTCAATAATAAAAAAAATAATTTGTAAACAATGAAGTTGAATCACAGGAAAGAGCAACTTATCAGGGTTCAAAAATTAACTTAATCCTAAGAAGAGGATGCTCAAAATGGGTGTTTCATATCACTCTTCTAAGAATGCGTAGTAAAGCATATACGTGACCGAAAGGGAAATTACGCATGCCACCTGCCAAGTAAACTTCATACCTTGAAAAACGATACGGAATAAATGATGAAATTAGGTGATGATGCCTGAATTTTATCCAAAGGCTTCAGATAGATTAATAGGCCGGGAGTGATTGTTCAGATGCGAGGACGCTCCAAAAACTCTGTAATGGCCTTCTCGGTTTATGGATGTTTGCCAGCATCATCGGAGTTAATGGTGTTATTTGAAGCTTAATGACATGTTGATGAGGCTTGTTGTAATTTTATGATGCAAAAAGGCACGTTTTGGAGCGTTGTCAAAATCAGCAAAGCAATTTATGCCCCATTACCAACACCCTTGGTGCAAATGAATCTGTGCGAATAATATTTGCTATTTATGATCGCAGATGTATACGATTTCCCGGTATTAGTATGCTTTAAACAATAAACGTTAAAAGAGAGATTATTTCCACTGCAGCGTTAAAAGTGTTCATAATTATCAGAAAATAAATACATTTTAATCCTATTGATGGTAAAAATATGTAATGCATTATTTTAGTCTTGTTTCCAATGTTAGAATTTCGAAAATACTAGTAAATGAGGAAAATGGTCAATGTATTCGCTGCTTTGCCTAGAGCATTCACTAGATTGGACATTAAAATAAGCAGTAATTGACTGAGAGTAACCTTAAATTATACTATGTTTTTAATTAGGCTGGTGTTTGAATGCATGTAAACATAGAGTTTTGCAATTCCGTATTTCAATGCCTGCTAAAATATATTAAAATATTTAATTAGTTCGAATAGAGATTTTTATTGATTGTACGTGTACTTCGAGTGCATATTTTACACATTCATATAATATGAGTATTTCCATGAAACGCTTCAAGTATGAAAAATGGAAATGGAATTTTTGTATTGATTGAGTTCGTCCGTGTGATTCATCATCATGTACAATTTTTTTCGAAGAACATATTTCGTTTTAGGTGGTGATTTCCTGTTTGGCTACTGAGCCCTTAACTCAAGCGCAATGTCGAAAGTAGTCATTATTTTTAGCTATTCAAAGAAATTGGACAATAAATCAGTAATGATAATTCTACTTGCTACAATTGTAGGGTACTTTTCTTGGAATTTTCACAGTATTTTAAAGCATTAAGATTTCCACATAATAAAGGAAAATCAACGAATACATGTTTTTGCCTATATTTGATTAATAGAAGAAGTTAGGAATACTTCTAATGTAGGTAATTAAAAAAAATTGTATTTTATCAGATTCGACTCTAGACTTAAGTATTTAAATACCTCCGTGTCCATGGTTTCTTTTTGTGATTGCATTGAATTTTTAAAGCATCCAAAATAGGATGAGCAAGTACTCAACCGCAGGGATTTAGAGGTGGTGACCTGGAAGGTACCAAACGCACCAAAGCCAACAAAATTCTCCAGTTTTGGAAGCTTGCCATTATGCCCAAGATTAAGTTGGAGTGCAGTTTCAGGAGATAAATATGTGGATTGCTAGACATTTGTGATTGTTAGATGGTGTAATAATTTGAATTGTCTCTTTTTTGTGTGATAATTTAATAGAAACATCTAAATGGAACTTATATGAAGGTAAATTATAACTTTAGGAAGACGTTTTTCAACTCTTGAGAGTAAAAAGATGAATTTTGGTATTCCATTAAATATATCAGCTGAGCTCACCTCCTGCCACTGAATATACTATGTATTTGTTTTAGCATTTTCTCGGAAAAGGGAAATGCTCTGATGAGAAACGGTTACCTCGTTTGGCAACCAATGAATCTTCTTAGTTGTAAATGCGGGTAACTTCTCTTCAAGTTCCCCGAGAAAATGGAGAGCCTATCTTAAGTTAATTATACTGGGAAATTTTTATACCTTATGTGCAGCAATTATTCTTGAAAACACTGCATTTTTACTATTTTTCATAATTTTGAAAGCACTCACCTATTTATCTTTCTAAAGGACTTAAACCTTTCCAAGGAAATAATCTTTCTCCCCCTTTTTTAATGTTGAAAATATAAAAGCTGAGAAAGCGGATTCTAATTCCACTTATGTGAAGGTGAATCACAGGAATGTAACCAACTTGGGTATCACCATTCATCTACATAAACGTGCATTTGATAGAGGGGGAAATCATAGACGTAGAACTATAGTTCTTTCTTTTAACGTTGAATGCAAGGAATGTAGCGCAATGCCGTGAAACTTATGTAAATGTGGAAATGAATAGTTTGCCTTGTCTTCAAGTTTAGCCGTGTCTTGCTAAAGACTACCTGTGGAATTCAATTACAAAACTTGTTACGGCGCTTCGATTAAAATAAAAGGGGGTAGTATTTTTCCTTGTTCATAGTTCACCGATGAGAACATACATTTAAGGAAGGACCCAGCGCACACGTGACGAATGCCAAGGTCCGGATACCCTAAATGGTCGAGGTTCTTTATCAAGCTGAATCACCAACGTGTTGAGCAAACAAATGCTTAAAATTTGTGATTTATCCACTGTCCCGCCTCCGGCATTAGTCCCTCTTATCCCGCGCGTGGAACTGAGACCGCTCGAGTGCGAGAGCTTTTCTATTGCGCTTAATTTTTCTCTCGTCCCCCCCCTCTCTCTCCCTGACGGAAAAAAAGAAAAAAAGGGGCAAAAGAGGGTCACGCGCGACCCCACCCTCCCGCTCGCGACCCAACCAAACCCCGTCGCAATGAAAAGAATGGATGGGCGGAAGATCGCATCTCCCCCCGAATAATTATCCCCGAAATCAGGAGAGATGAAGGGGGGGTCAGTGGTCACGCAGGCGTGAAGCGAGAGCTATGAACGTGGCTCACGTGCCACACGGCCCCTCAGAGAGGTGTTCCACGCACACCGATTCCACCGTCATTTTGTGCACCCCTCCTGGACGCATCGCTACCGAAAGTTTTCCTCGTTCCGGGAGTGGACGGCACCCCTGAATGCCTCCCGTCGATGAACCCCTCTCGCACACAAACCCTATCTTCGCCCCAAATGGAGCGAGCGATTCCAGTCCTCACTCGCTCGACAACTCCCTCCTCCTGTCACATCGCCCATCCAAACCTCATCTGTCCTCTGTCCTCCACTTTCCCATCAAGCAATGTGGAGTTGTTTAACAAGCGGTTCTCATATTGGGAATCACATGATACATGGACCAAAATAACATATAAAACGCTAGATGTATTCTTTAGTTATTCCAGCTTCCCGTCTTCACCACCCCTATTCAGATGTCCAAGATCTTACCACTGCTCTTAAATAGCAAGGTGAATGATGGGTGTTTACCTCGCGTAATTGCAGATGAATTTCTCTTATTTTCTTTCTCTTAATTTGGTAAAATTTGGATTACAGAATGAATAATAATTGCAAGCCGTTTGTGGGATATAAATTAATGTCCTTACCCAGTTATAAGTCTTTTGTGTTATGATTTTATACTGTTTCAAATCTCAAGGTTTACTAAATGAAGGTGAAGATGGAGATAAAATAAATTAGCATATGGTCAATTATTTCTGCATTCTGAAAGCATTTGTGGGCACAAAATACCTCCATTTATTACCTATGCACATTCACCGATTTATCTCACTTTTCCTATGTCAATCGCTCCATTCATGTACAAGGCTATCCTTAACCATCTTAACTCGAGGTAAGGGATGATTTTTTAAATCTTTTTATAGGTATTGAACGTGTTTAAAAAAAAAGTTTGAAATGAACGACAGAGAACGGTGTTGTGAAATGACCTTTTGCTTAAGAGGCATTGGAATTGGAAAAATAAGATATCAAGGTAAGTGTGCATATGATGTAAGAATTTTGTAGCTACATATTCCCTTAGAAAGCATAAATATGTAGACAAATGCCACCTAATTTGTGCTGTGATAAAAGGCTCTGCGGGTATAAAATATCAGCGGAAAATATCACTTTTTCATCCAAACCTACGCTAACCGGTTGACCATCTCTAGTACTAATATTCTATTCTTATACCCTAATCTCTAACATAGATTTTCTTAGCCCTATGAAGTTCATTGAGACTCTTAAGCTTACGTAGGTACTGTTTTATGTGGCATACTGCAAAAAAATGAAAAAAATGTTCATTGATCTCTTTGGAAAAATGGTTTAATCACATATGATTGTTAAATTAGTTGCGCCTGCATATTTACCATCTTGTAGCTCCAGCGTGTTTAAGTTTGATTTTCACGTAGGTGGTAACCAGTTCGAGTCAAACAAGGGAGGGAAATGCAAGCTCTTCTCTGAGTCGTATGCACGTCTGGAAAATCATTTATTTTATAGCACTACTTAATGCATCGAATTCCTGATATTGTTCAAGTTCATTGACAGCCGTAAGATACCCCTTATTCTTGGCGAAAATAATTTAAATTATTTCTTACCACCAGCTTTTCACACCACAGTTTTTTCGAATCCAAAAATCATTTTACATTCTTGAAATAATAGATTAAAGACATATTAGGCATTCGGAGAGCATACGTCCAAAAAATAAGGCTTACCTATATGTGTAGGTGGAATGCGTTCGGATCAATTTTACTGAAGCTAGAGTTTTGTTTTTTAGTCAACTCTATACTCGTAAATATGCCCAAGGAACACAACGGCATTCCTCTCAAGACCTTAGAGCGTGCCGCAGCACAACGATCGAGAAGGACTGCTAAAAGGTGTGGCCGCATAGGAGGGCTCGAGGGCCCAATTTCGCCCTGGAATGATCGAAGTGCGGTTGGACTAACCGAGTACGGATCCGTTTTAAACGTCCTTACTTTCCACCACCTCCTCAACTCTCTTTCCCCCCCTTCCCTCCCGAATAACTTTCATCCCACTCCCCTTCCCATGTCCCCACCTCAGACCCTGGCCTCACATTCACTCACACGGACGCAATTCTGGGGTCCTTCGGGGGCCGTCAAGAATCCAGCCCCGGGGAAGACCTTTCCAACCCTTTTCCCGCGCGGAGACAGTTTCTCTCACGTTTCCCACACTCTTCTTTTTCTCGTTCCCCCCTTTCACGCCGAGGGGAGTCGTGGACGGGGGGTGGTGGTGTTGTTGAGGCGGAGGGTTGTTCGGGGGGCGGCTGGCCAGTGTCCGGTTTGACCGGCCCCTCGGGCGGGTTGGACGCCCTCTCTCTCGGACACACATACATGCACACACGGAGCAATTGTCAAAAAACCAGACCCCCCCCCCTCAAACCATTCCCACTCCAATTCCCTCCCAATTCCCCGACACTCCGTCCTCGTACCCTTTTTCCTAGGGTCCGTACCCTCTTCCTTTCTCCGCCGCGACCCCTGGCTCCTGTCCTCCCCCCCCCTCCTCTCCCCCTGACAAACCCCCTTACAACATTCATTCCTCGGCGAGAGTCCCTCGAAAACTCTTTTGACTCCGGTTCGCTCCCAACTCTTTCACCTTCCACCCCAGTCCTCAGTTCCCGTTTTCCCTTCTTTCCCTCTCCTTCCTCGTTGTATACTTGGGGGCACGCCACCCCCTGCCTCCCTTCCACACCCGTGTACCCTCCTCGCTAACACATTTCGGGTGTCCCATCCCGCTCGCGCTGTATTTCACGTTCCCAGACAGTTCCGCGTGTTGAATCGGAAGAGTTGACCATCGCGGGTCCTAGGTACGGGGCCGGGAGGGGGGGGGGGAGGAGGAGAAATGGTCCTTGTGAGCCCTTCGGGTCGTGGAGGCCTTTCTGGTATTTCTTCTTCTTCTTCATCTGGCCTCTCCATAATCCCTTTCCCTCTCCGCACTCTAGGCAGCGTTAAAATTCGAAGACTACGGGGCTAGCTGCGCAGTAACATTAACTCAGCAAGTGATCGCACTCGTACGTGAAATTCACAGTGAAAAAGTAATTCGTTTGGACAAGAATTCAGTCCATGTGAAATGTTATGGTCACTGTGAAATTAGGTAGCGTTCCGGCGCCGTATAAGAGGTTTTATGGAGGTAATCCTTTAAACTTCTTCGACAGTGCCACGGGATCACTTTCCAAATTTTACCGTCGTGGACTGATGAGATGGATGTCAGGACGAGGCAAATGACGATAATTAATATTGTCTAAATGTGTCATAGTGGCACAATTCTTTTTTTAATGCCGTAAGATAATCTTTGTCCTGAATCTGACTTACCTACAGGATTATTTTTTACTGCAAACCCCACCGGAAAGTATATGCAGTGGCCCGATCGCGTGATAATTAATTCTAAATTAAGCCCACATCTTGGTTTGACCTGAATTCATGCCTGGTTTTGTTTTGATTACTCAAAGACTTTTAATGATTTCTTGCGACCAAATCCGTAGAGTATTGTCGATAGTTGAATATTCGTAACGTTATGATACACCAATAAATTATTCGAAAGTTTAGTAAAATAATAAGTTTGTTGTATAAAGTCTTCACGGGTATTCAACCAGGTAATAGGCACCATATCTCCCGATATATCACTATACATTTGCTAACACATTAGCAAGTTGAAAAATAAACGCTCGCCTTTGTGATGAGGGTTTTTCTAATGAATAAATTTTTTTATTATTACTTTTTACTCTCCAATGAGGAGTCAAATTACTACAATAATGGCTCTTAGTCCTGAGTTTCATAATACTATAAAGAGATATATCTAATACAATTGTTGGTACAAATGTGCTACCCAAAATCTCTTAAATAAATTTGATATTGACAATAATAAACTTCAAAATAATGACTTCTTATGGAAACTAGAGATGCAAATTAATTCAAAATCCTGATTCAATGATACAAAATAGAGTAAATATCGATTAAAGCATATAAATTATGAATGACATTTTAAATTGACATTAATTTTATGCATTCTTTACAAGAAAGGAAAAAATAACGACTGTTAAAAATAATCAATATTTGAAAGCAAGTGATGTTTCCCGTCGTTTTTTATTTTTATAATTTAATGTTCAATAATTAAATGCAATAAAAAGTTGTATTCTGCATTACTGATGCCTCAGGGGAAAATAAGAGCTATACGAAAAAATAGATTAAAAATTAAGGCGAAAAAGATGAACAAGTGAAATAAAATGGGAGCTATTTTTGTTGCGTTGAACTTCCGGTGTTTTAAAATAAGCCCCAATTGGTACTACCGTGCAGAATTCATTGGAAATAATGAATTTAAAAATGAATTGTTATTATGAAACGATGGAAATTTTAAAATTACTTATTCAGTCCATGTGGACTTTTTGCTTGAATTTGAAATGTGCAAAACGTAAGTTTTTCAGACATTTTTCTGATAGTTTTTCATGGAGAGTTTATATAATTCATAACACATGCCAAACTTCGTTACCAGTATTTATTTTTCCAGTCGGCTTTCCAGATTTAAAAATATCTTCATGCTGCTAGATATATTTTTCACGAAATTATTTGATTCGATGGCTGCATACTCCATAGTGTACATGCAAAGCGTTTTTGAGATATTTACTGAAAAATTATTATTTTAAAATTGAACACATTTCCAGAGAGCATGGACTACTACCTCCAAAATTTGTACAGTATGGGTGAAACTAATGACGCATATATTTTGTGAAAAAGGAAATATTTATGCCGTAACATGGAACTGTTGCCAAATATCAGGGTTTTAAATAAGTTAGGTATTTGAGTTGAAATAGTTGAGATCTAAATGAAACGCTGGTCATTTGCTTCTTCTGACTCCTCATTTTTACCTCCTTTTACTATCCTGCACATGGAAAAATTATTTATTTCGTATCGTCATGCACGCAGATATGTATTTATTTTGTCATGTGAAAAGCAAATTTGTAATTCATTTCTTAAGGATATTATTTTTTAGACATTTTGTGTTATAGTTAGAATTTGTAAATCAGCTATTATGCAATTTATAATTCATAAACATTTATGATGGACCTTTTCCGCTATGTCCTCGTAGAATGTTTATTTCACTGCCACTTGAAATGGCTTCATTATAACATTGTGTTTGCGACAGGAAAGTATTCGATTGTACGATTCAGACACTAGAAAGACTTTTGAGAAACTTTTTAATCTTCTATTGTAAATGTCTCTTCCTTGAACTACGACCTTGACGTGGTGGAAGGGCTTGTGTGTTCCAATGACCCCTAGAGCTGGACTGGCAGGAGCAAGTATTATTGCTCCTGGTAGGGCCACCAATGCCAGATAGGTCGAAGGGTAGGAGCCAGACGAAAGGTAGTTCCGTGATGGTGTTATGTTAAAAATACCGTTGAGTGGCGTGGGAGTATCTCTCTACTATCATTTCCCAGAACATGAAAGTCATTCAAAGAGAATTGATTCCTGGCAACTACGGGATGCCGCCCACTAGGGCGGGTGTCGTGCCCGGCAGCGGGGGAGGCAAGGCCTCCGCGGTCGTCACCACACGAAATCCTTGCACAGCATCATCATCGGCGGATACAAGGGATAGGAGTGAGAAGAAGAAGAAAAAGAGCAAGAGGAGGAGGAAAACAGTGGTAAAAATAAGAACTTGGAACGTAAGAACCATGATGAGGGCCGGGAAGCTTGAAAATATTAAGCAGGAAATGAAAAAGGAAAAATAGATGCATTGGGATTGTGCGAGGTGAGATGGAAGGATAGCGGGGACTATTGGAGTGATAGCTACAGGGTAATCTATAGTGGGGGAGATGAGAGTCAACGGGGTAGGCATGGTACTGAAAACAAAATTGGGACTGAGGGTGGTAAACATTGAACAGGTGAGCGACAGGATACTAGTGTTAGAAATAAAAGCACGCCCGACGAATTTCGTACTGTTCCAGGTATACATACCTACGAGCAACCATAGGGAGGAAGAGGTGGAAGAGGTGTGCGAACAAGTAGAAGAAATAATTAGAGAAGTGCCGGGAAAGAAAAACCTGATAGTGATGGGTGACTGGAATACAGTGGTGGGGGAAGGAAGGGATAGATTAGAAGTGGGAGGGTTTTGGCTAGGAAGAAGAAATGATCGCGTCGAAAAGACAGTTGAATTTTGTTGAAGAAATAAATTAGTTGTGACAAACACTTGGTTTAAACATCACCCCAGGCGTAGGTACACATGGAAAATCCTGGGTGATACTGGGAGATACCAAATTGATTATATAATGGTAAGGCAGAGATTTAGGAACAGTGTAAGAAATGTAGCTATCCAGGGGCGGATATGGACTCAGATCATAACTTGGTGATGATGAAGTGTGAAGTTAGATTCAAAAGGATTTATAAAGGTAGGAAGATGTAGAACCTTGAAGCATTGAAAGCATTGAAACTGATGGCGGGGATTTTAAGTAAGGATGTAAAAAAGAGGCTGGTGAAGACCTTGATATGGAGTGTGTCATTGTATGGGGCAGAAACGTGGACCTTGAGAAAGGAAGACGAAAATAGGCTGAAGGCTTTTGAGATGTGGGTGTGGAGGAGGATGGAGAAGGTGCGTTGGACGGAAAGGAAGACAAATGAGGAAGTGCTTGAAATGGTGGGCGAGGAGAGGAAACTTATAGATGAGATTAGTGGAAGACAGAGTAGGTGGCTGGAAGGGGCACTGAGGGGCGATGGTTTGCTGAATGCCGTGAAAGAGGGTAGGATGTTGGGTAAGCGGGGAAGGGGATGGAAGAGAATAGGTTGTATGGACGGGATGAAGAAAGGTAGGACTTATGCTGAGATTAAGAAAGAAATACTAAAGGTAGAAAGGGCACGGCACATGTAAGAGTTCGTTGGATATTCTCTGATTTTCATCACAACCTACCTCTAACCGGTAGATTACTGTAATGAATGAATGAATTGTAAAGGCAAGGATAACCGTTCCTTGGTTTTGCTTGTGATAAGAAAATTAATGATGTTAACAAACTTCTTATCTAACGTTAAAAAAATGTCTATGGGTTCATTTCTGAGGTCGTGTTTACCCATGTCGTGGGAAAGCTATGGTTGATGACTTCCAAAAATGATGCATAATGATGAAACTGTACGACTATCGATGGCGATTATTTAACGATAGAGTAGCCACAACAATAAATTGTTTCGCAGAGAAACAATTGCTTACATTGAGATTTCTCTGCATTAGGTCTTTTGTTGATTAAATCAATGTTATTGCAATTTAATCCAAATTCTGTGGCACTAGCTTCATTGCGCTGTTATTTGGTAATTCGTTTCCTAATAAGCTTCAAGAGTCATGGATAAGACAGTAAGATGAGGAATGCACTTCAGTGTAACCTTTATTATTAAAATTTAAGTTGGGTTTTTCTTTGCTCGTATAGTCTTTTAAATTAAAAAAAAATTACTTGAAACATTTACAGTGATTGCAAGGGAACTGATGCCGAACTATAAAATAATTGTTTTCAAGAAATAAATAAGTTATTTAAATTTTTTTTCTAAAACTTAAATTTGAGTTTATTCAGACGTGTTATAATATAAATAAGGTTTTTATACATGAATTGATTATAAATTGATGTATTTTTATTAATTATACTAGTTTATATTGTGTTTACCTGATAATTTTCTACTCAAGGTTTATTTCTTAGGAGAAATAGATTTGTGATATTTATTTAGCCAATAGAGGGCCAATTAAATATTTATATAATTAATTACAGCATAGAAAATAGATCAGCTCCCATTTTCATAGAATTTAATGTTTTCTCTCTATCATGATTATACGTAAAGGTACACAATATATTACAATTTTCCGGATTCATTTAATATTATAGTGTCAGAAGAATGCCACTTGCATTGATAAACCTTGATACCTACTGGATACCGATAAAAAGAGGGCAATAATATGTTCTTACACTGTGATAAACAGAATATTTGCTACTTTTACGTCAAAGGTACACCAACTAGTAAATAATTCCGACGCAAAGCAAATTCAGTGCATGAAGCATGCATATCTTTATATTATATGCATGTAAATGATGTAAAATGCGTAAATTTTAGGCCTCTAAGGAAAATGAAATTTCAAAGTTAATAACCTAAACAGAAGATATTTTCATGGAAATTATGAAGTATCTTACATAAACAGTGGTGCGAAATATGAGAAATTGTAATTTAAATGAAATCGGAGAATGAAAAATTGTCAGAACATTCTCTATATTCAAGTCTCTCAATTGCGTCAACGAGGTTTTTAATGCCAGCATTTTACTGATACGTAGAAGTCATCCGAAACACACAAAGTCTAATAGGTCAAAGCAATCAATCGTTGTCACTAATTGTTCTATTTAATTTTTGCGCTAATATGGCTATACTGTTATTGAGTATTCAGGAGGTAGTAGTTGATTAGATCGAAGAATGATTCGATATTAGGATTTCGATTTTCAAGAATATCTCCAGTCATTCCTCTATAAAAACATCTAGAACTATAACACTTATTCCTATTTGTCATGTACCTGCTACATCATGTACATGCTCTTTCCTATATCGCTTCATTAAACCTTAACCTCTAAGCCGTAGAAGTTATACCACGTTTAATCCATACCATTTCCACGCTTAGGCCATTATATCCGCCGCTGCATTTTTTGAAACAACTTTAATATAAGGTAAAACCTAAATCATTTCTCTAGGTGTGCCTCTTCCTTCCCAAAAATATATGAAATCCAAAAGTAATATGCTAAATGATCAAGTAGCATTTAAATTCCCCATAACCGTGTGGTATCAAACCTGTTTTCTTGCATCTTCTTTCTTTCTTGAGCCCCCTGGTTAGCTATTGGAGTTTCCTGTCTGGTCAACCGAATGATATAGGGATTAAAGACTCGGTCGGCCTCGGTGGCGGCGGGGATACGTCCTCGCCTGCCAACCCAAAGGTCGCGGGTTCGAATCCCGCCAGGGGAGGATTTTTCTCCTCCCAGGACATGGATGTTTGTGATTGTTCAAGTTTATTGTAAGAGAGGACCCAATGGTCCTAAATACACTTGATAAATAAAGACGTAATTATTATTATTATTATTAAAGAAGTATTTGTTTTCTTGGTGAAAACAGAAGCCTGTATTTGGTGGAAATTTATTCATCCAGCTTGACTATCGCGATAGATTTCAAGCTATGTAACACATAACGTATTTTTATAAATTATTTTCAATTATTATGAGTATATAAAATTCTATGTTTACGCATAATTACTTTTGAAAGAAAGAAAGAAAATAATTTATTGTCCTTGGACTTAAAGTGTCTACTGAGAACCCAACAATTAATTCATTGAAACTAGAGCTCAAAACAGTACATGCTGAAAAAGTATAAGAAGGGCGGATACATGTTTAACAAAAGAAAAATAATAATGCTCTCCATGTGAAATAAAACAAAGATTATTTACCTTCCAGGGCTAAGAGGTAACGAAAATGCCTTTAAAAAAAAGTAAATAATGAAGTGGAATTTGGAAAAAATAACTTTCAGGAATCCCATTACATTGGTATAATTTACTTCACAGCTACCACTAAATGTAGCCAATAGCACATATCAATGTCTTCATTCTCCACTTAGCCCCACTCTATCATCTGGTCTTGTATGTGGAACATAGGTACTACAGTAGGAAGGAGGGTTGGTTGGACAGAGTCTCATTCTTGCCCAAGTATTTGCGTTCATCTATCTAGCTGAGTGCCTCATGTGAGAGGGTTTTTAGCATAGTCCACGCCGATTGGCGCCCAGAGTCGGAATCTGGCTGCGGAGCGGATGGAGGGCGCCGGCCGGCCTCGCGGCGAGAACTCCACGCGCCTCGCCGGCCGAATGCGCCCGTGCTCCCCCGGCGATGCACCCGGCGATCGGAGGTGGAGGCAGCGGGAGAGGTGGAGAGAGGAGGCGAGGCTGGCCATATGAGTGTAGGGCGAGGAATGAAAGGGCAGGAGGGTGTGAGGGTGGAGACGTGTGAGGTCGCCATAGTGAGAGAGAGGGAGAGAGAGTTCAGGCTCGGGAGGTCGGTCCTTTTAGGGGGCAATGCTCAGTTTCCACCCCCTTACCCTGCACCATTTGACCCCCCTCCCTTTCACCTCCCCCCCCCTGCCACTTTCCCTCCCCTCCCCCCCCGAACTGTCGAATCGAGAGAATCCGGAATTGTGACGATGCACGCTGTCCTCCCGTCCCCTCTCCACCTCCTTTCCCTTTCCCTTTCCCTCCTCTGACCCCTGAAAACCCCTCCCCACCCCTTTTCCCGATTCACGGTCAACCCTTTCAACCCCCTTTCATCCGTGCGACCCTTTCCCGGACGCGGAAACCCTGAAGTATACTTTCTGGCCTCGCAAATGGACCGCGGCGGACACAATAGCCCCATCCACGATTCTATGAACGACTGGGAAAGTATCGTCCAGTTTGAGAACCTCGTTCACTCTCATATCCCTCGCTCTCTCTCAATACGAGACCATTTTTTTATGTCGTTAACCTCTTCCGCGTCCTACGTGAAAACCAGTCCCCGAAAAAAGGAAACTTTTCCCCCAGTTGCCATCTTACTGAGGGATCTCCTTGGACTCGTTTTTGAAAGAGGGTCCCTGACGGATCGACCAGCGGTGGGCAAAGGGACGGGAGCGCGGGATTGCGTGGATGGTCAAAAACCTCCGCCGCTGCCCAACCTTTCTTTTCGGACGTCTCTCATGGGACTCTTTATTTGCGTGCTGCCCACCGAAGCAACACTTACTTCTATCCCTCTCGCCGCTATCCTCCGCACAATGACCAGATTCTTGCCATCTCTCCTCCCGATAACCCTCCCACTTCCGTTAATAACGGTGAATGGAGTGTGCGCGACTGAGTGGCCGTCGTCTATTTAATGGCCGTGTGACCCGTCTCCTGGCGATTCCCTCGCGTTCATTTCTCTCCAAAGCTCACCAATCCAGTTCTGCTCTGGATTAGTTCACCATCGCTCCGAAGGGTGGTTGGGCTACTCTTCCGGTTTTCGTCAGTTTGCATCAATTGGACTACTGATTTGTCGTACATCCAGGTCGTAATTTCAAGGTTATTTTTTATAATTTTCTGATAATGTAGCTCTGGGGTAAAAGGTCATTTTTCGGAAACCTCTTCGTTCCATCACCGGGACACGGATTTCCCCCTATTTCCGAGGATATTGCTTTAAATATGATACACCCATGAGAATACCCATACTTTAATTTGATATTCGCATGTTAACTCAATAGTTGTATTTCTACAATTTTATTAGGAATGGAAGAGGAGCGGTTAGAGCGATACTAAAACATGAGCCATTAAATGCATAATTCCCTAATTATTTTGAAATCCTTATAACATATATTCATTTACTTCATTCACAAAAAAATTACCTTCCTCCTTTCGTGAATTAATAACTGTTGCCAGGACAAAAGGAAAAACTGCCCTTCTCCTCTTGTAATTAATTCGGAATTAGCATTATTGTAAATAATTTACCTTCGGCAATAAAAAAATTTTGAAAGTTCATCCCAGACAAAATTACACTAAAATGTAGGGCATCATTGAAAAGAGTGCTTTAGGCTATCCTCTGTAAAGGGATTTATTATCAAGTCTCTTGTCTGGGCATCCACTGACTCCTTTTATTCATTACCTATCAGATTATATTTTTACATGATATTTCTAGAATTTTAAGAGCGAAGCTTTTGTACCCATCGATAATAGATGGGAAATGAGCCTGTGGTCCTACTGATTTTTAAGTAGCGTAATTAAATATTCATTTATAAATTTTAGAGTACTCTATTTTGTAATTCTGATGTTCTCCTAAATTATGATGATCTATGATATTACGATACTAAATGCATTAAATCAGTCCCTTTTTGCATGGAAAATCTCTTTGTAATACCATTTAAGATTTTCTTTATAAGATACATAGGCTGGGGAAAACATAATAAATTTCATGGAATGTTTTTTTATTTCATACTAGTAGAAACGACGTTAAATTTGATATGTAGTCAAAAGTATCTTTAAGTATCTTATGCCAATGGAATTGTTATATTTTGTACGAATTTCGAGTACGAGTAATCAAAATCGTATTTTCATTCATGTTTCTACAGTAGTTGGTGCAATTGTAATTGGTCACGTATTAGATTTAACATAGGTATGTGGAATAACTCCAAGCAAATAAAAACATACTTAACTTTTTAAACTCATCGGAGAATTATAAAGTAAAATAAGGGATGTTATTTACATTGATTATTTTACATTATTAAAAGACCTAGCTTACATAAAATCATTCATTTTGTATTGACTTAGGTTATGCTTATGTTTTCTTCAATGGAATAACTCCCAATGAATTTTTATATGTAAATAAACAATTCACTTATTAGACAGCAGCTTATTCCTCAAATATTCTTTAGCGCTCAAAATACTTTTATTTCGTATAATTTTTACTTCTACCTACAGTTGCCAAATTTTATTTTGCTCTTATGATATTGCCATTGATATTAGTAATTTTGCAATGCTAGTTTAGTATTTCAGAATTATAGCTTACAGTTAATGTTCTAGCAGAATTATTGAGCCAAAATGCTATCTACATTGTTTTTGTGACTATTTTATCAATTATCATTGTTTATCAATTACTGTGATATATTATATTTAGCTCTTTTACTAATTTCAATAATTTTAGTCCATGAAAAGTAGGATAAACATTGGCTCCACTTCTCTCTTTATTTTTTTATATAAAAATGAAGTTGGTAAAAGTAATTTATTTAAAAAAAATACGTACATATGTTTTTTATCTAATTTTGCTTGGAACCACATGAGGCATTGAAAATCGAGGAATGATTTTGCTGTGATAGGAAAATTAGCTCCAAGCGTAAAAAAAAAGTAGTAGTAAAAGTTTTCAGTGCTTATTTGTTGACTGATTCTTCTTAATTTCGTGAGAAAATCAAATATTCCGCTGCTTCTCAAGTTTATTGTTAATTTTTCAGTTTAACGCAAATTAAGGCACAGTCTAATTATTGTCATTATATTATAGCATGATTATGTTTATTCTCATTACAGAAATTGGTCTTATAGTCGGCTCACCTTCACTTTATAATTGATTGCTTAGCATCTTGTGAGTTGACGAACAGGTTTCTGTTTTCTCATGACTGCGAGCTTACGGCAGGCTTCCTTTGCGGCCCGACGGCATTCGGAGGCCGTGCCTTAAGGCTCCCGCCTACCCCTTGGTCTCTTGAGCTTCCAAATCCCCGCTCTGTGATGGTCATAGCCATTTCTGAAAATGGATGTAAAGAGGCTTGTCAGATACCGCTCCCGTAATTGCTATATTGTTATACCTATCCGAGTGAAATGTTTCAGCCCCTGAGAGACAAGAGCCTATTGTGAAGTCAGAGCTTGTTTTGTTTTTGTTATGCATTTATTGAAGTGCAGTAATAAAAATTTGACGAATGGAATTGAATCGTATTAATTTTACTTAGTTAGAAAATCTGAAAAAATATTATTGAAGTATGGAAATCATCTTGAAAGAATTTTTCAAAAGAAATACCAATAACAGCAATATGTAATGCCAACACATTCGTCTGGAAGCTAAATATTTTAGTTGTTTTCATATGCTACCTCCCGGTAGCATATGAAAACAACGCATTTATCTTATTCTGTGTGTGACAGAAATGACAAAAAATGTATAATTCCGATGTAAAGCATGAATAAATATCTTTTTCTTCAATAATGTCTATCAATGCACATCAATAATGCGAAATATAAAAATAAATGTGCCAAAGCTTGCCATTCTTTCCCTCTGCCAGTTTTTGCCATTAGAATGTTTGCCAGGTATTTATGTTGTTCACATTAATATCGATAAAGGAGTGCATGATTAGTATCGCTGGGAGAAAAATGTGAGTGCAATTATATCGTGACATTTAAGAAAACTATTAATTGGGATATTTTATAATAAGTGGATATATTGGAATCTTTTTACTAATTGTCCGGTCAAACAATGACTGTTCCAAGCTATTTTGTGAAATTAGTGATAATATTCATTAAATTTGATTCCTATTCTGTTCGGTGGTGTTCTTCTTTTTTTCGGGGTTAAATGGTGGCAGTGCCAGCAATAAAAAAATAAAAGGATGAATCACTAACAAGGAGGGGAAGGAGTGAGTCAGTTTAATGGCCGTTTTGGCACCCCTTTTTCCATTCGGAGAGCCAGTCGGAATAAGAGACTTCTCAGTTTTTCCCATCTCTCCGAGTCCAACTCTTTTATGGCGCCTAATTGCAGGCAGGGGGAGGTGAGAGGAGGGGGAGGGGGTGAGAGGAGGGGGTGTCGGGGAGAGTGGTCATCGTGTTGGGACAACCGTGAAAGGGCACGAGATGGGGAGGGTGTAACATCTTCGTCATTCGTATTTTTGAGGGGTGGTTTCACCCGTTCAACGTTTTCTTTCCGGCCTGAGGGGTGGCGTGGAGGACGACTTTTGGTCAGCGGACATAATTTCGGACTAGCTCGAGGGGAGGAAAAAAAAGGAAGAGAGAGATTTGCTTGCGGGGGGGAGGCCACTAGTCTCACTGCATCTCCCTATACGCAGCGGGGACCGATTTACGGGCGCCCCTTGGGCGGAAAAAGAGTGGTTTCATTCGTTCCGGATTCTCCCCCCTAACCTACCACCTCCTCCTCGTTATCCCCTCTCTTCTGATGAGATTGCGCTGTGTTTTCCTCATTCCACCACGACCTCCTCCCAAGTGCCACCCCCCCCCCCCAGTTCACACGCGTAAAACACCCCACCTCCCACTTGGCGCGCAACGTAGGACCAACTTCCATTCATCCCTTACTGCTTCCACCCTCCGGAATCGACGACCACGGGGTCGGTGTATACCGCACGCAGGCGCGAAAAAAAATAAAGGGGATTGGGGAAAAAAAGGGGGCTGGAAAAAATAAAATGGAAAGTTTTCAAACCAGACTTCCCCTCTTTTTCATTCGGGGAGCGGCCGAGGGGGTTTCGGCGGCAAGGTCGCGCCGTCTTCCCCCGCAAGGCCGACCGCCGTTGTCGCTGGAAAACGGAAGAGGAGTGCGCCGCGGGGTTGCACCTCCGTTGTCCGGTGGTTCAAGATCGATTCCCGGATTTTTATGACACTTGCAGGATCAAGGATTGGGGCATTCCTGTTGGATTTGCGGTTTATAGGCTGTTGACAGCCTCGTGACGTGAACGCTCGTCTGTGAGACCCACGTGGGTTCTCCCGGAGAGCGTCACATGTCCATTTTTGTTCCAACAATATTTTAACGCGTTATTGACGTGATTGACTGTAATCTACGATCTTTTATTGATGAGTCAGTCGTGTGTGGTGAAACCTGTAGCAATGAGGGTATTCAGGTGTTTATTATGGACCTTGAAGAGATACAAGAGTAGTGTGCGACAAATGGCAGGGATTTTGAAAAAGAAAAAGGTTTGAATATAGCCAAAATGCTCTGTGTTACTCTCAAAACATAAGGAACTGTGAATAATAGAGAACCGAATCAATTAACATGTCAAAAAGAAAGACTGAATCAAAATTAATGAGGGGTATCAATCATTCAGTAAATGACTGGTTTAGTTAAAGGGATAGCGGGAAGATATGGAAAGGTTGATTCCATATCCTATGGAAATTGCGCCAAAGCCCCACTGCAATAACTAGGATAGGAAGTGCTTACAGACTTGATGTAAAATTTTGGAATAAATCGATGAACCTGGAAGCTATTTTATTACGAATCCGGACACATTTTGCGGGTATCGACATCCTTCGGTGAATTAGACCACGGAAAAAACAGGAAATAAGGTAGCTAAGACACAATTTTTTAATGAAATTATTTTCCTCAAAAGTTAAGGAGAATATCATAGCTATGACTTAAATGGTCAACTATCATGTATGGTAAGAAGTCTGGTTATCTGAATCGCTGATTAAAGCATTTTTTTACATGATATCCACTTGTAATAACAGGTCTACTCAATCTACTATTAGAAATTTGTTTTTTTCTGTGAATGTATGTATGTGCTCATTAAATCGACGCGAGTTTATAAAAAATGCATTTTACGGCTTTAAAATGTAATTAAAGGAAGACCAGACTTCATATAATAATTAGCCACACTGTTGTATTGACACTTTAAACATTAAATGTTTGGTGTGACTAGCATTGCATTAAAATCTAGGATGGTAGCTTCCACACTGGTGTTTTTTACCACTGAAGCAACCTAAAGCTCCTTCATTGTTGTCACAAAAGTTGTACATTTAAGAATTTGGAGTAATAAATTTATTATTATTAGTATTACTACCGACCCAGGTTTCAACGGATAACCGTCAGTTTCAAGGTATCCGAAACCTCGGTCGGTAATGTCAATAAAACAGTGTGGATAAATACTATTGGAAGTTTTTTCTTTCTTTAACTATGAAAGAGTTCCTCAAAGTCAAGCCTGAAACTATTTGCTTTAAAATGTGCATTGTTTAAAAATTTCATGTGAGGCATATTTGGTTAGGGTTCATCTCTTGCAACACACCTTAGGTGTTCTGCAGGAAGGGTTCATTGCACTAGATGTAGCGGGATTTGGGGAAGAGTGTGCTGTAGCGCGCTTCTCACTGACCGGCCGGCCACCCTCTTCTCTCGTGGCGTAGGTATCCTAGTGATCGAAGCGGCACGAGCCCTTTGAATGCACTCCTTCGCACCGAGTGGACTTGTTGGCGTGCGAGATAATAATTGCTTCCAGCGCGACCATCTGTCCAATCGCGTGGGGGTTTGTTTACCGCTTGGAGCCGCTCTGGCGCCGGGGGTATCGACGTCATCTGTCGATTGAAATGCCTCACGTGGCAGTGATCGAATCCGTTACGAAATTCTAGGAACACATTCCTCGCGGCGAATGCGAAGAAGAAGGTCATCATGTGTCAGTGCATATTTGAAAATCCACGGCTCTTCATAGATCGATACGTTTCGCAAATAGGTTATCGTGATGTGCATTTATGTTCTGCGAACTCTGGATCTGTTATTGAAATGTTTACAAATGTCACGGAGAAACTGATCCTGCAGTCAATCTATTTATAATTTATATCACCATTTATTTGGAAGTTCCTAAAACTGGTAGGTATAGATAACTTTTTGGTTCATTGATGAGGTAACGATATCATCTAAAAATCTCAATGCTAATATTTTTAGTCATATTAGTCGTAACTTATTGTATGAATAGGTACTTTTGATAAAGCCTTCATCTTTCAGATGATGTGTCAGTCCAACGACATATAATAATAAATTAAAAAGTACTTCAATTAAACTGACGATATTGAAAAGATTCGAGAACTTAGTGAATTATTTTCCCATAATTTATTGCGGAAGTGCGTCTGAAATTTTCAATATGCCTTATTTGTGAAGGAATCGTTTTTTTCACTGACAAGATTATTTCAAGTAATTTATCGCCTTGTTTTTTCAACCCTCTACATTAGTGGTTCCGTGAACAATATAATAATACTTTTATTACTTGGAAACCTTTATATCTATATTTGAATCCATTATTACTGTGTCGTCTCTACCCAGCGTCAACTGCTGTTACTTGCATAGATGAGTGTACCTAAATAAATCCCTAATGTTGAACATTCTGATCTAGTTCGTAGCATTTATTGCTCACTTAAATACCTGTAACTTCATTTACAATAGTAGCTCTTGTAGGAATATATTAATGATTTTAATGTAAGATGTCGAATAGCTAGCTAGCTATATGCTTCCGTCAAACTATCGACGGTATTAGTCGTCTGAAAGTTTTTTTGGTGCACGTTTAGAATTACAGTATATGGCATTCTACTAGTCGGCTCATATTTTATCGCAATGGGCCAGATTATAGGAAATGAATGCCTTGTTCCGCCTGATTTAATTTTCTACCCATATAGAACCGATACTCGTAAGATCTCCTCCTAAATGACTTTCAATATCTAATTGAGTTGCTTGGCAGAAAAGATATATATATACTGCGTATATTTTTAGCAGAAAGATAGTTGAGCCAGCTTTAAATGCTTCACAATAAGACTGGAATATTTGATCATTATTCCGCGAGAGGCAGTACACTACGATTCTTACTAAATATATGCGGAAATATTTCGTAATTATTTTCTCCTTGGAAAATTTTGAGGCATGTGGATTTATCTCTTTGGGCACGTCGTAATTCTTAGGTACCCCTGAGCAACGGAGAAAAGACGCGTCTGATGGGTGCCTCGTCACAAAGCGGGCTCTTTATTCTCCACGGGGTGGAGCAAAAATCCTTTCGCCCGAGATAATAACAAGAGGACAATCCTTCACTCAACGTCGCTCTGGGCTCTCGCTCTCTCTCTCTCCCAGCCATCTTTGAAAACCTCCCTCCCTCTCCATTTTGATGAACCCTATTCTGTGCTCGCGCTTTCCTGAAACTCTGCCGCTCCACTCTCCTTCCCTCCTCGGCCTCTTCCTCACAAGTGCGGCCCCCACACCCGACGCGTCAAAAGCTCCGCCCGTCAAATCACAAGGCGACGCCATTAAACGCGGGGAGCGTCGCCATCGATATTCCTTCCCAACCCCCTTGCTACCACCCCCTTTACACTCTCCCTCCCCATCCATCTGAAACCCACCCCGTTTATTTTTTCACTCTCGTCGGGCCGAAAGGGGGTGTTTGAGAGGAGAGGGATGGAAGAGAGATGAGGGAGGAGGTAGGTGGTGGGGAGTGTGTTGGTGCGGCCATAACAACCTTCATCTTCTTCAAAACCTCATCGCTGACGCTTCTCCCGGGAGATGAATGCCTAAAGAGAAGCACCAGATTTCGCGCACCGCGGCGACGGCTGCGTCGGCGAAAATTAGGCCGGGAGACAAAAATGCGAAATATAAAAGCCTTCCCCTCCTCCTCCACAACCACCACACTCATCCTTTCACTCCCGAAAATTAATTATAGAGCGATTTCATTTCTTAATGAAAGCCCCTTGTCTCACTTCCCACGTCGACTTAGTGCCTACCTACCAGAGTCGCGCTCCGCCTCTTCGCGTTAAAAGGCTCACTTTTATTCTCTCTCTCTCCCGACGTAGTTTACGGCCTCTTTACGCGGGCGCGCAGTTCGAGCAGATAGAGTGAGAGCGTGCACGAGTGTTTATGTGTGAGGAAGGTGGGCACGTAACACTCGCACATGCATACTTCCTCCCCACGCGGAAGATATCTCAATTGCTTCTCATTTGCCGAGGCTGCGCGAGGGTTCAAGAACGGAAAGATAAATTGAAGGCGCTCGACGTTTCCAGCTCCTAGGTGAAGTAAAATGAAGCGATGGCTGGAGATATCCCAGAATGCCTCCTCCTCTGTCTTGCGACCACCCCTCCTTGAGGCTGGAAGGCATCAAGATGAGAAAGAGGGAGTGAGGGAGGAGAATAGGAAAGAAATTGCCTCGGGGGGGGGGGAGTGGAGAAAACGAAGAAGAGGTGAAGGCCGGAGATATGGCGATATCGAAGGCTTTGCGAGGACGGCCATGATGGCGGAGGAGAGCGAAGGAAAGGGGCGTTATGGTTTCTGGGGATGGCGATGTGGGATGGGGTGGAAACGGAGGGAGAGGGGAGGATAGAAAAGAGTGAAAAGATGAGGGGTGGATCGGGGAGAGAGGGGTTGGAACGTGTAGGAGTGGGGAGGAGGGTGGGGAGGAGAGAGGGTAGTTGAACGGAAAGATAGCGTATAAGGCGTCCCCCACCTTCAAAACCCACCCCCACTCCACAACCTTCCCCCCGCCAAGCGATGGGCGTTGTAAGTGCGGAAGGGGGCGAGAAGGAAAGAACAAGGAAAAAGTTTTCCTGGGGTTGGGCGGGAGTGAGGGCTTTGGAAGAGGTGCAGGGGTTGAAGGGAAAAGGAATGGATCGGGAGGGTGGGTGAGGTAGGGGGTGGTGTGGGACGCGTAGGAGGAGGAGATCTCAAAAACCTCTTGTGAGGAATAGAGCATGCGCCAGCAACTTTTACAGAATCCTTACTCTCTGCCTCTTTCCCTTCCCACACCACCCCCGCCTCGCTGAACCGCACCTCCCCACACCCCCGGCGAGCCTCGTCGCAAGGCGTACCCACACCCCCGCCGCGCCGCCTCCCCACACCCCGGGGCCCGTCGAGGGCGGAGTTTCCTTGGCGCTCGGGACCTAAGAAGCCATGATGGTCGTAGCCAACGCCCCCATCTCTCTCCCCCCCCCTTTCCCTCCGCCCCCTCCTCCTGCGCCGCCCTCCCACGAGGCCTCTCTATGCCGTGCACCTCTTCCGCACGCTATGGCGTCTCTCACCAGAGAAGCCGGCAGGACTCTTTAGTGTTTCGGCCGCGGAGTCTCTCGACCCTCCGTAGTCACTCAAATGGCAAGCGTGCCCCGTCCTTTAACTCGGAGCGTCTTGCATGTAGCACGCAGGTGCGCGTGCGAGAACAATTGTGAGCTATCTGGTGGAGGCGAGGGAAACGCGAAGATACCGCGGGAGGTTTGAGAGTCCGTGGTTTTCTGCCGGCTTCTTCCTCGGCGCCGAGTGAGTCCTCATCGTGCCTTTCGCAGCAATATTGGCGAGAGATGACAGATTCATGACCGTGACGCGGTTCATGGTCACTGCACTCCAACATAGTGATTGCATGACGCGATGGTCATGAAGCATACGGAAGCAGAAGGATATGACGCTCCATAAATTTTCACACATTTGTTAGAGACATTATCAATGGGGGCAAAGAATGAAGGATGGTTTTAAAATACGGATGCCATGAGCCTATTTTCCTAAGAAGGAAATCATGAGAAAAGTAGTACTTGAGCCAACCAAGGACGAAAGCAAGAACAAAGAATTTCCAAGGGATGATATAAATAGCCTCTAGTAAAGAAGAATGACCTGCTGCAGTTAATTCATCAAAAGATGGAAACACTGACGATTACGGCTGTGATTTTAGATAGGCTTATCTATTAATCTTATAATAAAATTCGTAGTTAAATTTCACTTGGAAAACAGCATGCTTTTTAATAAATCATGCATGTTTACCAGTCTTTTTACGGCGCTAATTAATATTATACACTCCTTCATAATTTGCTGCCTGTCTGGATATCTATACAATTTCATTTAATGAGCCATTTTCCCAATACGAAATAATTTATGGAATGATTCTTTGTAACACAACATCTTTGAGGAAAATTTGACTTTATTTTTCCTTCGCGAAAATTATGCTAAAATCCATCAAAATAATCTTATCTGGCCAATGAAAGTTCTAAAAATCAAAGAATACATCATGTGCATGACAATAATTGTATATCTAGATATCTCTAGATATAGCCCTTTTAGAAAATACTAGCTTATAGTATAGACTTTTTAACGTTTTTAACGGTTTTTTAAATATTAGGGGTAACGTGGAAATTATAAGCAGTTTAGAGGGGAAAATAAACGATAATTTAAAAATTAGGTTGAAGACCCAAAAGAACGTGAGGCTGTTTACGACTGCTACATAAGGGAATATGTTGGATATGCGGAACATATGTACGGGGGGAAAGGATAAAGGCATGAAGTGGGCAATGGCCTTTTGGATAGTGAGCAGAAAAAAGTGGCAGAACGAGTCTAGGTCACGCAGAAGCGCTTTAGAAGTCCTCAACGAGGCCCAATAATACTTTCCAGAGGTATTCAAGAACCTTAGTTAACATCGTGCATAAAAGAATGTACAGGAGTGCCGACAAAATAAAGAAGAATTCCCCCCATTTAGAGATGCAAATGATAAAACGAGTTTATGCGATGCTAGTCCAGAAATAATGGAAAACGAGTTTTGGATGGTCGGGAAAGCATAAGCAGGTCTCAGCAAGGTGCAACAGTGTTTGGTACTGTCCAAAACCTTCCCTAACCTTTCTCGCATAACCATGGATGCAAGATTCGAATATATTTTCGTATAGTACTTAATGGATCATTAGTTAGTAATCTCGTTATCTGCGATAATTTAAGTTCTGGTTACATGGTAACATTGAGATCTGTAAAATAAAGTCTAGAATACGTAGTATAAATTTAAATAATTAAATTTTGACTACGCATTCTACAAGTTGCATGAAAATTTGCAGTATGCCGTAAAATTCCGTATACCGAAAATGCCTTTTGTTGTTTCTGAGTTGATCAACCGTAAAAACTCAAATAGCTCTTCTCGTGTCTTTCAAAAATCTCTTGCTCCTAAGTATTCATTTTTTTAGATAATTTTGTACCCCTTTATTGCTCTCTATGGTACATGTTGCTTTGATCATGGCATAGTATGGACATGACCTGGAATCACAGAAAAAGTAAACAAACATTTTCTTTTTGAGCTCGAGTCATCGGCATCTATGGCAGCACAAACATGCTGATTTACTTATGTAGTACACTATCATATTATTTTATCAAATTTTATAACGTTAATGGTGATATACCATGGTTAATTCATGAATTTCTCTAAAGCTCTAGTTTGAAAGAAGGGTTGTCATTCTTCACCGCAATTTACAATTTGCTTTTTTGGAAAGGATAATGTTTATAAACATTACTGCTACCATTAAAGCTGGGTAATCGAACTTAACCCTAGAATTTCTTGCCTAACTACAATTTAGCAGAGAGCTATAACCTCATATGGGTACCTGTAGTGATATACAAGGATTATGCAATTGTAATTGGCTTCTACTTGTACATTAGTAATTATTACTAGATATTTGACATCTTGCCATTCATCGCAGTTAAAATTAATCTTTTTCATTACCCAGAGCAGATGTATTTTCATTTTAGTTACTATGCCCACAAGTAAAGAATCATTTAACATGGTTTTTTAATTGATGGAACATTACTATTTCCAATGGTATTTACTCTCGACCTCTTTTACTATTTGGTGCAAATATCACGAGTTTAGGTCAAATTATACTAATTTTTTTTTTCAAAACATTTGCCGATGTTTTGGACCTTTATTGATCCATCTCCAGGGCTATAAACAAATGATACATGACGTTGAAAATGTTTTACTATCTTTTTTGATTACATAACAGTTAATTTACAGTCATTAAATATAAAAATACATAGACATACTCAAGAATGTTTCCTTTCAAGTTTGGTGCTGTTTTTATTTAAAATTTGAATTTGGTTGCTTGGATCCATTTATTTGTTTAAAAGTTGTATGCCATTTATTAAATTATGATAAATTGTGCTTAGATAAGTAATGTTAATGAAAAGAAATGTTAGTTATAAAAAATAAGAAATAAAAAGAGTAACAATAAAAGAACAGGCATTAGTTTTCTAAGCAAAATTTATCATAATTTAATAAATGGCATATACCTTTTCAACAAATGAATGGATCCAAGCAACCAAATTCAAATTGTAAATAAAAACAGAACCAAACTTGAAAGGTAACAATCTTGAATGTTTATGTATTTTTATATTTAATGACTGTAAATTAACTGTTATGTAATCAAAAAAGATAGTAAAACATTTTCATCATCATGTATCATTTGTTTATAACCCTGAAGATGGATCAATAAAGGTCCAAAACGTCGGCAAAGCTTTAATATATATATATATATATATATAATTTGACCTAATCTCGTGATATTTGCACCAGGTTACTATTTCCTATTATCCGCGCAATATATCTTTCATAAAATACCTAAACTCAGAAAAGAGTTCCTTCCTTTAAGTTATTCTTATAAAAATTCCTCACAATTGCATTTACTTCTGGTTAGCCTCGGATGGCAACAGCTAAATCCTGGGAAATCTCCAAGAAAAATAAGCTGTTTTGCTATTGAATTTACGCAACAATTCTAGAAAATATGAGTTATCATGTCAATTATGATAAACAATTTTTTTTAGACTTTCACTGACAGTGAGTTGATAGAAAGAAATTTCATCTTCCCACTTAAGTATACCTACTTGAAAATTTGTGTGGGTGAACTACAGTTTTAAATGTTTTTGCCGAAGTTGGTTCCCTGTCCTTCCTGATTGTAAGGGGAATTTATGCTTATCCAGGGAATGCCAGTTAATTGGCGAGAAATTTATATGCTTTTTTTCCCTTCAGACTTTATTGTTAAAAAAACTTGCATAATTAAAACCCTAATGCGGTTGCATTTGATAAAAAATAATGAAACCGGGACTGATGGGCATGCGTGTTATTTCGCGAACAAGTGTCCTCTTTCGCTTAAAACGTTGAAATTTATAATTTTTACATTCACAATTGAATTTCGTGATATTTTTTGGTTGTATGAAAGTCGAAAGGTTTTATTGATATCATGCAGTAATAAAAAAAATCAATTTATATTTCAATTAATTATTTTTCATGGACATGTGAACCAACCTTTTTCCGTAATAAAGTGATTTTTCCCATTGCCAAACGATGCGTCCATGCCAATAACATGCAAGGCAATTGAAATATTATTTTTATTTTTTATTAAATTTTTATGAAAAATGAATGTTATCACATCATGGTTCATAATAATTAAAGATTACATTTTTGCGTAAAGAATGGTTATACTCATTGTTAATACTCTGAACATCTGTGCATTAAATTCTATCAAAAATTATTACTAGCTGAAAAATTGTCAAATCATATTCCAGTCTGTTTCATTACCACTTTAATGTATGCACACTTTTGAACTTATCTCTCAGAATGCGCAGTCAGTTCGTGTTTCAAAAAACACACAAAATGCATCCAAACTTCGATTATAAATAAAAGAGTTCTAGCCAGTGCAGGTAGAGAATGTTTTTTAAAAATCCTTTATTTTAAAATTTTAAGATAGATGTTCACGGACTACAGTTATGAGAAATTCAAGCTTTGTTGCATGGATTGTACAAAAATGGTTGTAATCATACACGGAAAGCATGCAAAAACTTGTTTCAAAACGTGATGCAATGTAAGGGATATTGCATAACAAAAGATTCAATGATCATGCTTACAGAATTATATATCCTAGATTATTTTATAAATATCGCAGCGAAATGAAATGAAGAAGTACCGATGCGTAAAGAGGTTATTAATTGTGGCAAGCAATTAAAGGAAATTATATCTTCAGTTTCATTCCCAATATCGAATGCTAAGTGTTTATTGAAAATAAAAAAATAATTTACAAAAAACCATATGTACAGGAAACCTATATTTGATGTGGTTTTGTACTTACCCGATGGAAAAAAATACAACTAGAAGGTTCCTACACAATTATCCGAAATAAAATATCCTTAAACAATTGCTTAAATTTTCGCTTACATTTTTGATTTCGCCTTTTGCTGATGTGCACACTCGGATCATAAGAGTTAGAAGCCTTGTAGGACTTGAAGAATTTCTTCAGTAGACCTTATAGCTCAGAAATTAACAGACATCAGTATTTTCAACATTATATCGCCGAGGTGCTCTTGGGTGATCGAAGTACTTACAAGAATTTTGAAGGAATACATTATCTCGCAGAAATTGGTACTGTGAGGAAATTTTAAATTTTTATTTCAATGTGCAAAGTTTTCAATGAATCGGTAAAGAATAAGTATGCAATTAGGCGAAGCAAGGAAGCACCTCTATAAAATTACTTAATTATGATTATTGCTTATATAATATATATATTAAAGAAAGTGGAGCCAGCGAGGAAATCAATACAAAAAATTTAATTTCTAGACTTGAGCTTAGGCGTATTATTATGGCAACTTATTGATTTTATCAGTCAACATTTATTATGAGTCATACGATGGCTTAGAGACTTGATGTTTTAAAAAAATATTCCCAAACGAGTATACAATTATTAGGGTTTAATAATGAATGAATAATTTAAGAATTTTAAAGGCAGGATATCGTTGTTATTTTTATGGACGATATGAACAGACGCTAAGCCCTACACAGATGTCCTTCTCTCAAAGCACTAGGCATTTCTTGCAAAGAGCCTCTTTAGAAGGCCGGGCAGCTCCGCATTCAAGGATTTTAACGTCTAGGCATCGAGATAGAGACAGAGAAAGAGAGGAATGGGATAGGTACCGAGTCTCGCATATGTGTGAGTGTGTGGGATGCCTAATATTGGGCAAAGCAAAGAGAATCCAAGATGGCCATGGGGCACCTTCGATCGGGCGCTCCTTTTCGCCGTCCTTTCCCATTTTTGCCGAGGGAAAAGTGGGGGGAGGGAGGAGGAGAGATTTGAGGAGCCTCGCGCGCACCGGGGCGGCCAGGGGAAGGTCCGAAAAAAAAAGAAGAAAGAGGCACGTTGGAAAGAATCGGAAAGAGGGTGGGGTGGTCCCCCGGGCGGGGGTGGGGGTGGCGAGTTTCCCCGAGAGCAGTTGGCCAGTCCGCGCGCAGGAAAAGCTCCGCCCGCGTCTGCTCCTCCTTTTCTCATCTCTTACGTCGCCCTCGCTCGGACGAACCCTCTCTCTCTCTATCTTTTTCTTTCTCTTCCTTCCCTCTTTCCTCCACACCCCCTCCCCCGACCCTTCCCCCCCTCACCCGAAAACACCTCTCTTTCTGCTTTTTTTGCGCCCCGCCCCTCTCTCCACGCCCACCCTCTCTCCCTCCTCCTCAACCTTCCTACTTCTCCTGTTTCCTTTTTTTTTGCTCCTCCCCTCCCTTTTCCTTCGCCGCCCCCACTCACTCCCCCACCTACCCCCCTCCCCCTTTACCAACCCACACACGTTTCTCTCCTCTTTCACATTTTTTGCCGTCTCTCAACCCTCCCCTATCCCTCCCTCCCCCCGTCCTCCTCTTAATTCTCCTCTCCCGTTTCTTTGCTCTTAATCAGCCGTCCTCCATTAATCCCGGTGAGCCATAGGAGGGGTGGCCTCATCTGCCAAAACCTTTCTTCTTCTCATTTCGCCCCCTTAGCCTCCAACGCCACTTCCACTGCTCTCTCTATTCTTTCCACCCCCAGTCCCCAGAGGCCGCCGTAACATCCCCCGCCATCCCCCCTTGCCCCTCCTCTTCTTCCTTCCTTCTTTCTTCAGTCCGACCCCTCCCTCCCTCTGGAGGCGCTAGTTCCGAGTCCTTCCATCTTCCCCCCCCCCCTCGTGCGTCCCGTTTCCTTCCTCTCCCCCAGCACCACCACCCAACTCTCCCTTCCTCTACCCCCGCGCGGTGGTGTACGTCTTGGGGGAGGATGGAGGCGGTGGTGCGGCTCAGGAAAGCGTGGTGCTGGCGAGGTCTTCGCCTCCGTATCCATGCACCTTTTTTTTGTTCCTTCTTCCGGGACTTGTTCTTTCCGCTTCCTCGCTTTTTTTGTGGTGCCCTGAGGAATGGTTTTGGGAGGAGAGGATGAGGGAGGGAGGGAGTGGAGTGTGGTTTTTCTGGCAGAGTTATGCCAGAGGGACAAGACGTGAGAGAGATATGGGGGCGGAGGGGGATGGGAGGGAAGAAAGTAAGGAGGGATACCATTTTCTTCCTTTCCTCCTTCGCCGTGCCTCATCCTCAAATTCCCTTTCCCACTTGAGCTGTGCAGTCCACGATTACCTTCCCAGGCAAAATCGTGCCGTCTTTTTTGCATGTACATACTTGCAAATTTTTCCACTGTTTCATGAAATCAGAGGTTATTGGCTTACCTTAGCACGAAAACATCATTTCTCTGAATCTTTACCAAGGCTAGGTATTTATATGAAATGCAGTCATATAGCTGCTATTCATGTGCTGTTTATCTAATCTCTAAGGTTAAATTATTTCAAATATGAAATGAGTTGATGTGATCGATTGTTAAATTAAAATTATATTTGCTTATTTCAGGTAACTTTACGGGTATTTGTATTCTGATATCACAATTAAATATTGATAATGTAATTGACTAAATATCATAAAGCGTTTACTAGTAAGCTCTGTTATGTAAGTTATTGTTTAGTCAGGCGTAGTTTAGGCAGTTTACGTAATGATCAGTATCATTTACTCGTTTAATCTTTACAGAAAGTTCATAAACTTCATATTCCTTTCGAAAGTGGAAAGTCGCTGAAATAGATATTGTCATGTTCATTGCTGCTCTTTTAACGAAAATTATACCCACGACTAATTACGACAGGACGATTAATATTTTGGACGGTATGGACTTCAGTAGATGATGACGAATGAGCAGTTGTAGCTTATTTTATAACATACTTTAATAATGGCACTCGGATTTGACTCTGGATATTGGCTCGCTTAACTTGGAAAATGCATGTTTTCATAAAGCTCAAGTTCTTTTGCTCGACTTATTTTTAGACGAATTTATAATCAATATTCAAAATGCTGTCATGTTTACATTTTTAGACACACATGTTAATAGGATTTTTTTCTCTTACTAATGCTTGTAAAGTGTGAAAGGAAAGCTATCAGATGGTGTGTTGTAATTTTATTTTAGGTATGTCTATTTTCCATTATGCTTCAGATGTTCTAGCTATTAGCTCTTTATCAGTATATGTGAGATAAAGATTCATGAAAATATCTTACTTGATGGCGTAAGGTGATATTTTTCAGTCAAATGTCGCCCTAAAAATCTTTATGCTCTTTGAAACTAGAATAAAATTTCTCAGGATTTGTTTTACTCGAAAACTTCACGGTCTATTGCTATGCACGTGAAGTTCCAATTTGCACTTAAAATTGCAAAATTATAATACACTCTGCCCTAAGCAATAAGGGTTGGTAGCATCAATATATTCGCCGTGAGTACGACAGGCCTTCGTTTGCATAGTCCTTTGTATGTATGTACCGAGTTTTGTAAAGGGAATGAGGAAAGGAGTAGAAGGTGACTTGGAAGAGGTGAAGAGGAGGTCGGGAAACGCAAGAAGAGTGGAGAAAAAGAAGAGAAAGGGAACCGGGAGAAGAGAGATGGGGAGACGTCCTTAGGAACGAGTTGTATCGGCCACCGGGATGCGGTGAGGGCGGCCGGTGGTCACTTGGCCCGGCCTCCTCTTCTTCCTTTCCCTCCTTGATTCCTTTTCATCCTCGCCTGTTTCTTTTTTTTGCTTTCTTCCACCACCAAGTTTTTTCCTCCCCGGAAAAGAGATTCCTCTCGCCCTTTTGCCCTCACCCTCCGGAGGGCGCCTTCCACCTCTTTCACATCTGGATTTCCTCGGGAGGGTCGCCAAGGGGATTGCCAAGTGCGAAAGAAAAGCTTCCCCTTTGCAAATCGAAGGGAAATATTCGGTCCCTCGGCCTCTCTTTCGGCCGTTTATTTCCTCGGGCTCCGTTTGCACGCAAGGGGGAGGATTAAAAAGTTTCCAGTGGCAATTAAGCTCGTTTTTAATCAAAGGGGAAAGGTCCAAGAGCTTTGGGGGCGATGTTAACCCTCTTTTATTTATTTTTTGCGACCTTTCCCGGCGCCGCTCCACAAATATTTTTGAGCGCGGCTATGAGGGCCCTGTTCGCCATTTCATTTATTTACCAACTCTGAGTATTTTGTTTCTTTTCTTAGACTTTACCTCACCACATTGAAGGGCATAGAAAGTAATTTGACACATTTCAATAAATATCGTTTTCCTTTTACAGATGAGAATACGTTTTAATTATGAAAGTATTAACTCATGATAAACGTAGTATGTAATTTTAATATCAAAGTTTAATAACATTCAGGGCAGTGGTCTTCCTCTGGAGCTACTTTCGCCTTTCATCATGCCAATGATTTTTTTGGATGTGCAAGCTATCTATCTAGATAAATATTATCTTAAAATGAGGTTTGCAAATTTAATTGAATAACATTAGTTTACAAGAGAACATATTGCTAATATGCGCTTGCTTTCGACCATAAGTGTTGAAAACGTTAGCTCCTGTGGCGATGGATATCACGAGATCTAAATTTGAAGTCCTTAGTGTTGGGCACAAGGTTAGAGCCCAGTTAAATACCCATCCGTAATGTTAATTTATGGCCTTCCTATAGCAGTTGGAATAAAAAACCTATTAACCAGATTCAGCTAGGGAAGATAAATCAGAAAACGCTTATTGAATCCAACTTGGTGTTCGGCTATTTTCCAATGCAGCGGTTGATTTCAATGAATGCTCAATGTGGAGTAGATGATAAACCAGTCATTTTCCTCGGTGCCTATATTTCAAACTGATACTCATGGGCAAAGGACGCCTCTGGGATTGTTTTTTTGGCTGCAACGCTCGGCAGGACATCCATGAAACTCCTCCATTAATTTAAAAACTGACTAGGCTTTTCGAAACCAACATGAGTAACCATAGCGTGTGTAGCATTTTTTGTAACGTAGTGTTCTTGGAACAAGATAACCCCTTAACTTGATCATATGTAATGAATTCCTGCTACTTAAAAGTGAGCGTATAGCAAGAGGTCGCATAAATCTCGGAGTAAGAAGTCCGCTCCGTGTTTCGGAATTTTGGCATTCCTTCGTTATCCGCCATTGACGAGGGTTTCGGCAGAATAAAACCAAAATCTAATAACTCTTCTCGTTAGTCATGTCTCTCGTGCCCAAAGGGAATTTAACAGTTCAATTCGCTCTCTCATATTTGAATCTCTCGCCTTTGGAATAACAAATACGTGGCAGGAAGATATTTTGGGCATCAAAATATGGATTTTTCCGTGAATCAAGTTTCAAAGTCGCATAAAAAATAACGGATTTATTCGTGTTGAATGTCTTATGCTATAACATTCGTCAATATTCTATATGAAACAATTATATGGGTTTCGATACCTTCAAAAGAAAATTGAATATTTATTCTCATGTTAAAGGCTTATTATGTTCAAAATTGTAACAGTTGCTGCGTTCGAGAAGTTTGACGGCATAATGTAATGGCTTAATTATGATGATAACTGTTTTAATGACTCTCAAATTCTTGGTTTAATGACATACTTAAGTGCTCATTAAATTAAGGGACATATGAAGATCTACCTCATGGCTGAACATCCGATAGCTATACCTTTCCGAGAGGTATTCCATTTTTAAGAGAACGAACTTTTCTTACTTCACTGGTTCACGAAAAATAAGAACACTTGTAAATGAGTTAAAGAGGATCAAGATCTTGAATACCATGAGTTTTGTGCAGCTCAATACAAAATTCTATCGATTTCTCCATTTTCGTCTACTATTTTCACATTTATTTGTAACTTCATGGAAATATCTCTGCAGATACGCTTCTAATAAAGCTATAATTGGGCGGTTTATGGCTTAGTAGCTGAATAAAATGAGAGAAAACATGAATTTATTTATGTTGGTGGTTGTTTGGGTTAAGCCAAAATATTTATTCGGGTAAGAATATTTTTCTTAGTAAAATATTTCAACAGAATAGACCTTAAGTAAATGACTGGCTTACTTATCTGAAAAGGGCCCCGCGTCATCATCACGCAGCCTTGCATACGGCCATGGTCAAGAATGGATGTAGGACATCATGCAGCTACCAAACGGCATTTGTGATCCATGGCAGTCCTTCAGTTTTCCCAGCGTGCATCTTTAATGGAATATCATATAAAGTCGGTGTAAAGATGCTTGTTCTCCCACCGCCAGGACTCCTGTTTAACGACCAATCACTGCTCTGAGCCATCAAGAGGAACGAATATTTTATGGTGCAATGCATTCCACCTCCCTTATTCTACCCGTCTCCCCCAGGAGAGAAAAATAATTTCCCCAATCCGCTCCTGCCTTGTCGTCCGCCGCTACACGCGTACTCCGGGCGATGATTCCCTTCGTAGCGGCCGAGATGGGTAAGGGGGAGGCGGAAGGGCCGGTGAGCCCCTCGTTGTTGGTTGTATTTTCATATCCGGAGGGACATGCACACTCGAATAAAATGGGGTTTTGTGGAGGGTGGAAGCAGAATGACAAGTACAGAGGAATGGACTAGCGAGGGGCGTGAATGGATAGAACGAGAGAGAAGAGACGACGGTGAAAGACGTGCAAAAATAGGAAAACGATTTGTGATAGGAATATAAGATAATGTTCTTAGTTTACATGCCCACAAATATGGAAAAAATGACAGAATCAATAAAAAAGTTTGAAATTTTTACAATGAATTTTATTTAGTACGACCGGTTTCATCACATAGGCGACATCTTCAGGGGCCTTTCATTCACCTGAATATGTCGCCAATGCGATGATACCGGGCGTACAAAATAAATATTCTTTGTGAAAATTAAAACGTTTGTCTTGAGTCTGTCAATATGGATTTTCGCAAAGTTAAGCTTGAGAAGATCGAGTTCATGTTGACAAAATGCTTTAGTGGAATCAAAAAAATGTTTGTGGTCATTATTGTGATGGTGTAAGTGGTTAATAATAAGGTGCACTCGGTGTATTTCATTGATGACTATTTTGAATAGCTTTGATGTTATGCAATATTTAAGTTGAAGATCATCAATTTTATTATTCAGATGAAGCATGTGAAGAATCACGTCATATCGAAACAAATCTTTAGCATTGCACAATTGTAAATATCCTTCGTCGTGAAATTTAAATGAATTTTTCACGTGTTAAGTTTTTTTTTAAATCTAGGTTATTTTACTTTGCACCAAAGAGTAAGTATCTGAATTAAAACGAAGAGCTTGGAAAGATGGTAGTACTTAGATCTGCTTTCCGTAAAACCTCTTGAACATTAGATATCCAACTGACCATTACTTCAGGTCAGAATTGAATTTTCACCAACAATAAGCATCCTAATCAAACATTAATGAACTTATTGACGAGAACTTTGATGAGCATTCTCTAAAAGAATTTGATAAGAGTTTGCCTTGACTTGCAATTGTAGTACGTTAACAGTGATCCAATCGGGAAGCAGTCAGAAATCAGTCAGTCATGATATCTTTAGGCGATTATGAACCATGGGCCATAAACTTGGGATCATGAATGACTCAATACTGTTAGTTTACCGTTAACCACACTCCTAAAGAAGAGGAAAATTAACAGTTGAGTTAAACCGAACTTTAAAAATATTGGAAACTCGGCCCCAAAATTTTTATTTCCTACATTTTCGGCAAAGTAACTTTGTGTTGCACCCATAGAATTGAAATTGTAAGACATTCTAATAATCAGATTATCTAATTTACCTATCTAGCTATCTGAAATTTGGAAGTCCCGTGAAAGAATCCAACAGCACAGCTGAGTAGAAAGGTGATACCCAGATTAAAAAATCGGAACGATGAATCTCGCAACGAGAGGCAGTCGGGGTTGATGTGGAGTTGTGGGTATATACGTAGGTGATAACTTGTGGCATGTGGCGAAGGTAAATGGGTGAATATGTAGGGATGCAGTGGGGGGATTGTGGCGGGGGGGTGGGAGAAAGTATCGGCAGATGCAGTGTGGGGAGGGGGGAGGAGTAGTGTGAATCTAGAGGAGAGAGGATTGGTGGAGTAGGGGTGGCGGAGAAAGTTAGGCGAGGCGTGCGTTGGGCGGGGGGAAGGGAAGGCGGAAATAGGGCGTGGCGGGGCGAGGGATAACACCGTGGGGTAGTATGTGCAATGGTAGTGGCGTGACGGAGGTTTTCCATGACTTTTGGTGGTATGGAGGGAGAGGTGGCCGAGACAGAGAGGATAGGGAGGAGGTGAGCAGGAGGAGAGGGAAGAGGAGGATTGAGGTTGGAGAGAGAGAGGAGAACATTCTAGGATTTGAAGGGCCCATGGAAACCCGTGCAGTGACTCGCCCGTACAGTCGCCGATCGTCGCATTGTGCGGTCTCGGGCTGTCGCTGGTTCCTTTGCAAGGGCGAGGATTGCGGGGGCGGGCGGTGAGCCGAAGGGCGCGGGAGCGGAGGCGCCGCTCCCCGCCGGAGACGCCTCCTCGCCCGCGGCGGCCACCTTCAAGCCGAGCGCGGAAGAAGACACGGCACCCGTCGACGGCACGTTAGCCGGCCCTGATGACAGAAGGGGGGCAATGAGCACCCTCAATTTCAATCGCATTTATTTCACTTGGGTACTTTTTCGTCATCTTCAATGACTGTTTTATGATTTCCTCCTCTCCACGATATCAGGATTCTAGGATGTTCCTACGATTTTATACTGGCATAGTACAATCTGCCCCGTGGTTTAAACGGAGGCCAAATTTGCAAAAGGGAGTGGTCCTTGAAAAAAATACGTCTTTTAGGTTTTGAATCGTTTCACTCTCAACTGCAATTTACGAACGCAACGTATCGACGTGGGTATCTCATGTCACAACTTTGTAATTAAGACTGAGTCCAAAGCGTATGTGTAGCTGGAATCAGTATTCTATATTCTTATCTCTTTAAGCCGTAACCACTGTTTTTGTGTAGGAACTTCGGTATTCAGTAAACTAGAGAAGTCATTCTTTTTACGATTTGAGATGCCTACCATTAAGTATGACTTCTCAAATAAATAAAATTATCTATGGAGTAACGTTTTCTAAAGCAAATATTTCCTAGGAGCAAGCATTCAATTCCTCTTTTACTTGCTGCATATGTGAGTAATAGAAGAAGTCATCACACTAGTGGCCGCCTCTTGGAGTTAACATGGAGGGGCTTGCGAATGGGGTACGGATATCACAAAAAATTAAATATCCATGGGTGGCCTATAAACTGAATTCCATTGGCCCGGAGACCGAAGGTTAACGCAAAGCTCACACACAAGGTGCAGCTTAAGTCGAATATCCTTAGCCAAGATTAAATTGAAGGCGAAGAAAACTAGGTTATGCAACCTTGTCAGTTGGTTAACTCAAGTCGAAAGTCTTGAGATCTTACCTCCGTCATACCATCTTACCGCTTGGACTAATCTGGGTAAAAATGAGTCCGAATTAATTATTTTTAGTCATTTCACTAGTGGTAGGTAAGTTTTAGTAATTTCACTGGCTCAAATGAATAGCTTATTAAACCATAGTTGGATGAATGTGGAAAAATGAAAGGCAAGTCCATCTATGAACTATTGAAGGACATTTTCCTGACTCCTAAGCCAGATTCAGACTGCAAGCGATTATCTATTGTTGAAATCCTCAAACGAGAAATATTTTCTATAACTCAGAGCTACAATTTTATCAACTATAAGAAAAGGTTCACCTCCCAAAAGCGAAATTATTGAAATAACTATACTTTTAATGCTTCATGGATAATTTTAGGAGGAGAACTCAATGAAATTGTCTGAAAATGACTATTTCATTAAAATGCTCATAAATGTGAAAACGCGGATTCAATAATAAAATGTATTTTATTTGATATCTTGTGTGTGAAATGAATGTTGTTTTTTCACATTGCTTGCATAATAAATTTATCGTCAGGTTCAACGAATAGAGAATAATTATTATTACCAAAATAATAGCATGAACCGTTAGGAGTCGTTAGTTGTCGTTAGTTGTTGTAGTGAATTTGACAATCTTAAATTTTCACCGCACGGAGAAAAATGAAGACATTTAAATTAGACTGCATGAAATGTGTTGGATATGGCTTCCGAGTAAATTGTTGGAAAAGCTCTAAGAAGAGCTCTAAGAACCCAAGTAAACGGTGCAAGGTAAAACAAGCAAAAGGTATGCAGACGTGCTTCTGGAGTCCATTTCAATATAAATCTCTGTTTGGTATATTTTATTGAAAAGTTTACGGATGTGTATAAACTTAGAAACTGGATATTAGAGCTTCTTAAATGTTTAATATGAACTTCCCTTTGCAAAGGAATACTTTGTTTTCACTCATTAAGTAAAAGAATCCGTAACGTTTTCACGATCGGGTCGGATTAGTCGATTTATATTAATTGTTAGTCGATATAATTCGTTTACATTAATATTTAGTCAGACCATGCACAGGATAGGGATCTGATGTTAGTATCACCTGTCATTTTCGTTTACGATCGTCAGAATGTAATAGCCTTGATACGCATAATGTATAAACACATATTATAGCACTTGAAAGCTGCTAACATACTAAGGTACTTGTTATATTTTACCTGCTTGTGGGTATTTCGAAGCGATTGCTGTTAGGTCAGGCGAAATAATGAAAAAATGGAAAATTTTACCTTACTGAAATAAAAATTTGATTGAAATTTTGAGGTAATCTATTTTGCCGGGAATTCCTGCGATAAAAATGAAAATCATTGATTAAATTTTAACTTTATGCTTTTTTGACAAATTAAGGCGCGGCAATATTTAGCATAATATAGGCGTAAAATTAAAAAAAATTAAATGTTGTCCATCGTTTTATTCCCTAATCACTTGTTTATACATTGACTGCATATATGTGCTACATATTCAGTTTTCTTCTAGAAGTATCTTAAAATAATAGCATCGAGGTTCATCAGTGGACCGGTAAAATTGAGTGCACATCCTCCGAAATATCACAGGACGGGTGAACACCTTACCCCTCATATTCACAGACACCTGCTTCGAGTTTGGTTTAAGCACAATCACGTAATTTTCATGAATTTGTCGTTTTGTAAAACACCGCTCATAAAGCGTGTGCAGTTTGGGCGGATATGAATTATGCACCTGCTAAAATTTACTCCCTTGAGGTTTTGCTGTCAGTTTATTGCCGCTCAATGAACACCAATCGCTTATTAATTGATTGCACCAACTCAGGCGGATTATTTACGGCCAAGCATCCGAAGCTCATCGTGTGAAACTCGCGGATGCATTGACAAGTCACTCATTCACACGTTTCCTCCTCATATCATAACAAATTCAAATCGCTGCCTTAAAGAGAGACTTTTGCCTGGATATGCGCTCGCCAAAATGCGGGAATTTGATTCCCATCCATAAAACTCTGCTTGAGATGAAACCGCGTTAAACTAAATGCATATGTGGAGGTCTGTTATTTCTCATTGTGCTCCGTGATGGTAATTAGATAGCTCTCCAGAGCACGTTCAAGATAGATTCCTAAGGTATTCGCTCTCGCGGAAATTAAGAGTGAATAGAAAACTGCCCCTGCAAATTGCATCTCAGAGTCAACTGGACAAGAGCCTTGACACGTGACGTCATGAGGGTACCATATTCCTTGATGGATCGAGACTGTTTAACTACGCGTGTCGAGTGATATCAGAGCGTTCTCCATTGACCTTTCTTCATACGTGAACTCATACACGCATTTAAATTATGCAAACTAACGCATACTACGTACGACATTGAAGAGGCGTTTGAAAACAATATTTGATCACGCAGTGTCCACATGTGCGACCGACTCCTTTGCTATTTTTAGGACATCCATTTCAAAAGAAAGCAGTAAAATGCTGTGCTTTGACTAAACAATACTCTGTGCAAAATGCTGGAAGTTTAATAGATCAGTTATTTATCCTTGTAAAATATAGATATTTAAAGTTTGAGATTTGTATCTCCATCGACAGCACTTAATATAGGGTAAAATGGCTGGCGAGAAAAAATATTTCTTGTGAAAAGGACTTTTGCATATTTACCCTTGACATAGATATTAATCTTTCAGATACATGTTTTAATGAATAAAAATTATTTGACGTTAGTAAAAATTGGGTACATGGTGCAATTAAGATAAAATATGCCGAGAAAACACGTTTTAAAGTTTATTATCCTCATTGATACTATTAAATTAAGGTGTATGTTAATTTCTGAATATAGATTTTCGAACGAGAGAAGAAGTAATACATGCATCTATTTGCTATATAATTGTAAGAATGAATTTCTGGGCTTGCTATGAAACCCCCAAAGCACAATGTAAGTAAAATTCAGCCAGTAGAGTGACAGTTGTTTCACCAGTGTCGTAATTATCCGCGTGTGAATTTTAAGCACTTTAACAAAAATATTTTGCTGTAAATGTCTAAAACCTTGATCATATACATACGTATCTTAACAAGGGTATTCAATGAACATAACAAACTTCAATTAACTCGCCTGCCTTAAAACTATTACATAATAATGAGGAAATTAGAATTTTCTGTGAATGTTTACATGGTTACGCTGACTGGAATAGGTAGTGTATGTGGCTTCTAATGAGAAAGTCGTAATACATTGTTCATGATCTATAATCAGCGAGAGTATATTTTACCATAATCGAACTATAATTTCCTCAATAGAAGCGATTAATGTGGGGTAAATGAGCGATTTAATTGCTATCTTCCTTCCACACACGATGCTTTCTCATGATCGAGAACAACTGGGATTTCTAGGAGCAGTCTAACAGAAGACAACTTTCCATTCATTGCGATTGCACAAATGATGTGGTACGCAGTCACGTGCACTGGTGCAAAGAAATACACCAATAAGGGTGAAATTTTCCATGAAAAAATCATTTGACTTGACCGGAATTCGAACACGGATCTCCCAATTGCCGATCAGGTGTGTTAGTCAGTTACACCACCAAGCCAACTTCGATCTTTCAAATCCGGGTCAAGTCAAATGATATTTTCATCGTGAATTTCACCCTCTTTGTACAACTAACAGAAGGCCTGTCACAGGTACTTAAGCACAGTGTTACTAACCTGCTATCTTGAGAAACGACCACAGGTTTTGCTGATCAAACGTCTCGTCCTTCACACACACGTTCCAACAACTTCTGTTTCGAGGAGTATCTTGGGCACCAGGATGCTAGAACGGAAGGCCACTGCAAAATCACAACCACCGTCCTCCCGACGTGGACCTTGGAGAATCACTGACTGACCGAACTCTCCTCCCATTCGCCCACCTTGAAAATAAGGTCAATTCCGGTTGCCACATTGTTAGAAGTTGAGGGCAAAAGAGAGTTTGGTTGGATGAGAGTGAGGAGGGAGGGTGGAGAGAGGAGAGTGGGTTTTTCGGGCAATCAGGTCCGAGGAAGGCCAGAAAGGGGAATATCAAGAAATGGCCCTTGGGAGGTGGGCCATCGCCGCTGCATTTCCCCGGCCCATCGTGGGAAGTTTTCATCGCAGGGTGTTCTCTCGACCCCCAGGAGAGTGAGAGCCAGTCCGACCGGACGGCGTCCCTTTCGTGGCTGAGGGGGCAGTTTCACCGGAGCAGGTCTTTGTGCCTTGCAGGTGGGTGGGCGACGGTGTTGTGCCGGCGTGGGACATTGGCGGGTCAGGGTCAAGAATGATATTTGAATATCCAGGCGACACAATGCTCCCAAAAAGTCTGAAAAGATCGGGAAAGGGGCCCGAGGAAGAGGATATGGCGGCCTGTCCGGAGTGTCCTCTAGCGAACGTGTTCGGGCCTCGGACCGGTCCACCGTGTGTCCCTCGCCGACCCCCAGGGCCGTGCCCTCTCGTTGCGGCCCAAGATCTTCCTCCGACGGATCTCTTGAGGGTCGATCCCTGTATCGGGTCGAATTGCTACCTGGATATAATCTCCGGGTGAGAATTAAAAAAATGCGGTCATAGCGAGCTGAAGAATGTCAAGCCCTGTCCAGGTAAGGAATTTGGAGATGAAAGGTCAGGGTGAATTGCATAATGGGACTGTTATGAGAACCTTGGAATGCTCACAAAGCGTTGCCTTACTAGACATCTCAACGGCTACAAATAAGATGAAAGGTATCGCAGCTAGACTACGTGGATGTAGAACTCCGTAGTGAATTTATGTTTTTAATATTCCTTACATAAAATCTGCAGAGTATTCGCGTAAATTTATTTTGAAGTAAATTTTGAATGCATCATATTAATTTATTTCCACTTAAATTTTAGCATGTCACGTTTACAGTTATTTGCAGTAAATATTGAAAGTTATTGGACAGATCTATCTTTTGTAGTCGTGATAAATATTTTAATTGTGTTAACCTTATATGATCCGCTGCTCAGTGATTCATACCCTCGAATTGCTGGTATCTATGGCAGCAACCACGGTAGTAGACAAAATTATAAATATAATTATTGTTATTTAGCAGTAAACCATTTTTTATTTTTTCCTTTGATAAATGGTTCTCTCTAAAAAGATGTACCTCTTTTTGAGAAATATTGCAGTTATTTTTTAAGATATTGAAAAATCTTGCCGGGTTAAGGTTTCTCAAAATTTGCATAGGTCCTAATTTTAATGATTTTTAAGGAATTTAATGCGACTCAGCACTTGAAAATTTCTCAGTGTCAAGAGATTTTTAGGATGCAATTTTTTCATTTACTTTATTTTTGTTAATGGGTTCTTCATTCACGATGACATTTCATGTGGTATTCGTTCTGTATCGTGAAACACTATTGTATTAATTTTTGGTGATTGGCAAAATATTGACTCTTTGAATATACTTCTATGAACCCTTAATCTGAATAACAATCACATACACACACTGGCATATTTATGGAATGGCTGCTCCTCGTTGAGACATTATAAGCTCACAAAACTTTCTCTTCGCATGTATTTCCTCAATTTCCATTATCAATTACCTATTTTTTCTTATAATGTATGTATGGGTATACATATTGAAATAATTGCTCCTCTTGGATCTAAAAATATTTTACTTGCTCGTATTTTTCTCTCTTACCATAGTTTTATTATATTATTGCCTTTAATTGAGACTACGGAGTTTTTCAAGACGTTTAAAAACCACTTAATTTCTCTTCTACTGATGAGAGGGAAGGAAGGAAATAATATTATTTTCCATCCCGTCATAAATAGATTCCCCGCCTACATTCGGAGATTATCAAATCACTTCCTCGTAGCGGAAGCCGCATAAGCAAATTCAAACGTCGTTGAACGAGTCCAAACAAAATTTGTGATGGATTCTCAAAACAGCCTTGAGCCATGGAAAGATTTGAGTTGACCAGTGGGAGTGTAAATTCTGTTTCAGCGGGACCGAAAATCATCACTGTTCCGTTTGCTCCGAAAAAGCACCATTTCGTCCGCCAAAATCCCTTTCGACTTCCACCCTTCCCAAACCCCTTTAGACCCCTAAGGGCAGGCGTGAAAGATGTGTCGCAGCCACTGCATCGTGAGAAATCAAGTCGCGTGCATTTTTTGTGTATCACGTGTGCGTCCTTTACCTCTACGTTTCCTTTCATTCCACATAGCCCTGTCCTCCTTCCGAGTGAAAAGAAAGAAAGACTGCTAGGCGATTCAACCGCCCAATTCGGATGACCTCTCTCGCACTCATTGTTGCCGAGGGCATCGTCCTACAGAGTCCGACAGGACAATGCTCCCCGGCGGCCTACGGCCACATTTTTTTTGTGATAACGCGAGGGTCAATAAGCCGTGGTCAGCGGGGGGCGATGGTCAGCCTCGGGGGCCCCTCCACACGAACGAGTGCGGCCCGAATTGTCGCAAGGGGGCCGCGGGGCAAACCTTGGCCACAATAATCTCCACACTTTTCCCGGCGGCGTACTTTCAACCCGGCCTCGGTTCTTGAGGCCCCTGGCAGTCACTCTCTCTGAGCGCACCTAGCCGTTACCCCTTCATTCCTATTCCCGATCCTTTCCCTTGTGCCCCTCAAAATGTGAAAAAGGGTTTTGTGCGTAATTGTAATAAGCGTTGAAAGGAATAGGAGGGGTTTGAGAAAGTGTTTGTGGGGACTGAGGGCAGGGATTGCGCTCGTGGGGTCTCCTGTCTAGGGTCGTGCAAACGAGGACTCACGACCGCATGTCGGTCAGGGAGCCCCGAAGGGGGGCAAATGGCACTCAAACGAAGCACCCGTATTTCTAATGGTTAAATATATATGCTGCAGTCAATGTAAATTGTTAAATATCAGCGAGAGCATATGCGATAGTGTTTAAACTCCATGCCACTTTCACATACGAGACTGCTATTTATAAAAAAAACACTCATCTGTCATTCATAATGAATAGAAACACTAGGTAATCTTCCACAGATTCTGAAATCTGTGGAAGATCACCAAGTGTTTTTATTCATTATGAATATCGAGAACTTCCACCATATCTAGGCTGAAACATTTATATTTATTCATCTGTCAGTATGAGAAAAGGAATTTAAAAAACTACAGATGCTTCGATATATGGCCATACTTCATCTTGAAGTCAAATTAAAATGGACCTCAAGGTCATTGAAATTATCGTCAGCATTACTATCTCAAATTGGCTTTCTACAGCTCTTACCTTCATTATCCTTTCACTTAACCGCTTGCAGTAAGTAACAGAAAAAGAGACAGGAATTAAATGAGAGCGTTGAGATAACTATCACAACTTTATGACACATGATAAGATAGCACGACAGTAAAATCTGGAAGAAAACTCTTGTGGAAATGAGAGCATTCAGTTGAATAAAAATACTTAGTACATTGTTATAAAACCACTATTGTTGCTATGTAAATGTGATTTTTATTTCCTCGTTTGATATGTTGCACAAAATCAGATCTAATCAATGCCAAAAAATCCTCAAAACACCTAGAATATATAAATTAGGTGTCCCTAATTGGCTGTCGATGTTTCAGATATAAATTCTTCTCGGGCTTCCGAACGGGTAAGGCTCTCCACCTCTGCCTCTGCATATCAGCAGAGATTGAAAACCTAACCCCGTCGGAAGCCCGAGAAGAATATGCATCAATTATTATCCGGGAAAGCGTAAAACCGATGTTTCAGTTCAGCATTGGAAATGTGATATGTAAACTTTTATTTAGCTCCATTTTGGAAGCTTGGTTAGGAGAAAGGGGCCAAGTTCATCTCAAACTCCTCCTTATTGGTTGTTGTATAGCGTATAATATTGAACTAATCGTTTCCTTTGAATTTGAACACCAGAAACTGATCGACTTCTTACATGGCTCAGTTTTTTTACCCTTAGTAATGAAAGGTCTACTTACGTTATCTTTTTTTTTTGAGAGTTCTTGTTCTTAGTAATGAGATTGCTAGTTTTTTCAAACTTTAACATATAATACACTAAAGACGGTGAAAATCGCCATGAAAAAATCATTTGACTTGACCGGTGACTGCGTACTACATCATTTGTGCAAATGCAATGATAGGAAATAGTAGAGTCAAGGTAGTCGTTCCAAAGCGTCAATGTTGGGTTTATACTCCGCGACTGTGGCATATCATGCACGTCTCCTGTGCTACAATGTAGACTGGGGACGAGAACATCTTGTTCGTATAAACACACGCTAAAAATTTGCTTTGATTTAAGATGGCTTGGTGGTGTTTTATAGCAAGCATACGTGACCGGCAATTGGGAGATCCGGGTTCGTATCCCGGTCAAGTCAAATGATTTTTTTCATTGCGAATTTCACCGTCTTTGGTGTATAACTTCGCATCCATACGCGTGACTGCGTACCACATCATTTGTGCAAATGCAATGATTGGATATTTAACATATAACTTGAAACTTCATAGCCAACCCTCTCCGAAGTGCTTTTGAAATACAAAATGACACGATGTCTTCACGATAAGTTCCATCAATATTCACTCAGCAAGGCAATTTCAAGTTCTACATCGTTTAAAGCCTGAAATCAGCCATCGGGTTTTGTAGAATAGCGCCTCGTAATCACAATATTAGCGTTTCCTCCTGCTATAACAACATTCGCAGCAATGGCCTGTTTGGCTTGTTGATGGCCTCTAAAAATTTAGTAGGTTGGAAGAATTTGCTGGGTTTAGGATAAAGATTAAGGCTGTTGTTCATTTTTTAGATAAGTACATGAAAACAGTTTAAAATACGCATGTTTTATGACATCTTCTAAGGTGTGTCTGTATTTGTAAATATCTCATAAAAAATTGAAGTTGGCTGTGAAGATCTAGGCTGCTGCTGATTATTTAGAAATTTGTATAAAGTTTTATGTTTCGAATAATACGCGAGATCCTTTTAGTTGATCCTCATTCTTTACCGATGTCCCTGGCTTTGCCTTGGGTTGCACTCTCATTCACCCGTCATCCCCATCATCCCCCGTAGTTGTCCACGGGGATGAAGTGTACCTACCCTTTTTTCGGAGTTTTCTCCCCTTCTACTGCCTCGTCAACCACTCCCCTCCCTCTGACCTTTCAACCCCCACCCTTTTATCCCTTTTCCGCGCTTACGCCGTGGAAAGAATGCTTCTTTTTTTTTAATGACCGTCAACCCCTTTCACTCTTCCGTCCGTGTGGCCGGTGTCCCTCCTTTTCCGGCGATGACATGCGTCGCTGCCCCCTCCCTCTCCCCACCTCTCTCCGCCGAAACGAACTGCTCTCCCCCTTTGCAAAAGTGACCCCTCTTTTTCGCCTTTTTCAACGTGGAACCGGACGAGAGGAAGAAAAGGACCGGGCGGCCACTTAAACGGAGATTTCGTCCACCGATCTCCCTCCTGTCCCGCTACTTTTATCTCCCATTCTCTTGTCCTCCCGGCCAGTTATATCTCTTGCGGATCGCTCCCGGCTGAGTTTTTCCACCGCCTGCCCTCTCTTCCACAAAGTTCTCCTTTTTTAGATCTCTGGCTTTTATTCCGGAGAACAGTGCGGTCGGCTGGGCTTGGCCGCACGAGAACGAGGCTTCATTTTATCTTGGCGAGTTTGTTTTGGAATTTTCCGGTGACCACGCTCTTCATATAACTCGAAAGTTTTTGGATTGATGTCAGGGGGAGAGAAAAATGACCGGTTTGAACCCGTTGAGTTATCTTTCTATAATACGCTCCAATGCCGGCTTCTGAATGGATTTTATGAAGCCCAGCATACGGTTTCTTCGTGAGGACATACTCATTGAGTCTAGCAAGAGAAAACAAAGTCAGGGACGATGTTAGATGACCTTTTTTAGTCTCTCTGAAATGAATTTATTTGTTAAATGGTTGCTTATGGATATGCATCATTATACAGAGAAGGATCAGTAAATATTGGCTTGATTAAAGAGATAGCCGTCTTTAGAAAAAATGCATCGATCCTTGTTATAGACCGCACTTTAGGCAGGAATTATGATATCATAAAAAAATGAATGGCTCAGTCTCTTTTGTTTGATTTCTAATGCTGAATCCAAATTTTTATCCTTACTGTTTTGAATATTTTGAGCAAAGAGTTTTAACCAATGAGCGTTGTTCTTTATGTTAAAGTTCATTGGTTGTCGATTCTAATTTGAATCCTAAATATTTTGCGATTTATCTTAAAGACTTCCTGTTGATACAGCGCGCGCACATAACGTTACAGGAGATGCTTGGGTCTAAAATGCAAGTTTTGTATACAATTTCCAACAAGTCTTTAACTAAAACCCACTCAAAATCTGTGGGATGAATGTAACATATTGTTTGTAATTCTGGAGATTTGCAATTCATAAATTGTTAAGAATAGAACTGTTAAATATTTCTCTAAAGGGATAAAGTCAAATTACTGCGCAATGTCGTCTACTTCAATGTTTGGCGTATTGATGGTGTCCAATGATTACAATACAAATATTTCACCATCATTTTCAACATTTAATATGTATTTATTATAGCCCTAAACAAGGTTAAGTGCTAAAGAGTAAAAGTAAGAATATGGAGCATGCGTCTTGTTTGTGTGTGCTTTCAACTTTTTCTTGCGTTAGAACATTTCCCGAATTTTGTTCGGCATAAATCTTCAATAAAAAAAAACTCTGTAGAAAATTTAGCGATAAGAATATTTTAAGTGATGACTTCCCACTGGAAGAATATTACATGCCTGCGTCTATTTTCATCCAATGGAAACCAAACGGAATTTGTTGTTGTTTTTGTGAGTTTGTGGATCCGGGGTGCGTCTAAGGAAGTTTTGGGGGAATAGGTCGGGAGAAGAGATCGTTAACATTTGAGTGAGGAACTCGGCAAGTGAAAGTTAACGTGGTGGTGGTGGCGGGCGGGAAACGGAGAGAGGGTTAGTAGGTGTGAGGAGACGGTGGTGCATAGAGCGTACGTTTGCCGGAATGTTATGTGTGCGCGGAGCGGTGTGGGAGGGAGGGTGGGGGAGGGTGGAGAGGGTAGAGGGGGAGTAGGTGGGATAGGGTGACCAGAAGGGGACGTTTCATTTCAAGGGCCCCAATCGCACGTCGTCGACCACTCCTCCTCCTCCCACCTCCTCCTCCGGGATCCTACTCCTCTGCCGTCGCAGTTGGCGTAGGTCCCAGTAGTTACCGTGTCGGAGGATACGTTGCAAAGGGGGACGGGAGGTAGGAGGGGGACGGGAGGGAGGGAGGAAGAGGGAGGCAAAGGGTGTGAGTGAGTGCACGGGACTAGTGGAGGGCTTCCTCTCGTTGCCTTCAACTCTTCCCTCCTCCTCTCCTCACTCTCACTTGTGCCCTCTCTCGCTCCTTCTCGAAACTGGACCGGGAAGTTGGTAAGAAGAAGAAGATGCGAGGTTGGTTTGCTCTTCTTCTTCCCCTTGCCCTCAACACCCGTTGGGACAGGTTAGGGGCGTCTGGGCATCCTCCCCGTAGAGCGGCGTCGGCACAAGCCATGGATGGGCCCTTCTCCTCCTCCTTCTTCCCTAGCAGATCTATCCTCTCCCTCTCCGTCCCGCACTCTGTGCGTCACCTCTCAACCGCTTCCTCCTCCTCCTTCCTCCTCCCCCCACACGCCGCCTCGATCCCCACCTCCCCTCACAAGTCTTCATCCCCTCCGCCACCCTCCTCCGTCTCTCTCGGCTACGTCTTCTCGTCTCCGTCCTAAGTCCTTAAACGTTCCCTTCCTCAAGACTTTCTCTCCTCAACACTTCCTACTCACACCCTCTCCATTTTCATGCCAAGTACCGCGTCCTAAAGAGTCCTTGGCCACGCTTTCGCTCCGTGTCTCTAATTGGAAAAGCAAAATCAGGATTGAAACTCCATTCTTTTAAATTCTACGCGAATTTCATCGCTTTGGTAAGTCTCATTGAATCAGTTTTTGCATACCTTTTTCAGAATTTAGCGGAAGCTATGCGCTATGGTGCAATTTGAGAGAAATAAATATGGTCAGTTAAATATGACTTTAATTAGCCTATAACAATGATTCTTAGGTGAAAAACTATGAAAAAGAAATTAGATATAACTTTCCCAATTAACTTAATAAACGTTGAACGTATTTCATCTCTCAAGCTATCATCGGGTACAAAAGATTTTTATGTTCCAGGAATGGGAAGGGGAGAGAGATGTTGGTGGGGAAAGAAGTGAAGTGGGGAGAAACTGGTGACGAGTCATTGTTAAATGAAGATAATGAAATGGTGAGAAGAGATGAGTGATTGTTGAACACGTGCTCATTCATGGGACATTTCTCCCCATTTTAACTAATCCTAATTATTTCTGGAATGTCCATTCTTGATCACTTCCTTTACAAGAGCAGAATCTCTGGGTCAAATAGATCTCTGGGGTATATTGCATCAGTGGAAAAGTGCCAGCCGCAGAAGGTTACTTTCAGTAAAAGAAAACAACTATGCGTCATTTCAAAGCTTTATTTTGGCTCATCGATTGGAAGTGATTTATCCTGACTGTCCTGCGTAGTGAGAAAGTTTCCATTTCTTCACCAATATTTTCCGCGTGTGGTAAGCCACTTTCAAAACGCATTCATAACGACATGGCTGATTTCGTGAAGTAAATTGTGTTTAAATATTACTGAATTTTAATATAATCCAGAAATATATATTTTATCCTTTCCCCACGTACTGAGAATTTAAAAGTTGCAACGATTCGATTTGACAGCCTGAACAAGTTTCATTAGCTTGTAAAAAATTTTTGTTGAAATTCTCTAATAACAAACCGAGGTTGATGTTTAGTATCTTTTGAATTGTTACGCGCCAAGTTATCCATTTTCCTTTGATAGTCTACAGCCAAATGTTTTATAAAGAGAAAAAGCTCGCCACTTTCTCTTTCTAATTAGTTTTTGGTAACCTCAGGGTGTTCAAGCTTCTGGGTTTATCTTCAATTTCTTTAAAAATCCTTAATTTTGGTTACAGTTTAGGCCAACGCCTGCTTGGAATTTCCAAGTTATTTCTAGTTGCTATTTATAATTAACCTATAAGAGACACCTTCAACCTATGTACAAGAATGATTATTTCTTGTGATAGTCAGTCACGGACTTGGACCCTTTTACAATCTCCCATTTCTAGCTTTTATGAACCTTATTTTAAAGTAGTTATCCGTAGTGAGAACATATGTTTTACTGTGGGGAATTATGATTACAATGAATTAAAATTACAAAGCTATCACGCTGACGTAGACGTATTTTTCGTATGGGACTACAGTGGAGTTCGAGAAATATAGAGGAAGGCCTATTACAAGTCATTTCATTATTACATGGAATATAGCTATGGAAAGAACAAATCAGTGGAAGACATTTTCATCGGGTAGCATCTGAGGAATCTTCTTCGGAGCGCTATTTGGATTGCCTATACAGCACAACTCATCTACTAAAGGTTATCGTGTTGAACAAAAGGTTAATTAACTTTTTTAATTTCTTCAACTTTTCAGTTTTCCGTTCTTATAATAAACCTTGTTGAGTCCTAGGCCAATTCATTACTTTTAGGGAGAAAATTATTTTAATTGGCCTTCACTGTGGTATTTATGTTGAAGTCCGGAAAGCGGAAGATCCAATTTTAATATATAATTGATCGATTAATTGATGGACCAAATCTCCTGAAAAATATTTTAATTTACATTCCAGCATTTATTCGCCGAGTCCTGCACGCACATATACAATGGCATCATCATCACATGCATCGTCATGTTCCCCAAATGAAAAGACGCACAAAAAATAATGACTTGGTTAGTTTTTTCTACCAGAGCCCCAAGCCTGAAAACAGGTTTTGGAATAACTGGTGCCGCAGGTACAGAGAATCCGACACCTCGGGCTAGTGCCCGTACGGTCTTCAAAGGGGCTCCGTGTTGAAAACCTTATGCTACTTGTTCCTAAAAGAGACAGGCTTGACTCGGGCATTAGGTTCATGTTTCAAACGTTCCCCTGGGCCTTTCTTACTTTTTGCAATGCGTATATAGATATAATTCAGTGAATTTAAATGCTTTCCCCGATGACAATATGGTTTTCACGTCACTATGTTCCAATTATGGCTGATGTTCTAACATCCCCTGTCACTCACCCCTGTGGTGGCACAATGATTATTATGTAGTTGTAATATCGCTCTTCCATTTCTTAACCGATCGTCTCTTGTTATCCGTTCCAAATGTTTAATTGATTAAAGAGCCGTGAAATAACATTTCGTTAGAATTAGTCATCCGAATCTCTTGCTCAGTCATGGTTGAATTAGAATATGATAAGTCTATTTGGGTACTGCTTTCATGAATAATGGCAGTGCTAAATCTAGAAATGAGAGTTGAAAACGGGGTGACAAGAAATAGGATGACAGAGAAAGAGTAGTTCCTTTATCACACTTAAAAAAACAATATTTAATTCCTAATCTCATTTCACTGCTATTTAAACCTCTTATTTGACCTAAGAATAAGTTAATATCCTGGAAGAAGTATCAGTACCTTGGGTTGCGAAGGTAGTCTGTTGGAACTAGACCAAAGGTTCAGATTCTAATTCAAATGGTGAAACCGGATGACCCTAGCTGAACGCACCCTACGCGACATTTGTGTGGCTAAACTTTATGGGATATTGTTAGTGGTACTCCAGCCAAAGGTACTGGCCCCTATAACTGGAATACTTGTTTCCCACGCCGAAGGTCCTTGAGCCGGGTGAGCTCGTCCTTAAGCAGACTGAACCCCTCAGATTGGTGGATAGTTCATATGAGTTCTAACCAACTCTCAGACTTCACACTGCTGACCTCATCCCCTTCGTTTTATCGTCATATGGAAGTGAAGAAAAATAGTTATATTATATTTGACATGTTTTCCCACTATCATCTTCGAAATATTATTAATCAGACAAAATATTTGAGTATGAGTCGGAAAAGGTGAAGCCCGAGTTAAGACGCTACATTTGAAGGATGGGGGATTATATTCAGCATATGATTTGGTAATGTGCCAAAGTTCTACGGAGGGTGCTTTGAAAACCTGACGCTGAAGGGTGAGAGAGCCTTGATGAAAAACATTTTCAGGTGTAGCTTCAGCAGGTACTGTCTTCAGAAAAGTATCGGATGAGGATGTTACGGGTAGCTCTCAGTCTTCATATATCACTCGAAGCAACATTTTCCTCTTAGAATTTGGTAACCCAGTAATGATCAAAAGCCTTGTTCCCAGAAAAAATTATTTTTCTTAGTGAGTCAAAAGAAGATTTTTTCCTGACTGAATATGAAAAAAATAATGTCTTCGAAATTAAGTATTGTGCTGAACTCGTACATTTAAAATTTCATTATTGGCAACATGATATGTTTAGCGTCATCTCTGCCTATAGAGCAATATTTTTTCTAGTCTTCCATATTTCAAATGATTCGTTGCTAATCTTCAAGGGATTATTTGATGTGATTATCTGTCGCCTATTGCATGATGAGCGCTCTTTTTAGGCTTTATCAGCAAATTCACTTTTGAGCAATCATAATGAGTGCTTACCAAGAACCAGCAGCTTGGTAACCTTAAATTATTGAAGCACTGTTATAATCAAGGAAGATTCGAAGGAAATGAGTATGATGAGATACCGAATATGCCAGTTTCCAAGTCCGCGAACCATCTCGCGAACCAACAATTTGAAGAGACATTTTACTCAGCAATTTAGCATCGATAGTAGAAGCCTCAAACGATTTACAAAAGAGTAACAATCCCAATAATTAAATACGGATGGGTGATTTGGGGTGAAATACTTGAATAATATCAGAATAATCAGTAAATTAAATGAAGCGCTGAGTAGATGTTTTTCCCCAATAACTAAAAGTTACAGCACCATATCTAATGAAGTATTTAATGTAATATCCGGAATCCCTCCAATCAGCTACAAAATAATATAAATAATATGCAACTACAGAATAAAAACAGACGGAGGATCAATACAAGGAATCAAATTCGAACAAATAAATAAATAGAGAAGAAATGAAAATATCATTACAGATATAACAATCGAAAAATAACAACAAAAATGAAGCAGAGAAGAAAAGGGAAGTACGGCACATGAATATTTCCCCACAATGGAAAGAATGATGAGAATAAAAATGCACCGACATCTAACTGAAATTTAAATAAGGCACGGAGACGTTAAAACTTACCTGAAGAGAATAAGCAAGGAAAAAGAAGACGACGCATGTTTACGGATGAGAGGAAAAGATGCCGCGAAGCATCGAGTCCTTGACTGCCAGAACTACGAAGAAGTAAGTACAAAGTTGGAAGCACTGCTCAAAAGCTGTAGCGGAAGCCGTCATGCGAGGAACCACGCTTGGAAATTTAGAAGTAAAGAAGAAAAAGGAGACTGAAGGAAGGAGCAACGAAGAATATGACTAAAATGTACAGCAGGACGAAGAAGAATAATAAACTTTAAAACAACAGAAGTAGAGAAAATGATAAATCAATGTAACAAAATTTCATAATCTAACTAAAAACTAATGATTAAATACTTATATTATTTATAATTTCAGGAACCTAAACACTTATTCTAATGTGTGACAATATCTTGAAATTAAAAGTTCTCAGTCCGCGAGCCTTTCCTCTAACCCTGTGTGTTAAATCACTGATAAAATGGGATAAAACTGATAAAACTTCGAGAGGGTCGGCATCGTGTAGCTTGTAGTCGTTCGAAGGAACTTTCGAAGGAAGGAACTGATCAATATTGACTATGGATTCAAGAACACACACTTTTTGTCTCCTTCCCAAGCTATGTTTTATTTTATTAGTATTCTTCTGTCTACCTTGAAGGAAAATAGTCCTAATGGCCACATCGTCTTCTCTCATAGCTTCGTGTGGTTTTCCAGACCTAAACACCTTACTTGATTTCAGGATCTCCACAGGTTAATGACCTTGGCTGTGGTGTCGCTGAAGCTACGGTGAAGTTTGGGCATTTTGAGGGAGTCATTCTCATAGGCCTTGCTTTACGGAGGTTTTAACTAATTCAAGGCACGTTTTATTACCGTATTTTACCTTCTCCAAAAAAGCAGTATATTTTCCTTGACTAAACTCTCACTTTCCATGCTTCTTCCACTTAGCGCATTTCTAGTCTTACAATTTCTCTCCTATTCTCTCTGTACGTCCCCGTCGATTCCTTTGTCCAGCTAGTCCCAACCCGTCCACACTTTGGTAGGTATAATTCCAAACGGTCGTCTACTACTACACTAAATCCACTTCAATATTTGCCATCAGAATTCATTTTAAAGTAGCAGTGACCATTTTGAAATTTATCAAGTGATGTCAATGACAAGTATATGCTCATTTGCCTTCCTAGTCCTTAGTCCTTTTACTCCGAAAAAATTGTGATTATTCCTAACACCCAATGAAAATCAAAGATCACCAATGTAACTACATAGTGTATAAAGAGAGAAGAATTTGAAGAATGGATGGAAGCTGTCACAAGTAAAGCCAATGAAAGAAGAGACAGGAATCTGGGACACGTTAATAAGTAAAAACGGTTATATAAGCAACGGTAACAAAAATGAGAGTATAGTAGAAAATACCAACTGTATAACCGTTTGTTTCGATAAGGACCTTCGTTGCTTTGATTCTGTTGGAGATAAATCAGTTTAGCAGTTGCAGCCTCGAAAGTTTTCCCGGTTTTTACCTTTAAATTTCAGTGGCTGGGTTATACTTCATTCCATCCCATCTTTATTGTCATGGTGATCGTTTCTTTGTAAATCATCTTAGCTATTGATGTCTTCATAAAAAACTAGCTTTTGAAGTGCAGATATAATATTGTTGCTATAGTAGTGAAAAAAATCCCCATGGTTGACTCGTCGTTTAATTGTTTATTTTAGAAAACATGCTTTAGATAAATCCTTAAGAGATTTATTTAAATTTATAAATTAATATTTAAACTTTGAAATGAATAATACATCGCAAATCCCAAGTAATAGTAAATGGTGACATTAACTTTAGAGATTTCTGGAAGTGTTTCATACCATGTAGTCTTCATTTCAATCCCAGAAAATAAGTAAGAGTAAGAGAGAGAGAGTAAATAAATAAGTAAGAAAGTAAATAAAGTAAGAAAATAAGTAATTGTAAGAAAGTTTTTAAGGAAAGGTGGTATTTAGCACTTACTACAATAATGTGGGAACAATAATCACTACTACTCATCGTGAACCGCTCCTTCCAGTTAAGTCATAAGCATGTAATCATGCAAACCGAATTCGTCATCATTGAAAGTGGCATCAATATTTTGTCTTTCGCAGAAATTGGGAAATATGATAATGGAAGAGGTAGCCGAAAATGCTTTACAAGTTTAAAATGTAGTTAAAAATTTCCCTTGCCAAAAATATATCAATTAATTCCAAACTTTATTCTAAAACCTGTCAACTTACATTAGAGTGAAGGGATTAAGTATAAAACAACGTAGGTGTTGTTGAAACATTATTCCTTGCATTTGAAAGTGAAACATGATTTTTTAAATCATTGAAATTCTGCTCCGAAAAATACCTTCGCTTGCTGCGGATGACTAATTTGCCTGTTTATAGTTACGTTATTGATAGTATAGGAGTGGCTATTAGTCTGAGGGGTTGAATGTTTAGTTCTAATCGATTGGGTCGTAGGTTTATATCCAAATTTCTATATATGACAAATCTTTAGGAAAAACACTAGTTAGCCTAAGCTGTTTGATCTTACGGATTGCAACATTTATGATAATTAGAGCTAGTTCTGAGAAAAATTAGTTTAAGGAGAAAACACAAAATGTACTTGATCGTACAGCAGTACCTAAATGTGGATTTTCCTCGCTATGAATCTAAGTTAGTGCTGGGTTGTACCCCTAACCATTGGGTAGATTAACGGGACTAGAATTGGCATACCTAAATTAATGAGCCCGTACCTATACTCTTTCAGATTACACGATGGCCTTTTCTTTAAATGTCCGGTGGTAGGTTGAAGAAAAATCTCTTTTATGAATGCTGTGCTTACCTTCTTCGGTGATTATTCACTCTCGAGTTCAGTGAATGTATCGTAAGAATGCTAGCTTGCCTAACCCTCATAGTTCAAGGCATTATATTGCTCTAAATGAATTTATATTCCATAAAATTCGCAAAATTAATGCCGGGGAAATCGAGCACCTAAGAGCTAACGTTTTGAATGTGAGCAATTCTCGGGTCGAAAACGCACCTTTTCCAACGCCTAATAAAAAATCTTTGTCTCATGCCATAATTCTCTAGATGCTCTCACAGGTGTGAGTTAAGACGTTAGGATATCTCTCCTCAAGACGGTGACCGTTGAAATATAATTTCTTCATCTACATCTACATACTACCCCGCAATCCGCCTCAATAGGCGTGTGGCGGGGGGTTTTAGGACACCAGCCGTTTAAATATAAAAAGGAAACGCTCTAATGAAATTACGACTTGCATTTATTCAAGTCCCTTATTGTTCGGGGAAAAAACGAATTCCCATACCTATCCGTTCGGCAAAATATCTCTCTTAATTTATCATTTCTGTCGGACCTGGAAATATAGTGGGGTTCTAATATGATGTTGTCCTTGTCGCTCTTAAAGATATCCATTCTTAATTGCTCAAGTAATCTAAGCCTAGCGCACAGCCTCCGAGTCTCTAGCGGCTCCCAGCCTAATTCGTTTAACATCTGTGTAACGCTGTCTGTACGCCCGTAGCAGTTTTTGACGAATCGCGCAGCTTTCCTTTGTATTTTATTAAGTTCCCGAATTAAGTCTTTCTGCACCGGATCCCATATGCTCGCTGCATATTCAAGGTGTGACCGGACGAGTGCGAAATGGCACCTCTCTTTTACTTTTTCATCTGAAAATCTTCCCACAATACGCTTGACGAATCCTAGCTTCTTCAGAGCTCTGCCACAAATATTTCTTATATGTGTTCCCCACGATAGGTTCGAGGTTATCGTAACTCCCAGATACTTCACTTCATCTGTCGCCTTTATGTTAACACCATCCACCGCATATACATGGGGATAGTTGGACGACCTCCGCAAGAAATGTACCGCCGTGCATTTGCTCAGATTAAGTTCGAGTCCCAAAGATTTCTTGATGATGAACATTTCATACTGCAAAGACTGCTACTTTAATCGAAATTTTTATTTTGTTATATATTTTTCTATTCGAGCTTAATGATGACGAATTCGAAATAAATGAAAATACACGCAAGGCAAACATTCCGGTTTATTGGCTGCTGAATTATTCTCGCACATTCACCATCATCTTAACGTGAAGCTTTATATAGTGGCACCAAATACTTTGGTACCTCATATTTTCACATTAGGCCGCTCTTTTTAGAACCCCAACCGGCCGTTGACGCCAGGTTTGTGAAGCGAGAGCCTGTCTAGCCACTGGTTACCTGCCAGACCTCAAGGGTTCTGGTTCCTCTTTGGATGAAGTGCAGCATTTTTTCTGGAATCAGGGTGCTCAACTAGACGATGGAATAAATCCTTTGCCGTTGGCACACTCAAACTGAAGTCTACTTGATACTAATTTAGGTGCTTTGAATCAACTGAGTGAACTAAGTTGATTTTTAAGGAACCGAATAGTTTTGTGCGGACAATTAAATGCTTGGTCCCAGTTTGTGAGGCGATACCCCAGCCGATTCACTTTAGAAAGTCATGGCCGAAAGACATAGTAGAGGCCTACGTGAAGCACTAATAACTGATTTGACTTGTCCGAGAGGCTCTTTTTCTTGGGAATGAAGCCCAATACCTCCGCAACCGAGGTTAAAAAGTTTCACTCAACTCCTCTCGTTGTCTATAGTGTTCCATTTACTCGTTAATGATGGTGCAGAAGTTAGATAGAGATTAAATATGAGTAAAATGTGGTGATTATTTTCCAAACATTAATGAATAACGAGATCATAAGCGCTAGTTGGAGAGCGGGTCGAATCAGGCACATTCAGATGGATTCAGGAAGAAGTATCTTGTTGTACAGCCAATGGTTTATCGCAGACAAGGTTGCCAATGTTTATAATTCTTCGTCATTTTTTATGAGGCCAGACATCTTATGCCACGTAGAATCTAAATAATAATTAAGGTGTAAGTAGATGCCATCACGATTACCACTCTTTATGGATTGCCAGGCTATATCACTTAAAAATTTCATTTATGGAAAAGAACGGTGTATTTTTTATTTTTTCCACTTACTAAAGATTAACTCGCAACATTAGAGATAATTGATCTTCCACTGCGTATCCATACCATTTTTCCTCGCCATGCCATTTTTCCTTCCAAGGGGACCGACCCTCCTCCGCCTTGGGCGCTTCCCGTGCACCCACGTCCTCTTCGCCACCAACCAACGCCCCCCCGCCCCCTTGACTTCCCCCAACCCCCTCCCCAAGGGCGGCGAGAGGAGTCTTATGTTCAAAGTCTTTTCCGTGGGGCGAGATGGAAACGAAGGAAGTGGGGGGGGAGAGGATTTTTGCGCATGCGTACTTTACTACTGGGACCCTTTTAATGCGCGCCCCCCTTGCTCGGCCACCGAAAGGCCCGAACCCCCAACCTCCCTCGACCCCCCCCCCCCCCGCGAACCCTTCGGGGAGACCTTTCCTTCCACCCTTTCTCCTTTTCCACCTTTTCTGAATGCGCAGAAGCAGACGACTCAAAGGATCAATGCGCAACTTCCTTTTCAAACCGAGGGGGCCGACCTCCGTACCTCTCTTACTTCCAGCGGTGGTGGCGTCCCCCCCCCCACCGTACCCCACCATGCCCGCCCCCCCTTCTTTCGCGGGGCAGGCTTTCTTAAATCCCCCACCTCCACCTCCTCCGCCCTCTCGCCACCCCAGACTTCCCCCCCCTCAACCAGCATCTCCACTCCATCGCTCGGAAGTCGCCCCCGCCATCTCCTTCCTCCCCCCCCCGTCCCTCCCCCCTTCGGTCCACCCATCAGCCTTCCTTCCCTTCTTTCTGCCCCCTCACGAAACATTAAAGCATGCCCCATCCTTATTTCCCCCCTCCGCCCCATCTCCCTCTCCCAATCTCCTCACCTCTACACTCCATCGCACTGGAAAACTCGATCCCCACCCCTTTTCCCTCCTCCCACCTCCTCCCCCCCCCACCCCCCGAGCCCCCCTCGGGCCGTCAGAAGCATTAAACCCTCTCTTCTTCCTTGGCCCCCCCCCTTCCCTACACCCTTTTGCCCTCTCCTCCACGCTCTCTCTTCTTCTGCTTCCTTTCTCCCTCCCTCCCTCTCGCCCCCGCCACCTCCCCGGCAACCGATTCTTTCTCCGCGCTCCTTGGGAAAAAAAATGATGACGTCAGATGTACTCGTCTCCGTCCCTGGGAGGGAAGTGCGGGGTTTTACTTTTCTATTGGAGGCAGAGAGGCTGCTTCAGCGGGAGCTGGCTTATCCTCCGTCCGTTGGTCTGACTCTCGTTCTCCCCCACTCGCATCGAGTGAGCGCCAGAAAGAAAGAGGGCGGAGGGTGTAATGGGGGAAGCCATCGGGAATAAGGGGCCAAGGTTTGGATGGATGGCGCTTTTAAAACTTTCTTAATCCGATTTAATGGCCTTCGTTTAACGCCTCTCCTAACGTCTCCCTAGCCATTCCCTCTGCATTTTATGTGCTCCCGGCTCTTATATCCTCACTTGTCTTTTTCTACATTTCCCCCATGCTCTCTTTCTCTCTCTCTCTCTCTCTTTGCAATTACCCTTCTATTTTTGTTCTATTTTTTTCTTCTTAAGTCGTTAAAAAGAACTTTTTATTACGTATATTATATATTCAATTACGTATATTGTACGTGCTTTAATTACATACTTGACGAAGGTTATCATTGATAATTGGCAGCTATTGTCTTAGATTTATGTAATAAAATGACTCAATTAAAAATTCTAATTTTTCTCTATATCATGGCATCTGTTGGCTATTACTTCACTTTGAGATATCATCGAAACACGTTGTTCCATTATCTCACCCTCGCATGCATTTACCTACTACCAAAATTCCTGTAGTATTTCGTTCAATCCATTTACTGTGTTTGAACACCAGTTAGCTTTAGAATGGGTCACCTAAACGTTTATTGGGTATGTATCGCTTGGCTTATTATTATTTCATTATGAATTGTTTTCCAATTTTTAGTGTTAATAGGTCTTCTGCATGTGCGATAATTGCACCCTTCTAGATTTAAAATTTGGCCTAACAAGGTGAATGCTCAATCACTTCCATATGTTACGGCGTAAGCGGATTTTCCTTGCTTAAGTAAATTCATCTGCCATTATTCTCGTTTCTCCAGTACCCTTCGTGACACACCTCCCGTGTCCGAACACAATGGCTGGAGCGACTTGTCAAAGACCCGAGTGCGAAAACGAGCCTTTAATGCCATTATTGTGACGCGCACGCGCCCGGACCGCACATCTCGCGGCCTCGAAATGTACTCCGGAAGGGAAGCTGTAGCCATTCTTTGGGGGATGGATGAACGGGGCCCGGGCACACGACGGACCGGTTACTCCTTTGGAGAAGAACGAGAAGAAGAGCAGAAGGCGGGGAGGGAGAAGGTGGGGGGAGGGGGAGAAAAAAATGAGCACGACTCCGCGCGACATGCGTAATGCAAAGAACCCTCTCCCTCATCCCCTCACCTCCCATTCTCCCGAAAACCTCCCTTCCCCCCCCCCCCCGCGCCTTACATATTTTATCCCAGAATTCCTTCCCGTTTCCCCCTCTTCATCCCTTTCATGGTTTTCCTCACGTCCACTTATATTCCCCCCATTCCCTTTTCCTTTCCTCCCTGCTCCACCCTTAACCTCCCTCCCGCGTCACTTCAACCCCTCCCCCCACTTCGCCCTCCCCCCGCCTAGAGCGTCTCATTCCTTATTCTCCGGCCACCCCACCCCACTTCGCAAAACCATTCACTTACCGCGCCCCTCTCCTCGCGCTACGGGGAAGGAAGGGAGGGAGAGAGAGATAGGGAAAGGTCTCCCCTTATTTTTCCCCCTTTACGGTGTGCTCCACGCCCTTAGACGCCTCACCCCTCGGCCCTTTAGGGAGGGATACGACGCGGAGGGAGGAGGAGGAGGGCCCTTCAAAAAGCCTCTCTTCTTCTTCTGCTCTCCCCTTTCCATGCCCACGGAACCCCTCCTCTGCATCCCCTTCTTCTTTCTCCCCTCACCCCATGCACAATACACCTAATCCCATACTGTTAAACCTCCACCGCCCGAAAATGTTTCTTATTCGCTATATTTCGGGAGTGAGTGCCAATTTCCAAGGCAACCCGAAAGGGGGCGGGCATCCCATTCACTTGACGACGATCGCACGGAGCAAGAACAATCTAAAGAATCGGGAGAGCAAGAGAGGCGAAAGGAACCCCTCTCCCATCCACACGACGGCCGCCAATCTCGCCCACCTCCGCGAACGCGGTCATTTGGCACCCCCCCACCCATCACCATCCTACTAAGCTTTGACACACGCACAAACAGTGCGGAGTGGGGTATTGATGATGCTGCTCCACCTCCACGCCCTCCCCACTCCACCTCGTGCACGCACGCCTCCCCGCCACTCCTTTTTATTCTCGCCACGCCACCCACCCCCCCTCCCTTATCGTACACCCACCCCCTTTCCAGCGCCCTGCGGCAAATGAGAAACCCTTTATTCCTCCACTCTGCTCTCTCCCTCTTTCAGGGAACGACCAACCTTCCTCCCTCCCTCCTCCTCGCCCTCCCTCTACTTATATCCCTCGTCCTTATTCTTCTTCCGATCCTCCTTTGAGAGAGAGACCTCGACTCTCCTCCGGAGGCCTCGCTTTTCTTTCGCCCGCCCCCCTACCTTCTTCGCCCCATACAGCCCCCCTCCCGCTCCGCCCCCCCCCTCTCTCCATCCGACCCCTAAGTAAAAAGGAAAACCCCCACGTGCCGTCGTGCGACGACATGCCCATGCTTGCATAGACTTCCTTTGTCCCTCGACGTTTTCTATTTGTCCTAGTCTCTCCTTCCCCGGGGCTAATTAAATTCCACCCGGACGTTAGATGACTGCTTTTTGGTCAGTGGAGTCAAAATGTTTAAGGTTTTCCTGATTTTTGCATGGAGTACAACTTGAATGAGGGCCAATAGTATTGATAATGACATATTTATTTCCACGTTGCGTTTCGACGAACCCCTAAAAGTTTTGGCGCTATAAGGATATGAGACCTGGAGAAGAAATGGATTCGTCAGTAGTTTTCATAAAAGTTTGGAGTTCATAGTTGATTAATTTTATTTATTGAGCTATATTTCATTTAAATATTTCGACCAACTGCTCCTCGTAAATTTAGATACGCAGAAACGCATGACGGTATTTCATTGATGTGAATAGCGTTGTAAGTTCCCTTGTCTACTTTATTTTCCCTAGCATATTGCCTTTGCATGAAAAGGTTTTCCGCTTGAAAGCAATTGAGGTGCATAGTTGATGGCGAACACATGGACAAAAAAGTGAGTTCGATCTTACCATGGAACGGTGTCACCCTACTAAATTGAGAAGCTATAGGCACAATGATAACTTTTAAAATATTTTATTGATTATTGCTCTCTTAGAATAGTTATTGCATAATATTTTTCTTTTCGTGATACTAAACTGCATAGGTGTACAGAAATTTTCCAGTGAACTAGTCGGAAGTAGGAGAATGTTTGTAGTAATAATAACCACGTTGTTTGGCTGACATTTGGAATTTCTGAGTTAAAAGCTAATAATAATAAACAGCTCGGAATTTTAAGCTAAATTTTTATCGTAACTTTGAAGTCTGTTTTTAGTCAAGGACTAGCGTGCATTTAAATGTACACTGGAATGAGGATACCACCGGGCGTGCGTACAGAAAAATGTACGCTGTATGTGGTATTTAAGCCATAGTGTTTCTACCGCGTGTTCAAAATTAAATACGGTCAGAAAGGTCTGCAGCGGGAATTTTAATCCGCACGATTAAGGTAAGTATTTCAATTTCTTTTATATTTTAATATCTGTGATTTCATCCATTTCATGATGATGTAATGGTAACTTTTACAAAAACCACAACGTAAAACACACACACACACACGACCCGGGTTTCAACGCTTTAGCGTCATCTTCAGGTGACCTGAAGATGACGCTAAAGCGTTGAAACCCGGGTCGTGTGTGTGTGTGTTTTACGTTGTGGTTTTTGTAAAAGTTACCATTAAATCATCTAATATGGAATACCACAAAGTTAAAAAAGAACTTGTATTATTCATCCATTTCATCTTCCGAACTTAGATATTTTTTTAAAATTCGAAAAAACTTTTTACCCACCCTTGCTCTCTCAAATGCAAAAAAAATACCAATGAAGGTGGCCACTTTGTGGAAAAAAATCGTTTATTGGCTCCAAAATCTTCGGTCGGGCGCGGAGTGGGTCGAAGGGAATCTTAAACTGAGAACGCGCCGAGCCCCCTTTCACCTCCTGCGTCCTCGTTGTACTTTTTTTTCCTCTTCCTCTCCTCGCCCTCCCCTCCTCCTCCGCCCCCTCACGACCTCCTCGCCCTCAACCGCGTCGCCATCCACCCCGCCCCGCACCTCCCTCAAACCTCGACCCGTCCTCTCCTCCCCCCGTGGCCCTCCTCCTTCCTTCATTACCATTCCTCTCTTATCTTTCGCTCTTCCCGCGCGCAGCACCCCATCTTAAATCCATTTAACGATCCCCTCAGAGGAGCAATTTCATCATTTTTTCCCTCTAAAATTTAATTACACTCCTACCACCGAGTTCAGCCGTTCTGTGCGAAAACTCTGTCTCTACTATCTTCTCATCTTTCTCCCTTTCACCTTCTCTCCCTATCTCTCGATTCGTGTCTCCCTACCCTCTCTCTCTCTCCCTACTAGATTTTCTCCTCTCTCTCTCCTCCACACTTTGCTTTCCTGCTACCCTCCCTCCCAATATCCCTCCCATCTCTTTTTCCTCCTCCCCCCCGGTGCCTTTCTCTCTTCACGTCGTCGACACCTCCTCAGGCCCTGCGTGATTATCATTATTCTCTTCCCCCATCACACACCACGCTCTCCCTCCCCACCTCTTCTCAATCTGTAGCCTACTTCATCAACAAAATCTCATTCTCATCTCCACCTCTCCCGTTCCGTTTGGATCCCATCCCCTCACCTTAAATACTGTATTGGGTTAATTTGATTCCCCGTCAACACTCATAAGGTCGTCATGGCAATTCTCATTTAAAACATTCGCCTTCCTGGAATGGATTCACGCTCACTCCGTATTCCCTGCAACAGAAAACTTTAGAGACAATTTTTACGCGTGTTCTGACAAGACTAAACGCAAGTTTTAAGTGTTATTTTTAAGCATTAATTTGTCAATGTATCTGGTCACATTTAATGTGCTCATTTTTCCTCCTTAAGAAGTCGTGACGCTATCTTCTTGATGGCTGGAGTTTTCCCTATGAGGTCTTACTTTGCAATTGTTTTAGGTGATCGGTCTTTTTAGCTACAATTTGCAAAAAATATTAAATTAAAATAGTCATCGCAGTAGAACAAATTATTTTAAAAATATTATAAAATTTCACTATTGCCAGAAATATAACCGTTTTAGTTATCGGTGTAAGAAACTTGTGGACTGGTATACCATGTCAAATAATTCCTCTCGTCTTGGAATAGATTTACTAAGGTCTCCTTTCTCATTATGACGAGACAAGAGTAAAACAGGTGATAAAAAAATGACATCATTACTAGTGGAAAAATATTGGTGTCCTTCAATAAGAAAGAAATTCTGAATTTTTGATCCGTCGCAATTTTATCGTCTACGTCTTTTTTCCTAGCTTCGTAAAGTATTCCTCGAGGACATTATGAACAATTGTTTTCCAAATACATGCTTACTCCTGGCTTTCCTCGATGACAGCGTTGACGTATTGAAGTAAGGAAATTGATTACCAGAACTGCATTTGGAATGCTTCATAAATATCTTTTTATTTTAGAAATACATTTTCGATTGATCGTAGGCTGAATTACACATGTAGTGGCTATCTTGTAAGGATGCCGCTAGTTTTTAACGGTGAACGTTGGCTGATATATTCAATGACGTGCGCTTTCTTCTTTTAATTTCTAGTAGATATAAGAAAAGTAGTGTTTCTTGAATAATTTTTTTACTTTGCCAAAAATATTTTTTCACATGTGCGGATTTTAATGATTTACTGCACGAAATTCTTGCATCAGTATATGAGTTTTTCAGATGCTCATTATTTTTAAAAATCAGTATCTAAAGCCATTTGCAATTAATTGAGGAAAACAGTCATTAATCATTTTATCTCGGCATGAAAATCCTCGTACTCTTACCCCATCTCTTAACCCCTCCGTTCCCGCCAACTTGGCATTTTCGAGGAATCTTCCGTCGCCCCCGCTCGCCTTTTCTCTCTCTCTCTCTCCTTAATACTCCTTCCCCTTTCCACCCTCCCCCGTGCCTCCCAACAACCTCCCTCGCCCCCCTTCACCTCCCACATAAGCCCTCCCCCACCCTACCCCTCTTCATCTCGTCGAGAAAGAGGGATGAGTATGAGGCATTGCAATTTCATCCCTCACTAGATTTTGACCCCTCATTTAAGTTATTTCCACCTCACCCCCCTCTCCTCTTTTCCACTCCCTCCAGCCTTCTTACATCCCACCCCCGCCCCCCCCCCCCGGCCGCTCTTCCGTGAAATCCGCTCTCGCCGCCCACCCCACCCGTATCTTTCCCTTTTCCCGATCTCCCCCTCCACATCCCCAGCCACTCACCCTCCGTCCCCCACCTCCCCCAGCCTCCCTAGCCATCCCCAGTGACCCCCCGACCCTCCGCTTTCCCGGACGCCCACATGCCCTCTCTCTCGGACTTTTCCAATATTTCTCATTTTCCAACCCTTTAGGAACCAAGTTATATCCTCTCCCTCTCCACGATAATTCTCCCCAACCAACCCCATCTCGGCCCTCCTCTAATTCTTCTTCTCCTCCCCAAACCACACTTCATCCCACGCTCCCATACTCGTTCGATAGAGCATTCCATTTTCTTATAAGTAATGTCAGAAACTCCATTCTCAACATCCAGTGCGATGGCCATTTTATTGCCTTCATCTAGCTTAAGTATACGAGGAAACTACATGCACATTATTCGGGTCCGTTATATTTTAAATTACTTCTCGTCGTCTCTAGTTACCATCGTTATATCGAATGTAGTTAAACGATTGGATTTCTAAAGAGTCTCACGTTTTTCTGAATCAACTCCCCACTAGTCTGAAATTCGCAAAAAACGTAAAGTTGTTCCGATGATTTTCTACCAAGGGAGATAAATCGGTACACAATGAAGCTTTTGGCAGCAGGACTAATACATGGTGTTCGCAAAACAAGAAAATGAGAGCACTTAATTGACCTTCAAAGTAGAGTAGGTGAGCATCGTAATAAACTGGATAAAAGAAATACTTAAATGTCTGCTTAAGTGATAAACAAAATTTTTGGTTCATCAGAAATCACGTAAAGTGAAACCCTTAACTCAAATTACCAGAATAATAGGTGTGAGCAAAAGTTAACACCGTTCAATCGAAATAAATTAAGTTAGAATGATTTTCTCGTCTTAAGAATTATGGTTCCAAGTATTGTTTGCATTCACGAATTATTTTTCGAGAAAATGTTCATTCCAAATTTTGGGTGATCAAGAGAAAAGTTTTTTATTTTCAATCTAATTTTCAGTATTAATAATATATCCTGCATTGACTGATTCAACTATCAGAGGTAAATACTTAAAAATGCAGGCTGGATTAAATGCGTGAATAATATTTAGTTAGATCTTTCCAATACTCCTTTACGTTGAGTTAGTGATATGCGGCCTCTTATTTTAAATAAGTAATTGCGTAGCTGAGTGTTAGGTGCCTCAGGAGAACAGTTTCAGGGGGTAACATTACCGGGAACTTTGTCTTTCTTCTTTCTATCTAATTTGGCATTCCCTAGATTTCATCACCGCTGCTGAAGCCATGTAAGTGCTGAACTTTGCCAACTTTCGCCCCAACAATTGCTTGGGAATTGGAGTGGCACATATTATACATAATGTATGTACTGCGCGGTAGACTGACGTACATGAGCACATCATTATTTCTTTCATTTCCATTATATATATCTTCCCGTTCTCTCAAAACTCATTTAATTTCCTGTCCCATCTTCTCTCGCCCGTCCTCTTCGTAACTTCGCAAGATAACTCCTTAAGTTAACTCCTTTCAAGATAACTTCTTTAGCCAGAAGACTCAGCTTCTTTGAAGGGAACGCGAGACGATTGCCTTTTGTGACTTTTGTGCATCCATGGTTTCTCTTCCACTTGCTGGTTTCTTGGTTTAGAGTGCTTTCGCGTCCTTGTCTCAGACAAAATTTGGCAACTCATTCTTTTACCCATTGCTTCGGTCTTCGCCGAAAGTTCTTACCCCCCACGCCGTGTACTGTACTTGTAATTACTTTATTTGAGGTTGACGTAAATAGTTGTTCAGGGAAAGTTTCAAATAAAAGTTTTTGATAGCCATTCACGACGCTTAACTAGGAAATGAATACATCTCTACAAAGCCAAAAATTTAGAAAAAACTCGAAGAACCCGTTTTAAGAGATTCACTGGAGATCACTCATCTCATCCTCATCAATCATATTTACCTTTATTTGTTAAAAATGTGGGTACAAAGTCCTGAATTGATATATATGAAACAATTAAGAAAAATATAACCGATGGAAAAATTATTAAAACATTTATTTCCTATTCAAAAAAATGAAATTATATTTCTTGCTCATCATTATATTTATTGCTGTTAAGTACTAACCAAATTTATATTTTTCTTACGTACATCACCCTCTTGGTTAAACTGTGTGGTGTCTCAAAAAAAAGTGAACACCTATAATTTTGCGAAAAAATCGTCGAATTGAAAATCGATTAAAGTGATTCATAATTGTGAACACTAGTTATCGCTATCTGTTGCACGATGCTGATACTGAGAGCAACGTCTCTTTGCATATTTTAGCACAACGGGGAATTCTTGAACTTACAAATAGTATATGCACCTTCCAAGGGAAAACGAGGCTTCACTAATTTTAAATTAATGGTCAATATTTTAAACGTAAACAACTAAAAGGATATACATATATTTTTGGGAAATGAAAAATACGGTTGAAAGTACCCATTCATCTTCATTGCTATTAAGGTAGTAATTACTTCCATGCCTTTGTTATTCCGCGCTCCTTGTTAAATCCAAGGGAGAAAACATTTTCCTCCCCGGTGTGTTTCTTCTGCTGTATCCGCGTCTTCCACCGTCGAAGCCGCGCCCCTTATCTGCTTCTCTCAGGAACCCAAAGAGGACTCCTCATCCCCGTTCTTCACACTCTCCCTCCCCCGGTGTATTCGCCGTGGGCGGCAAGCACTGTTTTTTTTCCTCCCGCAACCGCCCTCCTCGCCAACTCCTCCCCCTCCCACTTCCCTCTCCGTGACGTCGCCCGATAGAGGCTCTCCTCCGCTTGCACATCCCCCCTCCCCTACCTCCCTCGGAAGCATTGGACCGAGTCTTTTCCTTGCTTTCTCTCTTTCCTATCCATCCCTCTCTTGTTCGTCTCTTTGCATCCAACCCTTCAAGCCTCCCCGCCAGCCTCTTCACCTCGTTATGCCTCTCCCGCCCTCTCCCAATCTCCCCAGTCGGTCCTAAAAGCAGAAAGTGCTCCCTTTTAGAGACGCCGGCCTCGCCCTCCTTCTCCCACCTCGTGCCACACCCCATCCGACCTCTTTCGCACTCCTCTCTTCATCTTTTCTCCCTTTCTCTCTCCTCCATCTTTCGCCTCCTCCTCCTCCTCCTACCACTCTCAATTCCTTATCTCCTCGCGGGCGCTCTCAAAAGTCTCCCGCTTACTCCCGAGCTCAGCTCCCAGTCACCTCATCCCTATTTCCTTTTCCTTCGAACAAATGACTACCGTGGCCCACCTCTCCCCTCCTTGGCACCGCACAACCCCCCCTCTTTCTCCTTCCCTTCGCCCACCCCTACGAAATGGCTCTTCCGACTCATTCCTCACGAGCCTTCTTTCAACTCCCTCCACCCTCCTCTCTCCAAAGGGCTCATCCCACTCCCTTCTTAAAGAGTCGCGGTAAAAAAAAACCGCCCACTCTTCTTTCCCCGTCCGAACTCACCCTCCTCCTGCCTTCCTCTTAAAACCCTCCCTCCCGACCCCCACCCCCTCCCAAATCTCCCCCGCAAACACAACGAAATTTCTAATCTCGGCGCTCCATTGGCCGCGATGAGGGTCACGTGGGGGGGACGGTAGCTCGTTCATTGGCGGGGTTTTGTACGTGCGGAGGGAAAGAGAGAGATATGAGGTGTGGGTGGAGAGAAAGAGAGAGAGAAAACGCCTTCCTTTGCCATCCCCTTTTTACCCTTCCCTCCCCCTATCGTCCTTTTAATACGCCCTCCCTTCAACCCTACTTCCACATCCTCTCCCACCGCCCTCAAGGGGAGAGAAAAGCTCTTCAAAATGAGGAATGAGGGGGCCTCTCTCTCCTCCTCTATCTCTCTCTCCGAATTCCCCGTCTTCTTCTTTTCCCTCGTGGCGGAAGAGGAGGGGGGCGGCGGTAGCCAGGTAGCCAGCCTCGCCCGTGTGTCCGCCAGAGGGGCGGATCGCATCTTCCCGCTCCTCACCCTCTTCCGCCGCGCCACTCGCCGCCTAAGTGCTCGGCTACTTCTCAACATCACACACAAACGCTGAGAATTCGCCGCCCGCTTCACCGTATCTTTTATGCATTCCCTTTCGCCTCTTCCTCGTCGACTTAAAATGCTCTCGCTGGCAGTCGCATGTGATTTCGCCGGCGGAGCATCGTCCTCTTGCCCGGTCCACTCAAACGTTCCAAGACGCGGTGCCCTCAGTTTTATTTTTAGTCTGATTCTTTTCTGTCGCATGGTCGGTTGCTGGATCCTCTGATTTACAATTTTGTGGTGCAACTGGATGAAGGAATCACTTGAAGAAAATTCACTAAATTTGACCGAGGACAAGAACAAACATCGAATTTTGCCACATCCTGAACTATTGAATATTGTAATGTAAAAAGACTTTTGTACCAAAATATTATGTTGGAAGTCATGTACTAATGCAGCAATTATTTTTTAAATCAAGTTTGAAAACAAAGCCTATAAAAATGTGCTGAGGTGCTTTTAAGATTTGATAGAATGATAGCGCCAAAAGCACAGAAAAGTTTGAAGGATCTTACGGAGTTATCAGGAGACCATCTCTTTTGTTAATAGATCAGGTCAAATGTGGAATTTATTATGAAGGGTACAATAGCTAGGTGAGTTGAATATTTGCAAATATGTAGAACTGGATCTATATAAGGGTGATATTCTTAAGCATATTTAAAAAAACCCTCTCTGCCATGGATTGTCATCCGTATTACAGTGTAACGTAACAACGACGCGATATTAAGTATTTACGTAATGTCTTTTTATTATCGATTTCGCGGTGAATAGGTATTACGAAATATTTCTTCTTTTGTCAATTTAGCAGCGGGGGACGCGCATTTAGCCATTATTGAAGCACATCAACTCTTAAGTTTATTATTGTGAAGCTCGCTTGGTAGCCAGTTAATTGACTATAGCAGCAATTATTGAAATTGAAGCCGGCTCCACGTCCGCAGAATCGAGACTTGTTTGGCGACAGGATTTCTTCCGGGACGCATGTGTGTCAGAGGTCGACGTTACCCAAAATTGAATGTATGCTACTATTTGTGGGTGAAGGGTAATATTTGTGTGTGAAGGGTAATATTTGCGTGTGAAGGGTATTATTTGTGTGATTAGTGATCTCACCCTATGGCCTTGAAGGAAAACAAAATATAAGTAAGGTGTAATATTTGGTAAGGGTAATATTATTTACAAAGAAAACCCCTTCACCCACAAAATATTACCCTTCACTTATATTTTGTGGGTGAAGGGGTTTTCTTTGTGATTAATGAAATCATGAATGGCCGGAAAGCAAAAGGTGAAATTTACAATTGAAATAGAGTATTAAAAAGAGTGTAAATGTTATATTGTGAAGGGCGAATTGTACCTAGGACAAGAAACGGGCATATCAAATCAAATTTTTGCTTCATATAAAGGAAGCTTAATTAACGAGATAACTTAACTCTTGTTTTCATTGTATGTTTCTGGCGCCCTACAACAACCTATTGAGATAAAGTAAATATAATAAAAAGTAGAAAGAAAGGATGAGAGTCTCTCTTTTACCACAGTTTACCTAATTTTGATTTAAAAACGTTTTCATGCCATCACTAAGTGAAGGATTATACATGTATTACTAGCTTTTAATGTCAGCAGCATAGTGGTCACGGAGTACAAATGCATTGATTATTCCGCGGAGAAAATATGAAGGCATTTCAAAGATGCAAGGCACCATAACAGGCTCCTAAGTACTTTTTATAGCAGGGTATTGTTCGAATCACAATAAGTGTTGGGATTTATGAAACTTTAATCCCAAATTAGAAAACATAATTGCATAGTTATTAGTTTTTAGTTAGATTATGAAAATTTGCTACATTAATTTATTATTTTATCTTCTTTTCTTCTTGCGTGTAGTCTTCTTCTCTTGCTTTACATGTTCATTTTTCATCTTTCTTTACATGCTATTAGGCTTATGGTTCTGCGAGTAATTATTAAATATTTTGCGCAACAGTTTCGCCGTGCTATGCTTCCGGCTTCGTAGGGCTTTTAAGAACAACAATGGTCTTTTCAAACACAAATAAGCAATTCCGACAGTTGATGATTTTGAGAAGCAATACATTGATTTCGAAGAAGTCTCTTCCAGTTATAAGGCAGTTTATAGCTATCCTCTCTATTAATATTTACTTTGAATAGTTATTGACAACTTTAATAATACATTGGTTAATTTCCGGAGGTTTGGCCATGTCTTTTTTAAGAAACTCAAAATACTTTTTCCGCCGACGTTTCGCCTTTTCATTAAGGCTTCTTCAGGGATCAAAGGATTAACTTTCTTACTGCATCAATGGTAACACAAAAACAAATGGTTTTTGTGTTGCCATTGTCGCAGTAAGAAAGTTAATCCTTTGATCCCTGAAGAAGCCTTAATAAAAAAGCGAAACGTTGGCGGATAGAGGAAGTTGAGTTTCTTAAAAAAGACATGACCAAACTTCCAGAAATTAACCAATGTCTATTAATATTGTTTGGTCTTTTTTCTATTTCAATCGCCTCCTTCGTGCCTAGTAGGGTTTAGAGCGCTGGGCTACCGAGTTTAAATCCAGGTGAAGGCTCTCTGAACGTCCCGTCCGAAAATCCTCGCGGTGTGATCTGATTGCCAGAACTTCGTGGAAAATCGCAGGTGACTCAGGAATAGGAACTGCCCCCCCCCACCCTGAATGTGTGAATTTCACACGCCAATGACTTAGTGTGGGATGAGCTCTACTCTCACCTATCAAAACCAACCTCCGGGTTGAAACACTTGAGTGAGTACTATAAGCTAACCGTTGCCTTCCTACAGAGTATAACTCACCCGAAAGAGAGCATATGCCGCAAAAAATAAGTGTTTGCGTTGGCGCTGAAGAATGAATAAATATCACCTAGGAAGCCAAATGTCCCGTGATCGCAGCACTAGAATTGCATTGTTGAAGGTTGGTGAAGGCCCCCTTGGTATAACAAGGTCTTTCTAAGCCAGGCGTGAGAAAAATGTTATTCGCAGTTCTCCATAAAGCGAAGTTGTCTCTGTCATCAATCATCGTTGACTGCCCGAGAATGAGCTAATGACATAGAAGGATGAAACATTTTTAACCGAAAATTTGACCATATTTATGACGATTAACTGAAGATAACTAACCAACTTCACTAGTAAGTACACAATTGGGGTTGCCTGTTGGTGGGTGGACACATTGGCAGACGAAAATTATATTAAAAAACGTTGCTTTGGTTTCCTGAATATGTGATTTGAATTGAGATTTCCAACTGAAGGGAATGATCAAACCATATAGAGAATCTTTCGCGCTTTTTTATTACCTTATCAATAGGCCGATAGGGTTTTTATTCCCTTTTTTGCAGTTCCTCTCGGTTCAAAGTAAAGAAACACATTTTCATTTTTAATTTAAGATATGAGTTTAAATATGCTTATTGCTTTCCATCATTTTGGAGATAAATATTTCAATGGCCTATGTATCATTCGTATGTTTTTACATTATGTCAAAATAGTACCCACGAATACATTTTATATTCAAATGATAGCTAATAGATGGGCTATTTTCACGATACTCAAATGTTTGAACACTAATTCCTTAGGATTCACCGGCCATTTCCTTTTTTTAGTTATTTTATAATGAGTAGCATTAGTAGCATATGAGGTTGTGAATAATATATTCCACATTACCTGCAGCTTTTAAGACTTACTAATTTCCAAATAAGGTATATTGTGTCTAATAAAGCATTTGTTTATTTCGACAGGAATATTAAGTATGTACCAGGGGATATGTTAAATTTTTATTTTTTATAAGGTGTCATCCCCTCTCAATTCCACTTCAAATACGTCGGTTTTCTTTGTAAGACTTCCTAACATTTGGTGTCAGGCTTGCATTCATGATTTAGGCATAAATGATATATCTCTGTGTGTAGTTTGGACAGATGTCTCTAGTTCAGGTACGAATTACTTTGCATATTTTTTTCCAAACCAGAGGTGCAAAAATGGTGCCTACGCATGCAAACCAATAGGACTTGTTCTGGCTCGTCGTGATCATTCCGTTTTTCACCGTTATAGTTTGACTTTCAATCCTAAGATCCGCCGGCGAGGAATCTACCCCGCCGGCCTCGGTGGCGGCGGGGTTAAGTCCTCGCCTGCCAAACCAAAGGGTTCGCGGGTTCGAATCCCGCCTGGGTAGGAAAATTTACACCTCCCAGGGCATGGTTGTGTATGTTCGTCAAACGAGTTGTATGGAAGAGAGGACTATTAAGTCCTAATATCGCTCGATGCAAGACCCCCAAATAAAAGATCAGTTGACAGTAGCCCTTTGTCCTAAACTGTACTCTACCAACTCTATTTTGCCCATTTAGCTCTTCTGTTGCATATCCCGACTTACCTTGCTCTTCCCTTTATATTTTTCTCTCGGCCTTCCTCTCGAACCTTTCCCTTTTATCAACTTTCCTATAAAATGTGGTTTCTCACACTGTTGTCTATCGCTGTATGATATAATAAGGCCAATCCATTTTATAGCAATTAAGTATCCTCGAAACTGCGTAAAAAGTGAGAAGATTTGCGTTAACATTTGGGTTATTAGATATACCAAGCGCAGTAAAGCGAGCGAAGTTGATGAGGGTAGCCAATTAAAATAGGCTTAGTTTCTTTTTCACAATCAATGAATTTCACGTAAAAGTATCGACTGATGTGTGTACCTTATTTGCGTTTTCCAATGTAGATGGCGCTTTCACTCTCCCATTCCCCTCTACCTTCAGAGTTTGTATGTTTGTCTTTCAATCGTACGTTCCCTGCCATTAGTCTCCATTGGCAAACCGTTCCACGCCCGTTGTTTTCCTTCAAATTTCTTATCCAAATTCGACGCCGGAATTCTCTTCCATGAGCTTGCTATCGTGCCGTTTGCGCACAAGCGGATCCAAACACCATTCCAGGCGGACCCTCCTTTTCCTCGCTCTTTCCTCCCCAACCTTCTAATGTTCCCTCAACTCCTCTTACCCCCATGATGACTGTCCTTCCCCGCTCCTCCTTCACAGTTTCTTTTCTTTCGCTAATGATTCCCTTCGCATCCGCCCTCTCCATTTGGGAGAAGCTCGCTGCTGCCCCCGGAGATTCCTCCGTCTCCCCACTTCCCCATTCTCTCCTTCCCTTCTCGCCCCCGCTATCCCATTCCGCACCCCCGAACAACCCCTTTCCCCCATCAGACCCCATATACTCAGACCGCTTTGCATTCTTCAGCCTCGTCCAACCTCTTGAGCTTTTCCTCCCCTCATCCTACACTACACCTCCACAGCCACCCGTCTTGTATTTATCTCCATCTTTGCTGGCTTGTTGTATTAAATTGATGGACTCGGATGATACTTAATGGACTATAACAACGCTAAGCGTGATGAAAAGAAAAACACACTGTGAAAGAGACCTTAGAAATTACGCAATAGTCGTCGAAATCGATCGATCAGCAGAAATTAGCGTGGCATTCCACTGAGTGTTTTTCTTTTAATATGCTTAATTGTTACATTTGCCTACTCTTCTCTTTACTTGGGAGTGAGTAAGCTGTAGGCTCACCAGCCCTTTTTCTCCTAAAGTTCTGTCCGGGTTGTCGATAAATCTCTCGATTTGCCTACCAACCCAAAATTCACTGCATTGTGAACATTTTTGGCAGTAACTCTGTGCTGCAGTTGTTACGCCAGATTTAGGGTAAAATACGTGGTATTTGCCTAATGTTAAAATAGATAATTCAGAAAGTTAGATTGGTTATCATTGCCGATGTGAAAGATAAAAATATCTAAATTTTTTCGGATTCAAGTTTTTTCGGTTTTTTGCTAGGTTACTGAAGCTGGCTAAGCATATAATATAGTTTAATGTGGGCAGAATTGTTTCCACTGAAAAAAAATGTCTGCTGATGACGTAGTTCTTATCAAGAATCGACGAGAGATCATACTAAGTGAGATGGGTCGTTTAATAATTGGTAAGAAGGGGGTCATTCTAGAAGGTTTGAAAATTAATGATGATTTATTGGACACTTGATTATTTTAAAATAACAAAGGCAAATAATTATTCTCAGCTAACATCCCGCGTCTAAAGCTTTTCATATTGCGATGGACATACTGAGTAACACAGACACCAGAACTCACATCAGGAATGATATTTGTAATGTGACGGATCTATGTTTTAACCAAAAGTTATTTTATTTTTAACTTTAAGTTTTATCAACAGAAGGTGGGCCATGCGATCGGATCACCTTTTCCACTAATTTTAGTGCACATTTTATAGTTAATTTAAAATCTAATCTTTTGAAGTCAGATCACCCATTTCTCAGGAATATTTTATGTTGGTATCGATACGTAGACGATATTTTATGCGCTTGGACAGGCACTTTCCGGCAATTGGATAATTTTATATTATTTTTAAATTCTCTTTATAATGCCATCAATTTCACAATAAAAATTGGGGGAGATAAAATTAACTCTCTAGTCTTGGCAATCCGGATTAAGGAGGGAAAACATGATTTAAAAAATAGGAAACCGAGTTTCACTTATGCAACAATACCGTGTCATCTACTGGCAACTACTCGTGTCATCATAATATACATAATACCGAATCATTTAGACCGTGGATCTACAGACTGGTAAATATCTCCATGTGTAAATCACATTTTAATAAGGAGTTAGAAGTGATCAAGCTTTTAGCCAAACGAAATGCGTTTGATGATACATTCATTATGATGTAAGGCTTTCCCGGTGAATGATGCTGATGAGTTGTGTTATTCAGGTTTCTGGTTCTGCGATTAAATTATTTTATATTATGCGACAGTTTCGCCGTACTATGCTGCAGGCTTCGTCGGGCTTTTAAGAACAAAAAAAAGCCTTTGTTCTTAAAAGCCCGACGAAGCCTGCAGCATAGTACGGCGAAACTGTCTCATAATATAAAATAATTTAATCGCAGAACCAGAAACCTGAATAACATAAACATGAGCTGCGAAAATCTTTAAAAAAAATGCTGATGAGTTGTTCTCGGGTTTCCCACCGGGTTAGGCTCTCCATGATTGCCGACGTTTCGGCAGGAGACTTTCCTGCCATTTTCAAGGCTCTGGAACGTAAAGCTTAACACGGTGGGAAACCCGAGAATAACTCATCAGCGATAAATTCATTGCTCAACTACTTGGCATAGCGCTTAAAAAGAACAACATAAATAATCTAGCACTAATTTCTCTGAGCATAAATAGTCCTAGGATGTGGTGTGTATTACCATTTATTAATAAAAAAACATATACATTACAAAATTTAATTCCTAAGGACAAGATGAGTTTGTTTATAATCCCACTACGCTTGGTAGACTTTTGTTTAATTCTAAAGACCGAACGGGTTATTTTGATCGGAGTTTTGTGTACATATTAATGCAATGATTGTGATATTCTATGTTGACCAAACTGGCATAAAGCATTCTGTACGTGTTAAAGAGCATAGGAGGCGTTTTTATAAAAAACGAGGACACTTCTGGATTCGCAAAATATCTCTGTGAAATGTGCCATTCCGGTGACTTTGAACCAAGTATTTGCTTAAAACAAAGAACTAAAATTGAGTCTGCCAGAAGAGACAGCTAAGAATCTACTACCTCAAGCACCAGTGTCTCCTAGGATTTATGGGCTGCCCAAGATACATAAGGAAGGAACACCACTCAGGCCGAATGTCAGTGCAATAAACTCTCCGACATATTCATTCAAGTATTCTACCAGCTGAATGGTAGGTTCTAGGACAGTCCCCATTTTGCATCCCAACATCATAGGCATTGTCTCACTTTCCCTCCTAAGGATGGCCCGTTATTAGATCCCTCTTCAACTCTTCATACCTTCTACCTCCTCTTATTTCATCCAGAATTTCTATCCTCTTCCTTCCTCTTCCACGCTTCCCCAGTGTTCTCTCCTCCATCCCTCTCTTCTGCCTTCTCCGAACCTCTGCCACGAGCTTCCTCTCCTCTCCGACCATACCCAATACCTCTCCTCGTTCGTCTTTCTCGCCATCCAGTTCACCTTTTCCATCCTTCTCCAAACCCGCACCTCAAACACCTTAAGTCTACGCACATCCTCCCTTCGCAATGACCAAGTTTCCGACCCATATAGTGCCACGCTCCATATTAAAGTTTTCACCAGCCTCTTCTTTACGTCCCTTCTCAGACCCCCCTCATCAATTCCCTTCTCTTCGAAAATGCTTCTTTAGTGAGCGCAATTCTTTATCTGATGTCCTTACCACTAAACCCGTTCTCCTCCAAAATACTACCCAGATACGTAATCTGCTCTGTCTGCTCTATATTCCACCCTTCCACCCTTATATTCAGCCCCGCCTTCTTACTTCTAGAAAATCTCATTACTTTCGTTTTCTTGTGATTGATCTTCATCCCATACTTTTCGCACTGCACCTCTAATGCATTCACCATTGACTGTAACCCCTTGGCCGACTGACTAACCAATGCTTGATCATCTGCAAATCTTACTGATTTTATCAGCTCTCCTCCTACCTTTATTCCTACCTCCTCCTCCCCCCATGCCTCCCTTTCCATTTCTTCTGAATACACGTTAAAAAGCAACGGCGATAGGATTCACCCTACCGCACTCCCCGTCATGTCGTAACCCATCCCGATTGGCTACCTTAACCTGCGCCGTCTGGTTCATATACAAATTCCGAATCAGATGCCTGTCCCTCCAATCGACCCCTAATTTCTCCAACACTCCAATTAATTTCATCCATTCCACCCGATCAAACGCCTTCTCTAAATCTACGAAGCATGCAAAAACATCCTGCCCGTACTCTAGGTTTCTTTCTACTAGCGTCCTCATCACCGCTTTTGCGTCTCTCGTTCCCGTCCCTCTCTTAAACCCAAACTGGTCGTCACCCAGGCATTCATTTGCCTTCTTCTCTAGCCTTCTGTTTTGAATTCTCAGAACTACCTTGGCCACGTGGGATGTTAAGTTTATTGCCCTATAATATTCGCACGTCTTTGCCTTACTCTTCTTTGGTATAGGAATGAGTACAGTCTTCACGAAGTCTCCCGGCCACATTCCATCCTCCGAATCCTACGAATAAGCGCAAAACGTTTTCCTCTTCCGTTTTTCCCTATGCTCTTTAAAAACTCTGCAGGTATGTCATCTATTCCCGCCGCCTTATTCCTTTTCATGTCTCGTAGAGCTCTTTCGATTTTGCTATCTAGGATACATGGTCCTATGCCATCTCTGTCGATATCGTCTTCCCTTTCTATATCTAACCTATTGGGCCTTATTTCTTTACCATAGAGCTCTTCAACATTCTCCTTCCACCTCTCCTGGATCTATTTCGGTTCTACGATTACCTTTCCCATCTTGTCTGTTATCGTTGTAATTCCCCTTCCCTTATTACCACCCGTCAGTTCCTCTACTTTCCTATATAATGCATCTGTTCTTCCCTCTTTTTGGTATTTCTCTAACGAGTTGATCTCTTCTCTCCACCACGCCTCTCTTGCTTTCTTTATTTCTCTTCTAAGCCTGTTATTTAACTTTCGGTATTTTCTCTTACCTCGCTCTGAGTTTACGCTCTTCCATTTCCTTCCCTCCTCCATTTCCTTCTCTCCTCCATCTCCTTTATTATTTACTTCGTGATCCACGGTTTTCTAATTTTAGTTGCACTCACTACCCCAACTGTTGCTTTCGCCGCTTCTAAAATTCCATTTTTCAAACTTCCCCATTCATTTTCCATTGATCTAACTCCATGTTCCTCACCCATTATCTCATCCACCTTCTCTCTATACTTCTTCTTCATTTCCCCAGTTAATGCCTCCGTATTCCACTTTCGTACCCTCCTTCCCATTCTTATCTTTTTCAGTTTTACCCGACATTTCATGACTAAGAAGTTGTTGTCTGCGTCTGCATCAGCTCTTGGATAAGTATGCGAGTTTTTAACACTATTCCTGTATCTGTGAAGAACCATTATATAATCTATCTGGAACATATCTGTGCCTCCCGGCTTCTTCAAAGTGTACCTACGTCGAGGATGATGTCTGAACCATGTATTTGTAATTACTAGGTTATTTCTACGGCAGAATTCCACAGCTTTTTCGCCCCGGTCGTTTCTCCTTCCTAGCCCGTAATCGCGTAGCTCCCGCCCATCTCTTCCTTCGCCCACCACTGCGTTCCAATCCCCCGTTACTACTAAGTGCTTACTCCCAGGTATCCTACCAATTATTTCCTCTAGCTGATCGTATACCCAATCTACCTCCTCCTCTTTATGATTAGAGGTAGGCATATAAACCTGGATTATAACTAAATTCCTTGGATCTGCCTTTAGTTTCACGACAATTATCCTATCACTAACCTACTCTGCATACACTACTTTTCTACCTATTTTCCTATTCATTACGAATGCAATCCCGAGCTGACTTTCATTCCCTCCTCTATATATTAATATAGAGTTATCGCTCCAGTAGTCCCCGTCATCCTTCCATCTTACTTCACCCAGACCCATAATTTCTACACCCACCCTCTCCATTTCTTGCTTTGTATTCTCTAGCTGCTGGGCACGACGCCCGACCCTCTGGGCCGAGTCCTGTAGTTGCCAGGATTCATTATCATTTGAGAACTGTCCATGATTTCAATTTTTGTTTTAATTGAGATAGTATTCCGTGTCCTTACTCAATAGTGTTTTTTACGTGACACCATCACTTCAGAGGCCGCCCCACTGGGTCAGACGCCTTTTGCAGCCGCCTTACTGAGGTACAGACGCTGCGCGGACTACCATTCGTCTGTCTCCTAACATTCGACCAATCTGGCATGGGTTACCCTACCAGGAGCATTGCTCCCGCCAGTGCAGCTCTAGTGGTCATCGGAGCACGCAAGCCCTTCCACCACGACAAGTTTGTTGTCCAAGGGAAGGGTTTCGACATATAATGTTGCCTAATATCTAACGGGCGTCCTAAAGCCATTCCTGGGCCTTAGTGAACACCATGTGAAGAACTCACAAGAATTTGTGAAAAACCTTAGGGATATTCCTTTAGATCCGACTGATTTGATAGTTAGTCTGAACGTGGTGTCACACATCACTTGGGTTCCTCTTGCTGACATATTGAGACTTCTGGAGAGTAAATTTTATGCAAAAACGGTCAAGCTTTTCATCACGTGCTGACTTCTTCCTACTTTTCTTTTGAGGAGATTTTCAATGAGCAGAGGGATGGGGTCACCATGGGATCGCCGTTGTCACCGGCAATAGCTAACTTCTACATGGGAGATTTTGAGAAAAAAGCTCTCAATTCAGCTCCCCGCCGTCCAAAATGTTTTTTCCGATATGTAAACGATTCTTTTTTAGTTTGGCCACATGTTACAGTTGCGTTACAGGAATTTCTAAACCACATGAACAACCTACACCCGAGCATCACATTTACCATGGAGAAAGAAGAAAATGGCCAAAGTTCCCTTCCTTGACATCTTAATCCGCAGGAAAGAAGATGGAAGTCTAGGGCATAGCGTTTATCGGAAGCCAAATCAAACAAACCTGTACCTCAACGGACAAAGCCACCACCATCCATCGTAAAAAGCCGCCGTATTATCTACATTGGTTCATAGAGGGAAGTTAATAGAGCATAAAATGAGCAACCCAGCCGAGTTGGACCACCTGAAAAGAACATTTTCACAGAACGGCTATGGCAGACAACAGATTTTTAAGGCCCTAAGTAATGCAAATACGAAACAGGAGAGTTGTTCGGGGTAACCGCCTGAAAAACCATTGGCCAAAGATTTAATCCCTTATGTTGCAACCATATCTGGCAAGGTCCACCGAATTCCACGACGGTATAGCATCCAAACTATCCACCTACCACCACCTTAATTTAGGCACCGACTGGTGGAGGCGAAGGATCCTATCAGTCTGAAGACACCAGGAGTTTACCAGATTCCATGCGAGTGCGGAAAAGTATATGTGAGGGAGACAGGCCGAGCGGTTGAGACGAGGCTGAGAGAGCACCGAAGGCATTTTAGATTAGCGCAACCAGAGAAGTCGGCAGTGGCGGAACACAGCATCAATGAAGATCATGCCATTTGATGGGGAGATGCAAAAATTCTTTGCCGCTCACAACGCTACTGGGACCGCATAATCAAGGAAGCCATGGAAATCCGCCTTAACCCAAAAAAATTCAATCTGGATACTGGCTTTCATCCGAGCAATACATGGGCATCTATTTCCAGGTCCGACAGAAACGATAAATTAAGAGAGATATTTTGCCGAACGGATAGGTATGGGAATTCGTTTTTCCCCCGAACAATAAGGGACTTTATTAGGCGTAATTTCACTAGAGCGTTTCCTTTTTATATGTAAACGGCTGGTGTCCTAAAACCCCCCGCCACACGCCTATTGAGGCGGCTTGAGGGGTAGTATGTAGATGTATATTAATTTGCATGAAAAACATAATGAAAGAACAGAAAATATTTCAAAGGAACATAAGCCAATCAGACGACACCTGAGCTTAATTGTTGGACTCGTCAAACAGTCCATTCATTTCAGTGTAAAATCCTACATAGAGAGAGTAACACATCTTGAGAATGGAAAAACGTCGTTTTCCGAAACTTCTGCCAATATAAAGCCAATTACCTGGTGCAGAGCCCGAGAACAATACCTGACATAAATTGGACTTCACTGAACAATTTGAGATAGTGATAAGCCCTGATAATATAATGCTATGTGACATGTAAGGTGTTCCCTACCCATTCACTCCTCCTAAAATCTTCCTTCAACGTTGATTTATCATCTTCAGTTCAAGTTTACCCCCCCCCTTCTTTGTCCGCCCTTATCTTAATCCTCTAGCACTTTTTTCATAGTTTTGTTTTGGCGAGGCAAATGTGTAGTCGGTTTCTCTCTTCACTCGCCTCGTCGCTCGCCTCGCCGCTAGTTGCCCTCGCACTGGTAGCGGTCTTTGGGGACGAGTCCAAAGGCTTGAAGGGACGAGGTGAACTCGATGTTCACACAGTCGCTGTTCAGTTCGCAACGACGACGTTTATCAACACGTGTTTCTTTTTCATTTAAAATTGAAAAATGGAGTGAGTAAAATTTACTGACGACCAGTTATTGATTATTATGTCATCCATAGGGTAGCAGGAATTGTTTAACGCTTTATAAAATACTGCGGGAAATATGGAATGCGGGTTATTAATATGAAAACCTTAATAAAACGTAATGAGATTCTCTGTGACAAAGAAAGTGAGGCTGATTATATGAGTAGGAGGTCACAAAAAAGAGCAGGTTGACCATTTCAATTGCTTAGGTAGTGCGTTAGAAGAAAAATGGCATAATAGTAAAGACTTTAATATGATAATAACTTTAGAAAAGGTGTCATTCACAAATAGGAGAGAATATAGTGTGTACCTTATGTAAGAATGTGTAGAAAAGACTGACAATGAGCCTAATATGGAGTGTTGTTGTGCTATCAGGTTATGCAATTAAACGCTATTCATTGAAAAGGCTTTTTTTTATAGCGATGTAAATGCTACCATACTCGATTTAAATGCCATTGGTTTGCATTATACAATATCAAAAGTAATTATGCAATAAAAAGCCGTGTACGGTATTGAGTAATCCCAAAAATTCAATCTAGAAGTTTGGTGATAAATATAAGAAATGTAGTGTCTGGTATTTCCATGAAAGCTCTCAGTATTGAGCAAATTTAAAGAGCAGGCACATAATCCATTCATTATTCTTATATTCAACTATTGAAAGGTACATATGCAAGCTATATACAAACATCCTAATTAGGAACAGCGAGAGGGGATTTTGAAATTTTGTTATCAGATCCAAAAGGGCATTCCTACGATGAAAGATCTAAGGCTTTCCTGGCGTGTAGCGGTATTCGTGGTTCTTCGGGTGAAATTCCATGAGGATGATGAACGACTCGTTCATCGAAACGCGGGCAGAAACGGAGCAGAGTTTGACCCGGTCGGAAACACAAAGAACCACTGATTCCTACGTTTTTCCTTCAGCCCTTATTCGAAGATTTTATCAGGTTTACGAGATTACTTCAATGTTGTTTTGGATACTAATCATTAGAAGAATCACATAATGCTACTGATCACGGTTTTAAGAACCTATATTCAAAATTTATTAACGGTGAGCTACAAACTTACTACCTTGACTGGATAAGGTTCGGTAAACTGGCCTAAAAATCTCGGTTGTTTTAAGGGAGACGACGACGTTAGGTGGCTTTGTTGTCAAGGAAAGGTATTTGGGAAAGGAGAAAGGGCGGAGAAAACTCTGCTCCTGAATGAGGCTTCTCTCAACATATGACGACAAGTGATCAACATTTTAACGTGCCATCCAACGGATGGAATTCATACTGGAATTGCTCATCACATGGCATTTAAATAGGGCACGGTATGCAAAAATGAAAATACTTCCCTTATACATCATATCAACATTGGTTGATTTGATGCACGAGAGAAGTGACCTGATTACAAAAAGCCCTCAAGCATATTTAATTCACGAATTTAATGTGGGATATGGGCAGTTTCCTACAAAATTCTATCTGTACTTTTCTCTGAACTGTTTGGCCCAACATTACACACAGGAGTGGCGTGGCCAGATCGGGAGGGCGGGGATTCCCGCCCGGGCCCTTGTAAACCTTTGCCCTTAACGACCTGAAACGCTTTTTTAACGCAAAAATTTTTCAGAAGGGGGAGGAGGGGTCACAAAAACCGGGCCCCTCTTGACATGCAGCGGTCTGGGCCCCTGAGCACCCACGCCGCCCCTGATTACACATATTGAGCAAATCCAAAAGTCTAAGTCATATAAATTCCGTTTAATTTTTCCTGTCAAATTAAAAATAATGGTTTATTAATTTTTTATTAGGCAGTATAATAATGGTTGGAATCAAACAGGCTGATGACTGAATCAGGTTTACCTTGCACGCATATATATGGAGGAAGATTCATTCGTTCTTAATAATATTAGTATAATCCGATACGATAAATACGATAATCATTTGAACCACGTTTAACTAAGACAAACTTGGTCTTACATTGCTACCAAGAAGATCGCATATTTAGGATGTGGAGTAGGACTACTCATGAACCACCTTTTTAACCAATAGCTGTTGGTCTTTGAAAGGATTCAATTAGCCTTTTGAATACGGTATGGCAGCATTTTTTGTAATTCATTAAGTGTACACGTTCCATTATGCTCTCTTATTGTTCCTTTGGGCTCCTAAATGACTTCCAAAACACCACAGTCACCTAAAATTGAATAAGAGAATCTTATCAATATCCTTCAACAACCTGTTGGAGTCGTCGCCGTAGCTTTAAAACCTTCTGGGATGACTCATATTGCAAATTATTTTAAATGAGAATTTTTTGTGGTTTACGATTTGAAATTACATATTTGTATGCTGCTTATGCGACACATCTATCCCATGGTGTGACGTTTTGGTATATTTGCGTGAGTTGGGGTATAATTGATTGGCTAACTTCGACGCACACATATTACCTGCCTACATTGCGAGCCACCGCAATTGCTGGCATGAGGGATATAAGTGCCCTGAGGTAAGTATTTTTCGAATTTTGTCTCGCTGATCAGACCAATTTCCTCCTTTTCAGTACCTTTTATTATTGGTTTACCCTCTGCAGTCAATCTATGAGTTGTTTAAAGTTATATCCGCTGCGCATGATCGAATACAATCAAAATCATCATCAAAGTGAACTGGGAGACGAAATGCCAGTCTCCATTTTTCAATTTGTCGGCAGTACATAAACGACCACTTTTATACCCGTTATGCATAGTGTTGAAAATGCCTTGAACTTACTCAGTATAATGAATTTTTTGTTTGTCTGGGTTAATAAAAAAATAATATTCTTGGAAAAAGGAAAAGCACTCTAAATTGTCTGACATACAAATTTGTACACGTTTTAGGGGCTAACGAATGAACATTTTTAATGTTACTTTTCAAATTAATAAAAATCAGGAGATCTGCCATAGATTTTTGCATTACATGTTAATGCAGCTTTGGCGACTTGTCATTTAAAGGATAAAACTGCAATGCTGGTGCCACGCCCAGGGGTAAATCTATCCGGGGGAATATGTAAGCATGATTTTTTCATTAATTTGGAGTGTACGGAAAACCTGAATGTGGAAATGCGTCCATTGAGGAAATGAAATAGCATATTATATGTGTGGATATTTCTTAACCAGCGGTTATCACTTACACTCCCAATTTCAACAGATTGAATTGGCGCAAAGCAGGGAATCCGAATCACATGATTTACTAATTGTAAGTAAAGCAAATGCCTGATTAGTGATTTAAACTTGCTTATTGTAAAGAGTATTTTTCTTTATCATTTCTTACAAAAGAGAATTTCTTATGTGACCATTCATTGCTGGTACATGCATCATTCACGCTGAGGGAAGAGTAGAGAAAATATTTTCATACCCTATCAGTTTCCCTCATTGTAGATATTTTGTGAAACATCGTATGTTCATTGAATATCTAGCTATAATATTTATGGTAGCAACATTTGAAACCACTGAAGTGTTTGATAGAAATGATAAATTATATTGAATTTATTTAGGCTGCGTAGGGATAGGACCCTACTTGAGAACATATCATGTCTGAACGGGGCTTAGAGTTTATTTTTATAGACGCTGAAGTACTAAGGCTGCTCTTAGGCATGGGAGAGAATTCGCGAGACAGAAAGTGAAGGGAATGCCGTGCTGTTGGCTGAATGAATATCCTTTCTCTTGCCTCCATCTCTTCTCTTTTTTACTCCCTTATCTGCTCTCTCTCCTCCACCCTCAAGCACCCTCTGCCATCCACTTCCTCTTCAACGATCTCCCCTCCTTTTATTCGTTCCTTTCTCTAATCCCATAATTCCTCGCGACTGAAATCAAACGAGAGCTGCCTGAAACGCAGTGGTTCATATTTAATAATTACTGTCGCCAAATAATAAGTAATCTATATATGCACATTTAATAACCTACCTTATTGGCTTACAGGACATTTCAAGGATATGTAGAAGAGGACGACAGAAGAGCAGCCATTATAGGAAAATGAATAAGGATTCGAGATCGAGAATGTATGGAATGAGAGGTTGGGAACGAATAAGTTGAAAACCACTCCTGTTTGCCACTAGAAGTTGTCATTGATTTCTCATTGTGAACTGAAGAAGGTAAAAAAATAAGCTAGCGGTTGCGGATCAACTTTGACTACTTTTTTGGTAGTTCAAGGTTCAATTCGTTACATACTTCACCTTAAAAGGGTATTATTTGCCAAAAACTCGGGTTAACAAAAAATTATTATTTGATGAGGGTTTACGGATTTTGTATTGATCAGAGTGTAATGACTCCTCAGAAAATCAGGACTCATAAGGATTATGGCTGTAGCATTGTGAGGAAATAATTTTTATCATCTTCAAAAATCCGCCTTGTTTTCCCCATCGGACATATTTTTACACCTATGGTATTCAAAATGACATACGTTGTTTTCCTCAACTTCTTTTTCAAGGAATTTATTTTCTCTACAATATTCAGCCTTTTTACCATCACATGCAATTCTCGCAACGAATTCTTTCTCGCAAAAATTTTTTTCGTACTCACACACAAGCTATACCACGTAATAAATACATGTACAACATAATTTTAGAGCAATAATTTTACATAAATTGCTCGATAATTGCCGCCATAGCTGAATTCCTCGGTGGGATGGATACTATTGCTGATCCCTTCGCTGGAGATTACACTGGGATTACATGGGGATTTTGGGTCACTGGTAGGCGTAAATACACATATGCAATCAATCAAATAGATATAAATATATATTATTCTAGCGAGTGTCAAAAAGTAATGGTGTTCTATCATGACCTCTGTTAAAATAAATTAAATAATATAACTTATAATTCCTTAAACGTAGATATAGTGTTTAGTTTTCCCTATAGTATTACAGAAACAAAACAGATGAATATGTGTTCACGATGAAAAATTATGAGAATGATGTTAGCAGGAAACTTTCATCTCACTCCAAGAAAATTAAGTTAGTTTCTTGGCCTCAGTTATAATCTCCTTAACTAGCATTTAGTTAGCAGCAATAAGGCGACTAAGTTAGCCTTGACAGGGGTACATTTAGATACTAATTGTAAGATCAACATTTTAATCATTTAAATTGAGCTGCCAGTATTGGAAAGGTAAAATGAAGAAACAAAATAATTCAAAAATAACGAACACATACGAAAAATTATGCCTAAAAAACGCTAATTAATTCGTTCAAAAAATTTTTATTTAAGTATTTTGCTACGTTTCGCTATGAAAAGAGCGATGCAGGTAGGTATTTAAAAATTACATATGCTTACAAAATTCCTTTTTGTTTGATATTCCTGCCATTTTTCTCATAAATAAGCGTTTCTTATGGAATTGAAAGGTGGTTACGTACGACTTACAGCATTTAAAGATCTCAAAACCTTCCATGCACACAAGTCTCTGTGGACTACAGCTTAGATTATTATAAAAATGGGGTAATTATTTAAATATTTATCCTTTTAAAAATTGTTTTATTCAATTCATATTTAGATAATCTCTATGAGCTTAAAAATATTTTCATATTTGCACATCCCAAACATGGTTACCCGTAGTTTCGTAATTACCTACTAAACCTGGGAAAACTATATTGATCTTAAAGAATACCGAGGACATGTGATTTCGATGAAATAAAATTTGGATTAGGTACATCCTAACATTATTCTAGAAAAAAATATCTTCATGCCACTTAAGTCTGGTGCCTCAAAATTACCTCGGTGAACTTTTTTCCTTCAGTCGCACGTAGACCTGCAAAATTTTTCATCATGATATTGTGGGTAATATAACGATGTAGCTAATATAATTTCACTTTTTAAAATACCTAAGTTTGAAAAATGATCATGGCTCTTTCGCTCTTCAAATTTGCTCCTGGGAGCCTCTCCGCTTCCCTACTCTTCCGCTGGCCGCTCCACCACCCCACTGTTCCACCACCCCCTCCCCGCCCTTCCCTCCGCTTCCCCCACCCCCCTTTTCATCAACCCGGTTTGCCGTCCCAAGTCCATCAATCCACATTTGGGCGCCTCCACCGCCTCCGTCTCCACCAGCCCACCCACCCCCCTCCTCCCACGCTCACCACCCCCACCCTCATAACCGGCGTCCCTCATTACTACCCGTCCTCTTATCTTCAGAGTCCTTGTTCCTGTGTCCCTTCTTCCCTTCGCTCACTAACCCTCACTACTGCTCTCTAAGAATCACTTTCCTTCACTTAACTTCATTCCTTTACCTATTGTAAGTGGATATCTATTAAGGGCGTTCAAAAAGTATTCCACAACAATTTATTTCTCTGGAAGTATAGGACATACAACTTTACAAATTGGGCAGTGCCTTAGTACACCCTTCAGTTCTACTGACTATTTTTCGAAGTAGTCTCCATCCGTTTCTTGAGCTTTACGCCGGCCTTTCGGAGGAGCACGTAAGCCCCCTTAGTACCTAGCCGGCTTCTGGTGGCGGAACCATTTTGCCACCGCGTGCAGACCATCGTCTTCGGATTCGAGGTGGATCCCACTCATTGTACCCATTAACTAACTGTGCTTTCGGTATACAGTGGCAGTTCTGTACGCATTCCACAAACGCTGATAGATTTTCCAGCGTTTTCTCCCTCGGCAACGAGAAACTCGATCACTTCACTCTGCTTGTATAGGTGTAGCAAAACTTGGTGGCACTCGCTTGTGAAGATCATGACTCAAAGGAATGGAAAGCATACATGAGATGTGGGTTGAAGCGGCCGAGTCTTTTTTCGGAGGACCCTATGGGAGTCCTTCGATAACTTTGCCCGCTTATCAACGCTTGGTTTACGGTCAGTGTAATCTAATCCTCCGCTGGTGTGTGCCACCAAGTTTCGCTATATCTATAACGTGCGTCACTGACAGCAGCCATTTCCAACACTCACTACCTCACTGCCACCTGGCTGCGGAGCTCACAACTTCGCACAAGAGAGGCGAAAGGTTTAAACAAGAATGCCTCAGCAATCCTGCCGCGTAGCATTGTTGGTGTCGTAGCAAGAAACTGTTGTGAATTACTTTTAGAACCTCCTCATAGTATCATCACTTGCATCATTGCAGATAGATAGATATTTAATGCGCAAAACTCATACATGCATTGAGGGTTTATCCAAGAATCACGTCACTCCTATAGAATGATGATCGGCAGAGTAGAGAGGGCAATAATGTTAATGGTAGTCCATCGGTTAGATATATTACGCATTGATTCGATCTGAATGACCGTAGAGGATGGATTCAGAATCTTGAGTGGTGGCACTGACGACGGCGGTGTATGAAAATCAGGAATGGGAAGAGTCGGGACAAATGCTGGGTATTGGGAATGAAAACTGGCGATGTGGCTTTGACGTCAGTTTCATTGTGGATGGTAATGCTTAATTTACGCATCCAGCCAGTGAATTACTATCTTCTAAGAGTGAGTAACAGAGTTAGCGTTAGAGACATTGGCAACAATGCATTATAATCGATTGACCGAGATAAATTGTGATCTTAATTTTTCAGTGAGTAGCATTTTTTCGTAAAATTTCTGCTTTTGGTAACACAAATAAAAAATGGAAACTCATTTATAATGATAGAAATGGAAATAGTTTTTTTTGCACGCATTTGAACTTAACCCTTAGTTTTACAGAATTCATTGTTACAAAAACGCGGTACAAAATTCCACTAATTATTTTATTGCTGTCGACCTGTGCCTGTTTTGTCTTGTAAATGACGCTTTAGTCGTCGAAACCGGTCGACAGCAATAAAATAATTTGTGGAATTTTGTACCGTGTTTTTGTGACAATGAATTATATCTTCAATTTCCACAAAGTATCGCCACAATCGATTCATTTGCTTAGTTTTACAGTTTGGTAATGATGATTTTTGTGAATGAAATCTTACCACAGTGATGCATAATCATTACCCTGAAGTGTTCTGCTCAGCATGCCAAACTGTCTACTTTTCATCTACGGTGCTGTCAATCTAAAAGCTTAATGTAGTAGCTAATTGTATCATATCCTATGTAAGCTGATGGTATTTCATCGTCAGAATCGTGTTTTTTTTATCTCTTGTTTTATGGTTGTAGTAATGGCAGTTTTAAATGAACTATACAAGAGGAAATGGTGATTTATGGAAATATATCGGCAGAGAATATTGTTCAGTATAATTTCCAATAATTTAGATTGCAAAAATGATATGGTACGCACTATCGCGCACGGGTGCGCAGGTATACACCAAAGACCGTGAAATTCGCCATGAACTAAATCATTTGACTTGACCGGGATTCGAACCGGAAATCTCCCAATTGCCGGTCAGGTGTGTAACTGGCTAACACACCTGACCGGCAATTGGGAATTTTTTTAATACTACCCCGCAAGCCGCCTCAATAGGCGTGTGGCGGGGGGTGTTAGGACACCAGCGTTTACATATAAAAAGAAAACGCTCTAATGAAATTACGCCTAGCGTTTATTAAAGTCCCTTATTGTTGGGGGGAAAACGAATTCACATACCTATCCGTTCGGCAAAATGTCTCTCTTAATTAATCGTTTCTGTCGGACCTGGAAATATAGTGGGGTCCTAATATGATGTTCTCCGTGTCGCTCTTAAAGATATCTATTCTCAATTGCTCAAGCAATCTAAGCCTAGCGCGCAGCCTCCGAGTCTCTAGCGGCTCCCACCCTAATTCGTTTAACATCTGTGTATTGCTGGTATATCCGGGTTTGAATCCAAATGATTTGGTCAGTTGATTTTTTCATGGCAAATTTCACCGCCTTTGGTGTATTGCTTATCATAGTTATTTATTATGTATTGTCTTCTTTCAGGAGATACATGTAAGTCAAATAAGTTGAAATTTTTATTATAACTCTTTGCCAACGTTTCGAAATTGCTGAATGGAGAAGAAGAAAACACAATAAAAAAGAGGTAATTAAAAGGATTCAACTAGATATTGTTATTTAGTTCAGTAGATCTGACGAAATGAAACAACACTGTGCGATTTTATTGTAAAATAAAAATTTCCCTTGACGTTTCGTGTGTTTTCCGCAATTTGCTACCGCTTTTGCAGACTACAGGGACAGCGCCTTCCCATCATCCACTTGGGCCCTCGTACCCTAACCGTCGCTTCTTCCTCCGTGCCGCCGTCTCCCGACGTCACTTCCTCCAGAGCCTTCCTCCACCCTCCCCCCCCGCACGCCGCCACCCCTCGACGCCCCCTTTGCCACCTTTGCCTACCTGCCACCCACCTCCTTCATTTATCCCCTTCACGTCTCCATTTATATTCTCCCTTATATATTTTACGTCGCCGGAATAACAAACTGCCGCTTCTCCTCCACCTGCACCGCCCGCCAAGTCCTCCTTTCTCTCTCCCCACCCGCTGTGTCGGTGAGAGTGGGGACATAAAAAGTGAAGCGGGGAGTTGGGTCTTGAAGAGATGCCACGACACCGTGCGTCATTAATAGCGAGCGCCTTAATGCGAGGCGCCTTAAGTCTCTCCGCCGTGATTCCAATGGCTCCCTCCTTTTCAGCTTGCCGGCGCAAAACGACGGGATCCGATAAAAAACCTTCCCTCCCCCGCCCCTTCAGCCTTCGCCCTTCCTTTCAAGCGCCAACGCGCAATGAGGGAATTTATGGGATAATAAGGGCCAGAATTTTAATGGTGTTTTATTGTCGCTTGCTTGGGAGGCAAAGCTGAAGTTCTCGTTGATTAATGCTCGTGTTTTAGAAGTTTCCTCGCTTCCCGTAAGGTAGGCAAAATATTTTCCTAAGGAGCGTAGAAATTTTATTAGCGATAAATTTTGAAAGGGCATTGTTTCCTTCCGATTAATCTCTGAAATTGTTGCCAAGTCATCAGGAAGAACGATGCCTAAATAATTCGTCGCCGCAGTCATTTCTGAGTTTAATGAAACAAATTATGTCCTAGCAATATTACGAATGAGCTGCACACGATAGTAGAATGATTTTAAGATTCGGAGTTATGCTACCATTAACGGTTACCATTAAAACTATGGGATCGTTGTAGAATATATTGAATATGTTTGTCGCTCCTGAGGCAATTAAATTTTATGTTGAAATTATCAGAGAGGATGGTAATTTGTTAATTACCATAATCGTACTAAAATAAAAATTGAAAGTGTCCACACTATTTTATTACAGTGAACTTGGTTTCAACGGGTAACCATAATTTTCAAGGACCTTGAAAATGACGCCTACCAATTAAAACCTGGGTTGGAGTAATAAAAATAAGTGTGGATAATATTTAAATTTTTAATTTCTTACGACTATGAAAATCTTCCACAAAATTAAGCCTGAGACAGTTTGTTTGAAAACCATAAGCTATGCATTTCATAGGCATGCGAAGTTTTACTGCTAGGCATATTACTATGAATCCCAATCGCAATCTTCACTCCTATCTTCTGGGGACATCTTACTTCCCGTGTTGGCCTTTTGCTCTTCCAGGCTTGCGTTAACGTTTGTGAGAGGAAGAACTTGTCCTCAGAAATTACATTCACCTATTTACCTCGTACATTTCCCTCATTCATGCATGAAAACTGTTTTTAATGCATTCGGTGATTCAACGAATAATTGTTTGGCATTGGTGAACTTCTTTGATATTATTCCACCGAAGCAGATTCCATTCCTATTTCGTTGCATGCTTTCAGTGTTTTTATTTTGCGAAACTAAATTCACGGTCAATTTTCAAATTGTATTTTATTATTGAACTTTTTTCTACTATATTTGACTGCTAATATAATGGACTATTTAATTTCTATTATATTGGATTGCCAATTTATAGCATGAAACTTCAATGAGTGGTACTAGCTATGGAGGAATGAGGGAAATTCACTATGAAAAACTCGTTCTCTCATTCGTTGAAGATGGAACTTGGGTAATTTAATTGTTTCTAAAACCCGGCCCAAAATCGGGGAATTTGAGTTCGTATCCAATCCCAGGTAAATCATTTCTCTCTATATGTGTTTCACCCACATAATGTAATGCCCAACTGGTGTACTATGCTGTTCAACTTTAAATATATCTTTGAGAATTAATGCATATCTCAGTTTTGATTTATTGAGAAATCCGTATCAGCTAATACTTTTATAATATCAGCCTTATAATTAAATGGATTGTCAAAAAATAAATTTTTAACATTTTCCTTTTACTCTTTTAGGAAATATAGATGATAACTTAAAAAATATTTAATATCGACAGCTAGCTATAAGGGGTGCCATTTTAAGGTTAGTTGAAATGTATGAAAGTGCTCGTAATACCATTCAATTGCCTTTAAATAAAGTGCTTAAGAGATCAGAAGAAATTATGAGTCATCGGAATTTCTAATTAGCATCATTATCAGAATTTTTAGTTATAGAGGTGAAGGTTTTTCAAGAATCGACAAGAATACGAGGTTGTGTGGTTATCGTTCGTACAACCATGGCATTTCAAGCTATCTTGCATAACCAAAAGACCACACGGCATCTAAGAGGTTATTTCGCATGCACGTATACATCTTGATAGCGTAGGCGATAGACGCCTATGTATTGCAACGCGCATCACGGTCTTCTTACGCGTGCTACTTGTAGGCTCTGAGTCGTATCATAATTGCTATTGCTGCTCGGGAGATGGAGGTTTTCTGGCGTGACAGCACGCTAATGAGATGCACGTGCTTTGCTCATGCAAATTTTGATCGGAGGGATGAGCATGTAGATGGGCATAAACTGCGTCATTTTCACGTGACATAATTAATACAAGCACAATTAATATGTATCCTACTCATCCAATTCTCTTATTACAATTGCTATCATCGGTTCATCTTATACATACTAATGCCATCATTGCATTTTATTAACTCACCGATGTCAGAGAGTAAATAAGTATTTTACTCAAATTCAATGTAAGTAAAACATCCAAATTACGGTAATCTGTTCCCCTAGACTCATGTAATTTTTTACAGACTCCTAGAATAAAAGTAGGCGGAAGAATCTAGCATTAGCTAGTTGTTAGTAGTCTATTATATATATGAAGGATTTTTGTACGTTGCCGAATAACCTTGAGATAAAAGAAAGTGCTGAAAATTATAATGATGGTTCATGTTAATTTTTTTATTGTTTTGCTGTATTGCATATCTATCATTTGGTCCACTTGGTTAATTTTTACCTAACTCGAAGAATGGAATAGGTTGCAATGCATTCCATTCCGGAAATAGCTTCCTTAGTTCTTTCTGGTACACAACCTTTTGCAAGAAAATCTCTACTTCTCATTTAACCCTTACCTATGTCAAAGGCAAGCTTTCTCTACGTTAGTCAATGGCATGGGTCCCCGGGTACCCACGTATGAATTTCGTGACAAACAGAGCTAAAATAGAAATATTTCTCGATTTTATGTACGCTTGACCGATATTCTCTTAGAGCATCGATGAATCATAATAGTGAGCACATTGTAATGTAGCTTAGCATGTTGCCTTCAAAACATATTAAGAGAAAGAAACATTGTAGTCACACAAGCGCACTTTTTGCTACTCAGCCAAATTCAGCTGCTCAAATTTTAAGTAGGGGGAATAGAAAAGTATTCAGTATCCATATTCAGATGCTGAAGGAATAGTTTGTGTGAGCACGTGGACATTGCTCGAAAATGGAAGAAATGGGCAGAGCGGAGTTTAATCGGTATGTTTATGTTTTTTATTTAGCTTTAAGTTATAGAAGTATGTATTTTTATGATTTTCCATGTATTTATGTTTTTTGTGTACGTTTCAAATGGCCCAATACTAAATTGGACAATAGTGTAACTCGTTGAAAAGTTTGCTTAAGTTACTGAAACTGGAAAACTACATATTATATACTGAAAAAAGCAATGAGGTACGCAAAAAAACAAGGAAAAAGAGTAATACTGCAGCTTCTGCTCCTTACAAGAATAGTGGAAGAAATATTTGTATGGATAATGTTTTCACGACGATACCACTTGCACAGTATTTGCTTAGTTCGAATTTAGCAACAGTTGGGACAGGGAGAAAAAACTAGCCGTACATTCCTAAAGCTATGGGTGCCTCGAAAGACAGGTATATGTAACTACTTTTGGATTTCTAGATAAAATAACACTCTTCGTACGGTCCAAAACGAAAAAAATCTGTTATTTTTTACCGAGCATGCACTTAGATACAGGGGTGGTAAAAAATGCAAAAGTGAAAACAGAAATAAATTTGTCTTATAATGAGTATAAGGGAGGTGTAGACACTATGGACCAAATGATAACCCGCTATTCTACACAACGGCGTACAAACAGATGGCCAGGAGCTATTTTCTACAACATGTTAGATGTCGCGGCCTTAGCAGCCTACATAGTTTATTATGCAAATAATAGCATGCTGAAGAAAATCATGAAAGGGGACTATTTCTTCGACAGTTAAGCGATGAATTAGCCAGGTCGATGATCGAAGTGCGTGCTGCGAATGACCGAGTAACGAGAGTACATTCAACGAGGTGGAAAATAGAATGCATCTTAGGAAAAATTAAACCCATTGTTCAAACGCCGCCTGGTGATGAAGACACAAGACATTCTACGGAGAGAAAAACTGTTCTTGGATGCTGCTACATGTGTAATGAACAACCAATAAAAAAACGGGAAGAAATTGTGAATCATGTAGTAAAACAGTTTGTAATAAGCATTAGGTAGATATTGACAAACACTTTGCTTGCAAATATATTTTATATTTATTTGATATAAATAAATATTACTCATTTCATATATAACCTTTACGTACACATATATTATCATTAATTAACATAAATCATAATATTTATGTTCTTAACAGCAAAAACATCATTATCATTATTTGGGTACCCGAGTACCCCTGCCGTGACTGGGAAGTATGTGTTGAAAATATTTTCCTATAGGAACCAAAAAACAAATTTTCTTCATGTTGGAAGCATATTAATTTAGTAAATCGGTTAGTTGAAGCTGGCCCTGGATTATTTAAAAAAATTCTCCTTAGAACATTAAAAAATTTCCAATTTCCGATCAAATGAGTACCCAGGTACCCTGCCATTGACATAAGGGTTAAAACTCATTGTACCGTTTGATTCTGTGTTACATTTGCTTTATAGTCATTTAAGGCCTCGTTACATGTTGTGTGAAACCCAAGAAATAGCCCGTTCGAATTCCGTTTTATTATCCATGAACCTGTGGAGGTAAAATCAAGAATATTGAAATTTTATTAAACAAATATTACTAAAATATAATTTAATTAAAATAAATTTTAGTTTAAATGAATTTTTACATTCATTCATTCATTACAGTAATCTACCGGTTAGAGGTAGGTTGTGATGAAAATCAGAGAATATCCAACGAACTCTTACATGTGCCGTGCCCTTTCTACCTCTAGTATTTCTTTCTTCATCTCAGCATAAGTCCTACCTTTCTTCATCCCGTCCATAAAACCGATTCTCTTCCTTCCCCTTCCCCGCTTACCCAACATCCTACCCTCTATCACGGCCTTCAGCAAACCATCGCCCCTCATTACCCCTTCCAGCCACCTACCCTGTCTTCCCCTAATCTCATCCACAAGTTTCCTCTCCCCGTCCACCATGTCAAGCACTTCCTCATTTGTCTTCCTTTCCGTCCAACGCACCTTCTCCATCCTCCTCCACACCCACATCTCAAAAGCCTTCAGCCTATTTTCGTCTTCCTTTCTCAAGGTCCACGTTTCTGCCCTAACAACACCACACTCCATATCAAGCTCATCACTAGCCTCTTTTGTACATCCTTACTTAAGGTCCCCGTCATCAGCTCCCTTCTATTATTGAACGCTTCCTTCGCTAGCGCTATTCTCCTCCTAATGTCTTTGCTACTATGTCCTCTTTCTTCTAGCGTACTACCCAAGTAATTAATTTGTTCTACTTGCTCCAGTTTGTGACTTCCTACTCTTATCACCAGCTTCGCTTTCTTTGTCCTAGAGAATCTCATTCCTTTTGTTGTCCTATTATTTATCTTCATTCCGTATTTCTTACACTGCTTTTCCAGTGCATCTACTAAAGTTTGCAGTCCTTTCGATGACCGGCTGACCAACGCCTGGTCGTCTGCGAATCTAACCGACTTTATTCACTGGCCTCCTACTTTCATTCCCACATCTAGCTCATCCCACGCCTCTCTTACCATTTCCTCAGCATAGATGTTAAAAAGTAAAGGCGACAATGGGCACCCTTGCCGTACCCCGTGACCTATAACTGCCCACCCTGATTCACCGTCACCTACGCTTACCTGAGCCTTCTGCCCCATATATAAGTTTCGGATGTGTCTCCTATCACGCCAATCTATTCCTATTTTCCCCAGTATCTGCAATAGTTTCTCCCAGTTTACTCTGTCAAACGCCTTTTCAAATCTACAAAACAAACGAAAACATCCTGATTATGCTCTATGTTTCTATCTATAAGTGTCCTCATTACCGCAATCGCATCTCTGGTTCCCCTCCCCTTTCTAAACCCAAATTGGTCATCGCCTAAATAGCGCTTTACTCTGCTCTCCAACATTCTCTTTAGTATTCTATCTATTTTGCTGCGTGCGAAATTAAACTGATTGTTCTATACTCCTCGCATGCTGACGCTTTCTTCTTCTTTGGGATAGGTATTAATACTGTTTTCACGAAATCCTCTGGCCATACTCCTTCCTCGTAGATCCTGCGAATAAGTTCGAAAAACGATTTTCTCCCCTTACTACCTAGGTTCTTCAGTAGCTCCGAAGGTAGGTTATCGGTTCCCACGGCTTTTCTACCCTTCATCTCTCTTAATACCCTCTGTATTTCAATCTCAAGTACCTCTGGTCCGAGGCTATCCTTATCTATTGTTCCTTCATCCTCTAGATCTAGGCTAAGGGGTCTATTCTCGCTGTCATATTGCTCCTCTACGTATTCTCTCCATCTTTCTTGGATATCTTCCTGTTCGATTAATATCTTCCCTGTTTTGTCCTTAACCTTTGGTATCGTTTAACCTCTCTTACCACCCGATAACATTTTCACCTTGGCGTACAAAGCACCCACTTCCCCCTCCTCCTGCATATTTTCTATTTCCTCACATTGTCCCTTCCACCAGTTATCTTTTGCCCGATTGGTCACTCGCCTGAGTTTATTATTCAATTCCTTGTACTTCCTCTTCCCTACGTCGGTGTTCACGTTTTTCTATATCCTTCTCTCCTCCATTTTCTTTATCATTTCTTCTGTAACCCACTGTTTCTTAACCCTCTTCTTTTCCACCGTTCCTATTGTTTTCTCTGCCGCTCCTGCGATGCCTGTTTTTATAACCTCCCATCTCTTCTCTATGGTTCCCATCCGCTTCTCTTCACCTATGTTCTTTTCTACCAACTCTTGGTATTCCCTCCTTTTCAACCCTTTCAATGCTTCAAGGTTCCACCTCTTTATCTTCCTACCTTTACAAAGCCTTTTAAATCTAACTTCACACTTCATCATCACCAAGTTATGATCCGAGTCCGCATCCGCCCCTGGATAATAACTTTGTTAAAAATAAAAAATAAAATTTAATTAAAATAAAGTTTCGTATATTGAATAAAAAATGTCCTCAATAATAAATAAGAATTAAAATATTAATTATTTAAAACGAAATTCAATTGCTATAAAGTTGATCAAAATAAAATTTTAATTAAAATAAAATTATTTTCATTTAATTATTTAAAAATATGCTTTAACCAACAGTGCCATTTTGAAATTGAAGTGTTTGTTGCAAGAACCAGGTCAGTTCAGATAATTTTTGAGCAAATGCAAAAACAAAGTATGACATCACTTTAAGTGGGTATACTTCTAGAAATTATCATAAGTAATTTCATTTAGTGATTACTGCAAGTTTTGGGTCCCATATAGGAATCGTTTATATTTTGAAATTAATTTCATTTTGATTTGGACATCTGGTTTTTGCGCCAAAAATTTTATTTGGCATATAATTTGATTCATTACCATTTAATTTGAAAATAATCATTATCCGGATGATTTCTCTCCTCGACCTCTCTATTTATTAATATTTTTCCCTGGAGATTATGGGGGTATATTATGAGTGATTAATGGTTAATACTCCTTTTTTGACCACGCTTCGTATATTTGCTACACTTTCTCAGGGCTGTGTCAGGATTGATTATGCATGTTATATAACATTCAACTACATTCAAGGTTTTCATATTATGATTTTTAAACTTTGATAATATCAGTTCATTAAAGAAATAATGCATAATTATATGCATGCTAAAAACATTACCCCAGCAAATGTATATCATTGCTAGCTTCAGCATGTCGCCGTATTTAGCCTTCTTAATAGGAAGTGGGCCATTGTAAAATAATTTCTCTGGAGAGCCAAGGTAACCATTTATTTTTCCTTCAGTGGGCTGAACTCGGACGTAACAGTTTCCTGTGCCTGTTGGCTAACATTTGTTATGTATTTGTGCCTTGAACTGTATTATTTAAAAATATATAAATAAAGAGTATACAAAATTTATATTCAGAAATTAAAAAAGATCATTTTATCTTACTCGAAACGAAGTTTTGAAGTGAATTTTGTAGTTTTTAATCATAGTTTAAGTAACAGGAACAACTGTAAATAACTTTGGCGACTTCCTAATAAGCCATTCTTTAGGGCTATGCAATCTAGTTACAAGCCTTTTTTATTTTAACTATTGCGGAAGTCCCTTTTTCAGAAAATATGTGTAATTTTACTAAATCGATTTTTAATGAGTTCGACTGTACAAATATCAGTATTTTATTTTTGTTTTATGATGTGTAGTTGTCTGAAAAAGTACAAGTTAGTTAGTATCAGAGGAAAGTACATTTTTCTGGTCCAAGCAGAAAAAAATCAAGACCATTTTTGTCATCACATACAGTACACATTTACATGTGTGCTGCAACAGTGTGTATCAAAATTATGCATTAATAATTACTTATAATAGAGCACATCTGTTGATGGAAGCATTGAATTTGGCAGATTTAGCTGAATATCGACTTAAATCGACAACATTTTTATTTTCCTTTTCCCTTTTAGCTTTCTTTCAATCGTTTATAGAATGCTTCGCTTGTATGCAGGTGTAATTTCTTTTCTGTTTCATGAATACACTTTTTTGTTATAAATTACCAATACAATCCGCTGTTAGTTTATTTGTGGAGTCGTGTTTTTCACAAGTATACCATTTTGGATTTCCAAATGCTGTAATTCCCTTGAATTTAAATGGCTTGGTGGTGTAACTGGCTGACACACCTGACAGGAATTTGGGAGATTCGGGTTCGAACCGCGGTCAAGTTCATGTATCCATGGCGAATCTCATCCCCTTGGTGCATATCAGAAATATTTCTCATCACTGACGCCCATTTGCTCTGTTACTTATTTAAAGTCTTGCAAAAAAAATATAACTACAGTAAGTTGGAATTATTTTTTAGACTCAAGCGTAAAAAAATATGAAAACTCCCTTCCGTTCTCGAGGTAAAAAGTTATCCCATCCATTCCATTTATCTACTTGAACTAATCAACTGTGTGTTTGTGTATTTTTCACATACATCTCACTGAATTTAGTCATTCCTTATGTACGGCTCATTAATCATTACATTCTCCCAGGATTTCGCAAGTATGATGTCGTCATTATAAATTTTTCATCCCAACAGTTTAAATAGAATAGACCAACGTCATTGTAGTACCTAATGCCTACTGGATATCGGCTTAACCGGAATAAAGGAACAATTATATAGTATGTAAATGATAAAGTTTTAACGCATTGGCGTACAATCAGGCAGTACTTTTTAGTGTTATACATATTACTCCAGTCTGCCTTTTAATTGTGATGAACTGAATTCTATATACTAGATCTGTGAATGGGAGAATGAGCGTCAGTAAAAAAGTATTGCCTCCTTAGTCTAAGCAGCTATGAATAGGAATATATATAAGGTATCGGAATGAACTTTTTGAAACCGGAAAGATGAATCACAACTTGTGATTGCGGCTGTCACAACATATCCCTGTTACTTTATAGGTGCTTAGGAGTCTCTCTGCCACTAACAACGAAGATATTATTCTGTTCACTCCTTACTTCATTATATGCTACGTCCAGAAGACAGTAGTTGCTCTTACTATCCCTAAATGTTTCGCAGCTCTTGTTAAAATAATAAAAGCAATAGTGTATATATTCCAGCACCTTAGATACGAATTCCTATAGTTCCTATAATTTAAATCCTCTATTCAACGCGGAAACACCTTTCTTGCTCGTTCCTAAGATGTAATTAACTCTCTATTATCAGCTTATGTTAAATTAAACAGATGTGCTGACTAAAAACATTCGTACCATTTTATTTTTACTTGAGATGGAGAGAAATGTGTATATACAGGGTATATATTTGCACCTGTGTGCGTGACTGCATACCAAATCATTTGTGCATTTTGGCAGTGATTGGAAAATATTACTGATTCGTTGCTTGAAAAAAGTTTTTACATCCGCCATTATCGACGAAAATGGGAAATTTTGGACTGCGTATGGCCGTAGTTTTACTAATGAAACATAGCAGGGCTTGTAATATCTTTTCCATATATTCTCATTCATTAATATTGTACGGCTATGCAGTGAATATGCTCCAAAGACATGTTTCTTTTACGTTTACCACTGCAAGTAAACTAATGCTCTTACGGCACAGGCATCGGCTTGATGCGACATGTGACGTCACGAGACTAATTCACTCTCACGACGTCACGGGGTGATGTCGCTACCGTAAATTTTGGCACCATTCAAAACCCTCATCTTTCGACGCGAATAGTAATGAAACCGAGCACTGGAGAGCAGTGGGACTAACTGTCTTTTAGTTAAGTTTTGGAACTATTTACGGCAAGATTATTTTCAAAAATTATAAGGCTTCCACATTATACATTGCGGTTAGATGACTCAACAACTACGCACTATCAAATCAAAGCTAAGCAGTGCCTCTTTTTATAATATTTATACTAGTAGCGGTCTCATTTCATATTTTTATGCATTCAGTTTCTATGGTCTTCCCTTGCAAGGGTAGGGCGGAGTTCCTCTTTATTGTTTCAATTACAATAATATTGGGGGTACCTATTATTAAACCCCCAATGTTCTACATTTTACTTTTTTTAAACAAGTGGTTCATATTTTACTAGTTTAGTTCAAGTTTCAATGGTTTTTCATTACATCTAATTTAACGAAGTGCATTATTATTTTGTTTTCTCCTTTGATTTCTTCATCGCGTGTCTTGCGATTTTCTTTGCTTGCTTTACAATTGTTATTTTATTCTTAGTATTTCTATCACAAAGTTGTCGTCTTTCTTCTTCCTCTTCCTCAGCATTCCCAGCATTCCTTCCACTTCTTTTTTCTTTTCTTCTCTTCTCTTCTCTCCTCCTTTGCTTTACTTCTTCATCCCTTCTCCTTCTTGCGGTCTTGTCAAGTTTGAAACTGCTTCGGCTGCTTTTTTATTCCCCAGTCCTTTTCCAACCTCTTCCAGTGTGACTGGCCAGTTTCCGAAGATCTTCTTAAGTTCAGTTCTTTTTTCTGTGTATTTTGAAGATAATTAGCGACAACACGCATCTTTGTCGATCCTTTCCTCACTTCCGCTTCCTCTGCATTTTGGTCACAATTAAGCACTGTTCCTCATACAGCGTGCATATTAGTAATTCTCTTCTGTCATTTAAGGACATTCCTGTGCTCTTCATTTTAGTCAGCATTCTGTTCCAATCAGCATTGTCAAATACTTACTCTAGATCGATGAAGCAAATATATATTGAGTGGTCCTTTTGCATCCTCTTCTCTCTCAGGGCTAAAATAGCTTCCCTCGTTCTCCAACTTATTCTGAAACCGAATTGGTCTTCATCCAGGTATTCTTTCATCTTCTGTTCCATCCTCGCGTCAATGATTCTGGTCAGAACTTTCGATGGATATGCTGTTGGGCTAATTTTTCTTAAGTCTTCAGCTCTTTTCTTCTTAGAGATAGGGAAATTAATTTTTAAAGATTCTTCATAAACATTCTTCATAAAGTCGGTTGGCATTTTACCAGTTGAATATATGCCAAACTCCGCTGAGGAAAAATCATTCGCCTTGACCGGGACTCGATTATGGATCCATCAAAATCGCGCTGTGTGCTTTAGCTAGACAAGCTACCGAAGCTTCTTCCTCTCCTGTGGATGTTTGTGGATATTATAGGAGCAAGATGTACATAACTAACGAACACCGAGGGAATTTTATCAACTTCTGGCACCCTTATCTATCTTAAGTACTTTACTGCAGCATCGAATGCTGATCATACTATGGTGTAGGTGTCCTTTTTCATCATCAACCGCAAAGTCTTCATCATCTAGTACCTATCCTGCTATTCAATGTTTTTCTGCTGTAAAGTTTATCCAGGTTCTATTTTCATCTCTCCACTTTGTCCTCATTTCCAAGTAGAATGGCATCGTTTTCATTCCGATTGACATAGCCTTTGATTTGATGTTCTTTTACGTAACTTCTTACAGTTCTGTAAGCAGGGCAACGGTCTGCCACGATAGAAACGCCGGTTCCCGATCAGTCACTGAGGTTAACTATAGTTGTGCTCAACTCGAATTTTGAGGGGGATGGGTGAGTGCTGTTGCCTGTCTGCACGTGGCATAAATTATGTGCGAAATGACCTTAGCCGTCGAAGCACGTGAAACTAACATACTACTTCTGGCTCCCTGGGTGAGATTGCCTTCCACCTATTTACTTAAGTTTTTCATCGTTCTTCTTTTTTCTCTCTTGCTTTACGGCTATACATTGTATACATATGATGTCTTAATTCTTTTTACAGTTTTTTGTACAGTCTCCTTTCGTATTTTCTGTCCAGAACTTCCTCTGTACTCCATGGCTTCCGATTCCTTGTTATCCTTCTTCCTACTTTCTCCTCTGCTGCTGCATGAAGAATCCCTTTTTTGATCTCCTGCAATCTCTCTGCGGTGAATTCTGTTTAGTTTCCTTTTTCATCAGCTTTCACTAGAATACTTTGGTAGGCCAATCTGTGTTCTGTATCCCTCAGTCTTTCCGTCTGCCAGGGATTCTTCGATGTTGTCTTTTGTTATTTAAACTTGAGCTTGCACTTCGCATTTCTTATGTTTCGTCATCTTTGTAATTTGACATGGGCATTTATACTTGTACTACCACCACCGTGTTCTTATGTTTTATTTCTAATCTCACCATAATTATTCTTTCATTGTATTGATAGTGGCTTATCACTCGCATGCCGCTACTTTTTCTAAGTATAATTCCATCAACTGCATTTCTAATCGTAGATACAGAGTAGATAATACGATAGCTGCAACTCCAGAAGTCCCCTTTTTCGGGTCATTCAATGTCGTTGATATATAAAACATCCTAACCCCTTCTTCTAATCCTCATTTTCATGTTTTAATGTCGTTCACAACCCTGAAGTGTTCTTATATCCCAGATACCGATTCTAAAATGCTGCTTATCGTTTTTGACTGACATATTCCTGATAGTACCCTCTCGAGTAGTCCTCGCCCGGAGATCCTTTACGTGGGACTAGTGTATCTCCAAAATATTTTACTCGAGAGAATTTCATGAAGTCTTTTATAATAACCATTAGTAAAGAAAATTATTTGGAGAGCTGAATCTCCTAGGAATGATAACTTTGTGGCGTCCCGTTTCCTTCCACAACACAATACTACAGCTGGTTAGGCTACCTAACCGCGCCTGTAGTTTAATGATTGTCTCTGCACCAACCTTCGCGGTCTCCACCTTCACCGACATGAGGAAGGGCTGTTGCCTCCTTCTCCGGGTTACCACTTACCAGCTGCCTATCAGTCGGCGGCAGCCATTCGTCAAGTCACAGCATCTTCAAGGGTTTTTGTAGTATTATTTAGCCATTATACCCAATGATGACCCCCTAAACCCTCTAGATACCGCCGCTTTTTGTCCACAAATGCTTATCCATCGAGTGAACTCCTTTGTTTCGCAGCTAAACGTCGTTATGCCTATACTTCGACCCACCACCCGCAACCCGTTAGACGCACTCGGTAGCGGTAAACTAACCCCGAAACGATTGATTTCATTGGTAAACGAAAATCAATGTTCTATTTGGTCCAATTTACTTCATTGTTGAAGTACTTGGGTTCTTAACTCTGATTTCGTGTATCTCATAATTATCATATTCGTGCAGCCTATCAAGCTCGTTTTTTCTATATTTACATTATTTCCACGTGTTTTACGTTAGCTCTGAAATATAAAATAAACTACATCTTAATCAGAATATGTCTCGTCTTCGCTGTCACTCATCATTAAGCTGAGGACATTTAGGCACTAAAAATGAAGAAATAGGCAGCCTAAATAGGCACTAAAAATTTCAAAATAGACACTTAAAATAGGCGCTAAAAATATTTTTTAATCGAAGATATGAAAACAAAAATTAAAGAAACCGATAAATCGAAGAAATTTCAAACATTACCTTTGACCCCAAAGAGTTGGTCGATACCAATAACAGTAGTCACTATTCTAGAAGCACCTCTAGTGGAATAACGGATTCATTAAGATGAAATTTGAAGGATCCAGAAAATGAATACATGGCATCACTCACAAGTTAAAAAACTCGAAGTCAATACAGAACGGCCACATGGCCACGACTTAACCCAAGGCTCTAGCATAGTCTCCTTACCCATGTCTAAAAAAAACCATACGAGCTTCGACTTTGAAATATTAGGCTTGGGAACCTAGTATAAATGAAAAACTTAAACTATGTGGTTCCACAATGATAATTTTATTTGCACGACCCGGGTTTCGACGTACTATAACGTCATCTTCAGGTGGCTTTACCATTGGCTTAACCTTTGGCATAACCTTTGGCTTTGGAACCAGAGAGATACCCACACAAGGATTTGGAACCTTGTCGAAGAAACCAAATTGTAGGCTTGGGATCCTCAACCAAGAAACCCACCCGTGGCTGGTATTGCACGGCAATTGGGCGCGATCCCTACGGCAATGGGGTTACGGGTTCAAATGCCTGAACTGGTAGTGACAATGTCACCATGAATCAACGCAGTATACTAAATATTTCTACATAAAACAGACAGGACGGCAAACAACAGAATGCATTTGGCGCCACCATAGAAACGTTCTCAACGTTGTTCATATTTTTAGGGCCGTATGTGCACGCGATGAAAAACCAATTCTACTTTTTTAAGAGGTTTAAAACATGCTCTTTCAAATAAAAATGATTCAAAAGAGTATCCAGAAGGTTTTTCTTTTGTAAGAGCGGGCAGAAAATAACCTATTTTTGTCGTTTTAACAAATGTCATCCTCAACGTTGTCCCTATTTTTAGGTCCTTATATGCCCGCGATGAAAAACCAGACATACCTTTTTAGAGGGTTGAAATCATTCTCTTTATAATGAAAATGATCCAAAAGAAATTCTAGAGGGTCTTTTCTTGTAAAAGCGGGGAGAAAATACCCTTTTTTGGCGTTTTTACAAAATGTTTCTCATTTTTACTCGATTTTTAAAATAATGGATATCACTAGGAAGATGAAATATTATATTCATAAACCATGTATTAATATGTTATCATGGTCAAAGTTTCACGTGGATTATACCTTCACTTCCTGAAATGTAAAAAGCCAAATTTTAATTTTTTTCGGTCCGCAATTTTTCGGGCCAGTTTCGCCCTGAATTTTCTAGGTGGAGGTCGCTTTTATGGTTATTTTTATTGAGTTGTTTAATAGAGCTCAAAACGTTGTACAATATAGCCAATTTTTGTTTCTCTTATCAAAATATCTCCTGAGATACTATGCCTCAAAGTTACCGAAATCTCATAATCATACTGAAGAAGGCTGCGGCACGGGACCAAACAAATTACTATACATCAGCAAGTATACCATCGGCGAACGTAAAACTTTACAGATGCTTATTGGGGATACGTGTGAATGTCCATACAAAATGTCATTAAAATCAGTGATGGTCTAGCGGGGACCACCAGACCACTTGGCATTGAATGACCTTTAAGTGGGTGAAAAAGACGTTCGAACTGATGTATCGGAGGCGCACATTAATTCTGTCATATACCTCACGTATTTCAATAATTTTATCTGCAGAGTATAATGCAGTATTTAGCCATGTTCCCTATAATATCAATACTGGCTGTGAAGGCAGATCAACTTCAGGCATACTGCCTGAATTTGATCTGCCTTACACTCAGCAATACTGAGTGGTTTCCTCAAAAACAAGTTTTTGGCAATTGAAATCATCGCATGTACGCATCACGTAAAATTACCATAGTTGTTTTTCTACTCTTTATATAATAATACTTGGGATGATTTTTGTTTATGTATGTTTAATGACATTATTTCAACCTTGATAGATTAAAAAAGGAACTGAAATAACAGACAAGCTCGGCACTAAAGAGAATTTGGGCGACGTTGAAAAGAATATTGCTTTTTTAGGCCCTTAAATAGGCGATACCAGAAGAAAAGGCATAGCAGGTAAAATAGGCATTTTTAGGCAGTAAAAAATTGCTTTAATTTCGCCATAAATGATCCTAAATGAAAACTTCATAAAATTAGTTTCCTGAGTAAAAGAAAAAATAGGCATTTTAGGCAATTTCCTCAGCTTACTCATCATATACCTATTAAGGAGAATTAAAAAAAATAGAAATAGAAGAAATAAAAAGAAGAAATGAAATAGCTTTCTTGAATTTTGACCTACCCTAGATAAATTATTATTATCGAAAAAAAAGGTCACGATGCATAACACTGAATTTTATTTTGACCCCTCGGTATATCTTTAGATCTGATAGAAGCGACAAATTAAGAGAGTTACTCCACCGAACTGGTAGAAACAAAAATTCTTTCTTCCCGCACCAAAAGGGGCTATATTAAAGGACAAGGCGGGACACTACATGCAAGACACTCGGTTATCATGCAATCCACTTTCGTCCAATCTATATTCCTATGCAAAAGAGAATGGAAGTAAATGGAAAAGAAATGAACATGCTCCATTTCGCGGATGTAGATTGATGGATAGATGGATAAAGATCTTAAACCTTACGTTGCCCATTTGGACAAGGTAAACTACAAGGAAACAAGGGAAAAATACCTAGGACAATCAATGTGAAATGTGTAAAAATAACAACAGAGAAGAAAAGGATTTGTCATGTAATAGAGAAAAAGGTTTACCGTGTGTGTCCCAAAAATGCCATTAAATCGCGCGAAGACACCATCGCTAAGGAAGTGACTGCTACCAATAGTAGGCTACCAGTAACTTGGAGGTGGGAAGCAGGTCTCCTTCGTACTAGTGAAGGTGGGTACAACGTGAGTCGGTACTGCAAAAATCGTTAAACTGTGAGCGTGACAATAGTTTTTACAAAAACAGCTGCAGTTACATGATTTGTAAGGCAATGAGAAATCATTTAAGGCACTATCCTATGGAGGAGCAGCTCACAACAACCTTTAAATTTCTTTGATATATATTAATAATATGTGATGGGTTCGAGCGAAGTACTCCGATGGATAGCAAGGTGCCCATCCGGATAACTTAGTGGCGATAACTGGAGGGAGTAGGTATACTTTTAGAGCGAAGGTTTCCACGGTGATGGTGGTTTGATCTCTGCATTTTTCCGGGTTATCTTCCGTGTCGTTGGCTTGTGGACAACAGTTTCGCTGGCTCTCCTGCCAGCGTCTTCAGCTTATATACCGTCGGCTGGCTTGGTGCTGCTCTCTGATTGGCTGTTTCTTGGATGAGTCTTTTCCAGGCGCTGTGAAGGTGATATCCGTCCTCTCTGTTGAAATTCAACGGTGTTTTATGAATTTCTATGGCCTCCTTGATTTTCCGAGGGAAGTATCGGGACTTCTTCGTCAAAAGTTTCGTCTCCTCACATTTAATGTCGTGGCCGGGTTCTGACCACGCGTGTTCGGCGATGGCGGAAAGTCGGAATTGCTTGTTTTTCGTTGCCCTCTGGTGCTCCTTTATTTTGTCCATCTAATAGGTTTCCACTGAATAGTTTTTGTCCATCTAATAGGTTTCCACTATCCACATCTAATAGGAAACTGTTGCCCGCAAGCCAACTGACGCGGAAGATAACCCGGAAAAATGCAGAGATCTGTAGGTATACTTGTTAAGTATGGTGAGCAGAAAATGGGATTGGAACCTGAAACGTAAGGCAACATCGAGGCTGTGAGTGACTGAAAAATATTAGATTTTTAATGAGAGGAATGGGCCTAAAGGTTTTAGTTATAAGCGAAATCATGACAGGGTTATTATCCGCTTTGAATCTGCAAATATTATAAAGTGGGAGTCATACTTAAGAATAAAAGGTGGTATACGAGTGAAGAGCTATCTACGGTTTAATGGAACGATTGTCATGGTTATAAATAGTTCTTAAACCAAAGTCTTATTTGCTGTACAAGAACCTACACGTGTCCACATTGGGTTAAGGAAATTACCAAATGTGACGGAATGGGAGAAGCGATGGTGGGAGTAAAATGGGTTGAAATCATAATCATTTATGGTGACTTGAATGCGGCAGTGGGAGAAGATCAAGAAGGTAAGAAAAGAGGGAAATATGGTTCAGGGAAGAGTAACGAAAGTGGGAGAGAAAATACTTGAGTTCGGCGTACAAAATAGTCATGCCTCGTTACTTTAAATACAAATTTTGGCATACAGTGGTGAATACTCGGCGAATAGTTAACCGAAAAAAAATCCAGGGGCAAATAAAGATGCCAAATTTATTGTAATCAGGAGAAGCAGCGATTTATAAATCAAGCAATAGACTGAAAGAGCTACCTAGATTTGAGGATATCGTCAGTTATCTCTATTCAACCATGATAAAATGCCTACCTAGGCATTAGAAACTAATAAGAGTACTGAATACTCTCTGGTAGGTGTAACTATTGAAGGAATGCGAGACCATATTTACTTACCAATGTGTTTTAGATATGCTGAGAAGGAAAAATTTGTTGTGAAGTTTATTAGAAAAAGATTGGTGGACACAAAAAAAGAATTTTTAAAGCAGTGCGAGAGAGAGTAGGAAGCGGAATCCGCGGTTTACATAAAAGAAAATGTAACTAATAAATTAATAAACTTCGTCGTGGAATTAAATCCAAGAGTTTGGGATTCATACACAATAGACAGTTATTCTCATATTTGAATGTTTTATGAAGGGTACAATTTCTCAAGATACGAAGATTTCACGGAACTACTCTGCTAGGAGGGTTAGCCATAACATGATAAGTTGAGGTAACCACAATGCAGGAATTTTGGTAAATTAGAACCGTCACACATGGTATTTTTTAGAATTTCCTGAATTTTCCCTGTGCAGAGAAGGGCGAGGAAGTTGAATGTTAGTATTGATAGGTTTAAGTAAGTGAAAAATCTATTGATACATTTTTAATATCTAATTTTATATTACAATTTAATACATTTTCAGTCTTTAGACTGTATTATGGTTTTAGTATTCTTGTGGATTGGTACTTCTTTCTTGCAATCTGGGTACAGTCTACGATGTTTTTGAACACAAGACAACACAAATTGCTTTTTTCCTCATCTACAGTCAGTAGTGCTTGAAAATCTTATAATAATTTAACACCCCTTGTAGCACTATCATTCACAGCTTTCTATTCCATAACTATCCTTTGAGCTTCTAAATATGAAGTGCTGCTCGTCCATGTCGAAGGACAATCTTGAATAAAACTAGTGTCCATCTTCAGGCAAGAGAACAGATCTCTGCTTTTGGTTCACACGAAGTCGTCCAATGTTTTCAGTAAAATGAAAATAAGATTGAATCAGGAGATGTATATTAACGAATTAAAAATTAATGAATGGTAATCAGGATGAAATTAAACTTACTGTTTACCTAATCGTCCATCCAATTCTCCACATTGAGGAATGTGCTTTCCATGTGTAGATTCTCTCTGGCTAAATTTGCTACCATTTTGATTTTGATTTGTATGTCTACTTCATCATCAAAGAGTGATAGGGCACAACTCTTCTGATAAATACTACATATGGTGACTAAATTTCTAAAGAGCAGCTTTTGAAATAGTGGAATATATCCTTTCATATGATTTTAGAACTTATAAGAAGCAGGGATCTTGATAAAGAGCTGTTATAGCTGCACTTCACTGAAGCCACGGTTTGACATAAATGGTTACAATGAACAGGAAGACATCTCTGAAGGTATTTTTATTTACGCTGGATAGTATAAGTTGTGATCTTAGCAGAAACATTTTTAAACAAGAAATAGCTCTTGCCATTCGTTGAGCTTGATGCATTGCCCCAAAAGGCATATTTTTAGCTTTTTTCCAGAGTCTCCTCTCATTATCCTATTAGAGAGAGTTCTATGAGTTCACGATAGGCACTTCTCAGTGTAGGTTTATCTAATTCACTTTCGTAAAAGTCTAACATTTCTTTATTTTCCGACTCACTAAAAAACATTTCCACATTCTCTTAGCCACTTTGAAAATTATTGGCATTGATACTTTCCCAGCTTTCCCTTAAATGTTTAAAAAGTGGTATGTCAGGACTGCTTGTTGCATCACATACTTTACATTCAAATACACATCGTAAAATAAGTTCATATATGTGATGACGGCACGAGTAAAACAACAATTCCCTATCCAATGTTTGCTCAGTAAAGACACATGCTTCATTAAAACGTCCAGTGTTTGATGCAGTTGTGTCACAGCAGAGAATTTGTATATTGTGTTATATACCCCAATACTATAATGCATTTTAAACAGCGTTCGCTTGCTCTTTACCAGAAGAATTCTGTAATTTTGAAACCCCGATGAGTTGCTCACTGTCCCCAGATGTAACAGCAATTGGGTGTATTTCCTCTTTTGGGTCCCTGACATTTAATGTAGGTACCAGTTTACCATCCTAATGAGCAGTAAGAATTTTTGGTACATCATTATTGAAAGCATATTTTATTGTTTCAGAGCGTTCTCTTCACTTCTTCTGTCTGATTCGATGAATAGAAGATTTATTAATAGAGAGTTATTCGTTATTGTCACCTGAATGATGTATACAAAATCTCTTACACTCAGCTGGCATCTATTCAAAGCAGCCGATAATTTAGGAGTGATAAAATCTTTCGTACCACGCCTTATAGCATTCTGAATTGATGTACTCTCAGAAGTCTCTCCTAAAAATTTACCAACGTTGATTTCATCCGAGCTTGGATGTGCGATAGCTGAATATTCAGATGATGAAGAAGGAGGTACAGAGATGATGTAGACGCTGTACACAGTTGTTTCTCTTTCCTTTTCTCATATTATTATTTTCTTTGCCTCGCCCTTTCTTCTTTATCCGCGAGCTTTTGGTCTACACCTGCATGGTAGCCTTTACGGCCTGGCTCTCGCTGCCGACGTAAAAACAACCTGTCTTCTTTCCACTTGATCATTTGAAGAGCATTGACATGTGCAATATCAAATAGATTGTCCAAATTATTTATAAACTCCTCTTTACGATGCTTTAAAATTTTCTCCACATTTGTTTGCGTTTTTGTGCAATTTTCTCCATTTACGCAAGGTTTTTGTGAAAAATGCTGAAGAGTTCTGGTCGGAATTCTTGCTTTCTCCAAAAATATCATGCATTCACGAACCACAAGATTAGCACTTACACTGACAGTTAATTTTAACTCCCTAATGCTATAAAATAAAACTTCAAACACTTGTCTATTTCATGGCAATTTGTATCCAATTATTTGGTGTTTAATATTTCCTATTTAAAACACACGTTCCCTGGCACTGCGTAATTGATGTGACATTATGTTTGATTAGTGACCCGAAAACATGTGTGACACGTTGGATAACAAATAAAGAACTGACCGCAATGCACGTAATGACAGGCTCAGGCCTGTCTCTGCGCTGGGTGGCAAGTCCGGATTTGCTATTCATGCGAGTTCGCGCTCAAGTAGGCACGGGTTAGAATGCTCCGATCTCAACAAAAATTTGTGTATGCATGTTTTAGAGTTATTCAAACAAAATTGAAGGGTGAGCGTTAAAAATTTTTGTAGTCGAAAAATAAGGGAAACCCTAGCCTACATACATACATGTCATTTTTTTTCTTCTTTCGTGTTTAATCTGTATTTTACGTTCAAAATAACTCTGTTCTCATCTCGTGAGTCAGTATATCCACTTATAAATTATGCAGTCGAAGGTCATCGAATTCCAACATTCATGCGAACCCCGAAAAATGAGAGTTAGGCAGTTACTTGTCTGAGTCACGTCTTTCTCATTTAGGTTAAGCCGACAAACTAACTGCGAGGCTTGCAAAAAATAGCTGCAGTGTGCTACCCTATGCTATAGCCCTACATTCCGTCTCATCTCAACTCGTACACAAGATGTTTCCCGTGCAAAAACACCCATTTATCTTGCATTCATTTACCAAGCTGAAGGTATGTGACTCAAGTAAAATGGGATGCCATTACTGGTAATTTATCAAAGAAGCTTCGTTCAAGAATAAAGCATCGGAATTGTTAAGGTTTTCTCTGACCTGCATGGAATATAATGAATGTATCTTTTTTAAAAACACACTAGTTTCTCGAGTAAAACTAACCACACTCTTTAACAAGAGCTGAATCTTAAAAGATTGCATGCAAACCTAGTCTTCCTGGTAATGTTGGTCCGAGACAGCATCATAGTTACGTGTAGGTTTCTCGGGCTTGACACCGGGTAAGACTATTGAAATTGATCAACGTCTCGATGGCTGACTCAGCCATCGAAAGGTTTATCAATTTCGATAGTCGTACCCGGTGTCGAACCGGAGAAACCTGCACATATATAATTCGACGGGAAAACCTTAAATCCTCTAGCATCATAGTTGTTGATAAAAGGCAAACTGTTAGTTCTATGAAACCATATAGTAAAATAAAACTCAACAAAAGCTCTAACATAATTGCTGACAGGGATAATGTACAGAACTTCCTCAGTATGAGTCCATTCAGGTATTTTCAAATGGAGTTTAGATAAACATTGAAGTCAATTGAAAGGATCACTTTATTCAGGAACAAACAATTTGCAATGTCAAAACAATTTACAACATGGCAACCATTGAGGTCTGAACGCTTGCTGCTTGTTCATCCATTGATTGATAGATTCAAATGCGAGATAGACCCGGTGAGTCTATCGATTAAAGGATTGGAGTCAATGAATATTGCGTAAGCGGTGAATTGTGACAGATATGGGATATAAATATCAAACATTAGTAAAATGAAAGTAGGTTGCTGGTCCATTTGGACAAACTCCAGAATGAATGTGAAATTTGGAGATAGAAATGAGAGAATAAAAGAGTCGACTTCTGTGGGAAATGTTATAAAGGAGATAGGATTTGGTATAAAATGCGTTGTCAAGAACTGCTAAGGCTAAAAGGAAAGAGAATCCATTAGGGAGCCTAAGAAGAAAGACGAAAAGGATAAAAATAGTTGAAACACGAATACGTAACGTAGCATTATATTATTCAAACTTGGTCTGTTAATAAAGAAAATTTGCTACTACTTACTTACTTGCGACGTAGATGTGGGTGAAATGGGTACCAGTTCATTTGTCAAACAACTCATGAGATAGGTTATGAATGAGTGAAGGAAACACGAGGAAAATGCAGTATCTCACTAAATTTTCCAATTGAGTTTTTGATGCATTGAGGATTCTTTGTGTTCTTACTTTCAATTATAATTTTTAACAACCTAATTTCGCCCACCTTATTTTCCGTTCGATTCTGATATTCCATTTTATCGCTGAAATTTCACGTAGAGAGAATCTTTCTACATCACTCAAAAATTCAACTCTTGTGTGCTTCAGCTTCTCGACATAATTCCATCAATGTTTGACTTATTAACGTATAAAAAACTCCACGATTAATTTTCCGATTTTAATGACAATAAAAAGTGTATATATTATCTCCATCGTCTCATTTACGATGAGTGTATATATTGTTTTTCTATTCTATATAATTTTCATTCAATTAATAATTTGCGGTGAAATTATCCTATCATGGATAAATAAACATGCCAAGGCATTTAACCCGCCATTGGTTACGCTATGAGATTTTCTTTCAGACCAAATTTAAACTTGTGCTCACTTTGTAATCATGAGTTAGAAAAAGTTCCCTTTCCTTCTAGCTGACTTTTTATCTCTTCCTATTGACCGACCGTCTCAAAAAGTATAAATGAAGCGTCCGCAGCTGTGTAATGATATGCCTGATACCGTTGGCTACAAGGTGTGACACTTTTCCTCATCGCGCGACCACTGAAGTTAGTGTTTTTGTATCACTCAGTTGCGTTACACTTTCGCAACATGCGGGCAAAGTTGATTCATTTCGTGGAGAGCAGATACGTTAATGCAAATTTACGAGTCATGAGAAAGTATGTCCTCATAAATAAATATTTCTTCTTGAAAGTAGTAATTTTCTTCATTAATACCCAATAGTATCATCGCCAGTAAAATTATCAATGATTACGTAATTGTATTAGTACAAGTGTATATGTGGAAATCATTGTTTCAAATGAACATTAAGACAAATAAATTAAATCTAAATACAGTGTAATATATCACCAATAAACGCCCTATGATAGATAATCAATGGTACATCTGAGTGTGAGAAAAAGTCTCACACGCGACCGCCATCGTGATAAGTAGCTTAGCGACCACTGTCGGGTTAACATACTCTTAATCATAAAATGACTGTTCCATTATTAGTTTTAGTTTGCTTCTGAGGATTCATTATGTCTATTCTAAGCCAGGTCTCTAATTACATTGCATTTGAGGGCCCATCTCGACTGGTTAGTTCCATGGCCACGAGTTTGAGTTCGATGACACCGTCGATTCAACTTTCGAAATGCCGCGCCAGACTAGAGGTTGGTTCTCCCGCTCTCCACGTATTGGGACGCGCTCATAGAGGGCAGTGGCAGCTACCGAGCGTCGAAGACTCCGGCCCTCTACCGGGGGGAACATTACTTACTACTGACCGCTGATATGTGAGAAAGCGTTCCGTTCCAGGACGAGTACAACGGAGCATCACCGAAGCATTTGGGTCCGTTCGCTGGAGGGAAAATGACTTACCGCTTAGCAAACAGAAGAAGCGTTACAACTACCGAAATTTCAGAGGCATATAAATGAGTACCGAAAGCTCCAGAAATAGGAGACAATAGGAATCACATATTATTCCGCAACCCTAAGAGACGTTTATTCCTTTGCAGCACACTTCCTAATCATTTGATAATGATTCCTCTTATTTCCTAAGCGAATTAAATTTGTTTCAGATCCTTCTACTCTCAATTGAACTCAATCAACTTACACGTGTAGGTAAATATTTTGGGATCCCCCATTAATTCTTAGCATCCGAAATTATGTTCTTAATTTCTTAGCTCACACTTACGCAGTGTGCTCATCTAGCTGTATCTATTTAAATTTGAACAAAATATTTTCTCTCTATACCTCACAGTCATGGATGAATAGTTGGTACCTTTCATGCATGCAACACTGAGCGGGAGGGCTGCCACTTACTAACAGATTTTGTGAAGACTGCTTGTTAAGTTATAAGCTTGTAATAGGTTTTTCACGTTGATATTGATAACATCATAGGTGTTATAATATCCTCATATTGATAATACTATGGACGTTTAAAAAAATAAATTTGAATTAATTTTGACAAACAAACGCGAAATTTGAACATTATTTTCTAAAATTTACCTTATCCCATTTTGTGGACAATTGAAGGCAACGATGAAATCTGTGATGAATACGAGTACATAAAATAAAGCTTAGGATCAATAGTTTAGTATAATAATATACGTATCGTGATTTTCCCAACGCCTTTATTTAGATTTATTTTTGCGGTAAACAATTTGATGAAGAGATCAACGCTTTTATGTCCGTTCTAATTTTTTGACACAGTTCCCATGGCAGCAGTGTTGCCTGTTTATTTTAATGGCACAAAGGTTGCAACGTGACCAACATTTCTATCAAGCATTATTGACCACTAAGAAATAAGTTGCATTTTCACAAACAAATAGGCGATTTGATAAAACCTTTCTCTCCTGTAATGGCACATGGTAATTGCACAATCCCGAGGACATGAAGTATACCCCACGGCGTTTACCGTCAGTAGTAACGGTAGAACTGTCAGTAAAAAGCGGGAAATTGTTATTCTGATGCCATTTTTTTCCTTGCCATCAAATAATCATAGTTTATCTTATTAATTACGAATGCTTCCTTCCTAGATGACCACTATCCTAGGGAATACGTAAGTTGCTGATGGTGCCGAATTCCCCGGGCCCTCTTGAATTTGTATCAGTCTAATGACTAGTCCCGTTGAAAATATTATCGAATGAGATACTGAAAGGAAGTTTATCATCATGAAAATAGTTTATATAAGATAAAATATACGGAGGGCATTTTTTGAACTTATTCTATTTTTATGACTCGGAATGTTCTTCCTGGTAAAACTCAAAAGTAAACTTGAAAGCCATTAGTAGTAATTGTGGCGTAGGCTTCATTGAAGTTTCGTGACAAAATTGTCGTACAGGAGTATCTGTTTGTCCACCACGTAGTGTGTTCTTTGGAAACGACGGTAGATTATTGTTCAGATCATCTTTAGAGATTATCTTCACTTCTTCCTGAAGTATTTCTGTGGAACGAAGCCGAAACTGTCATCACTCTTGAAGACAGCATACGCGGTGCTGGCGCAGAAATCCTGGGGCACAAAATATTAGTACTAATGTTCAGGCCACAAATTTTCTACCCGAAACAAATTGGTTTTCACCTGATGGTTTGCTTGCGGTTGTGGCACCGTAATATGCTGCCATGAAACCGTCAAAATGTAATTACTCACGTTGGGCGAAAATTGCATTGCATCATATACCTTACAGTATTCGTCATTCATAAAATAATAACCCATCTTCTTATTATAAATGTATTCCCGTGTTTCGACAATTCATGACATCTTCCGCTATCTTTCAGCAAACTTTCGAACCCCGGGTCGTTCCAATAATTTCATAAAGCCTTCACAAACTTATTTTTCATTTTTTTAGTCTTCATAACTTCATCCTTTATATTCTCTGAAGCTCTCTGCTATGGTATCGATGCTTGTATGATTATATCATTGTTAATTATGTCTCCTGAGTAATTAAATCGTAGGCTAGTTTTCAGTGTGGTTTACAGATTTACATATATGAACGTAACAATATTCATAACAATGAAAAGGAAATACTTTGTAAAATGATAACATTATTTAACTAACTGATGGATTTCAACATTTATAGCGTCATTCTGAAGTCTAATTCTATATGCCCATGAGTAAGGCACTATCGAAGTTGCATTCAACAACCATTTAAATGAGTGTCTAATTGTAACAAGTATTTATTATTATTATTATTACACTGATTAGACATTGTCTGCAATTAGAAATTGTCTGGTGGCAATATATCATTTGTTTCGGTTGAAATAAAATTAATAAAAAGGTTTAAAAAATACATATACCTACATACAACATCAAACACTCCTCTCGTTTTTTATGTGTAACATTTTTTTTTAAATATTTACATTTCTTGGTAAAGGTTTTGTGAGTTCTTCTGGTAATTCATTCGATTCCAGGACCTCACGATTTAAGAAGGAGTATTTGGCAGCATTCGTTTTTTGCCTCCTTAATTTTAGTTTCAGCGGGTGGTCAATTTTTCCCAAAACATTTGGTGGTTCCAGCCTCTTCTCCAATTCCAACCAGGCTGGATGTTTTGAGTTGCATGTAAACATTCCCAATAACCTATTTACTTTCCTTTTATCTTGAAGTGGACTCCACCCCAATTCCTCTAACATGCTGCTAACACTATCTGTATTTTTTTGTCTCCCCAAAACGTACCTTGCTGCCTTCCTTTGGACCTTTTCCAAACTTTTAGTATGTGAAATGCGTGAGAGGATGGCATACCTCTCATTGGCGAGTGAAACTTGATAATTAGGAGAGATTTATCCACTAGATGATTTGCAACGAAACTCTTGTCACCAGTAAATTGCTATGCATGGATTCCAACCAAGATGATTTTTAGGCTTCACTCGGCTTTGAATCCGGGACTCACCGTGTAGGTATACGCTGAATCCACTGGGCCAACGTACCATCCAGGAAAAATATGATGTACCGAAAAAAATCAAAATATTATTTAATTATGTGAATCAAAATAATGAAGCGAAAAGTTACTTTGGCGTGGCAAGGTATTCAACTCAATGGCCTTAAATAAAATTAAACTGCTGACGAGCAGTTATCCGACAGTGAACACGATGTTATTTGAATACCAGATGCCATACGATGACATTGCGATAGAATCCATTCATACTTATCATTAAGGATTGGTTTTGTTGGACTCATCTAAAGTGGGTTCTTCTGGATTTGAACCCAGGTTCACTCAATCGGCTGCCATATATACTTCTCAAATTTCACGCGGTCACTCGAGGACCGTCCCGTCGAATTTTCCCCTTGCGTCGATACCGATCTTTAGTAGTGGTTTCCAACCTGTGGTATGCTTACTCCGAGGGACACGTGCTCGGTGGTTTATGGGTACGCGAGAAGAGTTAAACAATGGCAGAAGATAGCTTTAGTTCGAGGTAACCGTAAGGATGAAAGTAAGATATTTTTCAAATATAAAGGGAACTCTTTTTGGAAATGAATAACCAATGGGGGCGCAAATCAAAAGAGATTGAGATCCGTTAATTCCTTGCAGGGGTTTTCAACCAGTATGTAAAATCTGTAACATTATAGTTTGTTTTCAATTGTTCTGTGACGTTCAAAAAGGTTTATTATAATGCCAGTGATTAAAATCGATCCAGAATCATGCGAAATAATTTAATTCGCAGAGTTAAATAATCATTAATACGTAAGATTTAAGGCTTTCCCGGAGAATTCTTGAAATGTAGAGTTCTCTGGTTTCCATCCGGGTGATGTTGGTGAGTTGCACCGAAGTTTCGACGGCGCACAGTGGTCTGAGAACCCACTTTCGCGGTCTAAAATCGATTTTTTCAAAAGGTTGAAATTAGGTATTACATGGTCTTACAGTAAAGAAAATTCCGTTGTCTCAGGCGTAACTTTGTGGAATTTGCTTAGCATATTGAATGAAAAGCCGTAACTTAGTGATTCCACATATATTAATAAATGTGGAATCACTAAGTTACGGCTTTTCATTCAATATGCTAAAGAAAAATGATTAAATCATCATAAACCGAACGAATTTTCATCGTTTGTTGACCCATGACAGACACAGACAAACACACATCTTGGGGATCAGCGCCACCGCTTGAAAATCGATTTTTCACGCTGGAAAAGGGAACCAAATTACAACTCGTAATAAATACATTTCCTTGATACATTAGGTGATTTACTTATTTCAACATCTGTTTAGTATTCCTACATTGCCAATTCGTCTCTTCATAACATCGTAAGTGACAGTGACAAGATTTTCTTAAACGGTGCAGCGTCAATCGCTTTCCCGGAATCAATTGGGTGTTTAAAAAAATCATGCAATATCTAGTGTTGAGGCAATATGCTAAGGCAAGAGAAAGGCTTTTTGCATAGGATGGAACAAGATTTTGGCGCTTTTAAGTGCCATCTTCTAAGCTATTGACATTTGTATCTCGAAGCGCGGGCAGCGGTGCTGCCGGTAGTTGCTCATTCACGCGTGCCCTCTGAGCAGTCCGTGCTGAGAAGTATAGTTCTGTTAACTTTCTCAGAGATGATAAATCGCCTGAAATTAAGTAATTTCATAATTTTACTCATTGCATGAAATAATACATCTCAGTCGGCATATTATACCGTTTTACTTTCAAAGATAATGACTTGTTTTTCATGAAAATTGACACGCCACTATTTATCTTCCGAATCCGCGCCGCAGTCTGTCATCGCCCTCATTCATCCCGTGGACGATGGCAGACTACGCCGTCGAATCGCCGCCGGTGCAAATCACCAACATCACCCGGACGAAAACCAGTGAACTCTACATTAAAATCATTTAATAATTTATAATGGAAAGGGGGAGTGATATTCTGAACTATTGTGAAAGGAGGGCATTGCGCAATAAAGTTTGAGAACCATTATGTAATTACGCTCATTGCTGTGTGACTGACTGACTCTGTAACGCAGTAAGACGGAGCCACAGTCACGAAAACGCATTTAAACCCTGTGAACTTCCTATTTCTTCAAGGAAGCGGTATACCGGTGGTAAGGTTGGTGGATTGTGGAGTGGAAGGTAAGGAGTTCGATGCCCTGGTGCGGTAAAAGATTTTTTATTTTTTTTCGTAGTTTTTCGCTAATCTTTTATTATCTTAGATATTGTGCTTTCTTCAAAGTAACTCCCATTAAAAATATTCTCACGCAATGTCTTACTCCCTAAAATGATGCACTCATTAATTCCGGGGAGCAAAGCGAGTAAGATGGAGCCACAAATCAAAGTGCCTGTTGTATTAATCGTCATTCAACGACTTACGCCTTACGACTTACTAGTAGAATATAGCAAGGAGCAAACGTATTTCTTGTCGATCGACTGCAGTCTGCGGAATTTGATTCTCTCCCCTCAGGCTGAAGTCTCGAGGGAGAACAGCGTCTCTCCTCTTACCCTTTCCGCCCAGACGTTTCCGAAATCATTCTCTTCCCGCCCGCCTCACTCTGCTCCCCCTCTCAGCATCCCCCTCCGACACCCCCCTGCACTCCCCCCGATGAATAGCATCCCCTCCCCCCCCCCCGCCAAGTCGCGCTCTACGCACACCCCCAAAATGACCATGTTGCGGTGCACGGCGTGACCGATATTTGGGGTCACACAGCGCCGTCGCCGCCGCCTCTTGCCCGGCAGGGGAGGCGCCCCTCGGGGGGGGGTGGAGCAAGGGGAGGCGGGCGACGGTGGGGCGCCTCTGCGGGGGGGGGGGGGTGGCAAGGGGGAGCAGGAGACGAAAGAGAGGGAGGGGAGGAGGCCAAAAGGACGGCAGGGGGGGAGTGTTGTTCTATGACTCGGAGGAATCGGTGCGAATCGTGTTGTTGTCGTGGCGGCGGCGCGGCGGTCGGCATCCAGAGGAGTGCGGAGTATGTTGTGGGGCTGGTGCGGAAACGGACACAAGTTTCGAACGACGAGTCAAGCACCTATCAAAATTCATTACATGAAGTTACTGACGCCTGGATGACGTAATCGTTACTATTCACAGTTAATGCAGTTACTATCAAATTATATAAAACCATTACTTTCTTTAGTGAAATGGTTTGCGATTTGACCGTGGAATTTTGCTGACATTAATGAATAAATTAATGTAATATATTCCCCACTTTTTTAAAGGGTTTTCCCCTTAAGGTAGTTTGAGCGAAAAATCACTTTACTTTGATTTGAATTTGATGAATTTGACCTCATTTTAAAGAAAAAACTCCCATCTTCCCAATGATATCAAAATATTAACCCTTGGCAAGCTACAATTTGACCAATTTTGCCTAAAATATTAGCTGTTTTACATGGGATAGATTACGGCTGTTCATTCCAGAGGGAGAAAATTAATAAAATTGGAATTTATATCACATAGATTTCGACAGAAAACTTAATGTGTGTAGTTACTATGTTTTCTCAACTATTTATAAAACACAATCTATTGCTTACCGCAGTAATGTTTACAGAATTGTGAAAAAGCATTCTTTTGTGAAGGCGATTTCACCATACGGCGTGAAAAAATGAGTCAAATTAGAGACTAAAGTCGATATATTTATTTAATTACTGACAATTATGCTCGTATATAACGATATGTTTTCGCAATTAATGATACAATATTTACTTCATACATATTTTTACAGACAATAAAATAAAAATAAAATAAAATTCGAAAATGGTCCCCATTATGACTAGGGACTTATCTCGCTCAAAATACCATAATGAGAAAGCGTTGACATCGTTCAGGGAATAGTGTGGAACAAACAAAGTTTATTTGCATAAGAATATTTTTGCTTTTTTATTTGATTGTGTTGCTAGGTGATGCCCGCGTGACCATTGCCATCGCCGATTTTTGAGATATTACCTTTATTGAAGTTGGATTCCTGTGGGTGGGGTGGACGATTGAGTTGGCAAAATAAACGGAGGGAGCAGTAATCATATAACCGAATACAATATGCGTCTGATTTGAAGTATCCTGTCTCTATTTTAATTTCCGCTGTTCCCTATGTCTTCACGGAAAAACCTGAGTTTTCAAGTGGTGAAATTGGCACGGAATTTCGTGTTTTTGAAGCCAATGACGTGGACCAAAGGTTACGTGCTCCTGGACTGCCAACTTCAATGGCTACCTCAATGTGATAGCTCGCTGGTTCATCTGCGAGCTACATAAAGCTTACTGGAAGTAGTGATACCACTCAAGACATGATAAAAAGGAGAAGAGAAAACAAAAGATTAGGAGAGGGAAGGGAGGGAAAGTAATTTTTCCTTAATCGTCTCTACATGCTGTTTTAGATGTGAAGGGTGTATTAGAATAATGGAGTCTAATACTTAACATTTCGGTAGAATAAATCTCTAACTTTGTCTTTTTTGTCAAATTTCAGTTCTACATGTCTAGTGAGGGATATCCAATAACTATCTCCTAGTGAGCTTTGCGTGTAGTATTTCTTGCACGTTAAGCGATTAGCTAAAATTTTGAATGTTTGAGGTTGACGCTATACTTTGAAAGTGGCATTTAGGAAAAGGCTTGTTCGTAACAGGGACGTCTTCATCTAAAATGTGACTGTTTCATACGTGTTCGCCAGTTCGAGGTTTCCTATCTCAGCGTGATGGGGATTCAAAGGGGATGAGGGGGGGTGGAGAGGGAAGGGGGTGGGGGGGGAGTGTGGTTGGCGACTGGTGGTGGTGGATTGGGAGTGACAATGCCTCGCGGGTCTGAAAGAGTTGGGAAATGGTGTGAGGGGTGGAATGGCTATAGACGGACGGGCGGGGGATGGGGGGAAGATGGGAGGTTCAAAGATGGACCGGAGAGGACACAAAGGCGTGAAAGAGAAGCGTGGGGCAAGATTGGGCACCCCCCGCCAGACGCCCCACGTGGGGACGCGGTTAAGAGCCCGCGGCTATCTTTTTCATCCGCCGTAGCCACGTCTGGTAGCCGAGCGCTTACACTTACATTCGGCTCCGCTCGCCAACGCAGTTCTATAAACGAGAACTCGCACGTTTCTGGGACGAAGCAAAGCGAGTCCATAGAATAAAATCTTAGTGGTTTAAAGGTTATAAATAAATTATAAGCTTTGTAGCAGATAAGTTTACTCTAAGGAGAGTGAATTGCGTGTAATATCTACGAATTTTAAGTTGTCGTTTTTAGCGTAAATTATGCGAACGAAGGTGATTTTTTTCTGAGTCAAAAGATTAGGGAAAGTGTTGTTAAGAATGTTTGAAATTTAAATACTTGCTCGCACAAAAGTTCAAACGAAAATTTCCCACTGCATTGCGTCCAACCAAGGAAAGATAACTTTAAAATATGGTTTTAATTTTAATAAATATTTGTTGCCTAATATTATAGTTCCGGTGTTTCCAGAGTTCGCAAATGGTTACATTATATGGTCTTATCTTTTTACCACATAAGTTAATGCGCATCGAAACTAGAATTTCAGCACCAATAGATCAGATTGATTTTATTCAAATAAAGATTCTGACGACCCTTACGCAAATTGGGAGAGTTCGTGAAAAGTGTTCTATTCTAATACAAAGCTACAGCTAAATGCACCCTTTCGCATTAAGAAACCCTACTTTGGACATAATCATTAGGCATTCAAAGTGAATACATATCATTACGAACACCTTAATGCTCTAAACCTATTAAAGATCTCGCTGTGTTATTTTTCATTTCTGAAAACTTCAGACCACGATCTCTTGATATTAACGTATTTTCAACGAAAGGTTAATTTCTTAAACGTCATTTTTACAAATGAAAATGAAAAACATTTAAGTTTGTGGTTCCACAGTGATCTTTTTATTAGCACGACCTGGGTTTCAACGTACTGCAACGTCATCATCTGATGATGACGTTGCAGTACGTCAAAACCCGGCTCATGCTAATAAAAAGATCACTGCGGAAACACAAACTTAAATGTTTTTCATTTTCATAATGAAAAAGTTCCACCAAGTTACGCCTGAAACTACCAGTCATTATGTCATATTGATAATTAAATCATACCGCACGCAAACGCCGGCGCACGGGTTCTGCGCAGGTGCCGACGGCACGTGCCATTCCCAAATTAGTGCATTCACGTTTGGTTTCTCGCGTGGAACTCTCCGGCTCGGAAAATTCGCACATCTCATGCGATGCGATCGATTTTACCAATCCAATCGCAACTATGCTGACGGATTGGTTTCGGTTCAAATTGCATTTAATTGGCTCAATCTACTGATCCCCGAACGAATTTATGCGGATAATTCTCGTGTAGTCAGGCCATTAATGCACACCACCCCAGGCCTCACATTTACCCCTTAAGGTTTTTTTGCGGTACGATAATGGAAAGTTGTAAAAACCATTCAGAGTAGAGTGGACATTTAGGATGTCAGGATGGAAAAGTATTTAAATGTTAAATGCTCTTGTAGTCGCTTAGTACTTTAAACCCTTTTTACTACCTTGACACAGTGTTCAATAAATTTTTTGAGTTTACACGTATAATTGTCTCCTACTATTCTGCAAGTGAAATGATGAATCAGTGAAACAAAATGTGAACATTTCTACTTTTGAATTGAGCCTAAGCGGCTGCACATGACATGACCCAATATAAATTAGAAAGAAAATGGAGAGGCTGACGTAAAATTTCCATTTTTATGTGGAGAATCAACTAATGTTAAAAACTCTCCCTCCATTACTTAATTTTGACTCGAGAAGTAAGACAGATGAATTCAAGTTTCCAGAAAGTTATTTTTGCAAAAGCGTCTTATTTAGAATCTATTTCAAAAATATGATTTTAGCTGTTAACATAAAGAGGGAATGAGTTTTCTAAGTTGATTTACCAAAGCCAATATGTGGAGATTTGGCAAAGGATATCGAGTGCTTCGCGGTCATGATAATAACTCTTGGGCCGTGGAGTTGGTTATCCCACACACCAATCTCCTTTCAGTTTTTACATCTTTTCTGGATCTTAAAACATGGACTGAGTTTTATGGTAAGGTACTGAGAAAATTAAAAAATCATCATTTGTGTATATTGCGTCTGTATATGTACATACATCCAGAATACTCAATCCAAGAGCTGGCTGATGACCATGAATATAAACGTGAGCACGCACTCTCCTCGCTTGCCTGTAATTGATTACTATGCTTATCGCTTAATATAAATGGCTCCGTGACGCCTGAAGAATATTTGTGCTGAGGTTATTTGAGCATTTTCATAAATTGATATTTCCTTGAATTAGTAAGTTATGCAGTTGGTTTTTGAACGGCTTCCGACTTATATTCTAGTATAATTGAAAACCGTTAACGGTTTGTCATAGAATATTTTTCACACGTACTTCTTTTTTGTATGCCTCTTCATGATTGGTCATTTAATCCAATTATAATAGTAAAAGCGTTTATTTACCAGTAGCTATTCAAATAATAAATTGCAGTAAGCATTACAAATACATTTGCCAAATGACAACACTCCAATTAAAAAAAAATTCACATAATTTTCAATCAGAAAAGTGTGATACCTACTTTCAGTACACTTTATTTAATGACTTCTTATGACTTAAGTACTCGATACATTTTACAACTTAACCTCAGTGTCTTGCGTGTATCAACCATTCTTTAAAAAAATCCTGATTTTTAATAGTTTTTAGTTCTGAGGTCATTGCGTTGTAAAACAATAATCCTCTATACAAGATTGAGGCCTGTGATGATGTCTTCTTTCTCATCGGTAGGTTGATTGTAGCCATCGGTTCTACTGTCCCCTGCTAACTCCCTTATGTCCTTGTGGTTTTTCTGTTTCATTATCCGTATTATTCTGACCCTGGTCTATACGCCAGAATTGAGTCCGTCAATCCAGAAAATTGAAGATTGTCATGAACATTCTATGCATTTGTCCCTCGGTCTTCCTCGTGAGGTTTTATTTCCTATTTTCCCTCCATTATGTTTCTTATCAGTTTGTTGTGTCTCAATGTGTGACCAATCCATCTGGACTTCGTCTTCCTGATAGTGCTACATTTGGTTATTGCATATTGCGTAAGAATATACCAGTTATGACTTATTCGTAATAACAATTTTACAAGAGAATTAAATGTTCTTGAACAAGAGAATGAATGTTCGTTCTGAATATATTTTCGTTCATCTGCTTCACGAAAGCATTGCTGCCTCAACACAGTAATTAGGTTATTTTTTCTGGTTACTTAAGATTGCACCGCTAATGCATGACGGGAATTAATTGCATTGCAGGTTTGCTGATATCAACAATATTCAACAGTGGTTATAGTTTTGAATTTACCTACTGCAGTTAAATTTCATTTATGTTACCTTTTATAACTAATTCTCTCTGTCCCATGTCCTTTATCAATGCGAGTATCTGAAAGCGCCGCATTTAAAATATTAAAAATTTCATATCATGACATTTTATCACACATTTCGGTCATTAACCATGCTTAGTAGATTCTTTTGAGTAATTTCTTGATCAAATGTTGCTAGGCTCACGCTTTTCTCTCCTTGGTATACACCTTTGCCAAAGCTTTGCTTGCCACTTCCCATCCAATACAATTAGTAGGAGACGTCAAAACGATTGTTATCTATCGCTGACTTGAAAGAAAAAAAACCACGAATGGACTACGAATACAGTGCAAAATAATTTTCCAAATTTCATGAAATATTCTGACTGAGTGCAATAAATAAGAACAATGGACCACATTATTATTTGTAAATTTTTTATTTAAGCCAATCAGTTTGAAACTCAAAGCTAGAAGTAATCGCAGCTCTGCGAAGTTCATCGAGTCTCGGGCCGTCCATTGCCGAACCCACCAGTGTTTTTTTAATTCGTCCGAAATTGTATTTATTTCATCTTCTCTCCTTCTTTTCATCCCTTTTATTACCACTTCCATTTCCCTTCTCCCCGTCCCTCCTCCTTACCAGCGCTTTTGGGGCTGGACGATGAAAACAAGCGAGAACACTTCTCTTTAATTAGAAAGTCGGGCCACTTCCTTTCTATGTCTTTTCCTCTCCGCTCCTTTATTCTTTTATTCCCATTTCCTCCCCTCTCACCTCCTTTTCATCCTCCTCCTCTCCTCCCCCCCTCCCCGGCATTTCCCTGGCGAGCGGTGAAGGGAATTGGAAGGGGGGCGTCTTTTCCGAAAAAGGGGAAAACAAGAAAAACTCGCCCGGCGCACTCATTAGCGGCCATTTTTGAAGCGGGATTTGTTTTTATTATTATTTTCTCGGATCCGTGCCCGGGAGAATATTTTATCATCAACGTTTTTAATACCTTCTCAGAAAATAACAACTAACAAGCTTTTCACCGTAGCCGAGAATTGCATGGGAGTAAAAAATAATTAGTCCTGGAGCGTTTGAGAAATTTTCGAGCAGCACTTTTGGAAACTGTGGAAATAAAAGTAAATGCGCCAAGTGGGCGGGGATTTATATATTTTCGAAATTCCGGCGCTCGGAATCTTCTTACGAAGTTCCTCGGGCTGGCGATGAGATGCTTTTTTGCGTCAGATGATTCGGGCGAAGTTTTGCGAAATTGTTATTAAAGGTTTCGAATTTGAGGCGAGCGCTAGGAAAGTGCAAAGTATTTCTTACGGGCGGTGAAAAATATATATATCCTCGTTTTGTTGAAAGTTATACTCGGTCCACGGGAATGGTTTTCAGTGCATTCATATTACTGTTTCCGTTGAAATAATCCCTCCAACGATTTTTATCTCTTATTTGAAGAATCTTCCTACGTTGGTGCTTGGTTCTCAAAGAGTTTTTTTTTTAATTTTGTAAATGCTCCCTCTTCAAATTTGTTCACACTTGACTGAATATATTAGGGTATGTAAATTTTATGGAAGATATTTTTGTGATAAAAATCACGAGAGCCCTGTATCGTTTGCTATTGAATCCAGTTTTTTACAACTTAACATGAAAGGTCTGAAGAATATATGAATACAAAAGTTTCACCATTGATATGACATTAACATGCAAATTTGTCATTCGTGGGCGTATTTTATGTAGTTTTATCCAGTTGAAACATTATTTAAAAAACATCGAGTCGACACTATCATTGAAGAATGTGTCATAACAATTTTGTCTTTTTCACTTCTTGGGAAAGGTTTTTCTCTCAACTATTTCTATCACCTTTATGTTTTTCTAACATAAGAAGTCACAGTAAGCTTCAATTAAAAACTCAAGGATTGACAATGCCTACCTTCTTATTCCGTGGAAGGGCCATGGGGAAAATCAAGCTATCCAAAGATCTACGATTACGCCGTAATTGGATTAAATTTTTTAATTAAAACAATGATACGAAGGAATCAACGGGGCGCGGTAAATACAACAGCATGTCCCAGATAATTAAGCATCCAAATCGCACTTCTGTAGTGGAGCCAATACTTCCCAATCCAATGGCTGAGAGGGAACAGGGTTTCCATTGTCTACACTCTCGTTCGTTTTATTTATTCCCTGCCATCCACGCTCTCTCTTGCTGGATATCTTTTCTTCAATCATCGCGATTCTTCTCCCTTTCGCCATCGGCCCTTACCTCTATCCTCTATTCTTCCTCTCTTCTTCTTCCAAGACTTTTGCCGCAATTGGATCGTCGGTTGACGAGCAGGGGGGCAGCCGGGCGAAGACGTTTGGACCGGGTGGGAGGGCGGTGGACGTCAGCTTCGATGATTGGAAGTTGGTTTTTGAAGAGGAGGCTGAGACGGTGACGGTGCTGGGGGAGGAGACCAGGAGGAGGGAGGGAGGAGTAGGGGGGAAGAAGGGAAAAAGAAGGGAGGATCGGTCCAAGGGCCATAAGTTCGTCCCGTGTAGTGAGCGGGTGTAGAATGAGGTGTTGTGTGAGCGGGATGAGAGGCTGTTTGGGTGCTCCAGAGGGGAAGAAGGGGGTGGGAGGAGAGGGGGGGAGGACGGATATTTCCCACGTGGGTGGGGCAACACAGGGGGAGAGCTCTTGGGTGAGGATTTTCTCCAACTTTCAATCAATCAGTTTCCTCCATTAGCGGAACGGTTGGTTCTTCACTTTTCGGGAGGCAGCAGTCACTCGTTAATTTTTTCGACTTTTTTAAAATCTCCGATTGAATAGCGTAAAAGAGCTCGTCGGGAAGTGTGCGTTATCCCTTCACGAAATGTTACTATAAATGCCTAAAGAACATACATTACTTATCTTAGCAAAATTTATCATAATTTAATAAATGACATATAACTTTTAAACAAAGAAATGGATCCAAGCAACCAAATTAAAATTGTAAATAAAAACAGCACCAAACTTTAAATGTAAAAATCTTGAATCGGTTTATGCATTTTTATATTTAACGACTGTAAATTAACCATTATGTAATAAAAAAAATTGTCAAATATTTAACATCATGTATCATTTGTTTATAGTCCATAAAATGGATAAATTAAAATCCGAAACGTCGGCAAAAGTTTAAAGAAATATATATATATATATATATGTATTATTGATCTAAACTCATGAAATTTGCACCATGTATAAAAAGAGGTCGAGAATAAATACCATTTGAACTATAAAAGCCGTCTATCGGTCAGTCATAGAAGTAGCAGGTCGTTTTATTCAATATGTACATTGTTTTTTAGGTTTCTCTAATCGAAAAGTAGGCGTTTTACTGCAAACCCTTTGGTGAAAATTCAGAGAAACTTATGAAATTAATCACTCAGCAAGCCCCACAATATAATCATAAAGCATTATGATTTATAAATTTGATGTTTTTTCCCACCTCTCCACCGGTACAATATTCTAAATTCAGATTCCAATGAAAATTTCAAATTTTTTTCTTACAATGATTTACCTCGATTTCTTACGTTATATCTATTTTAAAATGTGAGTATTGTCAAGTAAAGTGACTATTCAGTAAATTGGCCGAAACTGCTCTTTTAATTTTAGAAAAGAGCAGGACGTTGATTTTAAGGACCTAATAAGAAAGACTCTTCCCTTGGACTACAACCTTGTCGTAGTGGAAGGGCTTGCGTGCTCCAATGACCCCTGGAGCTGCACTGGCGGGAGCAATGCTCTTGGTAGGGTCACCCATGCCAGATTGGTCGAAGGTTAGGAGACAGACGAATGGTAGTCCGCGCAGCGTCTGTACCTCAGTGAGACGGCTGCAAAAGGCGTCTGACCCCAGTGGAGCGGCCTCTGAGGTGATGGTGTCACGTAAATAACACTATTGAGTAAGGACACGGAATACTATCTTAATTAAAACAAAAACCTTGAAATTATGGACAGTTCTCAAATGATAATGAATCCTGGGAACTACGGGACTCGGCCCAGAGGGCCCGGGTGTCGTGCCCGGCAGCGGTGGGAGCAAGGCACCTGCCTTCGTCATCACACGAAATCCTTGCTCAGACGTAGTAGCAGCAGAGCAAAAGAAGTTAAAGAAGAGGAAAGAAACAATCAGAATTGGCACGTGGAATGTTAGGACTATGCTGAGGGCGGGGAAGCTAGAAAATATAAAGCAAGAAATGGAGAGGGTGGGTGTAGACATTATGGGCCTGGGTGAAGTAAGATGGAAGGATGACGGGGACTACTGGAGCGATAACTGTATAGTAATTCATAGTTGAGGAAATGAAAGTCAGCGTGAGGTTGCATTCGTAATGAATAGAAAACTAGGTAGAAAAGTAGTATATGCAGAGAAGGTAAGTGATAGGATTATAGTCGTGTAACTAAAGGCAGATCCAAGGAATTTAGTTATAATCCAAGTTTATATGCCTACCTCTAATCATAAAGAGGAGTAGGTAGATTGGGTATACGATCAGCTAGAGGAAATAATTGGTAGGATACCTGGGAGTAAGCACTTGGTGGTAATGGGGAATTGGAACGCGGTGGTGGGTGAAGGAAGAGATGGGCGGGTAATTCGGCGATTTCGGGCTAGGAAGGAGAAACGACCGGGTTGAGAAAGCTGTGCCATCTTCAATGTTCCTTGAAGATGGCACCTAGTTGACGAAACTTTGGTTGGATTTTCTTTAAAAAGCTGCTTTATTTGAGGTTTTATCATTTTAAAATCAGAGTAGTTGAAAACCATTCTAGACCATGCAATCTACTTCCAAAAAGCGGAATGAAGGATTACCTATGCGCTATCATACAGCGTGATTCTTTCGAATTATCGGTATTTTTTCCAGAATATTTAATTTGTCCTGGCTTTCACGTATTAGTATATTTGCTTCACTACTGCACCTTCCTTTTATTTCCCCTTCCTTTTATTTGTTTGCCACTATGAGCACTGCATAATATAGCAAAATATGCATATAATTTTCGACCCAGTCATATTAATATTCTTTCGTAACAAAATCGTTTTTCTCATAAGTTCGACTGAATCTGACGTTACGTGGAGGAACAGAATTTCACTAATAAAATAATAATGCAGCAGTTTTATTTTTTTATTTAATCTTTTTTCTCGGCCGTAAGAATAGAATAAACTCTTTTATTCGCTACAGATAAAATACCGATAAATGTCAAAAAGAGAATTAATTCCTAGTGCTTTTTCAAGGATTTCATGATAACCATAAGCCTACAGTTACACGTGTCAGGTGATCAACTGAGGGTAATTTGTATCATTTCAAAACCTAAGCACTTAAAATAGGAGTGTTGTAAAGTATTTGAGTGATGACCGGAGTGAGTTACAGGCATGATGAATAAGGGGCAGTGAATGCCTAAATGAGAATGGATCCGGGATGTCTTTCTTGGATTCCCGATTTAAATAGTCTTAACTGCCCCCATCTCTCCATTCCCCCGAATCCTTTAATGGTGCAAGAAGTCCGTACTTGTACCGATGGCAGTATTACCTCCCTATTCCTCTATTTCTCCCCGTGCACTTCATAAATCTTCCCTTCTCTATTCACCAACAGGCTCACTCACTCGGCGCTACCTCTCCGCCTCAAACTCACCTCCATCTGGGAAACTCGCCCTCCCCTCCCTAACCTCCCTAACCCCACTCCACCTCCCGCGTCTTAGAATATACTCCCCCATTTACTCTTATCCTTACTCTTCTCCTCGGACTGTTAATTGCTTCTCCTCCTAATTGATCCTTAATTAAGCCGAGTGGTTGTTTGATTTGCAAGGCACAAACATTCATCAAGCGATTTGATTTCCTCGCTCGCCAGGACCGCCCGCCACTACCCCCGACTATCTTTTCAATCCCTCCGTGCCACGGCAGCACCGTCGGGATATCTAACTCCTGGACCCTCTTTCTTCCTTTCCTCAACCAACTTCTTTCATTCTCCTGCCTCCTCTTCTTCTTCTCTCTCATCTTTTGCTTCTGGAGTTTTTTTTGTCTTCTTTCTATTCCGGCCCTGTTCAAGGCTTCTTCGGTAGTTTTCTCGTTCCAGAGTCCTTCAGGAGGATCTTTTCTCGCAGCTTCATCTCCTTACCCACTCTCCAACTCGCTCCTCAACTCCAAGACATCGTTCTCTGATAAAGACATCTCAAGAGGAGGAAGAACTTTAGAATCCTTTGGAGTCCATGGCGAAGGTGGCCGATACGTCGGACGCAGAATGCAATTAGACTACAGCATTGAATCGCTTCATTTAAAAATTTCGGAACTCGAATGAATGGAAGATTTTGTTGTTTTATTATTTTTTTTTCTTTATGATATGTTAGCGTTACACATCACGTGCACGAAAATATAAATAATGTGAAAAAATTGTATTTAATTTCCTTATGAATTTGTTATTTAGTAGGTTTTAGGCAAAGTTGTTTGAAAGAGATTGAAAATGATCATACTGTGAGTAATTCTTGGGTGACCCGAAGTATGTTTCCTCGAAAAACTCTTAATGTTATGTTCACCAGAGGAAAGTTAATTTGTTTGCATAAAGAAATCATGGGTTTCTCTTTATCACGGAAGCGGCCATGTTACGCGAGGAATAAACGGTTGTTGAAGTACAGTTCACCGGAAATTAAAACATTCATGGGCCTTAAGACTCTTATTTCGGTCATGAAGTCTTTTGTGTCTAATTTTTGGCCAAAACTCTACTGTGGACGAAAGCAACAAGTTCACTTGTATAATGGAAATGAACTACTTGCAACTTATTGTACTGTGGGATTGATGAAATTTGTTACAGTGCTAGCCGCATACCCAAAAGGAACAGAAATCGGACGGAAAATTACATGTTAATTCTATCAACATGCGTATATTCTACAGCAAAAGGAATGCTTGGGTTAATTGAAAGACACTTGTTACAAATTTTTAAGGAAAACATCTTAGGGAAAATATCGACTCTCATAGCATAGGCATTGGATGATCTTGGAGACGGGTGCGGTTAACGACAGTAAACTACTCGTGTTTTTACGCTGTTCACGCGAGGCCACCGCAAAAACTGACAGTCGAAAAGGAATCGTAGTATAAAATAGAGAGGACTTAAAATTGAGAGCGTTTGTCTAAATATCGGATGACCTGCGCAAATTTTAAGTGGTTTAGTTTAATAAAATCCGAAAAAATCAGAAACAAAACAAAAAATAATTTTTTCACTCGCCTTTGTGATCATGAAACTTCTAATAACTTTCACCACATAGCGTCTACTTACTGAATTTCTTTTTTAAAAAGGGTAAGCTTTTATAGGCTACAATAACAGGCTTTTAAAACAAAACAAATCGTTTAGTGACGTTTTCACGTAATATAAAACTGTTTTCCAATTGGAAATAACTGCATGCAATACGGAAGGGAAATGACGAGGAAGGTTTAAATTTATCTTTTAAACCTATACCGTAATGATATGTCCACTGAAACTCTGATTATTGATGCATCTTCCCGCGGAGTGCGGAAAAAGGTTCACGGAACCATCTATGTGAACGACTTCAAAATACTATTCACACTTAGAGTTTGGCTGCTGCGACAAAATATTAATAACAGCTTGGCATGGAATATAATAGATTTAATTAAAATCAAATCATTTACATGCCTAAATAGTTATGCGAGAGGAATAGTAAGGAAACAGAGAACTATGTCCTTCTTTTATACCCACGATATGTAGATATAGTGAGACTGAAACCGTTGGGAGGAAAACGAACGTTAGTTCCATACGTTCGGTTGATAAGATGAACCGTAATTGCCTTTTTTTTAACTACTGAGGTAGTGAACGGTATCCCGCGAGCTATTGAGGACTTAGATATCGTGCGCTAAGTTGATAGAAATGTAATATATCTTTAGGTATAGTATGATGGAAAACTCGGTAAGGGGTCTTATCGTACACTATCTCCCTTCAACGGAGAACCATAATTGATGACCTGGAGACGAGTCGTGCATCAAAATATCCTCTGAGTTGGAGGACCAAACCTGGTGGGTCACTCAAGGAGAATTCATCTGTTTTTAAGACAGCTCGTTTGATCCCATACATGGATATTAATACATTTTTAATCTGTTCGTTTCCCAGTCTTAGTTGTGTTATTTTTTATTTTTCAAATCTTCGACACAAAATATACTCCTTGTACATTTAAGAAAATGTCTTCAGAATGGAGGTTTCATCAATAATGATGAAGATGTGATCAGTAACGAATGATCAGATTCTGCTTGAAGCCATATCCGAAGCTGCTCTTTATTCTCTCCCTTCTCGCAAAGAATATTTCTGTCTATTTACTATAATGTGTTTTCTGCTCCCGTGGCTCTCGCTGTTCATCATTGTGAAGGCACCGTAAGAGTACTTGATGCATCCCATCAGCTAAGGAAAATTAGTATTTGTGCATGGCTTCTCTAAGCTTAAAAATGAATATTACTAGCTGTCTCTGAAGGTGTCGAATCTCGTATATCTATAAAGCTATATGTTATTTCACTATGCTAATGATTACGTTCCCTTATATTCCACCGTTCCCGTATCCCATTGACTCTTTATTGCATACTTTATATTGATTAGCAATTACTTTCGTCACTTTTCGTGAACCAGTCCTCGATGGGCGTGGATTTAAGTCCTCATTTTCTAACCATTGCACCGCGTGTTTTAGTCTCGTCTGGGAGGATTTCTCACCACCCAAGGCATGAGTGTTTGTGTGCATCTTTCATCAAATGCAATAAAAACCCTGGTATATTAGACCTTAATTGCTGTTAGTAATTGCGGCAGTTGAAAATAAAATAAATAAATGAATACCGTATTGTAAAATACTGCTTCCTTTTTGATAGGATTCACTGCGAACTAGTTTGCTTTAGCACATTTGCGTTTTACAGAAATAAAAAATAATATTCTGCATTAGTATAAAACAGTAGTAATAGTTTTAACTCTTTGATATAAATTTAAGTCAATAATGTGGCAGTACCTTTTCCAACAACGAATGAATAGTATCCTAATCATAGTGGTAATTTTTTAATTGTTTATCTATCCTCGTAAGCCTAAATTTAGATAGTTTTATAATATTTTTGTTTTTGAACTCTCTACTTTCGTTCATGGTATTTAGCCCTTGTCATCGTCAGCCGCAAGGTCGGTGCCTAGCAGGGTGGTATGTTAATCAAATGCGCGTCAAGTCCGTGGGAGGTCGGAAATATTCGCGACCGTGGATCACCAAAATTTTAAGATTCAACACACTTTCTTTTTCCAGCCGGCTTTATTTCCCGCGAAAGAGACAGCACCACACAAGATGACCAGAGCCTACCTCGCTTTCTCTGCCTCCCCCTTTCCCTCACACTCCCTCAGCACCCATAACTCTCTCACTCACTCAGTCGCCGAGGGCGAAGGAACAAAAGATAGGGGAAAGACACTGGAAAGTGGAAGCAGAAGAATAAAGACGAAGACACCCTTCGGCCATCTTGTCCCCCATCACTCGCATTGTTTCCCCCCCACCCCCTATCGCGGCGGGGAAGGAGGGGGTTGGGGTGCAGGAGGAGGGTTTGGGAAGGAAGAGTGTTGAAGGGGTGCATCGGGTGCGGGAAATGGAACGGGCGAGAATGGGATAATGGAAGATCTTAGAGGGGGGAAGGGGGGTGGGACGGAGTTGACGAGGGAGTAGGGAGTAGAGAAAGAAGGAATGGTTTGCAGGATCCCCTGTTTTTCTTATCGGATATCTCCTCAGTCCTTCCCCCTTTTCTTTTCATCCAACCCCCCCCCCCCCTCCCACCCTCATCTCCACCCCCGCACAACCCTTTGCCTTCACTCCACCCCCACCCCCTCAAAAAGCCTCCCTCTCGGATCGTTATTTATCACACTGACAGGACGGGGAGGTGGAATTGTTGGCGGGGCGTAGGGGGAGTGGCTAAGAATTAATGGGACAAGGCGGACGGGAGAGAGGACTTAAAAAAGAGAAGGAGTTGGAGGGCGAGGAGGGAGTGGGGAGATAGGGAGAGAGGATGGGGAGGTAGATAGTTGCGCGGGAGGGTGTGGATAGGTGAGGTTGTGCGCTCATCTTGAGGAGCGAAAGAAATTTCCGAATGAGAAACGTTGCTATTTGTTTTTCACGATTTTTCTCTGCATTCGGGTTGAAGCGAGAGAATGTCCTCAAGATGATGAATTTTGAGGTCAGATGTGCTCATTCTTTCCTCCCAAAGCAGGTTATCACCAATGTTAAATATCAGGGGGTTTAATTATACGGCATATCAAACTCTGACCAGTTGGTGGGGCCGTATTAACCAGGTGCACAATTAGTGCTCAGTGAAATAACCAGGCGACAGTTCAGCCTATGTTCTACCATTGATTATGGTTTTCGTAGTTTTAACTAAGTGATTGAGAAACTCGAGTATGCTTATGAGCTGTATGATCAGTATCCCGATGGAAAAATTAATTCTCTTATTTGGTTTGATGCCATTGTATTCATAGTTTCTGTCTCTAAAATAGTGATTTTGTACCTACGATCATGCTGAAACATTTGTTTCGGAAATTTAAATACCTTTTCTCCCATTTCCCTTTCCTTTTTATTTTCCAGTTTCCCTTCTCGTTTACCTCTAGTACCTTTTAATATTAAACAATCCTACTTCATTTCCTAATGCTTACGAAATTAATGCCTGTACTGAATTTAATTTGCAAGATGATTATTGCGGTGATAGAGAACTTGGTTTGTAGAGGCATGGTGTGTTGGCTATGATACAGATACCTATGTTTCCCGGGAGGATATTATTTTAAATCGATTGCTAAATATCCACCGAGTCAGGTTGGCCCGGGGCCTAGGAGCATGTTCGACTCTCAATCTGAGGGTCACAGGTTTGGCACCAAGTGACGACAACTGTTTTCCTGATTTTGGAAAAATACATGGACAAAATCTGGGTGAGGCAACGAGAATTTTCTGCACCCATGCTATACCCAAAACTACTAACTGCTAGCAGCAAGCCTGCTGAGTATTTTGGTAAGTCTGCTGAGACTACAGCTTCTGAAGCTCCTCACAGAGGTTAAGTGAAGCTGCTGGGAGACAGTCGTTTCAGCAGAGGCTTTCCAGAGGCAGTGGTCTGTTGCCTTTTGAGGAGCTAATGAGAGGCAGTAGTCTCAGCTGAAGGTACTGATGGCGAGGATCAAGAAAATCGGTCCGGTATCAACGGGAGCGACAGGTACCGAGTGATATATACTAAGGAGATGGCCAAAGGATCAAAAGATCATGTTCGCATCATACTGAAGAAAGAATGGGGCAGAAGTGTGGAGTTGGTTTGGTAGTACAGAGAGAGAATACTGATGGTGAAGTTGGAAGGAGCGCCTACGGACACCGTGATAGTGCAGACTTACATGCCAACCATCCCCCTTACAGAAGAAAAATAGTGGAAGTGTATTAGTAAATAAAAGAGATCCTTGAAGTAATGAAGGGGAAAGAAAACCTCATCATAATGAAAGACTGGAACGCAGTGTTGGGAGAAGGAAAGGAGGCATTCAGGGTAGGGAATTTCGGGCTAGGAAAACGAAACGTCAGTGGAGAAAGTCTAGTGGAATTCTGCAATGAGAAGAATATGGTAGTTGCCAAACGCTGTCTTTGAGCAACATTGGTGCAGAAGATACGCATGGTAGATGCCATGGATAGGGGCAGGTAACAATTCGACTATGCACTTGTCAGAGTGAGATACAAGAATCAAGTGAGGCAGTGTAAGAGTTACCCCGGTAAAAGTATATGGTGAGCACAACCTAGTGGTCGTGGACAGACACCTTCGATAGAATTAAATAAAGAAGATAAATCATGAACCAAAATGGAAAATGAAATTGCTGGCGGAAATAAATAATAGAGAAAAATTCTCCACAGCCATCGACAGGATACTAGAGAGTAAAGGGGAAACGGGAACCAAAAGAAGATGGAATTATTAAAAAAAGAACATTTGCAGAAGTAACAGGAGAGCAACTGGTGATTAAGATAGCCGACAAAAAGAAGCCATGGATTACAGATTAGGAAACTTATAGAAGATAGAAGAAGAAATAACGACTCCAGAAACGAAGGTAAGGCAATCTTCTATAAGAAGCTTAGGAACGGCAAAGGCAAAAGGATTGGGAAGAAAGCTGCAGCGAATAAATCAACGAAAACGAGAAGAACGGGGACATCGAAAGAGCGTACAAGCTAGTGACGAGGTACTTCGGAGAGAGAAAAACGAATGACAGCAAAATCATGAATATAAGCTGAAATAAACTGATAAAGGGTGGAGACTTTGGGAATATATGAAAGCAATATATCGAAGAACTCTACCATTAGCCGAGGCCGCTAGAAGGCAGTCAATTGAAAGTCGACAGCGGTGTCGACGAAGACGACCGTGGCTCAGACATACTGAGAAGCAAATTCTACCGAGTAGGGAAGGATCTGAAGGATTACAAAGCGTCTGGAGCGGGCAAAATCAACGGAGAAATCACCAAGGCACCTGGAAGTAAAGCCAATGACAACCTGTACTAAGTAATTAAAGATAGCTACGAAAGTGTAACACTATCAATGGACTTTCAAAGGAGTATAATGATTGCGATACCGAAGAAGACAAGGTCTGAGAAATGTGAGCAGCACTGGACCTTGAGTCTGGTGTCACGTACGTGACTAATACTTACGCGTATAATAAGCCGAAGGATGGAAGGGAAAATTGAAGGCAACATCTCGGAATACTTTTCGGATGCAGGAAGAGCAAAGAAAATAAGGAGGAACCTCTGCCTGAAAGTAATGGGTAGAGAAAACGATGCATGAAAATAAGCCACTGTATTCGCAGACTTGGAGAAAGCCCTCGACAACGTTGAGTGGATAAAGATGTTCAGGCTGTTGGAAACACTTGGATTTGATTATGACTAAAAAATAATACAGGGAGTATTCTTGATACTCCCGTAGGATCTTTATTTCGTGAATGCGAAATTACATACGTTACTCTCGTTACTGGGAGATTCTTTTGTTTTGTTTGTCAGAAAGAAAGTTGAAATGAAAGAAAGAAAATTACGCGATACATAAAATTCATTCATCGAAATAATTAGTACAAATGGCTAACTTATGAACAATTGGTCGATGGTAACTAATATTTTCTGCTTTAAAATATGAATTTTATAGTTTTTGTGTTATTAACGTCTAGCTCACGTTCTCAGCTCTCCGTAGATACCTCGGCCACTAAAATCGACTTACTCGTTCCGGAGATACAACTGAACTGAGCGCGCGCCGTGCCCACACAAGCCCAAATTTAGACCCCCACGCGCAGCGCTGTGACGTCACCTCGCAACCCCCCCTCCGCTCGCGTCAAATAATTTCCAGTATTCGACGAAACTGGCTATCCAGTCATAGTTTTAGATATTCTGTAATCCTTATAGTTTTTTCACAAGTGGCCCTCGATAGTATACAAATATTGGTTGCGGCAAAACCTTACATGAGACCGAGAAGAAACCATAAGATGCTCATTCACATTCACATCAATAATCTACCTAAATTAGACAACAAACTAGGCGTCGCGTTGCAAATGAGAGACGGAAGGAAAATATATGCTAAATTAACAAAAGAGTTTGACAAAGATGCAACCTCTCACTAGCATTGTTCAACATGTACTTGGTAGGAGGCAATGAAAGAAGTAGGTACATGAAATGGGGTTGGACGGAATTAAGGTTAGTGGATAATAAATTAACATGCTGCTCTCCGCGGATGACATCGTAGTCACTGGAGAGAATCGTGATCATCATAAAAAAATCACTGAAAAAATGGACCAAATTCTTCAAGAATATAATATGAAAATAAATTAGAAGGTTAAAATCCTAGTATACGGAAGATAGAAGCTGAATCCAGAAGTCACAGCATGAGGAGAGAAATTAGAGCAAGACTTCTTCACCTACCTCAAAGTACCATGACGTAGGGCGGAGAGGTGCAACAGACATAAAGCGTAGAATAGCCGAAGCTAAGAAAGCGTTCATGATGAAAAGGCAACCGCTGTGCTCAAAGAAAATAGGACTACGAACGAGGAAACAGTACGTGAAAAACACCGTGTGGAGCGTGGCACTCTATGGATCAGTAACACTGACCATCGGAAAAGAAGAACTGAAAATATTAGAAGCGTTTGAAACATGTTCTTAGTGGAGGATGCTGAAGATCAAATGGACGAATGAAATAAGAAATGAAGAAGCTTGCAGAAGAGTAGAGGAAATGAACATATGGGACACTATACAGAAAAGAAGAACCTGATGGATTGGCACACCAAGAGGAGCAATGGGTTCGTGAAGAATATAACTGAAGGAAAAATAAAGGAAAAAGTCTCAAGAGGAAGGCCAAGGGATAAATAAATAGACCAAATAAAGAGGAAAGTACATAAGAAGAACTTCAAGGGCGTAAGGGAACTAGCATTAGATAGGGAAAGATGGAGAGCTGTAGTCGACCAATCTTAGGATTAAACGACCAATGATAATTCATTCACTGTTGGCAGGTTATTGTTTTTAAACGTGTATTAACAAAGATTAGTTGTGACAAAATTTTCTCTTCTATCGTGGTTCCGTTCCAGATAATGGCGAAGGTAAATCGATAAATGCTTATAAAGGTGAAAGGTTGGCAAAAATTACTTTTTTCAACTGGTTTTTGTAACATTTAAAAAATATTTTTTCTGTCAGAATTGAAGGCAATAAAAATTCAGTTGCGTTTTGTTTCACTTTAGTTACTTTAAAAATCAGTCTTTGGTATCAACGTTATTAAAATGCTGAGCCACTTGTGAAGAAATATGGAAACTACTCGAATATGATCATATGCATTTCAGAACTATATGAGATGAAATAGGAGTGTCGAAGTACTTTTGACTCTGTTGTTAAAGAACGACTTTAGAGGTAAAATACTATTTTCTAACCCTGATAAAACCTGCATATAATCCATATCGAGTATTTCTGTTAACATAGTTAAGCTTCGCTTTCCATACTTTTTTCCCAATTTTATTACCTGGGCAAACGTGCAGGGATAATTGTACTATTTGGCTGGCCAACTAACTACTAACTAACTATTGTACTATCAATTTGTTAATATTCTTGTGCACTTCTGAGGACTACCGTTCTCTTTCAAGCCCGAAAACACGTTTTACTGTCTGAGGTGCCTGATATTTGTGCCTTTATTTATTCTATTTCTTTAATGACAAATGTAATTAATGGATCCATCCATTCATTAATCCGACGATTTGAAAGATTGGATGACTGCAATCCTGTATTCTTCATCATCAAATGTGAGTTTACTTATTGAGCTCATTTCTTAAATTACTATCAATCAAGTTTACTTATTTGTCTCTCATTCTTCTTGCGACCCTTTCGTATATATCACCTCTTTTATGCCATAAAAATTCATTCTATATATTTTCATATTTTCAAATGAAGCAGTTTGGTAGTCCCTAAGGTGCACCTGTTGGGGGGCTACAATCAGTTTAATCATGTGGCATAGGTGGATTTTAAACAATAAGTTAATATTCACAGTGAAATATATAAATTAAAAAAATTAAATGTTCTGTGGAAAAACAACAGAAAAGACCAAATTACATCGTTCATCATGCGCACAAACATACATATAAAGCACATGTATGCATACGCATTTATTTATACAAAAATAAACACAATTATTATGAACAACAGTATATATATACAGTACCATGCGATTAATGCATGATTAAATGTATTTTATATCATAGAGTCATTATTTGAGGCTGTATTAAGATGCAGTAACAATTTAAATAGATACAATCCATTTCTGTTTAGTATCAGACTTATTATATGTAAATTAAAAAATATCGGAATAATATTATAAATTATGATGTTTTCGGGGTATGCTGCGTGATGTTAATTTAAAAAAAACTCAACGCTTCGCTTCTCAAGAGAACTTCTCTTGATGACGCTTTCTGTAGGAGAAGCGAAACGTTGAGTTTAAAAAAAATGAACATTACGCAGCATATGCCGAAAACATCATCATTTATAGACAAAAAAAAACTGCGAAAGTCTTTAAACAAAAATCGGGATGTTGTTGCACAATGTGATGTGATATTCGAAGCTTATTCGATGATTGCGCTGTTTTTATCATTTGAGTACGTGGATCCGTTTGAGTCGTGCGTGGACCGAAATCACAGTCCGCTCACCAATTACCCGTGAAAATCGAAGTGATGAGGGTGAGGCTCTGTCGGGAGTGAGTTGAGTGGATTTGGGGAGTGGTGGCAGGGAGCGCAAAAAAAAGAGGAAAGGGATGTAAACTGCTAAGCTAATCAAACAACCTCCCGCCCCCCTGCCCCCAGCCCACCCCCACCCCTTCACACTTCCCTGCTTTCAATTTTTATCCTAATTCCTCGTCGCACTCGCTCCATTTCCCACCCCTCTCATTTTCACCCCTCATCCCTCGGCGACCGGCCCACCCACACGCGTTGGCACGTAGCACCCCATATCGAGCACCCCTTAGAGCTGAAGGATCAAAGTGTTGGCGGTGCGGTGGAATGGGGTTGAGATGGGGGACGAAATGGAGAAGCTTTGGAGAAAGGGACCAGGACGGGGGTTCGAGGCTCGGGTTACCGGGTGGCGATGCTGCCTGAGTGAAGATAGTGAGGAGGCGACCAAAATGGAAGCCTCAAGCCCGAAGAATGAAGGCTGAGACTGACCCAGACATGTTTTTTTATTTTATTTATTCTAACAGTTTTTACATTATAATTCCGTCAGGCAATGTCTGTCGTTGGGACAAGTTTCATATTTAATCTCACAAGTTTTTTAATAATATTCAATTCATGCTGCTCAGGCTCACTATTACAATAAACATACACCATTACTTAAAGAAATATACAATTACATATGAAATAACATATCTCTATGGAGCACTTTTTTAACAATATTTTTATACCAAAATAATTTACCTTTAAACATTATTTCTACCTATGTCTTTTCTATATTTATATAATAGTTTTGGGAGAACGTACTTCCTTTCCCTTTCTCCACACTTCTCATTTACTTTGGGTATTACGAAACTCCTATCTCTAGTATTATAACAATATTCTACAATTGTTTCGTAGTTTTCCTCATTATGGAATTTACATAACAGGATAACAGTAAGTATTTTGGTAATGGTATGTAATTATTTGTATACAATGAATTAGAGTCCACTTTATCATTATAATGATTAGCAATTTTAAATACACTTCTGTTGGGCATTAATTTTCATTATATTACATTGAAATGCAAACCCCGAAGTTTCAATTCCATATCTTACATGTGATTCGAACAAGAAAAAATAAAGAATTCTTCTTTTACCTTTGGGAGTATGTGGATCCTATTTTTAGTCTCATTGATGTATATTAGTTTTTTACAAACTTTATTTATATGAACACCCCAAACAGAACAGAAAGATGTTCGACTGTCAACGCTAGGTATACAGGTAATGCCTTTCATTTTTAATTTATAACAGGAGCATGCTAATGGTATACTATTTAAGCGTTCACAAGAGTGACAAAGAACACTAGTCTCATGTTGTACCGTTGTGTGTGAAAAATATATATCCACAGCAACAGTCTTCTTTAAATGTATTAAAATGCTATACCATTTCAAAAATCTATCAAAATCCTCTTCTTTCTGAGCTTCTACAATTTCAAGATGTTTTTACCTAATATCAACAAGATATCATCAGCATATTGTATCAATTTACAATATTGTATACATTTCTTCATATCATTCACTTATATGCTGAATAATAATGGGCCTAGGATAGACCTTGTGGGAGCCCTTTCTTGGAAGGGATGTTAGGTTGGGATGGTGGGAGAAATCGTTAGATGATACTTTCCTTATCATTTTTTATTCTGTTAATGGATGGTTTTTCGTACAGTTAAGTATTTAGGAAGATGTTAATGCCTGCCGAAAATACGGTGATGAAATTACGTAGAAAATACCACTGGAAAAAATCGGCCTGGGCCGTATATCGAACCACGGGTTCATCCATCCATGGGAGCATCCAGTCTCCTTGTATCCTCCTAAAATACCGCCAGAATTAGGAAATCCTGAGTACCGTAGTCGTATGCACATTGGCCCGGCAAGCCAAAGGCCCGTGGTTGGATTCGTGGCACAAGCAGATCTTTTGCTGTGGATATTCTTACGTCAAGTACTATTTCGGCAATACTCAAACGTACATATAATTTTCCATGAATTTCAAGTCTATTTCACGTAACTTATCACATAGGACTGGGAGGGCAGAGAGAATAATAGGATAGGATTAGAAATTTATGGCGAAGAAAACCTCTTAGTGCTGGAATTAGCCGGCCCTTAAGATGGTTTTTTAGCGAGATAGTTCCTTAGTCATAATGGAGACCATATTCAATTTTTTTTTTCAATTTCAGCGACTGTAAGGAGTATGAAATAAATATTGTAATATTAATTGCGCAGATATATAGTTATATATGACAAAAAATCTAAGTAATTTTATAAATAAAGCTACATAAGTCTCTAACTTGACTAATTTTCTCCCACCGTACGGCTAAAAACCCTTCAAAACAGCATGTTATTTTGCAATTCTGTAAAACATACTGTGGTGAGTAACAGATTAATTTTTATAAATAGTTGAGAAAATATGCAATCTACAAACAATTAGTTTTTTGACGAAATCTACAGGCTAATAGTTCCTAATTTCTTTAATATTCTCCCTCTGGAACGCACAGCCGTCATCTATCCCATGTAAAACAGCTTATATTTTTTGGAAAATTGCTCGAAAATTAGTTTAGCAAGGGGTTGATATTTTGTTACCTTTGGAAAGATGAGAGTTCTTCTGTAAAATGAGGCCAAATTCATCAAATTCTAGGTGAAGTGATTTTTTGCTCAAACTATCTTAAGGGAAAAACGCCGCAGGGACCACGGCTGAACGATCAAACCCACGGTAGGTGCTAATAATATACGGTAACTTGAAATGGCAGACCTCTTTATCCAAATAGTTGAAAAATTTCCCAACTCAAACCTGGGCCCTCTTCTGGGCTGGCCAGTACTCCATCCACTTCGCTACCCCGATTCCAGTGCTCCGATTCATGTTCATTTGCCGATCTTTAAGTTCTCCTTTAGATCCTCATACTTTCTTCCTCCTCTCATATCGTCTAAAATTCTTTGTTTTCTTCTGCTTTTGCACTGATTCTTTGTTCTGTCGCCCTCCAGTTCTGTTTCTTCAAATTTTCGGTACCCATCTACGTCCATTACTTGTAACATTATGACATCATTATACTTCCTCGGTTTTTGTCCTTGATACCTTACTCCGTATCAGTAAAGCGTTTTGTTAATAAAGGCAATCCTGTGTCAGATATTTTGAATCTAAAATGTTAATTTCTATGGCATCATCTTTTTGCATCATTTTCAGTGGTTAAATTTGTCAGAAAAAAAACACATGCATGATTGAGTATATATTTCGCATTGATGTTTCTTGCCACGGAAACTTGTTGGACCATAGTCAAACTTGACACAAAATCTAGATTGATAAACATTTAGTAATAAAGGTAATGCTATCGAATAAGTAACCATTAATATTGATTACATAACATAAATGACCTTGAATTGGCAGAGAGGCTTTTCGGGAAGTATTTGGCCTTGCATATTGTATGGAAAAAACTGGTGAAGAACAGTCATAGGATATTTGAGAGTATATCGATTTCTTACACTCGTTATCTCCAATGCTGAAAATACTGGCAGGAATAAAAAAAACGGACAATTTAAGCCATTACTTGAATATTGATGATGACATGATTAATATAATGACGTGTGCAATTTAAGGTAGCCGCAATGCTTAAGGCAATTTTTTTGTCATATACTGTGAAAAATGTGAGTAAACATTTGTTCAATGCAAGAGCAAAACATAGTAAAACTTTTATGCCACCAAAAATAATTACTATGGTGGGAATAAAAATTGAAATGCTAGCAAATTTCCTTCCAATTATACGATTTCAACATTCATGACGCTGGCATTCAGATTCTACACACTTGACCGATAAAACTCATTCATGTAATATAAAATTTTAGTAAAATATCTACCCAAAGGGTGGTGACATGATATTATTTCCTTATCATCTATGCCTATGGTAGAATATGTTAAAAAAGGAAGGACGTAATCACAGTAGGTATCATATTATCTCAGTGTAATGGTACTCGGAATTAAATATTGGAAACCCTATTTCATTGACAGTCGCTTGGCTGCAGAATAAACATGTTACAGCTAAACATGACTACTTTTTACTATGTATTTAAGATTGTGTAATGTATCATAAACCGTAGTTAATAAAACCAAGATAGAACCAATAACTTTCTTGATATTACATTACACTTAAGGGTTGAACAGTGATTGATTGGTTGGTACTTCTGAAAGTGGAGTTAGTAATTGCTAATCCTGGTACTTTCTTATCTTCGGCGGAAATACAGATATCATTTCCTCGAGTACTAGTTCGTAAATACGTCATCATTAAAATATTCATCATGCTAGAAATTTAAAAGGAACCTTACCCATATCACCCAAGTCCTGAGAAAGTGATATGGTTGTAGGATTAAAAGCAATTTTCCACAAATAAAAATAAAACAAAAATACTTGATAACTACGTAGGTTTCGATGTTTTACACATTATATTCAACTGATAAACTTGAAGATAATGTGTAAAACATCGAAACCTAGGTCGTAATAGTCTTTTTTTTTAAACGTTTATTTGTGGAAAATTGCTTTTAACTCTTCTACCTTATCATGTGGAAAGCCTACGCCATATTACCTGAATCTTAGGAAGAGAAAGTGTAGCCCTTCATGTTATGTTAGGGAATACAATTTGTCATTAGGCACTCCTGATTTAGGTATTTAATTTTTTTTTAAATTAGCACTTTATACATGAAGTATCGTATTACAAACCACAGTTTCTACGAAAAATAAAGATGGAGGCACAATGAGAAGGAGGAATATAAATCCATCCGATGTCCGGGGTGATGTCTGGGAAGAAGAGGGTGAAGAGAGCGGAAAGGTTTAGAACACGAGATGGCAAAAGGAGAAATTGGCGAAGAGAGGAGGAAGTTGTGAGAGGGGGAGTTTAGGTGAAGGAGAAGGATGAAGAGAGAGGGAGGAGAGCGGGAAAGGGCTTAGGGGATGGGATTCAGTTCCTTTTTCGCGATACGAGGTAAAAAGGGAGGGATTTAGAGGAGTGGAGACGGGAAGCGGAGAAAGGTGGGCACCGGAGAGGACTTGGCGAGGGTGGGGGATGGTCCCTTCGGATTCCGGAAGAAAGGATCGCCTCAGGGTCGCGCAAGGGGGATGGGCTGGTGGGGTGGGAGGAAGTGGAAGGGGGGGGAGGGGTCTGAGGAGGGAGGGCGGCACGGGGAGGGGGGACGGAATCTAGAAGGGACTTTTAATTGCGTCCGTGTCATTAATTGATGTTACTTACGAATGTCTGCCTCCTCCTCCTCCGACCATCCGATCCCTACCCTGCTCCTCCGTCATCTCTTAACTTCGCCTTCTCGCGACACTCGGAAAACTCTTCTTTTTTCCTCTCCGATATTCACTCCACTCGTCCATTTCATTAGCAGCATGAGAATTCGCCCTACCATGAAATTCCCATTATAATCCGCTATAAAAAAAACACCAGCGACGACGCTCAAATGAGACACTCCCTCTCCTTATACCTCTTCTCCACGCCCCCTTACCTCTCCTCACCCCTCAGCCCTCCTCCCTCAACCTCCCACCTCCTCCTCCTCCTCTTCACTTGTGTCGTCTCTTTTGGATTTTGTTGGATCACGGCGTGCGTGCGTTTGGTTTCCTTTCGACCCGTGAGAGCCATCGTCTTTGTATCACGGACTAATCCCGATTGCCTCCTTCGATTTTGATGCTTGTGATAACCTGTAAGAAATAGAAAGAGTGAAGAAAGGCGACAATTTTGGATTTAAATGAAAAGTTCGTATGTTAAAGGAGTCTTCTATAAATGTATCGTCTCAGATATGAGACAGAAGTCCACAGGGTAATATACCAGAAATGAAGTTCTTGTTAAAATTGGTTTTTTAGCCTGCGGAGATTTTTATGATATTTATACCCCTATGTGTATATTTTTTAATGAATGAAGAGAAACTGGTGTTGATATCCACTTTCTTGCATGCTTTTTTATATTTTCTCATTCAATGAATTTAAGTAATTTAAGTGAGTTTTAACGACGCAACGTACTAATAAGTAGCATAAAAAAATCATATTTATGACAGCTGCTTGGGAGAAGAAAAAAGTATAATTTTTATATTTTATCTGGTAATTCCCAGAACCAGAATTCCATGGTTTGTAAAAAAATTAGATAAGGTCGATGAAATGAGTCCAAATAGTAAGGGAAAGCATTTGCTATGCAATATTGTATTCATACCCGTTTTTTCCTCAGTTATATTTACGTTATTCCACAATTTTTACTAAATATATTGATTTAATTAATAAACCTTATAGATATTTTTATCATATTTGCACACAATGTTTTACCGTCTGTTTAATATCCATTGGTTAAATATGACTATTGAGATACATTATTTACACTATCCACTAAGCGAATTATGAGGGAAATCAATGGTCAAGTAACTAACTTCAAGTATTAGAATATGAACAATGCCATTTAAGCCTTTAAGCGTTTTTTTACATTTTCATTTGGTGAATTCATAAGCGAGAACACTTGGTATGACTAAGCACCATGAATCAGTTTTATTTCGTAAAACTTAAAAGTGCGATCCTAATTTTTCGATCACATATGTACTTAAATGATATCATAAACTAAGTTTCTTATGATTAATTCCATTTATGCACGCCAGTAATCATTGAGGTGGCTGCTGAATCGGCAAAGGGAGTTCCCACGTCTCTCGTGGAATGATGTCATCGAGTGTCGCGAAATAAACAGAACTTATTATTAGACATATCTACCAACTATGATAACACTTCGTTTAAGCTTCTTTAAAAATCTATAAAATATTACTATATTTTTTAATGTTAATAAATAAATTGGTTAACCATATAATAAATTGGTTAACCATAGCAGGAAATGTAATTGAAAATTGATTAATGAGAAGCACGCCATTATCCTATAGAGCAATAAATATTGCTAGGAAAACTGGGCTTCTACAAACATTGACATCGCTTCAATATGCCCGGCAACGGAAACAAATGGTCGCATATTGCGATGGAGGACAGCCTAAGCTGAAAGGAGACTATAAATATACGGATAATCGTGACATTGAGGTTTCATGGCAATGATACAATAATACGGCAGAAAATTAGAACACGAGGAACCTTCTGGTGGAACTAAGCATTGGTTTGTCATATGTGAACGGGGCATTTTTTGCCAGTGATAGCCGTATGATTAGTAATCACATAATTGCTTTTCCAATTTTAGGTTAACATAGCTTTTAGGAGTTACAATCTTTTCCTAAGTTTTGAGCCACCTAGTTCATTTTTTGTTTGCCGAATACTTATTATTGATAGAGGCCGCCTTAATACTCTCCTCTCTTTCACGTGCGCCACTGTAATAATCATTTACTACGGATACATGCATAAACATGGAGGCAATGGCAGCGCACCCTTCTGCGCGGACGAGGGATCGGGAGATGATGATGCAGGGCAGGGCTGACCTGGACGATTCTGCCCCCAACCCCTCCATCCATGAATTCTCTGTCTCCCCCCCCTCTCTCCCTGCTTGGCCACCTACCTCCTCTCCCTCCTCCATCTTCATCTCTCCGGAGACTACCGCCTCCAATTTGCATCACCGAGACTTTAAGGCGAAGCAATTCCGGCTCCTGCTGCTCATAAACCCCTGCCCACTCGCCCCGGGGCAACTGAGTGAGACCCTTTTCTACGCCCCTCTCCATTCCATCCCACCCGCTCACGAGACCCTTCGTCTCACTCACTGCTACTCCCCTCCCCCCTCCCTTCCCTACCCTCCCGATCTCCATCGACCACCCATCCCTCCTCGCATCTGGTCCAACTATCCCCCCACTTCTTCCTTTTCTCTCAATTTTTCCTTCAACGCCATCATACTTTTATATTAGTCCCTCCTTTCCTACCACCCTGAATTTCCGGGCCATAAACTATGCTTATGGACATATCCAAAATGGGATAATATCCCGAATAATGTTAATCTCTGTTAGGATGTTGTTTTTACCAAGAATTCAACTTTCCTCAACCTGAGTCTACATCCTGTCCTGCGCCCCTTTGATGAGGATACCTGACCTTCTCGTCATGGAGTCCCTTTCCTATCCTTCTTACACCCCACCTCTTTCAGTAAATTGCACATTGCTTTCACCCCTCTTTGCTTTAAGTAATGTCTGTGAGGCCGATTGAGTACTCTTCAACTTGGCATACAACACGAGTTGTATTCGATGAAACTATGGTCGGTGTTTGATGGGTGGGCTCTTTCCTTTCAACCAGCCAAGAGGTGTAATATATTTATTTTTAACCACGGATTTCTTACAGCACTGAGACTATTGCCCTCGTTTCACCATTGACATTATTTTCTTGCGGTTACAATTTAGTGGTAGAACCAGATAGTTGCATGAGTTTCTGATCCCAAAAAACACCTAAGAAAAAAAACTGGAAGTGTTAATCAGTGGTTGGCGGGTCAGATTTTAACAGAAGGAAACAACAATCTCCGGTAGTGTGAACCCTGACATGCTCGTAGTTTTTCACTTCTCTAATCATAACTGACCAATATTTGTTAATTACAATTAAAAGCACCTTTTAAGGATTTTATATTAGTTTTCAATCATGTTCTGGAATGCTATCAAAATCCTTAGTTGTTTATACACCAAAGACGGCGAAATTCGCCATGAAAAAAATCATTTGACTAGATCGGGATTCGAACCCGGATCTCCAAATTGCCGGTCAGGTGCTACGCCACAACAGGCCAGTTATACCACCAAACACACCTAAACGGCAATTGGGAGATCCGGGTTCGAATCCCGGTCAAGTCAAATAATTATTTCATGGTGAATTTCACTGTCTTTGGTGTATATCTTCGCACCCGAGCACGTGACTGCGTACCATACCATTTGTGCAATCGCAATGATTTCAAAATACCTAAGACGTATTTTTTAAGATATTTATGATGTTAAACTGACATTTATCGGATACCAGTTTGAATGTTTGTCATGTTTTCATTAAGAAAAGTCCGATTATATTATGATTAACTGTTGTTTCTCTTTTTAGGTAAACAACATGAAAATGTACTTCCTCCGTAAACTCTGTAAAGTTTATTGTATCATTTTTGTCTTTCCAAGGGTAAATTATCAATATTTACTTTTTACCGATAATTTAATTCTCTGGTGCAGCTGCAACTACCTACCAATTCAACGCAGAAAAGGGTAAAGCTTACGTTTAGAGGCAGTTTTAGTAATACGAGTGAAATTCGATAGGTTTATAAATTAATAGTAATTTTTCTATAAGCTGGGCTTGTTTATAAATTACGAGCGGAAGATACCCGTTGAAATTCAACGGGTGTGAAAAACATTAAACTTATTTTTTATAATAAAACCACAAAGCCCGAAGAAAAACAGTATGCGTGGTCATTTGAGGAGTTCGTAACCTATCTTGTATGTTGCGTTCGTTGTAGTAGTCACACAGACAGTTTTCTAGGTGCACGGAGACATGAGTGACTATTGGTTCACTTTCATGCACGGGAAACACAAAAATCGGCCTTGCAGACTCATTACTACTTAAATAGCAAGGGTTGATAGATGGTCTCCTCGTCCCTCCGGTTCTCTTGAGCCGTCTTCTGAGTGATTAACAGCTTGATCGCTTTCCTTGTGTACATACATATATTTGCATTCCATGACTTAATTCAGTTGCACTATTCAACTTTGATATGTGCGTTTATTATCTTAATCAGGATTGGACAGAAGAGTACAATCTAAGGGTTGACAACGTCAAGAGGAGTAATGGCAACAGATGCCATGTTTAATTGACCTATGAATCCTCCATCAATGGGACTACGCCTTCGGAATAGCCATAATCATTGGTTTCGGTTGCTAAATAAAAAATCTATGGTGATTCTTAGTGCACTTGTCGATTTTCATTTAAAATTTTGCTCAAACTGATCTTCGGTAAATAGGTTTATTGAAAACTTTAATATTATAATTTATCAACGCAAGTCACCATGGCAGTAAATATTACTGTCGCCACCATGGTCGGTAACATGACTTAATTTATCACGACCAAATGACGAAATCATAGCTTAGTGAATGATTGGAAATAATTTATTTACACTTCATTATTCATGCATTCCAGGTACTGCTTATTCCTACTCCGAGCTTGAATTGCCGTTCCTTCTTCGTCTTTGAGTGAACAGCATTTGTAGAAACAAGAATAAGTACAAAACTCTTCAGTCAAAGGCATTGGAGTTATCGACTTCCCATTGTATACGCGTGAGTACTTCTATGATTTTTTTGTTAATGTTTACTAATTCCTATTTGTGTAATGTAATTTTACTAATTGTAAGATAAAGAGATGGTTTATGTAACAGGTGCGTAAATTTAAATATTTGTGCAGATGGAACATCTAATCTTTAAACTTATGGAAACTGCAATAGCGTATGGCTAAAATAAAATCAATAATGCAATTCCATATGAAAAATGATCGTCATATGATTGATATTATTTTATTGAGTCATTGATTCATACAGAGATACTTCGATTACTGCATGGCCAACCTATTTCCCGAACTCTAATTACCAGCACATTACATTAGGTATACGAAATACTAATGTAACTCATGTACCGAATCCTTACTATTATAAATATGTTTTGTCAACATATTTAAATAAATATTATTTCAAAGAAAATTACATTTTTTTCTCTGTAAAGCATCTCTAAAATCACATATTATTTTTCGATGCTGCTAGCATTATTATCACATGAAATTATGTTTATAGTATGTTTATAGAAAGTTTGATCGGAAGTTTGTTTCATTCACTGTCTACGATTTATTTATGTGGTTTTAAAATGATTCGATAAAGGACGTTAGATTCTTAATTTTAGAGTTTTAAAGAAAAATAATCAGTATGATACTGGGAATCTAGCGTACTGTGAATATTTTATGGTAGTTAATATTCCCACTTCTCAATATTCCGCGCATGCTTACTAGATATTTTATGTAATTGAAAAAATAATGAAAAGATGAACCTCAATCTGAGTTTATGGAAGAAAAGTGATGAACTATGATACAAAACAGTTACATGTACGTAGTATGTCATTTTTTCTAGTAAAATGCGAAGGAATACTTCAGCTTGAATGATCAGATAAAATAAAGTACAGTTATAACCCTGAGTAGAAAATGTCTCTCAATTTTCCATCATTCAAGTGACAGGGAAATGTCAGCTGCAAGTGACAGGACTGCAGGCTGTGGGCTTGATCTCCGCTTGTCCCGATTTTTTCCTCAACAGCCAAAAATAATTCTTTCAATTAGAAGAAATTCCAACTAAACTATCTTCGATGCTTATATTTACGGTAATATGAACATAAACTGTGAAAAATACTCAACATTTGTGACTTCCATTACGTGACATAAGAGAACGAGATTATTAATGTATGAAAGTTGCTGATTTTTAATGGTGTTTATTTTTTATTTTAAATAAAAATTCACAACGATTTTCAAAAAATTTCCTGAGATAAATCAACTGCGAAATTTTCTGTCCTTCACTGAAGCGTGAAGGGATTGTTTGCACCAGATGATTTCCATGAGCACTCGCGATTTATCATGGATAAATGTCGACATTCCGTGATAAGCAAGAAGTAAGCATCCTCCTCCCTATACCCGGGTAATATTCACATTAATATCACACACCCGAAGGCTTGCAGCGGCCTACGTGTCTCGTCAGAGAAGTCGCCGCATCCGGGCTACGAGCTACATCCTTCAATTTTTCGCCCTCTCCGCCTTTTCCTTTTTTATCGCCCCCTCCTTTAGACTCACGCTCATTTCCCTCCTACACCCTCCTCCTCATCATCTCCCCCATTCTCTCCCCTCTTCCCGAGCCCTAATGCCCACAGCCCTAGTTTCACCCCCCTCCCTCGTGTTTGGAATAGAAACTGCGAGATACAATATTCCACTGATTTTCCGGCGAGTCAGCTAACTGCAAATGAGCAAACGGGATTTTGAAAAATTCGCCCGTGGGAGGAGGGAGCGAAGGGGAATATAGTGGATGATGTGGGGGGGGGGCGTTCCTCTTGGGAGTTGGTTGGGAGGAGGGTTGGCTTCCCGTCCGTGTACAGCGGGCGTGGTGCTTGTAGGGGTGGGGTGGCTCGAGTTTTTCCCGTTCCCATCTCCACTTATCAGAAGGGAAAGAGGAATTAAAGAAGGCGCAGGATGGAAGAGATGGGAGGAGGGTGTGCGGGGGTGGCGTAAGATTGTTACCAAGGAGGGAGAGGGGGGTGACGGCAGGGAAAGAGGCTCCTGCGCTGAAGAGGAGATAATGAAAGAATGTTCCGCTGGGCCTCTCTGGGCAGGAGGAAGGAGGGTGGATTTGGGGTGGAGGGGAAGTCTTCTGCTGGGGAGGGGATTGCTTTCCTAGCAGTGGCTGTTGGCGTTGGAGTGACGGTGAGTCGGTTTTCGATCCGCGGAGCTGAGTTGCCTTAGAATGCTGCGATCCGTCTGATGACCGCGTCAAATTCTTATAATCACGAGAATTCGAATAATGCAATTATTTCGTTTGGCAAGGTCAGCACTGTTTTTAGTAGTGTAATTAGGTATGTTCATTGCGAGCCGTGGTCAGAATTCTTCTCCTTGGGTTCCTTTATGTACTGCTGCATGGCTACATTTTAAGTTAATTATGTTACGCCCACCTTTGTGGAAGTAGCAGACTTGTCTATCATGACGTTTTTTTTCGTAATCTCATTTGGATTGTAATGCTCAAATAGAAATAGAATTAGAATCATTAGGAAAAAATATGTTTGGAGAGTTTCCAAAATAGGTCTTTGCACCTCCGTTGTTGTAACACCGAAATTTCCCTGTATTTATGCATGAAACTATTACACAGTGACTTTTTATGATTCATTTCTTTTCACCTATAATGAATTAATTATAAATTCATAAAATTAACAATCCTTTTATGGAAAAATTAGTATATAATTAAAATCATGAATTAAAATTAATGCAATTGTCAAATGAAAAACTTCGAGGATAAAGAATTGGAAATGTTTATAACACGCATATCACGCCTTATCCCTTGTAACTTGGATAACTTTTCCACAATAGGAATGTTAATAAAGCAGAAAATTCGTCATGAAGTATTCTATCACAGAAAAGTGATCGGCTATGATATTTTTAAATTCTTTCTGTTTCTTAATAAACTGATATGGGTTCCTGCGGGGTTCAGTTGCCTGATTATTTAAGGCTATTGGCTGAAAAAAGTTACAAATATTTGCAAGTGTGCGGACAGTGAATACGTTCAATATGAAACGGGAACATTATTAATGATATTATAGCAATTATGAAATGGATTTTAATGAACTCCCAATACTCTCCTTCTCATGTCTCCTAGTTCTATTGCATTTCTCCATTGACATCCTTCAGTTTTTCATATACTGATTACCAATACGCTAAACTATGTAGTTTAAAATTGTGCTTTATCATCATATTATTAAAATGAAGGCTGCATGCTTTCCGGTGTTTCACCGCGTCGTTGTTTTTAGTGACAACAGTTTCACCTGCATTTCAACAGGCGTCTTCAAGTCGAAGGCGCCTGACAACAGTGACGCCTGCTAGTACGCAGGCGAAACCGTTGTCACTAAAAACAACACACCGGGTGAAACACCCGAAAGCATGCAGCCTTCAAAATCTACGCGCTATGGAAGCCTTCGCACCATATTGTTATAATACTAAACTTTATCCCTTTTGCGTCATACCTACGTAAATAATTTCTCAGTAATCACATTTTAATAGCTTGTGGAGTATTTTATCGGTACTCTTCTACATGTATAGTACCTACTTGCTATACTGAGCTAAGCTTTTTCACGGAATGCACCTGCTATAATGGAAAGAACGTGAAATGTTTTACCTGGCACCACCTTAATCAAGTTTTCAGGTAAATATAAACCTGTAAAACTCTTATAAGATGACGTTCAGTATTCGAAAATGTAGAAGAATATAATAATATGGATAAATCTAGTGTTTTACGCTGAAAATTCGAAAGTTACAAATAACAGCTTGTCACGAGGAGTAGCACCTGTTCCCTATTGATCACTTTATTCCGGCATCCGTTGACTCGTACTTGAATTAGGATAGGTGGTCGTTCAATTTTTTTCGGGTGATTTTGTCCCCCTCGCAAGGGCCAGATATGAAATAGCCTCATCTGCTAGAGGGCGTTGAATCTAAGTAATTAATAATTATGAGTTGTGGATGGGGCAGCTGGTTAAATGAGATTAATAGGAACTGAATATTTTTTTAATGGATGAATTCTGTATTTGTCAACAAGTGCAATGTTTTTTTTTCACCACGCCGTTGATATCACTTTCGCGCAACAGAGCCTTGAATGAAGGAAACCTCTTCGAATTGGTGGTTGCAGTTTCACGGTGTGAGGCACAGTCTTCACTCACCCGACTTTTCCCGAGGTCCATCCGCGTCGCCCTACGGAAAGAGGGGGAGGGGGGAAGGACGGGGGTAGGGAGAAAAACGCGTCGGGTTGAATGGGGACATTTGAGTGTAATTAGCGGAGTGTAGGGGATTCGTTTTCGGATGGCGAAGAAGCGTGGATTAAGGTGGGAAGTGGTGGGTGGGCGGGTGATCGAAGGCCGAGGGGTTTACGGGGGGTTTGAGATGGGAGATAAGAGCCGGAAGGGAGTGGAGGGGTGTACTCCCGTTGAGGGTGAGTCGAAAGTGTAGGGTGGGAGACAGAGGACCGCGCATAAGTGACAGAGACGTAAAAACGACAGCGGGGGAGAGGAAGGGAGGGAGGGAGGGAGGAGGGGACGGAAGGAAAAGAAGACGGGAGAGACCTGGGACGAATGGTTTCTCCTAACGCGAGAGAATGAGTGCGAGGGTTAAGGGGGAGGAAGGGGTGGGAGGGGCCCTAAAAGGCTTAGATGAAGGAAAGGATTTGAAATGGAAAATGGGTTGCAGGACGGTCTTTATGGCATTCTCCCTTTTTACCCCCCTTGCCCCCCCCCTGACCCCCTTGGCTCTCCTTCCTGCTTCTCATTTTCTCCGAACAATCCTTCCATCGACGTTTATTCTCTATCCTTCCTCCCGTGTCTTTATTGTCCGTCATTTCCTCTCCCACCGATTCTTTTATCACCGTCGCCCAAGGGCAGGAGGACATACGGCAGTGGATTTAATACGGGGTTTGTTTTTCGAGGGACTGAGAAGGGTTTACGATTCAAATGACGCGCAGAACCCTGTTTTTCTTATATTGCCTCCTAGAAATTGCAAACACTTGCAAGTTATTCTGCTAAATTATTAACTTATGATGTCAAAGTAGCCATGTGCTTTCAGTTGACTCTCCACATCAAGGTAAATGGTACTGGTAAAGCAATTCACATTGAGAGGCTTGTGTACTGTCGTGTTGGTTAATTTGAAATCTGATGCCTGATATAGTTACGTCTCATTTCTAAGGTCTGAAGCGTTCCTTATGAAAGCTCTCTTATTTAGGAAAAAAAAATTCCTGGAACATTTCGTCATTTATTATAGGCTTTATGTCACCTTATCTCCTCCAAATGCTCTATTAAGCTCTTTCTCCATGGAAAGATCATGATATCAGTGGCAAATCTCACGTCTTTCCACTCTTTTACTTTATTCACAACATTTCATAGAGGGAAAATCCTTTGTGCCTTGTGTATATCAGGCTTATCCTTGGAAATGTACAACTTAATTTTATTCAGAACTCTTCATCTATCCACCAAATTTTGGTTAAAAAATAACACGCATTTAACAACTTAATGAAAAAAAAGCTCCGTTGACCGTTTATGCACAAAATTATCTCTTTTCATTCCTCAAAATGTCCTCTTTTCGTTTACCAAAAGAAATTACATTTCCAGAAATTAATATTTTCAGACATATTTTCGTTATATATTCTACAATTTTCTATTTAACTGGTTTTTAATTATTAAATAAATGCATGCGAACGTTGTTGTTGAAATAAGAATGACTTTGATCCTTCGGCATGATAATCAGTAACCTGACAAATAGGTATATGATGAAATTGGTCCTTAATTTAGCTAATAGTAATTACACTGCATTTATCGAGGTTTATTCCAAAGGCGTATGATCCATGTGGGTTGAGAAATTACCAACAGGCTGGTGAGTTTTGGAATTGAATCTGGCAATGAGCACTGAATCACCGTCCCTAGAAGTGATCAATGTAGAGGTCGGTTAGCCTTCGATACCCTCAACAAAACTCCAAGATAATATTGAATCAAGTCGGCGTTTTTAGCTATCAAAACTGTTAAAGAAATCATAGGTAGTCCAGTAAATCATTATACCCTTCATATGTTACATGTTGAATTCAGTTCAGGAGTTACCCTCAACTAGCCAACCAGCCCTCGGGTAGGACAATTGTAAAAATAAATCTTTATTTCATAGAGTATGCATACAGAATAATAGAATTTACATATTTTACTGAACAAATATTTTGATCCACAAACGTCGTATAAAATGTTTTCAATGAATTTTATGGAGGAAAAACCACATATCTACAAATAAACAAACATCTTGTTGATCAAAGTGATACCTGGATATTAATTTGTGTAGTTTTAAATGCTATTGATTACGGGGTAATGCGTGATGCCACAATTTGTGCTGCTGGTTGTTTAGAGCTTTCTTCATTTGATCATGAACTGCTGGTAAAGAAACCCAGGCCAACTCGCGGACGAAAGCTCAAACACGGCTACGTCAACCGAGAGACTCAGCCGCGCACCCTCGCATTCCCCACTGCAACCGCCGCCACCTCATCGCACCGCGTCTGCCCGCTCGCTCTTCTCCAATTCCACTGCTCCTTGAATTTTCCTTTTTAATTATCAAAATTCCCCAGCGCCTTCCCGGGAGGAATGGAAGGGGTAGAAAGGAGGGTGGGTGGGAGAAGAAGCCTCCGTGTCGCAACCCTCCGCCGGTCACCCACCCCCTCCGAACTCTCCCTCCTCCTCGTTACCCACTCCCAACACCACTCCGTGGACTCCGTCTGCTCCGAGATATCTCCCATCATATCTCAGCTACCCTGTATCCCATCACTGCTTCTTTCCTCGCCCCCCCCCCCCCTCCCACTCCACCCCCTCCTCTCCACGCCTCCCTTCTGCCCCCTCCACACCCTTCACCATTATCTCCGCGTCCACGAGACGGTTCGTGTGAGGATTTTTATGTCATCACTCTACCTTTCCCATTTTCTCATTCTTTTGTGATCTCGGTAACTTTCGCCTCCTGCCTTGCTCTTCAGATCATCCTCAAAACATTTTTCTGCCATTCGTTAGCACTTCCTTTGATGCCTCTCGAGTCATTGTAAGGGCCTTTATTTTTTATAAAATCATGGACTCGCAGGAATGTAAGCTTATACCTTATTTCACCCCAATATCGTCTATGTCGGCTGCCGAAAATGTTGCCACCCTTAAAAGTGTCACAACTTTCTTCGCTATAATAGTGTAAAGCAGAGATTCCGCATTGCAGCCACGGACGCCATAGTTTCTTCACTCTCTATCTGTAGTCACACCCGTCATAGACTCAATCCGACCCATCCGTTAGCACTTATTTTGATACCTCTCGGATCATTGGAAGGCCCTGTATTTTTAAAAATATAAATTATGAACTCACATGAATGTAAGTTTTATTGTTTACACCTTAATGCTCCCCAATATGGTCTGCCACAAATCTTGCCACTATTAACAGTATCTCAACTTTCTTCGCTATAATAGTGTAATACAGAAACCGATATTTCTGCATTGCATGCGCGGACGCCATAGTTTCTTCACTCTCTACCTGTTGTCTCTCCCGTCATAGACTGAAACCCGACTTAAAACTCACATGCAACACCCTTAATTCTTACATTGATAGTCCCAAACTTATTTATTTTCATCAATGTCAGAGTGTCTTCGCGTTCCACCCGAACTTAACTCATTACTCCACATGCCCACGCCCAAATTATCACTAATTAAACTTAACGTTCGTTCTCATGCCGTCCCTCCTCCCTAATAAATTCACTCCTTACTGATATTGATCTCTTTTCCCTATTGCCGAAAATTTTCACCAAATTGGCTACAAAGCATCTTTCCGGAAATAATCAGTAAATCTAGACAATAATCATCATCTCTAGTCCATCTGCGTTTGGATATCTTTTGTTTTGTTTTTTTCTTGTCTATTTGTTGAAGTCTCATGTTGTGTTTGTTACAAGCGCACTTATAATTGACAATATTGCTGGATCATGCGTCGTATTTTATTTAAAATTAAAAAATTAAAACAATTAAATAAAATAAGGTACATAAAAGATAGATTCAGCATAAGAAAACCTATTTTCAATAGGGCGTTGTAATTCAGTTAATGTTGTTGTCATTAGTCTCAACATAGTTTCATCAGGTAGCTTATACCTACCAGATTTATGCATGTACATTGATCATGTGAGCTCATGATAAATGATTTGGCGTATTAACCAAAAGAAATGAAACGGAAAACTTCAAGAAATAATATCCATCTATGACGGAGGAATGGGATGGTCAGAGACTTACCTAGTAGAGACTCTAGATGTGACGTAAAGTGATAATTAATGGTAAAAAATAATAGTGTCGTTTTAAAAGACACCTTGAATTTACCATTTAACACATGCTTAGTGGTAAAGTGGTAACCATATCAGCCTGGGGCATTAATTATGGTCAGTTTTCTGATTTCATGAGCAGTTTTCCATAAAATAGCACGTTTCGTGTACTCCCCCTGATTGAATAGGTTCATTACGTCGAACAATTGTTTTCTCAGTGAAAATGTAAGCTGATATACGATTTAAAACAAATAGTATAACGTATTACCTATACAGTATTATACTGTTAATATTACTGGTATACTTCGCTACACGTCGTCAATTGGTTCAGTGAGTCACAACGTAAGTCGAATTTTGACCTGAATCAATCCAGCACACCTATAAACCACTACGATGTACACTATATTACCTGTTATGAAAATATAATAGTATTCAGTGAAGTGAAAATGAGAGCGTAAGTTTTGAAAACTTATAAAACTAGTGAAAATATAACGTACTTGAATGCAAAGGTTAACTAGTAGTAATTAGAACGATGACAAAGCCTAATTACTATCATATTCAATATAAGGCATTGCCAACTCATTTCTATTTGCTCTAGTGCGCTGCTCACATCACAACACAACAGCGCAGTTGCTTCATTTCATACGTTTCAGACTCTATGCTGTAAGCAGCTCCCTTCAAAACAGAGCGGAAATAGACTTGATGAGCGCTAGAAAATAAAAGAACGTCAAATCAAAATAATCGTATCCGCTATATTTTTTCGTGCAATCATTGGCATTCGTGCATCGAAGGCATCAAACATGAATTTTTGAATTAATTCAAAAAAAGTTTTTAATATTGCTCTGTAGCAAAACGCTTCAGAATTTTAATTTATTATTTTGAATGAATTTGATAACTACACACAGCAAAATTTGGCTGTGACTATTGTGAACATAAAGATTTCCACTGGCAGTTTACCGAACGTTTCTTGTGCGCACATCGCCCCTTTCATTGCCGTTAGTGTGCGCTGATATGCTCCAATCTGTGCTAACTTCAACACCTAGAATGGAAATCTCTCAGTGTTACCACCATCTCAGTTCTCTGACGGTGCTAGGCTGGGCACATGTACGTAACGTGCAGAGCTCGCTTCAAAATTGATCGTAATTAGACTTGTTCTCCGATTCCACAACAGCTCTACAGACCGAAGTAAAAACCCCACATTTAATCCCACTACATTGGCTTTACAGCTATATTTCTACGCTACCCTCGCCAGGAATTGCAGAGACCCAGTGAAACGCAGTTAATTTCGAACTAAATAAGAATTCCCGTATCCATGATACCTTTACTAGTATTCGCAATGGTTTCAAAATCAATTGGAACTATTCTTTTTCTGCTTGAGGCTTTCGCAGCGCTGTTGTGCTGGTATTTTCATATCTTTCGGGGACATCTGCGTCTGTGTATCTTGATGATGAGGTTTCGTAGCCAATGCAGGCCACATCTTCAGATCAGGTCTGAATGATGTGGCCTGCATTGGCCTGAAGATGTGGCCTACATTAGCTACGAAACTTCATCATCAAGATACACAGACGCAGCTGTACCCGAAAGACATGAAAATACCAGCGAAACTATTCTCTGTTTATTTACCACAGTAATGTCACGCAATTATCCATATTGTCTTCCTTTTCCGAGTATCGGGGTTCATATTTCCGGTTCCTCCCCCGCAATGCCAGCGCCAACCGAAGTAGAAACCGATAGGCAGTGTTAGGAACTACGCATTCAAGCGATACGAATGTGCATTGCCACGGCGATTTTCGCCTACGGGCGTAAATACAGCGCTCCGTCCGGCTGTTGTGGCGACGGGGCATTGCTGAACGCTGGACAATGATGGAACATTGATAACAGCATCCGCGTTGTTTTTTGTAGATTTTCAGTATTAAAGGAGTAATTCATGGATAATGTTAAGTTTTTAACTACAATTTGGTAAAAAAATTACGTTTTTACATACGCATTTCGAACGAATTCGATAACTTTACACAAAGAATTCGGCCATGGCTATTATGAATACTACCGGTAACCTACCTACCGGTAAATAATCGATTGTGGCGATACTTTGTGGAAATTGAAGATAGATTTCACAATCACAAAAACACGGTACAAAATTCCACTAACTATTTTATTGCTGTCGACCGGTTTCGACGACTAAAGCGTCATTTACAAGATTATTTCTGTTTGTCTTGTAAATGACGCTTTAGTCGACGAAACCGGCCGACAGCAATAAAATAATTAGTGGAATTTTGTACCTTGTTTTTGTGACAGTGAATTCTACCTACCGGTAGGTTATCGAACGTTTCTTCTGCACACATTGCTCCATTAATCGCCGTTAATATTCGAAAACTTGTTCCACTCTGCGCTTACTTGTTTTAATTTCTTTGATATTTTTGTATTTTAATTTAATTTGAATAATTTATTTTAAGTATTTTTTTCATCCGAACCCCGTAATGTCGATCTATCTTGACCTAATTTGTCCATTAACACTAGAAGGTCCGGGGTATGTTGCCTACCTAAAAGGTCCGCGAGCGGTCAATTGACCGCAATGCGTTATTAGAAGGACTTCGCTGTATTCACGCTTTAAGATGCCCCTTTTTATTGTTTTTATACGTCATGAGCTTTTCTATTACTACATTTTGACACTTGAACCCGGTATTAGTTGGATTTTAGGCGGATTAGAGTGGTTTTACAGTTCATAAAATGGAATTGGTCGGAACTAATTTAATTTTCTTTCGATTTTATTTAATTTATTAAAAAAAATGTACAGATATTTTATTTTATAACACAATTACATGAAAATGTTTTAAAACACTGGTTTTTTAGTAGTGAAAATCATCATACACAGCAAAGTAGGAATAAATTCTCGACAGAAGATTTTCTAGTGAAAAAGTGACTGTCACAGAGAACATGGAAAATTTGCAGGTGAGCACAAAAGTTGCTTTAAACGGTAAGTATGATTTGTTTAATATATTTCTACTTTGTTTTTATCTACTAGAAGACATTTTACATAAAGCTTTCCACTACATTACTTTTTTTTCAGGAACAGAACAAAAATGTGTACGAAAGAACATGGTTTTTGTTCTTGAAGTGAGTAACAAAGGTTTTTGCTTAGTGTCATTATTCTATATGTAAAAAAACGTACAAGATAAAAAATTGAGAATCTTAACTTGTACATATTATATTGGCGCTGTTAGGAGACGTAAAAATGATAATTTTTAGTAACAAAAAGTCGTAACCTCTAAGAGGCAGGTCTATTGTATTTCTAGGCTTCCTCGCATTTCTTGCAAACCCTAATATCACTTTCACACTTACCACACATACGTTTCTTGCATCTGTTACATGAATTCTTTGTTTTGTTTTGTTCACAGAGCCCAATTTGACACTGCCTGCGACTACCTGAGTTAGGAGGACCGACGTCTGCTACACGCTGCATTTTTCTACTTTCTACGTTAGTCTTTGACAGTTCTTTTGCAACTCCCAAAATGAACGATTGACGTGATACATTAGAGTTAAAGACTAACTTGTACAATGAATGAGCATTAATCATGGCTAGAACTAGGATGTTATAGAAAATATGCACGGGCCATCGCCGTGTGCCAGACCGAACGCTGTATTTACGAGTCAGTTGGTCAACCGTATCGACTCCGCATTTGTTCTTATTGTAAAAAAGTACCGTCTCTGGCTGTTTTTTCTCCGTCTCACCGTCAATTTGTACATAAGGGTGCATAATACTAAGAACTAGGACGTTTTTGTTAGATTTAGATTGATAACCGGTCAAGGTGATTTCTTCGTGCTTATAGATAACAGTGCTAAAACGAGAATCACCACATTTCTTCAAAGTAGGCGGTATTTCTCTTCTATTTCGATTTAGCGTCCCTACAAGGCTAGTTTTTTCTTCTAGAATTCTTTCGCAAGATTCAAGGAGGTAAGGTAATTGTCCATTGTGACGTTTCTGCCCTTGTTTAGGTAAGGCTCAACAAGTTGTTTTACAATGTTTTCGCCGACACGTTCTGTACTGGGCCTTGCCTCATATTTGCCTACATAGGGAATATTATTGAGCACGTACCTGTTTTTCGCATCAGTTGCGACCCAAAATTTAATGCCAAACTTATCGGGTTTATTTGCCATGTATTGTGAAAATGGGCACCTGCACTTTGTCGGATACAGTTGCTCATCAACAGTAATACTTTTGCCAGGTCTGTAGCATGCTAAGCAATTTTCAACAAACTTATTCCAAAGATCTGATACCAAGCAAAATTTGTCGGTTTGTTTACGAGCAGCACGGCTGGCCCTGTCATCAAAACGTAAAAATCTCATGATTTCCTTGAACCGATTTCTACACATTATCGCCGAAAAAATGGTTGGCCCCATTGCGTGTGCCACATATCATTAACATGGGTTGATTGAGCTACACAAGCCTGCAAGACAAGCATCGGTCCAAGCTTGTGAATATGCACTGCACACTGCCGTGGTAGCGAGCGGTGGGGTGGGGGATTTTATTCGGGAACTTGAAACAAAACTTCAACAGTTATGGCCCTCAATCAGCAACAAATGTAAGAAAAACGATTTTTTTAGTATAAAACCCATGATTATGATCGTTTATTATGATAGAACTAGATATTAGGACCCATATTAGGCAGAAAACGTGCCCGATGTCAACGGAAACGCTTAAAATGCAATAGTGGTCAATTGACCGCTCGCGGACCTTGTAGTTAGTCCCGCTTGTTGCGCCAAAAGTACTTGTTAATTTTACAAAATATTTCACACAGTGGCTTAGGCCCCTAAAATATTAAAAGTCAAAAAATATCAGATCCGCACAAAAATTACTTTTTGAGTGAGGACGATAAGAAAGTTGCGAACGGTCAATTGACCGCTATCGGACCTTCTAGTGTTAATTAGCCAAAAAAACCGACGTATCTACGGGATCGACGTAACTTGAAAAGACTTAAGTTGAGGTATACCTGTATCGTGAAATTTAATTTACAGTAGCCGCTGGATGCGCTGAGTCCTGATTTTCATAACAACACTTGAGACTGAGAGCGTTTGTGTATATTGTTCACACTTTGCCTCAATCAGAGAATGACTTCAATCATAGATGTAATTGTTTTAGTTTATCTTTTGGAGAAAAAATCAACCGTGAACCATTGTTTGATGGGAGAAAACATTTTTCTGATTCATATGTACTGGAATTTATAGACATATATTTCAGCATATTTCAACCGCAAATAGATTTCCATTAATTTTGTTTAAACTGTTGAGAGAAGGGCCAATAGGTCGTATCCCGTATTTAAGCATATCCTTAGGAAAATACTCCTAGAGCTAACGTTCTAGACCTTAGGATATTGCATCATCTCGTTCAGGATATTGCATCATTTTGACGCATGGCTAAACACTGGAAACATTTATCCCTCCCATCCCTGATGCTGCTTTGTGATCGAGCATCTTTCTTTCGCAGAATCGGAATCCATGCATTGTCGCTGGTGAGGTAAAGGATCGGCGTTTTTCAGCTCAACGGAAGACACTTGGGGGGGCGGGGGAGACGGAGTGAGGTGTGCGTCTCGTGGAGGGGAGAGATGAACGGCGTAATGGGGGAAATCAACAGAATTTATCGGGGAAATTATAATTTTTTCCGTGATTGAAGACCCGCGTTAGAAAGGAAGGCCCCCATAATGCGAAAGAATCCGTACACAATACGCGGCCCCTTCATCACAGAGAGGGAAGAAGGGAGAGACGGCGAGGAGGAGGAGTTGTAGGGGCGGGAAAGGGCGCTTGGAGTTTTTAAGCCGTCGAAAGAAAAGCGGGAAGTTTAAGAGAAACGAAGGAGCGGCGGGTCGGTAAAAAGAAGTGATGGATTGGAAGCCTCGGCAAGATAAAGAAGCTCTCTCCTTCCGTGCAGACGTTGGTGGGGCGGTTGGTGGGGAAGAGGGGACGAGTTGAGGGAGGATTGCCGGGAAGAAAGCGGGCCCGCGGAGAAGACTCTCGCGAGAAATAAAAGGCCGAAAGGGGCTGTGTGTAGGGATTCAGACACATCCAACACCTCCACCCCCGCTCCCAAACACACCACTCTTCTTCTTCCCACCTCCTCCTGCCCCCTTCCCTGCCCCCACGCGGCGACAATTCCCCTCCCTTCCCCCCGCCACGAAAGCCACCTCTCGTCCCACAGTTCAACGCGTCCTCAGTTGGAAGTGGGCGGAAATAAAAGAAGACTAAAATAAAGAAAGGGGTGAAAAGAGCCGATGAAGGGAGGGTTGATATGGAGGTGGCTGTAGAGGGCGGGAAGGTTGGGAGGGGGGGAGAGGGGAAGAGCAGGGAGAGATAGGAGGCCGCAATAAGAATTTTCTCCAAAGAATTTAATAAGAACGCCGTAGTTAAAGAACGTAATTAATGGCCGAGGCAGGGAGGGGGTGTTAAGGGAGGAGGAAAGGGCCGAATGTGCCTGGATGCTGGGGAGGAGAGAGGGATTTCCTCCCCCCCCCTCCTGTGCTATATTCCTAACTTGGTGCCGAAAAATGGGATCCGTTGAGGAAAAGATGAAGAAGGAGGAAGATGCTGGGAAAAATGGCGGTGGGAGAAGCGGGTATGTTTGGAGGGGGGAGGGGGTTGTGAGTTAAGGGAAACGACCAAGGAGATGGGGTTTACGGTGAGGAAGTGCTTAAGATTAAAGACGATGGCGTATATTGTGATGGGAAAATATGACGAGTTTGCGATGTAGGGGGTGGGGGGGGGAGAGAGAGAATGGGGGAGGGGGGAATGAAGGCTGGCAGGGAGGGGAAGGGGAGAATGATAGAAAAGGAAGAGACAGGGTTTGTTTCTCTCGCATAATGTGGGTTAGATGATGGTTTTTAAGGGCTGGTGGAAGGGGCGGCTCGGCTGTGAGGGACCTTTTGCGAATTTCTCTAGACAATGGAAGGGGCGGGGCGAGTTGTGGGAGGCTTTCAGGGGCGGGGAGAGTGGGGAGAGACGTCAGGGGTGGCACCAGAAGGTGGCTGTGCGGTGATGGGACCGTGGTGCGAAAGAATGTCCGAAAGAAACGGAGCGGGTGAAATGAGAGGGTTGGGGGAGAGTGCAGGTCAGAAAGCTAGGAGGGGGCTTGCTGGGAGATGGAGGGAAGGCAGTGTTCGTTGGAGTAGTTATGCAAACCAAATAAGAGGAATGATGAGATATTTCAATTTCCTATTTATTTGAGACGGAAGCGGTGGTTTGGGGAAGTTTAAGAAATATCGGTTGGCGTTGCAATTTGGCTATCAAATATAAAGAATATTGGACAATATCAGGTGTCTAACCCACCAGCATGGAGGGTTTGATACACAATTATAGATCCGCCGGCCATAGTTATAGTTCAGCTGTCTACCTTTATAGCTAGATGTCACCATTAAGATCCAGATTCAACAATCATTGAAACTTACAATTAAAAAAACTACAGCCTGATCCTGAAATTCTGAGATGATTTTGTTTATAGCCAATAAACTATGCTGACAAAAAATGCCTAGAGCCGGCGGCTGCAAAGAATGGGTGAAAGAGGTGGAGGTGTTTCGCGGATGAGCGAGTGGGGTGAGGCGGCGGCGGAGAAGGTCAGAAGGGCGAGGAAGGAGGGGTGTGAAGAGCGGGAGGTAGGAGGGGAGGGAGGAGGAGGAGATATGGACGGCAGAGGAGAAGAAATATGAGAAATTTTAATCAAAATTTTCCATTTTCTTGCGAAGCAGGCGGCAGGGAAGGGGAGTTGGATGGGGGGAGGGAGGGGGAAGGTTCTGACGGAAGGGGGAAGGGGATGGAAGGGCATAGGACGGAGGAGGGGTAGATGTGGATTAGAATGGGTCGGGCGATTTGGGATCGGGATGGGGGTGAGGGGATTCAGGTCGGGTCTTAGAGCCTTTGGGGGGCGGGGAGGGGGTGGAAATAAAAATGGGGGATTCGTAGGACGAGGAAGGGAGTCGGCGGGGTGGAGGAGGCGGAGGAACCAACGTGATGATGGCGTCTCTCCGACGCCGAATGAAGAATGAACATTTCCTCAGCAATGATTGCTGGGAATGGCGACTTGGCGTTATCCAATGCGGTCTCCCCCTCTCCACCCACCCACCCTCCCTCCTCGTCTTTCTTTCTTTCTTTCTTTCCTCCATCCCTCTCCCTCCTCCTCCTACCTAAGCAAGTGAGGGGAGTCTCCGATTTTATTTTTTCCGCTCCTCACTGTATATTTTCGACGGAAAAGGAAAACTCTACAGCAAAGAGGAGGAGTTGGGGATGTCGGAGGGAGGGAAAAAGAAGAATTTTGGGGAAAACCTCATTTTATTCTCGCTGACTCGATGAAAGCAAACAAAGCCTCCTCTCGAAATATTAATATATGCATATTGCGATAGCTGGAAGGATTCTGAGCGTAGCTGAGCGGTGAGTCGAGGAGGGAGGGAGGGAGGGACTGTGGGGGGAGGGGATGAAGGTGGGAGAGGGGGAAAGGTATTTCGAAAAGCTACAACAAAGCTGTGGATAGATCGGACTCTGCATCGGATGAGGGATCGTTGCATAATTTTCATTTCCTAGAAGTTTTGAAAAGCTCACTTAATTAACGCACGAAGAGGCAGTTCCAATACTTTTCGTTTTGTTATCCAAAATGGAAATTGTTTATTATCCTTGATGGAATTGGCTCATGTTTTACACAATTGCCTATGTTTGCTCGAAGCGCATGCTGAGATGCCTTTTTTTTTCGTTCCATGCTTTAGATTCAATTTTCTCTCGAGAATCACCAAAGTGATTGTTTCGATGTCAATTATGCGTCAACGGCTAGGAAAATTGACATTTTTAATTGGAAATTTTAACATGAAAGAACCAGCCATTTGCACATTTCATGTGATAAACCTTTTTTTCTTCATTTGATGTAGAAAAAGATAAAAGCTTCTACGCAATAAATTACCTCTGCTTCTATTGTTACTTTTCTATCTTTTCGTGAAAATAGCGATGTTTATTTTCCAAACTCATTTGTCATAATTTTCACGGCTCTTTGTTCTTTATAAATCGTTCAAAGAAAGTAACAATCAAACCAGGCTACCATCATTTCGTAAATTCATTTTGAAACTCGCATTATGAAAGCATTTCAAGATTATCGAAATTTTTCGCCCCAAAAACTTGTAAATGAGAGGGCGCTGCGGAGGTTTAATATCTGGAAGAAACAAGAATTGTTTTTACAAACCTTTTGTGGAATATCCAATTTTCTCTACTCCGAGGAGGCATATACATTCATGAATTCTCATTCGGATATTGCCGAGTTTGGAATTCCACCAAGTTGTTAATGACCTAAAGGTCCATGGCTGGGCGCTGAAATTAAAGGTTTTTAAATTAAAACCTTTCTTCCTAGGGGAAAATTCAATTTTAAGGATTAATTTAGCAAAAGTCTAAATTAAGTCCCTGATAGTAAATTGAAATTTCTAGTGAAAGATAAAAAATCTATTCTGCATTATTATAAATTCTCTCTCATCTGCGAGATACAATAAACCAATATAATGCCAGAAAAATCATTTCTGGCGAGGGAAAATACGTACCTATGTAAAATTTACTTCTGCTCAGCGATGCTTTTAAATAAATATTTAAAACAGCAGTTATAATGGTTAAAAATTTATTATGTTTTTACAAATTATTTCATTAATAACTCTACATTAGTGATCATTTCTTATACTTGAAATACAAAAATATTGGCTCGTAATGTTTCTAGGCCACTGATTCAATCTCACGTATTTCCCTTTAAAAATATTGTATCCAACTTTGGCTTTTTATGAACCATTAAAAACAGGCACAATGATGCATTATGATTTTTTTTGCGTTTTGTACTTTTGAGTGTATTCAGATGGGGTAGGTTTATTAAACTATTACCGAATAATATGTTTTATGAATATAGTATTCCGATCGGTTTATGGGAGGAAAATACACAAATATTCAACCATATTGCTGTATTTATATTTGTGCCCCGTATCGTATTTTGTGCAATACTATATGGCACGAAATAGGTATATCTGTTAAAGTAGTAATTACTGTGCACAGGACTGGTAATGAGAGCTCTTCTGAGAAGATTATTTCAGTGTCTTTTATGATCACGATATTTGACGAAGAGACAAATAAGCTTACTAACCAATGTATAATCGGCGATGCATACAGGGAAGAGAACTGAAAACAGTCATATTTTATTTATATATGGTTTGAAAACATCGCCAGGGCCCAGTATGGGCAAAGCGTGGGATTGGCTGAAAAGAGAGGCATTCGCGTCCGAACCGTCCACATAGATAAAGGAAAAAATTGAAAGTGCTCTGGTACGTAAAAATTAGCACAAACCAACGAATGAACTTTTCCTGGACGCACAGCAACCTAGGTCTCAATAGTCGATTGAATCAGTGTTATATATTGGTTCGGCAATTTGGAAGAAAATCTTAATTCGCGTAGACATGAGCAATGGATTTTAAACAAAAAAGGAGAATGAGTGCATGATATGGGAGAAAGTTGTGTTATCCATGGATAGCGATCGATCATCGTATTTACCTCCTCGGAGTAAGCATTAACTTATCTTTTACTTATATGTGCTTGCCCTACGTTTGTAATAGACTACTGAGTGTAGGCGTGCACCTAGGTATATCGTAAACGGACTGTACCTAACATATATGAATTTTGGGGTTTTCATTGCATCAAGGGGAAATCTCGCCCTCACGCACGTTTCAGTAATTATTTTAACAAAGTTTACCTAGAAAAAGACTGAAATAAAAGCCATTTCAGTGAAATATAGTTTATGTATATAAGCCTTCCGTTTTTACTTGGAATTTTATTCATACATACCATCCGCTAATCCAGTAAATCCGGGATAGTAAAAAGTTGAGTATGTTTAATTATTAAGTAATTATGTCATAAGCATTGATTCGATAAGGTATTAGTGCCAAGACATTTGAAAATGTGAGACAGCAATGGCATTTTGAGGTTTCTTAATGGCTGGGGAACGAAAAAACTAAGAAGAACTTCGTGGAAATGTCCTGACGGAAATGTTGACTGTGATACTTTCCTATTGTGGAGACGAAAGAATGAAAATCAGCCTGTTTACAGTAACAACAGTCATTTGGAAATAAAAAAGGGATTATTGCACGTTCAACGAAGACGATTTACATATATTGTACCCGTATAAGGGACGTCCTTACTGAACACATTGTTATCAATTGCGATGAACCCATATTAAGCTTATCACATTTCATGCTCCTATACAGGAGATGTCAAAAACATGTTCTTTTCCTGTCTTCTCCGTATTTTCCCGAAGTTATCCTTAAAGCTGTCAAAACTGTGTCCTTTTATATATGTACTAAGCACCTATGTTCCATTTTATTGGATATTTATCACTTTCACTCTTCGTGTACCCTACCTTATAGAAATTTGACCTTTTCGATCTCTCCAATATTCAAGTCTTACTCATAAGAGATTTGAATAATTGACTAATGATTTATTACAATTTCTATTAAAATTGATGAGAATAATAGAAGAAAATATTTGCTAAGTACAAGTAAAACTAGCTCTCATTTCGAGTGATGTTGCTGAGGAGATCGAGAAAGTAAAGATACTGAGGATAGATAAAGTTGTATCACGGCAGATGTGATAGAACTTATTCATAGTAATGAAATATCTTAGCAGTTTTCCAATTTAAAAAAAAGTTGGAAACTGCTAAGAAATTTCATAACTATATTGAGGATAGCGCTAGATAATGGTCAGATTATCGATTAAATTTAATTTAAATAAGTATATTCATAGAGATGGAAGAATTACTAATAAAAACTGCAGAACATTTAGATCTCGAAAAAAGGTAGGAATCTTGTCTCCATAAATTAGAAACAACTGTACCAAATGGATGGTCCCAGGATTAGAAACAAAACGAATGACAAAATAAGGAGATTATCACGAGCAGCGGACGCTGTTTAAATGGATACAACTTTCTAGGAGCATCAAATTAAGCCGAACGAATCGAACACACGAGTAGACCCTTCCAGGGATGCCCTACTTGAAAGCGGCGGAGCCAAGGAAATAGATATTGGTTTGATTTCTGACGGATTCCTTGGCTGACGAAGAAACATCACGTATAATGAAGGAAGTCTATAAAACAGGAAAACCAGTAGGAAACATTTATGGGGTATACGTTTTTACAAGGTACTTACGAAAAGTTACTGAATAATGAGGCTATTTAATTAAAACAGGAAGTTACCGAGGGAGATGCATACACCGTAATGAAATCCATAAAAACAAATAAATGGAAATAAATAGGTTGGTCGAAAGGGAAAGAGTGTGAAAATATATAAAAACTAAATCTTATGATAAATGACTCCTGCTCTTGATACCACCATTATCGTTTATACCCACGTGTTTCTATGAAGTTTTACTAAGAACCTGGCCTTGTTAACTAGGGAGAGGAGATGTCTTTATAAATATCAGTTATCAACGAGGGATTTAGGTATTAGAGATATTTCTCACATAAATATTTATTGCAATCTATTAGACTTTTCCAAGACGAATAAAATAGATTAGGGCCCATTACTAATTTATACACGAAAGCTGGCAATTTCCCTTATTCAATATCATCCTATTACGGAATAGGTGTTCAGATGTAGCTTTGAAATACCGAGCAAAATAATTAAAATTTTCTTATTTTTACCAAAGCAATCAACGTATTTCATAGCTATTTTACGGCCCAAATTCAAAGGCTCAGATAGATATAAAATAATTTAAATAGTTAGAATCATGCTCAAATTTTATAGCAGTGATTTACTTCCACATCCAATGAATCACTAATAAATATATTTTAAAACCATAAGTATAGGAAACTTTAGGTTTTCTCCAAGATACTGAGCCACCATTATCACAATATATGTATTCTTTAGAACGTATTTGTAGCGGTAACTATAGCATGCATTTTAATATAGCACATGGACGAGAATCATAGCATTAAGGTTGCATAGCGATTTTCAATGAATAATTATTGCGTCAATATTTTTGTGTGTAATGAGTTAGATATTTTATGGTTCATTTAATAGAACTTCTTTCGTAGAGCGTCATTATATGTTTAGACTATGCTACACCTGCCTAAATACTTTGGTCATACGAGTCCTGCGGGAAATACGACGCTTTCTTGTGGGTTATCACGAGAAGGAGGGAAGGGGTCATTTGACACTCAAGCGAAAATTTTTGTAGTTATTTTTCATTCAATTCCTTTGAAATTTTGTAAATTTTTTAATTTTTATCAATATTTTATTGAATTATAAATATAATTACGGTATCTTTATGAAAAATGTTTTGACAATACGTTATACCTAGAATGATGGATATGACCCCTCATTACATACAGTTGCATTATATTCACCATTCCTTCTCGTTTAGGTATTACATATTCGATTTGTATTACTTTATACGAATCTCTTTACATTTGTGTGATGATTAGTGCCTTTTTATTTTGGTTTGAATGTCGGTAGATGCATATTCATAGCTTTGGCACAATTACCAAAATAAAAATAAGCAACGAATATTTCCATACTTCTTCGTTGCATGCCGTGAAATACTTGTGAACGATCGGAAAAGAATATATAGCAAGAAAATATATCTTTATGGTTGAAATGTTATGTATTATACATTACAAACATATTTGACGTCACATGAGCCATGCGTACATATCTACATCCGTGTAGTTCATCCACCAGGTATTACTTGCATTCCGATAGGAAGAAGTCACCAGGGGCAGTGCTGTGCTATTAATGAAAAGAAAGAGGCCTAACCACCGTTAAACCTCATTTTAGTACACTTCAACCAGGATTACATTGCCAAAAACCAACCTTTCTTCGCAGCTAAGGTGTCTAGACTCAGTCATTCATTTTCTGTCTTCAGAATGGTGTTCTGGACGCGAGCTCAAAATTACCGTCATCTGAATTTCCTTTCCCATATGTAATGGAAAATCTTTCTTTTGGAGACAAAAGACAGGGAGAAATAACCATCCTTCCTAGCAGAAATACACATGAATGAGTTTTATTAATTTTTTATTTATTTTGTTTAATAAGTTTATTGTTCACTCAACTTGGCAAACATAATAATAGGGTAAACTCATACACAGTTAAATCCTCAATAAAGTACAAGAGTTCGCAGAAGAGGTGGATCTGTACCTGTCTCTTTTAGGCATCAGGTGTACGCTTTGAAAGCTTAAAGGCATTTTTTACGCTTTGAAAGTAACTACTCTTCTGAACAACCATTTTCAATAAGACTCAGGATTCTAAAATCTACAATTAACGGGGCAGTGGAAAGTTCTTGGCTTTGAACGATGTCCAAACAAAATATTGCCTGATTGCATTTCTCTGTTCAGTACTACAGGAAGATGGGGTCTCAAACTAGGCATATGAGGAATACTGGGATACTAGGCACATTTTATTGCATTTGATAGTGTCTTTTGCATTTGATTGAGGCAAGATTTCAGGCAAGGTCACATACAATATTTAATCTTCTGCTATTTATTAACTAGAAATTCTGGAGGAGAATTTAATTTCCCTTCCTATATATCTGAGAAAATACGAGCAAATCAATACCTCCTTCCGTTCGTGTAGACACTGAAATCTACGCTACTGAAATTAATCGGAACAAATGCGGTCACTTCCTTATTTATTAAAAAGGAAAATATTTTAAAATGTACTTACACTAACCGCGATGGACTCAAAGGTCATTCTTTTGAGTACCTATACACAATAAAACTGTCAGAGAAAGTCTTCTTAACGAGTTATATAAAGTTGCAGTGGCAATAATGAACTACACGTGCATAAAACATTCTACTCGTTCAATGAAGAGAATATTCCACTTTCAAGTTTTATTAAATCAATCGGATTTATGAACAAGAAATGGCTTATAGAACTTGATATTGTTCAAAGAAAAAAACATGTAACAAGTTGAGAAGAGAGAAATGTATTCCAAGTTAAGTAGACGAGTCTTAGAGTATTGTTGAGTCACCTGAAAGCCTCGCCAAACCAAGAAAGTCAAAATAGCCGTGGTGCACCATCAAATGTAAAACCGCTAATGGCTCGGAAAGACAAAACTTGGCTAAAGTATTAACATATAACAAATATTAACCATTTTGTTGATCTCCTGGGGAGGTAAGATGATAAACTCGCTGCCATGGAGGCAACGTACCAACCTAATCGTCTCGTTCATGGTATCGGGTTCCAATCCTCAGCGGGAGAATGAATGTTGTGCCAGTCTAAGGATAAGTTCTTTGAATCGATGGGATACAACCTCAAATGTCAAAAACAGCAAAAACTCACATAAAATACTGCACAAATTATAAGAAAAAAAAACATAGGGTGCAAATTACCCCCTAGTCGTCCTTCTAGGTTGTCAAAAAAACTCCCGTTCTTAAACATTAATTTTTATCTCAGTATTCTCGATGATTACGTTTAATAATTTCATAGAACTATTTTCATACATTTTTACTGCATCAAGATATTTATCATTTACATTAAAATTAGCTATACTTTTATGGTTAAGATTTATATTTTATGCATAAATTAATTATACTCAGCATATATTTGCTCATCTTCCTCATCATCCTCCTCAAAGCATCATTTACAAAAAAAAAAGAAAAGAGATTTTTGGAGATTTACAATCTCATTGCTATATTTGCACATAAAAAAATACTTTGGATAGAAAATCGTATATTTTACGCACAAAACACAAAAAAAATATTTACGATGAGGAAATTTTGGTTCAGTCACTGCTTCTTCTGATTTACCTACTTTGTTACACAGCGTGTCCTGCTGGAGATGCGAGGTCAGGGAAAGAAGTTTCCCCGCTCCTCCTCCTTTCCTCCCCCGGGTTCAAATCTTCAGAGGGGGATTAAATGTTGTGCAAGTCTAAGGGCAAGTTATTTGAATCAATGGGGAACTCAGCCGTCAAAGATCCTCAAATAAAATACTGCCCGAATGATAAGAAAACGTTATGAGTCAAATGACCCCCCAGCCGTCCTTCTAGATAGTAAAAAATCTTCCGTTCTAGTATTGAGAGATTTTTGGAAATTAACAATCCCATTGAAGTTTGGAAATTGGGCTTTCCCGGGGTATGGTGATTTTGAAGGTTGTTCGGGCTTCACACCGGGTTAAACTTTCCATTTCTGCCGACGCTTCGATGTACGTGTCGTCCACCGTCATAATACCCTGATGCCGATGGACGACACGAACATTGAAACGTCGGCAGAGATGGAGAGTTTAACCCGGTGGGAAACCCGAACAACCTTCAACATTACAATATCATTACTATATTTGCATTATAAAAGTACTTTGGATAGAAAATCATATATTTCACGCACAAGATACAAAAAAATATTTATAATGAGGAAATTTAGGTTCAGTCACTTCTTCTAATATACTTTCTTACACTTTGTGTCCAGATGGAGATGCCACGCTTTCTTTGGGGTCAGGGAAGGAAGTTTCCCCCCCCCCCCGTTATCGAATTGACGTCTGCGCGCAAAGGACCCCTTCTTCCCCCACCCCACACTTTTCTCCCTCATCCCACCCCCTTAGATTCCCTCCGCAGCCCCTCGACGACCCCTTAGCGCCTCCTCCCGCACCACACCACTCCACCCCCGACCCCCAGCCGCAAACTCCACCTCCGTCGCTTCCCAAGATCCTACCCAGTGCCGGACTGAAGATTTTGTTCACCGCTTTTTCCTCGCCATCTCCTCCTACTACAACCCCCATCCACTCCTCCCCCATCTCCTCCCCCAAACACCTCCTCACACCCCCACCGCCCGCTGTCTTCAGCCTTTCGCCCCCTCCGCCCTAATAATTTTACATTGAAGTCTCGCCGTCAATTATGGCCCATGCATATTTAGCATTGTACATCGGAGCGTCTCATTTCGACTTCGAAAATTGGATCTTTCTTTATTCCCCTCTTCCCTCTTTTCCTTCCTTCTCTCGCCCAAGGCTTTTTTATTATTATTATTTCCACTCCCCATCCCCCCCTCATTTTCTTTTCTTTAATTTACTTTCCCACCAGTCAGATCCGCCGCCATTGTCTCTCCCCATCATCATCTTCCGAACGCCTCCTTTTATTCTCGCCACCCTAAACCCCAATTTTCCCGCCGGCTCGTTGTTTTCGTTACTTTCACGGCCTTCTTTTTTTATCTCCTTCCCTCTTTTGCCTGTTTAATTTTTTTATTCCCTGACTCCACCTTCATATTTCAGTTGTTTGCATTTCCCTCAGCCTCAAATGAATTTTATTATTTTATTTTTTTCTGTCGTATTTTATTTATAAGGGTATCATCAATTTCACTTTCATTTGAAAGAGGTACCCCTATTTTGATATGAACCTGAGAAACGTAGCAAGAACGTTGTTACAATATTAAAAAACTGGTTGGAAGACGCATTCAGATGGTGTGTATTTCAGTGTTATATTTGCATGATAATATTGTTGCTAATAAATTGACAAGCCATATGTGTTTTATAATAATATTAACTATGATTCATTAAAATGAATTGGACGCTGATCTGGTTTCTGAGAGACAAGGACTGGCATATATTTTGATAGAAAGAAGGTCAAAGGCAATGCATGAAGAAACCTACATTTACTTGCGTTATGCATGAAAACATTTATTAGATGTTCATCACCTTTCTGCTTTTTCGAAATTATCCCATACCCGGCTCTCTTTCACTGTTGTTGTAACACATTTATGCCCACCACACAATAAATTTAATAACGAGTTGATCAGTCTGTGTTATATTTTTTTGTCATTAGAAATTATATTAGAAATTTCCTTTTTACATTGCAAGAACTTCAAGAATTTTCTTCTTTCACTTCATAATTCTCCCAATAGACATACCTACCTTAGAATTTGGGTTCTTTGTCTTCTAATGCGAGAATATCATGCTCCTAAAAACAGTCGCGTATCTCTGTGAAACAGCTGCAGATTAAAAATTCAGCCAAAATAATAGATTTAGAAGGAAGAAATAACCTTTTACGTTTTTCATAATTGCTTTGCAGGGGAGCTCATTAAGTACATTCTTCCGATATTATAATTACCGCCTTTCAAGGAATTTGGAGGGGGAAATACTGCAACGGCTGCTTGCTCTCTATTTATCCCTTTTCATTATAATGGCGTTGCCTAACATTAAAATATGCGATTCCTTTCGGAGGGAAAAAGAAAATTGTCAGCATAAACAAAGAGGGGTTTGCATTTGGAGCTAGGCAAACTGTGAAATTCAGGCCGCGATGCATTAATCGAAAAAAATAAGAAAAGGCGAGCGTCGGGTTGCGGAGAAGAAAAACGGGAAGATCCTCGATCAGCATTTCGGGACGTTTGCCCGAGTCGAAAGGAATTAGTGTGGCTCCTTATTTTGTGCAAACATCTGTCACTACGCGGAGACTCCGTACCTTGTCTTCTTCTTCTTTTGGAGTTGATGGATGGGAAAGGCGAGAGGCGACGGGTGGAGGCGGGAGGGTGTTAAGGCAAGGGAGGGGTGGACGGAGGAGGTGTCTCAAGAGGAGGAAGGGGATGGCATCGGGCGGATGTGCGGAAGAAGGGCTAGGCGGGAGGGTGGAGATGCAATGCCTTTCTCGGCCGGGGAAGGGTGCTCGCTCGCTTTGTTATGCAGCGGGAAGGGAATGGTTCGGGAAGGGGTGAGTCAGACCACGGGGCGCCGCGGAACGTCACCGTTGCCAAACGTCAAGTGCACGAATCCGTCCTGCAGCCGGTGTCACGTCTTCCCATAAATATTCTCATTTCCTTTCTCTCTGTTTCAACGCAATCCATGTAATGACCAGCATTTATTATTTCCCTAGAAATCATCAACGAAGTAGGATATCTTTTTACTAATGGTCATTTATGAGAGCAAAGACACCCTACATACAATGTTGGAGTATTGGAGTGCAAGCAAGGGTTTACTCATAATGAGTGGCGATATAGAACCATACTGAGAGTGAGGTATCGAACCCTTCCTATCAATGTTGATTAACGAATACGACAAAATGATGGTCTTTTACATTTTATAATTTCTATACGCAATGAAATGAAGAAAAAAATCGCTTTCTTATTGAATACACTGACCATATCTATCAACCAATCAATGTGACACTATAAAGAGGGACTTTTTGCATCTCGATTTCATAATTCACTGTAAAGGTGCAGCATGCATCAATGATAACCGTTGATAATTTAAAGAGTTGACTCAGTCAGCTTTTTTTATTAATGAAGTCGATGGTAGGGTTATTTAGCTGAATGATTTAGGATTGAAGTACTGATGTAGCATGACTGTAAAATGTAATTTGAATCGAACGGTTAATTGTGTAACGTTATCGCATGGGCAACTGACGAAGTATAGCATTGAATTTTACAGCTCGCATTTTCTTATGCGACGATCGTCTCGGTGTGCTATTCGGCTTTCCATTATGCTAAACGAATAAGTTCATTTATGTAATTGATTTTGGAGTATATGATTCCTCAGGGTGGGTGGTTCATATGATTTTCTAAGGGCCATGTGTAATATTAGATATATATCTGCTGCATAACAAGGAAGATATTTCTGGTTTCCCACCGGAGGAAGCATTGTGTAGCACCGAAATTTCAAGGGCTAAGTCTGCTATCGCCTTCAGGGTGAACAACTTGAGAATCCTGGGATCTCTTCCTTCAGTCAGGGAAACTTGATGGGTCGACAAATGAGATTCATGATAAACCTGAAGACGTTAACATCTCTCACCGACTGGGTCACTGTGCTGAAAATATGAAAAAGCACTATACATATTCATTACCACTTGATTTTGCGGGGAAACGTTTTTATAAAGACAGAGAAGGTCTTATTTTCATGCAGAAAAACCGAACTTCGGAATTCTTACTAAAAAAAGAATACCCTTTTAAACAAATCCACGCATTTAATTGCACACTCATTGGGTGTTTTTCAGTTTTTATAAAGTTATGCCCCTGCCAGGACATTCGCATTAAAAGCTTCAAAGAGCTGCAAATTTAAAAAATTCTGACATTCTTGCTATCTTCGTTTGTGAAATTATTTTCATTTAGTGAATTTATTTTCATTTAGTGATTTCCCGTGCCTGAATTCATATTTTTGGATCTTTTCCTTAGTGATCCGTACGATATTTCAATGTCTCCTCTCACCTCACTTATTTATATCTCCTTATTTGCATCAGCGTAAACTTCCATCCGTTGTCTTGGAATCCCACGAGGAGCCTCGTAAATCGCAGCACAGAATTTTCACCCTCTACTCCCCGTGCAATGCGACCGATCATGTCATATCGTTAGTTGGCTTTTTAGGGACGAAAACCGATACTCTCTGGTAAGATAATTAGAAGAGATGGGGTTTCAATCTGTGATATTTCCATTTATTTATGGGTTTAATCTCCTTATTCAATTTTCGAAAGAGCGAATTTGGCAAAGAGAGTGAAAAAGCACAGAGTGTCTTTCGGTCTGAGATCTAACAAGGATGCCTCCATAAATTAATCATTAATAATAAGTGTGTCATCGTAAGGAACTGAAGATAATATAAAGTAGGGCACTAGAACTCAACACTCGCACTCCTGGGTGGCTGCACCATGGACTTAAACAAAGTTCTAATTATTATACACATATTGAATAGAAAAAGTAAATTGAGGAATCAATAGTACAGTATTCTAGTTAATATATAGTACACATTAAAAAGGTGACAACTGTAATTATATCACACCTAATTGGAGATAAAATGGCCATTAAATTCATAAAATTCATTTCTTATCTCGCTGAAGTTTTGGCTGATTAATTTTCTCACGTCAGAATATGATTGTTCTTAATTTTCTTCTTGGATAAAAACTGCCACCCATGCATATTAAAATCTTAAATAAGGAATGGGTAATTAGGTGTAATTCTAAATGATGATTTCCCAGTCGAAGATACTTTTTTATTGGTGAGAGCATAGTCAATTCCATAAAACTAAACAAACGGATTTAGACATTTATAAGCCTTCTTCTAGTGCCGGACTTGCAGTGGCATTTTTGCATTTTTGCTGATATTCAACTCATACGCAGACAGCTGTTTATTTACATTTGCAAAGTTTTAGCCTATTCTTAACCCTGATTTATTAGAGAATGTGAATACTTTGCGTTCAAAATAACGGCATATACCATATCGCCTCCTAGTTGAACCCTTGCTTGTGAATCAGCATCAGTGCCTGACTTTTTTTTACGCCGAGCGCTGAGCATTGTGGGAAGCGGACTGTGAGGGACAGAGGGAAAGAAAGGGAGCGATGGTGGTGGAAAGAAACAGGATTCCATCCATTTTTTTCGCATTTCAAGAAGAAGAAGGAGAGGAGAATTAATAGTTTTTGGATCCTGGAAGATCGCCTCCAGACTCGGGCGTCGTATATCCTCCTCATTAATTCAGTCCTTTGGGTCCATTCATTAAGCCTTTCCTTCCTTTTTACTTTGAATGCCTGCCCTACCCTCCTCTCATTCCTCCATCTCCTCCTTCGTTTTTCTCCTGCCCTTTTTCTTCACCGCTCCCTTCTCCTTTCCCTTTGTTTCGCCTTCGGCTGCGAAAGTTTTTTCTTCTCATTCCTCCTCTCTTCCTCTGCAAACCCCTCCCTTCCTGCCATCTCTTACAGCCTTTCGCTACGACTGCCCGAGCCCTTGGCTCCCATGGCCATACTCATTCGTTTTTTGCTTTACTTGCCCAAGTCTATCGCGCCTAAAAGGTCAACTTTCCTTGGGTCGCACAGGGTGGGCTCGTTTTCCTCGTCACGTCTTTAGATGATGCTTGTCCTCAACCATCCTCTGCCGCTATGGTGGGTAGTCCTTACCGTCCGCTCTTCCGCCTCGATACCCTAACCTTGCTTCTTGTTCAAGCTCGGAAATGAAGCCCAAAACACATCTTGATTGCGAGGTATTCTCGCTGCCCCATATGAAACATCGTTTATCGCTAGTATGCCATTTACATAATCCATTATTTTTTCATGTATTTGTATGTTACTCAGCACGAATAAAAATAACAGATGTTGTTTTCCTCCTACTCTCCCTAACTACACTTTCCTTAGCCTTCATAGTGTGTATGCAATTCAGAAAAGAATAAATTCATTCTGATTAGGATGCACGACATGAACCTGTCATTGGATGAGTTCACAAGAGTATTTTTCAATCTAATATGATACGCAAAACCAATTAGATAATATCTTAAGTCTAGCCAACCAGTGCTTACTAATTTACTGAACCTACTGTTGTAGTTTGAATTTATTAAAAACGAGTTTAATAATGCCCATCGTATGCCTCAATACCCTAATAACATGAAATTTGTAGAAAAATAAATTATGGGCAAATTAACTTTTCATTGATATTTTAAACAGCTTTGACAAAAAAATATTTCAGTCATTGGTTGAAATAATGCTCCTCGTGACATGCCGTCTTAATTATCTTATCATGAGATATTTGAAAATTTAACGGAAAATGGAGTTATAATCTGTAAGCTATAGTAACTTATCTTAAAAAAATTATTTGTATGTAAATAAAATCCATTCATTTACTCCCATTAAGTCCCTAGTACCTATATTTGAGCCATCAATGCCCATGGAAATGGCCTCCACTGCCATCTTATGCGGGAATAAAACTAATTTATTTATATTTATTGTCAGCAATTGATAGTGCACATGAATATATAGCCGTCATAAAAATTATGCAATAGCAAATTTAGGCCTGATGAGAGTGGGAAAAGTAATCCAAGAATCGCATATTAATATTGGTAATGAATGCCGGGTAAATTTATGTGAAACTTCTTATGGTGGTCCTGGAGGTGGAGTTTTTGGAAACCCATCCTAAAATGTATTTTTATGTTGTTATTCCCGTATGAGGCAGACTTCCGTCTTGGCTAAGAGAGCAGTCCGCCTCGTCAAGATGCGATAGTGATGCTAGCGAGGCGAGGACGCCTAGACTTGGAGTCAAGGGAGGAAGCTTACTCCAGAAAAGGTTAGCCCTTCTGTATGCATGTGCTGGTCCCTCACGAGTGCCCCCTCAGTGTTGATACAGAGGAGAACCGGTTTTGTATATCCGCCTCTCCTCACCCCACGAATCCTCATCTCTTTATCCCCATCATCTTCCGTGCTTTACCTTTGCTGGGGCCCCCTCATCGTCCACCCGGGGGAAAGGGTTGGGTCCCCTTGGGTATGAAGAAACCCCACTTCCCCCTCCCTCCCAATTCCTCATCGAACACACCGGCACTCCTTTGAATTGGAACTTGTCCGGCGGGGTCCGATCTGCTCTATGCATCTCCGCGCTCCGTCCCTTTATTCCTTCCTGCCCGCGGCCCTACCCATCCCTCGACCCGGGGGCCTCCACCGCGGGGCCCCCGCCGGGACGCCCGTGTGAAAATCCACGCCCCCCCCCCCCCTCCGGACCCTGGCAGGGGGAGGGGGTGCAAGGGACGGACCCCGGTCTCTTTCGGTGGCCCTTCTGAAGAGGCCTCCCCTGTTTCCGCTCCCGTCCACCTTCCTGCGTCGGACTCCTGACGTGCTCGCGAGACGAACGCGGAAACATCGAGTGGCATCAAGAATCGCTCTCACCGTTGAACCTACTAATGAACAGTTGTAAGGCTACTGCAGGACCGCTTGTTGCCTTTGAAAATCACCTCCTTTACCATGCATGTGCTGGAAGTAGCACGATGCGACAGAATGATGACACAATTAGAAAACCCAAGGGAAATTTCCATTTCCTCATTTTTTCCTCATCGCTCTGCTGCATTTATTTTTGGACATAATATTTTTTATGCTTTTATATATCGTGTCATTTTTCATCGTGTCATTCCGATCACCTTTCTCGATTCAATAATTCTTTGCCGTTTCTTGTAACAATTTCTTTTTTTTATTCTTCTTTTGTAGGCAATCCCATTGGGATGTGCCGTAACAGCAGCTTTAGCATCGATACTGAGTTCTAACAACTGATAAGAAGTTAAGCGATTATCACCCTCATGCATTAATAATGATGCTTTTTACATCAACAGTGGATGGTAAACGATTGGTGGCATGGCCACTTAACCCATGGCGGTCATGAAAATATGCCTGCTTTGAATGGAGCTGCATGCTATCGTCAAAGCACTTGAAACTTTTTTGTTTCGATTTCTCTTTAGGCAATTCGTACCATTCTCCTTCTATTATTGCCTTTTAGAGGCCATTTCCTACTTCGCAGTTTTCATCAAATGAATTTAATTACTATAAAATTATGATCGTGCGAGTGTTTTCATAATGTAATTTGTATGTAACTTTTACCTAATGTAAGAGAAAGTGCAATTGTTTCTCTTACATTATGAAGAACTTCCACGATATCTCGCCTGAATCTGTTGAATTTATAACTTTTACCTATTTCTGAAAAAGGGCTCCATCTATTGTCTCTACCCGAGAGTCTTAAAAATGCCCACATGTTTATGACAGGTTTCCTTTCATACTGAATCAAGAAATATGAGCTTTTTTAGGAAGAAGAAAAGTGGCAAATGACTTCAGTGAATCAACTCTTTCGTTTATTACCTTCCTCCGTCACAGTTATTCCTATTTATCGAGGCTAAATTCGCAGACCAGCTGGCAGAGGCTGATTGTTCAGACGCACTGAGAAATTGGGATGTGTTTTAAAAATGCCTCTTGTAATATAAATCATCATTTGAACTGTATTTGGCTAATGGGCCGGACACAAGGCGCGGCTGATACCCTGGTGATGCAGGCGTCACAGCATGGTCAGCAGGGCCTCCCGCATAAATTGCTAGCGTCGTCTCGCTTCACAGCGATCGTCCCCAATCGCGTGTGGATTGGAGCAGTCTGGAGACCACGGGGTCTCCTACTCGCCTCCGAACGATCTTGCAACACACCCACCAAGCATGAGATGCGTATCTTCCCCTCTCCATCCTTCCCATCTCCCCCCCCCCACACGGTCACCCTCCCGCATCACGTAATGATGCAGATGTTTCGGCCACGGCTTTCCAAGGAATCCTCCCCTCATCCCTTAACCCTCTCCTTTCCGGGTTGCCCTGAATTAGTTTTCGTGGGGGCAGGGGGGGCGTGGGAGATAAAGGAGGAGGAGGAGGCAGCGTCCGCCGCCAGCAGTTGTGGGGCCCCGGAACGGCCCCCCGAACAATGGCCCCCAGAGTGGACTGGCCACTTTTTTGGCGGTGACCGTTGGGTGAGACAGAAGGAAAGGGGTTTACCGGAGGTTTTTCGGGGGGGTCGTCGCCGGGAATTTAGGACCCACGCGGCCGAACTGGTTTGGCCCCGCCAGACGCCCCGGCCTCGTCCGGGATGGACGGGTGCTTAACAATATTCGGGTGTCCCCTCGATTTGGCCCGCGTCGCAGCATAGCCCTCACCTGGAGTGGCTCTCTTTCTTGAAGTGAAAATTCTATTCTATCTTTCATAGTTTTTAGTTATAAATATATGCTAAAGTGCACCAATCATTCCGTTACATGAAATGGATTAGTTCTGCAATTACAAATATTCAGTCGTTTCACGCCTATATGAGGCGGTGTCTCGCGGTTAGGAAGTAATTAAGGTATTTCAATACTCGAAAAAAATTAGGTTCTTTTCATTTTAATTTAGCTTATGTAAAATAGGAGATAATGCCAGCTTTGTTGCGTTACTTGAAATCTTGATACTGGAAACTTTAAATTATAAATGCTCCCTCGTAGTCAGAATCAGATAATTTACTCATTCAGTGACTATTTATCGGGGTTACTCATAAAAAACGTATACGTCAAATTATTGAGCAGATAGAAACTTATTCGGAGATAAAAAATAATTTTTTTTCACCGTCAAGCGTTTGATGAAAGACAATTTTCTATTGAAGCTCACTATAGAATCCCCTTGTAATTTCAACGAATATCAATCCCCATTACCCATTTGAACATGATACATTGAACTGTGGTAAGCTGTACGTAACTTGAAGGCCACCCTCCTCCAATTAGTCTGACGTGCTATTTCTCTAAATCATGGAGTTCTTACCTTAATTATAATTTGTTATTCCTGCAATTTCGTCATTTTTTAAACTCGGATAGTCAGCCAATGTCACAAGTATTTTAAACCTCAAAACTACTGCGGTAATTTCAGGCGTTATGTTAATTGCAATGCGGATGTGCGCTTAACTTATAGAAGATAGATGCCTTTTATCTCTTTGAAAAAATCAGTTTCCGTCTATGTTACTTCAAAGGTATCCGCGGCGCGTATTTGCACAAATTGTAATACTCCCTCCCCCCTTGAAATTTTTCCCCTTCTCCACTTCCTCCCTCCACTTTCCTAACCTCCCTCACCCTCCTTCTCTTGTATATATACCTTGATTTGCAAATTTATGTACCTGATGATGATGCAGTGCATCGAAACCCGGGTCGAAAAATTTTATTCTGTGGAAAATTGTATCTTCTTAATTCTGTATAATGCATTTAAATATTCATTTACATGACGGTGAAGCGAAGACAACAACGGCAGAGTAAAGAATGTAGATATGTATATTCATGGTATTAAAAGACTGATTGAGACCAAATGGACGGAGATGACCACCAATGAAGAATTCCTATGAAGAATTGGAGAGAAAATAGATGCGGTCGTTGCGGGATTGCCGAAAGATGTGGAACACTGAGCATTGATATGACTGGTAGTGGGGAGTAAATTATTATTATTGGAAATTTGATTACGAAAATTAAATTTACACAATGATGTTAATTACATGAAATACACGTGGACATAAACTATTCATATGTAATTACACTATTTACCTCAAGTAATAGTATTGTGAACTGATTCGAAGCTCTTGTATATATGCTCAGCTAAGCAAAAGCTCAGCCGTATAAGTGAGTGCGTTGTACTTTCACGTCTCTCCTCACTTGGCTATAGGTATGGGTGCTTATACTTGAAATGACTTGGTTTCCGGGTCTTCCTCCGCGCCTATCCATTTTCTTAGGACAATATTACGACGGCGTTCCAGCTGGCTTCTTCAGGTCCGCTGAAGTATCGATGCAGCGTTTAGTCTGTCTTTCATTGATACTGCATTTTGGTGCCTTTTGGCAATTGGGAGTAGCAATAAAAGACAGACCAAACACTACATTGACATTTCAGCAGACCTGAAGAAGCCAGCTGGAACTCCGGCGAAATATTCTCCTAAGAAAATGGATAGTCGCGGAAGAAGACCAGGAAACCAAGTCTCTTCAAGTCAAAGACTCCGCGGTAGCCTTTGCGGACACTATAGGTGCTTGTATGTACATTTGCGTAATGAGGCATAGCGCGCACAAGCACACACAAGCGGGCTCTCTCGTCTCCACAATGGCTCTTTCCGTCTTCTCTTATCCGTGCAAGAGTCGGGGGTCGCGATGGAGGCTTTCGCGAGATCACCCCATCCATAAAAGGTGTTACACATAAAAAATGTTTGATGAAAACTATGAGAACAGGAAGGGACAAACGATTTGGACCCATTTTGCGGCCCGGCCATAAGCTTCTGGACAACAAAACGATAAGAGCAATGAATGAAAAGGATTACCTATTGGGGAGTGGAGAGCTGTAGAAAACAAATCTTCGGATTGATGACTAATAATTATATTTATGCCCTTCTCTTCACCAAAACATAGCTTACTGACTGTGAAATTGTTTTCAAATGAATTTATAGGTATTTATTATTATTTTTACTAGAAAACCCATACATATAATATTCAAGTACAAAGAGAGTTTTATAAAATGGAAGACAGCATAAGACTGTAATATATGGTTGAAAGTTTATATAAGTATGTGATTAAATATTAACCTGATTACCCTTAAAGAATTCAAAAAAGATATGGTACTTTTTTCACAGATTTTTATTTAAAGTCGACCGGTTTCGTCGCTTAGGCGACATCATCAGGTTCGACTTTAAATAAAAATCTGTGAAAAAAGTACCATATCTTTTTTGAATTCTTTAGAATGGATTTTCACAAAGTGAAGCCTGAAACCATCTGATTACCCTTGATTATTGATCACATTATGAGATGTATGAATCTTCATGAGATAATGAGAGTAAAAGCACAGCATCATAATTCCAATACTCATCGAAGAGTATATTTTTCATGGTAAAAAAATTAATAGTTGCCCGGCTGCAAGTCAAGTATGCCCCTCAACGTCTCTCTGTCCATTGCCTAGGATTCTCAGCCTCCCTCAATGCGCCTCCCCGCTCTGCATTGCATGCCCTACCCACACCACTTTTCACCCTCCCCGTGGGACCCATGGGGGTCCAGTGACCACACCCATGCCCCCACCTAACCCATCGCCTCCCCCCCCTCCCACCACGGCGTCCACTATGCATGCATGCACCCTTTCCCACACCACACCCTCCTCACTCAAAAAAGCGGACCCTCACCACACCCAGTTCTGTCCCACTCCACCACCGGGGGACCTTTGCCCCATCCTGTACCCCTCATACAGGGACTGGCCCTCTCTGCGGACCAGACACCTCATCCATCCGACACGCCCTGTCCCCACCCTGTCTCCCCCCCCCCGGTGGGGCTTTTTCTGCGCTTATTCCGGTCTTGGGAGATTTTTTTCCGGGGGCCCACGCCTTTGGCCACTCCCTGCCATGCTCCCCTCGACTCAGTTTCCCTCCTGGACTAGCGCCGATAGCTCCTGTTCCTCCTCTCCGTCTGCCCTGCGGATCTTCGAGTTCTCCTCCAGAAGGGCCACCTCACATTCTTCCACTTGCAGAAGTAATCCATTTCCACGAGAAGGAAGTAATTTCGGCTGTATGAAATACTCTCACTGATGTCATGGCTCCAATAAATGGTGTCCAGTGAGGTTTCCGGTCTCAGCGAGCAGGAACCACGATCACCTCCTCGAACACCGTTCATTCTATCGGAGTTGCAGCTCGTCAAACCAAATTACTGCTACCTCTTGGCATGGATGGCAAAAGTGGGTTGCTTCTACAAACTGGAGGGATAGTGGGAAGACTTATAATGTGCTGCTAGAGAAGTGCTTCGAAGTGAATTGAAGTTAAGTGCTCCAGCGAGTGTCATTGGTGGTGCAGAGTGAATGTGTGACGTGAATCAGCATTTGTTGGATCCGTCGTGAGAGTGGTGGTTTTATGGAATGTGAATCATTAGGCTATTAGATTAGTAATCGGTGGTATATCTATAACGTAAGAATTTACACTCTTCCAATTCTTTCTCCTCTTAAATATAAATTTAACTTAAATTTGGTATAAAATAATCTTGATGATTTATTTTGAAACTCAGTTTTCTTTGTTATTCCTGAGACCATCGATTGACATACTATACCCAGTTTTTCACGGCTATCAACATCGAATTCTTATGCTGCCATCACGAGGCTACCAAATACGCACTTCATATTTTTTCTTCGACGCACTCTCCGCATGCTGGTTCCGTGGTGCAAAGCAATGGCGGCTGTCGTCGGATTTATCCCCCATACCCCCAGCCTCTTTGTCGCCCCCGCCGCCCCCCGTCCCTGGCACGTGGGCCCCTCCCCCAAACGCTTTCCTCATTCCCCTCGAATATTAGCCCCCCCCCCCCCCGAACCATCATGCTCTCCCTTCTCCACCCCACCCCGTCCCACCGTCAATTACTCTCACTCCCAACCCCCTCAAAATATCTTTGCATCTCCTAAATCCCATCCACCGCCAACCACCCTTTTTTCCCCGAGACCACTTCCTCTTTTATCTTCTTTGCCGCATGCACCCGAGGCTCCTCGCTTCACAAATCACTTCAAAACCTTCGCAACCGCCTTTTCTCGAGTCTCCCGCATCGCCGTATCTGTCGTCATTTTTGTCCACGCAATTTGTTTTATACCCATCTTTCTCCTAATCTTTACTCGTGCACCGATAACTCTCTTTTGCTTGCTCGTCCATTGGCATATTTCTGTAGGAGTTGTCTAACTAAGCTGAATAGCTCCAGAGTGACTCAAGTTTGTTTGCTAGTGACTGCAAAGCATTTGTCCATAAGTATGAAAATGGGAGCACAAATGCGGAACTTTTACCACTTCCTACTCAACGCATGTGGCATTCACTTTTCCTTTTAACTGCGGCTCCAAGACATTTCGCCATTGTTCTAGGTAGAGTTATCTTTGCATGCAGTAACAGATTAATGGTATGCATAAAATTGAGGCATAATTTGAATGATATTTGAATGATTAAGAGGCTAAAGTATCTTCGAAAAACACCCGAACACGGACCGAAGTAGTGAAATACTGTCCGTTCTTTCTTTAAAGTTCCCTATTTCGTAATTAATCCTTTTTATTATGGGGAAACTAGTGCCTGGAATATTTTTTACTCTCCGGTTAAAGAAAAAAGGGCATCGTTTATTGCATTTGCAGATTCTCATTCTTATCACCTTGAAGATAGTTTTATAAATATTCCCACTTCCGCTTAGAATCTGAATTATAAGTAATTAGGAATACTTCACTGGTGAGGAGAAATCGCAAAAGTTCCATAGCTTATTAATGTGCGACAAAATTGAAAATCTAGGATGTGATTACAAGTATTCTTGAAATGTCTTGCTTAATGACCATCTTGTTAAAATAGTTGATTCTCCGTCGTGAAGAATCCCTGCCGATTATATAAAAGCGTCCACTCGAGCTGTGCATTAACAGTCTGTCGATAAGCGCATATTAATTAAGCAGTTATCTACGACAGGATGTTTGGTTGTTTTTCTTATTATAATTCTGATGAAATCCGTTGTGCTGATATTCTAAATGCAAACATTTATTTTTCTTCCCTCCCAAATGCTCAGATTTTTTGATTTTTTTCACGCTTACTGGTAAAATGTTACCCATGGTATTACGAACGAAAGTGGCAGTACCTACTTCGTTTTACCTTTATAAAATCCTTTATTAATTAATATTTTTACAACTCAGGTACCAGGTATGTGACTTAATTTCGCTCTTGCCTAAGAAAAACAAAAGTATTTGCTCTATCGAAAAGAATTCTAAGGGCATATGAAAAAGTTTGCCCAATTTCGGCAATGTCTTTGATTTATTATAGCTGAAAATTAACGTCGCTATATCGCTGGAAGAAGAATTCCTTGAGCAGAGATTTTCGTATAATTTACAGCGTGGGGCTTTGGTGCTATTTCAATGCATCTTCCTCGCTGGTCTTCTCCCTTCCTTTCTTCTGCCATCTTTTATTTCATACTTCAACTGATTGCCGTCCCCTCTCTCAGGAAACGAGGGGGAGTTTAGTTGTTTGGGGCGGGGGACTCCTGCTCCCCGTTTCTTTCCCTCTCTCTCCTTTCTATTCGGCAGCAAAACCCCCTTTGTATGCCACCACCCTTTTCGTATCTCCCCCCCCATTGCATCTCCCCCGCCCCACCAATCGGCACTTCCCTCGGCACGACGTCAGCTTCCTCGCTCGCGCATTCCATCGTCTCCCCTCGCTCTGTAACTTTTCTCCCTCCCTCACCCCTTCATTAAATGCTATTATTCTCTTTATTTCTTTCCCCTATTCCCTCCCTCGGCCCTAGTTCCCCTCTCTCACGCTCTCTGCTTCCCCAAGTCATCGGATTGCAGATAGAACTTCAAAATAAAACTCTAAGCGATACACGTTTTTAAAGGCACTATTAAAATCATGGATAGAAACATAACTCGTTAAGTAAGAAAAGGCAATGTGAAGTGCGAAACTTAGAAAAAATGTGTATCATCAATTTCACCTGGAGAGTGGTAGATATTTAATCGTTACATCGTGACAGTTGTCAATGAATCTGCCAACTCCCTTGTAGTCAGATATTACGTTACTTAGGCCGTGGCAACTTCCTATTAATTATTGCTTGCACATTCATATTTTCACGTTTCTCATTTCAATCATCATATTGTTCCTAAAATTTGGTGATATTAGCACCTGATTGGTAATGCCTCTCTTAGTGCATTGCCTCTTCAGTTTATTCGCTCCACAAATATGCATTCTTCCATGTTTTTTCCTCGGTTTCACATATCAGCAATAGATACTTTAAACACTGATACCCAAAGACGCCTCTTTTCCGGAAGTTGGTGAGACCACATTTATCTCGCCTCCATGTTAAAGCCTGAGCTTCGTACCTCCGAGCGGAAACCCTTCTCCTCCTCCTCTTCCCCTTCCTAGGATGACGTTCCTGCCCTCCCTCACTCCGAAATCCCATTTCGATTGCTGTGATTTGTCTACACCCCTTCCCTCCCGCCATGTCTGATGCGTCCGGGAATTCTTCCCCAACCCTCTTTTCCACGAAATTGCTCCGTGGTCCCCGTATTTCGATCATTGCCTGCATGGATGCTTGAAGAAGTAATAGTTTACGTAGTGTGCCTTGTCACCCGGCTCTTATTTTCCGTTCAGTAGATTTTCGCCTGCCTCTCAGGGTGCTACGATATTTGTTCGATAACGTAAGTATGCACAAGGCAGCCTTAGGCTATTTTTTATCTTTATGCTAGTATGTTTTTTATTTCGGAAATATAATGTATCTCACATTATCTTTGATTTCGCTTTTGAGCAGTTTCATTCCAATCTCATCCGATGGAAGAAACATAAGTCACTACTGCAAATAGTGCTTTCTCCGGAGGAAAACGTTATGGATAGAAATAAGATTGGAGCAGCTATTGATTTTTCATTTATGTATTTAGTCTGTTTACACTATATTATTTGGAAAAAATACACCGTAAAACTAGAATTAAAACAATAGAGTCAATTGATGGCGTGACAGGTGGTATCAGTATTATGACTTTCATCTAACGGCCAACTACGCTAACGGAATTATCCAACCTGCTAACTGTCTTTTGCAACAACAAGTATGATAAGTGAACTGATGAATTTCGGTGTGGTAGAACACACAGAGTGATCGGATATGATGGACCAATTCTCTCTTGATGTGATACAGTCATCGTGATGGCTATGAATGTTCATTGCCAAGCTTCGTATCATACGGCCCAATATTGTTCCATGCGTAATCATTGTTGATAGATTTTCATCCCACCCAAGGAAAAATGTCTCTCAATACAGCATACCCATGCCGCGATTATTTTGTAGAATATCAAATTTTACCTGGCACTGAGGCTTATTAATCTTCAACAAGTATCCTTTACAGGAAAATGTTAAATCGCCTTAAGACTCTCTCATTTTCACATTTCAAGTTCATTCTCGTGTGGTAGATGTACAAACACTGTACATTTGACGATGCAAGTCTTCCGGATTTCTTTCCACGTAGATCCATTGTACTGGGACTACAGTTTCGCCGGCGTTGCAGTTGGCTTCCTCAGGTCAGTCAAGTGAAGTGGAAATGCAGTTTTACCGTTTTATTAGAAAAACATCCGATGTGGTTAAACCCGTTGTGATAGGTTGTTGTTTATTTTCCCGCGCAACACGCGTTTTCATGCGTTGGACAGTGAGAGTAACTGTAATATCTATTAAAGTTATTAGAAATCTTGATTTTTTCAATTGCTTCCCGTGTAATATAGAAATATTACTAATAACTTTAATACCAGACCCCAACGGAATACGGATGATGTTTATAAATCGGTGAAACTGCATTTCCCCTACATTTCACTGACTTGGAGAAGCCGACTGCGACGCCGGCGAAACTGTAGCCCCAGCACAATGGACCTACGCGGAAAGAAACCCGGAAGACTTAAATCTTCAAATTTATTAAGCCGCGGAAGCCTCCACACGGACTCCTTTCCTTGGATATTTGTCTCACATTGAGGTGCACAGCATCTATTATTATCCTTTATGTAGAGTTTCAACCGACACACACTCTCATCTTTTCGTAACAGTGCGATGGCAAATATGATGAAAAAAGATTTTTGGAAACGCATCTAGCGTCCGATGAGTTGACAAACCTCCTTCTTCGCTTCCCCCATTGTTCCCAATGCAGAGGGGTAAGCAACATTGTATATACCCTCAAAAAATAAAGTAACTTTTAAATGGCGAAGCCGAAGAGATTAATTGGCGCTCGTGAGAGGGAAATTTTAGCGGTGGCTGTAGGGAAGGGAGATGGGGAAATCGAGAGTGAGTGCTGGCAGGGGGAGGTTGCGTGAGAGTGAAGCCCTGAGATTAATGCAAAAAAGGGGAGGTATGAGATGGGTGGGGGATGGGGAGATGGGAGGTGAGGGTGCCGTCCCCAGGCCACTGTGGCGTCTCGTATGCTTTTTGAGTGGCGGTGGGAGGGGTGTGGGGTTTGGTTTTTGGCAGATATGCAGGGGGGAGTGGGGATGGGGGTTTGATGGGAGACCTTCCCCAAGGGAGAGGGAGGAGAGGTCCCGGTGCGGGCGGGCGACGGGGCGGGGTGGGTGTCTCTCCAGCTCTCTCTGCCCTCCCTACGTGAGCGGAGATTCCGATTTGCTGTGTGAAACGCTAGCGGGGGCGCGCACGAGGATGTGGGGGTAGGGGACCGAGAGAACTGTGTTTGGCACCGTTCCACGCGGGCGGAGGCGGGATGGGGGTCACTTCAAGGACGGGGGAGTGTGTGGGGTCACTGCCGGTCATTCGGAAGATGAGGCCGTGGGCGGAGAGAGGCGGAGGGAGCGTCTCTTCACTGACCTGCCGCAATTCCGGTCCTTTCTCGGCCATGCGCCGACCACCCCGTGCCACATACCTCGCCCCCTCCCGACCGCCTGACCGCCGCCCGTCGTCGTCCCAAGGGGCCAAGGGCAAATTCCCGAAATCCCTTCTCCCCGCACCTCTTCAACCAGATCCGATGAATGATACTTTAATAATATTATAATATTCATTCTGCCAACTTTTATTTTAAAATGCCGTTATTACATGGATCCACAATCACTTCAATTTTAAAATGCCGTTATTAGATGGAGCCACAGTCACTTAAATTTTAAAATGCCGTTATTCAACTGCTTGCAAGAAATTTCATAAGAGCGGGAATAATTTCTGATTTGGCTCCGACTGAGACAACGCTCCCTTTCATCTTGCGACGGCGACAATTTCCAGTGATTCCGGCATATGCGATTACAATCAACAAGTCGCAGGGTCAGTCGTTTAACCACGTTGGACTTCACCTCCAAACAGAAGTATTCTCCCACGAACAACTGTACGTTGCTCTCTCGAGAAATTCCCGCCAAGCGAAAGTGTTTATCGAGCCCAACCCTCAGCAACGAGTAGGTACTGCTCAACGATAATCGTCAATTCACTCGCAATGTGAGAAATAAACAAAAAGAATGTAATTTTTTTAGTGTTGGAAATAATCTCATGATATCTAGTGCCATTTAATTTCAATATCTGCCTAGTAGAACTGGGCGTCATGGGCGCCTTTTAAAACCTATTACATCAAGAATATACATTTGTAATTACATTTCAGGAAGTTTAGACAGTCTATAAGGCAGGTGGCCTATGTTTAGGCTAACTTCAAATAAACATTCTGTTGTAGAAATAACTATTCACCAAAATTAATTTAAATTAGATAGACAGAATACATCGTGTAAAGAAATTATTAATTTAGTAACTAATGGAAAAGCATTGCTTCACAACATGAGATGGTTAAATGTACAGACATGGTTGGTTTAAAATAACATTTCGATATTGTGAGTGGCCAATTTCCATTGATGAATCAACCTTAATTATTTATTGAGAACATTTTTATATTTAATAGCATTCGGCAGTTTATTAAAAAATTTAGGTGGCCCAATGTTTGCACTAAGAAACACCTTTAATGCAACGTTAAATTTGGTTTAAGCATGAGGATCACAAAACCTCTGCGAAGAGTGAAGATAATCCATTTTCACTGACTTCCAGCGAGGACATAGGAATGTATATCGCGCTGGGAAATCTTCAGTACTTATTGTCTACTAATTTAAATATGAATAACCTTACTAAATTAGATGACTAGACTACATAATTCAATTTCAAAGTAGGATTCCCGTCAGGGTTGGATTTTTTTTTGAGGATTCGCTTGCTTTGGTGCTGTGTGGAGAGCACTCAAAACCATCGCATGGGACTGTAATATGTTTCTATAAGCGTTTGTTCATACCCACGGCACATAATCCTACCCCTACTAATGACCCTTAACTTCATGGATCTACTTACCCCAGTTATCGGTTACCTACCAAATAACCAACAAAATTAATTGACTAATTTCTGCGAAATGGACATATAGTTTCTAAAATAATTTTATGTATCTGACGACTCTTTTCATCGACGAATAACGGCTCTTTATGTCAAAATTTTCCTCATTTTATTTTAAAACATAATTTTGGTTAATATCCTCTAATAATTCGGCCCTTTTCCTATTTCAGTGCATTGAGAATATTCTTCGGTCCCTCACACCCACTATTTGATTATCTGAGTATCAACATATTTCTTGTTTTTTCATGGTATTTCAGTTTTTGTACCTACTTCCGTTATCCATCGAGGTCAATTATTTTCTTCCCCTGCAATTGTATAAGCATGCATTTGAGAAAATAAATACGATATGAACGGTCGCCATTAATTATTTCCATACTTTAAAAAACTATTAGTTTCATAAGCCACGTGTTTCTATAAACATTGCAAATTATTTTCATGTCGTCAGTATTCATATTGCCATAGAGTATTTGGTCTTCAATTAAAAAACACATTTTTATGTGATTTTTTTCTTGCTCACTTTTTATTAATGCGCTATCAGAAAAAAGTCATTGATGTATCCTGTTTCTAGTCAAGGAACAACTCAGTATTTAAGGGGAAACTAGTCGCACGTGATTTGGCGAATGTGTGAGTCTGCTAATAATATAGCCATTTCTGTGTGCTTTGTAATTTATGACTACAAAATCATCAATTCAAGGCTTATCCGTTCCTCTTTAATAGAACAAAAATGAGCGTAGAAAAGTAATGTCGAGATAATTTCCGACGTTGATGTAGGAAATGCGGCTACCTTCTATTAGCCGCATTCACGGTTTATTCCATCGTTTAATTACATCATTTATATTTCACTGAGAAAAATAGGTTTGAAAATTGTATGCAGTTCGAGTAGCTTACACTAAGAATTTTGCTGAAAAGGTATAAACCAGAGTCCCATCCAACAGCCTATTCTGCTTAAGATATAATTATCTGAAAATATACATTTTATATTTACTTGTTATCCATTAGTATATTATGAATATGATTTTAATTTTTTATCGTTTTTCTTCTAATATCAACGGGATGATATAATATATCATAACTTGAAAACGTTTTTTGAATAAAACTTAATATTTGGTATTTATTTTAGTAAAAATTATAACGTAATATCTACACCCATGATGACGTTCAAAAACTTCAGTTTTACTGTTGCTATTACTTTTTTACTAAATTTTCGCATGACAACTCCACACACCATCATAATGTTGATATGTGAAACCTTGTTTTGAAATACAAGCATTTTACTTTGATTCTTGTCACTGGAAAAAGTTTAGCCCAGTTTTATTGACGTAATATTTTACATATATATGTTAAGATTCGTAGAAATATTTGAAAAAATGCATGAAATTGCAAAATCTTTCCAATAATTGCAGTTCTTGGTAGCTTATTCAGTATTCCAATCAGGACTTGGACAGTCTATCATAAATTGAGTTTATTTTCAGAGATGGAAAAGAGGAAATGAAGAAAGAATAGATCGATGAGGGGCCCTAAAGATTTCGGATTTTCCATTTTGTCTCTCCGAATAGCTCATTTCCGTCACCCCTCGAGTAGCTACGGGCACTCATCTTTGGGCGTATTAATGGCTAAACGAAAACAAATCGATTCGACGATGAGAATGGAAAGCATAAAGAGATGTATCGAGGGACTCGTAAGGATGTTAGTATTAACAGCATGAGTGGTAGGAGCATATTTGAAACTAGAAATAAAATTGGATTCGCTTAAACGAAGTAGCGACGGAAGCTTATTTACTTGGAAACTGAGTAGGAACATGAGACCATAAAACGTCCGTTATCTCAATCCCATGTCAAATCTAGATGGCAGAGCACTTCTCGAATAATATTGGAATGGTAAACTTCTTTTATAGTATTCATGTCGTCTTTGTTAATTAAAGATTGGTGCATCAATGTCATTGCGAACATTTTACTGAATGCAAACCCGAACAATGGAAATTTAACAATTATTTTCTTCTTTCATTCTACGCAGATTTCTTTATCGGTTAATAATCTTTTGGTATTTATCGTTTTATAATATTTGGAGTGGAGCCCAAATTTTCTAAGTGCCATGATAAAATTCGGATCGGAGGTTTTGGATAAAATATGCGTTATTATTTGCATGGCTCTTATTTCACAGACTTGTTAGCTTAATATTATAAACAGTGGGCATATTGAGTTTTTTGTGACATTAACTATATTATTTGTAAATTGGAAATCGTAATTTCATTTTTCATTTGCCACGAAAGGAATGCATTTTTAGAGCCTACATACACTTGCTGGCTGATCGACGTAAACGGTAACATTTATAGAACCGTTCAATACACGAGTTAGAGAGAAACCTAGTTTTGTGAGAGCTCCCAATGTTGCTCCTATATTGCTCGATGCATTAGTGAGCTCATCGTGGGTTCATGAATAAAAAAATCTCCAGAAGGTGGCGAGGGGTCTTAACAAGCAAGAACTCGAACCATTGCAAGGGAACTAAACTTTTTCGCCCATCTCATCGAGTCTTGAGCAGTCATCGGAGGTTTAATCCTCCCCCCTTAAGCTTCACATATCGCATCTTCGAGACAACCCCTTTTAACGGTTCAAATTGGACGTTTAAGGCGGTTAATACGAAAAGAAGACCAAGAGTGGGAGAGAGTAGAAGGCTGATATCGGTTGCTAAGGGAGCGACCGACCCCTTTGGGGGATCCGATGGCGTTTTTCTGAGCGTGGGGGGTCGTCGACTGGCGTGGGAGGGGGCGTTACTTGTGAAGGGGGTTGTCTGAGAGAGGGTGTATACTGGGGACGAGAACGCTTACGGAGAGGTCGACGTTGGGAAGGGAATTCAAGGGTGGTGGGAGGGGCGGTTGGGTTACCCTGAGTCATTCTCGTCGAAGAAGCCCATTGGCGTTGGAGGGGGTGCAAGGGGCAGGGTCGTTGGTTCCGCACACCCTTCACCCGCTCTGTCTGATTCCTTTTTCCAACCCCCTTCCCGCCACCCTCTCTGTCACTTCACCCCTTCTTTTTCTTTGCTCTCCGAATGCATCTAATGGCGGACGGTCAACCTCCCACCCCCCTCCTCGCCGATCGCTACCCCATTTTCAGAACTTCACTGCGAGGCCTCCCCCTAGGGGAAACATTCCCTGAAGCGTGAACTTCTCTGCTCCCTGTGTTTCCCCACATTTTTTGCTCTCCTCATCATATTTGGATATTTAAAAAAAATAGGCTTCATTCAAGCAGAAGTTGGAAAATTGAAGGTCTAGTTTATTGCTTGCAATACCTATTTAAGAAAAAGTATTGTTTGAAATGTGGCGAATGCCTGATATTTAAGAAAATGGATATTTTTCTCTTACCCATTGTGTTTTTAGTCTTTAAAAGCCAATTATGACTTACTCTCTTACCCTTAGAAGCTAAAAATAATCATACCCCATTAACTGGTTGTCCTATAAATAGAGTAACATTGGCTGGCAATGTTTAAAAAGATTGAAACGTTCAGTTTTATACCATTGATTTATATGGGAACCAGGAAAATATACCCGATACTGAAAGAATTATTTAAGATGGTGCGTTATCGATTACGGTTAACATAAATTCCAGGTTTGTCGTGACCTTGGCTCAAAGCATGTAAAAAAAGCACCAGGGTTATTTCGCTGATCTTTATGTATTGCACGTAGCTCTGATAAGGTGAGCAAATTTACACGAAATATTGACGGAGGAATCGACAGTTTCTCATTTTGTGGATCAAGATCTCGATGAACCTGAAGATTTATGGAGGAAAAATTGGTATAAAAAATTTAAGTGAGACCTAATGACAAACGATGAGTATGATGGAAAGTGAGGAGATGCCCCAGAAATAAAAATATTAGGCTGAGCACTGTCCAAAATCCTATCAATCACCTGGCAATACTCACGAATGAATGAATGGATTAGCAAGGTTCTCCGAGTGTGAGCTGAAGCATGAATTATGCACATGCCGTGCATTAGAACTACCAATTGTGCGATGAAGGGTTTACTTTGGTGGTAAAAACGTTACTTCATTGAAAGCTTATTATTTTACATAGGGTAGTATTTTTCGACCATCTCGGTTGATAAATTTACTGAGTAATTTGAAAAATAGAATAGTTTTACTTTTCCGAGTTGTTTGAAAAGTAGAATAGTCACATTTTGTGCGAAAATAATTAAGCTAATGGGTGATGTGGTAGATGAATTGAACGTTTAACAGTTTTCTAAGAATGTAGGTGATGAGTTTTGACTGTAGTAGTCCATGGATTACTTTCTAGCTGTAACATAAATCTACTAAAATCAAATGAAGTACGGCGCTGGGATAACGTTGGTGTGGCGGTTAGAATACTGTCTTCTCATCCCGAGGGCCCGGGTCCATACCTCGTTGGCTGTGGAGATTTTCCAGTGGATTCCCCAGCCCTAGTTGGGTACTGTGTGTACTCCAAATGAAGTACTCCATTCGTCGTATTGGTTTCTATCCACCCTTCCTCCATTCCCCAAATTCATAGTAAACTACCCAGAAAACCAAAATGTGTGCAAATTACCTCAGTTGTCGGTCGCCTCACCGAAAAAACCAACGAACCTAATACGATGCTAGATCTGGAATTGCTAATGAACAATGAGAGGGTATGCCTGTATGTGTTCGTAAGCATTGCCATAGGGGTTTCCGCGCAATTTATCATTTTGCTTGTGGCAGCTACTCATAAAATTAAATTGTTACAGTTCCCTCATTGTATGGAAAATAAATCCTGTTGTATAGTTGTTTTGGAAATAATAATTTAACAAGATTATTGTCATCTCAAGTAATTGGTTGGTACGAGGATTCATTTTTTAGCCATGTCAATAGTTGTGAAAGAGCGCGTGGATAGTTTGGGAGACAACAGCGAGTGACCTGATCCGTCCATCGGCCGCGCAAATGGGATTAGCGATAAAAGAGGCTCCATGCAGAACTCCTCGCACTCGCATGCAGCATTCCTCGCACCGTTGAGAAGCCAGATAAACGGCGGGGAGGAGGGAGGTCCTTCACGCGCGGGATTACCTCGAAGGCGCCTCGTTTTGTAAGGCATCATACCCACATTGAACACCCCTACCCTCCCCAGCTAACTCTCCCCTTTTGCCCCCTTCCCCGCCCACCAACCCCTTCGAACCGGCGATCACTCGGGTCAAAAATGGCCGCTAACGTCGCGATAAATAGGGCTCGTGCAATCGCTAATAGATCTCCGGAATAATTCATTTACTATCTTTCATTTAATAGGCTAGCACGACGCGAAAACATAAACATTTATGCCAAAAAATAATAAGTAATTTTGTAAACTACAGAGTTGAAAATTGAGTTGAGATTTTTAATGCAAATGAAAAGAATATTTTGAATCATTTACATCAAATGCTTTTCATTTGTGGTAAACTGACCGTGGAAAAATTTTCCATGTGAAATAAGCAAGCATTATTATTAATTAAAATCATAAAGCATACGGCATACGCATACATTTAATTCTAAATAAAAGTTCTCTAATAAATATATGCGCAGATAACCACAGCTATAAGGAAATTATATCTTAAATTGGTGTTATTTACTTATATTATTTACTTATTAAATATTTATATGCTTTGGATAAAAGTACTCCAACGTTTAAAAAAAGACGGAAGATGTAATTTCCGTCTTACCAACGTGACCAGATATAGTAAACTGAACAGAGGAAATTAAGATAGTGAAAATAAATTCCAAAATGCGTTCTAACATTTCTGTTTATATTTTTCGAACTTACCCAATAGTATTCTGTCCCAGATATGCATAAAATAATCGGTCTAAATGCCATTTACACCAATAACAGGCTAAAATTTAAAACCATTCTGTTCTGCCAAACGTTTTCTCAACCGATCACGGTAGTGGAAAATGATAAGTTTTGGGAACCATTTTCTGACCAAATAAGTATTAGTCCACAACTTTTGAACTCAAAGTGCTTTCAGCTAGCCGAAATTTTTTTTCGCATCTTGTGATAAAATCGTCTAAGTTATAAAGAAATAAGAACATCAGCACGATATAGACCTTTGAAAACTCATTTTATTCAGTCATACATTTTATACATGTGATGCGTCAATGCAGAAGTAACAATATTTGTTCAGCTAAAGTGGCAAAAAATGAGTGGTATATTCCAGGTAGTTGAGTACCGGTTTATAAATGCCGAAGATCATTTCAAAATTCATATTTGAATTCACGTCCGAAGTTAATAGCGCATTATTTATTTCTTATTGTTGTACTTCAAATCCAATAGGCGTAGGAAATTTCTCACATTCTTTTGAAAATCGCCGCGGAAAACCTTTTCCGATAGCAGTTCAAGCTTCTGCTTCAAGGTTTCGTGAGATAATTTCCTGTCAAAAACAGTTGTAAATGTTTCCTGTCAAAAACAGTTGTTTAATATTTAATTCTTAATATTTAAGATTCTGATTTAATCTTTAATATTTAAGATTAATGGGAATCCATGGCTATAATTACTTTGCTCACTATTATTAATTTTAAAAATATATAGTTTTGACAGTAAATAATGGATGCTCTTACGTAAGAAATCTTTGAACACCATTACCTATTTTATGTATAACGTGTATGTGTACATATTTCTTCCCATAGGGTACTTATTTAACATTTCCATATATATTTATAATGAAGAACTTTGTATGATTAGGCAATTATCATGAAATGAAGTGACAGTGCATCTATAAGAATGTTTTCAGGCAAAAAGTAGTATCAAGGTGAAGCATATTTTAAGGGGAGATTAAAGTGGTCTACAGTTGATTTTTCTACTAAGTAGGCATCTTTTACCCCAAGTCGCGATCTTTTTGAGATCTAAGTGGAGCTTGCGGAGTCTGCCTGCATAGTTAATACGCAATCTAGCGAGAAGGCGGCCGAAAAATAAATATCAGATTGAAAAGAAAGATGAATTTTTCATTGAGGTGGCCACACAATGGTGCCTCGATCTTGTTCGCGTCCTCTGGACAGCGGAGAGAGAGAGAGAGAGAGAGGGACTAAGAGAGAGATAAACGAGAATAGGACGAGTCAGGGAGATCGGAGTGTAGGGAGGAGAGGGAGGGAGGGAGAGGGCGAGGAGTAGGATAAATGTGAGGGACAGCAAAGGGAAGGAAGACCCCCTCTTTGTCCTCAGAGTATACCCTTTCCATCTGGACGGCGGGGTTCGGTGGAAAAAAATACTGAGGGTAAAGAGGCGAGGGAAGTCAGGAGTTTTACTGCTGGTCAACGGATAAGTGCACGAAAATAAAACTGCTAAGTCAGGTAAGCCATTCTGCTAGGTGAAAACGCGGTGGGACTGCGCAATTACGTCATCTGTTTACCATCCGTTGGCGCAACCTTATAAAATAGTCAGTTCAGAGTTCTGGCATCAATCAGATCTGACGAGGCTGCTGAGGTGAATAATACCATTAGTGATTAATATTTTTTGTAGAAATACATAAGTTTCAAATACTGCACTTTTTAAACATATTTTTTACTGTGTTAATATATCCTAAGTGGCATAAAGAGGATAGAGATCAAGAAAAGGTAATGTGGCGGTGTTTGTGAGATGGTCATTGAAGTTTTACAACCAAATCAACAAGATGACCGAATCGCCTTTAGGTTTTAAACTAGATAATGGAGGATCCTGTCAAAATTTGTGGTAAAGTAGAATCTAATTTCTAAACATTTTGAATTGAAGATCATGACAACGAGTATTTTTATAGTAGACATGAAAGAACACTTGCGTCAGGTTAAAATTATCTCAGTGCTTTTTTCAAGTGGCTAAACAATTTCATGGTAGTGTCATATGGAAGCAAATATCTACTTCAAGTAAATTATGGGCCATGATGAAAAAGGTATCATGGTAGAATTAGGGACATCTTAGGAGAGAAATACATATGAGAGACGCAGGACAGCATTCTTTGAATTGATGACCCCTGATGATGAAAGAGGAACCTTTCCAATCTCTCTGCTTCTCAAACTTTTCCCTTCCTTTCTACCATTTTTAACGGTTTTCCAGGGGCCGTCAATTCAACCAATAACCAAACAGTATAATGTCCACGAGCATGAGCCTAGTGCAAGTTTGGTGTACGTTAGGGAGGGGTAGTGGGGGAAGGAGGAGGAAGTGGAGGGGTAGGAGGGGAGGGGGTGGTCTGGATCTCGCCCGGCCGGGTCGAAAGGATCTAAGATGGACGCCCACGAGAGTGTTTTGTTTCGCAGGAGGGAGACGAAAGGGAGGAGGGGGGGCAGAGGGGAAGTGGGACAGGGCAGAAAAGAGAAGAGATCTGGTGGAAAGGAAGCCATATTGATCGCCCCCTGCGTAGCACTCTCTTGAGCCCCTTGGGATAGGGGTGGGGGCAAGGCGTTGGTTTGGGGGAGAAGGAATAGAAGGGGTGAAAGCGGAGGAGGGGTGGAATCGAAAAGAGTTATGGGTGATATATATATATATATATATATATCACCCATAACTCTCACACCCATATATTTATTGTGACTGTCCTTCAATTTATTTTATTTTCGTGTGACTGTTTTTTCAATTCCATTTATAAAAAAATGACTAAGCCGGGAATCTAACCATGGACCTTTCGATGTCGCTTCGAATGCACTTAATATTTGCGTATTTATTTAATATATATATATATATATATATATATATATGTGTGTGTGTGTGTGTGTGTGTATATATATATATATATATATATATATATATATATATTATTTATTTATTTATTTATGTATTTATTTGTATATAAGGTGGAGGGGCGAAGCATGGTGGTCGTCGGGATTAAGTTACGGTCGACGGTATGGGAGAGGGGGTTAGGGGGGTAGGTAGCACGAAGTTTGAAGGAGGTTGGGGAAGGAAAGAAAGAGAGCGGAGGGAGGGGGGGTCCGGACAAAGTCGGGAGTGAGCAAGGTCTTTCGGAGGAAACAGTTGAATAAAAGCGCTCTTGGGTAGTGACGTGTGAGTGTTTGTGCTATTCGGTGGAGAAAAATCTTGTCTCCTCTTTTACTGGGAGGGTCCGTCCTGCGCATGTGCGTCGCAAACTTCGGTGTGGGGGGAGAAGGGGTGGGGGTTGTGGAGGGAGGGGGGTGGGGTCGCCAGACGCTTTCTTATATCCCCTTCCCTTATTTCGCTTTTTTTTTACTCCTCCCCCCTTCCATCTCCATCCATCCCCTCGTAAGTCGTCCCGCCCAATCAAACGCGTCATCTTTCCTCCATTGTTGCAAGAGTGACCGCTTTTGCTTTGCTGGGCGAGTCGTGGCCAACCAGCCGCGATTGGGCAAGCGAAGGCAGCAACAAACAAGCAACGGAAAGGCAGAACCGGAAAACGTTTCAAGCAGTTTATGCGCGTTCGCCATTTTATAACTGGATACATGCTGGCAATAAATTTTTTGATTGGAAGGAGGTGTACAAATCTTGCCACATGACGCCTCTGCCGGTCCGGGAAAAGTGACCCAATATGAGAAATTTGTACTAGAGCAGGAACATAATATTTTTTTCCAAATTGCATTCACTTACAAACAAAAAAATTAAGAAATACATCTTACTTGTTGTCCCACTTTCTTCTCCATTAATATTTCCATCTCCTCCTCTTCAATGGCTGGTGGCCAAAAATTCCATGGCGAGCATGCTTGTGGTAAAAATATTTCTTTATAAACGCAGTTATGCATGTAATATTTCCTATTATGATATGTATGTTGCAATTCAGTGCTTAGTGCGTTCCGATATATGACTAATTTTCAGATCAATGTCAATGATAACAAATAGATGAAGGACGTACCTATAAAAAAAATATATCCCTCCACGGTGGGAACCGAGCTATTTACCATACGGAGTAGCAGTTAAGCGTGCCAACTTTTTCGCTTGCTCTTTCTGTTTTTGATAAAATATTCTGATTCACCTTTGAGCATTAATTAAATTATAAACTTATTTCGAATATTTATTCTCAGCGGAAAATAACGAAATGTGGCTGATATTTGAATTAAGCAGATGTTGGAATTTAATAGAGCTTGTGCGTCGTGTTTTCAACGATTTTTTACATGGTTCTCGTTGTTTCACTGTTCACTTACCGTTTAATCTGACGCACTTCTGGAGTTGAGTGAAAATAATGTAAGATTAACATATGTTTATGCAGAATAGTGGTGGTATTTTATAATATAAAAAAGTAGTTGTTTTGGTAAACGGAATAGTTGTGGCCGGGCCAAGATCATTATATTAAAATGTGATGCAACTTAATTCAGACACGATTCAACGTCTCTGTTTTACAAATCCTTAAATAAAATGGACAGTCAATACTCATGCATTTCACTCTTAGTAGTGCCATATTATTTAAGTATTGGAATATCGATATCTTTCTTCGTAAATACATAGATATTAATAAAGACTTTTGAGCACATTGTGAACACCTATAGAATTATTTTAACCTTTCTCCAGAGACTTTTGCAATTACCTGCATGAAATGTGTGACTCACTCAACGGTAAATATCTTATTTACTAAGTAAATGATTTAGTTTGTTTTCTGTCAACTGTCAAAGTTACATGCGCTAATTCCATGTACTTTTTCACGATTTTCCCTGGGCATGGCAGGTGAACACAAAAGTAGCCAGAAGAGCTGTGGTGTATTATTACCCCTGGACAAGTGCAATGGATAAACCAATAGCGAAATCTCATTATTGTGCATGTTAATTTGATAAAAATAATGCCAAGTCACACGTTTTTATTTTAGCGAACACTTAGCTAGCTGCCGGTGGAATCATTACCTTTCACGGAAAAGTAATTGCCTTGAGGCTGACGGCATCCATTAAGTTATAATGAGATCGATAATTAATTTCAAGTTCGCCGACGAAAGCTCTATAAGTAAAGATATTTCCACCACTTCTTTAAATTTTAATCAAGAAAATATTAAATTCCTGAGAGGAAGAAACAATTATTTTTCTGCTAGGGAAACTCGAAATTAATAAAAGCAATTATCCGGAGAAACTTAAATATGTATGAAGGAAATGGACTGCAAAACAAAAACGAAGATTCAATGTATTCTTGGCTTTGAAGTTTTAATTTATGCATTGGAAAGGAAATAAAAGAAGCGGAATTTAATTAACTTTGAGAATCCTCCAAAATCTTCGTTAAGGAGTTTTAGCACGGTATGGCATTTCATAACAACAACGGTCTATACATTCACTTTTTTAAGCGTCGTTTTCCATCTTTTTCAGCGTGTTTTCTCCGTGTACATGATGATTACCATTCAAGCGTGTGTCTCACTATTGAACAGCTTAACATTTAAGTTAGATCGGCCCAATTATGTTGAGTCGCGTCACTTACTTTGCAATAATCTTCGTTTTCATTTTCGCTTTGGACGCTTTACACAACTCACAACGGAAAAAATTTAAAAACTAAAAAAATCACTGTGACTCATGCGTTTGAATGATACATTTCATTACATTTTATCGGCTTTTAGATTTCTTCCTGGAATTAAAACACGTTTAAATATGAGAACAGATAACATTTTTGTTGCTGTCAGTTGAAACTTAAACAATTTAGGTACATAAAAATTTATGATTCCCTAAATTTTTAAAAGCAGTTTCAAGCAGATACTTTGTTCACTGTTAAAACACTGGCGCCTCAGTCTGATAATAATCAGTCATATTAATTCACGTGCCTAGACTTAATTTCTAAAGACATTTGAAAAAATAAGGAGAATCCGGAATGCGAAAAGTAATCCGATAAATTTCCTATCGTTTTCTCTTCCGAACCCATTCCGTCGAACGCCTGCAAGAGGAAGTAAGAGAAAGAGAATGGATCTCTCAAGCTAAACAAAATCCTATTTTTAACGACCGGCGCCCGAAACTAAAAATCTCCTTATTCATCCAAAGCTGTTTCATCTCCCTCGGAATAAAAGATCTAGAATGATAATGCCACCCACCTCCCTTGGCCGCCCACCAGCCCCCTCGGGCGGGAGAGACGCCTGCCCATCCCTCCCCCCCCCCCCTTGGCCCCGAAGAGAGCCCCAAACTCTCTCATCCCCCCCCCCACCCCCGGCACAGCCATCCTCTTTTAATACAGACCCAACTCCCCCCGAGGAATCGTAGCCATGACGACGAAAGGAAATGCAATTTTTTGCCAACCATTCAAATTCAACCCTCCACTCTTTTCCAACCCCTCCTCGATTTCTTTTTTACGCCCACCCCTTCTCCTTATCTACCGCCCCCTCCCCTCCCCCCCACCCTCCCTCGCCCTCCCGAAACCCCACTCCCCCCCTACTTACTCATTCGAATCCCCACTCACTCTTAAGACCCTCTCCCATCCCTCTTATTTTTCTTCATCTCCCCTCCCTGCTCGTTGGGAGCAGAGCACAGGCAATATCTGGGACCATCGCCCACCCCCACCTCCTCCTTCAATCCCCCCAACCCCCTCCCCCAGCACATCTTGCTTCTTTCCTACCCCCTCCATCGCTCCTCCCCCTTTTTCTTATTTCCTTCTTTCCTCTCCCCCCCCCCAACCCCCCTCGTCCCCCCCCCGCCGTCCGATCCCACCCCCTCCCTTCATTTGCATCGCACACCATTTTTCAATTCCGTTTCCGTCGTTCGCTTCCACCCCTCCCCCCAACCCGCCCCCCCTTCCCTTTTCTTCTTTCCATCCATCTCCAGATCCCAACCCACCACCCTCCCCCTTAACAAACCTCTCCACCCTCTCTTACCTCCCTCCCTCCCTCCTCTCTCCGCTCGGGTAATTCTTCTTCCCTCCGCCCTCTTGCTTCTTTTTCTCGTCCGCCCGCTAGCCTCCTCCCCATCTCCCCCTCTAGCCTCGCCGTAATATAAAAATATAAAACGACTCCCACGGACCTTTTTACGGCGTCGAAATTATTCTCTTTCCTCCACCCTCCTCCTCCAGCATCCTTTCCACCGTCTCCTTCTTCTTATTCTTTCCACCCCCCTCGAAATCCACCTTTTTCGTTTTCCGTTTTTATGGGATTCGTCTGCGGAGGTCTCCGTGCGAGGCGGAATAAAAGGCATAAAAATATTCGAGAGAGAGAAAAAGGGTAATAAGGAATATATATCTCGCCCGCTCACTTGCACCGAGTGCTCCACGAAGTTCCCCTTGCCCAATCGTAAATGTATTTCGGCTTATTATTTCGCACGAGTCTAATTTTTTTATTACGATTCTCTCTCTCGAATAATGATCTTCGCGTTGGACTTTTTTTCCCGGGGGAGATGGAAATCATACCCGAGGAGTTTTCATTGCTCCGTTGGAAGGAGGAAGCTAGTTTATAGCATTGACGATGATGTTTTATTCGGTAAATTACGACTGGACGTAAGTATACCAATTTCTCAAAGTATATATGTGCGTATAGCCCATTCAATGCCTCTGCAGAGAACGCGGGAAACTGATACAGCCTCCTGAGTGTGCTACAATTTTAATTAATGCTGGACTCAAAATTTGATTTGAAATGAAAACAAGTCTTCCTTGTTTTTAAATTGGGTAATAAATGGTTAAAAATGCTGGCATAATGGGCAAAAAGAAACCAATGAATCACTGTATGATCAGGTAAACGTCTGCCAGATTTTACATAATAACATGCTTACCGAATATTCTATTTAACTTATGAATGAATTGATTTAGAAAAATACTGAAATTTTTGGCTAGACCAATATACATTATAATTTGGATCATTTCATATGAAAGTAGTAAGTGAATTAATAAGACGTTATTAGCTTCTTTTTAATAAGTTAAGCATTAGAAAAAATACTCAAGTTTTCATGTGAATGTTGTTTTAGGCTTGAAACTCGTGATGGTATATAAAGTGTATCTATGTATATTTTTGCTTTATTTGTCCACTCTTTTCCAAGAAATGTGTGGCCACTCTAATGGTTAGGGAAAAAAGTGTTTGTCATAATAAGGGCGGATTAAACAGATTATCGCGGAATTACGTCGTCGATATTCCGGACACCTCGGAGCTGCAATGCGGCGATCTTTATCTTATCGCGCGTTGAAATTCGCCGCCCGCACCCCCTTCGCCCCTCCCCCCCCCCTATCCCCCCTCACCTCATTCCACGCCGTTGTTTTTCTCGCCGACCCACTTTATTTTCGCTCTTGACTGTTTTTTTCCACTCTCCTCATATTTTGTCGCATAACCTATTCTTCTCCGAATCTTCCGTAAAAATGAAATATCCACACTCGAATCCCCTCCATAGCGTCTTCAATGGAGTGTGCTGGTGTGCGAGAGCGAGGAGAGGAGAGGAGATGGAAGCAGCAGGGGGAGGTAGAGTGCTCGCCCCATTCAGCACAATCGTCTCTTAAGCATCAGGCGCGGGGGCGGGGAGGGGGCGGGGAGGGGGGCGGCAAGGGGTAGGGGGATGCTTAACTCGCGCGTTGGGAAGAGGAGCAGGAGTGATAGGTGGAGGAAAGTTGGATGCGGAAGAAAGGTACTACATATAATGGTATCAGAATCAACGCTTGATTCTCACAAAACACAACACCTACTCAGCGTATTTAAAGTTTGAAACTTTCCCATTTGATATGGTACTTATAATCGATACACGATTCACGATCACAATCGATACACGATATAATCGATCGGGTGAGAAACGAGGAGGTATACAGAAGAATTGGAGAAGAAAGGACACTGTGGAGCACCATACGCCAAAGAAGAACGCGGTGGGTTGGCCATGTTAAGAGACATAACAATTACATAGGAAGCATAATGGAGGGAAGAATTGAAGGGAAAGTCCCCAGAGGAAGACCAAGAGACAAGTACTTGGGGCAAGTGAAGAGGGATACGGGGAAGAAGAACCATAGGGAAGTGAATGAACTGGCATGGGATAGGGCGAAATGGAGGGCTGCGGTATACCAATCCTAGGATTGTAATACTATGATGACACCTCATATAACCATATGGTAATTGAGTTCGGAATGCTTAAGCAAAATTGAAATAATATTAGGTTGTACTATGATGAATCGATACACAAATGAGAAACAAATATTCGCGTTTATTTTTAACGTTATTACAGAATCAATACAAACTTTGTAAATTTCACAATGAATTTTATTTAATATGACCGGTTTCGACACATAGGGGACATCTTCAGGTACATTTTCTAGTCAAGCACGGAATATGCATGAAGTGAGAGGGTTTAGGCAAGGTAGTGGGAAGGGGGGGGAGAAGCTGAGGCTGACTATTTAATAAAATTTATTGTGAAATTTTCAAAAGTTTGGATTGATTCTGTCATTATGGATTTTCACTAAGTTACGCCAGAGAATATCGAGTTCATTTAATGTTATTGCTTTTTACGTTTACTTTTTTAGTGTGTTAGACCACCGGCATAATTATAACGGGAAATGCTTACTCGTTTGTTAGAACTTGTTTGCCACAGAGTTAGTGAAAGATATCTTGATGAGTGTGCACCGCCGCTTAATTCGTTATATTTCAGAATTTACCAATATAAAGTTTGCTTTGCTATTGCTCTGAAACCCAATTTACTCTCACAACCACGTTATGTCACCTTGATTCCTTTTGAATACGGTCGAATACTTGAAACTCCTGGTAATTTTTCGACATATTACATACTTGGTCTTCCTTGGTAACTCTTCCTGTTTATTTCTCCCATATCTAATTGTTTATAGAAGAGTATATTTTGAAAATATTACTCAGATTCATAAAACTAATTAAGCCTCAAACTGCCTGCGTTTATCGCCATCACGCTTCAAGCCCAATTAATATCTAGAGTGCTTATATCTTACGAAGATAAATGGAAGGTTAATGCGTATGACCTCCCATTCCATCACCAATTGTGTCCCATTTATAGTTGAATATTTTGAAGGCAGGGGTGTCTTGAGTTCAGTAAGAAGAATTGGAATTTTTTAAGAAAGCAGATTAATCCCCTGGGAAGGTGACGAGAACGCTTGAAAAGAGAATGGGGACGGCCCTAGAGACAGATTTGATTTACACTAGATTGAAAGGGGAAATTATTGTGCGAGTATGGGTCTACTCTGAGGGTTAGTAAGAAGAAGTTCTGTTGATATACAAGCAGGAATTCGGGTCACAACATAAACTATGCAGATATAGTCCAAAAACATTACAATCAAATTCTCATAGATTTTTGCATGATAGAATTAACTGAAGGAGCAGTTACCAGGATTATTCAGCGTGCCGGATTTTAATTCGACCGAAATTGAGTTTATATTTATTGGTTTTCCATTAAAATTTGTTTGTTTAGCTGAACTAATGTGGATGAACCATTTGTATGACTCCTCTGGGAATTGCAATTTCTCGATGAAACTTCTTTTAGCTACATATTTGAGATAATATTTGGCATAAATGTATTACATTCCTCCTGAAAAATGGGTACGTTAGCAACAAGTCATTGCGCGCCAATAAAACTAAATCCGTTGTTTATCAAGTCCTTTCGATGACAATGGAAAAGATTAAGGAGCATACAAGTATATTTGGGATAACATACCACTTATCCTTGTCCATTATCTCTCTGATGACTATGTTACGTGTACCAGTTGGTAGTAGCCTTGGTTTCTGGTGCTCTAACTGCTATAACTATTATGCAGGTACCGTCAAATCCAAGAAATAGGGAATAAAACAAACTCTACATTGATGCCCGAGGCGGCTCTCAAACCTATCGGTTTAAATATCGATACATTACAGACTACCGCACTGGCCTCTACGATATTTCTCTGTCTACGCTGTTGCAGGATCTCGTTTACTAATGCACTGATGATGCGGGAACAATTGATTTTTACGATTCCTTATCCAACGCTAGTTTTACCTCTTAAGTACAAGCTATCAATTACTGACTCCGCTTGTTCTATCTTCCTAATAACTCTTAAAGTATCTATGGACTCATGTTCATTGAATTCATTTCTCTTTAAAGAGCAATGTTTCAACTTAAATTATTCTGAAAATCTAAGGTAGCACTATTGGTGTACACGCCATGGTCAATTTTTGCTATATTTGGCGGTAAATTTTGTGCAATCTAGATTGAAAAATTATCTTTTTCTGCTAATCTGATTTTTTTAAACTCGACGCTAGGAAAATGGCATTTTCTGAATTCGTCATGCCTTAAGTAATGCCATTTGGTTTAAATTCGCTGTACAAATGTTTTCACGTCGACGTCCAAAGCATAAATTTCAAGTTTTGTGCTGATTGTTATTTGAACAATATATTGTTTACTTATAAAAGATATCACAAGTAGCTCTGAACGCTCATTCGTATTCGAATTAAAAATCGTTTATGCTCTCTCTGCCCAGGCACTGTTATTCGCAGGAAGCAGTCTCGTCAGTTCTTCGTACGTGTTGAATCCCTTAGATCCGTTATTCGTCCTTGAATTCGTGACGCAAAGATACATTTTATCCACTGTGTTTCTCTGCTTTTGGGTTGAACGGGTTGGGGGGAAGGAGGCCATGGGGTGGGAGAGATGGGGCGGTGGCGAAGAAGTATGACATCCTGCCGCTGTTACTCATCCGCCTCGCCCTCGTTATCCGCGCGGAACGGAAGCGTAACTCTTCTCCCCGCGCCCATTGCACCCTTTCCTGTCTTTTAATCACTCCCCTCAATAAATTTAACTTATTCACGTCCAGAATTAGCGGTGTAAACCCTTTTTCTGCCGCGCATAATTCCACCTTCTCTCTTTCTCTCATTCTCTCTTTCGAACACACACTCGGGCAGAGGAATGTGCCAGTTAGTTCATAAAAAAGTAATACGGATAGGGCACGATGAACGAGCATTCGCTGCACGAGCCCGCGCCTCGGTCACAACAAAGAATTTACCATATGAATGAATAAAGGCTGGAAGGGAAAGGAGAGAAAGAGGGCCTCGGCACATCCGACGGAAAAGAATGCATGCCTCTCTTGGCGGTACTCAGCTCAGCTCTGGCTTCCAAATAGGGGGAAGGAGCGGGGAAAAACATTACGGTGCTGGGACCCCACCAGAGTTTTCCGCTGGCAAAGAGTGAGAGGTTGGGGAGGCGAATAAGAGTATCGGGAAGGGATGAACATGGGGGGGGGGGGAAGGGGGATGAGACCGGAAAATGGCGGTGGTCGGCTTGCGTGAGTTATGCCTTGGGAAGGAGGAGAGAGAGAGAGACGCACCCTTTTGGAGAAGACGGGAAAATATCGGTCGGGCCTGCGTTCCCTGCTTCGGAACCGCTTGTTTGATATGGGCACGGTGCTTGGCTGTGTGTGGGTCGTACTACGGGAGGCAGGGGGGGTTCGTAAATGTTCGCTTTCAATGCACTCCCTCCCCCTCCAGACGCCCGTCGTCTCGTGTCCACGCGAGGAGGACGCCTCTGGTCCAAAACTCCCCGTCGGGAGCTGACCAGCGTCAACCACTGACCAGCCGCAACAACCTTTGGCCTACCCTGTCCCCATCCCTTCCTCCTCCTCTCCCCACGAATGTCCCCTGCTCCTTACACATTGGTGGCATCTGCCTGTCTCGTTGACCCCATCCTCAATCCACAATGCTGAAATGGGACGTTGGCACGCGAGTTCCATTCAATCATTTCAACTTAGAGCATCAACTATCGCAATTCTCACTCCTCCTGAAATTATAAATTTGCAACAATACTCCCAACTTAGATTAAATTATGTTTGTATATTTACATAAAAGCACTACTCTCTCTCTCTGGCATTTTATGGAGTGAACTCAAGATAAGTAAATTGTGATAATATAATATTACATTTTGTGTCTAAACATGGGTTCAACGTATACTAGAAAATATCTACTCTATGATCCTAGTTCTTAAAAGGTTTTATTTCCTTAAGGCTCACAGGTTATCCTTACTTTTTAAAATCCTGGATAAAATTAAGTATGAACTCGATATTCTCAGGTGTTACTTTGTAAAATTCCGTATTAACAGAATAAAAACAAACTTAGTAAATTTTACAATGGATTTTATTCAATACGACCGGTTTCATCGCATAAGTGACATCTTTAGGTGTCGCTTATGAAGATGTCGCTTATGCGATGAAACCGGTTGTATTGAATGAAATCCATTTTGAAATTTACAAAGTTTGTTTTGATTCTGTTAAAAATAAAGTAGTTCAACTTTGAAAGTTTTGCAAGCCACCATTTTCTTTCAAGAGAAGGAAACATTTTCTTTCATTTTAAGGAAATATTATTATGTAAATTTTATATTGCAATAGGGACGTAGTGATTGATGAGTGGAATGTTTGAATAGCTTGTTTCCTTTACATTGTAAATTTATTGGATGTAATTTCGGATATCATCAGTTTCAGTATTCTCGCGATCGTTACGATAACCTGGCAGCGTTTACTGTTCCTTGTCTCTTCGAATTTGCATTTTGGATGTATGCTATTCTCACTCTCTGCCATTTCATGAGTTGATATTTATATTTGTGAGTCATGAGTAAATAATTTCTCATCGAGGAATTCATACGGCTTTCAAATTTTCTTGACAGTAAAATTATGCAAATGTCAAAAAATGGATTGTAGCGTTTTTTTATACACTTGGAAAGAATTGGAGGTAAATGCAATTTCTGTACATTTATTATCTTGCGAATTTTCCAACCACTTTTACCGTATATTGTCACTTTATTCTTGGAACTTAACTTTTTACTAACAATTTGTAAATATGAAAATAATAGATACTTGCTCCTTGTTCAGCTTGATCCAATAGCAGTGTATTTTACGTTAAATATTCAGGAACATGTACCGGGATGAGTACTGATTTTACAGTTGGTCTATAATGCGTTTTTTAACAACGTTTTAACCTGATCCCTAGTTTTGTATCATATGTTATAACAGGTGCCCAATGAACTTCAGAGATGAAAAAATTATAACTATAGAAAATGGTTTCCTGGAATAAAATAGATTTTTTATGTTTAGTACGTTATACCAGTCTTATTTCTATGGAAGAAAATTGCATCCTGACGTATGGTACGTATTTCATATTCTTTTACATCTAGAGGATTACCTAGAGGAATCAACAGGAATGAGATGATATAAGGTTATATTCACTGATAAACTGTCATGCAAACTCGCGCGTTTAATTATTTTTTAGATCCTCCTATTTATTTTTTCCCCACGTAAGATGGAAGACGGTTATAAGAAATGAAGGCGGGCACTTTGGGAAGTGTGCAAATGCTTTGAAACAAACTCAACTGTTTTGCGCCCAACCAATCTGGAGATGTTTGTTCTTACCCGTGATCGGACGGCCGTGGAGTTAAACGTGAGCACCATTATTCGGTCTGGACATGCGAACACCGACTACAGTGCGAGCACACACAGAGAGTGAGGCGAACGCGTTTCGATGTCAATATAAGGAGAGGCATGTCATATCCGCCGCGGGGTCTTTTCGCGCACATTCCTCCCTTGCGCACACAGCCACGTGCGGCAGCACCGGCGCCGCCGCCATCGACTCTCCCGCGCCCCGCTTGCATTTTTAATGGTGCGCGAATTTCGATGCCTCCCTCGTCAGTTTGCAATCGGAGCCGTTAAGAGTTTGAACGGGCAATTACGGCTGGTGGATGCGGTCTGTTTGGACGGAGGGCCGAGCCTAGGTTTGCGTCTGCGCTGGAGAAGTGAAACAGTGGTTGCCACTTGCTTTGTTTTCCTCATTTAAACAGAGGTTCGTGCCCGCAACCCTCTGGAAGGCGCTTGTTATTTTGTGTGTAGTTCCTCGCGTAAAGCTGAACGATTTCATGAGGAACTGTTAGCCTCCGTACAGCCGCGACTGAAGCTAGTATCATTTATCGACTTGGGATCAGAGGATTCAATTTATGACATAGACAGCACAAAAAAAGAACTCGTACCAGGTTTTAACATCGCTTTGCGTCGCCCTTTTCATTTTTTTAATTACCTCATTTCCTAATTGTTTAACATATTTTATGCTTTATTCGAAGGTCACATTTAATATACCTAATAAATTTGAATTGTAACAAACTGGAATAGCCGTAAATTAATAAAAAAATGGAAGTACCTATTAGGAGACATCCATGCCGATTTCATTTTCATGAGCCTACAAATAAAAGTACAAATTCAAGCCTTCACTGCCTACACATCATGCATCCGTGTTCTTGTACGCTTACCAACTGATGGCTCTTAAATGCGGAGCACAATCATTTTCGCGCTTAGTGAACTAGTCAATGTTATGAAACGGAATGCAAGCCAGAAAAATATCCTAAAATAATATAAAACTCCTTGTAAATGAATACATTTTTAGGTTTATGAAAGACTTAGAAAACTTGAACACGAATTTAATCTTAAAATTCATGTTCGACGAGAATTTTGTATTGATCAGTTGGAAAAGGACAGTCTTGAGTAAACTTGAATAAGTTCGCCGTAATTTTTAGTAGTTGCTTATTATCTACAGCATTAACATGCTGAACACTTAACAAAAGTTAACCAGGGAGGAGCAGGAAATCCATCGCTGAACTTTTCAACGTATTAAGGTGGAGACCACAAGATGTAAAGCGGGAAAAAATGTATATGGTTCATTATCGCGTACCTTTGCAACATACAGTTCAATAAACCGTATTTTAAGGTGAAATAAGTGCTTACACTTCTTAGAGTGATGGGTAAGTATGGTCTTCGTACTCAATATGTTGTGAGCCGGACGGAGAGAGAGAGAGAGAGAGTGAGAAAGAGAAAAAGAAAATTATTTTTGTAAACAGGTCTCAAAAATATTTCTAGATGTCACCTCTATTTTTCTCAAGAGTAGAAAATTTCCTTAGCTTCTATTTCTCTACATGGAAAATCCCTCCCTCTCCTCCCTTCACAGATTACCGACCGAAGTATTCAACAGTGCTCCTTCAGTGCACAAGATCCGAGTACATATCGGAGGGTGATAGTGGCGTTCGTTGTCGATTGTATCAAACGTACCTACTAGTGAGTGACGCCCTAGTCCCCGGTCGGCTGACAGCACGTCCGCCTACTTCAAAGAAACCCACCCCTGCCTCGGTGAGACTTAACTCTGCTAGATCACAGATCTCTCTCTCGCTTGTAGTTCGATTCCCGCTTCCCATCTCTTTCTCACATTCCTTAGAGTCGTAGACGTGTCTGTATTTGTGGAAAAAGTACAACGAAATTAGCATGTGCGTTATTTTTCTTACCATTCTAGCGCTAGGGTAGGAATCCAATGTGTAACCGTGTTTTTTCGTCACGGCGCGTACTACAGATCTACGCTAAAATACATCATATTATTTATTAGATATTTTTTACTCTCTGGTTTAGGAAAGCAGCTACAACTCACAATCTTATCCCAGTCATTCCGTTAGGGACTTGAGGCGGAAAGTTCTCGAGCAATGCCAGCTGTGCTAAACAGGTAGGTAGGTATATATCGAGATACGGGACCGCAGATTAGCCTTGAGGAGATAGAGAGACCACAAAAAAAAGCCTGAGCGAAGGATTTAAATTTTTTCTTGTGTTTGAGGAAGAATACCGTTGGATTTTTTTATGGCGTGGAACGGTCGTGCGCTGGAAGTCGTATAAGATGCGAAAGAAACGATTCCATTCCCGTGAAGGGTTAAGAAGGTTATGCGAAGGGGTCTCGAGGAGGCCCTCGCAGAGTTCTGTTCAGGTAGGGGTCGCTCATTTTAGGCCGCTGGCATATATCCCACTTGGGCGCAGGTAGCCCGGCGTCAACACAATGGGATGATATTTGTACGGTATGCTGGAGAGTTTTGCATGGGGTTTCTCGGGACTGCTTTTTGAATTAGTTGTGCCTCGTCATTCTGGACTTGGGTCGTCTTTCTCGTTCCTTGTTTGTTATATAAAACCCTCTCAGGGAGGAGAGCAAAATAAATCAGCTTTGGGAATTAACGGGCATTGCTGAGCCAGTAATTGTCTCCCCTAGGTCCTTGGAATAATGAAATTTGCATTTTTCGTATCGTGGCAAATGTATGTGATAAATGTTTAAACGCAATTGGTTATGTTTATTCGTTAACTTATAATGAAAGGATTCTGAAACTTAGTCTAAAATTTAACCATTTACATAACACTGGAAATTCAGCTAACCTATTCAATGTGCAGAAGTTTTTGGTACCCTGATATAAATTTTATCTCAGTCGCTGAGTTATCATGGCTCTTTTTGGTGATTCATACATAATGAGTATTCACGACATCTAGTTAAGGCCTAGTTGATCTTTCTGATTTTTTTTATTCTAGTGAAAGGATAGTTATACTTATAAATGCTTATTAAGCTCAGTGATAGGTGAAAAACATTTTGCACACTCATAACACTAAACCTTTTCAATATGTATGTATCCGAGAGTGGATGAACATATCTATGCACACTCATTAAATTGTATTTTAATAAAAATTAACAAACGTAGTCGGGATAATTGTGGTTCTACCTACGTATTTTGATATCCTCCCGCGCAGGTGAAACGCATAATATATGTAGCGTCTCAAAAAATGACTTCATTCAATTTTTCAAAATTCTTATGACGGTTAATATATTGCAAAGAAAAATTGTCTTTATGAATGAGAAAGTGTAATTGCTTATTTAAGAGGTTTTTTGATGAGTGGCTGAGAGATTTTAAATCACCAGGCCTTAACCTTCAGTCGGAGAAAGCCACGTAACGATCACAGTGCAACACCCTATTATGAGGACGAACTACAGGGCACTTGGAGAACGCCAACCAAGTACAAATCCGTATTAATAGCTTTCACTCAATGTGCTTTCACGCAGAATGCAAAGCCGAATTCCTAACCCTTGAGCGTGGAGCTCGATACTATAATATTTCTGCTCGGAATATTATCGCCCACTCTATCGTGTTGACTCCTTCCTTTAGCTCGACGGCTGAGGGCACTCCTCCCTCAGAGCTTCCGGGCGTCGAATGCTTTAAGCTCTCCGTTACCCTTAAAGTACTCGCCCCAGACTCCGTCCCTTGTGTTGTGGGAGAGTGAACATGGAGGACGTTAAGATCGTTGGCCTTGAACTTTGGTCTGGTTTTCGGGGACGCAGGGAAGGAAGGCAGAGGGCGAGGGGGGAGGGGGACGGAACAAGCCAAGTCGGAATCTGCGGTCGCGGAGTAGCTGTGAGGGGAAAGCACTGCCGCCGCCACTCGGCTATTTGACAGCCTCTCATGTACTCAGCCTCAGTTCTCAGATGAGCGAAAGTGATTCTATGGCTTATTGGCTCCTGAATTAGGAGTCAGTTATAAAATCAGAGGCGCGTCCACATTGATGAAGGGTGCTAATACTTTTATCATATCTTAGGTAGGTAATCATGGGTAATATATGGCGGACATTATACAAAAACTATTTTCAGTTAACTTTGCTTGTAACATCTTGTTACAACTAACTTCTGTTGTACTTCTGTTTTTACGTAATTTCTTCATTCATGCAAATTGTTTTACTACTAAAATGATGTATATACAAGCAAAATATTTTCGTTCAACTCCAAAAAGATCATTATAATTTGTCTTGAATTTTGGATAAGTCCTAGTATTTCTACTAAATTGTCATAAACGGAATTACAGATGTCTAATTTTATTTTGAAAAAAACAAAAAATGAATTTTTTATTATTGTGCCAATAGGTTTTTTTGTTAGAAACAATTGATGGATAAGAGGCCGGACGTTACGCGGCGGTATTTATTTATTATTATCGACTTTTTATTTTATTTTAAGGCATGTGTTTTAGGAAGCTCATAGTTTATACGTAGCATTTCCGCTTTCATTGGAAAAGGCACACAATCCGTACACCCTCAGATTTTTCCCGACTTGGATAAACTTGATTTCGGTTGAGTTCTTCTTTTAACGGAACGCGAGTGAAATAAAAACACGGAAACGCTTTCAAATGCGTGCTAAAAATAAAAGGGACGGAAATTTTAATCCGGGGATGCAAATGGCGGGGGAGGAGGGTGGACGCGTTGGAAGGGGAAGTGGATATCCTGCTCTTTCCCGGCGCAACGGAAAACCCTTTATATGCGCGGATACCGAAAAGGGCTTTGACGGAAAAACTCCACTCCTGACGCACGAAAATCTTCATTGCGCATCATTGCTTTCACCGACTCTTTGAAATTTTTTGCACACTTTGCCTCACCCTCGTCCCCCCCCCTCCCCTCTTTGCCACCGTGCTACTCGCCCTCCCCCCTCTCCCTCCCCTTCCCCGCGCTCCGTGACGGGCTTAACGAAGCGCTGTCGCCGCGCGTTACTGCATTCTGACGGCTTATGTGACTTGGCTGCGTGGTTCCATGCCGATGCATTTGAATTCATCCCCTTCGACCCCTCACACACCCGGGTGTACCTATTTATTTTTTTTTTAACCCCTTGCCCTCCAGCCCGTGCGTATCCAACCCCTCGTGGCTCGCTTTGTTGTCGCTGCTGGGGGGAGCGGTGATGGAGAACTGAAGCTTCTGAGTGGCCTACCTGCGACAATGGTAGAATGTGAATCCGCTCGGCAGGGGGGGTTAAAAATCATACGAATGTCATAAAGGTTCCTTTTCGGGTCGCGCCGCCGGGGAGCCACAGCCAAGTTTTGACATTCCAACGTGAAATTCCAGCTTACGGACAGCCTCTGGTGTTAATTCTTTGGTCTTTGTTTCTGGAGTGGAAGTTGGCTTCGGATATATTTTGCTGCCATTTCTACTCTCGGAGAAGAATCTAGTCGGCCGCAATGATAAAAACTTGAATGGGTTGATCAAGATAATTGTGGCCTGGCACGTGATTAAGGAAGCTCGCTTAGTTCTTTGCGTAAGACAACTGCAATTCAAAATGTTCTCACCATTTCAAATTTGATGATAAATTGTGAGCTGATGAAAATACCTACACTAGAAGTTATAACTCTAACTATGTGATATTTATTACTTTCACAATTATGCTATTTTGGTTTATTCTGAAGATAGAGGATGGGTATTTATCACATTGTACAACTAAATGCTCTTAAACAAAAAATAGAGTATTTGCCAATGAGTTATGTGAGTGGTGAATAGTATCCACAGGAAGCTGTCATCATTTCAAAGCCATGAGTGTGAGGTTGGTTATCAACGTCATATTGATTTCAGTCACTGGAGCAATAAAACATTTTTGGTCACTGTCCCTAGTTCACAAATCTATAGGTTTTTAGGTAGTTAGCAAAAGGGTAGGTGGGGGGACTGAACTCACTGACTCATTCCTCACTAACTTATGTGAGTGAGGAATGACCTTGGTGAAAGAAAGCTTTTCTTTTTATTACAAATTAAATTTTAAATCAATGCAGCATTTTAATTAGCATCGAATTATTTTGAAAATAAGTCATAGATTGCAGTTAAAGTCAAACTTTGATTATTAAGAGAACGTAATTGCCACCTTTTAATGACCCAAGAAGATATAATAGACTTATCAAATATTTTGCTGCTGATTCCTGGGTACCTTTTTTAGTATCCTAACGGATAGAAGAAACAGCTAATATTTTGATCAATACAAATATTAACTAGGTTCACAAAGAGTTTGGATTATTCACATTTGAGCAAGTCGATTCCTGGTCCTGGAAGATTTAATCTAAAAGCAAATCTAACGTATCCCTTGATCATCTGGTTTTTTCCAATCATTAAGCAGGTGGCTCTGTAGCGGTGGAGTTTTTGTTGCTTGCATATTATCTCTGCTAAGCTTTTAATCCCTCTTTACTATAATCATCGTCCTTTAAAATAAACACAACGCAAAGATTGTTGTTGTTGGGTTTTCCACGTGGTCATATCGAAGCGATGTCATGAGCTATATCTCCATTAGCGTACTACTTTAGTCAGTGCACTTTCAATCATATTACTTTGAGTCTAATCCAGCGCTGGCCCAAGGCGTGGGCAAAAACCACCGGCGGGTGATAGTACGGGTGGCTCAGTCAGTCTGGATGCTGATAGATGTGAAAATTGGATAGAAATTATGAAAATCGGAATATGTTACTAACTTCCTGCATGTATTCCTGTACAGAATGACCCTCTTTAGTATATCGTAGAAGTCAATGATAACATGTGGAGAGAGCACAATGGAAACCTACGAACAAGCAACCGTCTTCCTTAGTATTCTTGTCACCAACCTATCGGAAGGAACTGTGGTCACAATTGGACTACAATACAGTTGAAAATACACCTAAACTCCACTTATCTGGCATTAGGCTACTTTTCAGTGAGATAGAAAAAGGCATCACGTGAGTACAGGTCTGTAAGGTAAATATTTTGGTAGAAAATATTTACTGCGGTGAGGAGAACTGCCATATGCGAATTCATTCGCAATAAATACAGCAAATAAGTTTTGGGACAAAATGATGAAGACAATTGACGAATAATTTATGAGAATGATAAATTAAATAGATTATAAAAATTAGAGTGCTTCAGGTAAGCTCATCTTTTCCGAGCGATAAAATCTGACTAGGTTTTCCTCTCGGAGAAAAAAATCGCTGGGGGAAAAAACATGCCGAATTTCAATTCAAATCTTCTGAAGTGCTTTCTTCAACCTTTGCACGGGTGCGTGTTATTTTGAAAAGAGAGTGAGTGAGAGGGGAAGTGAGGAGGAGGGAGAGGTGGGCGTGGAGGAGGAGAGGTGGGGAGGAGGGATCGCTCGAGCGAATTTGCGTGAAAGCGAGGAGGGAAAGGGGGTGGAGGGGGAGGAGGGTGGAGGAGGGAGGGGGAGGTGACGGAGGAGGGGTGGTACGTTGTGAGGGAGTCGGGGATTCCGAGCGGAGCGGCGTGTGTTGTCGGAATTCCTTTAACGCTCGCTTTAAAACTCAATCTCATCCGACGATTTACCTCCACCTCCCTCCCTCAGTGAATGCACCCTCTCCCCTCATTCATCCCTCCCTTCCCCGCAGCCACCGCACGCATTTTCTTTTGGTTCCTTTTGCTTGTACGCTGAATTAGCGCGGGTGTTTTTGCAGTTGCAGGAAATTGAAAGAATCACGATTTATAAAATGAATGTTTCGAAGTGAAAAAGAATCATCTGTCTCTTTGGAATGTGTGGAAAACCTTTGAGTATATGAGCAGTGGAAAAGAAAGTTGAGTGATCAATTTCATTGAGTAGGTATTTGCTATCTTTATTTGTTTAGTATATTGCATTAATTTTTGGTGAAATAAAACTATTTCAGACGACACGGCAATAATTTGTGTAAATGTGTGAGCATTTTCACAGAAACGCCGAACTAGGTTTCTGCCAGACATCGCAATCATCAAGGTGTTGATAATGGCAATGTCTTGCTAAAACCTAGGTTGATTAAATAAACTTGCTGTGGAAATTTACAAAGTGTTTCTGTGATAAGACCATTATAGCGAAGAAATCGTATTTTCACATCAAAACTGCCTAAAATTCTTTCCGAATGAAAGAAAAAAATGATATACCATAAAGACCTTAGATAGATATATAGACCTTTTCGAAGTTCTCCAAAGAAATAGCCATTTTCTCGCAACGATCATGCGAAAAGATATATTTTTTAATGATGTCAAGACGATTGCTAGCTTCGTTAAAGTATTTGTTGTTGTTACAAATTCTGGCCTACCGCTACCGTTTGCTCCAGGCGCCAACGTCATTTTGTCAGAATAACGAATCATTTGTATTAGTGGCAATTAGTTCTGTTCTCAAGGCAAATATTCAGCCAACAAAAGGGTTTTTGTTCGAATAACGAAAATCTTTTTTTCCGTGTACCTCTCTAGTTTAATGGTCAGCTATGAAACAGCTCATCACATTCCTCTACCCTATGTGACACCCTGGTGAAGAGAAAGTTAATTTTTGAGAGCTAAGAAAAATCAGCCACGGCTTTCAAATATCCACTCCCGTACATACTTTCAAACTGCGAGGTTTCATGAGGTTTCTTGCTTAATGGCACTGTTTAAAAACTGTTAAATATTAGTGTATATTATTTATTCAACCGTTGAGGAAGAATCCATTTTATGAGTCAGTTATTTCTTGATTAGAAAAAAGTGGCAGACGTGATGCATAATTTTAAATAAAGTTAGTGAAGATGCATACCGATTTGGTTTTAATTTACATAATCTTTGGTATGGTAGAATTAGAAGTTATTCACAATAGCATAGTGGTGAAGATTGGCTAAGTGAAATCACATTCATGCAAGCAGCAATAACATTCGGGCCCAAGTTTTTATATAAGTAACGAAAATTCCTCGAAGTCTACTACACAATTTATTTAGTAAATGGGGTGAAGTTACTTATGGCCAAACGTAACGAATTCACTTGTCGTCATTCAAGAAATCGTGTAATCGGGGGAATCACTTACCTCCGACACGCCATTTGCGTCCCCTGCTCGAGTAAGTAACGGATCCGAAAACTCCCTCTCGCCCCGGAGTCTCTCCCTAAACACTCCTCCCTGTCGTCGTGTTCCTCTTTAAAAAGCCACGCGAATCATCCCTACTCTTCTCCATCTCTCTCACTTTCCCTTTTTTTATTTACCCGGCGGCGTGAAAAAAAGACGAGCGAGAGAAAAGGGCGTGTGCCTACCCACAGTCCTTTGTCACGCCTCCGTAAAAAAATACACCTCGGCAATTTTTTACGCCACTTTTTTAGACAGCATTTTTTACGACACGCGTTGCATCTCACAACACGGAGAAATAAAACCCCCACCGCTTTTTCATTAAGGCATTTTTCCTCTCATTAACTCTGACCCTATTTTTTGTACTATTTTTTTTCACACGTTCCTTTCATTCCACGTTATTTTTTTGACGTCCTTTTTTATTTGGGGACCCACACTCATACATATGGAAGCCACGGGGTTCTCGGTAGATGAGAACCAGAAGACGGTTCTCCAATGCAGCAGGTAGGCAAGTGGAGCATGTTCAGGGTGGGGGAGATGTTATGGGGTTGGCGCGTGCTTTGTAGGGGTTCGTGTGACTGAAACGCCTTCTCATTCTGTGTTGTGGTTACGCTGGGCCGAGCCCTGACGGCACCCCACAGACTTTTTTCAACGCAAGTTCGCTCGTGGGGTTGGCTCCACAGACCCCTTGGGGTTTTTTTTACACGTTCTTATGGCCTTTTTTTTGGAGGCATTGTGATCCCACTGGAAGCGTGGTAGGTTTCTTATGCATTCAGACTTAGGCACGCTTAACACCACGTGAGTAAATGCCTAACCCACTTCGATGGATGAAGAGCCCATTTCAGCATAGGTAGCTGGAGTGGGTCCACGGGTGTTCAACAATGGGATCAGGGAGTCACAACTTAATCCAATTGCCTTTCTTTATGACAGGGTCTGTCGATATGCAGATGCAATCCTGATTTTATGGTTGGTTGAGGCTAGGAACGTTAACGTAGTTCAGATAAAGGTTTTAGATATTAGTTATAGCAAGATTGCTGAAGCGCCAAGCAAGGAGCGATTAACTAAAAATCGTCAATATCTTTGTTACATTCGTAGGAATGTTATATCATGGCACATATATGTCTCATCCTTTGGCTCTCCTACTGGCTGAGTACGGATTGCTAATGCATGTTACCTGAAATTACAATGAAGTTTATCCTTTTAGGAGATTTTATAAACTTCTCTAGTTCTTCTGCTGATTTTGGGGATAAAAAATTGCCGAAGTGTAATAATGCATTGCGCAAGACAATGCAAGCAACACTTGCTGCAGTTAGTTATCATTTTTAGGGGCGTATTGTCATAACTGAATTTTTGTCTCTAAGATGGAATTTTAATTCTAAATCGTTTGCCATAAGTATATTACCGCAGTGCTAAGGCTTAACAGGCATAATAATCCCCTACTTATCGAGCAGAAAATAGCTGAAATAGACTAATAGAGAGAATTTTCTCCATATAGTTATTTCTTCCAGATGGTTGTTATTGGATACTGATGGAGATAATTATTCCCTTGTATTTCGATTATCCATTGCATTAAATGCTTGCAGTTTGCGAGTAGTACTCTTTCCGCAATATAAGACTATGACACATTGACGGTGCGTGGCTTAGATATCAAGTTTCTCTCTCCTTGAAACTTCTACTTCCAAAAATGTGGGTATTGAATGTCTGGAGCAATTTGTTTGAATTTGGTTACATATTTTAGTGTAATTTTATCGGTGTCTTTCGTAATTATTGAAGAGTAAAATTCAATAGAGGCAGAAATTTTAGTTTTTTATATTATCGTCATTTTACCTTGTGAATATGATAATGATACTATATATCGCCTTGTTTAAAGATCTATAATTTAAAAAAAAAACGATAGGATTTTATTTTGAAAAATATATCATTAGCGTGCGTCCAAAAGAAGTCTTTCAAAAGACTGTGCTCTATTCATCTGAGAACTCCTTGACTTAGCTGTGCACCACTTCTTCCATGGTCGGCTTTGCCATTCGCAACTTTTTTCATAACAAGGAACTGTGCGGCAATGATCCTACGTTACCATCGAGACTTACGATACTTTAACCACTAGGTATGGCATTAGTCAGCAAAATAGCCAAAGCTCAATGCCTTGTTTAATGCCTTACCTTTTTACAAAAGCGATAGGATTTTATTTTGCAAAAGATATTACCGTGCGTCCATAAGAAGTCTTTCAAAAGACTGTGCTCTATTCATCTGAGAACTCCTTGACGTAGCTGCGCACCACTTCTTCCCTCGTTGGCTTTTGCCATTCACCACTTTTTTTTTTCTTTTCACCCCCAACCCTCCGCATACGTGCACCGCTTACTTGGCGCACGCCTTCCCCCCTTAACACCCTCCATTCACATCAACCTGTATCGCACACACGCGCGGGCAGGCTTCTCCGATTCCAACTCAACCCTTTTTATATCTCTTTTTTCTGCTCCGGTTTTTTTCCAACCTGTACCCTACACACCCTTAGCACTCGCGCTTTTTTTTAACATCCCATTATTTTTTTCTCCATTCCCCTTTTAAAGGTCGACCCTTTCACGTGGGCACTTTTTCACCCTCAACCCAGCACACATACGCACGCCCTTCTCATTCACTCCCTCATGTATCTTTTTAGCCGTCTTTCCAGCATCTCCTGGGAGGCATTTCGTGCTCCCCTTACCGTCCAGGCTCTTCATTTTTTTCGTTCTCATTAGCCCTGGGTCCCCCCCCCCTTCCGCCTGCCTCTGTAATTCCCTTCTCCTCCTCATCAAGCCCCTCCTCGGACTTGATTATTTTTTCTTCTGAAAGTGGAGGCTTGTTACAGTGTTGGGGTGGAAAAAAACGGGGTTCCGAGGAGGAGTGGGTCCCCACGGGGATGTTTAGGGAGGGCTTAACACGGGTACGGAGGGGGAAAAAATGAGGCAAGTGGGATGAAAGAAAACTGAGGTAGGATATGAGGGAACAAGTGGCCTGTTAATAGCTCCTAATATTGAATTTATGAGGAGGTTAAAAGTTTGGCTGCCTTATACGCTCTTGCCCTTCTTCGCAGTCTTTTTTTTCATTCCTTTTTTCTTTCTCTTTCGACCCGCGCTTGTGTTCGAAGGTTCCAAGTCCAGAAATTATGAGGAAGGCCTCGAGGCTTACTTTTTTATGAAATGGACCCTGTTGCGATGAAGTGGCGTGAAAAAATGTTGGGGTGGACTTATTAATTGGCAAAAATAAATTCATATTTCTTCGCTCTATCTAAATAAGTGAACGTAATTTTTTTTTGTTGGAATGAAAAAATTGACTTTCTTAAACTTTAAAGTTTTTCTTTCCAACATTATTCGATTTCACTGAGTTACGCCTGAAACTACCAATTCTAGTAATTTTTTTATTTGCTGGTGTGAAATTGATATTGAAAATTTGTGCTGATAACCCTAAAATAGAAAGGTTTGAGAGCGTGTTATGCATGACTCTAGCACAATATGCCGACGATAAATAATGCGTTCTCACCAGAAAATATATACATAGCATAACCTGAATTTATGGTCTTGGACTACTGACTCGGATCACCGTATTCGAAATGCTTCTATTTCTTGATGGTATGCCATATATTTTATCTTTTGCCACCAACTCGTTTTCACGAGCTTTGCTTCCTTGAAACTTGACATTTAGCCGTGTGACTCATGCATAAATTTAATATAATCAAGAAGAAAGATTATTTCTAAGTAATAATGTTAATAACACGAGTTTGCGAAGACAATGTCTCCTGAAGACGGGTGTAGAGGGAATGGTGGAAGGAAAGCGGGGAAGGGGAAGGAAAAGGAAGCAAATGCTAGATGGCATTAAAATAGGTGGAAGGTACGCGGGCACAAAGCGCCTGGCTGAGAGTAGAGTGGAGTGGAGAAAGAGACCATGAGGAAACCTATCATCTGGAGCAGAAAAAAATGAATGAATGTATGAAGCAGCAAATTCATTCGGTAAAAACCACTTCAACTGCATTGTATGCATGACTCGTAAGTACGCAAACGTGGAAATGAGTCGGGACGTGTAAGTTTCTTTAGGAAAGCGGAATGCGAAGTGTTGAGGCCGGTTTATCCCGCCTTTCTGGAAGAGGGATAGACGTCGCGCCAAGTCCATCCCAACTCCATGGTCGTCCCTTCCACCACCCCAATCTCTTGCACTCACTCGTCAAATCACGCCGAACGGGAGGAAGAAAGTTATCAATCGCGCCTCCACGAAAACATTAGCGATTCTTACAAAATAGGTTTTTAAAGGCGCCCACTTATTCAAGGATGATATTGAAATTAAGTGACACTTGATATCATGAGTTTATTCCCAGCACTAAAAATATTACATTATTTCCATTTATTTCTCACATTGCGTGCGAATTGGCGATTATCGTTGTCCTTGCTGAGGGTTGGGCTCGATAAATCCATTCACTTGGCGGGAATTTCTCGAGAGAGGACCGTACAGTTGTTTGTGTGAAAATACTTCTGTTTGGAATTGAAGTCCAACGTGGTCAAACGACTGACCCTGCGACTTGTTGATTGTAATCGCATATATGCCGGAATCACTGGAAATTGTCGCCGTCGCAAGATGAAAGGGAGCCAAATCAGAAATGATTCTTGGTTTTATTAAATTTTTCAAGTGACTATGACTCCATATAATAACGGCAATTTAAAATATATGTGATTGTGGCTCCATATAATAACGGTATTTTAAACTTTAATTGACTGTTGCTCCATCTTACAGCGTTCCTTAGTCAGTGAGTGAGTGATTTTCTCATTGGTGAGGGGAAAAGGTATTGTCTGAGTGCATACCTGTTCGTAGGCTCGTTATTTTTTTAGTACACCGACAACCAAAATTATAAGTGTCACTGAGGTCGGGAAGAGAGGTAGCTAATGAAATGTTTATTTGGGAAATGAAGGAAGAGTGGAGGAACACCTAGCATCAGCGTTAGCTTTTCCCAAACGAAACGCGATTATTATTCCACAGTTTTACCTCTCATCTCAAAAACTACTGAGCATGAAGTACTCTCCACATGGCAACCGAGTGAGTATCGGAGTTTCTCTTTAAAATATTTATACCTGCTTGAGTTTGATCCTGGACTTTTTGGGGTGGGAAGCCAATGCTCCAGGCAGTACACCAACAAGATCCTCGTATACACTAGCGACTCGTATCGGGGGACATACTTAAAACGTCTGGTCAGGCAAGGTTCAGATTGCTACTGTGGATTATAAACATGCCCTTCTGACGTATCTAGGTCAGACAAACCCTGCAAGAGAAGAGAGGCAAACAAAGAGATGGGCACGGTAGTTATTTTTTCCCGTGTGCATAACAGTTAATCATTACAGTGCAAAATTATTGACGCTGTATTTCAGCGAAACAGATCACCCATATCATTCTTTAATTATTACCTCTGCTCTTCCTTTCTCAGCAATGGTGGTATACGCAACCCCTGCCACACGCCCATTTTGCGGCACGCAGGGCAATGCGTAGCTGCAGACGTGAGTGGTGGATAAAGGGCGAAAGAGAGCCCCTTTTTCTGACCTCCACCACTCCACCTTACGCCGATCCAGCGTCTCTCTCTCTGCAACGGAACGGGGTCTGCACCGAATGTGGAGGTGTTGTATTCTTTGCGAGGGATAAGATACGCGTTCGTCCATCCGCACATCCCCCGGTCTCGTTCGCACTCCCCCGACGCCCCCGAACGAATCCCCACCCCACCCCCCCACCATACAAACCCACTTCAAACACACACCCCTTTTCTCTCCCTCTCGCAGAACTCGGGGAAAAGTCTGCGAGCGGGTGGGAAAGGATAAAAAAAAGAAAGGGGAAAAAGCGTGGGAGAGATGAAAGAGGGAAGAGGTTGTTGGGGGTGGGAGAGAGAGGGGGTGGGGGAGAATGGTGAGAAAGAAGGCGGAACGGGCGTCCCCTTTTCGTGAAGCTCTTAAATTGCCCCCCGGGTGCCAAGCCACCCCTCTCCACAACCACCATCCCCCTCGCCGCCGCTGCTTTTTTCACATCCTTCTTTTCAGCCCCCCCCCCCCTCCACACACCGTTACGGGTCTGAGGGAAAATGGCGGACGGTTGAAAATAAGAGGGGTTTTGTAAGGAGGGGTTGGGAGGTATTTTTTTTTCTTGGGGAAGGGAGGTGGCGTGGGGGTGGAGGATAGCGAAGGAGGGCAGAGGTGTAGGGGAGGGGAGAGGTAGCGGAAAGAACTTAAAACTCTCCCCTCCCCAAGCCTCCCCCTTCCCCACCCCCGGCTTCTTCCCCTTAATTTCAATGCGGATTTAAAACTGAAGAGGTCGGCCATTCCACTCTTCGTCTTACTTCGTTCGTCCCTGCTTCAAAAAACATGCGTTGGGGGGATTCTGACTTCCTCCCCTTTCTCCAACTCCCGTCTCTCCAACTCCCTCGACCGCGTTGGGGGGAAATATACATACATGTATATATACATGTATTGGTACATACGTACGTGCGTAGACATACCTATGTAGCATGCGTTGGATGTATGTTTTGCGATTGTGTGAAAGGGATCCTCGTTGGGGAAGCGGTTACACGCGGGCCGGGTAGCGTAGCAACGATTCATCCGCGCCTCTCTCCGACATGGGATGGAGATACGGTTTCTTTGTCCTTCAGGAATGTTTGCGCGTCCTTCCCAGTGAGTGACAAGATTTTCATCGACGTCGGAAGGACACAGAGAAATCTGCATATCTCTCACCTGCAGGGCATCCTTCCGCGGAGAGCCAGGATGTTCCTTAAAGATGAAAAGTAATTTGTTTTTAAAATTCGAACTTATTGATATACAAGGGTGAGTTGTGGAGGGTCATTAGTTTGTTTATGATTAGAAATAGACAGTAATGATTGCAATTCAAATGCATCCAGACCAAGATACAAATAAAATGACGTTTCAAATGTGTTATAAAATTTTCATAATTGAACGATTGCGTACATTTTCGGTCAGCTAAGTTCTTAATTCTATGGTTTTGATTTCCCACAGATGCTATTAGTAATGTATTGCAGATACATGCTTGTATTTTGGTTTATTGGATATTATTTTATCCGTGTCGTAGTGGAAAACAATGTTGGGTATTTCCTTTAGCATACTCTTAAATTGCCTTATTGTATGCACCAGTCTGTTGTTGCCATAACAGTTGGCATGGCAATAAGTATTGAAATCAAGGAGAATTCTAAAATAAATTTTTGTTTCAAATATTCAAACGGCTAAAAGAGTTCTCCACCGCAGGCTTTGTACCTAATCTTACACGCATAACATAAATGCATTAATACACAGTCTCGTTGTAAAAGAAGGGTTATACATTTATAATACAGATTTTAGTTAACGTAGTGGGCATAATTTGCCACCTTTGCATTCAATTCGTTCTTCTCTCTTCAAATTATCCGACCAGAAATCTCCATATCTATTTTTGAATGACCTCAGCGGTCGAAACCCAACCTTTAAAAACCACAACTCCTTGGAATCGTGGTGACCGCAGTGAGGTGTCACCCGACGACATGGGCACTCCTCGGCAAACGCTCCGTGAGTGTTGACCGTGTTGACCCCTTCTCTGTGTCCCCACGGGTCACCCCTCACCGCGAATTTCGCGCCCTTCCTTTACAATCACTCAAAATTTCGTCTTCACGGTAGGAAGCTTAATTCAGTGGAGCTCCCTGGAATGGGGAATGTAGAGAGGTGCTGGAGGTGGATGATAAAGATGGAATGGGGACTGGAGGATAGAAGCGGCCTGGAGAGCGCTGTGTCCATTTGGAGGTCCGCTGGATCCATCCTCCTTCGATCGTACTCCCACGGCTAATTTATAATTATCGCCCTCTGTCTCAAAAGAAGGAAACGAGCCATCCGTCCTCATCTTCGCGACCAAATGGGCTCTCCTTTCGCGATGCGGGACCGCGGTAGAAAACAATTCTGGGCTCGGAAGGAGTGGTTGGGAGTGGAATGGAAGGGTGAGGATGCAGACCCTAGGTGGTAGTGGAGTGGAACGTTATTCATGTTGATATATAAAACGTGAACGTCCATTGTTAAGCATCGTTCGCAGTCACAGCTCGTGTGACTCCCTCTCTACAAATGCGAGAGCAGTGAATTCAAAGAATTTGGATTCATTTGGACGCATTTTTAATGATGTTCATCACATTTTACTTTATCATTAATGCAGTAACCAAATTATGATAACGCGAACGTAATATAAAGGTCCATAAGTACATGCACCCCTATTGAGCGTACGGGCAGCTTTAAACATGGGAGTTTACCTTCATGGAAGTTTCGAGTTAAGCAACGTGCACTGTTATATGCTGGACATGGTGGTGCTTACACGTCTCTTTGGACTTTTCCATTTTAAGCTTGATGAAAGTAAATGATGTAAACAATGAATATGGCAGTTTCGAATAATGCCACATTGCGGTAATCATTGGGATTTTAAAGTCGAGAACAATCAAAAGTTTTACTTACATTGCGTAACTGAGGCGATCAATATCACAACACGAAATCTCCCACATATCGCATATCGCGCTCGATGCATCGCATCATGGCACATCCCTGGTTGGTGGCAGGGGGTGGTCGCGTCCTTTTTTGAAGGGGTTGGGGTTTTGGGCGGCCGTGCCTGTTTTTTACGGCTCTCCCTCCCTTTAGCACCTCCTCCCTCCCTCTCCGCGTCCCCCCACCCACTCTTTAAACTCCTCCCTCATTTCCTTCCCCTTTTTTCTCATCGGAGGGGCTTCCCTCCTCTCCTCACCCCAACATCACTCTCTCCCGTTAGAAATAAGAAAAAAAAAAGAAAAAAGAATTCTTAAGTCCCTTTAAAAATCCCTCCCCCTCCCCAAACCCTTCCGTGTCCTCCCGCATTTATTTCCGCTCTACCCTCCTCCTCCACCCTCTTCCCGCTTCTCCTTCTTCCTCTTTTAAAACTCTTTTTTTCCTTTCTCCGCCTTCCTTTCCTCTCTCTTCCTCCCCTCATCCGCTTCTTCCTTCCCCATGCAACTACTCTTATTCTTTTGGTGTCGGCTCGCCCTCTTTGGCCACAACGCCTTCTTCTTTTTTCTCTTCTCCCCTTTCTTCGACTTCTCCCTCGCGGCAGCGACGTGCGAGTCAGCTAGTGCTGCTGAAATGAGAGGGAGCCCACTATTTTCTCAGCGTGCGAACCAATAGTATGATTCATTACCATTTATCGCAGTGAGGAAAAAATACCATTACCATTAAATAGAACGAATCACTTCACTCAATCAATACAAACGTTTTGGCAATGAGAAATGCAAACAATCTGGCAATGTTTATATTCGTTGTAATTCTTTATATTCTTCACTGTGAAAGAAATTGCTTATTTTTTCATTATTAATATTTATATATTTGTATTTTTATGTAGCTAATAATTTAATGTCTTTTTACTACTTACGATAGATGCTTCAGATGACTTGTCCTTGATTTTATGTTGCCCTGTTTTGAAAAACATAATATTATTGAAATTATGAGTAGCTTCTGTGAAGAGAATGAGCAGCTTCTGTCAAATTTGAAATAATTTATTCTTTTTTAATTTCCTGCTAAAATATTACGAAAAAGGGAATCGCTGAGGAATCAACAATGAGAGCAGTACATTTACGAAATAGGTGGTGATGGAGAAAGGCTAATCTTGCTACTTTGAACGGCAGTGGTCAAAGTGGAATGTCTTAAAGGTAGCTTTCTGATGCTTTGTGTCACACATTGATACCTACCTTGGCGAGTGTCCCCACTTTTAGAGGTTATAATGTGGCCAGTTCTCTTTTTAGGTTTCTCCGTACCGTTACAGAGGGAGATTACTGGCCTAAATGGGAAGGTTTTACTTTTACTTTTGGGAAGTTAATTTATAAATTAACTGGCCTCAGATATAAGGAAAAAGAAGTAAAACTAGAAATAATTTGGCATAGATTTAAGCATTTCTACTTGATTCTCAATCACGTCTTTGTTGTCAGTGACAAACGTCATGAGTTTCATTGTACCTCGGTCAATAATTTGTGTAGCTACTGGTTATGAATAAGATATTGAAAAACACTTTACATTTTATACTTAGAGAGTAAATAAAATCTTTGAAAGTAGGGGTTTTATTAATGAACACTTCTTTATTTTCGGTTCCTATGACTTGGAAATTTAAAAGTAACAGAAGAGTACGTTTTATACAGCGATATGAATCCCATTCGTCAACTCAACGGAAATCCTCTTCTTTCCCCAATTATTGGCTCTGAAGTTAATTATCGCGAGAGCACGTGGGTTAAATATTAAGTGCTCTGTTATTAATAGTCTTTTAAAATCTTTTCGATGATTGAAATTCTTTTGCGAAATATAACTTACTATTAAAAAACACCCACCAACTGAAAGGTCTTAGTAGGCATCAGTCAAATTCTAAATCTAAATTAGTTAACAGTCGTTTAGTTTCAAGTTTAATTATAGATCCTTAGCATCCTATTTAAAATGCTCTTTTTAAAAGTTTACACCACTAATTTGATTTCATCTGTGAATATTTTATCAATCTGTGCGTAGACTTTTAATTGGGTTCGTCCTTCACAAGTCATTCATGATAATTGCAGAGTGCGCACATTTTTCTAAATACTCCCTGTAACGTTCTTCGACTATGGAAATTATCATTGATGTAGTTGCGTATTCATTTTGGATATTTCCCTCATGTTTTTTGAAGTAAGAATTGCGAAATAAAACCTCTCCGGCTGTTAACTCTCATCTCAGTGAGTTGTTTATTGCTACGTGCAGGTACGCAGAAAGTAGCTTTTAGAGAAATGTTTCTCCATGGGGATGAATGGGTCATTGGAAACTGTAGGTTGCTAAATAAGTGCTTGCCGAGAACTGAAAATTAGTTGCATCGGGCAAATATTTTATGGCTCTTTTTCTCAAATTGCTGGGGAATACATGACTATTCATCTCCCCTGGAAAATTAACTCAAGTTTGGAGAACTTTTACGTCGTATCCGTGGAATACATTATTCAATTAATGCCCTAAACTGGGTTATTGTTTGATGCATGCGCTTCGGCTCATGCAGTGAAACGGGTTCTTACAAAATCGAGCGATGAAAACATTTTTAGGTTCTCGGCACGCTCCATTTCGCCAAGATCGCCGGAAGGGGGCCGCTGTGTGGACGCAAAGCCGAGAATTAAAAATGAGAGGAAAGGAAGGGGAGAATGGTGGAAGGGAGGAGAACGAGCGAGGAAATAGATGGGGAAAGGAGAGGGTTATTTCATAAATAGATCGCCTGCAAGCAGAGCCGGGTGTCTTTCGGTCACTCAACCATGCGACGCTCTCGTTAATCCATCCGGAAATTATATTTATAAACACTGATAGGTATATGCCACCAAAAGTCTTTGATAAAAGGTTTGATTTTTCTACTGCTGAAATTGGTTCTCGATTATTTGAAACTTGTTGCCAATTGGCAATTATGAATAGTTTAAACCGGTGTAGAGCTACACATTTTATTTGCCGGGAAAGTGTTAGGTCCTTTCTCAAGAAATGAGTTGTGATCTCCGCGGAAAGAAACGACCATTATATTCGAAAACTTGAATCCAGAAGAATGAGGATTGATCATTTGATGGGAGGACAAAGATCGAAACCGTATTCGAGATGAATCCTCAGGCGGAGAAGATGATAGTCTCCGCTGACGGGAAGACAACTCTCGCAGAGTGACCCTCGGTGTCTACTTCGGTCGATTTGCAGCCGTTCCGAGGAAGACGCCGAGCCGCCGTTCGTGGTGGGGGTTGGAGAAGTACACACAATGGGAGTGAATGGTGGGGGGAGAGGGAAATCGGGGGAGAAGAAAAAGACGAAGGAGGAGAAGACCTCTCGGACCCGCGCACATTCGCCCCAACCTCCTCCCTCCCCTCAACAGCCCCTCCCCCACACCACTTCGTTTCTCCCCCCCCTCTCTACCAACCGAGGTTTTTTTTCTCCTTCAGGCAGCAGTCCGTCCCTCATTTACTCCTCCAAAGGGGCAGCTTCTCTCTCCCCCCCTCCCCTCTCACCCTCCCCCTCCCGCGACGCAGAGCCCAGCCATATCTTAGGAAGGCCAATCGATAATTCCATCAGAAAACGCCTCTCTTGTTTTCCACTGCCCCTACCCCTCCCTTCCCCTCCCTCGCCAATTTTAAAACCCACCCCCCTCCTCACTCTGGCAATTCACTCCTTGAAACCCCCACCTCCCATCATCCCTTCCTCCCCTCCCTCCCACGCCCTCTTCCTCCTCCCTCCCTCCCTCCCTCCTCCCCAAGTCTTTCTTCCATCTCGTCTGGACTCGTATTCTTCTTCCATCTTCCTTCCTCCGAATCAAACACCCTAATGGTGTCCGTCGCCACGGCCGATTCCAAAGCACTCCTTTCCATCGAAGCACCCTTAATATAATTCGCAGCGCCGAGCCATGAACTGTGCATTATGACGAATCCGAGTGCTACGAAACGTCTCACAGGCTCTCTTAATTTCCAGAGTCGATTTGAACATTTAATTGCATCTAGTTTTTTTTTTGTTTCACTCGCACTTGCATTACTGGTATTCTCTGTTGAATAAATAATATCATTGTTTCTTTATGACATTGAACTAAAGGTGATTATTCCAATATGGTTCTGAAAAATCTTCGGTGCTTTTCTGCAACGCAGGGTGCAATAATATCCTAGAATACTAACTGTCGCAATACTGCCCGTTCCGTTAATGCGTTATGAGTGACGCGAATACTTGGTATTTCGCTGGCGTGACTCATTTACAGCTGGATAGCTGTGCGTTAAAATAGAATTTTAGGCAACTAAAACATCAATTGATGGTGTATTATTTCAATTAAAAAAAATAGATCGTAAAGTTATATTATCAAATTATTATAATTGCATTAACTGTATACCGCAGGGTGAAATTTATCTATGCTTTCATGTTTAAAATTTTTTTCTGCTTCCTAAAAGTTAATTTTAAGCAATTAGAGCATATGGAACTATTGTTCGATTTGTAACTAATTTTATGGAGAATTATTCCCCTCCTGACATAAAACTTTGCGTTACAGCTCTTAATATTTTCTTCATTATTCTCACTAAATTTTACAGTCACCATGTCATAGTTGAATTTCATTTTTTTTAAATGGCATGTTAAGAGAACAGGAAACGAAAGGATTCTCCTCAGAAGCCTCCTATACATGCACCTCCAATGTCCCCTCTCTTCATTTCTCTCTCCCCCGTCTCCACGATGTTTCCCCAGCGCTTTCTCCCCTCCCCTTAAATCCCACCCTCTCCCCATTCCTCCTTCTTTTATTCCCTTCATCATCTCTGGGTATTTTTTGAGATCAGCCCTCCCCTCCTTTCCCACATAATGCAATGAAAACACGAAAGTCTCTTTCTCAAAAGCAGAACACTCTCTCCTTCACCGCTTTCATCTCCCCCTGCTCTCCGAGGTTCGTCCCATTCCATTCCAGAATTCTGCCTTCATTTTCTTTCTATATCTACTTCCTTTTGTTTTCAATGCCAGATCCAACCCTTTCTGGCAATTTATTATTTTTTTCTCTATTTTTCTATGTGCTACTACAGCCTCTGTATACGTTTCTTTTTCCCAAATTTACAGTTTTAGCTCTAATAGAAATGTATATTTTTGTACAATTTTTTTTCATTTTATGCTCATAAAATTTATCGGATAACATCAAAGGTGTCACTTTGTGGAATTTTATTATCTCCAGAATAAAGAATGAAAATTTCAAGAGTATATTATCCACCACACTGTGTAATAAAAGAAAGGAATCCGGCATAGGTTTCGACACGTTTTGTCATCTTCAAGGTAACTTTCCTTACTGGTCGTGAGCCTTATGTCTTATCATAGGTCATATAGTCGTGACAAAGAGTGGGAGAAGAGGAATGGGAAGTGGAAAAGGGATTCCTCTTCCCCACCTTCCGTGTCACGATTATATGACCTATGATATGACGTAAGGCTCACGACAAGTAAGGAAAATTAACTTGGAGATGACAAAACGTGTCGAAACCTATGTTGGTTTCCTTCCTTTCATTAAATTGTGTGTTTCATATATACTCTGAGTTTTTCATTCCCTATTATGATTATATTATGTAGGTAATTACCGTTATTCTCTACCAAGTATTTCTGATGAATTGTGAAAATAATTCTCCCGTTTAAGATTTACCAAAGTTGAGAATGCATTCCTTCCTGATGGGTCATTTGAGAAGGTGGCCAACAACTGAGGTCACTTGCGCCATGGGCTATAGGTGGATAAGTTGAAAATGCAAAGGTTACTATGCGATAGGAGGAAGAGTGAAGTGAAACCGGGTATGGACATTATCCTTCTCTTAACGACAGGCGCCAAGGGGGTGCGTCAATATAACGACTTTTCTAACCGACAGTATTATACTTGAAGAGCCCTCCTCAAGACTTCCGAGTAGAGATTGATGTTCTAAAGAAAAATCTCTTCCACTGCCGGGATTCAACTCCCGGTCATGGGAATGGGAATCTAGTATTCTATCCACCACACTTACCTGACCCCGCATTCCTTCCTTTTATTTATTGTTTTTAATGTTTAACAAAAATATAAATATAATTTCTGCGTAAAATTGAATAATCCAACAAAAAATACTAATATCATTAACTTTGGTTAATGATATTTGTATTAATCATTAATCACTCTTAACATTCATTAAATAAAATGTCATCATATATCTAAATTTTCTCGATGGAACATGTAAATTTAATCGATTCAACGGTGTGCCACATTCTACTTTATCACATAATCACATTTCACACCCTGTAAAAACAGAAGATCATTCAATATTCTCCAATAAAATAATTTATGGAAATTATGCATAACCAATAAGTTCAATACCAATATGTTCATGCAGCCCTTACTGTTACCATGTATTCAACTTAGATAATAAATACAAGATTGATTTATTTCTCCGTGAATACTTATAAGCGCTGAAGAGAATGTCTTGACAACCTTTAGATCTCCTTGAGAAAATAATGCGACTTCCTCCTCTGCATCTCCTCCCATCTCTCCTCCTTCCCTCACGCCTCGATAGGCTCCACTCAACTTTCCCTCGATCCTTCAACACTCCCTCCCATTCTTCCTTTCTCTTTTCCACACCTTCTACACATCAGCATATTTCGCTTTGCTGTTATTTATGCTGCATCTTTCTTTCACAATATGGATGTTTAAAAAATAAACTGGTTTTTCTGACTGTCCTATTTTTTTACGGCTACAGAAGTGTTTCTTCTGGCTGTAATCATTGACTTTATTTGTACATATCGATAACACTGGAGACAAAAAATTCAGGAACGTCATTTTTATCGCCCTAATTTCCCTCCAGTTTGACGGCTCATAAAATTGACATGGAAAGTGGAAATGTCAACGTTTTCGGAGCAACACCTGTGATCCCTGCTCTTCAACCACGAGCTAACAGCACGATCGTAGGGTTGTGTTGTACACCGATTGCCGTTAGGGTCAGCCTAACGTATATCAGAGCTCTTCTAGCCAGAACCAAAGGTTTAAAAGTATAAAGCGCAAGAATTATTCAACCGAACGATATTCCATTCCTTTTCCCATTCTCTGTTATCAATCCGCGACGTAATTTCCTCCGCTTTTCATTCATTTTGGTATCCATTCTTCCCGATCCTTTTCTTTTACCCAAGCTCTCTTCCGTCTCCCTCACGAGCAGTTCGTCCTCTTCCCCCTTGTTCCTCTTTTCTCTTGGCCTCCCGACCTTCGTTTCCATCCGTTCCACACTCCCGGCACGGGTGCGTATATTTTTACGGTACCTTTCTCTCTCCCCTTCCCGGCCGCCAAGCCCTCGGCTCCCGCACCGCCATCTGTCTCTTCTCTCAGAAATTACTGAGCCAATCAATACTTAATTTTCCTGCTCGTGGATAATGAAAAGAGTCGTTTGGATTTCGTCACGTTTTCGACCGTTTTTTGTTTTCCGTCTCTCATCCTCTCTCTCTCTTTCTCCCTATTTCTCTCTTCCTCACTTCGCCCTATACGCATTCTTCGTTTCCTCTCCTGTCATTTCCCACTCTTCCCTCCATCCCCTTCTCCCCCGCGCCTGCGTTGCCTATTATTCTGACGCCATTCCAACGGCCGGCCATTAGTTTTTCGGTCTCGATTTTTTGACGCATAATCATTTGTGTGTTTGAATTGAAAGGCGAACCCTGTTTAGAAGAATGTTCGAGTCCATAAATATTGCCGGACTTCATTATGGCCGTGGGAACGATATCGTTTTGATCTCTCGGCTAAAGTCTCCCGCTGGTTTCGGAAATAATTTCGCTTTTAACACACTCCGATGCCCCCTGGTGACTTTTTATGTAATCTTTTTATATGTATTTTTTTAACTTGCGATGCAGATTTCAAAAGTGTGAGTATAGTATAACGAATAAAGTGGTAAAAGATTTAAGGAGCTGTAGTCACCCTTCTGACCGCTCTGATCGTCGTTACATTCAACGAAGTTCTATGTAATGGAGAAAATACTTGCATCAGTAAAAAGAGTCGTTTCAGGCTTGATCGGGTAGAATATCATAATTAAAGAATATTGGCAATTTTCAACAATATATAAACTTTTATACGACCGGTTTCGATGCAGTGCATCATCATCATCAGGTCTCACCGGAATCATCATCAGGTATCACCTGATGATGTTTCAGTGGATCGGTCGCATTAAAGTTTATATTGTGGATAATTGCCAATGTTCTTTAAATAGTTACCTCAGTTTCACATTTGAGAAAAACTTGCTTACTTTTCAAAATATATGCAATCATTTGCGTTCCTTGACATTATTTCAATCTACCTTTGGGTGTTTTACTAAATTAAATGGTGTATAACCTGCATTCAGGATACGATTATGCTTAATTTTACCTTCCTATCCGCGTAATATTTCGTGATTCATCTGGGGAAGTACGTAAGAATAAGAACAGGTTATTCTTCTTTTTTTTAAATTGCTACGTCTTTCCTTCCTCCAACAAATTCAGACCCAAACATTCTCATCCACGCCCACCCTTCGATCTTCTTCCGTGTTATCCGCTCCTTCATTCCTGACTACAACTTCCTCATCGCCGCTCCCTCCCTCGCCCTCTCCAACCTACCCTCTCCTACCTCCGCAGTGCCCCTCCCATCCAACCCTTCCCCTCCCCCAATCCATCTCCCCCCCCACCCTCCCCCTTTTTATTTTCTTCGTTTTTTTCATTTTATTTTTTTTTACCCCCTTTTCCTCCGCGTAGGAATTATTTCGCCTGAATATGCAGAGCCAATTTTAATCTCGTTTTTCTCCCTCTCCACTCCCCCTGCTCCCTCACTCCCCCCGCTACCTTTCCCCTCCCCCCTCCACATCTTCCCTGTCTTACTCGTTCCAGCTCCTCTGCTCAATAATTCAGGTTTTATTCTAACGCCGTCCTTCAACACTTCTCCCTTCAATAATTATTTCTTCTTCTTCATCTTCATTTTCCTCGTCCACTCTAAATGGTCTTCGCACCGAAGGCCTTCGACTTGAGTCGAACGTTTCGGTGTCTCGACGATCGTCCCCATTTGCCTTCTTCTACGATGCACCGATTTACCATTGCCTTTCAGAAACAGTTTTCTCAAGAAGTTTTCATTGAAATTCATTATTTCGTATGTTTGTTCATAATGTTTCAAAATAAGAAGAACAATAAAATAATTAGATTTGCGTATTTTTATGTAATTTTAGCATCAAATTAGTTCATTAATACAAATTTCATTTATTTTTATCAAGAAAATATGAGATAAGCCTTGTTAACTACCATGATTTCCTACTCCCGATCATGCATTCCATTTATTTTTATAAAATTCTACAAAATGCTCATATTTGAGTATATTTTGATGTCAATGTTAAATATTTGATAATATCGTATGATCTTCGTCTTCATGTAAAAAATAAAGGAGAAAATCCTTTGTGCATCTATGAGATATTCTCACATTTTTGCATGGCTGCGCTGTTTAAATAGATTAAAGACCAACACGAAATCTGAAAATATTTGACTAGTTCTAAACACTTAACGAACGTCTTTAAAATGACAAAGAAATTCAGGCATGTATCCTTCATAAGTATTAATATGATCAAGGTAAATAACGTGTCAGCATTTTTTAATCGTTAGAGTGAAATGTGGCTTCATATTGTATGAATACCTGCAATTGGGTATTTTGTAATTTAGTTAAAAATATTTCCGTGCATTATAAAGTAAATATCGGTTAAAGTTACTTCTAAGTGAAAGTCATTAAATTAATTAAAAATGAAAATTTTTTATCTACCTTTCCCATGCACGATTTTAATTTATTTTTTCAATAACGATTAAAATTCACCTCTGTTATTTTGAATGCATCAATCACTCTTTTGCAATGGGTGAAAGCTGCGATGCAAATGTGCTCGATATAAATCAGGCATTCACATCAATGGTGGATTCGGATGAGCCTTGAATTAAAACCATTGCAACGGCGGGAATATTACAGGCATTAATTCAGATAAAGCATGTTAGCTCTGTAGGGGGTGAAATAATATTTAATTTGATGTTTATGAAATGATTGTCCTCCCTGAGGAGATGTTTCCGCATGCATTATCGATTTTTGGGAACCCCCGTTGCCACAATCACCACATCGCAATCCACTTCACTGGCTATCCATAAATGGCAGTTATTTCTCTAGCTGTTTCTTATGTATTTTATGTGTCAAATTGCAGGAGTAAAATCATATTATGGAGTAAGGTAAAGTTATATCGTTGTTTTAATCCTATGCAGCACTAGTGGTCTGTTCCGACGTAGAGGTAAGGTACTAAGTAAACATTACAGTGGATGAAAGGAAATGCCTTTTTCTGAGTCATCATATTGATATGACCCTTCAGCAAGTAAGTAACCTTTTAAAGTATCCGGCGAATGTTTGTGTAATTGTGTCACACACTGCTTTATAACAGAAACGCTTTGTAAAAATTTCCATTGATAATATTCTTGATAGGAAGTGGAAAAAATGTAATTTAAAGTCCATTACAACTATGTCCTCTAATGCTGATAGGACAGCTAATTCCTGGCGCCAGATACTATTTCTTGGCCCTCTATCCTATCGTGTAGCCGAAGCGTTCCCGAAAGAGAGGGTAAACATCTCTTTCTATAATAGTGAAACTATTGGAAAACTATTTTTTAACCCTAAACATAAAATCGATTATAGGGACCAAAGCGGTGTATATAAATTATGTTTTGACGCGTCTAATTGTAATGCCGTATATAATGGGCAAAGTGGGCGTGCAATAAACACTCGGGTAAGAGAACATATAAAATGCTGGCACAATGATGATCCGAAGGCGAATTTTCCTAAACATTTACTTGACCACAACCATCATAGTGATTTTAAAACTCTGGTTCTCCATACCCAATGTAAAGGGAAAAAACTTGAGTTTTTGGAACAATTTCAAATATACTTGTCATGTAAAAACAATAATGTCTCTGTTGTAAATGACTAATTGTTCCCATCCCACACCTCCCTATTACTCTTCATTCTCCTTGAACGAAATTTGAATCCGTCACCTTCCTGACGATTGCTTAACCATTTAAATCCTAACTGCCAACCTCCCTGTAAACAACTTCTCCCCTCTTACTCCCGTTGCGTTACGACTTCCCCCTCCTTCCCCACTTCAGTCGCCTCTCCTCTCCCACCCCCTCCTCCATCCCATACCTATATATATATCGTTCGCTTATTTGTTATTTCACCTTGATAATGGCAATGTTTGCCGAAACCTAGGTCGGTAGAATAAAAATTGGCGTGGAAAAATATTACAGTGTTTCTGTTATAATGAAGTAAGTAAGCTGCCGGTGAGCGCCCTTATTCCCGGAGTCATATGGAACAGTTATTCTCGCTAAGAAATAAATGCCTATGGAACGCTTTTATTCTCTCAGACAGATTATTTCATCCATTGACATTAGCAAAACACACTGAATACTAGGCGAAGGTAGAGTCTCGCTCAAAGCCTTACGTTACATCAACGTTATTTAAGGCTTTGAGCGCTACGTAGCACTTTCAGCTCGCACGAGAGAAATTCTCATGGGCAAATGCCTAGCGATGGCCGAAGGGCTGAACAAATCCCTTCGAAACGAAACTCCATCTGCCATCTTTTGGTAGGTGTTATAACTGCAATGGGAAGAATGATGTCGGCAGGGTTAGGGTTAAGCATGGATGGTCGGGTTGGGGGAACTTTCGAATAGAATCCGGTCCCAAATCCCCTTCTTCCGCCCTTCCCCCTTCCCCTCCATCTCTCCCTCCTTCCCGACCCTCGCTCGCATTCTACGCACTACGCGCCATAGAACCTGCTCCAGGGACGCCATTGGCTATCGACTAGGTTCATCCGAGGTTTCTAGCGACGACCAGCTGCTACCCGAATGAATTGTGGAGTCACAAAAAATGGAGTAGTTGAAATTATTACCGATGTGTGGAACGACACGTAGGCCGCTATGTAATCAATAAGCATGGAAGTGATCACTTCTCGTCTGGCTGACTTTATTTTTGTCTCAACTTTCATATAAATCGATAGCCTCATCTCGTGTATAAAATAGCTGAACAAATTTGCCGCGCTTTATTATACACGTTTCATAGGCTGTTGTCGGGGGAATACGTTAGTCGAATCTGTTTTGGTTCATGGATGCAGTGTCTAACCAAGGATTTGGAGTGAAGAGTCCATATAATGTAGTTGCAAGTTTACATTTCTATCAGAATGACTCAACGCGGTCTCCTATTGTCACAATAAGATCCCCATTTAAATTTTTTCTTTCGTGTTATTGGTCAAGATCTTTGCCGTTGGCCAAAATAGTTTGAGGTAAGAAAAAAAAACAAGAAAGATACAAATTTCCTCTCAAGTTATGCGCTAACAAACCTTAGAGTTGAGTATTTTCTTGAATTCCGCCGGAATGATGCGTCAATTCACGAATACTTTGCTTCACAAAATTCCTTCCCGCTGTAGATGTGTAATTTTCCATCTTTATTTGGTACCTTATGCGTATAATCCAATCCTTCGAATCACCCTCTACTTAATGAATCTATTGCAAATTTGTAAAAGGAAGCTTTTACAAAAATTATTGAATTTGTGCTTAAAAAATAAAGAAGCATGATAGCATACATAAATACTCACAGTGTTGAGCTAGCTTTCTTCTCGGTTTGAGGCCCAGAAAAATGGTTGTTTTAATAATTTCCTGCATACACTGATTCCCTACCCCCCTATATACTTGGTCATTTTTATTGCTTCAGTTTACTCTTATGCATTACTCAAATAATGTTTAGGCTAATGAGCTGAATTGCATGCTTGTAACAGGCAAAAACTTCTTAAGCCTTAGATAGGTAGATCAAATTGCTTTGCCGTGACCAAAAAGTGTTTATAGGGGGCAAAGAGACGCTCAGGTATGCAGTAAATAGCTAATAAGCTAAAAATAAAATAAAGCTGTCGAGATTATATTCTCAACATGGAGTCTCTTAGCATTACAACTTGGAGTTTTCCTGCATGTGTAACGTTTAGCGGACATAATACATGAGGGTCCGAAAAAAATTATCGCATGCTCTTATACTCATCTCTGTTACTCTATTTTCATAGTGAGGTGAGCGTCTAGCTGACGAAGTGATGCAAAAACTAAGAATGGATGATGACGTCTGTCTCAAAATGAGCCTGAAATGCCGTCTATTTCCTGTTTCACATCGGTTAACGCCTACTTTTTCTTTAAACACAAAAGAAAACTTTGACTCATCGAACAACTTCAGAAAACTCTAATCAACGCAGCCTTTGGGGCTTAGTTGATTTTTTGACCCTTCAGTCAATATCCATTAGTTTTCGGACGGTCCGCTAATGGAGGCAAATGCAATGAGTGGTTGAGGGGCGTTCAGTCCATTCTGGCAGTTCGGTACAACGGAAATTCTATCTCAGGAGTCTCTAACGGAGCAAGCGTGTCATTGCCCCTCGAAGCAAATTCATATCGCCTCCTCCCCCGCTCCTCCCCTCCCCGCAATCATCGGAGCTCAGAAACGGTCAACTTTCCTCCCTTCCCCTCCCCCCTGTGAGTGCCCTTAGGGGGGAGGGGAAGGGAAGGCGTCCCTTAAGCATTAGACTCGCACCAACTCATGTCCTCACTGGACCCGCGCGTTCGTACCTAAGTTTGTATTTCCCCGCGCTCAACAGCCGCAGACCCCCAATCCAGCTGTCCCGTGGCGTCCGGTGTCGCCGGAAAGTGTTCAAAAGCATTAAAGGCATTGTCCTTGTAACGGGACACGCGCAAAAAATTTTGGAGACAAGTATCCTTTTCCCCCCCCCGGCCACTCTCCACGCATCATCTTGCCATTGCTTTTCTTTCTTTTTTTAATCCCCGAATCGTCCTTACCGTCCTTCCTCTCCCCTCCGCCGTGCCTCAGAAAGCCGTTCCTCAATCGGTGTCGCACGCGCGTTTTGCCCTTCGTCCCTCTTTTGACCCTTTACGTACGAGGGGTGACTCACTCCTCTCAGCAAACCGGTCCATCCTCTCCCGACGAGGAAAGGGGTAAGGGCGTCCACGATGTAGGATAAGGTCCGAAATGCGGGTCAGACCGATGTATAACCGTGCTTGCACTGCATCTTACCTTCAGCCAACTGCTTTCCCGTCCACACTGCCGAACTATCGCCTGGAGTTGAGTGACCTTGTCTTTTTGGCATCGTCATCAGCTGTCATTATGTCGAGCATTGATTTTCTGCAGCTCTCTTCTCCATTTTTCTACCTGCTAGCAATTAACTTTTTTCGTAGATTTTCGCAGTTCATTTTAATTTTGGTAAGTCTCTTTTGGATTTCTGCGATTAAATTAAATTTTTTTAGCAACAGTTTCGCCGTGCTATTCTGCCGGCTTCGCCAGGCATTCTAAATCAAAAATGAAAAATAAATAAATAAACTTAAGCGGTTATTATGTACAGCATGATTAATTAATACTTGAGTTTTTCAAAAGTCTTTTCCACGTATAAGGAAGTTTGTAGCCATCTTCTCTGTTTAGGTTTTTAGGTCTTTTTTTATATTTCAATGGCTTCCCTGATGATCCGTGGATATTAGCTAATTTATTTACATAAAACTTTCGCCCTTTTGATGTCAATACTGTGACCTTCTAAAAGTGTATGCTCAGCCACGGCAGAGAGATTGATACCAATCTTTCTTCCGAATAGCCCTTTTCCTTCAGTCTGCATCCTATGGCTCTCTTTGTCTGGCCAACATATGATTTTCCGCAACTACAGAACATTTCGTATATGCCTTTCTAACTAATTGCTACCAGCTAGCAATTAGTTTTTAATGTTTCTTCATTTTCACGTCCCTTATTATTTTCTCTAAGTATTCATTTCTTAATTTAACACGATTATTCGTTCAATCTCTTTCTTCTTCCATTCTTGTAATCGAAAAGCATTTGTGTCACAAGATGCGTCTTTGTCTTTTTTATTTATTAGAGTTTTCTCCATACATCTCTTCTCTCCAACTCTTTGTGGGACTTCATCGATGGTGATAATCTTTCTGAAAAATTGTATTTATTTTAAATTAGAAACCTCCATCCGGAAATGATTGTATGCAGAATGATCTCTACTCGACTTTTATTCATGATCACTTGCATATTTATCTATCTCTCGAAGATAGGGAAAAATGTTTTTTTGTTGCTTATTATTGACAGTTGAAATTTTTCGATACAATTAATTCGAGGTTTCTGGACTTTTGAGCTATGCTTAAGCAAAAGAGCGATGATGAAATGCTTTTACGCATTGAATGCATTTAGATTCATCTTTCATCTCGTAACTTCATGCTCAAAAATGAAAATCGTAAGTAACTAGTCCCTGTGGGAGCGAATATGTTCCGACACCAGATCTATTCCGTCACCTTTGCACATCTACTTTTATTTAATTAATTAAGATTATTTAATGTTATTTTTGATTTAATCTTACCTTTGCCCAGTTCCTAGGAAATGGTGGGTCTCTTTTATGAGCTATACGATACATTCATAAATAAAAAAATTGTCCGAAATAAAATGACCAGAAAGAGGTATTTGTATTGTTCTTTACTTCACCTGGGATGGGTGAGATATGAATGTCCCCTCTTTTCCCACCTAGGGTGAAAATTAATTGTTTAAAAGTTTGAAATCGTATGACCTAAAATGTATTGCAGTGCATATTTATTTTCAATATGCCCATAGACTTATAATTGCCTTCTAATGGAGTCATAATCCAATGATGAATTCCATGCTGCGGCATTTAGTTTATTTGCTCACAAAAATCAGGTCATAAAGTTCGTGACATGCTATTTCTGCCCGGATATCTTGTTTGTAATTTTAATATACATGTGAAATCTTCACCAATTCTTAAAAACAAGCAACTTTACCTTCACGTATAGCTTCATTTTCCAGTACACAGCATCGCATTGTATCGTCACGTATCTTGGAATTCAAATTCTCAAACTTCTGACCTCAATGATGTTGCTTCAGTGATCACATAGATAATAGGTACTCTATGCTTCATCTGTTTATTTTTACGCATCTTTATACGAATATGATATGCTTGCTTTATATGTAGCTTAAAATAAGATAACTACCTAATTTAACCTTGAGTTTTGGCTTTACAGTGGAAAAACACTGAAGCTAGACTCACATTATTCATGTAAAAAAAGATACATCAGGTCAAGGAATACTTCAGCGTACCAAAACAAAAGTCTTCACAAAATGGATTTACATCTATTTTTTTCCCAACGGCTCATGTACTGGTTAAGGAAATATTCATGCATTGAATAGGTGCCCCCCACCTGCCCTTATGAATTTGCCTTGGATATAAATGCTAAGAGATTTCATTGTGACCGTGAACAATGAAAACATACTTTTAATAGTGCACTTAAAAATTAAGGACGATTACATTGTCTTTTTGATAAGGACTTAAAGGAGATCTAATCAATAAGAAAACTTAAGGAAACATATAAATATAAAGTTGTCATTTTGAAACCACCGGCACCAACATTAATTGGCTGAAATTATGATATACAATGTAAATTTCCTATTCGTACATTAATTGATGAAAATAGCGCCAAGAAGTCTTTCTTGCTCACATGAGTACCATCACATTTATACCGTATTCGTTTTGAAGAAAACATTACTGATCGCTGATTGAGAAAGCATACATTACATTTTTGGTGATACGAAAGAATAGCTGATTTTTTTAATGTGGGCACCTTCTTTCTTTCATTCACCAACATGCATCCCAGCTCACGTTGGAAATTGACTTACGTACATTAAGGAAGCGAATTGTGCAGGTAATACCAATTAAATGTAAAAATATATTCCTAAGTACATATCATTCTACAACAATGTTTAAGTACCGAAATCAACTTTGAAAAATATGTATGCCGTAATCCATAATATCAAGTTCTTCTTATATAGGTAATCCGTTTTAAGAACAAAGAAACGAAGATTATTAGGCAGTTTATATCAAAGACGTGATTGGATTACCATCTGGTCAAAAATGAACTCATACCTAATTTACGGAAAAAAGAAAGAAAAGTGAAGGTCATCAATGACTAATGTTATTCGAAAAATGATTTCTCTTACTCTCAAAGACTGTTTGCGCAAGGAACGTACTTGCGTAGTACTCGCTCGAACAATGTCCTTTCATAATATTGCACAGTGTGTACGCACGATAAATGATCTAATTCACAGAATTCCTTTACACATCTGTTTACGTATCTACTCGCGCAGTCGCATGCCTAGTGTAAACAGGCCTTCATGACAGAAGCCGATTGGGGAACTTCATTCGTCATCAGCCTTGAAATACGAACGGTAAACGAACAAACCGGTGCCTGCCTGCGCGTGAGTCGATGCCTCGGATGCCTCCATCGGAGCTCCGTCAAAGCCCACACCTCACGTGCGAAGAGCTTAGTCGTGGACAGCGAGCGCTCCATCTCTCAGCGTGGTGCATGTGCCAGAGTGGTGCGAGGACTCGACATGCTCCCGGAGCGAACGGGCCTCGTCTGTCGAATGCCTCGCTCGCCGCCGGCGACAACGAGCGGCCAACCCGTACAGTGTCGCCCTCCGACGGAGCGTCGTCGAAGCTCCGGGCGACGCTACCGGGGGGGGGGGGGGAGGGCGTGGTTGTGCCGCTGGTAGGGGCGGGGCCAAGAGCAAGGGTAGGAGGGGTGGGGAAGGCAGCAACGCCCCTTCCGCCTTCGCCGGTAGCGTAGTTTCCGAACGACCCCGTGCTCCGCTCCCGTCCGGCTCCCGCTACGTGGACACTGTCCACCTCCTGTCCATTCATCCCGCGGCTAGTCACTCGCCGAAGGAGACATTTCTCGCTCTGTCCGATGGCTCGGGCGGTTTGAATCGGCGACTCCGTTCCAGTTTCCGAATCAGTTGGGCGCGAAAGCTTGCATTGGATGGAGGGGCCCATTCCATATCTCACGCGAGCGATCGATGACGGAGGTGGAGGAGTGTGGGGGAAGACGAGGAAGGAGAACGAGCGTCGGGTTGCCAAGGAGCAATCTGCTTCCGAAGAATCTCAAAAGATGGAGCGGGCGAAGTCTTTGGCACCCGCTACCCCCCGCGCCTTCAACTGCCGTCCAGGGAAAGATGGGATAAAATGGAAAGCACTGCACATCCTCTCGTTATCTCTACTTGTTATTTTATCTCCACCAATAAAAGGAACATTGCGTACACAACCCCTTGTCATTTATTTGCTGGAATACAGTTTATCTCCACCAAGAAAAGGAACATAGCGTGGGTACACAACCCCTTATCATTTATTAGCTGGAATACAGTTTGCGACTCAAAGCTTTTACTTCGGGAAACCAGTTGAAGATCTCTCATGCATGATGCGAAAACGGTCAATAACACAATGTGCGACGTTCGATTTGTAACCATGTTTTCTCACGACAGAATTGAGGTATTTCATTCACCTTGATCAAGATATCTCTTATAAGAAATATAATTGTTGAAAATATGTATTCTTCGATGTAAAGTTTCCACAAAGTGAAGTAAAATGGAATCACCAAAACGTTTTGTGAAATAAAAAAGGGACTATTATCATCGGTGCATATTTATTTAGCTGGAGGAGATATGGACGATAACTTCAAGTTAATGACAAGTTATCGTAAAGAAATTTTTCGGTAGGGAACTCTTATTTATATTTCGCTATTTTAAGAACCAGGATGTTTTCGACTAATCAGTGCTATCAGAAAATAACCATTAATTGAATTATCATAACATCCCTGAGATAGTAAGGTAAGTATAAACAAGGCATTAAGTAAATGGCAAATATTGCTCAAAGGGTAAGTAGATACCATGGGTAGTGATTCATAATGGCAAATCATGGCCAACCCTTTGTAAAGGTCACTCTTGTTTTGTAGGTTCTGTTAGAGGGTAGCCTGATAAAATGGTGGACATTATGTCCATATTTAAAGTGCTTATCACTTGGGCTGCTATAACTTAACGACTGCAAGGAAAATATATCGTTTTTATCATATTTTTATAAGTTATTCCAGTTTGCTTAATGGCATGTATTTTGGAAAATTAGCTTATCTATTTGAAATTAATACCTTGTTAAATAAAATAGTCTAGACAAATTCTCCAATGATTACATTTATCTCAAAGAAAATGAAAATGTCATGTAAAAAACGAATAAATTATTCGGTTTGAGGTGTTTTGTTCAAGCAAGACGTCCAGTGGTTAAAACCAAAGAAAGCATGCCTAAAATAAGTAATCAAGAGCCTTAAAGAATCTACGAAGATACGTGCGTTGTCCTTTCTCATCCTCTTACTCTAGAGGCATATGAAATCACAGCAGGAATATTTCCCATCCACCCTTGGAGCAAGAAAGGTCCTTGTAAACTTCAACCGGAGCGGAAGTTAGCTTTCCTGTGGTTTCCATGCGCGTCGCATAAAAAACGCGAGCTGGACGGCGACATGACGCCACTCAAGTACACGCGTTTCCCGTAACTATATCTCCCGTAACAAGGCCGGCCCTCTCAAACACATCCCATCCCTTGGATACCCAAGTCCGGCATTCCCTTTCGCCCCGGCGTTAAAAACTCCGACCTCGGAAAGAAAGCACAAGACCTGACCACACGCTCCGCAGGATTCTGTGCGTCCGACCGAAGCAGACATCCCCACACGAGTCCCTACATTATTTTCTCCCATGAACTCAAAATAAGACGATGCCGCCGTCCCGGACGAAGGTCCGGAGTATGGGTTTCAGGGATCGGACTGACAAGCGATCTCCGTCGTAATTCCCTCCAGCGGGTTTCACCCTAGGCACTCACCCGTCCCCATCGTTGCTCACAGAACTCCTCCCATGAAATCAGGGTGCTGTCGCTATATCGGCCGGCGAGTGATTCCCATGAAATCTGACCCTGATGCCGAGGGTTCGAATCCAGCTCCAAGATCCAGTAATGGTGATTGATGCGGGGAGATATATAATCCTACCGTTTTCCATTCCTGGAAGCGCTCATCGCTCTCCGTGAAACCAGGCGGCTTTCTTTCTTCTTGACCTCTTTGAACGTTATTTCTCGTCGCGATGGTGCCCGAGAGATATTCAACCCTGAGGTATAAGTGAAAAAAACAATAAATGATTAATGGACATAATCAGTTGTTTCGGAATTCCATCGTTGCAACGAGTTACCCAATCACATTTTCTAGTAGGAAACTATGGAAATTAGAAAGATGTCATGAAATTATTTACGTCAATTGATTTTCTTAAACCAAGACGTCCTGTCAATCTTTCCCATTCAGTCATAGGATGAATAATGTATTCCAATAAAAAGACATCACCTCCACTACTCCTTGGGAAAGGGTAAAAGCAACAAATGTTTGGCAAAAGTATCAAAGTAGATTTAAAAATGTATTAAAAAGCCATTGAAAAACTTTCATTTGGAACCAATGCCTATTTTTCTTTCTTCCTATATTCTATGCCATGTGTAATTAGTATGGGTCAATTGGCTGTCCTGATAATCTCATGCATTTTAGACTGAATGTTGATACTGAGAAACGCAAAACTGAAGTACCTGCTCGGGTGACTACCATTTGATGCTAGTTAAGAGGAGTCAATAAACAAAAAAAATATTGAATTCTTCTCTTCTATTATGTTTGCATATTTTCAGTGAGTAGGTGATAAAAAATATTTTTGTGAGTATTGAGTGAGGGAGTGAGTACCAGCCAAAATATGATTAATGAAAAGTAAGTACTGATAAATAAGTACTGAAAGGTAAGAATAATTAGGATAAGAAAGGTGAGAATAAGAAATGGTAATAAATAAAGCCATTCATGGTAATCAGATATTATTGGCGGTAGAGACCAATTCCCGATTTCTTCTTCATTGCGTTTTCAGAAAATTAGAACGGTTTGCAGGGGAGTGCAAAGGAGGGAAGTGCTGTCGCAAACCAAACTCAAAATTATATAATGATTCCTGTTGCTACCTGTTTATTGTTAAGCAAAACGTCATTGACACTCGAGAGATAATGTCACCATGTATCCCAAATGTTGCGGGTAGTTACCGGGTACGTGTGTGTTCCCTTCCTTATTTCGTATCCTGTCTCTAATACTTAGTTTCCCAACTTGTTTTTGTTTAGTATCACTTGTTCACCCGTATCCAAGAAATTCACCCATTACATCAGAGAAACGTTTCTTATTTAAATTCAATGGTATCAGGCGTAACATGATGAAACTCCTTCATTATGGCTAAAAAAGAAAAGCACTGGCTAGATTCAACAGATATTTTATTTGGTGACTGATTTCGAGATAAGGTGTCTTATGTCAGTATCTGAAGTTGCCTGATGATGATACCTTGTATCGAAATCGGTCGCCAAATGAAACATCTGCGGAACCTTGCCAGTGCTTTTACTTTTGAATTATCGTTTGTTATTTATTTTATTACTGCTACTTTAAACGTACTTCCGCCATTATTGAAAAGTTTTCATGTACTCCTTAACTGACATGTGTATACCCATCCGTACATATCAGCTCCCCTTTTCTTTCTTTAAGTATATATACTTCTTACATTGTTTTTTAATTAAAGCACGTTAGCTTTATCTATTGGCAGGTTTTCCCAGAATATTCACACTCCCCTTCATGTGTGGGTGTTTTCCTGCAGTAGGTACGTTTTTTCGTTAAGGATATCATCTCATATTCCTTACGTTTTTCTCACAATCGTGTATATCTTTCTGCATTGTTTATATTCCTGTTTCATTATTCTAAAATATTGATGGTCTTTTATTTTGTTCTATTTATATTATATTAATAGTCAAATTGTAATTGTTACATAGATGTATTTGAAGAAGGGTTAGATGGAAGAAGGGACTGCCCCAGTCTCAATATCGCCCCATTTAAGTCGCATTATTAATATTTTAATTGATGAACTCGATGTCTGTCATTATTATAATTATCTGAGTTCTGAGTATTAACTTCTTTCATTATTATTATAATCTGAGCCCACCACTGGTTGAAGAGTGCTGCTGTGATTATTTATTGAGGAGTGATTTTACGGTTTAATGAAACCTGTTCTGTGCAAAGATCGAGTTTGTACTAATGCAACGAAGCTCCTAGAATTGCTCAAAGTGTATCGGAAACATTTCCCTCTTATTTGTCTGTGATATTTCATTTCATTCGGTTATTATTTCATTTCCCACCGACCATCTCGTGGTCATCTATCGGCACTCACCACGGTGACAAGCACCACCCCCGAATGCTGTTGGCCCCCATTCACCCTCCTGGACCCGACGACGCAAAGATGAGAGGGTTGACCTGCATCCTCGCAAGTGGCCGACTCTTTTCTTACGGGGGGGAAGGGGGGGGGGAAGGGAGGCGTCGGGGACACATTCTCAATCCCTCCTCCCCTCTCCCCCTTATCCTATTCACCCGGCGCTACTCCCCCATGTGAGTTGGAAGGAGTGATGTGTGCGTGTCTTGCTTGCGTCCCCGCTCATGCGCTCAAACAACGACATTCCCATCCCCTCGGCATCGTCATCTCGACACCTCTCCCCTGCCTCCCCTGCACTCTCTCTTCTCTCTCTTTCTCTCTCCGCCCCCGCACAACCCCCATCTCTTTTCCACCCCCGCCGAGTTCACCTGTCTCGGCACCCTTTTAAAAATTCCCACCGGCCACATCCGGTCAAGAGAGCAACCAGACAGCCTTAAACCGATACCCTTGTGAACATCGAGGCAGTCTTCCCCGAAGTATGCTCTCCGAAATCGAGCAAAACGTAGTGTAGAGGAGACGGAGACGGGGTGGGGAGGGACAACAATGGAGAGAGGCTAGAAGGAGAGAAGTGAGGAGAAAGAGGATGAAGGGAATCGATTGAAGAGCATGCGGATGAAGTAGGAAGTTTTCTTTAGAGAGCTGACATCAGTATTTCATCCCTACCTCAAAATGTTTTCCCGTATTGGATATTCTTTCTTCCCTGCGCCAATTTCTTCTCTACCCTGCATCGCTGGAATTCCTCTGTTTTTGCTTTGAAAAGGGATGAGCATGTGTAGATTGATTTTGATTCAAAAAGGACAAATTTGATGATAGCATAAACTTTATTCCTTTTATTTTCCTCGACGTCTGTCTTCATCATTCCTAAAAGCATCCCTTTTCAGATTCCATTCCTCCGTTTGTTGCTTCTTGATTTGGATTTTTAATTCAATCTCCAAGTTTTAACTTTCATGGATTAAGAGGAGAGATGAAATAAACTAACCCTATAACGATTGATGACTGCTCTTAATGATTTTCTATGCGGAAAAAGAGTTTTTTTCCAGAACTTGGCATAGTGTCGTATCCAAGCAAAAGATAAGATCTGTTGAGAGATATTGTTAGCCACATTTTTATATATCCCCAGCCCAGCTTGGAATTGAATTGATTTTGTTTTTGACATTATATACCTGATCCGTCGGACCTAAATGCAGTTATGCTACTGGCCTCGTAGAAATATGCGGAGGGGCATTCTATCTTTTAAGGTTAATTTCAATGGAATGAAAAAGTACTTATATATTCCAACAGTTACACCGTCGATGTTCAATATATGTGCCCGCCACGGAAAAGAAAGTGTATGGTTCGTCCAAAGAAAAAAATTAGAAATGAATACCATTATGGCAAAGATTGTGATGTGGGGTAATGTTCCACACCATGCTTTAACATACAAAATTAAGTGCAAACACTTGCCTCTGTATCCCTTTTGTTTGAATAAAAATCTGATAAATTAATGAGTTATTTCACTTTTCCTAAAACTTTGCCTTCAGTAATTTAAGCACCACCAGAATTAAGACATGGAGAGATAGAAATGCAACTGGCATAATAAAAGGCAAGAGTTTAAGGAAATTCCACCGTGACAGCGTGAGTCAAAAGAAACACTAAATTTTACCTTTTAGTTTCTTTTGCTTAAAATGCTGCTTTTTCTGATGCCATTCCTTAGCAATAAATAATCAAAATTGAAGTACAAGATATGGAAATCGGTCGACTCATATTTTTTAATGATCACTAATATTTAGTATTAGGATTCAACTGCGGCGAAATTTGTATTGAATTATCTGTTTGATTTCAAGTATTGCAGTTATTTCCTTACAACAAAAACATAAGTCGGAGAGGAGTCTAAATTTCATTATAGTTAAATTTCCTAGGAGTGTTATTTGCATTAATAAACAGTTTTACGGGCCAATGGATATTATATAAGATCAAATGCTGTTAATTTCTCGTATTTAAGGGAGTGTTAACTTTTTTGCTTATTTTTTTAAATTCCATATCAGCAGCCATAAACAAATAAATCAAAATTGAATGTAAAGCTCGTAATTTATCTTAAAAACTTTATCTTGAATCATAAAAAATTTTTTCAAGCTCGCTTAGCAGAAATACGGGCATTTAAAGTTGGAGTATTTTTACATCAGTCATATGGGAAAGGAGCATGGCAGGAACAAATATTTTAACGTTTTACAAATATTAACCTTTCCAATATTTAACTAACTGAAAATTTTCGGAAACATATTTAACAAATTCCATAGAATTGGTAAAAATACAACCACGATTTAAATTATTATAAACGAAAAATTACACCATTTTACAATGAATGCTACCATCTATATGATACGGCGGAGAAACGAGAACCGAAAGCATCATCCCTTGTCTTTCATTAATTTATTATTTACTCTCTCCTTCGAGGGATAAATTATACAAGTATACAAATAAAATGTATTGATTAACAACGATTGTCTCAAGAAATTTAATCAAGCAAATTAAATGTACAATAAAACAACAAAATATCAGAATTACGTGGAAGAAAACTAGCTTACACACGAAAGAAAAAGATGATTAACAACTAAGTTGTTTGAGATGGGCACGGTAAAACAATAGCGTAACCCATACCGTATTCGATGCCAACCGTAAATGTTGAATCTAGTTTCCAAGTCTTCGGCCATTTGTAAACCCTATTAGAGTTAAGGGAGCGTTCAAGTATTACGTAAGCATATTTTTGGCCATTTTGGACCCCTGCCTCCCCCCCCCCCCCTGGTAAATAAAAATAAGAAAAGCATTTGCCGAACCCCTCCTGCCCCCCACTTGCCTACGTAACATTTTTCGATTTTTTATATTTGCTTTATATAAAGAAAACAAAATATTTTATGCTATTTTTTAAGTGTTCTTTAGCAATGTGACATGAGTACTAAAGAAAAGCATACTCTTTAAGTACTTTAGTAGTACTTATTAGTAAATTAAATTTATTAAATCATATATTAATAAATTATTATTAGTACACATTACACTATTGACTATTTTTTCGGTGAACGGTGAAAACGAACTCGCACGCGAATGGGCGAACACATTTAATAGAGAGAGAAGCGCTCCAATACTTGACTCAATCATCCAAAGTTTCACTTCTGTCATGCGTCGCCGCGATACTTAATTTTTTAAATCTTAGTAATCTAAAGTTTATGGCAACTCGGTTGAGAGCACTCCGACCTGGAGCATTTGTTGCAATGAATAGTGCATCTAAGCCGTACTTCTTAAAGTGCTGTACAGCCAAAGATATTACCTTCTGGTATCGTGGATTTTCATTGGGTCCTCCATCGACTGTGACAATTACAATAGATTTGATCAAACCTTCTGCTGTTCTCACCAACGGCTGAAACTCACTGCTGAAAGCTGAAAGTTCTAGCAACATTTCAAAGTCCTTAGCGTGCGTATTGGCGTTAGATGAAGTGTTTACCACTTCTGATAGCAATGAACGTTGGCCCAGAGTAGCCCATAGCATGAGGATTTCCAGGTTTCTTAGATTCAATCACGATACCGGCGTACACAGATGGTATGAGCTTGTGACGCTGCGCTATCACCCAGTTGTGGTCAGGCAATGAAACAGGATATCCTTGTGTATAAGCATGGGCGCTTGTTTCTTTGCTGCTACGAGGTCAATAGGAGCATGTGCCTTGTCGTCTTGAGATAGATGGACTACTTGCGCTGGCCCAATAATTGAGGCTAGACTCTCCAGGTAACGGATTGATGCCGTTGCGAACTGGCCGTCTATATGACTCAGGTGGTGATCCTCATGAGTCCGTGAAAGTTTGACTGGAACAGCTGACACGGGTCTTAGACCTTCCACAGCGGTCGAGCATTTGGGTAATAATTGGAGGTAGGTAGCACTATACGGCTAATGCGGAATCCGACTTTTTTTAAACTCCTCCGTGAGTTCAACAAGGTTTTTGACACTTCGGATTGTTTCATTTCTCCGTCTAGAGCCTGCAGCACTCCCAAAAATAGCGACATCAGCAATTGTTTTTAATTATAAGGGTTGGTCTTTTTCAATGCTCGGATGTCCAACTGATTCTCGCAAGGATAATTTAGTTTTTATTTCAGGGTTTTCATTGCGAACTTCATCAAGCTTCATTGTTTTTTGGTCTCTATGCTTTTTTGGTATTCTGAGTTTTGTTTCTTCCTTTTCAAAGAAGTAATTTCATGTTTTAGTTCTTTTTGAAGTTTTACGATTTGTTTCTCAATCTCACTGCTTGGCATTGAGCTCCTTGTAGTGTAGCTCATTGAGATTTTTCTCTAGCGTCCCAAGTTTTTTTCAGAAGCTTCTTGTGAAGGTTTCATCCGAGGTCTTTCTGAAAATACCAAATTTCTCATTCTTTGTTTCAATTGATTGTTTATTTTCCAGTTCAACGCTTCCAAGAATGGAGGTACCAGAACGTGATGTTTTTACCCTCTTTTTTAGACGCGGACGCAGCCTGAAATATACCATTAATTAATTAATTAATCGTTTGTAAAACGATTTTTTATGCTTAAGGGGTAGTTTCCTTCCTGTCTTACGTAAGCAATGCTATGACCCCCCCTCCCACTTGTCAGAAAAAGTAAGCAAACTCGTAAACCCCCATTCCCCTAGGGGTGCTTACGCAATACTTGAACGTCCCCTAATATTAAATAGCGAAAAAAGATGTATCATATAAAACTTCATATTGAACAGTTTTTCGGCGTGAAGAAGCCAATAATTTCTTGATAACTAGCTTTTCTTGAGCATAATAAGCAATGCCTTTTTGAGCTCTGTTATTCCCCGTAAATCTTTGGGCTTCCGGACAGTGAAAAACTAGTCAAAATAGTAATGAAAAATCTGTTTTAATTATTGAATTCGGAAATAAGACAAATGAATTATCAATGATTACTACTTGTAATGCAGTTTTAAGGGATACTAAGAGGGTATACAAGGTGTTTGTTAAGTTACTCCAATTTTTTATCCTTCAAAGTTGTGAACGTGACTTACCTGAAAAGCACGAAAAATGCCTTAACACCATATAGTTTTCGGAGCAATTTGATTATATATGGAGTGGTATTACTTTATTTTTCATATCAAACAGGGGCCTCGTTATTATACCAATTGAATAGCATTTGATTAAATTTTTGTAGATTTTATATGATTACCACTTAAGTTCTGGTTATTGACCTCAAATATCTTTCTTCTGAATCTAAAAATTACCTAACCTTCACCTACCTCTCCTCCACGTAAGGTATTTTGAGCGATACGTCACCATGTATACAATTCATTGAACTCGGCCTCGTTACATTTAAAAAGATTCATTTCGTTTATATTAGGTTTAGTTCAGAAATATATCACACTACATTTTGAGATTCTTGCAAAAAATTGTGGCTTAAAATCTGTTTCTCACGGGGTATTGCACGGATGGACGAGGATCGTTCAATAAGTCCTTAAAAAATCTAAGAGTTGACGCTCGTAGTATCGAAAATGGCTTCTTTATATGTAGAAATATAGATCTGGCTCCAATGACCTTTTTGTTTCCAAACAAAAAAAATTGACTCGGCGGACAAGAGTTAACGTCTAACGAAGAGGTCATCGTCCAAACAGATGCTTATTTTAAGGACCATCCGAAATCCTACTTTTTGGACGACTTAAAAAAGTTAGAGAAACTCTTGGAAAAGTGTATAGACCTAAAAGGAGATTATGTTGAAAAATAAATAAAAATCTACCCAAAATAATTAGTTTTTAAATCTTTCTCTAAAGACTTTTTGAACGACCCTTGTACCTACGCTCCAGAAAGATAAACGAATGAGAATGGTTTTTTGCATAGATGGCATCTGGAATATAACCGTGTTTAGTTCTTATGCTTTCTCAATTGTTTCTCACCGACATCTTTAATACTCGCAGTATTAGTTGCTGTAAAATCACAAAAAAACGTAGTGAAGGCAAGTGAAACAATTAGTCATAATAAAACATAGTTAATTACTGAGAAATTGTCATAAAAACAGTTTTTGCATCATTGACATTCCTAATTTTTCTTGCTATCCATTACTATTTTCTTCTTGCAACTGTTCTAATTCTAAAATAAAACTCGAAAATGGTCTCCATTATGATTTGAGAATAATGCCACTGAAACCACATAAACCGACATTCGCCTTGTGTCAATCGAGCTCGTTGACCCGAAAGAGTTTAGTTTGCTATCTCCCTTTTTCCATCACGAAACATTCACTTACTTAAGCATTTCTGCCTCTCCCGTCTCACTGCAGTCACGAACGTATAAAGACCCTCGTTCCAATCCAGCGGTCGAATGGAGAGAAGATTCTGATGAACGAGAAACATTATCCTTCAGGTGACGACGCTGCGTTATACTTTTAAGCAGGAAGACTTTTTGGAGCCGGTTTAATGGCCGTGAAAAGGTTAAACGAATGTAATAGGATTATCTGGGGCAAAACGGACAATCTTCTCAAATGCTGGACATCCTCTCGCTCGCCTCACACATGTTTTCATCATCCCCAATATCCTCTTCCGCGCCCCCCCTCCCCCTTGAAACTCTCACTCCCTAACCCCCCCCCCCCACTAAACCCCCTCTTCCCTCCCCCCTGATGCCCCTAGCCTTCGCAATCACTCAAGTCCGCCCGCCGGCCAGACCTTTTCTTTCTTCCGAGCGGGAAGTCCTTATCCGCGGGACACGCCAACCTTTCCCCCCCGCCCCTTATCCTTGCCTCCCGTCCGTGGGTCCTGCCGTCGCGTATGTAGTACATTTGCTCTTCCGTGCGTGCAGAGAATAGGAGTGTGAGGTGGGAATGGTGGGGGGGGGGGGGCTGGACGCTGGGCAGCTGCCGGTCAATGGGACCGGGGGAGAGGGGGGGAAAGAGTCGGTGGGTACTAGTAAAGGGAGGGGGGGCGTGGACAGGGTTAGGTAGGTACACGTCCGGCGTATGCATGTTGTGCCCCGAGGGTGATTTGATACGGGGAAGAGGAGGAGGACATTGTGCCTGCTTAAGAGCGCTGTGGGGAGGTCGGAGTGCTGAGTGTATTAAGGTGGAAGGGAAGAGTGCTGGGATGAGGGGGGACTAAATGGTTGGGAGGGCGTGCAGTTAGCTTATGAAAAGTTGGGAAATACTTAACATCAAGCCCCCCACACATGCCCTGGAAACATACACACGGATCACGTAAAATTCACAGTTTACGGTTCACGTACAGGAATCACTTGTTCGTTTCTAGTAGTACATCACGTTCGGACAATCACAATACTTGTAACTACACTGGAATTCTCAAATCATTCGCACAGTACACTCGTAATTTTCGACATTTTATATAAATTAAGTTCGAATGGTTGTTTGGGCATATTTCGAAGTTACCCAGGCAAATTTTAACGGTAAATAATCCCTTTCCTGGGGTTAATAATGCTTCATTTCACATAATACATTCATCGATGCGTGCAGTATCTTGTATTGATATTCGTATGCGTTTGAATATGCGTTAGAGTTGAGTCAGCGGAGAGAGAAGATGGTGATTTTTGTCGAATGTTTTGTTCCACCTACTTCTACAAAGATTTCACTAGGCAGGAATTGGTTATGTTTTTTGTTTATGTATACTCGTTATTAGTTTGTCTGCGGCATATTGATAGAATGCATATTGATAGGTTCATATTCTGCGAGCTTTTCTTTTCAAGCAAAAGTAACTAATCAATGGAATTACATGAAGTACATTGTTAGTTGAACATGAGCCAGCATTTTCATTTAAATTACGGAATATAGCTTCTCATGTGACTAAACATGGTGTACCTGCTTTGAAAGACTAAGCCATTAACTTTCGATTTGCCTTATTGTTCCATCATTTGCTTGCTTCAAAATTCAGGGAAGGTTACCAGGAAAAAAATGGTAGTAGTAAGAGGAAAACTTAATTTTTACGGCATGGAAACATCTAAAATTGAGTTCGCTTTTTTCTCTTTATATGACGCTGGGGTCCATTATGCACGGGACCATCATCTCCAGACAAGCATAAAACTCACCCCCTTAGTAGTAGCTTTTTTATCGCCCGGAAAAAAATACAGCTCTAAACGGAAAAGATGACTCATTAAATTTTCCCGGTGGCCATATTAAAATTACGCTAACATCCTCCTTCAACAATGGGGACGTCGCGTCGCTTCTTGTTCCCCGACCCTTGCAGCGCGGACGATTTTTTATATTTTTACCCCGTACGACGCCAGTTAGAGAGAAAAAAATGATTGCTTAACGGTGGATTACGGCGCAGGGGACGGTGATGAGTTTTGGTGGGTGCAAAGGCAACTAGAGGGTTTGGAGAAGGTAAACCAGTGGAGAGGCGCGCTCAGGAAACGGAGGAAAGAAAACGCTATGGGATTTTAGTTAAATGCACACAACGGTATTTTGCAGATGAACGAATAGAGTACACGATTATCGAATGACTGTTGTATGCTCTCGTAGTGACGTCATTTAACAGGCCTCTTCATTTTGCGAGAACCGTAGATTATTCTTCTAAATTCTGAGAGCGACAAGGCTTTCGTTTTGACTGCAAACGGATGGTGAAAACCTTTAGACAGAAATATATTTATACCAAAGGGATGTTTCTTCACCTCTTTCAAGTTGAATTAATTTTTTTAACTATACCTAATGCATTGAAATATGAATATTTTAGGACTTCAAAAAGAAAAATGCGGAACACCACCTAAACAACATTGAATTTTGTTTCCAGCGTCCTAATAATCGACTTATTTTTATACCAATTTATGCCAAAGGATTTATTTTTATTCTACTTAATATCTTCGCTTCCTTATTTTGCTCCCGTTAATTCATAGCTCGTTATTTCTAAAAGTTTAGGATCGTAGACGGGATAATTTTCTGATCATTGTTACTTGTACTGTGGTGCTCTCGACATGCCACTTACAATAGCCTTATTAATATTAGGACATTATCAACGGAGCAGTGCTCGGTAATGAGAAGTGGTATGGAAACCAACTAACACATGCGCCATGCAATGCATGCATGCATGCATGATTTTTCACCTTTGAATTCAATCATTGCTCGATAGTGTAAGTTTCATAGAATTTCTATAATCCTGACATTTGAGGAGAGGCAATCCTGGGTGGAGTGCAGTTCAGCCAGGGCCGTTTTCCTGCCAGGGCCCTGCAGTTCACCCGAATTACCTCTCCTCCTCAACCACCATTGCTCTTCTACAAAATTATCTCCCATTTTGGCAAATGTTCGTTTGAATTTTTATTAGGTGCTACTCCCAAAAATATTCCTTTGTGTTTTTAGCTATTTGGCGTTCTATTTCTGATAGAGTTCGAATGAATCGTGATTAAAAATATAATACTCAGGTGCATGCAACATGTAGTACTGCCTCCCTCAACCTCTTTATCGAGTACTTAAAAGCGCTTTTATTCGTTCGCAGGAATGGCATCGTAGTCATGGTGCATTATAATTGTCCACTCTGTTGCGTCGACAGAAAATATTTGATTAGGCAGTCTTTAAAGTATAAACTGTGGTATTATGCTTTGCAGGGAGGAACCATTGAAAGAATTCGGTGCCACCGTCACGCAAGGCAAAGGAAAAAACATTCTTACCAGTGAGAACAAGCTTCTCTCTAGCACTCTCTCACGTCCGTTTCTTTCCTCTGTCCCCTAACTATCTGCCTTAGTCCTAGTTCTGAAAGCAGCTGCGATGTTTTCTGCCACATTAAGTAAATTTAAACTTAATGGAAACACGTATTGAGTTATTTCCTGTTCACACCACGTTAGAGGTCCTTGCGTGATGGGTTCGGAACTTTCCCTGTTGTCTCACCACGCTGCCCATTCTCGTCGACTGCATGCCCTTTGTTACCGCCCACGGGCAAAAAACTTCGAAGGACTCCTGAGTCTGATCGCTTCCCAAGCTCCTCTCACACCCTCCGGTCATCTCTCCTTCAGCTCCTCGGCGGATGGAGGCAGATGTCCCGCGGTCACTGCACCCCTGCGGTTCTGCCCCACTCCAGTCCCTGGGACAACCCTCTCTTTCACCACCCTGGTACATGTTTTACTCGCTCTCCTGTGGCCCCAAGCAGCAAAACACTTCGTTTCTGCAAGTGATCCGGCCGCAGAATAAAAGTTATGAAGGTACCTAGTACATAAATACATTATTCTTAAAAAAATACCATTCGTCAAGTTATGCCAATTCATCTCTTCTTTACTATTTTGCATGACTTTTTCCAAAAAATCAAATGGAAGTTACTCAGTGCTTGGGAAAAAAATGGTCGTCGCATTATGAAGAAAATATTTCTTTGCTATTGAAAGGACGGCGTAATTTTTTGGAAAAAAATTAGACTGAACCTAATTTTTGAGGAAGTAAAATGTTAGAAAAATGAAGGTATCAACCCTTCTCATTGAATGAGCTCTTTGAAAAATACTGAATTCATTGCAAATGGAAAGAGTGAAATAAAATATTAGTGCAATTGGTCGGCTCAATGAACATAAAGAAGTATTTATTTAAAATTAACCACCATCAACTACCTATTCACCCTTTAGAATATTTGATCCTCAGAAATAATCTCATGATGATTTAGCACGGCATTCAGCGGTATGGTAGAAATAAACAACATAAATAAAGGTCTGACTTCTTTTTTTGATCTTCTACCCGGGTCCTACAGTTTGTTATGTAATTTCCTAATTAACACTTTCGTTTTATTTATTCATCAACGACGGGAGTTTTCGCAAACGTTAAACGTATGTTAAACCAAATTCAACAGATATTCAAAGACCAAATAGTGCATGAAGCGGCCGTTTCATTTGGGAAAAATAGTATTGAGTTTTTCGTATGATATGGAATGCCTTGCACCCAATATATCTAAAAACTAGACACTGATATTCATTCATTCATTACAGTAATCTACCGGTTAGAGGTAGGTTGTGATGAAAGTCAGAGAATATCCAACGAACTCTTACACGTGCCGTGCCCCTTCCACCTCTAGTATTTCTTTCTTCATCTCAGCGTAAGTCCTACCTTTCTTCATCCCGTCCATAAAACCTATTCTCTTCCTTCCCCTTCCCCGCTTACCCAACATCCTACCCTCTATCACGGTCTTCAGCAAACCATCGCCCCTCATTACCCCTTCCAGCCACCTACCCTGTTTTCCCCTAATCTCATCTATATGTTTCATGACTAACTAATTTAGTGAAAAATGCAACCTACGTTACTGGTACACGCATAATTTCCTAGTTGTAATACTATTATTCCTCGCCATTGTCTTTTGGAGTGTGAAACACTAATTTTAAAATTGAATAATGATGTTAATGTGGTTTTGGTTTTTCTGCAGTTGCTTTTGAAGCATTTTTTAAGTGTGTATTACCGTTTCCAGCATCTATTTAACACGCGTATCCCACTATTAGCTCCCTATTTGGTTTGCGTAGGGAGGGAGTTTTTACATTGGTTTGCACGCAATAATATGTTTTAAAAGTTCTTTGATTTAATGGACGCAAAGGCTTCACCCGAAGTCATCGTTTAGTTATGCATCATGTAGTCCCCTTCACGAATAGAATAAAAAAATAAAGTATGAAACGGTTCTCCAAGCAGAAACGTCGATGTGGTTTCCCAGGGTGGATTCCTCGAATTATTCCCGAGAAAGGCGTGGAAGGTCGAGTGCGGGGAGTTTGTGGTGTGAGATCGCCATCGTGATGAACGTTACTCCCCCTGAAATCCTTCTCCCCTCTCCCACTTTCACCCCACCCCTCCCACCGCCCTCCCCAAAGGGGTTAAAACTCCTCCTCCCACCCTCCCCCCGGCCACCCACCCACGCGTCCACCCGTTGCACACCTGCTCCCACCCCGATTCAGATCCTCCCCCTTCTCCTCCCCCCCTCACTCCATCTTAAACCCTCTCCTCCCCCACGCACGACGCACATGATGCATCAGTCTCCCCCATTCACATTCACTCACACACACACACTAAGACCCTTATCCTCCACTTCACACACGTCTCTCACCATCCGCCCGGGTATCTTTTATGGATGACTTACTTTCTTACGATACATTCTAATTTAAGTTAGATTTTTTTTTTAACATGGCACTTAATAAAGGAAATGATAGAGGTAATCTCAATGTGATGAGCCTAGGTTCATCATTTTGATAGGTTTTTATTATATTTTTCAATTTTCTCTCTTGGAACAATGGAAATCTAAAATACTTTTTCGTAGATTTTCGCAGTTTATTTTAACTTGTATAATATCTTTTGGTTTTCTGCGGTGTAATTACTTTTTTTTTGAGCAACAGTCTCACCGTGCTATTCTGCCGGCTTCGTCAGGCTTTCTGGATCATCAATCACAAATAAATAAACAAACTTTGGCGGTTATTATGTAACAGAATTAATTTATACTTGAATTTTGAAAAAGTAATTTTGCGAAGTTTTCTGTGGTTGTGGAAAATCATATGTTGGCCAAACAAAGAGATCCATGGGATGCAGACTGAAGGAACACGAACGGGCTATTCGAAAGAAAGATTACTTGGTATCACTCTGCCGTGGATGAGCACATGCTTTTAGAAGAAGGTCACAGTATAGACATCAAAAGGACGAAAGGTTTATGTAAAGAAAGCAGCTACTATCCACGGGTCATCAGAGAAGCAATTGAAATAGAAAAAAAGACCTAACAATTCAAACAGAGAGGATGGCTAGACTCTTCATTTTATGTGGAAAAGACTTATGCAAATTCATGTATAAATTAATTCTGTTACATAATAACCGCTGATGTTTATTTATTTATTAGTAGTTGTTGATTCAGAAAGCCTGAAAAAACCGTCAGAATAGCACGGCGAAACTGTTGCTCGAAAATAGTAATTGTACTGCAGAAAAACCAACAGATATTTATTCAAATCTAAAGGACTGTTTAAAAACATTTAACCACTTTTAAGTCTACTATCATTGACATTTATTACTTTAAGTTTGAACCTTGAAAGGGAACATTTTAACATAGCACGTTGGAATTAACCATTGGTGCGATATTCCACAGAGGAAAAATCATTCGCCTTGACCGGGATCCGGGTTCGAATCCCAGCCAAGGCGAATGATTTTTCCTCTGTGGAATATCGCACTTATGTGCACTTGCGGGTGACTCCGTAAAGGTAACTGCCGTGGCTAGTCCCGGTATCCTCAAATTAATCATTGGTGCTGATAGCTTCAACTGTTGATACCATTTCCTTCATATTCGTTTAGTTCCAATTTTCTGCTTACACCTCTCTGTATCTCTGAATATTTCTGTTTTATCTCCCGTGCACACTTTTTCTTTAGCTGATGTCTATGCGTTGCCCAAATGAAAGTCTAAGAGGTTTGCGAGGGTTGTCCATTCCTTAAATGCTCCTTAAATGGTTTCCCACCAAGTCCATTGCCAACTATTTACTGGCATTGATACAACTCCTGCGATTCTGAAGGAAGATATGAAATGAAAAATTGGGACAATTTTCGAGCGAATCTCGACTCAATAGCAACTGGTGCAGTTTTCATCAAATAAAATTTGACGTTGCGAAATTATTAATTGGCCGTGGATGTTTATAATTCATCAGATTAAAATATTTATACCGAAGATCTAGCATTTAACGGAATTGCATTAAAAAAGTATTTATTTAAGAAATATAGTTATACATTTAATATAATTCCTGCCGCACTACACGCGGAGTTTCTTTGCACAATAGGCGATAATTCTTATTGGTTGACTGCGTTTTTGGGAGACACTACGTTTGTTTTCAATAATAATTATTCATATCACGCCTAAATTCAAACTGAAAGGCCAATTAAGCCTCTGTTTGGTTAATAAATTGAGGTCTAAGCACTTTTTTGTCTAATGAATAAAAATTGCCGAGAGGAGATCCATACTTGAAAGATTCATGTACTCTTATCTCTCCTTGGTTAAAAAGAATTTAAAGAAATTTTTGAAATAATCTTCCATTAATTATTTCTCATTGCAATTTAAGGACGTTTAAACTAGATAATAGTAAAGTAATATTAACAATGCTAAGCAATCGCACGTCTGGTTAATAATTGCGTTACCTTATTGCAGACTGGTTGGTGTGACCTAAATTCAAGAAATTTATTATTAAAGTGATGCAAATCCGGCTGTAACATCAGAAAACCTTCCGCTGCATCACGATTTTACTCCTAAGAATGTTCTAAAGAGAAAATTGTATTACATATCTAATAATGTAATTACACGTCAAGTATCTGATCTTTTTAGGTAATTTGGAAGCAATGGAGAGAAACCTATTCTCATTTGAAAGAAGCCGAAAAATATACAAAAAAACTTTTCTCGCCGCTATCATAAAAATATTCTAAAATTCTTTTATCAATTCTCCTCGTCTTCATAGATCTTAGTTCCAAGCCCCTCTCAAATAGACCAGGGATAGCAGTAGGTATATGCGGGAAAAAGTAATGTTGGTGAAGCATTGCATTATATGTGACGCAGTATGCACCACTGATTTGGAAAAAAAATCATCACTTCCATTTTACGTAACATAAAATGATAAATCGACATTTTGTTACTATATAGGAGTGCTTATATTAGTCGTAATGTAATAATTTCAAATCAGTCAGTAGCTTGAACGAATATATTTGTTTGTTCACACATGCCCCATTTGGATGGAGGACTACCGGATTTCTAGTAAGCCGCTTCCATGCACCTGCCGAGGAAAAAGGTTGTTGGATGCAAAGTGGGTGACGACTCCTTTGCTGCCCGGCCCGAAGGCCTGCCCGCTTCTTACAGGTTCTTTTTCCAGGGCCGCCTGCTCTCCCCCGAGCGCACCCCCTTCTCGCCGCGGGCCAATTTTTTGCTCCCATATCCTTCCCGCTATCCCACCGGACGCCTTTTTTATTGAAACATCTACCGAGCCACCTCGAAGGGAAACTTTTTTTCCAATACCTGATTAAATGATTATAGTTGACTTATGCCCGGTCAGAATGCATTATAAATTTCGTTCCTTCCCTCAGCCCGACTCTTCCTCCCTTAGGGCGATGCCGAGTTTCATCCTTGCATGCACACAAACATCTCCCTTCCTTATCTCCCCCGCCCTCCTCGACTCCTCCCCGCTTCGGGCCCCGACTCGAGTGGGCGTACCCAATGCCCCCGCCTGGTGGATAAAGGGCCTTGTTTATCCGCTGCTTACCTCGCCCGAGGTGAAGAGGGAAAGAACGTTTTGTGGGCAATGGGACGAGAAGCGGATAGAGCAAGTGGATGCGTGGATGGACTCTTCGTCCTCTCCTTGTACTCACGTGTTCCCTGCGATGATCTCACAAACGAGGAGTCTTAATGAAGTTTGATTGGAAAATCATTTCACATAGAATTCGATGAACTTGACCTCATTTTAAAGAAAAAAAATTCTCATCTTTCCAATGATATCAAAATATAAACCCCTTGCCGAACTACTTTTCGAGCAGTTTACCTGAAAAGATAAGCTGTTTTACATGGGATAGATTACGGCTGTGTGCTCCAGAGGGAAAATATTGAAAAAAATAGGAATTTATAGCACTTAGATTTCGTCAAAAAGCTAACGGTGTATGTTTATCTCCACAATTTATAAAAATTGATCTATTACTCTCCGCAGTAATTTTTACAGAATAGCAAAAAACGTTCTGTTATGATGGCTTTTTAGCTGTACTGCGTGAAAAAAATGAGTCAAGCTAGAGACTTATATGGATATACTTATTAAATTGCTCAGAATGCTTGGCATATTAACTATATTTTTGTGCCATTTATATTTCAATATTTACTTCACACTTATTACATATACTAAATTTAAAATATAAAATTCGAATATGGTCTCCAATATGCCTAGGGAATTATTTCGCCCAAACTACCTTGCGTCGTGCAAAAACAGGCAGCGCCACCGCGTTTATGTAAAAAGGTCATCATTTTTAATGCATAGGTACCTACTCATCTTGAGTGAAAAAAGTTGATTCTCTTGTAGCACGAAGCACTATATGTTTTCAATGTCTACTCCTTTGAGCTGCCATTTTGGTGATATCTTGGTTGGTTGGTTTGGGCAAGTGGTCATTTTGCTGTGGTAGTGGGCTGAGGTCCTTTGCACCATTGAGGATGGGTGGGTTTGTTGGGAAAGGATTATTGGGGAATGGAGGAAAGGAGAAGACAAACCTGGCGTTGGCAATAGTTTGCTCTCAACTAAAGGTGCCAAAGGGATCAAGGTTTAACGTCCCATCCAATGGACGGAGTGCTATACTTTAAGTGCTCTCAACGTAGCACACAAGTAGGGACAGGAACACCAGTGAATAATCTCTGCCACCTCCGGGATTGGAACCTAGATCCTCAGGATGGGAAGCCAATACTCTAGCCACCACACCAATCCCACCCAATATGGTGATCGGGTTGGTGATATCTTTTGTCACTTCAACGGCTAATCCTCTGTGCAATACGACCAATTAGTGAATAAAATATTTTACGTTGGGATGTAGAAAGGAGGAGGAGCTGTTTTTATCACGTGAAGTATTTTCATTGATTTCTATGGAACGATACAGGGCTCTTCAAATAGACCAATAATTTTTCTAAAATATCAATAAATATTACTTAAGTTAATGCTGCTTCTTTTCCTCACCATGGTTGCGTCGTGAATATAACATTTGGGATTTTGAGATGATTTTCAATATTACGCTGTATATTTAACTGGATAAGAAACTATCGCCTTTTTAAGTAAGCTGAGTACCTAAATTAATTGGATTTAGACATGAAGTAATGACATGTGAAAATTAAGAATTATTTCCAGCAAACACCTCTTTATCCTGGTTTCCTTTTTAATCCCATTCTGACGGTATTCTCGCGTTTCCGTTTTTAATTAACTTTTATACCTCTTTTAAAGTTTTTTCCCTTTCTCGTGTCAAGTTTTTGCACTTTGCCTCTCTTAAATGGTGAGAAAATGCATTTTTTTAGCATGCCATATTATAAAATTCTTTCTCTTGATTTCAAGAACTTAATGTGCCAAAATAGTTATGTCTGCGGAGGCCTTTTTTCGCTTGAGGCTTTATCACTTATGTATGAATGTGTTATCATCTTGAAGATGAAAGCACTTTGAAATTAAACAGTTGTATACATATACATAGGCAATATTGAGGCTCTACTTATAGTATAAAATTGGTTTTCGTGTTTCTAGATGGTCCTACTAATTGTAAAATAAAATATGCCTTCCCTGTCAGGTAATATTAAAGAAGTTGAATGTTTAACTGGTACCTCGTTTTCTTGGTCTATGCCATTTTTCTATGCCCTGAATCCTCTGTGTTTGAATGATTTACGTTATTGTCAATATTTCTCTTCCAAAAAGTCGTCTGTTTATCATTACCATCAATGGATCATCTAGAAAAAATTGTGTTAGAGCTCATATCTAAGTGGAAATCTAAAATTTATAATGCAATTTATGACAGTTTAATGGCAACAATTATTTTGTTATAATTAAATACTAATGTTCCAAGGCAGTACAAGAGCAATGCGAATATGGCGATATTTGAAACCTAGTGAAGCAAAATGCAAAACTTTCTAGAATACTTTCAGACACCACTTTATTAGGGCTAAAAAAAGGTGTTACAAAAATATAAAAATGGGTTATTTAACTCCAAAATGTTGTTTCAAAGCTTTCATTTAACTTTCAAGGGCGTCAGTGACTGATTAGTGCGTAAAGCTGCTTTCAAAGTTGATAACATTGCAGTAATGCCTTGTGAAATATATTATTTAGAACAAAATATCTGTTAGAAATAATTCTTTCATAAAAATGTGGAAACAGAAAAGTTTACATCTAACGGAATTTATTCAAGATCTAGTAGATATCATCCCTTCTACTTATCAATAATTATATGCTGAAATACGCCGTTATAAAAGATTGTCTGGGAAAAGCTTCACATTCATAATAATAGTTTTATTTTCGAATTACGGACTTTATGACGAGTTAGAAGAAATAAGAATTGGAATCAGTCATAGATCAGAATCATAGCCTGCTCCTGATAAAATCTATGATTTAAGCGATGTTATTTTGATGGTATCTGACAAGGACCACAGCTATTTTATCGTTCATGATCAGACATAGTTCCGATACAACTCTGAAATTATGAATAACGACCTTTAAAAAAATAATAGGGGCCGGAGATATCTGAGTTGCTTTTATAGTAGCTGGTACTTCATTTCGTAGGCCCGGGATAAAATACCGGCAAAAAATACTGTAGTGATATTATACCAGTTGGACGTGATTAAATAAAAAGAGCATATCATATGCTGTGCATTAATTTTCGCGGAGCACGTTCCACCGTGAGTGTCATAATGAAATGGCCTTAAGCCATCTTCGTCTTGGTTTCTTGCCTTTTTTTATCCATACTTTTAGCTCTTCTTCAACAAAGAATTTAATCGATACTCTTGATATTATTTGTAGCCTTAATTTTAAACCCAATTTGATTACAGATTACAACAAAATGGGTCATTGTGGTGGTGGTCATACCAATGCAATGTGGCTATGGCTCAATATCTATAGGATTTATTACAAGATCTGGCATCTACATCTAGCAAAATAACACATCGTTACAATAGATATGGTCTTAGGAATCACTTTGTGAACTTGTTTCGAGTAAAACCTGATAAGAAGTAGTCTTAATAAAACCTAGTCTTCTTATTTATCATGCTTGACATTTTAACATTTTTCTTTGAAGCGAAAAATGGACAAGCAATCTTTGGGTAATTTAGTTAATTATTTTTTTAATTACATTTATTAGCTATCTTTAGAGAGTAAATAAACGTTTAATAAAAATCAAATTTGGATAAAGTTATATACTATACGGCATTAGTTGAGGCTAAAATAAAAATTTTATTTTAGCCTCAACTAATGCATTGCAAAAACTCTCAGATGCGTAAAATACTTTTGACTGTACGCAAAACACTTTTGCGTATTCTTGCTCTTTGCTTCTTGAGTCAAGACGGATGACGCTTTTAGAGAGCCAGAGCACAGTAAAGAGCGTCTTTCTTTTTTAATTTGACCTATTTTTTTCCGCTAATAAACAGATCAACATCAAGCCCTGGCCTTTTCATAAACACAGGCACGCAATCCTAAAGGTAGCGTATCACTCTAATGCACACTGAGTAATCCACGTTAAAAGGGATGAATGAATAAAAAAGAACCCCATCCTCTCATTCCTGAATTTCCAAGTCGGAGTTCCAAGCAAAAACCCTTTTTGAGACGAAAGAAGAAACTTTCCAATTCCATCTCGTCTTCCAGGGAAAACTAAAATACCAAATTTAGAGGTCCTGCGGAATGAAAACTGCGTAATTAAGTCTTTTGCCGTCACAAAAGGAAGCAGGGCTCGTTTTTTCTCCCCCTCTCTTACCTACTCCCTGTTTGGCCGCCTAATTTCATTTAAATTAATGAAGGAATTATTTTTAATGCCTCAAAGAAAAATGGCGTCGCAAAAGCATAAAAGAAGGGGAAAACAATTTCCAGAAAAAGAGGGAAATAACTTTTTCACGACTCCTGACTAACCCCTTATTACCCGGATCGCCGCTCAAGCGCTCTTTTCCTTGTTTTCTCTAATTTCTTATTTTTTTCACCTCCCTGACCCCCTCACTCCCTTTCTCCACCGAAAAGCTTTTAGCATTTCATCTTATTTCCCGCGACCATCCTGAGGGGGTGGAAAAATAATGAGAGACCCTCTGGGAGCCCTCCTACGCGCATGGGGTGCATATCCTAAGGAGGACGGGAGACGGACATAAAGAAGAGGATCATAATAAGAGAAGAGGAATAAAAGAGATGGAATGGAAAAGGGTAGACGAAAGAAAGAATCCTTGTTCTCTTTTCCTTTTTTTTTTCATTCATTCCCACCCTTACAAAAGCAATTACTTTGAAGCCCGGGCGGGCGGGCGGGGTGGGGTGGGGGGGGGAACACATTAAGGGCAGATCTCAATGCGGTACAAAATGAAAGAGGGTGAAGTTGAGGGGGGAGGGGGAGTGAGTGAGAGAGAGATGAGGTGAGAGCGAGTAGACGAGATGGAGATAAAAGTAGAGAAAAAGGGGTGTTCAGCTCGAGTCAAAGGGAGAAAGGAGACGGAGGAGGGGAGGGGGTTACGGGGAGAGTTGGGATGTGGATATGTGGAAGGAGAGGGGTGTAAAGTAAGGAGGAGGAGGAGGTGGATGTGAGGAGGGGTTGGGGAGGAAGTATGCCGGGGGGAGGAAAATGCTAGGTGGAGTGAGACCTCCGCGAGTCTTAATTGCTCGCTTTTCTGCGCAGTGCGACTTTTTACTAGTACCCTCTCCCGTGCCTGGAATGAAAAATAAAAGGATGCGACTCTGCCGGGAGAGTGGTGAATTCTCGCGGCTTAAGCCACCGCCTTGCGAAATCTTCCTCGGGTAAACCCCCGGAACCCTTTATAAAACCCCTGTAGCCGCTCGCAACCCTCCCACATAACCCTGCCCCTCCCCCCCGCACAACACCCCTTTTATTCTCTCCCCAGGCCAGGGTCCTACCCGTACCAAGTCTTATCCCCCACCTACTCCCGACCGACCGACTGCGCTCCCGCGCTCATCCTCAATTCCAGTCCTGCCCGCCCCACAGCCTCTCTCTCCCGAAAACCCTCAGCCAGCGGTGTGCCATACATAAACCCGCTCGAATACTACTCTCCGCACTTATTCCCCACCATCAACCACACTCTTCCTTCTTTTTCTTCCACTCCCACTCTGAGGGGCTCCAGCATCTCTTTCCTCGCTTTCCCTCGACGCTCCCAATGCACTCACACAAGCTCCTCGCGACCTCCTCCTCCTTCCCCTCCCCCCATCGTGGACCGATGGAATTTCGTCGCCATGGGCACACCCTCCCTCGCATAATTGACTCCCACCGCCGCCGCCTACCAAGGAGTTTTGAGAACGGCTCCGCCTCGTCTTGAGAACGCAATCTGCCCTGGACACAGATTGTGTGGACCATGGTACGCACATGAGGGAACATGTGCCGACGAAGAAAAGCCGTGAGGGGAAAATGGGTTGCAGAGTCAACTTCAACTCATAGCGTGCCCCGCATTCTGAAATAGCCATGTGTCGCTTTAATTATTCCTCGAGTATAGAGTAGCCATAAGCATATTTTCAACTCAAATCACTCCATTTACGCATGCGTAATATTGGATACATTCGGGTGCAACTTCGTCGAAGTAGCACATTCCTGCACAAGTACTGAAAAACCTTAAGTCATTTTCACGTAAATATTTATCGCATTGACCCAGGCTTTCGACTGTCTAGGCATAGAGAATGACATAATATTTGAAACCTAGGTAGTAAAAACAAACTTGAGGAATTTTCAAATTAATTCAATTAAACCTTCCCACTTTTATCAACTGGAACACTTTTTAGAAAATTAGACATAGTATAAGCAGTGTAAAAATGATGGAGAGGGACAAAATGATTTCATTCCTGATGAATAGGACATTTTAAAATTAATAACATCAAATCCATCAAAATATAATGAAATAAAAATAATTTTCACGTCAATATTCATCGCATCGACCCAGGGTTTCGACTGTCTACGCATACAGAATGACATAATATTTGGAACCCTAGGTAGTAAAAAAAGCTTGAGAAATTTTCAAATTTATTCAATTAAATTTATCAACTGGAACATTTTTTAGAAAATTATACATAGTATAGGCAGTGTAAAAATGATGGATTGTGACGAAATTATTTCATTCCTGATGAAGAGGACATTTTAAAATTAATCATCAAAGAAAACTCTTCCTGCAGCTCCCTTGAATAGAATTCGCATCCTTCGCACCAGACCACAAGGGCTGCCAATCAACCGACCCAAACAAAAGCCTTACCGGGAGAAGACTCTTTCAATTCGAGCAATATTCTAATATCTATGTTTAAATTATTTGCAAATATTTTTAAGGACAGCTTTGAATTATAATTGCTTTTACTCGCTACCACATATTTCATTCAGAAATAGTAATTATTTTGGATTTCTAGAATACATATACATGAACTGCATTTTTTTTACCTATGGAATTTTCTATTTTAACTAATTCTCTACTAATTATTCCTGTTTCACATGTTCGAGACTCATCTCCGGTAGCATTGATTAATTCAAATCAGGGCTAACATTTTGATTGATAGAAGCACCAATCTTTCCAGAAGTATTTTTATCAAAATTTTTCATGTAATGTGAAACTCGTTTTTATCGAAACCTCCGATGTTTTGTCGGTAACATATTTGTTTTCACTCCTTTCTCACATGCTTTCCAGCTCTTCCACCGTCTCCTCTTGCCTTTCCCTTTGCGCCCTAGAGCACTTCTTTCAAGACGCCCTTCCCTTTTCTTCTTCTTCTTCGTCTTCTCACGCCCACCGCACTAAAAAACCCCGAGACTACGGCGGATTCATTCCCGAGACCAAAATGGCGGATTCCTTTTCCCTCGCCAGCCCAGCGCCACCCCCCCTCCCCCCGCAACCACCCTCGCACTCCCACCTCCCTCGTCTCCTTCGCGGAACCGGGAGTTCTTGCATATCCTTTACGACGAGAGAAAATTCTGCTCCAATCCCCTTTTTCTTTCGCGGAGGTACTAATTACCACCTCTCCCCTCCTCTTGCCCTTCCATCCCCGTGGGCATGGGGAGTTGCGAGGGCTGGGTGGAAGGGGGTAGTGGGAGGGAGGTGGTGGAAGCTAATCTCTCCTCTACCTCCTCCTTCCCGGCATCCCCCGCGGGCCCCACCCCTTCCCACAATCCCCCCGATCTCAAACTCCCGTCGCCCTTACTTCACTTCTTCAAGCGCCCGCTACACAAGTTTAATTTTTTTGCACCTTCAACGGTGGATTCCCATCTCATTTCTGACGCTATTCAAATGGAGAACGTAAGATGGATACATTAAGGATTCAGGCTGGAAATTGTAGAGTTGAAGTTGCTTTTTCACGGGATAGCAATGGAATCTGTGCTCCCAAATGGGGTCGCTAACTCATATAATTTTCAACCATATGTAACTCTTGAGTTCATTTATTGCGTAGTAAAGTCTGGAATAGTTGGGCTTATTTCTATTGAGCTGTTTTGTGAAAAATGCAGAAGGAGCGTTAATTCTGCACGGTTATGAGCCTTTTTCGATTTGTATAGTCAATATTTCGAAACATATCAGCTGCAAAGCAAATAATTGTACTTTGAATTGTACTTTGGCTTTGGTGGCGGTGGGGTAAAGTCCTCGCCTGCCAATCCTGGGGTCATGAGTTCGAGTCCCGCCTGGGTGGGTTTTTCTCCACCCAGGGCATAGATCTATGTCAAATTATGTTGGTTCATTCCCTGAAAAACCAGATGACATGCCAAGGCTATTGGGTTTCCAGGGGCATACGGGTCAACAGCATCCTCCGGAATACTAAAAAAGGTAGAAATTTTCGAGGAGACTCCCATATTTCCGTGAGTTAATTTATTTGTTGAGTACAGTTCTAGTCATTATTACGAAGAGTGCGGAATGAGGATTTAACTTGAAATAACTATTTCTGAAATCGAAAGGTGCGGATGTTTCAAGAATTTAGGAGTAGATTCTTAGCTTCTCTTGTAGATACTTTTCTGTGGTTATATCGTAGACTCTTTAATGTCTTCACAGGTAGATACTATTCGGGGTACAGAGCTGAAGGAGATTTGGCAAGTAATGAGGCTAGTTATGAGGAATATACATATGTAGTTCCACGCTCAATAAATATTTTTGCTAAATACATATTCTTAGCGATCAGTTCAACTTGAATGCCTATAAATAGCCAGTATCTCTTTATTGAACAAATTACGCTTGGAACCAGACTCAATCCCTTCCCCAGCCGTAAGATCTGCATTATTTTTGGCTTCATGTAATATAAAAATATAATTTAGCCAGCCGCGGCCTGATTCTTGATGGTAAAAATTCAATAGATTGAATTCTTATTGTTTACATCAGTTGAGTATTACGCTTAGGGCCACACTGGAGATGCAGTACTAAACAAAAATTTCTTTGGCAAATGTTTTTGGTATATTTCAAACAAAATTGGCCTATTAGGATGTTATGTTTTTCTTCAATTAATAGGAATATTTATGAGTACAGAAATTCAGCATTCAGAAAAAAACAGCTCATTGCCATTCCAGTGTGTCACCTACTGGTGGCTTGGAAGACTGGGACTAATATTATGGGGTCTCCTGCGATGATTTCACAGACGAGAACCGAGACTGATGAACAAGAGAGGACATCTGTACACGATTTCTCGGCGAAAGGGTAAAACAACCACTCTATATGGTATTTCTTGACTTGAATAACGTATTGATCACGTGAAATTGAATAAAATGTTCAAACTGCTAGAAAGAATATGAATTAATTTCAGTAACATAAGAATAATCCGAAAAATCTATGGCAACCTAACCACCACGATGAAAATGAGTGATGGAAGATAATCCAAAGTTAAAATGATCAAAGCAGAGACTAGGATGCAAACTTTCACAAGGATTTTTCAGCATACAATATACCTGGAAGAAGCAGCCTAAGAATCCCAATAATGGGGAATCAACGGAACTAAGGTGGGCGGAGAAGAAATCATCATGCTTTGTTTCACCGATGACATCTCCATGGTAGAGAAGCCAGAAGTACCGCAAGCATCCTTGAGGAAAATAGACCGACTATTACAAGAATAAAACATGAAGATGAACGGGAAGTAATGGAAAATACTACCGTACGTACCGCAGATGATGGCAGACATAACGCTGCAAAGAGAAGTCCCAACTAGTGAAATCCGTCTTCTACCTTGGAAGCTGCATGATTTGGAATGAAAGAAGTTCAACGGACGTCAAGCAATCACTGAGGAAGCAGTCAGTACCTGAAAACATTGATGAGATTTTAGTAATTTAATAATTTTCAATTATAATTATCTCTGCATTTAAGTGTCCTTATCATTTGTTGGGAAAAGTTTTTTTTGTGCGAGGATATTTCTTATGCGAAAGTACAACTTTGTTACCAAGTTTTAATCCTTAAATATAACTGAGCACAACGTAGATAAATGTTTAAAAAGGAATCGCATTAAATATTGTGGAACGTTAAATTATCCATTGGCGTTATGCTACTGGAAACCTGACGAGGATTACCATTGTTGCAAATTCATTTGCTAACATATTACCGTTGACCGATTAGGGCGTGCTCTATTGACGGCTTTTATTTGGCTTGCTGTGGTTGAAAGGTAAAAACTGCGGTTGATGTCTATGAGGCGGATCTGTTGCGTTAGAGTAGGGCTAGGGTGGGTGAGGTGGTGATAAGATGTGGGCGCAAGAGAGGAAATCCTGAGGAAAAAGACGAATTTTTCGGGGGTACTGCGGTCGTTTGCACCAGGCTGGTGAATGGAGGTCGTGTTTTTGGGGTGAAGCGGAGATTTTGAGGAAAAACGGACTCGAGCAGCAAGGCTTCGTAGGTGGGAAGGTCTGGGAAGATTGGATTTCGGGAAGAGAGAGAGAAGGGGGAAGGATTTTTCCTTCGACTTTTTCGTTTTCGAGGTTGAGGATGGAGTGCCGAAGCAGAGGAGAGCGAATCAGGGGTGGGAGGGTAGGAGAAGGGCTCGGGAAAGAAGGGCCCGGTTGATTTATGACCTTCCCTCAACTCCCCTTCCCGCCCTAATCACCCCCTCCCTAACCCTCTTGCTTAATTCGGCGATCGCATTTCTCCTCCCTCGGCGAAAAAGGAAGCAGCGGCCTCGGCAGGCGGGCGGGCGACGGCTAGAGCCTTGAGGAGGCGTTACGGTGGCAACGAGGATTGGTGGGGAGTGAAGGGTGGTGAGGGCGGGAAAGGGGGCTTAGTTGGGGGAAGTGGTGAACTTTGAGGGCGGATTAGGGAGTCAGGAGGAGGGGTGGAACAGGGATCGGGTTAGTGTGGTGGCAACAGCTCTGGTTTCTCATCCCGAAGAACCGGGCTCGAATGAAATTAGTGTGTAAGAATTTTAAAATGACTTTCCATACTTATATGTGTGCCTTGAGAAAAATTGCTCATGTGTTGTGTGATACTTCACACACTGTCGATTGCTCTGTGTAGTGACCGATGGGAGCGCGAACTTTCCACTTTAATTTAGTTGCGGTTGAAAGTTGCAGTTATAGAGTGAAAATTTTGTTTGACGTCCATCACGAATGTGAGGTGGATCTGTATCGTTAGAGTACGTTCTGGTGACTCCGTACGTCGTATGAGAGGGAAGACTGTCGACCAATTGGTGCATTTCAATATGAATGGGCCAATACCAGCACGGGGCTTCTGTCCAACCTCTCTCCATTCCATATTTAACATTTCCCTCGTCGCCCTACCCACCTATCATTCATGCTGTAAATATTTTCAGTTGTCGATCACCTTCCTAATTAACCAGCCAAGGCGTTGTAATGCTTCCAAGTAGGTGCAGGGCAGGAAAGGAACAGAAAGCGATCGAATCGGTGAATTAATATAAGTAGAGAAGTGTCTGTGAACACTGTTACTACACCATTTTCTATTACGGTACTTCATGCTCTATTTGGTTTCATCTGAGGGTGTTTGTTTGTTTCGCTGTATTTGAAATTAAACTCGAAATGATGCGGTCATTTTGCACTATCTTAGAAGGAGGCAGTGATAAAAATCTGATGCGGAAAGGCGTTTTTATTTTAGGTTTTAAGCCACCATAGAATAAATGCCAAGAAAAAGTTGCTTCTTCTACAGATGGAGTTGGCGTGTGGGCGTATTACCAGTAGTCATGTCAGTAATATATATACCTAATATTAGTTGTAACTTTTACATTGCATAAGCTCACTCTGTTGGGGTATGGCGAAGCCTCTTTTGGGCCGTCAGCAAAAGGTTTACTCGCCGGACAAAGTCACAACAAGCACAAAGCGCGAGTAGTGTGTCATGGGTCATCTATTCTTCACGGAAAATACCGTTAGATAATGTGAAGGGAAAAATGGGTTGATACTGTCGTTCCTGGAGTTCCGTCGTTATGCAGTCCTGACTGGTTTGTATAAAAATGAATAATGAAAGTTCATATTTTATTCAACAAGGGATTCCAAGGAATGCATAACTGTTACTCATGCATTTACTATCATTATTTCTAAGGCATTATATTACTCCGTTAGAGCAGTAGAATATGTGCCAGAGGACTATTAAATGTGCGAGAAGGAGGGGAAAATGAGCATACGAGAAGATGGGAAGAGAACGTGAATTGAGTATGTCGTAAAGTAAGTAGATTGTTGAGGAATTGAAGAACATTGGAAGATAGATTAAGCAATCATTTTTTAGCATTTCTGTATAATTTATTGTGATAACCATTAAATGGTTAGTTGTTACTATTATATAAATATTTCTTACGGTTTAACTGTAAAAATATTGACCTCTGAAAACTAATTTTTTCATGAAGTATTAAATAACTTAAATATTTCTTAAATGCGTAGAGAAGTTGTTTTGATCTGATAGTTTATTGTAAAAAAGTGAGGTATATTTCACAAAAATGAAATATAACAACATGATCTTTATCATGTTTTGGATTCATTATGATTTATACCTAAATGAAGAGAACGAGTCCATGGACGGGGAATGGATGAGCGAGAGAATTCCACCGAAGGAAATATACCAGGGATATTTTTGAGGTGTTTGGAGCCTTAAGGCGGAAGGAGTGTAGAAGAAGGAGCCAGAGCAAATGAAGTGGCCGGGTCGGAAGGGTTGAGGAAAATAAACCGGCTAAAACTAAAATCTGCGATGCGGGGAAATGCATGGAAGTCTCGCCGCCAGGAGTTCGTCGAGGGAGGTACTTGAGGATGATGACGATATGAAGATGAGAGGTTGTGAGAGGAGGGGATAGCTAGTGCAACAATGGCGCCCTTTCCATCGCCGTTTAGACGATAATCACCGATCCATAAGCACTTCCACTCACATGAAGGGTGCGCGTCCTTCCCCGAGTGGAATATAAAGAGTCGCTGCTATGAGGACTTCATTCAACGTTCCCCAGTTAGGTCTCGGGTGGACGGCACGCATCACATGAAGCATTATAACGAGTGAAGTGGCAGTGCCGTGAAGTGGCGCGGAATGTGATCTCGCATTTATGAACGAGAAAGGTGACGTGAAGTATTGAGGGTGAATGAAGAGAAATTTCGAGTTGCTCAAAAATTTTAAAGCTCTCGTCAATGGCTTAATAGAAACATATTCGAAAGAGATGGAATATTTGCTAGTCGTAGTCATATACTCAGACCATCGAGTGGTTATTTCATGAGTGACTCATTTGAACTGTAATCTATCGGATCTGGTTGCATCAAGCCATACAAAAATCAGGTAAACAGTTTCCGTCTAAGTTATCGTGTGTGAGAGGAGAACGAAATATTACTGAATGAAAATGAACGAGGACCGATGCTTAAAATGCAAGGGTATTCTGCTAAATATGCGGTTAAATTATGTTGTTTTCTTACTTATGCACTTATCTGGGAGTATTTGAAAAATTATGTAATATGTTTTCGGGATTAGGTTTTGATATCATTTTAGAATTCCGTGCTCTGAAGTGATACACAATGTTTCATTCCTGTGAGTAGGTACTAAAAGGTTCATATGGATACCATTTATCTCGAAAAGTTCAGTCAAACCGTGCGAGAGATATGTGTACCATCTACTGGTACCATTGTATATTTGTTTTTTATTATTACCGGCACTCCGCATCACTATGTTCAAGAACGAGAGTTATAATTATCAGTTCTTTATCATATCCTCCTTTACTAAATTTATTTTGCTCGTATTAGTTTTTATCTTATTTTAATGTTAATTCATCGAACAAAGCTATAACTATGATGCAATGGCATAATCTTAATTAATATTAAATGGGAAATATTTTCATTTTTTTCGTATTAAAAACAAAACGGTCCGTGAGCGCTCTAATACATGGTACAGTTTTTGTTTCGCTTCAATCAGAAAAAATGAGATGCTTTATTTCTGAAGAAAAGGAAAGGGACAATATCCGAGTTTTACTCAAAACTCAATGGCATGAAAATATCTCCAAATTTGCCAAAGTATAGTTTTCAGTCAATTATGTTACGATTATGTAACACTTTGCTCTTGCAACCTAACTCTGATGTTTCTCTATACTTTGAAGATAGATATTCAATAGCTTTGCACAGTTTTGAGGCGGAGTGGTCGAGTATAAGGGCCGTATTCTCAGTCGTCCCTGCAGGGCTCGCCAACCCTGTATACGTCATCCTGCCCTACTGCCGGGTGTAAAATACCCTATTACGTCATCAGAGCGGCAATTTTTAAAGAGAACGGCCCCTACTCGTGTAGGGTAGCCTGTAGGGTACCCCGGGCAGGGCTACACCCTACATAAATATGGCTGCTAGATTCCGTCTGCTGCGGTGAGAATCAGAAAAGAGTTATGGTGAAGGTGGTGTAATGTGAAGTAATGGTGAAATAAGATTTGGTGTACTAAGGCTGAATGTTTGCGAAAGATTGGTGGGTAGATGAGGAGATCAAAAGACGCGAGAATGCTGGAATTAAAGTTGTCGGTGTGAATCATATCAAGGAATGTTTTTTTGTCCATGGAAGCCGAAATATCTTCGTACAAAAGTGTACTATTCCCTGCATTATTACGTTGCGAAGAAATTGGGGTATGCATGGAGCAATGCGTGAGTATAAGATGAGCGAAAGTGGTTTGAGAGGATAAGGCATTTTGGAGGAAATTATTTTTAAAAAGAGCGTTAATTAATCAATGCATGAATTTGGCGGAGGTGAAGACGGTTTTTAGGATAGGGTAGTATGGAGATAATTATCATAATTTTGCCAGGTTTCTAGGTCTAATGCTGAAAATTAACTCATTGACTGTGTCTACCCAGAAAAGGGACGGCGGTGTATGTATGAATGGCACTTACAGCATGAAGCCAACGCGTCGTAAAAAAACAACCTTTTTTGATCTATGTACAGTTCTGTTAAAAAATTCGTACCGCCGAAAATTTTGCTCTGTAGTAACCCATAACGTCAGGCTAAAATTTTAGCACACACCTATCATCGCAAAGTATTCGGGGAAAGAAAATTTCAAGGGCGATGTATTTATGCGCAAACTAATACTAATTAATGTTTTCATTTTAAAGTAGTGAACTTTTTAGAGTATCCAATATCATAATAAGTTCTTTCGCTATGCTTGGAACTATATGACTGCGCGCTCTTTGATTTTCCATTTTTTTTTCTCGATAAACAAGGGAAGCCGTATTCACTTCAAATACTTTCGTATTAAGGTGGTTCCACCGTAAAATGACTAAAATGTCATTTTATTCATACTCTGTCTACTTGTAGGAAAGTTTGTCCTCTATCTGATATGAACAACAAAATAATACCTTTCCACGCTATTTTATTCTATAATTGAACTTGAAATTACATGGTGTTCAATGGGGGAATGAGAGAAACACGGGGAAAAATAGTATTTTTCCATAAAATATAAATGCCATTTTTGCGAAAAACTATTTAAAGAAAGAAATAATCCAGAGAAACAGAATAAATATAAAATATAGGCATCGTACCACCTTAATTCTTTCGTTATTAGGGAATTACTGCCGTAATTTATTTCAAAATGCGGTATTTCGTAGGAAATGGCGCTGCATTCGGCTCCTATGGCTGGAAAAATGTATTCATTTAAAATACATTCGTGGAATAATCTGCATTTTTTCTACTTTACTTTTGGTTTTCTGTAGGGTACGTATTTCATCAGTGAAAGCAGGATTTTTTGGACAAAATATAAAAAACGTGAAATTAAGTATTTGTATTGACTCACACAGTCGCGGCGGAACCTCCTTAAATTAGCTCGTTGCTATTTTATTCCAATATTGGAATGCCTAGGAAAAAATCTTTCGATCCACTCAATCATGAACTTCAGCCAGTACTCAATTATAGTTTCGCGGTGGAAATTGGATTAAATTTCTTTGTTTCCATAAAAGTAACCTGATGCTAATAACTTCAATTTTCTAGTCTCTCAAATGCCTCTTTCAATCTACTCAGTTAGTGAGTTAACTCTATTAGCGAGGATCTTTGCAAAGAGGCACCACCCCTTTGGTCCTTCCAATCTTTCCTGAGAGACAAATAATAATTCCGAACCAAAGAAAGCCCCTTCCATCACCCTCGCTCGAGGAAAGGCCCTTATCTGCCAAAAAGTGACAATTAGCCCAGGAAAATTAGGTTTTAACCTGGAAATAATTAATAACAAAGCTGGACCTTATGAGATGTATTCAGGACCCCATTGAGATGAACATATAAAAGTCCCAAGCGCTCCCAGGTGGGATAACGAAAATATCCTGGAAAAACCTGGAAATACTGGAGTTTTCCTGGAATTCGTGCTGTTCGGTAACTAGAAGAGCTAGAGAGGCGTTCTTTTTTCCGGCACACCTGTTTTTAGTATTCTACATTTGTAAACGGCGTCCGGTACCCCCCCGAGGCTCCCTTTCTGATCCCAGTCCATTAGAAGGTCATGAAGTGCAACATCATGTGTTAAACTCGTCTTAAACCGTAACTTGCCGGACTACTAAGCTGCGAAACGGCATTACTAGAATTTATTTCGATACTTGACACAAGTATAAACTTTCTGAGTACCAATACATGCAGCAGCACTCCGATCCTGTCGGCCTACTAGGTGCGAGGAGGGCCTGATCGTCTATAGGCGATGCTCTGATGCCTTTAAAGGGTACCATTCGCTCGAGTATTCGACTCTCCTGGAGAAAATTGTGGTTGAGCTATGACTCTTAACCTAATTTTCTCTTTTGTAGCCGTCCACATTCTCCATCACGCCCACATCTTAAACCCTTGCAACCTATTCTCTACCTATTCTATAAGTGTCCTATTCTATAAGAGTCCAAGTTTCTGCACCATAAAACGTTACACTCCATACTAAGCTCTACGCTAACCTTTTTTTTACACTCTTACATGGAGTTGATGGACTATGTTGACATATGACTAACAAAAACCTTTGGAAAATTGCCACGGCCTGGATCGTCATCATCTCATGTTATACCGAAAGGTTGTTTAGAATGAAAAGTTCTCGGGTTAACCACCGGATAATAGCGGTATTCGGCACTGATGTATCGATAGCGTAGTCTGCCATCTTCATCCGCGCGACTGTTCACCTTGAAGAAAAAAGTAAACTACGCTATCGAACCGTCAGTGTTGAGTAACACCGCCATCCGGTGGGAAACCCGAGAACTCTTCATTGTAACTATTCGTTGGAAAGCATCAGAGCTTTCAAAAGATTAGTAGATTATATTTACAGTCTCTACGTCAACTACCTCTATAACACTTGTTATATGCATGCTCGCAGTAGACGGCAAAATTATACAGCAGTAAATAAAGTTTAATTACCTTTGCATATAACTGTCTTGATATTGAAATGTGGAATACTAATTCTGACAACAAACAACAAAAGACTTAAGAGTGACTGGATGCTTGAACGAAAGAATATGAAAGAACCGACGTATAGGGATAGAAGCAAAATCTAGGTGAAGGTATTTCAGGTCTGCTAAAAACCGGTGATCAAGTTAAATAGAAACCACGGGCATTTGCCTTGCCGGGTCAATTCACAGACCACCACGCTAACCAAGGCTTCCTGATTTCTAAGGCAATTTGAGATGATTTGAGAAGGGAACTAGAATTTCAGGCCATAAATCGATCAAGAATCACACTGGTAAGGGAAATATGGACCTCTAAGAAGGCACTAACCACGGGGATAAGTCCTGTAACATAACTTATTCCGTGATTGGCTACGTACGTACGTTTCAGGTCTGCCGAAAACCGGTAATGGAATAACGTAGAAATTGCCTTCAGAATCGGGATGACTGGGTATCGTGGTGTAATGCGCTTTGGCCCGGCAAGCCAAAGGTTCGATCCCTCGTCCAAGTTGATTTTTTCCTGAAGCAATTTATACGCAAAATCTAGAATTTATAGAGCTACTATAAGATCACTAATGACATAAATGGTGGAGACCTGGCCAGACACAGCAAGAACAAGAAAACTCTTGGAGAGTGGTGAGATAAAAGTACTGCGGAAAATCACCGGTGAAATATTACTGGACTGAGAATGAAATGAAAATACAAGAAAAAATTGCAAAGTAGTACTTACACATTAACAAGTGGACCTTAAAAAAAGCACGAATGGAGTGATATATTAATCATATGGGCGAAGAAAGAATGGTAAAAATAGCTCGTGATAAGTTACCGTTGGGAAAAAGAAGTGTAGGTTGGCCAAAAAAAAGATGTTGTGATCACCCTAACGTCGAGCAAGACTAAAAGGCGAAGGGATGAAGAAAAAAAACAGGCCATGCGCCTACTTTATAGAAGGAAGAAGAGGATTAACATCAACTACTCACTTGTGGATTGCTTTTGAACGCTCCTACTCTTGACCACATGACTCCCCGTCTTGGAGTTTTCTTTGAACGTTCTCAATCGTAACTATCCATTTTCCATCCATGAAGTTTCTTTTACGGTGTACCTATTTAGCGGGATATCTCTACATATAAAATTCAATGAATTTCGTCTCATTAAAAATGAGGGAAGGAAGGATGCTGAAGGCCGTGATTGAGGGGAAGATGTTGGGTAAGCGGGGATGGAGAATAAAAAGAATATGTTTTATGGAAAGGGGCGAAGAGAGGCATAGATAGCGTGTGATGAAATTAAGAAAGAAATTGCGTAGGTAGATTCAGGCCTACGCCTGTAACAATCATCAGCATTTTTTATCGCACTTCAGTTTAAACCTACCGTTAAGTTATATTACTGTAATGATGATTTACAAAGAAAAAAGCTCATCTTCAAGCTGATATAAAAATATCAGCCACTTATCGCAACATTTATCGAGATATTTGCAAGAAAATATAGGACGTTTTCTATGGGATTTGGTGTGGCTGTGATCTCCACGGAGACTTAAGAAATGAGGAGTTTTGAGTTACAGATCACGCAGTAAATGTAACGGTGTGTAGTTTATGTTTTTGCAACTATTTTCAAAACTTCTTCACGGGATACTATTTAAAAAATAGTTTTTAAAAACTCTGTATTGACATTATTTTCAGAGTAAGTTGTGAAACTAAGAACTCGTTTAAGCTTCAAATACGTAAATGTTGTTTACTATTGAGAGGTTCAGTCATAAAAAATAAGTTATGGGACATTAATATTATTATACTTACTTGAAACATACTAAAATAGCTCTAATTTTTTAATAAAATTTTAATTTGAATGAAAATGTGTTAAAAAAAATAATTATAACCAATGTTCCGCAACTTATGTCTCCAGACGGCATATGTTAATTGTCTCCTGCGTCTTTTTATGTGCTCTAATTGTGGCCTTTATCGACATTGGCGAGTCTACATATCTCATCTTTCTTGACAGTCGGCAGTAGGTATTGGTGATTAATAAATGGACTTGGCTCGCTTATTCGCGTACATTCGCTTAGTAGTCCAATATTATTTGGACGTACCCAGATAAATCGCTTAGAAGTAACTTGGGTGAACTCTACCAAACTATTCAATGATGGCTTGAATTTTTTTTCGACATTACAGAAGCGAATAACGCTGAGAATGACATGCCAAATACTCGTCGCAAGTTTTGTGACTTCTAAAAAAGTTCATAAAATTATAAAAATTTTAATTCTGTTAATTTTTATTAAAAAAAAGAGATCAATCAAATTTTAACTGACAAAAAACTGCAAAGCTTAAAAAAATCAAAACACATTCAATGTTGTGAAATTTTATTTGTTTTATCTTTACCACTGGAACTGGACTTCATTTACCACTGTTTTTGTAGACGACCGGGCACTTCTCGCACCTCTTAGGGGTGCTGCTGCAAGTATTGGTACTCAGAAAGGTTATACTTGTGTCAAGTATCGAAATAAATTCTAGTAATGCCGTTTCGCAGCTTAGTAGTCCGGCAAGTTACGGTTTAAGACGAGTTTAACACATGATGTTGCACTTCATGACCTTCTAATGGACTGGGATCAGAAAGGGAGCCTCGGGGGGGTACCGGACGCCGTTTACAAATGTAGAGTACTAAAAACAGGTGTGCCGGAAAAAAGAACGCCTCTCTAGCTCTTCTAGTTACCGAACAGCACGAATTCCAGGAAAACTCCAGTATTTCCAGGTTTTTCCAGGATATTTTCGTTATCCCACCTGGGAGCGCTTGGGACTTTTATATGTTCATCTCAATGGGGTCCTGAATACATTGTATTAACTCGTAAATTAAACTTGTTACGTAAATTTGGAAATGCTTTGTAACTGGATTCGTATACTTACTGCATATTCCAAGCGAAGCCAAGTACTTGGTTTGAGTAGCACCGCGAGCGGAGGAGAGGATGCTAGGTGTGGAGGCTCCTCCCCTCCATCTCATTTAGGTGTTCAACTCTTCCCCCCGCTGCCCGCCCCCACCCCCTCTCCCCCCGCACGGCCGGTCCGCGACTTCTTATTTCGGGCCGCGACGAGAAGTGTTTTGCGGGAGAAGAGACGAGAGTCAGCGGGGGCGGCGGAGAGGGGCCCCTGCCCCCTTCTCCTCCTCCAATCGATATCGAGGACTCGTCCGCCGTCTCGGAATTGTGAGCTGCGCCCCCTTGAGGGAGAATAAGGAAACGCCGCGCCGCAACCTCCGCGCGGACCCCCCCCCTCACCTCCGGGCGTCTCCTTGGAGATGACCCGCTCAACCCCTAGAGGAGAATCCCCTGAATTCTACGAGTCAAAAAGTCCTGGCGATGTCACCGCCTGAATCCCAGTGATTTCTCCTCGCTACCTGTGAGAGATGTGGCATTGAATGAGTGTCCACATTGAGAAGTAAAGCCACATTGACACACCGGTTCCCGTATGATTACCGAAGATAAGCAATGTTGGGCCCGGACGGCGGTTGGATGGGTGACCATGCATACCTTCACTTTGGCGCTCTTTTCCCTTGTCTTCATGTGGCAGACAGGCATGGGATTGGCACAATGGACCTTAGTGCCCGGGCTCCTGTCGAAGGCTCCCCGTACAAACAATCTAAGGAGGAAATTTACATGCTATGTACAAGTATGTGAAGAAAGCACTCTCAAACAAATATTATTATTGTCATTTTGTGGAAAAAGTCTTCAAAATCCACGTTTTACACGATTTTCGATTATTTTCGAATACTTCTTGGCCTGGTACCTTGGCTAATGATCGCTACACTACAGCTCCGTTAGCCATATATTGAATCTGAAATTACACCTTTTATTCTACTTACCGATTCCAACTTAGATTAAATAATGAATAATTAGACATTTATTATCGACCACGCTAATGTCATTTTCTTAGCTGTCGACCACTGAGACTTCGGTAATGTTTATTTATGAAGACATCGATAAATATGGACAATACCTCAATAATTTTTAACTAATAAACATAATTAAAGACATCAAAATTCCACGATGCATTTTATTCTTTTTATTTCACTTCCGGAAATAACTCAAGAACCAATATTTTCTAATCGTTGATTCTTTCAAAACATGAAAGTTATTTATAATGTTCGATGAATATTTTTATATCGTACGTTCATCGTAAATGGCTAAAAATATTCGTATTCTTTGGTCGCGTTTCTCGTGCACAACTCCTCACTTTCTTTCCCTGTATTCAAGATTCCTGATTTCCTGTTCCCTGTTTCCATGAAGACTTCATTTATCATCGACTTTTGCAAACATTATTTGGTACTGCGATGATCCTGAATGAAACCTCAAGTAGATTATGTAGGTACAGGACGTATTTTTGCTCAGCCTAAAACAAAAGTCGAAATATCTTGCATCTCTTGAACTCTATGTATGTCATATCTGGTGTTTCCCTTGCGGATAACAAATTTTAGGTGTTTTTGGGATTCACTCGGGACACCGGGTTAGGTAATTAGTAGCTGCCAACGTTTCAACTGAATATCGTATGAACAGCACTCGTACTCAACGTTAACGTTTAACGTGAAGAGTAGATCCCCAGGCATCAATACCCTGATTATAAAGGAAGAGTCTTCTGTCGAAACGTTGGCAGTAGCCAATTACCTAACCCGGTGTGAATCCCGAGAATACCTAATATTTGTATTTAAGTATTCACCCCTTTAAGTAGTAGTTTAAGATCACAGGGCTTCCCTGGATGTATATTTATACTTGCCGTATTCACTACCGTTATGCATCTAATTCAATCCCCAATGTTAATGCTGAAGAGGTCTGCCAATGAGTGCTGTACTTATTGGGAGAGAATATAGGTGGGGTATATGTTAACCCCTGTTAATAGCTCATTTTTTAGTTTCATTTTGAATGTGTTATTTGCAATATTTCAAGGAAATAAGAGTATGTAAAACTTTTTCCACTGGCGATGGATTTTCGAAGTGTAAGTATATTATTTATTATTTCAGGTGATTTAATTTACATTACCTATCGTGTATTATAAAAAAAACAAACTATGAAATGTCTCATGTGGCAGCTTAGAAATAAAGCTGTTTGGCATTTATTAATTCAGATTTGTGGAAAATAATAATACTAATGACTGGATGTATGAAGTAGATTACCATAAATAACATATGCATTCACATCGTTAACATAAATTCTATTTGCTGATAGAAATAAGAATTGTTACGCACACATTTCCACATTGGGATCCCGCTGAAAAACTTCGTCACCGCCCAAATATTAACCCAACACCAGGATGGGAAGTCAGTACTCTAGCCACAACAGCCAAACTGTTTTCTGCCTAGAATAAGAATCGGCATAGATACAATCAGTTCTCTTTCACAATCTAACTAGTGACTGCTAATAGACCGAGAGCCGCAGATAAAATTTATCTGTTGCCTAGTTCCTCTACCTCCCTCTCTCCCACCCGTGCTCTTCCAAATATTGAATTGGTCCTTTATTGGTCAAATTAATGAACATGAGCTCTTTTCTGAAACTCTTTAAAGTTTCTAAAACTCCTCCTGGTATCTATTGAGAGTGTACAGTCCAAATCAAGGTTCAGCTATCACTTGCTTATTGCTTTGGCGCCATTATAGTTTTTTATTTCTCGAACCAATCTGGAGGTATATATGCTCCTGCGATCATGATAAACCATTGGCTTGTCCTCAGAATTCGCAGGGGCTAAATCATCGGAACTTGACAGAAACACCCGTGCCCTGCACATGCAAAAAACCGACCCAAGAGGGACTCCAGCTCGCGACCCTCGGATTAGCAGGTGAGGAATGTACCCGACCGCCACCGGGGACGACCATCAAATTTTTACTTTTATTGTGCCTAGAAAGATTGGATTTATACCCAATATTGTCTGAGCACATAGCAATGACGGCCATTTTACAAGCAAGCAAATTTAGAAAGTCATATGAAGTAGGTTATACTTTAAACAACTTTTTTAGTTAATGGCTTTCATGCTTGGAATTATGAATTTAAATAATAACTTTATTTTAATGTACGCTACTTGCGTGATTAAAAGCTGAGTTAAATTCTCGGAAGACGTATTTTTAAAGTCTATTTGTAATTATTCTTTCTAGGAATGCCTACAATGAATCATAAAAGACATTCTGCAGAATACAGCTATCCTTGTGTGATACTCAAGTTAGTAACTTAAGAACTGGCCAACAAAGACGTTTCGTACCATTCAGACTTATTTGGCCATACTTAAAAATTGTTCTCCATCGTAAGCAAGGAGACGTGGAAATAAACAAGAAAGACAGGTAAGTATGGCACGCATTCGGGTGTGCGCACGCAAACGACTTCTTTTTATGGCACCATTAGAATTTAGGACGTTCCCCGGATCCAGATCCTGCTCGTCGCCTTTTCTAACCGGACCCCTCCCTCTCATCTCCTCGCAGAAAGGTCACCTCGCCATTTCAAAGTCGGAGAGGAGGAGGAGGAGTGGGAGGGGGAGGTAGGGAGGGAGGGAGGGAGGGGGGAGTAGGAGGCGAAGGAAGAAGACGTCGAGGCGGCTGCTCCATCCTTGTGGGCCCGAGGGAAGGAGGAATGGAGAGGAGTGGGTGGGTTTAGGGTGGGCGGGTAGGGCGAGCAAGGTTTATGGGTGGGTGGTGGGAAGGAAGGGGAAGTAGGGGAAAGAGTGCGGAAGGAGGAAGGGTCCACATCTCGGGAGTCGACGCCAGGGGGTAATCGAGTATCGACGTTCGTTCGGCACGGGAGTTTACGTCCCCACTGGGGCTGGGGAGTTGGAAGGGGAAGACGGCGGGTAGGGTTTGTAGGGGTCAGGGTGGGAGGAGGAAGGGGGCTAGCCGGAGAGAAGGAGCCGAAGAAGAAGTAAGGAAGGGAAAAGGGTTTTCGTATTGAACGAAGCGGACCCTCTTCAGGATCCTACGTACCCCTCTCTGACCCCCCCTCTCCCCAGATCTCCCCTTCCGTCCCTCCCGCCTCTTATAACAGAGAGAGAACGACCGAGGGAGGCTGGGGCTGGGTGGAGAAAAGATTCGCGTGGACGCCATCTTGCAAGGGCGAGGCGCGGGGGTGGGGCATGGAGGGGTGAGAAAATGAGAGAGAGACCCTCCCCTCACTGCTCTCAGACCCTTTTCCTTCTGCATTAACCCTGATTTCCCTTCCCTCTTCCCCCCTCCCCAACACGTTATGTACCCTTCTCAACATGTTTATTTTTTATTTTCGGAAGGAAGAAAATTGCTCAAAAGTGGAAAACGTTCGCTTGAGGGAGGTAGGGAAGGGCTGGGATCTGGGAAGGATGACACACGAATGAATGTTTCAACGTTTGCATTGCTATTATTTTTATTTCTTTTTTTTTCTTCTCCCCAAGCTATTTCTCATCCGACGTATCCTTCTGCTTGCTCTATTTAGTTTTTTTCCCTCCTCTGCCGGGCGGAAGGGAGATGTTTCTTTGTTTCGTACCCTTTTTTTCATGTTTTGAAAATCGAGTTTTATGCATAGGCTCCTTCAGCAGGGATACGAAGGCTTTATATACGTTTGCGCGCTCGTTCTCCGGGAGGAGATATTTTGTAAGCCTTTATTTTTTTAAAATCTTTTTCTTTTTTGAAAGAAGGAAGGGGTTAGGGGGAGGGGTTTTTGGAGGAAGGGCTGACGGAGGAAATTTCTGGGAAAAGCAGCAGCGGACTCTTTCCCACCGCCAAGCTCGCTTTTGATTATGTCTTTTTGTTTTTCAGGAGGAAAAGCAGGAATAGGAGGAGGGGGAAAAGGGGATTTTTATTCCGTACGAGGAATAAGAGGGCGGTGTAGGTTTTTTCTGTTTTTTCTCCTGCTCCTCGAGGGAGCGTCGAGTTGATGCGCTTATTTGCCAAAAAATTGAAAAACGCCCTCGTATTTGCTCGTGACGGTTGGTGGAAGAGGGGTCGTTGGAGGGGGGTGGGAGGGAACGGTCTTTGGGGAAGTGAGGTAAAAGAAGAGCAGAGAGAGAGATATGGGAAAGAAGAAATACACTCAGAGAAAATAAGAGCTCTGCTTCGCGGGAAGGGTGGAAGGGGCGGGGAGGGAGGATCTGAGAGAGAAACAAGACCCGTGCATTTAAAGTCCTCCGCGTTTCTGACTCGCTCAGCCTTTGGGGGGCGCCCGGGAGTTTAAAAAGGATAATTATCGCCGAGGAAAACGGAATAAAAAAGATGTTGGGATCCCTTCTACTGCTCTTCTCTTACTCCGGCCACCCCCGCGCTTATTTTATAATTTCATTTGATTTGCATGGAGTGGAGAGAGGGGAAAAAAGTCTGAAAAATGAGGGTTACTTAAAGAGCTGAATTTCTGGTTATTTCGTTTTCCCCTTTTTTAATTGAATAAGGAGAAATGAGGAAGCGCTCCCGTACAATTAGGCTCTCTTCCCTTCTTTTAATTGAAGAATATTTATTTCAATGATATCCAAAGGTTTACTCATGCCTTTATTCAATTTTGAGTGAAATCATTTTAAATAATATTCTTTTCTGAGAAACACTTTTTAAAGCTTATATATATTTCATCCAAACTCAATGTTAAATTATTTATATTTCAAATGAAGAGTCTATATGCTGAGCGTATGAATTGACTTAAAATGTGTGTAAACAATTGTTCATATTGCAAATGGAATCATGTTATTCGCTTTCGTTAAGTTTCAGCGAAGGCAAGGTAATCATGAGGAACTGGTTTTATATGTTCTATTTTTTTCATGATATAAAAACATTCTTGATGCATGTATTTTGTATGGAAAATGTTTACTTCAATTTTGATTTGTTCAGTAATCAATCCTATGCTCCATATACTCCAACTTACAGAAACGCTTTTTTTCACTCTTCTAGCTGCAAAGATTTCCTGATACCATATCTTCAATGCCTCTCTTCAACCATCTGTATTAAGAAATTGTACATCATTTTAACTTATATCTCACAATCAGTATCATTGGTTTCGGATGAGCCATGATTATGCAACTGAATTTATATTCATGCTACATGAGGCAAAATATTTAAGCATATACATTTTTTGACATGCACAGAATTCGGGTTATGGGCAATATGTGGTCTAAATTACATTTAATAATGCTAACTATTGCATTTTTTTCAAATGTGGAGTCAAAGAATTTGTTTTTTAAATATTATTCACTTAAAATTTAACTCTAAATAGAACTGCAAAAGTGGTAAAGGGATGGGTTCATTTATTATTTCCGGCGATGTATTTATACATTTCTCTATCTCCAATACTTGCTGACTCCCGATCTAGCCTATATAAGATGAAATATCAGTCCTGTTAAATGTCAAAATCTTGGACTTAACTGATTTGGTTACTGAGTTTATATAGTAACTTTATTTATAGCAAGATTTATCATATATATATTGCCACTTTTTTCCGCAAAAAATTATTGAAGTCCGATTAAAATCAACCAACTGTTTGAAGTGACTATTTAGGAATAACTTGATCCTGGTATAGTGACTAGAACTAAGTTAGGTAAATGCCCTGAAGTCTGGTAATCCCTCTTGATTACGACTGTCATACTACTTAGCACTCATGATATGTTATATTCATTCATACTCAATGCATTAACATGCTAAGGCATGTTATATTTCTTTTAGTGCTATCAGAAGGCAGTCTAAGGCTTAAGTCAGTCTAAGACTACGTACGGGTCACTCACCGTTCATTAAATATGAGCGCGACCGTAGGCCCCTTCGGATTGCATGTGGCGCTCATGAACCCTTACAGGCATTTGACTTGTGGGGCGGAGGCGTAACTTCGATCAAATTTCTCCCATCACTCCACACACATCGTGATGGCTTTGACCTCCGTGATTCCTCTCAAAGCACTCGGAACTTCGTTTATACTTCACCCCTCCTTCTTCCCAGCTCACATTTTCTTTTGAAATGTCTGAAACACCCCTTGGGATATTCGTATGCATTCTAAAACTCATTCGCTGGTAAATCGACAGCAGGTCACAATAAAAACGTTACGGTTGGTATTTTATTTTGTTGACCATCATGAGTGGCTAATTAGAGCACTCCAGTCATTCACGATTCTTAAACGTCGAGTAATGACTCACTAACGGTTTTCACTTTTACTTAAGATCTGGGGGTTGTAGCTATGTAAAAGAAAATCAACATTGTTCCTGAAAGTTTTTCGTAGAGAGAGCGGCTGCATACCCATTTTAAATCGCGTTATAGGTGGCAAGTAAAATACCCAACAGTATATTTATATTGGAAGGTAAACTCGTAAAGGATTATTTTTTGAAATTCGGAAATTGCAAAAATATAGAAATGAAATTTTCAAATAAATTATATAATATAGCTCTTTTGCTATATTGCATTGAATATTGTGGTTCTTATTTCCTTCGCCATAAACTTTACCGTCATAAATAAAATTCGAATACTTATATTTTCATTGACCAGTTACAGTTTTGCCGTTAATAAATTTTATCCCAAAGAAGGTATGCCAAAAAAGAATTCCCAACAACAAATATTTCTTGCCAAAATTGGTAATAAGTTCTTATTACCTTCCACATCTTATGGAAGGGCTACCACTGTTTCATGACCACCACTTGCACCACACCCTCTGTGGATTTATGTGCAGGGACTTGGTTGAGTTTTATGTAGGAACAGATACCTTTCGTCCCTCTCTCAGCATTGGGAAAAGCAGTCCCAAAGGTTGGACGGATTTTGTCTGTAGGCTTCTCTGTTCCCTATTCACTGCCTCGTTTAGTCACACACAAATCTCCAGTCTATAATGTATTAACACTGCCCCATGATAGGCCTCGGTGGTAATTGAACTGTCACAAAATGACTACCAACCAGGACAACAATAAGTCAACACTTTTGGATTTGGTTGTTTTGCAGTTTAATTAAACTCTTCGTAGATTCACGCATATCTATTCCACATGAATGGTCGTACTACGTTTTTCCTCTGACAGCTCCATTCTTAATTTCACAAACCTAGGATTCCTAGACAAAAATATTAAAATGTGTTCAAATAAACTATTTTATTTTATAGCCTTTTTTATAACTTCTCCGGATATTCACAAACCTAGGATTCCTAGGCATTAATATTAAAATGTGTTCAAATAAAATATTTTCTTTTATGGCCTTTTTTATAACTTCTCCGGATACGACGCTACTTACTGAAAACTAAAGAATGTAATCATCCATAAGATAAATTATCGAAAATTTATGGATTTCCTTTCCTTTGAAAAGCAACACTGAAGGGCAAACATCGATCGATATACTCTCGATTACGATCGAACTTTTGTTTTATTCTTGCCCCTTAACAATTCCATTCGTCATCCATTGCTTTTATCCACATATTGCCCAATGTGTTATCTCCAAAACCCTTTTCTGCCATACAACGAATGCTAATAGGTGCTAGTGACTGCTTTTATCATCGCGCAGTGCGGTTCAAAATGCTTTTTTCAGATCCTCCGTGGGAATAGGTATGAGACAATGTCCGCAAAATCGGAATAAAATTCCGAAATATTTTAGAATGTTTCTTAGATCACACTCAGAACATTAAGAATTTGATGGTAGTTCATCTTGTAACGACTTTCTGCGGGTATTCCTTTATACTAGGGAGCGATTTCAGACACTTTCCCAGAGATGTACACCTCAATCAAAACTTCACGATGTAATTCTATCAATTATTTTAAACCATATGAATTGAGTTTGTTTCATGGCTTTAATCTTTTGAACAATGTAAGTGTCATCAAATGAGCCCACTCGCAAGCTTATTACACAATTTTGCGGTGAGCTACGCGTTTTCGCTGACAGTGACCCGTGATTTTATACCAATGGAAGTCATTTGTTTTGCATGATGACGCAAATAGTTACAAGTTGGTTGTTTAATTTATGCATTCAATTTCTTCCGAAGGGAACATTGCCCGTTCTGATATCCCTTATACTTACTTTTCCAGTATTAAAGATCTCATAACTCATACGTTTATGTTTCTTGTGCTTGTATTTGATGTAGAAAAAACATTGGCTTATCCATCGGTAGGCTCTCGCAGATTTTTCACACCTCCCTTCTTGCATGTTTTTTCAACAAAACCTATTAATCTTTAATTTTTCCCAGCATAGGTAATTATAGTTCTCACAAATTTTGGTGATATTGTGTCATATATAAGATCTTGTTATACTGTGAATGTATGGCTATTACTCTGTACTGCGTAAATCTATAGCTCACGCGAAAACACTTATATCTTTTTTTAAATTTAATAAATATAAAAATGGAAAAATTCTTTGGACTTTTCTGGAAAGATGAAACGAGAAATTTCCACATGCTACCCAAACTACCCGGCCATCAAGAACATCGGTCTGGTGTTAACTGTCACAGCTTTTGGCGAGATTGATTTTCACGGAATCGGTCAGGGAACTGCGATTCGGAAGGATACGGGAAAGCACCACATTGATCTCCCTAGAAGGTGCAGCCTTGCATTTTTATAGCGCGACGGAATTTCTCCCGGTTAAATACTCCATAGGAAATATATTGATCATGAGAGGGGAACGCCATTCATGGTGGAAAAATGATATATATATTGACGAGAATTTTGAAGGCAGAAGGGATTTAAAGTCTCAAACTCGCCCCAATAGGTATTAGCAACCATTCATTTTTATAACTTGGCATACACAATTTTGTTGCATCAATTCACCGCCAGCCATAGATATCCGAGTCAAGCAAAATATGTTTATTTTATAATGACATGGCTACATTTATAGCTATTTTTAGTATTTAATTATATTAATAACATAGTACTGAGATCTCAGTTTTAGGAGTGTCTCCTCTTCAGGACTCGTTTAACATTTTTACATATGTATATAAAATATAGATGCTGTGACAGATTGAACATAAGAACAACACAATTGAAAAGTAGGTGGCGTTTCATTGTTTCGTCTGGAGTGGCTATGGTCTAGCATTCGCCCTTGGCGTGGGGGAAACCGGGAAAACCCCACGCAGACCGCGTGTATCCTCCATCCTCACTGAGTTATAGGACGTATTTCATCAAAAACACAATAGAACTTGCTCCACACCGTATCATGCCGCTGTTTTAAGGTAGTTGGAGTGAAAAATCAATTCACCTACTGAATTTGAGGAATTTTACTTCATTTTAAAGAAAAAACTCACATTTCCAACGACATCAAAACATTAACCTTTTTCCCAACTTCTTTTCGAGCAATTTGCCTGAAAAAAACGATCTGTTTTTCATGGGATAGATTACGGCTAGACGCTCCAGAGGGAGAATATTGAAAAAAATTAGGAACTTATAATACCTAGATTTTGTCTAAAACCTAACGGAGAGCAGTTTATATGCTTTCACAACTATTTATAAAAATTAACCCATTAGCGCCCAGCGTCCTATAAATAGGACACTTACTTTTTATTTTTTTGCATTTTTCTAATGGCATATAATTCTTTTGAAATTATTATTTATGAAAGAAGAATCTCTATTTATGAGTGTTTTATTTATATTTTTATTTTACGCAACTTTTTAAGATCTCTAGGCCGATTTGATTTTGAAGAATTTTTTCATGTCCGTTACTCAGCCTAATTTTTGTATTTTGTGCAAAGAACATATATTTCAAATGTGAAATATTGATCAGCTTATATTTATTATGCATCACAGGGTGTATATTCGTAGGTGGGAGCGTCGTCTTTTCTTTAGTATTTTCGTGGCACCTCTGAGAAATGTACCGTCCTATTTATAGGACGCTGGGACATAAAGGCATCAGTTTCCTTCGTCACTGGCCCCGTTAGTAGACCACCGTGTTTTCCGTTGTGTGATGACTCATGCCTCGTTTCTCAGAACCTTATCATCGCTACTTATCGGCCTTGGTGGCGGCGGGGTAACGTCCTCGCCTGCCAACCCAAAGGTCGCGGGTTCGAGTCCCGCCGGTGGAGGATTTTTCTCCTCCCTGGACATGGTTGTGTGTGTTGTCCTTTGTTACTGTTATAACGCCTGATGTAAAATGGCCCTCGAGGCTGTATTCAGGTTGATGAAATAAATAAATAAATAAATTATCTTTACATGCCTAAAGGCATGACTTTGTGTCCATATTGAATAGAAAGTTTTGTACTATTCCACAGATTTTATTTGCTGTTACAAAGCGTTTCACCGACTTGCGGCATCATCAGGTACAAAGTTGGTCTAAACATACAGAGTTTGGTCAACATACAGATATATATATATATATATATATATATATATATACCCAGGCAGAGAAGTGGAGGAGGGGGGGTGGTAGGTAGGTGTTACCAGTTATGAGTAAGACGTAGGGGAAGAGGGGGTGGGCGGAGGGACCTAGGGACAAAGACGTGGGAGAGGGGAGGTGGGGAAGGGGTGGCGGGTAAGGGGGATCGGGAAGGCAGTGGTCAGGTGACTAAAAGGGTTGGTTTTGCCCGGGATAATTTTTCGGCATCAGGTACAAAGTTTGGTCAAAACATACAAGGTTTGGTCAAATCATACAAAGTTTGGTCAACATACAGATATATATATATATATACCCAGGCAGAGAAGCGGAGGAGGGAGGGGGTGGTAGGCAGGTGTTACCAGTATGAGTATGACGTAGACGTAGAGGGGGTGGGCGAATATGACTGTGTTTTCGTGGAAGAAAAGGCAGATGGCGTTTCGAATAAAACAGACATTTAGTCTCTTAGGGATTCATTCGTAGTACTGCCTTGTGCGAGTAGAAAGTTCGACTTTTCTGCTACGTATTTTTGCTGTTATTCGGAGTCATGTTTCGGAAAGGTGTTACTTTTAGTGAAATAAAACAAATACTTTTTGAAGAGGATATTGACAATTCAGCAGATGTGAGTGTAGTTGTCTTGCCACCGGAGAATGAGGTTGTCAGTGATGAAGACATTTTTGAAGAAGACCAAGTGAACCAAGTTGAGGTTGCAGACGTTCCTGGTGAACTATTGCTGCAGATAGTACCGCGGAATGAAAGCTAGATCACAACTTCTGCGGAAGATGACGAGGAGTATCCACAAGCGAAAAGATCACGAGGTGTGGGGAAGAAACGTTCGCTGACAAAATGCGAACCAATTTGGAGAAAAGTCGTCCCGACCTACACAAAATTGCCAGAAGAAGGTACGTCATCAGAATCTCTGGCAGAGACTATGCAAGGTGAGCTGGGAGAAAATTCTCCTCTTGAAATATTTGAGATGCTCTTTGATGACGCGATAATGAGCATGATAACTTCTGAGTCTGTAAAGTATGCCACAGAAGTAAAAAATGAAACAAATTTCATTTTGTCGATCGATGAACTCAAAACATTTTTTGGAATACTTTTGCTGTCCGGATATCACAAAGTGCCCAGTGAAAGGCACTATTGGAGTGAAGATAGTGATTTAGGAATCAATATTGTAAGAAATGCAATGCCAAGAAACAAGTACCTCAAACTAAAAAGCATGCTGCACTTCAATGACAACAGCAAGGTTCAAGAGAATAAAGACGATAGAGGGTTCAAAGTGCGCCCTCTAATAGTCGCTCTGAATAAGAATTTCAGAAGATGGGGCATATTTGACAAACACCTTGCAGTCGATGAAATGATAGTCAAATATTATGGTCACCACGGATTGAAGCAGTTTATCAGAGGGAAGCCGATCCGTTTTGGATACAAATTTTGGGCACTGTGTGGATCAAGTGGCTATTGTTTCCACTTCGACTTATACTGTGGTAAGGAGGTAGCTCAGAATGAGAGACATGATTTGGCATTAGGGTCCCGCGTTGTTCTAAATATGTTGGACCCTGTCCAAGAGCCGGCAAGTCACTGGGTGTTTTTCGACAATCTCTTTACCAGCAGAGATTTGCTTATTCATTTGAGAGATGTTGGTTTTAGAGCTTCTGGTACACTGAGGCAGAACCGCCTGAGCAAATGCCTTTTGAAAGATTCCAAGGAATTGTCTAAGGAGCCCAGGGGCACTTTTGATTCTGCGTTTGATTCAGAAGGAGAAGTTCTGTTCATGAAGTGGAACGATAACAACTGTGTCGCTATTGGGACAAATTTTGACACTGTTCATCCTCTGAGTCATGCATCACGTTGGAGCAGGACGTCAAGGCAGAAGTTGTCTGTTCCACAACCGAATGCCATCAAATCATACAACAAGTACATGGGTGGAGTAGACCACCATGATTGGATAGTGGGAAAGTACGATGTGTCCATTCGTGGTAAAAAGTGGTATTGGTGTTTATTCACAAGAATGCTTGACATGGCAATTGTAAATGCCTGGATTGTGTACAATAGGGTTTCTTATTCTACCATGGACCTCCTTGAATTCAGAAGAAATGTCGCCATTGCTTATTTGAAAAGAAACACTTCAAAGCAAGGGAGAGCAGCCAACACATCCTCTTCAACATCCATCCCAGACATTAGATACGATGGAAAAGATCACCTTGTATCAAGACGAGACAAACAAAGGAGATGCCAGGGAGAAAACTGCAATGCAAAACCTCTCACCTTTTGTAAAAAATGTGAAGTAACTTTGTGCAAGAACTGTTTCACTACTTATCACACCAAGAAATGATAAATTCATGTTTCTTTTTTCTCATTTTCAATATGTTTTTGTAGTTGTTATTGCATACAAATGTAAAAACAAACGTAATAATAATATTTTTCATTCAAATTCGTTCTTATATATAATTTTTCTAATTTGTGAAATGTTACCTTATAGTCCCAGCGTCCTATTTTTAGGACAGTCCACCATTTGCAACCATCAAGAGATATTTTTCTAAAAATCATCCATATTGCTTCTAAATACCCTTCTAAACAAATAATTAACAAATTTTCAATAAAAAGTTTATTTAAAAAAGTATGGGCGTTAATGGGTATACTACTCACCGCAGTAATTTTAACAGAGTCGCAAAAGAACCCAGCCGTTTTCAAGGCTTTATAGCCGTACGTATGAGCCGTAAAAATGAGAGTAGTTAAGAGACTTATGTAGATATAATTATTGAATTACTGAGAATTTTTGTCGTATATAACTTTATTTTTGAACCATTGATGTTGCAATATATACTAAATACAGACGCTGCATTGAAAATATAAAATTCTAATATGGTCACCATTATGACCAGGGAAATATCTCGCTCCAACTAGCGATATTTGGGGGCAAAGCGGTGCGCGCGTTGGGGGTAGGAGGAGGAGGGCTCCAAGACTGAATGAGTGGGAGGAGGAGGCGGATAGAGGGGGGAGCGGAGAAAAGGGGGAGTGGATGGAGGGAGGGAGGGGTGAGTGATTTTGCGGCCGGGCTCTGCGGTCTCAGCGACGCCGTGTGTGGGATGATTCTTCCGCGTGGGGCGTGAGAGAGGGGAACAGTTGAAGGGGGGTAATTTGGTCGGCGGTGTAATGGGGGAGTGGGAGGGGGGGGAGAGGAGGAGGGGGAGGAGGAGGACCAGGAGGAAGGGAGGGGAGATTGACGCCCAAAACACGAGCGAAGACCGGCTCGCGTCGACGGTTTCTGTGAGCGCTCGCCTGCTAGTATGTGCTTGTACATACGTGTGTGACTGTGTTAGTGGAAAAGAGCCGCGGAAGCTGCCTCCTCCTCATCTCCCTCTCCTCATTGCCCCACACGACATACTCTCTCCAACACACACTCGTCGGCCCTTTCGCCGAGCAAGTGCGCGGCTGAGGCTCCTTTCTCCATTTCTGCGGTCTGCTGCGCCGCAGTCAGCATCCCGAGCAGCTCAGACGCACACGCCGCGCTCCTTCGCGTTGCACTGCTCTAATTGCTCGCCGCTCTTTGCACAAAGTCCTCCTTCATCCTCCCCCTTGCTGGGCCACAAACCCCCGCGATGCGACCACCGTTTAAGCGATCGTGTTTTCCCTTTGGGATTTGATTCCTCACGGGACTCCACAACAACGAAAGGGAAGTCCACAACAACCGGCCGAGAGAGAGAGATCAGTAACAGCAGTCGATGGGAAAACTTGTTTCATAATATATTTAGCGTATGCATTCAAATTGTAGCGCAAGAAAACAGAACCAAGATTGTAGACTTATTGTAGAAATAAATGAAAAGTTAGAAAACATGTTCATGGAAAGTGACAGCCTTTGACTGTTTAATTTTACCCCTTTTATTTCTCAAGGGGCAATTGCAAAGGTATTTACAGACCATTTAAAAAAGTTATGTTTGGAATATCTTTACACCCTTATACAATGGAATGCTTTGAAAATTCGGTGAGAAATTAGAGAGTGCAGTTATTTCTTACGAGTTTGGCCTGATCTAGAAACTGTTAGAAACAGGCTTCCTATCGGAATTAGATCACTTGCGGAGAAGAGTGGTTAAGTTTTACATTAAAAGGCTTTAAAATGTCATTTTACTCGCACTATTGGCGCACACTATATCAGTAATCGAAGCTGTCAATAATGTAATGCCAGTTAGTACGGTTTTTTAAATAAAATTTTATGTTTTTTTATTTCTGAAAGGGATGTTAATTCAAATGCATTTTGTGTCTTTAACTTTGAAATCATTTTACATGTCAGTTTTGGCGAATGGTCCTCGTGATGTACGAGAGCCGTGTCCATCCCGCACGAGTAGAAGAGTACAAAGCTTTACAGTTATAGAAATAAATAAATTGATGACATGTGTGTATAAAAAACATTATCTTGTCTCTGAATTTTTTAAGAACCATTGAGCATCACATACTAAGTGCATATTTACGATTACAATCATCATTGCATTTTCTACTATTACTATTATGATATCATTTCTATTGCTTAAGCTCCCTAACAAGGCCAGTGATGAATTGAATTCGCGGGTTGTTATCCAAGCACACTTATTGCTGCTTGCAAGCAATTCTAGAATACAATGAAACTAATTTAAAAAAATGTAGGATGATAACATCGAATATGAGTTCCTATGTGCATGGTTGGCAGACGAGACGTCGGATCAAATGAGTACGCCACTGATCCAGGTGAGATTTTATAACTAAGGTGGGTTAATTTTTGAATCTCTTATTTGGTCCACTGAATAAATGCTGCGAGAGGTATTGGCATATTCTAGGAAATTTATTATCGCAGCCCATTGAGGTAGCGTAGTTATTTTTTGTCGTTTTGCATACGATTTGTTTAAAAGACAATAGATTATGATCCTGCGACGATTTTGTACTTATCAGCTGTATTAATCACTAAAAGGCGGAAAAATAATCGTAAACAGTCTTCAAAAATAGAATGGCCAATAAAAGGAGATCATCAAGTGGGAAAATATGTGCTTGGTAAAAACTCTTTTGTCATGAGAAAAAAACCATCAGGCATTTTTACCCGTATGAGCAGCTGTTTCAATTTACCACGGCTCAATCGATACTTATCGCTATCGATTTTTATTTTTGAGCTTCTAAAAACGACCATTAATCACTCACAAACAATGGTACCTCCTGCGTCAGCTGAGCGTGACACCCGGAAACAATGACAACAAGTCAATGAGATCAAAAACTTTCCAAATTTTCCAGTAACAGTTCGGAATAATACCAGACCACTTCCAAATGCCAACATGTATATGTATAGCCTTGTTTAACCGGAAGTGAGTCTTTGTATATTTTATGCACTATTTTTGTGGCCAGTTTCATCCATCTTTGATTGATGACCTTACTTCAGGCATGAAAATGACACCATTTTATTATGGAAAATATCTCCCTTTTTGTTACACGTTGTGCATATATTAGCCCTTATATTTTTCCTAGAAGTTTTTTGTTAATTCCGCAGGAGCTTATTGGAGAAGTAAGATCCTTCCGCAGGAACTCGTTATGAGTGACTAAATTGAAGAAGTAATCTGCTGCAGTATCCTACATTTACTCAATGCATGTACTCACAATTTGCATTTTGGATGTAGCGTGTTGGAAAAGGATTTTCGGATTTCCGGAAATTAATCCGGGAAACAAGGACACTTTGTATGTTCAAGTACATTATCTCATGACAAAGGAAAAATATTTATTTCAAGTTGTTGTTTCATGAGAAATGTCCAATTCACTGATGACGGCAACTGAAAATTCTTATGGAACTAAATACACATATAAGTAGAAAATAAGATATTTTTAATGATTACTTTTTCCTACCTAACAGCCAGTTTAAAAATTCATAATTTGCGGTAATTTCGTACTAACTAAAAGTTTAGAGAACTGGTGAAAAACATTTTATTGCCATTTCATTTTCTGGAAAAAATCGCTTCTTCTTTCGGTTTGTCTAAAAAAATTACATTATTATACAACGTAAAATTACTGTTTTATGACGTTTACCCTTTAAAAACTATATTATTTGAACGTTTAAAATACATCGTCAAACAGCAAAGTCTGCATTTTGAAGATTCTATTTGATTTAAATGGATATGTTTATAAAAAGGTAGTAACTCATTCATGAAAAAATGACGTTTTACGTTGGAACAATTAAACAGTGTTTGGTTAAAAATGTAAGTAATAAATCGATCGCCTAAATTTCCCAGCGTTAAGAATTCACGATGAGTGCTTTCCTGCCATGCTGACTTGGGAAGGATTTAAAGGTGTAAACAATGCATACTACTTCTCGTCTCGTCGACGTGGGAGAGCCGAGGTATTTGTGTTTGCCTTATAAACCCTTTACCTCACCTTTAGTCCCACCCACCTCACAAGTGCCTCCTCCACCCCCACAGTTCCCCCCGCCCCCGCTCCCACCCCCCTTCCAAGACCCCAAATCGTGTTGCCCTCCCCCCCTCCACCGACACCATATCCATTTCCACTTTCTTCACTTTCGCCCACCGCCGCACTGCACACCGCAGCCGGGAAGGAGGTCGCACCACCGCCAGCCTTCCCCGTCGGCGGCGGTGGTGCGGTAAAAGGCTTCCCTTGTGTGTGCCGCTCCCGCGCCTTCTCCCTCTCTCTGCTCCCGTAAGCCGCCGCGATGCTCACAGGAGGCGTCCCGGCGCGCGTCTGCCCGGCTGCCACTCCTCGGTCGCTCGGCTACGCTGCAGTCGTCGTCTGCTCCTCTCGGCACTGCTCGAAGCGATTGGCTGGAGAAATCCACATTGGAGAAATGTTTGAATACTTATTTGCTAAAACACCGAAAAGCAGAAAAAAAATAAAGAACTGGAACTTTTCACTGAAGCATGAAATTGAAAAATGCTTTGCAGAGTGAATATCGACTAATTTTATCTCCTTGGGTTCGAGACTGGAGCCCCGAAATGCTGGAAAAAGAATGAACTGGTATCATATGTTTAAGGATGCAAATATGCAGTACAATTAATGATGAATTAATGATGCACCATTACAAAGCCAAACCAATAAAGCAAGACTAAATGGTCGACTAGAGGAACGACATTCATGTTTTATATAATTTCTGATTTATGTGATACGAGCTCGAAAACCAAATATGTTTGTGCACAGTGCATCATAACTGTTTGAAAGCCTCTTTTTAATACTCTTCGTCACCGGGATAATATGTTTACAATTTAAAGAACAGTAATTCTTCGTTTTCAGTATAGCTGTATGAATGCTTGAACAACCACATGCAATGGATATACCTACTCTGTCTGTAGAAGAATGGAGGAGTCTAAATGGATGTTGAGTGAGGGACCATGTGTCTCGGTTTAAAGTTCAGGTACCTAGCTAAAATGATGACATTGGAAGCTGGTTATAACAATATTGGAAATTGGTGTATAAGTTACTATTATTGACATAGGTATCGATGATAGTTCTTATAAATACGAATATTCAATAGATAGTTCTTATAGATAAGGAGCAAATAATGGCAGATGAGACTTAAGTGGAGCTTGAGATAAAGTATTAGGAAGAAAATTAGGAGTTGAGTTCATGGGCTTGAGCATATTATTTATTAGTTATACGATTATTGATGGAAACCCAGGTTGTAATCATACGGGACATAATGAGGAGGGGGGCGGGGTAATATTTTTAAGGCGCATAAAATTTGAGCTTGAGTAAAAAAAGGAATAAGTGCTAATTGCAGAGGAAACGATTTAAGAGGATTTTCATGGGATGAAAGAGTAGTCGGATTTTCCGAACGTCGAGGAGGTAATTGGACTTAATGGCATTAAGAAGCCATTGAAATACTGCGATTGAATTAAAAATTCTAGAAGGCATTTCTATCAGTCAGGTCTCAGGACAAATTATTCATAGTAACGGTACTATTCCATGCATAATACGTGTGTATTAATTCCTACTTATCGTATGCCACTACTCGGCTAGAATTAATTACTAATGAACGATAGCACGCTAAATATATAATAAATTTAGATGTACTTGATTCCTCTAACAACTTACGTTTCCGTATGATCGAAAAAAGTCGGTGGCTTTAAGTGATGAACATCTGAAGCTTGTGGCGAGGAGAGGTTTGTAAAAATGTCACAAGAGTGACGGTTGGAAGGGATAATTGCTTCATGGAAGGTACACCCAGCAATGTTATAGGTAAGAAGACATGTAAAATTACACTTTTTGGTGATTCAGGAAGTCGAATCTAAATTATTTTCGCATAACACACACATTTTCATGGAGAGCTACGAAAACTCGTGGCCGGTTGCGGTGGCTGGGTCGGCCACCTTCCGGCCAAGCAGCCGTAGTAGCACTTAAAACAAAACCCGCGGCTTTCGATGCTATTTAAAGCATAATTTACGTTGAGGGTGGTTGGTAAATCCTGATTTGTATTTCATTAATGCAGGGTTAGACATCGCAAAATATTAATGCATAAAAATATTTACACATCAATGGGTGACACTAGGAGGAAAGCTGTAGATACATAGCATTAGAATATTAAGCAGTTTACTTCATTCATTTATATTTTGAGTTTTGCTTTAGAAAACCGATGGTTCCTTTGCTACGCATTGTACAATTCAAGTATGATTCACAAGAATCGTCACTTCAGACTGGTAGGAAATGTATTAGGATAGTAAGGAGAAGAGAAACAATGTGACAGTGTCATCCTCATCTTAATGGCTAAGCTTACAGGAACCACGAACCACGATTCAACGTTCCTCCGGACGCACAGTGGGGCATAATCCGTAAAATGTGGCCAAAAGTAAAGAATGAAAGTACCTCTCTAGATTATGATTAATGGTACGTTGGGTAAGTATGCACCATCACGATGTACTATGGTAAGTATGAACCAGCTCGCACAATGTGAATGTGTCAAAGTGACATGCGACCTGTGCAGAAGTCCCAACGCTCTCACCACAGCAGTAAAAGATCAAATTCAAATTAACATAGGAACCTATTGTAACTATATCAAATTTGCTAAACTTAATAGCCTCATGAATGAAAGTATGTATTATTAAATGCTCATAACTAAAATTAATTTTTAATATCCAACTTCAGCAATGTATTCAAATGTTTAAAATAATAATTTATTTGATAGTTTCGCTAAAATATATTATAAATCGATAGAAAAGTAATGTGATCGGGCAAAGTCGTATCAACATTTTTTGACGTGTCAAGAGTTGAAGATATAAGATAACGATTAAAAACATATTTGCTACAAATAGGTGCTCATGCAAGTTTTACTCGCACAAATGCCACCTCGCCTAATTAATCACGGTACGTCAAGTTGAATCAGGAACGGACAATGCATTCACTCTCTCTCCCGCTCCAAGACTTACTGGCATTTTCGCTGTCGCGCTTAGTGCATGACGTATTTCAAATTAACTGTTTAACTTTAACTTTAAATGCTATAGGTGCGAATATCCATGTAAGGGATATGAAATAGTATTTAAATGGATATTCGTGCCTGGTTGCCACTGAAAATTACATTGTTTTAATGAGAAAAAAATTGATGATTTTGGAGCTGAAATCGCATTTTAAGGCAAACATGAAGCAAATTAGAAGACAGAATGAACTAATAAACTATAAACGGTCCAATGATGAAGATTTTCATCATATATATCGAGAGCAAGTAAATAAAAAGAGCAAAGCAAGAAAAATCTAAACCAAATTCGCATATTTTACTAAGAGAGTAAAATTTAACGACAACGGGGTAATAACAACATCATAAAATCAGCTTCCAAGGAAATCCTTACATAGTGCGTCCCCACACCATAGTAGAAATATGTTCTTAAACATTTCATATTTGTGTCACCAGTAGTTTGAGACGTGCGTTGATAAGTAAACGAATCAGCCTGTAGGTTTGGACATCCAACTTCGTGTTCCAGATTTAAATTAAAGAACAGCTAGAGATTTTTTAGAAACAACTTGACTGTAATAAATTCCTTGTTAATGAATTTATGTTCCCGGCCTCTTCCCCCATTCTCAAAGCTTTAACCCCCCCCCCTTTGTCCTCTTAGTTTGTCACCCACAATCAACCCCCCCCCCCCTCCCCTATCCTCCTTCCGGTTACCTTAACCCTCCCCCCTTCCCGCCCCCCACACCCCCTCTCTCACTTGGATATGTCATGTATATAAGGGTTGCGTTTCTCTTATATTTTGCCTGATGATGATGTGAACCCACTTCGAAACCCGGGTCGAGTTTTAAATAAATTTAAGTGACATTTGTAAAAGTTCTCTTTTCTACGTTAAATTAACTAACAGATAACGTTTCATGAAGAATTGACAAATATAATTTTTGCAAATGTAACCTCAGATTTGTTTGCAGCAACCGTGAAAACGTATGAATACGGATTTTATAAGAGTCCTGCACATTTTTCAAATGCTAGCCACCTTTTTAGAGATCGTTCGAGAGGACTGTCAGAGTTCTATAGTTGTTCTGTTTATCTCGTAGAACGGAAGTAAGATTCGGACGAGTAGGAACTGTCACTAGCAAAATATCCTATTTTCTTTGTGTTGCTATCCTTGATGGGCAAGGGCCAAACATATAATTCCCACAAGGTAGCGATGCATCAATTCAACAAGAATTTGATGAATTAGACCTCATTTTTAAAGAAAAAAATCTCTCATATTTCTAATAATATCAAAATATTAACCCCTTACCGAACTAGTTTTCGAGAAATTTGCCTGAAAATATAAGCTCTTTCACATGGGGTAAATTACGAATGTGTGCTCCAGAGGGAGAATATTGAAAAAGTTAGGAACTTCTGACACCTAGATTTCGTCAAAAATATATTGGTGTGTAGTTTGTATGTTTCTCAACTATTTATGAAAATTAATCTATTACTCACAGCAGTAATTTTTACAGAATCGCAAAAAAAACTATTGTAAAGGCGATTTCATCGCACTGCAGTACGGTAGGTACTGGTTTCACGAAAAAAATGAGTCAGTTTAAATACTTATTTGGTCATATTTATTTCATTTATGAGAATTTTGGTCATATGTATCTATATTTTTGCACCATTAATATTACATTGTTTACTTTATACTTCTTTCAGACGCTGAAATAAAAAAAATAAAACTCGAATATGGTCTCCATCATGATTAGCGAACTTTCTTGCACAAATTACTTCAAATCCTCCCGTTATTGTCATAAGGAATAGAAATCCTTGAGAGCATTGCAGTCAGCGGGTTGTTCCGGTAAGTCAAAATTCCATGGCTCTTGCCTGCCTTGGTGGATTGTATTTTTCTCGCAGCAATTTCAACGCAGCTCGTTGCCAAAACAAGGCAAGGATGGCCATCGCCTGGAATCGAACCTCGGCACTCCGAGTGGATAGTCAGGTCTTCATCATGAAGCTGTTATTCCGACTCCGCTGCATCGTACCGCTTTCCTACACCGAAACCTTCTCTCCGTTTCTTCACTCGGATCGGGTAGTAAAATAGCTCCGGAGCATTCGACCTCTTCTCCCAACCTTAAGGATATAATTCAAGTCCGTATTTATGAGTCATCCAAGGACCTAGGCCCCAACCATTTCTTCACGATGGGAATCCATGTAGGCTTTTTCCGTCACGTTGCTCAGTTACGCGTGAATCAACGGTGGTGGAGGTTGCCTCGTGAAAGGCCGTGGTTTACGCTCGTGTGCGTTTGGCATCGAAGTGATCTCAGGAGGACGACATTAGTGGTTCGTGAAGACACTCTTCATATTGCAGCCTCGTACAACTTACAAGGCGACGGAATGAAGTTTACATCATGGATTGTGGGAGTGAGATAATCCTGTTTAAAGGTAAGTGAATAAACGTTTTATTTACTCGCTCGAGTTCTGTGCTAACTTCTCGCTTCTTCTTTGATACGCGTTTCCGAAATCCTTTTACTGTTATTGGTTATTTTGTTATTCCTCCGGAGAGGCGATGGTTGTTAGCTGAGAATTTAAGGTCGGTTATTGAAGCCAGCAATATTGTTTTCAAGCATGATAAATTGGCACGGGGATTTATATTTTACTAAATCCTTGAAGGATTCACAATAGATTAATGTGCCTAACAGTACGCGAAGCATTCATTCGAACTTGGAGCATATTGTGGTAGGAGGGTAATGCCTTGCAGTTTTATATATTATGGGGACTAAGTTCTTGAACGCCCCTCATCATACCCCCACCCTAAATTTTCCTCCCTCTTGTTTATACAGTTACTTAAGCAAACTAAACAACTGTAGAGGGCTCGTGCCCGTGGCAGTATTAAAGGATTACTACTAACTGGGCTGGACTGGAAGAATGCCCAATGTTGGAGGTCATCATAGCACTGTGTGTCCTTCTGTCGTTAATGGATTACTAGCTCAAAATACGTGCTTTAGTGTGGTGACGAGAGAAAGAGATTCGATTTATTTTGAAGTCTGTCCCATCACCCTTCCCGCCCTCTTTTCCCCAGACCTCCAACCACCCCCCCTCCACCAGACCTCCAGCCCCCCCACGCCCCTCCACCAGACCTCCAACCGCCCCCCTCCCCCCGTGGTGTCTTGCCCCCCTCCTACCCCGCACTTCTCCCGGGCTCCCAAATTCCGAGTTAGATTGCCCACATACCACAACTTATAGGCCTTTCGATGCAATGGGGCGGGGAGGGAAAAGGAGTGAAGGAGAGGGGGCTGTGTTTTCAGGGCACGGAAAGCCATTGGGGAGGAGTAAGGGGAGGCGTAGAGTTGTTATCGCGTACAGCTCGCGCAAAAGCTATTGACACACGTATGCGGCGAACTCTGTAAGTCACGGAGGGAGTTATTTTTGTGAAATGAACGTAGAGAAATATATAGAGTGTAATTTTTAAAAACCTTGCCATTGGAAGTTTTTTTGCCATGTGGTTTGAAAGGTGTGCGCGTTGATCCCTGTGAACACTGGAGTTCGACCTCGGGTGCGTATGTTAATAAGGTGAGGCAGGGTTGTGAAGAAATTATGTGCTTTGATCACCAATATACCAACCAGAGTATGTAAGTTCGTTAGCCAAAATCACTATGAGAACACACGACCATATGCGGGACACGTAGTGTATAGTTCCTATCGCTGCCAGCCTCCGGTGACACGCAGTGGCGTCGTGGTAGGGGAAACCGGAAAGATGAAGCTCGATTATCTAAAATAGGTGACAAAATGGATATGGGCATAGTGTTCTTCCGTTTTAATCAAAATAAGTGTATTACTTGCTCTTGAAGCAAATCAGAATGTTCCAAAGGTCTTGAGGGTGTGGAGATCCTAATTAACCGCTTGATTTTCACCTGTGTATCTTGCTATTACTTGAGAGGCCAAAATAAAGTTATTAATTGAACGCCGAAGTAGGGGAAATGCATCTAGGTTGATTTTGCTGGTACTTAAGATTGTTGTGGAAACGGGGCAGAAAATAGTGGAGAGGAGGGATCTTACGAAAGCGTTTCTTTTCTCCTCTCTCCCTCTCCTGCGGCACTCCAGACTCAATCCCTGCCGTCCCGTTCATTTCGCCAGCCCGCTTTGCCTGCCCCACGCATTTCCCGCCGGGACTCCTTGCGACCTCACCACTTTCCCCATTTTACGGGAGTTTACTCCAATCGAAGTCCATTTCCCCACCCTCCCTTTGCATGGGAGGGGGAGACACCGTGGGGTGTGTGGGGGGAGGCAAGGACGGGAGGGTGGCTGAGGCGAGGCAGCGAAAGTAAGACCCCTTTCACACGAACTCTCGTGAGCTGAAGTGACCGGCAGGGTTTGAGCCACCGTGAAAGTTAACGTGACTGAGCCTGACCCTTTCAGACGAGTCCATATGATCCGCGATCAGAGACTCTCGAGCCGGCATGCGGCTCAACCTTCTAGTAGCCGGCGACTAAGGGGAGCTTTGCGAAGTCCTATTGCATATACGCCTTTCACACAAATCTCAGGAGAGCTTCAATCGCAAGAAGCCCAGCTTCCTCTTCCAAATCTAGCATCCTGTGTACTCGCTACACACTAGAATGAAGGGACCTGAGGAGCATCGCCGGAGCAAGTGGCGTTGTGGTGTTTTGGAGCCTGTTCACGTGAGCTTGTGCATTTCCTTCCGGCCCTGTCAAGCCGCTCTCGTGAGCGCGTGAAAGAGGTCTAAAGGGACCTCAGCGGGTAGAGGAGGAAGGTGGCGGGAAAAAGATTTTTATTGTGCGGGCGAGATTGAGTGCCCGATACTACTGTGTGGAACTGGGTCAAATCTACCTTAAATAACTCACTCTTTCACCGCAGTTCTACGTTTGCATATTAACATTCAAGACACCGAAGGGGCGTTGGGCGAGGAGAGCTAGGACACCAGCCATGACGAAGGGGGGAAAGGATTTGAAAAAATACAGCGAGTATTCTTGATACTCCCGTCGGATCTTTATTTCGTGAATGCGAAATTGCATACGTTACTCTCGTTACTGGGATATTCTTTTGTTTTGTTTGTCAGAAAGAAAGTTGAAATGAAAGAAAGAAAATTACGCTATATATTTATTCATCGAAATCATTATTACAAATGGCTAACCTATGAACAATTGGTCGATGATAACTAAAATGTTTTGCCTTACAATGTTAATTTTATATTTCTTGTGTTAATAACGTCTAACTCACGTTCCCAGCTCTCCGTAGAACCCTCGATAACTAAAATCGACCGACTTGTTCCGGAGATACAACTGAACTGAGCGCGCGCCGTGCCCACGCAAGCCCAAATTTAGACCCCCACGGCAGCGCTGTGACGTCACCTCGAAACCCCCCTCCGCTCGCAACAAGCCATTTCAGGCAGTCGACAAAACGGGCTATTCGGTCATGGTTTTAGATATCCTGTAATCCTTATTGTTTTTGCACACGAGGTCCTCGAAAGTGCATAAAATATTGGTCGTGGCAAAACCTTATATGACATCGAGAACGAACCATAAGATGTTCATTCGCACACGCATCAAAAGGGAAAGGATGAAAGTGAACTGTGTGAGGACGTATTTCCGCAATACTTCGATGTTTTTCATGTTCATTAGAGGTGCATAAAAAGAAGGAATTTTTGTACTGGGATGTTTTGCAGTGTATCTGTCTTATTTTATCGCTTCTCTCGGCTCCGGGAATGTAATGGGGTTAAATAAAATTCCCTCATTGACAACACCCTAAAAATCGCGTGATATGAATGCTACAGGTAGTCTTAGTCTAGCGTGTAGCCTCAGAGATTTTGGCATTCCCAATCAAAGTTATTTATCTAAATGTGTAGTAATCTGTTTGCTTGTATCAGAACTTAATAAATCGTGTTGATTTTCATAATTTTGCTCTTTTTATGATTAATTTTTACTGTTCTGTATCTCCAATGTTTGCAGCGTGCTCGAGATGAAGCCAATCTAGCGAGAAATTACATCTCTCTTTCAGTTTTTCATCTCTGGTCACCTCAAAAACTAGCTCGATGAATCCTTTTCTCTCTTTCATGCAGTGCTTTAAATATTGGTATTGTGTTTATTCCACGATATTTATGAAGTTATTCCCAGGTATTTAACAGAATCTGCTACATTTATATTTACTTCTCTCTTTTTTTAAATACCTAAGGATATATTATCATTTCTTTTATAACAGATATACAATGATGGTATACTCTACTCTTTATGCCTTAGGTAATGTCAAAAAATGTTCAAGTGCCATTGGGAGATCCAAAATCATCGTAATCTTGTATCTTATTTGAGTACCTGAGAATAATAACGCCACATATAATTTACTCATATTAGTGGTCAAGGGATCCAAAATAATTGCGTCAACATATTCACCTCTGAATAGATGTTAACTTAAATTTTGAAATACATAAACATATTTTACTCGGGGAAAAAATATAGACTTCTCTGAGGATTCCAACCATATTCTTGAAATGGTGAGATACCTATTCCACATTTTGTTAAGCTATTGATATATGCTTTATGTACAAAAGCGTAAGCTTAAGTAGTTTTCAGGGAAATACTTTAATCGGTATTCCACTTAAGCTCTATTCATTTGAACTTTATGTTTGAGTTTTTGATTGTCCTCCGCTTAAAAATTAAGATATGGTTGTATTCTGTTTTGGTTTGAAATTATTCTGTCAAATTAAAGTTAAAAAATGCCCGCTAACCCTTCACTTATGCCCATTAAATCACGTCTTTAATTCTACCAATTTAATAAAAAAGGTTCCGGAATTTTATTAAGCATATGGGAGATAATTCAAATCGTCCCCTCTCAAAATGACTGGCAAATTATCGGGTAGTAGAGGACTGATGAGGGAGTGTTTGTTGAGGGTGGATGAGGCAAGCTTACGACAGGGCGAAGGAGGGGGTGAACTTGGGGAAGGGTGACTGTCGCGAGAGGAGAGAGTGGGCGTGAAGGGAGAGGGGGGACATTGGATGGGGGGGAGGGGTGAGGAAGAATGCGATTTTCCCATTTGTCGCCTTTCCTCCGCCCCCCCCCCCCCCCCCACACACGAAATTCACTTGATCTTTCCCTGCGATGGAGACGAAAGTAATTTGTGTATCGAAAACTTTAGATTGTCCCGAGCTCGAAAGTCGGGCGAAGGGACTTTTTCCACTCTTTGCTATTTGCCCCCCCCACTCCCAACCCTCCCCTTCCCCCCGCCCTCGAAAGTTAATCAGAGGCAGGCAGCGAGGTCTCATATATAAAATGGGAGTTGATTGGAGAACCTTAATCGAAGAGGTTTCGCGATGTTTTTCTTGCCCCGCCTTGGTTTTTGCGTCTCAGCCGATGGGGACGCTTTTTACGAGACTCAACCTGACGCCACAACCCTCTGCCGTTTGGCTAGAGAGGAGGAAATATTGAGTTTTATGGATTCATAAAAAATCGAGTAATGATCGTCATAAACACTACGTCTGAGTCACCTTTTTTATCCATTCAGGCAGTTTGTAAGGCCTAAAATGACGCTTATTATTAGAATTGTAGTCATAGTTTGTACCTACCGAAGCATACCTTATTAGAATTGTAGTCATAGTTTCTACCTACCGAATCATACCTTCCGGAGGATTCTGTTCAAGCCTCAAACCTCTATAGTGGTATTTAATGAACCCATTAAAATCTTCTTTCGTGATATTTTCTGACTTCATTTTTTTACTTATCCTTAAGCCATTTATGGTATTATCTAGTATTCTAAAAATAATAACCTTTAAATTTGACAAGTTAAAGTTTGCTACTGTAAATGAGACTATAGTCCGGTAGAATCGTGGCTTTAGACCAGAAGTTATGAATCATAAAAAATCGATTCAATGCAATTTTAACCTGCTTAAGATATACCAATAGCCTGTCAACGTGATACTCTCTACTGAAAAAATTCCTGTTATAATCTATTTTAATAATCATACAATACATCGACACAAAACTCCTCGTATGAGCCAGTTACTATAAGTTAAATATTACCATTCAAGTTAACGCAGCCTTTTATCGTAAAATAAAAAGGTAGTAGTATGGTTACTGTAGTATGGTTAAGAGCGTATATAAAATTTTTCGAATGATGCAATTTCATGTTAACTACATTTTAACTTGCACCTTGTCAACTATTCGAAACTCTTAGGAACGTAATGATTAACACAGGATCATATAAAAATTATATAATATTCATTTTCCCTGTAGCATTTACAAACTGTTCAAGTATTGAATCGAATTCAAGTAAGCTGCGTAGATCCAAGTAGATTCATGATTTAATAGAAAAATATTCTCTTGTTTCTTCAACTCGAAACTTTCTTTGTTTTTGCTGACCAATGAAAAAATAATTCGTCGACGTCAAGGTTGAGGCCTTTTAAATGCGTAATTAGTTTATAGCAAAGCCGAAGCCGAAAATGAAGGGCGTCTACTTGAAATTTACCGAAGGACACTCATAATTAACCGCAGTTTTTAAATTGCGTCACAGTTTTCAAGTTCCTGAAACAGACTTGCCGAACGAAATGTCACTTGAGAATAAGTGTCTAAATTCACTTACGGATGAGCACTAAAGCTGTTAACGATTTATTGAGCTAAATCTTATTTATCCTTTTCCATTCTGATTAAATACTTTAATGCTAGTAGATTTAAATATGTATCAGCCAGATTTTTTCGGTTAAGAGTTTGCGTTTCTAAGATTGATTTACTCTGCTCATAAATAGAGGACTATTTATTAGCATTGAAGAATTATGTAAATATTTACTACAATCTTCAAAAGTGATGATTTATAGTTACAGTACGTGAGAAGTGACATGTATGATTTTACTCTGAACTATCTGTTACAAATCTTTTGTACTACGTATATTAAGTTGTTAATGCATCAAAGGAACATAGATTTTAACAATTTTGGGCTGGTCAAATTTTTATGCTGTAACTATATTTGAAATAGACAATCATAATTCAATATTTCCTCAAGAACTTTTACTTCTCTTCGTATTTATCCCACCCTACTGTCTTTGACAATCGATATTTCCGTTTCATTCCTATTAAGTAGGTATGTATCTTGTCCTCCTGCAGGGACCGCAGATGTGATTAGGGAGTACGAAATTAGGAATGAGTTAATTGTCACAAAAACATGGTACAAAATTCCACTAATTATTTTATTGCTGTCGACCGGTTTCGACGGCTAAAGCGTCATTTACAAGACAAAACAGAAGGAAAAATTGCTAATGCTAGCCTTATATAATAAATTAGGGGGGTTGGGAACATGGAGAAATGAGTGGAGGTCCGGAACTGACGGTTGGTTGGAAGGAGGACGGATCGGGGGGAAGACTAAGTTACGTGGGGGGCGGGGGGGGGGGGAACGGGAGTTAGGTCGGTGGTAGTAAAATGCAATGAAGGAGTGGGTTTGTAACAACGAAATCACATTTATCAACGGTAGGAACACAGGGTATTAACGGTCAACAAAGAGTAGGAGCATTAAAACGTTAGAATCAAAGCATTTAACTTCGCACACTTCAGACGAAAGAGGAAGTAGGGGTGTCGGTTTTGACGGTTGGGAGAGAAAACTGAGTTACGTGAGGGAGGTAGCGGGAGCAATAGCAGGTGAAGGTGAAAGACAAGGGAGGGGTGGGTTAGTAACAAAGAAGTCTGATTTTAAAACGGTAGGCAAGAGTGAGGAGCATTTGAATCTGTTAAATCATTAAGAATTGTACAATCAGATAAGAGAAATTGTTTGGTGATTTCTATGCTTCCTAGGACATCCAGTTTAAAGCCTTTACCCTGAATATGTAAGATATTGGGACTGAAATTGCACTTGTGTCTAGATTCTATGATGTGCTTGGCGAAGCAGCACTTGAGATTTTTAAGTCTTGTGAACCTTTTGTGCTCTTCTACACGAGTTCTAAATTTGCGACCGGTCTGGCCCACGTACACAAATTCATTGCACTTGAGAGCGTAGACGCCACTTTTATCTGGAGGTAGCACTTGGTCTTTGGAATTAAAAATAACTTTCCCGAGGGATGTAGGTGAATAAAAACACACTTTGTATTTATCTTTGGGGAGGAGGTTGTAGACACTGTAGGAAAGGGGGCCAAGAAAGGGTAATTTGCAACAATATTTCGTTTCTCCCGGGGGATAGGTTTGAAGCTGGTCAAAGAGTTTATTTATTTAGCGTTGGCTTTCCTGTGCAGTAGCTTTTTCACAAGTTGATCACTGTAGCCATTGTTCCGGCAAATCGTTAAAATGGTGTTTAGTTCTGAATTGAAGCCTGGATCGCTTAACGGAATTGAGTGGAATTTTTGCACCATAGAGTTAATGGCTGCTATCTTATGACAAAATGGGTGGTGTGAATCTTCGGGAATAATGACGTCTGAAAATGTGCTTTTCTGGTAAATTGAAAATAGGTGTTTCCTTTCTTTTGTGGAAATTGGCAAATCTAAGAAATTTATTAAGTCACCACCGATTTCTAGCGTAAAGTGAGTGAATCCACAACCCATGACCTTATGTCCTCGAGTAGTCAACCTTTCAAGTCACTCGTGTGAAAAGTGAGAAACAACTGGACGCACGGGGGTGTCAGGTTTGTGTGTTTTGGGAAGCCCATACATTTTCGGGGGTAAAGGATTCATTTTAATCAAATGTCTCTTGTCTCTCGGAGTAAGCAAGGAGGAGCAACTGTTCAAAGTTGATTTCAGCTTCTCTTGAAAAATGAGAGTGGAGTCTTTATTCAAGCGTTCAAACTTTTTCAAAGAAATTAAGTCTAAGCACTTGGTGAGGTAGACACTTTTTTCAAGAATAACAATGCTCGAACATTTATCCTCAAATCCCTTTATCAGCTTTGGAGAAAATGAGGTTGTGGTTGCTAGCAGCTGACTTGATAGATATTAAAATGGGGGAGGGGCTACGGGGGAACGGTTTTCGGTTCCTGGCAAGATATTTGGATATAAGATCTGCTATTTGTTGTTTTTTGCCGGATGATTCATGGCACAAAGATAATTCAAAGTCAGCTAGGAGGTTTAACGCACTTTCTTAGCTAATGGGTGAAACGATTTAATACTCGCTCGTTGTATGGACAGCAAATCCCTGTTAACAAACTGACAGAACGTAGTTCAATGCTACTATGTGACTGCTTACGCGGCCGACCGATAATAAAAGCTAACGGTATACGTCATGGTGCCCAATCATTCTCTGTCTCGATTTCTTGAGCACTCCACCCCGGGGTGAGGTATTCCAACAGTTACTTCGTCTAATGGGTACACGATGAGGTGAAGTTTGACCGGCCGTACGAGAAACCGTGATCCTCGGGAGTTGACCATACTTCTGGAAGGCTTGATCGTGGGCTTATGTAGCTATAATCATTTATATCACACCAGCGTTCCTAAATGCATTTTCTTGCAGCTAGCTTCCCACTTAGAGGTGATCTCTATTGCTTTCTCCGTCTGAAAGTAATACGTGAACATAAAATACTCAAGTTTCAAAAATTAAATTTACCACAGTTTCACAACCAATATCCGCGACACTGATGCCATTCGGTAGCGTCAACCGATTTCTTTGCTCAACTCCTGGGTATGGCGTCACGATCCTTGGAGGCCTTCTCACGGAAGCCCGGGTATGAATGCTGTTTTGCTGGGATAAATTGTGACCCGTTAACTAGTTTGGATTGATTTCCTGGGCACCAGAGCAATGCAGAAAATTCCTGGTGCTTCAAGGAATGCAGATGGCCCATCTAAACTCAATGTGTAATTTTTACATGGCTAGCAACTTGGTGGGCACCGAACTACTTCCATTTGACAATAACTACTAAATTTTTAGATCAATCTTGGGGTGTCAAATACAAGCCTGCGAGCCATGGACAGGTTGTGAAGTAGGGGGATCCAAACATGAGTCATTAAGAAGGAAGGGAACGCGGGAGAAGAGAAAAGAATGAACAAAGAGTGATTTCTCTTTTTGTTTACTAGCGCCTTGATTTTTTCTATTTGTTAATGGTGAGATGGAGGAAGGACTGTTTGCGCATTTTCCTGTGGCTTTATATTCCTCTTTTTTCTTGTCTGCTCTGCGATTTAAGTAGAAAAATAAAATCCTTCCAATGAACCTGAAACTCGAGCTTTATTATTATTTACATGTAGGGAGTTCCCGTCGAATTACAACAGGAAGAATAAAAAAAGAAATTGATGCATAGGAGTGAAATACTCCTTTCAATATGACGATTTAAATTCAAGGACAATGAAGGAGCCATTAATCCCTCATAAAGAAGTTGGGGGTGAAGAATACTCCCAATAAAATCTCATGCTGCTAGCCAAGTATATAAAAACGTAACCTTCAGGCAATAATGGAACGAATAAAGTAAATTTGTATTTGTATCCTCTCTTGTGCACTTCCTCTTAAATTCAATATCCTCCATTATCCTTGTCCTTCAAGTCTTAATACTGATTCTTCTTGTCATTATTCGCCTTATATCTCGTATGTACTTTTTTTTGTCTTCCTTCTTCAGTCTCATCCTTGTACCCTTTTTGCAGTATCTATAGTCGATGAAATATAAAAAAGGCGTATGAAGATTGGTTCATCTTTAATACTCACGAAACTAAATCAGGCCTTACGTTTTAATTTAGAAGATCCTTAATAACGATATTTATGGTAAATATTTTACTACCCTATAAATCATCTTGAGTTTCGACGTTGTCTATTTTCAAGAACTTTAACTAATTTTTTTACCAGTCCAACTCGCTGCAACATAAAACTCGCTATAAGTGAATACAGGAGAAGGCAGGTAAATGCCGAAATTATTGAATGACTGTGGTTGTGACTCATGATTTAGATATGTGATACCTATTGTTTATTTATTCTTTATTTAATTCAGAGTAAATGGAAATATGATATATGGAATCTCGACTTCAACAGTCAGCATGGTCGTTATGGGGATAATTGACGCTAACATTTGCTAAAAATCATTAATTTTTATTAATCGATAAGTTTTCGCTATTTCGACTGAAAAACAACAAAAATTATAAGCTTAAAAATCTCTATTCAATATTTTTCTCTTGGTGCCTCACCTAATTTCGTACGACCATTATTTTAAATTAAATTTTGCCAAAGAAAAAATGGCCTGCATTGAAACGAAAAATCAGCTTTACGTGTATTTATTTTGGAAGTTACTGACAAATAAATTTAAATATATACACGACGGTGATTATTATGATAGTTAGTTATTTTTAACTAGTATTTAACCTCTTGAGCTTCTATAGGCTCCCGAATAAGCCCTTTAATTAGATTTATTACCGTTCCTATTTGCTACTATCCGTATTTAAGAAATGGTGCTGCTACCTTTGCAAAGCGTAGGGTAGATTAAGAACATATTCATTTTACTGACATTCTGGAAGTTGATAGCAATAAGATATCCTCAAAATATTATTACTAACCGATAAAGTTGCTCGTTGTCCCTGCTATAGGATGGGAACATTGAGAACTTACATTTTTTGTTAATATCAAAATTCCTCATATAGAAAAAAGGCAAAAAAGGAATTTATAAACTCTAGCAATGAAATAATACACAATTAAAAATATTTTATAGACATGTAAAATAAAATATGAATAATATCACTTAGTCTAGATATTAATTTCAAATTTCTTCTTAAAACCCTTATATATTTAAAACAGAGGTCCTAGAACTTTTCCTGTGATCCATTTTAGAAATCTACCCACTGAATTAGAACGGAACAATGTCCTGATTTTGAATATGCTCTAGTTTCACCGAATCGCAAGGTCAAGAGAAGCATCGTGGATCGTTTCGTTTCTCTCATCGTCCATCAATTGAGGCGCATACCATTGAGGCGCGAAGGGGGGGGGGGGAGGACGCGACGAACAAGAAGTCGGAGACTTTATCCCTCCCGCTCCTCACCGAAATCCTTTGGCACTCTTTGGCGGCGACGCGACTTGCTTTCTCTCCGGAGAGATGGCATGCGGAGAAGGGGGGACTGAAGGAGGGTGGGATGTTACGGTGTGGGGAAGGCGAGTGGGACGGTGGTGATGGTGTAAGCAAGCGGAGGCTGTTCGCATGCATAAAGGGGGTTAAGACGCGGGTGAGAGTGTGATAAGCCGAGAAAGCGGGTGGTTAAGAGGAGCCGGGATGTGGGGGAAGGAGGCAGATTTGGATTAAGGGGTGGCAATCCACGGTGCAGCCGTGTGTTGGCAGTGTGTTTGCGAGAGGGTGTGGGTGCGTCAAGACGGGGGCTCTCCGGGGAGGGTGTGGGAGCGTTGGGCGAGGGGGTGCTCAAAGGGGAGAAGGCGGGTGTGGAGGAGGAAAGAGTAGGCGTGGTGGTTGTGGAGGGAATTAAGGGAATGTGTGGCTCCTGCGGGCGGAGAAAGGGATGGGGAGGGAGGTGGTGGTGTCTTGCGGCGGCCCGCGGAGGTGGGGAAACCCCTATCGCCAGAGAGGGAAGGGAGAGAGGGAGGGATTAAGGAGGAGAGAGGGTTCAAGTGAGGATAAAAGAGGGGGAAGGGACCTGGCCGCGGTCTGACTGGGAGTGCAGGGGGTGGGGGGAGGAGGAAAAGAGGAGCGTTAAGGAGTAATAGCGCAAGGGAGTCTGTTCCCTTCTCGCCGCGCTCGGCTAAGGGATGCGGCGCGGAAGTAAGAGCGGGGTTTTTGAGGGGATGAGACGGTAAAACGCGGAAATTAAGCCTGTCTGTGGATATCCCGCTTTCGGCGGAGGGTGGAGGTGTAGTGGTAGGAGAGACCCTAGGATCTGATGCTGTGCAGGGAGGAGTGGTGAGGTTGGTTGTGTTACTGGGAAGCGGAAGGAGGGTTGGGTTGGGGAGTGGTGGGAGACACTTACCGTTGCCTGAGACTTCCGGACTCCTTCGCAGGGTGCCGGGCATGCCAAGGATTGTTATCTATAGGGCTTGGGATCATATGATGATCTGTGCCATATCGGCTGTCTCACCCGTTTGGCCACGGATAATCTGGTACTAATCGATGATTAATTAGAAGTTCTTCCCAATGGTCTGCTTTCTCCCATAATTACGTTGGGATTTTTAGAGAGAAATGTTTGGACATCTGAAATTATATTCTAAATTTGACCTATTTCTTAATTCCCACCAATTAAAATCGCCCTACCAAGTTCATTATTATCACAGAAGTACGTTATTCGGATTTATTAGGTACCTATGTCTAAACAAAATATTCATTTTCCATTAAAATCAGCGCGTTAGCTCTTCAAAGTCGAGCTCTTTATAGACTGGGCTGTCGAGTGAAAATCATCGCCAATCGATGAAATGGAAAAAGTCCATTCTCCCTTTTGCTGCTTGGTCTTGTCTTGATTTGATTATGAACCATGATTTAGTTCGTCGAATAACCAGACAGCTTTCTTGATTTCTGCTACATATTGTCAATTTTTCTGAAACTCCAATTCAAATAATTATCTTCGAAGATGTCACTGTCGAGGAAAAAGATGACGATTGAGATTTGAACTCTGTACGCTAAAACTTCCTGTCTTCAAATTTCTATGAATGCATAGGATTTCATTGTTTTGAGAAATAAACTTTAGCCGCGCCATTTTACTGAAGAATGGTGATGCTTCTGGCCCTCAACGAGATTAGAAAATCAACTGTAATCATTTTACGTGGCCTTGAAGGTTTCCTCGTAAACCTGAAAATACTATGCACTGAGGAAAGAAGTCCAATTCATCTGTTGCCACGAATAAGTCGTTAAAATTATTGGGACATACGATTTCCGGTTGCACTTCTATTTCTGCGTTTTGGTGGGAACATCCGTCAGACATGTAAAACGGCATATTGGTAATCGCAGTAACTGCTAAAGGTACTGTAGATTCAAGAGTAAAACGTTTGCCCAGTACACTTAACGTCACGGTTTCTGAATAGCTAAAACTTCTACTCTCCCTCGACGTCGTTCCAGCTTAGGATGACAGGGGGCAAGTGAGTGATGTGAATGTGTGAGAGAAAAGGCATAACATTCAGGGGTCTTATTCAGAAAGGGCTCCACATGGCCAAACGTCGGAGAATCCGTGGATGTCATGTCAAAATCCTCAACAAATCTCAGCTTTTTTATAGCCCTTTTTCAAATTTTTTTGGCTGTGACGTCCAAATTCCGTCTTAGTCGAGACTCAGAAATTCCGAGGCTATGCAGAATAACACCCGGGAAAGACTCAACACGGTCTAACTTCAGAAAATCCGTGAATGTGACGTCAAAGCCTCCAACAATTCTCAGCTTTTGAATGACACTATTTGAAAATTTTTAGGCTGAGACGTCAAAATGTCAGTGTACAGGCTCATACATTCGGAGGCCATTCCTAATTGGGCACCAAAGCTGAAAATTCGCTATGGACTCCATTGAACTTGATTTCTGGTGGACTCATCGTGAAATTAACACCTCAAAAGGTCTCTTAGCGCGTATTGCCTCGTTTAATATTACTGACTGATTGGGTTTCAAAAACTCTGTGGTGCAAAGCAGAAAGTTCCTTGAATTAAAGCTAGAATTATCGAACGGGAGTGAAAAGAGCATCTCAACTTTGACTCCATACGATCATTCTCCTAATTTATATGATTTTTCCCCTTGGACAATAATAATGAAATTGTGGCAGCAAAAAAATGTGTGAATTGTGGTAGCTGATTTGCCATAAGGTGTTATAACAGGCATAACATTTGTATGGATGATACTGGGACTAGTCACGGGGTAGAGGTGAGCTTTCGTCTCGCCAGCGTCAACGCCACCCACTTTAAACAGTCATATCGGCTCCAAATTCACCTTACTTATGATGCAAACCTTTCGCATTTGTCAAATACTTTTAACATAACAATACACCAACTACTTTAGGAATGGCAAACTTTCAAACCTGAGAAGTGCGATTTTTCCTCTCAGCCATGTTGTGAAAAAATGCCGTTTCGCCTTCTCCACGGTAGTGATCGAGCAGTTGCTCCTCTTCCCTAAACACAACTCTCTTCACACTTTCTTCCCGCGTTCCACACAAACTCGCCCCACTAAAACATTTACTTCAATGCAATTCCATTCATTCCACCGCACTTAACACTGCACATTTCACTACAAATGGAGGAGTTACACTTCCTTATCCGGCAGGTATCACAATTCTACTACTTGGAAATCCATTTCATGACTTGTTGAAAGGGGAGAGAACATTTTTAAAGCAAATTGTTCTTCAGAATCATTCAAATGCTAATTTGTGAGCTCTGAAAAGAACTCTTTGAGCCTGACTCAGACGAAGCGAAAGTCTGGATAGCAGAAATTTTCGTGTGAGTACAGGATATTCGCAAATCATAGCGACCACACACCACACCGGTGTGTGGTTTCCAACTCACAAAAATGCCTTTCTCACTTCTGAAAATAGCAAATTCGGGCCCGCGTACCGTCCCACCCCAGCACCTGTTTCACTCCATAGGTCCGCAAGCTATGTTGGGTTGGTGGGGTAAGGGTATATTCTAGAAGAGAAATTAGTCTCTAGGCCCATACCGGTTGTTCGTAAGACCTCCAAATATGGCTTCGAAATTTCACGAAAAAATCGAGAAATTGCTCATTTCCAAACGTTTATATCTCTAAAAATACTAGTCACACGGGCATGGTTCTTACATTTTTAAAAATGCGCATTCTTCCTCTACACCTAGGTATAATACTAAAATATGCCAGTTTCCGGTGTTTCTCAAAAAAATATTACCTAATCAAGGTTTTGCCTAAACGGGGTCACCCGTAAGTACACATAAGTGCAAAAATTTCACTGAGGAAAAATAATTTGTCTCAACTGAGACTCGAACTCGGATCCCTCGATATCGTCCCGAGTGCTATAACCAGCTAAGCTACCGAGGCGTCCTTTTTCCCTGTGGATTTTCATCGGGCTCAGAGAATCCAGGTTCGTTTCGGAAATCTGGACTCTGTAAAGGTAATACAATGTAATACCATGGCTAGTCCAGGTATCCTCAAAATTCGTCCAAGAGTGAACGTCTCATTGTGTTCCACGCTTGGCACATTGCAATTCCTGCAGTCCTCAGCAACTTGTTCCTCTCTCAACTCAAGTAGTTTGGAAACCATATTAGAATTTTATTTTTTAGTTTCAGCGTCTGTAAGATGAATGGAGTAAATATTGTAATACTAATGGTGCAAAAATATATATGAAGAAAACTCTTACAATTAGTAATTCAATAAATATATCCACAAAAGTCTCTAACTTGACTCATTTTTTCCGCCGCGCGGTCAAATCGCCATCACGGTAGGATTTTTTTTGCGATTCTGTAATAATTACTGCGGTGAGTAATTTATTATTTTTTATAAATATATGAGAAAACATATATCCTACACATCGTTTGTTTTTTGACAAAATCTAGGTGTTAGAAGTTCCTAATTTTTTCAATACTCTCCCTCTGGAGCGCACAGCCTAGATTTATCCCATTAAAATCAGCTTGTATTTTCAGGCAAATTGATCGAAAAGTAGTGCGGAAAAGGGTTAATATTTTGATATCGTTGGAAAGACGGTTTTTGTATTTAACATGTGGTAAAATTCATCACATTTTAAGTGAAGTGGTTTTTCGGTCAAACTACCTTAAAACTACGGCGTGATACGGTGGGGAACGAGTGCTCTTGTGTTTTTGACGAGAATTATTCTTTTAAATCTATGAGGATGGAGGATACACGGGCGGTGGTCTGCGTGGAGTTTTGCCGGTTTCCCCATGCCAAGGGCGAATGCCAGGCCTTGGCCATTCCGGACGAAACGAAGAAAAATATCGCCTACTTATCATTCTGTGTTGTTTTTGTTTTATGTTTATGTGTTCAATCGGCAAAAGCATCTATAATATATGTTTATGTAAAAATGTTAAACGAGCCCTGAAGAGGAGACTCCTAAAACTCATGATCTCATGATTACGCTAATAATATAATGTAAATACAAAAAAGCTACAAATGTCATAATATCATGAGATATTAAACATAAATGACTTGACTCGGATATCTATGGCTGGTGGCGCTTTAATGCAACAAAATTGTGTATGCCAGAAAATAAAAATGAATGGTTGCTAATATTGGGGCGAGTTGGGGACTATAAATCCCTTCTTATAGTTGGGCAAGGGGTTATTATTTAGATATTTTTGGAAAGGTGGGAGTTTTTTCTTTAAAATTGCGTCAAATTCATAAAATTCTAGGTGAATTGATGTATCGCCTAAACTACCGTCAAAGATCCACAGGGTAGAAGGACGCCTCGGTAGTTTAACTAGTTAGAGCACTTGGTGAGATATCTAGGGATCCGGGTTCAACTCCTGGATCAGGATGGCTATTTTGTATGTTCTCGGAATTTCCGAGCCTCGAAAGTGACGACATTTTGACGTCACAGCCTCTAAAATTTCAAATAGGGCCATTCAAAAGTTGAGATTTGTCGGGGGGAAGTGACGTCACATTCACGGATTTCCGAGGTTCGACCACGTCGATTCCTTACTAAATATGGCCCCAGGTGAATCATTTTCCCTCAGTAGAATTTCGAACGAAGCTGTTTACATAATTCCTGATATTTTGATTCAATCTGACGTACTTACATACGTTCGCTCGTTAAAACCTAGTTAAACTCCGAATCCCTTGCCGTTTTTGCGCACTTATCCTATTTCGACCATTAATTTGGTCTCTTACTACCGCATTAGTAGCTAATATTATTGGAGTAGTGACAGACGCCGCTCTGTGGAATCCATTTCATTTTCAACTAAGAAGTAAACGTAAACCTGCTCTGTTGTAAAAATAAGTAAAACACTCTCCGTTCACTCATGTATAATGGAGGCAAAACTTGGTGGCCGTCACCTGCGCGGAGCGGTGCGACAAGGAGGGGAAGGCGTGTGCAAGTGGTCAGCAAGGGAGCGGAGGGGAAAGGACAGTGCATGGTAGGCGAAGCTGCCAGCATAACTTCATTTAACTTTCGAGTTCGTGAAAGTGTAAGCAGCACGTTTCAATGCTTACTGCAAGGCAAAACTTGACCAAAATACGTGAAAATTGTTATGCAGTGGTATAAAGAGATAAGATATGGATTCATCATTTTGAAGTCGCTTTGAAAGTTTGCGGCCTGGTAGTCAAATACGGAGACTACCTACGAGCTTACATTCTGCCTACTTAGGAGTCCATTTCCATTACTTGTGCGATCCTTGATCGACAGTTGGGGCTAAACACCTAGTTCTCTTAAATACACCCAAAAATTGCCTTGGTAATCAGAAAGCTTGGGTAGCATGGTGGTCTGCGCATTAACCCTGTAAGAAATAGGTCCGTGGTTCAATACCCGGTCCAGGTGGACTGCCTAGCTCACTTTAGTCTGCGCGACGAATGTCTAGAGAAAAATTTGAATAGATGTGCTATGTAGTAGAATTCCTCAAGGAGAGGAAACGGTATGAGAAAGTTTCATGAGTAGAATTTCGATTTGAATTGATGAAGAGAACTTTTGACAAGATTTTTGGGATGAAATGTTTCTATTCTTTTTTCATTCATTGCTTCCACTCCCTCTCCTACTGAGCATATGTTGAAAGCCTGCTCACGCAAAAGTATATCATAGTGGTAAAATAAAAAGTATTAAAGGGAGATTTACAGTTAGGGTAGCCATTCATGAGTTTCTTGCAATTGGTCAGCCCTATATTTTTGTAATAAAACAAGAGAACGTGTTGTTGTCCAGCCTTTTCATACCCACAAAAATAAAATAAAACTATATACACTACAATAAAATGTGGCTATCATATATCACTCTAATAAATATGAGAACATCTTCTCCAGCTATGAAATACGATCATATTAAAATTAAATTCTAGTCATCTATTTTAATAGAGTTCTAAAGTAATGAGAATTATTTCATGAAAAGGAGGGCCACATGAATTGAAGCGACTGAAAAGATTCGTAACGGTGTCTTCACACCTTGGAGAAAGTCAGCCTCTCTCTCCAAAACCGTGAACATCTAGTTGAAGACAAGGTAGAATCTTATCGTAGAATACTTTACATGAAGTTTCCAGACTCATTACTGCCCTGAAAATTCTTAAACGCCGCTCGAAATGAGTTCCAATAACAAGTTTCCTGATCCGTGGAAATTCTGTGAAGATCTCACATCCGTGGCAAATGCGCGGAAAATTTCTCCGCCTTGCCGCACACGTACACAACGCCCGCTATCACGCGTGTTAATCTGCGGCCCTCTCGACCGCAAGCTCAAACCAACAGCTTCGTGTCAACTTGCGTGTTGTTGCGTGCATCCACAAATATTGCTCGGCACTACGCAAACAAATATTCGAAGCATCGTCGAGTTTCTTCCGCTCTTCCTCTCGCCTCGCCGCTCTTTCCTTCCTCGCCTCGTGTTTAGGTATAGATTTATAAGTCGCTCGTTCGTTCACCTTAACCTCTCTCACCCTCCTTCACGCGCGCCGCCTCTCGACTTTCTTATTAACTAGTTTGGGGTGTTTTGGAATTCATTGCCGCTCCCGGCGAAAAGTCAGTATTCATTAAGAGGAGTGACGAGTAACCTTTTACGGTGCAATTAACGGCGATGGCTATTATCTCTTTTAGTATGTATTTCCACTTCATTTCTTGTACGCTCGTGGCAGTATATTGACTCAATTTCCAAGCGCCGGAGATTTATGTTAATTTATAGATTTGAGAGGATGCGGATTTGATCTCCCGAAGTGGAGGGCATAGAATCTCATCGGAGAACGTTTTGGTTAATAGAAAGGACGTGATTTCATGTAATTATTTATTTATAATATGTACATTTGAGTTGAGGTTAATTATTTTATTTCCTAATATTATACGTTCAAAGATTAATTACCTTAGCATGAATGATTGACGGAATGGAGAAGATAACTTTATGCCAGGTTGACAGTCGCTCTTGAATAGAGTGGCGAGCCAAGGGCTCTTGGCTACGTAACTGAAAATGTTGTTTCAAATAAGTATATGTATTTTTATTTCGAATATTCCTTCAAGTATTAATTTTTCTGTAACCGTCCTTTAATGATGCCTAATCCAAGATTGCTTCTTATTCTAAACATCATTATTATTACGGTTTAAATTATTTTATTTACGTTAGATATTTTATTAAATAACTTAATCAATATCGCATCATTGCGGAATTATACTCAGAAGATCAAACTTTTCACATTAAAACCCCATTTGAACTTCATTTACACTCCAACTCAAGGAGTCGTTTTATGAAATTATTTTATTTTTTTTTCTTCTGATTTCTCTTTTATGTTTTTTTCATATATGCTTTGGTATTATATGTTGCTTATTATATAGATACTGGGACTTCTAATTATTATGGAGCTGTAGGTTGTTCTAGGAATTGTAGTTAGCTCAAATGTGTAGACTCAGTTTTCTATGATATTTCCAAGAAGAAATCATTTTATTCCATTTACAATTAGACCCAATAAAGTAAAATTATCTTGAGACTCTCGGTATTCTTAGTATTAGCAAAGCAAAAGTCATTTATTCCTGAGGCGAGGGCATCGTGTTCTTCCCTTAATTCCGTCAGAATTTTTACTTATCTCGTCTCCCTGTCTCAGTATCTCACCCTTTCTCTCTCTCTCCCTAATTTCTTCTTCACTTCAACTACTTTATCCCGTTACGCACGCCACCAACTTTTTCGCCCTTTGCGTTAATCTTCTTCAACGTCCTTCCTCCAAATCCTCCCCACCCCCTATCCCACCTCCTCCTCCTCACCCGGCCCTCCAACCAAAACCCATTCTAACTTCTTTAACTTCCTTTTTATCCCTTTTCCCATCTTTCTGTCCCCCCACCCCTCTTCCCCTTAACCCTCCTCCCATCCCTCCGCTCGACACTCTTTTCTCTCACTCCTTTGAGAAAACGCCCACACGAAGAAGAAGGGTCCCTTTCTTTCGCTCCCCCTCATATCCGTCCCTCCCCGTGTACCCTGGCCCCTCCTTTCCTAAAGGCCCTCCCCCCGCGAAAACCCCTGCCGCGGCCTTCTTCACGCCTCCCTCCTCCTTTTCGTCACTTCTCGATGCGAGTCTCCCCCCCTCGCTCCCACCTCCCCATCATCCCCCTGCGTGCCCTCCTGCCCCCGCCTCCAACCCCACCTCTCCCCATCCCCCTCCCCAATCCCAACTCTCCACCCTCGTTCCGTCCCACCTCCGAAGTGCAAATGGGTGTGAAAAGTTAGATGAAGGAAGTTTTCCCTCTACTCGGCTGCGAGTTTTTTTTCCACCCCTTCTCCAACTCCCTCCCTCTCACCCCTTAAGAATACCCCACCCCATCGGCACGAGGCTCCTCCTCAAACCCCCCACCCCCCTCACATTTTGAACCCTTGCGCGCTAACCCGCGTACTTCTCCGACCCCTCCCCTCACTTCCCCTCATCTCCCCACCACCTCCATCTCCTCTTCGGCGAGCCCGCCCCTTTTTTTGCCCCCCCGTCCCCTTCCCGCAGAAGAAGGCGCCCTTCTTATTTCGCCAGCAAGGGAGGTGAGAAAGAACGCGAGGGGGGAGGTTAGCAGGGTGCGTGGGAGGGGCTCCTGGGGAAGTGGGCGGGGCCGCAAGAAGACATTCATTTGGTTTCGGGTGAAAAATTGAGGACGGGAGAGAGCGGGGGGTGGAGGAGAGGTGGGAGGGAGGACGTGGGAGGTCGAGACTTAAAGCCCATGTCCTCCCGTGAAAATAAGTTCCTTCAGAGTGTTTCTCTAACCCGACAGGCTTTGCTAAATATTGTATCGTGTGAAATTAGAAATAGAAATTGGTCCAATTCTCGCACTCAATTCTTATCATTTCGAATTTGTACCTATCCAATTTTCAAGTTTACCTCCGGAATATTCTAGTCGACTAGCATTGAAAAGAGTGGGAAAAAACTCTGCTATTCCACATAAAATATTTTATTACCCGACCCAGGTATCGCTGCTGTGCAGCATATTCAAGTAACATTACAAATATCAGTAATGTCATCTGTAATATCACCAGTCATGTCACAGTATTGGCACCAGAATATTCTGCACAGCAGCGCAACCTGGGTCGTGTAATACAATATTTTATGTCGATTAGCAGAGTTTTTTCGCTCTCTTTTCACTGTGGAAAGGTTCCACCTGCCTGAGACAGCGTCCTGATTTTACTAACAGCAAACAATGAAAGTTTGTTAGTTTGAAAAGCTTCATTAAAACATATTTGGACTGCGCTTACACGTGGTTGAGCAGTGTATCGCATAACAGCTGCAGAGTAAAGATTGGTAGCAATGAAAATATGGTGTTATCCAAGAATGCTGAAGTTTCAATGGACGGAGAAAATCACCAATTAAGAAATCCTGCAAAGAGTTATAGAGATGTTTATTGAAAATATTGTATCAACATGTTAGAACTTGTTAGAAGGGAAGAGCATATGAAACAAATTTTCTGACAATATGCCGTTACGAACAATATTGAAAGGAGAAATTATTGGGAGTAATAAACGAACCGAGGGATGCCAAGGACGGTACATATCAGGCAAATTTTGAAGGACTTCGAGGTGAAGATATATGTAGGAATGAAATGGTTAAGTGACCGGAAAGTGCAGTAAACTGTAGCAAACATATTTTATTTGGATTGGTGACTGCTGCTGATGATGATGATGATCTATATTATCATAGGCGTACCTACTGGTGTAACTTTCAATCATAAATCGGGAAGGATACCTAGCGCCGCCCGTGCGAAATTCTCTAACCAATGCATATAACATTTATTAAGTAAGGAAATAATTGTAATCGCCATTTTCGTCCATTTTGTAAGCTCTCATCATGACAGAGCTTTTGAGTTGCAATGTTGTCTGTGCACACAATTAGTAGCAATATTTTCCAGTTCCGTCGGCCGCAGCTTCGTGAGTTGTCTGGAACAAGGAAGTATCACTGTGTGCTTCAAGCAGTTTTTCGTCACAATTGCCATTCCGAAGAATGCTACAATTTCTCCCCAGGGTTCTTCTATAGGTTGGAACGCATGATAAGAGTTATCGTGCGAGATATTGTGTGCGATACATACTGCTGCAGAGAAACTTTGAGAGAAACTTGTGCCGTGGGACATGTCCATAAGAGAGGAGGGAGGGTAGAAAAGGATGGGCGGGTCGGGGGAGTGTAAGGGGGTTGAGTGGGGAGGTGAGGGGTTGGGGGGTGGTAGGGTAAGGGAAAGACCAGAAGGAAGGGATTTGTGAGTGGGGGGGGGGGGAGACTCCAAGAAAAATAAGAAAAGGAAGGGCTGCCGGGAAATTTCTGACGGCGGAGGCGGGGACGTGTAACTGGAGGAGGGATATTAAGGGAAGAGGTGTTTGATAAAGGAGGCATTATTTATGATTTCGAATGGCGCAGGACACGGCTGAGGGACGCGGGTGTTGGGAGGGTGGAGGGAGGGTGGCAAAGGTCGAGGGGGAGAGGAGAGAAGAGGTGGTCGATTGGAGAGGGGAGGTATTGGGTTGCCGGGAGAGAGAGAGAGTGGGTGGTGTGAGGGTAAGCGAGGGAAAGCAGTAATGGTGGAGGCAGCGGAGTAAGACTCGGGGCGAAGGGTATTTTTTAAAAAGTAGGTACGTATCCGCACAGACTAGTGAGGGGGGTTTGGGGTTGAAAAACTGAAACGCCGCGGCGAGAGAAATCGCGGCGCCATAGACAATTTCGTGGCAATTTCTCCACAACCTCTTCTCAACTCTGCCCTGACTCCCAAAACCCCATGTATCCACCCCCACTTCAGCACCTCCTCCTCCTACCCCCGCATAACCCTCCCTCCACTTTTTTCCCAACTAGTATCCTTCTCGAACGTCTGTCATTCTTCTTGTGCGTACACTGGAACTCAAACTCGCTCCCACACACACCCACCTACTCCGGCAAAATCATCCTAGCTCCCACCCAACCCCGCCAGGATAACCCCTCGGGCCCCAAACAGTTCCTCCCGCCCCCTCCGCCGCCTCCACCACCCCCAAAGTGGCGGAGGCAGCTCACCTCCCGGATCCCCCAAACTAATTACGGATAATTCCGATCGAGGAAGGAACGAAAATGTTCACCCAGTTTGGAATTTCTCGTGTCCATCAGAGCGCTTTCCTAAGGCTTCGAGGAGCAGCGCGAGTGTAGTGGAGAGGAGGGTTTTCGAAGGGAAGTTAGGACGAGGGGAATAAAGAATTCCTCGCCGCTAATTGAACGTTAAAATGATGGAAGACTCTAGTAATTAAACAATGACGTCTGGCTCTCCCCTTTGGTGGCTGGGAACATTAATCTGAATTACAAGATTTCCTTCAAAACACGCGCCTTTCTTAGGGTTCAGTTTTACGGTGCTTAAGCACCCTTCCCCTTCTTATCCTCGCGTTTATACTTTTCGAGAGAGGTTTTTGAGGCTGGCGTGGAGATTTATGTCCGCCTATGTTCAGATCCTCTTCCTCCGTTTCTCAAGGCCTCCTCTATCGCGCCGGCGGGATAACAGGGTGAACAATCGGAAATATGATCTTCTATAAGACTGCATGATGGATGACTTCCTTGCAACAAAAATTCGCATATCCCCATGACAATGAATGTTGGAGAACAGAATACAATGGGTGCTATTGGCCCAAAGAAAATGAGGAATGGGAAGTATTTTCGCAATTCAGAATCAAGCAACTGTATAACTCAAATATGCAAGGGTTTTTTCATTCTGAAGCATCGCTCGAGAAACAAAGGGAAAGAATGCAAGATAGGTTTCCAGAATGCACGAAAATCCATCCTCTGTAGCTGATTAATTCCACTGCCACGGTGATATAAATTAATCATAACAAGTTATAATTTATTATCAGTTAAATATTTTTATTCGTGGTTTATGAAGAATAAATACCTTTTAGCGTAGGTATATAGTTTTTAGCATCAGTCACAGAGCTGCGAATACAAGGTTAAATAAAGTGTTGTACCATCATTCCGATACTGTGTACTAAATTCAAGTAAAAAGTCTCTGGATTCTCATATTACATACACAGTCATGCAAACTATAATATTATTCTTTTAGATCTTTTTAGTAAATAGACGTTTTATTAAATTACCATATTTTGGTAGTATTATCGCAGTTTGTTGCTCATCTTTTGGTAGATATTAACATTGGATATTCTTGTTACATGAGTCATAAACAATTTATAATTCCTTAATAATGTATAAATTATAAGTTTTGAAATTGAATTTCACGATTGATTATATCTTCTGACTCTAGCCCAATGTTCAATATAGGTAGATAAATTAACGCATTTATTTAAAGTACCTTTCGAATTTCTAATTTTCTAATGTGCATGTATGTCAACTAAGAACTTGCAACTTTTAACTATATTTCCAGCAAAAATATTTAAACAGGATTTCTTCGCAGAAGAACTTTGATGTGCAGCAGCAAATGACGGTTATGATTGATAACCATGCGAACGAATTAAGCGAAACTGTGGATGAAAATTGCTCCTTGCAAAAAGTAACGCTGGATATTGGAGATGAAAAGTGAATTCGAGAGGGGCAAACAATTTCCCAGAACGGGATAGGAAGATGCCGCGCAAGAATAATTATATCGTGCAAACCTATCAAGCAAAAGGAAGTACGAGAAGCGAGCTGAAAACACCCGGGATCTCAAGGAACCAATCAGAAGAGGTTATTACATAATAGAGGAGAGGATTCGGGAGGTAGAGAGGGGGTTGAGGAGAGGAGGTGAGGTTGGAGATTTTAGCGCTAGGGGGTTGGGCAGATTTTACGGCCGTGCAGAACCTTACTGGGGCGGGGAAGGCGGGAGGAACGAACGGAGGAAAGATGCTGAAATTGGGCAAAAATGAAGCCCGGATTGATAGAATTGGAGAGCGAGGGAGGGAAGAGATGCTATCCGCTCTTCCGCTCGGTCTACTTCTCGGAAACCCTGCCCCCCCCGCCCCCCGCTCACCCCTTTAATCGTGCACCCCCGCACTAATAAAACCCTCTCCCGCCCCAAAAGTTCTCCATTTTTCCCCATTCTCTCCTCCTCCTCCACCCAACCCAATTCCTCATTTCGGGCAAAAAGAAACATCCATTCCGCTCCCAAGTTGAACTCTTCTCTCTTCTGATTTCTACTCCCGACTACTCCTCCACGCCTGCCCGCCCGCCATACCACGCCACCCACTCGCCCACCCACCGTCCTAACTCGTTCCAAATTTCATTTCTCCGTTTCGAATCCCCTTATTCCCCCCTTCTCCTCCTCCTCTCCCCAACTCAACTCCTTTTTAGACACCCCAACCCTCTTTCCTTTCCACCACCCCCTCATTCCTCCCGCCGCACTCATTAAAGCTCCTTATTTCTTTCCCGTAAACCCTCCCCCCGCCTCCCTCCTCCCCTCGCAGCCCAGCTCCAACGGTCCCTTTCATATTTCACCGTCTCCTCATTTCATTTCAAGAGTTTTCTTCAGCCTTTCCTCCAACTCCCTCCTCCTCCCTCAGCCCCCATCACCCTTCCACACAGCGCCTTTCCGCCGGCCGAATACTCTCCTCCCTCATATCACCCCCTGCCACCCGCCTTCCAGCCCCCTTCCTCGACTCCAATCCTGTCCCTCGCTTCACCCCCCCCCTCTCCTCCTCCCCACGCCCTCCCGCGCCTCCACCTCCCATCAACCCGTCTCAACTTTTCCCTACTTCCCTCCTTCTTTGAGCTCGACTCTAACGATATTCGAGCCAGTCATGCGTTTTGCGTATAACAAGGCGAGCTCTGAAGTTTTGTGGAGGGGGTTGGAAACCTTCCTCCCCTCGGCCCACCCCCACTCCCCCACAGTTTTCGCCACTTTTATTCCTTTCTCGTGCTCTCTCATTTGCTCTCTCTCTCTCTCTCTCCCTTTCTCTTTATAATCCAGGGCCCTCTCCTTCTCCGACCGCTTATATAAAAGGCCTTTTCTTTTGATCCTCATTTCATTCTTGGCGCAAAATGTTATTTTTTTCCATCCCAGGCTCCGCCATCAACCTCCTTGCCTTCATAAGTAATTGGAATCGCGAGCTTTTTTTTATTTTGAAACGTTCCCTTGCCTTTGCGAGTGACGGCGCGAATAAAAATATGCGAACGTGGCTCATTCGGAATTACATGAAAGTATTTTGGAGCCAAGGACAGAAGTAATAAAAATCGGCTTCATCTTTCTCCCAAATTACTTGAACAGAGCGCAGGATTCATTATTTCCGAGTGTTTTGTTCGAGCTAAAGCTTTCTTGAGAGTTCGGACTAATGAGGAGCTCTACACAATGAATTTTAATGATAATTAGTCGGAAATTGAAGGAAGTTAACAAGGGAAAGAGACAAAACTATTCTTAATCACGTTTAAAGTATCGTCACTTTTCGCCCGGCATCAAGGAAGACGTCTATTGTTTTCGCAAGGTACTATGCAATTTTTGTTTCAAGTTCAGCTTCCTTTGTTGCTTCATCCGCTCTAGTTCCGTAACTTTCGGAGACGTATCATCGTCACGGCTAATAGTTAATGCTTGTTACTCTTTATCTGCCATTGCAAGAATATCTTTAATTCATAAAGGCAAACTTCTGTAAGTGATGACTAATAATATTTGTTCCCAGAAATCCTGATGAACTAACTAACAATTATTTTGGAATACTATATGTATAGGTAAGTAATAATTATTAGAGGCGTTCAGCTGTAGTGTTCTCTGTATTATGGTATACGATCCAAAATTAATAAAACATTCGTGCCATCAATTATTTATTCAGCATCTTCTCATTTTGACAAATATTTAGCAACTACAATAATTGGTTGAAACATTTGATAGTTTCAGCAGTTGTGATTTTTTAAAATATTCTAAGCCTGAATATTTAAGAGGTATGCAATTAAAATACTTAATTAAAACATTTAGAGTTTAAAATCAATGGTCTGCGAGTTTACTTCGTAGAATGAATGCATTTTAGTTAAAATGAAAACTTGGTTATATTCTACACAATTTTATTAAGAACACGACCGGTTTCGACCTTTTCAGGTCATTCTCAAGTGTTACACTTGAGAATGACCTGAAAAGGTCGAAACCGGTCGTGTTCTTAATAAAATTGTGTAGAATATAACCAAGTTTTCATTTTAACTAAAAAAATTTAGAGTTTTTATAATATTGCTAAGTAGTGACTACTAGTGAGCTGCTTATAATGTGATTTGTGATACATCTACATAATATCCTGCAAGCCACCTCAAGGGTGTGTGGCAGGGGGATAAAAGGTGATAGGAAGGACAAGGTGATAAAAGATTTTGAGAGAACTAATTAAATCGAACCCTTTTTTTAACTCCACTTCGGCAGGATAAGAGGCTGAAGGAAACTTTTGTGCATTTATAATGATTGATGTGAGGGACATAAGTTCTGAGGTCATTAGTCTTAATCAACACGATATCCGATTTTGAGAACTCAGAGTTTAAGTCCTCTTAAGATACGTGAAATTCACGCTCTTGAGTGAAGAGGCAAGTGAATCTCTCCAAAAAGGCCCCAGAAAGAGCTATGGAAGTATTTTTCTCCAGAATACGGTATATTTTTAAGTTTATCAAATAATTTATATTATTGTATTGGAGTATAGGCTTTCCCTTATGACCCTACAGTCCATGGTCGAACAATTTTACCGATGTGTATTTTCTCCATATTATAGTATTATTTTTATTTAATAAGAGCTTCTTCGTTAATTTAGCATACGTAATTGAGCTGTAAACTAGGTTTGAAGGAAGCTAAGGTACCTTTCATCCGTTGACAGTGATCAATAACTACGAAAAACGTTATCGTAATGGACAAATGGATGGCAAGTCACGGATGATATGTACTTATAAATATAAACTCACCGTGAATCCTTTTACTTTGCTTGATAAATGATGTTGACACACTAAATTCTAGAAAAATAATAAATAGGTAAAATATTTAATACTCTGATTTTCCTGTTTGTAACTTTTCCTCTTCATCTTTAAGTGTGTCCTAGCTTTTTTACCTTCATAGTTGCAATGCATTCTTCATTTCCTTTATTCTTGGTTAATATTTTGTATCCCGATGCGTGATAGATTTTCTCCCGTACGTCGTTGCATTCCATGTATAAAACTACAGGAATTTGCGTTCCGTGCTCATTATATTTTGTGGACTTCATCTCTGAAGGAATGCTACGGTATTCATGCACTTTTCCTGGTCTTTGATACCGATTACTTTTTTTATCTTCAAACTGGATAGTATCAGCAACTTCCAGAGATAAAATCTTTCGTCTTAGCAGGGGTGTACATAATGTGATTTTGTGATAAATAGTTTGTAGAAGCTGAGACTCAAAAGAAGGAGGAGCAGAATAAATGTCTTTTGGCAAAAAGATTTTTAGGTATTTTAATTCATTTACATTGCTCTTGATTTATTGACAATGAATCCATTCGAAGGCCAGTTACTTTGGAGATCTTGACTGCCGTTTCCGACTTCTCGTATATGGTGCTACAAAAATTAAACCCTCATATTTTTCACGGCACCCCCCGATTTGATGTCAAATGACTTTAAAATGCCCTGTGCAAAATATTTACTCGATAATTATGTTAAATGGCGGCCGCACCAAAGAGTTTTGAAAAGCATGTATCATATGTCAAAGGCAATAAGAGCATGGGGTTGGTTTATCTACATCATTCAACACTCCCCATGTGGATTTGGATATGGCTGAGCAATTGCAGAGATATTTGGTATTGTTACTTGTCTCAGCAATTAACACATGACCCATGCTAGATACATATTATTTTTATCGTACAGAAACAAATCAAAGGCATATCACACACTTCATCATCATTGTTTGTTTTTTTAACACCACAAGAGGGGTACTTTTTTAATATCAATAAACTTGAAGCATTTTCTTTCTCTAACTTATTTATACAGTTTGTATTATAAAAAAAACCTGTAGGTACTATTTTCACAGGGTGATTCGCTTCATTATTTAGTACAAGCAACTATTAGAACCTAATGATTTCTTCACAACTTCTTCCTAATGGACCATTTTTTTTTAAAACCATGGGTATAATGAGACTAGGAAAAGTTTTTTTAATATATTGCATACAGAAAAATCTACTAATAAATTCTACAGTATACTCTTTATATTTTAGACATACTATTCCCTGAATTTTCTTGAACCTGCTCTATGGTCATAAGTTATCGTTTCAGGCTTAACTTTGTGGAAGTTGGTAACATCCATGCAAGAAAACAACTTAGTTTTAATCCACACAAATTATTACATACGACCCATCAACTTACACTTTCATGCCATCTTCATGAGTGCCATCTTGTCTCAGTAATTGAAGATGGCACGAAGTGTAAGTTGCTGAAACCCGGGTCGTATGTAATAAATTGTGTGGATTAAAACTAAGTTGTTTTCTAGCATGGCTGCTCTATGGTTATTTGGGGGCTTTTTGCATTTGCCGTTGCTTAGTAATTGGGACATGAAGGTCATAGAATACCCAAGCCACCAGCTTCTCATAAAGTTACCACAAATGTCTTGGAAATATGTTGACTATGGCTTTAGATTTCAATTTTAGCACATTTGTAGCGAAGGAGTTGTTTTCGATATCTTTATACGGTTTCTATCAACGGACAAAATGGATAAAATATTGATCCTCTGAAAAGCGTATCCTACTAAAATTCGAATACACCCCTTTCGATAGCCAATCTTCTCTTATTGGAAGAATCATTAGTTTAAGTCATGCTAATTATAGCAAATAATAATTTTATAAAGTAATACAGAACTGCTGACATGCACTTATAACTGATATGCGAGTTCCGGGGCCCTAATGTGCTCCCGTCGTGGAGGTAGCTCTTTGAAATATCTTGAAGTGAGCTCAAAGAATCCGCTGTAGGCTTTAAAATCTTGAAACTAAAATAGCAATGATTAAGGAGAGGTACATACATGCAGAAATCCATCACTACATAAATGAAAATGATTTTGCGTAAAAACCGCACAATTTAACTGGAGATATTTTTATCTCAAGTTTTCTGCTATAACTATCACAAATAAAGAGCCACTCTGAATGACATTGCGAACTAAGTTTCGCATCACTCCCGATCAGCAATTCCAATGGCCCATATTCATATAACAATTTCTCTCCTTTTTTAGAGCAACCTTCTTCTGGATCATTTTATTATCAATTGGCAGTCTCGTACGTACCTATTTCATAAAACGTTTTCGCACATGTGTGGCCAGGCCAAGTGGAATAATAAATAAAATAAGCTCACTGGTAACTTTGTGGTATTCCATTATGTAAAACGATTTATTAAAAAACTTTTACATACCACAGAGAAATATATGCACATTCGTACAAACACGACCCGGGTTTCGGCGCTGAGCACCATCATCACCTGATGATGGTGCTCAGCGCCGAAACCCGGGTCATGTTTGTACGAATGTGCATATATTTCTTTGTGGTTTGTAAAAGTTTTTTTAATAAATCGTTTTACAAGTGGAATAATGTTTACCCAATTTTTTATCGATTATAGCACGCATCTTGTTGGTACTCCGATATCAGGACTGATAGTATCAAATGACAATCCCATAATTGTCCCACTTCTTAAGTTCATCGTTAATCACATCTGCCTGAGCTTTCCCTGTGCTGCATGAACCACCCTTCTTGCACCCTTGTTGGCAGATCATCTATTCACTGCCATTTAAATGCATTGCCCATCTCAATGGAAGTGTTCCACCTAGCAAGAATGGAGTTGAACTGTACACAGCAACACAATTCTGTTTCCCTTTGAAGTATACAGCCGCAGAAACTTATCACAACGTGAACGCGTCACTATAAGCCCTCTTGGCCGTAGTGATGCAACCAAGACCCATCTCTGGTAATAACTGATCAGGCATGGAGAAAGCATCTTCGCCACCATTAAACGGACGCAGTATCATATCAGGTAGAAAATAAACATCGCTCAAACATATTGTATAAATGAAAAACTTAAACTTTGTGGTTCCACAGTGATAATTTCATTTGCACGACCCGGGTTTCGACTTACTATAAAGTCATCTTCAGGTGAAGACTCGACAAAAACTCGTGGTTATATACTCCCTATATATAGGTGCGACTATATTAATAAATGTGAAAAGATCATTGAAGAGAACGGGATCAGAGGACTGCTATCAGACCCAACGGAGAAGTTTCAACTACGGTGCATAAGATCACTAAAAGCAAGTTCAGTGTTGTTTAAGGGGTTTGAAGTGAATACGTTAAAACAAATGAACCCATCAGCAACCCGGTTTCTTGGACTCCCAAAAATACACAAACCTACTGTCCCAATCAGACCATTGGTTTCGAGTTTGACAGCTCCCAGCCACCTAATCGCGAAAAAACTTAACAATGTTTTCAGACAATAGACAAAGTTTTGCGCAAAATACAGTATTAATAATTCCATCGAATTCATCCACCATCTTTCGAAAGTGACCATTCCCAAGAAGTGTGTTTTAGTGTCGTTTGATGCGTGCAATATTTCACCAGTGTCCCCCCCCCCCCCCCCAAGGAAGCGCTACACATTGCAGAAACCGATCTGTTTCAGAAATCTGTTCCAGCGCCTATCATCTGTGAACTTTATGATCTATTGGAGACATACATTTCACAAAATTATTTTCTGTTCAATGGCAAATATTTTGAACAGCCCAATGGCTTAACCATGGGATCTCCTTTGTCCCCTCTCCTGGCAGATATTTACATGGATAAATTTGAAAAAGATCTCTTCTCCTCATCTGATGAACTGACCAAAAATGTATTGTGCTGGCACCGATATGTAGACGATGTGTTTTGTGTGTGGTTAGGGTCTGACAGGCAGCTCAAAATGTTTTAATCCCATTTAAATACACGGGATCAAAATATTAAGTTCACTTGTGAGGTGGAAGAAAATAACCCACTCAACTTTCTGGACATAAACATTACGAAAATCAACAACCACCTAGAGTTTTCAATCTTTCGTAAAGATTCATACACCGACCAAGTGATTAATTTTAATTCTAGGCATTCTTTCTCTCAAAAGTTATCTGCCTTTTATGCCTTGATCCACAGGTTAGTGAACATCCCAATGACTAAAACTAATTTTGTAAGAGAATTGGCTACGATAAAATCAATTGCGAGAAACAATGGGTATAAGGAGCAGCTCATTGATAAGTTGTACCGTAATAAACTTAAGAAATTGGCTGTAAAAGACATTTATAAATCTCAACCGAGGCAAGAATGTACAGGAAAATGGCATAAAATCCTATATCTTGATGACATTACACGGAATATTTGCAAAAAGCTGCCTAAAGACAAGTTTAAAGTGGCCCAATACAACAAGTTGAACCTGAGGAACCTACTTTTCCACATCAAGGACAAAATAGAAAATAAACAGAAAAGTGGAGTTTATAAACTAAGATGTGAATGTGAATATGTGTACGTTGGGCAAACAAGCCGTAAATTCGAGAAAAGAGTGAAAGAACATGAAGCATGTGTAAGAAACAATAAATCAACGTCACAATTTGCAAAATATTTGTTAGAGAACAACCACTCCAGTGACTTTGAAATTGAAGTGTTGCATGTAGAAAAGAAAGGACACAAATTAGACTCATTGGAGCAGTTAGAAATTTTAAATTGTCTACGCTCCAAGCAGAATATTGCTAACGACTTTTTGTTCAACTCCCACTAACCCCTCCTAAATCTCCCATTCCCCCTCCCAAACCTCCTATTCATCCTAACAACCTAGATAGAAAAAACATCTCCCCTTCACTCCACCCTCCACCTTGACAGCCAAACATGTATAGGGTATTATGGTTTGTTTTGTATGACTAAGTACCCCTCCCTCCACATTCCTTCACCTTCGGATTAGTGCCCCCTAACGGGGATTCTCTTCCCTCCCATTTTCCTCAAGCACGCGATATCTCCCTGACCCAATCCCAAACTCCTTCCCCCCCTACCTTCCTTCCCTCCAACCCTCCCCCCTTTCCTGAGGGCAGTATATAACCACGAGTCTTCACCTGAAGATGATGTTGTAGTTCGTCGAAACCCGGGTCGTGCAAATGAAATTATCATTGTGGAACCTCAAAGTTTAAATTTTTCATTTATACAATGAATAAGTTCCACCAAGAAACGCCTGAAACTACCAGTTATATCGCTCAAACAAATAAGTACTGCCAAATGAACACACCCATGATACCGCCACCCAGCCGTTTTGTGAATAAACACTCTTTTAAATATCCCAATTTACTACCTGAGGAATAATTCTCACCGCTGATGCAAGTAATTTATAAGGTGTCTTTGTAATTGACCCGCTGAAACCCAACCCACTTAGGCAACCTTGGAAGATGCAGAAAACAACCGTTCTTCGCTCATGACGCCTTTCATAAAGCGGCACTCATGCCAAAATTATAAATCTGTGAAGCACGGCCGCCTGTTAGCGTAGTGAGTTTATATTTCGCACAATGCGTTTTCTAGTCATTTCGCATCGAATTGATCGTGGCGTGAGCAATTTGAAGATGCTAGATATTTTGGACCTATTTACTGCCCGCGTTCCTCTTTTCTAATATATTTTGCTGCTGGATTTGGATCTAGAGCACTAGATGATTTTTTATTTCGACCACACCATCAAAAATTGCCAATAATTGCCCATTTGGAAACTAATGATCACATGCAATCTTTACTTTCAGCTATTTTCAGTTAGGGAGGAAACATCCTTGTGTTACTTTTTAATTTTGCAAATAGGTCAAATATTTAAAAACTGAAGTATTTCTCTCCAGCTAAAGCTGGTGAAGGATTTAAGTCGTAGCCCTCCCTTTATTTCGTAAATACGTCGTGGGTTTTACAAATTGAATTCAATGAACTTAAGTGCCATGTTCTTTTCTGTAATTGCTCTTTGTACTGCTGGGTCTAGGTTTGTACATAGAATCTTTGTTTCGTAAATATATGGGTATCTCCTCGATTAGAGGGCGCTCTAATGGAAAATGGAAGTATTGTTTATCACCGTTAATAAATATGTACTTCACATTACTTAACGTTGGTTTCTTATGTAATGGAGCACTTTCGCGAAGAGGGCTAATGGATAAAGGGATTAGGAGGCTAGAAATAATTAAAAAACATTTTTTTCATATTAATTGGATAAATACTTTCCCAGGTTTTCACTCACTTTTTCCAGTTATTTGAAAGAGCTGTGAACTTAAATTTGTTCGGTGAAAGGTTTCAATGTGTGACTATTTCTGTTAATTTTGTTCTCGATGGGAATGTTAAGGTATTAGAATCCATTTTTTCCTTTTTCTCTTTTGGAATAACTACGGAACATTTTGTAGCTTGGTGTTAGCTTTACCTTAGGTTTTTATACGATTTTTCCGGAAATGTAGTATTCCTAATGATGCTATAAATATTTTTCTTAAACTTCTTCGATGCCATCAGGCACATCATTTAACCTCAAAGCCATGCCCAGAATAATTTTTCATATAATGTGCCTCAAGATTCTCCAAACAGTATTTACTTCATTATTTACCAAGTTATGAAGTTATAAGCTCTCCATGTTGAATTAATTTTTATCCAACGTTTTCACTGTATCCTACGATTTATAGTATTTAAAACTAATTGGTAGTATACATGTACGTCTTGATATGCAATATATTTATATTTAGTTTTATCTTTTTTTTCCAGGATAAACTCATCATTTACCTTTTATAACCATCAATATATACCTTCAGTTCTTTTGTTATTTTTTCATTCTATCACGAAATTCCCTGGGATCATTTATTCAGATGGCCCTGACGCATACCCTGTTTGTAGCTGTTGCCATTATCGTTCTATGATCTGTAATTTACTTGAAGTAATCCACTAATGGCTTGCAATGCCTTTGTCTAATTCATACTTCATGCGTTATTGAAGTCGAAAAATGCCTTTGCTTCTCCGATTCAAAGATATCTTGCTACCATTGACCTCTTTGCCATTCTCACTGCCACAAAAAAATCATGGTTGGGAGGAATAGAAAATTAATACTTTGAATGTATTGATACAATTTATTCGTACATTTTGCTAATTAACATATCAACAGTATTCTTGTTTGTGGTATCATTTATGAATTAGACCATATTTCTTGGAATACAATTTGTTTTTGCACTCAAACTCATGCTTCAAGGATACAGCAGCATATTTTGTTTAAAAAAACTGGATCTTGTGGATTTGAGTCCTTCATTAAAAGCTTGATATCGTTTCAGTAAGGTTGCAGATTTAGCCAAAATTTGAAGATTGAACCTGAAAGTAAAAAGGATACTTATTAATACATGCTTAATTCATTTGCCAATATGTGAATGAATAGCGTATGTAATATCTCATATAATCTGTAGCTACAAATATTGCTTGAGTATTACCATATCTCCCTGAATGATATTATACAAGAGTGAAAATGAAACAACATTTTCGTAGTTTTTCCGATCAACGTTGACAATGCATTGAAAATGGAATTTGCTGAGAATTCCATCATTCAATGCCTAAAGTACACATGTATTTGCATGAAAAAGGAATTTTAATTAATCAATAAAGTAAGATTAAATAAATAAATACATGAATTTACTCCTACTTCTAATTATCTACCTGAAATGCAATAACACATTAGGATATGAGTTTTCATTACACCGTACCCTGCCATATTAAAAAAAATAATTTTGAATAAGCTTCAGAGAGCTTTTTATAACTTTTATCATTTAAAAACTTGTAATTTTTATATAATTGAATCTGGCTTTTCCCATTAAAAGTTTCATGTAAAGAGTATGCGTTCGACGTATAGTATAAGTTCTTCCATTGAAAAAATTGATTGATTGACGGGCTTTCTTAACTTTCTATGATTGATCATAGATGCTATTTTATAGCTTGATAAGTTTAACTTAAGTTTTTGACACAAGTTACCCTCCTTAATAAGTTGAGGAGGAGATAACAGTGAGCATCTGAAATTATCTGTTAATACTAGCATAACCGTCTAATGGTTCATCATACTATTGCTCTGAATGTATTGTTACAATAAGTATGCACACATTTATGACACTTATGTAAAGGCATGTAGCTATTTTCCTCGGTTAATTAGGCATTATAATAGGCAATATTGTATTGTAATTAGATAGGTGTAATGAAAACTCTGATAAAGGAAAGATAAGTACGACAATAGCCAGATATCAGTTGTTAAACTATATACAATAGCTCATATAACTGGTGAGTCACCTTCAACCATTCGTGGTGTACTCCCATTTTCATAATCATAAATTGCGTTTAAAAAAATTGATTGTTAATCTTTTATAAGAATAAATATTTGGTTATCACCGTGTTTGATTTCCGAAGTAAACGGAAATAATTAGGGAGAAGAAGGGACAGTGAAGTTTCTTCTACAGCATATAGCACTCATCAACATTGGTAGGTACAATCCTCTTATTTAAATTCCATTTTATTCGGCATATATTAGGAAATAAATTTTTCGGCAAATTATTAGAACGGCAAAATTAGGGTACTTCGTCACTGGATACGTTTTTTGGTCAATGCGAGGGGAAGCGTGAATTTGCATGGTGACGGGAGAGTCTGCTGACATTTGCAGGCGAAGGGGGACGGGGTGAGAGGGGAGGAAGATTGGGGGGCCGCGGGAGGGGCGGAAGAGGGTGGGGGGAGACAAAAGAGACGGGACCTGGAATGGGGACAGGGCGGGGGGAAGAGAGGAGAGACTGATGCTGTGGGCTGAGATGCGGCGCGGAGTCATAAGTGCTTCGAGTTTAACGTTCCGTGTGATGATCAAACCGCTGGCCTGGGGAGCGGGAATATGAGGGGAAGATGAGGTGGAAAAGGGTGGGGGGGATGTTATATCTACAGTGGTGGGGAGATCGCGTCGTCTCCTCGGAGGGGAGGGGGTCTGGGCTCTTGTGCTTGGGAGGGGTTGGTCCGGCAGAGCAGCAAGTGCACTTTCTCAGACTGGGCTCGGAGAATGGAGTGAAGAGAGGTACCCATAACAACGAATCGGGAAGGCAAGAAAGCAGTATTGACGAGGGTAGATGCTATGCCTTAAATTTTTTTGCAGTTCGTGAACAATGAAAGCTAATACGAGTTCAACAGTTAAGATGGTGGAGTAAAATTAAATTACAATATTCTCACGTATCTAAGACCGAGATCTTTTAACAATACTAAAATTTTGAGGCAAATAAGTCAATATTGTTTTTTTTTCTCTCCGACGATTCTCGAGGTCCGTATCCCGATAAGCCATTAGCTTGTCTTCAGGTTTCTCAGGGGCTAAACCACCAGAACTTGACATAAAAACCCTTGCCCTGGACATACAAGAAACCGACCCAGGCGGAACTCGAACCAGCGATTCTCGGATTAGTAGGGGAGGACCTCACCCCACCGCCAGCGGGGCCGGTTTTTAATCTGTTAAAAATGTCTGATGCAAAAAAATTCAACGTTTCCTGGATCAATATATGTATCTATAATAATTACCTTTGTACTTTGGGGTTGTAAGCCCTCGAGATCCAATTAATATATGCTATCTTGCCCTTAGTAGTACTAATATTGAACTGACTTTAAAGAAAATCTATTAAGTACATTGTTTCCGAGAATATTTCAGGGTAGAAGAAAGAAACATTCGGAGCACTATCAGGAAGAAAAGGTCTAGATAAATAGGTCACACTGTGACAACGCATTTATTAGGAACATTAGAGAAGGGAAAAAAGAACAGAAAGCCCTGCGAGGAATGAGTAACAAATTCATAGGCTAGCTGAAACGGAATATGAAACTAAAAGAACTACAAGATGCCACAAAACGTAAAAAACGCTAGTATGGGTCATAGTCGAATAAAGGGTTGAATGACTTATGATTTTGATGATATTTTGCTTGGTCAGCGTTACATGGTAAAAGGTACGTGTTTGCTCGTAATATAAGATTAAGCAACATTGGATATGGGGTCGTAATCATTGCACAAGGGAAAATTGTAGAGAAATAAGAACACAAAATGTTTTTTAACATCCTGTCTAACTTTAAATCCCATTCAATAAATCATTTTTGATATGAAGCTGATGAACTATAATAATAATGATGACCCATGGTAAAATTAGGTCCGTGCAGTGTGAAATTAGAGGGAGTTACTTTGGAGTTCACAATATGCCATCACCGAGTCGATTTATTAACCTCCTATTTTCAAGCATCCGTAGCCATTCTGCTTATTCTGAGTAATTACCTCTGTCCACTATTTTTACTTCCGTGAAATCATGTTTCTTGAGTCATTTACCGGGTGAATCATACAGTTGTGCAATGTTTAATTTTCCAGATCATTTTGATGTCTCATTTTTATTACTACATTCGAATGTGGAGACTTATCTAAATGCCAAGTTCGTCTAGTAAATCTAATAAGTTTCATTTAGCGCATAAGGTCAAACACCACAAAATCATGTATATTATTACAGAAATGTATTTTCTGTCATTCCGTATATAATCCGTTAATGCTGCACCTACAGTGATAAATGAAGTATCATTTTAAACGTTGAATCACCGGCTATTGACGAAAAATACAATCTCAATCTCAAATTTCACTATTTACCCATTAATTTGACTTAAAAGTTTCGATAAACTCTCTTGCCTGTCTTGTATTCATATGTTTAGTATATTTTTGCAAGAAAACAAGTATAAAGAAAGTACTTTATGATACACCTTCTTCTCTATTTAAAACCCAGTTACACCGCTTCCTTAACATACTTATTCCCTGATCGCGTGAGAGTGCGAAATTTTCGCACGGGTTACCTAGTCTCCATAAGTTGTAGAGCAAAATGAGCACAATAGAACAAATAATCCAGCTGACCATAACAATACTAACTCACAACTCAGCAAAAACCATTGGCACCACGTTTATACCGATGTCGTTCAAAGGAATGAGTCAGCTCGTGAGGATGGTGGAAAGTGAATTTGGAAAGAATGAAGTAAGGAGGAAGACTGTCAGGGAGATGAAGTATTGAGATTAGATGGAGAGGGGGGGCGGTTGAATTAATTGAAGGAAAGGGAGGGATGGAAAAAAATCTCAAGAGGGCTCTGCTGGAGATGCAGGAGACGGAAGAAGGGATGGGGTGTCCGTCGCCCTGGATCTGAAAGGTTTTATTTGGGAAGCGGGGAAGGAGGGAACGGGAGACAACAAGAGCCTCTTCTAAGAGCGAGGGAGAGGGAGAGAGCTAGAAGGGCGAGGAGAGGAGAGGGAAGGGAAGGAAATTAGAGGGCAAATAGAAGGACGGAGGCAGTGAGGACGAAAGAAGTCCCCTGGGGAGGAAACGGAGGAATGGGGAGAAGGGATGGGAGGGCGTTTTTCGTGAGGGCAGAAGGAACTGAGGGGGTTGGATGATGTCCTTGTGCTTGTGTGAGTGAAGGGCCGAGGGGTTTGGGGTTGGATGGGAGTGGAGAGGAGGGATGGGGGGATAAAGGAAGTTTAGTTAGGGCTGGAGATGGGAGGGGGTCGGCGATGATAGGAAGGGGGCTTTAGGGAATGGTGGCGCCTGGAAGAACCTTGTTTTTACGTTGAATAGCCCAAAATTATAAGGCCAAGTTGTATATAGCACTTTACTTCGAATATAATAAAAGTGGAGGTAAAATATGGAATCATAAATGAAGTTAGAATAGCCTTTAAAAATAGATAATACCTTTAAGTACAAGCATACACATGTGACTAAATTTTTATTGAACCGCATAATAACAGATTAGGAAGTTTGACAGCAATAATCATAAAAATGTTCACCTCGTGGAGTTTGGCTGTCATTAGTAACTTTTAGGTTAAAATATACTGAAATGGAATAGCCCAGGAGTTCTAATTAACCACGCCTCTATTCCAAATTGCAGTCTTTGGTGTACGTAACTTTGAAGACTGATTCCTGGCCTTTTTTTGCATGAACTTACGCACTCTCGCAAACCTGACCTGAATATCCGGCCTCTTAACCCGTGGCATAATAAAAAACATCCTATAAATGATTATAACTTGTAGTTACGGCATTTTATAATTGGAAACCGATGAAGTGTAGAAAAAAGCCTCGATGACCCCTAAGAATGCCGAAAGCTTGGAGGATGTTTCGAAGGTACTGCCTTGTGTAGGCTTCCGCGGGTTGTTGGATGTGAAGATACAGGTCTGATGAAGTTAATAATATGAGAATAATAGATGATAATTGATGAAATATTAAACCTTTGTGAATTTAATATTTGGGAAAAAACGCTCTAACAAGAGATGCAAGTATTAAGCAGTTAACAAGTGCAGACAGACGGTCGTTTATGAAATTAATTTGTAATCTTATTTCTTTAAATACTGCTCGAAAAAGCCACAAGTGGTGATTTAGATTCATATTTATCATCGCGAATAAAATGATTCACACTATATTCCTGATCAAATCTTTCGGGAAAGAAGGAAGGCGAAGAAGTTTCCACGAGAAAAAAATCGGCCTGGGCCGTAATTCGCCGCCGTATTTGCGGAAGGAATGAATAACTTTATAAGAAAGGAGGTTTTTTAATTAGAAAAATCACTTGTAATTTGAACACGTTTTGAATTTTTAATGGCAAAATTTTTAGAATTAGAAAAGCAGCAGTTCCTTACTAGCATCTTAATTATATCTTCTACCTACAAAAATATGTCTTCTCATTTGAATTAAGCTGTCCAACGGCTGTGTATGTTAGTCCCTCGCATTTATTAAATTATTATTTTTTACGTCCAGTCAATTTTGAATCATAATATTTGTTCTTGTACCTAGAAAAATCCCGATCCCGGGGACAAGTAACTGTTCGTGCGCAGTCTTCTTGTCTCCTAGCCCGCTCACCCCTCCTCACGGCTGCCTCCCTCTGACACCTCCTCCTCCTAGCCCTCCACCCTCCCGCAGGACCCGGCGAGAGTCACCTCCTTTCTCGAACCATTCCTCTCAGTTTCCGCTCTTTCCCTCACTTCCCAGTTTGCCCTTTGGCGAAATATTAAGAACTTCAAAATGGCGGCATCTCCCCAGCGAGAGGGCGTGAGGGACGGAGGGAGGAGGGGGAGGAATGGGAGGGAGGTTGGGAGGGGAGGACGGGGAAAAGAATGAGCGGGAACGAAGTTGAGTCGGTCGGATGGGGGGGGGCGCTGAGAAAAGAAGGGCCGCGGGAGGCGGAGGAGGAGCGTAAGGCAGGGGGTGGTTGGTTGGTTGGGTGGGCATTCTGTCGGGACTCGCAATGGAAAGGGGACGGCGGCTCGGAGGGTATGGCAGGGGGTGTGTTTAGCATTCAGCTCGGGGGAGAAGAAGGCTTGAGAGGGTGGGGATGAGAGTTAAGAAAGGCGAGAGGGGTGAGGAGATCTATAAGAAGAAAAGGGCCCCTGAAGGACTTTTCGGAGGAGAAGAAGGGAACGGCCGATGGGGGGGTTGGGAGCAGGGGCCGTTTGGGGGAGGAAATTGAGGGGGTAAGAGGGTTGGGTGGGGGGTGGGTTGGAATGGAGAAAAGGGAGATGGAGCCAGTCATTCTCCGCTCGCGGGAAAGACAGACGCAGAGAGAAGGGAATTGTGGAGAGGGGGAGTTAGTGGAAGGGGGGGAGTATTTTTGGGGGAACTTCTTTGGGGGTGAGTCGCGGAGGAAAAGGGGTTGGAAAAGAAGTAAGACGAGACGGTCTTGGAGCGGCGAAGGGGGATGAAGGAGGGGGGAGGGGATTGGAGGAGGGGCGCGTGGGAAGGGAGGAGCCAATGAGAAGGGCTCCCGCGGTAAGGGCCGCAGGACGATTGAGTTGAGTCCATAGTGCGGGAGAGGGAAGGCGAATCGTGCCGGAGGAGGAGAAGATGTAATGGAAAGGGCTAGAGAAGGAGTTGAAGGCACTGAGGCGAAGGTACAGTCGATTGTGAGATATGCGTGGAGTCAATTATGACCGACTGGCCATGGATATTTGGATTCATCGTCACATTCACAAGAGGTATACGAAAGAGTACTTTCTCTAAAAGGAGGCATATTGATATGTTATAAATATATGCAGACATGAAAATTAAATTAAACGAAAAATTAAATAAAAATAACAATGATTTGACCTGAAAAAAATATTCCTATTTTCCAACCGAATCTGGATATTCCATAGTTTAAGCCTCAAGATGACGTATTTGCAACCCCGAGTTTTTAAATGGTCAACATATGAACTTATTGGAGACATCAGACCTGGATTCAGTTATTTTTCTGTTACTTTGTGCTTTTAAAAAATAGTTCCAGTATTTTCTGTCTTTCGATATTCTACATCAGTGTTTTCTTATCTTCTGGTATATATGTGTAATGAATTTTTTAACACAGTTCAATGGTAAAAATTATTTTGAGAAATTTATTGGAAAACAGTAAGCTATACTCGAGTTGAGCTAGTTGGGTCAAACTGCCGTATAGTCATGTTTTTTAAAAATATCTAATCCTCCCCGTAATGAATTGAAATACACAGGAGGTGACCATAACTGAGTAATTTTTTTTCTTATTATCCCTTTATTTCTCATAAATTTCATCCCCCATGCTGTCTTTTATTTTACGGACCTAAATTTCACATTTATTTCTGTTTGATAAGTGTAACTAAACTGTACAACCTAATATTATTTCAATTTTGCTTAAGTATTCCGAACTCAATTACCATATGGTTATATGAGGTGTCATCATAGTATTACAATCTTAGGATTTGTATACTGCAGCCCTCCATTTCGCCCTATCCCATGACATTTCATTCACTTCCCTATGGTTCTTCTTCCCCGTATCCCTCTTCACTTGCTCCAAGTACTTGTCTCTTGGTCTTCCTCTGGGGACTTTCCCTTCAATTTTTCCCTCCATTATGCTTCCTATGTAATTGTTGTGTCTCATAACGTGGCCAACCCACCGCGTTCTTCTTTGGCGTATGTTGCTCCACAGTGTCCTTTCTTCTCAAAGTCGTCTGTATTCCTCCTCGTTTCTCACCCTATCCGTCCACTTGATCTTTAGCATCCTCCTCCAGCACCATGTCTCGAAGGCTTCTATTCTTTTCTGGTCGGTTTTTCCAATGGTCCATACTTCTGATCCGTAGAGTGAGGTGTATTTGGTGGGTATTTGGTATTACATGAGGTGTATTTGAATTTATTTGCGATCGCAATTGCATTTTACCAAAGGCACGTGACTCGCCTTAATGATAGCATTCTTAATTTACATTTATATTTGTCTGCATGGTCTGAAGCAGGGAAACCGGCCGATTGAAGTAGGGAGTCACCGATCCATGAGAAATACTAATGGAGGCTAACGGGGGAGAGGGTAGGATGAAGGTGTTTGGACGGGCAACGGGAAATAACAAGCACGACAGAATGAACGGGCAAGAAGGAGAGGCATGTGTAGGGAGGAGATGGATGATGGAAGGTGAGGATGGCGTGAGAGAAACGATGGAGGGAATCTGCATTAGTAATATTTATTTAAAAAATACTGTTTTCAAAAACCACACGTACTCAAGTGTACTTAAAAGTAAAAGTTATTAGTTTTTATATTAATTGTGCAATGCTTCTTTGAAATCATTACCATCTCTTCTCACCATAAACGCTAACTTCTTTCTTCAATGCTAAAATTGTAATAGCAACACCGGCAACCGTAGGCGGCGGGATGCTTAGCTCCAAGTACCTCCGTAAAGGATACACGAAAAGGACGCACCAAGTGACAGAGGTCCCTAAACCACACTACAGAACTTGTGCTAAGAGTAACATTTTCACTACAATACCAAAACGGGCAAGTTCTCACGCAACGGTAAACGGGCATACGACGCATTCCGAAGCACAAATCGGGGATAAACATTTAATTTTAGTAGATTAACTTGGTTATTAGTAAATTTAATTACTGATTCATGCATCGCAATTGAGAGAGAGAGAGGAAAAATAAGTGTGCCATATTTAAGCTCGATTGAACATTGGGAAGTGGGTTATATTTCGATTACAAGATTCCAAATAGAAGAACAACAAGCAACCAGAGCAAGTTAAAATAAGCGTGGTAAAAGGGAAGGGTTATGGCGTGCAGTATTCTTTCTGGGCGTTCGGGAAACGGCAGGAGTGAGGCTAGGATCGGGGAGAAGTCTCTTTCCTTCAGTCCTTAGCATTCTTATGGCCGGAGCGGGGGAGTGGGGGTGCGGCGAGCGACCGGGGGCAAGAGGGGGCACGCGGGAGCGGGGGATGGACGGGGGCGGGGAGTGGGGTATGCTCGGCAGTTTTACGAGAGCGGCGATAAAACCGGGGAGAGGAGGGCACCGCGGAGGAGTTGGGAGGGAGGAGGGAGTTAATTAAGAACGGGAGAGGAAAGCGTGGTGGTGGAAAAAAGGCGCGAGGAAATATGATAAGAGCGTTGAAAAATAAAACCCTGAAAGCGGAAGAGCACCTGCGAGGCGTGGGGCTGAAGAGGGAAGCATTTTTGGCGCGCGAGGAGATGTTATAAAATGTACACCCGCGCCCAAATTTGGTCCAAGGGTGACACTGGAGAAGGTATAATGCAAGTTGACTCTTCCAACTAATTTTGAATTTTTGCAATGATTGTACTCACCACGTTGAATATATTAGAAACCTTCAAGGTGCAATAACTTGGGTTAGATGAAACTTTCCATTGATAGATACACTTTATTTTAAGACCCGGGTTTTGATGTTTTACGTCATCTGCAGGTGAGGAAGGGCGTTCAATAGCATGCTTAAAAAAAGCGCATTTATCTGTGGGAAATTGCATCTATATCCGTGTTATTCACTATAGAAAAATTCCGCGAAATATTGCCTAAATCTGCAAATTTTATTGTAATTAGACCCAAAATAGTAAAAAAGGTTATTATGATTCAATTTTTTATGCGAACCACAGGAGTTTCCCAGTTTGGAATCTGATATGAGTCATATTAATCCTGAGCATACGATCTACATATTACTTGCCAACAATTACTTAATGATCTTTTAATTTCATCTATCAGGTATCACACTAAATATGCTCATCCTGCCATAATTAACAAAGGGCTACCAAGCCTGATGACCACAGAATACTAGGTACCGTTCTCGATCGTATGCCCATCAGGAGAAAATATGTACTGGCCAACGTTGATGGAATAATATGTTGCAAGAAAAAAAATGAAAAGACCAGGAAGAATGTTGCAGGAAGGGCTTGGCGACTTTTTTGCCCAGTCATTAAGAGTAGGGAGACGCAAATTTATAAGACGCATTATAAGTCTAGGAAAGTAAGTAGAAAGTAAAAAGTCTAAGAAGGGATAAAAATAAAAACAGGCGTAGTAGCAGTGGCTTAGGAGTGAGGAAAGGAGGACTTACTTCTCCCGTAAGTCGAAGAATACGAAATGAGTGTGAGGGGTGAAAACATTATAAGAGAAGGGGGGTGGAGGAGTTCTGGATGAAGGGAAGGGGGGGAGGAATTCGAGACAGAAAGAGCGAGCTGCCTCTAGCACCCCTCCCCCCCACGGCCCCCCACTCCCCTTGGCTCTGCTGTGCTGTGCCTTGAGGGCGGCGAGAGGAAAAGAGTTTCCCGAGCGAGCAGCGGAAGATTTCGAGGAAAATCCCTCGTGAAAAAGACTTTCATAAAGAAAGACGAAAGGGGAAAATGACGAAGAGTGAGATGGAACGAGAGAGAGAAAAAGAGAGGTGGAAGTTGAAGGGTGGGTGGGTGGGGCGGGGGGCGAAGAAGTTGGGGTCCTGGGGAGGAGGCCTTGAGGAGGAGGGTGGTCGGGCGGATCGGAGTGGGGCGACTTGGGGCGAGCGATGCTAAACGAATGGGAAAAAGAGGAGGCCGAGGGGGCGAGAGAGGGATGGGGGGGTGGGATTTAACGTAAAAAGGACCGTGAGGGAGTGTGAGGGGGAGGCCGCCCGGGGGGAGGGTGGGGGTGTGACGGGGGTGGTGTGGGTGGAGATACTCCTCTCGTCCAATCCCGGGCTTGATAATAAAATTCCGTCGCCTTTCCCCCCCCTCCTTTTCCTTCCGCCTCCCAAACTCCAGGGCCTTGGCGGTGCCTCCCGTACCCCCCCCCCTTCTCCCCCTCACTCAGTCTCTCACCTCCACGGCGTTCCTCCTGCCTTATCCCCTCCACCCCCGCACTCATTTCAACTTTTATCCTCCCCCAGCGCGCCTTACCTTAAGAGAGAAAGAGAGAGACTCCCCTTCCTTACCCTCCTCACCCCACAACTGCCATCTCCGACCCTTATTCCCCACACCCTCCTCCTCCCCCACCTCCCATTTCTTCCCTTTTCTGTATCTCTCCCGCCTCACCTCCAGGATACCCTTACCCTTAAACTTAATACCCTGCCAACTCTTCCCATCGACTTTATCTCTCAGGGTAACTTTTTTTCCTTATTATTCCCGTCCTTATACTCCTCCACCACCCTCTTCGTCTCTGTCTTCCCCCTTCTCCCAGCATGCCTCCCCTCTTGCTCCTTCCACCCCCCCCCTCCTCCTACTCCCCCCCACCCACCGTCTCATTCTATCCAACGGTTAGGGATTTCATTATCTATTCGTCTTTTGTTTCGCCTGCCACCTATTTTCTCAATCTCCATTTCGTTCACGGAAATCTCCGAACCTCGGCGCCATCAACCTACCCCCACTCCCCCCAACCACCCCCACTCCCCCCAACCACCCCCACTGCCCCCACATTCAAAAGCATTACCCCCCCCCTTCAGTTCACGCTCGATAACGTCTTTTCCCGAGGTTGTGCTTTTTCTCTACTCCGCTATCTGCTCGCTAGGTCGAGACGCGTTTTGTTTAGTTTTCCTTTTTTTTTCAATCGACCAAGTTTAATCTGGTGGAGTCTAGAACTTTTCACTGTCGGTATATTCAAATTTCCATCGCACGCTATCAACCCGTGCAGCAAACTCATTCTTCAAGAATCAGCTTGGTCGGTTTCCTAAATTTTATTACGACTCCATATTTTGCGAGTCGAGTTCGTTCCGTTGTTCTGGTTGAGCTGCTCGGTAATAATGTATTTTAACGAGTTCTCGAGCGTTGGCAATGGAAAAGCGGAATCAATTCGCTGCATGACTTACGAGTTCTTTGTAGTAACAAAGTATGCTATTTATACTAATTGATATGGCTCATAAAAAGAAAAATTAAAATAAAAGTTTTTTCTACGAACAGCCAAAATTACGGGTATCCAAATATTTTTTGCCGTGATCTAAATACCTTTTTCGGACAGCATCAATGCCATAAGTTGTAGCTTAACTTCAAGTACCATACGTACCAGATTTGTGTTGATAGTTATGGGAAGACTTTAGATATCCTGACCAATAATTTGGGAAATTTACATCTAGCGCTATAAGTCTACTACAAAGTTATAAGTGCATGCATATTTAGGTCAGATAAATATGTACACGTGGTTCTTAATTTCTGCGGCTTCACAGATCTCGTTTTCAATAAATTCGTTTTTAAATCCTACATCGTTTTCAATATGTTTGCTTATTATTATTGGTCGTAAACTGATTAGTGAATTACTGAATAGACTATAAGTATTCTTTAGCTCTGTGATCAATCATTTAATAGGGCAGACATACTGCGAAAATCATTGAATTGTTTATTATAAGTTAAAGATTCATTTTTCATTTGAGATTTAATGGAAAATAAATGAAATGAATGGATTTAAAATATGGAGTATACATGCCAATTTTTCGTGCTAACCGCGATCTAAAGTTCAATTGGTTTCTCAGGTTCAGGTACCAACCGACGAAAGGAGAAATGACACTGCCAGTGCTTTAAACTTAGTGTTCGTGTTGGTATCAGAGTCACTCAGAAAAATAACCATTAACGCTGGGAAGCTATTCAAAACCATCTAAGTGAACATGCGATAATTCGCTAAACTTAGAGGATCGGCTGCATGTTATTAATTGAGTGCTATAAGTTTCCCAAATTTCTTGAAGAGAGATGAACAGTATTTCTCTACATTTTGGGAGAAAATCACATAGAACCAATATACTTTAACAAGTGACTTTAATAAATTTCTATCATTCCTCTATGTGTAAACAGTTATCTTACTGCTTTCATTCTAATCAGCGTGTCACTTTAATTTTTTCTTAAATGCCACGAGTTGATATTATGAAAGATGGATCTGGTGACATTTGGGGCATCACCAAGGGGACTTAAATGATCCTTGAAAGGAAAATATGGGAAGGCCTTAGAAAAGGTTGACAGATCATTATGCGGACCTTTCTCGTCTGCTCCTTCCATCGACCTTCGAATAATAAGTCCGAAGTCTTCCGCTCTCCCTAGATGCGCAATCTCTATGCTTCATCAGACTCAAGTACCGCACAGAATCGTCATCTTATAAGATTTTTGGGCTTTTCTTACGTATTTTTAGCCTTCATAACTTTATGCTTGCATTGATTTTTGACCACACTTTTTCTGCTCATGTCAGAAAAATTAAGAAATTATTTTTATGCTACAAGGCGGTGGTTTTCATAATATATCACGATAAATAGGTATTCAAAAATATTCTGCACATGTAACTTTTCGAGGTTGTTTTACCTTCAATCTACTTGTTCTGATATTTTAGTATCTGTCAGATAAAATTCAATCTTTCAGCGTCGTTTCGCCTGATTCATTGGCATCCTCAGGGCTAATTTTAAATTAACTAAAGTTAAGTGAATTAAGTTATTAATTTTAAAGTATTTTATTATATAAATTACAAAAATTAAGTAAAGCAATTAAGTTAATTCACTTAACTAAAGTTAAGTGAATTAACCAAGTAAAAACACCAATTACATGGAACCGTTTACCAGTTGCTCTACAGCAGTCCAAATATGTTTATTAGTTTGTTTGTTTGGTTAATTTCATAGCCCTGAGGATGCCAATGAATTTGGCGAAACGTTGGCGATGAAAAATAAGTTTAATTTGACCAAAGTTCCCAAATTATATAAAACTTTAAAAATCTGGTCATGAAAAGTCCTTAATTGACTTAAATATACCTTCAGATACTGAGAAACCCTTATAAAATAACATTAGGATATCATTCACCGCGTCTCACAAAAATGTGTTAATAATCGGACGATATCACTTATTATAAAATACTAATTAGGGCATGTACATTGAGCTGCGTTGTCAATGTCAGTCCTCCAAAAGTCTATAGATATCAGTTTCAATTTTAAACCTCCCTACCCTTTTAAACGATAATGCATTTTTTCTTATGGTTGTACTACCAATCAATAGCATGATTTGCCATCGGATATTCTGTGTATTTAGTGTTATCAAATTACATACAGACTAAACTTATAACTTGCTGACTCCTGAGTAGAACATTCATAATTGTATATAATTCTGCTTGTACTGAGCGCAAAAAAAATAAAAATGAGTTGGAGCCTTTCATGTTGCACCAGAATATTCTTGGTGTAATTTTTTTCTTGACTACTTTGACTTTTTTCATGATCGTGGTGAGCAAGTAGTATGAAGAAAGGATGTCCCAGAAATGGGTACGTTTGGGTATGGACAGTCCGTAAACGAACCAAAGAGCTTGTGGATCGAATACCTTATAATGATGATGATGATGACCGCTTGAAACGTCTGGAGTTAGAAATTGCATTTTAAACGTTTACGACGCTGTGTGAGTTGAAGACCCTCGAATTTCTTATTATTAAGATTGTGTGTATTTGGACTTGTAGACATTCCACCTGCTAAAGTTATGTCTGGCCGTCTAGTGCAGGACCTTAACCCCATTAGTACCGCATCATTCAGTCCGCTACGGGATTCAAATACGCGACTTTTAGGTTGTATTACCTGAAACGGGAACATTACTATCCTGTTTCTCATGGTTGGTTTTAAATCGCGAATTCTAAACATCTGTCAACTTGTACGTTAGTTAGTTATATTGCGAAGTAACTGGCATTGGAGGTCATTTGTGCCGTCGAGGAGGCTGCTAAGGGAAGGAATATTTGGGGAGTTGAGGAAGTGTTGAGAGGATCCCAGCGTTGGCATTATCGTACTCATAACGAAAGGCATTCAGTGGACAGCACTCTAACGTCTCTAATGACGGACAGAGGACTGCAATTGGGTATGTGCGTACGGATACGTGGATCGATTTTCACTTTTTTTTTATTTCCAAACACCTGTGGGTGTCATATTTGCCTTTTGGAGAGCTAAATATTCACACCAAATTTTAGTAAAACCAAAATATGCCCTATCCTGCCAACAAGCAATTGAGTGTTGAAAATATGCCAAAAATCAGGATGAATCTGAATGTATACTCCAACAAAACTTGTAATTGAAATTGTTCGGGTTAAAATATTTCACCGGGGAGAAAATGGAACGCTTTTTTTATACCTGTATATATTAATTTTCTGCGCAATAATGCCCACTACCACGAAGCATCAGAATGTTTAACAAATCCGTGACATGCTTTCATGACTCAGGAAAATATTGTTTTTCTTCATATTTCCCTTCAAAAGCTATCATAGAGTGCTTTTAATCGCAAAAGCACTCTATGATAACTTCCACCTCTCTTTTTCTCTCTCTCGTTCCATCTCACTCAGTCTTTGATTATTCAGAACACGATTATTTTTCGTCAAAAATAGTAGATTTTAAACATTATTTAGATAATTTTTCCAATTATTGCGATTGCACCAATTATTGCGATTGCACGGGTGCGAATATATTAACCAGAATTCACCGTCTTTGGTATATTATTTTGATACTCAAGTCTAGTTTTGAACATTTGGTTCCATGGAATTACCTTGATGTCAGCACGAGGAGGTGATTGCTTTCGAGTTGCAGCCATACTAATCCCTTTCACAAAATCATTGAAGGCAATATATTAATTTTATCAGTTGCTGCAATGACTTAACATATTTTTCTCTAGAGTTGAAGACGGTTTTACTCTAATCAATTCCAGGTCTTGTGTGTTCATTTCTGTCCTAAGGAACAAAACAGGTGTCTTTGCAGAAAGTTCAATGATCGGATCATACATCATGAGTTTTATCATTGGATGCATCCTTCCACTTAAATTGTTATGTACAAAAATCCACCGAAGTCAAACCTGGGATTCCGATATAAATAGCTAACAAAACAAACCGATACCTTATTTTTTCCCAGAATAAAATGCATAAGATATTATGCTCCCTTCATCGTCACTTTAACTTTTTCTCGTAGTACATCATTTATGCTGCAATGTTTTTTTTGGAATAGAAGTTATTTAAGTCCAAGTTGCGATCCATTTCCATACATAATGGTGCGATACTAGTATCTTAATCGTAGATTTCTCCAACGCATTCTTAATTCAATGCTGGGCACATGTATACTGAAGCATTTCCCTAACTGCCTGATTTTGAACCCGGGCCTTCTGGAAGGGAAGTCAGCCCTCAAGCCATCGTGCAAATTTGATCACTATCTGTTGGCTCGTCAATTCTTCACGCTCCCCAAAAACCTAGGAAGACCCCACCTCCTTAAAGCCGGAGGGGCATTCGGGCTCCGGGCGACGACGGTCCTCCCGCCGCCGTTAAAATCCAAATCCTTCGAAACCGGAGTCCGGGAGAGGAGATGCGAGGGGTGGGGTTGGGGGGGGGGCGCCTCTCTCACCACGCCGTCGCCGGCACTTTTGCGATCATTCTCCGGGGGAGAGGGCCTTTTATTGCGCAATAATCCGTCCACCTCCGCCCGCTCCGCCTCCATTTTCCGCCCCTTTTCACGGACTCACTCGACGACGGGCCATTGACGGATTTAGAGTCATCCCCCTTTCTCACTCTCTTTTCTCTCTTCTCTCCTCCTGCCATGAGGGTAATGCGTCCTCTCGCGGACTTTATAGTTAACCCGTATTGATGGAATGCCCCCCAGATTCTCCCGAGCTTCCCCGACGTGGTGCAATAAATGCGAGATTATTTATCGATCAAGGAAATGAGGACTTGGAAATAGCCGTAGCTCATCCCACGTCCCTTCCCTTCTTTTTCAGCCATCCATTCGACTTATCCTGTGCTTCATCGTTGCCAAGGTTTTCAAGAATATTTGCTTACATTTAGAGCAAGTGAAATGTTAATGGTCATACTGATTATTTTATCCTTATAGCTGATTTCAGTTTCATAGTTCATTCAATTTACGGCATTTTTATTGTTCAAAGGTTTGCCTCAGGATCATGGTCTCACCTAGATTTGAAATGCGTCTCCTTAATTATTCAACTAATTGTCATTCATTGTCAATTAATTAAGTTCAAATTCATTGAAAACTTTTGGTTATCAGAAAAAACATCCATATGTCCTGAGATTAATCTTGGTCTTCTCAGTATCTGTTAAGTAAGTTCTCTTTATTTTTATTAAGATGAACTTCCACAAAGTTAACTCCTCTACCATTGATACAGTGAATTAAGATTTGTGGACAGATTTTCATTACTTCTTTCAAATTATTATTCGACTGCATCTTTATTGATAAATATAAAAATTATATACTTCAAGGTTTTTATAACCTGCTGACTACCAATATTTATGTATGGATACAATGCCTAGGCATAATTTATGCACGGAACCAATGTTTTGACGAGAATATCTCCTAGCACGTCCATTGTGCTAGTCAAGAGTCACGCTTGTGCGTTTAGAAAATTAACTCTCTATATCACGGATCAATAAGTCAACCATATTGTCAATTCAATGAAGAAAGTTTTTTCCAGAACTGGCAATTTAAATTCCTTAGCTGTAGAGCACTGATAATATTCTAAATACAAAATTATCTTTGCCGGTACCTTTTATTCTCCTGATGAATATCTTTTAAGGATAAACTATTGTTTCTTATTACATCATCAATTTAAAAATATTGATAGAAGCTCTAGATATTTAAAAAATAATGCATATTATTGAGTGAAGTAGTAACGTCTAAAAGTATTTGAGCCATGTTTTGCAACTTACACTAGGAAGTTGTTTAGAATCTCTGTATTGCCAAGTTATGAGGCTAGATAGTGAATTTTATGTAGTATGTTCGGAGATCTTAAGTTTGTTTGTATAACATAAAGTATGTTTTTAGATATTTAAAATATTATCAAAATTAGTGCTGGTAGTATTAAATTATGGCTGTCTTTGGAATGAGTTTTGTTGACCTCATGGCAATAAGTAAATCCTTCATACGCATTACTTTAACTTCATCGCATATGATAATTGTTAACTAAAACTTGGCCCTGAATCATTCAGTTTATATGCGACGTAGAATCTTGCCACGATCGAACCGATCGATCTTTTGCGCCGGCCGCTCCGTCAGCGCGCTGTTGTTGTTTGTGATTTCACATTCCCATTCAGGCGCGGGACTCGCGCGGAGCTCTCAGAAAGCTTTTTCGACCGCCATTTTATTCCCCACCACTTTTCTAACCCCCCCCCCTTTCCCCCTCGCCGCGTCCCAACCTTCTTCCTTTTATGCGATGACCCCCCCCCCCTTTTCTTCCTCCTCATTTGCATCCTCCTCCACTTCATCTCCAGTTACGCCGCCGCCCCCCTTCCCCACCTGGCATCTTTCCCTTTCTCCACCCCCCCCACTCTACTCCTCCTCCTTCCTATTCCATCTTGCTCCTTTTCTCTTATTCATCCTCCTAAGGGGCCTTCCTACCCCTCCCACACTCTCTTTGCCTCACTCCCTCCAATCCCCCCCCTTCACTTCCCATTCCCCCTGTCTTACCCTCCTCCGCCCTCCCCGCCCTCTGCAGCGACAATGCTTTTAGCCCTTCGCTTCCTCCCCTCCCCCTTCCTCTGCTGTCCTGTCTTCCCCTTCCTTCCCCCCTCCCCGCCGAGAACTACTCCGGCATCCCTTCTTCGCCCAGCCAGTTCTTTGCCGCCTCCCCCTTTACGGATGTCCCAGCTACCCCACGACCTCTCCAGGAGAAGTACCGCATCTTCCCTAATTATTCCCCTGCCACCCCTTGCCCCCCACCCCTGTTGCGATGCTCGTAGCTCTCCACCTCTGCCTCTACCCCCCCATCTCCATCTCTTTCCTTCCATTTGGGGACTGGATCGTTTTTTTTCCTCCTCCATCCACGAGTCCCTCGCAAGGAGGAGGCCGGAGAGACAGAGCCCAGGAATACTTCTTCTTCCCTTTCGCCGACGGCACACCTCTCCCTTATCTCCGACTCCCCGACCACCTTCTCCACTTCCTCCTTCTCCCTTAGACCTCCAATTCTCCCCAAACCCTTACCCCTCCTCATTTCAGCATCCCCTGGTTCTCCCTCAGAAAATGGTACCCATCTCCGACCCCAGGATTTGCACTGTTTATTTATTTTTAATCTTCTCTACAATTCATTTTCCTCGTCTGCGGTACTTAGAGGAGCTTTGATCTCCCTTTGCAATATTTCTGTTTCTTATCGTAATTACTTTTCGTGGTAATTCGTTCACTTATATTGCCCCCTTGAAGGTTTATAAATTTCAGGGAATAATAAATATATCGGATTAAGAAATTAAATTCAGTAATATCGTTGCCCATAAAATCAGCTTATATCGAAGTGGCGCGTATTTTTCAAATATGCTAATAACAGTGAATAATATATTCAAATATTCAGTTTTTTAGTGTAGGGATTGTATTTTTGGTACGCTTTAGGATGTTTATAGCTATATTATACTAGTTCCTCATTAACGTTTTATATGGTTTAATATTCCCAATCGCATTAGCTATTCAAAATATAAGAAAAGCGAGTTTTAATTACCAGAATCGTTTAAAGAGTAACTTACACAGGTGACTACGTTTTTAGTATATAAATGATAGGTCGGAATAGCCTCCAAGAGGATTTGAATATGTCATTAACGCGAGGAAGCGTGAGAAAGTGATGACCAATTTCAAAATCAAACTATACATATAAAAAAGAAAAATTCAACCACTTATGTTTGTAAATTTCCAACTTCTTCATGTTTTTACTAAATAGCTTCCTCATTTTCTAAATTATCTTCTGCCCAAATCATGTTCTCAATCTTTTCCCAAACAGGCAATTTGAAGTCATCCACTCGATTTAAAATATTTTTCATTTATTCAAGTCACTCTTTTCCCATCTTTTCGTCTTTACCATTTTATTCTTCGTCTTAGTTATGGGTATTAGTGACATTACTCGTCTTATAGGAATTACCTCCACGATAACACAAATCTTCTTCTCATATTCTTACTCAATCCAACCAATGTTCCTGTACATTGTTCATTAATGTAATCTTCTATTACCTTGAATATCTCACTGTATTAATTTATATATTAAGAATCTAATTTCTATATCTTGAATTCTTATTCTGAAATATAGCAAATCATCAACCATTCCTATGTGCATTTGTTCACTTTAGCTGAATCGTTCCTAATGTAGCTGGCTTCACCATCTACTTTCTTCCGTTGATCCTTTCTCAGCATTTGCCAACACCCCCATGTTGTTTTGTCTGCGTACATGTCAAAAAAATAATGGTAACTATGGTTTTTTCCTATTTTACAAAATAACTTTTGATACCTTGACTATTACTGCTGATAAAATAGGTCTGCCTCAAGAGCAGATTTTGATTTGAATAGTATACTTTTATGCAATGCAGTATTTCTACAGTTTTTACTTATCCTAATGCATAAACCATCGAACCAAAACGAGAGAAGAATATTATCCAGAAATAAGATAACCAACATTTTATTTGTGATAGTTTTTGCATTCCCTTTATGGAGTTCTATACATTTTTATGTGCTGTACAACTGAAATCCTTGTGAAGGCTTCCGCGGAGTAATTCATTAGAATGGTCTGGTCTTTTGGTGATCTACTGCAAACGTCCATATTTTAAGGGGCAACAGTATTACCGGTGTCACAGTCTGCGTCTTCAGGTCAAGAAGACCTTCAGGCCAAGAAGGAGTTTTTTTTGCATAATTGGTCTAGTAATGTCCATACTTTGAAAATTAAGGCGCACTGCATGAATGAATTTCCTTAAAAATGTTCTATGCTCACGCGCAATCTTCTGGTACAACCTGACGTACCTGAGATATTATTGGATTTACATTGATAGTTATATTTCTTTATCCTTTACAAACGTGGATTCAATAGGAAACCTAGTTCATTTGAATCTTACATCCCGATATGGGAATTTCTAAGACGTTTGGTGGAAGCAAGCTTTTTACCGAGTTCACTTTCTCCTCATACGACCTCTCACGTCTTTCCATTTTCTCGCATTCTTTCCCGCCCGCCCGTTTTTCTCCCACCTCCCGCCTACTTCCAGTTCATCGCCCCTTCCCTTTTTCCTCCTCTACCACCTCCCCCTCCCATAACCTCCGCAACCTCCCTCGCCTCCCCATCCCACCAATCCCTAGACCGTTAGTCACACGCGGCGTAAGAAATGCTAACGAACCCTGCAAATGGGAATAGGGTGGCGGGCGGAGAGGGAGGAGGAGTCAAAGGAAGGGGGGGGGGGTGGAGGGAGAAGGGGGGTGACAGTAAGGAGGGGTGTTTGGGAAGGACTCGAGGGAAGACATTTGCAAAAAATAAGTGCACAGCCAAATGCTTAGCATGGAATGGAGATTACCTCTTTTGGGGTGTGCCTCTCCTGTCCTTTTTACCATACAAACTTCGCTGGTTTACATAATGGCCTTGCGTTAAGTTCTAAATTAAATCCATTTCAGACGCAAAAATTTTAATCTTGTCTCATGGGGATGTTGAAGTTTTAAAGGTTTACTATGCTCGGTGGTAATGTCTTCCTTTCCAAAACGCGTAAAATGAGTCAAAGTTGCGGAAAGATTCTTGCATGCGTTGGTTGCGATAATCCTTTTGCAAGACGAGTTGAATATTTTCGTTCCCTTCGCGTGAAGTTTCTTAGCTACACAAGTAATGAGTATAGTGCGTAGGCAGGAGAGGAATGAACTTCAACTAGAAATGACAGTCAAGTCAGGTGTACCGTTTCATCACGCTATATTGCATTCAGCCGGAGAGTCCGTAATGCATGATTTTAAGCAAGATCTTTTTCTGTACCTCCCCTTTATCGATCACCGTAGTAACAGATCCGAGACAATGTTCACCGAAACAAATTGAACATCGCTGCGAACACGGGCCTCCCTTCCCAGATGCTTCCACAGTTTTTTTTCCTCAGCCCTCCACGTCCTTCTTTATCCTCTTTGCTCCTTCCTCGTTAGCCTGTTCTTCCTCGGGATGCTCCGCCCAAACTCCCCCTGCCGCGTCTCCTCCTCCTCCCCCCGCGCCCACCCCCTCTCACGGCTCCCTTATTTTCATCCGGCCATTAATTCATTTCACTTATTTCATCTATCACTCCCTTCTGACATTTCGCTCATCCTCCTTGAGCCACGCCCACCATCTTCCCCCACCACCAACCGAGCCCTACCTCCCTCCCACCCTCCACCCTCCGCACCGCAAGAGTAAAAATATACCCCACCCTTCACCCCACCCACCACTCGTCATCAACGTCCTTCTCCTTCCTTATCTACTCGTGGTTCAACTTTAATCTCCATGATTTACCCTTCTCCCTTGAAAGCATATTAATATCCACCATACAACAAATGCTAGATATATTTAAAAATACAACCTGTGTTGTTAATATGCGTTATTCATGGGATAAATAATTATGATATTTCTTTTGTCCATAGTTTTGATACGATTTTCTTCTTAGTTTTTCTCCAGTTAAATTCTCCAATCCTTGGTTAATGCTGAATTTTTCAATGTGCAGCATTAATCCCGGAAACATTTGTGGGCATAATCTGTCAATACCATCAGCGCTTACTCTTCCATTCATGTGGATGTGCCGGCAGTGGAGTCATTTTTTGTATTTTTCATTCAACTTTAATTAATTTTTCCATATTGCTAACATATTTTCATCACATTCATCCTTATTATCAGATTCAGTGCTTCTCCTTTTTCCCATTTTCATTTTAAATATATTCGTGGGGTTAAATGCTTAGACCCTGTTGCCTGATTATGACACATAATTTCCATGATATTTATTGGTAAATAGTTGATTCATTGCTTCTAAAGTGCTTCTTTTTCACTACGTAAATGCGGTAAAGTGATCGCCTACAGAATTTCATGCCCTACAAGTCAGTCACTTTATTCTTCATTAATATATATTACATCTGAGATGGGAAATATTATTATGGGTAATTTTTAACTGCCTATTTCATAGTTTCATTTATATTTTATAACCTCAAATCATATCATGCCTGATTAGAGATAATGTGGTCCTTAATCTCAATCTTGCCCGCATAAAGTTGTCTATCTATCATCCTTTAATAATTGATGGCTCAGCTTTTTGGCAGTTTATCCAATGTAAGTTTAAATTTCATTCATTTGTTAAAATTTAATGATCACCTATTGTTTTTTCAATCCATCTTGAAAATTCAAGTATATAAGGCATTTATTTCACTTCATACCGTGTATATATGGAGATTAAATGAGCAACGTTTCGATACATCCTTCCTACTCACTGCACTGACACAGTTTTTGTTACTAATTTCCAAGTTTCCTACAATTTTTTCACTGTACTGCATTCATGACTCATTTTTATGTTACTTTTAGGTAAGAAATTACACACTTAAAGTTTAAGCATTACAGTTCGTTTTCCAGTCCCTTTGTTGAAAATTTGCGTCCTCTCCCCGCCTTATTTCTAGAGTCTTTTCCTCAAATCTTCGCCCCCTTCTTCAATGCCCCTCCATGGCTTCCGCCCCTCCCCCCATCAACCCCCTTCCATGCCCAGTACGCCGCTCAATCTTCCCGCTTCTTTGGTCGTCGCGCCGCTGCCATCATCCGAGTCGAATGATTGGAGCCGAGCTTAATTTGACTTGCTTCAGACTTTTCCTTGCTCAGGCCGCCCTTCACTTTTATCCTCCCTTATTTTAATTCCGACAGCCTCTCAGCCATACCCTCCCGCCCAATCCTCCCACTCCTAACCTTTTGAACCCTTCGTTATACCGCCTCCGCCTCTTTTCCCAAAAATCCCTCTTTCTTGGGTATACCCCGCCTCTCCTTACTGTCTCCCTCTCGCTACCTTAGCTGCTGCGTAAAAATTGCGAGGGTTGCTCAAATTTCCCAGGCCTTACTTCTGAGAGAAGCGGATGAAAATATGAGGTGCATGACTAATATTTGGTGAATTAATTTAATTTTTCTGTTATATAAATTCTAATAGGTTTGGAATATGCCTAAATGCAAGCTTAATCCAGCATTTAGATTTATAAATCCGGTGAAACAGCCACACAGGTTAAGTACAAATTTACATAGTCCGTTTTTATTTTTTAAAAGTCAGATAAAATACGTTGGGATGATCATTATGGGCACAACAGTAGACAGTTCATTTTATTTGGTTGATTATTTAGTTAGTTAACATTTTCACTGAAAACGATAAACTCACTCATGAATTTAATAATAATTTTATTTGATTGATTATTTAGTATGTTAAAATTTTCACTGAAAACGATAAAATCACTCATGAATTTAATAATGTTAGCGAAATTGTTTGATATTCGATGTCGATGGATGATCGACTTTATCCTTTCAGTATCTATAAAGCCTATTTTGTTCTTTTTTACATATTTACTATATCTGTATGTAGAATTTTAGGACATAGTTTCGAAGAGACTTTGTACTTAACAACCCATTCTCAATCTGTGGACTTATGAATCTATATCTGAAGTGTTAAGTGCCCGTCTGGAGCCTTCACCATCCCCGCCCCGCGGCTTAATTTCTCCTGCGGTTTAGGCAATTCGCACGCTTTTTTGCTGTGAAGGATATCGTGATAGCAGGATACTCAGCGGTCAAGCATGCATGCTCTTTTTATGGAAATATTTTTACTCGCTAGTGTTAGTTAAATCGTTTATGAAGTGAGCATGCAGTTCGGTAAGCAATTAAAATATGCAATTGAAAACGTTAAAAAAAACCAGTTAACCTAGTCTTGCACTGTTTGCATGCCTAGGTAAATGAACATAAGTAGGTACTTCAAGTGCTCAGTAATTAATAAAAAATAATTATATCCTGATACAGGAATTACCAAAACTTGGATTGAAATTTCACCTCTTTTACTAAAAGTAACTTTACCCATTAATTAATGGATTTTATGTGTATAATAAATAATTTCTTGAGTTTTCGTAAATTCAAGGTCATTATTTCACTGCCAAAGTTTCAGGAACTTTATTGCCATCCTCAAGGCTAATTGACAACCATGAAAAAAATTAACAACAAATAATACTACAATATTTGTTTCTTCCTTTTTATATTTTTAATTTTGTGTCATGGTCGTCAATTAGCCCCAAGGATGGCAATACATTTGCTGAAACATTGCCAGTGAAATAATGACATTTAATTGACCAAAACTTAAGAAATTAAAGGAAGAAATTATTTACTCATTAACGTATTTATAATCATGTTTAGAAAAGCATAATTACACGTTCAAGTTTCCGATTTCACGATAATGTTTTTAGTTAAATCAAAGCAATTGTCGCGCTAGTTGGTGATGAGTAATACTTTTAATTAGAAATTCATCTATAAATGCAGCGTAACAAATGAAGGAACTATGAAAGTATCCCAGGGAATCGGGAGCGTATTACTTCCGAGATGGAGGGAAAATTTCGTTAGCGTGCTAGGGAAGAAGAACTTGATGGCATTAATTTGTTAGTCGAGGAGTCTCGCTTCCCCAAAATTTCTCATTTACCGGATCCTCAGTCCTAATGACGCCTCTTGATCTTGCAAATTTCTTTTTCCCCCCTCCTTCCCTTCGCCTTATCCCACCCTCCTTCAACCGTCTCTCCCACCCCACTTCGTCATATCCATGATTCATTTCTCCCTACATCCTTTACCGCCTTTCCCATTCGTTCCATTTTTCTGTACATCTTCGCACGGCGATGAGAGAAACTTCTTGGCACTTTGCGTTCCTTGCATATCAAACTTAGCACACAGTTTTTGCTCTCTTTGCTGGAGCTCATTTCGTCAAACTTCTTCCTAATTAGTAAGTCCCATCAATAAACTTCAAATTCCAATTGTTGTTGAACTTCATTGAATCTTTATAGAAAGACTTCTCTTTACGATGTCAGGTACGTGATATTTCTGCACTTTGAGGAAACTCCCCTTTTTGCTTTAGGCATGAAATTCAACAGAATCGGTGTTTTTGTGGGCAAAATCATTTTTTGGAAATGAAATATGTCTTTGAGAGTATGTGTACTTAGAGGTTTTTTTTAACATGCGTTAAAGATGTTGTGGAATATGTGGGCTTTACATTGGACACCAAGTATTAAGAGTATGACATAAACATGACATAAAGGTTAAATTTTATTCGTTTTTTTGACCAAAAATATACTCATTACTTTTGAAATGATCCATTAAGGGTAATGTTGCCGCAAAAGATGTTTTATTTCATAAAAATAAAATATAGAGTTTATAAAATATTTTTGAGAATCAGTAATCTTGTGAAATATTTTGCGAAATTATCAATTTTGTTACTGTTTACGTGATTTTTATTTAAAAAAGGAATTGCAGAAAATAAATGATAAAAAATTAACTTTATCCATTGATGCACGTGTTATCTTCACTAAGAAGCTCAAGTATGTAATGAAATTTGTGACAACGTGCTTCCAGAAGCGCAATTCCCGCATGAAACGGAAGTGGATTTCAAAAAATTCTTAGGGCCTGGAAAGCCATAAGAATTTAACGAAGTAATAAATGAGACTCCTAATGTTATTAATTGTGATAAGAATAGGTTTCTTTTTCTGAATCTCAGTTGAACTAAAGAATATAAAAATGTTTATTCGTAGATGTATACACAGCTTAAATTATAATAATAATTTACACATCGCACATATGCTTAGAAGGAATCGGAAGTTAAATGATGAATACCAATTGCAAACGTAAAAATTAATCATTTGACACAAATATTCGATTTTGACTCTATTAACCGAAAAATCATTACAGTAGATAAAAATACTACAATGCTCTTAGAAATTTGAGCCAGAAGTTTGGTAAATCTGCGAGATTAAAAATTAAATAGAGTTCACTTCACCTAATAATATTCATATTGCACGCCAAAATTTTGGCGTCGATGGCGTTATGACGCTTCTACTTATAAATGCATGTAAAGTGAAAATTCAAGAGAGGTTCTGGGTCATTTAACAGTAAGATCCTCTTAAAAGTGGATTGATAGAAAATGTTTTTAATTTCCAATAAATATTAACAAAATTTAAATTGTTCGTTTCTAAAGGTTACACAGCAGCTATTCATTAAAAATATTTTTCCTAAATTAGCACCATAATATTCATTAAAATGTTTTGCACGATTTATATATGTTTACATAAATAAATTATATAACGATGCTTTATTTTTTTTCTCGGCGATTTCAGGGGAAGATATTTAAAAAAATTATTTTTCATCATTGAATCCAAATAGCTTGCTTCACTTTAGGAGGAGGAAGAGGATTTTATCTCGATCATAAAACTAATTTCCTGCTAATTGGTGGTGAAATATGTCACATTATCCGAACTTCATTCATTCAAATTCGGGAAGCTACCGTCTGGTTAGATTAAGATAATGGGATGATGTTACCAGGATGTAACCCTTGTTTCCCGGAAGCAGGCCGCTTTAAATCGATGTGTTTTAGCGTTTCCAGAGGGTATGAAATATTGCGGGACGGGAGGACTTTCCCAAAAACCTCCGTGGCCGGTCAAAACGAGGATTGCCCGTCGTCCCAAGACACGCAAGCCCCAAAATCCTCCCGGGCCCACCTCTCACCCTCACGCCCACCCACCCGTCGGGAATTACGCCGTCGACACCTCAAACCCGAACTCGCTTCAAGCGTCACCGCACGATTTCAAAGGCGATGACCGGGAGCAGAGGAGGAGTGCCGGGGAGGTGCCGTGTTTAAGTCGCTATAGGGCACCGCATCGGGTCCCTCACGCGATCGTCCCAATCGAACCGAAAAGCGGCGACACTCCGAAAAAGCACTCCTCCCACACCTCCCTTGACTCACCTCCCGATGGCCCCCAGCCCTGTCCCTCCTGGCTGTTGTATGCAGTACATTTCTTTCGCAAAGGACGACAGACAAATCTTTATTCAAGCATTTCTATAATAGCAATTTGGAATGGAATTCTACTGAAGGTGGTTTGAGCGAGATAGTTCCCTAGTCATAATGGAGACAGTATTCAAATTTTATTTTTTTATTTCAGCGTCTGTAAGAAGTATAAAATAAATATTTTAGTATTAATAGGTCAAAGATATAGTTATATATGACCAAAATTCTCAGTAATTAAATAAATAAAGTTACATAAGTCCCTAACTTGACTAATTTTTTTCCGCCGTAGGGCTGAAAACCCTTCAAAACAGCAGGTTTTTTTGCGATTCTGTACAAATTACTGTGGTGAGTTATAGATTAATTTTTATAAATAGTTGAGAAAACATGCAAACTATACACCGTTAGTTTTTTGACGAAATCTAGGCGCTAGAAGTTCCTAATTTCTTTAATATGCTTCGTCTGGAGTGCACAGCCGTAATTTACCCCATGTAAAACAGCTTATATTTTTAGGCAAATTGCTCAAAAAGTTGTTTGGTAAGGGGTTTATATTTTGATATCATTGGAAAGATGACCGTTTTTTCTATAAAATGAGGCCAAATTTATCAAAGTCTAGGTGAAGTGATTTTTCGCATTCAAACCACCTTAAAAGCTACACTGGGCGTAACTTAAACGTGACGGTAACGTAAACAAATAAGCACTAATTGATGAAACGGAAGCCACAGCAAAGACTGCAAATAGCCATTGGCATAACAGATATTTTCTATTGAATATAATAATTTAAACGGCTAGCTAGTTCTAGCAATTCTTTTAAATTTTGTATTCACATATTTTCTATAATTGCTTTTAAGATTTTTCATTAATGCGGTCTGCTATCTCAAAAATGCAGTGTCAATGAAAAACGCTTAATTCAAAACTTGAATTCAATTTACTATCAAAATTATTCTGCATTTATCACCTGTTTTTTATAATTTTTATAAATTAATATAATTTCTCTTGTCATTCTTCGGGAAGGAAAAAAAATTAAATCTGCCACTTATATTTTCAGCCTAGCAAATCATTTCAAAGAACAACGATACTGTCCACCCAGTAACCATAACGGAGTCACCCACAAGTGATCACACAAATGTGCGAATGTGTGTCCAAATCCGGGTGAATGAATTTTTCACTGTGAATTTTATACATTCCCACAAACAATGTGGCAAACTCCATCTGAAATAGTATTGTTACTGATAACTAATAAGTTACTATAAAGTTTCATAGAAAATGTTAACTTTGAAACCCTTTATAGTATATTTTCATGCGTTATTTCCTCCTCTCTGCTCCTTGAGGCTGACTCCTCTGTAGGCGTTGCTTCTACAATGAAGCCCGCTAATTTATTGACTACGTGATTAAGCACCCACTGCTCCTCTGTATGGATTTTTATTTCTTTCCAATAGTCTTAATCAAGTTTAAGAGATCACGCGGTTTGAGGATTGGCGAAGACGGGCAAAAGGATGTTCTTTTGAGAGCGCGAGAGAAAGATAGAAGTAGGAAAAAGCTCGCCTCCTCGTGAAACTTTCAGCGGACGAGGATGAATTAATGCTCTCCTTGGCTAATCTAATTTGGTCGGAGGGAGTAGGGAGTAGGTGGAGGGAGAGGTAGGAAGTGTGGAAGGGGGTCGGAGGGACAACAAACTTGGGCTCCGAGTTTCGTCCGGAGTAGATCTTTTGGACGCACACACGGACAGATTAACCCACATAGGCTTACTCCTTCCCTTTCAACACTAACTACTGCCTTTTCCCTCCTATATCTCACTCTAAGCGCCCACTTAAGGTAGCACAACTGCAAATCGACCTAAAGGTATTTGTTTCATATTCAGGATAGTGTGTTAAAGAAAAGAAAGTCCTGATATCATCATCAAAATAAAAATTTTCAACGGCATTTTTCCTCAATTAAACTTTATCTCACATGGTTTACAATGCGAGAATTAGTGTGATATGGGATCCATGAAATTTTCTTTCTACTGTAAATGTTATTTTAGCAAAAAACTTCTTCTGAGAAGTGTATTATTCTAGGAAATTGAATGGTGATAATTGTTGCCTACTAGCTTTGTTGTTTTTGAGCGTTTGGTAAATTACTACCATAAGCGAAGCCAAAATTCGTCACTTCAATGGAAAGGCAGCAGTCGGTTCTATTGTTATAAAAATATTTCATTTAACAATATATTCGTGACCTAACTTATGTATTTTGCACATTTGTTCTGTTTTCAAATAACTAAGGCATGGCATCGGTGAGAACATGATATTTCATTAGAAACAAATTATTGGAATTTAGAATTTGTTGTGTTTCATTTAGTCGTAGTGGAACTTCTTTTTGGCCCTGCCATCCATTCTGGTGTGACCATGGCCGAAAGGGCCGAGGGAGGGGGTCAGGAGAGGTGACGTGAGTCGTCCGTGCGGGTGGAGAAGTAGGGAGGTTGTAGGGAGGGAGCGAAGTTTGGACATGTGTGCGAGGTGGAGGGCGAGGGAAGAAGGGGGTCCGAATGAAGTGGTCGAGTGCAAGTTTTTGAATGTGGGGTGGAGGAGGAGGAGGTGCCGCGGGGTGGGGAGGAGGAGTGGCCTGTACGGGAGAGTAAGGGGTGTGTAAGGGGGCAGTCGAAAGGGTCCACCACCTGTTGTTCGGACGGTCAGTACCCCCCTCCAGTAAACTCCACACTCTCTCTCTCTCCCTCTACCTCTTTATCTCTCACTCTCATTCCACCAACACACATGCGAAAGTCCTCGCTTGCCTAATTCCGCGTGCCCACCTATCCCCCCAAAACCTCCTCTCCTCCTCCACCTCTCTCCTCCTCACCTCCCAGCCCTGCCCCTCTCCATCGAGCGCTCACCGCCCACCCATCCTCTGCCGCACCATTCTCCCCCCTTTGGGAGTAGCAGGAGGAGGGGACGACAGTCCAACCACCCACCCCCGAAAATTCCCCGGAAAGCCCTCATCCTTAACACAGGAAATCGCAAGGGAGCACGAGGGAAAGCGACAAAGGCGGCGGCGGAGTTGGAGGGCAAGGGGAGGAAACAGAGAGGGACCTTCCCTCTCCTTCCTCGACACGTCATCTCTTACACTTCGGCCTCTGAGCCACCCTCGAATTTTGTTTGTCACCGTTAGCAAATTTCGATGCGTTGTTTTTATAAATCTTTCCCGAATGCGCACTCATAAATGGCTTAAGGTATAAGTGCTGAGGACAGCACTGAGGAATTTCCTCAATATTGGAATCGAAGAACTGAAACTATCTCATGCGGTAATCGTACACCTCAGCTAGATCCTTTATATTTCACATAATTGCTTTAGAGCCGAAGTACTTGTTAGGCCAAGGTCCAGAAAACCCCTTTTTTGATAATTTTCAGAAGAGAAATGTTTTCAGCCCCGATAAACGAGCCTTTGACCTTTGAATTTCTTCGCCAACACGTTGACAGCTGCCCTACAAAGTACTTTAAATCACTATGCATTTTTAATGTGACCCTAACAAGATATTATCATTCCTTAAATCTGAGTTTAGGTCATACTAATGAAGATAAAGAGCCACACAATTCTCAGCGAAAATTTATAACAATAGATAAGCAAGCCACTTACATTAGTTGAAGCTAAAAATAATATTAATTTAAGACTTTTATGTTTAGATCCAATTCGAGAGTGGTTTCTATTAAGAAGTAGGCACTGGTGCAAAATGTATACGTTATTTGTTCTCTTATTGTCCATTAATACTTTTAAGGCAAAACAGTTGGTAGTATACGGGGCTCAATAGAAGTTTCTCTCGCAAACGAGTGAGCGAAGCCTTTGCCCCTGAAGACGCTTCTGTAAAGCGAGAGAAATGTTGAGTCAAATATGCCCTCAACAAAGCATAACTCGGAAGCCATATCAGCGAAATGAAAAGTTCTTAATATTCTGTAGTAATGCTAAGCTAAAGTTCCAAATAAATCGCTTTTCACTAAAACGGTTCCACGAATAATTGGTCGTTCAAATTTAAAATCATAAAAAAGACTTCTCAAAGAAAAGGCAACGAAGCATTCTCTTCAAAGAACAGTTTCTATTTTTCCTCTGTCATAATAAATTCATTAAAATTAAGGAAGAATTAGTGAGATTACAGGCGCCAAGGATACCATTTATTAGTTTAAAAAAGGTGGAAGTTGAAAAAAATTACTGAAATTGAAAACGATACCATAAATGAAACCTTTGCTCGCCCAGTCTTTTTTATTTCACACCGCCCTCTAATCTCAAAACATTTTGCAGGAACACACGCTTTTTTCCGCCCTCTCGAATTCCACTCCCCTTATATCCGCAAACGAGTGTATCACATGAGCCTGACGAGGGCTCCTCCCTTTTTTTTATTTCCTCGAATTAAAAAAGAGCGTTCTTCTCGCTCTCTTCTTTCCCTGGTAGGTTTTTTTTTAAACTCACCGTCGGCGCCTCCGGTGTTTGCCGGCCGGTGTCGAGTGTGTGAGCCAGCCGCACCAACTCCCCCTTCTCACCCCCACCCCCCTCACTCAGCGTCCGCGCAAACACTCGCGCACCCTCCCCGGCGTTTTATTCCTTCTTTGCTTTTTTTCCTCCCCCTCTCCACCGTCACCTACACGCTCCCCGAATCCCTTGACGCTACTCGGCCCCTTGTGAACGCAGGCGAGTTGACCACCTCTTTTCGACGTGAAAAAAATCCACTCCTCTCCTCTACCTTTGACTACCTTCCTTCTTGGGTTTGATACATGGCTTTTTTTTGAGAAAAGTGTTTAAGTGTTGTAAATATTTATATCATTTACATGCACGAATTTTTTATAGGTATTATATTACACAATTGCATATCTTGTGTCTCGATAAATTCAACTTTTCTACTATGATCTCATACTTAATTAAAATTATTAGCTTAATATAGGAGACAAAACTTAGAAATAAATATAGGAGGTGTGCTTCATCGATAACAGTTAGCACGATGTAATGTTGTGTTCAATATTTAATGAACTTGTAACATTTTCTTAAATCTGGAATAATACAAAAATACAGTATTCTTCTTATCTACCTCTTGATTTATAAATTCATTCAACTAGTGAGTATATGTCAGTTTATGTAATCAAAATATCATCCTTTGCTATCGTTTCGGAATTTAATAAATTCCATCATTACGCTTCATAAGAAGAAAAATACGAGGGTAAAAAAATCACATTCCATAAATCATTTAACACATCAACATCGATACAATTTACAAATGGATAATTACCTTAGAATTGTCATATATGTCTTAGTAATGATGAAGTACCCTTATATAAAAGTTCTAAGGTAATTATCCCTTTGTAAATTGTATTGATGTTGATGTGTTAAATTATCTATGAAATGTGATTTTTGTACCCTCGTATATTTCTTCTTATGAAGCCTAATGATGGAATTTATTAAACTCCGAAACTTTGGCAAAGGATGATATTTTAATTGCGTAAACAGACCAATACTCGCTACACTACTATGGATTTATAATGCAAAAGTAATACATTTTCTTGGAATTTAGGGCTTTAAATCAAGTAACTGTTGCTCATTGTACACTTTTGCCATCACATCTATCTTATATTTTCCTATTTGAAAGTAAATAAAACAAAATTGGTTAAAAATTTGTGACCTTTGTGTATCACCATTGTAAAACAACAACTTAAGTCGTCGTTGGCTGAACACAACCTTTACAATGGTAGTTTCATTGATATTAGTATGGATATCAGTGAATGAATGTTGCTGCTGCTGGAAAGTCTAGCATATCTATACCATTGTGTAACTCTCTTTAGGTGGTAAATATTCTAGGAATCTTCCACATAAGATTCACCCGATGAGTTTACATAGATTTCCGTCAAAGTCTAGATCTTCGGAAATTAAGATTATTTTTCTTCACTAGGGGAGTAGCCCTAATGTTACTAGTCGGATTTTTCTGACGCAAATGCATTTAGGTCCTTAAATCCTAGAAGATATTTCCCTATTTCCACGGTTGCTTCATCCCCAAAAGGTTGTCGGTTGGCGCACGAGAAAAGAGGTGGAGGAGCAGCAGGGCCTGGCCGCAAGTAAGACAAATATTAGAGCGGAACACGGGAGGATGCACGGGAGGCCATGCGGGAGGGGAAGAGCGTGGTACAGCGAGGGGATGAACGGTGGGAGGGAGGGGAGTGGGAGGAGGAGGAGGAAGATGTTTGGGATTAGGCTCGCCTCGCGCGCCCTCTCCGGCTAAAGTGTATGCCGGGTATCGGGTGGGTGTGTGTGTTGGGGGGGTGGTGGGAGGAAAGGAGGCGGGAGTGACAAATGGTTCAAGTGCGAACCCCGTAGATTGGTGCGGTGGTGGGCGAAAGCGATCCAGAAGTACACGAGGAGTGAAAGGGTTTTCGGATGGCTGAAAAGGGAGCATGAGGTAAAGGGTTTAAAGGGTTGGCGGGATATCTTAAGACATGCATCTTCTTCAAGGGTATCCTTTTCGAGCAAGGGAGGGTGTGTGTCGTGTGGAATAGGATCCGATGGGAAAATAATGCGGAGCGCTTCGTCAACGACGAGAAGAAAGTACATGCATCCATGCCGGGAGCACTGGGCGAAGCGCTCGCGCTTTCCGTTTCGCATTTCGAACCTGGCCAACACCCCGCTTTAATCCAAAAATATATTGGTGGGGTGTTAAATAAGATTTTTCACGTGAAACTTTACTTTTCAAACAGGATTAATGAGATGATGTATACAAGAATTATCTTGTTATGCTGTACGCCTTGTTAAACAAGTTAAATATATCGAATTGAATGATTTTTCCGGGGAATAATGTGGGTAAATGGTTTTATACTAGGTCAGGGATTGGGTTGTCGACGTTTCGATGGCTGATTCTACCACCGTCATCAAGGGTTCAAATCCTTGGTTAAGCCAGCCATCAAAATTTCAGCAGCCCAATCAATACCTGACCTCGTGGAAAAGCCCCGAAGAGTTCTTCCTGTGGAAGAGATGTGGAAATTATTTTGTTGTTGCAGTACTAATAATGATTGTTTAAAAGCTTTAAACTGCTGTAATGGATCATTATTTTCGAAAATTGGTTCAGAATCTTGAACCATTTTGGCGTATTAGTGTTTAAGACAATTATTGTAATGATCTACTATCGGCTAAATCTTATATATAAAATAGAATGTTTGTTTTGTTCGTGTTTTATGCACGCCAATACCATTCATCCGATTTCGATGAAACTTTGGTGAGTTGTTGTGCGCGTGCCCATGAAGGTTTCTAAATTATAAAAATGGCAATTTTTTGGGTTGTTTTTACCCCAATATTGTTAACATTTACTCCCATCAGAAAAGCATTGACTTCGGTGCAGGTGTTTCTTTATTTGATATTTTTTAAATTACTTTCACTCGAGATATTGGATGGAAATTTGTTTTATACAACGCACAAAATAATGCAGTTTTTAATTCTTTCATTCAATTTTTTTATACGCTTCGTTTTTGTCCAAATATTGCGTTTTTATCTCGAAATTCATAATTTTTTCATCCTTTTCAACAATACAAAATTTTCTTGTCAACCAGACGTGGATATCCATTCAATAGCGATTAAATGAATGGTTGTTCACGCCTGCCGCAAGTGAATAATTTGATATTTGTAGTCAAACGACTACAGCTCCCCGTTAGCATTGCCTTCTCAATGACCATCAACAAGGAAAAGGTCAATCGCTTCAAGTGAGTGGATTAATTCAGGAAAATCCATGTTTTTCACAATATGCTCACGAGTGGGACAACCGAAACATTTATTTGTTTTTGTAGAGGGCGGTGAGATCAAAAATAATGTATATCCCAAAGCACTTGAATACATTTTTTCAACTTTAATTTAATACACAAAAAATCATTTTCTTTCCTTTATTTTGGTCATGTAAATGTGTCTGCTTTGTACATATGTCGCTACTTAGAAAGAAAAAGAGGCATTAGCATGCATGCCGGGGAAACTTAGGTGAGTTGTTGTGCGCGCGCCTTCGAAGGTTTCCGAATTATTACATCAATTGTACAATAGGTGGAGCAAGAATAAGTTTCAACAAATGAGTGTTGGTATGCGAGCTTCTCAAAAAAAGCGAGGTACAAACGGCAAGCCACGAAGCAGATATTTTACAAGTTGCTCAATCACGTGCATCAGAATCATATCAGTGAAATATAATTTGTGTTAAAAGAATCATAATTTATTTGTACGTATAATAAGATTTGGTGCAGTGGTCTCTTTGTTTGCTTTTGGATTTTAAATGTTTATCATTAGATCACTTAAAAAACAAGATTTTGAATTCTTTCATTCAATTTTTCGTATACGTTTCGCTTTCCCCTAAAATTGGATTTTTTTAGCTCGAAAATCTAAAATTTTTGCGCTACTTCAACATAAGAATATTTTATTTACTTGGAAACCGTAGCATAGGCATGGAATAGAAACTCATGTCATCATTTGTGCGTTTTGAAATCCTGTGTAGGTACGAGGAATCCGTTGAACTAGGTTTTAAATTCGTTTAGGGAAAGATTTTGAAGCCAGAAAAGATCTGTGGGCCAAGCCATGAAAAGTTTGAAACCAATGGGGACTTTAACATAGAGTATTTAGTTTTGAGAATAGATAAAATAAACCATTGTCCATCATTTATTTTTTACATGTATTTACATGCTTTGTATATAAGTGCCTACTTAGAAAGACAAAGTGGCACTGCTAGTATAAATATAAAATTGAGTACGCTTGCTACAATCTATCGCTGCAATGCACCAGTGCTTTTATTTTAATGCATAATAACGATTAATTCCTATTTAGTCCGATCGAAATATTGTCTCTTTCTTCCTAGAAATTGTGAAAAAGCCTAATAATTTAAAATGAAATATGGATTTCCCTGAAAAGTAAAAGAGGACTACTTAGATTTGAAAGTGCTACTTTGTTCTCATCATGTATAATGATAATTTTATTCCCCTAATATTTGCAAACTTTCCATGAAATATGAGAGCTCATCCAGCAATACTCACGCCGCCGTTGCCGTAAATCCCCCTCGTTTTGGTGGGAGATTTGTGAAATAGCGTAGTGTGATGCATTGAAGGGCGGTCCAAAATGAAGGCTTACAATGAGTGATTCTGCTCGAGGAGGTGTCTCATCTTAATTCGAAGCGCTGTATGAATGAAATCTGACAACTTCGTTCGAACTAGAAAGGATGAGAAATTATTGCAATTAGGCTCGGATGAGGGCGCCTTCCCCCCGCCCCCCGCCCCCCGCCCCCGCTTTCATTCCGTCCGCGTCCTCTCAATAAGTGGCGCACCTCCTCTTCTGCCCTCCTCAACTCCTCCCCCAACCACTCCTTTCCCTCTCTCCCCCCCAATCTTCAATTCTCACTCCCTCTCTCTCTCTCTCTCTCCTCCCTCTACCAATTCCCATTTCCATCTCCCCATTTTTTCCGGGGCCGACTTCGATTTTCCCCAAAAAGACGACATTAATTTATCTTCGCTGAGCTCGCTGTATCTAGAAACGTTATTTATTTCTTCTGAGCCATACGTTTTAATATCGGGGAGTTCTAGTGTATTTCACAGGCATTGCGAATTAAGATTTTTTTCATAAATTGAATTCTCACAGTGTACACTTTTGTCCTCGAGTAATAACAACTTGGTAATGTCCACATACTTAATAGTTTATTTACTTTACAACGCGTTTCAACCTCAAAGCGTCATCTTCAGGTAGAAGTGTACCTAACCATTGTACCTTTGTACCTGAGGATGACGCCTTGGCGTCGAAACGTGTTTTAAAAGTAAATAAAATATTCTGTGGACATTTACCAAGTTGTTTTAACTTCAGTTCAGAATGATTTTCCACCACATCTCGCTAGACATCGTTGAATGTATTCACTTTTGTCATTCACGGGTTAGAAAAGTAAATATTTATCTCATATCATTTATGATATAATGTTATCAGGTATCCTTTTACAATGACATATATTAAAGCTATTTTGAATATTGGCTTGATGCATTTTATTTCGTGGTTATTTAGGAAATTGTTCTTGGTCGTGTGAAGTTCATCTCTCTCAGAATTTTACGTTTTTTTGCACGAATTATTGAATAAAACATAGTTATTTAGATATATCTATTGGGTTTTCACTATTTTCAATCTATTGCCTCCCAACTATGGCTTATAGTGGTCAACGTATTTATTTCAGAAAGCGCGTCGTTGATCTGCCTATAGTTCGGAATCCTTCTCAGAGACAGATACATGATTCAGTATACGGGTTTGGCGCTAAAGAAACTGCAGCAAAATTGTTTTATCCTATCAAATACAACTTGCAGCTCTTTAAACATTTATTGCATAATTCTCTATTGAATAAGAGTAACTCGCAAATTCAGACGCGCAGAATGACGTAAAGTGTAAGCATTCCGTTTTCAAGAAGGAGAGAGTGTTGTGTTGTGCTTCCGAGGCAATTGAGATTTTGCCATTGGTTGGAAGCGGGGCCGATCACAATTTGGGGGGCCGATGTCAGCGACGCGCGGCCCGACACACTTTATATTCCCTCGCGCCCGGACTCACACCCCCTTCAATGCCAAACAACATCATCGCCCACTCTCATCCTCCCTCCCGCCCCCCGTTCCGAAAGCAACCCCCGGTGCCACCCCCACGTCAGCCTCCTCCTCCGCTTACGACCCAATCACAAGACCTCGCGCCTTTTACGTTTCTCCAACCAACCCTCATTCTCTATTTACATAAATATATACTCACTTGTGTGTACATATGTGCATACGCTGTGCTGAAAACTACCCCTTCTAACCCTCCACGCGCCGCTACCTACCCCCCTCTCCTCTCCCTCCTTCACAAAGCGTAGCCCATTACTTCTCCCTTTTCCTTAGATCACTCCAACTCCCACCATCTTTTCTTTCCCCCGACCAACCCGTTCCCCCATCTTAAATTTCTTACGGCCTCGCAGTCCCGTCGCCTTTTAAACCCCCCGTCCCCCACCTCCACCACCTACCCCCGTCATCCTCCCCTCCCCACCCCGTGCTATACACCCGTCTCCCGTTACAAGTCCCTTTTTATTCCCCTTCTCCTTCCGCATCCCCCGCCAGCCCTTCACCACCTCCCACCGCCTTCCTCCACCCCCCCCCCCCCAGGTCCGCCCAAAAACTACCCTCAATCTCCCCCTCTCCACCCTCCGCGCGACACTTTTTCCTCCCCACCTTAACCTCCCTCTACTCTCCCGTTCCCTCCCGTTCTCATCCCACGCTCCGCCGCTTCTTCTGGTTCTTTGACCTTTTTCCTGGAGGAGTTGGTGCTCGCCCTTCACCGTCTCCTCTTTCCTCTTCCTCCTTCCTCCACCGTTGCTTAATTCCCACCCCCGCGCACCCCCTCCCTCGTGCTTGTCCCTCCTCCCCCTCATCGCCCCTCCCCCCCTCCCTCCTCAGATCTTTTCTTCTGTGACTACAGTTTCCGCGTCAACCGCCTCCCTCCGTGAAGCGGAGAAAGTGAGGAAGAGTCGAGTACAAGAATCCTTTGCGTCTCGTCACGCCGATTCATCGCAGCTCTCCTTTACTCGTTTGTTTATTCACGGCGGAGTATGTAACCGAACACCATTTTATTTGCTTTCATCTGGACATCCTAGACCTCTGTGGATTTATTTTACTTTCTTGTTACATCTCACGGAGCTATAGTATATATCCCGGTCTACAAATACACCTCTAGTTAATTAGACATAAGTGTAATGCAACGGCTTATTAATTTGAATACCGTAACCTGTTATCATGGGTCGAAATGAACTAGAAACCGTAGTGAAAATAAAAATGCTGAAAGGTGTAAAATTATTAATATATGGTGATCAAATATTGTAATTTAAGAACGGATCATGCATGCCAATGTCTGGGGGTTATATAGAAATGCATTTTCATGGAAACTATAATTGCATCTACAGGATTTCACTTAACTTTCACCATTTCACCTAAACTTTGACAGAAAAATATTGAATAGCGTATTCAAGACTAGAGGCTGGTTTGCTTATCCACGTTTATGAATTTATTAAGTCCATAGTCAGATATATATCACTTAACCCAATACCCCCCAAAGAATGTTTTTTCAATTATTTTTTTCCAAAAATGATCAGAAAAGGTTAGAAATCATCCCTTATGATGGGGAAATAGAGTTTGAGCAAAGTGTCACACTCGGTTACCTCGTGCGTGACTGGGTTAACGACCCATTGGCCGGTTCCTCGAGAAAATGTTTTAAAATGCAAAATATTATTTAAATTAATTTTTAACATTTTTATTCAGTATTTAAAATACAAATTTTTTTACACAACTCCATTTCAGCACTATTCTGATGAAATGTATGATTTTGGTGAAAACAGAACATTGCGTGAAGAATTAACCCTTAGGCTGCGGAAAACGTACATGTACGACTGTACCGGGAACTGCGGAGAGAACGTTCTTGTACGTTTGACCCTTTCTGTCTACCTGCTCCCTCAGTCCTTTCATATTTTTATGACCCGAACTCTTTCTTTCCAGCGATGGACATCTGGGAATCCACCATTTTTACCCAAACCAGTCCCTTCCCACGCTCTTTAGGAATCGCATACCACCGAAATGGTGTGCGACCCTTTCTTCCGATTGTTCGCTCAAGAGGCTACGGTTGTCTCAAAAGTTAGTTGTCTTATGCTCGCGCCCGGCTCAATTATCAACGGATTTTTTTGGTGTTTGGTATCAAATTAAACAGAAAGTTGCTAGAAAATATATTGTCATATTTGTTTTCAACAATTACGCCTATAAACAAATTTTCAAAATTAGTTCCAAGTTCCACTAATCCCTCGACAAGTTCCGGTGCCCACTCCCTGGGATCCCGAGAAAAGGATCGGGAGGGGATTACATGGGTCATATAACTGCCTGGCCTCGGCCCGCGGGAAGGATGGACAGGCTCCGTCCGAATAGACATTTGCCGCACAGGGTGGACTAAATGCGCTCTAGCTGCCGCAGCTTAAGGGTTAAGCGAAATGTGCAAACGTATTTCCCTGGCATATTAGTGCCAACAATAAAAGTTGTGATATTTTGGATGAACTCTTTTAGTAGTGTGCAATATTCATCTATTATATTAAGCATAGCAATTAGAATAAAAATTTAAGCATTTTAAAAAGTTGACAAATAATGTACCTTAACAAAATAAATTATTAACATGGCAAAATTTCAAACTGTATGTGTAATATTTATAAATTACTTTTTAAGACCTAAGAAGGTAAATTTACTCTTTATCCTCAAATGATTCATACGAACCTCTCACTTTCTTGTTCATCGTTTGCTTGGACGGAATGGGGCAGCAATCTACCCTATTTGATCTAACTGTGCCTTTGATACATATTCCCTTTTTGCAATTTTTTTCAACCAATTACAGCAGGTGAAGAAATTGTCAAAGTAAAAGTTAAACTTTACACTGGGGAATTCATTTTCCAGTGATTCCACGAAATTAAAAACTACTGATTCCCCTAAGCCCATATTAGGCGCTCTTACCTCTTCGGCTTTACGTCCATGATAGGCATCAGCCTGCATGCAGTAACAAGTGCGCTGTACAGCTACCCACGTCTTGAATCCAAAGCGAATGAGGTTACCATGGATAAACTGCTTGCATCCGTGACTGCCAAAATAAGGGATCATGGATTCATCAATCGAGATATTGCACTCATTAGGAGAATTTATGATAAATGCACTATTAAACTCATCTAGAAGGCCTCTCGGTTTGCCCATTCTCTCCTCTTGGTGGCAATTCCGTATTGTCGCATGCATGCAAATAGCGAAAAATTTCATCATAGCGTTATCGTAGCATACTATTGCTAACAAGAATGTGATTTACATCATCAGCTCTCTCCCAATACATTCTTTTGCTTGGTAAAGGTACCTAACCACTAACATACAATATGCCAAGGAATGTGTACATTTCCTCTAGGGATAAATTTAAGTTCACATTATTTTCCTGCACTGCATACCAAACGCTTCACTTCACCAATCTTAATACAGTTTCTTCTCCCAGGAAAGCCATAAAAAAATCTAGGGGTGTATAATCTTGCGTTAATGTTTTTTGCAGCGGGATGTTTTATGTGCTGAATGGGATTATCATGTATATTAAAGTCACTCTTAACCCATTTTCTCCCCATAACCATTTACTGTCAATTTGTGAGCGTTAATATTTTCCTGCCAAGAGCCTAGTTTTCTCCGTCCTCATTTCGCTATTTTTTTTCTTGACTGCTATTTCCTTCAGAAATTAGCGTATTTCATGGTATCAGGCTGTGGCCAAAGAAAAATGTAAAAATTGTAATAAGAATTCATAACAGATGTAACGTGATGAAACAGAATATGGACTAAAGATTTATGGAAATTCTTGAGAATAATACCTAGACGTATTATGGAAATGTAGTGGACTAAGGGAAACTATTGAGCCTGATGCTGCTTGTGCATTGAATTAGTATTTATTTTATTGGAAAAATTAAGTAAAAAACCAGTTTCAATTTATTTTTTTTCATTTAGATTTTGCGACTGTTAATGAAGTTTTTCCCAAATCTATTGCCATGTTGGTTTCTTGCGATTTGAGAGTGCGATGAGGCGTTGTGACTGAGCAGTTGTAATAGTATCAGTAGATGTCTATTTGGCGTCTTAGTCATATCACACCTCTAACCTAAGTAGGGATTAATTATGATGACTAAATATTAAAATAGATGTTTTTAACACTCATAAAACTTATAGTGACTGAACGGAGTACTTCTAAATTAGAAGTTTGTATGCATATTTTCTGCGTCATTCATTCATGCCATCTGTCCATGAAATCTTCTCTTAATATTTTTCTTGGTACATTCTCTCCCTCTCTCGTTTCTCCGCCAGCCACTCCTCAATCCCTCCACCCACCCTCCCTCCCCTAGCCCCCCCCCGGATCCTTTTCCAAAAATATCGCGAATATCTTTGCCCCCGTTCCCCCTCCATCTTTTCCTTTCTTCTCCTTCTTCTCCGGAGCATCCTCGCCCACCCTTATCCAATCCTCCTTTCCCTGTTCCCCATTTTTCGTTTCTCCGCCTCCTCCTTCCGCCTTCTATTCCTCTTACACAACCCCGACCCCAACTCCTTGCATTACTCTCTACATCCGGGACTTTAATTAAAATGTGACGCCTCGTAGGATGGGAGTGATGGATTTCTGTCCGTATTGTTTCGGAGGGTTTTAATTAGTATGGGCGGGGGGGGGGGGGGATCGGTGGGGCGGCGCGGGGGCGGAGGGGCAAGAAAGAAAGAGGAAGGCAAGTAAGAAACGCGGGGGCCTGAGAGGCAGTCTTCGGGGGGCGGGGTGGAGGATTTTAGGATTTTTCGGCGGCGTGAAGGAGGGGGTCACCCGGGCGATCGGATGGAGTTGGGGAAGGCCTTGTGTCTGACGGGGGAAAGGGTGTCTGTAGGGGCTTCGGGAGCGGGAGGGGGGGGCGTGGGGGAAGGGTTGGAGGAGGGAAAGGGGATTGGTTAGTCGCGGGCTCTGTTTCCCCCTTTGCTCAGAAGAAGGCGCTGCTGTTGAGCCGATCGGGGGTGGGGTGGCGGCCATACTTCTTTCGCGTCGGCCTTCGTTTTCGGGGAGTCACTTTTAGACCGGAGATACCACTTCCTCTGCAGTTGCTTGAAGGCGTTTTTTCAAATGAAATTATTTGTAAAACGATTTTATGGTGTGAATTTGGTAACTTAATAAAGTATATCTCTTAAATACTCAATTGTTACCCCATTTGTGTGCTTTGGTATTGACTTTCTACACGATTTTAACTGATTGTACGGTGAACGTGTTCTTTTTGGCATTGTCATCATAGTGTTTTGCATTTTACAGCGCACATTAAGAATCGTAACAAATTAATTGAATTGATCCCCTCGTAGCTTAAATGAAGATAAGGTTTACTTTCTAAGCAAACTCCTTTCTTGTTTGTTCGTTCAGATTTATCGACTCGTATGATAGTAAATTCGGCATAAAAAATTCTTCTTCTGCTTACTTGAAAAAAATGGCAAATTATTCAGGTATTTGTGTCAATTTATTGGATTACCAAGAGTTATCTCAATACCTATGTTAGAACATCACTTTTAAAACAACCACATCATCAAGCATACCAGTTTCAGTATTATAACCAGTGACCCTAAGGTTAATAGCCATCCTATCAAGCTAGAAAACTGGGTTGGGAGATTTATTAGATTGGTGAACACCGTTTTTCAAACAAAGTCAACAAATTATTTCCAAATGACGTTTGTGTGAAAATTTATATTGGTTAGTCATACTGAGGAAAATAAATTTCAATCTATACATACAAACCCCATGCGTACACAAGCAGTTTGCATTCGCCACCCTCCAACTTCAGATTCAAAATAAGAAAGAGTAGATGAGGGATCTGAATTGAACACTCCCGAATTTATTCCGATCACGATCGGATACGCTTCGTTGTCATCTCTCCCCGAAATCTTAGGAGGGCCACGAGGCCTCTTGTGAAGAGCAGGGGGGGATGTGTTTGTGCAAAAAGGTGCTTCCTCCCCTATCCCCTGAATGCGTACTAAGAATAACTCCCTCGGGCACGGGAAACACTGGGAACACAGCCACTTCCTCTGCGTGTTATTATATATATATATATATATATATTTTCCGTCAAGTCCCCCCTCTTCTCCTTCCTCTTCCTCCACCCCTGCATCACTCGGCATTTAATTGGAAATACTTCTGGAGCGTATTATTAATCTGAAGGAATTCGCTTCCTCATGATAATCCCGTTCGTTCTTCCCACCTCCGACTCAAAAACCATCCCCTCGTTCCTTCCTTTCCTAACCCCTCCCCCCTGCCCGCGTTTTCCATTCCTCCTACGAAACACCGGGGTCGTCCTCTTTCCCACCCTTTCTCTCTCTTCTCAAATTGTTTTCAATGTTTAATTAAATTTTAGCCCACCCATCCCTTCCCTCACCCAGCCACTCCCTCCCACTCCCATCCGTTCCTCGTCCCAAACCTTCCTGTCCCATTCCTGGATTCTGGGAACGATCTTCTTGGACCGACACTCTTAAAAACAGGTCGCAGAGGGAACCTCTGGAAGGGTGGGGAGAAGGTTGGTTCCTTTTTAAAATGGTTTTATTAAGTCGCTTTTTTGTCTCTTTGTTAGTTCGGTACAAATTTTGCAATCGTTTTCAAACTAACTTCCCCATGAGCTAGATACTTGAAACTTTAAACATAGCTCAGCACTGGATGACAATGAATTAATATGTAATAATATATATGTTATACTTATTAAATATTACGTACACACATTACATAAATAACAGAATAAAATAATTATCTATTTCAAATATAATAACACATGACTAAAAAGCAGAAAATAATTATTTGAATAAAAAATAATAAAAAACACTTTTTTAAAACGGACCAAAATGTATAAAATAATTTCTCTTTGCCACTTACACATTTATATCCCCATACAGTTTCATAACTTCATACAAATTGCCCTGAAAATCTGTGATTGTGAACTTTAATAGCTATGAAAATACTAGTTAGATTGAAAACGAAAAACGTGGGACGCATGCTGTAGATAATAGTGAGGAATATAGGGAGTAGCTGTTGTTGAGAAAACTTACATAACAGTTCATATCATTTGGAGTGCAATAAAATTGTTAATGACTTAGGTGAACGTCACATGCATCAGTTATGCGACCCACGATTTTCGTTTTCAGTCTTAAAAGTATTTTCTTGGCTATTAAAATTCAGTATCATACATTTTCAGAACACTATGTATGAGGTGATGAATCCGTGTGGGGATACCGGGAGAAATTATTTTATACTCTTTGGTCCGTTTCAAAAAGTGTTTTTTAAATTATTTTATATTTAAATAATTATTTTCAATCACTTCCCGTCCGTTTTTCAACTTTTCGCCCCTTCTCCTTATCACTCCTTTACCCTCCCTCTCTCTCCTGGTTTCCTTTTTACGTCCCAGTCCCCCAATCCTCTAAAAAAGCTTTTTTTTATTCCCCAGCCCCACTTGCACCCTTTTAGCAGACCCAGGGGATGGACTCGTTTTTTTCCCCCCCAACCCCCAACGAATTTCCCCCATTTTTCCACCCCACTCCATTATAAGAAAAAAATTTAAAAAAATGGGTTGCACAGGGAACCGGGAAATCTTTTTTAATTCCCCCGACTCTTTTTTTTTATTTTCCCTTCGACTCAATGGTCGTGTTTTAATTCTTTTTAAACACTTTTTAATCCACTGTACCGTAGTTCGAGTGCAATTCTTTCTCTCTTTCACAACCCCAAAACTTCTCATCGTTAACCCCACCCCGTGAAAACTCTTTATTTTTTTCTGCTCTCATTTATCGCCACGAGCGGAGTTACTACCCTCCTCTCTCTCCCCTCGTACGTAGCTCGGAGATGGTAATGAGGAACCAAGTGTACGAGGACGGATGGAGGTTTGAAGGGGGAAAACCGAAGCAGAAATGTGAGTTATTTGACCAGTACTCATTCATGCCTCTGAAGGAATCTGATTTGAACTGAAATTACGTTAACAAAATGCAATGATAGAGTTACTACTTACAAGAAATCAGCCAATGCAATAATCGTGAATATGATTTGATCAATAAAGGAAGGGCTCTCATTGATTTTAGAGCATAATTGTATTACCCATCATATAATATAGTGTTTCTGAACATGGAAAGCTTCAAAAAATTGTTATTAATTTTTCTAGTATTTACATCGAATTTAATGTATAAAAAATGAACTCTCTCCAAACTGAAGCCTGTATATTAATATATAGCTCATAAAAGCTAAGGTTTGCAGAAATGGTTTTGGTTTTCATTCCTGCATCGATATCTGGTGATTTACTCATAAATAAAACTGGCAAGATCATCAAACCGTCTCGACATTAAGTCATCTTTTTTGTAATCTTAAAAATGAATTGGCTAACCTTATTACCCTGGGTATTCGAACATGTGACATGTATCCCCTTTTCGTCGTTTCTCTCTATACAAGTACTTTCCCCTCGTCCATCCTGCTATATGGCTGGCGTCCAATGCCCCTTACAAAACGCGCTGGCGACAGTTTTAGGGTAGTATGGGTGGACATAGATAAGTATTTAAATGTGTCAAGAGGCAATCAAATGATTTATACCTCAAATTCCGTCATTAAATATTACATTAAACATTAATACCTATTTACAGTAATCAAGCATATTATCTGATCACATTTTTGATATTACCTCCATCACATTTTTGATATTTTTTATTCCTTTTTTTCCCTCGCACAATCAACCTCATATACAAAAATTGAATGCGAAACTTCTCCAATAAAGCACATCTCATTTTTTATACCTTCCCTCGGTCAATCCCCTTTTTGTATTATCTCATTGCTTGTTCTAACACCGCCAGTCGCATATCAGTTCGGTTTGCAAATAATAGTATGTACGTAATTTTAGAGGGGTGAAAGTAGTATATGCATAAATGTAGGAGCTTTGAGGAAGGGTACGAAATGAATAGATGCCTGATATGGTGAATGTGGCACAGTCATGGTTGGGAACTGCGGAGGCGGAGCGGGGGGGGGGTTGTGGCGTGGGGTTTGTTGTGAGCGAATGAGGGTCGGAACGGGAGGGGAGAAGGAAAAAAAGGGTTCGGGAGGCGGCGATGGAGACCCCATTCTCTATCTGAGAACTCTTGCCGGCTCCGTAAACACAAGAGCGCTCGCCTATCCTCTCCTTCGTCTCAGTACTCCCCCCACTCCCTTCCTTCACCACCCTACACCCCTCCCCCCCCCCTATAACCCCTCTCTCCGCCAGCCCACGTGCCCAAAAACCCTTCGCCTCTCATTTTTCCTCCGCCTTAAGAAATTCCACTCCCTCCCTCCGCGATTCCCTCCGCCACCCACTCTTAGGGGGCCGCCTCCTCGCTACACCCTCGGCCCCCGGAACATTCGCCCTCTACCCTCCCCCGTCCCTCCCACCTCTTTCCTCCCTTCACCTTCATCAATAACTCCGCCAGCCCGGCCTGCCAACCCTTTCCATCAGGTTGTCCAAGACAGGGAAAATCCCCTTAAAATCCATTTCGCATCCGCTCCCTTTCGTCTTCATCCAATTCCTTCTTACATAATTCTCTCTCTCTCTTCATTCTCCTTCTTCCCACGTCCCTCTCTTTTTGCCTCCTCCTCGTCTCATTCCCTCTTCCCCTCCTTCCTCCTCTAAACTACATTCTCCGCGCTTTCATTTTCCGTTCCGTCTAAAAAAAAACCTTTTATTTTGAGTTTAAATTCTGCTTATAAGATTCTATGCTTGTGTATGTATTTCTGTCTTCATTGAAATTCTAACTTGAAGTAGTATTTCTACTTGTTGCAGTGCATTACCCATTTTGAATGATCTAAGAAATATGGTAGAACTTGTGATTTCACCATTGATCATATTTTTTCCAACCTTTCCGTTTCTTTTAGGAAAAAATTATCTCCTACATTTATTTTCACTGTGGTTCACAAAATCTTTATTATTATGGAGATTTGTTCAAAGTATCTTGGTGTCGAAGTGATCAATCAACGAAGGAGTATATGTGAATAGTGGCATAAAGCATCAGTTAATATATGTGGTTTTACTGTTTAGTGCTTATTAGAGCCATGAAAAGTTAGATATTTACATCTACATCTACATCTACGATGTACCGTGCAAGCCACCACTGGGGTGTGACAGTGACATTTAAACAGTGAAATTATTCAGATTTATTAAATATAAACCAGAAGCTTGCTACAACTGTCATTAGATGCTACTAATTTAATGATACAGGTGATCTGCATAGCCGTGTTCAAAATCATGATTTGATGAACAATAAACGAAGATGAATAATCAGAGATGCCAGAGTTCTTTGCATTTCTTACTCTTTCGCTAAAACCTTTCCTCATCAATATCGCTTGGACTAGCAAAGATTATCTTAATTGAGACAGACTTGGGCGTCTAATCTTTCACTGACGGATTTTAAATCTTGCCTCGGTACCTCTATCTCCCACCACATAACCCTCGCCAGTCGATGGCGCACTGTTCTTACAATCAACTCGCTTCTCCTCTTAAGCGTTGCCACCTTTCGACTGATGAAGAAGGGACCCCGTGTGGACACTGATGGATTGGAGCATCTTTGCTCTCTAATGGATTCCTGGCAGTCCGCTTCCACGCTCCAGAAGTTTCGCGGGAATTTTGTATATAGCGAGCTTCCCGAACAAAAGCACCATAACGCACACACACGCACACAAACATAGCAGTGGGTACCACACACCCTCTCTTGCATCACTAATTAACATGTGAAAACTTGACGAGTTGATAAAGGTAAGTTCATTTATCTATTGAAAGTCCGGCGGATGAAGTACCTCAATTTTCCAGAGTAACCTTACATTTTTCACTCTTTATATACCTTGTACCTTGCTTCGAATTCAGCAATGAGGAGTTTTTATCAATTATTTAGAACGTTTGGTTTACCTCATTCCCGATTTTTTATCGAATCGGCCTTTGTTTAGCTAAAAATGTAGTTAGTTAGATGTATCACACTTTAAAAACCAAGCTGTTCAGACCAGTCGTCCCATTCCTCGGTCCTATCATTATCAGGGTCTTGAGTACGCTTCAACCTTACGTCAACTATTTTTCCTTCATTTAAAATCATCGTGTTTCTTGTATATTTTACGCTCAAATGACTCCTAAAGAGCAAGAATGAGAAGATCTTTATCCACGCATTTTCAAACAAGGAAGAGAATATCACCGAAGAACCCAGAACATTGACGATTTTTTATTCGGTCGTTAAGAAAATAAATTTTTAAATTCTGAGCACTAGACCAACTAGACTGGACAAAGTATCATATACCTTGGTTTATAATGTCTGGTATCACTGAATAAAAACATTTGTTGATGCAAAACTAAGGCCTTTTCAATGAAACCCCATTGTTGTGACGTTTAATTTTACACTTAGTTATACGTATTTATTCTAAACATCCTATATCATAGAAAAAAAATTGCCCAATTCCCTTGACGGGGGTAACAAACCTGAACTCGTGCTGTCAGTTCTAAGCTTTATTTATGCATCACATGACTGATGATATCGTGACATATTAATTATTAATTATCAGTAAAAAGCTTACAGACAATTAATGATGATAATTCTAAACGAAAATGAGTTTAAAACATCTTGTTGTTACTCACCATTTTTCGCAACACAAAATCCAGCTGTTCCTTTAAAAATAACTCCATGTTATTTGCGAATCCATCCAGTGAACATCTCAGCCGTGATTAACTTTGAAGTTACGTCATCATTCGGAGTTTGTCTGCAGTATATGGAATTTCCTGTATGGAATTAAAAGTGATGAAAATATTATTCAGAAACTTTGCTGCAGTATTTAAATCGTTTTAAAATAATATGCTGAAAACATAGGCACATGCTTAGTGCTATGCACTAGGACTGAAAAAGCTTTAGTTTAAATGTAGAGTTACAAATAACGTTGACCAATAGGGAAAATTAAAAAAAAGGCAATATATTTGTATGACTCATTAAAATGTGCGATAATAATCATGAATGATGCAAATCATTAGTATTAAAAACATTATGATAAAAATGGAGTTTCATTATGACATTTATCTTATTGTTTTTATTATTGTTCTTTTTTTATTTCTTGATTGTCATTATTCTCGTTCTCTCAGAGTCAGAGGAGAGGTTTTTATTTAAAATTTGATACATTTAATTTGATATTATGATGAACTTAATTATATTATCCCTGATACTACCAAGGTATTTTACACCTTATCACTACCAAGGGGGGTAACTTGGTTACCCCATTTAATTTATTTAATAAAAAATATACCATACACAGTAGACCCTTACCTTAAAGTTTATATGATCCTTATTACATCTATTTTCAATTGTTTGCAAGAATAAAAATATTTTGTTCAAATAATATGAAAAAACAATATCCATCATTTTTTACGTTTTTCGTATTGCCTATGTAAAGTATATAGCCCATACGGAAGGATGAATTGCAAAAAACCATGTACACATAATATATTTTAAATTATCTCTTCATCATTACTTTTATCAAAATAAAACCAATGCGGAAGGATGAGTTATTTATTCACTAATCTTGCATTTAGCAATCACATTTTCAATACGATGTAGTTTTCAAACTGGTTTTTTGCACTTGAAAAACATCAATCTTGTTTGTCTGTTCTCTCCACGTTCACAAATGTATTCCCTCTATACAGGGTTCATTTAAGATATTTTATGCTCACCAACCACTGTGGCTTCAAAATTGATTCTTTCCGTTCCCATGACTATTATTATGTATTTTTTGCCCGAATGTGAATATGAGTTAGGCAAGTCGATGGACAAATTCGTGCAGAAATAATTTTCGCCACATCTGGTCCCTATTTTGCCAAACGGGATTTTTTTCTATCCAAATAATATATACATTTTGAGCAGCGATATCAATCAATTCTAGAAAGAGTCGTAATGGCCAGCAAAATGTTTTCTGCACGCAAGTATATTCGGATGTCATTTTATCTCCTAAATCAACACCTCCCTTTCTTTCATAGTAGTGTACAATTATCTCAGGTTTTCTATTCATTTCATCTACTCTTTATCATGAAGTTTACTAGATAGTAGAATTACCGCCATGCTTTTTTTAGGAGCATATCAGAGTTGCAGTAACCATCTGTGCTGAATGTTGCCGCGCTGGATAACTTGTGACGCAAGCAGGAGTATCAGCAAGTCGTATCAAATAAGTGATGTTCATAAGATGGAGACTGCTGAAGGTAGCAAAATTATTTGATTTGGCGTGCCCCAGGGGGCTACTAAAATTCTTAATTTGTGTCCGTTGAGGTTGATAACTTTCATTTCTCATTTGATACTCATACGTTCCTCCAGAAAGAAAACATTGTAACTGTCTTACGCACCTGCCTGATTGAAAACATTTGCTACCTTCAGCAGCCCTCTATCTAATTTGCTTCACTATTTTGTAATATCTCACAGATTTTTAGGCTTCCAAGATATCTAGCGCGACAAAATTTGCAACCGGCACAATTATTGCAACTCTGCAGTCACTTAACAGAATGGAAACATCAACAGCCTCTAATATTTCCTTTCGCTTAGGTCATCTGATCTGACTTATGATATTATATAATTTGTAGTGTCCTCTTTCTGCACTGCAATCCATTGCAATATTATATAATTTGCAACATGTCATAGGAAACAGTCTCAGCAGCTGATTCTAATACAAACTTTGCCATTTTATTCATTCGGCGCACTTTCCTCCAATAAATCGATATGCATATATTGCCACAATCAAGTAAATTTATATCTAATAAAATTTGCTATATTATTTTATAAACATATAGTTTAATACAATTAATTATAAATTGAAAATTTAAAAAATAATGGCGATATACATCGTAATGTATCATTGAATTTTTCAATTACTAAAAAAATCGATAAAATATTCCAATGAAACATCGAGAAAGTTTTCTATAAACCATCAAAGGTTATTTATTACCCTCTTGAATAAATACAAGTTTAAAAAAAATAATAAACTTAACTGACCACTTATTTTTACTTATTTGAGTGGATTTCTTTCGTAAACCGTTTCGATACTTTCGTTACAAACGGGGGTAATCTGGTTACCCCAAAAATATTTTCTCCAAATTATGTATTAAATATTGAAATAAAAAAAACTTTTTTTACGTAATAATGTTCAAAATCATTCAAGAACAATTAGTGTGAAGCATAGCATCCTCTCAAAAAAATTAGAGGTTATGCGATTAAAAATGTTATTTGGGGTAATCTCGTTACCCCCTTGGTAGTCTGAGGGTTTATAAACGCAGAAGTAATGGTAACTTCTTAATTCATATAATCAGCTGAAGTATCAAACAACAATACATTAAATTTGATCAGATACCTAATAGGTGCAATTTTATGCTATATTATCAATTCGTACAATGACAAATTCATTGGGCGTAGCATTTATTTACCCTTCATGCCTTTGGAACTTAAGGTTTTGGTGTATTACCTTCACCTTCCAATTCTAGTTATATTTAGCCTAATAATTAAGTTATATTTGGCCCTGCAAGTGTTCATATCACAGTGAATTTTTATTTAATTACTTGTAGCATTATGAGGTCCGGAGGCATGGACCAAGGTATCTTCTAGATTCAAGGTATTAAAAGTATCAACGAAAGGGATAAAATAAATTTATACAGACAGGTCATTAAAACCTATTTTTTTAGTATATGATTTGGATCAAGGAGTGTTGGTTAACCATTAATGTCCCCAAAAATTATATTAATTTCAACTGCTGTAAAAAGTGTTAACTATTAGGGAACAATACTCAACCGTCGTAATAGACTATAGGGGGCATGATTAAATTTACTCTTTCTATTTAAGAAGTGTACGAGGCAGAACATTTTCTAATGATCTCAGAAATAAAATCTACATGCATATTCATCTATTTCAGGCATTGATACATGCCTTTAAATAGTGCTTAGAAGTCACGTGAACGAAAACTGTCAATGGTGAATGGTTCCACGTCACCGTCAGAAATAGATTCTCTGCTCTGTATGTATTTAACAGGAATAATCAAGCATAACTACTAATTCATCGTCTTTCAAAAGGTAAATAAAAGAGCCTAATTTTATCAAATCAGGATTAACCATTTGCCAAAGCTCAGAAATACACTGGACGTTGTTCGTCAAAAAATATATATTTATTTAGTAACTATTAGAGAGTGGTGCTAGTAATGCTTAACTTCACATGCTAGTAATTATTTAAAGCAATGAACCTTCCATTGTAAGAGAAAATTTCAGCGAAATATTTTTGCTAAAAATGGATCTTGACGTTAATTAATTCACGTAGATTTGGTTAACCGTAAATATTATCTTGATATGTATCCATGTGGTAAAGTAGAAGAAACCTTGAATGTTAAGGGAAGATGCTTCGACGAAAACTCGATATAGAGGTTATCACCTGGAGACGTCGGTGGAAAAACCCTTCTTCGCATGGGTAATGTATGTATATATCCTTCACGTAATTCACAGATCGGAGTACGCCACAAAGCCTTCTTGCTCGTTTTCAAGGCGCTCGATGAAATTAGGAAGCTAAAGCGACCGAGCGTATTCGCCATTATTTTTCAGCCCGCCGCACACAAGGACTCCCTCTCGCCTATCCTCGCCCGTTCGCTTCAAAATTCCGAAAACCCTTTTCCTTGCCCTCACCCTCGGCCCCCTCGCTCCCAATCATCATCACAGAAAAGATCGCACCCCCCTCCAACCCACCCACCCACCCCACCTTCCATTTAAGGAGCCGGGGAGACCCCTTCTCCTCTCTAAACCCTCCCTCCTCTCCTCCTAGGGATTCGGCGACCCACCCCTACACACCCCTGCTTCTTTCTTCCCTTCCAACCGAAACTCCATCAACTCCCTCGAGGTGACCCCTTCCTTTTTCCTCTTCCCCCCCCCCCCAAGCACATCCCTACCACCCCCTCAACTGCCTCGACTGCTTCTCCCTATCTCGACCCTTTTTAAAACCTCTCTCTCTCGTCTCCCCCCTCTTACTTCCCAGGCACGGCCTGAAAAAAGAACCCTTCTCCCTTATTTCCCCTCCGCCAACTTATATGCCTCACGGAGCCTTATTTCCCTCCCCTGTCTTCAACCCCCCTCTTACCCCATTCCTCCTCCTTCGCCCTTCCCAGACGCACTCGTTAGCGTTCCTCCCACACACACACGACTTCTCCTTCCCCCCCTTACTAACACTCCCCCCCCATCCCCCCGATGTGGCTAAAACCCCCATTTTCTTTTCATCCGACTCCCCCCTTCCGTCCATCTCCACTCTCCCTCCACCGTTAATGCCGTATACACAACCTCCATCGTCGGAGCTTCTTCTTCTCCCCCCGCCCCTGCTCCAAACTCTTATCTATTGTTTCTTTCCTCCCTACCCTCCCTGTTGAAACACAACATTGATGCAGTCTGTGAATGCATTATGATTCAGCATAAAAAATGCATCGTTCCATTACGGAGACTTGACTCATGTCCATGTGTCTTATTAGGAGTAATCTAGGATATTATATTATTATCTATTATTATTTTAGAGAAAAAATACACCAATCAAACTGGAGATAAGATGGGAACTCTTTCATATCAGTAAAAATCTCTTGTGTTAGATTTAAAGATCGGGTGATAGTAAACTCAAAGTATGCATCAATATTTTTCTACGTTCAATCATTTCAAGCTGTGTCTTGATAATTATTAAAGTATATATCTCCGATATCTGAATATATCTCTGATAACATACAACCAGTTTGGACAATACTATGCAAGTGTTATGGTTACACTTGAAAAAAAAGGCGATGACATAAGTGCTTTTTAGCAATTAAAAAAATTTAACTCGAGAATACCAAATCTTTTTAACGATAGCACTCTACACGAAATAAATATTCGTCTCTATGGATAAATTCATAGGTAGAGTACAAAATGAAATATGTGTATGTTTATTTTGTATTTATTTCCTGGAGAATTGTTTTCATAATACCTATCGATTCATTAGGCACGCTAGGTAGGCATGTTTTAGGCAAGCTAGTATGATGTGTTATAAAAGGTATGATTTAAATACCGAAATTGTTGTTTTTGTAATAACATTTCTCGCTAAGTTGATCAAAGGTGGAATATAAAAAAACATGCCTGATCATTAGGAAGAGAGATATTTGCTCTCTATTGGAGGCATGAAAAATATATAATTTTATTAATATTAATCTAATGTTGCAAAGAACGCAGTGAATATAAATTAAATTCTTAAGAGCACCTATACATTCCTAAGCCATTATAACATTTTAAATTATCGATATTGTGAACACCTTTTGTTTTGGTATCATCATTTCAATTGTATCCATAAAACAAATTTATCTAATTATAATCGTATTGGAAATAGGGGTTGGAAAAACACTATGTTATTCAATGCATATTTACGGTATTAGGTACTACTGGACATAACTACAATGGGCGCTAAACATTCACTCAAAAAGTATTCAATATTTTTTTCTGAAATGCGTTTCCACATTTGATTAAGAATATTTAATTTTAAAGTATAGCTCAGTACAGAAATACTATTTCAGTGTAATGTACCACTTCAGAAAGGGCAAGGGCCTAGCCATGTTGAAACACCGGTTCCCATCAGAACACCGAAGTTAAGCAACGTTGGGCCCGGACAGAGGTTGGATGGGTGACCCTCCTCCATACCTGCACCAGGCGTGGATGGAGAGGATAATACTCCTTCCAGACCACCGGGAGATATACCCAGACCGGGAGAGTTAGAGGGAGTATACCCTCCATCCCTGGTACTGGGGCGAAGCGGAAGAGGTCAATCCTCTATACCTCTACCGTGGTGCTCTTGTCCCCTGTCTGCAAGTGGCAGACAGGCATGGGGATGGCACAATGGACCAAGAAAGGTCTAAGTGCCCGGGCTCCTGACGAAGGCCCCCCCAATAACAATCTAACTATCTAACCACTTCAGAAAAGATTCGAGTATTCACTTCTTATTTTGCTACTTCAAGTATGCTACTTCAAGTATACTGCTATGGACATCAAGTGGTTCCTTGCTACTTCACTATGCACATCATTACGTAATTTAATAAATCACTTCCTTTGTTCATCAAAGATCCATTACTTTCTGGCTAATGAGTATAGTTACTTCATTTTTTTCCTGCTAAATGAAGCACCGTTACCTTACATGCTGGAAATATTTGGCATGAAAGTTTCAAAAGAGAAGTATAATTATTCAATTATGAACAGGAATAAATTTTCGCCACCACTACTACGTTACAGCCCTAATAAGGGTGTAGAGTCATCACCATTAAAACAATGATTTAGCATTTGGCATGCTTAAGTATATTTTTATTGATATATATATTTTAACACTGCAAAGTTTGCTGATGAAACGATGAATGGTTTTAAATATGTAGAAGAATTATGTGATGTGCTTTAAACAGTTTACAATAGGTATGTACATCATTTTCACGTCAAAATTTACTTAGCCTTTATTAGCCACATGGAGTTTGTAAAATTGATCTCCCAAAAATGTGGTCGATTGTTTTAGCCTATTTTTGTGTACCTATGTTGCCATCATTGTCTGTATTCCCTCTAAAAGTCCTATTCCGCCATTTTACCCCTCTCCGTCGTGCTCCAATGTCACTTGAAACCTCATCCTTATCCCCCCTTCAGCCAACGTCTGCACTCCCTCTGACTCATCGACCTTTGGGTCCCCTTACCCTAAAGAAATACGCCCACCCCCCTCTCGCCCCCCTCCCTCCCGCCTGCCCTACCACCACCCAACCCCCCCTCTCTCTCTCTCACCCTTCCTTAACACCCCCCACGTCACACTCCTTCTCATGAAAGGTCTTCTCTGCACCTCAAGCGTACATTTTATTTTTCATCTCCTTCCAATTTCCCAGCCCAACCCTTCCGACCAGTCCGATGTTATTCTTTCTCATTCACCCGAAAAAGTAACCTTTTCTGAGTCCCCTTTCTCCACTTCATTTCCTCTCTCCCATTCTTTTGTTCTCTCCTGGCGAAATTAAAATTTTCGTTCTTCTCGTGCTTCCTAATCCGAATCTTCCCGCTCATCTCCTCCTGCCTCCCACCTCCCCCCCGGTCCGGCACTTCCTGTTCGCTCGACCGACACTCTACACCGTGCAATTCCTAGTCTCCTCTATGTCTTAGAGAATGGACTGCTTCGCACTCGGTTTGAATAGCCATAAAATGCAAATTTTCCATTATTTTCCTCCTGGATTATCTTTGCTAGATTTTTTACTTTACGATTCGCTGCCTGCATAACTGATTTCAGTCACGATTCCTCTTCTGAATTTGGAATGTTTGGAAATCCTCCTTGCATCCGCTTCGTCTCGGGAACGTGGATGGACGTGATCCCCTCTTTCCGCGGCCTCGTAACACAAGAAATTTCACGAAGGGACCGGAAACAATACATTTTTAGTTTAACTGTACCATTTATGTTTCCGCTCCACCCCCCCCTTTTTCCTCAAGTGGAATCTCGTGGAGTCACGATTTCGTCCTATGTTGGGGCTGAAAGTGGCTCCAACTGAACGAGAACGGATTCGCTCACTCTTCCATTATACAAGTAATTTATATTCTGGACTCACGAGGCCTCTCAAAAAGCCTGAGAGCGAATATCTTTCAGGAAGAAGATTGTGCATTAGATAGGGGTTTCTTATTTGCATCGACTATTTTGATGAAATTGATAACTCCACATCTTCCAGATGAAAAACCGAGGGAGTGGGGATGTTTTACGTTAGCTGATGGATAAGTTTAAAGGATTAGAGGCTACAAACAGCGTGATTAATGCAGTTATTGTCTTAGAAGTATTTTTATTCTATTTCTCATTAGATATATACTAAATGGGAAAACAAAATCTATTCTAGCGCTATCACTTCCCATCTAAGCTACATTAATTACTAAGCATAGCATATTAATCATAAATACAGCAATTAAAATTCAATGGTTGAAGCGTTTCCAGTTCAAATGATTTTTTTGAAAACATTTCCCATTTTATGTGCATTTAAATATTAGCACCATTTTTTATTTTTTGTGCAAAAATACGCAGTTAAATGAGTGAAATTGGGTGAAAATACAAAAAATAATATGCATCTTATCCTCATTGACTATTCCTGTGTATATTTCGTCTGTTATTGCTGCCTTACCAAAACATTAACTTGTGGATTGGCCGCTAATTTCTTTTAACACTTAAGCATAGCCTCGTTTGGTAATGGCTTATTTTTTAGGAAAACGAAGAAGTAATATAAGCTCTGCAAATCATGGAGGCGAATGGCAAGGAAAAAGTCCGGGGGTTGTGGAGTGAGAAATGTCAGTAGTGACTGAAAGTATTGCCGGGGGAGAAACGAGGATCTTTGGCACTGGATATCAAAAAAGTCATGAACTGAAGCTATATTTTGGTAACAAACTTTTAGTGTATTCAAGGGTGTAAATTAGTAGATAAAATACATGCTGGTGGAGCACAGGAACATGAACACAGAGGAGATAACTTATGCTGAGAGAAGCGGAAATGGGAGGAAAAATAGCAGAGAAGGGGAGAAACGAAAAGGAAGACAGGGAAAAGAAAAGTGGAGGAAAGGAAGCCGCTGCCTGTAATTTTACGCCACTTGGAAGCGGAAGAGAAGTCAAAAAGTCTTGCTTTATAACCGAATGAGGCATTAATTAACCCCTCAGAGGGAAAGGGAAAACATCCCGAAAATGACCTTGGCCTATGGGTCAGTTTATCTAAAGATCTAAGAAATTAAACATCTAACGGGATCTAATCATTTATGATATTGAAGTCACTTTGCATTTAATGTAATCTATTGTATGTTACGAAACACTTTACAGTAAATACAGTAACACAATTACAGTCTGATCAGATCCATGCATTATAAACGAAATTCTGTTCAAAGAATGAAATCATGTTCACCCCCTTGAAGTTAATATTTATTGATGCCAGTGAATAGATAGATGTTAACTAAAATGTTAAAATCAATATAAAATTATGTTCATAGAAACAATCATTTGGAGTTTCCTCTCATTGTTAGCATGGCTACAATATTGAGAGTAACCTTTACATTTCATATTCAAAAATTTTAAATGAGAGAGTAAGTTATTTAAGTTTGGTTTAGTCGTTACTGATTTTTGGAAAATTATTGGTTCTATGAGGGTGATAAAAGTAAATGTGAATCAAGGTGTGATGTATAAATTAAATTTGTGTGACAGCACTTAAAAATTGATTTTTGGAAATTTTGAGCAATTGTATTTCAGTACTCATGACAGCTTTTCTAAGAAACTGAACGTTTTTCTTCTTTGCAATATTTAACTTCTAATTTATTTATTTCATAAAACACTTGTACTAATTTAGAATAAAATAACAGCACTTTTTTTGGTTTTACTTAGTGATCATACATACTGTAAATGCTAACTGGGAAACAAATTAAATCCTGTATGCTGCATGTTATGCCTGGCATTTTCTTTATTATCGTTCGTTATTATCGTATTACCCTGTTATTCCTTCCTACACATCACCTTTATGGGCATATGAACAGGTTAGATTTTGAATTCACACATATGAGAGGAATTCAAGTGCACAGAAAGTTTTCCTTATCCCATCAGGGATATGTTTTAACCAAGATGTAAGATTGAATCAGATGCAGTACAGATAACAGTTCCGTGTAACTATATGGTGCTACATGAATAATTTTACTTCATTTTCGTAGGCTAAGTTCTTACGAAACTACTCATTCAAAGGTGGAAATTAACTGTGTGATCTTAATGGATAATGATTATTTGCTCTGAAACTTCTATATTTGAAGTTCCTCGGTCGTGTGGCTTTCCACATTTTATTTATTTTCCAACCCTCCACAAATTTCCTCTTCCTGGTTGAAATTTCGCCATTCACCGCCATATTCACCAACTCAAAGGCAAATTGACCTAATCGGCCGCACGCCATCAAGCGCACAAATAAATGCAACAGGAAAATACGCTCGCGACAAACCCCACCAGGAGTCCGCCCACTTGTAACGGACGCATTTAACTCACTCCCTGAACCGCCTCGCTTTAAAAAGAGCTCCTCCTCCTCCACGCCACTGACCCTCCTTGGCAACTACCGCCGCGCATCATCCCTAGCCACGCCACGAAAAGATGGAACCATACCACACCACCCACCACCCACCTCCACGACGACTCATTTTTCGTGTCATATCGAACGAGGAAGTGTAATGTCACATCAACGGTTTCCATGGCATCATCCCCACCACCTCATCTCCCCTCTCTTCCACCCACCCACCCACCCGAACAGGCGCGTCTTGTTCCAAACCCTCTTCGGTCACGGTTTAAGAAACGCGCATTGGCGGGCGGGCACTCGATCCTAGGCGGGCGGGGGTGTCTCTCTCTGTATGCCTGCCTGTCTGTGTGTGTGTGCTTGAGTGGAAGCGATAAAGAGAGGGCGAGATGGAGAAATACTGAGTGGGCGTCCCCTAGGGGGTCGCAGGGTGGGTTTCTTATTCCATTTCTACCCAACACCCCCCCCCCCTGAACGCACCAATTCCCCTCCGCCACCGTACTCCCAATCCCTGCCCACCCCTACGCCCACCCCTACGCCCACTCCCCTCGGAACTCAACTTTATCTTCCTTCCCCGCACTTTTTATTGACCGCCATTCGTCTTCTTCATCTCCTCCTCCCCCACGCCGCCGCCCAGCTCCTCCGCCGGGATCTTATTTGCATGCCCCCCTCCAACCTCCCTCTCCCTACTCCCCCCTCTTGCTCGACCTTAAACCTCCTCCACCCCCCCCCCCAACACACCCCCATACCGCCGCCGGTACACAACCGTCTCCGGCCTCCACCCCTTCACCCGTTCCACCACCCCTCCACCCCCGCCTATCTTCTTCACAGCCACCTCTTTTCTCCGTCTTTCTGTTTGCGCCTGCTCCGAAGAGTGGCCGAGAGGACTAGGGGGAGGGGGGTCGGGGAAGAGGAGGCGCAAGGATGGAACGGGGAGGAAAGAGGGTCCTCCGGTTCCAGGGCACGACAGAGGGGTGGGTGGGATTTTGGAGGGGTGGTGGCAGTCGGAAAGACGCTGCTTGCGTCTGGGGGCAGCGGAGGCGGCGGGGGACGTGCGAGCGGGGGGCAGCTCTTCCGTGTTGTGTGCGGGGGAGGGAAAGAAATGGGGGAAAGAAGATGACTGCGTCTGAGTCCCTCGCCCTTACGCCACACTTCCCCGTCGTCCTCCCTCGCCCCGCACCCCACCCTTCTCCCAAACTCCTTCTTACCCTTCCCATGCTTCTCCAGGGCCTCTGCATATTTTTCATCTTTTTTCCAACCCTCTCCCCGAATAATTCCTATCCCCTCGCCTCGGAGCCCAAGGAGAGAGGGGGAGATGGAGGGGGGCGTCGCGGGGGGGAAGGAACGGGGGGGGTAAGCGGGGTGGGAGGGGGTCGGGCGAGTAACTGATGAGAAATTTAGAGCGCAGGCGTAGAATAAGGATTCGTTCGGCCATACTTTTCTCTCCTTCCCTTCCCCTCTCGCATCTTACCTCCCCCTCTCCTTCCCCCTACACCGACGCCTTCCTCCCCTCACCTCCCCCTGGCCCCTCGCTTTTTCCTTCCACCCGAGCGCCGCGCCGTGGCGGGGCAGCCCTGGTGGTGGTCGCCAGGTAGGCACAGTGGTTGAGCCGAAGCAACGCAAGAAACCGCTCGTGTGATCGCTCTGGAGAACCTTCGCTCCACTGTTGTGGAGAGGTCGTTCCCTCTTCCTCTGACCCTGATGGAATATCTTACCGCGTTCCCTCGCACTCTCCTAAACCGAGGGAATGTTTCGCGGACGCCCATCTTGGTACGCCCTCTATTTTATTTACATCCCTCCTCAGAAGTCGAAAACGTGAGGTTCAGTGGATGAAGATCTACGAGTTACGTTGGCACGTACTAGTACGTATTGCGTTGTCAATATTCCCGGAAACACTTTAATCATTGATCATATAATCTATGTAACACATCGGAAGCAAAGAAACATTACTCGTGCACTTTTTAATCTTCATAATTTGATATCAATGCGAAAGTTGATTTTCTGCAGTCCATTCCCTCCTCTATTATACTCATTGATAACAGGTCTATTCTCTCATTAATCGAATACTCCTTGATGCGGTATCTCTCATAAATTACTTGATGTTATTTTATTTTTTGAACTCCCTCTGTAATTTTTTTACCCATTCATCCGTCAAATTTTAAGTTTAGTAATCCTCGAGTTCAATTGCTTCATGAATCAACTTACAGAACATGAATGAGGACTGGCCATTGAAACTGATTGCTGAAACTTGTAGCATAATTCGTGGACATAAGAAATTAAATCCACAGCACATGGGCCTATTCCTCTACTTTAACAAGAACTTTAAACAGCAAAATCCAGCATCAAATGCTTAGTATTCGAAATAACTTGCAAAAGAATGACAATATAAATGACGTTTTTTGTTTCCGGATTGAATATTTACTATGATCTATTTAAAAAAGGCACTTACATTTAAGGTATTATTGATCTTTTGAAAACTGAATCCTCTAGTAATTCTAATTACTCTTTATTTTAATTCACAGCTTGTAGAAACATGTTACTTTTTATGGTTATTGGTAGAGATTGTTGACTGAATATGATTTGTGTCGCGTTGGCGTTAAGAAACAGCAGAAATCATATTCAGACCTTTAATCACTCCATGCAATCTATTTAAGAGCCCATTTGCAGTAATAGCGTGGACCACCTCATCGGTTGAACGGTGAGTTTCTCAGAAATGCACTCGTGTTCCTTATTTTCCCGCGATTAGCGGCTCTCCTCCATTTAATACGCCTCGGTGTAATTCGATCCCTCTCCATTTATTCGAAATAATATCCCCTCTTCCATCTTGGCTCCGCCCTGCTAGTCCTCTATACTTCATTACCGAACTTTCCACGACCGCTACGCCATTTTAATACCACTATCTTGCTCACTTCTCTTCCCATATACTTCCCGCATAGTGCCATTCCAATATTTCTCCTAATTTAGCCTCCTTACTCCTCCTCTGGACCCCTCCATCTTTTTAGAGCGCGCAACGCACAGCCTCCTCCATCCCCCTCTTCAACCAGCCTCCCTTCTTCTCTGTTTCCTTTCGCCCCCCTCGCATCTCCTCCCCCCCCCTCCCCACAAAAGAACCCTTCACCCCCATCCATTCGCCCGCCCCCTCTTATTTCCCGGAGCCCTTACAATCCTCCATACGATCAATCTTGTTTTATTCCCGGCTCCTTCTTCCGTCTCCAGACCCATCCCCCCCCCCACAGAAGGGACGACGCCATTACTACTCCACTTTTCATGCAAACCAATGAGATGGGAGTCTCTCTCTTTCTCTCTTCCATCCTCGTATCTTGTTCCGTCTCTCTCCTGGCGCCACCTTTTTTTACCCCGCTCACTTTCTCATCCAGGGTTCTACCTTCAAGATCTATCTTCTTCCTTCGCACTAATCTTCATTTTCTCTTTCTCTGCTCTTCTCGTGTTAAATTTAACTATTTGCGTTTGCGAAGGCAAAACATAATAATAACAATTTTTCAATTGCACAATTGATTTCGATTTTCTCAGCATCTTTAGGTGAAAAGCATCCAACTTGAGAAAGATGTTGAGAAAAGATTGGTTGCATGATTAACCTACGTAATTGTGAATTATATTATATGATTTAATATTTTCTATTATTCCAAAGTGTTCCAAGGTACCCCATAGACCGCAGTATTTTAATGCCTCTACTTCCTATCAGCCCGATGAATACCCCCAAACTGTCTCTAATTAGTACTTTATTTTTCATTGAGGTTAAGACATTTCTTATGCTCATTCAATTTCATTTCTTGTGTTTGTCTGTTTTCTCTTTAAGTAAACTTCATCTTCTTGCACTTCACCCTTTTCCCAATCGATTTTTGTTTCATTTCCTTTATCATTTTCCTCCTATTCTCATCTCATGGTTGCTTATTGATAAAAACTCAACTTGTATTTGTACCGTGCCCTTATGAACGGCACTTTTTATCGTGAACACTTTATTGAATTTTTTAAATAACGGAATGCATGATGAATGATTTTCCAGATCTATTCCCAAAAATAGCTATGAAACCTCCGTAGTACAACTAATGATTGCGTATCCGCTGTTCTCAGATAGGCTGAGTATCTGATTTTCAAGGTAGATTCCCAATTCCGAATTACTCTTTGAAACCCCCATAGAGATAACCATCTCTGAAGGCAAATTTTATTTTCCCAGGACTTAAGACTAATCCTCCATTTGCCGTAAATGTATATTTACACCAAAACTTCTCAATCAAAATGAGGCAACATTGTACTTAATTCTGTCATTCGTTACCAAAGGTCTGAGAATACATTCTCACATGATATTTTCTATTTATCCTCTAGGTAAGAAAGATTAATAAAGTTGTAAAACTCATGATTTATCTAGCATCAATAGATCGGCCGGATGGGACTCGAATAAATAGCCACGTGTTCTTAACTCATCAAACATTTCTTATCGATCAGTTGAAACATTAGAAAGATTTCTGGCTAAGCGCAATCCAGATGGCATAATTCTCACAAGAAATGAATGGACCTTCCCCCTCCCATCCGCCCTTATGCGCAACTTCCTCCCTTCCTTTCCTCCTTCGACAATTCGTCTTCCCTTCTCTTTCCATTTGATTCCTCCTCCCAACCCCCCCGCCCCGCCCCTCCCCAAAGCATCCACACCCCACCGCTCTCTTTATCTCCCGAGTCTCCCTCCTTCCACCGTCTGCCTTCTCATCTGCCTCGCCACGGATCGGAGCGGGAGGAAAGGTCCTGGGGTGTGGGGTTGCCTGGAAGAGTACTGGGAGCAGGGTGGGGAAAACGGGTGGGGAGGAGGATGATAGGGGAAGGAAGGGGACATGGTGGAGGTGGGGTGAGGGCAACCCATCTTCTCTCGCGATAGCTCCACAACGCGAGATAAATCAAAGTCGAAATCCGACAGATATTAGACTGCTAAATTGCGATACAGGCTCCTACCGACTCTTCTTCTTATTCTTCTCCTGTCCTGCATCGCGTTTCCAGCATCCCCCTCGTCGACTCCTCCTCCCTCCGTATCTTTCACCCTCCCTTCCCCCTCTCGCACCCTCCCTGTCGTTCCTTTCTCAGTCTTACACCACCCATCCCTCTCCCTACCCCTAAAGTCTCCTTTCCGAAGAGACCTTTTAAAACTCTCCGTCACGTCGCGCTCCGCAGAACAGAAATCTTTTCTTCCACTTCAATTCTGGTCCAAATGCTTTTCTCTCCATTTCCGCGGGATCGTACATTACTCTAGCCCTTATATTCCTACACTTCCGCGATTAACTTAACGTTACTTTGTGTATCGTTGCTGACGCTGAAATTCTTAACCTCAGTTGATGCAGGTACTGACAAGGATTAAATATTCCGCTGGAATTCGAGTACTGAAGCTTTTACAAAGCTTGCTTTTTATACAAGTAAATACTACGGTCAAATAATATACACTCAAATATATATAACGTAATAAACGCTCAAGTCAAATCAGTTTTGACCAAGTGAAAATCGTTTTTTTTGCGAAGAAATGTGCTCTAAATTCTTTATTCACTGCTCATTACATTTTGTCTCACTGAGCCTTTATTAAATAGCAGTTGATGCTTTTTCTAAAAAATCAATGGATTTATACAAAATTTTCTCAGTGAATTTTTTTATCATGACGCTATGAATTATGTAACTGTGATTTTTTTTTCATGCACTTTATTCAAACACATTAACTTTTTCTCATGGTTGAAAAACCCATTTTTTGCCCGCCTATTTTCACTAATTCAATACAATGTTCCTTATATCTTTAAATACCTGTAGATATACTTGTATCATAAATATTAAAATGCTCACTATGGGCACTGCCGGATAGATTTATTTTTCGGCACTTGTGTTAATTGTATGGGTTTAAATACCAAATCCAGTGTACATTTTTCTATACGCACTGTCGGTTGACACCTCCATTGTGCATTTAAATGTTTGCCAGTCTTTCAAAGGTTAATGAATTTACATTTTTAACTTAACGGAAATTTCAAATCGTTGAAATGAATATAACTTTTACTTAGTATTCTCAGACGCTTGAAATTCCTAGATAAAAATGTTTATTTTGCATCGTAGTTACCTTGTAAAACGTAAGCACATTATGTTTTACAATACGTGATGATAGGCTGTGTTATGAATGTAGAAATAACTCCTAGGTGTCATGAAAACGTTAACATATGTTTAATCTTTCTCATCTAGTTAGCCGATATGTATTGATTTTTCTCGGAAAAATCAAACGGAAAAACTTCACCTAATATAAAGATATTCTACGCATTATGAAACGCCGTATCTAATAGCCACACTACACTCTTCCTTATCTTATGTCTATTAACTCTTCTAGATTTTTCCGTATTTCAATTAATGTATACTACCTCCTTTAGTGTTCAACAGCCAAAATATTTCGCCTCATTCAGAGCTCGATGAAACCTTGTTTTTCCCCTCGCCATTCAAGTCTCAACCCCATGTCTCATCCAATTTCTTTGCTTGTCCTTCGTCCCTTGCACAACATCTCCCCCATCACCCCCCAAATAACCTCTTAGAATCCCTCAGCCGATTTCTGGAATGGGCAATATCTCCAAATGAAGGCTCCGCAGAAATTGAATATTTGGCATTAAGACTCAGCGAGACGTTGGCGGGATAAAAAACATTGGATGGGGCAAGACGGCGGAGCGGCAAGCGGAGTGGAAGAAGGCGATACGGCGCCGAGCGGGAAAGAAGGCGAAAATGAAGGAGTCGTTTTGGCATTGCTCATTGCTATTCGCCCCCTTTCAATCTACACGCTACTTCCCCCCCCCCCCTCTCATTTGAGCCCTCCCTTCACACCATGAGCATTATTCTTGATAGCGGACCACAAAGCACCACCCCTCCCCATCTCCTCATTTCTCGTCTCCTCCACCCACCACTCCCACACTTCCAATTCCAAGACCTCGTTCACACCATGGCGGCTTCCATTCCATCCAATGGCCCTTCATCCCTTCCCCCTTTTGGGGTACATTTACTTCCCAATCACTTGACTCGGAACGTATAGATTTGTTTTAGCATATGCGAAGAATGCAACATTTATCACCTAGGTTTTTTTTAGTTTTTCCCTATCATATCGGAAAACTTGTCGGTTAGTACAACGGTTAAACTAGGTATGGCTCTCAAATCGTAGTAACACCAGTATCCAGTTTTCTTCTTCTATGAATACAATGTGATAAGTTAATAAATTCATAGATATGCTATTTATGTTAATGCTTCACTGTGTCCCAGATATTTTTATACATTTTAATCGACGTGCAGACTATATCAACATTGCCTAAGCTATCAATTGATTTCAATTGATGGTGTTCCATTGATGGCAATTTACCTCAAAGTTTAACTGATAGAAGGCTACAGATGAATGAGTCGATGACATAAACTACCAGTATCATATACAATATAAGTCATATATCGGAATGCATATAATGTATATAACCTATGCGTAACCCTCTCTTAGTGGGGAAAACAGCACAACTTACAACTGGTGGGTAATTTGCATCAAAATATTAAAATCCTTCATTTAGGTATATTCTGATGAATTTTCGAACTGCCATCTACTTTCACGTAATTGCAGATATGATGTGCAGATCCAGAGTTTTATCGTCCTCCGTGGGCTATCACCGAAATACCCAGAGAGGGTAGAAAAAACATGTTAAATGAAAGAGTTCCTTCATAAGAAAGTAGTTGTCACTATTTTTGTTATGTTTTCATATTAATTCATGTTTTTCTGCCCCAGGTGGCAGGTTTTCTCATGAGTTCCTCCTCCACTTCACTCTTCTCTCAATCAAGCGCTTTGTGTCCACGTACCTTCCGCTTATTTTGATACTGTCTAACATTTGCTTCCTTTTCCTTAACCTTACCCGCTTTCCTTCCACCATTCCTTCAATTCCCGTCGTCAGCAGACAATGTCTTCTCAGAGAATATCCAATTGTATTTTATAAGTTTTAATATTTTTTGAGTCCCTTCATGGGAAAGTTGTTGTCACTATTTTTGATTTGCTTTCATATTTAAATATTTTGTTTATTGTTTCTAACAACGTCCTTCCACATCACGGCGTACATCTGCACTGTCCCCCTTCCTCCAGCCTTAAGACTTCCTTCTCTATTTTCTCCCCAATTCCACGACATATCTCATACCTCCCCCCTCCCTTCAACCACCTCATCTTCCCCCCCGACTCTCCCCGCTCATCTCCCACCCAGTGCACCCCCTCCCGCCCCGCTCAATTTCTTCCCCACCCCCCTCCACCACTCCTCGAGAGAACGCCTCCCACCCCTCCCTCTCCCCACCCTTCTACCCACGTCAACCACCACTCCCTCCCCCCCCGCCCTACTCCCCCTGCCCCCTTCGCTCATATGCATTACAATAACGCCTCCATCTTCAGATTGGCCCTTTTCTTCGCGCCTCCCCCTCCCACCCTCCTATCCATCCTTCATCATAACCTCTTAATATCAACGTAATATCGTTAAAATGAATGAATCGCCTTAATAAATTCTTATTACGCGAGCCAAGTCATTAAAGGAAGACTTCATTAGACCCATTTCATTAATATGCATTTCTTGTGAATCATCTTTCTAGAGAACTCATCTAATATATAATTATCTTGCATCTTTCTAGTGAACCACCTAACTTAGACTTTTCCTTTGGTACTTTGGATCTTGGTTTGCTAAGCTTGTCTGTTTTCTATGATGCGGCATGAGCGATTTCTCAAGCGTCGTCCAACAATTTTTTCTCCTCTATTTTCCGTTATAGATATATAATTTATGCTTTTCATAACGTATTGAAGGTGAATACAATGCAACAATAATCTAACTTCAAGAACATTGCTTAGACTTCTTGGCCCAAAAGGCTCTTTGTTTTGCAACTTTAATTGAAATATGTTATTGAAAATGTCTTAATGAGGAAATGTTGTATTCATAGTTGTACTAAATATAATTATTATTCTTTAACACGCGGTAAAGTTTCTAAAATGGCAAAGATTATACCCTAGAAACTGAATTAAGTAACTCGAGCTAACTAATATACTTCATAAAAAATCTCTAAATGTGAATTCCACACATAATTTTTGGTATCAAACTAATTCTTCAATTTTCTGTCCATAAAACCTTAATTATCTACATCTTTGATAATTTGCTTCTCCCCCATTGTTAATTTCCACTTATTCACCTTTCTCCATGCCACATCGTTAGCAAACTTTCGGCAGGATGTCCATTATTTCACTAGGCTAAAGTCTTTGGTAGTTAATCATTTTGTGATCACCATTATTAGCTGGACAACATAGGTGAAGGGTATTGTTTTTCGGGACACTCAATACCGTCATATTTCTGTTTGATTCCCTTCCGCCCTTGAGGTGTTTGTTTTTGGCTCCTCTTCTCACGTTTCCCACTCACAACTTCCTGTCATCTTTTCCTTAAATTGCGTCTCCCAACTCCTCTTTCATTCGACAGTCCTAAATAAAACGAGCACCTCACTAAACGAGGTAACATAATATATTTGGTGTTACTACCGTACAACTCATTTTCTGACCTCCTCGTCCCACGTCACCGTCCTTATATCATAAACCTACTTAATCAACTTCAATTTTAACCGCAGTAAACCATGCAGCAAAAATAATATAATATATATAAGAAGGAATTGCCAATATAATTCTGCATGGGATTGCATAATCAAAAGAGAATCATTTTGGTCTCGAACGAATGGCGTTATGCTATCTGAGCATCACTGTGAGACGGCAAAAAATTATTTTAATTTTAGTTTCTTTAATTAAAAAAAAATAATTTAATAATTTGTTTAATTTTAATAATTGTTATATTACTCTACTAAAATGGTGTTTTAATGATTAATGGAAAGCAAGAGTTACACGTTATTCATTGGGCTTTTTTGCTTTCCATAAACTACTATTAATTGAATTTACTTCTCGTCCATCCTGTTTTATTTTCGTGGGAGATGTATGGAATATGTTTGATTTATTGTTAAAATTTATACTACCTATTATGTACAAATTCATTTTCGTTATTTTCTACTTAAGTTACAATTTGGAATTCTTAATTGCGAAAAACTAATTAAAAATGAAGGTGAAACTTCAGAAGAGAAAAGTTTTTCATGATAAAGTTTCCTGGTTTCCCCGAAGAGTGCCTTCGTAAGTATTTGATGAGCACCGAAGTGGAATTTTTTTGCCGGCAGTAACAGCCTTCTGGGTAGACGGAGACAAAAGAATAAAAGCTATCGCGGAGGGCGCATGGGACTCTTGAAGCCTTAATACAAGTTCAATAGCGCACACGTCGTAAGATGGGCTCGAGCGATTTCACAGCAAAGTTTTAAGGACCGAAAATAAACCTTTATGCCGGAAATTTAATTTCTGCCACGGGGCAATGTTATTCCACCTCTTCCCACCCTCCCGCTTTTCTGTTTCTCTTCCGAGGGATACAGAGAGAGAGAGAGCTTGGTCTCCCCTTTCGCTCCCTCCCTCCCAAACCCCTCACTCTCCTCCCGTCTTGCGCCGCCTCCCTCCTCTCCTCCAGCCCCTTCCACGGCCCTCCCTCGTGAATAGGCCGATTCTTCCATCGGTAGGCCCACGTCAGGGGTACTCTTGCCGCCCCTGAGGAGCGCCGGGGGCCTGCGGGAGGGGCAGGGAGGGAAATGGGGCGAGCTGGGGCGTGGGATGGAAGTTCAATGGGTCGAGAATCGCAAGGCGGCCGCCAGGGGGACGACTCTCAACTCGCTCACACACACACACACATATATATACAACTCTCACACGCACCCTCTTGTCTCCCTCTGTGCCCTTTCCGAAACCCTTTCCGCACTCTTATCCTTCCTCCTCCGGGAGGAGAATCTTCCCCTCCCCCTGCCCCTCTTCCCCCTTGCCTACCCTCCCCACCTCTTCCTCTCTTTTATCCCTAGCCCCACCAAATCACCAATGGTGTCCATGGCAACGGGGTCTGAGTTCTTCCCCGGAGATGGTCGGTGGGGAAGGGCTTTTAGTCCGAAGGGATCCAAAGCTCCAGACGTTGTTGGCAGCTCGTTGCGAAAAAGATGGAGGAAAGGGTTGCGCGGAGTGCTTATTGATACACAATCCAGGAGACCTTTGATTGATGGAATCAAAAGACACTTCATCTCCAAGGTGACACGTTTTGGAAATGGGAGCCCGCTGAGTGACTTCACACATCTCCGTGGCCCTGTTTTTATAAACTCCAATTCAGTCGAAAGGTTCATTAAATATCTAAAAATCAATATTACAAATTTTATGTTTAAGAACTTATTGGAGGAGAGGACCAACTGGGTAATATGTATCATCAATGGTAGACAAGTTGGTTGAGTAAGGTTGGATTGCTTGGGGAATGGATTTTGAATTGACAGAAACCTTTTGCGTATTCATAATGAATTAAGCCGAAGTAGTGGAAAGAAGAAGAAGTAATTTTCCGATCACAAAATAATCACAAAAGCATTAGGTAAAGTGTTCGATTCCTCCTATTCGGCCACAACAAGACTGAACCCTTGAACGGATAAATAAATACCAGTGAGTCCAAAGAAACGTTTAAAATACCAATTACATGCTGTTGATTGAATCGTATCATTGTATTGGCATTAAAAACTAAAGTAAATAGGGGATTAATATCGTGATTAATAATGTGAGTGTAACATTGAATACGTTGAAAAAATGTTTGATCACTCTAGCATGACTCATACAAATGACCCTCTAGGTATTTAGCCGGACTCCTACTCGTGCAAAGGAGAAACTTGATATCGGATGAAGAGGGAGTCTAAAGTGTAACGGTTGCACAATTTTTGGTGAAGTACTCCGCGAGGTCTTTCGTGGGTTTCCTGCGTGGATCATCCATTGATAACTAGAGTTCGTCTTCATTCCAGGAAACATCATAGGGGAGTATCTTCATCATCCTCAAGAAGTTCACTGTAACCTGTATAAAATTGTTCCCATCAATGGACAGCCAGCGCGGAAATATATAAACCTTACATAATCAGGTTGTAGGTTTCCATGTACAAACTCGTACATACCACATGGACATGCGTGATGAATTTACTCGTAACTGAAAGAGTTTTAAGAATGAGGATAGGTTGTCGTGGCAGAGAGCCGGCTCTTTGGTCACGTGGCTCATATTCGAAATTGCTCTCGACTTTTCCTTATGACTCACCCGCGTATATGCGGACAGAGCGGAGAAAGAGACGAAGGGAGGATTTTAAGGAGCTGAGATGGGAAGGAGAGGGAGGGGCAAAGGGCAGGCGCGCTAGATTGTCCCTGCTCTGCTGGGGGGGTGTCGCGTAGTGTGGAGGGAGCGGAGAGAGAGAGAGAAAGACAGGGAATATGCAAAGGGAAGGAAGGAAGAGAGGGTAGGGGTGGGAGGTGGGCGGAGTTGGGAGGTAAGAGGAGGAGGAGGAGGTGGAAAGAAGCGAGGAATGGGAGGGAGGGGGAGCGAAGGGAAGGGCTCCACCATTTCCGAGTTAATTATTCGTGTGATAACATAACACGGGCGAAAAAGATGCAATTTTCATCAAGCGGAGAGAGATGGAGCCAGGGGCCGGGGACTCGGAAGAGGCGGAAAGGGTAAGGACGGATGAACGAAGAATGAAAAGGGGAAAAGGAGCGGGGGGAAACTTTACTTTTCCCTAGCAGCACTCTGCCTTCCTATCTATTATCCATCGCTAAGTTGAGTGGATACAATGGACTCTTGACTTTTTAGGAATGTATTTGGGCGAGTTGAATTTCACAAGCCATTTAAATTATCTACGACGATTTTTCAGTAAAATTGGAAGATTATTTTAAAAGTTACTTCTTATGCTTTGCCTAGAAGAAGCATAGAATATATATTACCAACCCTTTTATTTTTCTGTCGCACGATTTGTGAATACGCTTGCACCCTTAGCAAGATTATGTGTTCAAACGATTCAATATTGTGAAATTCCTCAGTCCATTGAACTGACGGAGTAATTTTGAGGGCTATTCCATTCGAACTTCTCTTGAATGCTCTCGGCTATCACAATTTATTTTACTGTCGATCATTGAAGAGTGATTTATTTAATTAACCCTTAAGTAGGCCCCCACGAATTTACCGTTGCTTCTAGTTTTTTAACTGTACGAAAAACATTTTTTGTATCTTCAAAACCTTCAAGAAACTTGGTATTCACCCGCAAAAATAAAAATCTTTTTAAAATACTAAATAATTTCAATTTTATTTACAATTATTTAGTCATGGGGGTGACAGTAACTCCGTGCGCCTGACAGTAACTCCCGCGTGCTAATGTTGCACTTTCTCTCCAAGATGTTCATATCATATAATTACCTAATTGTGATTAATGTAAATAAAATTTTAAAAAATATTCTATTTCCATAAACTACGTATGTAGAAGCTATTTTTGCAAGAAAAGAATAAAATTATTTTAATAGGTTATTACAGACAAGTTATTAGAACTCAGCGAAATTATTCGTAATAATGCTGAAATTTACGATAATTATCACTTTTAAGGTCAAAGTAATCGATATTGGTGTATGAATGATACTAATGTTTAAAAATGATACGTAACCAAATTATTCGGGTGAAATAAATTCAGAAAATATTAAACATATATATTGTAATTTTATTTTTATTTTGGGGATATTCCAGACACGTGCCTACTTGCGTTACAAAAACTGAGGCCCCTACTTCAGGGCTCAGCATTTAGAAATCTAGAGTTGTCTAGAACTGGAAAGTTTTTCGAAAAATTAGGCTATCATAATAAATATTTTTGCACCACCGGATGATAGAATTCCCTTCTGAAATAAAGCTGTTCGGTTGTGATGTATAGGTAACTAACGTACCAGTAAGTCGCTGTAGGGCACGTGTTAGAATTCCACCTTGTGCATGGATGTAGTGTTTGCTTCTGAATTTATACTCTGCTCCAAACGGGACGATGCAACTTGAACAGTATGGAAATAGATTCAATTTTGCAGAAATAAATAAATATTTAATTAGGACTAAAATTTAAATGTATTACACCTTTATCGCCTGATAATGGTGAAATAGATTGAAACCAAGGATGTATCTAAAGTTTTATTTATATGTGGAAAATAGCACCTATTTTACCCACCCAAAATGATCTAACTCCACGCAATATTCCCTGATTTTTCAAAATTACTTACGCATTTAGCTCCTCCTCCAGCTCAAATTTACTATTAAAATGGGATGGCCGCAGTGACACTCATTAAAATTGAAGCAAGTGAATGAAGTTACCGCCAGAATTATCACCGGGAAATAATTACAGTAGGTTCATGAAAAAATGGACAAGGGGTAAATAGTTTATTGAGGAAAAAAAGATAATGCTAAATTTCGTAACCATTTCGTCATTTTTTGTGTGGTAAAAATTCCAGTTTGCTCATAAAATGTCATGCCTCCTAACATTGGTCTCGTCGGCCTTGTCTACATGTGAAACAGAAGTAAAAAAAACATTGCTTATACTGCCCAACTGGATGGCATGCGGTCGAAGTTTCAGGACTGTGCTCCATTGGTGTACAACCAGTATGTTGTCGGAGTTCTTCGCTCACGGCGAGGGTGGTAAAGTGGCGGGGGAGGGGGGGGGGATGGAGTGAGCGGGGAAGGGCTGAGTGAAATGAAGAGAGGTGTCCCTGGGCTTTTCAGAAGCACTCCAGCTCAGTGGAGACTTGTTTACAAAGAGTCCTTCAGAAGCGAAAGGTGAAGACAAGGTAGAGAGAGCATCACATTACCATGTCCCGTTGTGTACGAGATGGTTAAATACTGGCCGCTGGTGTCCGAATGACTAACACTTTTTGCTTTTTTTTAAATTTAGAATGAAAAAGAACTTACAAAATAAATTATCTAGACACTTAATGGTTGTTTTGTACCACATTAGCCACCAATTTGTAATTTCTGACTACCAAATAATCTAAAATTTAATTGATGTTGTCACTTTTAGGGATATAAGGATGGAATACCTAAAGCAAATTATGAGGATTTCCAAAATCATGAAAATTGTATGAAGGAATGAAACGAGTGAAGTTCTATAATTTGCGTATTTCATATTTTTCTATTCTACCATGTGACAATAAAACTCAATTTTGCGCCCTGAAACGAAGACGCGACCTATCCATCTCTTTGGGTCAATCATTTGCGCCTGATTAACTCATTAATGCCCGGTGGTTACAAAAGTTGGCAATATTTTCAACCAATTTCAAAAATTCATTCCTGCTCCACAATCTGTAATTCTTCTTTCATTTTTCATTTTTTGGGACTTTTGCTAATTCATTATTATGCTGTGACATACAAAACTAAATAAAATATGACTGACGGTATAAAGTCTTGTAGTTTTAGACCACTATTGTAATTACAAAATCGTAATTCTTATGATGTAGCATTTTTAAATGGATAAAGCAAGTAGCACGTTAACTTCCCAGTGGTAACTTGAGCCGCCAACCAAAATCCAAGCAGGGCAACTTGCATAATTAAAAAAAAATATTTGTCCTTCTTAAGACATCAAAATTGAGATTAATATTGAAAAAAGACGAAATGTAAAATACAATTTTTCTGGGGATTATTGTGTTAAGGATGGAAAGCGATACTCGCGGGAAAAAATCCGGGGCCGCACTTGTTAAAGAACCCAGGGCTTTTGCAATGTCTTGTGGCCGTCCTGTAGCTGCGAAAACGGTAGGAAATGCCCTTACTTGGAGGATTCACCGGTGGATATAAGGAGGGGCGAGGTAACTGGCCGCCATATTGCCGTAGGTGGCACAACAACAACATGCTATTTTGGAAGGGAGGAGGGGCGGGGGGGGGGGGGGGTGGTTAGAGGAGAAGCGCTGCCCGATGCCTCCGTCGGACGCGCCCGAACTTCCGGTCAGCTTTTGTGAGCTTAACGGAGCGAGCGAGAGAGAGAGAGAGGGAGGAGAGGGATGGGAGATGGCCGAGTGGTTGGGGGAGGGAGGGAGGGGCATTGCCAACTTCCGGTCGATGTGAGAGCGAAGTGTATGTTATGCGAGGGAGGGTGTGGGTGGAACGGGAGGGCAGGAGGTAAAAGAGGGTGGATTATTTGAAGTGAAAGTGGGAAAGGAGGGGGTGGGAGAGTGCCGATGGCGGTCAAGAAAACATGAAGTGGGGTTGAGATGAAACGAAAAGGAGTGAGGTTAAAAAGAAAAGGAAGGCTAGTTACGAGTCCTTTATAGAAATACTTTCTATTCTTGAAGGAGGGGTAAAATATGAATTAATTATGAGGCGAGCACTACGATGGTTTTGCAGCCAGGGATGTAATTGCAGGTGAAGAACTGATAACAAAACCTTTCCAGCTAATAGGGGCTGATGTATTGTCGTGAGAGTATTAGGTCGCCACATAAAAATATAATTTTCGGGGAATTATGCTGGTAATGATATTGTGGATTCACTAATTTACCTTCTTCATATTCTACCGATTGATGGTAAATTTTCGGTTAGTATTAGCTTAAGCTGCCCCACTATTTGGTCATATATAAGGCTATCCAATACATAGCTCCGTCTTTGCCTGCTCTCTGTATGGGCAAGTGTTCAACTGAGACGGGAAGGAGGGAAGAAAAGGGAAAAAGGAAAGTAGAGAATGCATTCCACAATAGATGCATGCGAGTAGGAACGGCATAACCAAAAATGGAATTCATTATTCTGAGACTTGACCATTATTATGAACCAAGAAGTATTTTAAAGTGATATAAAAAGTAATTGATTATTATTTATATATATGATTTATATTACATGTAAAATTGTTCGAAGCGGTGACCCGATCATTTTTACTCTCTTGGTTTCTATGAGAGAAATTTCACAGGCGAGATAACACAATCATGACGTTTTTGGGAACAAAACATAGTAGCTATCATTTATTTTTAATTATCAAGCGTAACTCAGCCATTTCATCTTAAAATAAATATTTGTACATTTATTGATTCAAATACGCCAAGTAATTGTCTATTTAATATCCCATATGCCTTTACTCAGTGATGCTAAAATTAGGATTGAGACAGCACTTTCAATATCAATGACAATTTTAAAAAGTACTTCTATGCCGATAACTTTGAGAAAGAATTGAACGTAGAAATGAAACTAATACATTTGAATCCAAACATAAAGTTTATCTCAATAACGAACTCTTGAGAGCTATCGAGTCCAAGGGTATACTTCTTCTAAATTAGTTATGCAAAGGGAAAGAGTTTTTTTCCATCATTGTTTAAGGAATCATGCACATTAATCAGTCTAAAATGTATCAAGTAAAACTACTCGAAGAATTAGGTATCTAAAAAAGAGGCAAGGTAAGCGAGTAGGTCAATCATATGCTCTATAAAGCCAAGCCGTGGTCAAAGGTCAAGAGTTTACATGAAGCACAACGCCTAGCTACATGAAACATTCATTTTTGAAGAGCAAAATGTGGTAAACAGTTTCAGCAACTTTGTCACGCTATACTTACGTGTAAAACCAATCGTCGTTGAAATGGCAACGATTCACCAAGGTTTCAGTCAACATCTTCGGGTCAGGAGGATCCCAAAGCGTATTCTCCAAAAATGTTGACTGCAACGCTGGCGAAGCGCCAGAGAGGGTGATGACGGAAACAGCGTGAAACGTCCATAAAACGAAAAGTAGGCAAGCAAGGAGGGGGCTTGAAGCAGGTATATCTACAGTAAGCAGCACAAGTAACTTCCACCCTTTTTCCTAATCTATGCATCGCATGCAATATGCATGAAAAAAATGTCTATGATACATTTTTCAGCCTGATCTTGGTTTGCTAAATGAGGGATGAAATAAAATCGGAAGATTCTCGAGAAATTGAGTGGAATATATACATGACGAAATAACAAACCGTAAAATTTTCCACTATATACAATTTACTTTCCAAAATTTAATTTCTTTTTAATTTAATAGTAAAATTTACTTCACTTGTATATATTCACTAGATCATAATTAGGAGATAAAATGCACTTAAAAAGTTTTATGTTGTGGAAAACTGAACGGTTGGTTATTTCATCGAGGTATGAAATGGTAAGAACTTCTTAAAATGGAAAGTTTTCATTGAGTTCGTTTCTCATTTAGAACAAGGTAGATTACTCTTATATACCCTCATTGTAACCCATCTTAAAGGCCAACAGTATGCAAGGTGGGATAACCACCTACTTATACTTGATCGGGTAATTTAAAGTTCCGCTTATGGAGATCTATAACAATGGAGAATGGAGTAGGATGAAGACGAAAGAATAATGGCGAAGGACGTGGAGTTTTGGTGGAGAGGCAAAGGGACATCTTGTAGCATATGTGAATCGAGGAGGAGAAATAAAGTGAACGTGTGGTGAGTGTATGGAGGGAGCAAGGTTAGAGCCGTGAGGAAAGAAGCGGAGGTGTGCGAGGGGCAAGCGAGTCCCTTAGGGATGCGATGGCTGCCTCTCCATCTCTATTTTCATCTCTTTTTCTCACCCCCCCCTGCCTCCCCCCCCCCTCCGCCCTCTCGCTTCTTTCCTTATAGCCCTCTCATCTCACAGAATTTTTGAAGCCGCTGCTCCCTCTTTATTACTCTCTACCTCCATCCACTTCACGGCGTTTTATAAGGGAAGGAGAGAGAGGAAGGGGTGTACTTCCCTGAGGGGTTATGGATAGAGATGAGAGGGGAGAGGGCATGGTGTGGGGGGGGAAAGAGGGAGTGGAATTGGAGGGAGGGGAGGTTTTGAGAAGGGAGCGACTTGGGGATGTGTGTGTGAGTCGGTTGGTGAGCGCACGAGGAAGGGGTCCGCCTGCCTCATTAAATTAAATGAGAAAGTCGTTGATTGTGTTTTGTTTCGTGTGTTCCTTAGGCCCTCCTTCCTCCTAGGCGTGGCCCCCTTTCCTGCCCCACCTCCCCCTCCCTCCCTCTTATTCCTCCTCCTTCAGTCTCTCTCTCTTTCTCTCTCTCTCTTTCCCTCTACGTCCTCGCAGAATTATATTTCCCACCCTTAAAACGACTTCTGGCCACCCAACTCCCTACGTTCCCTCCCAAAATACGCTCCGTATTTCCTTACCTTTCCATCCACCGCCACTCCTCACACCTACACTCTACTTTCCTTCACAAAAGCATCGCCCACCTCCCTTTCAGTTGTTCTTTCCGCGCGTCCCCATTCCCTCTCCCCTCCTCCATCCCTCACCCTCCCCTTCTCATACCCTCCCACTTCTATCCCAAGGCCTCCCCTAACTCCCCCTCCATCTAAGCTCGCACTCTCCTCTGTTATTTTCTTATTCCTCATCTCTCCCTCTCCGCTCCCTCCCCTCAGCCTCTCCCGGCGAAGAGGACGCTCGACTCCCTATATACCCTTCAGCAGCGGTTCCTTACTCTCCCTCACACCTCTCCCCTCTCGTCTTACCCCGCCCGCCCGATTTTTCCGAACACCGTTCACTCACTCAGTTTCCACTCCCTGGAGATCGAGTATTTGAATGTCTTGCACCAATTTCCAACATGATATTAGGAAATATTTGGATAGATGACCTGGCGGGTACATGTGATGCATATTGATAAAAGAAGCAACTAAAACTATATTTTTCTGTCCAGTCGTTACAATAGCTACACTAATACTTTTCCACATTGATTTGTAGCTGCCCCAAAATGTTTTAAAAGTAGAGTTGCTCACTTATAAAGGCGTTTGTGCATTGACAAAATTTTCGGCTGTATTTATAAATGACCATTTAAATAGCTTTCTCTTTAGGAGGCAAAGTACAACGTTTGTTTGTTAAGTGATAAATTTCCTGAATAAAACCAACAGAGCGTCAAAGGGAGTATTGCACAGTGTGTGCACATGGCCACCGTCAAAAATCTCTGATGTAGCTCATTTTTCTTTATATCCTGCCCAATTTTCTTTTTTCCTACAGCCTCTTTGAGAGTGCTACTACACATTCCACAACGTTCTTTTACCCCAAAAATGCTTTAGCTCATTTACTGTTTCGTTTGTTTCGTTCACTTTATGTTTATATTGTTTCAACTAAGCTTTGCGTCTAGAAGGAAATCACTCATTTTCAGCATAATTCACGTAGGTGAGTGGCAACAACGTCCCTGAATTTAATGGAAATGAAGAATAACGGCTCTCTTTTTCATTTTTTTAGCTTTGAAAATGATACCGATTACTTGATGGCTTTCCACTTTGTTTAGTATTACAATATTAAATGAGGCATTGGAATAGTAAATGTCAGCATTTTTTCGTAAATGAAAAGAAAAACTGTTATATTCCGCCAATTTATTTTCAGGTACAACTAGTTTCGAAGCAGCGGCGTCATCTTCAGGTATAGGAGGTACCTGAAGATGACGTCGCTGTGTCGAAACTAGTTGTACCTGAAAATAAATTGGTGGAATATAACAAAGTTTTCCTTTTCATTTACGATTAAATGATCTTCCACAAGGTTGAGCCAGAGACGATGGAGATAGTCAGCATTTTTTATCCTAGATTCGTATTTTTGAATGGAAATTCAATGTAGGAGTGCATTTCCGCAGTTCATTGGCTAAATTTTGCCTCATTCACGAGCTTTAGTTTGCTTTCCTTTGCGTGAGTGAAAGAGACCGGCTTCTCTTTCCCCACTCGGAAGGAAGAAAATATATATATCTATTCAAAGGTCCCTTCTCCTTCTTTCGCTTCCTCTCTCAACAATGCCACTTCTCCTCCCCGCTTTCCGCCTTTTGTCCCGTCGACAATTTTCTTTTCGCCCCTTCCGTCTTCTAAGATTTTCCTCCATTTTCCTTCCCTCCGTTCATCGCCCCTCCTACCTACTTCCCTTTACAATTCTCTCTGCACGACCCACTCTCAGACCATACTCATTTCCTTTCGAATTCATTTCCCTTCAATTCTTGATCCCTTCTCGAGCCTTTCCCCATTTCATAGCTCCCTACTCTCCCTAGGGTCTAATTATTCTCAGAGAGAGTATGAGTGAACATTTTCGCGTATCTTTAAATCCAAATTACAATCGCCTCATTTCGAACTCCTAGCACTAACTCTCCTTGCTCTCCCGCCCAATCTTTCTCTTTGACTTGTTTATCTTTTCTTTGCTGATCCCTTCCACTATACCCTCCTGTCTTTCTGACTCCTCTATCCTATCTTGCTCACTCCTGCTGATTAACGTTTTCTTTCTGTTCGAACTGTCGGCAAATTGTTTTCTTTAATTAAGCCATTTTCTCCTGAAGCCTTTCTTTGCCGTCTGACTTATGACAAATTCCTTTTAACTCATTCATTATGACGGTTGTTCCATAGAAGAACGCTTCACATTTGTTCAGCCACACAGTCGACTGCTAAAGAGAATAAGTCAAAGGTTAAGAGGAAATTGGAATTTAGCTTTAAAGTAATAGGAAGAGGTTGCTAACTATACATTTTTCATAGAGTAATTTTAATTGCATTCTTTGTACAAAGCCGTGGACTAGATCCATTAAATTGATTGAAAAATCTGTAAAAAATTACATTATCTAGGCATTTTTCACCGTATTACTGAAATAATAATGTATACTTTAGGATTTGCTAAACAAATATAATCAATGTTGCATAATGAGAATGATTGCAACATCATAAATCATCCAAACACGATCTGATGAATATAAATAGCTTGATATAAAAAAACTAAAGTAACGATAGATCAATTGGTCTTTGAGCTTCTTTAGATGATTTTTGTACCAAATTCATGCAAACAAGTGCAAAAACCAGATAGATTTGGAGGGAAATAAAATCCTTGATATTGAAGCATATGTCTATGGAATCTATTTCAGCAAGGATACCTAAGCGTCGTCGTATGAATTGAGGATTTTATTTTATCCTTCAAAAAAGGAAAATCAAACAGATTGTAAGAAGCGAAGATCGTGTGGCTCCCGGGGACTTCGTTAAATTAGTAGCCTCTTATCAGGCCATGGTTTCCATTCTACCTCCGAGCGTCACAAAATTTCCTCCCATCTTTCATTTGAATAAGCCTCTTCGGAAAAGGAACGACGCTTCTAAAATTTAGTCCTCTATTAAATACCGCCTCGCACAGAAATCAACCTCTCTTCCAAATTCGCCTTCAAGTGCGGCGCTAATCTGGAGGAACCATCTCCAGACCCCGAAATCGCCGGCATCTCTACGTCCCATTCCGCCCCGCGTCAAGGTGAGCCAGCCTTCAAAGCTTCTCCAAGTCCCGGTCTGCTTCCTTATCTCGGCCGTTCAACCTCCCAACAACACACGGAAGATAATATTGAAGCTGGCAATTCTCTCAGCTGGCAGCGGCTGTGACGAGCATCCTCTTCCGATTGCCGTGGGAAGAAGCCCTTACCGCCCACCACCCCCTGCTATGGGAGCCCGTTGGGTCGAGGGAGAAGTTTTGGTGGAGACGCGAGGAGTGGAGGGAGGTTGTGAGAGCGAGGGAGAGTGCGCGATTAGCGAGCCTCACAGGAGGAGGGGGTGGATGTGGGCCGCCTTCCATGGAATCCAAGAACATGACGTAACTTGAGCTCGGCCTCTAATCACTCTCATTTTTAAAACAACCGATGAGAATTTTCTCACTATCAATAGTCTATGTAGGGGATGAAGCCTACTGTTATGCTGTGGTGGAGAAATGAAACGGTGGTCACAATAAAATAATTTAATAAAACATAAAAAAACTCAGTATAATAATGATCTGAGCCTCTTGAGGAGGAATTTTGGCGTCGACTTGCTGCACAGGTACGGACTGACAGCCGGAGGTGAGCTCAGGTCGCGGCGAAAGTAAATCAAAAAGGAGGTGGCCGACTGATCGACGTGCTGATAACGTGAAGGAATGACTATATCGCCGCCGCGGCTCGGCGGTGTTCTCTGATGGAAGTGCACTGGCGTTGAAGGCTCGAACAAACTCTTTATTCCAAAAGTACAGTACATGATACTGAAATACTGTATTTTATTTTCATAATCATGTTTATTGATTCTCTGCACACCACTGGTGTTACGTAAGACAAAAACTGTTGGTTACATTCCAGGGATGGTGGAAGATTAAACGCACACAAGTGGAAGAATAAAATTAACGCCGTAGGCATCATATGTCTACTTTTTGACGATGCAGGTCTTCCGGAATATTTTCTGAGAATTTCAATTTCTGTGGAGATGGTACCGCTGGATTGGCAGAAAGCGTCTCCAAGTCCTACGCGATTCTGTCTGCAGCTGAAATATATTAGCTGCAGTCCAAGAAATATAATTATGCAGAAGAGAATCTTAAAATTTTGAATTTCGTCCTATGTCCGAAGTCTGTCAATGGAAGCCTCAGCATATAGCATAAATGATAGCTAACCTTATTAGTTCATTAAAAATCGTTCAATAATTCAATAAATGAAGTTCGTTACTAAAAATATGTCACAGTAAGACATTCTAAGAGCAGATTTCATACTAGGTATAAGAACCGAATATATTTGCCTCCATGGATAGCTTGGCAGTTTAAAATCAACAGTAAATGTAGAGAAAGTTACGATTGTTTTTTACGACAATCAATGGAAAATTTATATTATAATTACTTTTTATAGGAATCATTTAAACACTCAAATTTTTTAAGGCATAGCGATTTAAGAATGTGACTTTTTTGTTGCGAGAGCAAAGGTTTTTCTTGAATATAGAGGAAATATTAACAAATAAATAATTTTAACATCAGCAACTATTAAAGCTCATATTAGTTTCTCAAATAAATAGCTAATCCAAAAATAGAAATGTTGACTTATAACGCTATCAAAGCATTTGTTCCAAAAACGTTTTAATTCATTGAAGTGGTAAAGATATATTGCCTTATTAATTTCAGTTTGATATGATTGATGATTATGCAGAAGAAATTTTTTGGAAAATGTATTCTTAAGTTATAACTATAGTGGTAATCTGTTGTGAAAACAGTATACTCGTTACTGATCTATAAAGGCTATACCTGCAACCCAATTGTGACCATCACATCATTGTACAGTGTAAAATAATATAAACAACCACCCTCCTACTGAGGCTTTTTCGACGCCTTTTTAAGGAAGAAGTGCACGGAACTAGGTCACCAAAATGTTAGGAATACACAGAAAGTGCAACACTTTACATCGATCTGAAACTAATTTCTGCCTGGTTATTAGGACTAGTTACGTGATCTCCACATTTCATTTATAATTTTTGTTTGTCATGGAGAGCATGCCAATGAAATTGGTTTAAATTCATTGAAGAAATGAGGAATAGGATTGGTATTGCTAAATACATTACTTAACAGTGACCAAAGATGGCCTAATTTTCTTGAGCATCCTCCTAAAACAATAAATCAGCACTCGACTTTGAATGGCAGCAGCTAATCATTAATCTTTTTATTAAGTCAAAATAACTATTCATGTTGACCAAAGCCGAGTCTCAGCCACTTTATTGCTCAACAGCCGTTTTTATAACCTTTAAATTCTCTGCCGTTGGTTGGATAACCTTGTAAGAGGTAAATTAAAACGTGAATTGATTGATTTAAATGTTCGTGGGGCCGCGCTTATTAATGAGGGGGAGTAGAAATTGGTTGAAGATATTTTTAACTGTAGAGGGAGCCGAGGGAGGTCCGGTAGTGACAAATGAAGGGCGCAAGAGGCAAGTGATGCCGCGTATGCATGAAGGGGGTGGGGTGGTGGGGGACGGGCGAAGGAGGAGATGTTTAAATGAGAGGAGAAATGAGAGCGGGAGGGATTTTTTCATTCCCTTCTCTCCCAACGGACACTCCCGCCCCTGTTGTATGTGTGGACGCATCTAATTACGGAGTTGGAGGGAAGTAAAAAAGAAGGTGAAATGAAAGGAAAAAAAGCCGAAAAAGGCTCGGATTTTGTGTGCGTCGAGGCTCTACGGTAGAGGTGGGGGAAGTGGGAGAGGGTCGGTGAGGAAGGATGTGCTGAAGGGAGGAGGAGGTGCGGTCAAGGGCTCTGAAGGGGGACTGAGGGCCGAGGACGGAGGTGTGGGGGAAGGTAGGAGGTAGGGAGGAGGGTGCAAGTCGCCGAATGAAGGATGGCGGACGTGTCGCTGGACCAGGAGGGGCCCGTCCGCACTCCGGAGAGACCAAGAACGTAAGGGGAAAAGAAGAAATGAGCACTTAAATACAATAGGTGAGCGTTCTTTGTTATTTTTCCCCCCTGCTTCCTCTCTTCCACGCTCCCAAGTGGGCGCGAAATAGGATTGAGGCAAAAGAGTGGTGAGGGTATGCGAGGGAAGTGGAGGAAAAAGAGAGATAAAGTCTAGGAATAAGAACTGTGATGCTGGCTGGCTGGAGAGTGATTAAAAAAAGCAATCCTGAATGAAAAATTGAAAAAAATATTTTTTTTCTTAAATAAAAAGATGGGGAGTGTAGGGACAGTGCTCACGTGAGCGTGGGGTTGAGCATGGGAAGGGGAAGAAGAAGAAGAAGAATAGATTTTTAAGTGGACTTTCATTGCCGTTTCCAAATTTACATCTGGGGACCGGGAAACAAATGGAAATTAAGGCCCCGCGCCGTGTTTACCCTTTTTCCGCGCTGGTGTAAAAAAAAGTGGAGGGAGGGGTGAGTGGAAGGTGAGAAAGAGAGAGGAAGTCAGGGGAGGTTGAACTGGATGAGAGGCTCATTTTTTTAGATTTAATTTTCCGGAGCTAATTTTTTCCGTCCCTCGTTAAGTGAGACACTCCCACCTTGCCCCCCCTTCCGACCCTTCCCCATTCCTTCCACCCTCCTCTCCTGGAACCCGTTTTTTTATGCTCCACAATTTTTTATATCGCAAGAGTAGCAAGGAGGGAGGAGATCTCACACCCCTTGCTCTCTTGGTGTCGACTCCCTTTGTGGCATGCCTCTTCTCCTCCCCCACCGCCCATCTCCCGCGCACCTTACGCGTTGAAAATGTTAACCCCTCTCGTTTACCTCCTCAGTGTCTCCTTGATTTACAGCCCGCTCCATTTTTCTTTCCACTTTTTTTCTCTAAAGGACACGGCAGATAGTTACCCATGTTAAACGCCACTTAGGATATGCCCTGGTTGACGTTCACCAGCGAAATATTCTTCACTAGCATATTTTTATGTTATTTGAATCTCTAATACCCCTCAAGTACAGTTCATATAGATAGGTTGTCGTTGATTTTTTCCAAATATCAGTTTTGCTTTTATAAAGTTACGTAATTTCAATTGGGATATCAATTTATGCATAACTATCACATTATTGCCGAGAGGCGTCAGGTGATAGGTAGTGCCAATCAATAGATAACGGTAGATTCAATCAAAAGTCTTTGGTTATTGGATTCAGAAAAAAATTAGCCCATGGCCAATTTTTCGCAAAAGTAGGTATATTACTACAAATTAATGTTTATAGTTTCCTATAATAATTTAAGCATAAGCAGTATAGAGTACATACAGTTTTCATTTAGAATATGAGTGAGGATCGTTTTTATTCATCGTTCCAAAATAAGAAATACATTTCAAAGGAAAAACCATCTAGGTTTGAAATATTAATTATAATAAAGTTAATGATTTGGAAAATTGTATCTTCCTTGTAAATTAACCAATGAAGGCTAGCTATGGTTTATATAACCTGCTCCATAATATGTAAGCTAGCAAGTGTTACATGTCACGATCCTTCATTGCTTCAATGGTAATTATGAAAACATTAAATCAAATCACTTGGTGTTCCAGCCCCCAAATAATTGGAGTCTTGATTCTCCTCCGTTCTGTAGATGATGCCTTTTTATGATATATTTAAAATCAAGAATATTTCCTAATACTAAAACATATAATCTTTGCTAAAAATGCCTAAAGTAATGAAAATGCGTGTTGGAAGAAATAACTGACACGTTGGTAGTAATGTATAAATATTTGTTCCGCATTACTACCCCACTATTTTATGTCTCTCCAATTAAATATGTATAAGGGGAAGAAATAGAGTTTATTTTACTTTATGCCATAGACTATTCAATACTTTCGGAAACTTTCTCATTCTTACTCACTCCATTTTCAGGGGCCAATTTCCTTCTGCTGAGATTTGTCAGAAACTTTGGGGTCCTGTTAATTTTCCATAGTAGAATGTTGCATCTCAGACGGCGAGGAAGGAGTCTCAGCTTGTGGTAAGTTCTCGATGCTTGCAAATGGTCGGCCACCTTTTACCTGAAGAAATCTCTAGTTGTATCTTAAATATACTTCTTGTGATACCTAAAACAGAGTGCAATATTGCCATTAGTACTGATATGTGAAAATATTTTGCCTTTTAAGAAATTACATGCCGCATTATATTGCGTCGGAAAGTAAAAAAAAGTTCTCTTATGAAAGAGTTTCCCCTTTCAAAGTGAATGGGATACCTTTGTTCCAATGGGAAACGATTGTTCCCGTTTTAAGAAAGTGATCGATGGCTACAGGAACGAAAAGACATAAAATATACTTATATTAATTAATACATTCAAAAAAATCACTCTGGAATCGGTTCAGTTATTTAATTTTTCTACTCATTTTATTGGCCTCCTTGAAAACATACATGATAAAATTGCAGACGTTTATGTAAAACTTGACCTCAACTTCCGCTATCGATGGGTCAAGTTATTAATAAGTCAGTGACAAGCCATTAAATATATTGGAATAGGAATTGCATTTTCCGTCAGTAGTTTTCTATTTTTAAGCAGTAACTCTGTAACTTTAACATTTCTATTTTTTCTTAGAATATCATATATTTGAAAAACATTAGTCAGTGATATTAGGTGATGAATTATTATAATCATAAGTTATGAATTGAAAAAAGTGTAATTTTCATCTTTATTCCCAGAAAAATAAAATATTATGGCTTTAGTTTTCTTTCCAATTTTTATTTTTATCGAAGATTGTTTTCAATACAATAGAATTGATTTTTGATATACTAATACTTAATATTCCTCCTTAACATGTTTTTTAATTCTATGTTTTGTAAGTACAAAGTTCAAGTCAGTCGATTTCCGGTGGTATTGAAAAGCTGTGGGGAAATCATTGATACTCAGAATTTTGATTCGTAAATCTAAATCAGCTAGTATTGATTATAATAGACGATATGTAACTTTTTCATTGACTGGGCAAGTTAATACTCACGGTAGGTCCTGCTTTCAGCTAAACACATTTATCGGAGCTTTCAATTTACGAGGTAGTCCTGAATACGAGTTGATTGATTCACTTAATATATTTAATACAGCTATATTTTTTCCTGATTTTCTCCCAAAATGAAGTAAATGAAGGGAGAAAATGAGCACTATAGGTAACTATCCAAACCCCTTTAGTTACCTTAACCGTTTATCTAAAAAAATGACCTAATTATATGCCATCATTTACAACATAAGGAAGCAAGTGGTTTCCCTCGAGTATAGGCTTTCACTTTCCCCACCTTAGAGATTGGGACAAAGAACCATGTAGCATGTATTTCTTTCTCTTTACGGCAAACTGGTTAATATAGCTTATTCAATAATGCGAAACAGAAACTATAGTAATCTATTTAGGCATGTTTAGCCGAATGAAAATCACCTGGTTACAGGTTATTAGAGAATACCGTACACATAATCTACGGTATTCTCGGTACGGTACGTGCACGTAATGAAGGTTGAGGTCAAGTATAAATAAAAGATATTTGTAATCACGCAGTCTACTTGGATTTTGTTCGATACCATAATCCCCTGGAAGATCAAGGACCGTATCAACAATACTTTTGAAGTAATGGAAACACGCACGGATAGTTGTTAAAATATGAAAGGATGATTCGATGTATTAGAGAAATGACAATGCCAAATCTTTCTTAGTGAATTAAGATCATGCTGTAAGCACTTCACCGGAATGAAACTTGAATGGCTCTAAAGTAGTTTGAGCGAGATATTTCCCTAGTCATAATGGAGACCATACTCGAATGTTAATTTATGATTTCAATATCTGTAAGAATAATGAAATAAATATTGTGATATTAATGGCGCCAAAATATAGTTATACATGACAAAAATTCTCGGTAATTAAATAAATATATCCATATGAGTCTAACTTGACTCATTTTTTCACGATTTACGGTGAAAACGCCTTACAATAGGCTTTTTTGTGATTCTGTAAATATTACTGCGGTGAGTAATAAATTAATTTTTATAAAAAGTTAGCTGAGAAAACATACAAACTACAATCGTTAGTTGTATGACAAATTCTAGGTATTGGAAGTTCCTAATATTCAATATTCTCCTTTTGGAGTGCACAGCCGTAATCTATCCCATGAAAAACACCGTTAATGTTTGGAAAAATTGCTCGAAAAGTATTTCGGAAAGGGGTTAACATTTTGATATAATTGGAAAGATGGGAGATTTATCCTTAAAATGAAGTCAAATTCTAGGTTAAGTGATATTTCGCTGAAACTACCTTAAAGGGATGAAGAGGTAGAGACGGGGACCTTGATTCGTCTAAAGGGGATGGGGTACTGGATGAAGGAGCGGTGGATGCGTGGGTGAGAATGAGGAAGGGGGAGTGTGAGGGGGAGGAGGAGGAGGAGGGAGCCGGAGGAAGAGCAGCCTTCCTCCCCACCCCCTCGGATGATGTCAGACCCTCTTCCCTCTGACCCCCCCCCCCCCTCGACCGTCCCTCCTCTAACCTGGTGGCGGACGTCCCCAGAACCCGTTAGACTGGACCTCCTCCCTCCTCTCCTCGGAACCCTCGCTCTCCTCCAGCATTCCCTCCGACAATGAGACAGCCGCCTCACAATAAGCGCCGCTCTCTTGGTCACCGTGTTCCGGCCACGAGCCGAGCGCGACCGACGCCGCGCCCTGTCCGCCCGTGGCGACACGCGACGCGGTTCCGCGTGCCTCCACTCTCGTCCGGTCTCATCTCGTCCGAGATGCTGCCAGGGATCAAATAAGTGGTTCCTTTTTTATTCTTGAACGCCGTAGGCAAGTGATATTATAAATGTCCACGCGCCTGCCATGATGCACCGGTATTGAACAAACTGGATGGAAGAAAAATGCATTGAGAGATTTTTTAAAGGCAATGCGTTACCTTACAAACGTGCATTGTAACGACGCTTGTATTCCTAGGTTCTCTCTCTAATGGAGCTACAGCCCATAGTTAAGCCTTGGCCTCGTTAATTTTCCGTCTCCATCCATCTCGGTCTCTTGACTGATCTCTCCAGCTCCTGATCCCTAGCAAGTCTCTTGCATCCTTGCTGACGTCATCTTCCCATCTTGCCCTTGGCTTGCCCACTGGTCTCTTTCCTCCCATACTCTCAGTGAAGACTTTTTTTCCCACCCGCGTCTCTGGCATCCACTGGACATGCCCTGCCCACCTGAGCCTCATTAACGTAACGTGCGTGGAGATTTTGGGTTCTTTATATATTTCCTATATTTCATGGTTCAAAGGAATTTTCCATATCCCTTCACTGTTTTCTAGCCCATAGATTCTCCTCCGCATTCTTCTTTTTAGGCTATCCATTAGTTCAGCAGATTTTGCCGTCAATATCTATGTTTCACTCCCGAATGACAAAACTGTTCGTATAAAGGAAAAATAGAATTTGACCTAAGTTAGTGAGCAATTTAATTTCGGCACATCGTATCCTCTCGTTCTCTAGGCTAAAGAGATCCCTTTGCCTTCTCAAATATTAGTAACTTAGTAGACACTATACTGGTAAAGTGGTGTTTCTTGCCAGTTCTGGTGGTTCGGTCCCTGAGAAACCTTCAATGTCAATGTCTTATCGGGATTGCAGGGGCATACGGGCCACCAGAATCGTCCGAGAGCAAAACATCTTTTTCTCCCCTGTGAGTTTATTTACATCTTGTCTCTCGTTATTTGTCTTATTACACTTCAATATTTGAATGATATTTACAGACGCAAAGGCTTTTAAATAACAAATGTCATCATGGGGCTAGCTAGGCAATACCCGCAAGCAAGGCAGTCCTTGTCAACACATATGCAGGCACTTCTATTGAGGTACAGTCAATCAACCGGATTTGTGTACGTGGATAGTGATCAGGATAGCAAATGCTCATCGTTATTAATTAAGATCCACGGAAGACAATTAGGATACTGTAAAAACAAAGTGTGACGAAGGAGAGTAAATTTCATTAGCGATTTTTAAAATGTACAGAAATTTTACGCTGACTCTCAAAACGATATCGAGAGAAAGCAAAACATACGGATGTAAATCGAACTCCTTATTGTTCACAGAAAATATCATTTATTGATTGAATTTTTATAAACGTCATCAAACTGGTAAAATAAATTTAAATTGGTCTTTAGAGGCATTGACAAAATAAAACTATTATTGAAAACCATTTGTAACAAAAATAAAAATAGTACTACGAGTTGTACTCGTATTTTCTTGGGATTAAAATTCAGAAAAGCGATGCACAAAGCTAGGTTTCTCAGCCCCCCATGTGAAAATCTTAAAAATAGGATAGTAACAGGCATGCATAGTGATTTTTTGTGGGGTTGGCTACGGATGAACATGATTTAGTAAGTGGTATGTGGAGATAGGCATAGCCTCTAACACTCATAATTAATTAAATAAGCCTCCTCTATAGCAGTGTGAAATACATCATTATTAGTCCCCCGATCAGAAATATATCATACTGTACGTATATTGTTAGTTGCATAATATTGTCTAAATATTACATCGAACGATGAAGTCGCTCACTCATCATTAATTGCAAAAAAATATTTACATTTTATACAAATATTCTAAAGGCATTTCAGCAGTGTAAGGATTCTCGCTCTTTTTTCATTAATCATCCAAGGCTAACTCCAACCTCTATATTTATTCTTTTTTCACAAAATAGAAAAGTAATAGGAAGTTATATTTTCTAATAGTATAGTCATATACATTACCTTTAATTTATTTTTTATGTCTAAGCATATGGTTCTGTACTTTATGAAGATGAATCCCCACTTTCATTGCAGCCATGTAGTCACAATGATATCATTGAGTTCAACAGAATGGAAAATGCCGATTTTTCAAAAAGCATTCTTGGTTTTTCAGTTTAATTAATATTTAATTTTACACTGAATCTTTGGCTATAGTGTGCAACTTTATTCCATGTAGTTTCATTGAGTGATTGATATTAAAAAGACGATAGAACATGCGTATAACGTTAATTTTTCAAGTATCTTCTATGTATCTGACTTATCAGAAAATGCTAGGCAGTGACTGGTGATAGCTAGGTGGACTAGGTTGAAGTGCAGACCGACTTTAAGGCCGTACAAATTAGATCTATCATTATTTTATTTTGATTAGATGGAGAAAGATCAATTTGATTTTTGCATGGGATTTTTAACAGAAAGATGAGACTGAATGAACATTTAGTTAGAGGCACTGACACCAAATAATATCTGATAAATTTATTAGAGAGAAATACACATCTCACCAATTTTCCATCAGCGTGCATGAAAATAAAACTGCAGCAGATCTAAAACAGCACAATACCTTAATTATATCTCGCTCAAGAAATTTGGCACATTTCGAGATATTATCTGGAAAATTTCATCGCTCATATTTATCCTAAAGCTTCGGAATCTCATTTTCTCGGCCCTCATCGACACCCGTGGAAGCGCCGGCCCTGCGGCCGCCGCGTTGCCCGTCTCGGCGTCTCCCTCTCTCCGCCATCTTAATCCAGCCGACGACCGGCGTCGCTATGGCGGCCGGGCGTCGGCTCAGGGCGTCCTCCTCCACCACACCCCCACTCTACCACCGCCCCCGGCCCCCCAAAACCCATTCCCCCACCCCTCCCTCCTTCAGCCACCCCACCCTGGTGCCTCGGCCGTCGCCGAGACTCCGCCCCCTTTCGTAGGGGAGCGTCGTCGAAGCGTGGAACGGGGGGGCGTCTGAGCGACTCCCTACCCCCGACCCCCCTCTTACAATCCCTCCCTCTCCATGCCAAAACTCCCCCCCTTATCCCTCTCTCTCTCTCACCCGCCTTACCCCTACAAACCCCCCCCCCCTGCATCCGTTAACACCCCTGCCACCCCACCCACCCAAGCGTAGCGAAGGGGGGGGGACGCCTAGCACCCCCCCCTTCTCCCCCGTCCACGCGCGGCGCGAACACAGCCGAATTGGAAGGAGACCGAACGCTTTGCTCTGTGAACGCCGAGTCTCTCTTCAGGAAGCAATGGCCACCCTACGCTTTTTTGCGCACTCTTATTTTTATGCTTTCCATCTTCCATCGCTCTCCTTTTTTTATCATTTTCATCCTTCGTGTCTCCCTCACCTCCGCTCTCTTGGTTACTCGCTCCTACATTCCGGAATTAAGGTACATTTACTCGACATTAAAGAGAAAAATAACTATGTGATCCGCTGTTGAATATTATTTCTTCATTTAGCACATGCAATACAGAAATCACGTTTATATTATTCGTAAAGGTTTCTCGAAAGATTATTGAAATTCATTAACGTTTCAATGGTTGACTCAGCCATCTTCTTCTGTATATTCTATATAATCTTACCCGGTTTCAAACCCGAGAAAATTTTACGAATATAATTCACCGGGAAAACCTCAAAACGTTTATATTAGTTTCAAGGCTTATCAATGGTTGTAACTGTACTAATTAGTCAACTTAGGTGGATCCTATTTTTCAGGTAGGTACGAATGCGTGCGTCAGCGTTATAGAGATAAACGTTTTCTCCTCCGCTACAGGAGGCTTCTCCTGTTCGATCTGAAGACGCCTCCTGTAACGCAGGCGAAACGTTTGTCACCATAACGCTGACGCCAGCAGTTTTACCTGAGAAATTGTATACAGTTCTTCAAGGCACTGCGGAAGCCTTCGCTCCTAATCAACTTAGGTATTTTTAACCCGGTATAACAATATCATCACGATACAATATGATGATCAGGTATTGCAACGTTTACTTTAACAAAGCTTAATTTAAAACTTTAATAAACTGTGAATTTCGCGGAGTAACAACTGTTATTGTATACTCCTTAAAAAAAGCAATAGGAATGAGAATATCCATGTTTCACTCGCTTTCTTCCCTTTTTCTCTTTTTACGAATATTTTGGTGCGTTTAGCAAGTAATTTGCATATCCCACGAAAATTCCAAAACTATGGACAATAATTACATTCATCTGGCGGACGAGCAGCCATTTGCTGTAAATTGTTTTGAGAGTATGGGAGAAAATGGTTATTCTTTTATTCATCTAGGCTGAATATATAAAAGACTTAAAATATATGACATTGTTTTTATGAGCCGAAAAAGGCATATGGTAAACATTTTTGAGAGGAGGTTGTAGAGAAAAAAGTAGGAAAAACATCGGAAGAGTATGTACAATCGTCTCGAGGTGAGATTGAATTGCATGGGTCTCTATCGCCTACCTCAATGAGAGTCACACATTCTTGGAATAGTACCACATGTGCCTGCCATATCCAGCGTTGACTATCAAGGGGTCTTACATATATCGACAAATATATGGTTCGCAATTGATTTTAAATTGGCTCTAGCAGTTTGCTAAGACTAACTCGATTATCTGAAAAAAATATTCAATAGATCAATGAAAGTGTGTTTTGGTTGATTTTAAAAGAAATCAGATCTCTAAAACTGTGTGCTGAGAATGCCGTGTAAAGTTATACGATTGTGAATCTTACTCTTAGGGCCAAGTTTTAATGATACTTTCCCAATAAATTTCGGTAATCATGCGTAACTCCAATCCCGACTCTTAAACGGCTTGCTTTTCATTGAAGAAGGTATATTTTTTGTTTAATTAATCTACACTCTTTTGTGTACATCCCAGATTTTCAGAATGTTACGTAGAATTGGACAAATGATCAATTGCCGCATCAGAAAAGATGAGGAAAATCTTTTACGATAATTAAGGGGTAGGTAGACTCCTTCCATATTTTTGGCCTTTATTCATCGATAGTTTTACCAACATTAACGCTTTTTAACACATTATCGCACATACCGATTGAAGTTGTGCGATTGAAGATTAAAATTCGCAACCACCTATGTTTTAATCAGTAATAATATTCTCTTGCCAGTGCTTGTAGTTTTGTTACTTGACGGAAGTGTCAAATGGCTTGTCTACTCCTCTCGTTATGATTAGGTAAGGTTTAATTGCATATTGTAATTATCCTGTAAAACTCTTCATGGAAGGTGTATAAGAGATTTACCCTTTCTTTCGTTCTAACTGCCTTTTCATCCTTTTTGGGATTATTATCATAATGCTATAGCCCCAAATTCCCCGTCACAGATCAGTGATAAAATAAATGTTGCGTTGTAGCCTTATTGCCTACATAGCCATTTATTTTTAAGTAAGATAAAATGGGTAGCTGACAAAATAAACGCTTGGACAGTTTTTGCCAGTTAGATAACTATTGGTAAGAAATAGAGTTTTATATGCATAATTTTGAAACTCTTATGTTTTTCCTTAAAGTTGCGTGTGTCTCCCATAATACCAGTATGCCTATCTTATCTTCAGCACGTGGCGGATTTGCGCATATTTAATAGCACTTATATTAGATGTGAACTTGGGTATTACCCTCAGCATTAAATATTGCAAAGGCCATTGCAACATTTCTATATTTATCCATTGCTGCGTATGATCAACTGCAAGAAACAACAAGTGAATAATGTGATTTGCCATCTAGCCATCGGCCAACGCATTATTTCGCCATGGTCACTTTTTCTCAGAAATATTTACGATATTCCAGGATATACAAAGATTTTATTTCCTTTCCAACACTTCTCAAGAACACTTACCTGATTCTACTAAGATAGGTTTGTTCGGCACATTATCAAGAAAGAGTGGTACTTATTTAAGTAATCAAGCGTAATAGGTGTGAATTATTGAAGCGTAGAATTTAGCGTCATTACAGTAGGAAAATTAATTAAAATGTGCCATCGATTTATATGGGAGTAATTAAAATTGAAACATGCAATCATTATATGAGGACTATTTTTGCTAATGGACTCTTTAATGAGCATTTCTTCAGTGCCGGTCATGAGGTGGGGCTGTATCTTATATATTAATTTTAAGTTCGAAGTTTTAGCAAAGTTGGGGTGGGCAATAAAGCAGGAAAACTACACTTACAATGCCATAGATATATCTGCCTATTCATTGTTTAAAAAAATGGAAGCTAACGAGTACTTATATGAAATATTCAGCTTACTATTAGTTGTAAAACATGTAGGTAGCCATAAAGTTCATAACCAGCAAAATATGCCTATTATCTTCAGTCAATCAAACAAAATTAGTGAGGGCCTTATCCGTTTGCATGGCTGAAGCAATACTCAGAGATCAATTTTTAATCTTCAGGTAAAATCTAAATTTAGTGGGATGGCTTGGTTTTGGCTTGGTTCTCTTCCGATGAGCTTTTCGAATAAGAATAAGTTCCCTGTTACCTTTTGTCTACCAAGCGTGAAAGGCCTACCACTTGAGACATAATTGAGCCCTTGGTGTGTGAAATATTGACCGCCATTAACATTTTCTCTTTTCCTATCCATCGAAGGATTTAGTTCAATATACCACCGTTTGCTATTATTGTTTCTTTTACGTCTGAATGAAAGGCATGCCTACCATTCGAGAAAGTCTGTTTCTATTTGCTAGTTAAATCAGTCTTCCAGTCGAACATTATGCTGGTCGAAAATACTGTTAAACTAGCCCATATCTCACTTCAAGTATTTTTCGATGAGGGGTTCCTTTGTGGTAAATTCATTTATTGTTATTTGGTATTGACTTGAGTTATTCACTCCTTTATTTTTCAAATGGAGTTTTAATTGGATTTTTAGAGAAGGAAACATTAGAAGTAACATCAGTAGTAGCATATCAGATTTTTTTATTCCCTGGAATTGAACGCTAGCAGTTTCTTTGTTCACGCGAACTTGTATTGCAGAGCTTATTATTGGAGGTATTTAAGAAATATTTAAAAATAACAATACGGATTTCAGAGCGAATGGGCCTTGTTTGTATAATAGTTGGGTGGAGATCAAGGATATGCGAAGGTACAGAGTCTATTGAATTCTTCATTAATAAATATAAAAGAGGTGATAGTAGTGTTTGTGAAAGGTTTAAATGGTGCATTATTTCGTATTCAAAAGTATGGTATTGCTTACTCAAATTCCAAGCGTTGTATAAAGTTACATGTGCACATAGCTCCTATGGTGTTACACACATAGTGTTATAAGGATTGCATTAAAACTATCAAAAACGGATAAAATCTATTCTATTTCAAGAACGGGAATATTTAATTAATAATGTAAATAATATGCGTACGATAAAATAAGCTTATTCTTTTTCTCGACCGTATGGATGAAAGTCAGGCAAATAAAAAGGGTATGTACGGAGCTTATAAGACGTAAATGAGTGAAATTGTTCAATAATGAACATGTTAAAAACTTTATTTTTACATGTGGCAGCAAATAAAAAGGATATATGTGAACCTGTACAATTCATTAAATTAAATTTGGCATAAAAGGATTATATGAGTATCGGGTAATGTAAAATATGAGAACAATGTCTGGATGCTGAAGAAAGGCTCACTATACAATATATAAATTATGTACTCGTTTGATATTTTCGTAAGTGGGTACATATATTAGCAATTATGTTATTGTAATAACTGCATTCAAAGTGATATCATTTCATACATTTATTTTCATTTTATCATATTATCTAGGAATCCTACAATTTGATCAACTTAGAATTTGTTTTATTACCAACTTACTATTATGAATTGGAAATATGAAAATACTCCTTAAAATATTCATCCAAATGACTATGACAGAATTTCAAAAAGCTGTACTTACATAAGGCCACAAAGAGCTATGAAAATGCGTTAAAATAATGGTGGAGAAACTATGTGGCATTAGCCATTCTCTAATTGATGGTGTCTACATTACATTGTATCCGTGGACCACTTGTTTTTGATTCATGACATGACATAATGAGCGTACCACACGCAACTTATTGCCTCGTTCCTCGAACCGGTTTTTCACTCTCGAGTTGAAGTGAACTCAGCACGTTTTCCCAAATAATATAATCTGTGGCATCACACATTAAATAGTGGCTTGCGAGGCAGCCTTACAACAGGTGCCTTCTGCCACTGAGCATGCTGAATGGCAAACACACACACACACACAGTGATTACACCTTTTAGTCGTCCGCGGTAGCAATCGAGTTTATCTGCTCGGTGATTTTTTTTTCGGGAGGTGGTCCACACACAATGGCAACCGGTTTCCTTCACTTTTGGAGATCGTGATCATTTGAGCAAGTGGCGCGATGCCGTGGATCGGATAAAAAAAACCGGATTTAATTGTGGGACCAAGTGTGCTCCATTCTCCTCGGCCAATGTTTTCTCCGTCGCGCGCCCAGGAAAAATCGCACACCGTGAAATAAGTGTATTACTGTGTGTGTGTGTGTGTGGATGAGAAGATTGTTCGTGCGTGGCACCAAGCGCGGGACACGTTTCAAACACCGGCAATAATTTGGTCAACTGTTGTCAAAAACCAGCTCTCCGGTCACTTTTTCTTGTACTCAGACTTCACTATGGCAATTCTTTATGTGGTGTACACAGTGTAGGATGATTTACCATCGCGGGTTACCTTATGAGCCTTTACTAGTTATAATCACATCACATAATAAGTAGCATAATTGCAGCTCTTTTGTGACAGAAAGACACTAGTGATTTCTAAAATGGAAGCAATAGGAGTTTTAAAGATTAAACTAAATAAAATAATATTGAAAGCAAATGAGGTTAGTATGTACGTCTGCATCTAAAATTGTTAAATTTCTCAGGACAATAACAGCTGCCTTGTAGCTGCGCATCGTTCAAGCCCATGAAGGTATTTTCCATCTGTAAATAAATTATTTGTCCATGTTCGTTCAAGTTGTATTGATATTTTCTGACAATTATTATTTAAAATATAATTTTTATGATTTTATACCGTCTGCCATGTTATTTACACTGGAAGTTAGCCATAGAGTTTAGTACATTGCTGGATTTCTAGACTTCCAGTATCCTGTGTATTTCAAGTGATGAAGAAACTGATCCAAATACTAAAAAAGTCTAATAAATAATGCCTAATAAATAAGATATTTCCAATCAGTGGCATTTGAGACTCATATTTTAAGGATGGCCTATATAGTCACTCCAGAATCTGTAACACATGCAATCATGACAGGCTTCTGGCGAATTGAATTGGGCAGAAAATTTCATGTTGGAAAAAAATTCTTGAGAGGCATAATGAATCAGTCCCTTCCAATGCGAGAAATGTTAAGACATTCTTATGGTATATAGGTAGCACTGACTTAAGCAGTAAATAATCCTACATCTTTGATATAAAATTATGTATTTCACATATTTGTAAAAGGGAATTTGAATTTTGGCACTGTTGCATTGAAGTAAGTATTTTTGACAGTGCCACAATAATTAATACATGCACTATGAAAACTAATTAAACATTAAATAAAATTAAAATGATATATTGCAAAATTATTTTCTTCTATTCGGCAATACTCGCTTTTTATCTGTAACGTTTGAGTAATTACAAAACTGAAGGATTCCAATGAAAAAATTAGGTTAGAACAGTGCGTTGAATGAAATACATCACATCCTTGAACATGTATTCTAAACCAGAAATTGCGAAATGGCGGATTTCTTTATTTCTTATTCATTGATCTCTCCCTCTTGTTCATAAATTACTATTTTCATATACCTCAAAGGCCATTTGCCTTTTATTTTTCAAAAGGAAAGTAGTGGTTTTCATTTATCATGATATTTAGTTCCTTGAAAGCATTTATCTTTTACTTTTAAATTTCCAAATATACTTATCATATTTTAGATTTGTATTTATTTTATCCATTAATATTCGAACAATGAGAGTTTCTTGACAAATAAAGCTGTATGAGTTAATATAATAGGTCAATGATGGCAGTGCCTCCAAGAGCTTCCCTCCGAAATTCATTTTTATTTTCTGGGCCATAAACCCTTTACTCTGAGGTAAGGTAGTAAAGGGAAGGAGGGTTGGGGGTGGTAGGAGTGAATATCCCCTGTTTCATCCCACAACTCTCTTCCTCCCCCCTCTTTTCCATTCATTACCTGACTTGCGTGACCTTCAAAACCCTCACGCTCTCATATTGTATGTTTACAAAACAAGCATCTACATTCGTGCGATTCCTCTGCCCTCCTCCACTCGCTCATCTTCCCTTTCAACCTTCCCCCTCTATCCTGCCCAAGATCTCTCCCAGCCCGCCCACCGCTACACTCTTGAGCTTTCGGGCACGCACTACGAGAGCCTTCTGCTCGAGGGCCATACGCACGCACCTACAAACACCCGACTCCTCTCCGAGAGCTGCTCCGCCATTGCCGCCCTCCTTGGGGCATGAATTTCCCCTCCTCCCTCCCCCCCTCACTCCTACCACCCCCTCCCCCTCCCTAACCCTTTCCTCCCCCCCCCCCATATCCCTTCCCTCGCCTTGGCACGATTATTCAGTCGACCGCCATTCGGGTCGGGAGATGGCAATGCCTAGTTGGGGGATGCCGCAGAGACAGACTTACAGACCAACTTGTGTCCACCGCGAAAGATCAGACCAACCGGCTTGAAGTTTCTTAAAAGCTAAAAAGACTCCATCTCATTTGATGCTTACTCTTGCGGCATTGGTAAAATACGTTATTCTGTCCTACGTACCTTGCTGTAGAACATGCGTTCGAGTAGTAGTATTATTTTTTATTTAACGTGATTCGACGGCTACGGTTAATTCGTACATACTGTCTGCCACGTGCAGACAGGGGCAACAGCTCTCAGACGAATCGGAGGGTCACCCCTCCAAACTCGAGCCGTGTCCATCGTGGCATCCGTTGTCCTACATGCACTTGATTCTATAAATGGGGCTAGAGTACTTTCTCCGAAATCCGCACATTCCCATGAGGGTTCGTATCCCGGAAGAGGCTGAAATGCATGCCGAGGAGCTGTGAGGAATCCAATAGTCCACTTCAGTTCCGTGTGGAGATCAGGTCAAGTGACCTGCTCCGCCTGTTGGAGTGTAAAGCTTTTTCCCCTCACGCTTTTTGCTTCGAGCTGGCTAAAGCCAAAGTTTCTCAACACTCTTCCTCGATTACCAAAATTCACTCTACTCCTAATGTCCTACCCAGGTATCCTTAATGGCTCAAGTGAAACTCATTGCTGGCAGCCACCACGAGCTACTGCTATTTTCGGGTTTATTTCCATACTGCATGTCCTAATTAGATTTCCTACATTGATAGTCAAGGACACATCGTACGAATCACGGATTTGGTGAATGCTTCATACAGATACATATGTTATTTCCCGTTTCCTGCCAGGCATTCTCAAATTAAACCTAGAATGCTCGATTCTGGAATGCTTCTTTCGCCACTTTCTTATGCATGCCTTGTCGGACGAAGCTACGAAAATATTTTGTATCATCACCTATTGTGGATGAAAAATTTATTTATTTGATTCAGTCAATTCCTATATGAAACATGGGAAACGACAAATATTTCTTCTAAGATATAATTTCCCATGGTAGGCCAAAGAGCAAACAAGTCAGTACTTAAATAAAACTACAGTAATTGTACTGTCCACTTAAATTTTAATGTTAATATTACACTAAATTTAGGTCTACCTGATTATGTCGCCCTAAGGAACGTCGAAACACGTGTAGTGTAATATTAACATTAAAATTTAAGTGTATAGTACAATTACTGTTGCTTTATTTAAGTACTAAAATGCTTTTCCACCATATATCGCCCGAGACTGTCGAATGTCTTAGCAAACATGTTGTATGTCATATGAAAAATAATACATATTTTGGGTGATGGTTAATACATATTTTCACGGATTAAAAAGTTTATATGGTCAGTGTATTTTCAGCAAGATGTAATAATTGGAAGAAATCTCATTTGGGGACTATTTTGTTTGGTTCGAACCGCATCATCTTTTCCCAAGGCGGCCATCCCGAGGCGGCCGACATTGAAAGTTGAACGTGCAGGTGTCGCGGATTTGATTGTCACTGTAAAGGTAGAAATCGTGTCTTTCTTAGGAAATATGCCTAAGATTAGACATTAGATATAAGTAGTTAGAGCTTCTAAAAGCCGTGTCTGCCACTTAATTCTATCCCTTCAACCGAAAGATGTGGTAACTCTCATTTTGAGGCATTTTATACCACCCAAAGAGAGGAATGGCCAAAAATGCAATCAATGAAAGGACTTAATATAGTTGCAGACGGCAATATTAAAAACGACAATAGAGGAGGGAGTTTCGCCATAAAATTTCCACGGGGCCAATGATGTGAGAGAAACCAAAATGTGAGAGATATGACCACGAGTAATCCGTTGGACTAGATCCCAGTTGAGATCAGCAGAAAACAGGAATCATATTAACTAGTGTACTTGTGGCTTTTCTTAATTTCTACAACATTAGCAACCATATGCTCTCGATTGAAAATCGTAAAATGCCAATTTTTTCCATTTAAATTTAATATTACTAGCATTTGTATTTAACCAATGAGAGCCCGATCGTGGCAACTAAAGCACAGCCCACAATTGATCCTCAGGGCCCATTTAAGTTCCTATTAGCGTGGGAGGCGCAATACCCGATGCCGAAAGGCGACAGATGTCCGATAAATACTGAGAGCTGGCAGGCGGTCTTTTGTGATCTGGTGGACGGAAGAGCGGCTACAGAAAAGTAGAGAAGTAAGGAGTTGACCTCCGACGAAGTTCCCTTTGTCCATTTGGGGGGAGGAAAATGGGAGAGAAAGAGAGAGGGGGCATAAAAGGAGTATGGGGGATGTACTACGTACATATATGATGCATGAGTGGCCTATGTTTGGCTCCGAGTTGGAAGGAAGATGAGGGAGGAAGATAGAAAGTGGGGAGGGAGGCAGTGATGGGTGAAGGTGGAGAGAGGTGGGGGCGGGGTGGGAGTGGGAGGGGGGGAGTGGCGGGGGGAGACGCTGTGGAACGCCTGCGGGTTTTTAAGAGGCTGACTGCGATAAGGGAAGGAGGAGTGTCGGGGGGTGAGTCGAAAGAGAAGAATTAAAGCGCTTATGGGGGAATAAATAAAATGAAAGGAGGGATGGGGAGGAAGAAGGAAAAGGAGCGAAGGAGGGGGGAGGAGAATTAAGAAGGGGAAAAGGGAATTAAAGAGGGGAAGGGTTTTGGGGGGTGAGGGAGGGTGGGCATGGGTCGGAGAATGGCAATGAGGACGGGGGGAGTGGGAGAGGAGGTGGGAGGGGATCGCCTGTGGGTACGAAATGGCAGATAAGACCACTTCCCTTTTATTTTCCTAGCCTGTCTTCCCTTTTCGAGCATTTCCACTCTTGCATGCCGGGGAAGTAAAGAAAGGTTTCGGAGGGAAGGAAGATCAATGAAGGGAAGGAAGAGGAGAGGAGAGTGGGGAAAGGAAAGAAGCTCGCAATATGGAAAAGGAAAGAATTGAACCAGGAAAAGCGCGTTGAAAAAGTGAAAAACTGGTAGAACGAGGACGGCTACTCTAAGAGTCTAACTTAAATCAAATTGGAAGTAGGTGTATCAGAAGTAATTTAGTAATATTACATTGTATGCAACTCTCAATTGAGCCTGATTTACTTTCAGTTGCGGAAAAGAAAGTAACTTCGAACTTTCAAAGATTAGAAAAATGTAATGATGGAGAAAAATGATTTGGAGATAGTATTGCAAATATTGAAAAAAGAGAAACTTTTACTAGAAATGAAATTGAGTCATGATAATAATTTCACTGTAAAATTTATCAAATATTTATACAAACTTCTTCATGCTCATGTGCCAGTAGTACCAGTTGGTGGATCCACCAGGGTGGGCATGGGTCGGAGAATGGCAATGAGGACGGGGGGAGTGGGAGAGGAGGTACATGCCCATGGATCCACCAACTGTAGTACCAGTTGGTGGATCATTTTAGTTCCATAACAGAACAGGAGGTCGATTCAAGAAGTTAAAATAGTATAAAAGAGCTTACTATTACTGAGAGTAAACGAAAAAATGATGCAGAAAGATTTAAAGTAATAACGGGGAGAGTTAGTGGTTTAAATTTTTACAGTCAAATTTTCAAATAATAGATATAGAAATGACTGAGGAAATTTTTGGCCAAGTCTATATAAAGAAATTGTAGGCAAAAATGGAGGTTTCAAGCATCGGAAAGGATATTTTAATCGATGAAATGTCCACGATAAAGGTGTGTGTAATTTATTCTTCCTTTGAAAGGCAATGCATTGCTAAATGGAAATATCTCTGTTATTATTGTGCGTATGGTTTAATCGAGATTTTTGTGGGATTTTAAATATTTGATAAAATAATACATGCACTCTACATGAATTTCCAACTGATCCAGCATGACGAATGTAATGTTGCGATAACTGTCGCATCAACTGAGACTCGTTCATATTTGTTAATTTCTTTTCACATTCGGTTTCGATGTTTTGTTCAGTTCAGGTTTTATGCCGAAGCATTAATACTCGTACCGTGAGAGAAAATATTCAGGAAAAATTCATAGTCCCTCCATTCCAAGATCATCATGCTCTAATCAAGTGACTTCACACAACTAGAAGAGTCTTCCTCGTTTGCCGACAGCCCAACACCCTTCTCAACTCTTCCTACGCTCTGAATAAGAATTCTCTAGGAAGCCAACTTTATGCTGTCTAAATGCAACTCAGTGGGATCTATATATAAGTATTGGATGGCAGTTATGAGGATTCAAACCAGGGATGTGATATACGATTGATATTAGCCATTTTACGTTCTTAGTAAACCAAATCAGTTTAATGTACATATCTATTAATCGTATAACTTCGATGAAAAACAATTTTCATCAGCGTAACTAGTGCAACACGAAGACAAACATAATTTGGCAATTTTTGCTTAACTTTAAGAAGTTATAGACCATAGTGTGACTGGTCAGTTGGTGCTATAAGCCACCCGCGATGAAGGGTTGGGTCGCCTTCGACGCCGAGGCTCGGACTCCGAGTTTGGGTACCTTCCAGGTCCGGTACTTTACCATAACGGAGTTTCGTTCTTCCCAGGTCCGGCAATAAACGTAAAGTTCCTTTTCGGATCACTAATGAGTTGATGCTCAAATGATGATTGTTGATGATTTAGTTGATCAACTCAATGCTGATCACATCCCTGGTCCAAACGTATTGTGAAAGCGAAACGGAAAAGCGTGAAGAGAAACTCGGTGTCTCTTAGGAAGTGAGGCTTGTTTGAGGCGGCGTGGAAATAGAGAGGAGAAGGTTCAGAGGAGTAGGGAAGGAGGATGTAAGTTAGGGAAGGACGTTGCATAGTTCTCCGTTTGAGGAGAGGTCGGTTGGGCGGGGAGGAAGGAGGGTCGAGCTAGACCGAGTCGTTGGGGAGAGCGGCGGTGTCTCTTGCGGGGCGGGAATTTGCGAAGCGGGGTCTGTGGTTCCGAGGAGCGACCGCCGCCGTCGAGGCAATGAGGATGGCGGGAGGGAGGGAGTGGGATCGGGGGGTAGTCGGAAGAGAAAGGCAGCGAGCGCCTGCGTGTATCCATCCACCACACGTGTGCCTTCGTAAGTGGGTGAAAAGAGCTGGAGCCTTGGAAGAATGTATGGGCCGGAATGGGCAATCGATATGTCGTGGCGTGAGAACGGCAGTTAATGGTCTTAATCATGTTTCAGTATTAAAAAAAAATATTATTATATATACCTTTTGCTCATTCATATGCAGCAAAGTCGCGATGCTACAAAAATATTTTGGCAGACGGTGAAGGGAATATTTTGCAATTATGTGCAGGTTACTTAGACGACTAGGATTGACAGGGCTCCCGATTGGAATCAGCGATGATGCCTAATTAATATCCCAATTATCTATTAAGAAACGTAATCAGTGGGAAGCTGATGATCAGACGTTACACTTCCAATTAAGTAATGTAAATTTTACCGGATCGTTCATTCATATGCTTGCTTAGTATATGGACACGCCTGATTCGTAGATACTGGAAATATTTTTTATAAAAATATAATGACATAATGCATTTACATATCACATTAATATGTTTCGTCAGGACTCGCGAAGTGTAATGAAATACACGGGTGAGCTAACTTGCTATTGTTTATACTTTCTAGAATTATTAGCCGTGTAAAACGAGCTAACTGCTATTGTTTTTAAGTGGGTGGGTGAAGAACTATTAGCCATGTAAAATGTTTCAGTTTTGTGATGTTATCATTTGTGATGTTATACCAACGGCATTTGTTGCTGCAGAGTTATCTGAAAAGTGTATTTCAATAGACGGCGTATTGAACTGGATAACTGAAAGTCCACAGTCTTTCAGTCTTCCCTCTGGGGACTCATTTTTCCTCTGACAATTTTGGTATATTCACTCCTCTAATGCACCTATTTCTCAGAATTATCATTATAATATGGATTTTCTAAATAAATTCCCAAGTTTCATAGTAAGAGGACTGAGAGCAAAATCATAATAGATTAGGTACCTTTGAATTACAATTTTTTTTACCGTTTAATTTAAAATGTGAATGTAAATCTTTAGCCTTGATTGACATAGAAAAATATGAACGAAAATCATGTCTGATAGGGATGATGAATAGGAAAAGCTATTGGTGATCTTCAAAAATATTTGCAAACCAACATTGACAAAATAATGGGTTGGTTTATGTAAGTTTTTCCAGCGGTACTTTAAGGTAAATGAAGCGTCAAACTTTAACATGTGCACAGAGGAACAGTGGGGAAGGATTTCTAGCTTCTTGGCATGACAAAGTGCTTGCGACGGCATTAAATTATAAATATTAAAAAATATGAAAATTTCCCCACGAAATTGGAAAAGTCAGGGTGTATGTGGGGTGGAAGAAGAAACAATATCAAGAAGGTGGGGTGGCAAGAGGAAGTGACGGAGGAGAGAGCGATGGGGGAGGGAGGGGAGGATGTGGAAAGGGGGAAAGAGGGGCCGAGGGAGTGAAGAGAGAGGAAGTGCTCGGAAGGGACAGTGGTTCGAGGAGATAAATGTTCTAAATTGGAGAAAATCATGCACACTGAAGGACGCCGGGAAGGCAAGAGAGAGAAAAAAGAGCCTTGCAAGGGAGGCAAGATTCGAGTACAAGGGTATGCAGGGCCTCCAGAGGTGTGGAAAAGAGTCGGAAGGGATAACGGGTAGAACGGGAGTGACCCTGATGCAAGGATAGGATGGGAGAAGAGAGGATGCGAGAGATATCAGAGGATGAAGTACATTATGTTCCTTCGCGAGTACAGGGCGTTCTGCGAGTAGAGGGAGGGCACAAGGTGTTATCAGAGGAGGATAATGTATTCTGGCTCAATCAAAGCGGATATTCGCTCACATATGCAATGTATGGTTAAATACGAAGTAACCAGAAGAAGTTAGTTTCCATTTTGTAAAAAAATTATATTAGTTCCAAGATGCTGATTATTTGTCGAGCTTTAATTGCTTTAGTAATATAATACAGGGTGATTACAAAAGAATGCGTCGGTTTCGAAGATCTGTATTTCTCAAAAGGTATGAGCTACAGAGCTGTGCGACCTCTTAAAATAACCGGTACATTCTCTAGTTTTGTTGGAAAAAACATGACAAATGTTCAATATGTCCTCCTTGAGTAACCCGAACAATGTCAAGTCGGTATTCAAATTCCTCCCACACTCTGTGAAGCATGTCAGCAGTTACTGTCTTCACAGCCAAAGTTATGCGTGCTTTCAATTCCTCGCTGTTAGTAGGCAGTACGTACCAGCGTAAGATGATCGATTTGTGCGGTGGATCATTGTCATATTCACGCCAAAAAGCACGTTGCACCATTGCAAGAGACTAACTTTTCGTGTACTGCAACACACAAAACGACTTTCGTTGAGCTGTTGCCATCGTGAAGCTTGCGAAAACGGTAACTGAGGTATAAAAGCTCTTATATTGGAAACTAGCGCTTCCTAGCGGTAACCGAAAGAACTAGATGTCATTTTAAGAGGTCGCGCAACGCTGTAGTTCGTACCATTTGAAAAGTACAGATCTTTGAAACCGACGCATTCCATTGTAATCACCCTGTATATTTGTTCTAATTTTCTCTTGAAGAAAACCGGCAAGTATATCAAGGAATGCTGCAATAGAAAAAAATTATTTTGGATATTTAGATTTTCAATGTGCTTTCGTAAGGCAACGCGCCGATAAGCTTTATTAGATCGATAAGCTTTATTTGAGGCCCAAATGAAAACAAATCGAGCAATCATCACAATTTACTGTTTCTACCAATCGTTCTAGTTATTTTATGCCAATATTTGTGCAGATTCTCATAAAATATGCTTTAGTTCATAATGTCTTTCACGCGAAAAGTAATTTGACTAACTCGGATAATAATAATTACCTATAATTAGAAAATGAGATGAAAATCTAGATCACGAAACTTAAAAAATGTGTAAGTAACTCCCTTGTGTTAGTATATAATACGATTGGCATCAGATGAAACAATGCATGGGCATTAGGCATAGGAAATTAAATTAGTAAAAGTGCGCTCCTGTTTACTTCCACGTGAATCTAAATTTCTCGTAGAAAGAATATTAGATGATCATTTGATTTCCATGAGTATTCATGCTTATGATGCAACTATATTTTATTTCTGATGTAGCCTCGGTGCAACGTAACGTTTTTTCAGGGTTTTATGCTTCAATGAGTTAAGATATATGTATGCGGTGTTATAACTTATTTTATACCGGAGAGGTTCGTGAATACAAAAGTAAATATGATGGGTCTTGCAGTTATTAATTAAATACTATAATTATTATGCTCCTCACACAAACCAACCCTGTAACTACGAGATCAAACAACGGTCAATATACAAAAAAAACAAAGAAATTTGTACCTGATGATGCCGTAGATGGGCGAAACGCGTTGTACCGTTAATAAATTCTGTGGAAAAAATACCAAGTGTATTATTTAGTGTTGATACTAAATACTTCCACAAAGTAAAGCCTGAAACCACAGTGTAAATTATTCGGAAATGAATTGTTGGTCCCTACTTTCATAAAGTAGAGCACTTCGAGATTAAGAAGTCTTGAATGTGTTCTAAATGTATGAAAACCGCGAGAGGGAAGCTGGAACGTGATGTGCAAAGAAAGGTAAAACCGCCGAGACATGCAGATGAAGTGCAATAGTGGATTGGGAGGAGGGGTGAGGGAGGGGTGTTAGGGGTGGGGTGGGAGGAAGAAGGTAGGGGAGTACGGGGAGGGAGGGAGGGAGGGAGGGAGGTGGCAGACAAAATGGCGAGGCGGCCTAATTGGGAGGAGCACCTCGGCGATGGCTGGGCAATGGGATCGGGCGGGGAAAGGTTTTTAACGGGGTTTGAAGGGGAGGGAGAGAGCTCTCTCCACGAATTTAAAACGTGTCTCGGAATTTTGCAACTGGATTGGGAGAAAAGGAGCGAACTGTTTTCTCTTTTCATTCTAATTAAATAGGACGAATAGGCGACTGAAGCAGTTGGTCTGTTGACAAGTCTTTCTTTGGCACGATAAGCGGGCGGGAATTATCTCGAGCTCATCGTTTTAAACGAAGCTACTCCAAATATTGGAATTGTGACTAAAATATACGTTCCTAGTTATTTAATTCGAAAACACTCTTTCCTTCCCCAGCCCGTAACAAATGACCCAGACGTGAGTATCCAGAAAAGTGCTCATTTTGGACTTGACTTTGATTACGCATCACACATCGTAAACTCCAAAAATTGATGTGGGGTATTTTGGCTTTCTGGACTTACCAATGATGTCTCAAATTAAAGAAACCGAAGGATTATATTTGTCGGAAAATTAAACATTATCTAATTTGGGTGCAGCTTTAGCAGAATGCTCATACCAAAAATACCGATGGTGATTGTAAAGTGACGAAAACACTCAAGTGTGATAATTTTGAAAACCACCAATGATATATTTTTCTAAACGATACAAATTTCTAACCCTTATGAACCAAAGTGCACCACAAGAGGATTAGAATAAAGTTAATATGTTTTTAAAAATTCATTACAATTACGTACCTCTGGGAGAACTTCTAAATATCTAACACAGTGCAAATAAAGTAACTTCTTTAGCACTTCAAAAATGTATCAAGTTTACTATTAGTTCTTTACAATTTGAATTTTCTAATAGAAAAGGGAAGGAAAGAATATATTTTGCAATATTTGAAATGAATTTCGAATTGTTAGACTAATGATTGGTATTTTGGTTTTGTCTTACACCTGATAAATTTAATTTTTTAATTCCATAATAACCTACCTAATGTAGGTGGATAAAATATAGAGCTCTTGATTACGTAACCGAATACTTTGAAGAATCAAAGTAGCACTCCCGTCCACCGGACGGAGGCCTTAATGTCCGTGGACGTCACCCATATACCTCCTGTCGTCTCCGCCTATATTGTCCCGAACAAACTTACTCATTTAGTAAATTTATTAAAAACCAAAGAGATGCGTAAACACACCGGGTAATTTGAAGTGGGTCTACCTCCCGTGTACTGGGACACTAACACGTTGATGGGAAACTCATCACTACGCCAAACTTTAAGCACTTAGCTGCAGACTCATTAACGTGATATTTCCAACGCTCCCTCTCCTCACCCCTATCCTCTCCCTAACTGCGTACTCTTCTGCCGAGACTCTCTTCCTGCATGCAACCCCTCCCTTACGCACACCTCCCTGGCACTCCCCTCCATACGCCACCAAATTTAACCCCCCCCTCCAACTCCCTTCTCCATACACCGCTCACTCACTTTGACTCCTAAAACTTGGCGAGGCAAGCGTTGGCCAGGGCGGGCGGCGAGGCGACGGGCCCCGGGCATCATTCATCGCTCCGCGCCCCAGCGACGAGGTCAGTTCCTTCGCACATAGCGGCGGAGTGGACGCCGGTTGGCCGGCGGCGGGCTCCCTTCCTCTTCCCCACCGCTTCCTCGGCCATCGAGAGTCGCTGTCCTTCCCCATCTGCGGTGAACGATCGCTGGGAAGGAGCAAGAAGGAGAAAAATCATATGTGCCACACTCTTCTATAAGTGAATTACTCCCTCCTCGTAATAGTAATATTTTCAGAAAGAACTGCAGTGTTTTTTTTCACCCTTGTAAATTTGAAAAGGATGATAGCTTCGAAAAAAGAATCTTAAAAGGGAGGCGGGAGACTACAAAAAAGAGAGTCACGAATGTTCATTACTCATCGTTCCCTCTATTTCTCTAACAATAATAATAAAGTAAAAAAAATAAAAAGTAATCAATATGGGTAGTCGATATGGTACTGTCAGGTACAACGTTATAGTTGAAGATAGCTAAGCAAAAAAGCCGAAACCCGTGTTGTCAAATTAATATAAAGTGGACAGGACACTATTAATTGCAGTACCATATGTTGAGCTCAAAACATTCATACATAGATTCACATGACAATATTCCCTTTCGGGGTAGAAAAGTGAAACTCCTAGTTTTTGCAATGTATTAAAAAGATAAAACGTAATTTATAAAAAAACTACACTTTTTCCTGATACTCAAAGGCAGAGTGGAAACTAACAATAATATCTACGTCACCACCAGCATGATCATTTAGGCATGCGGTAATATATCAACCCTGTGATGCCAAGCTGAGTTTGTATAATATGCACCATGAATGGGAAATTTGTATAATATGTTCTCAATGATTGCTGCCGAAATGGTTTCGATAGTGGAACACTCAGGAAACATCTATTGATGATTCAGCGCTTACGCATTCTGCCATTACGTACCTCATAACCGTATCTACTTCGGTTACTTAATTCTTCGATTACTTAATTCTAATGAACGAAAAAACATTACGATTAAAATTATTATCAATCTTAATAATCGTAATCTCAGTAGTAAATTCTTTCATAATGAAAGAGTTCCACAAAGTTAAGCCTGGAACTATTTGTTAAATTCATAGATATGAACTGTCAAAACAACCGCAAGTCTGTTTCTTGAATTTATATGCAAACAAAAAATCAATATATTTACCAGCTCCTTGAGGTCTTATCAATTTTTTGTTGTTGAAGGATATTTGGGAATTCAAGGAAAACAGAATGAACGCAATTATAATTATAAACTGCCATTGACCTAGCAACACCGACGCACTGGGTTATTTAAATCTTAGTCATTCCACTATTTTCACACAGCCAGGCATTTAAAGATTTGATTGGCGTTTATATGACATTGAGAAGTAGGTTTGAGCAAGGGAGGTGATGATAGGTCTATGAATCACAGTTTTGCATTTTCTTTAAAATCTACCTGCTGATTTTTTGGCGTTAGTGACGGAGTTGAGACACCTATACGAGCATTTGTTTTGAAGTAACTAGATTCAATCTTATCAAACTTGAGTGTAAAATTAACTAAAATCCATTGAGTACTTGGTAACGAAGCCTCTATTGAAAATATGTATGGGTATTATATTTAGACACGAGTCAATTTACATGATGATAGTATTGTCACTAAGTTCTACCAATCTAATATTCTTCCAAGCCTCTGGTAAAATGTAGTATCTTGCAAAACCGAGAAATAAGTGTGATGCCCCTCCTTCTATCCTATTTGCCATTTTTTTTGGAACGGAGGAAAACGAGAGCAAATAGCATTACTTATATGCGCATTGTCGCCGAGGGCAAAGAAGTCGTAAAGGGTTGGACTTGCATCTCCAGCACTTTCCTTTCCGGGATCCCAGCTCGAGATTCCCAAGGCACGAGTTTTTTCTACGCTTTCTTGCCCGAGAAAGAAAGGCTTCCTCGAGAACGAACTATTGGCCTTTCCGAATCCGTACGCTTTTACCTTTCACCCTTACGGCTATTTATTTCTTTTTCCAGCTCCAGCTTTAGCGTTTCTTTGCCATCACTCCGTCGAAACACAGAGAAGGCGGATGGTCTGGGGGCTAGCATTGCCGCCCCGAACTTGGCCGTGGAAGGCCAATCCCTCGCACCTTTGTAAGAGTTCTCGGGAGGGATTGGCTACCGCCTCACCATCACACTTGAATGGGTTTCTTTCCCATTCCCGAGATACACGGCTCATTCCTCCATCAATTATGCAAGCCCTGGATAACAGGCAGGAATCTCGTTTTCCTTCTCGTGAGTCAGTTTAGCGTACTTTTTGACGTTCAATGTGAAAAGTGGCGATAAGACCTTGGGGATATTATGTAAGAACAGATTTATTAGCTAAATGTTACATCAATTAGGGCATGTTTGTGAATGCCATTCGTGTTGCGACTTGATCTAATGTCACTGCAAAATACACGAGAACGAAGCAATATATAATGAGTTGATAGTCTAATTTGTTTCACGTATAGAGGTTAAATAATTTAAATAACTTTTTATGAAATTAAGGTGAATGCAGTTATGTTACGCATTTCATAAGAAATGTATAACCTTATCAGAAAAACTGCTGGGTAGGTTTAAAAATAATCGAAAAAATAACTTTTAACGTATTTCATTCAAAAGAAGTGTCCAATATTATAAGCCAAACTCGATAAAGCACTTCGTTAAAAGATAATTTCAGAGTAAGGTATTTATAGCTTAAGCCGAACAAGAATTTTGCAAAATCAATTTGATAGATTTCCTTAGCAATGAACATTTGACCAAAGAAGTCATCTAATCGGCCCAAATTATTTCAAATTAGAGTAGCATGCTTCCACAGGCCATGTAATGAATTTCTTTCTTATATCTTCCTAATAGCAGATTTTTAATTTAATTGAGATGCTGAACTAATAACTAAGAGATTCATATTGGCATACTATCAAAAAGGCCTATCCAATTAATGTTTCGAAAATTTAATGGCTCAAGATAATATACCTGCTTCTGTGATTCTGGTATGATTTATACAAGAAAGAAAAAACATTTAAGTTCAGCGGTCACCGAGAAGGAAACGATATTAACATATAAATGTTGTTTTGTTAATACAAACTGTCAGATTACGTTTCGAAAGTAACAAGTTAGGCGCACAAGCTGTAATCTCTTTGAATTTAAATTTCTCAGAAAAACACACTCTCATTATACGAATTAACTTTAGTGTTATGTATGTGAGGAATACAAAAACTACCGAAGATTTTTACAGAAGGAAATAAATAATTTGCGGCAATATCAAGCGGGACCTTTTTCGGTTCATGCGTAACAGGAGAGTAGCTAAACATGTCGTCGCTGGCCATGCGCATTCGTCACTTGATATTTCCAAAACGAGGGAGATGCAACAGGCGTCACACCTCTTTCGTCACAAAATATGGGTGGGTGGTCCTCGTACCAAGAACAACAGCGCCGCGCTGTGTCAAAATTTGAAATCCGCCGTGGCACCACTGTGGGCCAAGGGGGAAGCCTTGAGAATAACTGATGTCGATTGACCACAGTTACACGAAAGCCTTGATCCGCACCATTGGTCTGCGAGAACTTCACACCATTTCACACAGCACTGCACAGATGTAGGGAGACATTCAAGCGACAAATATAAAGTACTGATAGCACTTCTAGCCACGGAGCACCGTATAGGTTTTCAGTTACCACTAGTAGCTGGTCTTCAGTGGGATAATTGCTGGAATCGCCTGGAAAGATCCTACTTAGTGTCTCCAGCTCGCGTCAACAGAAGGATAACACCGATGGATGTTGGATGCTCGTCTCTTCTTGGTCCTCGGGAACTTCCGTGCTTACCTTTTTTTCAAGTCTTCTGATCGGCGGTGCTCTCAGCGTAGCGGGTTCCATCCTCACCCAGCGTGCGGACAGGAAGTCGGTAGCGAGGCGCAAACACACGAATGTCCGTGAGGTCAACGGGATCAGCCGGACGCTGCCACCCTGCCGGACAGTCGACTTCTCCTCACGCGACAGGCACACATACACACACCGACCGTTGTCCAACATAATCGTAAACCTCCCTCCTTCCCCACCCTATACCACTTGCCCACCTCCCCCCCTCCTACCTCCATTACCTCACTCAATCCCCTCCCCTTCCCCATTATCTACACCACACATACTCCACCCCGGTAGTATTGCGATCACCCCGCCGGACAATCACCAACCGCACCACGCAATGGAGCAAGCACCTCGTCGTCGCCAATGCGGCACGCTCGCACGAATAAAACTTGCGTCTGTTTGGTGGCCAAAACTCGACCTCCTCCTCAGGACTACTCTCTCCTCTCCTCCTCCTACCTCTCATACCTCCCCCTCACTCTCAGAAAAAGGAGTGAGCTGCCCTCACAACCCATCCCCTTAACTCCTTCCTTGAAACCCTCAACCCCCACCCCACAACATTTGACTATACATCTCCTCCCCCTCCTCACTCCTAAAAGCCGCAGCGGACCGGATCTAGTCCAGAGGTCCAGCGGGAGTGAGAGAGAAAAAGGCAAAACCTACTCCAATGCCAACCCCCCTCCCGTCCCGACGCAACAATTCCACTTTCCCACGTGCGTGTGTTAGTGCAACATGCCCGGCTTCCTCTCGGCTATTTTTCCCGGGGGCTAAGGTTTTTGGTCGGGTGGGGGGGGAGGGTGGAAGGGCCATAGGGATGGTTTAGGAGAAGGGGGGGGAAGGGATGTCGCAGAATATCCGTAGAGATAGAGGAGGGACCCTTTTTAGGGTTAAAAAGGAGAGGAGGTCTACTTTCGTTGAGGGACACCGTATGACCCTTGCTTGGTCCGTCCATTCCCTCGCAACCCTTCGACTCACCGGCTCTTCCTTTGCCTGCCTACTCACTCATGGCCTCGTTTCAATCCACATATGTACGTACTCATCCCGCCACTATCCGATCTCACCAACCATCCCTCCCCCCACACTCGCATTACCTCACGGCCAGCCGAACCTTTTTTAGTCAAATTGTGTCCAGTTCAGGTTTTCATTCATTCGTTGCTGCGGAGAGCTGGCTCCAACAGGTTTTTGGGACCTCTTTTTTTTCTAATTCGCGTCGCCAGGGGTCCGATCCCTTTATCTGTCCTCCTTCCCCCCGCGATTCTTTCGTTCCTATTATCCCTTCTCTTTCCCGTCATTTTCTCCTTCCCCTCCACTTTCTGCTCCTCCTTTGCCATTCTCCTTCCTCCACACTTCTGCCTTGCGTTTGTCTTTTTACCTTTCAATGGGGGAATCATTTTTCTCCTGCACGCGTATTGGAATCCCTCTCTTCACAGCCGAAAAGAATGAGTGCCTGAAACGAGGAGCACTCTTTGAACGGTGTTCAAAGCAAGAGCTTGCTTACCCAGGATTAAATTGCAGGATGACACAGTACGAGTTGGAATCATGTTTGGTTTTCCGAGGTTTCTTTGTTTACCTTTAAATTCGGTTTTATTAGTTTATGTAAAACACATAAAAACAGCGTACGCATATTTTAATTCCATAAAACGTACTACTTGTACTGCAATAAAATATAGTAGGTGAATACTTATTTCACTTGCATGATAATGGAACGCCTACGGAAACGGAAGAGACGATAAGGTCACCCAGCTGGTGCTTGTCTGCGAACAAATACACCACATAAAATACTCTGCTAATTTCCCAATGTACTTCAGTTGAAAACTATAACTTCTATATTTGCCCCTTCGGCAATGTTCACATGCACGGAAAAATTAGCCAACATTGTCATTTGATTGCCCTTGTTTAATATCAGGCCGGTGATTTTATACAGTGCATTTATTTATTAAACGCAAAATGTTTTAAAGCACTTAGAATTGGTCAGTACTTACTGTTGTTTAGATTTCTGCATAAAAAAATTCAATTTCTACGCATAAATGCTGATTTACGACCTAAAAGCCTACAAGAATTGCATGAATCCGTTCCTCCTCCCAAATTTCAAACCGATAGAGACCTTCTAATGACCATTCGCCAAACAGAAGCTTCTCTTCCGTCGACAACGGTCACCGTTCTCAGCGGCGGCGGCCGATCCGACGCTCAGATGGGCCATGTGGCCAGCTCATGCGGCAACTTTTGTGGTCATCGGCTATTAAATCGGGACATCTGGTGCCTTGAAGGACCCATGGAGAACATATCGGCCAATTACGGAGCAAAAGATAGGGGCAAAGCGGGGATAAAAATTACCCGGGAAGCGGTTAGTGGATAAAGGGGAAACTTAAGTATGAACCTTGATGGAGTTCACCTTCTGTTCATTGGGTAAATATATCGACACTCTCCTTTATATACCTGGTCATGGCATTTCAAAATGGACTCTTCTTTATTTTTACCACGGCAATTCGGTATTTTTTAAAATTCAAACTTTATAATATAAATTTAATTCCTAAGTTTATGATTATATTTTGGCAGAACATGTGTACCTATCAATAAATTAAATTTCAATATCAAAAGGCCACTGAGTTTACACTGCTTCAACTGAAGGAAACTCATTTTATTAATAAAGCATGTACACAAATCAATTTCTTTCGTGGGGTAACTTAGTGCCACTTTCAACGGCATCCGTATAACATATATTTACAAAACATAACTTTCTGATACAATTTTCAATGCACAGCAAGGGATATTGGCCATATTTAATTCTATGACAATTTCATTTCATTGAGCAAAGCTAATCTAATTGGTCAATTAATATTTAGTTATTAGAGCAAAAGCGGCTAAAAATATGCACTTTATTTATGAATAAGGCTTAGTATTAGGGTATTTGCATCGTAATGTAAATAGCTTCTATGTTTTATGGCCTTAGTGAAGCGTTAAATATTGTTTTAGCTATTTGTTTGAGCTTCTACAGAGGCCCCATAAAGGCCTTTTTGAGCGTGTAGTCCCTGAGGCTTACTACCGTCTTCGCTGTCACCATACTCTACCAGTAGAGTAGGCAGTAAAGGCAGGGTAAAATCAAAGACTACTAATTGATCAAAAGGTTATTTACTGAATATTTCTAAAATAAACATAGTTTTATTACCTACTAGAAAGTTCTCAATAATTTATTGAAAATGCATTCAGCTAATTCTTACACGGATATTGGTTCTCAAACCTCCTTCTCTCAACCCTTGAGGCTTGGCAGAATGCGTTCTTCTTCCGGAGCATCTTCTCTCTTCATCCGAATCTTTTCAATGCTACCTCTTCTTCCCCTCTTCCCTCCATGCTTCACCTCTTTCACTTAATTAGAACGAGGGGGGGGGGGGCGGAAGAATGGGAATCGGGAATCGTGAGAAGGTGAATATTGGAAAGGAGGCACGGAAGGTTCAGGCACTTATTTTTCATCGTACACGGACGGAGAGAAAAGAGTGGGTACATATGTATAACGGAGAGGAGAGCTGGTGGAAGAGGGGGAGGCTGGGGGCGGCGGGGGCGGGAGGGGGACTCGGGGATGGGGCGGATGGACAGATGGGCTGGTCGTTTATCGTCCGAGCGAGCATCAGCTTTGGCCACTTCCCCTCTCTTTGGCTCCCTTTCCTTCTCCACGTGCCCACCCCTTCTCATCTCTGACCATCTCTTCGCCCACCCTCCCTCCCTCAACCACCCCCTCCTCATTACCCGCGCCTTTTTTCTGCAAGCCCCCCGAATCTCTTTTCCTCTTTCTTCCTCTCTCTTTCTCCTCTTTGCATCAGTTTCTCATCTCCTCCGTAAGTTATCCTGCCTCCTTCCTCCCTGTCCCGCAGTCATCGTAAAGTTCTTTCTTTCTTGCTCCTTCTATACTTCACCCATGGATTCATCCGTACTCGAGAACCTAATGCATTCCACACGCTCTAAACTTTGAAAGTACCTTTTTTCTCGTTCCTCTTTTTCTGTCCTTCACATCTTCTCTCGTTGGAATATGGCAAATTTAATATGTTTGTCATTAAATTGACACCTCAATCGATGTATGCACCAATCGAATCGATTTTAACAATAAAGGGTTCGGTTGTTACGACAAGTTTTACCACACTGAACCTGAGAGGACGTTCTACTCTGATTTATTTGATTCTCCTAACCCCGGAATCAATGAGAAAGGTTTACTAAACTATTATGTCTAACCCAGTCGCATTTTCCCCCTACTTTATTCCCGTCTGAAAACCATCGAGAAATTGATCTCTTTTTCAGTTTTCCATCTCCTCATGAAACACCCATTATCGAAAATTAGTTATATTCAACTTACTCTTTACATTAAACACATCTATTTAGTCTCTTTTTAACGGTAGACTGACGGAATATAACGAAAAATATTTGTTGCTGCTAACCATTTGGAGATCATTTAGAAAGAAAAGGGGAGTGGGAATCTCAAATTTAGTTTTTCATTCCCTAGGAGTTGTGACTTGGAATGATGTAGTTAGTATAGTGATAAGGAATGAATTGTTCGCTGGAGTTAATGTAAAATAATGTCATGTTGGATGTAAGCCTGTCCAAATTCAGTGGAATGAAGATTTTGGAACCTAGAAGTTATTGCGAGGCTAGGAAAAAATGTTATGATGATTTGAAAAGGAATAATTTTCGTACATGCTTGAGATTACGTTTCTTACCATCACTCAAAGACTCGCAGAAATGAATTATGTAGACGAATCAACATCGCCACTCTACGGATGAACACCGTACTGGTAGATAACTATGAGCGTTACCTATGACCTACAGCAATTGTATGGTCTTTCATTTTATAGGCCGAAAATTATTTTATCTCCACAGAAACCATTAAATACTCATAATTTCCATGCATGGAGCCACATGAAAGCATTAAGTATGTACATGATCATAGGCCGAGAAAAACATATTTTAACCATGCACATTTTGTAAATTATAAACCATTGGTCACTAATTTTGCGTAAATGCATTACAAATCATCAATCTACGCCCTAATGAAAGAATATCTTCTTGAGATTAGATAAAAAATTTATTTGCTTGCCTTATTTACGACGTGTGATCAATTTTCTACTATGTTTATTTATACACAATTATTTAAATGAATTAACTTACATAGCTTGACTTATTACTTACTTAGATAGCTCAAAAACTATGTACTAAAAGATGGTTTTATTAATCTTCAACAACTACTGCATTAAATTAATTGAAAACTTTTTTTGTGGATAATGTGAAATTTCTTTGCGTGTTGGTGGTTTGATGTACGAGCGATTATTTCATTTTTCAGGCATATATGTTTAATTGAAATGCTAAAATTGATATATGATTGCAAAATTGCTTTACCTACGATGGTGTTTGATTCGTTGTTACATCTCACCCCCCTACCTTCCCCTCGCCCCTGTCTCGGTTCTTTTCCTTACTGATCTTTCCCCGAGACTCGGATTATCCCTCCATTATGCCCACTCACTGCCATCCGCCGCCTTCCGGAGGGCGGGAGGGAAGTAGGTGTCGGAGGGGAAGGGGAACCGCGGGGAATTGAAAGGAGGAGAGCAGCCGACGAAGGCGGCGGGAGCGAGGTTTAAGGGGAGGGTTGGGTCAGTGTGCCGAGGGTCGTGCGACCCTGGTCCGGCCAGACCAGTTTGTCGCGGGAGGAGCGGAGGGGGGAGGGGGGTTTTCAGGGTCCCAGAGTCTTCGGGACGGGGAGTGTGGGTCAGAAGAGCGTCGAGAGATAGAGGGGGCTTAAATATAAAAGGACCTTGGAAGGAGAAGGGTTTTGCATGCGAGTGGCTGAACGTTCCTCCCTTGGGAGTTCGGACTGAAAGAGTTTAGCCGAGAGACGGCCGGATGGTGAGACAAGAGGTTAGGTGCTGATCGATGTGAAAAAATTAGCAAAAAAATTAGTGCAAAGGTTTAGTAGGAGGAGAAAGAAGGAATACAGGTTTGGGGAGAGGACTGGAGGGGACTTCTAACGACGGAGGAGGAATACGGGATTGGTGAGGAGGACCATTTTAAAATAGACACCTCACGGAACTTCTCGAGACCCTTCAAGACCGTTGAATTGTACAGTACGCAAGTGAGGGAGCAACGGACAAGGAAGTGTGAGGAGGGGGAGAAATGTCTACGGACAAGTTATTGAGAGCACTAAATGTACGATATGTGTCTGGTTTACCATGTCATTTTATTTGGCGTGTAAAGTCAAGCAAAAATCTTATGCTTAAGAAATTTAACGAAATGTAATTTTTATCAACTGAAAGCCGGCTGGCTATTCTATCCTGCTCGCAGGATGCTTTTGAATGTGTCAGATATAATTAAAAATGTATGAAAACAGATGAGGGAAAACTAGTCGCATCATCTGATTGTGAAAGTATAAAAAAATAAATAAGAGTATAACTTGCTAATGATCAAATAAGGAAACAAATGTCAACACTGGACCCAAAAGCCGTCATTAGGGTGAAAAACAATAATTTTTACAGGGACCATATGTGTGGATTCACTGCGCTTAATTAGTTGAAGTTAATAACTGCTGGATTAGAAATGCATTAGGTGAAAGGGGAAGATTAAGCATTTATGCCGATTACCAAGTCCTATATTCATCTGTAGGTACATCAGAAGCTTGATTCAAGTTACTCATTTAAAATTATATCCAAAGAAAGCGGAAGCAATTGCCCTCAGCAATGCGACTCCTAGATAGGAAGATAAAGGGTTTGGTGATAGAAACATCTTAGAATTGAATGCACGCAAGAATGAAAGCATAAATTATCCAAGGGTAGGATTCGTCGCTATTAAAATATTTTACTTTAGCAAATTTTGAGGATACCGGGACTAGCCACGGTAAAACCTTTTATGGAGTCACCCAGAAGCTCACGGAAATTATGTGATACGTATTTACTTCGTTTTCTAATTCCTCTTTTTTCTAATTCCTAATTTTACTTCGTTTCATTAATATGCAGAATGATCGGACTTTTCAGAAGTCAATATTGAGTGGTTACTCTGGATTTTCAATTTACTATGTCATGAATACCAGAAGGATTTATGTACTAAAAGCAGGAACAAGTTCAATAAACAATGGCAGAACGAACAGATAAAAACCTAAAAAAGGAAAACATTTCAACCCGCTTTGGCACCGTGCGAAATCTCTAAGATATATTTCCATCGGCAAAAGATAAGTATCGACCGTTAGAGTCAGACGGATAGTATGATGTACCATACAGCTTCTGAGGAAGTTATGTGAGGCAAACCTGTCAACCTCTACGATCTAAGATTTTTGAATACAAGATAGACGTAAAAAACAGACAGTGACATCTCCAATTATCGGGCATTTTATATCGAAATAGGGGCAAAAAAATAGAATGTGAAAAATTCAAAGGCATTGGCAAGAAAATAATTTTTTCTACCCCACTTCATTTGCGAGTCTATAGAGATAGCGAAACGGCCCAATACAGTGATGACGACTTTCAACTCTTTCACTCTAGGAAACGCCTCCTGACCAGACAACATGTAACGTTGGACGCCACCACGGCCAACAGTGAAAAAGATAAAGGAGGCAGCGGTGGCAAAGGATGTAGACAATAACATACCAATGGCTGCCGCAACCAGAGAAAAAAATCTTCGATCTGCAACGGCTGCAATACTCGACGGCCAAAACATGCGAATACATTACGTGTACAACTTGATTTGCTCTTTACTGCAACGCGAGAGACACGTTGAGACGAATATGCTGAACGCTATATTTTCTTACGCAGTCATTTCACAATCTCTCATTACCGTAGATTTATTTTAAGGTAATATTAAGTTTTTAAAACTTTATTACGATTTAAACGGTGGGTTTTATCACAATTTCGCAAAACCAAGTCCGTGAAGTTAATAACCGAATACATGCTGCTCAAAGTATTCCTTCAAAAATATTTATTTCTCTATCTTTTAATCAATGGAGAAGAAGCACCTATCTCGAATGCCTACAGGTTAATTTAGGTCGAAAGTCGGTTTTTTATAGATTCGACAGTCTCTGTCATTATATAGTGGAACAGCATTTTATTACTTAAATAAAACTGCAGTAGTTGTACTGTCCACTTAAATATTAATGTAAAATATTATACAACACGTGTTTCGACGCTTAGGACATCGTAATCAGGTCTACCTGGTCAGGTAGACCTGATAGGACTTTTCAGAAGTCAATATTGAGTGGGTACTCTGGATTTCCACTCCACTATGTCTTGAAATCCAAAAGGATTTATGAACTAAAAGCGGGAACAAGTTAAATAAACAATGGCAGAACGAACAGAACAAAACCTAAAAAAGGAGGTCAGGTAGACCTTTTGTCTCTGGTCAGGTGCACCTGATGATGACGCCCTAAGCGTCGAAACACGTGTTGTGTAATATTTGACATTAAAATTTAAGTGGACAGTACAACTACTGCAGTTTTATTTAAGGTTTTTTATAGGTACCTATGTGAATAAATTATTTTCTTGTCGTTCCAAACGAAACTACTTTTGAAGAATTCAAGTTAAAATGTCATGTCCATTCATCGGCTAAAAAATATGATTTTTCACTCAAATTCGCCTATGGACGATATTTTTAAACATTTCCGTTTCTCAAAGCCAAACTATGGTATTGAATAATACCAAAAAATAAGCCCTTTAATCACTTTGAATCCAAAAACCTCACTACCTAGTCCCGCATCTGAACTTAAACAGTTTCAAGCCAGTTATCTCACATAACCTGCTTGGTTAACATGGTTGTCTCAGAAAATATCTTTATGTAGAGACCGTCCCCATGCACTCGTCTGCAGCACATGAGAACCTCATTGTAAAGAATGGTGGAGGAATTTTTTACGAATCGTTACGTGACAATGCCTCAAACGGCATTCTGATACTCAGGCGTCCAAATGAAAGCTCGAGGCCACAGAATGGATTTAATGTCATCGGAGGGGATCGGAGTGATCTCCCCTTCCATTTCACAGACGTAGATTCTCCTACTCTCTTTCTTCAGTGTTTCTTTTCCTGCTCCTCCCGATCTAGTTCTTTCTCTAAGTCTTCTTTCTCACGATATATTCCCGATCAATCACTCCCGCATCCCTTCGAGGGAGGTATAGCCCATTGGATGGCGGCGGCGAAATAATAAGAAATGAAAAGCGAAGAGGAAAGGTAGTAGCAGTTTCTGTCGAGAGGGCCGGAGGGTTTAGCCAGTGGCAGCGGGGGATAAGGAGAGGAGACTGGGGTATTGGGACACGAGAGGGGGAAGGGGGGAGAGTAGGGATAAGGGACGTGGATAAAGAGTGGGGACGAGAGGTGGGTGGTTGAAAAAATACCACCGGACTTGTTGCACCTCTTTTTCGAGACGACGGTTGACAGAGGGGTCTGCGGGGGCAAAAGGAGACGATGACCGGGGGGAGTTGGCAGCCTCCCCCCCTGTAGGCGTCAGGGGGGGGGGGATGAGTGGACCCCGAGGTCCGAGGGGGAGTGAGTTGCATCACGGTTCGCCGGTGGAGGGGATTCTACGGAGGCGGTGGCGCCGCGGGCGGGGGATTGTGGAAACAGGACGCTATTACGGGGGAGAGCAATTGTCGAGTTGTGCGATTGAGATACGTGTGTTTGTCGAGTGATGGCGTTGTGTGCCGTAAAAGGGAAGGCGAGCACTATTTCCATAAACGGTCGTCGCTTCTGAGGTCTATTTACATCACTGAAACAATCTTACTGCAGTTACCTCTTTTTAATATCTGCACAATACTTTTTTTTATTTGGGGGCTTATGCTGATCTTTTTACAAATTTTGGGCCATAGAAATAATGTATTGCGAAAACTATTACATATTTAGGAATTCTTCTCCGGATCTGCACCAGGTAATTGGCTTCATATTGGCCGACGTTTCGGAAAACGACTTTCAGAGGAGATTTCAAAAGAACATCAGCCAATCATACGACACCTGAGCTTAATTGTTGGACTCGTCAAACGGTCAATTCAGTTCCGTGTATAATCCTACACAGAGAGAGCAACACGTCTTGAAAATGGAAAACAAGTCGTTTTCCGAAATGTCGGCCAATATGAAGCCAATTACCTGGTGCAGGGCCCGAAAAGAATTTCTAAATATTATTCACCGGGAAAAATTTAAATCGTAAACTATTACATAGTTACTCTGCTATTACTCTTGACGTTATTCCCACTCCTATAAAAAAAAATCTAAAGAACTTTCTTTATGCAAGGGCTCCTGCATTTCTGGCGTTGGTAGATATGTAGTAGCCTTCGATATATTATGAATTTATCTTCATCATAAATTTTTACTAATGAGAAATTATTAGTTCCGCAAGCTGAGAGAGCACGGATGATTAAATGGGATGGGCTGAATAAATCAAAATTAACTTTTTCCATTCACTCAAGCAAGTGAAACAGCATTCATAAAAACTGTTGTTAGTTACTTCCTGTCGAACAGGTATAACAAAACTTTTGGAAAAACACATATCAAAGGAATAACCGGGCCATAATGCTAATCAATACACTCCGCCGTTTAAAAAACTAGAAGATTGAGCAATTTAGAAAAAAGTTGTTTAGTCTGTATTTGTCATTCTCCGAAAAAGATTGAACCCTTTTGTTTGAAGTTAAAACGTTGGGAGACGGTGTTGAAATGAGAATCATTTCCAGATAAGAAATAAAAAAAAACATCCCTAAGAATAAATCATGCACCCACCTATGCCTCCCTTATCGGCGGGATCAGTCCAAGACGTCTATCTCCGCGAAACCATCTTTCTTTTCCCGAATATATGCCATCGGGCGAACCACTCTTGCCGTCGCCGCCTCTACCCGTCCCTCCTCCCGCCGAAGTTACATCCTCATAGACGACTGCCGCTTCCACCGTCGGTCCCCTCTCCACCGCTTTCCCACGAGACCGCTCTCCTATAAGTTTTTTTCAGTCTCGCCTATTCTTCTATCCTCGACGCGAGTCCAGCATGTCCAGCGCTACTAGTTTACCTCTGCTCCGACGACGTTGTAATTTTTTCATTAAGTGTTCCACCCCTCTGCCATCCGTCCCTTTCCAGGCCTTCCCTTGCCTTGAGGAGGCATCCCTGCCGCTCACTGGAGGCATCCGTGCGGGACCACCAACGTCCGTACAACCCTTCCTTGCGAGGGTTGATTTTTTTGGTTCGCGCAGACCCGGGACGATAGGCGAGGAGAGGGGTCCCTCTTATGTGTTGAGGGATAGGAAACGCCGCAGGGTGAGGATCTCTGTGGGGTTGAGATGGGGGCATTGCCTGGTTCGGGGGTGGTCGGCGGTGTGAGGCGGTAGAGGTGGATGTCCTATCCATGGTCTCATTGACCTGGCGGGACGGAAGGGTAGTTGCTAAAGCGTGCAATGATTGGTCAAGGGGGGTGGGGCTGGGAAGGTATTACCGTGAGGGGGGTGTGAGGGGAAAAAAGAGTTGAGGCCCGGAGAGGCAGGCCGGGGTGAATGGAACGAGACCGGAAAATTCAGCCTGGTTCCTTGCGTTATTAAAAAAATCCTTGCACATGGTCAGTTTTTTCCATTGTTAGGCGGTGAGAGGGAAAATTTTTATGGAATTTTCACAGCTCGGTGAAAGGGCACCCCACACCCTGAGCCATCTTTCCCTTCGGGGCGATTTCCTTTTTTTTGAGGGATTTCTTTTCCCTCCCGCGTTTTTTTGAGGAAACTGACCAACTGCTTCGGCGAGGCAGCTGCTTTATGAGCCGCCTCAGAACCCCCTCACGGAGAGTGTCGATGAAATGTCGATGGATGATCGGCATCATGAAATATGTTGCCTCATCCCATTGCGCCTGCTTTCTGATGGATTTTTCACCCTTCATGTTTTGCCTCATCAATAACGTACTTACTTGTATTATAGGTTCTTTTTTATAGCTCGACAAAAAAATTCAATTTAGGTGCAAGGAATGAATTTTCCATAGACTTAGTTTTCATCATTTTGAATTGATAGTATTTTGCGTGTGCATACAAATATAGGCATCGTGTCTCATATATTACCCGCACTGAAGGTTAATATTGGCTAGGGATAATGATGATGTCATACGTATAATCAATCAGAAATATTAGCATTATATCCTAGCCCTAGTTGAATTAGTATTTAATACAAGTATAAAAAAAACATTTTTTGTAAATAATATTTCATAATATTTAGGTATATAAGGTCCCTACTTCCCATTGACAAATAATCGTTAATTTAATTTAGACGTCATATTTAAAAAGCAAATGAGTTACCTTAAATCGGTATCCTCTTCGATACATGATGTAGACAGGGACTAAACGCAATGGTTAAATAGCAAATGAGGAAAAATATCAGAACTCAGAGAAGCATAAATTAATTCGTTTAAGTGATTTTATTTTTATTTTTTAGAAAGCAATGGTATACGACTTGCGTCAAAATTTTATCCTCAATGTGAGTGCGTGGCAATACTCTATCAAGTATTATTTCCATGAAAAATATTAAGGACACTTTTTACTGAATGCCTTTAACACTTCAATGAAATGAGGCTACCTATACCCTTGTGCATGCTGGCATGAAGGCAGATTTTTTGCCCCTTTCGGAATGGGTCTTGTTTTTTTATATTCTCGAGATGCAAATGAATGGTATTCGGTGCAACGTAGGGTCTGCCGTGGAGGCATTCTTGTACAGACGAGGAGGAAAAGACGGGGACCTTAAGACCTTTAGGGGACATGAAGCAGGACTGGCCCGACCGGTCAGCGGGCATTCCCTCACTCCCTTCACTTCCCACGCCCCCCCCCTCCCCTCTCTCCCCCTCCCTTCACCTCTCCCCTCCCCCTCGATTGCTCTGTGTGCTCGGAAGGGGCTGTGTTTTCTTTTTCGCTCATAGATCCTGTGGAGTGGGTCTCCGATATCCCATACCCACGCGTGAACCTTGCCCATGCCATCTCTTGAGCGTATTTTTCTATTCCTCCATGAGAAACTAGCTCAAGGTGTCCTGTGCAGCAGCGTACGTTTCTATTCCCAGTCGATGTATGCATATATATTTCAAACGAGTTGATACCTTTAGCGTCAAGACTTGAGGGAGATCAAAAAAGCTTGCAGGTACATTCTTTCAGACTGATGACAGATTCCGTTACAAGCAACGTTCAAGCACTGAAAGCTCATGACGTCATTGGGTGCCCTGAACTTAGACAGTTGTATCATTTGGATACATATATTTATATTCATCATAGCCATATTTAAAGTGAGTATGCATACCATTAAGCATGTCTAAGTTAGTTTTCCTGCTGTCAGTTGAACGGCTAAAATTTTGATATAGGTATTATTTTCCGCTACGTCTTTTTCATGCTCGTAACTCAATGTAATAGTTAACAAGTAAGTATAAATTCATAAAACGAGTTTTTTAATATACTGCTAATCACAAAGGAAGGGATTTTTAAGCATTCGATAGCATCTATATTGATTGCCCTACAATGTGGATGGAGGTATTACTCCTAGAACCACCTAACCCACGAGTCAACAAGGTTTCGGGGAATTGACGACGACTGTAAACCAATTTAGGAGGTAATGCCGGAAAGAAATCAAAGGTTTTGTCTCGGTGATTATTATAAGTTTGTTTATGGCCTCGTGCCTCAAGTGCTCCACTTGGATGCAAAACCAGACTGACCTGTCTGTTCACCACGCAACACACTACTGTCCGCAATTATTCACAGTTCTTCAGCTCCACTTGTAAGTTGACACTGAGTGGTCAGTCTAAAAGGGTTCAAGGACCGGACACTAGTGAATTAACCGATTTGTTTCCCATCCAATACAAGATAGGGATAATATTTTCCATTTCTGAGTTAACTTTGGTGTATCGAGTGCAAATTGTGTTTTATAATTTTTGCCCAAACTTTCCAAGGCTTATTATAATTCTGCAAATTAGTTATTGATAATGTAATTGATAGATGCAGTTGGTACTAAGTGAAATATTATTGTAATTTTCGAAGGGATATACGGTAGTTGAAACTTGAAAATCCATTTAATAAAATATTATCTGGAACAGTGGATCACAAAGTTTCAAACACCATATTTCTCGTTGAAAAAAGTCAATACTTGGCCTTTTCTAGGAAAATTTTCTATTCGGAGAAACGTATAGAAAAATTAATGTTATTCTATTTGATTAATCATCCATCCATTAATTCACTCCAAGATGCAGTCTCCAGGTGAAAATTTTATTATTAAAATCAAGCGTTTGATAGTGGGTTTATGGGTTTGTAAATGTTAAAAGGCTATTATTTATTCCTCCATAAGATTTATCGAATCTTTAGTTAATTATTAACTTATTTTTTCAAAAAAAATTTGCGTATTGTGACGGTGAAATAAAAACAAAGCGATGGTCGATAAAAACATCTCAAATCGAGTGGCACCCAATTTTGAGTCATCCGTTTATATACCTCACATAAGATAAAGGTTGGAAAATAACCATGTCGTGGATATCACAGAATGCTGTATGAGTCATTCAAAGAACTATTGCAGCACCTTTAAAAATGTTCACTTCAATCACACTTCAATCTAACTAACTCAACTAATTCAACACTAACAACACTTCAATCATATTTGAAAAATTAGATACTCTATTTTCTCATCCCGAGTCATTGTTCCTGCGAAAACTTGCTGTCAAGTTCTTTAAATTTGCCTCATTAATTTCTCTCTTGATAATCTCTTGATTATAAATTTGTTTCCATTCGAGTCTTTTTGAGACAAATTCTGGATGAACCTATGTTTTTTCTGAGGTAATTGATAGAGATAACACGGATGTTGGAAATCGATGGACAAAATTATCAAATCATACAAAGCAATTGAAAGAATAACGATGATTTTTCCTGATGATAACGTTTTCTAGTAGACCAAATCCTTTTTCTTCCAAAATGACTCCTGAACTATTGCATATAAAAACTACAAAATTTGGTCTCATCTATTTTTGCGTTTATCTAATTTGTTTTTTTTAGGTAAAAAATATTTTTATCTCGTGTCTATTGTAATGATTCTGAAAGAAGGCCATTTATATTCTCAGGAAAAGAAAATAACCACTTCGTCACCAAATACGGGGGCCAACATTTTGAATCATGAAGCATCAATCAGTCAATGACCATATTTAAGGCTTGTGTCTTATATTATTTCTTTTGCGAAAATACTAAAAATTACATAGAATTTACAAGAGGTGATGTTGCCAACAAGAAGTGTACTGTATAGAGAATGAAAATTTTGACGACAGCGGAGGAGGTAATTGGAAGGAAAACGGTAGAGGGTAGAAATGAATGGAACTCAGGAAATGATAGGGAAAATAAATAGAAGAAAGTAGTTACAATATTCAAGAAAACTTGAGGACAAGCGGGAGTACAAGAAGCTTAGGAATGAACTTGACAGAGAATGTGAATAGGCTTAAGAAAGATTTTAGGAAGAACGGTGTGAGGAGGTGGAAAAGATCAAGGCTAATGGGGAGATGGAAATTGCTTACTGGTGCATACAATACTTCCTCAGTAAGAGGAAAGTGAGGTGGATTGGGATTTCTCCTAAAACAACAATATTCTTCTTGAAGCCAGAAAACACCAGTTGAGTCAATTTGTATGGAGTGTGCTACTTTACAACAGTGCAAATTGGGCCCGCGGTGCGCCAGATCGTAGATGGCTGGAGGCATTTGAAATGTGGTGGTATCGTAGAATGTTGAGAGTCAGATGAGTGGACAGAGTTACCATCGTGGAATTTCTGAGGAGAGCAGAAGCAAGTCCGAGCCTGTGAAAATTGCTGAAGAAGAGACATGGCCGCTAGATAGGACACTTGTACAGGCACGGGAGCCTGGGAGTAACAGTGCTGGAAGGCAATGTGAACGGCAAGAACCACAGAGGAAGGCCTTGGCTAGACTACATACAAAAGATAATGGAGGACTTCGTCTACCACTCCTACATGGAAATTAAGAGGCTAGCGCAAAACAGGAAAAGGTGGAATGCTCCCGCAACACGATCTGCGGATTGATCACCGAAAGAAGAAGACCAATGATGAAGACTTACCTCTACGAGACTAAAATACAAACGACAGAGCTCATTGCACAGTAGGAGAGATGTTGTAGGAGAATATTGGGAGGAGGCAGTGGTGGTGGATAATGCAAGTAATCAGAGGTGATTGAATAATGTTTACCTTTATTATTTGAAGAACTGAAATGGAAATAGACTGAATTATGAGTGGTAGGAAGCATGCTTAGTCGAATAGATTAATTGATAGGTACATTAGAAGATGAAACAGTGGATTAGATTCATGCCATCGTTGAGACAGGTCGTCCGGGTTCTCTTCCACGTGAGTTCATCATTGCAGACGGCATGTTTTGCAAACGTTCCAGTTGGCTTCATCAGATTGGAAGTTGCTAGGATGCAGTTTTGGTCTCCTGTTACAGGACTCCCTCAGTGCGGTGCCGAATTCTGTTGGCGCGCTTTTTGTTTTGGGTTGTGGAAAATACGTTTCCAAGTGATGATGAGCGTCTTCACTGTTGAATTTGTTTTGAGGCCTTATTAATATCAATGGCCTCTCTGATTATTCTGAGGGAGTAGCAGTTTTCTTTGAAAATTATCTTGGTTTCTACAAATTAGTGTTGTGTTTTGGTCACTCCAGGTATGTTCAGCGATTGCCGAAGCTCGGAACTGTCTTCTATTTACTGCCATTCTGTGTTCCTGAAGGTGGAATTTGAGACCTATCGAGGTTTGTCCTAAGTACGATTGACCACATTCACACTTCACCTCGTACACGCCTCCATTGATGGTTTCGGGCAGTTTGTCTTTGGCTCGGCAGAGCAGATCTGCTGCCTTGGAGACGCAGGAGTATCCTATCACGACTTGCCAATGTAGCGTATGCATCCTTACCTACCATAACTGGTGGAATATTATTTAAAAGGAATTGATTAAATATATATTCTAAATTGGTGTTGCGTGATGTATACATATCTTTCGACCTCCTATCCCTGAATAATATTCTGAGAGATTTTGGGCACTAAGGACTTGGACGTGCGTAGAAATCTCTTCCATGTTAATCTTAATAATTTTTTATTATCAATATTTTGAGACCATTTTCCTATGTTAATTTCTGAAATTATGCGTTAGAGCCTTCATTTGGCACCACCCAAGTCTTATTTATTGGACCAAGTTGGCCTTACGCATTATCAGCTTTCTCTATGGTGGATGAATCTTCATATAATACATTCAAAGTGCATCAATACGTGTTTCTAGATTCTCCTGGACTGCAATATAAACAGTATAGCCACCGAATTCATTCTTTTCTGTAAAGAATAGAGCTGATGAATTTCCCATTTGCCTTTAGCCTGAAGAAGTGGCTGGTAAGATGTTTGCGGTTTTGGCTTGCCAATTGAATAGTCTTTTTTTCATGTAGTGCCATAAATCGATTCGGTATCGTCTGGAAAACATGGAAACATAGCCTGGATAAATGATTTTCTCTTCATTAATTTCTCTATTAGGGTGTGGGGCTTTTGGAAAATTCAACATTGTTTGATAGTTTTTAAGTGGACATATATTTTAGGAGAACTGAGAATGCAATGGCAATTAGTTCCTTTCTTTTTGGTGATCAATGTCTAATAAGAAAATAAATGCCTTTGTATTTTTTAAGAAATGCCTACACAGAAAATATAAGAAGTCGGTAAATGCATATATTACTAAAGTTTCATGGAAAATTTATAATTCAAAATTGCTCTAGTTTTCACTTACTTTTGTTTTCTACCATTGATATTTTAATTCGTTCAATTTAAAATATAAATGCCAGTACTTACTATACAATTAATAATTCAAACTTACTTGCTAACTACTTCAGGATTCTGTCCTTTTGAGACCAAAATATTAATGCTGATTTTATACGGTATCAAGAGAGTTCTCAACACAGCTGAAGATGTGTTGCAGAATCAAAGGACCATTTTTACAGTGTACACCTTTTTAGAGTTTAAGGCTCCGAAGATTTCGTTTACATTTGGACAGCCTCTTGAAGACGCGCACAGTCAGGTATGGCATAACAACTCACCCTTACTTTTTCTAAAAAGAAACCCGAATAGACATGGGGTTACTGTAGATTTTTGCTCGCTGTTGTATAGCCACCGGTAAGCGCTACAAATATGTAGGCCTTTACTAGTAATAGAAATATACGTTTTTTGATTAACATTCAGCTGTGACCAAATAGTTGTTCTTTTGGAAGTTTATGTAATGTTTTTCAGTACAATGAATTCAGACGTTTCCGCGCGCGGTGACGGGGAAGCATTTCGCGAGAAACGATGCAAAATGTCGCTTCGAAGGTGAGCGTGTGGTGTGGAGTGTGGGGAGGATAGAATGGAGGGGAGGAGCGAAAGGAGGTTAAGTGAGTGAGTTGGGTGGGTGGGTGGTAGTGGGAGGCTAAGGACCTATTGGGTGGTCCGTTCCTGTCCCTCTCTGTGGTCCCACTCTCTCCCACTCCTCTCAGCCAACCGACACCCGTTTGTGCATGTATGCTAATCGTGCCATGTAATGCGTAAGTTGGAGACAAACACACCGGGACCAAAAATGTATAAATTAAGCCCTCAGAGCAGAGGAGGAAACAAAGGGAAATATTTAAATTACTCCAACTACTCTGGAATACATTTGGTCAGCACTTTCCGTGGCAAGTAGGTATGTGCACCAGTCAACTTTATTATTTTAATATAAGCCAGGCGAGTATACACAGGTTGTAGACTGGTATATGGTGGTTGAGCGAAAAATATGTTACATATGTATCAAAAAACCTTCAGCAGGTATGACTTCTGAACAGTAAACTAAAACGTTCAATATAAGCTCGATAGTTTTACATGTTTTTTATTGAAACTATTGAAACTTGAAAAACTTGAGTTTTTTGATCTAATATAGTGTCCTCGTCATTAGGTCAAACATCAAAAGTAAATCCCATATTGAAAAATCGACTACACTAACTTTTTACCGCCCTCTTTCTTGACCACTTCCCTTGCTTAACACTACCAGCATTTAAATTTCAATTCATAGGCGCTAGATTTTGCTAACTGGTTTTATTTCTATTCTTTCTACGTATCTATGTTCGAATTGGTAAAAAATAAGCTACGACTATGACGGTTTTGCCGGTCGTATTGCTATTAGCTCTATTCATTGGATTGTCATGTGGAAAAACGTTTTTCGCCATTCTAATTTAATTTCCGGGGCTCCATCAGCTATTTTTTAAGGCGCAGGGGTGACCACATCCCTGGTGATTAAAGATACAATGAGATGAATGCGAAACAATATCAGTATCCAACTATATTCAGGTTCTTATATTCTTTGGCGTGCCAATTTTCAATGTTAGGTGTGTGTTGATAAATTGAATAAAAGATAAATACGATTGAACCATGATGTCGATTAACGTTTATTTCCTTGTGCGTTTTACGATGTAATACGAAGATCTAATATACGAGGGTTATTTGGACAGTAAGATCTGATTTCTTATTAAAAAAAATAGAAGATTTTTTCAAAAGAGTTTTTAATTTAATTTCTTTCATCTTTCTCTATTTTTATACACAGTTTACATTTTTGTGTAAACATTTGCCATGACGTTCTACAAGCTTTTCTATGCCGGAGTCATATAAGTCTGCCGCCTGTGAGGATAACCAGTCTTCAACTGCTTCTTTCACCTCGGTAACTGCGGCGAAGTACTTGCCGCCGAGAAACTCCTTTAGGCTGCGGAACAAGTGAAAATCACTCGGCGCCAAGTCTAGACTGTACTGTGGGTGGTCAATCTGATCCCTTCCAGGAGATTTGTTCGGAGTTTTTGTTTGGATGGCAGAATGGGGTCTGGCATTGTCATGCTGCAACAGTTTTTCAGTCGGCGGACTGATCAATTGTTTTAGAAATTTTGAACACACACACTGCAAACAGCAACTGCAGCAATACCAATGCAAATGGCGTCGTTTATCGCGCAAGGCTTGCCGGGAGTCGGGACGCATGCGCGTATCATTGTTAGCGCGATATTCGATTAGCTAAGGTGATTCGGACCGTACTTTCCGAATAACCCTCGTAATTATTTACTGACTTTTGATCACTTAAAGATTTAATCTGAGCGGAATTGAACTGAGAGAAAACAAATATATTATTCCCCGTATTTTCCTTGATTTTACCGGGGAAGATATAATTTGCACCGTTTAATCAGCTCAGATTCTATGTTATCGAAATTCGACGACCGCTAGAATTAGCATGAGAAAGAGCGTTGCCGTTATATTTATATTTTTTCGTAATATCCGTAATTTAGCATAATGTTTGCCGTATAGTTACAGTCCAATCTTTATATGGCTCATTGGGAGAGGGGTTTACTCCATATAACTCGAAATTTGCCAGCGATATGCTCAAGGGTGTTTGTATATACAACGAGGTTATAGTGAAATTTCTGAATTCGTGCAGTATCTACGATGAATTTATTTTTTAACATCATCTTTTTCAATGAAACTTGCTATTTTGAAATTATAATATCATAACTTCACAAGAAATAGGAAGATGGAATATTTAGTCTTTCTTCATGAAGCGCCTGCTATCAAGTCATTTATGTCGTCTCCACTCTCCTTTCTCACATTCGGAAGTTATAATAGCTTTTGTTATTTTATATTGCAGTGTCTGTTTTTCACTCATTTTCTCTTTTATGGAAATATTTTCTTAGCATTGGGAAAAACATCTTCTTCAAATGATTTAACCCTAATGTGAATACATAAAAAATGTTCACGTATCCCCAAAATGGTGTCAATCTCTCACAATATTTCATATTCTAAACGAACATATTGTGTTCATCGCAAGAGGTATTTTTAAAACTTGTAAATAATAATTTTTTTTACACTTTATCTTTACTTTTAAGACCATTATTGGTGCCAGATTTATAGGTTAGGCGATGAATAATTATGAAAGCAGTACACCTGTAATTCATCTGAAATTTATTTATTTTTAAATATTTAACAATAAACATGGAAGAAGACAAAATCACAATAACAACATAAAAATAAACAACGGAGAATCCAACATGGATAAGGGAAATATTTAATTTGTTGACAGGTGGGACATAGCTTTGGTGGTGAAATGGTAACATGATAAATAGAAAGGATCGACAGTGTGAGGGAGTGAATTAAGAAGTGAGGAGAGGCGAAATAAAGGTGAGCGCTGGGTGAGTGATATCCTAGGAATAGGCTGGTGGAGTAGAGAGTGCGTGCGGGTTGATCGAGTTAGTATCCTGAAGTTGAAGAGAGAAAGCAGTTCAGTGCAGTCAATGGTCGAGTTAAGGGTATTGTTGAGGAGTTTTAAATCAGCTTTAAGTCTTTGTTTTTGGAGGTTAGAAATGGAAAGAGAAGACAGAATAGCATTTGAGGACATATTGCAGAAATGTGGGACTCTGTGTTTGACTATTTTGGCAAAGAAGTGGGGGGTTCAATCATGGGATTTTAGATTAGTCAGGGCTAATATGGACCATATTGGGGAGTAATATGATACTATGGGAGGGACAATTGTTGAGAAGTAGGAATGGAGTGCTATGGGGTCTTTAATTTCTGTGAAGTGGTAAAGAAGGCCAAATAGGGACATTGCTTTACATTTTACAGTATGAATGTGGTCGGAGTAATTTAATTTTCGGTCGGTTATAACGCAAAGATCTTTCATAGCTGTCACTCTGTTTAAGGGAGTTGAATTAATGGTGCAATTGAATGTCAGGGGTTTTGTTTACAGAGCAATAGTCATGATTCAGAATTTTCCAGGGTTTAGGTTAAGTTTCCAGGTATCACACCACAGGGAAGTTTGATTTAAGACAAGTTGAAGATTAATACAGTCAGAAGTATTATTAATTTTCTTGTAAATCTATCAATAATCAGCATAGAGAAGGGTATGGTCTTGGAAGGGAAAGCAATTGAAGAAGAAGATCATTTATGAATAAATTGAAAATATATGGCCCAAGGACACTGCCCTGGGGAACTCCAGACGTCACATGAAACCAAGAGGAAGAAGCACCTGCGAGTATTACACGCTGGGTTCTGTTGCAGAGAAAGCTAGGAAGAAGGCTGAGGAACATGCCATGTATGCCAAACTGTCGGCTGAGTTTTTGAAGGAGGAATTGATGATGGAGGGTGTCAAAAGCCTTGCAGAAGTCAAGGTAAATGGCATCAAGTTGTGTTGACTTATCTATTGCACTGACGGCATGGTGTTGAAAGACAACAAGATTGGTTAAGCATGATCTTCCTAGGAAGAAACCATGTTGCTGAGAAGATAAAAATGGAGAGGTGAAATAGTAAATCCTAAGCAGAGTAATACGCTCACAAACGGAAGAAAGGATCGGAAGCAATGAGATGGGGCGATAGTTTAAAACATCATTCTTGGGACCTGTTTTATGTATAGGAGTAACGTTGGCGCACTTTCATTGAGGTGGGAAGGTTCCTAGGGAAAACAGCGATTGAATAAGAGGGTTAAAGGTTGTCAGAGGGATGAAGCACAGATGCGAATGAATTTAGGGTTGAGACCATCAGGGCCCAGTGAGCGGTGGAGGGGTATTTTGCAGAGATATTGAAAAACCTCCCGAGAGTCCGTTTGTATGTGGGATAGGCAATGATTTGAATTAGGAAGGAGGAAATGGACAGGGGTAATTTTATGGTTGGAAGTAGGCTGTAGGCAATCGGAAAAGAATTTTAGAAAGAGGTTAGGTCTCGCCGATCCCGCGGTATATTTGGTATCATAGGAGACTGCTTCAGGAATTTGAGGACGATTATGGTGATGATTGATAAAGGACCAGAATTTTTTGGGGCTGGAGGAGATAGTAGATGAGACAGTCTGCACGTAGTTCTCGTAGTCACAGCGAATGAGGAATTTGGAATATTTGCGCAGATCAGCGAAAGATCGCCGAGGTTCCTCGTTTAGGACGGCCTATTGGAGGTACAAAGCGCGATTTTTGTTTCCAAGAACGTGTATTGTGTCCGGTTTAAACCATGAGGGGAATTTTTTGGTCTTGGGCTTAACTAAAGGAACTAACAATAAGTCTTTTATGACGGTCTCGAGGACTGCGATATTATATTGAATTAAAAATAGTGAGTTGTCCTTAATAAATGCCTAGCTTAGATAGATATAGAACAAGGAACGATATGTTGTAGTAGTAAATTTGAACACTAATAAAACTAGAGATAACGAACACATGAAAGCCATAATTCATTTATTTAACTGGATTGTCAGAAAAGAAAAATGTTTTATAGGTAGGCTTAGAATTCATGAAATACCAGTCTCTTGCTTGAAAGGGCTACAGATTGGGTTCAAATCTGTTTATTGGATTCGAAGTTTTATTTCATGGCAGCTGAGAACAGCAGGATATGTAGGGTAAAGGCCCAGCCACATTTACACACCGGTACCCTTAAGGTCACCGAAGTTAAGCTATGTTGGGTTCGGACGGGGGTTGGATGGGTGACCAAGCATACCTTCATCGTGGCGCTCTTATCCCATCTGCATGTGGCAGACAGGCATGAGGTTAGTATAATGGACAAATAAGGTCTAAGTGCTCGGGCTCCTGTCGAAGGCCCCCCCTACAAACAATTTAGCAGTAGGATATGTAAGATCCGTAGGCTACGCTAAGTTACCGTGGCATGATTACTAATACCGGCAATGACCATTATACAAGAAGAGAAATCCCTGAGGCAGGTGTGCAGATTTAAAGGAAAAGATTTTTTAGGGAATGGAGGAAGGCGGCAGAAGATACCGAAGTAGGAATTATCGTATTCTAAACAAAATACATATATGTTTCCTCACTTTTACGTCCCATCCAACGGTCTACAGTATGAAGTGATCACCACACATCCAAAACAGACATCTCTGACTCTGCTGCGATTCAAACTTGGTCCCTCAACAAGTAGGTCTTCTTCTCTAGCCATGTCACCCCTCCTCTTGCAGTAAAAACATTCATTGGATGTAGGTACTTTCCAGGTAGAATGTTATAAAGACCCGAAACCTCCTTACCTGAATTAAGAGGAATGAGGTTTAACATGGGATGTATTAGTGTGATATTCCACAGAGGAAAAATCATTCGCCTTGACCGGGATTCGAACCCGGATCCCTCGATTTCGCACCGAGTGCTTTAACCAGTTAAGCTACCCAGGCGTCCTTCTCCCCTGTGGATAATTTGGTTCTCCCCGGGTTCGAATCCCGGTCAAGGCGAATGATTTTTTCCTCTGTGGAATATCGCACTCATGTGCACTTGCGGGTGACTCCGTATAGGTAACTACCGTGGCTAGTCCCGGTATCCTCAAAATTATGGGATGTATTATTTTTCATCTCAATTCTGGCCGTATAAGAACCACATAGAATTACTCAACGCATTCATTTTCGTTTTTGTTATCCTCTCACTTTCTTTCCTTTTCCTCTGTTACATCCAGGTGTAGTTTCTTTTCTACTATCGGAAACCTTTGAAGTTTTTATTAATCTTCCAAAACATATTGGCACATAATTCAGCTTTTGTACACACTAAAGATTGCCCAACAAGTTTACCGAAATATGACAATTCTTCTTCCTTTAATAAGCCAAAAGATGGCGAGTAGCTTTTTGAACTTTAAAAAAGTCTGTTATTTTTTGAGAATTTGAGTTTCATCCAAAATTTCCATGCTCTCTCCACTCACTTTTCGTCGTTTTTTACCCTCGTACTAACGCAAGAATAGTAAAATACTTGATCAAGCTATGTATTTCTTGGTTTCCTACTCCAACTCTCGATTCGATAAAGCTATGATAACCCTAATGTCCCAGAGTCAGGTTGTTGGAGGATAAGTGTATACACTACAGACGATACTCCATGTTATTTCGACATTTCATTCACTGAGGAACCGATGAAAGAAATCACTATTCAATGTGATGGGATAACTAAACAGCTACAGTCGATCAAAAATAGTAAATCTCCGGGTCCGGAGGGAATACCCGCGCGTGTCCTCAAGGAATTAGCGCCACAGATCACACCGTTCTTAGACATAATATTCAAGAAGTCATTGTCTGAAGGAAAGATACCAATAGACTGGAAAATTGCAAACGTTACACCGATATTCAAAAAGCGAAACAGACATGACCCAGGGAACTATCGACCAATTTCATTAACGTCGATTATAGGCAAGATACTCGAACATATCGTCGTTAGCAATATCATGACGTTCCTGGACAGTCGTAACTTCCTTCATGGCTGTCAGCACGGCTTTCGGAAAGGTAGATCATGTGAAACACAGCTCGCGCTCTTTCTTCATGACGTTCTCAAATCTGGTGAATCGAAAACACAAGTGGACGCATTATTCCTAGATTTTAAGAAAGCTTTCGACACGGTACCTCACAACAAACTTTTATACAAATTACAGTCATGCGGCCTAAACGAAACAGTAGTAAACTGGATACGCGACTTTCTGAGTGATCGTAAGCAAAAAGTAGTTCTTGACGGAATTAGCTCTGATGCAGTTAAAGTGACATCAGGTGTCCCACAAGGAAGCGTAATCGGCCCCCTTTTGTTCATTATATACATAAATGATCTATGCTCTCGAATTAGCAGTAAAATACGTTTATTTGCTGACGACGCTGTCATCTATCGCGAAATTAATGATCACTCTGACTTTGAAATTCTATCATCGGATTTAAACAACGTTCATGTGTGGAGCCAAGAGTGGGGACTCGAACTTAATCTGAGCAAATGTGCGGCGGTACATTTCTTGCGGAGGTCGTCCAACTATCCCCGTGTATATGCTGTGGATGGCGTTAAGATAAAGGCGACAGATGAAGTTAAGTATCTGGGAGTTACGATAACCTCAAACCTATCGTGGGGAACACATATAAGAAATATTTGTGGCAGAGCTCTGAAGAAGCTAGGATTCGTCAAGCGTATTGTGGGAAGATTCTCAGATGAAAAAGTAAAAGAGAGGTGCTATTTCGCACTCGTCCGGCCACACCTTGAATATGCAGCAAGCATATGGGATCCGGTGCAAAAAGACTTAATTCGGGAACTTAATAAAATACAAAGGAAAGCTGCGAGATTCGTCAAAAACTGCTACGGGCGTACAGACAGCGTTACGCAGATGTTAAACGAATTAGGCTGGGAGCCGCTAGAGATTCGGAGGCTGCGCGCTAGGCTTAGATTACTTGAGCAATTGAGAATAGATATCTTTCAGAGCGACACGGAGAACATCATATTAGAACCCCACTATATTTCCAGGTCCGACAGAAACGATAAATTAAGAGAGATATTTTGCCGAACGGATAGGTATGGGAATTCGTTTTTCCCCCGAACAATAAGGGACTTTAATAAATGCAAGGCGTAATTTCATAGAGCGTTTCCTTTTTATATGTAAACGGCTGGTGTCCTAACACCCCCCGCCACACGCCTATTGAGGCGGCTTGCGGGGTAGTATGTAGATGTAGATGTAGATAAGCATGACGTCAAATTTTTCCGGATTACTTCTGTCATGAAAACTTTCCTATCGGATGGCTATAGAATAAGATGTCCACAATTTAGAAAGTAGGTAGGTATCTATAATGTCTGTAGATTTTCGTATATTGTTTTCAATTTCCCTTTCCCTCTAGCATTACTCTATGACAGTCCTACTAATTCACCCATAAAATCATCAATTTGATTTAAATAATAATCCGTGCTTTGAATTAAATCGGTCTTATTTTTGCAGAGTGATGGACATCAGTCTGATCAGACACCTATAGGGCTGATTATGATCACTAACTGAAAAAATTTGACGACAAACAATGTTAAACGTTGAGTTTACTTCATCTGCATACATTGTAATTTTACACCTCAAAGGTGGGACATTCTTTGTTTTACCATAGTAGCTATCTCAGGGAAACCATGTGACTGCTGGGGTTACTGAATCAACCAATCAGAATGCAAAAAATTAATAATGCTTTCCTCGAGTCATTGGTGACATCAATGCTCAGTTCTCACTTTCTCCTCGTCGCATATAGCCGCTCAATTGTTTACTCGCTACGATTCCAGAAAATTTGGAATTGTATGTCTTTTTTTTAGCACTTTATAGTTTTTTAATTAGCATTTAATGAAAATGTATTTCAATTCCTTAGTTTAAATGGTTAAATAAATGAGTTTGGTAAGAGTGCTGTATTGGGTTAAATATTTGGACGTCCTCAGAATTAAGGCATTTATCTAAATTCGCGTAAGACACCGAACATAATGAAACGTATGAATTAAAGTTAAATATTGAATAATTACAATGTATATAATTTCGAAGGAATTCAGTGATGAATTTATTTCACAGAAATATGATTAAGAATGCATTTTCTGGGCAAATTATGTTTTTAAATTTGTGAAATTTTTAACCTAATTCTTCCTGGAATTGGACATTGAACATAATTTTACGAACAATTTGAGCTCAAATATATTTTTTTGTATAATTTACTATCTATCATATCAACATTTACAAAGATATCCTTTGTAATTAAAAGTATTATTGATTTTATTATCAATTGCTTTGGAAACCCAACGAGGAGTAATAATTCATTTTTTTGGACATGGTGGGTATATTTCATTGTGACTGCTTGTTGAGACATGCCAATCCATTTCAAATTATCCAAAAACCTATTCAAGATATTATTTTCAGTATTTATTAACTTTTTTTCAACGTAAATTTAAGATACTATGGTCCATTTAAAGGAGAATAAATTTGTTGGTAATAGTTTGATTATGCAATGGTCGAATGACCTGAAACCCACCCTTGAAGGCTAGAGAATGCATCAACAGCCCTGAAACATTCTCAAAAAGATTGCAATACTTCCTTTATCATGAAGATTACAACAACATTTATATGAAATTCCATGCAATACTTGGATATGAATGCATGACGTACATGTTTTAGATCTTTCTGCAAAGTAGGAACTATGAGTTTAGCTGTGTCTCATGCTCCCACGTGTGACTGCGTTGAGGATATTTATTCCAGAGGGGGGAAATAATGACTCAGTATCGCCTATCTCCGTATCTAGGCGACGACTGCCCTTGGGGTCTCGAACCAGTGACTCCCCTCGCGGCCGACCTGTGGGGAGTGACGGCGGGTGTCTCCTTATCCCACCCCCGCCACGCCAGACGTGCAATTCCCTCCCCGCAACACGAACCCCCACCCTCGCCGTCCACCACCCAACGGCACCCTTCCTCCTTGATACGTCCGCCCCGTGAATATGTTGCGATGTGCACCTTTGTGTCGGTGTTTGTGTGGTGCATGTGTGTTGCTGGGGTTTCTAGAGCGATGGTCGCCCTGCCAGCAGCAGCGGCCGTCGCCCACACCGCCGACGGGCACTAAAGCAGCACCCCTTACCTCGGGGAACCCCCTTCGATGCCCGCTCGCGGTATTTTTTCCCTATCTAACCGCTTGCTTCTCATCACCACCCACCCCCCTTCTCCCTCCCCCCCGCGACAAACTCCTGCTTACTACCCCACCCTTGCCCTTGGAACTACTACCCTTCACCTCCTCACACCCCCTTCACCTATCCCCACCCTCCTCCCTATGTTGTATATCCTCCCCTATTTGCTTGCCTACGTCAAGCAGGAGGAATATGGTAGTAGTAGTCGCCGAGGCTTAGGTCTAAGGGGCCGACGGAGTCTCGAACCAGTCCCATCCGGGCACGCATCCATTTCAATCGTGCGACGGAGTAATGTCTCCGACGGCAAGGAGGCGAGGTGGAGCTTGCCAAGGAGGTGGTCGCGGTGGTGTTGTGTCGGCGTGGTGGATGGCGTGGCGGACGACCAAGAGGTGGACTGCCACGCCGTCTGGTCCGTCATCGCCTTCGCCGGCCTTTTTGAGGGTCCGTGGCTTCGAGGGCGGAGCAGGGGCCGCCCGCCCGCCCCTCCCCATCGGTATCCATGGCAACGAAGCAGCCTTCTCTGAGAGGACGGAGGGGAGGGGGGGTTGGCGAAACCTTCCTCGTCGACGATACCTCCTTCCACTCCGGCCGGGTGACGTCACAGTGAGGAAAGAGGGTGAGAAAAGCGATCTGAGGGCGAGGGAGCCTAGAATTGGGAGGACTCGACTAGGAAATCGTGCACTGTTCCTCCCCACTGCAATATACTGGCACACTTGTGCGGAGAAATGCACTGGGTTAGAGTCGCGTCAGAAGGCTCTCTTCCCGCTTGCTGGATGGGGCTAGTCAGATGACAGGTGGCGCAGATAGGGCACAAAAGTTTTTCTCGGATAAAAAAATACTTTAAAAAATTCTTTTGTAGAAGTTAGCGAATAAAGGATAATTGCCATTTCCCTAGACTGCATTACAATGGTGACGTCCATCTCTGCTTATTTCTTTAAAATTTTGATATTTTTCTTATATTTCACCGGAAAAGCTCACCAACAATAGCGTGGACTGTCATAATTTTATCATCATTAATTATCCGCTTACAATTCATAAGCCGTTTTTGTAAAATACATGAAATATGAGGAGAACTATTCTTAATTTTTCGTAGAACAATCTGTGAATTTTTGTCTACTGCGCACCCTTTGTCAGCATCATCTTAGCCGAGGACTAGCTCATACTCTCTTAGCTTTCCGTAATCTACTCATCCCTAACTGCACCCTTTTCTTTTCTCTTCAACTTACTTGGATATCCTCATTTTCTTTCCCATTTTCGTTTCTTTTACACAACCATTATTTTCCTACTCCCCATTCCAGCATAACGCCATCACTCCTGTCTTCCTCCCAGAATATTCCTTTTCCTACTTTTCATTTATTTCTTCTCCACATCTTCGCTTTGTATTCTTCCTTCTTCCTCCCATTATTTCTCGCCAATGCCTCCCTTAGTCTACCCTTGCCTTCTTCTTCTTCGTCTTCCTTCTCTCGCCCTGTGTACCCATTTTTCCTCTTCCTCTCCCCTTCTTTATCAAGCCTCAGCCTCCTGATTTCCCCCTTTCCCTAACTCCTCCCCCTCGCGCAGACCTCTCCGTCTTCTCCTCCACTCCTCCCCCTCCCGTCTCGCGCCCTCACCCCCTCCCATATCTCACCAATCCTCGACTTCCCTATTTTGCCTAATAGGCAACATTTATCACGGAATCCAGTCTTCTTTCCCCAAAAGACCCAGCATCCCCGAGACTCCCCCTCCAGCCATCTCGCCCACCTCCTCCTCCTCCTTACCTCCCTCCCCCTCACTCTCCCGTCTTCCTCCTTAATCCCCCTCTCCACCGACCCTTCGGCCTCCCACTCCGCATCCTCAGTCCCTCCTCCCTACAGCCCACCCTAATTCCTTCCCTCTCGCCCTCTCCTCCACCTTTCACCCCCTCCCTCCCTCTCTCTATCGTGTAAGAAACTCTTGTAATTCGCATTGCGACAGTGATGTATTGCCTCAAGGTGTGCCTTCCAAGGCCCAGCCAAGTCTTTCCCCCTTCCTTCCGAGCGAGCATACCTCCCACGCGGCCCTCCGACCCATCTCCAGCTACCCCCAGCACCCCCTCTCGCCCCTCCCTACAACCATCCCCCGTCTCCCCACCCTCGGTCCTCGCAACACAGCACCGCATGATTTTCTCCCTTAATTCACCCCGTCCCTTCCTTCCTCTCTCCTTTCACCCACCTCCTTTTTCTCATTTTCTTATCCTCCCCTTCTCCTTCGGATCGCCCCTTCTTACGCCAAGCGCATCTCTTCTTCCACTTCGCGAGCAACTTCCATTCCCGGTAACTGCCCCATCGCGTACATTTATAGCGTTTGCAATAGTGTCTTCGTTTCAATGCACATCACCCGCAAGCTATGAAACAATGCTACACCGTTATGTTTATAAGTGTGTAATATTTTCTTTGTCAGATTGCAATCCTGCGACCAGTTTGCTTAATGCTTTCATCTTGTACGATATTATGTCAGTGTCTTGACTTCAGCAAATGATTTTATGCCAATGTTCTTTATCAACTGCCATTCCCAGTCTTGTGTAGGCTGCATTTCCAGTTATTTGTTTCCACTACTTTTTGCATTCCTATAGTATTAACAAAACGAGCCCCTCGAGCTTTAGAATATGGACAATCCATTATTATCTTCTTTAAAATTCCAAGAAGCCACATTCATTCTCCAATCCTTCGCAGTTTTTTTGAAGGGTTTTTGTGTGCTTATGCTACCAGAATCTGTGGGAATAATTATTTTATATTCAAATTTATCTTAATGTTGTTCATAATCATCTTTACTAACCTTTATAGAGAGATGAATTAAGTAAAGATCAAGAGCTCCATTTCAGAGTTTGACCCATTTTAGCGCAGTTTTATGTGTAAAAGATGTGAAAGTGTCTTCTTGAGTTTTTAGCTCTTGTAATTCATGTGTTTGTTTGGAAATCGACTACTAATACACGACGGAGCATTTGTCACGATGTCTTGGACAATCTGGATGACATATTGTTTCAGGATTTATAGAAATTTTTTTCTTAAGGATAAACTAATTAAAAGTTTAATTAAACGTCTAATATTCCAGTGTCAAGTGCAAATTGGCAACGCATGTATAATCATTATTTTTTAGGAGTACCAACTTCTAAGTAATGTCTTGCTCACGATGATGGTGAGCCATGATGAAAAAATTTATTTGTTGAATTTTGCTAACCTTTACGAATATGATTCCGTGTTATAGTCTCATTTTTAACTAAAAATTAACTTGATTACCTGCTCAGATAAGAATTTTCAAAATTTTCCACAAATATTTTTGGGTCATTTTGTAATGAGCTAAAAGTTTGAATTAAAGCATTTTTCATTTATACTGATATAAAGATGGAGTTAACAGAATAGGTTACATATATTTTTCAATTTATGTGACCTGTTGAGAGGGTAAAAGTGCGAGGGGCTTCTATCTGACATTGTAATGTCAGATTTTTAGGCAATTACTAATTTACTTATTTATTTTAATAACACTTATTTAATTTTTTTTAAATTAAGCATACCTTTTTTACGGAATAAGATGAATATATTTATCGAAGTTGGAATACCATACCTAATAACAGTATAGAATATGCAAATCACCTTCAATCCTTGACTAATTGTAGTATGATTATCCTTTAGATAACGTTTTGTGGTAAGAAATGTTTTAATGTTCCTGCCGCAAGCTGTAGAGTCAGCTAAATAATACAACAATATACAACAAAAAGTAAAATTGCTACAAAACTAAAGATTCCTGGTGCTCATCTCTTTGTCATTAATCTCAGTTGAATTCTCATCGAGAACTTCAATTTCGCTAGCATTTATAAACTTGAATGCGTAGAATTAGAGGATAAAATATTCATGAGTTCATTGTGAATTTATCAAAAGAGGAAAGAGAGATCCCGTATCAAAATTTGCATTAACAACCAATTAATCGGCCGAAATGTTATTTGAGCAAGCGGAGGAGGCAAGATGATAGATGAGTAGATTGAGGGTGGGTGGCAGGGTCGGGAGGGTTTCGAAGAAGAAAAAGCTAGCGCCAAGACGGCACGGGGAGAGTAGTAGCGTGGGAGGTACGGAGGGATGGAAAAATAGGTGAGGAAGGAGATTGGATGGGATTCGGGGCATAATGAGTCTAATTTATGCTCGGGAGGTTGGCGAAAATGGCAAAGAGACGATAAAGGCTTGCAAGGAATACAAATGGTCGAGGGTGGAGCGGCGATGCCCAAATGAGAAAGGATGCGATGGGTTGACGGCTGGGTAGGCAACGGACGAGGAAATAGAAATATGAGAGCGGCGAAGATATAATTGGTTATTTGCTGATCAATGTATTTACCTGAGCTTAATGAAAGAGTATCAAATAAATTACGATGTAGTCGATTGAGTCTATGTTTTAATTTAAGATCATATTTTAGTTTGGTGCATGGTTTTATACCTATAGGTATATTTCAAATCCAAATTGATCCTTATTGGGCGGCTTCTTAGAATCCCTTCTTAGACAGGAATTTGACTTAATTCTTTCTTCCATTCAATATTTTTCACATTATTCACATGAGATGGAAGAAGTTCAATGTACATTATGCGCAGAATATCCTAAGCTAAGAAAACGTTCATGATGAAATAGTGACTACTTTTAGATAGGACTATGAGTGAGAAAACATGTCAAAACTTTTGTGTGGAGCTTGGAACATTATGGATCGGAAACAAGGGCTTTTGGAAAAGCAGACCAAAGAAAGATTATGAGAGCTTTAGAAACTGATCCGTTAGTAAAGACGGTTAAAATAAGAAATGAAGAAGTTCGATATGCAGAAGAATTTTAAAGGAAAAGACCATGTGGATCGCTATACAGAAAAGACGAACCAGATGAATTGGACGCAAAATGTTTTTGAGGGTTGTAATTGAAGGAAGAATGGTGGAAAAAGTCCCAAGAGGAAGGTCAAGAGATAAATACGTATACCAACTAAAGAGGAAAGAAAATAAGAAGAATTTCCAGGGAGCAAAGGGTGATAAGCATTAGATCAGGCTTTGTTGTCCCGGTTATCTGTTAGCACCTCGTCCGATTTTTCAAACTTCTGTAATCAGATGATGCTGTGATTCTGTATGAGGGCCCTCAAGAATTACAGGAACTCATGAGTAACTTTTTTGAAACGAGAAATTATGGATTTGAATCTTGATGCATGAAATGCCACAGTCGTTTTTTGACAGCGGAATGGGAGTAATAATTGAATAATGAGGGTAAATAGTGAAATAATTAAACGAGTACACGATTTTGTGTATGTCTCCGATTGTTTGCGAAGTATGGGGGTAGAGATTATAAGGTGTGTGGGTCCTGGAAGGACAGTCTTAGGTATTATAGGGCATATCAAGGAATGAGTACGAAGTGAGGTGAAAAAACGCGGTAAACAAAAGTGTTCTCCTTCCAACATTATTATATGGCAGTGAAACCTTGGTGTGCCAGGATAAGCATAAGCGTAAGCTAAGTGCAGTGGAAATGGGGTATCTGAGAAGTGTTTGTGGCAAAAGTAGAAGAAATAGGTTAAAAAATGAGTGGATCATGAAAGAATGGGAATTTGATGCCAGAGTAATGGATATTAATGAAAGGAGTGTGTTTCGATGGCGTGGCCATGTAGAAAGGATGGATGAGAGTTGTTTAACCCACCGTTGGTCGCGCTATGAGATTTTCTCTCACACCAAATTTAAAGTTGTGCTCACTTTGTAATCATGAGTTAGAATAAGTTCCCTTTCCTTCTAGCTGACTTTTTATCTCTTCCTATTGACCAACCGTTTCAAAAAGTATAAATGAAGCGTCCGCAGCTGTGTAATGATATGTCTGATACCGTCGGCTACAAGGTGTGAGACTTTTCCTCATCGCGCGACCACTGATGTTAGTATTTTTGCATCACTCAGCTGCGTTACACTTTCGCAACATGCGGGCAAAGTTGATTCATTTCGTGGAGAGCAGATACATCAATGCAAATTTATGAGTCATAAGAAAGTATGCCCTCATAAATAAATATTTCTTCTTGAGAATGGTAATTTTCTTCATTAATATCCAATAGTATCATCGCCAGTAAAATTAGCAATGATTACGTAATTGTATCAGTAATTGTGTATATGTGGAAATCATTGTTTCAAATGGACATTAAGATAAATAAATTAAATCTAAATATAGTGTAATATATTGCCAATAAATGCTCTATGATAGATAATCAATGGTACATTTGAGTGTGAGAAAAAGTCTCACACGCGACTGATCGCGTGATAAGTAGCTTAGCGACCACTCCCGGGTTAACGAAACAGATATATAAAAGCAGAGTGAATGGTTTGAGGGAAGGGGTGAGTCGTGTATGTGTCGGATGAGTGTGATAGAAGTTGCTCTTTAGAGAAAGATAATGAGGAGTCTTAATAAAAGGTGCTCGGGGCTAGCTAATCGCTACTTAGTGCATCCACAGGGCTGCGGATGGTGGGTTTACCTTTAGATATTTACGTTAGCTGCGTAACAAGCGAGGTTACTCCACGAATAAGCATTCGTGGACAAAAAGCAGCAGTATCTAGAGGGTGTAGGGGACCATCATTGGGTGCCTGGGTGCGTGAAAATGCCGTGACTTGGCGAATGACTGCCGCCCACTGTTATGTAACCAGTAAACCGGAGGAGGGGACAGTTGTCCTCCTTTACATGAGTGGAGGTGGAGACCACGTGGGTGGGTACAATGACACCCATTACACTATAGGCGCGGTAAGGTATTCGCCCAAACGGCTGTAGTACTGCGAGTTGGAAGGCAACGTAAAACCATCAGCTTACTATCCCGAAGAGAAGCAGCTCGTCAATTATTTTTCCGATATGTTCCGATAAGATATATTCCGGTATATTCCGATAATAAAAGACGTGATGGAATCCTCTGGAGTAAATTATTCCGGAGGTTAACTAGTCACCCATTTCGATCTCCGGGTGGGGACTACTCGAGAGGGTAGTCCAGAACAATTAACAGAATTTTAGGATTAATACCTAGAACATAAGATCTCTTTGGGAGTGTGGGCGACATGAAAATGGTTAAATAGAGATGAAAATAATGGGTCTGGATGTTTTATGCATCAGCAAAATGAAATAGCCCGAAATAGTGGACTTCTGGAGTAGCAGCTGTCGGATCCACTCTGGATCTACGAATGGAAACGCAGGTGTCAGTACAATACTCAGGAAAAGTAGTTGTATTTGATTGAAAATCAATCTTTAATGCAGTGAAATTATAGTTATCACTATATTAGAAACAAGTCTTAAGAACACGAAGGTGGTAAAAGTGTACATGCCTACTTCAGATTATGAAGATGACAATTCACAAGATGTGTACGACGGAATAGAAGAAGTGATAAGGAATGTGAAAGGGGATGAAAACTTAATTATTCTTGGAGACTGGCCTGCTATTGTAGGGGAAGGTTAAATAGGTAAGACACTATGGAAGTATGGTTTGGGAAGACGGAACGATAGAGGGGATAGATTGATTGAGTACTGCGTACAAACACACTATTTGACAACCACCCACGAAGAAGATATACATGAAAAATACCAGGAGACAGAAGAAGTTATCAAATTGACTATTTACTAGTGAAAAAGTGAGTGAAAGTAAATGACTGCAAGAGCTTATAGCGACCATAAATTGGTCATGATGAAATGCCATTTTAAGATTAATAAACTAAAGAGATCATCAAAGAATCGCTGGTGGATAAATTCTGGGGGAAGCAGAAAACTGGATGGCCTATCCATCAAGCACAGGTGAAGAGAATGGAAATTAATCAGGATCAATAAAGGAAAGATGGAAAGATATTAAGAAAGAAATTATTAATGCAGCCTAAAAGATAGTAGGAATGAGAAAATCGGTAACTATGGTTTACGCAGGAAGACCTTGACCTATAGAGCAAAGAAGAAAGTACAAAAACATGAAAACAGAGGAAGGACAGCATATACATAAAATAATATGAAATGAGATCAGCCGTAAAACAAGGAAGGCTAGAGAATGGATGATAAATAACGTAATGAAGTGGAAGGAGATCTCTTTCAAGGTATGGTTGAAGCTGTTTACATAACTGTAAGAAGTTACTCAATATTTCATTCAATCTAAGGTAATGTCATTCGAAGTGAAGGGAATGAAATTCTTATTAAAGGAAGCACAAAACGAAGAGATGGAGAGAGTACCTGGAGAAATAACACCACTGCAAAGCACTCAATTGCAGGATACTGAGGTATGAAGACACTGTGGATGAATATGAAAAAGTATACTCCATATTAAGATCAAAATTTGATGCTACAGTAATGGATTTGAGAGAGAGAATGCCTCCAGGTGTTGATGAAATTCACTCGGAATCCTTCATGTATTTAGGAGCGAGGACTCTGAATAAGCTCTATAGAATGATTTACGACATTTATTTAAGTGGGTAATTGCCAATGGCCTCTAAAAGGAATGTAATCATTCCTATCCCTAAGAAGAAAAGAGCCGAGATATTAAAATACTTTAGAACAATTAGTCTTACTGCGCATGCATCGAAAAATGTACAGGAGGATTGCACCAAGATAGAACAATTCCTGAAGGAAGAATAAATTGAATGGGGAAAACCAGGGGAACAAAAGAAGCCCGTTTAGCCCTAAGACTTATTATAAAGAAAAGTATTCAAAAGGGTCAGCTCACATATATTTTCTTCATCGACCTAGAGGAGGCATTTGACAATGTGAATTAGAACAGAATGCTGACAACACTAAAGTACATAGGAGTGTCATTTAATGACAGAAGAATAATATGCAGTCCGGATGAGGAACAGCTGGAAGATATTAAATGTGTCAGAATTGCAGACGAAGTAGAACTGAGGAAAAGAATATGACGAGAAAGCACTTTGTCACCCATGATCTTCAATATTTGCATTGAATAAACCATAAATGAAATAAAGCAAAGGAAAAATTAGAAACAAGAATAAAGGTACACGAAGAAAAAATCAGCATGCTACGCTTTGCTGATTACATAACAATTCTTGCTGAGAAAATAGGAAGAGAAAATAGGAAATCTGACTAGAATGCTAAATTTTAAGGAATAAACTTTGTAGAAATACAACTTGAAAATAAATGTTAAGAAAACCAAGGTAATGGCTTGTTGAAGTAATCAAAAAGACAATCATCGTTAAACTTGGGCAGCACACAACTCGTGCAAGTTGAATAAATTTGTTATCTGGGAAGCAGGATCACCAGCGATGGAACAAACAAGAAAGACATTTTGACTAGAATAGCCCAAGCAACCAAGGCATTGCACCAGAAGAGGAGTCTACTGACATCTGGTAACATTACACTAGAAGTAAGGAAGGCATTTTTAAAAACATGTATTTGGAGCATGCTATTTAGTGAAGCCTGGACAATAACTGCTGCAGAGCAAGAGAGATTGAAAGCAATGGAGATCTGTTGCTATCGAAGAATGATGAAGATCAAATGGACGGAGAGAATCACTAACGAAGAAGCCTTACGAAGAGCTGAAGATAAAATAAGCACAATAAAAATTCTACGAAGAAGGAAAAACAAACTTATTGGACACATTTTGCAACATTACAGCCTAATGAAATCAGTAGATGAAGAAATAAACGGGAAGAATTAGAGGAAGACCGTGAATGGAATACAAGGATAGGATGTCAAAGTGAATAATTATGTGGGAATGAAGTGGCTGGCAGAGAGGAGAGTAGAATAGAGAGCTGCTGCGAACCAATCTTCGGATTCATGACTATTGATGATGAAGAATATGAGCTCGTGTATGAAGTGATGTGTGAGAGTAACTAAGTATGCGAAGGTAGGAAATCAAGCACAGAAATATTTACTGGCCTATCATCGAAAATTTAGCTTTTGTGACTGTGCCTACCCCGGAAGGGAACGGCTGGTTCTCACACTTCATTGCTGTTTCTTATCTTCCCGGAATAAAATAAGCTAGCCATGGTAAATGCTTATAATACCAGTGCATTTTTACAGCAAGTTACAAAATAAAAAAATATTTGGTTGGTTACTTATCACGTATTTTGATGTTCATAGAGCCTTTATAATGAACAGAGTTTTCTTTAAAACAACGAAGTTGCCTTAAAAATGTTGTACCTGAAGAACTAATAAGTATACAGAAGAAACACCAATATATATTCAGAAATTGTCTTGAACATCAGATGGCCTCAAGATGTGTCAAACATTTATAATCACCGAAGGTCCGTTGTTTGATAAGGATCAGCCTCCAATAAATCTATCAAGCAAAAGATTTTAATTCAACTAACAATTTCCAATGAAACTAGTGTGAGCACATTTTTTTCCTTGATTGGGGTAAGCAGGATAATAATTAGAGTACAAGAGAGGAGGAAAATAGGAGTTGTGACCGCACTAAAGGGAAACAAAAGCAAATAGAATCGTAAACGGGAGAAACATGGAGGTAAAAGGAGTGTTTTCTCGAATAAAAACCGTGGGTTAGCAGACTAAGGGTTGTAGATTCAAGTTCATAAGTTTGTCTCCATAGAAAATGATAGAAAGCACTGATACTTGAATATTCGGTCATTAAATGCGAATCCTTGCTTACTGGCAGTCCTTTCCACAGCGATATTTTAGAAGATAGGCTTTCAAGTTAGCTATTCAAGTTAGCTAAGTTAGCTACTACGGAAGAAATGCTAAGAAAATTTAATTTTGAGATAAACCTCTGCGTCGTAAGGAATTACCATTTGGAAAAAAGAAACATTAGAAATATGAGATTTGACACAAAAGAAAAGCATTTTGAGCTATGGATGGATGAGAAAGGTGATATTCCCTCCTCAAGTTCGGAGGGGATATCGAGGAATAAGAGATATCCATACTTTTTAGGGGCTGTTAGGAGCTCATGTTTTTTGCAATTACAAATTTATCATCTCTGGACTTCTCGAACTCAATGCCCTTCAACCGATTTTTCTTTTCCATTCCTTTGAACCTGCTGCCGAAATATTTTTCCAAACTTATTCTTTTTTACCTTGTGATGAAAATTGATTTTTTATTAATCCAGAATGAACACATGGCTTGATAGAAAAAGGTGTGCGTCTATAAGCATCCACCAAAATACTATGGGAAGCTAGCTTTTTGCGCTGCGTGAATTTTACATGACGTGCTAATACTTTGACGGTTCACTTTGCTGAGGACTCTCGTCACTCAATAGAATCGTGTAAAGCGTGAGACTCCTATATCAATGAGGATAAATTAAAAATCATCCGTCTAACTACAAACAAATGACATCCTATCGTACCATATATTTAGACAGTAAAAGAGGCAACATTGAATGGAGTGGAACGATGTTTCCGTTTCACAGAATACGATAAACCAAAATTACAACCACATTTTTCAATTTTCTCTGTTATATTTGGTATTTATCGTTGCTGATGTTATTTATTTCAAAACATTTTAAAGAAGGCTTATAAAGTTCCTAAAATATATAAATCATGTATTTATTTGTCTTTTAAATCTGGAAGATAAATCTTAAGGCCGTTTCCCAGTGTCATATTCCGTCAAACTCCATTCACGACTAATTGAACAAGCTTTCTCGAATGCAATTTTGTACATGAAGTCAGTGAAAACGTCATGACGTCGGTCGTTTTGTCTTTGAAGCTTTCATAAGGCTTCGTTGTCACAAAATGCCTCTTATCTTGAGTGGATCTAATATTTTTTAAATCTTGAATGGTCTTCGTGCGTATTCCCCAATGGCTTGGGATTACAGAATAACGGACTTGAGATGACCAATATGGAAAGTAAGGTCCGTACGATAAAACTGTATAACGTATTTATATTTCCCTTTACTTCTATAAATTATTGCTGCTATGCTTAATATACATGAAGCGTCAATGGTTGGCACACTATGAACTTAATGGACAAATTTTTCTCACCGAATTTACAGGGGAGAAGGGGAGCCGCGCCGTCTAAGCATTAATAATAATTTACGATTTCTGTACTAGTTTCCAACCAAAATATGAAGCCCAACTGGACGCACGTCATGAAATATTTGATGATTTTCCGCCGAATAACTGAGGTGAGTTCTTCTCGGGCATCACACCGGGTTATGTTTTCCATCGCGGCCGGCGTTTCGATGGGAAACTTTCCCGTCGATTTCACGGCTGATGATGCCCGGGGTCAAAAATTGTTGGTTTATATAATATTCCCTTCAAGTCATGTCCGCTGTGATTGACGGAATCGTATGCCTTCTTTTCGCGAATTTGAGAATTGGATTTCAAGTTTAACTGAGCGTGAAAGCTTGGCCCCTGTTGGATGCTACGTTGATTTCAATAGTTTCTTTGCTGATCCTATCCCATAGAGCGGCAGAGCAATTTAGTACCCTCCCATTTGGTGGCATGTTGGAGGCTCGGCAACCTCCGACTTCTCCGGTTAACGCAGCCGAATGTTGCTCTTTTAACCTGGTTTCAATTGTTCCAACTGTTTAACCAATCTCCACATCCGCAAGGTATGCGGTAGACGCTGGACACCTTCAGGCCGACGGGGTGCTGGGTGCTGGGTTTTGTAGTTAGGACACCCAGAAATATATGCTTCTAAAATATAAGTAATGGAACTTGTTCATCTTGTCTTGTCTATCAAATGCGATTAAAACACTGACAGAAAATGCCAGGAGGTATTAGAAGTTTCCAAATTATAATATTCAGATGAACTAGTTATTTAAAAATCAAGAAAACGTCAAGGGCCTGTAAGGTCTATCCAATTTTGACATTTATCTCTCATTCAAAAAGTATAAACTCTTTACGGCGGTTGAGATGACGGTTCGTGGGTTATTTACAGTAACAAGAGCAATGAGAGCTCACACACTTTTCCTATCGTTTCAAGAAAAGTTTTTGTTATTTCTCAAATGGCTATCATTTCCTTTTCTCTTGGAGGATCCTTTTTTCCTACTATCATATTTACACAGCGAAATTTGTTTTTTTTTAGTACCAGGTCTTTCTCAGTACTTTAGACACCCATTAACGCACATGTCATTAATGCACCGGATTCCAAAGAGTCCTTTCCTTTGTCTTCTCAGGAGGGACCCGAAGCAGCCATATTTATATGCGCATTAACTGTACAAACTCCATTCCCATTTCTGGATCTCCTTTCCGTGCCTTTCACGGCTGAGTGGCCGATTCAAGAACGTTTCTTCGACATCATCTCCCTCTCTCTCTTCCTTATTTTCCAAGCAAATGCCTCTCCTATCTCCTCCACCAATCAAATCTTGCTCTCGTCCGTTTTCCTACTTCGCACAAAGCGGCGCCCCGCTTCCATTATACCCGAATCGGATTCTTCAATCCAAAAGACTCCGTCTCATCGGGTTGCTAATGGTGAACGGCAGAGGGTGAACGAAGGAAGGGAGGTTGTTCGGGTGGAATGACAATGGTTGCCATCGCCTCCCTTCCAAACCCTTTGCTTCTTAAAATCCTTCGGTGACACTCCGCCCCGCCCCAAGCTGCCGCGTCTTCAAGGAACGAAGCGGACGCGATTAGGAAGGATTGGGTGATGCTAATTGCAAGGAGGGGGCATTGAGTTGGAGGCATTAGGGTTTGAACGCAGGCGGTGTTGGTCAAAGGCCTCATTTGATAACGAATTCCAACGAAATTCAAATAAGACCGTTTGAAAATCAATCGGCTAACGGGTTTCTAGTAAGTGTAGCAGGCTCGGACTAGCACGAACTGTCGAATTATTGATATCCTATAAAAGTCAAAATGTTTACTAGGATGCACAAAGATTGGGATTTTATACTAATAAGTTAAATATATTTCAGCCATTCGTCCTGATCTGCCATGGGTTGCCTTGAGGCACCAGGAAAAATAACTCCTTTTAAAATCCAATTTTTTGTATTTCATATTTTGGTTCGAACTATCGAATTATTGATACCTATCCTATAAAAGTCAAAAAGTCCATTAGGATGCCCAAGTATTGGAATTTTATACTTATGAGTGAAATATATTTCAACTCTTCGTCCAGAACTGCCATGGGTTGCCTTGAGGCAATTGAAAAAATTGACTTCTTGTAAAATACAATTTTTCGTATTTTCCACCAAACAAATAACCCACATTTATTACTTCACGAGCGGAAGGTACCCGTTGAAATTCAACGGGTGTGAAAAACTTGAAACTTATTTTATAAGAAAACCGCAAAGCTTGAAGAAAAACTGTATGCGTGGTCATTCGAGGAGTTCGTAACCTATCTTGTTTGTTGAGTTCGTTGTAGCAGACACGCTGACCGCTTTTCAGGTGCACGGAGAGATGAGTGACTATTGGTCCACTTTCATGCACGGGAAACCCAAAAATCGGACATACAGACTCATTACTACTTAAATAGCACCCAGGTTGATAGATGGTCACCTCGTCCCTACGGTTCTCTTGGGCCATCTTCTGAGTGATTAACAGCTTGATCGCTTTCCTTGTGTACAAAAATATATTTGCATGACTTAATTCAGTTGCACTATCCAACGTTGATATGTGCGTTGAGTATATTAATCAGGATTGGACAGAGGGGTAAAATCCAGCAGTTGATAACGTCAAGAGGAGTAATGGCAGAAGAAGCCATGTTTATTTGACTAATGAATCCTCCATCACCCGGACTGCGCCTTCGGCATAGCCATAATCATTGGTTTCGGTTGCTAAATAAAACATTTATGGTGATTCTTAGTGCACTTGTCGATTTTCATGCACGGATGTCGTTAATTGCGCAGAAGTTCCGTTCTTCTTTCGGGTAAGAAGCATGTAGTGACGTCATTAAAATTTCGGCCATCTTAAAACAGATTGAAGGTTCGAAACATATGGGTCTGTATTTGAACCAGATTTAGAGCTGGTTACCCGTCCGTATGTTGGGTAAGGATGAAATTTGTGCGGATCTTAGCGTAACCCGAGAAACACCACGGGGAGATTATCATGAGATCGCTGGTGGGCATGTCTTTGAGCATCCAAGTCTAACTTTGGTCGTTTTTATTGCAAGGACTCATTTTCTCGCAAAGAAGACATTCCTTTTGCTTTAGAAGATTTATTGGAAAGGTTACTTTGTTTTTTATTAGGCATGTGGATTGATATATTTTTAAGTCCAAGGAGGGGAAACACAGCGGCGAGCGAGAGTCTTGAATTGTTAACTTGATGATTGAGTGAATGTACCTTAGTTAACTGCACTTTTACACTTTTAAACATATAAATAACTCGTGACGTTAATGATGTGGGAATTGGTCTAAAAACAGTTCGCAATGGTAATTAGAGGCCGACGGTTTCTCTACGTGTAATACATCTGAGTATTAAACGATAATAAACAACGCCGTGTTTGTTGTAGCAACAGAGGCATTATTACCATTGAAATTCGCTGCTTTTAAATATTCTTGCACATATAATTGTGTGTGTAATCAATTAATTTCCTTTATGTGTATTGTTTACTACGTAAGTGTTATCTCATATAGTACATGCGATGCCCCTTTGAGAACTACTTTCAGAAAGACGTTGAAGAGTATACTTGTTGTAAATATGCATTGAATTTATCGATTAACCCCTGAAGCAATCTATCATGGGGCCCTTGGGACTCTGGGCCCTTCTTATACGGATTTGCTTTCTACGTACTATCATGGGCCTGCAGGAAAACGTGATATTTCAATGCCCTTTGAAAATCAAATCTATGGTTGTCAAGGAAATATGTTATTGTTGATTTCAGATAAAAATGTGAGATTTTTCAGCTGAAAAGATGAATTTCAGGCAAATTCGGGGGGTAGAAGAAAATCAATTGATAAAATTAGAAACTTCCTTTATTCAGCCATCCGATAAGAAAAATCCCAGGCCTATATCTTGAGTGAAAATACTTTTAAAAAGCAAAGAATGAAACCACTGCACCGAACTCAATGCTTAGCATGGACCACCAGGGGTGACCCTCGGGGGCTTTTGGGGGCCCTGAGGGCTTTTTGATATAGCATATGTTACAACCAGATATGTCTTCAATCTGCATGCCAAATTTCAGCTCAATCGGTCCAGTAGTATTTGCGTGATGGAGCAACAGACAGACAGAGACCATTACATTTTTATACATATTAGTAAGGATCACACCCTTAACCCTGGAAAAAATAGGGTTTCGGTTAATTGAACCCTACAGTGTTTGTTGTCTACCAGTAACAAACATGTGTTCCAAATTTCATCAAAATCGGTCCTGTTGTTTAGGAGGAGATGTGGAACATACATACATACATACATACATACATACATTGACTTTTATATATATAAAGATTTGCGTGATAAACGTGTTATCAACCTGCTTATATACATAAAGTATTGCGCGAAGGAATTTTGATGCATATTACAGATACCTACTTTCACTTCAGCAGAGAAGTGAATTCATTAGGTTTGCATTGTTAAAGGTGTATGTTTAGATGACTTGTACCATGGAAAGCTGTGCCGTTTTATGCTCTTTTCACGTAAAACACCTCAATGAAAAATACTTGGGGTTAAATGAAAACAAATGGCTTACCTACCCTATTGAATATTTTAATAAAATTGTTTTGATTATAACAATTTTCCCCTACCCCTCTTTTCGGGAATGGACGTTATTTTTGGCATGCCTAATGAAAAATAAATTGCCATTTGGTTTTGCAATGGCTCTTTGAAAGTTAGTTCTTCAAACAGTCCAAGGTGAATGGATGAGAAAGGAAAAATATTATTTTATATGATTGTACGTCAGTTGGATTTTTCAGGCCTAGCTTAGGAAAGAGTCCCTGCTGATGACTGTGAGTGCTCGCAGATAATTTACTTGTATTCCAACACCTCGATAGTATCAAAAAGTACAAGGCGCATCGAAGATGACACGGCTAGGTTTTAGCTCAGGAAAATATTCATAGTAAAAATGTGATAAAAGAGAAGAAACTGAAATTTAAAGACAGTCTATAAATCAAAAAAAGTTCCGAAACATCAACTGATTAGATTAGATTGTTATTGGGGGGGCCTTCGTCAGGAGCCCGGGCACTTAGACCTTTCTTGGTCCATTGTGCCAACCCCATGCCTGTCTGCCACTTGCAGACAGGGGACAAGAGCACCACGGTAGAGGTATAGAGGATTGACCTCCTCCGCCTTGCCCCAGTACCAGGGATGGAGGGTGTACTCCCTCTAACTCTCCCGGTCTGGGTATATCTCCCACCGGCCTCCCGGTGGTCTGGAGGGAGTAGTATACTCTCCATCCACGCCTGGTGCAGCATCATCAAAAATTCAGCAACATCAACTGATGCATTATGGAATGAGAACCACGACTCGCCTTTCATTTCCTCTCTGCAACAAAACCTGTAACAGTTAAGTATCGAAGATTGCTTCCAAGATCGAATGCCAAAATGTTTTGCACCCTTTACTTAAGGAACCTTTGCTACGATGCCACCATACTGCCTCGTACCGTAAAGTTATTAAGGAAATTACTGTTCCATTTATGTTTATAACCAAATGAATTAGTCAATACTTTTCTTAGGAAATATATCTTTACATAAAATGAAAACTAAGTATATTCTCATCATCATGACGCGGATGCCCATTAAGCGTCGGTATATGTAAATAATGCAAGACGAACAGTTGCTCAACTGAAATCAGAAAGGAGTCAAAATTAAAAATAAATATCAAAACGCCCATGTTGCGCTGGTGTATCTATCTATATCAGTGGTATAATATTATGTTCATTTGCTATTAGCTTCCTTATCTATTTTTTCCGCGGTGCGCTGTCGCTTGGTTTAGCGATATGACGAGGCCTAATGGTGGGAGTGAGTGCGCGGGGAGGTGAGGGGAGGGAATTAGCGGGAGCGGGCCAGAGGATGAGGAGGTAGATGACAAATTTGGAATGGTAAAGAGCCCCGAGGTTCATAATGGAAGCGCAAAGAAGGCCAGGGAACGGGGGTAGGGGTGGGCGGTGGGTGGATGGGGGAAGGGGTAGGATCCGCCAAAGTGGTGATTACGCCTTCTTTCCTCCCCATCCCTGCTCCTCCAACCCCTCTGCCTCCTCCTGTAACCTCACTCCACCTCCAGTCCACCTCCTCCCTCCCACCCACCTCCCTCCCACCCATCTCCCTCCCCCCACACCCCCTTCAAACGCCATTAGCGAGGAGTCGTTGTTACCAAAATGGACGCCATTTGATGAGGCGTATGAGGTGGAGGAGGAGAATGGATGAAGGGGTAAGGGGGGTGGGATGTTTGCAAGGACTGGGGTGTTGAAGGAGGAGGAGGCCGGGGGGTGGGGTTGGTGGCAGAATGTTTGGAGCGGGGGAGGAGCGGGGGTGGTTGCCCAGGAGGAGAGAGGTGTGGGAGGAGGATGCTAGAATTGGGAAAATCGTGGATTGGAGGGTCGGTGGAAGGGAGTTTAGCTGCGTAGGTTACGCGGGGCAGGGAGGGAACATGAGGAGGAAGGAATATTACGATAAGGAACGGGAGATAAGAAAGGATGAATGAAGACGGGTCTCGAGGGGAAAAAAGGGATGAGCAGAAAGATGAGAGGGTTTTATATATTCAAGCACGGGGAAGGGTTGAGAAAAGGTGGTTGATGTATTATTAAAATCACATCAGGCGGAGGCGTTGGAGTCACCGTATCGCGTAGCGGATTTTTTCAGCAGTCGGAGAGTACTATGAATATGGCCGAAGAAGTTATGGGTTGCATTTTGGCATTGAAATGGGCTTATGAGTGCCTACGGAGATGGAGGCAGAAAGTCGTAGATTGCGCGAGATAGCCTGGAGGCATGGTATTGGCTAACAAGAAACGGCTTTGTCTATCCTACTGGATACCTGTAAACTGTGATTATTCGCGATATATATTTTTTTTATGCACAACTTCATATACTACTGAATCTGTCTTGGGATGATGCAGCTATGGTAATGCTGTCCAACGAAATCAAATGAAAGTATATTTCTAATTGTAAGTAGAAATTGAACGTCACGCTATTTTCATTTTAGCAGTACATATCCTCAAAGGAAAAGACTGGCAATTTTCCACAAGAATAAAGTTTTACTCGACCGGTTTCGGTGTACAACACCATCATCAGGTCATCATCGCACTTGATGATGGTGTTGTACACCGAAACCGGTCGAGCAAAACTTTATTCTTGTGGAAAATTGCCGGTCTTTTTCTTTCATGATGTTATTCCACAAAATCAAGCCTAAAACAACAACTTTTAATACATATCCTGATTCACAAATGCACGAGCTTCATCATAAAAAAGTCATTGTTCTGCTCTGGACCCTAGTCCATGGGGATGAATACTTTCAATAAGAATTTCTCATGACTATGTACCTTCTCACAACTTAGGTATCAAGATAAAGTGAACGTTGCGGTTGGTCCTGCAGTACGAAAAATATAATTATCTTGGCTATGCTTATTCTTTATCCTTTTTTGGGTTTTACGAAATGAAATCTAAATATCCTTAGGTCGCTTTCATTTTGGGCACTTAAATCTGTGGTGTGGTGTGGTTGAGCGGTAGACTGTGGAGTGTTTGCCTAGGAGTGTGGAATACGCAAAGAGTGATGGGAAGGGGAGACGGGAAGGAATTTCTATAGACGGCTGACGGGGAAGGAGGGGAAGGGGAAAGGGCGTACGTATATTGGCGTTCTGTTTACATAAGTGCATGGGATCGGCCGCAGATGACGTCATTAGCGTGGGCGATCTGGACGACGTAATGTAAAGAGAAGCGAAAAAGGAGGACGAGTGAATTGAGGAGTGAGCGAGGCATGATTCGGCGCATGCGCACTCTCCGCTCCGATGATGGCCGCCCATAATTGACAAGCCATTCCCAATTAGCTTGCGCGGCCGCCTTTCGATACAAATGTCTTCTTTCATTTGTAATCACTCCTTTTCCCGATTGCAGATCTGTGAATGTTTTTATATATTTGAGCTCAGAATTCCGTGTACAATATGTAATTCATAGGTTGTATCGTATTTAATTGGGGAGCATTTATTTTTCATCGATTCCAAATTCATTGAAGCCAGAGTAGGTATTCCACGCATTTAAGGTACTCTTTGAGTTGATACTTAAAATAAAACTAACTCTACTAGATTAAAAAACTACCTAATAAGTTAAATATGTGCTTACCTGTATTATACTTGTGCTTTAGCTGTGATTTAGTCGCAGTTTTGTCTGGTAGGTGTCGTTTGGGACTTTGAATTAAAAGACCATTTTAAAGATCGGGATTTTACAGAATTCTTCCTCATAGTGGTTTTTTTTCTACTTATTTGTCTTGCATTTGAATTTTAGTGCGCTACGATGTTTTTTTAAGTAATTTTAAGTAGTCAGAAATCTTTTTTGGAGTAATTATAATGGTTGTGTCTCCTGAAGTGCCAAGTATAAGTGTATTGAGCGTGCTGAAAATTGATTTTGTGTTCCCCATTACATAATGATATTTGCTTAGTTATACGCATTTGAAAATTCTATAAAGTTTCTTTCCATTTTAAATCATTTCAATTTTCATTCATCGAGAACAAAATAATGTATCGTGGCCAGTGCGTGAATGCGATGTGAATGCGATGCCATCTTAATCTTCGAATGGAAACAAAAATTATAACATTGTTTCCCAATTATTTAAAATTCTATACTTAACAACGTACTTCTTATTAGTGATAAATGAACCACAAAAATTTCTTCTACTTCAGATAGCTGACAGATTTTTTAATATTATCTGAGAGATTTTTGAGAACTTTTATCTTGCACATAGTTACTAAAATATGGTATGCAGAGTTGAAATCCTAGGGAAATAAGAGAAAAGTGTACTTACGATGCTGAAGCAGTAACATACTTACCCTCATCTCTCACATTGCCAAAAAATATTTGTCATTACTGGCATTACAGAAAACTCATCCGATTTCGTAAAAAATGTGACGAATCTCGTGAGTTGTATTGTAATTAGAATGTTTAACATATCTTTCCAGATATCAATAAATTCACTGCTTGAACAAAAACCTCTCTGAATAAAAATTGGTCTTTAACGTTAACAAAAGGTGAAATGAAATTATTATACCATAATAATTTTAAAAGTAAGAGAACCATACATACAATAGAATTCATCTTTAGAGCCTCGTACTAGGACTCATTTCTTACTTATTATGCCTTTAATTCAACTCATACTAGATTTTCCGTTGCTTTCCATACAAATCAGTCAGTGGCAATGATCTTCAGCCAATATTTCCTTCCTTTGGTTTTCTAATATTTTGCGTATTCATTCCTTCCTCAACGCCAGCTGTCCCAGGATTTTTGTCTCGACCATAATCGTAAATATTTCCCTTTCATGGAATTTTTCTAAGTATTTTCATCGTATTAACATTTTCCAATCCTTCTAAATTCATTCTATATTATAACATTTTCGGCCTAAGAAAACCCCGGATTAGCTTCTGGGGAAAGTTTTCAGTTTGCTGGACCACGAGCATCCACGTCAATGGATTTAGCTTCGTTAACTTCACAGTTTTTCTACAGAAAAACGCAGTGCAATTAGGATAATGTCCCTGTTCTACCTGGGGCCTGTTTCTCAAAGCTACATGTCCACAAGTTACAAGTGTACATGTTACAAGTCGGATCTTACAAGTGTAACTTACAAGTGCTTCTCAAACGAAAACGGAGGACTTGTGAATTCTCAAGGATTTTACAAGTGAAAATGGCGGGCGTCAAGTCCATATTTAGCTATTATTTAAAGCTTTCAATATATTTAGCGAGTTTCTCCAGCCATCTTCTATAACCAAGAGTCAGTGCTATCTTGCTCGGTGTCTATAAATGCGTGAGTACCAGATAAACGGAATTTTTGGTTCACGGTTTACCTTAAAATATCTCAATTGAGGACGAATCGTCTGCAAAACATGAACACCATGAGGAAAAGTCGTTTATTCCATCACATGTAGGGAAAGATGAAATTGAAATGAAGGTTATTCACAATTCTTGCCTGTCATGACATCATCTTGCGCAGTGTTTATCATTCATAGATACGAATAAATAGCGGAATAGCGTTTTATCGTCAGACAAGCGAAGACTACGAGTTCAGCCATTCTGATTGTTGATTATTAATATGCAAGGGGAACACACATTTTATGAAGTCAATTGGTGTAGTGGTAGCGTTGAGTACTACGATGCCGAGGGATAAGAGATTGATCCCCACTGGGGTTAGTTTTTTTCTCTTTCATTTTGATGGGCTAAGGAGAGATTTTATCACCGATTTATGTTACTTCGCACTAGGACTTAAGCGCAATGTATTTTTTAATTTCACTTGTTCTTGAGCCCAAAGTTGCACTAAGGATATCGGACATATGACTACGGCGTATTAGTAAAAACCACAGGACATTAGCGTAGCATTTGCATTTCCTGCATCACATAAAAATGAAGACTTTAAATACGTATGGAGTTTCCCATTGAACTTTCACGACAGAATATTTCATAGCGATTTATCATTTTAGTACGGGAACTTTTGCTCTGCCTTTTTACCTCTTAATGTATAAACATAATGCCGTGACATGAAAAGTAGGCATATATTGTTAAATAGTTATAAATAATACTAGCAAACTAGTGCGTAACTTTCGCATTTTAAACCATTCCCAACGCCCCAAAATAATTTATTCCTTATCCAATGAGATCATTTATGAATTGCAAGATTAAAAGCAGCATACATGTCTCCTGTCGAAAATAAATATCTTTCTTCTTCGTTGTTTATTCACAAAGTATCCGTGGGGGTGTTCTTGTATCATTACGTTTTAGTCTAAAAGCTTTTATTTTAACTTTAAATTATAAACAAACAATGTGTTTTAACGTAAACTGACCATGTTATGTCAACCTTGTTCGTCGCTATCACCTTCGTAACAGTTGAGAAAAAGAGATCGCAAGTCGCTTTTCATTTGTTTCCCCAGTTGTTTTTTTCCGATTTACTGCGATTTACTCACCTCAGAGGACTAGTAGAAATTTTCTTACAAGTTACAAGGACTTGTAATTTACAAGTCTGTTTGAGAAACAGAGTGTGCCGTAACCATGAAAACACTTGTGAGTAAAATCTTGTAACTTGTGAAATGGACTTGTTACTTGTGAACTTGTAATTAGTAGACTTGTATGTTTGAGAAACAGAATTTCACAAGTTACAAGTGAATAGACTTGTAACTTGTAGACTTGTAGCTTTGAGAAACAGGCTCCAAATATAAGTGCCTCTCAAAAATATTTAATTCGTTTGTCAAACATATCGCTCAGGGAAAAACAAGAGAATTAAACGCAATAACTTTAGTTAGCTATATTCCGGACTATGCACATACTAATCCAAGCTTTTTGGAATATTGGCCTTTAGTAAATTAGGAACACTGCTTTAGGGATGTCGAATGCACGGTTTTTCGAGTTCTTGGATTACCATTTATCCAGACATTTTCTGGCTGAGTTAAAGCATTTCTTGGATTGCCCAAAAAAGTCGGTGTGTAAATACTGCAGGTGGGATGAAAGATGAGATGAGAGTAACAAAATAATACAATTTTCAGTGTCAAATGTTTTTTCACTTGGAGCTTTGCGTCTAAAGATGAATGCACTTATCTTACCAATAACGAGTGCGTACATCAGATTGCGGATGGTGGGTCGACCTCTAGACATAGAGGTTAGCTGCTAAATAAGTGAATTTAATAAAAGAATAATCAGCCGTGGTAAAAAAAAATAAGCGGCGATAACTTTAGGGTATAGGGCCATACTTGGGTAAGACGACTTAAAAATGCTATTATAACCCGGGAAGCTGTCATGACCTCTGGGAATAGCTGCCACCAACAAATTGGCAGCCAGTAACCCGGAAGACGGGGCTGCAGTCTCCTCCACAAGAGTGAAGTTGGAGACAGCGTGGGTCGTTACTGCGGCACTCATTGCTCTACGCGCGCGGTGAGGTATTTACCTAGGCGGCTGGAGTAAGGCGAGACGAAAGGCTACGGTAAACCACCGCGTGATTATCCTGAGCAGCTCTTCAGCTTTTTAAAACAAATATTTGGAACATTATTTCATATGGCAGTGACGCCTCGAAAAGAACAGCTGCAGAACGAACGATATTGGAAGCAATTGAGTTGTGGTGCAACTGATGAAAGATGGAAGGTCAAATGAAATGAGAGAATCACTAACGAAGATGCCATACGTTAATACATAAGTGTTAGAGAGAAAAGAAGTATAATGATAACTCTGCGAAGGAGAGAGAAACTTATTGGACACGTTTTGTGACGCATTCAGTCAGTTGAAAACAATAATGGAAGGAGAAAAAATTAAATGCATTGTAAAGGAAGAAAATTAAAACAATACATCAGGCAATTTTATAAAGAACGTCAAATTTAAGAAGTATGTAAGAATGAAGTGGTTGGTGGAGAGGAGAGTAGAGTGGATATCTGCTGTAAACCAATCTTTGGACTGATGACTGCAAATGAGGATCAAATTGTTTCAATATCATTAATAAAATATATTCGTATCAGCTTGTAAGCATATTCTATAAATTTAAATAAAATTTATTTTGCTTAGAGTCATGAAGGTCTTAGCTGGCACCATTATAACTGTTAAAGCCCATGATTAATATCACATGGTGTCTTAAACACAAAGAAAGATACGCCTTAATCTCCACTACCATCGTACATTAGGATAATGGAGTTGGAGATGACTTTATGTATTGGGAGGGCAAATAAAATTATCATGCATATTATGAATGACGCCAAACTGAATAATGGTGTAAGAATACAGTTGTTAGCTGAGAGGAGAGTGGATTTTGAGGCTACTGCAAACCAATCGTCGGATTGCATACCTATTGCTAATGATGAATGGTTTGCAAGGATATATATTAATTCCGTCGTTTTCAAGCGTAAGAAGTGTGTCTGTATTTGAATGAGCAATGAGCATACTTTGCCACATTTTGCCCTTTTGTTGAGAATTTTTCATTTAGGAATCCACCCTGAACTTGCCCCAATGGCAGGGCAATCATGGAGAAAATGGTCATAAAATATTTTTTTGGAAAGAGGATCATGGGTGGAATTATTTTTCCTTTGAACTCGCAGATAAGTAAACCATAAAGAGGTTACCACATTCTGGAGAGCTATAGATACAATTAGTTTTATTATGTCTTTTTCAAGAATTGATTTTATTGAATTTCAGTAAGTTGTTACTCCTGTCTTACAAAATTTTTACTCATACTCAATTTGAGGCTTAGTTTCATTTACAACCCTAATAAATATCAAAATATATAATAACTCTGTCCAATTAATGTGAATGGCCCTAACCATGCTTTTGGGCTCCGGAATTATAAAATGATTCAAGTTAGAGAGCAATTCAACCGGTGAACCCCAACCGTTTTCTTTCACGCTGGTTCTGAGGATTTTTCAGTTATTATCGAATTTTATTTGACCTCTACCTCTCCACCCCCAACCATAATGCATGTATAAATGCGAGCGTGTTTGAGAGACTTCACTTGACGAGGAAGTTTTATGGCAAAATCTGGATTGTGTTCTCTTTTATAGATATTGGAATCACAGATAAGATACACAGAATCACAGATACTATTCACCAAAGACGGTGAAATTCGCCATGAATAATCATTTGACTTGACCGCGATTCAAAACCGGATCTCCCAATTTCCGGTCAGGTGCGATTGTAAGTTACACCACCAAATCACAATAATTCAAGGCGAATTTCATCGGGGGAACGTGGTTTCTTACAACATCATTTGTGCAATCGCAATGACTGGAAAAACGCAGATTTACTGTTTTTCAAATTCTAGTCTGTTTCCTTTGCATACTTTTTTTTAGTTTTCCTAGTGTAATTTCTTATAATTCTTAGTATATGGTGTGTAAATTTCAACGTGAGTAATAAAATAAATATTTATGTGCAACATCAAAATCTTGCAACATTAGGAAAATTTATATTTCAGGGTCGAAAAAGTTGCAAAATACAGCAATTTAATACTCAGGTTAAATTGTAACATGCCGCAGTATATCCCATGGCGTACGATGCCTTTGACAACGATAGGTAATGCTTATTTTCATTTCTTAAGGAGTAGGTAATTTAAAAACGGAAAAGATCAACTTACTTCTACGTAGATATGTTAAAACAACTGCCATTGCTTGAGGTTTCAGAGGAAAGGTATTAAAGACGTTTTAAATATGATTAATGGCAAAAGCAACCTCGAGTAGTGATATTATTTCCATCTCACACCTTTGTTGATTTCTTCTTATAACAATGGCATGGCACGACTGAATGCCACAAAATAACGAGCCCTCCGTCATTTTGGTGCGATGTAGTGTGCTAATCTATCGCGACGGACTAACTGACAATTGTAGCAAAGCAACTGGAAGTACTCCATTTGTCCGGAGCGACAACAGACCCCAGTCTCCTCTGCGTACCCATTTGTCCCGTGATTACTGAAATATTATAATGGCTTGGAGCATAAGAGCATCCAATTTTGTGGATTTTAGGGAGAAACCCTTGATAAAGTTTAATTTAAAAATAAATTACCGAGTAGAAACAACTATGTTAGGGTGAGCAATGTTCAATGCGTACTTTCAGTTCTGTGAACCAACAGTTATTTTAGCGACACAATCCTTTCCGGGACAGTTATAATAATTGCGTTATGAGTTTACAATACATTTTCATTATTTAAGGAAAAATAAATTTGTGTAGTCTTCATTAATTCATCAGTCTATTAGGTAATGAATTCCTCAAAAATCACCTTTATCTCTATTATATATTTTATGTCAAATACGTATGAGGAGAAGTTGAAGTAGCTAAGGGGATTAGAGATTTTATGACAACCTGGATTAAATTTACTAGGAAGACGAAATATGTGTGGATGATACGGAACCATACAAAATGAAAACAAATATGTGTTCGCCTTTCCCCCCTGTAACAATTATATCTTTTCTTGTTTTGACTACGAAAATTTACATTTCTCATGCGCCGAGTCCTTTTTTTGCAATTCAATGCAACCATTATCGGTCTTCCAAGTATTAAATTCCTTGATGAATTTTTCTATAGCTGTTAGTGCTAATAGGTTAAAATCTCACCGTAAGGTTCCTTGAAGATGTCGTGGCGAATATTTTTTGCAAGTAAGCTAGTCTAATAATGAGCACCTTAGAGAAACTAGTATCAGTTGTTTCAGATGATATTACGGCGTATACCAACGCACATGGTTTTTTATCATGTGTATCACACACTATTTTATGTTTTCCCCTCTATATGGGCACGAAGTGTCTATTATAAGCAACTGTTCTTTTCGTGGAGAATTTTTTTTACGAGTTCAGTATTTTCAAAACCACGGTGATTGTGATTATTTTCAAAATAAAATTTGCTAGACAATTGCAATTGATAAATGCAATATTATAGACATACCATGATTCCACACATTTAGATGATCTGCCTCTGATAGCATCTTATCTGCTTTGCATAATCTAAATAGTTCATGGTAGGTAACTCGAGTTGCCTACTTTAACCCTTTCATGCTCCACTAAACAAGAATATTAAAAATCAAAGATGGTTTTGAATCCAACTTGCTTCATGTATGGAAAATATCTCTTGTCTTAATTAGTTTGTAGTCCAAATAGGGAGGTTAGGTTATTTTTGAAAGTTTTGTTGCGTCATTTTTTTTCGGAGAGCTTTCCATTGTGAACTGTTAGGAATAAGCCTAATTTGCTTCCCTCCAGTTAAAAGTAAATGATACTAACCCTGGGTTTACCGATGGTGACTGGTCTTATTCCGTCCACTTGCGGCTCGTAAAGGTATGTACTGTGCTTACTGCATCGACTTATATAAAGAAGTCCACGTAATTTAGGGAATAGGAAAGTAAGTCAATGCTCTGATTCTTTCTGCTCGAAAATTATGTGCTTAAGGATAATCCATAATGTTTGTTACTTGAGTAATTCGAAAAGGACTTGGAAATATGTTCTATTATTTTGAGCTATTGAGTTAAAAAGAATAGGCCACTTCATCTGTTTGAAATATACATGTTCGGTCGGAGATAAAGTTTCACAAACAAGTAAGATTTCTCAGCAGTGTGAGGGAGGAAACACCCATTTCTCCTTCGCAACTCGAGTTAAATTCCCTATCTCTATGTTTCTCGTTTAGACAATCAAATAAAACCTTTAAGCTTTAGAAACTAATCTACGAATGAGAACCAATTAGCAGAGTAACTGTAGGAAATTTGGCAGAATGCTCATCCAAGATGGGTGGATGTGAGATAAGTCGAGTATTCAGAGAAGGGTATCACATGAACCGTGACTGCACTTAGCTGACGTATGTATGCAAGCATGAAAGATATGTCTGTTTTTTCATAAACGTTATTATCATTACTTGGGTTTTCCCAGAAGAGAAAGTGATAACATGTTCTTTTAAAATATGATAGTTGCGGCGTGGAATGCTAAAAACGTTTGACATGGAGGGGAGATTCAGTGAATTCCATATTGCAGGGTATGAAGATTGAGAGTTAAAATGTTAGATGGATCAGATTTTTACTCATGTTGGATTGTCAGTTTCTTGATCAGAAAGTAGTTATACCACTAACATTAAAAAAAACTCACTTATAAGGTTTATTATGAGTACAATGATGAAAATGATTATCTTAGCTTTCATATGAGAAGAGAACTTTTCCAAACCATTGTTATGTAAAACCATCGGGTAATTAATACTCAATGACCAAATATTACGTTGCTTCTGCTGTCTTTTACGGTCACTATTGGAGCTGCAAAGTTATACCCAAATAAAATCGTCAACTCCAAGTAAATAATATTACTCCTAAGAATGAATTGGGTTCCAAACTCATCGACTATTTCGCGAGAGAGTTTTTTGTGGTTCATTTCGAAAGTATACTGCATTGACATTGATTTGATTCGATGAAGAGACCCAAAAATTAAATTTATTTTCACTTGATGCAGAAAAGAAATTCCAATACCATTATTAATAAGTCTGCAATGCAAGGAACTGGGGAAATAAAATACAAAAAAACGTGAAATAGAAGATACAAGCTTGATGAAAGCATTCTAAGACATGATCGTCTCCTGACAACAAAATAAAAATGGGAGAAATCACCGTGGAATGCATAATACATATTATAATAAAGGATACTGAAACAATAAATAATGCAGGAATAAAGCGGTTGCCAGGTAAACGGTTGGCGGATGGCGTAATTTTCTGCAGTAAACCAATTTTCGAATTGATGATTGTGGCTGATGATAATGATGAGTGTGCGCTGTTATGCCCATGCCTAAGCATGCGCGCGAATCGCAAGATTTACGAAAAATTATATACTTGGATTATCAAGTTTTTATCTGTAACATTCGGAGGATGAGAAGCGAAGAACGGAAGGTTTTAGCGGCGGTCGGCGAAGCGTTGGCGAACGGAAGGGAAGATGCCAGTAGGAGATGGGATCCACGAGCCGATGACGGCAATCTCAAGTTATGGACACGAAATGAAAGGCGTAGGTGGAAATTAGAATTGTACCCTTGTAAGAGCAATTGTTAATTACTCGCTGATTGCAATCGCAAATTGTTAATGTTAAACGGTTTTTGGGAGAGCAGACCGTCATCAGATACAGCAAAACTCCGGAAAATAACGACAATCGTCCAATAAATAAGGTGTAATATGTGCTATCTGATTTTACGCATCACTGAAATAGTATGACCCTCGTTTGAAGCCTGTATCTTACATAGACTAGCATTTAATAAAAAATTAATAGTTCCATTAAATAGCATGTAAATTTTTTATTTGTTACATACTACGAGATATTTTGTATGAGCATATGGTTGCATTACGTAATTGGTAAAACTTTCTAGCTTACCGTTTTTCTTCTCCAAATGATTTAACGCAATTTGTCCGGACCGCTAAAATGAAATTTATTAAATCTTAATAGCAATTATTCTGATGCTGAAAGCCTTATCTTTTTAACCAATCGACATTTGTTCCCTTACCAGAAAATTAGTGAGCAGTGATTTGGATCAGTATATCTCCAACTGTTTCTTTCAAATGTTTTCGTAAGACTTGACCTAACTACCTAATTATATTCACGGTAAAATAGAAGTAAAGTGTAGGTAATTGCCAAACACATTGTCACATACGTGTTAGAAACTGTATGGCTTTTCATCTTCCTTTGATTTAGTTGTCATTTACATGTAAACAGTAATTTATTTCCAATATATGGAAAACTTGAGTATTGGTCTCCGTATCTCTCTTTATATTCTCATTCGAGAAAAATTCTCATTGAAAATTACCACTTCTTCATTTCCTCATAGTGCTAACGTAATATCATATTCATTTGGGGATTCTTAGCTCCTTCTGACCCTTATTGACAAATATTATATCAGGATTCTATCCCAAACAATACTTGCCCTATGAATTAGTTCATCCATATAAGGTAAAACATGTAAATTATCAGGCTTACCCCATTCCATATTTTTGTGCTTCATCTCATCTTATCAACGTTATCTATCTCGTTACTATGCTATCCTTCTATGCTATGCTTCTAGCTATGACCCTCATCTAATACCTCTAGAGGTACTTTTTTTTACATCTCCCTCTTACCTTTATTTGGTTTGAATTTTTCGGTCAAATATGTATGGAAAATAAATATTTTTTATTATGCGACGTGGTATTTATAGTGCTCTTTGTTTTAAGCAGGGTGAGGAATTATTTTCCTTTCAAAATCTTTGCCAAACGCTATCGAAGTATAGATAATCTTTAATTTTTTGTTTTATGATTTTACCAGCGTTTGGAAATTTCTCTCTGGCTGACTATAGATTGTATAGCACGATTTTGTATTTAGACTACTTTGCTATTACCACGGGCCAAAATCTAGATTTTAACTAACGGGTTTCAAAAACACTGTGGTCAGTCCCTAGATTCATCATATCCTTCTCATGATTGCGTGTCACATGTTGAAATTGCTCTTGTTTGCTTTCTTTTTAAAGTTGAAATCCTTATGAATTAATTGATGATTTTTTCATGGCAAATTTCATCGTCTTCAGTGTATATCTTGAAATATTAAAAAATGGGTAAACTGCATTGAAAACAGAAATTTATTTTGTGATTTGGCACATGAAGGTAGTTTGATTCCTGCAGCTTGAGAGTTTCCTGGCAATGTTTCAGAATCCAGAGTTTTCAAATTCGTTCACTATAGAATGCTTGACTATAAACATGCAACTAATACGATTACTGTGATCACATTATTTGTTGAAGATTTATTCCGAGTTTGAATGCCGGTAGGTATCAGGTATCACTACAAAGAAGTTTTCACTAAAATTTAGTAAATTAGCCATGGATTAACATATGTAAAAACTTGCATGAGTGATTCTTGTATAATTTATAACGCTCTCTCGATTAAATACTAAACTACAAGGCAAATGAAAGCAAAAATTCTGTAATTATTCTATAAATATCACCTTTGCTTAGAATTACTATGCTTAAATTACAGAAGACACATAAAGAATCCTAATTCCGCCCAAGGCATGGCTGTAATGATTGCATATTGTTTACAAACCCATTAAAAATACTTTTGGTTGGCACTTACCCTTAAATATGTACCCAAATGAAACGTTGTTGGAAACATACATCTGTCGTAAAGTATTTGTGAAATTAGAGCGAATGCATTTACAGGTGTTACAAAAGTCCTTTGTCCTCGCTCAAACGTTTTGCTTGAGAAGACTTTGGAGTCATGTCTACACGACGGAGATATACTTGGGAACCTTGCTCTGAAGTTGATTTAGCAACGACATGCTCCACGAATTGCTGATCTTCACCCCCGTATCTTCGACTCACTGCAGTGCTCTGTGAACAACGAGGAGTGGATATCGTAACCTCCTGGATACGAGTGGTTTTCAGCATGTAGAAAAATGTCAATTAATCTTAATCACCTCTCAAACGCAATACTCAACGTCGTGGAAGATGTGTCGTTGTTTATTATTCGGACTGTTTTCATTGCTTACTATCCCTAGTATGTCTGCCTGAATTATTTTCTTCTTTTATCTATTTTACAAAACTTTAACCATTACTTCCAATGGCAATATTTGTAGCTTTTGGTTATTTGATACACTTATTGATTTTCATATTTAACTCTTGGGTAGGTTACTTCAAACCCAATAGCTAAATAATCGTTTTTATCGATTTTCATTTCATTCAAAATTACGAAATTTTTGTTTATCATCATCAAATCTCAGCCAGATATTGTTCGTAACTCTTCCTACTTCTCAACGGCATATAGAAAGTATACAAGATTTGATGGTTTTTTTATTTCGTAGGCTGCACAACTCAAGTCTTCACAAATTTTTTTTCATTGTGTTAATACACTTGTCTCTGACGTATGTTGATATTGGTTGCCATTTTGATCTTTTCTTCATTTATTGTTGGCTATCGAAAAGGTTACACGTGTTTTGGAGTGTTCAAAGAGGTTTTACTTAAGGAAAAAATATAGCAAATAATTTGCACTACATTTTGCTATAAGAACGGAATGAAGTGCAGCATCGTATTGGAAATGTTAAATTTTGCTTTTGTCTAGTCATCTATGAATAAAGAAGCATTTAAAAGTGATACAATCGAGTCCAAAGACGAAGAGCACCCAGGTCGCTCCAGCACATCAACAACTGATGAAAACGACGAAAAATTGAAGAAATTTATGATGAACAATCTTCAAATCACTTTCAGAGAGGTTTCTGATAATGTTGGCAAATAATTTGGCTCGTGCGAAGCCATTATGTTTGGGTACATTGCGCATGAGACGAGAGTCATCAAAATCCAGAAATTCTCAAATTTCGACCATCTGTTAAATTTTGATGGTACACCTGCTCATACTTCACTACATGTTTGTGAATTTTTGGTGAAAAAAAAACACCCTCCAACCCAAAAAAATTTTATTCCTCACCCTCCATATTTAATGGCCATGACCCCCTGCGACTTCTTTCTACTCCATAAGATAAAAAACCATGAATGGAATGGACGAAGTTTTACCAGCACTAAGGAAATAAAGAAATATTCACCGAAGGATCTAAAGAACATACCGAAAATTGCGCTCCAAAAGTTCTTTGAAGATTGGAAAAAGCTCTAGCACAAATTAATTATATCTGATGGATGGAGACTACTTTGAATGGGACAAAATTAATATTGAGGAATGAATCAAGAATGTTTGACAAAAAACTCCGTGTATTTTTTATCAAACATTCTTGATTCATTCCTCAGTGTTAATTCCTGAGTATTAATTATTTGCATACGTCTCTAATATTTCTATATTAATTGCCCAAAAAATAAAATGATTACTATCACTCAGAGTCTTTTGGATTTCGATCACATTCCGTCTTTTATATTGCACATAATGTCTTTCTAGAAACACTCTTAAGATAAATTGCATTAAAGTATGCGATGCTCAAGTAAGCATCACTTCTCACTCATTAATGTAGTTCCAACTGTAAAATGCTACCAATTTAGTTGTATACGAATTAGATACAACATTTAAACTAAAACAACATGAGCCAAAGCTAATTTATGGAAATTTTACTACATTAACTTAGAAAATCCGATGTCGTGTAGTAACGGATTTGTGAGGCTTATCCCGCAGCTGGTTTGCGTATATTTAGGAAAACAGTAAAAAACACAATTAACACAAACAATACTAACGTAGGAAGATAAATGTGATTACTGAGTTTTGTCTTTACTTCTGTCTCAAAATTTGCCAATAAAAGCAAAGGCCAAATGAATGAAAAGGTTACTGGATAATGGGTTCACTATCTTAGATGGCAAATATAGTTCTTAGAGTTGCTAATAGAATGCTAGTGAGTAATGCTAACGGCTACTTAAGTGACGATCAGCATCGGTTTAGGAAAAAGACAGGAACGAGGGTTGCTATAAAATTGATTTGAAGGCTAAGATATTGAAACCTACAATATGACCAAGATGTTTTGGAAGAAATAAGATGAAGATTGCGGAAATAGACGCCTTGATATGAACCTCAACATGAACCATACAACATAAGTCAGATTAAAGGGGGGAGAGTCAGAACGGACCATGATTGGACGAGGAGAGTGTGGCATCATCTCCATGATTACACGTTTATTTCGAAGAAATGGGTGTGGAAATATGATGAAAGACGGATGTAGAATTGATTGAAACGAAGGAAATGAAGCAGTTGTCCATTCTTTATGAGCCAGTCATCCGAGAAATTACAGACAAAGAAGAGTGCATTAGAGATACGGTATCAATGGTATAGGACGAAGAAAAATCTAGACGAGACGTATGTTATGACCTTTTATATTAATAGGAAGAAGGGCTAATTGAGAGGATGGGCAGGCATAAAAAAGCGGATGTAACAGTTAAGGTATTAAAGTGTATTTTGGAGGTGAATGGGCTTGGTTGTGGGGAAATCAGATTTAGAATTTTATTAGCCAAAAAAGCATATTTAAGAGAGGGGTAGAAGCGAGGTAGGCAGTGATTGAAGACGCAAAGAAATACTTGTGAAAATTTGGTAATGAAATGGGCGGAAACGATGGTCATTGCAGAAAGGATGTGCGTTCACTAGAGGCTTAGATAGTGGACGTGAAGAATAAAAATGAGATGCATAGCGAGGAAGACGAGAGAGATATGTGAAGTGAGGTTAGTGACGGAGATTCTAAGGAGGCTGCTAAAGTGGATGAAGGTTAAATTTAGTGTGTGGAGTGGCTAAGGAGCTAAAGTGGAGGAAGGTTAACGAGAGAATTCTGAAGAGGAGATAACGTTAAGTAACTGCGGATAAAAGGGAAACTAGACAGGAATTTTAGACTTCATAAGGAGAGGCAGTGGGAATACGAAACTAAAGAGACGCTTGATGGGTAACAAATAGTGTCAGACAATATAGCCCCGAAAATGTGCAGTTATTAAACTTAAACAATATTAAACTAGGGCAGTTGAAAAACCTACCAAGCAGCTAGTAGAACGCCCAATGATTATGAGGTTTAAGTAAATATGCTTCAGTAAATTGATTGAACTTATTTTGGCCAACTTATTGGCGTCACTGAAAATGAAACTTCATTACCAGCCATGAGTAACAGTGACGCCTGGAAAATAGCGTTTCTTTCTCCTTCCTTTCCCGTACAAAACGTTTTCACCTCTGATAATTTAATCTTTGTACTAACATTGTTTATTATTTATATTGGATGAACGAATTAAAGGATAAATAAAAAATATCTCGTTAAAAAACTAGTCTCAATTCATAAATGCCAAGGCGTCCTTGATCGCGATAAATGATTAACCGTTCAGGCTTTGACGGCCATTTTGGCCACTAAAGTCGTGTTAAGTTTGTTATATTTTGAATTTTATATCATTATAAAAGAGTGGAATGTTTTGAATCTATTTTTGCGTATTCGGAAAAAAATGGTATTGCCCGTATACCACATACGATACTATTCTCCCCTAATATCCAAAATCTACAAAATAAGGAAAAATACGGATAATTCAGCTTGCAAATGTTTGAAATGAAGGCTTCTTCCATTCGGTTGTAGAAAGGACTGTGATTACTTGTGCTCAATATTATGGAATAAGTTTATGATGAGTATCACCATTACTGCGATGCATCGATGGCTTCACGATGTGCAGGTTTTTATTTTGGATAGTATGCCATGTGTAAACCATTCGATTGAGTTTGGCGTCATTTCATGGGATCTTAGTGACTTCGAGTCAACCATGTTCTTAAATGCGATCTAAGTGATTGATCTTTGCGTATCCCCCGGATGATAGGAATGGCAGACAATGGAAAAGTTGAAAGACAAAACAGTCAAGTTCGGTATTCTGATGTGGTGGAAAAGGTCGTGATACCTCACTTAGAATGTATGGGTTGAGATATTAACAATCTCTTATAAAGAAATCTTTCAGAGTATTATATTTCTCCTTCTTTCTCCTCTTATGGCCATCACAGAGCATGCATAAAAATAATTAATTATGGGTGGTAAAAAAAATTGTAAACTAACTATCATGAACGGTTTTGACATATTATTCGGAAAGTATTAGAAATTGCTATTTCCAATAGAAAATCTAAGATCATTTCTGCAAATTTCAGAGAAAGAATATATCGTAGGTATATTATCCTTATATTTTATTATTTTTCCTAGCGTTGAGTTGGAGAAAGGATGTTAAAACCTTCAAAAAATCCCTGATTGTGGTAATAGAAGATAAAAATATTTCTTCCGAATGATAATTCTTGTGGAATGGCGTTAGAATATTTTACGCATAGGTACGAGTTCCTCTTCTTCCGAATTTACAGTAATTCACCTTGGAAAATGCTTTTATCTGGGTCATAATTCGAACCTGGAACTTACTATTGCCGTTCTAGATGTAAGTTAGTCACGTGGTCTTTATATCGCGTTTGAATTAAATTCCATGAAAATTCACCTTCAATTACGATTGCTAAAAGTCTCAAGCCCAGTGGTTCCAATAGCAATTGGAGGAGCTTGGATCGAATTATGGTCGAGTAATATTATATCGAGCAGTATACCATATTGGTGCTTCGGTCGCAATTGCCGCTTTTATTTTTAAAGTTGCAAGGAGAAGAATGAGCTAAAATAACGAGAACATTAAACTTATCTAGGTCATCATTTCGTAAAACAGAGATGCTGGAGAGGTAAGGATCTACACCGGCGTTCTCCTCCTGCCAAGGGAACTCGGTATTTCGCCTAACTTATTTTTAGTCCTCATTATATGTTCGTATAGTTTCAAGAAATGCATCGGATGGTAAGCGAGGTATAGCTCTTTTCATCGCGTTCTCTAATTTTGCCTCAACGTTCCAAGACTGGAGGCTGAATCTTGCAGAGAGCCCCATTTACCTATCCTTAGCCATCTCGCTGCGCCTTTTTCGCCCAGTGCCTCAGACGCTGGATATTGTTCGCGTTGTTCCAACTAGTGTTGTCTTTTTTCATCCCCTCTCTTTTGCGGGGACGTCACCCGATCTTAGCTACGTGAGCACAGCTATTCCCCGCGTTATTCCCCCTGGATACGAAGAGAGGGGCAGCCGGCGAAGGCATCGGGGGGGGGGGGGGGGCGGCGTAATGGGAGGGAGCAGAGGTTGAGAGGCGGCTAGGAGAGGGCTCTGTATCGAGAGAAGAGAAGCTGCACTCCTCAGCAAAATTTCCTGCGTCACCCCTCCTCGCAAGAAAGCGAGGCAAAAAGTCTCATCTCCAGCGATACCTGGCTCGGAGAATACGTGGGGAGTGTGGGGAGGAGGAAGGGAGTCGACTTAAGGCTTAGGCGAGGTGGAAGACGGGGTTTAAGGAGTGGTTTGGGGTGTTGGCTGGGGGGAGATGGTGTGAGGGTGGGGGGGGGGGAGAGAGAGATAGAGCGGGGGGAGGTGGAGAGTCCTTGGGTCTCCTTAGGTCGGTGGAAGGAGGCTCACGAATCGGGAGGATCGCGATAAGAAGCAGCAGCATCCGGGCGATTTTCTTCCCTCTTCCTTCTTCCTCTTCTCCTCTCTTTCCCTTCCCACTATCATTTTTCCTTCTCTTTCTCATCCTTCGTCCACACCTATTCCTTACTCTTATTCGAACCGTTACCTCAGAACCATCCATACTGTTCCGTTTTCGTGCTAGCATTGCTTAACACACAATGATATCGCCATAATGAATGAAATCACTCGATTATATTCTCTTTCATTCTCATTGATATTTACTTCACTAATTACTATTCATAATTTATTGATAATATCTCCACATATGGTGTTTTTTCGAGCTTGAAATTTCTGCATTCCGTGTTCATTTTAACGTTTTTGTTTTTAAAATTCCCTTAGTAGCTTCGTTCAAACTTTTTTACTTCATGTTATAGGGGCGTTCTCATTTTACTTCATGCATCATTTTTCCTTCGTCAATAACAGTGGAAAAAATTGATATCCTTTTTACCTTTATATCGGTTCACTTAGTTTCTTGAATTATTATTTACATGTATTTCTGTCTTTTATACACTTTGAATACACCAATTATATCTTGATGTCTGTTATTAGATAAATATTCAATGTCGGAAGATGAAACACGCTACTCTTCTTCGTCTTTTATACACCTTGTCCCATGCTCTCCAATTCCTAGTACTTCTCTCTTTTCGCACCACATTATGGCGTTTTCTCCTGGAGTTAAAACGCAGAAAGTCGAGTATACACGGACTGGTATTAATGATACTCTTCGTTTCTGCTTGCTTCTAAAGATCTGCTTCTTGCAACGGGTAGCCTTATATTCAGAGCCAAAATCTTAAGTGCAGAGCACTTTAAGACAATGGTGAATGAGTCTTTTTTATTCCACGCCACCTTATCTCAAATTCCTGTTGCTGTTTTGTTTCGGTTGTTTAATGAGAATGAGAATGAGAGTGGTGAAACTGGCTAAAAGCTCCTCTTAAGCGCTCCTTTGTTCCTTTTAATATACTGTTCATGCGCCACGAAATTATACATGCTGTTTTTGGAGAGTTTACTGTTTGTTTCATGTTTAATGTAAATATATAATTTATTTTTATTTATTCTCCCAGAAATAAGCCGCAGCAAAATATATAAAGGATTGGAGGTTTGAAAAATTCACCCATTAATGCATATGAATGTTTACTGGGAGTCCATGGCAACACGCTCTAATGCTATAAAGAAAGAGTAGAAAGTATGAAGTCATAATAAAAAGGGTCCGCATAAATGTCACCCTTGAATTGTTTGAGAGCAATACGTTTCCACGTAAGAACGTCATCATCTAGTTAAACAAACTGTAAAATAACTACAGGGTCTGAATCATTTACTGCTGATAATTTCCGCTTGTCTGAAGCCACCGATTTTATTGTAAATTATATAAATCGGCCAAAATAGTGTGTAACTATTGTGTAACGGCCAATAATATATATCGAATACAAACATGCTGGAAAAGATGATAAAGATATTGTTATTTGATACTTTTAAAATAATACATTCCAATCGCAATGATTAGCTTGCTAAATATACCTCAATAACTAAGTAAATAGGTTGGATGTTACCACTACATTGGAAAGCTACTGTGATTTAGTCCTTGTTTTGAGTAGAGAAGGAAGGTTATTGGCAATAATAACTTTTTTATCCATGCAAGTTTTGGTGCATCCTGAATCTGATTAACTTGAATAGGGAAAATATACATATATACTAGTGACGCTAGGAATAAGTCACGATAATTTAGCGATGGAATATAAATGCACTGGGAGCTGTGCGTTAATAACGTAATCGGCATATGAAGAAATAAAAATTGAGTAACTCTTTTAAGCTGTTCATCGAAGTGATATTTTATTAATGAATATAATTCTTTCACTCTTGGCATGAAATTATAGAACAAAAGAGCTCAATAGTTAATACACATGGTTTCTTTGAAAATATTATTTGTGTCATTCAATCTTTTAAACAATTATAACGGTATTTTTCGTTATTAAAACTATTTATTTGTTATTATTGCTTATTGAAATACTTAAAAATTCAGGAAAAATGTCATTTCATTTGCATTACATATTCCCTGACTATAAAAGATTTGTAACGGCTGATTGATTGATCACATTTATTTTACTTTTTTTATTTGAGGACAGCATTAATTCGATTGGACTTATACACAAAATAAATTCCCAGTCATTTCAATTTAAACTATATTTATCTAGCCCGTGATTGCTTCTAACATGTATTATAATTTTTGAATGCATTATATTAAGAGCCGTCCCAAGGGAATGAGGGACCCTGTGTAAACGATAGTCGGGGCCCTGCTAGCTTTGCATTCCCTTTTTGATGTCGTAGCATATTTTAAGCATATTTCATGGAAAGAACGAAAATAAGCTACAAAATGGCTAATCTTTTCAAGAAATTTACGTATATACTAAGTATTAGGTCATATCGGGTGATAGGCCGGTTTGAAAAAGGCAAGCACGGGCCTTCGTAGACGCGAGGCCAAGTGCATCGGCACCTGTCGCACTACCCTAGGGACAGCACAGATTATATAAGAAGTATAGGTATTTAATTTATATACGAAGATTAAAAATAATTGCATATATATATTTATTAAAAACTCCGATCAAATCAATATTTGTGTCATGTAGCTTTTACGACTCAGGGAGGTGCAGAATGAAATTTGATTCTCTGGCTAGGTACAGTAAATATACTTTTTGTGTGACTTTATCTGCCACATAGTTGTGTGCTTTCATGACCTCTCAGGTTGTATTGGCACTTGATATATATAATGAATTGCAATTAGAATGAGTGTCTGATGACAGCTGAGTTTAGCTGTGGAGCGTTTTAGACTACAGAGTATTAGATCGAAGTAGACCTATTGTCTGATACCATCGGTGTGTCAATGAAATAATTTTCAAAAACTAAGCTTAGCGGGTGAAGTATTCGATGTTTTAGTGAGTTTATTCACCATTTGGCTGATTCCTTATAGGAATGAGTTACACTCATACTCTTCTCGATGAGCAATTTTACCTAACGATTGACCTTATTAATTGGATGGTGGTCAGAATGACCGTATGTAGTATGTTTTTAAGCTCCAGATGGCCCTTCATCCCGCCCTCTTAACGAAGTAACGCGCACCAGCTGGCCTTTTTGGGGGCCTACCCCGCCCACGCCGTCTCCTTGGAATTACTTGTGCTTATCTCAGGTTCATCCTCTTAAATCTCTCCTCACCCTCTTTCCCACGCCATTACTTACCTCTCTCCCGTGACCTCCGATTCCTTCCCGGCATCAAGGAGTGCTGAGACCACTTTCTTTTGCCTTGGAATGTAAGAATTCCCTTCCTTATCACGACAATTCGTTAAACCAGTACAAAAAGCTAGTGGTTGAGCAAAAACCTCTTATCAAAATTAGGCTCTGTTGCAGAACTCTCCCTCAAATAAACGATGTATATCCATCCAAAACGTACGAGTTAAATACGTGGTAGAATGTTACCACCGGTCACATTTTGAGAATTGTGTGGATATGTAAAGGAAATATATTTCCATGATAGATGACTGAAGTTATCGTTGTTACAAGGGGTTTCTTTTTTATGTAAGTAATTCAGATAAACTTAAGTTGCTGACTGAATGAATGCAGCTAATTTTAAAATATGTGGAATCTGTTAACTCATTTTCACTTGGGGAAAACTTTTTGTAAGTCAGAGTATGAGTGATTTCTAAGAGACCTTACTACCTTGTTAGTAAATGTTCGCCTCGGACTCTTCAGTATATATAGGTTGTTCAACAGCAGTTGTTTTTAATCTTCAATACTAGTTTAACTAGGTTAACGAGGAAGAAGAAACACAAGAAAAGACATTTATCGATTGAGTTGGAAGTAGAGCAGTCTTGTTTTGGGGTTAGGATGGAAGAAATAACGGCGAACAATAATAAAAGTCTTGCAGGTACTTCGTACTACCGCGGGATATATGCTGGTAACGCATTGGCCTGGCAATTCAAATACTGCTGTTTGCATCCCACCTTAAGCTTTGAACTCGCATAAAAAAATAGTTCCATTTATTACTCCTGCCAACGGTTACCTCAGTCGTAAGATGATGAATATTCACAATATATGGTGTTAAATTACATGGTGTTTACAATTTTAGTTTTCAAACTGAAACATGGATAATACCCAAATACAACCTATAAATAAGTGTTATAAAATATCTTGATTGCCCTGAATTAAACGGCTTTTATAAAAATATTCACGTGTGATGTGGTGAAACCATTCCATAATAACAGTAGCAAAACACTTGCAGTTTTTCACTATTCATTTTTAGTAGAAAACTGCAAGTGTTTCTATTCTGTTACAAACGGATTTTTTTTTGACGAGACAGCACTTAGCGATGCGAGAAAGGTTAGGCATCATCTTAGGCGTAGTACTTGAGACTAGGATGTAATGCCGAGCCGATTATTAACTATTATGACAAAATGTTTTGCAAAGGTGAACTATCCAGTCTATTCCCACTACCATGTGCGATGCTAGTATATGCTTGCGGCAACCTCAATGTCGTAAGCATCTTGCTCATAAACAGAGATACAAAATACAAGATGCATTTTTTAAATTTCGCAGAGAATATGTATGTATTTTAAACATTTTTTCTTGTATATTTTTTAATACAGAATTTCGAATTTAAAATGTTTTCATTTCTATTTATTGCTGTGTTATTATTTCCATATTCGATGTAAATAACGAAACGCACATACCATACTTACTACGTTGTTAATTGAGAGGTCAAACTTTTACCATTGATGGAGTAGCTAAATTGGGAAAAACGCCCAGTTCATGATTATTGCTCTGTAATGTAGTGCTTTCTACTGAACGATGCAAATAACGTGAGAATGGGAATGCAACTGAGAAGGCTGTTTGATAGGCAGTCATGATTGAAGAGGAGAGTATTGTCTCATATATTAATGTTTTGAACTTGAACATGGTTTTCAAGAGTGAAGTGGGCAGCAATATATATGATACTAGTTTGTTATTTCGCTTTCCCAACAGTTAAAAAGGTTCACATAATTCTACCAACATTGTTTTCATGGATTAGGGACATTTTAGTCGGAGCCTTGGTGACGTACAACGGTGATTGGTGGTTTATTGGCAATGAATGTTTTCTTATAATTTGAGAGGGAGTGTTCATGGAGTTTTTAGACTTTTAAGGATCTAGTCCAACCTAATATAACAATCTATCTGCAACGCGTAAATCAAACTCGTGACATATTAATTCCCAGGTCGACCGGTGGATTACCGACCGAGCTACCGGTGCCACCCCATTACTGGAGGATGTCATTTTTTCGTGGTTACTTCAATTTTTAGACTTTGAGGTGCTGGCAAATGATTTCATTTTACAGGACTTAGAGGAGTTACCATTAATTTCGGGAGTTGGCTGATATAACTTTCACAGTAAGATAAGAATAAGAAGAACCTGTGTTACTTCTGGGGTAATTAGTTCATTCTACGGCAAAACATTTAATTCATGCTATCCTAAATACAGGTTATTTGCCTTATAGACTCTCTAAACTTCCCTGAAATGTAAATAAAAAATGTATATTCTTGTTGCGTGGAAGAAAAAATACTATTATTAATATTTCGACTGAGATAATTCCATTCATACCACTTCTTCCACCAGTCTTGGAATGACTCTCTCTTCTCAATCTAGAGTTGGCCGTGTCTTTGATATCATGCAGCTACTTAATGACACTTTCTGCATATTAATAAAACCCTAGAAAAAGCCTCATTACTATTATCAAGTCAAATTTTCTAGAACTTTGTATAATATACGCATTTTGCTTTATTATTTATCCAAAATAATGACGTTTAAGTGCACCGTGCTTTGTTGAAGCTCATTTTTATTGTTTGTTTGATAATTTTCTACACAATAACCTCACTTGTTCCATCAAACCATTGTTTTGTGGATTTAAATGGTTACGTAGATATAAGCAGATTCACAAATACAAAATAAATAATAGCTCCTCAATTTACTATTTGGAAAATATACACAGAGAAGGTTTTTATATGAAACTCGAATTTGTGCCTAAAATCAAGTGTAAAGCTACTTAATCGCCGTATGCCTGATTCGGAGGTCCGCATTTATTGATCTTATCATAAAGTTTTGTCATCTACCATATCCAGAAACTTTTATCAGGCTTATATATGTTTTAAATTGTAGAATTCAGTGATTCCCTGAATATAAATAGAAGGGTGTGACGAGTATTTTCGAAGCGTCACATGATATAACCACCCAATCGATAGCACTGAGGGACGAACCCGTTCCTTCCTGTCTTTTTTCTTCTAAGGAGAGATTTTCACTATTATGGGGAAGACACGGCGGAGTTCATATGGGTTCAGAACCCATCTTTCCCAAGGTGCATCATCTAAAAAGTAGGGAGCGGGTGGTGAAGGGCCGGGCCATCTGGTGACGAGATCGGTCTGATATAACGTATCCTATCGTAGGTCAGGGCTAAGCTGCTGAGTTGACCCATGTAAATGCTTATTCTATGCATTATACGGTTTACTCGTAAAACGCCTTCTGGTGATGCCAGTGAAGCGTATTGTGGGAAGATTTTCAGATGAAAAAGTAAAAGAGAGGTGCTATTTCGCACTCGTCCGGCCACACCTTGAATATGCAGCGTGCATATGGGATCCGGTGCAGAAAGACTTAATTCGGGAACTTAATAAAATACAAAGGAAAGCTGCGCGATTCGTCAAAAGCTGCTACGGGCGTACAGACAGCGTTACACAGATGTTAACCGAATTAGGCTGGGAGCCACTAGACTCGGAGGCTGCGCGCTAGGCTTAGATTACTTGAGCAATTAAGAATAGATATCTTTCAGAGCGACACGGAGAACATCATATTAGAACCCCACTATATTTCCAGGTCCGACAGAAACGATAAATTAAGAGAGATATTTTGCCGAACGGATAGGTACGGGAATTCGTTTTTCCCCCGAACAATAAGGGACTTTAATAAATGCTTGGCATAATTTCACTTGAGCGTTTCCTTTTATATGTAAACGGCTGGTGTCCTAACACCCCCCGCCACACGTCTATTGAGGCGGCTTGCGGGATAGTATGTAGATGTAATAAGGTTAGAACTGCTCCGTTGTATATTTAGACGCTTCGAGCTGTCAGTACGCAACATTATGCACAGTGCCGGCAAAGGCGTCGGCAACGTGGGCAAAAGCCATGGGCGGCTGGTGGATTGGGTGACCAGTATCCGACTCATTGATGTTAAAAAGGGGACGGAAAGTATTTAAATAGGATAATGTTACTAGATGAAAAACAGTTCCTAGCGGCAAAGGAAGCTATGTACTATGTTGAGAGAATCGTTCTGCAACCCCAGAGTATCTATTCCTCAAATTTAATAAAACCATAGTCGGTAAAAGAATTCTTCATTAGGTGTGGCCAAACAAAAGTTTCCTCACACTTGAAAAATATCGTGGGCCGGCACTGTTCATGGTTGGCCATATTTGTGCTCTATTCCCATCATTTAACATGGAGTTACAGTATTTAACGCAGACACTTAAAGTATTTTATTATTGAAATATTTTCCTCGGTAGCTTTACGAAAGATCAGTTTAGAGAAATAAGACAATCACAGAAAGACGTTAGGACAAACAAAACGTCATTAGACTTCAAATAACCAAAGCATCGCCTGCGAGGTAAATGGTATATGGAAACAATGACAGAAAGTATATTAATACACTAAAAATAAGATGTCACTTTTGTTTTTAAATGATGAAAGCTATATTATAAACTAGGTTACCTTAGACTAAAATAATTACTCTTCAACAGTGCTTCAATTTGCACGTTTTTTAACTGCTGTTATTTATTTTGGGGCTAAGCCCTTATACATATAGTCTAACTTGTTGGGCCTTAACTGATATGCTTGAATGGTAAATTAGGTCTAGGATTAGCATAGAGTGTTCACGTTATTCACTTAAGTTGGTAGCATTTACTTGCTTCATGACTGACCTTTGACTTAACTATCCTTTTGCGTCATGTCATTACATTTCAGAAAACATGGAACGCGGCTCTTGTTACTAGCACCTGGGAAAATAGCAGTCTAATTAGCGCAATTCCATCTCATTAAAAATCATTAAACCTTGTGCCAAGGTTTTTAATTTAATCACTATACCAATTTTTAGCTCTTTTATCCTAATGGAATTGTTCGCCTGTGCGGGAAATGAGCTTTTTAGCATATCCGTCAATATGGTTGCAATATCTCTAATCGCTATATTTCTATATGATTGTGTATATGAAAAGAGATTGACTTTTCTGCCCATTGAGAGTACATGGTGAAATATCGTTAATGATTGAGTGGGCGTTGTTGTATTTGTTGGCCGAATGCTTTCGAAAGATGGAATAATAGATGAGGAGATTAAGAGGCACACGAATGCTGGAAGGAAAGTTGTAGGTAATATGTGGAGCATGGAAAGTTAAGAATGTTTTTCTTGGGAAGGGAACATTACCGAATCCAAAAGTGTTTTCCTCTTTTCTGTATTGTGTAGAAATGAATCTCTGGCATTCCAGGATAAGCAAAAATGTTGGCTAAGTGCAGTGGTAATCACGTATCTTAGAAGTGTGTGCGGTAAATGTATGTGGCGTAGGATAATAGATTAATGTCTCATTATGAAATGTGATTTAAATGCTGTAGAGATGAACATATCATGATGTAAGGGGAAGGGATAGATAGAGAAAATCATTATTAAATGTCATGGAACGGTTTTTTAAGAGGAGGAACAATGGGAGTTTTAAGAACTGGAGAATGTGAATGAAGCAAGACATGGATATAGTAGAAACAAATGGGATGCAATGATAGGATATCATGGGGAAAGTTCTTTAGACAGAGCCAGTTTCCGAAGTCCAGCAGTGATAACTATGCTCTCAGACTGCGCCTAACACGAAAGGGAATGGTAATAAAAAGTCTTGGACGTTTAATGACTGCTAAAGTTTCATAGTGAATTAAATGAAAAAGCTCGGAAAGCATAATATATATGATTTCGGTTACCTAATGAAAACAAATGATGTTTTTCAACGCTAATGTTCGGAAAAGCTTGCGTCTAATGAACAGATTCTGTTCCAACCGAAAACATTTATGTCGTATTTCTGTATTTTGAAGTTCTTATCTGTAATTCATGAATTAGTGTCAATATTTACCATTCTATTAGTATCCCTTTTATTACGACTAGGGTAATATCAATATAGGTTTCATGTTCATTAATTTTTCGTCTTTCCATTTTGGTCCGGTCCAAAGTTAGGTATATTTAGTTTCTAATGGTATCATACTTTTATTAAAAAAATCGTTTTCTCTTGATTTTTACTAAATCCATATCCGTCTTCAATTCAACGTGTATTATAAATGGCTTCATATCATTTCTATTTTAATAAAGCATCTTATCTGTTTCTTTCCCGATGTCAGACTTTGAAATCTCTCCAATGAGTTTTAGCTTTGGATGCTCTAATCTTTATATTTTAAAGAACACGTTCCCGTTTCTGATCATTAAAAGTTTAAAATAATTTTTTTCCGGCGATGCTATATCCGTAGTGTGTTTTTTATATAGGTATTGCGCTATAGGCTACAAGTCAAGTTAACTTAGGCTGTCGTGCGTATGCTGCATTTTGACTTTCTAGTACTATGCCCCTAAAATTTATACAGATGTCCTTAATTCACTGTCTTGATAAATAAAGACAGTAGTATGTTTTTGATCATTAAATGTTCTCAAATTTTTCATTCTATTGCCTAAGTTGTTGTAGAGCTAAGCCATGTGAAGTATGTATCAGAGAACATACAAAGAAGGCACCGGAAAGAAGCTTCAAAAAAACATTCTATATGTACATAGTATGAAAAATTAATTCCTCTAAAATTAAGATAAGGAATAATATCCCTTAATTTTTCCCTTTGTACAATGATATGGGATATACTCTAGGATTTAAACATATATTTGCACTAGAAGACTGAGGACTACCTGACGCACACGGAAAAGCTTTCATATCTTTTGGCATTTAGAACACAAGAATAAGCTGTTAAGATGATAGATGAAGATTGGGACCTAGATACGAAGAAAGCTGAAAGGTAAATTGGAGAATAGACCGAATGCCTAGACGAAAATTGCCTTAGCTCGAAAAAAATGTCCGCGGAGATTTTTTGCAGCAGTTCAAGACATTCGAGTTGGCTATTCAACAAGATGATATATTTTCTCCAACGCTTCGAAGGGATTTGCATTACCAGATGTTGAAATATGCAAATCGAATAATATAGAGTATAAATATTTCATAGCTTCCTTTTGGACGGATATTAATTATATCTAGATATATATTTAAATGACTATCCAAAGGAACGTAGATTTTTTTATAGGCGGAAGATATCCAGCCTTGACGTGGAAACTATAAATTTTGTCAACATTTTAGGTTACGATAAAAACAGGTGTAAATAAAATATGGTGATGCGTTTTTTCTATCGTAGCGGTAATTTTGTCTTGATAGATGTCATATATCTCCAGATATCTTGTACTTCAGACGTCATGCTAAAAAAAAAGTTATTCAGCTTCATAAAAATGTAGTTTGAATTTTATCCGCAAGTACTTTGAGGTGGCGGAGTAGATTGTCTTTTGTATCACAAAATACGTTATAAAGACTTTTCTTATTTAATTTAGACTCAATATAAAATTACGGTTGAGATAAATTAGATACTACTTTTTAAATCCCAATCAGGAGCACAAACCATTAAAACGAAAGATTGTAATTTTGCTGTATAGAACTATAGTATCGTATTTTATTAAAATAGAAGCGTTACGATGATAATCAATAAGATTTAGAATTAGCTTCAACATTGCGTTTCCACGATATGATGATTTTGTTAAGGAAAATTAATAATCGTGGGACTTTGCAATGAAACTTCAAAAATGTGCGTTAAAATATTGAAATAAATATGCTCTTTTCCTTATCACAGTTTTAACTTGACAGTCCTTGCAATAGCGTGTTGGTTAACCTTGGAATTACATGTTTTTCTTTAACTAAGAATTCAAACGTAAAGGCACATGTTGAATGAAAAAATCAGTTAAACCTCGTAAATTTTGAATCAACTGTGACACCTCTTGTGGACATGAGAAAAAGAGGAAAGGGAAAATTTTAGTTACCCGAATTTAGACTTAGGTTATCTGCAGCCCAAGTACTTTCTAAATGATGACTTGAATGAAACGACAAACATTTAGAAATGAAAAGCACAAACACTTTTTATTCTGTTTACTACTATTCTGCTGTATAACAACTATGATTCAGGGGCACAATCGCGGTGAACCATAACACGCTTGTATGCTCACAATATCGTAATTTTTTTAATTGTGCTAAGGATTGTGGACACGGGATTGTCATTCGTCATATTTTGCCAGACGCTTTGAGTCACTAGTTTTAATCGATCGAGTGCCATCTCAGGACAGTGTCTCAGGACTAACTGTGAGCATTCCCCTTCAGAAACGACTTGCATTTTGGTTAACTTTAACGACAACGCGAAAGAAAGAACTATGTTCCACCCCAGGAGTTAACAAAATGGCGTTTGTAAATCTTAAAAAGGTAACTTATTCTCAATTGCTTTTTCTGTTGGGTTAAAGTTTATTAAATCTTCCTCTTTCAAGTATATTATAGAAAATATTTTTTTATAATGTGCAAAATGCAATATCATTGATTATAGAACTACTGATAATAGAAAATTGTGATTTTGGACATAGCTATGCATGTTTTTCTTGAATTACTTCGGTAACATCAGCATCTATGCATTGGGATGCATTCAATTTACGTAGCAAATGTGCTGAATTTTACTCTAACGCTTGAGCGTTGCAAATGTTTGCACAATAATGATTAGTGAAATACAACAACAAGAAAACTAAACGCGATCCACCTCCGCTAATCCAGTCAAAGCTAAAACAACTGCGGGATTTTTGATAAAAAACTTCCATTTTTTTTAATTGAACAGGTTAGTTACGAGTTTAAATACTGAATGATACTGGATATATTTTGATTTCTGGTCTCTAATACACTCTACCATTCTTATCCCCAAGCATAACGCAATATTATTTTCTTTAGATATTACTAGCAGACCTGTTTCCTGCTTTGCAGGCAGTCTCTGTCTGGTGTGCTCTTGATGTGAACTTGGCGATTTTCCTTTTTTTTGCACTAATCAAGTGGAATCAGTGGGAAAAGTGGCTAAATGAGTTTATATGTTTCCCAAAACTGAAAAAAATATTGAGAATGGATTTTGAAACATAAGTAAACATTTTACAGTAAAAAAGTCATAATATTCATTTTTCTGAGCAATGCTCACTGTAGTTTACTTAGGAGAGCACCATTTTTGAGTTACAGTCACTCCGACAATTGGATAGTCATACCTGAAAAGATGAGGGCAAAAATTCCGCTTTGTATCACCCAGAGAGCCACACAGAGAGCCAAGACATTATTGTTGCACATTGCATTGTTTTAGGTGCCCCTCTGGCAATTTTACTTCTCCAAAAGCAGCAAGCACGGGAGTAATATTTGACATACATTAACAAATACTGGTAATGATTTATCTCCGAGGTCAGTTTCTCGCACATTCTTTTAGCAATCGTAATGGTATAAGTAATACTTCTAACCTTTTGACGTGAAGATTGTACTAATATTGAGACAGCGGCACACGCAAATGTATTGAAACGTATACGACATAGGTATTTATCCAGACACTTAAATGCATGGAAAAATCTAGAGGTTTATTTCACTTACGCTAGCTAATCGTATATCTTTTGCATTAAAACCAAATCAAGGGAACGGCAAAATCAAAACACTTAATTGGTTATATTAACGTCGAGTTTACAGAAATTTTATATTATTGTTTTGGAGTGGCTTACAATTAAATATTCACCCGGATAATTTCTAAATATCTTCACTAAATAACTTCGAGAAGCACACTTAACTGCACCTTTCATTTTCAACTCGGCTAATTGCCGAATTTCGCCTTCATTCGAGTATAAGTAGCTATATATCAAGGAAAATAAAATAAATGAAAATAAAGTAACACAGATATCGTAGTGCAATCAACATTTACATTAAAAAGATAAATTAACAACGTTTATGTCCCCATACGGTTTTTAACTGATTGTAATAAAATGAGTACTGTTTGTTTACTTCACCGCTGCTAACCTAAATAAATGAATCGTTTTTAAGCAGTTTTTACGGATTATGAGCTTAATAGCCACGGTTTTTTGCATTTTTCTTTGCACCACCAACTGCTAAAAATCCAAAACTACTACCAAATCATAAAAAGAGAGAATCTACATTTAATGCACCAAACCTTATTTCTCTAGCCCAAGAATTAAGAGAGAAATAAGAAAAATGGATAGGTACAGAATGACTGACTGACTGGTACGCTACAAAATTAATATTTATATAGATAGATGCAGTGCATGTTATTGTTATCACACGTATGTTACCAAATCTCGATTGATAAAGGACTTGTACAGGATAAAGAACATGTACATGTCTTAGTGAAATATAAATAAAAGAAATATTGTGATTACTAGATTGCCTAAGAAATTATTTTGTTAGAACTAACCGGTTCCTATGCTCTCTTAGCTTGAGAGTAGCAGAAAGTACCCAGATTAGCAAGGCATATGTGACCACTTGCCAGTGTAAAACTTTTATGAGCTATCCAGTCTAGTCGCAGAAGAATGAAATACGACGTTGACTATAAATGACATGAAATATGGCAATGAATGCTTATCCGGCAATGAGACATGGTTTTATTTGACTCTCCAAGGCATTTGTGACTACAATTACGGCTATCTTGCTACAAATGTAATGACAAATGACTATATTTCTGTGTCTAATGAATACGGTATATTTCTTCTTTGAGCCTCGCTAGTGTGCTGAGGTTTTTCCATGATGTCATAAAGTTCTACTGCGCATAATATCTTCAACGTTCTCTTAGAAAAAGCAGATAAACCTCCTGGGTGAAGGAATGGGAAGGGAGATATATCTAAAAAAAAAGTTGCCTCTCGGGCCACCTGTCTTATCTTAATCAAAGCTCGGACGTCCTCGCGTGGGGCATCTGCTGTTGCGCCCACTTCCCGGCCACCGCTACTCTGAGGAGTGATGAGGACCGAGGCCCGTTAGCGTCTAAAGAAACTCCGAAGCTTTGATGAAGAGATTATGTGGCTCCTGGAAGTTCATCACCTCTCCATGGCTTCGGGTGACTTCCCTTTTTTCAATCCTTTTCAATTTATTGTGACCTGTGAAAGAGTGACTAGAAGGGTTGGATACTCTCCTCATGTACCAGCTAAAATACCACTAAGTATGGATATATTTTTGACTTTGACTAGAGTTGCCCCTTCGAATTAAAATATGTATTAAAAAGAGTTTACTCAGAAAATTTAATGCGATATGCTTTTAGAAGGTCGAATAATTAAAACGATAATTGAGAAAGTAGGGGTGGAATGTTGTAAATAAAAGAATTATATTAACATAAGTTGATGACTCAATCCCCAGTTTGAATCATACAAATAGACATGCTATTTCCATTTAAAAGAGCACTGCCGTGTATAGTGCCCTTTGAAAGAGCGTACACTGCAAAACCCTACTTGCTGAAAGAAAATATGTATGTCTGTGCCGCCAATTCTTTTCATTTTGATTAACTATGGAACATTGAGAAAACAGCTTTATATCTTTGGATCTATAATTCTAATTTTTATATACACTCAACAGTTAGTTGTTTTCCCTTGGTTAAATGTACAATGCAATGCGTCTTCCACGTTACGTAAGAACGTGTGTTGTGAATAGTTATCCAACTCACATTTATAATGTGAAATGTTTTAACTATTTTCATGAACTTGTATCATTTATCCTTCCCAACTGCACGTGATCAGATCGAAATCTGTTACCAAATATTAAGACTGCCATGAAAAGAAGCAGAACTTTAGTGCAAAATTCGCATCTTTTATTGATTGAGAAAAAATGTAGATAATATTCTTTTACTTTTACCTCTGCACGAGCCTTAAATTTCAGAAGACTTTGGAGACCAGGGTTATTCTATGAATACCTAACTTTTATGGAGGATTTAGCTCTTACAGCTCATTCAAAATTCATTTGTCATATACGATTTTGTTGATAAAATTTTCATGGGTTTCTCATGTCCTCAGAATTGCAATGCTCGAGAAATAATTAATTTTTGATTGGCTATGTATAACTCAGCATTGATGTATCACCTCCAAAGTTTTAGAGCTGATAATAGTCGTTTATATAAAATATATCAATTCGTTTTTTTTAATCCATTTTATAACGTGGCGTTGTTGTAGTTATGAGAATTAAGACATTAAATTGAATATAATCATCTCAATCATTTTTAAATGAAAGTGAAATAATGCAATTTCTTAATGCAAGGACTGGAGTCATGATGCTTTCGAAGAAAAATTAAAATCTAGCAAAATAAATTTAGACCTTTAGGCAACCAAACACGAAGTGTACAATACGTAACGGACATTAGCTGCTTGAACCTTTTTCATTAGTTTAAAAATATTTCATCTCTATAATTTATCTTAAGAAGGTGTAGCAGAGTGGCTATATGACAAAAATGCTGACGAAAAATTGTGCGCAGCGTGCAATCAATCTGAATTGAAAATTTCAGCCATTACTAGTGAGTTCGGCAGAGGCTGCTTGCAGGAAAAATATTTCTCGCACAATGCGGAATAAAGTAAGGTAAACGTATAGAAAAACCTTTTAATTCAGCCAACAGAAAACTAACAAGAGAAAACTGCTTCCGGAAAAGTTTAAGCTAAACTTTTTCCCAGATGAAGTGATGCCTGAGGTGAAAGCTTCCAGAGGTAATCGAAAGGATCAGCTCCATCGTATTTATTTTCTTTAGTTGTCCGCGTTCATCCAACTCAGCTCCTTCATGAATGTTAATCATATCTCCAATGTAAAAAAATACTTCAAAGCAGTCGAAATTGTAGTCGCTCATGCGAGTTAGTTAGGCTTTTGGTTTGCCTGAACGCGGGAATACTCCGCGCCTCCGTCCCTCCACTTCCAGGAGAAAGCGGCCCCTTTCTCGCAGTCATCAGGGGCTTTGCATCCGCATCGCTAAAACTCTCTCTCTCATCTCATCCCCACGCCTACGGGCGCCCCCACATGCATATTTGCCACTCCAATTTATTCGCATCCGCCCGCCGAATCCCGCAGAAATTCTTTCTCGCCCCGCAAAGCGCTGGATACTGCGCGAAAGGCATTCTTTTTTTATAATCCCAAAGAGCAGACTAACATTCCACCGTTCCCCCCATCTCTCTCTCCGCCCGGTCCCATTTCCCGCCACTTTCATTAGCGGCGGCGCCGTATTCCCGGGAAACCCGAGTCTTGCAGTTCGCTTTGTTAGTTTTAGCAAATGAGCGATGCATTCCGCCAATCGATTCCGTATTCTCAATCATTCGTTTTCGCCCCGCGACAGGCCTCGTTTATTCCTGGTTGGACCTCGTGCGCGCGCCAGCGGAAAACCTATTTCTCTTCCTCTCCTTCATCCACACCCCCGTGGAGGAGGTGGGGATGAGGATGGCGAGGGGTGGATGCACCGAAAGGTGGGAGGGGGTGAACGAAAGGGTGGGAACGGAGATGGGAGGGACGTGGGGAGAAAAAGAAGGGTGAGAGAAAGGGCAGTCTTCATCTCTTGCAGCCGGCCGGTCCCCGTCCATTGGCCGAGTCAGTTTCGAGTGACCGCCTGTACACGTTGGCCACTCGTCCGGAGTGGTGGAGTGGGAATAAAAGAAGGGTGGGGTGGGGAGGGGTTTCGTGGTGGGGGAGAACTCGAGGGAGGGGCGGGGATGAAATTGGGATGAGAGCGAAAGAAGGAAGTGGAGTGAGGGAAGAAGAGAGTTCTGTTCCGAAAGGGTTTACGGTCGCGTGTCCGTTCCCCCTCCCTTCTTTACCCTCACCCCACTCTTTAGCACTTCCTCCACTCTCCTCACTCCCTGACGGGCGGCTGGCTGGCTCCGGCTATGGGGGCCCTTTCACCCTTGCACGACCTCCTCCACCCCCCCCTGCCCTGCCCCCTCCTCTCCACCTCCCACCCCCTCCCCTTGAATCGAAACTGGCGAGAGAGTGCGCCTCAGAGGGCGATCACACGTGGTTTGGTGATTGGCCAACAGATGGCGCGGCCGGCACTTTCCTCTTGTCTACGCCTCGCTAGGCCAAGTTCTCTCGTGGGGAACATTTTGGTTCGGCGGTCTGAGTTTGGAAGATTTTGAGATGGTTTTGCATTTTCAACATTTGAAACTAACAAAGTTATGATATTTTCCGATTTTTCAACCATTGAATTAAGTGCCTTCTTGTTTTTTGAAGATATGTTAAAAACGTGAATTAATATATTGTTTTATATTTTTGATCATAACTGCATGGATTATGACATGTTGCTAGACTGACCATTGACCTGTGGCTTCGACTAATTCAGGAATTCAGCAAAACCAATCGTAATTTTCGACGTTTGTTGCTTCATGGTTGAGATATTTAAGTTCATTGATAGTTTCACACATTTTTAACATGGTCGCCATTAGATGGCAGTAATTGGTGTTAACATTAACACATATTATTGCATTGTAACGGTGGTTTAGCTCCCATATTATTGTACATTTGATGAATAATATTGTATAGGTACCATTTTCTGAATGAAGAAAGGCAATTTCAATAAGTTAAACCTTTATCGGAATTTATCAAAAGTTCTGATATACTAATGACAAATTTCCACCAAGAACTTGTTTTTTCATCACTTTTTGACTTCCCTCAGTGGGTTTTTTTCTATTGTTTTATCTTTGCGACCAAAAGGATGAAAGCACCTCTTAGCACTCGTTTGAGTGACTTCGAACCATTTATGTAATTGCAGTGATTTGGAAATTATATTTTGTCATTTTTAATTTTTGCGATATTGTGGCCTGGAATAGTTTCTAGAAGCTGTTGTTTCTTAGTAAATATTTCATATCCAAATTGAGCGCCAACTTAAGGCCAGTTATGAGAAAAACATAATTGGTTAGTCCGTACTGGTCTCGAAATACCACCGATTTATCTCCCGATTCCTATGGAGGAGGCATGTGCAGTGGTAATATAACTGATTTATTTATATAGATTATCGATGAAGAATAACACAAGTGTGCATGATATCAGATGACTGAAAACTAGTAAGTGATAATAGCTAACTTTGATATACTGATTTCAGAACTGTCCTTAGTTTTCTTCTATGAGGTACAGTTTTTTCAGAACGGACCCAATTTAACTTCTACTAATTATTGATAAGTGCATTATATTTGCCAGTGGGTAATAATTGTTCGAGGGATATTTCTCAATACAAGCTAATGAGCCTTAGGTTGCCCCAAGCTAATGAGTCCTAGGTTGGTACGACTGCTACTATTGTTGTGTGACTTTGGAAGTGTTAGTTATCCGTCATTCATTTTTGTTACAAAAATTGTCATTGCGTGAAATAATGTTAATATAACTGTGCTTACAGTAGTTAAAATCTTGAAACCATAATTCTTATTTTGTGTAAAGTTCTGACGTGATAGAAGAAAATGGAAGTCACTTTTAGAATCAGCATTAAAGATTGATCAAGAACACGTACTTTCAATAAACCATCAGAAAATAAGTTTAAAAATGCAGACTGGTGTACAGAAAAACTGAACTGTACTGGTGTACAAAGAGGTACAGAAAGGTTTAGCCACATGTTGCCCCTTTTTAAGGAAATGCTTGCCGTATCCCACACTAATATTTGCAGTTTTATATTTTAATTCAAGAAAAACAACATTTTCCCAACTTCACAGTATAGGTATGAGTCTTACTGAAAATAAAGCTGGCATTCACACACATGAAATAATGTTAAGTCATTTGGTACATTTTCATTAAATGACACAATCATATCTCCAAGAAATTTCCATAGAAATTAACCATTATCATATTTGACTACGAATTGATTTAACGGTATAATGAATGATAAAATTAGGAAGCTAAAAAAAGGCCTATCAAAAATTCAAAATAATGTAATAACTAAGAATGTAACCTAGGTTAGAAAAATACTATAAGGAGAAAAATACTTTACCTGGTTTGCTTAAAACTCGCAGAACTTGGACAAACATGTTTTTTGAAGAATTTCATTGAGAAAGCGGAAACGTGCAAAAGAGTTCTCTATTATTTTAAATTCATTAAAACTTTTATTACTCCTTCTCACCATTTGAGAGCGCTTTGATCAACAAAATATATTTATATATATTTTTGGCATGACTCTTACTTGCTTTATATATACTTTATAACCACCATTAGTATAATGTCAATTGCCATAATGTGTAGTGAGCCTCTTTCTCCCTTCTGTAGTATTTTCTCATCCGTTTCATTAGGAAATATGAAGAAATCCTCTGGTAGGTAATGGATTTACTCCTTTGACCACGTGATAATCTACCCCACTTACACCTTTATTTTCCTGAATTCCTTTATTCTGAAATCGGGGGCGCATTATTCAACGTACCTACACCTTTTTGCGTCTAACATTTAAACCCTTTATAGAATTAGGAATCACCTGTTTTCTAAGGGTGCAGCTAAAGAGGTCTTAGAAAATACGAAAGATGAAGAGAAATAGAAATTATTATGAGCCTCCAAACTTGGTGCTTTGTTTAGCATAGATAGTAGAGTTTTATACGTTTCACAATCGGAATTTCAGTCATATCCGTAGAATAGCTCAAGTACTTTCGTAGAGAAGAGGCTGTGTACACTTGTAAATAGGGAAGAATAAGTTCAACACTTTGGATGAGCTATACATAATATTGGAAAAATCTTAATTATTATTATGGTTTGCAAGAAATATTGTATAACAAGGTAGAAGGAGTCGTTCGACATTTTCATTCATATTATACCCTGCAAGGCACCTCTAGGGTGTGTTGCAGAGAGATCTTAATTAATTATATAAAATCTGTATCAGAAATTCAAGAAAATTTAGAGAGCTACTGTTCACATGCCAACTTGGAAAGAAATACACATGAGTATAAAAGAAAACTGCTTCAATGGATCTGCATTATGTCGAGAAAATAACATGGAAACCCTAAGAAGGCAAATGAGCATACTCAATATGCTAAGCCTAACGCTTGGAAGGAGGCATAATGCACCATCCTATCGATAGGAGAGTTAAGCTTGAATTTAGATTTTAGGTAAGAGAAAGCACTAAAATTGAATTAATGCTTCGATGGTATATCACGAAAGTTCCATCCTACAGTTAACATCCATATTAATATAACTACTGGTAATACAAAATTCCCTTAGGATAACCGATAGGAATACGAATTAAGCATTTCAAACCATGGATGCTGGGTTTAAAAAGAATCAATAATAAGGTAATTCCGTGTAATAAATTGTGAAAAAAGATGAAAGTAGAATTATTGGGGCTGACTTATATCTATCTAGCGCGTCTACGGGATTGCTGATGGTCGATATAGAAGTAAGCTGCGAAATAAGCGAGTTTACCCGACCCGACTAATATTCAGTCGCATGCATAAGGTTGTGGTATTTGGCGATATTAGAGGCCATCCTTGGGTTACACGGCTTAAAATGCTCCAAAACCCACGATAGATAGGCCACGACTTGGCAAACGTTGGTGACCAATTAAGTTGGTACAGCAACATAAATTGAAGTGCAGGGGTGGCAAAATACTTACCTAAACGCTTGTAGTAGGTACTGCGAAGTTCAAAGCAACAGAAAACCCCGCGCTATTATCCCGTAGAGAAACAGCACCTCACCCACTTCTCTCATTGGAAAAGAAAGGTAACTTACTACATTGAATGGCATTGGAATGCTATTTAATAACAAATGAATATTGCTAAGCTGAATGAAGAATAGTTGGAAGTGATGGAACCTGATTGTAATGCGAAGAAAATAGAGGTGAAGAAATGAGTGTGTCGTGAACATGCTCTGTTAGCAATGATTTTCAACATTTACTTTGTAAAAGCAATGAATGAAATAATAGAGAAAAAAATAAAGATGCTTGAGAGACAATCGGCTCACTACCTTTTGCTGATGATGCATAATGTCGTGGCAATAAGAAAGAACTAATGAAAATTTTGAATCAAACGGAGGATTGTACGGAGAAATACAATCCGGGCATTAACATAAGGAAAAAAATAGCTGTGGTTTTCATGAGACATTAAGAAGAAAAATTCGCCATTTGATTTGTCAAGAAAAAACTGCAGCAAGTGGTAAAATATTGCTAACTAGCGATTAGGATCACTAGTAATGAAAGAAGCAGAAATATATGTAGGACGAGTTGCTAAGGCTAAGGAAACATTTGACCAAAATAAGAATCTACTAATAGCCATTAGTATGAATTTGGAAATAAGGAAGCAAATGGAAAAGAAACCTGGAAAAAAGACTAGCTGGAAAAGAATGTTATAAGCAATGGAAATAAGGTGCTATTAGAATATTGATGATTAAATTGATGAGGTGAAACATGAGGAGAAAAATGAACATCTTTTAGAAGTATAAGTGGCAATCTTCTTGGCTTCAACCATCACACTCTAATTTATACTGCGGCAAAAAAACCTCCGGAATGATGGCTGATGATAATTGTTGCGATGATCCATCAAAGTCACAGTAATGTGATGATAGTAGTATCCATTGCGTAATAGACACACGAAAATACAGTGAAGTGTAATATCGTAATCATCAGTTCAATGGTGAACAGATATTTAATAAGGAAATAGTTTCATTCTCGGAAAACTGTAGTGCCGTATCAATATGAAGAATATACCTACAACTCCATGCACGGCTTAGTAGTGTTCGGGAAAGTCCTCAGTAGTAATTATAAATATGTATTCGCAAAATAATCACAATAAATCAAAAATGTATTTTTTTGCAACCTAAGAAGAGAGTTTATTAGCAAATTACTTACCATTGAACTTTAGGAAATAGGTTTGTAACAAGGAAATTTTCTTTTTCTTACCTTACTTCTTTCACTATATTGGCTTCAGGGCTTTTAGCTGGGGTAGATTAGATAATTTTAACTTTACTTCCTTTCCGCATACCAAGAGAGACCAAAATGGCAGTGGTTTCAATAGGGCTGGATTGGTTGGTAGTAAGACAAAGGAAGATTATTTTATCATTTTTGGTCTATCTATTCTAAGATTGGTTCACTGCATCCCTCCATACTCCCACATCTTACGCTAGTTTTCTTACTCCCTGGCATTTCTTCCTTTGTACTTTCCTATTTATTTTCCTTCAATTACATTCTTCATAAACCCATTGTTCCTCAGAATGTGCCCAATCTATCTGGTTCTTCTTTTCTGTGGAGTGTTCCATATGTTCTTTTCTTCTTCTACTGCTCTGTAAACTTCTTCATTTCTTCTTTTATCCTTTAATTTTATCTTCATCATCCTCCTCCAACACCACGTTTTGAGTGATTCTAATCTTTTCTTGTCTGCTTTTCCAATGGTCCATATTTCTGATCCTTTGAGTGCCATGCTCCACATGAATATTTTCACACAATGTTTCCTCGTTCGTGGTCTTATCTAATTTGAGGAAAGTAGTTACCTTTTCATCATGAACGCTATCTTAGCTCTATACAGTGCTTGATGTCCGTTGTACTTCTTTCGTCTCACGTGATGGTACTTGCGAGGTACTTGAAGGAATTCACTTGCTCTAATTTATCTCTAATAGTGCGACTTCTGCATTCCGCTTCTCTCTTCCACATACTAGGACTTTATTATTATTAATTGTATTTATTTTCATATCATATTCTTAAAGAACTTGGTCCGTTCCCTTCAGTGATCTTTAAAGCTTAATTCCGTTCAATCCCTTTTCTTGTTCTTCTCATATTGCCTCCTCCAAGTATATGGTGAACAGTAGTGGTGAGAGATAGCATCCTTGTGTTACCCCTTGGCTAATTTTAGCTTCTTGTTCTCTTGTCTCTCATTCGCATTGTAACTACTTGCTTCTTGTATAGATGGTGGAGATCTCTTCTGTCACTGTAATCCAATTCGGGTTTTTCGAAAAGTCCAAAAAATTATGTTCGTTTGAAAAAGTATATGTCGAACAGTACTGATGAGAGGTTGCATCTTTGTCTAACTCGTCCATATTAGCTTATATTTTTCTTCCGCCCCTTATATGCATTGTAGCAACTTGCTTCTTGCAGAGTTGGTGGATTATTTTTCTTTCGTTCTAATCAATTCCGAGTTTTTCTGTCAAGCTGAATATCTTTTGCCATCGAACGTGGTCAAAGGCTTTTTCTAAGTCGATGAATACTTTCTACAGTGGTTTTTTAACATGTGTCCTTATCTCAACTACTATACTCTCCGGCAGAGTATGGTTACCCTGATTCCTCTGTTATTCCTAGATCTAAAATTTTTTCCGAGAGGTTGGCTTCCATTTTCTTATCTATCCTTTGGCTTATTAGTATTTGACGCGTGTGACATCAGACTTAAGATTCCATGTTCCTCACATTTTTCAGTCCATGTCTTCTTCGGTATCGCATTCTTTACACTCCCTTGGATGTTCTATGGTAGTCGTCCGCTTTTGAAGCTTCCTTGGTTTTACTTCCAAGCCCCTTCCATTGATATCTCCTCCAGACGTTTTGTTATCCTGAAGACCATTCAATGCTCTGTCGAATTTGCTTCTCAGTATGGTATAGAAACTAATTTTATAGGTGATGAAATATGGCTTAGCAGGTACGGGAACCAAATCCAAATTATCAAAGTGGAAAACCTCAAGTTCACCAAAACCAAGAAAGGACTTCAGTCGCGATCAAATGTTAAGGTCATGTTAACTTTTTTTTTTCATCACAAGGGGTTGATCCCCAAATTCCCCTTAAGGTCAACCAATCAATCGTCCCCATTACCCCATAGTTTTAAGATTGTGACGGGAAAGTGTCTGAAGGGATACCGTAGAACCATAGTGCAGCGGTGAATCGATATTGCACCACGAAAATGCTCCTGCTTATTCGACCCTTGTTGTTCACGACTTGTGCATAAAAATAGAATGGCCATCCTTCAGTCCCCGCACTCATTTGATTTTGCCTGTGCCATACTTCAGTCAGTTTTTTAGAATAGTGTCCACCCTCGCGAGACAAATATATTTAATGATCGAGGAAATAAAACAGAAATCGCTGGAGGTGCGAGACGGCAATCATTCCAAAACCGCGCTTTCTCTAAGATTCCAGCAGTGGAAGCCTCGTTACGGGAAGCGAGTGGCTAAGCAGAGGGATTAATTTGAAGATTATAATGTTAATTTGATGTAATGTTCTTTAGTTTATTTATGAAAAAATCAGTCTTAGAGCTTTTTAAACAGACTTCGTACCCTATAGCCTTAATCCTTAGACATACACATTATTATGCAGACTCGTGGAGGAGTTCAAACCCACGTCTCACGAGCTTAGCTATCGTAGGGAATAATTTCACAGTTTACACTGGTTACTTATACTCTATAACTGAAATTAATACTATGGTTTTGCCAAATACCAACTTAATGTGTATCGATACCGACGAGTTCTTATGTGGTGCCAAATAGAGTAGGTACGCTCTGAACCGAGTGAACACCTAAGACGAACTGAGGGTGTAATCGTTTTTCCATTATTTTTTCAGCAGAAAAACTGTAATTTGTAGGCAAATTATTTAAAGGTTATATAACTCAATGACTAATGTGAAAAAACGAGAGTAATGCATGTGACTCTTTATTTAGTAAATATATGAAAGAAAGCACCTAAAATTAATGTCTTAAAATCAAATAAAATTAGTTGCTAACGGATGAAACTGTCGTTGCTTGGTAAATTTAATATATGCTGATATGTAATAGTAAAATGTAGGCAGTCCGTCGATAGAAAGTTAAGAGAATTGGGTACTGAAGAACATAGGTAAGAAGAGCAACAAAGTTAATTAACTGGTCTCGTTAGGTAACCGTAGGCTACAATCAGTGGAAATGTAAAAATGAGGAAACTCTGGTGGAAGACAACGAATAAGTGGCTGGGTACATATGTACATGCAAGGTAGTATGGAGCATTATCATAATACTAGGGTTAAGGCAAGGAGGCATGTGGTAACATGAGATTCAATTACAACGGTGAAAGTTGTAAATAATTTTTAATATGTTATGATCAATTATTTTAAGCACGGCAAAATTAAATGACCACTCTATAAAATGGATTTTTTTATTGTCTTCAGGTATGCAAGTGCTTGGAACACATATTCAAATGCTCATATAGAGAAAATGGAGAAATTCATCTTAATTTTTTACTTTTTTAATAGGTTCAAACACCTGCTGGTACTGTGATGGACGATTTCGCGCCAATGTCTATGATGTAGCAATGTAACATTGGAAATTATCCTCTTGTTTATATTCAAAACTTCCGCCAAGAAAATTCTGAGCCAGAACATTTTATTTCTTTACCATTTGAGCCCTATTCAATCCGCGGCACATATAGCAGGGAAAAGAAGAAATTGAACTATTGGCTTTAAAGGTTTAATAATTTTTTAAGTTGGACCTTGAAGTGTTTATACACCATTGCGAGTATGTCAGCCAAGCTTTGAACACCACCTGGAAGGCAGCAACCAGAATGTCCTCGAGAGCACTTGTCGTTGTCACTTCCACTCGCTTTACGGTCTCAAAATGGTGTCCGTGCCGTGTTTTATCGGAGCCGCGTCAGGCCGTGTTTGATCGGGGAACTAAAAGTTGCCAGCTGGGGTTAGATTCGGACCTAGGGGTTCCTGAGGCAGTGGTGTCACCTTGTGCTTTGCCAGAAATTCCCTAACTTGCAATGTGTGACTCAGCACATTGTTTTGGAGGAGGACTCAGGTCGCGGCAATCTCCTTGTGGATGCAAAGGACCCTTTTTTTATTGTACTCTCAATCTCTTGGCCAACACTTTTGCGAAGTAAAACATTTTTAGTATCAATATGAAACTCAAACGACGGTCAGTGTTTAAAACATCCAGCACTTTGTCCAAATTTTCCTGATTTTGAGTTTTTGATGGTCAACCAGAGCGTGATTTATCCTCAATGCCTTTCACTTTCCTCACCAAACAAATAAAAACAGTGATAAACCTGTTAATTCTACAGAAATTCCTCGCCACAGGCCTTTGGAATCGTGGCCATCGTCTCGGTACATGATTTCCTTAGTATAATTACAACAATAATCGCATATCGTTGCTCAATTGCACACTCCATCTCGAACCGTGATCGAGGTAAAAAAGAGTGCTTTGTTTAAAAATAGATCTGCACTCTTTAACAGCTCATCTGCAATGGAGGCCGATGTGAATGTGTAGCTGAGACCTCTCTCCTACCATCCTGCCCTACAGCACCTCCATGCAGCTTCGCTATTCAGCGGGAAAAGTCATTCTCATTACTTTCCTGACAGACCCTGTATGAGTATGATGTTGTGTGACTATTGAAGAGTGAACTCCACGTAAGGTTTTCTAGAAGTAATTTCAGTAAACTAGACGTCGTAACTAGACTAAAAAACAAAGTCTAGTTTTCAAGCATATTGTTGTGCACAATTATACGGGCTGACTGCCAATTCGACAGTGAATATCGCCCCATTAAAATCCTAGCATCATGTAACACTTGGGTGCTTCGGGTCGTAGTTTTCAGGGAGTAAAAGGCACGCAACAGCAAGATAATGGTTACATTTCCTTTTCTTTTTATCTTTCTACACTTTCTTCTTTTTATTATTCTACACTTTTTATTTTTTAAATTCACTACGCGTGTCACAATTTTGGGCATCATCAGGTGTAGTAGAGTTTGTTTACAAAATGCCGCTCAAATTAAGCCGCTTTTTACACACCCTTAACCCTATCCAAAATTCTAGTGAACGGAAGAGACAAACAGGATAAACTTCTTAAGTCGGGTATATGTAAAGTTAAATGGAATAGCTGCAATATAGCTTATATTGGTCAAACCGGACGAAATTAAAAAAAACATGCGTTAAAGAACACATCCGTATTTTAAATAATAGAGATTCTGTCTCACTTTGTGCTAATCATCTTATAGAGTGCAATCATGCCAGTGACTTTACCCCTCAATTATTTCATTTCCTGCCCAAAGGTTTAAAAATGGATGCATTAGAGCAATTTAAATTATCAGGCAATCTCCAAAACTATTCAATGAGCAGCTTTTTACACATACCACCCCACTACATTCTGAAAAATTATCGTTAAAAACCGGTGATTTTTCTAACACCACCACCCCTCGATTTGATTGTTTTTTCCCAAGCATTGTATGTAAATGTTGTTATTATTATCATCTTAATATTTTTTTCCCTCCTTTTCCTTTTTTCTTTTTGTTTCATTTCCTTTTTGTATTTTTTAATGTTAACATTCTAAAAATCAAATTTAATTTACTGTATTTATCTATAAACGACAACAATAACTTGTAAACAAACTCTAGTACTACACCTGATAATGCCAAAAATTGGCGAAACGCGCTGTGAATTTAGAAATAAATAGTGTAGAAAAGTATAAAACATTATTGAAATTGATATTTCCTTTTCTGTTTATGCTGCATTCACGGCATACGTTTCTAGTGCCAGAAAATTCTACAGTACAGCAAAACCCAGATGATCTGAGAGTACATTCCTATCCCCTACAGATCTATTTCTGTAAAGGCACATAATGAAACTTATAAGGCATTCTCTAGGCACTCTAGGCATTTATAAGAAAGAACTTGTCAACAGCACAAATGAACCATTGATCAATTAAGTAAAATTGCCAATATCATAAAGGTAGAAATTTTAAAAATAATTGAAAAACCAACTGTAAAAATGCCAGATGATAATGAATACGGCGATACTTTTTCCTCATTCTACTATTTTTCAATTTGAATGTGCCCCATTAGCTTCCTCCATGTATTCCAAAATCGACAGGAAATATTGCTATCTTAGCAACTAGGAATTTGCCATTTCTATGATGTGAAGCATAGTCAATAGCTTCTTGCTTTGCGAGGATGTCATATTTTAACACAGTTGTTTGCTGAAAGCAACATGTCGTCGTTAAAAACCTCCTAATAAAGATGCTTATTTATTGCTACAATCAAGAAATGTTTGCTCTCCCTGTTCACAATACCTACTTGGTTTTATTTTGGTTGTGTAGACTGCTGGGTTCAGGTGTCTTTGAAATAAATATTAGGTCCGCACCAGCCCCAACCTCCATCCGCTGTACCTTGTATCTCTCTCAGATATTTTGCTTGCATGCATTTGGAAAACCTTAAACTGAAATTCAATGAATAGTTCAATGAATCAAACATCATCGTATGATCCAAAATGGTTACAAGCGCATTGGACAAGCCCTTGGTGATAATATCTCAAAGTATCGAAATAGTCTCTCCAAGAAGGAGCAGTACAGCTCTCGCGAAATCTTATGGCATTCGGATGTGTAGAAGAAGACGTCGTGGAGGAGTAAATTTTGGTGGAAGGGGTAGGGAAAATGGACGTAGGGGAAAGAGAAGACGTGGCATCTGTGCCATGCATGACTGCATTTAAAAAAGTGAAATTTTTATGACGCGGACAACACAGACACCGCGCATCCGAACGCCATAAGCTTTCGCGAGAGCTGTACACAGCGATTACTTCAAAGATGATCGATACATGTATCTGATGGATGGATACATCCTAGCCACTAGTTTGAAGTAGAAGCACTATGATTGGACTAATAGATATGGAGCCCATCGTTCAGCCACGCCTCTGATAGTGTTTCCTTGTTTCATTTATCCCTCTTTCGTGTTGTCCTCAGCTATACCAACAGAACCTGTGCCATCGTCCAACAGCGGATTCATAGCTTCATTATCTTTTTATATTTTGCTCTATATTCTCCATTTTCTAATTAATTTTTTAGCCCTTATGACACAATGTTTTAAGAATCAATTAACTGTGGAAGATTATTTTATAATCACATACCTTACATGGAATTTATAAAAAGTAACCATGGAAAATCATACCCCAAAAAAAATTGAACAATAAGGAGGGGCAGATGCCAAATTATACTTCTGACCAAGCAAAGGGCTAGCTGTAAACGACGCAAAGTAGCCCTGTAGCTGTAAACGACGTTTTAAGGCAGGTGATGTATTGTTTTCCATCATACTATATACCAAATTGCAGTCAGCCCAAAAGTATGGCTATCATTTTTAACATTAATCAGCATTATTGAACCTTGTATGTAACTCTAAAAGATTTAAATATGTTTATGACGGTGTAATTAATCTACGAATTATACTTCTTCCTTAGAAATAGTAGCGGTATCTTTGGTCTTTATTCAGGCAGACGTCGGACAGTTTACGACGGTGGCTTGGTTGGCTAGCGAAGGATTATTACAGGAATGGATGTGTAGTGGAGAGAATGCCATCAGCTCAATCGCGAAAAAAGAGTCAAGGGGCAACTAAGACCCCCTTATTCGACCCACGGAGCGCTGCACTTGATGTTCACTCCACGTGGCACCCAAGATGAGGATTTCAGCGATCAATCTACGCCAATGCCAGGATTTGAACCTGGAACCTCATAATGGGAAGCCATAACTCCTTCCGCTCTGTCAAACCCGATCCCCATTTCCTCGCTAAAATACCTGACTGCCTAGGAAGCTGAAGCAAGTTTGGGAATTTCTCGACCTTCTAGCCTTCATTTCAGTAAATTAACTGAAAATGTTTTCCCGAATTTCTTTTAACATTCCGGCAAAATATTTTACTACACCGCTTCCGTTCATTTACTCTCAGTTAATTTACATGGAAACATCTAGGTATTATTGTATTGGTTTGGATATACATATGTGGAAAAGCTTGGTTGTTCGACTTAGTCATCGTAAAAGTACGAAATGCCTGCTATTTTTCTTTCAAATTCTTCTTTTCTTTGCTATTTATATTAAACATTAATCACGGTGGTTCAATTAAAATGATTATTTTCATTTTAGGAAGCTAAGGAGAAAAATACTAGCAAAGTATTGTGGTTATCGTTTAAAGTAAATTTCACATCAATTCTTAGTTGGTAATAATGTATTGTGTGAGGAATTCTATATTTATCCGAGGATTGTTAGCTAATTGCGCTCAATGACAAAATGAAGCGCTAAATGACAAAAAGAAGCTGAAATAACCTAATAAATCTCCAAAACACCTACAGTAGTTCCCTGGCGTCAGTTATTTTCTCTTTTCTCTCTGTTTAAGGTCTATGAAACTCTCTTATAATTCGAAAATCAGTCAGAATGTTACATATTAGTCTTTATCACCCACAGCTAATGGGGACCAGGAAAGTCCTGATTCTAGCATTTTTATGATGCTGTATCAAGTCTCAAGGATCCATTTCTATTCGATATTTGTCTTTAAATTGTTTTGAAATAGAATTTAAAAATTAATTTTTAACTTAATTAAGTGTTGAGACTGGGTATAAACGAGTATAATGTAGCTCATAGCAATCGTTGATTACTTTTTGCCTGTTTATCGCTACATTTAGCATCGCAAAACACGTACATGCATTCGCATAGGATTAAAAACCAAAATCGATCATAATTTATTACAAAGTAAATATCGCATTTTCAAAGTCCATTATCAATTATTGATGAACTTAGCCATTGAAAACAAGAAATTTTCATTTTAAATGTGAGGAAAAATGTGCTGCTGTGAATAAGTGACAATTTAAAAATAGCCAAAATGCTTTAAAATAGGTATGGTCCTTAAAGACTCTGTACTTAGCAAAATGAGATATGGTGACGGAACAGATACTCCTTTGTTGCTCTGGAAAGGAACCCATAATGTGAAGTGCAATTACATTCAAATTTATTTGATCCAACGGTCAATTTTATCAAATGCGTAGTCCTTCAGTGTAAAAAAATTGAATAGAGCATCAAACGTATATGAATGTTGAAGGGTTTTGAAAATATAGACATAAAGCAGAGCATATAGAGTAGATATAGCGTGGTGTATAATAAAGTCGAGTTTCCCGATTGACTTGACCAATCTTAGCTAGCATCGGATGGTTAAAATAAAATATTTTAGGTATATTGAACAATCAGAAGAGTAGCTTTATACATCTTTGTTTTTCTTAGACTATTCAGTAGATACGGCCAATGTCACACATTGATTTTGGTTCTTTGGTGACGCAAAACTTGGATGGGAATTGATTATGACTTTTGCCGTGGAGCTGGTGTTTCAATTTCCCTCGGTAGAAATTCCCTTTGAATATAATACTTCACTTATATCGTAAGTCACATTACCGTACTTCTGAGACTCCTCTAAGAATTAAATTGAGAGTAGATTTACATTTCGCAAGGGGTATGTATATGAGCTATATCCCCATGCTCCTCAATCATCCGAGCTTCAATCTGAAATTCGCCCCCAGCTCTTAAGTTCCCGTTTGTATTTCGCTCGGGATTTTTCTGTCGTTGCATCATAGATATACGCAGCTCATCTTGCCAATCAAGTTGCCGATTCCCGGTCTATCCAGTCACCCTGCAATGCATAGATCCTCTGCGGGCTCTTCCCCTCTAGCTTAAACATGAAACTTGCTGCTACTAGCACTTCGATTGGTTTTACATTCGTCAGACCATCTAAAATCCTTTCCGATCGACTTCAATCCCTTCCGATAATTTTAGTATATCGTTCTCCAGAGAAAAATGATAAAATAATAGTGATACTTTACCTTTAACAACATTGCGTATCTGAATACCTCCAAAGGTATCTGAAATTAAATTTTCTCTCATTCTAGTGCACTATTTCCCCTTAAAGTTATCTGCTATCTAATTTTAATTTTTAGGATTCACATCCCACACTTATGAATCTACCAAATATGTAGAAGTAAAATTGACCTTAAAAACTATCCTAAAAAGATTGAAAATATATCTTTCATCCAGTAAACGATGATCCATTTCACTCAATCTCTTACAAGGAATGTGCTTTAATGCCAATATTAACGACATTATCTGCTAAATTTGTTTAAGAAACCAGAGGATTATTCTCTCGTATGGTTTTTAGTTCTCTGCAGAGTGAAGGTGTCTGAATATGTAGTACTCTTGCATAAATTATTTCAATGTAATTTATTTAATTATTTTCAATCTATTATGACATATTTATAAGCTCGTAGTCTACCTACTGGTTGGTAGGCTTGTGAACAGTTACCATCTTATCTTGCCAATTCAGGGGTTATTGCTCAATGACAAAATAGAGATAACGATTCTGTATGGCTGTCTATTTCTCCACTATATATTAATTTCTTATCCTGTTCGAAACTCATATTATTCTTAGTTATTTATAAATTAAAATTAGTATTCCCTTTCCCATTCTTACCATGGATACTTCCTTCCATTTTGCTTCAGTTCCCTCACGAGAAATACATCATACGTTTTCCCTCTGCTATCTCTGAATTTATTTGGCAAATCCTTTCCTCACCTACGTATCTAGCTCATCCTTGTTTATCTTCATCGGTACCAAAAGTATCTCAGATGGTTTTTTAATTCTCGCCTCACTCTTCAGTCGAGCATTATCTAACTGCAAAGTCTAAGTCTCCTAGCTATATCGTTATGAACAAAAATAAATTAGGAGAGAATCTGAATGGTGGCAGATGTCAAGTCTGCTTCCTTAGCTCTTCCAATTCCCTCCCTACGACTCAACTCTCTTTCCACTTGTGAGTTAGGTTGAGTTTATCTTTATTCTGAAATCATTTACAAAATATTGTGATTCCTTTGTCTTTACCCCCTCTCATTCAAACATTGTTTTTTTACTTACTTACGTTTGGAGTTCTTCAATGATGATTAAATAGATATAACTATGACCTAAGGAAAAATAATTGTTTCTAAGTAAATATAGCGATTCTCTCTTTGTGCCTCTTTATAGTACTCTCAATAAACTCATTTTAACACACAAATGCTTACTTGGCCGGGAACCATATCATGGAAGGGGATGGAAGTGGGAATAAAAGGAAGAGGGTAACTTAATAAGGCAGGTAGATCATCAAATAATCAAACGATAGTTAGCCAGCAAGCCAATAGGCTGCAGGCGATAATCAGTGCATTACGGGATAATATTTGTGGGATATAGGACGAATATCAATCATAAGAATACAAGGGTAAAATAATGCGGAAGTAGAAAGGGAGGACTGATCATAAAGGTGGGAGGGCATAAATTAGAAAAGAATGACCTATTCACGTATCAAGGGATACTATTGGAATAGAAGGCGTCTCGGAGAAATATGTAGGCTCTGTTTTAATCTCCAGGAATTTTGTAAATTTATCTACATTTTTAACGGTGTTCTTATTATGCGATATAAGTTGAACTGTTATATATTTAACAAAACTCCAAATGCTTTTCCGCAGCTGTTCTTTTCACTGACAAGCCAATTTTTATTTCCCTTTCCCCATTTTTCTGTTTATTTATCACGGCGTTTTAAGCCTACATTGCATCCAAGTCATGTACTCTTATGCATAAGTCTTACATTGATTTTCTTGCATGCCGAACAGCGGTTGCAATCATCTGGCTAATGCTGTTAGTTGCTCTATGAAACTAGGGTGGGAAATACCGGTTGAAGATAAAACATAAGAAAACCGTAATGCGTATTACCAGAGCAGCGACGGTTGGGATACCGATAAAGATGAGATAGCCTAGGCTAGAGCTGGCAGAAATATTTAGTTATCCCAGTAGAAACTTGGGGGTATTAACAAGAATATTTGGGAGAGAATAGCATTTGCGCAAGAGGCGTTCGCGAAAAGAGGAGACGCAATTATCCGCTCTGTAAGTGACGAGGCTGAGGAAGATGTAGTAGAGAGTATAATACGGAACTCAGCATCACACTGTATGGAGGATGCAGGAGTTTAGAAGGATCCAGGTTATTTATATAATCGAGTTGATAGCGGGCTTGGGAATCCTGCAGGAAGTCATAGAGGGAAAAAAAGATGGGTAAACGGTTAATTAACGAATAAAAGATGGGTAACGGAGAATTAGGAGAAGAGGCGAAGGGTACTAGGAATCGTTACAAGCTGAAAATGAAAAAGTTAAAATATGTTGGCACCTTCATTAACATGATAAGGTAAGCAACACTGTATTCAACCCCAGCAAAGTTGGCTACTACCTAAAGTTATAATATTAAAAATTATATCGTTTGAATTATCCTCTTGACGGAAATCAAGGTAAAATCTTTTGTAAATTCATATGAAGTAAGGGGCGGAATGCAATTGCTCTTGGTCAGTGTCTAAACTACTTTGTTAGCTTTGACTTTTATGCTGCTTCTTTTATATAATTTCTGTGATTCAAAATATTTTTAATTTGATTTCCCAATATGCGTTGCAGGATACATTTAACTGAAAATTTTCTTCTGATTATGTGTTCGCCATTTTATAATGATAATATATTTTAAAATTTGAGCGATTATCTTTCACTCTTTGGACTGAAATTCGAAGATTTTATAAAAAGTACTCATTCCTGGCCCTAAAATTGAATTAGAACCTTCTTATCTTTTTACCCCATCGTTCGAAGATTCAGTCCAGCCGATAATCTGAGTGCATGCCAAGAGTGAGAAAGAGTGGTATATACCTTTCTTTCTCGCTCTGATATATATTTACGCCATAAAGCTCCGCGATTGGTAAAGAAATTGCTGGTATCCAGGCACCGTACAATTTTATCTGAGTGAGACTCCACGGTTACTTATGAATGATATTCAATTTTATAATGGCAAAAAAGATTATCAATACCATTTAACGAGGTACACTTGCTGACAAAATGTTAGGTGAGAGTTACATGGCTTGATATGTTGAATGTGCTTGAATGTGATGTTGATAATTTTCAGCATTTACCCTACTGGCGGTAGCAAACTTTTTGTGAGTTCTATCCTGTGAGCGCAGTGATAGTCTAATATCTAATGACGAGTAATTTTCATAGCATGTACAATAAATATAACCCTCTCTTACCTCTACTATCTCCTACCTTTCTATCTTTTTGCGATGAGGCGATGCATTTGTTCATCAATAAACAATGTAGCTAAAAAACTATGACGCCTTAGCCGTGCTCTCTAAATTGTATATAATTAGAAATGCTTTGAAAAAAACGTCATTGATATCATATTGATCGGGTATATGTCCTCCAAAACCAGCTTCGCCATCACCAATATCACATGAACGTTAAATTTTCAAATTAATACTTTCCTCCTTCAGCATGTAATTAATAGAATCACATTGAAATAGGCGAGAGTGAAAAAATAGACAAAGAATGGGAAAGAAAAGATATTATTATCCGTTTTAGGTCACCATTGACTATGTGGTACCATCGCTTATTACAATATTTTGGATAAGAAATGGTTGACTACTCAAAATTACCGCCAGGGAAGATATGGACATATACTTTCATACTTATATTTAAACATTCCCGTCACGCCATTCCCTTTCGGGGTATGCAAACACAAAAAAAACATAGTTATTGCTGTTAGGCCAAGAAAACTGGCTCCCTTTTAATTGTTTCCTCCATTATTTCCTATCCTTGCAAACCACTTTTGCTTATCTTACTCTCACGCATTGCTTAAAACACGCTGTCCCGTTCTTATGTCATCTATAATTCCTCTTCTTTCATGTGTATTCCACGATATTTATTCATGAATTTCTCGGTCTACCCTACCTCTCTAACCATTCACTCTACTTATATAAATACATGATTCTTTATTCAACTATCTCCTATTTTCACCACATATCCAAACCAACAACCGCACACTGATTTCATAAATGTCTATTACTGGACTTTTCAACTCGCACTTTTTCATTGCCCCCACATTCCTTGCCCTATCCATCCAACATTTGCCGCAAAGAATTAACAGGTACTCCTTTCCCACTGCATTTACTCTCTTATAACTATCCTGACATACCCAGGTTTCGCTGCCATATAATCACCTTCGGAGGAGAACATTTATGTACACTGCGATTATCACTTCCCTCACTCACTGACCAACAGTCATCCCGAGATATGCTCCACATACTGACGAAGACTTTCCTACCAGCATTCACACGCCTTAAATCTCTTCATATATCCTTCCATATTTTGAAAACATTCGGCCAAGATACAAAAAATCGTATACTTGTTCAATAGCTTCATTATTCACCGTCATCATACAGCTATTCTTACCACCTTCCTTGTTTTAAAACTACAACTTTGGTCCCTCACGAATTAATCTTAAAATCTACTCTTCTTGCTGGAAGAGTAGATTTGAAGATTGATTCGCGGAAGTAATCCCGGAGCATTAATTCGAGTCCCATGTCATCCAAGTGGGTTCCCAGACGGGAGCACTGCATCATTAGCGCTAAATAGATAAAAGTCGCGCATTTATATTTCCAACCATTACACCGACATAATCCATACGCCAATATATTACACATTTATTCATGAAAACATTGAAAAGTCACGGCATTACGCATCCCTGATTTACGACCTGTTTTAGTTCCAATCAGTCATTCAATCTCACACTTGCCCAACTATTTGTATTCGTCACCTTCATTGCATTCAGCAACTCCTCATTCACGCCATTGTCCTTCAAAACCTTTCAAAGCATATTTGTATTTTCCCAACCACATGCCTTCTACATATCCGCAAATGGCCAATATACTTGCATTCATTTTTCACGGGTATACCACCAGGTAATAGGAATAATTTCTGCCATATATCTTTTGGCAGATATGATGCCTATTTCCATGTGAAAATTTATACATAAGATTCACCAGGAAAATATTAGACCATTTGACCAATATACTTTCTTTTGGACGTCTACACATTTTTCTAGGACTAGCTGAAGTGCGAACAGCTGATTAGGACATCCCCTCCCAGGCATACGCCGCGCTTTACACCCCAGATTCTGTCAATTTTCTTTCTCTTAATCTTCCTCACATTTTAGATTAGTATTTTACCGAACTTTTTTCTCGGAATACACAATAAACTAATTGCTCCACAATTTTTACATTCGGTTTTCTCATCATTCTCTTTGTTTCATGGATCTGTTATCGTATTTTTCCAATCCGTTGGACCAATATATGTTTTTTAACATTAATAATACTATTTACAGAAGTGACTAATGGTGTTTTACTCCCACACCTCAGAATTTTACTGGATGTCCCATCTACGCAAGCAACCTTCACAATTTTTCAGTATTCTCACTGCCGTTACAACCTCATTCTCACTAATTTCCTCTTCCATACTGACATTCTCGTGTACACATTTGAAAGAATTATTCTCATCGCCTGCACCATTATTGCATAATTATTCAAATACTCCCTTCAACAGTCCCTGGCGTTGCTTTCATCCTACACTTTTGTCATTCGCATTTCCCTATCGCATCCATTTCCCTGTCTTCATTTTGCTTTGCCCTTTTTCCCATTTCCCAAATAATTTTTCATTGCCATCAAAATCACTATGCATTTTCCCAGCCACATTCACTCAAATTCTTACATATCTCTCTTATACAACGATTTTGCATTAAGTTATTTCCTCCGTATGATTTCACCATGTCTTACATTTTCCCTATCACTCCCTTTCCACACATTTATTCTACACATTCTAAAATTATCCCTTTGAATCTCACCTATACATCATTCACACTCCCATTACCGATAAATGTGCACCATTCTTTCTGCTTCGAAAATAGCATATCCTCAAGCTTGCGTCCATACCGTACTCTCAATTCGTTTTATAACATCTCAATTTTTTTATTGATTTCATAATTCATTTATGCGCACTTCTCTTACTTCTAACCCACATTCTTCTCAGATCCACTCTTACGGACAACTAAATAGAGGTCTATTCTACATTTGGCATCCCTCATCACACTTGTATTAATTACTAATTCTCTCAATCTCTCATCATACAAAAGGAAATCAATCAAGCTCTTACATTCTCTCCACGAATCGCTCAATCTTACAATCGCTATTAAAAGCTCTTACAAATGCTCTTGCCATGCAAACACATGATGATACAAATGAAACATATCAGAGCTCTGGTAAACGGTTCATCCCTTACTGCCTGCTTATTTAGGTCAACTGGTGTAAAGGACCTTTTAAGGGCCGCCGCGATATCTCATTCACCACATCTGTTGCGGCGAAAGATGTATTTCACATACCTTATCTCCTTTGGTACGCTGTTTTCATAATAAATGGAAAACTCTCGACGGAAAAGAGTAGAAAGTACTGCCTGTCGTTGCGACGGATGTTGGTGGCACTGGCCGTTCAGGTAAAGATCCGCATTGCCTGGTTTGCGGTAAACGCTGTGACCCAGAGTGCCGTCAGCCTTCCGCCGGATGGGTATTTCAAGAAATGGTAGTTGTCCATTTAATTCTAATTACATAGTAAAGGTTGTTTTGGGATGTTGACCATTCATGTGTGAAAGGAACTGGTTGAGAGTTTTGGCCCCGTTAGGCCAAACCACAAACTTATCTGCTACGTATCTAAAGAAAACCTTGTGCGAAGAGGAGCCAAAATCTAAGCCTTTTATTTAAAGCCTTCCATAAAAAGGTTGGAAATAGTGGAAGACAGAGGCAACCCTATCGGTACTTCAATGTTCTGCTCAAAGAAATTCTTGTCTTACTGGAAACACGTGGAAGTCAAAACGTAGTGAAATAACATCAATATCTTGGCGTTGAATTTCTTCTCCTGGAGGCGTAACGCATCAGCCAGCGGTACTTGTGGAATAAGTGAAACAACGTCCAGGCTAACCAAGGGATGGATGGATATCGTCAAGATGGATGCCTTTCAAAGTTTGCGAAAATTCTGTTGAGTTGTTGACATGATGTTCACTGGACAATCCAGACCAGAATCAAGGAACACGATGGTCACCTTCGCCTGGGGCAGGCTGAGAAAATGGCCATCGCCGAGCACAGCATGTCAACGGACCATGCCATCCATTTTAACAACACCCATTTGATTGCTCGTTTTTTGGATATTGGAACCGGATCATCAAGGAGGCCATTAAGATTGGGGTAGAATGAAACTATTTCTAAACTTTCAAAAACCCCAGCTCAGAAAAATAAAAAGCATTAAACCTCCGGATGGCGCCTCACGCCAAAATCTCGCACTTGACATACCCTCGTGTATATCAGCGACCACTTCAATTCAATGCACTTATCTTTTCCCTGAGGACGATACTCAACTTGACTATTGAAATGGCCAACGTGGACCTTAGTACTTTGTGTAAAACCCGAGATAGTCCTTAAATACGATGCGGATTCTTCTCGTAGAATAGAATAGAATAATAAGTTTATTAGAACCTAGTCCAAAGGACTCTAGGCTCAACAAAATGATACAATTAATGGTACACTCTCCCATAATACAGATCAGGTCTGGTATATACCCATGGGGTGGTGGATAGGCCGGGGCAACATAAACCTACACCCTTCTTCACCTGCCACCATCATACCCACCTCCACCCACCCGGACATTTCGTTACCATAAACCTGGTTCACATATCCAGTTTTTATATAATCACACAATTTTATTATTTATCTCAATAACAATTATCCTGTTACACAATTTGCCTCATTCAGATCTTTAGATGTACAATATTACAATATTTCTATTAACAAAAAAAGTCATATTTTAGTATGATTTTCTTTTCTTCCTAAAAATAAACTGCGGATGATATGCATTCAGAGGGTGGCGGGTTGGCCGGGGCAACAAATACCTACATCACTCATCGCCTGCCACAACCGTACCAACCCCCACCCCCGGGTTACAGCTCCATCCAATTTACATGTCCCGATATTGATATTGACCATATGCTTTGTAATTATATTATTCTGAAAAAGGGTAAAATCCCTTTAATTTATAGACGTAGTTAAATATTTTAGTTTTGAATACACTTTCGGATGCGTTCCTAATTTCAATGGGTACCGCATTCCAACACCTTGCTGCCTGTACTGCGAAGGAGTTGCTGTACATTGTAGATCTGTGGCTAAGTGTGTACAATTGTTCTAGTGGTGCTCGGGTTACTCTTTGCTTTATTTCTCGAGAAAATTGAAAGAGGTTAAACAAGTATTCTGGTGTTTTGGTAGTTAAAATTTTCCGTGTTAGATTTATGATGAAGTAAGTCCTTCTCTGTTTGGTAGTAAGGAGTTTTGCCTTCCTGTAATATGAGCTTATATGGTCGTATTTAGGGACATTGTATATGAATCTGACACAAGCATTCATTGTCCTCTGTAGCTTAAGGTCCAACTCTTCAATTATGTCGTTGTATACTACGCAGCAATAGTCAAAGTAAGGTAACACCAGTGAGGTGACCAATTGAAGTCGGATTTTTGGGGGTAGGCTCTTTCGGTTTCTTTTAAATCTGGATAGCGTTCTGAACGTCTTATTACATATTTCGTTAACATGTTCTTTCCAAGAGAGCGTGTCATCTATCTTCATTCCCAAATCAAGCACTGACTTGGAAAATTCAATTTTGCAGTTTTGCACCCTAATATTCGGGCCTATGTGTCTCAAGTTATTCATGTATTTCAAGCTACCTATAATAATCGCATTAGTTTTCAATGGATTAATAAAAATTTTATTGTCATGGGCCCATATGCATATTCTATTTATGTCCTCATTCACTTTGCCGATCGTTTCATGAAGTAATGAGGTGGAACAAGATATGTAAATTTGAAGATCATCGGCATACAAGTGATAGTCGCAGTGTTGGAGGGCATCGGGTAAATCTTTCATGAAAATAGAAAATAGTAGTGGTGACAGTATTGAGCCCTGAGGTAGTCCGATAGAGACAGGTTTCCAGGAGGATAATGATCCATCTTCACTTTTTATTGCTTGTACGCGTCCTGTTAAATATGATTTGAACCAGTTTAACGTACTGGCGGAGAAATTTAAATCCTTCAATTTCTGTAGAAGCAGTTCATGATCGATGGAATTGAAAGCTTTTTTGAAATCTAATAAAATTAAAATTGTTAGCCTTTTATTTTCTTTATTTAATCTAATATCTTCTGTTAATTTAAGGAGCGCTGTTTGTGTACTATGATTTGGTTTAAATCCTGATTGGAGTGGGTCGTAGAGGTTATTTTTCGTAAGATATTCTTTCAGTTGCGTCTCGACGATTCTTTCTAATCCTTTGGATAGCACACTGAGAATAGAAATTGGCCTATAGTCGGATACGTCTTTGGGAATGGGAACTTTCGGGATTGCCCTTATAAAAGCTTTCTTCCAACAAGATGGGAAACATGAATTTAGCAGACAGTATTCATATAAATGCTGAATCACTGGCAGAATTTCGTTTATGCATAATTGGATAAATTTATTTGACACTTCATCAGGTCCGATTGCAGTTGACCTCGTTTTAAGGATTTCCTTTTTTACTGTAGCCGGTGAGGGTAGCGTAAAATAGAAGTTATCGTCCTTGAAAGGTACAACATTTGATATTATTCTATGAGTTTGAGTGTGATTGGGAGTGGATAGGAAGAAGTCGTTAAGGTCTTCTAAAGGAGGAGTTACCCTTGAGTTATTACTTTTGGTTATAATTTTATATTTACGAAGATACGACCATAGCGTGCGGCTGTCCTTTGAATTTGTAAACTTTTCCATGAGGAATTCGTTTTTCTTATTTCTAATAAGGGAAGCAACTTTGTTCCTAAGGAACCTAAATCTATCATGTGCTTTCGGATGCGCGGTTCTAATGAACTTTTTCCTCTCCCTGTCTCTTTCTTTCATGATGGTTCTTATTTCCGGTGTGATCCATGGCGCAGGTTTATGCCTTACATGAAATGCGTTTAGGGGCGCATGTTTATTCATCATTGTCGTCATAATTCTATAAAATATGCTCATCTTATCGTCAACACTTTCAGCCACAAATAACTCATTCCAATCTTGCGTCAGGAGATCGCTGGAGAGATTTTCTGCATTTATATCATTGTATTTACGACCGATGAATACTTTTTCAGATAGCTCAGGGACTGGTAATGCATATGATACATATATAAGATCATGGAATGATAGAAAACTAACTGGACATTGCCCATGTTTTGAAATTTTGTCCCCCTGGTCAATGACGATAAGATCTAGCCATGAACTACTGTTGGCCAGATGGTGTGTAGGGTTGAATGGCACTATGTGGAGATCAAGTGAGAAAAAAAGGTTTTCCAAATTTTGTTTTTCTGTGCTATCTTGGGTAAAATTTACGTTGAAATCCCCCGCGATGATTATATTTTCGTACAATGGTACCATTTCAAACAGAACCTTCTCCAACTCTTTAAGAAATGCTGTTTTTGGTGGACGATAAATCACTATAAAGAGAATGTTGTTTTTCTCAACGGTTATCTCCAGCATAAGGTATTCCAGTGCACATTCCTGGTGTCCTTGAGAAGCCCCGAGCTGCCGAACCTTAAAGTCGTTTCGGATCAACACTGCCACTCCACCCCCCACTCTCTCCACTCTATCCCAACGGTATAATGCGTAACCTCGCAGGTTGACCTCTGCTGAGCAGATATTAGGTTTTAGCCAGGTTTCGGATATTGAAATGATGTGGAACGCCCGTTTCAAAAAATAGTCTTCAAATTCGTCGAAGTGGGCCCTTAGTGATTGTGCATTAACATGACAAATCAATAACTCATTCATTTAGGCGATTTAAAATAATTATTATCCAGGGAAACCCAAAAATGAGAACCTCGTACACCAAATTTTTGATAGTTTTTATTTCTGATCTCTTTTCTTGCTTGACTAAATTTTGATTTCATTATATAATCAAATTTAAATAGGAGTAAGGCTAAAAATTGACCCTAAACTAATTATCTTGAGCTTAGTCTGCATTAACATAAGTATTCTGTAAAAGAGTTCTAAAAAATACAATCCCATGCTTGAAATCTCTTATTTACCTTGCTAGCTAGTTAGGCATGACAGAAAATATGTATAATATCAATGCAATGGAGTGTTTATAGAGTAGAGATTATGTGTAACATTAACTTTATCAAATTTTATGTTTGAATTTACGCGCAAATAAATGCAGCATTTGATAATTTTTCATTCATTATTTCAAATAAGTAGGAGAGAGTGTTTGGAGTAGGTATATAATTTGGTCAGCAAAGTGTAGTGATTTAAAGTTGGAGAAAGAAACATTTTTAATTCATATCACCATATTTCCATCGAATTATCGTGTTATGTTCCGTAAACGCGATTATTAAAACAAAGTTTGGGTACCATTTTCGATGGTGGAATCTATATTTACCCTATTGGTAAGTCGATTTGTGGGTTGGTGTAAATGTTTTAAATGTGTCGGTAAATTCAATTGCAAAATATTTAAAATAATTTTAGAACAAATCACATCATGCTGCGGCATCATACACCTAGCACGGCTCAAGCAACTTAATCGATAGTCGCAAGCTTGTGGAAACTGCCTGAACCGAGGAGATAGTGCGTTGTCATCCAAGCGATCTTCCCCTAGCATTTCATACAAGATACAAGGGCATTTATGGCAGATTTTCCTGGTCATTCGTCCCTTAAAATGCTGAAATACGTCACTGATGTCACATTTAAAACAGTTTTTACACATTATGAATAGAAATTCACCCGTTGATTCGTCTTCCAATACTTTATAACACATTTGATTGTAGTGTCATGTTACACCCAAATATGAGAATTTCTAGGTAACGAGGGTAACTTAATGGTAAAATGGTATTCACTTCTTTTTTCATCAAGTTCCCATAAAACTCTTCACAATTTAAGGACCCACTAGATATACTTCTGGCGCGTTCAAAGAAAGTTATGATTATTACTGATTTTTTAAGATGGTCGTAGTGGGAATTGGCATTCAAGTTAGATCAGTAAGAGTCTTTTTTGATAAAATCTTTGAGTTGACGTTCCGGCTTGTTGCCTTGTGACTGCTACATCATGGAATGGAAGTATTTCATTTTCTTATACTTCTATAGTGAATCGCATGCAAGGATGACGGCTCAATGAGATATGTTCTAAAAAGTTGCTCAAGGTTCCTCTTTCATGTGGTCATACTATGCATCATCCACATATCTCAGACACGGGGTTGGCTTGAGAAATTAAGTTTGAAGAGCTTCTTCTTCAAAGTTATCCTCATAGAGGTTGGCGATCACAGGTGATAATGGAGATCCAATTGCAGCGCCATCCAGTTGTTCATGTGTTTTTTTTCTCTATGCAGGAAGAATACGTTTTTTAAAGAGAATTTTGTTAATTTTGGATATTCCTTGGGAATAACTATCTCCGTCAGTTTATTTAAAAACACATAGATTCAGGAATAGGAACTCTTGAGAAAAGAGACCCTACGTCAAAGCCTACGAGATCTGATTTTGATAAATTTTTAGGTTTTAATGATAAAGACGATGTGAGAGGAGTTCTTTACGTTCGATTCTGTCAGGCAAATAAACGGTTGAATTGCCGTTGTTAGATACTTTTCCATTTTGTAAGTAGGAGATCCAACCATACTGACGATAGGACTTAGAGGAACGCATTCCTTGGAATTCCCAGATCATTTTCATCAACACGAACTTAATACTGAAGTTACATTTCGTTTTGAATTAGCAATAAAATGACATCTGCGCATTTTGGATTCTTTAATTTACATGTGCCTTTATTGCATTTAAAAGTCAGGTCCTTCTGAGCCACATGGCTTGTCAGAAGGTTCCATTGTATTCATGCAAGCGGCATGTTACACAGTAGTAGAAATATAATATTACAATAATTAAAACAAAAATCAAAACTAATTTCATTTAAAAAAAGTCCACAAAACCTGTAACATGAATATATAGTTGCCATAGTATAACAATATATTGTAGTTATATATGTCAAATGAGTACACAAGTGATTGCATAAGTATAACAAATTCATAAATATAGTGCCTAATTGTGAGGGATTATAAATTCTTAATTTCAATAATATATTTAACTTACTTCATATTTAGCATACGTTACTACTCTCTACTCATCTACATTTTCAACTAGTTCCCAGATAATCTTGATTTTTACTGTCAAGGCTACAAAATGCTGACTATTTCCTCGTAGTTAATTATGTGATATTTACTAGAATATGTTGCTTAAAATAAACCGTGAAATTGAAAATCAAGGCTTTTCAGTTTTTAATGGATACTACATACATCATGGGTATATTTTACCCTCATGCTACCAGCAAACAAAACGAGATTAAACCCAGTAGCATACGTTTTTACTATTTGCTCTGATATATTTTCAGAATGTCGTGCTTTACTGAAATTGATCTTGAATGTTAGCGGAACATTGTTTTTATTATAATAATCTGTTTACCTTCTCCAAAAATTTTTTTTTTAAAAATTCTCGTTCAATTCCTTTAAAAAACCTTAACTCTGCTACAACAAACCACATTGGCTGTCGCAAAAAGACCAAATAAATTTGAAATCCCGAACGTATTCCTTGCCGATAGATGGGATAGATATTTTGTTTCTCGGTAACAATGAACTTTGGAAGAAGTTATCACCGAAGTTATGAGAGCCCGTAATTATGGGTTAAATTGAACAACATGGGAAATAAAGGAGTAGATGACGCGTATAATTATTCATTTGCGTCTCATACTATAGTATGTCACAGTGAAATACAACATAAAATGACACCCTAGCATACTTGCGTGCAGAAAAAATTTTTCTGGCCATTACACCCATACTATAATTAATTGATTTTGCTGCCTTAAATGTAAATTTATCATATGGACAGAAAAAAATACCGTAGGGCTAAAATGTGACAGGAGAACCCGTAAGATATTTATTTTGAAGCCTTTGTTGCCTTATAAAATGTACTTTGGTGAGAAATATTGAAATTTCGGTGAGAACTATTGGAGGCTACCATCGCGATATATTTTTAGTAATGGAATAGTAGAGGCCATGAGTTCCATGACGTTAGCTGAACAGAACGAAATATCAATCGAATGAACCGAGGGAACTGGTATAACATTCGTAAACGGGAAAAGGAGAGAAGAACAAGGCAGCTGCGCCGTAAGTTCAAAAATCATTATGAAAAATGCATCTAAATATTTGAAGATACCTTAGGCACAGCCTGGCAGTAAGGATAAAATCCTAACTGTAAGTCTGGCGATTAAAAATATCCCTTTTAAAAGGCTAACCTGACGCATGTGTTTCTGACAAAAATAATTTGAATGGAAGAGGAAAATTATTTTTTTTTAAATTTAATGGAACTGATTAGACAAAAATGTTAGTTGCTCAATGCAACTTATTGTTCTGCATCATTAAAATGAGCTTCAAATGCCATGGTAATATACTATAAATTGTCTAAATGCGATGATCCCACTATTTATTGAGAAATTCAACGGAGTAATTACATTCCTCTTTTGGAAGAAATGAGGTGCAAAATATGTCTCTTGTCTGAGGGTCTACCGTTAATCAGATTTATAGTATATATGCAGGAATTTTTCGGTTGATCTGCCATAGGATATACGTTTTTACATGCTTTATAATACATACATCCATTTCCATTACACCGGGTAGACACAATCAGGTAAGTTTATTTCTCGGAAACAGAACAGTAAAACTGAAACTGCTGTAATAACTTCCTCCGTACTGCCGTATCCTTGCATTCCTCTTTTGCTTTAGCTTCATACGCGCCCTACTGTTCTTGAGACTTCTAGTATTCCTCCTCTATAGAATCTCTTCTACCCAACTTATCCACGACTAACTTGGTCTAATCCTTCCCCTTACACCGATAGCGATATCTGCATCCCTAGACAAATATTCGTTCCTCGATATGCACCACATGCTTCAAATGACTTTCCTTACGGCGCTGAATTCGCTCGCCTTCTAATATCTTTATCCATCCTGCTGTTTTTCGAAAACATTCGGCCAAGGTAAAAATATATTTCATGTACTCAAATACTTCACCAACTACCGTTATGATATAATTGCTCTTTCCATTCTCTTCCCCAAATGCAGCCACTTAGGTCTTTCACATACTCACGCCTTAACCTTTATTCGGGCAAGCGTCGGCTTTGGTTGCGGCGGGGTAACGTCCTCACCTGCCAACCTACAGGTCGCGGGTTCGAGTCTCGCCTGGGGAGGATTTTTCTCCTACCAGGACATGGTTGTGTCTGTTGTCCTGTGTTAATGTTTTAGCGCGTGATGTAAAATGTAAAATATTTGACCCCACAAAATCCTTTTTGATCGTTTTTGTTCGTTAATAATTACCTATGGCTTTCATATTTTTTGTATTTGCATTATTCACCCTTATTTATCTCACACCACAGAAATTATCATTTTTTTGTCACTTTAACCCTAAGAAACTTTCTTGTATGGGGTCATTTTTGACCCCACCTGTCCGGCAATGATACCTTTATCAATAAAATATTTTTTTGCTACATAGTGGCGATATCATCGTGTATTATAAATCACACTATTTTTTACATATTTTCATTGAAATATTTTGAATGACAACAATTTGTATAACGTTAACAGCACATAAATTACGTATACATCTTGACATGCAAGTATTGATTGGAAATGGAGAAAATGTGAAGCCTTGTCCCGAATCGGACGACTCAAACGTTTTTGATAGCACACAGTATATTGTAGTATCGTGGCGTCTAACAGAAAACAACCCTTAATTTCCCTGTTTACTACGCCTCCTTTTCGATTGTCAAATACCTTAGTTGCGAAATAGCACTAATGTGTATGTACAATGAATATCTGCCTGTGGTATTGATATGCGAGCAACATTGTACCTTTGATAATATATTATCACAGACAATTTGGAACTCTGTTGTCTTGGAATGTCTTGAATATGGTATCTCAAAAGTCATCGAAAGTAATACGTAATTGGAGTACCCTAAACACTTTGCTGCTCATCATGACAGTTCGACATTTTGCTTCGCTTTCTCTCCAGAACATCACCTTCGTCGTGAAAACCGGTGCAGGATTACAAACATTAGTGATACAGCTTGCCTATCACACACATAGTTGTAAGTGAATACTTATTTCATTGAGTAAAATAAATGTTGTGTATCGTTTGTTTTTTGCATGTCGTGTTTTGTATGTCTTATATATCAGAGTTATACATAATATTCAACGACATTTGCTAGAAGTTTTCTCGTTGAATCTGTATTCCTTATACCTGTAATTTCAAGTTAGAGATGAGTTATGCCAATATGTTGCCATAGTTGCCATGACATTGTTTATTTGCTATAAGATCTAGAATACGGTATTCCTTACTCATAATATGAATTATATTGAACGATTTGCTTCCAAATAAATATACATGGCAACCCCAGGGCAGATTATATCGATATTGGAAGAATTAGCGGAAGATAACTTGGGAAAAATTTCTCATCTAATACTGAAAAAGAGGCAAATAATTTAGAAGAAGAAGACGATGATAGCGAAGAGGAAAGGCTTTCTTGAGGCGGTGAGAATAAGGTATCCCCAGGACTGACCGTGAAGTCTGGTAGGAATTGGTCTCATAATCCTTGTAAAAGATCCATAACGGTGATAAACAATGTTGTGGAAGGAAGATCAGGCCCGACATCATTAGCTCAACTCTCAAAATCCGCTGAGGAGTTTTTAAAACTTTTTATTTCGGGTGAAATAATGAAAGTTTGTAAACATGTGCAATAAGAAAGAGGATGGTTAGAAAAAATTCAAAAAATCCTAAAATGTGGCGTTGAACTTCTATAAAAGAAATGTATGCTTTTTAGATTTCTGCTACTTGATGGATCATTTCGATCACGAATAGAAAATTTAGAGCCTCTTTGGAGTGCAGACGTGTGTCTTAGAAGGCCTATTTTCCCGGAAACCAATTCTTTCAATACATTACGCTCCTAAAATTTCATTAGGTTTAATGACTATGAAAACAGGTGACACTATGGAAAACGTCTTGAACCTCTTTGGTACGTTACGAATTAGCTATCTAAAGAGTGTCAATGCCCTTTTATTCCATGTCAATATGTTACTGTAGATGAAATGTTTGTTTCATTCTGGGGAAGGTGCAAGTTCCACGTATTCATAAAGCCAAAGCCCGATAAGAGTGGATTGAAAGTTTGAGTTTGTTGCTATGTAAAACAGTCTATCGCTGTAACCTCCAGGTATATCAGGGTAAAATAGGAAAGTTTCCTGAAAAAATCAGAGGCATAAGGTTGTATTAGACCTTGTCAGGCCAATGGAGGGATCTGGCAGGGGCATCACAACAGTTAGCTATTTCACCAGTGTAGAATTAGCTGAGAAACTAATTAAAGAATCTAACATTAGCTGAGACTGTTCGAAGGATAACCAAGATGTTACAAGAGATATGATTTTATGCGTGATGATGGCTGAACCCCAGTGGACAAATTTTATTATCCAATCCAATATCAAATCCAAAAAACGCTTTTTGGGTACACGCCCAAAAAATTATGAGTTCTGCATTTGCAATCAAGTCAGCACCATGAGGTGGAATTGGATTTCTCAAATGTAAGTAAACTATTCATAATTTCCCATTATAATGCAACGAAATAGGATGTGGATACCCTTGGCCGTTTGATCCTTGAGTACTCATGTGGTGACAGGAAACAAAGATGGCCTCTGTGATTGTTTATGTAGTCGCTTGACTCAGCTACATACATTAGTTAGCTACATACTTAGCTACATAGCAGTTTAGTATCTTCCATCGTAACCATGAAAAATAATTATGTATTACACTGGGTAGAAAACAAAGAAATCGCAGGCAGGCGCTAGGAAAAGAGTTAGTTATTCCTTATATGAAGTGAAGAGCAGAAGCCATACGAGGAGTCATGGCTATGTGCGGAGTTATAAATAAAAGGATTGCTGGTGATAATGGAGATGACATGTTACAAAACAAGATAGGGCGATGTAATATGTGAAAAGGCAGAACGACAAAATTGTTCAACACGGATGCAGAAGTGTTTTCATTTCATAGCTAACTATTGTGATGCAGTTAGAATTTGCCATGATTTTAAAGATGATGACTCCTGTAACTACATGTAAAACCTGTAATTTGAATCAACGAAGCTGAATATGCTATAGTATATACATATTAATTAATCACAATATATCTCTATTTAAATATGCAACAATAAATAAATATAAATCATTCACTTTGTATCGTCTTTTAGAATTGCACTTTAAATATCAAATAAAAATATTATGAGAGGTTGTGCGGCGAATTTGATAAAATATATGGATTTACTATCCGTTGCAAAATTCCGTAAATCGGCGGCTAAATCAATTTTCAACTGAAGTACATCACATTAAAGCTTGTTTATTTCTGCGTTCATTAATGGCAAACAAAACTTTTTACCGTTTACATTGATTTCAGTTTGTGCTTAAAAACAGAATTTTACCGCATTTTCCGGGAACCGGACGGATACATCGCATTTACGTCTTCGTAATAACAGCATGGATCGAGATATCGAAATATTCTTTTCAAATATTGTAGTAAAGATCCTTCGTAACAATAATACGATGTTTCATATTATGTAGTGCATTAGTATTTTAGTTATAGGTGCAAACGCAAAGCTACGTTATTTTCCGTTCCGCGCATCCCTGAACACTGCCGTTTGGACCATCTTCAAGTTTTGGAGTTCATCATCATGAATCCACTTATAAAATTTTAAAGGAATTCGTTGATTAATCAATATCGAATAACGTTTATTTTGGAAAAAGAGCGAGTTGAACTGCCAGGAGCATGCCTGGAAGAGAAAGGGAGAGGCGCGCGCTGTTTCCCAGTCAGAGGGTTGTTCGTAAGGCGAGCGAGGAATTGCCTACTGCAAGAGTAATGTGCAAAGACCGGTGTGCTTCGCAGAAGTTACCTACAATACGCTAAAATCTCCGTGGGCTGGCTCTCAGACAGCTACACAGCGTCATAAGCATACATAAGAACGGGCACATATACACCCCTAACCATTACACCAATATTGGCACTAAAAGAATCCTTTAATCATTTCAGTAAATAAAAAAGAAATTGTGACATTTCAGCACTGACATCAACATGTAACACTGCCATGGTTATATTAAGCATTCTTGTTTTACGCACTGTTTTATATCAACACAATCACTCTTTATACTGTTTACTTTCTCACTTGCCTTATTATTAACATACACCGGCCTCATGAAATTCATAACTATTCATTCACTCATTACACCTTCAAAACTTATCACAATTTATTATTACAAGCCTTCCCTAAAATCACAAATGCACAGAATACTTATGGCGCAATGAAATAATCCACGATTAATTACACTGAAATCAAACTAGAGAAAACATAATTATTTGTTTATAGAAGTTAAGCTATTATGATGGTGAAACTGTTTGCAATTCATAATTATACTGAGAGAAGGTATATTTTATACTTTCGTTATGAATTTTCTTTACCCTCATTATATTTTGTATGGTAGGACATTATTTACTTATCTCCAAGAAGAAGTATCCTACATGCCATGAAAAAGTTTTATCCCAATATATAATTTTTTCTGTAGTCTTTTGATTTCTTTTAATTGATAAATAGGTTTATAATCTGGCATTTGTTAAAAATTGAAAATTTTGACGCTCTTTGAAGAAATGTTCTTCATCTTTTCCTGGTCAAATTTGTGTCGCCTCATCGTAGAGCGCACTATTTGAATGTCAATTTTCCCGAGATGATGGCCTTTTGTGGTAATATTTTTAAATATAAATATTAGAGTTACGCCTTCCGAGTGTCACATAAACATTTTTGATAGTGATTAAAATTTTTAGGTTTTATGTAAGCGTCAAAAGGAATTTTCTGCATTTAAAATGTAAAATTATGAGGTGGAGGGGGAATACAATAAAGAGGGATATCTGGAAGACACTTCCGAAAACATGGTTGCAAGTATATTTGCTCTCAGTCATTCAATCTGCCTCAAATCAGTTTTATGAAGCAAGCCATTTCCACATCCTCTTTTAGATTATTTATGTTTTCATAGTCCTGAGTGGGTACCATCACTGCCGCAATCATCTGGAACTTTTACCTTACACAATAACGATTCAAATACTTATCTCCATTCAATGGATTTGACTGACATTAAATAATACAATTTCTATTTTATTCAAATGATTGAGATATGAAAGCTCGCTTTAATAAAACTTATGACAACAGGCCTGACATCGTGGAAATTATGGTCATCCATGTTGAGAAAAACTAACTTTGTAAATTCCACTAACTTAGTGAAACTACAAATTTGAGTTTTTCCTTAATTTAACTTGTATTATAGTTTATTTTGAAAATAGTATGGCATGTAAATATGTGTATTTAATGAAAAATATTTTGCCTAGAAAGAATCATTAAAAGTGATGATCAACTAAATATTGCCGTAGAAATACAGAAATAAATACAACATAATATTAGTCCCCTTTTCTAAGGTTTTCCAGTTTCTGTTGCGTATATATTTCCTTACCTGGAGCAATGTATACTAGAAATCGGAAAAATGCCTCCACCACGCTACGCGTAAATCGTCTTTCTAAATTATCAACAAGATCGAACATCTTGAGATATTGGTCAAGAAGTGCACTTGGCCGAAGGCCCGTTCTAGATTTTTATACTCATGATGGATATACTCATGACGTGTAAATAATTGGCTTCAAGCCAGTATTATCAGGCGATGGGAAACATTGCTTAGAAGAATGATGGTGAATTGGTAGAATGAATTGTCAATAATTCATATTAAGGAAGGAGCAAAAGGTGCAGCAAAGCGACGTGGAGTGAGTGACAGTCATGTGTTATTCAATAGCCATTAACATGTAGCTTACATGGCACTATGTGTTTGCTAACTCTTAAGGTAGTTAACTCTTAGGCCGAGCGTAATACTACAGAATTGAAATAACTGGACGCTGGAGAGGATATTTGTCGAAGAATATAATGTATGTCACTGTGGCATGAATTTGCATACGGGTGTGGATGGTTGGGTGCAAAACTTGAAGTACACTTAAAGAGGAAACAAACGATTTCGCAGGAAATTTCTGACTGGACATAAATTTTGATAGACACATGGTGTATCGTATTGGGAGAGTGTATCTTATAAATGGCTAAAATCTTCATTGCTGTTCGTCGATCCAAGCCTACCTAAGTAGAGCATCGATAATTGTGAAAAAGCCACTAAATTGGCGGAAAGAGATGTTTAAATCGTAACTACATAAATCACACCATTATTTTCTAGGGTAGGCAAAAACAAAGAACTTAGTTATTGCCAATGAGCGGTCTCCGGCTTTACCGTGGGGAATTTATTCATCACAGAGGTAACGATAAAAAAATCTGATGATCGACCTAGTGATGGCATAGTATAAAAAAACTTCGGTTTAAATAAATTATATTTTTTTAAGTGGAATTTTGTATTATTTTTTTTCGTAACTACGTGTTAGTAATTTTTGATAGCCTTGGAAAACTTTCTCCCTATTAATATTTTCCTCCATGATATCCTATCTTCGCAAACCTCTTCCGCTTCACTTACACTCATGAATTACTTCATACACGTTTTCCTTTTCTTAAGAATCCTAAAAATTCCTCCTTTTTAGAGTCTCTTCCCATCACTTTCGTGACCTGTCCCTTTTGCGCACGCTATTTTGCGTCTTAAAACAATGCTTGCAATGCTTTCACTTAGAAAATAGTTTTGCTATTCATAGCCTTCTCAGCAAAATATTTGATTCTTCCACAGTGCTAACTTTTATCTAGGCCACATGCCTCGAATCACATTTTTTATATTTAACTATTTTTCTGATTGATAGGACAACAACCGTATAATAATTATACCAAGAAACTTGTTTCCTTTGGATAGCGATTATGTTTTAGAATTATATCATCATCCACTCGGTTTCAAACGCTCACGGCGCCCGGTATAAGTATTGGGATTAACCACAACAAGGTGATATTAATTCGTGCTTTGAAAACTTTGACACCATCTATTTGATAAATTATAGGCTTTCTTGAAGTACTGTCAATATTTGGTCAATTACTCTCCGCAAAAGGTTCAATTTCTGTAGATGATCTCTAATGATCCTACTTCTGATTCCAAGATTTAACGCTCGCACTCATGTATTTCCTGATATTGGTTTGGTGAGTTTATATTTCATACATATGAAGAAAGGGATATGGTTTGCCACATCTTACTGTAGCAGCCCGTATCTAACTGTAGCAGCCCGTATCTAACTGTTGTCCGATACTTTCATTTTTGATGGCAAATTAAAATTCAAGTATCTAATCCAATATTTTTGTCTCATATTTATTATACTGCAGATTAAACCCTCATGTGGGACATTTCTAGCCCTTCCTGTTCCTTTTTTCCCACTTCTCCAAAGAATATCTTTCTATTATAAAGTATTTTAATGAGGTCCATAAATCATATATTTTTTCTATTCTGCAGAATTAAAGACATTGCACTAATTAAAATTGTATACATAAATTTATATGAGGATGTGATGCCAACAGTTTCGGCTCGAAATTGTGTTTGCCTCTGGCTATGGCAAGATGCTTTTCGATGCATTGGTATTTTCCCTCTTTTGATAACTTTATTTCGTAACGAAGTTTCAGCAGCTGTACAACGTTTGGAATTGCTCCTTCAGCACTCGTACAACTATCTTCAGTAGATAATGTTTTTTTCTTCAAGTTGATTGATAAACAGTTAAGCTTATCCTACGATATATATTATTTTATATCTCATTTGTTCACTGGCAGAAGGAGGTCCATGATAGCCATGGTGTTGCAGTTTGTATTGTCCCATTAAATATCAAATTCGGGGACATGATAACTTTCTTACGTTTTTCAAATATCTCATTGATCTGTCCTAAGTCCTGTAAACGTTGTGCTTATTTTCGTTGAAAATGCTTATTATTACACTCTCCGGAATAACTTATTATTGGAGAAAGAAGGTAAAATTCGAAGGATGAGAAAGCGGGGATAAAAAGGCAATGGTTTAAATAGTATAACACTTGACTACTGCAGTTGCTTCTGAAAAAGGGTATCACTCAATCTGAATCATTATTTAAATTTGTAAAAAAAATATGCAATTAATTCTTGCTGTTCGAATTAGTTTGACCAAAGCACACTTTTTTTTCAAAGATTCTACCTAAGGACTAATAGTGCAATTTAGTTGTGAGCTATTTCGTTATTTAACAAACAGGTTGATGGGTTTGCTTGAATTATTGTAGCTGTAGCGCAATGACGTATACCAACCGCATAAAAATCATTGGTTAAAATGACTAAATAACTGAACATTGACCTGAAGAGAAATATTACGTAATAGAAGTTGTATTAATTCTTCCCTGATACATTTTGTTTATAGGAGGCATAAGGTAATGAGGAAAACCAATAATTCGAATAAACGGAACGCTATTTCATACGCATGCAATAACCGAAACGTAAAGGGATAATAAATTATTTACTGATGCAAGAGTAATCCGAAATAGGTAGCGAAGGCGGCTCACAGTAGCTCTTCCCATCACATCGATCGACTCCCGCATGTATCCTTCCGCGCTCAACGCGCGATAAGCACATGATTTTGAGATTATGATTTTCATACATCAGGTGGATAAAAGTGGCCCTGTCACTGACTAAAATCATACTATCGGGATATTTTTCACATCCAAATTGTATCCTCTGGATTGACGCAGGTAACAACCTGAACGCATTATTTTAATCATATTAATAAAGGGTATAAAAAGGGATATTTTTTCTACCTTAAAAATTATTGGAAGGGAGACTATGTTGACATAAGGACACGTATCATTAGTAGCTCATAAGGGAGTTCTAAAAGTGATTATGAAAATTTAGAATGTCATTCAGTTTATAAAAATATTATAAATATATTTAAAGCAGCTCTATGGGTTTCTCATTTTAATTTTCAATTATTTATGTCTTGAATACTTTTTGACATATTTTTTACGATCATATCCCACAACTTTCACCAATAGAATAGAAAAATTATTCATTCCTATTAACGAGGTCAGAAAAAATAGCGGTTGCGGTTGTTGGACCAAACAATGGTAAAACAAATTGTGGGAACGTTTATAGCTAAGGATTTTTATGCTTATCTCACGCAAAATATTTATTGAACTGTCTCTCGATTTAGTATATAATAGTGGGTATGAAAATAAAGAGAACTTAGTATTTTTACACACTTTTTTATTGATCACTCAACCGGTTTCAAAGTATGGATCACGTCATTTTCAAGAGCTGAGTCTCATAAGTTCTCTTTATTTTTATTATGATGAACTTCCACAAAGTCAACTCGTCTACCATTGATCTATAATAGTGGGGTTAAATAACCGTCAGAATTTACATAGGCTTACAAACCTAACTAGGCAACACTGTTACGGATAAGTGAATCACGCAACGACTTAGAATCGTCTTCTATGACTTTCTCACGGGGAGGTACCCCTTCTCATAGATCCCGGCTCTGAACCTGAATTTCATGTTTCTACGCTTGTACTGGGTTCCATAGCATATGACTCACTGAATCATGGCTGCTTGCCCGGGAAATTTCTGCATGGTTGGTCCTTCTCCGCACAATTTCGATAAAATTTTAAAATACTTAAGCGAAAACTGTAGAATAAATGCAGCAGAAAATTTAGGCTCTTAATGAAAAGAAAAAAAATTGGACACCAAGCCATTGACGTTATTGGAAGCCATGATTGGACACCAGGTACTGTCATAGATATGGTAGTATTTATCCTTTTTGATAGCTAAATTTAACATCTTATACTCTAGGTATTAATCTTTGTTACGGTGTATTTTTTACATAAGATAAAATCTAATCTTTAGCTCAGTCAAGCAATTGGTCTCAATAGAGGCTTTATAGGAGCAATCGACAAAAATAGGCCTATATGTCCCAAGGAAAAAATTACATTATCAGGTGCACCTTATTAAATATTTAGAGTAAGAATTATCACATTAAATGTAAGAATTCTTATCTACTGGTTGCTTTGTTGTTTGTTGCAGCCGGGAATTTATTATGATCAGAAAATATTACAGCATCTCTATTCTCCTATTGTATAAAATCCCAGCCGTACCGTTTTTACATTTAAGCCACACCCTCGTTTTTCCTCAGAATTGGTGTAAAAAGTCAGGTGCGCGTCATACATGAGAATCCGTGTGGACGGCCGAGTCGGTTTGCCTGCCGCTGCAAGTAGCACGGCCCTCGAGCGGGCGAACGGCTCAATACGATATACAGTACCTGCATCCCTCTATCCCTGTTCAAATACTACCTAGCGAAATTGGTTTCAATTAGTCTTACTCTTTTTCTGCAAAATTTATGATTATTAATAACAAAACATTTATAAACTAATACATTGGAAAATATAATATCTCATACATAGTTTGGTCCTGCCACACCTCATTAGGTTTTTCGGCTAGTTCCGTTGAGTCATCAGTACTCATGAATTGGCCCTACACATTATAAAATATCTATGCAGCTACTATGAAAATAGTTACCGTCATATAGCGGAATTTCAAAATCAAATTACATATATACAAATAGATTTTCATTTAATATGTTATATAATCACATGAAGATACATTGATGGACAATGTTACAAGTAAGTATAATCTTATGGGACAATTCAAGACTCACATAGAAATGCATGGTAATACAAGACACAAAAATACAAGATATATGTGATATTATAGAAGAGTTGAATTACAATCTATAATTGTAGATAGTATTGCTACTGTAGATTGGCAGTGTATCTATCATATTTTGTCATTTGTTTTCAGTACCATAAGTGAAGGATTAAATAATAAGCTCCCTGTGCTACTGAAACTTGCTTGATCTCAAGGTTTCAGGTAAATATAGCATAGCGTGTAACCCCATGTGTCACGAGGTTCCCAAACTTGTATTCCATTAGCTGCATTATACTGTTCAATCGTGAGAGCTTGTTAAGAACTGTGTTTCTTTTCTTGAATCATGAGAAGTAAGTTAGAGGCATAAAATTCATTATAATTACTGTAGTTTATGTCATATTACGAACCATCTTTCTTCCCATGAAATAACAGGATAATAGTTTATGCGTTGTTCCTCGTAGACATTTCTGTACGTCTTAGTAGAGGGAGTATGGTACACGAGTAAATGCAAATATTCATGCATTAATAAATACATTTCATCCATTTCTTGAGCCTGTTTTCTAAGCTAGGAAGTACATAAATTTCCGTAATCTCATTCCTTTTTGAATCAGGGGAACTAGCATACTCAAAAAAACACCCTCATATATTTTAAGTATTTGTGTCAAGTGAAATATATTTGTGTCTAATTTAATCCTTCCTAAGCTAAGGAAAACCTTCAAAGCATATCTTATTTCCGAACATCGGGTAAAATCTAGCATCGTATACATCTCTAGTTTTTCTAATGTTTTAACATTGAATACGCACCCAAATGCATACGCATTTTCCGGTCATTATGATCGGAAGAAAAGAGTTGTCAAAAATTGCGCGTTTCATTTGTTAATGTTTTGGGGGCAACAGCATGTACTAAGAAGGAATTAAAGAAAGACCAAGTAGAATTTTCCACATAAAATCCTAGAGTTAAAGATCTAAAACATACCATACAACTATATTGACCTTACGTTTCACTTTTACTCCTACGGAACACCGAAAGATAACGGAATGATTTTTATAATTCCTCTAATTACAAAATGTTCCCTCTTGGATTTATTTTGTGAATTTATAGTCGTGTAAATATGGTATCTACGTGTCCTTAGCGTTCCACCATAGCAGGGCTGTATCATATATTTCAATTCCAAAATAATTTTTTCTCACTCAGTAATTCGTTTGGGTATATTTTCAATGAATCTATAGATTGAAGTTTAACTTGAAGGCTTACGATTTCTGGGAACTCGGCGCGCAATCTTTTCTCCGTTACATTTGACATGGTGTGTTTACATAATCAATAGAATTACTTGTTTAAAGCTTTAGTTTTATCAAAGGTGATAATTTTGAGTGAACACCTTTTGCGAAGAAATAAAATACTATAGCCGCGGGAAGGTGTTGTCCCCAATGAGAGAACCGACGCGACGTTTGAGTGGTGGAAAGTTTATTTTTATCCTTACTGCTTTGCGAGAGATAAATTTTACAATCATCTCCTTGTAGAGAGATAAACACATATTTGTCTGTTTAACTCCGTGTTTAGCATTTGAAAGGGGAATCGGTTTCTTTATACATTATAAAACTGTTCTCATTGGCTGTGTCTGTGGCAAAGCGATTGAGAACTTCCGCCACCTTTAATTTACCTCCATATATCATAGTACAACTTATCGGCTAAGGCAACACCACTGGTATTTTGTATACAAACTAAGGACAGGGAACCATAATTATTTTTTTCCAATTGAGTTTCCTGGAACACTCACATACTTTTTGGGATTGCGAAATGTTCGAAGGACACCAATATCCCGATTTCATTTCCGCACTGTTAACGTCTACTTTCTTCTCTTTGAATCTTAAGTTTATGTAGTTCTTTGGAGTGCATTCTCTATGAGATGATTTCATAGTAGCACCAGCATTAGTTTTCATCAAAAGTAAAAATGTCAATAGTCCGGCATATGAAAAGAAGTAGTTTTTCAGTAGCTTTATTTAAACCTGCATCCCAATAAATAATTCACGGTTTCTGATTTCATTTTACCACAAGCGTACAACCAGGTAGAAGGAGGATGCTATAAGAGATAACGGTTCATAAGAAAAACGAAATGAAATCATGTGATGATGGTGAAGAGATAAAGAAAATGTAATTCTGAAATGTATGCTGCTTTGCATGGTCAAATTACGACAAATATAGTTGATCAGCTACGGCTGCAGTCTCACTACCAAATTAAAATAAAATGGGCCAAATCCGAATTTTGAGGTAGGAGTGGACCAGAATAAGAAACATAGTACATATATCATCTGCAAATTACTAAATTAGAAAGTACTCTTAACGTTTATTTCAGAATTTTGACTACTTTTTCGTAATTCATCAGTGAAGTAAGTAGTGAGAACATTTTCGATAAGTTTAATAAAACTGAACTATGAAAGATAACGTGCTAACACCTTAGATTTATGGAAAGGTAGCCTTTGAATGGCCCTTCTTTTCAAGCTTGCCTTTATACCTAAAGCATCTCAAGTCATTTTTAATGGGAAAAAGGTGACCCCCCAGTACCTTCTTTAACAGTGGATGACAAAATATTTTAATTTTATATTTTGGAGTTCATGAAATGACAATAACAGCAGCCATGCATAGGAAAATAAATAGTAATGTATTCTCAGCAAGGAAAGTAATCACTAAAGTTTGTGAACCATTGGTTAGCTTTTTAAAATTCCAATGGCGCATACCACTCACAATGCGTAACCATTGATGAAAAACATCCATCATATACAAATTGATGTTGCTTTGGACAGTATAAAACAAAAATATAAGTCGTAATAAACAAAAATGTTGTGAAAAATGGTGTGAAAGTCTTTGTCATGGTTTGGCCAATTTATTTAGCACGGAATGACACTTGATTTAGCCACAAATGCAAGGGAATTGAGTTTACTGATGTGAAGTGCCTATATTGGCATTTAAAATAATTTTATCTTGAATATACCTGATTTACCCCACGAAATCTGGATAATACCATAGATTTTGATAACAGTCTATCGAAGGTAGAGGAAGAAACATACGTGAAAAAACGTAGGGCATATTGATAGGACTTTCACGAGATACTTTTAGAATAATACACGGTTTACTTCGCGTAGAAATGAGCACCGATACGTTTTCTATTACAAGCTTTACAATATGCAATACATTTCTCAATAAATTTTTTCCAACCATCGGAAATGAAATAGAATCAGCCATATGTGAGTAATATGTTGTCCTAATTCGTAAATGTTAAAATATTTGTATGCATAGGAATCTTTTACCAGTTGTTGTTGTTCATTAGAAATAATTAGTCTTCGATTCTCATTCCAAAGATCGCGTAATTTGGCTGATTGAGCCCCACATACGCTATCACTCCCGCGATGATCGATAATTTCCTCCATATCAAAAGCCTAATTGTCAGTAAACAGTAATGATAATGGAGATCCGCACGATGAATTACGAAATAGAACGTGGTCTTTCTTATTGTTCTTTGCTAACCTGAAGTCGCAATTCAGAATCGTTACTAGCCAATTTCTTCTCATCAACTTGAAAACTACTCCTAATGATCTAAATGTCCATCTAAAGAAGGCAGAACCTTGTGAGGAACAACCAATTTTGCACAATGGAATGTTTATAAGAATAAGAATTGGAATGATTATTTCTACGTTTTTTGATGTGCGTAGGAACTATTTTCTCCCCATTTCTCTTTCTTCGCGATATTTTTTAATAAGACACGGTTAACATTGTTTAGAAATGAGTATTATAACAGATGGTTTTTCTTGTATAATACTCGTTTGTTCTCACCAGAAGATGAAGGCTCAGAACCTCGTTAGACTTGACTATCAAAGGACAGTGGGAGAAGTCTGCTGAAAGTCGTTGTCATCTCTGCTAGGTCGGCGAGGAACAGGATATTCATCACTCTCCGAGTAACCTCTCAGTTATGCAAATAAGCTATTTTCTTTCAAAGCAATAGCGGAAAATATCATTCAAAGCCTCTGCTGGATATTTTGTTGGTGTCTTTCTTGGGTACTGTTTGGAGAGCACTTCAAGAGTATTACTCCTTCCATTGGATAGAACCTGAAACTGTCGGTCCCTTGGTACCTTTTGCTAAGAACCAGACTAATGATGGCGCGGTGTAACATCTCTCTCAAACATTACGTGCCCTGGTGCAATTGAATACGCGAATGGCGAATTCTCTGCCCTGCTACCAACCTATCCTAAGGGGTTGTTGGTCACCTTCTCAAAGAACCAATCGCAGTTGTTCATTTATTGTAGCTACATTTGTAGCTACATACTCGTGGCATATCCGTTCAGATTAATCCTGAAGTGAGGTCTTGCGACTTATATCGTTGAATTACCGACTAAAATTCATGTACAAAGGTACCTTACATAAAGTATATTCTTAGTAATAATGATTGCTTTACATGCCAAGCAGTATTACCCTGAACGTTGTATCCATTGTATTCTGAACTGAACTTATGATATGGGGATTACCAAATAGCCCTTTCATAAAAAAATTATTGCGATATTTGTAAGTAGTGCACGCTTAACGATTGAAAATGGAATTCATTACATCACCTGCAAAAAATATATTTCTTTTACCTTATGGCCACTTCCTCCTATCGTAACCGCTGTTGCTAACCGCACGCACGGAGTAGTAGAAGAAGGTCCAGTTCATGTTTGTGGTTACATTCAAAGAAGAATTACTTTCTGTCGGTATTACCTAGCTATACCTTGAGTAAGATAGGCGAATGACGCAATCATTTTATTTCAAGCCAAAGGCTGAAAAAATTTCCATATCTCATTTTTAAAATTTAGAAAAGCTTAAAATAACCTCATACATACCAGGAATGAAAGAATATTTTTACTATACTTGATATTTTAGTGAGTAGGGTAAACCGTACAGTTATTGGCCACCCTACAGTTATTGACCACAAGGCAGAAGAGCATAATAAGAGTAAAGTTGGAAAACGTTCAAAATAATGAGAGATAAATTTACAAAAGTGATTATTTTAAATTTTATACAACCGCACTCTTATTATGCTCTTCAAAATACGGTGTGGCCAATAACTGTAGGGTGGCCAATAACTGTACAGTTTACCCTATGAAAACATCTTATAAAATCTCTTACTTCGTTGCTTTATGTTGATAAAGCATGTTCAGCTGTCATTTAACTATGGCATTCATTGCAAATCGAGAAGAAAAGATTCGTAGTTGTCAATGAACCTGTCGTGATTTAAGTTAAAAAGCGAACATTACCAAAATACGTAGAAAGATACCGAGAACAGTTAAATTTGATAAATGGTTTGCAATTTAATACTACTACACAGAAAATTTCAGGGGCCTATAACTCGCACTAATGAATTTTGCACAAAAGTATGAAATGATCAGTAGATGGCACCCGCTGATTCTGAGCAAATAATAAAAAAAATAAAATGAAGTCTCCCACGGGACTTATTTTTGGGGCATATCATCCTCCTCACAGCTACAGTTTTATTACTTGATACGCATCATGCAACTAGGTTTGCATTCCTGCGTCATAGGAGTAGGATAGGAACGAAATTCAGCTTTACGAAAACCTGGGAGTCATTTCAGATACTGCGACAGTAAACTATTAGTCATTTGCTTCATAGTAAGAGAGAAATTTTAAGTACAATTATGATAGTTTCAGATTCCTTTAAACTTGGAATCAAGAGATTAACTTATCGTCAGAGTAGAGATGTAAGTTATGGAGGAGAACATATTACTGATTGATTTATCTTTGGTGTTCATATCAAGAAATACATTTTCACAGCCAAAATACGCTGCAAACTCGATCTCAATCATTCAAGAGTCAATGAAAGTCAAACTAATCAAGAGACAAAGAAAATTTTGAATTAATCTCCAAACATATAGCGTTATGTACTTAATGATTGATGCCAAGAACTTTATTTTACCATTAATATGCAACAGTATACTACATAAGAGAGTTTAAATGTGAGTAATTATGTTACGCTATCGCCCGATTTGTTGTTAAAAAAAATCAAAATTGCTTACCATTGGCACGAAAATTAGGGAAATTTGGTATGAATAAACAGCTTCGATAAATAATTTCATTATCCTCATAAATGCAGGAAGCGTTCGTTGTTCATTCGTTTTCAAGGTCGATTTTATACTGAAACAGTGACTTGATGAGATTATTTGCGTTGACCTTGCCCATGCGAAAAATCCTCAGTTTTTTTTAATACTACTCCTGTTTCAATCTTCCTTGCGTGTTTTATACTAGTCCGACACTTTTTGTACCTCAACTGCCGATTCACCTATAATCCAGTTGGAATATATAAAATAAATTTTCACTCCCCATTCTCATGTTACACGGCTTTTTTATCTTATTTACTAAATTATGGTAACTGAATATTTTATAAATTTTATTGAAAGACATACCGACTACCTACCTGGACAATTATATCCTTTTACGATATCTCAGCGAATACTGCTTCTCAATTTTCTTTCTACCCACGTTCATCTCTCACACTCTCTGCGGAGTTTACTATCGCGTTCGCTATTGCGTTCTATATCTCAGTGGAGGCTAAAACCCGCGCCAAAAAAATGGGAGGGAATATGGATTAATAAGGATTTGGAAGAGAAAAATGACGAAGATTGAAATGTATGTCGATGCCTTTTGACCTTGCTGTGCTTTTTGTGGCTGATAATGGTGCATTGGAATAAGGAATGTTCGTACCTGTCAGTTGGGGAGTGTATATATCATATTTAGTTGCTTCTGTAAGCTCTGGATATGGAAAATTCGCATAAAATAACATCCTCAGTTTATCTTAGAAACTCTTGCGATCAAAGCTTTTCTAGAAATGTTCAACCTGGTATGCGCCTTACAACTCTTCGGTGACAAACAAAGTAGTCTGTCCATCAACTATGTTCCACTCTCTTTGCCCGTTAAACGTTTCCATTGTTTGTTACTGAGATATAGTTCTGGATAGCCGTGATATTCGTTTCTTAAGTAGACCACATTCTTGTTCCAAGATATTATGTCTTTAGTCCTCATTATGTCTCTCAATATCTCTCTTCAACTTCAGTAGTAACGAGTACAAGACGGTAGGCTAGGGTCAAGTATATCATCTGTATGTAACTTACACATTTGCTGTAAAATCCTGTGTATCCTTGGCGTCGTAGCAGGGCCTGTGTCTTTGAATGACCCTTTGGGTGTTATTTGCAAGAGTAACTTGTGCTACAGGTAGGATCGCCCTTCGCATACAAAGCGAAAGATATGAGCAACATGAAAGGTTATACATACACTGTCCCCAAGTGAGGCAAGTGTGGCGTTATAACTAGTGCATAGGAGTGATTCACCAGAGATGTTGACGTCTTTTGAAAAAAACAGTTAGTGATGACCACGAGAAACGAATCCATTTCTCATTCCCAGAAAAATTGCAAATACCTCTGATAGAAAGTTTTTCCAATGAAATTGAACTCCAATGAACTCCAAAGCTTATGAGCTCTCAACACGATGCTCTTGCAGTCCTCCTGCAATTAAACTTGCAGTCCTCCTGAGTGGGTGTCGTGCATTATTGGTCGCTTCCGTGGCTACAATAATAATGAATCCTTCCGCAGCTGTAGAAATAGTGGTGACAAAAACTAAGGTAATAATGAGGTCCGCTGTCGTTTGAAATGAGGCCTATCTGTTTGGACGATATTAAGGGTATGGTTATGAGAGAAGAAAAAATTAGAAATAGATTGGAAAGTTTGTATATGAAAATTAGTTGTGCACAGGTTGTTCATGGTGACGAATATCCATCGAAGGTAACATGGAAATAAAGTGATACGTGGCCTTGCTGGAAATATTGGAAAACCTCTTTGGAAGGAAGCATATAATGACTTTGTGTGATCAGGAAGTGTTATACATAGAAAGAAGGGAATGAAATGAGGTGGCAAGAGGGTAGTAAGAGGGTGTCACATTGAATACCAGAACTGGCAAAAAAATATAATGGCAAAGGAAATGCAAAGAGAAGAAAATTGTTTTTTTATATTGAGGTCTTTCAAGTACTAGGAATTGAATTAGCTTCTCAATAAATTGTAAATAAATTACAAGAAATTAATTGAGGAAAGCGGAAGTGAATTTAGGAGAAAAAAAGCTTTATGATATACGGCAGGTGCGCATTTTTCAGTCACACGAGCGGGCGCGTTGCGTACGCAGTACACGAAGACGCTATTATAAAATAAATTAGCTGCTTTGTTATATAATGGATAATTTGTCATTGGTTAACCATATTATTTATTTATTTACCTAACTGTTCACATTTCACCTGCTTATTTTTTATTATTACATATTTTAAGAAGCTTGCCGAAGAAACTTGTTCCTCGGCGTCTTGCAGGCACAAAGGGCAAGTGACAAAGTCTCGTTAATGTTTTTTTGCTAACGTATTTACCACATGAAATAATACAGTAAAAGTACTATTTACGGATAGTTTACATCTCCCTCTTTTCGCAAAATTCACGGGAGGAGTAGTTTTTTCTTGAGAGTGGTAGAGCTTCAGGTATGCTTCCAATCGGACGGCGGAATCAAAACCGTCGATTTTACCTTTAAATGCCCATTTTTGAGTCCACGGCTAAATCGTTTCTGAATATTTTTCTTCGATTCAGTTCTTTATCATACCATGTTTATTTAATAGACAGAATCTGAGTTTATGCGAGTTATATTCAAGAAAACAATATATCACTCGAGTGGTGGGCCACGGGCTACGCACATTTTATCAACTGTCTTTACTGCACCTATTGTTTCATTGTAATGTGATATTATTCTGGTCTGTTTGTGGCTGAATTGATGTCATGTGAACCATGCCTTATTGGCATTCGAATGACGGCTTTTTGTACGTATAACACGAGGGTCACGTTTCTTTAGAATCCAAGCAATGAAATATGTACTTTCCTCGCTTCCTTTGGCTTCAAATTTCGGTTTCGGATGTCAAAATTAGTTTCGCTAAAGTAAATTGTGTTGATGCATAATTATATCATTTTTATGAAATAAAAAGTGACTCATTCTCTGATATAAATGTAAAGAATACAGGTATATGTACATAAGAAGATATTTTTTCATGACCATAGCAGGTCTCCACAACACACGCAATATTTTGCTTCAGGCGAAAATTACTGCCATATTAAAATATGAATAGATAATCAGTAACTTGCAATATTTGTCGCCAACTATTTTTAACGATAAAAAAGTCAATATCTTAAAGAATAACCAAAAATACACGAACAGACCTCGATTGTTCATTGATTCAACGGGCCACGCAGCGCACAACGTACGAACTTCACGACGCGTTTCGCCTTCTTTTTCGCTAAAAACTGCTTCTAAGAAATTAATTTCTGGACACTACGAAGGCTATTTGTACAGATGAGGAGAAGCAAAAGGTCCCAAGTTGGTCCCATTAGAGTAAAATAGATTAAAACGCCGAAAACCGACTGCCGTGTACTCGGTACACGTACGCGCCCGCCGGAAGGTTATTTACCAGGATATATTAATGAGAGATAAATGCGTAGAGTTGCAGGGTTATTTAGACTGAAATTAGAAGGGGAATGTGGTCTTAATAAGGATTGCCAAGCTGACAAATACTAGGATCGGATAAAAAGTGCTCATAGAAATGAGTTAAGACGAGCGGATAAAACTTAACGATATACTCACGGCGTCACTCAATTAGGCAGAAAGATTAGAGAGGCCTGTGACTATGGCATACTCGACACATAAGCTAGATGTAAGATAGTTTATATAGAGTATGATTATGACATATTATAGAAAATACATGACCACATAGATTGAATATTGGGGACCCGTGGGAGGAGAATCAACCTTATCCAGCGTAATAATTTCTTCCAAATTTTGCACGTGTGAATGGTAGTCAAAATATCAATACCTGTACTATTAATAGCGTTGGAAGTCTTATACCTGAGGAAAGTTCCAATTTGTGATGGGAAGGAAACGCATAACGCAGAAAATTTTGTTGCTTTGTCGCTTTGCCGTAGTTTTACATTCAGAGGCAAAATTAACAGGAAACGAAATTATTAGGATTATTACCCTTATCTGATGCATTGTGAATAGATTTTTTATATTATTATTTTGGAGGGATTCGATTTATTTGACTAAAACTCATCAGTGGAATGGATGGTTATTTACAAAACATGTACGTGATTCAGATTAAAAAAGTTAGGGAATGTGGACTTTGATAGTATTATTTTGCCTAATTGCAAGTTGCTATTCAAATATATGACTCTTATTCCATACTTATATTTGACGTTTATCCGTGACGGTTGAGATTAAGAGATCTTTTTCATATATAATTGTAAACTATATTTTAGTAGCACATATGGTTTGTATTAAATGTATAGCAATGAACTATGGCTCCAACACTCAAACTAAGAACCTCATAGCTCTTAATAAAATAAATTTAATAGATTGTGCTTAAAAGGCTATGCGAAGATATTACTATGCTACAGCAATGATATTTAAACAAGAATTCCATACCAAAATAAGTACTAGTTACATTTACATCTGATGGCATGGAATAGTTGATGGCACCTTGAGAGGAACACTGAATAAGCTGTAAGTGGCTTTCTATGTCTCATTATGTTCTCAATGTAGCCTTGACATATTTTTTTTAGATTATTTTACAATGAAGGCGAAATGAGTCTCGGTCATAAAATATTTCACCAGGAAATATAAATACTCACCTTAGAACCATTCAAAATTAGGAAAGATATACTGTAGTGAAGTATATAAATAGCTTTCAATACAACGCGGTCAACAGCAGGACGCTTCCTTCATGCATGCTGATACAATAAATCTGAAACGATTGCTAGTTCATAGTTACTTTTTTCTTAAATTCTTGTTTCAATGCATCAAAGCATAGTGCATCGTGCATTTGATAAAAACACAGCGAATTTGAGTCTCTGAATGGAAGAATAGTTCACTTATTACGCCGTACAGTTATTGCACCGGGATATATTGTTCACGGTAATTACAGGTGGAATGAAGAATGGTATTCTGTATGATAAGGAATCCTTGATAAATAAATACTATAGAAATGATAACAGCTGCTGCTTCCAATCCGGAAGAAGAAATGTAACTCGCTGAAAGAAAACATTTCAAGTTTTTCTACCAGTCACTCTATTCACTCATTACATCAGCTCAGCCGTTGTGCTAGATTTCTAGGTAATGAAAGGGTAATCAGATTACAAGTCTTAGAAGATTTTGTAGATAAATCTCCACAGTCAGATCTGAGTAGATTTTGATATGGAGTTCATGGATGCTGTTACGCGCATGGTGCAATAAAGAAACATATAAATGTATTCATTTGCTTGAAATCCATTCTTCCAAATTATTTCTCTTGATATTGCCTTACAGCATAATATATCGGGGCCCAGGACTTTACTGTACTACTCTATATACTCACTGTCATTGTTACATTGAGACTGTCCTTAGATGGAGTCTTATGTATAAATACTTAGTTCTAATGATTTTTCCTTGGCATGACAATGAAAAAGGCAAGAGGCTGGCAAACGGTTCGTACAAGGGTAAAAGTACTTAAGAGACTAAATTATCCGTTTAGCATTAACTATTCACTGGGCCAGCTTGCGTCAGAATAGGTATTTTCGCTGTTTGAATGACGTGACATCATTTGTGGCATTAAAGCATGTGTTTTAACGATTTACAATAAAAAAGGGTATTGAGATGTTATTATCACTGTTTACCTACTCACAAAATAAGTATGAAAAATTACTTGTAGAATGGTGTATTAATGACACTCACATAGAAAAAACCATGTCCTATGTATTGTAGTTACTAGGGGAAGATCTGTGTGATAAGAAGCAGCAAATCATTATGCTTAACAACATTAGTAATGAATGTAATCTGTCAATATCAGTACAGTATAATAGTATTGATCCGAAATCGTATGCACTATGGGGAAAGTACATTCCCGAATGTTTGATTGTGTTGTGAGTGTCGGAGAAAATTATGGAAGACGGACGCTAGGAAAGAAGAAAACGAGGAATTTAGGAAAAAGTGGCTGGAGAAGATACCAAAGAAATATTGGCAGTTGTACGAAAATACAAATCTCTGAAAATTCGGATAGTAACTAACAAGAAATGAAAAGGAAAAAGACTAAAGAAATTTTTCATAAAGAAATTAGTAGGAGATCCGAGTTGTTGGAAAGGAAAATTTTTAGAAACGTGATACTTAAACATTCAACGATGTCTCGCTTGATATGGTGGAACATCATGTTGAAGTTTAGTAAATAAAAAATGGTAATGTCCACTGAGTAATTTTATTGTTCAACGAGTTTCAACGCCAAGGCGTCATTATCAGGTACAATCGTTGTGCCTGCTGATGACGCCTTGGATGTTACCAAGTTTTCTTTTCGTAAATTCAACGTGAAATGTACAGCTCTCGCGAAAGCTTATGGCGTTCGGATGGGCAGAAGAAGACGTCGTGGAGGTGTAAAGTTTGGTGGAAGGGATAGGGAAAAGGGACATAGGGGAAAGCGAAGACATGGTATTTGTTCCATGCATGAGTGCATTTCAAAAATTGGAATTTTTATGACGCGGACAACACAAACGCCGCGCATCCGAACGCCATAAGCTTTCGCGAGAGCTGTAGTTTGTGAAGCTGCAATACTAGTCATTATCTATTCACAGTAGTTTTTTCGGCCTACTCGTCTTATGTCTACTATGAGTATCAATTGGAATAAAAATGCATTTTACTGTAGCACTGTAGATATTTTGAATTTGACCGCAGAACGATAGACTCTGAGGTTACATCATGCGATCCCATGGTTTCTAGAAAAAAGATAATCACCAGATCATCTCTCGGGCAAACAAAAGCGACCGAAATAGACGTACACCGGCTTTATACTATAGGCAAAATATGCCTTTCATCACTCGCAAAGTAATGCCTACATAAAACACAATGTCATATACTAATACATTAATATGCGTTTCACATTTCATTCCTTACATCGCCTCATTATACTTCCTCATTACCTCATGGGTAGTGCCGAAGCGATCCCCGCTGCACTCCAATGTGGCAGATAGCCGGGTTATATTTATGTGTCTCCTGCTTTAAACAGCAGTTGATTAAAGCAGAAAAATTATTGTCTATTTGTTTGACATAAATAAATTACTCGGTTCATACTGTAAAATAAACACCTAACTGCATCGTTTTATTGTCATATTGTACTACAAACGAACGAACAAACTTCCCATAAAAAGAAATATAACAATCATTTATTGGTTTTTGGCTAGAAAAGTAATTGTGGGGGTATTATCATAGCTAACCATTAGGAGGTACTCTTAACACCTGTCAAAATACCTATTCCCTCTCTTGGCGCAATATGTTTTTTCCTACCTACCTCCCATTTTTCCTTTCATCCATCATCATATTAAGGATGCACAAATACCTGGCAAATCAACCATTTGTCTCATCTTGCCTTCCTAATGCTGCCCTTAGCAACTGTCTATGGTTTGAGAGTTTCACCACATTTAACTTACCTAACCTGTCTAAAATCTTCTAAGAACTAAACTTGAGGTATGGGTGCTCCCAACCGCCAAGGTTATACAACACCATTTTACCGAAGTCTTTATCATAAGCAGGGCGAGATGTCCATGTTTGAGGTGATATTCAAACCCGGAACCAATGGGTTGCCATGCCAACAACATGCCGGTATGAGTGCGAAACCACCAGCTGGTCTACTGCTCCTTCATACTTCGTCTTCTCAGCTCACTCTATCCATCCTTTTCGGAACCCATATTTCACTCACACACCCTCTCCTTAGTGCTTATGGTGGTTCCACCGAAAAATGACAATAAATGTCATTTTATTCATATTCTGTTTACTTGTAGGAAAAGCTGTCCTCTATCTGATATGAACAACCAAATAATAACTTTACACGCTATTTTATTCTATAATTGTACTTGAAATTACATGGTGTTCAATGGGGGAATGAGAGAAACACGGGGAAAAACAGTATTTTTCCATGAAATACAAATGCCATTTTCGTGGAAAACTGTCTCCTAGAAGGAAATTTTCCACAAAAATTGAATAACAATAAAATACAGGCATCTTACCACCTTATTTATCTAGTTTTTGAAGAATTAATGCCGTAATTGAAGTCAAAATGCGGTAGTTCGTAGGAAATGGCGCTGCAGTCGGCTCCTATGGCTGGAAAAAAGTGCTAATTTAAAATACATTCGTGGAATAATCTGCATATTTTGTACCTTACTTTTGGGTTTCTGTAGGTAACGCATTGCATCATTGAAAGCAGGATTGTTTTGACCAAATATCAAAAATGTGGAAAGAAAGTATATAAATACCTCACCTTCCAAGGTTTCACTGTGGCATTTATATTTCTTAACCTATTTCTCCTTTTCTTAGTTGGCTTGGCCTGTGAAATCCTAAGCCTTCACTTATACTCCAATTCTCATCCACAAATGTGCCCATTGGCAAAACTTTTCAAGCTGTTCCAATTCATATTCTCCATGCCATGGAATCATCGCACCTGTCTAACGTAATGAGAACCTCACTGCCGTCTTATTAAAAGTATTAAATGAGCCATCACTCTCATAATAGCATTTTCACTATGCAATGGAGGAAGTACTAAACGCTTGCTTGACTGATTTTTTCCTGATTTTTATGTGAAACTGATTGAAACCAATTTTATCAAAAAGTAACATATTCAAACGTCAATTTATGGAACCACTTGCCGGAGATAATTTTCAAAACCAAAATTAATAGAGTTCCGACGTAATTTTTCTTCTTCGATTTACAATTCGTTAGTTTTGCAAATCTTTGATCCGTCAACTTTCTTAAAACTGTTAGCCGATATTTATAAAGATAGTTGAATTATCAATACCTTGGTTGGCGGAAAAATATATTTCCGCTTTTTTTTAGATGCTTTCTGTCTGCTATCATATCTACACTCAATACTCATTCTCTCTTCATATCTTCGCATTGCTGATCGACGTAATCCCCATCCCCATAGGAGGTGTGTGAAATATCACTGCTTAAAATTTGTATTTTTATATTTACTATATATTATGCACTAGCTGTAGTAGTTCAAAATTTGCTATGTAGTTTTCAAGGTAACCGTTTGGGGGTTTATGATGAGGGGTTAGGCTACAACAATTAATCCTGATGTTTTGTGGATTATGGTTTTTGTCTTGATCTCTTATGGTTCTTACATTGTAGGTAAGACATAGTGGAAGAATTCCCACATAATACTCTGAGGATATTCAGTCATCAGCTCTAAGCAGTCATTAATGTGAAGTTTGGCTATACCTCTTCATTTGGCACTTCTCTCACAATTAGCTCACCGTTCTATTCCTTCATAAATTTTCATTTCAACATCTCCCATAATTTGCTTCTCGCATTTCATCCTTTGTTTTCTCAGATAGTTCTTTACCCTTTTTCCTACTGTTTTCAACTGGCTGTTTTGTCTCACAGTATGTCTTTTGCCTGTTTTACTTTTTTTACTTAATTCCTTTTCTCAACACTTCATTGCTTATTCTTTCCACCCCTTATACCTTAATCATTCTTTGACAGCATTGCCATTGCTTTCAACCTTCCTTGTTTTGCTGCTGTTATGTTCCATATAAAAGCATACACCAAATATATCTTCCAAGGAATTACTTCCTTTACTTTCAAGCTTGTATTACTGGCCTTTTTTTTTGCTCATCATAAAGAATGAAACCCGTAAAAGAGAAGTCTAGAATAAGTAGTCTCTCAACAACCCCATGGTAAAAATATTTGTCTATAATCACGACCCTAACGAACAATAATATTTTAAATCTTGATGAAGAATGGTATTGAAACTCCGCATCACTGAAAACGGATCGCTCCGATGCATCACCTCCGCATAGAGTCAAAGTAAATCATATTATTGCAGCAGTTTCCGATTATGTGATTGGTAACTTTGTTAGCGAGTTTTGTCTAGATTGAGCGGGTAGCTGCGAGAGAGATACTATGATAGTCGAGAATGAGATAAAGTACACATGGCAAATTAAGATAAAATTCATACGTCTATAAAATATTTTGAAAGAAAAGATTGTTAGTAAAACCTCTCAGAAGTAGATGAGACGAAAGTCGTCGAAGAATGGTTAATAATTAATAATACAAGGAGTAATAATAAGGCAATGCATCAGCGAAGACTATGGAAAAACATCTTTTGGTGATGAACAATTATGGATAGAATGGATCGAAAATTTTATGAAGGCATTTAAATTAAGGATTGAGGAATGTATGAGGTGATTAGCTGAAGTACAAATTGAATGAAAAGTCGTAGGAAACCAATTCGCGGACTGCTGATGATTGGGCAATAATTCCTGATGGAATATGTTTCGGATGGAATGATATATACGTCGGAAAAAACAAGCCAGGAATACTCGCCTTTTTAAGGTTTCACTTCTCTGGGTAAGCTTTGCATAGTAATCAATCATGTTTTGGCGATGAAATTTGTTCTTTGTTTCATATTTCTTAATTCATGCTACGGAGTCATTGCTTGATAAATAGTCTGGTATTACAAATTAATCAATTAGATATCTTGATAAATGATTTTTCTGCATTTACAACATTAAATGATCTGATGGAACCCACTTTGTGAATAGTTTGTGGGAACACATTTCCACCAAATCACAAATTCACACTGGTGATTGATCCAGAGTTATAAACCACTACTTTCTCATAAAGTATCAATGAACCAAAGGTATGCCTCCGCAGTAGTTATTCTCATGCCGAAAACGTTGGTCTACTTCTTCTTAAAGTCAATACTGCAAAGTCTCTGTACTATCTCTAAAATATAATAGAGCCTTGGCCACGATGTGTTCCATTCATCAATCCTAAGTCAAGATATTAGTAACTTTTTCATCGAAAAACAGCTGGCAGAAAGTCTAGTTGGTCTTGCAGATAATCATTATTATACGAAATTAACCCAAAAGAATAACTTTGAAAATGCTGTGTAATCTCTCATACGTTTTGGAAATGACTAATTATATTAGGAGTGCCTAAGAAAAATATTTTCTTCTGCTCATCCAGCAGTTCATTCAGATAAAACAGATTGAAAACATACTTATGGGCGGATAAGATTTTTGTTTATCCGCTCGAAAGATTCGCTCGATTGACTTCAGGTAATACCAGCCAAAAAATGGTACTCCAAAAGTGGTTTATCTCAGATTGCCGCCCGGATAGGAGAGCATGCTAAGAGAAGGATATAAAGTTGTGGATGGTGGCCATTTTGTGTTGCATCCGCTCCCTCACATAATCAAAAGCTACTTACAAGACTTTCAAGTTTTCAGTACACGAGAAAAAGTATGAATTTGCAAAATTATTTCTTCTTGAAACTAGTGTGTATTAGTAATAAAGCTAGTCTCTTTGTGTAATTTATTATAAAATATTATCACTTACTGAAACATTTATTGAAAACTTTCCTAATAATAGACTGCTGGACGTTTGAGCTTAAACAAAAAAACTGTGGGATGAATTCAGATCAGCAGATGATAATTCAGTACTAACAAAGAAAATATTTAGAATGATGTAGATTTTGTAATTGAATATAGCTTCATAGAAACTCCGGTGCAAATAATTTTTGCTGTTGGAAGAATTCTCAAATTTATTATTGCTATTTTTCAATAGTTGAACCAACAGAAATGGGAATTGAAGTGATTTAAACTTGATTAAATTTTCATCCAAGTATTTATAAAATGTACTGGTCACACGTGTCGTTAGTCATTTGTGAGCACGTCGTGAATCACTGATTCAAGAAATACTTTATTCACTGAATTCAATTTTTTCTAATGTTTATGAACCACATAATGGATTGAGTTTTAGGTTACTCTAGACCGATTTTGAGGATATCGGGTCTAGCCGCGGTATTTACGTTTACGGATTTACCCGCAAGTTCACGATATTCCACGGAGAGAAAATTATTCTCGCCTCGACCGGGATCCCGGTCGAGGCGAGATTATTCCTCTGTGGAATTTCGCGCTTACTACAGACAACTCAATTTATTGAAAAAATAGGCCAATATATGACAGTAATCTAAATATTTGAAATTAACCTGGTTAGCCATTCTACAACGAGCCAGGATCTGCTAACAATAGACGTACTGAGTTCTCTCTTGTGGTTTACTTTAGAGATTCCTTTGACCATTGTGTGACTGATTCTTAAAAATTTTCTTTCTAAAGTTTACAAATTCAAATGAAATGAGTGTATTGCCACTGACTAAGTGTTAAGTTCCGGCAACTTTAAATGTAAAATTATAAGGATGTAAAAATATTAACACATTGCATCTAACCCTAATTTTCAGATCATTCTTGCATTATTTACATCAAACAATGTTTCCATTGGTGCAATTTAAAACTAATTTAGATTTAGATTGGATGCTTCCTATAAATAAGTTGTTTCCATAAATTATCCCCTCATTTCACAGCTCATTGTACAAAACGTTGGTGGCAGTCTGAATATTAGCAAACAGTAATCCGGCAATTAGCAAATAGTAGGCCTATATAATTTTAGACTTAATTTACGTGGTTAGTAGCTGCAGTCTATTTTAGGGTGAAGAATACGTTTTAGTATCAGAAAATGTCTTCAGTTTTTCAATCGTTTTTATCTATCGCTTTTACAACTCATACTTTAAAAAACTTGCTTTCTCCCGTGATTTTAGCCGCTAGACGCTTCGCTTCCTCTCAACCGATCGGGGAGCGCTGGCCTCAGAGTGTTCTTCGTCCCGGTTTGCCGCCATTATAAATTTTCATTTGGTTCCGTAACCTAAAGGACGTACAAAGGGGAAGTAGGAAGGTCTCCAGCCGTTATTGGATAAGAGCAAAGAAGGGATAACATAGTCTTATAAAGATAAATTCAACATCAGTTTTTATGGCGTCTTTCAAAAACTACTTTGTACCAGATGGTAATAATTTCATTCTTTCTTATTAGCACCAAACTGAAGGAATCAGGCTAAAGACATTTTCATGCCGTAAAAATGTCAAGAAATAAATGTGCAGCTATACACAGGTAGTCGTTGCTTTCCAAGTGGCGGCTAAACACGTAATTCAAAATTGTGAGAATAAGAATGCTACAAAATTGAGAAAAGGGGTTAAGAATTTGAACCTCTGTGTTTATCGTTTTCTTTTGCATAAATGAAGCTGATTCTGCATATTTTGTGTATAACTCTACGATAAAATAATACAATGAATGCCTATCAACATACTTTTTCGTAAAGAACGCTTTAGGTTATACAAGGAACTGAATTACTCTTGTATCGTAAGTACTCAATTAGGTCAAGATAACCTCGTGAACAAATGTTTACCTTTGATATATCTAATTTTGATATGCGCTAAATATTAAATTGACATTGGCGTTATTTCAACTGTTGTTTTATACAGGCATTTGAGGAGAGGGATTATAAAGATGTGAATAGCCATGAACCACTGGGAAAGAAGTTTAACAAAAATTAACCTTTCGATATCGGCATTCCTCTTTATCATAAAATTTATCAATTATGACTGAATTGTAACCCTCTCAAAAACATAGAAATAGTGAATTAATACGTTGCATGGGCATAAGCAAGTTTTTGTGAAAATAATCTCCATTATTCCTGAGAAGAACGGTGATTCATTTTCAGATGAAATATGCCCTTCTAAAGAAACCTTTTTACATTACAGGCCGATATTTCAAATTCTATTAATTCATTCGTTTCTCACTTTATCCTTACAACTTACTTTTTCCATCTTCCTCCATATCCACATCTCCAGGGCTTCCAGTCTTTTTTTCATCTACCTTCTTAACTACCCAAGTGTCCGCCCCATATAGTACCACACTCCATGCATAGCATTTCACTAGTTTCTTTCTTAATTCTTTGTTCAGAAGCACACAGTGTAACTTCCTTTTCCTTTGGAACCTTATTTTCTAATGCTATCCGTCTTTTTATCTCAGGTGTACAAGACATATCTTCTGTTGTTATACTCCCCAGATAGTTGAAGCTCTTCACTTTCTCTATGCATTCCCCTTCTAGTTTGATTTTAATTCTCTCCCCTTTTACTCCGATTGTATTGCAGGATGGTTAATGAAGGCGGAAGGCATTTTGACGGGTTAGATACAGGTTTGGAGAAAACAAACGCAATACTTTAACTTGAACGCGTGGTTGATTTATTGTAATGGGCACGGCGTATAAGAACCGATGAGAAACCATCAAATAAATTAGCATTTCTGTATCTAATGCCTCAACAGTGACTGTCTGTTAGACTAAAAGCTTACAACGTTCTAGAAAAAAAGAGGCGTATGACGTGAAATTCATAATGGCGCTGGAAGACTGGTAAGTTACCACAGTTCAGCATTCGTCCTCAACTTAACTTTCTTTTGGTGATGTAATTTCTTCTCTTCACCATAAACATAATATATAGTACTCAAGGATGTGAAAACTGGCTCATTCGCAGGATAACATGGTTATTGAAAATATGATGACATAAGTATGAAAGCCGAAAAAGTGGAGTAGAATAAATATATTTGCTGCAATATATGTCAGAAAATGTCTAGGTATATATGAAACTGGCAAAGAGTATTCTGTCTGAGCTGGCATCAAGAGAGCTATAATGCAGATGCATTCAGAGATTTCAGACTCTTTCTAGTGATAGGGTCCGTTCTCCCATGTTGCAAAGAAAGTTATGCGGGAACTGAAGCACCATATCATCATAGATTAATCCTCTGGAGATTTAATAGCTTTGGCTCTGCCAAAGACAGAGTTAACGACAAAGTCATCGCAGTGCAATAAACCAAGTCTCCTTGAGCTGTGTCGTTTGAATTGGCAAATATATTGTGCCTGAATACTCTTTCACGATAGTTTTTTTACCAAAAATAGTAATCTAACAGGCCATAAATAATAAGCCATACCCAACACTTTATAAAACTTTATTTAAAAAAAGCCTGATGTAACAGAATATTAGGCACAAGTAATAACAAATTTCAGATCGTTCGGACTTCAAAATGAAGAAGTGTCATAGTTTGAAAACTTATCTTACCTACAGAAACTATTGAAAGCCATTAATGGTTGGTGATCAAATACAGGGAAAAATTATTTTACTAAAGTGAAATAGTGCTGTTTTTAGTTGTAGGATCAATGCATGCAAAGGCATAAGAGTGATTGAATTCCGGTGACCAAGACCATACACGCGGTGGATTATGTGCTTTTTAAGCATTTCTATTATCCGAATGATGAGGATACCGAGACTTGCCAGAGCAATCCACCATTGTCAACCGCAAGTACACATAATTGAGACGAAAAGTGATTTTTCCTCTTAGGAATTTCCAAACTTATCTCTATTAACATTTAAATTATCGAGTGAATTATCCCTTTTACCCAAGACTGAAAAAAATACTACCTAGCCTCTTCACTGCGTTGTAACATTATAAAATTAAGTACTTCCTTCAGCATCTTTTTCATTTTGTAATTATTAGAAAAAAGAGAGATTTCTGTCTTTTTCTCAAATGAATAATGTGTAAAAGCACTTATGAAATTGAATTTCAGTGAAATTTGAGGAATATTATAGCTTTATTTACTTTCAGCAACCTTGAGGGTGCATATTCATATTTTTGGAGTACATACTAATAACTGAAGCGTAATATTGAAGGTTAAAACCTGGACCTTACCAGACTCCCCTACATTGAAGCAAGAATACATGCTTTACGTGCGTAAGTCCTAAGTTTCAAAAACTAATCTCCCCGTAAACCTCTCACATTTATCATTTCATGAACGGGAAATTATCTTCAATCATTGGCGTTGGATAATCAGTCTCCACTTGGTGTGTGGAATCTTTGGGATTGGCCATGCCAAGGCAATCTTCAGTGTCTCTTAGCCTTAGCTAAGTCATTGCGATAATTTGAATCAACTATGAATTTATCATGAATATGTAGATATCATTTAATGCATTTTAACGTCTATAATCGGGGTTTTTTATACCGAGTCAAATTTTGATCTAAGCCGTTAAGATTGATTATGCATCACACATGGCCTTAACGCTTAATGGACTTCTTGAATAGCATATCAACTACAGATATGGAAAAATCTTTCGCAGCATCCTAATATATGAGTAAATATTAATCATTATATCTTGCCTCACACAACGCTATAATACCGTACTACTGCGACTTATCAAGCAAACCATCTCTTCCTTATAGGGCTCACTACTCTAGTGCCCAAATTTTGCTATTCTTTGTCTTCACGCCAAATTTACAAGATTTTCCTGTTTAGCAATGCCATTTTATTCTCTTAGTAAATCGAAACCGTATTTTGTGGAAAATTGGTAAGATACCAATTGCCATAAGATAAGATGAAACAATTTTTAAACTTTTGTGAAAAGACTATTCATGTTTTATCATACCGGAGGATTAATTCTATCATATCTTAGATTTGAAGGTAATATAAAAATACAAATTATTTCCATACAAGAGCATTAAAAATGTTTTCCTCAAGTGTCTTCTTTATCAAGGTATGCCATACGCATAAGAAATAAGCGTATGGAATTGCTGTGTACTGATATGCGTATTTGTAAGAAGCACGCAAGTTGGTACGGAGGCTTCCGCGGTGATTAATTGGAAAAGTATTTTCGGGGTTAAGGCCGCGTTGGTCCATTTGGTCGGACGACAGTTTCGGGCGCATTCCAGCTCCCGTCTTCAGGTCCAACTGATCTGCAGAGCATCATTTTTCACACGTGATTAAATTCCACGAATCCAAAATCATTGCCAGAGAAAATAAATATTTCCCTCGGCTGATAAGGGAGGCAATAGAAATAGTGAACCACCGAAAGAACTTCAACAGGGAAGACGGTTATCCTCTCCCTGCATCTTTCAAACGGCTTTTCCAACAATGGGATTCAAACAGAACGTATCAGTGCGCACCTGACTAGATATATATAGAAGAAAATGATGCTCTGCAGATCAGTTGGACCTGAAGACGGGAGCTGGAATGCGCCCGAAACTGTCGTCCGCCCAAATGGACCAACGCGGCCTTAACCCGGAAAATACTTTTCCAAGCACGCTAGTTATATTGAAAAGATGTAATAAACGGGAAATTGAACGCATGATATAAAATCATAATAAGACCACCCACCTATTGCGAGCCAGACTCCATTGAGGCTATATATAGTTTGAAGATTGATGTGCTAGAAAAGTAATCCAATTAAAAAGTATTAACTTTAGAAAAATGCAACCTTAGCTGTCTTTGCAGCAGCCATGGGATTCCATCCTGTAAGCTAAGCATTTACGTTCTATTCTGCGCTTGAAGTAGGCCTATATTATGAAATTACAATCACGTTTTATCCAGAGTAAATTTAGGAAAACCCTTTAATTCCACCAATTTATTATTTTCAACCCCAGATTTCCTCAATAGAATATTTTTTGCAACACTAATCAAACTTGGGCCCTCAGTTTTCCCTAGTCCAAATGCAAAGTCGACTATAGTGAAGGCTATGGTCCTGTAAAAATATCTTTGAGAATTGGAAAAAAAGTCAACAGCTGTAAAAAATTGATACATTATAGCACTAAAATGTTAAGTTTCGTTCTGTTGGCTTTTGCTAAGTATTAAGTATTAGTAAGTAAAGTATTTTCGGTTGTCAAAGCAAAATATCATAAATGTACTAGTTCCTTGATCAGACACTTTTATGAACGTTTTGTGAGTTTTTCTGTTTTCTCTTCAAGAAATCATTATGAAAAATAAGGAACCGGTCATAAATTATTTTCCTAAAAAACCTAGGCCGGATGCACCTCAGCACATGAAAGCACAGGCCAATTGTTGTAACCCGTTGTTCTGAATGGGAGTCTTCAGGGAAATAAGAGGCAAGGCAGAGAACGGATAGTCCTCTGCTCGGCCTCCGTCATTTCTCTGGCCGTGCCACTGTTTCCTGCGGCCTCCGTCGCTTACAAGAAGGCGAAATTCAATTTGGCATAAATTTCATAAGAATGAAATTTTATGATGAGCCATAAGTTGATAATTCTCAGGATATACAATTTCTCGTATAATATGTCCGATTTTGCGATAAATTCAGAAAAAAATTTAACGAGTTTTTTTTTACTGTGAAACTAATGAATGTAATGTGGCCCAAAAGTAAACGAAAACTGCCGTTTTTCGTTTACTTTTGGGCCACGTGCAATTAAATTTGTAGGAGATGTATCTCAAACCCTTTGCATGGATACAAATTATATAAAGTATTCAGAAAAATTTGTTGACTATTTTTAATAAAAACGCATCCGGAAATTTTGAGCTCAGAATACCGAATTTTCAGATTCTGACAAATCACGTCCTATGGAAATAGGTAATATCAGTACATAATTTGTTTACCAAGATATGATTAGGGTTTGATCAAGTTTGAGCTACTTAATACCAACAATGTCTGGTAAAGAGACTTTTGATCATCTCCAGCAGGTTTCTCCTGGCTCTTATGACATAGAATATATCACCTTTCTTAAAAATTCTTTGTCGGCACATAAGATACAGCAAACATCTTGCGTGAAGTCATGATTTTGGGCCGTTAAGTCTACAGCTCTAGAGTTTGTGAACACCTTCTTGATTAATTTTTGTTTTATGTGATTGTCGACCCCTCTATTATCCATTGCATAAACGAAAGATGTTACATGATTACGCAAACAAAGGAAGTGCAATATTCTACCATGTGTAATATGTAAGGGCGTATCTTTCTAGCAACTGTAAAGTTTAAAACAGTATCAGTAGTTCACATGATTTTTAGTTGCTGCAAATGCTATCACTTTGTCTAATCGTCTAAACATGGCCCATATACGAATCTAATATCCACACCAAAGGCCGGATACAAAGGATTGGAGCCTCTTACCTTGAGGTAGCTAGGAACTCCTTTCTGGTACCGCGTCCAGTGCATCAATAATACAAAAGTGATGAATTTTTTATCATTTGCAATATATACCTGCACTTGTAATTATTCTCGTTATATCAAGGATATGAAGCCATTACACCTCAAATGATTGTCGTAAGTAGCTAAAAATTCATTACATTAAGAATGAATATAGCCATTAGCTGGATACTAAAAATAAATCTACAGTTACATTCGGGTATGCATTTGTGTAACTACTCTTCTCTCTCTCTACCTGGTGACCCAAAAACCGCTTAGCTGGTCTAGGTTGGCGGTCACCCAATATCTGGAATACTCCGTTCAATGTGAGTTGTGTTTCCACATTAAGTAATCTGGATAAATAACGTCTCCTTTCAACCCCCACACGCTGCGATTTTCAATTAGGTCCACTGTCATAACACGACCATTTTCGCACTAGAGTCCTCAGGGTTAAGGATGGGGGAGAAGAGAAGGTATAACAATCCCGGCTGGTGTCTTTCTGGGAGGTCATTCTGTATGGGCCTCAGGAAAACTACTCACTTTTTCAAGGTTTGAACGCTTTGAATATAAGGCATGGTTCCCGACCTTATCCAAAGAAAAATAACTTAACTTCGATTACGCGTGCACTTCCCTTGGCTGAAAGTCAACCCGATTCTTCATTGTAGACAGTTTGGGGATCGTTGCCCACAAGCACAGGTTAAAAAACGGTGAATTCTGAGCATTTAAATCAATACCACTTCATATAACCTTACCGCGTCGCGACAAATCCAGCTCCCAGCAGACATTTTTTCCGGCGTCGAAAACTTTTTTCAAATTTGAATGCATACAAACCTTGAGAAGTCTTAAAATAATGCTCTGATGTTAGTAACTTTGCGTGATTTGCCAAAACTCATTTGAATCTTCTACTTAATGTAAAATTTTGTCTAAAAACAGCGTCCGCCATTTTGTAACGGCAGAGCAAGATTATATCGAAGCTATTATTTAAAAATACGGAATTGTAAAGAAAAAATATCATGTTAACAGAAAATATATTTTTTCATCCCATAAAAATCCTCCATTAACTTCACCATCAACTTAAGTCGGAAGATTTTCCGAGAAAACTGAAGACGGGCATTTTTCTGGAAATGTGGCCATGTTTGAGCCTCTGTATCTCAATAACGCGGTAAAACCTTGCCAAATGAAATGCTATTCCAGATGAATGAATCATTTTTGAATTTTCATGCGAAGTTTCAAGTTCATATCTTATTACAAAGCCATTTTGGAATTTTGGCCATCTTTTTCCGATTTCCGACCAGTGTGCGCCGTCTGATAAAGGCAAGCCCGTGCGGGGTCTCCATAGGTGAGGGTCCCAGTGCAGTGGCACCTGTCGCACTATCCTAGGGACGGCACTGTACATACCAGATGAGTAAAAGTGTAAAGGAAAATATTATAGGTAGGTGAATTGGTGAAGTGCATATTGGCAGATTTTTCAGAGGTGCTCAATTTTTATTATGGTCACATATTGTACGTGGAAAGATGGAACTTTTGTACCTCTCTGTTTTGAAATGTATTTCTCTTATTTTATCTCTCCCGTCCGACCTAGAGATGTAGTGCGGCATCCAATGCTTTTCTCTGTGTCACGCTGAAACTCACCTATTAAGAACTTCTCAAGCAATCGAAGACAAGCGCGTAGTCTCCGAGTCTCTTGTGGTTCCCAACCTAATGCCTCAAAAAGATCTGAAGCACTCAGTTTTTAACGAAGCGCACAGATTTCCTTTGAATTTTATTTAATTTTCGAATCAAATCCTTCTGCCCAGGGTTCCAAATACTTGCGGAGTATTCGAGGTGTGGCCAAACCAGAGCGAAGTAGCATCCCTATTTCACTTTTTGATCTGAGGACTATACGCTTGAAAAATCCAAGTTTCTTTAAGGCTGTGCTGCATATGTGTGTTATACACGATGTGCTTATAACAAATATTTTGGATTTTGATTCAATGGAAATTTGGAATTAAATTGCTTAAAATGCTTGCATAAATACATTTGTGTGCACTAAATAAGACATGGCATGTGCCAACCATCATATTGAGGAGATATCCACTACCAGACCAAGAGCACTGCCCTAAGAATGAATTGCTGTTGTGTTATTCATGTAAATGTTTTTTAAATAAGGTAGTTAATTAACTGACACTCTATACCAAGATAAAGTCCTTCAATTTAATCGGAGTTCCGTAGTTAATAAAATACATTTTTAGAAGCTCTAGTCTCAAATTAGTTTCAAGCGGAGTTGTATCCAATCGATCTTCAAAAATATCTGGCCGGCATATGTATAGGAGAAATGCTATGCTGTTTTCCTTTCTTTCAAAAGGACAGTTATCCCTTGATACTATGGTCGGAAAACTTAAGTTAAGTATCGGTAAATGTTTTTAAAGAATGTTTCTTTGTTTTTGACGGAACTATTCACCGAAGATTTGCCTGAGGCTATTTGTTTCATTTCCTCTTTCGCATTATCTGGTTTCTGTCTACTTTCTTTGGATTGAAACAATACAATGAATGTATTTTACACTGAGCCCAGGAATAATGGTAAACAATCTTTATTCTTTGGCTGATCCGAGAATAATTTGCGAGTTAATCCGCTAGAAGACGTACATCCCTGTTCCAGGTATTTCCACTTTTAACATTCATCTTCCAATAGTCTCCAATCAGAAGGTTTCGTTCCTTCTTAATGATGAACCTGGGTGAAACATTTGTATTGATTTCATTGTTCTTTGTTATCGTAGCATGTACTACCAATGGCTTATTCCGTAGGCACTTGTCAATCTTGGTCTGATCCATGAGTGACTTATGATAAAACAACCGTTTTTCACCAATGTTGCCTTGTGATACGTACATGATTGTCTAAGAATGTAGCTAAAATCTTACTGGGTTCCATACCGTTAATTATCTCGTCAATTAATAGGAAAAAGTACCTAAAATATACTTAATTTCAATGAAATATTTGTTTTCTCGAACTGAACCCGTGTCTTTAGGTTCCCTTCTTCTTGGCCGCCAACGCAAATGAATAAAATAATAGTTAAATAACGGACGTTACTTAAGTGTTGATAGAGGAATCTTAAATTATCTATAAAAATTATTGATTGGAAAAAGAGGTTTATTGTTTTGTCCATAATTATACATCATGGTGAATGTTATACTATGAAATATATTGATATTAGAAAATCAATTACCTTATATTGAGTGGAATGACTGGCATTCTGAAAAGGATCCCCGTACTGGAAGATCCTAAGACTTAAATTATGTGTTAAATATATGTTCATTGAAGTATACATAGTTTTTTGCAACATTTATCTTGATTTAAACCACATTATTTGAAGACTATGTGTAAAGGTTATGTGCAACCTCAAAACAGGCAAACTTCAAACAACAATATATGTACCTAAGTAACTTAATTTGCAGGAAATATTTGTAAAACAACGTTAAGGACAAACAATTTTTTATTCGGAAGATTGCGATGCATCTTGCCATTTTTAACATTATATTTACTGTCGTGATTTAATCTCCAAAAAAATACTCTTATTGGCGTTTGAAAGGTGTTCGTTGGAGAAAGATGAATTCCTTGTAGTGATTAAAAAAATTATTTATAGAAAAAGAGCTTCGAAGATCATAGCCTATAAGGGAAGTTCATGAAAACTCTGCGCCAGCGTTTAAGATCATTTACTTTTGAATATAAATTATTTTTTACTCCAAGTGGAATCGGCTAATTTCTTGTTATGGAACGGTTTTGTGTTGCTCACTGACTAATTTCCAATACCACTATTTTGACCGGGGAATTGGGGTTTTTCCATTACCTTACCTTTGCATACGTTACTGCAATCGTACACAGGTGAGCGAGATCATTCTCATCACTAAATACCCGTCTCCAGCATTTTTAATCTCTGGTTAGCCTTTTAGAATATAATATATTATGTTCTTTATGTTTAAAAATACAACATTTGGATACCGAAACATTTTTCCATTAATATATATTGACTCGCATTCTTAAATCATTCTAATTTCATTCCTTTCATATTGCAGAAAACTTGAGAAATCTTTTAAATTTTCAATTTTTACTCTTCCTTTTACGCATGACTCAAATAAATCAGGCATTGCCACTTCCATATGTGCTGTTAATTGTTGCTCTGCCATAACCTCTGTTATGGCAGAGCAACTGTATGTAATTGATGCTTTCTGAGGAAATCTACAAAAAATGCCACCTAAGTAAAATTCATGGATTGCGCGCATTTGATAATCATCACTCCAAATTTTTGTATTCACACCAGTGAAATGAAACTATCAATGCGTACTATTGGCTCTGTCCAATCCAGGGAAATGGATAATAAATCCTGGACACTTCAGCATATCATTTTAAGCATACTTTCTTTACCATATATACTAGTATGTCTCTAGCAGAATTGAGAGAAAGTAGGTCCTGCAGAAAAGAGGCGGACGATCAAAAAGGTCGCCGGAGTTTTTCATTCACATTTATCAATTAAATATATTCGTGTCCTAATACACTACCCTGTGACTAACAGGGTTGTACATAGGTGTGTTTACCGCAACACTAGAAATTCGCCCAGGTTAATCCGATTTTTAACAACGGAAAGAAATAAGACCAACGACATTACCAGCCCATATCGCTATCATTGCTTTCATGAAGAATTCTAGAGTCAAATATTGCTAGTAACATCATGAGCTTCCTAGATAATGGAAACTTCCTCAAAAGTTTGTATGGTCTCCAGAACCGTAGATTATGCGAAATCCAACATTTGCTTCTCCGTCTATACTTTCTCAAATCAGATGAAATGAGCAATATATGACTTTAAAATTTGCTTTCACGAGGAATTTGGAAATGCTTCTTGATATTTTAACCCATTACCGCCCAAGCGGGTCGTTTGCGACCCATCACTCAATACACTGTAGTTAATGAAACAAAGTAGATAGCGCATATACAATGTTTTATTTGAGTGTCTGGGAATGTTTGCTACGTGATGATACCAGCTGCTGCTTATTTGAGTGTTTCACTATGGAATGGCATGCCCTGCGACCAAGATGGAATTTCAGTCCCATGCCTCTTCGCAAAAAATGCAAGTATATGTTGATATAAAGTGCATTGAATGTGAATATATTTGTAGTTTTACGTTCCTAAAACTACAAGTAATATCATAAAAGTATTTATTTGACGCATTCGCAAACCATTTAAGGATTTTTGGATTGGAAGTGAATTATGGGTCGCAAACGACCCATTGGGCGCTTCCCCGAGAAAGTGTGTTTATCGAGAATAACACGCTCAAATAATAATTTCATCTGTTTATTTGCCACTTTGGATTACCTAGCGACCATAATTGAGATCATAGTAAATTTACTTTAATATAAAGGAAAAATATGGAATGCAATTTACTTTTGACAATCAATTGTGCATTTTTTTGTTTGTTTATTCATAAGAATACGATAAAAATTCTTAAGTTTGCGACGTACGGACTTAACCCATACTCAATCGTATGTATTTTATTCCAAGTTATCAATATTTTATGTTAGCGGTTACGTGCCTTAACCAATCAAAAGAATAAATTGGGAGAGTGATGATGTAAATAACATTCTTCTTAGCAATATCATTCTACGAAATCGTTTGATGAAACATTGCGCTATTTACATGCATGCGAAAATACCGAACTGCCCCCAGGGGACAAAATGGGCAAACTAAGAGGCTTTCTTGATGAGTTAAATATTGCATTCATCATAAATTCTCCTAATGAATGCAATATCTCGATTGATAAATCAAAGATCCCTTATTTTGGCCGTAACGGATGCAAACAGTTCATCCGTTGTTAGCCCATTCCCTTTGGCTTCAAGGCGTGAGTAGCTGCACAGTACAGGTTACCATATGCAGGTTGATATCTATCAGGGACGTAAAGCCGGAGAGGTAAGTGGGCCAAATTTGAGCTCAGGGGAATCAGTAGTTTTGAAGTTTGTGGAATCACTGCAAAATAAATTCCCCAATGTAAAGTTTAACTTTTACTTCGACAATTTCTTCACCTGCTGTAATTTGTTGGAAAATATAGCAAAAAAGGGTTCGTATGGCACTTGCACAGTTAGAACAAACAGGGTAGATCGCTGCCCCATTCCGTCCAAGCAAACGATGAACAAGAAAGTGAGAGTGTCGTATGAATCATTTGTGAATAAAGAGTCAAACACTATCGTCGTTAGTTGGAAAGATAACACCGTCGTCAACATCATGTCCAATCAACATGGGGTCACTCCAATACTACAGGAAGTCCCACGATACTCTGTAGCAAGAAGTGAGGAAGTAAAGTCCCGCTGCCTAATGTATTTAAACAATACAGTTCCGCTGCATGGGCGGAGTGGATCTTATGGATCATAATATTGCGGACTATCGAATTTCGATTCGTGAAAAAAGTTGGTACATTCCGATTATTCTCTGGCTTTTTGATGTGAGCATGCTTGAATCCTGCATCGATCCGAAGTCATGATATGTCTTCCCTAAACTGCCGCCGTGAAGTGGCACGGGCAATATTGTTGAAGTACGGCACTACGCCTAAGCTGGTCGCTCGCAATTGTCTTGATACTGTCGCGGAAGATCAGAGAAAAGATCACGGCGGACTTATCCTAATAACGAAACAACCGACGTGCAGGTGTCGTATTTGTCAGAGTAAAACAACAAAGTCGTGTGAAAGGTGTGAAGTTCCTCTTCATTCCAACTGTTTAGCACGATACTATAGTTTGTAATGTATATATATTACACACACAGTTTGACTTATGCCAAGATGTTAATTATTAATTTTGTGAAGATGTGTAAATTGTTAACTTTTGAAATTGTTTAATTTGTATTCAAATTATTATGCTTAATGTTATAGATCAATATTGCATACTAGTAAAAGAGTTCATCCAAAGTATCACAATTTTTACTCTTGGCACACATACGCAAGGGAAATACGTTAGCGTATTGCGCTGCATTCTTCACGCAATGTTCCTGTTTTCACCAAAATTAAACATTTTGTCAGAATAGTGCTGAAATTGAGCTATGGAAAAAGATTTGTATTTTAAATGCTGAATAAATAAGTTAAAAACTAATTTAAATAATATTTTGCTATTTAAAAACTTTTCTCGGGGAACCGCCCAATGGGTCGTTTACGACCCAGTCACGCACGAGGTAACGGAGCGTGACACAATGCTCAAACTAAATTTCCCCATCATAAGGGATGATTTCTAACCATTTCTGATCATTTTTGGAAAAGAAATTGAAAAAAACTTCGCTGGGCGGTAATGGGTTAACATACATTTTTAAAACAAATGAATAAATACTGAAACTAATTCATGTGAAGTTAACGGATAACATGGAAAATTGGATGCAGGGCATTTGGCATTTCACAAGGAAGCAAAATCGGCCTCCTGTTATTAATTATGTGCACAAATGCTATTAGTTGCGACTCTTGCGACTCTAGAGTTAGTAGAATATAAATAAATAATTTCTTGGTGTGGTTGTGCACAGAAAGTTGACACACGAGCGAACTTCAGGTCTTCAACTTTTCTGTATGCTAAGAACCATATTTCGTGGTGTTTTAAGTGGGAGCTCGAACTTAACAGTCCATCACTCGCGCCTCTTTTGGTGACAAGACTGCTCGCGTGTTGGATTCTGTCCAACAGTGCAGTTCAGTAATTTTTATATATACTTTGAGGAGAATAATTTTGATAGAACAGTATTAAACTTTATTTTAAGGTAAAAGGAACACGTTATATAACAATTTTAAAACGAAATATGTCAAATTAAAAAAAGAAAAGGATGATATATATTGAAACAGAGATAATCTTTTCGAAATCAATATTGCTCTGAAATAAGAAATTGAATACACATCATTGTTTACTTGTTTTATAATTAAAAACAAGAAATTGGCAAAAAGGTAAATAAGTTCAAAAAACTAACACATTATTTTTCGAAATTACACTTCAACTTCATGCATTATCTGAAGGCATGTACTACAAAAAATATTGGAATGAGCTTTACAGGTAAAATGTCCACATCTACAACATGTTATAGTGGTGTTACTATTTTTCTGTCGTCCACATTCAATACAGGTTCCCTTCTTCTTTTCTTGGTCTCTATTTGTGGACCCTTCACATTCCACTTGACTACAGGTTCGTTTTTTCAAAAAACTTTTGATATCGGACGGAAGTGAAGGTATTGATGCTCTTGCGATAAGGTGCTCATTCATCAATGAGATTCCTAGGTTATGCAGAAAAATTCTTCGTTTACGTGGAGTGCTATCTGGAGCATTCATCTGCAGTACAATCTGGGAGTTTATTCCAGCAATATTCAATACCGCAAAGAATATGGCCATTGGCCATCTTCTTGTCACACGGGATACTGAGTACGCAGCGCACACTTTATCGACTATGTCAACCCCATATTTCGTATCATTATAGTCGGAAATGATTACAGGCTTTCCTGTCTCTTTCTCATTTTCATCCGAATCATGCATGGTCGAATTTAAAATTACAGCCTTATTTTTCTTCGGCGTAAAGCTCATAAGAGTTAAATTATCTTGAAAATCATATTTGCATTGTCCGGGAATTTTCATTTTATTTGGTAGAAATTCCAACGGAATCTCTTTTATTTTTTCTAAGGGTACCAATTGTAGTGATTTTTCTTTCTAGTAGATATTTTGCAAGTGGAATGCTGGAATACCAGTTATCTGTTGTCGAATTTCTGTTGCTTTTCTCTATTGGTTTCACCAGTCTTTTCACTATCTCCATTGGTGTGTTGCACCTCTCAAAAGGCCCAGATGGCTGCTTACCTACATACACCTCTAAGTTTGAAGCATAAAATGTCTTTGCATCGCACATGGCAAACACTTTCAATCCATACTTGGCTGGTTTACTAGGAATATACTGCACCCATGAGCATCTTCCTCTAAAAGGAAGCATTTTGTCAATCGTGACAAATTCACTCACTGAAAAAGCATTCTGGCAATTGCTGACAAAGTCATCAAAAATTTCACGAATTGCAGCGAGTTTGTCAGTGGTTCTTCTTGCATCTCTTGTAGCCTTGTCATCAAATCTTAAATTTCTCAAAAAGAACAGAAACCGATTATGGCTCATTGCTGAGCGTAGAATCGGTAAACCTGTCCCGTCTGCAGCCCACAATTCCACAACGTTTGTGTGATGTCTTTTTTTTGTTCCGATCAAATAGAGAATGCCAAATAAAGCCATCATTTCTGCTCGAGACGATTCTTTACAGTCTCTAATTCTGGAAAATTTTTCTTTTTGTCTTTCAATTTCACTATTAGTGTAAGTCACTGTTTTGTCTGTCATTTGAACAGTTAAAAATTTTTCTAACGCTTCAATTTCTGTTTTAGCATTTCGGGAAGCATTTATAGGTCCAGGAAGAATTTTTACTATGTTCTTTCTCTTAGTCTTGGAATGTTTATGGCTAGGATTTTTCCTCCACTGGGAAACTTTATCTCTACCGACATAGAAAATGGTATCACGTACCATCGCATTACCACTTTCATCGCTAACATCTTAGTCGAACTCGGTATGATGGTCAGACTCCTCAACTTCTTCGTCGCTGTATTCGTCATCGCTACTATTTAAGATGCTCGTATCTCTTCTTCCTCATCTAACTCTAGAAGAATTCTGCGTATATCCCCAGGTTTTATATTTCCAGACCTGTTTCATTACAATTTGTAAAAGTCAAAAATTAGATACTCTTTCATATCACGGAAGAGCTTAACGAATATATGACATACTCAAATAATTACAATGTCCACAAGAAGCATGTAATCAAAACGTAAAAGAACAGAAACGCAATGGAACAAATATTTCATAGATGACAGGTGATACATAGATGATAGGTGGTTCAACTTACATTTTCGGATCAGAAGTGTCCGCAACGCGTATATTCTCGTCCTGTAGTTAAAAGGTTATAAAACGTACTTTTTACTCTGAAAATAAATATTGAGCTTGAAATTTATTGTAGACATATTAAGCAGTTTAAAATAATTTGCGCCTAAAAGATACTTTCATTTGACAAAATTACTCGGAAAACCAACTCTAGAAAAGAAGTGTCTTACCTTATTTGCCTATCTGTTGTGGCCCTTATCACATCGTGAGCACTTCGATAGTGAGGAGATGAAGAATATAAAGTATTCCACTGCACACATATAAAACTGAGAGTAAAATGCACGTTTACAACTCAATAACGTAATGTCGCTCCTACTGCGAGAGGTAGCGGAATGTGCGCGCACCACTGCTCGCGTGCTGGATTCTGTCAAACAAACACGACGGCATCGCTTCCGAACAGTCCATTGAACTAGTAAACTAAGTAACTGTAAAGAAAACATTTTTAAACTCTTCTACAAAGTCTATTCGTCGAATAGAAACAATGTTTCACATTACACGGAGCCCGAGGTTGATTTTCTACTTACAAATCAACAGCTGTTGGACTGTGTCCAACAGCGCGAGTGACGGAATGTTAATAGAGCTAATTGCATTGCAGTACACTTCTTGGGGAAGAAATCAATCAACTCCATGTGTAAAGTGGGGAGTAATTATATATGCGTCTTATATTTTCAAATAACTGGGAGTTTCCATAACTTCAGAAAACATGGGGTGAACACGATCAAGCATTTTTGACGCTTAGCTAAAGAGAATAAGATTTTTCAAGTCATAGAAATAAATTTTGGTAACGTCTTTGGAATAAAAAGAATTGCTTTTTTGCTCCAGTTAGGCCAAATGTCAAATACGCTCACGCCGGGAGCATTTAGAGCCCTGAACAGACAAAAACGGATTTAGTATTGAAAAAGGCCAAATGCAATGGAATCTGTATATTTTACTAAAAGCTGCTCTTAGGGAATAGTGAGTGGTACAGCTAATGGGAGCAATGGGCTGGGACACTAGACTCGGGGGCTACCAAATATGCTAAGAGTATTTGAAAAATTCAGATCAGACAAGTTTCCCTATTACAGGAACGACATTTCACTATACATATCTATCTATTGCTCTGAAAGAGCCAAAAATATGATATATGTATTTCTGAAAAAGTTGGTACAAAATCTCCTTCCACCCGTTAGTCATTAGATACTACAAGAGGAGCAGGGCGAGACGCTCCAATAAAATTTATCTATTCCGCCCTTTTCCTCTTTCAATACTTTTCCCTTTTAATATTGACGACCCATGCTCAGTGGCATTGTTATAGAAGCTGTTTTTTCCTTATTTTTCTCTAAGTATCTGTAATAATTCTAACCATCGCAGTCACATCTAGGGTGCCGTTTCCGTCATAAACCAAAACCGGTTTTCTCCCAAGGAGTCATCAACACTCTCATTCTGCTTCTAATTGATTACTCCTACTGGACTACTAATGCCTTGGACTGCAACTCCACCGAGTTTCCCTATTCAAGGAAGTACAAGACACCTGCTTCCAGTTAAAATTCTTCCTTATCTCCTCCGGATTGGTTTACAAATCCTATCATGACATGTTCTTCTTTCCTTCGTATTGATCTAATGGAATTTCATCTATGCCTACAGCCAAACCAGCCTTCGTATGTTGGATGGAGTATTTCTAAGAATTGTACAATAATGGTCCAGGTGTTAAGGATGAGCCTTGCAAGTCAGTATGCGAGAATGTCAGTATGGAAAAGGAAAGAGATGAGAATGAGGTCGGATTGGCAGTGATAACTTTGGAAAATGGGTAGACGGTAGATAGGATATTCAGAAAAATATTGAAGTGTTGTTATAACTTGTAGCTTACTTATAACTTACAAGTCACTTTGGTGTTATGTATAATTGATTAGCAATTTTATGCCTGAAGGCTCTTATGTTCCAACGAAGAAGATAATGCGTACTACTCTACGAAACGTCCAGAAAAAAAATCCAGCTGAATTACTAAATGAAAACCTAAGGTCAATCTTACCTTGCGCGAAAGAGCATTAGGGCAAATCATCAACTGCAAAGTCATTAATCGATAAAAAAGGCGAAATAGTCACCAATAGTACCGACTAAGCCAACATACTAAACATCTACTTACAAAGTGTATACACAATGGATGGCACTGTACATGATTCAGAAATTTCGGTCATAAATGAGCCTATGGCTGACATCATTATTCAACGTGATGAACTAACAAAACTACTATATTCAATTAAAAGTAACAAGTCCAAACGCGTGCTCATGTGGAGGAGATATGCGAGTATGGTAGTATGTAGATGTAGAACGGATTGGAAGTATGCGATGATGCTTCCATTGTACATAGGGAAAAAGCAGCAGACCGGATGTGAAAAATAAAAAACTATTAGTGTACTAAGTACTCCGGAAAATGTTCAGTAAATTATTAATATAAAAGTGGGAAAGATTACAACTTGTGGGTAGAGTGTGGGTTTATGCCTTTGAAGGTTTGTGTTAGATTGGATTAGATGTTCGCACTTCATCAATTGCTCAAGGTATACATGGACGTCCGATATAAAGTATATTTTGCACTTGTGGATTTAGAGAAACCATATGACGGGGTAAAAAGAAATAAACTGCGGTAGGATTTGAAGGCAATGGAGTGAGTTGAATATAATGATTGCGATGTGCGGTGTATGGCAGGAGTTAAGAGGCCTTGAGTGACTGGTTTGAAATACAACTGGGCGTAAAACATGCCTGCGTGATGTCACATAGTTGTTTAATGTATTAATGGGTAAATTTGTGAGAGATGCGAGTAGGGATAACTTTGGTGTAATTTTTTAACGTAAATATGCGAGTTTTACTGCACTTAGATGATGCTGTCTTGCTGTACGATTGTTCACAGGAATGACATACTTACTGAATAAGTTATATAAAATAATAAATAAATTATATATAAAATAACTGTATAATTATTACAAAATAACTATGAAGAAACAAGGAGAATAAATTTGAGAATTACTAAGTTTTTAATAAAGTTTTCGATGGAGAGAGTGATAGGATTTATGACATGATGAGGCCAAATGATTCGTCATAGTATATGAAAGGGGGGGTGCTCCGTTGGTTTGATTTTGCCTACTCCGCATGCATGTATGCTCATTTATGCCAGTGAAAATGGCTTAAAATCTTTTCGATAAATATATAAGCATTCATAAATTACCATATTATCTAACTACTCTTGTGCTCGTCGCGCATGGCACTGGGGTATGATGATCATTGAAGCCGATTTTTTCTGTCCATTTCTTTGGGGCAAAAGCTGCACGGAACCTTTCATTTAGTCTAGTCAATCACCGTTGCTGAAATGCGGGCTCCTCTGCGAAAAGAATTTCCTGAATTTAGTGGATAATTGAGGCACACTACCTCATATTCAAAACGTTGTGCCATACGTACGATTCCATGGTTGATAATATAGCGTCTTCAAGAATATGTTTTGGTTAAATTTTTCGGCACCATAAAAATATTAATTGTGGTCGATAGTGTTCACACCTACTTGGTCTAGGTTAAAGAATTAGCATCGACCAGCAAAACTTTTTTCTGCCTGACAATTGAACAATTTATCCCTTGTCAGTGAGTTTGACACAATAGTCATTTCATTGTCAGAGACAAATCGCAATGATCCCACAGCGGCACTAGTTGTAAATGTCGTCGGAATTTCACTTTTATTTTTATGAAAGTTTCCCACACTCACATTTGAAAAAATCCATCTACATCTGCTTCACAGCTATTCAGGAGATAACCAATGTCACCTAAAAATTCTCAAACTGTGCCTTGGATTGGTGATGAAAGCGTCTTTACATAGTGTTTCAGAACTGTTTCGCCATTTTCTGGAACTACGTTTCGAACATAGGGGAAGTATATAGCATGTAAAATGTTCTCGCATCATTTACCATGAGTCTAAAAAATAAGAACTATGCATTCGAAAAATGTATCAAGCTGGAAAGAACGACTGATGCCTTGTGCTCTGTTCTTTTGGTTATTCTTGCGTCGGTTTACAGCCCATCCTAGACAGGCTCAAGCCTCAAAAAGGATGTGGTGCGTATAATTTACATGCATTCCCATTTGCAATACCTCAAACCATTTCCTTATCTTGTTGGACGTTCAAGGGTAAAGGATGTGTGACGAAGTCACGAGACTTTTGACGCCGACCGTGAATGGCCACTGATTGCCCTCAACAACATTACTCCTAAAGATGTATCATGCTCATACTGTGGAAAAACAAGGATAAAACAGCATTCTTTGCTCTTTTTACACGTAAACAAAGAATACTCTCTCCACCTCATACGTTTACATTTATATACTTTGTACAAGACAAAGCGAGAAGTGGATAAATGGGATAAACATTCCAACGCTCGTCGCCATATTTTAATGGTTAAATAATGCAAAAACATTCTTTTTAATTCAAAGTATTAAAGCATATTATACTCAATACATGAGTAGAAGAAAGGAGAAAATGATAGATAGTATATTTTTTTAAATGACTCAAAAATTTCCAAAAAGACACTGGAGGTTCCGTGAGCCCCCGGCCATGTTCATTTTTTAATCGCCGTACCTTTCGTGTAAATTCTAGGTAGGTATGTGAAAAGGCATTAACATTGCAGTAAGCTACTTATATTTTACATTTTACAAATGTTGCTGAAAATCAAAAGTTCTGGGGCCTACTAGACCCCAGTGTGCACTTCTAGAATTAAGTTAATAATTAATTTTATCACTCCGTTTTCACTTTCATCCACTTACTTATCTCCATGATTATACTCATTACTTCTTCTTTTGCCTACTCATTTATTTACTACAAGATAAGGTGTATTTATTGTTATTTAAAATGCCGATTATAGATAAAGTAGTGAGTAATGAATATTGGACCTATTTGCGCCCGTAAAACTCATCGAAGTTAAGCAAGTTTTTGTGACGCTGTTCTACTAATATGCCTAGCCAGGTGTAATCTATCTCATCGTCTTTTCCATGTGTAACTACGCATTTGATTATGTATGAGCCATGTCCTTGATTTTCATAATTTTTTTAACATATAAATGCAGCTGTCTTTTAACCCATTACCGCCCAAGAGGGTCGTTTGCGACCCATCACTCAATACACTGTAGTTAATGCAACAAATTAGATAGCGCAGATACGATGATTTATTTGAGTGTCTGGGAATGTTTGCTTCGTAATGATACCAGCTGCTGCTTATTTGAGTGTTTCACTATGGATTAGCATGCTCTGCAACCAATATGGTACCTCAATCCCATGCCTCTTCACAAAAAATGAAAGTATATGTTGTTATAATGTGCATTGCATGTGAATATATCTGTAGTTTTATGTTCCTAAAACTACAAGTAATATCATACAAGTATTTGTTTGACGCGTTCGCAAATCATTTAAGGATTTTTGGATTGAAAGTGAATTATGGGTCGTAAACGACCCATTGGGCGCTTCCCCGAGAAAGTGTGTTTATCGCGAATAACACGCTCAAATAATAATTTCATCATTTTATTCGCCACTTCGGATAACCTCGCGACCATAATTGAGATCATCTTAAATTCAATGTAATATAAAGGAAAAATAATGAATGCAATTTACTTTTGACAATCGATTATGCGTCTTATTTGTTTATTTATTCATAAGAATACGATGAAAATTCTAAAGTTTGCGACGTACGGACTTAACCCATACTCAATTGTATGTATTTTATTCAAAGTTCTGGTGGTCTGACTGTGGCCGAGATCCTCTAGGAGCTTGAATTTTATAATCCGGAAGAAGTTACTAGGTCTGGGGTCGGTATATATATATATATATATAATCAGTTCTCCTGATGAGGAAGGTGGAATTACCGACGGTGACTCGGGAGACGAAGACTGCAATGACCCGGACTACCTTAGCCGTCGTCAGCTCTGTGCGAAAGCAGAGATAGTGATACAGACAACGGACATAGAGGCCAAGGATCCCGTCACTGTGATTGAGGATCCTGACGGAACACCACTAGTGGAGGAGACATCACATTCTGGAGGAAAAAGGAGGAAAGTTAAATATGTTTCTTCTGAAGCAACTTTGCAGAACATTGATACATGTCATATTGCTCAAAAATCGACACAACAAAGTACCCTTAGGGGGATAAAATAGGTTCAGGGTGATTTGAAAGCACGTGATTATCCCATTCAGTACATAAAACATACCGCCGCGAAAAACTTGACCAAGACTCTACACCCCTAGATTTTTTGATGACTTTCCTGGGAGGAGAAACTGATTTACGATTGGTGAAGTATAGTGTTAGGTATGCAGTGTAGGAAATTAATGTGAACTTTAATTTATTCCTAGAGGAAATTTACACATTTGTTGGAATATTGTATGTTAGCGGTTTCGTGCCTTAACCAAGCAAAATAATGTATTGGGAGAGTGATGATGTAAATAACATTCTTCTTAGCAATAGCATGCTACGAAATCGATTGATGAAATATTTCGCTATTTACATGCATGCAAAAATACGGAACTCCCCCCAGGGGACAAAACGGGCAAACTAAGAGGCTTTCTTGATGAGTTGAATATTGCATTCATCATAAATTCTCCTAATGAATGCAATATCTCGATTGATGAATCAAAGGTCCCTTTTGGCCATCACGGATGCTAACAGTTCATCCGTTGTTAGCCCATTCGCTTTGGCTTCAAGGCATGAGTAGCTGCACAGCGCACTAGTTACCGCATGTAGGTTGATATCTATAAGGGACGTAAAGTCGGAGAGGTAAGAGCGCTAAATATGAGCTCAGGAGAATCAGTAGTTTTAAAGTTTGTGGAATCACTGCAAAATAAATTCCCCAATGTAAAGTTTAACTTTTTCTTTGAAAAGTTCTTCACCTGCTGTAATTTATAGGAAAATATAGCAAAAAAGGATTTGTATGGCACTGGTACAGTTAGAACTAACAGGGTACATCGCTGCCCCATTCTTTCAAGCAAACGATAAACAAGAAAGTGAGAGCTTCGTATGAATCATTTGTGGATAAAGAGTCAAACACTGTCGTCGTTAGTTGGAAAGATAACACCATCGTCAACATCATGTCCAATCAGCACGGGGTCACTCCAATACAGGAAGTCCCACGACACTCTGTAGAAAGAAGAGAGAAAGTAAAAGTCCCGCAGCCTAATGTCTTCAAACAATACAGTTCCGAAGCAAGGGCGGAGTAGATCTCATGGATCATTATATTGCGGACTATCGAATTTTGATTCGTGGAAAAAATTGGTACATTCCCATTACGCTCTGGCTTTTTGATGTGTGCATGAATGATGCTTGGATCCTGCACCAATCCAAAGTCATGATATGTCTTCACTAAACTACTGCCGTGAAGTGGCACGGGCAAAATTGTTGAAGTACGGCACTGTTCCTAAGCTGGTCGCACGAAATTATCTTGATACTGTAGCGGAAGATCAGAGAAAAGATGATGGCGGACTTATCCTTATTACGAAACAACCGAGGCGCAGGTGTCGTATTTGTCTGAGTAAAACTACAGTCTTGTGAAAGGTGTGACGTTCCTCTTCATGACAACTGTTTAGCACGATACCATAGTTTATATATATACATATTATACACACAGTTTGACTTTTTGCCAAGATTTTAATTATTAATTTTGTTAAGATGCGTTAATTGTTAACTTTTGAAAATGTTTGATTTGTATTCTAATTATTATGCTTAATGTTATTGATAAATATTGCATACTAGTGAAAGAGTTCACCCAAAATATCACAATTTTTACTGTTGGCACACATACACAAGGGAAATACGTAAGCGTATTGCGCTGCATTCTTCAAGCAATGTTCCTGTTTTCACCAAAATTAAAAATTTTGTCAGAATAGTGCTGAAATTGAGTTATGCAAAAAGATTTATATTTTAAATACTGAATAAAGAAGTAAAAAACTAATTTTAATAATATTTTGCAATTTAAAACCTTTTCTCGGGGAACCGCCCAATGGGTCGTTTACGACCCAGTCACGCACGAGGTAACGGAGCGTGACACAATGCTCAAACTAAATTTCCCCATCATAAGGGATGATTTCTAACCATTTCTGATCATTTTTGAAAAAAAAATTGAAAAAAAATTCGCTGGGCGGTAATGGGTTAATGGCCGTGCCCTCTTCCATATCATCTCTCTCTATCACTTCCTTCTCTATTACCAGAGAAACTAATATTCCCACATATATGATTTTTCTATCTCGGGACGCCATTATTTTCTCTTTATCCTCTTCAAAAACATGTTATACATTTCCCTTACTATTCTTAATGTATTCTTAAATATTTCTTAAAATAAGACATGACATTTTGTATGCTGTAAACGAAAACACTCACTATTTTATTTTAACTTATTTCCTTCAATTAATACCACAACAGTGATATGTAGAGACTTTAATTCTATGATATAAAGAGGAAATTTATTCACTTTTTATCTCACCTGTATTTGTAATTGCATTATACTCATCATCTCTAATAATGAATACATATTAGTTTTCTCAAATTTTGTCAGTATAAGTCTTAAAATATAAAATATCTGGGAATTTATTTCACTAACTGGATTTGTTTGAAAACTTTTCTTCCATTTTCAATGATGTATCCTTGAATTTTTTTTTTAATAGTTTATACAATATATACATTTCATTGTATATTTAAATAGCAAAACTTTTCCTTATTTTATGAAATAATTAATTACGAAATACATAATTTACCTATGTGGTGTTATCATTATCTGTTTTTATACCATTGAGTCAATATTTTCTGTTCAGCATATGCGAGTAAAATTGCTTAGGAGATCTTGTTACTTTTATGTTTATAACTTTTTTCTCTTACACACAGACTTATGCTCAGTCTACTTTATCTAAATTTGATCTACGAAATGAATTTATAGCTGATGAAAGACTATGAACTTTGAAAAGAGTACCCGTTGAATCGTTTTGAAGTAGTTTCTCAATTACCTCTAAAATTGTCTCATTTCTCCTTTTTTACAGTAAATCAAAATATACCAATTCATCGCTTCAATGATTTGGCTTAAGTGACTGATGAAAGTGGCTATGCAAATACGTACTTCGACTCTAGCTACTTGGCCAGTACCTGTGCTTCAGTCTGGTGAGTAAAAATTATGATATTTGTAATAGTGATATACTATTTTGTATATTATGGATGGTTAGAGGGATGATAATCTGTAGTTTTAATATGAATTAAGTCCTTACATTGGATATTGAACCAGTAGTAAAATGATGTATGCCAAAGATGGATTACCCAATTGTAGAATTACTATAATATCTACACAGAATTTAATCATAAGTCATAAAACGAACATGTTGCGAAGTAATGTGATTAAGTTAAAAAAAAGTAATTAAATTAAAGAATGCTGGAAAGAGAATATCTTAAAAAATGGATAATATTTAGATACCTGCAGATAATGACAAACAATTGGGGCTAAATAAACTTTAGAATGCTAAACCTTTGGGAGGATTAAATCTTAGTGAAAGCGTTTGCTGTATAAAATGTATAAATTTTCAGTCCATAAGGGTTAAGTAATAAATAATTAGAGCGTGCGTGTTGTTGGATACGCGAACTATGAGAAATTTCCTCGTAGTCCCAAGACCGTCACTGAAACTTTCAACAAATTGAAAAATGCTTAACAATGCCAGACTTCACGTTAAAAAATGTGGCAATTTAATTTTCTATTAATGTAAAAACCTTCATTAAAAATTTTCAATAAAATGTCAATTTTCGTTAATAGTCGATATTGTACAACTTTATGAGCGGAGGATTTTGCACCGAGATATTACAAAACTACAACTTATTATTAGTGATTAAGAATCAGAACATTAATATTATGTTATTATTATCTATCATTACTTAGCATAACGAAAATAATTGGTAAATGAAATTTGAAATGTTTAAGATATTAATGCTAGTTGCCATGCTCTTACCAATTAGAAAAGTGTGAGAAGAAGATGACCTTGACGTATCTATTCGTACTGTTACTTGTTAAAAGAACTAAATTTTTTTTCAAATTTTCCTCCAAACAAGGCAGTAGTGCTTTGCATGGTTGTGTAGGAAACCGACATTAACTTCGCCACTCATGTAGATGGGTATATTACAAGAAATATTTTTTTATGAGATGTAAATCCTCAAGTGTATTTTTGAAGAACCCCCGATACAAATTGCTTTTGATGTTGTCCGCTTAATTTGGTAAATCATAAACAGATATATTATTATACTCGTTTTGTATTTTACATTCCTCAGTGCATAAGGCAGCAACAGGAGATGAATGTGACATGGCAAAGTGAGTTATGTTAGGATAATATTTTAACACCGAATTATATTTTTTGAGCATATTGAAGTGACAAAATATGATAGATACACTGCCAGATAAATAGGTGCGAAAAGTCCTTATTAGCACGCAAAAGTGATGTCTATATCAAATACAGAAACTAAGACACTCCGTTACCTAGGTCACTTCCCTCTTCTAATTTATATTTCCTCACACCTCATTTTTACATGGAAGGTACTCCTTCCTGCAACATACCCCTATGGCGGCTCGTAAGGTGATGCAGATATACGTATTTACCTTAACGTTTCTGAGGTAATCTGCGCTATAATAAGGTATTTAGCACCCCATATGTTGTATTTTCAACTTCAATACAAGCTGCCATAGTAAGCACTCATAAAAAAACGCAGATAGTGCCTAATCCGAGATAGGATACATTTTTGTGACATGACAGCCTCTTGAATGAAATTATAATGGAAGGAAAAATAAATGGGAGGAATTACCGAAGATAATCAAGGATAGAATATATCAGAAAAATTATGAAGAATATCAAAAAGGACACTCAACTTGGAATGTAACTATCAGCTGATATACTAACATATTTATAGAGCTGCATCAAAATAATCTTTGAACTTATGGCTGCACTAAGATGATATATTTGTGGGAATGACGCTACCAACCATTTTCTAGGATAATCTAAAATATTTTGGCGAGAATATTCATTATTGCTATTTTCATTACATAAACTATCACTATAAACCATGTAAAACAATTTGAATTACTTTGAAGTTTCTTAAAAAATGAGAATGGCCTCTGTCTATGCATTGTAGCTTATAACTACGTCGAGAAAACAAATATTTTAGCAGAAAAATATGCCTTTTAGTTTGATTTATAGTAAAAACTAACAACGAAATCCTTAATCTACATTAGCAACTTGGAGGGAGGATTTAAAAAATGATTGCCGATCTCAGTCAAATTAACTTGCTACCACTTTTTGTCATCATGAATATCACAATGTAACATGCAAAAATACAAATAAAAATACAATTCATTTAAAAATAAATAATTCATACATTATTTTACATTGATCCGACGGCCAGAAAGGCTTTTTTTATTTTTCTTTGATAGCACATCATTTCCTTTCAAGGTAAAACCTGGACTTCTATCCATATATGCATGTAAAATATATTATTTGCCCAAACATTGAATCGAATTCGTTAATTATTTTTCAACTTTCAACAATTTCTTTTTCAACTTTTGTTTTTCAATTTTCAACAATTCTCTAGGCTGTGGATAACAGCACGTAGGTACTACCTAAAAGACATTCATGAATAAACCTTAGCACCACAATGTTTTAACTGAAATACATTTCTGGCAGCTAGTATAACTCCCTTTGGGATATCAGCAGACTTTTCAAGCTGTACAAACGTGACGCGTTTTTTACCACTGTAATGGTGGATTAAAATGCAAAATTGTAATAATCAACTGCGGCTGAGTCAATCAATAGCTATAGTAGGCTTCGTAATTACTATGTCATTTATTTGTAATAGAGAAGAAAGTCTACACCAGATAAACGAAATTGATTATATTTCCTTGGGAAATATTCCTTTCTTTATGTAGTTCTATCATTCAATGGAAATACATATTTTATTGGCTTTGAAAGAATTGCAAAATAAACGTGTGTATATACAAGTAGAATAAAGTTGTAAAATGAAGCACATGACAGATAATCACCTTTAGAATTAGGTATAATTAAGACAATTCTGATAAGTAAGCTTCTTTCTGTTCTAGGTCAAACGATATTTAAAATATACCAATGCACAGAAAGCAATACTGCACTCGGGAAAAAATTGCTTTCATGCGCCGCACAAAAAAATAATGTTGGCGAGTCTGTTCTTGTTGCAGTTAATTATTCGGAGAGCAAGTGTTTGATACTTGGGTACAAGCAAGAAAATTCTTGCACCTAAATTATTTGCAGCAAAGGATACTTCAAAAACACATATCGAGATTGAACTACAGATGTTATTATTTTAAATAATCATACTATTAATACATTATTCATACTATTAATACAAGCCCCATCCGGGGCATATCATATCAAAGTACCAAGTTAACTATAGCATTAATTATAATGCCAGGCATGTCTTCACGTAATACATTTAAGGATCCAGATAAGACAGATGTATCCATAGCTTACCAGAATGAACAGCAGTATATATCTTCCTCTTTTAAGCAATCCTGGTAAGGATAAAATTTATTTTTTCCTTTCTTGTGCGGCATATTTAACCTATGTTATGGGTTGAGTTTTGCCAATTTTGTCAAGCGTTTAAGTCATTGATGCTTGATGAATTGAGAGCGAAGTTTGACCATTTGTATCCTATCTCCACCATTATCAACTCATTTGAAAAACTCCATGGGTATTTAGCAGAATTACTTAGCACGTAATTATATTTCTAGGATAATAATAGTCGCCCTGGACAGTCTTTTTTCTTCGCATAATAATATCACCTAGCATAAGTTTACTTTATAACTTCAGTATTGTAAATAAAAATGCATAAAGAACGACACTGAGTGTATGTTCATCCAAAGGATCCATGATTAGATATATCTTTGAAGGAATCTGCCCCAATGTATGTCTAAAGTCATTTAAGACTACCCGTAAGAGTTTTTTTTTGTATTTAGAAATAAATATAACTGAAAATTTCTCAGAGCAACATTTATGCCAGAAAGCAATTCTTGGTTGTATGATTCTCCTGACTTCTTCCAAGATTGTTATAGTATATTTACCCTACGGTTTCCATTATTAATATGGTAGTAGTTTCTTTTCTCATGCTGTACACACAGGCATATATACCAATCTCACTGCACCATTTCGTGATATGATCGGTCAAAATAGTTTGTCTCGGTGATGAGTCTGTAAAACGGACTCTTGAATAAATTCCATCTAGTTCTCATATCCTATTCTTTAGAACCCTAATATGTCTTCCTGTTTTGTGTCTCATCCACTCCATTCACCCATGACTTTCTCGGTCTACCTCTTTCACCATCCACTCCACAATCATGTATCGTTATTCGACTCTCATCCATTCTCTCAACATGGCTAAACCAGTGAAGCACATCCCTCTCATATAGGAGGATGAATAGGAGGCTGTGGGCATTTTGTGTGAGCATAGGGGCAGTATTCGTAGATCTTCGGCCGGTATTCGGATCGTGCCGGGCTCCCCTCAACCGTCCTGGGGTGCATTACTTCGCCGAGGCATCTGGACGGGTGGCTCGTAGGATTTTCGAGCATTGCAGGTATTATTTTAGGATTGAGAGTAGGTCACTAGCGGGATTACCGTTCGAAAACATACTTCCGAATACAATATCCAAGATAATCAGAGTGGCGTAGATCGTCATTTCAGAGAAAAATTTGGGGATGCCCAAATTTATAAATGTATTTTACTTGGCGGAAATAATTCCAAAATGCGCAATCAAGAAGACGGTGTAACTTCAGAGAAAATCTCGTTTATTAGCACCTCGGGAGAAGATGAAAACAGTAGCACACAGAAACACTATGAAAAGCGAACCGACTCACATCAAGCCAAATACGATATCAGCTTGGTAATATAATATTGGCAACTGGTAACTTTGTGATTCCACATATCTTTATTTGGAACGATCTGGGTTTCGACGTACGTCAATTTCAGGTGAACCTCATCCTCAGGAACCCCTGAAGATGTCGTTCAACGTCGAAACCTGGGTCTTTCCAAATATAAATGTGTGGAATCACAAAGTTACTAGTAATAATTATTATGCAAACAAATTCCAATAAGTTACACCTGAAACCACCAATTATATGGACTTTGTATTATAGAGTAAATTGACATAGCGTAAAGAACAAAATTGCAGAAACTGAGCATATATTTCAAAACTCAGATATCTATAGTTATTGGAACAGAAAGCAGGCATTCAGAGGATGCCTGCTCTCTGTTCCAGCTCTCTGCAGTAATGGCGACGTTATTCCACCAGGATATAAAATATGTAGACGTGATCGATCAGATACGACTGGCGGTGGATTATTCTTAGCAGTAAAATCAAACTTGAAAAGCAGCGCACACACATTAGACGACAGCGAAATAAAGACGGTGTGGTGTACTATTAAACAACAAAACAATAAGCATTCATATTTTTGCATTTTAAAGACCACCGGAGAGGAATTAAAGTATTTGACTTTATAGCTGTCATCCACCCTGCAATGATTAAACGTGACCATATCCTAGAAGGCATAAGTGATCATAAATTAACTTTTGCGACCTTAAATACAACTGTAGAGTCCATAGTAAAACCAAAACGTGAAGTCTACTTATTTGAGAAATGTGATTTAATTAAATTAAGAGATACACTAGGAACTTCATTCACGGAATTTGTAAGAACTACAAAACATGAATGCACTGAATAGCGTGGAGATATTTTTTGGAAATTTGAGTCGATATATATATTCCACACAAGCTGATATATCAAAGTATTGATCCTCGTTGGTATATTCGCGATGTAAAGTAGGAGCTCAGGAGACAGAGGTAATTATACAACTTTTTGAAAAGTCTATAAAGTTAGGTAACAAAGTGGTGGAACTCGCGATGAGAGAAATTTACATAGATATACGCTCAAAAATAAGAAAGCAATGCGTATTATTCTACGAAACTTCAAGAATAAAATACTAGCAGAATTAGTAGATGAAAACCTAAGTCATTTTGGTATTATGCGAGAGTGCTTCAGGGAAAATCTTCAACTGTAGAGCCTATATTTAAAAAAACGGCAAATAAGACACCAAGAGTATCGACTTAGCCAACACATTAAAATACTACTTCGAAAGTGTATACGCTATGGATGACACTTCACTTGATTCAGGCATTCCTGTCATTAATAAGCGGATGGCTGACATCATTATTTAACGTGATGGAACAACCAAAGAACTGCTTTCGATTAAAAGTAACAAGGCCCGAGGTCCAGAGGATATACCGTCACGCGTGCTCAAGGAATTAGCGGAACAGATCGCATCATTCCAAGAAATCATATTTAGCAAATATTTTCAGTCATTATCCGAAGGCAAGGTACACCAAGACTTGAAATAGCCAACGTCACTCCAATATTTAAAAAAGGAAACAGACATGACCCAGGAAATTACCAGCCTGTATCTTTAGTATCGTCTTTATGCAAGATTCTTGAACACACTTTTTCAAGCAATATTATGACCTTCTTGAAGATTGAAGACAAGGAGATGCTCTCTCAGCTGTGCTATTTAACTTGGTTTTGCACAGAGCAATGAAAGAATTGAAATTAAGGGGAACTATTGTTTATAAATCCAAACAAGGTTTTGCATATAATGATGACATAGCTCTGATGGCAATAAGTGTGAAGGATCTTAAAGAAATGTTGGCTATCATTAAAGATATTGGGAAAAGAATAGGCCTCAATGTAAATGAAGATAAGACTTGAAAATGTCTTCTTCACAGGACAAACGAGAGCTACAAAACCTAATTATTGGGAATTACGATTTTGAGGGCGTCAGAAAATTTACTTACCTTGGAGTAATAGTAAATATTGAAAATGAGATCTATGAGGAGATAAATCAAAGGGTAATGCCAGGTAACAAGGCCTATTTTGCAAATTTACCCCTCCTTAAATCAACTTTTCTATCCAAGAAAACTAAATTGAAAATTTATAAAACATTGATAAGACCAGTAATTACATATGGAGCTGAGACATGGGTCCTATCCAAACAATATGAAGAAACATTAAAAAGATTTGAAAGGAAAATAATAAGGAGAATCTATGGCCCAGTAAAAGAAGGAGAAACGTGGAGAATAAGAATGAATTATGTAATAAATGAAATATTGGAAGAGAAGGATATAGTTAGGTTCTCAAAGTCATTGTGACTGTCATGGTTGGGCCATGTTGAAAGGATGGAAGAGTATATATTGCCCGAACTGTTAATAAATAGCAATATGGAAGGGAGTAGGAGGAGAGGAAGACAACGCAAAAGATGACTGCAAGATGTTGAAGAGGATCTGAGGACAACGGGTATTGGAAAATGGAGAGAGAAAGCAAGAAGAACCGAAATGTGGCATATAACTGAGGAAGCCAAGGCCGGGCTGTAGAGCTGTGGAAGAAGAAGAAGAATTATGACCTTCTTGGACAGTTAAAACCTCTAATACGGCAGCCGGAAGGGTAGATCTTTCAAAGGGTAAGGCTTGCGCTCTGTTTCGCAAAAAAAACTGATGCGTTATTCCTTGATTTCAAGAAAGCACTCGCCAAGGTTCCACACAAAAACTTGCTTAAATTGCAACCATGCTGGTTTAACAAAAAAATAGTGAATTGGATTCTTGACTTTCTAAGTGATTTCATGCAAAAAGTAGTTATTGATGGAATTAGCTCTGATATGGTAAGAGTGACATCCGGCCTTCCATAAGGAAGCTTGGTTAATGAAGCTTGATGGCTCCCTTTTATTAATTATTTATGTAAAGGTCTCGAGTAAGCAGAACCCTTGTATTATTTGCAGGTTTATCTACCTTGAAAACGGCGAAAATGCTAACTTATCGGACCGAAATAACGTTAACTCGTGGTGCCAGGAGTGAGGGCTAGAACTAAATCTTAGTCAATTCACTGCAATCTACTTCTTGAGGAAGTCATCACACCAACGCTATGTCTACACGGTGGGTGGAGTAAACATACAGTCATCAGACGAAGTAAAATATCTGGCAATTACCTTACCTTCAAACCTATCGTGGAGAACACACATATTAAACATATGTGGCAAAGCCTTACGCTCATTTTCCCAATTATCACACTCATCATACAAATACACTCTCCATTTTGTTCGTCGGAAAACAACTACGCATTTATCCTCAAATGCATTCGCCCTGCTACTTCGCTGAGGTTATACAGGAATTTCACCGTAGGCTCACAGAAGTAAACCTTTCATCAACTGCGTACAGTAGACGTTGCGCATTTACATCTCCTATTAATGCACCAACATTATCCCTACATGTATCTCTTACAATTTTCCATTAAAAAATGTCCGGCAGCCACGGTAACATTACGTATCCTTACTTTGCCTACGCTATGTGTTATTTCAAACCTGTCAACATGACCAATTAACACTAGGAGGACGGGAGTTTCGCACTACCTAGAAGGACGGGCAGAGGTCATTTTGACCCATAAAGTTTTTCAGAATAGGATAGCTACTTTTTTCTCCCTGTACTTTATTTTTCTCCACATATTACATTAAGCAGGCCTAATCTACATTTTATTAGCAATAAAAATTATTTTAACTATTTCATTTGTTTATAGTTAAAATTATTTCAGTTGATCCTCTTCAGCAGTGCTCATCTTATGCTATTCTCAAGCAAAACAGTTAGAGAATAAAGACACCTGGCTGAAAATTGTACACATTTAGATAAATATCCTTTTAATTGATAAATATTATTTTGCGAATCCTTTTTCAAGTAAAAAATATATGAATAAAAAACACATCCATACACATACTTTTACATGTGCATATATTTGGAAGGACGTAAGATCACTTTTTTGATAAAACCTATACATATAGTTATTTTTTCAGCACAGTTTTCGGTAATACTTCTATTGCATTGAGGACATACATTGGTAGTTTTCTTTGTGGATTTTGTTAAAATTTGGCAATGTCTTCTTTGTTGACCCTTTGGGGTATTAGCGTGCGTTTTCCGGGGAGATGAGGGTTTCGATCCCATTGGCATCTCCACCACTTCTTCAGCCAGTCATTGAATATACTTCTTTCTACTTGTTTTGCTATTCGTCACTTCTATCTTGCTATTTCTTATTTGCTATTCATCACTTCTGCTATCCGCCTGGGAGCCACAATCCTTTCCGGCAAAACCCTCCGGTCCTATGAGTACGTAAATGAAGCTCGCCGCCAGCCACTACGGTTGGGATCTAGTACACGGCCACCTGCGATAATCGGAGCCGACGACAGAAAGAATGCATACGGAAGGTTTAGCGAGTTTTTCGGCGTCGGAAAATGTACCCACTAATCCAATACCTACGAGGGACAAAAACAGTAGGCTTCTCTGCTCTCATATGAACCAACACTCATTCCTCCTCTCTTTTGCATCCCACGGAGTGATTTTCCTTATGCTAAAGGATAGGGGATGCGGAAATGATTTTACAACTTCAGCACGGCGCATACTGTAGACCACTTTCAGAAGCAGTGTGCCGACCCTTCGGTGACAAAAAAGGTCTGAGCGATCGCGCATATCTCAGGTCAAAGGTGAGAGGTCAAAACAATTTGCCGAGCGATAGTCAGGACTATCCTTTTCCATTGTCACACCACTGGCCGCTGTAACATCTCCTTCTGGGAATTTACACAATGCTGATCACATTCATATCATCTAACTGTCATATTTTACGCTACATATTTTAATAATTAATACTACGGCAGAATGAAAGTGATATATTTTAAATTCTATTCCTCTGGTGATTTCAATTGTGAGTCAAATTCAATGACGATTTGTAAGTAAAACATTTCCATAATTTTGGTAAGGCGCAACCAGGAGAGCTCCGCTATCGACAATTGGCATTAAAATTAAATATATAAAGGGTTCGAGTACTTATCAAAATGTGCGTTTATATATTTTAGTTTATGTAAATAAATATCACTGATCTAGAGGAGAAGAAAATTGTGAGAAAACTCGACTCCAACAGAAAAAGAAGTAATGGGTCAAAATGACCCATAGCCGTCCTTCTAGGTATAACATCAATTAAAAACTTAAGCAACAACAATTACGAAATTTTCTTTCCATATTAGTGAAATGTAAGTAAAAATGGACAAAGTTACTACATTTAAAAAGAATATAATCATAAATAAGTAGTTAAATTAGATTTAGAACACGTGTTATGGGTTAAAATGACCCATCCCGTCCTTCTAGAGTAAAGAATAAGCATTGCCTTATCATTATCACAAATCGCCTTCATAACATTCTCTTCCTGCTCATTCAGTCCATAGTCCACAGCTAATTTCTATTTCCCTGTAATATGCCTTCTCTAAATAGACAAATGTGTACTAGAATTTCTTCCGGATGTCCATATATTTTTCTAGTGCTTGCTTAAGCGTAAACAGTTGGTCACTAGATCCTCTGCTAGGCATGAACCCGAAATCCAAACCCCATATTTTGTCTTAGAAAAATTCTTCACTTGTTCCATTTATATTTTGCTTAATATTTTTTCCGGATTACTCTATAAAGTAATTGCTTTGCAATTTTTTCAATCGGGCTTCTAACCCTTTCATTTATACAACTGAGAAATCATCTCATTCCTCTAGTTCTTTGGAACAAATGGAAATTTTAAGCATAATCTGTACGTTTATCACCAGGAGTAACTAAGTTGCCTACACCCACGTTTTAGCACTTCACTGGATGAATCCTACGCCTGCAGCCTAACCACTTTAAAATATATTCATATCCATTTTGACCTCACTCCCACTTAGCTTCTCTTCCATATTGATATTCTCGTATATTGATCACAATGTTCATGATCCTCATTGCCTACACCATAATTGTATAATGCTTCTAAGTACACACTCCCTCCAACAGTTCTTGACATCTATCCGTGAAGGCTTCCGCGGAGTCTTTGGCTTTAAGAGACTTGGTTTCCGGGTCTTCCTCCGCGTTTATCCATATTCTTCTGGACAATATATTGCCTGTGTTCCAGCTGGCTTCTTCAGGTCCACCACTTCAGCGGTGAAATTTTGTCCAGAAGGATATGGATAGACGTGGAGGAAGACCCGAAAGCCAAGTTTCTCCAGTTCTCGACATCGCTTGATTCCCAAATCCCTCATCCATTCCCCTGCACTCACCTTCTTTCGCCCATTCTACCCATTCCCAAAATAACGTTTCATTGTCTTCAAAATCCGCACACTTTCTTTCTTTATCTTCTTTCAAAACGATTTCACATTTATTCATGTTCTCTCTGTGTTTATTGCATGCATTACTTTCTCATTCTCAGATTTGGCTGCAAACAATCTCTTATATTCCATTTCTGTCACTCACCGAAAGGTTCAATCATTTACACTTAAAAGCAAAATCTTTAAAATTCCCATCCATCCCTTTTCCGCATACGCATTCTATACATTCTAAGATCATTATTTCAAAATTTATCTGGCATCACTAGCAATAATATAAACAATATATTAGTACCATTTTCCTCTGGTTTAAGGGTTGAGAATCCTCAATCATTCATCCATATATCGTATTCTCACTTTGTTGTCCAACAACCTCTCCACTTTTACCCTAATTTGCTTAATCACCCCACTACTCCTTGCTACCCAAGTTCTACCCAGTTCCACTTTAGAGGCCACCAAATAGTTGTCTGTCCCACATTTATCTCTCCTAATGACTGACTATGTTTTTATGAATAACCCTCTGAATGTCTCTTCATACATGATGTTTCAATTGTGATCTTGCATTTCGCTTTTTTCTCTGCATACATACGTATTCTCTTGTGGGTTAAACATTTATTTTGTAAAAGCAATTCTATTCGAAGCATACATTTTCCGAGTTCTCACCGTTTATTATTCACATTAGGTTCATCAAATGGCCCAACTACTACCTCAGATGAATCCCGTCTCTTATCAACCCAGCAAATCATGCCGTCTAGTAGAATTATTCTCTCACCAGTGTCACATTCACCTTTCTTAGTTTTCCCCAAAAACTCATGTCTCACTTTCTCATTCTATATCCAGTGTTGCATGATATTCTACAATTACGGGGATCGGGTTGGTGTGGAGAGTACCAGCCTCTCATCCCCAGGACCGGAGTTTGAAGCCCTGAAGTGGTAGCATTTTTATTCGAATCCCAATTTCTACTCGGTTGCATAGTGGAGAGAACGTCAAGTACGTCTGCGTCTGTCGTTAGACGTTAAACCGTGGTCACCTTGTCACCTTTCGTTAAGAGCAGGTTAATACCGACGGCTATCTTTTCTTCTTCTTTCCTCTTTTCCCCAAGTAATCCTTCTAAACCAGCGTATTCATGCTGCTGCAAATGACCTCATAGTCATTTGCACCAATGCAAATCCCACACATTCACGTCCCTAAATAACCATCCGACCACATCTTTTTAAATACATATTTTCATACGCATCCAGAACAATCTATGGGATACTAACTGGCACTTCCTTACCTTCAGCTGCTCTCTGTCATATAGGATCCGTTACAACTTGACTACCGTGTCCACAACCGTCAACTCTTGACCATGATGCCAACTCACCGGTATCAACTAAAATTTTCCTGCTCCTTGCGCTTAGTTTCACATTCACAAAACAATTTCTCTCATTTTTATTTAATTTATCAACTCGCACTCCTATCCATACATTCCTCTCACATTGAAAGTACCGATGGGTGCGCAGATGAACCATCCCTATGGAGCTTCCACCGCCCATCATTTACTTTTTCCATCCGATGCTACGTAAATTTTGACTAGAGTATGCAAGGTTGCCAGCCTTTTCAGTACCCGCGCCACGAGCAGCTTTCCTTGCTACTAGTTAGGGCGCTCTACCTGGCAGTTTTGGCACTATTTTGCCAATATGCCACGAAAGAAACCAAATTTTATTAACACCCTAGTCCCGCTCTCACTATCATACTCATGCTTGGATCCCTTCAAAAAGGACAACCGTTGCCTTTGAACCACTGCTTGGAAGTATATGACGTGAACTAACAAAACGGGGCGCATTTGGAAGTAAAGGAAGAAATATAATGAAGCTAGGCTCTCCGCCATACTATTTTCATTACTGCTGGGTTACCGTATGCCAATATTGTATTTATTTTTTTCTTACTCGTCAGTTATCATAAGCCATCCCAATATGTACGTGTTAGTGCTGGGGGTTGGTAGATGTTGTTTCTATTCTATAGCTATTTAAAATGCGAAATAATTTAGCTCAATTCTGTAGCCTTTTTCTGTTTTTCCTCACAATACCCAGTATGTTAGTAATAAAAGTGCTCATTTCACGGTAGCCATTAAGTAGGCTAGCTTAATACTGGATGGCCTTTCTCCATGACACACCTAACAATTCTTGATTTTATTGAACATATGGAATTTTTAGATGAAAATATATAATATCAATGGCAATTTCAGTGCATATATATTAAATCTTTCATCAATTTCACGTAACAATAACTTAGGTACTACTTAAAAACAGTTGATAAAAGCTGGGATATCTCTGCCAGGATTGCGTCTAAATAACAAAAAATCGAGAAAAAGGCAAAGTAATGCAATAAATAATAGCTGCTTTATATGGAGCGTGTATAGAAGAATCGGAAGTTTAAAAAAATATTAGTAGATACATGCAAGCTTAGGTTATTTCCCTAATTCCCCTATTTATGTAATTCCCCTAAGCAAGCATCTTAGATATTAAACATTTTTCCCATAAATGTGTTCAAATGAAATCAATAACGCAGAAATCTTTTTTACGACTTTGTGCAAGGTAATAAAAAACGTCCCCATTTAAAAACACTCACCTATAACAAAGCTTTGGTTAGTTTTAATTGATTGTAAAAAATAATCCTGAAATACTAAAATGATTTCTGAGATCCTGTTGCAACGAATTGTTTTAATGTTGGCTGAAACAGCACTCTATTAATAATTCCGGTTTCGTAGTTAAAATTAAAGTGGAATTTATCTTCTTATGCGTCCTCTTCAATTTTAATCAAAATTCAATTTCAATCGCCGGTTCCATCACAATGGAAAATGTAGTTATCATCACACATTTAGTCGAAATTAGGGGTTTTCGATATTTTTCTATTCTAAATAATTCCCATAAGGCCTACATTTTGTTGCAAAAGTATAAAACATAAAATACACCATTATTAATTAGCATCTGAATCGCCATGAGAGATTTTAACTCTTGTAGGTAGGACGATAGTAATTGTAAGTACAGAATTTTCGGAAACTGCGGAAGAAATATATGACAGTATACATTCCGATTTAAATTATTGAAGTATTTTTCAGATAATCTGGAAATAATTAAAACTAATTTTTATTTTAAAATAAGGGATTCATGTAATTAAGGGCCTTCAGCAAGCAAACAAGTATAATGACTGCCCACTATAGACAATTCAACATTAAATTGAAATTGGCCATTATAATTCATTCATTTAGCATGAGAGTGCATTCAAAATATCCAGAAGTTAGAAATAGAATATTTTCTCCTTCAAATTTTTGAAAAATATTGCTGAGGTTATTATTAGTCTCCTCTCACAGGTCATGAGTTCACGTGTGCATAAAATAGTGTACAATAGTGGAAGAAAGAAAGCGCTATACCCTTCTGCAGAAATTATGCTCACAATGCATCTGCATCTTACTTCGGGTCTCATAGGTGCCTAATGTAATTTTTTGAGTTTATTCTGAAAATTTACTGATGAAATATAAAACTATCATGCAGTTTTTGACTCTTAAACAACCAAGGAGCAATAGATTAACTCATCAGTTTCAGGCCTCGGAGGCTGCTCTGTCTACAACGTGAATTGTAGTTTCCATCCGAATATTCATCCCGATGAACTTACTTCCCATGAATTCATTAATAACTCAAACGAGGCCCCGTTTGATTTACGTCCTCGATGTGCGTGGGCACGTGTCTTCGGTAAACATTTTTGTTTCCCTAATAATGGACGTTTTGGTGGAGTGGGGGCGTGTCGCATGGGAGGGCAGTTGGGGGGTTGAGGAGGATATTGGCGTTGGGTCATTCCAGCGGACACCGAGCGCTCCCCGTCCCCGGCACCACGGACCGGGAAGGAAGGGGGAAAAAAAGTGCGGAGTCGCACCGAGGAGCAGAGTAGGCGCCGGGCGCCTGCGCCGCCGCCGACGCTGAGCGGCGCTTCTTCCTTCTTCCACGCCCCCTTGCCTCGAGTTGAGCGATGGCTTTATCGCTCGCCCGCTTTCGTTTGCCGGAATACGAATCTCTCCGCCCCCCTCCGCTTCCCATCTAGTCTCCCCCTCTCTCTCTCACTCACTCCTCCCACTTACCTTCCCACCTCAGCTCCACCTTCCTCCACCAACACCCCCTCTATTCATCCATCCATGCCTCCAACCTCGCCCTCGCGAATTAAAACTGCACCGGATTACCTGCTGGGTAAACTGAAATATTGGTGATGCGGACCTTGGGATAAGAGAACCGTAAACTGACGCCCGTCACGGTTAGGTAGGTAGGTACCAGCATTGTGCATAAATAAGCTTTCACTTCCGAAAGGCAACAAAAGGGAAATGAAAGTTTTAGCTCTGGACTAATGGCTCGCGGCTTAGTATGCAGTGGCGGACTGCCTCGAAACCCCTTCTTACAAAAGCTGATAAAATGGTGAATGGCGCGTAAACGAGAATGGACGTAACATTTCTAATTATTTCACCAAACTCCATGTCGTGCACTAAATAATAATCTCTTCAGCATTACGCTGCTCTTGTACAAGCATGTTTCAGTGATCTGGAAAAATATTTACCAGAGTGTTTTTTGCAATTGACGTTGTAGTTTCGCAGTGTGCGGGCTATGGCTCCATGGACATTCTCCAAATACCTTTTTTGTGTCTCAAAGCTCCAGAAAGCGATACTGGATCTAATATTTTGCGGCAAGTGTAAGGCATAACAGTGTAGCTCAGCGGTATAAATTCACAGCTCTTGATATTTTGATGTCTCTCTTCAAACACATTTTTATACAGACTATAAATGAAATTATATAATCATTGTAAATTTACCCCAAATATTTCTACAACATGATATAGTTTACATAATAAAAACAATTTGAAAACTACTGTTTTACAAAGTATAAACTTTTCACGGGAAAGTAAGGACATTTCACAAAATATATTCCCATTCAAATGGTTGACGAACACTTTTAAATATAAATCGCTTGTGCCTTAGCGTTAAAATGATACCAATAATTTTTGAAAAATGAGTATTGGACATATTTGAAAAGAGATTTATATGCACACTCTTTGTTTAACTTTTAATTAGAACTTTCCAGCTGCGCAATATAACTTTCACGAAATATTCGGGTGAAACTTGAAATACTTCTCTTCTAAAACAACCTTCTCATCTTCAACCTCAAGTAATCATCTCAAATTATTATTATAATTAACGGACTAAAACCTATTAAATAAAAATCCTGTATTCACCAAATTTAGTACGTATCTGATTTGGTTGAATTTGGACGTGTGATTATGGCCTTGTTTTTACTTTGTATGAAATAGAAGTAATTTTAGAAGATTGTATATAATGGGTTGAGCCATCAGTTTAATTCAAATGTATGCTATTCATTTTATTTATCACTGATATCAATAATATGCTAGGTGAAAAGGTGAATTTTTGCCTTAGAAGGAATCATCTCCGAAGCACTTATTGTAAGATCGCTTCCTAAGCGCTTCCTAAGCACTTTACATTTGCCTTTGAATTTTCTGTATTGATAAAGCCATAATGACGACCAGATAACTATGGAACCTAATATTGTTAAATACGAATAGCAGTAAGTATACTTTATCAAATTTTACGCTGCTCATGATTTCCAGTGCTAGTGCTAATAATACGTCAGGTAATCTACGCGAAGTAGATAGTGATGAAAATTCATTCAAAGTTCGCAATTGCTCAGTATAGTAAAACATTTTATTGTGATTGATACAAAAATACGTCATGAAGTTTTGTATTTCCGTCAATTTTTCTGTTCCCGCTTCATTTTGTTGAAATAGTTTAGTAAACTGTTTTTGTAAGTTTAGATATGAATATTTGAAACATTGTTAGAAACATTTATGGCATACTTCGCAAAGTTTTCATAGTATATGCCAACTTGAAATAAGTAGTGGAATCACTTCACTATTCCCGAGGGGAAACTTCGCATTGGAGAATGATAGCATGAATTAAAATACAACTTAAAAACAATATTTGAAAAGAAAAAGATTCTTGAAACTGGAAAATGTGATAAAAGGTAATATTTATAAATGAGATTTCAAAAGGTGGCAGTAAACCACAGCTGGCGCTAATCTGCGGGGTATTTTTCCAGAGAAGCGGATGTATGTTTTTAAAAAACTGAGGGCATTAATACCATTTGTCTACAGCTTTTGATGTTTTTTCTTTTCATGTAACGATACATTTTAGCATTGGAGATCTATGTCTTCCCATGCCTGTATGACCTGATAGAACAACGATTCTAATAACAATAATAATCAATTTGCAAAGGCGGAATTTTGCACGGGTGATAATAACTATTCCGTCTTTATTTGAGTAAATTTTGCACGATTCAATCCTTTCGTTCAATAAATTAATTACAAATCACAGAAACAAAATATGGCTAGGATGGTGAAAAACCTACCCAGGCGGAACTAGAGCCCACGAGCTCAGCACTAGCAGGAAAGGACTAGCCGCCACCGTGGCTGGAGGGTAACTTTGCTGCATTTATATTCCAACAAAGCGCATATTTCTATTGGCTTATCAATTGTATGTATTCCATGATATATCTTTTCTTACGGGCAAAGGTTCCTATATTGATTTCGGAATATTTGTTAACATATTTTTAACGTCACTTGAAGTTAATATATTTTTAACGTCGCTTTGTATACCTGCGTTTCTAGCTTTATTTGTAACTTTATTTTTAACTGCACAATGTACATATAAATAACTATGATTATTATGATTTCAGCAATCGTTTTGCGGCAAATATTATTGAGTTTTATGTATCTCCGCCCTTTACTGAGTTATGTCTTGTAATCCCTAGGGTACCTATTTGCAGCTTTTTATAGTTGAGTATTTATGTGAGTACCTACTCATTCAAAAGAAATGTATGCTATTTGTGAAATAATGAGCCTTATATCTTGTTATTATAATATAGTTCTGCATGGTAGGCATGAAGCTCTAAAATATTTTAGTATCATCGTATTTTCTACAACCTAAATACTACCATTATTTTCACCTTCATTAAAAGGTTCAACATCAGCACTGTGGAAAGGTACCCTTAATGGATTCGCATAGAGAATATGCGTGTCAGAGATATCTTGGATACTGGCATTTCATTTTAAATACCCTATGAAATGAATACAAAGTACTGCTATTATGAATCTTATATTAAGAAAATATGGTAAATTACTAGCATCTATTTATGTCTGTGATTGCTTCCTCATCTATTGCGTCTTAGCTCACCAGGACGATGATTTTGAGGATTAGTAATATTGAAATCGGATCGCAAAACGTTGTAACAATTATGAGGTGTATTTAACGCTGTGGATATAGAGGAAGCTATGTTTTACTAGATTTATATTTCAGTAGCAGTAATAGTTAAATTCATTGGAGTGATTTGCAATAGACTTCCAGCAGTTAGTTATTGCACCACTAAGGAAATTTTCTTAAACGCCTGGTCTCTCCTTGCTGAGAAAATTTATGTTATGAAGCTAGGAATCTATTTAGGGCTATTTATGTTGAGCATGGTGTTATTGCCTATAAAATAATATTTTACCTCTTTATGTTTTTTTCTGCTTCTATTGCATAGTTAAATCTCAGACTACCAAGGTATTTAATATATTTTCACTACCTTGTGGGTTAATTTCGTTACCCCACGTGGCAGTCAAATCTATTTTATAAATATTGTACTATATATTGCAGACACTTAAAATCATGTTTACATAACCTATATCACCTGTATTTACGATTTAGAACATGTTTTCTAAAAAAATATGTTTCAAAATATTTTAAAACAATATAAATTGTATTTTTCACCTCTAATATAACTTTCATTAAAATAAAGCACATAAGAAAGGATGAATTGCTTATTCACAGGTCTTACATTTAGCTCTCACTTCTCCAATAGGATCTATTTTGGAAGCTGGATTTTTGCACTTGTAACACATCAATTTTGTATTTCTGTCCTTTTTGTGTTCATGCACGTAATACCCATTCCATGTGTTTATTTTCAACATTTTATCCTCTTACACCACCGTAGGTTCACTCTGGATTCCTACCATTTCCATAGATAATAAAATGCTTCGATGCTGGCCTGTAAGATTATTTGCCCGACTGTGAATGTGAGGTAGAGCAAGTTTAAGGGCATTTATGTGGACGAATAATTTTGCCTCCTCTGGCCTCTATTTTGAAATTTAGGATTTTTTTCTATCGATATAATATTTGCATTAGGGTAGCGATATCAACTAACTTAAGAAAGAGTCGTAATGATCGGCCACATATTTTCTGCACGCAATTATATTCGGATGTCATTATTTCTCCTAAAACACTCCTCCCTTTGCTACATTGTAGTGTACAATCATCTCAGGTTTCCTATTGACGTAATCTACTGTTTCTTTCTCATAATGTTGACTAGATTGTAGAATTACCATATTTTTTGGTGTATATTATACCAATGTTTGAGAAACCAAAATTGATGATTTTACATCTCTCGTATTATTGGCAAGGAATTATTTTAGAATTTTACTTTTATTTGGGCTTATTGTGCCGGCCATTGTCAACATTTACTTGTAGCAAGGTTCAGAAAGGAGGAATAGTTGTAAATAAATTATTTGTTGCAATCCCTTGACAGAATCTAAAATATGGCTTTGCCAATTCTAAGACTACCCTCATGTCCTGATTTACTTCTATCCTCTTTTCCATTATCACCTGGTGAAAATTTGCATATGGCAGACATAGGAACTTTTTGCACCAGTGTGTACCCACCAGTATGTAAAAGGGCATTTCCTCTTAAACTCGCAAGCCGGTATTCCATTGTCAACATTTCATTGGGACTATTATTTTGAATGCATGCTTTAGAAAAGAGAGTCATCATTTCTCTGATAGCCTTATGTTTACCCTGAGTTCTTCACATTATTTCTTTACGTGTTTCAGAGTTATCAAAAGTAATTAGGGTAATAAGAATTTCACATCGTGTTCTAGACATACATGCAGTGAAAAATAGTGACTGAAAAGCCGAATTTAGGGACAATAACTCAGAGATATGGATGTAATTTCCATTAATCCCCCCAAATTAGGATTGCGGTAAATCAACAAATTTCTTGGGGGTTTGTTTCTAACTAGGTTCGCTGTTTCTTTAGATTAGCAGTATTGTGTGCAAAGTTCATACGCTTGGCATTCATATTTGTGTACCTACATACAACGCTAATATTATTTGGTGAAATGAAAAGATTAAAAGAATCATAATCTGGAGAAATAACTTTGCTTGCATTAGTCAAACCAGGAGGGGAACGCAATATATTCTGCACCTACCTTTGTCCTCTACGGATAGGTTCCTTTGACCAATCCATACCATGCTTGGAGGTAAACAATAGTACATTTTGCATATAACCGTAAGAACACTCGCTCACATCACATGGATAATGCTCAGTAATTACTTCATTAGGGATCTCATCTTCTTCGTCCACATTATCTTTTTTCTTTTTAACTTCCTACATCTCCGAAGAAAACCTGGTCACTAGGTAAATTGACTGGATCATCCAAACAATAGCTTCTCTATTTCTTCCTTAAATACAATGTTTGTCAGCCAAAACTCTATCCACAATTACACATAGTCTTGGAATAATTGTAAAGAAATTGGAAAATATGTAACACGAAATATTTAATTTCTAAATATCTGATTATATGCAAACAACGTTGCTCCATCGTGTTGAGATTTCTCGAAGGGTAACAAGTTTTACCACTGCTGCATGCACTCAGCATGCTTCATTCCGAAACGTGAAAGATCTCATAGGGACGAAGTCTCACAGACTAATAGAGTTCCACTTTTTATGAACTGACTACAGAGATGCAGTAACCATTTGTACTAAATTTTGTTTCACCGTATAGCTTCTGACATGATCAGGAGAGTCAGTGAGTTGTATGAAATTAGTGTAGTTCATAAAATTGAAACTGCTGAAAAGTAGCGCAATTCTTCTATAAGGCATGCCCTATAAGGCTACAAAATTGCTTACTTTGCGTATGTTGTAGTTGATAATTATTGTTTCTCATTTGATACTCATACGTTCCACCAAGAAGACAGCCTTGTAATGTTCCGTATGCACCTGCCTTATCCATGTGATGTGGTACCTTCAGCAGCTTTTTATCTTATGATCTTCACTATTCTGATACGACTCCTCGATGTCCAGGCTTATATCAAAATATATCTAGCGCAACAATATTTACTACCGTCATGATTATTGCAACTCTGTAGTCACTTCACAAATGTGTGTCTGAGATTCTTCCCACTCACGTTTTCCGTATTTCTAAGTCTATGATACTGATAGAGTTTGGTTTGATACTTGGTTTTCCCTAGCGCTAACACTTCAGTAAGCCCCGACGATATTACGTCAAGGTAAATAGCACTACTAGATCTTACATTGGATATTATATGATTCGTAAAAAGTGTTATTAATTCAAGATTGTAAGAATCCATTTAAGTATTGTAAAATGTTCAATATATCATAGAAAACAGTGATATTCTCTTTAGAAGCACACTCCAATACAAGCCTAATGACTAATTTTTCATGTTATTCATTCGGCCCACAATCCTCTTAATATTTAATTTTACTGGCCGATTATTATGACTCATTTGAGTGGATTTTTTATGAAGATGCGTTGATACTTTCGTTATCAACAGAGGTAAACTGGTACTCCAAAAAACTTTCTGCTAAGTATTTAATAAGCATTAAAATAACGAAATATTTCTCCGCATAAGTTATAAAATTTTTATTTGGTTTTGTTTGGAAAAATAAGTTGTAAATTCATCCAAGAACTATTACTATGAAACATAAAATCCCACAAAAAATTAAGGTTATTTTTCAGGGTGTCCATATCAATCTCTCCGTTGTATAGCACCATGGAGCTAACGTATTTGCATTCACATAACGCATATGCTGGGATGGCTGAGTCCTCTATATTAATTTTCTTGGTTTGTACATCCTCATTCCCAACTTTGCACTGCGGGTATTCCGTCTTTGATGTACTTATTTGAATAGGTAGCTTGCTAACCTTTGGTGCCATGTCAATATTTTTATTAGAGCCTCATTATTACTCTCATCAGGTATCAATAAATCATCAGCGAATGTAAAGGTGTCTCTTCCTGTATTTCTTCAGTAATTTTATCTATTATTAGAATAAATAGGCATGGGCTCAGTATCGAGCCTTGATGCAGCCTTAATTCTACAGTGTTAGTTCTTAGTTTCACCTACTGCGGTTACAAAGGCTGTTCTTTTAGCAGCACATACATCTGTAATAATGTCCACATACTTTTCAAACACTGTATGTTGACCAGAAAAAGTATAGCTATTTTATTTAGTAACAGACGATTAATACGTAGGCAAAATGAACAATATTAGCTACTGTGGGGAAAGAAAAAGTTAAGAATTGAGTGCAGCAAGGATATGCTCCATCAACAAATATTTTCAACATTTAAATTGAAAAAGTGACAAAGTAATAAGAAGAAACATTAAAAATAGGATCATGCGTACATGGAGAGGCAGGATGTTACGATTTCCTGATGTAGCGACAATTATGGCCGAGAAAAAAAGGTTTCCCGAGAATGCTAAACTTTATGGTGAAAAATACACAACACTACTGCTTGAAGGCCAATGGAAAGAAAACCAAGACTATGATTTGTGGAAAAAATTACTAAGAACGAATCACCGTCAAGCTTAGTGTAAAAATTGGGGCTAATAGAAGAATTTTTCCACGAAAAAGTAGGTCCTTAATTGGAAACAACAAAAAAGCCACTGGAAAAGCCAGAAATATAGATTGAGAAAGATAGCCGAAATAAACAAGTTATTCTACCAAGAGACGAATCCATTAAAGCTAGAAATGCAAGACTGGAAGTAAGTACTTCATCAAAACATATATTGATAGACTAGCCTGGGGGCTGGCTAGAAAGGGGTACACGCTACGTAAGTGTTTGATAATGTTAGTTCACATAAGTTTCAGTGTGAAATAAATACTACTATTTCAAACCTGTTATACATTTCTAAAGATAAAGAAAGCGACTAAATACAGATTCATTATCGTATCGATAGGTGCATAAAAACGGACCGACCCGTATTGCCGCATATCAATTTTTGCTCTTTTCCTTTCTAATTTCTTTTCCCTATGTCCTTTTTCTCCCTTATTCTCTTATGTTTGGTGCTATAGCATCACTTGGCACTCGCACTGGTAGCAGTTTTCTGGGCAGTAAATATCTAATTGATGGGTAAATATCTAATTAATCATCCTTTTCAGACATATTGCAGAGTGCATATTCACTAATTTTTCATTCATATCTACACTTCATTAAGTTTATCCCTAAGTATTGAAGAACTTTCTTCTCGTAGACTAAATATAGTGTAAATTTCCGGGGAAAGTATTCCCTGCAGAAAGGATACACATGTTCTGAAGGGTAGGAGCCAGACGAAAGGTTGTTCCGTTATAGTGTTACGTTAAAATACCGTTGAGTGACGTGGGAATATCTGTCAAATATCACTTCCTAGAATATGAAAGTCATTCACAGAGAATTGATTGGCTACTATGGGACGCCGCCCAAAAGGGCGGATGTCGTGCCCGGCAGCGTGGGAGGCAAGGCCTCCGCGGTCTCCAAGGCCTTGGAACGTAAGGACCATGATGAGAGCCGGGAAGCTTGAAAATATTAAACAGGAAATGGAAAAAGGAAAAATAGATGCTTTGGGATTGTGCGAGATGAGATGGAAGGATAGCCGAGACTATTGGAGTGATAGCTACAGGGTAATCTATAGTGGGGAATATGAGAGTCAACGTGGGGTAGGTAGGGTACTGCTCACAAAATTGGGGCTGAGGGTGGTAAACATTGAACAGGTGAGCGACAGGATACTAGTGGCAGAAATAAAAGCACGCCCGACGAATTTCGTACTGGTCTAGGTATACATGCCTACGAGCAACCATAGGGAGGAAGAGGTGGAAGAGGTGTACGAGCAAGTAGAAGAAATAATTAGAGAAGTGCCGGGGAAGAAAAACCTGATAGTGATGAGTGACTGGAATGCAGTGGTGGGAGAAGGGAGGGACGGATTAGAAGTCGGAGGGTTTGGGCTAGGAAGAAGAAATGATCGCGGTGAAAATGCAGTTGCATTTTGTTGAAGAAATAAATTAGTAGTGACAAACGGTTAAAACAAAGCCCCAGGCGTAGGTACACATGGAAACTTTCGGGTGATACTGGGAGGTAACAAATTGATTATATAATGGTAAGGCAGAGATCTAGGAACAGTGTAAAAAACTCGCGTAGCTATCCCGAGGAGGATGCGGACTCGGATCACAACTTGGTGATAATGAAGTGTGCAGTTAGATTCAAAAGGCTTTGTGAAGGTAGGAAGATAAGGAGGTGGAACCTTGAAGAATTGAAAGGGTGGAAAAGGAGGGAATGCCAAGAGCTGGTAGAAAAGAACATAGGCAAAGTAAAGCGGATGGGAACAATAGAGAGGAGATGGGAAATTATAAAAACAGGCATTGCAGGAGCGGCAGAGAAAACAATAGGAACGTTGGAAAAGAAGAGGGTTAAGAAGCAGTGGGTTACGGAAGAAATGATAAAGAAAATGGAGGAGAGAAGGATATGGAAAGCCGTCAACACCGACGTAGGCAAGAGGAAGTACGAGGAATTGAATAATAAACTCAGGCGAGTGACCAATCAAGCAAAAGAAAAGTGGTGGAAGGGACAATACGAGGAAATGGAAAAGCTGCAGGAGGTGGGAGGAAGTGGGCGCTTTGTACGCCAAGGTGAAAATAATATCGGGTGGTAAGAGAGGTCAAACGACACCAAAGGTTAAGGACAAAACAGGGAAGATATTAATCGAACAGGATGATATCCAGGAAAGGTAGAGATAATACGTAGAGGAGCTATATGACAGCGAGAATAGACCCTTGAGCCTAGATCTAGAGGATGAAGGATCAATAGATAAGGATAACCTCAGAACAGAGTTACTTGACAGCGAAATAGAGAGGGCATTAAGAGGGACGAAGGGTAGAAAAGCCGTGAGGACCGATAACCTACCTTCGGAGCTACTGAAGAACCTAGGTAGCAAGGGGAGAAATTCGTTTTTTGAACTTATTCGCAGGATCTACGAGGAAGGAGTATGGCCAGAGGATTTCGTGAAAACAGTATTAATACCTATCCCGAAGAAGAAGAAAGCGTCAGAATGCGGGGAGTATAGAACAATCAATTTAATTTCGCATGCGGCAAAAGTCTTGCTTAAAATACTAAATATAAGGTTGGAGAGCAGAGAAAAATGCTATTTAGGCGATGACCAATTTTGGTTTAGGAAGGGGAGGGCAACCACAGACGCGATTGCGGTAATGAGGGCACTTATAGATGGAAACATAGAGCATAATTAGGAACTTTTCAATTGCTTTTGAGATTCCGAAAAGGCTTCTGACAGTGTAAACTGGGAGAAACTAATGCAGATACTGGAGAAAATAGGAATAGATTGGCGTGATAGAAGACTCATCCAAAACTTATACATGGAGAAGAGGGCTCAGGTAAGGGTAACTGAGGGTGAATCAGGGTGGGCAGTTATAGGTCGCAGGGTGCGGCAAGGGTGCCCGTTGTCGCCTTTGCTTTTTAACATCTATGCCGAGGAAATTGTTAGAGAGGCATGGGATGAGCTAGATGTGGGAATGAATGTAGGAGGCCAGCGGATAAAGTCGGTTAGATTCGAAGACTACCTAGCATTGGAAATGAAGTGCGAGAAATACAGGATGAAGATTAATAATAAGAAAACAAAAGTAATAAGATTCTCTAAGACAAAAAAGCGAGGCTGGTGATAAGAGTAGGAAGTCGCAAACTGGATCAAGAGAAACAATTTAATTACTTGGGTAGTACGCTAGTAGAAACAGTGCATAGTAGCAAATACATTAGGAGGAGAATAGCGCTAGCGAAGGAAGCGTTCAATATAGAAGGGAGCTGATAACGGGAACCCTAAGTAAGGATGTAAAAATGAGGCTGGTGAAGAGCTTGATATGGAGTGTGGCATAGTATGGGGCAGAAACGTGACCTAGAGAAAGGAAGACGAAAATATGCTAAAGGCTTTCGAAATGTTGGAGTGGAGGAGGATGGCGAAGGTGCGTTGGACGGAAAGGAAGAGAAATGAGGAAGTGCTTGACATGGTGGGCAAGGAGAGGAAACTTATAGATGAGATAAGGGGAAGGCAGGGTAGGTGGCTGGAAGCGGTAATGAGGGGCGATGGTTTGCTGAAGGCCGTGAAAGAGGGTAGGATGTTGGGTAAGCGGGGAAGGGGATGGAAGAGAATAGGTTTTATGGACGGGATGAAGAAAGGTAGGACTTATGCTGAGATGAAGAAAGAAATACTAGAGGTAGAAAGGGCACGGGACATGTAAGAGTTCGTTGGATATTATCTGACTTTCATCATTACCTACCTCTAACCGGTAGTTAACCGAGGGATGAATGAAAGGCAGAAATTTGCATGCATTGCTTAAATCGTTCCCCCCATGCAGCAAGGTATTTGGTATAAGATGAGACGCTAGTCTCAATCTCGTATGACAAAATAAAGTCATTCAACCATCTACGAGGATATTATGTATTTATTATTCGTTAGTTAATCCACGTATTTGATGATTGTTTTCTCCCACCCACACGAAATTTATTGTTAATATTATTGCGCTAATAATTATTCTAATTGAGTTTTATATCACTGATTTTGTTTATTTGCTGAATTTTTAGTATTAAACGGGGATGTAGGCATCCGTCGACGGACTCTTGGCGATGAACAGTTACGGTACTACTCTGTGTCTATTTAAATAAATACAAGACTATAATTTATAATTAACACAAGACAAACAGTGGAGAATTAGATCCCTCAGAGCATCAACGTAAAGCACTTCTATTTCTCTTAGGGTATTCTTATTCACACCATTAACCTTTATCTTCCACGAATCCGGATAATTATTGAAAGCCTGACTTCACATTTATGGCTTTTGACAAAGGAGAATGTTTTACCATAGCTCATTGAAATATCTTCTGATACAACGCCAGCATAAAATGTGTGGAAGATAAGTTATGAGACTGGTAACAATTCGGGCATTACGACAACACTACGGGGACATTCTTTACAAGGCATGTTGTTTAGTCTATCTCAGAAATATAGAATTGTTTTGTGATGTGACACGACAAATAGGATAGAGAAATTCCGGGAAAAAAGGAACGTCAAAGTTCGTGTTAAACTGTGTTCATCCGCGACTTGTAGTCTTAAGGCCGTTTTACACGGTACGTTTGTTTGTATAAACTCTTCCGTGAACTCTTGCATGAGGCAAAATGTATCGTGTAAAGTGGCAAATTGTATGAACGCTTGTGAGTATGTCTCAATGCCTGAACGGAAAATAGAACCTGTTCTAATTTCGTTGAGACAAACGTACAATCTCACGTACATTAGTTTGTAAAAAATCTTTCATCGTGTAAAACAGCCTTTAGTCTGACCTATGAAAAGCTTAACCGTGAAAATGGGGAGCATTCCTTACCAAGGGCTCAAGTTCTTCAGAAGAGGCACAAAGCATTACCGTGTGTCGAGAAACAGTGAAAGGTGAACTTCGCTCAGGGAGGCTTTCAACTTCAACACCTGACGACAATGTCGAAGGACTCTTGTGAATTCAGACCGTCACCTAACGCTAAGGATGATGAGCAGGTAGTTAAATTTGAACAGGTTCATCTTTCTTCAGATTTTCATTGGCATGAAAAATGTGTTTTCCAAGATAGTGCGACCGTAACTAGGCCCCGTGCCACACGGCCATGTCAATTAACGAACGATCTTCTGACCAAAAAATAAAATGCTGTGTCTCCCCAACATCTTTATTCCCCAGATCTTCGTCCTTGCGACTTCTTTATTCTACAAGCCAAAAAACGTTTTCAAGGGGCCTCAATTTGGGACTAAGAATAACATCAACACAAGTGAGCGTGACGAAGGAGCTAAAGGCCATCCCGATTGAAGTCTTCCAGGAGTATTAACAAGACTGGGAATAACTCTTCCGCCGGTGTATTGCTGACCAGGGGAACTACTTTGACGGAGATAACATGGATGTATAAAAATAAAGTAAAAAATAGGTGCTTAAAAAATCAATCTCATTACTTTTCTGCCACACCTCGTTCGTTATTACATTTCTTTTAGCAGAGTTGCAAAGAAATTTTCATAATGAAAGTTTCAAACCAGGGGTAATACCATAGTCTATACTGTCTCATGAAGTCATTTTATTTTCCCGATATAGACTTGCAGCGCATCTAGTGCCACACACCCCTGAGGTGGCTTGCAGGGTATTTTGTAGATGTGGTGGTAAACGTGTATAACTACTTAGCGTACTGAGTACATAAGGGTTATCTTTCTTGAATGGCGCTACACTTTATGTAATTTATACTTGCGACACGTCTCTTAAGGTAGTTTGGGCGAAAAATCACTTCACCTAGAATTTTATGAATTTGGTCTCATTTTAAAGAAACAACTCTCGTCTTTCCCATGATAGAAAAATATCAACCCCTTGCCGAACTACTTTTCGAGCAATTTGCCTGTAAACATAAGCTTAATTACATGGGATAGATTATGGCTGAGCGCTCCAGAGGGAGGATATTGAAGGAAACAGGAATTTATAACACCTAGATTTCGTCAAAAAACTAACGGTGTATAGGTTGCATGTTTTCTCAACTTTTTATTTTAAAAAATTTATTACTCACCACAGTAACTTTTACAGAATCTCAAAAAAACCTGCCGGTTTGAAGGGCTTTTTCAACCGTTCGGCTGGAAAAAATGAGTCAAGTTAGAGACTTGTGTAGCTTTATTTATTTAATTACCGAGATTTTTGGTCATACATAACTATATCTTTGCGGAATTAATGCTACAATATTTATTTCGTACTTCTTACAGACGCTGAAATCAAAGAATAAAATTTGAATATGGTCTCCGCTATGACTAGGGATCTATCTCGCTCAAACCACCATTTCTCTGGTCGATGGGCAGTCGAACTTGATAAAAATATGTTACTATTGCGTTTGTTCGCTCTTGTTATCCAATTCAAGAATTATTGATGATAGATTTCATGAATTATGAGCAATACAGTAAATGTAAATCAGCGACAGATGCAGTAAAGTCATCCGTAGAGTTTACCAAACTATGATCAAAACCTGGTTCGTTCTCCTAGCTTTTTAAGCTTACGTGTTTGTTATGAAAACAACGTGGAATTGTATAGAATAAGTTCACGAAGTCTTCTATTTATGTAAAGTTCAAATTTGGCTTAATTTTAAAATTAGTTATCTCATCCAAAACAAAATATATTAGATAGGTTATAGTTTTGTTTTGCGCTTCACTGAATACTTGTTGAAAGTGCAAAGTAATTTCGCTATTTCCTATAGTGAAGAGTCATTTATTCACCCACGTTTTCTTAAATGGTAAGAACTGTTGCTGATATTATTGTGACAGTTGTTCTCAGCATGCAAAAATTTAAATTGAAGTCGGAAGCACAATTATGAATTGTATTAATGAAGCATATTTAACCTCACGACTTATCTCAGGTAAGTATTTTACCATCCATGCTTCGGTTATCAGTCAAGCCGTAGAATATCTGTGTAATTCGGAATATAGGAATATTCCTGGAAGGGCTCTCACAATCCCATTTAAATTAAATAAATATTAGTCATCAAATCTTGCCCAGATAGTCGGCTCAAAGCAAATGTTAATCGAAAAATTTTCTGAATGACGGAAAAAGTCTCGACATAGGATCTAAAAGCATGTTTAATTTTTTCACAAATTTCAAATAAATGAATTAAAAATAAATACCATTAAAATAAATACGATTTTCAGTAATAAATATTAATTTAAATCTTTAAAATCTAAATATTTTTAAAACAAATAAATAGTACTCCAATAAATGTTCTAAGTAAAATAAATAATAATCTACTGTACTTTAGGTTCCTAGAAAAAGAAGTTGATCGCTCCGATTTGAAAAAACCGAGTCCTTACATCAGCGATATTATTATTAAGTGAGGACACTGAGTTGTTAGGCAACTGATTCCCTCATGGAACAAAAATATTTTATACAAATTAGGAAGTACAAATTTATTTTCCTCGCAAAACTTCAGGGGATCTTTTTTCCTACACAAAAGATTCTGTTTGAGGTAACTGATTGAGGTAGATATAGGGTCATCTCATGTGGTTCTGCACCTGAAACACGATAGCACGTATTTGGTTCAATATGTGCAGCATTGTTTCATGAAATAATAATGATAATTTGTCTTCATTACGAGCAAACTTCGGTCGAAACAGTCCTCTCTTGAAATAAACTCGTTATACAAATACCCATACCCTGGGTGTTGAAGCATTCATCCAGACGGGACTCAAACTCACGACGCGCCGCCACCGGGGCCGACAATATGGCCGGCCTGAACATATTGATGGACTAGCTGCACTTTCACCTGCTGGTGGTTATGAGGAACCGCTTTTTTTGTTCCCTGTCAACTTCCTCTGTCAGGGTCTCAACTACCTTGGAAGCAAGGAAAGGAGGAAAATAAATGTTTTTTCTAATTGCATTCCAAGATTAGGTCGCCATCCTGCAAAGTGCCCCCTTGTCCATCCTACAAACCTCCCCCTATCTTCATATTTTGACCCACCCAGAAACTACCCTAGGGCCTTCCTTCGAAGACGTGCTACCTGAGCTTCTTTGAAGATGTATATTTCCTGGTCACTACTCTTATCGGCAAGGTACTTAAAACGCCTCCCTTTCCCTTCCTTTCTCACTAGCTTCCTTGCCGGTGAATTCACAACAACCTTCTCTTCCTCATCACTCTCAGCCATTTGTTGGGTGGGTAACCAGAGGGTGTGCAATTCATTCAACTATTCTACCAGCTGATTGGTAGGTTCTTCGACAGTCCTCATCCTGAATCTCAATTTATGAGACATTGTCTTGCTTTCCCTCCTAAGGATTTCCCGCCCTTAGATCCCTCATAAATCCCTTATATCTTCTAACCCCTCTTATTTCGTCCAGAATTCAATCCTCTTCCTCCCTCTTCCACACTTTCCCAGTGTTCTCCCCTCTATCACTTTCTTCAGCATGACCTCTCCTCTCAAAACCTCCTCCATCCATCTCCTCTGACTTCTCCGAACCCCTGCCATCAACTTTCTCTCCTCTCCAATCATATCCAATACCTCGTCGTTCGTCTTTCTCGCTGCCCAGCTCACTCTCTCCATCCTTAAGTCTAAGCCTTAAGTCTACGCACATCCTCCCTTCGCAGTGACCAACTGAGCGTGGGTAATATGGAGCGTGGCACTGTATGGGTTTCCATTCCATACAGTGCCACGCTCCATATTAGAGTTGTCACCAACCTTTTCTTTACGTCTCTCCCCCCCCCCCCCTCAATTCCCTTATCTTCGAAAATGCTTTTTTTGCTAGGACAATTCTGCATTTGGTGTCCCTACCACTAAATCCATTCTCCTCCAAAATACTTACCAGATACGCAAACTGCTAGATTAGCTCTATTTTGTGCCCTCCCACCCTTATATTCAGCCTCTCTTTCTTACTCCTGGAAAATCTCATAACTTTCGTTTTCTTGTTGTTTATCTTCATCCCATACCTTTCGCACTGCGTCTCAATCGCATTCATCATTGACTGTAGTCCGAGATAGACTGAAAAACCAATGCTTGTTCATCTGCAAATCTCTCTGATTTGCAGTGGGTGTGCAATAGAGGCGGAAAAGAGAATGTTCCCTTCATAACCCCTGCATATTTTTTTATTTCGGTTTTCAGTAATAGATATATAGATGTAATTCCGTTGGCGAAAAATATAATTTTACAGTTGATCCAGAACACAAATAGTTGCGTTGCTCTTGGGGAAACGGCCAAAATGGAACCTGATTGGGACTGATATAGATTCAAAGGGATACTTATTTTATTCTCGTGATTAAGGTTGCTGCAATGTAAGGAATATTGCAGGAACCTGGATGCAATAATGATTTCTTAGGTGTATATATAAAAATGTTTAGGTTAATCTCATCATCAGTCCGCTACAATCAGCTGATGCATTAGGAAAGTAAAAGAAAAGTAAAATTTATTTTAATTCTTTTCAATTCTTTGTCGGTGCCGCAGATTTATAAAGGAATGAAATGCCAAGCATCTTCCAAAGTAGTAAGTATTCATCTCAATCATAGTTTGGATCTAGAATTTTTGCTCTGCGGAGAAAACTGAAATGCCGCAGACTTATTCCGTTTTCATAAAAACTTGGCTGGAAAATTGGATAGAATAGTAACATTTTTAGGCAAATTTGACGATGAAACTTAAAAACTGGAATATTCGGTTAGCTATTGGAATAAAATACTATTGTATCTACCAATTTAAACCTACCTAAAATAATTGAATGCCTCAAACAATTACAGTTAAATGTGAATTTAGTGAATCACGAATGGTGATTAAACTAAAATAAAAATTTAATCTCAGCAATATGGCAAAGATTTCGAATTAATGGTCCACTGAATTTACCATGTGGAATTGCAGTGATCATTCTTCTATCTCTGATATTAAGGAATTCCACCAAGTAAGGTCCGAAAATATCATCTACTCGAGGAAAGCTACATTTCAGACATGCTTTCGCCTTCTTATTCTTGCGCTGTTCACACAGTCTTCTCGCCTGACCAGTCAGGACTAGATACCCACAATGGCCTGCCCTTGCTGGGTTTTGAATTCGGGAGGAGAAGAGGGACCGAGCGTTTTAGGTGCCACATCATTATTCTGCTACATAACTTGAACTACCGCTTGGCGGAATTCAAGAGTCCAGTGTAAGCCATTTCATCCGCCTTAAAATTCAAGTATTACTCATGAAAATATCGAGTGGCCACATTAGATATTATAAGCATATGTTTTTTCCCTTAACTTCAATTATGTAATTAGATACATTGTTATCCTATCTCTATATTACTATCAGGTAAACTTCTCCCATTATATTATATTCATGGCACAAATTAACCAATGGCTGGTTAATTTTTTTCTGAAAGAGAGTAACTGAAGAGGACAAACACCAACGTCATTCGACAGCATGTAGACTATATGGTTGTTCTTTCATGTGACTGCGATCAAGCAGCCCGTTTATCAACTACTACTTCGAAGGAATCCCTTGATTTCTTCGTTATAGCAGTTTTACCAAGGTAATGGAAATTATTCATTCTGTTTACCTAGACTTCCAATTTCTTTCATGCCTCCCCGTCACATTTCTTGCATAAGCTTTGCGCTCGTGAAGAAATTACAAAAAAATAGTATGTAACCCGATAATTATTTTAATAGTGCCTCTGCAAACTGGCATACTACTGATTCACCGAGACTTATACCCAGAGGGCTCTCAAAAGGGCCCCGTATCAACGACATATATATAAATCTGCTTAACACAAGAATTTTTTTGCACCCTAGATATTTGAACTAAGCCATTTTGGCTAAATTTCTATTTCGTCATGAAATAATGTTGTTTCTTAACCATTATGGGTTTGCTACTGCATAAGCATGAGATATTAACCTCTAATCGATGAATTATGTAATAAGTCTTATTTTAGGTTTTGTTGAATGTCTTCATGCGATTTTACAATAGTGAGTAATGGTCTGATCACACTCGTAATGGAAGTATGTGATACTTATTTTAAGAATACAATAATGAAAATAAACGTATGAGAGATGAGAAAAACATTTGCTTACAAATATTTCGGAGCACAGAAACTTAGTTATCTACTGTTGCACGTGACAACCTTCATGTAAAAATATTACAATAAAAATATTTACAATTGTAAAAAATATTATTAACATATTTTACAAAAACTTTGGTAATGATTGCCGACTAATTTGGTCACTTACTTGAACGTTACACTTCTTTTCATCATAATACTCAACTCTCTGAAGGATGCATAGAGCTTAGCAGAATAGCATGAATCATGGTTTTTCCTGGATCGCAGTGAGTGTGATATCATTGGACTTGTAAACCTTGGACGTGTGCAAGGTTTCCTTCATATTTATAAGGGATTGTGGAATTTATTTCCATACTTATATTGATATTACCTCCTAGGCTTGCTCCTAATTTTTTAAATTCATTGGCTAGCCTTACAAAATCATTATAGACATTTTTGGTGGCGATATTCCATCCTTTCTGCAAAAAAGACCCATTAAGTTTAAAACTACAGTATTGAAGACACGCTCAGCGGCTGATATATTTTTTCAAAAATGGATACCCATTGTCCAAGTCTCAGAATCAAGGTTTACTGCCAACAATATTTCTGTTCACACTCATTGGGCTTGTTTCCCATAAATTGCGTAAAAAAGGACCACGTGCTTTAGATAGATACAGTTCCTCGTCCACTGTAATGTTTGGACCAGGACAGTAAACAGGCTTGATAGTGGCCAAAAATGTATTCCATACAAAGGAAAAGAACACAATTCGGTCATTCTTCAGGTGCTCTTATCCAATAGTCTTCATCTCAAATCTCAATTACCGCTTAATTTCCCTGAACCGGTTCCTACACATTACAATGGAACAGAATTTGAGGCCTCACGTCTCAGACTACCGCTTGTCCACGGGAATGTTCTAGCGCCAAACAATTCTAGGGAGCGGAATAGCGATAAAGATCTTTCATATGAAAACACCAGTTAACCTTTATTTTTGTTTTTACATTCGCTTCAGTTTCTGTAAATTTCAGATCAGTGGATAATGTGCGTCAATAAAGAGGAGCAAGGTTGTTAAGGCAATGTCATCAACTTCTTTCTTAGGCTGTAACAGTAGGCGTTTCCCGGAGCATGTTCTGGTAGGCTGGGCGCCCAGGAAGATGATCAGCGTTACAAGTCAGTTCATCTTCTGCAACTTCAGGATCATCAACGCTCTCTCCCACTTCACTATAACTACCAGCAACAACACTTGCTGTTTATTTTTGCTCCGGATTCGAGTTATTTGCGGGGTATTGGTCCCTCGGTATTGGGACCGATTGAAAAAAGAAGTCATGGAATCCGGCCAATAAAGTTCATTTCAATAGTGGCTCCAGGCACGTGCTAAGTCTAGCATGGATACCAGAACTCCCAAAAAAAATTGCATGAAATAGGAACATCCAATCAGAGCTGATTTGACTCGAGGACTCGGGTATATACGGGAGAACAGAAGAGGCTCTGGAATCAACGCTTGGAAGACGATGGAAGTGTCATCCGTTGAAATATTGGTAGAAGCGAAACACCTGACCCGGCAGGAATCCCGAAAACATATCTCATTCACTAGTCGAGACTTAGCACTGGTAGAGACCTAGCACTGACTGGCGGCATTGGCGGTCCAGGTGAGCGCCGTACTACCGTGCTACAGCACCTGCTCGCTGTTGTCAGTCCACGTGTTGTCATTTTGGGACCATGAGCCGAGAGAAGCATGGTATTAGAGCGCATAAAACATATTTCAGCCAACACTACGCAAAAATTATATTGAATCTAAAATAATGTGAATGTGAGGAGAGTGGTGTTGGGGGGATGAGCAGGAATGGGAGAACTGGGAGGGAGGGAGGGTAAGGGGAAAAGTGGCGGATACTTTGTAGATCCCATATGCGTATTAGTGCTCCAGAAGCCTGAGTGCAGTAGTTTATCTCAGTAAATGTGCGAAAACTAAAATTTAGCCAAAATGGCCAAGTTGGCCGTTCTAGGTAAAATTTCAAAATCAAGGAGAAATATTCAATTCATAAAAATTTATAAAAATGTTATATCCCATAAAAAAAATTAAAAGTCACCAAACAAAAATATGCAGCGGTTACTCTTTCGTAAATAGCATTCAATTAAAAAACGTATGTATCCAAAATGTCTAAGCCGGTCATTCTAGTGTTAAACACCGTTGTTGCTTCGTAAGCACACATGCTTTGAACCAGAAATGGATCGGCTTACCACGGATGAATTGCTTGCACTCATCTTGGTCGAAATAAGGAATCATTAGTTCGTTAATGAAAACTTTTGTTCATCCGGTGCATAGCATCTGCCTCATTTAGTTTTTTTAGCAGAGGTCTAACTTAAGTCATTGTTTCGCAATAAGGTAACCCATAGTTGTCACAAATGTGTAACAAAGTCAAGATGTTTTCAAATAGATCCCTGCACACGGGGGCCATTATATTGTGCAAATTATCTGAAGTCTCCCAAAACATTAGGTGACGCGGCAGTGGGACATAACCACCATATAGAATTCCAATGGATGTATTAATTTCATCTTGAGAGTGTTGTAGTGGCTCATATTTTTCTGTGCAGCGTCATTGAAGGTAAATTAAATTCTATCCAAACCACCTCTGTCTTCAAACCATCAAACTCTTAATAAGTCGTGAATTTTTGTGTCATGGGAAGTGTTATCAAAATGCTTTGCATTTTCATAGTCTCCTTTTTCGTGTCACTTTATTGATCCAATATTATTACTCCAAAAGGTTTTCTGATTTCTTTGGAAGAGAGATTTTTGACTCGGAGAGACCACCAGTGTAACATATCATTCTCACTATTTGACCCGACACGACCGCCAGTGTCTCAAGTCTTTCGCAATTTCAACCAAAGGTGACCACTAGTATTGCACCTAAGATTTTTTTGCTCAACAGTTTGCTCAATTGTCAAGACATTTATTTAATAACGAGCGGAAGGTACCCGTTGAAATTCAACGGGTGTGAAAAACGTTAAACTTATTTTGTTTGCAAACCGCAAAGCCTGAAGAAAAACTGTATGAGTGGTTATTCGAGGAGCTCGTAACCTATCTTGTATGTTGTGTTCATTGTAGTAGACACGCTGACCGCTTTCCAGGTGCACGGAGAAATGAGGACTATTGGTCCACTTTCATGCAGGGGAAACCCAAAAATCGGCCAAACAAACTCATTACTACTTATATAGCAAAGGTTGATAGATGGTCACCTCATCCGGTTCTCTTGAGCCGTCTTCTTAGTGATTAACAGCTTGATCGCTTCCCTTTTGTACAAACATATATTTGCATTCCATTCCTTTAATTCAGTTGCACTATTCAACGTTGATATGTGCGTTTAGTATCTTAATCAGGATTGGACAGAAGGGTACAATCCAGAGGTTGACAACGTCAAGAGGAGTATTGGCAGCAGAAGCCATGTTTATTTGACCTATGAATCCTCCATCACCCGGACTGTGCCTTCGGCATAATCATTGGTTTCGTTTGTTAAATAACAAATATATGGTGATTCTTAGTGCACTTGTCGATTTTCATGCACGGATGTCGTTATTTGCACAGAATTTCCGTTCTTCTATCGGGTAAGAAGCATGTAGTGACGTCATTATAATTTCCGCCATCTTAAAACAGATTGAAGGTTCGAAACAGATGGGTCTGTCATTGAACCAGATTTAGAGCTGGTTACCCGTCCATATGTTGGGTAAGGATGAAATTTGTGCGGATCTTAGAGTAACCCAAGAAACACCACGGGGAGATTCTCATGAGATCGCTGGTGGGCATGTCTTTGACAATCCAAGTCTAACCTTTGTCGTTTTTCTTTCAAGGGCTCATTTTCTCGCAAATAAGACATTCATTATGCTTTAGAAGATTTTTTCGAGAGGTTACTCTTTTTTCTATTAGGCATGTTGATGGATATATTTTTAAGTCCATGGAAAGGAAACACAGCGGAAAGTGAGAGTCTAGAATAGGCAACTCGATGATCTAGCGAATGTACCAAAGTTAACTGCACTTTAACACTTTTAAACATATAAATAACTCGCGACGTTAATGCTGTCGGAATTGGTCTAAAAACAGTTCGCAATCGTAATGATAGGCAGACGGTTTCACTACGTGTAATACATCTGAGTATAAACGATAATAAACAACGCCGTGTTTGTTGTAGCAACAGAAGCATTATTACAATTGATATTCGCTGTACGTAAATATTCTTGCACTATTAATTGTGTATTCTATGAATTCCTTTATGTGTAACGTTTACTACGTAAGTGTTCTCTCATATATATGCAGTGCCCCTATGAAAGCTACTTTGAGAATAAAATTGAAGAGTATGCTTGTTGTAAATATGGATTGAATTTATTGATTACCCCCTGAAGCAATCTATCATGGGGCTCTTAGGACTCTGGGCCCTTCTGATACAGATTTTATTTTTACGTGCTATCATGGACCTGCAAGAAGACGTGATATTTAAATGCTAGAAGCGTGAATATCTTTTGAAAAACAAATCTCTGGTTGTCAAGGAAATATGCTATTGTTGATTTCAGAGAAAAAGGTGAGATTTTTCAGTTGAAAACATGAAGTTCAGACAAATACGGAGCGTAGAAGGATATCGATTGATAAAATTAGAAACTTCATTTACTCAGCTATCCGATAGAAAAAATTCCAGTCCTATATCTTGAGTGAATGTATTTTAAAAAGTAAAAAATTAAACCACTGCACCGAACCCAATGCTTGCCATTGACCACCAGGGGGGACCTTCAGGGGGCCTTTGGGGGCCCTGAAGGCTTTTTGTTATAGGAGATGTTACAACCAGATATGTCTTCAATCTGCAAGCCAAATTTCAGCTCAATCGGTCCAGTAGTTTTTGCGTGATGGAGCAACAGACAGACGGGGACCATTACATTTTTATACATATTAGTAAGGATCACACCCTTAACCCTGGAAAAAATAGGGATTCGGTTAATTGAACCCTACAGTGTTTGTTGTCTATCAGTGACAAACTCGTGTTCCAAATTTCATCAAAATCGGTCCTGTGGTTTAGGAGGAGATGTGGAACATACATACATACATACATACATACATACATACATTGACTTTTATATATATAAAGATGAGGAGATATAAAATAGGTTTTTGTGAAAATAGAAGTTCATAAATCACCAAAAATTTACAATGCATGAGACAGTAGCTATTTATCCATTACAAAAAATATCATTAAGAATCGAAGGATGCATGCATACAACCATACAAGCTATTGCAGCAGATCATCCTTTAGAAAAGATCAGAATTTTACTTTCCTTACCTTCCCATTGTATGTATTTCATCTTTGAGTGCGAACAATCAGGGGTTGAAAAAAATCGTAGGAAATCGTTTGGGTGATCACTCTTTCAGATAGTTGCAGCTTTATAGTGACAAACATGAGCATATGTTCAAGTATTAGAGGGCAGGTCACCAAATTCCAATTTCCTCACTGTTGGCTTGGCTTTTGTATTGGATCTCGTCGTTCTATGAGGCTCAATCGCTTTACTTGTTGTCCTCTTCATTTCCATCACGGCTATTACTTTTGTACGTATCTAAAAGTAACAATGTATTGTGTATGAAGTTGGCGCCGTTTGAGAGTATCAAGATTATTGTATTTTTCATCCCCAGAGTCTTCATCAGTTACAATGCCAACGTCGTCGGGAGCACTGATAAAAACATCTGCACATGAAAGATAAATTTAGGTTTCGTCCAGTTCCAATGCCTCTATTATCTCGGCAACTGTCATACTGAACGCCTTCTGGTTATCAAATAAAATTTTAGATAGGAATCCATACTAGTATTAACTTTAATAATGGACTAGAATACGTACATATGGTTTCAGATAGTAAGAAATACAAAACAACGGTGTGAATTACTTACCTCAAATTTGTAAGTAGCTTGAAAATTATAATTTTAAGGGTGCTATGGCAGCAAAATATAATTTTACTGAAAAAAATACCATGGAAAGCGTTTTTATGGATATTATTAGTCCATTTTGGGGTATTCAAAAAAAACGGGAAAAAATGCACAATGCGGATGTGTGCCAAAAGGGTCGTTACTGACACATGTTTTGTAACAAAAGGTTAGCGGTAACGTAACGGTAGAAAACGGTAACTCTACAGTGAATCAAAATATTGCAATTAAATTTCATATGTATATAGCCTGTTAGAATACTTACAAGTGGAGTGTCTATTAATCGGGTCCAGGAAGTTTAAGGCGGTTTGAGGCAGGTAATTCTGCAATAGTAATTTGCAAATCACCCCCTGTTTGTTGTAAACATCCAATAGTTTAAGCAAAAAATGAGCTTGAATATTTTTTCTATAAATATGAACCATTTACCTGCTTTTGGATGTCGTTTAACTCATTCACAGGAACGTCATTGATTATCTCGATATTAAGATTTTCAGATGCAAGAGATGGGAAAATGACTCGAAAAATGCATTGAGGAGCTAATGATGAGGATGAACAACTCTGACGAGGGTCTGTTGGCATGGAGCAATTTCTGGCATCACGTACGTTTTTTACGCACTGCGTCTCATTTTTAAGCATAAGAATTAACGTGGGTACATATTATATTGTATTTCTGTCATTTATTAGGAGGTTACAGAATGTAACACAGATAAGTTCCTTGTCGGTCGATTTCGTTCAGTGACATTGCTCAACTCTGAGAAGTGTGGTTATCAAAGAATTACATGCATATTAGGATTAGAGTGGTCATTAGATTTCATACATATACTACAAATTATATAACAATGTTTATTATTAATCTCTGAAAAAAGGGAAATTATAAGGTCAAGAATACACCGAAAATTATAAAATGTCAAAAGAAAAGTAGACGTCCCTATAGGAATGACTTAATGTGAGACTTGTAATTGTTGTCAATAGCTGAAGTTTTGGCAGAAAAGAAGAAGGCATGAAGTAAGAAGGGATACCTGAAAAATAAATACTAAAATAGTGTATAGAATCCGAATAGTTATAGTTGGATAAGTAAGTGAATGTAAGAATTATGAAATAAGACAAAATTTATATAGCAGCAGTGTATGTAAATAAATGTCTTTCGCTAACGGTTGTAAATAAGAGCAATCATACCGTATGGTACATTCTAATTGATCTCAATAATTGCAATAAGTCTAATAGATACGCCACAGGTAAACGTAAACAATTGTTTTCCACTCTTTAAAAAGAAGCTTTGGATCCGTATGCACAGCTTTCTGAAATTATTGCCCAATTTCCACGATCTATTCTGGAAAGTTTTATATGAGGAACTCTTACTGGATAATTTGACAGTTAACCGTTTACAGTCCAATGTTTCCATTTGGGAACAGATTTATAAAAATTCATGAAAATTATATTTCGTATCTGTGATTACTTTTATAGCTTTTGTTATGTAAATAAAGTATGGAAGTATTTTTTAATTTGGATCGCATGACTTGTCCTACATTTGTCGTTAATTATACATTTTTAAAATTAGTTATTTTCATCACCTCTGTAGTGAGTATGCGGTTTATCCAATATTTTTCTCTACACTCGCTCTCAAGTAACAAATACTCATTTATTCAAAAGATCAATATGCATTACATTGTTAAACTTAGTGTTTTGGTCAAGTTTGTATTTATTTTTCAAGCAATAACAAAATTTCGAGGTGTGTTCCCATTTGGGAACATAGGACTGTCGGCATATCTAAGTCAGTTGCTGCTTTTTGCCTCCGATGAGATATCCCCAAACTCTTGTGGTTTTATTTTTTTCGTCTCATAGAAAGGAGTTTTGAAACATTGTCGCTTCTTTGGCCTAATTCTATCTGAATTCACCACCTCAGACTGCTTGCAGCTATATAAATACATTGTAGTTCCTTGTTGGACATTGTGGTATGAAATAGACCCGGTCAACCCTAGTGAGTTGTAACAAGTCTTCTTCTAAATGCTTGATTGAGGTTAGTTCTTCGATGTGCCTTGTTCCTTCAGGTTGTGACATCCAGTGTGTGCTCCTCTGTTGAGTCATTCTGAGAGTCGGTTTTGTGATCGCTATCTTTGAAGAACATACTTTTTTTAGACACTTCTGATAAAATGAGCTCAAAGGAGTTTCTTACGTTGGAAGAAGTAGTCGAATATTTAGACGTTCTAAGTGACGATGAACTGTCGGAATACGAGTTGTGCCAGCTTCCTCCTGAAAAAGACCACCGTTTGACGGAAGAAGAAGATGTCAATGAAAATGATCTTGGGGAAATAATTCCGGCTGACACATGTGGGAAAATCAGCCTCACTCTACCAAACAGAGATGATGATGGAGAGAAAGAGAAAGACAGTCTACCTAGAAGGAAAAGAGTAAAACAGAAAAGCAGTACTATGGGAAAAGGTCAGTAAAATATATTTTTCTCTTGCTTCGCTGCGGGGTTATGTTCTTTTTAAAATTACAATTCAGCATCTTTTAAGACTTCAAAAGTTTTCATTTTTTTTCAATTTATATATTCATCAGCCATAAAGTAATTGAATGATTGTATCATTCACAGGCAATATTTGGAAGAAGCTGAATAAATTTGAAAATGAAATTCCGTCAGAACCAATGCTGGGGTCAGATAATCATCTGGAGAAACTGGTTGCCTTGGAGCCGATTAAACTCTTCTTCAAGTATTTCTCACAGCAGTACTTGAGTCATGTTGCAAACATGTCCTCTTTTTATGCTCAACAAAAAGGCTCATCTCTTGATGTTACGTGGGAAGAGATTGGTCAGTTCTTCGGAATACTTTTGTTTAGTGGTTACCACACGGTCCCCCAAGAAAATTTGTATTGTTGTTCTGCAGAGGATATGTCGATTCCAATTATTCCATCAGTGATGCCCAGGAATCATTTCAAAGACATAAAAAGATACTTTCACTTGTCCGATAACAACATGTTGCAAAAGGGTGACAAATTAGGAAAAATTTCTCCTTTGTATAGAGAGTTGGGAAAAAACGTCGTGCAATTTGGAATCTTCCATAAGGAACTAAGCCTTGACGAATCTATGGTTCCATACTACGGCCATCACCCGAGCAAAATGTTTATCAAAGGAAAACCAATTCGTTTTGGGTACAAAATCTGGATGCTATGTTCATCATCAGGATATCCCTATGCGATGCAAATATATGCAGGGAAAGAAAAAAATTCTACTGGACCGCTGGGAAGTAGGGCAGTATGCGATCTTTTGGCTGTTGTAGAGCACCCTAAGCAAATTGAGTTATACTTCGATGATTTCTTTTCATACCACTCACTGCTAGTAGAACTGGCAGAGAAAAGCATAAAGGCAACAGGTACAATTCGGGAAGGAAGGATAGCCAAATGCCCGCTAAAACCATCAAAAGTGATGGCAAAATCTCACCGAGGGGCTTTTGATTTTCTATGTGATGGAGTGGTATTTTTCTGTCGATGGAATGATAATTCAGTGGTTACATTAGGGTCGAACTGCTACACTAATGAGCCATTGGCTTCTGTAAAGAGATTTTCTAGTAAGGAAGGAAAAAGGATAGAAATTACACAACCGTCATTGATAGAAAAATATAATTTGGTAATGGGGGGAGTTGATGTATTGGACAAACTTCTGAGTAGCTACAGGCCAAAACTCCGAAGCAAGAAATGGTGGTGGAATCTGTTTTCAAATGCTTTGAATATGAGTGTTGTCAGTGCCTGGCTTTTTCATAGGGAAATCCATGGAAAAGGGTCGAAAACCAACATGGAGTTTCTCCGTGACGTAGCGACAAGTCTCATGCGACTACGCCCAAAAATAATCTCTCATCCTGGACCTAAGACGCACTTTTCAGTGAAACGAAGAAAAACAGGGGGGCATATTCTAAATAAATCTTCACAGGGAAGATGCGTAGTCTGCAAAAAAAAACACTCGCCTCCAATGTGCCGAATGTGAAAAAAATGCATCTTCACTGTTTATCAATGTATCATGAGTAATCCATAAATGCAATTTATACACTGTATAATGGGAATTATGTCATCATTACATGTATTTTTTACCGCATTTATGATATTTTCGAAAAATATACATGCTCAAAAAAAAGTAAAACCTTGAAATTTTATTCACTGGAGTGTCCAATGTTCCCATTTGGGAACATGCTTGAAAACGCATTTAAAAATGTTTGTTTGGGTTTTCTTTCAAAACATCTCTTAGTTAGCTGTAAAATAAATAGAATATGCAAAATAAATAATAAAAAACAGTTGGTAAGTTAGTTCGGTCTTTAATGGGTTAATCCATGATTATCCATAATAATCCAATATTATGAGTGAAGGTGACCAAACTTTCAATAAAGTTTGGGCTAAGTCAATTAATAAGCGTTAGTATTAATTGTTGCTGAGATACCATGTATAGTTTTGTCCAATAGATCACGATTTTTATATTAAATTTAATATCAGTCATTATTGCGTGCTTAGTATATAACTAAGAACTACAGGAAATCGCCATTAAAAGCCACTTGAGTGGACTAAAAATTGGACCAGTACATTCAAATTATGGCAAAAATTTTTAATCGAAAACTACGGAAGATATTTCCTCGTAATTTTAGCATTGACACTGCTGAAAGAAAAACTCTTTGCATTTGTATGCAGATATATTTTTAATATGGCTGGTTCCGATGTTTTACAACATTGTAAAGCCAATCATCATCATTTTCAAAGATCAAAACCGGTCACATAAACATTTATCGGTGAAACTGCTAAGTATTCTTTTTCACCATGTATATGTTCCACAAAATCAGTCCTGAGAACAAAATATTGACGTTCCCACCATTTGATGGTTATCAGGAAAAGCAATACACACTGTCAAATTTTATCCAGGAAAATATTTTCTTATTCGTGCAAATATAAAGACTAGGCAAAAAATGCTTAGTGATGCTTATTTCGTATTAGACTATATTTCTGCGTGGTTCGGGACACTTCCAATTAAATATGCTCATGAAACGTACTGTTTCGTCCTTTTTCACAATAGATAGATTATTGTATGTCCGGAAGTATCTCCGCAGTTTACAACGCAATGCTGGTTACTTTATAAAACATAAAGTCCCTTTCATAATCTTCGAATCGTTTACCGTGATGTACCTAACTTATCGTATATATAGGCTAGGATAGTTTAAGTCGTGAATAATAAAGTTCAAAACGGATACATCTTGAAAAAAAAGGTAAAATTACAAGCGTGATAGATGATCGCCTCAAAGACTTAGCCACATTGAGTTTAAAATAAACTGAAAAATCTTTTGACAAATCAGGCGTGCCATTGCTGAGAAAATAGTTTTTTTGACAAAAACTGCTGTGTTCTTGCCAAATTTTTTTCACACTACGGGTCTTTGGCGTGAGTGTTGAATTCCATTCTTTAAATCTGTTCATTTCTATTTAACTACGGTGTTAGCTGCCTAAAATGAAGTAAAATCAGGAGGTATTTGTGAATTTTTAATACCTCCAGAAAGCACTAAACTGGCAGTAGAATATGAAGTTATCTTTGAAAAAAGGATTTGATTATTGGAATAATATACTTATAGAAAAGCTATACATGTTGCGGATAGCATCTCCCCGATGATGAATGTAAGTGGGAACCGACAGGAAGGAGAGAGAGACTGGGTTACGATGTATATCCGATTCTTTTTCAACACATACAGGTATCTAGGATTGTGTGTGGCGCAATCTGGGAAATAGTTATGGGTTGGAATGATTAAAACAGAAAAAGTCAAGAAAAATAACTAATGGAGGAGGTATTGCGCGTGGATAGCCAGGCTTTGGTTAATAAGTCAGCGAAAGTGCGGTAGTTTTTATCGGTCACCATTTGGTGTGGCACATTTGGAAGGAAGAGAAGCCAAAGTTAGGACAAAATGATGAGAATTATGTCATTTATCCGTTATAAGGGGAGCATTTAAATATTAAGAAATGCAAGGGAAGTGTATCAGATAAGGAGCTGCTTTCAAAATTGAGACGTTTAGGAGTAATTAATATGTAGTAGGAGAGATTTAATGAGATGAACCCTGGGTAAAAGCCTGAGTTGGATCGCTACGCTGTTTGGGGGTGAAGCTTGGCCCCTTTGGAGGTGGGGGCATGAGAGGAGACTGGGTTGGACAGGGCATGGAGGATATGCGATGGGTGGAGAAGAAGGCAAAGGGAGAAATGATTATGGCATGGTGAAGAAATTCAGTGGAGGCAAAGTAGGATGTTGGAGCATGTACTATGGTGTCCCGCTACGGTCAGTAGAATGCTACATAAACGTGAAGAGGGAGGAGAAGAAAAATACTACAAACTTATAAAAAATTATATTACATATGGTATAATAAATTAAAATGGAATGTTGATAGGATAAATGCAAAACTGAAGAAAGATCAAGAATGGAGACCTACCGCCAACTGAAATTTTGGTAAAAGAGCTAGGGGCTAGGGAACAATAATCCATCAAAAACTTACCCTAGTCGGTAGATAACAAAGTGAAGGAAACATGATTTGTATGGTTATTGATAAATGATATGGTAGACAAGTAAAGTAAATTTTACTCTATTAACTAAATCCACTCTTGCCATTCCCATCATGAACCGCAAAAAGCTATTACCCATGCCAAAGTTTGTAATTCCTCCAGAAATCCTAATTTCTCTCCCTAACGTTATCATCCAAAACAGGTATCTAACCTTTGACATTACCCGTATGTGCATTTATATGCATTGCCTATCTCATTCATTCTGTCTTATACTCAGTAGTGATGAAAAATATCACTTAGAAAATCCACTCTGCTGTTAATGTGCGCGACCGGTTTTTCTAGTGTGTTACATCTTCAGGTAACCATGTGACACAGTTACGAAAACAGTCGTGTTAAATAAATAAAGATCGGGATTGCAGAGCGATATTTTTTCATTGATACCTGACGCAATAATGCCATAAATTAGAGACAAAGGCGGTATTTTATGCCGTGCGTGAGTGGTGATCTCTAAAACAGTTTCCACCTCGTCAAGCGATACTAGTATATAGGATGGTGGTCTCAGGCTTCCAACATTCCTATTCTCAGTTCTGTCAACCCATTTCCTAATCATATATATTTTAATAGTCCGGTTGAACAAGGACGATCCATATTCCCCTGTATATCCCTTTCCACCCCAAATCCTCTTCCGCTCACCCTACTTGGCAAGTCTGTCACGATCAGATTTCTAATTACTTCCTCCCAGTACCTTCTACCCCCAAGTCTGTGTTCGTATATCATAGTCAACGCCACTATATTGTAAAACCGCGTGATCGCTAATGATGCATCATCCTATGAAAAACGCATACTGAAAATAATCAGCAGTTTCTGGTTTTAAAAAAGTTTGCTAAGCTTTTAATGATAAGTTTAAATCAAGCAAATTCATTTTAAATATTGAGGTTTAAAATTGACGACAGCCACTTGAAAAGAAATTGTTAATTTATTCTTATAAAAATAGGCACACATTTCCGCGGGGAGTTTTGGCATCCAACCGTTCAATTCAAAAGCCAAATTTCAGTGTTTGCATTTAATCCAAAAGAATAAGAAGCATCCACTTCATTCGCTCGCGAAGCCAATACAACTAACATAAATGGATCGTTTCTTGGAATGCACACTTAATTTGTGATTTTTAGATTTCTTGAATGAAATGTTTTATGGAATGAATCAGCACAGCCTCATTTATATCGGTTTTAAAAATGAAGAGAAACTCGTAACTTCGAGCACTTATATGTGAAAATAATGTCGTTATTCCCTTAGGAATAATGATATCCATGCAGATCTGTTGATTGAGTTTCAAAATCCCTACGCTCTCTTTCAATCAAGTGGTGACTCTTAGGTCGAATTTTTAAGCATTGCCATTCCACCACGCTTCTTTATACATCTTGAATACATCTTGAACCTTTATCCCTCCTGTCATTGCCCTTAAGCTAATTTAATAAAATATGCCCTTGCTAGTTTGATATTTTCTTAAAAATCACCCCTAAATTATTTTTTATAGTTAATCATAAACATTTATGATATGGTGCGATGAATCATTCGTGACAAGTTTGAGATACACAGACTCAATAGCGTTCTTCATAGTAAATAATATTTACTACTGCTACTAATAATGTATCAGTACGTGTTCCGCTTCCCGTCCTTTAGCTCAATGGTGGCTGACATCAAGACACCTAATCCGCACTCAAATTCGTTAGGATTCAAGGAAATGAGGAGAGGGGACAAGGCTAGGTGCCTTCTCGAGGATGTACGAGTTCAGACGTTCTTGTACATAACCTGAAGCTGCTTCATCGCCAATGTCAATATTGTTCTTTTCTTCGTGTCTATCCAGTGGGGCATCAAAATATTCTATAGGATAGTCTGTGGTGTCAGTTTGTAACTGCGATGTACTAGCCGCGCTACTTCATGCTGGATTCGACGATATCCATTTACTTTATGAGTGGGCTAAATGTTTTTGTTCCTCTTTGCGTGCACTTCTGATCTTTCGGAATTCGAAGTATTTTTTCTCATAGTGCTGCCATCAATACGACTGAAATATCAAAGAGAAAAAATATTGAAGACTACATAGCAACTGGACTAGAACTTATGCAGCATCCCGCTAAATCCAAATGTATCTTTTATTTAGCTGATTAAGCCGTACTATGTTTTAGTTGTGCCAAAAGTTGTTTTGCCTAACATAACTTTGGGGTTAAATTTAATAATTTCCCATTACAATGCGTCACAAAAATGTCGGTGCATAATTCCGGCGTTATTATTTCTCATTGTTATATTTGCGTTATACTCGCCATTTTCCTAAGGGGTTAGTTTTTGTTAATGAGAACTAGCCTTGAAACGGTCGTAATCTTTTCAACCTTAAAATGTCTCCAATAACAGATGCATATTTAGGCTTACCTTTTTTTTATTTTGTAACTCTTGACACTTGTTTCAACCTTTGCATTTGTTCAGCTTATCTTTAATTTCATCTTATTTAAACTACAGTTTTCAGGTGTATTTTAAATTGGAACTTTTTGTTTACCGAACGGGTCGTTTCTCTTTCTTTAGGCCGCTGCTTTCAGCTCTGAAACACACATAGGTATACGTGAAAATTCAAGGAAGTAAACTTGATGCCTAATCGTATTATGAAAATATATGAAAGAATAATGCCGGAGATTATTTTAAAAATCACTTAAGAGACATTATGCATTCTAAATGTATTTTTTATACTGGGATATTTTCTTATTCCTACAGATAAATTTAACCAACAGCAAAGTTGCCCCTGTAATAAAAGCTACCATTAAAAACAGATGGCAAGAAAATAATCACGGATATTTCTTGACTTCTTGAGCAAATAATACATTACGAACACTTTGTGATCTGTTTTAAGTTCTCCTTACATAATAAAACGGCATAGGTAAAAATGATAGGCGTGCTGCGTGTTCCCGGACGTATTCCCAGAGTACATCAATCCATAATGGTTGTGTGAGTACCCAATACATCCTCGACGATAGCGCTCACATACGGAACCTTTGAATCTCAACCGATTCGGACATCCTTCAAGATGGCCGCCGTCCTCGGAAGGACGCAATTGCGCACTTGGGAGGATCCTTACAGTGAATTCGGACGCGGGTTTATTTCTAACGTCGTTATACATGAAAGAAAATCGGAAATGTTATTTACCATTCAGCCGTAGGTAAAATTAATATAGGATATCTGATGGAGGCTAGGGGTTCTGATTTTAAATTTATGGTAGAGAAATCCTTAATGATCTCCTGAATATTTAACGCAATATTTGGAACCCGTCATCTCCATGGTTTTGGACTAATTTGGTGGTACTACCTCAATTTGAATCGCAGCCATTATACTATTTCCAGAGCACTTGTTCTGCCAATTTCTCTCCCTCTCTTTCTCTATTTCTATCTCTCTCGTATCCACTGAAGAATTCTACTTCCACACAATTTTTCAACAACTATTTTGTTTGAATTTCATAAGTGCTAGGGAAAACCTGAGGTATATCTCATGACTGCTTACATTGCAGAAACAAGGAGACCAGTACCACTTCACTCTTCTCGGCCTATATGTCTTCTGGCATTAAAACTTACTGGGTTATTGTGATTGAATGCGAAATTTACATCATTAAAGACCATTACATCGAGACATATGATAACCTACCCATTGATTGCCTCTTTTAATGAAATAAGTAGGAATTGCTGGTAAAGTTGATGGTATCAATGGGATATGCAATTCACATTTGAAGAAACAATTCAACTTTTTTATTTGTAGTTATACCCAAAATACGGTCTAATACCGACTATGTCTTCCATATATCGGTAAATTCTTAAGACTGAAGGCTTCCTCAGCCATTGATTATGACCGTTGCCCTTTCATTATTTTCATCATGTGGACATCGTACTTACTTCGTCATTTCACAGCAGCAATATGAAGGGCATTTGCATTAAAATTATATTTCAAGAAAGGGTTTATAAGCAAATTAAATATAATATTGATTAATGCAGATTCCACATTTACGGCCATTATTTTATCAATGCCTTATATAGTCAACATTCAGACTGATCATGCGAATTATTGCAAAACCCTGTCTCACGTGCACGTCCCACAGTTGTCTCAGAGAATCTAATGATACTTTCTTGGTGTTTCATCAGTGATATCAAATTACCGAAGATGCAATTAGAACTATTTCTAACAGGAAATACACTATACACAGGCTATCAATACTGTTAACTGAATGATGTGCTTCTTTCATCTTTGCCTCATGGTTTTCCCTGGATGCATAGTATTTAACCCGGCGTTACTCGCGCGCGTTTTCCTATCAAGGATACTCGCGCGGGGTGCTCCTGACACCCCAATGAACATTTTTGTTTCAGAATGGGTTACACAATATTTTCTTTGTAAAAACCATTAATGTTATTTAAATATATGTTTTTACTTGTAGTTTTTATGCTGAGAATGAGGACTTGGTCATTCTGCCTCGTCATCTCTAACCGGTTGCGGATTCACTTCAAAATCCACTTCAAAATCCACGAGAAAATATTTTTGCTGAGACTAAGTTCCGAAGCGAAATGGGGCTCAACAAAGTCTATTTTGCTGAGTGTATGAGGAGCTTCTCGAGTGGTACACGAGGTCACAGTGTTCATTGTAACCGACGTTTCATCACTAATCGAGCGGCGTTCTCAGGGCATAGGAGAGTCACCTCTGCTCTGATGACGATTCTCGATTAGAATGTTGAAATGTCTGCTTCAATGAACACTGCGACCCGGTGTACCACCCGAGAAGCTCCTTGTTTTTTACATCCACCGGGAAACTTAGAATATAAATAAGTTCCTGATTTCTAATTTGGGTGGGGGGTCCCCCAAAATCTATGTCCGGATCCGCCTGTCTCTTACGTAAATTACTTTATCAGAGTTGTGAATATGAACTACTGATAATAATTTTATTATGGCATAGCAATACGGTTTTACATATTTACGGTACGTAGTCCGTTGTCACCTCGTACTCACAAATTTTGCCATAACGTATCAAAAATACATCGTCCAGATTAAAAAAAATAAATCCCAAATTGTACTTTTGGTACTTTATGTTTAACTTCAATGATCCTTTGATGATCAATTACCTTTTTTGATTGCAACAGTGGCAAATATTCATCATATGTTTCACTCACATCCTCGGACATACAAAACATCTACCACTTTTTCCTTTTCGCTTTTTCGTTGAACTTTCACACGTTGATTAATCACTGAAATAATCCGTCTCTCTTTTCAGTTCCTTTGGGATAATTTATTTACGATCTTCTTCTTATAAATTATTTTGTCATTTCCCTCGCAATTTCTCGTAGGAAATTTGATCTCTACATCTTGCTTCTTGGATTCACGTTATTGTCGTTGCCAAAAAGTTATATTTTTACCTTTTTTGGGAATATAAAATAAGATAGTCATGCTCTTTCTAATTCCAAAGGGACTTCTATTCTCGTCCCTCTGTGTTGTGCAAACCATCTGAGGTGGCATTTCCTTTTTTTTTCATAGTTCCTGTCAGTGTCAATTTTCTTTGTAACAAATCCTCTCCAAGGGGAACACTAGCAACTAATTTTCAGCAGTGATATTTCTCCACGTCCCAAAAATTGGTTCCACCAAGCGCTTCACCACCTCTTTAGGACTATTGTCTACGTTTTAGTGTCCTTCGGGTTGACTCCCTGCATATACCTCCAAATTGAAAGTATAGAATACATTATCATCAACTAATGCCAATATTTTGAAGCCATATCTTACAGGCTAATTTGACTGAATGAAGATCTTCCCCTAAGGCCGACTAATTGCTCATCTGCCGTGGTGTACTCCGATATGGCATAGTTATCCTGAAACTTTCTCACCAGCATTCCAAAACATTGACGAATCGGAGCTAATTTGTGTATAATATTTCTTTCTACCCTACTTTTTATATCATAAAATCTGAGGCACTGCAAAATAAAACAGAATCTTTGAAAATTCTTTGACGCATAAAATATACCAGCACCCAAGCCATCTCGATCCCAAAAATTCTTTATATTTGGTCACCCAGATCTATTTGTTCCCTCGAAGAGCAGAAACCCTATGAGACATTCAATTTCTCCCTCGTCAGTTGGCCTGGCATCTCTCGCACGCGAATTATTCACTCCTACGAGTTGAATTTGAATATTTGTGCATAAAGTAATTGTATTTACCACTTGCCTATCAAAATATAACCGAAGGCAGTCAATAGTGCTCTTGATAATTTCTTTTCTACCTTTGAAATCAGGAGTTTTGGAAATTATATTCGATTTTGGTGTTCTTACATTGGGGTGCAGTTCCTTTTCGCTCCATGTAGTTGTGTTTTACTTCCCAATATTATATTGTAATTTTCAATGGACAATTCATTTCGGAAATGTCAGCCTCCTCTTATGTTTCGGTGTCGTGTTCAGATGATTCAACGCAATCATCAGAATAAATATCGGGTCAGTCAATTCTTCATCAGATTATTCATTCAAAAGTCTTATTATTCTTTCTCATTCCTTCTCTAAATTTGTCGACATCTACAGAATTTTGATTTTGCAATAAATTTTATTAGCTAAAGAATAGTGAATATGTATTAAAATATACAAACACATTGTTCCATCACACCGACACAAGAATGAATTCGAAGCAATTAGCACAAAAATATATTCTTTCTAACATGAAATTATACCGTGCAAAGTAGTAACCCATAAAAACCGTGTTTCTGAATTATATTTTAGTAGTAGGTAAATGTATCAAAATTAAACTTTCAATATTAGGTAATGATCTTTTACTGGGTGACCTACTACACTCGATATTAAGTGAAGGTAATATGGTGATGAATAAAAAAATATTTTCGAAAAAGTTTTAGGTAGTCATCTCGAGCAGAAAATCTGAAATTTAGATAAGAGATTATGACCAATTTAAATAAATATATTTACTATTTCATCAATATTGTTCAATGGTAGGATAATATCAAGAAAAAACTACCTCAAAAAAAGCACATGCCGAGGAATCTACGGCGCGGAGACAACTGGGGTGTTCAGGATACCCCGCGCGAGTAACGCCGGGAGCGAGAACATAGCGAATGGTTTGAGAGGCGTTCTCCTGCAGATAAAAGTAAAATACGAGAATGCATGTTATATTGTAACAAACATTTCACAGTTACAGAGTTGCAACTAAAAACAGTGAAGTTTGGAGTAATTATTGGCCTAAGGAAATTGAGTAAAACGAACATTGTCCCCTTTTGAGGCTACTACGCAGGTTGTTTACAATGTGTGCCTGAAAATGCTGGTGTCATAAGAAAGAAAACATATAACATTCCAGCTACTGAAGAAGAGAGGTCCATGAAATAAAGACTAAAAAAATGATACAATGAAAAAAAAGGGTTGGGTGTTCAGGGCACCCCGCGCGAGTAACGCCGGGTTAAATGGCATTAAGTAATACCATTATTTTTTTCGTCGTCGTTCTAGACGTTTGGGGCATGATACTGTTCTTCAACTTAGAAGCATTTTCTCTGTTGCACAAATTTAATATTTTGCTTTAGCTTTGAGCGACCTCCTAGTTTTTTTAAAGCTCGAAAAAGGTTCTTGTAAATTATTACGACATATTTTTATTCTTCTCATTGTCTTAAAGATGATAAGATATTCCAATAGAAATACGTCAAAAATGTCTGCTGTAACTAATACGCTGTATATGATATACCTACATCTTAGTATTTTTCTTCAGTTGTATAGAAAGTACATGGCTAGCGAAATTAAAAAAATCACGATATTGATTTCAATGAAGGGTGAAATTTGGGTACTAAGTAATTAATACGACTGCTCATTTACGTACTCTGATGGAAATTTCCCTGAGAAAATTCCCTAGAGCATAGGGAAAAGCAAGGAAAATACTGAAAATTCTTTAGAAAAAGTTATTTTCCGAGGAAATACCCTAAAACTCTAGGGAATGTTTTTTGTGGAACTTTTTTCCTTAGGAATTACAGACTTCGGTTAGTAATTTCTCTAGAACAAAATGCTACTTCATGGAATACCTCTAGGGATAGGAAAATTACACCAGCTATTGCATAGAGTGCAGTTCGTAGTGCTTAGAGTGAATGACTAGAAGACAAATGTATGTATCCATAATAATAAAAAACATATATTATGCATAGTTTCATTCATTAAGCCATAGGGTTATGACAATTAATTATAAAAGCACTAACAAAATATTTCTCAATAAATTATGTGCAACCATTATAAAAATCACTTCAATCAGTCAACTACATTTGGTGTAAAATAAATATATTCTAATCCACTGCAAAACAATTTCCCATGGAAAATGCAACCTAGAGAAATTTTTCCCTTAGGTATATTATTTAAGGAAAACGGGGATTCAATTTTCTAGAAAATTTTCCGACAGGGTAGATAAGTGTATCGTTGGAAAATAAATATTTAATCATTTTAATGATGTCGTAACAGGAATAGATTGGGCCTCCCCTCCCTGTAATCAATAAAAAGGAGAGTAAAATTGCTGCAGGCAAATTACTTCTAGAAACGTAGGGACGCACCCGGCCCACCGTTGCGGTTGTCGCGCTTGGAGAGCCGCTGCATCCCACACCCGCTGCCTCCGCACATAGTGGTCACGATTCCAAAACTGGACAAAAATCCAAAAACTATATTCTTCTGAATATTAAGCCGGGTCATGAGTTGGTACCCAAAGGTACCTGTGACATTTGCTACGTACGTTGAATATGCATATCATGAGATTGCTAAGCATGAGCCATTTGTCTGACTAGTGGCACTTTTGCCGGCGGCGGGTATTTTAGTGCTATATAGCCATTTGGACATTTAAATTCAAACAAAATATTATATAATTCTTTTGAATTTTTTAAAATTCATAAGAAACTTCATTTACATTCTAATAAAAAATGAGCGCGTTTGTTGGTGCATGTCACACGATATCACAGCGAGTGGTGATCGAACAAAAACCACAAAGGGAAACGCTAAATTTATAAGAAAAGTATTGAAAAAAGAATTAAAAAATATTCCAAAAGAACGTTGTCAAAAGTGGCTATATATTTACATCCAGTATAATATGTAGCTTATTTATAACAAAATTTTAAATGCGTCATATATTGAATCAACTTACGCAAACTGTATGTATAGGCTCTCATTTATTTTTATCATAACGGATGACTTTGTGGTTTGCGGTGGGCTGTGGGGGTGATGCGTCCGTGAAACGTGCTAAATTGCTTATTAAAGAAAAATCGATGTGTAACGCAAGTATCACCATATACCGTTTATTAAACAAACGAGCAATTTATATGTTAAAACATTCGTTTCATAAATCGTATGAGGAGAGCAAGGGTTGGGTTGGCGGAATAAGGGATGGGGTGTGGAAAAAGGGGGAGAAGCCAGGCGGCAAACGGTTGAGAGGGATGGGTGAGGGAAGGAGGAGGGAAACCCTTCTCTCATATTTATGTTCTCACATTTTTCCCGATACCACCTCTCACCCATCCTCCTTCTGCCCACCCTAGAAGACTTTCCCATTTATTTCTCCTCCCTAGTCGTACTTCTAGCCTACAAACCTTCGCATGTGCTTGAGCCGTGACAGCAGTGCCGATAAGGGAAAACTATATTGGACCTAAAGTTTACTCTCGATCGCTGAACATTGTGTCTATCATCTGCGTTTGTGTTTTCAACGATTTGATGATAAGTGTCAATCAAGTGGAAATGCATCATTTGTACGGAATGGAGACTGCAGCCGAAGGTATGCACCATATCGCTTCCTCAAAATTTATATACTATTATTTTTCCTGAAATATACATGTATTTGATTCTGATAATTATTTCATTTGGCTATTTGATTAACTGAAATATACATGCATTAGATTCTGGAAATAGTTTCAATAAGATATTTGAATGATTTGATTTAAATCTGAAAATCTGGGAGGAAATGCGTTGCTTCACTTAATCAATTTTATAGTTTTGGGTTTATTCCTAGGCTAAAGCCTAAAGAGAGAAGCTCGTATGTATAAATATATTTTGACTCAATCCGACTTTCAATATATTCGTAATTATTTTGAAACTTAGGTAAAAAAGTTGGCATTGCTAACTGTTGGAAAGTTAAGGATACGTGGTAACTTTAGAGTGTTAAGGAAATCAGCGGCTTTATGGGATCATAAATTACACTCATTTTGACATCTTAGGGATAGCTAATGGTGGAAAATAATTTTTAGATTCCTTGGGGTTTTCTGGCCAGTCATGTTCTTTTTTAGATGGCCCAAAAGGTTTACAAAATTTAAGGGGAGGAAAAGAGTTTTTTTAATTGTTATAACCTACCATTGTTTTAATTTTGCTTAAGAAAGTACATAGTTCTGCGTCCAAAACTAATATGTTAAGCCAATTGTTTTCTGTCATAGTGATTCTAAGCGACTTAGGGCCAAAGAAATTTATTTTCATTTTTTCAAGTATATGCAACCAAATTGTTTGAATTTAAGGATTTTGATAGATTTTGTAAACTCCTAGAATAAAATAGTTTTTATATATGTATGCTTTAAAACTAAGGAATGTTTTTTATTTAATATCTTATATTTTAGAAGAGTTGCCTAGGTTTGCTTTTTGTTTTGTAAATTTAATTTGAAACCATGATTTTTCAGATTTTTGAAGTGGTGGTACAAGTTTTGAAATCTTAGAAACTGTTGTATTAGTCTATTTGAATTCTATTTTTATGTGAATTTGACTACAGTTACAACACATATTTATTTACTTGTTAGAACCAATATTTGTATCATAAAAGAGTGTGCTGGGCAGACACTGCAAAAACCCCTCACCGAATCAACAATCACAACATGCTTTTAAACTTGCCCGATAAACATAGAATGTGTGCGTTTTAAATGTAATAGTTATATATGGGTCATCAAGCTTCTCTTGAAAAATCGGATAGTAATCGGTAATGATGAGCATGGTATTCATGGGAATGTTGTAAAGTATCTCTGAAAGTAGAAAACTAATATATAAACTTACCAAAGACAAATAATAAGCATACCAAGAGGGCAATTAAATCGTTATAATTCCTTCCTAAAGTCTTTAAATGGCAAAGCAACTCCTTAGTTTGACCATTTTTTCCTGGAGTTCTAGAGAATATCACCTATTTTATTTTCGATGTGGAGAAAATTTGAACGTAAATCTAACTCAATAAGGGTGACGGAAAATTTCGGTAGTTTCCAGTCCTTTACTTTTTAAGTTCGTGATCTGACTGAAACAAAGGTATTTTTTTACTTTATTGATAATGAAATGAAATATGCCAAAGTAAAAGGTAATGCTAATGGATACGTTTCACCAGTTATATTTACTAGAGTGTCTCTCGTATTTTTGGTAACTGTATCATAAGAGATAGAGAGAGTGAGTTTTCAATCGCTTAAAAAACAAATGCATTTGGTTATCATATGGATGAGTATTCAACACATTGCCACTGATAAGATGTAACTCACGCAATATTTAGCGTAACGAAATATTTATTTATTGAGGAAGATTCATGCCATCAGCCTTATTGATAATGGGGTATTTATATCAATGGCTCAATGGAGAATAATATGCCACTTGCTAAAGGTGTAGATTTTCTTCAGAGTTGATAGAAATAACCCATCATATTAATCAATTATCCTATAATCTTTCTTTCTCATCCTCCACCCCTTTCCATTACGAACATTACTGGTGTGAAATGACCGGCATTGTGAGGGTGCGTCGTGTTGTTGAAATGGTATGGCATTTTATAGAACATGTCCACATCACCAAGTGGTATATCTTCATCAAGTATACCCTGACACCAATATCAGCATAAAAGTATCAATATCAGCGTTGATTAAAAAAACAAATCCTTATAATGTGAATTTAGTTCCATTTGTATTTCTGTATATTAGGGTGGTACTGTAAGTATGCATAAAAGACCACCACTTTCAAAGTAGCTTGCCATAAAAGCTACAAGTTTACTTTTTTTGCTTGCCCAGAAAGTTTACGATTCAATTACATTTGGAGTAAACGAAATGGCTAGCCCCTACTGGAAAAACTGTTTCAAAACGAGCGTATGCATTGCGCTTAACATTATAAGTGCATATGCATTTCACAAGTCAATTATATTATTTATATGATTAACATATTATGTAAATGGCATTAACGCTTAACATTATAAGTGCATATGCATTTCACAAGTCAATTATATTATTTATATGATTAACATATTATGTAAATGGCAAGGTAATATTTGTTTTAATCACAAGTAAGTAACAGCTGATTTTTCGTATGACAGATTAACATGCATTCATCATCAGTTGCGCTCTATCGATATTTTATTAGAACATTTTGGATCCGTAGAAATTAATAGAGCTTATTTTACAAAGAATGTGCAACTTAATTTAACTAAATTAGAAGTAAGAAATAGTCTACCAATTATTTTGACTGGTATATATTATGAACCTGCTATTTTATTACCCATCCCTGATTCAACCAGAAGAAGAGCGCAATGACACATTTATGTTTCCTTTTCCTAACCTGAGACAAAAAGCTTATACCTCAAGGTGGACGACTTAATATCATTGCTTTAACTACCCGATATCACTTTTTTGAACAAGATGTTGAAAATTCGAGCATTTATCAAAATGTTTTAGATCTAATTTGCTATGATAGAAATAATTCGCGATATTACATCAAGTATTACCGCCTGCATAAAATTTTCAAGATATGTCACTTCACTTAATATAAGATAGACGCGATTAAACCTTTGTCTGTCCTTCCGATGTAAATATTATTTTTTAAGATCAGAAATTCTAAAAGTATCTAATCCTTTAATTCTTCATTTTTATGATTTATAAAATCTTTTGAGGTACGAAAATTAAAATAATTTTAATTTAGAACTTCTCTTGCCCTTGTTAGCTAACATGCATGGAGAATGTAGTTCTCATTCTCAGCTCTCAATGCAGCTCAGAGAATCGAATACTTTTTAACGTTATTAATACTGTTCGCAATCTTCGAAATTTAATTTATATTCAAGGGAATTGAATGCTGACTGTATTATAAATCCTCAAAAATAATTCAAATTAAATATGCTTTCTCGCTGAATGTACTTGGAGTAGTTTTGCTGACTAATAACTGAAACCAAATAATCTACGCCTTGTTCCATTCGGAAATCTTTAGAAAAAAATGTTTAATTAGAAAACAAATTATTTTGGACGAGATACCTCTTTGAAGCCTGTGTACGTTCAAAGCGTCTCCTGATTTGCTCCTCTGATTGAACTCCGGACGGCGCTCATAAGCGGCAACTTGGTGCAGCACGGCACATACAAATCCTTTTTAATTTTTGTGCATCATACTTATCACTGAGAGCTATTTGAAGCCTTTTTCCTAGCCCCAAATTCATTTTTTTACTACCAACTTCCAAATTTTCAGAAGTGCACCATTGGCAAGGCTTCTGTTCTCCTAATGGCCTCTGCAATCAATTTCAACACATTGCCTCAATTCTGAAAATATTTCAATTAACAGCATTTTAGAATGATATTCTGAATTTAAAGGAACTTATTCGTACTGCTCCACGATTTATCTGCACTTACAGTGATACCAGCTATCAATGTTATTGCAAAAGATACCCTTACACAATGTCTCGCCGAACGCAATAGCCATACTAAATAATTAAATAAATGTCTAGGAACAGAAATATTAAAAAATAAATTAAACGTGTTGAAAAAATAAATGCTTCAAAGGAAACACTTTCCTGAGTATCATTTTTAACTTTCCATGATCTTTCATCGTCATTAGACCATTTAGGCCATTTTAACCGCTGCAACGGATACTGCAGCTGTGTTTTATTTATACACTATCTGTGCCCAGAATGCGTTACAATGCCTCTTTTTCTTTCTAAGTAGGTAAACATATACAAATTTGACATGTACAAAATGAATGAAGGACGATGATTTTTTGTGTATTTGTAAAATAAAATATTCTATCTTCAAGACCCATTGATTTCCATTATTTTCGTGGCTTGACCCACAAATCTTTCTTGGTTTCAAAATCAGTCCCTAAACGAATCTGAAACCTAGTCCAATGAATTCGTCGTACCTACACAGGAATTCATAACGCACAAATAATGGCATGGATTTCTATTCCATGCCTATGCAGCGGTTTCCAAGTAACTAAAATAGTCTAATGTTGAAGTAGTGCAAATATTTTAGATTTTTAGGAAAAAACGAAGCGTATATGAAAAATCGATTGCAAGAATTAAAAACCTTGTTGTTTAAGTTATCTAATGATAAGTATTTAAAAAACAATACATGAGTGTAAGTGATTAAAAATAAGCAAAAAAAGACACCGCTGCACCAAATCTCATTCTACGAAGCATTTTCACTAAGATTTAGCTTTTTATTCACAATGACATTTCATTCAAGCAATATATTTTAGCTGATTGATGGATGATTAATTATTAGCCCAGTATTAACAAAAATTGTAATTGGTAAATCGGAAACTACAATGAATTAGAATAAAGCATTAGTTTGTTCTTCATAAATTGCAATTGAAATAGGTAAAATGATATGATTAAACAAAACACGTGGAATAGTTTTTCTGGTGAATCAATTAAATAATATTTTACAGTATTTCCGCTCCTCTCTAAGTACTAGCAAAAATGAAAGAAATTCATATCATCATCTGTTTTTAACGACACTAAAATACCTCATTGCCTACTTAGCAGAGGTTTATGTTAATTTTGTTTACTAAAAGTATTTTTCTTCGGTAATAAGAAATATATTTAGTGAAGAGGAAAGTCTGCTGAATAGAATTTATAATTCATGCACCAGTTATTCATATCGTTTCATTATGGTCCGTTAATAACCACACATCCTCCCTTTACATCATGTTTCATTCGTGAGTTGCTTGTGTTCTAGATTTATCCAGAGTCTGATTATCCATAGACTACTGATATATAATTATTAGAGCTAAGATTTAACAGGGCAATTGAATTTCGGATGCTATTAGTATGCGATTGATGCGATGCGATGATTAGATGCGAATAGTAAGCTATTAGTTTACTATTAAATTTGGTTTTCTGTCTTGGAAGCAGAGCCACCTGTACCACGATTTTTTACCACGACTGTACAGATACATCTGCAATGTTACAAATCATCTTGGCCGACTTGGAACTAGCTAATCTTAAGTCATTATAATTCTCCCCAACTTTAGAGTAGGTTCAAATGAAGCAATGAATTCTCGCTAATGTATATTTCAGTGATGCTTTTACCTGGTTCGTATTTGTATATCGATGATACCGCCAATTTTCTTGGTAATGCCCAAAACAATGAGAATCAACAGTTTGTTGCCTAATCAATGTGACATTTCGATTATCGCAATCGATTGCACTTCTTTAAATACATATTCTAAGTTAGTGATAAATTTATGTAATTCACATTGGCTCTTATTTAAAATGATTTTTACTAAGTTATGACTCGCGTGTATGAACTTCAAAGGACCAACTTTACGATATTATACATTCATTATAAGGGTTTGCTCGCTTCTGGTTATTTATATTGGTCTTTAAAAAGAAAAAATCTCTTTAATTTATTTTACCACATTTAAGTTGGCTGCGTTCTTCGCCCAGTTCCTGTTGGGTGAGTGATTATTCCGTACCATATCTGGAGGAAACTACGAGATCACTTGATGAGCAAACCAATTGGGAACCGTGCAAATGCACTTGAGTGCCTAGGACGGCGAGATGAGAGAGGTTTGAAAGGAGTCAATAGCGTAATGTAACCATGGAAAGGAACTTCACTCAGGATGTCATTCGAAGTGTTGAGTGGTCTCTGTTAACAGTCATTCATGCAAACAACCTCTCGTGGTCGAAGTAAATTCTGAGGGTGATTGCTGCTATCCCCGAGTCATAGGAATCATTAAAATCACCGAATCACCGTTTCAGTAGTCATTCAAAAAATTAGCATAATTGTTTTCTGCCGTGGTGCATTATAACTGGCCCCTTCTAACACTAAATTAATTGCATAAGGGGGATGATTTAGTGCACTCAAGCTAACAACCGGAAGAGCGAACTAATGAGTATAAGACTGCAGGGCATGTTCTGACTCAGGTTTACACGTTTAGCGCATGGCGTATTCTATGGTTCTCGATGCAACCTATAAAAGCTTACAACTTAATATATAATGACCATTATAACAACATCACGTACATTTTAAGCATTTTCTTTTCGTTTGGAGATATAAAAATTCCTTTTTCTTGTATTCAAACGAGTCAGGTTGCGGAAGGCTTTTCTCTACTTTTGAAATATTATAGACATAACGTTGTAATAAGTTTTTACTGTTCTGGAAATACTTAATCCTTATGTTTATAGTTATATATAAATTCTTAAACCAATGCTTTTATACATATGTGTAATAGACAGGAGGAGAAAAGCAGAGTGCGTATATATTAGTTTATGTAAGCGTCTTCTATTTCTACCACGAGCTTATTGGGACTGTAACAAGTATTCTTAACTCTTCCTGAATCTTTTGTGACACTAGATAAAATGCAAAATTTACGTGAGCTTTTTACTTTTCTTCACATGTGTAAACACTGCACTGCATAGAGTTCAGGATTGAATTTGCTTTTCCTAGCCCGATAAGTGATGTATTAAAGTATTATAAAGGCGGTGAAAAGATTGGTGACACCTTGTCATTACGTTTATTAAAAATACGAGGCCTACGCCAAGTTAATTGGTATTACCATACATTTTCCTCGCGGAATGCGTTATTTCCTCGCGGAATCAGAGTATTATTTTCAGATGGATGTTTTTATGGATGGATGATTGAGTAGGACTCCAAGTATTTTCGTATTACTGCTACCTGCAAATGGAGTACCTCGAAACGAAAAATAAAAGCAAGCATTATCAATGGCAAACGATCATGGCTTATGATCTTTTATTTAAGAGCTCATCAACATAAAAATCATACGTCATTTAATAGACTGCAAAGTATCTGTGACTCCAATTTATTGTAGTTATCAGCCAGATCATGCTATTAAATGAATGCAGTGCAGTATTTGTAATAATGTTTAACATTTGTAAATGAGGACAGCAAAATATTTTTCTTCATCAGACTTCGTCGGACTCTTTGACCTTCGTCGGAAACTTTGGAAGATTGAATACTAGCTCTGAACATGTATTTACAACCATTGCATGGGAAAAGTTTTGATATTTTCGCAGTAATGCGGCATCGTACGTACAACAATCTAATTCGTTCCAGCATTAAATTAATTTCATCGGAATGAAGAAAATAATTTTCACATATGCTACGAATGAAGATTCACACAGTTATTTTGAATATTTTACCATTAATTTTATATACCCTTTATTATTCCAACTCATTTATTAAATTATTTAAAATGCATTTCAAAAGGATGTAAGGTAAATACCTCATAAAAATAATAAATTACGTCAAGACTTGATGAGGAATTCTTGTACACATATTTTTAAAAGATATTAACAGATTTTTTAATGAAATTGAGTCATAGGATATAGAAACAAAATTTCAAGGAGAGGACAAAAATAGAAAGTAATAGGTAATAGATGGTTAAAAGTTGACGGAATTATTTGGTTTAATATAGCGAAAAACTACACTAGCGGTTAATGCATGTATGCTATCAATGCTCGAAATATGTTGGCTATTGTGGGCCATCGCCGGTGACTGTTAGACATTTCTGTTGATTATGGGACGCTTTATCACACTGAGAAGACATTACACTGAGTGTTTTGGGGCCACTTTTTGGCCTATTGCCACCTACGATTTACGATATTACGATTTCAGAGGCGAAAGCGAGGAAATTAGGAGAGGTGCAGAGCAGTGAAAATATGGCAAAAGAATGGCATTTTATAGAGTGGTGCGTTTGTCTGTTTGAGTGAGTTGGTGATATGATATTCACTTTTCTTTTCCGAGGAAAGAAATACTTTAGATAAGAATTGGACGCTTTATTATCACGGCACTGTTTGGTAAAACAAAGGCAATCAAAGTATTCGAACACAATACCCTCATACCTGTCAACGAGGAAGCTGACTGAATGCCATCCATTTGCTTCCGCGAGCCTTGGCGTAAGTCATGAATTACAGGCTCGTTTTTTTTCTCTCAAGTCCCTTGGAAAATATTGAAATGTGAAATGTATAGGAACTCATGCACACAACGGAATTTAACCAAAACATAAACAAGAAATACTTTCAAATAACATTTTTCATGCAAATTCTTATTGTCTCATCCAATTCAAGCGCCAAAGTTCACGTAAACTTCAATCGGATACGGTATTATTACGATTTATTATCATAACAGCTAAGTCCCTCTAAGCGCTGGTATGATGCGGTATATTAAGCGTTTTATCCTTCCTTGGATGTGGGCGCTTAATTTCTTTTACCAAATGTCAGTCCGTTATGACAGTTACATTGGAAAATGTTTGCAAAAACAGTTTATCTCTCATACAAACCATTCATAGGTTTTTTGAAGAAATGGTATGCTAAAGAGCTCTATTAATTGATTAAAATTTACATTTTTACCTGACTGTGCCAATCACCTTCCTAGCAAGAAAGATATTCTGACTCTGTAAATTATTTTTGCCCTTCTTTTAATTCATCTGGAATGTCTCCCCACTATTACTCTGAGACAATTTTTCCAGTACTTTGTGTGCATTTGGCCTTTCAACACAGCTTCATGCTTTGAGTTAACTCAAACAGCTTCGCTTTTACTCTCTCTTTAACATTCGGGGTGATTTTTATTTTTATGTGTTTACTATTCCCTCATGAAAATTGGCCTGCAAGTGATTGATGTTCTAACATTGACATGCAGGGGCCCTGTAACTTACTCTGTCAACGGGAATTAGGTATTTTTTGTAAGAAGCTGGAACTTGCGTCTCAACTCTCCTTGGAATTTCATTGTATAGGGCATATTTTGGCTTCAAAAATATAATTCTTTCGGCCTTTGACTATAAAAAACGAGAAGTATAACAGGCAATCGATCTCTGCTGGTAAAGTGGTATGTGGAGTGGTCTTTCTCAATTTCGAAGTTTGCAGCTTTATTAAGTCAGTTAATCATTCTCATTCAATGCCATCTTTTTTCTGATTATGCCACTAACTTACGGTGTAACGGTTGGAGGTGTAATGTGTGCGAGTTCTACCATACTCAGCTGCCTTTCTGTCTGATAGCCCACAGGGTATAACTGTGAGGCAATCACTGGGGAAGGAATTTGCGTGAATACCCAAAATAGCTATAGTCCATCGTAGGTTTCCGCGGCGTTCAGATGAATTCTTCTGCATCTTCGGTTTTCCACCGCTTAGGTTGCTTTTTTAGGACAATAGTTTCGCCCGTATTCCAACGGACGTCTTCAGGTCGAATAATATCTGGTCGGGATAATATCTTGGCTCTTTGGATACCAATTTGACCTCTTCAAAAATAATGTTGTGGCCAGGCTCGCTCCAGGTATGCTGCGTGCCTGGAGCGAGCATAATTTTGACGAGGCCAAATTGGTATCCAAATAGCCAAGATATTATCCTAGACTGATAAGAGAAGCCATAGAAATAAAAAAAACAAAGGATAACTTCAACAGAGAAGATGGTTACCACCTATTCAGTGAATGGAAGATTTGGCGGAAGGAAAATTGCCAATCACAGAGCATGGAGAGAAACAGAAGGCCTATATAAACGCGGCCGAAATGATTCCCCGGTACTTCGACCTGAAGACACCCGTTGGAACACACGGGCGAAACTGTTGTCCTAAAAGGCAGCCTAAGTGGTGGAAACCCAAAAATGCAGAAGAAACCAAAATAGCTGTTTTCGACTGAGATTATGCTGAAACGTTTTATGCAATAAAGGGTAAATGGTGAGTAAATTGAACATGCAGACGATTTTATGCATCTCGGCCGAATGTATGCGCATCATAAAAGGATATATGAGGAGATTAACAGACCTGCGAATGCTGAAAGTAACGTCACAGGCATTCTGTGGAGCGTGTTAAGGACTGAGTGCTTGCCTAGGGAAGCAAAACTTACTGTGTAGAAAAGTATTCTCCTCCCGACGAAATTATATCACAGTGAAACCTAAGAATGATATGATATGCATGAGAGAAGGCTTAATGCTCAGAGAATGGGGCACCTAAGAAGTGTTATGAATGAGTGAGTAATGAAAAAATGTTGGTTGGATGCTCCAGTAAAGAACATAAGTAAAGGAATGTGTTTCGTTATGTTAGGCCATCTTAATGAGAATGAACGAGATAAAAAATTGATGTAGGAGTGAATTGCGTAAGAGCGGGTAGGAGGGTGAATTTTATCGAAGAGAGGCTGAAGAAGATGAATATTAGGAGTCATGAGAATAGGAGTGCGTATGCGAAACAAATGAATGTAATAGAAAAGAAATAGGTATGCAAAGATATGAAATTATGGGAGAAATTATTAAAATAGACCTCGTTTCCTTGGCTTAACAGCAGTGACAAACAAGTCTTTGACTTTGCCCACCTAGATATGGAATGGCGTGATAGGTATGAAAGTATGTGTTTTATGTGCATACTCTAGATAAGAAACCTCACCATACTTTCTTCTTTTTAGAGCTTTACCTTTTTCAACCATAATGTGCTAACATTATTGCTACCCGTAAGTAGTTATCCTAGATTTTTTTATCTCTGCAGTTATACATAAGTCTCTGCAATATCTGCTAAGCCCGACGGTAGTACACTTTCAGTAAAATGAGCAACAGTGCATTTATACCCTACCATATGACATTTCCTTTACTTTACTTTTACTAACTTGAATTTTTAACTCAACTAACCCCTAAATCTGTATCTCCTAATTGAATCTTGTATTTCACTATTTTCGCTCAAGATAATGTTCACCATACACAGACATCACTGGGAAGTCTGCTATACTTGCTCTAACGTTACACTAATTAATAGCCATTTATTTTTGTACCCTTGGGATAATTCATTTAATTAATGCTGATCAAGTAACTTATGTCTATTTTAAGGGAAATGTATTAAAAAATATGCTAAGACTTACCTATCTTTTACATTTTTTTCATTCGGTTTTTAAACGTTCAACGTCGCTATCTGATTCCTAACCACCATTGCTCTCTGTTCACCCACAGGCCTTCTGGTAACTGCCTCTCTCTGATATCATTTTCTATCCCTTCTCTCCAACTTATTCTGGGTCTTCCTCTTTTTTCTACACTGTGGATTCAACTTGAAAAGGTTTTTTAATAATCTTTCGTTTTACAGTCATTGTATGTGACCATGCCATACCAGTTGTTTTGTTTTAATGCCATCGAGCATGGTGTATGTAACTCTCATTATATTTTTATCGTTTAATTTGTAATACTTTCTCTTCTTGATATTCCTGCAGTCCTATCTATCCTATCCTATATCCTATCAGTTCCTATCTATCTCCGTAACAGTAAGCACTTTTTTATTTTCTCGATAATCAGCCATTTCTCACACCAATATGTGAAAACACTACTTATAATTGTGTTATATATTTTTTTTGCTTGCTTAAGATGTACTTAAAAATCAATATTTGCTATTTATCATCGATATTGCCATTTTTAACTTTTAAATTTCTGTTTTTTTTTCATGGCATCATCCATGGTTCCATTCTGATTCCATATAAAACCCAAGTAGTTGTTTTCATGGCAGTATTATACCTCTTTCCAAACTTCTAGCTTTATATTCTCTTGTGCTCCTTCAGTGCGCATATTTCGAGTCTAGCTGATATATGTTTCCAATTTTTGTATTCTTCAATCAGCTAACGTGTCATTGAATATAAGTCATCATGCTCCTGGGCTATCAGTATCTAGTCATCCGCAAAGCACAATGTAAATAAGGTGCCATTGTATGTATATACACTGACACCAAGTATACGTTATACGTTATACAATAGTGTGGGGGAGATGCAAAAACTCCGTGTTAAACTCATCGTGATTTTAAATTCATCTGATACTCTTTTCCATATTTCAATTCTTTCAGCATTATTTTCGTGTTACTTTTTAAATTATTTGATGAGATTCAAGTTGCCGTTTATGCAATCTACGTTTTTCCATAATTGGATGAGAGTTACACTGTCGTAATTTTTCTACAAATTAACAGAAAGTAAATGGATTTCCTGGTCGACCGTCATCTTTTTCTAAGTTGTCTGGGTGACACAAAATAGGTGGTCGATGGTGGATCTACCAGCTCTATTTCCTGCCTTCTCTTTTGTCTAGTAAAATGTGCCATAGTTATCATTATTTTATAAATAATTTATTATACTCTGCAAGTTGTGCTGGTGACTGATATTTCCCTGTAATTTTAACATTTGTCTTTTCTACCATTTTTAGCGTAACTGGTATAAAAGGTGCTCTCCATTCTTTTAAAATTTATGCTCCACCTATGCACTTTTGAAATAGTGTTGTTTAGTGGTGGTAAAGCTTTTCTGAGCCGTATTTTATTAATTAAGCATTGATAACACCTGATCCTGGACATTTTTCATTTTGAAGCAATTTACAAACTTCCTGCGCTTCAGTCACAGTTGTTATTAGGAAAAGCAATTATTAAAAGGAATAAATTATCTTTATTTGATTTTTGCCCATGTTCTCAATGGTAAACTCTATTCTGTTTTCTGATAATAGATTACTGAAGCGTTTTTTCCATCATTGTATAGAAATAGGTGATATTAGATCTGTATTTTAAATTTTACGAATGGTTTTAATCAGTTACCAGTTATTTTGTCGTCCACCCAAATAAGTATTCATTATATTGCATTTTTTTATCCCAAGATTCGTTTTTCATTTATGTTATCTCCTTCCTCTTGCTAACTTGTATCTATGTACGCTTCTTATATGCAAGCTTATCTATATAATATTTTATCAGTGCCTTTATTAGTGGTCATGAATCATTGAAATTCCTGTCTCTTGTCTGGTATATATTTTAATTTTCTCATGCCAACATTATGGCTCATTTTTCATTATACACTTCCATTATTCCTAAAGCTTATGTAATGCTGAGTGAATACATTATTACATATGCTGATACTGCTTTTATGCGTCCTTTTCACATTTTTCATTTAATTGCTTATCCAGCCGGAGTCTTTATACTGTCATTGTGCTTTCATATTATAGAGTATCTACATAACATCTATTCTGTGTGATTTTCATTTCCACACTTGTTAGTTTATGTATATGAGTATTCTTTGCCTTGAAAGGGAAATTGATCTATATTTCTAAAATATATTGGTCACTACCGCAGGAAGGTCATCTACAAACTAAACAATCTAAAAATATTTTTAATTTTGTTTCTTGTCTCATAAAGGTGTAGTCTATGATGGAATGTCGGATTGAAAAGAAAAAACTTAGAAGTATTTCCAGATAGTTACGCCTGAAACAATTAGCTTCATGGAATCTCGGTGTATTTTTCGTTATATTCATGCATATGTATGCATATATGTTATGTTGGTCGCACCCCTTCATTATTTGTAGATTCGGTATCTAATTCACTCTGTGATTCTCTGCAGAGACTCTAGACACTGTCATTAAAATATTTGACTAAGTTTTAAATTTTGAAATTGGAGTGGATTAATTAATTAATTACATATTTTTTCGCTACTGACATTTTTTTGCTAAAAATATTTATTTTGTATGTGTTCTATCTTTATACACAAATATTAGCATAATCTAAAAAGGGTCATATTATTGGCAAAGCAAATCTACTTTATTGGTGCCAATCTTATTAATATTTAAAGCTGCAATATTTCTCTGAAGCTCTTTTTCATCGCTTATGTTAATAATGTTTTCGTTTGTCAATGTTGGGGCTGGGGAGGGGTGTTTCACTATAATGAGTTGTCGGTCATTGCTGTGGGTTGTCTTAGGAAAAACACATGGTTATATTTCCTGACGGGTACATTTTTATTAATATTGCATGTTTTTTTACTTTTAATTTACGGGCTGACGCAGAAGAGCAAAGTTTTTATCCCAAGGGAATACCGATTTTGGTCAGTAATAGCCAGGAAATAATTCAGTGAGGGAGGCATACCCACGCGGCAACTTAGCGAAACCCATTGCGTTCTTTTAATCCATGTGACTTTGGTAGATTTGTTTTTCCATTACTCAGGCTTAGCATTCGTGCTTAAGTCGTTTTATTCAAAAGGTGAAGAAAATATGAGTTATTAAGAACAGAAATAAATTAGTTAACCTTGCGGAAATGACAAATTTACTATGAACGCCCTGGAACACCAAATGCAAATAAAGGACCGCAAATGAAGTCTAAAAGCCACTTGGAACTCAAAGTTGCATCTATCGTTTTACATAATAATCTGATTTATAAACAATAGACTTGCAGTATGTATCATCTGGTCAACTATTTTCCAGCTTTAGCTTTAATTCCCGCCTAGCTTCCTTATAAATTACATACTTCAGATTATTGTAATTTACTTATCATAATTTCCAATTTTTTTTCTGTATAAGGTTTTTCCATTTTAGTTATGAATATTATAGCATAAAAATAATTCTACATAGTTGTCCTATCGATACCCAAAAATTGACCCACGAATAAATTCCCTGCCTAGATACTAAGTACTTTACTATATATAAATGGCATTCTCGATAACTCATCATACAAACAAACGGATCATTTAGGCTATTCTTAGGGTTATGTGTTTGTTGACAATAATTTGTTTTCGGTATTTGGTTAATATTTTATTTAATTCCTGATTTATTTTTGAATTTAAGGATGAGTTCAAAAATTAATGATATATTTTTTATAATGAAATATACATGCCGTTTTAAGGACGGGTTGACAAAATAATTCATGATTATGCTACTGAGGAAATAATTTTTGCAGTAACAAATATTTCCGGAAATCTATCGGTCACGCTTGAATAAAGCTTATATTATAGAATGAATAGATTTTATAATGCATTGCCATTCGTACGCTTTTCTCGTACTTTATTCCCTTACTCGTTGTCATATTTCAAGTTCAGATAATGATGATAAATTTGCTGCAACAAATCTAAATATTTCTCTGAGGCAAGAATGGGTGAGAGGCATCGAACATGTTTTTTAAAATTACTATTGAAGAACTATTTCAGTTAGATAGTATTAGTGTGCCTTAAATAGTTTGAGGAATACATTTTTTAATCATTATAATTTATGCACTCCAAGAATGATGATTGGTAACTCTAAACCTACTCCATGGATTTATTGGGGGTTATTTATTTCCTTCAACTGCTACTATTTAAGAATTCGGCATCCCACCGGGTTGTTATGAAGAAGATATATGAATTAATAATATAATAATCAAGTATCACTCTTCATCATGAGTAAAGGCCAAATATAATTTCAATCATAGAAATTGAATGAATAGGAAAACCCAGGATGAGCTAGTTGTACACTCTTCTGTCACATGAAGATAGCCATATTTTACGTCCATGACATAGTTATATTCAGGCTAAATTTGGTGAGATAATTTGGATAAACGCAATAAATGGAATCAAAATGAAAAAACAGTCCTTAAATTAATTATAACATAAATGTATTCAAATCAAAAGTAAAATAAAAACTTACTAAATCCAAGGCATTATATATTCCATGGTCCTATCCATAATTTTCCGTTTTGAGAATAATTTATTTTACAAGTGACAAATTATAAGATTCACGATGATGAATGGAAATATTCTCTATCTACATTAGCTAAATATTATAATTTTTACCTGTGGAAATGAGCAAAGGAGTTACATTTTATATTGTATGTAACCCAATGTGGTGCAATGGCTCAACTCTTGTGTAGTTTTTTGTGTAATTATAGGTAAGTCTTAACGTAACTCTGGAAATGGAATCACCTGGCTACTTAATAAAAAAATCTTAATGGTGAGAAAGAATAAGAACCATTCATTTAATTCATTTATAACAATGTATTCATCACAAATCAGTGCTTTTATCCCAGCCGCATCACTGTTATATTATTCTATTGAAAAATATTACAAATGTAGCGACATATTTTCCAGGAAAAATCGGGATGTACGAGTTATATTAAATCCTTCATCATACTCATGAAGAGAAACATTTTATTGAATAAAAAAGAATAGCTGTAGCAATAAGTGCCGCAAAATGTACACGTACAAGTAGTGCAACAGCATCAAGATAAAACGAGGAATTTCTCCGCTAAACGTCTTACCTAATAACATTTGGTTAATTCTGTCCGATGGGTACGACATAACAATGTCACGGAATGTTAATTAGCCAAAAGGCAGGCAATTCGGCGGTGCATGAAGCAATTTCCTTCTGTGGATGCAGCCGTAAGGGAAAAAAAGTTTCCGCAGGGGAGTGAGAACTTAACGGGGTTCGAAGGAGGGAGGCAAGAGGAGCCAGCGAATTGCGATGAGAGAAAGGGAACCGAAATTCTGATTGGTCAGCCTAGGTCGAAGGAGAAACTGCAGTGGCTTCCGATTGGCCAGAGAATGCACTTATCGATCTAGCGCTACGGGACGCATGCATCGGAATTAATTTTATCGCTTTTCCCTTCGAAGGCGCGGCCGATAAAAATCATTAATGGACCCAAACCATCTCGCGGTATTCAGGCCCGGTAATTTATCGCTGACGAATAGGTTACGGGATAGCAATCCGAAGCAGGACGTCCGAAATTTGAGCGCGCGATTTCTGCAACATTTGTATGCAATCGAGGCAGATTGAGCATCGTCTGTGTGCAATGAAAGTGCGGTGGGAAGGGGACACGAATATGCAATGGATTGCACTGTCTCTCTCTCTGGGCGCGAGGCGACGCTGTTTGTGCGCGAAGAGGACTGCGGCAGAATGAGACGATTTCATTAAGAGTTAAGGTTAATTGATTAATAGGGCGGAGGGAGGGGTGAAGGGCTAAATGGAAGGTCCTGGAAGGATTGGCCCTAGGTTTTCACTTCCTGTGATGGAAGTGAAGGGCCTCCGCCGCGGGGTGGCCGAAGGATGGAACGGGAGGACCTTCCCTTCCTCTCCCTCACGAATGATTGTTCTCATGTTTGTCAATTGTCTTGGTAAAACAAGGAGTGGGATGTTCATTTTAGAAAAAAATTGTTTGCTCATTCCAGCATTCCGTTCCGATAGCGCTTGTCGTATCACGTAAAGTAGCAAGCCATGGATGAGAAAAAGAAGAGACAACTGAAGCATCACCTTTTGATGATCTGGCAAGTCGATTTGAATCACTGAATCGTAATCATCTTGCAGTTAATGCTAAATGATATGTTTATACTCCTCACTAATAATAGAGTTTTGGCGAATAGAAGTGCCAGAAAACATAGTATTTTCATATTCACTAAAATTCTAAGTCTTCAGAGGAATCGAAAAATGGCAAAGTTCATTCCAAGATCCTCATTTCTATTCAAATCAACGAATGAAGTTTTTTTAGCCAAATTTCTCCGTAATACATAGGCACAGGCATGCATACACGGTGGAAATAATATAAAAATATATCAAACCAGCATTTGAGCTTTTGAAGAAATTCATGAATCATAACCAAGTTTTATACTATCACTGTGTTAAGGGGACCACAAACCATGATCATTAACGCAAATTCTGTATTTTTTACAAGATGCAGTATGTTAATTGAATCTCCACTCTGATTAGGGTTACTGTATAGGCCTTAGTTTCGTAAGCAAAATACTTCATTAGTGTTAGGTACTATATACCAAGATGCATTTCACTCTGTCCAGACCACGTAGTTTAGTGGCTAGCATATTAATTATTATCGTTATAAGGTGCTTGTGGCTAGTTTGTGGCTCCATTAATTCAATTATTCTCTATTTACCCATTTGAAATCATCATGTTAATAAATATTGTTTTTTGGTTTCTCCTAAAACTGTAACCAATGTTAAAGAAAGTCATTTCAATAAAATTTTGGAGTTGAAAGGAACTGTAAATGTTTCTTTCCACTGATTGCTATTTATTCATATCTAATATTAATTAGTGATTTTCTGCAAATTCAAATTTTTCCTCTCTCATTCCTAAATGTGACTTCAAAATTGACAAATGAACTAGAATAAAGTTAGTAGACTTCGTTTCGTCAGTAAACTACATTTTACTCTGTGGAAGTCATTAACAACATAATTTTTCTAGTTAGTTATGGCAATGAATACTCTTCTAGTAATTAATTTTACGTAGCCTGAGTGAGGCACTATAGCAATTCGTGACTCACGCAAGGTGTTGTTTGAATTTGCTTGTGATGCAAAACTTTCTGATAGAAAAATAATGAATGGTGATGAGGAGTTAGGGGTATATCGATTGGAGGAAATATGAAATTAACTTTTCCAAAATGTTTACATTTTATCAAAATTCCGAAAATTAACGACAATATTCCTAAGATTTATCCGTCAAAACACTCCGTCATAAGTAAATAATTTGCGTTGTACGCTGCGATGACTTTAAGGAGAGAACATGGATTCTGTTTTCTTCTTAGTAACATTGTTGTATTAGTTCTTCAAGCATAGCAGAGTAACATTTGCGACGCATATTTTTCAATCCTAAAAGTTAAGTGATTAAGACTCCACTAACTCGAGGATTCAAGGGTTGGCGATTAAGGTTGAGGACGGAATGGGAAAATATTATATTAGGTGTTTCCTGGGGAGTTCTGAAATGTTGGTTGGTAATGGAGAAATAGAGAACACGATAAAGAATTAACTGTATCCAGGCACACTATTTCAGTACAGAGATTCAGTACAGAGTACAGGCTGTGGTGTAACATTTCATTTTAGGGGTTACCTAGTGGAGATGGGTCAGAACTCCAATGATCGACGTCAGTACGCCAAAGTCTTTCCCAATCCCAGATTTTAACAGATTTAGGGCATTCTGAGGTTACTAACGCAAAGCGTTATGCCAAAATAGACAGTAAAAAATGGAAAAGTATGGATTTGATGCAAGAAAATTCTTTCACCAATTTGTCCAAATACTTGACGGAAAATGTGAAATTTTGGCGATAAGAAACACCTGGCTATAATTATTATTCTCTGTCAAATGAATGGACAATGACCCTCGAAATTCTGTCAATGTCTTTTCCAGCGAGTGGTGTATTACCTAGGGTTTCTTTCACATTATTTTCCGATTAAAAAAAAACGGTATGACTGTTAAACTTGACTAAAGTTTTTATATCTAAAAAAACCATTGAAAGAGGTTTTTTTCCGTCTAAACTTCCCTAGCAGTCACACATTCTAAATTATTTCCTCTATCCACTACTCTAATACGTTGCATTTGGACTAGGTGTAAAATGGACCTGAACCAGTGTTTTTAATCAAAATGCTCTGATTCTTTATGCCAAAACCGAATATCATCACAAATGGGGTAAAAGTTATCTTTAATTGTTAATAATAGTCCCTTGAGTTCATTTTTAACTTTGGAGTCATGTTTTTACTCAAGTAAAAAGTCATGACCGAACATCTACCACGCCTTAGTTATGCCCAAGAAAATTACCTAAACTCAAAAGATGATTTATCTATACATAAAAAATGGATGTTTTTATATTTGTTTGTTTTTCTGTCCGAGATTAATAGACTTCGACACCGTTTCAACGATCATCATGAAAGTTGACCCATATATGTATGTTTTCAAGGAGAAGGTTTTATGCTATTTAAAAATACCTAAGGGCCACAGAAGGTCCCCTTTGGTGGTTTAAGCTACGAATTGGGTTTTGTGCAGTGGTTTCATATTTTTGCTTTTTAAAACTACTTCCGCTCAATATAGAGGGTTCAAATTTTTTTTATCAAATGGCTAAAGGAATGACGTTAATAATTATTTCAATAAATTATCTTTTCCTGTACGTATTTGCCTGAAAACCGAGTTTGAAGCTGCAAAAAAGCACATATTTTTCAGAAATCTACAATAGCATATTTCCTTGACAACCATATTTTAGTCTTTAACGCATTTAAAATTGATTTAGCTTAGTTAACCTGATTAGGAATTCAATGCATTGGGTTTCGTGCAATGGTTAAATTGTTTTGCTTTTAAAAAATACTTTCATTCAAGATAGAGAGCTAAAAATTATTTTATCGGATACCCGAAAGAATGAAAATTTTCATTTTCTTCAATAGATTCTCTTCTTATATGATAATTTATAAAGGAAGTGTTATCCCGAATTTCACAAGGGTAATTCAGCTATACATATATAAAAATGCTATGGTGTCTGTATGTCCGTCTGTCTGTCTGTTGCTCCATCACTCAAAAACTACTGGACCGATTGAGCTGAAATTTGTCATGTAGATAGAAAATATAGGTATCTGGCTGCAACATAGGTTATATTGAAAGGCCCTCGGGGCCCCCAAAGGCCCCCCCTGGTGGTCCATGCTAAGCATTGGTTTCGGTGTAGTGGTTTATTTTTTTTCTTTTTAAAAGTACTTTCAAGATTGAGAGCCGGGATTTTTTATCGGTGGGCTCAATAAATAAAGTTTCTTTCTATTAAATATAACTGTTTCAGGCTGTATTACTGTGGAAGTTTTCGATATTCATAATGAATAAAAACACTTGGTAATCTTCCACAGATGTATTTCTTTGGCACGACGCGTTTCACCACACTTTGGCACATGATTATGCTACCTTGTGGTGAAACGCGTTGTGCCAATGAAATAAATCTGTCAAAGATTACAAAGTGTTTTTCTTCATTATGAATTTCTTTCTGTTGATTTTTTTAGGCTTCATATTTATTTGAAATTTATTTTTTAAGCTGAAAAATCTCATATTTTTCATTAAAATCAGCAATAGCTTATTTCATTGACAACCAGAGTTTTGATTTCAAAGGATGTTAGTGCCTCTAGGATTTGAATATCATGTTTTCCTGCAGGCCCATCATAACACGTAGAATGGAAATCTGTATAAGATGGACACAGAGTCCCGAGGGCCCCATGATAGATAGCTTCGGGATGGGGGGGGGGGGGTAATTAATAATTCAGTGCACATTTACAAAAAGTTTACTCTTCAAAGCGTATTCTCAAAGTAGCTTTCATAGGGGCACTGCATGTATATGAGAGAACATTTAAGTAGTAAACGATACACGATATTTATGTGCAGCGAATAGTAATGATAATAATGCCTCTCTTGCTACAACAAACACAGTTTTGCTTATTATCGTTTAATACTCAGATGCATTACACGTAGTGGAACTGCCTGCCTCTCATACGATTGTAAACTATTTTGAGACCAATTTCCACATCATAAACGATAAAATATATTTATATATGTTTAAATGTGTTATAGTGCAGTTGACTTACATTCACTCAATCATCGAGTTGCCTATTAAAAGTCTCACTCGCCACTGTGTTTCCCCTCCTTGGACTTAAAAATATATCCATAAACATGCCTAATAGAATAAAGGGTAACCTTTCAAAAAAATCTTCTAATGCATGAGAAATGTCTTCTTGGCGAACTGAGTCCTTGCATGAAAAACGACAAATGTTAGACTTGGATGCTCAAAGACATGTCCACCAGCGATCTCATGGTCATCTCACCGTGGTTTTCTCGGGTTACGCTAAGAACCGCACAAGTTTCATCCCAACCCAACCTACGGTCGGGTAGCCAACTACAAATCTGGTTCAAAAAAAGATCCATCTGTTTTGAAACTTTACTCTGTTTTAAGATGGCGGAAACTATAATGACATCACTACATGCTTCTCAACCGAAAGAAGAGCGGAAATTCTGCACAATGAACGACATCCGTGCATGAAAATCGGCAAATGCATTAGGAATCACCATAGATTTTGTATTTAGTAATCGTAACCAATGATAATGGCTACTCTTTACACCGAAGGTGCAAACCGGGTGACGGTGGATTCATAGGTCAAATAAACATGGCTGCCGCTACAAATCCTCATTTTGACGTTGTCAACCGCTGGATTGTACCCTACTATCCAATCCTGATTTAGATACTAAACGCACATATCCCAAAGTTGAATAGCGCTACTCAATTAAGTTATTGAAGGCATATATAAGTATGTATACAAGGAAAGCGATGAAGCCATCAATCACACAGGTCAGAAGACGGTTCAAGAGAACCAGAGGGACGAGGTGACCAATCCACTTGGGTGCTATTTATTAGGTAGTAATGAGTCTGCGTGGCCAATTTTTGGGTTTCCCGTCATGAAAGAAGACCAACGGTGACTCATCTCTTCGTACACCTGGAAAATGGTCAGCGGTTCAAATTACAATGAACACAACGCACAAGATATGTTAAAAACTCCTTAAATGACCACGCTGACACTATTTCTTCAGGATTTGTAACTTTCTTATAATTTAAGTTCAATGTTTTTCACACGCGTTGAATTGTAACGGGTACCTTCCGCTTTCCACTACGTTTTGATTTAATTTTAAACCATCATCTATGTATTTTCAGCATACCAATACTCGGTTTTCGATTTTTTATCTTTTTGATATAAATTTAAAAGAGATTTCATTATATTTTTTCTACTCGAAATCATTTTCCTTTTGTAAAAACAGCACTACTACATTATTTTCAAGTTTTTTCTCTCTTGTTGAGAATCAACGGGTATTTTTGCTAGTAATATATATTTCCAGATTATCTGTAGTTAGAATATACCATATTAGGCACCTTTTAAGAAATGGCATTTGTATATATTGCTATTACCTGAATTTTGATTGAAATCTATGATAACAAATACATAAAGAAATATCTTTCATTAGCTACTGTTTAAAATTATTTTAGTTATTTTCAAAGCACATGTTTTCAAACACGTTCCTCATGGTAACTTAGGAAGTATAATTTATTAGGTCTTCCTGCGTAAATGCAGCAATATAAAATTGATGGAACGGTGCTGCCTTGGTGTAAAGGATGAATATTAATGGATAAAGAATCCTCTTTCATCAAAGGCTAAAAAATGGGATGTCAAATATTTTCTACCTATGGAACTACGCCGATTTTCCAATTTTAGGACAGTTTCATTCTTTAAACCAGATGAAAAACAATGCGTTTTCTTCAATACGTTGAAATAGCCTCCCTGATAATAGCAACGCAACGCAATTACCCGGGATAATGTACAAATTTAAAAAAGCGGTGAGAAGGAAGCATAAAATCTTTAAAAATATTACATTGTGAACTGTAATCTCTTATTTGGATTTGGATCTTATCAGCTCGGAGTCAGTGATCTTATCAGCTCAGCTGCAACTGCAACGATGAGTGTCTGCATCGGAAAACCAGTCGTGGTAAAGAACTGAAATTATTTTTATTTTAAATTTCTACCAGCTAATTGGTAGGTTCTTGAACAGTCCCAATCCTGCATCCCAACTGTCTCTTTTCCCACATAGGGATGTCCCGCCATTAGATCCCTCTTAAAATCCTCATATCTTCTACCCTCTCTTATTTCGCCCAGAATTCCTATCCTCTTCCTTCCTCGTCCACGCTTCTCCAGTATTCTACTCTCTATTATCCTCTTCAGCATGCCCTCTCCTCTCAAAACCTCCACTTCTGCCTTCTTCGAACCTTTGTCACCAGCGTCCTCTCTAACCATAATATCAGTAAACCTGGGAGTAAGTTTGTGGTACTAATGGAGGATTAGATAGCGGTGATGCGTGAAGTAAGAGATGGGCGATTACGGGCTAGGAAGTAGAAATAACCGCGGCTATATACTCTCTAACCACATACAATACCTCCTCGTTCGTCTTCCATCTAACTCACCCTCTCCATTCTTCTCCAAACCCACATGTCTTAAGCCTCAAATCTACGCTCATCTACTCTTCCTCATGACCAAGTTGCCTACCTATAAAGCGCCACGCTCCATAATAGTTTTCACCAGCCTTTTATTATCATCTCTTCTCAGACCCACCTCATCAATTCCCTTCACCTAGAAAATGCTTCTTTAGCGAGGGCAATTCAGCATCTGATGTCCTTACCACTAAACCCATCCTCCTTCAAAATACTACCCAGACACGTAAACTGCACGTGCCCACGTCTTGAGCGCTGCCACTCTTATATTCAGCCCAGCCTCTTTACTTCTAGAATATCTCACCACTTTCTTTTTCTTGTGATTTATCTTCATCCCATACCTTTTTGCTCTGCAACTAAACCCATTCATCATTGACTGTAACCCCTTGGCAGAAAGACAAACCAAGGCTTGGTCATTAAATCTTACTGATTTTATCAGCTATCCTCCTACCTTTATTCCTACCTCCTTATCCCCCCCATGCCTTTCTTACCATTTCTTCCGAATACAAGTTGAAAAGCAACGGCGATAGTGGTCATACCTGCGACACTCCTCATCCTATCATGGCACATCCTGATTATCCATTGGCTACCCTAACCTTCGCTGTCTGGTTCATATACATATTCCGAATCAGAAGTCTGTCCCTCCAATTGCCCCCTAATTTCTTCAACACTCCCATTAAACTCGACCAGTCCATCCTATCAAACGCCAACTCAAAATCTACGAAGCAAGCAAAAACATCCTACCCATAATAGGTTTCTTTCTACTAGCGTCCTCATCACTCTTATTGCGTCTCGCGTTCCCGTCCCTCTCCTAAACCCAAACTGGCCGTCAATCAGGTGTTCATTAGCCTTCTTCTCTAGCCTTCTATGTATGATTCTCAGAACTTCTTTGGTCTCGTGGAATATTAAGCTTATGATCATATAATTTTCACACGTTTTTACCTTCCTCTTCTTCGGTATCGGAATTATTACTGTCTTCGCATAGTCTTCAGGCCACATTCCATTCTCATAAATCCTACGAATAAGCGCTAAAAGTTTTCCTCTTCCGCTCTTCCCTATGTTCTTTAGTAACTCTGCAGCTATGTTTATCTATTCCCACTGCCTTATTCCTTTTCATGTCTTGTACTCCTCTTTCGATTTTGCTTTCTAGGATACCTTGTCCGATGTCATCTCTGTCGTTGTCTTCTTACCTCTCTATGTTAACGTACTGGGCCTTATTACCTTACCATACATCTCTTCACATAATCTTTTGGTTCAAAAATCACCTTTCCTGTATCGTCTGTTATCGTTGTAATTCCCCAACCCTTATTAACACCCGTAAGTTCCGATACTTTCCTATGTAATGGATTTGCTCTTCCCTGTCTTTGGTATTTCTCTAACGAGTCAATCTGTTCTCTTCACCACGCCTCTCTGCTTTCTAAGTTTCTCTTGTAAGCCTGTTGTGTAATTCCCGGTATTTTTTCTTGCCTAGCTCTGAGTTTACGCTCTTCCATTCTCTTCTCTCCTGCGTCTCCATTATCATCTCCTTCGTGACCCACGGTTTTCTAATTTTAGTTGCACTGACTTCGCCTACCGTTGCTTTCGCAGCTTCAACAATTCCATTTTTCAAACTTCCCCATTCATCTTCCACTAATCTCAATCCATGATCTGAACCCATGATTTCATCAACCTTCTCTCGATACTTCTTCTTAATTACCCCAGGCTTCTTCCAAGTTTATATGCGTCGAGAATGATGCCTGGACCATGTTTTTGTTATCACTAGGCTATTTTTCCGGCAAGACTTTCCGGCAAGATTCCACCGCGGTGCACCGCTTTCTCGCCGCGGCTATTTCTACTTCCTAGCTCGTAATCGCCCATCTCTTACTTCACCCATCACCACGATCCAATCCTCCATAAGTACCACAAGGTCACTCCCAGGTTTACTACCAAATATTTCCTGTAACTGGTCGTATACACCAGCAACCTCCTCCTCTATATGATAAAAGGTAGGCATATAAACCTGGATTATAACTAAATATTTTGGATCTGCCTTTATTTCCACTACTATTATCCTATCACTCACCTGTTCTGCATACACTACTTTTCTACCAAGTTCCCTGTTCATTGAAAATGCAGACCCGCGCTGGCTTTCATTCCCTCCGCTATATATCACTCTATAGCTAATGCTCCAGTAGTCCCCGCTATCTTTCCATCTTAGTTCACTCAGACCCATGATATCTACAACTACCCTCTCTAATTCTTGCTTTATATTCTCTAGCTAACCCGCCCCCAACATAGTCGTAACATTCCACGTGCCTATTCTGTTGCGTTGATTTTCTGTCTTCTTTTCCTCTGATGCTGCTTTTACCTCTACTTTTGAGGAAGGATTTCTTGTGATGACGACCGCAGGCGCCTTGCTCCCGCCGCTGCTGGGCCTGGGTAGTTGCCAGGATTCATTTTCATTTGAGAACTGTCCTTAATTTCAAGGTTTTTTAATTGAGATAGTATTCCGTGGCCTTAATCAATAGTATTTTTTACGTAACACCATCAAGTGACAGTCCGCAGCACTGAGGTCAGACGCCTATTGCTGCCGCCTCACTGAGGTAATTCGTCTGTCTCATAACCCTCGACCTATCTTCCATGAGTTGCCTTAACGGAAGCATTGCTCCCGCCAGTTCAGCTCCAGAGGTCAAAGGAGCACTCAAGCTCTTCGACCACGACAAAGTTGTAGTCCAAGGGAAGTGAAAATTGAAATTTTGAAGGATAAGCATGTCACTTATATGAGATAAACATGTCATAAGATAAGCACGATCAGGATGTGAGTTGCATTTTATAATAATTTGGGGATAATGGCATTACCCCTTATTGATATGGGGTTTATTATTATTGAGTATGAGTCCCTGATTGCAAAGGACTACTGACTGTTAAACAAAATTTGGAAGACTAGCGGAATGTGTACATACCATTCTTAAGTTACAGTTAAAAAGTTTTCATTTTCTGTCTTTCAGTGACTATCCTTTTTACTTTTTACTTTTACCTACTTGATCTATGATTTTCCCGGTGAATATTTTGTATAAAGTCTTTACGGCAGATATGATGCCAATTATCTGGTGTAATACCCGTTAAGACTTTATGTATCACATTCGTTTTTGTTAATGATTATGATGGCATCACATATTTATGATGACTTCCCTAATATGGAATGAGTAAAACCCATGAGACCTACCCATTCCATAGTAATAGTGTACCTATGTCACCTCTATTTCTCTGAGTTCCTCAAGTAACTCTTTTGAGGATAATCAATTTAATGTCTCCATATTCCCGTTCGTCTTTCAAATTGCCTCAAATAGATTTCATAGTGGGACAATAATATATGATTTGTCCCCAACATGCCACCAAAACCTCTTCCACAATTAATATTAAGACAAAAACGTATACAGTGTGCAATATAAATTCTGTTAACACGCTACTAAAACTGAATGTTTTGGTGGAAATTTATTCGGAAAGTTCATCTTACACTGATCAGGGATTCATTGACAGGCGCATCAGAAACCATAGAAAAAACGAAGTTTTGAGTTCAAATACTCTCTTCATCGCTGCAGTAGGGAATACTGTCTCATAATGCTCCCCAGTATTAGTATTACTGAGAGGAATACAAGTATTTAAGATGTTGTAGAACTTAAAATATTTTGCTAGCCTAGCGTCCTGAGGGGAAAAGTCATTTGATGAATTTGTCATTTGTCAAATAGTCATTCGAACATTCCGGAGAACATGACTCTTGGAATTCCAATGTAGTGCTAACCAGTTACACCCTCATTACTTTTGGTCAAATCTCATAAGGGACTTCCGAAGTAAATGTCCTCCGTGCCAGGTGTATGAAGAGACTGAAGGCCTTTCATGCTCCAGTAGAAGTAGTTCATAATAGTGACCAGTTTTCTCAGGTTGACAGGTGAATATGTATTGAAGATGGTTTTCAGTCCTTAAAATTTCACTGTTCCAAACAAAAAAATGCTAATGGAGTTTTAATGGTTTTAAATAGTCTTTTTAACGGCTGTCTTTGATTGGGAGAGGAGAATAAATAAGAAAAAGCTACTGCTGTACACTTAAGAAAATTTTCACTCTGGAGTGAGTTGTTCTTTTTGAGAGTTTACAAAGTATTTTAGTGTAATCAATAGATAAAGCAGAGAAGGGGAAATTGAACGGTTGGGGTGGGGGAGAAATGAAATCGAAGTGGTAACATTTCATAAGGTGGCACGCACGCGATTTGTATAATATTTTTTTGTAAAATGTGGCACACGTACACAAACCAGCTGCCAACCGCTGCTTTGTAGTTAAGTTTATTCACATTCATTTACCTTAAATCGAGTAAATTACCTCAAGCGCTCCAGTGTGGCATATTTAGAGCTAAAAATTAAGTCCCTTAAAAGTGCCAAAAGTTAGTGTTTTTTCGTCTCAGATGCCTTAACGTATAAAAGTATCCTTAATACTAATAATAGCCTTAATGCCAATAAAATAATCCCTTTCGGCATTGGCCTACAGGCGCAGGTAGATTTATAAATTCATATTTTTAATAAAAAACTACTAGCGAACAACACGAGTTGCACTCGGTATGCGCGGAAATTTCTGCGCAATCAACTTGATATTGGCCGAGTTGTAGCCAGATATTTACTGCCGCACGCCACATGGGCAGTAGAATAGTTTTATTTTGTAACATGATGCATTGGATGCAAATAAACACTGTAGTACATGCATGAGCTTTAGATGGTGGCGGAAATCAACCAATGAGTACATGTGTTTTGAAATCATAATGTCAGGACGCTCTCTGCCGATGACTAGCGCTGAATCGCCGCAAAATATTCAAACCTACTGAAAGTTCCAGGGGCGGCCGCTATCTTTTAAACCTGAAACCTCCCTCGGTGACTAGCGAGACGTTATTTTTTCGTAAAGGCTCCATTTTATCGGCACTTATTATTTCTACGATATATTTTAGTTGTCTGGAATTTTATTTGTACAAAAACATAAGTTTATTAGCCTGCAATCTGTATTGCAAGGCTGAGTAACAATAAAATCAATGCGTAGCAACGGAAATGGCAAAAGCTCTAAAATTGAATACTATTCACGCGAAAAGTTCAAACTTCTCAGTTTACCGGTCGATTGAGATTACTCGGTTCAATAAATTATGAACTCTAAAGATTTGGCTTCATTTTAGTCCAAAAAGCAAACTCGTAGCTCAATTATTTCATATTTTAATGAGAAAAAGAAAATTGATCTACTCGGAAATTTAAGGCAGTGCACTAAAATACAATTGTGCAAGAGTTACATATTTCATAAGGTATTTTTCAAATACAAATAGATAACATTGCCACCCCTTGCTATAAAGGCTGGTCGTACAAAAATATGCTTGAAAAAAAAGTTGTAGATATTGTATTGACAATTTCAAATGACTTAAAATGGATTTTGTAGTGTAAATAATAAGGTAGTTATGATTTTTTTGTCCTTCAACCCCTATTTTTTCCGCCCCTTGAGCTAACTGTTTGTGTCATCAAAAAACGTTCGATATAAAAAATATTTGCAATACATGTTATAATAAACTAAAAAAATGCATTGTGTTTTAAACTAATGGAGATATGGGGTTTTTTTATTTTAAAAATAGCCTTCCTATTTCTACCCCTTTGGTCCGATTTTGGTCCGTCTAAAATAGGTAGTCTTTCATCAAAATCTACCTAAAATATTATAGTCATTTTGAGGGTTTCGTAATGCAGTGTTGATTTAATGAATTTTTGCATTCTATCAGACATTTTGCATACATCTGCTGAAAACCTATGGATCTATTAATTAATACAAATTGCAAGCAATATCTGTAATTTATAAAAATTATTGTATTTATTTCAGCTATCGCTATACTATAAATATATGTTTTAAAAATAAAAATTATGTCTTAGCCACGCTTAAAAACTAGTCATAATGAATTTAAAGATCACCCCTGGGATGAACAAAAAACATAACGAAGTTTTAAAGGCAATAGTCCAATTGCCTAAGGAACATCTTAAATATGATTTCCATTTAAGTTGTAGTAATTGCTCCGTGCAAATTATAGCCAAAACGCCAGTGCCGGCAGGTGAAGTTTTTCAATAGTGTGAGCATAAGGCTCTGCATCTGAGCATTAGACATGACTTTGTTTTAGAAATTGCTATTGAATAAAGATATCTTGAGCGTGAGAGCAACATTTTTTTCTCAGCATGTTGGATAAAAGTGTACTGTAGAGAAAAGATACCAATAATAATTCAATGACAAAGGATATTGACCAGTATCCTAAAATCTGGTTAATAGAGTCAATAGGAGGTATTGTCATCTGAAAGTACGAATGTTTTGTAGACAATTCGTACGAAGAGTAGCACGAAAGTTATGGGAAAATTACCTATTAAAATCAACATATTATAATATTTAGCGATAAAAAGGTAAGGAAAATATTTGATAGGCCATATCATGAACGTATGAAGAAGGATTTTGGCCCAGCTAAGCACTTGTGGTATTTCTAAATAAACTTATGTGGTACTCCCAGTAAGAAGAATTGTAGAAACACTTTACAAAAGCTTTAGGTCCATAAATCATATGACTTACCTAGACTATTCAAGCGTAATCGGATTCTGAAAAGATATATTTTGTGGCTTCGAAAACACGATAAATGAAATATTTAGTAATTTCTGTGGATATAAAACGTCACTATAGCGTGAACAGCACAAATAGACACGTTAATATAAATTTTATGTGGCGTAGAAGTTTTAGGGAACAAATGACGATTATAGTTCAGATTAGCAGTAATTGACTGTTAAATACAATGGAGTCATCACCATTTCAATTTTATAAAGATACTAATGGCATTAAAGGAGCTTAAGGTGAAAAGATAGCAATAAAATGTGGTAAAGAATGATTATAGAACGGAAAAACATCAGCAATCGACCAAATAAATTCGGGTTCGGCATAACATTGAAAATATATTTTAAAATATGCTTATGTTCTCTAATTGTTACTCCAGATAAGGGGTACTTCAAACCCAGCATACCTTTTCTATTCTTAAGATTAATAAACTTGAGCAAAAGTAAAACCTGAATATAAATTGTTCCATTTACAAGGAAAAGACTGGTTTTATGAGCTGATTGACGTTGGGCTAGTTGGATATTTGGCACAGACGTAATGCGAGCAGGATAGCCAAAAGAAATGTAAATAAATCAAAACGTTTGGTAAATGCACATTATATGAAACTACTATAAGCACAGTATAAGGGACTCAATAAGTTTCAAACGATAAGAATAAAAATAAAGAAATAATTCTGTGAGAACGAGATTTATCGTTATTATTTTTTACCCGATGCCTGATTAAATGCCATGTAATATTATTTTCTCAAAATCATATATCTCTTGTCTTATATCAAAAACTTAACCCACGAAAGAACCCTCACTGCCGCTAAGAACCCAAAGGTTTTTACTTTCTAATATTTGGATTCTACGTTACCATTTGACGATTTGCCTGGAATGAGTTTGGTAACGAGAGATGTTATTAAATTAAAGAGAAACTACGGGATTTATTTATAAATTGCACGGATAATGGAGATAAACTCATACTATTCCTACACAAAACAAAAATACATGCAGAGGCGCACAAAACTAAAGTGTTGTTAAAAACCAGCACCGCATTTGTTCCCTATTACAGCATAAGATGACGGCCACGGAGGCCTTGCCTACCCCACTCCTGGGCTCAGGAATAGCCCTATAGGGTCGGGTCGCGTAGTCGCCTTGCCTTAGAAAGCCCGCCCAACTTTTATGAGCAATAAATCATCATTTCAATCTTTCTGAAAATGGAAATCAAGAATAGAGTATTTAATTCAAGACGTCTACACGGCCCGGCCCTATAGGGCTATTCCTGAGCCCAGGAGCGGGGTTGGCAAGGCCTCCGTGGCCGTCATCTTATGAAATCTTTGCGCAATAACTATGGCAGCTAACACAAGGACTTTAGCTTAGGAGAATATCAATAAGAATAGATCAGCAGTGGTGAAAGTAGGAACAAGTAATGTCAGGGCAACGATGTTAGCCGGGAAACTAGAATACTTTAGGCAGGGATTGGAGAAAGGGAATTTTAGATGTGTTACGGTTGTGTGAGGTGAGATGGAAGGATAGTGGGAATTATTAGAATCAATTGCAAAATATATTGGGAAATTTATGGGGGAGGTGACGAAGTCAACATGGATTAGCCGTGATGTTCAGTGCAAAATTGGGAAAGAGTGTAGTAAACATAGAATAGGTTGTTAGGCGACAGAGTACCGGTGAATGAAATAAAATCACACCCACGTACCTTCGTTAATGTTAAAAAAATCTAAATCTAGCAGGAGCTCTTGAGAAAAAAGTGCAGATTTGTTGTGAAAACAACAAAAAGGGTTAATGATGGATTTCCCGAATAGGGACAACCTGTGATATGGGATTTATAAATAAATGCTATGTGGAACTGAGGATTGATAATTGTAGCGAGTGAACGGCTGGACAGCCTGGCAGAGCGTCGGTGAGGGCGCGCGGTCCTTACCCTGGATGGGAGGGGGAGTTTTATGACCCCAAGAGGCGACTGTCCTCTCCTCTTATGCTTTGTAAAATATAGAAAATAAACCAGTACCATGTGGGCTCTGAACGCGACAAGTTGTTTTCTCCTTTACCAACCCTTCTCCCGCCAACCGACGCTACATTGGCGCAGTCGGTAGGATCGTTCTTCGATCCGGAAATTTCGCGTGCGGTTCGGCGGCGGCAGCCATGGCGTGTATAGTGATGCCGGAGAAGTTTGGTGGTGAAGGGGACTGGGAAGACTGGGTCTTCCAATTTGAGACGGTAGCGGAGATAAATAAGTGGCCTGAGGAGCAGAAGACGCTCTATCTGAGACTCTGCCTAGTGGGAAACGCTCTCTCTGCGTTTCGCGAGCTTCCAGAGGAAAGCCGGCAGAGTTACGCTAAGGCGCGGGAGGCATTAGGGCGGCGTTTCAACCCAAAGGAAGCGAGTGAAAAGGAAAAGGGCGATTCATCCAAAGGACGCGCAATCCCGGAGAAGACATCGCCACCTTTGCCACGGACCTCGGGCGCCTCGCTCGGCGTGCATACCCTTCTTGGCCCGAGGATGCGAGAAAGGCCGTTGTGCGCGACCGTTTCTTGGATGGACTTGATGGGAACATCCGAGTGTGGGTGAAACAGGCGAGACCTGCTTGCCTCGAGGACGCTATCGGCGTTGCCACCGAGATGGAGGCTATCCATTTCGCGGAGTCATACACCAGGGGAGTAAATGCACTGGCGCCGGCGACCCTCACCACGGGACCACGAAGGCGTGGAGATGGCGTGGAGAGCCGAGGGTGCGGTCGCGAGGACAAAGTGGAGGCCGCATTAAGACAGAATTCAGAGACAATGAAAGAGGTCTTGGAATTCTTGCGAGGAATCGCTGTATCGGGTGATGACGACCGCAGCCCCGCTCCTGAGTTGCGGCGCTCAACACCCAGGGTGAGGCGTAGAGACCGGCTGCGTTGTTGGATGTGCGGCGAAGAGGGGCACGTGAGAGCCGAATGTACACGCCCTTTCTCCCCGGGAAACGACGAAAGGCCGAGGAGGTGGTAACCTTCTCGGCCGGTGACGGAAAAGGTACCCGAGATGCTGCTTCACTGCTCGAGGGCGTCGGAGGAGGCGCTGCAAAGGAAATTTGGACGATTTTGTCCGATTCAGTGCCCCTGGTGCGAGGATCAGTTTCGGGGATCCCCGCTGAAATGCTCATTGACACGGGAGCGGCGGTGTCCTTGATCTCGGAAGAGATATGGAACCGTGCCGACAATTCGGGGAAAATGAAGAAAGACGAGTTGGCACTAGTGACTGCGAATGGGGAGCCATTACGGATTCTCGGGAGGGGAGAAGTGGTACTTCGCATCGGAGGGGAAGAGTTTTCGCATGATGTACTCATCGCCCCTCGTCTACCGAAGGGATGTCTCCTGGGTGCCGATTTCCTGCGAGCACATCAGTGTGACGTGGCTTTTTCCCGGAATTGCGTTCTCATCCGCGGAAAAGCTGTGCCTTTTCTCTCAGGTGAGGAAAAATGCGAGTTGTGTTGCGCCGTGACTTTGAAAGAGAACGTCGTTATTCCTCCTTGCCACGAAGTGTTAGTGGAGTGTTTGATGAGCTCGCATCCGGGGTTCAAGGGAATATTAGGGATAATAGAGCCAAATCCGAAACTTTTAGAACGTTATGGCGTGTTCGGTGCACGAATTTTACATAAAGTAAAGGGTTCCACGGTGCATATGCTCTTCCTGAATCCATCAGCAGAGACAGTGACTCTATATAAAGACACGAAAGTGGGCGGGTTATGGGAGTGTGATGGAGAAAAAGCGGAAGTGAGTAACGAGCCCGTTTTTAGTTTGGAGAACGCGTACCTTCCCCCTGCATCATCTCTCTTTGATTTAGACTGTGCCGAAATAAGTGAAGGGGAAAAGGAGGAACTTAAAGTAGTGCTGGATGAGTTTTCGGATGTGTGCTCCAGAGGACCCTACGACTTAGGACGTACAAACATCCTGAAACATAAAATAGAGACCAGGGATGTGTCTCCGATTCGACAACGTCCTAGGAGATTACCTATTCACAAACGGGAAGAAGTGCGACGAACCGTAGAGGAGATGATGAGGGACGATATAATCGAGGAATCGTCATCTCCTTGGAGTTCACCGATCGTCCTTGTGAAGAAGAAAGACGGATCGACGCGATTTTGTATTGATTATAGGCGTCTTAATATCGTGACGCGTAAAGACGCTTATCCAATTCCCCGCATGGACGACATTCTCGATTCGCTATCTGGCGCCACAGCTTTCTCCACAATAGATATGGCGTCAGGATACTGGCAGTGCGAGGTCGCGGAAAGCGATCGGGAAAAGACAGCCTTTACCACCGGTGACGGTCTCTACCAATTTAAAGTGCTGCCTTTCGGATTGTGCAACGGACCCAGTACTTTCCAAAGACTAATGGACCTAGTGCTTGCGGGTGCCCAGTGGAAGTCCTGTTTGGTGTACTTGGATGACGTAATTATTTTCGGAAGGGATTTTAGAGAGCACATAGGAAGGCTAACAGACGTGTTGGTACGTCTGAGGAAGGCGGGACTTAAAGTTAAGCCTGAGAAGTGCCAAATAATGAAACCCACGGTGAAATTTTTAGGCCATGTAGTGTCCAAGAATGGTGTCACGACGGACCCTGGAAAAATTGCCGCGATAACACAATGGCGGTCCCCAGCATCTCTTGAGGAGCTTAGGGCGTTTCTTGGAACGGTGTCATATTATAGGCGGTTCATAAGAAATTTTTCTCAGTTAGCCTGCCCCCTTCATAAGTTGACCGAGAAGCATACTCTATTTAAATGGAGTACGGAATGCGAAGACGCCTTCCAGACGCTAAAACGGAAGTTAACGTGTGCGCCGATTTTGGCCTTCCCGCGGATGGACTCCGAATTTACGCTCGACTGTGACGCTAGCGGAATGGGTATCGGGGCCGTGCTTAGCCAGAGGCAGGAAGACGAGGAAAGGGTGGTGGCCTATTACAGCAGGACGCTCTCACGCGCCGAAAAACAATATTGCGTGACACGGCGTGAACTTTTGGCGGTAGTCAATTCTACACGCCACTTTCGACAATATTTGTTGGGAAAACGTTTTGTGGTGCGTACCGACCATAATTCCTTACAGTGGTTGAGATCCTTTCGTGAGCCGGAAGGACAAGTTGCTCGCTGGCTCGAGCAATTGTCGGAGTACGACTTTTTGGTGGTGCATCGGCCGGGAATCAAGCACGGGAATGCCGACGGTTTATCCCGGTCTGTGTGTAAACAATGTGCCTGGGGGGAGGGGGAACCGATTTCGGCGGAAATCGACGCCGTCCTAGGGGCTCCCAGTGAAAGCGTAAGGGAAAGGCAGAGGAAGGACCCCGTGCTGAGAAGGGTAGTAGATGCACTTGAGGCCGGAATTCGGCCACCCGAAGGGGAGAGAAGGGGTGACTGCTTGGGGGCGAAGGCTTTGTGGGCACAATGGGACAGATTGGTGTGTAGGGATGGGGTTCTCTTTCGAAGGTGGGAGGGAGAAGGGAACGACGCCGACCGCCTACAGTTAATTGTGCCGGCTGAGGCAAAAGAAGAAATTCTTCTGTCTTTACACGATTCACCCGTCGGAGGCCATTTGGGGTATGAGAAGACTCTGAGCAAAGTGAGAGAGCGGTACTATTGGCCCGGATACACCAAGGACGTGGAAGTGTGGTGCCGCACGTGTGAAGGTTGTTCGCGTCGGAAATCCCCGCCCCATCCGCCAAGAGCTCCATTGGGTCATTGCCCGACCGGAGGACCGATGGAAAGAATTTCCATCGACATATTGGGCCCTCTCCCTCAGACCAAGACAAACAATAAATATATATTGGTGGTCGCCGATGAGTTCACCAAGTGGACCGAGGCGTATGCCATGTGTAACCAAGAGGCGGAAACAGTGGCGCATCAAGTGAAGGGCTTCGTGTGTAGGTGGGGAGCGCCTCGGGAAATCCACACGGACCAAGGCCGCCAATTTGAATCCCGCCTCTTCCAGGAGATGTGCAAATTGATGGGGGTGGTAAAAACAAGGACATCACCCTACCACCCCCAGTCCGATGGCCAGGTCGAGCGGTTTAATAGAACTCTATTAGCAATGTTGAGCCAATGGACGGAAAATGAAGACGAATGGGATGAACATTTGGATTCTGTCATGCTGGCCTATCGTTCGGCCAAACACAGCAGTACAGGATTCACACCCTATTTCCTCATGTTTGGGAGGGAAGTGCGCCTCCCGATTGAGTTGGAGTGGGGGGTCCCTGATGTGCAGATAGGGGTAGGGCAGCGAAGAGAAGGCGACTACGTGAGACGCTTAAGAGAGGGTCTCGAGAAGGCTCATGATCTCACTCGGCAGAGGCTGGGGTCGGCTCACCTCCGACAGAAAGAGCAGTATGATCGCCGGTGTCATGGCACCCCCTTTGAGGAAGGGGAGAGAGTGTGGCTCCACGTACCCGCCACAAAAAGGGGCAAATGTAGGAAGTTTCATCGCCCCTGGGTTGGCCCCTTCGAAATCATAAAGAGACTGTCCGACGTCACGTACAGGGTGAGAAACAAAGACAATCCTCGACGTCGCCTTGTCGTACATTTTAACCGCCTTAAGAAGTGGGAGGCGAGACCGGGAGAGAGCGAGGACAAGGAAGATCAGACCAAGGAAGGGGACAGTGGAACAATGGCGGGGCCGGGAGAAACCCAAGTACAAGAGGAAAAACCAGCAAACGCTATTGAGAGTGGTTGGAGAATAATCTCCATTCCTCCGCCGCTGGAGTCCCAAACGCCGGCGGCGGACGGCCAGAATTGCAGAAGAGAGGGCACTTGGGATCTGACCACGGCGCGGTATCCCAAAAGGATTACCAGGGAACCAGATAGACTCCAAGTCGGGCTCTAAAGGGTGGGGAAGAACCCAGGGGTCTCTTTTTCTTGCTTTCTCTTCTTTTATTTCAGAAGTTTGAAAAGGAGGACCAAGGCACAGCAGATACCAACTGAGCCGGTGCATCCTTGATCGCGGGGGCGCGATGCTTCCAAAGGGGGAGGCAGTGTAGCGAGTGAACGGCTGGACAGCCTGGCAGAGCGTCGGTGAGGGCGCGCGGTCCTTACCCTGGATGGGAGGGGGAGTTTTATGACCCCAAGAGGCGACTGTCCTCTCCTCTTATGCTTTGTAAAATATAGAAAATAAACCAGTACCATGTGGGCTCTGAACGCGACAAGTTGTTTTCTCCTTTACCAACCCTTCTCCCGCCAACCGACGCTACAATAATGAAGTGAGAGGGGATGAGCTTGGAATCAAGAACAAATCCTTTCCCAGGGAAAGGAATAGTTACTTATAAAAATTTGTTCATTTAGTATTCCAAGCGTATATAATATCAGAATGGCTGTTAGGTTCGAGGTGGTATTATTTCGAAAATGTCACGGGAGGGCTGAAATTTTGAATCAGCTAAAACACATCTCAACAAATTGTAGAGAAATAGAGTAGAGAAGGATATAGAAAAACATCGAACTGGGAAAGAGGATGATTAGGGAATTATGTCATAAACTCTGGTAAAAAAAACAACAGAAGGAAGGAAAACTGGTTGAGAAGAGCTACAGGAAGAGAGTGAGTGGTTACGCTATATGTTAAAATGAAAATTTTATCTGGTGTATGAGAGTGGAAATGGTACAGAAATTGTAGTAAATACTAATTGAAGATTTAAAAAGTTGGCAAAAAATGCTTGGAAGCATTGTACGAGGAGTGTCTGTACCTGTATATCGTATGAATGATCCAGCCCAGTGGATCGGATCGTTCTGGTACGATCTAAATGGAAATTAATATTTCCCGCCCCCATAATCAGAAATTACGCCGAAAACTACGGTTATCCCGTAGAATAGTTAAATATTCAGTCCTTCGCTTGCTGTTTTGGTTGAGTGGAGGGAGTGGGATTATTGGTTTGTAAATCTAAATATTGAGAAGTAAAGCACATTATAAAGGAATATCATCGATCAAGGGATCTGATACGGTGAGATAGGGATGGCTTTGTTGGAATAAAGGCAAAAAAAAGCTGTGATAGTAAATAACATTCCTCAGGTTAGCTCAAAAATGTTTGCAACAATGCGAAACTGCGTATTATTATAAATTAATTTGTTAATTCTTCGAGGATCTAGCATTGCCAGAGGCCTTTCTGGAAGCAGTTATGATCACATCTCAAAAAGAGTAAAGCGACAGAATGCAATTACGAAAACGCAATAAGTTTGACCTCACACGAGGCATAGTTGGAATCTTAAATGGAAAGTTGCAGGTAAGAGAAAAGGGGTACCTTGGTAAAGACCAGTTTGTTCTGAGTACTAAGAATGCAACTCAGGATGTAAACGCGGTAGTTGTTGCCCTTTCAAACAGCCGCAGGTTTTTATCCTGTTTCGTCAATATTGGAACGGCGCTGTACAGAGTTAATCATGATATGGTCCTATTGGCACAAGCATGGGAGAATGGGTGGCTTATGGATGGAAGGGCAGTTTTAAAACAAGATTGCCCGTTACGCGCCCTTGATTTTTACCATTTATGCCGCGGAAACGGTAAAATATTCGTGGGAAGGGTTAAACGTTAGAGCAAATATAGGTGAAAACTGATATAGTTGGTTGGATTCGCTGATGTTCAATCGTTCGTTAATTATCCTATAGTGCAGGTTGGTGCTTTTTTAAACTAGTGCGAGAAATATGGAATAAAATCAGTCTTAAAAAACTATATTAATGATATTCTTGGATAAGGAAAGCAAGGCTGGTAATAAAAGTTTGAGTGCACAAACAGAATCAGGTGGAACCGTTTAGTTGCTTGGACAGTTAACTGTAGAAGGGTTAGGGTAGCAAGGATATTGGAAGGATAATTTTGTAAGTAAAGGAGGAATTCACTAATAGTTAAAAATAATGGTGAGAGCAAGGCAAAAAATAGTTTGGCGTGCAGTAATGTTGCATGGTGAAGAAACGGACGATAGTTAAAAATTGCAGTTTTCAGGCGGGAGGCATATAATTTCCTATTTTAAATCAAGGAGCCTCAGTAGTAATTTTTCACAAGTTTTATTTCATTCAATAAAACGCGTTTCAACGTTACCATGTCCTCATACAGTAGAGACTGCGCTATCAGGCAGGACAGTCTCTACTGAATGAGGACATTGTGTGCTTGACATACTGACTCCAAAAAGGTACTCTACTGTGCACTCCACGGCAGAAGTAACTACTCTTTCGGTTCGTCAGCTATATTAAAAGTTTCGGAACTTCGGTACAACCCTTCAAGCGAGTGCTTTCAGGTAGCGCACAAAGAATTACTATACTAAAAAACTACTAATTATTATGGAAACGAAATGGTAATGGATTGAAGCTGTTATCAAAGGAAATATGAGTGATGGAAGATGATGTGCGCATATTTTTATGGATGAATCTGACCTCTACACCAATTATGTCACTGAATGACTCACTGTTGTTGGTGGAACGAAGGACAGGAATGTTGTCTCTCCCGGAAACTCAGAGCGAGTGTTCTATAGGTACCAGGAAAAGGTAGAGATACTCGAAATGGCGATTATTGACGGTCACCTGCATAGAATTCATGATTGCTTCTTTACTCAACATCAATATGCCATTTATTGGAAGCGGAAAATAAATTACACCGTTCAATCCATTTTAACTATTTTTTTAGGAAGACAAAGGAAGCAGTTAATTATAGTTTTTGGCGCTGAATACGCAAATCACAGACTAGGTAATTTTTGCATCTATTTGTGTTTCAGCCAAATAGCAATGGACCGTTATAATGGTTATACTTTGAGTCAGTAAAATTGACGATAGGTGAATTAACTGAAATTTGATGTATATCTTGATAGAATAAGACACCTTTCAATCTTTCACCTAAATTTTTAATATTTCAATTTCATTGTACCAGAAGGCTACTTAGCAATGACACTTTGATAAAAGTTTTGTTATTTGTATCAAAAAGATCTAACGCTAAATATCAAAGAGTAAAAGATGGCATGATCTTTCATTCATTCAATACGCATGCTTAGCGCGGTAATGGACAAATAATGGTCCGTATGATTTTTGTGCTACTAATTGCGATTGAAAGCTTTGTTTGTCATAGTGGCTCACTCCTTCACTCTTCTTTCTCTTCGCTTAAAACACATTAGCCAAAAAGTGGATCCGTTTCACGATTCTGTTCGTGAAAGCGTGCTCTTCCTGAATTGTTAGATTTGTTGCAATGTGTGTTTCTGAACGAGTGTTGATTCTCAGTCAATAGCGATTCAAAAAAGTTAATTTTTATTTCAATTTGTTTCTGTGTGATTGTTGGCTCTCACTAAAACGGTAATGCCTCGTAACTGTATTAAGGATCCAAATAATTTTGTTTGGTTTGTGGAGATATGATTCGTGGTTTGAGGAAACCAAAATTGATCCATTCGTGAAATAGCATATCTCTTGTATTTTATATATTGTGTCAAACAACGCACCTGTAGAGTCCAAGGTAAAGCAAGAGCTCTAACAACTAGTGTACTGTGAAGTTATTCAAGGTGAATGTAATGGTTTACAGGTACGCACAGGCACTTGGTGGAGACAAAGATTTTGAGTGTATTATTATTCCTGAGGAGCAACATAAGTTTAGGCGCACTTTATTGCGCACTTTACTGCATACAAGAAAGCTGAAAGAAAGAAACTTTTCCGAATATTTTTGCTAAAACTGTGTAGTCACTTTTTAAATCTCTAAACCATTATATTTTGTGTACTTATTATTTAAAAGCAGAACGAAATAAATTAATATTTTTTGAACTGTTACATTTGGGCAAAGGTTATTACCCAAGATTTTTAAACGTTGGTTGATATTACCAACGAGTTTTAATTTCGACTTATAAAGTGACATTTATATCGTAATACATATAACATTGTGACTTTGATGAGAGCATATGCCCTGAAAATTATATATTCTCCTATTATAAAAGCAAGCGATCACCATTATTTTATAGAAAATCAGAGAACCCTAAATTGCGCTTCTTGTTATTCATTACAGATTAACCTCCTATATAATGGGGAAGATTATAGACGATGACGATAGAAGCGATGACGATTACATAGCTATGAGTTCCATACTCGAATAAATGATATGCTAGGTGAGGTAATATAACTGAATATCTTGAGACGCTCCAAATCAGACTGTGTATCTCTCCATACAATCAAAGATTCCAGAAGACTTATAACAAGAATAAATCCAAAAATCCACTAATAAACAACAGACGCAAGGCAATGGAATCCTCAGGCATCCGAGGGATGCGTCGCAGGAGCGTAAAATCAGTCTTTGATAATTTTCTTACCTACCTCATTTTTTCTATTACATGCAGATTAACCTAAATGTATACAACTATTAAGGAATAGCCACTGTTGGTTATTTGTAAAAGAAAAACATTTGATGATAACTTTAAGGAAATACAAGGAAAACTCCATAGTTTTAGATTGCATTTTGCAATACCTATCATAAATTTTTAATGAGTTTTGCCTGATTATCTGCAGTTTATTTTTCTCCCAAGTACTATTTTATATCGCTTTATTGTATGCGATGTGGCGAGTCTTTGTAATAGGAAATTATTTGAAGATATTTATTTCTAACTCTGTAGTAGCTAAATACCATTGGCCGCGAATGAAAAATGAATAACCACTTTTATTAGCAACCATTTACCATATTGGTGTAGTTGGAGCCTTGGATTTCATCTGCTCAAGGTCTTGGACTCCATTTTAATCTGCCTTCATCGCAGAGCATGGATTGAAAGAAAAGTGCTCCCTTCGATAGAATGGATGATCGCTCGAAAGAATTATCATTAATTTTATATGTATTATGTTTGTTATATAGGTACGCGAAAAAAACCCATCACGGGACCGGTGGCTATTTGTTCCTTTAATGATGTGTCGTTTCAAACTTCTCCAGTCATTTCCTGAACGAGTTTTTGGTGGGGTTAAGGTTCCGCAGCAGCATCAGAATAAACTCCAATTTCAATTTCCGCTTGTAAGTGACATGCACAATTTTTGTTGATACGACGATGTTTAGCAAAACGTAGGAGTAAGAGTCCTTGAGTCACCCTGGCGAAACGAATTTTGCTGAGCCTAATAGGTTATTTTCTGTAGGAGTGATTAACTCCATGTGGTGGTGCCACTCTAGTGTACTACATTTTTCACCGACTCGTCTCCGTCTCCTCACCGGGAAAATGTCGAAGGATACTGTTATTGATATTTGCGGTCATTTTCTTCTCGGTGTATTTAGCCTAGTATAATAAATAAGAGAATGATCAAATGGACGGATAGGGTGAGAAACGAGGAGGTATACAGAAGAATTGGAGAAGAAAAGACACTGGAGCACCATACGCCAAAGAAGAATACGGTGGGTTGGCCATGTTAAGAGAAACAACAATTACATAGGAAGGAAAAATTGAAAATTGAGGGAAAGTCCCCAGAGGAAGACCAAGAGACAAGTACTTGGGGCAAGTCAAGAGGGATACGGGGATGAAGAACCATAGGGAAGTGAAGGGACTGGCATAGGATAGGGCGAAATGGAGGGCTGCAGTATTCCAATCCTACGATTGTAATACTATGATGATGAATAAATAAGAGCATTAAGCTATTGTATTGCTACAGATACTTTGTCTGGCCTCGATAGTGGTAAGGTGGGAAGAGGTATTGACTTGCTGACCATTAGGTCACCGTCTTGTGTCCCGCCTTTTTGAATTTTATACCGACCCCATTACATGGGTGTTTTTGTCAGTATTTCATTTTTTATCGGGATTCCTAATCCCAGTGCAAAGGCCTCTAGTGTAATTCATGGTGATAATTGAAAATATATTAATAAAATTGCCCACTTGGATTTGCTGATTTATCTCCGGTGCATCTTAAATGACCTTCTCCTACGAATATTATGTCAATTAGATCTTCCCAAGACTAAAGCGTCTGGTTCATTTCATCAATGAATTTTTCTCCATCAATGTCACCGTTTCTTTCAATCACCAACTATACCGATGCCAATGATTAGCCGCAACTTTGTGCATTGTGCAGCGAATTCATCTCCATTAAAATTCACTCTCAAATATACACTTTCACCACTATACTCCAGACGGAAGAATGCTTTTAAGTGCGTTCTCTTCATTTGCTTCTGTGATTATATGAGTCACAAGTAATATTTATCAAGAATATACTGATAACACAGTCAGACAAACACCTTTTGCAGCTTATTTCGTTTGTAAATAAATGGTTAATAATCTTAATTCCATCTTTTTTGGACAATTTTAATGGAAATTGCAATGATGAATGCCTATTATCCACACCTACTTACACAAAAGGAAAGTAATTTCGAAAGACGCTCCCGCCGTTACTATACTTTTCTCGTATTTATATTTCCTATTGACATATTCATTAATTTAGTCTTTCTCGTTCTTAATGAAACCTCAAGAAGGAATATTCTGCATTTGTTTTATTTGAAACATATGAGTATTCTGCATTATCCTGTTGCTTTATCTTAAACAGCCTCATTTCGTATCCTCGGACACATGTAAGTTCTTCCACAATACGATATAGAGTTATTCCTTAACCCTTGAATGCCAAGAGTAACATGATTATCACATTGAATGGGAAGTTTTCATAGACTTATAATGCAAGTTATATATTATGCAACAACTAGATAGGGCTTTTGTATTGCACGAATATAATCGATGAATTTTATCAGAATGGAAGGAATTCCACGGTTTAGGCAAAATATGGTGCACGGCTTCGTTCATCAATGAACGTTTTATGGAAACTGTTTGTGAAAAACGTTTGATCTTATAAACAGTTTATGAAAAACGTAAAATGTTTTATAATCTCGCTATCAGGGTTCTCACGATTTCTAACGGGAAGGTACATACAAGCAAATTGTTGAGTACTCATGATTAATGAAAATACTTAGTACTTTTATACAAACTTTTTATTGTACGTCGCGTTTCACCAAATTACGATATCGTCAGGTACAAAAATTTTAAATTGGTGTTAACTGTTTAAACATAAATTTTCAATGTACAGGAAACCTTCTTACACCAATCAAATCATACCAGGCGATTCGGTTCACCATTTTTCCCACAAACATGCGGCTTTTAATTCTATGTTTTATCGCCTCCTACACGTTTCCCTTACACCCACGAATTTCCAATCTGATCTATTGACTTTCAAGTTCATGTCCGCTAATAACACAAGTCAAAATATCAAGAAGAGAAGTTTTCGCTGAGTTTTATGTTATTTGGTGTGCTGATTTCGAAATTTACCTCCATTTTTTCCATCAAGTCAGGATATTTTGTAAAATCGATGTCGATAATTTTGCTAAAATCCTATTTGAAAAGCAATTCCCTCGAACAAATTTTCTTGTACTACCTGGCAACAATGGTTTTTATCCATTTCTGCATAAACTATGTAAAATAATCAATTCGTGGTGAGGCAAATTGATTTTTCAGCAATTAATTATTATGTTTAAATGGATAAAAACCACTGTTGCCAGATCGCACGAGCCGCCTTTGGTGGAGAGAAAAACAAAAAGTTCTCTCGAATTTAAAGTTTTTACATCAAATTATGGTGCAGTTTCTAGAAGCAAATCACCAACATACTATTTTAATTTGTTTTCATTAAGGTAGCTTACATAAAATAAACGATTGACCAAGGGAAGTAAATATTATGGATGTGTACATGAAAGTTTGAAACAAATTTTAAACTGAGCAAAAAAATGCAAAATAAAAGTTTCTATTTAACACTGTTTCCTTTGAAACTTTTTTATGGGGTTATTTTATGTTCAATCTCTGGGCTATCTCGTGCTAACATCCGACAATAGTCGGTAAGCATGTTTTTGTCCCATCCATCCCATTTGTGCTCCATATGTTTGATGGCTTGGTGGAACATTTCACCCTGTTCTAAGATTTTGTCTTTTCGGCCAATGTTGAGTCATATCACGGTTGTCCCACTCACAAATGAAACATAGTACTTTTTATTTCCGTCTCGTTGAACAAGAAGCATGGGGAAAACCTTCAAACCACCATAAATGGTCCAACCGTGGTCGGCATATTTTATTTTGTTGAGGACGAGAGCCAGGTTTTCATAACGTTCTTTTAAATGCACCGAGTGACCAACTGGTACAGATGCATACTGGCTTCCATGATGAAGCGGGACAGATTTAAGGTTCCTTTTTGATGAATTTATAAACAGCCTCCATTCATATTTATCGTAGGTGATATTAAATTTGCTCATCAATCCGTGGACATCAGAACAATAGACCAGTTTCTCCTCTTCCTCAAAGTACTTAAGAAATTCCTTTTCTCGATTCCTGTACCAATAAATAGAAGTTCCTTTGGCCAATAAGTTTCTTTTTTCAATCTGGAGCCCAACAATTCAGCTGTCCCTTTTGAAAGGCCCAGATCTCTAATCAGATCATTAACTTTAACCTGAGAGAAGGGCTGAGGTGAGTCGAGTGAGTGATGAGAGGGCTTATATTCGGAATCGGAGCCTTGAACGTCTGGATGTTCCGAGCCTGAAGACTAACGAGATGACTAGCAATTAAGTTGGAGGCAAAGGCACTGGCACATCAGGTCCATGAGGAACGACCGATGGGTATGGCCGATGCCATGTTTTTAGGATAAGAGATTAGCTTTTGATTTTTGCGGTGTTACCCACGGACATGGCAGGTACAAAATTAACAATCATCAGAGTGGTTTTTCGGATCCCTCCATGTCGTAGGAACTCCAAATCGTAAAGCAGTCTTCTTTCCTTTGAGCCGTAAGCGTAGATCATTTGTACACTGTACACAAACGTTATGAGGAGCCCTGAATTTTTCCTGGTCTCCGAGTTTTATGCCAAAATACGCAAGATAAAGTTGTCTTACATAGTCTGTAATATTTCTCATGCGATTTTAAATAACACCTTATTCGCAGCATAGTTTGTATACCGCATTCTGCGACGTCAGCGAACCAAGATAAGGATCTGAGATAAGGATTCGCGCGACGCTATTGGTAGAAAGAGATTGCGTCGGGGAGGGAGGGAAGGCGACGGGGAGGTGTCACAAAGGGGTTTTCTGTAGGTTTCACCAAGGTAGAATGATGGTCAGGCAATAAGGGAATAAATAAAACGCCGTTAAAAAATTTGGTAAATGTTCATAAAAATCCAAGTAAAATTGAATTTTTCATGAAAACGTGACGTGATAGAAATTGTTCATTATTTTTATTGAAATCAGTACCAAAAATACATAAAGTTCAGCTATCAATTCCCTTGTAAATTTTCATCGCTGGCCTGTGTAATGGTTACAACAAAAATGTATTTCCTTCCAATGTAAATGTAAATCCTTCGGATAAAACAAGAATCCCTAGCTTTAAAACCAATTTGCCACACACTAACAGAAAGCACAATTAAATTCAAGAGGTGCTCTCTCCCATTCATAGGTAATATTTCTTATAGAATTTCAAACCGCCTTAAATAGAATTTCAGAAACCCTTAAAGCAGCTTTTCACACTCCACTTACTCTTTTCAAACTTTTAGTCGACGGCAAAGACAGGTTCGACTACTAAATTCTGGTATTTATAAAATTAAATGTAATAGTGGCAATAAGTTATACATCGGCCTGACTGGTAGAAGTTTTTGCACACGTATCAAAGAACACGCCAGAAGTTACATAAATATGGATTCCACCTCACCTTTTGCTAAAAACCTACTTGATAGTAAGTAATTATACGAGCGACTTTACACCAGAAATGTTACACGTTCTTCTCAAAGGTCTGAAAATGGACGCACGGGAACAAATGGAAATTATCAGACAGTCCAACAACTTTTATGACGAATTTTTATTTCTGCATCCCTCCCCAATCCTTTTCGATAAATTTAACCTTTCCCGCATCACCAGCTCTTAATCAACGTGTGCTTTTCTTCCTCAACCCTGCCCGAACATTAGTTTTTCCGACTCCTCCACCGTAACTACAACAACAATTAACACTAAAAACAAACTTCTGTTCCTGGCGATTCCGTAAATCGGTGAAAAGTGTCGTACAATAAAAATTTTGTAGAAAAGTACTAAGTAATAAATGAAAATACTTAGTACTTTTCAATGGGTACTAATCATGAGTACTATTTATGAGTAGTAATCTATGAGTAGTAATCTATAAGTAGTAGTAATCATGAGTACTAATATAATAAACTTTACGAAGTGAAGCCACTGTCAAGTTTACATTGTTGAGAATGAAAGTCTTCATAATATATTATTTGTTGCCATCCACTCATATCCTTCCTCAAGTTAATTTTCCGCTAATTATGACGCCATATCTGTATGTATGCTTTTAGCAATGCCTTGCGATACGGACTTTTGTCCGCATATTTAACCTCTGTATCTCATTCCCGTTTTCTTCTTCTTTCTTTCCGTCTTTTTCCCATTTTAAAATCCTGCACATTACAAGGTTTTCTGGGCTATTGATAGTAAAGAACACTCATTGGCAAAGGTAGTAGACTTGATGGAGGTAGAGTAGAAAGGTTGATCAATGTTTAATCAAGTAAAACAAAGTTAAAGCGATCTCGCATCGATAACGCTTTCGTTAACAAACGAACATTCTAAAGTAATATACATAACATCAACTCTAATTTTACATCCAGTTTACATAATGGCTACGTCGCGTCACCTTGTGGCTGGCATTATTTTTTCCAGACACCTTGCAACAGGGCCTTAATGGAAGCAAAATATTTCATATACTGTGATCTAATCAATGTGTAAATGATAAACACATTTTTATAATCAGACCGAGAACATTTTAAAATACTATGACATAGATCATTGTATTGTTTTCGATGAAAGAACATTTGTGGAAATTGAAAATTATTTGCAAAACATTTGCCGCTAGTTTCCCACGATGGAAGATTTTGGACACAGCATGAAAATCTTTGTCAGAAATACGAAATATAGCTTAGAAATAAGATTAGAAACATAGTTTCAGAGAATAATATATCCAACGCTATGAGTCTCTATTGCTTTTTCTTTGAGTAATTTCAGTAATTTCTATAAAGCATGTCATTTCGAGGCCAATTTTACATTTTATCGGCCCTCATACCACCAGTGGGGTTGCAGAACCTTCAGCCTCCCGCATTGGATTCTAAGCAGCATTATTTCAGTGGAAGTGAAAATGATACTATTAACAGTACATGAAATTATTTGAACAAAAAATATTTACTAAGTTTTACTGTTACTTAAGAGCAAAGAGCTGATGAAGCTTTCTAGTTTTGCTACATTTGGAGCATATATGGCTCAACTTTTTTCTAGTGTCAGCGAGTTTCTACCTGAGCAAAGAGAGTGTTTCTGTTATTATCATCGCAACAGGGCAGGTTAATTTATTTTCTTGACAAAACCTTTGCTATTTCAAATTCTATTTTATTCAGCTTCTGACATAATATATTAGGCAATGGCTGATGTTCACCATTTGGTTTTACCTGCCCCGCTTGATTTGTTATTCTAAAGAGATTGCAAAATCGTGCGAAACGTTTAACCGTGACAATGGTCTTCGACTCTTGAACTCTTGGATACGCCTCCACCAATACCAACAGTAATAAAGATAAAGGAGGCAGTTGGACGTGAAATAGAAGTATTCCCAACTGTCGCCACAAGTGACAGAGAAAAAAGTTTAGGGCATGATAAGGTTCCAACACTTACATATACGGGACGGCAATTATAAAAGCAGTACTCAGATCGCTCATGAAAACGCTTGGGAAACAAATTGGGATAAATACTCCCTATACAGCAAAACTCGAAAGCCACATAGATTTGCAGATCTGGAACTGTGAAAGCCAACACTTGAGATAATCAGCACCGAACCATTGACCTGGGTATGTTAAAACTGTACCGAACATACGCCAGATCTTCAATGTCATAGGAATATGCAAGGGTAATAGGGTCTACAGATGAATGTAACAGTTCCGTATCAGAAAATCAGTGGGATAATAAATTTACTCCCAATGGTAGAATAAAGATGCATTTATAAAGTTGGTAGTTTGAGAATTAATTACTTTCTAGTTTTTATTATACACAACTACCCTGGCAATAACCTCACCTTTTCTATTACTTGGTACGAGTTGAAAAGTATGCTTTATCGGGCTAAAATATTGGTGAAACAGCCAAAAAGTATTAAATAAATGAAATAATTAATTAAAAATTGATGTGTGGTTTAGTGTTTTTAATGAAAAAAATATATGTAATTAAGGGAAAAATATATATATCATCTAAATGTAAAAGATTTCTCTGTACACAACATTTTTGGTGAAACAGGTGGAGCTGTTACTAAGCAGTTTCCTTTGTGTGTATTTTGAAAATGCATTATTCACTCCATGTGTCAGTTAGTGTCAGAAGGTATATGCGAGCTCACTTTCTATCGATTAGCGCACATTTGAATCACTATGCCTAGCAACTGAATCATTCATAAGCACGCGCAGCCTTCTATAAATCAGATTGGCAGCAAACCATCCAACATTTTCCTATCAAAATAAAATACCGTCTTGAAATAAGCATATCATCAACCTATTGGCTAGATGATTCTATCATTTAGAGTTCCATATTATATTATGGCACGTCAGTATTCTCTTTTATCCAGGTCAGCTTGAGAGAGATATCTATTTGAAGTTAATGGTTTAAAATGAATTCTAAGAAGTCATCACTTAGACAGTCTGATAATTTATATCCGACTCATGCAAATACACATTCTCTGAAAATTGAAAATGACGGCTAGTTTGGATGTGGAATCTAGCATAATACCTCAGTTGAGCTAACTTAATTGTCTCGAATTGTTTCAGATTTTATTTACAAATTGTCTTATCGTCTCCAGTAATACTGTACCTACTGAAATATCTGGAGTACGTCGTTTACTGATATACATACGATATTTCAATATTTTAGTGCATTCTTTCTCGTACTTTGTATTAACCATTCGCCATTTGTAGTACTGTGGGTTAATACTGCACGGTGAGTGGGCGGTATTTAGGATATTATGCTGATTTTGCATGACTGCTATTTCTTATTTAATTTGGAATCATAAATACAGTATTAAAAGCATAGAGATTAAATTTTAACCCTAGGAATTTGTCGCGTTGTCATATAGAGTCAAATAATGGCAAACTGTAATAAATTATATAATGTCCGTTATAAAGACATTATTTTCTATCATTAAGTTAATCAAGTCATTCTTAACAATTTATATCTCTTTGAGCAATTTACGTTAAGGCGAATACATTTTCAGGATTATTTTGGCAAACGTCCAAATACAGATTTGTAGTATAACTCTGAACTCGAAACCAATGACAATGACAAACGACTTTCAGGCTAGCTAAAGGCATACTTGTGAATAAATCGTTAAATGTAGCATTGTGAGGGTGACAATTTATGCATGAAGTGTAATTCTATTCGGTGTGTATATTTTCACCATGTAAGAGACTGCCTATCAAATCTTTCAAGTGTTCTCCGCTATTAATATACGCATGTAAGCTCTTTCAAGTGCTAGTAAGACGATCGTTATTATTCACATATGGTTTTCTTTATTCGATTGTTTGCATTTCTCTCTCTTTTATTTTTAATCTTTATCTTTAAAATCTTTTATTTTCTTAACAATCAATATAAAATAAGGAAAATCTTGCAATACCTCTGATAATTTCTTTGATAGAAAATATTAACTAATTAAACCTTCTGGTGAATTTTGATGGTAAAGATGAAGGTAGAAAATTGCGCATAATTCACAACCCAATTTAAATAATGAAATCGCGCAGTAGGTGTGATATGTTACATTTCTAAATACTTCCATACTAAATTAAGCTTGCCGTCCTTCATTGAGGGCTTTTACTTACCGAAAAGGATTTCTCTTCTGTAAAGTGTATAATTTTCTTTGGTAAGTCTGGTATTTTCTAAGCCACCACCGTTTAATGTCCAACCACCTATTAGCAGCAGAAATCTATTTCCTATGACCTCCTCTGTTTTTGCAAATAAATATTTTGAAAATTTTAGCCCCAATGACACTGCTGATGTCCTTATGCTTAACACTGGCATATATAAAAGATTTAAGGTTTCCCCGGCAAATTATATAAGTGAAGGTTTCTCGGGCTCCACACCGGGTCAGATTATTTAAATGGATCAACGTTTCGATGGTTGACTCAGCCATCGTCATCAGGATAATGAGTCGAGCGAGGATGCCGGCGGTTATATATAGCTGCATTCTCGCTCGACTCATTATCCTGATGATGATGGCTGAGTCAACCATCGAAACGTTGATACATTTAAATAATCTGACCCGGTGTGAAGCCCGAGAAACCTTCACTGGCGTTTATCTTTAGAAATACGATGGAAAACCTTTTAATTTTTGCAATCATTATGAAATAATTGAAATCATGGACTGCCTCTGAAATTTCTTAGATAAAAATTTCACTTTCTAGGAATTCAATAGTTCAATATTCCATTTTACGGGATGAACGAACCAAAAAACATCGGAAGAACATCTTTATTTTACTTTACAGCATTACAGTTACAATTTTTTCTAATTGGAACATAATGGTATAATGATTTTAATCTCCGATTGGTTATGAAAAGATTGTAATCAAATACAATGGCCATTTACGGTTAGTATAACTTTAGATGATTTTCTGCTTGATTCCAATTCACACACTTTTGAATCCAACCTGTGTATAAAGTATTCTTCAGAAATACCCTTACTCAATTTGAGGCGCTACTATTATCCAATAAATATGCCATTTGAGTTTTTTCGAATCATAAAATATGATTTTATAGTAATATTGAGAAATGAAAAAATAATATATATTGAGATGTTTTAAGGAATAAAATAGGCTTTTAAATCGGAATTCCTTTGTTTGCGCAGTTCATTGGATATTTTTCATAGGTGAAAAAAACTTTTCCTTGATTGCAATGTACCAATAATAAGAGAACCAATTGTAGTATCTTACACATGAAATACATATTTTTTCTAGGAAAATATGGCTACTAAAGAAGATTGAATTGTAAACTTACACGATCAATGTCTTACGAATAAAACCACTCGTTTTCGTTTGAGTCTCTTCCCCATTCTATGATGTATTGATAAACATATGTAACATTTATAAATCCTCCAAATTATAGGAAATAGTTGCACCAAATATATTTAATAAATTAAATGTTTCTCAGCTGCCACCTTTGCCCTCATTAAATCAGAATCAGACTGTTTCCACACAATTACTTCGCCCCAGTGCAGAACTCGCGTGACGCTCCACCAGCCGTTGGCTGATACATTGCCCGCTAACGCTGAACCGCCATGCCCCTCAGATATTTTGGGTCAAATATAGGCCATTATGGTTTTATAAGTTTTTTGCGAGGATCACACTCTAAACTCTCATTCATTGCTCATCCCATTCTGATAGGTCTCACGAAAAGCTAATTTGAAACAACGCAAATTATAAAATGACGGCACATTCTTCCTAAAGTGGGTTTTTAATATCACAATTGAAATTAATTTTTTCAGATGAGTATGGCGCTTTCTCAAACTGGTGAAAGGACAACACGGCAGTTTCCTTTATCTTGCTTGTAAATATTTTATAAAGTAGAGTTAATCAATTTAATTAATTATATTTCACCAGCTATTCGCGAGATTTCGCATCAAAAATGAACGAGTCAGCAGGAGTATATACCATAATAGATAGAAAAATCCATTTTTGTAAAATCTCTACTCCGACCTAGGTTTTAACAGGTAATCGTCATTTTTAAGGACTATTAATATACGGTTAACTTACATTAACTTACAAGGACGGTCGCCCGTTGAAACCATGGTCGGAGTAATAAAATTAAGTGCGGGTAAATTCTATTTCTATTTTCATTCTAAAATGTAAAACTTCAATATAGTGAAACAGTTCAACAAAGTGAGGAAGTTAGAAATCCGTTATTTTAGGCGTTACTGTTGAGAGTTGGTTATTCATAATTATAAAAATTAACCTCCACTCAGAGTGACGTTGTTGTGGAATAAAAACGTTTTAGTAACCACATATTTCATAGTGACATGAACGGTCTAAAATGAGTATCGACTTTGATGGTAATTGGTCATTAGCAAAAGCTAACTGGAGATTATATCCTCACCGGCGGCCACTATTATCCATCCCGATTATCACGGCCAGGTTTACAAGAACTACAATTAAAAATTTGGTACAATGTTATTTGTGGCTTGAATTCTAGCGATACATGAAGTCGTCGATCTCAAATATGACAGAAACAAGTTTTCGAAATTAAGCAAGTTTTTCAATAACGTATACATTTACTATATGGTTAATCACATTCTAACGCTCTCAACTGAAACGGAGGTTTAGCTGTTCATAAAATTTTGAATTACAAAATATGCATTGCTTTCAATTAAAAAAGAACCTATTAATAGTCATTTTTGTTAATAGGGGTAGTGTGTTTTATCCACAAAGCTTAGTCAACGAATGGGTGATCCTCCGATTCGTCCGAGTGCTGTTGCCCCTGACTGCACGTGGCAGACAGTAAGTGCGAAATTACCTTAGCCGTCGAAGCACGTTAAACAAATAAACTACTGCTTAGTCAGAGAAGCGTATTTTTTCTCAAAAATTACTTATCTGTGGATTTTGTGTAGGATTATGCGGTCAACTAACTTATTAATAATTTTGGAAGTAAAACCTCGACAAGACTATTTTTTGAAAAACAAGGTGTCGGTAGTTTTGATCCTACTGTACAATATGTAATCGATTTACGGTCTATTACAAAGTGAAGCACACTTTTTTCTATTATTATTCTAGCGATACGGCTTGCAGCATATTCATCCATTAGATAAGCCAGTCATCTGGAGTTCCTCATGGCCGTGATTCTTGAAAATATTTCCGAAGCACATAAATAGTAAAAATATGGGCATTGCAATTCTTCTTGTAGCGGTAAAATTACCCACTGTGGACAATTAATAGGTAAGCATTTTTGAAAGTCTAGTGGTATATTTGTGGAAGATATTAGGATATTAGGATATATACTATATATCAGCGGAGCCAGATGTAAGATCATATGCGTCATTTTCGATAGGAGGGTCGTTTACTAGGGGAGGGTTCATTTTGTGAATGGAGAAAGGGCCAAAACATACCCTTATGCTGATCATATTAAAATATGCCTTGTATGTCATTTAAAGCTTATTCTTAGCTGGGAATGCCACAAAGATCACTACTTAACTTCTGAGCAGGAAGGAGCACTGCGCTTGAATTCCTATACTCGCAACGCCTATGTCGGGATAGGGAAAAATCTCCACCGCTGCCGGGATGATATTCCAGCTACTCATCTTGCATGGATACCAATATCAGAAATTGAGCCGCATGACAAACTTATGTTATTCCATCATTTTAAATTTCAAAGAATTTCATTACTTAACCTTTGATATTTGATAACTACATTATAAGTGAAGGGATTAGTGCAATAAACCTTCATAAATTGAATATACATATTCTTCTGAGGTTGTCAAAGAGTGCAAATGGTGGATAAAATTTCTCTATATGCAATGCTACATGAAAATAAGTAATATTTGAATGCCTTCAGATTCACTAAAGTTTACAATTAAATGTACACAAAGAGCATTTACTTTGATTTTGGTCTTTGAATAATTTCTACATGTCATTTTTAAATATATGATGCAGGGAATACTGTCCGTATTCCCTGGAAATGGGCTCAAAAAATCTCTGTCTGGTGGCGTAAGATCATTCATTTCCAGGTATATCAATATGTTTATGAAAATCTATTTGCGGTAAAAATACATAGAGATAGTAGTTTATATACAAAACTTCCTGCCAAATTGGTTGTGGTGAGAGAAAAGGAAATTTCATTTTCTCCATTTTTTAGCGTATTATGTTTGTTAAATCAAAAAGTAAGTACATTAGAATGGACTTGTGGTTCATGATTTTTGAGAGTGTAATATCTCAGGAGTGGTACTAAAATACCGTTTGGCAATAGAGGGGCCCAAACAAAAGTTTCCGTAGGGTTTCCGTAGGACTGCATGTGTGAAGTCATTTTTAGAAAAGAGGTTCAAGGGGTTTACAAGTCTGTATTGGGTGTAGGATTAGGTGTAATCCTGGATAACTGGCGAGAAAGGTTTTTTTCACAAATCTAATAAATGATTGAATTGTTTCTCAATGTTTAAGTTTTTTCCGTAAGTATACAAAATGTATTCCAGAATATATGATGAAGGCTTCCACGACACATTCCGTCTTTAGTGCTATTCCGGGGATTCCATGTAATGGGCAATATTTAAGCATGCAAAATAATTGACAAAAGATTGAATATAACATGGGACGACGCAGCACGTATCCCGTATAATGGAATACCATGGTCTCATTACCATTTGTACATCTAATGATTCGTTAGGAATGTCTACAATGTTAAGAGTGTTCTTTTTCTTCACAGGTCCAGGAGATAATGTATGTTGCTAGTGTTTCTCAGGTTCCACTTTTGCAAGGTTGAGTTTAAAACCATACAGCACCTTTGTTAACCCGATATCATGAAAAAGTTCTCATATTTTAACTTGTGAAAAATAGTTTACTAGCAAGGACCATATTTAATCAAATTTATCGAAACTAAGTTCTTTATACCAAATTATTTTGTAGCACCGCTTCACTCAATTCAAGCATTAAACGGTTGATTAGTTGTATTTTCTCCGATGATGTCTGCGCTTGGTTCCACAATTTTTTTGGCTTAATTGTAAAATTGTCATGTTAACAAAGCGTCAGTTTGAATTGCTGTTCCACGGACCAGAGGCAGAGAATTGAAACTCTCGGATATAAACATTTATTAGCCGTTTTACGCAGTCAGGAACTAACGGGGGTGCGTCTGTTTGTGCCGGGAGAGGACTTGAGGAAGAGATTGTGGGTAGGCGGGCACTTCCCCTGGCGTCGGGCGGCGGATGACGGCGAGGAAGCGGAGGCATCCAGTTCCCTAAGTTTCCTTCGGTCTCCTCCAAACCCCCCTCCCCCCAAAAACACCGTTCGTGGCTCATCTCGCATTTGTATATTACGTTAGGAGATTTTAATCGTTCAACCCTGACCCTTTGAGCCAAAACCCTCGAAGAGCTGCGTATTTGGTTGAAGACCGGGCTAGGTTTCTCAGAAAGGGGAACCAAATACGCGCCTCAAGTTCCTCAACTTATTTGCCAAAATGAATTTTATAAAGATATTTGAGCAATGGATAGCTATTTACATATTTGTTGACGGCTTTGAGGAGCTCATTTTTTCGTTATTTTCGCACCAACTATGATCTATCCATCATCAAATGCAATTCCTCTACATAAGATCCCAATTAATAATTCAGTGAAATTTAGTAGACTTCATTAGAACTTGGAGTAGAGCTTAACCATGATCAAATATTAATGATGAACCCATGTCGTAATTTACGATAATCTATTTAAATCCAGCTTTCGCCGCCTCCTTATGTGTAGCTTACGAATTCAGCAATTTTGTCATTCAGTATCCCTTATGTCTGTATGTCGACGCCATTTTGTTTTTTATGCCTTTGGGGTCGAAAATTATTAACGACGAAGAGTTTTCACATGGTGAACGCCAATATATTCTTCTTTTGTGCACTTCCAGATGTATGTGTCATTAAAACTGATGATCTCAGGCCTGACCTCGTGGAAATTATGGATATTCATGATGAGATCACCACCTTTGTTATTTCCACAAACTTTCTTACGCTGGCACGACGCGCGTTTCACCACACTGGCATACTCATGAGTATGCCACAGTGTGGTGAAACGCGCGTCATGCCAGCGTAAGAAAGTTTGTGGAAATAACAAAGGTGGTGTTCTCATCATGGATATGTGTCATTGCCTAAGAGAAGTCAAATCTCCAAATGATGAGATACTCATCATTTGGAGATGAGATGGGTCAACTAATCTCCAAATGATGAGATACTGTAGGTTATCTTTTATTCATGGAGAATTTCTGATAAAAGTCCACCAAAATTTCAGCTGCTAGTGGGAAAAATTGTGTTACTTCACAATGAACAACTTTAGAAAAACGGAGTAAATGGGTTAGATAACTATATTTCACTTAAAATGGATATTTCCACTACATGGCATCTAGCAAATGGTGCCTTCAATATTCTAAAATAAAAATATGTGACTAGTGAGTAATTAATATTATTGATAACCATGACATGTTCATCGCTGGACTTTCCTCCTGCTGTGAGGCCTAATTCAAAATTAATTTTCTTTATCGGTTTTTAATGGAGTTATAGTTTGTATTATAGTTATTTGTATTGGTTTGTTTAAAAAAGATTATTCAAGTATAACACCTATGAATTTTGTAATTTTTTTTCTTTAGAAGATATTGCACAATATTGCCCTAAAGGTAGCAGCTAATGCGTTAATGCCGAGAAATAAACTGAACCCAGAATTCAAAAGTATCGTTCAGCCAGCATTTCAAAAACATTCTCTCCTCTGAATTCAAACCAAGTAGTGGAAGCTGTTACTGTAGACTCGAGTTTCACCACAAAATGGAGAGCCCTGTTATTTAACATGACTTGATGTGCTCTCCACATATGAATGAAATACAGGATAGGGTGCTTCCGTTACATTTTCTGCTACTGCCAAAATTCTAATCCAGGGGGAGAGCGAAATGGTACTCCTATCCAATGGCTTCCTCATCCAGCTTTATTATATTTAAAAAGTTTTAGTGGCTTATGGTAAGCATTAGTATTTTCTGAGTAGGTAACCCTATCAAAGACCACTTATACATTTAATCTCTCCATGTCCGTTGTTTCTCAACAGTGGATGAACATGATCAGACAGTCTGTCTTCCGCTACGACAAACACGTGCAGAGACGGCTCAATACCCTGCTTTCTTTTTACGAGGCCGATGTAAAATATATTTCCCCATAGCGGCCTAACCCCATGAATACCCTCAATTCGCTCGCTCCGCCGCCACTAATACTAAGGAAGAATAACATAGAGCCTTAAAAATACAATGCAGTAGGTACGTCATCTAAAAAATGATTTCCAAGCAATACTCTTAGTAATGTTGTGTGCATTTTCTAAATTTTGTATTTTTATTCCAATCTTTGATCAACATATTGATTATGAGTACAGTTGCTTAAGTCTAAACAAGGGTCTATCTTTCCGTATGCCAGCCTAAAGAACGTCAGTAGTGTCAAGCAAAATTTTGAGAATTTACATCCATACATTCTTCAAATACATACTTCGAAACACGGTTTGCTAACGGGAAGGTTTAAAAAAAATAGCAGCGATTTTTTTTAAATTTGTTAATATTTCGTAAAAGATTTCGTAATTTATAATTACTAACAAAGTTTGATGATAAAAATTAGTGAGTTCATTTGTTTCCTTTTCTTACTACTCCCGAGTTCATGTATGCACTATTTCAAATCTAGTCATCTGTAAAAGAAATAAATCCTGCGAGCAATACGAATATATAAGCTAACCAGCCCTTTCGCTGTCGCTTCACCGTGCTAAGTTACTCCCGGGATTTCCTTCCTTTCCGTGCTGAATTCTTTCGCGGAGGGCGCTTGAGATTTTCGCGTCCTTCACGTTTGAATGGCAAACGTCCTTTGGAAAACAAAAGACTCTCGTCAATGCAAAGGTTTTGAAAATAGTTAAAGGCGTATGTGAAGGCCTTTTAAAGAGTGTCGACTTTGTTCCTAATTTTTACCAAGTGATCATTTTCATTTATCATATTCATCATCATCGTTAGCACGCGAAGAGGATTACGGTATCTACTCAATGAGATTTCATCAAAATTTGGTATTCTCATGAGAGATTCCGTCCGAACAATACTCATTGTAGGATAATTTCTTCATCCTTGGCATAAGTAATGTATCTGAGATGAATAGTAAAGTAACAGTAAAATAACTGCAAAACATCTCTTCATCGTCAGTATCTCTCCAACTTTTTACGATTTCCGGGAATTTTTTTCTCCAAAGGTGGCGGTAAATCGTTTTCATCTGAGATATCTTCAGATTCCGAAAGTGAGCTCAGAAATTATTTTTCTTTAGCAGAGGCTTTGACGAAGGTGGAAATATTTAGCTTTTGAAGCGCCTTCCTCTTCCTCCTCAGAGTAATCTTCAGAAAAATTGTCTAAAAGTTCATCCCAGCTCTCATTTTCGTCCAGAATTATTAAAACCTTCCGTTGTAAAGCTCTTCTTGAAGGACATATGTTCTTTGTATATATTTTCGTGCAGTATCAATGAATATCTAAAATGGGATGGTGGAGCATAAGGCAACACTAATCAAACCGCAAACAAAGCCTAAGTTACAAGGATGCCCCAAAAAGAGCTCAAAATAAAGCATTGGTCAACGTAAAAACCGTAAAAGAGCCTTAAAATGCCGTGAGAAATGTCCACGTTTTTGCGCAGGACAATGATCGGAGAAAAAGCTGTTTAGGTAATCCAAAGAACGCCCTACCACTAATCAAAAGCAGAGGTCGGTAAAAAGTCCATAGATTAATTCCCAAAACAAAGCATAGGTATATGCCGGAAGAGAAGTTCAGTAGAATCCAGAGATATAAACAATAAAATGCACGGTATAATTATTTCCTAAGACGAAGTCCAAACAGTATGCGATGGGTCAAAATTTGAGCAAGAGGAAACACAGGAAGTCAAACTCCCAATGGCAAGGACAGTAGTAGACTGAAGCATCGAGTAGAAAGACGCATTGAGAAAAATATAGCGGTAGAAAGCCATTGAGGCAATAAATCTAGCATATGTGGGTAAAACGATCCTCCAGAAGTTCAATCGCAAAGATAAGGGATAATTATTGACCCTTATTTGCTTAGGACGAGAAGGGGTAAATCCAAGGCCTACGTCTTGAGAGAGGTAAATCTCCAAGCTCAGCAGGAAAAAGAAAGCGGACAGATAAACAGACAAAGAAAGGCCCATAAATACGAGCGAGCGCCCTGTGACAGTCATCAGAACTTCTAAGAATCATGTATAACCCACAAGAGCTCGTCAGAGCAATGGGCGTCATAACACGCCTCCTAAAACACAACGCAGGGAAGTGAAAACTCGCCGGGCCCATGTACTCGTCTTTACCACGGTGGACACGATATCCACAGGGCGCGTTAACGCGCCCACAGCACGGCGGGCGCGTCAACACTAGAAGGACGGGATATGTCATTTTAACCCATAACACGAGTTCAAAATCAAATTTAACTACTTATTTGTACTTAGATTCTTTTAAAATTTTGTGAATTTGTGCATTTCTACTTGTATTTTTCTAATATGGAAAGGAAATTTCTTAATTATTGTTGCTTAATTTTTTAATTGATATTATACCTAAAAGGACAGCTATGGGTCATTTTGACCCATAACTTCTTTATGTATTAGAGTCAAGTTTTCTCACCATTTTCTTCCCCTTTTGAGCACTGATATTTACTTATACCAACTAAAATATATCAGTACATATTTGGATCAGTGCTTGAAGCCTTTTTATTTCATTTGAATGCCATTCGTTGATAGCAGACCTCTTCTGGTTGCAGCTTGCCAAAATTGCGGAAAATGTTTACTTTCAAATCGTCTTTGAATTTGACTTATTACTTTAAAATGGCCAGAGGAATAGGATTAGTATGATATGTCACTATCATTCAGCCGTTGTATACATTATTCTTGTTTTCATTATTGAAATATGTAGCGTAAAATATGACAGCTTGAGGATAGGAATGTGAGCAGCATTGCTTCCATTACCAGAACGAGAGGTAACAGCGGCCAGCGGTGCAACAATAGAAAAAATAGTCCTGACCATCGCTTGTCAAATGAATTTGACATCTCCCTGGAGTTACGCCCGTTCCCCCAGACATTTTTTGTCGCCAAAGTGTCGGCACACTACTTCTCAAAGTCTCAAAGTGGATGCGCCGTGATTAAGTTGTAAAATAATTTCCGAATGCCCTATTCTTTAGATGCAAGGGAAATCACTCCATGGGGTGCAAAAGAGAAGAGGAAATGTGAATAAATCCTTTATGGGTTTCCCACCAGGTGAGTTGTTCAGCCAATGCCCACGTTTCAATGGCTAACTCTGCCATTGTCCTCAGGGCGTTGAGTGCCGGGTCAAAATTCGTCCGGGTTTATATATCGATCATGATTTTATGTATTTTAATTTTATATAAAGGAGGATATTATACCTCAATGACCGATTAGTTTTTTCTTCTCCTTCGCTGATTTTTTTAGAATAATCTTTTCTCCCCGGCTCTGGGTGGGACTTTCTCATTCACATTTTCTCCGTTCATCATCATTTTTATCATTCTTCTACAAAGCCTCGTTTCTTTTCCCGCAATTATAGATAATTGACCATTGGGACACAAATGAAATAAATATGGTATGAATTAATCGTGGACTAAGCAATTTTCAAAGAACATGGTGGAGAAATCTTTTTCACCCGGTAAGTGCATTTTCTCAGCCTTAATTGTATCGGTGAATGGATAAGATTTCCATTTCATTTTCGTTCGTTAGTTCAATTTATTCAGATGTTTTTCTGTCATCTTCCGATATTTTTTACCATCTTTCGCAATTTTCAGTTAAATAGTTCATAATACAGAGCATTTCATTTATTGACCTCATGTAAATTTGAATTATTCCATTGGTTTGGATTAGCATACGACTCGAAAGTGTCATTATATTTTGGGGACGAGGTAAATTATGTTTATAAGGACTCACAACATTTGGGTAATTTATCTGGGTTTGGATCGTATTTGCAGTAAGCTTAACGTTTGTTATGGTAGCCAAACACGTATTTCCCCAATTTCCTACATATATGACTGCGCCCGTAACAAAATAACACACCCATCAAATACAAACGTCCCAGAAACTCAACACCATGGCAAATTAGACCAGTATGTGGAAGTGTCTAAAATAAAGCATTTTCAATTGTAATGTAAGATCAATGATCTCCTGTGTTTGCTTTAGATACGTGTTATTGCGGATATCAAATAAAAGATGTTCAAATATGTTCTCAAAATAGTCGTTGATAAAGAAAAGTCTTTCCTGGAATGGATATAAACTCTCAAAATAATATTTGTGTTTCATGTGTGATATGTTTCATGTGAGATATTAATGCTCCATTCGATATTATATCGATTCCAAAGCTTCCAATATTAAGGTTGGTAGATTATCTTTGAAAATCCCTAGTGGTACATTTTCTGGGGCAAGATATTGCAAATTATTTTCAGATACTTTCTGTGCCAAGCAACTTCTTAACACTACGGGCCTTACCGTCTCGCCTAGGAGCCTAAATGGCATTTGACAACGCACAGTTTCTTATTCTGCAGATGGGTGATGGCCCAGAATCAGGCAGGTTAGAGCATCCACTTAGCTTGGTGACGTATACCGGGAACGCGTAAATGATATGCTCAGAAGAGGTACTTCACCATACAAATATACAATAGGCTCAAGGAATTAACGGTAGTCTTTTAAAGGTGACTATTTCAATTTTTAAATGATACAGCTCAAAAGGAAGACTATGTACTGATGTGTAACGTAGAATTCTTCGAGAATGTCAGTATCGCATATTAGGGTTAAAATTTGACGTTAATTTGAAACAATATATCAATATGTGAATATATGTTTAAGGATGAAGATTGTCTAAATTTTTCGTCGACGACACTCCGCAAAATGATTTCATAGACGTGCAAAACCATCACATTTGATGAATTTTATACGAATTTAATTACCTAGAATAAGTGGAGCAAAATATTTCTAGAATTACACTGTTTTTACCTTAATAAGTGATAAAGTTTAACCGCAGTTTATTTATTTTTCTTTTGAGCGTTTTCTCTTTAGCACTTCTTGTTCCTTTCATAGCAGTTGTCTATTTGCCTTAGCCAGTTGCCCAGTCCAAGAAAACATCCTAACATTACACCTTCTCCATAGCTGAGGAAACACACTTAACTACTTTGAGCGAGATCATTTGTATGTACAATTTCAAACAGGCCATCAATTGACGCAAAGACATTTCTTTTTTTTTGACATAAAGTTATTTGGCTAGAAAATTTCTGAATTGTTTTGCATTCCTCAGAGAGTCTCTCATCTTTTTGGCATAACGCTAAATTTTCCTCTGGTTACCACCTATCTAAAACTCCATATCTTCATTACAATTGGAATATAATTTTATTTACTTTTCGAATTTTATGAAAAAGCACTCTCGAAACCTAGCCATTTGATGTCAATTTGATCCTAATTACCCCCACAATAGTTAATACAACTAATAGATCAATTCTGTCCACAAATCAAAGAAGGCTCATGAAAGTCGGCTACGCTGGTATTGGCATATGATGAGAAGGAAGGAGAGCCATTGTGCAAAAAGAATGGTCAACCTGGAGGTGGAGGGCAGGAGGCCCAGAGGAAGACCAAGGAGTAGGTGGAAGGGTTGTATAGCTGAAGACATGAGGGAGAAGAGACTGAGTGCGGAGGATACGAGGCGAGGGACAGAAAGGAGTGGAAAAAGAAAATAAGGAGCAGTGACCCTGAGAACCCTGTCCAATGACCCTGAGAAGCAGTGACAAGAGAAAAACTAAAGAGAAAGAAGAAGATAAATTCTGTCTACATTTATTGTTCTATTTAAAATTTTCTTTAGCTATAGCGGATAAGTTTCATTTGCTTATGCGACCTGTTAATGTCATTTAAAAAATTCCAGAACATTTTTGCCATTCCAGTAGTGCGTGGAGAGGAATCATAGAAGTAAACATTTATACATGGACCAGCATGGTTGTACATGTAAGTACAGTGAATGTAAATCGCGTAAACATTTGCTTTGCATCCACCAAAAGAGGAAGGTTAAAAGTTTTCTTATCTCTCAAGCCGGTTTATTATGTGAAACAACTATATTTTCTGTGGCTTTTCCGTTTAAATTAAACAAAATAAGTGCCTAAGATTCATTTGTTTTCTTTTTCTACCAATCTACTGAGAAGGAATATGTATTTGCTTGAAGTCAGGCAAGATTTAGTTTGCTAAGTAATATATATATATATATATATACTTAGTAAACTAATACCTATAGATATACTGATGTATACACGTAAACTTAGTAATATGTATATTTTAAGTACAAAGGACGAATGACTAACAAAATGTGAAGTTCAGCAAGGCAGCTTCGATGCAATTAACCCAATTACTTATCAAGTTTTGAATGTTTATAGGCAAAAGAGAGAACTTTTGAGGTATTTAAGTAAATTAGCTTTTAATGTATACCAATTTAAAAGATTAGTTTAAGTTTTTAAAGAAATACCACAATTCTAAATGTTACCAGTGGCAGCGTTAATGGTAGATTTGGGCAATGTCGCCAGTTGGCTTCCAGCACGCGTCCCCTCTCGGGGGATCTACTGAGCAGAATCAAAATATATTCTAGATATCGCACGTTAAATGTCTAATTACTTTTCGGTAACAACAGAATAGTAATTGAAAACCCCAGGTACTCTTCTCTTTACGATTGAATAATATTCAGAAGGACTTATTTTCTAACGAAATGGAACCATTTTTGGGGTGCTCCAAGAGAAATTCACAGTTTGCAAAAAAGCCTTTTTTGAATAAAAACAAGAACCACTCTAGTATTTGATGCATAGGAAGAGAATTTTGTTCCGAAAATAACCATACTAGGCCGCGCATCCACGTCCTCCCCCCCTCGTCTTCCCTTGGTTCAGGTATCATCGGTTTCTTTGAGAAGCTGTCTGATTGCCATCGAGAGGGAATATTTGTGCTTTTGAATGTGCTTGCAAGCGGCTGAAATGATAGGGTGTGATGCTCGTGATATTTTCTGCATTTCTTCTAATTGTAAGTATTGCCGGAAGAAAGGAAATTAAATTCCAATTTTGAAATGCACCGACTGACATTTGGGCAGAGCAGGGCAAAATGAATCTAGAGAAAATAGGAAAAAGTGAAAATAGTGACTGCGATGAGTGTGTAGGGGAAGATACTATGAAGCATTGAACTGAAAGTTGTATACAATTCTTGACGTCTGGAGAATAACGATATGGTTACAAATGGGAGAAAACACGAGCAACATTAAATAATTAATAAAATACTTCCTAAAAGAAAATAATGATAAAGATATTACTCAAATAATAAAAACTTCAGCCAGATGATGCCAGGAAAATATAATTGAAGAAGAAAAGAAAGGTGACGAAGATAAGAAAGAAGACGAAGGTGACTCAGGAGAGGTCCGGAGAACGCTGGCCAGAATGTGGCACATGCACTATGTATACAAATTAATATAAATACTGTAAAAATAAAATATAAGGTGAAAGTGGAGAAAGTTCATGAAAGAAGAGGGGTAAGCATTGAAGAAACACTCATCAATATAATGCCCCCGGCCACGTCAGAGTTGAGAAGCCTGGGTAATGGCAAGGGTAGAAGTGAAGTCCGATTCACATCTTAATTTCCCTCTACTCTTCCTAATTCAAAAACATCTTCTGGAAAAACCATTCCTAATGCAACTCTGAATTGCTGGTACCCGTTTTTGAAAAGGACCATCGATTTTCCGTTGTGTCTGGAGTAAAAAAAAGCAAGGGAGTCCTTTCAAGGCATACATTTTGATATCGCATTTCGCGATTTGCGATGTGCCAGTAGCGTATCAATGCACTTGCCGCGTCACTGTTGACCCAGCTGCCGGCGGGCATAGCCGCCAAGCCGCTCGATTGAAGGCTCGTTTTATTTTGGCAAGACAAATACGCGCTAACGTTTGCTTTTTATACACAACCTAAAATATTTGTTGAATGGAGAGTATAAATAAATCAACGTAGGTCAGTGCAAAACTATTAATTTACGATTTAAATGTAATAAATTGTCTAAACTAGCCTCCGCCATTTCTTTTAATAAGCAAACGCAAACATCTCTCGATACTTACTTCAGTTAATTGCATTGAAATGTAGTTGGTTAGTCTACAATACAGAATTTTGTTCTGTTATTTCAATTATTTCATGTCCACAAAAAACATCACTTTTATGGCTTTTTTAAAATATGCAGTATTCAGAAGTATAAATCATGAGGTTTTCACATAACATGGAAGGGGGGATGCCTTTCAAGAAATTGTTTAAGTTCTACTCGCTGAAAAGTGAGAAATATGGAAAGTGGAATGAAATGTGACAAATTCGCCTACAGCAATAAATGGAGAGTGGCAACGCAAAATTCGAACACCTAGATATCTTCATTTTAGCCCACTTCATTCAGCTTCAACTCATAAAATGGTAGAATGCGCTTGTTAAATTACGCCGGTGCTAATTACGCCACAACTCGGTGAGAAAATCATAATCTCTACATTGTGAGTACTGGGAAGATTCAAGGGCAGAAAATTATCACAAAGTTGTACTTTATCTATACGCTTAGTTGAGGAATGTTGGCATGAGATGGATTGGGGAGGAAGAATATAACATATCATGCGTATACCTTAGGTCAGCATGCAATATGACTCTCAGGAGATAATGAAAGGAAGAAACACGTAGGTATGGTACAACATTTGAATTACCCAGTTTCATTATTTTCTTATTCAGAACGAAAAATCTTTGTTTTAGAATCTTGCACAACTCGTGACTGCTTTATATTTCGAGTAAATTCTTTCAATTTTTTATTCAATGTGTAATTTTATACTTCTTACTACCTTATGCATGCAATTAAGTTTGTGACGAATATATTTAATACAGCCGATGAAGCGGAACATGTGGTAGTGCGTATTTAGACATGAGAGCAGAGAAACAATTGACTGAGTCGTCAATCACCAAGAGAATAATAAATGTATTAAATATTATATAATAATGATCTCAGATATTATATTAATTAAACATCTCGTTAAACTCTCAGGTCAATCATATTCCACGTTTAAATACATCGTTTCGTTTATTTTTCTTACCTTCTATCCAAGTGTTTTGTCTTATGCTTGCGCAAAAAGCCGTAAATGTGTTATCTGATGTTAGTCAAAAGAAGTACCTTTATTTTCTAGCCAAATATTTTTTAAGTCAAAACATTGAGTCCTTTATTACTACCATCAATTTGCACACAGCCTTTATGTTTATCTATAGGTATTGAGAATATGAAAGGTCTTTCGTGACTATGCAGTTTGAGTTGGCCTAATCATTCCTATTTCTTACAAAAAATATTTTAAACCAAACGTTAGAAACACCATTAAGAATACGCAGGTACCTTTGTCACATTTATGAATACGCAGGCAAACATAAGGTATTTAAATATCCATAATTTCTGTCATACGTGTCACCGAAAATGACACTGCTTCTGGGAAAATCTACAGCGAAATCGTGATTGATGATTCTCATTGTGCTGCTTGTATGAGTGCCATTCCTTGAATGGTGAAATAGTGCATGATGGGCTTCCACAGACGTACTGTTCTAAAATACTCCAGGGAATTAACAGAAAATGAGCACACAACCTCTAAGATTTATTTTCCTATGGTCAAAACAGAGAATACTCATGTATACACGTATACTTAATCTGCCTATTCACAAAAAATGACAACAGGCAAGAACGTTTCCTCAGTAGTGTTTATATGTACTACACTAGAGTCCCGCTAATCCGAATGCCAATAATACGGATGTTAAGTAATTCCAAAACAGAAGTTTTGGAGTATTTTATTTTAAAAATATAGTTTTGGTTCAATTTTAGGAATATGAGGAACCAAATCAAATTAAAAACATAGGAAAAACACTCTTTCATTAACTTTTATAACATTATGGTACAAAACTAGTTCGTAGTTGGTAGTTCGGATGATTTAATCTACAAATACAGATTTACTGTACTATACAGATTACAATATACAGTAATTAGAGACCATTGTGTTAGACAATACTGGAAAAAGTACATAAATGCATACAATAGTGTATCAATACATGAAATAAAGTGATATTTATGAATTTGTACTGTAATAATGCAATTTTTCGGAAAATCCGAAAATGTCGTAAACCGAACAGTATCCGGTCCCAATTATTTTGGATTACCGGGACTCAAGTGTATTGCATATATGATTTTATGATGGCACCATCGGGGTCTGAGACCAGAGAGATAAGAATTTTTACCACCAAATACTCTTTCAGTGATAAAAACAAAATACTTCTCCGACGCTCTCAGTTCTAAGAATTAATATGTTACAGAGCCAGTATAGTTTTTACTGTTGCCCAGAAGGTGTGCAGTTGAAAGCATGAAATTCTGTGTATTTTTTAAGATCTTGGCAAAAAACGTCGCTAACAATTATTTCAAACAGAATCCATCCTTTAGGCAATCACAGAAATGGGTTAGCTATATCGACCTACAAGAAAGCTTACTCGAAAGTTTGATTAGCAAAGGCAATTTTCTGATAACGTGCATAAGGAGAAGTTACGTTGATATCACTCCTCTAAGATGGTTTTCATTTCAAATGAACAAATTAAATGTAAAATGTAACGTTAATATTGATGTCTTAACACAGACCAATATCCAAATGCAGAGATCAAACCACCATCACCGCGGAAACCTTCGCTCTAACAGACCAATAATTGGATTATCGTTTTTTTATAAAGTTTTACGTTTTATTTATGGAGCTATATAAAACTTTTTATTCCACCATAAAGTCACGGTAATACCTTACTATCAAATACACCAACTCTTATCAAAAAATGGTAACTACCGAGTTTTTTCTGAATAAATCGATGGTAGTGTGAGTGTAAATTTTTCCCATCCTTTCAATGGGTTAAAAGCATACATACAAACAGAGGAATAATCAGTAATTCAATCAGTGCCTTAATTTAAACAGGGTGCACATTTAATTTGTCATGCTAATGCCTTCAACCTTCATGCCTTTTAATAGTATTAAATTCTTGTCTTCCTTGTTAAAACTAAATGAAAAACTCCATTGGCGTAAAGACTCTCGTATTGCATCAGCTAGAAATTTCATTCCATGTAATTGCACAATAATATCTCGTTTCGATGGCTTGGTTGGTACTTATTTGGTTTATTTGTATTCCAGATAAACTCATTATCTCCGTTGAAAAATTTGTATTTTTTTTTCTATTTTATTATAATTAAAGCAATCATCACTATCGCTTCTCAGACCTGAGGTGGTAATTAGACTTCTTGGGTACGATTCATCACTTCATTAATCTAATAGAGAAATGAAAGAGGAATATGCACGAACGGCAGAGTAAAAGGTTCATGCTAATACATCCATGTTATTAGATACCTAAAAGCAATAAAATATAATGCTATCGAAATGTCTGATACTGAATCAAATATAATTCATACTATTGACATTGGGTCAATAATGAATAACTGTACTTCGAGTGTCATTCCATTCTAACTAATAAATGTTTCATTGTTCCTGAAACTCGAAGTAATTTGGGAGTAAACGAACTGGTAAATTGGCCTGTTACTTTCTTATATATTTACTTTTTAATATTTCTATGTAGATAACCATCTATTAACAAACTATCTTGCCAAATTATTTTGTTTAGCTGTTCTTCAAATAATTTGGTCTTTTTAGCTACAATAACTAAAAGAGACGAATGAAAAGCTTGCATTCCATCGTGAAAACAAGAAAAACCATCACTGTTGTTCCCCATAAGTAATTTTATGTGGAATAGAAGTGCCTTTTCTACTGGTTTTACGTTTCAAATCACTAATAAAAGAATTTCAAACCCACCGGATTTCGTAACCGGAACGGATAGTCTGTTCTCTTATAAATTGAATCACGTCCATTATAGGGTCCTATGCCTTCATCAGAAATATACAGAGAAAAATACAGATTCATCAATATCAGGGTATGCACGATCAAATTCTGATATTACTTTGCTATTTATCACTCGATCCGATGAATTTTCAGAATTAGGTGGTTTGTGGGTGAAAGTAAATAAATCGGTATTGATGGACTCTTTATAATTTTCCTTCTCCTATTGCAATTTACTAGTATTATTATGGATAAAAATGTATTTTTGTATATAATATTAAAAAACATTTAGTTAATTATTAACTTATTGTATACTAATTGCCTTTGGAGCAGCGGTATTGAACCACAGACGAAAACTTAGGGATATCGTTATCAGAAATTGGTAGGAAATTAATTTTACCTAAGTTGATATTTACTGTTAATTGTGATTAGTGTAAAGTGTGAAAACTGTTTACTTTTGAGGTTAAACTAATTTCAAGACCAGGAAACATAAAGTCGTTAGGTTTTTATTTACAATAAATCCCAATGCACTATAACGGGAATTTTGTTTTATGTATCATATTGACGAAGCATTTAAACGGCAATTTCTTGCTATTGACGCAACTGAACTTTCGGTTCGATGTTCCTTTTTCGTTATCAATAGTAGTTGGTATTATTTATCCCATCTTGGAATAGAAAGTATTGAGAGGATTAGGCATTTGACGGAAGTTGATTAGGAAGTTGACGGAGGATTAGGCATTCTTTGTAATTGTTGAATGACAGCTGGTCAAAGCTGCCTATAAAACACATAATATGTGGATTCAAAATAGTTCCTTATATAATCTTTGGTGCTTACCATCCAGGAATTATCTCAATATCTGATTATGCTGTGGTATCTTTTTGGTGAGTTTTCCACTCTCAACGCGGGTGAGAACCATGTGTACATACAGCGAAATACAAATATTTTATTTCTGAACACTCGGCGCATCACTAAATCTTGCGTTGCAATGTATTCAAACAACTTTTGAAAATCATGTGGAACCTCTCTTTTCGTGCGCTGTGGAATACATTCCCGATGAGGGGCCGACATTTACATTCAAATATTCAAGGAACAGTTTACTCTGTGTATAGTGCGTATCCTTTACATACATAAAGGCCTTCGTTATATTCATCATTGGATATTTTGCTAGTAAACTGCCTCTGCCCAAAATTTTCCATTTTCTGGGTCAACTCAATGCTAAATGCACACCATTCCACTTGCTCATGGTAATGCTGCCTTTTAAAACATCGTCTAAAATATTGTGCAATGTCATCTTTGAAAAATAATGTTTGTTTGACCGACGTCCAGAATCACTTGAAATAATATCATTTTTTTTATTTTCCTCCATACCATAGAAATATTTAGCTGCCCTACCAATTCCTTGCCGTAGAACTTTTCATTGAAAAACTGACATAATTAAATATTAATTATGGAATTGTAAAACTATGGGATTGGAATAAATAAGCAGTAATAAAAATTCCAAGATAATCACGGTAGTGAATGTATTTCGCATTACTCCTACCCGTGGAATTTTTAAAGGAATCTTATCTTTTGTCGAGGCCCTACTATTTTCAACCTATTGTTTACCACCAAGTGTTCAAATTCCAATCAGTAAATGTTTAGGCCAAATATAAGCATTACACTTCTATTAATAACTTCTCTGCATAATACATTATTTTCTGGTATGCCTAAATGCACATATCTCTTGTGCCACACCCCATTTATTCCACGTTCCCATTCAAAATTGGGATAAGCATCAATCACTGTAGAAGCGGTATATTAAAAATCTAATCAATTTCTACATTTTACAAATTTAATTGCTGATTAAATATGATAATATTATCTTATGAATAATATACTGAAACAACTAAGAAAAACAGTCAACTCACAGGAAAATACATGTAGGATAGGGTGTCCCAAGACATAAGGGAAAATATTTTTTGCGATATGAAATACGCATACCCTCTACTTTTTTTCTTTTTGATCTTAATACAAGTAACTAGCATAATCGATATTATTGCGATTGAATTATGATAACGCGTGCCGACTTGATCCCAAACAAGAGAAATGAAGATTATTCCTGGCTTAGTATGGAAGTATTCTAGAACTTTAAGTTTTTTTAGTAAATAAGACACCAATATGCCCAAATCGTGTTTACTTACTGTTTAACTTGCAAAAACATTCTTTAAATTTTCTTTTCAAAGTTTGGTTTTTGCAGTCAGGATAAATCTTCCGGTGTTCTTGTACGCAACGTAGCAAAAATTGATTTTTTTCCTTCTCAACCGTGATTAAACTGTGAAAGTCTTGCATCAAATTGACCGCCCTTTCAGCTGTATCTTTCACTGACCTCAGCGTTGAAACCTTCTTTCTAGCTTCTTAAAATGAAGCATTATTTTACCACATAGTAGGATATCCGTGGAGAAAACTGTCATCAATTTTAAGACGATCGCACATTGACTTTCTTCTGGCTGAAATAAAGTCGTAGATGTTTTTCTCTGTATTAAAACTAGAGAAAATCAGTTAATTAAATTGTGATCTAAACATAAAACTAAAGAAACAACTTCTTTATTTACTTATTTAACTTACCCTACAATGGACCGCAAAGTTCTTCCTTCGATAGGATGTAACGTTTGCCATGAATTGATAAAACTCTTTTTGGTTAAATTTTCAACAATTTATACTTTAGTTTCTTGATCCAAATCATCGTCAAACAGTGACAAGACAGAAAATTCATCAGTAAAATACCATAAATACTGGCTTATCTTCTGTAAAGCTGCTTAAATCAATTTTTTCGTAAGCCGTCATCGACTTCAAAAAGCACAAATCTTGGTAAGGTGCTTTTACTGCCAAAATACATTGGACCAATGGTTTGACGTAGTATGTCACAATGAATAGGCAAACGTCTAACAGCCCTGCCTTATCCTTGATCGTAATTTTGAATTGATCACCAAGTACCCATTGTTCGTTTGGTAGCCATATTCTTAGGGAATAAATTGCTCTCGCCATCCATCGAACTTGGTGCATGGCACCTGGAAGTCTAATTTTAAATTTTCTGTGTATCTCCGCCTAAAAATATCACAGAAAGCTCTATCAAATCTTGATAGTCATTTCTGACTATTTCTTTGGTCAGTTCAAGGAGGTTGTCAATTTCGGAAGCAGTCAGGTGCAATACGAACTTTTCCTTATAGCGCTGTACTTTATCTGGATCGACACCATTCCAGTTATCTCGGAAAATTTTGAAGAGTGGAATGTCAGGATTTGCTGTCACTTGACTGATTTTTTCGTTGAACACGCTTTTTAACACCAATTCATACACGGGATGGTGGCAAGCAAAAATTAGGATATCTCTATTAAGTTTTTGTTTAAGAAGCACACTGGCACCATTGGTATGTCCTGTATTTGAAGCCGTAGTTTCACAACAAAGAATTTGCACTTTATCTTCGAGATTCCAGTCTACAATCGCGTTTCAAATAGCCTGCGCTTGTGCTTCCTGAAGAGCTTTCCAACCTCCACACAGCAATAAATTGTTCTTTACTTGAATATAAAATAACTATTGGAAGACGTTCTTCCTTTGATTTCCGAGAATCTAAAGCATGCAACAGTTTGCCATCCCAGTGAACAATCACAACCTGTAGTACCTCGTTTTGAAAAATAAACTTTTATGGCTTCCGCACGCTCTTTCCGTTTTTCGGTACGAATTCTTTGAATCGATGACTTGATGATAGGAAATTCATCAGTATTATATCCAAGTGCCTCAATGGTAGCTTCAATAATAAACACTGAATCTCTCAAACTTAACTGACACCTATCTAGTGCTGCTACTATTTTTGGAGTAATGAAATTTTTCCGCTAAGTTGTTTTACTGGTTCCGGGTTGTATGTTCTCGATCAGATTTGGAAAATATTCTTTAGAATGCATGCCATTTTCATTAGAATCAGAAGATCAGTCGTTTTGTGACGGTTCATAAGATGATGGGGTGGAAAAATATGTAGCACGTTGCATTTCTTCTTCGATACTTCTGAGGCGCCTTCGATACTTCCTCCTTAACCGCCAGTTTTTTGTCCATTCCAGCTAAGTGACCAGGCCGACCTGGCTCACTCTGTCGATGTAAGAAGATTGTCTTCATTTATTTTCAGTAATTGAAACGTATCCGTGTGTTCAATGTCAAACAAATTATCTAAGTTGTTCAAAAACTCTTGTCGGCGCTACTTAAATACGTTTTGGGTTTTTTGTGCTTTCTTTTTGTAACTACCTCCAAAATTGATATAGGTTCACTAGTTTCGGCACACAATTAGGGAAGGTTTTGGTAGGTGTACGCGCCTTTTCCCAAAAGATAATACATTCGCGAATAGTGAGATTTGCACTTTCATTGACAATATAATTCACTTCACGGATATTATCAAATAAAACTGGCAGAACATGTCCATTAGAGGGCAGTTTTGAACCTTTAATTTGATAAAACTGATGATATCAAGCCTGACCTCGTGGAAATGACGAATACATGTTGAGAAAACCACCTTCGTTATTTCCACAAAACTTGATTCCGCTGGCACTCGGCACTATGTTTTACGCCCCCTATTAAAAATATACCCTTTTTAGAACTACGTAATTCCACTGACATGTTCATTGTTCAATGTTCACCAATAGAAAACAATACGTTTATTAACAAAATAACAAGTGATTACAAACACATTGACTGCTTCGACGCGTTAACATATTGTCACAACGCACAAGCAAAACCTGTTTCACTAAACAATCACTACGGACAACCAACGTGACTCTAGCGAGTTCCAGCTCGCACTGATAGCGTATCACATGTTCAATCGAACACTAAGCTATCAGTCTCATTACTTTATTTACACACCTTGTACAATGTACAATTGTGCAATGTACATCGTACATTTTTCGCTAAATTCGCATTAACCGGTGGACGCGCCGCCGTAGTTTCTTGGATATCAAAAAACCTGTCGGGTGCGCTACCTGTAAGTCTAGCTGTTTGTACTTCATCTTATTTTGTGCACATTGTAGCAGTTATTGTGTGCTTACCGTCTCATTGTCAGATCCGTTTGGGCGTTCAAACTTGAGGTGTTGGGTTTTGGTGCGTTCCTTGCGGTGGGACCCTTCGGTGGGCGAGCCGCCGCACTCCGTGCGGCATTTCTTGTATGTCTTGGTTATAAAAAAACCAGCCATCATACCAGTCACCAGACCATGTTCAAACATCATATATTAGTTTCCCATTACTTTAAAAAATTATATTCATGTTAAACTGCTGCATCAGTCGCCGGAGGGTTCATATATGGAAGGTTTTCAATGACGCCTTAGCAAGTACTGACATGTTCAATACAAGTCGGCACGGGTTTCCGAGGTCCTACGTTTTTGAAATTTTATTTACAATTGTTTTGACATCGTACAAATAAATTAAGAGGGTATGCGTTCAAAAAAAAGGACTTCTATTTTTTTGGGACACCCTAATTGTAGGAATAAGCCAAGATTCTTTAATAGGTCGAGTAAAGCGTCTATGAGCACGCAATTTCCAATGTCACATAATTGGCAGTCAATGGCAGAAAATGAAATATAACTTCTTAGTTACCAGTAAGAAAATCATAGCAAGGCAAGACATCACAAACATTGATTCTAGTACTTCCTTCTGATGTTTCCAAGCTTTAAAATAATTTGAGTACCTACGTGTTTCAAATTTATTAAAGCAGATGAAATTGATAAGTACTATAAATGCTTATTCAATTTTTTACTGAAAAATATTTTACACCAATAATTGCGCTACATATAATTTAATTTTTGCCCATCAATATACCATTGCAAAATTAAAGTACTATCAGGTCATTATTAAATACAGATAGGTATTTTGCACTCTACAGCCTAAGTGAAGACGATGACCGTGGGCGGAATTGACGGAGCAAACATGGTTGATGTGGTCATCCTCCTCTTTGCAGATGATGGAAAGTCCTATGCTCCTGAAGAATGTGAGGCACTAGAGAGCATAAAATAGGAAAGGGATACTTGCTCAATGAGAAATATTAATTTTTCCTCTTGCAGAATAAGCAGATTTCATAAAATGACCTTCGAACCAAAATTTCAGTCAATAGCACGGAAATACGGTGTAAATGAGGTATCCTATGATACATAGAAACAAATGTCTCCATATTTTGCGTTAGGATATATTGTAAATGAATTTTTTTTCTCCTGGTCTCCAGGTCGTGAAATAAATTTACACTCATAATTACACAAGTTTAGCAGTATATATCTGGTCATAATTAAGAGACCTTAAGGTGGGTCTATACTTCCAAGCCGCCTCAATTTAACGGTCGCCACCTGTGGTCGCCTACTAGGGTGGTAAAAGCCCAACTGCGAAGGCGGCGCTGACAAAAATGGAGTAGGGAACGATTATCCTTGGATGGGGATGGAAAAGGTCTACTCCATTGTCAATGCAGGCATGAACGTTTAACATTGCTATAGCCTTAGTACGAAAACAGCATCAAAGGTTTTTGAATTTTTGCATAAATGAAAGACGATTCTTTGATTTAAGTGAGCTGAAAATCCTCATTTCGTAATTTAGCCTTCGCAACGTGCCCCGGAATATTACCGATAAAATTTGGTAAAAACCAAAGGTTATCTATTTTATATAAATAAACACAATCACTTCATGATAAAATTACTGCACTTAAATCACAAATGACTCTTCATCTACAGAAGACAAACATTGCAAGTCTCCAGCTAACACGGCAAAGCCGTTACTGGGTTAGAGGAAAACGTTTGAAACAAGCTTTTTAGCCCCGGTATAGAGCCACCCGGTATATATTTATATTCCTGGGAACTAAACTAAACTATATTCATACAATTAACTAACAACAGAAAACTAATCAATTTTTTATATTCTAAATAAATACTGCTTTCATTGTTAGGCAATCATTTCTGAAAACATGCGCAAATAGTTATAAAAAATATACCATAATTGTAGAAAAACTACTTCTTAGGTTTACTTAACGGTTTCTTCATCTTTGAACGATATCCTAGTATTTCCACAAGATTAATGATTCTTCTATTTTGGATTAAAACTACGCGGCATGATTTTTGAATGAACGCGGCATGATTTTACCCCTTTTTTGGTGAAGTTGTAATTATTTGGGCTCCGTCTTGCAACAATATGGGCATAAGAGAAAATTTATCTGAAGGAAAGTTGAGTTAGTAAAAGAGACGTTTAGAGAATGGAGAGAAGTTACAACAGGAGTCTTGCTTGAGGATGTGAAGAAGAGGGAGATCAAGAGTCTAGCATGACATTTTGTGAGATTTATGAAATAATAACTTATGCTAACTAAAATTGGCTTTTACTTAATCTAAATGACACAGAATGATGTAATTAAACCATCAGCAAGTATGAGGTAACGTTGTTGGTCCACAAACCTGTGCGATGAAGAAAGAGGTTGAGTGAAGGTTCTTGTGGGAATGCTTAGAGCGGTGGATGAGGGCAGGAGGTTGTGGATAGATATTATGAAAATGCAGAATGGATTCTTTGGGCTGGTAACAATTTTGTATGCTGAAAACCGAAATAAAGGGGAGGATACTGGAAATTCGAAGAGAAAGTGATGGAAAGCTTAACGGAGAGGATGAAGAGAGTTTGGACGTACTCAAGTTGAAGACGGATATCGTGTTAGAAAGTAGGTTCTTGCGATTATATGAATGACTAATACAGGTCATCTCATAACTTTCTACCATAACTTATTTTGGTTTACTACATTAAATATTGGAAATACATACTCTCTCAGAGCTAAAATGAAGCATATTTTCTTTAGAATCATCTAAGGAATTCTTCATATATGATTCTATTTGTCCATATATTTTTGATACATTGTTCTTCAATTACTCAACGGTTGTTTTCTATCCACTCTTCACTGAACTGCTGTCGTTGTCTTTCCTGAATCATGGCATTGTTAGTACCTACGCCACAAAAATTATTTGATTAAATACTCCCTTACTTCCTAGCTAACAGAAACCGAATTTACACGAAAAATTATTTTAGATGCAAATAGTAGGTATTTATAGTAGCTCTTGCGGAAATCTTCAACAACGTTACTGTTTCTTCATAACTGTAAATTGTGTAATCATATCTAGCGATCTTCATGTGGTTCATGCTAAATACATAGCACAGATGCTTTGAAGTTAATTGATTATGGTTTTCAATCTTTAACTTAAAAAGGCTTGCTAACTATATCTTCCTCCCATGCAATTTACGTGTCACCATGTTAAGCATCTATGAGTGTCTGGGATGGCTAAAATCATTATCTCCTCAGCATACGTAGTACTGGGTGCTTTTCCCTGTCCGTCCAAATGTTTTAGTTTTATCTTCTCTTTTTAAGCTCTGCTCTGCACCTATGCCTAACATCTTTGCCATGTATGTGAATTATGTTATGACTGGAAAGTTATTTGCCATTCTGTTTCAATTTAGCGTTAATATTTTCTTCAATTTTTAGGCAATTACTATTAATTAGAATTCGCTGTTAAGCACGACTTAATCTCTTAATCACGACACGGGAGCGGTGCTAATGGAGTCACCTCACTGGTTTTACAGGATTTATTTGAAGTCCTCTTTTCTCATTCATTGCCGTGGGAATAGTAATTCATACATTTCCCTTGAGTCCTCTTAAAATGGCCATGAGAATAAGGAATATTAAGTGGGTACTGGTCTACGGATAAATTAGGCAAGCAAATGCTCCGCGGTTCGTTTTACGGTTCGGGCTGAAACTTCTAGTAGCAATTTCTGGCAACTCTAATTTATTTTGCACAGCATTTGAAGATAAATATTAAAAATTTCTAGATGAGATTATATTATTTTCATCGCTAGAGAAGGTGCATGCAAAATTCTTTTTGGTCAGTCTAAGTTTAATCCTACGTGGGCATACCTCTTACACCAATTATATCACTCTTATGTCAGCTACAGATTGCGTTGTTGTTATGCTCTCAATTTTTCGTTTCTTCTGGTATATAATGCCTAAAGTCCATGAAATAGAGACATTTGATGTGACTTAATTGTATTTTAAAATAAATTCATCCAAATATTAACTATAGTCGCACAACCGCGTGTGCTGCGCTGCGCTAATCAAGTCAAACCAAATGCTCACGTAAGCATTTGGTTTGACTTGATTTTCGTGCTTGAAAATACCTTTCAAAAATGCAAAATTAACACTAATTTTCTCTCAAAGTGCTCAAAAATGTCTTTAAAAAACGTTTTCATCATTATTGCTCTAATTAAATTTCATTCCTTCCACATTATATATACTTTCTCTCCGCTTAAAAAAGGTATATCTTTTTCCACATGTGCTGAAGGAGCAGCCTTATACTTCTTGCACTTTTAACTCGTCATTAAATAAAAGAGGTTACTAAAATATTTTCTGTTATGTTCCATATTTCCTCAAGCCAACAACTCAATTCAAACAAAATCAGCTATGAGATATGTTCATTTGGTACTCAATATTTTTCCAATATTCCTGAAAAAACTAAAAAATCGAATAATCTAGACAACTGCCAGCCACGATGCAGTGAGTCATGTACAATCATTACAATTTATAATAAAGCTGAAGATTGATGAAAGAGCTGCTAAAATTAGTGACAGATGTTTAAATTAAGAATGCTATGTTTTCTCGTAGTTTAGAGACAAATAAGGCCCCGAAAAATAGTTAGGAAGGGCTCGGGAGCCATTGTTAAGTGTGTTTCAATGCTGCAAACACTGCCATTAGTTACAAATTCTAGTACAACATGACCATTCAACCAGAAACTGCAAACATCAACCGCATTATCCATAGAAAAAGGAAGGCCAAAAATTATATCACAGCATTTTATTAATGATGCTGAGAAATATCGGAACAGCAAAGATCATGATTAGTAGTCACAAAGCTGGTTAGGTTTGCTGCACCTCTTCACTTCACTTTTCTATCAGGCAATTGTTTAATTCCAGCGTATGTTTTCCATTTGGCGTCCATTAAAGGAGCAAAGACAAAAGAAATTACTCTTTAGCGTTTTTGTGCATATGCTTCAATCGCGTTCTTAATTAACTCTTTATTAGCTTATTTCTTTGCTCTTTGTGGACTTTTTGGTAGTAATAAATAACTCAGTATCACCACTTTTGTAGGTAAAAGTCATGTACACAAAATTAAGAAAATCTTCCGTTGAATGCAGTTAAAGCACTGATATAAACAAAACTTCATGACGAAATTTTCAGTCCAATAAACTTTAAACTTTCATAATATCTTTGTGGAAAAATCCAACAGAAGAGAAGAAGTAAATCTGCTCAATTCAAACAGAAGACACGCCCGTGACAACAGTCCTAAAATTTCCATACGACCTGAAATTACTAGGCTGTACTAGGAGTGAACATAGGAAGCGGACATTGAGAAGGGTTTACTAAGCCCCATTAAATGTACTACAACATTAAATGTACTACAATGTACTCAGAAGGAGCCTTCAAAGAAGCTCAAGAAATGGAAGCTGAAAACATTTTGAAGGGTCTAATAATAGTTGCAGTTGGAATAGAGAAGAAACGACCATGTATCACTTCGCAGATGCTATCGCAGTCGTAGCAGTGAAACCAGATGACTGCAGGTATCATCCAGCACAATTTATCTTGTGCCACTAGAATATAACGTAACAATTAGCTGGAAGAAAGCAAATGTTCTGACATGTGGAAGAGAAAAGAAGGCAGATATTACGATATAAGGAAATGGGCTTGAACAATTGCAATCTTTTATTTACCTTAGACCGTGCTACATGACTTGGGATGTAAGACGTTCATCGAAGATCAAGCGAAGAATATACCAAGAAAATAAAGTATTTATTGTGAAAATACAACTAATGTAAGAAAATAGAATTACCAATAATCAAGCAGAAATTGAAAATAATCGTTTGGAGTGTTGGGCTATTCTTTCCCGGCACTTCTCTAATTATTTCTTCTACTTGCTCGCACACCTCTCCCACCTCTTCCTCCCTATGGTTGCTCCTAGGCCAGAAATAGACCATTGGGAACGTCAAACAGAAGGGCTTTCGAAAGTATGTGCTGGAGATACAGAAAGCAAAAATAAAACGGATAGGATAAGACTAGAAATAACTAGAAAATGTATGGAAGAATAGACGAGGAGAAAGCTACTAATGGAGCTGTACGGAAGGAAGGCTGTAGGAAAGATGGAGCTATACGAACCATGCTATGAGGGAGTCAAGGCTCAGATGCATAGGCCACACTTTGAGACAAAGGAAATTAACGTAATAAAGGAAAATACCCACAAAAAGATCAAGGGAGAAATAAGTGGGCAAACTAAAACAGTATATGAAATAAAAGAGCAGCAAGAACAAGAAAAAATTAGCAGGACTCTTGGTATAGTCGAGGGCTGTAGGCAACCAATCTTAGGATTAGATTATGATGATGATACTACTATACTACTTGCATGTAGATATCTTCTTTATTATATATTAGTAATTGATAAAAAATCACTATGAATGCCATCTATGTCGTGGAAAGCTTTTTCTCTTAGAATAATAGCTTTCTTGCCAGTGGAAATAATTATTTTCATTTATCTGGTAAAATCCATGATTTTTGTCCACCAAAATGAGTATGTTCTGTTCAAGTGTAGGATAAAAACATTGTATAACTCTGCACAGAGATATCATTGAATAAGTTTCATTACAAGATCAAGCAAAAAAAATTTCCAAAGACATAAAATCTTAATTTGGTTTTCCAAATGTTAGGAACCTAACGATCATATATTTATGAATTAGCATGATATATTTGTTCAATTTTTATATCATCAGTCGTAGAATTTCAAAACAGAGCAGCAAAATATTTTTAATTTGCTCATGGCCTATAATATAAACTACTGTATACTACTTAAAAATAAATTATGCCCTGCTACTTCACATACGTTTTTTCTCCTTCATCTTATACATTATTCGCACTGCATTCTATGCCAAATCTCTATTTTATTCTAAAGCTTCTTCTGGTATGGTTTCCATTTGGTGGATGCATAAATGAATTTCCTTCACTCCGCTATCGTTTCAGCTAATGTACCGTTGATTCCCTTGTTTTCTTAATGTAATCATCCACTCTGTTCAAATGAACTAAAAAAACACGCTTTGTATTCAATCGCCATTTACAAAAATATTCCATATTTTTATGCCATTACTCATATTCGCCCTTCTGCTTGATGAAAACATTTCCCTTTTACTCAAAATCGTGTTCGACAATCCTCTTTTACTTGGTTTAATCCTTCGGAATGAAATATATAAGGTAAGTAGATGCTAATACTTTGCTTCCATTCTCTTCATTCTTCCATGTTAAAAATGTACCATCAAGTTTTCATCCATTATCCTCATAACTATTGCGTGACTAAGACGTCCCTTTGTGTCTTGTGGCCTCTGTATTATCTAGTGTATTATAACTTGGCGGGCCAATATTAACTCATAAACAACCGAACCAAGGTCAGCCTTATTTTTGTGACCTCATCACTTAAATTCATGGGTATAATTCTTTATTATTTCAAAGACTTATGAGTCTATTCAGTGAAATATCCGTCTCTGATTGGTCCGTCTATTATAGCACTGATGTAAAAATAAGTAAACTGTTTTTTAATTAGTTAAAACATTATATCTGATCAAAGGAAGGTTAGAAACTCCCACAGGTTATTTTACTGTGAATGGAAGATAGCATTTTTGATATTGAGGGAATAAATATGCTTTCTCATGTTCCATATAAATATCAATACATATTTAGCTCTTAAGTGGGCACGCGGTGGTCTGTCCGCATTTATCATTAATTCTAATTTTAACGGTAATATAATTGATATATATATATATAATAATAATATAATTATATATCTTCAGTTTCTTCAAGAAAGATTATCACCCATAAGAAAAAATATTTTGAAAATACTAATTTATATTAATTATGCATACAATTTTTAAGCCATGGGGGTCACAGTGACTCCACGCGTCAACTAACGTTGCACTTTCTGTTCATGGTGTCCATCTATAATTTCCGAACTATAAAAAATGTGAACCATATTTTTAAAAATGTCATCATTCAACGAATCTAGAAACTATTGTTGTGAGAATATAAAAATATATATTTAAATATGTCATTGCAGGCAAGTTATTAGAACTCCACAGAATTATACACATTTCACACACTCCACACATTTACGATAATGATAACTTTTGTGGTCAAATAATTCACCATTGCTCTAAAATGATACCAATGATTAAAAATAATGTAACTAGAATATTTGGCTGAAATTAATTCAGAAAATGTTATAATTCATTAAGAATCAATTTTAACTTTGGGCGTCTGCCAGATCCCACGCGCCTACTGGCGTGACAAAAACTGATCTCGCCATCTAATGGGTTAGAAAATATTGGCGAAACTACGATCGAATATTTAATTGCCTTTTATTTACGCGGTAAATTCGTCTATGTGCACCAATGGACGCTAAGCTCATTCGTGATAAACATACACTTGAGATATAAGTTTGAATACCATCAGTGCTCTGGTTTTTATGTCGTTTTTTGGACTCCTCACTCAAATTCCTTTCCAACTAAACACCTTGTTTCATATTGAATTTCAAACTGCATTACTATTGCATCATATTAATTTGCCTTATCTGTTATAGCCTTGGTGTCAGATATTTTCCCCATTTATTTTTCTTTTCCATTACTCTATTAGGAGACTAATTTTCCTTATAATATATACATTTAGTTCGTCTCATCCATCACACTAAGATTTAATGAAAGGCCTTTTATCCAAACCTTAATTATTGTCTCCTTCATTGATGGTTCTCTCTGTTCTAATTCTTCGAAATCAACACCATATTATTATCTCCAGTGTCCTGTCACTATCATTTTCTAACTTTCACTTGCCAATTTAGATCATGCCCCATGTAAATGTTTTGAGTTGTTTTCGGTATAATTCACTCGTGTATTACTATTGTACTACTACTTCCCAGGGAGCAAACTTCTTTCAGCTGTTGTCGTTTGTGTTGTGAAGTTTTTACTGCGAATTCGTCCTCTTGATTTATTCTTCGTAATATTGCTTACGTTCCATTTGCATGCCTAATATCATCAGTAACTTTAAATTCAGCTAAGTGTTCTATCATCATTCTTCTCTCCTTAATTCCTGCGTATGGTAATGCCGAGGTATATTAACAATATACAAGTTCGTGTTTTTCTGTTTTTAGTATTTCATCAATTTGATCATTTCTTTTAAGTATATCCATTATTAGTTATCCTTTCAATTTGATCTAATAGCCTTCCTTGATAAAATATAATTTTGATAATAATATGACAGCGTTGCTTTATAGCAAGAAACAAATAATAACTAGAAAAGGTTGAGAAAAGCAAATGCTTAAAATAATTAAAGTTTGAATTTTGATTCTGCTACCGGTAAATAATTAAGTCTGAAATTGGCAAATGGTATCGGAGTAATAAAATGTCAACTGTTTTCATGAATTATTCTTTGGAAATAGAATTGTTTTAAAAATATAAATTTTCAATTAAAATTGTTATCACTCAGCAATACTGGTTGCGTTGCGTCGCAAAATTAATGAAACCCCTCATTCTTGAGTTTCCAGTGAAAAATTCTAATGTAGAAATTTTACCCAAAAATCAGACATTATGTTATGATTAGGCTCTATTGGTATTGCTCTAGCTGAATTCAAATGTTTTAAATATTCTAACCCTCAGTTTTCAGTCATAAAATTTATTTGGGAGTGTTTTTAATTAATTACTATAAGAAATTCCTTGGTTTATTTGGAAGAATATGTGATTAAGCCGATGGTTATGCCCTAAAACTGGTGCAAAAAATAATTTTCTTTACATTTCCATTCTATTATTATATAATATCACAAAAGGCATTTTTTGTATCGGGAACCCACCAGTACATACAGCTTTTACTTTCGTTCCTACAGTTTTTTTATTTCATATGATAGGCGAAAATTGTATTACTGAGAGTTATGATCACATTCGGAAAAGGAATTCTTTGGTAAAATATTAAGAAATCATGCGGTAGAAGAAGTTGCAACAATAATATGAGAATTTGAATTTGGGAATATGTCGGCGTCTTAACTCCATGGCTCGCTAAAATCTCATGGTGCAGATATTTTAATCCCAGCTACAAATGTAGCGTAAAAAATTATATGATTACCTCAATTTTGTCGAAACTTGACCAAGTAAAAAACATTACATTCTGCCATGGTTGGCAATGCCAAAACTATCCGGATGTTCATTGCTGGTCGTAGTATCCTAGACGCGTACAATATTCAGAGTTCCACACCAGTTTGACAGGGACAAGTTGACTTAGAAGTATAGCAGATTGGCAGCTTAGAGGTTGCACAACTTGTGCCAAACAGCCGCTTTTAGAACGGCTGTTATGCGAGGGGTCCTAGGTTGACATCCAAGCGATGCATGCCCGACCCCTTTCCGAAGCCAGTCTGCTTTTTTATTTTACCCAGAAACCACTCCGTCTAGGTTCTACGACATAGGGGAGAGATCTGAATTTCATGGGAGGATTCAACTGAGGATTCAGTTGTTGCGAATTATTCCCACTTCTCTTCTGGATCACACTTCTAGTATACTTCTATATCTTAGTGATAAGCATATTAGGACTAGTGATAGATGCATTTAATTTACGACCATATATTTTGTACTAATCATCCCTTACTGAATGAATACTGTAGAAGAGAAAACGGATTTTTGTAATGACTTTAAAAAATATAGAGCAACTCCTATTTGTGTCTGCTTTCGGGCGTTCCTCCCCGTAGTGTATTTTTACGGCAACAGTTTCCCATCCATTCTGCTGGCGTCTTGAGATTAAAAGATGCCAGCTGGATGGCTGGAGAAACTTGTCGTAGAAAGACATTACGGGGAAGAACGCCTAAAAGCAGACACTAAGTAGACATGGCAAGCGCCGCGGAAACCTTCGAACTAGAAGTACAGTACTACCGTTAGCTTTCGTAAGGACTCTATTTTAAATGTTATATTTTTCCGTACGGTATTTTCATTTGGTTTACCATTTAATTAACATATTTTCATTAAATTTCCAGAGCATAAATTACCTTCAGAAACTTATTCCTTCATTCAGGGTTGTGGAAAATAATGTATATTTTAATAGCTAATGGAATTAAATATTACTCTACCCCAGTCCTAGCTATTAAAAAGTATTTCATCCTTCATTCTACTCTGATTTCAATTATTGCATTCTCCTTACTACCATACTGCTATTGATGACAACATTCTTTATTTCCTTCATTGAATTTCAAATTAGAAAGTTGATATGGAATCCCTCGTTCATTTTACTTTCATAATGCGCATATTTGGAATGTTTTAAGTGCTTGCGAGATGTGTATTGCTATTTTATAAATTAAACCTACGGAATAGGAAAAAATAAAATACACATGGTTCTCTATTCATGATTAGATAAAGACAATCGAAAAAGATTTACTTTATTCTCTGTCTTAATTTTTCTAGTTTATATGATACTCATATTGCTGCTAACTCTGTAAAGTAATCATTAATAATGCTGTTCATTGCATAGGGCAAGGAAATAACGGAAATATGAGATTGCAACATCATAAATTCATTAAATACTACCATTTAGCTGCAAACAAGTTTACTAGCAAAATGCTGTTACATCATTTGTAATTATTAGACAATATGGTAAGGAATTGCTGATATAATGCAAAATGAATAAGTTTATTATATTATAAGGAGAAAAATCATCCTTTCTCACTGACAATACTTTTTTGGTTTACCGATGAATTACGGATATGAAAGTGCTTCACAAAGCTGTAAACACAACAAACTAATATTATATTAACTTTTGTCGATTCTCTTTGTATTTTAGCCATTGTAGCTCAGTTAAAAGTTTTTTTTAGTAATAATTGATTTGAAAAATCCACTTATGATGCCAGCTAGATAATGCTAAGGAATAGAGGTAAATAAAAAATATCAATTCAGGAATATGTGATCAGGTAATTGTCAAAATATGCGTACGCAGCTTTTACGTAAATGCAAGGCATTTATGCCTGATTCTATATTAGGCGGGATGAAGCCGTAATCGTGGCGCTTCCATATACATTCAAATGGAGCTTCATACAAAATACTTTCTCGAAGGGCATTACAAATGTTTCACCGAAATCCTGCTGTTGTTCGGTGGCGACGCGGCATGGGGATTTAACGGTGAAAATATATTTAACTGCGCTCAATTACGTAAAATTGATCTCCGTCCCTTCTCCTGGTTATTTTTCGTTTATTTTTGCCGATTCGAATCCAACCGGCCCTTTTCTCATCCACCCACCGCCGCCGCTCCCCCTGTCCTTCGCGGCAGAGAGTTTTGGAAAAATCTGCACTCCGGCCGAACACCGCCAATCGCGCGCACTTCCGGCTCCCCACGAGGTTGGTGCCACTGCGCAGTGCGATCGCGGAGCGCGGAGGAAGAGATAACGAAGCGAAGTGAAGGGGAGGGGGAATGGGAGGGATGAGGAAAAGAAGAGCGCTACCACGAAGCTGTGGGCGGAGGACTTTGCGGAGAATGTAGGAAAGCTGGAAGGGGGGAAGGAGTTGGGTTATGCCGCCCTTACCCCCGCCACATTTTCCCGTTAATTTCTGACCCTTTCTCCCACCCCTCCCACCCACGCTTTCCACCCCCTGCCCCACTGCCTTGCACCCCTTGGTTCTCGCTCAGGATTCGCGGGGGTGTTGGGGATTGGGGTGGAGGAAAGGGAATTGAACTGTTGGGGTGAGTTTTACGGGTGATGCGGGCAGGCAGTTGGGGTGGGAAACTTCGTGGATATCGTCCGCGGGAGAGAGAAGAGGGAGGACACAGGGGGAGTAGGAAAAGGTCTCGTTCGCAGAGGAAATTGAACTGATGGGAAAAATAAACAACGAAATGTCGATGCTAGATGGGGGAACATGGAGTGATTGAGCGGGAGGAGAAAATATCGAAGGGAGGACCAGGGTAACGTACTGGAGGGGATGTTGGGGATAGGGTTATGCAACCCCCCACGGGAAGGAAAGAAGAGAGAGAGAGTTAAGGGGGAGGGTGGAGGATGAGGAGAGGTCTGCGGTGAATTTGCGAGCGCAGCGCTATTACCGTGCACCGAGAGACCACCAGTCCTTTTGAGCATTATGAGAGTGCGTTATATTTGAGTCGGAAGGGGGAGAAAGGGACTGGAGAGGCCGCTTGCATTGCATTAGGGGAAAGGCACGGCCATGATACTTTTATTCTGCGGGGCAAATTGAAGCTGGGATGGAGTGGGGAGGAAGGAGGAGAGTTAATGAGATGCGATGGTGTAATGTGGAGGTGTGGGACACTCCAAGGGGGATGGAGTCACATGAGGAGAGGGTTGAGAGAGAGGACCTCCTTTTAAACGGGGAGGGGGGTTCCGAGGGTGAACCAGGGGGGTCGTTAGTGGGGCGGTGGTGTGGGTTAGGCGCCGGTTCGGAGTGAGGCCGGACCAATGTTTGCCGGTTCTTCGCCGTGTTGTCCGCCGCGCGGCGGGAGAAAGGTTGACCGGGCCTGTGTGAGTGCACAGCCGGGAGGTTTTGGGACGGGTTCGGGTGTGGGAGGGTAGTTGGCGGATGAATGGACAGGAGGGGTTGGCGAGGGGGGTTTTGAGGATGCCCACCCCGCCATGGGAGGGAGGGGGGATGGGAATTGAGCTTTGCTCTGAGATGCGCGCGTTTGGGTGTGGGGATAGTGTAGGAAGGCAGAGGAACGGTGGTGGGGAGGATGGTCAGAATTCGGAACTGATGTAAAATATCGATTCCAAGCCCCACCCCGGGACTCGAACACGGGAACTCGAACCAGCGGCTCCGTTCGCTAAACCCTACCCCTCCCACCACCCCTCCATCGTTGCCAATCCCTGACCACTTCCCCCTCTCTCCCATCCTTCCCAACAACTCTGCCACCCCACTCCACCTCCCGCTTGAATCTCCGACCTTTTCCCACCTCACGACATTTACATCCCACGACTCTCGTTACCGGGCATCCCCACACCATCCCCCGCACCCTATGTAGAGAGAGACCTCCCTCCTCCACACCCTTTCCCGCTCCCCCGATCATCCCCGTTCGACAACCTCCCGCTCCCCCACCGCCCCAGTCCGCCCCGCCCCCCTCTTTGCAAAAGCCTTAACCACTCTTCGCCCCGCCCTCCTATCGCACGTGAACATCCCTCCCCAAGTCGTCCGCCATGTTGAGTGCTCATGATTTGGCGCATTATGACGTAAACCCGATATAACCTCCACTCTGCACACCGCACGTACCCATCCTAAATCCCCCTCTCACTCCACCCCCACCTCTCCGCACCGTCTCTACCCCATCCCTCCCCACGCCTGGATCATCCTCCTATATTCCTCGGATAAACCGCTCGCTCTCACGTTCCTCCTTCGCCCCCACCGCCACCTCAACGCCCCCTCCCGCCGGTCTACGACGTGTTTTCCCGCGCTCACACTCCACTCGCCCTATCTCTATGTACACGATGCCTTCCCCGTGACTCAATCCGACGGGGAGGGAAGGGAGAGATGGAGCAAGGGTATTCGAGCAGGAGAGAGAGTGGGCAGCTCACAATTTTTTTCGCCTCTCTCATCCCACTCTGAAACTTTCTCCAACCCATCCCCTCGTCCTCGAGATATCCTCCGCTCCAATCCCCATGCAATGCGTACGAGGCTTCCCTCGATTTTTCTCCCACCGCACCGCGAAAATTCCTGGAGTACGTTGGCCAGCGTCCGGTGTGTAGGGATTCGAGGGGTGGTGAGGGAACAGGAGGAGACAGGGTTGGAGAGGAGCGAGGGGTGCGAGGAGGTGGACTGAGAAAACAGGACGAGGTGGGGAGGGGGGAGTTTACGTTTGAATTCGTTCGGCGGAATAGGGTCCGGGGAAAGAGCATGACGTGGGGAGACTGCAGGGTATTGGGAGGGAACAACGCGGATAGGATGGGAATAAAAATGCGAACGAGTTTTGCACTGCCGGTGTGGGATGGGTTGGCGAGAGGCGGGATTCGTGGTGGAAAGGCATTGGTTGGTCGGTATGATTTCAATGGAAAGTGCCGGGAAAGGGAAATAGCAATGGCCGCTCACTTTCCTTTCTTCCCATCCCCACCACCGTCTGCCAGCATCCCTTCCTACCCCACTGCGTAGCACCGTTCGAGCCCCCGTCCCTTCCGCCCTCCTCCCCAGAGGACCGCCCGTTCGGGTCCCGATTGTCCCCGTGTCGCCGTTAAACTTTCGAGAGGTCGTGATGGTCGCTTGCTGAGGCATTTCGTGGCGGTTCGCGTTTGATAAGGTGGGAGGGGGGAGAGGTTGGAAGGAGGAGGAAGGGGTCTCGGAGTGATGGGCAAAGAGAGAGAGCACCAGAGGAAGGTGCATGTGTGTGTGTGTACGTATGTCTCCGTGTGCATGTCCATCTCGTGCCGGCGATCCCCTTCCCCACTTGTCTTTTATTCCCTGCCCGTCTCTTTTAAATCTCCCGCGGTTACAAAGCCTCCTCATTGCGCGACCCTGTCGATGACAGCCTTGCAGCGCGCTAACTGAAAGAGAGTGTGTGCCATCGACTCAAGGGTTCTGGCGTTCTGGGCGTCGTAAATGAAATGCCCCTCACCCCAATTTCTCCCTGGGCGGCTTTCCACCGCCTCGCTCCCTCGTCCTCTGCCACCTATCCACGTCCTCATACTCCATCGCCCCTCCTCCCACCTCCCACCCGTTGTCCTCCTATCTTGTGTCTGAAAGCGCTGTGCGTGTTCGTCCTCGAGATGCAATCTTAAGGTCCGTGTCGAACTCGACCCGGAGGGATGAGAGCAGGACTTCTTTCTGTTTCCGCCCGTTCCAGTGGGCCGCTCGCGTTTCCTGTGGCTTGGAAAACACGGGCCGGATCGCTTCACTGAGCAAAGTGGCGATCTTCACAAAATATGACACAGTCAATTCCGTCGGGAAGGATAATTGCTAAAAACGGTTTCTCAAGCTCAGTTCACTTCTAAAGCGTGTCAACTCCCGTGGATAGTAACTTTGCACTTACTGCCATTGCAATCAACAAAATTTCTTCCGTAGACAGGAAATATATTTCTGCTACATTGTGTTGAAGAGTTCTGACGATGGACATAAATATTTCCATGCTCAATCAGAGGATTAAAACCAATATGACTGGAACATTTATTTTTTCACATTTTTTTCCTCTTTGATTTGAATTTACCTATGCTGTAAATGTTTATGATACACTAATCCCCACCTCAATAAACCTTTGCGGTACCCTATAGCCTAATATCAAGATGTATTTTTCATAAAAAAATAAAAAAAAAGAAATTAGTTACTCTTTCTATAATTAATGTGGATTCAATGCAAAATTGTGTATGAAGTAATAATATCATTTTTCAGAAAACGTTTATAAATTGAATGGATATTTTAAATAAATGGATAAATATTTTTTTAAGACTTAGCTTCTTCTCTTTAGAGTAATCATTTTTCCTACATATTGAGAAATGAAAAATCCGCAATTTATTTGTGAAACGGTAAGAAAGCAGTGTATTGCTGTTTCTGAAATTTTGCAATTAACTGAAATTACAAGAATAAGTTGCAGAACTTTGGTAAAATATTGTTCAAGTTTTGCTTCGTGCCTGTTATATTACATTGAGCATATTCCTTCGATGATTTATGTATTTTTTTGGATAAAATAATTTATTATGCGTCAAACTGGCGATTTAAACTGCTAAACTATATTAACAGCAAATAATTTAAATGTTAAATTCCACACACGATATACATGAGAGTTTATTTATTTATTACTAGTGAAATAGTTATTTTATTTCCAGAATGCAATTAATTTAAACATGTTTTGAAATTGCATTATTCTTATTCACTTTTAAATATATTTAAAAATCAATAGGTGATTGTCCAGTCATTAAAAATGAAAAAAATTGTAATGGTTCATTGAGTACTAAACAGTCAAAATAGGTAAATAATTTTTTAATAATAATTCGTTTCTCGACGCAAATATCACAAACTTAGTCTCATAGCCATCTCAAATTCATTGCTAACAACGCTTGAATTTGAGCACAGAAAAAAATCAGTGTTGGATCAATGACATTTTCGTATTTGGAGTATTTAATATGTATTTGGAATTATTTAGAGTTTCTGTTAAAAAATTAAGTCACCCAAAGTGAATCACTCACTTCTTTCTCAGCTATTCAAAGACACGCATATATCACTAACCAATTATTCTAGTACGTAGTTTATTACGTGATATGTCCCCCACATACTATGCAGGTTTTGTGTTTCTGCTACAGTAAAAGCCACAATCCCTTACTGTAAATACCCATAAAGCTACACTTTATAATGCATTTGGATTTGTAATGATATTTACCTAATTGGCTCTAGTGTCTACGTGAAGTGGAGGCAGCGGGATACTACCAAATAGTTGAAATGATGAGAGTGGTCACTCCTTTTCCTATGCTATTATTGATTTTTATTTGATAAATAAGTTGACGAAATCCTCGTTTTCAAATATCCCGTTGGTGAACTATTCCTGTATTAGTATCTTCTGCTGGTGAGTACTCGATAGATACTTCTGGTGAACAGGATTTAGTAAATTAAGAATACACATCGCATCACGTGATCAAAAGACCACTTCGTGGCTGCGGATTACTGAAAAATCTGAAAATAGACATGTGAATAATAGATGGCTTAGATGCTCTTGCTAAGAGCAAAATGATGCACCTGAACATGGAAATTTTGGAGCAACAGCAGCGATGAATCTGTGAATAGAAATCTGGTGGTCTGGTGGAATTTGCTACGATAAGTATCAGTATGGAGGCAAAAAGCCATTTTTAGTACAGTAAAGAATGAATTTGGCGTAAAATGAAAGAAGGTAAACTACATTAGTTAACTCACATTTTCTTAGCACTAGGAGGACGGGAGTTTCGCACTATCTAGAAGGACGGGCAGGGGTCATTTTGACCCATAAAGTTTTCCAGAATAGAATACTTACTTTTTTTTCCCTGTACTTTTTTCCATCAGTGACTTTAAGAAGGCTTTATCTACAAGGTATTAACATTAACAATTATTTTTATTAATCAATTGTTAATAATTCAAATTATTTCATTTGATTCTCTTCAGTATTGCTCATCTTAGGCTATTTCTCAAGCATAGCCGTTTGAAAATAAAGACACCAAGTTGATTGTGCCTGTGCATGAAGTCCGTCCGAATAGATACATATCCTTTTGTCAGATAAATATTAATTTTACAAAACCTTTTTCAAATAAAAAATATACATAAACATCAAATCAATACACAGATATGTACATGTACATATTTTTTGAAAGATGTTAGATCACGTTTTTGCACAACTTACACATATTTGTGGACATGCATTGGCAGTTTTGTTTGTGCAACATTCCAATATTTGACGTTTTATTTTCTGACCTTAAGGGGTAGTTGCTTGCGTTTCTCGTGAATATCGGGGTTTATTGTCAATTGGCATTTCAACCACTTCTTTTACCCATCTTTGAGTATACTTCTTTCTCCTTATTTTGCTCTTCATCACTTCTTTGTACAAAAACCAACTGTGAATGCAAGCCGTCCTAAATATTGAACAAAACATCGACTGGGCCAGCTTCTTGTGGCTGAGCAAGTGGAGTATTTTCATATATCCTGGTCGAATAAATTAATGAATTAGTCGATATCCTGGACATAAAGTCCAGGATATCGACTAATTCATTATTTTTGTTATAAGATAATACTGTCTCCGGTTTCCTTTTATTAGTTTAAGAAATAATTACATCCTTTTGCATGGCGCTAAATAAAAGTACATTTTTATTTCTAGATAGTTTGTGTGTGTCCAAGTTTTTTCGGATACACTTTAGTCGTATAAATCTCAATGTTAACGTGGTTGCTAGGTGGTAAATCTCGCCAATTTTTTTACTATTCCAGGAAGAAAAACCTTAGCCTTTTTTTTAACTTACCTGATAGCTGAACCTGGTCAAATAATATTTTATTGATAAGGTACATTACAATAAATATAATACGTATGTTACACAAGTGCTAGGGATTCCTTAGAGATTCACCCCCAATTACATTACTCTTTTAATTTAACACACATACTTGTCTTCATGAGGCTAAATATTGAAATTGAAGTGTAACTTCACATTTTTTTCCCTATTTCTAGTTCTTTCTTTACATTAGAGTATGTTTATTTGGTTTCTTCTTTTAATTTGTTTGCATTTAAAAATGTTCTCATTTCACTTATTTTGTATACATTACAATACATTCATTAGATGCCTTCTTGCTTCACATAAAACTCATTTCTTCCTTCAGGTCTTCTTTTCTTCCTTTACATTGAATTTCTTCTTTCTTCTACCAGGACTTCTTTTATTGCTTTACAATAAAATATATTTATTATTAGAATAGAATAGAATAATGGGTTTATTAGAACCTAGACCAAAGGACTCTAGGTTCAACGTAATGATAGAATGCATGGTTTACTCTCCCACAATACAGATCAGGTCTGGTATACCCTTGGGGTGGTGGATAGGCCGGGGCAACTTAAACCTACACCATTCTTCACCTGCCACCATCATACCCACCACCACCCACCCGGGCATTTCCTTACCATCAACCTGGTTCACATATCCAGTTTTTATATAAATAAACTCTTTGAGGATTACACAGTTGTACAATGGATATGTTTTTTGTACAGTTCACACAATTTTATTATTTATCTCATTAACAATTATCCCGTTATACAATTTGTCTCTTGCAGATCTTTAGTTCATGTACAATATTTCTATTTACAAAAAAGTCATAGTTTAATATGGTTTTCCGTTCTTCCAAAAAATAAACTGCGGATGATATTCATTCAGAGGGTGGGGGGTTGGCCGGGGCAACAAATACCTACATCCCTCATCGCCTGCCACAACCGTACCAACCCCCACCCCCGGGTTAACGCACCACCCAAATTACATGTCCCGATATTGATATTGACCATTTGTTTTGTAATTATATTTCTCTGAAAAAGGGTAAAATCACTTTAATTTATAGACGTAGTTAAATATTTTAGTTTTGAATACACTTTCGGATGCGTTCCTAATTTCAATGGGTACCGCGTTCCAGCACCTTGCTGCCTGTGCTGCGAAGGAGTAGCTGTACGCTGTACATCTGTGGCTAGGAGTGTACAATTGTCCTAGTGGTGCTCGGGTTACTCTTTGTTTGATTTCGCGGGACAATTGAAAGAGGTTAAACAAGTATTCTGGTGATTTAGTAGTTAAAATTTTCAGTGTCAAATTTATGACGTAGTAGGTCCTCTTCTGTTTGGTAGTTTAGGAATTTTGCCTTCCTGTAATATAAGCTTATATGGTCGTATTTAGGGACATTGTATATGAACCTGACACAAGCATTCATTGTCCTCTGTAGCTTAAGGTCCAGCTCTTCCATTATATCGTTGTACACAATGCAGCAATAGTCAAAGTAAGGTAATACCAGTGAGGTGACCATTTGCAGTCGGATTTTTGGGGGTAAGCTCTTTCGGTTTATTTTCAATCTGGATAGCGTTCTGAACGTCTTATTACATATTTCGTTAACACGTTCTTTCCAAGAGAGCGTGTTATCTATCTTCATTCCCAGATCAAGCACTGACTTCTTGAAATTTCAATGTTGCAGTTTTGCACCCTAATATTCGGGCCTATTTTACTTAAGTTATTCATGTATTTCGACCTACCTATAATAATCGCATTATTTTTTAATGGATTGATAAAACGTTTATTGTCATTGGCCCATATGAATATTCTATTTATGTCCTCATTCACTTTACCGATCGTTTCATGCAGTAATGAGGGGTGACAAGATATGTAAATTTGTAGATCATCGGCATGCAAGTGATAGTCGCAGTGTTGGAAGTTATCGGGTAAATCTTTTATGAAAATAGAAAATAGTAGTGGTGACAGTATTGAGCTCTGAAGTAGGCCGATGGAGACGGGTTTCCAGGTGGATAATGATCAACCTTCACTTTTTATTGCTTGTACGCGTCCTGTTAAATATGATTTGAACCAGTTTAACGTACTGGCAGAGAAATTTTAATCCTTCAATTTCTGTAGAAGCAGTTCATGATCGCTGGAATTGAAAGCTTTTTTGAAATCTAATAAAATTAAAATTGTTAGCCTTTTGTTTTCTTTATTTGATCTAATATCTTCTGTTAATTTAAGGAGCGCTGTTTACGTGCTATGATTTGGTTTAAGTCCTGATTGGAGTGGGTCATAGATGTTATTTTTCGTGAGATATTCTTTCAGTTGCGTCTCGACGATTCTGTCTAATCCCTTGGATAACACGATGAGAATAGAAATTACTGGCAGAAGGTTTAGCGGTCGGGACGCTTTTGGATCCGTTAATTCCTTGTTTGTTGACTTAAGTATTGTTCAAAGTAGTCCTACTTTCCACGAGTTTGGGAAGTACCCTGTAAGTAAGGAATCTTGAATTATTCTAGTGATGATTGGCATTAGTAAATTGCTTGCTCTGGTTATCATTAGGCCATGAATTTTATCCACTCCAGAAACCTTTTTTGGCTTTATTTTATATATGGCGTTAGTAACGTCATTTTTGGTCATTTTTTTGTCCGCTTCTTCGCCATTCCCCTCAGCTGTTGACCTAAAAGCTCGGGGTAACCGATGGAAATCAATTATTCTGACGTTTAGTCCAGAGTTCTTGTAAGGCTCAAGCAAACGAAGTACTACGTATTCCCCTAATGGTCGATTTGAGGGACTGTCTTCATTTTCTTCACAGTACTGGAATGCATTTAAACACTGTTTTGTTTTGACATCGGCCAACACCCAGAACTTTATGCCAACTTTTTATGGTTTATTGGCCATTAACTGAATTAATGGGAATCTGGGTTTCATAGGGTAAGTTTACTCACAGGCCGTTACACTTTCACCTGAATAATAGCATGCCTGGCAATTGGAAATGAATATATTCCAAGACTCAGAAGCCAAAGGAAATGTATCCTCCCATAACCGTTGGCAGCAAGACGTTCTTCAATGAAATCGCAAATGTGTCATTATATAGAATAAGAAGCTATCTCTAGGCATCGTGTCAGAAAATATGTGGGATCCTCAGGATTTATCACAACAACGTTTTATTGATAAATGCCTCTGCCCTAGTCCATCTCAAGCACACGCCGATACGATAAATCTGATAAGCTCCTACTTTGATGAACACCAGCTAGGAAATTCAAGCTTTCCATGTTCCACGGTATATTATTGTCCAACAGCAAATCACTCACCAGCAACTTGAATGCTCTCAATGCCGATCTCTCCAGTCTATTTAATATGGCATAAGGGGTAGAAAAAAAATAGATATGAAACACTCTAGGAAAACACCTCTGTCCTAGGAGTATGTCAACGACGCTCGCCGCCAGCCACTACGGTAGGGATCTAGTACACGGCCACCTGCGACAAAAGGAGCCGACGACACAAGGAAAGGACAAACAAGGAAATGATGTACGGAAGGTTTGACGAGATTTTTGGAGTCGGAAAATGTGCCAACTAATCCAATACCTAGGAGGGATAAAACCAATAGGCTCTTCTGCACTCAAACTAGCCAGAACCCTTTCCTGCTCTCTTTTGCATGCTACGGAATGATTTCACTTTGCAGCTAAGTAATAGGGGATTTGGAAATGATTTTACAACTTTAACACGGCGCATCCTCAAGACGGCTTTGAGAAGTACTGTGCCGACACTTCGGTGACAAAAAAGGTCTGGGCGAACGTGCGTAACTCTAGTGAGAGGTCAAAACAATTTGGCGAGCGATGGTCAGTAACCTCTGGTTCTGGGAATGGAAATAATGCAGCTCATATTCCTATCATCTAGCTGTCATATTTTACGCTACATATTTTAATAATGAATTTGATAATAAGATATACAACGACGGAATAAAACTTACATATTTTAATCCTATTTATCTGGTGATTTCAATTGTACGTCAAATACGAAGACGATTTAAAAGTAGACATTTTCCGTTTTTTGGTAAGCCGCAACCAGGAGATCTCCACTATCGACGAATGGCATTCAATTGAAATATAAATGTTTTAAGAACTGATTCAAATTCGCGCTGATATTGTTAGGTAATATAAATAAATATGAGCGATCTGTAGGAAAAGACTATTATGATAAAACTTGACTCCAATACAGAGAGATGTAACGGGTCAAAATGGTCCATAGCCGTCCTTCTCGGTATAAAAACAATTAAAAATTTTAGCCACAAAAATTACAAAAGTTTCTTTACATCTCAGTAAAATATAAGTAAAAATCCTCGAAGTCACAAAAGTGTCTAATCACAAATGAGTAGTTAAATTTGATTTTGAACACATGTTATGGGTCAAAATGACCTATGCCATCCCGTCCTACTAGTGTTGACCGAATCTAGGCTAACGATTTTGGTGCAACTTGGAATGACTCTTTTGGGCTGTGGAGAAACATATACGGTAGTAAAAAGGACGTCAGTTTTAATACCTAAGCAGAGAAAATCTAATAATTCTTATAGACTTAAGGGGTTTTTGAAGTTCACCATGAAGGTAAGCCAGAATGCCTACTCTATTACTTCGTAGTTTAGGAAGGAAAAGCGACGAAGGATGTCGTTGTCCTTTATTTGAAATAGCGTCTTCGTCACAATCACTTTTTCCAGTAATCATTGGCGAAGAAAACTCAAAGGTTAAATACCATCAAATTATGCTATGAGGAAAATAAAATTCCACGTTCATTGTATTCTATTGAAAACACGATTTAGAAGCAAAAAGAACCCTACTTTTGCTATCCTTGTGAGGGTACTGGCAAAGACAGCATTTCGGTCATGAAAAAAATTCAAATTTAAGTTGAAGAATCTCAAAGGATGAATAAGGAATCGTATTTAAATGTCAATAAAGAAGAAAATAAACGAAACACACATTTTCTGAGAAAGTTAATACTATTATTGGGTCAATGGGAGAAATGTAGCATGATGATCAAACAGCAGAGAAAGTAAGGTAACGAAAAGAAGAAATGTATCCATGGGTTATATAAGTTGTTCTGAACTCAATAGTGTAGTGAAATTACGCAAAATCAAATACAATAGGGTATCGGCCGTTAAATGTTAGTCAAAATTAGTCATGTCATAAGTAATGGATGAAAAATTAATGCTAAGAATTTCAAGATTATTTCCTCCCCAAAGAATGGTGTCATTTACCCTGACCCAAAATCGCAATCGCAATATGGACCCTAAAAGAAAAGTCTGTTAATAATATAATTTGAAACTCATGCAATCACTTCAAATTTCCCAAAAGGTGCCTCATAGTCAATCGAGTTACCTACATCATCAGCGATTCAGTCGTTGATGACTCAAGGATAACGGTTCAGCTGGATAATCACTTGCAAGTTGCGTAAATATGCAAGGTTGAGGAAGTATTACAGTTTAATGCAATTCATCTGATGTAGAAAATGTACCAATAGACTTGAAAAAGTATATAGACAACCCAATTGCAGAGAAAATCCGAGATATGGGAAAATTCTAGGATATTTAGTGTTGTTACGCAAGCGTCGAATATTCTGTCAAGGGTTTTATACAGTATGATGGAGTAAAAGACGGATGAATTTTCTTAAAAACATAAAATAACATCAGGAAGTATAAGGAAGCGTGAGAATCCATTTTACTACTAATTCTTGTCATAGAAAAACATATACGCAATTACAAAGGCTTCATCGTTATGGAAATAGTGTATTACATCAAGGACACTAAAGTAATTCAGCAAAATCGTGCTCACTCATTGAATAATTTTGGGAATTACCTTAATAAAATATAAGTAAATGAAATGAAAGAGAAATGAAAACAGGGAGAATGCGTATCAATGTGCTACACTTTGATGACAGCAGAAATTTTCGTAAAAAATAAATTAAACCTTACGATAGTAGTGCACTCCATAAATAAATACAATTACATTCAGCTTGATGATTCTCGCAAGGAAAATCAAAATCATAATTTATGAAATACATCGCGTAAAACAGGTGGCCGTGAAAGTTGAGTGGCACAATTTAGAACAAAATACTACCAGCCTGACAGTAGGTTCACCTTCCTTGACTGAAGCGAAAGGAAGAAAGAATGATAGATGGAGGATCCTTGGCCCTAGCAAAGAAGCCATTTCCTCATGAGAAAGGCCTTCTGAGAGCTAATGACACTTACTTGGAAGTGAGGCACAGTTTAATAAAAAAAAGATAAATAGGACTGACGCATGTGGCAGTAATTAAGACTGAGTATTATTAACCGCAGAGGAAATAAGATTAGAAGCAATGGAAATGCTATCGTTATTGAAAAATGAAATGAATGATAGATGAAATAAGAGGATATAAATCCAAACAGGAAGACCTACGCAGAGATGAGATTATAATATACTTGGATTCAACTTTGAGGAGCGATAAGTGGTGGTAAGACATGCCCTTCTATAAATAATGTAAAAATGTATTTTTGTCTCGTAAAATGTCATTGTAAATAGTTATTTTAAATTACAATTCACGTAAAAGCCTTAGAACCACCCTTTGGAACAATCTCTGTACCTGGCGATGACGCTAGAGGCATTAAAACGCATGAAGTGTAAAGTTTCAATGGTCAGTATGGAGATTTTATTTCATTGATTAATTAATATATGCTTGAACAAAATGTTGCGAAGTGAAAGGGGAAAGTTTATAGGAACATTTAGATGCATAGTGGTTCCTTGAAAACATATGTTGTAGAATAAAAGTTGGACAACCGAGGAAGGCGAAATATGGAAGTTAATTAGAAAATATAGAGGGTTATCAAACTACAGAATTCAGCAGAAACCAAGCGGTGAGCTGAAAGAAGGGCGTAGTTAAGACTTACAAAAAATAAAAATTTAAAAACTGATGACGGTTTATTCTAAGTTTAATATCTGTCAACATGTTTTCGGTGATGCACTGTCATTTAATTTTTGATTGCATAACAGTATGACTAATGTTAGAGTATGATTTATTTCATTTTGTATAAGGAGAGATTAAGAAAGTTAGTGAAATGTAGAAGAGGAATATTAAATGTCGGATATACCAATTTTTAGTAGTAGAGCAGAGTTAGGTGGAAAATGGGCTCCAAGAATAGTGGTGCGAGTAAGCAAATAAGTGTCAGAGAGCAGAGGTTGTTAGGCAAAGATGTGAGAATACTGTATTAATACGGTTATACGGTGTATGGATGCATGCTTGAGCATTTGATATTTTAGAAACTGAGGGAATAAAAAGCTTATATCGGTAATGGGAGTGTGAATTATGTGTGGGTGAGTTTGAAAGCTATGATTGATGAATGTGAAGAAAGCATATGTGGAAAAGGGGTGAAAAGGTGAAAAGTAGGTAAAGTGAATGGTGGTGCATAATGTAATGAAGGAGTAAAAATTGAAGTGACTGAAAAAATAGAGGCGTATAAGAGATTAATTACATTGAAAATTGAGGATAAGTGAAAAATGTCAACCGATAAATGCAGAGAAAAAAGAACGAACGCAAGATCACTGTAAATGAGAGGAAGAAAGTAATGCGTGCGTATGAGGCAATCAAAATGTAGAGAGTTTGAAATAAAAGTAATGATCAATTTTGGAAATGGGTAAAACAGGATGAAGAAATGTGAGGGTTGGGGAATGAATACAACACAGATAATAGCGGCGAGATCGTGTGGAATGACAGCGATGTCAGGGACTATTGAAGGGAGTATTTTGAAGATTTATGCACTTATGCTGCAGACAGTGATGATGAGACTTGGGAATTAGCAGATGAGAATGTAATCATTGAAAGGGAGAAAAGTGAGAATGAGGTTCCAACGAAAGTGAAAGTTGGCAATGCTTCTGAGGCACATGATATATATCCAGTTATATGCTGATGTGTGGGGGTAAATTATAAGCGGCTTGTATGAATTGCATTATTTATATTTAAAAGTTTCGGCTTCTCCAACGGATTAACTGAATGGAATAATAGTTCTATTGTACAAAGGTAAGGGTGGGAAGCTCGAATTTAAAAATAAGATTACAATTAGTATTTTTAGTATTACGGAAAATGTGTTCAGTAAAGTACTATTCGAAAGAGTGTGGAAGATTACTGTCGACAGGATATGGGGTGTGAAATGTGAATTTATGCCTTGGAGGGAATTTAGTGACCAGTAGTATGCACTTCTATCCAATAATGCATATTGGATAGAAGTATAAATGCATGTGAAATATTAAATAAATATAAATTGTGAGAGATATTAAAGGACCGTGGAGTGCAATAAGAAGCTAAATAAAAGGTCAACTATGAGAGAAAACGGGGTATTACGTGACTGGTTTCAAATAAGGATGCGTTAATGCTACCATGGTTTTTAAAATTTTATTGATAATGTTTTGAGAGATCCGTCTAGGAATAAATCCGTTGAAATTCTTGAATATGTGAAAGTGCGAGTTCTAATGTTCAACTGCTCGCAGATGATACTGTTTGCTCTCTTTGATTCCACCGGAATTCCAGGGGCAGGGGCTCCTGAATAAACTCTGTGAAGCACCATGGATAATGAATGTGAGAAGAAATACGTCAAAGATCAAAGTATTTTTGTCGTGGAAAGCGGGAAGATGTATTGTATGATGAGGGCATGCGATGAAATCGTTTAGCAAGTGAATGATTTTCTGTATCTTGCCCCAATGCTTACGAAAGATGGAAAAATTGTGCATGAGATTGAAAGGCCTGTGAATGCTGTCAGGGAAGTATTCGGTTGTATGTGAAGCATATAAAGGAATGAGCGTTTGTCTAAGAAAGCGATAATGCCATTCAACACTAGAATCATCTTCTCCACTAATTTTATTAATTACTTGAAGTACCGGACACGCTTCCTTTTAACCTTGCACTAAGATTTCTCTTTTGAATACATTGAATATTATTCAGCTTCTCTTACGTCTTACAACTTACATGCGTACATAAATCTATGCCCTGAATCTTATTCTTTCTATCTTCTCCAAAATGTACCTACTTCTCTTGCTTTCTGCGTCTTGCGTTCTGCGTGATGAAAATTGCTGAGTTCTTCCCTATTTTTCTGCCGGGAATGAAACCAGCTCCAATGAGCTCTTAATAATGATGCAAGCGAGATAATTTCCCTCAAATTGTATATTCTTGGTTAATATGTTAAATTAAGTTGTGTTTCTCACAGCATCCTTATTTCGTGACACACAGCCAAGTTTTCTCTTCACATGTTAGTGCCAACATTGGTTCCCTTTCTAACTGTGCAAAACATTAGCGCAACTTTCCTAAACTCTGCCCTTCCGTTTACCCTGCAAGATAACTATAGGTTAGTTTTAATGAATTTCTATTGAAATGGCTGGGTAGGGTATCATACTAGAGGAATGATTTGAAGGATTACCAGAAGACTTGCTCAGCGGTTCCACAGTCTTTATACGGCATCTCAATTGTTGCTATTTCTGACCTGCAGATATGATGAGGAAAATATGTTTTGCCTACGTAATCCTCACAAATTTTCAGCTATATCCTCATAAGTATATCTCATTTTAATATTTCTGTAAAGATACTGAAAATGTACACGTTTGAATAAACTGAATTAGATTTAATTACTCAGCAATGCACATTTTAAAAGTACATTCAATTGCTCCCTGGAAGCCTCCACTTGGAACAAAGCTTTTAGCAAATTTTCAAGAGGGACCACAAGTAGGAGGTTTAGGATTAGTAGGCTGATGGGACAACTAGATTTTTGCCCTGAGATATTGAATGAAGTTCTGTCGTGTTGAGTGATGGGGATGAGGAGTGGAGAGACATACCATTTTGGATGGAACAAGGAGAGGTGGTATAGATGTAGCGAAACTTGGTGGCACTCGATCGAATAGAAAATTACGTCAGGGAGAAGAGACCATACAAGTGAGGAGGGATAAAAGTGCTTAGTTTGTCTCTAGTAGTCCCCAACTAAGCCCTTCGGTAACTTTTCCAGCTAATCAACGCTTAATTCGTCCTGAGTGACTTAAAACTCTCCGCTGGCGAGTGTCATCAAGTTTCGCTATACCTGTAAGCTGAAGACGGCTACGCTCTATGTAAAGCCTTCGCTTTTAGGTACAATGGAATACAGATTAAGTGATACCACGATGTCACTATTGATGCAGCTGTCTTGTATTCTTCTTGTGGGAAGTGTTGTCGGGTATCCCACCAGGTCCATATGAAGGTTCCAATCGACGATACGTCGTGACGTTTCGCAGACAGTCTGCCAATGTCATCAGGGGATGAATATTTTTTCTTCTTCCTCGTGCTTGTCATTCGTCCTCTTTTTTCTCATTGTGATCATTCCACTGTCTGTATTTGCCTGTTAAGCATAAGTAGACTTAATTCTGTGCTGTTTTTTTATTTTAACATGCTCTTTTATTTTCACCGGATTTATCAGTTGGAAAAGAATGAGAAGACAATTACATGGATCGTATATTATGGCAGTAGAAAATATATAAAGAAAGAAAAGGCAGTGAATCAGTTTCCCCTGAGCTATGAGAGAGCCAAAGTGGACAAAAAATTTATATTTTATAACCATTTCTGAGAAAGTAGAGTTTCCGAAAGGTATCGCTAAATAAGCTAAATTTGGTCAAAAAATAAACAAAAAATATTCTGAATATTAAGAATGCAATTACGATGGAAAGTTAGAGTGTGCTTCCACTGGTATAAAAGGAGATGGAGTTACAGTGAATTTCTCTGGCAAGTGACCGCCCAAGTGAAGATGAATTTAGATTTGAGAGAAAGGGAACATATGGCCTTGCGTAGAAGAAGCAATCACTGCACTAAAATGAATAAAGTGTACACAACACTTTTGAATGCTTCTGGATCCCTGGAAGACAATAGTTTTGATGCTAGGAAAAGCTGATGTACTTAAGAAGTTTGTTAAACTTTAAGGGTCCTTTCCAAAGATAACAAATGAACATGACGGCTGTTTAGGAGACCTATATAGTAGAGGAAATTAGCGATGAGGGGCTACGGAGTACTGCAACTCTATCCTACTTCTTTTCCCTCTTGCATCTGCGTAATTGGTTCTTTTCATCCTCTCCCAAAATTTGATCATGCTTTTGCTGTTGTTCGTATTTCTTTTTGTAATACCAGGTCCTCTTGGCCTTACTTAAGTTTTATTTATGTGTAAAACAAAGTAATAAGTACTTCATTACCCAATCATTCTAAACTTCAGGCATTCTGAGCTTAAGAGTGATTATGGAACAAAAAGAGATATGTGATGTCTTATTACTGGGTTTTAGGAAAATCGTCTCTTTCTGTGCCAATTCTGTAGAAGCACACTTATAAAAAAAATGTAACATCTTTTTACTTTGACCTTATTAAATAACTCCTCTTGCTCGTGTAGTTGGATTCATTTTTAAAGATACTTAAGTGTATCTCTTAACTTGTTTTTTTAAACCTTTAATTCACATGTGTCAGTTACTTTAATATTAAGTGTAAAATGTTTCCATTTAATATTGTTAGATAATGACTACTTTTTTATTATTTCAGGCTATATAATATCAAATGTCATGTATGAAATATAATGTCAATTCCTTATTATCTCAATATTTCACTGGAATCCTTCTTTTTATTTTTTTAAATGTCAGTGGCTACTCATCTGCAAACGCTTGGCACTCTGCCTTCATGCTTCTAGATTCCTTCGAACCAGACCAGATATTTATATTCCTTCTCTTTGCGGTTTTCTACCATTTTTTCATTATATTCTGTACGTTGAAGTAAGAAAGCTCACCAGTATCCTGCATAGCTTCTGTCTTGATCTTTCATGGCTATGAATCTTCCTCATGAAATTTAACTTTGGCTTCCGCTGAGTTTAATGATTGATCTCGTTTCTTAACCAATGCCAAATTCTTCCAAGGCGTTAAAGAACGTCTGTCTATTGATTGAGTTTTACGTTCTTCTCTCTGCCGATAGACCACTACTGAAGCTTTATGCCCATTGTAGGTCTGAATGCATTTTAGTCTGAATCTCTGTTTAACACAGGATATTCTCTTTCTAAATCCCCAAACTCCCCTATTCGATGCTCCACCTGCCATTTTATAGAAATCCAGTAGAAAATAATATGTACAAAGTACGCCATAGACCTTCAAGGGGTAGTTGCTTGGCCCGGTATCATATCCCATTTTATGTAGTGAATTGTACAAAAGGGCGCATTTTCAGTTGCAGGGGATTGTTTATTTTTCCCAAGATATCGCGCGGTAGTGCAAACCTTCCGCTGTTTAATCCACGTTTTTTCATACCGGTGTTGCTATCCTAACCTCCGTGAGCGTTTTATTGGTTTTAAGCTGTTAGATAAGTTTTTTAATCTCGACCAGACTCGGAGGTAAATTATGTTGACTGAGGGTTATATAGTTTCGTGAATTCCAATATTTTATCAATTTTCCAAGTTATACAAGGAGAGTCGTTTCCTACGATATGTGGGAATATAATTATCATACCTACATGGATGTAATTATTTTCCTCTTCAGAAAGTCATCGATGTAATTATTTTCCTCGTAAGCCAGCTGAGAATACTCATTGCAGAAATGTTATGCTAATATAAATATATACTAGTAAGATTTACGATAAAGATTAGTATATAATATACCTTGATTACAGAATACCTGACTCACCTAAATTGGCAAGTAGCAAGAAAAGCGCTAAAAAGTAAGTATCACTCGGTGCTCGTGTAAGTTAGAGCTGCAGGCAGACACTGAGGTGGCATTAGTGAGATGTGATAAATCGCCGTTCCTGTTAGAAGTATGAAAGCAGAAGGTGATTGATAAATTTGGTTCGATAAACAGAGAAAGAGCAAAAACTCGACCGAAGAAATTTCGAAAGCAACGTGTTCAATAAGATATAGAGACATACAAATCTTGGAATCTATGAGGGCAAGGTGAAAAGTTCTTGGTCTGATAGTGGTTTTTTTATTTCTAAGTGAAATTTGTTTTTCCACGCAGTCTTCTTTTAATGCAATAAAATGTTCCTGCGCTCTCCAAGGAATCTACATCGACATCTACATCTACATATTACCCCGCAAGCCGCCTCAATAGGCGTGTGGCGGGGGGTGTTAGGACACCAGCCGTTAGGACAAGATAGGACACCAGCCGTTTAAAGATAAAAAGGAAACGCTCTAATGAAATTACGCCTAGCATTTATTATAGTCCCTTATTGTTCGGGGGAAAAACGAATTCCCATACCTATCCGTTCGGCAAAATATCTCTCTTAATTTATCGTTTCTGTCGGACCTGGAAATATAGTGGGGTTCTAATAGGATGTTCTCCGTGTCGCTCTGAAAGATATCTATTCTCAGTTGTTCAAGCAATCTAAGCCTAGCGCGTAGCCTCCGAGTCTCTAGCGGTTCCCAGCCTAATTCGTTTAACATCTGTGTAACGCTGTCAGTACGCCCGTAGCTGTTTTTGACGAATCGCGCAGCTTTCCTTTGTATTTTATTAAGTTCCCGGACTAAGTCTTTCTGCACCGGATCCCATATGCTCGCTGCATATTCAAGGTGTGGCCGGACGAGTGCGAAATAGCACCTCTCTTTTACTTTTTCATCTGAAAATCTTCCCACAATACGCTTGACGAATCCTAGCTTCTTCAGAGCTCTGCCACAAATATGTCTTATATGTGCTCCCCACGATAGGTCCGAAGTTATCGTAACTCCTAGATACTTCACTTCATCTGTCGCCTTTATGTTAACACCATCCACAGCATATACATGGGAATAGTTGGACGACCTCCGCAAGAATTGTACCGCCGTGCATTTGCTTAGATTAAGTTCGAGTCCCCACTCTTGGCTCCACTCATGAACGTTGTTTAAATCCGATGATAAGGTTTCAAAGTCAGAGTGATCACTAATTTCACGATAGATGACAGCGTCGTCGGCAAATAAACGTATTTTACTGCTAATTCGAGAGCATAGATCATTTATGTATATAATGAACAAAAGGGGTCCGATCACGCTTCCTTGCGGGACACCTGATGTCACTTTAACGACATCAGAGCTAATTCCGTCAAGAACTACCTTTTGCTTACGAGTTTACTACTGTTTCGTTTAGGCCGCATGACTGTAATTTGTATAAAAGTTTGTTATGAGGTACCGTGTCGAAAGCTTTCTTAAAATCTAGAAATAATGCGTCAACTTTTGGAATTGATTCCATCCCTAAAGTTCGATTCTGCAAGGGCTGCAAGATACCCATCTATGGCTGTTATCACTTCTCCATTTGTTCAAAAACGTTTTCCAACCAAACATTTCTTTACATTTTGTGGTAGATAGACAGATGGAAGTAAAATAAATTGAAACCTGGTACTGAGGGTGCATGTTCCTCATGTTGGTCTCCAAACTCCTTAGGTTAAACCTTTCTAAAGCTACTTCGTGTGCAGGTGCATTGTCCTGATGAAGGATGATTTTTCTTTTTCAAACCAGGCCTCGTTAGCAGTTTCTCCTTTAAATCTAGATCGCGTATCGCACACTTTTGCATTCAGCTGGTATGGCAGGCTTACTTAGTATCGGCTACTAATTTGTTTGTGCTTTTATAGGTAATTTATTAAATAAGCATTTTGCATCCCAGAAAACAGTGACCATGGTATTCCCTTTCTTGTTGCCGAACCCTACCTTCCACCCACTGCTTAGTTTGCCGTTTTGTTTCTGGTGTACATTGCTAGATCCACATCCTTTTTAAAACGGTTCACATATTCATACTTGTTTTATTCAAAATCCGTTTTCGCATTTGTATTTTGCCATAATTCAACAAATACGGCACTCTTATAGGAATTTTTTCCCTTATTTAATTCTTGATATAAAGCAAACCTCATTCCTTCTTTAGAGAGGCCTATCACCTCAGATATCTAATGAGACTTCAAACGCCGATCAGCCAATTTATATGCGTCACACTGTTAATGTTTTCGTCTGTGATTGCGAAGTTTAGCCGTAATTCATCTGAACCATCTTCAAGAGATGTATGACCATGGATGGATTCAGCCTCCATTTTACTCACTATTATAAAATGAGGATACATTTTATAAAACCTTTTTTTTTTTAACTTTGGATAAATGTCCATTACCGATATTCTGTCTAAAAATTATACGATGGAACGATATTGCAGTTTTTCCATTTCAACGAGACACATATAACTTGTTTATTTTAAAATACCGTAGAAAGAAAACTATTTGACGGGTCAACTTAAAACTTAATTCAGAGTTTTTTACACGAGTATCAACAAAAAATATTTTCTGTTGTAGCAACGCTCTCTTGGTGCTAGGCATAGAACTTTTCAACCTACCATCGTATATAAGGTATAGCAGAAATTGAAGGGCGCATTGGGGAAGTAGTAATGTCATGTAATTACGGATATTTATTATGAAAATGCAAAATAATAAGGGTCTTATGAAAATTGAAATATGTAGACTGAAGCCAACTTCAACTGAAGCCAACTTCAAAATAGAGGCATAATTGTAGGCAGCATTGAACTTTTAAATTATTTAAGGGATGAATTTTATGCATGTGTATTGTGTATACATAGCCAGAGTAAAAATCGAAAAAATGTCTTTCTAAAATAAATAAGTATATTTAATGATGCATAAGTCATTCAACGCCTTGGCCAAAAGTCAAAACTTCTACCTACTGGCATTTAGCTCTATTTCATTAGCATAGATTGGCGGCGCCTTTTCATAATTCCTTTTCCTTCATAATTTGTATGTGGAGTTGCTCTCAGTCCCATCTTTCAGAATATGCAATAGAGGATTTCTAAAATATTTTATAAGTGCGGAGAATAAATCATTTTTAATCCTACAGCTACCTCCTAAAGTAGGTACTTCCATTTTACCTATCCTAACTGTTCTTCTATTCTCTAGGTCCCGGGAAAAATTAGTTCCTCTCTAGTTTACCTCCATAGTTTAAGCGTTAAAGAAAATGTTGGAATTTGGTGGCGAGGGTATATTCTGAGAAAAACGTAATGCAGGAAATTATTTCATTGCATCTAATTTGCTACAAGTAAGTTGACTCGCAAGATTCCAAGTTCTCTTCCATAGCTGCACATATATTATTCCTGATTGTGCGCAAGAAAGTGTTCGGCAGTTCATGTGAATGCAACCATATCTTTTTGTGAAAAGCGTGTCACGTTAAGATTTTTTTATCTGCACCTGCATTAGGTAGTTCAAGAATCCATACAACTAAAGGAATTGCCGTGATTTTCAAAAAAATAATTTCAGTATCAAAACGTTTCGTGTGAAGTTGATGGTGAATTTACAGCTAAATTGAGTGTGTGCCTCTTTATTTCCACACAATACATTACGAATGAAAGCAGGGGCAGCTCCAGACCAGAGATTTGGGGGGGGGGGCACCAGCGGCTCTTGTGGTATGGAATACCCCCCGGGAAAAGGGGGGTTCGTGAGTCTCGTCCCGGAAATTCGTAGCAAACTATGTGCAAATGGCGCGTTATAAGTGGTTTAGAGGCAAAAGTTTGCCTTTTACGAAGAGCAAGCTTTTACTAAATGCATATTTCCCTTTTAGAATACCACAAAATCTTGACTAATTCCAACATTATTTTGATTTACATTCGTATTTAGCTTGTGGTTCTAAAAACAGTTCTAGTTTATATATAATTTTCCTGGATTTAAAGTAGGAAGGTAAAATAACCAAAACTTCAATAGCATCAAAGCAACAAAATAATTTAGGCTTTTAATTTGTTTATGACAGCGAAATACGCTGGGTTTTTCGGGGTGGGGGCAATTGCCCCTACCTTTGCCCTTGCGCTTTGGGGCCGCCAATGAATGACAGAGAGCTGAGAAATGCAAAGAATTAGCAGCTAAATTAGCCGAGTGTATAACCAATATTTATGTGTCTCAATATAAGTAGTGACGCGGTTTTTCACTTACGTTTTAAATACAAATATATACATATATGAGCTTGAGAGACTAAAATTTATCCTCAAAATATTGGTTGTCATATTTCCAAGTAATTCTCTGAAAAAATTTGTAATTGCATCACCAGTTATATTAATACGCAACCTTTATTCCATGTTTTGTACCACAAGCTATTTGAATTACACAGTAATAATGATATGTAGGCCTCTGTGCTTTATAAGTGCTAAAGCTAAAGCCTCTTGCCAGATTATGGTTTTGTAAAGTGAAATAAAAATGTGTATGTAGAATCACTTCATGAAAACCTAAGCGCCAATATATTAAATTAATTGATTTCCAAAATAGGTAAAAAGCCATCCAGTTCATTGTGACCGAGAAATTTTCATCAACAACGACATTAACGTAAGTTTGAAATTCCGTCGTTGGCGCAGGCTCTCTTGAGAAAAGTCTCGGTACATGGAGATATTCAACTGTAATTGTGCATTGGTTTGACACGGTTTAGGAGCGATGCCGTCAGTTCACATGGTAGGGGAAGATTCGTAGTCTGGCCACAGTTGAAATAGGGGATGCAACAATATTAAGGAATGCAAAGTACATGACCATTACCATACGATGATATCAATACAATTTTAGAGCTGAAAACCCTTACCGAGACTAGAAAACAGCAAAAAACGGGCAATGAGTGAGATAGAGGTTTAGACAATAGATTTTTGATTGAGATAGAGGTTTTGAGAAATTTATAACTTTTAATAAAGAGAAGCATATGAACAAAATGTTTAGGAAAGCTACAATCACAAGCTTACAAGAACGATTTCAAATATAAAAACTAGTCATAATGGTTATAGAACCAACAGATATTCAAAAACCTTAGAATGAAAGTGTTTAAAAGCATCACGGCTGGAAGAGTAATACAGATAAAAATGTGCCACTATTTGCAATAGTTCTGGTATGTGAGAAATAAATTTGGAAATTAAAAATGTACAGTGGATAATCAAAAATATAAAGGCAATTGGCAACATATTATTTATCAGCCGTATGAATCGTAAGCTCGTGAAAAATAGAGGATATATCATTTTATTTTGTGAATACACACCAATATGTAGAGGGCACCATTTCCGTTTTTAGTTTAACACGCATGATCATGGGGGACGAAATACAGCTTGTGAATTTCATCAAGTTTAAATAGCTTCAATAAATAACATTAAAATGCTTGGTAAAACTTATAAGGTAATAAGTTACATTTTCCATGCACAATAGGAATTCCTTGTAATTCGTAGTAGGTGACTATAAATGACGCTTAATACGATTGACAACCAGTTTGAATTTAGAACGATGAAATGAGCTCGGGAAGCTGTTGTCGTCTTTTTTTTGCTCAGAGATACTTAGAATTGGTAAACGGCCGGGATGTGTCTGTCTTCTTCGTCGGCTCTGAGAAGATTTTGCAGGAATAAAATGTTGGCACTACTCGTTTATGTCGCAATTATTGCGAATTGGCGTAAAATATATTGGTTCAATACCTTGTTACTGCGTTAGTTAAGGCTGGACGGCTATTCTTGGTTTACGGCTACTTTGTCAGTAAAAAAATGGCATATTTGTAGGGTTACAACATGATGGATTGCGTTAGGAAAGAAAGATTGGATAATTTCGGAAGATGAGGCGATGGTTGTTGATAAATGTGGGTAAAGACAGTGACAAAAAGGTGATTCAAACCACTTAGATGGGAGGTAGCGTTGTCTGGCTCAAGAATGTGGGAGCCTTGAACGATGAGAATGAAAGCTGGAGGTATTTAGATTTGGGAGGTGGAGAAGAATGGAAAGAGTAGGATTGGCGAAGAGGAAAACGGACGATGAGCCGATAAATTTGGCCAAAGAGGTGAAATTAAGGTGGTAAAGAGTAGGAAGTGTAAGTGCCTGGAGGGAGAATTAATAGTAAACACGTGTTGAAAAGAGTGATCAAATGTTAAGCGTGGAAGGGCAAGGGGAATAATTAGAATGTTAGTGAACCAAGGGAGGTATTACTTAATTCAAGTCTCCAGAAAATTGATGCTGAAATTTGAGTTCCATTCAAAAATTCAAGATTCAAAGGAATGGAACTCGAATTAATACTCGTTGAATAGTCCATTATTTTTAATTATTACTGCATATTCTTTTTAAAAAAATGCCACATAGACCCTTGTGGCCAGTTACAATTACCTCTAGATGACATTCGGTTTCAATAAGGAATGAAACAAGTTAGCTCTCTCTAGCGGTCGGTAAAAATCGTATTCTCAAAATTATTTTCCACGAGTTTGAAAGCTCGCTGTTTATCTTCATCAATATTCTGAAGACGATCAAAACTCACCTGGACTACGTTCATTAATGTTTGTAGTTCCCCAACATTTTACTATGAAATTTTGACCATGCCTTTATTTACATTTCACATTCATGTATGCTATCATTTACATTTTCTTTTTGACCGAAATTTCTGCAACATGAGTTACAAATTTTCATACGCTAAACGTCAGTTATAGCGTATTTCCCTTAGCCATACCCTGTAATAAAACGTTTAAAAATCCCTCTTTTGGATTAGTACTGCGTTTATGAAGCGTTGCATAACTTTTTCGTTTTGGTGAATTTTAGTATCACACTTCTGTTCATATATTAATTGTGTCACGTAATTTGCGGTGATTGTGGTTTGTTACCACTTAAGAAATTAAAATTATTTGCCAGCTCGGGTGAGTAATTTACTTGTTTTTTTTAGCTTGTGCTCCTTCTACTTTTGGTATGTTCTTGATCTTATATCATATTACTATGCTGAAGAACCATTGGGAGGAGCCATTATAAAGTAGAGCTCAGCCAGTATCATGTTATATCTATCTGTATGGATTCATCACCACTGTCACCCAACTGCGTCATCTGTGTTCTCTCAATCTTTGTATTCTTCGTGTTTTTTATCAGTCTGCCGTTACTCTCAGCATACCCAAGTTAAATGTATTATCTCCAATGGAACCGCATTGAATTCATCGTTGCAATATGTATTTTCTCTCCAAATCAAGCAATTTTAGCGTACGCATTCCATTGTCGGTCGAATTTTGAGAAACAAGCGCCACCCTACAGTACACCTAGCACATATAGTAGGTAAATTTCAGGCCAATATTCTGGGTCCGTGAAATCGAGAGCATTTGGTGTCACCGACGATGGCACAAATCCCAACGATAGCAGGACAGGCAGGTGGCTGTGTATCGAAATGTTGTTGCCCAATATATTCAAATTTAGCTATATTAATAAGCAATTATAATCTGGTATTTCCATGATGCCACCTGTAGTAAAACCTTTATTTTCTTTTTGCTGTCATTACCTTGGCGAATATAAATTTGGTACTTCTACATATTAGCTTGTGAGCCAATGCTGGAGCTTGTTATAGGGTAGTGTTAGGACATATCCCATGAAAAAAGGAGGGAAATGAAAAACTAAATGAAAAAAAATGGACGGATAGCAACTATGTTAATGAAGTGTTAAAGCACTTCGCTCTGTTGTTGTAAATAATGGTGCATAGAAAGGAGAAATGTTTGTACCTATCAGTTTGTGAGTATTTCTCTTTCTTCGGTTCTATATGGTCTCGAGGCATAGTGCGGCTTTACATTAAGATACTACGTGTAACCTGAAGCTCGCGTGATCTGAAGACCAAGCACAAAAGACCAAGCACAAATTACATTAGTCATTAATTAGATACTAGCAGATGGTTCTCATTGAGTTTAAATGGAAGGTAAAAAATTTATCGTTTCACAGGAAAAATAGAACCCTTCCAATTCTGACATTCAAAAAGGTTAAACTATTTAAAAATCGGTAGCCTCAAATAGAAAAATATGGGCGAAAAATACTCCAACTGTATCATTATCAAAGATCACTTTAATCCTTTTTTACAGATCATTAAACCGGAGACACATAAGCATCGGGCTAAGTTCTCTATTAAATCATCTGCTGCGGTTGCCAAGGGGAAATAGGGCCAAAATTGTTAATTTTACCATCAAATAACTCAAAATATAAGAATCAGCAAAATTTCAGTTTTTTAGTCATCTGATACTACAAATTTCAAGCCTCTATCATGGGTACTTATTATTAAAAATGGCAAAGAAAGAATCCTCGCAACCGAAGTCAATGCTTTTCTCATGGGAGTATTCTACAACCAGCGAATTGCCTTTTTGGGGCCCTTAGGGCCCTGGAGCCTGCCCTATGTAGAACATAATCCCTTTTGCTCTTATGGAACATTTGTGCTAGAGTTTGTTTTTTTCTATTTAGGGTTGGAAGTTTACAGATTTCAACCAATCAGAATTTCCATTTTATGGTCTTTGAATTAATTCTAATATTTAGAGGCGTCTTCTACTAGTCAACCGAATGAAACGGCCATCATTTTTCAGCGTTTATTCCAAAATTCCAATGGCAACCATCGTGATGAAAAAAGTAGTTTCAATACGTAGAAACATTGGACAAAATTATGCGCTTAAACAAATCACCGTTAGATATTATCTCTTAAAATATTTTGAACTTGTAGCAATTAAGTTCAGTTGTAACTAACTATATATATTAATACAACATACAACTTAATTACAATAATTCATCCCGAAAAGTGTAAGAAATAACCATTAAATATAATCTCTTATGCTAATGTAACTAAGAATGCAAAAACAAGGCCAAATAAAGCCACAAAGGTTTTTATTTTGACCCCAAATAAACCTTTGGTGAACAAGTGAACAACATCCTTGCTTAGGAATGCACAGCGAGTTAACATATTATCACTAACATATTCTCTCATTCTGTGTATTCTCATCTTTTTGTGATCCATAAGTTCTAAAATATTATATTTCAATGAAAGTTCATTGGAATCTTGATTGTTGCTAAATAATTTACTTGGACTAGGGGTTAAAACACAGTCTAAGTTTTTCTGTCAGATTTTTTTGTAATGCTATTTCCTTGCATACCTCCTTCCATCCAAATCTTATCAACATGTGCAGGGGCAGTTGTAATAATCAATTGTATTTAATTTTGCCAAAAATCGCTGTCCCTCCCGAAAGTACAACATAGCCACATAGTTATTTGCTGTTTACAAAGTACCAAGTCGTGGTAGGCAAGCTTATTGGTTTTACTGTCCGACACAAAAATATACGCACTCGAGTTTGAAGCTCAATAACTAATTAACCAATGATAGTACATAAAAAATTAAGTTATATATTTCTTTTGTTTATTTTGTGTTTAAGGGCTATAAATAATATTTTATTATATTTATAATTTTATTTTTTACCGAGGCAAAAACGTAAAAAGTGCCCGTTTATAGGAGTATTTCTAGGAGTCAAGTTTAAATTTTGTTTTCTTAAAACTCGCTGTAGTATGGGCACCAAACTTTATACACTGATAGATAATATTGCTTTTTATGTATATAATAAGATATAGAATTATATCTTATAAGAAAAGTTTTTGTTTTTAGCTTTATTCACAAAATCTTTCTTCGGAGCGGGACGTCGTAGAGCTGCTTTCTTAGCTGCACTGTCATAAGCAAAGCATGAGTAATTTCTTTTTTATGCCAGTATAAGTAATGATAAATAGCTGATTTTATATTGATTGATGTTTATATCATTTCACTCAGGCTGTGCTCGGCGGAGATCCGCCACGACTAACCTTGCGGCCTTGCCGCGACTGTGCGCCGGTGGGCCGGGCCGAGTGCGAGGCTTATCCCGAGAAGTTATTTGCGGTAGAAACATTCCAAACACGGCGTGGCCAAGCAGGGTAATACGTGATTAAAAAGCCACCTTTGTTATTTCCAAAAACTTTCTTACGCTGGCACGACGCGCGTTTCACCACACTGTGGCATACTCATAGTATGCCACAGTGTGGCGAAACGCGCGTCGTGCCAGCGTAAGAAAGTTTGTGGAAATAACAAAGGTGATTTTTTCATCATGGATATCCATAATTTCCACGAGGTCAGGCCTGAGATCATCAGTTTTATCAGGGTAATACGAATTTTACCCCCTCGAGTCATAGAACGTCACTAAAGAACAATCTAGGAGAAAGAGCAAACGACAAATTAGATAAAGCAAATATCCTCAACGCCTTTTTTCAAAGCGTCTATACAAAATGCTCTCCAAACGACACCACTACAATGCCTAGGCTATATAAGCACCCAATGCAGTCTATTAATATCACTAGTCGTGGAATAGAAAGTCATCTGAAATCCATTAATTCCAAGAAATCACCCGGTCTCGATCAAATTCCCGCCCTAGTTTATAAAGAATTAGCATCAGAAATAGCACCGTACCTTAAAATAATATTTGAAAAATCTCTAACACAACATCGTGTTCCTTACGATTGGAAAATCGCAAACGTTACTCCAATATTTAAAAGTGGTGATATAGAAGAGCTCAGTAACTATAGACCGATTTCTCTTACGTCTATCTCGTGCAAGATATTGGAACATATTATCGTCAGTTCAATTATGGGGTACTTGGATAGTCAAAACTTGTTAACGCCAAATCAGCACGGATTCCGGAAAGGCAGTTCTTGCGAAACCCAGTTGGCCCTCTTCCTTCACGACATTCTTTCCTCGGGAGAAAAGCTTGTCCAAGTAGACGCAATATTTCCAGATTTTAAAAAAGCTTTCGATAAGGTCCCTCATTCAAAGTTACTCGTTAAGTTAGAAGCATACGGAATATACCACGACATAATATGTTGGATAAGAGAATTCTTAGCCGACCGCGAACAGAGGGTAGTTCTAGATGGCGTTAGCTCAGATGTAGTGAAAATTACATCAGGTATACCTCAGGGAAGTGTCATCGGTCCCTTATTGTTCCTTTTGTATATTAATGACATCACTACCGTTGTTACTAGCAAAATTCGCCTCTTCGCAGATGACGCAGTGTTGTACAGGGATCTAGACAATGAGTCCGACAAGATTGCGTTACAAAAAGACCTAGATGCTATAAATGAATGGTGCAATACTTGGCAGTTAGAATTGAATTTTAAAAGTGCGATGTTACGAATTTTTGGAAAAAGAATAACTCGGTCAACGATACGTACACAATTAATCAAACAGACTTATCAAATGTAGAGTCAGCTAAATACTTAGGTGTGACCCTTACTCAGGACCTGTCTTGGGGGAAACACGTTCGGGAAATCTGCGGACAGGCTAGTCGCAAATTGGGATTTATCAAAAGAATATTAGGAAAATGCGACGAGAAAGTTAAAGAGCGATGTTATTTTTCACTCGTGAGACCACACTTGGAGTACGCCGCTAGCATATGGGACCCATACGAAGTAGGACTAATCTCTGAAACAGATAGAATACAACGGAGAGCAGCAAGATTTGTGAAAAGTTTTTATGATAAACTTAGCAGTGTTACCGAATTGTTGAAGGAATAAGGGTGGGAATCTGTAACTGATCGAAGGGAGAAATACAGGTTAAATCTTTTTCGCAAACTTGGAGCAGACAGTTTTTTTGCCAGACGTTCAACATATACTGCTAGAGCCAACGTACTACGGTAGAAGTGATCACAGGAATAAAATAAAGGAAATTGACTGCCGAACAGATAGATTCAAAATGTCATTTTTCCCACGTACAATAAGGGATCATAATAGTTGCGATAGATCAATCACATGAAACTCCCACCCTCAATAGGTAGAGTAGAATTTTCATTTGTGCTTAATAACAATACATCATTACTAACTCTTCACACCGGTCGATTACTCCGGCATTATTTTATTTTGTTCTTTGCATGAAGTAGCATCTCGTAGTATTAATAAATTAACAGTATCAGCGATATTAACCACTAGATGTGTCTATAGCATTTCTCTGCATGTTTGTATGTTCTTTTACGTATCACTCACCCAGTTTCTTGTTGGACTGCGCACTGTTCTCCTGACTGCTTTTTGGCCTGCGCCTAGAACCAGGGGGAGCGTGCGAGGTTCTGATTTGTTCTGGGACGAGTGCTGCATGCCTGGTGTGGAATCACCCCGTGCCACACACCCTAGTGGTGGCTTGCACGGTACATCGTAGATGTAGATATAGCACATAATGCGATGGAATTTCCTGTGACTCATGTTCAGCTATTTCACCCCTATTCTCTTCAGTCGCTCTTAACATTTCGTTCAGTGTAGGCATCTTCAACATGCCACCAAGGTCGCCATTTTCGGAATGCGAAATTCGGATGATTTTAAGTGATAATTGTTTTTTCAAAGTTGAGGGGGATAAGTTGGGTGAAAAACGGTGCCGCCGACTGCCTCGGAGTTTCCCTTCGATCTGTGAAAAAAGTGTGCAAACCTGAGTGAGCCTGAGCAAAAACAATGAGAACCTAAGTAATAGCTCCCTATTCCCGTCGAAGAAGAAAAGACTCACGATAAAATCACACTATGTCTTATGCTTGGCAGGAATGTGTAACTGAAGCATCAAACTGTGGCTACACAAGTTTTGACCAATACCGTGGCCATCTTCAAGAAGTTTTCTGTTGGAGGGGTGGATGGATTTAAGACGCCATCAGGTGCGGGAAAACGTGTAATCATTGTGAACATAGGAAGTGCGGATGGATTTTTGGAGGACGCTGAGCTATGTTTTGTGGGGAAGAGAGGAACGGGAGATTACCACAAGGAAATGAATGCCCGCCATTTTGAGGAATGGTTTCAACACATTATGACAATTCTCCCACCAAATTCAGCAGTAGTCATTGATCAGACCCCGTACCATACTATGTTAGATCTTGACACAAAGATTCCAACATTGGCTTGGAAAAAAAGAAGCAATCATCGATTGGATTATTAAAAAGGACATACTCCATCCACCATACACATCTAAATATCAATATGTTGACAAAGAAATCCTTAATTCACCTACTTCGGCTTTACATTGGAACCACCAAGAGGAAACTCGATTTAAATGCCAAAGAGATAAGAGAAGACGTGGAACTACTTTGGCTGCCAGTTTCACATTGTGAATTGAATGCCATTGAACTAATATGGGTGTCTGTGAAAATTAATATTGCAAAATTAAATAGCGTAAATTTGGATGAAAAAGAAAACGTCGAAGGAGTGATTAGGGACCTATGTCAATCAGTCTTACGCTCTGTCACGCCTGAGTTGTGGAAAAGCTGTTTTAAACACAGTAAAAAAATTGAAGAGATATATTGGGAAAAGGATCACCTGAGTGAGCTACTTCCAGAAGTGCAGCCATTTGCTTTCAATTAAGTGAGCTCTGATTCTGAAAGCGACGCAGAAGGCTTTGCTGAAGTATATGCACGAATAAAAGTAGTTATGAATAAAAGTAGTTATATGCACGAAAAAATGTAAAAATCATTAAAAATAGCAATAGAAAAAAAGAATACAAAGTTGGAAAAAAAACATTTTTAAAGCGTCTGTTGGAGTTCCAAAGCCCTCATGTGAAACGCTGATGGAAAACGTTTACAATATCTCTATATATATAAAAGTCAATGTATGTATGTATGTATGTATGTATGTATGTATGTATGTATGTATGTATGTATGTATGTATGTATGTATGTATGTATGTATGTATGTATGTGGGTATGTTCCACATCTCCTAAACCACTGGATTGATTTTGATGAAATTTGATACACATGTTTGTCACTGGTAGACAACAAACACTGTAGGGTTCAATTAACCGATACCCTTTAATTTCAGGGTTAAGGGTGTGATCCTTACTAATATGTATAAAATGTTATGGTGTCTGTCTGTCTGTTGCTCCATCACGCAAAGACTACTGGACAGATTGAGCTGAAATTTGGTATGTAGATAAAAGAGATATCTGGTTGTATCATGCACTATATTAAAAAGCTTTAAGGGCCCCCAAAAGCCCCCGAGGGTCACCCCTGGTGGTCCATGCTAAGCATTGGGTTCGGTGCAGACGTTTCCTTTTTTGCTTTTTAAAAGTACTTTCACTCAAGATATAGGCCTGGGATTTTTTTTATCGGATGGCTGAATAAAGGAAGTTTCTAATTTTATCAATCGATTTTCTTCTACCCTCCGAAGTTGTCTGAAATTCATCTTTTCAGCAGAAAAATCTCACATTTTTATCTGAAATCAACAACAATATATTTCCTTGATAACCATAGATTTGATTTTCAAAGGATATACGCGCCTCTAGCATTGAAATATCACGTTTTCCTGCAGGCCCATGATAGTACGTAGAAAGCAAATCCGTATAAGAAGGACCCAGAGTCCCAAGGGCCCCATGATAGATTGCTTCAGGGGTTAATCGATAAATTCAATGCATATTTACAACAAATATACTCTTCATCGTCTTTCTCAAAGTAGCTCTCAAACGGACATCACATGTATATGAGAGAACACTTACGTAGTAAGCAATACGCATAAAGGAAATTAATTGATTACACACTTAATTAAATGTGCAAGAATATTTAAGTGCAGCGAATATCAATGGTAATAATGCGTCTGTTGCTACAACAAACACGGCGTTGTTTATTATCGTTTAATACTCAGATGTATTACACGTAGTGAAACCGTCTGCCTCTCATTATGATTGTGAACTGTTTTTAGACCAATTTCCACATCATTAACGTCGCGAGTTATTTATATGTTTAAAAGTGTTAAAGTGCAGTTAACTTACATTCACTCATTTTTGGGTTTCCCGTGCATAAAGGTGGACCAATAGTCACTCATCTCTCCGTGCACCTGGAAAACGGTCAGCGTGTCTACTACAACGAACACATACGAACACAACGAACATACAACATAGGTTACGAACTTCTCGAATGTCCATGCATACAGTTTTTCTTCAGGCTTTGCAGTTTTCTTATAAAATAAGTTTAACGTTTTTCACACCCGTTGAATTTCAACGGGTACCTTCCGCTCGTTACTAATAAAACCCAATTGAGCCAGGCTGAGACGAGCGTGCCGCTCGGCCCAGCCGCCGATGCACGGTCGCGGCAACTCCGCAATAGTAGTCGAGGCGGATTGCTGCCTAGCACAGCCTCAGTGAAATGATATAAATATCAATTAATATAAAATCTGCTACTTATTATTCCTTCTACTGGCATAAAAAAAATATTAATCATGCTTTGTTTATGACAGCGCAGGCAAGAACGCTGTTCTACAACGTCCCGGTCGGGAGAAACATTTTGTGAATAAAGCTCACAACCAAAACTTTTCCTTATAAGACATAATTCTATAGCGTATAATATACATAAACAACAATATTATCTGTCAGTGTATAATGTTTGGTGTCCATAATACAGCGCGTTTTTAATAAAACAAATTTTAAATGTGACTCCTCCTACATTTGCCGGCCTCGGTGGCGGCGTGGTAACGTCCTCGCCTGCTAACCCAAAGGTCGCGGGTTCGAATCCCGCCTGGGGAGGATTTTTCACTTCCCAGGGCATGGTTGTGTGTGATCGTCCATTGTTAATACTGTTAGTACCCCGATGTAAAGGCCAATGAGTGCTGTTTTCGGTGGTGATGGAAAATAAATAAAAAAAATAAACGGGCACTTTTTACGTTCTTGGCTCGGTAAAAAATATAATTATACATTTAATAAATATTATTTATAATTGTTAAACGCAGAATAAATCAAATAAAAATTTGTAATTTGTTTTTATGTGTAAAAGTTGGTTATTTTTTTATTGAGCATCAAACTCGAGTGCACATAATTTTGTGTAGGACAGTAGTTGTTACCTAAGTACGTTGACCCTGTGGTTCGCGTAGAATTGGGGGTGTTGATTTACTTAGTATTCGCATATCTTCCTCTATTTTGAGTTGACTTTCGGGTATCTCCGATTCTCAATAATTTCTATTCATTGTCTCCATTTTAAGTTATTTCGTTTCCATTTGTTTCTGGTTTCAGGTATATAATATAATAATAATAATGGTTTTTATTCTAGATTAGATGAATACAATTATTTTTTTTACAATGATTTGTCTGGAATATAGGTGCCCCATTGGACAGTATCTCCGTTTTGGGGTCACCGACTCGACCATCACAGATGAAATACAAAGACAAAAACATAGAATAAGTGTGTTGCAACTACAATCACATAGATGCTGTCGTTGGTGCTTTGTCCGTAGTCTGCAGTAGTTATTTTTTTACACTTCTGTGTTAGTTAACACTGCGAATAGAATAACATTTAATAAAAAGGAACAGTGAAAACATGTATTAATCATTATAGCTCTTTGAATTTAATTATTACACATTCTTCAAAAATAAGTACTTTACAACACTAACAACAATTAAACTGTTATTCACATAGTCATTATAAAAAGGTACAACAAAAAATGTATACGACATTTGCTTTTGTTGTTATTGACATACACTCATTTTGAATTACATGCAAGAAATTTTATATAATCGATTAATAAAGACATCTAGGGATGTATTCTGCACCAGTTTCTTATAATTTTTATGTTTGTTAACTTATTGTACAAATAGAATAAATTTTAATCGATAGAAAAGTAGAAATCTCTTTTAATTTTGCTCATAAACATATAAAATAATAATTCTTAGGTAACTTTTGCAAGTAAGTGCTTTACATCTTTAAATCCAAATAACCATTTCCTTAGGCGTAGTGCAAACCCCTTTTCATTTTTAATTTTAACTATTTCTTCAGGCAGATATGAAAAAATTTTAGGCCCTAGATATAGATAACTCTGTCTAAACAATTCAATTTTAGGTCTAGGTACATGTACACCAGGGTTTCCTCTTAAGTCATAACCTCTCGGTTTTTCTCTTTCACCTCCTCGATTATAAAAAATTCTTAAGACCTTAAAAATAAAAAGATGTCTAAGAGGTAGGATGTTCATCCTTATAAACAGTGGATAGGAGTGTGCGGTTCCTGGTGCTCGTACCATTGCCCGTATTATCTTTTTTTGAGCTACCAAAAGAGGTTGCAAATTAGTTAAATATGCTCCTCCCCAACACACAATACCATATTCCAATCTTGAATTCACTAATGCATAATATACCATTCTAAGAACAGAAACTAGGCAGATAAATTGTAACAGGTAAAATTTTCTTATCACGTAAAGTAACTCCGATTTTAGTTTGTTAATGTGTTGTTTCCAGTTGCAATGTTCGTCGATACAAATTCCCAGATATTTAATGTAACTGACTCTGTCAATCAATATGCACTGATTACAAAACAAGGCATTCTCCTTAATACAATTCATGCATCTATAATATAACACACTGTTGACTGGTGTAGTTACATTTTTTAGATTAAATAATATATATTTTGTTTTACTACTTAGTACCATCGAGTTAATGGAAAACCAATACTTAAGTTTATCTAAATCACTTTGCATATGCATTTGTAATTCATGCATACAGCTGTCGGAGTAGCAAAGCGCAGTGTCATCTGCAAATGAAGTAAGTTTACCATGAAACTTTCCGTTACACAAATTATTTACAAAAACTAGAAAGAGTATTGGTCCCAAAATTGAGCCTTGTGGGACCCCACGTGTAATATGTATCTTATTACTACTACAGTTTTTAATATGCACATATTGACATCTATCGCTAAGATAACTCCGGAACCAATTAAGTGCAATACCCCTGACACCAGCTTGTTGTAGTCTTTCCAGTAAAATTTTATGATCGACAGTATCAAAAGCTTTTGTTATATCAATAAAAAGTCCTGCTACTTTATTGCCTTTGTTTATTCTCTCATAAAGATTTGAGCAAATATTTAGTAGGGCATCTTCCGAGCATTTTCCTTTTAAAAAACCAAATTGATGGTTACTGAAGAACCCATGGCTATTTAAAAAACTTAACAACCTGGTTTTGACAATCTTTTCCAAAATTTTTGAGAATACAGGGAATAGGGATATTGGTCTGTAGTTATTTAAGTCTAGTTTGTCTCCTTTCTTGTGAATAGGTACTACAATAGCCGTTTTGAGCTGTTCCGGAAAAATTCCTGTTTCCATACTTAAATTTGCTATATATGCAAATGCGGGAGAAACTTCCTCTCTGACTTTTTTAACTGTAATGGCGGCTACTTCATCTATCCCTTTAGACCTCTTAGGTTGAAGACCTTTTATTATACTATTTACTTCTCTCTTATCCACAGGAGATAGAAAGAAAGACTCTCTAGTATAAATCTTAGGAAACCAATCTTCCTGCTCAGCTGGATCATTATTAAAGTTGGTGGAATTCCTAGGAGAATTAGTTACTCTACCAAAGTGTGAATTGAATTCATTGGCAATTGATTGCATTTCCTTCAGGACTGTTCCATCATGATATCTTATTTTTTCAACGCTCCCCCCTGTTTGTTTACATCCTGTAACGGTGTCTAAAATGCGCCACTTTTTAGCCGTGTTATTATCATTACTATTGAATTCTTGTAAGTAGTAATTTTCTTTACGCTCTCGGATTATGTTATCTAGCCGTTTTTGATAAGATTTATAATATCGTGCTAATTTATCATTGTTTGGTTGTTTTCTCATTTTTTTGTACAGTATGTTTCGCTTAGAGATTTTGTATGATAATGATTTGGTCATCCATGGCTTAATTAGGCGATTTTTTTGGCTAATTCTTCCGAGAAAACTTGCCTGACTAATGCAGTGTTTTAATATTCCGAGGAAAATACCATATGCTTTAGTGACATTACTCTCGGAATAGACATCTTCCCATTCACAGTGCGCTAGAAGGTCCTTCAAATGGCCGAAATCAACCTTATAAATGGATCTTACTGGTCTGGGGATTTTTTCTATAAGGTTAGATTTGACAATACATAAAACCGTATGATGATCAGTCAAGCCAAGATCATAAGACATACCCTCATAATTTAAGTTGTCCCTACTTTTACAAAAGACGTGATCAATACAAGTTCTGCTGTATTTTGAGATTCTGGTGGGAGAACGTATGTACTCTTCCAACCCTTGGCTTGCCATAGTGGTTTTGTACACGTAAGAAGTATCATATCTTCCTCTTCTTCGTCTAAGGACATTTATTCCTCCCATTTAAATGCATGTAAGGTTTTCCTGTCTAATGGTGCCTCATGATATAATTATATTTTCATAATTATGACCCCATAGTCAATGGGCCTCCACACTAGACAATTACCCATTAAAATACATTTTCTGGCTGTTTTTCTAATTTTATATTTATTAAAATTATATACATATGCTACACATCCGAATACTTACATTACCCCTTTGAGTATCTTTTTGATCCATAGTTTATTTTGAATATTTCCAGTTATGAATTTCGATGATAGGGCGTGTGACCACAGTCCAGAGGCATTTCGGTTCTTTCCAGTGAATCATGTAAAATACTGTTGGCTCTAGAACTCTGACTTAACTTTCTGCTAAGGACAACTCTTCCTCTGTGTATATGTCTTATTCATCGAGATTTGTCTTCAATCCTTCCCTGGTATGACCTCATCTATCATCTGATTACAGTTATATAGTAGTTATTACTTGAGAATTTCCTTTCTTGAGTTTTCGGAAACTTCAATTTTATATTTTATAGTATGAATGGATTGCGTAATATGAGTAAATGAGCATCAATAAATATAAAAATATATCTTATCCCTTTAATGAAGGCTGGAGATTGTCCAATGCTTATTTTGCCGTTTAGCCGAGCTCAATGCCTGTGATGTAGTGGTAGTAATTACAAAGCGTAATGGTTTTTATCTTTCAATCGTTGGCTTCATTTTACTTACCTCTTCTGCAAATCTGGGATATATTGGTTCCCATCATATTTTAGTTTATAGTATGCCCTTATCTCTTCTGACACATGTATACTGATTGACTTCCTTGAGCAGGGCAAATTTCTCGTTTCTTGGCGGCCATTTTGGAATTGGCCTTTCCAGGTCAAGTCTTTTCGACTCCAACAAAAATTGTCCTTATGTTCCTCATATTACTTTCTACAATCATGCCTTCCATTGGTCACCATTTAGTTAATTTCTTTTTTAATCTAAAAACCTTTTAGCACCTTAGCTCAAAGCATAAATTTTCAGATGTTATTCCTTATATTTAGGAACGTCTCCTTTGCAAAGGCACGCCATCTTTCAGCGTTCAAAACGCGTTGCAAATAAAAAATCGTGGCAAAAAGAATAAAGCATTAGGGAAAATGAACATCAAAATACTGCATGCATCGGAAAACGGCTGCTGGCTAATTAACGCAGGGCTTCTAGGTATCGTATTCTTCCTGGGGCTTCCCACATCTACTTTGTCAAATGTTTTTTCAGTGCTCAAACAAAAAAGAACAGGTACTTCATGTTATGGCATTTATCTACCATTATCCCACTGCTGCCACTTTCAGTGCAATTCTATAGCGATATTCTCTCATTTACTGAATCCAAAACTCGCTTTACCTTCCGGTAACCTACATGTTATGAGGAATGAATAAATGTGAAGATACCTTAATTAACTCCATAGGGGTGCATGTCAAGAGTGTTTTTATAGCGAAGCAAAAACTGCGGTATCAAATAGTTTTCTACTCCCAAATTTAGTATATTGATGCAAAATCCAAGAAGAAGAGGCTAAATGCAGTGAGAATGGGATAAATTAGCAGTTCTGGGCAATAGTAGGATTATTAGGGTTGGGAATGAAAGAGTCATGATAGAATGTGAGTTGGATGCTCCAATAGTGGGCAGATATGGAAGGAGTGTGCTTCGTTGGTTTGGCCACGTTGAGGGAGTGGATGGGATTTGCATTACGAAACAGATGTATGATTGAATAGTAATTGTTGTGAGAGGAAAGGGTAGACCTAGAAAATCATTGATGCATGTGGTGGAAAACACAATTTCACCTTTGAAAGTTTGCCATTTTGTCGTCATTTAAATTTTATTCTGCGTCTATATTTTGGCGATCGTGTTAGGACAAGTTTTTATTAAGTACTAAAACTATATTCCATTTTCATACCTGAGTTATAAAATTAAAGAAAAGTTTACTTAATTAAAAATCATGCCAAATACGCAGTAAAATACAGTTTCACGGAAGGAAGGGTTATCATAGAACGTTTACAAGGTGGACTTGTTCTTGAGAATGGAAGGCCATCTCCGAAAACAAAGCCAAGATCCTAATTACGTCTTCTGTAGGGCCTCTTGGAAGACCATACCAGTGATATGAAGTGGAGTAATGGCACAAAGAGAGCCTAATTGTAACTAACAACTGAAATAATGCACTGACTTATGCCCTTTCACAAATCACCCACGCTTGAAGAAAACATTTGGCACAAATACCAACCAAATTAAGTAATACTGAGGATATATTCAAAGAATCACATGTGATATGCTCGGATTGGGTTGAAAAGGCCGTTGGAAAGGTGTAAGAGGCAATGCTTTGAGATTCTAATCAGAAAGCAACCGGATACTAAGGGGCAGTAGGTGGTGGAAAGACCGAGTATGATAACGGCTACTCTAAGAAGAAAAGGACTGCCTTTATACCTAAATATCCCGAATCTCATGATTGCTAAGATGCAAGCCAACTCGTGGGTTGCATTGACCGAAAAGATGAGGGATTCGAAGGCAATAGAAGAAGGTAGCACTGGAGACCCGACACGTCCCGGCTTCCTATACCCATTTCGAGCACCGTTCCCGAAAGTGGAGGATCCGACGACTGGGCGACTACGACGGTGTCGGGTGAAACACCGCGGCCGGCAGTGAGGTAAGAGGGAGAATTGGACGGCTCGATGTCGGAGCCGAGTGCTCAAGCGGCGGTAGCAGCGGCCGCGACGACATGGGTGCGAACTTTTGCGGCTTGGCGGGTGAAGGCGACTTATTCCCCGTTTACATTACCAGATTTGTACCCTAGTAACTCAAATACTCGTAAGAATTTCGCCGTGTGGACGCAAATTAGCGCAAACCCTGGTAACCCTGTTTACCATGCTAGAGTTACTACGTTTGACGCTGGTTACCGGCATTTGAAATGCGTTTGTACGCAATTTATTTGCAAACGTGGTTGAAATACGAGTTTAGAAAATTAAGGGCCGAGCAGAATGACGCCAGCACTACACTGAACGGGAAATTGAAAGTACTCCTGAACTAATACGCCAGCAAGTCCATTCAAAGGAGAATTCATTGATTAAATAAGCATTATAGACAGCTGTGGAATGAAAATACTGGTTAGCACTGCTGCAGGTGCGTAAGTTACTTCAGGTGTTTTTAGTGATTCCTTACTCTTCAGCAGAGGTTACCAGCATATTTACAATGATAAACTGTAAATCGTGTAAACTCAAGTAAGTAAGAGCCGCCATGACATGTAACACCATTCAACCCGAGTAATGTAAACCAAGCATTAGCGTCCGTTGGAAGAGTTTGAAAGAAGCGGAACCGACGAATAAATGAGCCCCGGAACCTGGAGGAAGGACTGGGTCAAGAAGAATGGTCAAAGCGGACAAGTAGGACTTTAACACCTTGTTCAAATGCTCTTGAGGGAGCTGCATCGCTCAGAAGGAACAGAAGGTGCCTCTAAGAATGGAAGCCCATAAGGAAAGACCAAGGAGATAAGGGTAAGAGGCTAGCAGAGTCCCAAAAAAATGATCGCCCGGTATGAATAAGAATTTGAAAGGGAAGAAAACAATCCGCAGGAAGTTTTTCCCCCACGCCAAAAAACTCCAAAAGCGCCTGAATTGTGGGTCTATTGGAGGCCTTGTTGCAGGAGATAAGAGGGGGAAAGATTATGGAAAGGAATTTAGAGCTAAATAGGCAGTCATCGACTTGTAGCCAGAAGAGATAAACCTGTGACTTGTCACCGTTCTGGACAGCGTCATCAACCTCCACATTCGGATGCACACTCCGCGTCAATAAGTGTTGTACAACGGGAAAATGACTTTGACAGAGACTCGGGAGAAACCAAGTCTGGATAATTTTCCATTTTATGAACGGCATGATATCTATACCTACTGCCCTGGACAACGTCCTCCACTAGATTCCGCATCAGAGCTCAATGTCAAGTGAAAGGGATGGAAACCAAAATTTTAATTTCCAGAGCTTCATTGCATAAGACCTTTTCACTACTTGATAGTTTCAATAACGTTGTCGGTACATGGGGAATATTTTATTTTGGCTATTTATTAAGACCTGATAAAAATCGCAATTAGCTTATTTATTGGTGGATTAGCAAAATACGTATTTTTAAAGCGAATGCCGGAAAGAATAAAGGAAATAACACTCAGTCTTGATTTCACGTTTCTTTTCGTTGTGAAACTCGTTTTTTGCCTGTTACCACTATAGTCTATCTCAAAGGCTTGTTTGCTGAAATATTGATATCTGATTAGACCTTGATAGCTTGAGGAAGAAAAAGCTCATGCGTTCAGTTATTGTTCACCCTGAGGGTCAACTAATTGCTCTAGAATTAGATTAACACATTATTATAATGGCGTCATTATCATACGCATTACCTAAATATTCGCCATTTTTCATCACCTCGAGAAGAAGCACGAGATAGCTGGCGATATTATATAACAATCTGTGCAGCTTTTTGGATATTTTAATGGTAAATACATCTCGGAATCCATTACAATTTAAATGATAAGAATAAAAATTTAATCAATATGGTGAATTTGAGATCGAAAGATAATGTAGATCGAAAAATAATGTATTGGTCAAAAGGGGAGTAATATCTGGGGAAAATCAAAGAAGAGAGCTCAATCTTTTTATGCATGATGGTAATCCTGGAGGTCATTCATAAATTTCACTGATATTTGAGGTTTAAGAGATAACTTCATGATTTTTTACTTGCCTAATTAATTAGTTTACCCCCAATGCAGGTCGTATCCTCATAATTCACTTTATTTTGAGCATTTTAATACACTTTTCACCCTGCAAAATAGCAGCTTGGGAAATACGTAGTAAGATGTAATACTTCTCTACAATCAATGCAAAACTCCGCATCAGCAATACTAAATTGGCTTTAAAATCACTGTTTACTTGTTAACGTATATGCTATCGTATCTACTACTTTTTAATCCTAATATTTCTTCTCTTCAGTTCTTTATTTGTTTTAGTCTGTCGAGGAGTTAACAAACGGTTGCCAAAACTTTCTATCATTTCACCAAAACTCAGAATTCCATTTAGTTCAAGATTTCTGTGCTTATTATGTCTACGTATCTTCAATCTTCTATGCAGCCATTCATCAACACTTCAACTCAATTCAAATTGGCCCTGAAATTTGCCATATTTTTTGGTGAATAATTTTTGGTCAGAATTTGAAGTATATTGCGGTCTAGGTAAACTCCTTTCATACTAATTCTGAGGTCGCGGGTTCGAGCCATGCTGGTGTTGTTTTTACCTCATTTGGGTGTTTGTAAACCTAAAATAAACAATTCTAAGAGAGGTCTCTTCAGTTCTGCATTCCGTCATTGATGAACACGCCATTTTTACTTAAAATTTTGCACTATTTGTAGGTCCTTATATTGGCTTCTTTAATGACATGGATTATTGTGAAACGTGTATAATGTAAAAAAACTTCTATAGTGAAATTCTAACACTTTTCTTTAAGATTAGAGATATTTCTTCCTAAGGCTTCTTTTGAAGCACATGACGTAGAAAATCTGTTTACATTAGAACGTACGCAATTCCCCAGTCATATATCATTTTGAGCATTTTAGTATAACTATCTACAGCTTATGGAGACAAACATTACCTTTGGTTTAATTCCTGACACACACGAAAAAAAGATAGGGATCATTAAGAAAATTCAAGAGATCAGGGGGTTTATTCAAATAGTGCTGAAAATTGTAGAGGCTTGAACATGTTCTGGGTGCAATATCTCAGCCTAGACATAAATGTCAAGTTTTAAATGAAATGTAAAAAAATATTTAGGGAAATGAAACCAAAATTACCTTATTGCCAAGGGCGAAAACTTTCGTGGCTTTCACGAATAGGAAATACTGTGGAAAACCTCTTTTTCATATATTCAGATGTTCGGCATGAAGTACTGACTATCAGTGACCCAGGAGGCAGCTTTCAAATGGATTTGCCATTTTTGGGGGAAATAACACTAAGCCAGGTCGATGAAAAATATTGATGTGCGATGGCGGATCAAATGCCCCTGTCTGCAATTTACACTGGAATGGCGGTAATTAGGCAGAGAATGAATAAGGGGATTAAGTCGGTCATGGATATAATAAGGCCCTTATTTAGGTTTGGAATGGGAATTTATTGGAAAATTTGTTTTAAATACCTTTATGCTCTACCTTGATATAAAATTCTGTAGACATGTACGGTTAGAAGAGAGAAGTTCAAAAGCAACCTACAGCCTTATACCGTCACTTAAAATGGCAAGTACTTGTGAAATTCACATGGAAATATTTTAGATGGTAATTAGTTGAATACTACAAATGTTCTCCAATAATCATCACTACTCGTATACATGTCAGCATGCTACATTATTTGACAGCTAAGCATCATCAAAACCGATTTACATGCAGGTACCCAACTTGCCCCTAGTTACCCAAAAGAATTTGTTTATATTTTTGTCACAGCTTATTTTGTTCATAGGAAAGTAAGTATAATGCTAACAGAGGACATATTTTTATATTGAGCTCTAAAACAAGTCCCCCATTGTTAAAATAAAGTGTTTTCCTTACTTTTATGTGTTTTTCTACCAAACATAATCGGTTATTGACCAAACAATATTGGCGACATTTTCCGTCCTCTGCTAATCATAAAATAATTTGCGCAAAAAGGCATTTTGTTGCACTTTATTTATGTTCTTTTGGCCAGTTCTTTGCTCAATTTTCCACTCTCTTTACCGCTGTAATATCCATCCCCACTTTTCCATAATTCGGATCTAGGTAATTAGAATCTGACTTTGGCCGCGGCTCCTAATTTTGACTTATTGGTGCCAATCGGTTTATTACAACCTTGCCAATTCATCACTGGATACATCATAGTATTTCAATAACAAGAGTAGATATTTATTCACTAACGATATTAACCGATTTCATACCTTCATACATGCATTATATGCTCAGGAATTCAAATGGAGGATATTTTTATTTTAATTTGAATTTTACTCAAACATATTCCATTATGAATGTCTTTGAATAAGCACTGAAGAAAATCAATGGCTTATTTGAAAAAAATATACATTTACGATTATTGTTCATGTTCAAAAACTAGAGTCCCATTAAAGTATAAAGCAACTAGTTGGGAAACATTAATAAAGAGAGCCACTCGCGAAACATTCACGTTGTTTTACCCAGAAGGAAGTAAAATGAAGCCTAAAATATTCCAAAATTTATCAATTTACGGAGCATAATGTTTTTTTCCAGACTGCAAACATCAACCGTAATTAGTTCAATTTAACATATGTTTTATTATTATTATGCCTGAGTAGCATCACATATATTGAAACCTGACATTGTAAAGTATGCTATCGTTAGAACTCAGTACATGGAAATTCTTTGACATTTCCATTTTAGGACATCATAATGAACTTTGATGACCTGTGGCTTTATCTCAGCTTTTATAAGAATTTAAAAATGAAATTTTATGAATGCTGAAGTAAACATCTGAAGAACAATGTGAACGTTTCGTGAATTCATGTTTTCGTGCTATCTGTTGTAATCATTGACTAAACGTTTCTCCATCTTTTCTATTTTACAAACGCCTGACATTATTTACACAACTTCCTGGTTTTTCATTCATTCTTCACAGCTACTAACACAATTAAGAAATGTGTTAATAGTTTTCCGTGCTACGTGGCTAGCCACCGAGTTGTCAAAGTCTAACTGCACGTAAACAATTTTATCTTATCTTGTAAATTACTAATATTATATTCACTTTTGCCTTGGAATACTTAATTTGTTCCAGCATCAAGCAATATTCATATCCACGTGGGTGATTAGTTCCGGTGCTGTAGTTCCTCCGTTTTTTGCACCCCAACATCTTTCTTGTTTTTTTACTCGCTACGCCTATAAAATAAACTGATATTCTCTACGTCGTATTTTATGCCCTTCCCACGCTAACCTACTAATACCTTGCTCTAACTCCTCTACTTTTGTTTCGAAGTCTCAATTCTCATAAACCCTCAAGCATTGTGATGAACCTAGAGTTATTCTCATGAATCCTGGTCAATACGGGTCTCCGTCGACTGCAGGAGGTCCGCACCAGTAGCCCAGGAGGCGTGGCATGCGCGGCCATCATGTATCGTATTGTGCAGAGACACGTATTAATATCACCTAATATACGGACATAGGAAGCCAGCAAGTATTCCAATTATGGGAAATAATAGGGGAAAACTTTGGAAGCAGAGGAAAGACGAGAAGTTTAGCAGATTATGAAGAATGTGCGAATGGAGATGGATTTATGACAGACATCTAGATGAATTAGTGAAAGGAGTTAAGCTACTCCTGGAGCAATAGTTGTAAGATAACCTATCCATAATCGAAGTGAAGTGATGTGCGGAAAACCTCCATAGCAATACATTGGTATTTTAATGGAAATATTGAAAAACTATTAGGTTACAGAGCAATGCCCGTGAGAGTTAAGAGAGATTCGTGTAATATAGACTCTTCACAAAATTATCTGCCAACAATATTATTCTAAGTTAAAGAATTATCTATAATATTTGAAAAATAATAGTGGAATGAGCTAAGATGAGAATAACTCGGTAAGAAACAAAAGGCATGGCAATTAATGAATAAACAACCGTAAAATTAAAATGAAATGGCCCGGATGTTAAAAAACGGAATAGAAAAGTACGTAGCCAACAAGTGCAAAATATTCAAACACTTGACGAGAAATTAATTAGAAAAGAATCTTACGAGAAAGGCTCTTCGATGAAATAGGATAATCCATATGCTTAGAGAAATGAATGCTCTTTGCTCACAGACAAAATATTTATTGCGTCATATGCAAGGATAAGCACTATCATCTAGAAAATACCGGATAGGAATATTTATTCTTGTAGTTTATCAGGAGGAGATTTAGACAAATAAGATTGGATAGAATTCTTACAGAAATCTGGTGAAGGAATTATTGCATTATTATGTGTAATCTTAGCTACAGATATATTTACTGCACATCTATTCGTTGAAAATAAATGAGATCAGTTCAGAACTTTTAGTGCTTGGCATTCTTAAGAATAACGGAAAACATGTGAAAGGATCTGATGACCCTTATTTAACACTTTTAATGCCAGCGGGCCGATATATCGGCCCACGTTGGATGTGCGAAAACTGCCACGGGCCGATTTATCGGCCCAACTTTAAATACCTGAATTTAATGGCTTTCCTTTAAAAACCTGAAGAGAGCCTTGGCATTCTTCGCACATCCTACCCGATGGGATGACAGCAAAAGGGTTAAATACGGAGTGCCTCAATTATTTCACACATTTTAAAACCATTGCTAAAGTATTTGAGAATTTAGCCGAAGAGTTATAAGAACAAGACAATTTTGAATTAAGGAAAAGGAAAAAATCGTTTGATGGATTTTCGTTCATTTAAACGCAGCTAGAAAATATATAACGTACAATGTGAATGTTTGACATTAGTTTATTGATTTGTAAATACCAGATGACCTTACTTTCTTGATAATGCTAATGAAGGTTTTTCACATTTTACATAATTCCCAAGTGCGATGAAAGATATACGTTTAAGTTCCTACGGAGGTCTTGCGGAGTTACTACAGACCGCGCAGTTAAGGGTAAAAAGAATATATTCCAGGCGGTAAGCGAAAGGTTGAGAAGGGAATACTGGGTTTCCAAACATCGTCAAGATTAATTCTTCAACTGCATTTTATTCCATCTCAGCGCCATGTAATTTCTTTTGCTGTTTTGATGGAACTGTTACTATTCCTTCCGTTGCCCAAATCATGGCATGTACGGTCACTTAGTGGAGCAAATTGCTACTAGGTAGCGGCAGTACAGGTGAATCGCGGCTCTAGGGTACCTGTGTATTTCAGATGAAAGAACTGAGTCGTCCCACATTATTATTTTTATGTTTCATTTGACATCGGCTGAGCGTTTTGTGTGCATTATAAGCGTTATACTGATGCAATTACTATTATTAACCATCCTTTATTAATCATTGTCTATAGTTAGTAATCCTCTGTTTATATTGACCGCCAGTTTATTTTCCTCGTTAGTTTTAATTTTAGTTCAAAGTTTGAGAGCTTGCTAAACATTTTTGTGGCCACTCTCATTTCCAATCTGTCATGTTTCTGAATGGCAATTGACTTACAATTAGATAAGTGCGTAAATATTATTGATGGTTTCCAGGAATGAAGCAGTGAAAATTATTGAAATGATGAAAGAAACGATTCAGAAATTAAACAATGCTTCGTCAACTGATGAATGCACTAGCAAAGCCTTTGTACGTAGATAGTTACTCCTCTGAAACTGATAAGTAAGAAATAACAAAATGAAACCTTGTGAATTATAGAAAGTGGAACAAGACGTTTTTTCTGTATTTTCGACCGCACGTTAAGCTCACCTCCATTGGAGCATTCGCAGTGTAAATAATACAAAATGTTGAGAATAAGAAATCGTTTGAATTATAACGCTATAACTAGGATTTTTGCTTCATACTTATGTGTTTGAAAATTTTGTGGAAAACGATGTTTCAAAAAAGAGAGGTGCCAGGATATCCAAAAATGTCGAGTGAACACTTACGTAGCCGTGTCTGTCGGGAGTAATTTATCAAACCTAGCTGACTTAAGTCTTTCTTACACTACCCAACGATGAATACAAGGTTTCGTAACTTTTTTTAGCAATTTTAATATGAATAAAATAACTAATTAATGACAATAACGTTGGGGTGGAATTAATGAAAAACTTTCACTTCGGTAAGGGCGGATTGTAATCATTAAGTAGTTAATTCAAGATATTGTGGAGGTATGTAGTAATCATTCAAATTCTCTAGAAAATTAATTTAAATTGAGTTGAATATAACCTAAGTTATTAATGCTGCACATAGAAACTCTTAGAGTCGACTGCGGTTTTTACAACTTTGCAAATCCTGTCAGACAATATGGTTAAAAATTGGAGGAATTACAAAAAAAATATACGACTTCTCAGTGTATATTTTCCGTGAGATTACGCCTGATGGACTCGCAACAAATACCTCACTGATAATTCATACATATATGGGTATTACATTAACTAGGTATGCCTGTCTGTAACGCTGCTTGGGGCGCTGTGATCTAGCTCTCAGTCAAGTCTGCTTGCAGGACTTCCAGGTAACCGAGGAAGTTATAATTTGGCAGGAATACTGGGCTTGTCCTAAAACTAGCCGAAAAATATTAAAAAGACCGAAAATTTATTTAAAGGGGTTGTTTTTACCCTGAATCAGTTAACTTTTAGCCCTATAAGGATAGCATTGAACTTTTTGCAGCGGTTTTATTTTTGTTTATTAAATACTTGCACTCGAGACATTTTGTTTAAAATGTCACCTTCCGGATGGCTGAGAAACTGAAAAATTTAATTGTTGCATTCAATTTTCCTCTTTATACTTTCTCCTTGCCTGAATCTCAATCTTTTCTGCTTCAATTTTGTCTGAAGTTTTAGCTTTTGGCTCGAAAATGATTCATTTTGAATTTTTTTTTTATTTAAATGTTTTAATTTTCTTGGTAACTGCAACATTGGTAACTGTACATGAGCACTTATTCCCACGGCTTTCATAACGTAGTTTACGTGATCAATGAAAGAACTGCAGTGAGGTTTTTGTAGGTTGTTTCACCTCATCCTCCGCATTGATGGTTAATGAATAGTATATGGTATCTATAATGGTATTTTGCAATTTTCAAGTCACATCATGGGGATTATTATTACCTTTTGTTTACAAACAAAATGTTCCATTAAATGTATCTTTCATGTAAAATGTTTCATGAAAACTTACCATCAGAATCAGTCACCTTTAATCAGGCCTCTATGCCTGTGATTTGTTTTTACCTAGCTGACCGGTCTTACTCTACACAACAACGCCACACCTCCTCAGGGCTTTCATCATCAATTCTCCTACTTTTGAAAAAGCTTCCCATTCTAGAATAAATGTACAATAGCCCTAAAAATGGAGTTTTTTTAAATTGTCATCTGGACACGTAAAATGTTCCACCTCCTTTATTTTACGATCTCCCGCCCTTCTATTTTAACTTTCATAAAACCTCCTTACCTTCGTTATTTTCTGATTTCCTTTATCTCTTACCTTTCACACCGTACATTCAACGCACCATCATAGATTGAATCAACTTTTTATTGAATGATTAGCTAACTCTTGGTTTCTGCATATGTGCCTGTATCACCTCCCTCTATTTCCATTCCCAACTCCTTGCAAGCTGCACCTTCTTCTCCTGACCATAAATTCTGAGCGATTGTTAAAAAGTAATGACGATATGGGTACCCCTAACTTCCAACCCTCATCGGCTACCCTGAGCTTTGTGGTGATTCTTAATAAGTGTTCCACTTTTTCTCAGTACTTTCATGAACTTCGTTCAGTCCAGTCTATAAAGGCTTCCTTCATATCTACAAAGGAGGCAAAATACCATGGCCATAATCTAGGATACTTTCCAACAGCATCCTCATCACTTCTATAGCCTTATGCATATCCGTTCCTATCCGATACCCATACTGACCTTGATTTAGGTACCTAGATTACTACGTCAAGAAGTAAAAGTTACGCTTGTGATATTAACATTTTATTCCCATTGTCATCGTATGTTTTCCATTGGAAAATAAATAGCTACCATTGTCTTCACGAAGTCCTACAACCACACTCTTAAAATCTTTTAAAATCCCGAAAAATTTTCTTGCTCCATTCATCCCCATAATTTTTTTAATCTCAGCGGACGTTTTATCTGTTATTAACCCCTAATTCCTCTTCACTTATCGCAATCACCTTAAGGTCTTGCAGTCAGGAATAGCCAGTGCACTGCTTTTCTTGTGGATTTTCCTGTTATTTATTTTTAAAATCGAAATTAAATATCTCCCATCTTTACTATAAAGCTCTTCACCATCATTCATCAATCTCCTCATTTTCGGCCAATGTTGAGAAAACACAACATTTTCATTCATCCTAAAAAGGATCTTTTTCATTGATTTTATTCAAACAACTTTCTCTGTATTCCACAAAAAAGTCCACACTCATAAAAGTCCATACTAAATAGTAACAGTTGCAAAACATTACATCTTTTATCAATGTAAACAAAACAATATATTTATGTTCGTTTCATTTCCGTTGCTCTCTGGCATTCAAAAATATCGCTGAAGAATTGTTGTAAGATAGAACGCCTGTGTAAAACGAAGTGAATCTTTTTTTTTCGTGACCATAATGCTGCTTGCTTGCACCTTGCATCTTTGGTGGTCCGGAAAACTTCGGCATAATTCAACCTCGTTGCGTTTTAGGCCCTTACTGGAGACTTATTGTCAAAACTATGTGCCAAGCTATGTCTCTCTGTTGTGTATAATTAAATGCTATCATTCATTTTATTCACAAATTTCACATTTTACCCGCTGTCTCATTCAATTCCAAATCTCCGAAACTTAAAAAAAAACTCGCAGTGAGAACTTCCAAGCTCCATCCAAGTATAGTGGTTAGGCAAGGATTCTTCTGGCATTTTGTCTTCTTTATAATATTTCCTATCGTTAATTTTAACTTACAGCCATGATTCTACCACCAGAGGTATAGTATTCACTACATAGTAATAGTTAAAGTAAAAATAAAGTTACTCTAAGCAAGACTTGATGAGCTATCACCATCACAGGCAGTTTGTAGAAAATGCTACCGTTAAAATATTTTCCATTGCAATGGATTAATATATGAAAAAGAAGAGCATGGTGAGTTAAGGAATTATTTGCGATACTAAATGAACCAGAAAATTCAACAGTGCAGAAAAAAAGAACGTGCTTGGTGGTCTGTCACGACTTAAACATTTTCAAAAATGATTCGTCAATTTTAGAAATAATAAATTGTATTCTTTTCAAAGAAATAAGCAGTTGATCGCAACGGTCATGACTTTCGTCTAACAATGTCAGATGTTAGGACTGACGTTTTGATCCTATCATGTCAACACAGTCTTTCTCTACAACATGTAAATAGTTCATTTATGATGGTGAAGGCGTAGAGTTGGTACGCAATTTAATTAGTGGGAATAACAGTACTCATTCTTAAAGACAGCTTACTACTTTTCTACAAAATTACGTTAATAAACATGAGTACTGATATTATTAACTTCTACGATGTAAAGCTTTCCACGGCCAAGTGGGAATAAATTTAGATCGAATAATATAATTCTCCACTTATCACATAATTGGTGCTTAGACAAAAGTGATATATTTGAAAAATTGAGGGCTTTATGACGATTTGAATGATATATTTTGGCAGTTTTGCATATTTTCACATAACCTTGTTATCGGGGAAGAAATGGTTCCTTATATAGGGCGCTGCACTTCAAATATGTTCATAAAAAGCAGTGTATCAGATTTTGGTTGAAGGTGTGTTGCTCATTTGGCGCTTAGGCTCATTCGATATCTATTCACGTGGGGTTGGGAGAAGGAAAATTACTATAAAACAAAATTAGAATTGGGTACATGTGCCGTTGTTTAATAAGCCAATATTTTTTCTCAATCTTCTCATGATCTTCTATTTTTTATACATTATTTTACATCATTTATTCTTTTGAAGGAAAGGGCTATTTTTGCCACAGGCACGATCCAAGAAAACAGAACTAAAAAGTGCCCATTGGAAGAAACAAAGGCTAGTGGAAAATATCCCAGAGGATCAGGTAATCGATATAACCATGGATGTTTCTATTGTGCAATGGGAATCTATCAACACAGTGAATAAAAACATATCTATTCCCGTGATTCCGCCGATTCCCGTGATTCCGAGTACAGCTAGACGTTTCACTATCCATTACACTCAAAATGGCTTCATGCATTCAAAAATAGTTAGTGACTATTGTATTTTGACCTGTACTAATCTTTTTAGATTTTAAACACTCATTTCTTAAGAAACATTTTGTTTTTAGGTCAAATTTTAAATCAATATAATTGCAACGCTTGAAGCTTTGGAGCAATGTTTTGGACTTTTTTTTAAATATTTATATATTATTATTACTTTAAGTGAGTTGCTCTTTTTTGTAAACTGTGATAAGTATTTCTGTTTTGTGAAGGGTTGAACGAGAGAGGAAGGGGATTGTGGAGGGGCTTGAGGAAGTATTGTGCATGTGCTTTGGACTCCTGTTGCATTTTTAAGACATAAAGATATTGAAGAATTAATGAAAAGTAGTCTGTCGTTACAATGGTATATTTCGAATTTGAACATTGTGATTAGAAATTATGTTTTGCTAGGTATTATCCCAGGATTACCTTCCTTCTCAAGTATTAGATTGCGCCTTATATCAGGTGAAGAAAATATCTCACACAGAAAATTAGAGGAAGTAGCGATGAATATATTTGCTAAAACGGTTGCATAACAAACTGTATGATAACGAATTCGGCCGAAGTTACGGAAACGCAACATAATTATTTTATTCTATAAGAATTTTTTTAAACTTCCATATTTGCACAATGTCTTTTATAGTATGTATAAACGAGAAATCGAACAAAAATAGCAATTCTTCAGTTGGAACCCTGCCGATAACCAGCTTTTTTGCCTTGTTAGTTTTCTTTGGAATACACTTTCCTTTATTGCCAGTCAGTTTTATCACTTCTCTCCACAACGAGTCTACTCTTCCCTCATTATGAAATTTCCAGAGGATTCTAACCAAACTCTGTGGCTTTCTTTATTCATCCTTAACTCCTATCCTCCCGAACTATTCATTTTCCTCGCTCTGAGGCTACGTTCTTCAATTATCTTCTGCCTTGCATGTCTCTTATGACCTGTCTTTTGATCCTTGGTTATGTAATTTTCCTTGCGTTTACGACATCTGCCGTTACTTTTAGAGTCCTTTCGTTTCCTATGCTTAAACGTCTCCATTTTGTACTAATCTCACTCAATCACCCTCATTCAGTATTTTTTCAGCCTGCTCTTGATAGTCAATCATCATCTCCCCAAGAGGTTACTTAGTTTTCCACTCATAAAAACCCTACCAATCCTTCTCATATTTGTTGAATCTATTGCCGCATTTAAACACTGCTAATTCTGCTACAGCTTCTGAAATTATGTATGAGTGTTTAATGCCTCATGTACCAAGTGCCATCAAAAAACTATGTTTGGTATTTGAAGCGCTGTTACTCTACCAATACCTATAGTATTCTGAGACTCTGATTAGTAATTAAGTATTTTATTCAATTTTAAAACTTTGAAGACACAAAGCATATTATTTTTTATTGAGACGAAAAGTATGGTAACTGTTTTCATATTGTATTAAATGCTAAATATATGATGCGAGTGAGTGACCACCAAAAATATTTTGAATTATTTTTAAAAATAAGTTGTATCTTCGTGGGATCCACGTTTTAAATGTTTTTTTCAAATATGGTACCATATTTGATGCCACTTTTTGGTAAAATCATTCTGCTAAATGCTTTTTGAAACTTTCGCTAGAACTCTGCTCCATGATGCACCGTCGCGTACTTTGTGCTTCTATTACAGGCTCTGATAAGGTGTTGTCGTTTGCAATTATTCAGCTCTTCAAACATGAGTATGAGCTTTTGCTATTGGGTTGTGCACTTAAAAGGCAACGCCACAGAGTAAGGTGAATGAGGAGACGGATGAGGGAGAGGATTGCCTTGTGCAAAACATCCAAAATCCTCTCAACAATGCAAATTATTACTAAATATTATTATGTAAGAGCGGATTTCAGTTGTACATTCATCAAAGCCGCAACGGTCAGCGCGTTGGCCCATTTACCAAATTATTTGCCAAATTCTTTGCCACATAGGTTGTAGCTTGGCTATCGGTATTTTCTACGAGTTGTTAAACCTTTTGATTACGAAACTTCCTCCATTATTCATCTTGCATCATCCTTTGGCGTCTTCAGGTCAGAAGCGACCTGACGCCGGCCACGGCAGCAGCCGAGCTGCATAATTTGAAATCCCGCGGAAACCTGACCAACTCTAAACTATATACACAACGGAATTTTATTACCAGCAACCATAAACCTGAAGAGTATTTTAATGCAGCTCTCCAGTTCATTATTCTATTAGTAAATTGCTTAATTCCTTCGTAATTCTTTACTTTTTCATCTTTCATAATTGGCATTGCGCTTTCCACTCCTGGTCTTATTCTGTAATTTTCATATCTCAGTGATTCCATATTTCTTTTTTTCACTTCAATTCTTAATCGAACTATGTTCATTTGATCTTAATCATTTTTCGAGTACACCATATACCTTATACTTCCCATCTTTTCTGCTCTGCAGCTGTTATTGTCTAGGATTTTATGAAATGAAAAAGAATACTCCAAATATATGTTATAATAAAGTGCTTCATTATTAAATGTTACAGTTTGAGTAATTTAAATATACACGGTACAAAAATGAACAATATTGAAATTCTCTGTTGAAATGCAGAGATAGCTCGCATTCTCAAAAGGTAGATAGCATAGCATACCTGGCACTTCAAATAAAAACGGTACTCCTGAGTCTTTGCATATCAAGTATGTATTCTGATTGAGCCTGTCTTTCTATGTATCATTTTTAAAACAAACATTAACTACTCCAAACTATTTCATCCAGATTTGGGAACAAGTAATTCCAGCGAGGGGTATAATAGATTTTACATCTTCGTTTTATATATCACTATAAATGCTTTTCTTGGCAAACAGGTTACTAATACATCAAAGACAATATTCATGATAAAAAATTCACTACCATTCTCATAGAAGATACTAGCGAGGAAATAATTTGAGGTAACATTAGAGTGGAACGTGGTATCCAATGGAGCAAAATACATAGACTGTTTGAGAAGTACACCAGAATAAATTAGGAACTTTCAAACTTGGGTTTGTAGGTGGATGCTGAAGTGGAATGATTCACGAATGAATATATTCACCGATAGTATAATAAATAAAGAAGTATGAAAAAGACTATAAGAGGAGATGACTAAATGGAAGACTACAGAGAAAAGAAGAATCAGATTGACTGGGCACATTCTGAGGCACAATGGGTTTGTGAGTAATCTAATTGAAGAAGAAATAGGTAGAAAAGTCCCAATGAAGAATGCCAAGGGATAAATAAATGCTTAAAATAAAGAGGAATGTTTATTTGAACACCTTCTATCACGTGTTCATATAGTTCTCGGTGATAGGTTCATTAGTATGCAGAATATTTACAGATGTGCCTAGAAGCTCTGCTGCAGTAACTTTTGCCCGCATCTTTGATTCTTACTAAATATCTTCGATGCTATAGTTATTCTCTAATTATAAAACGTCTATGGATACATTCTTGGTGATTTATTTAATGTATTTGCTAGCAAATACGTAAATTCTTGGATTTGGGTATTGTTGGTATTGAGTGTAGCCTGTAAGCCTAATATGTTTATCTGAATTGTTCAGGCGTCAAAATCTGTGTGAATATATTTCACGGATACCAACGGAGCATATTATCACTGGGGTGGAGGCAGCCATTCGGAAGATACCCAAGAGCCGAGCAGATGAGATCAGGGAAGACGTCGCAAGGATCCTGCGTAAGGCAAGACCACCTAAGCCCAACACCACGTCGACTGAACGAAAATCTTTGTCTGACCTTCGGAACTCAGAAGAACTTCTCATTTTACCAGCTGACAAGGGGAATGCTACGGTCATAATGCTCAAGGAGGACTACGACAATAAGGTCTTAGGGAAGGGAAGGGTTCTAAGGGTAGGGTGTAGGGAAGGAAAATTCATCTAATCGCCGCGGAAAACTCCGAGAGAACTTCATTTTCTGTTTTCGTCTACTCATTTTTGTCTTATAAAGCAAGATGGACTTATGAATTCAACATAACCTAAGTTGATAGTTTGGGGCATTTAACAACTGCCTCAGAATACCAACTTTCACTGTATTTAACTTTAAATAAGGTATGTACGTTATAGCTCGCTGAAGGACGTGTGTCAAACAATGTTCACCTTTGGTCTTAACCTTCCGGCGGGTGCGTACGTGTACTGAGCACACGGTGGTCGGTTTTCGGCGTTTTAATTCATTTTACCGTTAGGGGACCAGCTATGGACCCTTTGCTATTCCTCATTTTTACAATTAGCCTACGTAGTGTGCAGAAATTCTATTCTTAGAAGCAGTTTTTGGGGAAGAAGAAAACGAAACGAGTCGTGAAGTACGCAATTTGTGCGCTGCGAGGCCCGGTGAATCTACGAACACTCGAGATGCGTTCGTATATTTTTAGTTATCCTTCTCGTATCGAACTTTTTATTGATAACAATAATTGGCAAACATATTGATAGCTACTGGTTTCCTATTCATTTTTAAACTCTGGCAGTAATTTTCGCCTAAAGCAAAACAGTGAGTGTGTTGCGGAAACCTGCTCTGATCATGGAAACATCATCTTCGGAAGTACATTTAACTATATTTTCCTACCCTTCACTTTATGTCAGAGAATGAGTCACTTTTTATTGAATCAAAACGATATTATTTTGCATCAATGTATTTCACATTAGGGAAATAATTAATATCTCTAATTGAAGCTGAGGAACTATCAACTTCTGTTGATTCTGGACTCGGACAAGAGAAAAAGGAAGATGATGCCATCGACAATGATGGTTCTGAATGCGAAGCAGAATAGGTGCATCAGGATGATGTGTAGAGCAATTCGGAAGAAGGAATCTCCGAAGACGAGATTAAATTCTCTTGGAATAAGACAGAGCCGCCTCATATCAATATTCTATAACTATGTAATCCAGGCGGCAGTGGAATTTAAGCACTTAAAGTGGTCGTTAGGTATAAGAGATTTCTGTTTCTGTTGCAATTTTTCCAATTTGGAAAAGTCTAAAATTAGGGAGAATAGAAGAAATAAAACAAAATCGCGGAAATACGGTCAACTTTAGATTGAATTTTGAGTGACTGAATAAAAATTACAAGACTAGCGATTTCACTGCATTAGAGGAAATGTTGCATCAATTCAGACGTCGATATAGCTTTATGCAGTACATTCGCAGAAAATATAGCACTGCGCAGCTAGGCAGCTAGAAACTCTATTACGGGTAGAAAATTGATGGAAAATATAAACTATGAAATTACCGGTCTGATATAGTCCAATGTGCAGTAAACACAGTTGATAAAATGTGCGTAGCCCATTCTGTATCAAGTATAGCAAAAATGTGGCCACTTGCATGATTTTTTGTTATATTTAATATTGCTTGCATGAGCTCACAAATTCTATTATTTTTTCAATAAAAATATGATAAAGAACAGTATTGAAAATAATATTCAGGGACGATCTAGCCGTGAGTCTCAAAATCGACGGTTTTGGCTTTTACGTCCTATTAGAAGCAAGTGCTAGCACTCTAAAAACTACTTCTCACTTCAATTTTGCGATAACAGGGTGATGCAAACTATGCGTACATAATACATTTACTGTAAAATATATAACGAGGTAAATTCTTTTTGAAAATATGCTGTTATTATACTCTTAGACGCCAAGATTCTACTGAAATCACATTCTCAAATCGATGAAAAATATTGTGCATGAATAACAAATAAATAACATTAAAAACGGTGTCCGCCCTTTTGCTTTGTAGAAAATTCATGTGTAAAGAAAATGACAGCCAGGTTAAATGTAGTTAAAAAACAATTAGTGATCAAATAGAATAAGACAAATTTGTTTTTAATATATTAATCCCAAGGGGTTCTGCAGCAGTTTGAATTCGGAGGTTTTCCGAGAAAATCGAAGACAGCGTTTTTCACAAAAATTGTTGAACTTTTAGCCACTGCTAATTATTAACAATAAACAGCAATGAAACATATTAAAAACGACAACACATGTAACAGTTAATGGGTGGTGACCATGCAAAGTTTTTACTTCCCCACGGTAAAAGAGAACACTTAGAATTTTGGGCAGCTTTTTTCGATTTCAGCTCACTGCGCGGCGTCTGCCTTGTGCCTGCTTCAAAGAAATGCGCCAAGATATCCACAGTTAACAGCTTATTCAACTGACTGAGTACAACGTCTTGAAATGATTTATACATGATTCCACTCCTAAATTCGATAGGAAAAATCTCCGCAGCCACCGGGATACTATCCCGGGCCCTTAGTCCACTGCACCAATGCCATCCTCTATAAACATCTTAAGTCATTGACAATGACGGTTTTGTTTCAAAATAAGCTGTAATCAAAGCGACAGTCTTTCAAATCGCACTGAATTTATTGTCTTTACTGGAGTATTATCCCAGGAATATGATATTTTCTTGGTGAATTTAGAACGCTTGTGCATCTTCTCATGTGGTGATTCCAATAAAGTTACTGTTACCGGTTTTCTACGCTACTTTGTGAGCTATATTCCAAATGTTATAGTCCAAAAAGTTGATATTTCAATAGAAGATTTCAATAGGAATTCATGCTAGCAATTCTCTGAGGAACTATGTTCATTACAGTCAGTTTTGTATTTTCTTTTTAATTTAAGTCTGCACAAAATCCCAAATGAAACCTTATCTTCCACAATTTTCGGCCACCATTCATTTATGTCGTCTGTAATTCTTCTCCCGTTCCTCGCCCCAAGTAACTAACATGCATCTTCATTGATTCTATCTTTTTTACCACAAGAATCTTCCCTCTCATCTGCCACAGAGTATGCATGTCATGCCATCATCTGATGATGGCATGACATGCTGAAACCCGGGTCGTTTTGTTTCCAATAAAGTGTGGAATAACAACCAAGTGTTTATTATTATTAAAAATTTTATTTTTTATTTGGTCTCATCATTTTTTGAGGACATATTGGAGCCCAAAGAGGTAAAGATGTGTATGATTTCAAACTTGTAATCCCCAATGTTGATCTTTCAACGTACACAGTTTCTCTGCTTTCTACTTTCACCATAAACTTAGTATTTTGTTCTATTACCCTGAGGCTTACGTCCTTAGCCACGTGTTCTCAGATGATTTCTTAACCAATAAAACCGATTTTCCAAGGATGATGATATCATCATCATAACCCTCAATCTACTGTTATTTATTTGTAGGAGGAATATACTACTGTCGATTCTCTGGTTCCTCATAGCATGCTCAAGAATCATTTTAAGTAGAGTTTCTCCTAATCCATCTTACTTATCCTTTGATTTTTTTTAAATCTGATTATGTAATCAGCTGCCACTTTCACTAGATATTTGGTGGGCATGACCGTGGCTTTTACAAGTTATAGGGGAATATGGATGTCAAATATGACGGTCAGCAATTTTTCCTGGTGCATACACCATGGTTACATGCATTACACCTGGTGCATTTCCTGGTGTTTCTTTGTGTGTAAACAAGTGGTATAGCTATTTGCAAACTACAGTGTAGCTATGTGTAACTCCAAGACAATGGGTATAGATGTATGTAGGTATATATAATTTTTATTATAGACGGACCACAATTACCACGAAGAAAATTATAAATTACACTACAATCTTTATAGAGATCAAATTGAGATACATGGAGCAAACACCATTTTAAACAAAATCCATGTGGGATAGCCCAATAAAATAAATTAAAGGGAACAAAAAATGGAATCTCAGGAGTCTGATAAATGCTTAGAAAAAGTAGCGGATTGCGAGTAAAAATCTATCTGCAATACAACGGAAGAAGAATTATTGTTAGATTAGAATCAAAACTAAAAACACAGTTGTGGTGCAAGTATACATGCTCACAATTAATTACGAAGATAGTAAAGTAGATAACACGTACAATAGAGTAGAAGAAGTACAAGAGAATATAAAATGAGATGAAAACTTGATTTGTCTTGAAGACTGGAATGGGGGTGTAGGAGATGACGGAGACAGGAAAGCAGTAGGGAAGTATGGCTTGGGAAACCGGAACAATATGGGAGAGAGACTGAGTGAGTTCTGCGCACAAAATGGCCTTGCCATCACAAATACATTATTTGGCAACCATCCGTGAATACAATACGCGTGGATAATGCCAGAAGACGAAAACATATTAAAAATTGAATGCATATTAGGGCTGTTAGGAGGCATAGAACTAAGGAAGCACTATGTTAAAATATATATTTTGAGTAAACCCTTAAATGTCAGTGAAGTCTGGGCAATAAAGTCAGCCGAGCAAAAGAGATTGCAGGAAAGGAAAGATGTGGTGTTCTCGAAGAATCATGAAGATGAAATGGACGGATATAATCAGAACCAGAAGTCCTATCAAGAATTTCAGAGAAAGGAAGTGCAATGAAAACTATGAAAAGAAAAAGTGACAAATTTACTGGACACGTTTTGCGACACGTAATGCGAGCAATAATGGAAGTAGAAATGAATGTGAAGAATTAAAGAGAAATACCAAAAATGGATGGAATCACTAATAATGAAGGATACTAAAGTGGGTAATTACGTAGGATTAAAGTGGATGGCTGGGAGGAGAGAGGAGTAGAGAGTTGCAGCAAAACAATCTGTGGATTGATGACTGACGATGATGATGAGTAGATGAACAAATGAAAACTAATTATTTTTATACTGAGCAGCTGAAATTCTGGCAATGACAATATTTTAAAACAAAAATTATATGAACAAATTACCTTCCTTGTCTTGTCTTTCCTCCAATTGGGATCCATTGATGAAGATTGGTTATGTATCACCGGGCTTGGGCAGAGGCTAGTGATGAACACTCAAAGATGATGGTACCTGAGTCAAGTGAGGGCTGAAGCCCCATTTAAATTAGTTGTGGAGTCCTATTTACGAACAATGGTTGAACTTCCCTAAATATGTGTGCTGCATCTGCTGACTGTAGTAACGGGTTTCTTCTACCCTTTCTGAAGGTTTTCGTGTCTTACAAGATTTTTGCAACCATAATATCTGGAATATTTTTCCTAGGGATAAGGTAGTTGTGTGAACATACATATTAGGGACCATGGAGACTTTTTGTGAACAAACTTTTCCAATCAGAGCCATTTTCACATGACAAGTAGGCTTAAGTTTAGGGGACTAATCAAGCAAAAAATGGGGTTCTGCAGCACATTCTTAGGCCCAAAACATTGTTGTTATCATTCATTTGGTCAACCTGCTTCGTTCGATTATAATTTCTAATATCAAAATTTTCAAGTCGCCAAAATTATTTCATTCTTTGCCTTATTAGTTGATTCATATCATCCTTAAGTCATTTGATGGTAGTATTTTCGGAATCGTGTTTTAAGGATCGTATACCTAACAATTTCTCTTTTACTTCAGTTTTGTCATTCATCTTTAGCTTATATTCGTACCTTCGTAATATATACCCGAATTGAGGATCAAGTTTGGTGAAACGAAAATTGTAAGGGACCCCTTGCGCTCACAATGATGCCCATGTACCGTTCTTGATGGGCCTGAAAAGCTATTTAATGAATTTGTGAGCGCAACTGTTGCCCTCTTAGACGCTGCGCCTTAGATTTGTCTGGCTGAGAAGGGAACTAACGTGGTGGGAATCCTTACGTCCGTCGGATGGTGCCGTTGTTACACTGGAAAACAAATACGGAGTAGGTGAACGGGTAGCATCTAGGTGTAAAATCGTGATTTTATTGCTAAATACCTTAGCCGTAGTAAAGTTCAGAGAAAAGCACGGAGATCTCGAGCCTTAGGGCGGCGGTTCACCTTGGCACCAGTCGATGTCTCCGGGCGCAGAAAAATACGAGTCCTGTTTCTTTTCCATGAATCCGGAGGAGAATAGCATCTTCGGGAATTGGTTGAGGTTAGGACGGCTACTTATGTCTGAACAGGATTAAATGAGCGAACCCAAGTCGTACGAGTTTCTGTCGGGACGTAGGTCAGAACTTGGAGAAATCAGGGCCGCTTCTCGATATTACTATACTCCCTTCAATTTTTTGGGGTCTAATATTCTATGCTGAGGTTAAGTATTTTCATGGACAGAGTATGACACAATCTTTAGAACTAAGCAGTGATAGCAACCACGAGGTCAACATACTAGCGCAACTACTTGTTCAAGTGGCAAGTAAACTTTTCCTGCCAAGTTACTGACCCTAACGTACCAGCAGGACCGTTTTAACCGGACTGCAAATACAAATGCGGTGAAATGCAGAGTATCAGTAGCGCCAATTGTAAGAGTGCAATTTTATGTGGGTAAAAAAATGAAATAAGAAAGGAATAAGATTATTATGAAGGACTTGCATACTAAGGAGTTTACAGCATCTATGTCAAACACTTACATGGGCAAGAAATTAAGGAAGGGGTGCTTCTAATTAGTTATCAAGTGGTAAAAAGGAAGAAGAGTTCCCACAATCATAGATAATGTTATACATGTAAATTAAACACTAGTCTAAGCGGAAAGTAAAGCCACGCGTAAAATCCCTATTTAGAGGTAGGTAGAATTGTTTAGATACCAGTTAGGTACGCTTTGCCGGTGAGGAAGTGTACTACCATAGTATGATATTATCCTCCGAAATGTTAAACTGGTCAAAACAATCAGGCAAATACAAAAATGTACGTACAGTCAAGCAGTTGATAGAAGGTTCAAAAGGATATCTGGAAAAAATCAAGGTTTCGGTTTTCTAGTCACAAGTACCTATAACATGGTTTTCGCTGTAATACTTCACAAAAAGAAAGATCAAAGGGAAAATATTTCACCGAAATACTTTCCCTGTGCCCTGTGGTCTCCATTTGATGAGAAAAAAGTCGTGAAATATTTCATTGTATTCATATATTTCAAAATTCATTGTATATTTCCCTTTTTATCCCTGGCCGAAAATCATAAGAAATCAGAAAAAAAAGAAAAAGACAAATCATAAAACATCATCATCAACTGGGATCATTTCGGTCTTGGGAATATAAATAAAAACCTGGGGCGAAATGAAAAGCGGTAAAATTTGATGAAAAAATGCACGCTGGTTGCCAAGCAGGGATGGGAAATTATTACACAACTCATTGTAAAGAGGTGCGGGTTATAACTATTTACGAAAATACCATGTTAATTAGATTACTAATAAGCCCAAATGATACACGGATAATTGAAATGAGGGGGCGCAGGTTAACTAAGGTCTAATAATACACGCTGTTTTCAACGAAAATGAAGATCATTCAAAATATGTGAGGTGGGAAATGAAGAGAAACTAACCTATAGAAAGGAAAAAGTATCTCGATGTCTTAATTGGTAACCGTGACTAAATTTGTGACCACGTGGTTCGTTAAAATTTCAACAGCGAGTGTTGAAAGATCATGGATTCTGAGGAAAGACGACAGAAGTACATTAAATATTCAATTCGAGTAGATAAAGACAAGATAAAGTAATAGGGGAGGTTATGAACTGAAATTAGAAAGCGCATACGTGGAAATAAATTAGGCCTAAAGGAAGTTACGAAAGGCAGTGGGAATACCTCAGGCTATTTTAAAATGCAAAATGCTGAGTAAACGAAATTCATAAAAACATATGAAATTTTTAGATACCCAGAACAGGAATAGGTTGCGTGGCAGGTTGCAAAGTGGTTTATTTTTCAGTTGCAACTCATGTGAGTCCTAAAGTTGCGTTGCTATTGAATTAATACTTATACAGGGTACTCCTATGAATGATAATTTATCATTGGATCTTTATTTGGACAACGCAGCATTACCATCGTAATTTTGAATTACGATATTATAATGTATGGTATGCAGTTCATAGTGACAATATAAAGCGAGGATTTACGAATGACACATTTCCTCTTGACTTTTGAATCTAATGTCGGTGATGCCGTCATATTTAGTTAAATGCATGTTACGCTCAAAAAAAATATTATGTGGTCGCATGGAATAAATTTCTGCAGTAAAGTTATTACTATTTCATAGATATTTATATGCATGATTGTTTAATATATCTCAGAGTACCTAATAGTATACTGTAAAATCATTATGTGCCCGAATTTTTTCATCGTCGCTGTTCCTCATCTGAGCGCAGCACACGCCTTTAACACTTCATGCATTAACTCAGCCAAAGTATCGGTCTTGGCGCAAATGGATGTTATAATACACGTAATTGAAACTGAATTATTTACTCCGCTAAATTCGAAGGTCTCCGTGATCACTTATGTAAGGGGTATGGATATCGGGTGAAGCAAACGAGCAATAAATTACTCCCGCTCTTATCCCAACGGTCTGACGATGAATGGGCGGGACGGTATCGATAAAATAGAAAAATTAAATGGAATGTAAATATCCATTAGGGATCTCCCATTTTCGCGGGCTGAATAAGCAATGATTAAGTGGCTCAACCGATCCCCGCGAGAGACGCGATTGGCCGGCGCGATGGAAGTGGGCGGGGCGTCATATTTTGCCGGCCCGCCGATATCCCAATCAATCTTCGAGGCGGGGATGAAGGGCTGAAAACTCACCTGCGGGGCGGAAAAAAAAGAGTGTGCTCCCGAGCGCAAAAGCGCGTGATTGTGAACTTTTTTCGATTGCGCGGCATTTGCGTGCGTTTGAATCAATATTGGCCCCGCATGGATCGGGGAGAGATTTACATTTTCTTTGTTCGTTCGAGCGTCACTCTCTCTCTCCACAAAAGCACGCGGTATGCGTCCGGGAAGATGAGTGCCTCTTGCATATTTCACTCGGGGCATCCAGCATTTTTAACACGCATTAATATTGGTGCTAAAATATTCATACATCATTTAAGTGAGCGCTTTTAGGTAATACGCCGTTGGCAAACTCAAAGCGATTATCTCTAAATACAGCGAAAGCATTAATACTCAAAGGAAAATTATCTCTAGTTCGTTTGACATCCATTGCATTTGTTATTATTTTTGTTAGTATTCAGCTATGTTGAGTGGTTACGGGTGATTATTTTCCTTATCATTCCTAATCAACATGAGGGATCTGCCTTATTATCAGTAAAAGTTTATTATATGTGTTTTTATACGATATTTTTCGTACTGAATGCGTCACTCGTCTTGCAAAGTTTAATGTCTTAATGTATGAGTTCAATATTCTAATGAATAATTGTTTCATGAGATGATAATTAATGCCACGTTCCTTTCCAATTGCCATTAATTCAACTAATCAAACATCAACTTCTAAATTGCTAGCACCGTCAAAGTTGCTTACGCAGAGGCGGTGCATACGGCATAATTTTGCATGGTATTCAGCCTCCGCTTTTGCGTGGCACAAATGACTACTCCAAGAGTAACTCATTTTTCAATGAAGCAACAAATGTTGATAGTTATATATAAGAAAATTGGTCGTATTTAGTTCGTAGACAAATAGGTATTGTAATGATCAAGTGAGACAATTTTAAGCGTCGATAGGCAAAACCTCTAAGCAAACCCCAGCGAGATATTATTTTACAAATGGAGAGATACAATCATATAGGGAGTACTTTATTTTTAAGTTATTATTGTTGTGATTTAGGGCCGGAAATATTTCATCTTTTACAAAATTTTTATTTCAAATGGATCTCATGGGAACGGTCTTAACACTACAATCTTCATAAAGTATTAAAATCATTCTTTCAGGCTTTCATTGTAGACTGAATAAATTTGAGTTGTGGTAGTATTTTAGATTATTGCGCTTCGACGGCTAGGGTAATTTTGCACATGCTGCCTACCACTTGCAGACCGGGTCAAGATCACTCGGACGAATAAAGGAGAAACCTCAAAATTTGAACCAATATCAACGATGCTTAAGAAATTCGAGTTTAAATATCTGTAAAAATAACTTCACCACTCATATTGTGATTTGCATCTTCTGATTGGCCATGGCTAGCCGTTGATAAACTCGTTTTGAGTTGGGGAGATCAATGTGTTCATTATTTGTCAGAAATTTCTCCGTGGATGAAGTATTTGTACTGCTGCTGAAAGACTGCGTAAAAATTGACCTTATCCAAGGCATAATACACTATCTAAATAATGATATAAATCACAATTACCATCAGACCAGCCATGGGGTGAAGGAAATGCATGGGAAGAGAACGTTAGAGTTTCGATGACTGCTATACTAGTTGCAAGCATAGGAATGAATAGTGCAGTATCCTGTCAAGCAGCATAGCCAGCTATGGCTATTTCTTTTTAGTTTAAGCAATTGGAAGCTGCAATTTACATTCGGGTCAATAGCAAGGTAGCCGAGCTGAATTCATTCTCTGTCCTCCCTACTCTAAAAAGGATCTGAGAACATCTTCTGTGAACACCCCAGGCTCTCTTGCTCTCCGCTATTGTATGCACCCCCCCCCCCTTCTGCTTAGAAGACTTATAGAACCACACTGGAGTCCAAGGTTGCTCTTAGTGTGCAACACAACCTGATTTATTCCACTGCACTGCAGGTTAGAGAGCTGAGACAACCGGAATTGTAGCTGAAGATGTGACGGTTTTCATTTGATGCACTTCCAAGGTTCCAAATCCAATATATGCTGCGTTGGGCAAAAGAAATTATTTGTAATTTTATGAGGTTTTTGAAGTCCCTTCTTGTTTGATCTATTTTTCCACAGCTTTCCGTTATATCAGCATTAAATAACCATGGTGTTCAACGGTGTCATTATCTGCAGCTAATAGAAAATTTATCTTTCGTCTACATTTTCTTGAGTTTTATGATTGTAACAGATATAATCAAGAATTTTATTTATTTCAACTACCCCGAAAACAGCTCGCAATGACCTCTTACATCGGGTGATAACATTAACAGTAGACGAATACAAACACTCATGTCCTGGATGGAGAAAAATCTACCCAGGCTGGACTCGAACCCGCGACCCTTGGATTGGTAGGCGAGGACGTTACCCCGTCGCCACCAGGGCTGACAAATGAAATCTTTATCACATTTCTGTCGAGGAAAATTGTAAACCTTTTTTGTAATTTCGTCGACTCTCATTATCGTCAGTGCTTCCTCATTTTTCATAGCTATCAAGTTAGAAAAAAGCAACTTAGGACCGAAATTATTTGATTTATTTGAATTTAAAGCTTTTCAATTTTTTCGTGAATTCCAACATGCTTGATTTTAGTGGGTGTATTGGGGAATAAATATGTTGTCAATTATTTTATCATGCATAAAAACGTCCATTCTGAGCGGTACCCGGTAGATTCCCTATTTACCAAACCAAAAACCTTGGGTATCTGGTACATCTACGATGTAGAACACCACCATTACTGAGGATCTTTTTTATTTCATGCGTCCTTTTTACCCTAATAAAATCAATGTAAATGTCATAAGGAGTGGATACGCGAGGTATCTTGATGGCTTTCTACGCTGAGAGTCCGGATTCAGGTACAGGAAGGTGTCATTGAAGTCCAACGTAAAGTATACCGTGCGTCAGATGGCTAGTTATGTGGTAATATGCCTGGCGCATAAAAACAGAGTAATTTCAGATCCATGCTTCTCTTCATCACTCCACCCAAAATTGCAATCCTTCCTAAGTAACTTCTGTATTTAGAACCGATATATGCTGTGGAAAAGTATTCAATTCATTTATTTCATTTATAAAATTTGGGTCATACCTAGTCTATGCAACTATTCTTGTAGCTAAGTTTGAAGAGTTAAAAGCAATTTTCCACTATTAAAAGTTTTTAAAAGACTTCATTATGACCTAGGTTTCAATGTTTCAATGGTCAAAGATGATGTCTAAACATTGAAACCAAGGTCGTGATAAATCTTTTTAAAACGTTTAATTGTGGAATAATGCTTTAAACTCTTCAACCGTACCATGTTGAAATTCAACGCCTTATTGCCTGAATCTTGGAAATTTATTCTTGTATTTCTGCAGACATTTTCATCTTGCTGTAAGTGGCACAACTCACTTTGCCGAGGGCTCTCGACCCATTTACGCGGAAATATCATTATTTCACATAAGTACACTACGGGCAGTTTAAAAGTAAGATGTGAAATTTTTTAAATGAACATAAAAATTTTAATTTATGACTGTTTACAAATCGTCATATCCTCAATTATTGGGTGCATTTACGAGGGAGCTTTTCTGGACTTTTGTTTCAGAGCTATTGAAAAAGCTAATTTTGATTCACGTTACAGAAAAAAGTGATTAGGTACCTTTGATCTTAATACATTCCACCTATGAATCACTTTAGTTCATGATGAATGGGTGCTCAGAAGAGTGTTTTATCAGGAAAAACAATCAGCATGTAACATTAACGGTCTCATTGTAGAAAATTTCAGCATCTAAACGCCTTAAGCATATTTGGAAGTGTATTAGTTCTTCAGATACTGCTGTTATAGCCAACATACACAGACGCAAGTCACTAACCATTATTTGATATTTGTTATATAAAGAATATTGTAGCTAAGTATACAACATTGCGCTATAGGGAAATTTCTTATTTTTTAAGCTGATCTTTATTAATTTTAGTTGGCATAGGGATGGCATCCATAATTCTGGTCGTTATTTTCTTGAAGGTAGCTATTTCTCGGTAACCACTTATCTTCCTTACCCAATTTCTTAACTGGTGGTGGTTAAAATGACACCTTTCCTTACGCCAAGTAATTTTCCAGCCCCATCCTCTTCCTCTTTTATGTTTAAATTCTTTCCAATTCCTGCCCTACTGGACCATAATACCTTTCTCTTAATAACATTTTAGTTTTTGAAAATTTGACTATTTCTTGTGTTGCGGTTTCAAACATTTACGCCCATTTAGCAGTGTACTCTATTCCAAAGATATGCCTTCTTTTCATTCAGAGATGTGATTATTTATAGCAGAAATGTTTATTGACGCTTTCAGTTCTAAAATCCTGTATCGTAAAATATTCTTCACTTCACTTTCACTGTTATTAGTTTAGTTTTATTGTAATTTACCCTTTATCCTGCTAGTTGGAAATAAATTACACTAGAGCTCCTTCGGCGTCCGGCAGACTACCTTTTTACAAGATGCAGTTTCTTATGGAACTCAATAGAAATTTTAGTAGGTTTTAATCCAGTCAAGACAAATAATTACTGGGGAATAGAATAGGAATGTTGTTTTTACTTTTTATTGTTTATGGTAAAATATAAATGGCATAAAATATTGGCGATAATTAAACTTAAATAACTTATTACTAAAATTATTTTATTTCAATTGTTTAGAATTTTTGAATACATCATGCCAAGTTCAATTCTCTAGACAAGTTACATTATTAGCTTTTTGCGTGTTAATCTAACGTACCCTTTAAAATTCCTGTGGCAAATAAAGGTACTTCCTCTTCGTTAAGGAATTATTATTATCATCCAACCCTCGGATATTCTAAGTGCTATTATCACTGTACCCTCTTCAGAATCAGTATTTTCTTCCGAAGCATCCATTTCCCCGTCTAACATCCTATAGAAGCCCTCAATAATGACAACATATTCATACAGGTTGGAGTCTAATACTATTTTTCTTCTTATCATACACGCATTGTGCTTAGCTTTAATGTATTAATTGTTGTGTTCTCTGTGGACACTGTAAGTCCAAGAACAATAAAATTCTTTTTCTTTCTTTTTTCCATGTGTGAACAGCAAAATCAAAAGAAATATATGCATTCATAATACTATTGAAGGGTATTAGCCATGGAAAGGAACCATGTAGCAAAAACCTATAGCCTATTTTGACGGGTTATTAGGTTGAACTATACCTAGGGTATATACGGGTTATTAGGTTGAACTATATCATATTATACTATTCTAATCTGTAACAGTATCAATCATCTAGCAAAGCATATAAGCGTGGCTTGTCCCGCGCTGAATAATTATGTCGCTCGTTTGTCCAGGTAACTGACGTCATTACGATATATTTTATATTGACTTGATTTTGCATCACTGGGGATAGGTTGTTTGCATGTTAAAGGAAGGAGATATAGCGAATGGAGACATTGCAGAATTTAGTGGGCTCCTAACGAAGGGCGTCAATTGGTCTACCGTTATACGTCAAATCCAACTGACAGAGCACTGCTATTAAAGTTTTATTCACATAGACCCATGAAGTGATCATGATTCCACCAAAAAACTTCACCATTTCTAATACTCGAGCCTGGGTTCTCCGCAAGGGCTACCGGAATCTGAAAATCACACCGACCGGAAGGCGTCTGGAATACGCCATGGCACGATATTTCGACAGAATAGAACATATTAAAACAAAATACCATTCCTACATTTAAACTCATTTTACTATTGGAAAATGAGTGACTTATTTTAATGATGAACTAAATCTTTCTCTTGTGTCATATATACAACTTTTGAACAGCAATATTTATATTGTACGAGACGTTTCACAAACGCCATGGACTTTTGCACGCAACTTTTAGGGCTTATATCTATGGTCTGAGTCATATAAGCATCAGTTCTTGTGTTCCTATCGGTTTTCTTATGGTATCCATCCATCCATCTTTGGCACTACAGCCCAGTTCGAGTCTTGAACCTTGAGTCCGCCTCTAGAACTCGATCTCATTCCTTCCTATTCAGGGTATCCACCTTCCAGTTCTTCGTTCCAAGTATTTACTTTGCGTCACTCTCCACCTTGTCCGCCCAAATTTTCCTGGGTTTCCCCACTGTTCTCTTTCCTTCTATCTTCCCTCTGAATATTTTCTTCACTGCCCTATTCTCATCCATCCTCTGCATGTGCCCAGACCATCGTAGTCTCTTGATTTTGTTATGCTTACTTCACCGAATAATTGGTACAGCTCGTTATTATACCTTCGCCTCCAGTGTCCATTCTCTTCCACTGGACCGTATATTCTTCGTAGTTTTCGTATTCTTCTTTCAAATACATATAGCATATTTTCTGAACTCTGCATCAGCGTCAGTGCTTCTGTGCCATATTTAGCCACTGTGCAGATTTGTGTTTTGAATAGCGTTGATTATTTTGCCTGTGTATGACTCTTGATTTTAGCAAGTGTATAAGTGAATAGTATGTCTGGTTTTACAGTATTACTCTTCTCTTTACTTCGGTCAGCTCCTCATTCTCTTTTGTTATCGTTGATCCGAGGTACACAAAACTATGTACGCATTCTACATCATGGCCTCCAATGTGAATACTTTGCTTCTACTGTTTCATTCTGGATTGTAGAATGGCTTTTGTTTTGTTGTTATTGATCACAAGTCAATTTATTTTGCTTTTTCCTCCAGTTTTTTGTATGTTTCCCTCGCAGCTCCTTCTGTTTTGGTAATTATGTTCAGATCATCCGCATATCCCACTATCGGGCTTAATTTGTGTATGAGTGTGGCATCGTTATCTGTCGGCAGCTGCCTGATGACGTATTAGTGCTAGCTTAAGTAGCATAGGTGCCAGTCCGTCTCCTTGTTTTAGACCCTGTTTTGTTATGAACGGGTCTGTTAATTCCCCCTACGTTCTCACTCTTGGTACTGAGTTTCTCATTGTCATTCTAGTAAGGCGAGGTTTCTGACGTATACCAAAGCTTTGCATTATGCTGTATAACTTCTCCTTGTCAATGCCGTCATTTTCCTGTTTGAAATTCACGAATATTCGGTGTGCATTAATGTTAAATTCCCAGCATTTTTCCGGGATTTGCTTCATGGTGAATAATTGGTCTGTTGTCGATCTGCCTTGCCTAAAGTCCGCATGATATTCACCTAAGGCTTTTTCTACTATGGGTGATAGCCTTCCTCTGAGTAAGTTTGTGAAGATCTTGTAGGCTATGCATAAAAACGATATGTCTCTGTAGTTCTTGCATTCCATCTTGTCTCCTTTCTTGTGTATGGGGCATATCACGCTTACTCTCCACTCTTCTGGCATGGCCTCTTTTTTCCATATTTTGTAAATCAGTTTCCATAATCCTCTGTGCAGTTGATCCCCACCTTATTTAAATATCTCGGCTTGTATTCCGTCTATCCCCACTGCCTTGTTGTTTTCTCTTCCTTGTTTCTTATGGTATCCACTTTTACGAAAATGCATCGTGTATATCTTAAACAGAATCAAATTAATCGATTGTGGCGATACTTTGTGGAAATTGGAGATAGAAATCATTGTCACAGAAACAATTTTGTACCGTGTTTTTGTGACAATGATTTCTATCTTAAACAGAGTATTCTCCTTTACCTTTATTCCTTTCGTAAATCTTTGAGATTGGATATGTAAATTCATCCTGGGTTGGCCACTGGGTGATGTTTTCCATACCTCTCATTTAATGAGCTTCTTCAATGCGAATGCTGTGGAAAGAAGACATGGGATATAAAATATTTTCTTACCCATTTTGATGCATTGTTTTTTCCATCACCGGCTATATTAATTTTCGCTGTACGATTTTGACCGAAATGAAGGATAACCTGTCCATCTTTAAACACTTTTCTCCTGTTACTCATAATTTTTAAGAAAAACTCCAAGTATACTGATTCAAGTGTAGGTATTCTATTACTTTAAGACCGCGAAAAATGTTTATTAATAGAGTTCTTTCAAAATCTCCACGTCTTAATTTTCCTTCTCCATGTTATGTAGATAAGAGTCATCGGCTGGGATAGATTTGTTTCTGCACCCTGTTCATTTTATTGGCTTTTATCTTTCTGGAAGAGTGATAAATTAGCTTTTTGCTAAGTACGTTGGCCTTAGGTTTTGTCTGTGGGTAATTTTACCTTTGCTTTAATTCCTCCCAATCCAAAATTACATTAGAAAAATTACATTGCTTCATGCAAAGTGAGCGCAAACGAAGAGCCAAAGGAGATCATGTCACGGATTTCATGTTTATGCACTGAATTGGTGCTGTAACAGCTGAAGCCAAAGATATATTTCACTACTTGAGTTAGATGACAATTCACACATCGTGTATTTCAGATTCCTATAGGAGCTGGTTGTCTGGAGAAATTTGGGCATCATGTCAAAACCGCAAAATCTATTTTATAATATATGTTTATTTAATACAAGACTCCTTTATCATAAAAATAAAAGAGTCATTAGTGGGTACTTTTCTCAAAACTCACATTATTTTTGCGATATACTCACTTTAATACCATTGATGACATCGACGTATATGTATCAAAGTGTGTACATACAAAATCCTTTTATGGAGATTCTATATTATTACTTATATTCTACTGATATAATGTCTTGCTGAGGGTAAAACTTTACATTCTCTTCAATTGTGTACCAATCAGCATGATAATATTTTCTTAAAAACTGACTGAGTAGTTCCGCTTTACTCGGGGAAGGAGGAATACTATCCTAGGTCATCCACCACAAAAGGCCCAACTTTTTGGAAGATGTCAATTATTTGGTTTACCATTAGAAGTACTTTTCTGAGGTGGTTTTCGATGATTACAGGAGTTCCCTCCTAATTCTACTCTTTCTAAAAATGTTGAGAGCTTTTTACTCAAACAGTTCCCTTACTCTGGTCACTATTCTTGCTACCTCCTTCATTTAGAAGGTCTATATTATTTCTCGCCTTCACCGATTTTTCAACTTTCTACCATCTATGACTACAGTCGGAAATCCATTGTTCATTATTATCACCTCTATTTCCATACCTATATCCCACTCCAACGCATGGTTTCTTTCAACAGCCTTCTCTTCTCACCTAACTCTTCGAGCACCTATTCTTTTATCAACATTCTCAACAGAAACGTATAATATGTTTCCAGTTCATTCATTTACGGAATAAATTTCAGCTACTGCTGGTTGGTTTGGAGCGTTAGAGAAATTCCTCTCTGCCTCACCTCTAAGGTGCATAGTGCATAGTACCGCTGAATACCTCCTAACAAGTTACTTGTGAAAATCATGATCATGTGAAATATTTTTTTGTGTAAAACTTTATGTGTAAACTAATAACGATTAAAATATAAGAATTCTACGAAGCGACAAAATATTGCATTTTTCTCTGAATATTTGGATTTTTCTTTTTACACCTGGATTGCTGCGGATGCGCATTGGCCAGGTCCTTATGGTTAGTGCTTATGTAATTCGTTTTTTGATAATTCTAAGTATTATCTCACTAATTAACAATAAAAATACAGTGTATTTATATACTTTCACACCTAGGTTAATTTTTAGTTTGGCCAGATATTCCCAGTAACTGTTTCCTATGTGATTCGTGGCATAGGTGAGCTTAATATCATTAACAGTTCAACATCTACTCCTTGAAAAAGAAATATTACCTGTTGTAGCGTTTATAAGTTGTCGTATCAGACGCTAAGCACTTGCGCAGCGGCTTATGGCGGTTTGAGCGAGATAGTTCCCTAGTCATAATGGAGACCATATTTAAATTTTCTTTTTCGTTTCAGCGACTGTAAGAAGTATGAAATAAAAAACTCCGTACGGCCAAAAACCCTTCAAAGCAGCAGGTTTTTTGCGATTCCGTTAAAATTACTGGTGTGAGTAATATATTACTTTTTATAAATAGTTGAGAAAGCATGCAATATACACACCGTTAGTTTTTTGACGAAATCTAGGTGCTAGAAGTTCCTATTTTCTTCAATATTCTCCCTCTGGAGCGTACAGCCATAATCTATCCCATGTAAAACTGCTTATATTTTTGGCAAATTGCTCGAAAAGTAGTTCATAAAGGGATAGATATTTTGATATCATTGGAAAGATGAGAGTTTTCTTTAAAATGAGAACAAATTCATCAAATTCTAGGTGAAGTGATTTTCTCTCAAACTACCTTAACGCTATGATTAGATCATATCCAATTTATACTATGCCCAAGAAACAGACGTGCAAAAGCTCGAAGATAAAATATTGGTATGGATGATTTTTATTATGAATGCCATGTCGTTCATGTAGGTTTTCCATCACTAATTTTTTTTAATTCTTCAACTTGTCTTAAACATATTGCAAAGCCCTTAGCGTTGAATTAAAAACAGGAATACGAGATATTTCTGCTTACGTTGGACACACATCTCAAATTCATGTATTTTTTTACATTTGTCAGTGCACCGAAAGATACAACATACCTACCTGATAATCGGTAAATTAACTGTAAATAATAGTTGGTCAGCCAATTGGTCGAAATCTGCATGAAATGCAAAAATAGCTCGAAATCTGAGCAATGGAGAAATGAAATGAGATGCACATACATTTTCATATAACATGTATAGCTGAAATTTGTAACCTCAATTCCTTCCTAAATTATTTACTCGTGTAATGTTTCACCTATATTTTCAGCAATGATTTATTTTAAAATTTTTTCTGGCGTTTAACTTTTGAACAGCTGATATATTTTTCTAATTTCTGCATTAAATATTCCCCAATAAACTTTCTATGATAACACATGTTTTTTTCTTACCGTTTTAACTGTCAGTTATATTTTTTCATTAATGCTCTTAATATCAGAAAACAAAACGTTAGGATTATGTCAAAGGCGGGGAAATCAAGAAATGGGAAAAGTAGGGGTAAATATCATAGGCTTGTAAGAAGGTAAGTGGAAAGCTAACAGTGGCAACTGGAGTGGAGGCTATAACGTGATATGCTGCGGAGGGAGTAAAAGTCATTCCGCAGTTGCTTTTTAAATCAACAGGAAGCTGGGTAGAGTGATATGCAATACAAATGAGGCAAGTGATAGGATGAAACACGTCTAGTCGATAGCCTATCCGACGAATCTAGTTATAATTAAACCGTAAATTTGCATTCCAGTAATCATGGAGAAGAAGATGAAGATGGCGTATACGATCAGCTGGAGGAAATAATGTGCTGAACAAAGATGAAAGTAATAAGCTTGTCGCAATGATGAATGGAAATGAGGTGATGGATGAAGGATAAAATGGGAAAGAGGAAGGGGATTGTGAGCTAAGAAGGAGAAATGACCGAGGCTAGAAAGTATTCTGCAAACGTAATCACAAATTATTTAGTCAAACATCTCCCTAGGCATTGATATAGTGGGAAAAGACTATATCATATATAAACATATTACAGATAGACTATATTATGGTTAAACAACAATGAGGTAATGTGTTTAGAAAGGCAAAGTGAGGTCAAGTGGATCCCAGTATTTTTTTCTTGGCAGTAACTTTGGATAATCATGTATTGTAGGTAGCTTACTCAAATGTTTTTTCTTTCCATATTTTAGTGACTGGTTCTTGCATGTTGCACAGAAATTCAGATGCTAGGTGTAACTTTGATAAATGGTTAAATGTCTTGAGGTCCACTAGACCCGAAGGAATAGTTCAAGGACATTTACGAGACATTGTTTTAAAAATGAATCTCGATGGTTTTCTCATTTCGTTTGGTCAATGTATGGCAAATAATTTTATTTGTCATTTTAATAATTAAAAATGTCAGCCTATAGGTATGACAAATTTATTTTATAATCAATAACGGATTAAAAACTTCTTTCATTTTCATCCGCTGTTTTCGTTTTACCTTCAATGCTCAGCTTTAGGTGTAAAATCATAAGGAATGACAATTCTTTCTTATGTGTACAGAGTGTAGCCCAACTGAATCACAGTTCTTTGGTTTTTATCATTCTGATTCATTAATATAGACTTTAAAAATTATTAGAGATTGGTTGGAGATATTGTAAAGGAGAATGGATGTGTACCGCAAAGACTGTGCTTTTTTTAAGCTTTAGCCTGTCTAGGATGGGCTATATAACCGACGTAAGACAGACCGGAAGAACAGAGGATGAGACCAACTCGAGACGTTTTTTGACTAAACACTTTTTATTGCTTGGACTTTTCAATTTTTTGAGGTTCAAAAGACGTGCAGCACTACAATCTTAAAAACTGGTCTACTGAGTTTGGATATGTCTTGTGCTGTGTAGGTACCATGTCCCGACAGAGATTCCTCTACATGTCGTCGGGACTGTGTTTTAATTGAAAAAACCGCTCAAATCATCACAAATTACTGAAATTCGAGAAGATTTGACTGATAATGGTAATGGAGAGATCATATGAAAACTATGCTGTGGACTTGAAGCTGCTCGGATTCCTATTCATTGTCCATTTCCTATGTACACGAGATGAAAGCGAGATAAGTATGGAATGATATTTGCTTTCAAAATTGTTAGACATTAGTGAACTTCTTCGCTAGTTGATGTGAATTCTCTATGGCGTACTGGACCAAGCAGGAGTACACTCCATGGACACTTTTGCTGCAATAATGATGACGCAAAGATGAACCACCCATTCAAGATATATTATCACTCGCGGAGCTGTATCTGCAGCTGCTCGTTTTAAAGATGGAGTTGCGCACCATACTTAGCCACTAAATTAACCCACGAGTGGAAGCGCAGGTATTCATAATGAGAACGGTCACGTGGATGACATATGCCACCCACATTATTATTAGCGCTTTTATCCTAAATCAGGTTGCATAGTACTTTCAAATGTCTATTCCGTGTCTAAGGAGCTGATAAACATGACTAGTATGAAAAATTTATTACACTGGTTGTAACATCGCTCATTCAGAGAAATCTTGTGAAAAACATTTTATTGTGATAATTTTACAAACTGAAAAAAAATTTTGAAGTGTGGAAAACATTAATTTGGATCAATTAGCTAAGCATTAACATAGTTGATACAAACAATACACACAGTTTTGGCTTTATTAGCTCCCGTGGAAAGACTTCAATAAAATCATGTTTCTCCACTTTTATCTGCCCTGTATTGGCAGAATATATACAAAATACATTGATAACACCAAAGTTTAGCAGATAATAAAAAATACAGTGGGCCACCGATGAGTTTTTCTTGCAACACTGTTATATGCACATAATCTAAAATATCTACCTCAATATTAGTATGCCATAAAAGGTGACTATATCTGGTTCCTTTTTTTTCCTGCTTTGTCAATCTTGTCATTATCACGCATTTTGGAAATATAGCAATGTAGCTTTGTTTTTTAATTCACAGTATGATAATAACGTATTCAAATCTTTGAAACCGAAAATGAGGTATTTAGTATTCTTTGATTGAATGATAAGAATATTTTCCGGATTTCACTTTTGTTGTTTCGTAAACTGCTAACATACGTTTTTTTCTGGCAATTTCTGTTCCAGTGGAATGATGAGAAACCAGTTGTCCCCGGCGATATTACGGCCGCATCCATGAATAGGATTATTAAGTCTCAGGAAAATATCTTGGGCTGAGTTACTTTGAGTGAATGGCTCTTCCGGCTGCTTCCTGCAACGGATTTATAAAATAATTTTATATACAGTTAAAGAATCAACTAAAGCAAATATTTTCACTTCGTACATGGCCGGCATACTTGGTAAAAAAATTGACGAAATGAGCAATTCCCACAGAAAGCTAGGAGCCTATCATCAGCAGTAAGAAGATGGCTTGGAGAATAATTATTTTGAATATTTTCAAGGCAGAGGTCCAATAAATCTCATGTGAGTACCAATTTGTTGAATATATTTGCAATCAAAATAGAGACAGCGCGATAGAAAATGAAGTCTCCTTGAGTGAATCATCGCCAGGTGGTAAGCTTCTACGACACACCCATAACAGTTACCCCAGAGTCAATAAACGTTGACATTTCAATTGTGTCAATTTTTTCGGCACATCTTTTGCAATAAAAGTTACTTTATATTTTTAAATTTTCGCATTGGTGTTGTCAGTGAGCAAATTATAATCCCCTCATCCAAAAATAAATGAAAGGATTCAGTCTGACTTTATGCACTTCTAGCTAGATATTTCGTTCCGGGAATCTGTGACACAATGCTGTGCATTCGTGTTCCGCCGCGAAACACGTAGTTTGGTACTCATCTAATTTGTCACGTTCTCCTTTTCAACGAAATATTACGATGACCTCTCACCTCCACCATGCTCAGATTCACTTGAAGATTCCTCTGAATTCTTCCCTTCGGAATGTGATTCTTCAACATCGGTCCACAAATGTCACCATCCGAGTAGTTAGACTCTTCCAATTCTTCCGCCCAAATCTCCTCTTCCAGCCATTTCTGGATGTCACTCGGTCTCATTGTCCTTATCTACAATACGTTTGTTAATTTATGGAGGTTTGGTCATGTCATGTATACATGTTCATTTCATTATATTTTTAAACAAAATTTTAGCTTGGTTTTCCATTTTGGTTTTGTTTATGATGTTGATATTGTTACTAAGAGGAAAAGTTTGTTTTCGTGTCACCATTGTCGCAGTAAGAAAGTTAATCCTTCGAGGTAATAAATTTATGTTTGAAAACTTTTTTATCTTTGTAGTATTATAATTATTACCAACTGCATTCCTTACATTGTACTCTAGCCCTGCAGGAGCCTTAATAAAAAGGCGAAACGTTGGCGGAAAAAGGAAGTTGAGTTTTTTAAAAAAGACATGACCAAACTTCCATTAATTAACAAATGTATTAATACAAGGTGTGATCAAAAAAAGACATGGACTGATTTTATTCCGCGCAAACCGTTCAACGGATCAAAACGAGACACAGTGCGCCATCTAGCTACACATCTGACGACTAAAACGAGAGGTGTTGCGTTTGTTTACGTCGAGTTGTTACGCAGCAGCAGCGGTACGTGTCTTAACCTGTTCGTCGCCCCGTGCAACGGCAGCAATGAAGGAGCTAGAGGATTAGCGTTTGTGCGTGAAATTTTGTTTCAAACTTGGCAGAAGTGCTGCGGAGACATTTGGAATGATTCAACAAGCCGACACAGAGTTTCTTAAAACCATCGTAACCGGTGACGAAACCTGGGTTTACGGTTATGATGTTGAGACAAAGGCCCAGTCTTCTCAGTGGAAGGGTCATCATTCTCCGCGACCAAAGAAAGCTCGCATGTCCCAGTCCAATGTGAAGGTCATGCTGGTGTGTTTCTTCGATTGGCAAGGGTTGATTCATTACGAATACGTCCCTTAAGGTCAAACCGTCAACAAAGATTTCTATTTAGAGGTTATGAAGAGGTTGAGGGTCGCAGTGAGCCGAAAGAGGCCGGGCATGTGGAGAAACAATGCATGGCGTTTCCACCACGATAACGCGCCGGCTCACACGGCGCTGATCGTGACAGAGTTTTTCGCCAAAACTAGAGCTTCCGTGATCCCGCAGCCATCCTACTCTCCAGACGTGGCTCCATCAGACTTTTTTTTGTTTCCAAAGTTAAAATCAACCTTGAAAGGACGTCGATTCGACTCTATTGCGGACATGAAAACTAATTGTACGGCGGACCTGAAGAGGATCCCTAAGGCGGCTTACCAGGCAGGGTTCGAGAGCTGGAAGAAATGTTGGCAAAGGTGTGTCGTCAGCCAAGGCATGTACTTTAAGGGCGACAAGTTCGATTAAGCTGTATTCGTCGAAATAAACAAGTTATAAAATCACTCCGGTCTTTTTTTGATCACACCTTGTAAGTGGTCAATAACCATTCAATGAACTTATCTACAATGCAGAGAATCTTATTCATGTTGTTCAACAAGTAATGAATGAAAGCTAAGTGAGATTTAATTTTTTTTAATACTTGCCTAATTGGTCGCTTGGATGACACTTGTCACAGCCACCTTTTATGCGCTAGAAAAACTCCTACGCTTAACTTTGAGGGAAATCAAACCGCCTCCAGTAAATGACGTTCTTATGTTAGTAGTAAAGTAACAGGGACCTCAGTGACGCCACTTTAACTGTTATTATTTGGCAGGTAATTTAAATACCCTGGAAGAATATTGTCATTCACGTGACTACTCAAGGGTTAGACTAAGACAAGAATGATTGAAAACCGTTCAGTGGCAACGCTTAGTAATGAAAAGAGAGGATGTTCGAACTTAGAACTAAGATCAAGGGAAAATTGGCACATAAGGAAAATTTAAATAAGGAAATTAAAAATATATTTGTATGAAGCAAGTGCAAACCTGGTGTTACAGAAATTACTGTGAATGTATGTGTGGCGAAATAGTAACCATGTAGGTTTGGAATTCATGAGTAACCCTACGAATTCTTGTTTATTCTGACAATTGATAACTTTGTTCTATCAGAAAATGCAAATTACGCAAGGAATCCTGAAGGAAGCACTTAAAGCAAATAGGGAATGGTTGCGGTGTCAGGCATATTGGAAATAAAACTCATCGCGCATTTGAGCAATTGGAAATTTTTTTTTTTAAATTGAGGGTAAACAGTAGAATAAAATAATTAAATGAGTCACAACGGTCTTAAACAAAAGCATGATTTTATGAACACAACATACTACAAAAGTTAATACAGCTGCTGATACAAAGATTCTTATTTTAGCAGAAGATATTTAGAAGTCTTAGTGGAACGTTACCAAAATAAAATATATTTATTAACATTCACATAAAACCTTTTTATTATTCCGGAAAATTTGTCTCCCTTGTTTACTACATAATATTTTGCTTATCTTCAATTACCGCCCTGGTATGATTGGTTGTTGTCCTTTCATGGGAAAGCAAATATCCATTGTCAGCTAAACACGTGCCTGATGCCTAATATTCTTTTTCTCATTTTACAGTGAAAGCTTCAAGAACTCTAAATTCAGACAACGTGCCATTGGAGGACTTTTCGTGGTGGATAGCAGTTGCACGAGCATAAAGAATAAAACTACGGGCTTGACCTTTGGTAAGTTCATTTGTAAAACATTTTTAGTACAGGATTCATTAGAAAATATAGTGTTATGATGCAATTATCCATCGTGTAAAAACGATTATATCTTCCAGTAATGCGAAAAATCTTTTCAATCCAGGCGAACCTATACGTTAATTAGGTTTTTTTTAAATACAAGCTGAGGCTTTCAAATATTGTGGTGAGAGGAACGTACCACGGGCTCGAAGTTTACCCCGCGACGCAGCGAGCGCGAATGGGGATAAAGCTGCTGCCGATATCGGTCTGAACGGGCCGAGCACGCTGCTCTAGCTGCATAACTCAATGTCATACAATTTTCTAGTCATTGCGATTGCACAAATGATGTGGTACTCAGTCACACTCACGGGTGCAATGATGTACACCTAAGAGGGTGAAATTCATTGTAAAAAAAATCATTTTACTTGACCGGGATAAGTAAAATGATTTTTTAAATTACGAATTTCACCCTTTTTGATGTACATCAATGCCTTACGCCAAGCGCTTCATCATGGCGGTAGTTCGCGCTCAAAGACTGTTTTTTTTTCCCTGAGTGGTACTTGAGGAATTTTGCTTGGAAGTACTTGATGTCCTGGCACAATGAATGACGTCATAAAGGCACTCATACGATCATTAAACTTGCACGTTCGTGCTATAAAAATGGCAATTTGTCAAATATATGACTATATTTTTAAAATTAAACGTGATGAATCAGCATCTTATTGGTTCTGCAATGAGAAAATACCAAAATATGACCGCTCCAGCTGTGAATAAGAGGTTTTCTACTCGCCAGAATTAAGGTGTCCCTTGCACCACTTTTTTCGGCATCGAATGAGATATGCTTTTTATGCTGCCAGCATAGTAGTGATCCCTTAAAAAGTGCTTTTGATCGGGCTTGTTTCTCACCTATAGAACTTCACAGGAAGCGTGCCTTTATCTAGCTCATCATTGTTGAATCCTTTTTAATTCAAGGATTCCTTGCTTCCTTTACGTGCAACATGAGTAATTTTTCCTATCTTTGAACGGTATTTTTATGTTTAAATTTCCTGTCATAGGTTTTAAAATATGATTGAATTGCAACGTTTACTTTGGATATGTTACGCTGTGATATTTATTCGTATTTCCTCTAGAAGACATGTATATTCATATAATTACTCCTTTGTACCATACAAAATTGAAAGGCTCTTGAAGGCAAATTCGTTCATCTGTAGACAACGTCCTGTTTGTACCATGTATTTTTTGCCACTACGCTTAAAATTTCCTTTAGCTGTCTTATAAGATGAGCTTTTGTTAATACAAAATTCTTTAGCAGCAGTGAATAATCTTTGGTTCTTTTTGTGTGGTTTTTCAACTCACTGAATTGGCTTGAAATTGTGAACAGGCTGATGCTCATTTATTATTATCGTGCGCATGCATTATTTTTAATTTGCATATTATTTCAAGTTTTAGTGATCTCAATAAAAGATAGAAACTTGAATAAGAATATAGAGTATTCTGGTAGTTTACTTTGTTGCATTTTATTGAGACACGTGTGGATGAGGGTCGTCGGTAGAAACGTCAAACAAAAAATGATTACTCAGAAAAAAGGCACCAGTTTATTCTTAAAATTAATACAAATATTGCGGGCGATTGCGAGCCAAGGAAAGGGACAATAACCGGGAAGGGAAGGCGTGCGCGGTACCTGTGCGAGTGGTGATCCGGTAATCTGGTGGAAGCAGCGTCGGCTCGTCTCTCCCTTGAACGCACTCCCCGTCGTCCTCACATGAGGAGTTCGTGGAAAGAAATCCGCCCGGGGTCAGGGTGTGTGTCCCTTTTTTTATCTAGCCCCCATAAGGCTAGCCCCACAGGGCAGTACAAGACAGTCCTGTTTAACAGGCAGGGTGCCTATGTGCCAAGCGGTGGCGGTGGAATCCACCCGCACTCCGCACTCTTCCTTTCTCTCATTCCTTGTGGAGAAGGCCATGACGTCATGGACGGCTCATGATAAAAAATGTGAGAAATAATGGTCAGTTTTAATGGTATATGGCAAAAACGTTAGTAACTAAAGAACACCATATTGCTAGTAGAAGCGAGTATAACCACTGCTGCCTCTCCGTCAAATTTTCAGCAGGAATTTTACTCAATGTTGGTTTCTATGCCATTGCTAAGAAGAACGACTTCACACCATGGGAGTTATCATTCTGTCTTGAAACCTCCTGTTTTCTTACTACGGTCACATAAATATTTGTGAACGAAAGATTTGAGGGTATCAAACCTGTTGATTAGTGTGTTTTTTAGTAGCCCTTACCTTGACCTCCCTCGTCATCAGTTTTGTCTACGTGCCCTCCATCATCTGCCTAAAAAATCTCCCCAAATCTTCTGCCACTCCGCATGTCATCCAAAATTTCCAATTATCTTCTTTTTTCCTAAGTAGTATACTAAGTGCTCAAACTATTATCAGCAGCATGCCCTCATCTCATAGTACATTTCATATGTTCATTGAATTTTCCCGTCTTCTCCGCATTCCTTTTATCTCTCTCAATTATCTATCCTCACGCACGGTGTCCAAAACATCCTCGTTCGTGATATTCACTCTCCAGGTCACTTTCTCCATTCCTTACCAATCCAAAATCTCCAAAGTCTGAGTAACTTTATTTGCTTTGAAGACAATGTTTCTCATTTGTACAAATCCATGCTCCATTTTAGTTTTTCCATTGCTCTTCCCATGTTTCTGCATGGCAGGCAAGGGCAACTTTTGTCCACCGGGTCAGACCTGGCCATTTGATATTTTCATGGGACCCGAGCGTTGTATCAAAACTGCTATGGACATTATCATTTGAGTTATCACATAGCCCGGCCCCCTGATCAAAAATGGGTTCCCCAATGGTGCCTGTTCATCAACGAAGGTTTCCTGGATGCCTACTCAATGCGGTTACTCCTTAAACATTGAAATCTTATTTCGCATTTCGGAACCGGAGGTTTGATTCAAAATTATGTCAGATACGAATAGGTACACTGTTCGTATGAATTTTCATCTAATGGACTGTTTATTCTTCCTAAAAGTATTTTAGTTTTAGTTAGGATCCTTATTTCAACTAAGCTTCTATCATGCATTGATAAATATAAGTAACAGTGTATAAGTCTTCACGGATTTTCCATCGGCTAAGTAATTCAATTGCTGAGTTTGCAGAAACTCTCCATATTTATGGCCATTTTAATGTGGACCGTTGCATGAAGATTGATGAAATGGCATGTATACTTTAAATTACCACAATTATTAGCCTTCATCCTTCAAAATCGATTTTAAATTCTAAGATACTACATGTATGACTGCGTGTACGCTCTGTTAACATTTATTAAGCATAAATATTGTCAGTGCATATCTAGTTGGTTCATGATTGATTAATTTGTTTAAAAACATCGTAGAACGTCTTATTCTTGTAATCTCATGTTAGCCCGAAAATTTTCTCAGCTATTAACGAGACGATGGATTCCTTGTTATTTATACTTTGCTTACAATGTTTTGTTTTTTACACATTCATATAAAAATTTACGTGTTATATGATATTCACCATTCAATTCCTACGCAATACCCTAGCTACCAATGCATAATGCTATATGGTGATCTTAAATCATATTTACTTTACATTATTATGATTTCAAGGGTTTATTTTTACATTATGTTTTTTAAAGCATTATTTCTTTCTAAAACCTCTAAAAATTTATTGGAAGCTATTTGAGATTATATGAGATGATTAATCTGTATGAGATATTAAATAATGCCATTTATAACAATTTTGCTCTAGTGAAATGTAATCGTAAAATTAAATTGTATTTAAGCCTGACTAACACACACAATTTCTGTAATCATACTTCCATATAATTTGATATAGTAAATTCAAAGAAAAAAAACTAAAATTAATGCTACAGTTATAAAAATTATTTTTACCAAAATGGAAGTAATTTTCATTTTTACATAATTCTCGATATAAGCACCATATTTGTGATTCAAGGCGTTGAATACGTAATAAACAGCTACTACGAAAATACATTCGCTGTCAATAATAAGTTAAGCATCCAAAAGTGTTTCCAAGTCATTCATGGTATGCCCACCAGTAGTTTTTCCAAATAAGTTGTTATTCCAAATCCTATTATTTAACTTTATGCTGAGCTTCAATTCTCCTTTTGTAATATAGCACTTTTTAATTATCTTTTAACTTTTTGCCCTGTGTATAGCAGGAAAAAGTTAACTTTCTCATTCGTTCCCAGGCAATAAAAAGTGAATGAATAAAATCTTATATATTAAGCAATTAATAAAAAGTTTAATCACTATAAAGTTTTCCAGATTTAAATTTATTTGGAATGGGATATCATATATGAAGCTCAAATGTGATGAACGCCTTCAAGTACTTTGTCAACTATGGGCTCGAATTGCCAGAATCCAGGAATGCGATGGCGATTGACCCGACATTTAATTGCATAGAGCGAGTCACATGCTGTTGGTATTATATTACATTAAAATATCATAAAGTTAAAAATATGAACAAAATCTATTCTAGACAGCTTTACCCGGCAGTAAAATAATATATTATTTGAAATGCAGCGAAGAATCAACTAATTGGTTCTAATTGGTTTTTCAAAGTTTTTCCAAGTTTTACTTCTTCTATAATACTTTGACCGGTCAATCTAATTTCTGCTTTATTCAATATTTTCATTTACCCCGTGGATCTTCATTGACCTCTTTAATTCTTTTTGACCTAACTTGACATTTCGTCATTATCTAACTTTGATCATCTCTCACCATAAAAGAAATATAAAAATATATTTAAAAATCACCCCGCCTATAGGATTCTTTTACGAGAATATGCAAAAAAGTGCACACCATTCCCACTCATATTTCTTCACCGTGGCGGAAATGTTCACAATCTTAATACAGCTTTTGTCCTTCCATATCCCTAAGCGACTGAAAATTCCCTGACAGGTGTCATAAAGGAATAAAATATGTGAAATCGCCTCGAAAATGATGTATTTTCCAGTGTTAGATGTACATTGATCATTAATGGATGGACTATGAATTAATTAGGCAGACCTCGGAGGAAGCGGTGGAATAAATTTATTGTGATAGCTCTTCATTCGCACGTTCAGACTCTCAAATTAGTAAATTTTTAACCAAATAGGAAATGATTAGAATAGTGCCATATTTTTACGTAAATGGGATTAGCTGTGTATTCTATTGGTTTTAATATATGAAACGACTTCAAAAAATGTTATTTATTTTTCAGGTGTTTACCAAAGGAACGCGAAGCAATGTTTCGTTTACATTTCGGCTAGAGAAACATAAATTGGTAACTGCCGTTCATTTGTCATATGTCCCTACAATCTGAATTCTCTGTATGACCGAAACATAATAAATGACAGAGTATCCTTAGTGACTGAGAAAATGATAGCGGTTGATTACCTTCACTTACCGTTTGACTCACACACTGGATATGTGACTAACTAAGGAATTAATACTCGTCAGAGTCATTTGTATGGGCATCAGGGTTACTGTTGAGCAAAGATCGATATGAGTATGTCGTGGATAAATCTCAATCTGTAAATTAATCTAGACGGGGTGTTTTTTTATTCTAAACTGTTCCGTGTGCAACACATCAAAATGTTCCCGTTTTACGAGCCCCTTATTCACCTTTGCGACCATCCTCCCTCCTCCTCCTTTTTCCTTGCTGAGCAAGCCTGCAACTGCCCCATCGTTTGCAGCCTATACCTACCCATCGTGAAATTGTTCAAACTGCGACTGGTGCAGGTTGTCGGAATTTGGTCACATTTTAAGAGCACCAGAAGCCCAATCAGCGAAAAATCACCGAACCTGGCAAGCCTGCCCAGGACAACAATTTTGCAAATTATAATTATGAAAACAGTTTATAGAAAATTAGGCTGTATTTAGAGACAATTTTTGAGTATTTAAAACACTTATCATACTAATATATAAAAATTGAATGGTGTCAGTCTGTCTGTCCGTCGCTCAATCACGCAAACACTACTGAACCGAATGAGCTGAAATTTTGTGTGTAATTAGAAAATGTATCGGGATGTAACATGGGGTATATTAAAAATTTCTCAGGGCCCCCAAAGGCCCCATCTGGGGGTCCCTTGTGGTCCATGCTAAGCATTGGGTTCGGTGCAGTGGTTTTCTTTTTGATTTTAAAAATTACTTTCACCATAGATAGAGTGATGGATTTTTTTTAACGGATGGCTGGACAAATGAAGTTTCTAATTCTTTCAATCGATTTTCTTTTATGCTTCGTAATTGTCTGAATATCACCTTTTTTGCTGAAACTTTTCACATTTTTCTCTGAAATCAACAATAGCATATTTCCTTGACAACCAAATATTTGATTTTCAAAGGATATTCACGCCTCTGGCATTTAAATAAATATATTCAATACATATTTACAACAAGTATACTCTTCAATGTCTATTCTCAAAGTAGCTCTCATAGGGCCACTGCATGAATATGAGAGAACATTTACGTATTAAACGATACACATAAAGGAATTAAAAGTGCAGGAATATTTAGGTGCTGCGAAAAGTAATGGTAATAATGCCTCTGTTGCTACAAGAAACACGGCGTTGTTTATTATCGTGTAATACTCACATGTATTACACGTAGTGGAACCGTCTGCCTCTCATTTCGATTGCGAATTGTTTTTAGACCAATTTACACAGCATACGAACGAACGAAGGAACGTCAACGAGGGCCATACTAGGTTAAAAACTCCTCATTTGACTACGCTGAATGTATTCTTCAGGATTTGTGGTTTTTCTCCTAAAATACATTCAATTTTTTCACACCCGTTGAATTTGATAACGATTGCGAACAGTTTTTTATACCAATTCCCACATCATAAACGTTGCGAGTTATTTAAATATTTTTACAACTTACATTCACTCAATCATCGCGTTGCCTATTCAAGACACTCACTCGCCGCTGTGTTTCCCTTCCTTGGACTTAAAATTATATCCATCAACATGCCTAAAAGAAAAAAAAAGAGTAAACTTTCGAATAAATCTTCTAGAGCAAGAGGAATGTGTTCTTTGTGAGAAAATGAGCCCTTGCAAGAAAAACGACAAAGATTAGACTTGGATGCTCAAAGACATGCTCACCACCGATCTCATGACCATCTCCCCGTGGTGTTTCAGGGGTTACGCTAAGAACCGCACAAATGTTTTCCTAGCCCAACCTACGGACGGGTAACTAGCTCTAAATCTGGTTCAAATATAGACCCATCTGTTTCGAAACTTCAATCTGTATTAAGATGGTGGAAATTATAATGACGTCACTACATGCTTCTTACCCGAAAGAAGTACGGAAATTCTGCGCAATGAACAACATCCGTGCATGATAATCGGCAAGTGCACTAAGAATCACCATAGATTTTTTATTTAGCAACCGAAACCAATAATTATGACTACCATTTATGCCGAAGGTGCAGTACGGGTAATGAAGAATTCATAGGACAAATAAACATGGCTGCTGCTGAAAATGCTCATTTTGACGGTGTCAACTGCTGGGTTGTACCCTACTATCCAATCCTGATTAAGATACTCAACGCACATATCAACGTTGAATTGTGCAACTCAATTAAGTCATTGAAAACAAATATATTTATGTACACAAGGGAAACAATCAAGCTGTTAATCACTCAGAAGACGGCTCAAGAAAAACGGAGGGACGAGGTGACCATCTATCAACCTAGGTGCTATTTTAGTAGTGATAAACCTGCGTGGCCCATTTTTGGGTTTCCCGTGCATGGAAGAGGACAAACTGTCACTCAACTCTCCGTGCACCTGGAAAACGGTCAGCGTGTCTACTACAACGAACACTACATACAAGATAGGATAAGAACACCGCAAATGATTACGCTGACAGTATTCTTCAGGCTTTGTGGTTTTCTTAAAAATAAGTTCAATGTTTTACACACCCGTTGAATTTCAACGGGTTCCTTCAGCTAGTATATTCATAAAAACGTTTGAGATAAATTCTTTTATTGGGAGTTAAAGTGTTTTTTTACATTTCTGAAGGCAGCTTTTACTTCCTTGAGAGAAGATATACATAAGTTTTTATCCCTTTCTCCCTGGATTTGCTTGTTTTACCAAAACTTTTTAAAATGCCTGTGATTCTTAATCCAAATTTTAGGTTTCTTAAATAAAGTTGGCATTGAAGTGCGATTAAATTGTGAATACTGTATTTTTATAGATATATTCCCACCGCATATCTATACAGATTATCTCTTGTATTATTTAAGTCGTTTTCTAAAGGGCAGTTTCACCAAGATGCATTCAACACTGAATCATATTCTCTCTGTATCTATTTAATGGTGTATTTTCACAACGGATGGTTGCCAAGAATGCGTTAAACAACCCCACAAATGGCCAATTTTCAAGGAGAACTAATCCGTCTCTCTTCCGAATCTCTTTGCTGTCCAAAATCACATTTCCTCACAGTTTTATCTCCTGTGCTCTCCTCTATAAACGCATTCCAGTCTCAAATAACTCTCAAGTTATTATTCCTTTTTCATCCCTAATTTGGTCTATTGCATCGTAAATTTCATATGCTTTTATGTCCTCTCAAATGAAGCAAACATTGTCATAACTGTTTCTTTTTTATTTGTTAGTTTTATTTCAATCAGGTGTTTGTTTGCTTTTTGCTCAACATAATAAATATTTCATTTTGTTGATTATCATCTCAAGATGTGAAGGAGAGCTTATCACTCGTAAAAATGTCCAGACATATTCATCGCATCTCAGATTTCGAACGCCACACGCAACGTCACGGCATCTTCATGGAACTTAATGACCATTTAGACTCAATGGTGGCCCCATAATCCCTCTAAATACCGCCACTTTTTGTTCGTCAATATATTCATTCATATTCATAGAGTAAACATGATTATTACGAAGCTGACCTCCATGCATAGAAGAAGACCCGCCATCCCAATTCAGGTGGACGCATCTGGTACCTAATGCTACTTCGAGGATAACGCCCCCATTGGTTAATTTTGGAACACTCCTAGTCCATTAGCTAAAATCCCTATAAATATTAACGTATGCTGTCGGAATACTCTTTACTAACAAGATATTTCTTTAGAATGATCCTTGCGATATAAGTGACTAGAAATAAACATTTACCATAGTGGATTTAAATATTAATTTTAGGAGAATATAGGGGAATAACATTAAATTAGTCATGAAGGAGGATTCAATTTCTTTACTTTAGAATTTTTAAATTCATCTAAAGTAAAGTGGAGTGAATTGGTATTGGTATGGATATATGGCAAGGATGCACTCTTTGTAGTGTGAGATGCATCCAGAACACAACCACCTATCGCAGCAGAATCTGCGCGATTATGCCAAGCACCTGCGGAAAAAGGAAACTCTCCACCAACCGTCAGTTCAGAGGAACACACCACCACGCACGGAGCTAAGTTACGCAGTAATGTGATCACGCAGGCGAGAGGACAGGCGTCGAGAATCCAGTGTGTGATGGAATACATGGTAAACGGGCGAACTTACACTTCCAAAGTTCGGCGAATAGCGCGCAGTCTCAGATACAACCATCACACACTGAATAAAAGCATCGATAGAGTACGAGCACTCACCACTGCCCGGAAAAACTCCTCAAGAGGAGTAGGGTCATGAGGGAAAACTCCACCTTTCTCCTTCACCCGTCCCGTCTCTTTCGACCACCTCCGCCTGTCGTCGAATCACGGCCACCCGTCCAAGTGGTTGAACGTTTCTGGAAGGGAATCTAAGAATCGTCGAAGCCATTTAACGGAGACAATCCGGCCATAGGCCTCTTTAGAGAGTTTTGTGACCACCACCTACAAGATTTGGATGGACCTCTTGCAGTCACCGAATGTGACGTGAAGAAGGTCTTCAATGGCAAGAAGAATTTCTCGGCTCCAGGAATGGATGCCGTGAATAACTTCTGGTGGAACAAGTTTACTTCCATCCACCAATACCTCGCCAGAATCTTCACGTCCTTTCTAAATGGTAGAGAAACAATTCCCTCTTGGCTGACTGAGGGACGCACGGTTCTGATACCTAAGAAGGGAGACTTGTCCAATCCAAAGAACTACCACCCCACAACCTGCCTCAACACTGTATATAAGGCGTTCACCTCGATCTTGAGCGACCTTATACTCCACCACGTCCAGCCAGTGTGGGAGAAGGTGTACGAGCAGAGGGGCTCAAAGCGGGAATCGCGGGATGCAAGGACAGCCTGCTCATTGATAGGTGCATATGCCAGGATGCCATCCGGTATAAGCGAAACCTATCAATGGCCAGGGTGAACTACAAGAAGGATTTTGACACTACTTCGCATGAACTTTTGATCGCCATGCTGAAGTTGATAAAAGTCCACCCAGAGGTAGTGTCCTGCATCCAACGCCTGTTACCACTCTGGAAAACGCGCTTTGTTCTGACCTCAGGCAAGTGATCAGTTTCCACAGAGTTGGTAACACACCCCCGTGGCGTTTTCCAAGGCGACAGCTTGAGCCCCTTACTGTTTTGTATTTCCCTCATACCCCTGTTCCTTAGGCTGCGACGAGGTAGAGGATACATGTGCGGTGTTCCAGGTGGAAGGAAGCATAAGGTAAGGTAAAGCATAAGGAAGCATTTGTTTTACATGGATTACCTGAAGCTCTATGCTTCTAATGCGATAGACCTTCGCACCGCCTTGGAATACAGTGAGGATATAGGGATGGAGTTCGGATTTGACAAGTGTGAATCCATTCACCTGGCGGGAGGAAGATTTTCGGAGATCAAGGAAGACGTGCAACTTGTTGACGGGAGCGTCAATCGTAACATCGAGGACGATGATAGCTATGAATACCTCGGCGTCCCCCAACGCCAAATGCAGGAGGTTGCAGCAGTCAAGGAAAGACTCACCGTCAAATACACACAGACTCTCAGGAACATCTGGAGTTCTGAGCTGTCAGGCAAGAACAAGGTTCTCGCCACGAACATTTTCACGGTTCCTACACTGCTGTATACCTTCGGTTGCATGAAATGGAACGTCAACGAGTTGCGGAACCTTGATATGGGAACGAGGAAGATGATGACCATCTATAGAAGTCTTCATCCGAAATCTTCCGTCGCCAGATTTTATCTCCCCCGCAATGTAGGTGGTAGAGGACTATTGAGTCTGGAATTTCTCCACAACAGAGTTGTCCTGGGTACGGCATGCCAAGTGCTGAAAAGCAGGGACCCCCTGCTCAATCGCGCGAGAGAGCACGAGAGTGCGGGAGGAGGGGCGTTTCTCTTCCACGTGGTAAAGAGGGCAGCAGAGGAAACCAGTCTCGACTTCGACCCGTCATCCGACGGAAGCGACATTGACACGGCCATCTCGTCATTGAAGGCAGACGTCCTCAAGCTCGAAATAAAAAAAGCCAAACAGAATGCTCTGCTCAAAGCGCAAACCGATAAGCCCATACATGGATATTTATATTTAAACATCGAAAAGCATGGATTATCGAAGGAGATGACGTTTGCCTTCCTACGTTTCGCCGGCTCCGCCGGTATCAGGATGGTGTCATAAACACACTCGTGTACCGCCGGATTATATTCAAGGTGGAGGTCGCGGACACGAGATGCAGGGCGGGCCGAGCCCAGCCGGAGACTTTGAGTCACTTTATCTCCGGCTGCAGTTATTACGCAAGGTCGGCGTATTTAGCTCGTCACAGCACGGCCCTGCGGGTGTTATACTTTCATCTTCGACACCATTATGGCATTGACGAAACACCAGTGCTGTCCTATGCCCCTGGAGATATTGAGTCCGTCGTGGAGAACGATGAATGCACCATCTGGTGGAATTACTTTTTCTCCACCACCAGGCAGTTGGAGGCGACCAAGCCTGATATCGTTCTCCTCGACCACCTCACACGGTCCATGTTAGTGATCGAGTTTTCGGCTCCGGCTGAAACTAACATGGATGCAAAGGAGGTGGAAAAACGGACGAAATATCAAGACCTGCTTTTCGAACTTCGAGAAATGTACCCCGGACACTCTGTGAAACTAGTGACCTCATCATAGGTGTGCTCGGTGGAGTTAAGAGCTCGCTGCTAAATAACATCAAGTGCATTCCGTCCTGTGTGGCACAGGCGGAATCACTAGTCGCACGCATGCAGAAGGCCGTCATCCTGGGGTCACTCCGTCTACTGCGTACGCATGACCCGACAGCAGCGTAGCCACGCATCCGGTGAGCGTCGAACGTGACTGCGATTACTGCCCAAGCCCTCTCGAGTCTTCGGCCGTTATGATGGCAATGAAACCTGATGCTTACCGGGGACTCCGAGGAATGTTACAATTGTAACAAATGAATAATGCCTAACAGTTAATTTACAAGTGATAAGTGTCATCGAACACTGCCTATAAAAAGGAAAGCAACAGAAAATGTAATTGTGAAGGAAAGGAATTATTATCGAGTATTTTTGAAGTTCGTGCTTTAATATATTTCCTAGCAAAGTGCAAAGAAACTAATGTTGCACTTCTTGCAGTAGTATTATTTTTGTTTAACGTGCTTCGACGGCTAAGGTCATTTCGCACATACTGTCTGACACATGCAAACAGGGGCAACAGCACTCGGACGAATCGGAGGATCACCCCTCCAAACTCGAGCCCAGCCCAACGATGCTTTTCTTCGGTGACTGATCGGGAACCGGTGTTTCCATCGTGGCAGGCCGTTGCGCTTTGCATGCCTTGCATGAGCAAAGAAGCACAAATAAAATGACTCAATGAGAAAACTCAATTTTTAAAAATTTCTTATTTGTATGTTAATGATTATGCCAAAATAGTAATAGACAAGCGATAATTTTGAGTTTCACGACGTTGCCAAGCGTCATTATAGTAAAATGCTACTTTTTATATTTTTTCTTTTTTATATGTATATATTTGTACTAAAATAGAAATGGAAACTAAGGATGCATAAATAGCAAGAGAAGAAATAGTGTTGGTGCGTAATACGCAAAGGTTACACAGTATTTGCGAGAAATATCATAATGGTTATAAACATAGTTGAAAGGGAGTGAGAACAGTGTGCTATTCCTGAGTAAGTGATTATGGTATCTCTACCATCTCTTGTTAATTACTATTATCCAATATCTCTAGTTAGAGACTGGACTTTTGGACTGGACTGGACGCCGCAAGACTTTTGTACACTCCCCCGATCTTGACTGTCTCTCTCCTGTTACTAGAAACTGCCCTGTGGAGCATGGGGAATTAGTGCCTTTTAGACTTTAGTTTGTAAATCAACCCCATTTTCAACCTATTCCCACAAGTGACCACATCAGGTCAATATGTTTATTCCTGAAACTCACTGTTTTATGTGCTCCTACAATGTCTAAAAAAAGTAAAAATGTTCGAAGTTTTATTAAAAACTTCAAACACAGCTTCTTAGACTGATTTTATAAAATCGGAAGACTCCTTTAAGAGTTTTTCTACGTTTGCTATAAAGCAATTTTGTAAATTATTTACCCAATCATTCGTGCATTTCTAAGTATTTTATTTTAATTCGAACACACAATCTTATGCAGAGGCTAAAATTACTCGAATTTATTGCTCAATGTGCCCAGTTTTAAAATAAACTAAAAAAAACATCAATTTGTAAAACTAACTCGAAAATATCTTTTGGGGAGTCTCATCATCACTTGTAAGGAGTCAGGGCCTGATAGTTCCTTATAACCAATATAATAAAACACCATTTAATTATCGTAGATCATTGAAGCCAGATGTTTGGTGATTTTACGTTTTTTCCTACTTGCTTGGAGACTTAGATTTTATTTAGAGACCAAGTAAAATAAGACTGTATTAGGTGACAATAACCTGAGGTATTCAGAGTGAAATTAGTCTATGCTATATTTTTATTATTGGTTGGTTGGATGGTTGGATGGTAGGTTGGGGGGGTCAACCTACAGCACTGGTCGTTTGCGTCATTATGGAATAGTACGTAAACAGTTTGAGTGATAACAAAAGAGTATAACGAAGGAAGACTTGATTGTTACTTGGTGTTTTCAGGAGCCTTCTTGGTAATTTTATGCAAGCACAGCCAACTGACTATGCACTCATTGCCCACCCATCTTCAATGACCTCGATTTTTTGCAAGAGAAAGACTATATTCGGGACAAATTCTGTTGCAAAAGAATGTTTTTTCTTCTTCCACCATCCGTAGTTTAGGTTTAATAAACGTTTCCGTTGTAGTAGAGATTTTGACACGTAATACATCACTGAATTATTCAGTTCTCGGCGCATGTACAATACAGCCCTCATAGCCTACTAGCTAGCTATTTTCATAGCCGGCGCGCGCTCTGTGGACTACTAGATGATTCCTTGTTATACGTGTTCAGTTTATGAATTCAAAATTGCTTTCTTTTTTTAAGTACTTTAGAAAAGATACATGTTAATCTATAAAACAGCATCACTTATCGATGATATCACACCGAAAAAGTAGCAACATTTTTAAATTTCCGTTTTTTATGCTCCATGGTGGCGTAGTTGTGTACCCATAATCAATGCTTGAATATTCAACGTATAATTTTGTGTTATGATTGTTTAGCAAAATTAATCTTGTGTCTATCGAAGAATTTAACAAAGGGGCAGTAAGCACTGAATATTGCTCAATTTAAAAAATGTAAAATTATACTCCGCTTATAGTTTAGCACAGATGTCTAAGTGGTCAATAGTCAATACAACACGCAAATTGTTCTCTGCATAAAATATCTTCATATTAGAAATGCCTCTTGTGTTACAATTCGGAGCCGCGGTGTACCATTTTCCGCTGACTTTATATTCGAAGTGTCACAACTCAGGGATTATATATTTAAAAAAATACATTTATAATATTAAAATATGTTTTTATTATTTTCGGGATACATCGCGTTTGGTTACTTTTTTACAACATTTCGCCCCTTCCTGGAGGCGTGAAGACGCCATCGTAACAAAACCTCCAGGAAGTGAGGCAAAAAGTTACAAAGAAGGAACTAAACGCGATTTATACAATATAAGAATATGTTAACAATATTTTTAAAAAGGTTTTCTCTACTTATCGTCCTCCTTTGCACCGAATTTGTGGAATTGAAGATGGTGAAACCACGGCCTTGGTTCAATGTTAGTGTGATCGCCCTATTCTTAGCAAAAAAGGGTGCACAAATTAGCGTCCATCAGACGAACGAAGTATATACTCTATGGAAAGTACTCTGCGCATCGGAATCGGAATTTAGATAAAACGTCGTGCGTGGCTGTAACGAGGACACGACCATGGGCTATACGTCAATGTGTCTGCGTTAGCGGGTCGAATAAATTAGTTTTCGAGGTGTTTCCTTTCCCGGCATCTGAAATTTTACGTGAAATTTCATAACTTACTTTTGATTGGTCACCAACACTTTTCGTACAATCTTTTACTTAACCAACCGATGTAAACAAGATTTTCTATTTATCACCAAAACCAGCGCCCTAGCACATCAGAGTAGCGAGACGTAAGCTCAAAAGACCGCCAAGCTCAAAATGGCCGCCCAAGCGCCAGCGTCCAAGCACTCTCCGTGCTTGCGTGGATCCACCTCAAGGCCGTGTTTGCATTGCATCTGCATACACGGTCGGACATGAACACATTTATTTTACTTGTATAAGTAATGGTGGCAATGTGGACTAGCCTACACATTTTGTATCGCCGTCACCGTCCTGGTAGCACATTCTAGGACTGATTTTAAAGGAGTATTAGGACAACTGTGGATTTAAGCTACCTCCTTCTTATTTTTTCAAATTTTGTTGATTACGCTTTCATGGAAACTAAGGTATATGCAGCTAAAAATAAGACGAGAAATAAGAAACTAAACGTATATATTCCCTCTAGTATATGGTTCAGCATGGGAAGTCTAAATTACCCCGGAAATTTATTGAAGAATTTTTGATGATTCTCATATCCGCTTAAAATTTTGCGAAAAAAAGGATACGCAATGATAACGCCAGATTAAAGGGCATATTATAAGACAACCTAATATTAGCATTTTCAATCAATTAGGAAGGCACATATTGTACATAATTTGTATTCATTTCTCGGAGCTAAGAACCCAAGAGCAACCCCGAACGAAAAAAAACGGAAAAACGGTAGCTATGTAATGGACATCGGAAATTCGTAACAAATACATGTAGCAATCAACTAAATATAAGGGAAAATATGAAGGGAGTACTTACAGAACAAATCAGAGGAACCAAAAAAATCATAATATCAAACACCGCAATATTTAACTATTTAACGGATGGCGCATATGACATCTTGAGCTAGGTTTATAAATCAAATAGAAATGAATCCACTGAGTACTTAAGCACAATACTTTTTATCAAATAACATGCTTTTTTACATAAAAATATATAGAACAAAATTTCGAATGGCTGTACAAAAGCTTAGGAACTAACAGCTTAGTGGCCCATATTACCTTAAAATCTCGTTATCAATGGCAATCCTAGAAGACCATACGATAAAACATGCATAATGTTACACTGGGGATCACATAATGGAGTTTCCGTTCGTTAGGTGGATCAATAAGAAGTACCTGATAACATGAAAATGAAGTCAAATATAATTTACAGTGCAATTGCAGTCCCCGCTGCCGTATGGATCAAAATGCTTAACTATGAGCATAGTTATAGAAGAATGGGAAATAAAATTCCTCCGAATAGTGAATGGCTGAACCAACACTGATACATTTAGGAGTAAATACAAAAGAGATGAGATAGTTACGCGTCCTATTACGTATGAAATGAATGAATGCAAAATAATGTATAGAACGTGTAATGTGGATGCCATGAGAGAGAATACCAAAAGCGATCGAGTAAATATTATCAGGGGAGACAGGAAGACGAGTAAGAGGACCAGTTGATGACTGTGAATTTGGAGGAGAAGATATTTTACGAATCAGGTAATTGTCTTTTCATGTAGTGCCTCATGCATAATAATCTTTTGTTTATCTCCGTGTATATTGCTATCCTAGCCACCTTTAACAATCGCAATAAACTTCAAATGTGATATACTGCATTGCAAAAAGAGAAAATACAATTACATTCAAGTTATTTTTATTTTAGTGGCCACCTCACCAATCAGTATATAAAAAATTTGCCTTCATTTCCTACTGATGGCCTTTGTACTGGCTGGTTCCAACTATTCAGCTTATTCTTCGGTCTCTCCTTTCTTAAAATTTCATTTCCACCTGCTAAGTAAAACAAACCTTGATCTCGCATTTTCCACCTCTGTTTATTCATTCAAGTAACAATATACCAATATTAATAGAAAGGAGTAGTATGCATTACTATGAGCTTCCTGGCAGTTGAAGCTCATGCTGACAGCAGTCAACTTAGCTTCAGTAAAAGTTGAATACGTGACCACCCAATTTCACTGTTCCTGTATTGAATCCCGAAATCAGTGGATGTGAATAAGGATGCAGAGAAATATATATATGAACACGTTAGACTAGGTAATCAGAAGACATGATTACGTTCAAAATACTAATACTGAAATTGAAGTAGTGTGGCTATACGGAAGGCATAGGTGGCTTGAAAAAAGTCCATCACATGATGTTCAGAGTTACATCTACAAAATACCCTGCAAGTCACCTTAAGAGTGTGTGGCGGGGGGTGAGCAGTTATCAAAATACATTACACTATATCCTACAGTTAGTGTAACAACGACTAATTATGCATTAACGTAAATGGCTAATACTTGTTACGAGACGAAGCCTCAGAAGCATGCACTACACTACAAATATTACCATAATGGTTGAAGTACCGTTAGTATTTATGTATTTTGCAACTACATAAGTTGACAGAGTTATGCTGAAACATGCACGGCGTTACGGCGGCGTGACACAAAGGTTATCATTTTAACTCACACTACGTATTGAGAATAGGGAAGTGTGCAAAATGAGTATAGATGAAATAAAGAGGCAATTCCCTTCTTCTCCAAGCACAAGTTCAGAGCACAAAAACAAAAAAAGATAAAGACAGTAATGAATGAAAATTCATCATTTCATTTTTTTTCTTTTCTTCTCCGACTTACATTTTCCCATTCTCCCTTTAATTCATGGATGATATTCAAACCTCTGAAACGTACCCTTAGGACGGCTCGCATGTGGACCTATATGTTGTAAATAAAATTATCAAATACGATTCAATACATCAAGCTTGAAAACCATGCATGGTGGAGAGGGAAAAAAGAGACAAGATAATATTGAATGTGCACAATGGCTTAAATATTAAGTATTTCAAAACTGTAGAATTTTGCTAATAAGCTTAAACATAATTTTCACTTACACTAAATCAAGAAAGTAAGTACTTACGAAGAAAGATTTATCTTGTTAGAAACAATGAAATTGTTAATTCTTATTCTACCACCAGTATCAATAACAATCGGAAAACTACTCTTCATTTTATTATCCTTTACCTCCAGCAAACTAATAATTGTCAAAATATTAGAGTTTATTATTGATTTCAAGTAACTTTTAAAGGTTTCAGTCTTCTGTTGCACTCTTTTTTACGTAATTTGTCTAGACGTAATGGAATTGGGAGTATTCTGGTAATGGAGTTATTAATACTAGTAAAAATGCCTACATTTTTAAACTATACTTCATTGAAATAATAACGAAAATTTCATGGAAGTTACATTCATAACATTTTCCATAAACTCTCTTTTGCGTGTAAAAGCTATCGAAATTAGATGACCTCTCAGTTTGTGTTGCTCTTGCATGTTCGAATTGTTTTTACTTTAGATGTGTACTTAGGACGTAGGATATGGGACTAGGACTAGGAATAAGACCTAGGGTATCCAAAATTCCTTGCCATTAATGAAAACCTTATTTCAGCCAAACGACTAAACTCATAACGAAACACTAGTACTTTTATGTGTGATCATTTCCTTTAGAAGTTTATGGTTTGTTAGCTGACCTTTGACCTTCTAATGAGCTCATATCCAATAAATACAGACTGAACTTTTGGCAGCGATGAAAAAAAATTTTGTCCACCAAACATTTATTCACAATTCGGATTCTAAAGGAGATATTGTAAATTCCTGCCAAACGGTAAATTCAAATGTTGAAAAATAAATGACCTTATGATACCACTTCAGGACAAGGTAACCGAATACGGATGTTTGCTCACGAATGACTCTCAGCGTATTTTTAGTGAAATCGAGTGAGAAGCCCTCACATTCATTAATTTGAAAGCGTATAGGTCACATACATTTAAAACACTGAACAATCAGTCTATTACAAAGAAAATTCTTTGAATGATTTGAAAAAACATAAAATAACACCACTGGTCAAAGGATGAATTAGCATCTTTCAGAGTCTGAATCGAAGAATATCATCCACGGTACTTCACTTTAGAAAATTTTGCAAGTGATAGAAAATCGGAGCCAATTCAGCGTCTAGTAGAAAATGGGCAAGTTGCTCCTTTCGTTTATTTCTTTCACAGCATTTACTCATTTCAAATCTTACGTTTTTCTGTCTCACATCAAAACTTAAAAGCAATAAGAACCTGCACAAGTGTTGCGGACACTACTCTTTAGTTTCTTCTTAGGTATTTGAAGACACCTGTTCGACTCGTTTTCTTTTATAAAAAAATATAATTTTCCACACTCTTGGGAAGCTGTTGTTTTTGCTCACAAAATGGAGTTTAACGCAGATGCAATATCCATTCTGTTTCTCGTCTTAATATCAATCGCAAGCAGAACGACTAAAAAGTTATTTTAAAATCATTTTATCGTGTGTGGCAATGGTTGATTTCTATTCGAATGACAAGTCCAAGAATATTTTAAAAGAGGTTTACCTTTTTATATTATATATTTTTGGTACCTTGTTAATTTATTTCTGGAACCCAAAAGGCATCGAACTTTGACACATTGCCTTCCAAAACAATTATGGAATCCATCTCTCGCTCTAAAATATCTCTTGGATGTAATCTTATGATTTTGTATTTAATCGAGAAGGTTAATTCATACACTCAAGAAAACTCACATAATAAGATATTATCTACTGTAACTGTACAACATACAAATGCTTCCAGATCCTCGAAGTGCTGCGAGGTCTCATAGAGAAGCCAATATCGTAACTGAAATATAGCAGCGTCAGTACCTAGTGCTACCAAACCCCCTTAGTTTTATAACTGTTGAATAATATAGCCATACTCCATCAAAGAGCTAACCAAAATTAAATCATCGTGTAATCTATTTACATACAAATGCTATACGCTTACGCAAAAACCAGCAAAACTCAAGGAAGTAACATATTAATAGTTATTTGAGGGACCTCTAAGAATATCTGGATCCAAATGAAAGTTGAAAGAGCATATTATTCCACATAGAGTGAAATAGCTATTGCATATGCCTTTTAGTTTTTCCAAAAAAATATTTTTCCGCATAATGGTTACCTTAATTTACAGCTATTATTATATTTCACAAAGCTTTGATTATTCCGTGACCACATGAATGAGATGGAAGGGTTGTGCGTTCTGATGACCCCTTAGGCTGAGCAGGTGGATGGCTCATATTTGTTCAGGGTAAGGTCACCCATGACAGACAGTTCTAGAAACAGATCTAGGAACCAGATGAAAAGCATTTCAAGCAGTGTTTGTATACTTTAAGGACCTAGGAAAATGCCCCATCAGAACAGCCTGAGCTGAAGAAAATTGACGATGGCAACGAAAACCTACCATTGTTGCATATCGCCAGCAGCCATGAGGAGATTTAACAATGATGACAGCGGCGAGTTTATCCCAGTAGGGTATCTCCCCCAACAACATAGGGGACGTTCTTGTAGGATAATCACGTTCAGAAGCAGTGGCAACAGCAGAACCTAACTGCGAGATGCACGAAATGAAACCATGACCATCTCAATAGGAACCTGGATTGCTAGAAATGTACTGAGGGTGGAGAAGTTAGAAAATTCGAAACGTCAAATGAAGGCAACATAATACTTTACAGGCACAAGTGCATAACAATTCCGCGGTGGGTGAAGATGGCGTACGGAATTCTGCGGTGGCTGAATAGCCGGTATTTAGTGACTAGCAATTATCGAGGGGAGAGAGGTGTTGGGTATAGTTGGAGAAAAAAGTTTTTAATCATTCGCACATAATTTGAACTCATCATGAGGTTCATTTGGAAAACGTCGGAAAATACGAAAAGATCAAGTTTTAACTTTATTTGATTTGAACCATATTAAGAATAGAATCGCGCAACTCACCATTTTTTTGGGGTATTTAGTCCTAAACTGTTCATGTAAGTTGCAATGCAAAGCTACGATGCATTTAATAGGGTTAAGAGGAAAAGGGAGGGTAAATCCGCTGCCTTTAACGTAAAACATAAATGTGACATCGTCATCGATGGCGGTAGACCAGGAGTTGGAGCATGTAATACAAAAAGAGCATTGCGTGAAAGGAGAACGTATAAGGTTTCAGGGATAACGTACCTGCAACATTAACCAAGAGCTCAGGAGATAAACAACTAAAGTGAAATCTCGCGCTCATATTTAGGATCTACAAGCAAGTACTGTGTCAAGAAAATTATCTCTGTTTAGATCTCGCTGCTTTTCCGCGGAGTTATTGTGTTGCGGAGTTATTTCTAGCATTTTTAATACGATATTATATGCGATTTTAATGTATGAACAATCTGCGTGAGACAACCAATAAGGCTAAGAATATGGAATGGAACGCTGTAGCATACATAAGAAGAACCTTTTCCTTGGTAAGATTTTGTTTATTAGCTTTGTACCCTTAGAGAAGATATTTGACTTACTAGATTTTTATTTGAATTAAAGTAAAGTAATCTATCGGTTAAAGATTGGTGTTATTGAAAGTCGGAGAAAATTCTCCAGATTTTTACACGTTCAGGGCTCTATCAACCTCTAGAATTCTTTATACTTCTCCTCGTATGTCCTACCCTCTTCATCCCTTCCATGGAATCTATTCTCATTCTTCCCCTTCCCCGCTTGTCAATCTCGGCCTTGAGCAAACCATCGGCCCTCATTACCTCTTTCAGCCACCTCTACCTCCTCCTGATCTCATCCAGAAGTTATGTATCTTTACCAACCATGTCAAGTACCTCATTTGTCTTCCTTTCCGTCCACCGCACCTTCTCCATCCTGCTAAAAATGCATCCTGAGTCCACGTTTCTGTCCCACACAACGCTACATTACATACCAAGCTCTTCACCAGCCTCTTTTTATATCCTTACCCAAGTTTCCCGTAATCAGCTCCCTTCTATTACTGACCGCTTTCATCGCTAACGTTATTCTCCTCCTTACGCCTTTGCTACTATGCCCATTTTCTCCTAGCGGCCTACCCAAGTTGTTAAAATGGTCTACTTGCTCCAGTTTGTGTACTCCTACTTTTATGGTCAGCCTCGCTTTCTTTGTCCTAGAGAATCTCATTACTTTTTTCTTATGATTAATCTTTTTCCCATATTCTCCGCACTGCTTTTCAACTAAAGCTAGTAATCCCTTCGAAGGTCAACATACCAACTTCGGGTCGTGCGCGAATCTAACCGACTTAATCAGCTGGCCTCCTACCTACTCTGATTCTCATATCTAGCTCTCCCCATAACTCTCTTACCATATCCTCAGCATAGATGTTAAAAAGAAAAGGCTACGCGACGGCAGGCACCTTGTCTTAACCCGTGATCTATAAGTGCACCCACCGATTCACTGTTAGTGACCCTCACCTGTGCCGTCTGGGCCTAATATAGGTTTTGGATGAGTCTCATTTCTCGTCAATCGATTCCAATTTTACCTGCATTGATTTCTACCAATTTACTCTGTCAAATGCCTTTCCGAAATCTAAAGGCTAGCAAGAACATCCTCATTATACTCTATGTTTCTTTCTATAAGTATTTTCATCACCGCAATTCATCCCGAGTAGCCCTCCTTTTCCTGAACCCAAACTGCTATTCATCCAAATGGTAATTTGCTCTACTCTCCAGTCTTTTATAAATTATTCTAGGCTAAAAATTGGCAGCGTGAGAAAGTTAACTATTAATTCTTTCTTTCCTGCCCCCCTTTCTTCTTCTTTGGAATAGGTATTAAGTTTGTTTTCAAGGTATTATTTGGTCAGACTCCATAGCCATAGATCCTACAAATAAGGTCGTAATAAAAGATCGTCGTCCTTCAGAAAGACAAGACAAGAGGTTAACGGAAAACTAGTAATGTAACATCCTCATTATACTCTGTTTCATTCTATAAGTAGGCCTTTACCTTATTATTAAAGGCCTTCACCAGTGAGTAGTGCAAGGGTGTCAGCTACTACCATTATTATTCCATACCATATAAGTCCACTTTGAGGTAGCCGTTGAAGAAGCATTCAAGAAAGAAGCAATTATAATAAGCCTGGAAAAGCGTGTTGATGACAGCCTTAAACAAAAGCGTGTTAATGGAAAGCAGTACTGAATCTAACTTGTGAAATTAACTTCAAAACGCCAGTTGAAATCTTGATATTCTTTGCCATTACATACACATCTTTTGTAATTGTTAATGGGACAACCTATCCTGCCAAAAAATAATACAAAAACGCGTTGTGGGAGAAAAAAAGAAAATTTCTTGGCACATGAAGCCAAAAGCTTTATTACCTAGTGGCGAATATAAGTTCTAAATAATGGTATGAATATTTAAGTATACTCTTTGGCCTTCCCGGTAGCCTAGTAAATTATTGTAAGTCCATGCGTATTTGTAGTGACTCTTCAAATTATTTCAAAACTTAGAAGTACTGCTTGAAAACGTTGTATTAATTATGAGAGGGCAGTTTAGCTAAAAGATATTAGAATGCCTAGTGTGGACTGACATTATTGCAATGAGCGATGTTACTGCTAGATTTTATATGAGGATTCCGGTAAATGGAAGTAAACAATGGGCTGAGATAAGCTTTTTCCAGTGCTTCCAGCAAACGCTGCCCTACTGTGATACGCTACGAATTACGAGAACTTCCATCTCCCTTTTTCCTCGGCATCCATTAAATGTGAACAAGTCGTTCCGCCAGACGTCCTCCCCCTCCCCTCTCTCTTCTACAACAACTGCATTTGTTATTCCTGCCGAGGCAGTTTTGGTCTCATCTCTCCCGAGATGAGAGAAGAAGAAAGAGATGCTCTTTTGTCGCCGCATTTGTGTGGAGGAGGATCCTCTCAGCAGTTTCTTCCAACTCCCCATTATCTCCACATCACCCCATCACCCCGCGGCCCACTCCTCCTTCAACCCCCTCCTGCGCTCAAAAACTCTCCCTCTGTCTCACTCCGCCACCACAGGACACCCCACGACCCCATCCCGACTCCCACCCCGTTTCCTTCCTTGAGACGTTACTCTCGTACGCGAAATCCCTGCCATCCCCTTACCCCACTCATCCCACGCCTCCTCTTTCCCCTCCCCCACGGTGTGACCTCTCTGCTATTCCGTCCCTCGTGCACAGACAGACTCACACACACTTGCATGGAGACTCATCCCACCCCTTCTCGGCGCGTCACCCCTTTCTTTGCCTTACCAACCCACCCCTGTCGCCCTCCCACGCCCGCCGCGGGCCACCCTTTCCTCCTTCAGGCCTCAACAATGCCGGGAGAGGTGGGCGGAAGCCAAGGAGATACAAGCTCGCCCAACCCCCTCCACTCTCATTGTCGCATCCGGGCATTCGTCATTGTTACAAGCCGGGGGACTCGCCCTCCCAAACGCCTCCTTCTCCTCCTCCCGCTCATTCTCGCTACTTTCCTCCCTTGCACTTTTCTCTTTTCTCTTCCCTCTCCCTCTCACTGTATCCTCCCTCTTCTTCTCTTTCCTTTTCCTCCCTCAGCCGTATCACGCGAGCTGCACCCCTCTCGTCACCATCCCCTGAAACCCTCCCTCAGTGAGCCAGCCTCCCTCTTCTTTCCAACCCCTTACAAGCATGCACTGATCTCTCACAGCATCCCACCTCATGTCATCTCGTCGGCGTGCCTCTCATTTCCTCCCCGTGGAGTTGGGACCAGAGAGTGGAATAATTCTCATCTATTCCCTCCCAACACTCAAGGACGGGCGTGATTGTTGCGGACCCACCGCATGTTAATTCCATATCTTTTTCCCACATCTCTCTTTATCTCCAGTCTTGGATTCATTTTCTCAGTCATAAATACCTGGATTCCAAATGGTGAGGTTTCTCATTGAGATTTCGCCGGGTGAGGAGAGTTCACGCAAATTCGCGAATTGAAAAGCGTTACCAATGTCAGCCTAAAATACTGCAAATTCTGGTTATTTGAAACGACCACACCTTTAAAAGGTACCATCTTAGTATGGTAAAGTATTGAAAACTTGTTGAATAAAAAATAAAATTTTTATGTGAAAGTTTAGCTTTGTCACTTTTATTTTGTTCTCATAGTTACTCAAGCAGGTAAAGGAATGAATTCAGCGGGGGAATTCCAAGCATGGGGCAAATTTCATCGCATAGTGGTGTATCCGAGAAACGTTTGCAAACCTGTAGGTAGAAAGGGAACATATATTTCCAGGATAAAATTGACCGATGATTGAGTACATAATGGCATTATAGAAAAATACATTTATATAACAAAGAAAAAATAATTTATGCTCAAGTATTATGTGTGTAACCGGACGCAGGTTAAACATTTTAATTCAAACCCTATGTTCCAATAATGGTGGACCTTAGTTAAAAGGGAAAAATACGTGTCACTTGTAACCTAATGCAATTGAGAAAAATAATATTTTCATCAGTCGGACGCATCAGATTCCTATACAAGTAGTCAAAACACTAAGAGGATTATGCAATTAGAATCCAGAAAACTGAAATTCTATGTAATTTTTATGTTACTTTGCAGAGATTTATCATAATGTTAGAGTTAAAAATCTATAAATACGTGCTCTACAAGGTGAATTTATTAAACCACAATGCCAAATGAGTTTAGGAATTCGTTTCACTGAATTTCTCGAAATTTAAAACTTAACATAACGGCCGAATTCTTCGTCGCATTGCACTTGTAGTCGATAGACTATCTTATTTTTCGTTTGATACAAGTAAAATATGTATTCATTTTAAAATTTAAAGATAAATATTTTTTATATTTAGAGCTTACATGTTTATTGGAAGTACAGCTGAGAAATTATTTATAGTCTTTGTGAGATAAAGGATTAACTTTTCGAATACAAATCGTAAATTTGAAAACAAACTAAAACAATTCAATGATCAGTACTACGGCTAATGCTCATTCGATTGTCACATTCCCTCCCTTCATTCCTATTCTACGGCCGTTACTGCTTGGAGACGTGATTGTAGGCCCGAGTGGACAGCCGTCCATCAAGAGCGCGGGCGTCGTCGCTTGCCCGGTAGCAGTTTTGAGATTCCGACGCTGCAAGCTTACGGATGTCCCGCTGTCACCCTGCCGACTCCCGTCAATCTCCTGCCCGCTTACGGCCCCTGCATCCGAACGCGAGAATATCCGCCTTTGCGCGACGGTGATTTATACCTTGGGCGATTCCTAGTGCCGGGTTTGATTCGTCTGAGTGCATTAAAATTTATCTATATCCCCTGTCCGAACAAAACAGCTTAAAGTTTTAAAAAGAATTATAAGGAGCAACGACTTCGTTTCGTAGGCATGGAAATCTGTGATTGGATGAGACTGTGTAAAGGGAAAATTATAGTGACATAAGCATGAATTTTGTCTTTTGTCAAAGAAACTTGGGTAAATGGAAAGTAAAACATCGCGTTTTTCCTTCGGCATTATTTCATGCCTCTTTGGGTGAAGCCACATTTGGGTGAAGCTTCATAGAGCTCGAGTCCTTATGTCTTTTGATATTTTTTGTTGATTGAATTACATCAGATCTCTTGAAGGATCTCTGTTAGTCGTGGATCACAAAAATTTACTATATTATTATTTGGTGTTAATACCTCAAATTATGTAGCAGCAATTAATCACAATTTTGTCTCATATCTTTAGGAAGCTTCGTTTGTGCTTAATACCATGCTAGGAGTACTGTTACTGCAAAGTTCTTTTACACTTTTTTATGACGGCTCCTCTATCGTCTATTTGGTATAAACACAACAGTTCATTTTTATGTGAGTGAATTATCATCGTTGATTTGTCAGATAATCTGGAACTAACTGATCATCATATCGATGACTACCAAATATTACATTTTTGATAATCATCGATACATTTATATCGGCATATTTTATAGCTTGGAAAGGATATTTTTCAAGAGATTGCACAATTTGCATTAATTTTTTTATGTACAATATTTTAAATTTTTTAAACTCTTTCAAAGTAAACTTCATTTTTTAACAAAACTGAAGATTCAAATCAAGTAATTTTCCTTATCAAATGTTCTAATTTATTATTGCCAAGCTCAAGGAAGCCGAAAAACTAATGAATTTCTCATGACTAACATAATAACACTATATGAAAGAAATTAAAGCCTTTTTTGCTTACAGACTTATGAAGTGACTTTCTATTCTATTCTCCTGGAAGGGTATTCCTTGATTGCTTCGGAGTTCCTCAGATGCTTATCCCATGTGAACTTGGTGATGACGCGACCCAACGAATATGAGGACAATTTATAAATATTTCAGTAGTAGCACTACTGTCCACATTTTATGGAAAAATCCATAGTTTCGTCTGAGAATATTTTGGAAAGCTTTTACAGTTTGCTATTTCAGTGGATAGAATAAAAATATTCCAGAAAGCAGTCTAATAAGACGTATTATAAAAGCTGATAACAAAGAGGCATTCCTTAGATCCATCTTAGAGCCCTATGTATGACTATGAATGCCATAAGGAAAATATCGGTATGGTACAAAGAAAATCTGTACGCTACTAAAGCGCCTCAGACAGTTGATCAGATGATGCGAAAATGAAATACGAAGGAGTGTGCAGCACAGCTAGGCATTGAACATTATCAATAGTTATTTCATCTACACCAAGGAATGAGCAAGAAAATATATATTTCAATCGTTTTTATGGATAATCAGATCCAACAGCGAAAGCAGAAAAAGCTACAATAGATATCAGCAAAGGTTCTTCTATTCCAAACGAAGAAAATAAATTTTTCAAGCCATCGGCATCGAAACCACCTCGACTCTACGGGCTACCAAAGATTCACAAACCTGGCATCCCTTTGCGACCCATCGTAAGTTTCATTGGTTCCCCAACTTATAAACTGGCTAAACATCTGACTAAAATAATTCAAGAATTTGCTGGTTTAACCTCTTCCCATGCCAAAAATTCTGAAAATTTTATCGAAATTATTCAAGAGTTAAATTTAACGTGATTTGATATACTTGTGAGTTTTGACGTCTTCTCACTTTTCACTAAAGTGCCTGTATTGGACTCGATAAATATATTTAAGGAACTCACAAACCAAGGCCACCCGAGCGACTACCCTAAATTGGCAGAATTCTGTTACAAAAATTTATATTTCATGTAGAACGGAGAATAATATGAGCAAAGGGACGGCTATGGGGTCTCCTCTTTCTCCTGTTATCGCCAACCTATACGACATTTGAAAAAGAAGCGTTAAACACCTTTGACCATCACCCAACAATTTGGTTAAGATACAATTACGATACATTCGTCGTTTAGCCGCATGGAACAAAGATACTCGAGGAGTTCCTATTACATCTGAACAGTCAGCATAATTCGATCCGGTTCACGATGGAAATTGAAAAAGACGGACACCTACCAATCCTGGATGTCCTAGTCAAAATAAAAGATGATGGTACACTTGGACATAGTGTGTACAGAACGAAGACTCATACAGATGAATATCTTCACGCACGTTCACACCACCATTCACAACAGAAGGCTTCTGTTATCAAGACCCTGTTTGATTGCGCCAGAAAAGTTTCCGATCTTGATTCCATCACACAATAAATACACCATTTGAGGAAAAATAATGGGTTTAGTAACAAATTAATTGAAAGAGTGACATCAAAAAAACTCCTAAACCTCTGGGATATGTTGTGCTGCCTTACATTTCGGGTACGACCGATCGCATAGGTAGAATAATGAAAAAGTATAACATTATCACAAGATACAACACTACCTCCAGAGTACGAGATCATCTACGAGGGACTAAAGATACATTACCACCCACAATGTAAGAGGGTGTGTACGAACTGCTCGATCGAGACTGGTATCACTCTGCCGTGGCTGAGCCGGCTGAGCACACTACGTTAGGGGAAGGTCACGCCATTGACATCGAGACGGCAAGAGTACTACACAAAGAAAGCAGATACTTTCCGCGGCTCATTGAAATAGAAAAAATACCAAATAATATCAATAGACAGGATAGTTATAAGCTCCCTTATACCTGGAAGAGACTTATTCGAAATTAAGTTTTTACTTCTCAATATCATCAACTGCTGGAATTGTTTATTTATTTTTTGAAAAGAGACCATTGTTGTTCTTAAAAGCCCGACGAAGCCGGCAGCATAGCACGGTGAAACTGTTGCTTAATACTAAGTAATTAATCGAAGAACCAAAAGCCTGAATTCCATATTTTATTTTGTTTGTTATGGCATAGTAGTTTCTCCATGACCACATATTTACATCTCCATGCTAGTTTCTCCTTGGCACACAAATATTAAATTCAGCAGAAAATATTTTTGTACCGAAGTTTACCTTACCCTTGTAGTACAAAACACTGAGTGACTTATTTTGAGGATACCGGGAGTTAGTAGATACAGAGAAAAAATCAATCCCGGTTAAGACGTTGATGGTTTTTCCTCTGTGGAATATCACACTGAGTGACTCGTTATTTTATTTACTCGATGACGTATTACTTAGCATTCGACAATTACAGTTGGATTTGTAAATTAAGGTCATTTTAATAGTTGCAGACAGTGTTTTTTAAAGCAGTTTGTAATATTCAGTTGGACTAAACTTCGTATGGTGGTTTACATTTTCGTTTTTCTTTATTAAGCTGACAACAGCTATGCGTCGTTGCTTAAAAGCGATGCGTATAGGAAAAAATAATGAGAATAATCAATTACCAATTCATCAATCATTTTAAGAATCAAAAACCAACTTTTGAGCAAATTTTCCTCTCTCAACATGGTGAATAACTCCTAGTGAATCAGAATAATATTGAATCCTTAAAAAAAAGATAATACATTCATGGTAAACCATTACTTATTCTGAAAATTCACATATATGTTGGAAATTATTCATACAAAAATTATGAACTAGTATTAGTTACGTGGGTATTTTCAATTCATGAATGATTAAGTAAAATAGTTTGAACTTTAATATGACAGCAGAATTCAAGAGTCAAAACATATCACCGGCTCAAGGACTATTTAGCATGACTGAGTAATTTATCACTCATACCCAAGTAAATTATGAAGAATTGGTGTAATTATAAATTGGGTGATTTGGTATATCTATGCCATTTGGTTATACTTAAGGATGGAATGATTTCATTTTAGCACCTAAAAATGTTATGTCTCATATTTTCTCCATGCATTGTCGACGCGTGTTAAAAGCGTGTTCAAGTTAATAAAATGAAATGGATACATTAAGTTCTTTTCGAACTCCTGTGGATAACACGGAGTACAACATATTGATTTTCGTATTTTCATTTTTATCTAGAATTTCATAAAAATTGGTAATAAACACGGCTTGGGATAAAGACCCGTTAATTACACTTTACGATAAACTCACCTAAGTTGTAAATTTTCTACCTTCTTCGACCCAATGTAGTAATTTTAATTAAATAATGTGTCCAAATTTGTAAATTTTGCTTTACAACTAGCCCCGCAAGCACCTGCTATGGCGATTGCCATGAAGTGTCAGAAAACAGACCAATTTAATTGTGTCATCCCGGTAATTAATAGAGAGAGACAAACTGCAAAGGCTCAGAAAAGCATAATACTTGTGCAGTTGCCATGCTAAACTCTGTGTCCAATTCACTGCAGTGGTGATTAATACATTCTGGAAATGATAGAGAAATATGTAAAAATGGATTGGAATACTTGATGGACGATTGAGAATTTGGTGCTTAACTATGGATCTATAAACCCGTGTTGGTACGGAGGCTTCCGTGGTGATTAATTTAAAAGAAAAGTATTTTCCGGGTTAAGTTGGTCCATTTGGGCGGACGACAGTTTCGGGCGCATTCCAGCTCCCGTCTTCAGGTCCAACTGATCTGCAGAGCATCATTTTCTTCTATATATACCTAGTCAGGTGCGTGCTGATACGTTCGGTTTGAATCCCATTGTTGGAAGAGCCGTTTGAAAGATGCAGGGAGAGGATAACCGTCTTCCCTGTTGAAGTTCTTTCCGTGGTTCACTATTTCTATTGCCTCCCTTATCAGCCGAGGGAAATATTTATTTTCTCTGGCAATGATTTTGGATTCGTGGAATTTAATCACGTGTCCGGGTTCTGAACATGCATGCTCCGCAAACGCGGAAAGCCGAAAATTTTTCTTTTCGGTTTCCTTACGATGTTCTTCTATTCTGATTTTTAGGGATCTAGATGTTTGACCGATGTATGATTTACCACAGGTACACGACACTTCATACACTCCTTCGTATATGTCACATGGGTGACGATCTTTTTCGCTCCGAAGGAGGTCAGAGGTCTTCCTAACGCTTTTAAATCTCGTCAAGACGTCGTGTTTGGCGAGAACTCTTGCGATCCTCTCTGAAGTTCCTGCGACGTATAGTAAATAGCATGTGCCTTTGCCTTCTGATGGTGTTCTCTTTCAGTCCTCAAGCTCGCATGACGTTTCTTTTCTTCCTTACGCGCAATTTTTCGAATCAATTCTCGGTTATAGCCATTCCTTTGGAGTGCGGCGAGGAGGTGTTGTTTTTCTTTCGCGAGCGAATCGGCATCCGAGATGGCATATGCCCTGTGATATAGAGTTTTGATAACTGATGCTTTTTGGCCAGGATGATGGTGGGATTTGGCATTTAAATAGCGGTCAGTATGCGTTTTCTTACGATAAACCGAATGTCCTAACGTGCCATTAGCTTTCTTTGTGACGAGAACGTCTAAGAAGGGGAGCCGATTATTTTCCTCCATTTCCACTGTGAATTGAATGGAAGTATTATGGCTGTTGAGATGTTCTAGGAATTTATTTAATTCATCAGTCCCGTGAGGTCATATGACGAAGGTGTCGTCGACATATCTCACAAAGAGTTTTGGTTTTAGATGGAAAGAATCCAGGGCTTTGCGTTCAAAGTCTTCAATGTAAAGATCGGCGATGACTGGGGATAAAGGAGATTCCATGGATGCCCCTTCAGATTGCTCGTATAATTTTCCATTCCAAGAGAAATAGGAATTATTGAGACAAAAGTATACCATTTTAGGAATATCTTTTGGAAGACCTTTTTCCGTTAGAGTCTTAATGATGTCGATTGCCTCTTCAACGGGTATTTTTGTAAATAAGGACACCACGTCGAAACTGACAAGAAGATCATTTTCCGAAATCAAATCATTTTCCAAATGGACCAACGAGGCCTTAACCCGGAAAATACTTTTCCTATAAACCCGTGTTGCTGATCGCTGATATAATGCCTTAGAGCAATGGCAAGAACATATTATGATAATAGCTACTTAAAAATGATTATTGTCACTATCAATTGTAATAAAGCACTGATATGTACTGTAAATGGTTTTGGCAATGCTGAAAATATTCTCCAATATATTAATTTTTTCAACCTATACTTATTTACGTTATTTTTGACATATCTACGCCTTTCCTTAAAAAAATGTCAAATATTTGCTCAGTGGGAATTGTTTTTGAGCAGAGCTGAAGGTGGAAACTATCATATGTCCCTCGAATGAATAAAACTATCGATGCGTTTCTCTGCTTAACATTGCATTAGCAGTGTGATATCAATTTATGCTACCTTTCTCTATGCTCCGCAGCAAAATCCAAAAATTAATGAAAGAGTGAATTTAAATTTTTGCAAAACTTTTGCACAGAATTTTAGCCTTATTCTATCATAAAGTATGTAATGCATTTTTGTGGCACTTAGTAGGACTCGACGAGATATTGACTTATAAGGCTAAGAGAATCGGTAAGAATGCAAGTTTCTTGAAAGTTTGGTAGATTTTAGAAAAAGCAGCTCCTTTACCAAGGCTTTGAAAACAATTTGGACATTTGTGATGAGCTATGCTTTTAGTTTCACAATCTAGGCAACGGCTAATAAGTCAATTTGCATTGTAATGTCTAAGATCAATGTAATTTAACTGTATATAATAAAGAAGTAGGGTCGTTATTTGTGGAATAAATCTTACCCATGTGCCTAAAATAAGTATAACTTATGAATCAACACATCCATGAATAAAATTATAATCCCAAAACTTATTTTCAGCTTCGAAATAATAAACTTAACTCTTGCAATTTTGTGTTTTTTTAACTGTGTGCTTAATCCGCAAGGGTTCGAAATCCTGTGCTAAATGTCCAGTTGTAGGATAATGTATCCTAAACTTCACTTTCACATTTTCACCTCAATTATTGATTGACAAATCTGTAAATCGACCCCTTTCCGCAGGCATGGGAAATAAGTAGACAATAACGTTCTCATTCCAGCAGAGGGAACACAATGTCATGGATAGTAGCCAGACAGAAGTTAATTACTCGGTTAAGAAAGTATATAGCCGCATGATCACGGCATGAGTATGTTAACCATCGGGAAAAACTTCCATTTTGATTCAATTTGTTTGTTTCAATGTCAAAATAAATCTCCTTTGCGGAGACAAATGAAAAGATCTTAATGAAAAATTATGTCAGCCGACTTTTTATTTTGTCATATATCATTGTTGACAAATTTCCGCGTAGTAAATGTTTTTATCAAAAAGCAATACCTTGTTCAGCAATCGCAAAGCAATTCTCAGCCATCTTCGTTTTAGTTAGTGATGACACCGGTCTTGACCCGGTGAGAACCCAAAGTCTTCATTAACATCATACGCCGGGAAAATATCAGATCTTTCTTCGTTTTAGTTAACGGAATTTTTGCAGCTATCCAATTTATGTATGTTTCAAAATGGGCTTTGTTTCCAACACATCCTTGAATTAAAACACTACCTCTACATGATAAAATTACCTGATGAGAAATCTATTGATGGATAATATACCATTTTAACTAGCTGCCTATCGTAATATTCAAAGGCCATGGCACCACATACAACGCATTTCTCCGCAGATACCTATTAATTCACATAACATAAATCTGTCATCAAAATTGGAATTTTTTACCACAAGCACACGTGGGAAAACAGGCAAATAAAAAGGCTGCTCCAGAAGATTCGTCGGGATAGCTTGAAATCTTACAAGCCAAGGTATGTTTATTACTGGCTCTTTAGAAATGGCAAAGCATTTAAAAATACAGTCTGGAACTAGAGAGAACTTGTAGAAAACTAAATCAAAGTATTCTTAGGATATTATCGTTATTCTATTGTCAGCGGTAATAACCAATCAAGTTTTCTAGAAATTTATAAGTAGTGATATTGGACATATAGTATTCAACTGAATCGGTTCATCTGGCTTTTTTTTGGTAGTGGTAATTATATTCAGGTTTGGAAAATAATTCTCACATTGTATTTGAAACATATGAGAGAAACATACCCACAATTTGGCATGGGATATTGGACCAAAAAACATACAAGACTAGTTGAGTTATATATCATGCATGTGTAGGGAATTTTCTCTCGTCCTTAGTTGTGTCACGCTGTGACCTGTCCTATCTTTCGATTCAATCTAGCCATTGGTGGGCTAGTTAGATGGAATAAAATGATTTTATTTCAGGTAACAGAAACGCAGGTGCATTCAGCATCAATATATCCTACTAGTTAAAATTTCAATTCAAATTTTTGAGCTTTACTTTGAATTTGGTTTAATCGGTGTCATAATTATTTCGTAATCAACAGACAGTTTCGCGCTGCGAGCTGCAGGGTTACACTCTCAGACTCTTTTCTCCTCAGCGAATTATCCATATAGTCTTATGCCAATTACTTTATTATAAGGAGAAGTACACAGGAACGTGGAAAATTATGTAAACAGCAACGTTCTCGCCTTGTATCTTATTGAACATTGCGCGATATTTAATAATATGTCTCTCACTTCCCATCAGCTAGAATTTTAATGTGGTGATACTTACGCATCTCATTGGTCACTATTTCTCGACAGGCGAGAATAATTGCTTTTATTGCTCTAGGAAAAGTCACCCATCATAATTATGTCAATGAGTAGGAGATAACAGAAGAAAAACGTAACGTCTTTTCGTTAAATGAGGATCGGAATTACGGGGTCTTCCGAGAGGCTTTCAAAGAGATTGTACCATTTAAAAATCACTAATCAAGGAAGACAACTGGAATCCATCTCCAATTTCAGTTCAATCAATAGATAGTGCGTTACGTTGAGGATATGGTTCTGCCTTCTAAAGGGACCATCCCGGAGGAGAGAGTGTCAGAAGCAGCAGAAAGGGCCTTGCGGTGTTCGCACTGGGGTCACCAGAAGGAATGGTGACGCATATCTATGTAGGTATCCGATGGGATACCAGAGTATACATTTAAAATATGAATACGTAGGTTTTTTTAGGTCTACCAGGGTACTCAGGCTTGCGAACTTCGCCCAGGCATCCGGGCTCTCGAGGTCCACCCGGCTGTACGGGGATTCGAGCATCACTCCACTGCGTAAGCATTTGCGTTTCACCGATATCACCGTATTGTAAGACGGCTGTTTTACCAAGAGTTGGTTAGTGATTGGGTTGGTTTTGCTTTGTTTCTTACGATTGACACTTTAAACATTGATGCAGTCCCATTCCATATTAGAATTCGAGTCATTTTGGAACTAATTCTAAAAACACAAGAAAGAATGCGGAACCTCTTGGATCGAGATCAATTATCATGTGGTAGACTAATTACGGCTGAGAGTGTAAAATTTAATAAGAACGCTGTGATTCATGGAGAAAAATGAGACAAAATACCTTCATTTCCGGAATTCCGGTTTTTACCACGGTGTAACATTATTTTTGAGCTTTTTTGGGGCACTCGTTTTATTCCTTTTTACGCGACAGTTTCCTACAGTGGTCATTTTACACGGAGAATACTGAGGTAATCGACGAAATTAATTACATATGGGCATATAATTATGTCTTCTTTTCACGCTAAACAGATTCAATTCAATTATGATCCGAGTACCCAGTGAGATCAAATGCCAGGTACTTGTTCACCTAGTTACCAGTAACAGAATAAAATACGCTGATACGAATTCACGCAAGAAGCGATTGGAAATTGAAAGCACCGCGTTTGGTAGGAAGGCTGGAAAATATTTAAGTACAGAAGATAGGTACTTATGAGGGATAAAATTTAAAACATTATAAATTTTTATGCAGAAACAGGTGTACCTTTCATTATCAACCAAATGAACGCTAATACTAGCTATACATTTATTGATATTACACTATATCTGGCGAAATGTGGTGGAACAGCGTTATGAACTCAAGTAAATAGACTTGGTAGTGTCCACTGGTTAATTTATTATACATCACATTTTGAAATGAAAGCGTCATCTTCAGGTACATTGAGACGCGTTGCATGATACATTTTTCAGTGGACAGAGCCAAGCCTAATTTATTAAAATAGCTACACATTCACTAGATAACAGCTGAAAAAGTTCAACTCAAGGCATCACGTTATAGAGATTTTGAATAGGAAAAGAACCTTTACTAGGAGAGAGGTGATGGAATACAATTTGAAAGACACTCTATCCCGTCGATTGGCCTCTTCAAGTTTCCCTCTTAGTTGGGATGGTGAAAGAGGGTAAGGCTACCACGACAGGCTGAGATTTGCTGATGAACACTCATGAGGCATGGAGGACCTATCTTGTGTGATTTACATTAGAATGATTTGATGAAGAAATATGAAACGGCGACAAAATTATGTCTACTACAATTGAGGCTCCTTGTGTCGTATATGCGTCAAAATTTCAAGTTCCTTGTGCTGTTTACTTTTCCTGAAAATTTGAGACACCAAAATCTCAAAGTTTCATAATTTATGCTGCGATATTATTAACGATATTTCTGCTAATATCCATTAACTTTATAGCAAGATGTGTTTCTTCCATGCAAGGCCACGTATTATAGCACATAACCAATTCAATACCTATCAGTTCCGATTTATTGTAACTTAGTGTTTATGTGAATATGTTCATGTTTTTCTGATTATTATATCCCATTTAATATTATGCTCTCTTTCTCTACGATATCTATGGTCTTTCTGCCAGTATTCACCCATACTCAAATCAAGTAACCCTCTCATTCATTTTCCACCATCGTTAAACCAAAATACACTCTATAACCTCTTTTTTTTTAATTTTACCACGTAAATGGGCAATGTTTTCGTACTTACTTTTTATAGTGCCTTGTTAGTTGATTCAAACATTTCCCCTTTGGCTATAAAAGCGAACATAGCAGTTAACCTTCTCCTTACGTTGCCATTACATGGCAGCGAAACCCTTGTATGGAAGGATAAGCATAAGAGTATGTAGGATAAATGCAATGGGAATGGGGTACCTGAGTGTTTACGAGAAAATTAGTAGAATGGATAATGTTAGTAATGAGTTATCGATAAAATAATGTGGGTAGGAATGCTCCAGTAATGCTCATAAATGAGAGAAATGCGCGTCATTGGTTTAACCACCTTGAGAGAATGAATGAAAGTTGAACAACGATACAGTTTTGTGATAGTAGAGTGAATGGTGTGAGAGGAAGTAGTAGGCCGCGAAAGCCATGGGTAAATTTGGTGGAAGAAACACTAAAGAGGAGGAATATTGGGTGCCTTAAGAATAGGAGAGCCGTATACAAAGCAATGCATAAGTGTAAGAGAAGCGAATGAGGTATGAAAGAACAGGGCACGATGCAGGAAATTATTTTTTTTAAGCCAGTTTTCTAGTCCTAACAGAAATAATTAAGTCCTTTGACTTTGCCTACCCCGAAGGGAAAGACGTGATGGATGTAATGGAGTAATTATTTACCCTTTAAACCCCAAAACTGTTAGAACTTTCAGCGAACAAGAAAAGGTGACTGGTCAAAACGATGAGAAGAATTTTTCTTTCTTTCCTTGACAGTTGCACATAAATTAGTACTGCATGCTTTCATTGGGTATTTCTGAAGAACTAATAATGACATGGCGGCTATATCAAATTTTTTTACGCCCAGCGTTATTACAATGCATTTGATCCGATTTATATTCTAACTTCGTTTCAAATTCGAATTTTTAGTAATTCCAATTGGCAATCATTTGAGCGTACAATTTGTCCACGTCTACGCTATATTTACTCACGACTGCTTTGAATTGTCCTTTAAATTTTAATTTCTTTTGTACATAAACAATTTTACATGGAAAACGTACACTTATGTATTTTTAAGTGCTAGCAGACGTTTAGTTGATCAAATCCTTAGCAAGAAATGTTAACCTCTACGTTCCTAACCAGAAAAGTTGCTGTTACTAATGTTTATACCAGGGTTATGAAACTCATACTCGTCAATATAATCTTTTTAAGTACAGCTTAACCCTTAAATTAAACCTATATGATTTGCTTTACTTTAAATGGGAATTTTGAGCAATCCTGGTGAATTGAAAGACTAAGTACTCTTCCATAGGTTTATGGAGAGCGCATTTAAATTTCATAAGAAATTTATTTCATCACGCTACATGGATTGACTCTGCAATTTCAATGGTTGATATTTTAATACAATGAAATATGTACGGTTTTTATTAGCGCTTAAAGGCCAGTTGGCTCACAATTTTCCTGGAATATTTGACCTGTTTCCTTGATATTTAGCATCTTCTGAACCATTTTCCTTTTCATGGTTTCCACAACGCAACTGTTCTGGCTGTCAATGCATCTTCCACAGTTTAGGTGATTTCTTCTAATAGAAAATTATTATAAATTATAAATTGATAAATTTTGGGGATACCGGGACTAACCACGGTATAACTTTTTACGGAGTTACCCTTGAGTGCACATTTGTGCAAAATTCCATTGAGGAAATCCACTTGGGAGGACGCCTCGGTAGCTTACTGGCAAAACACTCGGCGTGAAATCGAGGGATCCGGGTTCGGAGCCCTGACAAGACAAGTAATTTTTCCTCTGTGGAATATTGCACTCGTATATCCTTGCCAAGTAGGATATCCTCTCCAGTCAGATATTTACACATGCATCTCTTTTAGCGTGCAACTAAGCTGGGTCAAAAATAATATCTTCAGAAAAATTACTCTATCAAAAGCATAAGGCACTTTTAATCGTCTTACAAATTTTCAGCTTGCCTCATTGGCTACGATGTACCAATTGCTCCCTAATTAATTCCTTAGCCATAGCTTGTGTAAAATGCTTCCTGCGAATATTCATTCATCATCGAATATTCTCCAGAGCCCACTTGTCTTTCTGAGTTCATGTTGCACATGGCTTTTTGACACACGCATGCCCTAACATTAGCTTTCACTTTTTTTCTCTTTTTGCCACTCTTAATTACCTAGCTCCTCAAGATTTCATTATGAGATCGCTCAAGTTTCTCCTTCGTCTGTTATTCTTTCACTTTGCCCTAACCTTCCTAGTATGCCTTTTTATATGAAAACATTTTATTCATATACCTAAAAAAATCAATAAAAAATTTAAATGTTTGTTAAGAATGTTCATTTTAATTCAGTTCAACTTTTACACTGTATTTTATATCATTTGGGTAACAATTGGAGTCCAATGATTTGGACATCATCATATTCTTTCTACCATACTTTTTTTGGCAGATCCATTTTCCTATTTAAAATACGCTTATGTGAAAATTAATGTTTGGAATACTACCAAATAAATTCTCCAATTGGTTATCAGTGTAATGACGATGGGGTATGAGCCGAAAATCTAAGTTTCCTTGACTTCATTTTTTTAAGTCTTAGCTTTTAATTAATATCCTATTTCTGGTCCTCTTAATTACTCTTTCCAGAGAATTAACTAAATTCTGAATTAGGTAAAATTTTAAGAAGTGGATAAAATACATACAAATATTTTTGGATGAAAATTTCACACTTATCATTTTCGATTTAGAAGTCCCAGATTTATAAAATATTTTGTATCAAAGTCTCTTGCAAATCTGCTTGAGTAGACTTTGATAAATAGGTGATAATGAAATTTGTTTGACTGAAACTATTATAGCATACACTATACCACGTGATGTTAAAGTGGAAAAAGGAACATAGGGGAATTTTTGTCTCATACATATTCAAATATCTCAGTGTTAGGCTACAATGACTATGAATGTCTGTGCTTTATTCCCTACCTTATGCTACATATAGCAAATGTGCTCTATCAGGTTTAAATATGCCATATTTCGGTTGATTTTTTAAATGATTAGATTCAGGATTAAGCATATCACAGATTGCTTGATATTAGAATACTTGAGAATTATTGTAAGATCGTAAGTATTACGTTCGCAGGAGTATGGGGTGATAGGCAATCGAGTATATTTGGCCGACGATAGAAAATGATTACCTTACTTTGAATTCTACTTGCACAATCCAAACTTGGCTGCAGTTACCAACTTATTCTTCACCCTCGTTCATTTGTTTATGAGTGACTGAGGGAGTGGCAGCACAGAAGTCAGTTGTAAATTAGAAAAAAAGAATAATGGCTCTAGCATCCGCTGGTGGTCGCAATTTTCTCTCCCTTGAGATTTATAACTTCTGGGAGGCGACCCCAATGAACGCTATCCCATTCTTCTCCACTTCTTCTCCGGATGACGAACTGGAACGGCCTCAGTCAGTATGGATTGCCTCGCTACCCGCGGAGCCCCGTTCGTTTCCTGCCTCTAGTTCATCCGAGCCTGTCCGCCCCCACACTCAGCCACGCCTTCCTAAGTTTGCTTAAGAAAGCCATTCTTTCTCGAAACAACCTTGCATTCTCTTCTCCTGAAAAGACCCCGAAGCAATCCCCACCTCATTTGCCCCCAGCATATATCTTTCTCTTGCGCGAAGTGCTCAAAAGTCATCCCACTCGATAACCGACTCAGCACCTCCTTATTTGTTTGTGGAAAAACCTCCTCCCTGATACGTTGACGGTTAATTATTGGCTAACAACTGCAAACAGGAAATGTTTTTTAGAGGAATCCAAACAGGCAAACTTTGTACCCTCTCCCTTCGCGTGCAATAGCCAAACAAAGATGCATAGTTCGATGTCAATTAGCATTTTCCCGCTATTGATCACACCAGAGAGTAGATATTTAAAAAAAAAATAGAAAAATTCCATTGTTAAATAAGGAAAGTATGCTTTTTTATTGATAAAAATCAGTTTTGGTGTAATTCTTCAAGTGACATAATTATTATTCCCAGCATCACAGTTTTTAGAAATTATTTCGAAATACGCAGAAGTATAATCGTGGCAGAAGTATAAACTCATTTTCTTTTAATATGTTTGGTATATTCACTCTTATTTACGCTGCATTTCTTTTTATTCATTTGTTAAAATATGTCCCTTGAATTGTTTACTCGTCAGTATTGGTTAATTAATGTTTATATATCACCATTAATTCCAGCAATTTGCTTGTGTTTAAAATTGCCAAGGAAATTATTAATTTTTTGTCTCGAGAAACGATTAACTTATTCACAAGTACATCACCAAGTACCTATTATTGATTTACGTCCCTTTGTTTAGTATTTCAACGCAGCAATATTATCTGACCTTTTATGTTGTTTTTGTGTCATTTTTGTCATTATCTCGACTTTTATTTTCAAAAATAGTTCACGCCCGTTTTTTGACAATATAAGCTCGTAATACATAATGTGAGGGGTTCATACTGTGATTGACTGGCATAAGACTAGATAATTATGTTGACTTGCTTTCGTTACCTCACATTTACCATAGCTCTTCGACGATTAGCTGTTAGTGAAGTGGAAGTGACCGCATAAGTATGTAATATTTTGGATAACTAGTGGTTGATATTTTTCAAAAATGTAACCACACAAAATAATGTAACTAAAATAGGACCTACCAAGTGCCCTCTATGCATACCGTTCGATTGAATGTCCAGTTCTTAATATTGTCCAGTTGCCAATTCGCTTTATGAGGCATCAGTAAAAGGCCCGTAACCCTTTGATTCCAATATAGTTAAAAGGTAGAACAGCAAATATTGTTTCACACATTCACTTTTTTAAAAGGAATTTAAAGAAAGTTTTTAATTCAATGCCTCACATTGTATAAACATACTCTGTGAAATACCTTTGTTCTTTGCCTGCTTTTGACATTCCACAAAATGCACTGCTCCATAGTGTTTATCTTTTCTTGAGAAACATACAACACTCCAGTAGAATTATTATCAAAGCCCATTTAGCTTTACACCCCCTGCAGTGTTCATCACGGATGTTTTTGTTATCGTAAGTTTACAGCAAATTCGTGCTTTCCCAAATATTGAAGTAGCTTAGAATACACATCTGAATGAATTGAAGCATTCAAGACGTTACATTAATTCGTTAAATAAAACAAATAATGTTTTCATCCTTTATTTTTTTCACTGAAAAACTAATGAAAAAAATCACTTATTTATTTTCGGGCAAAGGTCGGTAAATGGAGGAAATGCTCAGATTACTCCTCATGTCTTGCGTGAGTGAAAGCTGAATAATAGTTTTTATGTTTTTATTAGTGGGCATTTAATACTATATAGTCCTCTTTTCGAACTAAAACTTTTTCAAAATAACGTAAATATCCGTGCACAGCATGGTGAAAGAGCCTTCTATGTAGAACTCGAACCCACCGCCTATTTACAAGCGATGAATATACCCTGCCGCCAATGAGACCAGGAATTCGCAGGAGGCAATGTACAAGTTATTCTTTCGTTCTATCAGGATTCCTTTGTAAACTGATGACAATGGAAAAAACGGGAAAAATAAATAATAAAAACTCAAGTGCAGGTATCAAGTTAATGTGCAGGGGTATTCGAATTTCAAATACTTTATTATTCATTTATATTCTTTCTAATACCCTTTGTATCGTATCATTTTCTGCGCCACATAACGCGTGGAGCCTTCGTTGCGAAAAATTCCTCTTTCGCTCCGAATACATCTCTGGAACTGGGATGAAGCCACCTTCCTGTCTCAGTTAAAAATGTAAACTTGTGTAAACGTACATTATGGGCGGGAGGTTGTATAAGCTAATAGGTCCCGGCTAACACGGACTATGTCGCGATGGAGCGGACACGAACAAATGAGAAGCGAGAAAAACGGTGCAGCAGCTCAATGGTCGCAAGAGAGGGATACAGGAGGAGAGAGGGTGGGAGGCGGGTGCAAGGGTGAGGGAGAGGGATGAAGGGGAAAAATGAGGGGATGAAGGGCAGTGGTTGGAAAGCGGTGCTTACCCCCCTATTTCTCCCACCCACCTCCCGCCCTCCCACATCTTTTTCTGCCCCGACCATTGTTTCCAGAGCGCACTCCGAGGGGGGCGCAGTAAATCCGGAGGGGTGCTGCTCCCCGCTGCACCCCCACCCCACCGTCCAGACGTCCCCTCTCCCCGCATGTACTCCAGCAACCCCCACTCTTCACCGCACCTCTTTCTTCTTTCCCCTCCCCCGTTTTGAGCGCTGTTCTCATGCAATCGAGTCCGGGTGGAAGGGAGGGGAGGGGTTTGGAGTGGCCAGGGGGGGTGGGTTAAGAGGGGCGGGGCCGGAAGAGTAGAGAGGTGAGGTAGAGTGGGGAGTAGAGTGGTGGACGAATGCAGGGGAATTGGGAGAGGAGGGAGGGTTCTTTATCATGCACCTCTCCTCCTCCCTTTCTTACCCTTTCTTACGCTCCCATCTATCTATGCATCTAGCTCTGCTTTCTTTTTTGGCTCGCTACGGGTCTCGAACCACTCCCTACGGTAAAAGGTTAAACACCCCAACGCAATCCACCTCCCATCCACCCTCCCTCCTCCTCTCCATCCCTGCCTTTCTCTTATCCTTTTTTCCTCTCTTCTCTCCCTCCGCCCTCTCTCCTCCCTTACCTCCCATCTCCACTTCTCCTCCCGCACCGCGGCCAGCAGTGAATTCGCGCCGGGGTGTGCCCCGTCCGTCCGTGGCCATGTACGCGCGTCCGTGTTTGGGTGTGTGTGTGCGAGGGTTTCCGCGCGCACACGAGGTCCTCCCTTGCAAAATTCACTCTTTTGCACTCTGAGGAGGGATGTAATGATGGCGGAGAGGCAGAGCGGCATTATCGCGAGGCTCACGAAGGCGGACCGCGAGCGTATCCGTGATTTTCATGGCAATTGAAGTCATCAAGGGACACCCCCATCCATCTGCTTTTGATCCTTTCCCCGATAGAGGTTCTCGAATATCTGCTCTGCAACTATGGATTATCCAGTGGTTTTCTCTCATGGGAAATACCTTACGTTGACGCTTATTTTATGCCAACAAAATAATTTTTTGAGCCTTTAAAATGTAAAAAATATGGAGTAATTTAGGACATAATTGATAGTGAACCAGTATTACCAATTTGGAGCTAAAATGGATAAGACGGTTGAAACTGATACAAGTATTTCTTAGTCCAATGAAGCTGGATTTTTTTATCCCCCACCCATTCCGTATGAATTTTCATCCATGTTACAGCAAAAAAAATTCAGCATACAAAATTCAAGGTATATGATTTTTGAATAACGTGCATTACAATTTTTAATTGAATTTAATTTGAAGGCTTCGTTTTGAATGAGATAAGATACATAGAAATCTATTTGGCGCCTATGTAAAGAGATTTCTCACACTTTGCAGACATTTTGGAGAATTTTTTCCAATTCGGTAAACAATTAAGTGACGAGATAACTTAGCCGTCTTAGGGTCATTCATTTAGGTGTTTGCTAAATGAGAGAATTCTGATATATTTGCCTTAAAACGTTTTATTAACACTAGAACCCCGGCACCTTTGGCCATACCTGCAACTGCGGAACCTGTCATTTTGACCGGTTGTATTTTTTCCTCTATTTTCTAAGATATTTTGTTTTCCTACATCTTATATGTCTTGATTTAGATAAAAACTTTTTAATAAATTTTATGTTCAGGAATGGAATTAAGCTTATGTTTTTAGATTTAAACTTGGTTGCCTACCAGTTACGTATTAATATTTGGAATTTAATTTATTATTTTAGCGATGATGAGTACATTAGGAGCTAGGAATCGTTAAAAAAATGTTATGTAATGGTTGGCTATTTCGTTAGCTAATGGAATATTTTATCAAATCTCTATTTTGGGTACAGTTAAGAAAACGTCAATTATTGTAAATTATACTAATTGATTTTTATTCCTCTTGTCAATACAAATATTATGCATATAATGGTGGGCACTTTGCAGAAACAAGTCAAACTGAAATGTATTTACTACAAGGAAAAAGGAAACACTTCAATTATTTAAATTCAGGATTACAGCAACGAGTCCAATATTGTTTCTAATATTAGGATATGTGTATTACACCTCCTCCAACGCACACCTTACAGGTAAGGATATTTTTTTCTAACCTCGTGCATGATCCACACACCCACTTTTGACAGGTGTTGCAAGAATCACCTTGCTAAACATTGCTAGTTTTGTTTTCTCTACAATATCCGATCTGGCATGTCCGTCTCTTTCCGGTTATTTTCTGGCTATCGCCAATAGCGTTATGTGCCGTAGTGGCTGCCCTCAAATCGTCTGCTAGCTGCAGGGTGAAGTTTCGCCTACTTATTTTTCCCCTGTGACTTCTCGAAACCCTATCCACGAATTGATTGCCGCTAAATCGAGGATATTGAATGGCACGTGAATTGGCGATCATTGCGTTCCACTGCGTACGGAATATTTTCTGCACATTTGGTCGAATACATCAACAGCGTGTTTTATATTGCTGTAAATGAAATGGATTCTGGTAACTTCTTCTGATTGTTCTTCTGAAGTATTTTGCTTAGTATTAGCACATTCTACTTTAATTTTCCTTGGTCAACTGTGAGAGTTTTTTGCTACATAATTTGTAGTGAAAAGTGTTGTTTCGTACAATGGTGCGCACACGGGTGCAAGCATCTCTTTGACCACTATAGGTACTTCCTTTATAGGTAACTCGGTTCATAGTTCCAACGAGAGAGGTATTAAAACTCTTTTTTTAACAAGCTTTAGTGATAAAAAGAAATTATCGGTAGTAATGTTACATCCTTTGTGTATATATCGCTCACTCAATTTCATTACTACGTATGCTGGCAGTGATTCATCTCATAGTCGGCTTTCATATTTGCCCAAATAAGGAAATCCTTGGCAGAGGTACTTGAATTCCACATCTACTAATAGCCGAAACTTAATACCAAATTTATCCGGCTTGTTAGCCACTGAAGGAATGGGTAACGACACTTTGTTGGGTACAAATGCTCGTCGGTAGTGTGGAAAGCTGCCGGCACATAACACAAGTAGCAGTTTTCTATGAATGTATTCCACGTGTGTGAAGCACGCCCGCGCTGTCCAATCTGACCGACTGCAACACGACGACGGCTCCTCCCCGTCGACCCGCGTAAGAGCCATTGAGGGAAGGGCAATGCTATTCTAGTAAAAGTTTGTACTTTTCTATTTACAAAACAATGCATAATATATAGAAATAAACAATAATATTACCTTGTGTGGTAATTGATGCTCTTGCCCCATCAACTGCGTCGTAATCACAAAAGGGGTAAGAATCATGAAAAGTCTGTCCAAGACTTGCCAAGCAAATATCCCAAATGGAACTTTCGTCAGACAATGCAATGAAGTATACACTCGGCAACGAAGGACAACCACTATGTTCTGGCATTATATCTAAATCTGGCATTCTAAATGTAAGTTTTGAGACTCCTAAATGTTGGAATACTAGTTTATTATTTAATTGCCAAATGTTTCACCAGTTGAAGAGCAAAGTAGCCGAAAATTAAATGCCTATTCACGGGACTGAAGTATATTAGCAATTGGAAGTTAAAGAACAACAATTCACAGACCCACAGATGGCATATTTGAGTAGAAATAGGTACCGGTCAAAATGACCGGTTCCGGGGTTGAAGGTAGTAAGGTGTATTCCTCGTAAATGATAAGGGCTTAGTGGTTCATACTAAGGGCTCTAGGACATCCCACTAAAAAAATGAAAGTTGCAAATTTTAAGCTCGCTACATTGTATACAATGGCATCTGCAGCGACATGATTTTCAAAATCGGTCAAAATGACCGGTTCCGGGGTTCTAGTGTTAAGATCATTTCTTTTATGAGGCTATCTTGTACACTTTTGGATTCAGATTTGCTCCTTTTTACTTCAACTCAAATTTTTGTTTTTTAAGAATTTACCACACACTCGCTTATTTTATCGCAAGTAATACATCGTGAGCGGGAAACAAGAATCCACCACAGCCTCGTTTTCTTTATGGCCTGATGCAATCTGTTGGTGCTAGTATGACTATTAATACTTTACCTCAAGTACCAGCTTTTTAGGCCGTGATTCACAGTGGGAGTCTCAAGAGGCGCTGCAGAACAATGTTAGAATTTTGGCAAATTTGGATACACAAAAGTAATCTCAATGCTAGCCATGATCTCAGCCCAGTTTTTCCTCAGCATGGCTCGCTACCTCACCGTCTGACGCTTTTATGAGTATTCGCGCCGACGGTGGACTTCTCTATATATCATAGCCATAAAAATGTATTTGATAATATTATTTATGTATGTAATATTTTATAATTAAATATTTAATTTTGAGAAGTAATGTAAATTCGGTTTGATATCCATTAGTAGGAAAATCGCAATTTAGTGACGTTGGAAATTGTAACATCTCTCATTCAATTATCTAAAGAAGATACAACTAGAGGACTGTTAACATTTTCTTTGTCGGTGGATCATGGGAGAGTATCATCAATTGAGTATATCGAAGGGAGTAAGCGCAACCACTATAACTCTACCAGCTGTCTAACTACAAGTCTGCTGTGGTGGAAAATCATTACTGAACAAGCATTGAGAATCATTGACTTTTAAATTATTTGCCTTCAAAGAATGCAGCAAGAAGTTTGGAAAAATAATTCACAAAATTAGAGTAAAGTCAAGTCTTATAATAAATTTAGCCAAAAAATGTTGATGAAAGCAATTGATACCGTGAAGTTTACGCAGTGATTTTCCACAATTTATTTATTGATATTATGATTAATCATGAATCGTGAATTGAGATTAATAAATGAGACAAAATAGTTCTGGTCGAGTTGCACACCGAGTCAGATTCTCCATTTCTATCGACAGCTCATCGAAGAAGTTGCTCCACGAAACGATGGTAGAGATGGAAGACTTGACTCAGTGAGCAACCCGAAAAGAATCAACTGCAGCATTCGCCTGTAAAGGGCGACATCTTACATTAAAATATCAAGTTTGTAGTGGTATTATGGATATGAATGACATTATGGATACATAGTTCCAGCCCCAGTATATAATTACATATTATCAGAGTGCCGTTGTATTGAGATATGTTCTTACTCATCAGATGACATTATAGCCACTTCTTTTGCTTCAGTTTTTCGTCCACTCATCGACGGTTTAAAGTAATGAATAATGATTTGCGAGTGGGATCAAATAAATTTCATTGGAAATCATTAGTAGTTAAAGTGGGCTATTTTCAACACAAAGTAAAAAGCAGGAGTTCATAGTATGAGTGTACAGAGATATGTTGTCATTTTTTTCTATTTCTCTTTGTGATGACTTACGAGACTCTCCACGGAAAATTCTTCAATAGCAGAGTAACTATGTTACTTTGCTATAAATCTTAGAGAGTAACAACAGATATCTTTGCTGTCTATCGTTGGATTGCAATTTTAATTGGCTTACTCATAAACCGCCACCATTTTTATCAATAGACAGAAGACGGTGGGCCATAAAATATTTGAAATGAAACATTCATGCTGACCTGGCTATGACACTCGATCGTAATTGTTTATTTCAGTGTTGGGATTGACCTCAGAAACAATCTAAATTTCAGACGACTGTCATCTCAGTCTTGGGTTAAGAATGAGATAGTGGAGATCATCTGAAGGCGGGACTAAGAATCTGGGAGATAGCAACGTTTTCCGTGCTCAAATCCGTCATTTAATCCTTCTTTTCTCAGTTGCTAATACCATGCTGTGCACATTTTACTATTGAGTTATAACGCATTTTTATTGATTTCAAACATGTTTTCTCAAATGGTTCATCAAATCGGAAAATCGGACTTTAAAACCCCATTAACATGTAAATATATTTATGAAATACTATGCTTTATCCATCTAAGATTCCCGGAATTTCACTTGAGTGTTCGAACTCAGCACCTTTCTCTAGCGTTTACCTACCGTATCATTCAAAATGCTGTTATCAATTTATTTTTCTCGCACCACCATTGTTCCACTACTACTTTTTACTGCTAAGTACATCGTATACTTTTTATAGCCACTACTTTTTGCTCTTTTTAGAGATTTTGAAAGTATATATTCTGTACATATCATTCTGCTTCTAAATACAATACAGATACCAGCTCATGTGAATGTTTCTAGCCACTGGAAGAGCAGTCACACGGCGCTGGTTTTCTGCTTGTTCTAACTGCTTGTTACTAGCGGTGAAAAAACCAACTCCGCGTGACAGGGGCTTAGTCGTAATGGAACTACTCCCCTAATTTACTCCTTATATTTCGTGTCCACTAAGAAAGGCGATAATGCAATTAAATGCAATGTTCTAATTTAATCTTCATTACTGCAATTTAAAAATTAGATTGTTATTTGCAACCTTTTCAATTTCCTTCATTAAATCCTTGATTAACACATCAGCTTACTTTTCCGTTTAACCAGATGGAGGAACCATCCGGGCCAATTCTCATGATATACAATATTTAAATAAGCCGTGTTGGTTGTTTTGGAAGAATTGACAATGTAAGGGGCTCATAACTGGCCAATGCGTGCTTGAGATTCTTGAAGGAGGAGTTTTCAGGAATGTCGACTGGTACTTTCGCGCTGCTAATTAGTTGTTTGTTTCACATTTAGGAATTGGAGAAACGTGGAGTGTTTTCTTATCTTGTGGCTCTCTGAATTTGTGTAGTGATTTTTAGTATGACTTCTAGATAACATTTGACATTTATGGGCCAGGCTCCTTATATGCTCGGGAGTGTTTCCCTCCAGGAGCTTGAGATTGGTAGCTTTTATTTTAGTCAAATATTTTACGGCAATGCTTTATTATGTCGTTCAATAATGACGATCTTATTTGCAAGAGGCATTATTGAGAGACACTTTTGTACATTCACTTCCCAAGTATCAGGTTGAGATCTTTGATATGTCGATACCTCACTTGGCCCCGGCAGATCTAGTGTAGGCTTCAATTCCTTAACATATGTCCAAAATGCCTATGTGATTTTATTTCGTAATGCTCCAATTATTTTAATTATAGGTTTATCCTGCAAAATGTAAATTATAGTTTTGTTTTATGCGTTGAGCAGTTTAATTTTCTTTAGCCATAATCCCGGCCGTTCTTCCACCATATTTTAAGGCGTGCTATTATTATTTCATTAAATGTAGTTCCTAACTACTTAAGAACTAATACTACCTTTTACGTTACTTAAATCAGCAATATTTGTTACTATCACGGTTACATGTGTGTGCTGATATATCTACGCAAAATTTTTAAACACTTCCAATTTCTAAATCCTGCTTTTCCGAAAATTTCTTTCGAATATTTGCTAAGAATTCTCGGAAATAATAATTACGCTTGTCCCCAAATATTACATGAAGTCCCATGTTCTTTATGATAGATATGATATGATTTTTTATAGAATCTTCTGTTTTTGTTAAGGTTGTGGGCGTTATTTTACGATCACCAATGTCGATTAAAATACTTAATGTGTGAGCGTCTTAGGATGGATAGTAGCTAAGAGATCTAATGCTTTGAGCAATATTTTTTCTGGTCAGTTTATTCTCTAAATAGAAAATGGCTTGGGAGCCTATTGAGCAAGGCCTCACCACCGTCTCTGTCTTGCAGATACGGTGGCAAAACTGCAGCTCTTCCAAGTTATAAAGGGGAAGTATAAGTTTCCCGTGTAATTTATTTTATTTTGTTCTTTTCTGGGTGAGTGTGGGTGTTATTTTCTAGGGGTGAATACAGATATTTTGCTGGTTTCTAGTGGCCAATAAATCGTGAAATTTCCTACGCTTATTTGCTTTCTCTATTTCTCAGAGCGCTTTATTTATTTGTCGTTGCGTCTATATGCAGAGTTATTTGAATTTGCATTAAACAACAGAAGCTACGCCGGCCGTATCCGTAAATCTCAAATTTAGATTTTAACTCTTGTAAAGAAACTTCGTAAACACTAAAATAAGATTAGCCAACTACTGTGTTTACATTTATGTATCGAGGTTCTGATGGATACATTCTATATCGATGGTATAAGAACGTCTGTCCTCAGACCTGTGACGTTAATTGCAATTTCTTTGATTTTGATGCTGCACTATGTGAATATTTTTTATATCTTTTTTTCGGTTGTCGATAGCCTTTTTGTACCTCTAGGCGGACAATTCAATCATATTTTGCTGCTTCAGTGTATTATAGCCAAATCAGAGGCCAGTCACTGTTTGTCCCCAAAACGTGGCACATCGTAAGAACCTCCCGTTCCGATGATTAGGCATAGCTGTGGGTTTTGGCACTATTTTGGAAAGAGGGGGGTATTCCTTGCAGTGGACTAAAATCTACGATTTTGAACTCAATGCCCCATAGACATTTAAATGACTTTCTGTTCAAACCCACGGACAAATACCAAGCGCGTGTCATATCAAACAAGAATAATTCTAGCATCAAATGCATGTGAAATTGTTCATTTGTTTGTCAGTTTTTTTTAGGAATTCAACAATGAATGGATATTTTAATGTTTTTCTACCAGAATATCTAAAGCTGTAAGAATTACCCATTCTGAAAAGCGGTGACTTTTAGAGTTCCTTAGCCCGGGTTCCATGGAACGTAGAGATGTTAGTCCATTGTGCCAAACCTGGTTCTAACCGAATATTCCCATTTTAACATGTGTTTTTAAAAATGTTTTCTCGGACTAGCAAAGTCTTAGTAACAGTGCATTAATACGTTACACACAACCAATTTACGAGATGAGCAAATGGAATGACATAAAGTACTGTATTAATTAAGTACTAAGAGGAGGAGTATTTAGGATTGATAAAATGTTAAATTCGAAAATCAAGTGTCCACCAAATATTAATTTAATATACCTATAGTTTTTTTGAAAATTCCTGTTTTTTTCACCAGTTACCTTCTCTCCTGCTCTCTGGAATCTACTCCTGGGACCTCTAGCTGTATCCTTCTCTTCCTTTGTTACCCTTCTCTGCCACTGTTATTAAAATAAGTATATTAGTAAAATAAAGTTGTCATTCCTCACGTCTCGGAATTTCATAACTTCCATCTTCAGGCCTTCAGCTGACCTTCTTTTTTTCAACTTTTGACCCTCCCGAGTTACATGATTATTAATAACAAATAGGTCAAGAAGCATAGTACTGAATATATAAATAAAGATAAAATTTTTGTTCTGACATTCAAGTTAATAGAGCACTATTAAACAACTCAATCCTTCTCCTCTCGTAGATAATTATGGTCAGATTACATGTACTAATCTACTAAGTACGAAGTACTAACTAATTTTTAATCAACGTAAACCATTGGGCAATAGTTTTATTTTATTGCATGATGGAAGAGTGTAAAAAAGATAAGTTATTAATCCATTGCCGTTGCGTCTGTTGGCACTTGTCTTCTTATAGGTAGGGATGATTACAATCAAGTTCTATTGTTACTTTGACCATTTGCATAAAAGTGTACTATTTTTTCATGATTTTTTTCATGATTTCATGATCTCCTCGGACAGAAACCCTTGTATCGAATTCTGATATTATATTTTCATAGGTTTTTAAATTTGCATTTGCATTGTAAAATATTTTTTCCATTTTGCAAAAGGAAAGAAAAGCAAAATTTCTACACATTTTTCCTAACGCAGAGAATTTTGTAGTAGATAATAGCAAAGTGAATACCCGGGAGCGCGTCCTACACAACAGCAAAAGCAGATTGATGTTCTAACTTCTCCGAAAGACACTCTTACTCACCTACTTAGACATATATTCTTCCGTCATCTTATTCATTTTTCGTACTCCCTCCTATACGTATTTAGTGAATGATGTCCGAACACCAATTGTAATCCCCGCAATATTGGCTTGCAGGTTAGATCATAAGTGTTGACGTGTATACATTGTGTCATTATAAACCCAAGGAAATATTAGCCATTGTACTACAGTAAATTATCAGGTTATTTCCTTGATTTCGGTCATATATTTTAGGATAATTTGTTTTTCTGAGTCCAGAAGCTGTATGTAAACGCTCAGCGTTTGCTACGTATCACAGTGAGATTCTTCAGGGCGTTTAATTAATCCTATATGGCGTGGGTGTTGAATTTCAATTTCTAGTTATTTTTCCAGGAATACAGATTACATTGGCATCTAAGGATCTTGTTATATTTCAAACATGTTTGGCTGTCCATGATAAATTCCTGTCAAGCATAATAAAATTAAAACAGCAATATTCACATTTAACATAACTGGAACTGGAAATTAGAGTAAAATTATTGATGGTCAAGGTGGCATGCAGATTTGAGTATTAATTTTCCATCCCGATTTTTAGAGTTAAAATTTTAGGTGTGGTAGACATTTTTTATTTGAATCTCAAACACTACTTAATTTACATTTCGTTAGAGATCATTTCGAGCAGTAAGATTGGATAAGAGTTTGAGCCTTGGATCTCATAGAGTTTCTCTGTTATGTTAGGGTTAGAACAACGCATAGTCTCTCCTTATGCTCTCTCTATCCCAGGAAAGTTCATTCTCGGAATATCCGACCTACAAATAACAAATGGTCGACAACTCGATGACCTCTGCTGTGTGTCACCTCTCCTTATATGTGCAACATTTTTATGACCCCCTGAATTTGCTGCCTGGTGACATTTTCCCAATACGACAGTCCATTTAGCAGATCCTCTAATTGGGCTCTTGCACTTATCCAGGCTTAACGTCTAAGAGCTATAAACGTACACATTATAATAATCATGCATCTATCCGCAGTCTATTGACCGAATTTCTCTTAATTTTCTTTTTAAGTAACCGCTTCATTATTTAGTAAATCGTTATTTCCGAATTTGCTTGATGCATTGACTTCATACCTTCCTTGGTAAAACTGCTATTTTCTCTGTTATTAATGTATTTAGGAATATGTTTAGGCTCAGAACGTGTGCTATGAACTTTATCTTCTAGTTCGCAGCACTGTTGTTAAAAATAATTTCTCCTGAAAGTCTATGGACTCATTTTATTGGTGACTCGTCCAGCTCATTTGATTTTCAACATTAATTGACAACACCATGTATTCAATTCTTGAAATATTTTTCTGCTTCTGATAGCATCCGATACTTTATTGTTTCAAACATCATTTGATAATTGTTGTTACAACACGTGTCTTATTGCATTCACTGTTTTTTTGTATGAGAGGATACCTTGCTGTTTGTTTTGTCTTTCTGGAAAAACTGCTATACGCAGAATTTGCTACATTTAAAAAAAACGTACGTGCAGTTGTTTTAACTCTAGAACCTTCTTTTTTTAACCTGTAAAATTTTTAGCTCCTCTAATAAAATATATATATTATCAATATTATCATCTTCATGGATCCAAAATTATAATAGCAATGGCTTCTGGTGCAATGTTATGTAACTCTTTCATATCGACAATCAACTAATAATTTAACTAAATTCATACATTAGCCTTTCAACATAAAAATAAATTTTATGTGGATTCATAAATTTATTTATTGACTTTCAATAACCAGACACTATATCGACAATGATCGGTATCGATTATTCCTGAAAATATTCATAGCCTTTTTAACGTTGATAAAACTGCTTCGGCCTCCCTCACGATTATCATCAAGTTAATTACTGGTTACAGTGCTACAATGGTGAAAGTTTGTAGAGTTTCATGGAATACCCCGATAAACTGTGGTGACTGAGACGCTGATTAAGGCATGTAAAAGGCCATGGATTTAAACATAATCGTTGCCGCTCGTTCGTATCATTACTGCAGTTGTTATTTACGCTGAATTTGCAGCTATAAATGTTTGGTATCATTCTTATTTCATGAGATTAATTTAAAGTAATGAGAAATTACAAGAAGTTGAGCTTTCAAAAATCTGTGTGTAGGTCTCTCCGGCCGTTGAAGTGTTAAAACAGGGACTTATAAGATGAAAAAGCTATCATTTAAGCCTTATGCCATGAAACACCTTTGTATTTCTTCTAAATTGAGTGCACTTATTTTGAATTTCAACACACATATCGCCAATGCCTCACCTCAGACACGGCTTGCCCCACAATTTTTGTAGGCAAATATGCTTGTTCTCAATATGCGTTAACATCTCCCACGCATTACTTATCCTTTGTATTACTTATCCTTTGATTCACTTTCTTTCTTGCATTATTTCAGTCGTTATTCTAGCTAAAATTCCATTTGATGGCAATTTAAAAAAATGAGTAAAAGAGTTTACAGGGTCACGCGAGTTTGCGGAATAAGCAGTCGGCCGTTCGATCCTTCCGCAAATTTTGAAACTGGAATCACAAGTTACGCAGTCATTTAATACCGGTGATTTTCTTAACAATCTTATCTAATAAAAGAGAGTATTTACAGCATAGTGAGTGTGAAAATGCTTAACTGTGAATTTTAAAAGCGGGAAAACGATTATAATTCAAGCGTGGAATATATCATTGAATGCCACAACCTTTATGAAAATATATTGACAAAGATGTGTCGCCAAAAACGCGCTTGTTGGCTTAGAGCTTTATTTAGTTTTATTTTGTGAAATCTTTGAAATTATTTTGCGCACAAAAATCCGACTTGAAATGACACCGACTTTCACCGAATGTAACCGACACTGCATCAATTGAATAATGTTTAAAATGTATGCATGGATATAAAAACTTAAATTGCATGACGCTGTCCTCTCTACCGGTCGTGCTATGTACTAGTTACAATCCAAGTCCAAAACATTAAAAATTCCAGTTAAGGTTGCCTGTTAGCCACACAACGTCCTCGGGTGTTTTTGTACCCCATCAGTTTTTTACATTTGAGAGCTAGCAGCCGACCGCCGGTGATAAGGAAGCTATCGGTGGATTTTATCTAGTGATGTGCCTTTTAAGGTATAAAAATTTAAACACGTGCCTGTGAATGTAAATAAAATATAAGAAGCTTTTATGAAATTTAAAGTTATCGTAGTAATAAAATATTCAACAGTTTTTATTTTTACGGTGATTATTCGATATTTTATCTATCCGAAATTTCAAGTGTTCATGATTTAACCACATCGTCTAAATTCATTCATTCGTTAATCGGTTAAAGGTATATTTTAATGAAAGTTAGGACGACATACACGTTGTGACTGTGCATTACATGTTATGACTCACAAACATGTAATGCACTTTCGTCGTCTATAATTTCATTTCTTATGTCCTCCCATTTTCATGCGTGACGTTCTAAAACCATCTTCCGCAAGCCGCTGCCCCCTCTCACTCTGTATTATATGTGCAATTAGCACAACTGCAGAATATTTTATTACTAATTGCAATTATTTTCGGGAAAATTAATAGATGTGAATGAAGAAAGAATAATGCGGAAAACCGGAGGGCATGAACGCTAATTCTCGCTAATTCCATCTGCTATAACGCTTACATTCGGCTAACAGTTTGATCATTTAGGATAGGGTTTGCATAGAACATAGATAAATGGTGCAATGTGGGTTCTATTACTCCCAATGTTGGCAACAACACAAAATATTAAATTTACATTAAAATGCGACGCTTTAATTGAAAATGAGTGTCGATTAGCGGTAGAATGTGGATTTGCTAAAGGAATGGAGGTAGACGAATGCTGTTTTTAGCAGGACCTGTTAATACTTGTCAGATCTTGCAATTGCCCGAGCCCTGAACTAGTGAGTGTGATTATCCTTCAATTTACGTAACCTCTTGAGTCACTCTGTAAGCGAGGAAAATCCATCTGTTATACCAAATATTTTATTGTTCAGAGTTTGAAAAGGACTCGATGTTTCCGAAAATTTTATAAAAAGTGCAAAAATGTGCGCCATTTGAAATGTTGACTCTCTCAAACAGTAACGGTACATGAACACTGAGTCCATTTTTCGTACTTCGAGTCCTCCTATAAAAATGTCCAATTTTTTACGCTATGGATAACAGTTTTAGGCAAGATTTCGTGGAAAACTTTCAACATGGTGGAAATATGAGAAATTATTGCCCTATCCGTTCTTTATTTGAAGTATTAAGCCTAATATAACGCGTTTCCTCGATTGGAAGTGACATAAATCGTGGAACGGTCGGATGGTATTGGTTATTTTTCAGGATATGATTTGAATTCAGTCACTTACGGTTATAAGTTTGAAAGTTATTGAGATGGATTGGCATGGCATGTTCGGCCGAGCATCGTTCGTAGTCAGGGCTACAATCTTAACAGGTAGCTACAATGTTGATCGCCCAAGTCCTAGTAAGATTTTATGTTATGTTAAAATTGGTAGGTATATGTGATTCACTGTTCAACTTATTTCCTTCCTTAAATCCTTTTCATTTATGACCTTCAGAATACCAAGCTATTGGTAGGAAATAGGTCCATAAATACCAAAGGTAATCGCGCTTAGCTAAGGGGCTAAGCTTTCGAAATATTATGACACCTCCGAAAAAACTATCAAATGCACTTCTACCCTTTTCATTCCTTGTTATAGCTATAAACATCGTATCAAGTATTCAACTCAAGTATTCGTAACAAGTAGGAAATAATTTCGTTAGCCTAAAATCAAAAACATTCATCGATAAGGTACAGTGGTCTATAAAAAATTCATAATTAACGTGAAATCATTGATCTACATGAAATAAAACAACATATTAGAAAAAATGGCAGCACTTATAACTGTTGAATTTTTGCATGAATAAAGCACAAATTGAAGTCATTCACAAACTGATTTTTACTATGATGGATGAGAGAAGTTGTGACGTACCTACTTTCTGGATCGACGTCCCCTCAGAGATTCTTCAACCGTGGCCTCTTTTATAAAGACTGAAGTATCGTTGTAATGGCCTTTATTACCGATTTATTTGATAGATCTGGGCTGTAAATCGGTTTATCGGTACTTTACTCTTGAGCAAAATTATCGAAATCTTGCTCCATCTTTCTCATTGTCTGTTCCTGAAAAGTGGCAGTTTAGTGGAAAATATGAAGTGTGAAATAAGGAAATGTGTAAAGAAAAAATAGAGAGAATTGAAGGTTTACAACCCAAAGCTATCATTCGAAAGCCCCAATAATATCAGTTCATTAAGCGTTAATTTCATGTAGCTGCCTGGCTGTATTAGCTAATACTATTTAATTATGCATCAAATGTACTTAGAAGATACATGTGCGTAAAATAACATATAAAAGCAGTTTCTCAATCCCATAGTTGCTTACAAATCCTAAAATAACTTTAAAATGCGTTTTATCCATCCACGGAAAACAAAGGAATGGATATTTGTTGCCAAGAAATTTTGCATTTAGCCCAAATATGTGGCGTTCACATTTTAACCATTGAGGTAGTGGAGTAACCTTTTGTCCAATTCCTTGCACCTTTTGATTTTTCTGTTTTAATATCTCTTTCTGAGAAAATATCGCATCTTATTTGTCAATCTGAAAAAATTACATCAATTAAATTTAAGATAACATTAGGTACAGAATTCGTGGACGCGCAGTAAATGCTTCTAAACACACCACGCTTATTGCAATAATAAAGCGGCAGAATTAGGCATTATTCTCCTACACCCTATATTAAAATTACTAGTACTGCAATATCTTTTCGAGATGAAAGACTCTAACATTCTTAATATTATTATTAAAAGAGGTTCGTTGTGTTTGGCATTGTAATAAACACTATAAATGTAACTGTAAATTGTATTAATTTAAGTGGTATAATATGAGCCATTCATTTCAAATAGCCCTAATGACGAGTTTAGTTTCATATTTAGGAATTTAACCCTTGAATTCGGTCGCCAGCCGTAGGGAGTTAAGAATGCCATTTTTTTCGTCCACAGTATCAAATCCAAATCTCAAGTGCCTGTGTTTATAGGCATTTAGAGTTCTTTAAACGTTATATTAGGCTGATGTTACTTTTTCATATTAATTAAAGACATGTTCTTGCAACACTAGGTGTCTGGAACCCACCGACCGCATCAGTGCGACTAACTTTGCCTCACTGTGGTCGTGGTCTCATGGCCTCCTCCGAGTCCACACGCAAATCTAAGTAATAAGATAAGATTGTGTGTCTGTTTCCAGTTTTTTCTACCCTCTTTCCTTCCCTTCAAAAGGCTACTCTAAAACCAAATTCACACAAAAAATATATGTGACGAATGCGTTCGCCGCGAATATTTTCGGTGCAAACTTAATGTTATTTTTGGTGAAATACGCCTGAGGAATCTGTGAATTTCCCAAAACAGACGTATCAAGAAAGCAAATTATTATGGGATCTGAAAAGTAAGTGGAATTTTAATAAACTATCGATATATGGCGCCTGATAATGCAACGCAAATTCGGCAGGAATCGAAGTTGAAACAAATGGAATTCCTTTCGGAATCTTTCAGGTGAAAAAAATCGAAAGGAGATAGATCAATTGCCACAGGAAAACGTAAGTAAACACTCGTTTGATAAAATGTTTTCCGGGTTAGGTCAGGTTTTGAAAACAGTTTCACATTTGTATAGTTTAATAGGAATTTATTTATATTATTTTTAAATTTTTATTATTTTATTATATTTGCATGGATTTATCGAAATCATTTTCATTTTATATGATTTTAGGGGTGCCGGATTTATACAAATCTGTTTTGTTTGAATTCAAGAGTTTTGCTTTTCTCTTTGACAAAGACAATCCAATGGAAACAATCAAATCCGTTAAAACGGGTTGTTTCAAATTCAAATATATTACAAATATTGTCCAATGCTTTTTCCATGAAATTGCTCCAGTTGTGTACAAATGATTCACGAATTCTTCTCTGATATCCTTTGCCTAAAATATAGTTCTACGAGGAACATTTCGAATATGTTTAGAGCCATCTGTACGAGTACATTGCGGATATCACCAAATGTCTTCCATAAATCCGTCCACTTCAGTTTCCTTAGCTCCAGGAGGAATGTAGTAATTTCTGGTTGTTTTGCTTTTCTGTACATAATCATGCAGGCATGCAACGGCCGAAACTACCACTGCAGCTTTATCGGGTGTTAGTAAAAGGAGTTTTCTCAAAACTTGTTGAAGTAACGATGAAGTAAGGAATACCGATGAAGTAATTCTGATGATCGTCATTGAAGTAGTCCAAATTTTCCACCACTCATCGGGCTCGGCTCGATTTGTTTTTTTTTTAAGAAAAGGTATCATCAGCTGTAAATATGCAAGGGATATATCTCTTCATTTGAGGAAGGGGCTTTGGAGGGGGTAATCCTTAAGTATGATTCGTTACTCTGCGTCTAAGGTCACTATTTTGAACACTCCTCCATCTGAAATCCGACCTTGGCATCCAATGTGAACCCATGAAAAATTGCAATTTGCATTGAAGAGTTCGAATTGAACTAAGCTGAAATAAACTTTGTAGCTAAAGTTTAAACTACAACTATGGAAAGGTACCTACTTTATATGTTTTCGCCGAGCCAATCAATTCAATTAGATTAATAGTAGACGAGTTCACTTTGTGGAAGCTCATCTTAATAAAAATAGAGAGAACTTAGTGATTTTCAACACTATTTTATTCATAACTCAACCGTTTGCAACGTACTGATCACGTCATTTTCAAGAGCTGAGTACAAACAAAGTACTAAGTTCACTTTATTTTTATCAGCCAATTCAATTTGGAAATTGCCGTCGTGCTTCAGTCTTCAGAAACTTTCAACCAATCTTCAGCAGTTGCGGGCATTGAAAAAATGGATACTTCCAATAATAATAACTGCCTAGTATAATAAATTGAGCATAATGATTTGATTACAAACTAATGAAAGTAATTTAAGTTAATTTACTATCAAATAACACCACGTTCCGGGCTAATGTGCCACAGTGGTTCTTCTCGATTATTATTACTTATGAATCTTATGGTACGACTCGTCCTTTATTATATATTATTTCTCCCTTCACCATTTATTCGGGAGAGAATTTGAGCTTTCAATCGAATATCAGTTACCTACTTTTCAAAAACATTGCATGCAGTACCCAAGTACGGCCTACACTTTTATTTATTCTTACTTTTTTGACTTGAGGAAAGGGTCACACTAACTCAATTTGCAGACACTAATTCTGAAGGCAAATTCTATACGCAAACAGAGTGCAGAGAACGCAAGTGCAACTACTTCGAGCTTCGAGAAAAATGAAGGAGCTTTTGTAAGACCTTCAACGCCAAGGAAAAAAGCGAAAAAGGCACACAACGATAGCAAAAACGTAGATCCGCGATTTGAAATGGCGTACAGAAATCTACGAAAATCTAAATAATTTAATATTTGAGGGTGAGATAAATATGTAATTAGTTTTTCCTTCTCCTGGTTATACATTACCAAGCCCATCAACCACATCTCCTGCATCTTTGCCTTAACCTTCAGAGTCCTTAACAATTCGTAATTCCATTCCCATCAATTTATCGTTCGATCACTAATGCACTACAGGATACTTTGACCAAATTGGAAGCTTTTGTTAATTTCACAACTTTATAAAGTTCATTTAAACATACCTACATTGGAGTTCATTTTGAAATTCATTTTGAAATTAATTTTGAAATTGATAAAAAGTTCATTTTATAAAAATGAAGAAGTCTTTTACTCATATTTATTAAATCTCTTCTATAAAATTGTGCTTCAGTTAGGGATTTGAAAACTTCTGGGATAATGAAAGATACCCTTTTTTGATATTTTAAAGGAATGTTGAAGGATAATATACGAATTTCCTGTTGCAAGAAATCGTATTGTCAAGGCCAAGATATGGACTCTAAATGGAGTGTCCTGTTTTTCAATTTAGGTTTCTATCAAGTTCACCAAATATTCAAATTCATCTCTAGATAACCGTATATTTCTTTTTAATTGCCATTACTTTCATCTACAGCCAATATACTTAATAAGCAACCGTCAAATTCACATCTTCTTTCTATATACAGATCCTTGATCCAGTAGCGCCTTTTTCTCTTCATTCTCCCGTTTTAGTAAATCACACAAAACAATAAAAACTGGACATTTTCTCCTTAAATCAGACATGGCAAAAGCACTGGTCACTGCAACTCTGAGTGTATACTGACAAGCATTTTTGGAGCAGAAGCTTCAACATTGAGAACCTGAATGCAGCGCAAATCTCTTGATGCTCGTCAGAAAACCGACTCTCTCCGGAGCGTGTGCGTTGTATGTGGAATGAGTTCTTGCCTGCGTTGTCACGTCCACAATTACACAAAATCCCGCGCACACACAAAAATGTCTTATCAAATCGTCCTCAGCCATTGAGTTGTGTTCACGAGAAAACATGTTAAACTAGCGCTGTTTTTCCGTGTGAGGAAACAGCTTGTTACTAAATATGACTGAGTTCTGCTGTGAATGCAATCATAACAGTACTCTTGATAGGTATTACTATCTATATCTTCCATAAAACATTTGGTTTTTCAATTTTATGCTTAACGTATTTTCTTTTAGTAATAAAAATACTAAAATTACGCTCTGTTGAGCTAGATTCTCCCAGAAGTTGGGCCCGTTGAGTGTGTGAGTGAGTTCTTGAGTGCTTGTGAGTGTGTTTGTGTTCATAACCCAGGCATTCTTAGTTGGGTCTCATTAACCCGGCAAAGAATCCCTCATTGGGTTGAGTGTGTGTGTGTAACCCAGGCATCCTTAGCAGGGTCTCATAAGCCCAGCGAAGTATCCCTATTCGGGTTGATTGTGTGTGTCTGTGGTTGTCCCTGGCGAGGAAGTAACATTCCCGTAAACCACCACAGGGGTTTTTCTGGTCGAGAGGTTGTGGTTGGTCACTGGCGTGGATTTTTTTTTCCCCCCAATTTTTTCCCGCAAACCAACACAGCAATTGTGGCGTATTTTTGACGAGTGGTGCCAATTTATTACGGCCATTGGAGATTTTTTTATACCTTATAACTTTAAGAGGCCGTAGAGCTCACGTTCCCTAGTTTTGTACTAATATTACTAATCATTTACTTTTATATTCCACAGTTCACAGTTATCACACATTTATTATAATTTCATTAATTAGATAATGAAACCTTATATGACACCTTATGTTTTGTAGCATGGTGTATGAAAGTTATAAAAATGAATGCAGCAGCTTTTAGTGGTTACAATAGAAGAAGAGGAATCATTGGAGTTATATCAGATAGCGATGGCTCAGATAACAACCAAGAAAATGACCACGGCTCGAAAACCGATCAAGACGTCTGTGACGGATGATGCGTGAACTTATTAATGTCAATTATAAGGAAAGGGTGCGGTGAAAGAAACCTTTACACATAAGCGCTTGCATTTTGTATGAAACTCTTTTTTAGATAATTCATAATTAAATGTACATTATAAAATGGAGAAATTCCCTAAAGATATTTGAAAGAGCATTGTAGAAAATGTTTCTTAGGTTTCCCACCGGTCATATGAACGCTGGCGCTCATGGAGCCCTTAAACCGGAAACGCGAGAAATGTTCCTGCTTATTATTAATCGGGAAATCGCCATACATTACTTGTTTACCGTTTTATAACTTTCACTGGTGAAATTTTTATTGTGAAAATTGTTACATTTATCATATATGAATTATTATGAAAATAAGAAAAACGTTAGGCAAACAATCATTATTGAAATGCTAGCTCTCTTTGCACTGTCTTGTTGATGAATATGACTCCTCGAGGGATGAATTTTTCACATCGAAACTTTCAATGCAATTTCAATTTATCTTTAACTTTTTAACACTTATTTTTCTGTGATTTTCAGGGAGATATATATCGTGAAGGCAGCTGTCCAAACTGCTACTCATTTTTAGCCTACATTTTCGCAATAAGTAGTTAAAAAGAAGTACGGAAATCATATATGCGGCGTACGAAGTAGTTTATTAATGATTTAAGTTCATTGGGCTAGTATATTATTCTATTTTTGCCCCGGGTTAATTTTTATATCTTCAGAAAACATGCTAGTTTCTTTCGTAGTTATTTCACTCTTCCGTGCGTTTGCGTCTGGGGCCAAATAACGATAACATTGCCGGAACGTGACGTTGAGGGCGGCATTAACTGAGTCTTGCAAAATGGATTTTCCCATTAAGTGGATGTGGCAAGCGAGTACTTAAATGCCGCGATGACAGAGAGAAAGGCTTGGGGCAACGGCTAATTTCGAGCAAGAATACGAATCAATCTATCTTAAATCAACAGACTGGTTGATGAGCAAGTGGGCTCGAAGAGAAAAATGTTAATTACCAATTTTCATCGCACATTGATGCAGATATCACATAGCATCGCAGAAGATGTCAATCCTTGTCGAAGATAAATATATGGACCATTGAAATAGCATCTATACGATCTTTTTCGAGATACTTAAGTGTAATGAATTTTTGTTTGACAAAATATAGTCTGATATTCTATCTATATTTACAGTTGAGGGACGCATAAGTACATTACCTTAAGAAACATAATTGTTACAAGTACTTCTGGGGGCCTAAGTGCATTGTTTAATTAATTATTTAGTTATGTCACAAAGAGGAAATCCATAATTTATGTTGCGAACATCTGAAATATCAGGATTGATATACTTAGCCAAAGGTGGCTGTTTAGATTGGCGTCGTAAAATCGTGTCATATGGTGTTTGCTCGGCAGCATGGATCGGAAGTACAGTGAGTAAGGGTTAGGAGCACTACATGACCGGATTTGAATTGCCAATTTTTTCTAACTGACATTGCAAGCTAGATTTCCGGTCCTGGCAGACGCAGCATCCTAAGCTCGCCAAGAGAACTAAGCGTTAGCATCGAGCTCGTGTGAAAACGAAACCGGGGTCGTGACGTTACTGTTTGAAGCCTTGTGCTTTGCGAGGGGTGTCATTCCCCCCTAGCGCTATACGTTGCACAAACCTGCCCTAGGCAAAAAATCTGCAGACCTAGGAGCAGATGGACCGGTGCGAAGCGGCTATGTATGGGGAGCGAAGGAGAGCACTGGAAGAAAGCCGTCCGACGTCCCACGCTCCCTTACGATACAAGTCACCCTTCTCAACATAGCTTGCGACTCCAAGTGACTTGGATATTACCATTGAGAGAAAAGCAAACTGGCGACATTCGATAGAACCACGGGTTTTACACTCGAAGAGCTATTTCTGTGTGAGAATGTTTGATCGCTTTAGTCCAAATGTGAACTGTATTTAACTTCTTTTAGCATATGAAATCTGTTACGAAAATATATATATATTCGCAAAGGATGAAGCATTTAGGTTGATAACTCACCGGCCTAATTAAAATAGGGTTGCGGTTCATGTTCGCAGGGAAAAACACGGGCAAAAAGCTGGCATAATGTATTCAGGCCCTTTTAATTCGTGAGCGGCAAAAGGTTAGAAAGAAATTTCTTTCGCTTTTCCTCTCAAGAATCATTATATTTGGCTAGATATTCGTATCCCTTGCCGTCATTGAATACAGTAAATGATTTAGAAACTTTCCTTTCAATAACCTGGGCCACGAATTTCGAAGCTTGGCACGGTGCAGAGTCTAATAAGTTGTTATAGCAATCGTTCTAGTTCCGCTGTTTCATTTTCTCTTTGTCCGATTTGTAGTCCCGATTAAAAATGTAATTCATAGAGTTAACATGTATTACGTAATCGCTGCTAAATAGAATTATGATTTGTAAAGAGCAATTATCTAAAATGCTGAACTGATTCCAATTTAAGGAAACATTTGCAAGCAGTACAGAAGCTCTATCGTAAGAAATAACTTTTCTAGAATTTATTCAAGCCATTAGCGACCCCATTTAATGAGCAATGCCTGTGGCATATTTTGGATACATGATGAATTATTTACTCTTTGTCATGTAAATAAATCTTTGTGAATCAGAATGACTTCCAACTTCGAGGAAATGTTAATACAATATGCAAGCCTAAATGCCTTACTTAAACTAACTGCATTCAGGATTTCATTCACAGCAATTTAAAAAGAGAAAATCACATTAAAGCGAGTGATATGTTTTTAACCAATAGGGGCATCAAAGCTACCTAGGCGCATTAACATTTACAGTTTAATTCTCCAAATTTTGTGAAAACAGTAACTTCATAATGTATTTACCATCTCTCATTAAGTTCATTTGAGAAGGGGGTTAAAATAAATGAGTAATAATATCAAGACTTTATTGCGTGTGACCATTACCTTCTAAAGAAGAATGAGTACTTAAAGTTGCTTCTAATAGAAATTTTATTGAAAATGAACTATAAAATGTCTTAGAATTGTGCATAAAAAAATTCTGGATAAATAAATTATAATAAAATCTCAATATTCAACTCTTACTTTATAATTTGTTCACGATCAGTCTTGCTTTTGGATTAATTCAGAGGAACCCGGTATGCAAAATCAAATTGCAGAATATCATAGCCATGATAGGTAGGCCATAGCCAACACGATTGGCATTTATATCAGTTTTAGGAGAGGGGATGAAATGCTTGCTGGCCAGATATATTATTCAGAATAAAGGTAGTTTTGGAACGAATAAACGACCTACGTGTCAATAAAAAACTTCATGTTTGCCGCGCTTACGGCGATGAACTAGGTGCGTAAAAATTGCCACGGGAAAAACTTATTTTTTCTCGCAGCAATTTCTACGTATGACCTACATGTTGGTGACGAGATAGCAAAATTGATTAGAATAATCATGAACAACAAGGGCCTTGTTTATATCTCCATGTGAATAAATCAGGCTGGGGAATCATTTCCCACTGAAAATTACCCTCGGATAACAGCATTTCTATACACCAGGATCATGAAGGTACATCTATTAATTTGGTTAATACAAGACATAGTTCGCAAGCAAGAAGGAAAAATCATTAGTGAAATGTTAAGCGATATTTACTTGGAATATTTAGGTTATGATTATCCGTTGTTGGCCTTCTGTTATTTTTTTATTTTTCATAATCAAAAACTAAGCATTGCTAATACAAATTTAAATGTTTTGTTACTTTTTTTACATCATATATATTATACAGAAAGGTCTTTTTCTGTCATTCCGTATGTGCTCCGTTAATACTGCACCTACAGAGATAAATGAGGTATCATTTTAAACGTTGAATCACCGGCTTTTGACGAAAAATACAATCTCAAATTTCACTATTTACCCATTAATTTGACTTAAAAGTTTTGATAACCTCTCTTGCCTGTGTTGTATTAATATGTTTTGTATATTTTTGCAAGAAAAAAGTCTAAATAAAGTACTTTATGATACACCTTCTTCCCTATTTAAAACCCAATTACACCGTTTCCTTAACATACTTATTCCCTGATGGTGTGAAAGTGCGAAATTTTCGCACGGGTTACCTAGTGTAACATATTTTAGGTTTACCAAATACAATCTCCGCTGATGGAGCCAAGTATAAATCAAGACTGTCTGTTATAAATGATACACATATTGATAACTTAAGAAAAACGATGCCAGCATTATATTTATGTGCTAGTATTCAGCCTTCCTAGATTTTTGAGGATGATAAATTAACCGCCAAATGTTGAACTTATTTTTTCTTAATAATTTTCCCTAAACTCTTAAAAACTACAGTTATAATTACCATGTAGATATGTGGAGCACACAGCGAAATCATTTTCAAAGTAGAATTAAGTTGTTCAAATGTCTTGAGTAATACTTAATACGTATTAAATATATTGAGGACTACATTGAAATGAATACCTTACAGTCTGTTTTCATGGCGCAAATTAACTTACGCTGCCAGAAAGACGCAAATAAGTAAGAACCAATTTGAGCAATACCTATGAATCGTTTAGAAAATAATGTATGTACAGTATATGTTTAGGAGTGCCCAATTTCGGTGCTAGCTGAACGCGGGGGGCGTAGTCTTTCTTCCATAAAGGCTCAGCGTTTGCAAACGCCAGCGTTTGATGCTCACCCTTCCGGCCTCAGCAAGGATTAAGTAATCGCTTATGCATCTCGAATTTTAAGAGGTTCATACCGTTGTAATTGAGCGGGCCTTTGACCACTGAGCTCCGCGGGCTAAGAGTGGCTTACTGCGCAGAACATTTTAATATTAGGTGCAGAGCGCATGTCAGAAATTGTAAGTGCAGTCACGCAAAATTCCCGGATGATGCCAAATTGAGAGTGAAGGCATACATCGATCGTTCCTTCTCTGGCAGTGCATTTGCGACTCACGAGCGCTGCTCAGCGATGAAAAATTGAGGGCGAAAATTCAGAACGTGTCCAATGGGATAAATTGGTACGCAAATGTTTCGCTGCATTACACAGTAAAAAAAAATTAATACAGTGAATCCCGAGTTTCCAAAACAATGGTGGGCAATATGCAAAGATAACGAGGTATAACTGTTTGGATTAGGTGGTAATTGGGATTGATTGGGCAAAAAAGTAAAACGGATGCCACGGTGAAAAAAATTCATTCGCTAATTATGTAGAATACCTCTAGCCGCAATGTCGTCAGATCAATTGCTGGACTGAGAAGGATAAGTTCTGACGCTTGCGTTGATCTCTATGCAAAATCCGAAATGCGTCATATAATGAGCAATTACGTACAACAATGTTGCCAATTTTTTGTCGTAAATATCATGAATATTTTTTGGGCCGGTTTATCTGGCAATAAATGGTTTACGTATAAATCATGGATTTGCGAATATTAGATACGTTCTTATGCTAAAGTAGTTAGGTTTTAGAACCCTTTTCTTTTATTAAAACCTTTCAAATGTAATATACCTGAAGGATATTATTACTTATTTGATCACTTCTCCAAAGCTTTTGGTACGTACGTAAATGGACAGGCCAATGAGAAATTCTTCCAGTAAGGCATCTCAAGCTTTGCTTCAGCGATAATGGAAGTTGTGAAGTAACTGTCGAGTGTAACATATGTAATAACTATCGAGCAATCTAGCCAGCTTGTTGAAGCCCTTAATTGATGCCTGCATAGGAATATTTAGATGAATTTGAAGTATCATCCTAAAAGAATGTGGTTACTCTTGATGTTTCCGATTTGATAAGATTTTAATATCACTTTTACATAAATATCTCTTAGAAGCATAGCAGCAGCCATCAAGTTTTATTTCAGGAATACACTCGGGAGCGCAGATTTGTCTTCACTTATGACGCCATACCTGAGCACGGCTTGGTTTGAATACATATTTACAGTTAATTTCCTCTGTCGAAGAGGTTTATCAGACCAGAAATAGAGTCAAATATGGTGCGATGTGTTGAAGCGGTACCTGCATGAAAAAGTCCCAAATGATACGGGACGAGGAATGTATATGAAACAAGGTAAGTTGAATATCCATGGAAAGTGGCCGAATACCCATTTGAAAAAAATAACGAATATCACCAAGAAAGATGCAACTGTCTTCAAGTTGATGGATTAGGTGGTAATTATTGAGTTCCTAAATGGCATGCGAATATGCTCCTTCAGAAGATGAGACAACTATCTGCTGGGAAATACCATTTCATCGTATATGCATTCTTATACCAACCAGATAATACTATGAATGTATTTTATGATTTGTCTCTGCATTAAACTTCCATAAATAACAAGAGAAACTTATAATTCTTCCAAATAATCACATACCTATGTAGAGCCTTACATAACCTCTCTACCCGAGAACTAGTTCAAAGTATAGAGTTCATCTAAAATGGTGTTTATAAAAAAATAAATATACGTAACATAATACAAAATATGCTCTAGTAGGTTTTTTCATGTATTATTTTCATATATTATGCTCTAATAATATCTGTACTTACCAAGGAGGACCCTACGAAAAACTAATACTTTACCAGTCCTTTGCTTGTTAGATTGTCATGCCATTTGCCTTTACTATCACTGGCCACGCTTGTGGTAAACAAAAAAGATAGAGTAATGCGATTGCCTATTTTCCTCCAACCAAGAAAGACTTGTCGTGACAGTGAGGTTTGTGGCAGCAAAAAGAAACTACGGTTATCTGACTGATTTTGTCCATTCAATTACTTCCTAATTTATTTTCAATAAGTCCTCAGATTATTAATATTTTTGACTATACTATTGTTCCTGTCGTTTGAATTTGCCTCTTTTAATCTTACAACAAACGAACATAACCTTTCATTCTAACGATTCTTTTTAACACTATCGTGAGAGCCCTAAATTGTTAATCGTGACAAATAAATGGCTCAATGTCGTAAATTATCATCCCCTATTCCAAATATTCACGTAACATCGTCGTTACTGCGTTAAAAAGTGAAAGAAAACTAGCGTAATTCGGGTTGTTAACCACACACGTCAGGTTCGACCATTACCGTCCTGGTTTCCTGTACAGGAAAGCATCGGAAACGATGTAATTTTAAGTCACTACCTCGAAATTTTCAAAATAATGTCATATAAGAGGTATGGTTTGTCGAGACTGTGACGATATTTTTGAGGTAAAATCTTTTGTGAGAGTCAGTTCTGGCTTTCAAAGGTTGCTATTCTGATTTTGCATACCGTACAGTTCACCGCTAAGCCGCCGCACCGCACACTGTCCGTATTTCCCGTAGAGTGAGACTGCACAGTTCCTGTCTTGAGGATTTCCTCGTCTTGTGAGAGTACCATGATAAGAGCTCGACAGTAGGTAACCAATTTATTTTCACTGATACATTCTTGAATGAATATTAGCTTTAAAGAAACATTCATACTTTCATTTCTCCTGGTAAGCTACTTCGCAAGCCACATTTATTTACTGAAATCCCTTCTTAGTTTATCGAAACGTTGAAACAGTTCTCTGTGAACTAACGCGAACGGGTTGACAATGCTATTCTAAGACATCAATTATACGAGGTTTTTCAAAAAGAAAACTTTCCTAAATAATTTTACTTACTCTTAATATACATAGATTAATCAAAAGTATCATCTTCAACGCAGTCCCATACGCAGTTAATTTATCGTTTCTAAGCTCTCCCACAGCTGGAATGCGTTCTGGTACGCCGTTTTTAGTAGCCTTCAGGTACCGCAGCGAATGTTCCTTATTGTCTCCTATGAACTGAAAAACGGTGTCCTTTCAGGGTGGATTTCAACTTCGGAAACAAAACGAAGTCTGCTGGTGCCATATCAGGCAAACATGGTGATTAAGATGCATCTGATCAACCCAGGTCTCATCACCTGTTATGACGTTCCTCAGGGAATCATCTTTCTCATTTGATCAATTCAGAAGAACTTGACAGACTTCAACATACTTCTCTTTGCTCACCGTGGAATTAATTTTGCAGCCACTAGTTTCGCTTTCAGTTTTTTACGGTCAAAATTGCAAGAAAAAAGGCTTTGCTGATTTCAACATCTTATGCCATTTCACATACGGTAAACTGACAATTTGATCGTCTCACAACACGGATATCCTCAACATGGACGTCATCACTCGATTTTGATAGCCACTTAGATTTTGCTTCGTCTTCAGAGGATTTTTTGCCTGCTTATAACCGTTTATACGACTCATAAATGTTTGAACGTTTCTTACACTCTTCCCTAAACTTTTAACGCCTTGAAAATTTTAAAACAAATGTGACTCACACGCGTGGCTCTCTAAGAATCGTAATTTTCGTCCACAGCAGAATCGCCAAAACAATAAAACACGGCTTCACTTTTACTCTTTTTGACCGAAAGCTAAATAACGTAGAACTACACAACAAGCGGCTTATTACGTCTTAAAAATCCCTCTACGTGACACTAGGATTTAATATAGTGAGCATCAAATCAAGATGGGCTGTTTTTAAATTAGGGTTTCTTTTTGGGCATATCTCATATTTGTGCTAAATACCTATAATTACGGTTTTCTTTACATGAGAAGATCTATCAAGGGCATGCGATACTTATTTGTAGACTCATTCTCATTTGCAGGTATCTCGCAATAGATGTGAGCGAAACGTATGATAAAGTTCAGTTTCACTAGCGACGTGTAATTTCTTTGAAATTCATATTATAGACATATGTCCACAGAAACGTGTATCATATGACCAGATTTGATTAAATACTTTTCAACAATAAATAAATATAGGAACTTGGTTGAAGATATCTTTACAAAAATTTGATGCTTTCTACGATCATTATTCACATTCAGCGGCTGAGAGCTAATGCAACTAAATGATACCGGTATTTGAATTGACTGCATCATTGTATTTTCCTCATATACTTTGAGGAAAGGATATTATAGGTGTATTTTTCTGTAAAGATGATTGGAATTTATGAGTAATATTCTATGTGTGCTTGAAAGGTCACGGTCATAAGAATTTTGAGGAGAGGTGCCTAGTATTTGTTTTAGCAGTAACGTAGACAGGGATTCGTTTTTGGGGAGGTCTTGCCGGGTATAGACATAAAATGTATGGTAAATATAAATGCCTCCTTTTAAACGACTCCTTAGCGTCATGCTCGGAAGTTTGTTTGCATATCGCATTACTCCGATAATTCATTTTCTGTTGCTAAAGAATATTAACAGAGTATTATGGCATTTGCACTGATTAAAAAAACATTTTTACATTACTATATTGAACAAAATTTGATCTAACACCTTCTTTCCCTGTGACTACACCATTTAGCATTCATCACGCAAACTAGGCTTTGCTCTCTAATGAAAATGTCTGAGGTTGGTGAACTCCTCGCAGCATATGTCGATTCCTCTGCTACAACATAAAAGAGATCAAATGTATCTTTACCTACAGCCTCTGTTAGCCGGATTCACCTTCTGATTTTGTGTTCTCCTGAGGTTTTCAAAAACCGTTCTTATTTCATAGGGAACTTCACATTCGAATCATTTATAAAGAAAAGACTTCCATTTATAGCTAGGTAATTTCAATTATTTAACCACTTAAACATTTTAGTAATTATGAGTTTTGTAATGACTTAGGTAATCAATTAGTGATATTATATAGGTTGTGCACGGTTTTTACTAAAAATTCTTAAGATCAGATTACGTCAACCAAAACTGCGAATACTGAACACTAAATGATTCATTACTTCTCCCAACGTTTGTTTTCGACGGAATACAAAATTATGAGTGATTTGTAGCTGCCAAAAAAACATAAATTTGTCAATTGTATCCCTTTCATGTGAAAAAATGCGAGATGGAGATATTAGGTGGCTGGTATTTAATTTCAGTCAATTATTAGAGTCGTAGGTTACGCTTTGGATTGTTTTATCCCTTTCCAAGCAGTCACCGTATTAATCTCCGGATATAATAGCTGAGTTAACATTGTTGCTTGATATAACCGTATATTTATACGTTTCTCCCTAGTTTTAACTTATAAACTTCATTCATTAAAATTTTGAACAAGGGTGCATACTGTACTACTTAAAACTATGCATTAACTCCTTTCTAAAATCATCGCTCTCCGCTGTTCTTGCGTTGACACTTCGTAGTTCATAAACTTTGATGTTCTCCCAAGTAAGTTAACAAAGTTTTGGATCAAAACTGGTTTAGGACGCTTGGTGTGAATGTATGTACAACGAAATACTTGATATCAATTCTTCACTATACGTCACTTCAATATTTCTTATAAAGGCTTATGAATTATTTAAAATATCTGACTTTATGCGTCATATTCTTGTAACTATCTAGTCCTTTTACATGATCCATTAAATTATTTACAACCTCAAAATTAAGCCCCTAATATTTATAAAGTGTACGATAAACTACCGTGATACTATTTCATTACAACAAAAGTTATCAAAATATCCTTTCTGTTCTAAAATCAGATATCATAAAAAAAGAAAACTATCATGAATATACACGTTTCAAATTGATATAAGGGCACCCTTTGGGTTGAATTTTTATTTATGTATTATTTTGTTTTAAATTTCAAGTACTTATTTTTTGAAAATTACTTATTTCTTCATTTTATTTCTCCCAAAGCTTTACTGTTCATTCAAGGTAAATAAACTAGGAATATATAATACATGTAATTATGAATAACGTGAAAAGACTATAAATAGTGTCCAGTATAAGGGTGCATACATAGGGCAGGGAAATGCGAACTTATGAGATGATATGCGAGATTATAAAAAGCCTTATATGGAATTTCAAAAGAACGATGGAGCACTTTTAAGAATGCCATGATATGAAGTTTTTTACCGGTAGGGATTATACCTTGCTTTGAAATATTTCACTATTATACGCAGAAGTTTAAGAAAAGTTTTTTGGCCTCCGACAAAGGAGCCACGAATAATCGAAAAAGCCACTGAAATAAATAATGACAAATCCGCTTCATTTCAATTTATGCCACTTGGGCAATTTCGAATTCTCAATTCGACTTGGGCAATTATTAGCGTAATAATGATATAGGCACAGTGAATGTTGCGAAGGTGGGGCACTTCTTCGACTGTTAGCAGTAGTTACTTCCTAACGAAGGATATTACGTATTTGTGGATTTTGGGAAGGCATTTTACAGGGTAAATAAGCTGTGGGTGTTTTCGAAGGACTACTGTGTTAATGAGTATTTTGAAGGCAATGTATGATAATAATTTAGAAAGTGTGACAGTTGCGCGACTGGTTTGAAAAAAAAACAGGGCGCAAATCAGAGAGGTGTAATTTCCAATGATTTAAGGACAAATATGTGAGAGAAACGTGGGAATAACGTTGATAAAATGGTTAGAGAAATGGGTTTCGATCCCATCAACATGGCAGAAATACAAAACGTATAAAAGAAAACAAAACAAAAACAGAAAAGCACCTGGTATGGTATCAATGCTGAATTAATAAAGTATGGTTGCCCCCTTTTCATTTCCCGAATGCTACATCTTTTCAATATGTGCTGGACTTGCCTTGAAATACCAGACGAATGGAAAATTGCAAAAGTAATTCCCATTTTCAGAAAAGGTGAACGAAACAGGCAAGAAAATTACAGAGGTATTAGCCTACTAATTGTAGCATACAAAATATACTGCAAAATCATTAATGAAAAACTCAAAACAGTTTCTGAAGTTTTGCTCCTCGAAGAACATGCAGGATTTCGTAGGGGAAGATCATGTATCGACGATGTTTTTAGTCTAAAACTGATAATACAAAAACCTATATAATTTAATTTGGAGATACACATAGCCTTTTTTGACTACCAGGAGGCATTTTGATAGCATCCATCGAAAATAACTTTGGTCCATAATGGAAAAACGAGGGTACCCAGTTCATTTAATTAAATCCAATCAATCTCTCTATAAAAATACGAAAATTGTAATTGATACTGAAGTCGGCAAAAGCCCAACACAGGAAATTCTAACCAGCCAAGGTGTTAGACAAGGTTGTACTTTATTGCCTACTTTATTTAATATATACATAGATGACTGCTTACGAGAATGGAAGAAAGTTACACCACCAGGAATACAAAAAAAATAAAACGAATGTTTAACACGATGATATTTGCAGATGACCAAGTATAATTCAAGATAATGAAGATCATTTACAGTTGGCTGTCCATAAATTAAATCTGATATCTAGACACTATAAATTGAAGATATCTGTACAAAAAACCAAGACAATGGCATTCCTTGGGAAGTACCCAATCCGAACTAAAATAATAATTGAAAATAAAATCTTGGATCAGGTATCACACTTTAAATACATGGGATGCGACATCACCTATGCAGAGGACAGAGATATTTTAAATAAAACAGCTAATTACCAAAGAATATGTGAAACTATAAGAAGAGCACTGAAGGGAAAAACTGCAAAAGAAACTCGAGTAACATTTTACAAAATAATGGCCGTTCCCACATTAATATACGGATCAGAAGGTTAGACACCTAGAAAGAGAGACTTAAAACAAATTGAAACGTCAGAAATGTAATTCATTAAATATGTGAAAGGCTGTAAACGCCTGAACCATATAAAAAATGAAGACATAAGGCAAGAATTATAAGTACAACCAGTAACAGAAGTAGCAACAAATTATAAGGAAAGATGGAAAGAACATGTTGAGCGCATGCCTCTAGAAAGGATTCCCAGGAAGGTTTTCGAGTATAAGCCTTTAGAGAGAAGAAGTGTTGGGAGGCCGAGATTGCGATGGTGAAGCCGGAACAGGCAAATCGCCTAAATCTGGAAAGAAGGAAGAAGACGAAGAAAATGGTTGGAGATGCAAATGTGCGGGAATTTACTGCATGCAGATGATGCTGTGTTGCAGTCTGAGAGCCCACAGGAGTTACAGGAGCTCCTACATAACTCCCGTGAAGCATCAGGAAGAATGGATTTGGGAAGAGTTGCATCAAAAACTGAGGTACCTATTTCATTTTGACAGAGAAAGAGATGGGAAAGAATAATTTCATGATGAGGATAACTGATAAAATTATTGAACAAGTGGACGATTTTGAGTATCTGGGCCGTTTGTTTGCGAAAAATGTAAGGATAAAGGAAGAGATTGTAAGGCGTGTGAATACCGTAAGAAAAGTCGTAGATAGTATTGGAGCATAGCATATATGTGAGGGATGAGTGTTGCCCAGGGAAACTGGTTGGGTAAAAAAGCGTTTTACTCCCGATATAAATATAATTGTATGTATTTTAAGGAGGCTTATACAGGGTAGTAAATGTTTAGAAAAATATGTCAAAGGAAATTGACATTTTTCTAAACACATCAAAGAAAAATCTGTTAAAAGAAATTGGTGAATTTTTTAACCATCCATAAAATACATACAGTTAATTAAAATTGGTCTAGAACAACCTAACAAAGATATTATTATATGGCAGAGAAACCTGGTTATGTCAGATTGATCATATGAGTTGGATAAATGCAGTGCGAATAGGGTATCTAAGATAAGTTTGCGGCAAAAGTAGAAGGAATAGGGTTCGAAATGCGTGGGTCATAAAAATGTGTGTTGGGTGCTCCAGTAATGGATATAAATGAAAGGGTTTGCTTCATTGGTTTGGCCATGCTGAATGAATTAATAACATTCAGGTTACGAAATAGATATATGATAGTTGATTGAATGGTGTGAGAGGAAGGAGTAGACCGCAAACGTAATGAGTGAATGTGGCGGAAGAGAAACTAATGAGGTGGAGTATTATGAGACTGAAGGAAACATTTGCGTACCCAATGTATAAGTGTAAGAGTACCATAAGAGTGTGTGAAAGAATAGGGCATCATGAACGAAATTACTAAAGGAAGTACCAGTTTTATAGGCATTATAGAAAGAACTAAGTTCTTTTAATTTGCCAACCTAAACCTATCTACGTCTTTTAAACGTTAAACTTAAAGATATGTTTGAATTCAGGACCGTAAGCATAAACACAGCACTTCTAAGTAGAAAGAAATGCTCGTCAAAGTGTATCGGTGTCCCGCTAAGCTCTCAACGGGCGTGACTGAAAAGCCTAGCGGGCAATCTGCCGGCGCGCCGTGGCGTAGAATGGTGACCTGCGAAATAATATATTAGACAACTTTATACTTCAATTGTACCCCTCTAATGGAATTCACTATCAAAAGGAACTTAAGTTTAATGACTGTTGACAATATACGATGATGGGCGTTCTGAAAAGCTAAATTGGAATAAGTTCATCCTGTATTATAGGCATGCATTAGCAACATATCATGGATTAGGATTATGCTGCATGTATCAATAGAAATGCTAAAAATGAATATTTAAAAAAATATTTTAATTTGCTGGAAGATGCTTTTGGTGACCCGTTTGTTCTAAAACGGTTTGTTAACGAGAAATTATGCCAGGAAGCTTTTAGTGGCCATTTCTAAGTCAATATTTTATGTAAATAGCATGAATTTTATTGATAGGTGTAATAAGATCGTCGTTGCTCGTCTTCTCCCTTAAATATTCTTTACTTCTAAACGAGGCCAGTGAGATGATTGTGGGCAACTTGAACTTTTAGGACATTCTAGTAATTTTTTCATCGCAGTTCAGAGCAATTCGGAGTTCAAAACAAATAACCCTCATCAAATCATATTGACGTATTGCGTTCTGCTTAATTTCAAGTTTATTAGGAAGTGAATACCTGACGTGTCGCAATTTTCAGAGAGAAAACATTGATTTTGCAAATAGCAAGCCTATTCATTGCACATACTTGGAATCAAAATCTGATTTCTTAGTTGATTCATTATTTGTTCATTCGAATATTAGTTTTTTAATTTTCAATTACGATGAAGTGGTAACAACCGTTTTAAAAGTTTTGATTGGATCATTCCAAGTCAATATTTAAAACGATATTCCATATATCATAGATAGTAAGCATGCCTATGTTTGCCGCCAACCTCGCAACTTTTATTGCGTTTTCCTCCTAATGAAACAATGACAAGAAAAAGTATTTACTTTCACCGAAAAAGGTTACGCAGCTATCGAGCATGGCAAAAGTTACCAATTGAAGTGATTTTATAAACAGTTTTTGCCTACATACTGTGTAGAGAAGCATGAAATAATGTTTGATAGTGTCATATTAAAAACGAAAACCAATTATTCTACCTAGTATTATTGGATTTTTTTGGATTGGATTGGATGAAGGAAAATTCGTGCATTGTAGAAAGAATCTTCAAAAACAAAAAACAATATCCAAATTCAATCTCAAGCTTTAAGTAAACCAACCGGCGTTACTCGCGTGGAGTGTTCTACACACCCCAGCTTATGTTTTATGGCAGCATTCAGCAGTTTTATGCATTGAGCCTGTTTTCCCCCTACCCCTCTTCTTCAGAAGCTGAAATAGAATGATTTATCCTCTTAGAACTCAAATATTTACATTTCAACCATTTTTGCTTGCATTATGGTGTCCCTCATCACGGGGCACCAGATTATTTTAAAATACCATGCCTATTTAGTTTATATATTGCATTCGATTTGAATTGTTTGCTGCAGTTGGCGCAGAGAGTACTAGTGTGGTAGCATTACCTTGTGGCTATGATAAAGTTGCGTTTTCTGTACGTTATTCAATTAATTACGTCTTTAAAATGGTATATTGAGTCTTACAAATCGGCAAAGCCTACAAAATGACAGCAAAATTTGTCGTTTTTATGAAAAATAATGGATAAAGTAACTTTGCTCTCATTTGAGTAAATTTTAGGTAGTTTTTACTATTGGTATAGAAGCTTCCGGGGATTTCAGACGGAGCAAATACTCATTAGGAGGTAAGAAGAGGAATTAAAATCCTCTCACGCTTGGATGAATAGTGATAGTCCAGAATTTGCATTTCTTACTCCTCAAATATTCTTTTCATTTATCAAGGAGACAATCATAACTGATGAACGATTTTTAAAATATATACAGCACCAGGGTCATTTTTTAATAAGCAGTGCAATGACTCCATTTATATAGGTATACTTTACTTTTTCCCTGTCCTTCCCCTCCTCACAATCCACCTAGCAGAACGTTTCCGCTCGGCCTTACGCCTGTGTTTTAGTGCCAGTAATCCTAGCTGCAATTCACTTTTTTCCATCGCATTTCAAGAGTTACCATTGAACAGCCATGAACACGCGGCCTGGGTAACCAACTTCAAAAACCACGCGAGTACAATTGGGCTAGAAGGATAGGACAAAGATTCAATTTCTGTAGCGTCCTTCTCTTTTTCCTCACATTTAAGAGTTCATATTTGGATACCTATCGGTCCAGATTGATTTTTTATGCATAATTTCTAATTATGTTTTTTTTTTTGCTTAAAAAAATAAATTCACATAGAACATATTTCTGAGTAATTTATGCCTTCATCCTTTGACTGATGAAAAATTATGAAATGGTCCATCCGAGGAAAAGGAAAAATGGAATAATAAAAACAGAGGGGCTATTTCCCTTTATCTGTAACTTTGTGTGTCCCACTCCACATTTATTTTTTCACATTTTATTCAATACTTTATGCAGAAAAAAATGAAAATGTGTAACGCAAACCTAAATAAGACAAATACTACTCGTGTCTCTCAAAACTATTTTGGCGTTAAAAAAATGATAAGGGCTCTTTTTCACGCTCTCGTTACTACAAAAAGTGAAGGTTGTATGCTGCATAAATACATGAATGATCAAACATATATACGCAAGTCTTTACACCGTGAATGAAAGCGAGAACAACCTTTGTGAGGCCATTTTATAAGAAACAACAAAATAGTAATCACAAACTCTCACAGGGATTCGGTCTTTTTAATGATTCGAAATTCGTGCATTTTCACAAAATAAACAGTTTAGTTTATCATGCATTTTTAACGAAGAGGAGAAATAATTAATAGTCATCCTACGTGTATAAAAAAGATGATGTTCCAATTGGTATAAGAACTAGAAATTATAAAGTTTTAGGCATCAGATAACCAATTTTCTCTGGTACGAAAGACTTAAATGATTATTTAAATTTAGAACAATTTAGAAGACTAGGTTATGGATGAGGAGCCAGAAATTCATTTACTAAATGCCCTACTTTGGTAGATTCTTGTGAGATATACTCTACTCTAATTTATATTCTCACTATCTTAAACAAAAATTCTTACTTTCATCTGGGTTATTTGCATATATCCATATTTAACCTAAACACAATTTGTCACTGAAAAAATGATGAAATAACCGACAAAACGAGTCTCTATGAATAAATTTTATGTGCGGTATTACAAACGTTGATTTATAGACATGATATATTAAGACAATTTATTAGAAATTAGGACGAGATGGTTTTAAGTTTGGTAGTGCGGCAATAGCATGAGAAATTACTTCTTCAAATGACTTATAGTTTTAAGACAAGCAATACGTATTTCATTCATGCTGGGAATGGAAGTAATTATTAATAATCATTTACTTTGGATATTTCCCTCTACAAAACATGTGAAAATTGGGGTCTTAATGTAGAAGATGTAAATGATAATTGGTTGACTGTATAAACCATGATTGTATACTGGCTGAAAATTAACCCTGCAACCGTAAAGAAAAAATAGGTATTTGAAGGATCTGTTGCGTTATCCAGGGTTATCTTGTACCTCTAAACTCATCCTCCATCTTGCTATGTATTGCAAATGTAGCGTATTCAACGATAATATATTGCAGTTGCATAACGCTTTCTCATTCATACAGTTAGGTGAAAATGTAGAAGATGTAAATGATAATTGGGTGACTGTATAAACCATGATTGTATACTGGCTGAAAATTAACCCTGCAACCGTAAAGAAACAATAGGTATTTGAAGGATCTGTTGCGTTATCCAGGGTTATCTTGTACCCCTAAACTCATCCTCCATCTTGCTATGTATTGCAAATGTAGCGTATTCAACGATAATATATTGCAGTTGCATAACGCTTTCTCATTCATACAGTTAGGTGAAATGGCTATCAACATGCATGAGATTCAGCTTGGCAACATAATTTCTGCCCACCATTATTTTATAAAATATAGCTTTAGCCGTAATTAATTTGAAATAAGGCATGAACCTTCAAATAAATATATGTTCAGTGAAGCTGGTAATAATTCAAATATTATATGATGGTGTTCAGTGAATGGGTCAATTTTGGTTTATGTGAAAGTATATACTTGCCAAACGGTAATCATAAGAAAATATTAGAAGCAAATGTCATGTATTATGTTAATTTTAATGATAAAAACATCAATTATATGCAGAATTCAATTGTAACATAGAAAAACTAAAATAAGGTGAAATATTCACATCATATCATGCAGCACTTGTTCACGGAAATAAATTGACATTCTCATGACATGCATTAAAAATAGTAAAGAAACATACTCCTATACACTGATTCTAATGCTAATCTGTATAGAATGTTATTATTAATAAACAAATATAAAACAGTCATATTGAGAGTGTGGGTTAGGGTGGAGTGAAAAAAGTCAATATTTATTTTTCGGAAACGGGTACCCTTCAATGACTGTGTATGAGACCTAGTAAAAATTCTGTAAAATATTTAATTTTTACGACGCCGTCTTGAGTCTGCACATTTGGCTTAAAGTTTGAAATTTTTTTAATTTTTTTACATTTTTACAATTTTTTTAAAAGAACTTGAAGGAAAAAAACCCTGACGTGTTGTCATTAAATAGTTGAACAAGGCCTTAAATATAGACAGGATTTTTGAAAACATTTTTAGGTGGTGGTTTCAGTCTGCGCATTAGGCCTAAAGTTCGCCAAATTTTCCGAAATTTCCGATATTTACAATTATTTATATAATCAGTAATATTTTAAAATAGCATGTATGTATCATCAAGTCACGTTCTTATAATCAGTATTCAAGCTTATAATAAGCTTTTTCACAAAACTAGAAAGACATGTAAACTGTGTTGTGTAGGTGTAGTAACGAAAGTGACGGGCCTGGTGTGAATCAGTCTGCATTGCAGCGCTTCATCTGGGAGCGTTGACCAGTCTCTCTTGGTCAGGCAGACACGTGGCGATTTGATTCTCCCTTCCCTCGCCTCTCTGACTGCATTAGTCATGTTTTGACAGCGAGAGTGATAGGTGGTGTATTTTATCTAGTCGTCGAGTTATATACGTTCTACTGTTCTAGTACAGGTTTATAGTACTGTTTGTTACTGTGCTGAGTGTGTTTATCACTGCGTTAAGGCGTTCTCTAGGACTCGTGACAAGGATTTACCTCATCCTGTCATAGGTAATAGTCAAGATATGGGCGAGTCTTTGCTTCCTACCAGTAGAGATGTGTTACAATACTACATTTATGTTTGGAACAAAGAAAAAATTAAGTAAAATGGCAAAAACCCTAGTTTTTTAGAAGTGTCCAAGATTGTTGTTGACAAGTTAAATTTAATGTAGGGAAAAGCTTCGATCTCATGCATAACCTCTAAAACTATAACAGATTTATTAAAAAAAAGAAGTTGATTTTGTTCAAACACTCAACAAACATACAAACGTGACAAAGATAAGGACAGTTTTAAAAAAACTAGCCATCGGTTACACAGTTCCATTGTCTGGGAAAGCCATTGACATTGCTAATTCTATCGTTGATTACTTTTCTGAGCACAATCTTACAATGTCGGAAATAGTTTGTATTGAATGTGATGGATGCCCTACAAACACAGGAAAATATAATGGTGTAATTCGCTCGCTAGAAGAGAAACTTGGTAGACCTCTGCAGTGGGTTATTTGCCAATTGCACAAAAATGAACTTCCATTACGGCATGTAGTGAAAAAGCCTGATGGACCTACTAGTGGACCAAAAGGATTTGTTGGACCTGTCGGTCAAAGTTTGGCAACATGTCATGCATTGAAAATAGTTCAGTTTGAGCACATAGAGTTTATTACTGATATAATCGATCATGGTGATGAAAAGGGTTTGAGTATTGACCAACAATAACTTTATGATATTTGTAAAGCTGTTTCAAGTGGGAAAATATCTCAAGAATTGAAAACAGAAGTCCAGGAAAGCTCTCCCTTGCGAGATGGTTGACTACAGCTAATAGAATTTTAAGATTATACGCAACTACAAAAACTCCATCGCAAACATTAAAAGAGTTGGCAACCTTCATCGTGAAAGTTTATACACCTAGCTGGTTCAGGATCAAGTGCAATCCAAAAGCTTATAATGGAGCTCAAAACTTGTGGGAAACCATAAAAAGTTGCACTTACCTATCTGAGGAAAATCGGAAAATTGTACACAAATGTATCCAAGACAATGGATATTTTGCTCAACATGAAAACATGCTCATAGCTATGTTGGTTGAAAAGAGAGATCATATAAAGAAACTGGCTTTAAGACGTATCATCAAGGCTCGATCTAGAGAACAAGCCAGTAAACCACTAAGACGGTTGAAATCCCGAAAATAAATTTTGAAGCATCAGAGTATGTCAATATGATTGTTTGGAATGATGTGGAAGTGACAGAACCACCTTTCACAAGTCATTTGACAAATCAGGATTTGCATAGGTTACTGGAAACCGAGAGTGTAAACATAGCTTCTGAGTGTACTCTTTTTGAACTCCCATCACACACTCAAGTGGTAGAAAGAGTCGTCAAAGAAGTCACTGCTTCCTCAAAATTGGTCTGTGATCAAAAGATAAGAGAAAGGTTAATCAAAACTAGAATGTTTGATAGAAATATCCGTCCAATATATAACACAAAGAAACAATTTACCTCTTGAAGACTTTTCTTGAAGATGTAAATACATGCTCTCATGGTTGGGAGGGCATGGGTGGGACTCGAAGTGCAACCACCTCCCCGTGGTGAGTCCTTGGTAGTTTAATATGAACTAGCGAAGAGTTGCACAATGCAATGTTGATTAACGAAAGCTATATAAACAATTTTAATAGCATTATAAGAGGATATCAGAAATTATAAAACGTTAAAAATATCAGAAATTTACGAACATTTGGATAAGTTTAAGCCTCATGTGCAGTCTAAAACCACCACCTAAAAATATTTTTTTAAATCCTGTCTTTATTGAAGGCCTTGTTCAACTATTTAGTGACTACCCGTCAGGGTTTCTTTTTGTTTCAAGTACTTAAAAAAAATTTGTAAAAATATAAAAAAATTCAAAAATTGTCAAACTACAAGCCAAATGTGCAGACTCAAGATGACGTCGTAAAAATTAAATATTTTACAGAATTGTTACTAGGTCTCATACACAGTCATTGAAGGGTACCCGTTTCCGAAAAAAAAATATTGACTTTTTTCACTCCACCCTAGTGTGGGTATATATGACTAAGGTGTGCGTCCAGTCAGGCATGATGATGATGATGAGTCCAGTTAGGTAAGGGTTATCTCAAACATATAATTATATTCATTATTATGTTATCATTATAACGTAACTGGTTATTACGTTAACCACATCGAATCTTAAATTGCACAATTTAGAAGTATTGACTACCTACCCAAAGTCCTTCATGGTTTGCTCGGGTGTACTTCATGCTGAACTAACAATAAGTCAAGCGCCGTGTTCAAAGCTCTTTTCTTATTATCTATTCTTTATAGTAAAAGGTATAAATTTTTCACCAAAATAAGTACTATATTTGCTCATACTTTAAGGAAATTGGCGTGTTTAAAATGGTATGTGCTGGTATTAGGTATAAAAAAACTGTTCTAAAGTTTTCCTTAGTTGCATATAGAGTTTTAACGTGTCGCGTACTTTGTTGGAGTGAAAGCTTCAGCGAAGTGTCCCTGAAACCAGCAGTGTGTTCTTGAGTCATCATACACGTGTATCCGTAGAGGTATTAGAATTTCGAAAGAAACACAAAGTATAACAGTAGGCCGTAGTAGCCATATTGATTAAAAAGCTGTGTGTAAAACATTGGATAGCTATATACCCGTGAAACCACCAACCAGTCAGTTCGGCTGTTGAATTCCCTAATTCTTGTCCGAATCTACCGTAGTTTATTAGAGTTGCAAAATGAAAGTTTAATTTTCAGGAATAAAATCAACTTTGAACTTAGTACTTAATGGATATAGTCTAGATATTTTCTACAATGACTTCTTTTTACTTGCTTTAAAAGGCTTGTAACAAAAATAAAATGTACACGATGTGCCGTGATTTCCTATAACAATGCCTGTATATTTTTTTCGGATGTAACAGCTGTAAAACAATTAGAAAATAAATACCAGAATTTCGGTTAGTTGTTCTAAATTACCATTAAACTTTTGCGCTAACCACTCAACTTTTAATTCCAAGACAATAATATTTTCGATAGAAGAGCATGCATTTTGTAATAGATAAACAAGTGAATAAAGTTCCTCACTATGTATGTGTGTCAAATATAAATGATACGCCTAAGCATGATGTAGACACTAAACTGTGTTGCACCGTGGTACCAGCATTCGCCAACGGCAGCGGCAAACACGTCCTGGGCGTTTGTCCTTGCAGCCTCTCGCACTGCGGTGAGACGACCGTCCCCGTAATTGAGGGAAGTGTTAGCATGTGTAATTATCTGTAGCATAAATGCCAATATTTAATGATTTCATACCAGTTGTAAATTATTGTATGAACGCTAGTTATTTAGATTCCGAAGTGTAAGTGTATGCGTATTTTTCATATTTATAGGAAATGGTGTATGTGATAAATTATTAATTTTTAACATAGGACTACTTTTTTATCTCAATTATATCATTTTAAATGTCAGCGACAGAGGGCAAGCCAAGAAGAAATCGAGTGACTTGCAGGTCGTGTTAAAAAAGAATATGGAACTAATAAAAAGGTCGACTAAAGAAAGCTTGGCAATAGGTAACGTTCCAAACACCATATACGTATTTATGATTAGTGGTATTTATAAGTGTTATCGTTATCGAGGAAATGTTTACGGGAAAATATATATTTTTTTTTGGCAGGAAAAATATATATTGGCTTATAAAATTTCATAACTTGATTCACATTCATGCAAATGCCTATTTAAACTCAAGAACTAATAATACTACTGAATTGAAACTAATCTCATTATGAATTTATTCTCAGATTACTCATTAATTAATGGGCATACTTTGCGAACAAATTTTCTGCCACTTTTTCCTTTCTTTTTCTCGGTTTTGGGCACAACTTTTAGCTCAATATTGTGCTAATTATACAACTTCCTCCTGAATATAATTGCGTACGGAACAACAGGTGGAAAGAGTTTTTGAGGGACAACGATGATATAATCTATGAAAAGTGTTATGAATCTTACCAAAACAAGGTATTATTAGACATAAAAAATTATGTATCACCATTAGAACGCTGGTTTATTATTGAAAATAGAAGGGGAAACTGGGTCGCCATATAAATGAATTTTGAAGACAGGCAGGATAAAATAATTGAAGGAGTATTAACTCCTGACATGAACAAAAAATAATTTCCGTTTTTTTATTTTGTTGTCTCTTATATTAACTATAATATACTTTTAATTCTTAATTATTGCACAGACTAATGAATAAATCCTTTCCAGGTGGACCTTCACTAATTTTCTGAATTCGGATAAATCTCTTTTAGCATCAATTACGTGCATAGAGCACCTAATACAATTTAAAAATTGCTATAGCTACTTGATGATTTCTGGCAACGGATTGCCACGATGAAAACACCGGTTCCCGATCAGTCACCGAAGAAAATCATTTTTGGGTTCGGCTCGAATTTGAAGGAGTGATCCTCCTATTTTCCCGAGTATTCTTACCACTGTCTGCAAGTGGCAGACAGTATGTACGAAATAGCCCTCGAAGCTCGTTAGACTAAAATACAACTACTTGATGAGTTCATCTACATTTTGCTAGACGAGTGAATATAACTACAGAAAGTTGATGCCGTTAAAATCATTTTGAGAAGTTATTCCTCTCTGTAAAGTTACCTGAGTCTAATTTCATTGGTATCAACGATTTTTAATTAATGTATGTCCATTAAGTATCATGAAAAATTTCAACATAACTACCTTTAATTATTTTATCATTCTTGCTGAGCGTTGAATAACTAGCATGAAGAATGGAGTAAGTATGGACATATCAGGAAGTGAGAATGTGGAAGCTGAATAAGCTGAGCCGAATTATTTTTAATGTATATTCGAAAGAGGTACATGTTGCATGAACACATTATTTTCAAATAAACAATACCAGCTGTCATTGAGTGGCTGAGACTCAGAATCAGAGCAGGCCGGAAGCACCCCGGCCGCCACGGCTCTCGGATCCGCATTACCCATATAACTTTTTCTTCATTTATATCCTGACGTGTCCAATGCTTTTTATAATAAGATATATTTTGCTTAACTTCATTGTTGCCACCAAGAAAAAAATCTAAACCCTTTCTACCACAGAAAACGTTTGATGGTGTTTCTTTTCACGTCCAAAAATGTCGCTCTTATGCATGGCATACGGTTGAAACAAGGCTTAAAGGTTTTGTTATGTGGGAAAAGCATCTTGAATTGGCCCATTTCCTCATGTGAAATTGTGACATATTTCAACCATTGTTTCATAAAATTGTTTTAACTATCTTTGCCTGTCTACTTCTTTTCTTGATGGACTAATAATACGGTCTAAAACTTTCGTTACTGCATGAACTATTTCACAATTATGCCTTTCATTCAGTTATTTTGTGTCTGAAAAAACTTCAACACAAATGTTTTATTTCCTCCTTAATTCCCGTTCCCGTGGTTTCCCTTGGCGTTGAAAATACAGTGGCTGAAAAAGAAAACTGATCTACCTTTGAGATATCGTACGTGAGCGTCACTTTTTTAAATTCTGACATGGTATTTAATTTTAAGATGATGTATAGCCCATTATTCTCTAGAAAAAACTGTTTGCATTAGCAATTGTCCAATAATTCCGTCTGAATAATAAATGCGATGTTCAAATCAATGTTCAATCTATGTGTTCTCTCACAGCGTTCGATCACGAAGTACAATTCACGAGTTTTAAAAAAATTGTCCATGCTCCTGTGTTTATTTTTTTATCTAATTTCCGTCCTCTCCTGGTCACGCCAATCATATTGGGAGATCTTCATTGATAAACTAAGATGATCCCGTAAGATGATAAAACGGAAATGGTTTTTAAATGGATTTACATATGGTATACATTAACGTGCAATCTTTCTTTAAATTTTTTACGGGATTTTTTATGTTCATATTTTCATCCTTTTGCCAATTTCATTGGCCCTTTTTGCTTTTTTGAAAGTTGATGCAATGAATGACAATAAAATTTGAAAAATGTTCATTTTACACAATTATTTTTTCTCTCTGACACAAATTTCTCAAATTTTTGTACCAAAATACAAAATAAAACAACCAAACTTTTGGGTAAAATAATTATGGAATATTCATGATCGTCATATAATAACAACAAAATAACCGTAAAACTATCAATTTTATGTGTGGTACATGCCAATATATTTTTATTTATAGCAATTCTTGATGCGGAATCGATTTGGGATAATTGTATGGGGTGTGAAAATGGGTAATTATTACATTTCGTCACTATAAATGATGATGCATGAGCAATTTACATTAGTAAAATGAATTGCATTTCCTATCACTAATAACGGGTCAGTAAAACACATCCATGAGCCCAGTATTTTGTTTTAATTAACAGTAATCATTTAATAATTTATTCTCATTTTCTGATAAAATATATGCCCACTTGGCAGAAGATACGTTATATATTGTTTAGAACTGGAACTGTAAACAATATCAGAGTGTCAGGGATATTCTAAATATTGCCTGTAATGCATAAATACTCCCGGTTTCAGCCATAGTGGTTAAGGAATCTTCGATTACATCTTGAACGTATACCAAATAGCTAACAATATTAGGACCCTCCGTTTGCGCTGACCACTGATTGATTATAATTTGTATTCATGATACCAAGAGGGTGGGATTATTGCTTTATCTAATTGAAACGAACTACGAATTCAGTGTGATATTGCAGCATGTGCCAATACCCGGCTTTGACCCTTCCAGTGAATTAAGCTGTCCTCGTTGTATCTATGTATTTGCCATCCAAACCTATCTATTCCTCTACTCGATATTTTGAAAATAAAGACGTTTTCAATTCGTGGGAAATAATTATTGCTTAGATTATGTTACGTTGTTTAATAAAATGAACACTCTTATTAAGAATAACAAACTCGAAGCGTAATACATAGTCGTGTTATGATACTTATGATGTTTTATAATAATAAATATCGTGATAATGGACAATGCTAGATTTTAAGTTGCTGTAAAATATACCCACTATGGGCACAACACGGTCATAAAAAATGAACGCCTAATGCAATTTTGTAATGTTGATGAACGAAAATTAACAACATTTCTGTTAATTATGTAGCTACAAAGTACATCACAATTGAATTTTCATATCATCAATTCTCATAAGTTAATTGTTGCTCATGGCAAAGGGTTTGGTGACTTAAGTTAACTCCTACAGGTATAGATGTTTAGCAATGGTACTTTAATGAAATGATGAATGAGTATTTTGATGAAAACATCCTTCAAGGTACCACTGACAGTCCCAGAAACGTTTATTCCTAGATTTTACAGAATAATTTTATTGAGGTCTGAAAAACAAGATTGCTCACATTGAAAACACGTATTTTATTCTTCTTTTATTCTAAATTAACCAATAAGAAGAATGACTGAAGTCTCACCATTTTTTTTCTCTTCGTCCAGTTATTCGTGCGTAGCTGTAAGATCACAGTCACTTTCATTTTCGATTTTTAGGGACATTACTTGTAACTTTTGACGTCGCAAATTTCCAATTTTCCTAATAAATAGGCTATATAGAGTTCAACTAACTGTTTTAGTAACTAACTTGCCGTTATAGGTCATGGTCTACAAAAACTGCAAGCAATCAAAGGTTAGATTTGCATTTCATATCCACGAAATGGCATTCGATAATATTACTCCGGTTTTAATGCCTATATTTTCATTGATACAGGTATTATTTTTATCTTTTTATCTTCTACTATTTTCTGTATGTACTTCGGAAATTTGGTTAGGGAATAAAAATAATATTACCTCCTCTTTTTCTTGATATCGAATTGTATTATTTTATTGGTCTTAATAACATCTAGAAATGGCTGATTAATATTACTAAATTGTTCTGCGTAGGCATAATTCTTTAACGATGAATGGGATTTTCCAAGAGGTGATTAATCTAGATTCATTGATATCCTTTCATCTCAATCCAATTATTTATTATAATGATTGACTACCGGAAGCTAAGAAACCACTGAAAGCAAGAAGTGTTTCAAACACTACTGACGATTGTGGCAAAGTGAATTTCATCATGAAACGTTGTGGCAAAGAAAACGTGCACAAATATATGAAGTTATTTAACTAATGATTTAACATCTAAACCAGAAAATCCTCAATTGGGAATGATTTTATTTGCAAAGAAAGGCATGATATTTTTTCAGCTTCGAATTGGGAATTTTCAACGCTTGTTTAGAATCTCCATGCCAGCCATTTCCAGGGAAGTAATAGTTTTCCCGTTCAAATATTTCTAACAATCTCATATTTCTGAATGAAATGCAATACCAAAAGTGCGTGCAGAATCTTCATAGTTACCGTGGCAATATACAATATATTTACAGACTATTTTTGCAAACACATCTCTTTCTGTGCACTAGTGTCTTAAGCTTTTTTTCATAGCTAAGAATGTTCGTGTTTCTGCGTATAAATCACAAAAACGCAGAGAGTTCTGAGCTTCTAATGTAATACCTGATTTCCTTATAATAAATGATAAGAAAGGTACTCACTATCAAACATTGACGTGATTTAGTCGTGAAGACTAAAATAGTGGCTTTTGTATTGAAACCTTAGTACGTAGGGCGTTAGAACATGCTTGGCGCAAGTGTATTTTGGTTTTGAAGAAGTTAATTTACCACAATTTGGCTTTCATAAAGCTGCGCTCTCATTATAAAACAACATGTCCCTAAATTCTAACTACCTTTAGTTACTCACCCAAGTTTATCGTAGCCCGACTTCATGCATTTTTAAATTCAAAATTTATAGAATTTTTTCTCTTAACACGCTCATATTTCTCTTAGTATTTCGTATGATAAACTCTTTTTTTGAAACATTCATTTTTTGGGATGATAACGAACCATTGAAGCTGTTTTGTGGCCTTAACTTTAGCAAAGAATCAAGAGTGATTTTTAAAACTTCACTATCATCAAGCAGCAGTTCGTTAATCCATTAGAGATTACTCTGTCTAACTTGGTATGGTGCGCCGTTAGAGCTTACGAACGGAGAGAATAAATGTCACATTATATGCATCCGGAGCAGGACAGGTTCAGAAGTCCGGCTTGATACGCCAGCCGTCAATGGCATATCTCTCGTGGAATTCTAAGGGAGCCTGACGATTAATCGACCGGGCTTAGGGTTCGCTTCTTCAGTTTTTACCACCCTGAACCCTTTGAAATCGCCTCATGGCGCACCACCATTGGGACAGCACCACCACCACATCTTTTTAATTCTCCGATGTCGATAAGCCTCGTGGTGTTGCCAGCTAATATACCAGTTTCATAAGCAGCCAGTTTAATCGTTCGTAATGGCTGCCTGTTCGTTGATGCAGCAAAGTATAAAATAGAAGAAGTAGCTCATTTAAAACTTTGTGTATCTGAAGCGTAGTCCTATGCGTATGGCACGTATATAAAAATATAAGAAAAAGATAAATAAAATATATGGATGCCGGCATGAGGGAAAGAACCATGGCAGGTTATAAAGTTATTCACAACTGCACAATACAACGACTCAAGGTACATGAAACTTAGTCTAAAAATAAGTATGGCGCAACTAATCAAAGATTCAAGAAAATCAAATTTGTGGTTTGTAACACAAATGGAAGTTTGTGCTGATTTTTGGGAGAGTTCGTTTTAAATATTTTTGATTGAATTGAGGAGCCTTTGCATCTATGCAAGGAAATTATGGCTATAAATTTTATCATCCTATAAATGAAATCATTGATTAATAGAATAATGGTGTGAGAAAATTGGTAGGTACTAGCTTCAAACGAAGGTTATTCTTAAACACGGTAGGCAGTTTTCACACTCAAATTATCTAATTATCAGATATTACATTATTTGTTAGTAACTGATACACAAATATTCCGTTTTATACTTAAGTACGTCATTTTCCGATATCACAATCCCTTATACTCAGGTTTATTATGACACCATGATTGAGAATGAAAGGTTTCTTAGGTAACAGTGACATTAATGTGTGGATATTTGATAGGAGATATAGTTATTATTGCGGAGCTACTTAAAATTCAATCAGGAGTTATTTAAATATTATGTTACTATGAGTAAATTTACGCCTATAGAGATAAACGCATCACGCGCGAACTGTAACTTAGCAATCTGTATTTGTGAATTAGAGTCCTCTGTCGATGAGAGCATAAGTCGCTCCTTTTTAACATTTAATGCAGTTGGTTTAAACCATCCATTTGGCATCATCTTGAGTCACTTGAAGAGGTTTTCAACTGTATTTACTGTCAGTGATCTTATGCCATGGAAAATGAAATCAAGAGCTTAGAAAGTCGGCTAGCTAGCTTGCATAGCTGCACGAGCTCCGCCTCAGCCGTCGATCGTCAACCAATCTCTACGGGAAACGAGTGGGGGACTCACCGACAAGGGATACTAGCGCCTTCCCTTCTGATGCACAACCGGTTTCTGTGCACTCTATCTCAGCTATGCTGCAAAGAAGATGAGGACAGATATTCACCTTAGATCGAAATTAAACTTCTGCATTAGAAATCGTGGACAAAACAAAACTCACCTCAATTTCAAGTAGCATTTCATGTACCATAAGAAACCCTATGATCATGATCGATTAACAAATGTCTGGAGAACATAACAATAGTCCATCCGATAAAAATTTTCCCTTCGACGAACGACCGCTTCTTGTTTTTGAGGCTAAGTAAATAAATGAGTATATGTATTGTCTTGAATAAAAATTTAATTCCTGATAATGCACATGGGTATTACATTTTACAAAGCAAAAGTACATAGATATCTCTCTCTCTCCATTATGTACAATGTGACGCCAGTTCTCTCTATTTTGGACCGCGTGAACTGCTTCACTCAGCTTCAGGATATAGATACAAATGCACAAAATCATAACGACAGAACTTATCGTGACGACGGAGCTAAATATCATCGAACAGTGCATCCAGCTATGTGTAAGATGGTGAGAAGAAATTTAAGTGCTCTATCCCCTGATAAAAGACCTTTCCAGAGCAATGACTTCTTAAATTTCAATAAAGAATGTTACATATGTAACATATTTGAGCTAAAAATTATCCCCCGTAATTTTTCCATGGTGATACCTGTAACATGTATTCAATTCAAAAGAAGTTGTATTAGAGACCTTCATTTTTAGATATGCATCAATGGGATGAAATCCTCCATGAAAAAAATAATTTAATTCTAGTTTCAGCCAATTAGTGTATATGCTTGCACCCATGCGTGTGTCTGCGTACCTCATCATTTGTGCATTTCCGCGGTGAATAGAAAATAGATTAATAGAGTTACCTTCTTAAAAATATGACTAAGTGAACATTAAGGCTCTTAGACCGAGCTGTCTGGTTAATTTCAATGAAATATCCTATCATACTCAGTAGTGAATTAGTGGTACTTGCGTTTTATCACAGAGTAAATATACTTTTAGCTGACGCTCACAATCATCAATCAAGTGAGCTATTTTTAACCATGAAAATTTTACCTTTGCAGTCAGGAGTATAAGTATGAGTGATATGTGAAACAAATGCGTGGTAACAGATTTTTAATGTGAACCTCATCAGCATGAAATCCATTTTGCTGGAAATATTACAAATAAGCATTATTAATATTCTATGGCTGTGCAGATTTCTACAACCAGTCCTCACAGATGGTGAACCCTACATCGTAAACCTTTATAATTTTACTTGAGTTTCTGCATATACATTTAATTCTCAGTCAACAAATTCTGATACAGCAAGACCACCGAAAGAGTAAGTGTTCATAATGGCTCATAACACGAGGGGGAAAAAATAGGATTATTTTACACGCATTTTTTTATTTTGAAATATTTTTTGAAATGGACGGGATTGCGCTAAGGCAGAAAGGAAAAAACTGTTTTCGTGCAATGGTCAACCATGAAACAAGGAAAATATTACATTCAAATTATTTACACAATATTGACATAACTGACGTTGAGACAATACGGTTAACCTTCTAAAAGTGGAAAGTAATACATTTTATTATGTTGAATCATAGTTTTTATTCTCTGAAAATTAATAAGATTAAATTAAAATACGTAAACTGCATGATACTTTTCTAAGACCGGACGTTCTAAAGCGATCGAGGTGGTAGACTAGGGAAGGTTCAAATGTATATTCCAATAGTACATACTATCTTTACTGTTGCCAGTAAAAATAATATTTGAGAAAGTGGGAGACGAAAGATGCTAAATCTAACTTGAAGATACTGAAAAAGTTACTCAGCATCTCCAATGCAAAACTTAATCAATTAAATGAATTTGAATGGAAAAGGGAGAACCTTGAAGCTATAAATAAGGGAGGAGGCCTTCAATTAATGTTGTGCAGGTAAAACCTTTCATTTTTGTTTAGGAATAAAATTAATCAGCAGCTTTAAATTAATTATTAACGGAATAGAAATTTCAAATGAAATGGACAGTGGAATTATTTTATATTATATTTCTATTCGTAGTGTTGAAGCTAATAATGAATCACTATGAAATGATGTTGTAGCCGCTGACCCCTGTGGTATCTATTATTTAAAGTATTAAATACGTGAAACTGTTTTTTATTTTGCTTCCATTGTAACGAATAAGTAAGTAACCTATATGAAGATTTTCGTGAGTCTTTCCGACTGCAATACTGCATGCCTATTATTATATAAATAAGATTCCGGCAGGGGACTGTCTATGTAAAAGAGCCATATGGTATCATAGTCACCTAACTATTTGGTTTATGGTAATTAAACTCGTGTGTCTTATATATTTTTCCATTGAATCTGACACTAAATGCGAAACGTTTCTAGAGTAAACCTCTAAAGTAGCAAAGTCCAACTTTATATTCAATTTTTTTTTCTATTTGTTCTTATCTACGATTAATTCGTAAGTTATCGATAAGAGTTTTCTCTAAGAGTTTCTAATGCCAATATTTAAAAACCACTGAACTCTTTTAACCTCGAGGGATAGAAGTTATATACATAAACTAAGGTAGTGAATCCGCCGTATTTTATCTCGGATTGGCATTAAAACGGCAGGGGACTGTCTATGTACAAGAGCCCTATCTATTAGTGAAATATCCAAACAGCTAACTAAAAATGACTGAGAACTCCAAAGGAACTCCACCTTTATGGTATCATAGTCACCTAACTATTTGGTTTATGGTAATTAAACTCGTGTGTCTTATATATTTTTCCATTGAATCTGACACTAAATGCGAAACGTTTCTAAAATCTGTATGAGAAACATCAAATTTAGCCTTAGATATCAGGTATTACTACGTTGTACACATTTGAGTTGATCAACATATAAAACTAAACTGATGGTGTTGGTAACTCAATGAATACGGATTTGGAAATAACTGAGGTTTTGGTGAATTCAGGCAAATTACGCGTCCACGAGGTATCAGAAGACTAACATCAGCATGAAAACTATATAATTCTAACGAAACATGTAGGGAAATTATAGAGGAGAATAAGTGTTTGTAAAATGAGTTGGCAAGAATCAGTATTTTATAGGCAAACATTATGCATTTGGTAGATGAGTTTCAGAGCTCAATGTCACAATACGAGTATATATTCCTAAAGATTTTTTCACGCCACGCCAGAGTTACAGCACGAACTTTACAGCTCATTGAAAAATAATATTCTTGGCTGCATCGCAAACAAAAGCATACAAAACCAAGTTTTTAAAAATAATTCTAGGCTTCCGATGGAGAGAAATATAATGAAACAGACACAAAATGTATATTTCAATTCAATTATTTAATACACAGGCATTTCGTGAAGGAAAGACCTAAGAATTTTTGGGAGTTATAATAAAATAATTATTTCCGGAAAATAGAATCCTGACAGAGTGAGTTCAATCAATCACATGTTACTGAAACCTATGGATGCATAAAATCTACTACTAAACTCACTTTTCCGAATAGTATAGGACTTAGCTGCTTTAGAGTAAACCTCTAAAGTAGCAAAGTCCTACTTTATATTCAATTTTTTTTTTCTATTTGTTCTGATCTACGATTAATTCGTAAGTTATCGATAAGAGTTTTCTCTAAGAGTTTCTAATGCCAATATTTAAAAACCACTGAACTCTTTTAACCTCGAGGGATAGAAGTTATATACATAAACTAAGGTAGTGAATCCGCCGTATTTTATCTCGGATTGGCATTAAAACGTTCATAATTCGTTAACACTTCAAAATGTGTCTACATAAACCATTTGAGTTAACCATATTTTGAAGTTCGTTACAACTGAATTCACATGTACAATAAGTAACTACCATCTAGTATCGGTCACTGCACTGGTTTAGATAAAAAGATTATTTTATAACTAATATTCCACAAAATAGAAGTTAGACATTCGCTTTTGGATTTGCATATACACAATTCAGCATGCCAGGTATAAATACATAAATTTAGCTGATTTTTGTTAAGATAAATACTGTAAAATACCGCAGATGACTCGTGTCGCTCTGTTATTGATAAGAAAACAGCGGGGTCTTTTTTAAGTCAGATAAACTCCTCGTGAGAATAATCCAATGAAAATGTTAACACATCTGTTCGTTGACTTTTGCAGCGTGTTTTTTTCATGAGGAATAGGTATGTTATTGTTGGAAATGTATGTTAAAAGTCTATTATTTCTACTCCCCACCTCAGATATTCTTGCAACGTGTTGTTAAATGCAAGATCTAAAATCATACTTATGGTGATAATAAAAGTGTATTTTTTTACTATTTACCATACTTAATTGGTGCAAAAAATAGCCACCTAGATTTTGCGTGCAACAGTCGTGGTGTATGCTACTCCTTGTAATTTACGGCGTCCAGGGAAGCACATGTAATGTCAACTTAGGTATTATAAATAACGTTATTTTTTTGTAGCTTCAAACTTTATTTTACAATCTTATTTTCTGTATAATTCATTTTTGATTTCCGCGGCTAAACCCGAAAAACACATATTACGCATAAATTGAATAATAGTGACTAGTGACATGACTATATATTTAGTTATGCCACGGGAATATCAACAATATTTACTCCTGAACGCATTAAAATTAGCTTTTGCAAAATTTTATTATCTCTGGAATAGTTTTTACCCGTTTGTATATTTATTGATGGCCATGGAGTAGGTAACGAAATAATATAATTGGAATATCCATTTGAAATGTCACGATTGCGTATTCCCCCAATGTTACCAAGAGTTATAAACTTTGAGTAATATTTTGGCTGTGAATAGGCGTGCGGGGTGTGCTAATGTCGCACTTTTTTAAATTTGTCACGATTCCATAAACGACATATCATTTCCGAAATTGCATCCCATGGTAGTTAAAAGGAACGCTCAGGAGAGACAGTCGGGTCCTTTGAAACTGCCAGGTAAGATAATAAATTTAGAACTCCAGTAAATGGACTTTTAACGGCTTTCTCCGCTAAACGTTTGTTTATGTTTGAGTAAGCTCAGGTTGGAGTCTTCCAATCCGATGTTGGCCCATTTCAATAAAAACTATTCAGGTTAAAAAATCTTGTTCCGACAAAGTAATGTTTTCAAAATAAATGTAATAGCTGAAAAATTCTGAAGGGGTTGCCAGAACACTGAGCCACTCACCTTATATTCGGGCCTTCCCATTGAATCACTATCGTTGTCAATGTTTCTAATACACCATAGTTCATAAGGCATCAGAATTACAATTCCAAAGAAATTTCCAAGAAATATCAAGTGCCTTTATCCTGAATTCTGGTGTCTTGACTGGTGGCAGGTCACACTTTTGGTTTAAAACATGTCTGGCAAAAGTACTTGTGGTACCCTTTGCACTTGTAGAAATAAAGGTAATGATCTTGCAATCGTCATTGATAAAGGCCTATGTAAATTCTCCTTTAGAGTATATTATGACTGTGGACACTTTGATTTACCACTCATTAAGGCAGTATGGCACATGAGCTAATGAAACTAAGAAGGTATTTTGCTTAGAAAAAATTATCTGAGGTTTCAGGTACTGACATTTTTGCATGACACAGAAAATATAGCAGTCAAAGCTATAAATTCTAACGCTGTAGCTAAAGACACTATTGATTTTATTTCATTCAGTCAGTAAGTTGTCTGAATCGCGAACGACTGGAAAGTTTGGTAATTAGTGTAATTGCTTATGCAAATAGAAGACAAAAGTGGAATACTTATGCCGGAAATTACTTTTTAAAACATATCGGTGACATCTGTCACCATTTTGGACCTAGGAATGAATGTTGTACTCTTCAGCATTATTTCTTAGGCTTTGACGATAAAAGCTACCATAATCTGTCAGTTAAGGTTTTAATTAGGCTTTTCAAGGCTAATATCATGCAAATTTTATTTATCTGCAAAAACGCGCGCAAGTAACTTTTAATATTTGATCAAATTTCCCTGCATAAGTATACTAGTGAGACCCTTTATTTATTTTCCTTCATTTGCCATTTAGCTAAGTGAATAACATTAGACTGCATTCTTGCTCTTATTATTTTGTATTATACTAACGAATTATGTTACATGAAATATACCAATGTATGATTGAGGATAATACAAAGTGAAACTATTAAGATGATACAGGGGAAAAGCGATTGAAAGTGGTGAGTGAAACATTGAGCAAGTAATAAAGGGTTAAAAAATCATGTTATTTTTAAAATAGAGCAACTGAGTCCAACTATTCGACACTTTCTTGTTAAAAAGTAATATAATTATAGTTTTATAAAACATTTAAAATAGTATTTTCATCGAAATTATCCTATCCTTGGAATATTTAAGCATTTTATAAGCCATATATTCGAGGATTATAATTTATTCATTATTGTTTTCAAGTTTCTGAATGGATAATCTATACTGTTTCCAGTTTCACTTCGTAACATGTCTGAAAGTTCTTAATGTTGGAGAAAAGTAATGAGAATTTTATTAAACAATAATTACAACCTTTCACATTAGAACTGAAAATTTTATTTAAAATATGGTTATATGTAAGTAAAATTATTGGATGAGTCCCGAATAATATATTTTGTTTAATGTTGCTGGCACTTGAAAGACATTAGTAAATGTGAGGCTAAAGTAAAAAACATGAAAATGCAGTTTTTTTAAATTGCTTTCACCTATTTTTTTTTCCTTGGACCCGTCTAAAAAGTTACAAAATTGCATTTTAAGATTGTCGCGCAATTATTTGTTCATAGGCAGTTTCTTCCAGTAATGCTGCAGCATAGCCCTTAACAGTACGTTTCTCGGTCTTTTGCATGGAAGGGGTGGATTATTTTTCGCTAATTGTATATTCGAGGGAGATATTTAAATAAAATGGCCATGAGGTTTAAGGCAGCATATTTTACGTATCACAATGCAATAAAGTATGTATAGTACGTGCCAGTACAGAAAGTGCTCTAGTGCTTGCATTCCAAGGCATTTGTGGAGAATGCTGGTGAGTATCTACTTTTCTTCCAAATAATGAATTAATCAGTTGAACTATATTTAGGTGCATGATTTTTAAAATATTATTATGCATGTAAATGTCCAATTTTTTTCAACGATATATTTACATACTGTATCAATAAATATGTCAATCAATAAGTAAAAGGTTTGAATAGTAAATTTCTAGGCATTGAATGGGCACCTGCCCTTAAATAGCAATTCTAGCACAGAATGGATATGCGGGAGATCGGCAGACATATCCTGGGACCCTGGAATAGCTTGACCCCGAGACTTCCGACAGTCGGCTGTCGGATAGGTGAATAGATCCGGAACGCCATAGCCTTCGCATTACGTTGGCTGCAGGGTAGAAATTCATTTATATTATATCGCTGTTTGCCCAAAGACAATGTTGCAATAAGCCTAAAAAATAATATACATTACTAGTAGCTTTAATTGAGCTCGTAAAATTATTTGAAGCAGTCTTAATGTTTTTGCCACAGAAAAAGTTTACAATTTGGTGTCACTTTCATTCCTTCTTCTTCAATACACTTTATCTTCAAAATATTAATTTCTCATCTTTCTTTTCTAATCCGTATCAGTTCCTTCCGCGTTTGTGAAAGCATTTTTTCACTCTTCTAGGGGTCGTTCTCGCTTAACATTCTTTGGTCGGTTGCTATTCCAGCGCATTTTGTTTAATCTATAATTTTTCCATACTTTATTTGTCCCTTTTTCATCTACTTACTTGTAGTTATTTCTCTTTCCACTTAATTTTACATATTTTTCCATTTGAGATCATTTCTAGCCTTGATATTCCATAGCTTCATCCAAAACAATCTTTCCGTCTTTTCCTTTGTGTTGCAGACAGGGACATTATAACTCAGAGACTAAGAGACAGACAAATAAAAGAATCGGAAGTTTCAGGCTGTTTTGCGGAAATTAACTATCACGGAGAAAATTAATAAAAACTTAGTGAGCTTCACTTTATGAATTTTATGTGTCATAAAGTGTCGAAACCTGGGTAGTCAAAAAAAATCATTAAGTTCACCAAGTTAGTTTTACTTCTTCCGAGACAAAAATCCGTTAATCCTACCTGAGAAAATGTTTACGTGTTTGGGAATAGGCATTCACACGTCATTGTGGTAATACAATTAATTCCTCTATTCATTCCTTCCGAAAATTAGTGTAGTTCTAAAGTATCTTCAAGAAAAACTTGCTCGCTGGTATATCATGATATACATCCTGAGAAATTTAAGTATCTTTCTTCAATATAAATATATATGTTCATTAATGATTTTTTATTACAATTGCTTCTGATGAGTTTGAACATTTTCATTTGTGCTCCCATTTTCCCCCAAGCGTAAATCTTGCTATAGTCATCATTAATTAAATATTGCTGATAAAATATTGTCCCTTCTACTTTCTACTATATCCCATGTCCTACTCCATTTAGACAAACCTTTATTGAGAAATCAACAAAAAAGTGTATTTTATAAAATTTAGTCTTAAAACCCAGTACTCTGAGTTTAAATCTCGGTAAATCAACAGCCTTGATGTCTTATTCTCCCTGATAGAAGTTGTAATGCCTAAAGGGTTTTCATTCAGCCTAAAAAATAATTGCAAACAACTTAGAGTAAATTTTTACCACTCTTTAATTATCATTCGTGTATTATTTAAGCATATTTCAAAGGGAAGGATAAAAAATTACGATGAAAGTTAAATATCTCATTGTGATTTTAAGATTTTCAATCTAATATGAGACGATACTATTTCAAAAAATATTCTGCACTCTTTGCTGCACATATTTTTCCTTATTGATTTGACCAGTAACTAGTGAGAGGTCATGAGCGCTTGTTGATGATCTATTTCGCTATTGTTCCCTTTTTTACCTAAATCCCGAATTTCCAATGAAATATATTTGTCATCTTGAAAATTCATTGAACAGTGCCCAGTATATATTTACGTAACATATGATTTCTTCAAGGAATTACTCCGTGTTAATTGATTATAAACAACCTTTGAAATCCACGTCACGGAATAGCGTATTATCAACACAATCTGAGATTTGCAAATTATCCGGTAAACAAATGGTTTGCAAATATCTCTAATTCTACTCAAACTCAACTTATAGTGTACCATGTAATTTAATACTTGAAAATCAAGCTGAATCAGGCTAAAATATTGTCACAATAACCAAAAAGTAATTAATAAATACATAATAAAATAGAAATTTATGTGCGGTTCAATATTATTAGTGAAAACAATATATGTAACTACGGTTAACAATTTAAAACATCTAAACATTTTTGGCGAAGCATTAGGAGCAGTATTAAGTAAGTTTCCTTTATGTATATTTTGAAAAATGCAAACGCCCTCGACATGTGTCATTTAGTGGAGATTGCATATGTGAGCTCGCTTGCTATCTATTGGCGCATATCTGAATCACTACGCCTAGTAACAACGTACGTATGCGTAGTCTTTTATGTAGTACATGATCACACCAAGAGTTTCCCATATTGACAAATAACAACATGCATCTGGATAGTTTATTTGACCGCTATAGAAGTATTATTTGATCGTTAAGGAGGGATTAACCTCGGAGACTTTAGCGATGAAAGAAATGACATTGAGATACCTCAGTAACTCCAAAATTATAAAAAAAGTTGCGTTGCCGAATCAAAAGTTTCAATAATGCTACCCTTGAAAATTAGTATTTAAAAAAATAAATAATTTACTCCACATTGTGATGGCTCGCATAGACTTAATAACGCATTGGTGCATGCATGGAAATATGTTGTGGTGTATTTGACGGTCATTGTAAATATTGATCTCCATAAGTTATACTGAATCTATGTATGCCAAATTTCGCTCCACAAAAAAAGTAAAGTGCAGGAGCAAAAGGAATGCAGGCAACCCGCCAAACAGTCGGCTCTTTTTTTTAGTCTATCTCACGTTTTCACTTTTAAATTACTCCTTGGTTTAGTTGTAAAATGATGTCATTAATGGCAAAAAAATCAGTAGAGAGAAAATCAGGCAAAATACGTACTCTCTCCGTAAAATCATTTATGATTATACCATCTAAAGGTTTTGAAGACAGGTTAAGGTATTCTTATTTTCGCAGTTCTGGTTTACTGATAACTACAGCGTCCTGTATAAAACCATTAAACGGAAAACAATGATATGAATGTGGAGAAGAAATTCTGAAATTACCATATCTACAAGGAGATTTAAAAATAATACTAATACGGATACCTATACAAAACATCAACCGCAGAGCAGTATCAATATGATAATGAATTTAAGGATGAAGAAAATCAAACAAAAAATTATATGACTGCATCGCTGTCCTTGAGAGAAAAATATATCTGTTAAGATACCCGTCTTGGCGATATTAGTACCATCCATTAGTTTCTCCTCTTGCTGTTCGGATTGCCATTCGTATATTATCATACATCTCTGTAATAATTTCCACATATCTAAGTTTTTATATTAAAATCGCAAATTATTTGCGTTTCTTACTGCATCGTTGGCCTCCCTCAAATATTCCTTCTCTTTTTTTTCTCCTTGAAGTAATAATTTCAAAAGGTTACTTAGATTAAGAATGTGCATAGTATGTTTTTGTCTCTTTTACTCTGGAGAATATTTACCATACATTTTTCTACTCAACTTTTCCGATAGTAAGACTTTTGCATTTGCAATGCTTTTCGTCGATTGTTTATTCTTCGAAAATACCATATTTCTCATCTCTCTTGCCTCACAGCTGTTTTTGTGCATCTTCTCTGCCATACGAGACTATATATTTGTTCAATGAATTGCTTCCTTATTTTCAAGTCGTTCTCCATATGGCATTATATTACAAGTGACGTTTGAAGCGACTTTTTGGAGATCTATTGACGGCTTGGAATGTTCCCTGATAGAGGCTGCATCTACAATTTTTGTACAGTTTATTGTCTAGATTTTATAATTTGTTAAATACAAAAAAAATCCAGTGATAACGGTCATACAAAAGTAACCCAAGTGTTATTGAAATTGAAATCCCTACGAAAGGATAAAATTATACGCCATGGGCACCAGTGGAAAAAGCCAGGAGATGAATACTGAGAGGCAAATGGGGAAAAAATTGGTAGTCAGTGGGTATATCTATAAGTTTCTCTTTTGGTGGTTATTCAGAGAACATGTTGCCGGCAGAAATTTAGGCATGTACAATAAAAGGCTTAGGTGTTAAAATAATAGAAAATACAATTCAAAACAAGTTTCGACGAAAAGGCGCTATCTTCAGGTGCAACTATACAAAGTTTGTTTTCTCTTCCATTTAAAAATTAATTCCCACATTGTAAAGACTGTAACCTTCGAGCTTATATAAATGTTCATGTTAGCATACCTAACTTTCAAAAATTGCTTCTCGTTGCGGGGCAATTACAGTTCATTTTTCCACCGGAAATCGATTCCAACGTATTATATTATATGAAAGGATAAAAAAATACCAAATGATAATTCTGGTTATTTTATGCTTAGAGGCCGCTCAAGATACATAAATGTGGCGGAATTTAATTCTCCCGAATCGGGGGAAACACTTCTGAGGCTGAGATAAACTTTCTGAGGGTAGTAAAAAAGCCACAGCTCTTTACGAGTTGAAACCGTTTTCCCTGAAAGGAATATTTTTACGCGGACAAACAACATGCCCCCACATATGACTAGGGGCCGTGATCCCGACCAGTTGATATCCTCAGCCGCCTCTACGTACACCATGAACATATACTGACAGAAGGCTGTGGGTACATTATTATAGGTAACATATTTAATTAAATAAATTATTTCTTCTTATGTAGGTATATTCTAGTACTCAATAACTTAAAACCATATTCCAGAGCGAGGCTCTTCAGTGTCGCTGAATGAGAACTTCGCTTAGCTGGCTTTTCCCAACCTTAGTCTCATTTCGACATTGACAGAGTTTAATGTATACTTATGATACCTTTCTCATTAAATGGAGAGGAAAACTGGCAAATAATGAAGACTTATGTTTTACCTAGAAAAACAGAATTTCAGAAAATAGTGAATTACAGAAATAATTGTTTTATAAGCAGGTTACAATTGCCCTTGAAGACTTGACATGCCTGACTCTTTCATGATGTTGTAATATTATAGGCAAATTCTAGAGGCTTTTGGTACTACTGAGCTTAGAGGCCTTTTTTCTTCAATGCGATACTTTTTTAATGGCAGCATCAATTTTATACTGCGGTCAGAATGGTAATTAACTTCTCTGAAAGCTTTTACGATAGTTTTCCTCTGTACTCACTCTGCTCAGGTAATACAATATAATTGTTGCTTAATTTCTGTAATGGAATTCAAAGAAAGAATAGTAATACAAATTCTTCTAGTGTTTTTTAACCACTTTTTATAATCTTAGCTCTGCGTAATGCTAAGGACATGAGGAGGGATTATAAACCTACTCCGATTTTGATATTGCACGCGTTTCCTTTCTCAGTGAAAACCAATGTTAAAAAATATTTGATAGCTGATAACTTCTCACCAAAACTCTAACTAAAAGTGCAGCTCGAGCATTATAACCCACGTTTCCTTTTGTTTCCTTTTGCCGGTTGGGAGGGTACAATTTTCACGATGGAACGTTTGGAAGCGATTTTAAGTAGCATCGTTCTTGGCCGACGAGGCTCACATTTTATTCTCATTAGAGTAGTTAACAGTAAACTCCAGTTTGTAGTTGGGCGTTTGTCTTTCTCAGGGGTATTTATTCTTTTGAGATATAAAAGCCAGACCTGTCACTCATAAAAACTTAGCTATTACTTGAGAGCAAAAGAGATATATTCTCACAATAAATTAAAAGTCCTTATTGTAAAATTTATGGTATCAAATATATATTTATTTTATGAGAAGAATATCGTTATTTTGCAAGCAAAATATGTTACTTATATAAGTGGACGTATAATGGTAGTTTTAGTATTTTCTCCTCTGGAGATGTAGGTCTATTATGAATGATAAATTAGGTCAATTAGGTCTAGGGAGGTAGGTTTACTATGAATTAATGGTTAATGCTCCTTTTTTCCAACTTTACATATATATAAACTATTCAGCATTGAAGGCTTACATATAATGTTATTGAGTTTAATAACATCAGGTCAAACATCATCAGCTCATAAAAAAATATAAATATTTGCATGTTTAAACTAATATTTCAGAGTTTTTATTTCTTTTCATGTCATAATGTACATTTTGTTGCTATTTATTTGTTATTTGTTTATTTTTGACAATATGAAGTTATTTCAAAACACGAAACAAACTGCAAAAATCAGATCACCAAACTTGGCAAAATATACTATAAATAGATATGTTATAACATAACTTAAATTTTAATTTTTGAATAAATAGTATTAAACATTAATCATTCATAATATACCTATATCTCCATAGAATAAAATATTAATGAATAGAGAGGTCTAGAAGAGAAATCAAATGGTAGTTTTACTCTCAATTTTAATTTTACTTAAGAGCCAAATATATGGAATCAAGGAGCCGCAGATTAAGCCAGAGCCAGACAATAAGGGACAAGAATAGATTAAATGCCTCGGAGTGAAACGTTCTAATGACCACTCACAGGTTAAACATGTTGGGGAAATTACGGACTAGCTAATCGTTATTTGGGAATTGTTATAAGAGCGCTTGGCGATCATGTGCGACGATTAAGTTAGGGAAATCAGCTACTATCTTGCCGGGATAATTTTAGTCGAAGTATTAATTCCACTTTAGGACGTCTCGGGGAGTAACTGTCGCCTACAAATAGGAGTAAACATGACAGGAAACCCGGAGGATGATTAAGACCTATCTTGTGGACTTTATTGTGGAAATTTATTTTCAATAGTTTTGATATATTTGATGCATTACTTTCTTGTTTCTAGCTCTATCTTCGTTGAGCAGAGTACTTACCGAATAGCCGTGCATTTCATGGCGAGAGCCATTCTTTGCCAACTGTCAATAATGTTTGTTCCATCCTATGCGATACATTGTGAATCGTTTTATGATATATGACAGTTCTTTTACTAACATTAGGCTAATATTAGGCATAAGTCTTCCAGGCAGAGGTCTTTGCTTTGCTGACCTGTGCCCATGTTGCCAAGGAAATTTGCCGAAAAGGCAGATCAATTCACATATGCACCGACAGCCAAGCAGCCTTGAAAGCGCTCATATCTCCATGGTGCAGATCAAGACTGCTGCTGGAATGCCGAGAAGCACTCGACTCCCTCGGCAGACAGAGCAATGTAGAAACTTTTCTAGGTCCCTGGTCACACAGGCATAACCGGAAACGAGATAGCGGATGAACTAGCAAGGGAGGGCTCGAATAGCAACCCAATTGGACCAGAGCCTTTCATTCCAATCGCACCCTCTTTAGGGATTTTAAAGATCAAAGAGTGGAGCCTAGCTCAACACTCTAAGATCTGGCAGAATGTACAGGAGCTTAGGCAAGCCAAGCTCCTGATAGAAGGACCCAGACCGGGGATGGCAAGAAAGCTTCTATCACTGGACAGGAGACAACTACGCACGATAGTGGGACTGCTCACCGGACACTATCAGGTTATGAGGCACCTCCATCTCCTGAGAATCACAGACTCGGCGAAATGTAGATGGTGCGAGGAAGAGGACGAAACAACATCCCACGTACTCTGCAAGTGTCCCGCTTTGATGAGGACTAGAGTCAGGCATTTGGGCTCACCATCTTTGGAACTAGATGAAGTCAGGGGTATCCCCATAGAGGACATGTTATCCTTTAGCAGGGCGACTGGACTCTATGGGTGAATACAATCATGGTGGTTGGCACAATGGACCGTTAGGTCTAAGTGCCTTAGCTCCTCCTTGTAGGAACTCCACCTTCCTTCTAATCTAAACTAATCTAATCTAATCTAACATTAGATACTTTACTACCGCACCACCTGTCTTACCATAAACAGTCACCAGCACACGAGATACGCGGCGATATCCGAAACCCTAAATCCACTGAAGCTTTCCATCAGTATTAACGCATGGTTTTGGTCATCATCATCATATTCTAAAGGCACTGCCTTTTCGCGATAGCCACGTGTCTCTGTCCATCGCATTCAGCTGGGCGTATGATGTCAGTCCCATCTCATGCTCCATGCTCTTAAAGTATGCTGCCCTGGTTCGACCTCTTAGTTTCTTTCCCACCACTTTACCCTCGAATATGTTCATCAGGATAGGACTATGCCTCATCGTATGGCCAATCAATTTTGCTGGTCTTTCTCCTCTTGATCTTAAAAGTAACCTGCTTTCACTGACTTCCTCTTGCACTTTCTGATTACTTTTCTATCTTCCCAGCTTGTTCTTGTCATTTTCCGCCAGATCCACATTTCCATTGCCTCCAGCTTCAGTCTTTCTACTTTCCTGGTTTCCCATGTCTCGCGTCCATTTAACAGTACACTTCATACAAATGTTTTGGTGAACTTTTTCCGCGTTCCAATGCTAATGTGATTTTTGAGTAGTAAGATTATCTTGTTCTAAAATGCTTGTTCTTCCAAGGCTATTCTTCTTTTAATCTCGGTGCCGCTTGTATTATCATTGTTAATAACACTCCCAGGATAGCAAAATGTTTCAACCTGTTCCAAGATTGTATTACCAATTTTAATTTCAGGTATGGTATTTTCTTTTCTCTTGATTATTAGCATTATTTTCGTTTTCTTCTAGTTGATATTTAACTTTAACTCTTCTAAGGCTTTGGCGAGAATATTGAGCATTTTCTTCATGTCCTTTTCAGTGTCAGCCATTACCATCTGCAAAGCGTATACTGTGCATACTATTTCCATTCACTTTAATTCCCTAGGTTTTTCCTTTCGTTCTTGTAATTGTTTCCTCAATGAATATGTTCAATTTTTACTTTCAGCCTATTTGACATTATTATGCGTAGAAATTTTGATGTGTGTGAGAGGATGGAAATTGTTCTGTAGGTAGAGCATTCCGTTTCATTACCTTGTTTTGGGGATAGTAATTGTTTTACTTTTCATAAAATCCTCATGTATATTCCCGGTTTCATAACATTCGTTGATTGCTTCGAAGAGCCGTTCTTTTGACGTCTTTCCTAAGTGTTTCAATATTTCTCCTGGTATATTATCTGAGATTGTTGTCTTTTAAATTTTTAGAGCAAGATTAAATTCTTCTCGTGATATTGACGGGCCTATCCTATCTTGGTCCACCTGTTTCTCCTCCCAGATATACTCACTTTCGTTCTGAATATCTGTTCCATTGTATAATTCATCCAAGTATTCTTTCCATCTTTCATCTACTTAGTCATTTTAAAAAAGTATTCATCCCTTTTTGTCTCTAATCACATTTGAAGTAGTTCTTTGTTTGAGTTACAGAATTTTGATTTTTACATATGCCTTGACCGCTCTCCCCCTCGCCAAATCCTCTTCAATTTATTTACTTATTTCTTACATCCGGTTTTTTCCCTCCCGATATTTTTGAGTGATAAGGTTCTTAAGCGTTTTGTACTCTCCAAAGTCGTTTCTCCTCTTCAAGTTTCTTTCTTCAATGAGGTTTAATATTTCTATAGTCATCCATGGTTTCCTTGGCTCTAGTTTTCTTTTCCATAATATTTTTGTTCCATTGTTAATATGCATTTGTTTATATGTTCCCACCCTCATGTTTACCCCATGTATTTATCAGTCGTTTCTGCCATTTCTTGAGCTAACACCATGTCATTCAACTTTTTCAAACACTATTTCTTTGGTACATTTCTTTGGTATTTCTTATACCAAATCTTACATTTTGCCATCACTAGAACATTGTAGCTATCCACATTAAACCCTGGATGTGTGTGACTGGACTTGATCTGGTTTCTATAACGCTGTTTCACTATTATATAGTCTATTTGATGTCTACTAGTGTCCCCTGGTGCTCTCCATGTGTAACTTCTTCTTTTTGGGACCTCGAAGAACGTATTGGTAACTATCAGTTCATATTGTTGGCAGGATTCGAGAAGTCTTTCTCCTCTGGTATTCCTTTGTCATAATCCATATTTTCCCGTCCATTTTTGGGAGTATCTTCCACCAGCTAATGAATTAAAATCAACCAATATGACTAAGTTATCTTTATCTCCTTCTAAAAGCATTATTTCATCAATCTGTTCCTGTATCTGTTCGAGTGACCGCTTGACCACTCCGAGTTTCACAGGTTCCAACAACGTTCTTACATTCTATGTTTCTGTTTTAAAATTGTTCTCTGATTCTCCCCCAGGGATCCAATTTGGGGAATTGAAACTCCGGAATAGTTTGTGTTGGACATGGCCATAGTTAAGCATTAGATATCTTCACATCTTTAGTGCAGCAGTATCCTTTGCCCTCATGCCGTTTATCATTGGTTTCGATTCATCCGTCTTCAGGGAGGATTTCTCCTCCCTAGGAAAATAGAGTGCCCTTACCTCGTGCATGCCCATCCGCCATTAGAAAGATCGTTGGCACTTCGTATGAGGATACCCCTTATACTGGGAGTTACTCGGTCACCAGAGCCTCGTTAGATAAAACCAGGGTGTACCGTGTAGCCAATTTTAGCTACCGCACGTAAAAGGTGAGGTTGACTTTTGTAAGGAAGAAGCTGTACACGCATCACCATACCTTTCACCCCTGGTCATCTGTATGTTATGCATCCACAAAATTGGATGTTTGGACGGTAAATGATGAATGAGGCTTTATGATGTCACTCTCACGATTTATTTGGGTAAGTCTAAATATCATGTACATGTCAGTCGCAAAGCCTAAACTGCACTGTAAGGAGTTGTTAGGCGCATGTAAAAACACATCCACATCCACATCATAAATACTCATTAAGAACACTGAATATTAGCAGTAGGTTAGTACAGTTCTACCTATTTACTAAGCAGCTAAATATAAGTATAGAACATGAATGTGCATTCCCCGATAGTTCTATTAGGTATATTGACTGTTCCAACATCTGACTCCAACATAAAACTCCCTACGAGATAGACTGATATTGGACCTGAGAAACCTTATGATTTACAAACACCGATCACGTCACATCACATAGTTGTAGTATGTTGAACCCTTTTTCTCAGACCAGAAACGAAGTAGGTATAAAAATGCTATACAAAACGCCCTTATTCGATATCTTGACCTCAGTTTGCACTTATAACATTCAGAGAACCTACTCTGGAACTCAGCAGGCTCCTTGTGGGCAATAGTGGACATGATTTCCGCTCCAACTCTTCTTCTAAAAGTTCTACGAGCCTCTATTTCATTACATTACTGAATTGGTTTTGTAATTGATATGTGCTTAACTAGACGCCAAGTATTTATGGCATATCTTTTAATGGATAACTTTTCACTGGCCTCTCTTCTCCGTGAATTCGCCAAAATTCGACTTCCCAAAATTTTCAGCGACTGAAAATATATTGAGACTACTCATCTATTTATGAACTGTCAGGAATCTAAGCCTCTGGGCCGATACTCTTTTACCTGACCTACACTATATTTTTCCAGGACACTACAATCTTCTGAGTCAATTCAATCCTCTATAATCCACGGAAAAAATCTACGAAAAGGGTTCCAACTCTGGTATCACCTCCCTTACTATCATCTCCACGACGACAACCACCGCACAACAGACAAGACATACAGATAGAAGTGTGACGTCTTAATTATATATACTCTCTGGAATAGATTACATCTACATTCTACCCTGTGAGCAGCTACAGAAGTGTGTAGCAGAGAATACGAGGACGCTTCCCTCGAAAGGAGGATGAAAAAGGGAATAGGTTCAGTAAAAGGAGGGAATTCAACTAAATTGTACGTTAACGAAGTGTCATGGTGTATCGTTCTGCTTTTGTTATGTTCACTGTTGGTGTCTGGACTGAAGGAATAATTCTACTGATCAATTTGACAGTGAATGTCTCTTACTTTCTCGTTTGTATCAGTCCTAGAAAAAACGCCCCGTTTACGGCAGTAGAAAAAAATGCAGCAAAGAATATAATACACATAAGAGGAAATCAAGACACATATAGGCCAAATGGAATTTATTATCACACGCAGGTAGAGTAGTCCTTAGAGTTATTGATAGGAGGCTAAATAATATGGATAACTAATACCTGGGTGACGATCATATTGAGTTTTTTAGAGAAAAGGAAACGCGTGAAGCTATATGAGTGAGGATTACCTAGAATATAGCCATGATTTCTGCATATTTCATTTTTCATATTATCGGTCAACTTTATAGTCAACACCCGTCTCTGATACGGTGTTTTCAAAGCCCTCAATTCTTTTCTGGCTGCCTTTCCAAATATCCTGCTTTCTCAGTGTCGCAGTCATACGAAGGTGTTGACCTACACATTGCTTTGTTTTTTTAACCGTATCATCTGTGAACCTAGAAATGACCTCTTTAGCATTAACGCATTCCTGGCACAGGCGATTCTTCTCTTGATACCCATCTTGCTTAATCCATCCCATTCAGCTTTTTTCCAAAGTCAAGTGAATGATTCTACCTTCTCCGACTTTTCTCTTCTTAGAAAATAATCTCTTAGTATGTACCTACTTTATATCTTCCGTATGCTACTCCTTTTTTCTGACTTCTTATTTTTCAACGCGTCATATATTATATGTTAAACAGGGTTGGTTATAGGTTGAATCATAGTATCATTGCATAATTTTTTCAAAATTTGTTTAAAAAATCAACATCTACGTACTTTTTCAATGCTTACGCGCCGCGTAGGAACTTGGTTCTCGTAGAGATGATAGACTATTCTTGTGATAATAATATATTCCCAGGTCTTCCATTATTTTGGATACATTATTCTATTAATTTATTTAGGCCTCTCATCTGATCCACAAATGCCATATACTGTGGTTTTTTAAGTGCATAGTAATTCTACAGTCACTATCCTTAATGCTCATTCAACGCTCATTCCTTCTCTCGCCCTCCGTCTACCTTGGCATTGCCACTAACAAACTCCTTTGGAATTCCTTTTGGATTTACTCATCACCTTTCTTTGAGTATTTGATTAAGCTCTTAGGGCTTGTCATATTGTAATGGAGATCTGTCATTTAAATTTTTCTGTTCTGGCTGCTTTTTAATGTTCAAGTCACTGCTCTTTCAAATTCGCTTTTCATCATCTGAGTACCCTTTTTATTGCTTTATGTATTTCCTAGGCTTTCATCTTCCCCCATCTGGTTTCCTTTGGTATCATATTTTTCTGCATAAAGCTTTCCTCCCTAAAAAGTAACTTTTCTCCTACTTATTTGCGGTCCCAGTGTTTGCCTTTTTTCGTTAATTTCTTCCCATCGATTGTAAAACAGTCCTTTGTTGCTATCTGAATTTTCTTGAATGACATTTTTCATTATAGAAATCACCCCTTTAATTATATATTTTTTTCGGATAATTTACAATTAATTAATTTACATGTATTTATTTTGATTCTACTTGATTTTGAAATGCAATACGTGCCTTCAAAACAATAGTTTGATACCACTGACCATAGTAAATACATAAAAGAAACCTAATGTATGCATTCAAAATGTTACGAATTTGTTATTAATGTACGTGTTTATATTGAACATAAAAATTTGTCTTTTACACTTTCAATACGATCGTAGGATAAATCATTTTTATAGAGCACATCTCTGTAAAATAAAATAAAAACATTAATATGAGGTGGAGAATGATTGAGGCAACTATATGGCCGATCCTATTATGTCCATTTATGCTTTCTTCTTTTGACGTTTTTATTTTGGAATCGCAAATTAAATCCATTAAATCATCACGATCTAAAAAAATGGTTTTCAAAAAATTTTGAAATAAAATGAAAGAAGATAAATGCTAGTTTTAAACTCACCGCTCTTTCTTTCCTTCTTAAGCTACAATGAGAATTTTCCCAGCCTATCGAGGATGCAATGAATATCCGAAACACGGTATCCGGGCCGTTTCTGTGTTCTTGGTGGCGGTCTGGCTCTCGTCCAACCTTCCCGCTAACCCGGCATTTAGAGCCTCACTCATTTATTCACTTATCCATTATTTCCTAGGAATGACTCCCGTGCAGCACGCCGCCTCCACCCTTTTCCCGTGCACCGCGGAGAGAAGTCTGGCCAATCGCCTCGCTGGGACTCGGCGCTCCCACCGTCCGCCTCCCCACTGCACGGCACCGCGAAGGTAATGAATACAGAATTAAGCGCGAAGAATGCACTGGTGCACGGGTAAGCCCGTTGACTTAGATATACGCTAATTTTGTCTCACCTTAACACTAGCAAACAACAGCTACTACCAAAACTTTCCAATTTAACGTGATAGAATTGCAAACTAGTCCTACCGATTAACAATGTGTAACGTTTCCTAAAATTCAGCAACTTTCATTTTTCTTTTTCAAAATGTTGATGATTTAATGTTTAGATTACCTCAAAGTTACAAGGAGACGACGAAAACGGCATTTTTATTGAAATGGGGCAACTGTTCATAAATTTGGAGAGCCTGCGTTCGAGAGTGTTACCAGAGAACGCTTGCATATTTATATTCGCAAAATACGTTTCAATTGAGCTGAAATGAATAAGCAACGGATAAATCGTTCAAAAATAAAGAAAAATCGCATGCGTGATTGATTAGATTTATTCACCTAAACCTATGAGTTTGAATATAAATTTGGAAAGTTGATATTTAAGGTAACCATTTGACAATGCCAGTATTGATTTCTTCCTCATCTTAATTGCGCGTTGGAACGTTGACGAGGACCTGTGCCGACAAAATAGCCGGATTCTTGACTGATTTCTCTTCGAAATTATTGCTGCCATTAGAATCCAAACTAAATGTAAATTTATAAAAACCTTGAAGTGTACGGAGGATCAAAAAACGTCGGTATAGTATCGGTAGGAGGGATAAACAGAAAGGAAAGAAGGCTGAAGCAGAGAAGAGACGTGGGGGAGGCAGTTACATTTAAGGAGGAGGGTAAGAAGAGAGATGGGAGACCCTCGGTGTAAATGGATACCCATCCAACTTTCCTCGGCACTTTTATCCCTTCCCTCCCTCCGCCGAACATTCTTCTCTCGTGTAACAACCATCCCTCCGCCTCAGCTTCGGCTCCCACCATTTTTCATCCCCTTCTCCATCCATTTCCCTCCCTACTCACCCCCCTCTTTTCCCTCATTTCCCCCTCTCTCCCTATTCTCCTCCCGGCTACTTGATTAAGCGCCTTTCCTGCTATCTTTGCGAATCTTCGAGTTCGTATCTCAGGCTTCCATGGATCCCAGACCGTCTCGCCGCAGACTCCCACCCTCTCCTTATCTCGCTCTTCCATTCATCTGCTTACGTACATACCTCCTCTCTCACCCACCGGATCTCCACCATCTTCTTCCTTCTTCTTCCACTTCTTTCTGCATCTCCCTCACTCCCTCACCTACTTTCCATTCACAACACCGAGCAGCTTTTCCTTACGTGCATGATAGTGGTCATGAACTCTTTCAAAGACTGGTTCAAAAGTTTGTTCCAGGAAATATGAGCGCAATATAAAGATCAATTCTACACTAGTGTATGGATATATGTAAGCTTTGGTAAATCAATCACAATTTAAAATAATTTACACTCTAGACTAATATATAATTCACTAGAGCGTAAAATGTAGAAGGCAAACTAAGCTAAGTAAAAGCTAGTAAGCAAGTCGAGGTCTCAATGTTGGGCCAAGACCTAACACTAGCAGCCGGCTGAACCGGCCGGCATTTCAACACTTGTTTTGAATCGCTGATATTATATCACTATCATAATGCTCATGCATTCGTAATCCTTCTGCAAGCCTCCTCAAGGGTGTACGGCAATGGGTTTTCGGAAACCAGTTATGAAATGGAAGGGCATAGAGAAGAGTAGGTGGAGGATAAAAGGAACGATTAATGAGGCGTATGTTAGATAAATGAACATATGCATTTCCTTCTTGTATTAGTCGTGAATAGTTTGCGGGACGTGGATATCCTTGAACCTGTTGGTTCTACAGTTAATTTCTCTTTTATCATCTCTTAAGTCTATCCAACCAATATGCTGTGGGGGTAAAATAATACCCAATGGCCGTCCTCATAAAACTCCCGGACCACGACCTTCTTTATTAGTCCTGCCCTAGCGTGTAAACTTCACATTTGTAGGTCTTCAGTCCTTAAAATAGTTTTGTAATTGTACAATATCCTTGTACTTAAGCACTCGTTCCACTTATATTTTTAGCACATAATTGTAGTTTTTCAACTTGAAGTGGTAGACATTCACATGGTAGGAGACATTCACATTGAAGAAAATTGCAAATGGGTTAAACGAATAGCAACTGGTAAAAATAAACGAATAGCAACTGGTAAACAAAAACTTTCTCCGGTGTTTGTTTACGTTCGAGAGGTAGATATTCCTACTATTTATTAAAAATTGCTATCTGTTCTTTTCAATTATTTACCTCTTAGGAACCAAAAATACCCCAAAAAATCAACGTCAATTATAATGGCATTCTGTTTCCAAAAATTTCATAAAGTAATAGTTTAGGTGACATGATCTTGAGAAATTGGCTGATGGTTTAATAAGTTGATCTAAACCTATTTTCAAGGGTATTATATGATATTTTCTCGTTAAATAAGCTAGTAATTTTGAAATTATAATCTGTATAAACCCTATCATCTCTGTAAAACGAAATGCATACCTTTCGAACTCCCAGTTATATTATCGAAGGAAACGGATGGCATGACATGAGACACACGGAGTTTGAAAACACTATATGTATTTAGGGAATGGCACATACAGTAATATTGTGGGCGTTACCTATCTCTTTACCAGCCAAATTTTACGTGACGGTTGCGATGTTATCTACCGTCTGTTTTGAAGCAAATATAACCGGCAGTGGCTCTTTCCCACTCTCTTGGACCTTACCAGTACCAAGTCCGGCGTCCTGATTACTGTTTAAAATTATGTTCTCACCGTGTCCGAAATGATTTTGAGTGCAGTCACAAAAATATGTTACTTGTTTTAACTATAATTTATAAAAAAGATTTTAATTTACATTTATCACACTTATATTTCCATATTAGTTCCGTATTATCATGGAGAAATCAATCATTATTGAGGAGCCTAGAAGCCAAGAGGTACAAGTGACAAAAAGTTTGTTTTGAGTCATTCATGTTTAAAGTTCAACTTGTTGTTTTTGTTCAAAGTGTTTCTTGAAGTAGATGAAATTTACTCCACTAGATCTCAGTGCCCATAAGTCTTTATGTACTGTACTGTACTTATACCTCTTGGCCACAACAATTGAACATACTTTAAGAACACATTTCTGTAGCTAGCTCGAAAAAACTCCTCCTCTCCTCTCCTCAATTAATGTCCACATGTAAATTTTGGGAGTGGAAAATAAGAAATGGACGAATTAGAGACCTATAAAACAGAAAACGTTCGTTTAACTGAGTGGGAAACTGTATTAAGATTCCAAGGACCCTACCGCAGCGTGTCCCTATAAATTCAAATAGGCCGCAGTCATAATATGGCTTAAAAGTTTTGAGAAACTACCAGAAAGATGAATAGGTACAACCTTTTTTACATTGCAAACTTTTTCCTCCTTCCGTATCGCAATGTTAGTTTCATTCTGCTACGGTATTATTCCGAAAGTCACATCTGGAGGATTTATTGCTAAGGTTATTCGAGGAAAATACTCGTTGGTGATTGGTTACCTCAGTGAAAGGACGTTGATATTCTTCCGTCTATACCCAAGGAATCATTCAATATTTCAAAGGGTTGGACACTGACAGCATTGGGCACCACATGACTACACAAACGATGAAAAGTGTGCCATTTTCAGCTATTGGAATACATTGTAGGAATTATCTATTCAAAAGCCTACCAGCGTGTCGGTGTACGCCAATTAGATGTTCTAAACGTTAGGAGCACTGAAGCAACCCACTCCTTTCTGTGAAATTCAGAAACACCTACTAGACCTACTCGCTACTTCTGTATCTCAGTTGACACGTTCTAAGACTAATTTATTAGTCTAGTGAGCCCTTTTGTACGGTCTTTGGGAACCAGAAGAGTCTCCTCTTATATAGAGATGCAATCACATCGGGTGGAAATGCCATAGTTTGATGCACGAAGCACGGTTTAGTAGAAGTTCTCCATGGGAGTAGGTAAAATACCTTACGTTGGAAGTGGCTATATCAATGTTATTATTTTGCCAAATAAAATTCCTTTCCTTTCACCAGACCTCTGAACTTGCAGCCAAGACTCGCTGGTTTTGACTAAGTATTTTATCATGGATGAGTATTTTAACAGAAACTTCGCTAACACGTTAAGCGCCGACATCAATTTTCATAATATTCCCTCGGGGTCAAATTTTATTACCAAGTACAAGCTCTATAAGCTCAAGCTGTACAAGCGCTGCAAATCCCTTTACTGATGCTTCAGGAGTAATAAACACGCGTGATCCTATCATGTCTCGATCTCGATCCGCATCAGCCGTCTCATCGAAGCTGGTCGAGTTTAAAAGACTTTTATACATCTGTCATAAAATAAGTGAGAAAATTTTCATAACTTTTTAAACTGGTAGATTAGAACATCATATATGAAAGATTCACAGAAAAACTTTTATACTACTATACTGCCGTAAATACATAATACAAATAAGTATAACACAATACATAAGCTCGTATATTCTTGCCAGAGGTCTAGACGCTACTGCTTTTTAACGTTGGACCTAAGCGAGTCTTTTATAGCTTCTGATAGTGAACAGTGCTTGAAGCGTTCTTTTTATTGACGCAAGACTCCTGTTCGACGTCTGCATCAACTTGATGGCGCGCTCAGCATTATCATTTACCACACACAATACCTTCTCCCAATCTTGACTGCTTGTGTAGCCTCTGGTTTTGGGCCATGTCACCAGATCATTTTCCAACAAATCTTATGGAAAGCCAAGTATTTGAAAGAGTTTTTGTCGTGTAAAATCTCCCGGCACTAACCTATATCACTCTTCTAATTTCAGCGGTAGTTGTTTAGGAAGGTGTGGTTGGCCTTATTTGATTTTTAAATTTCAAACAAGTTTCTCCTTTTAATTGGACTAGCATTTTCATAAAAAATGAGAATTCTGATTGCTCGCTTAAATATCACAAGTTTCCGCTCAATTTCTTTAGGGAAATGGGTGCAGTTGTACTGTCAATGCTTCTATACACTTTTAACCGAATCCACTTTTAGATCCAAATCATGTTTTGATGCTCCTGATGCTCAGTGGTCTAGATGTCATCTACAGCTAGATGTCAGCTGTTGCATTCTCTTTCTGCTAAAATTAACTTATTTATAAAACTCCATAATTTTAATGAGAATATTGTTTTGGCCATGTATCTTATACTGCTAGTTCCGGTTGCCTGTACATTTACGAAAACTCCTTGTCCTCTTCATTTTTTATCTCTTCTAGAGAATTTAATGGTTGAAATGTCATACAATCAGTCAATTTTTCAATAAATTCCTTTTCATTTTTCCATTGTAGTTTATAGAAGTGATGGGCATTTTTCATAAATGTTATCAACTCACTGTAGCGCTCCATTTTTTCTATTATATACATGTGTTGAATGACAAATATTCTGGACATATTAGTCCAGAATCGGACGAGTGACATTATCGTTTGACCTTATCGTACCTTATTTGAAGATGCAGGCACCTTTCTTTAGGATGACGTGGTGATCGTATTAGCACCTGTGGCACTTTACTAATCATTTACTGTTTATTTATTGTGAAAAGTTTGCTCACAATTCCAGGGACTCCGATTATGTTCACTGCACTAGAGTAAGCGCCGTAACAGACATCTTTGTTAACACAACTAAAATAAGAGACTACTACTAAAATAAGAGACTACAACTAAAATAAGAGACACAACTAAAATAAGCGTTGTTCGAAATCGGACTACATACTTATGGGAGGGGGGAGAGTGGTTATAGGGAGGCATGAACATTAAACTTATGTACAAAGATATTAACAAATTAGCTTCGTCGCACCCTTTCTAGTGTCTCCATAAATCAATATTGTGAAGCAATCACATGACTTCGTGAAATTTTAAAACGCTGCAAGTTTTTCTGTGAATATTTCATATCTGACGAACGATGTGAAGTACGCCTGAACAATCTCACGCTTGAATATTTTTTTAAGTAAATCATTGCATATGCATGCAAGAATCAGAGCTAAAAGTCGGATCCTGTAAAGATTGCAACTTCGTGTGCGTCACTAGCAGTCTGTAAGTGTTACGGAAATGGCTCATTCGACTCCAGTTCGGGAAGGAGCGAGTAGGGCGTAGGTCTGCGAAGGGCGAAGGAGGAATCAGCTGACCGGGACTGCGACCCGCGCGCACCCGGTGCGGCGTTGTGTGTGGGGCACGCGCCAGTGGACCCCACGAAATATTTTTTTAAGAAAAACGGTTGCACAAACACAAAAATTTAGTGAACTTAGTCTCTATTAGGGCTGTAACTTGGCGCGTTACCCCTAGTTATGATATTTGTTTCCTCCATAGGGGAAAACTGAACGTAATTGCATTTATGCTTCTTGATGGACCTCTAAATACTAATTAATCGAGCCGTTTTTTTACGATATCCCTTCTTCACCCCATGGCATAATTTGAGAGTTTGAAATTGAAAATCCGAGAAGAATTTAAAAAAGGTCACACGCTACATTTTCACATAGACCTCCCTCCACCTCCCCTCTTTACACTTTGTCCCCTTTGCCATTTGTCAAGTACTCATAATAGCATTACTAAGAAGGTAATGGAAACATGAGAGTCAGAATTTTCCCATTGTATCAGTCGTTGGGTGTGAGGAACTTTTCTGGTGCAACATTTTCATGACTCCATTAGCTTCTTCTTCAAAGCGGTGCCCGTTAGAGATTTCAGATGATTTCAGTGATGAAGGGAGTATTAAGTCTTTCCTTTCTTGTATGTGCATGTGAATGCCAATGTAAACATAATAGAATCCGGGATCACATAAAGGGAAAAGTTCATATGAATTTCTCAAACCTGATTTCCACGTATTAATCTGCTAAGAGAAATAAGTGCAATATTCCACAGGAGAAAAATCATTCGCCTTGACCGGGATTCGAACCCGGGATTTTTCTCCTGTGGAATATTGCACTTATGTGCACTTGCGGGTGACTCCGTAAAGTTTACTACTGTGGCTAGTCCCGGTTTCCACAAAATTGGTCAAGAGAAATACATCTTTATGGTAGTAATAGTTATTGTACTAGTTATGGGAACGAGCGTAACAAATGCGTAATTTTTGTTTAAGAAAACAAAGGACCATTCAATGTCGATAACTATATTTAGGAAATTCGTAGAAAATTATTTTGCTCTGATGCCAGTAAATTTTTCACTAAATCAGTTAATTTGCCAGCTTTCCAGTATCATAGAAAGGCAAAAATGTAAAACAATGTGGCAATAGTTCTCTCCATTGTTTTTCGGGTTAGCTGCGTCAAGTTTTTATTCAGATGACGTTTCGTGGCCTATGCTGGCCACATCTTCAGATCAGGTCTGAGATGAAGATGTGGCCAGCATAGGCCACGAAACGCCATCTGAATACAAACTTGACGCAGTTAACCCGAAAAACAATGGAGAGAACTGCAATCCAGCACTGCAAAAGCCTCAAACAGAAATGGGACAATAATTCTTTATATCATTGCGGCTTGACGATTTGAAGATATAAAAGAATAAAACTGATAATATCAGGCCTGACATCTTGGAAAGAATGTATATCCATGCTGAGAAAAACCAAGTTAGTTTTTCTCAGCATGGATAGAAATGACATAACTATTTTTAAGGACTAAGGGATTAATCCTGAAGAAAAGAATTGTTGAATAAAATGTTTAATGGATAATTCCAGGTGTGTCAGGATTTAGAAAATAAGACCAGTGGTATTTCAGGAGGTCCACTGTCCTTGGTCAAATCAAGTGACTTGGGTTTAGATTTTATTAGTATTTCATTGACAGAAATAGAAAAACATCCAAAATAACATAAAAAATCTGGAAGAGAAAGATAACTACAAGTATCATAAACACTGGAAAATGGTTGGAGAACAGATAGGCAATATTGTGATCTGAATCCACAATAATTTAATTTAGATACAAGCTTTTAGGTATACTATCCAACTCACTGATTCCAGAAGTACTTTACAGTATTAGGTGTATGAGACTAGTTCTCTTAAATTTGAATTATAGCATTCAATGGACAGCGCTTTACGCTCTGCTCGACAAATTTCAGATGGTCAGAAGCAAGACCTATGTTATTGAATTTACTGTGCAATTGATGTTTCCATGTAATGAGGTCATGTAAGGTCAATGAGACTTTTGTTAAACCATTTTTGGAATATAATGAGAGGCCAACCCTTGTAGTTGGAGGTTAGAACTTTATGACATTGTGAAGTTCACCATGAAATCTTTCAAAAGCTGCATCCAAAGGTAAACAACGTTGTAAGCCAGCCCAATTTATATTTACCAAGAAGGCATAGCTGGAATAAAAGTTTTAAATTCATACCTGCAAATTTTTTAATCAATCAATTGCACCTTTTCAATATTAATTTCAAGTACAATGGTTGGATGATGAGTATCACACTTTAGTATACGGATGTTGAGTCAGCTGTAGGAGACAGACGCAAGAGGAGAAGGTTTAGTCAAGCATCTTGCCCTGTAAGTTAAGAATTGAATGAACATGATTTAAATTGAGAAACTGAATAGAGTCGCGTAGAATTCTTTCTTTCTCAGTTAGTGAAATGGCAAGGGAATTTCGCGACCTTACATTTGAAAAAAGATCGGGCAGGTTAAATTCACACTCAAACAAAGAGTGAGTAAATTCGCTATTCAGAAGAATAGTTTTTAAATCAGAGCAGCATTGTTCATAAATCTCTTCTGGGGAGTGATGAGGCAAATAAACAATTCATAATTTGATAATTTTGAGGATTTTAGGTAGACTGTGACAAATTATTGCTCTATTGAATTATTGCGCTGAATAGGTTTTGAAAAAAAATTCGATTGAATGGCAATAAGCACTCCATCCCCCGAGCCGATAACAATTCTTAGCGCTGGCGTAGGAATTGTGATCTTCAGCATTTAAGATATCATCCCCAAGATTTGTCTCCGTATGTAAGCTAATATCACAATCAAAATGACTGACATCACATTGTGATATAGAAAGTTTATACATTTTAAGGTCTTTTGTAATTTGATAATAAATGGCTAGTTACCTTAGAGGAAGTTTCTTGGATTGTTCTACGGCACAGTTACAAGAACGCAGCATTTGGTGACAAGGTCCTCACCATTTTCGTTTCTCACCCGAAGTTCATTTCTAATTTTTTAAGAAACTCATGCTTTTTAATTATACGGTCTATCGAATAACAATGTCATTTAAAGCAAAAGAGGATATTTTAGCAGCAATAAAATCAAAGAAGAAAGATGAAGCCTCTTCTTCTAACCTGAAGACCACTTTCAAAGGGTGACAGTTACCAGCTTGTGGGTAGCCAAATCTAGCAATACGTATTGTTTTCAAACTGTAATTCAATATATTTATGTTATAAACTTTGAAACAATAGCCTTGTAATCTCATTGATAGGAGAGGAGTTGGAGGAATCAGATTATGCATCCCAAATAATAATATAAATTTTGCGTAATGTCTGCGGTCATTCACTTCTCTTAACCTTAATTCAATAAAAACACTCTCTTCCTGCGCACAAGACGGTTGTTTGATCTTCTTCTTTAGTTCTACAAGTTCTTTACTCAGAACTTTTGATTTCAGCTTTTTGATAACAAAAAGATGAAGCCAATGTTATTAGAACCCAAAGTTAACTTTTTTCAGAACAATCACTCTAATCATAGGAGTGTAAGATAACATTCGGAATAAGAGGATAGTAAATGAAAACTGGGATGTATGATTGATTTCATCCACATAACAATTCTTATGTACACGCACTTGGTTGCAACAAGCTGAATGGAAAAAATGTAGATGCTCTAGGCATGAAAATGATGAATTTTATCATGCCGGCTAAAGGCATGAATCGCTTGATAAGTACATACATACATATAATGCAGTATAAAATTAATTATTATCTATTGTAAGAGAAAAATAAGTACAATTATCAAACATACAAAAGAGGAAATGAAAGCGGTGAAGGCAGATGTTGTTGGTGAAAATCCAAGTAAAGAGTCATAGCTTAAATTCTAATAAAGAAAAATATAAGAAAATAGTAATATCCTAGTGAGCAAAGATCACACGCTACATCAAGAAGCAGTTAATAATCAAGAGCACTGAAGGGGAAAGCTACGGGCTAAGTTGTTAGGGGAAATGGTATACTTCTGGTGATTGGAAATATTTACATTTAATACACGCAATAGAATAACATCGATGAGAAACTCAATGTGTAACTGTAGGTAGATTAGGAATATCTTTAATTCTACTACCGATACCTAACACGGGGCAACAACAAAATATATTGGTCAAACAAAACTTGCATAGAATAAATTGGTATGAAACACAATAGAATCTGTGATATAATAGTGTTTCGAATGACAGCTGAAAAATCAAGGGATAACGAGAAAACGAGGTTATAAGGCATAAAATAAAAGGAGAGAAAGAAGAGCTTCAGAGAAATAGTTCCGAAGGTACAAAAATGTGATACCACTAAATTGTGATTGCTATGGCACGTAGTTGGAAAAAAACGAAGAAAGTAGAAGAAACAATATAAGGCTACAAATATATATGGCACAAATTCTAGTAAAATACTCTAGATCTAAGAAGACAATTAAAAGCAGGACTACTAAGGTAAAGAAACCTATGTAAAAAAATAATTTTTTCTTCAGATGTCCACGAATCTCCAACAAGCTGCCGTGCTCGAGCGTCATGAGAACTTCTCGTTCATTTTAATCCCATAATGCAGATGAAAAAACTACACTATGTTATTTATAAACCACCGATTTGGTTAATGGAAAGGACTTAACCATGCTAAGATTGAAAATCATGCGTATTGCGACAAGTAATGAGTCCATTCCATGTTTCACCGTTGATAAGTTTGGATCGTACCCTTCAAAAGTCGTGAGAGAAGATACTCATAGATGGGGAAGGTTTCCTACCGCGTTTATCGATGTCCTTCGACGACAGTTTTACCATAATCCCAGCTATAATCAGATCTAAGGAAACTAGCTGGAATGCTGGATAAAGTCGTCGAACGACATGGAACAACGCGATAGAAAATCCGGAAAACCTTCACAAACTGAACATCTCTGCGGAAGTCTTCACTCCAACAAAGACTTGATTTATCGCCAGTGAAAAACGTTACTTCCTTAGACTTATCCGGGCATCCATTGAGAAAACAAAATCGGTGAATTTCCTGCAACCTAGGAGGCCCATGGAAGAGGATTTGGCGGGAAGACAAGAGTCAACCGGGGAATACGGATGGGAGTAGAAGGCCTCTATAATCGCGGCCAATGTACAGTCCCAGCACTTCGACTTGAAGAGACTGCTTACAGATTCATGATAACTTACCATCTGTGTTATGTCACATTTCTGCGTACAGAATTAAAAAAAAAAATGGGAAACAATAGTCTCATAAATGTGGCCCTGAAAATATTTTAACCCATTATTTGTAAAATGATTTTGAAGTTTACTCCATGAGCATTATTTTTGCTTCATTTATCTTCTCAATGGTTTTCACCCTTTGAGAAATACAAGATGAGCTGTATGCCACCAGTGTATGAAGAAACTGTGTGGACGCTGTCTGTCATGAAGCCATTGGCTCAAGTCTGAACTTGTTTTACCTGCAGCCTTCATTCTATACATTTTTCTAAATTAATACAAATGGAAAGAAGTAGAGATATTGTTAGACACCAATGTGAGAGTGCGTTATAGACGAATGCTTGAGGATATACTATCTTCAAAGCAGAGAGAATGGGACTAATATATCTGAAAAGGAATTGTGAATGATCGTGGGTGAGTTTGTAAGGAATGATTGTAGAATGTGCAGAAAAGTTGTAATAAATAGGAAGGTAGAGTAATTGAATAGTGGGACGAAGTGGTGAAAATTGCGGTGGGTGAAAAAAAAGAGGCGTAAATGATACTGATTACACCCAAATCTGAGGTAGGGATTAGTAAGGCATTAAATGATTAAAATGATTAATTGTATGAATTCTAAATTGATTAAAAAGAGAGCAAGTAAAGAATGATTGTGGTTTCTGCTAGGAAATTACAAGTGAAGGCAATAAAAGTTCTTTTGGAAATGGGTAAAAAAGGGCAAAGCAAGGTTGATACAGGGGAATGGATGCAATGAAGAGTAAAAGTGGCGAGTTCGTGTGGGGTGACGTCAACGTCAGGGAGAGTTTTAAGGAATTTGAAAAATTATACAATAACGGTGCTGGCGATGAGGATTTACCTTGTGATTTAGAATGGGTGAATGCCACTATTGCAAAGGAAATAGAGTGCATGCAAGATAATAGCGTAGTTTGGCCTTTTCAACATGCGACCATGAAATTGCCGCCTTGCGTGGGCCTCTTGGCGAGGCAGACGTGACTCATTCGCGCCGCTTTCTGAGATGGGTAGCAGCCGATGAGACTCCATTTTGGATGATTTCAATTGCTTTTTATATTTTTCAATAGAAATATGTGTTTAATTATACGAAAATATATTTGAACTATGAGAAATTCAACTGTATAATCCAAAGGGTTAGGAATGACAAAGGATAATATGTGGGCTGGATGCTCCTGTAATGGGTATTTATGAAAAATGTCTGTGTCGTTGGTACAGCCATGTTGAGAGAATGGGTGAGAGACAAATAACGAAACAGATGTATGGTAGATTAGTGGATGGGATGAGTGGAAGAGATGGAATTCATGGGTAAATGTGATGGAAGAGACACTAAAGAGGGGAAAAATTAAGAGTCTTAAGGAGAGGAGAGCATGTACAATGAATGAGTGTAAGTAAAGCGAAAGCGGTATGCAAAGATAGGAAATTATTGAGGAAATGGTTAAATTAGATACGGTTTTATAGCCCGAACAGCAGTGTCTATTTTCTAACACTTTGCCAGTCCGGTAAGCGAATTGCGTGGTAGGTACATATGTGTAGAAATGTTTTATTACAACTACCTTATTTGTGCACATGCTAACTGTATTAGAAAGCAAAATGGATGCGGCACAATTGTGCGAAACATTGCAGATGTTGCCGTTGTACATCCTCTCATTTTCTTCTAAATGATACATGACACACAATACCGCCTGAAGTGCGTGATGCTTGGGAATCACATGGTTACCTTATGCCATAAATTTGGCATAATTCCGTTCTATTTAAGGAATTGTGCAAAAGCCAATTGCAGTTTTGCTTGCGTGACACGGTGGGCCACTGCAAAAATATTGTTCTACTCTATGAGGCGTGTAAAATTATGTACAAGGTAGGCCACATGATTTGAAAATATTTTTTCAACAGTAATACGCATCAAAGTTTCATTGTAGTTTATTATTCAAATTATCGATTTGAAGCAAAAGATGGTGTTACATATTTATGCAAAAATAACATAAATTGCATGATGAAATCCAGTCATTTATATTATTTTTTATTACTCTACATCTATGTTTTATTCTTGTGGTAGAAAATGAGTTTGTATTGAATTTTTCTTAGTCAATTCTTTGTTCACTTAAAAACGCTTTTCGTCTATTTTCTTTCGAGATTTGCTTTTTTACATCTTCTTCTGTTTTTTCCTGTCTCCCTGTTTGCTATTGCGCTTATTTTTGGTGGCATACAGCATGCATTCAATTAGTTCTTTATTTTTCCTTCCATGTAATCTACTTGTACGTTTACACTTGTTTGTAGATATGTAACTGTTAGAATGTAGCCTGTCTGTATGTAGCATCTAAACATTTTCTCATAAGATGATGAAATACATGTAATGTTTTTGTTTTGTCCTTACTTCTTAAGACAATATGTTAAGTACCAGTATATTTCACAACAGCCATTTCTTTTTTATCCATGCATTTCATAGAACTAGCTAACTCAAATGATTTATAATGGTAGTGTCTCTAATATTCAATAAAATTCATCATAAGCATTAAAATATTAACCACATAAGCACATGTCCGGATTTACCTCTAAGAAAATTTGGTAAAACATCTTTTACCCTTAATCGATACAGCCTAGCATTTTCGTTCTTTTTGTAATTATTTTGCTTATTTTAAAGTTATTTAGCGCTAATTATATTCACAACTCGTTAAAAATGTTCATAAATAAGGAATTAATTAGTATATTGAATCGCATCATATTAATATATTGTAAGAAAGGCGATTAATGCAACCTAGCATGACCATTTCAAATACTTACTTATTTTAAAATTTCTTTTTACCGGCAATGTTGGGTGGATGAAATCTCTTTGATTGAAGCTTTTCCTCATTAACCGTTGGGTAACCATCTTTGAATTTTGATCAACTGATACATAAGGTATTTTGTAAAACTTAACCAATGATATTACTACCTGCCGAAATGCTTTAGCAATAGGAAAAACGGTAGCAACAAAAGTTTGTATTTTCTTCAGCTGCATCCTGTTCATCTTTAAATGCTTTCCCTCCTACCCAGATTTTTATCCTACTCCATTTATCTATCGTCTTTGAATTAAGAACATTTATTTCTCAGTGTAATTCAAAAATGAGCATATGAGCGTTAGCTGCTAAACACATATCGTGGCATGGTAGTAGAAGATTTTGTTCTTTCTCGGCGGATTTTATATTTAAATTGCTCTCGTGTTTCCATCCGAGACTCTTGCTCTGAAACGATGAAGGAGTATTCCGTCGAATTGTTGGCAGCAGCCAAAATCCTCGGAAAACTCGAATGGAAACGCGAGAGCAATTTATAAATATTGTAGTTATAATAGGGATTTTATGGTTCCAAGTACCCTGTTTATTTTGAACCGTTCTTCAAGGACAGCTAGAGCCTTCTTCTAAAAAAATACGTTCAGAAAGAGTGGCTAGTCGTTTCGTATCCTGAAAAAATTTGTTTCATCCTCATCATATTCATTCATTTCTTATAATAATTATATTTTCTTATTATTAAATATGCCTTCAACCTACTCTTAATAATATCCTTACTCCTCTATGTTCACTAGAGCTCCTTAATTCTAAACACTGTTCTACCCCGGTATTGATGGCAAAAATTAACGCCTAACCTTTCATTCTGAACACTTACAATATGTTCAAAAAAGACTACAATCGCTTGGGAAATTTAATAGTTAATATAAGGTATTTCAGATATCTGGCTAATTCTGCTCCTATTATATTTTTTATCCTAGCTTTGTTCTAATGTTGTTTCAAACATCTCCTATTAGCATAAGATAAATATTGTTGTCGTCAAGTGTTAGCCCTCTCTTACGCTCTTACTAAATAATAATTTCCAGCAACCTCCATTCGTCACTTATTCTTTCGCAGACTGGCTGTATACCAGTATCCAATCCGTTGTCTTTCCCTCCTGCCAAGCCATAGTTCCTGTTGTAAAGTCATTACCCCTCCACATCACAAAATTCTCTTTTTCATCGTACACCTCAATGCTTATTCCCCCTGTTCTACGCGTGCTATATCTCAATTTATTGATATCCAGTCCTTCTATTGCGTGTTTTCAAAATACCTGTTTTACCAAACAATTCAAATGTTCTCTCAACATTGAAAAAGTAAAATTATTTTAATAATTACTTCAAACTTGACTAAGTCCTCAGCAACTGCATGAATATACATCATCTGTTCACCAATTCCCTAACATTTACATTTCCTGAGGTGTCTTGAGGTATTTTATATACTAACGTAAATAAATATCCCTCACCTTTTAAATCATCTATAAAAAGTAATTCAAAAGTGATTAAGAAGAAATGCTGATGTGAGAAACTTTACAGTTAACCTTTTTGCGTGACGATTTGTGTCAGCAGTACTTTCTTAAGACCTTCCATTTATCATTTATGTAATCTTTCTGGGTGATCATGATATTTCAACCAGAACTATCCCTAAAAAATTAAATATCGCTTTATAAGTATCCTCTCCTGCTTTATTTACCTTTCTTGTGGCTAGCTATACTCTCTTAGCTCACCCAACAACTGCATCTAAGAAACTATTAAAATTCAATGCCTACTTATTTATGAAGATCTTTTCTAGTATTTCCTTCAGCTGATCGTACAATATTTGTACTCTTTTCACCCTATGATTATTTCCAGACATTAAGCTTGGAATTATAACGAATGTTTTGTGGTAAGACTCCAATTGCTATCTACCTCTTGCTTACTTTAAATTAACAACCCTTATCCATGTGTTTTTATTCGCGTGTGAAACTACTCCTTAGTTAACTCACCAACTTCACATAATTGTTCTACACCTTAAATCTTTGTCGGAATAATCTCTGTTTAAAAGTAATTCTTGCATTTTATCACTCACAGACCTAGGTTATAGGCATTCTTTGCTGATGTTGAATTGATATAAAAATGCCCGTTCAGTATGTTTTTGGCGTAGCCACTTTAACATTACATAACTCTCTTCCCTTTTTACCTGAAAGCCTAGATATTTTCAATCAGCCCATCTCTTATAGTCTTTGCATTTTTATTTTAAAGTTTTTAAATTCCATAGGATATTTTAATTCTATTTCCAATACATTACAAAATGGAATATAAAAAACCCTTTCATTTTTTATTGCATTCATCTATCCGCCCCTCAATGGTGGATTACTGTGACCAATAAATGACAGTGGCAATGATAGATCTTTTGAAAAATCCTCCCAGGCTACTTGTTATTTAAAGTAATTCGGAAATTAATCGATTTCCAAACATTTTTGTCTATACAATCGATCATAATGATGATTAACCTTTGATTTCACTTTTATATCATGACTTTAATGCGTACTTACAAAAATGTCTTTCTCATCAACTTCAATTCCACTTTTGCTAAACATAAATACCAAAACAATACCCTTCACTCTGATGAATCACCTTCAAAGATAGCTTGTAACGACACTTTTTAATTTCCCATATACAATCGATGGATTATCATAGACGTCCCACTCGCGTGTTCCCAAAGCTGAACCATCGGTCATACACTAGTGAGCTTCATTTCATCTAGCTCCAACTTACCGAAACATATGCATGTGATGATCTAAATGAATCAAGCATATATCTTTTGGCTGTGTGTGAAGGGCATTTCCAAGGCATCATACAAGAATCTTTTTACTCATCAGGTAAAGTTCATGTAATACCTTAATATTTCAAGATCTAAATATAATTTCAGCATGCAATTACCTTTATTATACTTCCTCTAAGTAACTTGGCTAACGATAAGATAAATATGATGCGATAGATTGATCCACTCCCACCCACTTTATCACACTAGGAGTTAATTTTCCCACAAGTTTTTGGTGGTATAAAAACTCTGCTCAGATATTTGCCTTATTTGTATCGATATCATTGGTTGAACTTTTTCTCAGTCATATAGCATAATGCAAAAATTAAATCAAATGACTGGTAATTGATAATAACGCGGCATACTACTGTGGAATGTACCATGGTGATGCGTAAAAGAAAGGCTGAATATCAATAAATGGAGTTAGAGCCGGTGTCTTCGAAGACATCGGCCTATTGCTCTTTATAAAAGAGAATTAACTTAGGGCAACGAAATCCAACATCAGATTTCCTAAATTTTCCTATAATTCCTATTGAATGGCCTCGGAGACTCGCTTTTCGTTAAAGTACCATTCATTTACCTCGCTTCCAAACAGTAACTTTATATGAAGAGGTTCCAGCTAAGACTTGGCGTAAGACGTAAAAGGATATTTGATTTTAGTAAACATTATGAATGGGGAAGTCTCAAGCTGTTGACATCACTGCATATAACGCAAAATATCTTTTGAAGAGCGACTAGGGTTGGATATTTCGGAGGATAATTCATATATATATATATATATATATATATATCGGTTTACGACGTTCTACGTCTTCCGATTCCCAATTTCCATGCCTCCCGATCATTCCAGAGTTCTTCATCTAATCCTCTTTCTCTCATTTCTTTCTCTATCCCTTGTATCCAACTTTTCCTCGGTCTGCCTCTCCTCCGTCTTCCTTCCGGGTTCCACAGCAGCATTTGTTTCGGGAGTCTTTCATTTCCCATTCGTTTTACGTGTCCATACCACCTCAACTGCTGCGTTATTATATCATCTATTATGGTATCATTGACATTCATTATTTCTCTAATTCTTTCATTCCTTACTCTTTCTCTTTTTGATTTACCGGCTGCTCTTCGCCAGAAGTCCATTTCAGTCGTCAGTAACAGTTTTTCTGATTTCTCCGTTAGTGGCCATATTTCACAGCTGTAGGTTACTATGCTCTTTACTATGGTATTATAAATTCTCTTTTTGTTTTCAATGGATATTGTATTGTCCCACAATAAGCTATTTAATAGTGTTATTGCTTTTTTGCCTTTATTGCATCTATCCCTAATGGCTACCTCCATTGTTTTACTTTCTGCAATTTGCATCCCTAGATATTTATACTCTTTACAGTGTCCTATTTGTTGCCCACTTTCTAAAATAAGATTCTGTTGCATTCCTCCCATACACATATATTTTGTTTTGTCGATACTGATATCAAGACCCCAATTTTTGTATTCTTCTATTATTTTTCTGGTCATATATATTCTAAATCTTCATAATCTTGTGATAGAATAACTTGGTCGTCTGCATAGCTTAAGGTGTATATGGTACTTTCTTTCAAAGGTATTCCCATGGAGTTGCATTTCCTTTTCCAACCCTTAAGCACTTGGTCTAAATATATTTTAAAAAGTGTGGGGGAAATACAGCAGCCCTGTCTTAGACCTTTATTTATTGTGAATCCCTGAGAGAAGTCGTTTCCCATTTTGATCTTGGCTGCACTATTTTTGTACAAATTTTTTATGGCTATTATTAAGTATGAGCTTATGTTAGCTCTTTTCAAGGCTTCCCACAGTTTCATTTGCGGCACCGTATCATATGCTTTTTTAAGGTCAACATATAAGAGGTGAAGTTCCTTGTTGTATGCCCAGGTTTTCTCTATCAGTTGTGTTAAACAAAACAGATGGTCTACAGTAGATCTTCCTTCTCTAAACCCCGCTTGTTCTTCGGATTCCTTGTCTGCATACTCTTTCTCAATTCTATTTTTTACTATTTTGCCATATAATCTGATAATTGTACTAGTCACAGATATTCCGCGATAGTTATCGCACTCGTTCTTATTGCCTTTTTTGTATAACGGTGAGATATAGGAAATTCTCCAATCTTCTGGTACCTCTTCTCCATTTAGACATTTAATAAAGAGTTCTGTTAATTTATTGTACAGTAACTCTGATCCATATTTTAACAGTTCTCCCGGTATTTCTCCAGGGCCAGCAGCTCTTCCATTTTTTAGGGATTTACAAGCCTGTTTAACTTCACTGCATTGCATTACTATAGGTGATGTAACATTTCCTATGGTTAGCAGGTGGATTTCATTTTTATATTCTTCTCTATCCTCTGTCAATAATTTTTTAAAGTATATTTCCCATTTCTCTTTACTAATAGACGTAATTAAATCTTTCTTTTTATCCTGCCTCAATGATCTCAAAAACTTCCAGCTTTCTGTATTTCTGGTTCCTCCTATGTAGGTATTTAAGTGGTTGCATTTATTTTCCAAGCTAGCGTTCTTTTTCTGGGTTAATTTTCGTCGCACTTTCGCTTGTGCTTCTTTGTATTCAACCTTGTCATTGTCTGATTTCGTGGTCAGATATTTGTTATATTTCGACCTTTTTTCTTCTATTTCTTTTTCAATTTCATGATCCCACCAATATGGCTTTCTCTTCTTTTCATAGTAGCCTAACGACTCATACGCAGCTTCATGTATGCATTGAGATAAATGCCTATAAAGATCCTCTGTATTTGATAATGTTTTTCGGCAAAGAAGTTTTTCATCCAGACGTTTTTGGTAAAGCTGTCTAACGCTTTGTTGTTCTAGGCTGTCCAAGTTGTATCTTCTTTGCATTATTTCTACGTCAGGGTTATCTTGGCTTTCTCTAATCCTTGCTCTTCCAGGAAACATCACCTTAGCATTTAACAGGTGGTGGTCACTACCACATGTAGCACCTCGGTATATTCTGACATCTTGTACTCTTAACTTTGTATTTTGCTTTATGATGAGGTAGTCAATAATTCATTGGGTGGGTAAAATATTATGCGATTAGGGTGTAATCTGTTTCGGCTGGCGTAGTACTTCACAAGCAGTAAAGCAAATATTGCCTAACTATCTGAACTAGGTGGCTGTAAATAATATTTGATGTTGATCTCTGCATTTTTCCGGGTTATCTTCCGCGTCAGTTGGCTTTTTGGCAACAGTTTCGCTGGCTATCCTGCCTGCGTCTTCAGGTCGAAGGTGTCGGCGTGTGGTTTCTGCCTTGCTTATATACCGTAGGCTGGCTGGGTGCTGCTCTCTTATTGGCTGTTTCTTGGATGAGTCTTTTCCAGGCGCTGTGAAGGTGATAACCGTCCTCTCTGTTAAAATTCAACGGTGTTTTATGAATTTATATGGCCTCCTTGATTTGCCGAAGGAAGTATCGGGACTCCTTCGTTAAAAGTTTCGTCTCCTCAAATTTAATGTCGTGGTCGGGTTCAGACCACGCGTGTTTGGCGATGGTGGAAAGTCGGAATTGCTTTTTTTTCGTCGCCCTCTGGTGCTCCTTTATCCGCACATTCATCGAGCTGCAGGTTTCTCCAATGTAGGATTTTCCGCAGAAGATAACCCGGAAAAATGCAGAGATCAAACCACCATCACCGCGGAAACCTTCGCTCTAACAATATTTGATGTTGTTATCATTACATAACTTTTCAACTTTCTCCGGATATGATTTTATTTTGGTATAGATCAAGGTGGTTCTCCCACCATTAAACTACAAGACATGCAACACTACTCAATACGACCGGGTTCCTAATTTACATAGCTTCAAATGTAAATAGTTTTTTTTTGTTTTCTCGGACGATTCTGGATGTACGTATACCCATGCGATCCCGATAAGCCATTGGCTTGTCTTCAGGTTTCTCTGAAGCTGAACCACGATATTGGTACGGAGGCTTCCGCGGTGATTAATTGGAAAAGTATTTTCCGGGTTAAGGCCGCGTTGGTCCATTTGGGCGGACGACAGTTTCGGGCGCATTCCAGCTCCCGTCTTCAGGTCCAACAGATCAGTTGGACCTGAAGACGGGAGCTGGAATGCGCCCGAAACTGTCGTCCGCCCAAATGGACCAACGCGGCCTTAACCCGGAAAATACTTTTCCTGAACCACGATAACTTGACAGAAACACCTATGCCCTGTGCATGCGAAAAACTGACCCAGAAGGGACGCGAACCCGCGACCTTCATATTAGCAGGTTAGGACTTGACCCTTCCACCACCGGCGGCCGGTTGGTAGTTAATAATTTTTAATTTACTGATTATCAGCAATTCAATCATAATTTAGCTAAATTTAAAAAATATACATGCAAATAAACCTTTCCATGCTGTTAATTTCTTTCTAATGCTACTCTTTCATTCCCTATTCACGAATTAAAATGAAAATTTACATTTTGGCCACACTTATCAGAAGCAATAATTGTAACCCTAGGAAAGTTACATTCAAAACTGAATATGGATGTTCTAATTCATCAATCAACTGACGGCTTTTCGTCATAATTAGGTAGAAAATAGTATAGATAATTTTTCTCATCAGTCTAAAAACTTATCATTACCTAAACATTTACAAAAAATTTCTATCTCGGATTCTTGATGGCAAAACACACTTAGCAATCTGACTAGTATAAAATATAGCTATTCTCTCAAACCAGATAGAACATGAATCTTTCTCCTCATATCCTCTGACGTCACGAACATAGCCTATGGTCCTTTGTCTCGTAGAATATTGGGAAGTATAATTTTAATCAAAACATTGTTATGAGTTATCATCCAATGGAAGTTTTCGTTGATAGCTAAGATTAATCAATATTCTTTTACTTTCTAAGAGGGATTCACTTAGCTCGTACATGATTTCAAAGGTGTATATAGTTTCTGAAATTACAGCTAAGGTTATTTCAACGGCAATATTTTTTAAATGCATGCGAGGAATCTATATTCAGGTCCTAATCTTGCCTCGCAAGCCAATCTTTGTAATATTTAATGTCCAACTTCACCCTTCATCCCTTATTCTTCATTCTATACTATGGAGTTCTTTTTGAACATATAAATAAAAAAGGTAAAAAAGGAAGCTTCAGATCAAAATATGCATGGAGCACGGATTTAACTTTTAAAGAACCACTTCTGCGACAGAAAACTTTTCAATGCCATTTATTTATGCTCTAAAATTTACTGATAATATTGTGAATTAAGTAACTTTTCCCTAGTAAAACTTCCCCAGTAGCATGATACGTGAATAGTAGGTATACAAGGCATATTCGTGATATGAAAAACCCTAAGTCACTACACACTCGATATTTTTGTTTCCATCATATCCACCAATACGTCAATGGGCAACCAAAGTTCATTAGTGCTCTTACATGGCCTCTACCAATAGAAATCAGCTGGATAAAAGATATTGTCGAATCATTGGGGGAAAGAGTCGAGTAATCATCTGATTCTTTCTCCTATGGTTGATTTAATTTCGTAATGCCTTTACGAGGCTTATTAATGTATCATATATGGACCAACTTTCCAATCATTGCATTGCACGAATGAAGTAGTACGCAGCTACGTGAAAGGGTGTAAAGATATGCAGCAAAGGTATTACCCAGTGTGTATCAGTTATGAATCCATTATGAAGATGAAATTGGGATACTTATTATTATAACGCTTACCGAATGCTTAGAACATTTTAAATTCCGGGAATATAGCGAAGAATCCCTAAAAAAGGCTTCAGCCCACATTTATCGCAAAACCACCCTTAAAAGGTAGGAATATTATCACCGATTAAATACCTAATAGATTAAATTAAGCACCGAATACCTTCAAATTTGCTTTGATGCTCATTAATTTTTTAGTCTTGCAATTTAGAAAATATTCAGTTCCATTTTTCTCTTACATGATACCCATTTTATGCTTTTCCCTGTGAAACAATATTAATTAAATCAAATGTAGTTGCTAGGAAGTGCTTTGGAAAGTGAGATATGAATCTTATTAATGTGATACATTTATCTCTCTATGTCAGCACAAATATGTCCGCATGATTGAAGTAAATATGAGTAGTCTTCAAATGTACGGTGATTAAAAATTTTTGGACATTGAGTTATTTCATGATGTGTGGTTGCTTGATTCGTGAATTTGAACTGTTGCAATGAAAATCCCATGCAATGGGAGAATGCTTCAAATATGTTGGTACATGAGAGATGGCTGAAGGAAACTTGGAAGTATCCGTAAGGAATGAAATGGTAAAAAAGCGGCGCCTATGGACAACATAAGCGAAGCTAAGACACAAGATGAGAGAAGAGCTTATGGAGTTAATTTGAGGCCTGTGAATAAATGGAGTAAAAAAGTAAGTCGAGTCGAAAATCAGGCTAAGGCTGCTCTGATGGAATTTTTGCTATAATAATTCCCTAGATCATAGGGAAAAGCTAGGGAAAAATAGAAAATTCCTTAGAAAATATTTATTTTCTATGGAAGAACCATTAAATTCTTTTTCTTTGGAAATAAAAAACTTCGGACACTAATTTTCCTAGAACAAAACGCTACTTTAGGGAAACTCTTCAAGTATAGTAAAAAATACACTTTGAATGCCGTGTGCAGTACACAGGGTGAATGACTATAGAGGAAAAAATATATATTCTTAAATACAAGAAATTTTTTCTCGATAGTTTCATTTATACAACTGTAGAGATATCAAAATTAGTTTATAATGAGACTGACAAAATATTTCTTGATAAAAAAATATGTACAACCATTATAATAACTTACCTCTCACAGCCAACTACATTTGGTGTAAAACAAATATATTCGAAGCTACTGCAACCCTCATTCAAAAGCATTTTCAATGGAAAATGAATTCTAGGTAAACTATTCCCTTGAGGTATATTTTCTAGGGAAAACGGGGGTTCGATTTTATTGGAAATTTTCCATTAGGGCGAACCGATGATTTTGGGTTGGGTAACAAGATGTTTTATAGTTACTTAACGCCATAACAAGATGGTTTATAGTTATAACGCCATACCATTTCGGGTAAACGTTATCCAACTAGTTTAGTTCTCGTAATTGGACTTAGAAAATTGCCTTCATTATTAACAATTTCTTTCATACTGACCCATCTCCTATTCTTAAGACTTTTGTTAAACTACTAAACCGCAGAAACTTTTGTAAACTACGATTTTCGCTTCCTAAGGCTAAGACTTATTCCTTGATGTGCTACACATGCTATCTAATAATGACTTTCCAGTATTTACTCGCCTTTAAATCCCCTTATTATCCTTTCATCTTTCGCAACATTCTACCAAGATATAAAAAAATCGTCTACTTTATGGTACTCAACACAATTTCATTTAGCATGAAATGTAAGATTATTTAAGGCTCCAAATTTATGGAGATGTTGTTTTATTCTATTGAAATGTAGGATTAGTTGCGCATAATTATTTTCCCAACAGTCTTGATCACAGCGTAAAGAGGAAAAAGCCATGTACAGAGGCTGAAATGCTACCTTGCGTATCATTGTTGTTTTCGCTGGGCCAAAATATATCTAATCCATTTCTTTAATCTTTGGGAGTAGTTAAAAACACACCATATTGACAAAAGCAACAAATGATCTGTCCATAATCCATTGCCAATAGCGATTACCAAAAACTACAGGATTTAATTAACGCTTACGTAAAAATTCCCATTCAAGAAAATATTATTCCTTGGGGAAAGCATGTTTCATAGCTAATAATGTACTAATTCAGTAGTGTTTAAACTTATTTCACATTTAACATTGTGTAATTGGTTGAAATTTGAAAATAAAACATTTTTCAATAGTAATTTCACAAAGACTTACTGATAATAAACATGCGTAGATATTACATCCACTGGCAACCTACATAAACAATAAGCAATCCTGGCGCTCATTGCGTTAATACAATCGGACATTAATATATGGTATTGGATTGTTGGGCATCCAGTTGAATGCTACTGATCTTAAAAAATATTTCTATTACTTTATCTTTTTTCTGAAGTAAAAAACTTAAAATTTATATCTTCTTTTAATTTTATAATCTGTTATCTTTTATCACGCTTTTGTTGAGTGGCGATCTGCCACATGGAACAGATCAGTTTCTGTAGGTTTAATTTCAGTCAATACAAGTAACTATTTTGTAACTTTTCACTCCCATTTTATTCCAAATACTCCAAAACCACCATAATGCTCGTTCAGGGTTCTTAACAACGCCTTCTCTTTTGTGAGTCTATTCCAATCTCTTCCAAGCCCTCCAATTCTATCGAAGCTTCTTCTCTCCTCCTTTCAAATATTTCCACTCGGATTCATTCCGCGAGCAAAAAACCAATTTCCTTAATATCCTCCCATTTTATATCCTACTCCTTGTTCACCTTCCTTCCACTCACCCCCCATTACCCCCTTCCCTCACACCCCTGTGTCCAAAACGGGTCCTGTACCCTCCTTCCATTCTCCTCCCCGTTTCGGTAAACCCAATCCCGTGTAGCCTTTCTTACCCCGTTCCTTCCCCTCGCCATTAACTCCTACCCATCTCCCGGCTGCTTCAATGCTCCAGGCATGTTCCTTCCCCCGGCCCCCTCTCCCTCTATTTCCTTTCGTTTTATCTCCGTCCCTGTCTCTCCACCGCCGGTTGAATCAGCTCCTCCCCAGAAACAACCCCTGCAGCTCCCCCCTCTCTCCAGATCCTCAACACCCCTCATAGTATCCCCCTCACACTCCTTCTCAGGCATTCATCTACCTCTTCTCCTTTCTCAGCTTCCCTAGCCACTAATAACAATTTCCATCCCCTTCTGCGGCTCCTACTCTTTCTGAGCACCATCGTACTATAAAAATTCTCTCTCCAGTTTTCTATAACGGTGCAGATTTCTTTTATTCAGAGTCAATAACCAAAGCCCTTGATAATTTGGCTATCATACTCAGTTCTGCTTCTTTTCTCGCACACTTCGTTAGCTAAATACTTCCCACCTCCAATCATTGAGATTGCACAAATGATGCGGGACGGAATCATACGCACGGGTGCAAAGTCATACACCTAAGACAGTGGAATTATGCGTGAAGAAATCATTTGACTTGACCGGGATTCGAACCTGGATCTCCCAATTGCCGATCAGGTGTGTTAGCCAGCTACACCTTTCACCTTGAATTAAGATGACTTGAAATGATTTTTTCATCGCGAATTTCACCGTCTTTGGTAAATAACCTTCCACATCCTTTGTATAATCTTAAACATATCTCGGCGCCAACTTCGTATCACCTCCCTCCATGCTATGATGCGAAAGGAAAGGAATAGAAAAAGGCAACTAGTTGAGCTGCTACACTTGGAAATCCGCTAGACTTACCCAAGTATATAAATACGGAATAAGACACTAATAAGGTACTATAAGATATATGGTTGAGCTACAACTTAGTATTATACGACATGGCTGCCTTTTATTTACACAAAATCGTGGACTTCAGGCATAGGCTTGTGAAAAGTGCCCATCCGTGGGTAAAAGCAATATGCCAAATTGCTTAAATTCTCTAACTTTATGAAGTAATTGAAATTCACTCAAATACATGCGTCACTTAAGTAAGAAAGAATTGTTGGTACTTTGCTTTTGTAATCTTAGCTCCATATTAGACGAGGTATGAGATACTATGAAAGGCCTTCATTGATTAGGCAAGATAACACTTGCTTTTAATAGATAATATTTGTAAGCTCGCCACAGTGATTTTTTTCAGTAGACGTTCACTTGATAACCCAAAATTTCTAAGGAAGTGAAGCAGAATCTGTTCATAGTTTGCAAATTTCTCCAAGGTGCGGTTGCCCACAACAAGAAAAATCGGAAAAATGTAAACATCCCAATTTTTTTAGGCGCTGAATAATGAAGAAATAATGAAAATGTGTAGCAAAAAAGTAATAGTTTTCTTAATTCTAAATAATATGAGGAAATATTTGGATATTGGACTCCAGCTCTGTATAGAAAAATTAATGATAATATTGGATGAAGGAAAATCTTGATTATGAGCACTGTTGAAATATTGCTTGAAAATTGTAAGATAAAATTAAGTGGAAAGGGAAAACCTCGAAGATGAGAAATGAAAGTTCATAACCAATTTCAAGCCAACCATTAAATTTAATATTAATGTAAGGGTAACAGCGACAATTTGCCACCAAAAAGGATAAAAAAGGACATAACTATCACACTTAAAAATAAATATCACTTTTTAAAGGACTACGATTGTTATAGATTGGCTTGTAATAGAATTAAAACATGACAAAAAAAAGGGAAATATTGATGTATACAGTAGTATTTAGCAAAATATTGATGCCAATTGTCCTCGTACGACGCATAATCCGGCACCATTCTTCATTTCAAGAGATACAGAACCAAGTAGTCTGGGATAAAATGTTTCTGAATCCAAGCTTGTACATCTGTGGACCAAAACTTGTACTTAATTATAAATATCAAATGTATAACACTGATTCACTTTGAGGTCTTCAAGACGGGTAATCCGGCATACGTACCATTTATCTCAAAAATTCCCATCCAAGAAAATGTTTTCTTGAGTAAAACATGTTTCATCTGTAATAAAGTAATAATTAAGTATTTTTTCCTTCTATCAACATAATTTCACTGGCTAATAATTTCAAATTATGATCGTTACTGGAGCTTGAACATTTAATTTCATATTTCGTCTGCAAGACGGTATTCCGGCAGATCAACATTCATCTGCCATAGACCATTCACGCACTTTGTTTTCAAAATCAGCAATTACATATTATTATTGATGAGAAATTTCTTTCCAATTTTCTCTCGCATTTGATAAAACTTTCTTCTTCAAGCATTGTATTTTTCTCATTACTAACTGCCGGGTCGTGGATCCAAAATAGTGGGCCGGATCGCAGAAACCCTGACCTAAAACCCCAAAATAATTTTCCCCTCACATTTCTCAAAGCTTATCTTAAAGACAAAGGGACAGAGGATGCCTGTATAAAAGAATATTTTTCAATAGATCCATCCTTTAACTAGCTAACACAGCCGTAATATGGGGTTATAAAATTAAGGCTTTTGGATGGTTGCCGTCTAAAACTTTTAAAAAGATATCTGATATAAAAATCAGAAGAAAGTCCAAATTTATTTAACCATCCATTTTAGGATATCAGGCTTAGTAAGTGTGAAGTTATATATGAGGAATGCCTATCAAGTGTGCCATTATTCCACGTAAATTACGGTAAATACAATTTATATAAATCTCCTATATTCATTTAGAGCTAAAAACAAAGCTATGCGAGACGCAGCAGTTTCTTCACCTTATTTACGCGAATTAGAGGTTTATTTATTAGACCACCAAATATCATCTGCGGATGCTTGCGGACCCATGAGTTATACTTTGTTTAATTTATTATTGCGCCAGTTGGCTCGCTCGACATGGCCGAGCTCAAAGCTGAGGGAAATATAAACGATTGAAATGCCCAGACACACTTTGCCAGATACAAGTTGATTACGTTGCCAGAGCCAATTTTGATTGAATATTCTATTCTGTATTGCCTATGTTGCTTTTTAGCTTTTGAGCTGTGAAGTCTGGTGAGATCTCGCGCAATCATGCCTTATTTGCAGCAAACTACAATTTTCACCATCTAGAGTGATGAACATTTCCAATTCTTCATGCTAAATCCCAAGAATAACTTGGTTTTTAATGTATCAACAAGTGTGCACCTTTGTAGAAGAAACTTTAGGTTTATCTGAAGAGAATCAGTGGTGTTTTCAAGTCTTCTCTTGTCAGGAGGCTGGGGTGAGGATCTCTGCTCCTTAGGGTGCTTACCCACGGGGATCTCGTTCCTAATCCGTATCCCTCGCTCCTTTTTTCCTCCTAGGGCCACCTTAGGTGGTCCGAGGGCAGTATCTTGTGGAGAAGTTCCTTCGTTCTCTCTCTCCGCGGTTGGTCGGCGGTGGTCTCCCCTGCAGGTGTTCGAGGAAGCGGGAAGCGCTCCCAGAGGTGAGCTTTCCTGTCCCCGAGGTGGTGGATTTCTGCAAGCTGTGACTGTTCTGCTCCGGCGTTGAATTTCCTTTCCCGGGAGGTAGCGATGTCAGCGAAGGTTTCTTCTCCGGTGACAGAATACAGCTCGGCGTTCTAGATATGCCACCCAACGGTCAGAATGGCCCTGATGTAGCGCCCATCTAGTGCCTCGAGACGCCGAAGAGCCTGTGGTGAGAGGTAACCGTGCCGGGAGATGACTTTTAGCAGGTGAGACTTCTGGGGGGCCAGCACCGCTGGTGAGGAGAATATTGGGTAGAGGGATTGTTGGGATGAGTGGTAATCACGTCACCACTACCCCGGGTGGAGTAGTGAGTCAGCGTAGCAAGCCACCATGTCTAGTACAATTTTACCAGTTGATCGACAGCTCGCTGTAGGTAACGCGCCGCCGTTTAGGGCTTCGAAGACCTGGCGATGATTGCAGCGTCGTCGGTATAGAAAGCTGTTTGGCACTGCAATCCCAGGTTCAGCGGCATCTCCGCTGCAAAGATGTTGAAGAGCAGCGGAATGAGGAGACTTAACTGCGTGACGCCCGCGTTGATGGGTCAGCGAGTTGATGTGGCTGGACCCCAGGCCATGGCAAAACTCCTTCCCTGCAGCCACGAGACAAGGACGGTGACGATGCATTTTAGGAGCCCGAATCCAATCAGTGTGCAGAGAAGTCACTTGTGCCAGACGCGGTCGAAGGATTTCCTTATGTTGGAGAAAGTTGCCACTGACGTCTGACGCCATCTGAGGCCCTCGAAGGTATAGGTGAACAGGCGCGCTACTTAATGGGTGGTGGAGATTCCCATACGGAAGCTAAACTGCTCATCCGAAAGAAGGTTTAGGTCCTCGACGATAGCCTTCAGATGTTGTAGCAGTACTCACTCCAACATTTTTCCATGGTGTTTAGGAATGAAATCTGCCTAAGGTTCTCCGATCGTGATGGCGACTTACCCGGCTTTGGATGGCAAACCGCGCGGGCTTCCTTCCACTTGGCTGAGAAGTGGCCGAACCTCAGGCAGTCGTTGAAAATAAGAGGGTACTTCTGCTAAGGAGACCAGTATGGCAGTTCGCTCAAGAAGTATTTTAAATTTACAATGGCTAGCAATTCTAATCCTGTATCAAATTTTTCTGCTTATCGGAGATTGCGCACTTGCAATTATACATGTACACTTATATTTACTGGGAAGAGATGCTACTCGCTGGTCAAGTATTCACCAGACATATCTAACTGCGCAAGTAAAACTTAACGAATCCGTTTCGCATTCCGGTTATGTGACCCAACTTCGCGGTTTTGAGTCAGTAGATCTTGTTTTTAAAGCAACAAAACCCATACATTTACCTCATGACTTTGCGATATGTCATACTTTCCATTATCTAGGAGAAAAATTTTGTGCTTTTATTCTGTCAATTTTGATTGTGACCAACCGGTGAATTTCTTTCGTGTACTAGCCAAGCATAAATAAAGGAAAAAAGCTTCAATTCTTTGTTATTAGTTCTCTCCCAGTTTTTCTGGAGTGCAATGAACACTTCAACCTTAGTGAAAATATTTGTGCTAGGTTAATCTTACCAATATATAAAAATGCAATGGTGTCTGCCTGTCTGTTGCTACATCACGCAAAAACTAATAGGCCGATTGAGCTGAAATTTGGCATGTAGATAGAAAATATATTTTCTTGTAAAATAGGCTATATTAATAAGTCCTAAGGGCCCCCAAAGCCCCCCCCCCTGGTGGTCCATGCTAAGCATTGGTTTCGGTGCAATGATTACATTTGTTGCTTTTTTAAAGTTCTTTCACTCCTGATAGAGGCTGGGATTATTTTTATTGGATGGCTGAATAAATAAAGTTTCTAATCCTTTCAATCGATATTTTTTTACGCTTCGTATTTGTTTGAAAAATCTCACATTTTTCTCTAAAATCTACAAAGCATATTTTTTTTGTAGATTTTCGCAGCTCATTGTGTATGGTATTCAGACTTTTGGTTGTGCGATTAATTGTTCAGTATTAGGCAACAGTTTTGCCGTGATATGCTGCCGGCTTCGTCGGGCTTTTTGTTCTTAAATGCCCGACGAAGCCGGCAGCATAGGACGGCGAAATGGTTGCCTAATACTAAATAATTAATCGCAGAACCAAAAGCCTGTGTATAAAATAGTATATTTCCTTGACAAATAGAGAATTGATTTTCATAGGATATTAACGCCTCTAGCATTTTAATATGACGTTTTCCTGCAGGCCCGTGAGAGCACGTAGAATGAAAACCTGTGTAAGAAGGGCTCATAGCCCCAAGTGCTCCATGATAGATTGATTCGGGGGTAATCAATCGGGGAGGGACGAGGTGACCAATTATCAACCTGGGTGCAAATTAAGTAGTAATGAATCTGCCTTGCCCATTTTTGGGTTCCCCGTGCATGAAAGAGGACCAACAGTCACTCATCTCTCCGTGCACCTGGATAACGGTCAGTATGTCTACTACACCGAACACAACATACAAGATAGGTTACGAACTCCTCAAATGACCACGCTGACAGATTTTTTTGTGGTTTTCTTATGAAATTAATTCAATATTTTTCAACATGAAAACCCGTTGAATTACAACGAGTAACTACCACTAGAATGTTCATAAAAAATTAATGCAATGGCCATGCGTTGTAAACCAAATGTTTGCTTCTTTCGGGTTTGGCTAGCGCAGAGTTATCTTTCAAATTATTGTGCCCGGGTGACCTTTCAATTTTGTCTACCCCGAGATTTGCACATTTTGTATAACATACCCATCCTCGGCATGTATCTGAGTCCTTATCTCTTAAAGTAATAAAACTTCGAAGAATTTTTGAATAGTTTTCGAAGTCTTCTCATCCACCTTTATCTTCTGAGACACTCGGACAGGATTCGAAAAAATAAGGGAGGATTACTGATGTGCAGCATAAACCAGTGAGTCAGTTTCTCCGTAACCGGGGTCAGATCAGGTGGGCTGTATTTCTTTGCTTTTTCTCCCCATTGTTATCGAAGACCTCCTCTCTGTCGTCCCCTCGAACCTCTATCCAGTCTCTTATTTTCCACTGCACGCCGAGAAATTACTCGGAGGAAAATAGGAAATGCTATCGTGGACGCAACATCGACCGGTTCACCGTGAGGTAGTGGGCAAAATTATATCGTATAATCGTATCGTATAAATCGTATAATCCACTTGATAACTTTTCATTTACGTCCGTAAGTCTCGCACTTCTTGTAATGTTCGAGATCTCATTATAGCCCCCACTTCCAAATGTTTAAGTCGTTTCGATAAGAATTCTATTCGGTGAGAGAGCGGAGAGTAACGTTATTTCCACGATTCAGTGGTTTGAAAATAATAAACATTCTTGAAATTTTCCCAAGGATAAATTATAAAAAGTATTATTTGAATAGGTATTCTTATATTCCACTTATGAATTACTACACACATTGTCTTAATTTTATCCGTAATTCTATAAATGCGTAAAATTTTAATTCATTCACTAATTTACAAAATGTCCCATCATGTCGATGACTGATGAGCGCTAGTATATCTGTCGCAATGTTGAGGTAAATCATGACAATTCCTTTTTTTTTTACTTGATCTTAGTATTTCAAAAATCAACATGCAATAATATTTTATAATAAGGGTATTACTTTCGTATCAGAAAAATCTGGGAAATATTTTAACATATACATGTCACATAATCAATTTTATTGCATAAGATTCCGATTCTTGTGGGCTCTAGATATCTCACAATTACAATAGATTTGTAGTCCATTCCCTCTACCAGAGTGCTGCTGCTTTCATTAATGCACAGATTTTTCTAAGCGGCTCACCGCACTCACCCACAACTTTGCTCTCCCGCAAACCAAATTCCCTTACCCTTAATCCTCCCCTTCGAAGCAGTGACCTCTCCTCGCGAGAGGAGGCATTTTCCCCAATCACCCCTGACCCTTTCTCTCCCTCCCCTCCCCGTCACCATTCCCCTTCTCCCCTCTTCCCCTCCCCCTAAACAGAACCCTTCCTTCTTATACCCTGTCCTTCGTTCCCTTTTTAGCCCGTGGCATCTCATTACTCGGGCGTGCGTCAGTGCAGAGCGGGAGGGGGCCCGCGGCCCACCAATCAGCTGCGACCTCCGCCCGCACCCCTCCCTCCCTTTCCCAACACCACCACCACCTCACTTCACTCACACTCCTCTTTTTCTCACCCCCTGCTCTTTCCACCCCACCCCATCACCCCCCCCCAACCTCCCTCCCTCCTTCTCACCTTTCCCACCCCCACCCACGGGTCCAACTCTTCCACCCCCACTCCTTCCCGCCTCCCGCCCGCGTATTGATCGCCCGTCTTCGCTCTCTTTCCTTAAACTCTTCTCCTTGAGGAGAGAGAGCCAGCGGCTGGAAGATGGAGAGAATAGTTGGCCGAATCCAAGGCGTTCGAATGGGCGAGGAATGGGCTTGGCTGATAGTGGAAGATGAAGAAGAAAAAGTCTGGCATGAGATGATGAACGGTAAATACATGTGGTGTGTTGGGGGGGGGAGAGAGGTGGTGGGTGGAGGAGAGGTGAGAAAGGACGCGGGGAACGTGAAGCGGGATGGATGGAGGACGGCGGTGGCGTGGGGGTTGTCGTTTTGGGGACGGGGGAGCAAATAGAAGCGGCGGGGAATACGCCGGGGCGTAGTTGCGCTATTCCGCGGGGTTTCCTAAAAAAGGGTGGCTCGCAGCTCCGCTAGGGCGGTCGCCGAGGTGTAGTTATAAGTAGACCGCTTTCCCACGCCCGTCTCTTCCTTCCAATGTCTCTCCGCCTCGCCTCCGCCTCCCTGGACACTCGGTGTCGCCCTCGGGGAACACATGTCGCGCCTCTCTCTCGCTCTTCACTCCTCCGTGACTTCTTCGGGCCGTATGCAACCAGCTGCGCCCCCCCCCCCAACCCCCAACGCCCCCCAAGGTGGGGTGATTGGCTGGCAAGGCTTGGCTACCGTCGGTGAACGTCCGACGACCGTGTTTTCCACCCTCGGGTTCAAGGAACGAGTGACTGCAATGTTGAGACATAAGGCAAAGAAATGTTGCACTCTATGAAAAATGAGAAATGCCCATGTTTATCATCACCTAAGAATGAAAATGAGTGCCATTAAAAGTAATTATATAATTATATGCAAAAGATATTTTCCGCAAAAATGACGTGGTTGAATATTTTGAACTGTGTGAAAAACTTTGCCATAATATTTCATTCACAAGATTAGTTATCATATAAGTATTGTATCTTATTATAAGTCATTAGTACTTTTTGTTTTTCTTTATCGTTTTGCTATTTTTATATCACATGTTTCCGAATCACTGACAACATTGCCAGGAAAAAGTAATTCTGGATGGGGTACACATATTATATTGATGAAATACAAAAATTGGGTTATTCGCAGCTGGTAGAAATTGGAAAAACTCAAAAATGTAGCAGGACCGGGAATTGGTTCACGGACCTTGATCTTACCGGGGCAAAGCACATACAGCTTTGTTACTCAGGCTTTCTTGTTTCCATGGCAATTTTGGAGGAATCTGGAAAATTAGAAGTTTATACGTTTGTTCCCGTGGCAATTTAGGAGGATTTTAGAAAACCAGAAGTTTCTACGTACTTAATAACTGCCCATCGTGGCGTGATTGAAAATATTCAAAATGGAGTTCTTTGAATATTTTTGCAGACGTGAATACCATCAATGTTTCCTGCTACACAAACTAGAACTACATATTTTAGGAAATTTTCTCACAAATAATATCATTAAGTTGTGTTTTCTTTATAAAAATATTCTTTAGTGACGAACGCTTTGTAAGCTGGAGTCAAATTCCCTATAAATTCTTCTCTGCGATACAGTTAGACAATAATGTGTAATTCAAATTTCGATGAACGTCCTTTTATAAATCCTGCATTGCATTGACTATTTTTGTGGTTTTGAATATCTGCGTATATATTTTTTTATTATACAATGCAATTAATGGGGATACAACATTGTTGCCTAGTGGGTAGAAGCGCTGGGCTACCGACCGGAGGATCCCGGGTTCAAATCCGGGAGAAGCCACCCTGAACACCCTCTCCGAAAATCCTTGCGGTGCGACTATCTGATTGTCAGAACTTCGTGGAAAATTGCAGGTGGCTCAGGAAAAGGAAGTGGCCTCCCTACCCTGAATGTATGATTTTCACATGCCAATTGCTTAGTACGGGGTGAACTCTACTCTCATCTTTCAAAAACCAACCTTCGAGTAGAAACACTAAATGAGTAATCATCATCGTCATCTGAGTAATCTACCGGTTAAAGGTAGGTTTTGTTGAAAGTCAGAGAATATCCAACAGACCCTTACACATGCAGTGCCCTACCTACCTCTATTACATGAATAATTAATACAATGATTGTATAAAATAAGGTCATTTAGTTTGTTTATAATTATATTAATATTAATCTTTGGTATATAAAGTTTATGAATAATTTTATTTATAAATAACATATTCATTCTTCAAATATAGCGTTTATTCTATCGTTTTATAATGGGAAAAAGAAGCACGGAGGCTTCCGCGGTTCAGGGCCCGACGACGCTAGCTGTTACGCTAGTGAAACTGTTGTCCTTAAAAATGAATCAACATGGGAGAAACCCAAATAAAAACAACTCAATAGAAGCAACGTATCACAAAATTCTCACTATTTCATCCGATCCGCATTTGAAAAGGTTTTAAAAATTACCTGTTCCATCATAATTGGAAATATAATTGGCATTCAAACATGTACAGGATATGAGGGTGAGCATTCCTCTATGATAGAAGAGGGTCGTTCACATGCCAGTGAGATGTAACAATCATCCATTGGAAGTGAAGCAGCCCCACTCGATGAATGAAGCGCTACGTCTCGGCTCTCAATTTTACGGAGGAGCGAGTGGTCGGTGCTGCCACCACGTGCGGTTGCTCGAATTAAGGGTTTGCCTGCTCGGGAGTGCTTGAGGGAAGATGAGTGGGAGTTTTGAGAGGACGGAGTTTGAGGCGGGCGGGGATTCTCTCGGGGAAGGAAGGAGGACTGCGATGAGGGGGTTGGGGGGTGGGATGGGCTTAAGAGGACGGATGGGAGAATGTGTGTGCAGTTTCGAATGTGGAGAAGCGAAGCGAGATGGGAGAGCGAGCGGCGTAGTACCTTGCGTTTGTAAACAAAGGCGCTTGAGGTATAAGTCCAGGGGATCATCACCTTCCCCCGTTATTTGTTTACAAACTCTATAAAGAGGGAAAAAATCGAATGGACCGTATTAGCGCAACATCCTGAGAGTAAATTTCCATATTGGAGGAGAGTTCCTCTTTCCAGCAATAACTCGACCAATAAAGCATCATACGCTCGTTCAGCTGATACCTTAGTCTGTTGACAAATATTTTGATTCCGCCTAAAAGCTTCCAGGCATTAATTTGGAACGCAAATAAATACAAGAACTTATTGCCCATGGCTTGAAATTTCAACGTCTTGTGTAGTTCAAGGTGATTTTCATAGTAAATATACTGCGCTAATGCTTATTTAGGGAATAAAAGTTTGCCTCAGCAAAATCGGTGATGGACCAAAGTATGTTTGTTACAAAACAGGATCTGATCGTGGAGTTGAATAAAAATTACAAGTAGCTTTGATTCAATGAAAAAGTAGCTCATGTTTTTTCGTTGACGATTGATTCGATGCAGTGTGGCATCGACAAGTGTAACACACAACGCAGAGTACGGAGGGTACAATATACATATTCACAGTCAAAAATTCATTGCATCATCCAAGTCCAGTATATGATGTAACGTATGATAGTACAGGTGTTGGCCTCGAGATCAGAAAGTTATTTTTCATGCCTGCGGATTATTACATTGAATTCCTTTTATAATATCAGTTTTAACAAGTGGAATTCCGTGACTCTAAGATTTTGGCAAAATTTTGCGATCACATTAGGTTGATAAGTTATTATACCCTCCATCGTGATAAATTTCTAAGGTGTTCTGATTCACGGGATTTCCATGGAGTCCTGATATCTTTTAACGCCTCATAGAGCGGAAATATCAAATGCTGATTATGATGATGCCTGGGAAGTTAATTGCGTTTTGAGAAGGAAATGTGTGCTCTTTAAAAATATTCACATTTGGATAGTCTAAATAACACTTACAAGGTTGCCTCAGTTGTGTTGAAATTTGGGAAGTAATATTAATCTTCAGAAATCAATGAGTCACCACTTTTGCTCTTGAGATACCGAGCACCACCTGCTCACGATGAATGCACGAAACGCCCCCTTTTGCGAGCACCTAACCATGAGCAAATAATTTTTCATACACTTCGTGGCATCGTCGAAGGTGTAGGGTTGAAACGGCACGCCAGGAAGCGCGCGCAAGAATCGGATAAAAGGGGGGTGGGGGCGGAGAGGAAGGTTGGGGGGCTTGGTCGTGTGGCCCCGAAATCCCTTAACTTACGAGAAGGGTGTTGCGTGGCGCGGTATTTTTGCCCCGGGCGGCCCGGAGGAGGAGATAAAAGGCGGACCGGGACGCCGCCATTGCCCGCAACCATCAATTAGAAACAAATGACGGGGTGGTGAGTGCAAGGCGCCGAAGCGAGTAAGGCATTAGTAAAGGCACGACCAGCCATTCCCCATTCCGAGATATTAAGGGCTAGAGCGCCGGCGGTGGCAATGCTTTCCCGGCGTGGTTAAAACGGCTGTTCATTTTTGGTGAATTCATGAGCAATAATTACTCATGAATGATGAGAATTGGACTATTCTAATTTTATCTTTTTTGCGACCATGTTAGTTAAGTAATCAATACTTATTTCTTTATATCAGTAGCATTGGTGCATAGTTCCAGCATGTCATTGGTATTTTGCTATTTAAGTGCTAACTATATCAACTGCATCCTATCAAGGATTTATTTGACAAAAACAAATCGATTCTTCAGCGTCATCAATGGAAGTTTTACTAGTATATTAATGTTAATTCATTAAAAGCATGCTAAGATACCCTATCATTTAAAACATTGGAGCTTTTTTAAGGATGTATAAGAATTCCGGACGATCTCTACTGTACCCCGCTTTGCGAAAAATTTCAGAGCTCGTTCCTTCTCGATCATGGTCCTACACTAACTAGAAAAATGATGAAAAATTAATGGAAATACCATTCACAAAATAACTGAATTGTAAAAAAATTGCCTCTTTCTTACGAATTTGATTTGTTACCTCCCTAATATTTCAGATTTTCTTCACCAATTTTGACTCCCAAATGTTTTAGCCCTTCATCGTGCAGTAACGACTTGCTAACTGTGTAACACTAAAGCTTAGGGCCTATGATGCTAGAAGCTGTTGAAAAAAATAACTTAAGATACATAGGCAATAGAGTTAATGATTATCATCATAATGCAGTTAGTCACGGACAGGGAGATATTAGGGTTGCCTGGTGCAACTATGTAGAAAGGAACCTAAGGAACACGATGCGATTGGCCGTTATCCCGAATGCCCAAATCTTTGCAACAAATATAAAGTCCGAGAAGTGCACTTATCTGAAAAAACTAACCCAAAGCCTTATGTGCTATAGAATCTTCAATTCCACCCACAGCAGACATCAAATGAGGACGCAATATATGAAACCGATGCGTAATTTAAGATCGCAATGTTAATTTAAAACTCCTAGCATTTTCTGACGATATAGTAGTTTAAAATATTACCTCATTCATTAAAAATCTGCATCTTTAATCTATGACCTACTCTTTATTAATGAGTAGTTATTACATACATGCCATAAAACAGGATATTTTTTTCTATTTTGAAATAGCTACAAATACTTAAAACTCAATATGACATACATTATTTAAATAAAACTTCAAGTCTAGCGGGTTTATAAGCGTCTAAAATATGAAACCTTGATTAAAGCCAGGATATGAAAAAATAAATGGCAGATGCATGAAGATCTTCTTATCAAATCTAAATACCGGAATCAAAAGGTTCACTCCAATCAGTGTGACTGTGAGGATAGTTAAATCAGTTAGTAAATTTAGAATGTTGACGAGTTATGACAAGGAGATGATATATAATAAATTTATAGGTTGTCATAGTTCAAACTCAAACCATCCATAGGTATACAGTCGTAGGAAAAGTACAAAAAAAAGGTTCTTTTGCTGTTCATAAATATTTATAGATTATTAGTATGATCTGAGTCAAAGCACCAAAGCAGGACAGCGTGTTGGTTCAAACACTGGAAATGGATGTTAGGAAATCACCTGTAAACTGCAAACTGCTTTGTTATAAGTAAGCATATAAGTGGTCATACGAGCACTAATGTGAAGCTTCGCGCTCATTTGCGAGACATTGGGTGGGCATGTGCAATTATATTCGTAAATGCTTATTCGAACAATCGCTCTTAGAAGTAAGAAACCCCTTTTTCTGAAAACATTAAGTACTCTATCAGCTGGCCTTGGACAACATACCTTTTAAAATTATGTGTATTGTGTAAATAGTTAGATGGAGTTAAAGTTGTAAATACCAGATAGAAACTTTTGTCAATCATATCTTTAAGAGTGAAATTAATTAGCTCCAAGTAATAAAATGCCAATACATTGTCATAATTCCGTCAATATTGTTATAAAATGAATAGCCTGCGTGATTATTCACTTCTTATAAGGTCAGGCTTTTTCTTAGAGCAATACGCGTTTAAGGAAAATTATAAGAAGCTTACTTCACTTGGACCAATTCTTCACTGCACCCTTATTTCCTCTATACATGTAAAACAAAAGAAGATTTGTGTTCAAGATTTGTGTAAGCGTGATGCTGTTTCATGTGTTTTGCCTAGGGTCTCCAAAAACAATATTTCTAAATCATTTTCATTTTGAATCAATATAAAAGAAGGGAGCAGCATAAGCAGCGCTTTTTCTTAAGATCTCTCCTCCCGTAACCTAAATATCTACGCAAATTAAAGAGTAGGAAATGAAATAAACGGGCATTTCTTCCGGTACCACATTGAGTTATTATAAATGGACTAAATATAACCTTTTGGTCTCTTAAAATGGAAGCCATTCTTATTTATAGAAGATGAAGATTATTGAAGAATATTATAGAGTAATATAAGTCATATCTATTAATTTTGAAAACAAAGAAAAGTATATGGAAAAGCTATCTTTCGGCTATCATTTATTTGGTTTTGTAAAAACTATTGTTAGGTCGCACTATTCCTATAGTAAAAAATGATAAGGAAATTGAAAACTAATAATCTTAGCTTTGGAGATGTTAGTATAAATAGAATTCATTGATAAAGATCCTTGCAATAATTTTATTTGATTAGTTTTAATTCCAAAAACAACCCATAAATATATTTTATTTAATTCTTTTGCATAAATCGATGCCATTGCAAAAACACCACTGAAATCGTTATTTTTCTGTAAAAAATGAAAGGTTGGAACACCTTCAGTATGATATTTGACTCTTCCTTTGCTGTCCAGAGAAGAGATTAATTATCTTAATTAATTAATTAAAACTTCAACGAAGATAATGATGTTTTTAAAACTCCAATTGCATCACCGCAATAATACATAAACCGCAAATATTTAAATTTCAGCAGATAATGGTTCAAAAAATTAAATTGAACTCATTGCATCGTTTTGAGCATATGCCTGACTCATTTTTTAGAATTGATATTACGACTACGCTTTTGGTCTCCAACTATCTTACATAAGTACTACCTATCAACGCATTATCTTAAACCTTCGGTAGATAAATCCTCCGGATTTTAGGTGGGATTCAAACCCACACCCATTGTTTTACCACACTGACACGATTATAACTGGACTACCACAGGCAGCAGGATCCATTCTATTCAGCACTTTCACGGTTCTAAGATGAACGGAATAAACGGATATTTTTGTCGTATTTAGTAAAGGTATTGAGTGTAAGAATGAGATTCAATGGCAGATTTTAATCATCTACTTCACATTACGTATTAATCCGGGAGTGGTCGCTAAGCTACCTATCACGCGAGCGGTCGCGTGTGAGACTTTTTCCCACACTCAGATGCATCATATATTATCTATCATAGAGCGTTTATTGGCAATATATTTCACTATATTTAGATTTAATTAATTTATCTTAATTTTCATTTGAAACAATGATTCCCACATATACATAATTACTGATACAATTACGTAATCATTGCAACTTTTACTGGCGGTGATATCTTTGTGTATCAATGAAGGAAATTACCATTCTCAAGAAGAAATATTTATTTATGACGACATACATTCTCATGACTCATAAATTTGCATTAACATATCTGCTCTCCACGAAATGAATCAACTTTGCCCGCCCGTTGCGAAAGTGCAACGCAACTGAGTGATACAAAAACACTAACGTCAGTGGTCATGCGATGAGAAAAAGTCTCACGCCTTGTAGCCGACGGTATCAGACATATCATTAAACAGCTGCGGAAGCTTCATTTTGACTTTATAAGACGGTCAGTCAATAGATAAAAAGTCAGCTAGAAGGAAAGGAAACTTATTCTAACTCATGATTACAAAGTGAGCACAAGTTTAAATTTAGCGTGAGAGAAAATCTCATGTGACTAATGGTGGGTTAAAAAAGACACGTAATTTAATATAGTGGAAAAGTAAGTTACTGATAAACTTGTTAAACTTGTTGTGTATATGTAAACTTCCAAGCACACATATTCAATTTATCACAGTCAATTTATGTGTTAGCACAGTTTCAATCAACATTCATGGTTTTTTGAGATACATAAATATATTCTGCGAATATTTGACTGAGCAACATGCTAGTGCACATATAATTCAGAAATGTAGGTATCGTCTTCGTAAGCGAAATGTGTATTCTTTTTCCTGCATCCTCACATTATGTTAAATGCTAACCAAATTTCGCATCATGAACTTCACATAATATTTAAGTTTGATGTGCATGCGCAACTTGACTTGTTTTCATAAACGTCCTCAACTATTATGTAGCTTTGTTTCAATGTTCTGTAGCTATTGAAATAGGTTTGCTCATTCCATATCCACATAACAACTCCTAACCTATCTTCAAAGAGCAGTTGCCTCTTGATACCCTAAATTAGTTTGCTTTGTCAGCAATAAAACACAACTTCGTTAGACTTATCGCATTAATATGTCACTAAATGTGCGCTTACAATCATCAATTTTCATCAAAGTTCTCCAATACTTATTAAACTCATTCCAATCCTTTTGCTGTATCTATCATAAATTCATAATATTCATTCAAACATAATATAGTATACTAGTAGAGCCACATATGTATCAAAATATTTTCTTCTCATCATGGCAACGTTTTTTTTTCACAAAACATTTTTATTCGATTAAAATGGGCTTGTTGGGTACAAATGATGTAATCTGGCAGCTTTTCTTATCCGATAATGTCAAAATCTGGCTTTTAACTAAAGTAAAAAACCAGAACTATTGAAATAATTCCTAAAATTTTAAATCATTGGGCTTCTAAATGATACCTAGGAATAAATTATTGTAGATTTAATGTTTCTTTTAGGACGAATATATTTATAAGTAATATAACTTTGGAATATTTCAAACGTGTCTAACTTTGCCTTCGGAAGAAATAAAACTCGTTAAACAGAAAATGAGAGGGAAACGTTTAAGCTATAAAATTTTATATAACATTGACGAAATGGATATTTAGCTATGTGAATTATAACAAGCGAAATTTAAAGTAAATTGACGTTTTTGAGGGTGAGAATAGACTGAAAGTTAAAGTTTGAAGGTATACAAACGCTGGGAGTTAGAAAGCAAAATTATGGCGTATTTGTAGGGAATTGTAGGTTTGTGCATGAAAGGGACTAAAAATTGAATGTGCGCCTGAGACTATTTTGCGCCAGAAACTTGTAAAAATCGAATGTATAACTATGATAATAAGCCCAAAATTGAGGTAATGATAAGTTAAAGAACTATAAATCTACTATCGCACGATCTGAGTATGAATTAGTGCTTGATTAACTATCAATCGAGAGTGTGGTAAAGGTAGCAAGTATGTTTTGGTAGTGTAGCTTGGGTGAATTCCTGCTAAAGAGCAAATTAAACTTTTAGAAAGGCTTATTAGAAATTTGGGACGCATGCAAGTTTATTAAATGCTAACAGAGCCATAGTAAGAAAAGAGTAAAGGAGAAGCAATAGTAAATATAAGGTATCGTTAATTTCAAAACAAAATTTTAAATGCTTCATTTTTGTAGATAGAACCGAGACATAGATGTAATTAGAAGTAAGGGTACTAAAAAGTAGGCATTAAATGAATAAGTGCTTTCTTTTATAACATGATAGGATGATGATTCAATGTAATGCAGATGTTACAGCATCTAGAATTCACAAAAGCTCACATTGGTATACATTCTGTTAAGCAATGGAGGACGTAATTTGTGAGAATTGGTAGGTAGGAGAATTGGTGGTGATCTGATAAAAGTGACAAAATTGATGAAAAATAATATCGTTTTAAAAATTTAATCCTAGTACGCTTCAAAATGTTCAACTTCAAAAGAAATTACTCATTGGTTTATTTAATCAATAAGAGGGAGTGGATGATAGTCATAAAATCAGGTAGTTATTCTGTACATAATCAGAGGTTTCAGGCGTGATGGAGTGGTAACGGAACATAACTGCAATAAATGAAAAATGAGCAATTTCCACGAGTATGACATTTATTACACTATGTCATACTTGTGGAAATTGCTCATTTTTCATTAATTGCAGTTAGTTATTCTGTAATGGATTCAATTGCTTTTCGTAAAGACCGTACAGTAAGCCTGAGATAAGCAAGACACACAAGTAAAGGATTATTTCTAGTCTCGGAATATGCAATAAGAAACGTCCCATTCCACAGACTTGATGTACTTGTGCCCTCAGGGCACATATCAAAGGATGGTGATTGCTATGAAAAATATCTTTTCTTGGCAGAGCTCGAACCCAAGCTATTAGAATGGAAAGACAGTGAGGTAGCCACCACTTCAACTCAATCCCGCTTGAGCTCATAATCTTTTGAGCTGTTGAAGTAATGTAGGGCAACCAAGATAAAAGATCGTATGAAATAATCTAGAATGGGAAGAATCGGAAAATTCATAGATTTCCATGAAGAGGCGAAAGGAAATGAAATGCTCCGGAATGGGGCCAAAGGGATAACGCCTTCATAAACATCCAGTAGAACGCAAAAGTAAAGGCAAAGCCTATGGCAGCGACATAGTTAGATTTATACTTGCCTGAAAATGATCTAGTAAGCATACTTGAGAGAAACGGCTAAAACCCCTAAAAAACGGCTAAAAACGAAAGAATATCCCTTTTTTTCAAATTGTGCTTAGCGATTGTTTAAAAAAGTCTTAGAGGTCACATAATCTCCTTTCAAAAAATTTTTGTCTGGTCAATAGCTCAATGTTATTAATGACTCCTGCCTCCTGGTCTCATCTCCTTTCCCAATAGTTATGCCTAAAAAACAACGAACTTCCTTCAACCTAACCCCCTTTGACCCTTTTATATGTCGAATTTGAAATTATCCTTCATCAGCCGTTTCAGAGTTTACATCTTATTCATACATACACTCCCTACCTAATACCCATGACTATATAAATGCAATAGACGAGAACTATGATAGAAAATTATTCTAAGATTGAAGCGCGGGGCGTGTACTCATTCCGGTATGTAGAAGTTGATGAAATGAAAACAGCTGTTGTAATTGTGAAAATTGAAAGAGGCGTAAGCCGTATAAATGCGTTGCGCATCATGTTTAAATAAATTATGGACTCTAATGATATTTTATTAATTTCAACATAATGGGCCTGTTCCAAGAAATATTTTCAAAGGCAGTTTATTTCGTGGAGGATATTTTATTATTGAGTATAATAATAGCATGGAATAACACAAGATCAGTCATGAATGCAGATTACTCCAAATAATTTTGAATCTTTCAATAAATTTCCTTTAATATATTCAACCTTAAATAATGAATTTTCGTTATAAATTTTAGGTTAACGGCCCTTATTTAGCTATAATATTTGTAATTATACTCCTGCTTATATTACTTATTTCTTGGCAACATTATATACCAATTGCTCTTCCAGCATTATGGATAACAGAGAGACCACTGGGTGATCAAGGGTGATTATCTACTCCATCCATTGTGTCTCAATCTTTTTACATTACTTATTATATTAACAGTCATACAACTGAGCTGTAGCATTTCAACAATCTCTGAATCTCCTACCCTAAATACATACCTTAATTTCGTTCATTAATATCTAGCGTCATTCGAATCTTATAAAAATACCTATGTGGAATATTTTACATATCACAACTTTCCAAATTGAAGAATAACTAATGCATTATTATTCAACCTACTTTATAATCCTTACTTGTTGTCAATAAAATTTAAGGACATCATCGGAAGTTTCGTATAATTCAGTGGTTAGGACCAATCACATTTATTCCTTTTCATGCAAGTGCATACTTTCTCCATTCCTCCACGTATAAATTCCAATCATTTGTATCATGAACAGTCATCAGTAGTCCAGAATTTTTGAGAGCGTAAACGAGTATAATATAGGATGCCTACATGTATATTTTACGGTGGTGACATTTTTAAATGTTTCCTCCGTCTAATGGAGTTAAGCGTAAAAATAGATGCCACAGTTGTTCAGACAAGCAATTGTAGTTATAGCATTACAGATATACCTAGGGATGACGAAAGGAATCATGTTTTTTTGATACAGTTGTTTCTAAAAAGAGCTACTTCAACATCTAAAATCCACCGGTACGTTCATTCATAGCATCGAGGAAATCACCCACTTAGATACAAGAACATATTAGCCTCACGTATGAACTTAATCATGTGATTTTATGTTATAATGAAGCATATACTGAGTCCATCAATACGTTACTTAACCCCTATTTTACAAATCATCGTTAATATGCCAATGTCGCAAGATTGATAACTTTCTGCTCGTTATATTTCTTTTCTCTGGGAGCTTCGTTTATTGTTATGCTGCCCTTTTTAGAGATTTCACTTACATCCAGTTTACTGCTTATTAAATAAAGTGGTCATTTATCAGTACTTCTTTCTATTCGAAAAGCCTTTTACTAAGATTATACCGGATGAGATATCACAGATGGCCTGGCCCAAGATATGTCTTCATCTATGCCTATAGCTATTTGGAATAGAGATTAAACCGACAATGCTTATTATACAATGTTGATAATTTACACAAAAAGAATTCCTTATTCCTAATACGAAATCTATTACTTAATAAAAAAATACCTAGTGTTCTTTTTCATCATTGAAAATGAAGGTCCACGAAGTCACACCTGAATCTACCGAGAGTAATCATGATCAAATCTCTACCTGTCAGGCTAGATATGGACCACTACATATTGTATAGACCACAACAATTCGCAGAATTCTTTCCTTTTTTCAAATTACCTAAAACTTAAAAGTATATTCAGCATCCCATCACCTCTTATTGTGTTTATTCGCCTATTCTACTACATTTTTACCGTAAAACACTCTATTATGACTATTTTGACAAGAACGTTTTGCAATTCATTTTCGTCATCTGCAGTTTCCCCAGCAGTTTTCAGAAACGTATCTCCATTGCCTACAACCTATTTAAGTAGCAGCTTAGTTGTTTAGGTGCAGTAACTGCAAAGACTATACTACACCGGCTAACATGACACTTTAATTCTTGGACGCAAACAACATCTACGCCCAAGGAAGGATTCGATACTGCGACATTTGGTTTTTTCATTCTTTCTTTCTCTGGGAAGGAAGGAAGATTTTGGTGAAGGAGTACATGTTCAACAGTAGTAAGCTTTGAAAGCCTTGTATAAAAGTTTAGTCAAGTTAATTGAGTGAATTTTATATCGATTGGCTGTTATAAAAAAACAAAGCTTAAAACTTGTTGTCTTTCTGTGTTGTACGCTGTCCATATTTTAGAATAAAATATGTTTGTGATTTATATTTGGGCATAATAAGGATATGTTTTTTATGCTTTGATGATTAATCATTGTTGGCTGATGCCTTGCCGTCCACGGTTAAAACGATAACGACTGAATTACAACAAAGATGATTCATCGTTATGCGTCAAACTACTTTGGTAGTAACGGTTAAGAATGTGGTGTACTCTTTTAGTAAGGGTACCCAGTAGAAGGACTAAAAGACTAGATATAGCAAACGTTGGCTTAGTACTCCCCTAAGTGCTGTTTGATACTATGTTAATGGATTAATAAAAATCTATAATAATACTGGATGAATGAAAACAACGAATGCTTGTACACGGTCGAAAATACCCCAATTCATAAGTTTTACTCATTTCTATGCACCTCTTTTTAGCAAAAGTTAAATTGCTGTTATCATGTATGGTGAAAGTAATAAAATGGGCATATGAAATTAAGAAAGCAAGATTAAACGATTAAGTCGTGAAAAATGTGAGTTTATTCTTTATCCAGTAGCGAGAAAGTATAAAAAGGCAGTTTACCGTTGGTTACGCCATGATGAGAGGGTAAATGAGAATTAAATAGTAAGCATATATACGCCAAAGATAAACAGAAAAGGTGTGTAAGAGAGATTTAGCGGGGGGAAACGTCAGTAAGTACGAAGGTAGGGATACAAAAAGGAGAAGGGCCACAATTACGCGTGAATGAATCTGTACACGACTCCTACTGAAAGAGAGCAAGGACAGAGCAATGTCGGAAAAATTAGTGAAACAAAAATGATCCAAGAACGCCCACCAGTAAATATATTTCTTGGCCTCTTGCATACTCAGAAAGAAAAGTATATGATGGATTTCGCAAAATGAAAAATTAAATCCTTTTCAGTGCGCGTGAAAAAGTGCGTTTTCAGTCATCCTTTTAAAAGAAAAGCTTATTTCCAGGAACATTTCCACCCAGGAAAATTCAATAAAAGATTTCTATTTTCATTTATTAGTTTAGAGTTCAATATTTCGTTGCTTATTTTGATAATAAGATAAATAAAGATAAATTGTTTGCACCTTATTCGTGCAGTATGAATTTCCTTCTGGAGGTTAATAATCGTACGAGGGAAGGGAAAATTGAGATACTGCTGCCAAAAGATTTTCAGGGATGTAGGTAGGAACGCTTTGCGGGAGAGGAAGATGATTTTAATGGCTTATTAGGAAGCGGAAAGGATGAAAGATAGGAATTTATATTAACGCGGGTTTCAAATACGGCAACCGTGGTAAGGGAAGCAAAAGAGGAAGACAACCAGGCAACCATTGTCAAAACTCAGAATCAATAAGGAGTTGCTTTGGAAGTGAGCATTATGATGAAGAGAGTACCCCTAGCGATATATACACTCGGAAAATTTGCAAAGCAGAGGCTATAAATGAAAAGTTGAGATACCTGAGGGAGAAACGAAAAATCGAGGGTAAAAGGAGTATTCCGAAATTAAAGGAAGATTGAGTTATGAAAGTTTGTAGATGGCGTGGATAATGAGCTAAGGCAAAACGTAAGAGATATGAAAGTTTGGGAGTCAATGAAACCGAGTGAGTCGGAAGTACTGATGGAGAGGGAAGTTTAAGAAAAAGGAAAGGAGAAATTGAGAGGGATGGGGGGCGGGATAGGGAGTGCGGAACTTCTTGAGGCAAGGAACAATGGACGGGAAAGGATAGAAATTAATAACAAGGCTGGGGAGTCGTGAAGAGGGGAGAACCTGAACGTAATGGTATCGGTAATTGGTGGAATAAGTTGCAGCAAGAAAAAAAAAATTTGTTATTCATAAATACAATTGATAAACGAAATCAACAACATTGGCCAGGTAAATAATGAAAGACAATTAAGGTATAACTCTAGAGTGTAGATTTTTTAAAAGAGTGAGTTTATAGTTATTAATATTGACACAGATAAGTGCTCCCTGTTTGCACTACCAATCAAATCTTTGTTTTGAATCGGACAAACTTGCCTCCAAACTTACACAAATCAAATATTTATAAATATACAAAATCTGCGGGAGAATATAAGTCCTAAATCTCCATTTTTTGTAATTTTCAATCAACTCAACTTCCGCATTGATGTAGCTCCCTAAATGAAGTTACTCTTTCTAAGACAATACTTATATAGCTGACAGAGTGATACAAAGGTAATTAAAAAATCTATGAAAAAAGTCGTTAGCTCCTGCTTGTAAACAATGTCACTTAAGAGTATCATCGTCACTAATTGCAAGAGTTAACGTCAAAGGGTGTTTCTAAACAAATATTTATTAAGAAACATTTAAGTATTAGTTCATAACCAAAAGTAACGATAATCTTTCAGCTCAGTCATGGTAATTAAGTTGCGTCTATATAGAAAATATATCCTCATGCCGTATCACTTAAATGTTCTGATGAATAAAACGTTACTAATAAAACATAAATAGGTGACGAAAGAACAAGGAGAAAATACAAACTGTTCGGATATTTATTCGAAACTTTCCAGTATTTTTCCTCACTTCTTCTGTATCCATCAGCTGAGGGCATTTCCCCAATCTTCGTCCTAAGAGTGAGAGAGATAATCGGATTTTCTTCACCGTAGAGTATGAAACGATTACTCTAAAACAGTGGCAGGACAGAATTGGATTTAGAGACCTCGATGTGTGAGAGGCCGGGGAGTGGGAAACAATTTTGGTGCAGTCGCTGGGGAGGCAGTGAAAGTGAGTTGAGTCGGAGGGAGCTCTTCGGTTCAGAGGGAGGTGGAAAGAAGAAGGGGAAGGCATAAAGAACGAGCAGCAGCGGGGAGGGGATTGGTGAGGAGGAGACGTGGGGATACCTGTTTGGGGAGAATGATGAGAATGGAGCGAATTTGGAGCACCGTTCCATCTCCCCTCACTTAAGCGGCAGGCCTGCCTCCGCTTTCCTGGCCGAAAGAGGGCGGGGTCTGAGCTTCGAAGCCGTCCAATGAGCGACTTTTATGTTCAATCTTAGAAGAGTTGAAGCAAAGAGAGAGAGAAAATAAGGAGATCTGGGGGCCGTTTGGGGGGGCGGCGGAAGTGACTGCAGGGACGGAGGAAGGAGCGTATCTCCGCGGGAGGGAAGGGGGGTTTGAGATGGCCTTCCTCCCCCTCCGCCCCAGGGGTCCGCGCACCCTTTTATACCAACCTTGAGGGATGAAGGGATGAGGGTGGTTGGGAGGGCTCCGGTCGGAATGGCCGCGGGGGTTGACGGAAGAGGGGAAGTTATGAGACGGCTCACGCTGGGAGTGATAAGGGAACGAGAGAAACACCTCAATTGTCTCTCTTCACACCGCCTACACCTTTCCCACCCGAGAGTGGCTCTGATGAAGACGTGGAGTGGCCCTTAACGAAAAAACGGCGCCACACCGCCTGCTCCCCTCTCCGCAATCTCAGATGCAATTCTGTCGATTTCCCGTTTCTCGCGACGGGCAGAGAATCTTTTTTACTGCGCAGAGATCCAGTTCTACATTTCCAGGACTAAAAAATAATTATTTTTCTTAGCTGCCTAACATACAGCTGCATTTATGTGCTTCAATTCACGAAACTTCACTACGGGCATTGAAACATTTCATTTCTCCCGTTGACTTTCTTGCTGGAATTAAAATCCATTTCCTCTTACTGTAAACTTTATGTAGATTTTTAGTGATACTGATAGATAAACTTCAATGTCTTCTCCATTTTTTTGCTGTGATCAATGCTATATCGCCCGTCCATATCGTACATTTCTTCAATCAATGAAAATATATGAAGTATTACTTTCTTAACTCGGATATTGTATTATGTGAGAACGAAGATTTTCGCGGTCCCTGGCTTTTTTTTACTCCTTTGGTACGCCTTCAGAACACCATCGTAAAGCATTTCGGAGCGTCTCGCAGACTCCCTCGTAACGCCTGTGAAGGCGCTTCAATGGTGAAGTTGTGAACACTAAAGGTGTTTTAGGAAGCGCCTTACGAGGCGTTGTAAGGAGCTCTAAGAGTGCTGAAAAGCACCGTCCACAGCGTTGCGCAGCGCTCCTGAAGGCACCGCGCTGACCTTGAATGGCCTATAGCGCTGTCACAACACCTTGGAGCGCTTTGCACGGTTCCCTGATCTCTCAAAATAAAAAATTGATAATTTACAGTTATTTATTATGAATGTACTATATCGCGATATCATATTTTAGTTTATTAAGATATCCTACCTAGCTTTGACCAAACTACATTGTACGGCTCTACGCGCATATTCTCACACCCGAAATCGAAATCTCAGCGTCTAGAAAGTCTTATATGTACGTGCTACTTCGAGAACTAATTATTAAATGGCTATTCCGTGATAGTTTGAGGAAATACCATCGCATCGCGATAAAAGTTATTTGACATCAATTGATTGAAACCTATATTGCCATATAGTATGAATATAAATGCAATATTACTGAGAATAAACAAGATTTTTCCATTTCCCTTTCAAATTCCAAGATGTTTTGGACCAAACACTTATTACATTTAAGTGCTCTGATAACTGTCTTTTGCTAGGTGCAAGTCAGGTTTGTGAACTCAGCCCGAATGAGAAACATTTCCTTGAGATAAATGGCCTTCAGCCATCAAGGTGTCTTTTTTATCACAGCATGCTATTCAAGGGTATAAAAATAACAACTTCTCAGTATTCTACGGGCAAGAGAAATTATGACTCAATTGTGTACTTTGATTTTGGTAAAATAGTGATGGTATTAGCTATTTGTTTGTCTGCAGCCTACAGTGTGCAATTGCTGGTTGAAAATATTGTGCTCTCAGATAATTCCCTTCTTTCAACTGAAGATGTTATCATTCAACACATTCAAAAAGTAGAAAATATCGAGGGCTTAGAAATTATGCAGCCTGAAGTCAGCAGATTTGTTGAATTTACATCTACATCTACATCTACAAAATACCCTGCAAGCCACCTCAGGGGTGTGTGGCAGGGGGTGAGTAATCACCAACATAAATTACACTATATCCTAAAGTTAGTGTAACTACGACTAATTATGCATCAGCACAAATCGCTAATGCTTGTCACGAGGCGAAGCCTCACAAGCATGCAACACTACACTACAGATGTCATCAAAATGGAGAGTGACCTCAATATACATGCATTCTACAACTACACAGATGGACAGGGACTCAAGACCCATGTAGAAAACATGCTAGGCGTGCTGTTAGTATGTACTAGGTAACAGAAAAGGATTCAAGTATTAGGAGTACTACCACTACTACGAGCTACACTACCTAACGACAAACCTAGATAAAAGTCTCATGGCAGCTATTATGGTCCCTTATCGTTCGTGGGACTATCGCAATTTAGACGTATCGCAATTTAGACAAAGGGTTCCTTATTATTCCACCGAATGTGTAAAACAAGAAATTTAGGGGCTTTAACGCCTATCTCACTGCACTGTAGCGCTTTGAACTGCCCCTCTTAGAGAGCGTGTAACAACACCTTCGAACATTGTGACAACGCCCTCTAAGAAAACCCAAAAATACTTCGATGGCGCTTTGAATCGCTCTCTTCGTGAGGGCGATCTGAAGCGCCTTTGAACTGAAACACAACACCACCTAATGTGTAGTCCAAAGGCGCTGCAATAGCGCTCCGGAACGCCTCTACTCACAGTGCACTACAACACCTTGTATGCGAAGCGAAGCGTCCTGAGGGTGCTTCAGGGTGGTAGGGAGGGCTGTCCGCTGGATAGCGTAACAGAGCACCTTGCCAGCGCCTAGAGAGAACGCCTAGAAAGGCTTTATGAGCACCTTCAAACGCCTTTTAAACACCTTGAAAAGCTGATGATATCAGGCCTGACGTCGTGGAAATTATGGATATCCATGATGAGAAAACCACCTTTGTTATTTCCACAAAACTTTATTACGCTGGCAAGACGCGCTTTTCACCATACTGTAGAAAACTGCACACAAAATGCAGATGAGTATGTCATAGTGTGGAGAAACGCTCGTCGTGCCAGCGTAATAAAGTTTTCTGGAAATAACAAAGGTGGTTTTCTCATCTGGGACCTTTAAAAGCGTGGAGAAAATCGCCAGGGGTGGTCTACGATGAACTTCTTCATTTTTTGGGTTCTACCATGTTGGTTGCTGTAGTGATGACAACAGTTTCGCTGGCACTACTGCCAACGTCTTTAGGTCGAAGACTTCTTCGACCTGAAGACCCTTTTGAGTTTGAATTTACTTAATTGAGTCTGTAGAGTTAATACTCAAAAGGTTCTCCATCTTTCTATAAGGCTCTTTATCTTTCAGTACTTTTAGGCTCTCTATCAGTTCACCTCAACATACGTAGATCATGGGTGGTTTCTTGATGTTCCTATTATACATATTTGTGGGCTTCTATTCACATTAGCTGACGTGTACTTTTTTCTACTATTCCAATATTGTAATTAGCTTTACCTGCTTTATTTATAATTTAATGAGACCCTTTTCGTGCACCCTCTCACAAAAACATTCTTTACTTTCTGGAACTATACCAGTGTATTGCATTATTTTTAATATGTGTATTCTACTTTAATCGTATTAAATAAAAATTACTTAACTACCTTACGTATTTCAACGATACGTTAATCATTTCACAAATATTTCCAAAATGAAGTTCAAGAGAATGCATATTTTTGTGTACCAACAAAATAAATGGAACGAGGAATCCGCCGGTGAATAAATGACTTAATGGAAAATAACTAAAGCCACGTTTATCCGATTACCGGCTTATACATGGAAAATAATGCAATACTGATAATAAATAGTTATAGAGAGTAGGTACGACAATATCTTGCCATTTAATATTTTTATCTCCTTTGCACCTTCATAATTTCCATTTATTCTTTTACTAACTCTTTTTTATGCTCTTCAAAAATTATAGAACTCTGAAGCCAAGTTTCACCCATTTTCTTTGCACTTGTACTAAAGCTTATTTACTAATGTGGTACCATTAATATGTTTACGTTCAGCATACCGGGTTCTCCTTTTTACTTTGCCTCAAAAGAGTGCCTATTCCACAGTAAACTATCAATCTTATCTCGCACATCTTAATCTCCAGTTATGGCGATTATATTATTTTTGTTAACGCACCTGGTATTCATTTTAAATTATTTCTGCATTCACTTGTCGGCTTTATTAACTCCGTTATGTAATAACCACGTTTCTTTCTATAGCTTGTAACTTGCATAGCGATATAGTCAATTCCACCCAACGACTTCTACCATTGTAACTCGACACCAGCAAGAAAAGGTAATAAGCAAGCAAGTACCAATACTCCTACTGTTTCTATGGCTCTTAACTTAATTTTTGGCTAAATACCAAGAATGAAAAAAGCGTACTTTATGTATGTAATAAGCATGAAGCATGTAGTTTTAACAGGGATTCTCATGGTTCCGAAAAGTCATAATGTCTTGGAATTTTTTTCCTCGTTAATGAGTCATTAATGCGATCTTCACTCACATTGGTGGAGGGGTAGAGTTCAAGGGACTATTTTTTATGATTCCTTCCGAAACCTATGTATCACGATTTTCCCTTGTTACGCCCATTTTCATTTCCCTTGGGCCTCTTTCGTTGCTTAGAATTGGGTATATGTATCTGTAGGAATTTCAGATTCATATTCATATTTTAGTACTCAGCAAACTCTAAAAGCTATGACTAAAGTATAATAATCTGTGAAAAATCGTTAATGGCCTAGCAATAAATTACCTAGATCTTAGCAACTCGGCGACAGTGCTTAAGTTAAACGTGATAGTTCCTAGGGTTCACTCACAAAATTTCAATGACAGATTTTACAAAAAGCGGCCTAGTTAATCGATTTTTGGTCGCGGTAAGGAGACGTAATTTGAATTACAGTAGGTAAGTAATCGCTGCGTAAAAAATATCGGATCAGTGCTGATTTCCACCTTAAAACGTTTCTCCTTAGACCCTGTTCCCCTTTCAAGTACTCACTTTCTTTCTTCCTTTCTCGTACCCTTCTCCTTTCCATTCCACCCCCGGCCCTCCGTCTTATTTCTTTATCTTACCCTCGCCATCTTAACCTCTACAACTCCTCTTGCAGAGCAACCCCCACCCACTCCCCGGCCCTCCTCCTCAACTCCGCCCAACAATGCAACGCTGTCTTGCTTAGCAACGGAGCGGAGCGGAAGTGGAGACGAGGCTAGGGCTGGAGGGGAGGGAAGAGGGAAGGGAGGGAGGCCAAGAGGGAGGAGGTGGAGGTTCAAATAGGGTGGAGAAGGAGGAGGTAGAAGCGGGCGGACACATCGTCGCGGGGAGGAATGGAGGAAAATCGGAGTCAAGGGGATGGGACAGCAAAAATGAGGCTATGGACGCAGGGGGAACGTCGGTTGGGGGAGGCGGGGGGGGGGGAAGAAAGAAGTAAGGAATGGGAGGGTGGGGGTAGTGGGCGGGAGGAGGAGGAGGGGTGTAGGCGAGTAAGAAATGAAACGGAGGGCCGCGGAAAGAAGGGAGAGGAGAACTGGCGGATTAGTTGCTTTGGGGAACGGGGCGGGGGTTACAAAAGGAAGGTTGCAAATGGGCATTGTGTACGCTTCGCTAAGAACAAAGGACGAAGGGAAAAGAGGGTGTACGGGAAGTAAAAGGAGTGAAGAGGGGAGGGGGGTGGGGCAGGGAGGGAGGTGAGTGGGAGAGGGGGGGTCTCCTTTCCACGCCCGTGCATCCCCCGAGCACTTTATCATTCAAAATACGTTTTACTCTTCCACAAATTTGACAGCCGGAAAAATCGGTACGCTCCCCGCTCATTATTCACCTTTAATTTTATTCGCTGTCGGGGGGAAGAGAGAAATGTTCAGCCGGGAGAACTCTCCGCCAACTTCCACGTCGGTGGAAATAAAAAAAAGAAACGCGCGAATTTTCGCGGCGCGGGGAGAGAGGAGGAGCCGGGGGTGAATGTATAATTTTGCGGAATCGTGAAGTTTAATTCCGTTCCGGGGAGGGGGGGGACTTTTTCTCCTCGCGGGGAGGAAGATGAGCGACATTTTGAAGGATACTAGAAAAAGAGTCACGAGATGAAATGTTTCTGGAGTGAGTTCAAATTTTATGCATGTACGGTTACCAATCTCTTTATGAGAGTATTGTCAATTGTCAACTTATTCTGTGGTTTTAATTTGAATTATGATAACACTATTAAAGATATTACCATGAGAAATCTGAGTAATTAAAGCATCCTTCCACTTTTTAATGTCCACGAAACTAATTTCAATTGCCGTTTGTAAGTGATAAATGTCTATGAATCTGCGGGGAAGAAAATACTTCTTTTAATGTTGTAATGCAATTCAGAGAATAACTAAATTGATATTTTCTGTTTACAAACTTCAAGCTCTATAAGATATATTATTCAAAAACATATATGCTTGGTATGTGCAAAAAGGAACGTTCGTTTGAGTCTTTGACAGTGTGGAACCTAAATGTATGTAACTATCAACTAGTATTCTACTAGTTACTGGATGAGCATTTTCAAATTCAAATGCACAGGAGCTTAGTTACGCGTTTCCCTATATTCTGGTGACTTACATTTTAATTTTTACTTCTGGAAGTGTTGTATCTAATATTTACAAGTAATATTAACTTACGACATGAGTTCTATGTTACACATACATTTGATCTCTCATGTTTCAGATATCTGGTGGTCAAGTAAGCTAGAGGTTCCAGGGATGTAGTTCTATTTCTCTTGGCGCTGGCCGTTGGTGACAGCTTCGTTGTATCAACAACGGTACGTGGTAAACAATTTCTCTGGCACTATTTCTTTAATTGAACCATATTTCTTAAGCCCAAGTACTAAATCATGCCATTCCGTCATATTCTTTAAAATACCTAGATTGATTATATCTTTTTACATGCTTCACTTTTGCAGACCATAATTCCCAATGTTGACCAAGTTAGCAATGTGAGATGTTCTGACTAATGCCAAATTACTAATCATTTAAAACACAAAGGTTTCAAAGAACTTTCAAATAATTTATTCAATGACGGTCAGGTTGGTTATATAAAAGGCGAAAAGATTATTTCGATTCCGATTGTAATGTCGGTGTTGCAGTTACTTGTTTTTTTAGCTATCAGCTGCCATTTTTACTGAACTCGAAGGCTTCCGTGGAGTCGTTGAGACGACAGTGAAGACTTTTCGGGCTTTCTTCCGCGTGTTTCCAATGCCGTAGACGACAGCTTCGATAGCATGGTGGCTATCTTCACTTCTGATTCACTTTACTTCTGACCTGAAGAAGATAGCTGGAATTCTATCGTAACTATCGTCTATGGCATTGGAAATCCGCGGAAGAAAGCCCGAAAAGTCTTCACAGATATTTTTACTGTTGCTACAACCTTTTAATTTTTTATTTTTCGTTTTATTATATTTGTTTTAACAAAAGTGCCATAATATACCTGAGTATGAAACGCAAAGAATCATCAGTCTTCGAAAAAATGTTATTCCTAAAGAGATATTTCTCATCTCATACACTTCATCAGTTAAAAATGATTATATTAAAAATAAAAACGTGGCTCTGAGGCATTGAAGAAAAATATGATGGACTATTAAAATATATTGATAATCGTTGTAACTGGTAAGGATTTAAGATAAATGTCGTTCATCGAAGGTTTTTCTCATTGGCCAAATACTTCTTACGCCAATTATACGATAAATGTAGTAAAAATTCACAACCTACAACAGCAATCTGAGTTTAAAATTTATATTGAAATTTCCATTCATCAAAACATCCATGTTTTGTTTTTCTTCTGGCTTTGATATTCAAGCATGCCATGTTGTAGTTACCATTGGTTACGAGTACCAATATACACATATCACACACAAAATTGACGTGGAAACCACTAAACTTAAGCTTTATAACCGTTGAAGAAATTTGAAGAATGTAACGAAGACTTCTCCATTCCCTGTATTTTCCGAAGGAAATCTCTTCAAAATACTGAAATAGAATAAATTATTTTTAATTAGTGCTCACAGTCCGCTAACTTCACTATTCCCAATACAAATATTCTCTTTTCGAAAACGTTAATTGAAACATAAACTGCAAGAATTTGTTTCTGTGTGCAGTGTGTGCATTAGCAAAAAACAGACTAACGGTCATTTAGAAAAAAAACTCGAAGATTACGCAGTAAACAGGTACCATTAATTCGTTTGTCTTAATGTTGGTATGGCTTCGGCCAACTATTGCTCTCCACAGTCTAGGTTCCTAAACAACGCTCGTAATAAGCTATTTCTATTGCATTTCACTTGGATTTTGCATGAAATACTGTGTAAGTAGTCGCCTATTATTGATTTAACTGGAAATTATGTCTGTTGGCGAAGGAACCATTAATTTTCCTGTGGATACATGACATTTACTGTGGGAAATTATTAACCTATTTCTTAAATGTTATCACATTTTACATTTTGGCAGAAGAGAAATATTAAATACATATAGCTGCATCCCATATTACGCAGTCTGATGAATCAATGGCGGCTGAACATTTTTTAGCTTGTTTCTTTTGGCAATAATGATCCAACGTATGTTTTATGATAACTATTTGAGCCTTTATCTTGATTCTGATAGTAAACGAATTAAATTTTAATTCTAGTATTAACGTTGATTTACTTGATATTTTACTCTGAAATCCATTTTAAAGAGGTCGATTTAGGTAATAAGTCAACATTTTGAAGAATATATTCATAAATATGCTTCTGATCTCACTTCATCCAAAAACTTAATTCAAAGAATTTTTGCATTGCTCGTGTCGTTTATCCTTGTTCAAGGAATTCGGTTTTGTGAGTAACTTTGGATTATATTATGTGTTCTCGGTATTCGCACTGGGTTAGGTAATTGGCTGCTGGCAACGTTTCGATAGATTACTCATCCATCGTCATCAGAGCATTAAGACGATGGAAGAGTTATTTATCGAAACGTAGCCAGCAGCCAAGTGTGGCCTAGCAGGCCTAACCCAGTGTGAATACCGAGAACACATAACATTTGTCATTCACCTGGAAAACATCAAATTTTACATAACATAGGGTTATCATTTAAAGAAAAGTTCACTTTTTTATAAATGCAGCAATAAGTATTCTTCTTTATGCACATCATGACGATGTTATAAAATATACAAATGCCTTGCATTTTTTCATCAATCCTAGCATATTTAAAATGCCAAAATGAACGTCCGGCGGTGAATTAAATTAGAAAAAGTAGTGGTCTACGTGGATAATAGGATAAACCAACACTTATGCATTTATTTGTCTCTAGTAAGTAGGTACATAATATTTGCAAGCTGAATACTTAAATCAAATATTGTCACCATTCTAGTGTATTTTTAGGGATTATTTATAGTTTCATATTATTGCAGATGAGAACTTAATTAATTCTGAACATTTAACAAGTTTGTAATAACAAAATGAACACATGTATGTAAAAAATCTCGGAAAATGCCTATTCTTTAAGTTTAGAAACTCAAGGAATATAATAATCCTCTTCTGCCCAAAAGCCAACCATGCGGAAATCAAGAGCAAAATTTAATTATTCGACATTCAGAATATATTATCCATTTATTATTTTTGGTACACAGGAATGACTGAGTTGAGTAGTAGGTACAGTTATGGAACTAGGTACTAGAGCCCTTAATTTTTACTAACCACCGGCAGTTGTCAATTCGAGTATTAGTTTGCTGCCGCTTTTTAGTTCATTCCAATTTTAGCTAACCGTTTAGTTCCTTCTAAAATGTTCATAATATTGCCTTCATACGTTCCATCTTTGGCTTTCCTCGGTAACTTTCCTATTCGTTACCCCTTCCATTGTAGTTTACAGGATGCTTTCATGTTCCTCATGTATTTCTTTTTAGAATTTTCACTGTACATCACTTCTAATCACTTTGAAGCGCTGCATTAAAAGAAGTAGGATTTATCTAGCGAATACTAATAAGTTTCTCTGTTGAAGAAGTGAATGAAAGATCCTACTTTGCTCCGGTTAGTCCACATCTCGAGTACGCAGCGAGTATATGGAATGGGACCTTGCACAGAAAAATTTAGTTCGCGAAGTAAATAAAATACAAAGGAAATCCTCACTCCTCGTTTAAAACTACCACGAGCTAACAGAAAGTGTTGTACATGTACTGGGAAATGGGGAACTATTAGAGACTCGGAGGATACACGCTTGGCTTAGATTACATGACAAACTCCGATCAGGCAAATTTCAGTATGACACGGAGGATAGTTTTTAACCCCGAGTTATATCACTAGAACTGATAGAAGTGACAACATAAGCTTCAATATATACTTCGGAACTGACAGGTGCAAAAATCCTTTTTTCCTCGTCCTATTAGTAATCAAAGCAAAAGTAGTGTGACACTAACTTAATACGCGTCGATAATACTAAATTCACCTCTGTCCTCTCGCCCCTCCTTTTCCCTTTCCATGGCTGGTGTCCTAACACCCCCTACCACCCGCCTCTGCGACGACTCACAGGGTCGTATGTGGACGGGTGTGTATGTACCTATATCCCTCGAAGTTGGATATAATGAACATAATGGTTGTCTTATGTAATTCACACGGTGTTATTTGAATTTATTTAGCAACGTCCACTTTCAAATTGTTTATTGAAATTATAGGAAAATTTAATTGAGCTAAATTGGAATTTTTCAAAGGTTTTTCTAGCTTTATATTTTCTAGTGTTTTGGTATCAAAGAGCCGACATCCTGTAGTGTACCATAAATTGCAATAACTCTTTGAAATGTTTGTGTTGTACCTTATGTACATTCTCTAATACGGAAACACACATTTTAATTAATTGCAACAGCCATTGAAAAACTCTTTTTTATGTACTCTTTCCTGGCTCAATAATTTGCTAAGAGTGAATCACAACAAATAAATATAAATACCAATGACCAATGTATACCTCAGGAATAGACATTTAGCTGCAGCACTGAAACATCACTCCTCATTACTTCGGATATTATCAACCCTTCTATATGATTTACTTTTCAACTTATTAAAGATATCGGTTTTTAAACCACAAAAATTGACCACAATCCTCAGCATTCGTCAATCCAAAGATTGGTTTACAGCAGCGATCCGCTCCACAATTCTCTCTGACAACCTTTTTATTACTACATAATCATTCACTTTGACGGCCTACATGATTTTCATCATGTTTACATTATTTCTCTTCCTCTGCAATTCTTCCCATTTAGTTTTCCTTCCTTTATTTTATTCATGCATTCGATAAGTTTGTATCTCTTCTTCGAAGACATTTTTAAAGCCTCTTTCCTCTCCATTTCTTCGTAAGACTTCATCGTTAGTGATTCTCTCGATCCTCATCTTCATCATTTTTTGGTAGGACCACGTCCCCATTGTTTTCAATCCATTTTGCTCTACAGTTTTTATGGAAAAAATGAAAAGGCAGTTTTATGAGTTGGAATTCTTACCCGTCAAGCAACTAGAGTTAGTAATCAAATTACATTATTATCGCACTAATTTAAGCTCAAATATTTCCAGTAATGCACTAATTCATCAATATTAAAACAGCCAAATTATAAACCAAAATGTTTTTTACGAACTCATTATTTTACGTTTATCATGCGCCGGGAAAATTCCAGATCTTACAAATCAGATACTATTTCATTTATAAGTATGAGTTGGTACAACACCTGTAAAGCGCTCTACCCTGTGTGAGAACTTATTTAACCTCAACCAATATTCGTAGGAATTTTGACCATATAATTTTATCTGATGATATCATTATTATCATAATTTAGAGTATCAATATTAAAAATTACCGCATTCAATATTCCTTGCGGATAAGGTTTCCTATTGACATATGTCATTAGTAATTTTTTCAATATTTTACTAGCTGAAAAATCCTCCAACCTCCAAAAAATGTGTCAAAAATATCTAAATTTGATTTCAAAATTGTTATAAGTGAGATAAACATATTTTAATGCTGCTTTCTAGTTTGGCAAATATGTTCATATTTGTGTGTACTTCACGTATTTTTCATCGAAGACTACTTTACACCTAATTTTATTTCTATAGGGGGTTTCATCCTTAATTCGATCAACGTAAATTATTCCATAATTACTGCAGAGATTTTTATAATCCCACATGGGTTACAGGTTTAGCCGGCGGCCGGCCTTCTCTTTCTTCCTTGCATGCGCCTCAGCACTCGCGGGTTTGACTCCCGCCGGCGGCCCCCGCTTCTCAACTCCTCTACAACCCCAACATCCGCGAGAATTCTTCACGAGCGAAATAAGTGCTAGCCGATCGATCTGCCATTTTGCCGCCGCTCCCAGAGCTATAATTTTTACTAATCCTTCGTGGAGTAACACATTGGTCTCTATTATTCGGAAGCATTTCCTCTTATAATGCTTGAGCAATAAATCTCCGGCCGAAGTAAGTTTTTCAAGTTGCCTCCTCGCGGGAACCCCGCCTCGGCGGAGCGCTGACCAGCTAGTTAGGCGATCCGTCAAGAGAGGGCGGGGCATCTGCCGCGCGGGCTCGGCCCGAGCCTCCAGCCATCGCCGCTAGAGGGGGGGCGCGTGGGGAAATGAGCGACTTGTAATTCTCCCTTCTCTCTCTCCGACCCTCTCTCAATTCTCATTCTCTCCCTGTTCCACGGCAATCGGAGAAGGAGAAAGGTTGCAGGAATGGAAGGAAAATGGGAAGACGTGGAAGGAGGCGATGCCAGCGCTCCCTCGGCCGTTCATTTCCACCCTTTCCGACACACCCACCCACGCCCACACACACAGACACGCGTAGTGCCGCAACTCACTCACTCCCATTTACCTTCTTTCCTTTATCGAGCTCTCCTTTCTTCTCCGCTCCGCTCTTCTTTCCTCCCACAGCCCCACCTCCTCCTCCTTCCTGCCCACGAGTTCGTAAACCACCCTCCCAAAGCCCCGTTTCCCACACTTTGCAATCGGCCCATGGCCTTATCGCGTGCAATCACGAAACTCATGACATGAACACTCGGTGCGCGATATTTTCGTAACAAATTCATTCGTAATTCCGCCGTTTGCCCGCACCGATAACCACTGACAGCAATTCTGCTCAAGCGACCATTGGGTCGGATATCTTTTTTCCTCCTCCTCCCGATGCATTGTTCTTGGTCGGATACCGTGTTAACCTGGAAGCAGCAAAGGCTTCCTCGCCGCGGCATTGGTCCCGACGATTCCCTGATTGGAAAATGTTTCATCGCCGAAAGGAATTGCAATTTGATGCAGTGGTGAAGAACTTACCATGCATAATTAACTTCTGCCCAGTTATTTAGAAAAACGAACGTGCTAATGCATATTGCACATCCTGGTATGCGTTTTATTAAATGTGTATTGATGCCTTCATTATTGCTACCTAAGTTTTTCCTTCCATCCTTATCTCACTATGATTCCACTTCACTCTACAGACATATTATTCATTACGTAGACGTTGACTCATCACTAAGATATTCCCTCATAAAGTAGACTATTTCACTTTAATTATTTCACAGAACCGATTAAAGTATTTTCCATTGACTATTCCGATGACAGGGGGACAATGGAGAAATTGGTGACTTGTTACAATAATAATAACAATTTTCGCATATTTTGTGATATCCAAGAAAATGTAATCACCAGCATGTAATCGTTATTTTTTATGTGAAATAAATTAAAATTTAGTGGTATGTCTGAAAACGAGGACGCATTTTGATAATGTTTTAAAAGTCGAATGACAGTACATATTTATTACGCCTATCTATAAATAGTGATGTCTTGCGAAGATTATAAGTAGTACTTCATTCGTAACTCAGTTACTACTGGAGTAGTCAACCTCTGGAGTTTTGATTGAGCAATACCAAAGAAGTAAAATATTGTGAATAAATAGATTTCTTAGTGTCCTGAAAATGTAAGTACTGTGGAAACCGTTGAGCAGATGGTGCTTCCAAAGCTGATGAAAAGATGTGTTTTTCAAAAAAATGTTATTTTAAATAAATTTTAAACGCTCTTTTATTCGTGAAAAATGTAATCATTTCTCAGCTTCCGAGAAAAGCATCGTTATTCTACGAATAGTTGGCAACGGCAGCTGTAGTACTCCGAGGAGGAAGGCAATGGGAAACCACCAGCTTAATAACCCAAGGTGAAGCGGCTCTTCAACTATTTCTCTGTTATTTAATACTATCAGACGTGAAGAAATTCTCTCGAGCGAAATATTCCGGAGGTAAACTGGTTCCCCATTTGGATCTCCGGGCGGTGAATATTCGAGAGGTTACATCAGTCAAGAACGATAAGCAGCTTATTAGGATTCGTGCCTGGAAGGTAAGATCACTTCGGGGCTGAGGACGACTTAAAAAAGTGAAAATGGAGATGAGAAGAAAGAGTCGAGATCTTATGGGTATCAGCAAAATGTAATACCCAATTAAGGGGGCTTTTGGAGCGGCAGCTACCGGATTATTCACAGTGAATCTACTAATGGGAGCACAAGTGCTGGTAAAACACACGGGAAAAATAGTGAAAAAGCCTATCTCCAATGCAGTGAAAGGATAATTATGGTTATATTACAAAGGAAACCTAAGGACAAGTATGAATGTCCACGTCAGATTACGAAGACGAAGACGCAGGAGATACATATATGACGAAATAGAAAAAGTGATAAGGAATGCAAAATGGGATGCAAACTTAATTATTCGTGAAGACTGGAATGCTATTGTAAGGGAAGACCAAGAAGGTTGGGAAGTATAGGTTTGGAAAACGTAAGGGTAATGGAGAGAGGTTGATTGAGTTCTGCTTACAAAGTGGCCTTGTCGTCACAAAATGCCGTATTTGAAAACCATCCGCAAATAAGACGCACGTGAAAAATTCCAGGAGACTGAATAAAATTTCAAATAGACGATTAGTGAAACAGCGATTTAGAAATAAAATATGGGACTGCAAGAGCTACCCTGGTTCGGATATCGACAGTAACCATCATTTGGTCAGGATTTAGTGTCACCTTAAGTTTAAAGAACTGAAGAGACCACCGAAGAATCGCTGGCTGGTTGAAATACTGGGGGAAACAGATCAAGATGGAAACGTTTAAGGTAAAATCGAGGACATATGGCAAAAGATTAAAAATGGAATGATTAATGCAGCAGAAGAGAAGGTAGTGAAGAGAGAAATAGAAAAGCCATTGATTACACAGGAAGTCTTGGACTTAAGGGATGAAAAAAAGAATAAAAACTCGAAAACTAAGAAAGGACTGCAGCTGTATGAAGAAATAGGAATTGCGATCAGCCGAAAAGAAAGAAAGGCCAGAGAAGAATGGATGAATGATTTATGTATAGAGGTGTGAGGCAATCTCTTCCAGTTGAAAGTTGAAGCTGCTCACAGAATGGTAAGAAGTTACTTAAAAGAACATCCAATCAAAGGTAATGCCATTCGGAGTGAAGGAAATTAAATTCTTTTTTAAATTGAGGACAAAGCGATGCGATGGACAGATTACCTCGAAAAACTATACAGTGGCAAGGTACTAATTGTAAATCCCAGGACACCACAGGATAAACATGGCACTGTGGATGAAGATGAGAAAGAGTATTTCACATTCAGATCAGAATTGTATGCAGCAGTTAAGGATTTGAGAGAGAGAGAAAGACAATAGGAGTTGATGAAATTCCCTCGGAGTTCCTTAAGTATGCAGAAGTGAGGACTCGGAATAAGCTATACAGATTGATATATGACATTTATTCGCGTAAAAAATTGCCAATGGTCTAAAAAAATGTAGTAGGTAATTCCTATCAGTAAGAAGAAAATAATCGAGAGATGCTAAGACCTTAGAAGGCCTTAGAGCGCATGCATCGAACATTCTGACCAGAATCAACTACAAAAGAATGGAACAATTAATGGATGAATTCCTGAATGAAGACCAATTTGGATTCAGGGAAAGTAAAAGAACAAGGGAAGCTATGTTAGCCTTGTGATATATCATTTAAAAAACAGAATTCAAAAGGAACACCCAACATATATTTACTTCATCGACCTATAGAATGCATTTGACAATGTGGACTTGAACAGAATGCTGACAGCACTAAAGAGCATAGGAGTCATGGCAGAAGAGCAATACGCAGGCTGTATGAGGAAGAGCTGGCAGAGATAAAATATGGCGGCAATGCAGAAGAAGCAGGTGTGAGGAAAGGAGTAGGTACAACAAGGATGTGCGTTTTCGCCAATGATCGCCATTTCGCCAAATGTACCTTTACATTGAAAAAGCCAAAAATTAACTAAAGGGCAGATTAAAAACAGGAATATAATCGCATGGAGAAAAAAATCAGCATGTTACGCTTTGCTGAGAAGAAAGGAGATCTGACTAGAATGCCGAACTGTATGGACAAAACCCTGAAGAAATACAACCTGAAGATTAATGTTTAGAAAATGGAAAGGTCTGTGGAAAAATATCAATAAGACAAAATCACCGATAGGCTTGGGAAGAAAAAACTGGCACAAGTGGAAGAATTTCGTTCTCTGGGAAGCAGGATCACCAGCGATGGAAGAATCAAGAAAGACATTGTGAGCAGAATAGCCCGAGCAAAGAAGGCATTCTACTAGAAGAGGAGTCTGCGGACAGCTGGTGACACAACCCTGGAAGTTAGGAAGCACTTTATTAAAATATATTTTTTGAACATGCTCTGAAACATAGAAGTTTTGGTGACAGTAAACTTCTCGCCAAGATTAAGTGTGACGTCTTTCAAAGAGACCTCACCCAAATTTGAACCCCAGACCTTCTGGGCCGCAAATGAACGCTCTTCTCTCTTGGCTACTGCGTCGATGAAGAAAAGTTTCCTTCAAGTGGTTCTTTTTATTCTCCAAAAAAATGGAACAAATTCAAACAACTCCTTGGAATACTTTAGGTTAGGAATAAATTAGGTCTCTTGGACTTGAAGTAATAGTATTCAGAAATTGGCCAATATGCAAGCATGAACTAAGAGATTTAAGGATTTGAAACACCCTATCTCGAGTGCACTCGCGCCGAATCATAATAAGGGCTTAAAATAAAAATTTGAACCGCTTTTTGTAAGGGGATCCTCTTGGAGAGAAATCGATTTCACCAAGTTTCTAGTATTTTGACGTAAAAGTCGCAAGATAAAACATCAAAAAATGTTTATTGTAATGTTTAGTCTTCCTCGATAGTAGTTTGGGGAGTATTAAAATGACCTTCATCCACAGTTTTTTACAACACAAGAAAAACATTTTCTTTGAAAACTATATGTCCGGGAAGCCTGGACAATAAAAGCAGCTGAGCAAATGAGATTGGAAGCAATGGAGACACGGTGCAACTGTAGAATGATGACGATTGAAAGGACAGAGAAAATCACTAAGGAATAAGTCCTACGAAGAGATGGAGAGAAAAAACAACACAATGAATACAATATTGGAAGGAGAATTGAATGGGAATAATTATAGAAGAAGATCAAGAAAGGAATACATTAAGCAAATCATCAAGGACTTCAAAGTCAATAATTATGTAGAAATGAAGAGGATGGCCGATAGGAAAGTGGATTGGAGAGTTGATGCAAATCAATCTTCGGATTGATGACTTCTGATGATTATTTCTGGAAAGGGTTATTTCATGGGGTTTCCAAGTGCGTTTAAGTGGCATTTTTTTATGGAAAGATAACTTTTTTCCCTTTAGGTCCTTGCCCTTCTTAGCCCTTTGTCCTGACGGTGTTTAAATTATATTAAACAGAAACAAAGAAAATGTTATGCCATTTGATCTGCCATTTTTACACCACTCCCTGAGCTATAACTTTCACTGATCTTTTCTGGAATAACGCCTTCGTCTCTATTACTAGGAAGCATTGCATCTTCTAATGCCTTGCCATTAAATATGCTGCGGTAAAAAGAGCGGTTAAAAAATGAAAAAAAACAGTATCCTCCTCCAAAATACGGCGGTCTTAAATAAGCAGCATTATTATCACATGCATATGAAATTCAAAATGAAGACAATTTCGTCAAATAATCATATAGGAGGGTGCAATAGATGGACTGATGCTGGGTGATCTCAAATCTTGAAAGGATATTGGGTTTTTTATTAGGTTTATGTTAGCGTTGTAGACTAACCTCATGATATATAGGGCAAAGAAAGTCACAAAAAATAAAAAATACTCTTTATTTAAATTAAAAATATTTCCTTCGAAGATTATATTTTATACAAATAAAATGGGCATAAATTTACACTAAATTGATTGAACCATGGCAATTTATGATGATAATTTTAGCACTGTATGAAAGAGAATCTCAGGTGAAAGTGCCATATAATGGACATAATTGTCTCAGGCGTTACTTTGTGGTACTCCATTACTAAGTAAACGAGAAAATTTGTACAATGCATTTATTATTCAATTTTGCCTACCAAAACTTCAACTTGCACAGTCATTATTAAGCCGTGATAATGACTTTGTAAGTCGAAACCATGATCGGCAAAATGAAAAAAAAATAAATAAAAAGTGGGCTATACAAAGTTTTCATTTACCTACCTGCCGTAAAATGATTCCTTGTGTCATATAAATGGAGCGAGGTAAAACACACAAAAGAGAATAAAAAGTATCATGGAAATGGAATTAGAACTCGATTTTCATCTTTTATGACGCTCAAACTTGTCAAAAACATTTATCTGAGAACTTATTTATCCATTTTCATCTTAGTTAAAATAATATGAAAGTATCAGCATTTTATTGCCTTCATCAGTTGAACGGTAAAACTCTTTTTGCATGAAATCATTCTGCAATAATGGATCAATGGCGAAAATAATTTGTGATTGTACTGTCAACGGTTTTCATTTGGCATCGTTTCATTGCTCTTCATCAGATATTAGTTCGCAACACATGATAACAACTTCGAAGAATGTATTTACCTGCTAAATTAGATTAAGCATCTTTCAGCATTATTCATTTGCTTAGCAACATGATTTACACAGGTATAATTCACCTAATTATGTGTCAGTGATCATTTCATAATGCTCGTATCAAGTAAGCCTGGCGAAGAAAGTATTTTTATTTATTTATGTTTCCATTTACTCCGAATACTGCTCCTATGGCCTTTGCATCGGGGTATTTTACAATCAAGAACGTAGGAACACACACAAACATGCCCTAATAGAAGAAACTCCATCCAGGTGGGACTCGATCCCGCGACCTTGCGTTAGCAGGCTAGAACTTTACTACACCATCACTGTGGCAGTTCATTCACATTCATTGTGACCACGTCCAAAACGTTTCTTAGACTTTTCAGTAGAATTATCATCCCTTCCTTGATTCCATTAAGTACTATAAAAATGCAGTAATCCGTACTTTGGAAAGGACGTAAACCTTTGGAATCCATAGTACCATTCGTTATGAGCAGTCCAACGCAGACAACGCAGGGTTACTCTCTACTTTTATTCCATTTCTGCAGTAGTCCGTTTGTAATTAACCAGCCCACCAATGCTTAGCGGTTGGAGTACACTCACTTGTCCTAAGACTCCCTGAATAATGATAAGAACAGCATGCATGTATACATGTTTAAAGTAGGATCACCTCAATATTTTCCTGCTAAGGAAAAATAACTTTTTTGGAATTCCATGGTGGTTTATTATATTTTCGCATTCCAAAATGAGGCTACTCTAAAATCATGGAGATTTAAAAAAAACTGTATTCTGCTCATCGTCGATATGCAAAACCTTACTTCTGCTTATTTCACACTCTACTTGTTCATACATTCCTTGCACTTTGCAGTAACTCTATGTTCACTGTTTGATACGCTTCCAACACTTATATTAAAATTAAAAACATAATTTATAATACTAGCTACTTCACGCTTTGAGTTTTATAGAACCTGCTGAGTGCTGCAATGATCAACTTGACTTTTGGTCCGTACCTATCTGACGTAACCCCGTCTGGTAATATACTACTTTTTTCTTTTCCCACATTTTCGACAGCGGCCATGTTCAAACTGATATTGCACTACAAGGCCCAATTTCCGGAAGGCAAATCATCCCAATCTTAAGGAGACTGTTGCTTGATTATTTTATAGGCAACCGAAAGCTAAGGCCATTTACGCCATTGAGGACACAGGCTGCTTAGCTATCAAAGAGGGAATTATTTCGGAAATGATGGATGAGCAAAGAAAAACCCAACGGCATCCCAATGAGCTTGATTTTATAGAAAGGCGCTGAGAAGTCCCCCCTGACGAAAGACGCATTTGCCGCATATGAAAATCTTTTGAACGTGGTGGATCAGATTTGGCAAAATAAATAGCTACCACTTACGAGATATGAAGCTGTGCCCTCGGAATTGGATGTTCGATCTCTAACAACGCACAAAACCGATCTCCGAGAGACGTTCATCATCTTATATATAAAAAAGAATGTTTGTTTTGTTCGTGTTTTATGCACGCCAATATCGTTCACCCGATTGCAATGAAACTTTATTGAGTTTTTGTGCGCGTGACCATAAAGGTTTCTTAATTATAAAAATGGCAATTTTTTTAGTTGTTTTTAACCCAATATTGTTAACAAGTACTTCCATAATAAAAGCATTGAATTCGGTGCAGGTTGTTCTTTAATTGAATTGTTAAATTACTTGCTCTCAAGATATTGGATGGAAATTTGTATCATCGAACGAATAAAATAATGCTGTATTTAATTATTTCATTCCATTTTCTTACACGCTTCATTTTCGTCCAAGTATTGCGTTTTTATCTCGAAATTCATCAACCATTCTTCCATTTCAACAATACAAAATTTCCTTGATAACCTGGCGTGAATATCCATTTAATAGCGATTTCATGAATGGATATTCACTCCTGCTAATTTTATAGTTGTAGACAAACGATTACAGTTCCCCATTCGCCATGCCTTCTCAATGACCATCAACAAGGCACAAGGTCAATCGCTTCAAGTGTGTAGATTAAATTTGGAATAGCCATGCTTTTCATATGTACACGAGTGGGGCAGCCGCAATATTTATTTGTTTTTGCAGAGGGCGGTAAGACCAACAAGTAATGTATATCTCAAAGCACTTGAATACATATTTTCAATTTTAATTTAATACACCAAAAATCATTGTCTTTATTTTATTGTGTACATGTATATGTGTCTGCTTTGCATATGTGAGCCTATTTAGAAAGAAAACAAGGAATTGCAACGTATTCCGGGGAAACTCAGGTGAGTTATTAAATCCATTGTGCAATAGGTGAAGTGCGAGTCTTTTCAACAAATGAGTGTTGGCACGCGAGCTTCTCAAACAAGCGAGGAACAAAAAGTAAGCAACAAAGCAGATCGTTTTACGAGTTGCCCAATCACGTGCATCAGAATCGTATCAGTGAGGAATTATATCGCTTGCATCAGAATCATGTCAGTGAGACATAATTTGTGTTAAAAGTTACGTAATTCATTTGTACATAGAATAAGATTTTGTGCATTGGTCACTTCATTTGCTTTTTTTAATTGTGTACAGTCTTAACATAGTTTTAAATGCTTATCATTTGGTAACTTAAAGAACAAGGTTATAAATTCTTGCATTCGATTTTTCGCATACACTTCGCTTTTTCCTAAAATTGGATTTTTATGCTCGAAAATATTAAATATTTGCACTACTTCAACTATAGAATATTTTATTTACTTGGAAACCGCAGCATAGGCATAGAATGAAAACTCATGCCATCATTTGTGCGTTACGAATTCCTCCGTAGGTACGAGGAATTCATTGGACTAGGTGTCAAATTCGTTTATGGACCGATTTTGAACCCAGGAAAAAATAGTGGGCCAAGCCATGAAAAGTATATAAGTAAAGTAAAGAAAACCAATGGGGACTTCAGGATAGGGTATTTTATTTTGCGAATTCACCAAAAATTATTGTCCTTCATTTATTTTGTACATTTCTGCTTTGCATAGGTGCGCACTTGTGGTGGTTACTTAGAAAGAAAAATAGATTTTTAATTATCCAATTGAGTTTTTAAATTGGTTCGATCTTTCTGGCGTATCACCGTACAAATTGTCACTCAAGCTCGGCACACCTATAATTCTTTTGCGCAACATTAATGCACCATGAATTTGCAATGGAACCAGACTTACTGAAAACAACTGATGCCAAACGTCATCTAAGCGAAAATTCTGAATGGCAAGTCAAAAAGTGAAGATGAAGTGAAGTGATGTGCTTATTCCACGTATTCCCATCATTCCCACCGACATGCCATTTGATTTCAAACGACAACAGTTCCCCGTTCGCTTTGCATTCTCAATGACAATCAACAAGGTACAAGGTCAATCGCTTCTAGTGTGTTGATTAAATATGGAAAATCTATGCTTTTCACATGGTCATTTCACCAATTATATGTTTCATGCTCATGAGTGGGACATCCGAAAGATTTATTTGTTTTTGCAGAGGGCGGTAGGACCAAAAATATTGTATATCTGAAAGCACTCGAATAAAATTTTCAACTCTATTTCAATACACATAATATAATTTTGTCAGCTTTGTATGTGTGCCTACTTAGAAAGAAAAAGAGGCATTGCAACGCATGCCGGACACAGCTAGTTGGTTATGAAATTAACAAGAATACAAATATCCAAGTGTACCACTACTTGAATTGTATGAGTGAAAATAATAAAAACATATAAACAATAACTTATCTTACGTTTTTACCTATCACATGATTCATTGACCGCTAGCGTTATCTGTGTAGGATAATGTTGTTTCCTTTGTCTATTGAAATGACGGCTTCTGTAATTCTACCAAATGTGAATTATGATTTTCCTGATCATAAAACCGTATTCTATAAGAGTGATTTTTACCAAATATCACATCATCATTAAAATATTAAATCGAAAAATTCGTGATTCAAATAATAAAAGTTAAGATAATTTCTTTCGATCTATATTTGGAGGGACTTTCTTTGTGCTGCACATGCATGTGGCACTGCACATGAGGGTGAAACGAAAAAACATTACTTAACCCTCCGGTGGGCGCACCCGCGGCAAATTGCCGCATATTTTAGTTCATGAGCTCTACATTTTGTACCGTTTGTATTTGATGCCAGTGTCTCCAGGTATTCATTTTTCATGATCGGAGGGAGTATTTCCGATATCCGGATCAATTATCTACCGGACGCTTCAGTAGCTGTGTGACATCGAAGAGAGTTTGACGTTTGGCTAAAGATACAAAAGAAATTTTAGGAAAATATAAGAACAAGGAACCGGTTTCTGAAGCACCTAAACCAGTAATATGCCATGTTTGCTGGTGGCATAAAAATTGCAGGTCAAAAGTTGTGTGCCAGTGATGTGCAAATAATGTGTGTAGGAGGCATTGTCGTCAAGAGACAACATGTATGAGATAGGAAGATGAACAGGACCTAGATATGAACTAAGATGATTAACAATGTACATTCATTGTCAAACAATAAAAGATGTAAGTGTTACAACTTAAACAGCCTCTTTTATTAGAAAAATTATCTTGCCCTTAAATATAGGAATGCAATTTATTTTTGTGGTAAAATTGCCACGGCGCGCCCACTCGTGGAAGTGAATTTGGCGCGCCCACCGGAGGGTTAAATCTGAACGAAGTTATACCGTTATTTTAAATGGTTGGTGCATTAAATTTTGTTTTATTTTTGCCAAGAATTGAACTATTCATTGCCTTTTATTGTAAAGAGACATTATAATGACCATTGCCGTCCATTATCCTGATGAAGCAGGAGGCTCCCCTCGAAATTATAAAAATCCAAGCTCCCTCGTCCGCATTATACGCCGATTCCTTACCATTCACAAGGGGAACCGCGGCCATTAAGTCATTTTGACCCAAAATGCGTCGCTATCTCAATTCTCCCGTGGGGACATCTTACGAATTGCGTGACTGTCCATACGGCCGTTACACTCCCTCTTCATACTTCCTTCTCCTGCTCTCCCTTCGTTGCCCTCACGAACACACACGTCCGTAACCCTTTCATCTGTGTATCCGACGCCTCGGCGATCCGTCCGGCCGACGCGCCGTCTTATTCCCGCGCCGCGGATGAATTGGGCAACTCACGTAGTCACTCTGGAGACCGCCAGGCGACGCCTCTGTTTCTGAATTGCTTATTTCAACCGGGAGGGAATGCAACGGCGGCGCATGCGCACCAGGTGCTGAGGAAGCCCGAAGCGCCATGTTCAAATCTCTTCGCGTGATAAAAAATTACTCTTCAGACTTTTAAGCAGAGAGAAGAGAATGAATAAGGGTTTTCTATGCTTTCCCCTTTTTTTAGACAATTTTTCCAGTAAAGTATTTTCCAGTCAGTCGCAAACTTTCTTAATGTTCAAATTTTGAGGATACCGGGACTAGCCTTACCGGTAGTTACCTTTACGGAGTCACCCGAAAGTGCACATAAGTGCGATATTCCACAGAGAAAAAATCATTCGCGGTCAAGGCGAATGATTTTTCTTAATGTTGTTTACATCAACTTACTCTGCATATAGGCCTTCTTGTGCCTAAGGAGTTTTTTTCCATCTGCTCTTCCTGTTCTCTCATTTGTGAGTGAAAAATTAGCATATTTTCTCTACTGAGATTTCTGCATCATAATATGCTCTAAGGAAAGAGGTTACTAGTATCTAAATAAATGTGTAATGTATAGTTTTTGACAAAATTTCGGTATTTATGAATTTCCATAAGTAATATTTTCTCATGACTTGTTTTCGTAGATTTTATCTGACCTCAGGCAAAAAGTTCCCTAAATATCTCTATGAGCATTAATGGGAACATTAACAAGGAAGTCCTATAAAAACACCAAAAGGAATTAAAAATGAGTTCTTAATGAATAAGTTAGTGGCTTTAAAAGATGAACTTAACGAGCAAATCATAGCTATACGAACGTTTTGATTAATTTATTAATTATGATGAAATAAAACTATGCATAAGTCATATATTAGTCTGGTTATTAGTGGAGTAGTTGAATGCAAACTTGCAGGACGGGAAAAATATTTCTTTTCTGGCGCTCTAACAAACAGTAGAACCGGATCTAAAAGTTGCTTCAACAACAACCGTTTCATAGAATATAAAGAAATTGGAAAGTATGAATTTTCCCTTTGATTATCTGATTGCCTTGCGAAGGTCATTTATACCATACTTGAGAAGAAAAAAATGTGAGAACAGTGATATATTTTGTAGCTGTGCCCAAGGTTATTATTTTTTAATGTCATGAGCAAACCCAAGATGAGAATATTCCTCTTATGAAGTGCAATGAGAGAACTTTTCATGCAGCAAAAAAAGACATGAAAGGCTTAATAATTACATGTTTGTCGAATAACCGAATAGCTATTTCTGTGGAAGAGATGTATTGAGCAATGACTATCATACCTAACCTTTTTTTTAAACTAAGACTCCACTCATCTACTCCGACCTTTACTTGCTTTTTTCAGAACATTCATAGCTATAGATAAACCATTTAAAGAAAAAGGCATGGTAAAGCACTTCCTCATTATTCATGTAGTTCATATATTGGTATCTAGATATAAGACCAAATTGCCGTACTTAAAACATTGTATTTTAACTGCATTTGAAGTAGAAAGCCCCAATTTATTTTTCTTTCCAATGACTCAACTCACGCCCATTTAATATGAAACATTTTCATTTATGAAAATCACGACTGGAAAAGAGATTAATGATATTCAAGATGAAGATTACTACGTTTTACGATGTTTTTCCACACTTCAGCATTAGTTGCATTTCCATGACTTTATCCAAGTAATGCATTGGCATCTTAAATATTTAAAAAGATCAGTCTTATTATGAGGTTTCCTTTCATTTTTTAATGTCACCAATTTAAGGCTCCAATATACTTAGCTGTATTTGAAATATCATTTCAAAGAGCTACATAACTCCATACATGTTAAATGAATTTAATTCCATTGGTGTGTATATATCCAAGCGTATAGCTGTTACGTCTCTCATAACCAGCTTACCATTTAAATTAGGTTAGGTAATCATTATTTTACGCTTGTTCTCTGCCAAGAGAACGTTATTTACTTCTTTATCTTTATTAACTTCACACATTTTAAGGTGTTAAAATGCAAAATTAACCACATTGTGCTGGATTTACTGCGATTGACTACTTATATAGAGTTTGCCAATAAAAAGAAAAATCACTTTTCCGAGAATGGATAAGGATTCATTGACTTAGAACTATCAACAATACTCCTATTTATGCCATGTTTCACTGTGCATGAGCAAACGGAAGCTTAACTCATCAAAAGCTGAAGGTCATATATTTTGCTGAGTAGTACTGGAGTTCAGTTTATAAGAACACATCAGAGAGTATGATTTGGGAAATTTTATGGGGCATGGAAGCATAAAAACCTAAAGTAACCTATTTTGACGAAATACCTCAGAATACCCTTGCTTTTCGTTTTCCCAATTTAATGCTATGTTACCAAAACCCATTTTAATACATGGATATGCTGGGTGCTTCTCAACCATACGAAAGTGATAGTTTAGTTTTTAAATTAATTTTTGCATTACCGAAAATAGATGTTAAAACAACTTAAGCCCACAAATGTTTGATTCTTTATGTATACAAGTCCAACAAATAGATTTTTCTACCTCCAACCTATGGTTCGTTCTTGAAAATGAAGGTTTAGTTCTTTGATGCTGTATTAATTTCCACTTGGCTAACAAATATTGGATTGAGTGTTTATATAAGGCTGGTATATTTTTCATGTTGCCTTCTTTGGAAACATTGGCTATATGACAATGCAAAAATGGTGACAATATCAATTACTCTCTTCTCTGGAGATATTTATTTATTTATTTTCCATCACCACCGAAAACAGCACTCATTGGCCTTTACATCGGGGTATTAACAGTATTAACAATGGACGATCACACACAACCATGCCCTGGGAAGTGAAAAATCCTCCCCAGGCGGGATTCGAACCCGCGACCTGGTTGGGTTAGCAGGCGAGGACGTTACCACGCCGCCACCGAGGCCGGCAAAAAAATCGCCCGAACAGGGACATGTAAGTTTATTATAAATAATTAATGGTTTATTATTCCTGTCTGTCAAATTTTCGCTTATTGATGAATCGACGATGATTTAATCATCATCACAGAAAAAGAAATGCAAAAGAAACTCTGAGCCCTGAAAAAGCATAATTAATATGCGAAGCGTCGATATAGAGAAGTAGTAAACCATTAATTAATTATAATAGACCTACATAAGTATACAGATAAGATAGTATTAATAGTAAGAGAAGTTGAGAACAGAAATCATCTCGATAATATTAAAATCTTGGGTCAGAAGTCACCAAAAATATGTTTGAAGGACATTAAGCGTCTAACATCCCAGTGGGGAGAGACCATGCAGAAGACATTCATGAACTAATTCAAAAGTAGTCTTCCACTGAATCATCCTGAGCATACAACTTTAGAACGTTCATTGAATGTTCAAGTGTGAACTATTCATTTGAGAATGTTCATAGATCGTTCGATTCCAGTCCACGAAGTATTATTCAAAAATGCACACTGGTTGAAAATTTAAAGAACATCTTTAAACCATGAATATTTGAATTGTCATAAACGACAATATGTAAGCTAACGTGCGGGAATTGGAAAAATCTTGTTTATTCACACTAATATTGCACTTATATTCGTACTATGTGGCAAAATATGATTCAATTAATTAATGCCAAATATCTGTTATCGATATGTGATGGGATTTCCGCAAACTATCATGGAATTGCCATTTAATAAATATAGTTCTCGAAGTTACATTTATCCACGGAAGTGACTATATATATACGACTTCCTCAACCCCGATACTTGTGCCTTGAAACATTATATGGAATATTCCAATGAATGTTCTTTACACCATCCGTGAAATCCAGTTGAGCGTTCGTTGAATGTCCTTCTTGAATGATATCTACGACTATACTATTGATATATTTGTAATTTTATTATGGAGGGGTTGAATTTCAGTAATAGATGTATCCTTTACTAAAAGACCCACGAGAAATAATTAGAATATTTATCTATTTTACTCAATGTCAATTGTGTCTCACTTGTGAGCAAGGCATGGTATTTCTGTTACCGCTGTTTCGAGTCACTAAAAACATGGAAATCATCCTTATCACTCTAAAAGGTTCAAAACAGTCTCGTATACAATCTAAACTCACCTGGTAAGCACGTCGTAAATATGGCTGCCATAGAGACGGAAATTGAGTGACCCAATAATGCACATAACGCAAGTCTCAGCATTACGGTGTATATATCACAATCTCTTTTTTTCGTCTTTTATCGCGAGCGGCGAGGGATTGCATCAAAGACCTGCATTCTCTTCCTGGGAGAAGAAAGCGCCTACCTCAACCGTACGAGGCCTCTAAAATTTATGATTTTTATCACCTGTTGGGGAGTTGCGAAAGAAAGGTGACGGAAGAACGAGATGTCGAAGAATAATAAGAGCTCTCCGCATGCAGTGTGAGCACAGAGTGTGTGTATTTGAGCGAGGGGGAAAAAGCGAAAGAAGTAAGCGAGGTGCCAAGCGATGCAGTTTGCCGAGGAGGCGAGGTCTGAGGAGGCGGAGGGGGAGGCGGTTGTGTGTGCGGGGGGACACGGGGAGACGGAGAAAGAGTTAACCTCATTGCACGTCCGTGTTTTTCCACTTCGTTATCACATCCAAGCGTCGTTTCCCTGCCTTCCTTCAGGCTCACCTCCTTCCCCCACACCTTCCAGCACCTCCACCTCCCCCTCTCGACTTAACCTTCCTCCTCCGTGTATTTGCGTTCTCCCTCTCTGCCCCTCCCCCCCACTCCCATCCAGCCACCCACCCACTTCTACCTCCCCTTCGCTGAAGACATCCCCTCCCCCGCTATCTGTTCCCCACCCCGTTCTTCCTTCACACCTCCTCCTCACACAGCAAGAGGTGTTAAGGTGAGTCTCTCTCTCTCTCTCTCAGAGCGTCTTCCATGTGGCTTTACACCCCTCTCCACCCCCCTCCTCCTCCCACTCTATCCCTCTCTCCCCCTTATACTCATTCAAACACCCGCTACTTCGCCCACCCACTCCCAAGAATACAGAAAGTACTTTTTCCGCCTCCACTGCATTGCCCCCTCCCTACTTGCCTCATTCCTCCTCGGTAAGCCACTGGTCGGTGGAAAAATATCTCCCAACGATGATAAAGTGAGGAGAACTGCTGGGGGGTGGGGGGGTGAGATTCGCGAGGGAAGTGGGGAGGGAGGAATGGGTGGTGCGTTGAGGAACGGGAGAAGGGGACGGTGTATGTTGAGGCGGGCAAAGTGTTGTTGGGGATTCTTTGAATTCGGGCGTGGGGTAGGCCATGGATCCGGAGGAGATATTGAGGAGAGTTCTCAAAGGAGAAGAGGAAGGCCTTGATCTGGCTTCACTACGTCAAGAAGCGCCCCCCTCTCCCTCAGCGCTCGCCGCCCCCCCCCCCACACACACTCGCAGGAAGAATAAATAAGGAACTGATGTGACGACGTAAGCGAGCGTGTTTTTGCCGCTTTTCGGTGCTCTTGTGAAAGAGAAAAGCTAACAGTTTAAGGATACCTCCAACACCGTTTCCGAGGGCGTTGAGTTGTTGAGAATTTGCATTTGAGGAAACGCATCTGCATGGCTTTCGTTGACAGGTGGTATTAAAATAATTTAAGGAATGAATAATTTAAAATACTAGGCAAGGATGGCAGTGTAATCTCTTAAATGACAAAAATTAAAAATGGAACTACTAGTTCCTGAATTACAAAACTTAAAGATGGAGCGACTATTTCATCACCAACTGTGCAAGTTAATCTAACGTTTAAGAGTTTTGAAGACTTACCTATGGTAAGAGTTCAAACAATCTAATGAATGACCTTGAGGAAACAGTTCATATACATCATTGGGAAAATCCTGCATACCTCTTCTTATTACCCCTACCCCTAATTATTATACTAACCAGCCTAGATATTGGCAGATATCTCCGGGTAAATTGTGAAATGTGCACCGATTTGTCATTGCGATGATCTGTGAGGATAAGGTGCTAAAAATATTGGTTTTGGCAATTTTGTATGGGAAAATTCATTCACCGATGGGGTGTTAATAAGTACTTCTACGTAAAATGTTTTCTCTCTTTCTTCTAAAATGCTAATGAAATTAAGATTGATCGATGGAATGGTGTATTGATAATGATGAATACACAGCGTCCTTCTGTTTGTCACTATGATTATGATTACTTAACGTCATGAGTCGCAGAATGTTTATGCTCACATCGAGCTCACATTGCTCGGCAGCCAGAAGTAAGTACCACTTCTTCCGCATGTATATGGTAGGCTGTGGCCGCTATTCGAGAATGATTGATGATTGCAATTGCTTTAAAACACCTTTGTGATTTCAATTGACTACCAAGCGAAAATATGAAACGAACAACTTGCCGGAGAAAATTAGTAAAGACTGATTTAGCCTCTTTATTGTTGTAAAAAGTTGTGGCTGATTAGAGTTCCTGGATTCGATTCATTTAGACAGGTATTGATGTAAAACTATCAGTAATACTGACATAATATCACTTATGGCGAGACTATTGTCCTGTTAGAGTGAATAAATAATTTATTCAGGACTCTATACTATAAATGGCACGTATTGAAGCGTATTTATGCTGAAAGCCATCATCATACACTAGGTATTGGTTTTCTTTTCACTGTACTCGGCTTGTTCCATTGCTTATTTCTTCTCTGCATATCTTATATTTTTCCTCCACATTTGTTCACCAGCCAACTCATTGTTTGTGAGTCTCTTCCTTAAGATGTTATTCCAACACAATACTTCTTCCGATCAATTTAGTTTAATGAGCATACAGTCTTCGATCAGCAGCTACAATAACTTCCGGTCATAAAACCTAGTGGATATTTGTAGTGGCCTAGGTTTTTGTTGACTCTCTATATCGCATCTCCTGAGAATATCCGGTTTGTATATGATACCAATTGCATCCATTTCACTCTTCATCTGAATAGGTAGATGTGCCTCAATGATGGCCATAATTAATTTCTTTTGACAGGCTTATATGAGGTGGTTGCCAAACGGTTCCCGTATAATATCGCTGAAACAAAGATATTGAATGTTATTAGGTTTGCATTCAGAATTGAGCTTTGGTAAGATTGTGTTCCACGTTTCTTTTATTCTTATTTATTTATCCCAAAGGAACAAATTGCTAGGAATAAGGAATAACTGGCTTCTGTGTCGGGAAGATGTAAGTTTAAACTACCACTTCAAGGGAGGATTATTACACGGGAATCCACAGATATTTTTAACCCACCATTGGTCGCGCAATGAGATGTTCTCTCACACCAAATTTAAACTTGTGCTCACTTTGTAATCACGGGTTAGAATAAGTTTCCAGTCCTTCTAGCTGACTTTTTATGTCTTCCTATTGACCGACCATCTCAAAAAGTTTAAATTAAACGTCAGCAGTTCAAGTGTAATGACATGTCTGATACCGTCGGCTACAATGTGTGAGACTTTTTCTCATCGCGCGACCACTGACGTTATTGTTTTTGTGTCACTCAGTTGCGTTACTCTCTCGCAGCATGCGGGCTAAGTTGATTCATTTCGTGGAGAGCAGATATTTTAATGCAAATTTATCAGTCATAAGAATGTATGTCCTCATAGATAAATATTTCTTCGTGAGAATGGTAATTTTCTTCATTTATACCCAATGATATAATAGCCAGTAAAATTAGCAATGATTACGTAATTGCATCAGTAATTGTGTACATGTGGAAATTATTGTTTCAAATGAACATTTAGAGAAATAAATTATATCTAAATATGGTGTAATATATTGCCAATAAACGCTCTATGATAGATAATCAATGATACATCTGAGTGTGAGATAAAGTCTCACACGCGACCGCTCGCGTGATAGGTAGCTTAGCGACCACTCCCGGGTTAAATGTTCCACTCTGTTTTTAGATGTGTTCTTCCCACTCACCAAAATCGTACCCATTTATATAAAAAGCAGGATTTTACGATTTCAACATTAGTAATAAATAATTTCGTCCGCCACGAGTGGTTTGAGGTTGTGGAGGTTGGCGTCAAGCCTCGTGGCTTAGCTCGTGAGAATGGGCAGCTCATGGCATGGGCATTGGGCAGTCGGGTTTTCTCGATGGTACTAAAAACGTCCCGCGTGAACTGGGATCGGACTCCAAATTCCCCAAATGTTTTTGCGCTTTTTTTCAACCTAGCCAAGAAGTTTGGAGAGCCATCCGCTAGAACACTCCAGAAGTCGTTTCGAAGGGGATGTACCTCCCGACTCAGATCCTCTTGCGCCATCTCTCCATCCTTTCCACCTTTCCCTGCGAGTGTGTTCTTACGCATCTCCAAGTACATTAATAATCCGCACCGAGAGTCTTCGACTTCGTTCCTCGGTGCGATCCCACGGTCGGCCGTCGACGCACAATTGCACACGGTGGGTCGTGCGAAGCACTGAAGAGCTGAACTCACTGCAAGTCCCTTTTTCCCCGTTCCGATCAGGTGATGATTCTCCCGTCTACCTCGGAGGTGAGACACGGAGTAGCATTCGGTTGTGTTTGTTTCCGATGCGCGCAATTTCTCATAGAATGGAGGAAGGGCGGGGAGGGTTGGATTTTACAAGAGGAAGGGGCAACTCTCTTTCTGGATTCGTGTGTACACAATGAAGCTTAGATGTGAGAGGAGGGCGGAGCGAAACGACTGACTCTGGGCTTATAAAAAGGTGTGGCGTCAGTAAAGGAGATCACAAGAAGCGGCGGAACAGGATTGCCAATCGCTCTATTCGTTTGAAACGCACCCTTCCTTCCGCACCTTCATTCCTAGCGCATAGGCATCAGCTTTTCAGCAGTAATCAATTTAGATGATGCTCTCAGACCTCACTTGGTGGAATTCCTTGATATCAGGGAAAGAAGAAGTAACTCTGCAATTCCACATGATAATTGATTTATTAGATTTAAAAATAAAAAAATACGACCGGTTTCGCCGGAGAGCAGCATCTTCAGGTGATGGCTCACTGGTTGGATGGATCTTCAGAGCAATATCTCTCTAATCTCTGCGGTGAAGCCGATCATGTATTTTTTCAAAAATTTTCAATTCAAAATATCAATTTCCATGTGGAAGTGCAGAGTTACTTCTATCCCTGACAGTAATCAATTTACCAATCCCTCAATACATTCTTTTTTAAGCAAACCATTATTCCAACACAAGTACGAATGTACCTAATCATCTTTTAGTCAATTCCTCCTTCCATTAATGATTTCAGTAGCCAATTGTTTCTCATAATGTGTCCTTTAAGCACACCTCCTCCTCTTTAGATGAAAATGCATTAACCATACGCCTTCCCAAGCTCTTCGTCCGACCCCTTCATTAATGATTCCTGATGTCCAATTTATCATCACTCTTCACTTTTTATTCCTTCTTATATTTTTCGGTCTGTTTCCGCTACCGTTCAAGCTTCAGTACCTTATTAGAGCATTTCCCAAGCATATATTTCAATTATGTGCTTTCAGTCTTCCAAATTTATGTTGATAGCTGTCAGTTTATTTTTCTCCAGATAGAAATCCTTCTTAGTGACAACGGATTCCACTATATAACTATATAAACTATAGGTGGCTTGTTAGTTCTGAGAAAATAAAAGAATCCTCTGATATCTGAATCAAAGCGATATTCACTATCAAAAATATAACAGACTTAGGAATAGATTGCCACTCTAGTAAAATTGGTAACTATTAAATAACACCTACCATCAATTTATTTCCTGGTGGATAGAGAAGTCCAGTGAGTATAACGCTGTGAATTTGAACTAGACTTCCAGTTTCAAATCCGAGTGAAACTTCTTTGAGTGTAAGATTAAGATGTAATATCATGAAATCCATTAATTCCAGGAAACTTTAGATAGAAAAGTACCACATTCCCTCCTACATTGCACCACTCTATATGTTTCAATAAAAGTGTACTCGAAATCTTTTGTAAAGTGATCTCATTCTTCATTTATTCAATTAAACTTTTGCCACGCATTCTTTAGCGTGATTGAAATTCTGTGTGTAATTACCTCACATTTAGTACGAATATTTGTATGAACATGTACTATTAAAAATCTTCGTTAAGGCATGCATCGCTATTTTATCATTAAAGTTGAATGTTTTTAAACATATTTGTCTTTTGATGCATGCAGCTCTGAGTCTTCCTTAGTTAAAACAGAGTCAGTCAAATTTACTAGTGACACTAGAAGAGTAATCTGCCGACAGCAGGTAATATAGCACTGGAAATGTTTTAATAAAGTATATGCCAACTTAGAGCATGCTACTATATGGCTTTGAAGCTGGGACAGTAAAAACAGCAGAGCAAATGAGATGAGAAGCAAGGGGTATATGGTGATACCGAAGAATGATGAAGGACGTAGGGAATCACTAACCAAGAAGTCTCACGAACAAATGGAGAGACAAACAAGCATAATGAAAACTATAAGATGAAAAAAGGCAAACTTTTTGGACCCATTTTGGAACAATACAGCCTAACAGACTTAGCAGCATAAAAAAATATTGGAAATAGAAATAAATGACAAGAAATATATGGGAAGACCAAGAATAGAATACATCAATCAAATAACTAAGGGCTCTATGTTAATTCTCATGTAGGAATGAAGCTGTTGACGGAGAGGAGAGTGGAATGGAGAGCTGCGTCAAACCAATCTTAGGATGGAAGACAACTGATGATGATATCTATTTAAATATACACTCCGGGATTTTTTTGAGGATGAATGTTAAGAAAAAGCTTATAATCAAAGTCCAGTCACTTGATGATCTTTTAAACTAAGCGAAAGACTAATGTTAAAGCCTATTTGATTTGTAAAAATTGATGTCCTATTACCTTGTAGAAGCTTCAAAGCATATTACGCTAATCTTAATGGATCCATATAAAAAGAGTCATATTTCAAGCAATAATTCGTGAGAATATCCATGAGTACGAGTATCCATACTCGTATGTCAAATATAATTCCTACAATAGCCTACACTAATAATCGTGGCCCTCAAAAACATTTTAAGGAAAACACATTGATACATGCTTTTTAAGAGAGCATTAGTTTGATCTAGCGAGTTAGTTCGTAAGTTTTGATTTGAGGCAAAACAATTGTCAATTTATTGAAAAACCTATTACCCGATGGGAGCTTCGATACAATCAATTACTTGTTAATTGGGTATTGAAAGTCATCGTATGCTTCATTCAAAAAGTAGGTCCACTAATAACAAAAATCCCCTCTAAATGATGTGTTGCATTATTATTGTCATTGCTACTGGACCTTACAAGTTTTCAAAGGAAATCGGTCTTACATTTCACAGCTAAATGCTTAAAACACGTATCATTCAATCAGAGTGAATTTGTAATTGATTGGTGTATTATTTGAACTTATTAACTTATCCTTATGAGTAGTATTATTTGATAGATTTTATTCAGCTTACTTCGCAACATGGTGTAAGAATTTGGAGTGCAAGAAAATGTATCTCAAACGTAAAATTTCCTCCGTTTTTAAAGGCATTTTAGACTTAGAATTTAGTTTTCAAATGCAAAATTTTATTTCATTATTACATTTAAAATCCGCCAAATTAGCTAAAAGTTATTCCAAGGGCGTCATTTATGTAAAAAGATATTTATTTTAATTCTCGGTAAAAATCAATAGGTAGGTCAATAACCATGCCAAGAAAAGAGTATTCCGTCTACTTTAAGCCAGAGGGATAAGCTTGACCGTTTTCATGTTTTCAAATATCAAATAAGATATTTTTCATATTGGTTTCTCATGAGATGTGAAACTGGCCAGTAAAAATTGCCATGAATCATAATAATAAATAATTTTAACCCTTTGCGGTCCAATTTTTTTTTGGAAGTCAAGTAGTCTGGTCCAAATGAATTTTTAGGAAAAAAGAAATAATTGACAGGATTGATTGTTTTCCTTTTAAATGTTCTTATTTTATTGTTTAAAGCTAAAATCCACTGGTCTATAATATTATGCATGTTCAATCAAAGAGGTTTTTTTTTTTTTTTTTTTTTTAAACTTCAACATTTTGCCTAGTGATGTCGAGCTCTACTCGACGTTGGACCTGATGCTAGCGCTAGGCCTCCACGTTGGACCGCAAAGGATTAATTGGGTTTACTTTTCCAATCGTGACAGAGGAAACAAAGTATCAAATGTAAATACGCAAATTATTCTATGAATTCGCCCGTGCCGATAAAGGTCGCTGTACTTTCGTCGGCCGGTGTCACAAGCAAGCTGCCCACCCTCTAGGGAACCGCACACCTGTGCCGGAGAAGGTAGGGGGAAGACCATTGGAACATGGGTGCAGTAGAAAAAGAGCTAAACAGTTAGGGTAGGAGAAAATCCCAGGGTTTAAGGCGGAAAAAGGTGGGTAAACGTGCAAAAAACACCGGCATCGAAAAATGTCGATATTTATTGTTGAAGGGCATCCCTTTGCGTACAACGCCTTTCATGTCTTGCGATTCTCGTCGGGCAGATGCCCTAGTTTCTCGGTTTTGAGGCGAAGCATGCTTTTATTTGTATGCTTTTCCGCTATTATGGTTAGGTGCTTAGGTTATGTAGTGGCTGATAATAATGGTTAAAGGATGGATTTCATGCTCCAGAAAGACATTGAAGTGTAGTGATTCCTCATCCCTTATATCTCATATATCAGTGTCAGGAAGACATGACTATAGGAAGGGATAGCTGTAGTCCAAACTCAATGTCTTTTTGTGATATCATCTCACTCTGTCTATATTAAGCTCTATGTATGAAATAAATCTGATCTATGAGATTGATGCTAACTTCACGGTCTGTCTGCTGATTTTTATAATAGTATTCAGCATCTTGCCTATTTTATGCTTTTCACTTTTGTATTTTTTTAAATTACAGTACGAATTTTTGTCTCATCATTCCTCGAGTGGAGGTTCAATCGAGTTATTTCACTTACTGGTCAACGTAAAATAACTCAACAAAGTAGAACTGGACAGTATACGCTCTTTAAAGTTAATAATTAAGAGTTATTTGCATTGAAATATATCTGACTTATATGAAAAAAGTGTCTGTTATTTAACAACATGACAGAGTGTGTCACTTTGAAATACCTGTGTCACTCATACTATAGAACTCTTGCCTTTTTCTGGAAATTCTGAAGCTACCAATCATTTTGCTAACTCCTGGGCGTAATTGATGTTCTTGAAAAGATTTTACAATTAGTTATTTTTATGCATGGTATGATTAGATTAAAGGTGTTAACAGTCGGTTATTTCTAATTCTCAACTTCTATGTGGTACATTAGTTCATGAGAAATCATTGAGTTAAAAAAATATTCAAATTTTTTTACGGGAGCAATCAATATCCATTTAGTCTACCGCATTTATGCTCTTAGCTATGCTGTAGTTATTCTCTTAGACGCATTAACGGTTTTATCATAGAAAGAACAATGTAGTTCCTATAAAGTTAAAACATCTCACCATCAGCGAATATTTTATTTGTACGTTCAAAGCAATAAATCATTTTTCACATTTGAATAGCTGTGCCTTAGCTTCCGGGAATCGTAATTAGGTAATTGGCATGGTTCAAAATGAGCCAATTTAAACCATGACGTTAGTAGGCTGGAAAAATACGGGCAATTTAAGAGTCGCAGAAAGTAGGGAGAGATATCTATTTGCTCTTTTTTATCTCCTTACCTCCACGGAAGTCGCAGCCTACTCCAATAACATAGATAGCGGAAAGCCCTCTTCGTGAACAAAATGTCTTTCATACATACCATGAAAGTGGGTCATTTATAAATAGACTCTGCTACAAACAATCAAGAATGAACACTGAATCAAGCTGCATGATTTTCGAGAAAAAGTATGCCCGAGAGAATAAACTGCATGCATAAATAATTATACAAACACAACAATTATATGGCATTGACCAATTAGTGATCTTAACGTTAAAATATAATGCACTCTCAGCATTATTAGCCTTTCCTTTCACAGTGACGGGTTTATATAATAATGAAGCAGGTCAAATTCGTTTCAAAATATTCACTTTTTTTTGCTCAGTCATGTTAATATACAAGCTTCACTTCAATTCATGGCTGTTTTTTTATTGCATCACTGCATGACTCGGAAGTCTGTGTCATTAATCCATCATCATTGGCTCCAAAATATCTTAAAAGTACCCTATATTGTGGGTTGTTGATCACCACAGAATCGTGATATAACAAGATTTCTGTGTGACCCGTAAGACAACGAATTTTTTTTATTATTCCATCTCGGACAAATTGTTAGAAAGACAATCATTCAAAAATTTAGAAGAATATGAATCAACGCGTTTGAATGTTAGCATAAGTATGTTTTGCCACTTAATTCCTGTGCGATTGAAGCAGTATTTTTCATACATTTTAATATTTACAGTAATGCTTTATTCACTGCTTGCCCTCAGGTATATTTATCAATGAAAGACACTACTTTCGAAATTCCGATTTTTTTCCAACCAGCAGTTGTCACATGTGTGCTTCAAAGAGTGCTCTTGCTCTACCTCCTTCAAAGAGGCAACCACCCAAAGGTTTTCTTCCCCCAGTGCCATTCCACTCTTTAGTTTTTTTTGTCGACAGCCCTGTTCACCTAAAACTCAAATTCACACCCAGTTTAAACACGGGAGCGATAACCGCCTTCCCCTCTTGATACATCCTCGATGACATACCTCACTGAGTCTTCCCGGAAAATGCTTATGACTCAATTGTCCCTCCAAACATAAAATATTTCTTTGAAATGTTTTCTCTCATAGCTAATGAGCATATAAAGGAACAAAAAATCAAGCCCAATCATGCAGATTTATGCCTCTAATGAAGATGTGGGAAACCATTTTACGTAAAATTCCGTGATTTCAGAGTTACAAGTTTGCGACATAACCTCATGCTCCTTTGGAAGCCCAAGGGATATAGCATGGGTTATTTATAATTTAATCTGTTGTTATATTAAGAAAAAACGATGGTGCATGCATTCAATTTTGGTATTTTAACGTAAAAAATTGCTTGAAGTTCCTTTTGAAGGCTTTCACATTGGGATGCTAATACCAGGAAGACGTCTTGTAAATAAATAATAAATATTAATTCCTTAACGAAATAAATTAATTTCAAATGTATACCTATCAAGTTCAGAAAAAAGTAAAAATATATGAGTAAAACAGTGTTAATAAATATGTGTGCTTTTTCAACTTTAATTTTGATTTCGGCATCATATCTAGTTATCTTTTGTTAACAGATAATTCACCAAGGTTTACAGTCCGATTTCTTAGCTAATCCTGAGGAAGGCTTAGCAATTAAAACTACTTTTTATTTTCTATTTATTGATAACATCCGTGGGTGTAGCTCAGTACTTTAGTATTTCACTCATTTGTCCAGATTCCTGAACTTACAGAACAAAGGTAACTCTTAAAACCGGCATCTACTTTTTCCAGCAATCATGTGCTGCATGTATCACATTGAGCCCATTTCTTTATTGAATTAATAGTATCCTTCAAACTTGTCAAAGGGAATCGCTCTCTTTCCCGTCAGCGAGAGAGTAACAACCTTACCGCGGGTGATACCTCGCCTACCATTAACGCCCATACCCCAGTCACGATAGGGAAGCCACTGCTGTCGCATCAAAACTTTTTATTCATATTCTTCCTCCAGAGAGAATTCGAGGAAGACAGCTGTCCCATCAGAGACGCCGTCCACCGTGACCCGACCACTCTTCTAATAATGGGTGTGGTCCGACCCTTCTAAGCGGAATAGGATAGAACTAAGGACCGCGATGAGGTAAAAGTAGGTAGCCCCTACCACTGTCTCAACCCCCTTCAACACACCCTTTTGCCCTCCGCCCGGTCGAGTTAAAGAATTAAAAAAGTCGCGCCCTCCTTACCAGAGGCCAAGAGACAAAAAAAAGAGAGGGACTGATTTAAAAGCGTCTGGCGGGTAGGTGGGGTTGGGAGGGACTCCGTGGCCAGCCACACCCTTCCCCGCGGCAGACCCTTCGGATGGGGACGCGGGGAAGATAGTGAAAGGGTTGCGCGAAAGGTTATACTCTTGAAGGACGTGAAAGAGACCAAAGGGATCTTGCCTCTCCCTACCACCTACCCCTCGCCGCACCTTTCCCCTCCCCCTTCCCACCAAAGGTTCGCGGGCCGTTGCCGGGGCAGTGGGGTCGGGCCGCGTGAGACAATAGACTCTGACCCCGGGAAAGACAAAAAAATTAAAAGTGGGCGAGAAAATGAGATCCGACTGAATAGGATGGAAGCAGGAGGGCAGGGGGGGTTGAAGGTTAGGGAAACAGACTGAAAGAGAACCTTGAGTCCCTTACGGTACACTGAGGGCAATCTTTATCCTCGTTTTTTTGTTTCACTCCTGCGTGCTTGATGAAGGGTGTGGTCCGGGTGCCCTGAAATGAGTGAGGGTCGTTCCCTGTGTGGGCATCACTTCCGTGGGAAAAAGTGTCTCTCCCGGGGCAGGGTGGTAATTGTCAGCGGGGACGAGTCGTCCGATCTCCGCCCCGGTTGCGAGGCTTTTTGCGCACGGTTTCCTAAGAGGATGGATAATCATCCTCCTCAAGAGTGGGGCTTCAAATTACCCACGAAACGTGCGTCCTTTATCTCAAGCTCAGGGGCCGGTTAAGGGCATCTCCTTACGCAGACGCATCTCTAAAGTAAAACTGACATTTACATTATCATAATTTCATGCATTAACGTTTTAGGAGGTTTCATTCAAATAATGGTAATTTTTCAAATTAAAAAAAGATATTGTTGCTGTAACTTGCTGTAATATAACTGCAAAATGACCTCATTTTCACAGCGTATTTATGACTCACGAATAATTTTAAAACCCTCCTAAGGGACAGGTAGTGTCTTTCCAAATGTTTTTCCCACCAGTGCACTAGCGCAAGTTGTTTGGAAACTTATTTTTCCTATATAAACCTTTTTTTAATTGAGTATATGTATGCAATACATGCTCTAGGTATTTAAGTTTAACGTCCCTTTCCGGAAAGATATTGTACTGATATATAGTATGTCATGTAAAGTCAGAGCTGACAGCACTTGGGACGGACTGGAGGATCACCCATCCAAATGCGAGCAGAGGTCAAAGGGGACTAACGAGCGTGATCGAGTTGTTGAAGGCTGTTGCCCTCTCCACTACAAGATAAATGTTGAATACAGAAGTAATATATTATGTGAAGGTACTTCATGGATACTTGAATAAAGAATTATATGAGAATTTTTTTAGGAATGATATACTATTCTAATGAACAGAAATGTATAGCATGCACATCCAAATAGGCTTATTCCCTTTCCGCTTAGCGTAAAGATGAAAGCCACGAATTGTTTTGATTTTCAAAAGTTATTTTAAGTAATTAAAAATACAGAAACCAGAATAAGAATTGGTAAAAATCGAGTTTAATCCCTTATCCCGAAGGGAGTTATGCTAATCAAAATATGCTTCCTTGTATCGAAAATATGTCAAACACATCACCATTTCTATCACCTCTTTCCACGTTCACAGTAATTCATTTAGAAAATATGATAGCTAAAAAAATAACATTTTGCATTTCCTGCTTAGCCAATGGAACAAAGCAAATTATTAAAACTGTAAGCAACCAGATGTTTTATTATAGCGTACTTGGTGCCATTTAAAGATTGTAGCATTCACAAAGTCATTCGGGAATTTTTTAAATTTTAATTGATGTATATGTAGATATGTTTTTATTATTTTTTTAATTATGTAACTACTCCGCAACCCTTCACTAGGTGATTATCCAAGGATTTGTGAGATTTAACTCACCCCTATTCTTCAAGGTACGACTATCTGTTCTCTTATAATAATATGCGTCTTATAATGTTTGTCTTCGAGGTTGGATTTGTCAAGCAGAGATGGAAAGGAAAGTGAGAAATTACTCGTTTGAGGAACGATCACTGAGCAGTGAGCAGTAACATGATAAGCCACTTTCTCGGCAAGCGCACTAGGTACAACTAAGAGGTTACCGCATGGTTTTACGACCCATCTCATTCACTCCGAATTCGAAAATTCGAATGACTCTCTCCAACTACATATGCTCGAATGATTCCAACCACCTCGTAAACATGAATTTGCGGCCAAAAAGAACAATGTGACTTCTCGCTGCTAAACTCAGTTTGAGAGGCGGCTCGCGCTCTTCACTTTGACTCGCCGAGGAATTGAAGCTGAAATTTACGGCCCTTTAAGCATCCGGCCGAGTGCGAGTTTAAGAACCCATTCCCAGATCGTGAAGCGTCTTGACGTGCTAAGCCCTCTAGAAACGGCGTCCATCACGCTTCCCCCGCGCCCGCAGCGCCATCAGTCGGTGTGAGCGCACGGTTAAAGAGTTGAAGAGCGCGGCCCGAAAAGAGCGACGCTCAGCCACCGCGACCACCACCGTCGCGTCATGCCAATCGCCGATCGTCAATGATCCGAATAATAACGTCTTTTACGCGGCGAAGAAAGACAGCCAGGCCGTCTTGCTCTCCGCGCGTCTTGCATCTCAATGCGGAGGAAGACACCGATACGCGCACGCTTGATAGCGTACTTGTACATCTGCTCACCAACGGCGTCGCTTCCTTCAAAACTCGGCCGTAATTTACGGCGCCGTTGCAACCGCGACAGCGTACTCCGTGTACGCGTACGAGAAGGCAATAACTGCTCTCCTCCCGCAGTCCCGTCTCGTTGCCGATGCGTGCGAATGAAAGACATATATTTTTTTTAACGCGCTGCTGCCTCATATTCACCAGGGACGTGTCTTCGATTCCACTACCATCCCCCTACTCCTCTTCCATCCTCATTTTTCCAGAGTGCTTGTTTGAGCGAGCGAGACGAGGTGACGTCTAAAGGATGATTTAAGGATCCTAAGAACCAGCGAGGAGACAAAGGGAGTGCGATACACGGCCGAGGTTTGGGAGGAGGAGTAGGCTCGCTCGCTGTCTACACACGCGTAGCTCTGCACGCAACGGACCCGCGGTGACGTGGGGTGGGCCTCACGAGGGGTGGGGGCGATGTAGAATCGTAAATGAGTCAGGGGGTTGGGGGTGGATAGGAGACGTGGGGGGGTTAGGTGTGAGGGAGTGGTTAGCTGAGGACACTGAGCACGAAAAGAAACCCAGCGGTGCAAACTTAATCATCTTCACGACATCTTCCTGACTTGCCTCTCTCTAAATTCCTTCACCCTTTCCCTTAACACAGCTTGCGCAATTTGTATTGTGAGCACCTGCCCATTATTTCCAGCCTCTACGTCTCTTATGCATTCCCATGAGTTATTAAACGATATATATCTTCATCCTGGCGAGGATGAAGGCATCACATAAATGGAATAGTGCATTTTATTACGGAAAATTCTTCGTTTCTAGCATTTGCGAAAGGCATAACGCATGGAACTTATAGTATGATTTCGAATTATAAAAGAGCATGTGTCGAAGACGGAGTTTTATTCAAGAGATTCAAGAAATAAGTCTTTATTATATGATTTCGATTGGGTCTTTTGGATGGTGAAGACTCTATCCTCTACTCCAGTCAATGCAAACACTCATTCATTTAAATTTGATTGTTTCAGGCTTGACTTGGAAAAGCACAAAGTTTATTATTCAAATGGATATTCATTCATTCACTTATCAAATGGGCACACGATATCATGTCCTCAGTATCCTAATTTTTCTCATTAACCAATTATCCATTTTTCCTTATTCATTTTTATCACATAAACTGAAAGCTCACTAAATTGTTGATAGACCTTCAGTTTCATACATTTGTTCACCTTTATTTCTCTTTGGCTAAGTAGTAATATGTCAATTTAAGGCGGATAAATACCAACTATGGCTAAATATTTAGCGGGTAATATGCAAAGAAAACAATCAACTAAAGCCTTCAATTTTTATGAAAACTTTTAATGCACCAAGCATTGGATTTGCACAGCTATAGTGCTATGAAACACGTAGGCAAGAAATATAACTTTTAACTAAATATGTTTGCAGATAGCCTAGGATTCAGCTGGATAAGTGAATAGATGTAAAATTGGAGAGACTAATATACCTGGTTCTGTTTTCATATATCATTAATAGGAAGTATATTTTTGTGGAAGAAAGAGTCCAGAAATGATTTTACCGCTTCAGAGTCTACCTAACTATGTAAATGAATTTATCGATCAATTTTTCAGGTAAATTGCAGATGTAAACGGTCTTGATAAGAGCCTTTTGCGCTGTCATAGTTTTGAGCTATTTTTGTCTTGAAACGAATCGGAAGTAATAACGAGATTCATGAGAATGCACCCTGCATAACCCATTTTGGTTTCTCATATCATTGCGTATTTATTACCCTCGAAAGTAAACGATGCCTTCTTAGTGACCTAATTGGGGGCATCGGAATAAAGTGCCTTAACTCGTACCGTATTGCTTCAGATTCATTTTAAATATACTCCATGGAGTCAAAGTATCTCGAGCAGACTCATTTTTTTTATCGAGTAAATAGTTTCTATTTTTCCTAAAGGTGATGAAAAATAATTCTTAAAAACGGTCCAATGGCATATACTTTGTCATAAGCGAGCTGAGACTTGTTGCTGATGGCTGGACTGGCTGAAGGGTATGGAAAGTATATGAAGGAGTTAAGCATGAATCCTGGTCATTGGAAAATTTCCAAGGACACTCCCCAACTTGCGTACTCTATGGATTTCATCTCTGTGCAGTAGAGTCAGCCGCTTTATACTCTAGGATTACGATATACTTGTAGTATACTTAGGAACATGATGGTTTGACGCCGGATTTACTGTATAGTTATAGTCGTAAACCATTCATCTATTTTAAAAGTAACCATCCTAAAAGTAACCAAAGTGTTCCTGGTTAAGAAATGAATTTAAGACATGGGTAAACGAGAAATGAAGATAGATTTTAAAGGACGAAGTAAAATACAAAGTATTTCCATAAGTAAGAAAGAAGGAGAAAAAACTCGGTATTTTAAAATCATGATTAGTCCCTGAAATCTTTGGAAGATGGTAAATCATAATATGAGTAAGAGTTGAAGGATTTTAGAAAGAAGATCATGCGCGAGTGTCTATGGCATACTGCTGTAGCTTGGAAATAGCCTCCTAATAGCCTCGTATTACTCCATGAATTGATACAGTGAAAGTATTTCACGTTTTTAGGAGTAGTTACCATGCATTTTGTTGAAAAGAAGGATTCCGGAAAACTAAAGTTAAAAACAAAGAAGTACCTACTACCCACAACTAGTTTCATTAAGTATGTAGGTATATTCGTATTCGTATCGTGTGGAGTAGAAGGTTGCCTGAGAGTTGTGGCCAAGGGATTGATACTTTCCATTCCATCTTTCCTATAGCCATGCACACACGCATCTTGCTGTCACCTTCCCTATCTTTCTTCCCTACATCTTTCTTTTCATACTACCTTTCTTAAACTGTCTCCACTTCGACAGTGAGACTAACCGAGTAACCATTACGTCAAATGTAAGTTCGACTCTAAACGCTCTCCTCCGAGCGATTCCCTGCGAGGAAACTCTCTCGCCACTTCCATGCCTCGCTCCCCCCCCCCCCCCCAGCAGTCCTTTCCCATCCAGACTCACTTCAATGCTACTCCAGCCTCCCTCCGACCCCTCCCCCCCCCTGCCGCCGCATGTCCCATTCACACAATCACTTCCATTCGCTCCCTTCCACAGCGCCTCAGCTTCCCAGCTCCACCCTCTTCTCGACCACCCCACCTCTCCCTCCCGCCTCCTACCTCCTCCCCTGCCCATTCCCGCTTACTTACTTGTTAGCCCTACCTCGGCCCTTCAGGGCATTTCACAGCAACGCTACAGGCATTCTCAAACTCGCAACTACTCAAGAGTTTATCAACTTTGGTTCGTCTGATGTTGATTCTTTTTCATATAATTCCTCTTCATCACCTCTTATTTTGCAGTTATTTTTTTTCTCTTTCAGGAGATATAGATCCATTATTGTTTAATTTGTTTTAATTATCTTTGCCAACGTTTCACATTTTCATACATATGCTTCTTCTCAGGCTCAGTCTTCTAGGGTTCAGAGAGAGTTCCTTAATTTATTGTTTAATGTTACCTTGATTGCGAACATGCATTAACTAACAGCGAAGTAATTATTAAACAATAAATTCAGGTGAAACTCTCTCTGAACCCTGAAGAAGCATGCATAAAAATGCAAAACGTCGGTCAAGATAAATAAAATAATTTAAACATCTCCAGAAAGAGAAAAAAATTATTTTTATTTTTTCATATTTCCTTCCTTAATCCGTGACCTTAAATCCGATTACAAAAAGGTACATCATTTCTTTTGATGGTTGATTATATTCGTACTCATATGCCCCTCCTTCCATAACATTTTTCTGAATTGGTTTGTAATCAACCACAGCCGAATGAAATGACATTAAATTTGGTAAAGAATTCGTGAGGATTCTGCATCAAATTAGATACCTTCTGGGCTATAAGGTTAATTTTCTTGGGCCGCAGATATCCTTTCTTTTGTAAAAACGTTCTGAGACTCTGTCATGTACTACACTTAAACCATCAAGGAAACGTTATGTTCCTATGAATTCTTTGAAACTTTTTGAATAAACTCTATTCAATTATTTCTGTTATCCCTCGAAGTTACCATTTTTCTCCAGCTTATCGCTCACTTCCTTGCTCGTAATACTTTTTCTCCTCTTTCCTTTACTCGTTCTTCTGTCTAAAGTTATCGTATCGTATTATTTTTATTTTTATAAATATTAATAATTACTATTATATACCTTTTGGAGTCGAGATATCAAAAATTAATTCGGAATGGGCATCTATAGACGAGATAGATATGTTACCGAAGTATTAATTACGCTAATCTCAGTATTCTTATCAATTAACGGCCAAGTTAACTGTATTACATTAGATGGGCATAACAAATTCTCGGAATTTTCTGAGTGAAAAGGTGGATTTACTATACAAGGGCTCAAATTCACGTTATCATAACCTTCTTATCAACTGATGAGAATTCAATTGTGGTCTATCCTATAGTTACGACTCAGCCTAGTGAGGTCGTGCCTTAGCGTAAAGAAGACTTTTCAGGCTTTACCATGTCACCTCAGCTCCTAATCCACTGAGAGTGCTGAATTATCAGTCAAAATCCCCTGTTAAACTCTCAAGTTGAGCGACCAATGCGTGAATTCATGCCTTGGGCCGGTAAATACCCAATGTGTACGCTCACGGCGCAACAACATAGTTTGTCTATAAGTACGGTCGATGTGTGGATACATAAGCACGCCGTCGAATCCTTTCGGACAAGCATTAAGGTGCTTAAATTTGAAAAGCCCAAGTAGTGGCCCCATTTCTCTATTAACCAAACTGTCTGTTTCAGAGAAATTAAATGATTCGTATACCTACCAATATGTTTAAAATTAAATACTGTTATTTTTTAGTTGCCATGGAATTCTACTCGGCATTGGCAAAGTAGCATCTATGCGTTTTACGTCTCCCTCGTAAATCCGTAGCGTCCTGGAAGGTCAACTGTCTAAACAGGTATACTTTTCCTTCATTGGTTTCTGCATGTAATTATGGGATTGGATTCTCTACTTTCCAGTAAGAGGGACAAACAAATGAACTTTTTTTTTAATTGTTAAGGAATGGTTATTTGAGAACAAGGAGGTGGAATGTTCGTTTAAAAGGAATGAGATAAGGTCTTCTGTTTGGATAGAGTGACGATACTTGCGTTATTTTATTTTTTATTGTTCTTATCATACTTGCTTGTAATAAATACACTTTAGATTCATTTCCTGCAATAAGGCTCATGTTATATTATTTATGTATAACAATTAAATAAAACTATAACTATATTTGTAAATTGCAGTGATTCTAATCAGACTCTGCTGTGTGTTACTGCATTATCAATATTTTTTCTATTTTCATTTTCTTGTTGTTTGTATTTTTGTAAAGCCATTTTTAATTTTCGGCACAGTGACTGATTTATATTGTTTTCTACATTGATGTAATATTGTAAGACAAAGAAGAGTCAGTTAACATCAAACAGGATGTTATCCTAAGTGGAACCTATGTCCCTCGTTTTGAATTCTTATAATTTTTTAACGTTTTGTGTATGAGCTTATACGAGGAACAAATAAATAAATGAAACAAGTAAATCAAAATTGAAACTCTCTGCACAAATTTGAGAAAGGAGTGATTTTATATGTAGTGAACTTGTTATTTAATGGGTCACACACCTTAACTATTTTATTAAAAAATAACTCCTGACATGAGACCATGCCTAGTAAGGAGTGACATGAGAAACGATCACCAGAAAACCAATTTGTAACACTTATCCAACGAGTCTCGCACTTTATCATCAGTAATGCTCAACACAGCTTGTCCTCAAATCCTCGGGTTCTCCTTCCGTTATCCCCTGCTGAACGTTCAAGCGGTTCCCCCCCAGTCCCCCGGCCGCCGACGACAAGACCCAAGGGATGGACGCCGATTCCCTGACGGCGAGGCGAGACTCGGCCGGGAGAGAGCAACAAGGGATCGGCAGATGTGCATCCGCCTTCCCGGAAAAAAGGTACTCGGGTCCCGCGAGGCCTTCTCCGAGGTCCTTGCATCTCCGATTGCGAGCATGGATCCTTCTGAGATGGTCCGATGGTTGGCAATTGAGCGGGAAGGAAGGAATCACGGATCTCTGGGCGAACACCTGCAGCCTTAAGAGCATCCACGCCCCGCATCTTCCAGCTGCATTTTCCCACTTTTCCAACAGCCAAAGCCCAAAAACGTTTCTTGTTTGATGACACGTAACTTCTTTTCTCCGAGCGATTGAAATTCTCACTCAGATTTCACGTTTGAAATGACGTAAATATACAAAACCACTGAAAAATTGGTAGGAAAAGTTATGCGGAGATCTAGTAACGAAGACTTATTTGATAAATGTTTTTAATGGTAATGCATTAATTGCTACGTGAATAATTCTATATGGATATGAAAATCGACAACATTTAGCTAGTGAACGATTTACCTTGTTCCTGTATTATGATATACAGATGAGTTTTTAGAATGATTTTGAAATGTGCTGAAAAATCCTGTAGTATTTTTAACCTTATTTAAATAAATTTAGCTATTATAGAGAGCCGCGAACTATTAGTCAATTCAAAATTGAAATAATCCACTAATGAACGAAGAACGGTTCATAAAATAATAACTGGAGACGGTTCGTCTATTGATACTAAAAAAAACGTAGGCTTTGTGGTACCAAACGGCCCCGCGATATAAATATCTTCGAGCACAATTTGACGCATCTGAAAATATGCTTACGTATGCCGGAAAAAGGCGCTTATGTTTATCTTAATTACCGTCCAATTATTATACGCATGTTATAATTAACTGACTGTATTCAATTAATCATGAGTATTGATTGCTTTTGATTGGCCAATGAGGTGCTTTTATAATCCTCTGTAGAGAGCGTGTGAGCATGTTGAATATGGAAACATACTGCCTTTATGTGATTGAAGTAAATATCAAGTTATTCTGGTATGGCTATTTCACCTTTTCATTAGATTAAATGCCAATGAATCCACATCCACAAAAATAATGTATTCTTTCCATCCACGGTTTTATTTAGGCGACGATATTTTTCTGCTGAAAGTTCTTTTATTGATTTAGCCGTTGAGTTGACACGGAGAGGAACATGCATCCCATTTTCCAGGGGTTCCACTATAAATGATCATCATCACCCGTCAATAATCCCAAGGTTGGTTTGCTGCAGCTCTCCAATTTACTCTCCGATCAGCCAACCGCTCCATTCCGACATAAGTCTTCACTTTGATTACCCTCATAAGTTGTCGGGTGTATACAATTCTTGGTCTCCCTCTGCAATTCTTATCATCCAGTTCTCCTTCAATTATTTTTTTCAATAAGCCATCGTGTTGCAGCATTTGTTCAGTGAGTATGTCCCTTCTCCCAGAGTTTTCATTATATTTATATATTTTCTCGCCAACTCTTTGTAGAACTTCTTCGATGACGCCAAATATCCTTTGCTTCCAATTTCTTTTGCTCTGCAGCCGTCGTTGTCCATATGGCTTATGGCTTTACTGCCATACAAGCGCTTTTCAAATATATGTATATCTATAAAACGCCTCCTTACTTCCAGGCTTCTGATATTAGCATTAAAAGACTCATCTTTTGGCAGAATAACTTCTTTGCTTGGGCTATTCAGCTCATGATATACTTCTTTCCTCTTCTTTCTTTAGTGATTTTACTTCCCAAATAGCAATATCCTTCCGATGTATGATTTTAGGTTTTCCCGGCAAATGATGCTGATGAGTTGTTCTCGGGTTTCCCACCGGGTTAGGCTTTCCATGATTGCCGACGTTTCGGTAGGAGACTTTCCTGGCATTTTCATGGCTGTGGAGACTTTCCTGCCGAAACGTCGGCAATGATGGAAAGCCTAACCCGGTGGGAAACCCGAGAACAACTCATCGATATTCTTCCGTTTACGAATTTCGATTTGATTTCGATGCGGCTGTGTAATAGCAAAAGTAAATATGCAACAGAGTCATCCAACTTCTCGGAATGTAATGCTTTCGAGTGAATACGATTCGCTTCACGATGGGAACGTCTGACAACCTCCTCTCCCTCCCTCATCTGCGCCCCCCCCTTTCACCCCCTTCCTTCTCCACCTCTTGTGGACTGGCAGCCCCACCCAAGCAATCCCTCCCACAAGTTTTTTATCCCACCCCACTCCCAACCTCTCTGCCGACCCAACCTCTCCCTCCGCCATCACCCAAGGTCATTCATTTTTTTTGTCCCGCGCTCACTCTGTTGCAAGAAAAATTATTTCCCCACATTTTTCTTGCATCCTCATTGTTGCTTCCCACTCCTTTCCGCTGGACCTCCTCCTATAGATTTCCATCTTATCCACTTTCGCGTGTGCTACCCCTGGCACGCCACGAAGGAATGCTACGGAGTGAGAAACACTGACAGAGATCTACGGCCGAGTGAGCCCATAGTTCCCCATTAGTACAAGGGAAATCGCTTTCCTTCCCCCAAAGAGTTTTTCCATGTAGTTTATTTCTGAATATTTTTTCTTACATTTGCCATTCAGGGACAGATGATGAAAACAGTTGAATATAATTTAAATCTGATATCCGGAGAGTTATGACTTGCAAGGTGGCATAAAATGAGTCAGGGGCAATGCGTGGTGTAATGTCAGTCAAGAGGACTACTGCCATAATGATGGGAAGATATTTAACTCGAAATTTTTTATTATAATTCAGTGCTTATTAATGCAATAATCAGTGTGCAATCACGAAAAGTGCAACGGAAAAAGTGCAATGTAAAAAAATTAATTATAAATTGATTACATTTCAATGTCATTTATTCAATTTTTCCTTTTTATCATTATGTATTTTTTAACTGTTTATTTATTCTTCACCACATTGCCATCATAATAAAATGATAAAAATTAAAATGCATTATGATCAAAAATATAAAAATATTCATGCATTTAAAATTCCGGAAATATGAATAAAGAAAAGGCACCATCACTGGCAAACAACTTGCTAAAACTCTCAATTCTCAGATTGAGGCTGCAGTGAGCTAGTCACCCTAAATGTTATATCAGTCATTTATTAATACTTTGCCACAGATAATTTATGCACAGTGAGGGAAAAAGTCTGGGTCGAACAAAGAAATAATTCTAAAGGTATATAACCATTTCCGATAGAGGTTTATCTGCTGATCAAACATTTCTGAGGAAAGATTTGTCAATTCTTCATGTGCAGGGTTCCTTTGTTTCTCCGGCTGTTACATGCATATATGATACGTCGAGTATAAAAATGCACCGTCTTTCCGTCTGCCTCCGGGAGGGCGTCAAACGTCCGACCCGCCCTTCCCGGGCTCTGCCTCCACGCCCCGGACTCTGCCTCCTCCTTCCCCCTTCCCTCCTCCTCCTCACAGTCAATCCCATCCCACCAGCCAACCTCGCCCCCCCCCCCCCCCCCTCAACGCTCACTGTCCGCATACGTGTCCACATGCTCCCTCCCTCCCTCCCCCTCTCGCCATCAAAGCCCACCCCTTCCTCTCCTCTTCACTTTCACTGCGCTCTGTGCCTTACAGCGATGCTGGCCCTTCCGTCCACATGGAGGCGTCCATGCCCCTGCCAGACACAAAGGGGCGTCGCGATCACGTGGCTCTGCCGGGCATCCCCGAGTTCTCGGTCAAAGGACATCGGCATTTACATGTACGAGGAGAAACACATTGGAAGCCGTGAAGTCGTCCTCAACGGCACTCTCCTTTCCTTCCCCGACGCTCCCACATGCTCCTTCAAACGATGAATTCCGTAGTTTCCCTTTATTATTTCCGCAACCATTCTTAAGGATTCCATAAGTATTCTTCTTCCACCGGAAATCTATATCTGTCGTCTTTAGCCGCACGAATATAGGTTAACTGAAAGAGTATTTGTGAAATCCGTCGTTGGTAACCGGAGATGTAATTCAAGGTGGACGATTTTTCATCAATTGTATCGAACGATACTTGAAATAAGTAGATGGGAAAAATAGTGAAAATCCATTGTGACGCTCGCTGGAAGCTTATGGCATAAATCTCTCCCTTAGATATTTTTTATTCACGTTCAGCATTCGATTGTGGTCCATTATTCATCGCAACCTAATAGTTTTCCAGTAATTTTGGCCACTGATTTGGGTATTGTAATTTTATCATTGCTTAAAATTTCCTCCTTAATTGGAAATAATAGGTCTCTTAAAATATTCAACTTTTGTCTTTTGTGAAAGAGAAACATTCAATTGGTTTATATCTGAGTATGATTTTGGTAGGCATTTTTTCTTATTCTGCTTTGTGGCATGGCTTTCTTAATAGCATCTGATGCTTTCAAAATGATTTACCTCTTCTCTTTAATTAGCTAATTCGTATTGTCAAATCTCTGTATCACTAATATATCTTCGGAAAATAAGCGTAGTAAAAATATTGATTTTTTTCATCAAGGGCTGTGCTTCACCTATCTTAGCTTACTGATGGCGAATTTTTCAATTTACTTTTGACATGTTCGGTTTAGGAAGCAATTCTTTGGCTGTCACCAGGTTTAAAGCCTATGATAGCTATGCAGTTTGACTTGTATATATAACGATTACACTTAAAATTTCAGTGTTAACTTCAATGGATGGCGGACGTTTTGAGAGGCCAGGGCATGTTAAAACTGGTGATAGAGGGGAGAACGCTGGGGGCGCATGTAAGAGGAAGGAAGAAAATAAGAATTCTGGATGAAATAAGCAGAGATAGAGGGTATTTTAAAATGATGTTTTGGAGGGTTGGCTGGTTGATTAACCCTCCAAAACATCATTTTAATATAATTAAGTGGTCAAACCTAACTTTCGTCAAAGTAGAAGGTAGGTATAAGGAGTTTAAGGAGACCTGGTGACAAACTATGTATGGCAGGTGAAGTGAGATGATGTCCCAGAAATTGGGATGTAAGAAAATGACTGTCCAAAATCTTACCAATCAGCTGCTAAAATACCAAAATTAAATTAAAAAATCACCTTCAAAAAGGCGCAATTTAAAATAGCGATCTTCTGATATGATAATAAGCTGCTAAATGTAGTGACATTATTATATTGCCATCACTATTGAAAAATAGTATTTTTACGTCGGCCGTTGTTTTTTTGCAATGTCATTGTTTGGACAGGTTTGCATTTCGGTCGTATCCAGATATCTGTATTGCATATAGCATAATAATTCATATATACCACTGAGGATACTTTTGTAGGGCATCAGTGGTGTATTCCCTAATTCTCTTAATTGTTCCAGCAAATCATCAGAAAGGTCAAAATGGATAACTAATATTCAACGTTCATTAGGAAATGCCTGCAAGATATATTAGCAACAGATTTTGCATAAATATTCCGTAAAAGACTAGGCGTGAGTGAATGCCTTGAGTTGTCATGAATACATATGAAAATATTCTGTTGCTTTTCTTCGCAAATATGCCAGATTTCAGTCCCTTCTATCAACAAGTGTAACGTTTTTGTGAATATAAATTCCAAATCTGAACTCTCTTGCTTTTTTTCTCTCTCTCGGACAATTCTGGTGGCCCATACGCCCCTGCGATCCTGAGAAGCCATTGGCTTGTCAACAGGTTTATCAGGGGCTGAACCACCAGAACTTGACGGAAACACCCATGCCCTGGGCAAATGAAAAACCGACCCAGGCGGGACTCGAACCCGCGACCCTCGGATTAGCAGGCGAGGACTTTACCCCGTCGCCACCGGGGCCGGGCTTCGTATGGTTCATACCGGAACTTTGTATTTACCCAAATGAGAGAGTTATACTTCGTGTGATTGCATGAGTCCTCCCAAAAACTTGTAAGTCAATATATTCTTTTCAACGGCACTTCGAATCTTTATATTCCGTGAAATCGGATAAATTCTCCACTTTTATTTCATGATCTCGCCAACCTCTCGAAGCAAATATCCACCGATCTGCATTTTTAGTTTTCCGTTTTTATGAATAAGTTTGCTTTTATCTATCCTGAGTAAGGGAATTATAGTATCGTAAGGGAATTATAGTATAGTAAGGGAAGTATCGTCCTTTGACCTAAAAATCCAGAAAATCAGAAATTATAAGGAACTGAATCGAAAGCAAAACGAAAGGCAAACTAATATTTAGTAATTTCTTAGGAAATACAGAAAATATAGAAAGGAGAAAATAAACTTGTTATCCTACTGATACGCCTGGAGTCAAATTTGATGGTGTGAGGGATGCCGACAAGCTGACAGGAATTGTAAGTCTCATTTTCAAGGTCAAATGTCAAGCGAAGGTCGTAGGTTTCTTATCCCGTCTCAAGTATTTAAGTTGTGCTTCCAGTTAAGATCTCAGATAAGACGAAGATTAATGGGAATGTATTGAGAGCCAAAAAAACCAGTTTTCTTTTACTAGTGCGTCTTATTAAATATCTTATTTTCGCCATATTATGCCCGTTATGTTCCTATCCGATGACCCACCACATGACTCTTGGTCGAGTGAGAGCAGTGCACAAGGAAGAAGACTTGCACCACGACCCGATCTCCGCCACTTTCTTTCAGCACTCCCTCAGCCCCGAATCAAACGCAGACCACCTCCCCTCTTGTCAGCACCCGTCGTAGGCGATGCCTATCCATTTTACTTTTCCTATCCCTCCCCTTCCTCCCCCTTGACCCCCCCCCCCCTCCCTGACACCTCCGCCGCCCTCCGACGTCACGGCGACCGCGAGGCTCGAAAAACATGGACGATGGCCTTCCGCCCCTCCTCTTCCCCTCCCTCCCCCTCCAGCACACACCCTCCCTCCCCTTCTCATTCTACTCCCTCGGTGGTGCATTCGATCGGGACCCCTCTCCATTCCCCAACCCCCCTTCCTGGCCATTCTCCTTACAAAGAAGGGACGCAGCCACGTGCTCTGTGGGCTAGCTGCGCGCAGGCGCCCAGAGAGCGATTTGGCGGCAAGGTTTGACCACCGAAAACACCTTCGTCGTTATAGGGCGAACAGTTTTTCTTCATTAATTTTTGTTTTCTTTTCTTCCAAGCGAGGAACATGAGGCTGTCGGTGGGCACGCGGATTCCCTTGACCTTCAACTCTGACACCTCCCTAAGCGTCCCCTCAAGTCAAAGCGGAGTCAGCTGCCGAGATTGACTCATCAGTGGACTGCCGGGATTCATCAACCTCAGGGAGCTTGCCACGGCTTCGATCAAGGATTTCGACGTTTGTTACGTGTTTCAGCTCTCTCAGCTTAGCCAACCAACTACGACTGGCCGATTCAATATATTCATTTTCGCAATTGCGCCATCAACCTATTCTACCGCCGTCTTAATATCCTTCAGCACAGATTTTTTAATGGCTTGGAGCTATCAACCTCGGCAGGGACCGTTAAACATCACGTTCAGCATGCCATTCCGACTTAGCGCCTACACACCTCGCGGCTAATTGAGCCGGGTCGGGCGAGATATTTCAGCGTATCAACAAGACTTATCTATTCCGAAGGCAGAGCCGCCGACTGCGGTATCTCGTTTAAATGAGGTACACCTCCACCCAGCGGTCCACCCATTCCTGAGGCGAGGCGATTAATCTCGGCAAGTTGATTTATTCGCAATCCTTAATATTATTTTTCAACCCCTTTCCCTCATCGCGCTCCAGCTTCACTGAGAGTACTTCTGGCACAGATTTTATTTCATCCCTTTGAAACTCCCTCAGGCTACGGAGCAAGCCAGATCTGCGAGCACGATCTGGATGATTAGACCTAGAGCTCGGGATTCAGCAGGATATTCGAGCCATGCTAACATCTGCCTTTATGTGCCGCTTTTCCTTCGGAATCGGTTTCAAACCTAGCATTTATAACCCTACCGGCTCTTTAATATGGCCACTGCAGTCACCATTGGCACCCTCGGGAGTGATTTTATCTGTCTTCCAAATCGTTACTTTTATTAAATCATTCCTCCCTGATGGAGAGAAAAAATAAATTTCCCTTCTTATTCAAGCATTTCAATTATTTCGGTGTATTGCAATGAAATTACTTCTTCATTTAGAAGTATCAAGCTTCTACCCAGAAGGAAATTAACCCGTGATGGTATATATGGATCATGTTTTTGTCTTTACTGTTTGTACCTGAAGATGACGCCGCTGCGTTGAAACTAGTAGTACCGGAAAATAAATTGGTGGAATAAGACAAAGTTTTCCTTTCATTTATGAGAAAATAAAGTTGAACTTTTACGAAAAGAGAATATGTTCGAAAATAAACAGTGCATTTAATTCAAATTCCTAGGTGAGATGCAACTTTTCAGATGCCTTTCTGTAGCCTGCATCTTGCCCTATCACGTAGAGCAATAAGTACGACACTTCGGATGATTTTCACGTAGAAGCTTAATCAAGGAACATGCTTGTTTCCATTTCTGCACCTGAAATTTATTTCTATTCCGCCAGGCTAATAAATTGATAGTGAAAACCAAAGTTGTAACCGAACAAGGAGTTTAAAGCGTTCTTCCTTTCCTACCCAGCCGCCATTGGCAGTGCATCCGACTTACTGTTGCATGCCGAGGTGCATCCAGTCCACCATCTGCCTTGCGCCCTACTCAACTCATTCGGTCCCTGCTGTTGCATCTCTCGTGCGACCTCTCCCGCCTCCCCACCCCCCTTTTCCACCTCGTCCCCCTCACCCTCTCTCACTCCACCAGCTCGTACTCGCTGTCCCCTGCCCTCCAAAAAATCCCCACGGCCCAACTAGACCAGACCACACCACCGGCCCACGACCGCCGCACGTGGCTAGGCGACGGAAAAAAAGCGCAGAGGATCCCCGCGGGCTCGTCGGGTCGTCGACGTCGCCCACAACGTCCTTGTGCTCTGCTCCGTTGTGCACGCGTGGTGTTGAGCTCTCCTTACGATGATAACAAGCTGTGGAGATGAGTTGAGAGTCGGTTCAGCCCCGGAGGGATATGCAGAAGGGAGTGGTTATCATTTGTGTTCTTCTTTCTTTTTCCCTCATGTGCTCGAGAAGAAGAGGATGCGGATGAAGAAGAGGATGGTACGGGGAGGAAGAGGACTCTAAGCGGATGGATGCAGGAGCAAGAGGAGGAGAAATTCGAGCAACAGGCGGAGGAGGATGCAGTGCGGTGCACGTTGGTGGTGGGGGGGGGATTGAAGTGGGGAGGGAGGGTCAATTCGCAAAGGACTTGTTGTGTGTTTGTGTCTGTGTGAGTGCGTGAGAAGTGAGTGTTTGTGGGGTGAGATCTGGGCGTCTGGGGAGGAGGAGATGTGGATGCAGAGGAATGTGGGGAAGTGAAGGGTGGTGTGGAGTGGGGTTGAGACGGAGGAGGAGGAAGGAGGTGGGGGAGGCAGAGGAACCCGCTTCGCCCTTAATGGTTGGAGAGCAACCTCTTGGACCGAGATCAAGTGAATCGAGTTGACGCAACGGCGCTGCCTTTCGGGAACGAAAGTAAGCTCAATTATTATTATTTTCGCTAGTGGGTTTTTTTGTGCCTAGCTGCACTGTCCGAGCAATGAATCATGCAATCATTGGGCGTTCTCTTCTCTCACGGGTCCATTTCTCATTCCTGATTACTTCCCTCCTCACTAAAAAAAGGCTACTCTACCCTGTTAATTTATCCCCTTGGTTATTTCTGGCTCAGACAAAAGCATCGCTGCTAGTGACGCGGGACTTCCCAGAATTCGAAATTGGCGCGGTGACGTGGATAACCTCGCGAATCCCGAGAAACACCCCCTTCCGCCTCTTGTGATGATACGGTGACTCCTCTTTGGATCGTCGCTTGTTTCCTCCAACCGTTTCCTTCATTGGCTTTCTTTCTGCTCCCGCCTTCGTGGAGTATATACCCTAAATGCTAATCCACCGGCATCCTACCGAGTTTAGAATGCTCGAATACCGGTCCCCAGAGATTAAAAGCAATTGAGAATTTTCAATAGACTAGCGATGATTGATTGCCGATGGCTTGGCAAAATCTGTGCTTTTAGTATTCATACATATTCATTAAAAACAGATAATGATTCGATGCTCTTCCAATCAAGTCAAGTGTCTTGGTCAAGACCAAGACAATAATTATTGATGCTAAACGCTACTTTTTTGCACGGATTGCGATTTTGCACTTTTGAGTGCAGATTTAAATTGATATAGTGGAAAAACGTTTACACAGTGCAATATTATGTCATTTTATTGTACGTTTATAATGTTTTAAACGTACTGGAAATATTTCCTTATTGTTGTTGGAACCTTCAATATTTTCTTCAATTTTTCGGTCTTGCTTAAGTAAATTGTTTTCCAATTTATTTATTTTTTTTAATAGATAGTATTTTTAGATTATACTTAACTCACCACTAACTTTGCAGCACTAATTAAAGTACTTGATAACCATATGATCGTAGTGCAACCTTTTCAGTTCCATTGATTTTAGTTTTAGAATTGGCCAGCGCAAGGTTAAAATGAACTGTCATTTCTTCTGTAACTTAGGCATATTAAATAAAACTATGCCGCTTTAATTTTTAATTTTATTGGTATTTTTATATCATTTTGGATTTGTATTCTGAGATAAGTTGGGACATATCCACGTTTGGCGTAATTTTTTCGATCTTCATCGAACAAACACGATCTCTGACTCTCTGCACATCACATCTGACTGGCTGCACATGGAAGAGTTGATGCACATTATGGATTTGAGATCAGAAGATTCAAGCAATAATTAATTTAATACGGCTTAATTCCATTTACCGTTGGAGTTAAAATTGAAAGATGAAATAACATTCTCAATTAGGTACCTATGAAAAAAATTATTTGTCTGATTTTGAGTACTAAAAGACATTAAACGTCTTCCTAGGTTTGATTTGAGAGTATTATCAATTAATATATAAGAACCTTAAGAAGTAGTGCATTTGAAAATTTTCACCCAGCCTTCATGATATTTATGTAAGGCCCATGTATTTGTGCTGTCTGGTTAGATAATACCAATACATTTCTCTAACACCTATTGTGAAAGATTTTCCTCATTTTGATATCAACAATCTCGTATGTTCAACTGTATTGTGCGTTGAGAATTGCAGTCCTCTTACGAATATGAGAACCCATAAAGTGCATCGGTAGAGAAATGGAGTTTCTCAAAAGGTTGCTCTGAATTATTTAAGTTTCTAAATTTGGCTTGTAAAATAAGCAATGTTAAAATCACCATACTTTTGACTTACAATGGAACATTTGAAAAACCTGATCCTTATTATTACAATATGCACATAACATGAAAGACCAGATATGGTTAGCGTGCAACCCTGACAGAGACACACCACCATTTATATTCCCTCTATTCTAACTGTAATTATGACAGACATTTCAGCAATCATCAACGAGGTCAAAATCACCTTACAATTTTTTAAACTGTAGACATATTCTTTTCAGCATATACCTATCTATCAGTTAAAAATTAAGTTCAGACAAGGTCCAGATAAAATTATTTCGACCTCAAGTTCTCAGGTTTTATACGAAATCTCATTGACGCAAATAAGGAAAAGATTTTTATTTACAGTAACAATCAATCCAAAAAAGGTGGACATGTACGAAGTGTAATTTTACCGTAAACGTAATGTTACACATAGCAACAACATAAAAGTGCAGATAAAAATTCCTTAAGTAATAATTCTTACGCTATTCTCTATTTATTACGTGAAGACGAATATTCCGGCAACCTGTGGATTTATTTCCTTGGGTTGAATTTCAGGGAGCAACCCATTCTCACAGGGACAGTCTCAACCTCATATGCCTTCTCCGCCGTAGACTGAATAATGTTTTTCTTTTTTTAAATTCCCTTTTCTTTTTTAATCTTCAGCGTTGGCCTTGAGCGGCAACTATCCTCTCTCTCGAGAAAGAGCTACGCTAGGCAATTGCAAGGATATGGCGGGGTTGGGGGGGATGTGGGAGGGAGGCTCACGCACGGCGTCTCTCCCATCACGTCCCCTCCCACCTTCCGCCCCCCCACCACACACACACAAGGGGCCGGCCCCCAGACGGTCCCCATCCCCCTCGACTGTCTCTCTCGACCGCTGCAATTTTCAAATGGACCCCTTCGGGTCGAGGTGGAGGATAGACGCAATGGGTTGGCATGAATTTCCTTCTGGGGATGTCCGAGGGGTAGGTCGGGAGAAGTAGGAATTATTTAACCGCAAGTCGGATTGGGAAGGGCAGGACGTGTGCAGTCGTGGCTACTTGGAGAATGGGATCGGCGGTCAATTAGCGTGCGGACTCGCACCTCCCCAGCGACTAACAGCCGTTGTCGCACCAAAGGATGTGCACACATATTGTTTTAAAACTGCCAACCATGACAGCGGATGCTCAGATGATTATTTAGATTTCAAACTTTGATACCTTGAGGAATTTTGATTGAGACATTTCCCTAGTCATAATGGAGACCATATTCGAATTTTATTTTTTTATTTCAGCGTCTATGAGAACTATGAAGTAAATATTGTAAAATTAATAGCGCAAAAATATAGTTATATACGACAAATATTATCAGTAATAAAATTAATATATCTGAATAAGTTTCTAACTTGACTCATTTTTTCGCGCCGGATGATGTAAACACCTTCACAACAGAAAGTTTTTGGCGATACTGTAAAAATTACTGCGGTGAGTAGTTGATTAATTTTTATGACGTTTAGAAAGCATATAAAATACATATAGTTAGTGTTTTGACGAAATATAAGTGTTATCAATTCCTAATTGATTCAATATTCTCCCTCTGGATCGCACAGCCGTAATATATCCCATGTCAAACAGCTTATATTTTAGGCTAATAGTTCGAAAAGTAGTTTGTCAACGGGTTAATATTTTGATATAATTTGAAAGATGGAAGTTTTTGCTTTATAATGAAGTGAAATCATTAATTTTGTAAGTGAAGAAATATTTCGCTCAAACTCCCTTATATTGTTTTCGTGAAGGCTTCCGCGGAGTTTTTTTTTATGAAGAGAATGGTTTTCCGGGGTTCTATCCGCGTTTATCCATTTTTGATGGACAATATTTCGCTAGCGTTCCAGCTACCTGGAGAAATATTGTCCATCAGAAATCTATAAACTTGGATGGAAACCCGGAAAACCATTCTCTTCCTTTAAATTGTGTTTTTCGCCATATGTATTGTTTTAGGCACATGGACGGATATCGATGGAATTAATACTCTGGGTTGGTATAGGTATAATAGGCCAGCTAATTAAAATTGGGCCTTTAATTACTCCCACGGCTCAAAATATGAAGTAAGAACTTATCCAAGCCCGACATCGATGCCTGAGCTTGGGTATGAACCCGCGATCTAACAGTTACCTTGTGGATGCGTGCGCAAGCTTGCTAGCGATATCTACATATAGATATAGCTTTCATTGTTTCATCGGGCTACTTCGTCCCTCATGATGTCGGCTTTAGAAGAAGGGCTGTGTAAACCATGAAACACACCTCTAGTTGGTGAACTCGGAAGCCTAGTTCTCTAGTTTCTGGCTATTTGCAACGTTTATGTAAATTTGAAAGAAATAATACTAGCGGTGGTTGAATGTTCAGGCTGTACACAATCAAAGCCACAGTCACCTCTAAGGATGTATAAGGATTTAGAATATATGTTTGATTTTTACTGACCAAAGTTAGGATGAAGAGCAAGAGGAGCTTGTTAACAGAACTACGTTTCTATATACTGTTATACTCTTCGGCGGGCTTACTCTTACATCGACTTATCATGGCAACGGTTTAGCACCTTATCCATATGCTCTAATCACCTAAATAGGGTAGGGTCAATGGTATGATAATCCTCTATTTCCGTATGTAACAACCATTTGAGAGCGCTGTATTACAATTTTAAGTTTACTTATTATTTAGATTCAAGATTCATCTATCTTTAAAATCAAGTTCAGATGATAAAAAGTTACTATAATCCAAAAAAATTTCAATGTACGTCATTGAAAGAAGAAAAAATTACATTTTATTTGAGGGAATATCCAATTTTCCTTTCAATACGCAATCATATTTTAGACCTGGGTACATTCACGAGCATTTGAAAACATCAGTTCAAAACCAATCAAAAGAAAAACTGCAGTTTGCTCACTGTTGCCGTATAGGATATGTTTTAATACTTGATACACTGTCCTGAATATATTTTCTCACAGTGCTGAGGGTCCAAATTTGAATCCCAGCGGAGTCAGGATTTTCCAGTTGAATTCCGGTCCTCCCATTGAATTCTTGAATGGAGGTCTTCAAGTAGGAACTGCAAACGGATTTTTGCACCGGGAGCTTTGGCTCTCCTTTCAGACTATTCGTTGAGGCCTTAAACGTCCAGTTATCAATGAGGCCTTATTAGTTCATTTGTGCTGTGGGCGTCGTTTCTCTATGATCCTACGTACCTTCTCGCATAACATTTTCCGTCATTTGTCCATCTGCCATTACGGGCATTTATCATTCACTTGATAAGTTTGGTCAGTTATCAAATGTAACCCAACATTATGTACATAATGTTTTGCCAATACCTACGCTCACCAATGAAAATAAGGTTCAGCGACAGTGAGTTGATTAGCCAAATCCTCCACGGCATTGGTGTTTTACGACTGTAAATGCATGACATGCGTCAACATATTTTTGAGTTTATTTATATAGTATTTTAAAGGAATCCAGTATGTTATTTGATATTAAACATTTTATGCCTGGTTAAATACGCTTACCTACTTTTATTCAGTTCCTTATCAGTTTTACTCCTATTCTATTCAAATGCATTTTCTTATTTTAATTAAGTACCAAATTGTAGATCAAGTTTCCATCTTTGACACCTGAACTTTCTTTTCAATTTTAGAACCAGCTAGCTAGCTGGAGAAGGAAAAGGAAAACATTCAAATCTTTCAGCCGTTGGGCACTCAGGTGGGCACACCAAATCAGGTGTGCACGGATGGAGATGGTTACGCAGTGATATGAAACATAGCGTTTAGTGAATCGGATAATTGCTCTTAACGCTTGAAGGACTTGTCTAGGCTGAAGATGGAAGTAGGAAGATTGTCTTCCTCAATCATTTTGCCTTGAGTTACTTTACCATTTTGTTCTTCATTCATCAAAATTTCTCTACGAAATATTTCCTTCTTCTTCATTTCTTGTTCACCTTTCAAAATGTCTTCAGTGGAAACGATATCAGCTACTCAAGCACAGTATATATATTGTCATTATTATCTCTCAATATTATTGTCCCCTGGAACGTGTGCTTCTTCATTTTTCTTTTTAGGTGCAGCAAATGACCAGGCCTGGCCTGCTTCTAGAGAAAAAGAAAAGAGTGATTTCATTAGTTCACATTCAAAGGAAATGGAAAGCATTCTCACATTCAAATTTTTAAGCCACTGGGCACTCAGGTTGGCATCCAAAATCAGGGGTACACGGAGGGATATGATTAGTTCACGAATTGATATGAAACATAGCGTTTGGTGAATCAGATACTTGGTCTTCAAGCTTAAAGGACTTGTCTAGACTGAAGGCTTTAAGATGGATGGTAGGAGAAGAATGGAGAGGGTGGACCATCTTGCGATAAAGATCACAAGGAAAACAACATGGTATGGGAAAGGGTACATTGGTGGCAGAGAAGTGAATGGAGGACAAAAGGTTGGCGGGAAACTCCACGGGCTATGAAGTTATTATCCTTGAACCTACCAAATGATTATTAGAATGCCAAATGATTTGCTTTTATGTCTTACCATTGCCTCTTTTAATCCTGAGCAATTTAAAGTGCAGATTGTTTAACATGGGGTTCAAGTTAATGTGATGGCTTCCAACCAAAAAGGCATGCAATGGAGTGCTATGAAGTAAGACTTCTGTGAAATTCAAACCCAAACTGGGGCATTACGCTGAGAAAATTTCAAGTACTTTGCTCCGTCACTCGTATGAGACAAAATTTCCAACCCGTGGAACCTTTCGTTGGGAGTAGGTTAATGTCAATGTCTGGTTTCTCTCCGTCCTACCTCCATTCTCGACGTTATCATTCCCTTACCAACCTATCCAGGTATCAGTAATAGCGCAAATAACCTCATTCGTCGCAAAGAATGATTCCTATGGGAAGAGAAGCCTAATATCAGCGAGAAATGCAAATACGAAAGGAAGCTTGATATTGAGAAATACTATACATGAGTCCGTTCTAAATAGACAATAAAGCTTGGACCATGTTATCGGATATAAGAGAAGTGGTGAAGACGAAATGGACGGAGAATATCACCAATGAAGTTATGTGAAGAGCTTGGAACAAAAGATGTTTCATGGACACACTGCAAGGTGGAGATCGCCTTCTGAAAGATGTCATCACATAATTTAAAAGATATATGTACAAGTGTCTTAACTCATGCCAATTCCAGTATTTGCTTTGGTACCATTGGGGAATGGGTAAGCCAAATATATTACTTTTCGGTAGACTATAACTAACCTACATAATACAGAATTTAATTAGTCACGAACAAGAAAGTTAAATGAAATGGAGAGTTTATAGTTACCAATTTTAGTTAAATGAAGCTACCGAAAAACTAGCGACCAATTCTTATAAGACTAAATGTGCATGTTACTAAGCTACACCTCCAATCCTGTGTGATTGGAAAATGCAGCTTATCGAAAAAGCGGTGTGGAAAAGTGTTCAGTACACGTCTGTATCTATAGAGTTATACTGTTTCTTCAAGTTGTAAGTTCCTTCCAAGACGAAAAACATAACTGGTCAAGCATGTTACAGTGGAACCTTTGGTACTACTTTTCAAGCGCTACCCAAAGCAGAAGTCGGTGCGTTCTTTCCGGAGGGACGATTGGGCGAAGGGCAGGATGGGGATTCGGGTGGTGGGAGGTGGGGGTGGTGGACGGGTGGGTGTTCGCGACGGGCGAGGCCGCCTTCTCTCCCCGCCGCGGCCCGTTAATCTTCCTCTCCTCTTCCCCTCCGTCCGGGACCCGTCGGCGTGGGCGCCCGAGTCCCGGGGTCGAAGCCCCGTCAACGTCCCTTCCTCCTGCCCCCAACCACCCACCACACCCCCGCTGCCTCCATACCCCACCGTCCCCTCTCCTTGGGCACCGCTCCATCCACCACCCACGGCCGTGTGGAGCGGGCGGAAGAGGAGGAGGCAGCACCGACCGGTGGTCCTCCCCTCTTCACTCCCGCCCCCCTCTTTCCGCCACCCACCCAAACCCCTCCACTCCTTACAACCGCTCGTCCACTGCTTAAAAAGAGAAGAGGTAGGTACAGAAAGCACGCACGGCCGCCGCAAGAAGATAGGGCTCTTATGTTTTCCATCTTCCCTCTTTTTATTCCTTGCTTGTTGGGACTTTTTTCTCGACAGCAAAAGGGGAAGCAAAATAGTTAGGGAGTGGGAGTTGAATGTTTCTCCTTGCTGCCATTTGGTGGAAACCTTTCTTTTTTTTCTCTTCCTCAATGCATCATTAGCGCTGAACGGCCATGTTTACGAGGGGAGTGCACTGCTGCGCCGCTTAAGAGTCGTTGCCGCAGCTTAACCCCTCATCCAAGACCTCGTTGCGAAGGATTCAATTGAGTCGGTTGGTTTTCGGTGATCTCGTTCACGGGCTTTGTATGTTTCTGTTTAACCACTCATGTGTGCTTTCTCCCAAATGGTACACGGGGCAACCTCTTCAATACCTTCGGAGAATCCGAGAAGAATAAAATGGTCCACAGTAGGTTTTTTTTGGACAAATCCGGAGAGGATTTTTTTTTTAATCTCGCTTTATGATGGGGTTTGAGATCTGCGTGCATTAGGATCCATTGCAATTAGAAATGCAAGGTATTGTCAACAATAAATATTTTCATATATTCTCTTTTCTAACCCTTAGCTATGCTCGCGATTTCACAAATGAGGTAGTAGCATACGATATTTTTGGATATGCTGCCATTGTTTCATACTGTGGAACTCAATTTAAATGAATATAATGAAATAACTATATTTGCATTTTTAATAAAGTTTATTTAATACAGTTGATGATTAATATAAAAAAGAAGCCGATGAAATATTTTTCATGCTCCTTTCTCAATTACGTTTTGGCGGGGTTGACTCTTAATGTCAAAAATATCCTTGTAGCAAGTTTGTTCAACGACTTCGTGTTGTACTGTACAAAATTAGGAGCGTTTGTTAAGTAGTATTAAATGTTAAAACCTATTAATAATCAAATAATATCGTTCGATTTACTGTTTAAGCTCCGGTTACGTACTGAATGAATCATTGGCTCTTAATACTTAGGTACTACATAAACGTATGAGAAATATCTTCAAGAAAATAGTTTTCGTGGGAAAAGTAAAACAAATTCTTTATCCTCTTTTTGAAAGCAGCTCATCATTCTCCTGCAATCGAGGAGGAAAGATTTGAGTTATGGCATTGTTAATGACACCCAGTAGAACACAATTGTCATATCGTCTTCCCGTTTCACTTTCCCAATAACACGGAAATTCATTTCCTGCAATCTACTCACGAAAGTGGAAGCCATGAATCTTCCACACTCCGTGGTGGAACCTGATTCTCATCCACTCCTCCCTCTGGACACACGTCAATTGCTCCCGCGGGGAAGGAAACTAATATCGCACGCGCGGTCATCTCGGCGCAGAAATATTTCTCTTTCGTCCTACAAAAGGGCCGCACGGTCCGCGGCATTTCAACAATCACCATTGTGGAAGCCGAGCGGAAATAAAAGTATCAAAGGGTTGTCCTTCCCCTCTTCCCCCACTTCCGCATTGAAAACGACCGCATTTATACTGGGCACGCGAAGTGAGAAAGCCTCAGGAGAACATGGGAACGGCTGGAATCAATCTCAATCGACGGGAAAATTTTCTTCCCCCCCTCCACTCTTCCACCACCCTCCGAGTAACCATCGTTTCACGTCCCAACAATGGGAAGGAATTCCATGAGAAAGTCGCGGGCTTGTTGCGGTGCGGGAGGTGGTGGTGGGGGCGTGTAGGACGACGGTATAGTCTCCAGACCGTTTGATTGCATGCTGCGTTTCACGGTCCCACCCTCCTCCCACTTCAATCTCCCATGTCTGAACCCCACCCCCGCCTATCGAAGCGACTACAACAACAACGTGGGGCCCACCCTTTCAGACCCGCCCACCCGTCCGGGCACCGTCGCGCCAATACGCCTCCCCATCGAGCAGCGAGCACCGTGCACCCGTGCACCAACTTCTTTCCAAGGAGAACCGGTCCTCCCTCGGCGCTGCTACAAGACACCGACCGAGGGATAAGGAGGAGAGAGGTGGCGGGGTTGGAGGGAGGGAGGAAAGGAGAGATTCTGGAGGAAGAAGGGGACGCAGAGTTGAGGCGCCGGCTGGACCGTTGCTGGGGTTGTAAGCCCTTCGCGATCCCGGGCCGCTGCACTCTTATATTGTGATGGGGAGGGGTGCATGGTTTCGTCTTGGTGGACGTCGTCTGGGGGAGAGAGAGTGGCCGGTCGTTTGAATGCATTTCCTCATCTCCTTTCTTGATTATCCCACCCCCTCGAAATTTCCTCGTCCGCTCACTTGATCGAATTTTTCCCTTTCTTTACTTCTAACAGTCCTTAGTCCTCGCTACCTTCTTCTTCTTTTGTGTTCTATTGCTTGCATGATCTGAGGGAATCTAATATTCCACGGAATTCCCCATTCTAATAGTCAACTATTGAGTTTTATCTAATTGCGTGTCTCCTCTCATTCTTCGACAACATCGTCTCAATGCGTTGCTCTGAAATTCCGAAGGTCACTTTAAGGCACTATTTCACCATTACTCATGCATACATACCAATCACCCCATTCTATTTCGGAGTTGGCAAAATGAAAATAGTTTTATTGCCGCTGGTAAAATTACTACAGTGGACTTGGCTTTAATAACTTCTTCCACTCTGCTCTATCCTTTCTTCGTTAACCTCTATTACATACATGCATTGCTTCATACTCACCCTCAAATTTTTATTACCAATGAATAATGTTGTCTTAGGACTGATGTGTTGCACCTTGTACATGATGAAGGAGGAACAGTTTGTCACTGATGAATGTTTCTATGCCACCGATTTTGATGCATTACATGGGCTTGACAATTGTGTAACACATCGAAACGGGTCCCAGATAAAACATGTATCAGTGGAAAACTGCAAATAATTCTTCTACGTTCTATAACAACTTTGAATTCCACCACTACGTTCTCTTTACCCACTTATTTTGGATAAAAATTGCTTAAACCAATTACATTATTCCTAAAATCTTGCACTGGCCAGCATATTGGATTCTTCAATTGAAAGTTTGTTTTATTATTATTATAACTATTTTCTTACTAAGAATTGCTTGAATGAAGAAAAGCTTCTGAATTATGAGCATTCATCGGGCCTTTTTTCTTTCAATCGACCTTTGCGTGTTAGTTTTACTCATCCCGAATCACAATTTGCAACAGTCTTTTTAAGATAAAATGGAAGCACTCCGAGAAAAGTGTTTGGCAAAACGTTAATTAAAAGATCATAGAGAAAAACTGTCTACTGAATCTGAGGTTTATAGTGTGTGTTATGCCTGGTAGAGGATCTACGGATCAGCTATTTGCACATCGGCAGCGTTAAAAAAATAAATACGAGAGTCCGAAAGAAAACATCTATTTAATACCTTAGTGGATTTAGAGAGGGCATATAACAGGGTGTATAGAAATATTTTTGCTAAGTTTTGAGTGATTATAGGGTTAATGAGTAGTTAATAAATGTTATGAAGGAGATATACATAGTAAGACAATTGTTCTATATTGTTATGGATTTATGTGTGAGAGGTACATGTGGCCATGATGTAGGCGTAATGGCTGGAGTTGTAAATATGAGAGATCTACTGAACGGTGATGATGCAGTGCTGCTGTCTGAGGTGTCACAGATTTTAAAGAGGCTCACTGAATAAATAATGTGAACCAATAGAGAAAAATTATGAGTAAATACATAATTGACCAAAGTAGTGGTTTTAATGAACGAGAATGAAAAGAATGCTCGCATGGTGAGAGTGGATGAAGAAGTAATTCACCAGGTAGCCCATTTTTTGTACCAGTGTGAACGCTCGAAGGAAAGCAGGTATTTCGCGGAAAATATCTTGGAATAGTTTAAGGAATCAAAAACCGTAGTAAAACCCTCGTTTTATTGCCTAGCAGAGAAACTTGAATATTTCAGGATAACCATAAGAGTATTCTTAGTGCTGTGGTAATTGCTTAAATCTGAAAAGTGTTTTACGGTGAAAGTAGGAGGGAGAGGGTTTGGAATTAATGAAATAGGAAAGCATTTGGAATGGAAGCTCCGATAATGGACATATTTGCGAGAGGCGCGCTTTGTTGGTTTGCCCATGGTAAAGAAATGAATGAGAATCTAATAACTAAACAGAATAATGATAGAGGAAAGAGTAATTTAAGAGGAAGGGGTGGACCAAGAAAGAAAGAGTCAATGCGGTGGAAGAGAAGAACTGTAAAGAGCCTGAAAAAAGGAAGGTGGGTGTGAAGCAATTATTGAATGCGTTAGAGATTAAGAAAACTATTGAATTAGTTTCTTTACTAGGCCTAACATCAAGAATTAAACTATTTTGACTTGGCCAACACCGAAAGTGAACGGCATTTGGCATTAGGCGTATGTATGCCATGTATGAGTGTGTCACCTCTTGCATTAACAATTTCACATCCCCGAGTGCTTAATGCATTAGCATAACATTTTGTTCACTGCCATCATTTCCAAATTTTCGCTCTCATTCTGCGTTTTAGAGATCGGGCACTAAAACGTTGTAGGTAAATACAGTTAACCCCATCGTAGACCTTAGAAAAATGTTCGTGTCACAATCCATTTTAAGTATTCATATAAGACACTGTCTCCGGCGTTACTTTGTGGAACTCCTTCATTTTTAATAATAATAAACACTTGGTTGTTATTCTACACTTTATTGGAAACAAAACGACCCGGGTTTCAGCATGTCATGCCATCATCAGGCCTGATGATGGCATGACATGCTGAAACCCGGGTCGTTTTGTTTCCAATAAAGTGTGGAATAACAACCAAGTATTTATTATTATTAAGTATTCATCACGTATATATGCGATGGAAACCATGCTAAAATGGGCATAACACTATAAAACGAGATTTCTAAAGTCACAATTACTCTTCTATTTATTTATCCACGGTATAACCTAAGGACTGAAATCACTTTATCCGCGGTCAGAGATCAAACAAAAATATGACCCGTGTATAATACTATGTAACAGCAAATAGATCTTATTCCGCACTGCCTTTCTCCGTGAAGATCATCTCATTGTAGTGGTAAGCTTTAGTTACAGTGGTTCCAAATACTAAGGCTACATTGCTCCGCCCAACGTAAGGCCTTGATCTTAGCTCAGCCGGGATTCCAACCATGACCTTTGGATTACGAAGGCTTGCTGTTGGAGAGGTTGTCTTGAAGGGTCTGGTCAAAAACGCTTAGTCGAATATTACGATCCATCATACTTCTCCCTTGGCAGTGACGTAGCCAGGATTTTGGTTGGGGGGGGGGGGTAATCTGAAGCGTGGGGGGTCCTCTCTCGGTACAATTTCATTCGCTATTGCAGTTTATTTATGGATACTTTTTTATATAAAACGGCTTTGTTATTACCTTTTTCCCCTCTCGAACCCTTGTATTTTTCATCCAATATAATACATAGTAAAACTAAACTAGCAATATGATTTGAAATTTCAAGGATGCAAGGATGGCATGATTTCGTCAAAGAGAGAGAACATAAAAACCTTATGAAAAGAAAGCATGTATATAATCCATTAGTGAATTTAGAGATGGCATATGACTGGGTACATAGAAATATTTATCGGAAGGTTTTCAGTGACTATGGGGTGAATGAACAGTTAATAAATGCTATGAAGGAGGTGTGTGATCATAGTAAGACAAGTGTGAGAGTTAATGGAGCGGTGAGTGAGTGTGTCTAAAACCAGGATTTGTTGTCGCCACGGGTGTTTGATTTATAATGGATAAACGTGTGAGAGATGCATGTAGCCATGGTGTAGGTGTAATGGTTGTAGCTGTGAGTTTGAGAGTTCTACTGAACGGTGACGATGCTGTGCTACTGTCCGAGTTCTCACAGAAATTTCTTCACTGAATAAATACTGTGTGAAATTTCTTTACTGCTTCTGAATAAATACTGTGAAGCAAGGGAGATAAAAATTAGGAGTTGTTCGAATTGTTGTCTTGAGGTACGGTGAGTCACCAATCGCCAAAGTGGGCATTGAACTCCTTCAAGGATCGTTTCAGTCGAGGCTTTAGACGGGGGTTCTTTGATGGGGCAGTTGGCGCATTTGCAGTATGGGCTCGCTGCCTTGTCCCTGCGTCTCGAGTCTTGCCTTCCATTCTCCCCTCATCGCCGCCTCCCTGGCCGCTGACGCAACTGAAGTCTTCCTACGAGGAGACGAGTTTCTCCCCACTCTACCGCCCTTGGGTTCGATTCTCCTCGGGGAGCCGGTCGGCCAGCTGTCTAGATCACGTGGAATTTCTCCCCCCACATCGATGGTGAAGTATTTGTCTCAGACGGGGCCCTTATCAGGGGTTCATTTTGCTATTTTCCTACTGAAAGAGCAGCGGATGTCTTTTTCAAAATATAAAAATGCAAAATAAATGGGTTCAATGAGATTTTTTTCCAATGTATTCATCAATTACTAAACTTAATTCTGTATCAATGGAGATGATTTACTTGGTGACAAAGTATATTGCCTCTAGACATTTTTAATCAATAACATTCACCTTGTGTAATGCTCACTTATATTTCGCAACTTTAAGGCCTTTTTGAATGGAGAAGTTGTTAGTGTTATATATTTTTGCACAAAATAATTAGTTCAAGTGGTTTCGATGCGTCTTGTTCGCATGAATCGTTGTGAATTTGTACGTACCATGGTGAATAATATTAGAATATCACGAAAGAGTAAGAGAAAAGAGCAAAATATCTGCATGACCAACCAACTTCTAGAATAAATATTTTGAGGGATCCCACACTAATCTTTATATTAAAGGATTTTTTCCAAAGTGAAGCGTAATTTGTATTGTAATGCATATGTACTGTCGTGAAGATATTTCATGTCTGCCAAAACCGGTGATGGAATTACATAGAATTTGTGTTAGGAAACAATCCACCTGGGCCGGGAATCGAACCACGAACCTTTGGCTTGCCGGACCAATTCGCAGACAACCAGGTTGACCATCAAGTTTCCTTAAATCCTCTAAAAAAATAGCCTTAGGAATCAGGAAGCCTAAGTATCGTTGTGGTCTACGCATTGGCTCGGCATGCCATAGGTCCGTGGTTAGATTCACAGTCCAGGTGGGTTTTTTCCAACGACAACTTCTACGTACGTACTAGAGTGTATCGTAATTTACGGATCAATAGCCTTCTTAATAGGGCAACACTAAATTTCCCCTAAATTATTGTGCGTTGTAGTTATTAAGTATTAAATAAAACATATCATGGATCTGATTCATGCCACAATTGAGACAATTTAACAAGCCTATTCGTAGAAAGCTAAACAAGAAGCTAGTTTTTAGATTCAGGCCATATTTCGTGGAATGTTAACCAAATGGATGGAGTAAAGATTTGGTTATTTGAGGATAATTGCACATAGTTTATGCACCCAAAGAGGTATTGATCTCTTTTTGTTTTTGATCTACCAAAAATACCCCAAATGATTTCAGTTCTCGAGAGTTTTCATTTTTTATTCACTGGTTTTCTCATTGCAAAGTCTGTGACTATTCACGCTACTTTTTGCTGATAAAGGCATACATTTCAACAAAAATGCAGAAACTAGCTTCTCATGTATAAGTTTCCCTTTTTCCATTCTCACAATCAGATGAAAAGGAAAAAAGGAAGGAGTAATAAATAATCTCTGCATGTAATTTATGCAGTTCACCTATAGCATTAAGCAAGGTCAATGGTGGTCATGAGAAAATGTTACTCATTTACTACGGAACAAGTAATATAAAAAGCAGAGATCACCAACTTGTGTTGTAGTTAGCTGGATATTTTATTTTAAAAACCCTTCAATTGACGTCAGTAATTCATATTACAACTGCGCCAATTTCTTTTTCCTCTTATATATTCAAATATCAGTATCAGGAAATAATTTGTAATTGAAATCCAAATTCTCACGAAAGAAAACGAATTTTAGGTATTTTTTTTACCGAAGCACGGTGGCGACCACAGCTTTTAAAAAAATGCCGTTCTAATTCAGCTCGCATAGTCTTCAAGTCGTCGTACCCTCTGCATTTTTATTCACTTGAGCTACTTCTTCTTCTCCCCTCCCCCTTCCCTCCTGTCTCTGTCCCCCCCCCCCTTCCTTCTGCAGCTCTTTACACCACGCGCCCCCCACCTCCCAAACTGCCCCTCCCCCTTTCATTCCCTGTCCCCTTCCCCCAATGGCTACACGGCTTCGCAAGAGTCTTCTCTAAAAATACTTTTCGCGCGGAGGGGGCGGGTGGGGGGCAAGGCAATCGCGCCCCCCTCTCCACTTTTTCATCTCCCGCCCCGTCAACCCTTAACCTCTCCGCGCCGCCGACTGCGACGACGCTCCGCTGCGGATATTTCGCGCAAATTCCTGCGCGTTTCTGGCCGTCTAATTTGGATCACTCTTACATGTTTTCCTCGGAAGTGGATACTGAACTCTCATCATAATATTATACTATGAAATTTTTTCGCCTAGTTTTCTTCACAAGAACTCTTCCCTTGTTGAAATTAAAAAGAAGATAACCCATCTGGAAAATCGTCATCACATAAGTACCAATGTGCGACATTGGAAAATTATTCTTATTATATAATGAGTTGCATTTACTCCCGTTGAAGCTGCTATAATGCTTTGAAGTAATAATAGTGATTGAAATATTTTTTCTGATGCCTTAATTAAAATTGGTTTGTCATCGAGCATTGAATAAAACATTGTATATGTTTTGTTCTATTTGGTATTTTCAACTCACTATTTGATCATCTACGCTTAATATTTGTACATTATTAACAAGAACCGATATCATTGTTTGAAAGTAGATTTGTAAATTGTACATTTGATGACATAGTAACGTGGATATCATTAATGTGTGCTTCGCATTAGATTTAACTACATCTGAGTAAAGGTTGGATTATTTTACACTATGATTCCCACTTCTTGCATTTTTTTCAATTTTTGGTTGATAAAATTTACGAGTTATGAATTTTTTATTTCACAAACAATGTAGGAATTGGGATTGATTGGCATTAGAGAGGTTAAAGTTATATTATCACTCATATTTCAAACATTACATTACATGCTAAGAAACTTTTTATATTTGCTATTAATCCATGGTATGGGTTTATCATTGACTGGTGAACAGGAGTTTGCTTATGAATGTTTTCGTTGCAAACTATTCCAAGAAATACTGATGTATATGTACAATTTTATAACAGAGCATATCTTATGAATAATCCTGGAATATATATATAGGATGGAAATCAAAAGATTTGCTTTTTAAATTTCGTTGATCTCTCTTAGGAATTACGAGATTATATAGAGAGAACCAATTATAAGAAATCTCAAGAGGCCATTCAAATGTACGTCAATGTTCGATCATATTACCGTTCGTAATGCATTATTTTTTCGAAGGTTAAATTCCCGAAATGATAACTGCAAAGAAATGTTGTTTTTCTGTAACATGCTTCTGAGACAGCATTTGGATACCGAATGTGGCGATTTATAATGTAATGCAGATAAGTGATTGAATATATTACCTCTTCGGCTGTTTCTGTGAACCACAATATATGACAATCAGTGGTGAAAAATAAAAAAATATACAGCAATTATACTGACCAAACTTCGCAAAACAATTTACAAATTTGTATGTCGAATAAACTGATGTTTCCAATATATCCTCACCATCGCGACCTTTTTAATTGAACTCGTGAGGGCGCTGTTTATCTAAGTGATCGATATAATTACAGATTCGTGCAAGTTACCCGAGACTTTTAGTTTTTGTGGTTTGAAAAAAAACTAGTGGTTTTGTGCTGTTAAAATGCATGTGACAATACATTTTTTTAGCTCCCCCAGTTTTCCCGGTCAGTTTGTTTCACGTTTTCTATATATTTTCAGTAACTCACATTTATCTAGTGATAAATTTTGTGAGGTTGGCCATTAAAAGGTTGACCTAGCCACTTGACAACTCGATCGCATTTTAGCCTTAAGGAATCAAGAACGTTACTAAAATAGCCTCTGATACCTATTACGATGGAAATATCTGAGATGAATTCTCTCTGCTCTTCAGAGCGTGTATGGAATAGTCAATCATGACGTCGTAATAAGTCACGATATTTGAATGCCAACGGTAATGGAAGGGAATAATACGTGAACCGCTTTGTCGGCGTGTTTCATCAGCATTGGCAAGAATTGGTATGTAGTGGACGGAGCCGGTTTTAATGGTTTCCGAAAGTATTTACTACCCACAATGGGGTTGGTAGATGGATAAGAAGGTAGAAATTCCCGCTCTTGAATATTCCTGCATTTGTTTCCGACAGAGGGTGCATCCTATGAAATTTTAAAGCTACAGTGGAAAGAACATCCTTGAACTAATAAATGGGAATGATGGATGTTTATTCGAATGCCTATACAATCGTGAGACATCATAAATGCAATAATGACTTAAATATTCGTTTCTTGCCCTGAGAGTCAATCATAATGGCTAGGTATATAACTTACATTCTGAGCATGAACCACACATTAATTGCTACGAGTCAATTTATATTATACAGCTACTTAAAATTTCATCTCTTTACAGGAGTTTCTGGCTATTACATGTTAAAAATTTGTTTTATGAAATAATTTCTCGAAAGAAAGGGTGTATAAATTCAATGCATTTCTGACATTCAGATTTAAAAATTCCTGGAATAAGAAGAGATGAACTCTCTTCGGACAGTATTGGAATGCAGTGCAGCTCTACCCTTCAAGATGGTGATTTCCAATATTTTTCTTAATTTTGAATAGTAAATTACCTGTAAGTGTACAGGCAATAGAAGCAAATATATTATATGCATTAACTGATGAGCAAAGACACTTGTAATATTGGAGCAAAGTTGTTTTGGGCCAAGGATCAAATCGGGTCAATATTTTACGGTAAATTAAAAGGAGGAATGTACTAAAAAAGCATCCCAAATATGTGTAAAAACTTTTTTCACCATGTTATTATTTTTTACTTCTTAATATGGCCTGACCATCGCACAACAATCAATTCAATATTTTCAAGTTTCCGTTAACTAAATTCATAGCTTATGTATTTATTAATTTTGTTCCCATGGTATCCCTCCGATATTGCTTACCCTTGGAGAATTTTCACCAAACTTTTTCTGCCTCTATAGGGTTATTATTTCAGATTACTTACCTTATTTTCATAGTTACCCAAGATTTTGATGTTTTTGTGGTGAAAAAATAAAGAAACAAAATAAAGAATGGAGTTGAGGTGCTTCGGGTGGCGTAGGATGTGATATGCAAATTTGATTTTGTCGAGCGTGTCAGAAAAAGAATAACGACTGATAAAAAACTTTTTTTTCGTCTTTAAAAAGACAGATTTCACATCGTAAAAAGGAAATAGTAGAGAGATGAGTGACTTTTTTTACAAGGCACGATTCCTGACTGCAAAGTTAAGTGCTGTTTTGTAAATAAGGCTTTTGTCAGAAATTCTTTGGATATGGATTTAGAAGAATTTTTCTAGAAATGCTTTGAGAATCAACGGGTTTGTAAAGATGCAGTAATACTTTAAAATTATCTAAGTAGATATGAGATTAAATGAGAGACAGCATTTGAAACATTGAAGAACTCCTCCAGAAAAGAAACATTAGATAGCATGGATGATATAATATTAGGCAAAGGAGAGTGATGGAGTCAAACTCAAGTGATGAAGTCTAACTCATCGCTGATTGAGAGTCTGAAGACATTTCCATTTAAAATTGATTGTTATCAACCCTATAGTGCGCATGTGATAACAGTAATTGTTGCTCCCACGCAATTCAATGGTAAATGCTCTGCTCAGTCATTTTTTTATAAATCATATAATTTATTCAGCTTATCATTATGACCGAGTATATATTTGTTTTTATAACATCGGAATAATGGCTGTATAGAAAAGTGGGATAATAATTCTCAGGAGGAGATTGGAAAAGTGATCGTACACATAGCTGTTTTGAAAGTTCTAAGATAGATGTTGGCTGAAAAAGCTGGGTTAAACCATGAAAAAAGGATTAAGTTCCCCGCATGGAGATAATATGAGACTTAAACTGTAGCCTGAAGGCCTTTATAAAAGTAGCGCAAGACTTTTGATCTGCGTTGTCTTCAAGTCCATTTCCTCATATCTTTCACCTGGCTGCTGTAACTTTTTCTCACCAATCCTAACGGCTTCACACATTCCCTCCCCCGCCCAAAAAAACAAATGAGACACGGAATGAAATTTTCCGGGTGCAGCACCGCCTTAATGAGCATGGTTGTTATGGACCATAAATTTCTCCGTTCCAGAAACAAGTGAATGATAATGTGCGCACCACAATTTTTCCCCACTTCCCGCACTTGCCCCTCTTTTTCTTCCTCCGCTTTCGCATCGCGTTTGTTTCTTTTTCGACTCGGTTTGGATTCGCGAGCCTTTCCTGTTTATGCTCTCTCTTGAGGAGAGAAGAGCGATCCGCTAAACATCTTGCGCATGCGTCCCTGACGTCACCGCTCGATCATTTTCCTTCACCGGTGCACGTGCATTCCATCCCTTCGTAATTGGGCGCAGAGGCTCCCGGAAATAAAAATAATATTCTAGATATTCGGTGACGAAAAAGCGGGAGAGGCTGCGAGGAAAGAGGGAAAGATGAATCTCTTAAGAATGCATAGATGTGCCTTCCCGTTGTAACCTGCGTGTGAGTCGTATTTCATAGCTGCGCTCGGCGGTATGAAAAGTAATTTCTAAAAAAGCAGACAATTTAGCGCTCGCCATTCTGAATTTAGCTGCAATCTTAAAGCACCTGTGTGCTTTGAATAATCAGCATAAATATTTTAATTTGAATTTTTTTTGCCACAAGAAGTTGTCAGATATCTGAATGCATACTGTAATTGAGATTTCAATACTGCTTTGGCTTGCACACCTGACCGGCAATTGGGAGATCCGAGTTCGAATCCTGGTCGAGTCAAATGGTTTTTTCATGGCGAATTTCACCATCTTTGGTGCATGTCTTTGCACGCGTGTGCATACGTGCGTACCTTATCATTAGTATATTTCGCAGTGATTGGAAAATTGTCATAGGAGTCGTTGATAAGGTACAATGTTGGATTTATCCTCCGCGACAGTGACCGAGCAAGCACGACCACGTCCCCGGTGGAATTTTAGACCAATACATCTAGCTCACGTAAACCCCCGCTGATATTCGTCTTAAATTGTGATAGCTTGGTTGTGTAACTGGCTAGATTTTGAAACCTGGTTGTGAAACACCTGACAGGCAGTTTGGAGATCCTGGTTTAAATCCCGATCAAGTGAAATGATTTATTCATTGAAGTTCACCCACTTAGGTGTATATGAAGTAGATTCCTACAACTTTCTTATAAAATGGTTCATTGCTAGCTTCATTTAGGCTTGGTGGTAGTCATTACGTGATCATTAAGCAATTTTTTCATCTCCATGATTCGATTCCTTCTGACGCATAAGAAGGAGACAATTTAGGTCTCCTCGTTATGTTTTTAAAACATTTGAACTACCAATATCGGATACTTAGAAATAAAGCTATTGTCAAATTTGCCTTTTCACTCTTTAATGAGGAGACATTTCATTTTATTTTCAATTAATGCTAGGCAAGCTGAAGCAGTTACGGCTCAATTGGAAGGGCTCATGAATTACCCACAGTTCCTATGAATAAAGACAACAAGTTTTACTGCCTACTGTATAGAAAAAGTGGGCAGTCAACTTGTTGTCTTGATTCATAAGATACTATTCCACTACGTCTCGCCGAATGCAGTTGAGCACAGTTCCTGGTTTCATTACGGATGCACTACTACCGGTTTCATGCTAATTTCAATAAGTTCAATCTTAATATATCTGTAGGCACCTATGCGTTTTCTCTCATATCTTACGAGATTAAATGAGGATGGATGTTCCATTAAATGTGTCACATTGATTTTGAAGAAGCATATTGATTTCTTATGACTATTTGTGTCGGTGATATTATGACGTTTTTTGTTGGGGAAAACGTAAAGGAATTGATTTATCCACGTCTGAATATCATACTTTTACTGATTGTCCACCTGGAAGCTTTTTCTCCTCCATCACCCTCATGTGCTTCCTTTCAGTCCTTACCCTCACGGCTCCCTTCCTTCTCATTTACGCTATTCCACCCGACGGCCGACCCCATTCAATCTCCCCCCCTTTCCCCTTCACCACCACGCTCATATATTAGCCCACCCTTCCGTACTCTCCGTCCTCCCAACCCCCCTCCCTTGCTCTTTCTCTCACCCTCCCTGCACACCAAACCGCCTTTGCCATCTTCTTCGATTCTATTCCCGTCGTCTTATTATAACCCACCGACTTCCGTCTAGGAGCTTATTTACAGCTTCGAAAATATTTCATCCTTACCTTTCTCGACTTTTTCGCCGCTCGCGGCTTCAGAAATAGCTTTCTCATAGAATGGGACTTTGGATATTGCCTTCTCTTACCCATCGGACAGGCGAGGGGGGGGGAAGAGGAATTTGAATCCCCCCAGCGAGGGAGACCGTCGCCACAGAGCAACCAACCCCCCGGCCCGCACCGAGTGAGTCGAGCGCTACTCTTCCGCCTCCTGTGCACTTTTTCCTTCATTTCCGACTCCCAAGAGATGCCACATGTATACCGAGTTATTGCACAGATGCTCCTTATTCTCTGAAAAGGGAATATTCGCGACCGCGCGGGGAGCGATTCGAGGCTCGAAAAGGCTTAGTAATGTTCGGAATCTTAATTGCGTTTCCCCTGCCGTCTTTAAACCCCCATCCCACCCATGTGCTGACCACGCTTTTACTCCCAGCGCTCGATTCCAGTCTAATGAGATCTCGGAGCATAATCACGAGGGTGGAATTATACTGACGGAAGTCGGTTGTTGATCTACGGCGAACCCGAAAAAATTCGCCCTTGCACATAGCGTAGGTATATGGTTCCGTGTGGAATGCATTGGCACGAGTATAGAGAGAAATACAGAAAAGAGACCATTTGATTTATTATGGCAGATGGTTTTATGGACGAGAAGGAGTCATAATATCTTAAAATTCCTTTTCTTCGTGTGGTTCTGAATCGACGATGAGGGTGATACCAAACTAATCCAACGATCTGCGTCGACATCGTCTCTTGAGGTATACTTTTTTCTTACGGCGGCGCTCTAAGTTGGCAGTTAAGTCCGATCATCTTGTGGAATGCAGTAAATCGCCTCCTTGGTTGGGTGCTGGTCGGGTAGTCGAATTCCCGTTTGGTAAGGCCGTGCCGTCAGTAAGTAATCATCTTGGGGAGAATCCTCTGCGGTCAGGTAGCCTATTGGTCGCACGTTTGGCTCGTCCTGCTCGTAAAGACTACAGGTTATGGGGGTCGTTGATACTTCGTCCTCTTTTCAAGGACAAACGCACGATTTAATTCCGTCGTAAGTTTAATTATATTTACTCTGATAATCCCCGGATGGACATTTCGAAAAGTTTCCGTCAATATGAAACTAGAGGACTGACTTGAAGACAAATTTGTGTCACGCTAAGTAAGCCTGATCAGTATTGACAAGTCATGTACTAAGTGAAAATTATGCCGTATTGATACAAACTCCTTCAATCAATAAGAGAGCATGGATTACCCTTTAATACTTACGTGAACAATGTTATGCTTGATACAAAACTAGCGGAATCGGAATGCATTACAATGAAATAAAATGAAAAAACCGAGAAAGGCTTATTGAACAGTAATGTATCCTAGAGATTATTGAAACATTACAATATGCTTTGGCTCTAAGGATTCCAATTCAAACTTCAAAGTGAAGCTTTGCTAGAGACTGGGTTAATGTTTTCTCTCTACTTGAGATGAGTAACCTTACCCTAGATACAGATAAGTTTATATTTCTACACCATCTCGTCAATATGAATATAGATGCATTGCTTCCCGAGGCATTTCTTTATCTGCACTAAAAACTAATGAGCAATTTTTCGTATTATTCCATGAGAAATTAATATTATGCCTGTAAGGTTATGAATAAATATGTATGTATAAGGTATGAATAAATAAACATTTTGACGAAGAAAATGCTGTGTGTGACGTAATTTTCCTTGAATATTATGCTTGGGAAAAGAGCCAGTATTATTTTACTCCCTTCTTCCACATGTATTTTTTTTATTTTAACACTCATGAAGTACTGCATGCAATTAATTTAAACGTTAAGAATGTATATTTTAGTTCATTTTATTCACTATAATGTAATTATTGCGTCTCAAATAAAATCCTTATGTAACATCCATCACGTCCCTGTCACAAACGTTAAAATATTCCATATGAAAGTGAGTATTAAGCATTTTAATTTCCTCTCAAGTCTTACATGTCACATTTAGGCATGTGAATCACCATCACCATTCTCAAAAAATGACTATTTTTCTTGACAGTGCGAAGGAAAATTCTAATGGAACGGGATTTGAGTACAGAGAAGAAGCATTGAAATAAATCAATTATAATTTCCAGGGATGTGGCTGAAACCTCTCTTTTTCTACACAATCACTTCATTTCCATCGGTTCATCAATTCTCAGTCATTTAAAAAACAATCATTTCCAAGAAATAAAGGAAGATCATATTCAAAGAATTTAACTTTGAGGAATGAATCTCATTGGCATTAGTTTAAATCATTCCATCCATTAGGGTTACCAACTTTCTAGTATAATATATTTTTTTCAGATAAGTGTTGGACATCAAGTAACGAAATATCGAATAACACCTTTTTCCTATATTTTCCCCTAAGTTTTCGCATGAGTTTACCTGAGGTCTCAGGTCACAATCTTACGTGGGTGGTATTGCTGGATTCATTTACGGTCCATTAGACGTAGAATTACAGTTTTACTATGTGTACTATTAGAATGTTTTATTTTTAAAAGTATGAATGCAAACGTTTAAAATTAACGTAATGTGAAAAATATTTTAACCATGCATCCGATTAATAAATCTTTGCGGAGATTCCAAATAAAAGATAATCATCTAATTGACAAGAGATACGGAAGGAAAAGAAAGAGGTGGTTTGTGCATTACGCGTTAAAAAATTTCGTTATTTACAATTTGATGAGAGCTAAGTCACTTAATTTTATCAAAAAGATGTATAGGAGGTTTGGTCATCAATAAAAAAATATCACATGTTACCTCATGCCAAAGTTTCAAAAAAATTATATTTTCATCATCGAAGCTTGAGGTGACAAATTAGTTTGAGAATACAGAATATTTTCTTCGGATATACTTACTTACAGTGATCATTATAAAGCGTAGTTTCATGCCAGGTATTTTTTATATACGTCCTTCGGACAAAATGACCGGGTCTTGCAGTAAATAACTATCCTATACTTCCAGTTCTAATCAAATTTTTAATATATTGGTCAATACTATTCCGCTGATTTTCGTTGTTTCATATAATATTTGACCTAAATGTTTCACACTTTTGTTTGTTATCTTTACTTCTTTCAGAGGCACTTTGCTATAATGAAAATTAAATTTATGTATTTTTTCTAGGGTCTTTTAGTGACTTATCTAAAATACGCGATGCTCACTTACAAAACAGATCGCAATGAAATTTGCTGAGTTGGTTACTCTTACCGCTGTTGGCGTCTTGTGAGTGAAGTTAATGGTGGCGTTCGGGCGATTGGAAGTTGGCCGCGTGCCAACCTCAAGTGTGTTAAGCAGGACACACCACCGCCACGCAAACGTGGGATTCAAGAGGGCCATGAACGAAGAAGATCATCATTACACCATGCTCACTCGGTCACAATACATCGTGGGTCTGCGTGAAACGTTCCGACACGTTACAGAACACGGAAGGTCAATACCAAGCAATGCAGTCACTGAAAAACCGGAGTCGAACGAAGATAGGCATAGGTTTTCACAGTGATGTACAACGGTGTGATTCCCATTCGTAGTTATGGGTTTGCAGGTGCTCTGACTGCAAATGCTATGTCGCACCGTTCAACCTAATACCTTTAGCCTGAGACATTTGTCAGCGTAGGAAGAGGCAAAGATTCGAAGTCTATTTCAAGGCACTGAACACTCATATCCGCGAGGTCATAAAATGTGTCCATCATGACTGACAACTTGGACAGATGGTTAAAATCAAAGCTACTTTGTAGCATGTGAAAATATATAGCGGTCAATTTGATAAATATAATAGACCAATACGCTCATTTATACCTTGAATGATTAAACATTTACCCATGCATGATTATAACCCACGACCTCAGGATAATAGGTGAGGAATATTTCTCGTCTTTACCGAAGCTCACAGAATCGTAGACTCGAACTCCTCTTCGCCCTTGCCATTATATTTAAAAATATCAAAGGCCTCAAGTTCGAGTGAAATGGTAGGAACGTATTACAATGGCACAACCTCTGAGTGAATGAGAACTATCTGTTGAAATGAAAATGAAGGCAGATATTGGCAATGTAATGTTATGGCAAGGCCATTCATTACCTTCATGTCTCGAGTGCAATGGCGGCATTTTAAAAATTCCACAAGTAATAAGATTTTAGGTAAATGAGGCTTGGGGAACGTTTTGGTAAGAATAAAAAGCAGCTATTGACAAGTCATGATTTGACACTGAGAATCAAATGTACGGGTTGGATAAGTTTTAATAATGGATAAGTTAAGAGAATGGGAATGTTGTCTCATAGTTGTACGACGGAGATTAAAGCCACGTAGAGGGTAACCAATGAAGAGGTCCCACGTAGAGTTGGAGAGAAAAGATTAATTATGAAAACTCTTGAGATTAATAAGGGAAAAACTTATCGGACATACTGTGCGATAAAAATGCTCCTTAAAAAATTAATGATAAAAGAAATGAATAGGAAAAATCATTTCACCCTGCGGCAAGGATGGAATAATTATCAGGCAAATTTTGAAGGACATCAAAAAGACCTATGAAGGATTGAAACTGATTGGAGAGTGCAGTGGAAAGGTGCAGGAAACTAATATTTGAATTATAAAGATGAGGCATAGTATATGGTAAGATTTGAAAGCAATTGGTCTCGGGTCACTGTTGGTCCTGAGAATGGAGAATCATTACAGCATCGCCCTGCAATATCCTCGTCTCCTTTGGGATACCCTGTGTATCAGCGGCCAAGACGTCGCCATAGCACCTTCCTGCTCTTCTTAATGCCTCCGTCGTGTCTCGGACCTTTTGATTCGTCCTACCACCCCGCGACACTGCCTCCCACTCCCGACCATCGCTCCCTATCTCTTCCTGCTTCTACTCCTCTATTCTCGCACCACCCACCCCCGCTCCTCCCCCTCCTCCGCAGCCTCCCATCCCTCCCCCACCTCTCCTCTCCTCCTTCTCAAGCAGTTCCCTAGTGATGAAGGTCATGGTTTCCCACTACTCCACACCACTCCTCCTCCACACCCCCCCTCTCGGGACTACGTGCAACCTCCCTCTCTCGCCTCCCCTCTCAACCGTTTCTCTATCCACCTCCTCCCAGCCTCCTCCCACTCCTCCTCCGCCACCTCCTCCTCCTCCACCGCCAAGCTCCTCAGCCCGTCCCGCGATTCTCCGTCGGCTATCCTTCCTTCGACTTCTGCCTTTAGACTCGGGCGCGAGTTAATGCGACTCGCTCGGAGAGAGGGATATAGAGAGAAGGGGATAGGATAGAGAAGGAAGCCTGGCTACTAGTAGTGAGTGTGTGCTCCGCGTGCGTGCGTGTGCGGCCGTCTTGTCCCGATATCATCCTCGCCCAGACGGTGAGAAACGCGCAGCGTGACAAGGAGTTGCGCCTCCGCATCCCTTTGCCTCCGTCGTTCCCCCGCGAGGACAAGAGCGCCTTCCTTCGGTGGCCCTTCTTAAGAAGGTGGTGGTGGTGGCCAACCGTTCGTCCCACAAGGGAGGAGGCGAGTCCGTTGCCCGGTACACATTCCCTCGCCGTCCGCGAGTGTTTTGTTTTCGACGCCGTCACGTGGCGCCCGGCCCACGTGGACGGGCCGCGGAGGGGGTGGGCGGGGTCGACGCCGGAGTTCATCAAGAGGTTTGCCGGCGCCTCCTCGCGTGCGAAGAAGGAAGGAGGAGGATTTTTCTCCCACCTCGAGGACCACCAGTGGTCTCCCATCGATGTTTCGTTATTCACCTCGACCAGTGTGAGCAAGTGACGGGATTTGAGGGGTGGGTCAACGTGGTGGAGGGGTGGGTTTCGAAAGGAGTGACGTCGAGGGACTCTTCTGCGGAACCTTCTCCGTCATCTTCGGCGCGTCCTGCAAAGCCTGCTGGGAAGGTGGAGAGAGGGGGAAGAGGAGTGACCTCAGGAGTAACCCCGCACAGGTCAGAGAGCCTATTCAACCAACCAAGTCCCGTCTTGCTAACCCCCCCCACCCCTCCCTGCCCGCCATAGCGAACAGACGGCAGATTTCCCGCCATAGCGGATGTTACCCGCCCCCTTCCCACGACACCCCCGCGCCTTAATCGCCCCCCCCTCCGCTGCTAGACCCCGTCCCCCGCAGTCTATCTATCTAAACCCCCCTGCACGCCAAGGCGTAATCCACCCCGCAGTCATCTTACGCTCACCCTCACCCCCGAGTCCCGACTGCCCCTCTGGCGTTTAACCGATCGAAACGCGCGTATTTCCCGGCCCCGTCCCATTCCCATCCCTGCACCAGGAACACGATAACCCACACTCCCTTCCCTTCACCCGCTTTCCCGCTCCACCGTCGCCGGCGGTGCCCATCGCCGGCTCGCACGGCACGCGATGCCCACGTCTGAAGGCGCGTCCGCCTAGTCTCCTTTGCAGACGCCGTGCGTCCCCGCTCCTCCTTTGCGGCTTCCTCCTTCGGTGGCCGGGGCGGACGGCGGCGCGGCGTCGGCGCACTGGACGCTATCCCCCCGTTGGCGGGATCCGGAGCGCGCCACGCTCGTTCGACCCGAATACTTGCCTACTCACCTGCGATGCCACACACAGACTGGGGGTGGGGCTGGTGGCCTTGGTTTTAGCGCTCCCTGGTGGAGTTCGAGGTGTTTTGAGTTCTGATGGTCGAATCACCGCCGCCAACTCATTCGATGACTTCCTCGATTATTTTGTTCACTCATCAGGGGGGCTATTCTGTATGTTCCCGGAATTTCCGCACCACGAAAGTGACGAAATTTTGCCAACTCAGCCTCCAAAATTTCAAATTGGGCCATTCAATGTTAGAGATTTATCGGGGGCTGTGACGTCAAAACGACGGATTTTCCGAGGTTCGACTGTGTCGAGTCCTTACTGAATAAGACCCCAGATGCCTATTTAAACTCCGCTCGTAGAAGTTCAAGGGACGATTCAACGGCCCCTGGAAGAAAAGAATTTTGGATGTCGTTGAAACATAGTTTTCTCTTAGAGCTTTCGTGAAGACTGGAATTTTTAGAATAAAGTCATACCAAGGCAGTAGAAACAATTCTTGAAATATAGATACGTTTTTCTTCTGATTGCTAACAAAGTTTTCTTTTTTTTTTGTGACTCACTTTCTCCAAATCCCTACTTCATATTTTATTCCCAAGGCCATCGAATTATATTTCAGTCATATTTCGGTTTACCAACGGCATTATTCTCGCTATAGCCGGTTTCTTTAATAAGCATTGTAATTTGAATTGTCGTGTCCAACGCGCATTTCCACCTCGTGGCTGGATCTAAGTGCTTACCTTTGATATTTCCTTGTAACTTCCCTTTTTCTCTCGATGTTATGAATATTTACGCGTATTTCAAGGAGAAAAAGCTATAATGTTCTCCTTTTTTCCCCTGTACTTTATGATACTACAATGGATAACCTTATGTGCTCAAAATAAAGTGTTGTTTAGCATAATGGATATTATGCTATACTTTGTATCAGAAAATGAAAGTAGGTACTATTTAAAGCTGGCAATTGGATCGTCATCTGTAGGACAAGGTTAAACTTCGTTGAAAATTCATCAATATTGAACCCTATTTCCAAAATTTTTATTCATCTAGTTTTTCAGGGCCTATATAGCTTATGGTTATGATCTAGGAATGAACTACGGAGGGCAAAACTGGAAAATCTTTGTTGAAGGATTAATAATAAGCCTTACATGCAATTAAAACTTCTCCGTTTTGGTTTAGAATAAGTCATCAATATGAACCCCGTCGAAATTATAGCGCAAAAGAAATGTTTCTTTTTAAAAATATATTTTGAGGAAGAGAGATGCTTACGGGAACTTAACATTGATACTTTAGAATAAGAATGGATTTTCTGGGCATTTATTTTCCTGGAAATTATGGCTGGTCGTGGGTAGAAGCTGGACAAAATGTGTCGACTAATTCGTCACTTAACTGGAGTAAGGGAAGCCGTTCTCATTTAAAAATTAATATGTAGAACAATGAGATTGAGGCAGAAATATGTTATTTCTTGCCTTAAAAATCCCAGGATACTTGGGTCTACAGTAAAATTAGTAAATTACAGTTTTGCCAAATTTGAAATTGATTGACGGGTAAGTTACTACAAGGAATCTTATAGATACCAATGTTGTCGTAAAAAAAATATATTACAAATATCCCCTTAAATTTGAACATGAGAGCGTTGCACTAGGCTTCGTGCTCACGGGGTTCCGAAGCGGTTGAGTGAGTGCATAACGGAGGGAAGGGAAGAGGTGCATGTGATTGCAAGTGTGTTTGTGTGTGCAACTACAAGTGACCGTTTTCTGTGCATGTGTGAGTGAGGGTCTGCACATTGCGAGGGGCAGGGGGAGGGGGTAGAGGGGTGGTCACTGTCGGTGCCGCTCGGACGGCAGGTTTCATTTTTTTTACTCGCCTTCTTTATTCCCGTCCACTCCCCCTTCTCGGCCTAAGCCCCGAGTCTCGTCCCGCTCTGCATTTCCAATGCACCCACGTCACCCATGCGGGCTAATTCCTACTCCGCATGCGCCCTGCAGTTAAAAGTGTTGCGCCTCTTCGAAACTTCCGTTGCACCGGGAAGATGGGAGTAAAGAAATCATCAGGGTGATGATTTTTTTAAAATTAATCTTACCCGTTTAATTTAGACTATTTTATACGCAAACATTTTTCCCACAGTTGTTCGATATTTCGAAAATCTCCGAAAGATGCCAGAAAATCTCGTGCCAACATAAAAAACGGTTGCTTACAATGGCTTAGCATAGAATCTGAGTTTTGACTGGAGTTCTAAAAAGAGATCTATTTAGTTTTACGATAAATGATCAGTTTTTTTCTACCTCGAATAGGTAATACCAATTATATCATTTTACTGCATTGTTGATTTTTATTGATAATGCTTAAATTAACTTGCGCTAATGGAGTTTGTCTAGTCATAAATATTTAATTTAGCATAGTGTTCTTCGTATGTCTGAGAGATTGGGGATATTTGGCCACAGTGGGCTGCATTCATGGCATTTGCTTCTACATAGCTGCACTGAATTTTATTTTGGATCCGAAATTATTCGGGTGACATTATAAGACTTGCAAGGGTGCCAATTTGGCTCGCAACTTTTGGGGGCTATAATTAATTTTTTTGGCAGGTAGCGAAAGAAAACTAGAGAAGATCCGTCTAATTATTCTTCCTTTTAAATAGACCAGCTTTCGAATCTCGCAAATGACGCTCAGGCTGCAGTCCTGCGACGCACAAGTCACGCCATGAACAAGTTTTGAACTGAATAAAGACGGATCATCATCTCTTTGCCGCCTACTTTTCAAGAGTCTCTGTGCCTCCGGCGTCTTGCCTTCGAATCGAATGACTCGCCTCGATAAGAAATGCGCATTGCGAGTGGAAATTTGAACCACGCCCCTTTGGTTGGTTGGTGAGCCTATCCAAGAGATATAGCTGCCTATAATGGCTTTCCATTGAGCAGCTAGTGTACACAACCCCTACGTAAAGAGGACGTAAAAAATGAGTTTTGAGATCCAAACGGTCTTCGCTAAGATGTGAAGGAAACGTGGATAAGGCAATTGAAATAATACTACTAGTGATGACGCATGGAATTATTCTTTTTACCTGTGATTATCTAGACTTAGTTCTTAGCACAAAAATATAAATGATTTGGAGGGCAATGGAGGACTAATTTTTTGACCAGTACTATGGAAGATACAATGTCAGTAAATTGTTTAAATACAATTTAGTTTAATACTCTGTATTAATACGGTATTTTACACGAATCCCTAGAAATCATAAATATTCATTATATTGTTAACATTAGGTTTATAATTCACTTGTTGCGGAATTTTTTTTAACCAAACCCCAATGTATCATCATTTGAAATTCTACATGTTCAGCATATTTTCATTACAATTTCTATGCTAATGTAAACATAGCGTTCGGTAAGGAGAATGAAAAAGAATGTATGATGAGAGCGAATGGTGAAGTCATTGGACTAGTGGTTGATTTTTTGTACCTTAGCCGAGTGTTGCTGAATGAAGGGAGGGCAGATAAAGAGATTGAGGCGTGCGAATGCTGAAAGAAACGTCGTAGGTAGTATGTGGAGTTAATCAAGGAATGCACGATGGTTTTACGAAACAAAATATTTTATTTTTCCAAAGTGAACTCCTTCCCACTTTATTGTAACTGTACTAGAAATTGGGGATACCAGAATTAACGTAAGAGTACGTTAAATGCAGTGAGTATGGGTGCAATATTAGGAATGAATGGGTGCTGATGATAATGTTGAATGGATGCTTCGAATAATGTATAATGAATAATGAGCATGTAAGGAAAGGAGCATACTTTGTTGGTTCGACCACGTCGAGAGAATGGGTGAGAGTTGAATAACGAAGCAGATTTATGATAGAGTGAATGTTTTGAGAACAATGGGTAAACCACGAAAAACATCGATGAATGTGGTGGAAGAGATTAAAGGGAAATTAAGAGTCTCAAGAACAGGAGGGCGTGTATGAAATTATGCACGAGGATAACCAAAGCATAAGACGTATACAAGAATATAGCAGTGGGGAAGGTATTACGAAAACAGAGCCAGTTTCACTGAGAATTATGCTCTTTTGCTTGTGCTTAGCGTGGATTGCAATATTTGAATGTACAAGCAAACATGAGAGTGTATAGCCATTACTTCAGTGCAGTTCACCATTTGATTACATGTGATAAATTGTTTGCTTGCCAGATCCACTGCTTTGGCATGGAAAACTTATTCTGCAAATTGAGACATTCGAAAAAAGGTTTTCTTTATTAGATATTAATGCATTTCCAGCGAGTAATGAAGGTAATTCATAGGTTTCAAACTCTTTGCCAGCGTTCGTTAAAGCCAATGATGAGTTGGGTGAACAAGTCTTTAATTATGAGCATGTGGATGATTTTTCAGTGAACATGAGACACATCCGTATTTTCGTTTTCCTCCAGCATCGCCATATGGCCATTCTATTTTGAGGCTTGCGGATCGATTGGCACACGACCAGGATATACATAAACCGTTAGCCTCCTTAGAACACAGATAAATATTTTCCAAAAATTCCTGACGACAAAGATGAAAATAAAAAAATGCTAAAAAGTCAGTTTTTTCCTTCAGGGGGTCCAGATCGATTCCTTAGAAACCATCTCTGCGTGCTGTACGATCATTTCGCACGTACTAAAGGATAATATATCAAAGTCGACAGAGGTTATAGGGGGAGTAATTTACGCATTAGTTAAGGTAAAATAATACTTTATCCCTATGTTGTGTGTTACAGTTTAGCAATGAATTAAGCTAAATCGCGGTTTTGCAAAACTTTACGCTATTTACAAAACCATTCAAACAGTAGATATTCTACCGTTAACTTTTTCTCAACATGTGTCACTAGTTCGAATTCAGAATCTAGAATGAATATTGTGTTTCACTTTGGATTAAGTTCGTGAGTAAGATAGGCTTGACGGGTAGATTACTGAGAACCCAAGTTTAGAACTAGTACTAGCTCAATTTATTTTTTGTCTCTGGTGAAATATACAGAATGGAGCTTCAGCATGAGAGACGATGATTAGAAATACAGTAAAATGAATCAAAATTATACGGTAAGTATAATTTTCTCACACCTTTTGAAAGTCGTAATGAGAGTTTAAAAAAATACCTATAGTATTAGGTTCGGACATTGTTAGAATGAATCAACTCGTAAATGATGTGATCTTATATAGAAACATGTGATAGAAATTAAGGTTATATGAACAATTACGTATTCTTTGTACATAGGTACTTGTTTCCAGGGAAGAATTGAATTACTACATTTCTGGGGATAAAATGGATAGCAGCAGTGATTCATGTGACAATTCTCTCCGCATACAATCACAAATGTCTCATACGTAAGTTAAAATCATAAAGCGGGATGTCCACGCTTCTCTGCCGAGGCATTGGCGCGTGAAGAGTACGTGGATGGGAGATGAAACTGCATGGCCTGCAGTTACCCCAGTGCCACCGTCAGTCACATGTCCCCCCCTCCCCCCCCTCAATTCGTTTTCGTAGCCGTTCCATTGACTTGGGCAGAAGTATACTACATATAAGCGGGTCATGACGAAAGTCGAAAAAATTCTCTGTGCGGGCCCAGGTGCGAGCGGCCGAGACCGGATGGTGGTGCGTTGGTGTCTGGGAGAGCCGCCCCTTAACTTCCCGCCCTTCTCTTCCCCCTTTCCCCCCCCCCCCCCCCCCGAAGTAAAACCGCCCCCCGTCCACCGCGCTCCTAGATCGCTGACCCCTCCCCTCTTGTCGCTTCTTTCGCTCTGACCCCCGCCCGCCCCCCCCCCCCTACAAGCTCCCCCCTCTTCCACTCCACCTCCCACTTCCACCCCTTCCCCTCCCAACCCTTCCAATCTAAATCTATTTCGGGACCGCCGTCTCCGATGCACTCCGAGGGCATACGCCGCACCAAGAACACACGCACCCGCGCACCGTCTAACTATCTTTTCTTCGGCCCCCTTTTCCTCCGATTTCTTCCGCCTTTTTCACTGCGTTTCCTCGGCCATTCCTATGTGATACAAAAACAACAGTCCCTTTTTTTTATAACCTCTAGTTTGGTGGCGTTATTGGGTGAGTGGAATATAACTTCATCCCTAAAGTTTTGGCGAAATTTTAAAACCGCTGGAGGCGCGGAGTAAAAGATGTATTACATTTCAATGCTTTCCGAACCGCTTTTTAAATGCATTTTCATTTATTTTTATTCGTTAAAAATATAAATTCATAGCTTATTTGAAAATCATCGCGACCTTTTGTAGCCGCAAATGCGGCCGAGTAATAGTGTCGCTAGAATGGAGTGTGGCAATCTATTCGTCCTAAGAAATTTTTATTTGATGTAACAATTTCACGTTTACCGTGCTGTATGATAGTAAGTGTATAAAAGGTAAGCATTTATAAAGGTCAGAATATTTCTAAACCAGATCTACTCATTAATATTTTGGGGCAAAGAATATTTAAATATTATTAAATCTATGGTTCTCTTGAGACAGATTACGAACTGCTAAACACAGATTTAACGAGGAATCACTACCATACGTATCATTTCATAATCGCATAGAAATCTGTGTTATTTAAGGTATGAGCGATTTTCGTGGCATTTTTACAAATATATATTAAAGTTTTTGATGACTGCTCCACCGATAATGTCACAATGAAATGTCAAAACTTGGATGAAATGCATTTGAGAAGATCGCGTTCATTTCATATTGGTCCAATTTCTGGGAATGACTTCATCAAGGCTATGGAAATCTCTTCTAAGTCTTTTTGGATGTAAAATTGAATGAATGTAAAGATATTGCAAGAAGAAACTCTAGGCCCTTTGATCTTGAAAGCTACCGATAGGAAAGATCTTGTACAGCATTCAGGCTTACGACTTTAGACTTAGGTTATGACTTGCTATCTTAATTTAACCCAAAAATGAATTGACTGCTTTTTAGGGAATTTATTCCGTGTTTCCAATCAAACAAAGTCATGTTTGCAGGTCCCTATTTTTCATTTCCATTTCGATTTTTCTCAAGTGTTTCTTTTGCGGTGAGTGCCTCAAGAGACGGGGGAGTAGTCTCAAGTTCCTCACTCCTCTGTTCAAAGGTTACTGCTCCACTTACTGCCGTCGCACTATTTTTGTTTTTCTCGTCACCACGCAATACCCGGGGGCTGAACGTTAAATCGCTGTCGAGCTAGCCCACCATGGGTTATTAATTTTTGCCACCTTCCTTGCCAAAGCACATACAAACACAATGCCGTCCAGATAGGCTCTTCAGTATACATTTGGTCGTTTAAAATGGTGAGTTTAGAGCCTATGAGTAGTTAAATAGAAAATGGCTTTGAGTGAGCTTAAGGGCGCTGTTTTACAGTGCACTGCAAATTATCATTTGAAGTAAAATTATTATTAGCAGTGAAGTCTTTTCTTTAAATCATCATAAAATAGACACTAAATGCATGTTTATGAGAGAGCATTCAGAAAGGGATGCTCATATCCTCTTATACATGCGAGTCCACTTTTGATGTCTTGAGGAAGACTTATTAATTTTTTGCACGCGTTTATCGTTACGCTAAGCATGAATACAAATTAATTTATTATTTATCTTAATTATCTTTGAGGCATGTAAAATTACAAGCCATACCTAATCTAATATTACTGCGTCACAAATTAAGAAATCTCCAGAAGGATAACTGTTTTCTTTTCCCACGATTTTAGCACAAATATTGGTTTCGAACTGCTAATCGCATGTGTGTATTAGCCACACCGATAAAAAAATAAAATAAATTTCTACGTTATTGTGTTACATTCCTTCTAATTTTTGGTACTTAGCTTACTTTTACTGCGATCGAGGTCCAAATTTACCAGTAATAGACAAACGTCTCAAATAGTTTTGTGGCTCACTTAGAATGGGAAGAGGTTGCTAGGAATTGGTGATATGGTATGATTTTCATGTAGTATTGACTTACCGTCCAAAGGGCCAGAGGTCAAATCATGACAGCAGTGAAATCATTTCAGTGGTGTCCTGATCCCCTATTGGACGCTGTAAGTAGAGTAATTTAAGTGGAGTACTCGGTCCGTTGCATAGGACGTAAAATATCTGAGCACTTTAAGCTTTGACAGTTTTATTTTAGAGGGAGTTAACGTTTGTGCTGGATTTTTTCTTCACTCTCGCTGCCCTGCACAAGTAATCCTATCCTAGCAATCCCATTGATTAATGTTAATGTCCCAAAGGCAAAAGGTTAATGTCCAAAATGGAACCATTTGGGGTAAATACTTCTTTGATGCGGGTCTAAAGTAATTTTACGTCCTAAATATTCTCATCATCTCTTTCTTAATTCTAGCATTAAAATTTACGAAGTACAATACTTTTACGAACTCCTCTTTCACACAAACACGACATACACGACATTACACTCTTCCCATGTCAAGTGCACCACTTGTCAATTGACCTGTAGGGGTGAGTCTCGCACTCACCAGAACGGTATAATCTACGCGCCTTCGGAGCGTTCAGAACTGTGTTTGTACTTTTAAGAACAATTATTCACATTTTTATTACTTTTTACCTTTTGTAGTATTCCAAAGCAGTTATGTCATTCACATATTATTCTGAGGAAGAATCGTAAATAAATTATAACTTATAAATTCAGCCATCGAATTGGCAGAAAATTGGGTTCAATTGCGTGATTATAAAAATTCAATTTTGTCTGTTTGAACAGTCAAAGTTTTTGAATGCAATGAAGCTGTCTCAATTTTGTACTAATGTATCTGCTCTTATTTTCGGCTCTCTGCTTTCACACACCATCCGGTTATCTTATACCAACCCCAACGTGTAAGTAGTGATTCCGTGCGACTGAAGCCCAAATTTGAACGCCGGAGAAAGTGAACGAACCGGAAAGTCAATTGAAGTGTGCCTATATGAGCTTAGTCAAGCACTGTCTCCAGGGGTTAATCGGATAGGAATATGCGCCGGTACCAACGGTGCTCACGTAACGAATGCTACGTAAGATTACTTTAATGGAAGGGAAGGCACCGTTAGTTCAGCCGTTATTACCCACAGTGAGAAAGATGATGCTCAGTGTCGGTGGATTGGTCTTTCGAGTACTCACTCAGCCTTCATATTTTCATCAGAAATTACGTTAATATGTATTATTTAGCTAATGTTCACAAAAAAAAATAGATTTTTTTCGTGAAGTTTTCATGAAATGGGCAGAAATATAACGATACCTACATATTTACGTGTGGGAACTTTTACAAACACCAGAGGAAAAAAATACACGATCCGAATTAAAATTTCACATCCGGGCGGTGTGTTTTTACCTCTGTAAGTTTTAGAAGAGCTTTACATTTTCAATATAGAAACCTGGACTAAAGTGACCTCATATCCTGAGAAATTTACGTAATTTCGTCATTCTCTTCTTTAAGGAAATGTTAATAATACTTGTTTGAGCATCACCACGAAATTACCTGACCAAATGTAATTATTAGAGAACCAAGTCGGCGTGGCGGCTTAAGTAGATACTGATTTCAAATCCCTTTCACTTTGAATCTCAACGGTGGCGGAGAGTTTTCGGTGAAATGTAATTTCCTGCTTATGTGCCATGTAGATAGTAGGTACTTCAAGCGTGGTACTTTATCTGTCATCCGTCGGATGGGACGTAGCATTGCTGTTTATGGGTACCTTTCGTTCACAATATGTTAACGCTGGATTCCTCTCCACGCTTCTTTCATTCCCCAAATGATCTTTCCCTTGCCTACCAACCATCCCCTCCTTAGTGGCACTAATGACCACAATTTTTTGTCAATCGACTGACACAAGAAGCCGACCAAACCATAGAAAAAGCAAATAAGATCACCAAGTAAAGTGTTACACAAGTATTTTCCTTCTTATACTCTAGGTTTATCGTGCTTGGTGTGTATTTTAGTTTGGTACATATCTACTTCACACGTTTTGATACTACTGGTTAAAGTGGGTTTGTTTGTATTATCTGCTGTATGTGCCACTCTAAGTTAGCAACTCTCTCTTTCCAATAAAGTATATACTTATGTTTCATGTTTCATGTTTCAATTCAAAAGCCATTGAATGAATTCCTCAAAATATTAGCGCAGCATAAAATATCAAGGTTTTCATGAGCACCGGATCACGAGGCTATCCAATCTGAAGTTTAATTAGTCCTTCGTTATTACATCTGACTACCACTATAGTGATATAAAATGGATGTTAGTACATGCGGTAATTTTAAATAAAGTCCGTGGTAAGCGCTTAAGACGTTATACTGTTTATTTAAGATATCCCTATTCGTATAAGTTAGTTGGGTATCTTTCAAAGAGTGGGTGCAAAAAAATTTAAAGCTACATGCAACGTAATTGCTACCTATGAGCTAGTTTCACCTCCATTCCACGGAGTAGGCACGAATCATTTTGATCAAGTTTCCCAGAATTTATACGTTGCTTCTTGTGGATGTTGTGACTTCCATTCATGGTACAATGCGCAAAAAGGTGAAATTTGGCGAGAAATAATGTAGGTGAAATCATGTAGATAAATTAGCTCACGGGTGACAGTTCTTTATCTTTGCCGCCAGCATGCCATTGAATCTGCGACGCATATCCGTAGTTTAGATTAATAGGTTAAAAAACCAAACGTCGTAAGGTTTAATATGGAAATACCAGGACCTACATTTCCGAATTATTGCTGGAAGTAATACCTGTTGAAGAGAGCTTGGATAGTCGAAAAAAGCACAAATAGTGAAGAAAGCCTTAGACCATGAAATTAAAATGACAAAAAATATAAAGTTTTAGCAAATTGGAAATTGTAAACGATATCAATAACATATAGTCATGTATTAATTTTACAACCTCACAGAACATTTATCGTGATGATTGTACGCAAACAACTGATATTTATCAGATATTATTTACACAAATGAAGACGAAAGAACTATCTGCTCCGGAATTTATATCATGACGGAATAAGTGCACCCAACCAGTACCAAAATATTAGATTAAGTTCCATACGATTTTAATGATTGCTGATTTATGACTATTGCAGAGTAAAAAGGCTCACTTCACAAGTGTTCTTCATAATATTACCCTCATTTAACCTTTATTCTTAAACGTCCATAAGCGTTGTTAGTTAGACGTGACACAAAATTAGTAAGTCCGAAGTTCGACTTGAAATCAAGCTCAGTCACGATGCGAATATTCCTGCGCTAAAAATTAGCGCCATGAGTTTGGTAAGATTGATTAGCAGCCTCGAGCAAAGTTTTCCCAAATGTTCATTATAACTCACATCCTGAAAATGGTTTATTTATATGGACCTCGAAGAGTACCTATGTCTTTTTTTACTCTCTTGATGCGCAATTTACATTAATGTTTACAGGGCTAAATGTAAATATATACACTCTTAAATGGACGGTTCGGCAGCTGTAGTTGCCATGGCTGAAGTTATTGAATAACTAGACCAAAGTTTTCATTCCAAAAGTTATAGAAATTGATAAAACCACTCGTAAAATTGATGGGCTCTATTATCTCACTGCCGGTAAATGTAAAACAAGAAAATAATGAAATATAGGTGTAGTAAGCCCACATTTATGCTCTGCTGTTTTGCCTGATAACCTTTCTATTCGGAGGGCCCGGCATCTAATTTGGCAGTGGTGGTGAGTTTTTGGAGAGACTCCGATTCCTACTAAGCTGCCACGGGAAGAGAATCAACTGCAGTATCCCGTCCGCCGAACGGGACGTCATATCCACTCGACTGGTCAATCTCCACTTTCCTCTATCGTTGGATTCTTTTTGGTAACATATTTTTAAGCTGAAGTGCATGCTTTTATTACTGCTTTAGATCTTTACTTACTTTTCTTTGCTCTTTTGCCAGCATATTTTTGCAATAATATTTGGATATTCATGATGTACCATCTAATATTGAGTGCACTTAATCCGTTAAATTAAATTAAATACAAATAAAACCTCCACTGTGGAATTAACGTCATTAAAGACCCTAAATGGCTAAATATATATTTTTTTGATCACGTGAATACAAAACCTTTGTTGAGCAAAATGCTGCCGCAAATTTATATTCGGTATCAGATGTACCTATTTGCGTGGTCAGAAACTTCCTTATAATACGAGACATATAAAATTAGTCATTAAGTAGTGAACACAGAATATGTGATGGAAACATGCAGGAAAGCTAAGGATTACAGAAAGTAATGAGAGGGAGAGGAGTAAAAGGCATCTAAAACGTTGTGGGGACGAAAGCAGATGTAAGCGGTTGATAGCGCAGCGGGAGAATAATAGAGAGGGGCTGTCGTTGGGTTCTAGGCTTTGATTAATAGCATGGTAACAGTGCGCCCCAAGTAGTAATCTAAATTTAGGGAAACGTCCTGTCTTTATATTTAAAGAATGGGCAGCGGGGAAGGGGGAGAGAAACAGAATGAGGGGCGGCGAGGGCGTGGGGGCAAGAGCAGGAAGGGTCTAAGGGAAGGTCTAAGGTGTGGGGTGGGGTGGAGGGCTGGAGGGGCAGAGAGATCAAGGAGGCGGTGTGTGCAGATTCGAAGGAGGACGAGCTTCGCTGGATGCCACCCAAAGGACAAAAGAAGTACGCCGTCCAAATGTAATGTCGCACTTAAAAATAAGCCTTGGGCACTCGTTATACCGTTCCCGAAATTTCTCTCCCATTTAGTCCTCATCTTCGGAGCCGGCGGCGTCTCCGACCCGTATTATTTCTTTCACTGGGATTCAAACCGAAGAAGTATTCGTTGAGATTGAGGATCTCGGACGCTCGGAGAGTTAATGGTTTCTCGCGTAGTGACTGGATCCATCTACAATGTGAGATTTTCCTCCGGTTTCGATTTTTGTTTATTAGAAATATTCTCATGGTAAGGAGTTCACTATCAATAAAAAAAACATGTAATTCGAGGAACATAACTCAAATATATGCTTTCGCAGTTGTAACTGTGACTGGTCAGTACTTGAATAAGCATCATAGAACATTAAGTATGCATTAATGATGAAATGTATGAATGTAGGAGTAGGTGACATTTGACTCCATATTTAACTATTTGGTATAAACGGTGGCTAAAACTGTCATATTGAGAGAAATAGCCACAATTAATGACATTCAGACTGGTCACGTGGCCATTAATTAAATGTAAACTTTACTTTGTTTAGAAAACCAGTCAAATCACTTTTGAAATTCCTACCCTTATTTTTATATGCTGGAGACATATTATCACCAAAATTCTTTTAATCATCGCTTACTATAAGCAGAGTACTTTCTGTACAATTTTCGATGCTGCAAGTTCATACCTATAGATCAAGAAAATATCAGTGCAATAAAAAAATTGTAGAATTGTTCATTGATCAATTTGATGTGTAATCAGTATTAGTTCAACACCACGAAGAATGAGTACATTTACATACATTATCACATGCACACATTTAAAAGTATTGTATAGTTTATAGCATACAAAATATGCATGTATTTCTATTTGATTTACGATGGCCGCCAGACGTTGGTCGTCGCGTCGACAGCCGCCGACTGTCTTCTTTGCCGCGGCGCGTCATCGCGTGATGACGCAAAGAGGGGCGGTAAGGCGTCCGCGAGTCTTCCGTGGGCGGAGGTAAGGGATTCCTTCCTCCCTTCGCCCGCGTGCGAAATATTTCTTCCTCCGAACCTTCCTCACTGAACGGCGCGTTGGCCGGACGGCTGTCCCTGCTCTTCCGTTTGCTAACGGGCTTTGGCCGTGAGAGAAAACAAGATGGAGCTCGTGGAATTTTTGTTTTTTTTTTCTTTTTTTCATTATTTTTCTTCCACCCTCTCGAGATGTCGGAAGACCTGGGAGGCGGAAACGGGCGGGGGGTTGGGGGGGGAGAGGGATGTTTTGGCCGTGAGGGAGGTGGGGGCGTGTGGAAGATGAGTTGGAGGTGGGCGTCGGGGGGCGGGGGGTGGTGTTGGCGGTCTGATGGCGGAGGGAGATGGGGTCCCCGCGTATCGGATGGAAGAGGAGCGGCAGGCGGGGGGTGGTGTTAGGGTTTCGGGTTGTGTTTGGGGGGAATGGGAGGCGGAGAGTCTACGTGGTGTTCCTCGAAGGGAAAGGCGAAGGGAAAGGGAAGAAAAAAAAGGTTCCTGGATGTGTGCATGCTAGAGAGAGAGACAGACACTGGGTGTGTTTCTGTACGTGAGCGAGGGAGTGGGACTCGGAAAGTCGTCGACCCTTGCGTTGCTGTTGACTTCTATTTGGGGACCGCATCCCCCCTCACAGCTCCCCCTCACCCACTCCCCTCCTATCCCTCCCCTTTCTCCGCCTTGCTCGATTCGATTGCAAATTGATGAAAAAAATGAGCGAAAGACCCACCGTACCCTCCCTCGCGGCAACCCATTGACGGTCGGTGCGCATCGACTCGTCCAGCATCGAGTCGTGGTCATCCCGAATCTCATCATCGCTCGCTCGATGTTTTAATTAGTCTTGCACGTTTCCAGCTTCGGAAAGGACGCATGATTCTTCGTTAACGATTTAATTAACTACGTTGGTGGATTGGGTGGCTGAGATATTCTTTTTATTGATAACGGACTTCGTGTGTAAACACACTCCGTTCACGTGAACGGTCTCATGACCGAATTTCTGTTAAGACTTGGTAGAAAGCCGCTAGAATACGGTAGGATTTTTCCCCTTGCAGGCTTCTAGAAAGCTTCCATCCCCGAAAGTCGGAACAAACGGTAGCTACAATTATGATGGAATTAGAAATGTTCAATGGTTTTATTTTGAAGAAAAATGAAGCATCAAAGACAGTTCATGGAAAAATATGTTACTTGTGAGAATGGAGTGAATACTTTAGCACTTTTCAAGTCCCTTTTCGTGTTATTTATATTAAGATTAATTACTTTCCTCGTGGTGAAATAACCTTATTGATCTTGCGATAGTTCTAGCAATCACTTAATGATTGTAAATTTAACATCGTATGTGTAGTTTTATTAATTAACGTGCACTTTAAATTAATTTAGTAATATTGTGCACTCAAGCACATATTCTGGTCATCGTTTGCCTCTTTTTACACTTTTCCCGTCTGTTTTTACTCATAAAATCTCGGCTTAAGCTCAAATATCAAAGCAAGAATTCACAATCACGTACTTATCTGTCAGCTGAATAGTTAACGATTATTCCGATGAGTGAATGATGAAAAGTGGTGGATAGCAATCGCTCATGTTCCTTCTCATGAGAAAATAATCCCCGGTTAACGCCAAAGCATAAATTTTCCATCTGCTATTTTGCTTTTAGAGAATAATTCAGACTATGTATGGGGTAGTGGCTACCTCCGTGTGCAAATTTTGATTTATGGAACAGAATATAAGTAATTAGCTGAGGAATAGTGGCGTCTACGTATACGTTGGTTACAAAGGCCTTGTGTGTATTATTGATTGAATTTTCCTTTTCAGAGTACTTGGTTACTGAATATCTGTCTTATTGCAAAATAGCCTTAATCTTTCTTTTCAGCATTAGTATGCCTCTTCGCTATTTCGGTTATTATATTTATTTTTTCCCATAGAGATGATTGACGAAATTATTTCACTACTAGGTGTCCATCGTTTCAGGCATTTCTATCCTTTGAGCCGTCACAATAGCTTTGCACCCTCTAAATTAGTGACTAACTTGAATTTTTAACTGCTGAGGGTGGAGCACACATCATTCCCACTACATAATGAACCTACATCCCCTGGATGGGAAGGCTAGCTCTTTCCTTTGGGCTTCAGCGAATCCCTTCGAAGATACCTTAAAAGTAATGAAATCAGAAGGCTAAGACATTTAGGGACTGTCCCTAGAAACTTCAGCAGACTTAGAACCCGAATTTTTCCTCAGCGTACAAGTGCTTTAACAACTTAGCCTCTATCCCGATTACATTTCTAGCACATCAATGGAAGAGAAATTGATTAATAGAGTAAAACAGTTGAATATCTATGGTTAATCAAACTAAAATAACCGTAAAAGTAACGGTTCTTCCTATAAAAATGTGTACCTATGATCTAGAGGTGTGGTTGCGCGTTTACTGTAGTCATAATAATTATCATCTATCATGTCCTATGTATTGCAATAGTGATTGATTTTCACCTACTGCCCGAATGTGCAGGCATGATTGCAATATTTATGTGGGAAAACATTAATCCTACTGTCTTGGTCTAAAATTTGGGGCAGAAAATTCTTGGAGACGTGTTGTATTTCATCAGTGTATCTGGAGGAATTTGGTTCGCGTTGGAAAATTGCAGAATGTCGCGTGCTCAGAGAGAGAGAGAGAGTTAAGATGCACCTGGCGGGCCTTTTTTTCGTGCAAAATGTTTTTTTATTTTTTGCTTTTGGCATGCAGAGGGCACTCTATTTCCCAGCGATGGATGACTCGGAGATGAGAGTAATGTAAAGAAAGTGTCGCTAATGTTTTCATTTCTTTTGCTATTTTGTGTTATTGAAATATTACTGTGTTTTAATGCCTAAAGATTGCCCTCATCTGTCTTTTCGCACTGCCTTAATCCCTTCCTATACAAGAGACATCTTCAAAATTTTCAATTTGCTACATAAAACATTAGGCTGCAACCTGGGTTCACTAATTGACTCCATATTATCCAATCCAAATATTATTAATAGATAGTTGAAGTCATCTTATGAAGTATTAAAGTAATTTTGCATTGACGATTTGTATCTGCGTTCATTTCTTTAATTTACTTCGTAATAACTGTGTTTATCTATGATAAGAATGGTTGATTTGATTAATAAAGGGTAAATCCAGGAGGTTCAATTTAAGATGTTTTCTCTTTTGACGTACAATGACGGGCCTAATCATTTACGATGACTATCTTCATATTTCAACAGAAATAGTGAATATAGTAAGCAAAATATCTGTGTTTTATAGGCATTCGCGGTTTTCCAGACTTTGACATCAACACTCAATTACCTAGTACAAAAATCACTAATGAAGATCAGGAATTTTATCACCCCTCACACAGTCAGTTAACATTTCCTATTGTTAGTCATAACTTCTTCACCTACATTAATTTGCAATCAGTTAACTAACACAACTGTAAATAATAAGGGATTTGAGTTTTAACTTCCCATTTCACGGTCAATTGGTGAGCGTTACTGATAGATACTTATTTTTAAACCTTTCTAAACTTTCTGTGTTTGCCAGATGTGGAATGTTGGAAAAACAAATATTCAATAATTTTTGCTCGAATCTTTTTTTCGGGTGTGGTAAACTTCCTGGTATCACAGAACACGGAATTCCGTTCTAGGAAATGGCTCATAGTCTTGTAGTGACAATTATCAGCGAGGCAGGCTCTACTGACATGTTGCACGCCATCTTTATTTGTGCTGTCAGCGGAAGGTCGGCCTCGATGGACCTCTTCCATCCTCCTCATCCCCTTGCAATCGACTTATTATTATTTTTCCTCCTCCGCCGTCTGCTCGCCTCAGCTCTGTCTTAATCCTTGCGCGGCACACTCGTTTCTTTCCCTCCAGATGCGAAATTTCTTTCGTCGCCTCAATCCCGCCCCCCCCCCTCCCCTTCTCCTCCTCTCTCTTGCTCCATCCATCCTCGCCCCCACCCCCACACTCCCCTCCGCCGCCCCCAATTGGCCACCTCAGTCTCGCCCCGGTGTCGAAATGCGCGCTTTTGGGAATGAAGCCGGGGGAGGAAAAAAGACGGGATCACGTCACGGCAGCAAGTGAAAAGTTCCATATTTTGAAAGTGCCATATCAGCGATGGTATACCTGCGGTTCTTTATTTTTACAAATATTTTGACACTATCGACTTAAACCTTGATGCTTAATATTGTGATTTCAAGACTTGCACCTTGGATAAAACGTACTGAAGAACATTAGAAGAGATTTTCAGGCTCGTCCTCGTGTTCTTTAAAGGTTTATGGGCTAGGCGTACGGTCTTCACCATTTCTCATTCCTTAATAATTACAATTCCTTAGGTTTGCCACTGATCACAAAAATCAGGTAGAATGCTGATTAGTAACCATTGGTCTATTGTCATAAGTCTTTCGTAAACCTAAGCATTTGAGCTCCTTTGTTACATACAACATCAATCATCGTCAGGGAACGAAATTTTAAATTCTGAACTGCTAAACTGACAAATAAATGAAATTGAATCGATATGCCTGTCATCAGCAGAGGCAAAAAAGGACAGTTACAAAAGTATACCCACCTAGTATTACCTACATATACCATGTTTTAGCTAAAGCTCCGGTGCCTTCCGCGGAACAAGAACTGAAAGGAAAGTAATGATGGTTAGGGAACTAAGCCATGCTAATCCTAACTGGTTTTAGGTCATAAAATTGGTTAGCCACTCAAGCACCTCTGAATTATTACTAAGTAGAGAAAAACATTATACTATCACTTTAGTTTTTACTCCTTGAGAGTTCAGAAACCATTCGGCGTATAAAGAAATACATTTCAATGGGAATCTTAGGCAAGGATTTATTGTGATGCATTATAAATTGTATTTACCAAAAAAATTACCAACCTTTGAAATTAGTACTGATTTTAAAGCTTATAACAATCGTAATTAATCTACCATTCCTAAAAAATCCCAGGTTTCTGCCATGAAAAAATATTAGTCTGAAAAATGAACGTGCTATCGCTGCCTGGATTGTATTGAACCACTATTGTTTGTATCAGCCAGTTGTGCTGTGAAAGTTCCTTCATTGATTTTCTCCATCGACACTGTTGTCTCTGTATTATTGCCGTTGGAACTGAATATTTGAAATTTATTCGCGATAGGTCATCATTATTATCCACCCTAACAACGACTACTCTTGTTCTTTGGGAAATGGCTTTCCGGAGTCCCACGATTTTTTTCTTTCTGAAAGCAAAGCGGACGATAGAGCAAAAAAAACCGGGACGTTTTATCATCCCTATCCCCAGCTAAGAATGGCTGCCACTCTCACTTTTCATTATATTCTCAAATTAACTTCGCCCGGTCATATAAGGCAATGGATCTCGCTGGCCGCTGTCGCGTGTAGTACACGGAAGGCATTTTATGCGGCGAAGCACTCCCCGCTCGATGCATCTTCTGCTCGCTCCCCCTTTTGTGTTTCCTCTACACCGAGCTCTCTCTCAATCTCACCAGCCTCCCCCGCCCACATCCTCTCCTCTTGTCCGCAGCGTCCCGCCATCTCCCTCGGCGCCTGCGAGGCGTGCGCCCGGGGCCACTGCCCCCTTTCCTCGCCCTTCCTTGCCGTCTCTTCCGAAGAGTCACGCTCTGCCGGCGCAGCGGCGGAGTCTTCCTCAGTGAGATGTGGGAGGTGGAGGCATTGTCGGCGATGCCGCGTCCGAGGGTGAGACGGGGCTTTGCAAAAGGCGGAGCGGAGTCTTCCTCTCTTCCCTGAGCATCTCCTCGATATCTGCGGGTGCATTCCTCCAGGAGGGGGGGGGGGGGGTTGAGAAGTGTAAGTGTCCACGGAAGAAGAAGAGGAAGAAATAAATGGAAAGAGGAGCGAGTCGGCGCTTTTCTCTCCGGGGGCGCTCTAGGAGGTTGGGCGTGCGAAGAAATACGGATAAAAAAGTAATGAGCAGAGAGAGGTCGCTGGTCTCTTGAGCGAGGTGGTGTGGATGGAGTAGAAGCTGAGGAATGGCTAGGGAGAATAGGGCATTGGCAGGAGAAAATGGGAAGAAATGTTGAATGGTCAGCAGAAGGGATTGTCAGTGATTAAAAAGGGAAAGGGACAAACAATAAACGTGTCCGAGTTCAGAATTTCCTCGAAGAAAAACCCCCACAGTTAACGATTTGGGTGAAATATTTTCTTGGGTATAGGTAATGATAATATCGGAACGGATAACCCCGATAACTTTGGAAGCATGGAGGGAATATTATAACAAAAACATAGGATCATTGTATTACAATCCAGATTTATATATCTTAATATTGCAATAAACAAAGGATATCTGAATGTAATCAAATGAATCCGCAGGAAGAGAATCGCTTCAGTGCTACTCATGTGATATTTTTATGTTCAGTATACTGAGTCACTGACTATAATCACGCAAATACAAAACGTCTCAATAAAAGGAGGACACTAAGAAAAAATTTCTACGAAACAATTAAACATAAATCCAATGGAGATTGGTTTGTGCATTAATCAGCTACATTAATCTAATCAACAACTTTTATGGAATAGATCAAATCTCATTAGGATACTCTGAACCTTTGAAACGAGAGAGATGGATTGGTTTTGGAGCGTAAAAAACCGTATGATAGAAGGCTCTGGGGACAGAGGTAATTCGAGTAAGCCAAGATAATCGATCAAAATAATATAGGCTTTATTAGCTATCAGTGAGGAACCGGGCAAAGGTTTCTAGGAAAGGAATTACCTATGCGTTCAAGATCTTATAACCTTGATTAGCATTTCTGAGCCAGTATTAGTTCCATCTTCCAACAAAACTCGGCACAATTAAAAAAATACATCCAATTTTGTAATCGAAACTAAGAGGATAATTGTAAGTTTTATTGATCAATGTTTTGAGTAGTCGCTCAAACACCCATTTGCGCTTTTTTCGTTAATAGGGCCTTGATAAAAGGAATGTAATGCATCATCTGCGGAAAAGGAAAGAGGGTAGGAAAAAATCGTGGAAAGAGAAGAGAGAAAACAATGGGATTCTTGGGTTTCGCGAAGAAATTCTGCCGTTAGAACGGAGTGAGAAATGAGGAGAGGGCTGAAAATGAAGAAGGTATTGGGTCTTGGGTCTTGGTGATGGAATCCCCAGCCTCTCACAGACTTCTACTCCGAACCCCATTAAAGGATTTAATCCATCAGCCAATCAAACACCTCGTCTTCTTACTGGAGAGTACATAGCCTACTCTGTTAATATCTCTTTCCCATTCTCCCGGCTGGCCACCGTGCCCGCCTCTTTCCTGCCTTGCGAGAAGAGGCGGCAGCGGGCGGAGGGGAGCGTGATGGCCGGTTGGTGGCCCTCGGCGGCAAAATAAATTGAATTGTTTGGTTTTGCTCATGAAGAGAGAAGTCTCCTTAACGGCAAAAAAGTAATAATAGCACTTATATCTTACAAGGATTACATTTTTTTTTAAGTTATACCTACCTTCGCGATCGTTATTTCACTCGTTTTTTTATGGACTCAGTTATTATTTTCCATGAGTTATTCCGTTCACAGCTATAATCAGAGGGTTTGTATTTGCCCGCTATGGTAGATTTTCATTTTGAGGGCTCTGAGGTGTTATTATATGTTTAAAGGAGTGATAAAACGGATTGATTTGGCATTATGAAGAAAGGTTGTTCAGCATTTTTCGCTTCCTCTTCATTAAGGCGACTCAGTTCCCGAGATTCTATGAAACAAAAGAGATTATGTCTATTGCATAGATAAAGCGATAGGCCATTCATCAAAGATCCAATGTCATTATGATATGCTTAATGTAGAACGGAAATATTGCAATATTTCTATACATACAACTGACACGAAATAGATAGGTTTGGCCGTCATAGTCATTCTCAATACAGCTTATTCATCGTCCTTAGTACAGATAAATCGTGTTGAAAATGAGTAATTTTTGGTCTCAAAGCTATTTTTTTATTAAATAAACACAAGCAATCAATGTTTCCTTGCTATTTGAGAAGTAAAATACCTATAATGCATTTTAGACACTTCGGGTGACGAGAAATTATTATTTTTAGTTTTTGTTAAACATAATTAAACGTCACATTGATATTTTATTGATCATGATTCACTTTTAAATTTTGTTTCTTTTTTGCATTGCTGTGTTTTGAACTACTACGGCTATATTCTTAAGACTGGATGAGCGAAAATTCCTGCTTTCCTTCCGTTCAGTATTTTTGGCTTCGTTTGAGCACTGACTGACGTAATTCTTTAGAACTTCAGTCAGACTTTGAATCTATAGCATCAAGGTTAAATAGAGAGTGTAAACTTGGGGACCAACTGTAAGCCACAATCCACTCCTCACTTTGATAATAATTAAATAAAGTACATTGGGTACTTTAATGCTAGTAAGACTACGTTTGTACTTTGCCGGCCAACTAAATAGTAATTTGCTGGTATAAAGATTCTGGCGTATGTGTTGTTGAATTCGCATTACAACAAGACAAAATTACGTCAGAGTATTTTGGAGCATGCATTAGTTTGCAATAATTTATTTCGTATATGGTATTCAAGCTTTTTGGTTCTGCGATTAAATTCTTTAATATTATGCAATAGTTTCACCGTGCTATGCTGCCGGCTTCGTCGGGCTATTAAGAACAACAATGGTCTATTTTCTAAAAGTAAATAAACAATTCCAGCAGTTGGTCACGCAATTGACATCGAGACGGCAAGAGTACTACACAAAGAAAGCAGTTACCTTCCACGGCTCATAAGGGAGGCGATTTAAATAGAAAAAAGACCATATAGCATTAATAGAGAGGATAGTTATAAACTCCCTTTAACCTGGAAGAGACTTATTCGAAATTACGTTTTTTACTTCTCAAATCATCAACTGCTGGAATTGTTTATTTACATTTTGAAAAAAAGCCATTGTTGTTCTTAAAAGCCCGACGAAGCCGGCAGCATAGCATGGCGAAACTGTTGCATAATATTAAATAATTTAATTGCAGAACCCAAATCCTGAATACCATAAACATGAGCTGCGAAAATCAACAAAAAAATTTATTTCGTACATTGTAATGAGTAAATATTATTGTGTATATTAGTGTCATTGTTTTAACGCCGCCGGTGGCAGCATAACATGATTTTAAATACAGGACAAAACAGTGATACTATGAAATAAAGAGCATAAAGAGGAATCTTGATAAAAAAAATGATTGAGCGTCAAGGAGAGGAAAAGATTCATGCCAATTTAAAATTTACCCCTATTTCCGATGCCATTATTTGGGATAAATCAAGCGTGGAAACTCCCCATTATTATAAATGAGGCTATGGCAGTTTTTTTACATTTCTTTGGGCTTCCTACCTAGCGTTGGATTCTAGAGATAATTGGCATCGTTAAAAAGTCATCAATTCCATCAGTCACAGCGGATAAAAACGCGCGGGAGGGATTTCTTGGAGGCTAGGGAGTTGGATGTCGGCTGGGGAGAGTGGCAGGGAATGAGAGGAGGCAAGGGGTTGGAATATAACGTCGGCCTTTTGGGGAGTGCGGGGGGGACTGGAGGAGGCGGGAGATTGCCGTGGAGGGGCAGAGGATCGAAAAGGGGCGTGTCACTCCTCCTTGGAACCAAACTTACGTCCCGTCCCCTCTTTTAATTTCAGACTTCTTCCAGCTTTTTCCTCCCACCCTCCAATGAATCTTCTTGCCAACAATAATTTAGAAAAAGGTTGCTAATTAATTCGCACTCTTCTCCCTCTGACCCATTCCATTCTTAGAGAGCCTCGCCTTTTCCTTCTTCTTCTTCCTCCGCGTCTTCCAGAGCAGGGCACTCTTAAATCAGACCCTTCCGCAGCCCATTGTTGGCCTCCTCCGCCCTCAGGCCAACTCGGGTTCACGCGTGCCGAGCCAAGGGGCTCCGTCCTTTTTTGGCCAGGAGGACCACTTTTGATTCTCCACTTTTCTCCCTCCCACTTGGATCTGGCCCGTCCCTTCTTGCTCTCCTTCATCCTCTTTGTGATTTTTATCATTCTTTCCCTCCACATAATTCACACTCCCTCGTCACTCACCTCCTCAAAATAATGCCTTTTATTTATCATATTTTGAGTACAGATGATTAGCATGAAAATTCAATTGTAATTCCTTCCTTCCGGAGGAAATAACCTCTAATAGTCTTTTAAAGTTCTAAAAAAATCACAGTTACACACAATAAAACATGTTTAACAACACTCAGTCCCTTTTATCACAGTAGAGAACACACCAATAGAATGATAGTCACTTTTCCGTCCTTTTATTGCCAACAAAGCTCGCTACACAAAGCACACAGATGCACATCGATGAGCCCACCGACACCTCTTCACTAGTCCATCTACTCACACCGCACCGTCAGTTCATATGCCATCCTCATATGGCGTCTATAGATGTCGGCGGAGTGCCGGATAGCCTAAGAACACATTTTCTTTCCTTTGGTGACGACGAGTTTGGAGAGAATGGGGTCATTTCTTGGGTCCCATGACCCTAAGGAGCCAACGATGATGGTTCCTAAGGGGACTTACCTTTAGTAACCATGCGACACCCGCAGGTTCTCTGCCAGGGCACTGTATTTTTCCACTTTCGTCAGGCGTGCAGTTCGAAAGGCCGCGGCACGGGACTCAAACGGTACCGTGATATTGATTATGTGGGTTGTCCCTCCAGGAGTCTCTTCTGTCAGGAGGTCGGGCGTTTGTTGGAGGACGGAAGTTTGATCATCTATTTTCGGGGTCCATGACTGAATATTTCCTTTTGCATCCATTTCCCTAAAGTGTTGTTTGATTGAAATTATTCTAAACGGAATGATATGGTAGCTTGTGTTTCACGCGATGAATCTTACGATAGGGAATACTTGAGTATATCTCTGCACACTTACTGCAAGTTCCCAGTGGAGGAGAAACAGAGTTGAGGCAAATGCGCTATTGTGTGTATTTTTAGAAAATAATATTGCATTGAGAAAGAAGGTTGTAGGGAAGCCACTGTAGCCGTCAACACTTGATAATAGATGCGAAGTAGTTCATGGCTTTACATGACATTGACAGGCTCTTCTCTTTATACGGAGCTGAAGTGAGGATTGTTATTCCAGGAAAAATCTTTTACCTGTGCCCGTTTTTATGCTAAAAAAGTAGTAAGGTGTGAGGATATGACCATACGTTTTAGGTTTTTCGTTGTATAGTAAAAGAGTGGCATTATGTGCACATTCTAAAGAATAAGAGATTTAGCATTTAGCTAGTCTTATCTTAAACTAATGTGTTTATAGTTATGGAACATAAAAGAATTCTCACTGTAATATATGAAATTTGAATTATTAGACCTTGTATTTCTGTTCCTAATCGTTTGACTCTCTTATATTTAACTATTTCATTCTTCACCCATTTTTCTATCTTTTACTTTTTCTAGCATAACATTTTACGATTTCACACATTTCATCCGATAACTACCGTCTTTGTAACATGTATCTGGGTCATTTAAGTACCCTTAGTTCAAGCTGTAGTTTTTATTAATTATATAATTCAAAACAAATATATGTTCAATTACTTTTCCCTTTTCTCTTTAATTTACGCCCTCAACTAATCTGTTGTTTGCAACGGTGGCATTTCTCATTGGTAAGGGTAATTAGCTTCCAACGTAATAGTAAGTGATAGAACTTAAGAGAAAAATTTTTAATTGCCTGTATCTGTGTTGTCTCTCAGTTACCAAGAGCAGTAAGCTTGCTGTTGCTAATATTTAAATCTTGGTTTACGGAAGTGCGGTTAAGATCTTTTTCAGCACGCTGTTGGCTATAATAGGAAACAACCATTTTTTATTAGACGCATAACATGAAATTTGTATTCCCTTATCAGCGACATACTTTTTATGGTCAAGGCGTCCGCTTGCTGTCACATGCCGTTGATTTTGTCCTGCAATTGAAATTCCTCTATTTATGTGAAAGTGTGCTTGGCAAAAAAGCATTTCGACATGAAGAATTTATGCTAAGCTGAATCCTATGTAATGGGATTTTCTCCCAGTTTGAATACAAATTTCCCGACGTGTATCTTTGATTACGGGCATAAAACTGAAAAATTGCTTGGCGACTGCTATAAAGTAGTTTCTTTCACACTTCGTCGATCGGTTGAACATGGGTTCTCAGCGCCAGCCTTGTTCCTTCACCAGGAAATTTAAATCACGCAACAATATATGTAATATTTTGCAAAAAATAAATATGCAGAAATGAAAAAATGTTTCGATATATCTTTGTAAACATTTAATCCATTTTACCATCCATTTAGGTGGAGATCAATGAAAAAGTATAAATTTTTATAGGAAATCTTAAATACACAGAATAAAACGAGTTTTCATGAGACTAATAGATTATTTAGAGACTAATAGATTTTAATGATTATCAGGATTATTCCATAAGGTACTATCATTGTCAAGTATTATAGGGCTAGAACGTTTTAAAGTATCGATTCGAAAAGAAAATGGAAGCCAATGTTGCTAGCAGTATGCCTTATTGATTTTAACAGTCACACTATTTACTCAATTTCCTGGTGGTGAAATATCTCCACTGGGCGTATTTGCAGACGCCCTATAGAGTATCCCTTGAGTGGAATTCAAGAGATTCTTTCACGCTTCGATCTCACGGGCAAATCCTTTTCCTTTCCATCCTGCACGAACCTCTTCTAATTACAACCTCTTTTAAGGTCCTTTTCAAGTCACCACTGGCAAAAGTTTCCCACGTTTCTCAATTTGCATCTTTATTCTTTGTTTTGACCTCTCGAGCACGAAGAACCACTCGCATCGCGGGTATTTTTCATTTACCCACTTTTGGAAGTTCTGAATTCAGAAACGGTATCATAAGCCGGTTAAGCACTACTGTCTGCACATGCTTTATTTCATTATCATCATCATCTGAGTAATCTACCGGTTAAAGGTATATTATGGTGAAAGTCAGAGAAAATCCAACAGACTCTTACAGATGCAGTGCCCTATCTACCCCTAGTATTTCTTTATTAATGTCAACATAAGTCCTACCTTTCTTCATCCCGTCCATAAAACCTATTCTCTTTCTTCCCCTTCCCCGCTTGCCCAACATCCGTCCCTCTATCACAGCCTTCAGCAAACCATCGCCCCTCATTACCCCTTCCAGCCACCTACCCTGCCTTCCTCTAATCTCATCCACAAGTTTCCTCTCCTCACCCACCATGTGAAGCACTTTCTCATTTGTCTTCCTTTCCGTCCAACTCACCTTCTCCATCCTCCTCCACACCCACATCTCAAAAGCCTTCAGCCTATGTTCGTCTTCCTTCATCAAGGACCACGTTTCTGCTCCATACAACGCCACACTCCATATCAAGCTCTTCACCAGCCTCTTTTTTACATCCTTACTTAAAGTTCCCGTCATCAGCTCCCTTCTATTATTGAATGCTTCCTTCGCTAGCGCTATTCTCCTCCTAATGTCTTTGCTACTATGTCTTGTTTCTTCTACTGTACTACCCAAGTAATTAAATTGTTCTACTTGCTCCAGTTTGTGACTTCCTACTCTTATCACCAGTCTCGCTTTCTTTGTCCTAGAGAATCTCATTACTTTTGTTTTCTTATTATTAATCTTCATCCCGACAATTAGTCTCCAATTGTTCATTTCAAGATATTCAAAATGTTATTGATGAATGGTTTTAGTAATCACCAAGCATCGTTCTCGGTTCATTTTACGAAAACTCGTATTGTCCGTATCATACGTAAATTTGTATTTTTTAATATTTCATTGCATAGCTTTTCTCACCAATGTACGTTCATTCTGCTTTACTCGCCAATTTTTTTCTTTGCTCGGAAATCTTCATTGTATGCTCCTACTATCGCTCAAATTGATTTTTTGTAAAAATAGATTTTCACAATACCAAAAGTTATGTGAATGAGCATTAAGAAGCCCTCTAAAGAATTAGCAAAGGGGTTTCTCCTTTGATGCCTCTCTTAAAAAAACCTTTCCTCACCCACCTTGTGAAGCACTTCCTCATTTGTCTTCCTTTCCGTCCGACCTTCTCCATCCTCCTCTACACTAGGGATGGGACGTGTAAACGTGTACACGTCTGGAGGTGTGTACACGTTTTCTGTTTCTTGCAAAATAATACACGTTAGCATCGTCCACCTTTTATCACGAATTGCCGCCACATTGCCTCCCCCGGTCACTTTATATGACTTGAGCCAAGGTGAATCTTTATGGATCAGTGTGTGTACGGTACTTCCTGGAATCTGGATCCCAGTCGGTGACTACTGTCACCGCCTGCAGTCACATCTTACTCCCTGTGACACAGTTTGACCTTAGCAGGCTGCCGTTTTTGCAAGAATCAGTGCGGGACTCCAACACTCTAGGCCTACCTACATGTAGGCCAACCGCAGAACAGAATGTGGGGCCAGATACTAACTATTGTATGCGTCGCGACAGGTAAGACGTGTACACGTGTACACGCCTGAATAAATAGCATGTACACGTGCACTGCAATACACGGTTTTGCCCATCCCTACTCCACACCCACATCTCGAACGCCTTCAGCCTATGTTCGTCTTCCTTCATCAAGGACCACGTTTCCGCCCCATACAACGCCAAACTCCATATCAAGCTCTTCACCAGCCTCTATTTTACATCCTTTCTTAAGGCCCTCGTCATTAGCTCCCTTACATTATTGAAAGCTTCCTTCACTAGCGCTATTCTCCTCCTTATGACTTTGCTACTATGCCCTGTTTCTTCTAGCGCACTACCCAAGTAATTTAATTGTTCTACTTGCTCCAGTTTGTGTCCTTCTACTTAAATATGTGAAATTTACGCAACCTTCATTAAAACTGAAATACATTGATAATAGAGGCATATATTGTAACCGCGGGATTCCGGTGAAATTTTGTCTTCACAATTTGTGTTTCAAATTTCTCATTATGAACGGCTCTGGTGAAGTGATAAAAAAAGAGTATTTTTAAACATCTAACGTAAACTACTAGATACTTTTTTTAATTCGGCGCGAAATGAGGTGATACAGTAAGTAAAATATAAACAGCTGAATATCAAAATAGCGCTGATAGAGCCATACAAATATAAGAGCCGCTTTATTTTTTTCAAAAATACTTTAACGGTGTAAACGCTGTATTATTTCATTTGGTTCTTTTTGCAAGTTTGGCATATCTTTTGTTATTTAAATTCCCTGCTATAAAAAAATTTACCTATTTTACTGTAATTAAAGATGGTGCTGATATTGTAGTAGCATGAACTTTAAATCCATGATTTCAGGTACAACTCTTTTCCCTCTTCTTGGGTAAACTCTTTTCCCTAAAAGAAATACTCGGGGAGCAATCGTTATATATGTTATTACTAATCTAGATTGGAGGTTAAATCGATAGAGATTAAAAAGGATTATTATTGGAGATATAATATCAATTTACGGCTCTATACAATGAATAGTACACTTACACAATGCCTATTTACGGCTAGAGCTACGGCGTTACTACAGAATCTTCCGTAAAAACGAAATTATAGCCGTATTGAATGCACTAGAGGTAATGAGGTAAAATGGCCAGGCATGGGTCAGTAAATAGTAATTTTGAAATACTTTGCATATTTATCGATATCGAAAGGAGTGAATAAGTTTGGATATTAAAAAAAGATTTAAGAATTTATATTATTTGTAGAAACCTAGGATTGTTACTGCCTTCACGAGATTAATTGGGTAGATTTCCAAGGAGTGCAACGCGACAGGGAAGAGTGGAGAAGTGGATTACTCGTGACTGACATAATACATTGTATACAAAACGAATGGAGGGGAAAAATAGAAAGATCTCACGTGAAGAACATGCATGTGAAAGTACTTAATAGAGCTAATTGGTGTTAAGAGAAACCAGAGGGTGTTGTTTTACATGGGATAGATTATGGCTGTGCGCTCCAGAGGGAGACTATTAAACAAATTAGGAACTTATAGCACCTAGATTTCGTCAAGAAACTAACGGTGTGTAGATTGCATGTTTCCACTACTATTTATAACAAATAATCTTTTACTCAGCACAGTTATTTTTACAGAATCACAAAAAACCTGCTGTTTTGAAGGGAAGGGTTAAGACTTATGTAAATTTATTGCTTTAATTACTGAGAATGCTGGACATATATAACGATACCTTTGCGCCATTAATATTACAACATTTATTTCATAGTTCTTACAGACGCTGAAATAAAAAAATAAAAATTGAAATCGGTCTCCATTATGACTGGAGAACTATCTCGCTCAAACCAGCTTAACGCAAATTTCAGTTCATGCCGTAAGTCGATGCGAGTTGAACGTGCCGCATTTTGTGTTGGTTTACAAGGTTGTCCAGAGATGGAAGCGTTGCCGCGTCCGATCGGGGACGAATGATAATTCAATGGGCCGTCGCTATTCTCCCCGCCCACTCTTTCGCCCTCCCACACTCTCGTCCTCTCGCTGTGTTCGACGAGAGTCATAGCGCTCCCTGAAAATAGGCGAAAAATCGGGACGTTGGAGTGGTGCTACCCATTGTAATTGTCTGCATAATATTTGTGTCGTATTTTGCATATGGTTTTGGAAGAACTCTACCATTTCAAAGCATAAACTCCTTTCCAAGAAACTGCATACTCTTTTGGCCTGCGCGCCGCAATTATGCCAATTTGAGTAATAAAGAACAATACTAGTATTAATACCAAAAAAATATGTATCACAAAAAATTTCATATTTTCTGCTGTGTTTTTACAATATTAAATAGTTATTAAGTTTCCTCTTTCACACAAACACGGCATTACACTCTTCCCATTTCAAGTGCGCCACTTGTCAATTGACCGGTAGAGGTGAGTCTCGCACTCACCGGAACGGTATAATCTACGCGCCTTCGGCGCGATCAGAACTGCGTATGAAATTCAAATTTATTGTGTAGTATCCAATATCAACGTAACATCGCACGGACCTACGGGGGAGCAATATATGTATATACTTTAACATTAAGCTTAAAATGTTCCACCAAGTATCACTTAGCGCCATGGTGCGATGTGAATATCGGTGTAGATGTATTATTTTGATTCTCAACCATAAATATTGGCACTTTACTAATAGCTCATAGTTCATTTAGTCTAATCCATTATTAAGCTATGGTATCGAGTTCTGTTTAACAGTACACATCAAACCATGACTACCAGTAAATATTGAAATTATCTGTCGAGTCAGTTAAAGAAATTTCCTTCACTTTAGAGGTTTTTACTTGTTCATTACCAGAATAAACTACGCTTATGCTGCAGATAAGTGTAAAATGCCTCCATTACTACGGTATTTGCCACACAAATTGTGTAAATTAAGTAAGTAATCGCCATTCGTTAGAGAAAGGAGCTATTACATTTGAAAACACTTTATAATGTATTGCAATAGATTTTTTACATTTTCAATCGCTATAGTACAAAATATTATCATCACCTTCTCGCATAAATTTAGGGATATTTATCTATTCTCTAACAAATAAATTCCTCAGATTGTAAATGATAACCATGAAAAAAATGCTGCAAAAATGGATGAGGGAACGATTCATTATGCTCAGTCCAACTCCATGCGTGGCTGCAAACTCTAATTTTTGAATAAAACGAGCACAATATATTTTTTGCACCATTTATGACTCTGATACCATCATAGATCAAATAATTTTAATTTTTGGTCGCATCATATTCTAAAACACTAAAATAAAATAGTAACATTATTCCTTTGAAACCCATTTCTGAGCACTCACTGCGTGTCGACTGTTTTAACTTTACAGCACCCGAATAACTTAATGATTTGACTTGGTAGAGGCTTAAAATTTCAGGTATTTAATTAAGAAGTACTTCATAAAAGTGAGAAAAAGATGACACGTGAAGAACATGTCTGTGAAAGTACTTTAACGAGAGAATTAGGGTAAAGAGGAACCAGAGGGAGAGAGTGAAGACTTTGATTGGGAAACATTGGTGATCAAGGACTGATCTAATTGTAAGTGTTGCACGATGATGATGAAGGTATTATTATATAAAATCTCTGAAAACCTTTTTTAGAAAAATGGCCAAATATTCCCTAGCACTAAGTTTATTTTTAAAAGTGACTCGAATTATCCATTCTGTCCTCCACGTTAACATTTACGTAACACACAAAGTATGCGGCGAATGCAATGCAGTATGGCTGGCGGTAATAGGATGCGAGTCTCCGGTCAGGTATTTGTGAGAAAAAATGGGTATTCGTCAAATGGACTTCAAACAAAGCTATGTTCGATAGATATTGCAGAGGTGCTTTTCCGTGACTATTACAAGGTAATTCGTTTCGCTTCGTTGTGCTTCGCGAGAAGCTTTCAACTTAAATAAAACTGTATGGGCAATGTTCAGTTTTCCATGACCGAACAGCGACTAGTATTATAAAAGCAGTGAAATAAATATAGGTATGTAGGAAGACATGTTAGCTCTGTACTTGAGAACACCTCATGTCGTAAAGATATCTGATTCTTATCCATTATATGGTTTGGGAAACACCTCCTCTAAGCTCCGTATTCACCCTAAGTGCATTGTTGTAAGGAATTCCGAAGGCTAATGATACAGTATTTTTATGCAGTAGAATAAATAAAAAATATTTCTTACCGGCAAATAACTCCTCCGGTAAATGCCAATGATGTGCTTGCGCACTTTCGTTGCATAATGCTTATTGATATAATCAGACATTGAGGGAATTACAACAGTCATTGAACTGGGAAAAGTTTATACCCGTCCCATTTTATCGAAGTAAGAGAACGTAAAGCTCGTTTCTAACAATCTCCATTATGAAAAAGCCATGGTTATAATAATTTACACATATTCGTGTTTTGATGGTTGTATAGTACCTGAAAATGTTTCCAGCAAATAGAAGATAACTGTTTTTCTTTGTATGATGAAATACTTATTTCAGACTTAAGTTAGTAGGAACAAGTTTTATTTGGTGTAAACGCTGAATTACCATATTTATTAAAAAAGTCTTTTCACGGTCCGTTTATTTCACTGGCATGACGTAGTGTGGCATTTTATATTCATATAAAAATGCCACAGTGTATTAAATATGCGTCTTGCCCGTGAAATGAATTATCTGGATCTTTAGTATGTTCTTCTTTTTCGATATGATTTACCCTTCGAGGTAAATTTGAATAACTCACTGCACTTAGTGCATATTCATTGGTAATGAAACCATAAGCATATTCCAATGGACGCACCCAATTTGTTTCGTTTTAAATTTCACATAGCGTAAATTTGTTTAAATAAAGTTGGAACCCATGTCCTCAAATCCCTGGATAAGATTGCAAGTATGCTGCATATATTTTTTTCAATTTTTGTAATGGGACATCGTAGGTAATTAACGATTACTGGTGTACCCTTTTGTTGAATGTTTTAAGTATTAAAATAACATGCTGTGACTGTGGATTTAAAAAATTCCTGGTGCAGTTCAATGTGTCCGTGCATGTCGTAAACAGAGGGTACACGGCTGGAGTAGGAAAACTCATGGTGCAATAAAACTGTGAATGCATCAGACTCAAGGTGAAAAAGAGAGCGTAGCAAGTGCTAGAAAAAGTATGTTGTTGCCGACAAAATGCATGTGAACGCAGAGAATGGTTAATGATTTTATCATTGCGTATTAAATTAGACCGAACACGGCAAGTTAGCAATTCGTTCCATTGCAATGCATATGCTTACTTAGGATGTAAGTTTAAGGCTAGGTTACTGCATAATTACTGTGGTATTCATTTGGTTGTTTGGGGATCTATCTCCAATCTCTATACCTGAACCTCTTCCGGCAAGTTAAATGCTAATATTATTTTAGACATTTATCTAACGGAGGGTGTCGTTTGATCCCTATGCAATTTCGTTTGGTCTCCGCTGAAAAATGGAGCGACTCATGAATCACTGAAAGTGCATTAAAATTTTTCCCAATTCGATAAAACATCATCACCTTGTACTAAATAATCATTTTCATATTGCATCTCTGGCTAGGTCATTCCGTGCATTGGAATAATCATATTCCCTGTACCTTCACGGAATGGACTTCATTCCTATTTCAGAAAAGTATTTTTTAAAGTTAGATTCCGCCATTGATTTCGCCTTTTTAGGGGGGAAAATGCCAACTGAAAGGAATAGGTAAGCATTTAAATTAAAAAAGCTCTAATGAGAATACTAAAATAATATCCAAGTTTTGAGGCCAGTTTTGCCATTGAGTGTCATATAGTATGCTCTCCTTAGTAGGAAAAATTCCGCATTGATAAATAATCGGCTTTTGGAGTGGATGAAAAATCATGGACAGAAATTACTAATGTATTTCACTTTAAATTATATATTAGCGAAAGTCTCATACTTCACTGTGTTAAAAACTTTAACATCAAAATTGTTAAATAATACAGTTCGTTCTGTTCCATACTCTTAATTTAGGCAAAACCGACCATGGCTTCGGTAATATGTACCTTTCTTAAGGTAACGCAGCCGTGGTATCAACTGTTTCATGTACTATGCCTGTAGGGTCTATTCAATTTCATTCTATGTCCTTTAATTTCCGATCATTTCTTCGCCTTATTTTTTTCCAAATTCCGACATCTTTCTACCCCCGCTATCTTTATCATTCTTCTCTCCTTCTTCTCTCCGTATTCCTTCCCTCCCTCCGACCTCCCGGCTGCGGGAATCTTATTGTCTCCTGCCCGCGGTATGAAAAGAAAGCAATTTACTTCTCTTGCCCAACCTTAGCCCCACTCTGTGCCCTTTCCCCTCAGTTCTTTGTCCTCCAGAGCCGCGCCCTTTCCCTTGCACACCCTTCCCTCACGTCCTTCCTAAGGGCGAACCTTCGCCCTCCTCCCATCTGCACCCTTTCAGCACACGGTCAACATAATATGCCTTCTTTTTTTATAAACTTCCACTACTTTTTTTCCTCACCCTTTCGAAAGACTCCTTGAAGTTACGCATCGTTGCTTCATGGAATAGCGGAGATTTTTTTTAGCCCGCGGATTATTGCGTCGTAAATTATAACTATGCGTGGAGAGCAATTTTTGCAAACCATCATGAGCGTTATAAAAGTTCGTAGCTCCCGGAAAAACTTCATGATTGTACTTTTATGCTTTCAACTTCCTTGATGGACGTTGAACTTTTTCGAGAAAAAAATTGTGTTGGATAGCCATTTCATTTCTATATTTCATGTATTATTCCGTGCCTGATGTGGATTTACCCCGCGTCACTCTGGAGGTGGCAACTGGACGGTATTTTGTAGATGCAGAAACATTTTCTGAAACATAGTTATATGATATTTGAGTGCCTGAGAGTCAAAGTAATACAAGTGACATAAACACGAAAAACGATATAAGTTCATATGTTCTAAGTTGGTACCGTCGGGTGCCATCAGTTAGCTACAGGGAAAGGAATACAAATGCTCGAAGGTATGGTGCTGCGATCTAGCCGCCGAACACTTAAGCTACTTTGCTTTTTGCTTAGGAATTTTGTAAGTCTGGTAACGTGGATAAAAACCTTAGGAGGTATTGGATGAAGATGGTTTACTATTATCAGTGTACAGGCAACTATTGAACCAAATTATGGTGCAAGGCAATATATAATATGATATACTTCATCATTTGAATATATTTTACTTAACTCGTTCACCAAAATCGATCCACTCGTTGCTTCACTCACCAACTAATATGGTGTTCGTTTTGTTAAAATTTAAATATCAGTTTTCTACAGATAATGATTTATTCCACCCTGGTTTTGATGAACTGCATCATCGTCAGGTGCATCGAAATGATGGCTCAGTACATGATGATGGAGTGCATCGAAACCCGGGTCGAATAAATCTTTATGTGTGGAAAATTGCAATTTAAATTTCTACATTATTTTGAAATTCCACGCCTGATACCTCCCTTTTTACTGCTTTCGTTTACACTTAATTCCCAGCCTCTATGATCTTCAGTACTTAGAATGATGAATTCGCCTATAAGTCATTTGTATTGAACGGAATTGGAAGGAACCCGTAACCGTTGGCTCAGGATTCCGATTGTGCTTAGCCTGTTACACATTTTACTGTCACGTCAATGATGGGGAATATGGGATTATTTCCTCACCAGAGCAGAATATAGGCGAATATTTGGCAGTACCCACCTACCCAGGGTATGTATTAAAAATCTAAATGGCTTCAGCCGATACCGTTCGGTTGAATATTATCGTGATCCACCACATGGTTGCATTCGCTCTTCTTCACCTGCGTAAACAGGGGATGGAGACGGAGGAAGCAGCTCTCATTCGTCTAACGATGCCTTCTCTCATTTCTCCTCATCCGCTCTTCCTCCCTTTCTCCCTCCCCCTGGCCTCCTCCTCTTATCCTCCTCCCCGACTCCTCCCAACGCCCCTCCCACTTTGGACGAAGTCCACTCTTCAGAGAGAGAGAGACGGCGGATACGCGGCCAAGGGTCCCGGACCCCTTTCCTTCCCCCCCCCCCACCCCACACTCCACCTACTCATCTCATCCTTCTCCCTGATTGCCATTCCTTTATTCTCGGTGGAAATAAAAACACACGCTCCCTCTGACATTTCGCCTCAGCCACCTCGCCTCAGCCACCTCGCCTCTCCCCCCATCCAACCCCCCCCCATCCAGTCCCTCTTCCTCCTTCCACTTCTAACCCCACACTCCCCCCCCACCTCCCTCTTCCGTTCGCCTTACAAGACCCCTGCTAATTGCCCCCTCCGCCTTTTTATGCCCTCCGACTGCTCTATCCTTCATCTTCCCCGTCCCCATTTCCCCACAAATACTAACTACAATTTCCCTTGATGATCGCTCATGACACTTTAGTAATATCATGCAACTACTTACACCTTGATAATGACTGAAGGGCAGTTGAAACATAGGTCAGTATTAAAGTGTTAATGTGGAATACACCAAGTTATTTTATTCATGTCTGTTACTCAATTCCACAAAGTTACGTCTGCAACTATTTTAGTTAATAACTTGCAATTTGAGTCTAAGTTAAATTTTTGACACTAATGTATCCAATAGCTATGTGTCATAATTTTCTGGATATAATCTTAATGATGATTGAAGGTCCAATTTGTTTAGCACCAGTAACATCATTTCCCGCTATCATTGGTCGATTTTTTTAAATAAATGAAAAAGTTTCCGCAGTGAACTAACTTAATTTTATCATACACCCATAAACAAATGGAGAGAAATTTACTCACGTCTATCTTTGAAAACTAAACGTAGTAGGTATCTTATTTAATGCATTTTATTTCAGATAATGGTGGTAATTAAACATATTTAGCATTGTGCTTCACGTCAAAAATATAAAAATCTCAATTTAGCTTAATTGCAATTTTTTATAATAATTATATCATACTTTACTTTGACGTTCATACATTTCAAAGCAAAAGGGCCCCTACTGATTATAGATTCAAATATTAATTCACTTCAAGCTGTGAGACTTGTTAGGTACCTTATTTAAACTAGTTATATCTTTCTTAAAATTCGACCATATTTGACTTCACCGAGTTACTTCATCTATAAGGGCACGAATGGTGATTAGCTAAAAATAATGCTAAGATAATATCTGCCAACTAGTTATAATGTGAAAATCAAGAAAGAGTGCGCTAAAAATCTTATATTCAATCGATGGCAAGGAGAGTAGTTGGGAAATGCGGGTATGTACCGAGTAAAGAAGTCGAATAAATGGCTTTTCAAGCTACACTTGAATCCTTGGTTGAAAACCGAGCACAGATAAATCATGTGAGGAATGCGATGGTAATTTAAGATTAACCGATAAGAATGAGTGGTATATATTTTACAATATACGAGGGCAGACTTAAAAGTAAGTTCTCCAATTTTTTTTGTCATAGAAAATGGCATTTATTTACATTGTTGGATACATCGTTGGAAAGGTCATGGCTTCAGCTATTTTTCGATGTAGTCATCCTGGCGCTCGATGATTTTCCTCATCCGCATGATGAACTTTTGAATACCGTCGTCATACCAGCTTCCGTCCGCGTTGCGAAGGCTTTGACCTCATCTTGCACCTCGTCGTCCGTCGCGATCTTCATCCCTCCTAGGTGTTTCTTCAGGGTGAGGATTATTGCTGGTGGATTTCATGCCCCGGGGAACCACTATCAATTAGGAAAGATACTGCCACACATTACAAAAGCTTCGGCGCGCCATCAAGATCAAACGTTCAGGAATGCTGACGAAGGTGGTCTCATTTCATCACGACAACGCGCGACCGCATACGGCTAGTCAGACGCAGGAACTGATCTCGAAGTTTGGATGGAAAGTGATCGGGCATCCTCCGTACAGCCTCGACGTCGCACCAAGTGGTTTCCACATGTTCCTCACCCTGAAGAAACACCTAGGAGGGATGAAGATCGCGACGGACGACGAGGTGCAAGAGGAGGTCAACGCCTTCGCAACGCGGACGGAAGCTGGTATGACGACGGTATTCAAAAGTTCATCATGCGGATGAGGAAAATCATCAAGCGCCAGGGTGACTACATCGAAAAATAGCTGACCTTTCCAACGATGTATCCAACAATGTAAATAAATGTCATTTTATATGACAAAAGAAATTGGAGACCTTACTTTTAAGTCTACCCTCGTATTTAATGATGTAGATTTACCAGTTGTTGGTGTGGTTGATTGAAAACGTTCACTGCCAAAGATAAGAGAATTTTATAGTACTACCAGATCTTGAGAAAAAAAGGCCAAAGGAGAGCAAGGTCTATGAATTAAAGTGAATATTAATTATATTGCCCTCTCTTTACCAATGAAGGGAAAGTCTGGGTGCAGATTATTAGTCCTTTGGTTTCAGGAAATCACAAAGTAGTTTATAATATTTAAGCCTCCAGAATGCATCTTCGAGCATGCATGTTGTGCAATAACAGAATGAAAAATGTTAGATAGCGACCGTTAGCGACCTCGACAGTTAACTATCATATGAACCAACTGTACTGCTATCATTTACACACGGAATGGCACTGTGAGGTTGAATGATCTTATTGGCAGAAGTTCAATGGAGTAGCAATTTCTATTATCATAATTCTGGTAAAATGTCGTGGACGTTGGTCATCATAAATTAATTAAAGTCCATAAGCATATGGGCGGACGCGAAGGAAAATATTTTATGAGTCACTATCAATGAGAATGTTACGCCTTTGTATGTTCTCCACTCGCGTTATTCTTCTTAAAAATTAGCATAAATGCCCAGGTGTGTGCAATGGTCGTACTCTTTCCGTCGAGCAACCGCCAAAATATAAAATTTTATATTTCGCGTAGAAAGGAACCACACATTCTCTGTTGTAGTTTTTCACGACAATGCCTTTCCCTTTGGACCTGTAGGAAAAATAGATGAATGGGCAAAATAATATCTTTAACGAAAGTTGTACATCCCCATCAGTTTTATCATTTAAATCTTTCCCAGCTCATCTACAGCACCAGCCACTACGGTGAGATTGGCCGTAGAAAGTCGAACTCATCATCTGCATCATAAAAAGGCATTGTACTGTAGTGCCTGTATTGAGTTTAAACTTGTGTTTGTCCTATAAATAGGTCTTACCTAATCCAAAAAATCACAAAGCCTGGCGCAGCTGTTTATGTCGATGAGGTTCAACCAGACTGTACCCTCCATTAAGAAGACTACAGCTCAGCGAAGTGTTCAAATGCATCAGCCATGTCACCATATCATTTTGTCAATCGCTTTTGAACCAGAATATGTCGATAGTGGGTACTTAATAATAGAGCTGTTTTCCTTGAGGTAAATGTCCCACTGTCACTTTGCCTGGCAAGTGTGCGGTTTGTTCTACTTCCCAGCAGTGGTGCGGCGACTTAAGCATTTTAAGGAAAATGTCTTCCCTGCGACCCCCTGCGACGCATGCGCCCCCTTCGTCCGCTTTCCTCTTTTCTCCCGCTGATCGCGACCCCCTCGTCTCCTGGCTGTGAAGGGAGGGCTCTTTCCCGCCCCCTCTGCTCTTCCTTGCGATAACCCTTCCCCGTTCCACCCTTCTCCTGCTACCCCTACCGCTCCCCCTCGCCCACCCCTATGGGATGAACGGGGCCCTCTCAACCTTCGCCTTGATGAAAGGGGGGTTTGGAAAGAGGGGAAATACGGAAGGGGGGGGGGGGAACCATGCACTGCAGCGCAGAGAGATGGGGATTGTGCCGTCTCGAACTAAGATGGACGTTCGTTTTTTTTAAGGACGCCACACTCGATCATTTTTTTCTGGGACTGCGATAGATGTACTGCCCCTCTATCGTCCATCTAATTTTGTCTAAAGGGCATATGTTGGTTAAAATACTAGACCAGTCATTAATATTTTTTCATGATGTTAGTAACTTGGCAGCTACTGCAGTGACATGTGACGGAGGGTTCTAAGTCATTAGCCATGGCAATGAGAAGAGGGAAAAGTAAGGAGACCATAATTTCCTTGTTTTCTAACATGTTCACGATAAGCATGTTGTATGGAAAGATAATCAATTATTTTACCAATCTGGTCGACATTCTTATCTTATTTTGTCACTTTTTTCTGACTAATGGTATAGTTTTGGGTTAGAATCAAATTATTCAGCAGCCCTCAACTTTTGTGCAATATAGACCAGACTGGACCACGGAACCTTTGGCTTACCGGGCCAATTTGGGAATTAGGAAGCCTGGGTAGCACAACGGTCTCCACACTGTCACGGCAAACCAAAGGCCCCGATTCCTGGTTCAGGCCGATTTTTTCTCGTGGAAATTGCTACGCATCTCATTTCTGGTTTTTAAGCAGCAGTTTTCTATAGCCTAGCTATCTACAATAACTACCACCAAAATCTGCCACGCCGATCGTAGAAGTTTTAGAAAAACATTCAATGTGTTTTCTCTTATGCACGAATGAAATCCTGCTTTACTTGCGAGACCAGCTCAGGGAAAACTAAATAAGATGCCTTTTACTTTAGTAAAATAACCCATCTAAATGCTGCCTCATTAGCGAGAGATGGATAGATTATGCAATGAAAGAAATCTTATCATGGCGATAAAATAATGAGGTAAATTTTTCATGCTAGTATTACCTGATTTTGGACTCATTCTTCCTGGAACTGTCATAGCCATAATTCCTTTTTAGATCATAGTATACATATCAGTTAGCTAGCGAGTGAGAAGTTTTCGTTCAAAGTGTCAATACATTTAGGATGGCAATGACCACCTGCGAACGAGAACTTCAGTTTTGTATGCAGGCGTCAGCATTGAAACCATAGTTGAATGAGACATTCAGCGTTATTAGTAGACTTTGAGTAAAATAAGGGCTTGCGATAAAAATAATTACTGCTGGGGTTTATGCGTTTACTATTGGCACTTTTCTGACGAAAATCAAAGCTCAAGATTTTGTGCTAGATGGCGGGGAGATTATGGAAATAATTTGTCTAGTTAAACTCTCATACAACTTTTATTTTAACTTTAACAGTTTGTATGTTAACCTATATGGAATGTAGCGTATTATAGGGCAGAAACGTGGGCACTTAGAAAGGATGACAAGAATCGGCTGTAGTCGTGTGGGTGTGGAGGAGGATGGAGAAGGTACGGTAGGGAGTTTGGACGGAGTGAAAGACAAACGAGGAAGTTCTTGATATGGTTGGTGAAGAAAGGAAACTTCTAGATAAGATTGGGGGGAGGCAAAGTTGGATGAGGTAATGAGGAGTGAAGGTTTGCTGAGATAGAGGGAACGATGTTGGGCAGAAGCGGAAAACGAAGAAGGAGAATAGGTTTTATGAACAGTATGTAGAGGGTTTGGACCAACACTGAGATGGAGGAATAGTTACTATATATGAATAGAAAACTTCTTATTTTAAAACCTACAGTTAATTTACTGAGTTCCATTTAAACCTACCTTAACCGGTAGACTACTTAAATGAATAAATTCTACCTACTTTATGCTTGAATAACAAAGCAATGAAAATCAAACACCAATTGTTATGTGTAAAATACGTTAACACAATTAATTTTTATGAAAAACTAGGTAGTATTATTTTAATCATAACAATTCATTATGAAGTAAGAATATATTTTCCAATCCTTATTAAAGTTCTAACATGCCGTCATCCCTAACTTAACTGAATATTTTAATGCCTAAAAGATTCAGCCGTATGACTCTCCGTCCCGTAGAATGAAGCTGTAATTTAATAGACTTACATTTATAATGTTTCAGGGTTTAGAACCGCCTTCTCCGGCCGCAGCATCATTTTGAATCAAGCGTTTGACACAGCCGGGCAGCGATGATCAAAAGTAGCATCGCCGTGTAACTCGATTTCAAGCGGGCGCAGACAAAAGCACGGTGTGGGGCGATTCGTTCGCGGGAGGGATGAGCACGGCAGAGGAGGCAAATGTAATGGGGGGGGGGAGGTGGGCGGGGGGGAGGAAAGGATACAAAATAAAAAACCATCGAATGACGACGTTGGCCGAGCTCGAAAATTGACAGCGCTCCCCCTTCGCGATACGGAGGGAAACTGAGAGGGAAGAAAGAGAGGGGAGAAAGGGGAGGTTGAAATGAGGAGAGGTGGTAGGTAGCAAGAGGGAGGGAGGTACTGCGTGGGCGGACGAGTGAGAAAATGACGCAAAAAGAAAACTGAAGAAGTCAGTCACACTTCCGCTCGAGTGTGACGGCTGGCGATTTTTTTTTGTTTCATCTCTCAACTCTTGTGTATACGTTTCTCCTTTCCTCTGCAAGTCCATCCAGCCACCCATCCCACGACTCCGTCCGTCCCTTTCATCTCCCCCTCCTCCTCCACAATGCCTCCGTCTCTTTTTCACTCTTGCCCGGACGACTCATGTCAGCCACCATTCCTTTGGAAAAGAAACGTCAAGGGAGATATGCCCAGTCTCCATCCACTCTTTTCATTCTCTCTCATTTCTTGCTCAGACCTTTCCTTCTTCCTCTGCTCCCCTCACATCCATCCCAACTCGCCACCTCGTCCTCTCCTCGCCATATCTGTCACTGGCACTATTTTTTTGCGATCCCGTCCTCCTCTTGTTTCCCAACCCACCTCCGAACTCCTCCGCCCCACACTCCCCTCCCACCTCTCCACCCTGCAGAATGGCAATCGTGGTGGGGCATCGAGAGACCGGTTCGTGGAACTTCTCGTTCCTTCCTCAGCGAGGCAACCCGAGGAACGTTTTGACTCCGATCTCAAGCTCATCTTCTTCTCCTCTGCAATCTGATTTCTCTCTTCAACTCCTGCTACCCGCTTCGTTTTTCTTCCACCGCAAAATGAAATAGAATGGTTCATTCCCGAAGCATAACTTATGCCCGGGCCCATATCCTCGGGATGAGTACCCCGACACCGAGACCTTTCACTCCTTTCAGAGGTTTTAGTAACAATATCAGAAACAGGAGACGCATTGAAGGGACTTGTAGGCACCGTTATTGCGTTTGGGGTGTTGTAAATTTGTTTTCCAAGTGGTCACTTTAACTATGCATGGATTCGCTGAACATTGTCATTAGGAATGTAGCAACTTCATCCCAATGTGCTAAATACAGTATCCTCATGGCATGAACGGAATTTATTTACAACTTTCGTGATGAGTTACTCAAATGATTTACTTTTACAAATTTAGTCCCTCAATAAGTACAGTCGGAGTTGTCACCTGCTCTTGCATCATGCGCTTCAGGCTACCTACAACATGTAAGGTACACATTTGGGTACAGTTTTTGTTCATTGGATTCATCCAAACTTCATCTTTTGCTGCAATACATCATGCGCTGTGATTTAATATAATTTCGTTGTTATTCCAATCAACTGTTTTCTTATTCTCCCTTTGTTCGTTTATTAAAAAATATGAACTTTATAATAAACTAAGCTTCTGCCTTTGCAAACAATTTTCTTTCAGTTTTTTCAGCCTCATTTTTTCAAGCAATATATTTTACGGATTATAACATTTCTTTTAACCCTAAGTGGCTAGAATTTGTAAAAAAAAGTATTTCCCTGTGTTAATACTACATTTTGTTGCGATGTATGGTAAAGTGTCTCGTAAACTAGGTCTATACCAGAATACAACAAATGAAGCAGATCAATATTTGTAGCGATTTTGAAACTTTTCAGTTGCGACGAAAGAGAATTCGACCCCATTAATATTACCAAGTGGCTCATTCATTATGTTTATCCAAAATGACAAATGTTGAAACTAAAAAGAATAGGATAATAATTTTATTTTTAATGCCTATGCTTTGTTCTAAAGCTTCTACCCCTCGATGTACTCCAATAAAGATTACATAGCCTAACTTGAAGAACTATTTGACTTCGCAAAATTAAGGTAAATAATTCAACTTGTTGAAATAAAATGATTGTTTTCATTGCAATGAAATGAACTCATTAATGCCTAGTTTGTAAAATATTCTCCATATAAATTAGCATATGGTATATTATTAAATAATATAATATATTAGTATCTAATAATATGATAGAAGTGGTACTTAAAAATACCTATTTAAGAATATCATAACTTTTTCTGTACTCAGTGCATCCAAACCTATTGCGTACTACTCCATTTGGACCGCGTAGCTGTTATTTCCTCTTCCAGTCGCTGTAAGTGCGTATTCATACTTTTTTTTTACAACAGGCAATCTTATAATTTTAGAAGCGACTGGAAAAATCAGCCAACTGCTTGCGAAACAGCAATTTTACCATGTGACTCGTGATGCTGTAACACAAAGAAAATGATAGCTACGTTCACCAAGATTTTTTCCCGATGGCGTTTTTCCTTTTGTTTCTTCCTCCTTTATATCTCTCTTCCATCTCGATCTCGCTTGTCTCCACGCTGGAATTCACTTTTTGATGCGCGACACTGTCTGCTTAGCATTTCCGACGAGTGCTTCGGAGGCCACGCGTGCCGCCCTCGCCCCTACGTCTTTCCACTCTTCCCCTGCAGTCCCTCTTTGACGATTCCATTCCGGGAGATGTGACTCGTGCCACTCTTCCAGCGTTCTTCTTCTTTTTACTCGCCTTTCCACGCTCCATTTTTTCTCCTTTCTTGTGCTTTATTCTCGCCACTTCTCCACCACCCCCGTTGGTAATGCCGTTTCCGTCGCGCGGATGTTGACAGGTTGCTTGCGCGAATCTTGTGGAAAAATGTGATGTGAAAAAAGGTAAGGGAGTGTCGAGAAGGAAGGTTTTAATGGCAAGGAGGTTGGAGGGGTGTGGAATTGCGGACGATCAAGTTTTCATGCCTCTATTTTTCTTTTCACATTTTTGAAATTTTATTCCTTGTCTCGATCGGATATTTTCTCGCACGGTAGTGGATTCCATTTTACCGGTCTTCTTTCCACTGTCGAAAAGAGTTATCGCACTTGACATAGGTATCCGAGAATTGTATCTTGGCATCTTTCACAACTTTGTTTAAAAAAAATGGCATTGCAATGTTTTATTATCTTTCTAGGAAAGGGTAATGCGACATTTCTGCTTGGTGTAATATTTCTGTGCTGATCGAAAAGTGTACTATTTCTTAGGAGCATTTTTCCAAAATAATGTATGCGTGCTACTTTTCTCGAATTTAATCACTATTCTTGCACGTCCTACTTTGGGAAGAGTGCTTGTTTAGATGTTAATTATATTTTGCGTACGTTATAATTATCAATCAAAAATGTTCTCCATTACAATTCCACATCTTTCAAAAGATTGGTGACCAGTCAGCATAGCTCTCAGTATTCTTATTCAATAAAAGCATGAAAGAAACATTCAGGAATTCTAGTTTCCCCAATTCTTGACAATACATACAATACAGATATCCAATTTTAAAATCAGTATGTAAAACTATTGGCATAGTTGATGTGATACCTTCGGCATGGCGAAATGCATTTGAGTTCAGTAGAGATTCATGGCCCTAGCAAATCACGTCGACCTAAATTAATCTCAAAAATAGATATCGGAGTAGACATTGGAAATGCCATTAGACTAACCCTTTTGCTTGGAATCCAATACGATGCTCTACTTTGTAGGAGAGTTGTAAAAATGTTCTGTGAATTAAATTGATCTGAATATTTAGTTGTTGGCTTTATTCTTAAGAAAATAATTTCTTTACAAAAGTAAAGAATTACATTTGAATCGAAAAGTGTATTTTAGAGAAACGGAGCTCTGTATCTTACCTAAGGTCATGTGTACTTGTCGTTAACGGAATCCCGTATCTCTGAATCGGACGTATAGTAGGAGTAACAGAACAAGAGTTATGTTTTTGCAAGGACACGTTCACACTCTGGCAATTTATTTTAGTCGGATTTTGGAGTCTGAGATTGTAAGAATTTTCCTTATTTCTGCGCCATAGTTTGCTTACTTTTCCCTGCTCAAAGTTGACCCTGATTGCCGTCAGATATTTCTATTAGTTTCATAACTCATTTTGGAACTCATTTCCCACCTTACTCATTTCTGTCACTATATCTTGCTCTCCCTCTAGAAAAAAAACAAGGACGTATTTTATGAGTGTTCCCTTCGCTGCTAAGTCCATTCCCTCATTAGGCCCCGTCTTCTGCCCTGCTACTTCCTCGGCCTCAACCCCACCAGTCACCTTAATTTCTCTCCGCTTCATTCTTGCAAGCAATTTGTTTACCTCTCCCAAGTGGCCGGTCAGTACTCAACTTTCCCTCCAACAACACTCCAAAATAGACCATCAACCGACACGCAGATTTTCTGTCTAAATTTTTCATGTCTCTCATATCGATATGTTCACATTTTAACTTCATATCACATTCAATTTTCACCGACAATCCGAATATCTGTATAATTTTATTCGCTTCCACATCATGTGGCATTCCATTTTTCTTGTAATGATTTTTTTTAATTCTCATAAAATTCATAGTGATTCTACCACATGCAGTGATTCCAATGCTATGGAACGAAACGGCGAGCTAATACCAAATTTTTTACAAATTTGTCCCTTAAAATGTTATTTGATGTAATTAATTATTTTTTCCTCTGCTTGTAATCACCATAAGTAATTCACCTTAAGTAGTGATGTGCCAATTCCATGTTCATTTGTAGCATTTCAGTTCATTCAAACGCGCCTTATCTATCATCTGAGTGCCTACTAGGTTTTTGGTATCATCGGGTTATGAATCACTGCAGCATTTAACGTTGAAGAAAATCTTTTAAACGAACGAGGGGAATTTTCGTACCTTATTTGAAAAGTCACAGGCATTCCATATGTAAAGTAGCGTTTGGCATTAATAACTAAACAAATTTATGATTGCAAAAAATATGCCTTACAATGCGATTTGGTCTTCTAATTGTTTAAGTTTGTTTGCATTACAGGTGATTGGAAAGTAATCAGCGAGTGAAGATCCTCTTTCAGCATTACTTTTTAACTTTTTATTTTTATACTGTTTAGGTTGGTTCTCCGAGCCCTGTTTTATTATTCACCTTTCGGTAGCCATTTAATTCACGTAAAATAATTAGCGTGGTTGGTAAAACATTAAGAAAGTGATTATTCAATTTTTAGGAGCGCTCTTAGCCTTACATGACTCACTTATGGTTGTAACATATGTTGACTTAATCTTCCTCACTTCTCATCTGCTTAATTCATTTCAGTAATGTCAAATTTTTTCATAACACATTCATGCTCCCATTTTCTTTAATTTATCCATGTTTTTAATCAATCTCCGCCTCCCTCGTACTGTGGCCAAAGTCCGCCAATTCTCCTCCTCCCCTCCACACCCCGTCGCCCCGTCTCCACTGATACAATTCAGGGCTCAACTCGTATTTCTCATCACGTCAGACCCTTCCCTTTTTAACACGACTTTTTCTTTTCCAATCTGCTTCCATTTTTCTCGGAGCGAGGGTCTGGTCCCCCCGTTTTCCCTTCCTCACAACCTCCCCCACCCTCTCTCGCCATATTCACCTCCAGCACACCCCTTCCCTCCGGCCCCTCCTTTCTTTTTTCCTCCCCTTCCTCTTCCCCGGAGGAGGATGGAGCACTCTTGTTTTTTCGGCAGAAGGGGGGCGGGGAGATGGAGGACTAGAGTGGATAGTTTTTGGGCGTCGCAGGAAGAGGTGATGGCTGGTGGAGAGAGAGCTGGGAGGGGTCACGAGAAAAGGCCTCCGAAAGAACAGGGGTTTTCCCTCTTCCCCCACTATCCCCCCATCCCCCAAACCCCGCTCCGCGACCCTCTTGGAATTATTCCGCCTCCTCTTCAGTCCCCGATGTCTCTCGTCTCTCCTTTCCCACTGCTCCCGTTCCTGAGTACCTCATCCTTCTTTCGCACTTCCTCTAAGAATGGTAATGGCACGTCAGGTGTGTTTGAACTGGTAATTACGGTCAGACGTACGTATAGAACCATTCTATTTTCACAGATTGGCGTCCTGGGAGGGTGATTTCTCTAAAAAATCAACCAAATAATCTGCACTGTGTTGCTAAGTAGCCCAGAGGTGTAATCACGAATGGTTCAAGATATTGGGCCGCCAGCAATCATGTGGCGTTAATTACCAGATATGAGCCACAAACCCCTCGTATACCTTGCACTTTGATCCCAAATTGTCAACGATACGCAATAGTGAATAGTTTGATTAGGGAACACGTATTAGTTTGCGTGTCCGACCTCAGTATATAATCCTGTTGTGAGCATACTTCTGCATTTGTTTCTTAGTATAATTTCTCTGCGGTGCTAAAATGACTTGGTTGCATTGGGTTTCATTGGGATTGCGGTTGGGTCGAGATGAAATGTCAAACCTTATGGCCCGATTTCTTCGAAGTACCTAGCCAAGCACCCGTGGTATTATCTCAGCTACAAATAATTAGATTTTGCAACATAAAAAATCTACCTGAGGGCATACGAAGACCATTGTATGTAAATATTAGCATTAATTGAGTATAGCGATGATTAATTGCTTTAAACCCATATTATTTAGAAATTTTACTAAGCCTCTTACGCAGAAATGAGAAACTCAGCAAATGACCCCAGGAGGGAAGCCATTTTTTGTGGGAATAATCCGTCAGCAGCAGTAAAAAAATGTTCCGTAGTAGAAAACACATTGGCCTGGTTTCATAAATGATAATTTACGATCATGGTCCGTCGAATTTTTACCTCAGGGCTTGCGTTTCTCTCCATCTAACCCTCCTCATTTTCCTAGATGCCATTTTTTCCTTACTCTAGATGAATGGGAAGGAATATTCTTTGTGGCTTTATGTCGGACAAGAGAAAGTTGACTCCATTTCCTTTAGCATGGCCTATTTATTGTCACTTAAGGCAAACTCTGTTTAATTATCTACATGAAAGTATGTATGTCATATTAGCCTTTGAAAGTTGATGTTTATCTCCATATAAAAGCGTAGAGCGTAGAAATGCGCCACTGCCGCTTCGGAGGAACCGTTTTTATATGTCCCTCAGGAGAATATATACAACCTTTGAGAATTTTATTTAAGGTTTATTAATTTTGATAAACGGAAATTTGAGTCATTATTGGAATTAAATAGAATATTATTTTCGAGCTAAATGTTATTTTAATAAAACTATAGATAATTAAAGTTCAGTATACCTCTTGAAACCACGATTTTGTGTGTAATCCAGCCAACGCCGTTCACTTACTAATTACACAGTAGTGACTCAAAGCTTTTGTGAATAGTATTGAAAGTTAAGTAAACCTTCCTTTGAAAATAGGCAGATTAATATCAGTTCTATGGTATTAACCTTTGTAGCAGCTTAAATTAAAGATGAAAATTGATGTTTATTCTACTAGCTATTTTTTTATAATAACAAAGCCTGAGCTGAGCATAAGTTGAATATTACGAGCTTGAGCAAAAAATTGTCGTTTTTTTAAAATAGCTGTCTCCAAAAATCATAACAAAAATGCAGCCATACAATAGCTAAGATTGAGAATCGTTAGTGGGCATTCGTTGGGTAAATTTAATTTGATTTTGTTCGTCATAACAGCCCAATCAAATAGTTTGCATTTTAAGCTCTTAAAATGTCTTTGCATTTCTTTTTCACTAACATGTTACTGATAGATATATTGTTTAGCTACGTATTGAAAGCATAGAAATTTGAGCTCTGGTTACTTGGTATAAAGCACTCGAATAAATGAATTATTCTCACATTCAGGCTATTTCGATAAATGTATTTTCAATTCACGTGGAAACCACGGGATTTAGCTCGTGCCCACACCTTTGCGAAAAGACGTGATACTTATACCGTTGCATTATAATTAATTGACGTTTCTTCTCATTTTGAATCGGAACATTATATATGCCATTTTTATGTAGTATCTTACGCTAATTAGTGGTCAATTCCATCAATACTAGAATAATTATGTTCACATACGTCATTCACGCCTTTCAAATATTATTACCAATTGTTAAACCTGACTTATGACTTATTCACTAGTATTATTCCGTGCTTTTTATAACTATGAATATATATATATGATACCTAGAAAATATTTATATTAAAATATAATTGATGCTGGCCGAGTATTAAAGGAGTAGCAACAATAGGCAGTGGTAGTTAAAATGCGCTCGCTCACCGTGAGACATTGTTTTCGTTTACGGCCCTTGAAAATGTATTCTTCCCTCTCCGTGCTGGCAAGCAGCCCGGGTGCATCCCTAACCTTCTTCAATCCTCTTCGGTCCACCTTCCCCTCTCTCTCTTCCCCCTCCCCATGCTCGCATCTGCGTCGGCGAGAGGGGAAGATGACGATCCTCGGCCTCCCCCCGGCCCACTCCTTGCCGCTCGTCGCCATTACTGTCAGGCCACGCCGTACACCTCGAGGGCATCTCTATATTCTCTCCCGTGTCGCCGTGCTCTCGTGAGTACGTCGTCGGGTGATGCCGAGGAGAGGCAGGCCGTTTTGTAACTGGGAAGGATTCGACAGTCGATGACAGCTGTGGGCACTATTCGATGTAGGTAAAAGCGGGTGAGAAAGTGGGTGGTTTGAAATAGGGACTCGTCAACCTAATGTTAATCAACTTGCTACATAGTATCTCCGGTGAAAGCTGGTAGACATTCCTTAGTTAAAGTGAATCCTGGTAAAACGAGAACAAGAGGCAAAATCAGTCAAAATCGATTCATAGTGAAAAACCAGAATGCATTATGTGTGGGAATTAGCAAGATCATCTAGGTGAGAATGAACGAGAATTGGGAGCACAAACGGCGAATTTACTCTTATTCAATGCGATATTTTGAATAAATACACACCTGGTATACTTGTATGCATGTACTCTATGATATTTATGCCAGTTTTTTTAGAGGGGCTAGGTAATAGATTGAACGCAGTATGGGTCGTGGTTTGATAAACGTGCCCAGTGGCCCATAAATATGCATTTTAAGTCACCAATTATAAGGATTATTACCAGGATGATAGAAATGAAAAAACTCAGTTTTTCTGAATTGTTCTTTGTCCTAAATTGAATGTTAAAACAGGTCTAACTAAAAATACATTGTCCCCAATTAACCCTCATTATTTCATATTTGTTAACAATCTGCTCTTACTAGATGTTTATTCTGCTCCAGTTTAGAATAAGTTTCGCAAAAAAATACTAGCCGTTTGGTCAGATACATTGGAAATTATAACCGAAGAAAAACGAAATAGGTACCAAAGGAACGAAGAATGTAGTAGTTCAAGTCCTAGGTAAAATGGACGTGATTGACAGACGAAATTTATGGACGTGGAGTGAAAAATAAAATGCGATAATCATTATTATCGCTCAGTAGCATTTGACATGCGTTTAAGATTGCTTCGCTTATTTTGTATCATGATTTCTAACTCTGAGATATGATTCAAAATCTGGTTCCAGGAATGCAAGAGCAAATAAGAGTGAAAATAAAATTCTAGGACTTGTGTCGAGTTCATGTTACTGGATGACATAGGTGTCATGAGCGATAAGCACTTACATTAGTGATTTTCATGCGTGAATAACTCCGGGATCTTGAGACGAGAGTCAAGTGTTAAGCTCCCGGTGGTTGCGATGCGCTCCAGCCATTTACGGGAGGCTTGACGCCGTTTTTACGCGTCTTCATCGGTTGGCGCTCAGCAATCGCTTCGGCTGGGTGGTAACCATCACCATAAAAATAACAGGCACCCGTTGGGAGGAGGTGGAGTGGGCCGCCGCTGGCCGCTAAGTGGTCGGCCATTCGAAGCGGGAGAGGGCATCGGCGATACCATTTTCCCATTTCCCGGCTCTCGTCCAGGCCTCGCGATGAATGGGCCGCTCGTGCCCCGGAGGCGTAAAGGCTGTTGAAGGAAGGCTCTGCCCAGAATGCTAACGGGCGCGGAACGCGGCACGCATATCAATGGCACGCCGTGCACGAGGGAAGCGGTTGTTTCCTCGCATTTCGAGGTGGTCTTCCGAGAGCCATCCTTATCTCCCGCTCATCGGCGGATAACTCGCCTCGTCATAACAAACCACGGAGAACGTGGTTAAGATCTAGGTTTTCGGTATTCGGGATTCCCGGCCCGACGAATTGTTTTCGATGCTAGGGCATGAAATCCGAGCGGATCGACCGCGCCACTTGTGTCCGTGTTAAGGGTTTGCAGTGGTCGCTAAATGCCTCACGGGCTGAATTCATTGTCACCATTGAAGATCGGCTGTCTCTTGAAGCGTTGAGTGGTGCAGCGTTCAAATTGGTGCGCGGCTTTGTAGAGTAGAGTCGGTGCATAATATGTGTCATTCTGACACGGGGAAACGTTTTCATGGATGCGAATACCTCTTCAAGTAAAGCAAAGTTTAAGCTCAGAGATATCCGTTATGGTTGCGAGCAGTTGGTAGGAAAGTGACTCCCACTTTTCCTATTGCCTCATCTTGCCTGATGACGCGTAATAAAACAATGGTACAAAAAAAGTACTTGACACCAATGTGACTGCAGGAATAAAACCGTGAGCTTTCTTTCTTAAAGAACCGGTGAAAGTAACTTCACATTAGTCGTGTTGCAGTGCATATTATTACTCAGTAATTATTCCTGATTGTTAAGTATTATCCACACCTAAGAGCAGTAGAATTTATACTTACCTAGGTTTTTCAATCATTGTACACTTGGTAATTATAATGCATTCTATTTAGAACTTTTTTGATGGATTTCAATTAACGGCTCATAGTGAGCACTCACTGATATTTTCTCTTTTGAATATAAAACTTTGAATTTGAAGCCTTTTGCTTATAATAAATTATGTCACTATGCCAGCTATTGAAACTTGTCCAGTTTCATTCCACTCGCCATATTTATCTGTAACAGAATTCGATAAAATTAAAAAGCAAATAGTTTGGTCCATATCAAGAATATATTTATTTAAAAGCGCCCAAAGAGGAATCTGAAAAGGAGGTATTTCAATATACACTTTTTAAGCATGCATTCTAGTTGAACATTTTCTTTATTGATGTGTCCGTTTACTTCTATCGTCGCTCAAAGTCATTTCATGCTAATAAATCATTTCATTCAAAATTCATGTAAAAAACTTTATATTTATAGAGTGGGTATTTCTACAACTAAATTTTTTACTCAATGTTTACAATTGATTTTTTACTCTCAATACTATGCTATAATATGCTTGTATTTAAGATACTTCTTGAGGCTTTCAGCATTTAATTTTGTCATTAAGACGAATTAAGGGACGTAAAGGATAAAAACAGATTAAGGGAAGTTTTTAAATCATCGCATACTCTACGCATAATACCCACGATGTGTAGTGGTATCTTTCACCGGTGCAGTAGCACCTGGCGATGTTTCCTATACTCAAATAATCAACTTCCGTCTCTCGTCTCAGCCTGGTCACTGCAGTAAACAAGCCGCAGCAACTTCCGTCACCTTAGCCATGGCTAAGGTCAATACACTTCCGAAAGGGTACTAACCCCTGTTCCCTTCACTCTCTGTTTAGGTCGCTGAACTACCTGTAAATAATGATTTTTTTTTGCTGCACAGGAAATAGTTTGGACAAACGATTTTCGGGGAGCCAGGTGTGCTGTTAGGCAAGTAAACCCTTTTTTATGTCAAGAACTAGTTGCTATAGGGACGCAATGATTTCATGGCCAACGCCAAGAGTTCAATAACATTTTCAGGTTACTGACCTTAGAAGTCGTCGTTATGGTGACCTTATGTATCCAAGGGAGTCTATGCATGATCAAAGGTGGTGTGGGAAATCGAATTCACCTAAAAAGAAAACATTATGAGGGATTTATGGGTTTTCACTGAAATTTACTCGTTGCACCCGCTATTGTCACAAATAAACTATAGGAAAGTAACTAAACTAATGGAGGTGGAAAACCAATATCTCTTCATTAAAATCACACTCAGATTGTTCAATGAGTAAATTATTATTTCATTTCTAGCATACTCAAGCGTATCAGCAACATAATGTTATTTAAGTTACTCTTAGTAAGACATTATCTTCAAACTTTCATATCCCATTTTACCGAGCGTTTTTAATCTTCAAAATAAAATTAATTATCGTACATACCTTATATATAAGCTTAATGTTTACACAGCCTTAATAAATGCTTCACGCAACCATTGATTGCATAGAGATAACGTTGGTTAATTTCGCTCATTTTTCCTTCTTTCTCAGTGACTCCTTCCAAGGGTGTCTTATAATGAGTAGACGTTAAATTATCGCCGCCTTGGAGATTAATCCTGAAAAATAATTATTTCTCGTTTTTTCAAATGTTAATTTCTCGGGACGCAAAAATAGAATTTAATCCGAGCCGTTAGCCTATCTCAGCCATACATCAACTCGTACCGAGAGCTCCCAGCCACCCCTCACATCGCGTCCTCGCCCCTACATTTTCTCATTTTTTCCAATTAATTCCGTTTTCTTTCGTCCATCTCTTCCATTCCCGTGACAGCGCCACCCTACCCCACCCAAGCCTCTTCTCTTCATCCCCCCCCCCGTACTCTGCCCCCCCTCCTCCTTCTTTCCCCCCCCTTTCCCATACCACCTCTCCCCTTCAATTTTCTCCCCTTATCTCCCCTCGCTCCCCATCTTCACCCTTCTCAATCTCTTCATTGTCTGCCCTTCTTCTATTCCCTAAACTTCCCCTTCCCCCCTCTCCTTCCACTCCCATAAAATCCACCCCCAAGACACCCAACCTTTCCTTTTAATTTATTTTTCCGCAAACCCTATATTTTTCTCATTTCCAAACGTTTTTTCTGCCATTCTCTCGGGAGTTTACCTCTTCTTGCACCCCTCCCCTCGACCCCTCTTCAACCAAACTTCTTGATAAAAAATATAACGGTCATTTTTTTTCTTCATCCCCCAGTAGGCACTTATTTTCGTTTCCTCCAGCGATCCCGCCTTAATCTCCGCCCCTCCAAGAGTATTTTTCCACCGCCGTCCCAGCCTCCTCCCCCCCAACATCGTTTCCTCGTACCCAACAAACTCGTGCCTATCCTTCGTCCAACAAACAGTCCTCTTAATATTATATTTTTTTTAACTCCCGCCCCTTCTCGCCTGGGTCTCTCATTCCCGCCCCTGTCCATTACCGGATTCTTTCTTTTTTATTTCTTTAATATTTGCCACCCTTCCTTGTCGCCTCCCCTCGCAGCCCCTCAGGCTGAGAGCCCTCTTGTCCCACGGAGACTCACCTCATCCGCTCACGCACAATTACTCCCAACACTCTCTGGCCCTTTTCTAATTTCTTCCAAAGCCCCTTTCCCTCGACTCGCACCGAAATACCCTTCGCGTTTCCCTGGCTCCCGCGTCCCTTTCCTCGATTTTTTTGAACAACCCTCTGCCGTCCAAAATGTTTGCCTTTCCTTTTTTTCCTCAACCCCCTTCTCCTCTAGCCCTGCCTCTCCCAAGGGCGAGTGGTGTCCCTTTTCCTCGAGGATCTCACGTCCTCATTCACTCCGCCTCCTCCTCCTCCTCCTTCCCCAGCCCACGTCCACCATCTCCGCGTCGTCTTAATTTCTAATTCCGCTTCCCTGAGCAAATATGCGGCCATAATTGATTTTATCACGGAGGTTGTAAATGTGTCGAGAGGAGCAGGAGTCAAATGAAGATATTATTTCAAGCGTGGGTTCAAGAGCGTTTATTCACCTCGTGGTGCCATCTCAGGTTTAATACTGTGCAATGAAATGGGAAAGACTTATTTAATATATATTCTTTGTATTATTTTTTCGTTATAACCATGTGTTAAGGTATAGTTTGTTAAAAAATAAATGGTCAAATATTTCTCTTAAGAATAGCATTCTATTAACAAATTTTGAAAGACTCGATTAAGTGATGCATGAATTACTCAGGTATTTTATTTCGGCCTGAAACCTTGTTTCTTGTCGCTCCAATATTAAGTATCCGCTGCTGTTCCACAATTCTTTGAAAAATGCGGTTCACCATTTTTAAAGTTTAAATGACCTAACTTATTCTATGAGATAATATTCAATTACTTTAACATACATATCTAATTCAAGGCTCGTTTGGTTAACAAGTACCTTGTCGACTAGATCTGCTTAATAGATATTAAGGAGCTATTCATTCCAATGGAATGGCTGTATATTACTAGGACGATAAGTCTTATTTAGAATTTAACGCCTGGATTAGCCGGGAATGGGTCCATTTTATTATTTGAATCTTTCTTCTTATACTTCATAAATATTGATTAACCTTTGGAACAACGATAATGGCTTTTCCAATTAGAATTCTCCGGAGTTGATCGGCTCTTCTCTCTATTTCTCTTGTCTGTACTACATGCATTTACAATGGTTCGCAACATTTGCACTGGTGTTACAACCAGCGTCTTCAGGTCAAAGGTAGGATTAAGTGATGCACTACGGAGATAAATTTCAAAGCAAAGATAAACTTAAAAAAGCAAACATTATTGCAAAAGTTAAGAGATATTGTCCCAGGCTAACAAAAGAAGTAATTGAGATCACCAAGACGCCCAAAACATCAACAGAAAAGACGGATACCCTCGCCATACTTCTTGGAAGAGATTTCCCCGAGAAAAAGAAAGCCAGAAAACAGCAAGTTTGCCGGATTCCCTATGTAAAGGCGGCCAAAAAACATAATCCTACCCTATGTATGGGCGCTGGTTAGAACACCAGCGAAATAGTTGAAAACCCATGTTAACGCAGTCGGTTATGACCCGAGAAATGGATAAAATATAATGGCTTGCATCGATCTAAATTTCTTTTGAGTAAAGTTATGAAACATTGTACAGAATTTGAAAAGATGAACCAAGTTTCTACATTCTAGAGTTTTACAAATACATTCAACTGCTTAAATTTTCATTTGCACTGCAGTATATATTTGCTCTATAATTTCCTTATCTTTTCAAGTGGATAATTTCCCTTGAAAGAATTAAGTTCCATTATTCAGGAAATGAAATTGAGAAATACCGTTGCAATGAGTAATGCAATCTATCCTCGGTAACCCGCGCTAAGGAGATGACGGATAGCAGCTCGTACTAGTGACGCAATTTGGCTACCAACGCTTACCTTGGGCCATATTCAACACGGACTCGACAAAGTCGATTCTCCGAAAATCAGTGAATGTGATGTAGAAGCTCCCGACAGTAAATTTCAACTTTTGAATTATTTGGTGTGACGTCAAAATCTTGTCTCTGCCGAGAGACTAAAATCCCGAGGCCATAAAAAATAACCCTTCTGGGGAAAATTTAAAATACCGCCATTCAAAAGCTGAGATTCGTCGGTGGCTTTGGCGTCACATCTACAGATTCTCCGAGGTCCGACTGTTTTGAGTCCTTTCTGAATAAGGCTACAGGTGTCTTATTTGGTATGGCCTCGGCCACCCAAACTCCACCCACTCGGCCACGCCACCACTTTGAAAATTTCAATAGGGCTATTCAAAAGTTGAAATTTGTCAGGATCTGTGAAGTCCATCTACAGATATTCAGAGGATCGGCCGTGTCCTTAGTGAATAAGGCCCCGGGAAAGTCAATATTTTGCACTTTTCCAAGTACACTCTTGTAATGTAACATGTATCGCTTAACTTGAAAGTTATTATTTAGTATCACTTATTTCAAAGGTTGTACCTAGTTGTAATGCCTCTTTCGGGAACACTGGATTAACTATTTTTTTAGCATTTCTTCCCAAATCTCGAAGATATTTTTCTCTCACTCTTTTTTCGGCCTGCAACATATCTATCAAAATTAGAATTAAAATGCATATATGAAAGCCAGAAAAATTATTTCTGGAAAAAAGTAGCTCTTCAAATATTCCTTGGGGTCGGAGAAACGCGGAAATAAAATTCTATATACACCCTTTTAAGAATTTTTGTTCAAGCCCGGTGTTGTATTGAAGATTTGTCGCACCCCAGGTCATTGTCTACGATTGAACATCGAAGGTTGTCTTCACCATCACCCTTGGCGTTCTCCGCATTTTGTTTGGATAGGTCCGGGAAAAGCCGGGCTGCCCTGAACGCTTCTTTGAATGTTTTTACTTACCTAACTCAATAAATCATTGGTTGAGAGAAAAAGTTAATATTCTCTCCCGTTCCTAAAGTGATACCACTCACTAGGTGGAGATCGATTGGAATATGATTGTACATAATGGACCCTGAATTATTATGATATTGGAATATAATATATTTTCACAGTTTTTTTAAAATGATGATTTATTCAAAATTGTTCTTTGAATACCCTCTATATAACCCAGAGCCTATAAATCAACTTAATATTACAATTTTCTTATTATTTGATAAGAATGGGATGCTTTTTCCTAAATATTTTCTCCTTACGAATAAGAACCAACAAGGTCAGCAAAATATCCAAAGCATACTTCTTACTATTTTATATAAGGGTAGGATTTTTCTTTCCATATAAGTACAGAAAAATGCAATTTAATTACAATGAATGTAATATTATTTAAATGAAAAACTCCATTGACTATAGGCGTGCACGCATGACGTGACCGAGCCAAGAATTGAATATTTGGAGTACTTATTGAATCTTGCTTTCATTAGACACGAATATATATTCTTACTATTTTTATTCTTCACAGTATCAGTCTCAGTCCTACTCCATGACTCATAGGGCCCTCAATATTTGTACCTACTCCTTCTTTCTTGGTCGTCTGTTTTTACATAGCTGGAAAATACTGTTATATTTTTTAGCTTATAAAAGGCCAATATAACATTTTTAAAACAACTTATCCGTTATATTTCATCTGTATCCAGATTAGTTATTGTTACTAGGTTTCTAGGTGTTGTACAAAATTTTATATTTTCGTATCACTCCATTAAAAACATTCAGTGACTAGTGATTTCTGTGACTTAGTGGTAGTCTTCGACTCTCAACTTATCTTTCGCGATCACATAATTAAGACTACCAGGAAGGCGATGTCAGTTGTCGGCCTTTTGTACCGCCACACGGACATTCAGGATCCTTTTGCTCTCCGGACAGTATGTTTGGTTGTGTCCTTTGGTTGGTCGACTGCATGCCCCACAGCCTTGAATGCGCTCAATCGCCCTGTTAACTTCTTTCTCGCCATTTCCCGCCATCGAATCCCTTCCCTCAGAAACTTATCAAAAGAATACATCCTTTCTTCCCTTTCAATCCCAAACCTCTCTCTCCGTCATGTACTATGCGACATGAAGTTCCTCCATAGCATTTGGAGTGGCTCTCTCCGCACCAACTGCCTTCTTCCTCTCTTTCCTCTTCATGTTCCTCCTCGTTCCCTACGCAATAACTCTCTTCTTAACATACCCAAATTAAGACTGTCAATATTCCTACGCTCCCTATTCTACCGTATCCCAAAAACTTTCAACTCTCTAGCCTCGCAATTACCCTCCCTTGACCTCTTCTCCACACCCTCCGTATTCAAATCAGTCCTCAGAAAACGTATTGCCGAGTTGACTTCCTCTATCCCATCTCCTTCTCCATAAATCCCAATACCAAGCTTTCTTTTCAATGTACGTTTCTGTTATGTTTTGTATTTTTTAGGGAATATTTCGTTAAAATTACTATTTATTTGTTTGCTTGTCGACCAATGTAATAAGCCTTTGTGCCGTTTTTGGAGACTATTTTAAAAAAATAAATAAATAAATTCAAGGCACCCATTTTAACTTTCTCTACATTATTAGCATCTTAATGCTTCAAGGATATCTAGTATGACTTTACCGATTTCATGAATATGAATATTTCTTGTTGTGTGCATCTTGAATTTATTTTCTCTTTGTATTTTCACCTGTGAAATGCTATAACAATCTGTCTTGAACGCTTGGTGTAAATGCAAACAATGCGGCACTTTTTAAATGTGTTGTCTACCACGTAGTCTCTGATCCATCCTTCTTAATAATAAAGAAAAGAATTTGATTTCTGCCATGAATATATAACAATTTATGTTTTTTACGTCTGCAAGTCCATCTTTCTGTTTTATTTCACCTGGTAGTGTGGGATTATCCGTTCTGTTGCTTTGAACTGCTACCTTTAATATTGACAAATGTGATTTATTTGCGGGATTGGAACAGATAATGGATATTAATTTTATCCATGTATTTCTTGCTTCTCTGCACATTTTAAGGCAATGATGAAGAAAAAAATGTAGTCTCTCATTCTGCTTAACATTTTTCCATATATTTAAATTACAGTTTTTACCAACTGATTTACCTTCTTTCCTTTCGTCTTCCCATTTTCTTCACAATCCCAGCTGGACTACTAACCCTCCATTCAACTCGTAGTCACCGCCCTCCAACTCAAAACGACCTCACTCTAATCGACAAGCACTTGCAATCCCTCCCCACTTTCTTCCCACTCCTTGGGCTCATCGCCTTCAATGTGGATGCTATAGATCCCCTTGCACGTTTTCTTTCCACACCCGGCCTGTTCTCCGTCTTGCCGCGCCCCACTTTACACCATCTCCTCTCCCCGCTCCCATCAACCTCTTTCCACCCAAATTTATCGCCTCTCTTTACATTCGTTTGTTTTAAGTGAAAATTAGTACGTGGTACACACTTCCAATCGATTAAAATTTATCTAATTTTTATTTTCATCGGTACTGGTACCTAATCAGTGGTAACTAAAATATTTATAAATATTAGATAGGTATAATATTAGGTATTATATATAAGTCAAATCAAGGTAAATAGTTTTGACTTTTATTTTCCACCCCCTGAATTAAGTCACTCAAAATTCATGAGAAAGAGCAAATCCCTAATGCTCTAAGCTGTATCGCCATTCATTTCATGTTTAACTCTTCTTAATCTCTTCTGTTCATGCTGGGCAATACTTTTTTGTTGAATTCTTCTCCGAAAGGGTTCTATAAGCATTCATGACTAAATTATCAGCTGGAAAATACAAGCAAGGCAGTAAGAAGGTATGGTGTTACAACTACAAAAGTAATCAATTAGTTAGGAAATAAAAAATGAAGCGAAACATAAAAAACCGTGGAAATACTTGTAACCAAGGATGTGTGTCATATACTAGCCCAACCTTTTAATGAATTATACCTATGCATAATTAAATCGTTAAGAAAGTTTTGAAGGCAAGGTGAAAATCGATCTTTTAACGTTCCAAGGAAACGATGCAGTAGTTATCTATCTTCCTGCATCTGCGTATCGTCTACTTGGCCATTTTTCCCCCTTACTTGTGACTTCTCATTTTCGCCCCCCTCTCTTGCCGATCTTGGTTTTTATCCGAGGTATGCACTGGAAGGAGTTCCCGCTGCTGCGTATATATTTCCTCCCATTCAGCTCCCTAGGGAAGGCCGCACCCTTATCCTTTGCTTCTTCTCCCTCTGCGACTCTGGACGAAACGTAATGAAACTTTTCCCTCGTATTTATGGCCGTCCGGATGAAAGCTCTGCTCCTTATATTACCAATTAAGGGGTCGAGTATAACGGAATTTGTGTAATTGCTCCACTCCTTCTCCTCCTGCTGCTTCGCCACCCCACCCTGTCCTCCCGCGCACCCGATTCCCCCGCCACAACGTCACCACCCCCCCCCCCCTCGGAGAAACGTGCATTCCGGATCTGTTATCTCCTCGTTCACTCTCCGCCTTCGTTATCACCTCACTACTCTTCCCACTCCAGCATCTTCTAATGCTCCACGTTTTTAAACGTTTTCGTCTTAATCTGTTTTCACGCATAACTTCCCTGTTGTCAAACATACACAGCTGGATTCCTTTTTATCAGCCGCTTTATCATACTACACTTTACTTTCTTCCTTTGCCACTCTTAGCAATCAATTCCGCTAAACGATTAGGCGCTGCATGGTATCAGGAAAAATTACTATCGAAAATAATCATCAAAAAGTCGATTTATTTTTCCACATGTAATTTTGAGAAAATATTGTATCAAATGTAAATTATCAATTTTTTGTAAATGCTGTAAGTTCATTGTTGCCTGATGAAGCAAATAGATTATAGTGAGCGTTTACGATGAGGTAATAATGGTATATTATTTCCCAAGAAATATGATCTCATGAAGAAATCAAATATTTAGATGCTTATAAAAAGGTGGTCTATAATGTACAATATTTTGTTATTAATATTTTATATACATGTACAGTGTTTTACTGCTCGATCCAAAAAGGTCATGAAGCTCAAAGCTAAAAATTATATAAAATAATGAAATCATATATCGATTGACATTTCTTGTGTTGGCGCAGAACCATTTTTATTGTTTTTTTAGGGAGCTGCTCATATGAGTGCACTCAGTGCAATATTGAATTCAAGATACAGAAGAAAGGTTTTCTGTTTATTTATTTGATTATTTTTCCACAACCACCGAAAATAGCAATGGCCTTCTACATCGTGGCATTTAACTTTTTACAACGGACGAACACACAATCATGTGCTGGGTGTTAAGAAATCCACACAGGCGGGATACAAACCCGCGACCCTGGAGTTAGAAGGCGAGGACTTAAACCCCACCGCCACCTGATGTAATTTTCTGCTTTATCAAACTCAATGTTTTTTTGTGAATAGGCTCATGGGTTCTACAAATCTTATTGATTGGAAAATAATTGAGAACTGACCTAGAATCTTATGCTATCCGTGGAGACAAAATTTATGCTTATGGCATACAATATATGTATATAGTTGTTACCCATTTCAACCGCCTACTTTTGGGAAATGAAGACATTTCTCTAAAGCGCAAGATAGCCGTATAATGCTTTCGACACATTTCCTTTGAAGAATTACTTCCTCTCTATCCCCCTCTTCTCCTATACGTCCCTCCCTAGAATTTTTTTCTACGAGGCTAGGCTTCGGAGCGTCTCAATTTTCTCAGGTCGGATGCATACGCGTTACCAACCCGACCACAGTCGCAAAAGGCAATGCAAATTAAACAATCGACAAAGGCGCAAGTGTATTTTGGGGGGTTGAGGAACGCAAAAAGGGGACCTCATTTGTAACTTGCTATAAACCCATCATCCGTGCTCCCGCGGTTTCTCTTCCGTTCTCACCGCGACCGAGTCGTCTGGCAGCGAGCGGCCAAGCGACGCCGCGGCCCTAAACGCATGCCATTACTCAAACCGTTGGCTTTAAGAAGCGGTCACCGCGATAAAGGACTTTAAAAAAATGACGTTTTCAATCGAGTGGAGGATCGGAAATTTATCATCAATCCCTGCCCGGATACCTGATTCCCCCCCGTCCATCCTCCCGTCCGTCCCTCGCCCTCCCCAAGGCTACCGGTTCTTCAATTGAACATCGCCGCGCGAGTCGGAGACCGCTCCTCTCTACGGGGACATCACCGTGTCCGAGTGTGCTTAAGCGCCTTTTTTTCAGCGTGCATAAAAAACTGGTTCGGCCAATCGTCGATATATCAAACGGATAAATTAAATGTTTATTTTTTTCGGCTCGCGGACAGACGTATCTCTTTTTTCATCGAGTTTTTTTTCTTCCACCGTGCGAAGTGACCGCCCGGAGCCCTAATGTATTTTCTGGTCCCGTGATAGATGCACAGACTCGACCGGTGCGGTGTCTTCTGCGGGGTCGACACGTCCGTGCGAAGCGGAGCTGTGCAGGGGGAGTGGGTAGCCTTAGGGGTTGCGTTTTTTTCCCATCGACACGCGTATGCTTCTCCCCACCACGGTCGGTCGACGGTAGCATTCGTCTGTATGTTTTAAGTCCGGAGGCTGGCATGGCAGGGCGGCCGGAGGTGCCCGGCAGAGTTGGAAGGGTCCTCTGGCGCACCTCTGCGCTGGCGGCGAACCAAAGGAAGGCCGTCCGTCTTCCTATGGATGATGCCCCACGCTGTTAACTACGAATCGCCGTCATTAACTTTGCCGAGATTAAAAGCCAGTATCTGAACTAGGAGTTGGAATTGATGTAGTTACATTTTCCCCGTCTTTTCCGAAGTTTCATCGGATAACTGAACCGCTCGCTTGAGTGGCAATTCAGATTTTCTTTCCTTTTTCCTTTTCAAGTTTTCACGGGCGATCTTGATCATCGACCGTAAGATAATTATCTCTAAGGTTCTGTATCTAGAGTTTGCTTTTCTGAGGAGAGTCATGAATGTATAAGCTACCTTAGCGTTCGTTATCCTAATAAAACAGGTCCGCGTTGTATTTTTATCATCTCCTCCTAATAACATTTTATCGGCTACTGCCTCTACTTGAATGAAAAACTCGATCGTTTTATGAATGATCAGAGTATCATATGCTGTAACAAACGAACTAAAATGCTTTTAAAATTAAATACTAGACTCTCATGGTAACCCAAATATTTCTTTCAATAAAAACAGTATACATAATTCATGTGCACATAATTTTACAATTACAGTAGAATCCCGCAAACCCGGCTAATGTGGACTGATGGGTGTCCGGGTTTGTGAAATGTCCAGTTTATCGGGAAAGGAGTAAAAATAAGAAAAATTACGAGTTTGTATACATTATTACTATATTAAACATTTATTTATTGCATAAAAATAGAAACAAACTACAACTTAAACTGAAACTGTTCAAAAAACCTAACGAAAAAACTTAAAACTGTACTTGGTCGGTGTCGCGTCATCTTCCGGCCTGTGCCGATGGTGACCAGAGTAGTTATATCTGCTATGCATTAAACATATATATTTTTGGACTTTGTAGTACATAGTCTCTATATCCCATAAAGAAGATATGTAGTATGCAAATATGCAGCTGGATGGTGCCTGTTCAGTTTCTTTCTCCAAGCCTCTTTATCCTGGGCTGTTTCTTCCTCTAGTGCCATTGTTTCCCACATATTTCCTAATCTCTCCCATAGTCAAAAAAAGAAACGCAAAAAAAATCGGGGAACATTTTTAGATGAGCAAAGAGCAATGCGGCGATTTCTGTCCAAAGGCAAGGAGCCTTGATATCTCTCAATTATGTTTAAAGCTTGGTTTATCTCAACAATACATTTTGGTTTAAATATTCTCTTTCCTCATCAGTGACGCTCATTATACGTAGTGGGAAGACAAATATGAATAGTTTATTAAATCTAAAGGATAGTGATTGAAATATAAATGAAGATTTATACTAACTACCCTAAAAACTGAGGTGAGTATAAGCAGATTTCTATTAGGCGTATACATTCCTCGCAATGCTACATCCACACTCAGGGAAATCTTAACTTTTTATGCAGTCCCATTCTTCGTATCCTTAATCTCTTTTATGAGACTTTCCATCTTCCATTCATTGTATTAGCCATGCGCCATTCCCAACCCAATTTCTGCTGTCATTTATCAATTAGTTAAAAGCCAGCTTCTTCTATATTTCCCAAGAGATTAAATACCACTTTAGGTAAACGAAGTTTCGGTTAAATTATCATTTTGACCAACCCTGGGGATGAATACAAGCATGTAGCATGATTATGAATAATAAATTATGATTAATTTTGCGGCAGTTGTGAAAAAATTCTAATAGGGATAGTTTTAGGTATATTCATAGACTTATGAACATGAACTTAGACATCATGAAATGTTTCAGGTGATATATTATCTAAATTACACTCGGATTACTAGGCTGATATAAGATTCCACAAGACAAATACGCAGTATGCAAATTACTGATTGGATTCTCCATCTAAATTTATAATAATTTTTAAGGTTCGTACACATATTGATCAGGAAGATAAAGAGTTTCCACTCATTTAACTGTCAAATAAATGCCGTTCATATATGGTAGCATAGTAGAAGAAAATAATTGCGGGAATAAAGTGAAGGAGTTTTAGGCTTTTAATTAATGATAACGCTTTGTAATTTCCACACCACTTTTAATGCTATCTCGGCTGGTTTCAACGTTTTCACGTCATATTAAAGAGGAAGAATGACAGAGCTATCTTTTACTAACATGAATTTCCACCAAGTTATCTCGTCAACGATTGATCTAGGCATTTAATTCACACATTTGTAGATTTTGGGTCTCATTTGCATGCGTTAAGTGACTCTTGAACTAATAACATAAACATTTCATATTTTGCATCAATTAGCGGCAAAGACCGCTGCGGTGGTGGACCATACTCATTCTGGTGAAATGTTGGTTCAACCTTCCGATTCCTCCACGCGGAAAACTCCACGCAGCCCGTTTTTCCGAGCTCTTATTCCGCGAGACAAAAGGGACCGCCTGACCCCTTCCACGGCCACTCATCTCGCAAGGCGCCTGCCGCCGTGGAGGGAGTTTTTCCGCGCCTCCACTCCTCGGATGATAACCAGACCTCGGGCCCTGTCGCCCACCCTCCCACGAAGAGCGGCACTATCCAGTAGCGTCCTATCCCTCCCCCCTCCCCTACCATCTATCCACGCAAACACTCACTCAACCTCCTCCCCCCCCCCCTTCTCTCATCCTCCCATTCTGGGCCTCGCGAGACTACTTTCGGAAACAAAACCCACTCGGGACTCCTTTTTACTTCTTCCCTATTCTTGTCCATTTCAATTTTCAACCCTCAGCATTCTCAGGAAAGCTTTTTCGCTCCCCGCTCCTTTCTGCCGCTCCCTCCAGGCCTCTTCCCAACACCCATTTGAAGAAATAAATAAAGTAATCCCCACCCCCCCTCCATTTTTAGCATCCACAAGGACCACCCCCGCTCTTGAAATCCCATGTTCCCCCTCTCCCCCCCACCCCCATCTTTATTTCCTCTCCCCGCGATCTTCCACCACCCCCCTAACCCTCACGCCCGCCCCAGCCCACCACCACCCCCCCAATCTTCTCTCTTCGCCTCCTCTTCCTCCTTTTAACTCAGGCGCCAGCCATTCTTCGCTGGGGTGGCGTGGAGCGGGAAGCGAATCCTTGTCGCGCGCATCCGCGTGAGATAAAGGAGGACTGGAATGAAAAAGATGCGTGCGGGGAACAGGCCAGTTATGATCCCAATTGTGGTCGGACCGCGCCACGTTCCCTTGAACAAGTGGGGGGAGTCCAAAAGCGGCGTTTAAATAATGGAAGCAAGGCGAGGAGTGGCGGAAGACAGAAGTAAACGAAAACGAAATAAGAATTCAGGATAAGGGATACTCCCTTGCAAACATGCGGAAATAAAGAGCGCTGATTCGGGTTAGACCTCCCGCAATTTCCCAATATGGAGTTCCTTCGCAATGGTACTCAGTAGTAAATAAATATATGCAAGTACGTAATACCACATTCACTAGGTTCGCATTCCACATTCACAATACCACATTCTATTAACTATCCATAATTATTATATATCCATTATGAAGAACAATACTGGGAAGGCTTAATTTTTACTTGTTTTTAAAAGGACTAAATTTCTCTTCAAGACGTAGAATTTTCCCACAGTCATTGCAGTGCCGAAATCCAAAAATTTAATATCTGCTTAATTTGGCCAAAGTGTGCCTAATGGGATAGTTGATAGTTGAATGATAGTCATTTAGTAATAAATTAAGTCTCCGTAATTGAGTGATTATATTTAAATTTTCTTATTCCATCCCCTATTTTGCCATGAATATTTTTCCTCATTCTAATGTGATGAAATGACGCCAATTTTGCTTCTTTTCCAAGCAAACACTATTTTATATTGATTGTTTTATCCAGGGATTTTAAATTCAAAATAAAACATCTCTTATTATATTTTCGCGCAAAAGTTCTCTGGTAATTTTTAAGGGCATTATTAATTAAACATTTATGATACTGGTGGCTAACCTGTGACTAAATAATGACGTATATAATATTTAGCAGTCATAGAAAAAATATCTTTCGCAAATAATGACAAGGCCAACTATGTTTAAATCCACAGAGTATTTTATTGGTAAAACTAGTTTCAACGCTACGGCGTCATCAGGCCGTAGCGTTGAAACTAGTTTTACCAATAAAATACTCTGTGAATTTAAACATAGATTGCATTGTAATTATTTGAAAATGGACTTCCACAAAGTTACGCCAAAACGGATTGAATTCATTTCAATATCTTTCGCTTCTACTTGAAAAATCTTTAGCATGCGGTTAAAAAAGGAAGGAATAAATCCCCATAACGTCCTCTAACATAGGTCCATGGTGTGTGTTCAAAGACAGGGAAAAATCTAGAGGTTTAATGGCTTGCTTGTAGTTAAATAAGCTTGTCTTCAAAGTTTACCTTCTTTCGCCACGAATAAGAAAATTGAGGTACCCTGCTCGTCGTTCTTAATGCAATGGTGAACCAGGTGCCTTTTAAAATAGTCGTAAAACAGCAGGAGCTGAAAGGCGTAAGTAAAAAAATTACGATGTAGATATGCACTGATTATTGTTATCCTTTCTTTCCCAGTTACGTTTATGATATTGCGGTTAAATCGCGCTCGCGGAAGAGAGCTGTGATCGCTCAGCTGAGTGTTTCCATTCCTCCGGCGGCGCGCGTCTCCACGTAACTCGGCGACAGTTGATGCGGCCCCCGCCAAAACAGCGATCTGAAAATCTCCCCGACCGCCACTTGAGCCGGCGTAATCTATCACCCGTGCGTGCGTAAGTAACGCGTGCGTGTGGATCTGGGAGGCGTAGACTCGGATGAGCACACGATTGAGCCACTTTGAGCCGTCCCTTACCTCCCCTCAAATCCCTCTCTCCACACTGTCACACCGAGCGACCGAGATTCCGAATTGCAATGCCGACTCTCGCTCCATACTCGCTCCTAAATACTTTGGGATCCCGGGATGACCAACACGAGCCCGGTCCAACACACTCACAAACACCGCGCGGAAGCATGCAAAGACAATGAATACCCGTCCGCACGGCCGTATAGTATGAATCAGTGCGTGGTGGAGTGTGGGATGGAAGCAAGGAAAATCCTGCGTCATGCGGCGAGATCATATGCGCGCCCCGTGTTTTGCTGTCTCTCTCGACCTCTTCCGCTGGATTACGGCAATTGGGGAGGGAGTGGGGTGGTTGTGTTGGGAGCGGGAAGCGCGGGGAAAGCCATCGGGGACAAAGGGTGGGTTTAAGCGAGCGGGAGTCTCCGGGATTTGGAAGAATCTCGCGCTTTAGTCGCGCCCGAATCAAACCGACTCCGAAGGGCAATTGTAATCGAGAGCCGTGAGCGAGTTTGTCTGAATGAGAGGGAGATAGAGAGTTCAGTTTGATTTCCTCCCTTAAGCGCTATTTAAAGCGGACCGTGCCATCTATGCAGTGAAAGTTGTGCTACTGAGGGTTTCTTATCTTTTCCACGTGGAAAAAAATACTAGGTTATTATAAATCAATAGGAAGTGTTGTGAATAACCCGGGCTTAGTATTCCCACCCTCATACACCCCGTCAAAAGATTTTTACGTTTTCGCCAAATTTGGGCCAAATTTTTGTTCGGATTAAGTTTGGCCCAAAAATCGACAATGAGATTCCTAGCCTCAAATGGCGTCAAAATATTTGTACTTTGCCGAATTTATTTAGGAAATGTATTGCGCAAATTGTCCCAAAGAGTCGTACATTTTCCAAAAACGTTTATGTAAATATTCACGCAAGCTACCGCTAATTTGGGAAAAATGTGGAGTGAATTTGGTGAATGAATTGGCTTTCGAAAGTGGCACAAACTAACTTAATTTCCCCGAATGGTGTTACAACTTTGTAGTAAGTTTATTTAAGTAAATTGGGCTAAGTATAAATGTTTAGACGCTATTTGAAGTTAGGAGTCTCATTACCGATGTTTGGGCTAAACTTAATCCAAACATAAATTTGGCCCAAATTTGGCGCAATCGTAAAATCTTTTACGTGGGACTCCTCATAATTTCCGCCAATGAGAGGGCATGTGTTGGGCCAGAGAGATTTATCGCAAGTTTTTTGTAGGACATTGAAACCTGGAAGTTTTTAAATATGTATCGAAGATCTCGTATCGGTTCTATGATAATTTCATGTACTGAATGTCTGCATTAAATATTTTAATCACAAAGCGGATGATTTTCTTGATGCATGCAAACTTAGCTATTCATTTGAAGGCAGTTGAATCTCGTTGTGAATGACATAATGCACTGAAGAAACTTGTGGGCTGATTTTAAGAGTCGAACGTTAGATTGGGTAAAATGAATAGTCTTTAGACTCTCAAATACGTGGATCATTGAAGGAATACGAGGAGAAGGCTTTCCAGAGTAGTTGTTTGAATCCTTGGTGCTCAAATCTCAAGTTAAATGAAGAACCAACGCTTTTAGCAGTTGACCGACCTCGTTTGTAGTTTGAAAATGGCTCCGCTGAAAATAGTCTCCACTTATTTTCAACCTCCAATTATACTAACAATGGCTCTTCATTGGGTAGAATTTATTCATATCTTTTGGCACACATAAAAAAAGACTAGATTTAGCAGGAGATTTTTTTACTTAAAAAATATTTTTATTTATTTAACTGCGGATTAATGGTTGAATTAATGTAGATATTGTGGGAGAAGATAAAAATTCAGCGTACGAGATTTTTACATTATTTTATGTCGTTTTATATTAATATTCACTTTGGTAATGGATAAAATCGTGAGTAAAGAGCTCCTTTTCTATTATAAAATTATCTCGTTATTTAATTTCAAAGCTAATGAAAAACCACCGGTGCTGTTTTCTATTCTGCCGTTTTTCTTATCATTTTATCAATGTGATATTTTGCCTGCTATTCTAAATATTATGAGATTATGGTCACACGTGCATAGTAAACTAATCAGGAACATTTCCAGTGCATAGGAGGAGATTAATTTACCACTTTTTCTATGACGTATTTATGCTTTGAAAATGAAATGGAAGTCGAATTAATATATGTTTTTTAGAAAAAAATTAAATATTAGTGAGTGATATCAGCTTTCATACCTTATGCCCAACTTTTTTATTCACCGGTTAATTTTTTTCTCGGTATGAAAACCTGTACTAAACCGTTCTTCCACGGTTAATACTCAATTCATCACACCAAATGTAATAAACAAAACGCCAACTCAGTTAACATCAAGTGAACGAAAAGGCTACACCATCTAGCGTTTGGCGTTTCCCAGATTTAATTATTTCGGTATTGAATGTATGTGCCGATAGGCCTTTTATCGATTCTATCTATAGACTCTAAATTCTTAGTTATCAGGTACATACCTTCTTTATGGTGACGTGAAGGAATATGTAGTTAGTGCCTGAAAACATTCGGGCATTCTCGTATTGCATGCTTATGCATCAAGAAACATTTCAGCTCCCATGGTTGTACCAGTACTTGCCGGTTGCTGTTATGTAAGATTTAAAAATTCATTACACAAACAGTTTTGTGATTTGGTTTAAAAAAATCACGAAAAATATTTGAATGCGATGTAAGTAAATTTCCCTATATGGCACCATGGAGAGTACCATTTATATTTAATTTCCCCAGATGGCACCATGGAATGCACCACTTCTAAACGTAACGTCGATTGCTCATACATTCACACGTGTTTCCTCTCCGAAGACACCCAAGGCAGGATTCGAACTCGGACCTGTATTCCAACCGGTGAGCATGCGGAGAGCAGCATAACCCGTCTGGCCGGATAGAAATCGAATGTTCGACAATGGGTTCCTATGAGGGTATCATGGAAGAACCCTCACCGTATACAGCTCCGACAGTCAGGTATACACTCTAGTACAACATGATACTTAGTTTATTTAAAAAAATAAATGTCACTGGAGCGAAATACGTGAATCCGGTGCAAAAGCCGGACACACATCCTCAAGTTTTTAAATAGTCATTGCCTGTTATAAAGCAGTGCTTAAATATTGAAACTCTTATAGGAATAAAAAAGAATACCTGATCTATAAAGAAGACAGGGAGAGTATATTCCTGCTAGGGTTCACCCTCTGCTGAATATTTAACACTCTCAACGAAATATGGCCGATGAAACAAAATCGCTCCCACCCACTCTCACGTGTCTTACAGCGCATGAATGTTTCATTACTCACGCACGGGAGAATTTATTGATTGGTACGGTTAATATTAATAAATTAATGAGCCACGGTTTTTAATGGATCTCTGCAGTGGTAGTCTCCCTCCCTCCCTCGCTAACCCAGCCCCCCCTTCTACTTCCTCCCTCCCTCCTCCCCCTCTCACCTCCCCTCACACCACCCCTCTCTGGCCTCAAGTGCGCCGAGTCCCGAAAAGCTTTTATCGATTTTCACGCATTCATTCGCTCTGGTCGGTGATAAATGCACTTTTCAACTGCTGCTCTTATCTCCTCGAAACGCTTTCAACTGTTGCAGTTGTCTTTCGTTTGCAAATATAGCTAATTTATGTTAGAGAACTAAACTATACTAATTTTAAATAGTAATTTTCGAGGCTCGGTGTTGTTTAGTGTCTAAGTTGCACCCAAGCTATCTAAAAGTATAACTATAATATTTGTTTAGTTAGTTTAATGACTCTTCTGTTTTTTCAAACCTAGTATCTAAACTAATAAGTAGCTAAGTCAGCTTCCCACCAAGAATCATTCTGATGAACATATGAATAGCATTTTAGTGTAAACAGTGGCGTCTATTTTTTCAGAGGTGGACAATTTGTATCTCTTATTTTACACTTATCCCGCATATTATTATTTTTGATGAGCATTGTAATGGTCAGTTGAAACTTTCAAATGCTGTGCATTAAGTGATAGAATTTAGTGCATAAATTTATTTTGAAAGGCCTCTAATGGAATGGCTGTATAGTAAATATTTATACTTGTTTACTAGTAAAGAGTTTCTAATTCTGGGGCTAATTAACATTTTACATCCTATTTCCTGTAATTAACGTTTATTGCTCGTAATCTATGCTTGAACTATACGATTTATTTTACATCCTTCGTCAATTTCTTCCTCGCATCACTTAAAAATATTATGATGCTAGGAATAAATCTATTTTGCTTACTTTCTTAATTATATAGTTTCTGTAATTCTATTTAAACTACGTAAAATTTAATTAAATGTTTAGATAACATTTCAGTTTCAAGCTTTTCACTGATACGAAACTTTCTTTCCGAAAAACCGCAGTCTACTAAACTTAATATTATTATTTTTAGAATTATTTCCGAGCATCCCTCTTCAAACATTGAATAATGCATACCACCACCTTGGGTGTAAAACAAATCCGATATTTTTTTTAGATTGTTGTACTGGTGAGCTCAAATCCTTCTCACGGCTCAACAGGGAAATAGGACCTTTTGGTTTACCTCAGGAGCGACTTATCCATGTTGAATTTTACATCATATTTTATTCTATAAAGAGTTTGTAGCTTTATTCATTCACTAAGATGCATAATTATCGCCTTTAAAATATTTTTAAAATGTTTAACTCTCTCATTTTTTCAGTGAAAATGTGAATATTTTTTCAGCCATTTATTACTGCTTGGATGGCTATGATCAGTGTTTCTATTCCATGACTGAGCGTCTGTGACAATTCTATGCAATTACATCCAACCCTATGTGGTATACCAAGCTCAATTATAAGAAGAATCAAGCTCCCAACAATTCCTCTGGACATAACTGTAAGGAATAGCATAAATTGGAAATAAATTCTATGTTTACCTTTCTTCCAAATATTTACCCATCAAACTAACAATTAATGAAATTGTAACGTGATGAAAAGATAGCTAGCGAATATGTATTTCAATTTCAATAATTTGTGTATGAAATGTTTGTATGCCTGTCAGTCACACCTGTTTCAGGAAATTCCAGGTGACTTAAGAAGTTGAAATATGTCAGAAATACAGGTAAAACCAACCCAAACCCAAAAACGACCGGGCTAATATTAAAAACCGCGAACAAAACTTACAATTAGTAGGTTTTCTCCCTTATTTGTTGAACTATACGTAACCTTAAGTAACAAATTTAATTTGGAACAGTTTTCGCTTTTTTATAACTTTATTTACATTGAAAACAATTAAGGTAGAAGGTTAATATTTTCACTTTAGGATTACAGAAAGAATGATAATTAATTTCATGCATTTGATTTTCCTAGATTCTTCGTTTGCCAGAAAATTAGTTTTTCATCTCCAAAATAGTCCAGTATTTCGCTATTTCCATGGTATAAATGTTTTGTCTTTAAAAACCGCTGCTGCATTAAAAAGTTATCTCATAGGCCCCAACGGCGTAGATTTATTTATCAATACTAATGTGTGAATTCATTCGGGTTATTTCCACTTTTTTCTTCTTCCAGTTGAATTTCAGCGTGAACTCTCTCATAGAAAAAGATACACGCAGTTGGTATTTGAACAAAATTATTGCAATTAGAAGTAAAATATATGAGCATGATGATTGAGTACTGGCAAAAGCAAATGCAGAGAACGGAAATCCACCGTTTTACAATTCTACATTGACTCCTTATCCCTGGTGAAATGTTACACCGTCCTGAATTATATGACGTTAGTTATCTGAAATTTTTGTTATTTCGGCATATCTCATCTGATGTGTTGATTTATGAAACCTATATAACATCTTCTCAAAGATCATAACTTTACCATATTTTGCTGGTGCGCTATCATATATTGTCTCAATGAAAATTTTATGAGTATGGTTTTTTAATTCTAAAACCAAAGGTTGTATCATACATTAAAATACTGTAATAAGAAGTTGAATTTAGAAATATTTACTGAATACCTTTGTCATGTGACAACAATTGACCATGCAAAGATTTCTTTAATTTCCAACATCACTCTGTTATTGTTGAGGTTTATTAAATGGCTTAAAGGTAACATCTAAAATTGATGGGGCTGTTATAAAACTATTTATTTAGCATATCCATTATCTTGGCAATTCAATTCGAAGCAAACCTAGCACCGTCAGCTAAGGATAAAGGGGATAACAAAGCCTTTTATTTAATTCCTCTGGTGCGGCCCAAAAGATTATTTCGATAGTTTCATTTCTCTCCAAAACAAATGATTTAGGTGCATCTTTCAAATCCTGTTCTTGAGGGTTCTATCAATAAATTAATTTAATTTCTTTATTCTTCAAGCAGGCCACACGAGGTAGCAAAGTGCTAGAGAGGAAGTGGGTAAAATTTAAAAAAAAATGAGTGAAGATGAACAAACTCGGAAAAAATTGTTAGGAATGGTCTTCGATAAGCCAGTATCGCGGAGTAAAACCTGGGTGTTTTTAACCTAGCTTGAGGGATCGTGATTTTTTGTGGCAACAGCCATACAAAACGTGATAGCATATGTGAATGCCACAATGGTAAGGCGGAGAGATTTTGGGCTAGGGGTTGGCTGAGGATTGAAGTCGTGGGAGAGCAAGAGGGTTGGATGGAGAGTGCACTTGAAGAAGCGTGCCCAACCAGCGGAAGCCGAGGAAAAAATCTTGAAGAGGGCAGGGGGTGCCACAAGGGGACAGAATGGACGCACAGTTGTGGAGGGCTGTGCGGAGTGTTGAAGTGGGGAAGGGGAGGCCGGGGAGGGAGGGAAAGGGTGCGGGGGCTGTCTTGGCTCCCACGAGTGCAGAAGGGGCGAGGATTCGTCGAATTGGAGGAGGGAGCAGTAGGAGGGGGAGGCTGTGATTTTGAGGGCTGGCAGGGGGTGAGAGGTGGGCGGGGCGAGGGGGAGGAAAATGATGAGGACGAGATTGGGGAGGAGGGGACGAATTCAAAACTTAATTGGAAGAGAAATTGGGAATAAAAAATAAACTCATTTGTTTTCCTTTCCTAATTTCAAGTAAAATCGCCGTCGGAAAATTCGCCTCTTTTTTTCTCCTTGTTATTTATTTTTTAGTTCCGTTCCCTTTTGCCAATGGGGGAACTATTCTTCGGATTCTCTCTGGGTCGGGAGCCGAGCTGTGCTGGTGGGGAGGCGATTTGAAGATGGGTGGAGGGAGCTGGGACAGGCACAATCTTTTTCCACTTTCTTGTGATGACGAAGTTGTCCTCATCTCCAGGGTTTTCAGAGTCTGAGCGAGGGGAGAGGCGGGGTGATAGGGGGGGACGTCCAAGGGATCCAATTGCCGGAAAGCAAACACACGCACCATCTTCCCCTCCAATCCGCTCTTCTTTTCGTCTCTTCCTCGCCTCCCTTGTGCGTTTTTTCCTCCTCCTTTCTCCAACGCTCCCCTTCTTCATCTCCCGGCCCAAGCAGAGGAAAAAGCATCTGCTTCAATCGATCAAATCAAAAGTTTGCGCATTCAGACTCTTTCCTTCTTTCAGTGAGTATACTTTTTTTAAATCACGGTCGTCGCGGAGCAAAGGATGGAATGGAAACTTTCTTTGTCAGACGGAGAATAATTATACCGGCCGCTTCCTCATTTATTTTTTCACCGATGACTGCTCACTCCCGTGGCCATCTGTTCGATGGAAAAATTGTAATTATTCGGAAGTTTTCTCATCGGTTCTTCCTCATTAATTTTGAAAGGAAGAGAAAAAAAGCACCGAATCACCGGCGGAAGCACCCAATCAAAAATGTTTCTAGAGGAAATTTCCTTTTCACCAGTCAATATGGTTCCTTCAAAGAAAAAATTGTCTCCGGTTTGAGTTGCGTCTATAATTATTCCTCATTTGAGTCTTGGAATGGTCGTAATAATCACCCACCAACTACCTTCTTCCATACAAAGAATTAAGATTGCAGCTAAAGTTTGTGATCGATTTACGAAACTTCAATGAGAAGAACCAACTAATATCGTCTATCCCATCATCCTGATATTTTTCGGAATTGCGTTGGATAATGTTATTTTTGTTGTAAGTAAAATATTTTTACTTTCCTTTCATCAAGAATAACTTAACTTAAACTTTTGATTGGGTCTGAGTTTTTCTAGCTGGCCAATGTTTGATAAAGAAAAAATGTAAATCAATTTATTTATAAAAATAAATTAATCATCCACGTTGCATTGCCCATCAGCTTCTTCACTAGTATGAATTATTAAAGATGTCTTACTTTATTCTGTCTTTTTTGCATCCTTACGTTAGTTACATTTAATTTGATTTTCAACAAAACATAATCAACAGAGTTTCAGGATATTCTTTTACTCATGAACCTGAACATTAAATGACTCCACAGTTCGTAGGAATGAAAATAAATTTTACTTATAACAACAATTAAGAAACCAAGACCTACCCTGCGTTGTAAGAACTGTAATTTTAATGGCAATCGAAGAAGTGAAAAAGGAAAAATATGACCGAAAAAGCTGAAAAAACTCAGAACTTTTCAGGCTAAATAAGTTGAGGCAATAAGGATTTATATATTTTTTTAATTTGTTCCTCGTATAAACTCATACACTTAACGGTAACAATCTTAAAAATTTAAAACGAGGTACATAGGTTCCTCTTAGGATAACATCCTGTTTGGGGTAAAACCGACTCTTATTTGTCTAAAAGAATTACACCAATGTAGAAAACAACAAAAAACAGTCACTGAGGTGCAAATTAAAAAACAGTTTACAAAAAGTATTAGTAGATACAAAAAATATAAACAATAAAAAAAATATAAAAAAAACATTGATAATACTGGAACACAAAGCAGAATCTGATTAGAATCATTGCAATTTACAAAGGTAGTTAGAGTTTTGTATCTTGATAGATGAGCAGAAAATGCATACACAGCCATTTGCACTACTTATAAGCAGTTCATAATGCTTTTGAAATATTCATGGGAAATTAACCATAAAAAATAATAGCGGTAAAGGCCAATTATTTAGACAGCTGTACTCTACTTACTCGTCCAACCCTCAGGCTGGCCGAGTTCGTTGAACTCTTGTATTCTCTCCACGTAGATTTAGGATGAGGAAAAATTGCCGCTGGAAGATCGCTCCGTTAAACTGTCCTCCTGTCTCCATGCCTCATTCCCCCTCCTCAGCGACTGCCCAACCCGTGCACCTCCATCCCCTTCCCCTCCTACACCTTCCTCCCTCGTGCATCGGGCGCAAAAGGTGCTGCCCCCTCCCCCCACCTTCACCTCACCCGTCACCCTCCTATCCCTCCCCCCAAAGTACACGTTCCTTATTAATCCAACCGCCCACGCTGTCGTGGATGCGTACGGTGACTTCCCCTTGCTCATTCCTCTCTTTTTCACCCGCTATCACTCTTAATCACCCACACCACACCATCCACTGAGCAATATTTGACTTCTCGTAAGTTTAGGATCCTCTTTATCCAATACTTTGACCTCTTCTGTCGAATGTCACCTCCCGAGCAGGTTAAAAAAGCATTATTAAAAGATTATTTATTTAATTGAAGGACTACTCAATATTTTTCAGTATTGTCTATCCACATTTTAAAATTCTTTAAACGGATTAGATAATTTCCTGAAACGAGGTTCGTAAAAAAACCAACGAGCTTCATTACAGCGTGGCCATTTGGGTCACATTAAGGCCACTATTCAATCAATATTCGGTGGAGATTTATATTCATAGTCGCTGGGACCTTCATTAATTGGTATATGGTTAGCCACCATCAAGTGCCAATTGTTTTTTTAATAAAAACTGAGAGGAAAATACAGGATATTCACCATTGCATAAATATGTTAAAATAATTGTTGTTACTTTCTATGGTCTCTCGATTTTTTGTCTTATTTCACAGCGGACGAGCGAAAAATCAGTTTTAAATAGCCACATTCATCAAATTCATTTAGCCAAATTGTCACTCCTTTTTAGTTAAGCTATGGAAACCCCTTATATGACCGGGGTTAGTAAAAGGAAACTGCTCACATCTTACCACCAACAGACCTCTTACGAGTCGACGTTTGAAAAGCTTGTGCCCTGAGGGTAACTTGGCTGAGGGCCCCACCTCAATCCCAAGCCCTTTCTCTCTTTCCACTCACTCACACACACACCCTTAACATTGCTTCTGCTGCATTTCTCTTTCTCCCGTCCGTCGGGAGCGGCGGCACGGCCAGCCGTCGCGACACAGCACAAGGCGTTGCATCTCATTACCGCCCCCATGCAGCAGCAGCCGTGGGGCCGGCCCCCGCTGTCCCTCATCACCTTCCGCCGCCTTGTTTTTTGTGCCCCCGCGTGTCCCTTTCGGACCTCCTGGCCACTGTGCACCTTTTCTCTTACGCCACTTACCTGCGTCCTCCTCCCTGAATAAGTCTCTAATACATACCCAGGGCACTCCCCGTCGCTGCTGCACTCACAATGCTCCCCTTAATCACCAGCCAACCCCTCCCCGCCGCCGCCACCATGCCCACTGCTGCTGCACCCTTGATACACGCTCGGCCATCTCTCCATCTTCCCCGTTGGAGCGTCCCAGGGTCAACCGAGGAGCAGCTGCCGCACTTCTTTCTCTCGCTGTGTTATACGCCCGGAGTGCCCGTCCGCTGCCCCCTTTTGCTGCCCCACTCTGCCCCCCGGTCGACGGATGGGTGCACGTGCGTGAGAGGGGCCGTTTCCTTCCTTCCTTCCACTCCTACTCACTCTTTCAACCCTTTTTTCGACCCTTACCATTCTGCTTGCCTTCCAAAAACAATTAACGCCAGCCGCGTGGGCCACTCTGCCGATCCCGTTAGATCCCGCTACCTACTAATAAAACAGAGCTCTCATTTTTTGTCATATTTTTCTTCTTACAATCTCCTCTTTTCATTGAGGTGGGGCTAGTGGGATATTTTAAACCGTTATGAATCACTACCACTCTGATATTTTCACTAATTTTTACTATTATATTGGGATATTTTTTTTGTTTTTTCTATAGGTACTGAGATTTTATTCATGTCAAACTATTCTAAGAACGATATATTCCCTCTCTCCAGGTTTGAGGATTTACTAAGCGTTGCTGACACGTTGTTTCTGTCACGAGCGTTTCATACGTGACCTTTCCCTGTTGATATATTCCCTCAATTCAAAATATTTTCCCTCTTGCTGCATAGGTGTATCATCAACAGTGACGAGGACATCAAATTTTACATTTAGCTACAATAATTTCAAGTAACACTTATTTTCAAAATTATTGACATTTACAAATTTTTTATCTAAGTGTAACAAAAGCATTGCTTAAAAGGTTTTGCGCGTTTTAATATTAGGCAGGGAAGTGGCAATTAACTGTGATTATGGTCAATGATGTCTTCGTAAACATTTTTGGTGGTCACTCTCGGATATATTTATTACAATTACTCATATTTTGGGATTTATAAAAATCACCGAAACAGTGAATTAAAAGGAGAAAATTTGATTTCTATCTTTACTGTTACATTTTTTGTGCCTCTTGTGGCAGCAATAAAGGTATTTGTTGGTATCAAAAAAACTTCTTCAATGAATACGACTCTGCTACAATTACTCAAAGATTATGAAAGATTTCTGTGATTATTCCCCGCTTATGTAAATGCACTACATGCACGCATAATTGACCTTGATTGAATTGATAAATTCACATCTATGACTTAAATGGCGTTAAGTCGGCCCCGGTGGCGACAGGGTAACGTCATCACCTGCCAATCCGAGGGTCGCGGGTCCGAGTCCCGCCTGGGTAGATGTTTCTCAATCCAGGACATAAGTGTTTGTGTTCGTCTACTGTTAATGTTATTACCCGATGTAAGAGGCCATTGCGAGCTATTTTCGGGGTAGTGGAAATTTAAAAAAAATTCATTTTAATAGATAATAGTTTTTACCAACAATATGTGACTAGGAATTTCCTTCCGTTAAAAGATATATGCAATGTCCATGACCACGCCTGCCAATAACTTGCTCCCAGCACGAGTTTCACTAAAGGCGAACTTTCTCGAATTGTTGAGAAAAAATTAGTCGCTCTGGGTGACTCACAACGATCTCCGAGAGTACAATGCACATTTTACGATTGTATATGCAGGAACCCTCATTGGGAGAATGAATCAAAGTGACTTAAAATCCAGGGAGTAGTAGTTATTCCAAGAGTCTTCAATGGATGCATAAACACTGGTCAAAAGACAATGAAATAAATATTAACAATTATTTAAATTATAGGCACAGGAAAATATTGAGGACTTATTGCTTCTAATCACTACCAATGAATCAATTAAATCATTTAACGCAACGGAAGGACTGACAGTGAGCGATCAAGCTTGGACGTATAGTTATAAGAATAAACAAAGCTAAAAACTCTAATTGAATGCCACCGTAAATCGCTAATAGATACTCGGAAAAGGAAGAAGAAATATGAGGAGCAGTATAATTTAATTAACTAGCTCAAAATAGGTCAAAAAAGATTGTAAAATTTAAAATGTTATCTTAGATTGGCGGGATTCACGCACTATTGCATCTACATTTACAGCTACATAATTCATTGAATGCCACCTCGTGACGTGTGAAAGTGCGTGACAGGGGGTGAGTTATCGCCAACATGCACTTCACTATACCCTAATAAACCTATTGAAGTTACGACTATTGGTGCATTTGCAAAAGCCTGCAAATACTTGTCAGGAGTTGAAACTTCACCAATATGGATTACTCTATAGGTATGCCACCAATGATAGAGAAACTATTTGTATTAATGCATTTTGCTAGCTACATGAATGCACAGAGATACAAGAAACAGGAAAGATGGACGAATAAAGTTGTGCTGCAAATAATGGAGACGGAAGTTCTATTGACTGCTGGGGTAAACTTGAAATGTTTAAGGTACAATCCTCTCAGTAGGAATTCTCATTGGGCATAAGGCTCTTTTTATAATTCGATGGGAAATTTATGATGGACATAAAAGAAGTGACATAGATGAAATACATTATTATAGGCCGCAGTGAAAGAACTAGCGAGGGAGAATACAGACGAAGGATAGAACTATAACAGTTATATTACCTAGCAATCACTCCTACTTATCGTCGAGAAAAATAAAGTGATAAGAAAAATTAAACGTGGCGGAACTATATAATCGTTGTCTATTTCATTAGACATACATGGTATCAACGTTAATACAGATTTGCAGTTGATAAATCCCAAAAAAATCTTATAAAGTTCAATCTATTTTGTAACTCAAAGATACTTTAATTTTTTGCAACTTACAAGGATCATTTTTAGTATTTTAAAACTATATACAGAGATTTGGCGATATTCATTTCAACGCTATCCTTCAGTTGTGAAGAAAGAGAATCAAAGGGAATAAAACGGGAAATATATGAAATGGAATTTTCCATTGACATGAAGGCATTTGATGATCTAGTTTGATACGAGGTATTACATAATTAACCAGTTTAATGTTGGCATTGGATATCTTATCCAAATAAAAATAAATATTTCAAGCTGAATACATAAAATATACACACTTAATTACACATAAAACATATACACTTAATTTTAAATCAAATGATTAAAAATTAAGTGCATAATACAGTAGAATAGGTAAGTAGGTATAGATTTTATCAAGGATTTGTAATGCGTAATTCGAAATTATCTCTTTTATTTTCATTTGTATTCGCTTTAGAACATAATTCGCGAAGAATCTATTCTTCAAAATTTATTTCTGCATTGTACGATGTGTGGATTGAAGACTTGCCTTCGTATGTCGACTCAATGTATACATAGCGTACCAAGAGCAAAACACAAAGGTCATCAATTCACATAATTCTGATTGCGATGACTGCCAGTTCCACGCGAGTTGCCGAAATTAAGAGGCGTCAACCCAAGAGAGATCGTGTCCCAAACTGCCTCAACCGTTCGTCCCCATGCATTAGTTCTCGAGTTTATTCCCGGTGCGGATTCGGCGTGTTGATGTGGTGGGGGGAGGAGGAGGGCTATAGGGGGGGGAAGGAGGGAGGGGGGTAGGACGGGCAAACAAGGCGATCGTCGCCGGCGAATGCTGTCTCTATCAGATTCCCGCACACACACGGCTATCACGCAATCACCGCTCGCCCGTCCTGTCCTCTCCTCTCCAAACAAGCGGCTACCTCCCACCTCTCTCACCTCAAACACCTTCCTCCTCCCGCCACCTTCACTCCCACCGCCACCTCCGGGCAAAGCACTCCTGCCGCATTTCGGGGAAAGTGCTCCTCAGGTGGTTCCCTCGGCGCTTCCCTTCCCCCCCATCGCCGAATTCTCTTCCTCTACTCCCCATCCACTTTCCCCACTCCCGAAATTCCTCAAACGGAATCCTCTGCAGCGCTTACACATAAACCCCTCCCCACATCATCCGCTACAGCCCTTAACGCACACAAACGCCGGCGTCACGCCAAAAACCGCAACCTACCTCAAAATCCTTCCGCAAAACTTCCCTCAGTCTCCTACTTTTATAAGCCCTCCCTTGCGATTAACTTGCTCTCCCAAAATCTCCTGCCTTCGCCCCTTTGAACCTCTCCGTCCCCCCATGGCCTACCTCAACTCCAAACCCTCAGTCTTCGCGCGCAGATTCTCCCGAAACGTCCTCACTCCTCTCTCATTAGGCTACATGCGTGTACCTCCTTCTTCACCCCCGGCTCCCCTCACCTCACCCGGTAACCCCAAACAACCCCTTATGAAAAAAAAGAAAACAAAAGGAGAGATATGGGTCCGCACCCTTCAATCCGTCCTTTCGTGAGACCTTTCCCCATCCCGCGATGGACGCCGCCCCTTCCGGTGGAAGGACAATGGACCTAATGGCAGAGTGGAAGGCTTGCCTGGCTCTCGGCCCGGACTGCGGGTCAGAAAAAATAACAGTTACGGAAATGAAGGGAAGGACGCCGAATTTTTTGCCAGGGCGCCCGTGTTCGCCGCGCTGCGCGACAATAACAGGGTCACAATGACAGTGGCCATCATCGTCATCAACGCCCATCGCCACCAGGCCCCGCAGGGTCTGACCCTCAGGGTGGGAGGGGCGGGGGGGACTCAGGGGGCCCGCCGGGCCGTCTGGCCCGCGAACAAAACGATACTCTTTTGTTAGGGAATTTTTTCGGCTCGTGGAAAAACCTCTCCGTGGGATGAAAAAGGGACAACGGAAATATGTGAACAGCCCCGAATCAGGAGGGGTGGCTTACGTGGGGATTCGGTAAAGGGTGTTGGAGGCTGTGAAGAGGGTTTAGGTTGTTTCTGTCCTTTCGGCTGTTTTTTATCCCTGTGTGGTCTGTTTGGAGGGCAGTTTTTGAAAGGGGTTTGCATGGAAAAGCGGCTTTTTGTGTCGGGCAGAGGGTGCGAGCGGTTGCCATGGGCTGGCCGAATGGACCCTAGGGGGGAGGTGAAGCTGGTTGGCTCGAGAGAGATGGAGGGGGAAAGGGTTATTCTCGTCCGATTGTGCCGCGCTAGTGGTGTTAGTCTCCAAATTGCGATTCATTCCCCAAGTAACGCACCCTTTTTCGGAGTCCCTTTTTTATCCCTCTTCCCAATACTTCTTTTGATGACTGTGACGGCGGTCGACTAGACGAGACCAATAGTCAAAGCGCGCACGCGCGACCATGGCTAACGGCCTATGCATGTGCACTATGACCGCGTGCGCTCGCCATAGAAGGGATTCAACCCTTGCAATAATCGCAAGCGAGGCACGCGAACACCCCTGGGATATTTTCACCAGGGTTTCTGGTAATGGAAGTTTTCCTTTTATGGTTGAGCACGCGTTGATTGTAGGGATTCGAATAGCATTAGCTTATCAGCATAAAAATGTATTTAAAGTCTCCCAGTCGTGGAAGAAAATGTTTCCATTAGACATTAGAAGCGAGTAGTTCATAGCGGGGGTGAACTAGGTATAATTTTCAGTCATAGCTTGTCTTTACTATCTGGGAAGCTGCCCAGAGCTTAAATAAAATTGTGGATAGAAGATTATTTTATTTATTCAGGGATATTTTGCTTTGACTACAAACCTAAAAATAATATTGTTTTAATGAAAACAAAACAAATTCATCCTACGCTTCAACGCAATGATGATTGAATTCAGAGATAATTGTGCAATTGATTAAGGGAATATTGAAAATATAAAACGGAACCAAAAATGGCATTAATTATTTGCAAGCTCCATGTTTGTGTCAAGCTTCGGGAAGGAAATTTCTAGTGACAATACTCAAACAAATATAACATACAAAATATACGTCTTTTCTTTTATTAAGTATTTTCTCGGTTATAATTTGCTTTCAAGTTTTGCTTGCTAAATAAATAGGTATTCTTTTTTGATGGAAGTACTCATGGTTATTGGATACATTGCAGTAAGCTATTCTTTCTTCTGACGGCCTTTTTTGGGCGAGATTGCAGGACTTAGGGTTAAATATTGTAGGCCATGGCCATGAGATAAGAAACATGGGATTATGTGACTGAGATAATAAACGTTCCGAGTCAGCTTTCAGGACCGAAGCGTAGACCACCCTGGATTCCCAATTCCATTGGCTATTTTTGGAGGATAAATAGCAGCTCCAAATATTGTTTTTGTAAATTAGTGTCGAGGAAAGCATAGTGCTCTTCGCGCTGGCTATGCAGCCGAAGGTCCCTGGTTCACCTCTCATTGTAAAATACCCTCTACCTACGGCAATTAGTTTTGCCATTACAAAAAAATGGGGAAAATCTTGCTCGCAAATTTAAACAAAATATAAAGCCAAATAATTTTTATAGACCTTTGACGTTGGAGTCGCAATCATTCCTCAATTCATGCTCTCGAGTTGACTTTTGCAAGGCAATACTGGGCTTTAACTCGGGTGCTGAACGGCATCTCGCGTCACTTTTGCACTGTAGTCCCATAGTTTTTTCATTCGCGATCACGCGTTCTGTTTACCCACTGAAGTTTCCTCCGACTAGTCTCTGAGCGAGAGAGCGTTTGCTCGGGTGTCGCGGCTCGCTTTGTCGGCCGTGTGCCTGAGGGGGGGAGAAGGGGCGGGGGTATTGGGAGGGGGGCGGGGGGGGGGCGTCAGGAAGGCGATGTCGACGTCATCGTTTTATGGATCGCGGGGCGACGCGGACGCCGCTCGGAAAAATGAGCGGAAAAGGCAAGGGGGGGAATTCAGTGGCCATGGATGGAAATGGGATGCTCGGCTTTGTTTCCGCTTTCAAGAGTGCAGTAAACATTTTGGATATAAATTCACTTGTTCACGGTCGGTCATCAACTGAAGAAAGTTGAATCCCGCCCAATATCCTGCCCAGGAATTCTGCAATGGATGTTGATCTTGCGCATTTCATCTTAATGCATAATTCGAGTTAATTATTTGGGTTTTCAGTTTGAAAAAATGGTTCAATTGCAACCTGGTCATATATTTCATTATTTACAATACGTGTAAAGCCGTTTCTTTCATTTTACATTCAGTGCATTATACAGTTATGACATTATCAATAAAAGGTTTCTGACGAAAAACACTTATAAGCATTAAGTTATAAAGCAGAATAAACAAAAGAACCGATTAGATGTGCTATGGCCCTTGTTATTTGAATCATCCCCCACATGAATGCGCTGAAACTAAAGGATGGATAAATTATCAGAATAAACAAGTTTAGGACAACGTGCAATCACTTAAAGCGGTATATTAATTCCAGGTATGGAGATAGTTTGCACTGCCCGTTGTTCATACTTTTGATGCTTTTGTATCCTGATATTCTAACGCAAGGCGTTGGCTCTCATGTGTGCCTTCACGAGGCCGTAGGAAGCATACGACATACAATACTGCAGGTTTCACACTAAAAATCCAAAAAGGCCATCTTATTCCATAAATGTTTGTTATATACTAAGAATATTCTCTGAAAGATAAATATAGAATACTATAGTATTTTATGGATTGAAAAATACCCTTTTTATATTTTAGTGATAAATTAGATTGGAAATTAAGATTGGATTAAAATACGTGAAGAAATAATAACGATGGTGGACTTTACCTATTTCTAAGCAACTATGCTACATATTTAAGTATTTTAAGTAATGAATATGTAACCAGAGCCCCCTTAGAGCAGTAAAGAATTGGTTGAAATCTCTCAAATCACAACCTCGGTGTACATGCAGTAGAATATCAGGAAACAATTTACCCATGAGCTGAGAACAGCCTGCATTATTTTAATCATGTTATTTCACATATTTATCAAGTAGTATATTGCCTCTTTGAAGAAATGATTTTGCAATTCTTGTTGAAAAATATTAATATGGCGCATAAATTAATGAATCTCAGGAACTTCCTGGCAGAATTACTGGCAATCTTCACTTGATGAAATATGGAGGCCCCCTCCATTGACATTGTGAATACTGAGCTGGCTCCCAAGAAAAAACAAATACCATATGCATAAGGTGTAGGTATCTGCCTGTAACATAGAGAATAATCTCGGGCCAATGGAAAAACCGTGTTTGCCTTCCTGGTTTACTGTTATGTTCAGCGCGGCTGATAAGGGTGCAGGTGGAGATGATGTCTAAGTGATCCCCAAGAGTCTACTTCTGCTACTGTGGAGAGATGTGAAAGCAGAGGTTCAGAAGGAAGTCTGCTTGAGTCAGGCGAGTGGCTGACGAGGAATTAAAGTTCAAGGCAGATTGAATTGCATAAAAGTCGTCACTTATCATTAACAGCAATACATATTTTGAAACATATTAAAGTAGGAAAGAACATCTGCTCATCTAAGTTTAATATGACATGCCACATCATCCACTGCAGAAAAATACATGTTGCTAGAACAAGGGACGTTCTTTGACGACAATTTATAAAGCTATACCCAATAAATAGCTTCTTATTTTGATAAATACACAGCCAATTAATATTTTTGTTAAATATTAGGTATTTGAAATTTTCTAAATATACAATTAAAATACATTTTAGTGAGAAAATTTCAGTTCAGAACTTTTCAGAAAATTTCAAATCACCTCAGGCCATAGTTTGTAACACATGCAATATTCGTAATTTGTGGAATTTAAATCTGGCCAAGGTTTTCACGTTGTTTTATTCAAGCCCACCTTCGTATTGTTAACCTATGCTTCGTTATGAAGGTGCTAAATAAAGCATAGTGAGATCTTATGCACCTTAAATGTGTGTGGTTGGAGGGGAGAGGGTTGATAATACAGAGAGTGTAAAAGGTGTTGATGTCTGCATGGTAAAGTCTTGCATTGCTATGCAAAGTAAGATAGTCAAACAGGAGGGAAAATAGCTTGCAGAATTAAGGGACATAAAAAATTTCTTCAGCCAAGATGTTAGATACGGATCTACCATAAATTTGTGGAAAGAAAAACATTACAGAGATTGTAAACCTGTACTTTTACACTTCATGGCGAAAGGATTGAAACTAGATTTGTATGAATTTAGTATAGGTATTAAAAACCTTACTTTTGATTGTTAGTTTTACTCACTGCGCTTTGTGCCGTGAATACTAGTATTTTATCTCTTGACAATCTTGCAAATTTGATGTTTTGCGAATTTTGCCCGAACCCCTTATTTTTCAATCAATCACATGCTTCTGTTTCTATTCAAAATTGTTTCGCTATTGTATTGCCATCTAATTTTACTCCGTTTACGAGACACATCTAGAACAAGCTTCATTACTTCAGGGGAGATCACTGTCGGAATATGTTTGTTCCGTGTTGATTTACTCCTGTGAAAAGAAAAGCCTAGAGGAGTGGCATGATTTATGTATGCAGCTGTTTTCTTGAAATGAAATAAATTAACAATAAATCTCAAGATATACTGAAAGTGGCCGTATTTATTTTACAAATCTTTGAAAATATATGTTATTAGTGCTCTATATCATGAACTGATGGCTATGAATGAATATGACCCTACCACTCATAAAAATAAATAATATTTTATTTAACTGGCAACTGCTGTGGGGCTGTTAGCCAATAACTTACCTTGCTGCATGGTTCATTGGAGCTGGAATTTGGAATTCATTTTGCTGACCTTGCCCGAACTGAATTCTGACTCAAGGCTTTTGTATTGAGGTAGTAGCAATTACCTTTTGACTCCTTGTGCCTCTAGAGCGAATTTCATATTAAATTCCCGACCATTAGGTTCTGATACATATTACTTAATATAAAGTTCATGTGCAAACTCTGGGTTGAAAAGGGAATGGATTCATATTTAGCAAAAGCGCGTCGGGGTAAGTGTTCTAAAAACATAGCTAGTGGTATTTTGGGTGATGAAAATGTTTGAGAGAAAAGACTGCCGTGAAACGAACTCAAAGGTAGAGATTTGGAAAAATATAGGGCAGAGGTGCGCGGAATGTGAGAGAAGCGGAAGTTGATTGAATCTGATGGGCACTTATGGATTGAGGGTGGCGGCCAAGGTTGTGGAAGTGAGTCTTCCCTGCGGGATATTCGCCCTTTTGAGTCGCCGTGAAAATTTACCACGAGAACGTCTCTGAGAGCGTAAATTAATGGCAAAAAAATTAATACTCAGTCAATTATTATGGTCGAACACACCAAAGTAGAAAACATGTTTTGCGCGGTATTCTATTTCCACTTTAAATAAGTGAATTCTTGATGTTATTGTGTAATTACTTCACTTTAATACAGCTTAACTCCCTTGTTTTTTTCCAAAGATTTTTATGGGAGTACGACCTGGCTATGGTTGCGTTGCAACATCATCTAGTGGAATACCACGTTTAAATATCTCGGTAAAATATGCATTGAACTTTATATATTCTTATATATACTTTCGATTTTAAGTCTGCTCTTATTTCTTCCAATTTTCTGTCTTACAATAACTACTGTTTGAAACGATGACTTTCTTATAATCAGTTCAATGAGCATGCATCAAAATTCCGGAGAGCAGAATTAATAGCTGAAATGTTCGTTTGTTATCAAAGGGAGTAATAAAAGTAAGGAATAATATTGTAGTTCTACTCATGCAAAAGAGAACCTGACTTTGATGAATTGCTCGTTTTGTCACTTATTGATGTATAGTTTTAAGCTATCTTATTGAAATATTTTATTTTTAAAACAGTAAAACTAAAAAGTATTCCAGTTTTGTGAGGGGAGCGTGGGGAAGATAGTTATCAACTTCGAGCATATTTTTCCTTAAGTGAGTTTCAGCGATTTTTTTTTCAGAACCAATAAAGACCATATTCGATTTTTATTTGAAGTTACTACTATGTACCTACGTGCAAAAGTTCACAATAAACACTTCATTACTTCATTCATTCCGAGTTTAAATAGAAAGCAGTGATTGGGAGACTTAGAGCTCATTAGAACTCCAACCATTCTTCTTAATCTCTAGGACTGTGTTAAGGATTAATACCGTAATTCTTCTCGTACTGAAATCATGTCTGCTATTTCATTGACCCCACTGCCCCCCCCCCAGTAGGAATATCACTGACCTTTCGTTTATTTACACTGCGTTAAATGGTCAGTCCCAATCCACTTAAATACTTCCATACTTTTCACTTCACGTCCCCAGCCGTACCTTGCGCAACAATCACCTTATACACCAACCTAAATTCCGTCTCTCTCCCAGCGATCCCTTTTTTACAGGTTGCCTGCCTTGTACAATATCATTTCATCTGCCTACCCTTCCCTCGATCTCTCTGCTCCCTTCGGATCAATCAAGCGCCAGCTTAGAAAAGCGCTTTCCTCCTGATTCCCTAATTTTCCATGTTGTTGTAGTTTATTGATTTATGTTATTGTCTCTTTGTTTTTATTTTTTATACTATTTCCCAACCCATGTTTTTTCATATTTTATTTTGATAATTCCGCAGATTCTAAGTTGAAAATTTTCAATGTAAAGGCTGACATCGGCTGTTTTTGAATATTTAAAATAAATCACATCAAATCAAATTTATTCTGAATTTTCCTGTATCTATTTACTGTTTCATATTCAGTTTAAAATTTTTTCATGATTACTGGTGTTTCATCTTTTTTGAGCATATGTCAAATGGAAAACGTGCGTATACCGCCATTGACGGTTGATTCATACGATAAAATGCCTGAATTGCGTTGAAAAAGTCAATTATGATGGATTGCATTTCTAAATTAAGGTCTCTCAAAGACGACTCGGCATCCTTAATAATGCAGCGACGCATTCTTCAATGTCGTGTCGCAAGACCTCCTTTGCATGGAGCATTTCAAGACTATGCACCTAGCCTAAGGTCATTTTTTCCTGTTGCACCTGCGTGGCACTTTTCCATAGCACAGAGCACCAAAAAAACAAATCATTTCGCCGTTCGCCTGTTTTTTAATGCTTCATTTTTCATCGTGCCACTCTCTGAGGATAACGGGTCTTGAGTGGAGGTCGTTTTCCATTGATTTCGTGCACAAGCCCGGGGAAATAGTTTGATACGGCTCATGATCGATGCGTTTTTTACTTAGAGAGTTCGCTCAGTAACGCGAAATATGCCTACGTGTTACGGACATTGAAATGCTATGCTAATTGGTTAATTTTCTTGGCAATGTCAATAGCTGTCGTTTACCTAATAACTTGAGACTTTTGATTACATCTACACTCTTTACTACTATTTACTACACTTTGATTACTACTACACATTTGGATTAAATACATATCTACACTCGATTCATTCATGTATAACTTTATTTTCTAGGAAATTATATTGTTGTCTGTGTTTTTGCTTTGTTCGTATAAAGCCTACAGTAATATATTGCTTGATTACGTAAGTTGAGTTTCAATACAGGTGAAGAGGTTACTGACAAAACAGCTTTAGGATCTGTCGGTCAGTAACTGTCATAAAGGTTAATACACCGCCAGCATGTTCGTAAAACCCAAAGTTGGGATTCTACTGAGACTGATAAACTAAAATGCAATTAAGTTACCCTTAATATAAACTTTTGGTGTTAAAATGCTGGGTGATACAAATTTCATCCAAATTACCTCCGGAGGAATGGATATCAAAGTTTCTATTACCATGACATTACCCTATAAATATGAGGTGACTATATATGTACTGAGTACTGCTTTATGGTGACTTATGGTAGCAACCAATTATTTATTTTAAGTTTTGTATAATCCAATTAGGAAATGCTTATGCTAACATTGACGAAATTCGTTCATCCTGACATCTCAGAGAAATCCCTTCAAATCCTCCTTAAACTGTATTTGTAGTGACTGATGGCAATGTGCTACTCAAGCAATAAAGTTCAATTAGTGCACTATTCAACGTCCTTGAGCGATGAAGGGAAGAAAGTGCACGGTAGCCGGGTATCGGGTCGGCAAACAGATGGAGGCTATTCTTGAGTTGGAGATCAAAGCTTTGGTGGCGAGGGTAGCATTTGACGGGACAGATGACGATGGTATTGTAAGATGCACGAAAAGGAGCGTTCATAATCTCGCCGGGGTTCGAAGCCGAACTAGTTTCACTACTGATTCGAAAGTTGCAGAACGCGCTTACTCCGTTGGTGGCGATTGCTGAGGAGAATGGGTGGCGGAAGGGAGAAGAGAAGGTTCCTTTTTGTGAGAAGGGAACGGAACAAGAGACTTTTAAGCGGAGGGCAGTCCAAAAGGATTGGTTAAACTAGGAGAAAATGGCTTTAGAGAAAAGAATGCTACTTGAAGCATTTATCTAAAAGAGTAACAGCCATATTTTACATAAAAAATAAGTATTTGCTTGTTGCGATATAAATCCAAATAATTTCAGAGGAAATATGCTGGTGGCACAAAAAATTTGCATCCGTGTGCCTTACAATAAACGTTTACATTTACAGGTATGAATTTCAATGTGTTTGATTGAAAATTTAGTGCTTGGAGGAAATAAAAAATTCCATGTTACATTAAATTGCGGGAAAAATGAAATTCTTAAGTAAAGTGGTATCTTAAACCGAGTTAATTGCAAACCTCTATTGCTGAAAAGCAGCACCAAAGTCATGGAGCCTCTGATATTTTTTTTGTTATAATTACTATCGAACCTTGATTTTATACTGTACATGTATTGGATTATCAAACATTCTTAGGCATCATATCGGAGACATCACGTTATATTAATCGAACAGAGAACTACGCATAATGAATTGTTAAAACGGTCTCCGGGCGCCTTTCTATTCTTCAGGTCTCTTACTGCTCTCTCAAATTCACTTCTTAGTATTCCTGGTCCACGGTTGTCTTCATCCACTTGGTTCCTGGTCATCTGTGAATGCTTCTCCTATCGGGGTATCGGGCCTCGGTGTAGCTCTTCAATGTACTGTTTCCATGTATTGCCGATTTCTCTATCTTCAATTAGCAGTTTCCCATCCGAATCTCTGATGTTTTTGCATCTTGGTTTCCTTTCTCCGAAGTTCCTCTTGATTAGGTTTTATGCTGTTTCTGAGTTCCCCTTTATCATATTTTCGTTGATAACATCATTATTGATTCCATGCGAACTTTTATCTTTCTTCTATCTGAGCAATACATGTTCATTATTCTACAGTAAATTAAGCTTATCTATTTGCGATCATATTGGACTGTAGACCTTCAAACTACGACCATGTTGCAGTAGAACTCTGTAATTGAAAGTTTATCACCTTGGTTTTGGACCTAGATCAGGCGTATACTTTAATTTCCCACGAACGAGGCATGATTAAGTCCTTGAGTTTTCACGCTCAGATGAGATGCTCAGGCTGGGTCAAATATGAGTAAAGCATCTTGAAATACTCTGTTTAATCTATAAGCACTAGTAATGACTGTTGCCAGATTTTCTTAGTCTTCAGAGTACCAGTAAATTGATGCACACTGTACTCGGAATACAAGGCTTTCGCTCTCGTTTGAGATTAGCAATTTGAAAAATGATTTAACTTCACCACGAAGTGCGTGAGTGTTCATAGTGCGTGAGGAATATGTATAAAAGCTTATCTCTCCCTTAGATATTAGATTGATAATAATCTACTAATTACAATTAGCAGCAATGAAGATAGATCGTACTGATAGTTTCAGGAGTTAACGAGAGATTTCCTTTTTTTACCATCCCACTGTTTAGAGAGCAATTTCCGTAATTCTTTTATTGTCCAAATTCCAAAGTTTTCTCCGAATTCTCCAACAAATCCGTGATCCCCCCCTCCCCTTTTCCTGCACCTCACGCGTATTACGATTGCACCACCGTGATTGGCTTACTCATGCACGACGGAGAGCGGCCGAGACGACGTTTAGAGTTGGGATCGGTGGGATGGGGACGGAGCTGGTGAATGGGAGAATATTGTCCCACGCCAGCGTTGCATCGCAATCGCTCCCCCTTCTCAACTTCTTCTCCGCTCTCTCTCTCACACATGCAGGGGCAGACTCGTAAGTGCAAGGGGGGGGGCTCAAAGGGGGGTGGGTACGGGACTCGGCCTGCATTGCATTCCCCTCCCCCGTCCGCTCTTGCATTCGTGAAGTGACCCACTGTTGAGAGAGAGGAGCAGTCGAGGGAAGAAGCTAAACGGGTCTTATTCGGGTGCAGGGCGAGTGAAATGGGTTGAGGCGGAGTGAGTGAGAGAAATGGGTGAGAGAGATAGAGAAGTGCCCTCGACAGGATTCGAACCCGTGCACGCTGCATCGGAAGGCTCCACTCAAATGCACGACGGGAAGGGAAGTTAGGGGAGCGAGGATTGATAGCGTTCTGGGAGTTCGAGAGGGTGAGGATGGAGGAAATGGGCCGGTTTGCTGTTCACTTGCGTATTAGGGAGGGTTGTGGGCTACAGTTGGGCCAAGTCGTCTGGAAGTGCAGTAGTGGGGAAGAATGTGCGAATGCGGTGCTCACGGGGAGCGGGAAGACTGCTCAAGGCGTTGTAAGATGCTTGAGCTAGATGGAGAGTCTCCAACGGAACGGTTCATGCTCTACCTAAGGAATCTAGTAAACTAATCCAAATTGTAATCCCCAATAATTCTGTGTACTGAAATTAATATGCAAGCTGTTACAGCGGTGTTCAGATGAGAATGCAGTATTTACGTTGTGTCAGTATATCCTTATTGACGTTTCGAATGCATTTCAACCACCAACTTCAAGTCTGACCCACAAACATATTTGCACTGACAATGAGCCTATCTTATGTTTTCTTATAATATCAATTTTAAAATTTCTTCCTTGTAGCTTCTATCCTCATTTGTCGGGTACATCTGGGGTGAAAGCTATATCTAATAAGTTAGTATGACCGGCAAATATTTTAAGGTTTTGTTAAACATCTTTCATTTGTGCTAGGAAATATTTCCTCGGAACGAGCAATTTTTATTATGAGGATATTTTAAGAAGTTTTAATAATTTCTGTTTGAGGCTTTTGCAGCGCTGTTGTGCTGGTATCTTCATGTTTTTTGGGTGAAGCTGCGTCTCTGTATATTTACGATGACGTAGCCAATGCAGGCCACATCTTCAGATCAGGTCCGAATTGTCGTTATTAGGCTCGAGTTTGTGCTTACATGACTTACTTAATAAATATCCCTAAACCGGTGTCTTCGAAGAGTGTATTATCTATTTTTTTTCAAGCTACGTTCCTATTCTGTAGAAATATCTAGATTTCTTGCAAATTATAATGGCTTTGTAATTAAAATCGAATATTTCATTTTATATGTGCGCTATACGTGTCGAGTAATTACATTTTACGGATGCTTTTTGAAACCTGTTTTAGCTAACTAGTTTTAAAAGGTATTTTCTCTTTCCATATTTGTTTTAAGTTAACTGCCACGTACCTAATGGAATCGAAAGGGCGAAACGCCCCAAAATTTTTGAATATGTTTGTATAATCATGCATCAGTAACCCATAATTTCCATCTCATTCCGTGAGGCGCATGCACCAAATTGTTTTATAATGCTATATGCACAGTGAGAGGGCGTCATGCTGCAGACTGGTAGGCGCTAATATTTTTCACATCATATTCGCTTTCCGATTGGACGGCCATCTCACTGGAGGCGAGAGGATAAAAATTAAGCGATGCTTTCGAACAATCGAACTTGCATTCATCGGGCCATTTCACACAGCCGTTGTCGGGGCAACTCCCGGGCGAGTATCATGGCGCCCGTTAAAACTCCAAATCGATAATCAATTCAAATAAACTTCGTTGCGGCTCGGCCATCGCCACGTGAGGTGGTGGGATAATCGCGCGCCCTGGCCCTATTTGCAATTCACTCCGAGTCACACTCCCCCACCGTCTCCCCCCCTCCCTCCCTCCCATCCCAACTCTCTCACCTCCCCTCCAGAACCCTCCCAACCTCCCCCTCTCACGTTTTTTCCTCTCCGGGATCTTTAAGGGCGAGAAAGTGCATGCGAGAGATGGAAAGGAAAAAAAGTGTCTTCTCTCTGCCTCAAACTCCACTGCCAATCGCTCCGTCACGCCGATATCGTCCCCATACATAGTGGTGCGCCTTCTCCTTTTCACTCTGACGACCATCCTGTCATTCCGGTTCTGGGTTCGAACCCGGGCCATGGCAAAAACGGAACTGCTTTTTTTTCTCCTCCTAAGTCCTCTTGTGTCCGTCCATCCCTTACGGGGTGACCATCTCCTCATAAATCATCTTCTCTCCCCCTCCATCACGTTCACGCGTTCACCCCCCTCCCACCACCTCCTCTCCCCCCCCCTCCCCGTTCCCTCCTCTCACCCCCTCCCACTTCACCCCCTCCCTCCTTGCACTCAATGCTGTCCGTTGCAACTCGTGGCGTGCACTGTTTGGCCATGCACCGAGTGAAGACTTTTCGAAGCCGTGAATTTTAAGTCGCACTGCGCGGTGAAAAGGTCAAGAGTGACTGCTTTCGCACATCCAAATCGTTAAGAGCTACTTCGTCACAAAGTGAATGTTTTTAATGTTCCACAGACTGTATCCCTAAAAATCTAAGAATTTTATCGCAATATTTAAAATATATATTTTTGTTACGAAATGATTTACTTCTGTAATGGATGTATATAATATTCTAATGTAGTTAAACGCTTAATGGCCGTTTTATACGATGAAAGATTTTGGAAAAACGAATGTACGTGAGATTGCACGTTTGTCTCAACGAAATTAGAATTGGTTCTATTTTCCGGTCAGGCATTGAGACATTCGCACAAGCGTTCATACAATTAGCCATTTCACACGAGACATTTGGTCTCATACAAGAGTTCATGTTTCTTGTTCACGTTCACATTCAAGAGTTTGTACAAACACATGTACCATGTAAAACGGCCATCAGATTAGCTCTCAACCAGCTGTCATAAATCTCGTACTTGAATTAGAAATCGTGTCAAAACATGAAAAAATCACATTGATTTCATTGTTATGTAAAAGTTACTTGTTATAAGGAATTTTCGTTGGAATCACAATTCTATCCAAAAATTACTAAAGTAATATTTGCTTAAAAAGCCTTGGTCCAATGACATTTAAAATCTCAAACGCTCTATGAAGCGCAATTTTGTTTCAACATATTTCGCTCATTTTACGAATATTCCTGGATATTGCTTAGTGCTTCGTTTTTAAGTTGCAACCTAGCTTACAAGAATTCCTGCAGATTTATACCAGGGTCATTAAATTAATATGAGAAATTCTCCACTAGTCGCGAACGGACCTGGAAATTTCAAGTAATTTTAAAGTGCCTTTTACTATGGCTAAGCTCGCTAAGCTTCTCTAAGGATTCTATATCGGGATAATACCAAATTGTCATGCTTTCAAACTCGATACACATGTTTGATGTAAGAAAATAAGTATTCCGTAGGAAAATAAAAGTGCTTGCAATGTGGAGTCATGGATGTTTCATTTAAGAAAGTGGAGGAACTGATGAGGAACTAAGGTGCTGAAATGATGAAGGGGAAGGGATTTGCCCTTGATTTTAGAACGCTGGAATCGTCCAAAGGGTTTTATTGCGGGAGCGGGACGAGAGAGTTTGGATTCAGGGTTACATTTACCCCGAGGGGGGCACGAGGTAGTTAGCGTGAAGGGCGATAGGTGGGGTGGGCGTCGCTGCTGGGCAGAGTGGAAAGCGCGATGGGCTTCGAGGGTATCATGTTTTCTTTTCGAGCTTAATCATGGCCATGGACGATATTAAAAAATAAATATAGTTAGCATTGGAAGACTGAAAACCATTGCCTTAGAATAATATAAACTCATAATTTCCCAAGGTAAGAACAATCTCAATAAAAAATTGCCCTAAAAACGAATTAATCAATTACATGTTTGCTTGGTGGTCGCAATTTTCTCCCATTAGTTTTTCACTCCAAACTTGTCCATCCAAAATCACTGCCAATATGGCGAATACATAACAAGTAGCTACGTAATCGATTAGTTAATCCTTAAGTCTTAATGTTGTTAAATGAAAAGGCAATAATAATTTATTTTCGTTCTTGTCAGTTCAGAGCGGCGGATCTAAACAACAAAAAATACTAAATTCGTCAGAAGTTTCATTAGATTGAAAATGTGGTCTTGTTATATCTTACCCTATCCATGTCTTACCCTATGTCATACCCTATCCACTGAATGCAGAATTATCCTAGCAGGCAAGAAAAATTATTGATTCGTTTATGCACTTAGCCACTGTAGGTGTAAATATTTAATCTGTTCTTCAACACCATGGCCACATCCTATAAGATCCTAGGCTGAGAAGATCTAAAGAGCCAGCTGTCTTATATTAAACCGAATTGTGGTAGACATTAATACTGTTATAAACTAAACATTTTTAAATGGATACAAACTTAGAGATTCATTGTGGCTCCAAAGGTCATTCACTGTTTTAAATGCTCATATATCAGATTGTCTTTATTGGTATTTTGCAGTCCTTGCTAGCGTGACATTTTTGTTACTGGTAGACTCAATCGCGAAAATTAATAGCTGTGGTTGAGTGTTGTTTGAAGTACGTATACTGTCCAAAATTCCCTAAAAATATCTTTTGGATTTTTTTGCTTGATGAGTCCTCATTGCAGAGCAATGTTGCACTTTCCGATCCTTTTTTTGTAGTCCGGATAAAATCAGCATTCTGATTTCAGTCGGAGTGGAGAGATGTGTCCTAAAAATGTGTCATCCTTGGCATTATGAAGTTTAAAATTTCTCTTTAGTGTGCAATCTAAAAACTTCTTCCTTTATATTTACATTTGGTGAAATGGTGAAGTAATAGGCACAATTACAGCACTCTCCAACATCGGTGGAAGGGCAGGGAATGTAAACAAAACGTGCATGATATTAGTATTGAATTAATGCTATAAGCATCATCATCATCCATTTACTCAACTGAGCTAACACATGAAAAATGAGATCTTGTTTATTTTGGCTAGGCATTTATTTTTAGGGAAAATATCATTTTTCTAGTGAATTTTGGGACTCACTCAACTCTCGTGTTGCTTATAAACGTCAAAGAATCACTAGTCATAAATGAATTAATAAACATTTCACTTATCATTTTATCGTATCAAAATTTTCATTCTGATATTGTGTATTCCATTAAATGACATAAAGTTAAACAGGTCAGCTATCCATAAAAATACAGGACAGCGTAAAATGGATTGATAATGAGAAATAGTGCTTTTTTTGGTTAGTGGAAGCTCCATGTAATTGAAGAAATGGCCTTTCTAGGCATTGTTTGCGGTACATTTTTAATTATTTATTTAGCTTTAGTATTTGGCCTAGAAATATTTCCACTATTTAAATTAAAATTTAGGATAAACTAAAGTGGGTTCTTTCAACGCAACTCAGATATTGTAATTAGGGAGAAAAAAAAGTTTACTCTTTACAATGTGTAAATTAAAATGTATTTTCAAACCCAAAATAGAGAATGATAATAAAATATTTTCTTCAAAAGAATGAGTTATTAGTTGACTCCATAAAATTTTGTTTTCCGTTTTTAGCATAAGCATTTTTACACCATTCAGAAAATTGTTGCAATGTATTCCACTAGGAGGAAAAGTAGATGGAAAGTTGGAATTTTAAAGGCTATGAGTGAATTTTTGCATATATTTTTATCGGGAGAGATATTAATTAAGGTATTTCGAGAGTAAATAGGCACTAAAATGAATTTTGAGAAACGTTCCCTTGCGTAGTTAGCTTTTAATGAGGATGGAGACAGTAAATACTTAGAATTTTTCACTTTAATAATCGGTGCTGACTTGACCGGTAGTTTCATTTCATCCCTAGGTAGCACTTATTCTATAAATGTGTAAAAATAATTATAATTTATCCTAATGATCAGACACTTTAGCCGTGGTATTTAAAGGAACCGCTTTCAGGAACTGCAGACATAAAATAGCCAAAAATACCCAGTTACTAGGCTTCAGCGCTTGAATAGCACTGCCCAAGGATAGTTCTCTTACACAATTGGAATTATCGTGAATATTGAAGAGCTTGGGTAATGCATTCTAGGGTCTCCAACCGGGTGAGTGCCGGAAGAACTTAGTCATCTACTGCGAGGAGATAGTACCTACATCATTGACTTATGCGTTATAAGTTGCGGTATGTATTCAAATTGGAGAGATATATATGAAGTGATACCTCTCTCTGCAGCTTCGCAATATTCTTCAGATCAATTAATGACGGGAGGACATAATCACAATGGATTTGATCCAACGTAATCATGGTTCTTAATAGATCTTGTCCCGGGCTTTCTGAATCAGTCGATCGGTGATGACCAAGTTGCAAGAGATTCACGGTGAATTGCAAAACCGTTTGACACAGATTCGATAGCGATAGCATTTTAAGTCTCCGACTTACATGGGCTGAGGGGGGTGAGGATTCGGCTACCATGGTGACTGTCGTGCGATCTGGACTCTCTTGTCTCGTCCTGAGACCAGTTCCCTCATCAATGCCCCGCATGACACAGCTTACCGGATATAAGGCAGGAGAGAAAGAAATCGTTACTCCTACATGGAATCGATCAGTGACCCCTGCACGGGTTCCCAGTCGCTCGTGTAGTCCCGTGTCGGCCCCGTCATGTAACGAGTTTTGACGCTTGGCCCTCAAACATTGCCTAAGGAAATAATACATTAAACGTCGGAATAGACCCTGAAGAAACCGAGTGAAGGCTAAAATATACGTCTACCGAATGCTTTATGGATTTCTGTATATTTTGTTTTGATCATGAATGAAATTTTACAAACTTGGACCCACATAGAACAAGAAAGCTTGATGTTCAAAAGACGATACTCAAAGAAATGCTTTACAAGCAATCGTTCAGTCATGGCTATGTCTAACTGAAAGAGGCATCAACTTCTCCGCGTGTAAATCTACAACTGGATTTCACCTCTACGCTTCCGCACCGAAACCAAATCGCTCCCTTCCGCATCATCGTCATTCCCTGAGAAATACTTTTATCAGCTGCATTAAAATAGGGAAGATAATCACATTTAAAACGGATAATATTAATACTCTTGATATGAAACCAAGCCAAATAGGTATATACATATAGTGGACTACTAAGCCTATGCATAAACTCTCGACCAGTCTTAGACCATTTTTACCATAAGATACGTCAACCCTCTAAAGCTAATCGTCTATAATTTATTTATATATTTGTAAATATGCTTTAAAATTAAACTTTACCTGCTATACTGAAAGAATTACTGTCAAATTTACGAACGCCAACTTTTGAGTAAGGAAATTGAATTAAAAGTTTATCTTTGGCAATTTAAAATATTGTATAATCTCTCATCTATACTGCTTCACACATTTTTGATAAATCTTTCTTCATTACAACAAGTAGAAGATTGCAGTAAACATTTCCATTAAAAAATACAGTGAGAATAAATGCTTACTTCATTCAATTTTTAATATAATATTGGAACACAAGAGGATCATCTACCTTTTAGTAACACGAACTAAAATAAGTTCAGAAATACTGATAAACCAATTAACTTTCACAAACTTTGGTTACCCAGGTGCTACATTCACTCCAACAGGGTTATAGTTGTTATATCAGTTCTTCATTTATCAATGAATGGACAATAGATATTCCATTTATGGATCTGGACGGATCTTGGTTCGTAAATCATGAATGTGATACATTTATTTTTCGAGGATATTTCCTCCGTTTTAATGGGGGAATATTATGTTTGAGTCTAGTCCCTGGTATTCTGTTCGAATTAATGACCAGCAACGTTAAATATCTAAAATACTGAGTAGGTATATTCATTGATGTCTAATCTTTGGACGGTATTCATAGTATAGTTAGGAATATGGCTTATTGCAAACATAGATAACATCGTATCAACATTGTCCATGGAAATTATCATTATAATCATATGTTATGAACCCGAAGATTGGTTGGGTGTCGCTTTCCATCTAAGCCCTTTTCACCATCTTCATTCTCTACATTAACACCCCTTGTAACGTATGAAATGTATAGAAATTGCATGAAGAAGATCAAAGATCGATAGAATAGGCATTGCGAAACGTGGCAGGACTTATGGAAATTTCGAGGTCAGTGACGGTGGATCAAGCGTTGCTAAGCGTGTACAGGTCCCGAAGGACTCCTGAATGCGTCTCTGGAGGGACCAGTGTCTCCTTTGATCCAACCATCTTGCATGCTCTCTTTTCAATTAAAGTTATGTTCTTCGCAGTCGAGTTCTACTAAGAATTTCCATCCCCATTGAAACCTCTTGGTAGCTCCTGTGCTCAATAATTCGTAGGGATAGTATTATTCAAAATAGAGATGATTTATTTTACAATGAATAAATATGCGAGCCAAGCTAAAGAAATCGTGAAACTGTGCTCACTGTATTCCTGAATTTGTGCAGCACATTGCACCATGAGGTCTTGCCACCAGGTCGTGATGCGAATATGGAGTACTACATGGGAGTGCTTCATCGTGAAGCGTCTTATTTTATCTTTACGACCTTAACTTGTTAATATGCTTTATTTTTCAAATACAGTATTTTTACAATGGTATTGGAAAATAATTATCGAATCAAATTATTTTAAGAATTATATTATGATAATGAATGATTGGCGTTTGAAATTTTTTCAAAAGGAGAAATTATTTATTTAGATTTTGAACAATGTGTATTTTCATGACACGCCTACTTATTCCGGAAGAAATTACAAGCTCATTTCCTTTTTTTATTTAATTTCATGCTGTAATTTTATGCTAAAAGTATTTCTTACAACTATACACTTGGCATGTAGAGCATTATGTTGGAATCGTTACTATGGAATCCAAGCATATATAGCCACGATCATTTTTTTACGATTAATTCTAATTCTAAATCTGATCGTTTTGTCGGTGAATATTTGGCAAAGAAAGTCTTGATTACCTGAGGAAACGTTCACGTATTTTCTCTTCCCTGAAGTTAGAAATTTATTAGACTCGGAGCAAAGTATTTCTAAAGCATGTTGTCTCTAGCGAGACTTAATGGAATTTGCTAAGAATTTTGAATAATTATGTAAAGTAAAATATATTTCATGGACGACCTAGGTTTCGATGGGGCACGATATCATCAGTTAAATCAGGTACCTGAATTACAAAGATACTCTTCTCATTCAAAATTTTTCTAAAACCTTTTCTAAAATATCGTTGGGGGCACACAAAAAATAACTTAAATTTGCTTGTATTTTCCAGTATTAATTTTATAAGCATCGACGAAAAAGTAACAGGCCATATATTTCTCTCCATAAAACTGTTTGTTTCTCATATTAGTTCTCCCCGCACCTTTAGTACTGTTTTATAATGTACAAGAATAACTCTAAATTTCTTACATTGATAATAAATAAAGAGTTGATCAAGTTAAAACAGTTTTAAGATCGTGAGTTGATATTTCTTTGATGGGTGAAGCAAGAAACTCGGGTAATATCTGTTCCGTATAAAACCACCCAATTATTTACGTTATCCTTCAAAACTGTCGTCAATCCGTCAAAACCGTCAGCAATCGTGGTAGCTTAAATACCAGCAGTTATTGTGATAGAGGAGCGAACGGCCTGTACACTAGCAGATTGTTCAGTGATGGGCTTTGTGGCCGAATGAAATAAACTGAAAAAAGGAGAAACCAAGAGTTTGTAATTTCATATCCAGAACATTTATTCTTGTTATAAATGCATAGTAATATATCGGTATGCATAGTAGCTCCAGGGGAAAGAAAATTCTAGGATGAGAATAAAAAGAATGAATGGTATTGGACTATGAGTCATTGGTAAAAATGTTAGTAGAAAGGACTTAAATAATATACAGCCAAACATGCATTATTTTATCATTTTTCGCAAAGAAATGAGACTAGAATATCTATTCTTTCCTGGGAAAGATGAGTTGAGTCAAACAAACATTCTTCATCATAAGTGGTCTGGTGACGTACCTAACGCTCCAGACTTATATCTTATTATAAGTTGAAGCAGCTGTCATTGAGATGCCCATGTAGGTTTGTCATTATGAAACATTGGATCATTCAGATAGGTTAAATGGGTGACATAATTTGGTTTTTATGACTTTGAAATCTCTAATTATTTTTATATTACGTGGAAATACTAACTAACGTATGAAAAACTAACTTTTTGTGTTTCATTTATCTCCGTTTCTGCAAATAATAATAACCAGGCACTTGTCTAACTGCACACTGATTGTGAGTAAAATAAACGAAGAATGTTTTCTTGCCACATGTGAATTTTCTATAAAACTCCAGGGGAAATTTTTACTTGATGATGACTAGTGTTTTCAAGAAAATTAAGAATTATGTAAATTAAAGACATAACTAATTCGTGGATGAATGGAGAAAAAAGATAAATGAATCAAGAGCTATCCAATAAAGCGTCGGGAAATAGGGGAATGGAATTGGTTGCAAGCAATGGTGAAGTTTGAAAATAGGCTGTTAGAGGAACGCAAACTGAACTGTAGGAGCAGATGTAAAACCACCAAGTATAGGGGAACAATAAATCACGAGATGGGTAGTGAAAACGAGAGAAGTAGCGGCAATATAAAAAATAATTAGCAAGTCGAAATAATATTCTTGGAATTCAAGGGCAAACAGAGAAGAGGGACAAAGAAGGTCAAGGAAGCATGGCGGAAGCCGGAAAAGGAAGCGAAGAAAGTGAACGCATTTTATAATAAGATAAAGTTACTGACCAGATAAACCCAGGATAGGAGAGTTCACACTAAATGAAATAAAACATTAAAGCTGTTTGTCAATCGGGAACGAATTCAGAAAGTAAATACGACAAACAAGTTCATGGCTTTGAAAACATGCATTTTACTTTTGAAATGAGGAACGTAGGGTGACATTGCCAATAAGATCATAGGATCTCGATGGAGACCAAAATATAAATACAGGGAACGATAATGATTTAGGTTTTTGGACTAAAGTATACCTTATAATGTAGATTTTTAGGGAATATAGGGAAAAGTGGAAGGGGAAATTATTTTTTACTCAATCTTGCGGTATACAAGGAAGGAGTGTTACAGGAATGTTTTGTGAAATCGTTTCCATTTCTTTTACTAGTAATGGGTGTGGTGACTTTACACAAACCTTCAATTGAATTCAAACATCTGTTCAACATTGCATACGGCAAGCATACATTTTAGAATAATTAATAAAATACTGAAGTGTAAAGTAATCTAACTTGTGTTTTAAGGCGTATGATGCTATAGGAGTAATAATAATTTAGTAAGATCGTCTTAAATGTCATATAGAAATAAATTAAGAATACTTAAGACTATGTAGTTTGCTTTAGAATATAGATTATACAGTTCTTTAAACAAAATTGGTGGAAGTACATTGGAGATTGGGAGCAAATTTGATAGGTAGGCGTCATATTTGAAATACCTACAGAAATTAGGCAACCATTGAAACCAATGAAATATCCATTGTAAGATCAATTAATGACTGTAAGGTACACTCATTAACGGTCAAGTGTCATTTACAAGTGTACTCAGCTTACTCAGCACACTTGACATACATTTTTGCACTTCATAATCAGCTTTTGGCCATAAGACCAATTTAGACAAACTATCTATTCATCCCGATTTAACCGTAGTTTTTTTATGAAAACTGATTTCATGTTTCGTTAAGTAGCTACTTTTTACATTTCGTATTGAGGAACTCTGGGTAAGATATATTGGTGCCTAATATGTCAAGTGATCGATGTTTTAGCAATCGAGAGTAGGACAGCAAATAAATATTTATGATGATGAGGTGGTTTTAAAGATGTAGTTTTATGGAGAGATTATTTATCAGATTTTTTCTATTGTTTTTTATGCAGTGGTGATTAATTAGAGAGGGTGTTACAAATTTAAGGCACAAATGGTGCTGTACAAAGTTTTGGGATTCACCTTTGAATTTTGGATTAATCTTTTGCCTCTTTTTTACACTGTTTAAGTCTTTGCCATTTCACCAATAGTTGAAAAATTATCTATTCCTACTCTCATCCATTTACTTACTACTTACAAGTTTATAGTGAATTTTTATCCATCATAAATATCCATTCTTTCTCATTGGCATCCCTATTTTTAAATCTAAGTTGCCATTAAATACAATGTCATAGGTTCTATTGATTCCAGATATCAACAACAGTGTTTTAAAAGTGCAAATTTCAAATGGAAGAACGTATTCGGTAAAAGGTCAGAAAGCATTTTCTCTTTTAAAAAACCCGATAGCGAAAGTGAAACGAATTATGCTTGCTTCGGGTGCAATAATATTTCTTGTTAGTTGAAGAGAGTGAAGTCGAGAAGTGTGAAGGAAGGGAACTGACGTAATTATAAGCGGTATCGATAGCGGTAATTATAAGCGGTATACCTATCTATCGGGTCGTGTTAATAAATAATTAGTGGAGTTAACAAAGTTATTATAATTATTCCGTGAGGTATCTCTATGATTGGCACCTTGCTTGGTGTGCTCGTTAGGAGAAAACTTTTAATTATATTTAGAATACATTCTTTTGTAAGGAATTATTTTGGATCAGTATTCAATGTATAATCATACTAATATATAAAAATTGAATGGTGTCTGTCTGTCTGTCTGTTGCTCAATCACGCAAAAACTACTGAAACGATTGAGCTGAAATTTGGCAATTAGAAAGAAAATGTATATGGGATGAACAAAGGCTATATTAAAAAGCCCTCAGGGCCCCCGAAGGCCAAATCTGGTGGCCCCTGGCGGTCCATGCTAGGCATTGGGTTCGGTGCAGTGGTTTCATTCTTTGCTTTTTAAAAGTACTTCCAATCAAGATAGAAGGATGGGATTATTTTTATCGAATGGATAAATAAATGAAGTTTCTAATCATTTCAATTGATTTTCTTTTACGCTTCCTAACTGTCTTAAAATCATGTTTTTTGCTGAAAAATCTCACTTTTTTTATCTGAAATCAACAATAGCTTATTTCCTTGACAACCACAGATTTGATTTTCAATATTCACGCCTGTATCACGTTTTCCTGCAGGCCAATGATCGCACGTAGAAAGAAAATATGTAGAAGAAGGGCCCAAAGTCCCAAGGGCCCCATGATTGATTTCTTCGGGGAGTAATCAATAGATTCAATGCATATTTACAACAAGTATACTCTTCAATGCATATTCTCAAAGTAGCTCTCATAGGGGAACTGTATGTATAGGAGAAAAACCCTAGCGTAGAAAACGATACACTTAAGGAATTAAAGGTGCAAGAAAATTTACGTGCAGTGAATAATAATGGCATTAATGCCTCTGTTGCTACAACAAACACGGCGTTGTTTATTATCGTTTAATACTCAGATATATGTGACACGTAGTGGAACTGTCTGCCTCTCATTACGATTGCGAACTGTTTTGTAGACCAATTTCCACATCATAAACGATAAGAGCTTTAAAACGTTTAAATGTGTTACAATGCAGTAAACTTACATTAACTCTATCATCGAGTTGCCTATTCAAGGCTCTCACTCGCCGCTGTGTTTCCCCTCCTTGGACTTAAAAATATATCCATCAACATGCCTAATAGAAAAGAGGAACCTTTCGAATAAATCTTCCAAAGCAAGATGAATGTCTTCTTTGGGAAAAAATGAGTCCTTGCAAGAAAAAAGACAGTGGTTAGACTTGGATGCTCAAAGACATGCCCACCAGCGATCTCATGATCATCTCTTCGGAGTGTTTTCCGGGTTACGCTGACAACCGCACACATTTCATCCTAACCCAACCTACGGATGGGTAACCAGCTATAAATCTGGTTCAAATAAATCTGGTTTCGAAATTTCAATCTGTTTTAAGGTGGTGGAAATTATACTGACGTCACTACATGTTTTATACCCGAAAGAAGAACGGAAATTCTGCGTAATGAAAGACATCTGTGCATGAAAATCGGCTACTGCACTAAGTTTCACCATAGGTATTTTACTTAGCAACCGAAACCAATGTTTAGGGCTACTCTTTGTACCGAAGGCACAGTCTGAGCGACGGAGGATTACCTATCAGGTCAAATAAACTTAGCTGCTCCTGTGAATGCTACTTTTGACGTTGTCAACCACTGGGTTGTACCCTTCTCTCACATCCTAATTAAGATACTCAACGCACATATCAACGTTGAATTGCGCAACTGAATTAAGTCATTGAATGCATATATATTTATGTGCACAAAGGAAGCGATCAAGCTTTCAATCACTCAGAAGACGGCTCAAGAGAACCGGAGGGATGAGGTGACCATCTATCAACCTGGGTGATATTGAAGTAGTAATGAGTCTGCGTGACCCATTTTTGGGTTTCCCGTACATGAAAGAGGACCAACAGTTACTCATCTCTCCGTGCACCTGGAAAAAGTTCAGCGTATCTACTACAACTAACATAACATACAACATATGTTACGAACTCCTCAAATGACTACGCTGACAGTGTTCTTCATGCTTTGTAGTTTTATTATAAAATAAATTCAATGTTTTTCACACCCGTTGAATTTCTACGGGTACTTTCTTCTAGTATAAAATTAATGGTTACAAATTATGTCAGTTATCTGTGAAAAAACTTACGATGATATCATGTTAAAGATGTTTACTTTTTAAAAGTAAAAAGTGTCCAAAGGAAAGTCAGAGAGAAAAGATGCTTTATTGAAACGGAGCCGATACAATACAAATGTATTGGACACATTATGCAACCCAACAGCATATTAAAACAGCCCTGGAAGAGGATGTACCTAAATAGGAAGTGCTATCAAGGCAAAGAAGTCAAAGAGTGGAATGCATGACGCAAATTATGAGGGACGTTAAAATGAAATTGTGAAGGAGTGAAGCAGTTAACTGCAAGGAGAGTGGAGTGGATAGTTGCAGCCAACCAATCTTTGGATTGCTGACTAATGATAAAGAAAAATACCGCGTACTGATGCAGAAAAAGGTTGCACATAAATCCAAATTATCGTGTTCGTTTTTTAAATTTGAAATCATCATCGTTTACTACTCGAGTGAAAATTTGTTGTAAATTCATGGGCAATTCTGGACACTTGACTCCAGGTGCATGATATTTATTATTTTTTTATTGCCTGAAAAAGAATCCCTTATGCTTTTTTTCTGCGAAAATGTTGTCAACAATGAGAAGCGGGCGTATTATATATAACATTTTGCATTGGTGAAAATTTACTCCGCCGCTGCTACAAAAGTCTGTAACATTTTCGTTATTATGAAATTGTCCATGTTGTGAATACTTGTGGATCAGGCTATTGAATATTGTTGACATGGTATTTTTTCATGGCGACCCAAAATTTAGTGTTTCCACGATTCCGTGAAATAAATTCCTGGTTGATCAAAGAAGATCATTACATTTTATTTTTATATCAAGGAGAATTTCGTGTTAATCTTTCTTTTACTTGCAAATACAAATATAGTCGTTGAAATACACTTTTATGGCAGTTGCTTATTTATGAAAATGAGTTGTTCTCGGGTTTCACACTGGGTTAGGTTTTCCATGATTGCCAACGTTTCGGCAGGAGACTTTCCTGCCATTTTCAAGGCTGTAGATTCCGACGGTCTTGGTGTTCCAGTCTTTATACTCTGTTCCTCCCACCGTGGTCTCCGTTCACTAGCTATCCGTTCCCGCCAATTTTATGGTTTCCCACCTTTTTCAAGATAGGGTTCCAGGTACAGCTGAGACGAAAACCCTGATCCCTGTTGAGATTTTTGGTCGTGAGCCGGATCCCAATGGCCTCTTTAGCAATTCTATCCCAGTATCCTCTGGTTCTCCCCATAATGGTGGTTTCCTCCCAATGGATGGAGTGATTTTCTTCTAAGCTGTGTTCCGCCACAGCGGATTTCTCCATCTGGCCGTGTCTGAAGTAGAGTCGATGTTCTTTTAATCTTGTTTCCATAGTTCTCCCTATTTCACCAATGTAGACCTTGCAACACTCGCAAGATATGCGGTAAATTCCGGGTACATTGAGGCAAATTGGATCCTATGTCTTTACAAGGTTATTCCGTAGTTTTCCCGGAGGGACATGAATCGTTTTGATGTTTTGTCTCCCCAGGATCCTAGATCCTAGACACGAAGACCGTCCGCATCCACAGCCTGGAAAATGGCAGGAAAGTCTCCTACCGAAACGTTGGCAATCATGGAAAGCCTAACCCGGTGGGAAACCGGAGAACAACTCATCAGCATCATTCAAGCCTAAAATCATATTTGCTTCCAATTTTTGCTGAATCAATATTTTTTTATGAAATTAAAAATTTCAATTCAATCCACGCTGTTGAAAAATTAAAGATCAAAATTTATGGATAAAAGATTTTACAATCTGTGAATAGAATTCACTCAAATCAATTGCTTCGTTGGGCATAGTTGAAGAATCTGTTTTTTTGCCAATAAATCCATCTTGAAAAATTATAATGACACTTGTATAACGTTTGATATTGTATGATATGATAAATATCTATCTATATACCATAATAGTTACCTTCATGTATACATTTATGCATTTATATACTTGTGAGTAACTTCCATCAGAATGACACGTAAGTTTTCGTTTGATAGCATACCTTTTTTCTTTTGCAAAATATTATGAGAAATTTGCGTTCGAAATTGTTTTGAGGTACCAGTAGAAAGATAATTGAATAAAAATTCTGAACTTTAAAACCTAATGTTGTTGTTTGCTTGCCAAAATTGAGAAGATTTTAATAAAATTTATCGATTTTTAGGAAAATTATATCGTTTTTGACAAATCGTCCCCATACCGGCCATGCTGATTGTTGAAGTCGAGTTTCCGTACACTTCTATTTACGCTGAACTGAATTAGGGCTAAAAATATTTCTACAAATTTATATATTCATTATAAATAAAATGAGGACGGTTGGTGAATTAATTAAACAAGTGAATGTTTTAGTGCATATTTTCCCGGATTTATGTGAAAGATGGACGGATGGTTGAGCAGATAAGGAGGCGTTCGAATGCTGGAGGGGAAGTCTTAGGTAGCATGTGGAGTATATCAAGGATTGCGTATTTGTCTAAGGAAGCTAAAATAACAGTGTACAAAAGTGAACTCCTTCCAACGTTCGTATACGGCGGCAAAAGCTGGAAATATCAAGACGGGGGTCGGCTAAACCAAGTGGGAATGGGGTGCATGAAATGGTATATTTTTTTCGGCAAAAGTAGGTAAAAAGGATTAAAAATGAGAGTGTCGGTTGGGCGATAAAATAATGGATATTTTGATGAAAGGAGGGCTGTTAGTTGGTTTGGGCATTTTAGTAGAATGGATGAGTGCTGAATAACGAATGAGATATATGAATAGTTAGAGATGATGGGGTTGATCTAGAAAGTCATGGGTTGATGTGGTTGAAGAGAATCTTAAGAGGAAGAATATAAGGAACCTTAGGAGCAGTATGGTATGCAAGAAGCAATGTATGTGGAAACTAAAACAAAAGATGTTTACAAGGATAGGGTAGCAGAGGAAATTATTAAATGAAGTTATTGGTGGCGGAGGGCAAGGGCCCAGCCACATTGACACACCGGTTCCCTTAAGATCACCGAAGTAAAGCAATGTAGGGCCCGGACGGGGTTTGGATGGATGACAGACAGGCATGGGGTTGGCACAATGGACCAAGAAAGTCTAAATGCCCGGGCTCCTGTCGAAGCAAGTCTCCCCCTACAAGCAATCTAATCTATTGGTGGCGGCCGATACTTTGTGGAATTCCATTGTAGGAAAAATATTAAATTTATTGCACAATTCCACTGGAGAAATTTGATTTATTGCGTCGACATGTTTCGCAGAACTGCAATTTGAGCACTGCAGCACTTAAGTCCTGATGATGCTCCAGTTCAGTGAAACATGTTGACTCAATAAATCAAATTTCTCCAGTGGAATTGTGCAAAGTATTTAATTTTTTCCGAAATTATTAAAGCAAAGCCAGGCTTGCGTGGTTATCACCGAGAGAAAACATTTTTAACCTGTAGGAAATGTAGATGTATTTTCATAACAGCTTTTTTTACTTGTAGTTTTATTTTTCACGACCATGGTTTCGTTACAGAGTAACATCTTCAGTTGTCCACCATGTGGATAAAGCTATGCTGAAAATTCATCTAAATTTCCTACTATACTAGACTTCCACAAAGTTAAGCCCGAAACCGTTTCTTATTTTTGTTTCTTATTTTTTGACTGTGCCAAACCGGAGGGGAACGGTGACATGGGTATGTACACATGTAAGAAAGACGCAAGCTATTTTCATTATTAGATAGATAAAAGAATAGAGAATTTAAATCAAATTTTAAACACAAACTCAAGTTTTATATACGTTTCATTATTGCTTGAAGTTTACGTTTTATTGTATAAAACTGTTTTTTTTACCATTGCAACAACTGAATTCGGAAAGGATTCTAATATTAGTTCAACTTACGAGGATAATATAAGCATCGCATATTGGAGAGCTTTTTCCAATAGCTACAATTAAAGTTTTAATGTGAGTTCAAATTAAATTCTAATTACGTAGCTACGATCGTCCTGTTTATAAATTATTATTTTTCAGTGTATAGACATGATAACAATTATTTTAATTAAGGTAGCTATTGCAAGTAAGATTGTAAGTAAGTCAGAAATGACGAGTTTAGGAATAAAAAAATATCATAGGGTACTCTGGAATTTCATACGCATTCCCATTCTCCTCTTCATGCTTGTCTTTTACGTATCTTGATAACATTTATATCATTTATTTTATTCCAAATTTTGGTAATTGAAGTATTTAAAAGAAAAGGATAAAAATAAATACTATTAACGTTTAAAGTAACTTGGATGAGGTAGATTCATGTAACACGCATTATTGTAGAATAATACTTTCCTAATTAATTTCATAGATTTTTTCATTCTTAACGGAAATGATGCAACAGGATAATCATTCTGTAGAAGTCCCATTACTGGTTAATGTTTTAAATGGTTCCTAGGTGCGTATATTTTTAAGAGAGTTTATAAACTGAGTGCCCTTTGATATTTTTTATTTGTTGAAACTTATATAAGTTACAAACAAACTAAACACACAAATATTATATTAAAAAAACTAAAACAAACTGTTTGGACTATTAATAAAATGCTTCTTCCTCAAGGACTCCAACAATTAAAAAGGTCAATACAATCAGTTGGATTGAAGATACAAGAAAATAGTTTTCTGAAGCAGTATTTCAAGATTATAAGTGTAATTATATTTTAAATATGTTATCATAATATTGATGCTGTCTACAATTTTTACTATTTTACAACCCACTCAGTTAATTTTTTTTTCTGATATCTATATTTAGATGAATTATGATTAGGTAGATGATGGTCCTATCAGTTTAAAAATGTAACCGAAGTTGGTTGTTGTTCTATAGCTTTGAGGATAGTAATAAATTACGTAAAATTTTGTAATTAATCTGAATTCTAACCATTATCTTCAATTTATTATATTAATATTTTTTGGGTTTTCTTATTGAGGGTGAAAATATTTAATTAGTATGGTAGTGAATAATTTCTTATTAACAAATTCTAATGAAGGAACAAGTACCATACTTAAGTGTGCTCATTTTACCCTCACAGACATGCGATTGTTATAAATAATTAACTTTTGCGGCCTTTTTGTGCTATCGTTATATTAGGCACTGTTGGGGAATACTGTGTGAACCTATTTGTTCCGTTAGGATTTGAATATTTGTGCCAGGTTATATTTAGTTTCCTCACGTGATATGGCTAAAACAACAGAAATTGATGTAAGATTCATTTGGTGTGCTTTATGTTAAAAGTTTAGGCCCTGATATAGCATAGACTTAGGGCTTCAATAAAGGTTTATAGGGATAGTTCCTTTATATATGTACTTTACAAGATATTTAACCAATGTTTATTAAACCAGCCTATGCTTTGCCACAAAAATTGGCTAAAGGATGTTGCTTTCCTAAGGTTTTCAATTAATATTAAGGAGTATTGAAGTTATAGCGTAGAGTAGCTTTTTCTATCACATAGTATAAAGCTAATATTAAAAATGTATTCAATTTTTTAAAAGAAAATGATGGAGTACTTACAGCGTGTTTAAAGAATAGAGAGTGCATAGTATATTCCCGGCTTATTTCGTGTGGCATATTCCCGGCATTACTAGCACCGCAATACATTTTAGGCCATAGTACTCTTTTAACTTATGTAATTGTCAAAATGAGAAAACATTTAATTAAATCAAATAAAAATCTTGAACTCGGGACCCTGAAGTCAGTAAAAATAACCTCATTGTCATTTCTCAATGCCATGAGACATTCATGGGAATTCATGGGAAACCAGTAACGCATTCACAGCACTATTTTAGGCCATGAAGGAAATACACCTAGCAAATAGTTTTGTAGACGTTTTGAAAACTGTGAAAAAGATAATCAGGTGTAATATTGTCTAATATTAAATTGAGTAATTCTGGATCAAAATACCAGTGGCCAAATCAAAGGAAATATGTTTGAAATCTTCGGTAATCGGTCATTTAATTAGTCATAGGGCCTGCGAAGGGTGTATGATGTAGTCAAGAAAAATACCCAGCTCAGGTGCCACGTTCAATCTCTCTATGTCCTTCCGCAGTTGGTCTCCTCAACGCAGTCTTGGTATACTGATATGGTATTTTGCCTCATGCCACCATCTTGAGTGTAGAGCCCAGCTCCCTCCTGACCACATGTCCAGCCCATCTTAGCCTTCTGTTCTTAATCTGGGCAATGATGTCAGGCTCTTGGTATAAGTCCCTTAATTCTGTATCCTCCTGGTGCTTTGGTCACATATTGGGCCAAAAATAGTACGTAAGATTTTGTTTTCAAAAACAAACAATTTCTTTTCTGACTTTTTGCGTAATGCCCAAATTTCAGACCCATATAGGACAACAAGTAATATTCTTGTAAAGTCTTATTTTGGTTTCTTTTGATAGAAACCTGCTCTTCATTAGTTTTTGGGTGGGCCCAGTAACATCTATTTCCTTGCCGAGTTCTGATTTTGATTCCCATTTCTTCATTATTTCGCTCATCAATTGTGACCCCTATTTGAAATCTTGGCACCTTTGGTTGGTTGTTAATTTTCAGGGGATTTGTGGATGCATCCGCGTCCCTGTCTACCACAAAATATATGGTTTTCTCATCTTTACCCTTTACACTTTCTCCTGCTTTTTCTGCTAGCTTTTTAAGCGTTTCCGCCAGGTTTTTTAATACATCATTATATTCTGCTACTAAAGCTATGTCATCTGCAAAGGTCAAGATGTTTATCTTTGTTCCCACTGTCACTCCTAGATAAACCTTCTTAGTCTCTTTTAAGGATTTTTTCTAAAACTAGATTAAAAAGGAAGGGAGAGAGACATCTCCTGGCCTCACTCCTGTATTTATATTGAAATGAGTGCTGTATTCACCATTAACACTAACCTTTCCTTTGTAGTCATCTATGCACGCTTTTGCCATATTTATTAACTTGTCAGGTATCCCATATTCCTTCATGAGTTTCCACAATTTGTTTCGGTTCACACTATATTATGCTTTTTTAAAGTCTGTAAATTAAATGTGCACACTTTTGTTGAATTTCCCGTAATTTGATAATATTTGCTTCAAGATGAATAGTTGATCTATGGATGACTTTTGGCTTCTTAAGCCTGACTAGTGCTCCCCAATGATCTCTTCGGAATCTTATAGTAACCAATATATAATTTAAAAAAATATTTTAAAAGTTGTGCTTATTAAGGAAATCCCTCTATAATTATTACAGTTTAATTTATCTCCTTTTTTGTGGATTGGTACATTAACTCCAGTTTTCCAGTCCTCCGGTAATTTTTCAGTCTTCCAAATTACCCTTTTTAAGCTATGTATTTTCTTAAGAAGGGCCTGCCCTCCTGCCTTCAACAACTCCACTGATAGGCCATCCTCTCCTGGAGCTTTGTAACTTTTAAAAATATTTAAGGCTTCTTCTACTTCTTCTAAAGAAAGGTCTTCTATCGCTGGATGCACCTGCTGTGGACTGTCATCTTCTTCCTTTTAGTCTCATCTACATTTAGTAGGTCTTCAAAATATTTCTTTCACATATCCAATACCTATCTCTTATTCAATGTTATAGTACCACTGCTGTATTTCACCCCAAAGGTTTTTGCCATATAGCCCCGCTTAAAAAATCTGACCGCGCGGAAAAATGCCTTACAATTATTGTGTTATGTCTTCTTCTGATTTTCTTATTTTAGTCTTTAACATTAGCTCTCTTTACAGCTCGTAGTCTTCTGTTTACTTTTCTATTACAAGTCTTGTTTTTTTCCCTATTTTCTGCAGTATTATCTGCATTAGATTTTCCTATGCGTATGAGTAGCTAAAGTACATTTATTTGTCCTTAAATATTTTAGTAGGTACCTTTTATTTAATCATTCGAATTAATCCTACATTTGTGTGGTAACTAATTTGTCATCAATGTGATTTCAAAGTTAGTTCCTAAATCATTTTCATAAAACTTATACAGCATATTTTACGAGAGTTTGCTCCTCACATTCGGAGGGACATATTTTGAACAAGCATTCAGCAGACAGCTTTTATGTAAAATACAAAACACTATTTTTCCATGTGACTATTTGGACATTTATTCATTCGTTTGTTTCGTACTCACTACGTAGGACGTGGTGTGTAGTAGCAGATGGATTCCACGTGACCCTTTGTACAACATCTCAGGCCACGTGGTACTGCGGTAGCTTCCGTTCTTGATCCCCCAAAACACTCGTCCTCGGAGAGGCTATTTGGATGGCATCAGTTGGAAAGGGAGGAAGAGGGAGCAGAAAGTCAGAATGTGGGAGGGGGTGGGGAAGGGGTAGGGAGATGTGTTTACGTGTGGGGAGGGCGGAGGGGGGACGGCGTCTGCCTCTCCACCCCTCCCTATCCAAACTTCCGGTGTTTCAATCCACCTTCCCCTCTGCCCATCCGCCCACACTGGCGCCCGCTTCTCCACCCTTCCCCAGCCCAACCACCCTCACCGCTTGCACCCCGCGACGGTCAAAAGCGTTTCACCGGGGACCGCGCCGCGCTCAAAAATGTTCTTTCGCTTTTATGCGTATAAAACAATCGGTCGATAAAATTTTGCTGCAAATAAGTGCTGCCAACCTGACGGCGAGCGCTTGGGTGAAATGGGCGCGGCAACTGTCTCGTCCCTGATGACGCCACGCTTCTCTTTCATTCTTCTCTCTTCAAGCGTCCTTTAGCGGTTCGGACGCGTCCTGACCTTTTCTTTCTTTGTCTCTCTTTCCCTTGACGCGAGCGTCCGGGCCAAAATTTCCAGGGTGAAAAATATCATGCATCAACTCCGATTCTAAGAGCTGGAGAAATTTAACAATAGGCCTTTGGAATGTTGATTCATTCCCCGTGTTCTTATCATTATGGAATCATGTTCCACTCAATTTCCTCGCGATTGCTTTATCGCAATTTATGGCATTCCATTTGATACACCTAAGCGTGTCGCTGCACCCAAAGTGCAAGTTTAAATTTTTCAGAAGTAATCTTGACTTTTTACGCGTTCTGCCTGAAATGTTTTGAATATCTGTTGCACCACCTACTCTCATATATATTTTATTTCCTTATACTTGTGTGAGCACTTAGCTGTGGAAATGATCAATGCTTTCCATGTTGTTTTGGAATTGGTAAAATAATTGTAAGTACCCGTTGGAATAAACTTTATCATCAAACATTCTTCCAACGCAGTCATTAATAAAAGGGAATATTTGATTGCTCTTTGCGTATTCTAGTTACTTAACGAATGCGTAATTTAGGAGTGACGGTATTTAAGTTAGCATTTGAACAGAAAAATGGATTTCGAGAGAATAAAATTTTAATTGAACTGTTAGACAAATTTGCGAATCCCCAGATGTGCCTTAGTGCGACTCTATAATTCCATTTATCCCAGACCGTTGGAATAATAAGGGAGCTGCATTCGATTAAGAGACGCATAAACCCTTGCCTATTTAATCCATGCCGTATAATCAGACGACCTATTTTAAACTTGGAGGGAGGAATGGAGAATAGATTTATGGCTTCCCTTACGCCTATTGTTGAACGCACGTAATTGATTGACCAGTAGTCATAAATAACGAAGTAATAAAAGTACCAAATAAAACTCTAGGTCTCGGAAAGTCTCCAGTACTCATTCGCACTGGACAGTTGAATGTCATCTAGTAACGGCTTGTCATTTGAGTGGGAAAAAGTGGACAAAATGTGCAGTGGAAAATGTCGGGGCTTTCCAGTTTCATTTTTTTTTTTTCGTTTGAATTTCGTCCCTTCCCCCCCCCCCCCCCCCCAATTGCCATAACGCCGCCACCGCGGAATTAGCGGACGCGCGATGGTGTTCAATTTTTTTTCTTTCCCCCTCAACGAGCCTCTCCACATTTCCGTCCCACGCGCCCGGCGCTCATCGCAATCCAGCCACGACATTGGAATCGCGGGGTCTCTCAATACTCCCGCGTCAAATGCAGACAATATCCATAAATCAATCTATCATTTACCAGCAACCCAGCGGCACCCATACTTCCCACACCACGTCCCCCGCGCTTCAACGCGCCCGCAACCCGATCTCGGCTCTCTTTCGCCACTCTTTACTGACGCCACGGCACCCGCCCCATCCCGCGCCCACCCCATCCCGCGCCCACATCCAGAGCGCCGGAAAACGCACCCTTTCCCAACTGCGGGCACCCTTCCGCCTCCCGGGCCCGCGGAGTGTTTTTTACCCTCGCCCGGCCCGCAGGCTCATCCCTCCCCGGTCACCGGGTCCCGCCGTCGCCCGCGATGATCGGTGCCCTCGGCCGGGCGAAAAACCGGCCCACTTTCACCCTCCTTTGGCCTCCCCACCGCCCCTCTCCGCCCCCCATCCACGCCTCCCCTCTATTCCCCTCTCCCTCCCTCCGCCTAATCCCCGCCTCCCCTCTGCCAAACCTCCACCTAACCTTCTCCTAACCTCCACCTAACCTCTGCCCCCTTCCCCTTTAGCCAAACCTTCACCTCCCCGCCTCTTCCTCGACACCGTCCGTCCTCGGTTACACGTCAACATGCACCACGTGGGTGGTGGGTGTGGTGACCGGGCTCATTCGAATGTGTGCGAAAGAGATAGCGGCGAGAGGGTGAGTTGAGTGTTTTTTTATTTCATCCCTTTTTCCACCCCTGGAAAAAGAGGGGGGGCACGGTTAATGTGTGTAGCAAGGGGGGGGGGGATGGCGCGCAGGGGGAAGACACGAAGAGATGAGCTCGTCCCGCGGTGGGCGGAGTGCGACAAAGGTTTCGGAAGTGGGAGCAGAGAGGGGTGTGGCAATTTTTTTCGTCGTTTCGTCCCCCCAACGATCGTGCCCTCCCCTCCACAGTCGAACGGGGTGGCCCGGCCCCTTTTGACTCGAAAAAGGGAGGAGCCCCCGGTTTCCGCTCTCTCTCATACAGACTTTCCCTTCGCCCCCCCCCCCTTCACCGCCCTGTGTTCTGCCCCCCCTCGCGCTCACGGCCCTTTAACAAACGGTTCGAGAGAAGAGAGGGCCGCCTTCTAACGTCCCCCCCTCCCTGTGGGTTCGTTTTTAAGGGCGTGGCGTTCGTACCCCTCCGCCGCCCATGCCCACATCCGTGCCCCGGCGGCCTCCTCTGATTGGTTCTCCTTCACGCGTGCCGCTCCAGCCAACCCGCCCAGTGCCCTCCTCCTTCCCTCCCCCCCACTTTAAACGTTTTGCCCTGCCCTCCAGCGGGAAAGAGAGAGAGAAGGCACGTCAACTCACTGTGCCACTATCTCTTTCTCCCGCCCTTCCATCCCCTCCCAACAGCTCCACCGAATTTTTTCCCTTCCACTCCCGTGACTGGGGTTGTGGCCCAACCCTCAAAAAACGTACGACCCCCCTTCCCCCTCCTCTTTAAATATATTTCCACCCCCCACCCCTGACTCGATACTTTCCCGTGTTCCCTTCCCCCACTCTTCCCAGCGAACCCCTTCCCGCTCACCCACCCCACAACGCAACCTCTCCCACTTCCCACCTCTCGGGCCGCTCGGCATGAAAAAATTTGGAAGGGAAAAAATTCCGGAATGAATGCTTTCCACTTTTTTTTCTCCTTCCTTTCTTTTCCGTGGGAACGGTTTCGGGGCGCGGGTGACATTGTGTGTGCGTGGAGGGAAGTGCAAGGCCCGTGTACAAGCTGTGCGTGCGTGCCACATACCCGGGCATTCGAATGGGAGTAGTCATAACGGTTTTTCCCATGTCGCTCGCACACCTCTTGTGAGCGAGTGCACCACTTCCATCGCCCACGGGACGTCTTCCCGTGATGTAAGAACGTTTGGACGGCTTTTCCTTGCACTGTTGAGATGCAACGAGAGAGATCTAATCCTTGCAGTCCGGTAGGAATAAAATATGCAATAAAAGAAAAGAAAGTAAAGAAAGGAAACTGGTGAAATGATGCATGGCTGCGAAAAAGGGTGACGGACTGGTTGACTCGACTAGCATAAGCATAGGAGGAGTTGAAAGAAAGATTTAATACCTGCTGCAGATTGTTATTTTATCCTGGAAAATATTGACATTTTTCCTAACCCTCGTCCAAATGCCTCACCAAATACTAAAAGTTTGAGATGAGATTAATTTTGACATAAATATTTTCTTAAACGTGAAGAATAAAAAATTAGAATTCGTTAGAAATAATAATATTAAGGAAGAGTTCAAATGTACAACTAAGCCACCTAATTAAAAATTGCAGCTAATAAACTGGTAATAAACATAGCATTCATCAATTTTCTGCATAATAAAGCAATTCATTATTGGTAAAATAAAAATGTTATGTAGCTAATGAAGGGTGCAACTTCTTTGCAGGTACTATTAGAAAAAATGTAGCTATTTTTCTGTATCAGTATAGATAGGTTGTCTACTAGATAGGTTGTCTACTTATGGTTGCGAAAGAGCCATCGTCAAACCATTCTGCATGGGAATGAAAGGGCGCAGCAGTCGTCATCAATCGCGAAAAAAAAGAGTTGCTCATAACTCGTCTGTGGGAGGAGGATGGGGCGGAAGAGGAGTGGCACGGAGGGAGTGAGGTAGCGGAGAGTGGACGGTGAGGGTAGGAAGCATCCAGGGGTGCATTTTTCGCCAGGGCCGCCCCGTTTGGAGCGGTGCCAAGTGGAAAAATGCGAAGGATAAAAATGCACTCGTCCGGCGATGCATTTAATTATGACGATTCGGACGATCTCGGCGCTTTTCGGGCTCTTGCGATGAGGGGCAGGGGGGGGGCCGCGTCGTTCGGTTTTTGGCGAAGCAGTGGGGTGGGGGATTTGCCGCGCGGGGTCGAGAGAACGATTTGAGGGGAGTGGGTGGGTGGGATGGGGCGAGGGGGGAAAAGGGAAGTCGATATCGAAAGTGGTGTGGGGGGACGAGTCCGAGCATTGCGAAATATCTGGAATGGATTCGTTTCGTGCACATGTGTTTGTGTGTGATCCAGTGTTTGTGTGAGTTTGCGCGCTCGTGTTGGGTGAGCGCGAAATGCTTTTCCCAACTTGGTGGGCCTTCCCCTGTTGTTGCGACACTGCCCGTCGCTCGCGTCCGGGACCGCCAGGCGGGAAAGTTGGGCTTCGCGCGCGGCGCGTTCCGTAGTTCTCGGCGCCGACGGAGTCAGCGGTGTCGCCCCTGGTCTCGGAGAGCGGCAACTGATGCCGGGCCTTGGGCTGCGATGTCAGTCTGGCGGCGGCTGCGGCGTGCCGGCCCTCGTCTCTTCAGGTGGCCCGGTCAAAGCCGCTCGCGGCTACAGTCTTAGGGACTAGGCGGCCGAGGTTGATATGATATTTCATTTCGGCTCATTTAGGAGCCAATGGCCACCTTTATTTCACTGCCACTGTTCTTACGGGATGGTGCCAATGGATGCTTTCATGTTTGTCAATGATCGGATAGTCTTAGTCACCGTTTGAAAGCGAGCTATCGCCCGAAGAGTAGCCGATGCCGGCGAAGTGTATCTTGCGTGGAGGGAGGACTCACCGGCTGGCGAATGCAGATGACAAAGGCGGGCGGGAAGAAGTTCTACATCTTCACATTAAAAATAGCAGATGTCCGTTTAAGTTTATTTCTGAACTTTATTTGATGACTTAATAGTTCTCTTTTACCTCTTAAAATTTGGACCAAGCCCATTATCCGCAAAATCATTGTCAGGGAGCGTATTGCACAAAATATTCATTTGTAATTCTCTCTTGGCAAATTTATAGCTTCCTTTTAGAAAATAAACAATTAATTTTTACATATTCCTAATGAGACTGGAATATTAATGTTTTAAAAGACTGCAGTCTTTAAAATCATCGGTTATTTAATTAAAATTAGTTTTGAACATGGAGTTATTGCACGATGGTGATATTTTCTCTTGATTTACATATGTGTTTACTCATAATTTGCTAGTTCATCATTAATGAAAACATTAGGCGTCGTAAATTAGCGATTGGATAGTCAAGTCTTTTTCTATACTAATTTCATCTTTTTTTGGAATGCAAGAGGCTCCATTAGTCTTTTATCTGTAGCTTTGAATCTTAATTAATGACAATCAATGAGCTAGTTCATGCTTCCTCTTCTGGAAAATACCCAATTAACTTTTTATGATTACGTATTTGCGTAGCAGCGCTGTTAAAGTTCAACGCATGAATAATTGATAAAATTGCCGAACAAATTAATTATTCCATGTTTGCATAATTTTCACGACCACATCAAAGCCATCAAGCAAAAGATTTTTGATGCCTCCCGGATTCTTTTTTCCGTTACTAATTTGAAAGATGAACTTGATCTATTATTAAAACACCGCGCCTAAGTGCATGATGGTCATACATTTTACGTGTTGCTTGGTTTTGTTATTATTTTGATTTCCCTATGATGAGAGGATTACATTCACTGCTAATTTATATCTTAAATACAGTGAGGGAATACTCTGTAATATCGGAGAAGTTCTTACACTATGAATGTGGTATTAACGTTTACAACGCCTTATCATAAAATTGATTCATTGCATTTCATTGATTTACTATTGCAGGAAATATCATCAGGTATATTTTTAGTCGTAAATATACAACATGAATAATTTTTATCATACTTTCCCAAAATATTTTTCATTATTTTTGAATTATTAAGTAGGTACCTAATCAGTTAAGGACAAAAATCGCCCGTATTCCGTCATGACTGAGTTACTAGTTAAATTATTTCATCGTATCTTTCAAAACTCCAGCTAGCAGTGACTGTTCCGTAGTAAGCCATTCCTGTATTTTCATCGGCATTTCACTCCCGAAAATGCATCTTCTCCACCATTTTTGCATTTTTAGTTCTCGCTCAACGTTTATCTATCTTGTGAAATACTATTAATGGGTTAGGGTAGACCTTATCAATGATTTTAATAGAAATGTTAGAACAAAAATAATAGAAATAATACGTGAATTTTATTTTTATATACTTACAAACGTAGTAGATATTACCAGTTAAACATTATCAACTCAAGAGGAGGCCGAAAGAATTGAGGAATGTGGACAGTGAATTCAGAAAGGATATTTTATGTAACTAATATTTCCCTACTGACGAATAGAAACGGAAATAAATTTCAAGCCGTCAGTGCTGTGAGATTTAGATAAGGAGACCAACATCATGGCAATACTTTCTACATGCGAATGGACCATGAAATGAAATTATAATAAGAGACGCGTAAAAAGGTCTTTTGGCATTATGTTCGTAGCCGTTGGAATACCTAATTATAAAATTATAAACAAAATCTCCAATTAAAATTATGAAAATATGAACAAAAAGGCAATCAACTGCCACAAAACCTTCGGTTACCGGAAAGGAACATTTGCGTGCAAAGAACAATTAACTGTTACAGCCACGACTTCGTATTCGAAGACCCTCGTTCTCCTTGTTAGTCCACTTTCTCATCTCGAATCGGATCGACCATTTTTTTTCTGGGCGCTCGGCGGAAGAAAGAAAGTGCGCTGGCAGCGTTGAGCAATGCCGTCGGGCGCCGCCGCGCCGCCGGAGTGACGGTGCCCACGCCCGGCGGGCGCGTACGAAGCGCGAGCACGGACTTTTTTGTGCGTCGTTTTCAACTCCGTGGATGGAAGGATGTAAGAAGAGGAGACTCGTGGGACGTGGTCGAGCAAAGAAAGACGCGGGATTGGAGTGGAGGGGGGGGGGGGGGTGAGGGGAGGGAGGCGGACGAAGGGCGTCGCCAGGCGACCAAGAAACAAACAATGGCAGGGCGTGGGTGTGAGAGAGGCTCTTGGGGAGCAGGAAGATCATGGGGGAGGAGGATTCGGACCCGTGGAATACGTGATTGGAATTTAATGAGCGCGGGGACGCATATCCTGGAACGGTAACAATGATATTCCGGGGAATAGGGAATTAAAAGATTTAAATAGGCCGTCGTTGCTGTTTCGCCTTCTGGTGGGTGCATAAGAATGACATGGCTTCCCTTTCCCTCCCGGCCGCTTTCTCGTGGAATCTTTGATTGTGATGCGGAAGAATGCGTGGAAGTTGATTGAATGCACGGGGGGAGTAATTACGGCATCATTTTCCGGCGACTTAACTTCCTTTGTAGCCCGTCGAATTTCCCATTCCTTCCGAATTACCGCTGGGCCCGTGCCTTCTCTTTCCCTACCATTATAAAGACGAGTTATTCTCCAATGAGAAGAAAATAAATGCTGAGAACTTTCTATCTTGATTGTAGCGGCTCACACGATGCTGGATGTGTTTTTCTGGTAGGATCATCGGGATTCCAAGCTTTGCAAATAGGTTTTTACCCTTCCAATTGTGTTGTAATTATGAACTTTTATAGATATTATTTCTCGTGTATTGGACGCGAATGTAAAGAAACTATTGAAGCATTATGTTGCTGAGTTTTCTTTTACTTTCGTAAATCGGCCAAATATTACGATGTTGTTTTAATGCCCCAATGTTATTTCGAGTCAATGTTTTATAATTATCTTTTCGATTTTTTCTTTTTCAGGTAGGAAGCTCTACAGACGAAACTCACTGATCTTACCCCGACTATCCACGCCAATATCTTACAGGGAAATGTTTCTGGGAAGGTGTTTCAGGCCATGCCAAATATTGTAAGTTAACGCTACAAAGCAGTATCCCTATGCAATTGTTATGAACGTATTGAGGAATACTATTCAACGAGAACTACGGAACGTATTTAAATCAGGCTCTGGTGAACATCTCCTTAGAAACACAATTTATTCAAAAAGTATTATTTCCTTGAATATAGTAATATAAGTTGTATATTTGCCAGTAACAGATTAATGTAACACATTTTGTGAACGCTGTTTATTAAGTTTTCGTTGGTATGTGTGCACATTGAAAACTCTTATTGTTAGTAAGAACTACTATATAGTAGTTATTTAAAATATAGTCTGAATTTCAAATTAATACATTTTTTCACTTTGTCAAACAACTTAGTTTAATGTTCACCAATTTTCCTTGCTGTTTTTTCTCCTTTTTATGAAATGTTTTACTAAGAAAAATACACTACTTTATAAAAACCTAACTTGTCACTTTTACTAACTTAATTAAAAAATACAAACGAACGTATGGTGTAACATTTGAATGACTATAGTGTCAGTCTGTATTTTCATCGACAAAAAGTTGAGTCCAGTTGTAATATGTATATCATATACACAGGTGCTCATTGATAGAGTCCGTTGTACTTACCTACTGGAGGAGATTTGATTCTCGTGAGCCACTCAAAATTGTTGGTGCGGCCTTTTGGTCTTACGACTTTGTATTCAGAAATATGTTGCATAGGCCTTTAAGTTTATTGGAATTTGAGAAAGAGCTTGATTTATTGAGAATTGACGCGATTAAGAAGACATTCAATGTTATTCATTTACCATTTCAATCAATCTGGGATTATCCGACTAAATATCTTACTCACTCATTGATCAGAACCTAACCGAAACTATTTGATATATTATTACTAAACGTTTAGGATAAATCACATTAACTTAAAAGAATGTGATTTTTAATTCAAGTTTAAAAATTAGTCTTAGTGGTAATGTAATACGCTTTTTAATGCAATTTTAGAAGTAAGTTTTTCCACCTTAGGTATTTTTATCGGTATTTGCAAGCCGTAATATCTCATCGATTCTACTACTAAAAACGTTCTCCTAAAGTTCGTGATATTTCAATTTCTTGTAAACATTATACTGAAGACACCGTGGTAGGCTTGATGCGCTCATACGTTCCGAACTAGGGTGAACAAAACTGCCAGTTGTGGATTTTGGCCATTGCAGTTGGGTCCCTGCAGAACCTTTGCCGTATTTTTGCACGAAAAAATTAGAATCGTCTTAGAGGCCTGTTTTTCAAGAAATATGACTAAAAATACACCATTATTATTACATGCAAAGAATTTTCGTATGAAAAGTTTTCATCTAATTTTAATTTCTAATGAGAAAGTTTGCTTTGATACATGAGTGCTTTGGGTTACAAGTTCTTTCTCGAAACGAAGCACATTCTCAATCCAATGCTTGACTGAATTTATTTATAGCTTCTGCGTCTGCAAAACTCTTGCATCTGGAGCGATTGCTTTGTGTAGGCAAGAGCAGATAAAATCCAATCTCTTGCCGTAAATATTTCTTGCCCTAGATCTTAAGGAGGTTCCGCCGCGAGTCAAAACAATTACTATATTCCACATTTTTTATATTTTGTGCAAAAAATCCTGCTTTCGCTGATGAAATGCGTTACCATTAGAAACCCAAAAGTAAGGTAGAAACAATACAGATTATTCCACAAATGTATTTTAAATGAGCACTTTTTTCTAGCCATAGGATCCGACTGCAGCGCCATTTCCTACGAATTACCGCATTTTGACTTCAATTACTGCGGTAATTCCCTATTAAATAAAAAAATAAGGTAGTAAGAGGCCTATATTTATATTTTTATTAAATTTCTCTGGATTATTTCCTTCTTATAAACAGTTTTCCGCAAAAATGGCATTTATATTTTGTGGAAAAATACTATTTTTCCCCGTTTTTCTCTCATTCCCCCATTGAACACCATGTCATTTCAAGTTCAATTATAGAATAAAATAAAGTGGCTATTATTTGGTTTTTCATATCAGATAAAAATACAAAATTTTGTACAAGTAGACAGAATATGAATAAAATGACATTTTAGTCATTTTACGGTGTAACCACATTAATGACTCCCACGAGCCTGGGAGAGTTTTTCAAAAGCAGGACTTCATTTGTGCGGTTCTCCTACTATTTGTTTTAGACGTCCTTTCGTTTCAACACCTTTCTAACTCCGCCTAAGTAGATTTCAACAGCTGTGATTGCGTGAGAAGTTTTTCCAATCGGACTTATACTCGTTCTATGTTATATCTAAATGATGAATTACATCTCAAATAGTGAATTTGAAATGAATCGGGAGTAATTTACTAGTAACTGAATTTAGATCAGCTTTATTTTGTAAGAAACCTACCCTAAAAGAAATTTGATACTTTCAATGGTAGCAAATTGCCACATAAGCGGTATTTGACCAAGATTAGCTTCAAATTTAAACAGTTAATTTTTCAAGGGAGAGGTAATGCTTCTTATTATATTGGTTGGGCATTTTACGGCACGTTAGCAACACGTGAATTTAATAGAAAAATATCTCTCACACACTGAGATTTTGAACCGAAAAATTTGTCATAAGCTCTTACAATAACCTCAGATTAGTCTCGTTAATGGCAGCGTGGTGGCATAGTGGGTAGAGCGCTTGGCTACTGATCGAAGGGTCCCGGGTTCAAATCCGGGTGAAGTCTTTGAACGCCCCCGAACAAAAAATCCTCGGAGTGCGAGGTGGCCCAGGGAAAGGAACTGGCCCCCCTACCCTGAATGTGTGAAGTTCACACGCCTATGGCTTAGTCCGGGTTGAGCTCTACCATCAACTATCCAAACCAACCTTCGGGTTGAATCACTGAGTGAGTGAGTCTCGTTAATGTACAACGAAAATCATACGTAATTAATTGACAAGTTAAATATTGTGCCAGCTACAGTTTGAACTAATACTGCAGCACAGCCTAAATTGTAAGAATGATAACTATAATACAAGTAGTGTGATCTGTGAAATCTGCATTATTATTTGTTACCATATGATTACCTATCGTAACTGAGTTACGTAAAATGTTTGGGTTTTTTTGTGTGAATCAAATATAATATTATCCTCCTCTATTAATATAATATTACTTATGAAGCGAAACTCCCATTTAAAAAAGAATGAAGAATATTGTAATAACATTGATAGCACTCTTGAGCCATCGTAAAAGACAAGATGATATTTTTTGAAATTGCGAATTTGGATTTCGTAATGTGAATTGCGATCATATAAGTGATGTCATTCCTTTGAATTAATGTTGGGAATGAAAGATTTACGATAAGTAGTAATAGTAGTGTAAGTAGTAATAAGTAGTAATAGTAGTAATAATAGTAGTGTAATGTTGATATTAAACGAGCTCATGTACATATAATAATTAATGTATAAAATGATTCCGGGATGTTCGACAACTTTTCAACAGCAAAAAGTTTAACTTCAAATCATTTTAAGAAAAGAAAGATGGGGATCACAGATTTAAAAAAATCATGATTAATTTCAGTAACATAGGAAACTTTTTCACGGAAGAAATTCTAATTTTATTGAGACTCTGGACCCCTTAGAGCCAATTTATGCACAACAAGCTTTACCAGATAACTAACATTGATATAAGTGTAAATCCAAGGGGCATTATGTTGTAAAGATATTGTACGATAATAGTTAAATAGGAATGGAAAATATCTGCAAAATATGCGAAGAAAATTGACCAAGTTGCAGCTATAGAGCTATATAAATTAATATGAATTATTCTAGGCCCGTGGCTCAGCTCACAAAAAGACATTTCCAACTCGTCATACTCATTGCAATCCTAGTTTGATTAGGAAAACCAACAGGATTAAGAATTGAGGCCATTATATTCAGAATATTCTTTTGAGGGTATCCATTGGTAACTTGTGGTATTCTGCGTATTCCAAAAGGCATTCTTTTTCCGCAGTTTTGAAGTTTAGTGCTGCAATGCACCGGCCACCGTTACACCATGTCTTTCTCATGAATTGATAAGTGTATTTACTTTTAAGGATATACCTATAGTCATCTCCATTCCTAAAGATTTTTCTTTGAAAGACATTATGGAGATTGAATCGGAGTTTGGGTCAAGCTACTGCATCCAAGAACTCAAGTGGAATTTTCAATACGGTATAAGTAGGTAATGCGAAACTTGCACCGTTTCATCACCAGTCGGAAACCATAGGCCTACTAAGACAAGTTGGAAAATATACTTCTATCCTAACATATGATCACACAGTAGCTGTCGATCGTCCTTTTACTATTTTGAAGGATACTGTTGCGTGAGGCCGTAGTAACACAAGAAATTGTTGCATTGGTGTTAAAAGGTTATTTTGCCTCGTCGATCGCCCTAATAATTCTTCAATTTCTCCAAGGATTTTTAGCCCACACTTTTTCTTGACCTATCTTTCACGAAATTTGTTCAAGTTAATATAATTAAAGTGATAAACAACCTATTGTTTTCTTTTGATGGCTTCTTCTCTCCTAACTACTAGTAGATTCCAGGACGAAAGCTCGGCGCTGGAACATATTTTCCGAAAAACTAGCCGCAGTGAATTTCATTACCCACTAATTAGCACATTTTAACGTACCCATTAGCCTCTTAAGTTAACAGAAGAATCGACAGACATTTAGCCTAATATGTGTCGTTGAAACGATTTTTTTGTGAAAGGGATATTAGAGCAAATTAACTCTCTAACGAAGGTTGGCCATTGGACTTTTAAACGAAATTCCAATTCTAGATGTCAGATAACCTGGATACCCTAAATTTCTTACCCAGGATTGGTTTTATAATGGTTTATTTCTTCACTGTGGTGATAAATTATGTGAATGTGTTTTCCTTTCAAAAAATCATGCCAAAAAACGACAATGCACCTAGCTTCGATCACAGTATTCCTAGTTTATCTTTAAAAAGTGGCATTAAATTGAATAAAATAACTCTTGTTAGCTTCACCAAGTTTTTCTGAGCTATTAGTCCTGAAAATCTGCTCCACACTTTTGCATCCTTACTCCCAGCACTAATTGCAGCATTAAAAACGGATTTATCCCGCCATTGTTTTTATTTTTCAAGATGCTCTGTCTTTCGCGTTTCATTCGGCTGGGCATACATTAATTTTTACTACAATACAATAAGAAATAAACTTTGATATCCAATGAAGTAAAATAAGTTAAGGTCGTAAATTTATTAAATTTATATAATTACGAAGATTGGAAGGAAACCTGGATGCCTAGAGTCAAACCCTCACCTTCGTTAATATCAGAGAAAAAAGTGGTAATTATACACACCATTTTATTTTAATAAACATTGACCATAGTTTCAACTCGTACTGTCATTCGCAATGTGAATAATATTTGGAGTCTTTATTTATATAAAGGTATATACTCAGAGCCGGAAGAGGGAGGGATAAGGGAATGCAAAGAGAGGGGGGGGGGTATTCAAGATAAAGTGCATCCAATGATGGTGAAGGGGCAATGAAGGACAAATCCAATAAAAGTGAAGGTAAGGCATTCTTATCTCGAGGGTCGCTGGGCAGGAGGTAGGTTTGAGGGAGGGGAGTGTGTCCCAAAAACACTGCATACAAACATAAGCTCGGAGGAATTCAACATTAAAAATGTTGAATTCCTCCGAGGAATCTTACATAACCTCCTTCTAAATATAGTGTGGTAAAACAGCATCAATATTGTTAAAACAATACAAAAATACCTTGCAAGCAATATATCTCGCCATCATTAATGAAACATAATGTTAGTCTATGTTTCTTTCCCCTATGATTTACTTTACTAACATTTTGACTGATATGCCAAAATGGTCGTGCATTATACGCTACACTCTTGTTCAGATGAAATGATATCGGTCTTTTAAAACGAATGTTTACCAATGTTTTACCATTTACCAATGTTTAAACGATTATAATATGAAACGTGATTTTTTTGACCGGGACACTTTCTACAGTTTATAAGGCACATTGTGTGAAAAAGGTGATTAGCTCCAACGAATATGGGTCGCAATATAACTTACAGAGTAGAACTCTCTGGGTAGCACTTACAAATGAACTACCTGATAATACTTGGAGTACCTTGGAGTAGTTACTCCACTCAATGTCAGGCTTGTTTCATTCAATTTTATCATTTTATTCACTCCTATTCCGGTGGTGGAAGAATCTTGCTTACATTACATTCAAATCTTTGGCAGTTGAGGAAACATATTTCTCCTTGGAGGAGTCAGAATGAGGTGATCTCTTTCAGAAGTCAGACAGGGGTTCCAATTAGCTTTTCGTCATTTTTTTTATCATGACTTTTTGGATTGAAATATAAAGGAATCACCATTAAAACTAGCGTGTCAATTGCAGTAGTTTTTACTGCGTGAAATGCTCAATATCCTTATTTTAGACAATTTTGTATTCTTGCAAGAGTTACTAACCAAAGTACTGTGATTTCAGCTGTCGTCTACTCCTAAATATTAGTTTGTTGATTTTATCCCGTATTTTGCCGTAATTATTATGACAGTGTATTCTAAAACGACGGTCACTGTCATTTTGACCCGTTGCTTATTTTTCTTATCTATGAATTGCATCGCTTCACCATTTTGACATAAAATTTGCGAAGTGTTCTGACATTTTTAAATTGACATTTACACTTCTGTTACTTAACAAATTTTCGCTAGTTTCAGGCCTCCTAATGAAATCAACTACAAAACTCTATAAAATCCAACTTCATAGCTTACAGGAGGTCAAAATATCGAAGAGTAATAATTCGAAGAGTCAGGTGTTACGGGCAGTCGTGAATGAGACGACGAAGCTATTCCAAATATTTGATTTTATTGCATCAGCGAGAGTAACTCAAGACTTCAAAACGAGCTATGTAGTTTACTGCTAACAAAGAATTGATGTGGCCAATAATTTTGCTTTGGAGAACGTATGGGAAAAGATACCTATCGAAATTAGCTAAACTTTCAACGTTTGAACCATCAACAACCTAGTCTCGAAAATTATTCTCAAAACTTTCCCGTGGGAGATTTTGATATAAGAATACGTATATTTTTAAACAGTATATTTACATAAACGAATCAAACTCAAGCTTAGTACATTCATCACGGTGAATTCTCATCGCATCATGGCACGTTTTCGCATAAAATGTGTTGGTTTGAGCCAAAAACATATATTTTAAAACCTAATGTCAAATTATTCTGGCCGATTGCTGAAGTTCATTAAGGGTGGCACCGACATTATTATTATTTCAGGGAACAACGAATTCGCACTACGATGTGAAAACCTTAACTCCTCTGCATTCCGATTGCTAAGGCATTGCATAGAATACACTGGCATAGAAGTGACAATTAGTGAAAATGATTCAGAACGAAAAGGAATCAACAAACTATTGGTGGCACTAAAATAACGCAACAGTTTCTTTGCAATTGTTTCGCATCCGAAACAGTTTAGAAACGAAAGAGTTCCGTGAAACACCCTGTTGCGGACAATAGCAGACAACAGACAACAGCTAAACGTCAAACAGCGGGCGATCTATCGTTGCTGTTTGGTGTTTAGCTTTTGTCTGCTGTTGTCTGCTGCAGTGGGCGAACAGCGAACGAATATTGCTGGTATTTCTGTATTCTATGTAATAAGACATCTTTCCCTTAAACAAAGTAACAATTTTTATTTGGGTTCATGCATTATATTTCACAGTTTTAATTCTCCTCTCTCCTACGATGGGTGGACATTTTACGGCTAAATAAACCGGCAACCGCCTGCAACAGATTGAACTCGAAGATAGCTTGGGCGATCGGTCGGCCGGCGTAGAAACAATTCTGGTAGTTCTGACACCGAAAATGTACGCAGCACCATGCATACACAACCAGAGTCTCCTGTATGGCATTCTCAGCTCTACTCCCTCACCTAATAGTCATGTAGCAATCCAGAGGGTTCTGGAGACAACGAGAGACTGAGCGCATTGACCATTACTCCCATACCTGTCAAAGACACTGTTCACTTAAGTTCACTTAAGTTAAGTTCATCAAGTATTTACGTTCAAGTTATTTGTCCTGTGTGGGTGATAAATACGTTGATTATATGTAAACGAAGAAAAACAAGCTCTTTGTGGAGCTATTTTTCAGTGTTTGATGCCAATTTAAAAACAGCCAAGTGTGATTTGTGCGGGTTAACTATGTCCTACAGATCTATCATAACGAACTTAAAAAACCATGTGTCAAGAAGGCATCCAACTGTGAACATGCAAGTGAACAATGTTGGTGAGATTAGAAATCGAATTGAAGAAGAGGAAGTAGCCAGCCATCCATGAAACGAAGGTACAAGTAAGCAATCTATGGAAAATGACATTGAAACGGTTCATGTGCCGGGCCTCCCCCATTGTTCCAGTTCTAGTGTACACCTCACCAGTGATGGTTTGTGTGAAACAATCAACTATGGGTAGTTTTTTGACGAAGAAAATTAATTAAAGCCAGAAGAAAAAATCGATAAAGCACTATTTGGGCTATTTACACACGATTTTCAACCCTTCTCCGTCGTTGAAAACACTAGCTTCACAAATTTTTTTAATGCCCTAAACCCTTCATATGAATTACCTAACAGAAAAACGTCAGCGTAGAAAAACGTAGTTGTATTAGAGAACATAAAAAATGTCAGCAGTGTATGTTTAACGACAGACTGCTGAACTTCCAGCGCAAGCGAAAATTATTTGGCAGTGACAACTGATCACTTAAAAGTACAATCTGTTCTCCTTGATTTTGTCCAAATGTTAGGGTCACTTACCAGCGTAAATTTAGCAAACGAAATAAAAAGATATTATACTCATATGGCCTGTCAAAAAAATGCTGTGTTGTTTCTGACAACGCTAAAAATATAAAAAAACATAATAGAGCACCTACAATTGCAGCACTTTTGCCGCTTCGCTCATTCACTCAATTTAGCTGTGGATGATGCACTTAAGTTGATAATAACACCACACGAAAAAATCAAACACATAGTATCTCACTTCAGACGAAGTACTTTGGACACAGATAAACTTCTAACATTTCAGAAAGATTCGGGAGTAAGGTTTCCTAAAAAACAGGAAGTCCCAACACCTTGGAACTCTACGTACTATATGCTGGAAAGAATCATGCTTCTACAAGAAGCTGTAAAGAGCATTGTTGCTCTATTACTGGACAAAAAACTCCGATCTTAACCAGCAAAGAATGGCGTATATGTGGTGAGCTCTGTGATATTAGTGAAAACCGTTGTACTGACTATACATGGAATACTTTTCGTAACATCACACATCTAGCCATAACTAGCGCAATACCAAGTAAACTTAAAAAGGTCAATACTGAACCTAGGTGGTATAATGCGGACGTCCGGAAATCTCTCAAGCGACAACGAATACGGCACGCAAAAATGAGGAACGCACGTCAGGATCTCCCCGAAGAGGAGTATAAGAATTTATGCGACAAATACAAGAAAACGAAAACAGCAGCTAAGGCAGCCTTTCAAAATGCATTAACGAATTTCAAAAATAAAATATTGGGCGAATATTTAGAGGACAACCCAAAGGCGTTTTGGTCATACGTGAGGGAGGTTCAAGGCTGCAAATCAACAGTAACGTCACTAAAGAACAATCTAGGAGAAAGAGCAAACGACAAATTAGATAAAGCAAATATCCTCAACGCCTTTTTTCAAAGCGTCTATACCAAATGTTCTCCAAACGACACCACTACAATGCCTAGGCTATATAAGCACCCAATGCAGTCTATTAATATCACTAGTCGTGGAATAGAAAGTCATCTGAAATCCATTAATTCCAAGAAATCACCCGGTCCCGATCAAATTCCCGCCCGAGTTTATAAAGAATTAGCATCAGAAATAGCACCATACCTTAAAATAATATTTGAAAAATCTCTAACACAACATCGTGTTCCTTACGATTGGAAAATCGCGAACGTTACACCAATATTTAAAAGTGGCGATAAGGAAGAGCCCAGTAACTATAGACCGATTTCCCTTACGTCTATCTCGTGCAAGATATTGGAACATATAATCGTCAGTTCGATTATGGGGTACTTGGATAGTCAAAACTTGTTAACGCCAAATCAGCACGGATTCCGGAAAGGCAGGTCATGCGAAACCCAGTTGGCCCTCTTCCTTCACGACATTCTTTCCTCGGGAGAAAAGCTTGTCCAAGTAGACGCAATATTTCTAGATTTTAAAAAAGCTTTCGATAAGGTCCCTCATTCAAAGTTACTCGTTAAGTTGGAAGCATACGGAATACACCAGGACGTAATATGTTGGATAAAAGAGTTCTTAGCCGACCGCGAACAGAGGGTAGTTCTAGATGGCGTTAGCTCAGATGTAGTGAAAGTTACATCAGGTGTACCTCAGGGAAGTGTCATCGGTCCCTTATTGTTCCTTTTGTATATTAATGATATCACTACCGTTGTTACTAGCAAAATTTGCCTCTTCGCAGATGACGCAGTGTTGTACAGGGATCTAGACAATGAGTCCGACAAGATTGCGCTACAAAAAGACCTAGATGCTATAAATGAATGGTGCAATACTAGGCAGTTAGAATTGAATTTTAAAAAGTGCGTTGTTATGAATTTTTGGAAAAAGAATAACTCGGTCAACGATGCGTACAAAATTAATCAAACAGACTTATCAAATGTGGAGTCAGTTAAATACTTAGGTCTGACACTTACTCAGGACTTGTCTTGGGGAAAACACGTTCGGGAAATCTGCGGATAGGCTAGTCGCAAATTGGGATTTATCAAGAGAATATTAGGAAAATGCGACGAGAAAGTTAAAGAGCGATGTTATTTTCACTCGTGAGACCTCACTTGGAGTACGCCGCTAGCATATGGGACCCTTACGAAGTAGGACTAATCTCTGAAATAGATAGAATACAACGGAGAGCAGCAAGATTTGTGAAAGGTTGTTACGATAAACTTAGCAGTGTTCCCGAATTGTTGAAGGAATTAGGGTGGGAATCTTTAGCTGATCGAAGGGAGAAATACAGGTTAAATCTTTTGCGCAAACTCGGAGCAGACAGTTTCTTGCCGGACGTTCAACACATACTGCTAGAGCCAACGTACTACGGTAGAAGCGATCACAGGAATAAAATAAAGGGCATTGACTGCAGAACCGATAGATTTAAAATGTCATTTTTCCCACGTACAATAAGGGATCATAATAGTTGCGATAGATCAATCGCATGAAACTCCCACCCTCAATATGTAGAGTAGAATTTTCACTTGTGCTTAATAACACCACATAATTACTAACTCTTCACACCGGTCGATTAGTCCGGCATTATTTTATTTTGTTCTTTGCATGAGGTAGCATCTCGTAGGATTCATAAATTAACAGTATCAGTAATATTAACCACTAGATGTGTCTTTAGCATTTTTCTGCATGTTTGTATGTTCTTTTACGTATCACTCTCCCAGTTTCCGGTTGGACTGCGCACTGTTCTCATGACTGCTTTTGGCCTGCGCCTAGAGCCAGGGGGAGCGTGCGAGGTTCGGATTTGTTCTGGGACGAGTGCTGCATGCCTGGTGTGGAATCACCCCGTGCCACACACCCTGGTGGTGGCTTGCACGGTACATCGTAGATGTAGATGTAGATGTAAAGTTCTCAAGCCTTTCGAGGAAGTCACAAAGAAAATTAGCGGTGAAAACTATGTGACTTGGAGTACGATAATAGTATTTGAAAGAGGTTTGACAGATGTATGCGTGAAAATTCTATAGAAAACCTCTCATTAGACAGTGTTACTGGTAGTTCGCTCACTTCTAGATGGTCTGTCGTCTATATTTCCTAGATCGGAGCACAATAAGCTCACAAGAATTTGCACATTCCTCGACCCTAGGTAAAAGTTGGATGTGTTCTCCCAGGCAGCTAAGCAGGAAGCAGAGGAGCATGCAAAAAGGCTTGCAACCACTGAGTATGGCCGGAAAATGTCTGTAAATGTTGAGCTACAGACACCAATCCCTGAGCACATCCCAGAGATCAGAGATAAAGAGGATGCCGATTTGTCTATTTACGCCTTTTTGGATGATGTCCTGATGAAGAGGCCCTGCCACCTGGAACTAATACCTCTACTGCTATAATGTAAATACAGGAGTATCTGGAGGAGGCAGTAATTCCAAGGAACGAGGACCCTCTTCAAGGGTAGGCCAACCGGAATCATGCATATCCAATTTTATGCAAAATTGTGAAAGAACGATTTGACATGGTGGCAACGTCTGTGCCATGTGAGAGATTTTTTTCAAGAACAGGACAAATAATTAATGAACGGCGCACGAAGATTACGAGAAACAAAGTTCGACAGTTGGTTTTATTGAATGCCAATGTAAGATTGAGTAAAACGTTTAAGAATTTTCCACGACCAAGAACATATTGATAGACCATATGAAATTGCAGTTCCTCAAGTAAAATAGATGTAATTTTCAGTTTATTAGTTTAATATTTTTTTCGAAGAAGTTTATTTTATGATTTTTTTACTGGTAGACTTTTATTTATTCATAGTATCTACCCATTTGGTTACAATGTGTTAAATATGTTTGTTACGGGGCTATGGGCATTTTGATATTAATCGAACAATGTAATTGAGTTCCTCAAGTTAAAATTTGTTTTACATTTCATGTATAAATAAAAAGAAATAATTTTTGTTTTTTTTCTGAGAAGTTTATTTTATGTTATTTTTTCACGGGAAGACTGTTAAATTTATTTATAGTTTTTACTTATTTTTTTGCGTCATGCTACATGTTTTTAAGCTATTTTCAAATTAAAGTTCATTTTTATATTGAACTTGCGGTTGTTTTAGTTCCTTCACTCAATAAATTTGATGTATAACCTGTCCAAAAGGATATTTTTACGTTATAAAAAACATTATTTCGTGGAATTTAGAGTTACAGATAGTAGATGTTTTGAATTAAATACTTAACTGTATTTTTTACTTAATAAGAAATAACTGTTTCGTTTTGAATCGTGAAAGCCACTTCTTAGTTTACATTTTAGTCTCTAGTTTTAATTCTATCGGCAGTGATGGTCGGACAGCTAAGTCTTGGCTAAATAAACCGGCAAACGCTTGAAACAGACTCAAATATAACGAATTGTTGCTCATAGCCACGACGCAGCCACACGTGCTGTACAACTGGAACAGAATAGAAGACGAAACAGTCAGATTCAGCTATTAGTTGCCGCTGCACAGAACAGAGCGCAACGGCGTGGCTGCGGAACGACTACGAAGCTAACCTGTTGTTTACAGCAGTTATTTGAAGCAGTTGTCTGGCCAAAGCAGTCGCGGCTGCAGCCGTTTCGCTCCGAAAACACTTTATTCCACCACTAAACCAAACAGAAGTGCAAAATATATTTAGCCTGAGACATAATACTTTCATACTTTTTTATACAAGAATAATAAGTTAAAGCAACTGGAGAAAAATACTAGGAGAAAAACAATATTTTATTTTTACGTACTCGGTCACTCGGTTCAAAGAGCGGGAAGCGACAATAAATTCTATCAACGAGAAATAAATTGCACATGAACACATAGAACCAGAGACTATGGAACTAATAGTTTCCAATAAAAAATATGGTAATATCGTCATTTTTCCATTCAACCCTGCATCAAATTATTCGACTCTACTGCCACAAACTTTGTCATATTAAAATATAGTTAAAGAGGCTAAGTTCAATGTAAGCATTTAAGTAGCTGAAACACCTTTTAATTCACCATGAAACATCGAATAACAGCTGTGATAAAGGCTAATGAGGTTTACTTTTTATCTAAAGCTAAAAAATGTTTACTCAATCTCAAATAACATTAGATAAAGAAGTAGGGATTACTAATTAAACCATTTCCTGTAGGTATGCAGAAAATAACCTTTTGGGCACTGTTAAGCGTAGAGTAGCAGCAAATTCTTGTTGATATTTGGCTTTCATAGCGACTCAGCAGTATCAGAACAGCATCTTAGTTCAAAGACGTGAGTCGTACTGTGGCTTCTATTATCTTCAGGAAGAAATAAATTAGAACCTTTCTCATGAACCATGACACGGAATAATTACAAAGGCATTATACGGAATCAAACAACTGACGCATAGTTATGTTATTAAAGTGTAGCGATTTGCTTGAGGGAAGGTAAAAAAATAGTACCCACCTACCTAATTTAACATCTCGACTGTAGTGTTTGGGGATAGGGTTGGGATGTTTATTATTAATGTATTTATTTATTGCACTATATTTTTTTAAATCATGTACATAGTACGGGCAGTTACCCTTTTCAAATATAAAAAGAGAAAATCATAAAAATAAATATTGGTGTAAATGTTGGCTGGAGTGTTCCCCTCTATCCGAGGGCGAGGTTTCCAAACCCAGCATTGGTGGAGGTATTTAAGTGGAACATAAATTTCTACTTTTATGCTATGCGATGGACACTTCAAGTGTAGCACTTCGTCAATTGAATCGGACGCTAACCTGTGGATGCCGTGCAGAGCTGGCTAACTCAGACGCCGGGTTACTCTCCGCCCTTCCTTTTTTCTCTCCTAGTAATTCTTTCATTATTAACCCATTCACTGATTATCGCAGGTGCAAACAATCTCAGTGGTTGCCTCCCAAAATAACCAAAAATGAAATCGACTGAAAAGTTCCACATTGAAACGCATCGGGGGTGATATCTCAAATCCTTCGTTCATGCTCTCTCATTCAATTGCCATAGCGTGAGCTACTCCAGTGGTGCAAGCATTCTAGAATATTAAAAATAAATACAAAATAGCAAAGGAAAATTGGTATTCGGTGAATTGCATTTTTTCGTTCGTGAAATATAAAAATAAGTAGGTATATCATTTTCACCATCACTAATAAATAGGTACTATACATCAACAATGCAGTAATGCAGTTTTTAGAAATGCGCAAAATGCGTGGTCATATATCAAAATTGTCTGGATGAAACATTGGTCCCAAAAATACTGATCGAATATATTTAAAATATATGCCGAAAAATTTCTGGGAGCTATGATCACTAAGCTACATCTGGCATCGTCCTAAATGATTTCTTGGATAGATTTATGTGAGTCAAATTCTCAGGCCTTGTAGTGTGTTAGTAGATAATTATAGGAATTGGAGGTGGCCACCTAAATTCTCACCTACTCAATTTATGAGTTATGATATTAATCGCGTGATGTGAAAGTGACGAATAAAATGGAAGGCACCGACTCCTTGACATGTGCTTCCTCATCTCCGAGGCTCTTCAGATGTGCGTCACAAGCAGTCCGCATCGATTATGCTCATCGTTAGCAAAGAGAGTGACGTTTTGAAAGTCCGTGACACACTTAGCCTTCTGCTTTTACTCTTCTGGCTCCCAGCAACCCGCTAGACCCTTTCTATTTCCATCCTCAATCCGAATATTTATAGCGTCCATCTAGGAGTTTCTCGTCTTTCTTTGTCTCCCGAAGCATCTCACGATCGCCCACTTCCACTTTGCTTGAAAACCCAACTTTATCAGTCTACTCACCGTGAATTAGGTATTCAGAATGCTGTGGTATTGATTGACTACACTGCTATAAATATCTGGAAGTAGGTATAAATATAATAGAGGATATAAAAAGATTTAAGTATCTGCAATTTTTTACCTGAATAGCCAGTCTTAGCGTATCTGACGCAAAGGAATCGCTATATTCATACTAGGTAGAGAGTTAAATACTATTCTAAATGGCTATTACATAATTTTGACTTTGAATGGTAATCAATATGAGTCGTAACTATTGTTCTACAATGATAGTAAAGCCCCAGTTAAAAACATAAACAGGAAGACGCTTGAAATGAAATGAGGGTATTGCTATTTATAGTGAGAGTGACATATAAGAAAAATCAGAGGCCATTAAGACTCATTAAAATTGCATCGCCATAGAAAATTTGGAGAAGAAACGTCAACTACAGGTAGAGGTAGCTTTTAAACGCTATTATATCTTATTCCCGCCATGCCCATGCAATAAAAATGACAACTAATTAATAGTTTCGGCTAAAACAGAGGTAACATTCAATAATATTAGCAATTTCAAATGAATTGCGCAGCTGTTAGAGCATTTATTTCACTATACGGGTGCCTGTGGTTTATAAATTTAAATATAACTTCCATTGCTCATTTTATTTCCCATTAAATTGCCCATTAGAGGGTTGATAAAGCCTTCCGATGGAAAGCTAAAGATAAAGTAAATTGGCATCCTAATGTGCGATACTTGGCACCAATATATCGTAGGCACCAAGACACGATCTTTGTTTATTTACAATTGTGCTTCTTTCGCCGGCATCGTCTTTGTGGGAACTCCACCGGCTCCATACGCATTAGGATCTCAACTTTACCACAAATACGACTTAAAAGTTCCTTATTAGAACGTAGAAACTTATTCTAGACACCCTCTACTTCCTCTCCATCCGGTTTTAGGGTCCAACCTTAATTCTTTTCTCTTGTCCTCCATTCCTGGCAAAATACCCGGAGGGCATTTTAGGATCTCAATCCCTCCAACAGATCAGATATCCGTTCCCATAAAGCACCCTGAGAAATTTAACCCTTCTCTCTTCATTTTTCATTTCTTCTCGCTAATGTATCACATGCGATTTCATTATGTGCATTTATTTCCTTATAATGTTCTCGATGTCCCATTTCTTTTATATCCGACTCAGTGATTCAACCCGAAGGTTGTTTAGGATAGTTGAGGGTAGAGCTCACCCCAGACTAAGCCACAGGCGTGTGATATTCACACATTTAGGGTATGGGGGCCAGTTCCTTTCCCTGGGCCACCTCGCACTCCAAGGATTTTTTTTAAATATGAGAGTTAATTTCCAAATTAATGCAATTGCACTGATGGTTTGGTTCGCAGATACGTATACGTGCACCAAAGAAAATATAACCACCTTGAATTTGGATGGTATTTGCAATTAAATTACAATTCATACATTTTACGTGCCTTGGTGCCATGTAGAGAGGACAACAAAAGCAGTACTCTGTCCGTTGGATGGGACGTTATACTGAGGACTCTGTGGAACCTTTCGTTTCGAGTGCGCTATCACCGTGACGTGTTTGTCTCTTCCCTTCCTCGTCTCCTCTTTACTATCTAATCCACTTGTCTATGATGGAAAAAAAATGTATCAGCTGCCGGTCACCTTCACTCCATTGATATCTGCTTCCTCTCAAGTGCCAAAAGGATCAATTTTGATGTTAGATAAAAAAAAAATTAATCTATATTAGTATTAAGAGACTAGCATATTAGACAGTTGAAATTAGATATTCAATAAATTCTGCAATCAAATCAAATACTGCAAAAAAGTTGATGAGTCACTGGTGAAGTATACAGGCTCATTTTACATGGCAGAGAAACTCAAATATGTTTTCACTGAGAGTAAAATGGAGTGGAGAGTTGCACCAATTATATTGAGAGAAACTTTGATTTGGCTGATAATGGGTGATGACGTTTTTTGCGTAAAAGAGTGAATATAGCTGCTAAAGAGTACTATTAATGTAACTACTGTTTGAGATTAATAGAAACTACAATGTTTCACTTATCACTTCATTTATCAGTGATATAACTCCGGAAAATTCAAAGACCTCAGGCTCATGTCATTTCATGTTATGGTTGATTATTGAAATAATCTCAGGAAATAGTGTTTCAAAAGTATAACCCAGTTTTAATATCATTGGTCAACCATGGATTGTCAAAGAATGAACCCTGTGCTAATTGAACGGGCGTAGGATTGATAATCAAATTACCTCTGTTAAATAACAATTCTAAATCCCAAACAGATGCTGAAGGTATCTATGCTACAGAAGATGTTTTGTGTTTCCGATCTCATTGACAGATGGGTCAAGCGAGGGGCCAATACTTGGCATTTCACTCTTGTTCTCCATAAATTTCTCGCCGTAACTTTTTCTCGTGGTTATGTGGATAAGAATGATTTTGTAATTCGCCAATACACTCAGATTTTGATGAAGGTTAAAACAGACCCATACATATGGTAGTTTCTAAAAAAATCCCCCTCAAACACGTTTCGTACGATTTATCATTCTTATGCCATCAATGGTGCACATTTGGGCCTAAAGAGCCTATGAAGCGTTTCAAAGAAGCTTGAAGGCTTACTTTATACTGTGTGACATGTAATGCAGCACTAACAAATGTTCATGTGTTTGAATTCGGCGTATACTTTATTATGGATATTATACATGTTTTCTAATAATATATTGAGCTTAGATGAACTAGATCGTGAGAAGAATATTATTTCTGAGTATAAGCGTACTTTACGTATGAAAAACGCATACTCATCCGATAATATCTTATTATTATCTTGTAAGGATATTTCATTCTTATCCCATTGTTTTGCAAAATATAGTCCCACGGTAAAATAAATCCTGGAAAGACCTCAAGAGCGTCCCAACTAAGAAGGTACTTTTAAGATAAAGCGAGCTTAATGTCTGATGAAGGGTAAGGGAGAAGAATTTTCGGATATTATTCTTCGCCCTCAGATTTGCCGATGACGGTGAATGTTTGGGAATTAGGGACGACCCATTAAGCTCCTCAAAAGGAAATCGACCCGGAGCAGTCCCTTCTTCGAAGAGCGCTCTCCCTTATCTTCTTCCTCTTCTTCTACCCTCGACATTTTTCTTTTATCCGACATTTTCTTGTGCCAGAGACGCCATTGGCCATCGATTCATTAAGAGGGGCCTCTCACCGCCTGCCAACCATCTTTAGGGTCTTATCAATCGGGGGCGAGCCTATTACGGCCGGCACCTTTTTTTCTTCCACCCTTTCTCTCCTGATCGCTTCCACTCCCACCGTATTCCTTTCAAAACTCTTTCATCGTCAACGGCGCACTTCGTTAATTACTTTTCCATTGTGCGTTTAACATTTTCCCTTCAGACCGCGCGTTAATGAGGAACTTTCTCTCAGTTCACCACGTCCTTCATCGCAATCTTTTGATTCTCGGCTGCGTTGATCGAATTTTATGGGAAAACACTTTTTACCTATGATATTAAAAGAAGTGTTGGGTAAAATGTTTTCAAGTTGCTAGTCGAGATTTTTCGTGACTCTAAGTTTATGCTGTATATTTTTATAACTTTTCGGTACTATAGAGCCATAGATAAGCGTGAACGTTTTTACATACTGCTACTTACAGCTGTTTTTGTATACTATTTTCATTTCTCCTCCTGTAATCTTTTCCTCTTCTTTTTTTTCCTCATTATAGATTTACTGACTATACTGTAACACGTTTATCATTTGGTTCATGCCTAATCAGGCTCCGTTTCTTGTTTTCTTTAATTTGAATGATATGTGGGGGAAAAAGTCAAATCCACACACCCCATGTTCAACAGGTATAGGTCTACCAATCACAGTATACACTGCACCATTGTTGAACTCTAAATGTGATTAATATAAAGCAGGTTCACGGATTTTAATTACGTCTTGATCTTCTAATCCACCATAATTTTAGTTGGTTGGTATAATATCTTGGTTGACCGATAAGCCTATGCTCGTCTTGAAAATATAAGCTTTGCCTTAACATGGGAAACAAATTTATCATTTTTATGTGAATCAAGAATTTATGCTATCATTTTCCAGATCAGATACTCAAGTAGGTAATGTGTTAGAATATATTCATAATCAACGAATAACATTTTAATACAAAATAGTGACCTGGTAGGAGGACGTATTATTTTAATCACAGTTTGCACATATGTCATCTTAATAGGTGATATTAAAATTATAAATATGAATTTTTAATGTCACATCAATCCTAATAACTCACTAAATAACGAGATAAAATCAAAATTTAAATTAAAGCAGAGGGCAATACATATCCGTTAATAATATGATTTTCACCAAATTTAAAATTTATAGATACCCGAAGTGCAAACGGGCAACTTCAGTCTCATCATTAGTTTCACATCATCTCAAACGAAGGATAAATACAATAAAATATAAATGCATAATAAATGTATATGCATATATAACCGGTAAATAATAATCGTGTTTTAATCATTTATTAGGTATGAAATATTGGTAATGACATGGGCTGTAAATTCATCCGTATTGAATGTCATCCGAAAGACACAGACAGCAGCCGACACCCGGTCTCCTAAACCGTACTGTTAATTTTTGACCACTTAGAAACTTTTCCTATCAAATACCAATTCAAAAACCTCCATCCAAAGTTTGGAGCAAAAGTTATCGAGAATTCCTTGAGGCCAATGACGAATGAATATGTTGCGTCTGTGACCAAAGATACTTGTGGGCTGGGAAATTGTATGGTTAAGATGAATAAATATTTATTTCTAACGTAACTGCCGCTATAAATACAATTTCACAGAATCACCTTAATTAATTTGACGGCCTTACATTGAATTTCCACTCTAAACTCGAAAATCGAGAAAAGTTATCTCTCTCTATTAAAATTTCAGTAAACCTTTTGCTCAATAAGTGATGGCCTTTCTGATACTCTCCATTCGTTGGGGTCTAATCAACAACATGCAGCGCATGATAAGCGAGGTGGCTATGTGATTAAAATGTAAATATTTGGCTGACGTTTACACCAATCCCTGACAATTGATTTCCTGTTTGCGTACCTAAATTTGTCTGTTTATCGAAGAATGTAATGCCCTCTAACCTCTTGAATTTCGGAATTATCCGTTTTACACCGCAAATGAAATTCCTTCGGGTGCTGTAGATTATCTTTTCCTACTTTCCAGTCGTGTTAAATGGCAATAGAAATTTTTTGACTGCGCGTATTTAAATTTTTTCGATCTAAATTTTTGCGCTGCAACGGCAAAAGTGTTTCTTTAGTGACAAAAGTTATTGAAGCCTTATTCCAATTATAACGCATAGGTTAGAAGTTTTCATGTATTTCACATCGTATCACTGGAACTGAAATAATTATGGCAATGACCGCGAGCAATGTATGGAGAAATCTTCATCTCTTTCATTGCGTGCACATTTCAAAGCGATAGGATTTGTTTGATATATATTTAAGTACAATCGTCCTTTTACTACGCGATGAAGTCGTACGTACTTACCTGATTATAAGACAAAAAGTAAAAACTTTCATTTTTTTATTCCAGCACACTTCTTTTTCTTCCAAAGACGGGTTAGTTTCCTCTTTCTTCCGTCACCAGGACCAACTCCAAATAGCATCAACCTTACTCCTACGAATCCTTTACTTCATCCAAAAACCACCTTCTTGTATCCTTCCACCCCTACACAATACGACGTCCATTATCTACTCCAATGTACTTTATTTTACCAATTTCAGCGCTTTCATTACATGGACATTTCCTCTCTCCGTTCTTTCCTTCAAGTTTTTATTTATTTCACACTATTGGTTGCTACTTGAGGGAAAACAAATCGCATTTATGTCCACTAGCGGGCGACGCTGTAAAAGTAATGCATTGATTAGTTCGCGGCGGTTAATTAAATACTTATATGTTAGAATCCAGAAATTGTTCATAGCCTTTTGAGTACACTACTTTCTATTAGAAGTATTTTCTGCTTGGTTCAAAATACCACTGAACTCATATGGGTAGATAATATTTCCCTGATTAGGGCTTTATATAATTGACGGAATCAGACTCCAATGTATGGAAATTCATTTCAATAACAACAAAAATTTGTACTTTTCAACAGTTTTTTTTATCTCCCGTACAACGCGTTTCGATGATAATGCATCATCCTCAGGTACTTGGCGTAAATACTTGTTTTTATTACTTACCATCTTATTAGGCCTTTACAGCAAAGCACAGCATTATAATAAATGAAGACAGCAATGAGATGAGAAGTGATAGGAATTAGTAGGCTACACGCTAGACTTTGGAATAGGAATGACAAAATGTGGCAGGTACACTGCCAAACTGATAGATACAAAAACCATTCTTTCTTTCAACTCCTTCTTCCCACGCACCAATAGTGGTTATTACCATCAAACATACAATTCACATCTTTTCACCCCCTCCTCCTCTTTCCGAATCCCTCCCCTTCCATGGATGGTGTCATACAACCCCCTGCCACACGCCTCTGCGGCGGCTTGAAGGGTGGTATTTTAATGTAGATAATGTAGTTTTGGATATTTAACATTATCGATTAATAGGCTGCTGACTTCTTTCCACCCTTTCAGCTTAATTGCAATAAGGTTGGCAGCTTTGCCTACCGCGTCCTCTTCTCTCTCGTCTGCTCCTTAGTCAGCCTCTTCCAAGTGCGCCTTCTCCTTTTTGACGTCACGCTTCGCTTAGGTGACTGCCATCAAGTTTCACTACCGCTAAAATATATTTAAGACGCTTTTATTATATTCCTATTCTGTCCGTTCTGCAGATCTAATAAGGCGCCAATCTTTTGCTCTCTATATTAGTCTCAAGCCCAAGTATCTTCACTCATTATCACTTAATTTACATCACTCTTGCTTGTGTGGAAGAAATCCTAGTTTGTGGAAGTGGAAAGCAGAGATGATGCTTAACTAAGAGGTACAAGAGGAAGTAGAATCCAAGAAAAGTGGAATGGCTCAGTTGTATGGACCTTTGCGAAGCATAGGAGAGATAAGAGAATTTTGATACTTGGTGCTGGAGGTGAATGATGGAGATCAGATGAATCAAATGGTAGGATCAGAAACGGGGAGGTGACGAAATTATAGAACGGTAGAAATACAGATGAATAGGCAGGTCCAAATGGATGGGCCTCACTTTGGTACACAACGGATTTTAAGGAACATAATAGAGGGGGAAATAGTAGGGAAAGTCTCGAGAAGAAGACCCAGGGACAAATACGTAAGACGGTTAAAATGTGATGTGAAATAAAAGAACGCCAATGTTTTAAAAGAGTTATCAAGGGACGGTAGAATAGAGGGGTTCCGTGTAATTATCTTAGATTGCAGGACTAACATTGATAGCTTCTGTCTTCGATTTGTATTTGCGTCGTATCATGCATTGAATCTTTCCTTGCTGATTCCTATTTATTCGCGGTATGCATGCAATTTAAATAACACTAGAGTCCCACTAATCCGAACAGCGTTAATCCGAAAGTTCGTTAATCAGAACAGAAGTTTGCAAAATTTGCAAAATTTAAAATATTGTTTTTGGCTAAATTTTAGGTATTAACGGAACAAACTCAAAGTAGGTACAAAAATTGAAAAATCACTCTTTAACTAACTTTTACCACATTATGATACAATGCTACTGTAGTTCGGATAATTTACTATACGAATACAGATATACTTTACAATATATATGTTGATGTACTGTAACTATTGACGATTGTGTTATACAATACTGTAGAAAGTAGAGAAATGAATAAAATAATTTATTTAAATTTCGCTATCCGACCAGTGTCCGGTCCCAATTAGTTCGGGAAGAGATGGGTGGAAAGTTGGCGATTGTGGGCTTAAAATGACCGCGGCGAGCAAGCTGTTCAGTTTTTCAGGAGAAATAATCTAGTGATCACAAGAACATAGTTCAAAACACCATCCTTGACGTTGTTCCACTATTAAGAAGGCAGGAAACACAGGTTCCAGATACATGATATTATGGTTAAACACCTTTTCAGGAATTGTGTTAAAAACTCACATACCTATCTAAGGGCTGATGCTGACTTAGGTCACAACTTATAAGTCATGAAATGCTTTGTGAAATTTAAAAAGGTTATGATGAGTAGAAGGTTACGAAAGATGAATTCAAAGGCATTTACGGGGGCAAAGAAGAAGAAGTATTGGGAACAGGTTGATAAAATCGTGAGTGCGGATCATGGAGTGAGAGGAGTAATAGTTCAAAGGGAAAATTTGAATAATGAAATTGTGGAACCGGCGAAAGCAACGGTAGGCGTATTAAGTGTAAGTAAAATTAGAAAGTAGTGGATCACGAACGGTACAATAATAGGGATGCAGGAGAGAAGGAAATAGAATTCTGTTAATGCCAAGCTTGGCAAGAGAATAAACCGGGAACTTAACAACAGACTTACAAGAGAAACAAAGAAAGCAAGGGAGGCATGGTGGATATAGGATATCGGTAGGAACATTAAAAAAGGAAGGAAGAGCAGATGCTTTATATTGGTAATATAAAGTATAATAATATATAAAGTAAAGAAATTCATGGGTGGTGGTGAGAAAAGAGGAATTGAAGCGTTCATAGGCATGAAAGGAAAGTTAATTATGGACCCAACAGAGTTCCAGGATAATAAGAAGGAATATGTTGAAGATCTTCATTGGACGATGTAGTCTTGATAGCAAATCAATGAAGCACTAGAATACATGCCTGAAGAGTTTCTGAAGAGTATATAGAAGAACGGGAGAGGAAAGCATTTTGAGCTTATTTGTAAGATTTATGAGAATTAGCCAGAGGACTTCGCGATGACAAAACTAATTCCAGTAAAGAAGAAGATCAAGTCAATAACGTGCGCAAGGTATAGGACAATAAACTTATTATTCCAGTGGCCAAAGTAGTTTTGAGATATATGAATAGACGGCTAGATAAGATGGCTTACAAATACCTATGGGATGACCAGTTTGGGTTTATGAAAGGGACGGGAACGCGGGATGCTATAGGAGTAATGAGGACGCAATCAGACAGAAACCTAGAGTAAGGGCAGGATGTTTTTGCTTGCTTTGTAGATTTTGAGAAGGCGTTTGATAGGATGGACTGGAAGAAATTAATGGGAGTGCTGTAGAAATAAGGGAATAGTTGGAGAGACAGATGTTACATTTGGAATTTGTTTATGAACTAGATGGGGCAGTTAGAGTGGCCGATGGAGACTCGGAATGGGCCGTGATAGGACGGGTAGTACGGCAGCGGTGCCTTTTATCGCTGTTGTTTTTTAACATATATTCAGAAGAAATACTATTGGTCGTATGGGCTGAGATGGAGGCAGGATTAAATGCAGGAAGGGATCTGACTAAGTATGTGAAATTTGTGGATGATCAAGCATTGATTTGTAAGTCAGCCAATGAGTAATAGTCAATGTTGAATGCGTTACAGGTGCTGTGTGACAGATATGGCATGAATATAAATCATAACTAGACAAAAGTCATGGGATGTTCTAGAAGAAATAAGGGCTGGACCCGGGAGGGATGGCACAAAGTAGAGCAGGTCGAGCAGTAAGATGTAGAGCATATCTGGGTAGTATTATGGAGGAGAATGGGTGTAGCGGTGGATACATAAGATGTAGAATTGCCCTGGCTAAAGAAGAATATTCAAAGAGAAAGGGAAATGATGAGGGGGAGTCAGAGAAGAGAGGTTAGGAATAGACCGGTGAGCACTCTAATGTAGATCGCGGAGCTGTATGGTTCAGAAACTTGGTCATTGCGAAGGGAGAATGTGCGTAGACATGAAGCGTGTGGGTATGGCTGAGTTTGAAGAAGAATGGAGTCCATGATGGAGGAAAAAAATTAAAAAATCACAAATTTCGGCAAAACCCGCAAACATTAGGCCTAATACGCTAACTAAAAACCCTTCCAAAACACTTTTTAAAATTTACGTGGTTTTAAGGTAATTTTCTAGCCTTCAGTCACTCCCAACAAATGATTTGCCACTTTCTGTACTTATTTTTAAAAAATTAAAAAAATCACAAATGTAATAAAAAATTGCATACTTGAAGCCTAATACGCTGACTGAAGACCACTTCCAAAAAAAATCAAAATTTTACAGAAATGTTACGAGGCCTAATACACGACTGACCTCGGGTACTCGTTTCCGAAAATTCTAATCTGAGTTGTAAAATCCACTCTAATGGAGAGGGTGAGCTGGATGGCGAGGACGACGAAGAAGAAGGTATTTTATTCTGACTTTTACTCACTCAAAACCTCTCACAATGATTCTCCAACGTGCTTAACGTTGACAAAATGTTACATTTAGGTGTTTGATTAATCATTGTTAATAACCCATACTGGTGACACGATAGTGAAATACATTTGACAATGTCCTATGTTCTGAATGAGACTATTTTCCAAGAACCGTACTCGTATTTTAGTTATCTTCGAGTATGGAATGAATGTTTTTAGTTCACGGTGATCTAATAATTTTATGAAGAGAAAATTGAATAGATGACGATGAGATGGATATAATACGTAAGCAGTGTAGGTGAAGAGAGATAGACGTGGTAGTGGAGAGGAATCGGCCCGGAAATGCAACTTCAAAAAGAACCTAGAAACGTTATCAAAAAACTTTTGTAGATGATTGGGTGGAAGAAAAATTCCAACTCCTTTATTTATGTTTTTGCAGCCCAGAACTGAAACCCCTTGTCTTAATTCATGCTGCTGCTGCAGAATTGCTACACGGGGTTTAATCATTCGATTTTCAATTTCGGCAACTTCAAATGGCAAATTAATTGAGAAAAACAGCTACGTAGTTTGAGAAATGGTTTGATTTTATTCTTTTCTCTACTGAATATTGGAAAATAAATCCAAATTTCACTAAAATTAAAAAGAAATGGAAAGTCGGAACCTCTGAAATTACCAACGAAGTCTGATAGTTTGCTTGTCACCCTGACTCGCATCCTTAGGTTAGGTCCGGCAATGCCTGATTTGCAAAAGTTGTTCCGATTTTAAGAGCTCAATTGAAGGTTTTGGTTGTCGTTTATCACATATTGACAAGAAATTCGTTAATGTAGTATTGGTAGTCGTTAATGACATAATGGGTGATATGAAACCCAGCTGTAGCTATGATCATTGATGATTTCCAACCGTCTCTTAATTTCGTATGGAGTTAAAAGATAATAAATTCAGTGAAATCACATAAGCGATTCTAAAATACAATGATTTAGTTAAAGTGACCATTTTAAACTAAGTCAGTTTGTTTTTTTTAACCAAATCATTTTTTCTGTCACTAGAAGTTCTTTATCGACAAAAATTGCTGTATGTTGAAAAAAGCTCTAAAATAGGTAGGTAGCCTATTTCTAAATCGATGGCATCTAACATTTATGTATTAGTTATGTATATACCTTATGAATCTCATAACTTAAAACTCCATTTACTTCGATTATCATTGGTAATTGGTTGCAAGAAGAATATTTCAGTTAAAACAAATTATTATAGGGCACTTTTTCACATTTTTATGTATGTGAGAAAGAATAACTATTTTAAAAGTATGATGCTGGTAATGAAATGCCTAGTTCTACTCATGATGGAGAGATAAATTGAAATGTAGACGCTTTTGCTGGGTAGAAAACGGAAAAATAAGTATTTTAAAATAAAATGCTTGACAATTATAAGAGAATTGGAAAAAAATACGTCAAGTGGGAAAGAAAGTAGTATAATCTAGAAACTAAATACATAAAACAATAGAATTTGACGTGGGAGTAAGGAATGTGGATTGAATAAAAGGCAAAGTAATGCAAGATAGAGAAAAAATGGAAGAACAAAAACAGCCTTAACAAAGTGAAAGAGCCACGAAAGGAGCAGCATGTAAAGTAATTAAAAATAAAATAGGTAGCCAAAATATGTTGGTAGAAAATATATAACAATGAGAGGTTTCAAAAGGAAAAGTAACGCAGCATGTTGAAGGGCATTATTAGGAGGTGAAACAAGAAATTTCGTGCTGAAGCAGAAGTAAAATACCAGGATGTCAATAAATTAAGCAAAGGGCATGCAGAAAGTGAAAGGAATATGCTAAAGACCGTTGCTTTGGGAGAATATGCACATTACATTGATGGGAATCGGATAGTTTAAGGATAAATAAAAGGTTTGTGTGATAGAAGACGTATTCCGGGAATTAGTAGTAGGAATTGGAAAGGAATGCGGTAGTAGAAATTGGAAAATAGGCTCACAGAACAGCTAAAAGGACAAATGTAGTGGTAAAATATTTACCAGTATCGGATAGTAAAGAATTACAATGTAATGATTTAGTATGCTAAATTCCTTCAATCCTGATTCCTACTACGAGGATGAGTTAAGAAAAAGATTGCTACGACAATATGAATATAAGTATACTTTTGCACCTAGAAAAATCTGTTTTTAGATGTCAAGATTTTAGATTTAGAAGATTAGAGAAATTTTCAACAAACGAAGAGTTAGCATCAAGAAGTGGAGAGCGGGACACAGCGGGAGTGATGCGGACATTAAGAGAAATAAAATTGGGACGTGCTTGTTTACTTCGTAGATTTCAAGGAGAAGCCAATTGGTGTAGATAGTGCCATGTTTTCGCGATTCGTTTGGAATTTTTAGGAAACCTTTTGAGTGAATTCGGAGGAGGAAACTAGAGTACCTACACATGGAGCTAATTATTTATCTAGGAGAAGGTAGAGCGTAGAATCAGTCAGCAAAGTCTGCTGTCACTATGGTGGTGTGAGAGGAAATGGAGAGAACATTTTCGAATTAATTTTATCATAAGAAAACAAAGGTACAGCTATCGCGAAAGCTTATGACGTTCGGATGCTCAGAAGAAGACGTCGTGGAGGGGTAAAGTTTGGTGGAAGGGGTAGGGAAAAGGGACGTATGGGAAAGCGAAGACACGAAATTTGGGCCATGCATGAGTGTATTTTAAAAAAATTGAATTTGTATGACGCGGACAACACAAACGCATCCGAACGCCATAAGCTTTCGCGAGAGATGTACTCAGATTCTTCCAAAGGTGGAAGGCTATCACTTATCTGGTGAATATTTCGGATTAGAGAGACTGTTGTAGCCAAGACACAGCGAAAACGCTGTAAAGGCTTCCGCGGTGATTTGAAGATGGTTTCAAGGTATTTGGGTTTTGTTAACCGGTTTGATTTTTCTTGGTAGAAGACAATTGCTTGCAGGGTTCCATCGATCGTTTTCAAGAATCTCAAGATGTCAACTGAACTGGTGGCAAAACGTTCAAAAGTTAATGGGTCGCTCAAATATGGATAATGTATGGTTTAGAAATTGGTTGCTACTGAGGAAGGGTATCTGAATACCCGATGCATTAGACTCGTGGGTGTTTTGGGTGATAAGTGGACCTGGTTTAAGAGAAAAGTAAATGATGAGAAGAATACATATGGAGAAGGCTGACGGGAGAATTCCGATGGAAGTAGGAAAAGCGTATGGAGGATATGTTTATGAGCGTGGTAGATAGGTAGATAGATAAATGTCTTTATCGGCGCGAGATTGAGACTTTAAAAGTCCATTTTTTCATCGAACCCCTAGGGTAGAGGGGAGAACGGTGACTTGACAAAGAAATAGTTGAAGGAGTAACAGGGATTTAGGAGAGCATAAATAGACGAAGGACATACTTAAAGCTTGATAGGGAAATGAAAAATTATTGGGAAAGTTGACGACTGAAAATATAGCGTAAAATACGACTTTGGAGGGACTAGGAAAGCTGTGGGTAGTAGATTACATCCCTACGTAGCTAATAAAGGGATAAAAAAAGGGAGGCGGGTATTTCTCTATCCCATTTTTAGGATCTACGAGGAGGGAGTAGGATCACAGGACTTGGTGAAAACTATTAATATAGCTGTCCCGAAAAAGAATAAAACAGCAGAATGCGAGGAACATAGAACAAGGAGTTTTTATCTCACATGCGGCTGAGGCTATGCTTAGAATTGTAACAGATCATAACAGAAGGTTGGACATGAGAGAAATTTCCTGATTCAGCAGTGACTATTTTGGGCTCGGGAATGTATAGGAAACTCAGAATGATTGAAAATGTACAAATTGGAACCTAGAGAGCTATCAGGACGATTTTGGTTATTTATTAGATTTATAAAAGGCGTTTTACAGCAGTATTTAGGAAACACTAATGAAGATACTAAAGAAAATATGAGATATAGAATTGAGAAAAGCAGTCTCACTCGAATCTTATGTATGGCCAGAGGGCACAGGTAGGGGTGGCTGCCGGAGATTCAGAGTGGGCAGTTATATGTCACAGGGTAAGGTAATGATGCCTACTGTCGCTTTTTCTATTGAATATTTATACCAAGGCAATGTTAAGATAGGGAAGATGGGAAAAAAGGAAGATATGGGAAGAGCTAGTGAAATGGCAATGAAAGTCGGAAGATAACTGATAATAACAGTTATATTCGCGGACGACCAGGCTTTAGTTAGTCGATTGTCCTAGAGGTTACAAGCATTGGCAGATATAAATTAGAATTTCAGTGTATGAAATAAGAAAACTAATCATAAAAAAGGCATTAGTAATGGCATACGTGGGAGCAATTAACTTATTTGGGAGAACGTTGGAGGAAAATTGATGTAGTAGCCAAGTCATTAAAGGATAATTGCGCTAGCAGTAAAAGCTTTCAGCAATAGGAGGTAGCTGATATCGGGAACCTTGTTCAAGGATGTAAAGGAAAAGGCACGAGAAGAGATACATATGTATTTTAACGCTCTATAGTGCATAAGATTGAACTTGGAAACAGAGGAACGGGAATAGGCTGCAAGTGTTTTATATGTGAGTTTGTAGGAGAATGAAGAAATGGAAATAGAATAAATTCTATAATGGTGGACGAAATGGATGAATAACGAGTTAGAGCTTGGTATTATGAGTAAGGAGAGGAAAATTGTGGATGGTATTAGAAGGAGCTAGATTTGGTGGCTGGAAGCGGTAATGAGAGGCGAATATTGTGACCGTGATAGAGCGGTAAGCGGGGAAGTGGAAAGAAAAATATGCTTTATGGACGCGGTGGAGACAGGTATGCTGAGATGAAGAAATAAATCTTGTAAAGAGATTGGGCCTGAAAAAACCTTATGGATTTTTTTTTTTTTTTTTTTTTTCAATTTATGCATACCTTAACTGGTAGATTACCGTAATAATGATTGTAGACACATAGAAACGAGGAATGCATAGGCTTTACTATTGCGACTTGACTAGCGAATAAGTTGGTGGCATTCTATTGATAATACAGTCACCTTGATAATGGCTGTTGGTCTGAGGTATATCCAGCTTGATGTATAATGACAAGGATCTTTAACATGCCGTTAGTGTGTTAATGCCATATATTTGTTAGTCACCCAAAACATAAATCGGAGATATCCACCTTGGTTGAATGATTTAAAAACACATTCACCCCGTATGAAATTGTGTAGAATAGGCCTGTAATGCATTCAGAGGCACCAAACAAAAATATTTAGTGAAAACATGTAAGTAAAGAGTAAAATAAACTACGCCTCATTGGAATGCCTCCTATTTACCACCTATTGATCACGAAATATCTTCGACAATGGCCTGATATGGGGTAGTAATTCTACATTAACAATGATATAATGATTGATGTTAAGAAGATATTACATCGGGAGTATCCGCACTTGGGGTTTTCAAATTGCGAAACGCCGCGCGAATATAATATTTTATGTTTAGCACCTGGTATGGAACAATTACTTAACAAATTTGTCACACATAATCGATAAATTTAGATTTATCTTATCATCAAAATGGCTTATCGAATCTGAATGCTACCACACTCTGCCTTTCGACGAGTTCAAATCCGGATCAAATTCTACGAACATATTGTGGTTATTTTTTTAAAATAGTAAAACCTACGACTACTAATTAATGATAACCTAAAGATTTATTTAATGGAAATTGGTGCCAACATCTATTGCAATGTTAATGGAATCTCGGTTTAGCATTATTAACAGTGTGGAAATTACTTACTTAATTAGACTAAATGGATGATAAATAATTCTACTTTAGAACGTGAATATTTATTAAGCTTAGCTCGTCTGGATAGGGTAAAGAAATTGTAGCAGTATTTCCCTTGAAAATTAAACATTCTTTATACTTCTTTAAAAAGCATTCATGATGTTGAATACCTAGAAATTAGCAGCATTAGCCTGCGTGGATCCCGAAGACCACAAGTTCTACACTAGCGAATTACACCAAACTTGGAGATAGCTTTAGATTGAAAATCATCATAGAAAATGGTTTCATTGATGAATAATTGAATCATAAGAATTCAACTATCCGTTCCAACTCGCAAACCAATAAGCCACTAGATTCTTACGGCATCGTATTCCTGATTCTAAAGGCCATTTTTGGAGGATTTGTCGGGACTAATAAAAGGGCACGCAAGGACCTTGCTTGGTTGGAACAAAAAGACCTCTGTAATTGGGAAAGATATAAGTGTAAAAAAGATGGTCGAGCAATGACTGACAAATATAGACCGTGGTGAGAAGAACATCAGATATTCTGAGAAAAATTGTACGCATCGATTAGACATTGGGCCAAACTAAGTCAATAAAGAATATACACGCTGAGAATCGCAAGAGATTATGGTTGATTAATTATTATAATGACGAATGAATATCGATAGCTGCTTCACTACATAATTATATCCTTTTACCTCTGAAGGAGCTCATTGCCTGAAGCTGGGTCCATGTTTTTCATTGTTAATTGATATTAGGCCAGGGAATAGATGACAATAGAATACTTCGGTATATTTGGGTTCAGTCATAAGGGAATACGTCAGAAAATCTCTCTGCAGTGAAAAGGAATGCCACTCAGGCTGCAAATTTATAGTATCTCTTGCCAATATAAGATTTCAGGGATAGGTAGCGGAGTAGGTACGAAACTTTGTCCCGCGAAGCCAGAGTTTTGCATCATGAAATAATTATCTTTGAGGTTGAAAAAGCATAACAAGCGTTTTTATTGGGAAGTGATTGTGGAAAATAATTTAAAGTTTAATTGAAGAAAACAAATAAATATTCAGCGCCATTTGTTACAAACATTTGTTGGGATTAAATCATTCTTAGATAATAAAGGCTTTTCGCTTTGAAGAATATTAAAATGCCAGCAGAGAGGAGATAAATTACAGCAAAAAATATTACATAATCTGAGAAGATAGAATATGAAAACTAAGGTTCTGATGTTCGTAGTGGGAGTGATAGACTGGCATGGCGTAGATGCGATCGAATGTCCTTATTTCAATGACTTTAAATGGGGGAACATTAGAAGTGATACCAGTTATAAGAGTTCTAATAGAGTATGGAGGAGCCTATTGTATATGCTGAATGGTGAAATTTGTCATTATATTTATGGCTTACACTTAAAAATGTTGCTTTCAGGATTTTATGCGTATTGTCTATTTCTAAAGAAGAATGAGTACTTTAGGAATGTGTTTTTGTTAACTACCTAATACCTTTTATCTGAGAAAATAGCATCTTATAGTAATACCTAAATCTACAACAAGACCAATATTTACTTGTCGAAGAAAAATAACTTTTAATTTGATTTTGTTTTTTGATTACAAATTCAAGGTTTACGTAGTTGGAAGCTTCCAATCGTTTGTCACAATTGATGATAAGCTAAAACATTTCATTATTGACGATAAATGATCATCGTTTATGTTTCTGCAATATCTTAGCTAAAACAGCAATATTTTGATAGTAGAATGGCAACAAACATAACTAAAATTGTAGAAAAAAAGTTTTACTGTCTGTTTACTGGTCCAAAACTTAATTTTATCACAGAGGTTTGTGAGAAACGATAAAAATTAATCAATTGTTATGATACGTTTTGTTCATTCCATTTTTATCATTATCCGGATTGAATCATGCCCATTACCGTTCCATGAAAAGATACATGGTCTGGTTTTTCTCTTACCTATGTGACTGAGCCATGCCCAAAAAGTGTGATCTAAGGAACAACTCCATTGTCCCACGCAGATGATTTGCGGGAATGGGGTAGCAGGGACAAGAGGTGCTAGGCTAAAGCAAGAGATAAAAATAATGATTTGTCTAAAAATCTCTATGAGTGATGAAAAGGTGTAAATGAGTACGCTTAATAAAGGAAAAGATTTGAAGGTGTTCAGGAATTCAGGTAGCGAGTAACAAAATATTTCATGGGTAATGAATCATAAGAGATGATCAGATCTAGCGTAGAAAGAGAAATGTGTGTTTCTCTTTCAATATTTGGATGCCATGTGAGATAAAAACGCTATTGTTTCTAGGAATACATGGTAATCCGTTATGGAACCCATCTTACATATTCGTCTCTTGATGTCTTAACTCATGAATTACCATAAAACTTAAGTTTCCTATGCTATTTTTTCGTCACTAAGTCGTATAGTAATTAACAAATTAGCATTGAATCCATCAGGCCGTGAAAAGAATATTTAGCTATATATTGAAATTATCAATTACTTATATCTCAGTTATTTATTTGTAAATTTGAAACCCAATTTATTCGGTTATTTTTCCTTCCAGTAAAAATTCACCGAATGAAAACGAGTAAGGCATAATATAAGGTGTTAGTGATTTAGACCTAAAATCAGCTGCATTGCATGTCCCATGTTTGCCGAAAGTTTTTACTATTTGTGGTCAATGAGAATACTAGCTATTTTGAGTCACTTTTATTTGAAAACTATGTGAAAATCGACATTTATCTGCTTAACATACGAGGCATCTTAATCATTTGTTCTGCTGCGTTACTTTCTATTCCTTTTCCCTTTATTTGTCATGGCTACTGTCCTAGCACACCCTGCCACACGCCCCTGCCTCGGTTCACAAGGTTTAATGTACATGCAGGTAAATGGCCTTCGACAATAAAATAAATAAAGGATTTTATTGTTGAAGAGTCTCAAAAACACTCAAAATTTGGTTCTATATTACGTTGGAAAGAGCACTTTCCTCCTATGGCCAAGTTGCGTAACATAGCTGCATTAAATGCGATAGTTAAAATGCAAATCTGAAGAGCCAGAAAGGTAAAAACAAAATATATAAACCTTCGATTTTTGACTGCCTGGTAGCATGTAAAGCAGTTTAAAAGTTCCAAAGAAGGGGCAAAATATTTTGTGGTGTGAAGAGAATAAGGGCTTGAGATGTATGGTGCATTTGTATTTTAACTGCCTAAATCAGTTGATCAAATTGCTTGGTAATTGACTCAGGCTCATTGTTAGCACATCCATTAAGGAAAGCTATCAGCGTCACGTGCTCTCTCGGGAATTCAGATTCTACGAACCGTCAGGAAGATGCTTTTACCCTGCATTAATTTGTTTCCGCATGGACCTCTGTGTTTTTGAAGCGCGAGGGTCACCGCCCAAAGGCAATTTCCTCTAAATTTTAGCCTCGTCTGCCGCCATTTCCTGGACCCGATCTTTCAGCGCGTGAATTTCTTTATTTATCCAAGCTCTCCCTTTGCCCGTCCTGCGTTTCCGTCCCTCGCCTACCTTTTGCGGATGCAGCCGAGCAGCAAGACAAACCGATTGCAACCCCACCTGCCCGTCGATTCCATCGCATTCGCTATAAGGACGCTTGGCCGCAGAGGGAGAGCCCGACTAATGCGTTGGTCAACTGGGCGCCCTTGCTTGCACTTCTTGCTGCCCTTCCGTCGCTCAGCAACGAGAAAAGAGATCGCTCTCTCCCTCCTTCGGAAGGACAATCGAGACTCGGCAGGGTGGGACGGCGATGGCGATGAATGAGCAAGAAAGAGTTCAGAATTGTCACTTCGTGAAGTTCGGACCCTAGGGGGTGCAAAAATATTGACGTCGGTGAAATCAAAACCTATTTCATTTGATTGGTTTCATTAAATAGTACACATTCAAATTTTAGCTAAATTATTACTGCATCGTAAACGAATTGGTAATGAAATTCCAGCTGATCACTCCTTTTAAGGGATTTAGCCATCTGAAGCATATTTTATTGATGAGTCGAGGCGACATATGAGAAAATTTAAACAGAAAAATGAGTTTTGCAGTTGAAATTCAATGGATACTATGAATTCGACTGTCGTTAGGGGGCAATTTGATTATTTACTTATTCAAAGTAGAAACATATCTTCACTATATCACTCGAGAAGCAAATTAAGTGTTTGCTATAAGTTATTGAAAGACTACGTTTGCTCCCCAGTGGTTTAGAGTGCTGGCATTCAGTACTCCATCTAGGTAATAGGAGACTCTCGTTGCATCACAGATTTAGCATATCTCGAATTTGCTAAAATTATGCCGGAGACTTTATTTTTACTAGCACTTTCCTAAGATGGGTTCGAAGATAAGAAGATGAGAATAGTCCAGTTATAACAAGAAACTATGTTTTTATTGCGTATGTTTTCTTTCCAATAGAAAATGTTTCACAAGCTTATGAAAAAATAGCTTTGAACACTTTATTTTTCCCTATAAGTGGTTCCACAATTAACAGTGCAACTGCAGCAATGAGGAATTTCATTAATTTGTACAATAAGCCACTAAATCACCAATAGAGGATACCCATGGCTGGCGAAGACTCAATAACATTAGATATAGGTACTTAACGTTTGAATGGAAAAAATAGAGATAATCAAAGTATTCATATGCTATTTGAAAGGAAAATTTCGATAGAGTAAAATAAATGTCCAATTTAGAAGTAATAACACCAATTATACGAAAAAATGATGGCTGCCAAACATTGTGGTAATTGTGGAACAGAATCGAGGACTTCGAAGAAAATTGAAATGGGAAGATAATACTCTTTCGTTATTCTTGGATACCTGATTTTGCCTAATGTAAGTAATCTATAAAGAAAAGATCTCGGATTTTTCACTGGGCTAGTTATGACGGTTGAGTCTGCCATGGTTTCCATGGTATTCTCTTTACAAACACTCATATTCCTCACAATATACCAATGGGATTACGCTAAAACATATCTTCGGTTGCTTGGACTTGACCCTATGAAATTGTGTATACGAATTCACCAAATCATCCCAATACCTTAAGAAAATTACTTGAAACATTTAAGTGGCAATTCATCGGTGCAAGGAAATAATCTCAATCATTTTTGAGTTAATAATGATATAATTTTTAAATGATCGTGATACTATTTCACGGCAATCGTAAGAGAAAAAGTGTTTAGTGCTAAATGCGGTAGTCTAGGGGTTTGTCAATACATATTACTTACGGTTCTTTTTGGCAACGGGTCGAAATGGAAAGATGTGATTAATGTATCATGTTAATTTTTTTTCCGAAATGAAAAATCGACTCTCAAGCTAACGAAGTGGATTCTGTAGGTTCGGGTGGAAAGAGCGGGAAACTTATTGGTTGATTGCATCGACGTAGAATTTTAAAAATTATAATTTCGCTGCAGCCCCCTATGTGGATAAGGAAATTGTAAAATCAAATTGCCTCAAGATTGTACCAATAATGCTAAAACAAGTGTCAAATAAGGTAAACATCTTCAATAATCCCGAGGGAAGCGGTAGGTGCCACAAAACAACTCGTTCGCAGTTTACACTGCTTTTATGCAAATAAATCTTTTCGAGGTAGCTAACATTAATTTATGAATCAAATAATTTGTGGAATACACGTAAGGGGTAAATTACATATTTTCCATTCCTGGTTAAAAAGTTCGAATCTCCAGATTACCGGTAGGGCGATGGTTAGAAAGATAACGGATTGTATCCGATAAACGATGAGTAGGGGGAAATTACGTACGTTCCAAGCTCTCGAATAGAAAGATGTTTTGAGGGGAAAAGATGTTGAATTTGGTCAGGTGAACTGACTACTGAGGTGACTTATTAAGCTGGGGAAGGCTAAAACCAATTGGGGTATGGAAGAAGGATGGAAGAAAGCTAGACGTCGGCACGCATCTACGTTTATAGAAAGGCGCCAATGCAACGAGTTTAACATATCATTCGCATGACATAGTAACGTGCTTGCACTGCCGTCAACGTTACACCCAAGGAGAGATCCGGTTTCTCCTGAGAAAAAAATCTTGCCCCCGTGAGGATTCGAAACTGGCCATCCATGTTTTGAGTGACTCTAGCCCCACTCCAATATTGCCGTGATCTGATCTAATCCCAACATGAGCACGCATGTACTGCTTGTTTCAGGATTTAAGTTTTAGGCTGAAAAAAGAAACGTTACCCAAGAAGTTGTGTTACCTGAAGGTAACGTCCACCACAACTTCTGCTGAAAAATTATCGATTATTGTAAAATTTGCACAAATTATGTGCTACGCAGTCACGCGCGTGGGTGCAAAGATGTACACCAAAGGGGTGAAGTTCGCCATTAAAAAATTACATCGACTTGACCGGGATTCGAATCCAGATCTCCTAATTGCCAGTCAGGTGTGTTAGCCAGTGCTGTACACACTGTAACTGCTTATCTGGCTACGCCTGACCAGCAATGGGGAGATACGGGTTTGAATCCCTGTCAAGTCTAATGTTTTTTTCCTGGCGAATTTCAACCTTTTGATGTACGTCATTGCTGATGTGGTTGCAACGTATTAGACTTACCATGCTAATGTAAATTGAGTTAACGTTTGTATTGGTCCAAATAATTTATTAAGCGTAAAAGTAGAGACAAAAGTCCAATACTTCATCGTGGACTCGTTCGTAGCTCAGCGCCTTAGTTGGAGATGCTTGTTTTTCCGTCGGGGCCGCAGACGGGCCGAATGACGGGGAAAGAAATGCGGGTGCCGAGCGGTGCGCTCGAATGATAAGTGCTTTGCCGACGCGCCGGTGACATGGTAGCCATGGCCGCGTGGAAACGGTGGCGGGTCACGCGGCAAGGCAAATCGGTCGCACCGTGTTTTATCTCGTCCTCTCCAAAGCCTTTTTTGCCCTATTCTCTCTATTTTTTTGATCGGGGGATTGAAAATCCGACGCGGGTTGACGATCTTGCGCCGTAATTAGGATTATCGGCTGATTGTACAGCGAGACTTGTCCATCAGGGCGGGCCGCTAACGCCCCTCTCTCCACTGTCCAATTGCGACTGTTGAGTCGTGTCCAATGAATGGGTTGTTTTTCAGTCGCTTGGTATCCTCATTGAGTATATACACACGTGCCGAGAGTCCAAATAATTTGGAGCTCAGGATTTACACGAAAAATCTAATCTGGTTCATCGATTCAGATGCTATGCTACCAGAACATTTTAAACTATTTATGTTTGACCCTACTTCGAAGTTTCAGAGTCGTTAGTAATTTTATTAATGTATGTGAAGTCTGTATACTACTTCACTCATTAGTTAACAATACAGCTGTAGACATATGTATTTATGTACACATAAATGTATTTAAAATGCTACTAACTGTTTAATGTTGCACCCATGGCTACAGTCTTTTCGCTCATATTAGACTTGCTTTTCCCTTAGTGATTTGTCTCTATTTCCCTCCTTAACCAAACGGAATTTACATTCTTGCATAAATCTAATGGAATTAAATCCGTTCGGCATTTACAAAATTAGTTAATGCTAATTAGAGCTACGGTGCACCGAAAGTTAATGATATTTGCAATGCAAAACTTATGTTTAAAAGTCGTAAAAATTTAATCTTGGTCTTGTATAGACTTTGTCAAAGACTACTTCAGTTAAAATGTTTAGATGAGCTGACCAGGGAAATTTATAGCCTTTAGAAACTTGGTAACAAGATTTTTTTTGGCTTTATTGTCACCATGAGAAAAAAATTACATTCTTTGCAACTAACTTATACTTTGCAGGTGGTTCAATTAATATTATTGTACCCACTAATTTTCCGCTATTAATTTTTGCAACTTTCCTGGAAAACAGGACGATTAACCACCATTTTCTCGTAGTACTGAATTAAAATGCGATATTTTAAAGCCATTTCCAATGTAAAATTATATGCTTGCCTCTAATTAAAACACCTAGTGTTACCCTACAACTTCAATGGAAGTTGAAATATGATCCTTTGGAGGTAATTTTATGACTCATTGGAATGTTAAAAAGCAAGCATATATTAAATTCTAACTTTTTTATTAGGTCTATGGAGAAAATTAGATTATAAATGTTTCCCTTAGAATTTTAAAATCCACAAGTTCAACTTGTGTGTGAGTATTATGGAGGAGTTTTTGGTTATTAAGTATAGCAATTGTACTCATTCCCATTATTTTAAGTGTACATTATCTGCAACCATGTAGCAGCCGTAGTGGTCAGGAACATAGAGAATATTTTATATATATCATTGATTTTTCCTGTATGTTTTCATCCTTGTAGTTGACCTTCCTTTATTAGCGGTGGAAGTATAATAGAAAAATAAATATTGCTTGCAATATTCGCTGAGATGTTTTTATCATGTGTGCTGGTTTTGGTCAAAGAATTAATGACACTTATACGTTCAATTAAGCTTTGCAAATTGCGGCTGAGTACAATAATTTGGAATAATGAATTGAATTTGTAGAATAAATATTTATCGATGTGTAAGGCAATGTCGGAGTCAGCTGGCCCTTAATGATTGCTTCAAGAAAGTGATAAGGTATATCAATATTACCTTCGTGAGAAGCGTATTTAGTACGTGGTTCCAACACAGTTTTTGGTACGCGGAGACCATTCTTATGAGTCTCCATGGTGCAACGGAGTTGATCCACAATGTACATTTCTCTTTGATGTTGAAGTATAAAACAGACCTTTTCCCGTCAAAATACTCATATTAAAATTAACGACGCAAAAATCTGTTCCTGAAAAGAAAAATATCTCCATAGTTCCTCAGTTTTGGCATCTCTTTGGCACGATATATTGTAAGGGGCCTCCTCAGACTTACTTTTTTAAATCATGGACTTGGAACGGTTCAGTCAACACTACCCCATGTACGATATACTCCGCGACATGTGAGGTGGCGAGGTTGCCTATGTAACATAATAAAACAAGCAGCATATATAGAGAGAGAGCCTGTTCCCATGTTCTATCACCATACACGGACCTGCATAAAAACAGAGAGCACGTCATGGGTAAAAATGTAATGGAAATGTTGCGAAAGATTCTATTACCGGGAAGCGGCGCTCTATACTTTGGGGCTTTTAACGATTATTTAGATGAACTTGACCCTACTTTGCATTATACCTTTGATACTTCGTTCTTTGCAATTTGTTTCTTCAAGTATTTTAACAGATTCCGATTCACAAGGTGGAATATAAATAATTCATTAACACCCATTTTATTAAGAATTTTTGTATTCTTTTGCGTAATTTAATATCAATGAGGATCAAAATTTTGATACGGCACACACAAAAAGGCACAAAATGCATGTCTCCTGAAGAATCAATAAAAATATTTGTAAAACTGCAATACAGGAAAATTATTTTTAATCATTATGAATTTCTTACGCTGCTATGATATTCCTTAATGATTAAATCATGGACAATCCCTCTACTTAACTCAAAATGGGTTCATTCCTTTCGCGTAATGTCCTATAATACCTGCGTATTCTCTATTTAATTGTTTCATTTTCTTACTGACGAGTGACGTCATTTAGTGACAATGCATCTCAATCAAATAATAACTATGGCCTGGATAGGTTTGCTGTTCGACTTTAATCCTCTCGGTGATTCACTTTCCGAAATTGAAGAAACTGAAAAGTTCCCGGTACGAGAATGTGAAAATCTCAATGAGCTGCGCTCTTTTTCAATTAACTCTGTTAGTTTCTTAAGAGAATAGAAGATTTCTTGTTTTATTCGTTTTGGATTATTTTATGAAAATTTTATAGTAGAGGTTTTTCAAACTGTGGAATATTGAGATGTAAAATTTAAATATTTCAGTAATATAACAACTATTCTCTCTTGTCATGCTCATTTTTATTTATGCCATTTATTTTATAGGTTTCCTAAACATGTGTCATTTGGATATATTTATATAATATTAAGAGTAGCACAATGATGGAAACTTAGAATATCATGATTCATAATCCTGCCAAGTATTCCAAATCATTACCTGAATATACATGTAAACAGAAGTACTCGTCTGGATGAATATCAGTAGCCATATTGAAACTAAATCTTCAATCAATAAGAAATATGAAGAATATTAAAATGCACTTTTTTAATTCGATAATGGCATGTTTTAATGTTCACACCATACTCGTCTGGATGAATATCAGTAGCCATATTGAAACTAAATCATCAATCAATAAGAAATATGAAGAATATTAAAATGCACTTTTTTAATTCGATAATGGCATGTTGTAATGTTCACACCAACATTTTACTAAAAACAGATCTAGAAACCCCACCACATGCTGGAAAATATTTCCTATTAGGTCTCAGCTGAGTCAGGCTCACAGAACTGACTATTAGTTTAGTGATTTTGAAAAAAATGGTAAAATAAATAGTAATAACTTACGGTTTTACGTTTAGGTCCTGTAACAATGAAGATGATGCCCTTATGGCTCAATAGGTTGTGCGTTCGACTATTAACCCAATTGTATAAGTTCCCAATTTAAATTTGACAGAGGCAGTTAGACACGTTTAGCCTTAGGAACGTCCAGAGAAATCGGTATATCAGTTGCTCTGCTGGATACGTCATCAGTGAGTGGATTCCACACAGCAGGTTCTACATACTTCATGGTACATGGTACATGTACCAAGATGCTATAGTGGCGAAGGTCCGCTACATACGCGTTGTGAAAAAAATGGCTTACCCCAGACCACACTATTTGCTACATAAACATTGCCGCGTGTTTCTGCAGCGGGACGTATTGCATTTACAATCGCTAATATTTGTTATTGAGTGTTCCATGCTCTAGATAGCTATTTCTTTTTTAATCAAATTCTAGCAGAATTATTTTAATAATCCGCTTTTATTCTAATAAATCAATCAATAAATACATCCATTTCACGGAACAACTTTTGCCAGCATAATCCTACTGGAGCTTCTTAGGCTTCCCTTTAAAAAATCACTATTAATTTACTGCTTTATTCCTTTAGAAAATCTTTTTTACTCTAAAGCGTATTTAAAATGTTTATACCACTATAGGAATGATTAGTGAATTTTCAAAGAAATAAACTGCTGTCAACGAAGCTGAACAGTAGTACCTATTTATCCTGAAGCCAAACCTAATTATATTCTTCTCACTATAAATATAACGTAGGTCCTTGGACGTGAAAACACAATTCACATTTTTTGGATTGTCCACACATCTACTTTTTTCTGCTAAACTTCCGCTATCAATAGTCATATGTTTATATAATTAAGTTGGCAATGTTAACGACCGATTCTGCAATGATAATTATTTCTGCTAATGACTACGCAAAACATTCCTTGCTAACCTCTTACGGTAATTATTTTATTTCTTCATTTCTATCCCTCAAGTCATGACACTTTTATTCTGCATGTTAACCATTGTCTCTAGGTTAATAAGTGTGCCGTCATGCGATGATGTATCAGCAGGGATTCATTGAAAGCTTCCCTGTCTATTTTAGTATTCCATTCAAACATGCCGGTATATTTACCTGTTTCACATCTTCCTTATTTCAATCCCTTCTGAGAAATTCTCTTTGAATCTAGCCTCTTGTATGCATGCTTAAATTTACTTCTTTCAACAATGTATTGTATAAAACGAAAAAACAAATCCAATACATTGTTTTAAAAATTCTATTGGTACTTTCCCCTTAATGTCTCCTATTTTGTGCCACCCTAGTTAAATTTTTTCTATAAACTATGATCAACATGAAGGTCGAATGGTGAGCTTACATAAACAATGTCATTAATGCTAGAGCTTTCAAATGTACTTACCATTCAAAATTACACACACCCAGAAATTTAATTATGTTATTCAAAGATTCATGAAAATAGCCTTCAATTTCATCATAGAAATCATTGCATTTACTGATTTCTAAATCAAGTACCGAGTAACCTCTTTTTGGCACCATTCATAATCGCATTATCAACTCACTGGGCCTATAAAAAGCTAAGCATATCTGTATATTTCTAGCTAGACTTCAGTAGTGCTACTGAATGCTTCCAGTTTTCAGCATTAAACTACAAAATTGAAGAAATTAACAATTTTAATTCCCATGCTCCTAGCAACAAAAATAGCAATACTGTACATGTTCAATCTGAGAGCAATATTCATGGAAAACATAATAATTTACCAATGTATAATGAACTCAATTGGTGAAGCCTTTCTACTACGTTGATCCATATTCTTCGACGACAGTTTTACCTGCATTCTATCTAGCTTTATCAGGTTTGAAGTCCTCATTAACTGGATTTCTCCGCAGAGGACTTAACTCCAACCAAATAAACCTTATTGTATAACTTTTAAAAACTGCTCTGAAGAACAAACAAACCAATGCTAAAGCAGATATGGAATTAGATTGGTACTAGAGAACCCAGGAAACGCAACGCGAAAAATGCAGAAGAGAAGACAAGGGATCAAGACAAAAGGATGTCACACCAAAGGAAGGGAAGCATTTTAATTCCTCGCAGAACAACGACACAAGTCAAGAGTATAGAGAAACCAGCTCACCTACCCAACTATATTCAATTCGGTTTCAACACCATTCCATGCCTTTGTCTTCGAAGTTAGGCTCATAGCATCCGATTTCATGCTCTCTCATGCACAGAGCAATGCAACTGGGAATTATTTCTTTCTCTTCTGCGGTCAACCTCATGGACTCCCAATTTTTGCTGACAATGGTGATATAAGTAAGTAAGACAATGGTGGTACACAAAATTTTGAGTCAAATTGTAAAATGTTTAGGTCTCCCGGAACGGGCATGAATTTTGATTTTTTTGTCAAGAAACGTAGAATTTCAATTTTTTTTAAAACGTAAATAAAAACAAATTTTTGCTTTCAAGTACAAAAATGTAAAGTTTAAAACGTTAGTTAACAGTGGAAAAAAAATTACACCGGTCGCGTAACATTTATGCCTCCCGGATAAGCTGTAAAAAAAGTCATATTTGTGCAAAATTAAGGTCTGTTGTTGACAGTTTAATTTACTTTTATTCAACTTATTTGATTTATAAATTTCTTTTAACCATACAATTAAAAAATATTACAATCTAATATGTGTTTACTAGGCCGAAATTACCCTTTTTTAATTTAGCCTATTTTTTGAGTACGAGAAATGAAAAAAGGATTTTATTTTCAAAAGGAAAAAAATATTACAAATATTAAAGCGTTAAGCTTTTATCAGTATTTCAAAATGAATCTTGATTACATAATCTATAGATCTTGATAATTGATGAAAATTTCAGAATGTTATAGTTGTCCGTAGGGAATAGATTTATTTTTTATGTATGTGACATCTCAGTTATCAGCAACTCTCGCAACCTGTTATGTATGTGACATCTCAGTTATCAGCAACTCTCGCAACCTGTGACCAAAGTTTAGTTAGGCTGATTTTAAAGAATAATGTCCAGCAACTATATACTTGCAAAAAACCAAAAATATTAGATGGAATTGATTTTCTCCAAAAAAGTAGATATTTTATTGTTATATATAATAAAGTCTTGCTTGATGTTTTTTTCCTGGGCTGTTGCAGATGTGAAGTGATGTTTCGTTTCAAACTTTGGAAGATATTTTGTCCAGCAATAGATCTTATCTTGATCTAATGAAACGATCTCTCTCTTTGTAGCCACAAACGTGCTTAGAAGCTTCTGTAACCTCATTTACAATTCTTTCCACTGCTTGTGTGTGCGAAGGAGTTTTAAACTCCTTTCTATCGCTAGTTCCTGTTTCAACGATCAACTCTTGCTCTTGCTTGCTTAAGTTAGTTAGGAGAGGTGGTTCCGTTACTGTTGTAGACTGCCAATCAATAATAGTCCTCTGCATCAAAATTAACTTGTGGTGGTTTGAAAACCCTCTTTGCTTTAAAATCTGTTTGTCGAGCTATTTGTATTATTTTACTCGCCAGACACTTAATATTTTTTCGTGAATCAAACATCATTCCCAAAAGAAGATGTTCTGGGTGTACCATAAAAGCATTTCTCTGTAGCGTTGATTGAATAACAGCCTTAAGATCACCTTCTAACTACTTGATGCGTTGTACAATCTTGATGACATTTAATTGTAAACCATGAGGGAGCAAAAACTTTTATGACAAACTAGGCCAGTTTTTTCAACTAAGGGGTTGGATCAAGTGATGCAATATATAAGCGTAAAATTCTGTTTGCCATTGTCAGCCATCTTGCATGGGAGATGTTTCCTGGGTTTCTGCTTGCCAACTCTTTGGAGCATTCGCCTGCTAACACAGCTTGACATATATCCCAGAGATATTTCTGGTCAGTGCTCAAATCCTTAAAATCAACCTCTGGAAAAATACTATCTATTTTAATGTACTCGACAACTGGTAAATCTTCACAACTTGCTAAACGTTATCCTATTGGGCCTCTAAAAGAATTGGGCCCAGAAGTTGGACCATCAAGGGCAACCATAACTTTCCTAAGCGGCAATTCGTTCAAGTGAAGCAAACAAACCACTTCTTGTACTGGGCGTTTTAAAGCCTTTTAGAACAATGAAATTGATCCGTTTTAGACTCCAGTATTAGATGCAGTACCATCATAGCCAAGAGCTTTAATAGTTTTCTCATCATTACAGTTTTCTTTCTTGAATTTCAGTATGGATGATATTATGTCTTTCCCAGAGCCACAGGCTGAAGTTACGTGTCCAAAATATGTTGATTTTGGTTCTTCAAACAAAGATATGTGTTCTACTTGTATAGTTATCCGGACACATTTACCACAAACAATTTCTTAAGTCATTGTTTCCTCTTTTCGACTATCCAAATAACACCACAGCGACTTGCCGCAGCGTTCGGACGCAGCCGCGAGACGCACCAGTGAAACCACACCTGAGTGTATCATTCACCATTTCATAAAATAATATTTTCGCTACTTCATAATGCTGTAAAAAAATACCTACAATATAAGTAAATAATTGAAATTAATCTGAAGGATGGGTTAGAAAATTGATAAATAGGTGTATTTAGTAAAAAATGTACATTTTCATGTATATTCCGGAAGACGTAGATGTAACATGACAGATATATTTTTTTTCTACTGGTAAATAACATTCAAAACTTTAGATTTTTGTACTTGAAAACAAAAATTTGCTTTTTATTTACGTTTTAAAAAAATTGAAAATCAACGTTTTTGACAAAAAAAATCAAAATTTTGGCCGGGAGACCTAAAGATTTTTCAATTTGACTCAAACTTTTTTTGGTACATATGTGAGCACAGTGACAACTTATTATTCACTTGCAATTTTGAATAAAAAAAAAAGTTTTTCGTGATACACCCTAATTGTACATTCGTATTTCAATTGTCACCCGTAGTATCTGCCAATCCCGGCATCAATGGACATTATATGTCGTTGTGTCTGCCTACGACGTACGATACGTCATCAGTCTCATGCAAATGGCATGCGATAGGTCGCTCCACTTCGGGGATAGTGGAAGTAGCGGAGTTTCTGGATAACATCTGCAACAGAGCCGCTGCTAATACGAGTATTATTGCTACGGCTACATGTTTTGGGAGGTTCCTGGATACAGCCATAGCTCAAGGCGCGTATCCATCTGAAATTTATGTCTTTCTCAGAGACCGTAGGTAATTAAAAATAATAATAAAATGAAAGACAAATCTGGTACTCTTTGATCGTAGCCAGCTCACGAAACCATCACCACGTGTTGATATTTCGAGCGTGATATTAGGATATCACATTTTAAATAAAAGATCCATCGATAATTTCAAACGTATTTTTTTTTCAAAATGTCACGTTAATTTCGATATAATAAGTTTTTTTAAAGGCAGGTAAACAACAATTCAGTAGGATAAAACGATAGTATAACCAGTTTCTTAATTAAAATGAGGATAACGACAACATTTTATTCTGGAATAATACCGAATTGACAGTATCTATTGCATCATCTTTCTATTATTGATTAGAGTTTATTTTTTTACCCTTAAGCATCACTAATACTCATTACAAAGAAAAAAGAAAGAAAATACTCAATCAGATGATATTTAATCGGTTCCTAAGTTTTGTGGATGAGGGAAAAAGTGTTTACGTTGGGGAAATAAATTCTTTCTTTTTTTCCAGCCTTGTAAAAAAAGCTATATCTAAAACAAATATTTTTCTCCAAAATGTCAATGTATGTACAATTTTAGCTTTTCACAAATGATCACACCAATAAAATATATAATCGAAGTTTCCCCGATTGTAAAGGTAAAGATAAAGATATTTATTTTACTGCTAAAAAATACACTACAATACATTAAAAAACAGTGAATTTAGGCAACCAAGAAGTTATAATCTCATTTAGGGGTTGCCATTTAATGAATATAAAGCAATGCTCGGCAGTACATAATACGACATTAGCGTCAAACAAAAATAGCTCATTTATGACTCATCTAACATGTGTCCATATAATATGTATAAAGGTACGTGAACAACCTTCGTAAACCAATACAAAATATAATAAGAATACAATAATAGAAAACATTCATAAACAAAAATATATTAAAATAAAATTAGTAGAAAATAGAGTTACATAAACAATGAACATAATCCGTGGAACTTTTTTCGAAAAGATAATCAAGTAATAGTCTTAAAAATAAATATTACTTATAACCTTATTAAGAAATGACCAGCATCTCAATTTAAACTTAAAGACAGCTTGACTGTTACAATAGTGTAATTTTTGCCATAGCTTATCATACAGTTTTGGGGCTAAATAATTATAGAAGTGTTTATAAGCTTCAATTCTAGGTTTCAGAACAAAAGTAATTTGGTGGCATCTTAATGTTTTTGTGCTAGGATATGGTTTATTTTTGTTTCCACTGCGATTGTAAAAAATTCTCAAGACTTTATAAGCAAACAAATGTCTAATTGGGATGATTTTTAACCTTAAGAATAGCGGGAAGGGATATTCGGTCCTGGAAGTTCGTTAAATCACCCTTAGGATTTTGTTTTGTATAATCTTAATTGGTTTGACGTTAGTATAATAAGTACCTTCCCAACAAGATATTCCATATTGTATTCTTGAACTAACCAGAACAAAGTACACAGTCCTCAGAATAGAAACTGGGCATTTATATGAGAGTAGATAAAATTTTCTCAAGGAAATAATCAGCTCAGATTTCAATTTGTTAATATGTAATTTCCAATTACAATTTTTACCTAAAATGAAACCGAAGTATTTTATATGATTTATATTCTCAATTTTTAGGAAATTTATACAAACGCTTACTTTTGACGACAAGCAATGAGGACATCTGTAATAAATGTCATCTGATGGCACAAGTATACTCTTCTAGCCAAATAACATATACTTAGATTTGATACTCAGAACAAAGTTATTGCACAAAAACCAATAATTAATTCTATTCAAATTGCATTGCATCTGTAATACAACACCGGAGACAGTAGTCAACGAATAACATAATGCCGTGTCATCGGCAAAAGAAGTAAGTTTTCCATTAAATAAACCCTTGACATAAATTATTGACATAAATTAAAAACAAAATTGGTCCCAGGACGGAGCCTTGAGGCACACCACATGTAAGGGACTCCTCCTCACTAATAAATTCGCTAATTTTTACTCTTTGAGTCCTTCCCGACAGGTCGAGAAGCAGTCGTTTGAAACCCTTCTCATTCCAGCGTCCGACAGTCTAGATAACAATGTAGCATAATTAACTGAATCAAAGGCTTTGGTTATATCAATAAACCACCGGTCTTATAATTTCTGTTTAAGATCTCATATAGATCGGAACAGAATTGCAGTAGGGCATCCTCAGTAGATTTTTTTTAAAGAAACCGAATTGTGAATTACTGACATAATTTAGTTTTATTAAAAAAAAATAATAGCTTGGATTTAACTATTTTTTCCAAACTTTTAGACAAAACCGGAAGAAGAGAGATGGAACGACACTGATTAACATCATTTCGATCATCTTTTTTAAAAATTTGCACTATCAGTGCGCATTTTAATTTAACAGGTAACTTGCCCTGTTCCAAACTTAATTTAACAATATATTTTAAGATGGGAGCCACATTTTCGTTGATATCCTAAACAGTATTGATGGAAATGTTATCTAAACCCTTGATTTTATTAGAATTCAATATGTGGATTGTATTTTGAACCTCTTCAGTGGATGCCGGTGAAAAGAATATAGAGTGTTGAGAGTAGTAATTAAGAAACCAACAATTATAATCTGGAGGTAATGTATAGTAGACTGAATTAATATGGTCCGTATTTTGCTCGATGATCTTGTCGAAAAATTTACTAAACTCATTGGCAATACCTTGCGAATTAGTTATAAATTCACCATCGTCTGGGGATTTGATTTTGTCAACTATATTTCTCGCCGTTTTTGCACCTATAATATCATCCACGACTCTCTATTGCTTGGCAAAATTATTACGATTGGCTTCGAAAGTGTGCGAGAAATATTTTTCTTTTTGTTTGCGAATATCTGCATTTAATCTCGTTCTATAAGATTTGTTTTATCGGACCAAATGCTCAATATACTGCTGTTTCCTCATCTTTTTATGTAGCAAGTTTATTTTCGAAATACGTGCACGAAGGCATTTAGTTATCCATGGTTTCATTATTCTGTTACTCCTTTGTAGTTCAAATGTTACCATGGAAGTATCTATATGAGAACTGAGTTGACTTATAAATATCTCGTAAGCTAATGAAGCATCGTTTTGACGGTTCACCGCAGTCCAATCCGTGTCTCTAAGAAGATTATTGAGAGTAATAAGATCAATTTTAGATGCAATTGTTTCAGGTTTATTTAAAGAAATTTGAGGATTTATTTCAGGGAACAAACTGTTAAGTGATGGTCAGTAAGGTCAAGACAACTGGGCCACAGTGCAGAGGAAAATTATCTCTTGATCTGGCAAAACCATGATCATTGCAGGATTCACCAGAAGAAGTTATTCTAGTTGGAGCATTAATTATTTGTTCCATCCCATGGCTAGCCATTAAAATTAAGTAATCGTATACCATTTCTGTATGTTGTAAAATGCATAAGTTCATATTCCCAATGATTATTAAATTTCTTTCAGTCGATCTGTCTAATTAGATCTTCAACTCTTCTAAATATAATGCCACACGCTGGGCAAGAAGGTCTATACACGGCAACTAAAGTCAAATTCGTATTTGAATCAATATCTATAATAATAGAAGCAACATTAGCACTCATGAAATGAGGCCATTTATTGGAGCAATAAGAAAAATCTTCCAAGATGTACACTATTACTCCGCCTGCTCTATAAGTGCTATAGCAAGAAGCAAAATTTTTAAATCCCGGAAGGTGGAATGCATTTTCTTCACTGTCACCGATCCAAATTTCGGAAAATATGAACACGTGTGGTTTTACATCCAGATTTTGAAGTAAGATTACAAAAATATCAAAATTAGCCCGACGACTTCATATTTTCAGATGCACAATATTGAATTCATTAAAATGCACTGATAATAATTCATTGAATGAATCTCCAGCACTAGAATCAAGCAATTTAAAATTGAGAGAAACCTTCATGCACTTGTGCATCAGATAATTTATCATTAAAACAGAATTAAACTGAAAGTGACAAAAAGCTGGCAGACAAACTTATAACCCATCAAAATATAAATTAAACCTTGGCATACATAGGAAAATGAACATAAGTAACAGAGAACAGAATCCAGGCCAAAAAACAATGTCTTCGTAAATTAAAATGTATACTTAAAATAAATCATCAGAAGAATTGATGCATAGGACTGGATTGTTATAATTTTTACGCAGTAAAATTCTTTCATTACGTATCAATAGGTATTTATAGCCGTTTTTCTTTTTGTACTCGCGCTGTCGCAAAGAGTATTTTCCTTCCTGGGGATAAGCTGTCATTAATGTAAATAGGGGCGTTGTAATGTAAATAGGGGCGTCATTAATGTAAATAGCCTTTATTATAGCCATTATAATGTTGACCTTCAAACCAATATGGCGGGTCGAAAAAAATGACCTCATAGATGAGCAATCAGCTATCAAACAGAGAAGTTATAAGTCCATGGTTGCCAGTTTTTAGATTTGTATGTAAGATCGTACTTTCATGCAAAATGATGGAAAGTTAACGATTGATTCTGGAGACTAGTTTTCAGATGCGTTTTGGCTTAGATGTACGTCACAAAATATAAAATAACACACTTGAGCAGAGTAAAAACTGCAATAACATACACAAGAGGAGTCAAACTTGACGAAAATTATTTTATTGGTTATAAAAGTTCATATATGCATTTTAATGACGATTTTAACAAACTATAAGCCCATGCTAAAGGATCCATCTTATAAGCAAACATTTCAACTATTTTTTTCCAATCATATTTTATAGAAATTCAACCAGTTTCACATATTATTCAACCAGTTTCGTAACAAAGTTTAAGTCTTTCTTCGAAACGTCAGCACTAACCCGGACGGTCACCTGTGAAGAATTTACCTCAACTGTAAACCGGAAGAAAATCAAACCCTGCATTACTCAAGGATTCAGTACAAATAATATTACTGCGAGGACTTCATCATCTAATTGCTATCTTGGAATATATTGTTGATTATGATAATTTAGGAAATTTTACTACGGAACTATAATTTCATTGATTTAGCAGCGCCAATTCCCAATGTCACGTCTAATGAAAATGTGCCCTGACGAGATTAAAGACAATATTTTCTCAGCTGCCGCGATTAACGGCAAAGAATGTTTAGAAAACCGCAAGAGGGGAAAATAAGTTCCCTGGTCCGGATATCAAACCACGTAGGTACAGTCGTCTTTCTTAGGGAAGAGAGTCTTACCTTATTAGCTTGAGTTATTGCAAAATAATAGAAAGAAAAATTCCAAACAAATAAAATGTAGATTTAATTTTGCCTGAACGATGATAATGCGAAACTTTTCTCTCTAACGATAATTTCAACAATTGTTTAGTATTGTGTCACTATTTTTTTTACCTCACTGTACTTTAACTTAACTTTGGTATTTGGAAATACTGGCAAAGGTGTAATTATTTAAAGGTGATGTTGATTATTCTGCGAGCTTAGAAGGTTCCCCATCCATCACGAGGGTACACAAAAATGAAATTGTCTCCTCTTAGTTTTATTCCTATTTCTCCATTGCTCGGGAGTCCATGAAATATGGAAGCAAATGGTCAACAAATAGCTGTAGAGTTGTTCTTGGCCTATCACAGCATTCTCCTAATGTGGTCAGTTTATCATATGGAATTCACTATGGTACCATAAACGTCCACCATAAGAAATGTTTTGGTTGCTTTGGGATAAGATATCAAAATCTCGGTCGGAAAAATTGGGAAATTTATCATTGAAAAGTTTGTAGAAATATTACATTACGTAAATTGTAAAGGTTACTGCATTCTGGACACTGCGGATTTGACTGTGACGTATACCTCATATCTGGCCATAGATTGCCTCAAAAATCATGTAAAAGACCCCTAGAGATGAAAGGGTGGAGAGACCCTCACAGAAATAGGAATTAACCTGCTTTTAAAGTAAAACGGAAAGTAATCCACTGCATCCAACAGAAGGAGCAATGTTCATGAACACAAAATCACGTGTCAAATTGTCCATAAAACATTCCATCACTTTCTTTCTGGAATCTATAGAAAAAGCCATCCGGGCTCCATGCCGTACCATGCCATTTAAACTAATTCATTATGCCAAGAAATAAATTATATACCTATTGGTACATTTGAACGGTGCAAGGAGGATTTATGTAATTTTCATGAATATTTTTAATGGCTCATTCTACAAATATTTATTCTGTGACGGTAGAGTATTATTTTTAAATCAACCATTGGATTCATTTATATAAATTTTTTCAGGGTTGCCTAATATAAATTAATATGCTGTTTTTAGTGCTTCCTTCTGCTATAAGGTCTGCCGTTTCTTATACAGTTTTGGATATGCCATTTCCATAACACTGTCTCAAATTGTACAGCAAGTATTTTCTTCGTAATTCTAGTAATTTTATATCCAACGTTTCTAATCTTTTATGGAAAAAGAATAACTAAAAGTATTTTTTTCAGGGTATCCAAATTCCAAAGGTGGTTTCATCAACAACCTGAATATAATATTTCCTCGTCATGAAACTGCTGTTTCTCAGCCCTGCCAATTTAAGGCCTTTTTTGTCCAAGGTTTCTATTTTAAATTTGTATTCAAACAATGAGTCGTGTCAATCTTAAGTAACATACCAAAAAGATGTTGAAATGTAGTAGAAAAACGCTTTCCTTCGCGTCACTAAAAAAACTATTTAATAAAATATTTAGAAAAATAAGTCTTTGGCGCAAACATAGCAAAATACTTACTCTATAAGCTCTAATCAAAGCATTATATTAAAACAAATTAGTTTGTTAAAAAGTGGTTACACAAAATGGAATATTTTCTTATACATTTTCAAATTAATATGGTAATTGATGCATGTTAAATTATGTAATAAAATTGCTGAGATTTTTTTATGTTGGCAATATTAGAATTTATTTACAGACTTTATGGAAGGAATTTCACAGAATTAAAAAAAAAATAATTTGCGCGATTTACATTGTAAGTTATTATTTTATTCATTAAAAATAATCCAATATAAACTATTGTTAGGAAACTGATGCATAGTACTAACATGGATAGTGATTCTTGGTGGCCTTATTTATCCCTGTTCATAGAAGTACTAACGAATTGAGGTTATGAATATCTTGGATGGTTGCATATATAATAGCGTTTATTTAGATGTAAAACAATCAATTTCCGTGCGAAACGTCTGCATTAATTTATGACTAACTATTGATTTTAAAAATTACCTATGCATTGTGGAATAAAATATTTCTGCTAATTCCATGCTTTGGAGTAAATAAAAATATTTCTTCTAATGCAGTCATATTCTTTGGAACGGAATTCTTGTCAAATATTTGTCGTTCGGAACACAAAAGCAAAAAAATCAGATCATTCCGACCTAATTTCTCAGAATCGATTGGAATGATTTTTTAAGAATTTAGGAAAAAGTTTGCCCAGGCATTTTATATAGATTTTGCAAGTTTTTACCCATGGTACTTATTTTGATCGAGTCAGCAGTCAACTAAATAGAGGATTTTGGTGGAAAGTAAGTCACATTATTCTACTTTCAAAAGGTGTACAACTTAGTGGGTGCATGTGTACTTGAAAATACTCACCTTACGACGTGTCTGTTTGCATAAATGTACCAATGGAATAGTGTTTATTGATGATTTCTTGGAAGACCACTCTTTACAGAACAAATAGTTAGAGTTCCAGTATTTATGATTTTGCTACTTAATTCTCAGGTAGGTTGGCTATTAACATGCGGTGGTAAATTAATATTCGTGATATTAATACCAGTATAGCTGCAGTAGTATTACATATCAAGACTACTTTTAATATCAATGATGCAACGCGATTATGCAATCACATATAACATGTAAATGATTTAAGATTTTCACGGTGAATCTGATACATAAATGTTTCACGGGTTTTCCGCCAGGTAATAGGCTTCATATCTGCAAACGTTACGACGAGCGGCTTGTTCGTCATCATCAGGTCAAATTTTACTCGTGCGGCATTCGGAAGCCCTGATAATGACAAGTCGTTTGTCGAAACGTTGGCAGATATGAAGCCTATTACGTGGTGGGATACCCGTGAAACATTTACATTACATTTAACGTGCGTTTACTCCACATACTCAGCATCGGTGGCGGCGGGCTAACGTCCTCACCTGCCAATTCGATGGTCGCGGGATCGAACCTCGGTTTGTCCCTTATCAAGGCATAGTTGTGTGTAATCGTGAATATAAAATAAAACCAAGTAATTGGCGAAAGTTTTTTCCATAGATCTATGGTTATTATTATCTATTTACCTGCCATTCTAGCAGCGACCACTGATGTAGTATCCTTTGGTACAACGTGTAATATTAATACTTGTAATTTTCATAATATTGACACATTTAGTAATCCATAAAGCGCATTATTAGGCTCGGTTTAACCTTGGCTATAAATTATCTCCGCACGAAAACAAATACTAATACGTCCTTCCATCAATGTCACTCACGTCAACTAACCAACAGTGTGGCGTCATATTAAAAAAACCTAAACTCTCATTGTCAGTCACTTCAGGCTAACGTGAAGGGTACGTCATCTTGTGGTAAACGTCAACCAAACATTATAAAACCGGGCCTTTAATTTCATAATTGCATTGCAAACGATTTGCTGACTCCTCAAAAATTTAGAATGAATGCCGGAGGATCTACGATACTTTTAGCCTCCATCGGCATCTCTTTTTGGCAAGAGGGAAATAGTGTGGTGTGCTTCTTGCGTTATTCATGTGACATCGATTTTAAAAGTTCAGGAGGGTTGGGGGGAGGCCGCTCGGGGGATGGGCGGCCACCGCCGAATTCCCAGCCAATCGTCCGTCTCATTTCACGGTGCTAAGGTTTTATGGAGCGCTCATCGCGCGGAGTATTTTTCGCCGCTGCGGCGCGGACTGAATAACTGCCCGGTGACACCGCCCGGTATGAATAACGCACCGTGATCGATAAAAACTGTAGCTGCTCGCTGCATCGATCGCCCTCAGGCCCATGAATGTATGAAAACATTTTACATATACGCTGATGGCGCTAGTGCATAGGGCCACATTGTAATGGCGATTGATTTTCCGAATTATTTTTCATTGTAAATAATGTTTGAGCGTTATCCGGCGGTTGGTTATGCGACTGGCCCCAGGCTCATCGGAGAAACGACGGATTAAATTATTGGACGGTCTAATTATTAAACGACGGATAAATTAAGCTCCCTCCTAAAAATCCGATTCCATAAAGTGATTTCAATCTTTATATATGTTACTTTACGTGGGGTATTCACCAATCGAGTAACCTGCTCTGGACGCCATTATTCCCTGAGGTCTTTTACCATTCCATAATCTTCCGCGGGCTAATAATCGTGAAGGATGAATGTTACTAATCTCAAAAATTATGTTTTCTCTACAAGGTCCCTAATTCCCAACAGAAAAAATCGACACAGCAGTGTCTTCCTAGGCGCCAATTGACCTATTTTTATTGCTAAAAATTCCATTTATTATGAAAAGAGGCCATTGTGAGTTTATGTGAGTGCGTGTCCCGTGAAAAATTGAAATGATTACCGAGAAATTGAAATTCATGAAGATGATTACTCTGGTAATGCTGCACACTTGATACCACTACTATTGCGATACACTATGTATGAAATGAAACTATGATTCTATAACTCTGAATGAGTTAATGATGAAAAATGTTTGCAGAAGTAAACATTGTTCTGTGCTTCTGTAGAGGATTAAACTTAGCCCAGCGTATCGTAAGAGTTATTTTGGAAGGTATTTTATAAACATACTATTGCAGTCTGAGGCATAAACATAACACATTGAGGTATTCACTTCCAAAATGACTCGTTTTATGAGGAATTTTCTTTTTGTTTGGATAGCAGAAAATTCTTTAAAATATCAAAACCTTAATTTTAAGTAATTTATGTATGGGAAAAAATGTATATATTTATTTATATTTATAATTAATTAAAGAAAATATGCAGTTTGAATGAAAATAATGACCAAAATTAATTTGAGAACTAATATGAGGGAAACTACATGTTTTCAGGTAGGCAATATAAAACGTGAAACAAGCGTTATGTAGGTACTATATTACGTGAATTCTCACCATCAAGGAAAGAAAAAACAGCAACTATGTTAAATTCCACTCACGATATTTTTTAACGCACCCTATAGATTTCAGTGAATAATGCACCATAAGATAATCCAGAGCGTTGACAATAGGTTGGGAGTAACCTATGCTTGTTTTGGAATTTTGCATTATTGTCATGCCTTTGTTTGCAGACATCATAAACTACGAACTTATGTTTTTTTTAATGAGGAACGGAATTTCTTATTTCGAAGCGACATAAGATAAGGATAAGTGTATTTTCAACTTATCCTCACTTGACACTAAATCTCATCATTAAATTTCGAATCTGTGACGAAGTAAGTGGTACATATCCCTGTAACATTATTCGCACCCATTGCCAGAAACGATAAAATAAGCACGTGAGTTCCTTTCTCCGTTTCCTAAATGACAGGAAAATTTAATTTCATATTCGGAGATGAATCCATACCCGGTTGCACGTTGACGTCCCTAGGAGAAGATGGATTCGATCTGAAGCACCCTCTGAGTGTGGTCGAGAAGTAATTGAGAGAGATGATAGTGTATGGGTTAATTTATGGAGGTTTGGTAATGTCTTCTTAAAAATCTCCATTTTCTTTTTTCACCGACCTTTCATCTTTTTTTCAAAGCATCTTCAGGGTTACAGTACAATGCAAGGTATACAATTAACACCAATTATAATACTAAAAGGATAACATAGTTTACACTCATAAATTTAATACGTCAAAGGTGGGATCAAATTTCTTGCTGTGACAATGGTAACAAAAACAAATTCTTCCTCAAAGCAACAAAATCAACACAAAAAAAAAATGGAAACCCATGCTTAACTTAAAAAAAAAAAACATAGTTAGTAATAATAAAAATATTTAAGTATGAATAGTATAAAATTAACAATTCCGGATATCGTAACCTCAAATTTCGATTTAGTATTGCATATTTTACGAATACATATGCATAACATATTCGTATTGAAATTTTGGAGAACAGTACATAAAACATTATATAATAACCTTTATAGCTTTAGTTATAAAGGTTCAAATTATGATAGATTTTGCTTAAATTTTGCATATCTGCTCTAAGGTTACAAACTGAAGGAGTTTTGATTGAGATTGAGAAGGATTGAAAGTGTAAAGTGGAGTAAAAAGGGAGAAAGAAAGGGAGATGCAGAGAGATAGAGAGAGATAGAGAAATAGGGAGAAGGAGAGAGAGAGAGGCATATATAAAGAGAGGGATATAGGGAAAGAGGGAGATAGGGAGAGAGGGAGTTAGAGAGAACGATTGGTAAGTGAGTGAGAGAGGGAAGAAGGTGAATAACCAGCAAGTTTAAAGGGACTGAGGGCAGGAGAATGAGGAATGCATTGTGAGAGAGGCGGGAGTATGAATGGGCGAGGGGAATGGAGGGCTTAATCGCTTGAGGGTTGAAGAGGGAGGCTCGTAGACCAAGATGAGGACTACGCCGGACTCTCTCGCCAAGGTTGGAAGATTCATATTCTTACCTCGCTAGCTATTTGGTGAGGAGACCGACACAGTCATTTGCGCCACTCAGTTGGGTTGAGTGGCAAGTGTGAAGGAACGGTGGAGGGGAAACTGACGTCGGTATTACTCCTCGTGTACCGTAACGAAGGACTACTAACCGAAACTGTAACGAAAGACAACCTAGGGGTTCCACGGTATAACGTCCGATTCCTTGGACGGCGTATTGCACTCTTGAAGTCCTTTCCAGACCGACACCCAGTAAATATCGAACTTTCTCTGAAAAATATCCACCACTAGCGCAGTTCGAACTCAGGGCGTCAGCATGGTGAGCCAGTATTCTAGCAAACCTCTGGAACCCGATCCCCCTTTACTTAGCTTCTCCCCGCCATGGCCTATCCTCACCCTACTGCATCCCGTCCCAGATTCCTCACGGCTCGTTCAGCCTTCCTCTCGGTCTCTCTTCCCCTTGAGACGGTCGAATGCAGGGATCCCCCATTTCCTCTCCCCCTCCACTCATCCCCCCCTCCTTCCACTCACAGACGTAGCGAAACGGGACAAAGGGAAGGTGAGGGTGAGTCCATGAGGAGACGATTAGAATAAGATGGCGAGAGTGGTGGTGTAGGGGGAACGGAGGGGTTGAAACCGGTTCCCATGGTTTCCTTCCCACTCGAGTCCACCCTCGGCCCTTTATCCGCCACTGGACCCAACCTCCTCCTCCTCCTCATATTCCTCTCCTCTCTCACACTATCCCCATCCTTCATTTCCCCAACCACCTCGCCCGTTCCCCTCAATCTTAAACTCTTCCATCACTTTATCTTTCCCACACTCCTCCACCGCCAAGTCGTCAACACCGGCCACCTCTCTCATCTCGCGAATTCCCCAGGACCACATTCTCTTTTAACTCTCATACCATTTTTCTCCAGCCTCGTGGAGGGTTGAGCAATGAATCCCAGTGCAAGTAAGTACGTCACCTCCCTAAATCTCCCCCCTCCTCCCTTTCTTTCCCCCCCCATACCTCTCCTCCTCTTCATCCATCTCTTGGATGTCGCCCCTCAGTCAAGTGCTTATCTCTCGCTAGTAAAGAACTTATCTTCTCCTCATAAACTCCCATTGCTTTGAGATTTTTTTCTCTTTTCCTCGCATGGGGTCGTTTTTACGAGCACCTTGATCGAACTCCGAAGACCGCTCCCGTCTCCCCGACCTTAGAATCGCTTATTTTTTTGCAAGTGCCTTTTTACCGGTATATGGCTTTAGTAATGGTCATTTCAGAGCGTGAAACTGAATGCCGTGGTTTCTTTTGCCTGCAGATGGTGCCTCAACTGCTCTTACGAATCGAGATGCATATTCCGTCAGGTTGTCCTTTTAGATCCACGGCTGCTCCAAGATTCCATTTTGCTTTGAGGATTTTTCCGAAAGCAAGGCATCATGTTATGTATGCATGTTGGAAAGTACTAGAAGAATATTGCCCTGTATTCGCTAAGTTTTACTCAATAAAACATAAGAGGGATAGATTTGGTCACATATTCTTTAATTCTATGAGGATATTTTCATTACTATTTCTCCTCTCCCGAAATACCTGATGTTCTCTTCAATTGCTCTCCCGATTAAGGTACCGTGATATTTTCAAATTGAAATTACAGATAATCACGACTTCTTCTAAATAACTATGAAAAATTATATTTACAGGAACTTTCATAATATAAAAATCTCCGTTACACTTTGGGCTTTGCCACCAATTTTGCTGTTACTGAATTGGCTTATCTTATGATGCAGCGCTTAAGTATAGCTTTAGTATGCTAAACGTTATTTGAGAGCATCCCGTAATTAATGTTTAGCCTCGCCTCCCGTAGAATCCTCCCCTTTTAAACATAACATACGTGGCGCTGAGATTCCGAAATTACCTTTTGAGAAAATGGATAACTTTGATAATATTATCTTATGTTTCTCAATTATGGGGAATGGCATGTTTGGCAAACGTGCGTAATAAAATATTCCACGTTGTCTTTGTAATAGGAATGCTAAAATTGTTCTCATATACTTGGAACTTTTAATGTGATGTGTAACTAAGTGATTCTTCATTGTAGCTACGGAATGAGAAAGATTAATACCTTTTGATTCCTGTAGTTAATAGATGTCGCGAGTAATGCGGCTAATTCGTGGTTTTTAATAACATGCATAGCCAGAATATCTAAATGACTTTATGGATCTTATGAATAAACTAGTCTCATGTTTACCACAGTCTAAAGGAAAATTAATCAATGTAATGTATTTCAATATTAAGTCTTATAGTTACTTAAAATTGAATTATGACAACAAGGGCTGTTTTGTATCACTCCAACATGAGAATATCAATATTTAATAAAATATAGGTACTGAATAATTCACGTTGAACAGTTATTAACATAATAAATGTTGGGAAAAACAAATAGAATTATGTTAATTTTCCCACGAGCAACTCTCTATAACGAGTTATCCATAGAGTTAAATGGAAAAATAAAGTTTTTGGCTTTAATGACTCTGCCATTTTGGGAAACAAATGGGGTCAACCCAGGTAACATTATCATTGAATTAACGAAAAAATGGCAAAATTCTCGAAACGTTCTGTTAATTCGTTTAACGCATGAGTAATGTCAACAGAAATTTAAGTCTTTATTAAAATAAATTTTAGAAATACCTGAATTTAAGATAAGAATATATGATCATTTTAATTTAACTATTAAATAATTTATTTTTGACCGTTTTTTTTTAGAGAAATGAAATGCAACAGTATACGTTTTATTAAGCGTTAGTTTTATTTATACAAGTTTATAACACGAGTTGTATGTTTTTGAAACATGCATTGTAAAATATCACTGGAAGTTTGTATAATATATTAAACATTTCATGCTTTCAGTCAAAATACGCTATCGAAAACTTATGTACACATATAAGATGGTCATCTGCCATGGACATCAGCAAAGATCGTTGATTTAGGAAATAATTCAATTTTTTTTGTTTTTGGAGATCCACCACTTTGTGAGATTCAATATTATTTTATCCTCAAATCTAATCCAAATTTCTCATGATACTATCCTGTACTGGATTTATGCATCGATAAAACCATGAGTTGAGTGCAAAATTTGTCCCGAAAATGTGTTCATTATCCAAAATCTGCACTCTACCTAAAAGAATCGTAGCTTGTCTGAAGAAGTCAAGAGAGAGGCATAAGGAGGGTTATTGCGTACGTTGTCCATGATCAGTAACTATGGCTAATCAATGATATCTGGTCACAATAATATCATTGGGCCATTGTGGTTCTTAAAAATGGAACCTATACAGTTACATTTTATTTTGCCTCCTTTTGAGGATTTTGCGATAATGTGAAATACATGGTCGTTAACTGTTTCATTTCTCGCAGTGCTACAGCTTTTGTGGATAGTGCCTCACTTCATAATCATGCATAATTCCTAATTTTACACATTTCCCCAATCTCATTTGACGTATGTGATTTCTCCGTAACCAATTGTGTTTGCTCGCGATACTGATTCATCAGTTCGTCGGATCCATCAACTTCGGACCATGTTTCTCTACCAGCTCTTGGATATCATCCTCTGGAGCATTATCCGTTGCCAACAAAACTATGAGTGGTAAATTTCTTTCTGAAAATTATCTTCACTTCAGGACCAAAACCTCGATGGTTCAGTCAATGAATAGAGTACGAGTGGCCCAAGATTTGCTTCTATACCTCTACATAATATTAAACTGGGTCTTCTGCACTTTGCATTTCTTGATGGCTCGTGGACTCTCGGAGTAATGCATGGGTAGGGGCTTGACATTGAAATCTCCGACTCCATTACCACCTAATATAAGAGTTAAACTGTATTTTATAGGCTTGTGAACGAGGAATATATGTTATTTTTCAGTAAGAAAGCCTTCTTTGGTATATCTGTCCAAAAACATACATTGCTGTCTTATTGCAGTTCAAAACTTGCTCTGGCAGATAAAATTCAGAAAATTTGAGCTTTTAGAGCTCAGCATCCAACGCCTCAGTTTTCCTAGTGTCTAAACTCAATATGTGTCACTTCTCCTATTAAAATCAAACCATTTCCTGTTCATCTTCAAGCCTTCTTCATTTTCAATTGACGCACCTGTGAGTTTATTTGCAAGATTGACGTGCAAGGTCTGATATAAATACTACCATACTGATGCTGTAACTTTAGCTGTATACCAAATATTCATAATAGTGATAGTCAACTTTAAACAAGGACGCCATTGAGTTCCCTCCACTGCTCAAAATATTTCTGCTTTTCTATTTTCTATCACTTTCCGTCAAGCTGCGCAGGAGCTCATGGCTCACAAATGCATTCATGGGAATATGGATTTTCAAGGATTGTGATTTTTTTTACTGGCCAAAACTTGCCAGAATGGTAGCGTATTGTGGGTAGGCGCATTTTCCTGGTGTAGATTCACCCATTATTCCATAACACAGTGTTTCTTTCGAGTATGTTCACGTAATTTTTCCAAAACTTGATAAAATTATTGCTGTTTCGATCTATGAGTACCTTTTCAACTTATTGGATTAGAAAGGGTACAACTGGGAACCCATTTGACCACTGTGTACGCATTGCCGTCGAATTTTGATGATCGTGGTCGACCTGGATGGTCGTCATTTTTCAAGGGGTCCCTGCCACCTAAAAATCTCTCATGCCATTCAAAAACGCCTGCATGTGACAAAAATGTATTCTCATATGCTTCTATCAACATTTGGTAAGTCTCTGTTACCGAATTTTAAGTTTCACGAGAAACCTGATGTTAAGGTACTGATCACTTTTCGCATCCGACATTTTCCAGTGAAGCGCAGAAACACGAAAGAATTCAACTACTCTTCCACTGTGACTGAGTAAACCTAGGGAGTTACCGCGAAAGGATAAAGTTAAGGTCAATTATTGCACGTGCAGTACAGCACGAATATTGTTATGTTGTTGAAAATTCACGTTATTGTTGTGTCTGACCTCTTACATCTAGGTTTGAAAAGACTGGTAATTTATACTGGCGTGTTAGAGTAATAATGGCTGAGTAACAAATTTACCTTTGCGTTTTCCTTAATAATAATTAATAATAAAAGTATCTTTGGGATTGTGAATTTATATCAAAAGGTCTACGCTCAGTTGTGGTGAGTAGAGTGAGTGACCGTTTACTCTTCATCATATTCCTTCAATGCCAGCCCCAAAGATGAAGATGTTTCATTTTATCGAGTAAAAATGAGGCGTGGATTCTGTCTGAACACAAATTGAATGCCAAAGGTTCAGCTCTACAACTTGCACTTCTTTTCGGATTATACCAGCATATCAAGCATAGCACGTCATAGGGTCGGTAATGCCTTCAGTTGTGATCACGTGGCTATCTACGGACTGATCGAGTACATAGCACTCGTATGGTAACAGCTCAGTCGTAATGGAAGACATAATTTATGTCAATATTTTTGCGAAATCTCGCATTGCGAAACATTGGTATACCATGTCAATCGCAAATCAAAAGTTTTACTGATTAAGTTTCCTGAGGCAGGAAAAATGAGGTATACATTAAATTACAAGGGAAGGAAACAACGACAGATGTATATTACTTACGACGCAATTCGTATGGTCATAAATTTCAGTAGGAAAAAACATAGAATTGCTCTAAGAGTGTATATTTTTTTCAACTGCTATTAGTAATTGCGGCCATTAATGAGTAGAGATTAAAGGTAGTTTGGAGGGGAGAAGGGGAAGTTTTTAAGAGACGTCGATAGAACTATTTCCTGCAAGAAAATGCCCAGGAAGAATATTTCTAGAGAAGCATTGCGTACAAAATTACTTTTAATTTAAAAAATGCATACCACTGCACAATACTGGAAAGCACTGGTAAATGGAGTTAGGAGAAAAATATTTGTAAGCTCACATATTTATGGTCAGTCAGTCCTATCATCTTCAGAAAATAATTATTTTCTCTTTTACCATATTTGTTCAATGAAGATTTTTATGGGAATATATTTATTTAAAAAATTCCAACTAACTTAAAAAAGAAAAATAACTCTACGCACTAGCCAAATTCACCTGTGCTTGACAAAAAGTAAAATGATAAAATAAACAAAAGAAGGCGAGTTGGTAGCGGAAATGATAGAGGATAATTGGAAGAATTGGAATTAGCTGAACGTACCCTATATGTGAGCAACTTTGCTGGTAGATGTAATCAATACTTGCCATTACTAACATCTGCCCAAGCCCTGAATTACTAAACGTGGTATCGAAATTATGATTGTGATTGAATTGCTCCTCAATACTTACGATATACTAGTTTAACCTCGACCAAGTGTACTTAACAAAATCTGTTAAGAACATATTTTTTTCTCATTATGCTTATGATATCGACGGCTAATGTTGACTTGATAATTGAGTAACGCCTAGACACGCTGCAATAGGAATTTTTAAAATGTTTGGTCCATATCGCGGGATTTTCGTGCTCTGAAACCTGCGGAAATTACTTTTAACTTTCATATTTTAGTAATTCAGCATGATAAAATTTAAATTTTATCACATACAATCACTAGTTTGAAATTTGGAGGTAATGTAGTTGGGCAAGTTCCGGTGAGCAGCCTTTGATCAGAAGCAAAATTAGGGTACAATAATGATCGCCCTTATATGCAAGGTTATGAATGGTGTGTGATTTCTTCAGCATATTTCCTTCAATGAGTTTTCTCAATTACGCCGTGAGAATGATTGTGTAACATATTTTAGACACGTATGATCAGTGAGGAAAAAAGCTGCTTTTCACAAATTTCGCAAAAAATCGGGGTTTCAGTTCCGTCTGAATACCGTCCTCATCATACGAAATATTATAACACCATATCGAAAAATTTTATCGTATACACTTTTATTTCCTTGCTTAAGCTCGTATCAACCACTCTAGCAAAGTAGAGAAGTATCCATAGCCGAATTACCGAACTTTTTCAAAAGGATAACGCGGGCCAGTACAGTCTCAGTGTAAGCGTGAAGCTTCAGATTATTTAAAAAAATACATACATAAAATAACAAATATAGATAATTTAGTCAGTATTTTAGTTGGGGCATTTCACATCACAAATTTAAGTCGTATTGCTATTTACTCTGCTGGATAGGAAGTTGTGTAGCGTATGTAGTGAAAAACGTCCACTTGGTGAGTATTCACCAATTAACTCTCGTCAAAAGACTGAAGTAGCACTACTCACTCAGTGATTCAACCCGAAGGTTGGTTTGGTAGGAAGGATATTTGACGGTACGGCTCACCCCAGACTAACCCACTGGCGTGTGAATTTCACACATTCAGGGTAGGGGGGCCCTGGACCACCTCTCACTCCGAGGATTTTATGTTCGGGGCGTCCAAAGGCTTCACCTTGATTTGAACCCGGGACCCTTCGATCAGTAGCCAAGTGCTCTACCCACTAGGCCACCACGGTCCCCCTAAGTAGCACTAAACAGGCCTTAATTGCATATATATATTAGGGTGTCCCTTATTAAAAATTTTTTTGCAAATGTTTTCGGGCTCACCCCCTAAATATTTTCCATTAGGTCAGGTCCAAAAACAAAATTTCATCTCAATAGGCCAATATTAACCCTTGCCGACTTGAGCGCAAAGTTTGAATGTTAGGAATTATAGGTTTTTGTAGTTTTAATTCTGTGCAAAAGTTATTGATACATGTTTAATACGTAACTTTATATTACAATTTAATACATCTTCACTCTTTAGACTGCATTATGGTAATAAGAACTTAGAAGATGCAATTTTCCACAGACAAAAATTTTTATTCGACTCATATTTCGATGCACTGCATCATCATGCAGTGCATCTAAACCCGGGTCGAATTAAAATTTTTAACCGTGGAAAATTGCTTTTTATAAGCTCTTATTATGTTCATATTCCATAACATCTCGCCTGATTCCTCCCGTTTCCTGCAATATGGTTTTTAATTTATTTTATGGTTCTTGTGGATACTTTCTTTTAAGTGTTTCTTTCTTGTAATTAGGGTACAGTATACGACTTTTTGAACACCCACAATTTGATTTTTCTCCTCATCTACAGTCAGTAGTCTATAAAAATCTTGTATACATTTAATACACCTTTCAGCACGGTCATTCACAGCTGTTAACTCCATAACTATCCTTTGAGCTTCTACATATCAAGTGTTGCTCATCAATGCCGAAGGACATTCTTGAATAAAACTAGTGTCCATATTCAGGCAAGAGAACATATCTCTGCTTTTGGTTGACCTAAAGTCGTCCATTGTTTTCACCGAAATGAAGATAAGATTAGGAGATGTATGTATACTAAAGAATAAAAAATTAAAGAATGCCTATCAGGATAAAATTAAACTTACTATATAATTGTATATCCAATTCTCCACAAAGAGGAATTTATCTCTTTTACATGTGTTGATTCTCTCTGTCTAAATTTGCCTCCATTTTGATTTTGATTTATATGTCTACTTCACCATCAAAGAGCGATAGGACAGACAACTCTTCTGATAAATACCACATATGGTGACTAAATTTCTTTAGAGCTGCTTTTGAAAGTGTGGAATCTATTCTTTCATATGGTTTTAGAACTTTTAAGAAGCAGGGATCTTGATAAGGAGCTTTTACAGCTGCACTGCACTGAAGCCACGGTTTGACATAAATAGTTGCAATGAATAGAGAGACATCTTATAACGCATTTTTATTTGCACTGGATAGTTTAAGTTGCAATATTAGCAGAAATATTTTTAAAACAAAAAATGAAATAAATAAAATTTTTCTCCCAAAAACATTAGAGAGAGCTCTATGAATTCACGATAATCACTGCTTAGTGTTGGTTTATCTAATTAATTTTCATTAAAGTCTAACATTTCTCTAATTTTCGACTCACTAAAAACATTTCCACATTCTCTTTGGCACTTTGAAAGTTATTGGAATTGACACTTTCCCAGCTTTCCCTAAAATGTTTACAAAGTGGTATGTCAGGACTGCTTGTTACATCACATACTTTACATGCAAATACACAGCGCTCAAATACAAGTTCATATATGTGATGATGGCATGGAAAAAAACTACAATTCCCTGAACACTTTTTATTCAAGTAAGACGAATGTACCATTAAAACGTCCAGATTTTAATGCAGTTGTGTCACAGCAGAGAATTTGCACAGTGTCTTCTATACCCCAATACCTTAATGCATTCCAAACAGCGTTGGGTTCCTCTTTACCAGGAGATTTTTGTTATTTTGGAACCCAGATGAACTGCTTACTGTCCCCAAATGTAACAACAATTGGAAGACATTATTCATTTTGGTCGCTGAAATTTAATGCAGGCAACAGTTTTCCATCCCATTGAACAGTAAGAATTGTAGGTATATCATTCTTGAAAGCAGATTTAATTGTTTCAGAACGTTCTCTTCTCTTCTTCTGTCTGATTCGATGAATAGGAGATTTATTAAAAGTCCTTCGGTATTGTGACCAAGTGCCTCTGCTTTACCAAGAAGGATGTATACAGATTCTCTTACTCAGCTGGCATCTATCCAAAGCAGTCACTAATTTCTTATAAAGTGTGATCAAAACTTTCGTGCCATGCCTTGCAGCATTCTGCATTGATGTACTCTCAGAAGTCTCTCCTAAAAGTTTACCAACGTTGATTTCATCGGAACTTGGATGTGCGTTATCTGAATCTTCAGATGATGAAGAAGGAGGAACAGCAGAAGATGTAGATGCTGCACACTGCTTTTCTCTACTTCTAATTTTCTTTTCATCGCCCTTTCTTCTTTATCCGCGAGTTTGTGGTCTACTCCTGCATGGTAGCTTTTACGTCCTGGTTCTCGCTGCCGAAGTAAAAGCATCCTGTCTACTTCCAACTTGATCATTTGAAGAGCATTGGCATGTGCAATATCAAATAGGTTGTCCAAATTATTTCCTCCTCTCCTATTTAATTAACTCCTCTTCACGATGCTTAAAACTATTTTCACACTTATTTGCGTATTTTTGCCATTTTTTCCACTCCGAATGCAAGTTAATTAGTATTTGTAGTAAACAATGCTGAATATCTCTTGTCGGAATTTATGTTTTCTCCCAAAATATAATGCACTTACGAATCACAAGATTAGAAATTACACTGACAGTTAATTTTACCTCCCGTATGTTACAAAATAAAACTTGAAGCACTTGTCTATTAGATGGCAATTTGTGTCCAGTTATTTGCTGCATAATATCTCCTATTAAAAACAGACTTTTCCTGGCTGTGGGCAATTGATGTGAAATTATGTTCGATGAGCTGCCGAAAACACGTGTGTCACGATGGATAACAAATAAAGAACTCACGTCAATGCATGTAGTGACAGGCTGAGGCCTGGCTCAGCGCTTGGTGGAAAGTCCGGACTTTTCTTCATTCGAGATCGCGCTCAAGTCGGCACGGGTTAGAATGCTCCGATCTCAACAATATTTTGTATAGGCATGTTTTAGAGTCATTCGAACAAAATTGGAGGGTGAGAGTTCAAAAATTTCTGAGTCGGAAAATAAGGGACACCCTAATATATATATATCATTGATATCGGACGTTAATCGGTTTATCGACTTTTTTCACTTGAATGCATTTCAAAAATTTACTTCATCTTGATCATTGACCACACCTGAACTGTGGCAGGTTAGTGGAAAATAGACAATCATAATAAATTTTGTTAAATAGGGAAAATATATTTAGTACAAATCTATGAGATATATGGGATTAGAGGTTAACAATTAAAAGTCAGTACTCGTAAGCCTCAACTATTGCAGTCCAATTCTGATAATTTTGTCGGATAATGTGACTTTATTAGGCATAAATATATTTAGAAGATTCATAAACGTATTCAAAGAAATTTCTCAAGCATATATTTGTTTATAAATCCTATTACAACTTCTAAAATATTCGATCAGTCATTTTGAAGCAAGTTATGTAAAACATATGTATTTGTCCATGAATAAATGCGTTTGACCCTCCTTGTATTTTCTCTGCATTTTTAATATTAGGAAAATACACTAATGGCCAAGCGGTACTTCCTTGGAGATACTAATCATTACCATTTCATCAAACTGTTTGCCTTCCTGAGACATATTCCTTTAGTTAACCTCTGGTTTTCCTACGCGAACTGTAACATCGTGCATACTGTATCAATTATTTCAGAGAATTAGGATATCCTTCTCATGAAACCTTCAGAAAAGACTTCTTGATTCATTAATAGTAACTAAGTGATTATCCTTTCAATTATTCTTTGATCAAACAAGGTATTAGTGAATACCCTGATCGCTGAAACTAAGGTTTACATCCTAAATAAATACTTATATTGAGGTTGTATTCATTTTATAGGTTATATAAAATACTATATTAATTTTTAATATTATTAATTATTTATTAGTACTATATGATTTTATCTAAAACTAAAATTTATAATTTTAGTATAATTAAAGTATTTTACTTAATCATGAATTCAAACATAAATAACTTCTCCAAAATGAAGGTTATCACGCTCAAGTTTACCTCTATTTAGACATACTCGCCGCTATTAAACACGCTCGTTTTCAATTTAAACTTACTTGAAATTTAAATAAATATCTATTTTATGTTGCGTATATATGCGGATAAAGAATAAGAGTCAATGACAATTACCTAAGACGGTGGGTAAGAAACAGAGATAATCTGAACTATAATTAACTTCAAAAAGTACATAACTTCTGATTAAATTAGTTCATAAGATAACCGATACTTATTTTATCCACGTTGGCTGGTCAGTTCCCACGATGATGATCTTAAGATAATTTTAGTCGATTTAAGCTGAATTAATCAAATTTATTGCCGATAATTTAAGTTCACACAGTATTTATTTATCTTAAATTCCTAACTCAAATCGTTAGTTTCAAGCCTACAACTAACACTGTTTTCCTCTTATTTTGTCGCGAATATTGTAATTAGTGCCCAGTTAAATTGCATATTTTTGTCCTTAGTTTCAGGATGCGACGGAATTATCGCCTGTCACTCTGAAATTCGCTTAATCTGATATTTTCAAGTAATCTAATCTTGGAGCTCTCCGTAACCCTCTAATAGCTAGCAGTCTGGTCCCTCTATCAACATCTATAAAAAGTTTTACATTGTTTCGTCGTTCGTAGAAATTGTGACGATACGGGTGGTTCCACAATGCATTTTGTTTACATCGAGAATTTTTAATATTTCTATGCAGGGTACTCGTATGCATATGAGACGTGGCTGATTTAGGGTAAAAGGTCAAATATCTTGTTTATGTTTTCATCCGAGGGCCACACTACTATTCCTATGATAAATCCTAGATTAAATATTGTGCCACCGCAACTGCCTAGTGTTTTACTCATGCTAGGTCTAAAACTACGAAGATTTCCCGGTATTTGCGCTCATGTGAAACCTTATTCCCCTCACTAGATCTGGTGTTATTTCTAGCGGAAAATGTGTACTGTAGTGCATTCAAAAATACATATTTAGTCCAAACACCCACTACTCAGCGATAACTTAACGCACCTGGAGGTAACGTTGTCAAGAACCGATGAGAAAAATCCTGTGTCCGTATCTGAGGCAATTTCTCGGTAGATGACGGCTCCATCAGAAAATTGTAATTTTGCAGTTCACTCCATAGCCATTGTCGTTTTTATATATTTCTATCAGAAATGTCCGTTGATTCTCAACGGGAGAGAAGAAAGTTGAAATTGTTTTTTTTAACAGTAAAACTAAAAAAGTATTCCAGTTTCACGAGGGTCGCTTGGGGAAAAAGGCTATAAGCTTCAAGCATATTTTCTCATAAGTGAGTTTTAGTGAGATTTTTTCCAGTACCCATAGCGACCGAATTCGAATTTTTATTTGGAATACGTATTTGAAATATATATGTGAAATGTATATTTGAAATGTGTGTGTGAAATGTATACTTGAAATGTATATGAATTCAGATCCACACGCAAAATTTCAAGGTAAATGGCCCATTGCTTCTTTCATTCCGATTAAATAGAAAGCCATGGTTTGGGAACTTAGTAGGTATTGGAACCCAACCATCCCTACTTTAGGGATACAGTCCCTAATAGATCAGCGCTTAATAGGTGTGGTACGTAGTGCTTTAGCAGTAAACTAATTTGTACTTAGCAAGCAATATACGACGCTTACCTATGAAGCCTAAATATATGAATCAGTGTGACGTGCTACATTCAGATAGTATGTAAAACTGTGAAGTCGGAGAGGTTGGGGTACAAAACACCCAAACTAAAATCTCACTGAAATAAGTCCTTTGATTAAATGTAGGCCATAAAAGGAGGCTTGGGCAAAATGCATCGTTCATAGCCATTGCTTAGCTTGCCAAGAAAATATACTATTTTTGAAATCGGAGGTATATTGACAATGCTGGAATTGAAAACGTAATTTTTAGGCATAAGGGGAGCGTTTAACATAATCGATTGCGGAACTCCAGTATTTTATTTTTTCTGTCATCCGATAGTGAAACTTGCACCCCTTTATGTTGATTGTAAGTAACATAAAAAATAAAAAATAAAACTGATTCCATTACTTTTATCATAGGATCTAGTCCCCGTTTTAGGGACCTTGTGGATCTGAGGTTTTTCTCATATAGCCTATTTCACTCCTTAGTTTCTACGCTAGAATCCCAATTCATCGTTAATCTGAATAAAAAATTGCTGTTGTTTTATACTACTGACCAATTGCCAGCATGATTATCATTCATTTAACCTCATTCTATGTCTCTGTCTTACCTAGGAGTGTCCAAAATTAATTTCCTATTGCTCAGAATATGTTTTTCTTATCGCAAAAGCTGCTCAATATTCCAAGTTGATCCATTATGGGCTTCTTATACTAATCCTGTATACATATATATGAAAACCTAATGGTGTAAGTCTGTTTGTCTGTTACTTAATCACGCAAAAACGGCTAAACCAATTATTTGACGATTTTGAATGTGGGCAATTAACTGCACTGGAGCAAACATAGGCTATATTTAAATTTACTCAGGGCTCAAAGGACCGCAAAGCGCGCCCCTAGATTTTAATCTCATGAGAAAAGCAATGGAATCAGTTCAGAGGTTGATTTTCATTATTCTTTAAATTAATTGCATTCATAATCAATTGTTGAAATTTTCACTGTCGGTTGGCTGAAAGAACGAAGTGTTTAATTCTTGCATTCCATTTTGTTTTAAGTCTGCTTTAAAATTAGGTTTTCAATTATAAAATCCCTTGGCAACCTGAGCGATGGCTATGAATGTAAATTATCGCCCGAATATATTATGGCTTATATTATATTTGGAATAAGTAATTAAAGCAAATTTCAGTTGTATTTTCGTTTGGGTATTTTTACCCCAAATATGTGTGCCTAATCGCTTTTACAGAATACATTTAGCATGTCATATTGATTCTTATAATTAGGATCAATCAGTATGCGTAGTTACTCGCTTACAAAGAAGAGGTTGGCACGCTGCTAGAGACCTACGTATTTCCTCCGTCATCCTTATTGAATGGGTTGAATGTGTCTCAATATTCTTATATTAATTTAGTTTAGTTTATTTTTAATTCTTTTATTTTTTGTATTTCATTTCATGGCCTATGTTGTTCACACATATATAATCTAAGGAAGTTTGGATCATGTTTGTTGAGGCTTTCGTGGCAACTTAAATATTTCACTTATAATTCACATTCGTCCAGCAAATCATCAGGTAGAAGTATATTTTTAAAATATGCATTTAGGTATATTACAAAGTACATATACGTACCTGATATGTGCAATCATGCCTGAAACATGCTTTCAATACAGTTTGTGACCTAAATATTTGAGAAAAATGAAAACAATTCAAACTTTGTGAGCTTGGGAAATCAGCTTATAGATTTATTTACCCTTTGAATACAGAGTAAATGCCGTATAAGTATGGCAAACAATACTCCATAATTTTAGTGGATTTCCGTGTTCTCGATGACTCTTTTATAACGTTAAAAATGAAAAAGCACTCCCGTAGGAGCATCATAAGAAAGTCTTGGAAAGACATTGGATCTACTTCAGACCAAATACAGCGTAATAACCTCAGACGGACTGTTGTGTACTTAAGCTTCTACCAATATTTGAAAAGTTTTTGGGAGCACAGTTAAAGTTTTAATTAAGTAATTCACGTTCAGAATCGCAACTATCTGGTTACAGGTACTTTAAAAGGGTTGGAAGAAATGTGGAAACTAATTGTGATTCTGAAATTAGTCCTAATAATGCTGAGAATCTGCATAAATAATTTCTGGAAATTTTCTGCGTCAAAGTCAGTCAATAGTCTTGTGCTAGAGAAATGATTTTCTTTGTTTATCTACGCTTGGATTCACTGTTTGGATCCGCTAAAGGTCATTTTAAATGATAAATTTGATTAGAACATTGCTTCCAAAGTCATTATATATCAGGATGCCCGTTTAAATATATTATGTATCAAACAAGTGAGCGAAGTAGGAAGATAATCTGAAATAAATTTCAATTAAAAAAACATGGTGATTTTTTCTTTACTTTTGGCATGAATCGTAGCTGGGTAAATTATTAACTATTTATATTAATCTGATAATTTCCTTATAATCATCTGCCATGACTATTATATGTCGGATGTGAAAATGGTAGAGACAATTTATTTCATACGTACCTTCTTTTGTGAGAACCATCTCGATGGTCACTTGAGCGGGCAAGACATTTCTTCTCCGTTGCAGGAGTCGCCCTATAATCGAAGCAGGGGTGATTCTATGTCAGCTTCTGTCAAAGAGCTGCAAATTAATTAATTAGCCTTTATTCATACTTACCTGAACATGTACCCAACATGTTATTATCTTACATAGTATTCTAGATAAAATAAAATTAAAAGTATGATTCTAGAACGAAAAGCCTTGGTTAATATATTTTTCCTTCTAATTTTTTGATCTATTACCTTGCCATTTGAAGAGAAAATTAAAGGAAAAACACCTTTCTTTTTGCATCTCGAAGAAAAACCACGAATAAAATGGTAGATAGAGTAATGCACTCACTATCATTTTGAAACTCTCAATAAAAAAGCTTAAGAGACTTTGAGAAGAAAAACAAGTTTATTGTGCATCAAGCAGGGCTACATCGCAGAAAAGAAGCCTATTGCAAGATTCACCTGTTTTTCTCAGTGGCTTATACCTATCGTACATGCCAATAAAAAAGTAATCATATAAAAGTGTTTAGACAGTCCTTTAAGTAGTGTTTTAGGTACCTTATGTAACACTTCAATAGATATCTTAGTGCCACAAAGATAAAAGAATAGACCATTTTGATCCAGTTCAGGAACGTAATTTTGCATACATTTAGTATAATGAGCTTTCCTGCTAATCCATTATGTGTCTAAGAGAGATTGCGAACTAGCCAAAAACACATTCTTACAGCACATTGCGATTTGGTTAAGACAATTCGGTCTGCGGGAGTATAAGGTGATGCAATGCCAACACAGCTGTTTTACTCCTCAATGCAATAGGTATGGTAGTCATTTATGCATCAGCAAGCCATTCACACAAAATGAATTCTATAAATAGGCTGGTCTTTGAAGATATTGCAATAATGAAGGAAGAGTATTTATATTTGCAAATTATTTTCCGAGGTGTAAGCCAGTTTCGATAAAAATGATTGGAATATAAAACAGATTCAGTGAGAAATTAGGAGAAATCCATTTAATTTACAATATTGGCTCTAGAGTGTTCCTTTTTTTAGTGGAGTATCCGCAAACTACCTGAAAAAAGTAGAATTTATATGATTTTTTTTACAGGTGAGTACATTTTTTGAGACTAAAATTTGTATAATATGAAGCATTTACTCTTCAATTACTTGGTTTTGTGTATCTTAAAGACAAAGCATCATCATAGTGTCAACACAATTCTAACAGTTGAACTTTTGAGAGTGCAAACAAGCATATATCGGCACGCTGAGCTTACTGCACTGCCGCTCAACCGCTGCCAACAATGGCTAAAAGTTCTTGAAAGAGGTGCATCGCTTAGCATGGGAAGGGCGACGTGGGACGATCGGTTAGCACCTTGGAAGCGTCAAATGAAAATTCGACTTCGATTAACCGACTCGATCGCCGGTCCCGTTTCTGTTCCGTTACACGAGCGGTGGATGACCATGATGATAATCATGACGACTATCTATCTGGCTGCTCTCCTCGTTCGCTCGCGGCTCACAAGTCTTCCGTTCGGAAACACCCGCGCCAACTTCTGACTCTTCATATCGACTCTTCCACGCGCACTCCCTCTCTTGTTCCGACCCTCCCACCCCACCTCCCATTCCTCTCTTCCCGCCTCCCCCTCCCCCGTCCTCGTTATTACCCTTTCCAATTACCCTCTTTCCGACGCAACACACCTCGTCCTCCTCCTCCTCTCGTCCCTCTCCCATTTTTTACTTCCCCTCCCCGCCCTGCCCCTCCCAACCTCCTCTCCGCCGGACACCCAGGCGCAAATGCACCGCACAATGGACGTTGATGCGTTGCGACCGGTCCAATTTTTTTCCTCCGCCCGTTCCGAGTTCGCACCCCGGCCAAGCCAGTCCTCCCTCGATTTTTTCAGTTTTTTTTCCTTTCCCTTTTATGCAGCTAGCTCCACCTCGGCCTCTCTCTCTCTAACCCCCCCCTCCCACTCCCTCCTCACCTAGCCACTCTTCTCCTACCCTCACTTCGGCAGCCTCATCTTTTCATCGTGGCCGACGCCGCATGTTACCCGACTGCTCCCTGCAGATTTTTTTTCTCTCTACCTCTCGGTCGCGTCGCTGTTATGCGTTGCAAGGCAAGGACATTTTTTCTTTCCGAGGTGCAGGTCGGGAGGTGCAGGGTGGGAAAAAGGGCCGACGAGGGCGAAGGGAAGAACGTCCGCAGCTCGTGCAGGGGGCGATGGATTCCAAACGGCCGGCCAGAAGATACGTGGAATTTTCACTCCGTCTGGAGATCGATTTCCTTCATTCGTTATTTGAACCCGTTTGCGTAATAAAATTCCAACATCAATGGCGGCCATTTTGGTTTGCCGAAACGCAAGCGCTATGGATATCGACATAATTAAAATTTTTGCCGATCTCACTTATTTATACTCTAAATTTGACGATAACGCTGGTGATTAATTGACGCTAACTGCTCATACATTTTTAAAATCGCATCGAATGGGCTGGATTATCAGCTCTGGAAGCGGTTATACGTTATCATAACTAAGAACATAAATATTTGAAACAACTCGGGTTTCAAATACTTAATTCCCGCTCATTAATATGCACAAATAGAGGTATTTATTTGGTGTTTATTTGATCAATATGGACGCGTGCAATTATGTCATGGTTTTAGCTGATCTTTTTTGCAATAATTTATCTCTCGGTACTCTGATGCTTTGTGAATACTTTCATCGCTTCTTCAGCTCATCCTGCAGAGCCAATGCTGATTTCTTGCACCGCAGGAGTATTAGCATATCTACTTGGGCTCCTCTGCATCCCCGCAATGAGGGTTCCCATTACGACGTGTCATTGTCTCCAAGGAAAAAATTCAACCGGTTGGTGAGGAAGAAGTAGTTCGTCGACCTTTCGGACAGAGCGCTCGTTTCGATTGAGCCATGCCTTTTTCCTTCTGTTAGCGCTGCCATCAAGTCGCTCAGGTGAATCGGGCAGGGAATAAAATTGGCATCGAAGCGTGTGGTACACTGCAACATTCAGTTAAGTGGGCAGTTTAGTTAGCTGCAGCCAAACAGTCAGATATTAGGGTGTAAAGAAAAGACTGTGCAACGAATTTTGATTTCTGCTGCGTCTACGAAAATCTACAAAACATGAAAATTTATTTATTGGGTTGCTGAGTTTTAATTATTTATTTTTAAATATTGCTTTATGAGAATATTTATATGTGCAAAAATATAGAAAAATTACAATTTATGGAGGAATCAAGGATATTTTTTAGGCTTTAAAAGCTTCGGTACTTGGGTCCGTGGTTTGATTATTAGTCCACGCTGATTTTTTTCTCGTGGCAATTTTAGGCGTATTTTATTGCTGTAATTCGGTAGAATAAATAACTCCATTTTTGTCATAACTTTCTGTAAAATGATATATTTTCGGTGTAGTAAATCCATGAAGCATTGATAATAGGGTTAATTTAATGAGGTTTTAATGAAAAAGTATATAATGATGTCAATTTATTTTAATAGTCGCTCCCAACCAGAAAGTTCTAAAATCGTTTAACATGTCATTTTTTAGTAGTAGCATTATGACTCTCTGGAACCTTATAGAACGTTCTGGAGTTTTATAAAACATTCTCGAGTTTTATAGAACCTTCTGGAGTCTTCTATAACTCCATGGACCTTTTAAGAACTTACTTAGTTTAAGCCTTGTAATTTGTTTTTGGGCGATCATCATTTTAAAATGTATTGTTCATAAGAATCTTGATTTAGCAGGGATTTTTTCTGAAAGAACTCTGAACCCATTCATAATCTAACTAACAAATTAGTCAGGCAGATTATATTCGGCAAATATTGCTTGCGTACCGTATTTAGGCACAAAGGAACATATAAAACTGAAGCATTCTTTGTTGCGTACCATTTTGTGGCAATTACGACTGCTATTTAGAGTATAAGTTTACGCTTAGCCATTTTTTTGTTGATGCACGAAGTACTCCGCAATAACTCCTATTGCCAAATTTTATTTGTATCATAGCGTTATACTAGTGTGCGTCCAACACTGAAAGAAAGATTTGGGCGAAGAATCTCACACGATTATAAGAATCACATAAGAGAAAAGAACAAGTACAACCAGCACACGAAAAATCACTAGAAAGTGAAAGTAGAATGCCACTTAAAATTCCAATTATCGTACACTCTCTGCTCCTAAGATTTTTCTTGAAAGGATATGAAAACATTTAAACAAAGTTTTTAATGATACAACAAGATTCCATAACTTATCTATTCAAGTGACAGAAGCAAAATTGAGTAGCCACTAAGCACCAATGTTGAATATGTCAAACGTGGAATATGTGATCAACTGAATGAAGTTTTCAACATTAAAAAAGGAAATGGTGAACGATTGTGCAGTGAAGACAGATGTTGGTTGTAGAAATGAACATTTTGTGAGTTAGTTAAAAAACCATCCATTCATCCAAAAGAATAAAAATGCTCTTGTAGCCAACTTCAACAAAAAACAACAACAGCTACTGTGAAACTTTCGAAACGCTATTGACTTAGAATTAACATAAAAATTCCAAATAAACTATGGGATTAGATGTTAGGGGCAAGGAAGTAGTTCAGCAAAACAATATTGACCACTAATTTACTTTTATCTTTGAAATCATGAAACAACAAAACAGCAACTATTTTCTCAATGTTATCTAAAACATAATCCATCTGGTTTTTATAGGTCCATCATTAATGAAGTTGTGAAACTTAAGGCAGATATTAAGAAATCTCTACACTTGATAACTCACCGACAGAAAAACGGATAATGCTATCAAAGGTATAGGAGTATTTCTCGATAAATAAAATTTATGGAGGATCACAAAGATAATTTTTGCGGTCACTACGTGTGTTAAAACTGGAAGAAAACAATTCACTGTTCGTCAACATCATTTTCTAAACCGATTACTTCGCGTATTAATCGATAATGAACCCATTGGAAATAATTAATTACCCAATATCGAATATCCATTTATCCTAAAACTAGTAAAGAACGGCAATGAAATCACGATAGAGCTTAAGTGAATAGTTAACAATGAGTATCTAGAAGTGGAAGTGGAAGATTTACAGGCGTGAGGTTTCAGAAGTTACCTTAACTAGTCAATTCAAGATGGAATTAGAATGGCTTACAAGCAATTCTTTGTCTTTTTGGTATTTATTCTTTCATCAGAAAGAAGAGACTCACTCCTCAAAAGTTGGGGAATCATCTCTTACCTTGTGGTTGTGAAGGGTGGACCAATGTTTTACATACCAAATCTATAACGTAAATGATTATCAGAAGTTAATTAACGGATTACATGTTCATGGAAAGGCATTTTATGTTGTAAAAACGTTTTGGAACGAACACCCATTCAGAATCGAAAGTCCCTGAGAAATTGTTGCGCAGGATGGGCAATTTTGGGATTTCAAAATCCTATCAATGTTTGTTTTTTTAAAATTTAAGAGAACTTTCAGCTGATTTATTTAGCTAAATAGGCTACATTTTTATAATGCTTTAATTCCTTAATTCACGACAGTACGTTTGTATTTATCTATGGTATGCTATAAAAATAAACTACATATAAATGCATTTGGTATTATCGATTTTTTTTGGGGATGGCGTTTTTCCAAAACAAAATCAATACACATTCTTTCACACAACCTTTGAAAAAATGGTTATCGATTTATGATGCACTAACATGGAGTTACAAAGTAAAACTTAGAAGCAATCATCATGCAAGTATTTCTTTACTGGGTTCAAGGAGAATGTCCGCCTCAGAGGTCTAGTGTCATATCCTAGATAGGTTGGTAGGTCGATAAAAGAAGAATTTACTGATAGAGAAATAAAGTGGAGAAATCTGCGGTGAGCACACATCTGTCCGTGACAAAGGCGCTAATATATGTAATCTAAGTATCGTATGTTCCATGCGATGGGTGAAATTCAGCACATTCTGTCTCCTGCAGAAATTCTGGTGAAAAAACGGCAAAAGCCAGGATTAAAAGGCAAACCCCCGAGCGATGCTATTGTTTTGGCTGCCAAAAAGTCTCCACGTCCGTAAAACATTAGTCGTGGATTTTGGAAAGTTTTGCTATGTATTTTACTGGGACACGAAATGTAATCCGGATTTGAAATAATACTTATCAGAGTAATCAGCCCCTAAAATTAACAATATTAATTACCTGTATGGTAGTAACCGGTTCACGACCCATTTTATAACTCTCAGCAATTCAATAGTGTTTCCTTCCCCACTCCCTCTTCATTTATTCCATGCCTGTCACTTGGTGTGCAGTGAACGGAAAGGAGAACGGAAGATCTAGAAGATGCTTGCAGGAGTGGAGGAGTTGTTGCAGGAATTTAGGGAGGAGTGACAGTATGTGAATGGAGAAATATGGAAATAATGATGAAGACCGTGATAGTGGAGGAGGATATTGGTTAAGCACTGAATGGTTAGAAAAAATAGACCTCTTGGATGAGTTGAAGATAGCTCAGGATTAAGGATCAGGCTATTTTTATGAATTGAAGAGGCAATTTATCTTCACCCTAGCCTATTGTGGCAGGTGTGCTACGTCAATGAATAATAAAATTTACTAACATACGCGCCCGTAGCACCGTCAAAGTCAATAAAAAATAGAAATAAAAATCTTGAATCTAGAAATATAACTACACATGCTTGTAATCAGCTGCAGACCGCCACGAGAGCTTTTGGAAAATTACGTATGCAATATATCCCCCATGAAGAGAAGAAGGGATACGGAAAAGGATTCGTAAGGCGATATGGAAACTGCGTGACTTTTCTTTTTGACGGATTGGTGTCCGACTGTGTTGATGCTAAAACTGGTTCGTTAAAAAACATTTTTGATCCATCAGTTCGAAAGTGTTTCCCTCCTATTTCTCCTATTATAGAGGGATAGTGTGGGGATGGGCTATGAGCCTTCCTGAAATTTACATGGTCAGGAGCCTAGAAGTCTTCAGTGCCTTCTAGCCGTCTATTAGCATCTAAAAATCTCTTTGCAGGTTGCTCTTAACTATTTGCTCGTACCTGGTTTCAATAAACGGCGTGCTCTTTCTTAATATAATATTCGTTTCCTGGATTCTCTCTGAGCAGAATTTTATATGTTCGTGGTGTAATAAAGATGTGAACTAATTAACCAAGTAACATCTGTCTACTACGTTTTTTCATAGGAATACTTGATATAATCCAGTCTCTATTATACAGTGACGCATGTATTCCAACTTTGCATTACCTCGATGACACTGAAGTCGTGTTGATTTCCAGTTACTCGGCGTCATCCACTGCATTTATACCTACACCCTTCACCTATGCATAGCGTTGTTATCATTTCTTCCGAATGGCAGTGTGCATAATCAACTATTAATTTTGAACCTGTTTAACGTTATTGAGATACCATGAGAGAGTCTCTAAGTCCGCTTCTGTAGTAATTATTTAAACGCTCCGTGAAAGCCTTCCAGTTAAAAAATATTAATATTTACTATGGAAAAAGACAAAATTCCAAAGGTAAAATTTTATATCAGTGCAGAAGCTTTGGCATGATGTATAGTGAGCCTTTTAATTGCATTGCATTCGCTGCTGGCAATACGCATGACAGATTTTTTTCTTCTTTTTCGTGGGGCCTACCACTCTAATTTTTCCTGTTTAGTATGTTAGTGTATCCTATTCATCATAATATTTTCCTAATGTTGGTAGAAGACGGGTACATTTGGAACTATTTTTTTCCTTTCGAAATACTGTGAGCCGGAAAGAAAGGCGTCCGACCAATCGCCAATCCAACAAACCCTCTCCCTTCGATCCCCGCGACAGCTCCAACCTCCCAAACCCTCCTATCTAAACTCCTGCTGCTGCCCTTCCCTCGTTGTAATCCCTTGCCTCTTCTTATCATCTCCTCTCATCATCTTCCATTCGCTGTCACAATTTGTCCCCAACCTTTTCTCCTACGCGAGAAAGAGAGAAAATATTCCGACTGATTCAGATCCAAGTCAGGCTGACGTTCTTAAAAGATGGAACCCCAGATACATAAATTACCATACCTAACATCAAAATTTGTTTAACTAAGTTACTATGTTACTTTAGTACCATCAAACTATGTAATTCCTTATTTTAAATCTTGACTAAGCATATCTACCACGCTGCATGCATCATTTATAAAATTCCATCATTGGCTGAATACTCCCATGCATATTATTGGTTGTCAGCCATTTGAGTAACTTTACTCTAATTCATTCATTATTTGTTCTTCTGCATAAAAATATTTACTTGATTGCATTGCACTTAAAATATTGATTTATTTATTTTATTTGCTACGTCGTTAGATAATTTGTCTTCTGCTTTTATCAAGTCACATTATTTCACTCTTATAACACAACCAATAATTCACTTTTGAGTGTATCTTTTATCAAGGGATTGTGTTATTGTTTATCCATATCAAATATAAAATTAGTATTCCATATGTACTTAAATATAAAGAACACAAAAATTACGCATTTTTGGGAGTATCTAGTTCAGTAAAATAAAACCCAAATTGAATTTTGGCTCTGGTATATGACAAGATAGCTTGTAATATCACTTGTATATTACGGATGGAATAGCTATATTGATGATTAGCTCAAAATTTCCCTCACAGAAATTTCTAGCATCACAATCCGTTGCAGTGAACACCATTTTCTTGATTTTCGTTCCACATTAATAAAATGCCTATCTGTCGTAGAGTAATTTAGGTTGAGGTTACATCTGTACGAGTGTCGGACTTATTCCTAATCGAAATTTTCCCTAGATATCGGCGCATTAACTTTTCGATGTTTTACCTACTATTTTTTTACTCTTCATTCCACCTTCGTCATACAAGGCTGCTGCATTTGCAATAATATTACCTGATTTCAAGTAGAAAAAACAGTATTATGCGCAGTAAAAACCCTTACGTTTCTCTTTCCCATTGATCATAATTCATTCATCAGATGTGCCATCCTCGCCAGTGCTCTTCAGATCTAAATTGCTTCAGGTACAACCATTTCAAAAGCAGCCGGCTTAGTAGAGCGTACTCTTGGTATGTTGAGGTCAGAATTCTTTCCAGTTTGGATTAAATTTCTCTTTTAGATTTATCAGAAATTTTATTTATCAACTCATTGCCAAATTCTATCCGTAGACATGGCTTTATGATTCGTAATATCTTTGATTAGTCTCGATTAAATAGGTGGGTTAGTAAGATTCTTTGTGATGGCCTCCGCAGCGTGATGAAATGAAGTTACAAGTATTCCGGGTTGACCTCCGCGATTGTTAATTATCCTGGGACGACTCTTTCACTGGCGTTTTGGACAGCTTCTTCAGGTCGAAGAAGTGAAGATGCTGATGTCTGCGCGTCTAATAAACATAATCCGGTAACGTCCAAATCTTCCCTGTTGAAGTTATTGGGGTTGATGATTCCAATGGCTTCCCGTATGAACCAGTGAAAGTGACGGTTTTTTTATTGGTGATACATTTTTTCTCTTAAAAATCAATCTGGTGACTTGGTCCCATTCTATTTAAAGGGTTAAAATAGTCACTATACTAATGACGGAGTATCATCTTTGTTGATGTGGTAACAACAGAACTGACTTTTCTACCGCCATGAATGAGTTACAGTGGCGGTGAAGATTTTTCAGTCTCTTAACTAGAACATTCTAACTCTATATACCTACATATATTAACTCTAATTCTGATATTTAAAATTGGCATGCGTACTTTAAGGTGATAACTGCAATTCCATACCTTTTGATCTCAATTTAGCTAACTGGAGTAGTACTGAGATACTCAATTTTCAATCGTTAAAAAATGTTAATAATTATAATGTTGCATATGGCTATTAAATAAGGACTTAATTTTTATCTAGCAGCCGGAAAATCTTTTCTGATTACAATCAATGCAACATTAGCGGCTCTTTCACTTCATTTCATGCGAAATATTTCGGTAAAATTCGCGGTCCCGGGAATAGGTAGGTATCTTGTTCTAGTCATTAATGACGTACAGGAGTAATTGTTGTAGTCGTTTATGACGCGCGGTAGTAGAGAATTTTAAACTTATCCGTTCATCAGTGAATTCTATTTTTGAATTATTTTGACGTTTTCCTTGCTTTTAAAAACACGGTACTGTTTCAAAAACATACCCGCAGTGTCTACCTAAATACAATGAGAAATAAAAAATAAAAGGAACCCAATGCATCGATAGGCTTTTTAATCACTAGCGGCTTCCAACCTAGTCCTCCTCGGTTTAGTCACATTTTTGTGGCATAAAAAAAGAACACAATGTATATAGAAAAGCAACTTACTCCAACGTGTAGCAAAATGGACGGAAACCCCATCATCCTGCCCAATACAACGATACGCAGTCCTTTCTTCGTCAATACACCGAGCTAGATCAATTTCCGACGAAGTGAGCTTGCAGGAAACCGCGAGCCAGAGCCTGTATACCGTACGTCTCCAAAATATTGGGAAATGTTTCCTTACTTCTCAAAAAAATTTAACATCGAGACGATTCACATTTCAGTGAGTAATATGAAGGAATATTACTCACTGAATTGGAAAATTGGGTGGTTAATTGGAAAAAATCCATCGTTCTGAAGACTTCAGGGGCCTACCAGATCCACTGTGAGTGTGGAGAGGTCTACATCAGGGAGACGGACGGTACCTACTTTTGAAACTAGGCTCGAGGAGTATCAACCTAAGGGTGAGCCAACTGGAGAAGTCGGCTATTGCTGAGCATAGTTTCAACATGGACCATATGATCAGCTGGGATAGTGTTCAAATGAATTTTCACAACGATGGGTACTGGAATCTCCTTGCCAAGGAAGCCATTGAGATCAGTCTCAACTGAAGGAATGTCAAAGGTGATTCAGACTTCCGACTAAACATAGCATTGAAGTCCATTTTAGTTGTGATCAAAAAAGCTTGGGAAAATCACCAGGTGAGGAGGGCAACAATTAGCCAATCCGAAGACACCAGAGGTCCCAGCATGTGCATACAAATTGGTCAATTTTAACCTCTGTCCTTTTCCCGCTCCCCAGTCGGTCGTTTACGAGCTATCGTGTTATGAGTGCAGTGTTACAGAGGGGCGTAAGCCTACATATTGAATGGCATCGACACATCTGTGTGTCTATCTTACGGAGAATTATCATAGCCCTAGTGATAATGAGCGAGGCACTCATCGAAACGTTAGGTAAAATGAAAGATATGACCCAATGTGTAATCCGAGAAGAATTCACATTATACAGTTCATTATTTTCTCATTTATTCCGCGAAAATGCTCTTCGGTTATTAGTTTTTGCATCGAAACTTGTCAAAAGATTTCTGTTCTCCCACGAATATCGCATTTATTTGCTTCTTTGTTTCACTTGACTGTTGGATATTATAGCGGAGGAGACCAAGCTGGTTTATTTATGTCTACCTTTCCTAAAGATGGGTAGAAGAAGTTTCGACCACTCTGAAAGGTCATATTATCACTAACAACTATGCTATAAAGTGTTGTTCAATATGATTTCTACTAAAGGCTCCAAATATCTCCATTAGCTCCAGTCAGGTGTCTCATCTGGAGCTGGGAATTTGTTATTTTCACGCCTGATTTCATTATGTCTGTTAACGAAAACTGCATGATGAAGTGTAATTACAGAATATAAATATTCACTGAGGGTTAAGGTTTTATGTATGGCATCAAACTGTGGCACACAGGGCTGTACTCGATAAAAGATGGCAAAATTTCCCAAATGATTTTTTATTCAATCCGGACGTTTTCACCTATCATGCATATTATCCGTTTATTGCTTAATTAAATATTGTGTATAATATATACAAGTTTTCACTCATTAACGGTTACCAAAAGGTAAAAAAATATTATAAATTTTATCTAAAACATTAATCAGGGTTTTTAGCAACCCATTTTCGTAAATGAGTAGCTGTAAGGAGATATAAGAGTCGTAAAACGGCCGTTTACGCGACGCCTTTCATACATTCTTCTCAAAGCTTTTCCTTGAGAGTGAGTGGGTGCCATGTAAGACCGGCTGCTAAATGGTAAGGTCAGTGCACTTGCTTGAAATTTAGTACCTACTACCATCAAATGCCACGCGTTTGCCTAAGAACGGTTAAAATTATAGCGTCAAATGTTATCGTTATATTCTGCATTATACCCCTAAAAAGTGGTGTTAATGCCACCAAGAATACGGGTACCATTATACGTAAATATGCATTAGTTTTTCATTAAATATTGCATAAAACATTTGAGGAGGTTCTTTATTACGGATGTTTCTAGCCGCATCACTATTAAGTGCGGCTACCGGCGGCCGGAGCCAGATTCCGCCCCGCGATCGAAAGTACGATTTTATTTTCTCCAAAGCAAACGAACGCATAAGTTATCCTTGGTCATTGATTGAAAGCTTTGTATGATATTTTGCATGATTAACAATTCGTATGCTGACGCATGAATAAAATGTAATAAAATAAAATTGGCTAAAATTTGAGCCCGCCATTTTGTTATGTGGAGAGCTGAAATACCAAAAGTTTCATCAATTGCATTTATGAAAACAAAATAAGCTTTACATGGAACAATAATATTTTTATCCTATATGTTTATTGCAAGAGACTGTGCAAATGTGAGTGTGGAGGTTTTCAGAGAAAATCGAAGGCGAACGCTTTTCCGATTTTGTTCAAATAAAACCCGTTGATATTTGTAAATAAGTGAGAACTATGGAATATGGCATGTAACACAAAATGATGAAATCAATGGAGAGAAAACATGAAGATGTTCAACGAACTGATTGAGAAAAAGCAATTTTTGGAATTTTGGTGTTTTTTTTTCAACGTAAGCATAGTGAGTGTCCTCGGGGGAGCCTGTAACCCCTAGAGGACGCGTCCCCAGGTGGCGGATAGGGGAATGCCCCCACTGGTCTTCGAAAGAAACCAGCGTGTAGGTGGGAAATAAAATACCACCCGCGGACCAAACAGGCAGGACAGATGGGGTTCTATAGCTGTGGCGAAAGCAACCCGTCTAGGAGAAGGAAACTCCAAAATCAAACCCCGGCCCTCCAGGTTGGGGGTTGAGGCATCAGGCTAACTCCCTGTTACTCATAAAACCTCAATTTGTTAAAAAACCCAATACTAAGCCTCGGAACTACGGACTGGATAAGCAGAGACGACGTAAGCTAAGGAAAAGGACTATGATTTTTGGTACCTGGAATGTACAGGGTGTATCTAGGAAACTAATAGAAGTAACAAATGAGCTAAGAAAAATAAAAGTAGATATTGCTGTAATCACAGAAACTAAGAAAAAGGGACAAGGCTCAGAAAATGTAGGTTACTATGATCACTTTTATAGCGGGGTCCCTAAGGATAAAAGGACCCAACAGGGAACATCCATCCTGATTCGAAAGAGTCTTAGAAAAAATGTAACATCATGGGAGCCAATCAATGAAAGATTGATAAAAATGAATCTCTATATGCTCGGCTTCAGAATCACTATACTGGGCGTATATGGAATAAATGAAAGCTCGCTTGTAAATGAAAAGCAGGAATTCTTTGAACACCTAAATGATGAAATAATAAAAATTGGAAACTCAAGAGAACTTATCATAATGAGAGATCTAAATAGTAGAGTCGGAAAAAAGTCAAATGATAAAGTGGTTGGGAAATACGGAGAAGAAACTATAAATGACAATGGATTAAGACTAATAACAATGTGTGAACAAAATAACCTAAGAATATCTAATGGTTTTTTCGAGCATAAGAGTATACATAAATATACATGGACACAACCTACTAGAGATCTCAAATCAATTATTGACTACCTCATCATAAAGCAAAATACAAAGTTAAGAGTAAAAGATGTCAGAATATACCGAGGTGCTACGTGTGGTAGTGACCACCACCTGTTAAATGCTAAGGTGATGTTTCCTGGAAGAGCAAGGATTAGAGAAAGCCAAGATAACCCTGACGTAGAAATAATGCAAAGAAGATACAACTTGGACAGCTTAGAACAACAAAGCGTTAGACAGCTTTACCAAAAACGTCTGGATGAAAAACTTCTTTGCCGAAAAACATTATCAAATACAGAGGATCTTTATAGGCATTTATCTCAATGCATACATGAAGCTGCGTATGAGTCATTAGGCTACTATGAAAAGAAGAAAAGAAAGCCATATTGGTGGGATCATGAAATTGAAAAAGAAATAGAAGAAAAAAGGTCAAAATATAACAAATATCTGACCACGAAATCAGACAATGACAAGGTTGCATACAAAGAAGCACAAGCGAAAGTGCGACGAAAATTAACCCAGAAAAAGAACGCTAGCTGGGAAAAGAAATGCAACCACTTAAATACCTACATAGGAGGAACCATAAATACAGAAAGCTTGAAGTTTTTGAGATCATTGAGGCAGGATAAAAAGAAAGATTTAATTACGTCTATTAGTAAAGAGAAATGGGAAATATACTTTAAAAAATTATTGACAGAGGATAGAGAAGAATATAAAAATGAAATCCACCTGCTAACCATAGGAAATGTTACATCACCTATAGTAATGCAATGCAGTGAAGTTAAACAGGCTTGTAAATCCCTAAAAAATGGAAGAGCTGCTGGCCCTGGAGAAATACCGGGAGAACTGTTAAAATATGGATCAGAGTTACTGTACAATAAATTAACAGAACTCTTTATTAAATGTCTAAATGGAGAAGAGGTACCAGAAGATTGGAGAATTTCCTATATCTCACCGTTATACAAAAAAGGCAATAAGAACGAGTGCGATAACTATCGCGGAATATCTGTGACTAGTACAATTATCAGATTATATGGCAAAATAGTAAAAAATAGAATTGAGAAAGAGTATGCAGACAAGGAATCCGAAGAACAAGCGGGGTTTAGAGAAGGAAGATCTACTGTAGACCATCTGTTTTGTTTAACACAACTGATAGAGAAAACCTGGGCATACAACAAGGAACTTCACCTCTTATATGTTGACCTTAAAAAAGCATATGATACGGTCCCGAAAATGAAACTGTGGGAAGCCTTGAAAAGAGCTAACATAAGCTCATACTTAATAACAGCCATAAAAAATTAGTACAAAAATAGTGCAGCCAAGATCAAAATGGGAAACGACTTCTCTCAGGGATTCACAATAAATAAAGGTCTAAGACAGGGCTGCTGTATTTCCCCCACACTTTTTAAAATATATTTAGACCAAGTGCTTAAGGGTTGGAAAAGGAAATGCAACTCCATGGGAATACCTTTGAAAGAAAGTACCATTTACACCTTAAGCTATGCAGACGACCAAGTTATTCTATCACAAGATTATGAAGATTTAGAATATATGACCAGAAAAATAATAGAAGAATACAAAAATTGGGGTCTTGATATCAGTATCGACAAAACAAAATATATGTGTATGGGAGGAATGCAACAGAATCTTATTTTAGAAAGTGGGCAACAAATAGGACACTGTAAAGAGTATAAATATCTAGGGATGCAAATTGCAGAAAGTAAAACAATGGAGGTAGCCATTAGGGATAGATGCAATAAAGGCAAAAAAGCAATAACACTATTAAATAGCTTATTGTGGGACAATACAATATCCATTGAAAACAAAAAGAGAATTTATAATACCATAGTAAAGAGCATAGTAACCTACAGCTGTGAAATATGGCCACTAACGGAGAAATCAGAAAAACTGTTACTGACGACTGAAATGGACTTCTGGCGAAGAGCAGCCGGTAAATCAAAAAGAGAAAGAGTAAGGAATGAAAGAATTAGAGAAATAATGAATGTCAATGATACCATAATAGATGAGATAATAACGCAGCAGTTGAGGTGGTATGGACACGTAAAACGAATGGGAAATGAAAGACTCCCGAAACAAATGCTGCTGTGGAACCCGGAAGGAAGACGGAGGAGAGGCAGACCGAGGAAAAGTTGGATACAAGGGATAGAGAAAGAAATGAGAGAAAGAGGATTAGATGAAGAACTCGGAAATGATCGGGAGGCATGGAAATTGGGAATCGGAAGTCGTAGAACCGTAAAACGTCGTAAACCGATATATATATATATATAGCATAGCGAGTGCGATGTAAGCGTTATGGATGGCAAAACGAATTAGAATCGGTTTTCAAACCGGGAATATATTAAACCCGAGGTTATAAAACTGGGATTTAATAGTTTCTAGCTGTTTAATTATTCCTCTTCCATGAATGATTACCTCCCTCACTATGGTTCGCTAGTGTATTAAAGTTCGGGGTATTAACGTGATGTCAATTGTGCGCTTACAATGAATCGGTCAAAATGCTTCCTCTGTCAACACTGTAAGTAACTACTTCGCCATTTTTATCCTATCAATTACTCTACAATTGGAAAGTTCCTTTTAGCTCCCTCGCTTAGGAGGAAAATGCTTTTGGTGTTTCAAATACATTCGTCAAACTCTTTTTTCCACAAATGACCATTTGTCGCCACGATATTAGGGTATAAAAGGATATTTTGCTGGCACAATATTCTTTTTGATCGTTAAACAAAGTAATTATCGCTACCTACTCTAACTCAAGCGTTTCAGATAATTTTTCTCAGATTTTACGATTGAAGTGTACCTTTTTTATAGTGCAGCAGGCCAAGGCCCACACTGTAGTGCCACTAAGAAGGAGAAGAAAGGTTTAAACGATAGCATTTGGAGTCGAATGCACGTTAAGGTATTCTTTGCAAACAGAAATCATCATATATCTGGTGTTCAAAATAAAACTGCTTGTTGCTGAAATTGCACATTGGAAAATTTTAAATTACAAAAACACTCTATTCGATACATTTCCCTAAAGCTAGTACATTTCAACGGATATAACTGACTAGGAAATTGATCAATCAGGATTTCGAGCGAGCTATAGGCGATACTGATGAGCCATTCTTCTTCTAAATAATGATTTCAGTCGACTCAGATAAATTTTATGGACTTATTGTAATCGCTTATGGGGCGTAGTAATACTGAAATAGTTATAAATGAATCAATAGAAGGCATAATGTGATCAGAATCTGTCATTATAATGTAAAAATGTGGCATTTAGACATCGATGTAACACCACTGAAATATTATCTACGGGTTGCAATACGAGTCCCCGGAGTCAAACGGTGTTAAGCGGGTAGTAAGGAAAATATAGAAGGCTTTTCTTGATCATATTCTATTCCATAAGTAGTATTTTTAGTGACATTTGCCTTGCAATGGCGGTTTAGCTTCGGTTAAAGTTGGTGTGCTCAGCTCGATAAGTCTTCACGCTAGCACAACCCCGAAAATATGATTAAGAGAATCTTTCATGAACAGCAACGCTTAGTCATTCTGCCAATCCAAAATAATCCACAGTTTTACTGATATGTTTATAGGTGGATGAGGGAGGATATGAAGGAAATATTACTGAAATTGTGGCTGAACTACGATTGGCTCTTGCATAATGACGGTGCACCCGCTCACGCTTTCCTGAGAATGGTGAGGAATAAAAAATGCACCCACTATATTTGAAATTCCGTGACAATACTGAGTTCCCAAAAATGAAACTGAAGCTGAAAGGGGAAGAAAGTTGAAGCTGAAGGGTTACGTTTTTAACACCAAGGAAGACTTCCCATAGAAGGCCCAGAAAATACCAGCCAGCCAGCATTTGACTAAGGGCAAAAACGCTGTTACTTTTGCATAAAGTCAGAATAAGATTGCTCCAAAGATGGAAAACAATTTTTGTTTTTTTTATATGGTGTGTATATTAAGATTCCCAACTGGTCAGGAACTCCATGACCATTGGAATTCCAAAATAAGACTCACACTTCCTTCTGAAAGAGTCAATGTGAATAATCGTACTCATAATCCCTAGGGACTATTTATGAGTCACATTTTGAAACGTCAGCGACCATTGAGTACCTAAGCCGGAGGAGTTTCTGATAAAAAAAATCATTCGGATTATACTCGGTTTATATTCGGAAAAGGACCACAACTTTTACTTCGTTTATTAATGACCCCATGAATGCCATTGGAAAGGCTCTGTCAAAACTAAATAATAAGCAGCAAACTTAAAGACTTCTATGGATATATTTCCTTTCAAATCCTTTAAAAATAAAAACTAAGGAGTGGAATTATACTCGTTACTACTTAAACGTAATTAATTGTCTTGGTTCTCTCCGAGCTAGTTACTATAGCCGTGTATTTCATAATAAGTACTAAAACGGGCGTTGACTGAGTACTTACATTTGCATTAAGATGTTTAGTGTTCAAAGGAAGAACTTATTTCTTAACAGGCCGAAACACATTGACTGATTCTCTCGTTAAAAACACAATCACTTGAAAAATTGGATGTATTTATATCTTCTGATATTTTTATCCCTTGCAATTGCTATAAATGGGGCGAAATACCTATAGCAACGGTGGGGTGCAAACTAGACAGAACCGCCATGGCTTGGGAAGGAATTGGTTCGTTGAAGTCTATTTAAAAATCATGAAGGTGTTGAAAATTTAATCAAAATTTTATAGTAAAGGTGGTCTGATAAATTGTGCAGAATTGAATGATATGTAGTCTTCGCAGTTTAAATCAATTTTTCCAGCCAAAAAGGTAGTGCAAGAGCAATGAAAAGGGTAAATACAAGGATAATAGTTTAGAAACAGATTCAATATAAAGTGATACGCTTTGAGGTTTATTATTAAATAATTACAATTGCATTTGTTAACGTATTTTAAGAGTAATTTGATGTAGTATCGTGAAATACTACCTTAGTCACTCAAAAATAGGGGTACCCCAAACTCGAAGTATGCTGGATATATTTTGCTGTCTCTGATGGTTATAAGAATTCTCGGTTTCGCCAAGATATACTCAAGAATCAAGTGAAGCTTAACTCGGCTTCACGGAACACAGAGGTGGATTTGCAAAAGAGTTTTTTGGTATCATCATCTTGAATCTTCATCGTCTTGAATCCATAAACGGCAGGTCTCTTTGTCAAAAATGGAGAAAAAGATCCTGATTGTTAATCAAGTGCAGCCCAAAGTACTAGAAATGATGGGCTTGGTGGAGGGTAATAAGGCTATCGTAGTCTTCTCCAATGGTGTTCAGTGGAGTAAGAAAGGACGATATAACTGTAACAGTTGCATTACTTATTGTTTATTACGGTAGAAATATAGGTCAAAATGAAGTGGTTAAAATAAATGTGACGAAAAGAAATGTGCGTGAAAAATGTTCTTTGTTGCACAACTAATACAATTTCAGAATCGAAAAAACCTCTTAATATTTGCGTAAGACATGACACAAAAGAAGGTAGCGTTGGTAGCATGTGTGGCTGGCGCCAAGACTCAAGTACGCTAAATCGAGTCATTCAGCGCACTTCCTTATCAAAAGGTATTGATTGTTTATTTGGCTTTTACTCATTTTTCTCTCCAGCGTAGTGATAGGCGATCGTCTAGTCGTTTGCCAAAGGCGTTCTTTCCTCTGGAACCGGAAGAAATTAGCAGTCCGCAAACTTTGAACAGTCACCGGCACACTTTGGCCATATCTATCTTTTTTTCGCACCCTTCCTTCCCTAGGCACTTTTTTGCATGCATACCTAAATAATTCAAAGCCGGTTCTGTTGTCGAAATCGCGGAAAACCAGGACAACGATGGGAGACCGGCCGCTTGTTTTCCTAAGGCGTTCTCTTTTCCGAATTGCAAGTGAGCAAAAAACAAATAGCTTTCTGGAATAGTCGTAAGCGTCTTCATCACAAATCTTCGGCATTTTTCTTCTCTCCGCACATTCACTTCTTTCTATCACTATCCATTATTTAATGCAACGTCTACGCCACGTCAAAGGTGTCCACGTTAGAAAGTCAGTCCATTCCTGTGTATGAAATAAGATGGCTACAAGCCTAGTGCGCTTTCTTTGTTAGTACCACTAAGCTAATAAATTATTTGATCAGCATTAACATATATATTTACCAAGATGGCCCTCTGTCCATCCCAGTTGTCTTATTGGTTAGAATCTTGAACTCTATCGTTCTTATTTATATGTCGTCCTTTTCAGAGCATATTATAAAGGGTCTTCATACTGCAAATTTATAAAGTCAATTATCTTCCTCATTTATTGCCATCGTTTTTATTGACTGTTTTCTCACAACGTACATTATCAGTAGCCATCAAGCCGAAGATTGGTTTGCAGCAGCTCTCTATTCCACTTTCATCTCTCCCAACTGCTTTATTCCTATTATATTTTTTCACGTTCTTCATGATTTGGTTATTTGATTGATTTCATTGTTGTGTAACGTGCAGCCAAAGGAAATAGGAAAAACACTGTCTCTAATCTCGGAGTATGTTAGACCTAGAGATCAATTATCACCGAAGATCTTAGAACAAAGATAAAGTTCTAAGGGCGTTTCAGCAATTTCGTCCTTTATATCCTTAACCCGAAAACTTCAAGGTGCTCTTCCTTGATCCTTCTTTGCCACTACTTTACCACATTGCCTCTAACCGTACTGAGGATTGAAGAAAGAGTCATCAAATATTTCTCATGAAGGTTTATAAAAGAACGCCTGCTTTCAGATAAATAAATTGCTGGTGCTTTTCAATATTTTCTACAAACACAACTCTACCGCGTGTTTCGCATTCCTAAATATGTGCAGCTCTGGAGAAAATAGTGCCGCAAAAGTATTAACGATGGTCTCATGTAAGAAAGTTCTAAATATATTTTTTAAACTGAGAATCTATGTCCTTTTGTATCTACTGTATTTTCTATGTAATCTATTTATGACGAATTTTTCACATAACCAAATACCATTACAATGAGATAGAGAATTATGTTATACTATTTTGGCGAATACACACATCATATGACAATAATAGAAATACTTTGACAATCAAATGTTAAATGTCAGCGCTAAAAGAAATATCACTTATACTCAGGTTTGGGTGGTGATCGTTACATAAGATCTTAAAATCCCGAGAATACTCTGCACCAAAAAAATCTGCACGGATGGTCGACGTGGTGATTTTGACTAGAATTTCGCTCTCTCTCATGTGATCCTAGGATGTCTGCGTGTGCTCAAATTTGGATGATTACCATTAAAATACTACAAAAGCGTTTGAAAATCGTTTGTCAACGCAGTACTGAAAACACCGTTTGCAACACGTATAAAATAAATTAATTCTAAATATCGCTTGTTACTCTATATCGCTGGGGAAGGTCATGTTGAAGATTAAAAAAAAGCGAAGCGCATAAAGTTATAACACGTTTGTACGTTGCATTAGCTTACGCACGAATATCTCTGGCAGAATTTAAGTATCAGACGATAATTTCTAGCACTTGAAGGAAGAATAAAGACTGTATCACACGGTATTTGATGTGACTTAACTCTCAATGCCAAGGCTGTTTTTACTATTATGGTAGTTTTTCAATATCTTGTGATACGGATCATCATCAAGCTGGCTATCGAGAACGATTGGTACCGTACTTCCTGAGCTAACTGATTCCTGTTATGGATGCGGAACTAGTTGGCCACTCACTTCCAAGACGATCCGATATCTTTCAACCGCTCATATAAGCCTTTAAATTTGCTGTGCGATCTTCACTTTTTTTAAATCATCGCCATCACCACCGCCTAGCGTGTATTTAAATGTTCATGGTTCTGACCGTGAAATTAACCCCGTGACAGGTGAAAATGACCCTGAAGTTCTTTTGGTCTCCTGCTGCCATATGTCGCAACGATAAGAGTTAAAATAACCCTTCCTCGCAAGTACACATTTAAAGATCGTGTAAAGCCTTCTTGGACGGCTCCAATTCCATTCACAATATCAAGTACCAGCTAGCATTTAAGTAAAGTCTGGATCAAGACCTCACAGTTAAACAATGTTAATAAAAAATTATGTTAGATTAGATAGTTAAATATTAAACTAACAGTTTTCATTAGGCAGGAAGCTGTGCGTATAATATTATAAACATGCGATCGCATTAAATGAGGGAAAACACGGTCAGAGTGTCTTCTCATCGTATCTTCAGTAATATCATCGATAATAATGTCAAAAGCCGCTGTATGAGTTACACTTTTTAGAGAAGGTAAAGTCAATTCAATGAAACCCAGAGCAGAGTAGAGACGTCCTGCATCATACATAATCACCTCATTCCCATTGGCGGAGCAAGGTACGTGGCCTCTCCTTGTTAGCCAATTTCATTTGTCCAACACATTTCGTGCGTGACTAAGCTTACGTACTCCGTGTCAACAACGTATTCGCGTAGAGACTCGCGTATTCTGCATTCAACCGTGTTTCAACACCCGATTCCCTGTTGACTCTGACTACCCCTGAAGCTGTACTTATTTTTGGGTCAGTTTTACTTTAATTTGAACTTTCACTTACTTTACTCAAGACATATCACTCACTTTGGTTGTTTCCCTCTTCCAGTTCTCTTCCATGATCCCATAAACCCTTCCTATTAATGGCTGGTATTACAGCCCTCCCTGCCCCACGTTCATACGGCGTCTCGCTGGGGTTACGAAGATGTAGATTTTCAGTCCGTAAAGTAAGCATTTACGCCCAGGCTATATAGATCTGTATATAGATCAGGCCTTATCTTATCTTGTGTATATAGATCAGGCCTTACAAGAAAAAATTGGAATCATAATTATACTTTTTCAATCGAGGACGGTCTTTTTACATTATCTCACTAACTTCAGATGCTCTGAAAAGTATTTGAATAACTCATTTTGATAGTCGTCAATCCGGAAATGGAGTTGCCGCAGCTCTTAACTCAATTCTCTTAGCAGATAATTGCTTTATTCCCTTAACAAATTCCTAGTGACGTCCATCATAATATGGCTGATGATCGAATATATTTAATGAAAACGAAAAAGATGATGGAATGAGTTAATTATATTTGTATGCGTATCATATAAGTAATACTTTATTTTATATACGGCGCTTCCTAAAGGACCCCATTTGGTAGGTGATGCAATGATCTGAAATTCAAAAATTTAAATTACATATACCTACATAATTCTTGGAAAGATTCATTTTTCCCTCATTTTTTTCCCTCATATTGATAAAATAATCTTGATACTCTTGATAAATTCAATTTTTCTGAGGTTGAAATTATTTTTAGGCTTTAAACGGAAAATCAAAGAATAATATATTCTGAAAATGAAAATTAGTACCTATATAATGTTGGGTACTTTTTTGATGTATTGTTTATTCATTCTTTAAAGTTATTTTTCCCTGCAATGATTCGACTACATTAACCTATTGGTGCAGCAACCAAGTTAGCTTCTTTTCTGAATTTTGAGATGTGGCGGGCAGTAATGAAGTAGTTCGCCCACTACATCAGTGGCCAATTGGAAATTTTTCTGAAACAACATTTTTTCCTTCGCATATTTGCAAAGAGTTGTCATTGATTTTCGAGGACTCGTTGATTTGCGATGGATTCATTGCTTGACGGAAATAGGGGGGACCTTTCAATGAGCAAACTTATGGAAAGGCTGATGGGTGGACTCAAACGACCAAATTTCAACGTGGGGTGACTTGCGTTTTACCCATTATCGATGTTTATGTGATGAGTTGTATCCTCCTCCCGCCGAGCCGTCCGCTACGAAGAGGAGTACATTCGGTGACGAAAGAACCGTCTGCTTGACCGCGCAGTTTAATGAGAGCGGACGTGGGTCGTTTCTTCCAATAAGGCGACGCCCGAAGCATTTTGGATTGTCCAATGCGCGGTGGGGAGGATGAGGAAGAGAATGGCACGGGAGGGGGCGATGAAGAAGGGGGTGGGGCTTAAGGGGAGGAAGGGGGAAGGACGGAGGACGTGTGTGGGTGTGAAGGCGACTCTTTCCGAAGTGCCCAGGCTCACCACCAAACGATCCGCGGGACATTCTCCTTCGAAGTGTACTTCACAGTGATTCCACGGCTGGAGGAAGAGCTCACTGTCTCTTGGGAGACATTCAATCCGCAATCTTCTGGAGATGAAAATCATATGGCTCAGTCACGCCAGAAATTCAGTAGAAGAATATGAAATAATAATAATTTTTAATTGCTTCCAGCCATTACATACAAAGTACAACATTATTAAGTGAAGCAAGTTGGGTAGCCCTTAAGGTACACCTGTTGGGGGGCTACCATCAGTTAAGCCATGCAACATAAGCAAATATAGAACAATCAGGCATATACTCACAGTGAAGTACACAAATCCTACCAAAAATAATGCACTGTGCATGGAACAACAGAAAAGACAAACTGAAAACGCTCATCATACACACAAACATACTTATAAAGCACAATACACTATACACAAATGCCAATATATTTTCAAGAAATAAGAAGGCGGGCTGAATTTAATGGTGGGAGGGCACAGGATAGAGCTAGTGGAGCAGTTTACGCATCTGGGTAGTATTCTATAGGGGAATGGGATCAGCGTTAGGGACATCATATTAAAAATATGCGCTCGCTAAAGAAGCATTTTCGAAGAGAAGGGAATTGATGAGGGGGTGTCGTAAAAGAGACCTAAAGAAGAGGCTGGTGAAAACTCTAATATGGTGCGTGGCGATGTATGGGTCGGAAACTTGGTCATGCCAAAGAGAGGATGTGCGTAGACTTGAAACGTTTGAGATTTGGTTTTGGAGAAGGATGGAGAAGGTGAGCTGGGTGGCAAGGAAGACGAGCGAGGAGGTATTGGATATGGTTGGAGACGAGAGGAAGCTTGTGGCAGAGATTTGGAGAAAACAGAATGGGGATGGATGGAGTAGGTTTTGAGAGGAGAGGACATGCTGAAGAGAGTGATAGAGGGAAGAACACTGGGGAAGTGTGGACGAGGAAGGAAGAGGATAGAAATTCTGGACTAAATAAGATGAGGTAGAAGATATGAGAATATTAGAGGGATCTAATGGCGGGGCATCCTTAGGAGGAAAAAGAGACTATGTTCAGAAATGGAGATGCAGGATGGGGACTGTCCAAGAACCTACCAATCAGCTGGTAGAATAGTTAAATGAAAAAATGAAAAATGTTTAGTATGACTTCTATTTATGTTCTTCATGAGACCCAGGCCACGAACGAAGGAAGTCATTCATTGTATTCCTCAATTACCTTGATATTATTTCTAAGAGAATTAAGTAATGGATGAGCCCACCCAAAAAGAACCTGGAAAAGAATTTGGAACAGAATAACGTTGTGGTTATAGAGTAATCGCAAAAAAAACAGGGCGGAAGTACAACAAAAAATGCCTACTACTGAGGGTGGAGAGCGGTTTAGAAAGGAATAAAGCTGCAAGAGAAAAGGTGAATGTGGATGGACATATGAAATGTGATGAGAACAACGATAACTCGCTGCTCGAGACAGTAGACCAATCGTAGACGAAAAAGGGGAGAAGGAAAACCCCACCGCAAGGAAACAACCCAGTGGAAACGAGAAATTCTTACAAACCACTCATACAAATTTAAGACCGTGAAGAGGAAAATACCTCAAAACCGTAACGGACCTAAAGAATTTAATAAAACACCTAAATACAAATAGCCACTTGCTATTATGATACATAATATCCTGAATGTGATGGAATTTATTAAAATAGTAAGGAAAATACCTTGGCCTTAAAAATGCAGAAAAAGGCTCCTCCATACAACTAAAACACAAGAGGTTTTTAAGATTCTAAAGAGGTTTCTAGAAGATAAGGGAGCAATGAATCACACCTGAGCCGCAAAAGGTGAAGGAGTAGTCAAATACGCACTTCATGAATAAGATCAAGGTATCAACCCTGAATTCATTAGGAAAGAGCTTGTGGAAAGCAACATTTCACTACGTTGCAGTGAAGATCATCTCAAGGCAAAGATGATATATATCTTAGTAGTAACTGTGCAAAGATGAAAAGGCTCCAACTCAAAGATTATAAAAAAAATTAAATATTTATGCCGCTACTCAGTTACTATAACGGATTATGTGCATCAAAACCCCCAGCTTTGCTATAGATGCAATCGCTATGGGCATGGATCAAGATATTTCCAAGCTACACTACGATTGTTGTGCTGGTAACTATTAGGTAACCGCCCTGAGACAGGACCGACAAACGCTCAGCTGTTGAGGCCCGCACGAAACTCACTTTAACGAGTGCGTGGTACATAAAAAAGCAAAGGGGATCATGAAAACAAAGTAAGAAGCCAGAAACAAAAAAGATCAATAATAAAAATAGCAAGAATGATATCCAACCGGCCGGGGCCCCACTGCCGAAAGAAAATACGATGATGGCAAGAAAAAGGGACAGGAAAAAGGATAGCACTAAAAAGACAGAGGCGCAGACAAATTACGATTGCGACAGTTGAATAAGGGTGCTCATACGTATGTTAAAAATAATAATTCTCAGGAGAGTAGAGAAGGAATCCAAATCAAAGAAATCGCAATTGGATATAAAGGCACGAGAGAAACTTTAAATATGCTAGGAGACATGATGCAACAGCAAATGCAAATGTTTCAGCAGATGATTAAGCAGATAACGGGCTTGCTGATGAAATCAACCCTCAATAATGATGGATCATACAAAAAAATAAATCAATGGTCATGTCGCTGTGGAATGCAAACGGTGGCGTAAAAAATAATATGCCGGAGCTAGTTTCTTTCTTAACCAAACACTTCGTAGATTTGCGCCTTGTATCAGATACTAATCTAAAAACAAGGTACCAACAGACCAACAGAGTAGGTACCTTTTTAAAATAATTAATAAGTCGATACAAACGGAAATCTTCCCCAAGAGATGGAAGAAATCTATGATCAAATGCATTCCGGAAATAGGAGAAAAGTCATTATAACCAGACGACATGAGGCCGTTATCCCTGCTTTCAAATATAGGAAAACTTCTGGAAAGAGCTGTGGTACCGTACGTTACACAAAACTGGAAACGAATATTGCCGGAAGAACAATGCGGCTTCCGAACATTCGACTACCCATCAATTAGGTACTTTAATCGACTTTATCCCTGACGGGTTCAACAGTAAGGTTGACAATGGAAGTTTTTCTATACCATTGGAAAGCGTTCGACAATGTATGGCACGATAGCTTGATCTTAAAAATGGACACATTTGGTATATCAAAATGGATTATTTAATGGACAGACTTGTGCTTAATAGAGAGAAATATTTTTTTAAAAGTGGACATGAAAAAGTATTTACCAGAATGTCACTGCGGGAGTTTCGCATGGATCTACATTTGGGCTACTATTATTAAACTTATACACTGCAGATTTCCCGAGGGATAGTGATAGAAGATAGTGAATTTTCTTATATACCAACGACGAGGCAATGTTAGCAAGAAGGCACAGAGCAAAATTAGCGGCAGAATATGCTGAAGATAATTTTAATGAAACATTTCGATGGTGTAGTAAATGGAGATTGCAAATTAAGATCAAGAAAATGCAGGACAAATTTACAAGGCCAACTGAAGAAAAAGGCAACAAGCGGTCGGCTGGCAAAATATAGCAAAATATTAACCAGTAATGCTTGATGCAAGCAAGCTTCAAATACCATCTAGAGAAAATAATTGGACAGGCTATAGAAGCAAGATCTTCCCTATCGCCAATACTAAACAACAACGCAAATCCCCAAATTGCTAAGAAATTAATATATGATGGATTTATTAAACATAAACTATTATATACATTACTGGCTTAGGCAGGAATATTAAATCACAGAACAAAAGCTTTATTAGTATAAAAAAGCAACCTTTGAGAATAGCTGCTTGCCTGCAAGAACCACACGTGTTCTTCAGGCGATTGTAACCTTCTGACCAAAGAATTCCCAACTATTCCGAATTTGGCGGAAATTATTGGCCGCTTGAAAATATGAAAAAGGAAAAAATTTTGCTTGATAGGTAAAATTCATAAAAGCTTGATTCAACTGTAAAGATGCGTAAACAAGGCGTAATGTCTATTAACTTCACCAAAGTTATGTCAATGTAAAAAATTTGGTTAATTTTTGATGAGCAATCTTGCTAGTGGTTTCAACTACTGTTTTCTATTCATTCTATTTTGTCTGGAAACACATTGGAGTAATGCAACTTCCAAAACTGAAAACTTCTATACCGATGTACATTCTCCATCATTAAATCTAAATATTTCCTCAAAAACTCCATTCTGTTCTCTGAACACATTCAACGCGTGTGTGATATGGAAAGAATTTCTTTCAAACGGAACCGGTTTTAGTATCTATTTAAATATCTCCCTTTTAAATAACCAGCCGCCGTTCCTGAACGGCGGCCGCGTTGAACGTGTTAAGCGTATATGCTTCACAATCATATAATGCAACATCCACGCGCAATATGTAGTAACTATCTTCATAAATAAAATGTTACCCCTTTACAGTTAGTAATCTTTTCGCTCAAGTTTCAGATCATCGACTGTCAATTGAATCAGATTTTCCATCCAGCTTAATGTTTCAATGGAGATTACAAAATAGGAGTACTCAAAATGTTGGTTACCATTTTAGGTGCACTGAGAAATAATTGAAATTTTTGAAGAAGTTGACAGCAACTGAGCTTAGTTCTGAGGCAGTGAAAAATCTCTCAATCCTTATCTCCTACGTTCATCTTGATTACCCAGCCTTACTTTAGCCAATAAGCCAGCATTACTAAGTTTAGCTTTCATTAGTTATTTCACTTACGGTGGACTTCGAAAAAGACAGTTGTTACATTATAATTTTAGTAAATTTTTATCTTTACCGAAGTATAATCTATGAATCCAAGAAACTGCTCTTCCTGGTGACTGTACTTATATGCTTTTCGGATCATTGAGCTTTATTAAAACTTTTCCTGCACTCATTTAGAGTAGAATGTGAATAGTATTACTATCACCGTTTGTTATCTATCTTTCAAACTGTCATGGTTTTATGGGAACATAATTTAGAAGAAGCTGATGGATTTAGTTAACTTCTGATTTTTTTTAAATATTAGTTTTCGAAATGATTCACTAGAAAGCCCATAAGTCATTAACTTGCCCATATTCGTAATGGCAAACGATTCATTTTATGTACACACACTGTTTTTTCTATATTGCCCAATGGAATACAACGCTTGCGTAATGAAGAGTTGGTCGGTTGTGATGACTAATCATCCGCTGGAGCTGAACTTGCAAGAGTAATACTTGCAGTTGCCATTACCTTCTATGCCAGAGTGAGTGGAACCAAGAAGACAAGTACTGCACGCAACGCCTGTCCCTCAGTCGTGCGGCTGCAATATCATTCGATTTTAAAGTCCCATTGAAAGATGGTGTCAAATTTAAAAACAACCCTAGAGATATACCGCATATGCCGCTATATTCTAGCTGTATAATTGAAGTAAATAAAGTGAATTATATTTCTTAAGAACCATGCTACATAACTAAAAACCTTTTCAATCTAAACAAACACGTAGCTGCCTATTACAACGGGCATCATTCCCTAAAGACGGAGAAGCAGGCCCAGCGATCTTATTCAAGAAATATCCCGGCGCTAACAAGACAGAAATGGCAGTAAAACTATTTCGGAAGAAGAGAAAAGTTTTATAATGGGTTCGTTTTTAGTCTACTGTATGTTCGGGCAGTTAAAAAAAAGTAAATTATATTAGGAATTTGAAATACACTGACCGCGGTAAGTTGAAATAGACCAGCTCACTCTATAGGGGTGCCTTGATAGCTGTGGAGGCGATAGACAATGCCGCCCTGTATATGTGCTGAAAAAGAAACAGGAGGGTTGAGTATTATAAATAAGGGAACCCCGGTAGTATGTAAATTAAATGACCCTACGATTGCCAGTAATAGAGAATGCACCCCTGAACCCGGTTGCCCGATCCCAATGTGGATAAAGCTTCCAAAAAAATAAACATGATCCCTATCACCTATGAATGGCTTTATTACCCGTGTTGCGGAAAGAAATGCCGAGTGGCTTAAAAACATCCAAACCCAAGATCCTGGAAACAATGTTCCGACATAGTGGTGAGATAGCCTGTGGACATTAAATGGTACCTTAATTGTGCTTTGCATAAATTATAGGAGATTAAGTTACACAAACATGGAGTCAGCCATATTCATTGATGGAATGGGAGTTTGGAAACACTTGGAGCTACTCGAGCCATGGAAAATTTAAGTGAAGGTTTAGAGATGATGGACATAGTTTTTGGAACAGAGAGAGGGTGAAGAGAAGTTTGACGTCACGTGGTAAATTAGGGTTTAATTTAAAAAAAAAGAGTCTTTCATTTCCAGAGAAAGTTAAGCCAGCACCATCATATCGCAATCCAAAACAATAATTTTATTTCTTGGTAAAAAAACTAAACTTGGTATAAAAACTAAACGTACTACTATACTATATACATATACTGATTTCTGGTCATACTTGGATACAGTAGATATTATTAATATTCAGAAGCTATGTAATATCACCTTTTAATAATAATGAAAAAAGAAATGTTAATTGAGATTGCACAAGGGAGATATTTCGAAGGTACAACTGAAGTTAATTTAGAGAACGGAAAGAGAATAGGGAAGAATGTGGCGTTTATTAGCACCTAAAAAGTCTGGCCTCCGGTATACCACCGCTCAAATTTTCCCAGCATAATGTCAAATGACCTATTATCAACTCTTCACTGACCCCTATACCCCGTACCTTTCTACTCCACCTCCCAGACCAATTTTAGGTAATTTTGACCTTTAGTCAGTTTTATTCTCTTCCAATTAAACATTCCCTTCATTCCCTATTTTCCGCTTTGTCCTTCACCTAACGACTATTTCCGTAACTTCCCCCTCTATTTAGGTTTGAATAATCATAAATAATGATTCACCCATGGTAAAAATGTAATCCCCTTGGGTATAAGGCAAGAACGTAGAAATAATAAAAATCATTGTTTTCATTCCTTAAGATGAAATTGAAAAAGTGAACCATATACATACACATACAAAAAAAAGGAATTTAGACACCCTTTTATGACCTTAGTCTCGCTTTAGGGTTACCGAGTCACTGAGCATTTAAACTGGTCTGTGTTAAATTCATTTTATAAATAGCACTTAAATGCTGGAGCACAATTAAAAGAAAGAAAACAAAAAAAAATAAAATGAACAAAAATGAAAATTTATAATCAAGGAAATTGTACGAAAAGGAAAATATGCAATACACCACACATAGACTTACATCACCGTCATGGGTTGGCGGCAAGCTCTTATTTCCCAAGAGCAAGTAAAAACTCAACCTCCCCATTTTGCAACAACCAAGTTCTAACTGCTTTACAAATTTCCATTCACTTTCTGCTTTTAGCAAATCAGGCGGTAGTGAATAAAATAATTTTGGTCCCAAATAATTATAGCATTGCCTATGTAATTCTTTTTTATGTCTAGGAATCATAAAATTATTGTTAAACCTTAATTCATAAGCCCTTGGCTTAATTAATTCACCACCACGGTTATAAAAATTCTGAAAACTTTGTAAATGAATGAATGTCTCAAGGGTAGAATGCTCCGATTCTTGAAAATGGGGAAGGCATGAGTCAAGCAAGAGATAGGCGCGACATTAGCCTAATTACCTTTTTCTGAGCTTTCACCAAAGGCTTGATATTTGTAGCATAAGCTCCACCCTAACACACAATGCCATATTGCAATCGTGAATTAACAAAAGCATAATAAGCTGCTCTCGTTAAAAACGCGGGACACAAATATCTTAATAAGTAAAATTTTCTAACGACAGGTATCATTTCTGATTTCAATTTACTGATATGGGTTTTTCTGTTTAGCTGTTCACCAATACTTTCAATCTGGATACACTCATTGCAGAATGTAACATAGTCATTTAAACTACTCGCACAACCAAAAGCCTAATAGCAAGTCTCGAAAAGTTACTCTTTTTTCTATTTGGCATGTTGATGGATATATTTTTAAGTACAAGGAGGGGAAACAGCGGCGAGTGAGAGTTTTTAATAGGCAACTCGGTGATTGAGTGATTGTGTGTTAACTGCACTTTAACACTTTAAACATACTTATACAAATAAATTTTATCGTTCATGATGTGGAAATTCGTCTAAAAAACAGTTCGCATTCGTAATGAGAGGCAGACGGTCCCACTACGTGTAATACATCTGAGTATTAAAATATAATAAACAACGCCGTGTTTTTTGTAGCAACAGAAGCATTATTACCATTACTATTCGCTGCATGTAAATATTCTTGCACGTTTAATTCCTTTATGTGTATCGTTTACTACGTAAGTGTTCTCTCATATACATACAGTGCCCCTATGACAGCTAATTTGAGAATAGACATTGAAGAGTATACTTGTTGTAAATATGTATTGAAGCTATCGATTACCCACCGAAACAATCTATCATGGGGCCCATGGGACTTTGGGCCATTCTTATACAGATTTTCTTTCTTCGTGCTATCATGAGCCTGCAGGAAATCTTAAATGCTAGAGTTGTGAATATCCTTTGAAAATCAAATCTCCGGTTGTCAAGGAAATATCCTATTGTTAATTTCTGAGAAAAATGCGCGTTTTTGCAGGTAAAAACGCGATATTCAGACAAATAAGAAATGGAAAAGATAATTGATTGAAAGAAATATAGCGTTAATTCTTTCAGCCATTTGATTAAAACAATTTCAAACCTCTATCTTGAGCGGAAGTAATTTTAAAAAGCTAAAAATGAAACCACTGCACAAAACCCAATAAGTAGCGTAAACCATCAAAGGGGATCTCTTTTGGTGCCCTGAGGTCTTGTTAGGTAGCATAAAAACCTTCTCGTTGAAGTAATACATATATGTGTATGCCAAATTACACTGTGACAGACAGACAAACAAACATACAAGCATCCACATATGTATATATAGTGAAGCTCTAATTTTTATCGACAGGTCTTTTACGCATTTTTTTAAACAATAAATCACGCCTGGTAATTCTGTTACACAAAGCACTCGTCATCCAGGGTTTAAGAAAGCTATGTTTTCTACTACTCTTTACATAAAAACTTGCTTTATTAGTACAGGAAGTTAGTATTCCCATAAAAAATCTATACGATTAGTTAACATTTTCAAATATAGTATAAACATCGTCCTAAAAACTATAGGCTAGGAGGTCCTTTAAGTGGTTGAAGTTAATTTAAATACAATGCTCCTCCGACGATTTTTGATATTCATGCGCAAGACAAGTGTCAATTTGGCACAAAATCAAATGATGGTCTGTTATACCTGCATCAATCGTACTACCAGTGAAACTAAAATTATCCCTACTTCTACATAAAATATGATCTATACATGATTTACTGGATTTTGTAATTCTGGTTGGGCCAGAAATAGCTGATCAAGCTTGCCATAGTTGTTTTGTACGCATAGACTGAATAATTATCTTGTATTAATGCATAAATTAATGTCACCAACTAATACTGAGTTCTATTCGGGTAAGTCAGCCGGTTAGTCGGTAAATCAGTCGGGTGTCACCCTATCAATTTTGAATTATGCAGTCTATTTCATTTAAAATGACTGTTAAGTGATCTTAAGTCTACTACCGTCTCCCGTTAGTGAATAAAAAGTTTTGTGTGTAGTAATATCATCAAGGATTATTTTAAGCCCAACATAAACAATATTCTTTTTTCTTTATCCGCAGGTACCTGCTCTACATTTAATGAGCTGCAGCATCACCCATGCGGTGTGGCTCAATTTTGAAGATCCCAAGGTTCCCCAATCATTATGTTGGTCACATAGACATTGGTAGAACAGTAAGCATATTGAAAAAAATCAGAGGTTTTATGATATGTATAGATCAGATATTTAATGAGAATCGAACTTGAACATTTACATCAAAATATTGTTATTTTTTTAGGCTTCAGATAATCCATTTTAACGTTTGTAGAGGGGTATAAAATGTAGAGCCCTTAACAGGATTCGTAAATTGAAAGCATTAAAGACTTTAAGCTCTTTTTCACTCAACAAAATCAGATGTTACTCCCACAATTTATTTCAATTTCTTTCATCCATTTTCCTTGTAATGCCGCTTAAGTTTACATCTTTTTCCATTCTTAAGGTAATTACCTTAGACCTACAACCATCGTCTTTCTTGAATGACTACATTTTAAGGCTGTACGTGAACCACTTCTTACCACTAAGATTTCCATTTTATTATTTTCCACCAGACAATAAAACTACGCATATTTTTTCGTGAAAATTCCTCCCATTTACATGAAATTAATGCCATCACAATACATTTAAAAGTTAGAAGATGCCTAGTGTGTTTAGTGCAGATTAATTAAATATCTTAATCATTGTGTGAAATTTGCTTTGTGCATCAATATAAGTTTTTGACCATTCTTTACCGGAAAATAAATCTTCCTGCATAACTGCTCATTGAGTCATCTAACAATTTTTTTTCTTTTATATTCTCATAGAAGTCTTCCCACCTCAGTATCTCATTCTACCCTATTAGATATTCTTGACATTATCGGGAAAGTAAAGAATTTACCCTCTAACTGTCAGTCAAGTCTATGTAGGTAAATGTTTCCCGTGGGTACTGGAAAGGACCTGATTTATAACCATAAATGGAAAATGTAGTTTTATGGCCAAATACCCACAGCATATGCACTAGTGATCTTTATAACCTCTTTCGATTCATTTATTTCCTCACGTTATCTTCACGTATGAGTCTCCGCTAAATACTATATGGGCTCCTTAGTTATCTTAACTGTAGTTCGCATTCCTTCCCACGCCACTATGTCACTACGGCATTCAAAATTACTCATTTCTAACTGATTTTATTCTCCTTTACTTTGTCTTTCTTAACTGGCCGTTGACTGTTATCATTCATTTACCTTAGCTTTTTGCGATCCAACGTTGAAATTCAGCATATCAGAGCGAGGAGTGGTGTTTTTTTTTACTATGAAACAAAAACCCATTCAAGTACCTCTTCACCATCAAACTTAAGTGATACATCCTTAGGTAGTATAACCTTGATGGAAAATTCATTGCTGATCAGCACACCACAGTGGGAAAATGAGTATTAGCATACCAAAATGGTAAATTGAGTATCCAGGAGTTATTGTTTTATTCAGCCTTATTTTTGCGGATCTCAACTGGGAAAAGGGACGGGAAGCAATAAGGCAATCACCACGTGAAAATGTTGGTGGCCAAGGGTTTCTATTATTTTTTATGGATAGCTAGTCTAAATGAGTGTATTTGGGGCAGAATTTTGACAAAATGTGGGAGGAATTTAGGGCGATAATGGAAGAAGGCTGGAAGATTGAAATACCTAAAAAGAAAACCTCCAAGGAATGACTGACTTAGAGTTATTTAGCAGTAAACTCAGATTAATGATGAGAAATATAAATTTTTTTGTAAAAGAATAAAAGAAATGAAAGGAATCGGAGCCAATTGCAATTAAAACAAATCCTTCCGTACCTAAAATAGATAAAAGAAAATGGGAAAGAAAATATTTTTACAGAATATCATCCCTAGGATAAATGTCCTGGTCAATTCTGGCTAATGGTTCAACAGTATTCTTTGGAGGAGGATAAAGCACTTGCTGGTACTTATAGACCAGTAAGTTGACTTCTGTGTCCACAAGTTCTTGGAAAAGATATTCCCTGATTGTGTTCGCAATTTGCTAGAGAGAAAAAGTTGACTGTTTTATCACCTACATTATTACAGAAATGATCATCGCGCAATTAATTTCTACCAAGAAATTGAACGACAATGAGGAAATAGAACTGTATGCAATTCCTACTGTAAAATACTTTCTGCAAAAATTGAGCATGCTTGACTTACGTTCAAGATGAGCCAATTACCTATGCAGTAAAAGTAGGTAGTTTTGGGGATTAACGACTAATTGCAAGGCCCAAGGCCAAGTACCCAAATGAAGTGAACACAAAAAATTGAAGTAGGATAAATGTGTTCGGATGAGGCGAGGATAGTGTCGGATGCTCCTTAAATAGAATCCTTGGATCACTTCTACTTTTATATGCCTAGGATTTTTCCTGGACTAATGACTTAAACATAAGGCTTTTAGCGAGAACAGCACCATCTTAAGTAATATGGAGAATGTGAGCGACCATCAAGTCCTTTAGAATGATGCAAATGCATAGGCAGTTTGAGCATCAAACAATGGTATGGATATATACTTGAACGAATATAAAGGTATTCGTTTTAGTAATTATTTAAATACCGTTATTAGCCCTTCAGCGGGCGCGCCTCTAAGCGTAACACTAGCGGGCGCGTGGCGCACTGAGTGCACCAATACTTCCATCGCTCTATGTTTGCGTTTTAATTGATCAATTCATAACTATGCCATTTAAGAATATTAATTCGAAGATTTATTTGCATGGTCAAATAAAAATTAAGTGTTATTAATAAAAACAACATTTTTCATAGGAAAACATACTAGAACCACAAAATTAAATATCATACATCAACCTGCATTAATATCATTGCTGCATGACTCACAATGTGACGATATTTTAGAATGAAATTTACATCCAAAAACTTTACACGTATCACACTTAATGGTAGTATTTATACTTTTTACCCGACCACAGGCTACACATCTACCACGTTTTTTAGCTGATTTTTCATATACTTCATCATTTTTTCTCGGCTGGTACCTGGATAGAAATGAAGTGACATCCCTCGGTAGATTGTTTTAGAACGCTGTATCATATGCTCTATCATCAAGATTAGTGATTGATGCTTTAAGAATACTAGTCTCTAAATTTTGTTCATGTTCAGAGTTGGCGTGATAAAGAACTTGCCCATTTATTCCTGCTATATTTATTAGAGCAAAAAATAGACCCAATGGCCACCTCCTTGTTTGTCGGAAAACAGAATATGTACTGCAAAATTGATCCACTGAGTCCACGCCTCCTTTGGTACTGTTGTAATCCATGACAATATGTGGTTTCCTTGCGTTGTGATCTATATCCTCCGTGCCGTGCATTGTTGACAAGGGAATGACTGATTTGTTTTATCTGTCGTGTAAGATACCAAAGATATATACTTTTGAAATCCAAATATAGAGGTCCCTATCACCCGGTCTTTTTTCGGCAAAAACTCATAAGGTATTTCTCTCTTCTTTTTACGCATTGTGCTAATTACAGTTATTTTGTCATTCAGCAAATATAATGCGGGAGGATAACTAGTGTACCAATTTTCTACAGTAAGATTACGATTTTTTCCCTTTATATGGCTAACTTATCTTTTCACAATATCTCCTGGGGAATTCGATACCAAATGTGGCCCATCCATTTGTTTTACACAGTAAATTTATAGATTGTAGGCAAAAAACTTTTTGGCATCGCATAATGCAAAGATTTTTTGCCCGTACTTAGCCGCTTTGCAAGGAATGTACTGTATAAAACTTCATATTCCCCAAAATGGCTTTAAATTTTCATCTACGGTAACAAACTCACTGAGGTTATAGGTATTCTTGCAGTTCGCTATATACAAATAGAAAATTTCCCGAATAGCAGCCAATTTGTCACTTCTTTTTCTCTCACCCCGTGTAGATGAGTCATCAAAACGTAAACACCGCAAGAGATAGAGAAATCGTTTGTAGCTCATACCTGATCTTAGGATTTCTATACCCGTCCCATCATTACTCTAAAGTTCTTTCACATTGCTATGACTAGTTCTCTTAGCTCATAAGAGATAAATGATGCCAAAAAATCCCAGTAGTTCACTCCTCCACATGTTTACCTTGAATCTCTATCGCTGCTATATTGATTAGTATCTCGTTTCCGGCAAATACGAGGGCAGACTTAAAAGTAAGGTCTCCAATTTTTTTTGTCATAGAAAATTACATTTATTTACATTGTTGGATACATCGTTGGAAAGGTCATGGCTTCAGCTATTTTTCGATGTGGTCACCCTTGCGCTTGATGATTTTCCTCATCCCCATGATGAACTTTTGAATACCGTCGTCATACCAGCTTCCGTCCGCGTTGCGAAGGCGTTGACCTCCTCTTGCACCTCCTTCGTCCGTCGCGTTACCTTAAACCTTACTTTTAAGTCTGCCCTCGTATATTCGTTTGTACACCGCTAAATAATGTAAATCATAGATACATCAATTACGCAATGAAAAGCTGAAGTTTCATCCTTGATACCTTGTGCATGAAACTTTGTCCCAGGAAGGATTTTCACAATGTATTTGTTCTTGGTTTTTTATTTTTTCTGCTGCGGGTATTTGTGCCATATGCACATATTGTCCTTGCACATATGCACATATTGTAGCGATAAAAATGTTGTTTCCTCTATTAATACTCCATTTATCTTCATCCTCTTGGTCAAGTCACTCAGAAACTAAATTATGGCCCGATTGAACAATGTCTTCATCCTCATAGTCAGACTCACTACGCTGATCAATAGAACTATCCTCATTCTCTACCTCGTGAAAAAGTTTTTATTATTCATAGTTTCTGGTGAATTTTGTCCTGGGAATAGTAAAATACCATTTCACTACAAGTTACACGTAGCTAAATACAATTCAATACTAAATGTGTGTCAAATTTAAAAAAAATATTTTTTAGTACGCATAAGAAATCATGTATCACCTACATCTCGCAAGATTGGAAATAGAAAGCTGCAGGTCAAGAGGAGGTGTTCGTAATTTTTCATGCTTTTCAGCTACGATGGGGACATCGCCTTCTACGGAGCATGCACGTCTCAAAAAATGCTCTACGTGCTCCTGCTAGTTCATCTGCAAAAATTGGATCGAAGCACTTACTCATGATTTCAAAGGAAATACGCTGGAGTATGTTATTCAAAACGGTAAAAGATATATATGGTGAATTGATGTTTGAATTACGAGAGAAAGAACTTGAAGAGATGATACGTATAACGAGGAGGTCCTTGCTGTTTGATGCACTGCAGTGGTAATAGAACACACCCACAATGACTGAAAACGAATGAGGGCGGTACCACACTGAGGCTACCAGACATACCGCTCTCAGCTATCGGATTGTTCCAATGTGAAAACATTGGGTGTGCTTAGGACCACACGCTGGAAGTGAAAACTTCTTTAACCGATTTATATTCCCAAATAAATCTGAATAAAAAAGGAGAATATGGTACAATAATTTTTAAAAATGAATGTTCCATTTATGTAAATTTTATTTTTTGTTGACAAAATAGGCATTTATTTTAAAAATAGGTATTGTACATGCGTCTGAATGATATAACACTCATTTATATCGCTTATGTTAATTATATTTCTATTATAATTATTCTAATTAACAATTCTCATCATCATTGGTTACATCTTCAATCACCATTTCCTCATTTTCATCATTTTCTCGCATGTTATTTCCATTATTTTCATGAATATATTGACATTACATTACTATTTTTACAGAATTCTAGGAAAGAAACTATTGGCTTATGATAACTAAAGTAACTAAAAAGAAAATTTTAACCGGACACGATGTTGACAATATAACCTACCGTAAGTTTAAAATAGTATCTGATATTCAGGTTACTTTGTACAAAAGGATGAAAGAGAATCTCTAGCTAGCATGTAGAAACCCAACATGTGTAAGTCACGAACGAGAAAACTTTGAAATAAACATAAGTATTGTGTTCTGGCTGAGCTAAAGATATAGGAAGCAAATTAAATATGTTGTAATAGAGAATATATAACGTGAGTAGGTGGAATTGTGCTTCAATGTTATCTTTCAAAGCCCATCCACGCAAAAACAAATCTTGACACTAGCGGGCGCGCGGAGCATTTTGTACTCCAAGGGTGGACTTCCACCAGATTAATATTGCCCACAAACATGTAAAAGGCAGGAAAATTATTAAATTTTCATTAATAGAAGCACGATGAATAAATGAAGAAATACGTAGCAGTTTTGTAAATGTCATACCAAACCTTTTCAATCGCCGTGAAAATTCCTTCAACTGCGCGCCATTTCAAGGGTTAGGAGCGATGAAATTTCAGGTAAATTATTCCTATTGTAATATCTATAAGGATTTCTAGTCTATTTAACAAGAATATAGGATGGGAGTTGAATGTGCAATTTTTTTCGAATTTTTTTTTCTTCTGGGAATGGGATACCTACCTCAAAAGTGAATCACAAAAAAGGACCTATATGACTACTATTAGTTCTATGTCAGAATGTAATGCTCTAGTAATGGGCATGGATAACTAAGGTCGGTTTATAACCCTGGAATAGGTTTAGAGGAAGACGGCCACATATTAGGGCGATATAGGAGGACAGAGGGCGTAATTGGGATGTTTAAGAGACCTACTGCGGCATGAAATTTTACATTAAAGTTCTGTGGTTTTTATTGCAGATTTTTCAATGCATAAGATTCTTTCAGATAAAACGATCACCACTACTTAATAAATTGCTACTGCAAAAGTAAATGTTTAAAATTTCCATACCTAAACAAAAATGTTCTTATATTCAAATGAAACCAGTTAAGTTATTTCAAAGAAATGTAAATATATTTGATAATATGTGCCAATTACTAAAAAACCAAGTAATTTCATATGCCTATTCATTCCGTAAACTTTTGTTTTAGCATATTTTAATCATGCACAATGTTTAGTGAAATCTTCTCGGCTCTTCCACCAGGTTAGGTATTTGGTCCCGATGTTTCTATAGCTTCCTCCGCCATCGTTTTCAGGGCTGTGACTGTTGGACAATTGAATCAAAGTTCTGTGGTTATAATCTTATATTTCCTATGGCTTGAGTCAAGCGACATCTATTGGCAGGGAACAAATTTTACCCCTTTCCACCTTAATTTTGCGGAGAGCGACTTGCGGAATGCCTCGCTCAGCGCGTAGCCATTGTCGCGGAAAAAATGTCTTATTTCCATCCGAATCTCTATCACCTCCTTTTTTAAGTGGTCCCAATAGTCACTGCATCGGCTAACGCATAGTCATTTGACGAGGCTAAGTATCTTAGCCTCGTCAAATTAGATAATATGGTCCAAGCTGAGGCTTTGTTCCGCAATCACTGATTTTTCCGAATGGCTCAATATGATGCACCACCTGTGTTCCATAATTCGAGTCTCTATCGTCCTGCCTGTCTCACCAACGTCTCAAAACGCCTGCTAAAGGTTGTATTATACATGCTGGCTCTTTAGATACCCAGGAGGCTTATGGGTCGTGCTGATGTTGTCCTTAGCGAGTATCCGTGAGATTTTCCCGGAGCCTTCGCGATTGGTTCCTCGTCGTCTTCCTTCGGTTTCTTCCTGTCGCTGAAGATCATTTTAAGTACAATATTTATATCACTCTCGGCGTAGCTAATCAGTCGAAAAGTGTTCCTTAGGTGTGGTAGTTCCTTGGACAGGCTCTCTTGATCAGCTATGGACCGTGCCAGGTGAATCCGCGTTGAAATTCTGACTCTCCGTGATGAAGGATAGTGGTGGCTAGGTCCGTTCAAGTACAGGTCTGCGTAGGTCGGTTTCTTGTTCCCTGTGTGTCCCTGAGACCCTTCTTCTTTTGGCAGGATGAGGATGTACAGAAATGGTAGAGCGCCGTTATTCTCCATTTCCATCGTAATTTTAATGCTTTCATACTGCTTGTTTAAGCGATCCAGGACTAGTTGGAGGACTTCGAATCCGTGGGGCGACACGATGAAAGTATCATCCGTATAACAGTAGAAACACTTGGGCTTGATTGCACCATGGATGAACCCACGATATTTGTTCTTTCGAAAGGCCTATAATTTGTCCCTGCTCCTTATTCAATGAGGTACATAGACATTGGGAGGATTTGCGCAAGTCATCAGGAAGATACCTTGAGAAGCTATCAACGAGATACATAGCGAAGTAACGATGATTCTTAAAAGGGCCGTCGCGTCGTATTCGGTTCTAATATGTCCTGGGAGGAACGAAAAGCCATCCGCTGCTTATGGAAGAATCCGGACTTTCCAATTTTTGTTTCGGAATCCGGAATTTCCACATGGCGTGGGTTTAAATTTGACTAGGAACTCACTTCTAAGTGTTGAATTTGAATCTAAGTTCCGTCTGCTTGAAGAGCAATTAGAACGTATGTTTTTGCGTGTTCGATGGAAGTTGTACAGGTTATAATGTATTATCCTATAAAAATATCCATTAGTGCTACATTTATAAATAAAATGTTAGAATCAAAGATAAAATTCTGTATTCGAGTTTAATTCATTAAATAAGGATCACGATTGGAGAATTAACTGGAACGGCAATAAATTGCATCTGAATTCACCCGAATTTTTATACTGAAGTAAATAACAAGAGTGGCGATGTAAGACCTAAATACAGAGAAACTCCTAGGTGGACCTCAGATAAAAACACAGTATACAACCACGTAATAAACGAGCTCTCTCTAATTTGGGGACAAAGGTAAAAATGAAAAGAAATCCTACATCTAATCGGCCAAAAATCTAAGTGCATCCTTTGTCAAATTTCATTTTTTTGGCAAATAATTTCTTTCAAATCAACTTAAAGTATCCAATTAAATTTTATTATTTATCCATATTATTTATTAGCACATGCACAAAAATTTCAAATTAATGTTCAAAGCTTTATCAACGCTGATTTAGCCTCAACCTGTATAGTATTTAGCGCTGTGTCTCTAATATAATCTTAAGTTTGAATGGATGATGATTTATGCAAGGTGTGAAACAACAAATGACCAACAGCTCATGCGTCAGATGAAGTCAAATATCTGCGATTGAACGTAACATCAGACGCATATACGGATCAGTTTCGGCGCAGCCTTAAACTACTGTTTCCTATTTTTTAAGCAAATAGTAGCAAGGTTATTGAAAATAATAAAAGATACAGAGATGTTACGCCACTTTATATTGGCCACAACTTGAATATGACGCCGGTATTTCGTACCCTACACAAATAGATTAATAAGCGAAATTAAGCCGCACGATTAACTAAAGAGTGCTGCAAGTGAAAGTAAAGTGTAACTTGGAGGCTGCACGCTAGGTTAAGATTGAATGAATCAGATTGATTCAGGCGTGTGTTTCAGGGTATCATTTTGGGGGTAAAGGGGTAAAATCATTCACAATATCTCTTAAATTGATGAAAGCGAGAAAAATAAAGAGTGACAATGCTGATCTGGTAGGAACAAAAATTCCTTATTTGCATTCACAAATTGTGACAACAACAAAAAGCGCGAGGCAGTAGGACACTCCATCAACCTACATTTCACTTCCTCATTCCTTTTTCCTCGCCCTTAACTTTTTCATGATTCTACTACTTGTCAATAGCCACCGCGTTGTAGTTGTAGATCATCCTCCATCTAAATAACTAAATACGAGGCTTTAGAATGGATTGCCTAAGCAGTAATTACAACTTGAGTTTTTGTCTCAATCTACATATCATTATCCATTGCATTCAATGAATTTGTTCTTGATAATGAAATTAGGTCAGAACACTTTGAACGATTCATGACTTGCCTACATCCTTATCAATATATTATGCAAACTACCTTGCGTACCACAGTAGTGGTGTTCGAGGAGTATAACCTTTCGGCGAATATAAAGAGAGGAAATTAGAATGGTTGAATTGCATAATGAAAAGGACGAAAAGTGAAATGACTTTTGATGGAATGCCTCAGTTTCCATTCTGTAAGTATTTATTGTAGCTACTGATGATATACGCAGGTGATGAAATGTTAATTCTTAACTGTTCGGCAGTGTATCTTTCTTCTTTTGTCACTTCTTTCAGGTCTAGAGATGAAGTTGGGGATTGAAATTATGTCTTGAATTTTTCAAGTAATCTAAGCCTAGGGTACATACAAAAGCGTATCAGGCTTAACATTGTGGAAATGCTTTATGTCCATTTTAAAATAAAAAAAAGTTGGTAAATTTCCACACAGTATATTATCAACCACAAAATACAACACCGACCAAGGTTTCGGCACGTAATGCCATTGAGAATGGCATTACGTGCCGAAACCTTGATCGGTGTTGTATTTTGTGGTTGATAATATACTGTGTGGAAATTTACCAACTTTTTTTATTTTAAAATGGAAAAAAGCCTAGGGTGTAGCTTTTGAGTCTCTAGCCTGGTATTTCTCGAATACGTCCTCAAGAGTGGCAAGCCACCCACATCGGAGCGCATGCCCTCTAGAACCAACGCCCAAATCTATCTATTCCACTAACTCGTGTAACATTTAGCATTGCAGCATTTGACTACAAATATATTTTCACTGTGTATAGCACTATACTGTACATTTGACGTTAAGTGTTAGAAGTTTTCGGGGTGAATATGTCAGATAACATTTTGTTAGGTCCTCTAAATGGATACAGAACGTCTTTAAAGCTACCGATTAACTTATTTGCGCGATTTATTAAACAGTAGTTTTTACTATAATAAATAAATAATTTCAGATCTGAAACGCTCTAGACAGTCTGTAAAATAGTACACAATTGATATTTATAGAAAATTAATAGGTAATCTCATGGAATATCTTATTCGTTAACAGGTTAAAGTACGAAGCATTCCCTTTTGCTTGAGATTAGGATAAAGTGAATAATCAAAGTACTTATTTATTTCAAATAAATATACGTTAATAGATTCCTCGCCAGTTATAATTCTTTAGCCATCATGTTTGTTTGGATTGCAGCTTTGAATACGGCAATGCATGGGGGAAAATTTTCCACACGTAACCTCGAAATAATGCATTGGATCTCAATTGCCATCTATTTTTGAATCGTAAACCAATAACAGTCAACGGCCTCACGGAAATAAGTAGCAAAATTTTCGAATAATGGACGTATATGTGTCGTACTGTGGTACAATGATGATGTACAGTTTGGGGCAGTAGATGTTTTTGTTATTCATTATTTAACATCTAGACTGATAACAAATACTGATATCTCGATGCAACTCTGCACAACTTTAAACTTTTTTCGTTAGTTTAAATACGTTTTCAAGTGAAAAAAAAATAAATTTTCGCTTCTAAAATTTGAAAACTACAAGAGTCAATTGTTTCAAACAATATTTTTCAATAATTAATTGCGATTCTACTTATATTCGCGAGGTGATTCGATTAAAAAATGTAATTACAATCGCCACGCTGTAGCGTTGCAATGAAGTAGGCCTTCTTCTCCAACGTATACGTCTGTAGCACTTGCGTCCTGTTGACCAGATTTTCAGCACGTAATTATTTGCACAGGTGCATTCTTACCTAACTGTCGAATGCATTTTTCTGAAGCTTAAATATTAGTCTATTCAATCATCCGGAAGAAATAGCCCAAATAGAACATTTTTATCACTTTGGACACAGTACGTATGTACGCACAGTTTTTTGAGTACGCATATAAATAATAATTAAATATGGGCCAGGGACACGGATGGAAAGTCTAAAGTTCTCTGTATGAAATTAGAAATAATTAGTAAGAAGTGTGTATGATTGAGACCATAGATATTGAAGAAAATAATGTAAATGAAAAGATAAAATAATAGTAAGGGATCAAACTAGACCAAGGATACGTGATAGAGAAGGCAGTCATAGAATGAAGGAGGTGAAAAGACGGGGATGGGGGGAACAGTTCAGTTTCGCGTAAAGGTAAAGCTGATATTGGATGGTGATAGAGGGGAAACAATACCAACAGTAAATTAGAAGACATATGCATTACTGATTGAATCAGGAGTTATTAGGTAAAGCTCGACACAATACGCAATGAAACTGTATGATGGATATATCAGGTCTACGCGCTCACGCACTGAAAAGGGTTGCGACATTAGAAACGATAAACGACTACAGTCTTGAATAAATAGATTTCAAATTAATGAAGGTGCTACAAAGTATTTCGGCGAGAAAAACTGGGGAAATGCGTAATAGTTACTGGAGTTCCTGAAGGATTCGGGGAAAAAATATACCTTGACTGTTTATGCTTAGTCGTAGCTGATCTATTAGGAGTAAGTATAGCTGGAAGTTACAGTGGAATAATTTTTGTTCGACACCTCAATGAAGAACAAAGCGGCTGAACGTGGTGAATAAATCATAATCTCATTTTTTTTTTGGCAAGGGTAGTACTTTATCTGTAGAACGTTGGAAAAGGTGTTGAATCATATGTAGAACGTTGGAGATTAAGAGGTAACAAATTCTTTTCAGATCTCTGTTCGAATTTCGGAAAAGTAAGGCAATCCGGAATGCAAATGCAGTTAGGAGAACGCTTTCAGAAAGTGAATTCCCGAAACATATATATGACGATTATAAGAATATATTTGAGAGATTGAAGACTTTTGAAATGTGTATGTGACTCATTGCCAGACGGCACAAGTGAGGATGGCCGATAATCGGGGTAGGATTTGAGGATTGGGAAGTAAGAGAAGTTTAACTACTGAGAAACTAAGCCCTTCATCAAAAGTTGTAGTTGGGATGCTGATGAGGCATGGACGATAATACCTATACGTATTATTTGTGAAATATCTGGGCTTTGTGGACAATATTATTGAGAACGCCGAGATTTTCCTCGCAAACATAGACGCATACTACCTTATACCTTACTAGCAGAAACGCCGGTTGATTCTCAATGGCAGAGATAAAAGTCGGAGATAATATAGTAAGTAGATCTATTCAAACAGAAGAGAATCTGACTTCTAATTTATCGGAAATAATTTTTTTAAATGTAAAGTTCCTTTTTTGTCACTTAATGATATAATTATGTCGTTCTAGGCTGTTTTTTACGAAATTGTTTATTTTTCCAACAGTAAAACTAAAAAATTATTCCAGTTTCACAATGTGGAAGATATTTTTACATTACCAATAAGTCATGAAATAAGTTTCATAAATAAGTGTCGTTATTACCATTACTATTTGCTGCACGTTAATATCCTTCCACGTTTAATTCCTTAAGTACCTGGTTACCGTACGTTGCTCGATGTTTATTTGGTGTACTAAGAACTTGTATGCTCATATTCTGCTAATTATTGTCTATTTTAATTATATTGGGAATTCGCACGCCAATGAAGGTTTTAATAAAACAAATTTATAAAAGCATAACGGATATTTATTTTTTTATTGTAGTAGTGATGATGCGATTGGGTAGTATAAAGCACACTCAAAAACACCACTAACACAAAAATGTTCTTTTTTCGAAATTCTGAAATCATCAATAAATTAAATATTTTCATTGTTTTAATTATTTCCAATGTTCATTAACAAATTATTGTTATTATTATATTAAAAATTATTCAATATTTCTTTCCATACAACGTTTCTCGTGTGTCTAAGTTATTGCGTCAGGACACTCTTGGGCAAATTGTTGCAAGGCTGATCCATCTTCAAAAGTTGTACGAGCTGCATCAACAAATTCTAATCCAAGTTGACGGACAAAGGCCATAGCTTCTTCAAAATGCTCAGTATAAAAACATGCAGTTCCAGGAAACGAAAAAGGCAAAATTATCCTTTCACCAAAAACAACATTCTTCTTTTCAGCCAATTCACTCAAAAATTGAATCGCTCTTGTACAGTTTTCTGCAAGTATTTTATGTAATTTGCTTTAATCCATTGGATACTGTCATGTTCCAATCTTATATAAGTATCAACCAGATATTGCTGAAAATGTCAACCACCGAAATGCAAAGCATTGAACTTCAAAAGGCGGAGATCAGGATTTCTTAGGTTGATGTCTGAAGGAAAATATTTGGCATGATGAGGTCTAAATGCTAATCAGTACTGAGCTAGTTCAAATCTAGTCAAATTTTGATGACTGATATTAGGTGTTCTTAAAATAATATTAATACAGAGAATCCGAAATTGCAAAATTTGGGTTAAATAGTGGATAAGTAAAGGGCCCAATACGACTGTCAATGTTTTTCCTGGTAACTAAATATTTCCCACGATTAATTAACACTATCTGGAAATATTTGGTCAACGTTGAGGGTAACAATGGCACAAACTTTATTCTGAAGGGAGGTTTTAAACCTTTTGTGATCAACGGCATCAGATAATGCAAAAACTTCATGACTAACTAGTTATGGCGTTTAATTGATAGTGATTTCTTTTGATATATATTACAAGCTCTTACGAATACTCTGCATCGTTGTGGGGTTTTCAGGTAGTTTTGGATATTCTATTAAATAAATCTAACATAATCCACGCAAACTCAAATGTGAGAATAAAGAACGCCGTTGGTATAACTTCAAAGTAAGGCGGGAGCTCAGGTGGCGGAGGAAATTGCACTTATTTAAAACTCTAAAATTTTAGGAGAAAAAACGGCAGAACTTGCGGCAAGAGAATGTTACGCTCCTTTAAGCTCGAAAGCGAAGAAAATAATGTGTCATACTCCACAAAACTTCAAGTAATACTTAGTAAATAACTGAATGAAAAAACCTTTGTTATTCTGGTCTTACACGAGAGAGCTCCAGGGCAAATCTGCAACTGTAGAGTCTTCATTGGGTAAAACCGAAAAGTAGCCACCAACAATATCGAAAAAGCCAACATATTATTTTACTACTTGGTACTTTGAAAGTGGTTTCACTATGGATGACACGGTACATGATTCAGACATTAATACTGACATTATTCAACGTGATGGAATAACTAAGCAACTACGTTCGATTAAATGTAGCAAGTCCTTGACAGGGAATACCTGAACGCGTTCTTAAAGCGGTGCGTAAGGATAAAAATACCATTAATGTGGCTGGTTACTGGGACTGATTAATTTAACAATGGAAAACAGCAATTTCCAAATATTAAATCTTTATAGCGATCCTCCTTTTTAAAATTAATTACATAGTATTAACTTGTTTCATTTTGAGTCAAATGATCAACACTAGATATTTAAGTGGCAAAATAGAAGTTTTTTTTTCCCAATATATGGCGCACACTTTCTTGTATTAGATTTTTTCGATAGCTGCGGCAGTATGTAACGACAAAAAATGTAATTGAGTAGGTACTGATTCTAAATGTAATTTAGGCAATTACAAATGTGATCCTCCAAAGTACTGGAGTGGGACATAGCCATTGAACCGCTAAGTTTGCTTGTCTTCTCCTCGCAGTTTCCAATCCAATTCCCGACGGATTACTCGAAACCCGAATGTTGTGTGTCGAGGCGAACACGCTAAGAACAGCCACTCTCTAACTGGCCACTAGGCAGCGTTATCCCACGGTGAATTCCTTTAAGATTGGGACGTTGTTATCGCTGGATGTTCTTTAAATGATAGTTCGAGTTAGATAGAAGCCATGAATATCAAATATCAATTGAATGGTTTTTTCACCTTTAAATAAATATTCCGAGCATTTCTACTGCGGTTAGGCATTCACTCTCTGGGCACCATTGCAGGAATTTCATTGCATAAAAAGCAAAACCGACAAATATATTTAGACAAAAATCGATTAATTTTTCAACATAAGTTTGAATACGCAATCAAGGAAAGTAAATATTTTATAAATAATATTTATGATCAACTGATTCCATTCAAACAGCATATGATTTACCCGCATATAATTAAATAGTAGAAAAGCTCCTTCTTAGCATTATTATCTTTCGTTTTAAAAGTAATAACATTTTCCGAAAAGTATTTTATTCTGTATCTTGAGGGTCCAAATGTTAATCCCCATTCCATCATAACATTTATCAACCACTCTACAGAAATGCGGCCAATAACATTTAGGTTACCTTTAAGATGATGATACACGAGTTCTGCAATCTTTATGAAGTTTGTTCCCATTTTATTTGGATTTTCTTTCGATAAAATTTCTACCAGATATTATGCAGAGCAAATTATACATTCATTAATTAAATTGTGTTCATGGGATTACAGGTCTTCTTAAAATCGTTAATTATCCAACTGATATGTATACTTCTTAATTTTAGACATTCACATCTCGAGTGTACATGCAACTATGGGAGAGCAGTAATTAAGAACCTCATTGCGTGTGTCATATTCGTTTTATTTCACCTTTAAATAAATATCCCGGGCTTTTCTACTGCGGTTTACATTCACTCTCTTAGCACCTTCGCAGGAATTTCATTGCATAAAAAGCAAAACCGACTAATATATATTTAGACAAAAATCCAATAATTTTTCAACATAAGTTTGAATACGCAATCAAGTAAAGTAATTATTTTCTAAATAATATTCATGGTCATTTGATTCAATTCAAATTGAGCATATTATTCACCTGCATCTAATTTAATAGCAGAAAAGTTCCTTCTGAGCATTATTATCTTTCGTTTTAAATGTAATAACATTTTCCGAAAAGTATTCTATTCCGTATCTTGAGGGTTGTTGTGTTGTAAAAAATGTTGTTTATGGCATGCTCTTGTCCGTGCCCACTCCCATCCGGTTGAGTAGCAGTTAGGCCTTACGTTACTTGCCAATGGAGTGAGAAATGCACTATAATATACTTTTGATGGAATGTAGAAGTGTTACTTCAAAAAACGGTCACTTTACATCATGGGTATTGCTTAAAACAGTTACTTCACAGTCGGGTTTATATAAAGGTGGTGCCACTGCCTAAATCTGGCGGCTGATGTGGGTGAGCCTGCACGGGAGGTCTCACGTTGTCCCGGAGCTTGATGCGAATCACCTATTTCATTTTGATTATTTAAATGATTACGTGCAATCTCGTTTTTACCTCCTCTCGTGAAATGTTAACCTCGGCATTGCCCACGTAGCTCAAAGCTATGTTCCTGATGTTAGCAGAAGCCCATTCATACAGCTACCGGGGAGTTTGTATTTGCTGATTGTATGGCCTCTGAATGCTTGCTCTGATAGCGAGGTGTTTCCCTGTTTTGCCTAGACCATCACTAGGCCTCTTCCTAGACGTGAAGTAATGCCACTCTGCGGGAATATTGAAATCCTTCTCATGCTGCAGCACATTGACAACATTGTATCTGTTCTTGTACTATCGTGCAGCTCCATCGCAGAAGTCAATTATTTTATTTAAATCCTTTACATGAGCTTTCATAATTGAACTAGCTTCTGGGAGTAAAGGATTGAACACTGCAGCTTCCACTTAGATATTTATTAAACACGACCATGGTTTCGTAGCGGTGCTACATCATCAGGTGTAGTCGAAGTAGTAGTAGAAACCATGGTCGTGTTTAATAAATATCTAAGTGGAAGCTGCAGTGTTCAATCCTTTACTCCCAGTATGATTGACTTCCACAAAGTATTGCCTGAAACTGTGTTGAACTAGCTTCATTTGGAAAAAAATACTGCACCCGTATCGTGGGTCATGTGCTCTGAGATTAGTACAAAATTTATTGTTTTCATCTTATTTTATTCTCACTCATTCCCAGTGAAAGGTGCATCGTAGCTTGAATGTTGTTCCATTGAATGCCTTGAACGCTGTCTTGGAGTAGAATAGCAATATTTTCGGAAATTCCGCCACTATGAGAACTTCTCTGGAGCTTAGATTGTCTCTCTTTATTTTAAAAAAGGCACTTTGTTTCTTGGCAATGCAGTCAGGTACGGGACCTTTTCGGCCTCTATAAAAATGTCAACAAATGTTTCATTGTCCATTATTAGAGTCTCCAAATTACATCTGTCCGTGTCTGTCCACTTCTTCAAAGTGATAGTGTTTATCAAGTTCTCTTGAAAATGATTTTCTAAAACATCTCGGAGTTTGAGTCGCCGAACGTTCTGCTTTTACATTGACTGAGAGTGCATTCATCAGTAGGAGGAGGGCACTTCTATATGCACTGAAAGCAATCTTTGTAACTTCAAAGAGCTTTTCAGTCCTTTGAAAGAATCTCAGATAATTGGGCTCCTATAAACACCTGACGCACCGGCGAGAACACATTCATCTGGCGTTAAATCAGCAAACTTTGAAAAGGCAATTTAAAGATTAGGATTTTCTTTCTTGAACTAGGAGTATACCTCTCTCAAATTACTTAATACTAGCCTTTTTTGTTTTCGATTTGTGACCTTGCTACCATTTTTCTATACATTTTTCCAATGTTTTTTGCCTGGAATTTCCCACCCTATGCCTCGCTCTCGTTAAAATGATTACTTATTCTTCGACATCAACTGTTGGGGTCCTCTCGTACTTCCGATCCTCAGATACACATTGCTTGACTTTCCTTGCAATGTGTTCTGTAGTCAAAAACTCTCTCTGCGTTTCTGCAACGGCCCACGACTCGGGAAGAACGGACAGGATAAGCACTCTTTCAATTACGGCTTTTGCAGCTTTGAGTTTATCTTTCAATTGTTGGATTATCTCCCTCCCTGCTTTGTGTGTGAAGTTTCTAAATCACTTGAAGGTGGGATTTTCTCAATTTGGGGTTGCACGCCAAACTCTTAACTCTTTTCACCTCTTCTTGGCTGTATTTCTTCGACCTCGATGTCTACGGAAACGAGGACAGGCTGTGCGGATGTCCCCAGTCTTTCTTCATTCATGGTGGCAGCAGCCTCTTCCTGCGACAAATAACTAGGCAGTCCAGAAAGAGCAGGTTCTTCGAGCAACCATGACACACCAATAAAGCAATGAGTACAAAATTTTTGACTCTCAATTACTCTTCCTAAAATACCCTGACAGCGGTTGTAAAAGGCCGCAGTGACAGGATGAATATTGCGAGACCTAATATTTTTTGCAAATTCATTGGATTGCAACAGTGCTTCTGTTTTTCACTGAAAGCACAGACACAAGACCTCAGTCAGTCGGTAATGTATACTGTTGTAATTAAATGTAAAACCGATCTGGTGATAATCATTTAAATAATCAAAATGAAAACAGTTGATTCGCATCATGCTCCGGGTCGACGTGTGAACTCCCGTGCAGGTTGACCCACATCAGCCGCCAGATTTAGGCAGTTATAAACATGTACCTTTATATAAACCCGACTGTGAAGTAACTGTTTTAAGCAATGCCCATGATGTAAGGTGACCCTTTTTTGAAGAAACAATTCTAAATTACGTCAAAAGTATATTATAGAGCATTTCTCACTCCATTGGCAAGTAGCGAAAGGCCTAACAGCTACTCAACCAGATGGGAGTGGAAACCGTGAAGAGCATGCCATAAACAAAATTTGTTTCCTCCCTTAGATTAAATATAGCAATAACGAAACATTGCAGCCTCTTTATTAATACAAAGGACTACAAGGTTGTAAAATTTGTGATGGGTAAGTAGATGGGATAGTAAAATTTTTGTTTTAATTTAAAAAATAAATAATTTTTCTAATTTGACTGTTGAATATGATGCACTAACACCCTATGTACAAAATAATTCTTATCGGAACTTTCTATTATCGGAAAAATTCTGAGACATGTTTTTACAAATGCTAGATTTTTCATATCCCCGTGTCTCCACAAAAACTCAACATTTTTTATAAAACTTTTATATACAAACAAAGAGATTTATAAGAAAAACACACAAAGCATTTAGTGCAAACCTGAGATAGTAATGGCAACTCGTCCGTGATTTCACATGGAATGACCCATATCAGAACTACCATTATTTAGAATAAATTAAATGGATTTCCCTGCGGAGAACGTTACTATTGCATTATAAAATTTGCCATCACACTACGTAAAAAAATGGAAGTTAGAACTCGAGAAAATCAAATGGAATACGTTACTGGGAAACGTATATTACATCCCGGTTTCTGAAGTCAGTGCTGGTTAGTCAATGAATATCAAGATAAATGCATTTGCAAAATATATGCCCCCTTGCAATAATAAGCATAGGATAAGTTTTTTAACTTTTTTTGTGGTACTAGGTGAAATGTGTCACTAAATTACATTTTATATCGCATTAGCTCAATATTATCCATTGTCAATGCACTATTATTGGTGTCTATCAAGAGCCAACGTGTACATGTGAGCTATATTTGATCTCTATTAGGATTCCAATTTCTGGCCAACAAAAATAAATTTAGGTTTTCCACATTATCGAAGGTGGAAAACCTAAGTATGTTATATTTTTTTGCAAATACCAACCAACAAACGATGAGAAGCACATAGGATGAATGCATCAGTAACTTACATCTACTTTTTGAAATCATAGCAATATAAAAACTATTTTTTAATATGGACAGCTCGTACAGTGTTTACTTGAAACCATTAAAATGTGAGCAAAAGTATTTATGGCAAACTTTTTAAGTACAATGTTCAAAATGACCTGTTTCCATTCATTTGTCACCGTACTACTCTACCGCTGTAATCACATTCAGTTTAAGGGCCCAATAAAAATATTCAATTGTAGACATTTGCTTACTCATTCCATTAATTAAAGATCTAATCTAGGGAATCGTTGATATGAATTAATTAAAAAAAACATACAAAATCAAGCGAGATGCCTTTAAACTCATCCTATATTCGTTGTTACAAAAATATTTGCTGTTTGCCTTGTAAATGACGCTTTAGTCGTCGAAACAGGTCGACAGCAATAAAATAATTAGTGACATTTTGTACCGTGCAATGAATTCTATCTTCAATTGCAACAAAGTATAACCACAATCGATTATTTTGATTCATCCTATATTATGTAAACCTAATTTTTGGCTTTAAGTAAGCACAAAGCGTTGGAGGATGCAATAACGTTTGCATATGGCGTAATTTGCATGTTAGATTTCAATGCACGATTTACGTTAATTGGAGTGTAAGCAAATATTTTATAATATTGAAATATTCTTGCTTCATATATTCTGAAATTATGAGAAAATATTTGATAAAACCAAGCATTAATTAGCCAAGTATTTACTTCCAAGTATTACTTATTTAAACCAAGTATTTACTTCCAAGAGAGCATTTGAAATATTTGTCAAAATGAAAGTACTGAACGGCTATAAAACGTTATTCTTTCATTATTTTATGAAATAGTTGAGTTCAGACAAATGCTGTAAATACTATAATATATAAAGATGCTTATATTTTTCTCACAAAAAGGTACTCTGTAATTTAAGCAGTTGTTATGACATAAGTAATTATTCTCCGCTTTTCATCAACCTTTCGCCCCAGAGCCTCTGTCTCCGCACTTAATGTTATTCTTTTTGATTTTTAAACTCTATAGAGCCTTCTGACTTATTTTTAAGACGAATTTTACGTGTCATACCGAAGCAAAAGCACCAGTGACTACTCATTTTGAGCAAATCTAAATTTACTTTTGATGGCCCAGTTTATTTTTTGACCTCTTTTTATGCACACTGTTTCCAGTTGCCAACATCCCCTTCTTAAAGGCATAGTGTAGAGATCTTTGGACGTACTGACTGTAAAGTTTCTGTTAATATCTTGACACCCTAATTCTATCATTTACTGGTATTTTCAGCTTCATGCATCTCTGTTACATAAATAAAGATATAGCCAAATATTTGGTGCGCCAGCACCCAATACAGCAGCTTAGGCTGATTAGCCTAATACATTGATACATTCTAGCCTAATTTATCAAATATTCGATTCATAACTAGGCTTTAATTTATATCCTTGTTTTCGGAAATTTCAGGTAGTTGCGCAAGAATTGCCGATTTCACGATCTGTAACCCATTTTCATCTCAAGATTTATAAGAAAATTTACACTTTAACTTGCTCCTACAACTTTTTCCTTTCTTCGGTCGTCTCATTTTCACCCAAGTTATCAATTGAATCATATTTCGTACCATTTTCCCAAAATTCTCCAAAATTTAGCTAAACTAATGAATAAAAGCTTAAGACGCCAAAAGGAACGCCCCCTTAAAAGAGCTTCTATCAAAATCTTTGTTGACTTTACCGAAGTGCCCTTCAAAGGCGAATATATATGAACTTTGGATATGGCTAAACACATTCAACAATTGTAGTTCATTGTTGATGACTGGAGTGTGTATCTTTAACTGTAAAAACCATACCAGGTGTCCTATTTTCGATATCTATTTCAAAATCATTCAATGAGTGTTCCCATGCTTAGTACAGAACTCTAGTTATACTAAAACGCTAAATGCGCATTTAAAATCACACGTAATATTTAAGTTTTTAAAGAATTTGGCTATCTCATGTTTGTAAAATATACAGTAAATATTTTAAAGTGATACGTTGTACCAGTATTATTAAATGAATAGTGTTTGTAATCAAGCTTATTAATATTCTCTTTTATTCTTTTGGCAGGTAAAATTTTATATTAGTTATTTAAAGTACATAACAAACATAGTCATGGCTAAGAATCAGAAATATGAAGGCAACGTTAAATAAATTAATTAATCATCCGGCTAAGGTAATAGCGCAGAGGCCTCCCACCATTTTCAGTTTTAAATGCAGACCTATTCGGCAATCAACCCGATCCCTTCGGTATTTTACGACCATGATCCGACCGCTTTGAATGGCGCAAACTGCATGGAAAATCGTTTGTCTCACACTTTGAGCTGTAACGAGCAAGTGAGAAAAGCGAGACAGGCATTTGTAACCCTCACGGACGGGTTGGCAGATTGGCCTAAGGCTGTTATAATAAATATCGGAATCTTGAATCTTTTTTGGGTTCTAATTAGTTTAATGCTGTTTCCCGTGGTGATGGATGGGGCTCTGCTCTGATAAATGCCCTCGTTACCGTAGGAACGGTTGTGAGGATAAGTGGATATCCGCTGTGAGGTTGCGAAGGAGAGAAGGAATACAGAAAAAAAAGATTGAGGCGGGGAGGTCGAGGGAGGAAACGGAGGGAGGTAGGGAGGGAGCGGAGAAGGTGTGGAGGGTGAGGAGGAAGAGGACTCAGAAGGAGGTTGTGTGGTTCTCCCAAGATGCATGCAAGATGGGTGTGGGCAAAGGTGAGAGCTTGGTGTGAGGCGAAGGAAATGTGCAGCGGATCTTCTTTGTTGGGGTCTTTTAATGGCGACTCCCAGGTAATCCCATTCCTCTTCCCCTCTTCCGCATGCAACCGAAGAAACTTCTTCCTCGTTAGCCAGTCTCCCACAGCTTTCGCCCGTCCCAGTCCTTGGAGACAAAACCATTATCCATCCACCACCCTCGCCGAGCCACCCCCTTCTTGTACGGTGCGAGTACAACTAGTCGCTCTAGCATTTACGTCTTGCGGTGAAAGCTGGCAGCCTGCAGTAGGTACCCGTCCGGTTATGTTATCCCACCGTCTCTAACTTTACTGTGAATGTTATCTTAGAAAATGTTAACATAGAATTTCCATTTCGAGAAGGGAGTGACTGACATGGTCCAAAGAAAATACTATCACAGAAATGCTATCGTGGTTCGAAGATAGAAAGACAAACATAACGTGTAGAATATCGTTGGAATTAATGAATGTGAAGAATAGACACAATCTGCATAAAATATACCAAGACGTGATCAGCAACCGGAGTAGTAGGAGTTCACACGAAGTTGTGGCGGTAAGTTTAGGTTTAAGAGATTATCTATAAGTATGTTAAAAAAACTTGATTGATGACAGAACAATTTATAAGAGCTATTGAGTATTTGCCAATCACGAGTATACTGACTGGATCTGTACCAGTTCAATTAGTTTGTCAGCGCTGGCAATAGAAATATGGAGGCATTGCAAATGTTAGCTGTTGCTTCTTTGTTATAAAAAGAAAACTTTGAGTGTAAAACTCTTATTTTAAAAAGCTTTTGAGTGTATATACCTGAAATTAAACAGATAAAATATTTCTCCAATGGCCGTAAAATATTTTAGAATATCGTTGGAATCTACCTTGATTTAATACCTGAAATGTCTCCTGAAATTTGATTTTGGCAGGTTGCAAGCACGTTATGTAGCAACACGCAAAATAATCTTCCACTTTTAGCGAATGATTATCAAATTAGCCAACAATAAATATTCGGATACCCTGAGTTCTCACATGCGTTATTGAATAAAACACCTACAATGATCCTATCAGTTCGCAAGTTTTTACTGTGGGAATATAAAACAGTGAGCAGTGTTTTACTTATTTGAACTCAAGAAGGAATGGAATTCTGTCGTGGCTACAGTACTGGTTCTTCTTCAGGAGACCCGGGTCTGATACCTGGCAGTGGATCCATAACTGGGTGCCATAGGTCATGTCGCCATACTCCGTCCATTCGATAAGAAGTACCCGTTGGTGATTATTTTAGTAGTAGGACTATATCGGGTATTTCTCCAACATTCAATTCCCAAAATAATTTTTCAATTACCATCCTGCCCATCTACCATACTCGGGTAGATGAACTCAGTTTCCATTCGTGTTCAATGTCGTCTTTAGATAAGAGATTTAAAATCATGAAATGGGAGCAATGACAAGAAATAATCACTACGCATCTCTAAACTATCCCTTGTTTTAGCCAAAGATATGTATTAAAAAAAGTCTCAACAAATAATGTTACATTATCCTGCCATAAAAAGGTACTTACGTAGATTATGCCGATTTCGGTAGAGATGTTTGGTTGGAAGTTGAAAGAATCTGCGGTTCGCTCCTTAATAATATTTACATACGCCATTTAGCCTTTCATAGCATAATATGTATATAATTGATGCATGATTAATTAAAAAGATTATTTCTTACTTATTCCATACTGCTGCGTATATTCCAGCTGCTCATAGGTGTAGGTGAAATCAAGATACCTACAATGGCCTATCCTTAACAAAGATACTTCTTACAAAACTTCACTTCTTATAAAACTTAACTTCTTCTCACCGAGCACACCTAATGGACGACTGAGGAAACCATATATATAATATTCAGGATATTATTATTCCATGTATTCATTCCAGACCTTTGTCATTCTTTCAATATACATATTAATGTCTTTGTAAAGTACTTAGCTAATGTCACCTTCTACTTTGCTGAGGAATATTATGCAATCAATTGACCACACTCGTTTCCCTGATTTCTGTGTGACACACGTAACATAAATACCGTATCAATGTTGAATGTTCCACGTAATAGTACACTTAAATACCTTTTCTATTTCATTGATCTTATTATGAAAAATTAGGGTATTGTGAAGATTGAATGTACCCACGTGAAAAACCCTGCCTACAGTATTTCAGATGTTAAGAGATTTCAGATAATTTGCTTTAGAGATTTGCTATATCTCCTGCTGGAGGTCATGTATTGAAACATCCTTATTAAACTTGTGAAGGTTTGAAATTCCTCGTTGCTGAATTGATAAGTTAGAAATTGTTTTTTATTTCACTGTCCACCTAATTTAATATTCTAAGTTATTTTCATAAGTCTTAAACTTTCGAGTGGTTGTGGTTACGGATATCGCATTGAGATTTCACTATATATCAGGTCGTCTGGCTGTGAACAACCTCTACCATTTCAGTTACCATTTGTATGTACCAATCTTAAAACAACAGGTATTCAAATTATGCTATAAAATGACCAACTAAGGATAAATATTGCCATAGTAAGTTGAGGAGCAACATGCATGCCAAGAGTAACACCTATTTTAGTAGTGGTCTGTATATTAGCGCTTTGTAATCCATTTTCAATTGGCCATCATCTATACTTTCTAGTTACATTGATGCACATTTACTCTTAATTAGGAAGACTGCAGTTGCAATACTTTTGAATAAAATGTGAGATGAGAATAGTTTACCAATTTTGTTGCTTGCTCAGAAATATTTTGCAGGCTTAATATTCAAAGCCTTTTCCTCGGCAACGGGTTACGTTAAGAAGTTCTAAACCACCTTTCCTTTTTGCTCTGTTAAAATGCAAATGACATGTAAAATTTTATTTGTCAAAGCTAATTGTTAGAGTTTTTGGCTTGATGTATTTGAATGAAAGATGTGCTGCTGCGTAGTTCCATCATGTAACAAAGGCCACGGTGATGCTTAAATGAAAAATAAATAATACCCATATAAAAATATTATTAGAAATCATACTCTATGGCGAGCAAAATGCGCAGCATATGTCAAAAACAGGCCGCTGGCCTTTGCCTTGTGATGGATGAGAGGTGAACAACCCCAGGTTTCTTAAGGGTCAAATTAAATGAACCCCCACGAAGTCTCGAGATGATGATTCGTAAGAGATACGGTCGAGAGGGAGAAAAGGGAAGAAAAATTAAGATGGAATGGATTTTTTCCAGCTGCAATGAAGTAATTCATTTGAAAATAATCTTTCCTCTCATCCATGGGAGATGGGAGTGTGCTCCATGGGGGTGATGGCATGCCAGCGAGTCGCGAGGTCTTGAGAGCCAAGCGGGGGATGAAAGAGCGCCAAGCGACGGTGACTGAGTACGAGTTGATCCTTTCATTTTTACTTGCAGTTGAGGATAAAATACCAAAACACTAATTGAAATTTATGCATAAAGGCTCAGAAGTATGCATGAAATATGCTTATTCATGATGGAAATACAGATGAGGCTAATGTCTTTTAGACTAATTTCTATGCATGCTTCGTAAAGCATAAATTAAAACAAAGGCATAATTAGTCAACTATTTCTGTCTTTGCATTATTCAAACTTTTTTTATCGTCGTAATTTCTCTGTTTGCTTATGATGCATACCTTTACATATCAGGTCCACACTATGTTTTTTATTTTTGGAATAAGAGATATATTTGCACTGTGAATGCCAGGGTATTCGCTCAATGTTTTCGTAGTGTAAGGACGTACTGAAACAACAACTGATTTGACCAGATGAGTATTCAATATAACCGGAAATAAGTACTACAAATACCGATAAAAGCAGTTCAAGTATAGCAATTAGTTTTTGTAACCAATGGGATTTAGGAAATATTGTAGCTAAAAATGCTTAATGAACTTCGCGAAAACATTGTTCATAGTGATTTTTTGGGAAGGTTACCATTTGTTATGACATTTTTTCGAAAATGTCTTTGCTGAATAGGGGCGTAATAATGGTAAAAATAAGAAAAAGAAAATGATAATATCATTGAAATACAATCACTGGCAATAGAGACAAAAAGTAAGACGCACGGTTCACTGGAAAGTAGTGTGCTTAGAATCTTTTGAGATAAAACCTCCGAGTACCTCGTGGTGCACTTGAGCGATACGTTTTATTTATTTATTTCGTAATTATATCGAAATAGCATTATGGAAATCCAGAAAAACTCGTTTGATAAATGCGATTTGAATATTTATTGGTTGGAGGTGATATATGTGGGGAAATATTAGTAAGGAGCAGAATAATGATGGAAATATATTTCAACTAATTTTAGAGGACCAATAGCTAGTTAAACGGAACTAGGACCATCCAATTCGTAAGGAGGTTGAATAGTTTGACCAATATGAGGATAAATTATGTCATGTAAAATTTGAAAGAAGGAGTACCTCGAACAAAATTGTTGCATTACATTTATCAGAAATGTAACATTGGACCGGCAAAAGAAGGACCAATCCGAGAAAAAAAGAACATTATATTCTTGAAATTTAAAAAGATACTGCAATTTTTTTATTGAAGCAAAATATATCCAGGAAGGTCAGGGGTAAATATCCAGAAGAAGTATATCAATTTCTTATGCATTTTCTATTTCCATTAAACACTATAGTTTGAATTAAGAAATACAGTGCATGGGATTTTAAGCATGAATGGTAATTTTGGAAAATGAAGTAAGTTTATGTCTTATTTGTTATTAATAGCTTATGTCGTATTTGTTGTAGTGACAGTTTTCTTAGAAAGTTGCGTGAAGTTGTGATTTTTACCTATATTCTCCTTTCTCCTCTCAAGAAACCCTCGCGTTCATGTCAGAAGTCAAGTCGTCTCTCAATCCCTCTCTAATATTGCTGTCGAATAATCATTTTTACAATGGCAAATTCGTATGTTCGTTAAATAGGTAAAATTATTAAGCCACTGTTTGAGATAATAATAAAAATCGGATAATATTAATGCACTGGATGGTAATTAGATCTAGCTTGGCTCCCAAATAAGGTTTTAAAGAGTTGGTAGAGCAATGTTGTTGTTAGTCTTATTTGGCTGAATAATGATTTGATTAGACCAATCACTGGATTATAGAATTGATAAAAGGATCGGTGAAATTAGGGATATTTAAACAATGAATGAAATAGGATAGCAAGTAAGCTCAAATGAGTGTATCAATAATTTTTCTCAATGTTGGATATGCTCCTATGTTATAATAGATTTTGTGAAAATTACGTATAAGCGAACAAAAGAAACTGTTCATGAAATGAAAAGTGTCATTTGGAGACCAAAAATCTTGTTTGGAAAACTGATGGTAAACGAAGCCATTGATTTCAGCTATATCTTCGAAAAAAGAGATTCAGCTACCGAATAACCGTCAATATGATTCGAGTATTACACATCTCATGACGACGTGTTATCAGTCGTGTCTTGCGAATTACATGTTATGAGACTGGTTTTCCTCTTCGCATAAAATGAGTAAAGATTTCATGAGTACGATCGCCATAAGTGAAAGCGGTTTTAATTATCATTCAAAAATTATAGTGCTGGAGATCATAAACATCGAACGAGAAAATTGAGAAATAATGGCAACGGATAGCAGTGTTTGTCGTTGTGGCAAGTGTATGGTGCTGCATTGCGTGAGGAAACTTTGATGAAGCGCGCAGGACTGCCTCATTGAACGTGGGAGTACATTACATTAAAATGCTCAAAATTCACTTATGTGTTTAATTAGCTCATGACTGCGGAAGATGCAACAGCACTCCGGATAGTTCATTATTCGAAATACTTTTGGATCTAGTACTAGTAGTAGATACTAGTCTTGAATAATTTGCAAACGACAACTGCATGGAATATAGTTCAGGTAATATGTAGACGAGTGTGTGTTATACCTCTATAGATCGGGAAATGTGCGCTGGTAGGTGGAACTCCTACCAATATCGCTATTGTGTTGTTGAAAATGGGTTCAGTTGATCTTGCCTCCATTATGATTCTAAAAATGTATTCAAGGCAGCAAATATGTCTTTAAGGTAAATTCATCGCTAAAATCTGTTTTTTTTGTGAGAAATTTTAATTAAATTTTGAAACGAAAATTTATGTGGCCAAATGATCGACTTGGCGGTGTATTGGTGTTGAAGAGAATGCATCATTTTCTTCTTATTTCCATGTGATGCTAATAACTTCATTCAATTCAACCTCAGAATAGAGTAAACGAAAAAGATGTCCCTATATATGACCTATCACCCATTTAATATTTCTTGTTTGAGTCTTTCAATTCATCGTCAGAAACATCTTTCTTGTCCTTGCCGTATCTGTACGCATAACTTGAAACATGCTTATGAATGGATTAGCGCCGATTAATCATTGGTTGGCATTAGTATTTCATTCACGTTAACCTCCACAACCAGTTTTAACTATCCAATTTCCTGATAATACTAATGGAATAGAAAACATGAAAAACTATTTAAGAAACTTTAGAAAGTATTACAAATCTAATCCTATCGAAGAACCGCCAATTAAAAACTAATCAATGTATGAGGTAAATCAGGGGAATTTAAAAGTCAGAAAAAATGCAATGGCCAATGATAAACGTCTCAAGTAGAAAGATTCTTACGTAAATAACGAAAAATCGGGGAGTATTCATCTAACGGTAGAGGAATGGGGAATTGGAAGGATGCGATTGAGGTGTGCCGAAGTTTTCGCTTGTAAAAATTACGATGAAAGGCGAATGAAGGTTTCACAACAAGTCCAGTAATTCGCTTGAATTGAGTGTTAATGATTAAGCAAATCATATGCCAACTTGAATTATTAAATTCAAAATCATGAACTTGCTATTTCTTCTAATCTCCCTTAAAACAGTAATTTGTTTTATTGCATCGTCGTTAACATTGCCCTCTGCGAAGCTGAAGAAGCGAGGTACAGTAACGTTAAATTTCTACAGATCTTGACAACTGTGCTATTGACTGCTTCAATTGCATTCTACTTTTAAACTTGGAGACATTGCGCCCATCGGAATAGGAGCACCCATTCCTAGGAGTGGGGCCTCACGGGGTTGCGGATTAACGCAGAGACAAGGCGGACAACGCCGAGAGCCCCAAAGAGCGCGGTGGACGGAGATTGAGAGATATGGGAGGCTATGGAGTGTATGCCTGTGAGGAGGAGTGTGCGGAGGCCACGAGGAGGAAAAAAGAGCCTGAAGGAAAGAGTGAGGGGGGTGGGGTCGGGGGACTGGCGGGGGGAATAAAAATAAACCTCGGACGTGACGTAAATCTCAGTTGTCGTAGGTCGTGACTAGTTTCGCGGGGTTCTCGGCAGAGGGATCCCTCCTGCTTGCTCCTCGTTCACTCCTACCACTTACCTCCTCCTGCCTTTTCTTTTATGTTCTCCTCCTCTTCCTCCTCCCCGGCGGAGTCTCATACACCGCCTTCTTCACCCAATCTCCTCCCACCAATCCCTTTCTTCATCCCAGAATGCACTTGTGCGCTGCACGGACGAAGGTGAAGTTTGGATGGGAGATGCCACAGATATACCTCTCCTCTCCTACCTCCACGTTCAAGCACTGTGTTTCTCCTCCACCGACCTCTCTTTCTTTATTATTATTCAGCTCGCTCGAAGGGGTACGCACAGATTAAAATCATCCGGATCCTAGAGAGGCGGAGCTCTAAAAATAAGGTCGAGGGATGTAACATTCGTCCGTGGTTTGTTGGATCTTTTGATTACAATGGGAGGCTCCTTAAACCGGTCGTACTTTAGAACAAAGAGAAGGGTCTGACATCGTTTTCATGATTAAAGTCAGAGGATGCTGATAAATTGGCACGGAAAATGGGATTATTTTTCAGGTAAATGAAGAGATCAATCTGTCTTAAGACAAGGATGGGGTGATAATGGATTCCTGCACGTTATAGCGTCATTTCAAAATTGATGGGTTAATTTCTACTTGAAACAGTCCTCACAGAACAAAGGTTTTTGAAAATAGAATATTCAATCTATGTGAGAAAATAAAATATTTCTAATTTTGACTTCAATACATATTACAAAGAATTTATTAAGCACAATTATTTACTATGTTTAAAAATCATTTATTTGATTTTCTCATAAAGCATTAAATGTTTGTAAATAGCCGTGCTAATTTCTTTTTATACATTTATGGAGCAATATCGCCATAATTTACCTGTAATATTCAATGTAAAGCTCAAGAATTTCGATAAACTAAGCTAATGAAATTTTGTATTCAGTTATTTTCATTATGCATTTAAATATCATTTGTAGGCACCTCATATTTTCCAAAGTAGGCTGTATAATCACTATGGAAACATTTTAGATTAAAAATGATTATTAACTTTTTTGTAACTGGCAACGTACGTTAATATTCCCTTCGAAATTTATATTAATTTTATTGAATGATATAGACTTGAGAAATAATGACGAACAGCTTCATGGTGTCATGATCTTTTCTACGGAAGAAGCAAGCGTGGCTAGATAAATTTGATTTTTGTCTTTTTGTCTCCACTTATTAGTTTTGCTAGCATACTTCACCTGTGTATTCCTAATCGTGACAATATTCTTCAGCCTCGTTCTTTAGATCCAGCAAGGAATGAAAATATCAATGGTTATTCTCATTTCAGTTTAATTTATCTTTAGTGGAATTTACACAATAATTTGTTTTCCTTCCAATTTATTTGTTGTTTTAATCCCTACCAAATATTAAGGTTATATATAATCCACACTTTGTTTTGCAATCTATACTTTTTCTTCTGTGTGCTCTATTGAGCCCAACGTTGTTCTTTTTTCTCCCTCGGGTCTCTTCGGTTGGGTTCCAGACTGAGAGGGTGGAGGCACAACCGGAGACACAGACAAGACCAGTCCTCAATCCGAAGTTTGGATTTTCTTGAGAGAGGGATATGCTGAAAAAGAATCATTTCATCATGAATGCACACCATGTTGGTTCCGTGAACTTAAGATTATTAAGAATCTTTTCTCTTCAGAAATTATTATTACTCATCCTCACTTCGTCTCTAGTGATTTATATTCATGTCCCAGGAAAATATTGAAAAAGCGGTATTAATTAAGAATGCATTAGTCTTTCAGTTCATTATTTTGAAGCTGTTGCGTTAATAATGAAGTCCTATTTTTTATGCCAGCATCTTTTGACATCATGACATGACAAAGCTGATACGGAGATGCATAGTTAATAAATGCGGTGCATTATTCAATCTGAAAATGAAAGATGTTAGTAAACGGCAAGATATGATTTTCACGAGCAAAAGGTGTAACCAAGTCCCTTATGTGTTCAACAGAGAAAACGGGGACCGGGTTGGAACGATGCCTGGCTTCCTACTCAGATATCCTGGGCTCGAATCTTGGCAGTGTTGGATATTTTTCCATGTAACACTGATTCTTGCTTGGACTCTGTGAGGTGAGAACTTCATGTGTAGTACTCCGTCCTCGGTACGGGTTTTAAATGTTGGACGCCGAGGCGCCATTCGTTGCAGTGTAGAATTGTGCCGAAGCATTCTCTCCAACCTTCTTCTTATCCGTATGTGTTTCACATTATCCTTATACTAACCTCTCTTTAATGGCGAATGATTTCAGGCTTTCCCGGCGAAGATTTATATCAGGGATCTTTCGGGGTTTGCACCGGGTAGTTGTTGTAGTAGTAACTACCCGTTGCAAACCCCGAAAGATCCCTGATATATCTCTTTAATGGCGTAAATAAATTAACTGTCGATCACCTCCTTTAAGAATCAATCAGTTAGCAGAGAATCCAATATAATGGTTTGTATGTGTTTTTTTATATTTCGTGAAAGAATCAATATATATTAATTCTGATTAACCCAGCTGATTAACAATTTAAGGAAAACTCAAACTATTTTACACTATATTTCTTTGCCAATTTAAATTTTTTATAACCCCCAAAGTTTAAGATAATGTTATTAAGTATTCCACACCCGCATTTATGCATTGTCAATGTACCCGACGATAGTGTTTTGGCTCGTTTAGTCTTCAGTAGAATTGAAGTGATATAAATACTCATGCTATGTTACTCAATACTCAGGTTATGAATTGCATATCGTATTATCATCACACGGCCAAGACTCGTGAAATATCCAGGGCGAGGAAAATGTCTCGTCTTAAAGTCAGACCGATTACCTTCGTGCTACACCACTTTGAGTTAATTCCGCGTTTTAAGTTTGAGCATATCTATTTCAGTTTTCAGTTAAACCCTCCTGGTGCATATTATCCTGCTACTTAACCATCTTATATGCACTCATATGCATTGTTGCGTAAAAAGCATTAATTATTTTGAAGATACGAACTTAGATATAAGCACAAAGTTTTATTAGCGCATCACTGGACATTTTATAAGAATTTTTTCAAAGGATATAGGCTTTTTCTGCCACCAAAAATTTATATTTTTAGGGTTATTTACGCATAGATCACCGAACCATGCCAATGTACACAGCAAATTGTCAATAAGCTCCCCTGCATAACAATTTGAAATTCACAGTGAAATACTAAAAACTTCTTCTTCCTAAGTTCAGCAAATTATCTTTTGCAATTCATAAGTTTTTCCCCTTAATGTCCTCATTTAGTGTAGTATGTACAACTCTTACTCGTGGAAAAATAAAGAGCCGACTTAGCCTTATTAAATATAGTGATTTTGATGCTTGGAATAATAATTGGAGATGAAATTCTTTCCAAAGTCTCTTTTATTTATAGGTCCGCATTTGTTTTTTAGCACCCTGAAATTTACTTTTTACAATTAGTGACAATATTCTTAGTGCTTTGACGTCCGTGACCTGATCATATTATAAGTATTATGCTTTTCCTTCCTTCTAAAACAACGCTTGCACTAATTGAATTTATGAAATTCCGAGAAATCTCTAAAATGTATTTACAATTTTTTCAAATTAAGTGTAGGCCTAGCTTCTAATACAATCGCTTCCCACTACTTCTTCCTTCTGAATCACGGCTATTTTATGCTGATTCTGTTCCATATCCATTCAAATATTAGTTACGATTCCTTTACAAAATATTTATTTTATTTTAAGTCCACAAAATATTATGACACATAATGTTTGACACAATATGTTTATTACATGACATTTAATTCCGCAGAAATTTATTGCAGCATTAACCTCTCCTGCTGAAAAATCAACAGTTTTTCTATTACATAGTTACTTAAATTCATTACATTTGGTTACTTCACGGCAGCATAAAAGAATTATGACTGAAATATCCCGTTATATTTAAGTTTAAATTTTTTAAATAAACAGTTATTACGCTGAGTTTTGGGAAAGAGTAGCCAAATAAACAATGAAATAACGTGCAGTGGCGGATAGAGTTACTTTTTGGAACTCCTTTGCAATGAGAAGGAAGATACTTTGATTTTCTTCAATAAATTTTTGACTCTTTGGCATCAATTAATTAGATTGGTGGCTCCTTGTCGTGGAGAGTTGGTCCTGCAGTCGGCTGGTTACTTGGAGCCTACAGCTGAGGTCAGTTGCGTTGGCCTAAAGACCTCGCAATAGATGTTTCCAGTGATTTATTAAAGACTTCCTTCTATCCTTATCGGTCTTGTAAAAAGTGCGATGCCAAAATATTATTCTGTCTGGTTTTAAAGTTGAAAAATAGAACCGAGTGCTTCGTTCAATGCCAGCAGAAATTGGGAAATATTTCAATTTACTTCATTAGTGAAGACACTCCGTTTTTATTTTAGAATGAATCATTTATATAGTTGATTCCAAGCAGCACAAAATAATCGAAAATCAATTATTTTTTTTAGAAGTTGATGAAATGAAGGTGATGTATTCGTTGACGTGAATCCGGATACATTTTTGTCTTACGCCTATGAAACTGCTGGGTATATTTTGGCTTGTGGACAATTTGCCAGCTGGAAATTTCAATATAGAGACATATACTAATGACAATGTAAAAACTTTGTACTCTTTATTCTTATATTTCATTTTACTTCATTGTATCCTCTTGCGCATTACTTCTTCCTCAAGTATACTCTTCTATAGTTTAAGTTATTGAACCACTTTTGGTCAGTCGACGTTTCTTGTAAAACTTTACATTTATCTCTTGCGATGCGTACTAATCCTTCGATTGCCAATCTGTTTGGATATTCGTTCCATTCTTGTTTTCTTTACCAAGTAACAAGTCGTTTATATTTTCTATTTTTCACGATTTCCTTATATTTTCACTTCTATCTATACCTAACAATGTTTTTGATGAAAACCTTGGAAGCATAACCATCTCTGTAGTCTCTAACAGTTTTTCGGTGTTAGATGCATATCTCGTCTCTGCTTTGTATGTCATACTTGGTTTGGTTGTAGTTTTATAGACTCTTGATTTAGTTTCTGGTATCAGGTTTTTATTTCTCCTGATTGGTTCACTGAGTTTTGCTACCTAACTTGCCTTGATTAAGGCTGTGGTACCTCTTCTTCGATATCTCCGAAACTTGTTGAATGTATACCTGAGTATGTAAGTTTTGATTCTTGCTGTTTCATTTGCCAGTAAAATTCGATTTATAATTTACGGGGTTCTTTAAAGACTGTCTCACATATGGTCTTATATGCCTATTGAGGCGGCTTGCGGGGTTGTATGTAGATGTAGATATGCTGCTATTTCCATTTTGCATTGGGTGCATGATATGTAAAATATATGCATCAACCTCTAGAGGTCGTATTCAGTCTCAGGTAATAAAACAGCATCGTCTGTATAAAATATTAGTATTTTGATTTATTATTCGCCAATCCTGTATCCTCTACCCCGGCCATACGTTCATTGTCACTTCGTCTATTACAATTTTAAATAACATTGGGCTGACTGCGTCACATTTCCCCAAGCCATTAACGTTGGGTAAATATTTTGTTATAGTTGCCATAGATTCGAGTTTGTGATTCTTAATTTGAATATGTTTTTTTCAATGGCTGTTATAATATTTACTGGTATGTACCTACTATCTAATATGTTGTAGGTGCTATTTACTATATGTTTATCTTATAATTCGAGGCATTAGAATGCCTTCTTCAGGTCAATAAAGCATAAATATTCTGGTTTATCAATAATCTATCAATTACTTAACTTGTCTCAACGCATCAACATCAACGCATGAGCTAAATTAAAATTTCTTACTAGAAATCATTTTGAAATATTTTGGGAAAAGTCACCAAATTCAGCTAATTCATGCATCTATTATTCCGTAATTTATGTATTTTTTGCATAACTTTTAAATCAACTACTGTCTACTATAGTATAATTTATGCTAAAGATGCTCTTAACTACCGATGCCAACTTAATCACGAACTTTGGGGCACTTTTATTTTGTCTAAACGACATAAACTCGTTCTCTAGTATGAAATATATTACAACATCTTACAAATTTACATTACCATATGTCTTTTAAAAGAAATAATGTTTTTGGCAAGTAGTAAGGACACGAGGAGGTAGATGATTGACTGGAAATTTTTATAAATGCAGGCTTGTCAAGAGTAAAGCACATCCGAAGCATTTGTGTCATTAAACGAAATTGATAAGGCTAACGAATGGTAGGGAGAATATCTATCGGTCGAAGTAGAGAAAGAGAGATTATCCCCTACTCCTATCACTCTGTGGTTTCTCGATTAGATCGCGAGCCCTTTTGACCAAAGCCACTAAATTTCATGAGTTGGTAAAAAAATAAAATAATAAAGCAAGCGTATTAAAATATAGCCCGGAAAATTAGGTACAGGAGATCCTTTTCACGTAATTTCCACGCAACGCATTGAAGACGGTAGCCATAACAGAGCAAGGCACAAATCTACGACAACAACTCAAACTTTCATTCCTTTCCCTGCCAAATAGTTATTTCAATTCTCATCCATTTACTTCGTTTATTTTCTAACCCTTCCCTCCACGCGCTCTGAAGTGTTTCGCTGGATAGAATATGAAATAGAATAATTAGGCAATAACAGTGGTATTCAAAGCTTCGCTTACTGGAGAAGAGTGACAAGTTTTAGGTCCGTTGAATAATTGAAATTTTGTTATGACCGCGTGAGTGGTACCTTCACTAAGAGGCCACTTAATTAGGTATTCAGAAATGGTAGTACGTAGGGTACTGCACTCTTTGATTATATAAAATGCAGTAGACTAACCAAATGATATTTCAAAGTGAACAAATTAAATGTATTACTGATATAACTGAGATAACATCGTATTTCTATAAAGGCTTGAACCAATTTTATGTAAAAACATAGTACATACAAGCAGAAACCTAAAAACCTACTGGTTTCAGCTCTCATTGTTTCTCATTAGCTCTCAATCTCTTTAGTCTCATTGTCGTTTTGATTACAAGTTTTATCCTTAGACGTGTGCTTCTTTATACTGTGATATTTGAACAATTTATTGCATTATATATGGCACGTGATTCAACTCAGCATTTAGTGGAAGGTTTCAAGGTGCTTCTTTAATCTTTAAAAGCTGAATAGATAGCGTCTTTTATTAAATGTAGCATCAATGAATTTGCTGTCAAGGGGATATAAGAGTCATAAAGCTCTCATCTCAAGAAGTCGTGCCTCCCCATGAATGAAATGACTGAGTTGAGATGGCATAAAAACCATGAAGAAGGTATCGAGGATGGAATACGATGTAGCAAGATAGATTTTGAGGTAGGCAATGGCTTGAGGTGGCGAGGGAGGAGGCATGCCAGAGGTCGTCGGGGGACACCTCGTGCGACGACGCGGTGTATGGAACGCAAGTGGGTAAGTTTCCGCGGCTATTTGGGATTGTCGTGGCCCGGGATTACTCGTGAGAGCATGTATCAAGGGTGATGGATGTACGAGGCTTGAAGGAGGCTGAGCTCTTCTCCTCCTCCTCTCTGCTCTCCGGCGTTATAAATAAAACGAAATGTTGGGGAAGGTTGTTTCCCTCTTACCCGTATTCTCACTCCCATAAGACGTCACGTTCGCCACGGGCCTTTTTTTATAATTTAATTACTCTTTTTTCTTCATTCCGTGTCGTTAACGATGCATGGCTGATTTTTCTCTGCTCCGCCTCAGCTTCAGCCATTCTTTACGACTTTCTTTACGTCTTTTTCTCATTCCCAGCTTCCTCTTTACCCCCTCCATTATGCATAAATTCCTGGCCGATTTTCTTATACAGCTGCGTCAAAGGAGGTAGAGGAGAGGAGGAGGAAAAAATACGAAAACTTGGCTTCGTTTGCTGGGATGCCTATAAATACTGTAGCGGGTTCCCATTTTTTCCGAGCTCTCCGACTCTCGTTTCTCAGCCTGTTCAAAATAACCACTCACTCCACTTCGATCTCGGTGATGGCGTTATGCATTCCGGAAATAGAACTCTAGGGTTTATAAGTAGTCCATGAAAGTAAGATTTCAATCCCTGGGTGATATTGTGACTAATATCTAGGAAATATTTTAATGTTGAGAAAATGATCTCAAGGAATAGTGCGTTATTCATTTTCTGCATTGCGTTTCTTCCTAAGTATGTGATAATTTCCTCATATCCTAACAAAATATTAATACAACAACCTAGAAGACCTATAAACAATTTACTGGACAATAGTGTTACAATCCTGTAGAAAACATACGTATGAATACGATTCCCAATTGTCATTTGAACTTAGAAGCACCGATTTCACTTCATAAAATTTGCGAAAATACGGGATTACATCACACTTCTTTGCAAACTCTTTGTTAATTCTTCGTCATCACTTCCTTTGCGCTAATCATGTTTTAATGTTCCACAATGTTGATGCTGCTCATGTAATTTTAACAGCATTCTTTTTTTCTATGCTTGAGAGTCGCATATCAACTCACCTCAAAACACTGAGCCTACCATTTGGTACAGTACTTTGTTGGATATTTGTACTAGAATATATGGCTTGAGTGCGCAAGTCATTTATTAAAAACAGTCAGAAGCCATGAAATGTTTAACAAATTTTTGCATCACATTCACCTTTCTCTACCGGAAATCAGAAAGTATTTCCTGCTTAAAATTTCTGCGAATTCATCATATTTATAATATTTTGGCAAATAATGTGCGTCAATAATGCTTCCGTAATGCATCGCAGCTTTGTTCATATTTTCATATATCTTTGTTTTAATTCATGCAATTCCGTTAAGTGAAGTAATTTATGTGTTTCAAACAGTAATACATGAGTCAAAAATAGCCAAGAACCCTATTAATTGATCATGTAGTGTGGTTTTTATATCTCTTATTCCCATCAAAGCCCTATTCTTTAATTTTTGTCTCAATATGACTTCCGGCTCATGAACAGAGTTAAGGCTGGGATGATGGGGACAATAGATTATCAAATCAAACTAACTAGTTACTTTATTCATTTTTCCACTTCGTGGTTTTGGTCTTTCCAACCGAAATCCTGAGAATGATTGCTTACAAACGCTGCTCTTATGTCCCAATACTATCTCTCCCTAAAGTACTATCTATCTTGGCATACTATCCAAAGAGTTATTTGGATATTTACATTGAGACTCATTGTCCCTCCCATGGTAAAATTCTATGTTCATAATGTCACCGCGTATCAGTGCTAGTAAGCTATGAGGGGAAAGTTATGAAGCCTTCCAAATATTTTAATAGAGTCTATTAGCAAAGCATTTAAACCCGGCTGTATAATGTCTGGTTAGGGTTAATCTCATGATGAAGTAGACTTTCCGTTAATAAGATGTTAACTGAGAGATCGGGTTTCACTTATTGGTATAAATAATAATATTTATTTATCCGTTTACATTACAAGCACATTTTACATTTCAAAGAAATAAGGATAAATTAAGAATCCCTTTTAGGCATTGCCTATATTGGGATACCTCAAGACAAATTACAATAAGAATAATTGAAAATGATTAGTAGACTGAGACCAGATACGAAAAAAATAAATGCATGAAAGTATAAAAATTTGATGTTTAATCTCAACCTGTTGTGATTACAGTATATAGTGAGTATTAACCGTAATATTAATAAAAAAATACATCTAGATTTTCTACATTAAGTTACCATTTTTTTACTCTTTTCAAAAAAGATGTTAAGCTATTTGAACCTCTTATGTTATCTGACAATCTAGGAAATAATTTTGGCCCTACATAATGATAAATAATAAATGAGCGTTTGAACACGGTCAAATTTGGCTTGGGCAAAATGTACATTTTTGCAGATCTTAGGTTGTATACATTGGTTTTTGATTCTTCCTTAGGTTTATTACCACTTACGAGGTAAAACAATTTCAATACTTTGTAAACGTAAAGATGACGTAAAGGGAGTAACTGTAAATTCACAAATATGGGGAAGGACGGTTCAAATTGACATTTTCTAGCAATCAGTCTCACTATTGCTTTTTGGAGAATCAGCATCGGATTGAGCGAATGTTTATAGGCACCTCCCCAGTAGATTATCCCGTAGTTTAATTTAGATTGGACTAACGCATTATACATAGTTTTAATAAATTGTCGGAGACATTTATTTAGAAGGAACTAAAACGTCGCGTGGATAAATTTAAGTTCCCTTGAAATTCGGTTAATGTGTGTATCCCACTTTAAATGCTGATCTACAGTCACTCCCAAGTATTTGTATCGAGGCACACGTTCAATATTTATACAGTAATTACAAAAGTTTCGATCTTAACTTTGTTTATGATAGGTTATTTGCAAATTAATTGAGAAACGATAACATACATTAAAACAAAAAAATTTCGTCTTTTCACTCAAAAGTAATTTATTGTATTCCAATCATTCACTAAGTATGCTTAGGTCTGCTACCATATTTAGTCTCACCTCTTCCCAAGATGATCCTTCATGAATAACTGCAATATCATCAGCGAAGGCAATTAATTTTCCGGTGAATTTACAATTACATAAGTAATTTAAATAGATAAGAAATAATATTGGACTTAACACTGAGCCTTGAGGCACACCTGAAAATATGGTTTCATAGTAACTGACCCAATCATTAACCCGTACACACTGTGAGTGGGAGTACAAATAACTCTTAAACCATTTCCATGGTGTGCCACGAACACCTGTTCTACTTTACGTTTCCAACAAAATATCATGATTTATGGAATTAAAGGACTTTTTTATATCTAGGAACGGGACTGCAACGCGTTTATTCGAATTAATTGCGTTGTAGACATGTGTCATGAAGCTTTCTAAGGCATCTTCTGATCCTTTACCCTTTTTGAACCCGTATTGGTTGCAACTTAAAAATCTTTGCTTGTCCAGGTAGGACAAAATCCTTTTTTTAAATAATTTCTCAAGAATTTTCGAGAGAACAGATAACAATGAAATTGGCCTATAGTTTGTTACATTGCTTCGGTCACCTTTTTTATTGGATTTTATTACATTGGAAGGTTGTATAACTTTGAAGGAAGATTTCTCGGCTGAAGAGGATCCATATCTTCTATGTTTTTCAAGAGCGACTCATTTTATCTGAAGCCCTGATGATGAAGAACAAGTGATGTTGTTATTTGAAACGTCGGCAGATGTGGACCCTATCACCTGGTGGAGTAACAGGGAAACCATTCTTTACAAGATTCGTCGGGAAAACATCAGATCATTCATTACTTAATTTGCATATCCCAACCTTTAATACCTCTGACGGAGTATGATCCCCATTTTTTACTCAGATAAAGTATTTAACCATGAATTGTAAAAACAGATCTGGGGATCTTAGAGTGATACCTCCACTGCTTTTCCTTCTCAGGGAAAAAATGTAATCCAGCAGGGTATAGTAATGTATCATATGACCTTTCCAACCTTTAATTTTTTATTTCAAAATTCATTTTTTCTTCTCATTATACATTTTATTACACACCGAAATGTAGCTTTCTTTAATAATTTGTACCACAACAACTGTATTTCAGAATGCTAAGAAATGAATTCTACTTCACATCCGTCAAATGAACAGTTTTTACCATGGAAACGCTCACCTAATTTTCACCTGTATTTATTGAGGAAGGTCGTCACCCATTCTGTTAATATCTCTAACCCTTCGTCACCTATTTCGTATTTTGCCCTCCTTTCTTCCCTCCTATTCGCAGCTTCTATTCTCTTTCCCCTATTTCCTTTACCACCTTTCCGCTTCATAATTGTGCCCCCATTCGTTCTTCCTTTGTTTTTCTTGTCTTTCTTAATTCGCACCTTTGCACACAATCTGACTTCTCAACTCTTATGGCTTTTTACCGCCTTAACCATAATGCAATTTGCATATCCCAAAGAACCAGGAAGACCTCTGACGGTGTGGCGAAGGAAAAGGTGTGAGATGGCTTTGGAGGACGTAACTCCAACCAGTTTCGAAAGCCATCTAAATCTCGCTGCAAATAACAGTTTTTCATTTAACACCCTCGGAATGTGTGCCTTTGGTTTATTCACGATTGCTTGCATTTTTGCTTCGAAACGATAATGGCACGCTACACTTTTCTCAACTCCATGAAAAAACCCTCCATGTTGTAGCCAAGTATTTACTTGTAATAAATTTTATCAACAGTTTAAGGAATTAGAAACTTTAAATTATTTCTCAAATGCTCAAAACGCCACAATGATTCTCATAGCCCAAGCCATATTTTGTTGCTATCTTTTTTAGGCCACCTGTGTCCTCCAGTATAATTCAGTTTCACTACTTACCATCATATTGACTTTAAAAGTTTTTCAGTTATATTTTATTGCGGATAATCCATTGGTATCAATTTTCACAATATTCTTATAGAAAATAAGTACAACCCAACACTATATCGCTGTCTTAAACCGTTTGTTTCTGAATATCCGTGTTTGGCTATAACAAATACGGCCGAAAGAAAATAAAAAGAGCAGGATTTTTGTCATGATACACATATGAAGGCTCCATATTAATGCTGAATTCATCACTTAGGTCAAAAAATCTCTTGGTGTTAGAATTAATCAACCGAGAACTAAGTGGTCCCAAAATCACAATGCCTCGATTGCTTCGCGTTTAGTATGAAATGCAAAGGTTGTCTGGTATGAGTTGCTTGTTTTACCACTAGCAACCGAATAATATGTTAATACTCTTTCTAAGATTGAACGCTTTGATTTTATATTTTTGCGGATGTGGTTACTTCCGCTATCAATTGACGGCATCTTTAATGACCCTATAATTGAGTACAATACCTAAACTGAATAAATACCTAAAAATTACTGTTAGAAGCAAACTATCTCATTAAAATAAATTATCTGCTGAGAAGATTGTGCTTGCTTGCTATGTTGTTTATTTTAAAATCATATGGAACTACATATCATGTGGTTACCATAATTGTCCGGTTGGTGGATTTTCAGAGCAAAATTCCTCTAGTGAATGAACAGAAACCAGTTAGCACAGTTCCTACCCTTTTAACGTGACGATTGATATTTTCCACCCTGATATTGACGTATCTAATAGTGATAATAAGTTAAAAGATTTCACCAGCTAAAAATTATGGCAGCATTAGTGTACTGATAAAACAATAGCTAGTTTGCTGTTTATAAGTTTTCTCCGAGGATATCATATTTAAAACGTGTGATAAATTTGCTTCCCCTTTAGTAATAATTGGCATTTGAATAGTGTTTCTAAGTTAACATGATTCTTTTTTAATAATAATGGTAATGTTTTATTTAAAACTTTTCAATGTCACACCTACTGAACTAAATTAAAATGCTTCTTACAGTTAATTTGTTCAATATGGCATCTCTATGCCAAATATCAGGATTGGAATAAGTTTTTATTACTTCAAATTTGGCTACAAAATTTCCATGCACTCTTACTATTGGATCTTTAAAAGCAGCGTTTTGCACCAAAGGTATGTGTAAGAAAAAATTAAAATAAACGGCAACTGTCCATCAATGTTGAATCCATTTGTTTTATTTACTACCAAAACACAAAAATAAGCGAGGGTTCAGCGTTACTTGGTGGGATTCAAATTGTTAATTTGGAATGATAAATCATTCTCGGGATCTTCACTGCGTGAATGTCTGCATAATGGCCGACATTTTGATGAAAAACTTTCCCATCATCCTCGAGATGAATCAAAAGAAATTAACCGTGAGGGAAGCGCAAGAAGAATTGACCAGAACAATTCTCCTTGAATACCTAATATCGTTTATTTGGAATGCTTAACTGCTAGGCAAATTTTGTTATATGTTAATGAAAGGAAAACCAGTTGAAATAGACAGCTTCACATGTAAGATGCTGGGAAGAGCTCGCTTTTAATGATATTAAAAACTCTAGTGACGGCTGGCTCTTTCCACTATGTTCTTGCTAATTTCTTTGTTTTGATCCGTACCGGTAAAATAATTTGTAATGTAAGCAACTGCTATTAGTTGAATTTTCCTCCATTTAAATAGCTTCTTTCTTGGAACAATAGCAAATTACCAACCCTCAGCATAACGGAACCAACCTACTTGTAGTAATTTAGTTTTTCTACAATTCAGCCATGAGGACAACTACAATTTAATTAAATGCTCTCTTATATTGGTAGGAAAATTGTCGAGAAACATATTGGCTTTTGTTATGAAACAGTTCATAAAGTGGTCAGTTACGCTCATGGTGGCTCAAATTGTGTAAATTCTAAGCATTTGGCTTGTAAATCTTTAATGATGCTGCACAATTATCTGAGATTGGAGAGAATTTGTGCCAAATATGATAGGTATTCAAGATAGTGGAAAAGATAAAAGGATGGTGACATATTTTTTTTAATAAGCGAAGACGTAGAATGAATGTTTTACAAGAAACTGTCCCGTGGAAGGCATGCCAGGTTTTGTGTATCACAAAAAGATATATGTTACACTTTGCTGAAAGCCATCAACTCCGTACAGTGCTTCCTAATAGTACTGCAATTAGTAACTGAGAAAAGATTTCTCCTCGATCACAACCTTAAATCATAGTTTCAGTGTATCCCAAATATGCACGAAAACTACTGTTCTACGCGTGATCCTAATTCTGTGTGACAGTCATTTCTTAGATGATCATAAGACTGTCACTTTACTCGACTTTAAGATGAAATGAGGGCAGAGTAGTTTTACGATAAATGGAGTCATGCTACATGGAGAGTTGATCGTCGAGAGCCTCTCATTAAGATTGAACTAGGATTCGCCTAGTTCCCAAGCAGATGTGACTGGTGTGCAAGCACCGAAGCCTCCATTTTGGTTCGTGCAGTCTCCGTTCCTTGGCCGTTCTTATTCTGAAAGTCTCAACCCACTCACTTCTCTGTCGTCCTTCCTCAACGCCGGCTCCCTTGCGCCCCCGGCCCAGTCCTCCTCCCGCTCTTGGCCCTACAGCTGTTTTTACTCGCAAACTGCGCACTCTTTCCACCGACGTGAGGTCTTCGAACTCCGTGGGGCTATTTTTTCCTTTCTCTCCCACCCTCCCCCCCCCTCCACCAGCCCACTTCCTCCACTCTCCCCTCAGGGGAGCTCCTTTTTTTTCTTATCCCCTTCCTCCTCTTCCCTACCTCTCGATCCTCCCTTCCCTCTCTATTCCAATTCTTTCCCACTCTACTCCTCCTTACACTCACTCCAACCCTCTGACGTCCTGGATCACGCACGCAAGGGGCTTCACTTCACCCTCGTCGGCTCCAATCTCATTCTTATATCCCTCTTAGCCTTTTCTCCCTCCTCACAACAACCATTTTTTTCCTCCAAGACCTGTCCTAAACTCTCTGCAGCCCCATCTACTCCCATTCCCATTCTTCGCCAGTTGAATCGAGCATCAGACTCGCTCTCGGGAGCTATCTCATCATTCCTGCACTCTATTGCTATGTCCATAGATAGCACTGGCTTGATCTTAGGCGTGTGCTTTTCGATCTCGGAGCTCGTGATTCAATCGACACTCCATGAGCGATTGAAGAGAAATGAGGCGGAATTTGAAATGGAGCTGATACGTTTCAACCTTGGAGTTAAGTCAAAAATGATGATGAACGTGTCCAATATTTCTGACTGCACAAATGGGTTGACAATAATTTATTCCGTAGTTACGTCAAGTAATCCATGCATTATCGATACCGTTTTCGAGCAGTATCTTTCACACTTGTATTCAGTAATATCCATCGCTCCGCTCGCTAAAGAAGATGTATGTCACGCCGAGTAATCAAGGGAAGTGTGAAAGAAACGCTCAGTTCTCCTCGCTTAAGAAGCAATTTTAAATAAGTCAGAACTGCTACTACGCGGGGTAGTACATGTGTCAGGTGGAAGAAAAATATTTCGTGCCTTTGATGGTGTAAAACGATGGTAAGCGATGTAATAAGTCAGGGGTATATGTGACTGTGCCTCAGATATGTCGATAGGGAACAAGATAAATATTTTCTATTTTTATAAACTTTCATGTGATGGATAATTTATATATAAGGAGATGATATTGTTTTAAAATTATGATTCTTTTTTAAAATCCTGAATTATTTCAGGGCAGATATAATCGTTTACTTTTTTACTTGGCAGTTACGATTTACATTGTCCGGTGTGTCGTATATACTAGGAAGTGTGGTGGTTTTAAATATAAATACTCACTGGCGTGCTTTTAAATATAAATACTCACATTTTCCACACATGCCTGTGGTAGACCGCTCTGTCTAAAAATTTTTATTTTGCTTTCAACATGCTTATTATAATCTTTACGTTGAAACAGCAACATTTATACGTCATTTTGTTTTTCTGATATCAGTAAATTGAAAGATCGGTGACGCCAACTGATTCAAATCATGAAAAAACCTTAGGAACACGTGCACCTGTTTGATAATTAGCATGCGATTTCATGGAATGATATTGGAGATAGCACTGCAGCATCTATCCAAAACTGCCATTTATATTGTCTTCAATGAGTTGTAAGAAAAACGAAATAATGAAAGCTGTCCTTGCTTAATTATGTCGATTAATATTACTCAATAGGGTCCGTGCATGAATTTTTTATTTCTAAGTAAATTCTCAATTTTCGTACATAAACGATCATAAATTTCGGATTAGATGTTTATTTCATTGAAAAATGAGCAAAAATTCATTACTTTAAACTTTAAAAATGAGATTGTACGCTCTCTTCCGAAAATCAAGAGCAATCCATATATATCGAATTGGTAACTGCGTGATGTCAGAGTTCTGATACTTGTTTGCTGTGAGTCTAATCTGAATCGAACTCTGTGGCCTCAACGGTGTAATTTTGGTTTAATCATTGCGATTTTTTCACATTAACCATCCCTGGACTCTTATTTCGGTCATAAGACGTGTTGTTTTGGTGCGTTCCTCGAGTTTATTTGTTCCTTGGCTTTGGCGTGTTTTTCGCATTGATATTGATCCTAGCCATTGACTCTTTGAAATTTGGACGTGTGATTTTATTTGCAGTTTTAAATTTGGGATTCCTGGACTTCTTTTAGACTGTTTCATAATATTGTGACTCTGCCTGTATTTTGGATTCCACTCTTGAGATCATTTTCATTTCGCCTGGATTGGAACTATTATTTTCTTTCACAGACTTTTATTTTTTTAGCCTTTGTCTGTCATTTGGACTTTCTTGCATCCTTACGATTATTTAAAATATATTTTCCGGCCCTCGGAAACGAACACTTGCTGGCATACTCAACGAGTGAAGTTGTTGCGTAGTGAAACAGGTGGTGAATTTATTAATATAGCGTGAAGGACATGGCTGACGAAGGTTTCTTCAAGGTGCAGTCCGATAATTTGCCAGCTGTAGACGTGTGTATGGTGATGGAGTTCCTGAGAAAAAGTGAGGCCAGAATTTTCTACAATCACTGAGTCACTAGTTCTGCCACCATATCCTTTGGATGTAAAATCTATTGTACTAGTCCCCCCTTTATCAATTTCCTTATCACAGGGGTTCTAATAATTATTCTTTTGCGCGGTCCTGAACACGCGACGTTATATACTTGTATCAGCCCGACACACAAAAGGTACCCTTCACTTTATCACTTCTTACCTTGAGAGAGAGATCCTTTTGGTAGTCCTTGGCGGCAAAGGTTAATGGATTAATTCATGCACTAAAATGATACACTTGAACAGTACATATATTTATAATAACCCTTTTATTCTTTACTTATGAAACAAATTCACTTTAGTTACTCAATTAATCAATATATGTTCCTTTCTCAAATATATTCGTGTTAATTTATAATGTTTGTTCTACTTCACCGGATATTGTACAAAGTGAATTCCCGATACTCTATGCCCCAGTATCTGTTTATCGGATTCCTGGATCCTTCCTTAACACAGGACACTGGCGTTGGTAATTGCTGTCCAAAGCTGCTTACTCCCGGCAAATTATCACTGCAAAAACTCTCGTATGACTTTCACTCGATAAACGTCTCTTGTGGCTCCCTTGTTAAGAAGAAGCAGAAGAAGAAGCCCCGTTCCTTGTTTGACAATCCCTTTTATACTATCTCATCTCCCCTCCTGTATGTTCTAGAACATTCCAGGTTTTCTCCCCTTCTCTCGTATCTGATAGGCTATTCCCCTTTCATTATTATAAGTTTGTTTACGTAAACAGAAAATGGTATTGTTTAAAGTTGTTTTCATAACATAGACGGCATTGTCATAGTTTGTTTACGTAAACAGAAAATGGTATTGTTTAAAGTTGTTTTCATAACATAGACGATATTGTTGCCTCGCGGTAGCACGTGTTCCTAAAATATACACAATGGCGTCCTTAATCGTATACTTATGCCAACACGGCCAAAATGGCGTGTTACATTAGCCCCATTAAAATAATGACTTGGAAATATAAGAAAGGAATTATTTTAAAGCCTTCAAATGTAAACTAACGCGGCCCCAACGCCTTCAAACTTTAGCCTCCCTCTAAATAATGTCTGTGCCCAAGTATATTGTGTTACAGCAGAAATCACACATGAATACATTTATATCAATAAATACAATTACAAACAGCGTCTCCTCCTTTAACTCAAGACATATGATACACCATATAACAATATGGTCTCTTCCCTTTCTTCCTTGCTTGAAATAGGCAAATAACCAATGAAAATCTTATTCACGTAATTTAAAATCAAGAACATATTATATAAATCGACGTTATTAACTGATACATTGAACGTGAATATAACGTGCAAATAATAAAACTGTCCATCTTCTTCTCAACATTCATTCTCACTTTTAACCCCTTAAAAACACTGGGTTATCAAAAGGCCATAATTCACATTACACATATACACTTCACAGCACTTAAAGTTCCTTCAGGTGATACACTCTCCCTCCTTCCGGCTCAATCTACGTCCACGAGCCCATTCATACATAAGAAAACACGAATCAAATAATGGCAACATGACACTGAATATACACACATTGAGAAAAGATATCACGAAACATACATATTGTGCTAATCCACCTGCCGCCAAGTTCAACCTCTTTCTCTCTCGTTCGTAAGCTCCCCTCGCATGTCGGGCCCTGATACAATGTATATTATCGGTAAACAGTTCTCCCTTGCTTGAACGGATCAAATTATAATGTTGCGGCGCTAGCTTCCTCAGTTTAATGACTGCGTGCTATGGTCAGTTGGACTACGGTCTTCTTCTCGTGTGCTCGTGTGATGTGAATGATACCAAGTTCTGTGCTATTGTTCCCTATATGGTTTAATATTGCTGAAGTGGAAAGTGCCTCGTATTTCGTTCTTTTGTGGATTAAATACTACACACGTGGCTGGCCCTCGGAATTCTGAAATCTCATATGGACCTTCGTATAACGCCAGGAAGCTGTGATAAATCCCCCTTTGCTCATCGGATACCGGATTGGTACGTACTAAAACCTTATCACCTATTTTAAATTTCGCTCTCTTCCTTCCGACGGCTCCTGCTATCCGGATTCCTTTGACTGGTACCTCCAAAGCGTTTCGTAGTGCATTCTGATTCTCCCGATAAAACTCCTCGCTAATGCACGTTAGCTCCGATCCCGTGTCTATCAGTGCATTCACAGCCACTCCTTCCATTTGAACCCTAATCTCCGGGCATTTAATTACTTCCGGCCTATCCGCTTCTTTCTCCGTCAAGAAATCTCGAGGTGACTCAAAAACATTGCATATCGTTTCCTCCTCCGTGTGGGGTTCTATCTTCTCCTCTTGTGGTGGTGTCCGTTTTATTCTCACTTTCCGTGTCTTCGCCCGTTGCTCCTTCGGTATGTCCCAGAATCCCTCTCCGTCTTCCGGCCTCGGCATGTTGGGACCTTCGTCATGCTTTGCCGCTAATAGTTTTCCTGCTCCGGCTTCCCTGCGGCGTTGCTTTCTTCCGCCATCATGGAATTGACAGGGCGCTCTCTCATCGGTGGGCGCGCCTCCGCCATATTGTTTTGTCCTCGGCGTCGATCAGCTGGTCTCTCGCCCGGCCGTTGAGAGTATCCCTCGCCGCGAAAGTTATCGTCTCTCCGTCCGTCTCTCTGCTGGCTCGACGCTTGCCACTCTCGTGGTTGTGACCTCTTCGAGTCCCATCTGTACTGCTGGTTGTGTTGGGATGTGTCTTCCGGTGTCCTCCACGTACGGTCTCCATGGGTCCTTGGGTATTGGTCTCCCCATCTTCGGTGTCCAGTCGCCTCGGAGTTTCCGTCCTCTCGCGGTATGTTATCATAGCGGGCCAATAACGTCAAGAATTGCGGGATTGTATTTACATTATTTGAAATCATGCCGACGCTTACTTCCATGCCAAAGTGTTTCTTGAGAATTAGAATGATCATTCCGTCCTCCATTGGCGGCGTCAACTCCCTCGCTACGCTAATTTTGGCCGTCGCATATTCTACTCGCGTGAGCCCTCCGTTCTCCTTGTATTTTCCCGTGTCGAAACTCCGTTTTATCAGCATTTGACGTTCATCTCCCCAAAACTGCTCCGTGAAAATAGCTTGGAAAGCGTTCACATCTTCATACAGGTGTCGGGTCGCAGAGAACCATTCCTCTGCTCTCCCAACCATTCCTTGTCTGATGACCTGGAGCATCATCTGGTCAGGTAACCGATATATCTCTTGGTATTCGCACAGCTCCTGTAGGTATTTCATGGGTCTTGATGTATGCCTCCCGTCGAACGTTGGGACCTTTAATTGCACCATTCCCGCGGGTGCCCTTGTGACGTTAGGTCTCCTGCCTTCCTCACGCACGATGCGTTGGACTGCCTCTTCATCTAGCCCAGCTGCTTTTGTGGTGGATTGTTGTCTCAGCTCGTCCGCCATCTTCTTGAACCTTTCCTCCACGTTCTCATGCAAATTCACGTAACTCGCTTCTAACTTTCGGACCTTGAGATCGCTCGCCTCCAGCCTCGCTCCTACTCCGTTAATTTCTTTCGCGACATCTTTGCATATCTCTGCTAACGCCCCGTCTGTTTTGGCAAACCTTTCATCACAGCCATGTTCGAATGATGCAATACGTTCCTGCGTCTGTCTATGTTCTCCTGCTATTTTTGCCATTTCTTCCAAAAGCTTTCTCTCTCTTTCGTCTGCTTCTTCCCTAATTTGCCCCAACAATTCTGCATGTCTTCTCTCTTGCCTCTCAGCCATCTCCTCTAAGATCGTTCTATTTCTCTCTTGCCCTTCAGCCATCTCCTCTAAGATCGTTCTGCTTCTCTCTCGTTCTTCTTTTGCTTCTTCTGCCCTCTCTCTATCTCTTCTATCTTGTTCTTCTTTTAATTGCCTAAATAGCGCTTGCATCTCAGTTTCCACCGGTTCCTCACTATCGACCCTAAATTCATACGTGCTTATATCTATTCCCTCCTTTTCTAGCGTGTGTAATAATCGCTGCTGCAATTCTGGCTTGGTTCCCCCTACTAACAAGTCCCTCTCTCGTAATAATTGCCGTAGCTCTGCCGACTTCAGCTCCGGAAATTTCTTCATGTTGGCCGCCATCTTCTTTCTTCACTCCTTCGGGATGATCCTCCTTCTCTCCGGTTCTCGTGGTCTCACCTAATGAGTAGTCAGGCTCTACACGCTGGGCGCCATTGATGTACTAGTCCCCCCCTTATCAATTTCCTTATCACAGGGGTTCTAATAATTATTCTTTTGCGCGGTCCTGAACACGCGACGTTATATACTTGTATCAGCCCGACACACAAAAGGTACCCTTCACTTTATCACTTCTTACCTTGAGAGAGAGATCCTTTTGGTAGTCCTTGGCGGCAAAGGTTAATGGATTAATTCATGCACTAAAATGATACACTTGAACAGTACATATATTTATAATAACCCTTTTATTCTTTACTTATGAAACAAATTCACTTTAGTTACTCAATTAATCAATATATGTTCCTTTCTCAAATATATTCGTGTTAATTTATAATGTTTGTTCTACTTCACCGGATATTGTACAAAGTGAATTCCCGATACTCTATGCCCCAGTATCTGTTTATCGGATTCCTGGATCCTTCCTTAACACAGGACACTGGCGTTGGTAATTGCTGTCCAAAGCTGCTTACTCCCGGCAAATTATCACTGCAAAAACTCTCGTATGACTTTCACTCGATAAACGTCTCTTGTGGCTCCCTTGTTAAGAAGAAGCAGAAGAAGAAGCCCCGTTCCTTGTTTGACAATCCCTTTTATACTATCTCATCTCCCCTCCTGTATGTTCTAGAACATTCCAGGTTTTCTCCCCTTCTCTCGTATCTGATAGGCTATTCCCCTTTCATTATTATAAGTTTGTTTACGTAAACAGAAAATGGTATTGTTTAAAGTTGTTTTCATAACATAGACGGCATTGTCATAGTTTGTTTACGTAAACAGAAAATGGTATTGTTTAAAGTTGTTTTCATAACATAGACGATATTGTTGCCTCGCGGTAGCACGTGTTCCTAAAATATACACAATGGCGTCCTTAATCGTATACTTATGCCAACACGGCCAAAATGGCGTGTTACACTATTGTTCCATCAGGAGTGCTATAAATGAGGTATTTAACAGTATTACACTTTTTGTAATCTGACCACGTCAAACTTTGGTGCATGGGATTTGATGGCTTGACTATCTCAATTTCCAAGCAGTCAATAATGCTTTCAACCTTGCCATAGCAAGCTCGAAAGGATAGAGAAAGATTTCCCTGTATTTGCGGCTGAGAAGGCCATTTAATTAGGTTGCGGAAGTACTTACTCAACAGAGGAAGTGTCTTCATAAATATCCTACCCATTAGAGAGCGACTCAAACCGAAGTCATGGCCAAGAATATCAAATGAATCACTTAAAAACTCACATTAAAGAAAACGTTTTCTGGTGTTCTGAATCCAGTATTAGTGCATCTCGGCACGAAGCAAAATTTATACCATTTACCCTTTCTAGGCTTACTTCCCTCCATCTTTCCGATGTTTCCTGGCGTCCTAACACAACAGTTCTGTGCATCCCAGGCGAAGTATCAGAACATTGACGGCACAGCTCGTTGTCTATCGATATGGTGGCAAATGTTAGGAATTTAAAACGTGCTATTTTTCGGCCAGAATAATATATAACTAATCGTTACCGGAGAATTATGAGCGTATAATTTTTATTAATAGTTTTAATCGTGTATTCAGGAAAATCATTAAAAAATTCTCATGCATGGACCCTATTATGAAGGCAAAGAATAAGTCAGTAAGAAATACCGAAGTTAAGAACACCATTTGGTAGTTAAAAATCAAGCGTTAAGCAATAAATACACCTAATCATAAGGAAATTAGCATCATGAACTCTCTTGGTAAAAGTGAGTTGTAGTATTATTTTTTTTATATGACAAGATTTGAAAATGCTTTAATGCAGCATTAATTTTAAGGGAATTTCATTATTTCATGTGCAGTTATTAATCGGGGAAATATAATTAACCATGATTTCATCAGTGGTCACACTGCGATTTTTTCATGGACAACTATTTATCTGTGGACCGTTGCTGAAGTTTATTCTTTTGGCCTCATATCTGTCTTCCCAACTTGTCCATCTTTATGGTTAATGAATGTATTCCAATAGGTAATTTACTGACTATAGTTCATTATAATGTTAATGCCTTCATTATAAAAATAGAAGGTCCAACTATCAAACTACTTTCAAGTTTACATGCAATAACTTATAATCTGCATCATATACTTTTCAAATTAATTCAGAGTCTCAATGTACCAACAGAATTTTGAATTTCAAACGTAAACCATAAAAAAACCTGATCAAAGCTCAATGCGGCAGTGCTTCAGAGTGTGGGGCTGATAACCTCCAAGTTAGAATACCCTTGGCAATTTTAAATACGTTGCTCTATCATAAACCAAAATTTCCCCGAAGGGTAAATAATATGTATAATATGATAAATATATGAAAAAATGTCATTAATGTATTTGCACACATTAGTTTAAACGTTACTTCGAACAAACTAAGTGGCAGAAAAGGATACCCTTCCTCGATGCAGTTCTTGCTATAGACAAGAATTAGCTTGGTTTCAAGGTACCCGCAGACAGACGTTTCACTACGGATTCCATATTAATCATGCCTGTAAAATGTTTTTCACAATCTGAAAGAGTCTAATCAAACTGAGCTAGCACGCATAGTTAAAGTTATGCATCGTGACATGGTGGATATATTTAGTGCCTACATCTTCTCCCTTCTAGATGGCAATTGGATACCTAAGACGGATAAATTAAAATGTGAACCGGTACCTGTATGCAGGTTATGCCGACTTAGCCAAGGTATTTAGCATATTCAACTGAAGTTTACTGCTGAGGATTTCAAAATATATTGTTATAAGCAGGAAGGATAGAAAAATTAGTACAAAATTGAAAGTGGTACAAAGAGTAGGAGATGATGAAACAGTAGAGAGAGAGAGAGAGAGACATTAAAAGAAATACCTACCAGGGTGTTGCCCGTTATGCCAGTGGTGTCGAAATCAGAGGTTCTGTATTAGTGTATCATCAGTATATGAAGAAGAGTAGTGTAAGAGTGAAGAAAATATTAGAGATGAACAAAATTGTAAGGAGGATCGTACTATCACCATATCTATGAGACAAAAATCCTGTCAAGCAATTGGAAACTATTCATCATTTAGGAAGCAGAGTGTCTTGGAAAGGAAGCTTTACCAAGAAAATTTATGTGTAAGAGAGATTTTGTATAAGTGTTAGGACTCAAACCAAGAGGAACTCCAATAGGAATGAAAAAGTGATTTACTAATTGTTTTATTTGACAAAGTGTTGTCTTTGGGGAGTGATTTTAATCTGCAGCAGTGAAAGATAGAGATTTAAAAACAAAGATGGATATTACTTGGGAGGTTTTGATGTATGGCTATGGAAAAGAGTAGTTAAGGAGAAGCAGACTGAGTAATTGAGGAATAAAGAAGTACTGATGAGAATATGAGAGAAAAAAAATTGATGAGAGAAATCAAAAAGAGGGGACATTTATCACTCCAAAATTCTTGGTAAGAAGAATCATAGGCGGATAAGTTAAAGAAAAGCAAAGAAGTAATTCGTTGTCTCGGGCGTGACTTCATGGAATCGACTTAAAATAATGAAAAGTAAAGAAAACTTTGTAATTCCACATAAATATTTAATGTACGACCTAGGTTTCGACGTGGCACGCCATCATCTGGATTACCCGTGTCACGTCGAAACCTAGGTCGTACATTAAATATTTATGTGGAATTACAAAGTTTTCTTTACTTTTCATTAAGAAGAAGAAGGTTTGAACTGATTAATGACGTAAATCATAACATGAGTTACACACAAACGATGGAACATACACAGAGCAGTGTGACGGAGGGCATTCCCTTGAAACCAGTCGGAAGACCGTTCCACCAATGGTGATGATAATCTTTTGACTCAGGGCCTACCTATGTCAACTCGCAATGCGTTTCTCTGCTCGGAGTTTACTTACTGTTACAGGAATAAAATGATATGAATTATATGTTCTGGGAAGAACTTGAGAAACATTTCTAATTTTCACCAGCTGAATGATTCAGCTTGGTGAAAGAAAAATAACAAGCTCACTCATACAAAACATTTGTCGTCAACATTTGTGTTTTTTTCACATTCTTCTTGAGACTTTTTTTTAACTTTCTACCATACGACTAAACGAGAGTTATAAAAAAATTAAAATTGATGGTATCGGCGGTCACTTGGTGGAATTACATTAATCAGAAATAATTATTAACCTGGTTTTCCTCATAAGTATACGTGGAAAATTAGTCTTATTTAAATAAACTCGCTGAACAGATATTCCTCTGCATTTTTGTGGATTTATCTTTATGAAACTATCACTTCGCCTCCTGAAATTTGTGTGCATAATTATTTAATTCTTCTGATACTCCAAATGAAATGAGAATTTGATGAAGTAACAAATATCAATGGTCGTTAAAAATTATAAAATACATATATCAATAAAAGTTTGTCCATTTACTGAATTTTGTTTGACAATTTATTTTGTTTTACTTGAATGAATTGTTGAGCTTAAGTGATATAATGCACCTACCTGTGTTCTGAAACTTCCCAACAAATTACCGTCCACAATATCAGTATTTATTTCAACTACGACTGGCTACCATCACTTATATTTCAAGGTTGATACTCTGTTGAAAAGAATTACCAGCAAAATTAATCCCATTTACCCCACCTTGTCAAGTTCTTTTGCATCTAGATGTTCATCGGTGATCACAGTTCGTGCAGCCACCGGGCTGGCGTCTTTAGTCACAAGTAGCGATGCATAGATTTCGGCCACCTTTATTCCTTCTGCTGTTTTTCATCACCTTTGTGGTACTCAGGTAGTTGGTCCTGAAAATACTCTAAATAAAATTATCTTAAATTAAAGCCTGGATTGTTTACCTTCAATTAAATGACATAGTTCTTCGTCCAGGCATTTGTAGTACGATTTAAAACCCAGTAAAATGCTGATTGTGTCATATTGGAAGACATTTTGGTTAATTTTCGCTCCAAGGTACGAGCACTAAAAGCTGCAAAGACTATTTTGCTAAAGGTCTTCTCTAAGCATCTAAACGTTTTTTATGCGGTCAAAATTGAAATTTGTCCCATTGATATTACCTTATTTTTCTGCCATAATATCTTTTGGGTTCGCAAATGGATCAGCAGGCAAACGGTTGGCGTAGCATATCGAGCACTGGCGGTCTTGTTAAATTCAATGCTGAAGATGGATTTTTCTGTCCCACCACGAATATAGAATTTTTTCACCGCCCACAGCTATTCGCGTAATTACTTCTATGGACATTTCGCTCTGTATGCAACCTCCTCTCCGTTGCCTCGTTAACAAGGCACGTGTATTTTTTTCTTATTAACTTCCCTCTCCTCTCCCACTCCCTCTCCAATTCCCCTCCTCTTTCCATAAATTGATATTCATCCTCTCTCGTTTCAGGAAACTCACTCCCCCTTTCCTTTCCTTTCCCCGAATTCTCTTCCCCTCTTTTCCACCTCCCCTTCCCCCCCACCCTCCTCCGGGTCCCACTTCCACAACTCCCCCCGCCACCCACGTCCCCGCTCCCATCTTCCACGCCATTTTTTCCCACCCTTCCCACACACACACAAACCCACCCCACCCTCTTTCCTCACTTAATTCCGTCACCCGGCCCTCCCGCCCGCACAACCTACTTTTGAGCATACCGCGGGCCCTCCGCGCCTGCGCACAGGACCCGCGGAGGATTCGCGCAAAATCGCCAAATGAGTTTGCGACGCGGAATGCGTCCCTCGCTTGTTTTCCCTCCCTCTTATTTTTTTCCTCTTTGTACACCCCCCCCCCTCCTCAACCCCTCTCTTATCCTCCAATTCCCAAAACTGAATCGGGAAAGAAATTCGGAATTCGCAAATACGGTCCCGATCGACGTCAACGGAAATGTTATTTAATTAATATAATTTGAAATGAGCGTTCTGACGATGCCAAGGGCGCGGCGGGCGGCCTGCATCTCCCCTCCTCCCCGGCCCCCTCTTCGCGGTGAAAGTTTTATATTTCGGGTTGGCGGTGAATAGCGGGGCTTGGGTTAGTATATCCCATCCCACCGCGGTAGAAAAAATCTAGTAATTAAACAAAATCATTTTATGTTTATGTCGCACGGCGGCTGAATATCTCATCGAGGGTTAATTGGATCGATGGAGTTGTGCTTTATAACGCAGAAGGACGGCAATAGACTGGCCAGAGAATTTTAGTTCGGGATGAACGAATACTTAACCAGTATTGATCGTCAGCCGCAAAACTAAAGCAGTTAAAATTTTAGTAGCAGCGGATTAGGTAGAAGGATAAGGTTTTTCGCTGCTTGCTCAAATTAGTTGGAGTCGGAAAGTTAATGGCATCATAAATTTTAGACTAATGAATTATTTTATCCCGCGGTATGATGCTATTATTACAGAGCATTTTATTTTAATTGTCTGGCTCTTCATCAAATACTCAATTGCATATGTCACGGAGGTGCTCTAACAGATAGTCATTAGAAATAGTAGTATAATTACTAGATATTATCCATCAAAGCTTTGTAACTCTTGTTGTTTATTCCTTAGATTAACATTGTCTCAACAGAAGTAATTGCTTTAGATATTATTTTATTAACCGCGCGCCCTAAAGTAACATGAATTAAAATATTTTTTACGAGATTTAATGAAGTACCAATCACAATTTTCACGCAGAATCTCTTATGTTTACTTACTTTTTATCGGACAAACACTTAAACTATTTAATAAATAATTCTCGGGTTTCCAGCCGAGAAAGACTTTGGGTTGCTGACGTTTTCGCTGATTTATTCGAAAAATAACGAAAAATAGGAGACAACAATGCCTCCCCGGATGAGACGGCTATATAAGCGCAGGCCCTGCAGGCAGGAATGCCCTGCAAGCTTTATTACTCTGACGACGATGGAGAAGTATTCCATCGAAACGTCAGCAACCCAAAATCTTACTCGGCTGGAAACCCGAGAATTATTTATTAATATCATTTGCCGAGAACGAAACAATTCCTTTAAGTAAACTATTTTCTCGCCGTGCAATTTTCATCTTAAGAAAACGTGAATGGAGTTACAAATTGCTGTTTTCAAATTAAGGAGAGCAATAATATAATCAACCCAGCTCGTGGGAAGTAAATTACGTTCGCGTATTTGGGAAATACTTTGCATTATTAGCATAAACCTCTTGCATAGTAATGTTGGTAATGTACCTCTTCATTGGTGATTTAAACTTACAATAGAACTGATGGAATCCATTCGTTCACCACCTCTGTAAGAGCCAATCCGGGGAACTGTTTTCCCCGCTTTGAAAAATCGGAGGAATGACGTTCTTGCGTAGGACTGGTTTCGTTATTCTTGCCTCCCAGATCTAACCTTCCAGTAAAAATCGCCCCGTCATCCAGCCAATCTCGGAGTTTAATCCGATGAGGAGGGGGAGAGGCTCGCAGAGGGGGATTGGAAAAAAATGAGTAGAGTAGTGACCCTTTTCTCCCGCCTCCTGTGCGTTCAACCCGTCTGACCAACCCTTCTCCCGTTCTGAGGGCCAGGGGCGGGGGGAGAAGGGATTGTTATGGAGGACGAGTGAAGAAATGGTGGGGGGGGGCAGGGACAGGTTAACACACAGGGGGACGCGGGGAGGGCAGCGGTGAGGGGAAGTAGCCTTGTCTGTGTCTATGTGCCAAATACCCCCTACCTCAAACTATCTGCTGCGGATTTTTTTTTAGTCTGCACACTCTCATGCATCTGCAAACTTGCTCGCACCTTTTCCCATTTCATCTCCTTACCGTGTCTCATGGATCCTCGCATAGATGGCAGGAACGGCAATGGTCGCTGCATGATAAGCATTTTCGATCAGGTGTGAGCATTTTCGATGGATTTAGATGGAAGCGGAGAATGGTTAATTTCATTTTTACACATTTATAGACCTATCATCAAAATCATGTTAAAATGACGAATTTAACCGTCTTTGGTGTATATCCTTATATTTTCGCTCCCTTGCGCATGACTGAGTACGATCACACTTGTGCGATCGCAATGATTAAAAAAAGCATAAAATGATCTTCAGTATTTGATCAATCCATACATGTACTTTCAATTGTGATTATAGAATTGGATTGTAACAACAACAAAAACTTTTAATATTTTTCAAGTGAAGTCTAGATTCAAATTACATTCTGAGGGCACTCTATAAAATTGAAGGTTCAAGGTAGCCGTACCCTTTTGGATGATACCCGCCAAAATAATATTCCTAATAACTGCGTGATTTTTGCTGATGCATTGATTTTGCAGGGCATAAACATATAGATTAGGTTTTAGTGTGTCTTCAATGAATAAATTTATTTGAGCTGTAATTTATATTGTAGGTATCGTATAGTAATAGCTGATTATACTTACCTGCTTGAACGTTTTATTAAGGCATTTAAATTGCGTTATTTCTTGCCAAAATATTGCTCCAGTACGTTAAAAATTTACCATTAGTAATTTGAATTGCAATGCAAAAATGTTGCCAGTGATGTACACTAAGGATAAGTTCGAAGTTACCCTTATTAAAGAATGTCCATTGTATATTTTAGGGCAAAGAGAGCTTCAAGTTATTTTGGTGTAAAATATCTGTATAGCTTTTCATTGATTACACTTAGTAACAAAATTGTATATTTTTCTTGACTTTGGGAAAGAATTATTAGTTTCCAATTACTTACATCTAAACCACATGGGAAATGCCTCTTTCTTTCTTCAAACTTCGCTTTTGTGAGTAGGATAACGATATTACGTCACATTCCTCACGTTTTTAAAATCAATTTTGCATAGTGGCTCCCAATAATTTATTACTCCAAAAATAATTGCAATGCCAAATTTAAGCAAATTGAATTTTATTTGAAAGGGATATCTTAACCGTGGTGGTAAGTGGTTGCCGTAAAAAAATGTCAGCAGCAAGGGTAGGTACCAGAAGTAGCCCATTTACCCTAGGAAATATGCATATTAAGCCAGTTTTACTTTGATTTCATTTTATTTGTTTTTTCATCTCCTGAACTAAAATTTAAAATTTACTTTTAAATTATGGGTGCAGACATATTATTGTGACTTGAAAATATTTTACACAGTGACGAAGAGAACCATAACAATGAGAAAATAGCAAGTTAACACATTTCAGGGACAGAATCAATTAAATTTCTCAGTGACAAAAAGAACCACAACAATGAAATATTATAATACATTTCACACATTTTGAGGGAGAGATTTGGATTTACATTGTATTAACGAAAACAGTAAGAAACACAAAGACATTCAGAAATGTTCAGAAGGGACTGGTTTTCCTTGATTTGCGACTGTAACATAGTTCACTATCACGTACAAGTCCCCAAATGTAATATCCCATCATGTTTTCATTGTACAATGCTTGATAGCGCTGTTCAAATTCCTTAATGTCTTGATGGAAGCGTTCGCCCTCCTCCTCTGAGTATGCTCCCATTTTCTGCTTGAAATGATTCAAATGAGAATCAACGATGTGCACTTTGAGGGACATCCTACAACCCATTCTGCCGTAGTTCCTTACCAGTTCTTCGACCAGTTCCTTATAATTCCCTGCTTTGTCATTGCCTAAGAACCCCTGAACGACTGCTATAAAAGTTTTGCATGCATCTCTTACAGTTATAGTGAGCTTCTTCTAATGATCTTCTTCTCTTGTAGCCATGCAAACACACCAGCTTTGACTTTTGTATAAGAAAACTTGGGAAATAAGTCTCGGAGATATTGGAAAGCTGGAGATTCTTTGCCAAGTTCTTTCACAAATTGCTTAATAAGACCAAATTTAATGTGCAGAGGTGGAAACAATACTTCCTTTGGATCCACCAGTGGCTCAAACTTGACACTGTACTCTCCCACAGAGTAATTGGTTCGCTGACGCCACTCCTTCTTCTGATAGTGTGCTACAGTGTCTCTGCTATCCCACGGGCAAAGAAAACAGGGAAACACATCAACACAACCACAATTTTGATGCCTCCAATGACCTCCCGTTTGTACTGCTCATACTTAAAAAATTATTGTAAAGTCTTGACGCTGTTATATTCCTCTTTCAGGTGCACAGAATGAGACACAGGTAGAGAGGAGCATTTATTCCCATTAAGAAATAGTACTGCCTTAAGGCTTTTCAAGAACTATCCATGAATAGACGCCACTCAGCTGGGACACAGCCAATTCCAATACCCTTAAACATTCCAGATACATTGTGGCAGAAGCAGAGTCCATCCTTACTGGAGAAGAAGCTCGAAAATCTTTGGTGTCGTTTCCTCTGACTGGTAGCATGCACACTTTCATCTAATAAATTCCACTCCTTAAGTCTAGATGTAAAAAGTTCGCCTTTTGTTTATGTTTAAGCCAAGATCTCTGATCAAATCATTGACGTCAGTTTGTTTGGGATAGTATGAACTTCTTGCAGTGGTAGGGTTCTTGAAAATGTCGTCTTAACGTCCAAAATTTACGTCTTCTTCTGAACTAATGCTCTCTTGAGCAGATGACTGTAATACCTTTGGTGCACTGGGTATAGGAAACTGATCACAATGAGGCATACGAGCAATTTATGATGGAATATTAGGGTAGATTCCTCTGGGTGCTGCGTTCTTACCGGTACGACGTATTGAAGGGTCCACCAAACAAAAGTAACAGTTAGTAGAGTGATCAGTGGGTACACGCCAGATTCTGGGAACAGCGAATGGCATGGCTCTCTTTTACCCTCTGTACCAACTTGCAGGAGAGCGAGGTAAATGTATTATCTACATGCAAGTTATCAGCATAGAAAAAAATGTTTGTCTCAATGGTAGTGACAATATAATATATATTCACTCCTACAGAAGCATTACGCAACCAGACAAATACCCTTCAAATGTTCATTTAACATACGTAATCAAAAATTACTCGACTGCCACTAAATTTTAGGCAAAAACTTTTTAATTTTGTATCTATTATTAATTAATAATAACATTATTTTAAATTTTGTATCTACAAATGAAAATGAATGAATGAACATATTTTATTGTCAGTTTTCTGAAAACATTTAATTAAAAACTAAAAAATTAATGTTACCTTCTAAAGTCCGTTTGTAGTTCTGGCAGGTAAAATGAGGTGCCCAAGATTTATCTTGATCCCCTATGGGCATGCCAAAATATGCCTTGTAAGCTTCACACATTTTAGCAGATGCTGCCGCAAAAAACGTCTTCTCTCTTGTTTTAATTAATTTCCCACACACGTAGCAGAATGAATCTGTAGAATGCTTACATGCTCTTGATGTCATCTCTGAATAATGTGTGTTGCTACATCTGCCCACACTGATGGAATAGATAAAAAGTATCCAACAATGACTCAGACTGAAGTGAAACTTGGTCAACACGACGACAATGTGTCGCTCACATGATGGCGTTGTTGGTTTATTACGTGATTTCCCCCTCCATCCATTCAGCTTTTTGTAATTTGCAGAAGTTACGTAATAGGCGTATTTCCTACATAAATGGGCTACTTTTGGCAACATTGCAGATGAATTTTATTTTTATGGGAACCGATTACAGTTAAGACATGAATGTTCTTCACTGCATGAGCGGATCCTTGCAAGTAAAATTAGATTGTTTCAATTTTGTATTGCAGTTATTCACGGAGTAATAGATTATCAGGTGCAACTATGCAAAATTGCTCAAAATATGCGGAAAAAGTGACGTAATATCGTTCTTCTACCTATAAAAGCAAGGTTTTGGGCGAATAATGGCAATTTCCTGTCTTATATAACATTAGCAATTAAGACATAACACTTATTACCCAAAGAAAAAATGTGTGTTACATGGTGTAATCTTCAACCTAATAGATCCATATTAAGCTTATTTTATCAAGTTTGTTTGTCTGGTATTGAGGCCTATTTTTTTAATTGTGTGCATTGTAATGTATTTCATTTGTTGACAGTCATGATGCAGACCGTCGTCGTATTTACGCTGCCTATCTTATGCGGCCTTCATCGCTTTTGGAGGTATATTGTATTCGGGCAATTCCATCGGCATTTCATCCTTCAATCGAGTGCTTTAATAACTTTTTCTCATTCTTCATCTCTTCTACCTTTCTGTTCTCATTTCTTGTCAATGTATTCTTAATTTTGATCATATCTATTATCGTAGGCATTTATGCTGATCACCCAATCCTGTTTTCAATTTTTATTTATATATGATAAATTTCTTAATCATCATTAAGGCTTCGTTTACCAACGCCATGCCACTTTTGTATTTTGAATTCAAAGGTTTAAATTATTTTCCTTTTTGGCTTCCTGCATATTCCATTGCATTCCAAAGCACATGTTTTGATTTTTTCTTGCATCTTCACTAGAATAGATTTCTAGAATAGTTAAAAAGGTTTTTAGGCTGTTACAGATTGTGAGAGTTTGTTATTCCCTCTATATCCCTTCATGGTCCATGAGTACTCATATTTTTATGACTTCAGAACCGATACTTTGTTATTACAAAATTATCTCCCTTTTCACTGTGCTCATCTCTTGTTCAACTCCAGTTCTTTCCTACTTCATCACCATTTATACCTTTCTTAATTACCATTTGCCAAGCGCTATTACTACCAGGCTTTTCCTTTCTAATAACTTCTCAATCAGTACTGTACTTGGAGTGCTCTCCTCACAGCACTTATGAAGGCATCGAAATTCCGCTGATAAATGACACAACTGAATATACTATCACAGGATGTGATAGTAAATGCAGTATCATAACTACGCTGCGTTGATTCTCGTCCCTTCCACTTTCAATTACCCCATAAAACTTTTTTCTTTGGCCACCAACATCTTTCTTCCGTAACTCCCTTATTTAAATATTACTTAAAAATGTGTACTTAATACTTTCTTTTCTATGTGTACATCTTCATATTACCCTGATAGCCACCACTGTGGCAGTGGGTGATAGGATACCAGGCTTGTAATGGGGAGGAAATCGGAAGAAGGAAGTGTAAGAGTCAAAAGTCGAAAGAAAAGCTTATGTCTGAGAGTCTCACCCTGATTTGTAGTAGCCACAAATGCTGCGCGCGAAGATGGAATGTTTTTATTGGCCAGTTTAGCAAGGTATCTCTAAAACGTTTTCATCTCTATCAACCAATATCATCTAAATAAGGTGTTGGATTAAATATTTTGACCTCTGTTTAAACTTGAAACTTGTGTAATCTGAGTTTTTCAGTTAATGTTTGCCCTGCGTTTATCCTCGGTGAGTCTAATGGCTTCAAACCTGGTGTCTCCATCAGCAGCATGTACCTCATCTCTGTTTTCTTGTAGCAGTTTATAACGAATCGTTCGGAATTGTTTATATTTTCCCCTGCTTCATGTCGTCAATTATTCTCTGATATGCATTATTCAGAGAAAATTCTTCTGGTCTACCTAGGATGTGGCTTAACTAGAGCAGACTTGCATTTCTCTGTCACTTGTTCATCTAAGGACACAATAGATTTTATATTTCCTTGTCCAAGTCTCAAATGCGCCGTGGCAAATGTTTCATGCACATTTTCACCAATTCTTCCACTTTATGCTTCTGAACTTTCAAGCTCTCTTAATCTTAGTATAAGCATACCACGTTTAAACAGGCTCCATTTTCTTTAACCAAATATCGGATCATGAGGGATGTTTGTACGCGAAGCTGCGATTTTGGGGACGTTGCCTCCACTATTTGACGGGCTTTGTAAACTTATTCAGCCCATTTCGTCAGTTTTCAGGTTTTTTTGCTGCGTTATTCGAATTCAATATATTCTTGGGGTAATAAATGTTGCTTTCTGATTGCCTTCCGCAACCAAGTATTAGCATTATTACTGTAACTTCAATTGTGTTACCACAAGTATTCCTTTATTTCCAAAGCCCAGTAGATTTAAAAAATCCAGAATCCAGTTGGACAGTACAGTGGATAAATGTGGTGCTTTCTTATTTCCTTCACCGTTAGTCTTTATGAGTGTAAAAAACGCGTTTTGTAGTCTATTGATATCTACTACCAGCACATTTTTTGGTACGGGTTGCTTTATGAGAACAAAGCGTCATTTATTCCGCTAGCTAAGTTGAAGGACACATGAAAACGCATAAGACCATCCACTTTGGGAAGATCTTTGTCATTTAATTAGATATCGAATCTGAGAAGGATAAAATGTCCTTTCTTCCTGAAATATTTGTTGGAATCAAGTCAGTAGCTGTTTGCGATGAATTTATCTTCTTTCTGCAGTATTTCGGACTAGTATGAATATTCTTCGAAACCGCTATGCTACACCTAATTCGGTATGCTTTTTATTGGTTATTTTCTCGGTGACAAAGACGTCTATCCCTGATTTGTTGCTAATAAACACCATCTATTATTTGTACACTATACTATTTATGGTCCGGCACTGCGTTGATGCCTATACAGTTTTCGTTAAACAGTCAGCAAAATATTCCATATTTTAAGTTTCAATGCTATCTAAAGTCCATCGATAACTTTTTTCTTCTTGAAAATGTAAATTTTAAAAATATGATTATCTTCACTCGAAAAGATTTTTTCCTAATTATTTTATTATCATGTAATAAATGAATAATCGTCGTTCTGAGTCTCATATTTATGAATCTCCGTAAGACAAAATTATTTGAGTAGAGATCTGGTTAATAACCTCTTACCTGCCCGAATATATTGTTACAAAGCCCATTTTTACGTAAATAACGTTTTTACGTTACTTTATCCCACTCTACTTTTGTTCGCCAACTTCTCTGCCTTTGTGACACTTCTGTTGCCACTCATAGGTTTATCATTGCCATTTTGAAGAGGACGAGTGTATGATCCACAATTCTTTTTCTGCTGCCATAACTAGATAGGAAAATTGTTCTGTTATATGTATTTAACATTTCATCGCAAATGTTAAATCAATTGACGTTATTACTTTTTGTTTTCCATAACACTTGTAGATTATTATTTGCTCTTATTCTCTTTCATATACTTTCCATGATGTTTAAAATTCGGGCTTAGATTTTGTTTCACAATGTAAGCCCAAGAACATTAGCATTTTTCAGTGTTGTTTTTCATTCACGATAGTAAAATGGCCAAATTCTAGTTCCATTTTTCTTACTTACTTGCTTTTTTCTTTTAATTTTGATCTGAAATATTCCTTATCCGATTTCATTTCTACGTTCCCATTTTATGATTATCAGAAAATGGCCTAAATGTATCGAGTTTTCTTTCTTTAGGCTACCCACGGCTATTCCTGCCGTTGACTTTGTCTTTTGAAAACTTTAAACGTAGAATATTACTCTACATAAGTTTCCCAATTGAACAAAGAAATATTTTATTTTATATTAGGTAAATCCCTATAATTTAACAGATGCTTAGCCATTCAATTTAATGTTTAATGCTTTCCTACGAGATTTTCTCTTTCATTGCGATGTTTTATTCCCAAGGGTTATGCGCGGAATAACATGTTTACCTGAGGTGGATGCCTCACAGCCTGAATCATCCTATCCTAGAGAGCATACATCCAAGACTTTAAGACACGTTTAAGTCTTCAGCACTCAAAGGGATTTAAGCATTTGCACTTTTCAGAAATAGATGAGAGGAAATGAGGGAACACTTGAAGAATGGGAACACTGAAGCAGCATACAAACTAGTGAAGAGAATCTTTGGAGAGAGACAAACAAAATGCTAAAACATCATGAATAAGAACGGGAATATGCTGATAGTGGGTGAAGACCCTGGGATTAGATAAGTGCAATACATCGAAGAACTCTACCATGGGCTGAGAGTACTAGAAGGAAATCAAATAAAAGGAAAGAGCAAAGTGAATGAGGACGGCCGGACAATACTGAGAAGCGAATTCGACAAAGGTAAGAAAGATGAGAGTGTCATGTGTAGAATATATCAACGAATAAATCATCAAGGTGCTTAAAAATTACATCCAAGTATCATCTTCACGGAATAATTAAAGACAGCAATGAAATTGGAATACTACCGGTGGACTTTCAGATGAGTCTAACGATTCCGATACCTAAGAAGACAGGAATGTGAGGAGCATCGAACCTTGTATCTAGAGTCACCATGTGTCAAAATTCGTGAATAACTTTTGGAAGAATGGAAAAGGAAAATTGAAGACAACTTCTCGAAAAACCAATTCGGAATTAGAAAGAATAGAGGAACCAATGGGGCCTAACTCAACCTAAGAGTAAAGTTAGAGAAAACGATACATGTGAACGAATCACTGTATGTGTACTTGGAGAAAGCTTTCGACAACGTTGAGTGGAGCAGAATGTTCAGGCTGCTGGAAAGACTATGAATGGATTTGAACGGCTAAGGAATAATCCACCAACAATACAAGAACCAAGTCGCCGCAATGCGAATGAATGGCGGAAGAAAAAAGGAAACTAAAAGTCACTCATCAAAATATACTTGGAGGAAGCAATACGAGAGCTACAAGGAATGGCATTGAACAGAATTAAGACTAACGAAGAAGAAAGCAATACGCTTTGCAGATGACATTGCAGATATTCCAGGAAACCGTGATAGTCTTCAAAGACTAATGAACACAATGGACCGAATTCTTCACAAATATAAGCTGAAAATAAGTAAGAAGATGACCAAAATAATAGTATGTGGATGAAGATAGTTGAAGGCAGAAGTCACACTAAAAGTAAAGAAATTAGACCAAGGTGAGACCCACCTTACCATGACGTGGGGATGAAACGGACATCAAACGTAGAATAGCCCAATATAATAAAGCGTTCATGATGAAGAGGCAACTGCTGTGTTCAAAGAAGATTGGACAACAAACGAGGAGACAGTACGTATAAACATATGTGAGGAGTGTGTCACTCTATGGATCAGAAACATTGTCCATTAGAAAAGCAGACCGGAAAAGAATAGAAGCATTTGAAACACGGTGTTGGAGGAGAAAATAGATGATCAAATGGATGGGTAAAATAAGAAATGAAGAAGTTTACAGAAGAGTAGAAGAGGAAATGAACATATTGAACGCAATACATAAAAGAAGAACCATATGGACTGGGCACACCCTGAGCTGCAAAGGGTTTGTGAAGAATATAACTGAAAGAAAAATAGAGGAAAAAGTTCTAAGAGGAAGGATACATATACACATATACCAAGTATTGAGGAAATTATGCAATAAGTACTGCCAGGGAATAAGAGTACTACCAATACTTGTAGCTAGGGAAGGATGGAGGGCTGCAATAAACCAGTCTTAGGGTTTAACCAGCAATGATATGATAATATGACGCAAATGATGATATAGAGAATATATTGAAGTAACTGAAAAACGTAATTACAGCTTTGAAGAACATTATACAGTAACTGTATAATATCTGTGAGCAAGAAGAGCCCGTTGAATGGGCAAGTAGTTTTTGCCAATTAATTAACTAATTTAAATATGCATTAAGAATAGTAGATGCACGTGTTGCTCTTGGTTTCCCGCAAGGTGAAGCTGAAAGGCAGCTTTTCAGCATCCGAAGTGTATTTAATAAAATAAATTATGTTCACTCTTCTTTGATGAAAAAAACTAACTTATCTCTAAATTTCAGAGTTTTGAAAGGAAAAAAATGTTTGGGAAAGCTTTCTGTGTAATTGCCCTCAGGTATTATTTGTGAGGTTTCTGAACATATGTCAAACCTTTTCCTGGATGTCTTTTGCATATAAAACCCCCGGATAAAAAAAACGTTGAACTTGAAATACTAACAAATGAAATACTAATTGTCAGGTGTTCAGAAAGACATATGTGTAGAACGTTCGATCCGAAAATCTGCAACCGACATACTACAATATGAAATACTAAAATATTTTATGTCAGTAGAAGAAGGCGTAATGTTGGAGATGACACGATTCAGAACACGAATGAAACCTAAAACACCAGCATCGTTGAAATAAAAAAGGTTTACCATATAATAGCAAATAGTTATAAATAATTTTTAAAACTCCATTGAATTTTATGCTGATTTAAGCATCGCTACGTAGAGGAGTATGCAGATTTCATACTATAACACTACTTCTTAAATACTTAATAGCTAAAGAAGTTAATGGTTTGAGGCGTAACTTTGTGGAACTCCTTCATGATTGAAAAGAAAAAACTTTGTTCAGTTCCACATAAAATAATTTTAAATCATCACCTGATAATGTCGCTCAGCGACGAAACATAGGTCGTCATTAAAATTATTTTAAGTGGAACTGAACAAAGTTTTTTCTTTTCAATCACTTAATAGCTAATTATAATTATTTAATTTGAATTTAACATTAGTAACAATTCTAGTAGCATGTGAAATGAAAGGAGTGGAGTGCGAATGCTGAAATAAATATTATACAACTATTTAATCCGCATAAGAACTGCTAAATACTTTCTGCAATTTCGAAATAGGCATTCATCCGCTGTCTACACTTTCCTTTAAACTCGAGAAAAATGATTCACGATATGGTAATAAAAACCTAATTCTCCAAGATTAAATGTGCACGTCAAAATTTATTTAGAGGCTGATCTTCGGAATGAATGGTTCGTGTTCAAGGGTTCACGAAATACTACCCACCAGGAAAGAAAAACTTAGAGCTGGAAGAGGACCGAGGTGAATTGTGTGTTAACGATAAGTCTTAAGCTAGTGTCAAGCTGTTTTCTAATCACTAATGCGTGGAAAGAAGGAATTTTTGTGCCAGTCATTTTCATGATGTATCTATCTTATTTTGTCACTTCTATCCAGGGGCTTAGGCACAGGGGGATCAAGGGGACCAATCTGGCCAGTTTCTTCTTTCCTGTACGTCATGGGTGACCGACAATATTCTTTTACGGCTATTTATTTAAGAATTTAACCCATCGGTTCTACATATATGAACAATTGAAGTACTATTATTCCAAAAAACATTAAAACTGTACACCATATTATTTGGATGAAAGTGACTACATCCATGTCTCACAAAAGTTTCGTGCACATTTTAATGCCTTCGTGAAAAAGGCAACATCAACTCATAAAATATTGCTCAATTCCCTGGTGAAAGATTTTGTCGTCATCGTCTATTCCGGGCCCGTAGGGATTCTCACCGCGCGCCCTAGTGCGGCGTCAGAAGGAGGAGTGGCCGTAGCGGCCGGTTTCGGTCGGTGAGGCCGGCATTCTCAGCCGCGTGAACCCGATGGTCAAATTCTCAATCGCCAAGTTGAAGAAAAACCAAATGACAAAGAGTAAGCTGTGCAGCACCAAGCACCATGAGGCTGGTATTTACAAATCTACTACTCATGAAACTATTATTTCCTCAAGTACTTGCTTCATTATTTCGTTCTTATTTTCTAGAATTATGTTTATATTTTGACACCAACTATAATCTTCAGGCAGGCAGTAATGGCTATTCGCGTGTAGAATAGAAAATAGATAGCATTTATGTGAGCTTGACACTCCGTGGCAGAAATGGTTCACATAATTGGTGAACCTGAATGTATATGAATATAAGAAAGCGGTTCTTGATTATTTCAATGGTTTTAGGCTCAACCTTGTGAAAGTTAATTAATTAATAATGAAAACGTTGTTTTATGCTATCTATTTATTTCACGATAATACTAGTTTAGACGCAGCGGTGTCATCATCAGGTACCCAAAGATGACGCCGCTGCGTCGAAACTAGAAGTACCGTGAAATAAATAGGTGGAATAAACCAAAGTTTTCATTTTTAATGAATATAAGGAAGCAGTTTAATATGTGCAATATTTGAGTTTTTCTGTCATTTTTATTCCTAGATTCAGATTTCTTATGGCAATAATTTATTCTCTGAAGAAATTCGCTTATTTCAGACTAGCGTGTGCCTTATTTACCATAAGTCTGTACAAAATATGCTATATACCTATGTAAGTAAACTATTTGGTAGAAAAGTAAAAAAAGGTTTAAGTGCAAATTAATTATAGCTAATTCTTCTTTGAGAGAAATATTATGTAAAAATAAAAATTACCATGAAGCTGAAAAGATAGAAATTCAAATAAAATTTAGGATATGAAATTCAAATCAAAACAGTTGAGCCCAAATAACTACAACGTCTTGCGAGTAAGTGTACTCGATATCTGTTATCCGAAAAGAGAACTTCATTCTCATAATTGTATATTTGAAAGTAAGAAGGTACTCATGTCTTTGAAGATTGTAGTCAGTAGAAGAAGTATAAGTCACTTTGCTGATGGAACAACAAAGTAAATACATATTAAGGCGTGGGTTAACGAGCAATTTTGTCTATAGGTTGAAGAAGTGAGTACAAGTAATACTTGCCCATGCCAAAAGTTATATAACATGCATTGAAATATTGCAGGTACGCAAACACAAGCGTCAATACTAAGATCTATTTGCTATTGCATGAGTGCGAACTGAGGTAAAAATATGCTCGTTATTGAAGACGGAAACAGGACAAATTTCTCTCAAAATTATTATTTTATGAAACGGTGAAGTACTTTTATATTAAAAAAGCAGTTCTGAGGTGCTAAACAAATGGCAAATTTTTGATCAATTAGCTTAATAAATCAGTTTTAGAAAAAAAATAAAGTCCACGAACTTGTCAACCTCATAGAAGTAGAAAATTCTTTCTCTCGACAGTGTACGTATCTTTTAACTTTTGAAGTCGCAATATCATCTATTCCTCCCACTCCCAATATATACTCTTAAAAAAATCTTTTACGGGTGTTGTATCCTCCATCGTAGGTATTTTGAAATCAATACAGCCAACACATTCATGTCCAAGGCATTCCTTTCTGTTCAAAGTTCATTTTGGTGAGGATGGCTCATATGCCACAAATATGAAGTACGTTTTTTGGTCTAATTATTCGTTTTTAGAGAAAATATAGCATACATTTGATGATATAATTATGCTTGCTAAGGTTTTATGTACCTACAATTTGCATCAATTTGCACCGTGACTTACTTAATTTTTCTAATTACTTTAGACGCCACTAATATTACAGTGATACAATAAAACCTGTTGCAATTTAATGATTAAAGCATGATTGTAACATTAAAGCAGATAATGCAAAAAATAGAACGGAATATATGCATATTCCACTTCAAATATACTCACATACCTTTGTATAGAACGGAATATAGGTATACCTTTTTGTAGAACGGAATAGTTAGATATAGAGATCAGATCTTGCAGATATCTTCGTTTGAAATGGGTTTAGTTGCCAAGTAAATATATTTCTGAACTTTTTAGTCTGCATATCCCTTTTCTCTTTATTATTTCCTTTTCGGGCTTTTTTTAATTTCTTCTCTGCCGAGCGCAGATGCTGCGAGTATGACTAGAAAGGAGCGTCCCACAATGAAGTTTTTGAGGCTTAAGTAATTTATCGCTACAAGACATGGACTGTAAACAAAGCGCATTGCGAACAAAAACCCAACAAATACTACAAATTAAGGTACTTGAATTTGAAAAGAAAACATGAATGTGTCACACAAGGATCGAATAGGCGCATAGCAATTACTATGCGACAAATATATTTAGTAGTAGTAAAACGTGGTGGCTCTTGCTTGTAAAGACTAAAAGGTCAAGGAGAAGAAAGTATTCTCAAGAGTTCGGAGCATCGAACTCTATGCTGGTGAGTGCCACTATATTTTGCTATCCCTATACTATTTGTATTTGTGCAGAGCAATGCAGTAATTTTAGATGTGATAATATGCAAGGAAAAACTTTACTAACTCATGATTTTTGTTCCATTTTCCAGGGAAGACTAGCACTTCTCGCCTTATAGATTATGCATCACACTCACTGGACTATACAAAATTTAATATATTTACATAAATACCTTGTATTCCCTTTTAATTCAATATCAAAGATCCCCTCTTAATTTTCTGAGAACGTTTTTGTTGGCTTGCGGAAACAATCCAACACTGTTAAGGCTTACTTCCCCTCCACCCCTCATTACCTTAAGTGAAATGCAAAACGGCGGCAAATAATTAAAAAAATGTTTAATATGAAAAATTTAGATACAGATGCTTACATTTATGTTACAAAAGGTGAGCAGTAATGATTTCATGACAACCTCGTCTCTTCACCTCGCCTTTGGCAGCAGCGTTTTTCGTGACCTTGTGCACTAGAAGAGTGTTACAATTGCATTGGTCTATTTCCAGAGGTTCATACACTTTAGTTATTAAAATGGTCTTACCAGAAGACCTCCCGAAAAATGGATCGAACAATTCAGTCACTGTTATTTCCTTAAAGTTAGAAGTCTAATAATTTATCGGGCGTAGAAGAAATGGTGTCATTTTCGCACTTTTTGTTGCTAACATCAAAGTGTTCAAAATTACAGAAATGATATAATTAAAATATTAGTAAAGCAAATAACGGCTCAATAAATAATTATCTAATATCTGTCAGGAATTATATCATCTGTATTCTCTCAAAGCACGCTTAAATCACATTTAATCACAGGTAAATTATTGACAGCAAATGGGTAGGCAAATTAGGTAACTATTGTTCGCACTCAAAAATGCAACCACATTTACAGAGCTTATGGCCTTTCTATTACTACTCTTTATGTCTCACCCAATGGGCACTACTCATTTTCATGAGCTAAAATACGTGAGATCGTGAAAATACTAACATATAAACAGTTCACAATAAGGACACAGTCTCATGAGACCTACTTTCATGGGCTCATTTTCCAAGAGATCTTTAATAGCACCTCTCACTTCCACTCACCTGGGAAGCATAAAAACACGATATTACAAGGAAATTATGTGCAAGCAATTATTGAGGTCCAATTTACATGTAAATACACATATATCGTACCTTAATTAATGCTTACAATTTTCTTTGACAGCGCACCATCTATCACTCCAAGAAACATGCTACACCAAAAAGAAATCTTTATATAGTGGAAAGGTGGTTGATAACGAATTGCACTAGCAAACAACACTCTCCTCATTAAGCTCAAATAAAAAAAAATGTTCATGAGGACACTCGGTAGGGTAAGTTGATCTTAAGGATAACTAAGTATTATTTGGGCCTGACTCTCAGATATATAAACCTTGCATAAGTATAGCGACTGGCTAGATAAGTCATACTGGCTATACATGCGGGGGTTTAAATGTTTTCGCACCCTTGTAAAAAACGCAACATTTCCCCTTGCATGTTTTTCATGAAGCGCTAGAAATATAAAGACAATTATCTTCTCAAATGTCTCCTTGCTAAGGCAAAATAATATCATATGGTCTTAGGAAGGTTATTAGATCTACGTTTCGCAAAAATCATAAGACAGCACGGTGTTTTATTTAACTAGCCTTTGTTTTCATTATTGTAGATCTTAATTTAAAATCGAAAGCTAGTAATATAAGCAGCTCATTTATAGTAAATAACATTGACGAAGATTATTGACATAACATTTTTTGACGAAGCAATGTATTATAACTTCAGGTGCCAAGATGATGATTTTTATTTCTCTCGCTTGATTTAATGAATTTCAAAATAATTTTATGTTTACTATTCGTGCTTTCTAATAATATATTTATGATTCTATAAATGTAGAATTTAAAGGTTTTGGTCTCATTTGACAGAGGGAATAGCTCATATACTTTTATTGTCTTCAGTTTCATTTAATCAAACAAAGTCATCAATTACTTTTGTTTCTATTCAAAGCAACCAATGATTATTTCAATATGTCATTGTAACTTTGTAGATAAAATACATGCGACAGAATGTTAAGATTCCTAGCTCCACTAGCAGACAGAGAATGCCGGGAGGTTTCTATGCACCATACTTTTTTACGGTGTACAGTTCGGATACTAGTTCACTTCAGTAGTTCAATTCCGGACTTGAAGGTTTATAACGTGTCAGTGTTCCATATGCCTTTATTAATTTTCTGAAACACGTTTCGAAATAATTTATCAACAATTTACTGTGCCAACAGAGCTGATAACTTTCCTGTAGATAATTTAGTAACAAATTCAATAATTATACTCTGGATTCACCTAAGATATTACCTCACCTATATTACTCATTTCATACTGTTAAAAATGATAATAATTACCAGGTACCAAAGATAAAAGTTATCCCAAAGTAATTAACCGAACCATTCCCCAATCAGTAGGAACAAATGCAAGTCTAAATACCTAATTTTACCATTTTATATCATTGTTACTGTGTCTATACGCGTTCATTTTATTCAAATCTATTCATCACGTGCATGCAATTAGTTGTGCTTCCGCAACAGACTGTAAGCCATTAATGTGTTCCCTAATAACTAATATTTTTAGGAAAATCTGGTGTAACTTTCACAAATACATTTAAAAACGTTAATCTTAATACGAGGGAACACTTATCACACCACTTCCATATATTTTTTAGTGGTTTTATCTCAGCGGAGGATTACATTTCAACACATCACGAAGCAAGTCTTACAGGTTTCACTCCACGCTTAAGCTGCAGACCAATGGCCAATCGGGGAGGAAAACGTTGTGATGAATGAACCTAAACCGCTGCCATGTTCACGCTTCTTAATGAAGGAGACCGTAGTTTGTCTTCGGAGCTCAACTTATCTCTAGCGTCACCGACCACCGACCGACCTCCCAAGCATTTATGCCGAGCGCCTTAAATGCGCTCTCGAAGGACATGGACTATTCTAAAGGCACGACCGGAATCTTTTCCGCTGCAGGCCACACAAGATTTCAGCACTCTCTCGTCGCACCTAAAGCTGCAAATGGTCGCACTTTCTTTTTATTTCCACGTATCAGCATTTAAACTGCTTCTAAGGTTGGTACGAACTTACGTCAGTCAGTACTCAGGCACTTCTAAAGAATTATGATTAATCACAATTGCGATTTCGATGAACAACATTCACTAGGTTTTGCTGAAAGCAGACTCTTAAATTACGTAAACACACTTTAGGATTAATGATCCTAGGTGAAGAAACTTTGGAAATTAACTTATGCCATGCTCCAGTAATCCTAATGCTATTCAGTAGTTGGCATTGGCAAAAAAATTGGCATTTTAAAGATACATGTGTATCTAAGACATAATTAGGTTGCAAATTGTTACCTCAACAAAAGAAGTCAATGACTTCAGCGATTCTCTCAGGAAATTTTCCAAACTGAGGTTTTCGAAGCGTAATTTATTTTAACTCTCATGCCCTATCATTAGCATTCTAATACTGCATAGAGGTCATTATAGGTAAGCCATATCTCTTTCCGGTGACGTTCATCATAGTATCAGTATTATAGTATGAAATAAATACCACGATGAATACCAAGTCATTTTATTGTTGGACAGTTATAGTTGAATTGGACTAAATTATAAGAGAATTTCTTATCTAGATTTAGGATCATTTGGCAGACATTTTTTCTTGGAAATATCAGTTTCGCACTGTATTATTCATGTCAGTTGGATGACATGATTCTTCTTATAAAAGCCCTCAGTACCTTATTTTTTAATTATATTTTAATAATTTTTTAATGTATTCAAGAACAGCCTCCTTCATCTTTCGATTGTATCTAGGTATTCCTGGTTAGAACGCGACGTCTTTGAAACAAGTCTAGATATTATTGAATAAGAATATGCATTTACTCTTAGCAAGATTTATTAAGCGGCCATTCTTTATGTTATTTCATGTTTTGTGAATTTTACATATATTCAAAACCAGTTGTACAGCATTTCTTGATTTGTGGGATATTGCAATCTCTTACTTTGCCTTTATGGAACCGTTCCACATTGCCATGAAACTATTACCGAGTTCAGTTACCTATTACCGAGCAAGTTGAAGCAAATTAAATGTTTGAAAACTGAGAGAAGATACATTTACAGACATAAGGTTTCCTATTCCTATAATTTCATTTCTTTATCGATTGCGACGGTATATGTACAAACCTTTGTCTCGCAGTACATGCATTTTGCGCAGTGGTGTATTTAAGGCTTGTCCACTTATTTACATCCAAGGCATTGTTTCCCATTAATAATTTTTTATAAAATATTGGCTTTCTTTCGCAAGCCAAGAATAATTTTTGTTCCCAATTAATACCTTTTCGCGTTGCAATACCGAAGGAATGACAGCTGGCTCGAGATTTATATTATTCTAAGAGAAGTGAGGAATATTATAATTCTCCGTGTGCTGAAATAGCATAAGCCATAATTGTCTTTAACTCCAATATTGAAGCCTATCCCGAATGCCAAAAATGTGTTGCAATTAGTATCAGACCTTCAAAATAAAAATGCTGTACATCTATTGATATATCCTGGATTTTGATTTAAAATAGGAAATAACGTAAGCTAGACACTAGTTATGTTCCTATGGTGACCTACATAGTATCGATAAATACGTCACTTTAATCTGACCAATTAATTGTATATTTTGAAGTAAAATTGAATTATATATTTGTTTACACCTTCACCAGCTTCCTTCTGTAAGTGAATATTATCCTAAATAAGACTTCAAATAGCGAGCGAAACAAGACGACTAGTAACTACTGATGTTGTAGATTTGTTAACGCTAGGTAATGGCTTAGGGTTGATTACAGGGATACCATGATGTGTGTAAGAGGTAAATACATAAATAGGTATCAATGATAAAAGAGAAAAATCCATGAAGAACTATAGCAAAATGCACTTACGTTATTAACTTTCTATCCATATAACTTATAGTAAGGAATAAATAGTACGTTATTTAGCTACTGTTGCATTGGTTAATAGTGAAATATACAACGTTTCATTTTTTTACCTTTGTTACTTTACGCACACATTAAAACATATAACTGCCGACGTCCTAACTTTTGTAAATAAAGTTTTCGCCCAGAAAACGAATTAATAACTTGCCAGAATCCGTGACTGCATGAAGATGAAACAAGTGCTAAATTATTCAATCAAAAATGTGTATTTTTTCAAACGCATTGCATGTTCGTATCCATGGCAACACCAAATTGTTCTTCTTGTGGCATCGCATTACTTTGCTGTAAATAAACATATATTCATACTTTTTGAGTCACCTAATGCACGAACTTTCAATGAGCAATTTATCTAAGTTCATGATAAATTTAACCAGATGAACAGTTTATATATTTACTTATCAATCAAATTTTCCCCTGTCAGTATCCTCGTATTACAACAAGTATGAAACAAGTATGTAGTAATTTTTAATAAAATATTAGGAGTTCTTTATGATTATTTTGACATCGCTTGCTTACATTACTCTATTTTTATTGAGAAGCGAATATAAATAGAGTAAATGCATAGTGATCTTTATGAAAATCTGAAAAGCTACCAATCGAGTTGTCAGTTGGAGTACATAAAATCATTTATAATCTTATCTCGAAGTATGTCGTTATTTGAGGTACTTTATTTCCTACTAAATTTGTAGACGATTAAAATTTCGGTTTGCCAGAATGTAGTAGCCAGTATATTTTGGAACAGCAAACATTTTGTTATAGATATTTTATTCAAAATATATTTGTTGATAGTAACCTTAGTATTAGCTTTCTCAACAAAAACTGAAAACAGAATAACAAAAAAGTCATGAAGCATTATATTTGTTGAAATATATGTTAACTCGAACATTTATGAAAACTTGTAGGAGTCCGCATAAAATAACCGTTCCCTATTACACCCTCGATGTGCAAGGTTTGTCTATCCAATTGTGAGCAAGATTAGGTGCGCCAATTCTCATCAATAATACCAAATTCAGTAACTAAGTTCTTATTAGATGAACTTTCAGACAATTTTACTTGGTATCCTTATATCAAGAAATTGACGATTTGCAATTATAATTAATTTGGATTGGTTGAGTAAGCTTTGTTTTTAATTAAGTGAAATCCGATTGCTTATTCATTTAGTGGACTGTAAATCTTGGAACTTCCGCCAACTAATTGATAGTTAGAAGAATGATGAAAGAAGACCGAACCTACTATACCTCCTTTCAGAATGAACATTTGCTGTTGTTAGCAACTGAATTAGTTTTGGGTGATCGCCATATTCTTCTCGATGACCTTTGGCTTAGAACTTTGAAACTCACTGATTTTAACCCTGGTAAACACCAGTCGGTCATTCTAAAGCGGCATTGCCGTGTTTACCCTCTTGTGACGGTGGCTTAACAAAAACAACTACGCCTCTCTTGCCTCAGCATACGGCATGAATCGGCAAATTTATGGCACTGAAAAGTCAAATGTATTCGTCACTACAGATTGACAACATTATTTATTTTACAAATATAAATTTATAACTTGTGCAAATTTTAATTGATGAAGTGAAGCATTTTATTATCAGTTATGCCTTGAAGGGAGAAAATATAACCTTTTTTATTGAAATCTTTCAATATTTATAATAATCCAATTATGGCCGTTTCCTTTTCATTTTCAATTATACTCGACTTAAAAATAAATGTAGCATCAGAGCTTAATTTTCCATGCTAGACGGATATTTCCGACACCAGATACTGAGTTACTCTGATTAAAATGAAAGGTAACTTTTTGGATGCAATTTTTGACATAAACATGGTTTGAATAACTAATTACGCTATATTGTTATGTTATAACACAATACGTGAGTTTTACACAAAGATTTGGCAATGCATTTTTCAGATTTTTGTCTTTTGGTATCAAGTTCATGACTTCGATAAAATGTATGACAGGAAATTTTAACACTATTGAAACATTGCACCATAACGAAAAGGGGCAGTTAGTGTGAGCTGGCGTCAATGTACAAATAACAGAATGAAACTAAGTGTACCCAGTAAAATAAAACAAATACATTTTAGTACCGCAAATGTTCGAAAATATGAAGATATTGAAAGGACTTAGACTTTAATTGCAAAATTGTAATTCCTTTTGAAATTGCATTTTCGCATTGTATTGCAAAGTTGCACCATCTGCGTATATTTTATTTCGGAAATGTATGAAATAATTACAACAAAAAATTATTATCTGCTAGGAAATATGAAGATAAATATTTGCGTATTATGGATTTTTGACCACCTAAAATATATCAAAAGTATCTAAACACAGTCTGAATTAATCGAACCGGAATGGCAAAGGAAGCCATTTCGGTGATTTTTAACATTCGATTAGCTGCATTTTCTCCTTGTCATGTCACCACGCACTCAATCTTCATGCCTCTTCCTATAAATATATGGATATGCTACGGATGACATCTATTTTCCTCCAAAAGTTTTGGATAATTTGAATGGTAATTATACTAATTATTTCATTATCATCCAATACGTACGTGATTACTCTGCGAACGTTGCTGCTGCTGTTACGTATTTATAGATGTTCTATAGAGTTCATTTTTTTATTTATTTAGTATCATTATCATCTTTCATCAGATATACTTTTTTCTCAAGAATGTTATGCTCACGGCCATGAACCACAAGGAAAGTTACTGATTAAAAAACTTGAACGTAAAATTGTAAACGGCTTTTGTAAGACACTGTTACAAAAACAATATTTGCATGCAATGACTTAAAATTATTAGCAGTGATTCGGTTTTTTAAATCTAATACTCTCTATAAACTCCTGGTTATGAATGAATTTGCCCTGGCTTAAATGGCACCTTGAGTATAAATGAAGCACCAATGAAATACGGTATTGTAAATTAAGTGGTTTACCTTCGGGGAATCAGCATGTGTCTAATTACGAAATATCTACCATGGAGTATTAAATTATTTCACAGGCTGCGTTGATTTTCTACTTTTTTCATCATGATTTCAAAGGGAAATCCAACTCTGAGAGCTTAGGGTAACCAATGATAAGTTCTGTCTCTTAATTATCATTCCACGAAAGGGATGATGTATTAATATTTTTAAATATCTACTGCATATCTCGCAGTATCTACTTTCGGGGGAGTACAACGGAGTTATGAGTATATGGAATACGTTCTTATTTTTTTTTATTTATTCAGGTAGGTATATCCTTGAAATGTAATGACATTTGTATTGAAATAAATCCTTTCTTTGTGAAAGGAAGAATAACCAGAGAAAGTATCATACGCTGTATGAAGTCTGAAAAAAAGTGGATAAAATGATAAAATTAGGACTAGCAAATTGAATTCCGCGAACAGGATTCCCCTCAAAATATTAGTAGTAGTTAGACATTAAAATTGGATATAAGCTGAAATTCAGTTATCCAAGCTTGCTAATTTAGGATGGTAAAGCATTTCACAATTAGTTAAATAATGTGAATTAAGGTATATCCAAGGCAAAAAAGTCATTTATATGACGAAAGATAACGTTCATTTTGAGCTAACAGTAGATATGAACTTGTAAAATATTTAATTGTCTTTCCTTGGGAAATATATGATATCATATTTCTAGTAGTCCACGAAGTTTGTGTTTGTTGATAGTGCTGTAACATAAATGAAGATTTACTTGTAAAAGTCTGTCTTTACACTGGATTAAGCTGTAATTGAAGTACTAGTTCCAAGAAACCTCTCCCGCTGTAGTATTTCTCACCTAATAGGTGTTTGCATAGACTGACGTATATAAAGTAAAACCGTTAAGAGACACCGTTTCAGTGATAAATTGTATACAATGAACCCATTTAAAACCATACAACAATGTTAAACAATTTACCTTTGCCTACATCAAAATATATTTTTGTTTATTTTTTAGAAGTCCCGATGGTGGATTGAGATGCCGCAGGGCGTCAAATTGTCAATGGCAACAAATGAGACATTTCTTTTCACAATTTAAAAAAATATATTTTTCAATTAAATGCAACACACATTTTAAAAATGAACTAACATTAAGTATTTACCACCGAATTAAAAAATGCTACCTAAAAAGTTTTAAATCTCGTTATTATGGGGCGCAGTTTCATTGAATGTCACTACTTTGATAATCACTTAGTTTCTTCCATCTTAAAATTAAAAACTAAGCTCTTAGTTTAATCTGTTCTCATTGAAATTTATGAGTAGGAATAATGAAATGCTGGTGCAACACTAATACATAAAAATGACTTTTTGGCTTGAACAACAAGGTAATAAACATACCAAATGTAAAATGCACCTTAATAAATATTTAAATCTGGGATTTAATACGTTAATCAGAGCAAAAAGATGTCCAGAGTCCAAAGTAGTTGATTTATCCCTCTATTTTGATTTATTGATTTTCTAGCCCCTTCCGCGTTTACATCGACGTTATAGAAATAATTAAATTATTTGCCCCAAGAAGTATGCAGATTGCTGTTAATATTCAGAAATACTTAATGGAGTTAGCCTCATTTTAGCCATATCATTTTATTTTAATCATGTGCAATCCTATGTAATTTTAATGCGAAAGAACTGCTAGCAATAAAAAAGAATATTTCGGAATGGCAACCGAGTTGAAGGGATGAGTGCTATTTGCTTTGAAACTATACCTATTTACCATCATTTACGCTGTTACTACTAGGTCCAATAGTTATAGCTATTTAATTTTCGCATGAATACTTTTACCAGAAACAGCTTTTATCCATGATCGAGCTCAAAGTATTTATATGTAATTATTTATGTGCTTAAAAATGAGAAAAGTGTTCCTAATAGGACGTTACATCACTGGGAATGATTCACCATATTTTGGTCTATGGTATCCCGGTATCATTTATATGGTAAGCAAGATGTGGTTAAGTAAAATTCCAAGAATGATGTAGAATATTTCTTGTTTAAAGAAAAGATTGTTGCACTTACCACGCTTATACTAAAATTTCTAGGGAGAGACAGTCCTTGCGCGTTACAGAGATTCAAATTTATATTTTTCTAGGATTGACAAAATATATTAGGAAACCTTTTCTAAGCTATTTTCATCCACATAAACGTTTGGCACTGTCTTTTAAGTTATTTACATAAGCAGTAAGTTTAGAGCCAGCTCTAATGACACCTTTTTTGGTATAATGTTTTTGGAGGAAAACAAAAAAACCTGGAGATTTTTCTCATGCGTTGCAAATTTCTTCTAATGGCTTAGTCAGGTCGATTAATCTGACATTCCTTTTGGTAGTAAAATTTTTTTCTTCTAATTTTACAGGATCTAAGAAATTTTAAACGCTTTAATTACACCAGTTAAGTGATATTCGACATCAATATTCTACAGAGTTTTGGTGGTATTCTACTGAAGATTTTATAGAAGACGGCAAGAAAATCAGCAAAAATCATTTACGATTTACATCAACATGAGAAAACTAAAATACGAATAATTGTATTTCGGCGCACACATTCTCCGGACTCAGCAAATTATACCTGTGCAGATGAAAGTCCACCACCACACGCTGAAAATACCTTTTTGAATCGATATTTATAATGTTTTAAATCGCATTTATAATTTGTTTTAAAGGATTATGTGCTAGGAAATAAGTAAGAATTACCTACTTTAAAAGTGAGTTACATAGCCAAATATTGTAAAACCAATTTCTATTTCACTGATTTAACTATGAAACGGATATTCTAGCAGAGTAAAAAATATTTAGCATTGGATGTTTAAACTCTTTAAACTCAAGGCATTTGGGGCATTTCAATGATATGAATAATACGGCATTTCACATTCATAAATATTACGACAGTTCTTTCACCATAGACTGCGGTATGTGTCTCAAATATGAAGGACCGAAGATATTCCTAAATAAATAGGATAATAGCTACCTTTTCATATAAATTAATCTCATTCTATTACACAGAAATAGGTAAACTCTCCAATAATATAAGAAACAGACCTGCCCGTCAACGTCATCTCCATTATCAACGTCTTAAGAAATGCCCACTTCAAAATATTTGGCAGCTACTTGCCAAAATGCCTACTGATGCCAATCGTGGGAAAATGTAATTGTGTTGAATGGGCATCTATCAATAATTTTATGTACACACAAAGAAAAGGGAGGGAAGGGGGCTCAATTGAATTTTATGTAGGCACACTTTTTGGGGAGCGTGTTAAAAAGTGGCCGAATGCACTTTAGGTAATAATTGAATAGTTCCTTATTACTTCAGTTATTTTTTTCTAATCGTGTTGCTAAGTATTCGACATTGAATGACAGCTTATGAAATTAAGGCTATTAAAAGTATGATATTTAGCATTCTCTGAGAACAATAACCAACGTTTTGGCAGGTGGTGATTTAATTCGAGGGTTTTTGGGTTATTCTAACGTTGGCCTCTCACTTCGGACTTGAGGATGCCAGCTGTTGCTGGCACCAAGGTCCGAAGGTGGGAAAACTGTTGTCCTCAATGGTGAACCAACGAGGGAACAATCCGAAATCCCTCGAGTCATACAATCACAGCGGAAACCATCGTTTCAAGCAGGTGATTTGACTCAGATGGAAGCTAAATTATACTGGCGTTTTTCCCGTAGCCACTTTTTTATCTACTATTACATTTCGGAATTTATTAATAACATATTTCATAGCTTTATGAGCATTAATGTCCTTCTATCAATCCCATTAATGTTCCATTCTTTCTTATGGGCCCTAATGGCACTGTATAGCTGAAGAAAAGATCAAATGGGAAGAAGATACAGTTGCGTTCAGGAATTTGAACCAACCTCTGGAAGGAGGACGAAAGCACTTGCGTGACGAGAGTAAGGATAGGTCTTTTTAAGGGTTCAGACGTAAGAGCATTTGCAATCGTTTCAGCAGAGGATGATTGTACATGACAAGGGTGGTATGCATTCTTCTCTATACGGCATGGTGAACAGTCGAGGGTATCAATCATTTTATATTTTTTTTAGTACAAGTCTGAGTGGCCCCAATAAAATCGGTATAAAATCTGAGTGATGGCAAAGGAGATGGACCGATCAAACCATTCGGGGTGTATCGGATTATAAATCACGCGCTGTGCTTCAAATGGAAGGCGAATGGGTGGGGGGGAGGAAATTCCTGGAGGGGGAGGAAAATAACCGCGTCTTGCGATTCATGCGAAGACGTCGGTTCCCGTTCAATCTCTTTCATGAAAGACGTCGTTCGCTGCGGTCGGCTCGGCTCACAAGGGGACGCGGTACACCGAGCTCCTTTCCCGCCTCGGGAAAGGAGCTCAGTGGGTTGAACTCGCCGTGGGTTGAACGGATCGTGTGTGGCTCTGAATTTTGCTGAGCATAGTTTTGCGGCGTCTTACGAATTGCTATTATAAAAAAGTATGCTTTCATCATGTGCTGAAGAGTATTGTTGCAAAAAATATATATTTCGTAATGATGTATGATACCCATCTTTTGCATATTTGCTGTTTCATGATCGTGCGTCTAATTACTTGGACTGCAATAGTGCACATAACCAACGATTATAAATAAAAAAAACGTCTTCCTGCCTAGCAACCGCCTTTATACTATAAGAACCAATTAGATAACTAGGGTCTGATTATTCTAAGAACCTTATTTATAATGTGCAACTAACCTTAAACATTAGATTATGAGGCCGTACGCCAATTAGATGTTAACTTTGGGCTTAAGTATTATGAACAACAGACTGTCAGCTAGTAACTGTTAACCATAGGAAAGCATTTTAAAAATGGTTACATGCAGTGATTACGCATAAAATATCTTACAAAAACCGATCTTATGGCATTAATCTGGTTAACATAGGTATGTGATTTAGACTCATCCTGCTTAATCATTAATCTAAACCTATTTCTCCAATTTCAATGACTCTCTCACTCATCTCTGACTTCATTGAAAAAATATACCACTGGGAAACTATAAAAAAGTTAAATTCTAACACTTCTGTAGAAATATTTTTTAAATATTTCCCCTCCGAAGCTGTAGTTAAAAATATATCTTCCGAAAATTGCAAACTGCAAACTGCAAACATCTCACACATTTTTATGCATATATGTGCCTACTACCATAATATGTCGTGTGATTTACAGTTAACGATACGTGAAATGCCATGAGGTGATCCAGATATCAGTGTCGTTTTAAATATATTTTTCAAATTGTTTTTGCGCATAATAACGCATATTACTAGAATTTCATCTCTAAACTCATATAATCTTATAATTGTTTTATTTTTAGTTTAAAAATATGATTCTAGCGCTTTCAGTTTTTTTTCCAACACTGCTCGAACATCTACCAGTGTTTTAGTCGAGTCATTCTTAGTAAAGGTTATTTTTAAATCAATTTCTGAAGTTATAAAAAAATACTGAATGCAAAATCTTATATTTGTATAGTCATAACGTCAAAGTCATAACGGATGATAATATATTGAAACACAGTCGATCATCAAAGTAGTAGCATTCATTAAAAGTCAAACCTACTGGTTTGACTTTCAGACGCTTGTCAGACAAAACAGGTACATTCCGAACATCAATGATAGTTAAAATAGATATTAAAAATACTTGTGCTGATGGCACTAATGAAGGAAATCCGTACAGACTGAAGAGAATTTAAAATCGAAACATAATATTAAAATAATATAGCTATATATTGATGCGCTGGCATTCATTTTACGTTGTAAGGTTTCTTCTAAATTTTATTTTGTGATGATGTTTATATTCTGTCGAGCAAATGCATGATTATGGTCAGAAATATTATGTCTCACCTAAAGGTATTGCTTGAGAAGGCGCTGATACTTTTCAGTATGAATGTTGCAAGTGTGGTCATTATCACCTCTCCTTTCTACCGTCTACATGGAAGAATTGGTTAGAATTGGAAGTGGTATTAAATTGGGAGGGGAACTTATAAAGTTGGATTCGCTGATGACGAATGGTTAGTTGGAAAATTATCCAAAGGACTGCGCTTAGTGGCGAGTACGTTGGGGATCTCGTGAAAAAAGTAATAGGGTGATAATAAAACCTATCAGGACGAAGGTTATGAGATAATTCGGAATTAGATTTGAATATCAAGTGAGAAAGGCATGCAATTGGGAAGGTTGAGCAGTTCATGTATCTCGGATTTGGCTTTAGTAATGTTTTAAATACCAATACCGAGATTACTTATCTATATGTTTGCTTTATGACTATCGCTCGCTGATATTCATGCGAGGTCAATTTCAGCCAGGGATTGTTTTGACGATTTTTGCTACTTTCACACTGAGAAAGAATCTCATATTTTGGCTTAGTGTTAATTATTTTTCGCTTTCCTAAGCTGATAAGCTGGTTTTAGGTATTTAATAACGCTTTGAAATACTTAATTTCCAAGAAACAAGATGGCGGCTGCAAAACGGCCAATCTCTATGAGAAGGAAGAGTGTGGAATTATTTTACATCTTGACACTAATTATATTATGAAATGTGTATTTTAGCATACAAGTATTTAAATGAAATATGTTTTTTTATAATTATAATCAGTATATAAACCTAATACCAGATAATTGCTTGAGTTTATTTTTTCAGAGGAACATTTCGAATAGTTCGCAAATTGTGTTTTAACAACGGACTTCGTCAAAGGTATTAAGGAATTGTAAAATCAATATTTTACACTTCCATACTAATACTTATCTGCCGAAATATTTGATTTTTTTGTGGTACTTAAATGTAAGGAGGAAACAAAATTTCCCTAATCTCGCATAATTATTAATAATTAATGAAATATATTAAAGATCTTTCTCTTCGGCTGTGTTGGCCTGTTTAGATCGTGATATGGCAGTGACTAGAGTCATGGATCTTCATTTAGAGAGTCTGAGTTTGAACCGAAGAAGTGTTGGTAATTTTTCAGAATTATCTCCAGGTTACTACCTTGTTTCTGCGTGGAGAGCACGTGAAGGGCACTTATCCTTCCTTTGAATGGGACATAAAACTGTGAAGCGCTTGGTGTCGATGCTCTAAGTCCTTCTTACATGCCTAAAGTACCCGTACCTTACACAACAACCCACCTATTATAAATGGCCGAAATCACTTTATCTCTGTGTACATCCCACATATACTTTCCCCTCGTATGGCCTTAGGGGAGACGTTAGAAAAGTTCAAAGCTCAGAGTGTAGAGGAACTCCGCTAAGGTAGATGAAATGCATTTTTAAATCACGTGAACACACAAGGCTACTACTCCTATATATTCAATTGCGGTAATCATGTCGTGGAAATTCGTGGCCATGTTTGTCAATATTAGCTGCTTAAACCAACACAACACTTTAGATTATAACTTTAAGTATTATTAATGGAAGACCTCGATTCTCCCATGATCACCTTCAGATATGTGAACACATGTCCATACCCGTCAAGGGTTTTTTGGCAGTTTTTGTTCTAATTTATGACAGAGAGACTATCAGGAACGGATTTAAAGAAAAAAATGAGAGTACAGTAATAATTTTGATTTCCGGATATCGGCAGCCATACATTGTCCGTCGGATACATTCATCTCGAAATACTATACTACCCCAATCATCTTCTTTATTTTATGCAAAGTTCATGACAAATGTATGCTGTGTGCCAGTGATAAATTCTGGAAAATAAGAATGCTTTTTGTGGCTTTCTCTCATCAGATGACGTCAAACTTGTTATCCAAATAAGGTTCCCTTAGCGTATGCAATAGTTTCTCCAAATTCAAGGTCTCATATTAGACATTATCTCAGAATGGTACTTTTTGATTCAAAATACTTTTTTTCAAAGCTATTTCCGCACTTACATATGTTTCCTGAATGATTCTAATGCGCAAATTAACAATAACATCTTCCCCATGTAATGGCAATGCTCATCCGTAATGTGCTTATCTAAAAACCAAATAGTCTACCAATGGAATGAAGCTTATGGTGGCTATAGAGAGCTAACTATAATTATACATCAACCAGTTAAAATGTGAAACGATTTCAAATGAGGAAGCTAATGAATTTGATGGTGATCCTGGGTATCCTATATGGAAAAGTACAAACGGAACGCGCATTTGAGGCTATTTTTGGCACTTTTTCGCCTGTTTTCACTTTTGAAACAAGAGACTTTGAGTCCAAGAAAAAGGACTTGGCAAGAAATCAATTGTAACAGAAACGCATACAATAAGTTAAAACACGTATAATTTAAAAAGAATAAAAACGAAAAGGTTGGGACAATCAAGAAAACAGCTGGCAGTAGTGAGCTTATTACCAAGACACCCAGATGACAAAAGATATGGTTAGGCTAAAAAGTAAATTTTTAAGATACGGATTCTGCATGATCGTCAGGTGTGCTAACATAGGCATTACAAAGTGAGTCTGTTAAATCCGTTAATTTAAAAAAAATTTAGTTTCGGCGTTAGATGAGCTTAAATTCAAAAATGATGAGCTTATCATATGTGCAAAAAGTCAACTTTAAATGCAAAACTGGTTTAATTATGTGCCAAAAATATTGTATCCAGTGGATTATGGAATGCCAGTGGTTTCATTTCTAACAAACCAACTAAAGCAGACCAACCAAAATTTGTGTCCATAATTGGATGACATTTGAAATAGTAAAAATAGATGAAGTAAATGCTGCATTTTAATGATATGGTATGTATTAGCTCTACCTATAAAACCGTAACTTTTGTCGATGCGCAAGTATTATATCTTGCGCATTTTTTCATTGCATTCTTGCATTGGGAAGCCGTTACAGTGAAAAAGTGATCTATCAGTACTCATGATTAAATAAAACGACGCGTTTCATCGCTTTACGGCATCGTCAGGTACAGAAGTTTGTTTTTTTTTTGGCGGATATAATGAGTTATGATGCATAAACGCCTTATTCCTACCTGTATGTGGAAGGACACTAACATCCTTCACTAGGTGGTGAAAATTCCACCCAGGCGGGATTTGAACCCACAACCTTATAATTGGCAGGCTAGATCTCTGCCCCACTGCTACATGAGGCCGGGAAATATACTTGCCTTGTCGTGATTGGAGGAAATATTCTGTCAAAATCGGATGATGATTTTTTCCACATTAAAATCAATTTTTAAAATCTTCATGAAATGCTTTTTTCGGCACTGTTAAATTCAGATTGTTATATTTCAAGCTCTGATAATGTACATGATGTATACAGAGTTATGAGAAACGCGGAGTTAGAGGCTTTCTGAAAACATTAAGGATCAATGATAGAATTTGAGGTTTTCCCGGAAGTGGAGCTGTGGTACGTTTTTGACGTGTCCAAAAAATCAATAAGTGAAATTTCTAATTTGAATTTCAAACTTAACTCCTATTTACGCATTATGCGCACCATATATGTTTCGTTTCGATAATTAAGCCGAAAAACAGTCAACCGTTCATTTAGACTTGCGTAGCAAATGACGGCTTAAGTGATCGGCACACGGACTTGTTAATAAGTGGTGGAGAGGGCCTCGGAGCGGTACCGAATTCCCATGCTTATTAGCGTCTGCACTCGGTGTGCCGGTTCACACAAAGTCTCAATTCATTAATTAGTTGCGAATAACTCTGTCATGTTAAAATTTAAGCTAGCCCTTCGGTCTTTCTTGTCTAATTCGCTGTGTGCGAGAATTTTCAGTCTTTGAATAGTCATATGTGTTTCATTAAATAAATAAATGAATTAGTTAAAAGAGACAGAGAATTAAAATGTATTTTTGAGTTTAAGTATTAATGTCTTTTATTCTCATTTAATACGAAACTGTGTTAATCCATGCCCAATTTTTTAAAATAGTTAGCTGGTAGGTATTTAGCTGACTTTAATGATAGCAAAAACTATAGAAATCTCTGGACATCAGCATTATTCACATATTCCAAATTTTTATATCGATAACGTAGCTATCTGGCTATCACAGCCAGAATTATTTATCCTCCTCTTTCGAAATAATGTTTTTTTAAATTTTTTGTATGTTTTAAACATTTTACGATTTATGTGATGACGTTGATTCTATATAGTGGACAGCTCGTTTTCCAAACCTTTCTCTAAGAGGTATTAATGGAGGATCCTAGACTGTTTACCAAATAAAAATAATCAAGTAAAATCTGAGGAAGAGACCAGGTAATTCAATATGGTTCTAGAACTATTCATGCTTCCCAATCTGGCCACATACCAATTAAAACATTGACCGATGCTTAGGAATATAAAACAATATCGCCTAAGTTTGAGAAAATTCTGAACACAAATGAACAACCAGTATGAGTGACATAATGTTTTCATACACTATTTAGCTCACATGCTTTTTTCATTTCATATATATATGTGGCCACATACCTAAGCAACGTATTACCCTTAATAACCATCTTAATTCTATTATAATTTGGCTTCCGCCAATCTCTGAATTTAACTCAGTTTAATGTAAGGATAATTGTATGAATGAAAATATAAAATGAGGATGGAAAGAAAATGACCCAACCTAGAAGTCTTTCAAGAAGGCTAAATGAGTGCTTTGCAGTAGTTCAACCTTTCAATTGTATCTAGAATAAGAGTCAAAAGTGATGCCTAGTAGAATGATTGGAAATGGGTGGAAATGAATAAATGGGTGAAGGACGTTTCATAACTTACCGAACTTAACGCACCAGCGAAAAGAACGAAGGTCTTTTTTGACCAAAATTACTCATACCTAGTATCTAAACGGACCGATTACCTTAGGGTCACAGCGCAATGTTTTCGTGAACCTACGCTCCACGGGGGAGAACTTCAGTTCGTAGCGGAGAGCCCCGCTTCAGTGCCCGGCGAACAGGCCCCGTTAAGGGGCGGGCTTCCTCAGTCGCTGAATCTCATCACGAAAGAGGCTGTGGCTGAGGAGATACATGTCTGCCGCATCGATAGTTTACACAGTTTTTAATGTCTGTTACGAACTTTCTCATGGAAAGTTGAAATAACTGTTCGTCAGGGTTCGTCTTATGGAAATTAGAAATAAATATTCGTCAAGGCATGATTAACTGCATGCCCACATGCTAAGGAAAACAACGCAAAATAATTATTACTCTTTAGATTTCACTTATTTATTATTATTTATAACGCATTGTTTTACCAAACGTGGCTTTCAACCTTTCAAGTAGTTATATTCTAACACCGTGTAAGAAGTTATTTCGATTTAGAAATTGGAGCAAAATTTAACATCACATTTCCGTAAAAATTATATTTCCTCTAATTAGCTAGTTGCTGATTTTGAGTGTTTAGCATCTAAATATCTAGATGCGTTAGGGTCATTTCACATTAATCCTACCATATTTTTTTGTTACTTGGTATTTATGATGATTTTCAATGAGATTGGTTTGAGTTTTTCATGATAAGTAGAGCTGTTTCTTGATTTTAATTTAATATTACAATTTTAATGTTAAAATTTATTAATATATTAATGTATTTTCTTATCTCTTTACAGGTAAATGGTACAACTGGCTGTCTTCCTATACTAAGTTGATACATCATGTGCATAGCCCTGTGTATCGTCATGAGTTGAAGTGATGGTAAAGGAGGACATGTAATCTCATATATTTTCACAAATTTATTTGAACTGACACACTAACAATAATTGACAATATTGAACTATAATATATATGAGCTAACAATATTGAATTACAGTTCAGGACAATGTTATCAGGAATTGTCAATCTTTAATTACGGCTAAAGTTTACAAAGTTAGTATAAAAAATCAGCTGAATGAAAGAAATGTACCAAATGGGGGTCCCAAAATGGACATTAATATTGACAATATGTTTGAGGGAAGCAAATCAATGCATTCATAGCCGTGAAATGAAATAAATGTATGTTATAACTTGCAAATTTAATCTTTTCATATGATGAAATTATACATGGAATTTGCAGTTTTCTATAAATATCAATCAATATTTTAAAATCTTTTTGTAAGACTTCAAATTCCGGCCCATGGTGTGAATTTATTTATAGTACAATCATCCATGAACATTAAATTATGTACAAAACTATGGTGAGGTCAATTAATTTAGTGGTAGTTTTTCCACTCATCCCAATTTTACATGATCTCCAATTCATATAGTCTTGATAATACGCTACGAAATTGAAACTCAAATTTACATCATTTTACAAAGGAAATTTTCGTTTAATTTTTTCAGCTGTCCGTGGCTCTCAAACATTGCACATGTTTATGCTTAGGTTTTTTCACGGAGACACGCGTCTTACGCTGGATTTCAAGTTTCCATCGAAGTATACCGCCGGTAATGGAGACCGCTTGAGCAAGTGTATACGTGGCTAAATTAAAAGAAGAACATGTATGCAGTATAGAACCTCCATAGCATATTCCATATTTTTATAAACATTAGCTGAATAATTTTGACATCTGTAGAATTCTACGGCTATTTACAATCGGTAGACAAGCAATAATTATCTTCTAATTAATTTATGACATATACTTTACGTTAATTACTTTAAGTTACATATACTCATAATTTAATACGTTTAAATATTTAGCCTCATATCAGTTTATCCTCAGTGAAACTTAACTATTTTCAAAATTTATCTCTGAATGAGTGTAGCCCCTGGGCCAATTATGTTAAGCGATATCTATGAAACTGGCCAAATTCCAATAGACCTTCATAAGAGTTCAGTTATCCTTAAGGACGAAAACAACACACATGCCTGAATTTTAAGAGGAATTAGTCCTTCTGCACGTGTTTAGACCGAAATTATCAATAAAATGATTTAGTAAAATGTGAAGGTTTTTCTGGTTGACGATCGATTATGCATTAGTGGAATTAGAGAATAATGGTGCTGGTGAGTCTAGCATTGAAACTTCGATATAGTAGGATGATAATGATTAAAACCCAGTCACCAACACTGGTGCCATTGGCCTATGTCAAAAGTTAGGAGTAAAATTCTTCCCATCATAAGGTGAATCAAAGTGTCATAAAGTGATATAAGCATGATGTGGAGGCAATACGTTAAACGATTACTTTGACAAAATGAGTAAAAAAGAATATAGTAAAACAGAAACGGAACGCGACAACGATGCAGAACCTTATCAGATTATCTTCAATATTTTAAAACTGACGGTCATTTTAACCCTATTGATAATTTCATTTTCTCCCCCTCCTATTTTAATTAATGAATTATTTTTCACTTTGTAACTTTTATTGATATCTAGCTGCTTGTACTCGTGTAATTTCATTTGAACAAATAAATTTATTTTTAATTATTACAAAACGTCACATGAAGGCAATCGCCTAGTGGTAACTTTAAAATAAACATATGAATAAGTATTTCAAAACACTTCGAAATAAACCATTATAGAATAGAGGATCAAATATTTATAAAAAATTTCGCGCTAGCGGGAAAGATCTCAAAAATTACTTCAGGTAACTCATTTTACTCCTTTATACCTCTATTTTGGAAAGATTGCTTCCAAATATCCGTTTTCTACTTTCTACATTAAATTTTGTATTTGTGGTCATTGCTTCCTATGTAGCAAGGTGAGTCCAGCCTTTGATTTATTTCTTCCCAAACCCGTTCTTTTGTAATTGCATTGTATATCCCGCATAACCTATTTATTGTTCGCCTTAATTCAAAAGGTTTCCAATCCAGATACCCCAGCGTGGCCGTGACACTGTCACACTTTTTGTGCTTGCCTAAAACATACCTGGCTGCTTAGTACTTTCTCCAGCTTGAAAACATGGTTTTCCATGATTAGTTGCATATTCTTATACCGGACGAACCTTAGTCCTTAGGCCATTTCTTTGGATTATTTAACTTTCCTTAATATTTCTCATCGCCCAATGCAAAGATTTAAAAACTTTTCGTACAACCTTATCGATGTGTTTTCCGCAATCGATTTTTGACGTAAAATAAACACTCAGGTATTTTCAATCATTACAACTAACTCTTGGTGATATGGTTTATCAAATACGTGCCTAATATTGTCACAACGGCCATTGCAACCGAATCTTTTATATAATTTAAATACTTTTGTATAGTATTCAATTTGTAATTAGGTTATATTTCAATAGATTCGTGATCTATTATTGCTACTTATTTGTAATGGTATTGTACAACCTATTTAATGTCATTTATAATATTTTAATCTACAATATTTTATAACAGTTTTATTCGTAAAAGATACCTTTAGGTCTGATAGGTCTCTGAGTGTCATAATATTCTATTATTTTAATAGATTATCAACTAGTGCGTCTTTATTATTGCTGTGACAAATGTTTCGCATGATTCATTTTTTTTTACTTCCAAGTCACTGACTTTCTCGCTTTCATCACTGTATTCTGCTTACCAAATTTGTATACTGTTTGAATTGGGCTTTTAAAAAGAAGGTGATATATGAAACTCAAGCAAATAAACGAGAGATCCTCAAGTGGAATATATCTACCTGAATTTACTAAGCCCTCTTTCCATTGGTGGGACAGCCTAGACTGCATCTTCGTTAGTGTTTACTTTTTATCATGGAGGAATTTGTCAGTGTGTTGTGCAAAGCCGGAGAAAGAATAGAGTTGGAGGGAAAGGACGGAGGAGAGGATGACTAAGAGGACAAGTAGTAGAAAGGTCTATGGACTCGTGCGTGCCGACTTCTGCCGACGCTGTTAAGAGAAAACAATTCATACGAAACGAATCTGCACTCCAATAATCCTCCCAAACTTGTGTTTCATAAGATGGTGGGTTTCATACTGATTGCGAGGATCAAATAAATTATCTTCCACCACCTGCTTAGACTCGCCGAATTGGAGGGAATAATCAAACTGAGTGGATTGTGACACTGGGAATAAACATAATAGGATAAGACTGATATAAACGCAAAATAAGCAATAATTACGTTCCTAATGCCATAGCGTTTGTCCGTAGGTTATTATATGCTCCTAGGTTCATCTGCAGTGACGCAGATGCAATTCTCGCATCTAAGAAAAACTATTCAGCACCTTGACGAATGCAAGGCAGGAATATGGATATTATTTGCTTGAGTACGTGTTTTTTTGCCTGAAAATAAAAAAATATTTTTCTCAGACGTTGTCAAGAAACAGATTACACGATCGGTATTGCAGGTGGCTAGTTCACTTATTTTAAAAGGTACACCGTGCATGCATTTTGGTGATCCAAGTGACCATCGACAGGAAGGATTTAACTCTCGTTTAAATCTAAACCCGTGCGTGCTGACGACATTAAAATCCGATTCTCAATAATGGTCACGTGTATGACCGAATACATGCATAGGAGTCACATTTACTTTGTTTTTATTGACAGTTTGGATAAATACCTAGTTTGAATTCACTTCTGAATTGCTCTCTTCTTGAATTAAAGTATATATAATATATATTAGAGACCATTCAATAAAAGGTTAGCGTTCATTTCTTAACGTGCGAAGTGGTGTTAGAATGTAACACCAGTAGGTTCAAAAATTAATTTTGAAGTTAACAGAAAGAAGACGTAAAATATGCTAATAGTCAAATAGTAATTAAATACTAAACCAAAGCTAAACACTGTAACGCAGCTTACATAAAGAAAAACTCCTCTGACAAGATGAATAGAAAAAGTGGGATAAGTGCTCAATAAGGTAAACATTTCAACTTTAAAATTTACAGCATCAAAGGAAGTATAATTTGTATTTGTTTCCAAACGGAATAATAATAATTTTACAGTAGTTTTTTATCAAATTAAATTTCAACAAACTTTTATTGTTAACGGTAAGCTTACATTTTTGACAAAAATCCCCGGAAATGTAGCTAATATTTCAAGCTTGAACCGGATAGAGCGCCATGAAACTCAAAGCCTGTGCGCCCAAATGTTTTATAAGAAATACTAAACTACTGTCAGCTAAAGAATTTCATCCATGCATAATTACATGATTATTATGTTGAGTTCAAATTCATTTTCTGAAGAATATCTCATAAAATTAAGAAAACAACGAGCGGTTATAATTACTACAACCGGCGGTTATAGGTATACAGAAAATACCGCGCTTCTAGTGCTAATTGACAAACCAAAGTAGTATTTAAGAAACACGTAGTAATAACGTAACTGCATGCCTGAATTGAGAAGTAATCACCATTCTGCTTTTTGCCAATGGAAAAGGAAAGGAAAACGAAAGCATAGCGTGGAAAAGAAGGTGTAGATGAACCTGAGGACATGATGAACTTCATGGAAATCACTGTGAAGATACATTTTGCAATGCATTGAATAAAGTTAAATGCATGTATAAGGAATGAAGCCAGAAGACAATGTCTCCGTCAGACTGAGCCATCAAAAACAGGAACAAGTAGAATGAAAAATGCAAGGAAGAGCAAGCAGCCATATAAAATGAGGCCAACATAAGACTAAATGAGTACACCCTATCTGAACGAACGAATGATTTGGAATCTGAGACTTCAGAAAGATTTTATCAAAGAGGATAATAAATAAATACAAAAATGGATTTTATTAAATATTGCCTTGAGTGAACAGAAAACTGGGTTGAGAGCCGTCATTAAGTCGAAGGACACTATTAAGAAAAGCCTATATCTCAGTAGTACAAGGTTGACACGGAGTATATTATTTTACAACTGTGCTACACAAAAGGCGATCAAAGAAGAGAAGTACATTCCTGATCAGATAGACTAAAGAATTCCTTCTTTCCGCACATCATTCACGGGTTCGTCCGAAATTGAGCGAGACACTATTGCGATCTGAACAGGTCTCACTTAGGAATTACTTCTTTCCTCTCCCAATTCCTCGTTGGTATAACACTCGTTTATAAAAGTGCTGACGTACCCCCCCTTCCGCCAGATCGAGTGGGAGTATGTATGCAGATTTAGGTGTAGTACCCTTGTGAAACTTCTACCTATGTCATTTCGTGTGCAAGCCCATGCTCAGTTCTTAATTTGTATGTATGGTCACATTGCAAAATGTGGTCCAAATCAGATCTTCTATATTTGATGCCTCGGCAATTACACTATGACTTATCTAAGACCGAACATCAGCTTAGATGATTTGTGCATCTCATACATTTAACTTATAAATTATAGTATGTACTGTGTCTCTTCAAAGTCATTCATATTTTTAAATCTTCATTTAATAGTTTTATGATTTAATTTTCTTTTATTTAAAGGTTTTTATCACCGAAATATGGTATCGATTGGAAGCTTTGAACATCTATTAAAAAAAATTTAAAAAGCTTTTGAAAGTTTACAGATCAATCTGTTATTAATATATGCTTGAAAGCGGAATTTTGAGTGAATAAATTTAAAATCCAATTTTTTTATTATTCGAAACTGCTTTTTTCGTTTCACGTTAATGAATGAGAAACATGAATTCCATAGCCATCGTAAAACTGCCTAGATTAAGAATAAATATATTTGTAATCATAGTCCATTTGTGTCTCTTAATCAACAGCAGTTTTAATTTTATTTTCATTTTGCGTTTTGATGACCCGCAAACGATGGTATGGGTAGGCGGGAAAGGCTTTTACAAAGCGTTAAGTGCCAACCCCTTCCAAACACCCTGGAGGTGTCATGTTATGTACTAACTAGGTGCTGATAAGTCCACAAGTCACACATTATAGTAGAATCACTCTTCTAGAAGAAGAAGCTACCGCCAGGGTGAGTAGTACGGAATTATTCCAAGCAAGGTATGCAAAATCCGTCCCAGTTCAAGGCCGAACCAAACTTCTTTGTGGAGAAATAAATATAATATTATAGAAAGGAAGATGCTACGTCAGTTAACATGCTTACGTGCATCACACAGGATGGGAACCCTCGAATAATAATACAACTACTTCATGGATGCAAAGCGGGCAAAACTTTATGCGGGATGAAATAATACGATTGTCCCCCCTTCTCCACGTTTCATATGGATTGAGGTGTTAATTAAGCTATAAAGAGAGTATTAAAAATACCAACTAATTATAAATAACCCAGATAGAGCAGTTTTTTCATTCACAATATCTATCGCAGCGATCATAGCCCCTTACTGTTCTCAAAAGAATAACATTTCAAATATCTCCAACCTGCTATCTATACCTATAATCGAAACTTCCAAACCAAAGGTCGCGGGTTCAAATCACGCCTGGGTTGGAAATTTACACTTCCCAGGGCATGGTTGTGTGTGTGTTTGTCCAACGAGTTGTATGGAAGAGAGGACTATTAAGTTCTAATATCGCTCGATGCAAGACCCCAAAAAAAACTTGTGATCGCCTTTATCCTACAGCATTTCTTCGAGTTCTTTATAAATGCAGAACATCTTTCAAAAACTCGTCTTCCAACTTGCAATAAAGTTTCAACCTATCCATAGCATTTGATCCGAAATAGATTTACATCCTAATTCTGGAGTCTATTCCGTCACACTGACTAGTTAATCGTAATAATATTTTTACTCTCTTTGCGTTTTAATAACTTTTTAGTTATTTGTCCGTATGGGTTCTCTTTCAATATACTGAGTATTTTATTGTAACGTCTTGCTTTTTCTTCACTAAGACGTCGAGAAAAGGGAGCTGATTTTGTTCTTCTATCATCATGATGAATTTGATGGAGGGATGAAGGGTATTCAGTCGTTCCAAGAACATCTGAAATTCTTCTCCTCTATCCGGCCATATTACAAACTTTTCCTCCACGTACCTTAACCACAGTAATGGATTCTCCTTAAACGAGTTAATGGCTCGTTGTTCAAACTCCATGCTACCATCTGTTACGTAGCAGACACGCCAGAGAGAATATCCTGAATCCTGATAAAGTACAACGTAATAACCAGTTTCACGGCAGCCAAAGAGACAGGACGCATCCTTTAAAAACCTTAAGATCACCTCTTAACCACACCTACATGAGAGTGTTTACAATGTAAAGTATTCCTGTGAGAAATTCCACATTGGGCAGAAAGGCAGAGCAGTGCAAGTTAGAATCGAAGAACACGAAAGAGCAGTGAAAAAGAATGAATTCCATCGCCCAATATTTCTGGTTGGAAGCTGGCCACGACGCTGATTTTCAAAACACAAGGGTGATCGCAAAGTAAGGAAGAGAATTCTCAAAGGTGATTCGTGAGGCCACTGAAATTATGAAGAATCCATAGAATTTCAACAAAAAAGATGAGTATTCACGGGCAACAACATGGAAAAGGCTGTTCAACCCCTAACGAATGGAAACGCCGAACTGAATTGAGAATATTTGGCGCCTCTATTATACAGCAACAATCCAACATTTCCACTTCGAATTGAAGTAGTCTCTTGTAACGGAGGAGAAACTGTTTACTTATAAAAAAATGGAATCCAGTTCTTCAAGCCACTGCGGAAGCCTTAGCTCCAGCATCGTTTTTCAACAAATCTTCACATCTTCCTTAGACTTTTTCAAGCAAATACTTCTACTTAATTTAAATGAGTGATTGTATTTTCCACAGATTTCACCATTCTAGTTTCTTTCATGAAACATTCCGAGGGTGACATAAATATTTTACAGAGTCCAAATTCGACAATTGAAAATTTAACAGATAGCTACAGGGTACGGGTTTGGATGCTAATCATTTTCTCCACTGTTACCGTAAAATGGGGTTACTTAGGTAATTTTTAACAGTTTTTTTGTTATTTCTTTGACTGCACAGGTTCCTTCTTCTGATAAAAATTAAATTGGCTAGAGGGAAAATTTAGTTTTTCAAATTAGGTTAAAACATTTTTAGTACAGAATTTTGAATTAGATGGGGTGACTTCGGCCATGACATATTTTCCTTATGAAGGTTCAATAAATTCTTATTTTTCTTAAATATTTGCTTATTCCTGCTCTGTTATATCGCATATATTGATTTTCTATACCTTTATTAAAAAAAGTAGTAATTAAAAAATTATAGTTAAAAAGACTCATGCTTTAAAATCATTCCATGCACGAGTTTCAAATATTTATTTATTAGTATTTTAGCTATTTTGTAAACTTCACTTTATTCCTAAAGTTTTAATAATTACAAACAATGAACAATAAATATTTTTAGTCTGTATAGTAATCTTAAAAATAAAACAATAGAAAATTTACTCTAAATCCTCCAAATTCATGTTGCTAAGATAATGCAGTGTTTTACAAATGCAGCTTCTCATTGGAACAGTACGGATTATGAATCATGCGTTTCTCACTTTCATCCCTAATTCTTGAGGTGCTATGAGGTAGGGATGGGCAAGTAAAAAAATGTATCGATAGATATCCTATCAATATTTAAAACATGTATCGATAGTTATCGAGCAAAAATTATCGATATTTTGATATGTCGATGATTTTGCCAAAACAAGTGGTTCCTTAGTTTCACCGAAATATATAAAAAATGTCGAAGTAAAATTATGGACATGTAGAAGCAATAAAAAATTCTTTTATTTTTTTATTTATACAATCAATTTTAATCAATCAAACCAGTATTTGTCTGATATTGACATCAGAAGAACTCTCTGTTTTACATGTTCCCCCGTTAATATACTCCTGTTGTCCGGTACCACCACGTTAACTGCAGAAGCCACTCTTTCGGATGGAACAGATGAGGCTTGGCACATTAAGTACTTCAGAGCAATTTCCGAAAGAACCAGTGTGAAGTATCGGGAACTTTATTGGATCTGATTTCCTCTCCAGTAGTGGTTGGTCCAGATACTACTTCAGCTCATTAGGGACAGAGCCAGAGCTAGGAACCTCTTGCGTAGTAGTGCTAAGAGATAAAAGGTGTTCATGTCTGGCCCAAATTGAACTTCTATCAGCGTTTTCTCGTTCTGTTTGTGCAGATCGTACTTCTCGAGAACGTTTTCCCATTCTCCTATGTTCTAAACGAATATCATCTCTTATTTTCACTATAGCACTAGACACCGCAGCTGGAGAAACAACTTTACAACGGTGACGTGCTAAACAAATATATCGAATTTGATACTGTGAAAAAAATCAATTTTTGACATATCGACATGAAAAATATCGACGATAATTATCGATAGATTAAAAAAAATATATTGAGTTTTTGATATATCGATATTTTTTGCCCAAGCCTACTATGAGGACTAAAAATAAAAACGCAAGTATTTTCTGCTTTGCATAGCCGTGTTTTACTTCATTCTTTCGTAAACAATGATTACTATGAGCAATAATTATTTTTATACACATTTAAATATTGTTTGCTAAAAAACATTTCACTCCACAAACTCGGGCTGTACATAAAAAAACAATTCGTTCACGTCGGATATCTCTAATTGCGTTTAACTTATGAGCTATTTGATTTAATGAAATAACTGCAGTGACTTCAATTTCAGGAAAAACAAAATAAAGTTTCCTTTACATTTTCTTGTTTTCTTAAAAAGATACTTCAATCAAATCATTTTTTTAAATGGAAATAACTTTGCCCAAAAACATTGTCTCTTTTATTTGTCTCAAAACGTGCTAAAACAAAGTTACCAACATTAAAATCTCTATCCTCACTGCTATAACTACAGCTCTCCCTAGATGTAGAAAGCAATGGAGAATTAGCACCCACAACAGCATCTGTATTGTTTAATTCTACACTCCCCGTACCCTCAGCAGAGGCACCTCACGTCCACTCAACTCAATGCACAATTTCAACCACTCAAATCATCCGATGGGTTCTCTAATTATGTTATAAGTAATATTCTATAGGGGTACGGCTCTACTATTTTAATCTTAGAATCAGGTAAAGCAAAAAACCCTTTCTCAATTTTGCAGGCCTTGGTATTTTTGTCTATCGCGTAAAATCAACCAATTTGGTGAAATTCAACGTTACAAAAGATGGTGCTAGAAAAACGGGTGAATTTTAAGAAACCACTGTAAAAGTTTTCGTAGTTTGTGACGATTCTGACCCTTTGCCTAGCTCACAATGCTGTTAGACGAATCCTATTAACGTAAAAGCAATTATTGAACAATAATCGCTATTTATTCTAATTAGGACACTCTGATAACGTAAATTTCACTTTCATCTTTTCCCTCTTCTCATTCCCTTCCCCAGTTGCCGTTATTTCTACCCCACTTGGAGGTTAAGATGTTGATAGTATCGCATTAAGCAACATTATTTAATTCAAAAGAACAAATAATACGTGAGTCTTGCGTACTGTCTTTGGGGCCGAAGCGCTTAGCGGTGCGTATTACACAAACTACGAGTCCAATTTCACGGGCTGCAGCGTTTGAGCACTTTCGTGTGAAAAAACGCAAAACTATTAAAATATATTTCACAAATTATACAGTTTTTATTAGTGTTACCAGTGAAATATAAGTCTATAAATAGTTATAAACATGCATATGCTATAACATACACTGCAACTTGTCATTTGGTGCCATTAATCACCCGATGTAAGCCGCCTGGGATCTCATACTCCAAGTCTCAGAGTGTCCTCCTCGATAAAGATCAACTCCTCCACGGGGCTTCCAGGGTGATTATACATTTATGTGGTCCCAGCAAATGAACATAAGTCGTAGTAGGTTTCTATGCGATTAAAATCCCTTGGTATAGGCCCCCGAATTTAGCGAAACCTCTGTTTTTGATGATGTGTTTATAAATTCCCCTTTTCCAGGCAAGGCTAGCATTTAGCTAATGATTAGCAGATAAAGCAATGGATACTGTTTAAGATAAGAGTATTTGTTAATATTATTCAACTTTTTATTGATAAATTCAACAGATTCAGGCGAGATATCGTGGAAGTTCTTCATAATATAATAGTAATAATTGCACTTTTCCACAAATTGCTTTAATGCCTGGTCTTGTATCTGATGATGGCTCTGTGAGTCGAAACGCGTTGTACGCATTAAAGCAATTTGTGGAAAAGTGCAATTGTTTTTCTTATATTTTGTATTGATAGTGCAAAGAATACTTATTTAAAGACACCTTACGAATAAAGCTGCGTGCAGCCAATGAGTGTATAATGCTAGTTCGCAGTGCGGTCAGTCAAATACACGTCAAATATCCGTGCAATAAATTATTTTAACCTTAAAAAGATTCTCACACAGACAAGTATGGAGTTAACAACTGATAAAAATTGACTCTTTTCTTATAACTTGCAAAATTTTTACAGGTTTCTTGCGCGAGGAGTTGCTAAGGAATTGCTAGGTTTCGATTATTTTTTACACGTATTAAAAATTATACCTTAATTTAAGTAACCAATTTCCTGCATGGTATTTACCGTTGAGCAGTGGTTCACTAAATTGTCTTTTACATGCGTACCATTTAAACCTTAAAGAATATTCACATTATTATATATTTAAAAAATATAAAAAAGAAAAAAGTATTTAATCATATTTTCACTGCTTTTTCAAACTTATCTCCACCATAATCCAAGTTTTTTCACATCACTCTTATCCTTCCGGCGCACACCCCTCATAATATGCGTACTGCAAGTTGGGTTCCGTTCCCTTAGAGGGAGTATTTATTTTATAGGGCACTGATTTTGTGTTAAATGAAACTAACAGCTACTTAGTCTTTCTCGCACTAAACAAGTGCAGTGCAGAATATTTTTGTGAAGTACGTTCATAAATCTTCTATTTTTGCTCCATTTAAGTAAGAACCTTTTCACGATCTCAAATACCTGAGTTTCCTAGTTGCTCTCCTGCTGGGAATTTTTTGGATAGAAATCACATATGACCTCTAGGGGTTACCTCATTCTCTTCCTTATTCCTTCCTAATTTCAAATATTTGTCCCTACTTATGTATGTATTAGAACGGAAGGTATGAAATGTATATGCATGTATAATACGGAAGTGTCGGTATAGTCAACCAACGTTCTTGAATGATTATTCAACATTTACCACGCATCGCCGAATCCTTCTCCTGGAAAATGCCAACATGTTTGCTTATTCTGATCACGTCCAATGCTTGCTTCTCCCTGTTAAGCTAGGTAAATTATCAAGACCTAGTTTTACTCCTGTATTCTAGGTTTTCGATTGATATACTGTTCAAGCTCATGGGGTCATCGTTCAATTTACCTTTACAAACATAGGTAAGTCTATTCGTTTACGTACTTATTTACTCACAAATGGGATATCCCTGTTGCCTCACATCAAGGTTTTGAAAGTCCTATAAATAATGAGTTCTTAATCAAGAACATGCTTCTATATCGCCAAGACTAACTTTTTAGAAATCATTATAATCACTAAAACAATCCACATCCAATATCACAAAATGCCAATCTCTCAAAAAAAGCCTAGCCAAACCTATTGCTTTCACCAGTGCCTTCCATAACTTTTTACGTACAATCTCAACAGTTTTCACATTATCATCCATTCATTAACTTCCATTAAGAATTCCTGGGAAATATAATGGAACACCCAAGGTATACTGATTCGTTCTATAATAACTCCAATTCTACTGCAGCTTGCCTCCCTTTACCCAACCATGAACGTAAGTAGAAATACTATAGCTCATGCCATATTCGAAGAATTTCCCAGTTTGCATTTTTTTTGCATTTATTGCATTTTTCCAGCCTTTAAGTAGAGGGTGATCACCTATGTGATCAACCTCTAACGGGTGCTAACTAGCCCTGAACGCCAAAAGGATTCTTCGGTAAGAAAGGCTCATTTTAATCAGAACGGTTTTGTTGAAATTTTCTTGCAAGTTTAGCATACGAGTTACATTTTAATACAAGGCATTAACACCGTCTTTACATCACAAAAGCTGGATATATATCGGATTACACGCACAAACCAATCGCATTCAAAATCACCACTGTTCTCTCCTCCCTCCCTGAAATATTCGTACTCTATTCTAAGTAGATATCAATAATTGATGAATTGATTTATTTCATGTTTACAACGTTTTATCGTTAACATTATATTTTTTTATTTTAAACATGATTTTCGAGCACAGACTTCTTTGTAGTATAGGTATAATGCGCATTATTGATAACAAAAAATCCCCTACAACATTTAATTCATCCTCCGGAAAATAATATTATATGTATACAGCTAGCTTTCTTCATTCACTAAGTTCTTATATTTGGTAAAAAACTAAAAAGCAAATTGACCCGATATTCGTGAATTTAAAGAAATCGTTTGACAATACTTCTCTCAAGAAACTAGTATCCAATATATAATCATGTGGATAAAACGGAAAATAATGAGTTTTCATGTTTGGATTTCAAACTGATCGCGAAGGAAAAGTTGTACGTAATCAAAGGCATTTTTCCGTAATGATCAGGATGCTATCCGACTATCCATGAAGAAACGGCTTCCCGGTGTGTCAGTACACCACATCCTAGTGGTAAGTCGCGGGCAACTGCATGCTACCTCTCATTGTAGTTCTGTCAGAAGGGACCCTAGCTTGAGTGCAATAGTGAAGGAGGGCTTTGCTTTACCTTAAATTAATCTTGCGAAAATGTGCCAAAAGTGATCGGTTGAAGGACATAAAAATTTAAAGAAAAAGTTCCATGTCATAGGGTTATTGCTAAGGCCGGTATCCGCGCATACTGCGAAACCTTATATTACTGCGAAGAGTAGCCTAAGACGTCCGAAGACACGATAGGTGGTGGAAGCGGTACAAGGTAGACCTATAAAGATGCGGACATGGCAATTCCGCTTCCATGCTTTAACACTCCCTAGAAATCTCTGGGTTCGTATGGAAGCAGGTGTACCTAGGGACAAGAATGCCTTGGAAAGTGTAAGAATGAGTGCCTCTGAGAAAGTGAAAGTGATTGGACGATTTGATGACTATCTAGTTTATGGTAATGATACACTCGTCAAACGTGTGCTTGGAGAAAGGATTGTCTCGAGTACATGGTTTCGACATTATAATATTTATTTGTAGCTATATCAACGGGGGAATTGTAAAAGGCCAATTGATTTCATTTGGCATGATTAGAGATTGAGATTGGTGATGTGATTGGTGAATAGGTAATGGTGTAGCCAATGCGGAAAATGCCACTACTTGGCAGTCTCAAGAGTGGATCTAGATAAAATGTGTTTACCCAGGAAGGTAATACACGTGTTTGCAAATGAGAGAAAAAGTAGGCAGAGTGTTAAATAACAGGGTGAGATTACGGTACTGTGAATGCTTGATATACACTAACTTCGAAGAAAAAAGGGAATTGGATGAATACATCGGTAATGGGAGTATGAATGCGTGGGAGAGTTTAAATGGAATGATATTAAGATTCGCTTTAAGTGTGTGGAAATAGGGTGGTAGGATAAATGAAAGACAATGCTTGTTGGACTGAAGAGGTGATAATTCCAGAGAGTGAAAATAAAGAGGCGTAGCCTCTTTATTTTGCTCACATCTTGTTTACAGCCAAATTTCTTACATCTTGTTCGCAGAAAAATCAGAGGAAGAGCAAATGAAGGTATACAGAGAGAAATATAATGAATACACAAAACACTGGAATAAGGACGAAATGTGTGTCAATAAGGCAAGAGAAATGCTGAGTGACTTTGAAGAAAATAAAAAACTAACTTGGAAATGGGTAATCAATACAAAACAAGGTGATGACAGAGGAAAGAAGGGATTAGAATCCAAAAAGGCTAGGTCGTGTGAGATGACTGCAAGGTCGAATATTGTTGGAGGGGTGTTTTTAAGAATTTCACAATTGTACTAGACATTATGAAGCAGAGCCTTATGAACGTAGAAAGTAGAGATAAGTGAGATTAAGGTCGTTCTTGAGAGAGCGCATTGGCAAATGGGAAGCTAGCTGGCTTAGATGGGATACCCAGTGAATGTTATTGCGTGGGTATTTAAAGTTAAAATTTAGTTGATTTTCTAAATTGTTCAATTAATACGTATAAACATCTGTTTTTCTAGTGGAATTGAAAAATGAGTTTATAGTTCTCTTGTAAAATCGGAAGGGTGAGGTGACCGCATGTAGAAATTATAGAGCAATTAGTTTATTGATTATTCCGAGAAAAGTGTTCTGTAAATCGTTGATCGTGTGTCAAAGATTTCAAGTGAAGGAAGGTTGGGTAAGATAATAATTTGTGGTAGTTATTGAATGGCTCTGGAGTGTATGAGCAGTTTTTGAATGTTATGAAGGGCATATGTGATAATGGTAAGGAAAGTGTGAGGGTCACTGCGGGCTTAAGTGACTGGTTTGAAATTAAAGAGGCCGGAAAGCATTTATAACTGATTTTGATTTGGCTGTTTAATGTTTTTATGGATAATTGTGTGAAAATTGAATGGGAGTATCATGAAGGAAAAAGGTGAATTAATTGAACATATGAACTATTCTGTTTACCTTAAGGGAATGTTTGCGAAAGATGGAGGGATTGATGACGACGTTTAAGAGGCGGGAAAATGCTGAAATTTTAGTTGCAGGTAGTATATGATGAAGCATATTAAGGAATGAATGTTTGTCCAAGAAAGCAAAGTGTGATGAGAATGGTTCTTCATCCTACTTTGTTGTAAGGTATGGTGAAATTTGGGTATGTCAGAATAAGCATAAGTGTATGCTAAATGCAGTTGAGATAGGGTACCTGAGAAGTATTTTCAGCATAATAAGGAAATATAGGGTAAGGAAATGTGTGGGACGTAAGAGAATGTGCAGTGTATGCTCCGTTAATGGACATATACGAAAGGAAGACATCGTTGATTTGACCATGTTGATAGAAGGGACGAGAGTCGAATGAGGAAATAGACTTATGATAGAGAAGGGAATGGTGCAAGAGGACGAGATATACAGAGGAATTCATGGGTGAATGTAGTGGAATAGTATTTTTTAAATGAATATTAGTAGCCTAAAGAAAAAGAGAAAGTGTACGAATACATCATTGCGTGAATGTATTGGATGCAAAAGAGGTATGTAAAAGTAGGTGATTATTGAGAAAATTATACAATATTTTTGTTGAAGGATGTACAGTAATAACTAAGCTCTTTGATTGTAACTAAACCGACATATAACGGCTTTATGGGTATGCATGTATGTTATTCCTAAGCTATATCAATGCTTTTCACTCTAAATAAAGAAACAAAATTATTTTTTTGCTGAAATTGTGGTCATCTACCAAGAAGTCGCTACAAAAATCGACTTAAGAAACTCTCAAATCCCTACTTATAAACATCAGTTCGTGATGTTTTGTGTGATGGATCGAATTTAATTTTATTAAATGCACTGAAGTTCATTTTTTGCAAAATAAATCACAAAAATAAAATAAAGAAAATTAAATGAAATAAAGTAATCCCGATGTCAAATGTTTGGGAGTTACCATGAGTTTAGACCTAGAGTAATACATACGTATACTTAAATTGGTTTCCATTGCATTGAAGGTTCTTGAAGATATTCAAGTGAAGAGTAGGAATGTCCTCGGTTGACAAAATGGAAGAAAAACGTTTCTCCGCTCTAGCTATGCCACATCTCGAGTACGCTGCGAGCATTTGGGAGCATTAACTGATAGACTCAGTGCGTTAAGTAAATGAAGTAGATAGGAATACCGTAAGGTTGTTTTAAAACATGATACGGACGAAGATGGAGCGCAACACAAGAATTAAGATTGGATTGGGAGCCGGTGGAGACTTGGAGGCTACGCACTGGGCTAAGATGACAGTAAGTGAATTTACAATTAAAGTTTTGCTCTCACGAGTTTAGTGGTGACACTGAGGATATCATCTCAACCCTGTACTAGGGCTGTATCTAGAGCTTATACAACCAACAACAGAAGAGAATAGTTTGCCAAACTCTTAGATACATAATTTTCTCCTTTAAACATGTATAGAATGGTGTGTGAGGAAAAAGCATGGGATGAAGCATGGAATGGGAAGGACATAGAAAAGCCAAATTTTGTGGGGAAAAAATATCACTAGTTCAAGATAAAGTGCCGATCACAAAGGAAAAATATAAAACAGTTCTCTTTCTTGAATAGGACCATATGGAACTGGAATGACCTATCATCAAAATTATTTGTGCCCGTCCCAAAAAAAATTATTATTAAAAAAGAAAGGTTAAAGAAGTAAAGGTCTATCAAGGTTTATTCTTTTTTGCTCGGCAGTTTTTATTGCTACTGCCAGCCCAATGACCCAAATATAACTGTTTCATAATAATAATAATAATTTGTGCCAGTGATAAAAATAGAGGAATGCATTGAGGCACCCCTTTTACCAACATTTAACTTATTTCCTTTCCGTCTTCCATTTCCTTTTTCTTGTGACCTCTCTTTTTTATGGCTGGTTTGGTATTACCCCGTATCAAATGCACACGCTACGTCTATTAGGATAAGATGTAGATGCAGATATTAGTTAAAATTCGAATTTCATCTTAATTCATTTTCTTACCCAAAATAATGAATATTACGTCCTCAATCGTGGCTTAAGACTTTTTTTTACTGGCGCGCAAGGCAGAAATTACAAAGTACCTGCTAAGCTAGGAAATGTTCAGTTGCTTAGTTTATTGACAATTGAATTGGAGTTCTATTGAATCTTACTAATTTGGATTATTCGGGTGAAGATAGGATATGTGACGGAATTGCCAAGACTACTGCCACGATGATGGGAGTGGGTAGGGAAAATAAATGTATTACTGTTGAATGCATACAAACTACATAAAATGGTAATAAATAATTGTGCATAACGCGTATCTCATATATACGACTGAGCCGGACTTTTTCCTTCCTTATTAGCCGTTGCACCCAAATTGGATCGCATATTGTAAGAGTTACCATAACAACTTTGAACCACTGTAGAGCCATCTTGGTAAATTTGTGGAATTCCAAAAGAAGTTGCTAGATAAGTTGTCTTTAATCTTCAAACTTCAACTATCACTTTGTTCTTGTTTTTGCTACGATGATTATTTAACCCAGAAATGGTTAATATTAGTTTTAATAACAACTACACCAAGCATTAACTAAACAAACTGTCCTCATTTCTTCCTTTGCATTTTCTTCAAACATAGTCTGTATTCAACTCAACTTAGGAATGTCTTACTCTTATATTAGATATACGAGTACACCTAATATAAGAGTATCCTAACCTCATATCCCTCAAGACTGCTCCTTTCATTTCCCATTTCGTCTCTTTTGTGTTACCATAAATTACTTCAGTTTCTTTCGCCGTACTCCCGTTCAATGCGCAAAGTAATTTGCTCGTTCAGCTTGCAATGTAACTCTCTTGATTTAACTTTCATGATTCCAAAATCTCGTTTGGTTTTGCTACCTGTTCTACTCTCTTGTCTCTTAATGATGACATTGCCTCCTTGCGTAATGTTTTAAACTTCCTGTGCACTGTGTCCTTTTGCTCCCTTTCATCTTTTTGAACTTACCCCTGTGGTTATTCCTCACCTTCCCCCCGTCCTTCCTACTCTTCCTTTGTCTCCTAATGTGTTAGTGCCTTTCCTAATTATATTAATTCACTATATAACAATGCGTATACGTTTTTTCATGCTGATATTATTTATTACATCTTATAATCGTGGTTATTTGCTAAATGTTATCTAAATCTCTTTGCATCAACCAATAATAACGTATATTCCGCAGCACTCCTAATTCCTTAATAAATACTTGTTATCAACTTGCTCATTCAATTGCCAAACTTAAATCACTGATACCTTGCAAGCGTTTGCCTTATCTAAATGTTTTGAGTCTTCTGTGTGCCACTTCAATACTTCCCAGCTTTACCAAACCATTTCGAATTTATCGAAAAAATCCCTTGCATATTAGAATGCTTGCACACTATCACTATCATTCCGTTTGACTCTATTCAAAACGACGACGCTATTTATCCAGTATCCATAATCCAATGTTTCTTCCTTTTATCCATGCATTCTACAGCGAGCCTATACTTTCAAACCAGGTTTCCGTGGACGTGAAATTATGAGTTCATCTAACAACTATTCTAACTTTTCTCCACGGTGATTTCTTTTCCATACGTCTCATCACCTCCATTTCTCTCCAATCTCTTCAATGTGAAAACAACACGTTTCTACCCCTTTTTGCTGCCAAATGTATTTTTTCTGAAAAACTCTTTTTCATTTCTACGTCAGCTTACTGTATACCTTGCGAGCTGCGAGAAGATTCCGAGAGGAAAAGGAAAAAGGAATAGAAAGAGCAACAGGAGGATTGTGAATTTCCTTTTTTTTAGGTTATCTATCTCACATATTTTGTCACTTCCATTATTTTTAGAGATGAGGGGATACATTTTCCTTGTCTTCCTGAAACTTCCCTACATAAAATTTGAACCAAACTAATTGCTCTACTTCTACATTGTTTCGATTACAAGTGAGGATATGAATTTATGCTTGAAAATGTGCTTTGTCATGTTGAGAAATCTATGATAATGATATCGTCGTATCTCTTCCTGGGTTTTACTACGGCAACATGTGAGTATTTTAGAAGTGTATGTGACTTGCTTATATCTTATATAAACATACGTGCTAGTTACTCCACATCCTTACTATATAGTGAAGTAACTTACTTCCAATGACGTGCCTCGTTCTTTGGATGGTACACTGAACTGTGGATGTTTTTTATAAGATTCGCCTAATTCCGACTCAGGGTTTCTCTCCACCCTTCCCAATTCCTCAGTTAATCATTCCCCTACCATCGTCCCCACAAAATCCTAAATAGCGAAAATGGACCAAGTTGCTGGTCTTCTATTCATGTGAACCACAATATCCTCCTATTTGTGATTCAACAAAAGATATAAGCAAGCACACAGAATCTTTAGAAATGTTGCATTTGATTATAACATTTTTATTCCTTTGATAAAAACAATCACTGCACTTAAGGCACCCTACTCGATTTGGTATTAAAAAATTATTACAGAACGACTCCGAGGGCATGAAATGGCTACATGTTTTCTATATGCTATATTTACTCAAAATCAAATGAAATTTGTTACGCACAATTTGGTGCCTGATGATCTGTTTTGATGGTTATAAAAGTAAGAGCCGTTGTATTTAGGCATATATGGAATGCCTTGTTGTTATTATCCTCACTCCTGGTCACATCTTAGGACTAACTCGGCCTGAAAACAGCCGCATGCCATGCGAGTGTGGTAGGGCATATATTGGTGAGACAGGAAGGACATTCGAGAAACGAGCCATCGTATCGATTTCCCTAATAACACGTTACTTTCCCGAGTGTCCAGATATTGGGAAAGAATGACAAAAGAAGCCATATTGATACAGGTGGGACAAAATAACATCAATGGAGACAACGACTTCAACTTGAAGTCAGACAGAACTGTCAGACTTGTCAGACTTGACAGAAAAGTCAGACTTGGAGACCGGTATATGACGACATTCAAAGAATTTGTAAAGGCCCTCACATCAATAAAGCATATGCGGCTATATATAACCACCAGCATCCTTGCAAGACTCATTATCCTAATGAAGATGCCTGAGTCAACCATCGAAACGTTGATGAATTTCAATAATCTTACTCAGTGTCAAACCCGAGAAACGTTTACGAATATATAAATCGCCGGGAAAACATTAAATACTTTATTTCAAGCATTTCTTAGGGGGGCCTGGGAAAGAAACTTTAAAATAAATTACAGCATTAAGGCTCTCCTTCCTCCTTTCACGATGATGAATGTTCTATGGCAAAACTCTGACAATGACCAAGACTAAGACTCTAAGGCTAATACTGAGACTCTTGAAGGAGGGATATTATGACCAGAACGTAATGAACGTGGCAGAGCCAACTTGAAAAGACCTAATTTAAATATGAAATACAGGGCAGAATCGTGTGCCGAAAAGTAAATAAAGAGTAAGGGAAAGGTAAGACTGTTGTTTCTATCAAAATTAAAATGAGTTACTACACCTTTAAAAAAATGAGAGTTTGGCAATGGTTAAAGACGAGTAGCAATAGCGAGATGACGATATAACATTTATCATGGCTTGAGAAGAATTAGCTTAAAATGAGTCAGCTAGAGATGAATGGAAATTATGAAATGATTACTCTCATTGTTTTTTTCTCATTCACCACAACCAGGTCTGTTGGCTAATAGATTAGCTACATTTTCCAAACTATGGTCATTGATATACCACCATAAGTTAAGAGAGAGCATATCTCGTGGTCATATTTTTTTGCTGTGGGTGACGTGTGCGAGCACGCATTTAAGGCACGCGTTTGAGCATAGCCAAATACAAACATAATAACACAAAAGCTAACATAGCACCTGTTGAAAAAATTACCGAAAATTACTTTGTTGCAAATTAGCAGGGTTATAGTAATGATTTTTGTGGTTATTTAACATAGCAAAACACAAAACATAACAAAAATCTTAAAATAAAGAGAATAAATAATGTGACAAAGAAAGATTATTAGCAATAGGTCTACTTATTCTACGGAACTAGTGAGTAAACTGAAATTTTCTCAGCACTAAATACTGCATCAGATTAATATCTCTAGTCAATGCGGAAATTGAGATAAGACATATTTTTAAAAATTGGAAATATCAGTTATTGCTCAAAATTGTTAATGTCATATATAGGTAAAATATTTTCCATACAGCGGAATAGTTTGCTGTCATTTCAGCCTTTTCTTGAAGTACCTTACACTATTAGGGAATGGATTTAAAACATTTTCGGCCAGGCCATTCCACGCTTCTACCGCTCTGTTCAAAAAGGAAAACTTCTCCTAGTTAGTTCTCTGCTTGAGGCACTCGATTTTGTATTCGTGGTCCTTCATTGAGAATGAGCCGTGAATTCTATCCTCCCTAAGATAGTCCAGGCAGTTTCCTCAGCATACGCTAATTAATTAAATCCGGATGATTTTTAAACAAGTTCTTATACAACAGGTGAATATCCAATACCAAATACGAAGAACGTGACGCTAAGTATCACGAGGAAATAATGTAACACTCCAACAAATCTGTGTAAACACAATTGAGATAGCATTGATCGTGTATAAAAAATAACGGTAATTTATTAAAACAAAAAAACCTTCCAGAAAAATGTAAAATTAGATAAACCAGATGATGAAGGGAACTTGGTCCTTTGTCAGAAAATGCTGGATAAATATTCAGCTGATAGTCATCGGTTGAATAAGATGGCAACAAAGTAAGACTGTATTAGAATTCATTTATATTTTATATAGACTTAAAAAATCACCCACGTGATATAATACCCCGTATCACAGGGATGTCTTTGACATTAAGTTAATTGGCTCTATTCGTGGTTTCGTATTTCAAAAGGAGCTCAATGAATCAAGAACGCCTATTTAAAGTAACAAAACACCCGAGGACAAGGGATAACATAGCCCATGTTACCCCAAAATGAAAGTAATGGAAACAAGTAAGATCACAGAGGATACCGGTAGGTGTTGCTGACATTCTTTTCCGGCAAGACCGGCATTCCGAGCACATAGACGTCTGTCATAAAAGAAAATTCGTAAATAGCCTAGCCGGCCGTGGAAGCCAGTATGATAACGAACCATCCAGGCAAGATTACGAGTATAAACCCTCAGGTTTACTTGAGTGACTACCATATGATTAATTTCTTAATATGGGTATATCATAGGCAAATGGAGCTTCTATGTCTAAGACTTAAACAACTGGGTAGTCAAATATCATTTAAGTAACAGAATTCCATACGAAAGTTTTACATTTGTAAAATATAGCCGGAAAAACTGCTTCATTGCATCTTCAACAAGGTGAAATAAACAAAAAAGAGGTGAAAAAGTTATCAAGGTGTGACGAAAAATATAAAAATATAGTAGATATAAATAAAGATGCAATCACGCGAGATAAAGGTGAATAAGAAATAATATTCCGCTCTGTTTTGCCACTTGAGTGTTTGATCCCTTTCAAAGAGATTTAATACGCGTAGTGAGCATAATACAAAGAAAAAAATAAGCATTCTTTAAAAACATGTGCAGAATCACCGCAGGAAAAGTGAATGCTTTACTCATCAATTCGAAAAACTTCAGTGAAATGTCACACAGACTATGAGGAAGTAATTAAACTAAGATTACCAGTTAAGTTTACCAGTTACCACTAAGGTTACCAGTTAGTTATCAGTAAGGTCAAGATATCATGAGTTACAAATTGATACAGGGAATTCATTACAATTTTTCGCTCTTCGTTACATTTGCAAATCAGGCAGACATAGGTAACAAAGTTAGAAGATTACTTATGAAGAATAATATGGAGATGAAGAATAAAATTCGTCAAAGTAACGTAATACGATGCAAAAACTTTCGTTAAAATCCCACGCCGTATCTCCCTTTTCATGGCTGAGTGTCAATTCTGGTTTTTCTGTCGCTAACAAATAAAAGGTATCCACTGTTAATTTTAGCGAACGGTATGAAGAAATGCTCTCTCTCTCAGATACCGATAGAGTTAGAGCGTGCTATATTTCGGAACACCCGGAGAAGTTAGGGAATGATTCCATCATATGATGACTTATAACCAACAAATCAACAAAATGTGGATAAACAAAGTATGAACAACAATTTATTTTCAAACGATCAATGATGATTCATGCTAGTGTAAGAGCGTTGCTCATCTATCTTTATCAGGTAAGTGCATGCGTTACTTTATTGTAATTAGTTTCATTACCTTTTACATAACTATTTTAATTCGTACGAATGCAAGCAATTATTTAGTCAGCAAAAAAGGTGTCTTTGGAATATAGTATGTGTAAATGTTTTAAAATCATCCTGGAAAATTATATGCACTCTTTTGTTTAAGTAAATGCTCTTAACATTTCTTATCAGGTTATACATTATCAGTATTTACCAACGCAATGAACTTCGACTAACGAAGATATTTCGTTCCGAAATCACATTTATCAGCAATAATATTCGTTAGCTGATACATTATGTACCATAGTTAAATTTCTACTGAGTGCTGCCAAAAAACTAAAAATAAGTTTCATAATGCCAAAAAACCACCATAAAACGAGAAAAAATCTCCAATGGCCGTGATAAACTATGCTGAGATAAAGGCAAAAACAACGGAAAAAAGGGTGATAGCTAAAGATGTTTCTCTATACGACGTACGAAACGCTATTTTTCGAGATTTTAACTTTTAATTCATGGTAATGCTCTTTGTCTTAAGAAAATTATTACTGCTGGAGAGAGATAAAATGTCCTCATAATTATCCAAAGCTATCTCTTTTCCAAAACGATTTTTCAATTGGATCAGACGCTTGTACCCAATCAAGGCTCTTTCAATTCGGCTGTGTTGCGATGCAATTTGCTTTACCTTGATAGCATATTTCATAATGGGGGCAGAAAATGATCGGGCATTAGCAATAAAAAAGAGGAATGCCACCTAGTATTTTATTTGAAGCATGTAGTAAATAATTTTGTGAAAGAATGGATTTTTTCTAAGGTAAAAAGAATGGTGATAATTCAATTTTAAAAGAATTTATCCCCAACAACTTTTTTACGTGAATTTATCATAAGTTACTTCAATTGCGTAATCGGTGACAGACACGAATAACAATGAAGTCTTATAGCCATTACTGTCCCTCGCAATGGTCTCTAATGGTCCCTTTCTTTTGCATTCCACACATTCACACTGTAATTTACACATTTTACTCATTCCCATTGTAATGGAAACCGAAATACCGTCTTGTGAAGGCCACGTAGTTTTTTAGGCAGAAATAAGAGGCAATCGTGCTCTCAAAATGCATTACTCGGCGGATTGATAAATGGAAATAAAATCATATGATATACATATTATTCGTGCATACACAGAGCCATTATCTCCGTAAGGCGGCTGCTGTAAGGCCTCCGGCAATAGTGAGATAACCTTGTAAATGTTTGTGACAGGTAAATGAGCTGTAGTGGAAGGTACGCAAAATTCCAAACCATCTATCAGGAGATAAAAAATGAGGAAATAGATGTACTAGGGTTGTATGGTGCAAGGAAGGATTAGGGGGGGTCTATTGGTGAGGTATTTAGTTAAATAATTAGATAGACCGTTAAAAGATTTCATTTAGATAAGATTATGACCAAACAGTCACCTATTTCTTCGAGCATAAATATAACTTACGGAGAGAATGAAGATATTTTACGAAAATTAGCTGTATTAAGTCACTCGATATGAGGAAATGGGTGATACATTAAGAACAGATCGAGATTAACTGCTCGGACGTTAGAATTTGAAATAATAACGGGTCAGGTTTTTATCTGTTGTCACGGTGATTCTGTCTGCAGGTGGCCATTGGAAAGAGGGATAGACTGGTGTGTACGTATAATAATTAATTATTATTTTGGTATCCACGAGTAAGTTAAACTTAATCGACTTACAAAATTTGAATGCGACAGGAAGGAAAAATAAAGGCGGTAGGTACATAATGAAGTGAAGAAGGAAATATGGGCTATGAGCAGCATGTAGCCTCGGTGAGAAGGGAATTTTATTGTTTCAGGATGCAAGACTCAAGGTTAACTATCGCAAAAATCTTCTCTTGTGGCTAGCGCTAATGGGCCCTTACATACGTAGGCTACGCAGTGGGCGTCTAGAAGGACGGTTAGAATTTTCGGGTCCTCTTCACCGACCTTTGAAGTTCTTGACCTTTGGCCCCCAGCGGGGATCTCGTTTTCGGGGCTGACCGATCTTCATCACTACGCTTAAGAGTATGAAGAAGAAGAGCCCCGTAAATGAGCAGGGGGTGTAGTTAACAACCAGTTTTAAGGGGAAGTTAGGTTAGGAAGTTAAGTTAGGAAGGTCTTTGAACTTTAACGCCATCCATGTATGACCAGTTGCTTTTTTATATAACTTTCCAAATTTCGTTGGTGAGTTTGAGTAAATTTTTAGATGTGGTATTTCTCAATTAAAATCTGATAGGTTCGACCCCATTTGGCAGGTTCGTTCATTCACGCGATGGCAGATCATTGATACAATAAGCAGCCAAGATATTTTAAGCCACAATGATCACGCATTTTTATCACATCAATTTCAAACAACCAATTCTAACGTAAAAATGGGACCCTATATTGCTAAAAGAATATGTTATCGTATTTTTACTGAACAATATAGTTCTGTAACGTTTGATCACTTACAATGAACTCTGCCGTGCATAATGAAGCAATTTATTTGTATGTATTTATAATCAGGAGCAGCATTCTTACAGTCCACTGAACATCCGTTCTCTCTCCGGACAACCTCCCTCTTTTTCATCATCAACAAACTCTTGCAACTAACCTAACGTTTCAATGATTAACAAAGCAGAAACTCCATCATAATAATAAGAACGCAATGAAAACATAATAAGAACAAGTCCATAAACATAACGCTAAAGCATCAAACGTTGCACTGCTATGCATTTGAAAAGCGCCAAAAGTCCGGCATGTCGTTAACTACGAAAGAAGAATTTGTTACCTAAGCACAAATTGAGTCGTAATAGGTGTCAACGAGGCCTTCGTACACGATCGCATCTATTGAAAAGTCTCATACTCTTTAACAGCTCCTCTTAGCAATCGATATTTAAGACATAGTTGGAAATCTCTGGTGTATCTTGGTAGACATATGCATTCCGTTACCTCTCTTATGTAAGCTAGTGCCCGCCCTAAATAGACGATTTCTTTTATTTTGAACTAGCTCATAGAAATACCAAGTGTGATTAAAAAACATCAAGCAATGGAGAAAGTAGGCAGGGAGAGGGCTTTTTATTCCTCTCCCTGCCTATAAGAAGGGATAGATGTATAAATATAAGAAGGGATATTTTGAGAGAGATTGCCGAAAGGAGGAAGTGGAATATTTGGGATGCAGAGGAAAGCAAGAAGAAGGCAAGGAAATTACGAACCAATGCATATGACAAAACGGTCAATGAATACGTGATAAAGAAGAAAAAGGTAAGAAGTTGATAATGTAGAAGGTGCAGAGAGAGGGTAAATTGGCTTGAAAATTTTATCAGCTGTTTTGAGATAGCAGTTGATATAAACAGTACGGATAAGAAAGGCTATCAGCTATTACGAACAGGAAAATATTCAATGAAGTTGAAAGGTAAACGTAAATAGAACAATCGGCCTTCGAGCTTGGGCGGGAAAAAATTTCACCATAGTTCCATATAGGCTCGTTTGGAATATTATTAATAAAAATTATGTAATTATTACGAGAGATAATGGTAAGATATCTTGTAACAATATCACCATCAATCCGAAGATTAGTTTGCATCAGCTTTCCACTTCACTTCCACTTCTGTCAGCCGCTTTCCTACATAATTATTGACTCTGCCGTCCTTCAAGATTTTCCTCATGTATTCCATTCTTTCTCTGTTATTCTTCCCATTCATTTCTCTCTCAAATATGGTTTTGATAAGGCCGTTGTGTCGCAAAACGTGTTTTCTTCTTCTCCCAATAGTTTTCATTATTCTTCTTTTATTTAAAACTCTTTACAAAACATTCATTAATGATTGCCTCCATCTATTTGATCATTATCTTTCTCCGATAGCATCACATATCCATTGCTTCCAATGCATTTTGCTCTGGCGCTGTCATTGCCTATGGTTCACATCCATTTAAGAGCAAAGATTAAATATATTGTTTTACTAAAGCTCCTTCCTTCCAGGCTCATGTTACTAGATGTCAGCAGACTCTTCTTTTGGTAGAATACCTTCTTTTATTAGGATATTCTGTTCACAATGTCTTTCTTGCTTTTTCTATCGCTAGTGATCCTGCTTCTCAAATTCAACTTGTACAATATTTTGCTGTCTCAGTTGGACAATAATTCTATTTTCTTGATTTCTTCCACAAACCATAGCCTTGGTTTTCTTTATATTATTCTTCAAATTATATTTCTTCATAGTTTTGTCCATACCGTTCAGCATTATCGTCAGATCTTCCTTCTGATCTAAAGAAATAGCTGTGTCATCAGCAGATTGTAGGATTCTTTTTCTCCATGCACTTTTATTCCTGTTTTTCATTTGTCCAATATTTAATTCAAGGGTTTTTCAATATATTTATTGAAGATCAATGGCGATAACGCGCATTCTTGTCGTACTTCTTTCCTCACTTCTGCCTCCTCTGCATTCATTCACATTTAATCACTGCTAGCTGTTCTTCATATAGACTGAATATTACTTTTCTGTCAAGGTACTTCTTGGGCGTCTTTTTAGTTCAGTCAGCATTTCGTACCAAACCACGATGTTAATGTTTTTTTCATGGCCGATTGAGCGAATATATGTAGGCTGATCCTTTTGAATCCTTTTCTCTCTAATAAGACTCAGGGTTAGAATAGATTCTCTCGTTTCCCTACTCTTCCTGAAATCGAATTTGTCTTCTTCCAGAAAAGTTTTCATTCATTTTGTTCCAACCTCCTGTGGATAATTCACTACTTTCCATGCATCGGCTGTAAGGTTAATCACACTTAAATCTTCGCAACTCTCGGCTATTTCCTTCTTCGGGATAGAGATGATTTAATCTTCGATTAAGTCCATTGGTATTTGCGCACTTGGATAGAAGTCATATATCAATCTACGTACATTATTCAGAGTTCTCACTCCTGCTCACTTAAGTAGCTCCGAGGTAATTTCATCAACTATTTGTTTTTTATTTCTATATTTTATATTTAGGCTCAAGTTTTAAGAGACCTATAGTCACGCAGCTCAAACTGCCAATTGACTGGTGGGGGCCAATTTCTCACATTTTATAATTTTTGCATTTCAAAAACTTGAAATACTGGTATTTAGCGTCATTTTAACAGTGTAAAATATTTTATTTTATTCAAGCCTGGGATTCTATTTGCTGGTATAAGATATTTTCCTCGACAATACATGTGGAAACAAACGATTTGTCCTGCAAAATAATTATTTTGAGGTATTTTTCGTAATACTAATGACACTATTTGAATTCTTAATTGCAATTAAAAAGTCTAATATATGATTATAACTTATCCTTCTCTACATTAACCTAGCCTTTGACCTGTTATCACTTTTTTGTATTGCTGCTTCATCGTTCACCAATCTATGTTCACCCGTGGAAGTATTCTTATGAAGCATATTCAGTTATTAATTTCTCAATCGTTTCATTTTCGTTTCGTTTCCAGTTTCATTTTCTCAATCGTTTGCTTTTCATACAGTAAGTGTTTTCTGTAATTCATCTGCAATCCCTTTATACATTCCAATTTTTTTAATTCCTAGGAGTCTAGGAGTCCTAACCATGCATGCTACACAAACAATATTCGTCAATCTCCATACATTTCCATTTTGTCCTTCTGCCTCTGTAAAAACAGCAGACTGTTGATGCCATGCGACATGTCCTCCATTTTAAAGCAGTAACGTTACGTTATTAACGCCATAATAATATCATTGCTTCTGTTTTATACCAAAATGAATCTACTTCAAAATACATTACAAATTTTGACTGGTAAATTAACGCTCAACTATTCAATAATCTAGCTAATATTAAGCAGACCAAGCTTACCTTATACTTTTCAAATGTTTTTAATCATACGACATACGATCAACAAAGTGTCCATGAAGTTTATACCTAAGAAATCCATACGCGTTGTATATTGAATCAGAATAGGCTATATATAAAATGGGCACTACATGAATTCATACTATTTTTGATTTCTGCAATAATCACATGATCCCTTTTCGCTTCTTTCTTTCCAGTACGAAATTTTTCTGCATGCAGGAAACGAAATAGGTCCACCACTATGCATGGTTATCCAGTGTTTTTGAGCTTGGAACTTTTTATTATATTTCACTAAGTTTCTAAGTATGAAATCTTAACGCAGCATACGTATTGCTTTCTTACTGTTATTTTAATGCATGGTAATTTATTCATTACCATTGGATTATTTCCCGTGGCGTTTTTAACATACCTCGATAATGAAGCGCTCGTTAGACTATCACCAAGTTATTTGTGCTCTAAAGTTATTGTGAATAACCTCATTACTCATTTTTGTACACTGAGATTCCTCGCAATTCATCCCGTCATAGTATTTATTGGCATAGAGTAAATTGATGCCAGTTCGATACTCACTCCCAAAATCGAGCCGCTCTAGTAATAATACAAAATATACAGCTAAATGTTTTAAAGAATAGGAACAAATAGTGGCAATACCATGTCTCCTCACCTTGAGTGAAGTACACGGGAGCATATATAGAATGGAATCACAACTCTAAACCTTATTCTTTAATCATGAAATGTTATCATTATTAAAATTTCTCATTTTTTCTCATATGTCATGTTTGGCTGTTTTTATTTTGCTCCTGCACCTTAAGCATGAAATCTGGTCATTACAAATAATGCATATATCTGGCAATTTAAACTCCATTATATCCTTAAATGGGTACTATAACTTTTTACCCTATCCCGATCGATAAATATATCTATACCGTTGTCGGCGCTTCATCCCAACCCGGTAGAAAGCGACGGCGCCTTTTATTGTGGATCGTAAGCCGGTCGGATGTGACCGACCACATTTAATATGACAATTTATCCATCTTCGATTCAGACCAATTTTATAAGAAACATTTTTAGGCCTTATTTGTGCCATCTTCATTTTGTAATATGGAAACCGTCTGATATGATTTTTTTAATCAATGAAATCCCTGCGTGTAGTCCACCGGACCTCAAACTAGGATTTTCATTACCTGCGTTTCAATTTCTATTTACTCGATGTAATTCTTAACAAAGCTTTCGGCTTTCCTTCATATTTTATATATTTCACAGATTTAAATTTTTCTGTGTTGGTTCCCAAATGCTCGTGGAGTATCTGAGATGTGACATAACCATGAGAGCGATAAAGCATCTATCATCAGACGACCTTCTTATTATTCTCTTGATAAATCCTATTCTTTTTCAAGCAGTTCTAGCAAATGCATCGCGTAGGTATATTAGCCCCACACGCTAGGTCTGAACTTAACGAAGGTTCCTAAGTATTTAATTTCATCTGACCTCTTTGTAATATACTCATACCAATTTCTAAATATGGTTTTCATGCGATATATTTCTAAAGGAGTATGCTGCATTACATTTACTAAGATTGAGATCGAGTCTCTACTCAAAACACCACGATTTAACATAGTAAAGACTCGATGGGAGAATTTAAAAATCAACGGTCATTGGCCGCATCATCTGAAAACCATCCAGTTTGGATGTTAAGTCTAAATTTCATGTCCCATATGCATAAAACCAAAGGGACCAAACACGTTTTTTCTTTGGACAACGGGGACTTGGGGAAAGGTATCCATTTTACTAATCTCTCATTTAGTCCACACGATGTTAGCTACTTTAAATAGTTTTATTTACTAAGGAGCTTTGTAAAATTCAACGTGACTGTTTCATAAGCTACGACTCATTTAATAATAACATCTACAAAACTTAAAAATCCATAGAGAATTAATGAAGATGGATTTCGTAATATCTTGGGTGAGAAGCCATAGTCAGAATATTTTGGTTAAGTTATTGCTATGCCAGAGAAAATCAATTCCATCAATAAGAGGGAATTATAAAAAAACTTATAGTTTTACATCCAAGGTCAATTGAGCGATATCAATGAACTATATGTATTGGTGTTGTTGAAGGATTTGACTGTAAAATGTGTGCTGTGACGTGAAACGAAACTGAAAAATATTATATTTTCCATTGCAATAATAACACCGGTTAAAAGAGACCGTTTCATACAGTACAAAGCGAAACAATATCTTTTTGAAACACTATACTTAGATTTGCAAAATAAACAGTTTTCTTTCTAATGACGTGACGCATTCCACGACTGTTCAAGTTCGTATCCTCTATCATGGCCTTTAGTATCCCATCACCCCTCATTAATATTCCCAACCACTTATTCTGCCTTCTAATCTTCTACAGCACTTTCTTTTCCTCACCCACCACACTGAGAGTTTTCTTGCTTGTCTTACTTACCATCCATTTTGCCTTATTCATTCTCCTCCTCACCCACATCCACACCCGCTATCAACCATTTCTTGTCTTTTTTCTTCAAAGCCCAATTTTATTACCGCATCGTACCGCACTACAATCGATTTTTGAGGATACCGGGACTAGCCACAGTATTAAACTTTACGGAGTCACCCACAAGTGCACATAAGTGCGATTATTCCACAGAGGAAAAATCATTCGCCTTAACCGGGACCGGGATTTGGGATTCCGGTCAAGGCGAATGATTTTTTCTCTGTGGAATACCGCACTGCACTCCATGCCTGATTTATCGCCATTTGTATTTTTTATTCTAATATCCAAAATAATATATGGCCTTTTCGTGAATGATACTTTTGCTAGTGTTCTTTCCCTTTTAATAGCTATAAAACTACGCTCATTTTCATTCATCAAATTGCCTTAGCATCTGAAATAGTCAACCTCGTCCAGTTTGTGCATTCCTACTTTGATTGCCAGACTCACTTTCTTTATCTCAGGAAAAGTGTCCATTTGACGTTTGCTTTGATTGATCTTTATTTTGTATTCCTGAAATTACGCTTGTAATGCATCTACCAGCATTCCTATATTAAAATGAAAAATCAACGACTTATCAGCAGAGAGTCTGCCTTAATAACTTCCCCCATGATTTCCTTCTTACATATAAATCTTTTCATGCCCCTCTAGCCATTTCTGCGGCATACATGTTAAAAGAAAGTGAAAACATGAAACCTGATCATATGAATACCAACCCTGATTCCCCATCAGCCTCACTTATGTAGTCTGGTCATATGTACGTCTTTTATACCTTCGATCAACTTTTATTTTCATGAGTATCTTCGTTAGTGTTTCAATATTCACCCAGCCTAATGCCTATTTCTGGGTGCACATTCGTGCACTCACTTTTACTAGGCTATTTATATAGTAATATTCAGTAGGATTGAGTAAAATACCGTTCTACAATGTTTCTACTATTCTACATGTTCGTTGTTGTTGTCACCAAAATTTGGTCCAAGAAATGATAAATTATATTGAGAAATTCGGCTTTTTTCTGGGAATGTTTTAATGTTTGAGGGGTAAATTAGCGGTCTGGCTCAAACGTGTAAAACTTTTCTTACGTTAAATCAATACCCCCTAAAGGGAGAGTGTTGGGCTCATTATTTCTTAAATGTCATTTCGGAAGGATTGGGGAATGCTGTTCGATAAATATTACTCGGGTAACATTAGCATAAAGTGTCACTGGTGTTATGTCCATGATCCCAGATTCATTTGGGCGTTTTTTTTATCTTATAGCCCTGCATATTATTCTTGTAGCTATGTGATTTCCTAGTTTGAGTTCATAGATAAATGATTAAAGCTCCCAGTACTTTCTTTTATTAGGTGCTCAAAGTTCTTTGGGTTCTATTTTAATTTGCTATCACGTATTTGGTATATGTGCAGTCTAGAGCACGTTGCTCTTTTTCCATTTGACATGCTATGAGAGGGTTGTTTTGGTTGAATGCTCCGTTTGATTCCATCTACATCATATCATAATCCAGAAAAATATACAGTACCTATCAGCCTAAATATAATAATTATTTCGCAGAAGCATTAGGGTCAAGAACATTCCTCAGTGCCGATTAGTTTGAGGTTATCTTTTAATTTTGCTTTGGCTAATTTTAGTCATAGTGGAACTAGCTTCTAGAAACAAATTGGCAATTTGTTTATCTACATGCAATGCCATTTTGCTAGAAGCATATTAAGTCAATGGCTAAAAAGAACTAGAGCATTATAAACGTTATTGTCGCAAGATGGGACTTAATCCATTTTACAAGCAATAGCTTAATCCTTCCTCTCTTTCTTTAAATGAATTTTACGCAGTTGTAACTGGGTAAAATATATTGATGGTCAATGTTTCGTTATTGCTACTCAAATACGGAGATCAGATAATTCACTAAGCTGAGGTAGCTTTTACCTGGTGAATATGATGGCTTAAGTCAATGCGTTGAAATTTCATAACTAGCCGAATTGGTAGAATATATGCACTATCAAATACAGAGGACAAACGTAATAATAAACCCAACTATGATTGTAAATTCTAAATTGGATTAAATCATGCATTATTGTCGTTTTCAAAGGCATTGAACAAACTAAGGGTGCATTTAATAGTAAAAATTTGCAGCATTTGAAAAATGTATATGACTTTGTTGTGATAATTTAAATTGAACTTTATAAGTTGTTGAGATGGTTTGTGAATTTTCTGGCATTTAAACTCGCCATCATTAGATATATTGCGTGTTTCCTCCTTATAATGGTGAAGAATTTGGTGAACTTAGATTTCAGCAGCATCTCAAATGAAACTGTTAGGTCTTAGGGTTGTCTCTTTAGATTCACGTTTTAAATTCGGATATTAAAATTCAAATTTTGTAAATTCCCAAGTAATATTGTATTGTATTGTAAGTATTGGCCAAATGCTCAGAGATTTCTGTTACATCCACTGCTGTTTTCTATTGTATTTTCATGTTCTTTAAGCCTCTGGCAAAGGAAGGAATACAAATCTCTGCAGGAAAAGTTGATGGCCGAATGAGTGTTGCTGAGATGATTCTGGACTTCTTCTAACCTCTCTTTTCCATTCGGCCAGAAGATGAATGTCCACACATGTTAGTGATTTAGCTTGCCAATGTTTTTGATCACACTATAAAATTGTCTCCTCGAGGAATCACAGAATAATAGTTATCGTGATAACTGAGGAAAAAGAGGGTCGAACAAGTTGCATATAAAAGTAGAACGAAGTAATGTAGAACTTACTGTAGCTCTTGAGGTAGCATTTTGAGCTTACGTGAGCAATATGCTCAAGGTTAACGAGATTATCAGATCAACGAAAAATACATGTTAGTTAATAACTTGGGCAGCAATATTTTCAAAATATCGTGAAAGATATGCGTTGAGCCTGGCATATTATGGAATCGAAACATTGGAATCAGGGTAAAATCTTGTAATACATTAGCGGCATTTAGAATTGAGTTACGCAGATCTTCATAAACTGGTAACAATTAGCAAATGTAGGTAATTGAATGAATTATCATATCATAAGAAGATATTTAAGATGTAAAACGCTTTGACGTACAAAGGGACTATCAAAATGAAGTCCAAAATCATTTATCAAGTATTGCAACACAGGATGAAATTTTGATTTATGCTTTCTTGATTTAGGTTGAGAAAGGTAATATGGATCCAAACATATCTATTCTGTTGGCGTATTTCACGTATCATTAAGAATAATCCACCAAAAATGAAATTTTCTGGATAATCCGCATTAATTTCTAATACTAAAGACAGGAAGCTAAAAAACATTCCTCGAAATAAAAAAGGAAATAATTCAAAAAAGGACATCATAAGAGAAGAAGAACATTCAAACTACAGGGTTAAAAAAATAAGAAATAGATAAAAAACGAGAAGGGTGCAATTTTGTCCACAAGGGCGCAGCGGGTTACGGCTAATACTGCAGGATAAATATGCTTTTTATTCAAATGTAAGACAAATGCTGCCAAAAGATTTTCTCAAGAGATGGAATTAGTGATGAATGGGATACCTTAAACTTAAGACTGGCCAGCTGTTTGGCGATACTGAAAAAATACTTTTAGCGAATCCCAATCAAAACTATATTTGATTTAGAGCTTTTTTGTCTCATAAATAATAGATTTTATTTTTTTATGGGATGAAGAAATCAAGGATTTAATTTTAAACCTATGAATGTTATGTCACTGATTAAGATTAAGAGGAAAAAAGCTGCTGTCGAATTTATTCATGACCCGTTCCTTGCCATGGTTTTCAAAATCACACCATCATGAATCTTATCATTTGGAAAATTTTACATGCACTTATTCCGTGGACACTGTGAACATAGAAGTTTTTTTTATTTTATGACTGGTAAAATATAGTTAAGCATTGGTGGTCTTCAACAGTTCAGCATGAATGGCAGTTATTTTTTTGCATTCAGTGCGATGTTGAAATTGTACTTGGCACGCGTCGGTATACTTTTACTCAATATGCTGTTGTGGAAAGTTAGGCCATCGATGAAACTTTGAGGTATCAAAAAGACCAGCCAAGCCTTGTTCGGAGGGGAACTTGTTAGTCGGCGAAAAAATTCTCCTGAGCGGGCATCGAACCTAAACAGGGTGAGCAAGGCTAGGGCCCTGCAGGGGATGGTTCCCGCCGCCCATCCGGTTCCTGCATTTTTTCTGTGTATAGCTAGCTCATTTTTTTCATAGTATTTCTAAACGACTCCCTAGCTCATACCCTGCTTGCAAAAGACAGCAATGGCGGATCAGTATCTCGTATTCCAGAGTCACTACCCAAGCAAATGTGGTCAGTTATTTTGTTATAAGTGGTTGTTAAATTCAAATGGAAGTTGCCGATAAACTCTTGAGTACCTTATCCTCGGTGTTTGTTACCGGCACCGATTAGCACTTTAGTAATGTAAATGGCACACTGTATTTATACCAAAGCATTTAGCTATTTTTTTCGAGGTGAAGGTATTTCCTAAAAGTAAAGAAATGCTACAGACGGCGATTTGTTTTTTCAATTGCCATTTCCAATAAGCAATAGCAGGCAAACATTAACTTTCATTTTCTGAAGAATGTCTGTAGTATAATGTAGCCGTCAGAAGACGCTTAAAAGTAGTATAATGAAATCTTAAGACTTTAATTTACTAACTCTGAATATTAGTCCCACAGCAACTTTGTAAAATGCCTCTGAAATATAATAAGCTCCTCGAAAATATTTATAACAAATTAGTAGGTGTGGTGGATGGGGTTCCTGCTTCCTCCCACAAGAATATTGTTTTGAATCCCCACATTGAAAGAGCACTGGCAGAGGCAGGGATTTTTTTCGGTAACGTGATCTCTAATTTGATTGATCCCCTCAAGGTCCAGGCGTCTAATGGATAGTGGAAATTTCTCTCCGATTAATCTATTCTTAGAATAGTTTATATCACAGTTTTCTCAGCCGTTATCTCATGACTGCGTATTCCTACTCCGATTCACTGCCGATTTGCTTATTTTAGGAAAACTTTACCTGAACCTTTGGTCGCATCCTAAAATTAGAAACAAATCAGAAGAATTCACATATAAATTTTGTGTTCCTGGACAAAATTGGGTGTGCATATAAACTAATAGACTTTTCGTTATGAATGAAGGTAAAGCGAGTCTTTTTTATATTATTCTTTGTAAGGTTCCCCTTTTAAGTTTCTCAGGTCGTATGCTATGTTTCTCATATATTTACCTTTATATCTGACCTGCGATTCCATTAGCAATTTAGTCAATGCTGATGACAATTACATGCCCTAACATTTTGAAAATATCAAGAAGTAAAAGAATGTTGCGAGACGGTCGCTCTAGTAGCGGTGAAGTACATCTCAGAGTTAGATGAGGAATAGGTAAAAGATGATTGGAAATGCTAGGTGATTTTTCCTTCGGTGCGTATGAATTTAGCAGGCTCATTGGCATTGGAGTTTATGTTAAGAAACCGTAACATCAGCAGCAGTCAATCAGGAAGGTCAAAATGGTCTCCATTACATCACGTTTAATACAGTCAGAATTATTATGAAATTACCGAAAACCATGACATTTTTTATCAGCCTTTGAAGTTTAGTATTGGCCTGTTTTTACTCACCTCTAGCAGATTTTGTTTCAGGAGATCAGAACCTGATAATATGGTTTAAAAAATTAATGATCTGAACATTTTATATGTGATATGTAAATTAATGATATATTTCAAACAAATTTTCTGTTCTCATATGCTCTTCACAAGTACGATGACAATGTTCCATTGCGTAATAAATTTCGTTTACAATTCCTATTTTAATGTTTAAGTTGTTGATATTTTTCGCACAAACATTATACATTTAAAAATTATTTTTTTTTCGGGATTTGTAATAGGTGCTAGTCAATTGATTCCATCAAATTAAATCTATGAATCACTATTAATCTAATCACCCAAAGACGATTCCATCATCACTTAAATAAATCTTTTTGCTCATGCCTACGTGCATTGGCGGTTGGATGCGACCGTATTAAAAAATACCCGTTTTCTTGCGGCAGCCAGATTCCAAAATGGCGCATGTGAATTTTTGAGAATTGTGATATATACTCGTTGGTTAATATCACAAGATCTTATAGTAACATTAGAGATATACCGAAGTTATAGTAGTCTACAAAAACTATTTAAAAATTATTTTATTATTTCTAACTCAGTTTAATGTCTATTAAATGCAAAAACTGATGTTGAAAGAAAATCAATATTTTTTCTTTCAAAAAACTGGACTCGAGAAAACTGTACGGAGGAGGATTTCCTCAGGTATAAGATATTTTGTATTTAAATATATGTAATAGAAGAATAATTTTGAGAATTATTCTACCTGTAGTCCTTGACCCTTTTTTCTATAGACTGGACCCTTTTTTTAAACCATTATCGACATTTCGAAGCGTCACACTCAAAAATGGCTTCACACTCAAAATCAGCCATTTTGTGGAGTTCGGTTTATCCGTCGGGGGAGCTTTTAGAGATATGTGCCTAGTAAAACATAAAGATATAAATAAATTAAGGCATATAGTTAATCTTTGAGATTGAGACTCTACTCGTAAGAGAAAGGTGATAGTTTTAAACTAGCTTCACGCTCAAAATCAGCCGTGTTTTGGACTACTTCTTCATTGAGAGAGATATTTTAAATATGCGACTAATGGTACATAAGGATTAGAAAAACTGAAACACATGGCAAAAACAAGACGCTCAAGGTTGTACTCTGAAGAGATTTATGGCAGTTTTAAACTACAGTAAAATTTAATAAAAAGTGTTTACCGGAACTAACAACTCATGCAGAGTCTTCAGCCATTATAATGGTAACGAAACCCGATGATTGCTGAAAACTTGGAAAGTGATGTCACTCTATGTTACGATGGTTGCATTAATAACAATGAAGTGCATTTTTTAATCTTACGCAGAACATCAACAAGGCCGATCTTTTTACATATTCATATTAGCTTATTAATGATTATTTAATCTTAAACTAGTAACCTATGAGTATTTTTCTCACGTACATATTTCAGTTACACAACATAGTATTGGAGAAAATTTGGATAGGGATTTTTAAAAAATAGCTTTGTCTGTTGTAAATACACTGTCTTCTGCAGAATATTTGCTCGACAGCTATTTATTGGCTTATCATTACGTCTCATTAAATTTAGCACAAATATTCAATGCGCTATGGCTGTTGTGCTTACTAAATGAAGCGGTGTCTTATCTGCAAATGCGTAATTTCATCCGCCAATTCCTGAGGAATAATTTATTTAATACTATTCATTTTCTGAGCGATAACGTGCGGCCGTGAGAAGCCGTGCATGAATTGGTAAAGCGGAGTGCAAAAACCTTTTGTTGTTTTGCGAGTTCACTTAGCAGCATAAATAGTGCCGTTTTTGGTTGGGGGAAGCTGGACACACACACACAAAAAGTTAATAGATTGCCTGTCGGGATGCTAAAATTCACGAAACACGAGGTTAAGCTGTCAAAGCGATCTCGTTATACTTCCCCATTCAGTTCAATTTTATCCTGACCATTCCTCCTGGACACCCTCTTCCCACCCCCCACCCCTCCTCATTTCTCCGTCACATCTCTTGTTTCCTTCCTCCCTTATCTCCCATTAGCCACTTCCCCTCACAGCCCCTCACCTCCCTCCACCTCACACAGTTCCCCGACTGCTCCCGCTCCACACTCCAGCCTCCTAAACATCACCTTTCCCCTTTTTCGCCGGCGTTTGTTCCGTCTCTCTCTCTCTCGGCCTATCTCTCTCTCTCACTCACTCTTCCCAAAACTCCCTTCTCGCTCTGCTAGCTCTCTGCCCGCTACGTACGACCAACGAAACGCCGCCTTCTTTCGCGCCAGCGCATGCGCAGGCATGCTAAAGAATTTTTTTCCCCACTTTCGACATTCAAACTTTCGTCGATAAATTCCCATGCACCCCCATGCATATATGCTCTCTCTCTCCTCCCTCCCTCCCCACCCCCTCTCGCCCTCATCCACTCCAGCCGCTTCTCCCATTGAAAAAAACCACCCTCCGCTTCCCTCCTTCCCCTCCTCATCACCCCACCCACGTCGCCGCCCCCCTCCCATCCCCAGCATTTTCACAGACTCCTCTCGCTCGAGAGTCAACTCTCATTCCCACCCTTTCTAATTCTCCCAGCATCCTCCCCCTTTCCAGCAATCGTAAAAACCCCTTACCCAATCAACCCTCCTCTCCTCCACTTATTTTTACAACCCCTTTCGCAATTACTACTCTCCCTCCTCCCCCTTGTTCCAAAAACTGTTCTTTTCAAAAGGTCACATAGAAGGGATAATCGAAAATAAAATTATATTTCCGAGGAAGGGATTGAGAGGGAGGGGAAGAGAGGAAAAAATATCCGATCGGGAAATTGAACGCTAGCAAATGTATCTTACATTTGTACGCCGAGACCGCTAGTTCCGGAAAACTCGAAATGCAACGTGTATCATCGAACACGACATTAATTTTACTAATGCCTGTTAAGATTTTAGTGAGAGCTTATGCATTTCATTTTGTTATAGGTAAGTGAGTCCCCACCAATGTTATTAATACAAGGGATAACTAGTATTGTGTGAATAGTATGAAAAAGAAAATTTTTGCATGCAGGCTCGTCCGTTAATTTATGTTAAGATTCAGGAACCAGATAACAAAACGTCCTAGCACTAACGACGCTAATTTTTAATTAAATGTAAGATAAATTTATATCTCATTACTAGCGGAAGGTACCCGTTGAATTCAACGGGTGTGAAAAACATTCAACTTATTTTAAACACACGGACAGGCATACAGGCAGACGGACACCATTCAATTTTTTATATTAGTATGATCATGATTATTAAGTTTATTGAAAGACCACTCATGCTGATGGTAACTTATTATAGAGCAAAATACATGGCCTTCATTATTGTATGCCTTTAATGGAAAAAATGGAGAATTTATGTCTCTTATTTTGCCATTGCATTCCTTTTAAGCTATTTATAGTTATAGAATAATTATAATTACGTAGTTAATTCCACTAATTATTTATTAACATGACCTGTGTTTCAACACTTAGTGAAATTGTTAATATTGTGCCCCTATGAAATATAATTCAAGCATTTGCGATATTTCAATAGCAAATCAATCTTAGAGTAAAAATAATTTCTTAGGCAGAATATGCAGAAAAATCAAGAAATATAGCGATAAGAGCGGTTTCGTAATTGATGGAGTAAGCAACATTAATGTGTTATCTATCAGTCATAGAAAAACGGTTTTTATGAGCATTCATATCAATAGTTTCCCTTACTCAAATCTTATTTTTGGTATAAGTTGAAGATCTAATGGCTGATTTGTGCTACTAGCGCTGCGTTTATTTCTTCTTTTGACCATTTCATGCTTCACTCTGGAGAAATATTTGCTGGAATAGAACTGAGGCGAGCTCTTTTAATCCTGCCCGTTGCCTTCACTGCCTTCACTTCTTTCAAGTCCTCAGGAACCGGAGCTGTAGCTCTGTGGGACCTGCACACCACTTTCCTTCCCTCGCTCAACCACCGAAGACGGCTTTCCTGTGGTGGTCACCTCCCAAACGCCACTCTGAGGTCTGGAATACCTCTGCTCAGCTAGTCCGGCCGCGCTCTCTCTCCCTCTCTCCAATGAGACCTTGTCCGTCGGAAATGGGCATCCTTTCTTCTATCACAGCATCCAGCTACAGATCGCGCCGCCTTTTTCGTTTTCCCCTCTAAGGCCTTTGGATGGCATTTACCGTCCCACCGTTCCTTTGATTGCTCCTACCGCGCTGACTTCAAACGCCCAAACACGGCTCTTGGATAATTACAATTAATTACAGATGCATATTACACTGAATGAGAAGCTGATTTTGATGAAGCTTATAAGCTGCGATTAATTATCCTTTTTAGCTTTTGTTATGTGAGCAGAGTATTTTGCATGGTGGTCGTCATTGACTTTGACCAAAATATGATTGAGAATTGTGGTATAAGTGAAAGCAAGTCTCTGTTTCAGAGTGAAATTATTCGTATGACAAAGAAAAAATTCTTCTTATTCGCATGGGCTGTAATAATTTGCCTGAAAGTCCACGACAGTTATAGCACGAGTGGACCGTAATGCATGACATGTCCAGTGATAGGAGTATAGATCCATACCAGTGCTGTGATTTGAAAAAGTAGGGGATTATTTAGGCTAAGAACCAGGATGTTTTATGGCCCAATACATTACAAAAATAATTTTTACTTAATGTTTTGTAGAAGTAACTCCTCCATCTTAATATAACAAACAAATGTTCCTCCTCAGCAAAACTAGAACAAGGTTCAGTAGATTATATTTCATTGAAATGTCCGTCTACATGATGTTCAAATATTTAGCTTGGTTAATACATGGTAACTCATGTATAAAGAGTTTCAAAAATGACTTCGATATTTACTTCTCAGATGACCACCTTTGTTACACCAAAGGGACTCAATCCTAGGGAATAAAATTAGCGTTTTGCATGTGTATGGATTATAAAAGCCACCCATTACACACATGATTGGATTTTCCTGTAGACCACAATCTTGGGCTTTCAAATGCCATATTACAACTGTAACAGGGTTTTGATCAATGCAAATGATAAAAATTCGAGCAGCATTAAAAAATTAATTTAAAGTGCACTGCCAGTAATGCAACAACATAAAAAGATTATGGGTAGGTCAAGGATTTATTCAAAAACTGATGTAGTTATCACGTCAACAAGTTGCCATTATTGCCAATGCATTTCAAATGGTGATGGGAATCTTGTGCCACATATCTGTAATACGTAAGTACTAAGTACCTTTGCATTTACACAATAAATACATTTTATATCTTCATCATATCAATCTTATTATTATTATTCTTATTAAAATGTGTGCATAATAACAATTTATACGTTACAACCATTATCACTTTTAATAATAAACAGTTATCAACAATTAAACTCCGATTTAATGATTTTTTCTCGAGGTTCATAATATTTTTAAAAGGTTATGACAAATATTCACTAGACTTGTCCCTGGAATAAGACATTTATTTCATTATTTGTTAAAATATAAATGTTAAATTTATGGATATATCGTGTTCATCTTATGTTCGCAGCCTCACACGGATTCACAGTAGTGTTGGACAAGACCGATGTACTGAATTCGATTTCCTCTCGTTATTTACTGCCTGCGATTGGTCACGCTCCGGCTATTGCCATACTTCTTGTCATCTTGGCGTACAATAAACTTAGCAACATGCACCTGCCTAGGAATGAGGCATACAAATAGGGATAATAGGTCTTCATAAATAGGGCCATGGATTTTAAGACCTTGCCTTTTTATTACCATTAGCAATGAAATACTGCATCAAAAAATCTATATGATATAATCGCGGTAACGTTGTTTCCTTGCTCACTAAAATTGGCCACATGGTCATTTATTTCATCCGATTAATCCTTTCTTTTTTCTATTTTTTTCAAACCAAAATATCTTTTAATTTTAACTCTCAGATATTACCTTATTTATTCTGTAATTTCGTAATTTATGCCGAAATTTCGACGATACGTCACGAAAACAGCCAAGTATTATTTAAAAGATCTACGTAGCATATGTTTAAGTTTTAAATAAAGATTTAATTTTAATTTAATTTAAAGGTTATAAAGATTTTACTATATAAATTTGAAATAAATAAATACCTACATCATAATATTATTAGCTCATTGTCAAACTGTCATCAGTAACGTATCATTTTAAATTAGTAAATCACTAGCAATTTTTAGAGAACCACGTAAAATAATTCCATTTGTTCTAATTGAAAATCTCTTGAGCTCTACCAATGTGATTCAATAATACTGTAAATTACACTCAAAATAGTGACAGGATCTCTTAAAAATTTGAGTATATGCTTCCATAGGCTTCTTAATATTCAATGCGCTTTGTGAAAAAACTCAACAGGATTTAAAAATTAAAATTAATAACCTTTTTGGCTGTACTTTGATATAACCATCTCAAAAATCACAGAAAGCGGAAGTATTTAAGCGAGTTACTCTCAGTAAATTCATTTTAATTATTTGATGCACAATTTTTTAGCAGTACACATGGAGGTCTTGGAAAAAATTAATTTTACCTTGGCACTGAAACCATTGGAGAGTTCATTTTAATATAATTTGGAATTCGAGTCTCAAACTACATAACATGTAAGTGCTATGAGTAAGTGTTATGACCTAAGGAGTTTCTCACTTCACTAACGTTGAGAATGATTGATAGTAATAGGTATTTGTTATTTATTCATCCTTTCGCAGTTTTAACCAACTTAAATATCCTAAAAGTTTTACCGTTGCTCTTTGTTCGTTCATGGTATCATAAGCCCTCAAATTGGGTTGAGCGCTTCTGGTTGTTGGAGTGATGAGTCCAAGTAAAATGGTTTCAATATTAGATTAAATGTATGCTACAATTAAAAAAAAAAGTACATGCGATACTACATCAGAATATGCACTTATTTTTTCATATCATTTTGCAGGTATTTCGACCCAGTGGTTATTTTGTTTGGTCAACATTAAAAGAAAAATGATGCACCATTTTCGGTAACTTGACTGTTCTTGTTGACTAGTTATCGTGTGTGAATTAAATCAGGCATTAATTGGCGTTTACGAAGAGTGAAAGCATTAAATACGGAATTCTAAACCGAACAGAGAAAATGATTAACCCAAGATTATAAAACCGGGCCTAAATATGCAGCCAAAAGTTATTTTGGGACGTTTTGTTCATGCAAGTCCTTTATATTTCGGCTGATTTTTAGAGCTTCCATTTTATCAACTGGGCGTGCACCTTTTCTTTTTTTCCATCGTAACTTTCCAGTGGAAAATTAATCTGTTATTAAATCAAAAAGGATTTGAAATGCGTCGTAGATTAGAATATGCTACTGGTATTCTTATTTTCAAAATTGATCATAAATACTTGTATCATACAATCCAGGTATGAAAACTGATCCCATATTGTGTTCGTATTTTTCCAAAAAAAAATAAAATTTGAATGCGCAGCCGAACCAGTTTTACATTAAATAGGAAATATAAGATGAAGATGAAGTTGTTAATCATTTTCAATCAACTCTCATTTCATCTAATTTTCTGCATAATAACTATGCTGTCACTAAAAATGAGAACTTTTCCACATTCATTTAATAATGAAATTTTTTTATAGACTACAAGATAAAAATTCTCCGGTTATTTCAATGGAAAAAATGCATTTATTCGGATAATGACATTTTGTCAATTCATTCGCCTCAGTGACTAGATAGACCATTATTAGAAATAACGAATTTGTCTCTTATTTCTTTCGAAACCTTATCCCAAGGCGATTGCACTTCCATAAATTGGAGGCGTAAGCGTAATAGTTAGAATTATGATTGGCAGTCATGAGAACTCATTCATAGGTACCTACATAAAAGGCATTCCGACGCCGAGTTCTCTTCAATCCTTCCTACTCTCCGCAAGTAATCATAATGTTAGATTCTTATTCACCATCTAAGAACTACGCAAGTAATCTTATTTGACGGTTGCATCCTTCGTAAATATCATTGGAATTGTTTTTCTGAGAACAATGGCACATTGCGAGCACCTTCTGAACATTTGTCTAAGCTAAACCTATTGCTCCATAAATTCTTATCCTGTTCCTGTAACGTAGGTCAATATAAAAAAGAACCTTATTCATTTTCTTACCTTTTTTGCCCTCACCCTTATTCCGTTGTCTTAGTCAAAATTTTTATTATATTTTATTTTTCTCTAACTTACATTTACCTATTTTTAATATTATTTTTTAAGACTATTAAAATATCTTTTCTTGAATGTGATAGAATAAACTCCTTATATTTATAAAGATGATCACATGCTACCTTTAGCCATTCTCCTCTTAGGTCAAGTGTAAAAGTGAGTGTAAAAATATTCGAACGGTCATATGTTATCCAAAAGAGAATGGTTAATAGAGTAAAGTAATTGGCCATCTCGGGATTGATAAAGTCATTATGGAATAAATGGCTGGTGAGTATTAGTGGTGCCACGAGATCGTAAATTGGAAAATTTGAAATAGTTCTAATGTTTTCACGATGGAAATAACGTTTCAAGCTGAATTCCCCAAGGTTTATAAAATTTTATTGAATATTGAGAATTTGGCGCATTTAAACAAAAATGTACAATTGGTTGCATGCTAAATAACGCTACAGGATGAAAGCGTTTAGAATCAAAGAAGCGAAGAATGTCGTCCACAGGACGTTTCAGAAAATTTCGGGTGAGACATCAACTCGAAGCGACAGCCGGTAACACAGGTGCGCAAGCAATAGAAGCTGACGGCGATGGTGGTGCTTTCATTTATTCATTTAAGTCCATGCACTTCAGCTCTTCCCTTCATAGCCTTCAAATTGCAAACTGTCAAAAGAAAATGGCTTGGTGGAATGTGAAGTGTACGCACAATTCGAATCAAGTAGGGTAAAAACACCCTCAACGGGAAAAATAATTTTACGACAAAAAAGAGAGACAAAGCCAGGAAAAATTAAGATACAAACAGAAAAACCTACGGTCATTTTTCATTTTTAACTGGAGTGGCTGTATCTTAAGCAGAGTGCATATGCACCTCCAATGTAAATAAGTTGATTTCACATTACTTTTGGAAAAGATTCAAATTGTTTTCGAAGGTTCTGAATTATGTGAAAATATTTATAACGTAGACAGTTATGAGTGGGGGATAATAAGGGGATATATATGACTGGCAGTAGTGCAGCAAAATGGTATGCACCCAACATTTTTTATGCACAGGAAAAATAATACTTGTATAATTAATTATCAAACGAAGGTCATAATATATGAAATCATATACTAAACGCGTTCAACTTAAGGAGTTATAAGATATTTTTGAAATATCCGTGTGCCATTCGAAAGACAAAGGCTGAAAAAGTGAACTCAATGACCATATTGGGTATATCGATGAGAAGTATACTAAATGAGATGGCTGCTAATTATAGATGTAATGTTACGTTTTACAGATAGCTTTAAATGAGTAAACAATCATAGAAATCTAATTCATGTGCCACCTTATTTCCATCCATTCATTTCATGTAAACTCAGAGACAATTCTCAGTCACAGCAGGTTTTATCCGCAATAGAGCCGCGCTCTCTGCCAATTAGTCTATTTTAATCTCATATATTGCAGTAAAATATTGGAATATTTGTTAAAAAACCTTTTATTTAATAGTAATTTAATAGTTTTTTATAATGAGAAAGTTATCCTAGTTCTGTTAGATCTATTAGTATTAATTATGCAGGAGATGCTTGATGACACGGCGAAATCTGTATTCCTAGTGTATGGAAACACCGTCAGATCTAATTGTATTTCACAATTGAATTCCCGTTGAAGCAGTATATAGCAGAACTCTGAGATTTTTAATTACATATCTAATATTGATTCAATTCTAGGGAATAACAGGGCTTATTTCTAAAAGCCATTGGAGAGCTTATAGCAATGATAATGATGCAAAGAATATTTTGGAATATGACAAAATTCAGTAAGGGCGCTACACAAATTACGGAATGCTCCAGCAAGCAAGTCCTCATATATTTTGATTCTTGAATATTTTTTGATCGATTGAATACTTGCTCTGATCGATTTACAGTCTAGTATTCTATCAAAATAAATGCCATTTTGCATCTCCTCCTTTGTGTCAACACCTCCTCCCTTGTTTTCATCAATTCTCAATGAAACACTCTTTAATTAATAACATCTCAAAAGCCGACAATCAACCATTATTTATTCTCCGCAGACACCAAGTTATGATGCGCTACACATTATATTCATATTTTAAGTTACTCTTCCCTGATATTCTATCTCAGTTACCCTTAGCAATTCTCTAATGTTTGTAGACTCCTAATTTATCGAAGCAATTTTTCACTTTAAAGTCCAACAACTGCATATGAATTGGATATTCTAATAGCCTATTAATTTCCCTAGCGTCTTCTAGGGCGCCATTATGTCCTACATGGTTTCGCATTCTGAATTGATGGAAATACTGCTCTCTGAATATGGTGTAGTTATCTTGAAAATTATCTTGTGTAGTAGCTTATCATTACATCTTATCATCTTATTTTCCCTCTTGGTAATTCTTACTTTGATAGAAGGTTTTGGCTCCTTTACTGGAATTTTGTCTCTCTAACTGTCCGTAAACCTACTCTGCCTCTTATTTTTTTTACAATTTTCTAGGATTATTGCTGGACTTGTTTATACGCTTTACCTGTGCTACTCACCTGCTCGATGACAACTTTTATGATTACTCTGTTTGCTTTCCCCACAGTAGCCTACTGTAAAAACTCGTTCAATGGAAAAATTTTGATTCTTTTTACTAGGAGCTCTATTGTAATCATTGAGCTCAAATAATGGCACCAATCACCGTCGGCAACATTAGGACTATCGGTAGTACTAGTCACATAAATTTTTTTCCGGCTGGTTGATTACGAGTAAATCTATATTTATTTGAAGATTCCCGAACAGCAGGCAACAGGACATGGATTTCTCAAGCACGAATTGAAAAAAAAACACAACAGATCCTGATAGGAGCTCAAGCTACCATTGTTAATAACGAAATAACAGTAAAAATGGTGCTATATTCGATTTAGGAAAAATCATTCACCTTGAGTGGGATCGGGTAAGGGCGAACGATGTTTCCTCTGAGGATTATCGCACTAATGTGCAATTTTGGGTGATTCCGTAAAGGAAATACCGTGGCCATTCCCGGTATCCTCAAAAATGCGTAACTAAAATGATATTATTTCCAGAAAAATGACAAGCGGGAGAGATGAAACCTTTATTCTAGAACATGATGCCATTTTAGACTCTTGTTTTCTATAAACAATTCATGATTACCTCTGAAAACTACATATACGTTTGCCATTGTATTTGCTTAAATGGACTCTTCATAAAATTAATGGGAATACTTAAACGGTTCATGAGCTTTTATTTTTATTTTTTTAATTGAGTTGTACTGAAAAGGTCAAATACAAATCCAAATGTTGTACTGCCTTGGTGTCTTAAATTACGGGAAATTCTGGATGAAATTTTAATGTGACAGAAAGTCTTTAAGTACTTCTAAATAGCTTCGTAGAAGGAGTACCTCCCGTGTCATTGCAAGGCAAAATTCAGGAAGTAAATGAAGAAGAAGGATATGACATGATGATGCCACGGTAGAAGACGAGTATTGACACAATCCGTAGACGTCCCGATATAGATAGCCATTAAGTGCTAAAGTCATTTACGTAACGAAATTATGTTCATTTATTATTTTAGCATTATAATTAACAAAAGGCAATTGCGCTCTAACTTGTGAGGTGTGTAACGCAGAATAACGCTCCCATTCGGCAAAAAGGGTTATGCTTTATTTCCCTTGAACATTGATGTATAATAACACAATATATAATTTAAGGACCTTGGTGGGTGCAAAGCGGATACTATCTAGTTTTTCCTGGTTAGCTAGCTAGCTAGTGTAGCTTCAAATAATAGTATTTTTGGAACCCATAACAAGGAACTCTTAGACGGTGAAACTCACCATGGCCTTTTGAGACGGTTTAGTGATATGATTCTCTGGGGTTTTAACTCCTACTTGAACCCATAGACATTCTTTTCAGAGTTAAAGGAGTTATTGAATAGAATGCCGTGTTGGCAAGTCAATCAATTATTCCAACAAGAATATTATTTAATCGAGACATAGGTGATAAATCCACGGGAAACATACTGAAAGATGAACAGAAATGGGTATTTTGGAGAAACCTAGGGAATGCTTACCTCACATTAAGCTATTTTGATAAAATGAACTGGATATGGGGTTCCCGTAAACCCAAGAACTGGATTTACTATGAGGATTTCAGGTATAAACTTCAGTTGGTAGGTAAGGTCCCATTTCTACTGGCGATTAGGAACAGATGGTAAGTAATGCACCCTGGTGATCATAATGAATGCTCTACCAAAAGACCTCATTGGGCTGTCTATTAAAGTTTTAAAATAATACTCAACCAGTAAAATGCATTTACGACCTCTTCTTTGGGGAAAAGCGCTCTTGATAGAGTAGAGGGCCGCATGTCGTGATTACTTCTGCATTCCCAAAAATTCACGTATCCAAAGAGATTAATGTATTCATGCTGTACCCAAGAAAAAAACAACATGTTTGGCAGACATGCTGAGAGTGACTAGAGAAAATTATATACCTACTCCTATTTTTTGTTTCACTTTCAAAACAAATACAATTTGAACCCGGCTAGTATCAATAAAGGCAACGAAAATACCCTTCTTTTTTCTTCCAAACTGTCCCTTTCCAAAGGATTTTTCACACGGTACTCGATCTGATAAAAGAAAGCGACGGGATTCAGCACACTTAATTCTGGGTCCCACTGTGTGGGAGGTAAAATTAATGTAATCGTCATCACAAATAATATTACGGTACCTATCACCATGGAAAGTAACTGAATAGTAAACACGATAGTGAGAATAAGGAGCAGGAATGATATAAAATATAACAGGGCGCAGAAAATTTAAAAGAACAAATTAATTAGTGATAAATTTGTATATGCATCATCTTTAATGAAAAGGAATAATTGAGCTGGTGGTTGTTATGCAAAAATGGACATAAAATTAAGAGAAAGAGGAGTAGAAATTATGTAAGTTGTAGTTGGCAAGAAGGGAAAGCGTTTAGGTAAAATAAATCTTAATAGTTAGCTTGCCTCATCTAAAGCTGCCATCAAATCACCAAAGTGATGTTAAATAAAAGATTTTGCAGGGATTCGTGACTAATACAGAGGCTTCGGAGTGTAATTGCGTCGATAGCATTTTCTGAAAAACGTTTTGCCCCGCGTTAGTGCTAGTGTGTTCAGGTTCGAAGTATATTTACTGTTGTGTTTCCTTCCTTAAATATTTAGCATCCTCACTATTTTATTTTCGTGTGATCAGGAACCTCGGGTGTATGTTTATCTGTTTCTCCCCTACTACCGGGTACCCTTCGCCGAGGGTGTAGGTGCCCGTAAAGCCGGCGGGTGGTTGGAGGAAAATTTTTAATCCAATTGTTTATTTAAATCCGTCATTCTTGTTTATAAAATTTATTATTTTGGTAATTTTTACTGTCTCTCGAATCAACTTTGGTTGGTAGAATTATTTATTTGCCAAAATCTTTGTTTCTCTTGTATTCACCATTGCTCTCCGGAGATTTTCTGTGATTCTGACTCCTAGTTTACGCGTATATGCAAGTTTGTCCCGGGTACCTCTTACCGTAATTCAATTGACTTTGATACTACCGCAGTTTGTAATAGTTTAAGATTGTCATATGCCAAAATAAATTAATCCTTCAGTTTCCCTATTGAGGAGTTGTGCGTGTTCAGCTTCTTCGTATTCAGAGCCCGTGGTATTGGATATGCCGCGTTCCATATATTACATGTGTATTTCCTTCTTCATGACTCCTCGAAATAATTAATTCTTACTCAGAGAATTGAGAAGAGATCTGAGGGGAGATTTATTCTCTTGAAATAATGACGCCGAATCAGTCACCTTTTTGGCCAGATAAATAACTGTCCTCGAGGCTCATAAAGAGGGAACTCCTCCTTTATCAACAATATAGGAATAATTGGGTCACTCAATATTCCCAATTATTCTCACGAATAATTATATAATTTATTCAATGAGCTCTCAAAGTTCTACAGAGAATGATCGTTGGAAAATGGATTGGGGAATATTTCAGTGCAACAATTCGCTGCAATTAGTTGTCTGGAATAAAATAATTGGGAAAAATTTAAGTAAAAAAGTCTACAATGGATGCGACGAAATGAATATCAGTTTTGAGATAAGATTGATCAGAAAGGAGAAGAAGAAAATTGGAATGATAAAAGGCATATAATTTAAATTTGTTCGTCGACTTAATAATATGCCTAGCCAAGTTTAATAAGGAAAAACAGCTTCTAGGAAATACAATGTGATTCGGAAATAGGAGATTCAGGAACGGTATTTTATGATGGAAAATGATTGATTTTGATAAATTTTAAGATGACATGCAAAAATGAATTTGGTTTTAAGGAAAACTAAGAGGTGCGAGATAGTACGAGAATTCATGTGCCATTATGAGGGAAGCAGAAATGGCCAACTGGCCACGTGTATGCGAGAATTAAGATATAGAAGTGAATGCTAAGGAAGAACTAAATACACCTAAAATTTGAAAATTTGGAGGTGTATAATACAGATTTAAGGAGTATTTAAAAGTTTTTATACAAAAAATACAAGAAAAATTGCAATAGTTTAGAATTTACGGCATCCAGAAATTTTAGGGAAAGCCATGTATGAGGACTATCAATATTGGAGGAATATTTATTATAACCGCAAAGAAGTTGATAATTCTTATTCTGGTGAAGTGATAAAGAAAATACACATGAACTAGGGATTAAAATCTTAGATTCAGGAGTATTTTTTATCTAGAAAGAAAAACAGATATTGAAAGCGAGGAGGGAGATTCACAGATATTCTCCTTTGAAAGAAATTTAATGGTAGATGGAGCAAGCGTTTTCTTTTAAATGAATTTACTTCAGATGTATGTAAAAACAAATGTATGAATATATTATACAAGTAAAATTTAGAGTGAAAATAAGTGCGGAAATTAATATTTAGCATTCAAATACAGTACATATTGAGAGTGGAATTAAATGCCTCTCAAACCAAAGTAATTCGTTATTCTACTACGCATTACCAATTTTGGAATTTTGATATTTGGTTTAGAATGAATTGACAAGTTTCGAAATGAAACGTGAAAATTATTTTTAATATCTATAAATATCATATACCTCAATGCTTTCAGGCTCAGCATTATGAAAGTGTCATAATAAATAATGAAAAATAAAACTTGCTTAGAAAGGAAAGGTACATGAAGAGGATGCCGCCGTGTCGGAACTAGTAGTACCGCGAAATTAATTGGTGGAATAAAACAGTTTTCTTTTTAGTTATTTATTTCATATATATTTTATGCTAGTTCGGTGAGATATATCTCCTGTTTTGTCTCTTCAATCAGTTAGACATATATATAACGAGGAATAAAAATATATTCTCCGTACTATAATGAATTTTGTTTGGCCTGATTTATTCAATTAATCAATTCCTAGTCCTTCCATGAGGAGATAACCATATCTGTTCACTCCAAGCATATTTTAAGGAAACATGCGGATTTATCTAATATATTTACTTTGCGAATTTTTCATTTCCCAAAATCTCACTGCGTTTTGGCGATGTGGCCAAATCATAGGAAAGTATCTTCTCTCTTCCATTTTATCATCGGAGAGTCCTTAACGGTATTTGCTTGATATCATTGGTGGTTTCAGTCGTAACTTTGTGGAATTTGTTAACATAATAATGTAATTACAGGCGTAAATTTGTGATTCCACATATCTTTATTTGGAACGACGACGTTCAACGCCATCTTCAGGTGACGTCATCTTCACCTGAAGATGACGTAGAACGTTGAAGCACTGGTCGCTCCAAATAAAGATATGTGGAATCACCAAGTGACCAGTGGCGGATACAGAAAAAACTCAAGGGGGTGGCGCAAGTTATCGCGACGATTGTAGCTTTCAAACTGACTGCCTGGCAGCGACTCTGCTTCCCTTATATATTTAGCTCGGTTGTTTCTAGAACATTCGGTGCCAGAATGTTCGCTTCCAGACTTTTAAGAAGTGTGAAAAAATACAAACAGTAGAATATTCGCGACTTTTCTTGAACAATTGCAGATGGAATAACGTATCGAGATCACTAGAATGGCCGTGAATTTTCTCGTAGGTTAGCTATATATGTGCCAGACAGAAACGTATAAAATACGATGACGCGCGCGCGTGCTACATAAGAAAGTACAACTACTCGATAACTCGACTCAGAGTCGACTGACGAAAGGCACGAACGACTAGCGTACGGGTTGACTGCCGGGGACGGCGCGGGCGGCAATGCGGGCGGCCCCGCAAGGGGGGGGCGCGCGGCCCCCGCGCCCCCCATATGTATCCGCCACTGCAAGTGACCAGCCATATAGTATTTTCTTGATAAATCCTAGTTTCTTTAATGCAGCACTGCAAATACGTCTTATGTTTTCCCAACTTTAGTTCTGAAATAATGCTGATTCCAAGGCATTTGACTTCGTTTGACTCTTTTATTCCCCTCCCACTTTCTGTGTATGACGTTGGTGTTAAATTTCTTTGCTAAAAATATTCTTCAGTGACTTTACTAAAGTCATATTCAAACCCTCACTCAAGTCAAAGTTGTAAAGGCCCGTTGAGAAAATTTCTTATTTAATATTCGTGGCCATTTTTGGTAGGTGACAGCGTATTGGGATGACTATGAAACAAGAGGACACACTCTAAATGAGAAAGGCAATGAAGCTGCTGCTGATAAAAAAAGAGCAGTCATCAAAATATCGGTCAGAGCGCTCTCGAGCGCAGTTTTATCCATCCAAGGGGATAAACTATATTGTTGTACCGAGGCCATACCCCCCGAAGAGGTAGTAAAGTGTGTCAAAGCAGCCGTTCACAATATGCCACAAATAGAAGCCGACGAAATATTGAGGAAGGCCAGACCACCGGCAAGAAACTCCACTTCTGTTGAACATTTTGCCATCACAGAGACCAGAAAAGAGAACGGCATCTAGATACTACCTGCAAAAAAATGCGAATGCAACAGTCATTCTAATGAAGGACTATTAGGAAAACATCAGCTTCCTTCAATTGCACCACACCCACCGCAAATTCAACAACGACGCAGTATCACAAATTTATTATCTAACTAAGGCCTGCGTCAAACGCTCATCACCTACCGATGGGCAACGATGGATACTTCCATGTGCACCGAAGTCACCCAGGCTTTTTAGACTTCCAAAATGTCATAAGGAAAGAATACTTCTCCCGATTCTGACTTACCTACTACCTCGAACGTTTTCTGGCTGATGCGCTAAACCTTTCACTATGTTTCCTCATAAGGAAAGGCCCTAGGATATATGTTTTCATAAGTGGACTCCCGTCACTTCGTACTGATCATCAGAAGAAAACATTATCCAAGAGAACGTCCTACTTCTATGCCTCTATGTCGTCTCCCTGTTCCCCAACATTCCCGTTGAAAACTCAATGAGTAGTTTTAGGGAAAACGAGATCCACCTTACCCAAGGACTTCCCAGAGATGGTAGAGCTTGGCCTTAAGAACTATTCCTCCCAATTGACAGAAGAATACTAATAGCAGACTGATGAAACAGAAATGGGCTCCCCACTATATCGCGTCTCAGCGAATATTTTTGTTAAGGAATTTGACCAGAATGCAACGGACTCCTTCTATAAGGAACCAATTTTAAGATACAAACTAAGGCTAAGATACGTGGATGATACTGTCATGAATAAGCAGCACGGCGGGGAAGACTTTTTGAAAATTTCTGCAGCAACTCAACAGCAAACATCCAGCCATCAAGCTTGCAAACTATCAAATGTGGAGTGCCCTGGAAATCCACGCAAATGGAAAGATACCTGAATGCGTCTTCTCGCCACTATCATACAATGAAAACGTCTCTGATCAAGACTCTGCTCAATAGAGCTTTCAAATATATGGCGGAGATTTCCTCCAAGTGGAGATTAAGCACCTCTACTCTACTCTCCAAAAAAAGAAAACTCTAGGGCCCTTATGAGGACGTCAATACGTCTTAACGAAAACAGAGAACCCGCCGAAATCAGTGGCTTTTGCAAAACAGCCGGGATCCCGAATCTTCGGGATCTCGAAGAAACCGAGAATTACCTCGTAGAAAAAAAACAAGAGATCTTCTCCTGATGGTCTAGGATGCTATTCCGTGTACCCATCACGAAGGCGTACACGGAATACCCTGCATTTATGGGAAGAAATAAATACATTGGGAAAACTTATAAGCCAATTAAATGCCGACTGGACGAGTACTGAAGAGCTGTCAAGAACATACACTGCACCCAGTTAGTGATCATGGTTCACGCCTTCTCATGAATTGATTAAATTATTAGTTAACAAAAAATTACAATTCACTAGACTAATTTACGAGGCCATAGGACTGGCTAAATAACCCAAAAATCTTAACCTACAAGACGGATACATCTTTGCCAATAGCTGCCACTAACATAGCACATGATATGATTGGCTGAACAGGCATCGAGCTTCCCTGAGCTCCCTATCACCTTAAGTCATCTTTGCCATCCTTCACATTTTTGACCTGAAAATAGAAACTGCAATGCTTCCGAAACATCGTCACCACGATAAAGACAACTTGGAGGGACATCCCGAGCATAACATATCTACCCAACATATCAGAACATAGCTACAAAAGCCTAAAAGATAAATATGACAGAATCGTCTAGAATTAAAGTCATTTATATAAATGAGGAATAACATGGTGGCGATAACGCTTCCTTGCGGGACGCCAAATGTAACTCTAACCCTTGATGACCTTGATGATACTTTTTTACGATCAGGTAGTAAATCACGATTCCGATTGACCACTTATTCGTTTTCTCCACATGTTTATAATTTAAAGACTCGTTTTTTTAGGATCTCTGTCAAAAATTTTCTTGAAATACAGGAATAACGCATCTAATTGTTTTTCCGCTGTGAGCATGTCACAGAGGAAAAGTAGAAACTGGATTTCGGTGTTGTTCGCATGAATTCCAGTCCTTGTACAAGGGGCAGGGTTAGGAATGCAAGTAAGATAAAAGAATGTGGAACAGATTCTCATCACATGGGTAATTTACGTGCATGAAAAGACACTTTTGGTGGCAGTATTAAGAGAATGAATGAGAGTCTAATAATGATACAAATTAATTCATTTAGTATGATGGTGGAGTGAATGGAGTGACTGGAAAGGATAGATCAAGAAAGTCATGAATGAATGTGGTAGAAGAGTCTCTCAAGTGAAGGAATATTTGAAGTCCTAAGATTAGGATATCACGTACGAACCAATGTATGAATGTGGTAGAAGCAAAAGTAGTTTGCAACGATTAGTACGGAGGAAATTGATAATATCGATGCAAGTATTCTAGGTTTAACATCGAGAGTTAAGCTGTTTTGTCAATGCCTACTCCGAAAGAGAAAACCGTGCCGTGATGGGTACGAACTTACGTTTGCACCGCCTCGCAAGAAGTTTTGAATATCTAGGGTAGTCATAATATTACTAATAACTTTATGTTAGAGAATCGTGCATGATAGCGTTTTCACCGATAAAGGCCTGGGTCTTTTGTGTTTTCTTCTTTCAATATTGGACTGGCATTGGCTAATTTTCAGTCCTGTGGTAATTAACCTTCCGATAATGACTTGTTAAATGGAGTTCTGAGTCCAACTCCTTGAGCACGATTGTAGATACGTATTCCTTGTTAGCTAATTTTTTGCTAAAATATTCCTATATATTTATTGTATTTCCGGAAAAAAGCGTGTCTGCAGGGTTTGTACCAGAGATATGACGTGAAGAAAAAACAAGCTTATAACTAAAGTTATGATATAATACTTGGGTTACAAGAATATAGCAATGATTAACAAGGCCGGTTCTACTGAGAAAAGATGTTCGGTAGACGCTTCGCATTGGACTTAGTAAGGGAATCCAAATTGAAAACAGAAACACGTAAGGTTAAGATATTTTCCCAAGTTGTGAGCTGATTTTAGTAGAATTTCACATGAGAAAATAATATAGGGTGATAAATTAAATAAAATACTCCTATTGGCAGCTGTGTGCGTTAAAAAAGCTATGGATCTGTGATGATGATATAAGATAAATGATCCAAGATTTTCCTTGCGAATCTGATGTATAAATGTTTCACGGGATATCCACCAGGTAATAGACATCATATCTGCCAAAGTTTCGACGAAAGACTTGTCCGTCTTCGTTAGGTCTTCTGAATACCATATGAGTCAAAATTGGCCGTTATTTATATCCAACAATTCAGATCAGGTGATTCCTGATTAGTTTGTTAGTCTGTTTGATAGTTGACTGATAATCTCGCCTTCTCATTCATTTCTAATGCAATTGATCATAGAAAGCATTCAGAAGCCCTGATGACGAACAAGTTATTGGTCGAAACGTTGGCAGATTTGATGCCCATTACCTGGTGTAATACCCGTGAAAAATGTATGCCTGCATTATATAAGATCCATGACAAATGTGTTACTTGTACTTTTTGCTCGAGTTTTCTGCAAATCCATCTCTGTCAAGATACTTATCTGAAGAGGATTGAAAAAATTAATCTGAAAGGAGATGACTCATACTTGGAAGTATGGAAAATTTGAGGGTGAGTATATGCTCTTACGTGACCGGAGCGACGCGGGTCAGTCCATCAGGGCAGCGGAGTCACTGTCCCCTCCTTCGAGTGCACTTCCTTCCCTCTGTGCGAACGCGACTGAATGACGGAGGAGACCCGGGCACGCGAAGGAAAAGGGAAGTGACCCTAAGTCTTCTTTTCGTGCTCCGCAGGAATTGCAGGTAGGGCAGGCAGCTATTGACGGCCGCGATTGATTTGGCCCCCCTCCCCTGCGAACGGCGCGTAATCTCAGTCTCGGAGACAAACAGAATGACGCGTCTTATTCGCCGATGGCAGCCCAACCTGCATGCGACGGGCATTTTGAGCGCTTGAATCATTTTATTCCTTTTTCCTGCAATAATGCTCGAATTAATAAAATGTCAGGCACATCTTAAGGTATTATGATAACCGTAGTTTGGTTTATCCCTGGAGATTATGCAATAATGCTATTCCTACGTTGAGGTAATTACCGTGTAGAACTTTGAGAGCCAAGTAAGTGCCAAGATAATCACATTAATAGGATTTAATGTAAAAGTAAATTAAATATTGTTCAGTATTACTAACAATAGAATGTAAGTATTTGTAAGTTCTTCGTGAATTTCATTTCATAAAATTTGTTGAACCACGATTAATTGCAGGAAAATATAATAAACAATTTTCTTTTTATTTGGATTACCTCAACAATTGTTCATGTGTTCACGTGGATGAATTGTAAACTTTTATCGAATATATCAACTCTTATACCTAGCAAGGAAGCAAAGGGGATAAGCAAATGCATGCGCATGGGGTTTTCGAAAGCATTACGTGGTAGTTGTTCTGGTATATCTTTCATAAATTCCTCTTGCATGTCTAATAAAGCCTCAAAAATCTTCAACCTAGTCCACTGTGCACCACTGTTCATGTGCTTCAGCACTGACGTGAATTCATTCTAGTTCACATTTTTCATCGTGTTACTGAGCCATTGTCTAACAGTGATTCTAGGCGTTTGAATTTCTGCAAAATGATATCTATTATCACGATGGGTAATCTCAAATAGCCAGGCGTTCTTTAACCTACATTCACACGTCTGCTACATCCTATACATTCTTAATAGGATAATAATGATTCATGCTCATGGTTCTCATGGGATATAACATCGTTGAATCTATTTTTTTCTCTGATTCTCTGGGATCTTCTATTGAATGTGGAAGCTTTTCTCATTTTACGCATAGTGCAAGCGTATTAGCGATCATAATACATTCTTCACATTAGGAATAAGTAAATGAGATGTGTTGTAAGGCCGAAGGAGCAAGCGTAGTTAATAGACAATACTCAAGAGTTTAGGTGGTGGTGCAGTGCAGGACAAGGAACTGGCTAAAAACAAGAAGCAGCTTTGTTATGTTGAGCATTTAATTATTCATAGTCGAACTACATCTTGGTTCTCCACATAAATTTTCGTCTATGTCAACTGAAATTAACTCAGTAGTTTTTGACGGCTCCAATATGTGCACGGAAGGTTCTTCCATAGGCCCATATTATAAATGAAAATGACTGGCAATTTTCCACAAGAATATATTTAAAAAACGACCGGTTTCAGTGTACAACACCATCATCAGATTGATGATGGTGTTGTACACTGAAACCGGTCGTTTTTTAAATATATTCTTGTGGAAAATTGCCAGTCATTTTCATTTATGATGTTATTCCATAAAATTAAGCCTGAAACTACAACTTTTATTTGGCCCATATTATGTTGTCGCCAAGGAATTATTCAATGTTAAGTTTTTTTAACATAAATCATTACAGATGGTAAACTCTATTTCTATCTGCAAATGTTCCAGTTCCTAGGATGAAATTACGCATATAGTATATAGCACTTGACATAGATGCCTTATGTGTAAAGAAGGATAAAATACGGGTGAATGTGGCTGCCTATCTACCAGAATATCTCATAGACGAAAGAGAAGATACTAAAAATCTGAATTGATTCTGTTTTCGAGTTTCTGAAGCAAATTTAAATTTAAAAACCCTGGAATAGATCATAGCTAGCTCGTATATTGACTTCCTTTTCACTATTTTTTCTATTTTAGAACCATATTGTCCTAAGCATGACTTCGCAATATCTCTATAAGTATTTATTAATATTTGAGCTTTGATTACATCATTGTTTTAATCCTGGGACTTTTTTAGCTTCAGCCCTCGATTTTTCTCTCTTGACATGTAATATTATTGCCTCCTGTTAACTCTTCCTTATTCCACCATTTTCATTTGGCCTACGTGCTTATATCTTAGTCTCCTTTACGGAAAATTCCCATTTAGTTTTTCTCCATTATTTGTCCAGCTCCAGTCACCTATACATAGCACTCTCAGATTTTTTATGCGTTATTTGGCCATTAATGAACCTTTCTCCTTATGTTATTTCATATTATCCTTTTAATATTTCCTCTCTCCCTAAAGCAATTTCTATAAATGACCTACGAGAGGGAGGCTGTTTTAAAAATCCCCCTTGAAAATTATAATAGTAATTTTGGAAAAAAGATATTCACTAACACAAACTATTGTATTGTCAAAATGGAAACTACAGTCTTAAGAAAAATACTTACGTGATTCGATAATTGAATAAAATAAGGATAATATAAGAAGTGAGCCATCCTCTATCACATGTAAAATTCCAACATTTAGGAGGCCGACAATTAGTTCTAAATTTTGAAATTGATGCCATGACTGACCATCCAGCCATCGCATTTATTCTGTTTGATTAAGTAGGATAAGTCCATTGTATGTCGTTTTCAGAATTTCATGCCTTCAGAGTTGTCCAAGGAGTGAGTTACTTCCGGTCTTATTCATTAGCATAGTATTACTATAATGTCCGTGCATTAGTAGATCAAAGGGATTTTTAAGTCTATTAATTAAGGTCGTTCGGGTCCACGGTGCATGTGAGGGGATATAATAGTTATCATACGGGAGAATCTATGGGAACAATGATAGCCATTTGACAAGTGATCGTTGATGATGATCAATTCCAAATGCGTTCTATAGAACGATCATTGCTATACAATCTAAGGAACCTGGATCCATACCGTATAGTTATATCTAAGCTTTTTCCGAATTTATCTAATTGACTATCAGCATGCATTAATCTGTTCCGAAATATATTTTTCCAATGTATTTTAAGTTCTAATGTACCTTTTCTCCAAAATATACTTCAACAATAAGTAAGGTGTCTTCCTGGTCGTTTAAAATAGAATTAAACCATACGATCACGGGAAACAATCCATTAAATGGCAAGACTGGATATTACAAAATGTAGCCTTTACGATAAGCAACAATATAACATATTCACTAAAATAATTTCCCTGATAATGCTCAGAACAGAAGTATGGACAATAGATCCGTGAAGGGTCGTAACCACAGTTATTAACACTAGACAGAAAAGTGGCAATTTTAACACACCGTTAAAAGTAAATACAATAGCTATTGACAGTGGACTATTTTTACTAATTAACTGTCGGACAGTTTTCATCATACATTTCTTATTATCTCAATTCACCGTGAAAATTACTTCATGGTCTGATGTAGCATTGCCTTTTGATCTTCTCTATTGTCAGTCAAGAAATGCCGTGTAAAGCTCAAAAAGTAAAGATGGGGAAGGAGGGTACGAAAGTACGGAGGCATTAACTGGGGCATCGAAGAAGAATTATCGAGGGAAGGTTGATGCTATAATAGGTGTGGATCATGGAGTTAGATCACTGAAAGATGAATGGGGAAGTTTGAAAAATGGAATTGTAGAAGCGGCGAAAGCAACGGTAGTGCAACTAAAATTAGAAAACCGTGGATAACGAAGGAGATGATAATAGAGATGGAGGATAGAAGAAAATGGAAGAGCGTAAACTCAGAGCTAGGTAAGAGAATTAAACAACAGACTTAGGAGACAAACAAAGAAAGCAAGAGAGGCATGGTGGAGAGAACAGATCGATTCGTTAGAAAAATACCAAAAAGAGGGAAGAGCAGATGGATTTTATTTATCGGAAAGTAAAGGTACTGACGGGTGGAAAATGGAAGGGGAATTACAACGATAACATACAAGACAGAAAATTTTATCGCAACACCAAAAGAGATCCTGTTGAGGTGGAAGAAATATGTTGAAGAGCTGTATTTTAAGGAAATAAGACCCAGTATGTTAGATGTGGAGAAGAAAAAAGACATTGACAGAGGTGGCATCGGACTAGATATCTTAGGAAGCGAAAGAGCCCTCCAAGACATGAAAATAAATACGGCGGTGGAAATGGATAACATACCTGCATAGTTTCTAAAGAGCGTGGGGAAGAACGTAAAAGGATAACTTCTGCGCTTATTCGTAGGATTTATGAGGATGGAGTGTGACCTGAAGACTTTGCGATGGGAGTACTAATTCCGATACCGAAGACGAGCGAGGCAAAAACGTGCGACGACTATAGAGCAATAAGCCTAATATGCCGCCTGGCCAAAGTAGTTCTGAGAATTTAAACAAAAGGCTAGACTCGAAGGCTAATTAATACCTGAGTGACGACCAGTTCGGGTTTAGGAGAGGGACGGAGACGCGAGACGCTATAGCGGTGATGAGGACGCTAGTAGAATGAAACCTAGAGTATGGGCAGGAAGTTTTTGCTTGCTTCGTAGATTTAGAGAAGGCGTTTGATCGGGTGGACTGGACGAAATTAATGGGAGTGTTGAAGAAATTAGGGCTCGATTGGTGGGACAGGCGTCTGATTCGGAATTTGTATATGAACCAGACCGCGCAGGTTAGAGTTTGGGTTAGGGTTAGCCGATGGATATTCAGGATGGATCATGATAGGACGGGGAGTGCGGCAAGGGTGCCCACTATCACCATTGCTTCTTATCATGTATTCAAAAGAAATGGTAAGGGATGCATGGGGGGAGGAGGATGTTGGAATAAAGCTAGGATGGGCTATAATAAAATCAGTGAGATCTTCAGATGATTAAGCATTGGATAGTCATTCTGGCAAGGGGTTACATTCCATGATGGATGCGTTAGAGATGCAGTGCAAAAGGTAAAGGATGAAAATAAACCGCAAGAAGACGAAAGTGATGAGATTTTATAGAGTGATTCTTAGAGACTGAGGCTTAGTTTAAGGGTGGGAGGGCAGAAGATAGAGCAGGTCGAGCAGTTTACGCATCTGGATGGTATATTGAAGGAGAATGGGTTTAGTGGTAAGGACATCAGATGCAGAATTACCCTCGCTAAAGAAGCATTTTCGAGGAAAAGGGAATTGATAAGGAACTCTCTGACAAGAGATGTACAGGAAAGGCTGGTGAACATTCTAATATGGAGCGATTTATGGGTCGGATACTTGGTCATTGCGAAAAGAGGATGTGCGTAGACTTGAGGCTTTTGAGATGTGGGTTTGGAGAAGGATGGAGAAGGTGAGCTGGGTGGCGAGGAAGACGAACGAGGACGTATTAGATATGGTTGGAGAGGAGAGGAAGCTTGTGGCAGAGGTGTGGAGAAGGCTGAAGAGATGGATGGAGGAGGTTTTGAGAGGAGAGGGCATGTTAAAGAGGGTGATAGAGGGGATAACACTGGAGAAGCGTGGAAGAGGATGGAAGAGGATAGGAATTCTGAACGAAACAAAAAGAGGTAGACGATATGAGAAACGTGAAAAGGATCTAATGGCGAGATACCCTTAGGAGGGAAAAGAAAATGTTCAGAAATTAGGATGCAGGATGGGGACTATCCAAGAACCTTCCAATCAGCTAAAAGAATACTTAAATGAATGAATTATATTGAGTTATCCCAAACGACGGCCGTTTAGGAAGGATTATTCTGTTGGTTTCTGCTTTCATAAATGATTAACTTAAGATGTTTTAGAATACGAATTAAAAATATGGAAAAATGGTCCCAAAATATAATCACGTAATACTGTGAGACTTGAGAAACTACATTAGCGTGTAAAAATTTTTAATTTCCTTCTATCTAACTTTAACGCAAGATTTTAATGCTTTTTTCCACCTTTTCAAGTTTAAGACTAAAAGAATAGACTATTATTGGCCTCGAGAACACGAGTATGTTTACAAACCAAAATGACGAATCCTAGAGATCGATAAGTAATAAGTATATTTTGATGCCATCAGCGATGACACTTGGACAACATAATGTCGAAAAATATCAAAATTTAAGTTTATGGCGACCTTTTATGTGATGGCATTACGACACCAGTTTCAACACAAGAATTAAGATTTTTTTCTTCTTTTCATAAAGAGAACTACCGAAGCGACAATTACTGGTATCAAATGTAAAAGTGTCAATTAAACTCAGTTTACTTATCATTTTGTATACATTTGATGCTATCGACATTTTCTTTTGGAACTTTAATGAACAAACAAGTTCAGTTGGTGAATTCTTATGGTGGTCATTTAGTCTACATTATTTGTACCTAATAGGGTCAATTCATAATTATTTACCTTACTTGATATATGCACCTTTTATTAGTTAATTATATAAAGCTGAGGAACTGACTAACTCATTTGATTACTCATTGATGCGAATTCCTGGGCATTTATAATAATCAAGCTAGATGGGTGACTTTTTTAAGGGATGTTGATAATTGACTGTCAAGCAAGGAAAAAGCCTGATATTTTTTCCTTGGCTTGAGCCTATATTCGTTTTTAATGGGAAAAACGAAGCATTTTCGTGAATAATATATTTTCTTTTTCTTATCATTAAAATATGAAATAATTTGGATAAGAGTTAGTCACTTGGACCAAAATGAAGCCTAGGTATGTATTTCATTATTCACTTTTTTCAATTGTCTTCACTGTATCGAGTGATACACCGAAACATCAAACTTAACGCGAGAAATGAATGCAAATTTTTAGCTTTCTTCACTTTCGTTGCCAAAAAATTACTTTCATTGTTCCTCTGGCTTGCAATACACTAAACAGGCTATTACGGTAACGTTTGAGGGATTTAAACTTTCGCGATTCGTATTTCAAGTTCCTTCAGCCTTCATGATTCACAATATTTCAATAGTTTCTGTACTAATACGTATATTAACAAAACTTTCAGAAACTGATATTTAATACACAGAGTTAGACGTTAGATTTCGAAGGATATAGCCTTCACTAATCAATATTTACAGTAAATTATGAAAAAACTATTTTGCATCCCGTTTACAAATTGAAAGCACCCATTTACTACCTTGATTGTTTTAATGTTATCTTGGGTTTTAGAAAAAATTATATCTTTTTAACCATCGGAAATATTCTGTTGACAGAGCAATCACATCCCGTGTGATCGATTCTAGGATACAGGATGGAGGTTTGGTCATCAGTTGGATCTGCAGTATTTGCGCCTATAGCTAGGGTGCGTGAATTCTAATCCAGTCAAACCGCTTTCAAAGTGGTGCTGAACTCATTTTATCTAACCGAAAGAAAAAAGCTGTCCGTCGGGCAAAATGGCCGCTATGCCTTAGTTGGAGCAAACAGATGCAGCATCTCCTAGGGGACGGCCTCCGGTTTCGAGCCGGCTTCTATTGTCCTCTCATGGTGCAGAGTGAATAGCTCGAGGAGTGCTTCGTGCATTTCGGATGGGCCAAGCGGGGAGCCGATCATGCACTGCTACTTTTGAAATTAGGTTAGGAAAATCCCTCGTATAATATTCCTCCCCTACGGGATTGGTTATTCCTGCTTAAGTGAGGAACTACATTTTTTTGCATTGAATTTAAGAAAGCCTTTACCACTATGCTTAAAATGGAGAAGTGGGAAGCCTGGAAAAAGAGAATGCAGATTAATAAATAGTAAAAGCCATCAACAATGTGCACAGAGTTATTCCGGCAATGATTAGAATGAGATACATTTTCAATCAAGGGATTTGCGATTGGCAAGGGGCTAAAGCATTGCTGCTGTATTTCTCCTATATTTATCAAAAATAAATTTTGTCTCTAAAGGATTGGAAAATAAATTCACACAATGAGGGTACCTTAAGGAGAAATTACGCAACTATTTCAAAAGAGATGCAATTACTCTAAGAGTTACAGATGGCCAAGTTTATTTTACATGAAATAAGAAAATGTAGAATATATAGCGAAAGAAATTGTAACAGAATATTGAAATTGAGGGTTTGGCATCAACACATACGATATATATAATCAATATGAATAAAAAATAATATAATAAAACATTTTATCGTGAACCTGGGATATCATGTCCCATAGGCTCAAATGAACAGAATATATAGATAATATATAATTGTGGAGGAAGGAAAACTAATATTTTTTTAATAAAATGCAAGGCATATCAGTGCTGTGAAGAAGATTAATAAGTTGGGATGTAAATTACAGGAAGTGAACATTGGATACCGCCATTAGAGAACGCTGTACGATAGGTATGAGGGCTATAACTCTTTTGAAAATATTATTGTGGGTCACAAAAATTACAGTGCCATCATAGAGAGCATAATAACATATAGCTTTAAAGTGTGGTCGCTGAAAGAAATATCCCAAAGACAATATAGACTACCATAATTTTTTTTGGAGAAGGCTATCTTAAAAATCCAAACGGGAAATTATAACGAACGAAATGGTCAGAAAAAATATGAATGTCAATTAAATCTTACACTATGGCATAAAAACAGCAATGTATATAGCATGCTCATCTAAAACATATGGGTAATAAGGAACTTACAAAACAAGTTTTGAAGTGGTATTTAATGAGAGGATGAACAAGAGGGAGACCTAGGAGAAGTTGGTTAGAAAGAATACATTTGGAAAGAATATTTAAAAAATTATTGGAAGAAAGACTCTGGAATGACCGTGAAGTATGGAGATCAGATTGGAAATCAGATGAAGTACGACTCGTTATCGTTATAAACAGACTCTTTATATGCCTGTTTGAATTGTTTGGAGTCAATGACCAGGTGTATTCACTAATGTTTGACAGGCCTAAAAACGCAATTCTTGAAGATTTGTTTATAACTGAAATTGATTTTTAGTGTTTTCTGCAGGATAAATTATAAAAGAATGCAATGAATCAGGCTTTTGACGCTCAAAAAGACAAATTTCTGCATTTGATCATGTTGAATTATTACGCTAAGTAGATTGAATTTTGATGCTATGATAGCACTAACATGAAACATAAATGGAACTAAATCCGTGTTTTTTTTAAAGAAAAAAGATAGGAGTGTGATTCAAAGTGCCTATATAAAATTATTTTAGGTATCATATGAAATATAAATTAGAGGTTAAGAAAGATAATCAAATTATGCACCCAAAAACATTTCAATACAAACAGGGTGGTGTGCCATAATAAACTTGGTGACCAATTCTATATGCATTATTTCGATTATGAATACGGTAATCCACCCAATTACAGTGGTTTTTGACGGACTATTTCTTTATCTTCATCATATAACTCTATCTTTCCACGAATTTTCACCCCTGATCAACACATTCTCCCTATCTCTTCATATCTCCTAATCTATCTTAATTTCCCCCCTTCTTCATTTGATAATAATCCATCAGTTTCATCTCCCAATCTCTCCATGTTTATAATTATGTACGTTGCCTCCACTCCAGCCTTTTTCTGTTCTAGATTCCAACTTCCTTTTCTACCAGATCCTGGGACCAGATACCAAGGACGCATTCTCGAATTTGCTTTTATGACCAACGAACCTTTTCCCATTTTTTTCTACGTCTCTTCTCCAATGCGTCACATCTATTTTCACCCTCTTTCCCAGATATCCAAGGTTTACATCCTTTCACCACAAGTTATATTCTTCTTAGCTGACCTTTTATCAGGGTCCTCGGTTAGGTTTCCAGCTATCAGATCGTCCCCCACGGTAAAAACAAATTTCGGAACGTAATAGTCTCTTTACAATAATTAAACTTTTCTACTGCTGTTTTCTCCAAGCATCCCAAACAAACATCGTGACCAATTTTTTTCTCTGAAAATGAAATTTCTCTGGCTGCCTAAGTTTATCCCGTAGTACACAGTTAGTTTTCCTCGAAAATAGCAATACTCTAGCTGGTGGCTTATTATATTTTCCACACCAAATTTGTAAAGCGCCATACGAAATGTGTGAAGTCAGTTGTACGATTGGTATGTATCAAGTCGTACTTGTAGATCTTGAAATGTAAAATAATCCAGACAGGAATTATCGTGTTAGGTAGCATACACTAGTGGAACGCACACGTTCACCTGAGTTTCCCCTTCCCTTCTGATACATTCCCCTTTATGTTTATATTCCCTCTATATATAGGTAGAGCACGCATGTACAAGTACTGGTAAAATATTTTAAATGCCATTATGGCAGCAAAATACGATACTTGAATGAAATTCATAACTTTAATAAGTGTTGTTGAGTGTTGGGATTGTGAGTCGGATTTAAAAAAAAATAACTCTTTATTAGCTCGGCTGGCTTTACATAGACCTTCTCAGAAATTTCCTAGATCATAAAATTAATATATAAGATAGCACAATAGGGATCATTGAGACGATAGAAAAGGTGCGAATAATTATCATGGAATCAGAAATAAAGGATTAACAAGCAAAGCGTTGTCTTTCGCGAGGAGAAATAAGAGTCATCACAAATGAATTAAATTGATGATAAATGCTTTAAGTTAAAAGGGAAAAAAAATTTTTTTTAGAGTAAAAGGCTCTTGAGTTGGAACTGTCCATTGTCGTAATATGAATTTTGTGATAGCTTACGTGAAATATGTAAAATAAAACATTTTCTGACAGGCAAATTGAGGTATATTATGTACCTAGGTAGGAGGAAAGAAGTGCCGCTAAAGACCGTGTTAACCATGGCTAGAGAATGTTCGATGTACAGAGAGACATGTAAGATTCCTTGAGGCTGAAATGGATGTCCAGATGACAGACGAAGTAGGAAAAGGATAGGCAAGAAAATTAATAGCATTCGATGAAGAGTAAAGCTATCAGCTAAAAATGGTTTTAGATAATATTTTTAGACTATAAAAGTCATTTTAATAATAGCAAGTGTAATTTTGTTGGCAGAAATGAATGCGAATTGCGGAGGGAGCTATTGCAGAATCATTTCTGCTATATCATCTTTTTAAAAGCACCTACAATGATGATTATGACTTAGCTTTTTCTAAGGAAGAATATTTTAACACAAAGATTAATCTCAATGATTTATATTAAAATTCGCTTGATGGGATGATATAAGCAAATAAGTTATATCCTGTAGTTATTTCCACTTCATATATCACTCACATAATTCAAAACCGCCATTTTCTAAGAACATATTTTAGAATATTACATTTTAGAATAGAACATTAATTCTCAAATCTCCCATTGAAAGAGTCCCGAAAAACTAAAAAAGTAGCTTGAAACCTTTATTTTTCAGAAAGTATGTAACTATATACTCATATTAGCAGTAATTGATCTGTACATCTAAACTGAAATTCAAATGGCTATTCATTAAGGGGGTCATTTTATAAGTTCAAATTGATGGCTCTTTCTAAATTTAGGAATCTAATTCCAGTGGCTCCATTTTATACGTACTTACTATAGAGAATGTAAAAACAAGATCTATTTTTCAGCTTTCCTCTATATTAATGGCAATAATCTCCAAGCCTCTTATAATTGAATAAAATGTACACGTTTCAACTGCTAAACGAATAGCTATATATTTTAAAAATAATATCACACTTTGGTATACACGATAGGGAGATTAAAATACATTGAAGCAGGATGCAGAATTATTCATATCAAATGGACCCTGCTTTTTTTCAGCTAATTTTTCAAGACGCGATCTTCCGAGTCAGAGATGAAATTTAGTTATTATAAGCATAATTCAGAGCTCGGAACTGGATGAGGGAGCCATGGCTGGGATTGTGGACGGCAATGTTTTTTTACATAAGTCAACATATAATGTGAGGTAGTATCAAGCGCAGTTTTACATTCCTCATCGGCCTCTGGGAGTTACCTAAGCCGAGGCCCAGAGCAGTCATTTAGCGCTGGGTTGACCGCACACTTGGGGGGGCCGAGCCACTTCGTTTCCCGCAGACTAGACGCTTGGTCTCGCTTTACAACGCAGATTTTATCTCTCAAAATGCAGCTCTTGAAAACATGTTATATTCAAATAGCATGATGAATTATTAAATTCACATTCTGCTCTCCAAATGCCAGGATGATACATGTAAAACGAGGGTTTTATGCTAATTTCATTCACCCACGAACATAAATCAAGCCCAACTGCGTACTGAATCCATGTGGTCTAGTGCTGCTTACGGAAGAATTTCTTTGCCAAGTAATTTATGAAAGGTGAGATGGTTTCATCTCCACCGAGTCTAAATTCCAAAAGAAATGCAATTATCAAGTAAAATGAAAACAATGATACATATAATTTTGATATCAACAAAGATTTCCTGGAATTTCGTCGCCATTAATTTTGTTTTACCACACCTTCCCAACTTCCAATTTTTCCGAGTAATCTGAACTGAAAATACGGGAACATTTATTTGCCGACTGTCAAACTATCACTTTATCCTTCAGGGAATAAGGAAAATAGGTAATCTGTTTATCATAAAATCTATCCATCTAAGGTCTTGAATGCTTTTTCGCTCGCAATAATTGTTATCAAAAACTATAAGTAAAGCTGGACGCGGTCTCTACCAATCAATTTTGATCATAATCAAATTCTAATCAACAGATCTTGACTTCTTCATTCATGCGCAGACTTATAATATCTCCTTTATTTTTGAATTCAGAATATTATACTCATGACCAAGATGCAATGATAACTAATGACTAAATATGTGATCTTATTTTACATAGAGAGAAAAAATGCATCGTAGAGTTGTTTGAAATTCTTATTCATCCGTGAATTTAGTTTAGTTAGAACTGAATATAAATACCAAATTAACGTCTTTTTCCCTACTTTTTGGCGTACCAATTGATGAAAAAATTGTTGAATTGATGAAATTTTTTTCTATTATAGTGTAAGAATTTTTAAAATATAAGTATAGACTTTCGGAATATAGCCACAGTTTCGATTTCTTCAGTCATCTAATGATTTATGGTCTGACAGTAAATATATTCTAATAACGTAATTCATTGAAGTCTATGGGTTTAATATATATTATTTTCTCATATAAATCTCCGAGTAGTTCTTCGATCGGACTACGTGATATTTTATAGCCGGATCAAGGATGTTGACATATGTTGGCAGGTTGGCAGGCTGATAGTCCTTGAATGTTGAATAATGAATTTCCACTCTTGTAGAGTTGGAAAACTAATAGGTTAAATGTAACACCAGGGTAAATATTTTAATGCCATGAAGAACCACAGAAGTGCGCCGTTTTAGTTATGAGAAAGTAGTATTGACGTTAGGGTATCGACTTATAATTCAATGGCTATAGGTTCATTTCCCAGTACAAGAAGTTATTTCTTCCACTACCTATTTTTATTTAACCAACTAAAACTCAAAATACTTTTATAATACTTGCTTAAATTTGTCCACCCGTTGAGTTAAAAACAAAAAATAATATTTTTACACACACGAAATATGAACTTTCTTGGCACCGAGATGAATAATAATAAAAATATAGCTATTACAAGATCATAAGTAATCATTTCAGGCTTAACTTTGTGGAAGTTGGTAACATCCATAAGATTAAAAATAAGTTGTTTCCTACCATGGATATTGCAAGATCATCTTGGGATACTACCAAAATGATCTAGTAATAGCTGAAATAAGTATAATGATTTAGTAATAGCTAGCTTCTGTGCAAGTAGCCCACGGTTAGAAAGCCGTATTTCCAAGCTGAAAGAACAATGATGATGATTTCCAAACAACATTTCGTGATTTTTTCATTGAGTAATAGGAACAGAAACTGATGTAAAGGCAAAGAATGCGTAATGTATTTTTTTATAAAACTGCACTGTCTTTTGTAAAATCTCTTCCCTTTTCAAAACATTGCTTATGAGTCCTTCCATTTCTAAGCATACCGGAGGAACTTGGAGTTCGAATAGCCCTGAGGCTGTAAAAATTTCGGGAAATCGTTAAATGCACAGAGGAATGCATCAGAAAAGGATTTATATAACCTATTCAGCTCGCAAATTTTACTAAGTTCTTAAAGTTCTTTACAACTTCTTTTGTTGGTTTTGCTCCTTGCTATTTATTACTTTTCAATGCCTGACACAGCCAAATCTTCCCAAAACCAAGAAACTACCTTTGGAATCCTACATTCTAGGGCAATTTCGTTGCCATATTTGCTGGTTGAATAAATATAGTAATCTTTTTCCAAATTTAATGCTAGAATTTTGCGATACCCTATTTTCTCAGCTTTTATGTTTATATGTTCTTTTCCATGATTTATCAGAATTTGACAGCTTACCGCTGATACTTTTTATTTTAACTTTATTAAGAGCTTCTTCCTCTTAAGTTCTCCACCAAAAGGTTGGTTGGCGACAGTTCTCCATTCGCTTCAGTCTTGTGCCATTCTTTTATACTGCACATAAGTGGAGCAGCCTAACTCCTTCATTATTTGTCCCATAAACTCCAACCTCGGCCTGCCCCGGCAGTTGGTTCCCTCCACAGTGCCTTCTAAGATGGTAGCCAGCAATGTTTCGTGCCTTAGTTGGTGCCCGATCCAGATATTTCTTCTCTTTTTCAGTAATTTCAGCAGACAAGGAGACTCCCCCACACGTTTGAGAACCTCCTCGTTACTGATTTTGTCCACCCAGGGACTCTTTAACATCCTCCTGAAACACCACATCTGGAATGCTTCCAACCTCCTCTATTCTGCCTTGCCCAACGTCCAGGTCTCACTGCCATATAAAAATATGATCCACACCTGAGTTTGAAGAAGACGTTTTCTTAGGTCTAGGCTGATATTTCTGGATGTTAGTAGTTTCCCTTTTTGATAAAACGCATTCTTTGCCTGGTAAACTCTACATAGTAGGTCTGTTTAGCTCCTTCCATCGGCTGTTATTTTGTTTCCCAGTTAGGTAAACTCCTCTACATTCTCTATTCACCTGTCCCTTAAATACATTTTAGATTGTCCCCCATGCTTGCTAACCTTAAGTACTTCGGTCTGTTCTACATTTATTTTCATATTATATCCTGTTGTTAGGATGTCCTCCATTACCTCAAGTACCTCACGCTGATTCTTATCGCTCTCAGCCAGTAATGCAATATCATCAGCGAATTTCAGCATATCCAGTTTTTCTCCACGGATCTTGACACCACCTAGCTCTCCTACCTTTTCTCTCATCTAAGGTATTTAATATTCTTATGAATCCTACCTCATTGTGAATTGGTTATGATATGTATTCATATAATTTTATATATTATTGAAATGTTACGTTCATAATTGTTATTGTTAAATTTATAGAAATTATTACACTGATGTTTGTGATCTCGATCTCACAACGAGATTGATTGTTTGTTTTTTTGATTGTTGCCTATATTTTTAAATTTTTGGATGTCAATAGTGTTTTTTCTTAGAGGACATTGTCCTAGAACAATAAAAATGCTTTCAATTTAATTTAATCTCATCTAGAGCTCTCTGTATGTAGTAGTTGAAGTATCGGTGAATGAGAGATTCCATGTATTACCCCTTGCCTTACAGTTGCTTCCTGCACATGGTCTCCACAGCGCACCACTGCCTTTTCCTCTTCAAATAGGTTCCAGATTACTCTCCTGTCCTTGTATTTAATTCCTGCTTCTTTCAGTATTTGGAACATTGGTGCCCAACGAAACACGCCAAAAGACTTTTCTAGGTCTATGGAGGCCACAAGTGTGTATTTGCTCTTTCTAAGTCGTTTTTCCATTATATTCTCGAGAGAATAGCTTCACGTATTCCTCTTCCTTTTATAAATCTAAATTGATCATTGGATAAAAGTGCTTCAATTTTAGGTTCAACTCTATTCAGTATGTTCAACTCTCTTCAGGCTTAGGTTGCGGTGTTGTTCACATCTTTTCGTCGAGTTCATTTTCGGCAGGGGGACAATGATGCATTTTTTACAATCATCTGGAATTTTTCTGTTTCGTACATTGTCTGAATAAGATGGCAGAGGGGGGTCTGAGGTCTGTTCACCTGCTGCTTTGATCAGTTCTGCATTCAGGTTGTCGATGCCTGGGGATTAGTTTTGTAACTGAGAAGTTGAATTCGAATCTCATAATTGGGTGACCTCGGTAGCAATAGAGCAGTTGCATGTTAGTTACACCCTCACCCTCTCATTTTAATACTTACGGATCATTGTAAGAGATTCATTGCCATCGCATAGTCTCAGTTATGTCTCCCCCCAGTATCCAAAGGCCGTCGAAACCGGAGGCCGTCCCGTAGGAGATGCTGCATCTGTTTGCTCGAACTAAGGCATAGCGGCCATTTGTCCCGACGGACAGCTTTTTTCTTTCGGTTAGATAAAATGAGTCCGGCACTACTTTGAAAGCGGTTTGACTGGATTAGAATTCACCCACCCTAGCTATAGGCGCAAATACTGCAGATCCATACCGCAAATACGGCGTTAAGATAAAGGCGACAGATGAAGTTAAGTATCTGGGAGTTACGATAACCTCAAACCTATCGTGGGGAACACATATAAGAAATATTTGTGGCAGAGCTCTGAAGAAGCTAGGATTCGTCAAGCGTATTGTGGGAGGATTCTCAGATTAAAAAGTAAAAGAGAGGTGCTATTTCGCACTCGTCCGGCCACACCTTGAATATGCAGCAAGCATATGGGATCCGGTGCAGAAAGAATTAATTCGGGAACTTAATAAAATACAAAGGAAAGCTGCGCGATTCGTCAAAAACTGTTACGGGCGTACAGACAGCGTTACGCAGATGTTAAACGAATTAGGCTGGGAGCCGCTAGAGACTCGGAGGCTGCGCGCTAGGCTTAGATTACTTGAGCAATTGAGAATAGATATCTTTCAGAGCGACACGGAGAACATCATATTAGAACCCCACTATATTTCCAGGTCCGACAGAAACGATAAATTAAGAGAGATATTTTGCCGAACGGATAGGTATGGGAATTCGTTTTTCCCCCGAACAATAAGGGACTTTAATAAATGCAAGGCGTAATTTCATAGAGCGTTTCCTTTTTATATGTAAACGGCTGGTGTCCTAACACCCCCCGCCACACGCCTATTGAGGCGGCTTGCGGGGTAGTATGTAGATGTAGATGTAGATGTAGATCCAAAAATTGCGATATTTGGACTATTATGTTGGTTTATATATATTTCCACCAATATTTAAATCTAAGAGGCATTATTTTTTTATTAATTTTTGACTCTATTGTGACTATATTCAGGGTCTTCTCATTCCTTAAAAATGTTGGTTATTTCATCATATGCTCCGTGCTTATATAGTATGCAATACAAAATCAATAGGGAAATAATATTTAAATTAAACGTTCTTACCAATAACTTCGCTCTATATTCTATTGAGCAGTCAAACTACCTGTGAATTCTGGTAAATCACCTAACAATTCTCTTCCTACAGATTTTACAGACTTATTCGTCTATAGCTTGTTATAAAGTCAGCATTAAATATTTAAACGTGATTTCAGTAGTATTTAAAATTAAACGTTCATTATTAGATAGATTAAAATCTTAAATTATGACTGCTGTTACGTAATCCTATTGAATTATGTTGCTGAACCAAAGGAAAGTATACCTGCTCTAGTGCAAAATTTACTGTAGTTCGTAAAATTATTTAATACAGAAAAAGCGCTTTACCTTGTTAAAACAATATTTTCTGCTACTCACTGCATTCTGCGAGATATTTCATAAAATTTAATAATATCAGCCGACATGTAGAAAGGTTTTATATATGTAACCCGTAGTTATGACCTTTGGTCAATAATATTCCAGTAAACCTATTTTCCTCCATCTGTAACTCAATATCTACTTAGATACCACATAGAGAATGGTTAATAAGGTTATATAAATTATCGTAAAACAGAGCCAAATCCATTTCCAATTTTATTTTCAAGATAAATAACAGAAAAAGTGAAACGATTTTCCAAAGTGCAGGCGATACGGAAATATTCCTTTATCACACCTAGTTAATGAATAGGAATAAACTCGGGTAAATCTTGACGCATTCACCAAGTTTGGCTTCTGAAACAGTATTCTAACGTTACACTTCTCTTTTTTCATTGATGCGATCTTTTCATAATGATATATGCACAGATAAATTATGGGCATAGATTAATTTGCATGAAGCTTTTTGACATTAATTGTAGCATCTACCAAATCTACTTTATAAATAGTGAGTTGTATTGTTTATTTCGCAGCAAATAGGCCTCAACTGCTCCACAACTGAATTTTTCATGCATGTGAATGGTGCTCGATATGTGATGAACGTATAGGCTTAACTCTGCTAATTTTGGTCCCGAATTGTCATTGGCTCACGAAGCTCTTCCCGATAAATGAAAATTTGCCGACTTCAGTACGTGGCGCTATTTACTTCCCCCTTCCCTCTAACGCGAGGAGAGAGAGAGCCCATCCCATTCTTTTAGCCTCCCACTCACCTCTTTTCTCCGCCTTTAGCCTCCACCCGGCTCTCTCTCTCTCTCGAACGCCTCTCTTACCCCCCGGGTCATCCTCACAATCCCTTTTTCCCTTAGGACCTCTCCAATTCCAATGCATTAGCGCATATTTACCGGGTAGTTTGTTTGCTTGTACTAAAATTAAACACTGTTTCCGTACGCCTTAATGCTTGACTTTCTCCCCCTGAATTCTCTCAGGGATAGCATCCCTTGCATTTGAAATCAATACGGCTCATATTAATAAATTGGTTGGGCCAAAAGCGTGAACCTATATCTTTACCGATGTTTTAATACAAAATATTTATTAATCTTACTTAGTAGAATTTTGGATTACCATAAAATAAAGTATTTTGCAATAAATTTGGCGATTTTTATGATAAACAAACGCCCATGTGATGAAGCTACCACTCATATGTAGTTTTTAATCTTTCTATTTCCGTTTCTATTATTAAAACAATATGAGTTTGCATATAAACGTAGGCCGATATTTTAGCATAAATTTAAATACACAGTATTTCTGACGCCACGCAATGCCTATCATCCTTCAAATGCCCCTTAGCAGTTTCAAGGGAAATATTTAATCCTTACCGTTTTTATAATAATCATGGTGCTATAGGATAAGAGAGTTATGTGGAACAAATATTTTTATTTGAAGATAGTGCATTCAAGGTTGAGGCAAGAAAGTAGATGCTGCGTAAACATATCGCCTTTACTCTTAACACTCAACATATTGTCAATTAACTTGCTACAATCTTTTCTATCACACAACTCTCAATTAAAAAGGGATTCATTTTATAGCTTTCCAAAGAATGCATTATTAATTTAAAAGTGGCGGTAATAAGTGCTTTAAAAAGTAAATTTTAATGCTGAAAAATAGGCAATAAACACCATTTTAAGATAAATGACTAATTAGCTATCACCCCTGATATAAAGTAATTTTAACCTATGGTTTCATAAACTGGGATAAACTGCCCAAAATTAGGAAACTGCTTGTTACTGAATGTCATTAAATGCTTGGTTTTAGGTGCCGAATAGGGGATTTCATGTGATATATGGCAAATAAAGTTTTGCCTTCATCGAATGTCTTATCTAAGACTAGAGACACTGTACTGCGCAATTAGTGATGAATGAAGTGTTGAATTTTATATTGCAATTTATAAATTGACAACAATAGGTTACAAAGTTACTAGTTACGAAAAAAATAAATTAAAATATTAATTTGGAGGTTAATACCCTGGTAGCCAGGAGCTAAATGGTGGGAGGAAAAGAATCTTGAGCTGCGGAGTTAGCAGCAAAAGGAACTGATGAGCGCATGGAAAGGTGATGGAAATTCAGAGAAAATACTAAAAGGGATAGCTGCCAATTTTTATTATTTTGCTAAAATCCATGAAGTAACATTACTCGGCAGTCGTATTTCAAATATCCTTTTTATTCCCCGTGGCAACGTCAATATGGCGTGAACTCTACTGTAAAAATGCATAGTAAAAATAGACATGAAGCGTGAAGAATAGAAATAAAAACTAAACAGAATGAGTGACACTTAATGGTGATGCATTTTCCGATGAATAGAAATACAAAAATTGCCAGCACAATGCAACTGCTGCTGCAGCTCTTGTGACTTTTCATTTAATGATAATTGAGCTAGATGATCCTCATTTCAATCAAAATTCGTCCATCATTCTCATCAACCAGCATTATAATTATATATTATGAGTATTCCAATTAAGATATATTTCTCAGTAAGGAGGAAGTTATCTACAGCTTTGTCACACGAAGTCCGTCTTAAAAATCAGCTCTTTTGTCACCTTAAGTACTTGTCATAGTTAAGATAATGACTATAAGGATAAGGCGAATTATCAAACTTCACACTTTTATGATAGAATCTCCCAGCATTTAATTATAATTATCCGCTTTATTAAGGAGTCATTAAGGTGTTATTCAATACAAGATATCCTCTTTTGATTCAGCATTATTCGATTTTCAATATAGTCGAAAAGTTAATGATATATATGTATTTGCCAAGCTGAACTACGATTACAAATTTTGTAAAATTTAACTGAGCTAAAGCAAAAAATAAAACTTGAGATATTATTTGAAAAATATTCAATGTTGGGAACAGGTATTTTTGGTCGTGACAAGAAATGTATTGTAATAGATGTAATTTTTTCCGGGATCAAAGCAATCTTAGTGGTACTGCAAATTAGAGCAACAAGAGGTGCTAGGAAATAGTCCATGAAAAGGAAGTATATTTTTAAAATAAATTTTACGAGGGATGAAAAGTGGTATGTATTAAAACAATTTATGGCCCCATTTCTTTCTGGTTGTAGTCATAAATGGTACTTAGGACGCATTAATATTCTTACCTATTTTTCATCTTGTATATTTTTCACCTCTTTCAGTTCTAGTGATGCATTCCTGTGGTGAAACATTATCCTCCACATCACCCTGAAAATCTTAGAGATATAAACTTCTCTAGTCGTCCCAGCATTACATATAATACATGAATCTCCAGCGATACATTACCTTGTCCTTCAATTGGCTTTGTTACGCTCTTCGTTCGTATAAGGTTTTGACAAAGGAGTGTGAATATATTTAGTATTTTATTTCGCGTATTGTCCTTCGTTGAGAGAGCCCTAATGCTTTGGGTGTGCTCAAAGTGTGAATTAGTGTTATTAAAGCAAAATCTCTCTATTCTTTGTTTTAATAAGTTCTTCTAACTATTAGTTTCATAAACCCTGATCTCTAAAATGCAGTGCCACTATTATTCATAAAAGAAATTTGTGGTGCCTTTGCTACGGCTATGCTCTAGGATCCTTTCAGGACACCAAGAACTAACTTTGATAAAGTCTGTGAGGGGGTCACTATGTCCAAATCTGTAGTAAGTTATCGGTAACTAACTACATGTGCAGTAAAAATTATTTTACTGATTTTGTTGCTGATTTTGGGATTGATAGTATTTTGATCAATTCGGAATAATTCGGTGGATATCATGCTTACATATGGTGCGCTGTATGTTTCTCTTCACTACAATTTTGGAGAGGGTTAAGGGTGTGTGAAATGCTGCTTTCAGAAATCTTGGTAGGCTTTGCGAAATTTTACGTGAATTAACTCCTAAGAAAGGAAGACAGCACCACTTAAAATTTGTCGGCTTAGTTGGCTCTGCGGAGGAAATCTAGAGCCAAAATTTTACGATTTTTACTAAGTAATTTGTAGACTTAATCCGGGGTAAAGCCATTGTTGGTGGCTATTGAATTTATAGTATCAAGTTCAGCTTTATATCCTACGAGCGGAAGGTACCCGTTGAAATTCAACGGGTGTGAAAAACGTTAAACTAATTTTATAGGAAAACCGCAAAGCCTGAAGAAAAACTGCATTCGTGGTCATTCGAGGAGTTCGTAAGCTATATTGTATGTTTTGTTCGTTGTAGTAGACACGCTGACCGTTTTCCAGGTGCACGGAGAGATTAGTGACTATTGGATGTCGTTAATTGCGCAGAATTTCCGTTCTTCTTTCGAGTAAGAAGCATGTAGTGACGTCATTACAATTTCTACCATCTTAAAACAGATTGAAGGTTCGAAACAGATGGGTATATATTTGAACCAGATTTAGAGCTGGTTACCCGTCCGTATGTTGGGTAAGGATGAAATTTGTGCGGATCTTAGCGTAACCCGAGAAATACCACGGGAAGATTATCATGAGATCGCTGGTGGGCACGTCTTTGAGCATCCAAGTCTAACTTTGGTTGTTTTTATTTCAAGGGCTCATTTTATCGCAAAGAAGACATTCCTTTAGCTTTAGAAGATTTATTCGAAAGGTTACTCTTTTTTCTATTAGACATGTGTATGGATATATTTTTAAGTCCAAGGAGGGGAAACACAGCGGCGAGCGAGAGTCTTGAATGGGTAACTCAATGATTGAGTGAATGTACCTAAGTTAACTGAATTTTAACACTTTTAAACATATAAAAAACTCGTGACGTTAATGATGCGGGAATTGGTCTAAAAACAGTTCGCAATCGTAATTAGAGGCAGACGGTTTCACTACGTGTACTACATCTGAGTACTAAACGATAATAAACAACGCCGTGTTTGTTGTAGCAACAGAGGCATTATTACCATTGATATTCGCTGTACGTAAATATTCTTGCACATATAATTATGTGTGAAATCAATTAATTTCCTATACATGTGTATTGTTTACAACGTAAGTGTTCTCTCATATACATGCGATGACCCTTTGAGAAAGACGTTGAAGAGAATAATTGTTGTAATTATGTTGAATTTATCGATTAACCCCTGAAGCAATCTATCATGGGGCCCTTGGGACTCTGGGCCCTTCTTATACGGATTTGCTTTCTACATACTATCATGGGCCTGCAGGAAAACGTGATATTTCAATGCTAGAGGCGTGAATATCCTTTTAAAATCAAATCTATGGTTGTCAAGGAAATATGTTATTGTTGATTTCAGAGAAAAATGTTAGATATTTCAGCTTGAAACATGAATTTCAGACAAATTCGGAGCGTAAAAGAAAATCGATTGAAGGAATTAGAAACTTCAATTATTCAGGCATCCGATAAAAATAATCCCAGCCCTATATCTTGAGTGAAAGTACTTTTAAAAAGCAAAAAAATGAAACCACTGCACCGAACCAAATGCTTAGCATGGACCACCAAGGGGGACCTTCAGGGGCCTATGGGGGTCCTGAGGGCTTTTTGATATAGCATATGTTACAACCAGATATGTCTTCAATCTGCATGCCAAATTTTAGCTCAATCGGTCCAGTAGTTTTTGCGTGATGGAGCAACAGACAGACAGGGACCATTACATTTTTATACATAATGGTAAGGATCACACCCTTAACCCTGAAAAAATAGGGATTCGGTTAATTGAACCCTACAGTGTTTGTTGTCTATCAGTGACAAACATGTGTTCCAAATTTCATCCAAATCGGCCCTGTGGTTTAGGAGGAGATGTGGAACATACATACATACATACATACATACATACATACATACATTGACTTTTATATATATAAAGATTGGCGTAAGGGGAATATTTAAACGGCGATGAATCATAGAATTTAGAGCAGCATTTTTGTGGTAAAAATGATGAAACAAATCGCTAGGTATGATGTGGTCTGTGTATGAAGGTTTCCTGTAGATGGAAAATTCATGCCTATGCCTTGTAATTGAAATCGATAAATCGAGGAAATTCAATGTTCCTGCGACATCTTTTTCCATGGTAAAGGCAATGTTAGAATGGAGGGAGTTGAATGATTAGGGAAGGAGTTCAATTGGCGGTCACTTCCAGTTAAGAATCAGATGATATCGTCTATATATTGAAGCCAGTATTTAATAATTTTAGTATAATTCATAGTGCATTGAATAGCTGTTATTCCAAGGAGTTAAGGAAGATTGCCAGAAGAGGATAAGGGGAGAACTCATTGCTAGGCCATATATTTGTTTATATTACTTTTTGTTGAAAAGAAAAGAGTTTTGTTTGGCTGCCAATTTTATCAAAGTAGTCAACACAGTCGAAACCTTTTGGGTAAGGTCAGCTCTTAAGACTAGTTCATCAGCTTTTTTCTAGGCTTCTGTGGTTGAGACACAGGCAAAATAGTTATTTATATCAAAGGAAACCAACCTTGAGTTTCGAAAAAAAAACCTTGAGTTTGTGTAGAAAAGTTCAAATATTTTTGAAATGTATATAAAAGGTTCTACAAAGTAGAGCCTGGAACTATGGATTTTATTTGGCATATTTATGTTGACTTGTTTTGATGAGCTGAGAATCTTTACTATGTTTATTCAAAATGAAAAGTGATTATTGAACGTGATAGAATTTTTCACCTAGCCTTTTTTTGGTCTTTTAACCTCTTTATATATTTTTACACACACTCTTAATCCGATACATTTGATATAAAAGAATCTAGTTTGGTTCCTAATTAAGAAACAAGTAATTTATAATATAAATTCATTATTTTTTTGTTGCCTCCCTTTAGCTAATGACTTACTGTCCATGATAAAATGTTACCTATTGTTTTTATTAACTGTTGTAACTTCTGACTGAAAATATTCGAAAAATTATTCAATGTGGATTAAGATCAAGGTAAGATTTAAACTGTCGCGACAATCAGGGTGACAGTCTAAAAATTACTTAGTGTATCTATATGTGCACCTATATGTGTGTAATAAATAAAAATCATCTGAAAATTCTATAATATGCTTGATAGGGTATTACTTTACCGTGGATACTATAGATAAAACATATTCTGGACAGTTTGAACTAGTGTCAAGCAGATTTCCTTCCTTTCCAGCAGATTTTTGGGAATAAAAACCTATCGTCGCTCAAAGGTCCATTTAATGACGCAATCATTTTTAGAATTGACTTTTAATTTGTTTAAATGCAATAAGCGTTGTCAACCCGTTTTTTCGGTCCTTATGGAACGTGAGGTGTTAGGAATTGACAATGGAAATTGAAGAAACCACGGAGTAATTCTCAAATCTTCCATCATCAGAGCTTGCATTTATGTGTCCTGCGTTTCATAAGTTTAATGACAACTACATGAACAACGAATTAGGTAGCACTTGAATTACCTTTTTGGGTCATTCATAAAATCCAGATGATAATTGTGACTGTCATTACCCGGTCCGTAGAACTTTCATGAATTGATGCGTAATTTTTCGTTATTCTATTTATTTAACTAGCTTTCAAAATTTTGCAATAAGTTATATTGATTTCTTTATAATAATGAAATTTTAAAAACTTTAAAAACAATTTTTTTATACTTTCACATGATAGGACTGTCCAGTAAAGTAACTAACGTTTTGAAATTGAAACTCAAGGGAAAGAAAATAAATTATTATACAGCTACATTTGAGTTGAAAATACTCGAATATTCGAACAGGGGTGTAAATAATGAATCAGTCTACATGCGATAAGGGATAGGAAACAGAGAAGCAGTTGGCTCATATAAAAATATAAAACAAATATATAAGGATGTGTGGCCTTTTTTCCTTCACCTCGTGCTCCAAGCTAACTTTACAAGCATGTTGCGTCTTCGTGCTCTCCAACGAAGACACTGTTTCTATTTTCTAGAGAGCAATGATTTATCCTTCCAAATATTGACTTTCAACGTCCGAATGTCGGCTCGCGCAACGCATTTTCCTAGTCATAAAATGCGAGGAGAGGTCGCCCTCTCGGATATTGCAGCCGTTCACGGGATACTCTTGCCACTTGCCACTTCGTCCATTTCGTTCGACATGCTTCACCCCCTCTCTCCCTCACTCCCGCTGAGTTGTTCCGCGATCCTTTAACGCGTCCCGCAGCAAAAACACATCGAAAGCCGCTCCTACCGTGAGCGCGGCCCGTGTAACGGCGTCACGAGGTGCATGTTCGTCTTCATCCGCCTGCCTTTCTTGCCGTCCTTGCGTCCTCCCTTTGGCCTCCCCACGGATTTCCTCGGATATCCCGCGGAATGCCCCGTGACTGATGAACATGAGGATCCTTTAATTTCTCAGAAGAGCTTCGGGGAAGCCGGGGTCGTAAAGGAAGTCTTGTCAAGTTTTCCTGAACATCAAATGTGAAATCTTTATCTATGAAGATCAGTGGAAAAAGTAACCCATCGAGAATGAAACTCATTTGCTATAAGAATGTCCAGGCAATTAATTGTGAGAGACGTCGGAATGATCAATTTACTCTGATTACTTAACTACTAACATTCAATGCCAAGTAAACTCCTTGGATAAATTTATCCGATGATACATTAGACACAGTAATTGAGGCTAAATTATCTAATTAATTAAAAAGCACATCAAACTGATAAAGTGAATATCATGGGAATTATAACAGATTTTTGGTTAGCATCTAGATATAATTTGTGAATGCCACGTATATCATTATTACTTCACAAAATTCTAATATCTCCATTTCAAATCATCTGAAAGAGTTTGGCCATTAACATACTGAAAATATTTTTAAGAATAATCTAACCATTATGACATTAAATTAAACTAGCATATATTATATTTTCTTTAAAAGCTCATGATCTGTACTTAATTAAGTTAATTAATCTGCTTACGGCCTTCCATATTGGTTGAGCAGCTCCACCACAAATTTACCTGTATGATGTGAGCGGGTTTATCTCACTGAAATCCTTTACTCTTCACCTGAACATTCTGTGTTTCCATGATAATAATTTTCTCTATTGCTCCACAATTTATCGATTAAGTAGAGTATTCGCCTGGCTTAATGTTTAATGGAATTATTATAACAATCAAAGGTAATGAGAATCTAGAAGAAGGTGAATCTAAAGGTGTAATCCTTTGCTTAATGAAGAAATAAGTTGTGCTTATTGACTAAAACGACTATGCATCATCATCAATAGTCATTCATTCGTAAAAATTGTTGACCGCAGCCCTCCCTGCACTTCTGCTCCATTTGCTTTTTTAGTTGACCTATGTATTTGTCACTCGGTCTTGACTTTTCCTTCAATTTTATCTTTCAATATATTCCATACAAAATATTTTTGCTAGTTTCTTGTGTCTCTAAGTGTTACCTATCCATCTGGACCTAGTCTTCCTGATAGTACCTTATATTAATTTCGTCTCTTCTATTCGTATGTGCACTTCCTTGTGTCGGTCTAGTCTTTCCAATTGAATCTCGGCATCCGCCTCCAGCATCAAACTATACGCCGAAAGCCTTTAATCTCTTCTGTTGCAACTTTCCTCTTGCCTCTTTGTCATATAGTGCAACATCCCAAATTAATAATATATCAGGTACAGGTATTCGTTATTGGAAATTCAATTTCCTTTGAACACAGCAGATTTTTCAGATTTTAAGTATGGTAAGCGGACGGAAACGGCTAATGTAAAAGATAATTCAAGGATATTATATGTGCAATGACGCAAATTTAAAGAATCATATCTCCAACAATGATAGGGGTAATTGCAAATACCAATTTACATTGCTTACTAGCTTTATGTATTCAAAACGTTAGATTAGCTAGTATATCCTATGCATTAACTACTGCACAGTAGCACAAAATACTCCCTTAAACGAGTTTGAAAAAACATAGCGCTGTCATTTATATAACAAAACTAGTTACACATCTTTGAAAACTCTATGATTTCTATCACATCTCTCGTCATTTTTTATAAGTACCACTTTTTAAGATAAATAATTGATTAGTACATGTTTGAAATTGTGATCACAAATCGCTATACCTAGCATTTTCAAAGCTAATGAAAATTTAATTCACAAATTCAACGAATAACAATGTTTTGAAAATCATAATATTTTCCAGCTGCTGTGTAGACATGTTTTTCATATGTCTAAGGCAAAATCCATGGCTAATATTTTCCTAAGAATGTAGCGGTTATTGAGTCTGAGGTGATATTTTCGCCAGTTGTCGCATTAGAAAGCGTCGCATATGTATTTTATAGAACACATGCTTCAAATTTAAGAATCCTAGAAAAAGGATAGTTTTCGTTGAGCCCTTCTCCGATGGCTATTAGTGTATGACAAATATAATTACTCTATAAATATCCCAACCCGACATTAGATTTTACCAAATAGTTTACTCTGCATGACTCTCACAAATATTCGTATTTGAAAAAGATTTTAAAGGATGACAAAATACTAAATGGACTTTTACTTTGATAGTAATGACTGTTCAAGATCAGCAATGAGTAGTAACTGGTGTTCATGAGTTTATTTTACAGTTTTTTACAGAATACATTCATTTTACAGTTTTTATAGTTGAGGAGAATGTTTTCGAATTTTATTTATGCCCATTTTTAAACACTTTGCTTCCGACCTCCTACTCTAATTCGTCCACGTCTAGCGGTAATGTTTTCTCCCAATTGAAAGGATTTATTTTACTTCATTCTATATATATTATAAGATACTTTCTCGATTCATTTCCCAGGAAGTAAATTGAAAAATAATTTCTTTAACACTCAACAAAAGTTAGGCTTTCATTTAATCATATTTTGTGATTTAGGCTGGCTAATTTGGGGAATATTTATACAGCAATTATTCTCTTCAGGCCACCTTATTTTTTTCTAACCCAATGTTCACTAGTTATGCAATGTACTTTTATTATTCTAATAGCTGTAATTATAATTTAGCTCAGTTACTTATTGGAATGAATTGCTATTCTTCGATGCAGTAGTATGCATTGAGAATTTACACGGCGAAACATTTCTGTGGCACCGAATGGTAACGCAATGCGTTTTCATATGTGTAACTTTACCCGAGAAGTAGTCATGCATTATTTTCTTTGGACTCCGTATAATATCGCGAAAATCTGACGGTTTTAGCCACCCTCTCATTCACCTGCTCCCGGAGGATTTATTTTACCGGCCGCGCCAGTTCTTGCGGGCGCCAGAGCCATTATTGGGAGCCCGACGCACACCCTACCGTCGTACAGTGTGCTACGCTGTATCACCATAACTCCGTTAACGGTGAAATTAATAAAGTTTGATATATTCAGTCCGAATATAATACATAAAAATTTTGTTCATAATTCAAATTCAGCAAAAAGCATTTTTTGGCGTGACCGGGATAGTTAAAATAGGTTTTAGTGACTTAAAGAGGCTGCTAAGACTCTGGACTCAAGACTTAAGTCCTCGCCATTTTTTCCAATTCTTTATTAATAATTCTGTATCAAATTATTCGATAAGTCTTGAATAAGTGCTCTTGAACCTTTGCAGTCCATTCAAGACGGAATTACAATGAAAATTGTTGGTGAATACTTGAATCGTCCTGAGCAGCCTTAAACACCATTATAGAAAGAACGTATGATTCGACTGAGATTTAAAAAAAATTTAGTTTCAAGGTTTACACACGTTTTTCATTTTGGCGAAATTTTTATTCTTACAACAAGAGCACATCATCTCAAGAGTTGTTCTTCCAAAATGAGTTTTAGTTTTCTTGCGCAGTTGACGTTATCATTCTGATTTTTAAAACGGGTATTAATTAATACATAGTGATATTTCATAATCGCATCATGAGTACCATGAGAGCCAAGGGGCTCTTAGAAAAAATTGTCGCAGCTTTAGAACGGTCAATGGCAATGATGGAGGGATGAGACTGGCATATACATTTCAGCCCTATCCCGAATTGCGTCTGAAACCTAAACTTGCCTTGTCACCATGGCAAGTTTAGGTCCCGTATAATCCGACTTAAAAGGCACACGGTCATTTAAAACACCCTAGTTTTGGCCTCAGAATAAAAATTGATTACCTTTCTTATAGGTACTCTAATTGTGTACAGTAAATCATAAAAACGATCTCTTACAGAGTACCGAAACATGGAGACACTGCATGATCCGGTACGCTATCGTGTTTATTTATAGTAACGTCTTATTGTACGATAAATATAATGCAGAGCTCAAAAAGGAGGTTACTAGGCAAGATCTGAACTTGAGATTTCCCATCCAAGACGCAGATATTGACAATATAAGACTGTTTCTTGGATTCCATAAAAAGCGTGTCCTGAAAGCCGGAAAATACGAAATCTAAAAAACAGCCCAAATTAAAGATATAATTATGCAATGAAAGAAATTGTTGTCATGTCTCACCGACATGAATACAAACATACTTGATCATCACGCTTTTCCCTTTCGTGGAAGATACTCAGTCAGAAATATTCAATTCTCAGTGATAGGCCGATGAAGTTGAGTCAATAATTTCCACAATACCGCCCACTCTTAGCATACCTCTTTTGCTACAGATACCCTCATACATTACTTCATGCACGTCTTCCCGTACTGAAGGCTCCTAATATTCCTCCTCTTAAGTATCTTTCACCAAATAACCCACTACTTTCTCCGTCTGCTCCGTCTTCTCACACCATTCACTACGATATCATATCTATGTCTGTTTCATGATGCGATTCATTAATCGACTGACTGTGCCTTAACCATTATCTCAGCATACGAAAAAGAGCGATAGCTGCTCCCTTCATTTGTCTCAATTTATAGAGCATCCAACACACATTCTTTCACAAGTCGCCCATTCCTGTTCCTATCCATCCTGCTTTTGCCGAAAAAATTCTTATGTACCCTAATTCCTCTGTATTTAACCTACTATTATGATTATACTGACATACCCAGGTGTCGCTACCATATAAAGATGACGGGAGGAGAACCCCTTGTTACACAGCAATTATCGCTTCCCTAGACTAGAACTCATTTCTTGATATGCTCCGCACATTTCCAACGACTTTCCTTCCGTAATTTGCACGCTTCTTAATCTCTTCATCAATTCTTCCAACTTTCGTAGACATTTGGTCAAGGTACTCAAAATTGTCTACTTTTTCAGTTATTTACCATTCACCGTGCATATAATGTTCACGCGTTTAAAGTTATTTCTTTCAACGACTAGGCATCTTGTTATTTAACTTATTTTTGCCCAAATCCTTTATATTCACCTCGAGTTATCCATGGCCTGGAAATAATGGAACAGATAACCTAGATAACTCCTGCTCCCTGGAATTCCAGAAGGTTGTCAGACAACAGCACAGCATCATCGGCTTAGAGTAGAACTCGCACATTTACATCTCCATCCATAACACGTACAGCATCACTACATGCATCTCTCAAATATTTTTCAGCAAAATATTTAAGAGCCACGGTAACCATACGCATCCTTTAGTTGCCCCTGATGTCTCAAGACTACGTTAGCTCTTACACTTTCATTTTTTTACTATAATTAAAGATGGTGATTTTTACCATCTATAAATGAACGATTTCCCATTATAAAATTTAGCATGCAAATTGCAATTGCAGCTCTTTGTAGCATGTGTTTTAATCATACTAATATATAAAAATGTCATGGTGTCTGTCTCTCTGTCTGTCTGTCTGTTGCTTAATCACGCAAAAGCTACTAAACCGATTGAGCTGAAATTTGGCATGTAGTGAGATAATGTATTGGGGTGCAACGTAGGCTATATTAAAATCTCTCAGGGCCTTCAAAGGTCACCCCTGGTGGTCCCTCGCGGTCCATCCTAAGCATTGGTTCGGTGCAGTGGTTTCATTTTTATTCTTTTTAAAAGTTCTTTCACTCAAGATAGAGGGCTGGGATTTTTTTATCGTATGGCTGAATAAATTAAGTTTCTAAATAATTCACTCGATTTTATTTTACGCTTCGTAATTGTCTGGTAATCAAGTTTTTTGCTGAAAAATCTCACATTTTTATCTGAACTTAACAATAGCATATTCCTTTAGAACCAGAGATTAGAGTTTCATAGGATATTCACGCCTCTGGCATTTATGTTTTCCTGCAGGCCCATGATAGCACGTAGAAAGAAAATCTGTTAAAGAAAGGCGTAGAGTCCCAAGTCCCATGATAGATTGCTTCGGGGAGTAATCGTTAAATTCAATGCATATTTACAACAAGTATACTCTTCAATGTCTATTCTTAAAGTAGCTCTCATAGGGGCACTGTATGTATATGAGAGAACACTTACGTAGTAAACGATACGCATAAAGAAATAAAACATGCAAAATATTAACGTGCAGAGAATAGTAATGGTAATAATGCCTCTGTTGCTACAACAAACACGGCGTTGTTTATTATCGTTTAATACTCACAGTCATATTGACTACACGTAGTGAAACTGTCTGCCTCTCATTACGATTGTGAACTGTTTTTAGATTAATTTCCACATCATAAAGGATAAGAGTTAATTTTATGTGTTTAAAAGTGGTGAAGTGAAGTAAACTTACATTCATTCAATCATCGAGCTGACTATTCATGACTTTCACTCGCAGCTGTGTTTCCTCTCCTTGCACTTAAAACTTTATCCATCAACATGCCTGATAGAAAAAAGAGTAACCTTTCGAATCAATTTTCTAAAGCAAAAGGAGTGTCTTCTTTGCGAGAAAATGATCCCTTGCTATAAAAACGACAAAGGTTAGACTTGGATGCTCAAAGACATGCCCACCAGCGATCTAATGTGAATCTCCCCGTGGTATTTCTCGGGTTACACTAAGAACCGCACAAATTTCATCCTAACCAAACCTACGGACGGGTAACCAGCATTAAGTCAGGTTCAAATATAGACTCATCTGTTTCGAAAATTCATCTGTTTTCAGATGTTGGTATTTAAAATGACGGTACTACATGCTTCTTATCCGAACGAAAAACGGAAATTCTGCGCAATGAAGGACATCTGTGCATGAAAGTCGGCAAGTGCACTAAGAATCACCATAGATGACTTATTTAGTAACCTAAACCAATGATTATGGCTACCTTTTTTGCCGAGGGCTCAGTCCGGGTGATGGAGGATTTATAGGTAAAATAAACATGGCTGCTGCTCCCATTACTCCTCTTGACGTTCTCATCCTTTGGATTGTACCCTACTCTCCAATCCTGATTAAGATATTCAACGCATATGTCAACTTTGAATTGCGTAACTAAATTAAGTATTCGAATGCAAATATATATATACACAAGGGAAAGGATCAAGCTGTTGTTCACTCAGAAGGCGGCTCAAGAGAACCGGAGGAGAGAGGTTAGCGTCTATCAAACTGGGTGCTATTTTGTAGTAATGAGTCTGCGTGGCCCATTTTTGGGTTTTTATGCATGAAAGAGGACCAACAGTCACTCATCTCTCCGTGCACCTGGAAAACGGTCAGCATGTCTACTACAACGAACACAATATACAAGACAAGTAACGAATTCCTCAAATGATCACGGAGACAGTATTCATAAGGCTTTGTGGTTTTCTTTTAAAATAAGTTTTATGTTTTTCACTCCCGTTGAATTTAAACGGGTGCCTTCTGCTAGTGCTCAATAATAAATAACTATAGAACAAATCACCACATTAATTATTAGGCTAAGATGACATTAAATTTACAAAGGCAAATGTTGTAGGCTTGACCTTGTGGAATTGGTCCATTACGGAATAATTATGATAACTTTGTTAACCAATTAGTGGAGTTAGCAAAGTTATTATAATTATTTCTTAACATTAAATTTAAATAACTTTAGATGCTAAATACAATGGTTTCTGTGCTTTGCGCTCGCATGACGTCGTTTTTTCTCGCACCACCTGTATTGTATCATGTTAGATACACACAAGAATCCCAGTATTTTATTACAGAAAGTTTGCAGACAGATACAATCGCAGTTCGGTAATATACGATTTTCCTTTGAATCCTACGTGTAAGGTTGTAGAATATCTTTCGAAGTTACCTGAGTTCGAACCTTCATAAGATGGATGCAACATACAAGCGAAACATACATTACACACAAGCGAAAATCTAGGAATCTCACTCAATCCGGTGTGAAATGAGACATAAGCCTCTAATGATGAACTTATCTGCGATAAGGAGGATTTCGGGTTCAATGGCCGGTCAAGGTGGATATAGTGTTCCTCTCAGGGATTTTCTAGCTTCTGTGTATTCTTCGGTTAAGGTCCTAAGGGTAATGCCGCAACTAATACACTAAAAAGAAACTCAAACGTTTGGATCGGTAGCTTACCAGATTGTTGTTCATCTGATAGACCGTCAATGAATACATGAAATTCAAAGTGTTAGGACTTCAAATGAAAGCGAATATGCTCCAAGGGTGAAGAACTAAGTAGATATGAGTTCGGGGAATATGCGGCCAGTGACTTTGGTCACAATTTCCAAAACTCCAATCCTAGAATGTTGATTTTCCCCTAATACATATATCCGTACATTTTTAGACAAAATATATTCTACGGAATTTTTTTACATCCTTCAGACAAAATGGGTTATTATTTATGAAACCCCCCTTATCTATGAAACGAGATAACTATAAAAAAGGAATATGACCGTTGCGCTGGTAAAAAGCCTTATCACAAAGGGTTTTGAATAAAGAGTAGATATTTTCTCCATTTTTATCCACTAAATACTTTAGGACCTCTATGTATAATTCTGGACGCCATTTAGTGCAAATAAACCTAGGCTGATACGCTTAGCGTGTTTCCAAAATAATATACGAAAATTAACGGAAGGAGCAGCCTTATTGAAAAAACACCTCATAATACCATATAGCAATTAGAGAAGAGATCTTTCAGGCATCCGTAGTAGGTATTCATCTGAACTCACTTGGGTCATGTTGATAACTTAATCCTTATATTCTCTCAAGACTGGATCTTTTCAGCAATGAGTTTTTGTAGAATGGTAACCGTAAAATCAAAAAAACTGTAATTCGGCGCTTTATCAGTGATATTTAAAGGATTTTACCGCAAATTTTCATAGCCTAATACTTTGCACAGTGTTGACTCGATTACTGGAAAGAAGTAATAAGGCTCAAATACGGTGACTTTTACCAAGTTATCAATTACTTTCCAAAATGTAATAAATTACAATTACAAGTATACAATAAAAGTGAGGTACGCTACCATGGAAATTAGCCACGAGCTTTGGCATGAAATACGTACAACTCTAATTTTTACCACATTAAACATTTTTTTAATAATTTTAATTTCCTAATTTCAAAAGCTGTTATTTATTTTTTTCATTTAATCCTGAACAAAATTTCATTTGTAGATCAAATATATTTTCATGAAATGTGGTAGTTATTTAAAGTATCTCAAATATTGAGCTAATTGCATAAAATGCATTATGTTGCACCAAATTAATTGGCGTAACTTGGCGTGGAACTCTCTCATACTGAAATAAAGTTAATTTAAACAAAGGTTTTACTGTAATACCTTAAGATACCCTTACGGGCGAAACCGATTTTACCGGTTGTTAATAAACTATTGTGGAACTTACATACTTAATACTTACTTTCTTTCAACCTAATTACATGCTTGGCTCATACATTTTTAGACACATCCGTTCCCATTTGAGGCAAGTTCGCTGGATCTAAATTAATCTCGAATGTTCAAAAATTTATAAACTTCCTAATAGATAACAACTTCGAAGTGTGCAGAATAAAATCAATTATTTTCAGAAAACATTTTTACATCGTGACGATTATTTATACGTAAAGATTGCTCAAAGTTATGGAGTAGACGATTGTCTTTAAAAGTGCTCTTATAAGAAGTGATTCACAGTTAAAATTACCCAGTAATTAATTGTTATAACGTGTTAATTATAGTGTCGCACTTGCCATACAATTTTGAAGACTTATACGAAATTCTAGTCACCAACCACATGAATGCATTTTAAGAAACAAAATAAATATATAGCAGAGGTGATGGCATAATTACGTTCAAATTATTAATATAATGCGATCTTAAACATTGCCTACCATAGCATCCTTTATAAAAATCTTTACTGCACAGTCTTTCGTCATGTATGCATTGTCTATTGTTTGTTGAGTCTTTGAGTATCACCTCTTGTAATTCATTGAATAGGAACTCATGCTTATTCCATTGTTATCGCTAGTTATATGATGGATATAAGCGCATATTCATGGGTTCCAAATAGCCGAAGTTTGTTAATGAATACACATTTACTTGTCAAGGCTATGGATCTGTTTTGCGCTTCAATTCTCGCAGAAATAGCTTCGTTCCGGAAAAAGGATTTCATAGCAATAGCAATAGAAAGGTCCATAGCAATTTTCAGCGTCTGCAATGCGGAGGTACGGTTCCTACAGAAACTCAGTTTGCAGAGCTTAGATATCTTTATAAATAATCTGTTGTACACATATGGATAATAATGACGCACACACACGTACACAGATGGCCTCTGTTAAGATTCACGTTAACCAATATAAATTCAATGAAATGATTATTTTTAAGTAAGAATATAGGTTTTAGTATTAAATGCCACCTTTTTAAGTGTCTCCTTTTAGCTAATTTCTAGTTGCTGCAACGAAGGCCCATGAAGTTTCTCGTTTTTGTGCGCCACCCAACATACAAATGTGATTTCGTCCAAGACTCCGCATGCTATAGCGTAATAGAAGTATTACACTTACGGCAAAAGATATGCTCTCCGATTACGCCTAATTAATCTGAATTTAACATTCATATGTATAATGAAAACATATCTCGAGGTTGATATAACAGAGAGGTACAGCCTAATCCAGAATAGCCCCTAACCCTTAGCAGGATAATCCTTCTATGATAAAATAATCGCTGATTCAAGCGGTAATGTCATACTTAATAGATGAAATTACACTTTCTGCATCATTATTGCATTTAAGTACGACAATATCGCGTTTAATTAACGATTATTGAAACTTTCATCATCAAATCTAGTCGTAATACATTGCCTTCATATTATTCAACAATATTCATTCGCTCCATAGTCCTTCAAAACCTTCCATATCTTATCTCTATTTACACTGTAACATACCGTCTCTAAGTCCACAAATCTACAATATACTATCTTCCGGGCTCTTCCTTTTTTACAATGGAATCCATTCTGATTTGTACGAACAATAAAAACTCTTCATTGCATTCCCACTTCATTTATTTCTTCATCCTTCCCGTTTTTTTATATTCTCACCGCCATTACGACCTGATTCTCTCCTTTTCCGTATCGATATTCTCGCATAGTAATTCACAAGGCTAATGCCTGCACCATTACTGACAATTCTTCAGAAGGCTCCCTCCAACAGTCCCTGACATAGCTTTCACCGCACACGATCTCGCCATTTTTTCTTTACAGGCATTCCCCTGCCCTCACCTGTCTTTAATCTTTTTATCCTTTTCCAACATAGCATTTTATTGCCTTCAAAATTGCCCTGCATTTTTCTTAGCATCATCTGCACGGATTCTTGCCTTCATCTTTCATTCGTTTAGGAAAATCTACTTTTACTTCAATGCATTATTCCGTACAATGTATGTGCTCTTAGGTACCATACTTGGCTGATTAGGTGTTTTAGGAGATGGCCGACAACGGAGGCCATTTACTCAATGGTGGGCGGATTTCTATGGGAAGGTTTATACTGGAAATCAGTAGGGTGATCAAAACCCTAATTTTATCTGAACCATTAATCTTATCTTAACGAGAGACAAAAATAAGTCCCAAGTTAAGCAAACTATCCGATTACCATCATCAGCAGTCAATAATCTGGGGAGAATAATTATTCTATCGCTGGTGATTCTGGTTCTCGGTTTCCCAAGTTTCCCAAGTTCGGCGGTGATTCTATTTTCTCAATTTCTTCCAAAAACCATAGCCTTTGTGTTTTTACCATATATCTTCAGCCAACCAATCAACAGAAGAAATATTTCACTTCTCCCAGTTTTCCTGAATATAGTTTTCAGTACTAAAGTAATTAAGCTGTTGAAAGTATAGTAAAATGAAATTGAAATCTTCTTGAGCATTTCATCACTTCATCTACATCTACATCTACATACTACCCCGCAAGCCGCCTCAATAGACGTGTGGCGGGGGGTGTTAGGACACCAGCCGTTTACATATAAAAAGGAAACGCTCTATGAAATTACGCCTTGCATTTATTAAAGTCCCTTATTGTTCGGGGGAAAAACGAATTCCCATACCTATCCGTTCGGCAAAATATCTCTCTTAATTTATCGTTTCTGTCGGACCTGGAAATATAGTGGGGTTCTAATATGATGTTCTCCGTGTCGCTCTGAAAGATATCTATTCTCAATTGCTCAAGTAATCTAAGCCTAGCGCGCAGCCTCCGAGTCTCTAGCGGCTCCCAGCCTAATTCGTTTAACATCTGCGTAACGCTGTCTGTACGCCCGTAGCAGTTTTTGACGAATCGCGCAGCTTTCCTTTGTATTTTATTAAGTTCCCGAATTAATTCTTTCTGCACCGGATCCCATATGCTTGCTGCATATTCAAGGTGTGGCCGGACGAGTGCGAAATAGCACCTCTCTTTTACTTTTTCATCTGAGAATCTTCCCACAATACGCTTGACGAATCCTAGCTTCTTCAGAGCTCTGCCACAAATATTTCTTATATGTGTTCCCCACGATAGGTTTGAGGTTATCGTAACTCCCAGATACTTAACTTCATCTGTCGCCTTTATCTTAACGCCATCCACAGCATATACACGGGGATAGTTGGACGACCTCCGCAAGAAATGTACCGCCGCACATTTGCTCACTTATTTCAACATATCCCACTCAATGTCTTTCTTAATGTTCATCAGACCTTCTTCACTCACGCATCTTAGACGCACGCAATCTACTCTCATCATCACTGCTCTGTGAGTTGATATGCCTAGCAAAATTACGATCCATGCTAGATTCTTGGTACTACTTAGCAACAGCACGAAGTTTTCTACCCTATTAGTGAACGACTTTTTCTCAAGCCCCATTCTCTTCTAAATATTTTTTTATTACGTTGCTAAATTTTGCCCAGCCCAGGTGAACAAATATTTAAAGCTTAAGTGTTTCCATTTGGATTGTTAACCTTGCTCTTTCTCTTCAGTGGAATCATATTTCTGTATTTTAACACAAATCATCGTCGTGTATTTCCGGTATTGATATTCTAATGCATTAATCTACTTAAATTCTTCGGACGACTGACAGACGCCAGGTGATTTGCAACTCAAACGAATATGACCCCGTATTCTTTCACCTACATTTCACTTTGCCTCCCTTTGCATTCCTTTGGCATTAATGTTGGAAAGCAATGACGATGTCGGGAAACCCCTTGTTACATCCCGACTCTTAGCTTCCCCCCTGATTCTCCGTATCTCATGCAGTTCAACCATTTCTTGCGCCGTCTGAGCTACCTCTCTCAAATTTATAATCACTCCCAGGTGGTGCCAATGCCATCAATGCCTCTAGTAGCATTCCCCTCTTTTCTTTGCCCATTTGTTGAAATCTGCGGAGAAATGTGAGCGCACCCTAATTTAACGATTTATCACTCAACTATCGTTCACATAACCGCAATCATATTATTGAGTACCCACCCCTTCCAAGATAAAACGTGATCTTAACTAATATTTGGTGGCAAAATGATAAATGCTCACTAGAATTAACTCCTTGACTTGATAGCGAAAGTATTGCTTGAAGGGTGATATTTGTGGAATACTACTGAACATAGCCTACATGTTTTCATTGCAGGTGAGCAGTGAGAAACTTTTGAGGGGCTTGTTGTCTTCGAGTGGGCTTGTATCTCAAGGGAACCACATCTAAGGAAGCAGCTAATATTAGTTTCAATGATAGAATGACAAGACAAGTAAGTGTAATATATATTTACAGGCCTATTCACATGTACCCAAGTAATTTCGGATATTCTCAAACAAATTCAAGTATTCTCGTAAAACTGCCGTTTAAATTGGATAAACATATTGTTGTTTTATTAACGAATTTGGCCAACGGGAACAAAAGGACAAAATGTTTCTCTTTCATGTGAAATAGAAAAACATAACATTTTACATTTAATCGTATCCATGGTAGTAATAAGCATGTGAGTAATGAAGAATTATTAACTTGAAGTTGGCGTGACAAAGCTTTCTCTTCATTTTCTTTTCAGTTGGCCATTTTATTCAAATGAATTTCCTTACTTACCCATATTTATCTCTATGTATCCCATCCTTCCAAGTATTCCTATTCATTTAATCATTTACCATTGAGCTCTAGGATAACCCATGAAATAAGCTACCCATGTTCTATGTGCTGCTGCTTCACAGTCATCCAAAAGAAAATATGCCACTTATTATGAAATTACTTGAAGGAAACGAATATATTTTTTATTTTCGATGACGACTACAGCAGCCAAAAGTGGAATGCTTACAATGGAGAAAAACTCCCTAGTAAATCTAGACTTGAACCCAAATCCATCAATATCGCGCTGAGACTTTTAGCCAGTTAACTTACCGATGCGTCTTCCACTAAATTTGCATTCCCACTAGAAGTATTTTTCCATTCAGATCTGTAAGTATAGTGAAATACGAGCAATATGGCCGAAAAAATTGACCTCATCATCATCGCCATCAGCAATCCTTCATTATTTTATATAAATGTTTGTTTAAACATTTGTTATTATCATTGCTTTCATTTCATTGGTTTCATCTGATTACTTAATCTTATCTTCCGTACTGATACTTTTCTAATTGCATGGCTACGTTGAATATGAAAGTTAGAATCCAAAATAGAACGGTTGTTAAAAGTGGTGTTTTTTACACTCACAACAGGCTTGTAACCGATTTATAAGTCCTAGTTTCTTCATCTGCCCTGTGATGTAAGGGCATGTAAACGCAAAGAAATAATAATGCGTCAAATAACGTTGCTCCTGGTGTCTTTTTATAAATAAGAATAAAAAACGGATGCGTTAGAGAAACATTATAAATCACTAGGAATTATTTACGAAGAAGCTATTTTCTTTAGGCCTCATCAATTAATAATTAATGGTAATAATTATACTTATATAGTGTGATCAAAAATGTAATGTACGCTGGCTTATATTTTCTTAAAGCTATTCATTATCAGAGGTTTTCTTCCGATTTATAGTTTCTAGGAAGCCTCTTTTTCCTCAACAATCGTGTGTAATTTCACAGTAAATGATTTTTTACTATAGTTTTTTTAGTTCCATTTGCCTGCAAAACTTTTACGATAGTAATCACCATAATATATTTAAAACTATAAGCAGATTACCAATAAATACTTCATATACGCAATCATCCAAAAGCTCATATTGTGTCCTCCATTTTTACATTTATCCAGGATCTGGATATTTTCACTTTTCACTTCTTCTAGGCTAATATTCGATCCTTGCCTCACTTAATAATCTAGTACCGCAGTTAGAAGTCAGCACAATGTGTGTTTGGCCTTCAGTGACCATTGAACAATCTGTGAATGCAATTAACTCTCAACTCCTCACCTGTTCCCACTTTTAGTGCAAGCTCTTACCGCATCTTACTTAGCTTATCTTTGGCGTGCTGACGATTTACAGCCCCGTAGACTCAACCTTTATCATTTCCTTAGCACACCTGATTGTATTTACGGATTCCTCTGCCTATGTCACAAACATTATGTTTCCGTTTGCACTGACATTTCGGGTCGTCATCTTATTATTTAAACAGAAATTCAGTCAAATCGTGTTATTATTCGTCTGTGAAATCAATCACGAAGTTTGCCAAGTAACAACAGTTTTCATTTTTTCGCTAACCCGACGTTTCTATTTCCTTAGCTTTAGAAGACATCCCAGAGTAGTTTTATACTCAACACACTTGATTTAATCTTTCCACTTCCAAAAATTTATGTCTGTGATTCTCCTATGCTGTTTATCAAGGCACCATTTATTGAAATTAGGCCTTGGTGAGTTTTCCCTTCTTGAACGCTAGCATGAATGGTAAAATTCCCTAATTATTCTTTATCAAAATTCTTGTAGTGAATTAACGGTGAAAACACCGCTTATTTTTCTTCCTAATCTTTTCAATAACACCTGATTGTAGCCACAATTAAATATGCAGTTTGCCGAATCGTTGTGTATGGAGTTGTGCTGCATCTTTTAATTTTCCCCTGAACCAGGGTTTCTTTTACTTTTTCTTACTAATTACTAGGTTCCCCTTCTATTTCACCTAAAACTTTTGCCTACCGTAAATCTAAAGTGGTATTTTTTCCTACATTTAATTCAGGACATTTCCCTACAAACCAAACTTCCTAACCCTCCTCCATTTCATCAATCTGGCAGTTTCTAAAGCAGTTTCACATATCCACTGTTTACTTCTTTCCCACTAATTATCGACCATATCCTATATCGACCTTCTCCCAAAACCATATCAAATGGACTGTGATGCTGCTTTTCTTTCATTAAGGTATTGTAGTTAAATGGTTTTTCGAAACGGAATCCGCCGATTTTTTCCCTTACGCGTAAATTTAAGGAGATATTTCTCATGCTAATGAAAAGTTATTCTTGTGTCATGGTCATTCTTTTCAAACTGTATGATCTCATCTCTGCAAGGGTTAAGTTAATTGTTTTTGCACATACATTAGTGGTGAATTCATAAATCTTGAATAGCATGAATTTCTATTTTTTTTTAACTCTTACATCTTATATTAATCCAGTCATGCCGGTATTGAAACTCTTGCCTGGTATGGCTAATTTTACTCCTGATATTTCGCTATAGTTATTAATACAAATTTACATGGCCTCTATTCAACCAAATCTTATTTTCCAATCAATTTTTCGTACCATATTGTAAGTACTATTCATTTTGAATAAGTGAGAGTAGGTCTTTAGGGAGTATTATGTCAATCTAGGTTTGCTCCGTACGAGATATAGGATGAAATTGTAGCTCTTTTGCTGCACTATAAAAGCATTGAACTTAGATCAGAAGACAAGCAAAATAGAATAGAAAAAGATAGCATGCCTTTTCAGCAGCCTCGCAAATTCAAAGCACAGAAGAGGAATTAAAATGTCTTAAATATTTAACAAGTGGAAATATATGACTATATATTTCCACTTTGACACAATATGACTTTTCTTACTAATTACTAGGTTCCCCTTCTATTTCACCTAAAACTTTTGCCTACCGTAAATCTAAAGTGGTATTTTTTCCTACATTTAATTCAGGACATTTCCCTACAAACCAAACTTCCTAACCCTCCTCCATTTCATCAATCTGGCAGTTTCTAAAGCAGTTTCACATATCCACTGTTTACTTCTTTCCCACTAATTATCGACCATATCCTATATCGACCTTCTCCCAAAACCATATCAAATGGACTGTGATGCTGCTTTTCTTTCATTAAGGTATTGTAGTTAAATGGTTTTTCGAAACGGAATCCGCCGATTTTTTCCCTTACGCGTAAATTTAAGGAGATATTTCTCATGCTAATGAAAAGTTATTCTTGTGTCATGGTCATTCTTTTCAAACTGTATGATCTCATCTCTGCAAGGGTTAAGTTAATTGTTTTTGCACATACATTAGTGGTGAATTCATAAATCTTGAATAGCATGAATTTCTATTTTTTTTTAACTCTTACATCTTATATTAATCCAGTCATGCCGGTATTGAAACTCTTGCCTGGTATGGCTAATTTTACTCCTGATATTTCGCTATAGTTATTAATACAAATTTACATGGCCTCTATTCAACCAAATCTTATTTTCCAATCAATTTTTCGTACCATATTGTAAGTACTATTCATTTTGAATAAGTGAGAGTAGGTCTTTAGGGAGTATTATGTCAATCTAGGTTTGCTCCGTACGAGATATAGGATGAAATTGTAGCTCTTTTGCTGCACTATAAAAGCATTGAACTTAGATCAGAAGACAAGCAAAATAGAATAGAAAAAGATAGCATGCCTTTTCAGCAGCCTCGCAAATTCAAAGCACAGAAGAGGAATTAAAATGTCTTAAATATTTAACAAGTGGAAATGTATGACTATATTCAATAAATTCAAACGCAAAAGTGATGCCAAGAAAATCGCCTTTTTAATATATTCTTTATTTAATCTATTTGATTCTCATTTTAATATCCAAGCAATCATGGAAGAGGAAGGAAATAACGGGTTTTGCATGGGATGAAACTAGCACATTTACACATAAGGTGTGCAAACAAATGTCACACAACCTTATTGTTGACATTGATTTGGCCGTCTTATACCGACTAATCTCGAAGCTATAGCTATCCTAAACAATTAACGAGTCCTCAGGCCCAAAGAAGAAATTTTTTCAAGTGCCTAAGGGGATAGACAAAAGAAATTTCATAGTTTCAAGGGGCTTTTCATTACCATGGTGGTGCCAATGCATCTGGGATATCACGGGTGGAAGGCATTGAGAGCATTTGTAGGACTGCATTATAGAAACTGAGACGCATCAAGAGATGAATTTGAAGTACCTCGAGCCACAATAAAAGTCACACCATGAATGCATTGCAAGCATTTAGGATCCAGCGAAGAGTATTATTATAAACCGTAAAGAAACTCTGAATACAAGGGAAAGCCATGATTCTCACCAAAAACTGCCAGAAGCCAAGAGAAAGTATCGAACTATTAAAAAGATAACTGGGTTTGGAGCTAACGCTATGAACTAGAGTGTATCACTGAAAGCTAATATACCCGAAAAATTCACTATTTCATGAAAAATGTTGAGTATGATTTCATCCTGATAATATTAACATTCGTTAATTCGCTAGCATTCGTTTTAACATGAAAGCTTTATAACTGGGAAAAACTTTTTAGCCGCGAGAGAGTTGTTAGCAAATGCCGATGTTGTCATAACCTGAACTGAAACTATCCTGAAACAATTTCCGTGTTCGTCCATCTAAAATTTCATCCACCCTTCAATTTCTGCCAAAACTATAGACTTTGATGATTTTGAAATGTTTCCTACACATTTCCAGCCCCTAATTCGTATTAATCATTTTTCTAAGACAATAAATGTTTGCTGCGTTCCATTTTGGAGAATAAAAATTAATTTTTGTTTTAGGTTCTACGTAGATAACCTATCAAGAGATACTTCTTAATACCTAGCTACTATGGCTGCCATGCCCTTTATCCCCTGATTTGAGCCTTGACATTGATTTTTTGTAAAATTCTGCACTTGAGTTTCTAAAACTTTTGCTTTCGAGAAAACGCTTCAAATTCCTTTCGCAAAAAAGCTTTCAATACTCGCAGTATTTTTCCGTCATCAAAGGGATAGAAAGACTAAGTATGGGATTGTTTTGGAAGATGTGTAAATTCAAACGAATTCATTCTCCTTATTTCCATTATGAACCACTCCATTTTCTGGTCGCTAGAAATACTAAAACACTTCAGGAACCCCAAAAAATCAACCTGCCCTCCAACACAATGCCACTCACTCCACTCACCTATCCGTTGCTATTTCAGCTCTAACTATAACCGTATTCCACAGACTATTTGCTAAATGTTTTTACACACCTTCGGTCTTAGCGAACTACGAAGCAGTAGAGACATTTTCGCCGACTCACTGTGAATTCCATAAGTTTTAGGTACATATTCCTAAATAGCTCAATAGTTTCTGGTAATGTCACTTAAACTAGAAATACCGGCGTAAAGTTCATTGTCAAATGAATTCCTGTTCAATAAATTCTAAGCCACATGTCAATCAGAAAACAATGCGAGTTAATTGAGAGTCTATATTTAAGTGGTTTATTATTTAAATCATTAAATTATTATACTGATATACCTATTATATTTGATTTGTTTCTAGTTTAGATATCTGAGAGGGAAGTTGACACTTAAAATTCAATAATTTTCTTCCAAATGACGTTCTTATGTGTATCAAAGAAATTAAAATAAAAAAATTTAAGTCGCATTGCATTTTAAAATAGACCAGGCAAAATAGTCTTGTAATTTCATCAGTTTGAGTACATCACTGGGCTAATACGCATGCATTTCTTTCTAAAATATATGCAATTCTTTTTTCTTAACCTTTGATATACCCTTTATTATTTTCTTTATCTTCTAGTAATCACACCATTTTTGTTTATGCATATATGTTACTTCCATAGAGTTTGCGTATACAAAGTAGTATCACTATATAAAAATGCGACAGCGGTAAAGCGCTGCGATTTTTGCGCAGGGGTAAAACTTTTTCCCTATATGTATATCATTAACAATATAATAGCTAAAGAGAACTAATTTCATTCGAAAGAGATAACTGTTCTTTTATTATATTTACCTATGCCTAAATCGTTGTATGTAATAACCTCGAATTACTAAGAACTGAATGCAAGATTGAGTTCAAGGAATTACTACCATTTGAAAAATACTAATGCTTTTTAACTACCTTTTTTAAAAAGATTTAATTTGTGCTTTTTTCTAGAATATTCTTTGAAACTCTGGCTGCATCTCCATTTCTTATGACCGTCTCCCTGTTGCCCTCAGTCCCTGCCCATGTCTGCCATTTAGAAATATTTGGCCGCGGGTGAAATTCACCCAAAACCGATACGGCGATCTGACGTCACTCTATCAACATCCAATTAATCAAGATGAGTTAAATGGAAACGTTTGATGGGGTGGTTTTCTTCGAAGGTGTTTTTTTTAGAGCAGCGTAATCGGTTCTTGGCAATGCAAATGATTTCTCGGGTGAGTGCTGGGAAACACATCGCACGGTGAAGACCGCGGATCCCTTGCAGAAAGGATAAAACAAGACCTTTTTGATAAAGCGAAGGGAGACAAATTAGAATTGGCTTGATTAACTGGGATCGATGAGGTCTGGCGAAGAAATTGCGCTAACGAGTCTACTACCAGGGAAATTTCAGAATCATCGGCTCAGATGAATGGTAACCCCTGGTTACACGGTTGTGATGAAAACGCCGGGTGATTTTATGATATGAAGCTCATGAATTAACTTCCGACCGCAGTAAATAGGACCTTTATATATTTTGGGCAAATATATTTATTCCAATGTTAAGTCAAGAAAAAGTAAACCATTCCACGCAAAAATATATTTTTTTGTTCCAGCTGTGGTTATTTTTCTATATGTCTTAGTTCCTGTGCAGGGAGATAACAGATACGTATTTTTCGGCTATAACAATCTTTTTTTCTAATGTAATGTATAAAAAGGTCAAGCGATATGAAACCTCATATACGGTTAATGGGGAAGGTGGGTTATTTAAATATATTTTACCGGTATTAGTCGACCAGTCACAGTCGAGTGTTTAACATCGGCAATGTTGAATACATGTAAGTCGAAAGTGTTTGTTTTTATGACAAGCCAGTGAGAGTTACCTGCATAGCCTTTGGGAATACGTGTTATCTTTGTTTCTGTTGAGAAAAATTCATATATAGTCCGAATGACGCATACAGACCTCAAAGTCTCCTTTAGAACAACAAAATTTTATCAAGTCATTGCTCGGTTTTATAAAGCCTGAGTAACATTAATTGAGAATGGGTTGCCTTTACGTTAACTTTATTTAATGGAGGGCTATACATATGCTATGCACTGTCAGTTAGATGACGTGATCTTTTCAATGAATGAAATATATGTTAAGTGTATGTAAAAGAAATGTAAAAATGTATTGATCAGCGTAGGTTTTCATTCGGACCAAATATTTAACCAGATCAATCAACCATGTTTAATCAATTTGGTATTATATGTACAAATATTACTCTCTCACTCCGTGGCTCTACATCCCTTGGTGGGCCTTGGCCTCTTCCTCAATTTGCTTCCATTCATGTTTTCCTGCAACTCTTCTTCTCCATCCTTCAGTGTGCATTATCTGCAGATCATTGATGACATTATCACTCCATCTTAGCCTAGGTCTTCCCCTTTTCCTTGCATGATGTTATTTTTCCCTTAACATCCATTCTAGGCACCATTTATTCTGTCATTCACTCCACCTGTCCCAGACATTATATCCTCCGAGGTTTCGCATATCTAACTATGTACTGGCCTTCAATTAAATTGTGTAGCCTTATTCTAGCCTAGCCTTGCCATTGTACCTTATTATCCATTCGTTGTTTTCTTTCACAGGTCCATATATTTTCCTTAGTATCCATCTCTCAAACACTCTAAGGTCACTCTCATCCAGCCCTTTCATGGTCCATGTTTGTTATCCACTGGTCGGACAAGGGTCTTATATATTTTGAGCATTGTTCTTCTTGTGTTAAGCTGGTTTCTGAACATATATTTCTTCGCATAACAAAATCGATTGCCTGTCTGTATTTTTTCCTTTATTTCTTTACTTATATCGTTATAATTGGATAACATTACCCCCAGGTATCGCAAATGTTGCAGAATGATTAAAACTGTGATTTGAAGATGCGGATAGTAATACATGACAAGGATAGGATGAACAAAACATCTAAAGAAATATTTCAAATTTTGTCACTACTGTGGATGTGACTTCGTATCGGTTACTGAAGCCCATTTCAGAAGAAGTTTTTAGTAATTTAAGAGCAATATTTATTAATTTCCCAAACATGATCCCAAGGTTTTCGCGAAAGAAGAACGCCCGAGAGCTTTCTCTCTCCTCGAAAATTACCAGCATTAGTTACCGAGATTAAGGGATTTCCGAAATGTTATGCCATATAGAGTTCACTTATTTCATCATCCCTAAGTATTTATCGGTGTTTTATAACAGGGCTATTTTTCGGTGACACTCTTAATTGTGTTGACCGACAAGGACAATTCATTCCCTAAGACTAACGTATCACGTCCCTAAAAGAGTCCCCTCTTCTTCTTCTTCTTAAGTTGTCAACCCTGAAGTTGGTCTGCAGCAGCTCGTCACTCCGATATACGTTCTGCTTTCATTTTTATCTCTTCATATGAGGTGAAACCCATATCGCTCATGATTTGCTCTATGTAGGACAGTCTTGGTCTTCTTCGACGGTTTCTTCCTTCAATCATTACTTCTATTAATGTTCTAATTGTATGATTACGACATAGGATGTGCTTATGTTCTCAGTTGATGATATTAATTTGTCTCTTATTTTTAATGCTAATCCATAATGTCTCTATTGTTCTTTTAAACACTTCTTTATTAGTTACTCTTTCTATCCAGCTGACTTTCAGCATCCTACGGTAGCACCAGGATTCAAATGATTCCAGTCTTCTTTCCTCTTGTCTCCCATCAGTCCATGTCTCGCATCCAATATAAAACAACACTCCGAGCATATGCTTTCATGAATCTCTTCCTTGTGTTTAGATCAATGTTTCTATTGATCGTTCTCGAATGTTTTTGTTTGAGTTAAAGGCGACCTTGACTTGGTGAATGCTACTTATTACTTACCTTTTACATTTACCACATTTTGTTATTTTGCATCCTAAATAGGTACATTCTTGAATTCTTTCCAGTTGTTCTGCTCTCGTCAGGATATTTATTATTTGTTCCTGGGCTTGATCTGTGCTGCATGTTATTACTTTGGTTTTCTTGCTATTTATTTTCATATTGTATTTCTCCCTCAGAATTAGGTCCATTCCATTTACAATGTTTTCTAAGTCTTCCGCTGTATCTGTGATTACAGCAATGTCATCAGCATATCTTATCATGTCAATTTTCCTTCCATTCACTTTGACTCCCACCTCCAGTGTTTCTCTCAATTCATTTATAGCTTCTTGAATGTATGCATTAAACAATATAGGAGAGAGTCTCACTCCTTTTCTAATGCTTGCTTTCTCTATGTTATTTTGACCCCTGATCACTGCCAACTCGTCCTTGTATAGGCTGAAAATCACTTTGCTATCCTTAAATTTTAATTCCGATTTCTTCAGTATTTTACACATCACATGCCAATGGATCATATCGAATTCCTTTTCTAGGTCAATGAATGCTAAATTAGTTGGTTTGTTTTTTCTTTTCCTCTGTCACTAGCCTTAAAGTCAATATTTCCATCTGGTTCCCATCCCTTTCTGACGCCAAGTTGCTCTTCAAATGGTAACTATTCTATTGTTTTGATAGAGTCACTTAAAGTCCATAAATGTTGCTAAACGCCATATGACATGAAATGTTTATTTATTTAGTACTACGATTAGCATTTATTTAGTATTATGAGTGTCATTACGGTTTTCATCATTGAAGAGCAACTAATAATTCTTAATATATTTGCCCAAATGTGCGTGTATTTATAAGTATACCGTCCATGTAGCTGAATCAATTAATTATAATTTGATTCAACTTTGCTCTCTTTTAGAATAGTCTACTCTTTCTAGGGCAAGTCATCCGCTATAAATGCCATAAATGGTGTTGACTAAGACTATTTAATAATCCCCTATATTTGATATAGAAACCTATTGTATAAGCATTTATCATGAAGAAATTATACAAATTAAGTGCTAAACTACTGGATAGAACCACTAGATATCCAGGGAGCGCAGTTTTCGCTTGCCAAGCTGAGTGCATGGAGCAGGTGAAAGACCTGGTGAACGTTTTAGCCTAGAGAAAACACTGGCCATATTCCTAATAACGAATCAACTCTTGCATCACTCACAGGCATTTCCGTAAAAATGGGGCCATTTTATCAATGCTACAAACAATGGCGGTTAAGTTATTGTTTGTGTTAATGCCTTGAATACAATAATTAACTAGCATTTTATTCGAGTATTAGCATTCCTCATCTGTCCCATGATTCAGTAAAAGACAAGCATTTGATATAACTACAACTCTCTGGGTGTAGAGTGGCTATGTTAAGCTAAGCATCAAATTAAGCGAGGGAAGCAAGATAAACTTTCGGGCCACGAATCATGTGTGCTTACTTGAGGTCCAGACGAGAATTTGTCAAACGGCTCAATAAATTAGCTTTACACATAAATAAAATTATTCCAAGCGTAAATTCATTAACAACTCTCCAATTCAGTTGGTCTGTTTAATCTTGTTAAACTATTCTGCTCAGTCAGGAATCTAGGACAGTTTTGCCGATTATTTAAATCGCACCGGAAATCATAATGCAGGAATTTATTGTTTAGATAAGCAAATTAACAAGTTGCATCATGTAATTACTAGCTAAAGTTGTGCATATATCAGCTCACAGTGCTCGTTAATACTCTTCCTGAGAAATACTCAAGTGTCGTGTTTTGTACAAAATTGTTAGAAATATCCATTGTGTAGAAAAACTTTGGTAACTAATATTACCTACCTCTCTGTCTGTTATTCTATACATCATTATCGGATCGCTTGCTTATCCTTAATTTTTTATCAAAAATTCATCTCAAGTATTTAGGCTACCAATGTTATATGGCACATATGTATGACTACATCATTCGTTTTTGTCTGAAACCGACTTTATTCGCCAGCACTTCCTGCGGAGAATAGTCGTGATGGTATAAAATCATATGAATTGAAGGGAGATTATTATTAATAAGGGAGAAAATTAATGCTCTTCTACCAACAACAAAGTTTAAAAGCAGGTTAAAGATTAATTTTCTGAAAATCTTCTTCTTAAATTATATTCATAATGTCTAGGAATAAATTGTATCTAATATTGGTAGGTAGATATTTTGTTGATGCATCATGGAAACGCAACTTTTACTGAAATAGATGATTTTTTACCCGATAGAATCTTTGTTGTATTCAATCCTGCTTTTTTGTTCTTCTTTTCATGAAATAAAATATGTGTATATATCACGTCTTGTATCCAAATTTAATTGTTAATGGCATCACATTCTTTTACCGATAGAGCTAACAATTATAAGTCAATCTACAATATTTCTGTACCATCCTCTTCTTTAGTCTTCCAATTGCTAATAACATTATACTCCTGATCGTATTTCTATTGTAATTACTTGTCTATTAAGTTTCGGTACACAAAATCATTCTATTAAAATTTACTGGGTAGGTGACGGCCCAGAATTAATTTTGCTAATGCAAAACTACATTATAAAGTGGAAAAAACATAGCTTAGGTATAATAAGTAGACAAAGACATTTTTCAAACGCAATTGTTTCACTACTTTCATGATTTGCATGCATCCTAGTTTCGACCAGGAATTACTATTCTAGTTTTCTAACGTTTATCGAGAGGTATTTTTTTAGATTACGACTCCTCTTACACATGTTTTCTTGAGGAGATACTTTTTCCTCCCTGGATAGGGGCCCATAACATATTAATTTTTGACTATCCATCCACTTCTATTTGAAAAACGTGGCAATACTATCTCAACATGTTAACCACAGTAGTAATTAAATAAAAGCAGCAATATTAATTCTCCAACGAATCAATTCATTTTTTAAATGTTCTCTTTAGTATAAGCATGCTATTTTCTTGTAACCATGCCTCCCGCATCCCATTTCTATGGCTTATAGCTTCCTTAGATATTAGTAGTTTACTCACTACAATATTTACGTATAATCTTATCTTCGATTAATGTATTGTTTGTGAATTCCACAATAACCCATTTATCCGTTTCGCCGCTATTTTTCCGTCCTGTATTTCTGTAGTAAATATCAGTTTCACTTGAATCTAAGTTTTTATTTTTACTCCTTATATCCTTTTTCATTTATCCCTGTTAAGCCTTAGGTCCTAAATTCTTAATACAGTATTTTAACTAAAGATATATGTAATCCTCTACGGTAAAACTATGTTTATCTTCCACTAAGGGTAAGGTAAAAAGCATTATCAATGGTAATGCTCTGGACACGCATTCTGAGTCATAATGCTGAATTTAGGTAAATTTTAAATTAATTTTGAGCAAGAGAGAAACCCTTTCGCAATATTAAATTCATGTGATACTTTTTTCCCTAGCACTTTAGTTGTGACGCGGAAATATTTCATTCCCTTCAATCTTCAATAATTGTTATCGATAGTCTTGGGAAAACATGTTCTACTCAGTGTTCTGTAGTATGAGCATTGCTTGATTTCGTATTTTATGTCAATGTCGAAAAAAATAATTAATGGGGGGAAAAACAAAAGCGCTCCGGGGAAAGTTGATATCTGTGCAGAAATACTGAATGCTGATGGCCATCAGTTCATCAATGGTCACACGGTTATTACAAGTATGGGGAGGAGAAACAAGACCAAAGAAATTAATAAAAGCTTTAGTTTTAACAATATTAAGTAACGTAAATGCCTTTACCAAAGCTATATCACATAAGTAGTCAGAGTATAAGATCCTCTCGAAAGAAAAGCCAATGACGTTCGTAATTCGGGAAAGTTATTACATTATACGGCTATCAAGCTGGATTAAATACCCACAAATTATCATTTAAAAGAACAGCGATAGCCATATAGATACTGGAAATGAAAATATTCTAGTTTATTATTCAAAATAAATAGTATTTTATTCTAATTTTAATAACTACTAAAACAATTCATTGAGATTAATCAAACATTTTCAGGGGTGACTTTGAGAAACCACTGCATAGTAGCAGAGTGAAAGCAAATTGCTTGCCACACTATTTTATTACAACCAGTTTAACCGACTGTGGCAACATCAGCCACTTTGATGTTTTGTAGAGGCATTATTGTACCAGAAGTATATTTTTTAAATGATAATCCATGGAATTTACCCAGAAACATAAATATATTTATTTTATAATTAGTCTACATATAGGAACTCAGTTTTGGAGGAAAATGAAATTATTTGAATCCCTGGGAAATTCATTAGGTTAAGTGTTGGAAATGTTTAGGGCAGTTTCAAAGTAGATAAAGGATTACTTCAAACAACTCAAGTGAATGAATTTCGAATGAGGACAGCCTCTGACCCCTTGTATTAAACATCGCATTGGTATTGGCACAGAAAATAGTATCAATATTGGACTTGGAATTTAACTTGGAAAAAAGTTAGCAGCTAGTTCATCTCTTCGAAGACGTAATGCAGGTAAAAGCAGTTTTCAGCAACGCAGTTTTCTTGTGCCGAGTTACGAGAAAACTTTTACTTACGTAAAAAATACTAATAAGGACAATAGTGGGATCACAAATAGAATTACAAACATGAGTTTAATAAATACTAGGATCACGAGTGCATAGATGCATTCCGTGGACTGTAATTGGCACATTTCCTAAAAAAGGATTGGCGTTCAAGATCTTACTGTTCGTAACCGCTAACGTTTCGTTAACTACTAAACTTTCGTTAAATACTAACAAACCGTTCCGTTCTGTTCCTTTACAATTGTAAAGGAAATGCGAAAAAAAAACAGAAAACAGATTGTGTATCTAGCAAATTGTAGTGCATGCATGTAGCTCTAAGTTCTAAGTTCTTGTAAGTACTGAATATTTGTATATTTTAGAAATATTTTCACGAAAGGATGTATTCTATTCCATTTTGTTTCACCGAGGAAATACCATGGCATGACTAAAAATACCATTGTGGTTATGACTCGGGGATATATTTCTATAATGTTTTAGCGTTTGGTGATAGTTTGCAAGATTTTACAGATATCTGCGTCTAAATGATTTTATTTTGAAAGAGCTACAAAACATTTGGGTTATATATGAGTAAAATATTCCTCTACAAGGAATAATAGCCCGAAAAGTCAAAGGCTTCCTTTGACTTTTCGGTATATTTTTACGCATATCAGGGCTTAACGTGATTTATTGACCATCAAACACCAATGGTTGTTTTAATTAACTGTGAAAGTTCAATGTTAGAAACACGCAGCCTTATTATGCACTTAATATTAATGCGAGGTGTTCCATTATGCAGTCGTGACGTCAAAGGCCGTCTTTGCCAGTAAACTCCGAAAAATTAATGGAGGTCCAGTAAGCTGATGAAAAATAAACGCTTCATTGAAGAAGCCGGGCCTTTGGTCAAACGACGCTCCGTGGCGAGAAATAATCCCGCAATCAACCAGCCATACCTTATGCGGCAGTCACCCAACGGTAACGCCGGCTGAGTACGAAAATGCATATCCATATTTTATGGATGCTGGAAGCGGTGCCCTTTTTGTCTCGGGCTGCATTTCCACTGAAACTCTAATAAAAATCCCATTTTCACTGGCCAATATCAGATATGTACCATCTCGTACCCTTCTCAATGAATTATTATGTTTTGAAATGTGTTTTACGAACTAACTATTATGATTATGACTCATGGTAGGCGCATTAAGTCAATTATCATTCATTTCAGTTTCAGCCTCATGTGTAAATGGAAAATGCAAAGATTTGACTACTACACCTTAGCTTCAAAAATTCCGTTATTTATTGAACGTTTTTTAAGCTAGCGAACACTGAAGCTAAAATATACCATGTAGTTAAAATATGAAAATATCACTTTTTAATTAGTCCATTTATGTGCTTACAACGGAGGCTAACAAAGTTCCATCTTTCTATACATACTAAAATTACAAGTACATGAATAAATGCATTCTTGCAAGCTTAACCAGGAAAGGCTCATCATTTTACGTTATGATCAACATGATTATATCGCTTATCTTTTTTTTTAATAGTACCTATTATTTTAGTATTAATTAGTCCATTATATTTTCTTTTGGTGCGGGTTTCTTAGAATAGTACCAGTGAAATAATTTCAATTTCTCTTTCGGAGAACATATATGCTACTTATCCGTTTTTGGCCACGTGCTAGTCCTGCGTACATATTTTTACACTAAATTTTAAAATATTTTGCATTTTTTGCTCGTTTCTCGTAAAAACCTTAAGTCCTGTAAAAACATGTGATTATTAATTAGACGTATGAGCTAATTTCAATGTCATAAAAGAACAACATCCACCATTTTGTAATGAAAGCCATAGTATAACCAATCCTTATTTGTTATAACTAGTACTGGTCGACTCTTTTTATCATAAATTGTATGATAAATTGATGCCTTTCAATTTGTATATGCATGATGCCGGGAAAATTTTTTATTAGGCAAAAGAATTAATATTCAAGCAAAACTTTGCAATTCAATAACATAGGATTAATTTCTTGCTGTAAATCATAGCTTGAAATTGAAATTTTGCGTCCAATTGCTCAGTTACGCGCGTTTGTTTTTTCTCGAAGCGTATTTTATGGAAAATGCGTTTGTTTATATTTTTATATACAGAACTACCTCAATTTTTAAGGATGTGTAAATGGAAAAAAAAATCGCAATAACTTTCTTCGCTGTCTTCAAGAGAAGTGACCTGCGGTTGGCAGGCCGGATTAAATATTATTCCAAAATTTTATAACGGAATCAATGAAAAAAGGTAAAAGTCTGCCGAAAGAAAGAAGGGAAGGAAACCTCTCGCGTAATAAATATTTAATATTTTGGCCTATCCGCTTACTAAAACAATACGGACAGCAGCGTAAACACGCAAAAAATTAATATCATAACTAATGCAGCACGATTTTAACTATCTAGTGAAGCCTCAATGCCAAAGTCAATATTCCTGTACGGCCGTACAAAATATATCCTACGTAAGCGTTTTACAAATAACGTTTCTCATACTTTCTGATTATCAAAAGAATTTAATTTTCATCTTAAATTTTTCTTCGCAAAAATATGCACCGCCCTATGGAAAATTGTCAATATCATCTTGGTTTAAAATTACGGGTTAGCATTTTAACGTTGCTTACGGCAGGAAAATATTATTTCGAGGATTTTGAACCCTTTTAATAAAAGCCTGATGTCATCTAGTATTTCCTGCCTTACTCTTATTAAAACTACGTCATCTTTTCCTCTATCTCCATTTTTTTAGCTCATTTTTTAAACTAGTCTAGATGCATAGATCAATATTTTAACCTGCACAAAAAAATTTTCTCACATCATTTGTTTAAAACTTTAAGCTTTGCTTTTTACTCAGTTGAAAAATATTCTTCTCAGGGAGTTCTTACTTATTACTGTAACTTTGGCAAATATGTTAATCGTACAAGTATTCTCGGCGTTACCTAAGTTTCGACACAAAGTCACCTTGCATCCATGAATAGTAGCTTTCATAAAGTGTGGAAAAAGTTATTCATCTGCCGCGGTCAATCATCTCAGCATGGCGCACCTTCTGTGACTTATTTCCATAAAGTGAAATTCTCCCAATAGCCATTTTTTACACATATTCCTAATACGGCCTCATTTCTATTTCACGAATAAAGGGATACTTAATTATAACCAGTGTTATTTTTCATCTTTTACTGTAAAAATGGAAAAAAGTGTACTTTGCCACAGGTTGTTATCGTGCATTGAGTGAAAATGCCTACGCCTTCGCAACTGAAAATGTTCGTTGAAATTCATGTTTTAGTTTTAAGGAAATGGAATAAGCTATAAACAAACCCTTGTATTCGTAAGTGGTCAAGAAGATGTTTAATGTCATTGAAGCACTTGAATTGACTTGGCAAAAGTTCCACCACATCAGTCATAAGGCAATACCATTAAAATAATATTTTAAGTAGATATGGTAAATGTATTATCACGTTCTTGTACGAGTAATACTTTGGAATTAATTTAAAAAACAATTCCGTATTATCTGGTGTAACTATCTCCTCGAGTCACTGTAAAATAAGTGAATTTTAACATTTATTAGTTCATTCCAAACTGATACGAAATACTGAAATAGTGGCAGCTATTCTTACGACATAATGCACCAATTATTATTGCTATTACCTGAATCCCCGCATTTTTTAACTATAGCATTGTATTTTCAGTAACTGCTTACCTAGATCCCAACATAATTCTGCAAATGTGACAAATGCTTGACCCTATGAATTCAAAAGGTGCCTTTCCCATACTTTACTATGCATGTAAATGATTTCAGTTCTATATCTTTAGGAATGGTAAGGTACTTCTCTTCCTTTACCAAAACATCTACAAAATTGAGCCTCAAGCCTCTATTATTGGCTCTCAGAATTCATCGTAATTCGTTGTTAAATGAATTATGCAAAACTTGTAGTCAGGGTATGAATTACTTCTGGATTTAGTTCGTCAGATATTTGATGAATGGAAAATGTTCAAAGTATTCGTATGATATATAGTTAAATTTATCTAGCAATTTCTTACAGAATTTTATGAAAAAAAATTGAATAAAGCAGCTAATATCTAGAAAATTTCACGTTAGAAATACAAAGCGGTCACTGGGTCATGAAATAGGCGATTTTAGCGAATGACTAGGCAAAGAAGGCAATGCAAAGAAGGTATGTAAAATAGCCAATATTAACCAATAAGAACAAGCAATAAGAATCATTTAGCTTTAGAAGAAAGATTAGATGAGAACTGCGAATAGTTTTGGAGCATGAATGTATATTTCTCAAAGGTTTGGCGTTCACAAAAATAGCACCACTAGAGATAGGCCAGTGCATTAAAACACATTTTTAACTCAATTTTAGCATCTAATTCCTTTCCATCTCCCCATTCCTTTTTATCCCTCATTATGAGTATCTCCAGAGATCTCATGATCAGTATATTCTCTCTCAGATCTCTCTCAGAGTATAACATGGGCCATTGTTTAAATTATTAAATTTCGTCTGGAGCGTAATTTATGATGGCCATCACCTTCATCAGGCCCCATCATCATATTTATCCTTGAAATGAAATTTTCAGTACTTTCTACAGCTATATTAGCCAAAAATATTGTTCCTAAAGTTTAATTTGTTGATTTATTACTTTCTCTATTGTATTCCATTTCAACTGCTATACTTTTCATCTTGTATTTTTTTCAATTATCTTATGAGACTTCTTTCTCTTTGCCAAAGCAACTTTCTTTTGTAAGAGTTATCTTCGAATTTCAATAGATTTTCGGGAAATTTCATTGCAGCTTAACTACATCTCTGTATCTACACCTAATCCACATACCTATTTAATGGAAAAATACAATTCCCAAATCTAAGCTTGCGTAGTTGTTGCAACGGTAATGACGGTGCTTGTAGAGCAAATTAATGTATAACTCCCAGCATATTTAAAAGAATAGATCCTAAAATAAATCCTTGTAATAAATTTTCTGATCGTTCAATTTCAGTAACTTAAGCTGTGATTTACTCAATCGGAAATCATGCATCATATTCTCTTCTCCAATTTTTTGGCAGATAATTTTCAAGTCCTGCATTCTCGTTTAATTACTTTAATAAATGTTAGCAATGGGCCAATTTTTCAGGTACGAAGAATGGGTCAATCTTTCTGTCCAGTTCTAAGGCTTCGCAATGTTTTCGTTCTCTGACGGCTGCGACGATTTTGCATTTCCCATTTGGGCATGAAACTCACCGCAGCAACGTAGTAAGTGATATATATTATGTCACCAATTTTTGATGAATTATGAATGAACTAACTATGAATTAATTATAAGTTATCAAAATATTTGATAGCCACTTCAGCTTTCTCAATAAGATTTTGAAAACTGCCTAATTCTTTCTCTTCACTATGATTTAAGACGCCTTTGCAAACATTACAGGCGCTAAAAGCAAATACTGTGTGGACGTTAAGTCTTTCTTCTTGTCTTCTCTTAGGTAATTGCAGCAAGAACAATATTCAATACTTTTTTATTTACATTCAGTTGCAAATAAATTAATATCATACAAAATCGGTGGTTTAGGTACTCAGAGATAATAATTAATCTCTACTATTTTTCCTTCATTTTGTCTTCTACGAGGGACATGCCATTTTTCAGTCCTTAATTATTGCCTCTCAAGTTGAAAATTTTATTTTATTATTTTTACCACTTAAAGATTCCCGTATTTTACCTTCTTTTCGTTCTTTATATCAGTTCTAGTTCTATTTCCAATTTCTATACGGGTTTATATATTGGATTTCATCCAGTTACTGTTTTTATCACTGTGACTTAGCTCTGAAAGGGTAGATTCTTTATATTTATGGTGTTATAGCGTTTGCTGTGTTTTAATCTAATGCTTTTGTAAATTTCAATTAATTAATTATTAATTAATTCAACTTCTTCCTGCTAGTTTACTTTTCTTTCATTTTAGAATTTACATTCCGTATTCTCAGTAAATCCAAAATGATTCATTTTCAAATTATATTACTGAGTGTTTTGTACATTTTATACATCATTATATGCTACGACCATATAATGTATAGCTTATGATATGCATTTTTATCACTTAAACAGGTATTTGAAATTCAGTTCACTCGAAAGAGTGATTCTCATTCCCAGTAGCTTTACAGCCTTAGGTTCAGTATCAGTTCCTTGTTCAAAGTACAGTGCTTATCTTCCAGTGCCATGGCTAACCTTTTGTACCCGTTTCCAAAATCACAAGGCATATATACTAGAATGATCATTTTGTTTCTCTCGTTTTAAGGCCAATAGTGCTTCACAGTTCTTATAGCACCGTTAATTAATGACCACATCTACCATAAAAGACTTAAACGAACAAAAACGTTAATATAAAATAATTTCACTCACAGTTAAGACGCAACTCATTCAGTCATTGATCCTCAATTTTACATAGTTTCCTCCTTCCTTACTCCAGTTTATATCATCACGTCAACCGTATCCTCGAAAAATTTATTCCTTCGATTTATTCGTCTTTTTATTGATTTTTCTTAGTTATTTAGAAACTTAGAACTTAGATTTTTTATAGTTATTTAATGCAATGAGATGCCATAAATTAATATTTATGCTCTGGGATTGATCATTTTGAATACAAACCTTAGACCTCATCTAAGGCCTTTATTTGTCATTTGAATAGTTTGTGACTGTTTTCTAATCTTTTTTGACTTCACTTTGGCTGCTGGGTGAGGTGATGACATAATTGCCTCGTGAAAAAGTTGCAACAGAAACATGCAATTTGACTCTAAAAAAATCCTTAAAACTCATGGCGGATCCAGAACGGCGAGGCCATGCACAACATAACATTTGTGGGTCGCTTCGTAGATGAAAAAAGCTCGAAAATATTGCATTTGACTCTTTTTTCCCCCGGACCCGTGGTTTAAGGCCTCACGTTTAACGTATTTAAGTCATCTAAATCCGAATAGCGAACTAAGTTCAAATCCCACCTATGCATCAATTATTTTTTATAAAACAAATTTTATCCACTTTATGCATGCCTGAAATTCAAAACTTAGAAACAGCATGTGTCCACTGCAGATATCAAATGCAAAATAAAAGTTTTTTAAAACCAGCGTGAAGAATTATGCGGAGCCGAATATTTTCCTGAGTACATCAATGTTACTGATGGAAGTGACTATTATTCAATTCTGAAGATTTAATATCACGGATTTTTAGTATGTAATTTATTCCTAGCAAAAAGATTGATGTGAACAATGCGTTAAATACATGATGCAAATGATATTGGCATAAACTCCACAAAGGGTTTCTGACGAAAGCGGGGAGATTTTGCCGGCTGATGTAGTCGGCCTAGCCGCCGTGCGCTTAGACGCAGCTCCGGGAATCAGAACGTACGACGAAAACATATCCAGGGATGAATTACGATTATATGGTGGCATGGATTCCTGCGGTGTCTATCGGAAAGGTCGGTCAAATCAACGCTTAACCAAGATTTTCAAAATTAATTGTCATTATCGACAACCTTGTGCATCCTTGCGAAATATTATTTAACCCGCCACTGGTCGCGCGATTTTCTCTCACGCCAAATCAAAACTTGTGCTCACTTTGTAATCATGATTTAGAATAAGTTTCCTTTCCTTCTAGCTGACTTTCTACCTCTTCCTATTGACCGACTGTCTCATAAAGTATAAATGAAGCGTCCGCAGCTGTGTGATGATATGTCTGATACCGTCGGCTACAAGGTGTGAGGCTTTTTCTCATCGCGCGGCCACTGACGTTAGTGCTTTTGTGTCACTCAGTTGCGTTACACTTTCGCAACATGCGGGCAAAGTTGATTCATTTCGTGGAGAGCAGATATGTTAATGCAAATGTATGAGTCATGAGAATGTATGTCCTCATAAATAAATAATTTTTCTTGAGAATGGTAGTTTTCTTCATTGATACCCAACGATATCATCGCTAGTAAACGTGGCAATGGTTACTTAATTGTATCAGTAATTGTGTATATGTGGGAATCAATGTTTCAAATGAACATTAAGAAAAATAAATTAAATCTAAATATAGTGTAATATATTGCCAATAAACGTTCTATGATAGATAATCAATGATACATCTGAGTGTGAGAAAATATCTCACACGCGACCGCTCGCGTGATCGGTAGCTTATCGACCACTCCCGGGATAATCAAATAGGATTAGAACGACAACACAATGAAAGGTTCTCACGATTTTTGAATGCGTGAACGCAAAGAGTTGTGTCAATTTTTAATGTATTTTTGTGATAGTATTTAGTTAAAGATGCTCAAGGCGCATCTACGCTGTTCTAGGTGACAGACATCAATAAGAATAAATGTTGACTTTCACTAAAAAAGAATACTGATATAGTTATATTGATATATACCTATATATAATACTGACATATACCAGTGTCACAACACAATTTTCGGCCATTATGTCATATTTTATTTAGTTACTTCAATCATTCGTTTGAACACTAAATTTGACTTATTTTCTACTCATTGTTTGTTGTGTGACACATGCTAAAGATTAGCGTTCTATAACCTTGCAATCATAGTTGCGTAGCGTAGCACACGACGTCATGCTCAAGCATGGTGTACTCATTTCCTCTATTTTTCCAAGGTAAAATTAAAATTTTCATCCTATTTTCAATTTATATGTAATGCCTAATAATGCCAAATTAAACGTAAAAACAATAAACCTAAAAAAACTAAATTCCTAAAAAAATGATGTCACAACTAATTTGTTCGATCCTTTCAGTGTAATGTGTAGGTATAAACATAAATTACCTTGAACCTACCTTTCTGGTACAATTATATTTTAGATTACCCGGTGGTGTTGAATGCCGTCAATTTATGCATATATTTTTATTTTGATTTCTCTTATTAGGCGTTGATATAATAATCTCTCCGTGGGCGCATTCCCATTGATATTTTCCACTTGTAGTGGTCACAGTATTAATTGGATTCCAATAAGTCTTCAGGCTTTCAGAAGGGCTCATAGCATTAACGAAAATAACATCCTGGAACTTCAACCTATAGATGGTGGGGAAGCCCGACTTACACAGGAATCATCTGTTACCGTTCCATTGTCATCAGCTCGAGGCATGCAAGATTGCAATATGCTCTCATTCTTCTAGTAGCATTCGTGACGCTCAATTTCTTTGTTGCTGTTCACAGTCATACCAATAACCTCTGTTTATCATGCTGTCTCTTCCTTTGCTTTTATCACTCGTTTTTTTAGACAATTCCACTTTTACTATCTTGCAAGTCTATTTTTCATTAACTCTTTCATTTGAATGTTTCCTAGTTTTTCAAAGAATGTATAACAGAATCTTCTTTGTTTCTCTTTTGCCTTCTTAAAATGTAAATTCAATTATTTAACTCTTCCGTTTTACAAGTAAGATTGCGTTTTCATATTTTCACTCTCATGATTTAGTTAAAAGGTAATGGTAGCATTGACATCACTAATAATCACTTATTTTAATTATCCCTGAGAAAGAACCATAATGATTTATCTTTCGTTCCACCAAAATGGAATCGCATTTTTTCCCTCGTCAAACAAAGCAAATCCATAGCAGTCAGTAAATTATGTCGTGTCATTAGCAAAATTTGGAATCGAAATAATGATCGTAAAACTCCGAATATTAAGAATTAAGAGCAATGATCGCTTTCTATTTTTTTCTTAAAGTTTTGACACAATATTGCTAATTAGTTTGGTAAACTATCTTGAAAAATACTAATACCTGATCAGCGATATCAACCAGCTTACTGAATAGCATAGTCAAATGTTCATGAAATTAAGCAAGGAGGCAGAGGTGTGCTTCAATCAACTCTCAATTAGTTAATCAAATTAATCGCTAATCATAATGTTCGAACGGTATATAAATACTTTTTTATGTTAGTCGCCTATCCGAAAGGAAAACAAATTCGAATGGAATAGGTGATTGAACCAGTAGCAAGTTTCAAAAGCCTCTAATCTCTCCTGTTTCAGCTTTCCAGGCTTCATGTCTCTGAATTACATGGTGCCATATGCAAATCAAGCAAATCCTACTTGACGACCATTATATTTCTTCCATTCCATTTCAGACTTCCGTGGTAGGTGAAGAATGCTACTTGCGTTCCTTCTTTTAGCATAATGACTGCTTTAGCTTCTTTCTACCCTACTAATATTTTGGTTTTCCTACAATTAACCTTCATAATTTTTTAGTAGTACTCAAACCATTACGTTTAATACTGCTTGAAGATCTTTTGGCTTTTTTGTTCTGTTTAAAATTCCCACTGAAAGGTACATCCTTCATTTATCTCCTTCGCTTTTTTTTTTGCTTTTATACAGTTATTGAACATTGCTTCGGAATATCTCCACGGCGTAGAACCAGAACAATCTCCACCGAATTCCTCTTACAGAGATTTGTTTAGATGTATCATCCTTTCTTTGAGAATTCGTAGGAATTCTTTTGAAATAAAAATTCGTGTTCAAAATTGTTTTCTTCAATTCTTCCCTCTAATTTTCTGCCATATGATGTTTTGGACGCATGTGACAGCAATTTCAAAATACTGGTATTTTCACATATTTCATTCCTTATTTTCTTCTGTGCTACAATCAATAGAGTCTTCTCAACATCTTCCGGCATCTTTCTCGTTCTATAGCTGTCGTGTATCATAGCAAACATTTCTTCATCAGAGCCATCTTCCATTTTCTTGTATTTCCCTTTAGCCTTCCCAGCTCTATAATTCAGGTAACTGGTCGCTCGAATTCACTCCGAAGGATACCAGGCGTTTGATCGTCTTGGCACGTCCTTCAATTTTAGCAGTCAATCCTTACGGGTCTCGCCCATCCTAAAGATTTTCTATGTTCCTTTCATCTTTTTCCTATATTTTCTAGTTCTGCAAGCATTTGCTAAGATTTTTCATCTCAGTCGTAGCCTTTGATTGCCATGTCTTTGCCCTCTTTCTCACTGAGTACTCTTCTATAACTTTCGTATCCACCGTCTTCAATACATTTCATCTATCCTCATTCCTGACACGTTTTTCCTCGATCGACGGAATCGATTATGTGTTTCGTTTTTCCTGAAGGAAAGGATGTTTTCGTCTTTGTCCATGCCCTACTTATTCATCAACAGTAATTCTCCAGTGGGCCTGGTCCTTTCTATATACTTCTTATGTATTACTTCTATCTTTACCCTCTATCATCTTAGCTTTTTGCCTATTCCCATCTTTACTCTTTTGTAATTAGATAATTAATTTTTTTTTGCTTTTGTCTGCACAATTTTTATATACCACTGAGCTAGTTGACGGCTATATACTTCCTCTATTAAGATTCACTATCAGGAATTTTTCAAATTTGTATTCCCAAAAAATACTTGTGTTACGTGAAACATAATGGCCGTCTCATGCCAGATATTCAAAATTTTACTGCACCGGGGGATATTACTTGGAAGCATACATGTCATAATGCGGCTCTCTTTAGCCCTAGCTTTAGAAATAAGAGTACCTAAAACATTACAGTTGCTTTACTAATTTGTCTAATAAAAGTTTTTAATTAGGGACGAGGTTTGATAGCCAGAGTATTAATTCAAGGTTTCTAAATAAATTCTACAATTTAAGATACAATTCTATGAGCATATCGGGATATAAATTAATGAAAATGGATGGCCCGAAGTCCCAGTTACAATCCTGATATTTGGAATAACCTGTAACCAGCACATATTTCACATGGCTCTTTATTGAAGGCGAAATTGAATTATTTGTGTTTGCTAAAGTAATTCTGCTGCAACTATTTATTTTTGCAAATAATTTAAAGGTTTTACTTGATATGGTATTCAAACTATTGCCTTTTGGCATGTCTTATTTTAAGAATTTCATGTATTTTCGTATTCACAAAAATACATCCTGAACCGAAGTTTCAACTAAAAAATATCATTCAATCAGTGTGGCTTCATTATCACCTGCAGAATATAAATGCAACATAAAAGGTGCATATTACCGTAACTGATTAATTATAATAAAATGGATTCTCTAGTCAATGAGCCTTGGGCTTTTTAAATTGGAAATTTATACAAAATGGGGTTCTAATTTGTATGGTGAATTTATTGCCACCTTACCATCACGAAGGGTTTTGGTTTGAATTCCGGCCGAGGAAGAGATTTTTCAGCGGAATCTCGTTCACAACTTGGGGGCAAAAAAGTGACCCATCCGTTGTATGGTTCGTTAAACTGTTGCCCCTTGGCGTCTTTCCTTAAGAATGGCCTAATGCCGTCCCCAGGATTCTCTCCATCCATGCTCGATTCCCCAAATAATTCACCCCCTACCAAACTAGGTACTTTGAAAATGGCCTCAGTTGTCGATCACCTCCACAAATAACTTCCAAAATGGAATGCATAAAATATTCTGGCGTTTTTCTCACTAGATTCGAAAAAGAGGAAAGTAAGAGGACAATAAGAGACTTGAGGAAGTAAACCCAAAAAAATGTGAATTTTGGGTGTAATCGAAGATGAAAGTAAAGTACCTATGTACGTAAAAAGGTCTGATGGAACACTGGAAGACAGCTACGCGTGAGCATTACCTTCTTCTTTGCGGTGGATGCTTAAGTGCATGCGCGCTTCCAAAGCGTACCTAATTAGAAACGTGAGTGTGGCTATTGTTAGTAATCATTATTACATATGTATCCTGGTGGAATTCAACACACACTTAAAATAGCCTTATCAGTCTAAAGAGTATCCTCTTAGTTTTAATGCTCTTTGAATGAAACAGCAAATAAGGTGAGGTATCTTCGCGTTACGTATACTGAAAAAAATTTTAAATTAGAAAAAATAGTATAAAAGGCAATAATTTTAAAAATAAAGAGTTTTCTTAAGAAAAAAGGAAAGACAAATAGGGTATGCTGATTCTTACTTATGTTGTCTAATTGCAAGAATTGGATGAAGAATGACGAACAGACTAAGAAGAGAAAAAAAATAAACACTACCAGAAAGTATTACCCTGAACATGCTTGATCGCAAGAAAAAATAAAGGAAATTAAAATGGATAGCAAAATGAATATTATAAGAAGGGACTGCCAATACCGATCAAGAGATGAAAAGAGCAGCCAAAAGTGAGTTCCCTGAGTGAAGACTGAAAGAATTACTATTACAAAAAGTGCTGGGAATCATGTGGCAATCAGTCGTGGTAGCGTCGTAGTTTTGGTGGCATTGAAAGGCAAAAAACTCCCGAGTAACAATTTTTTGCAGATATTTTGTTGCGGTAGGTAACTCTAACTTTTGCTGTTTTTGAAAAAAAAAATTTTTTTCATCTTCGGCATTTTGTGCCGAGTTGTGGTACACAACAGAACAAAGACAACATGGGATGAAGTGTGCTAGAATCTACATGAGACGACTAAAAATGACGAAATATTTCTTCAGCCAATCACAACAAAACTATGTCCAGTGGTGAAAGAGTGTTGAACAACGACAATGCTCCTCCTCATTTAGCCCTTATAATTCGCAAAAATTACTCCATTGTAGAAAGCCATTTAAAACTGAAGATAGGGAAAATTGAGTCAGGAATGTTAGGAGTAAACTACATTGGCTAATGAAAAATAACTTAAGATAAGGGAAGATCAAAAGTTCTTACGGCTAATTGATGTTACGGATTATGTAATACTTAAGGAATCACGTGACCAATGAAACACATTGAAATTTTCAGAGAAATATTAATCCTACCTAATGAACTATGAATCAGCAATTCCACCTTTCATTTAATAATTTTCACATCGCTTATCTATACTACTGGCCAAAAATTATAACTATTAAGTCACAATATTTGCGACGTCAAAACAGACAAGGGTGCAAAGAAATAAATATTATTTAAAATTTAGACCTAGTTTAATAATATCTGGTTCACATATGATGACAAAGCCTTTCCGCTAACTTGAATTTGACTGAGCATTCAGATGTTGAGTAATATATTAGATTAGTTTACGTACTTAGTTTAATTTTACGTTAAGGTCATCGATGGAAGAATGTCTTTGACTACTGCTCCATGAAAATGTTAAACTAATAAGCCTCTTTTATGTATTGCAAGGGAAGGTTTGTTGTTATAAATAAAAAAAAACACTGATGAAAGAAATTAGGAAGTACAATAGCAATCAAATGATTGATGTATGACATAAAAAGAGGATATTGGATTAAAAATGTCAGCCGGGATATGAAGAGGAAAATTATTGAACAATTGGGTTAAGAAAAGAGAGAGCTGAGTTCCAGAGAGTTGCAGAGTATGGAAAATGGATGCTTGAAAATGTGAAAAGAGAATATGTTTTCCCAAAAAGAATAAGTGGAAATGATAAATAAGATTATATCTGAAAAAAATGTCATGAAAATGCACTGACAAACATAAACAAAAAAATTCTCTGAACCCTAACTAATGGACACAGCAAATTATTCTGTTAGTGTTTGATTAGAACAGTTTTATTACTGCTTTGTAAATCCTGATTTTACAGTCCTGAGTCCTTACAGTAAAAAATATAGCCTTTAAGTTTAAGTTTGCGTTTTCACTATGAATTGATTTTTAAATAATAGAAACATACCCAATAAATGGTATTTTGAAAAAGGCTCACATAAAGATGGTTATAACTATGCCGAAAAAATTGATATAAAAAGCAGGAGATGCTATTTTTCACCGGACAAGTTACCTCATAGTTATCAATATAGTCCAATAAAAAGCTTGCACATTCTTATTTTAACTTCAATGCCAACATATTGATAACATGACATGAAACCTAAATTATTCCGCGCTATTCCTTTCGGGTTAATATCTGCATTATTCACAAACATGAAGCAAGTGCTTATTTGATCTAATGTCAATTTTAATAGCTATTGTAGGTTCGTAACATTTTAGCCGATGGAATATTAATTTGAGGCAAAATTGGTCATTTTCAATTGTGATTAGTTCCACCGACTGCTGGAATTCCTCCAAAGAATGTCTCCTGTTATTCACAGATATTTATTTCAGAACAAAATACACTATTATAGGAACTCATGTAAACTTTACTCTAAAGGCTTCTTTTAATTACAGGAAAGGCATATGTAAAGATATTGCCTTATTCATAAACTTTTAATTAAATAATTAAATTTTAGAACGGACTATCATACATTCATCCCGAATAACCATGAATTATCAAATAATGTTTACGATTTGAAGTAAAATTATACTAACTTGTATCCCCTACAGACGCGCATGATGCCTCATATTTCCACTACTTAAGGATATTTGCAAATGTTTCAACGTCATCCAGCGCAGATGGTCAAATACTTAGACATATAGAACTAAAATATAGAATAAATACTTGACGTGTAGAATTTTACATGCATTAGGTATATGAACTTGTGGCTAATTTTCCATTATCAAAGTGTGTAGTTAATGGCGTAGAGTATTCATGTGTTACCCCTATAGGCAAATACACAATTTAGTCATAAAACAATACAGAGAGTAGGGTATAACAAGTGCTACCAATGTGATAATAGGTACCTATGTTCTTTGCACTGAAATTACACTAAGCTATCAATTTTCGCTGTGACCAGTCGGTACTATTTTGGCATTTCCAATATTTAAGTGCGCCGATTCGTCATTGTGTTGCGCTGTTCCTTTCGGGTTCATATCTGCATTATTCACGAACAAGAAGTAAGTGCTTATTTGAACTAATGCCAATTTTAATAGCTATGGTGGGATCGTAACATTTTAGTCGATGGAATATTAATTTGAGGCGAAATTGGTCATTTTCAATTGTGATTAGTTCAACCGACTGCTGGACAAACGGCAGCAATTTTTGCGCATTCCTTCAGGAGGGTAGTGCGGCCTGTTACTCTTGGTCGATTGGGAGCAACTTAACCAAGAGGTGGGGGGAGGGGGGAGAGGGGGGCCGGCTTTATGAAAGGGCGGAGGCAAGGCCACTCCGAGCAAGCAGGTCCGGTCCAGGTGGATTTTTTTTTCGGACCAACCCCCTTTGCCACCGTCCACCATTTTCCGCCATCCCTTCCACCCGGTGGCTCAGCTCACGAGCGCCCAGTCCCACACGTGCATCGGTCTGGCTTTTTTTTTAAGGGAGGGAGAAATCGCTCTTACGTAGATGCATGCCAGTAGAGCTCTTCCTTTCGTCGGAATCCGAACCCACTCCACTTCAATCCATTGTCCACCTCAACCACTCCCCCTGCACTTTTGGCACTTCCAAACCACTGCGGGCCTCCTAGCAGTAGACTTGAACCTCGTCTGTCCCTGCAAAAAGAACCCCAAACTCACAAGCTAATCTACTCCTCCCAGACCAGCTATGGCCACTCCGAACATCAGAACATCAGAGCAGGCGCGGGATATCACTTCTTGATTTTCCCACGGCGCTGCTGAAAAAATATCAATTTTTTATATCAACCAACCCCGGGTTCTCTCCCCATGTTCTATTTCCCCTCCCCTACACCCTCCCTCTTTCCAACCCCTCTCCCTCCCACCTCCCACCTCCCATCTCTCTCCTCCATACATCCCCGCCCTCCCACTGTGGAATTCGTTCGACCACTCTCCCTTTCTTTATACCGTCACCGTGCCGACCGCCGCCCTGTGTCCGCGACTCGAAATGAGTGAATGTGTCTCCACTCCACCATGGCATACGTCGTGAGCAACGAGCTCTTTCCGTTTTACATGGCCGTTCTGAGTTCCAAGCGTTTGTTTCCGGTGAAAAAATCGTACCCAATGTGACGGTAGAGCCGGACCAAGTCGCCGCTTTGTAGTGGCCCGGTCGTCAACTCTTTTGGAGAATTCCTACGTCCTCTTTTCACTCGCCGATAAACTTAATATGAGAGTACCAGACGAACAAGCTCACTTCCATATTATTGTCCACCTTCTTCAATGCGCAGCTTCTATTCAACTATGTGTCTGATGTTTTAGACCTGAAAGCAATGAGTATGAAGGGAACTCATTTCAAAATGAGTATGTTCGTTATTTTCTGATAGGTATAGTATTGGTCAATTGAAAATGTTTAGCCCAATTAGTAGAAAAAAGAATCATAAATGCATGACCATGAAGAGAAATTCCGTTTAATTTGTTAAATATGTGATGCTTGACTCTAGCTCATCTTAGAATAATTTAGCATAAAAATATTTAATTTCATATTGAGTAACAATACCATACATTCACTGTCATAGGAACTCCATTGTGTTCACCTTCTAAATTACTCATTCACGCTGTATCCATTTATGTTGTTGCAGTAACTTATGTTTCATCTGTCAAATCTCATCTTCCGTCTTTTTCTTCACCTATCACAGCAGAAAAGAGAAAAAAACAGTTTTCGACATAACCACTTTTTTTCATTTTTCTCTCTTAAAACTTGATTTTGATGAAAAAATTTTAATAAAATAATATCCTGAATATTTTACAATAAAACAAAACTCTAATGAACTTAGTGAGAAACTAAAGTTTATTTTATTTAATTTCCTCGCTGGATACCCGTTTGTTTTACATCTTTGTAAATAAAAGTATCTGCAGTATGGACTAATGGTAAACAATTATCCTCAGTTTTTCCTCACCAAATTATATCCATTAAGGAAATTAGTTAATGCATTATTATTCGACTATCGCCCCAGTAATTGGTTTCTACTTTATTTCAAACATACCTTTTTGGACTTGTTAGTTGCAGATGTATGAGGTAACTGTATTGCTGCATACCTCTGTGCTAGAACCCGTATACATATTTCTTCATTACAAGTCGTGTGCAACCTAAAGGATACATTAAACGCAGGAAGCCATCAACTGAGTATTACCTTTTACACAATTCATAGGAGTCTAATTACACTGGTACTTATCAATCAAAGACAACAACTAGGTGTCTTACTGATTATATTAATAACTGAGATTTATGGCGGATGTTGCTGTTATTTTTCCTCTATTTAATTTTTTTTATCATTTATTGTTTCAAAATCTCCACAACCCTCTAATGAGCAAATTTGCATGAACCGTGCAGATTTTTATTGTGCCTGAAATTGTGGACATTAATCACATGTATTAGAAATCTCAGGTGTCGTGTATAAACTATTTTTGGCCACCGCGTTAGCGATTGGAATCAATGAATAGGGTCTGGCAGTTAAGTTGGCAGTTTTCTCACTTCCTTTAAGGGATGAAACTACGGCAGCGTGTACATCTGAGTTGAATTCACCTGATACCTACGACAAATGATAAACGTGCCTCAAAGAAGCTAAGAATGACATCTATCAATTGCTGAATTTGGTCGTCTGGATCATCTACAGTACAAAAAATCAATCAATTTTCAGTTACCTAAGACATAATAATAAAAGTATAGCAACGCGGTAAATAAAGTGGGACATTCATTGCATGTTTTCTCTTTGCCCTCTATGTAATTCTTGTCTGCTATGTTGGGATGAAGGCATTAGGACGTGTAGGGGACAAGGGAGTTAGGAATGATGTAATCGTGGGGAAATGTCTAGTACCGGCATTAAACTACTCATATAGAAAGACACCTAAGGAACACCGGCTCAACCTAATTAGGGATTATATTACCGACGGATATATATCCTTTACCGACGGGACTTGAACCCAGACCATACTCCTAGTCTATATACTCAACCAACGCAGCGTGCTGGCTCACCTCTCGTTCTATCCGTCAACTTCTTTTTTAATGTGGCTGGTTTTCGACCTTCTTAGTGTGCAACTTTTTATTTCTAAGCATTTAGAAATCGTGATAACATTTCAAGACTGCGTTTATAGGTATAAAAAAACAGTTTTGGCATATATACTAAAGGGAGTGTGACACCCTTTGAATCATTGAAGTGTTGCAACTAGATAAATAGACGTATTTAGAAGTTTGACATTAATACTGAAGCTCTATTCCATGAAAATACTATAATTAACAAATGAATAAAGCTGGCTGAATGCCAAAAATATTTTATCAAATCATACATATGAAATTGAAACAGTTTTACCTGGGAGATAACTCACTATCAGGAGGCTGCGCAAGTATTATGTGGCGCAATTGTTTGATTTCAAAAGGAAATATTCATGCCAACATCAGCCCAATCAAACATAATATTGCCGTTATAATATAAATTAGAGATGTAGTCATAAATTACAAATGGTAAATAGATTAAGGAGAGAAGATACTAAAAAAATCAATGTGAACAGTGCAATAAATATTTCAGCGGAGTACTCAATTACCCTAATACGTAGAATTAGCGGGATAAACTCCTCGGAAACTAAGTAGGGGCTTTAAACAGGCTGTTTAACTGTAGCTTTTTGCGTAAATATTGAAATGACTCTACCACCGCGCTATTCCGCGAACCACAGTAACGATGCATTATAGGGATTATTGTAAATTCACACATGAAAAAGGCATAGGGTAAAATGGTACTGGCGGAAAGGAATGATCTACATACCACCAATGAAGCTGTCATGTGGGTGCTTGGGAGGGGTCGTCAGGAAACCAGCCATTGAAAGGGGAGAGAATAGGGAAAATGAATTGGAAGAGGAAAGGATATTTGTGAAGTTTATGTCAAGGGTGTATCCAAGTGTCATACTGTTAGAGTCATTCATGGAGCGTAGGAATAAAAACTGTTGTACTTATCAGTTAGGCAGTGTATCTCTCAAAGTTTTTTAAATTCTATCAGTTGTATTGATACAGTGCGGGATAAAAAAATATCCTCCGCGTCATTACTGAAAAGCATCTAACTCCATTTATCAAAGCCTAGCCTAGGCCATGTATCATCTGAGTCTCCAGCGACTCCAAACCTAATTCTTCCATCATCTAAGTTTCTCTCACTCTTCGCTCGTAACAATCTGTAAGGAAGTGTTCGGCTTGAATCTTCCGGTATTTTTATCTCGTGTGTTCTGTCTTGCAGCCTTGATGTGAACTAAAAAGAGTGGATAAGGCGTCGTGAGCCTAAATCTTTCCGAATGAATAGGTATTCCTTTAATCTATGAGTCGTTGTCATCAGCATTCATCGATCAAAATACTTGTTTACTGCCGTTCTACAGTCCATTCTCTCCACTGGTAACCATTCCATATCTTCAAATTATTTTACTGATGTCCTTCATAATGAGCCTCATATATTTCATCCTTGTTTTCCTCAATAATTTTTCCTATTCATTAGTTTATCCAGTAGTACTTTCAAGAGGATGTTGTGCATTATAATGTATCCAAAAAATTTCTCTCTCGTAGTGCTAAAAGTTATCTTTAAGCTTATTTCTTCTAACACTCTTTGTTCCTTTCACGGTCATTGTTTAACCATCTTTTACTCCTCCAAACTACAAATATCCTTCTGGGTTATATGTTCACCCAATAATATTTCCATTGCTAACAACCTATGTTATTTCGCGGTTATTGCATTAGCCTTACTGGTATATTAGAGCATGTTGAATACTCACATAAATACATGGAGTACTTCATTCCTCCTAACATGCTGTGGCTAACAGTTAGTAGGCTCTCCATGTGCTCGAGTAATTTATAGGCTCCGATTCGTCTGGTCAATATACGTATATCTTTATAGATCCTCCCGTCACTGATGAATCATAAGTATCAATTACTTATTTCATGCAGTTGTTTTTTGTGTTTCTGTGTTTCCATCTTATGGTGACTTCGTCTTCTGGTTATCTTCCACAAACCTATTTTTCAGTTTTCATGGAATCCATCTCCAGATTGCATTTCTTTGTCTTTTATTAATGGAATTTATTGCAGCGTATTACTATTTCCATGCTCCAAGATTTTTTTGTTGGATATTATCGTCAGATTTGGATAGCTATTGAACACCATAAAGCTTGGAAGTTTTAAAATACTTCCTAATTTCTAAGGCACTCATGCCAACTGCTTTCTGGCTGATTTATTCTGCCGAAATCCTATTCCTTCTCCCATAATTTGAGATTCAATTTCCCACGTATCTCACATAAATCAATTTTACCCATGTTTCCACTTGATAATCTTCAATTTCTTGATATTTTTTCTTTGAGTTCGGCATTCTTTTAAAATCGTCCTCCTTCCCTTCCAGAATAAAAAGGTTATCAGGTAAGCGTGGCACGCTGGCTGTATTGCCATGCATGTATTTCTGTTCGAAATTTTTCCTAAATTGTGTTTGCCCGTTTCGATGTACGAGGTATGTCCAAAAAGAAATCGAACTTTCAATATAGCCGACCAGTGAATCGATACTTACTTATCTGCATACATTTGTCACGCAGATGAATTCTTTAGAAGTTAATAGCCTTTTATTGCACCATTCTACGTTGTTAAGTTTTCACTCTGCAAGCGTTTGAGAGAAGTGGTGTTTATTGTCTGGCGATTTTGCTGTGCATGAAAAGTAAGATTTTCGAATTTCGACTTTTGTTTTTAATTATGCTAGGCGTTGAAAAGAACTCTGTAATTAGCAAACGCTTTGGTAATACGATTTTGGACTGAAAAAAAAAACTGAACGTGCATTGGATGGCTGCAAAATTCATTCCACTGTTGCTTACAGATAAGCAAAAAGATGTCTGTTAAAGTCTTTCAAGATCTTCTGAATCGGTCAAATGTGGACAATAGTTTCCTGATGGACGTCATGATAAGGCCTGTGTGGCAACAGTTTCATCCCAGACACCGTATTTGTTTGATTTAGCACCAACAAATTTCTTTCTGTTTCCGAAGTTGGAATTCGTCCTGATAGGAAGCCGTTCTCAGTCCATATAAGAGATGAAAGAAAACTTATTGCATGGTCTGAAACCTACTACGCAAACGGTGTTTCAGAACGCATTTCAACTGCGAAAGAAGCACTAGGACCGATGTAATAACTACGTAGGGAACTAATTTGTATTATGATACATTTACTTTGCAGTACAAAAAGTAATAAAATTTATGTGTGAAATGATTTCTTTTTGGATAAACCTCATAAGTGATAATAATTATTTGTCACTGAGCACATACCTGGTCCACTCTCCTCTTCACATTTTTCTCCCCGAACTTGAAATCAAACGTTATAGTTAAATGGCAGAGGTCCCCGGCTTTGCACGTGAAGCTGCGAAGCAATTGCACCGATTACGCAGAAAGGAAACAGGATGATGTTGAGTGTTTTAATATTTCTTGGCTAAAAATAGTTGTAACATGAAATTTCCTTGGAAATTCTATAGATATTTCAAATGCAGACAAATAATAAATGGTGTAAAAAATTTAGTAAGATTATTATAATCTGGGTGCTGAATTTAGGCTAAATGAAAGGCAAGATTTCTTTAAGAATCAAGTAACTTACTAAATGCAGGAACTATCAATCAGCCATTTACCGCACTTGGGGACTTCGGAGTGAAAAGTTCCCTTAATTGAATTTTTCATTGAAATTCGCTTGCAAGAAGAGATAATTTTATGAAAAAATATACAGTAAATTAATGTGTATAGGTTGTAGGTACAATTTGCGTATGCTGGCCTAAAACTCCAAGACGAAATGTTGCACAATATTCAAACTTCAAGTATTATCAAATGTGTACCATGCATTTGTAACTGGCTACTTTTCATGTATCTAATGAATTCTGGTTCGATCCCTTTTCCTTCGATTTTCTCGGCAAAATAATCCCTAAGTAGATGTATTAAAATAAATGTATTCCTACGTAACACGATTTTAAGTTCTAATTCCCATAATATATTTAATTGTATATTTCAGTCACACTCCAGAAGCAGAAAAATACCAAATGTACTATTATGTAATCTAATTGCATACTGAGGATTTATAATATGATAGTTATACATTATTATAAGTATTATATATTATAGTAATTATAATAAGACATTGAAGAGGGTACCCGTAAAAATTCAGCAAAAGAGAGAAAACATGAAATGCAGATACTCTGTAAAACTCGTTGAAAGCGTATGCGAGGGATTGGGTAAAAATACCCCATTTGAAATCCCATTGAAACTTTTTTTAACTATCCATTCAATATAAGGAAAGCCATAAAAGGCCCAGGAAAAAATTCCCGTGCATTGACATTAATCAAGCTGCCTAGGAAATGTGCTATTGTTGAAATAGCAGAAAATATGCTACTTTTCCTTCTGTTGTAGGAGAAAACCAGTATTTGGTAATTTTATTTTTTCTCTCTAATAACATTTTTTATTATTTCTTATAACTTTAATATTTCTAATAACATCTTTCTAACCCAATATGGGCCTATATACTTGCACCACATCTTTATCCTTTAACTCAATATTAACTATAATTATAATAATCATTTTGCATAAGTTAAGATTTTTCTTCACACAGCTAAATATAAGTATTGTTCAAACAGCGGCGTCCCTAATCATGCAGATCAGAATACGATGCACTAGCTGTCACTCTTAGAAATTCATTTCTTGGCCACATTTTAACTTCACTGATGTTCAAAACAACCAGGAATATTCTTAGCCTATCAATAGTTGAATTTCTTGGTTGCAGGTAGACTAGCATTAACTCTTCGGTTGATGTGTCGTGATTAAAACTGCACAAGTGGCCGAGGGACTCCCAAGGGCCTAAACATTATCCGTTTTTTTTCAATTATCATACGTATTGTAGGGACCGAGGACGATGCAGCCCCGGTTGACGTTGGCACGTCGTCGGAATGTCATGCATTCTTGCTTCCCTTATTTATTATTGCTTCTGAATTATTATTATAAAGAAGGAGGTGGAGCGTTTTAATTTAGTTGGAATGTCAATGGATAATAAAATTAAATCGTTATGGAAATGGAAAGCCATAAAAGAAGAACACCTTCAACATTAGAGAAAGGATAACATCGTTGATGAAAGCTAGACAACTGAGGGGAAAAGCAGCTTCACATTCGCATTTAAACCCAAGTGCTGTGGCTGCACACATATGTTTCAGTACTCACTGGCGCATAATACGTCGCGTCGGTCGGTAGAATAAGACTTGTTGTGGAAATGTTTACAAAGTGTTTCTGTGTCAAAATGCTGTCTGTCACACATTTCCACGAACTATCGCCCGATACATTAAAACCTGATCATATCAAAGAATTATTATAGCGACTAAAGAGGATCTTATCCATCTATCGATCTTATCATCAATAAGAAACATAAAATATCATGAAAAACTATATGTGCTGCAGTCAAATAAATGGTAATGCGGAGAAAAACACACGCAAATGCTTGCGCAGAACAAGTTGGATAGTAAAATTTAAAGGAAAAAATTGAAGACTAGAGAAGGACTTAACTTACACGAAATGAATGATAAGGCAAAAACATGTGTAAGTTGGAATTCATTTTAGCCCTGATAAATCCCATTGATAAAGGAATGCCGAAAAACCTGCGCAAATAAATTTCCTTGGTAGACTTGGTAAGAAAGCATTTGCTTCATAAATTATTGGTATCGGATGTTGCCAATCCCAAATGTCAGTTTTTATCATAATAACGGTCATTCTGACTAGAAAATACTTGGCAACAATTTGATAATTCCGTAAAGTGAAGAAAACACAGGTAACAGGTTCCTTCTCATGAACTCCAAAAGAAATGAATAAAAAAGAAGAAAAATTAGATGACAGCATTTTTTTAATTGGGAAATATGTGCCTTGAGAGTCAATTAGAATAAAACTTAAATGCTGATGATATAACACTCTGGAGTAAATCAAGTGAACAATTTTTGTAAGCGTATTTTAATATTAGCGTATTGAGCATATGTGAACACTATAATGCCAGTTATTCGAAATTCATTTATTATAACAATTTCAGTGGCTATAGTAATCATAAATTATTATGTATCCGCTGCATATTTTTTAAAAGAGGAAAAAAACTTATTTCATATTCTGGAGAGTTTTTCGAACTCTAAAACTACTTTGCAAATATGTAGTAACCATGTAGTAATATTATCATATTTTGTTTACATTACTTTGATATAGGGTTTGTCAGATATCCACTTATTTAAGTACATTGTATTCAATTATGTGCGTCTGCAAACGCAAACAACTTAATCAGCAATGTTTCTGATGTCGTTTCACATAATTTCAAATCACTTCCCTTATAATTCCGGATAATGTTTGGAGTTGCAACCAATAACTACGGTGATTACTGTTCCTACAGGTAGGTAGACAGTCCGACAAGAGAAGAGTTACTTAGGGAATGAAGAGAGGGCAGAGAAAGGCCCGATGTTGGCAATAGCCTACTCTAAACGGTGGGTGCCTAAGTAGATGGATACTGTAATATTATGCATAGAATGTGCTTCACACTGCTCAAAGAAGGATTGCAGAAGAATCTCGCAAAAAGCTGGGATTCGAACTCGCCTAGGCCCCTGGGAACTTATTTACTCTAAACGCAAAAGATACTCGCTTCTCCTCTATTTCTTTTTCCATAAAAATGAAAAAGAACTGATATTTTGCAGTAAGGTGTGAGGTTGAAAGTTGGAAGAAAAGTTGTAAGTGGTATGTGAAGCATATCAATAAATAAGTGTTTACATTTGGAAGTGAAAATTTAAATGTATAAAAGTGTTCTCCACCTGACTTTAGTATATAGCAGCGAAAATTGGGTGTGACAGTATAAGCATAAGAGTAGGCTAAATTCACTGGGAATGAGTAACCTTAGAATTTATTTCCACAAAAAAAGATAGGTATATACGAATAGAAATGAAGGGGTTGGATACTCCATAAATGGACTTATATGAAAGAGTGTGCTTCGTTGGCTTGGCAATGTTGAGAGAAATGATAGTCAGATCATGAAACAAATATATTATGCTAGTATAGTAAATAGTGTGAGAGAAAAGGATAGAACAAAAGGTAGAAGAGTAATATTAGGAGTATTAAGAATAGGATAGCGTTTATGAAGCAATGCATGATTGTAGGAAAAGCGAAAGAGGTATACAGATGCAGGCGTCAGGCATTATGAAGGAAATTACGTATTAAAAGATATCCAATTTTCTTGGCCTAACAATATAACTAAGTACATTGAATTTGCCTATTCCGAAAGGGAACGTCGTGAAGGGCGGGTACGTATGTGCGTATGAGATAGCGCTAGAGATGAAAGTATATTTACACACCGAAATCATGCACTTCTTGAGAGAGGCAAGAACTCGGGTATTGAAATGCATGAGAATATCTCACTAAATAGCCATAGGCAACAATATTAGCCGAGACGAATTTTAAGACATAATTTACGACACTAAGAAAACTAGCAACCAATAGAGATCTGAATCAAAGAAAATATTCAATTATAGTTGAAAAGTCTGTTGGAACAGGCTTGAAAATAGGCGAAATAGCAAAAAAGAAATAACTAAAGTAAATAATAAAATATGAATTAATGTGTAGTGTCTTATTTTTAAGGAAAGCAATATGTGCAACTATGGTAAAAAATATATATTAATGTCAGAGATTTCTTGGTTTACAAAATGTTTGGTGAATCAGCTGGAGCTGCTACTAAACCATTTCCCTTGTGTGTATTTTGAAAAATGCATACGCCCATGCCATATGTCAGCGAATGGAGAACATATATGGAAGCTTGCTTGCTATTGGCGCACATAGGAATCACTACGCCTAGTAAATGAATTATACGTACGCACGCGTTGCTTTTTATTTATCAGATGACTCCTGCAAAGACTATAAAACTTAAAATTGGGATTGTTAGTTAAAATCCACTTTTTCCATTAAGAGAAACATTCAAATTATCAATCTGAATTCAAAAAGTTATGAATACCTAATGCATGATACGGTGAAGGTACCGCTTTTAGATTTCAGAAGAAAACATTTTATAGTATGAATGGCTAGTGCAATACCGAGAAGTTAAGGGGATCAGTGTATATTTGCACTCATAGCTGGCGATTGGACGTCGGACGTCGGAGTTTTGGCATGAGTGATAATTTATGGGGAATATCATGTATGTGGGAAACCTGAGTGTATCTGTGTTGCTTAACGCGAAAAGGTTATATTCGTGTTATGAGTTTTCACCATTGCTGTCCCTTAAGAGTCGTTTGAAACATTTTTTGCGAATTTGTACGTAAATATGCTCAACTGCCTCTATCTGGTAATTATTAATTCATAACCGTCAAATGTATAGTCTTTCGGATCGAATCATTCATTCTCTTCCTCACTCACTCACTGAATGATTCAACCCGAAGGTTGGTTTGGATAGTTGAGGGTAGAACTCACCCCAGACTAAGTCACAGGCGTGTAAATTACACACATGCATGGTAGGGGGGCAGTTCCTTTCCCTGGGTCACCTCACACACCGAGGATTTCTTTTGTTCAGGGATGTCCAAAGGCATCGCCGGGATTTGAAACCGGGACCCTTCGATCAGTGCCAAGTGCTCTACACAGTAGGCCACCACGCTCAGACTATTCTATCCCTATTAGTTCAAAATTTTATGGCAGGTATTCTAGGTTAATATGTCTGTTCCATAGTATATTATACTCTTTTTATGTTTATTTCCGACCCTGTATCTGTATCTACATCTGTGTCCCACACGCTTAGGAATGACCAGATATTACGCTGAAGCCAGTTTCCTCACACAATACCAAAGTAATACTATCAATACCGACATCTCCTAAACCCCAAAATGGAGCATTGAGCATCAGTCATCAATAATTACGTTTACTGTCACAATAGGTGCAAATAATTTTGATGCATATTTTGTGAATAATTATTAAAAATTTATCACATGTTGCTATTAAGTACAGTTCTGTTCAAAAAAATCTTACCGCCGAAAATTTCTAAGTCCCCAGTTTTTGATGATTTGGCATCGTGGCTGAACCACGCCCCCCTGTGACGGAGAACAACAAACTTTCCAAGCGGAACGAGAGCCCTCCCTCGTAGCTAGGGGAGTTGAACCATCCACGGAAGGAAAATTTTGACCTGGGAAAAGGATTATTTCCGAGGGGAGGGGTAAGGTTTCCTTTCTTGTGATGTGTGAGTAAGAAGAAAAGGGAGATGTGCGGGGGAGCAATAAACCCTCCGAGCGGAACAACGGCCCTCCTTCCGAACTCACTTGCCGAGAGAGAACCTCCACCCGAATGACGATTTTGACCTGCTAAGGGATTTCTGAGGAGATGGGTTGGATTTCGGACTCCCGTTTGGTTATTTGTGAGCGAAAATGAGTGGATGAACGATCAGTCTGTCGGCCAAAGTCACCAGATATCTCTCGTAATAGAAAGCTACCATGTAGAAGCCAGGACTCAAATATCCATTGAAAGTCTTTATCAGAGTACGGGGAATAATTCCGCTGCAAATGACATATCTTCCATTATTTTTCCACTAGAATAGGCTATTACCGCGAATCGTCGCTCGAAGAGATCGAATCGTGTCCCCGGAGTTCCTTTAGTTTCTTATAAGTATTTTTCATTTATGCGCGTATTCATTGACGTAGAAACTTGTCAAAAGTTTGACGTATGTTCGCAATCGCTGTCTGGAATTATATGGCTGCGCTTCTTTGGTTTGAATTTTTTCCATCGATATTAAATAAGAATCAGTATGCATGTCAATTTTCTTAGGATGCAAATAGACCAATGCCATTTAATTATAATGCTGGAATGCCGTGGAAACCAGCTAGGAAATAAGCTCAAAGCCTGCCTTCATTCAACTATTACTAACTGAATAAAAATGGATGGTTGCTACGCACTGACGAATCGTCATACGGATTGAGCATTTACTTGATTGGTCTGCGGCAGTTTTACCCACCTTTTTATATCAACTAACCACTTTCTGCAGTAAAAAGGTCACGACTTAAAAAAATAAATACCTCATCTTATGTTACCACTAAGAGTTACGTTCTTAGCCGGGAGGGCATTATATTGGAGAATACCAAGTACATTGACAGCTATTAACACTAGTTAGAAGTCTATTACTTTTAAAACATACGGAGAACTCTTATATGGCAATAAATATACGGTGATAAAAGCAGTGGAAAAAATTGAAATAATGGCATTAAGTCTTACCGATGAATGACGTTTATCTTGCGGACGAGGCTCATCAACAGCAGAGGAATTCTTTAAAGAATTGGGGAAAAGATGACTTACATAATCTCATCACAAAGCAGGAGAAAACTGACACATTCTTAGGTACAGCATCCTCTTAGAAACAATATGGGTACGCGAAGAATTAATAAGGATGAAATGTATCGGTAAAATCGCTGGTTGAAATTAATACTTTGAAGATAAGCATTACCGACAGTGAAAATGCAGAGGATAGATGCTAGACATTAATTTTTGGATTGATGGATACTGAGGAATGGTTTTTTCAGTTTTATTCGAATATGAATATTTGTTAGCCTTTTGGGTCTATTATATCAATGCTCGAGAGAGTTTAACGAGCGCTTTCTTATAGAATGAATACGTGTGGGACGCAATGGCTGATAAATTTATCGTAGTTCAATGGTAAATTGTACGAGGTAAACAATTATAAGCCATGAGTATTAGAAATAGTTTACTGTTTTTTTACTGCGCAAATAGTGGTATATTAATAACAACACAGTGGCATCGACCCGTTTTTCATATTGTATTTTAACTATTTCAACTTTTACAAGGAAAAAATTGTGTAAAACAACACGTCATCCTCCCTCTTATCCATGTCTCATGAACTTCCAAGCCCAGGATAATAGTACGCTTGTTATGATGACTCACATCATGGCAGGAATTATATTTCAACATATTTGTAAAGCTGCCAATACTCAGCGTTTTTTAAGCTAAACCGTAAGCAAAGAATAAGGCGCGCTGGAGAGGTTCAATTGAAGACCCTATCCTTGCAAGCTCTCATTAATTTAATTTGATATTTACCAGCAAAATAATTTAGAAGATGGAGGGGTGACAATTTGGAGGAAAATATAAAAGTAATAGGAGCAATTGTAAACCACTCATTTTCTTTTTTGAATGGGTAGTTATAGGGGAGAAAGTGTTACCTGATGGGTGAGGATGTAAAGGAAAGGAGAGAAGGGACCGTGATTGAGGTTACATTTGTGAAATTGGCTGTTTTAAAAACCATGGTATTTGACTAAATTGTAAGTGATATTTTTTCTGCTTTCTAACTTACAATTATATCATGGACAGAATGAGAAAAATGAACGTAATTCAGAATGCAGTCCTACTTCTGAATTGCAGGGTTTACGTGCAAAAGCTATAATAAACAATAATAACTCGTAAAAGTTCATGCCTTGCACAAATATGTAATAGCAATTGAAGTAATGTTGGCTTTAATACGTATGGAGTAACGTTCTGAGATGATAAAAACGTAAAATGGCATCTATAGAATATGTTTTATAATAAAAATAGCCATTGATAATCATTAGTTTGGCCAATTTGTGTTTGAAGATATATTATATTTTATGTGGGGCTAGATATAAGGGAAATATTCTTGTGACATGTTTATAAGATTTATAAGGATAATTGACTTGGGGCTATCAAGTACGTCCACCGGGTTTCAAATGGTGAATCTACTTTTAGATACAGTGGTTAGCTGCAAAAGAAATGCAAGTTAATTCAATGAATAAGTAGTCGTCGGCTAAAAGCATTGGTATTTATAGGGTGTAGGAGGCCATCCAATGGTTAGACGGCTTAAAAATACCACGAAAACTTGTTAAGATTCAATTTCTTGGCGCATATAGGCCACCAACTAATAGGCCGCTAATAATCCGGAGGAGGGGCAGCAACTCTCATTAACATTAACCCTTAACCGGTGATGTGCGGTCTGAGAGACCGCTGCGTTTTTAAATTTATGAATTTTTTCTAATATTTTCAGTAATTTTCATAACGTCTGTCGTTCTTGTTACCTTCTCATTTTTGTCTAATGAGGATGTAGCATTCTTAGAATGTTATATATTTATTCTGTTTTTCTGTAAAAAGGCAACTAAAATTGATGAGCGGTCTGTGAAACCCCACGTCACCAAATTGGAAAGTCATTAGTTGGAAATGTTGGATGATATGATTCCGAAAGTGGTTAAAAAATTAAACCTAAGTGATTGTACAAGTATCAAAATAAGCAATTCTTTATTTGTGTCATTTGTTAGTCGCGCAATGTAGTGAAGGCACAGTGGTTGAAGGGGATAGAATATGCGAAATTAACACTGTGTAGAGGTGTTACATGTGAGAACGAGGAGAGGACAGGCAAGCAAGATTGATGTGCTTCTAGTGCAAAACACCAGTGTACAAACTGCATCGTATTGATGATGTGATTGCTAAATGCAAGACTTGTGAATAAATAATTCATCCTTCCGTATTGGTTTAAAAAAATTGGTTTTATTTTGATACAAGTAATATTGTTACACATTATGTTTACATGGGTTTTTGTAATTATAAAAATTCAAACTATTATCAATACTTAAAACAAATGTTCAACATCAAACATAGAAGAAATGAGGATTATATAAACATAAATTAAGTATGTACGGCATATGGTATACTTTTTATTAAATAAATGGGGTAACCAAGTTACCGCCCTTGGTAGTGAAAAGGTGTAGAATACCTTGGTAGTCTGAGGGTCAAGGGTTAATGAAGTCGGTGCTCGCGTTGGTAGGTACAGCGGCACTCATTACAGCATAGGCAAGGGAAATTATTTTAGTTCTGCGAGATGGAAGGTAACGAGAAACCATCAGCTTATTAGTCTGATTGTGAGAAGAAGCAGCTCAGCAGCAATTTTTCTGATATCATCATCATACTAATTTCCTTTTTTGTTTTTTAATATTACTTTCACGAAAGATAGAGGGCTGGGATATTTTATCGGATAGCAGAATAAATGAAGTTTCTAATTCTTTCAATCGAATTTCTTTTACGCTTCGTAATTGTCTGAATATCATGTTTTTTGCTAACAAATCTCACATTTTTCTCTGAAATCAACAATAGAAAAATTTCCTTGACAACCAGAGATTTTATTTTCAATATTCACGCCGATATCACGTTTTTCTGCAGGCTCATGATAGTACGTATAAACAAAATGTGTTTTAGAAGGGCCCAGAGTCCCAAGGTCCATGATTGATTGCTTCGGAGAGTAACAGATAAATTAAATGCATATTTACTATAAGTACACTCTTCAATGTCTATTCTCGAAATAGCTCTCATTGGGGCACTGCATGTATATGAGAGAAAACTTTCGTAGTAAATGATAAACATAAAGGAATTAAACGTTCAAGATTATTTACGTGCAGGGAATAGAAATGGTAATAATGCCTCTGTTGTTACAACAAACACGGCGTTGTTCATTATCATTTAATACTCAGATACCTATATTAAACGTAGTGTAACCGTCTGCCTCTCATTACGATTGAGAACTATTTTTTTGACTGAATCCCACATCATAAACGTTAAGAGTTATTTATATATGTTTAAAAGTGTTACCAAGTGCAGTTAACTTACATTCACTCAATCATCGAGTTGCCTATTCAAGACTGTCACTCGCCGCTGTGTTTCCCCTCCTTGGACTAAAAAATATATCAACATGCCTAATAGAAAAAAAGAGTAGCCTTTCAAAAAAATCTCCTTCGTCTTCTCTGCAATAAAATGAGCCCTTGCATGAAAAACGACAAAGGTAAGACTTGGATGCTCAAAAACATGCCCACCAGCGATCTCATGAGCATCTCCCTGTGGTGTATCTCGGGTTACGCTATGAACCGCACAAATTTCATCCTAACCTAACCTACGGACGGGTAACCAGCTATTAATCTGGTTCAAATATAGACCCATGTGTTTCGAAACCTCAACTTTTTTTTAAGATGGAGGAAATTATAATGACGTCACTACATGCATCTTAACCGAAAGAAGAATCGAAATTCTGCGCAAAGAACGACATCCGTGCATGAAAATCGACAAGTGCACTAAGAATCACCGTAGATTTTTATTTAGCAACTGAAATGATTATGGCTACCCAATATGCCGAAGGCGCAGTCCGGGTGATGGAGGATTCATAGGTAAAATAAACATGGCTGCTGCTATTAATCCTCTTGACGTTGTCATCTACTGGATTGTACCCTACTCTCCAATCCTGATTAAGATACTCAACGCACATGTGAACGTTGAATTGTGCAACTAAATTAAGTCATTGAATGCATATATATGTATGTAAACAAGGGAAGCCATGAAGCCGTCGGTTACTCAGAAGACGGCTCAAGAGAATCGGAGGGACGAGGTTACCGTCTTTCAACCCAGGTGCTATTTAAGTAGTAATGAGTCTGCGTGGCCCATTTTTGAGTTTCCCGTGCGTGAAAGAGGACCAACAGTCACTCATCTCTCCGTGCACCTGGAAAACGGTCAGCGCATCTACTACAACTAACACAACATACAATATAGGATACGAACTCCTCAAATGATCACGCTGATAGTATTCTTCAGGCTTTGTGGTTTTTTTTATAAATTAAGTTAAATATTTTCACACCCATTAAATTTCAACGGGTACTTTCAGCTGGTATTTTATAAATAAAGACGCGATTGAATTCTCTCGAGTAAAATATTCCTGGGGTAAACTAGTTCCCGGCTGGGGACTACTCGAGAGGGCACATCAGTTCAGAGCGATAAGCAGCGTTAACCTGAAGTTTAAGATCACTTTGGGGCTTTGGCAAACGTGAATATTGAGATGAAAAGAATTTGTCTTGATGTTTTAGGTATGAGCGAATTGAAATAGCTCAAAAATGGGAAATTCTGGAGAGGCAGGTATCAGATTATCCACTCTGGATCAACGGGTTGAAACTAACGTCTTGGTATAATTCTCAATAATGTAGTGGTAAGCGTGTGGAAAGCTATCTTCCATATATTGAACAGATAATTACGTCTTAATTAAAAACAAAATTTTCGGACACGGTGGTGGTACATGTTCATATGCACACGGCGTAGAAGATATGTACGACGGAATAAAGGAAGTGATAAGGAATGATACAAGCTTGGAGAATACAAGCTTAATTAAGCTTGGAGAAAGTAATAACATTACATGGGAAGGTCAAGAAAGTTAAACAGTAGGTAAGTATGTTTTGGGAACAGGGAACGATAGGGGAAAGAGCTTGATTTTAAGTCTTGCGTAAAAAATGACCTTCTAATCACAAACACGCTATTTGGCTGCCACCCACATAGAAGGAATGGACACATGGAAAATGCAAGGAAACAAAATTATATAACATTGACCATATATTAGTGAAACCATGGTTCAAGAATAAAATAAAAGCCTTCAATAGCTACTCTGGTGGGGCTATTAATAGTGACCATAGTTATGTCTTGATAAAATGTCAGTTTAAGATAAAAAAAAACTGAAGAGGTCAGCTTAGAACCACTGGCAAGTGGAAATACTGCGGGCAACAGTGCATAGATTGGCATATCAAAGCACTCTAGATCAAGCTGAAGGGGATGGAAACGTCTCAGGATCAATCGAAGAGTGATGGCAGGAGGTCAAAAGAGAAAGTATTAATACAGCCGAAGGACAATTAGGGAGAATGTTCACAGAGAATTGCAAGCCTAGAAAACATACCAAGACTTAGACATATATAAGGGTAGAAGAAAATAAAAAACACTTGATAACAGAGGGAGTACAACAGGTGCATAAGATAATAAGAAATGTGTTCAGCGGTAAAGAGAGAGAGACCAGATATTAATGGATGATATGAGTTATGTAAAGAGATGGAAAGAGGTCGTCTTCCAGGGAAAAAAATTAATCTGCATACAGAATTGTAATAGGTTAGTTTTTAAAACATTCAACCACGGGTGGTGTTATTCGAGGCTAACAAAATGAAGTTATTATCGAAAGTGAGAACAAATTGAAGAGATAGAAAGAGGAAGTGGAGAAACTTTACTGCGGAAAAAGCCCTGAATAGGAGGATGCTAGAAGATGAAGAAACGGTGGTTGAAGATGAAAAATGATACTCCATTTAAGGATCTGAATTTAAAGCTAAGGATTTGAGAGAGAAAAGCCCCAGGGGTTCATAAAATATCCTCGGAGTTCCTTAAATATGCCACAGTTAGAACCCTAAATTAGCTATAGGGATTGAAATGTGAATTTCAAATTAAAGTCGCCGAACATTCTGTCTCGAGCCCAGGACATAAAATATTTGTTGACAAAACACGGGTAAAGCAAAGACAGAGGATTAGCATTTCGCGGTTAATACGCAATACCATAGACTCTAAGACCTCTAAAATTCAGTCGTGAGGATGTGTATAATCTTTGCCCAATTTGGTAAATGGATCTTAGCCCATCTACATATCCAAAATGAAGAGCTGTGTTCGCTAATAACAATTGAATAAGCCCAAAAATAGAACAGCGGTCGTAAGAACATTCGGTATATGAGATCGAAAGGTTGCCGATAATTTCACATCTGCTGATGGCGCTCAGTGTACAAGGAGTAAAACGTCGTTTCTTAAACTTGGGAAACACGCACCAAACCCGAACTGATAATTTTTTATTATCAAACTTAAGATTCTTGACTATTGATTATGATGAAGCCTGGTAATGTCTAGAAATCTAGCGCTATTACTAAACCAACAGAAATTGATTGATGAAACGGATTAGTGAGAGATGGAAATGATTATTCCAAAAAATTAAATCAGAATAATCACGGAGAATTAGTAAATTCCATTGAAAATTAATAGAAATAACATAATTCTCTTAAAACTGCTTGAGATGCTAGAGATCCCAAATAACAAATGCGCTGAAACTAATCAAGAAATGGTAACTACGGAAAGAAAGTATAACATGTTGGTTTACCGACTACTTTGTTATAGAGTGAGAGACAGATACCAATTCAATGGGGGTAATTTTTATATTTGAGTAAAGTGGAGAAAGTTTTTTCTTAGATTTCCAAGGAAATTTTATTAATCATTCAAGGCTATCATGAAGTTCTGACTCCCTGAGAGTCAAGTAATGTTAAGAATGGCAAGCATGCTAATCAAGAATTGGTTTAAATTCCGAATTGTGTGGAATGCGGAATGCGTTAACAATAAAAATAAACGTTAACGGTAAATTTTGTCACTATTTCAATGTTCAAAACGCAGTGCCTCGTTTGATTATTTTATTAGATGTGGAGAGTATAATAGAGACCATTATGTTTTCCTTTCTTTCGAGTGCATAGTTTATGGTCAACAGCTAGGAAAATATAGAATAGCGAACACTGGAAATGTTTCTACCATGAAGGAAGAAAGATGATCTGCGATCACCTAGATTGGATTTGATCTAATGACGTAAGGCCATGAGGTCGGAGATTGTCAAATTAGTATTGTCAAATGATCACCAAGCAAACCTTAATTTGATCCAAATATCGGTGTCTTGCCCATTTTTACATACCTTTCCTCATGAGTAATTGAAATTTTCGTACTGATGTATTGTCCAAATTAATAAAAAGATTCGCCAAGGTTTCCTTGAGTGTTACCACCACTTTTGATGCAGTGGACTTCTTCTCAGGCTCATGTTTTCTGGTTTTTTTTAGCCATACTTGAAGCCTGAAAGGAGACACTAATCAAAGTCATCCAGTCAGTAAAACAGGATATTTAGGATTTTACTTATCATAACTCGCATTCTCATACTACAGTCGTTGGTTACGTTTTATTTCGTGGCCTATGTTTTTCAGTTCGTTGACCATAAGTCATCGTTTTACTAATACAGGTATTGATGTCGTGTTATTTAATCAATAGCAGCTTCAGTGCATTATTTGCATGTACCGGCTGACTGAGCCCTCTTCGAAGCTACGAAAACATCAAAATGAGAACGGTCTGGTTGATGACACAAAAAGACAGGCGCTATATAATCAGTGCTTTCAGTAACTGAATTGTGTCACTACTTGCACTCATTGATCACATTACCATACAGAAAAGAGAAAGTCAATGCTTTTTGGAAAAGGTCCTAGGAAAACGCTGGTAACCATCACTCCGTTTGAAATCGAGGATAAATTAACTGCCCTAGGAATAATTCTATCAATAGTTTTAATTTTACTGTACTTAGTCGTAATAATACCTTACTTTTTATAGCGTTCTATTTATTCTTTTCTCTTTAGGTGTCATGTCATTCAGAGGCTATTTAAAATAGTGAATTCAAAATACTATTTGCATGGTGATGGTACCCTTAGTTGAGGTGCTAGTTAGGGAGTTGGGCCCTTTAAGGTTTTCGTAATACAAGTAACCTAAGCGTGCCTTTTGGCGAGAATATGCCCCGGATTAATAGATTGTAGTTGACTCGGTAGATGTTCGCATGCTATGTAAAAGAAGTTGCGTCAAGTAAAAGAGAATGTATCAGCAAATTGACTGTCTTCATTGAGATTAAAGTTCCTTTTTTGACCAAGGTGGAGTGTGTTCTCAATATATGTCATTTGCTTGAAAGCGTGAACAGAAAAATGTTGTCCACTGAAATTTTGTTTCCTATAAATGCACAAAGAAGTGTCACAATGTAAAATTGTATATATTTTTCTCCTTTTATTGCCGTCTAGTTTTTCATCTATGTCTGAGCATATTGAGCACTTAAACTGAATATAACCGTGTAATACTTCCGAAAAAATGTTGGGAGATGAGGAGTTGTTTTCAGAGTAACCTAGTCCGGTGGATTGGAGAGTAAACTGCACGTGAGTAGTTAAAATTGAATCTTTTATATAGATATGGAATGTCTCTTGTCAGACAGAGAGGTATGTACTTTTCACACATTCGTTATGTCATATTACGATTCATGAATTTTGTGAGGATCCTCAGATTCAATGTTAGTTCATCGCATACAGAGCGATAAAGGGGGAAATTAACCCTGACATCGGAATTACGAATCAATCAACATATACAATGGAAGTTAAATAATGCTGATCCCTGGTATTTACCTACCTACTTATTCACCTTCACCAGGTGTAATAGGAAGTTTTCTTGCAGCCTCAAGTTCCCATAATTTGGCAGAGCAACCTACTACGTCATCAAACTGTATTAATGATGCTTTTTATACACCCTTTTCTAGAGGGTTTTTGGGAAAGGTTTCCGCGATTACGTGAGGTGGCCAATAATTAAGGCTAATGTTCATCCAGCCCAACCATAAACCAAAGATAATTAAATGAAGTAACAGAATATTGGAGGTAACTCTTGAAGGATATTTTACGGTGAAGGTCTCTTAACGCATCTAAATAGCTATCCAACGCACCTAACATGAAAATAGATGACATCATAATTACACTAATTCAAGAAATTCCTTCTTTATACGGAATTAAAGAAAATACCCTCGTCCAGTATATTTGCTGAGAACTTTATTTTCATTTAACCATTCGAAATCACTTTTATTTTTATCATCGATGTGCGGAAGAAGGACTGAAGCAAGAGCTGTAGCTTCAAAGCCATCAGTATTTAGTTATTTCGATGGCACGCAAATAAACATTTATTTATTGTGATTGGAGCCATCTAGAATATCATCAGACCACTGCAAGGTGATATTTTAATGTAATGTCTCGCTTTTTCCCGGCGTTCGTTTTTTTCAAATAGTTAATCATTATCCCGGCAGATATGAACTTGACGCAGCGTGTAACACATCATCCTCTATTCCTAATTCTAAACTTTCCCCATTTTATTTGAAGAATCAGAAACTATTGGGCTGATTTAACGCCTCAATTATCTTCCCAGAAGAAATATTATTTTATTTCCACACACAAATAAATTTCTCTAGCCACTGCATTATAAATATAATTCTTGTAACAAAAATAGTGAAATCTATTTCCGTTCTGAACGGGGTGCCCTCAACCCTTGCACTTATTCCTGTACACATTAAAACATAGTTTTAAAAATAAATACTATTTATTGCAGCCAAAATAATTTTAACTGAAACAATTTTTTACGCGATGAAAAACAAAAAAAAATTACGCCTTGCATTGGAAAATGAACGACGTCACACGATATATGCCGACGGAAAAAAGCTCTGTGTTCGTCTGAGGTAGGTCTTGAGAGTGCCTCTATAAACCGAAAATCAACCAAATTCTCACCTACTTCTCAAATACGTCTTAAGACTGCGAATGTGAATCTTGACCTCAGTGCTATTTAAGTCATGTGAATCAAGTGCTCAAATTTCCGTGGCACTTAGGCGTGTTTACATATACACATTTCTGGCGATAGCCTTACTAATAGTGTTTTGCCGGTATAGAGATACAAATATTTTTACATCACTATTCTGCAGAGAATCCAGAGGGACCCGGGGATTTTTGATAGCTTCATTGATTTGACGGAAAAAGAAATTGAAGATTTGAGAGAACAAAGAAAAGTAAACGTAATCAAATTTGTATTTCTTATATTGAGATATTGGTTGATTGTATTATGGATGATCATAACGAATAACTCATGTCCATTATCCTCATTCTTCCTCTTCCGAGCTCACCGAACATCCTCCACTCTATCAAGACGACCTTCAAGATCCCATCAACCCTCATTACTACTTTCCACTTCATAAGTAAATTCCTTTCCTAACCCGCAATGTCGAATAACTCCTAGTACGTGATCAATTCAGTTCATCTCGCATTCTGTATTATTCTCCACACCCATATATTAAACGTCTGAAGACTATTCTCATCACGCTTCCTCTGAGACGAGGTCTCTGCACCATACAACGCTGCACTAAACATTTCATCTACTCCTGGCTAGCTTTTTCTTAACTTTCCTGCAGATGATCCCTCCACTCCATTCCATCTCTCTCCTATTTGTGAACGCTTACTTTGTGAAGGTTTATTTCTCCACAGTATCTCCATTGCGTTTGCCTTGCATCTTCATGCTGCCAAGCTAAACCAAGCTTTCTTCCTCCCTCAAAGCGTGTCCTCATACCAACATCATGAGCCTCACTATCCATGCTTGTTATATTATAATTATAAAATATTACGTACATTATTATTTACGTTTTCCTATGGTTTATCTTCATTCCGTATTTTTACTGGTTTTGTTATGCGTTTATTAATTAACGCATTTATTTACCTGTCTGGTAAACTATCACCTGGCAATCAAATTCAAACCACTGATATAGCTGCTCCTGCATTTTTAATTTCACAGGTAGCCCTTTTCATCTCTTTTTTAGCATTTTCCAGTTGTATCAGTGATTAAAAGCGCTGGCGATATTTGACAACCTTGTCTTACTCTTCGGCCGCTTTGTATCTGTCATGCATCTCCCCCATTCGCTTCTCTGGCTCCTTCAGAGCATCATACAAGATTTAAATTTGCCATCTTTCTATTTCCCCACATATACGTCTTTCTCTCATTTTAACTATCAATTTCTCCAATGCACTACTTTTTTCGTCAGTACTTGAATTTATTCATAATCTATATCTATCAAACGATCCTAGTCAACTAGCAAGCAAGCAAAAACTTCTTACTTATGCCCAGTATTTCCTTCTACATGCGTTCTAATCGCGCAAATTTTTATAGTGTCGTTAATCTCCCTTATGCTGATGATTCCATGGACAATTGAGCCACGTGTTAAATTTATTGCCCTGTTATCTCTGTACTAGGTAATACTTCTTCGTCAACATTGTGATCAAAACTGTAAGATAATATGCATTATAACTGATAAAATTTTTTTATTTGCTGCAATGCCTACTCACTACTTAATGTGAAAATATTCGTCTAAAATCCTATAATATGATGAGTACAAAAAGAAACAATGTACATCACATCCAAAAGAAGCTTGATCACTTCTTAATCTGTTTTGCTGTTATTTTTTGCAGAACCTGTACACAGTTTAATATTTTGAGTGGTACCATACAGACTTAACTCTAGAGCATCATCCTATTTAAATATTTCTACGCAAATGATATAAAATTGAGCCTATTGTAGGTTTTCACCCTATACTGGACCTGAATTTTTAATGAAATCTCAAAACTTACCCTGAACCCCGAAAGCAGTTATTTTTGTAGCTTATTCTGACACCATAATATTGTGGCTTCCTAAGCCTGGAAAGATAATATAAATTCCTAAGCAATTGTATTTTTCCAGTAAAATTTGTCTTTTCTAACGATAACCGTGTTATAGGTACATGAAACCTCGGCGTACAGGAGATATTTCTAGGAACCTTATTGTATATAAGGATCCCAAGAGTTTCATTTCTGGAAGGCTTCTTCCTCCGTTATTTTATTAGCCTTCTAATGCCAATCGTCCTTAAAAGCTCGAAGTCATGCACTTTCAATATTTAGTGTTTATATCTACTGTATTGTCTTCTATCTTGCCAAATTATATACAGTTGATAGTTAATTTACTTCTTTATTACTGATCAGGCAATTTCTAAACTTCGTTTTATGCAGCCCTCTTTCCATTCCTAACACTTCTTCACTTAATTTTGAGGATACCGGGACTAGCCACGGTAGTTACCTTAACAGAGTCACCCGCAAGTGCACATAAGTGCAATATTCCTCAGAGGAAAAATCATTCGCCTTGACCGGGATTCAAACCCGGATCCCTCGATTTCGCGCCGAGTCCTTTAACCAGTTAAGCTACCGAGGCGTCCTTCTCTCCCCTGTGGATTATTTGGTGGCTTTATAGGAGCATGATGGTCAGAACTGCTAGACATCAGATGCTATTAGCAGTCCAAATTAGTCAAAAGAGCGAACACCTCAATGTGTTCTGTATATGGCTTTATCCTCGCGGACTGTGGCGCTTAGCGCGCTTCCTCTGTGGAATATCGCACTTCTTTGACATTTAGTACTACTTTGTCGAAATTTACTTTTTCGCTTGTCCCAGGTATAATTCCTAGGTTTTTAAAGAGGGATATTTTCTTCTGTTTTCTCGTTCTAAAACATTTCAAATTAATGTATTGCTCCTTAGGACATTGCGCCAGTTAGTGATTTCCCTTTGTGCTACTCGGAATATTTCCACGTTTACCATTTGATTCTTTGCATTATTATTTAACAACGTCGGGTTTCGAAAGCATTTATTCATATCTGGTACCTCTTCTTATTGCCTCTGCTTTTGACACGCATAGAGTGCAAAGATATGCTAGACCCAACAAATTTTAAATTATCTCCTTCTTCATCTTATGTTATCCTCAGTAACTCTCCTGAGCATGATACCAGCGTCTTTTATAATGAGCATCATTTTTGCTTGATTATTCTTCTCATGATGTCCGTATTCACCCCTCATTCTATTCACCCCTCATTCTATTGCTTCCGAGGAATTTGTATTGATACCGTTTACTCTAACCTTTCTTCTCATTGGAACAGTGATTCTATTTGCGTCTTCTCGTAGTCAGTCACAATTGCTGTTTTTGAGTTGATTTTAATATTTCATTCTTTAAAAACGATATCTTAATGACGCCATTTATTTTAGAATTTATTTGACATTGAAACAAATTAATAAATGTGGGGCTAACCCAATGAAACCCAATGTGTGAGAACGAATCAGGTCTGGGAAGCCTAGTCTTAGTTCCTCTCAAGTTTCTCCACTGGCGGACGTCGAACCCAGGGTCTCGTGTTGGAAAACCAGTATAACAGCCATTGCATTTCCTCTTCATTTTTTCATCCTATGGAGCTCACCCTTGCTGCAACTACCGATCAAACTTGCACCGCAGACGTCATTTAAGTCACTGCTTTTAATGCACACTGCCCCCAATCTTCATGCATGATTTTATTGCACCGATTATTCTGCAACCTGTTCTTTAACAGAGTAGGAGTAATATTATACAATAAATGTACACCAAAGATAATTTACAATCAATAAAGATTACTATTAGATATGATAAATGTCATTTAAAACATTTTTTCTGCGAAAACTATTGAAACTTTTAATAAGATTCAAATCCTTCTACAATTTAGCCTCTAAAAACAGTTTACCGAAGACTTTTTTTTAAATAAGTACTTACTGGGCGTATTCCATATCGTGCCTTACGCAGATAAATCTTTATACGAGTTACGATCACTATTATTAATTTCACAAATAATATTCTTTTGTTTAGTTGAAGTACATTTCTCTATCTATTTACATTTATAACAAGACACACTCACTTGTTACTACGTACAAAGACGACTAGGTATTGTTATTATTTTGATTGACCTGATATATTATCCGTCTAGAGTACGAAACAGTATCTTGCTGATATGCATAACAGATGCTGTATTAATGTAAAAGTTGCTAAAATAGGAAAGATGTTTTCTTTCACTAATTTTGCTGTTCATGGTCTAATGCAGGCATGTCATAGCATTTTTAATTATTAGAGAAACATAAATTAATTAACGAATTACGAACAGTTTCGAGCAACTGCACTCCTAAATAAATTAAATAAAATATTTCATATTTAATGATCCTCAACTATCCAAACCAACCTTCGGGTTGAATCACTGAGTGAGTGAGATAAAATGACTGTTTTAGGTTTGACGTAGAATAAATCGAAACGGTTTATGAATTTGATATTCTAAAATGCCAGTATAACGTTTTCCAAAATTTATGAAAAAATCTTTAGCCTATGTTTAAACATGGAATTCCATTCAGCCAGATTTAGGCAGCAAGAGCAAGCATAATTCAATTTATCATTCTCCTCCAGAGTGTTTTGTGGAGTTAAGTTATAAAGTTTTCTCAGAAAGGAATAAAATTACGAAAAACATAAAAATACATATTTCTCGATATAGATTTCTGCCTTGAAAACGACCCAACTGCAATGAGTTAAAAAAGTACACATTATGTGGATGTAAAATTATCTAGAAATACCTAGTTTGTTGATGAAAACATGCACTTTTATTCTGTACATTCACTTGAAGTATTACTTATTACCAGTAAGAATGTTCATCGGCTTTGAGCAGAGGTAATAATTCTATTTTTTTCAAGCTATCAGGATGTAGAAGATATCGTTTGGTTTATAACTCGTTTTTCCACTCAATTGAAGGATATCATGCCAAGGATGCCTTACTATGTCATTAAATAAATCCTCTGAAATCTTGCCTTTTAAGCGTCATGTCTCCTATAATATATAAGTATTTCAAATCCAGTAAACAGTCACCACGTTGTTTGTTTTTTTATCCAGTTAATAAATGCAGCTCTATTCTATCGTGATGTGAAACAGAATTGGTATTCACCTAAACGTCATTGGGAGCATATGGCTATAGCTATGTAAATTCATCTGGAATTTGAGAACTTTGAGTTCGTACTTACCAAATTTTTGCTTTTAGTCCAGCACACACTTTGAGGAGTTTTATCAGGACCAGTTGCATCATTGGTCAACCTTACCTTTGACAGTTATGTGCTTCTGTTAGAAATACTGAATAGATGATTTTTAAAAAATACTGACAAGGGGAGACCACATACCTTCTCAAATATGTCAAATATTTTTCTCGTGGAGCAGGACATCAGTACCTACATCTGAATCCATATCGGGTTTTTATTAAATTGGTATTAGTTTCGCTAAAAAATATTAATTCTTCTGTTGCCCTTCATCCCAGTTATTCTAGTACTTAGTACCTTCGGCAATTCTAGTGGTTATTAACTCCAGCAGTCGTCCGACGGGTTTAGCATTGAGGGTCTTGAGTAAGCTGCTCCGTTATTTTATTTATCTCCACCATTTATATTCCCTCAATATATTAGGCACCACTTTCTCCAAAAGAATGTTTTTCCATCACTTCTTAGCTCCGCGTCTTTTCAGCTGAATATCATCAAAGAGCGCAGGGCAGGGAGTCTGTTTTCTTCGTGAGATTAACACGATCTTTCTTCAAGACTCACTAGGAAAATTCAAATTATTTAAAAATAAATATTAAATTAGGAATTATTTAATTTAAGTCAATTTATGAAAATAAAAGTTACGTTGAAATTCAATGCCAAATATTCAATTAAACAAGGAGTAAATAGTTGATTGTATTTTTTTGAAAGGGATAATGTTAATAGAGAAAAACTGCTTTTGATTACTGTACCATAATTACCTTTGATAGAGTTAGATGAAAATAGTGCATTACGGAATTTATGGGTGATATTTGTATCCTTTCTAAGTGAACAAGACCATTTTATATGGATTTTTTTAAATTAATGAAATAGTTCGTAAAAAATATTTGTTCCATAAAAAGGTGGTAGAAATGTAGAAATAATTAAATTAGGAGTGATTTCATCGGCATTTAAACTTTATGCAGGATAAACCTTACCAAATCTTTCTAATTTTTTTAATTTCTTAATAATTTTAACACTTAACAATGAAAAAAAAGTATTTTTGCATTTACTGAGAGTTGTAAATCCAGCTAAAGAACGTATTTATTTTCATCATACATATTTGGCAGTGTTTGAAATCAGGAAAAGTCATAAGTGTGATTTATTATACTTTTGCGCAAATTTTTACATAATTCTCTGATAATAAAATTTAACTATTGAAGCTATAAAAATCATTGGAACAGAATTTATTTATTAAATATTGTAAATACTGATCACGGGAAATTCACCTATTGTAAAATTCTCTGCTCCATAGCAATGAAAGCAATTATATATTAATCGTTAACATTTTTCTTTTCTTTTGATTTATACACAGCGCAGTGATGTGTATTCATCTTTCTTATACTCATTGTATCTGTACCATTTGACTTGTACACAGATCTTATTGCAGTTTTTTTAAATTGAAACACAGCCATAAATATATATAAAATATTTAATTTCTTTAAATAGCTGGAAATAAATGAAAATCATACACAATTGAAACGGCTAAATATCAGTCTTTTAATGCAAATAAACATTTTAAAGGTACATAATTTTCAGCACCAATTTTTAAAGCAATCACATAAGCAGTATTTGTCGTATTTATTTTTATTTCGGATGAAAAAAGAATTGTTGTAAAGAATAAGTTGATTGAGTGAAGAAGGCAAAAAAAAACATGAACTGTATGACAAGGGACAAATTTTTGTACGTGCCAATGCTATCAGCCAATAAAGTCAAAAGCTATTATTTAAAACAATATTTTTTTCATTGCGTTATCTCATTGAGTTCATTTTTCATCATATTATAAACGATGTGTATAGTAATCTCAAATGCACCCAATTTTCATTATGATTTTTCTGTTAAAAAATAAACTAAAATTAGTAGATGAAGTGTGATGCATGGCAATCTTACTTTTAACAAATAGGGATAAAAAGACAATACCCTGGAATTGCAACAATCACAAGATGATTAAATATTATCTTAAAATAAATGAACATTCAATCTTAAAGAGGCAATTATTTTCAAGAACAAATAATTCTATTTTCTTCTAAATTCATTGAAAGAAATTATAAAATATTTTGGGAAGAATCCTTTTAAAATTCTTACTGGATATTAAAAAAACATTTTTTTTCACACATTATTTTCGAAATAAAAATTTATATTTTCAAATCTCACCATCTAATACGTGTTAAAAGCGGTATGACTCATAACTACTAAAATTAAGTTAACATGAAAACTACTTTCGAAAATAAGTAGGTAAATATATCGAAAAAGGATAAAGATTAGCCTTAGTAATGAGAGAGACAGCTTAACGTCGTTTGCCATTATTTTAGCCTCGGTAAATCATAAATACTATTAGTAGAAGCTCGGCAAATGATAGCATTAGTCATAAGTTCCAGAAAATTCAAATAGGCATTTGTATTTGCGTGGCAGTATTTCATACATTGCTGGTTATGTTAATTGAGTAAAGTATGTGTCATGATAAATATTAATTTTCATGATATCAAAATTATCATAGTGAGAAACAGCAGATAATTTGAACTCAAGTGGAAAAATAACTGTTAGTTGCGTATTGCATCCGTTGAATGTAACGACTCAATTAAGTTCTCCGCCAATTAAGGAGATATATTTTACCCCTGGGCTACACGGAGAGGTAGGAAAAAAATGTAGAAAGCCTTCCAGTGCCGCAATGTTGCGATGCAGCATTTTCGGCCGCGTGTTTTTTTTCCCCTAAACTAATGATTTTCACCAAAGCTTTGAAATAGCTATTCGCTGGCAGGCAGAGGCGGTCCCTCCTCGCCCGTGGGAAGGGGTGGATCAAATACTGAGCGAGGAAGCGGATTGGACGGGAGCGCGCGAAAAAATTAGTTTAATTACCCAATTCATATTGAATGGGGAAACATTTTGACCAGCGCATAAATTTTCATGGAATTCCGCAGCTTGTTTGAATGTAGCGAGTCGGGAGGGATGGGAAGTCGGGGTCCAGGTGGGATGGGGGATTTAAGCTTTTTCCGCATTTTCGACTTTTTTTGTTTTTGTTGCTGCCGGCGTTTATTTTTTGCCGAGCGTCGTCGGGCGGTGGGTCGTTTTTGGAAAGTGCAGCTTGTGGGGAGAGGTTGGGGATGGATGGGAAAAACAAGAGACGAGCGAAAAAGCTCGAAAGGGAAGGGTCAGATGGAAAACGACGTGGACGTGTGTGGTGGGTGGAGGGAGGGAAGGGAGGGGTGGGGGTTGGAGGCGAGGATGCTGTGGATGGGGTGGGGAAGGAAAGGAACCCACCAAGCCCCCCCTTCCACGTGAAAGATAAAACAAAAAAATCAAATTGGGGAAGCGGTTAACTGACTTTTTTCCGACTTCATTTGCGCCGAGGCAAATGCGTGGATGCAATGCCAACCATGAAGGCTGTCCTACAGCTCAGGGGACTGGTTAGCGGGTTTCGTGTGGAGGAGGAGGAGCATTTAGAAGGTGTATATGGAGGGGGGAGAGATGGGGGGGGAAGAGAAGAGAGCTAATAAAAATAAAAATGTGGTGGACTGAGTTAGAGAGAGGAGGGAAGAGTGGAACGATGGGCGGGAAGTGAATAGAGATATGGAATGGGTGTCGTTTTGCAATGCTTTTGCATCGCGTGTTTAAGGAAGGGTGGGGAGGGATTGGAGGGGGGGGCGGAGGGGAGTGGGAGCGGTCAGCGGCACAACGGGACGAGTTTCAGTCAGGAGCCGGGAAGCTGCGTTCCGGTCCCACGGGCGACTGTCGCGAGGCGTGGAGGTTCATGCGGGCCCCTTTCTGCACCACGACCTGCCCCCTTCTGTTCCTTCCCCCTCCGACCGCCCCTCGTGCAGGGGACCACGCCCCTAGCCGCCGCGGACCGCCAACTGCCGTCGGCGGGCATCGTTCCCGGCACCGCCCAGTTCCATGGCGGCCGCACGCGGGAGGCGCGGCCCAGATGCGCGGCACAACGTGAGCGGCACGCGTGTTCCGGGCCTTCCGGCCGGCACGCCACGCCCACTTCACGGGTGCCGTTCCCTCCACGAGGGTGTGGCCCTTTCCCCCGCCCTTCACTAGGGTGTCACGGCCCTCCCACTCACGTGTGGACAAGGGGTGGACCCTGAGACCCTTCCCTCATATATATATGTACGTGCCTTCATCCCCTCCACGCCGTCCCCTAGTCCTCCACCCGCCCAGTTCAGTGCATGTGCTCACGAGTGGGGGTCGCGCATGTAGTTACCTCCTTACCCCCGTCGCCCGGAGAGCGCCCTTATCGGCACGGGGGCACCGAGACTGCGGGCGCGGTCCGATTGCGGGAACACGGGCCCGAGCATGGGCAGGGCCCCGCGCGCGACAACGCCGAAAATGCAAAATAATAACTGCCCGATTAAATGGATAATGCTGGAGGGAGAATTTTGCTAGTCCTCCCACGAAACCCACCGTGTTTTACGATGTTAAACTTTGATTACCGATAGGTAGGTATTGGGGGAGGGGGCTGGTTATATTTTTTTTGGCATTCGTTTTTGTCATCAGGGTTTGTATGGTTTCCTGATCGCGGGGTGGGTGACTTTTTTATATGTTTCAGATAGGGTTTGTGGGTGGAGGGTGAGGTTGGAGTGGGAGGATAGTGATGAAGGTGACACGCATCACGTTCGTTTTGCTGTCCGGGCCAGAGAAGGGGAAGGGTGGCGAAATTGGGGACGCAAGTGGGTGGGTGGGGGCTCGCCTGGTGTAACGCAAGAATGTCGAATCGCACATTCATCACGCGGTCGCGATGAAGGGACGCGGCGTACGTAACGAGGGTGCGATGCAAATATTTCGCCGTTTGCGATTCGGGCGAATTAATTGGCCAATTATATCGCGCTGTACAGATAGAATTTGTAAGTCGATGCGAGTCGTCGCGGAATCAATGTCACGTGGTCCTTGCCCGATGCTATCGCGCCGTTAATTTGGTCTAAGAAGGACATTTGCGCGACGTCAGTCACAGATCTGATTTCATGGGCGACGTTGAGGAAGATTACTCTGTTCCACCTTCCGTAAACCATGGGAACGTGGCTTCATATATTTGCCAAATGATTTAGAATGGGGATTCTACTGTTGTATTCAGACTAATTTTTGTTGTATGGATAACAAATAATATGTATGTATTTCAACCAGTTGCTCCAACGTTCTCAGTGAAATACGTAGTGCTATTTGGAGGCTATGTACAAATTTGATTAATAACGTCTATAGATCAAATTCAAATGTTTAATTTTTTATTACTCAGTTTGTACCATGATATTGCTATATTAGCTATTTGCTTTATCTCTGAAGAATAACATAGGAAAATGTTTATAAATACTAAATGAAATGTTGTTTAGTTATGTATTGATAGTTGGGCTGTCTAATATTTAGATGCACTTCATTGATATTAAAATCTTAAGCTAATCAATATTATCGACATTTTCATGCGTTTCGGAGAAAAAATAAAGTTATTTCGATTTGTTCATTTTTCATGACATTGATTTATTCATTTGACGTACTACTCCTCTATGAAATTGTCCTTATACCTTTTCTTGGGTGTTCCTCAGGGTCTACTTCTATGTGGAATCAAGTAATGAGTTGGTCAAATCTTCTCGGGTTTGCCACCGTGTAAGGCTTTTAAAGGCCAACGTTTCGATGAGTGACTCCCTCATTGTCATCAGGGCTGAGACTGATTACTGAGTCGGTCCATTCCGGGGTTTTTATAGCAGGCCAACGGCGGTTGAAAAAAACAATTGTTGACCAAATAACAATGGGTTTTTTCAACCGCCGTTGGCCTGCTATAAAAACCCCGGCATGGACCAACTCGGCAATCAATCTCAGCCCTGATGACGATGAGGGAGTCACTCATCGAAACGTTGGCCTTTAAAAGCCTTACCCGGTGGCAAACCCGAGAAGATTTTACCAATATTATTCGCCGGGAAAACTTAAGATCTTTTATCAAGTAATGAGTTTTCTTGGTCGATCCCTGCAATCCGTGTTCTGTGTCCTAACCACCGAATCCTTTGTTACATGTGGTGATTTCTCTATCGGATCCTATAATTCTCCTCTCTCACCTCCTTCCTCCTGTGTTGGTTCAATATTTATTAAGCATTAAAAATATTTTTCTGTAAATCTTCTACGGCTTTCTTTCTCCATTCCTCTCAGCTCTATCACAAAATTGGCCTTATGTCTGCTTTGTAGATTTTAAGTTTATTTTCATCAAGAATTTCTCATGTTGAATGTTAGAGCTTAGTATTTCTTGAGGGCATAGATACTTCTGTTCACGTCTGATATTAAGAGTGAATTCGTCTTAACGCTTTACGTCGACCGAAGGGTTTTAAATGCAAATATTAAAATATTCTATATTTTTCTTTATCCCTGGATAGAAGCATGTATTTTGTTATCTATTCATTTACAAGTGATCTAAATTTCTAGATCACAGTTTACTATTATTTTTCAAAACATTTTTTCTTGAATAACATTTTCAGCTTTTTTTATAGTAACTCTATCATTTGCAAACGCTGTTAATTGGACTTTTTTCTAAGTTATATTACCGATCTGCATTACTGATTAATTCTTGTTATTCAAGGTTAAACAAAGTCTGACCATGTATCAAAATGTAATATAATGTTAAACTCATAGTATTCCTCAAAGATTTTTATTATACATTATGGTCTACTATAGTTTTGTCATTTATTTAATCTTGAGATGTTCACCAATACACTTTTTAGAATATTCAATGACTCTTTTATGAAGGAGGCTTGGGGAAAAAAAGGCATGAGGGTTTATAAGTTATATTTACTAGTGTTACCCCACTGTAAATATTGCAGATTTTTATGCATTGGAATAATTATACCTTATTTCCAACTACCAAGCAGTCTTTCTTCTTTTCATATTCAAATAATCTGCCCACATAGTTCTGTTCATACACAACTCTCCATTTTTATGTTATTCTTCTGGAATGTAGTCGCTGGCTGGTGACTTTCTGACCGTATTTTTTATGAATTAATTAAGATATTAAGTTGGCTCCATTACTACATTCTCTCCTTTTATAATTCATAAGGCCATTTTTTTGCAATTTTTCACATTACTTTATAAAATTCTGTGCTATACTCTTTTTGTTATTTCTATCATATTACAATTCGTACCTTCATATGTGTATAGAAAAAATGCAATTGGAGCCTTCCTTTGGAGCTTTCCTTTTACCTTTGTTTATGTATTCACGCTAATGAAAACAATCTAATAAATGCGGAGCACTCTTTCTTTTTCAATTTATGTTGTAGAATACTTCATGGTTCTTCAACTATTCATCGTTTGCATACTTTACACATATCCCGTTACAACACAACACCCCTTCATTATTTCAAATATATATATATATATATATAGGTTTGTCTGGCATCTTGAAGGTTAAGAAAGGGTTTCATATAAAACATTATTCATTGAGTTTTTCGTTGGTTATTGTTCCATTCCTTTTATTATCATTGCTATAAATGCTCAAACTTTTTGGTATTCAAATCATACTGAAAATCGCTATTTCATGCGGAGGCAGTCAATGATTGCATTTGATTATATTGAGCAAGCATAGCATAGTATTGTGTATAACGACTTTCACCACCATTTGATTGTATATTTTTATCTATAAAATACACATATTTAATCAAATAAAATCTGGAAATGGATACTTTGAGTGATTTTTGCCTTGAATGGTATTAACTTTGTATCCTGAGTAACCTGCGTAAAGTATATTTGATGACTTTCTCTAACAAACATGTAAGAGGAAATGGCTCTTCGTACTTGCTCATGTAAAGACAGATACATATTTTTTATACATTGAACACACATATATAATGCTAAATTGTTGCAATTTTGAAAACATCAAAATTTAACCACAGGAATCAGAAATCCTAATTCTCAAATTATGTGTAGTTTTGTGCAACTAAGACTATAGTGGATCAAGTACTACAGTGTGAATGATTGTAGTCAAACTATTTACATTATAAACATGGATATTTTCAATCCTTTAGTTACTTATTACATCAACTTTTATACTATTTCACTTCTAATTTCTTTTCTCTTTTGCTTGTCTAATTTATCTTGACGCATTCCATTTCCTAGCCAACTCGTCTTCATCTATCTTTTTGTCTTGAAGCATTCACTTGAAACATAATCGCTCAATGAAGTGTTCATTTTCTTAGGCAAAAATATCATTCTCCTTAATAGTTTTTAGTTGAATATTCGCTCAATGACCTCAAAGCTCTGAGTCCAGCATCAGCTGATTGATGTAAGGTACGAGAACAGGCGGATAACTTTTCAGCATACCTATTAAAAACGCTAAAAAAAAGGCAACCAGGGGTGTATAGTACTAAATAAATTCATCATACTTTTGCTTTAGCAAGCACATGCTGAAAATCGTCATCGTGACATCGTTTTTTGACAAATAAGCATTTATTCATCAACGTTTGCAGATGGAAAACACCTTTTCTTCATCTTAAGCTTATAGTATGCGTTGTCTTAGTTTGCTTCGTCCTCATAGTTTATTCATTTTATGGGTAAATGTACCAACGTGTGTCATGTGTCACAAAGTAAATGGTTAGGAACTAATCAGTGCTGTGCAAACCCATGGAGAAACATTCACCAGAAATAAACAATGAACAACCCATCGTTAAATGTAATGTATTTAAAAAAAATGCTTTTGATTAATACAATACATGTCTTCATATTGATTGCTGCAAATTTATGTACTTCTTCTTAGTCGAAAAATGACGTTCTGGACAGTTCTGGACGTTTTCAACAGGGTTGGTCTGTTTTCTTGGCATTTAACCTTCCAATGTCACATGTAATATTTAAAATATATATAAATAATGTATAATATTTAATATATTGGACATGTTTATTTTTTCTATGAGACAAGTGATATTGAAAAATGTTGAGATGATGCATATTTCAGCCAAAAAACTAAGGGGAGAGAAGATTCTCAACTATCTTGTGAACGACGCTGGAAGAAACATTTTTTCAGGCGAAGTAGGACATTAACATGTAGTATTATGCTTTAAAGGACTATCAGGTATAGTCCTCATAGGGTAACGACAACAGATTGCTCAGTGCATGACCAAATCAAAAGAAAAGGAATCGTGGTGAGTATTGGAAATACTTTATGGCGGAGTCCTCGAATAGGTATCTGCAAAAATCTACCACCTATCCTAACCCCCAAATCCTCAATTTAGTTCCACATATGTCGAGTGTACTCAGATCGAATATTAAAATTCTTTTAAGGGCATAACAAATTCAAATAATTTCACGTAATTCCACGTAAGCAGAATTCTGTAACGAGTGGCGAAATATTTCGGCTAAAATAAGCGTTAACTATTATCGGTAGTGACTTGTCTACAAAATGATTAATAACTGAAAATGATATTAATACTTTAATCAAAAGAAATAAATAATTAATGAAACTAAATTACTGAAAATTTAATGTACTGAATATATTTTTCACTTCAACATAGAGTCACGAGTAACCTTGACAAAAATAAATATATTTTATTCATTTAGGCGCTAATCCATTTTATCAAGTGGAAAGGGTAACATTTGTTTTGATTTTATGTCCTTATAATTTAAAACGCCAGTCAATGTGACTTTTCGGACAATAACCAAAACTAGTAGCGTAAGATACACGAAACTGATACGCCTTGATTTCCATTATCAACATATAGTATTATGAAGTGCTTGATGAATATCATGCCTGATAGTTAGCACTGTAAACATTGTAATTAATGTTTGTAATAGGGATAAAAATGATACATCGGTACCTGGAAATTTACTATAATAATAATCCTCTTATCTAAAATATCACAAGAGGTTTGCTAGAGCTACAATTATTCACATGATGGAATTGCTACCTTCACGCAAATCAAACTTAGATAATGCTGTCACATCAAGACAGATTGTTGTGGTACACTGATACTGCATTTACAAAATGTTTCTGAGTATAATATATCCAGATCTGCATTACAACTTTAAATGATACAGTACACATTTATTCCACACTCCTAGGCTATTAATTGCATTAAAAGGGAATTATTGTATTGAAAGCTATTTAGTAAAGCGTATAGATATCAACTATATCTATCCGAATCCGATATATTCGAATTCAACTTATCAGTTACAAAACTAAGAGAGCAAAAAGCCCCAGGCATCGACAACCTACCGGCAGAACTGATCAAAGCAGCGGATGAACAGACCTCAGACACCCTCCACCATCTTGTTCAGACGATGTACAAAACAGGAAATCTTACAGATGATTTAAAACAATGTATCATTCTCCCCCTGCCGAAAAAGAACTCGGCGAAAAAATGTGAACAATACTGCACCCTAAGCCTAGTCACGCATGCTTCCAAAATACTTACATCCATCATACTGAAGAGTGTTGAACCTAAAATTGACGCACTTTTATCCAATGATCAATTTGGATTTAGAAAAGGAAGAGGGACACGCGAAGCTATTCTCTCGCTCAGAACCATAATGGAAAAACGACTGGGAAAGAACAATTTGGCTCAATATACATTTCTGGCCTTCATAGACCTAGAAAAGGCTTTTGACAAGGTTCATTGGGCACCAATGTTCCAAATGCTGAAAGAAGCAGCAATTAAATACAAGGACAGAATAGTAATCTGGAACCTATATGAAGAGGAAAAGGCAGTGGTGCGCTGTGGAGACCATGTGCAGGAAGCAACTATAAGGCAAAGGGTAAAACAAGGATGCTCCCTATCACCGATATTTCAACTACTACATACAGAGAGTTCTGGATGAGATGAGAGAAAAGGTAGGGGAGCTAGGTGTTGTCAAGATCTATGGAGAAAAACTGGATATGCTGAGGTTTGCTGATGGTATTGCATTACTGGCTGAGAGCGAAAAGGATCTGAGTGAGGTACTTGAGATAATAGAGGACATCCTAACAACAGGATATAATATGAAAATAAGTGTAGAGAAGACCAAGGTACTTAAGGTTAGCAAGCATGGGGGACAATCTAAAGTGTATTTAAGGACAGGCGAATAGAGAATGTAGAGAAGTTTGCCTACCTGGGAAGCAAAATAACAGCCGATGGGAGGAGTAAAAGAGACTTAGTAAGTAGAGTTCACCAGGCTAAGAATTCGTTTTATCAAAAAGGGAAACTCCTAACATCCAGAAATATCGACCTAGACCTAAGAAAACGACTTCTTCAAACTTATGTGTGGAGAATATTTATATATGGCAGTGAGACCTGGACGTTGGGCAAGGCAGAAGAGAGGAGGTTGGAAGCATTCCAGATGTGGTGTTTCAGGAGGATGTTAAAGAGTCCCTGGGTGGACAAAATCAGTAACGAGGAGGTTCTCAAACGTGTGGGGGAGTCTCCTTGTCTGCTGAAATTACTGAAAAAGAGAAGAAATATCTGGACCGGACACCAAATAAGGCACGAAACATTGCTGGCTACCATCTTAGAAGGCACTGTGGAGGGAACCAACTGCCGGGGCAGGCCGAGGTTGGAGTTTATGGGACAAATAATGAAGGAGTTAGGCTGCTCCACTTATGTGCAGTATAAAAGAATGGCACAAACCGTAACGTATGAAGAACTGCCGCCAACCAACCTTCGGATTGTGGACTTAAGAAGAAGAGAGATATCGCTTGCACCTTATGTGTAAACATTTGTCAATATTTAATAATACATGAGTTAATTCAATAATATCAAGAGAGTTGCTCACACTAATGGCATGATTTGAGTTGAGCCTGTTTTCATTAGTAAATATAACTGTTTCTGTTAAACTTTCTTAAGTACATATTTTGTGACTATCATTTACCTATAAATAGTACTCTTTAGTAATAAATAAAGAGGTAATTTACAGCATAGTTTCCGTTTCCTTTTTGTCTTCCTCACTTGTTCATGTACGTTCCATCCACTTACATCCTCGATGACTTTCAACGGAATTCGTGAAAACAATTTCCTGGGTAATATCAAAAGTTATGATTTTCGGGGATATAAAAAGTTATGGTACCAATCGATCACGTTTTTATCTTCCAATAAAATAGTATGTAATCTAATTTCATAAAATGAATCAATTGAGCTTTTCCACAATTAATAAAGATTACTCATATAATCTGAGTCACATACTTTCCATATTGGTTGATAAATATTATGTTTCCATATATTTGTTTAAGAAATATACGGTTGATAACAGTGTATAATCAAAATTATACATATAACAGCAATAGTAGTCATCATTCCTAAGAGGATCATCATTGTTTGCCGAAGCCTTCCAAGTCACTTTATTTTCTGCTTCTATACTCTTCATTCCTTAATAGTTATTCATTTTGACGCAACTCATGATGATTTGCTTTATGCTCTCAATTCTCAGTCTTTACCCCATTTAAATCTCCTACCGAAACTGTTCTCAAGATGCTGTTGAGTCTCAGAAAGTGATTGCATTACACGTTTGCTCTAACACTCCTGAGAGTTTTCATCGTCATGCTTCCTCTCCATTCTTCGCAGAACCCCTCTTCATTGGTATTTTTCCAACCGTTCAACCCGTGGATCTCCATTCTTCGATTACACCACATTTGTTTTACCTCCTACAGTAATTACCCTTACAGCTGTGCTTGACTCCAAACCTTCACCAGACATTTTACAAAAATCTACAATATACTAAAAATGAAAATAATCTCAATTTTCATTTTTCTGTCTCTGTCTATAGCACCTTTATTTTTGGGTTATATTGCACGTCTGTCATTTTTATTAATATTTTAGAAGGAACTCGTCTATTTCCGAACTATAAAATCTAGTTTTCTCTTAAATATGTTTCACCGGATGTAAAAAACCTCCAGTTTTTTCCGAAAACGTTTGTTGACATACAGCTACTTATCACTAACATTAAGTGTACATTGATTTTATGGTATTATAAATTTACACTTTATGATAATCGGTTTGTCTTTGGTAGAAGTTAATCGGCATTTCTCACGGAAGTAGCTCTAAAAACAATAAATACACTCACTCATTCCGAAAGTGCCAAAACTAAACAAAAATGGTTGCCTTAACTTCTACCAGACTGGAAGTAGTTCAGCGTCCTTTCGCTAAGTTGTAGTACTTCTCAATGAGCATGATAATGCTTTTCTGTCGTACCACTAGGGATGCCACATTGATATCAATGTATTGGACTAATCGATGATTTTTGCCGATACATCGAGTGGTAAGATAATCGATGAAACATCGACTCAATGTTTTCAAAACACTCAACATCGCACTGATGTTTTAGATTAGGAGCGGGGACTAATAAATGCTTTTGGTAGACCAATAAATGCATTATTTCTGAGTATCAGAAGCCTTTAAAGAATATAAACCAATTATGCCATCTATCGTTCGCGTGTAGGGAAACAGGTGAAGGTACAAAATCGTCCTTGTTTTCATCCTTGTGTTGCATTCACTTTGCATTGATGGAAAGCAACTTATATTTGAAAAGCAACACTGCTCTTTATGTCCACATTAATTGACCCAAGGTTTAAGAGGACCTACAAGTACAATTCCTTCCTAGAACTCTGCTCATGCTCTGAACATTCTATCAGCTGAGGTGAGATCAGAAAACAGAAAACTGGGATCCTCCTCACCACCAATACTCAGCATGAAAGAACCTGGTAACGGGTCTGGGTCCTCTCTGTGGAGAAAGCATCAGGAGAGGGTGCAAAAATTCACAGCTCAGCTACATGAGATTCCCGCAGGTACGCCAGAAGAGCTCTCCCTATTTTTGAAGACACCCTGTGTCCCAATGGATACGAATCCCATCAAGTTATGGCACGCAGCAATCGCCATGAATCCTGCAATGTCCAACGTAGCACTAAAGCTTATTATTTCCACGTGTAGTACCTTCTGAAAGGATTGTATCAGCTCTCAACTTGGTGGTACAGGACAACAAGAGCAGGTTGGGGACGCTGCATATCAAGCAAAGAGTGTTCCTTTCCTCCCTCGATATGGGATACTGGAAGGTTTAAATCCACTCTTTTTCAATGAGCTCATGATTATTTTGATACAAACAAGCTTAGAATATTTTTAGCGAACAGGCATGCCACGATTGTTTCATTATCTTTATTTCATAATAAAACAGCGATACGTTTTTTATTTTCAAGAATAAATTCAATGAAAAAATATTCGCGTATTAATTAGCAATATTTTCCGATTAATTTTATTTAAATTAATTCCAAAATATGGTCCGAAAGTCCAATTTCCGAATCATTTACAAAATAATTGTATTTTTTTTTAAGATTTTAAAATATGTCTGATGTATATCACCTAACCTCTTATATGGAGGAATAAAACACTCAATACATCGAAACATCGATGTTTTTTGTCGATGGATAATGAGTGAGTGGCGAGTACTTTCATAAACATCGCAACACTGGCCACTCGATGTTTTTTAGCCGATGTGGCATCCCTACGTACCACACTACCCCATACCTCCTCGAGACCCCCTGCACGTCTCCTCTCGACAGCTTCATAGTAAGACAACATTGATTTGAGTCTTATCTGATCCAAGCGGTCCAAGCTCTTGTCTTACTGATTTTCTATAATTTTATATATTTTTTTAAATTCATGTGTAACCAAAAACTTGCGCCAAAATGAGGGATATTTCAAAACATAATTCCCATTTATGTCTCCAGTGATGATAGGCTTAATAATTACCCAGGTAATAATTAGATTGTGCTACATGATTTAAGCATTAAAGTCAACAAACGACATGCACAGACTTACAACATTGTGTTACAAATTTTTGCTTACCTTATATTTTCTGAAGATGGCCACCATGTGGACGAATGACGCCGACCCGCACCCTCGTATTATCCTTATTCTTTGTGTCGTCCCTATAGTTTTGTCTACATTTCGTTGATTTCGCTCTGTTGAGTGAGTTTCCTATCCGAAGTTGTGCCTGAGTTTGTGCTTGAGTGTGTGTTGCTGTAAGTGCTTTTGAAATGTGTTATCTATGTGATTTCCCTGGCGAAGAATCCCATTGCCGAAAACTATCACAGAAAGTGTGAATGTGTATTAATCCCAACATCCTAAATTGGGCCCCCAACAGCACAGTGAAGGATCTCATTGTTGGGTTTAGATCTTTTATCGTGCGGTTGGTCACTGGCAAGGAATTAAGCTTCCCGTAAACCACCACAGCTAGGCTAACTGGGTCAATTTTTAGTTTTTTGGCATTCACCTTTTCTGACGTGTGGTAACTTTTTGGCCACAAGGTTTTTTTTCTACAATACATTAGAGGCCGTAGAGCTCAACCTTTCCATATTCATGCACTACATGAGGTTGTCAGGTGGGGATTAAAATATTCCCGTTACCAAAACTGGAGAAAACGTCCTTAAGACGTTGCTGGTTAGTATCAGAGTCAAATCAGCTCCCTATTCTCCCAATGCCCACAGAAGCCCACTGCTGAATCAATAAGAACGATTATGTCCCCATTCGCCCATTCTAAAAAATATCCTCTCACTTTCTTATGGGAGAACATGGTCATATGTAAATCTACCAACAAAAGTACTAATCTTGAAAGGCCAGGGTTTATCATTTATGATACAGAGTGTGGAAATGGTTTTAAAAACATAATATTATTTTGGCACTCTCAAACTTAAATCGTTCCTTCTTTCTACATCTTCTAGCTCCACTTTCAGTATTTATTTCTCTAAATGTATTTCATTTCATAATTTTCGAATGCGTACCCTGGTTTGGGGTAATTATCTGTCTATAGTTTTTCATTGCTTCAACAACGTCTGTAGTCTTCTCCTTTATTTCTGCACCATTTCCATAAAGAAGTTCCTTTATTCTCCATTCTCCTATGCATTAAACAAAAAGAATATTTGCAATGACAGTGAACCCAAGTTTCACAGCCTTATTTACAATTAAGGTGTACTTTATTCATATATTTTATCACCTCGCTCAAATCACTTTCAGCCATGCATAGAGTTCCTGTCTACTCTAATTTATTCCTTATCAACATTTTAGGTATTTTTCATTGTAATATACGGAATTTGTTTTCTCCTGATATTATCTTTTGTATGTCCATTAAGTTTTGTACAATTTTAGGATAAACATATAACTAGGTATACCAAACGAAATAACCCCGACTATCCTCTTAAGCTTTGCGAACTAAATTTTGCAAATACACTGAGTATTTTAGATAAAACGGAAACGGCCTCTAAAATTATGCTTTCATTATTTTATGTATATCTGGAACCTTCTTAACCTACCTAAATATTTCTTCTACATGTTTATTCTTACATATTTAAAATTTTGTGTAAAAACTGCGGCAGCTATTTTGGCTAATATAGAACCACTACGCAACCATTGTTCAATGATTTTACTTTGATGGATGAAATTCTGTGCATAATTGTAATCGCACTCCCTATGCATAACATTTTCAACTCTACGTTCATATGCATAACTTTTTCTACGTGGGCATCCTTGTTGAAGTAGAGACCATTAATAGGTAGGGTAATTGAAGTTGGTAGGGATCATTAATACATAAATCAGTGTAAAAGAGTGATGTAACCACTTACCTCTTGAACGTAAAGAGCATTACCCCTTATGATTCTTGCCACACGTTTTTACAGACCTTAGTGCAACACATTTTGCAATATCCATCTCTTTATATTCCTTTACCCTGTTATGCAGTGATGAGTAGCTTTCTGTTCAACAATTTTCTCAGCCATAAAATCTTGACACGTTGGTTTCCGTCAGGTAAAGGTAAAGCAATATTATTTTTTTGAGGAGGCTCATCGATTTCATGGTCAACTTCTATCTCTACACCTTTCAGCTGAAACACATATGATCAAGTTTAGGATTATAAGCAACCGATGCTCGAAAAGTGTCAAACAAATTCATTCAAAGAAATGGTGGAAAACAGAAGCCAAATATTTGGATGTGTTCTCCAATTTAAGTATGGGCATTATGGGGAAACATCCAATTAATTAGATGATACAGCCATTTTTGTTGATTAGCACATCCAACTAAATGGGACTCCATTTTCAAAAATTAAGTGAGATTTAAAATTACCGGTAACATTTCACCACTTGGACCCTCGAAGCACCAACTCTATCGTAGAATGCCAAGTCTCCTGTACACCAATTCCTCCTCTTTGAATAATACATATTCTTACGCTTGAAGTGGTAACTAACAATTTTAACATTTGTTCAATGTTTACAGGTTCGCTTTTTCCTGATGTCTCTGCCAAAAAAAGCTCCATTTTCACGTACGTGAATCATCTTTCTGCCAAGTTATGCCAATATTTTGGAACAACTCATTTTTAAATAAATCAAATAATTACATTACCAAAAACAATCATCTTTAACAGGAGGGTCTTCCGTCGGCCGCCATCTTTTGTATCTCAAAAATCTCCGTCTGCGAAACGAGTTAGCTCTCAGGTATGGTGTCCCTGAACTCTTTGCGAGTATTGTAAAGGACGATACTGTGATCTAAAATGCATTATAGGGGATATCTATTTAAAATAGACGGTAACCAACCATCTTAGTTGGTTTATAAAATATATGTGATGCTCGGACCAACTGTTTTTAGATAGCAAAAAGTTGGCCCGCTCTTATATGCTTCTTCCAAATATTTTTTTCATAGTTCATTTCAAAACGAGATATTTTAACAGCTTTTAAAATCTCCTTTTGGTTCCTTTTATAAATAAAAATTTAATCTAAAATTTAAATTGCATAATAAAATGATGCATGTAATGCAAACATTACAATACCGTTCATAGTTCTAGCTTTGAATCATGCATTGAATAAAGTAATAGTAGGCAGGCGAGGCGGCCATGTTTTCACAGCAACAACTGTAAACAGTCTTCAAATTAACATAGTTGGTGCAAATGAATAATGATAGTGCATTAAATAAAGTAATAGTAGACAGGTAGTAATAGTAGGCAGGTAGTTTTAATAAATAATAATAAGAGATTATTTATCCCATTCTCCTTGTTTCATCTTAAGAAAAATACAAAGATTCTGTGGATCTTCTTTTTTATGTTTTAAGAAGTAGCTATAGAGCTATTAATTCCAGGCGTCCGCGACTATTTTCCGGCCAAGTTGGGGTAAACATAAATGACGACAGCTTATATATTTAAGGCAAAGTCTTTATAAGTTTCTGTTGCTTTTTAATATTGCCAAAAATTAATCACATATTCATCATCATCACTTTATAGTGATAAGCTCTTTTATGTATGAAATGAAGTCATATAAATAGATTTTTAGGTAATGCAAATGTGGCTTTAGGGTGTTGCTGTGATTGGAAGATGAACTTACCTCTTGTTGACGCACACTGCAACGCAAAACAACGTTTGCTTCAATTTCTTTGTTCTTAAGAGTCACATTTAGCATCAGGTAAAGCCACAGTCAAAATTTACTGATATACATTTTTGCAAACTATTTTCTTTCCACTAATCACAAGGAATAATTTTCAATTTCATATGGAAGGTCTCAAGGTGTTTATATGTTTCGGAAAAGCTTGATGATATGCTTTATTATTCTAGGAGAAACCATATAATATCACACATCGGAAAAATCTATTGTGAATATAGGGTTTTCAGTTTTCACCAGGAGATAAGCCATTTTAAGAAGTCCACCCCTGTAACATTACCACAGGAGTTCACAAATTTTCAAATTCAGTACGATGGATCATTTTGCTCATCAACTTAGTTCATCCACTTGTTATCGAGGTCCCAAAGAGTAAAAATTTGTGGTCAACTTTAGTTATACTATACCCATAAGCGCTGATCGGCTCGGAATTAGCGTCAATAGAAACCCGTAACGCTCTGTTTTATGACTGGTGGCTCTTTTGTATTTAGCCGTAGCTATTGAGGGAATTGACATAAAACGTTGATCGTTGACGAAATAAGGAAATACGTAAATAAGGGATGCAAATGTGAGCTGAAGGGACCTAATTAATTTTCCTTTACTTGAATTGTAGAAAGAAAGTATTGAAGTTAAAAAATGATTAGTCATAAAAACCAAGATTTTCATCCGTAATATACGCATAGGTACCGAGTTTTAATTCCAAGATTATTTTTTTCCTTCCGGCAAAAATGCAACTTTCAGGGAAACATTGTTGTCTTTCAATGTTCAGATTAATTAAGTAGGAAATTAAATGCTCGTAGCTATTCTGCTCAACAATTAATGCCTCAGAGGGGCTGAATATCTTCCTCCCGTTTCTTGAATTATTTCGGTGCACGGTAATGGCAGGTGATTATATTTTGATCCAATATTAAATGAGTTCCGGAACACAGGAATTGAGATACGGCCCTCTCCTTCATGGGTGAGGGCAGTAAATATGGAGTCATTACACATGGATGACATAAGTTACATAATATATTAATGCCATATAATCATACTTCATCATTTCAAATAATGTGCTATTAAAATACATGCCCGGGTAGAAAAAAAGTTTGGTGAAGTGAGCGCAAAACGGCTAACTCTCGTGCTTAGGGACAGAGGCGATCGTTGTAGTTCCTGATATAGGTTCCGTTTCTATTGCTATTCTTTAAAATATCGTAAGCCTTCATGATTCGCAGTAGAGTAATAGGTATTTATTTTAATATCAGGAATGCAAAGCTTTAAACGCCGCCGTCTCTATTGCCATCACTAACGCCGTTTATCTATCAGCAATTATTTTCACCGTCACCCTCATTAGGTTTTATTGTTTTTCGTAATTATATTCTAATGCATTGACATTTTTTATTAAGTGGCGTTAAACAATAATTTTTAATTCAACGATCATCTCCGTCATGAAGCTTTCACTCTATAAAATGTATTTATATAAGGCAAGCCTAGAGTACTAACGAATACTTGAAAGAGAATTCAGCAAAATCTATAATTGGCGAATTAAAGTCAGGAAAGTCCATCGTCATTGTTCAACCGGTCGATAACAAGGTATTCCAATATTACTCAATAGTTACTTCATATCCATGCTAATTTTATTAGCTGTTTCAAGATATAGCAAAACCAGTATTAAAAATGAAATGATGTATTCCGTTTAGGAAAACGTTTTAAGCAAACCTGAGAGACTATCAATATTTCTTCAAATTTCACTTGCAATAGCCTTTCAAACGTTGTTCACTACTCGCCTAAATAATTGCGACGCAATTATGTGTGAACCTTGACCTAGGTGGCTTATATTTATCTTCCCTCTATCAAGGAACCCCATACAAACTATTTTACAAACATATGCTGTCGCATACTCATGATAGATAGATAGATAAATGTCTTTATTGGGGCGAGATTGAGACTTAACCCCTAGATAATGATATATAAACAAATAATAGCTTAGTACAACTTATTTTACAACAATACAGCTTATTTTATACTCTAGTTAATTTTTATCCTCATCGCCATGCATAATTCAAATTTATCTTCATGAATATCTCACAAATCTGTGAATAAAACATTATGATGCAATTCAACTGTTGCACTTAACTGTCTAAGGAATATATTATAGATTTTGGAAGCAAATACCTCCATTAAGCATCGCAATTGCTTGACGGAATGTGACGACCTTTTATGCATCATAAAGGAGCAAACTAAATAGCAACGGACAGAAGAGAGTAATCACCATTCTAATCATGAGTTCCTTTCAAATAGACATAAAGGAGAAAAAATTTGATAAACGGGTTTTTAAGGATGATTTTTCGTACATATTCAAGTACGTTGCAAATATTGGCTTACGGAAACATCAGTATACTAACAAATGTCAACATTAGGTATCACCTTTGCCGATCCAGTTATAACTGTAGGCAAACAGTGAACTGAAAGTCTCAACTCAAATACATTGAATACACTAAGCCAGTACGGAATACAAGTCTCTTTGGAAATTTTCAGAGATATACCAATTTATAGACCACTCCTTAAGGTATCGCATGGTAACTTTCTTGACTTGTGGTTCTCGAACGTAAGTTGTACAGCAATGGTATTATTTTATGAAATATCGATCTATTTAAACCTGAAAACTGAGAACTGTATGTAAGATATTCAATTCGCATAGCGACTAGTACACTATACCTAAATGTGAGAAAAGGAGAAAATTATCAGGCGTTTTTGGGAGAAGGCTTTCATCCTCAAATATTCTAAATTTAATAATTTCTTACAAAAAAGGGCAGATTCTAAACTTGGTGATCGGAAGTATAAAAAATGCTCTGATTCTTTTTCATTCCTTTTCAATTTTCATAGAATTTGATCGTAAATCCCTCAAAAAAGAATTTTATTGATTTTAAGCAGTGTAGAAGGTGCATTCAAACATATTACCAAGATCAATTAAAAAAAACGTATGTAACTGATAAAAATACTTGCCATGGGCACAACACTGCGGTTTGTGCACAATTCTCAATTTTAGTTACCATAGAACTTAATAAGGAAACTTATCCTAACTTTCTTATTAAGAACTTGAAATGTGATAAAATCGGTGAAATATTTGGTTACTCTTTACCCAACTCACGCCTGAAATTTTCACTAAAAATGGTTTATCTCATTATTTAAGGTGGTGTTAAATGACTGATACCATTCAGAGTGAGACGTATCCATTTGGATATTGTCTGATGTTTTTTCATCCAAGGATGATGAGAGGAACATTGGAAACGATTGGTTTCGAAATGACCGCGATGTAAAAAATGAGACAATTAATTATAATAATTAACAATTAATTTATATATATTTGGAGATGAATAATATCAATTTCTTCTTGCCTTCCTAATTCAAGTAGTTTTATAAATAAAAATACGTAACCTGAGTTTGCCAGAAAGATACATATGCATCAAGCACACCTTACTTAAGATGCTACACAATTGAGTGATTTACCACAATGTGATTTACAATTTTGGTCTATTGGCTTCTCACTGGCTTGTCTGTTGGCTGGGTCTATTTGGGTTTATTACCGGGAGATTTTAATTTCTACAGTATGTCGTAGACATCTTCTCCAAATAAGAAAAATAATTCTTGGTGTAAAACTTGTAGCTGACATATGATGCACAATGAACGCGGTTTAACGTGTGAGGCTTCACTTTGTGGAACAACGAGATTGGAAATAAAAAGTCGCTTTGTACATTCCAGACAAAAACTTTATTGACTGGCCACACACACTTTATATCGGCCATTGTTTCGACATGTAAAATTCATTATCAAGGTAAGAAAACCTTGATAATGGCATTTACATGTCGAAATCATGGTCCATGTAAAGTGTCTTTGGCCAGTCCATATAGTTTGTATGTGGAATGTAAAAAGCGACGTTTTACTTCCAATGCAGAATGAACTGAAGAGTACTGGAACACTAATTTTTTTTTAAAGGCAAAATATTATTTTTCTGAAATTTGTCCTCTAGCCTTTAGCTCTAAATTTTCATTTAGGTATACATATGTTTTTTTGTCACTTAATGTCATGACTGCCATTAAATATCTTGATAGAAGTGATATCACTCGTAATTGCATATCATTGGTACTAATCTGCTTCTTTTGGAAATGACAAAGCTCATTGCAACGAATTCTGTGCAATAGCTTCATCTTAATTTTACTTGTGAGTCACTATCCCACTGGTGTTATACATGTGCTGCTTGGACTAAAAACCATGAAAATGGCTATTTAACAAGTACATACGCAATGGGAATAATGAATCTGGAGCGATATTGAAGCAAAACTAAGCTCTCTTTTGGAAAACTAGTGTTTCACCCGGTATCTATTGCAATCATTAATACTGAAATAGATCTAGGAATTCGCATCTACTTTTTAAACGGTGAATCTGTTATTTCGTTGCCATCGTCAAATCAGCATGTAATAAAAAACATCTTGGGGTTTAAAATAACTTGATGAGAGTTGTTATTGATCAATCTTCTATATTAAATGTTTTATGGAGAATTGGTCATTAAAAATGTCACTTTTCTTCTCTTGCCAACGTTTCAAATTTGTGACATTGTAAAAGTGACATTTTTAAAGACAAATTCTCTGTAAAACATTTAAGTTAAAAATAACGTCCGTGTCAACCAGGAGCTCGAGGAATATGGATTTTTCTTATACTCTTAAATTTTCTTGCCAAATTTTAGACTCTTAACTCAGTACTTAACCACTCAGTACCTTCCAATACTATTTTTGCACATTTTGTTCGCTCTAAGACGTTTTTCATATTCGGCAATTATTAGTGTTTTATTTTGCATATTGAATCTTTTTGCGCCGGATTTAGAGGATCACACTGCACTCTAGTTGAGTTCTTAGTGACATCAAGTTCAAATTATATTTGTGAATTGTTTTGACTGAAGACCTTGTATGTAATTCTCACACAGTAAACCCTGACCACAATGCAGCCACACAGAATTTTCAGACTAAATTTACCCCAATATACACAATAAGTATTGTCTATCCGAGGTATTATGTTAGGCCGATTTACAATGTATTAGCCACGCTGATACATTTACCAACTGCGTCCTAAGTTTCCTTTGGTGTCATTTATTTAATAGGAAGTCTATTTTTGAAGGATGTTTTGAGCCAACTTAAGACATCAAGACTGTACGATTTTAAGGAATGTCAATGAAATGGTACTCGAGCCCACTATTCAGCTACCTCCCCAACGCATCCGTCAGGAAATTATACATTTTAACACATTCTGTGCGGCAGAAAAAATTTGTGGTGTTCCTGATGACGGAAATTTTTTATTTTAATTTTCAACAGATTTTGGTATGTAAAGGATGCCTTGATATCGATGACTGCCAATAACACCCGGGAAATATTTTTTTTTTAACTTTTTTTTCATGACCTCTTAAGATGTCATCCGTCACGGCGAAAAAATGGACTTATGCAACCAGCACTACACAATTACCCGCAAATATTATTATTCTAATTGCGACAAACCCTTGCGTTAGTTCTAATTTTAATTTGCGAACATTAAAGAATAACTAAAACTGCATTTAATTTACACTTTTTAATTGTTATAATTCTTGAAATATCTTTTCTTTTATGCACATCGAACACAAAATCTAATACATATATTTATCGGAAAGTTCCGGTCTATCTGGTTCCCTACCGCGAACTTCCATTTATTGTCCGAATAAGTGTAAGTTCACGCTTGAAAGACCGGATCTTTCCAAAGAAATACTCCGCGGAAGCGATAACAAGGATATGAACATATTATTCATCGAGGAAATTAAAATTTTTCTTCAATTTTTAGATTAAAATAATTTTCTGTTAACTTTATTTGCATGGCAATTACAATGTTCTTTTTAAAGTAAACCATTACAATTGTTTCATTTTTAACCTATTATTCAAGTTTAAAGTAAAAAACAACATTGAAAAATTGATAAATATAGCATTGAGAAATTACTGTAAAAATATGCAACAGGATAATTTTTGCATTTACATATAAAAATACACATTTAGTATTTATTGAGCTTCTTCACATGGTATTCAATAAAGCAGGGACGAAGACATAATCCTGGCTCATCAGGACAATCTGGGCAGAAGGTGGTGATGGTCTTCCTGATTCCATTTGTATGACAAACGCTGCACCTCTTTTGTTTCCGTCTATTCCCGCCCTCGACGGAAAGGAAGTCGGGAAAATGAGATTCGGGTGGCTTTGGTGCAGACGAACGTGAGGTAGGGGCTGTTTGTGCTCCTAGTAGGGAGCGTATTAGCTCTATTCGGAACTCGTACAGTGTTTTTATGTGTCCGCTATATTTTTGATACAGTAAGTAACTGTTTACAACTATCAACTGAAAGATGTGGATTGCTAGTTTCGTATACCACTTGACCGATTTATGCTCACAGGGGTAATATGCTAGCATTTGATCGCCGTGGTCAATGCCTCTCATATATTTATTGTACTTAACAACCGGTTCCGGTTTCAATTTCAAGATCCCTTTTCTGTTCGTACCTCGAACAACTGGCTGCCAAATTCAGAGGTAATTACAAAAACGTCCCGTTTGTCTCTCCATTTCAAGACGCAAATGCCGTCATGACTCCATCGCTCTACAATTTCACCCTGTTTAATTCTTTGGGATACAATTTCCTTGGGATTTCCTACTCTGTTTGCCCGTAATGTCCCCGTGCAATATGTTTTCTTTTCCAGGAGTTCTCTAGCCATTTGCACACTGTTGTAATAATTGTCTAAATAAATAGAATGGCCAAAACCCTCTCGGGCCTCAAGAAGTTTGTACACTACATTTCTTACGTGCCCCTGCCCTCCTACTTCCTTATCTGCCGACCCAGAGTAAATTAGCATTTGCATTACTATTCCGGATGGTTCCGTTAACATATAAATTTTTATGCCGTACTTATGGCGTTTTCCTTTCATGTACTGACGGAAAAACAGACATACTATTAAAAAAACAAGATGTTACGGTCACACGTATGTCAGCTGAACTCTGAGCTGAAGTGAAGAATCGCAATATGGCATGGTAAAACAGAGCACCATTAGTGACTAAAATTTTAGTGAAGTGTGTGCTGTTAGAGATTGCCGTACGCGCAATAGTTGCGCTCCGAAGCTCACTGCGTCTCACCCATACATTGTCTTGCCCCAGACTCCCGAGTCTAATTTCTACCCGCGAAGACCTCTCTTTCCCCGCTATCCAACGACCACATCACTGACGTATCTGCAGCTCCTCAAAGTTAATGTCACTCATATCTTTAATAAACCCAGCACAGTTATCTTAATGATTCAGATGAGCTGGTACCACTTGAGTCCGTAGCTTCCCACAGGGGACTGCCCACTCCTATCTTAATGACACCTTATCTTAATGATTCATTACCATCACGGGCCATCCATCAGAAGGGAACAGCCATGGTCGTAGTTCAATGAGATATTCACTTACAGTGCTTTATTTTGTCTGTGGAAGAAAATGTGGGGAAATGAATACTGTCGGACTAGAGGGTGGTAATGAAGCAATGTTACAACCTCTGGGGGTAAGCTCCGGAGTGGAGCATTTTCCGGACAAGTTGTGATTAAATACCTTATAGGACTGAAGGGTAGGGTTAAGGTAAGCAAGGTATATGAAACAATATAAGACCCTAAGGGGAAGCTCACATTATCATGTATTGCGAACTTCTCATATTCACCGGATAGATAATTTTGTGCCGCGTGGCAAAGAAGGAGTGAGGATAATGTAGCCATCTTGAAGCAAGAAAAAACCTCACTTTGAAACAAACATTGACCAGGTAAAAAACCTATGATTACCACCCTGCCCGTCGCAATTCCATGATACAAAAGTCACATAATAATAACAATGAAATAAGTCAAATATTACATAAAATGCCCCAGAGCATAGCACACAACATTGAAAAACTGAGAAAAAATAGTATAAGAAAAAAATATAGTGGATATAAAAAAAATCTTTAAATTCAGGAACGGCAGTGTCCAATAGAAAGAACGGGTTGCAATTGACTAACGTGCGTCAAAAAAAGGCATTCTGGTTCAATACCGGTCGCGAAAAAAATTAATAAAACGTTATACCACGGATGACATCTTAAGATGTCACCCGCCACCTATGGGAGAAACTCATGACATCTTAAGATGTCACCCGCACTGAACGTGTTAACAGTCATTATGAAGTGAAATCCGTTGATATCAAAATGTAATACCCCTGTTCCGGATCAGGAAGAAGCAGCGTGTCAAATTCCTAATTCTCTATTTACGAAACGTATAAGTTAATGTTCTGCAGATGCATGTAATAAATCTAAAAAATGGATTGCATAATACTTTGAGAAAAGATGCACACATACCAATCCAAGGCTCAGTTCCTTTTTGGAGTGGACAGCCAAGAGAGATTAGTTTTTTGGTTTTATGCATAGAAAACCGACTCTGTTACAATAACTTCCTCCATACTGTCCGATCTTTTTAAAACTCCCATAACACACAAAATTTATTACTTCCTAAACGCTCAATTGTTATTAGATTTCCTAATACCTACTCCTACTTGGATCATGACCAAATTCACCCATTACTTGCTCATTGCAACTATTCGTCTTACACCGATCACACCTCTTGCAAAATCTACTTCGTTACTCGATTAGCATTTATTCTCATAGTATGGATCAATCAACGAAGAGCACTCCCTTCACGTATATCTATTACCAATAGATCCTTTTAAACAAGTTCTTGGTTCACATATCGCGCCTTCTTATGCTGAAAACACATATCATATCCTTTTTCCTTTTGTGGAAGTTATTTAGAATATTGTAGAAGGTCATTTGACTTTACAAGTCTCAAACCAGTGTTTCAAATTGGTGGATATTTATTAGTTATATCCTTTAATTTTTCAAATAAAATTGCTTTTCCATTTTCACCAATGCATTTTTGGCATTTTTGTGTTTCTTTCCGATGTAATCATCACTTATTTTACTAAGAACCATTACAATAGTAGTTACTTGATTTTAACACCTAGCTGACGTAGCTAAAAAGTATTGATTACTCCTCCAAATGTTGCTCGGCATCTTTTTAAAACGTTCCAGGCACATAAAATATTTTTGTGTTTCATGCTATGAAGTACTACGATTTTAGAAGGCTGCAGCGAATGCATCGTTTCCAGTTGTTGGAAACATCCGTGCAACAGGTAAATGTATATCTCAGCCATTATTTTTATGCGATGGAAATTTATAAACAAATCTAATTCATGACCTTTCACACGACTAATACTTGCAAAACATTAACATATTTATAAATTAGGGCATTCTCAATTTTCAAATTTTCTGTCCAATTAATAGCAAGCAGTTAATATTAGTTTTGGTAATAGCAATAGTTATTTGTGTAATTGTACAATTCCACTCTCACACTCTGGGTCTCACCTCAAAAACAAGCCTGGTTTAAAAATAGCGGTGCTTTAATAAAATTGAGTTTCTTGTAGTAAAGGGAACGTTTTACATAATTGTTACTACTTTTACTAACCGTAGACACCCCACATAACATGGTTCAATTTGATGAGCCACAATCCCAATGGCAAAATTTATTATCCCAAGATTACATTTAGCTATATATAATGTGTTGGTGCTTTTGGCTATTTCATTCACTGTTTGTTTGTACTTAGACATTCAGAAGATGTTATTATTTTCAATATAGGGCGTGTCATTTAAATGATAGAGGTAAATTTTTATCATGTAATGGCCTCGCGATAGTTACATTTTTTTATATTTCAAGGTCATAGTGATAAGTACTTGATGTGCTTTGCTGAAGCTTAGCACGAACCATGTAAGGCTTGTTATAAGTCTCGTTCTCTAACCCGTAGCGCCCGGCACCAGTTATGCGGCAGGGGTATGGAGTCCCCTGTGCGACGTGACGTTCCGATTATTCTATCAGCTACAGGAGATTAGATATCAAAACAGAATTTCAGGATATAGCACTGAATGAATAACCATCAAGTAGGCCATTTCATTAGATATCCATTGATTTCATCCAGAATAACGAATGTCAAATAACTTAATATTAATGTATCTTTTTTATAAATTTTGTGATTCTGCAGCTAAAAGTTTGTGATATCTCGAGTCGTTTTCTTTTATTGTTCTATGCGATAAAACTATGGGTCCATATTGTAGAAAGTTTTCTAATTGTTATTGATAAACAAATTAATTTTAAGTGGTGATATTTCCTTTAAACTTCCTCGAGCTTGGTAAGGAGTGCTTTATTTCCGGATAATGTTTGGATAGTTATACAATGAATTCTTGCAGGAAAATATATTGTATTTATTTTATTGAAAATATAAATACAAGTCGTGAAATGTCAAATGATGGTAACACAAAATAGGTACCTACCTAACTTTAGGACATACCGCTGACAGTTTTTCTACATGCAGAAAATACGGCTTGTGTTGACAATCATTGAGAAGATCATTTAAAGTAACAAATAAAAGAATGCATGCATATTTATATGGTTTATCATAGCAATTGCTCTTTATATAATGTCACAGATATGTATTGAGATAATTTTTAATCACATCGTAAAGAGAGTTAAATATTTGTTGAGACCAAATAAGGGCACAATGATATTAGAATGAGTGCTAAACGAGCTAGTATATTATGATGACGTTGGTGCATTCCAAATTAATGGGCTCATTGATGCATTGATTATAAGGAGATAGGTAAGAAATGTTATGTAAAACAAGGCCTAAGCAAGTAGCATCAATGATATTGGGATATATTAACCCATAAGGAGGGTTCAATCAGACCAAATCACACTTCGTTTTATAACTGATTCATGCAACCAAATGATGAGCATAGCCTTCCGGCCAAAGTCTTTTTCGTAGTTCGTAAAACTCATGCAAGTAAGGAAGATGGTCAAAATAAACAAGCGCTCGTCTTTGCACAGCTGAAAAGACTGCGGGTTGAAAAGTCAGTTGAGGATAAAGGGCTGTTTCCTTACACAAGGACTCTGCCAAGAAGAAACTCTGCTCCTGGTCCTGGAAGGTCCTGGCTTCAGGTATTTTTCGATGTAGTCACCTTGGCGCTCGATGATTTTTCTTATCCGCATGATGAAATTTTGAACACCGTCGTCATACCAGCTTCCGTCCGCGTTGCGAAGGCGTTGACCTCCTCTTCCACCTCGTCGTCCGTTGCGATCTTCATCCCTCCTAGGTGTTTCTTCAGGGTGAGGAACATGTGAAAAACACTGGGTGCGACGTCGAGGCTGTACGGAGGATGCCCGATCACTTTCCACCCAAACTTCGAGATCAGTTCCTGCGTCTGATTAGCCGTATGCGGTCGCGCGTTGTCGTGATGAAATGAGACCCCCTTCGTCAGCATTCCTGAACGTTTATTCTTGATGGCGCGCCGAAGCTTTTGTAGTGTGTGGCAGTATCTTTCCTTATTGATAGTGGTTCCCTGGGGCATGAAATCCACCAAAAATAATCCTCACCCTGTAGAAACACCTAGGAGGGATGAAGATCGCGTCGGACGACGAGGTGCAAGAGGAGGTCAACGCCTTCGCAACGCGGACGGAAGCTGGTATGACGACGGTGTTCAAAAGTTCATCATGCGGATGAGAAAAATCATTGAGCGCCAAGGTGACTACATCGAAAAATAGCTGAAGCCACGACCTTTCCAACGATGTATCCAACAATGTAAATAAATGTCATTTTCTATGACAAAAAAAATTGGAGACCTTACTTTTAAGTCTGCCCTCGTATATTCTATTAGTTGGAAAACAATTTATGTATTAGGTAAGTAGAATAGCTGCAAATTTTCATTTAAGAGAGTGAGGATGAATATAGGAAAGTTTTGTCTGCAAATAAGAAACTGTTCCGTTTCCGTTCCGAGGACCAAAAAAGTTTCATATGAACTTTAAAAATTGAAGAGATACTTTTATGGAAAACTTAAAAGGGCTGTAAAAAACATTTGGTGAATGAATGCTAGTAAATGGCTTGGAATCAAATGTAATTATTAGGCTTCGAGGGGTAAAATAGGGTAAGGTTTTACTTTTAATGAGATGATTAACGGAATTTATTCTTTGGAGATATGGACATCCGTCAGCATTATTGCAGTGGTTTTCAATAAATTAATTAGGCTACTCCAACAAAACATATTTTAGCTACTCACTCTCTCTCCGATGGCGCTACAGCCCATAGTTGATCCTTCGCCTCGTCAATTTTCCATCTCCATTTATCCCGGTCTCTTGACTGTTCTCTCCAGCTCCTGATCCCTAGCAAGTCTCTTGCAACCTTTCTTACATTATCTTCCCATCTTGCCCTAGGCTTGCCCACTGGTCTCTTTCCTCCCATACTCTCAGTGAATATTTGGCCCCCCGCGTCTCTGGCATCTGCTGGACATGTACTGCCCACCTGAACCTTATTAACTTAATGTGCACGTAAATTTTGGGTTCTTTATATAGCCCATATATTTCATGGTTACAACAAATTCTCCATACCCCTTCACTGTATTCTGGCCCATAGATTCTCCTCAGCATTCTTCTTTCTAGGCTATCCAGTAGTTCAGCAGATTTGGCCGTTAATGTCTATGTTTCACTTCCGCACGACAAAACTGTACGTACAATGGTTTTATAGAGTTTAACCTTTGTTTCCCTGCAAACATTTCTTGATTTAAAGACAGGAAGTAGGGAATAGAAGGTACGGTTTGCCGTATCTACTCGCTTCCTATATTTTAGCTACATTACTCTCTTATTTATCCACATGTTGAGAGTTACCACAAGTTTTCTTTCCTTAAATGGCCATGATGCTATCCACTATTCTTCCGTATTGACGCGTATTTTTTCGGTCTTTTAATTATTATTTGATAGGGGGTGATCTTTTACTATTTTCATTTTTACTTCTGCCAATTTTTTATTTTAATTTACCACCCAGTTTCTTGTTTAAGAAACCGATTTTTCGTCTTTAGTAGAAGTTCTCATGTAAAATTGGATTCTTAATTGACACGGACAGTCTAGGAAATAAAATTTGCATCGGGAAAATGACTGTTAAGAAGACTGTAAATTAAGGATATTATTACAAAATTTGCACCACTTATATTTTTTAAATTTCCTTTGGCTATAAATATGCAAGCTGGGCTCTTTAAAAATTAAAATTACACTCTAAACGTTAAGCACTGAGTTGTCATATAAATTTAATCCATGCAAATTATTAGTCGTGACACAAATTTTGTGCTGAAATATTTGGTAGTAGGTTTGGTAGGTAGTAGTAGTTTGGTAGTAGCTCACCTCTGAAAAAAGACGAAACACACATTGCCTAAAAGACGGAATTCGATATTCCCTGAATTGTCGGTTGATTAAAATGACTTAAGCTCCTAAATTATATTCTAAAACAAAGTTGGGTAGCTATGGTTTTAAATGTTTACATTGTTCATATCCTTTCTTTATCATGCCTATGAAATCATTAAACAACCGTGCGTGAAATGTTAAACCAACCTAATTTTCATCTAGATATTTTTAGATTTTCTAAATATTGGAGAGAAGTTTTCATTTTTTTGCCGTAGCAGTTCAAATAGATTACTTAGCCATCATTTTAAAACTTTCAGAAATAAACCAGGTAAAAATTTATTGCTGGAGAATTATGTTAACTTAGGGTTAGTATTAAGTCAAGATATTAGAGCGAAATCATAAAGTTTCAGATTCCTAATTTAGCTGATGAACTGAGTGCTATATCATCCTATAGTATAAATAATGTTATTTTTAAGCATATTTGATTCCGAGATATGGTGAATATTTATGGCAGAATTCATATTTGAGATGATAAGTTTTCTCGAAGATGCTATCCCGTGCTGTCATGGGCATTAAGTGTGGCGCCCAGGTCATTGAGGTCACTTCCTTATCGCAACCGTTCCACCCCATTCGTCCCCGCGTCAGCATCGACATCTATGCGGTGCATCAAACGAAATGCAGTTCACTCGATCCCATGAATTGGTTGGTATACGCTGGCGACGGCAAGATATATTGCTCTTACTCTGCAACTGGTTCCCATTCAGCTGAAAAGTTAGCACTACGGTAATTTATAATAATTTTATGATTGTAAATAATACTCCAGGCTCCTTTTACTTAAGCTTTTTCCGACTTCATGAACTCATTTCCACATATTTCAGGGCCTTTTCTCCTCGATGTGACTCCGCGTCTTGAAATCATCAGTAGATCATAAGTACAAATAAATTAGATTTATGCTACAAGTTTTTTCTATTATTTTCTGTATTCAGGCCTTTTAATATTTAACTCTAATTTTAATTCTTCATCGTTAATCACAAACTATTAAGACATTTCGCAAATATTATTGGGAAATTGTTTTCAATCTGCAGTGGATATAAAACAACCTTATTATTAAGGTTTTCAGGAGGCTAAATTAGACGCAAGAAAACAATATTCTATTTCAATACCTATTCAAAGTAATTACCCTCTCCATGAAGTCTTATGTCCAATTTAAGCTAGATATCGTGTATAACTTGGGAATATTTGAGCAATGGACTTGCTTGCCTCCTAATTTAAGAACATTACTTCGAATAACAAGGCATTTCCTCTTCTCCTGTACTTGACTTTTGTAGGCTTCACTTCGTAGATGTTACTAATATCAGTACTCATGATTAAGCCAGCTTAGTACTTTGCCTAGGTAGGGGGTTTGAAATTCTATAAGAATTCTTCTATTCTACTCTGGATGCTGTAATTTCTATTATTAGGGTAAATATATGCGTAGTAAGTGTGATAAAAATATATCCAGAATACAAGAATTAATTTATTACCGCACGGAAATAGTGTTATGGACAGAATCTTTACCCCTTCATGTTATTTGGCCTTTCTTTATCTACTATTTCATTTGACAAACTCTCACCATGAAGGTCCAACGTCTTTTCTATCCCCATATAATTCTTTGACGGTACGCTTTTGCAGTCTTATTCTATTTTAAGGTGCAAATTTTAATCTTCTGTGTTGCAGTTTTTTCTTTTAAAATGTTTCCTTAATTTATATTTCAGGGCGAAAATGAAGTACAAGTCACTTTTATTGACCTCATAGGCCTCATTTTTCATTCTTGCTCCAAAAGTAGTATATAAGTATGTTTTCTTAGTTGTTAATAAGGTTGGTCAGCGAGAATGAACATTAGTATCAACTTTTTTATAGTGTTCTCCAAAATTACAGGATTACACTAGGCATGTTGTCCTTTGTTGACATTTTTATATTCACGAGTTTGTTATAAGACATAAACAGTTAAAAAATACAGCGATGATACCAATATTGCAATTGCATTACCAATTATACCTTGCAAATACCAATATTTTTTCAATTATTAATTTTTTGGTTCCGTGTAATTCGGCATGTAGTAATGTTTTAGCACGGCCCAGCGGTGACACTTAATTTCTGCGGCTATTTCACTGTCACTGACATGGGCTTTGTTTTGGCTGAGTAAGTTCCTCAACCAATTTTCTCTGTAGCCGATAAACGGGGTAATGATTCTTAAAATATATCTGATCGACATAAATTGGATTCCGCTTTTATTTTGTCCTATTTATCTGTCCTGGAGGTGTAGAGTGAAGACAAAGTAATTTAACCGTGTCAAGTTTAAACTCATGAAGAATAATGTTTTTAATATCCAGCATAGTCCCGAATAGAGTGATAGTAATAAGCGCTAAGTTTTCGGGGGCTCAAAGTTAAGAATTATAACTTTTAGTTATTTTTAAACATTTATAAAACATTTTAATGAAGAAGTGCAAAGATTTATACTTGCAGAATGTATTTTTACTTGGACTTTCCTCTTAGCAAAAAATTCGCCTTCACAAACAGAATTTAATTTGCTCCGTTATTTATACTTAAACTTTTCCCTACAGTATATATAGTTTTGTACTATAAAGCGCCGTTTTGCAATCGAATTTTAATTTTAAAAGAAGCGGTTTGAAGAAATTAATTACTTTCATTGAAGTGATAATAATGTAAGTTTAGACCTGTTCCAAGAAACAGTAGATATTTTTATTCCATACTTTATAGTGTACTATAAACAGAGAAAATGAAAGATTTTTCAGAATTAAAAAAAAGTCAGAGTCGCGTTGAATTCTCGCGTAAAGCGTTTAAAATGTCTAAAAGAAGGTTATCGTAGGTTTCCGAAAGTTCAAAGAAAATACAATATGAGCAACTTAGATATAAAAAAATCTGGCATTGCTTTTACACTGAGCATGAAAATGGCTGTTCCAAAAAAATATTTGAATTACACTTTTATTGCATAAATATTATCTACCAATGCAAAAACATTTTCTGCACGTCATTTGAATTTGATGCTCCTATTAGCATATAAGTTTTTATCACCATTGGTTCTCTTTCAATTTCTGTATTTATTTATTTGATATACTACTGTATTTCAGTGTTATTTCTTAAATATTTGCAATTTTTCCTTTCCATTTGTTATTTTGTTTTAAGATTAGAAGCATATTTATATACTAATAGCATATTATAATTTCCTCTCTTTTTACAATAAAACCATCCACCAGAAAAGCCATCGAAGTTTTCAAATTGTTGCATAATTATTACTCATATATATATGCATATGCATACATATGAATAATAATTATGTACATTTATGCATATGCAAAGATATACATAATAATTAATTTCGTTACACCTCTTTCCTCATTTCCTATTTTCTCAATTATTTCAGTCCCTATTTTTTCACCTAGTACACAAGTTATTAGTAAGTTATTAGTATCTTTGTAAATTACTAGTTTAGGATTTAACATTGGAGGACCTACCCTTTTGATATAAAACTCTTTGACAACCCAATATTATATTTTTTCTTTGTTCGTAGAACATTTGGGAAATTTGTGGAGAAACAAAAAAGTTGGAAGGGAAGTGGAATTTAGGAAGAAGTGGAATTCGTTGATATTTAGAAGCTTTATTACTCAATGCTGGTGTGGAAAATTAGATTCCACAGAAAAAATAATAAAAAAACGGGTATATATTTTAATTTATTAGAAAATTCTAGGTTGTCATTATTTCTTCAGCTATTCTAACAAGCTTGATTTTTGTTTTCTTTTCTGTTTCATATGAAGGTTTGAGGGAATTATTGGAATCTGCCTCCACTTCGTGCTATGCTATGGTATAAAAAATTATCATTATCAAAGGTAAATAATTTTAAATTTCATAACCAGTAAGTCAAGTCATTAAAAATAAAACGTGTGGTTATTTAAAAAGTATATTTATCATCATAATGGGTGCATAACAAAATGCGGCGACGCTTACAGCAAACGCCGTCGACTCATACTCGACTGAACTTATAAAACATATATTTTCTCTGGCAAAATTTTTACAAGACTATCTTTTCAATCGCTTTCCTTTTATGCTGGGTGCTGAAATATCTGCGCTACGAATGTCACTTGGACATTAAGATGTTTTTCTTTTTAACTCCCCCGAAGGAAAAAAATGTCCATTAATATGAATGCTCAATAAAGCTCAATAGTCTTAGTCAACCTGAGAAGCACATTTACGGTTTTTGCTTTGGGCGGCACAGAATAATACAATATTTATAAACAAACATTTTCGACCGTGAATACGTTTTTTCCGTTCTGTACAAAAAATATGACTTTACTCTGTCATGCATGTGGATACATTTTTAACATACCCATACTAGTGTTTGGTTTAACGTAAAAATTACTTTACATAACATGACGTGACCAAAGGACGTACGTCACTTTATTCCCATAAACTATTTTTAAACACTTTATTTAAAAGTAGGATCTTAAACATAAATGGATAAAGATCCACTATTTAAAAATATATCTGTTGGATTGCCAATTCCTATACTGTGTTGATAGACAAGAATACAAAATAGCATTGCCATACATAGCTTTGAATTGTATTGCTCATTTTTTCCGTGAGGCAAAAATTTAGGTTTTTTTTAAATCCATGAAAGTGTAAAAATGCTCCACGTCTTGCGGATCGGGTGTCGATTCGATTAGCAGTTGCCATCACTAATACTATTAGGATGTATTTCACTTTTTTGGGTGTTTACACGCCCGGATCTTCCCATTATAAAGTTCAATTATGGTTTTTACATAAACAAACTTTATGAAACATAATGTCCATTCATTAATTCCCGGAAATATAATCAAAATTCCTGAGCAAGTAACATCTCTGTCGTTAAAAATCACACTTTTTTTCAAATTACCACAGTAATTTCCTTAAATTTGATCGGAAGAAAATACACAGTCAATCCAATGTGATGGAAGAATTGAAATATAATGTATTTTCCGAAAGTTTCAAATAAATAAATAAAACAATATAATGGTCACCAACGTTCCACATAACTCACATTAAAATTTGCCCTGCATCCACTGAGAACTAAAAAAAAACGTTGTTAATTTTGGTTGCTAGGTTTAGCAGTCTATTCTACACATTAAATACAAAATTGAATATTTTTTCCATGAAATATGATACCAAATTCTTAAAGCAAAATTAAGTATTTTTACTTTTAAGTCCACAATTTCCATCCACAGCCGAAAAAAAATCTTTGCTCTGACTCATACCAGTGGAGTTCTGCGGATAACAGGTTCTCACACGTATTTTCGGCGGAGGCGTTCTTTCGATTTACAAGCAAAACACCGCGACCCTCGCGTTTGGTTGGCTGCGTGGAGATGTTCTTCCAAATGCACCCTTTGTCGGATCCAAAATCTCCATTGGTCCTTGTCGCCGAGTCGTACTTAAGGGCAACACGTACACCTTCTTACGGCCTTGTCACTCACCAAGCACTGCCTCCCTGCATTGTCTCCTATTGACGCCTATTGTTCCCCCACCCCGTCCATACCTGTGCACCACCCCTTACCTCTCCTTGCCACCCTTCGCCCCGTTCCCCCCTGCCCCCCCTCGCCGTTGCAATACGCACCTTCCTCCCGTAGACTGGCCCCTCACCCCACGTAGGCGGCTTCCCTTCTATTCTTCTCGCTTGCCACCTCGTCCGGTTCCATTTTATGGAATATTTTCGCAAGGCCCCTCTCTTTAGGCCACTCCCCCCAATTGGAGAATTTTCAGTTCCTTCTAAACTTCCAAAGAACATCCAGCTTTGATCCAAAAGATTGGCTTCTTCATCTTTTTGGTTCGCGGATTTCTTCGGAGGATTGTTGGATATTTCATCGGTTCCCTAAGGTAGGCCTTAACGCAATTTTTTCAGTAATTACAGGGCATAGTTTCAGCTTTTTCTGGCCAGTGTGGAGAGTGACATGTTTTTAACTTGTTCATGTAGTTATTGTCGGTTTTTGTTTAAACATTTTTTTGCTTTTATTATAAGGCATCATATGTTTTGCTTTCGTTATTTTTTCATTATAATTCGTTCGTATTTTGTTATGACAGTATACGGTGATTAATGCAGAGAATGCTATTTAAACGCTATCTCGATATAAATAACATATATCTGAAACAGCCAGCGCTTGGGCATTTAGTGATTTCAAAATAAATACGATGTACATCTGCTATTTTTAGCTTTTGAAATGCTATATAGTTCTTGCTGGTGAATGTTTTAGTGTGTTGTTGCCATTCATATACTTTGTAGTAAATGTGCTCTTATTCATCGATTGTGCTGTTAATACTTATTTTAATCGCACACAATATTCCGCTGTTGTAAATGCCTCATGCATCTATTAGAATAAGTAACATAAATACTAACGGGACGGTTGGATAAACATTCATAGAGTGTAGACTTGGTTCATATAATTTTGTTTTGATCAATTACCTTAGCTATTTAATTTTTTCTATCAATGCGACCATATGCATCATGTACATGGTTTGTTACAATTAATTCCTCTAATTTATAAGTTTATCTCGTCGGTGGCAACATTAAACTTGGGGAATTGTTTCCACGGAATAACGGCCTTCATTTTTAACCTACTTAGGAATATACCTTTTATTTTTCCTCCCATTCTTTTATTAGTTGCCAATGGTCCGTTTTTAAATTATGTATATTTGTGACAACCACAGGAAACTTCCAAAGATACATAAATACTTATAAAGTGCAATGCATTATCAAAATAAGTTGACCTGGGACCAAAGTTATATATATATAAAATATATTGTTTTGCGGAATTCCATTTATTTTATTTGCTGGTTAACTTTTTAAAACGCAATATTCCTGTTGGAAACGCTTTCAAAGTAGTCTATTTCTATTTTTTAAGTAACTTGTTTTCTGGGTTGATCCAATATTTAAGAATTTTTATCTTTAATTCTTAACAAACGTAATAGCATACCGTGTATTCTTTCCAGAATGAAATGCGGTGAACCAGTCCACAAACTGTTGTCTGCTGTTATCCTATAATCCACTCCAGTTAAAATTCCCCCTAATTTTTCAGATTCAACGTCTTTTTTGGATCTTTATCCTCAAACATCTATCAACCATTAAATGACGTTATCAATCCAAAAATAAAAAATGAGAAATATCTCATGAAAATGTGGTATTTTCATCCCTCTAAGTCACAGAACGCGCAATTAAATTCGCCATACGCCTTAACTATATATTAACATTCATTTAAGTATCATGGCTTAGTTTATCCTTATGATATGAAACTTTTGGTGAACCGATTTCAGATTAGATGACAGAAGTGGTAAATTATTTTTATAAAGCATTAAACCTTAATTTTTCTATACGATGTTTATCACATTTATACTCATGAACGCTCATTTTATTGTTTTATTCTCATCAACGTAACTGGAGTAAAAGTTCGTAGTCAAGATTTCTGCTAATCATCCCTTCAATTGAGCTTGAAACATGACACTTTAATCCCACATTTAATATTTAAGCAGAGCCAAAATATCCATCTTCACATATTACTGATGAATAGGTTAATTTTTAATGACATTATTACTTCGCCTTTTGGAAACAATGATAACTATTGAAACGGGAATAGGTATTTTCTTTTACTTATTTTTATCCATTATTTTTTAATCTTTTAGGACACGTTCGTCTTACAGCATTTTTAATTCATACATTATGCAGGATAAATAAACGCCATCTGAGTAAAAATAAAGCGCTCTCATAATTTGGGGTAGCCACTAATCCTCCCGCAGAAATGAACTGTGTGAAAGATGGCGCCACTAAAATTTCACCCCAAAAGGAAGACCAATGAAATTCCGACCTGCTGGTCATTCCGGTTTTCTGACTGTTTCTCATTGGACGCGCCGCAGCCTTTTTTTTCTGGAGTCCAATACAATTCCATTTGACAGCAATAATTAGCGTGGAAAAACACGGGCCGCAAAGGCACTGAGAGCGAAATTAATTATCAATTTCAGTAATTAATTTCTGAAGGTTGGGCACTGTATGTCGATACGAATTTTATACTCAAGGAAATGGGCAATAACGCGAGCTGCGTTCTTCGGAGCTTCTTGCAAGAATAACTGGTAAACTTGTGAGAAGTGCAATGCATAAAATGTCCCGTGTATAGTACTCCGTATTAACTTATTCATTTCTTCATTCACCGATTGACTCCAATTAAAAATACGAAATCTCATTGCTTACGCTTCAAAGTTTGCTTGCTGAAGAGTTACTTAGCTGTCTTTTCATAAAACAATCCAAACAAATATATTCATAAACGGAAACTGCTGATACTCAAATGATTTCCCGATTATAATTAGCTGTGGCTGATTTACTATAAAGAGTTTTCTTCACGTACAGGAGATAAAACATGCTCTATTCGAAAACAAATTCCCAATGACGTTACTCCAATACCCTAGGTATACCTAAATATGAAATTCCAAATCTTTTTTCAGAAGATGGATAAAATATAATTATCAATGTGGAAAAACACAGCCTTATCTTTTCATCATGTCAAATAAATTGCCCCCGTAGGGTGATTTGCACTCTGAGGATCACTCTATTTTTCAAAGGCCTTTTTAGTATTCAATGGCGGAGTTACAATTTTTATTAAAGTTTATCGAAGACTCTTGAATCAAGAGCATTACTTTACATTACCTTTTGTATGATGAGTTTTTTTCTAAATTTCCAACTTCATGCTTCAAATTGTATTACTAATCACTTTTCCCAGCTTCAATGAAGAAAATATAATAATTTTACTCTCTATAAAATTAAGTTACCAAGCTTAGAAGTTCAAATACGTCCCTCATATTTGTAACATATTTCCTCTAGAGGTCAAGCTATTTAAGTTGTTGTTAACATTTACGATCAATACAGCAACCAATATATAATGTTGTCGTATATTGCTTGTTTTTAATCCCTTATGTGGAATGCCCTAATTTTTTTAAACCACGGCACCAATTTCATAACAACAAAATGCAATTTTTTGTGTGATTGCAATTTTGGTGAATTCTTAAGCTGTTGAAGTAGCTGATATGGTGCCTAAAGTAAACTTGAACTTCCATGCCTATAAGAAACATCTTTTGGGAACATGAGGGGTGCCATTAGTACTCTTTCACTCGGCCATATTTTACCATAGAAAATGTATTGTTTCTTTTCGTTGTCTTGCTCTGCGTGTATTCTGACTACCATTCGCTTATTTCAAATTTTCCTTAACTACATACCAGTAACCAGAGTGTAGTTATTTCCATAACTACACTCTGCTATAACCAGTTATAAATGTACATCCAATTTACTGAGTGATTTCTTTCTTCTTCGCCATGCTTTTTTCCAATAGCGTCTACAATTTCCAATATTTTTTTACTCAAACTAAACTAAAGAGTACTTTTTAATTTCTTTTAGGACTGAAATATCAACATTATTTCCGTTATATGAAAGGTCTTTGAATAAATTCTATTTATGAAGGTAGTAAGACTGTCCAGCATTACGGATCATGGAATTATGATGATGGGATTTACCAGTTGGGTTTTTCTACAATATGGACTGTTGTGGTCTGTTTTAATAATACCAAAAATGCGTCCAGTATTAGGAAATCAATCGGCGTTTAAAGGCTCAAATTTACAATTTGCGACAAATACTCTTTATAACTTAGCAAAATCAATTTTCACATGAGGTAAATAATATTATTAAAATATGAATCGTTATATTGGTATTGATTGGGGTTAGATCAGTAAATCAGGATGAAAGCTGATGATTTAAGTTTTAATAGCACGTATCGCAGATAGGAATATTTATTCTGCAATAACATTTTCCAATTTTATTTCCACCCCGAAATCATATAGATTTGTTGTAGCTTTCAAGGGGATTTGTTTTATATTCTGGCGTACGCCGTATGAAATAATATTCCCTCAAAATCAATGGTCAAACTTTGGCAGATTTTATTTTTATTTCCAACAACGAAAATGTTATGATTGTCAAGCTCGAGAACTGCCATACTGGGAGTACTCCGCGTCACTAATTCTTCCTGGATTCAGAAAAAAATAGATAATATTTCGTCAATTATCTAAGATATCCCATTTTTTTCAATTATCTATTATATTGCCTATTAGTTTCAACTTTAAACTCTCCCAGATCACATTTAGAAACAATTATTTTTTGATGCAAAGACAATAGGAATGCAAAACATTTATTTCATCCTGAAATATAATAGATACTTAAATCGTGACATTTCATTAAAAGTGCATATGAAGTCTTTCCATTTCGTTGTCTAAGACGCAGGATATATGTATAAATATATAACGTGAGTGACATACAAATACATTTTAAGGAAGATGACTATTCCTTTCTGTGTATAGAATAAACTACTGTTTAAACAAAAAAGTCCATTCCTGTCCAATCTGATTGGTGTAAATAGTAATACGGAAACGTTTGCTAGATATTAAATCATCAATGGCAAACTAGTGGATTGGAGTGAAATTAATGTTTTTGATTGGCTGGTGGGCATTGTATTCCATTATCGACTAAGAAAATGCCACAATTTAGCTTCTTCAGCATTCCTCGAAAAGCAATATAGCTCTGCGGCATTTATTGGCCACTGCACATGATATGAAAAAAAATTCGGCATTACTTATTTGAATGAAATGATCACCTAAAATGTTAGCTTCTTATTTCCTCACATTTGTAGCTTATCTTCAATGTGGTTTTATAAGTTGGCATTCAAAATGGGCAAGCATGGATGGGAATGGAAATAATTTCAATGAAGAGGATGAGTGGCGAAATCGTTTAGCAATAATGCAGGATCAGGGACAGCTGTAAGTAATTTTGGAAAATTCAAACAATAACATTGCATGTGTACTTCAGACGACGAATATGAATCGTATGAATTAGTATAAGGAAACTCCACTATAGAAATGTAGTGGAGTAAGAATTAGGTTGAAATGGCAATGATAATCAAAATTGTTGCATGAGAATAGAAATGAAAAATTAATATCCAGTGAAATGTTGAAGTTTGAGCGTAAGATGGATAGTGTATTTTCATTGTTTACTTTATTCTGGAAAACCTTTAAATTGGAAAGAGTTTAGAAAAGGCAATTAAATTATCTCTTTACAAAAGGAAGCGTGGAAAGGCCGACTGAAAAAATTACTCCTAATTCTCCAAATAACTCCTAAAAAATTAATAAAGAATAGTTGGTAAAATACCAATCCCAAGGGCAAGGAAGACAGCAATTGACAGAATCTGGGGTTCCCAATGCGGGTTCATGCCCAGTAGGAATTGTACGAATCTGTATTTAAAATATTTTATTGGTGCACGAGAGAAATAACAATGTGCGTTTGTGGATCTACAAAAGACACATGAAAGATTAAATAGATAAAAGTTGCTGCAGATTATGACCGACAATAGGGTGAATGAGAAGTTAGTAAATGCTATGAAAACGATGTATGATAATATCATGGCAAGAGTGAGAGTAAATGATGGAGAATGGTTTGATATAAAGCACTGTCTGAACCCATATTGCGCAATTTCTCCTTGTTTTTTCATTTATTTACGACCAATGTTTAACATGTAATACAATAATCTGCGAGTTCTACTATGCATCGACATGTTACGTCGACACTATGGTTCGGCATTGCTGAGCAAACGTTAAGAGGAATCGAAGAGGCTCTTGCATATAAAAGCATAACTTCTGTCAAGCAATAGTCCGATTGGAATTGAAGGTAAATGCGTCAAATATTATAATAGTAGTTTTCGGCTAGAAAAATGGGAATATTATTGTATGATGAGAATGAATGGTTATGAGAATAATTGAGCAATCGAATGATTTTGAGTACCTTGGCCGAATGATTGCGTAAAATGTCCGAAGGTGAGATGAAGGTATTAAAATATCTGCAAATGATAAAAAAGAGTTATACGTAGAAAGAGGAGTGTATCGATCGAGAGGAATGAAGGATTGCCTAAGGAAGTAAAAACTAAAGTTTACGGTGTACACCTTGCAAATTTGCTGTCGCTGCAAAACATATATATGCTGAGATAAACAAATGAAGGAGCGTAATGTAGTGGGTATGGGTATTTGAGAATAGTTTTCTGTAAAATCACGGTTAAGTGTAGGGTTAAGAATTATTTTGCCATGAGAGAGTGTGAAATGCTCCGTTAATGAATACGTCTGACAGCAGCGTGTTTCGTTTGTTTGGCCACGATGTTTCGTAAGAATGAGTCAACGAAAAATGCTGGTGTATGATAGAGTAGTGAATGGAGTAAGAGGAGGGATTAGAGCCAAAGGATCATGGGTGAATGTAGTGGAGAATACTCTTAGGAGGAGGAACATGAAAAGGAGTCTTAAGAAAAGCAGGGTGTGTATGAGGGTGGCTGAAGCATAACAGATGTGTGAGGATAGGGAAATAAACAAGATACTATGAAAAAAGAGCCAATTTCTCATAAGTAACACCCAGAATTAAGCTCGACTTACCGATACCCTGTAGGAAATGTGATGGGTCATACATGTAGGTATTTTTATATCGGTAAGAGAAATTTTATAGGAGGCTTTGGTAGTCTACCGAGAAACACTATTTGATTCAGTATTCAATGCTGTTTTTATGTTGTTGCATTAGTTTCCATTAGGAAAGATATGTAATATTAATGATAGAATTGAAAGATTGCGGAAAATTTTAAAATAAATATATGGACGGTATTTTATTTACAGTCGGGAGTGTGCAATTAAACTTCAAAGGTAATATAATTCTATTCAAGTGGCACTGGCTTGCATAGATGTATGCTACTTCCAGCATAACTCACTATTTTGCTATTATGCTTAATTTCTCAAGTCTCACACATGCTTCATCATTACGTATTCGAAATGACTTGTTAATTTATTTATCCCGTGTGTTTCTTACTATACCAAAACTACCGTTTCCCAGAATATTCTATTATATTTATATTTTACTAGCTATGAATGAGATTTTGGAATCTTACCTTAACGGTGTAATCATAACATGCTTCGTTAAGTTTGATCAGCGCACTCCTGCATCATTATGTAACAGTATAGTCTTTACACCTCGGCATAGTTAGAGCTGCTGATATCATACTCTTTTTGCGAATTTGGGCTTAACATAATGAATAGAAGAACAGAAACTGAGACATAAAATACTATTGAGGGAATTATGTTTGGTGCAAATGGTGGATGAATCTTATTCAAGAAAATATATGTGTAAAATAATCCAATCTTTTAATCGGTAATAATTTGATAACACTGGCTTCCCCGAAAACATTTTGTTCGTAAGAAAAGTGGAGCATGTTTAAAGTTATATAGTCTATTAATTAGAGATGACAAAGGTTTTCGCCAAATTTTGTTGTTTATAATTTCGTTTTCCATTATTACCATCCCGAGTTGCTAATCATTGTAAATAGTGCAGCAGTGTCTTTCAATTAATAAAGTCTTCCGATCATTAACTTCATCATTGCCTCAAACGAAGTGGGATTAGTACCGAAATCACCTCAAGAAAAAATGTTTGATATATTTTAAAATAATTTTATTCCATCGCGTACTTCCAGGCACTATTGTTTTTGTGAGAAAATTGCCCTCTTGGTAAAATTAAAATTATGTGATTCAAAAATGATAAAGTCAAAAAAAATAATTAAGAAGGTTGGACCTATGAATTATGCTTTGAAACTATGAATTTAACGAATTGTAAAATCTCCCAGTTTTATTGGGAATGAATGAGAGGTGTGAACGAAGTTTCTCAGTCTCAAGGAGCAAAATGCCACCCAACAATTTAATGGGTGACCCACGTTCCCATTCATGAGTAAATCTTGGATCAGCATATCCCAAGCCAATGCTTCACATTACGTATTACGAGCGTTAATAATATTCTCCCGCGTTGACGTTCCCACGTCACTCACTCTCTAGCTCTCGGACATAATTGGGATTACCTATCCAGTCTATTTTTTCAGACGAAGTAACTCGAACAGCGGCTGCAATTTTAGTTCACCACGTAAAGTCGCAACACATGTGATGAGGATGAGAAAAACGGCGCATTCACGCTGCGGTGGAATTGCAGGATCATATTACACCCAAATAAGTCGCACAAAGTTACACGCTAAGTAGGATCCACTTGAAATAAGCCTGCCAAAAGCCGCAGCTGCTCCAAATTCCTCAATTTCATTCCCATATTCATTAAGAATACTCGAGGTAAATGCTACGCTCTCTCTACCTTTGCCATAGCCTGTGATTTTCTCTTTTCCGTGAAGGCTCAGGTTATTTTGTCAGGTAAATATTTCGGCAAACTAAAAATATCGGTAATGACTGCGTGTAAATCAGGAATGCATTCTCGACAAATCAATTTCACCAAGCCTGGAAATACCAGGTGCTTAAATGTTGACAATGCGTTGTGGGATTAAAGTTTCTGCGAACGAAATTTCGTGATTATAGGTGAGGAATATCGAGGAAAGTGTCAGCAAAGAAGCAATTATCGCGTCTGAAATAGATGGCTATATAGGCACCTGCATTTAGACAAGTCTTACAGAATAAATTAGAAATAAGATTGCTAAATATATGTGTCAAATGAATGCTAAGTAGAGTGTAAGTTCTCCAAAAATTTCCAAAGTTTAACCTAATAATCTCACTTGACTTCAAATACTACGTAAAAGTAGCTGTTTTAATATCTCTTTTTATAATATTATTGAGTTAAAACAATAGTGGGTAAGCTAAAGGGCATTCATTGTTTCATTTTATGATAAAATAAGAGGGTGATTGTACTCAAAACAAAGTTAATTTGTTAGAAGCTTATTATGAAAGTTAAAACAGCAGAGAACTGAAGAAATACCATGCAAACGACATAAAAAAGTTCTGAACAAAAGAAAAACGATCAATCACAGAGCATCAACAGCACCTTACATAAGGCTGCCAAAAACCACTGTTCATCATCTTTGTCCTGAAGATGCTGACTGTAATGTCAGTGAAACTGTTGTCAAGCAAGACAACGGTCGTGGTGAAGAACCCGGAAGCCATGCGTATGTAAAACTTATCAATGCCGTGGAAACTTTACGCACTAACCGACTGTTTTTTTATTAATTGAACTTTGAGTCTCTCTCACTCTAATGCCTTTCATATTTTACTCTTACATAACGTGTCTCCCTTACCAAATCTTTGTTTTAATGATTTGCTTACGCATATAAAGTAGAAAATATACTAGTGAATAAATCTCATTCTTAGCTAGATGTTTCAATTACGCGTTAAAAAATGTCTTCATTCTCATGAATTAGATCCTCTATTACTGCAATTGGGCTCTTAGTCCCAACGAAATTAGACCCAAATTGCATAGCCAAAGTCATTAGTTAACATAAAGCAGTTTCACAAAGTATTGGATTGATTTTTACTTTATCTGCGTCCACTTGACTTGATCTTGCCTAGAGTTATGTATCCACTAATTGAAAATTACTACTTCCGTCAATCACTTGCAGCAGCGATAAGTTTGGTTTTCCAGCTATTTGTTGTAGTAATTCCCTATAACCAACACAAATGGATTCGATTCGTCACACATCCAATAATCCTATATATTGACTATTCGACGGTGTAGAAGAAATACCACATAGAAAAAAATATTTAAGACCATCACCATTTCGTAATTAAATGCTGAATTCTGAAACATTGAAATTTGAGATTACATAGGGAAGCCCTTGTTTGGAATAAATGGTAATTTGCATCCTCAAAAGAATGTATCATACACCAGGCATTAATTTACCTTCATGTAGTCTGAAAACAATGAGATATCTTTTATATAATTTTGGCTGCTGTTTATAATATTTTATTATTCGTCACCTTTTTTTGGAGGCCATAATTGCCTACAGAAGATCACCCAAAAATTTAAGCGAAACGTTTTCGATAGGTACCAAAAAATCACTACTTGAATTTGTAGGAAATCTACATCTAAGCTGAATAGAATCCCTAAATATGAGGCATTCTTATGTTTGGGAATATGAGAGTGATCATAGTGTTTTATAATTCGAAATTAAGTGGACTACAGCTCTCTCAAATAATATATTATCTTTTGAAAAATTTGTTCCTTCATTATTTTCTTTATACATATGATCGTTATCTTTCCTGGTCTTTCTTCCTCAAACATATCTTTTCAACGGAATTAATATGTCAATGTGTGTCCAAGTAGATTGGTTGTCCCTTTACATTGAAAGTGTATGCATCAAGCAATTTTTACAGGACTTTAGTGGTGATATACATGCCTGTATTTTATCTTCAATATTCTTTAATGACAGCATATTTTCATGGCTTCCAGTCTTCTATCATCGGCCACCGTTATCGTCCAAGGTTTATGGTAGCATGCTCAATTTTACATAATTTAAAGAAGTTCTTCCGAATTTAAAAGCTTGCGTTTCTAGCTGTGATTGAGTTCCTCTGCTGATAGATTGTGCACCTTCTCTAGATCTACGCCACTCTCTTTCTCTTTCTTGCTTTTCCTATGCCATACACCAATTTAGAAATGATATAGAGGCAAAAACGTATCCCACTGATTAGTACACTCACATTCAGTGTGAAATATTTTGCTTAATACGGGAATTTTTAATTGTACGTAAATCCTATATGTAAGAGATGAAAATTAGAGCACATGCCGGGATGTCTTTGAAGAAAATTGAAGCAAAACATTTTGTACAATATTAATAAATGTTTATCTTCTATAAAGTATCAGTATATAAAACCTAAACATTTTTACTAATTATTTCCTATTCTCGCTTAATTTATAATTATTTTAGCAATTTTATTTGCATCTTTATTTATTAATGGCGAAAAATATAGCTGAGGATTCAATGTTTTTCATCAAGTTTCCATTCTTTAGAATTAATCCCTTTGTCATTGAGGTGAAGTCCATAATTGATTATGCCTCAGCTATATGTAATCTGCTGGCATGTATTGATTTTTCAGTGCACTAAAATTTATTTGAGATGTAGCTTTTGGCTCTAGTTGCGTAAAATATGAAAATCGAGTGAAATACATCAGCATACTAGATAAGCAACGACGGAAGTTAACTTTGCTAAAACTTTGCTTCGTCGGAATATTTATAAATTTGCATTTTTATTTTTTATCGAAAGTGTAGGTTCAGCGCTCATACCTTTGAAGGCAAAGCTGTAATTAACATTTTTCCTCTTTTTGAAAATGTAATTCTGTGAGAACAAATTTAGTACTGATAAAAATGCAACGTGCAGTAATGCATGGATTGATGATAGTGCCGGGGAATTGTCACACATTTAATAATGATGTAAAAATCTCATGATGAAAAGGAGAATTATTCATTTCCCAGGCGATGTTAGGTAGGTAAGTAGGAAGGTAACATTGAAAGAATATGAAATATGGGGATATATTAGTTATATGGAACGTCTTAAATTAAAGGTACATCTCACACCTTTCATTTAAGATGATGCTGTTTCCATGTTTCAACAACGTAAGAGCAACATTACGTGGCCGCGTAGTTAGCAGCATAACAAAATATATAATACAACATTCTAGCCAGAGTTTTATGGAGTAGATGTAAAATGCGGGTTTCAAAACAGTACGTCATCAGCCGCCATCTTTAATCAATTAAAAGACGAAATTCATACGCTAAAGTGTCGCCTCCAAGTGGTAAAAAGGTGAAGTTCTCAAAACAATTGAATGTTGAAATTCGCAAGTGAGTCGATGTGTGTCGAGCGAAGTTTTCAAGTGGGTGCGTCATGAAATGCGCACATCTTGGTATCGTATTTCCCCCTTGACCACACTCCCGGTGTGCATGACTCGTGAAAACCACAAGTTGACGTATCGAATTTCCCCCTTGACCACACTCCCCAGGTGTGCGTGACTCATGAAAACCGCAAGTTGACGCAACAAATTTCCCCCTTGACCACACTCCCGGTGTGTGTATGACTCAAGAAAACCACAAGTTGACGTATCGAACTTCCCCCTTGACCACACTCCCAGCTTGAATGATGAAACACAAGTATCCGTTGCAAGGTTCCCTAGGTGTGTATGACTCATGAAAACCACAAGTTGACGTATCTAACTTCCCCCTTGACCACACTCCCAGCTTGAATGATGAAACACAAGTATCCGTTGCAACGCTCCCCAGGTGTTTGCGTGACTCATGAAAACCACAAGTTGACGTTTCGAAACTCCCCCTAGACCACACTCCCAGCATGAATGATGAAACACAAGTATCCGTTGCAACACTCCCCAGGTGTGTATTAGTTATGAAACATTAGTTTTGCGTCAGACTATCCCCCCCCCCCCCTCCACCCCTCCCCCTCTTCCTCCCAGGTTGACTTCCCTCTCCACAGCGACCACCATGAGCTGACCACCTCCTCCATTACCCCCATTGACGATGTTCTTTTAGAGAGGTTTCAATCGTAAACCTTTATTCTTACACCATCTAATATTTAATTGTTCTGAATAAAAGCTTTCTTGTTCTTATTTATTAGAAAAGGTTTCAGTTCTTAATAAAATACTTTCTTATTCCTATTTATTAGGAAAGGTTTCATTAAAAATAAAAACACAAGAGGATGGGTTTTACAAATTTATTGTTTTTTCATATATATTATAATTTATTATTATTAACATTTTTTCTATACCTAGTACCAAGCTAGTAACAATTTCTCCTTGCGTATGGCAAAATTAACATAAGCTCCAAATCTCCATGTAAATATCCTTGAGAAGTATTTTTCAGTTCGTTTTTTTTCCTATATAATTTCTAAAATACACTCTTAAGTATATATCTCGCGAGTGGAGTTGGTTATTTGTCAATGCCATATGTTACAGCATTTGTTTGCTGTTCACATTTCTTCACTGTACATCAATTGCAGTGAATCATCATCAGAATCCACAGAAGTAATTAGTCGTAGCTACACTAACTCTAGGGTATAGTGTAATGCATGTTGGTGATTACTCACCCCCTGCCACGCACCGCTGAGGTGGCTTGCAGGGTATTTTGTAGATTTAGATGAAGTACTCGTCCCGATAATCTGCCAAATTACACGGTTTTAACCGATGCCAGGGTTTGACAAATTATCAAAAAAATAATATCCAACTCGATCAAATATGAGTCATTGGTTGGACATCTTTTCACACACACACACACAAGTAATCAGAGTATGGCTGAACTATACTTTATGATTACTTTTTCATTCATTCGCTACGAGTACCATCTCAGATTCCAATCTTTCCAAATCTAATTTGCATTTCAATGGCTTGACAAAGTTTCCAGTTTTAATGCTGGAAACAAATTCTTTTACCACTCTACACTCTGCTGAGATATTCTTAAGAATAATTGTTATTAAATTGGATAGTGTATTTAAATAATTCCACTCATCAAAATTTAAATTAAACGAACTATTGTCTCGTTTAATCGACAAATGTCTCTTCCCAAAGAAATTTGCAAAGGAGATAAACGATAAAGAAAGTGGCTGTTTTGTGCCGGTGACAAAATAATCAGTCACTATATGCTGGAGATTTACAACATTAGTCCATTCACTGATAGTAATTACAACACTTTTCTTAGTTGTCTGATTAAATTGCACTACAGGTTCAAAGTCTCTACTGGGATCATAACCCACACAAACACTCTTTGTTCTTCCCACATTTAAATTATACACGGTTTGCAACAGGATATTCTTATTGTCAGAGGTGATGCGCTGTGTCCGATTAGCAGGTCTCTTCCGCTTCACCGGAGGAGATGTCACAACCTCTCCTTGCGACTGTTCCATATCGACTGATGGTTGGACATTGAATAATGTCACTATGAATGTCTTGGAGGAGGGGTAGGGGAGCAATCTATGGAGGGGCAAGGATCGACTTCGACCTTGAGACGATTGTACTGAAGCCACTGCGCCAAGGAATGCGCATCCCTTAATGCGCATGTACTATTCCTTAATTTATGGCATGGATTGAGACAGGAGAAGGCGGGGAAGGAACATTTCTCAGGAGAGGGGGAATTCAACTCTTTTTTCAGAGAGATGAACGCACGCCCGGTGAGATCTGTGAGGAATTCACATTCAGCTTCGCTAAATGCATACAAAGCCGTGGCACCTTCAATGATGGATTCCAATGCCGGCAGCAGCTCCACGTGCGAGATGAAACCGTTGTCGAAGCTCGTCTCATCATCACAGTTTAGCGGGTCATGTAACCTGAGCTTCTTACCAGCACCAACGATCTTCCCATACTTTTTAAAGCTACCCCAAAACATCCGACTGGAATCCACGTCAACGGCAGCGAGCTCTATCACTCCCCCTTTTGAAAATGTCACCGCTGCGATGATCTGCATCTTTCAGGAGTTTTTTCTCTAATGTTCACTCTCACTTAAAGTATCTACTATTTATTCTCGAACAACAACGTTGAGCTAAAGGGTGGCAGGTACTCTTCTCCCTCAACGCGTTGAAGTTGTGATGAAACAGCCGGAGGGCTCGACAATCGTTCAGATGAGGAGTCGTATGATAGAATTGATCTAGGAATTCGTGCAGTGTTTGGCCAAGTGATTTTGATATCGCGTATAGACAAACGTATTCTCCACAAATGTCAGAATGATAGCTTTGTATCTGAACACGATTATGAGTGAGATTGAAAGGTTCTAAAAATTCTAATATTTTTGCAACGAAAGGTTGTATACCGTAGGAGTCGAAATATTCGACAAATATACCATTTTTGTAAACTGCTACCCAGTGAGACCCAGGTAAGTGGGAAGGGTCCAAATTGATTACGTATATACCATTTCTCGGAGAGTGAGGTAATTTGTCGGAAGGATAAACTCCGCAAAACTCTTCATATGCTCGCAATAGCCCATCAATCTGCACGCTATCCATGTCAATACTAAAAATTTGTGATCACGTTTCTGTTTTTATCTATTTCCAAGCTAGCATCATATTCGGCAAAGAGCAAGCACGTCACGGTTTTATCCAATTCTCTATCGAATTTGGCCTCGATTCTAACCACGCCTCTATCTCCAAGACTAACGTAGTCTTCGTTACCGGAATCGTCAGGTGTGAGGTCAAATACGAGCATGAAATAACCGTGGCCAAACATATCGTAGGTTATTTGATTACCTTTATTGTAATGTTTTATTCCACTTCCGGAGAATATAGTATCATAAGCACGTGCCCAATAGTTTTTACTGGTAAAGCTACATTGTAGACCTTCAGCGGGTGTTTGAACACCGTTAATGTAAAGAGAAAAATTTTCAAGCGAATAGTGGGATAACGCAAACGGATTTTTTTCAAGGTGACCTGCATACGCTTCGTTATCTACCATGGTGAATATTATAACGTTTGGAATTCTACCGGTGATGGCATTGTCTATGTTTAAAGTTCGCCCCCCAGAGGGAATCGTAAAAGTTTTCATCTCTGTACGTTTATAATGATATTTGCAATTAGTATTTTCTAACATTTTATTATGTGCTACTAATATTGAAGGATTGATGTCGAAATGTTGGACGTATAGGGCAGCATCTAAGATTCTCATCAATCCGTCCTTTTCCATAAGATAGAAGTTGGGGTTGGAGAGCATTAATCTAATGCCAATGTCTACGCCATTGAGCACCAATTGAGTTTGATTGAAAACGTCTACATGTAACTTTCCGTATAACTCAACTTCCACGCTGTTTTTAAACCAACCTTTTCGCATCACGTACCCAGGGTTGGAGGAATCAGTTTTGTTGATATCCGAGCCCGTGTCCAATTCCCATCCAACGTTACGCAAGTGTGTTCTGCTGGCATCCACACCATAGTTTAGTACGTTTTCGAAATAGCTTCTGTATTGATAATTATCCTCCGAAGGAGTCACCAAAGTTCCATTGAAATAAACACTGCAGTGTTTGAATAAAGAGTGTAGAATATTGTTGACAACACCTGGTTGATTAGCTTCATCACTCCCCCCAAAATCTACGAGGTTTTTCTTACACAGTTTCACTCTTAGTCTGAGAAATATACTATTCAAATCCTTGTACGCATCACCAGAATCTTTGATCAAAAATTCGATAACTGAACCATTATCTAGCGAGGAAATGGGTTTGTAGGAAACTAGACGTTTTGCTAAAATGTTAGTCTGTATGGGCGGATTGGGTTGGAATAAATCCAACGAACTCAGCATGTGCTCCGTCATTATGAAAAAATATCTCTCTGCACACTCCTTTCCCTTCTTCGCCCTCTCGACGAATGACGCTCTGCTTTTACAACGCTTGTATTTATTTTCTTCAATCGAGGTCGTTTTGCAATCTTTAATCGACCGCCTTTCATACTCTGCAACTTTTCCTCGGCTTTCCGCTTCAAGTTTTGCCCCGCCTCGTTTAATCTATTACGTAATATCTCCTTGACCGGTTTTGTTCCTAGATCAGCGAGCGCAGCGGCTCCCGCGCTCGCAGCCTCTTTCCCCACAGTCTTCAACCCGCTAAACAGTAAAGGCCTTGCAAAACGCCACAAACCAGTGAGAAAACTCCCAATGCCACGCCCTTTTTGCATGCGATACGATGCTCTATAGGTCGGTCCTATCTCTCCCCCCACCTGTTTCGCGTAATAGGCATAATATCGATCCGCTATCGGAGCCATCTCGATGCTCAATGATGAATCAACTAATTGTTTCGCTTTTTTATAAAGTGCAAAACAACAATAGAGGATTGTTCTCCAGCACGGAAGGGAATTCTTTCGCCTAGTTTATCTGCCAGGAGAATTTCCACACTCTCTATATTACTTTTCTCCACGGGAAAGTAATATATAGGGTTGAATATTTGATACGCACCTGACTCGATATTAAGTATGCGAATACATCGACTCACAGAATCACCCACGAGTTGAGGTTTGATTATATCGCTGTAAACGTAAATGTTTGCGGGATTAGGTACGATACTTCTCTTTCCTTTATTATTATTACCCTTTTTATTACTGCGGAGTAGTTCTGTAGCTTGCGCGACAATATTGTCTAAACGACGTGTTGGCGTTTCCTCTAACAACATTATTAGAACTGTTGATAATAATTCGAGATCTTCTTTTATTTTATTTTTTCGCATAATGTTAAAGGTTGTCAGAGTTTTATTGAATAATTCGTTGAATGTGTTATACATCCCAGGTGGTAACGTATATTTAACTTGTTTACTTATAATCCGCACACCGGTGGATGATGTGCGTTCATCTATTCCACCCATACCCCTCCGATATATTACTCTTTCTACGTAATGCTTTACATCATCTGCAATTTCTGTCCTATCAACTGCAGAAGCACTCATGAATGGTTCCGCGAAAGCGAAAGCTACACTATCATAAACCCCGTTTGGAATGATGAAAAACGTTCCGCTCTTTAATTTAATTATAACCTCATCCTGAGGTCCACCTATCTCACCACGAAGCACCCCATCTTCGGTCCGGGTCCTATTATCCTTTGATGGAGGAGGAGGAACAATTGTATCTTCTTCTCTAACATCATCCTCCACGTCTTCGAGTACATTTGTATTTCCTGGTAATGATTCAGGAGGAGTATCAACTTCTTCTCTAACGCGTCGAGAAAGCACACTCGCATCTAATGAAGGAATTGAAATCTCGGCCAAACCCACCTGCCACTCGTCATTTTTTAAATCTATTCGGTGCGATAACTTTGTGCGGTAGTGTGAAATAGTATTGTTTGGAAAAAACTGTCTAGAACTATCGCTAGGTAGCGTGAGATAAAAATCGTTCATAATTTACGAACGGAAGAAGCGAAAATCCAAGAATTGAACGACGGGGGATATCCAAGCCACTTTACGAAATACTCTAAATTTCTACCTCGCCCCCTTCGTTTTAGAATTTTTTCAATCTTATATTCCGTCTCTTGGGAAACCCTAACCTTTACTAACTCTTCTGGATAAAAACTACCGCTTATATCTTCTCCGTTCAGATCCAGCAACTTGTAGGTGGGTATCTCTCTCGTTGGATCCACGCTCGTTACTTGAAATATTTCGCTAGTGTAATTAGCTGTATAACCTTTCGCGAAGGGAAGCCGCTCCTTGCTTATTCTCACATAGTCACCTGCGTTAAATTTAGCTTTTTTTCCCACGGTCGACAACTTCCGGCTAGCAACAGCGAATGCATTCTTTTCATTAACATTGGCTGGTGCGAAACCTGTGCTCGAATGAACGCTCTTATTATAGCTACTAACCAATTTAGGGAGGATATCTATGTAATTATTTGTCGAGTATTTTGTAAAGTACTTGTACATTTTAGATTTCAGAGTGCGGTTGAAGCGTTCCACGATACTAGCCTTGACATCTGGGTTATTGGTAGTATAAAATTTTATTCCGCGACTGGAAAGAAAATTTCTAAGTTTCGAGTTGACAAATTCGCCGCCTTTATCGCTTTGAATTTTTAGTGGCCGTCTATGTCGAAATATTTCCCTGAAAGCATTTACAATTTCTTCCGCCTTCTTACTTCGTAACGGTTTTGCGAAACCATAACGAGAGAAAATATCAATAACTGTTAAAATGTACGCGTAGCCCTTGTTGAATTTTTTCAAATGTCGCATATCGTTCAAATCACACTGCCAGCACTCGTCTATATACGACGCGTCGTAATGATTTCTCGCAAACTTTTTTCTCGCGGGCTTGTGTCGAGTGTACGTCTCCTGACCCTCCAACCACTCGCGAATTACCTTTCGTCCAATTCCCGTAGCCTTGTGTAACTTTGCAATCGTTGAAAAACTTGCAGGATGCTCGGGGTCGTTGTACACTTGCTCTATTACGTCGTAATCCAATCTGTGCCGAATTTTTTTAGCTTTCTCTCTCGCTCGCTTCGCCTGGGTAATGTTCTTGGTGACGGCATTTCTTTGGTTTCCCACGATTTTTTTCTTTTTCGCGACTTTGTTACGTTTGGCTGTGGCTGTGTCGACTTTTCTACCTTTGGAGATTTTGTTTTTATGAGTGGATGCACCAGCTTCTCCATCTTTTCCAGTCTTTCGGATATGAGCTCCCATGTCCTATCCAATTTCGCGTTTGCACGTTTCACATCGGCGAAGGATTTCCTAACTGAACGAGTCTCCTCCTTCTCCTCCTCCTCCCCCTCACTGTCCCGTAACCTTCTTTGTGACTGAGTCTGACCCAGGGATTTAACTATCGGAATGTGTATAGGCGCCTTTATGTCTGAGGATGTGTTAAGATATTTATCCAGCACACGCTTGTACATGTGCCACTTGTCTGTATCCTTGATGCCTCTCTTGCTCAATATAGTTTTCATTTCCGCATCTAACGCATTCAGTCTCCGTTTCATGCGACCTCGCTCGAAAGACTCGGGGCTGACGACTAGCATTTTATGCAAACTCATTTCCCTATAAGGCTTCCAATGACACCGCTTAGTATGGAACCCAGCAGCATTGGCAAAAAGCCGCCCTTTTGCGCGATAAGGACGCGTTTTTTCTTGAGACACGTACCTCTCGAAGCCAAGGCTCTCAAAGTGTTACGATGCTTGGCGAGTTTATGTTTTAATCTCGTGTTTAACTTGTGGTTCCCGTTGAGCGTGTTCAAGCAGCAGTCGCAAATGGCTTTGATTAACTCGTTATCTGAAGTATTTACTATTGCAGAGCGTAATTTAGGCTTGGCAGATTTTAACACATGAAGCAAATGCTTATTGTTCTTTAATCTTTTCATCGTACTCGGACATGTATACTTCAGTTACCTCGTCTTCGGGAAAGATTTTAGTACGAAATCGGAACCGCTCATCTGTGTCCTGTCCGAGGTCTAGAACCAAATAACCAAACGGATCTCTTGTCACTTCCTTATATACCCTTTCCAAATCTTGCGAATTTTCGGGATACACCTGGCGAGCCAAGTGACCGAATTGTAACCGGTCCCGAGGATTTTTAAACGTTACAATGTACTTTGCATTCAGAGAAATGTTTCTAGATTGAGGGCTTTGATAAAAAATATTTTGCGTAATCAAAAATACTGAAATGTTGAAATGGTGACTCCCTCTCGTGAATAATTTACACACTTCTTTGCTGTATCCCCCCTCACCCATCAAATCGTCTATCACGTACAGAGTCGGTGTGCCGCTCGACTCCTCGAATGAGGGTATTTCGTGTCGAAATCTTAATCGCGGTAAATATAGATTTGGTTCACTCCCTGGGCTGCAGCACCAAACGATCTCGTCAATGTCCCGATCTATCATGTGCGGTAGATTATCTAGAAATTTCGTGACAAACGTGGTTTTTCCACACCCAGAAGGACCTGCGCAAATGCAGGTGAAAGGATGTTTCCATTGTAACGTCATACTTAACACTGATCTGTTTCATCAATTGAGATATTATTTAAAAAGACGTACTCAAAGCATAGATCTTAACGCGTTTTCTCGGAGCTCTTCCAATATTTTATTCGGGAGTATTTCTTTAAAATCGTCTAGTATTTTAATCACATTCGCTTTGACTTTGATGTACAAATTTATGCGAGTGATTATGCAAGGAAGTTCGTGAAAAGACTGTTTTATATCAGCTCGCTTTAGTACACGATGCGTGATTTTCTTAAGACACAAGTAAAATAGCGAATTCGATTTGTTTTTGCGACGATAACGTGAACATTTATACTGATCTAAAGTATATATCGCTTCGTGATTCATTTCATCGAAGTTTTGTGTGTTCTCAGTACCGTCTAAGAAAAGATCTAATCTGATCGACTGTTCGATTGATACTGAACTAATAATACTAAGTCTCATCATAAAACGCCTCTTCGTGTGTTCTCTTTCGCGGGATTTTGTAATGTCCCCAAGCAAGCGTGTTTATTCCATCCTCGCATACGTATCGTTTATCATCGAATGCGTTCAGAGTCACTTTATTCATCTCCATAGTATATATCTCGTGTTTGCTGCTGCGAATTACATTCATCTTTCTAAACTCTGTGGAATATTCGTGTAGGCAACGTACATAATCATCAAAATTTAGACTTTTATCTTTCACGGCTCTAGTTATTCCTTTCGCTTTCTTTTTCTCTTTACAGCCGAGGACCTTATAGGAGTAGAGTTTACTCCTTAGCCCCACGAAATGAGTCATTAATTTGCCATCGCATTCGTCTTTGAATTTACCTATGACCTTTTTGTTTTTCTCAGAATAACATGGGTGATTTTTAGGATAGTTGGATGTATCAAAAGCGTCTAGGTTATCTAGCATGTCCTTGTTTATATCGTTGGTTTTGATATCATAAATGAAGCTATCGGTATCAGTATAGACCAAGGATAGTTTTTCACAATATTTCGGAAGCATTTTTTCATAATGAAAATCGTACATTAGCGTTTTACTTAAATCTAAAACACAGAAACCAATGTATATTGGCTTGTTCATTTTGATGGTAGCCTTCCGCATGTGAACGGCTACCAAAGACTCACAAAAAATCGTTCTATCCAAAAAAGTCGATTTGTTAATTAATTTTTGTAATTGTTTTTCTTGCGGCACTAATTGCATATTCAGCCTACCACGTAAAGACTCCAAGCACTTGCCAAAAACCGCGTTATTCGTCATTTTGTAGAAGTCTTTTTCGAACTCGTTATTAGCCACTTTTCTTCGATTAGTATTTAAGTCGATATATGACTTTAACCAAGGTGATTGACTGAATTGAATGATTCGGTGCACTTTTTTGAGTACCAAGCCTAGTGACAGAGCTTGTTTCAAGTTGACATAGTGAATTACATATTTCGTCTTGTTCTCGAGAGTCGTCAATAGTTTTTTTTGTTTACCGACCGGTGGAATTTTGTTCTCGGGGCAAAGGGGGAGGCCTGAATGCTTTTCGTGCAGGTCTCGAGGATACTCTAAATCTACCTCAAGAATGTATCCCGTTTCGTTATCGTCTGGTATTTGATCGATTTTTTTTATGTCCTCGATTTGATCGGGAGTTAGCCATCTGAAATTTGCATACGGTAGTGGCCTTGATAGAGCCCATCCATACAAGTTATTCGCATCATAATACATAATGAAATTAGAAGTCCATTCGGAATCGTTGTTTTCCATATACTTATTATTCGCCTCGCAATATCTTTTACAACATTGGGAAATTCCTCCTCTAATTCCTTTCTCGATCATGAGTAGCATGTCGTAATCAGTCATTAGTTCCAGCTCGATCTCGGTATGCTTCAGCATTGCATCAAATGTCAATCCCGGAGCTGTATAATACCACGCAGGATCGAGTTTGTATGCACCGAAACAAACTGTTCTAAAATTCTCGAAAACGTCCGCCAAGAGTGTGACGTCACTTTTTAAGTATACGTCACTATAATCACCCAAATTGTTACAATTGAAAGCGGTCCATACGTTTCTGGCATGTTCATAGTCCTCGTCTGAAATGTGCTTGTCATTTAGTCTATTATAAAACTGTGTCTTGTCCGGTAGCGAATTTTCTTCGAGTTTTTCCATAGAATCTGTGTAATCGTAAGGGTATACACCTTTACAACTGACCAGATTTGTTAATTCAGAAAATGTCTCTCGCGTGTACTTTAAATCGGTCAAGTTAGCCACTAGTGACGCTAGTGAAGCTGACATGAAGCGACAGGTATCGACAAATCTGATGCTAAAATTGTCCTCGATAGACTTTGAAAAAGAAATGTATTTTTCTTCAGAGTTTGGGATCACAAATATTCTCCTGTCATCGTAGTCCAGTTCACGAACGATAAAGTGTCCATCGTACGAAGACAGGTTATGGATAAATACAGGTAAGAAATTTGGCATTTTATATTGTAAGTTACAAAAAGAGTGTACCGCACCTCTGTACTGTCCATTCAAATGATCGTGATCTCTAACTCTGTCCGTGTTAAGTTCTTTCTCGCAAATGTGGCAAAACGTCGTCTCGTAAAAGGCGTTCTCTTGTTCAGGTGTGAGCGGATTCATCGGCACGGTATTTTTGTAGAGCTTGAATACTTTCTTCGCCTCCTCTTTCATGCGTTCTAGAAATACTCGCGTCGGGTTTGGTCCTCTGTACAAGTACGGTGTTTCACACCCTTCCGGTGTGACCACCATGTAACAGAAGCTAAATGGCTCGTGCTTTTGAAATTTGTTGGTATAGGATGAGTTCAGTGAGGGTTGGCAAGTGCTCACGTTCTCGAGTAGGCATTCAAAGTCTGCGTAAATAACGTATGGTACTCTGAAAGAATAGTATACGTTGGTAAATTTCAATATTTTTTCGTTCTCGTCAGGCATTATGATCTTACTCGGCGCCCCCGTTCCTCTACACAATTGCTTGTGCACTTCCAATTTAGTCTCCTCATTATAATGAGTGAAACAGCGTTTGCATATGAATAATCTGCCATGGTCCTTAGTTATTTGAGAGTGAACTAGTCTATCGAAATTCTTTATCCAGCAATAGTGCGCAGTCGACTCGTTTGTAAGATATAGCAAGTCGCGGTGATCGTCAAGTTCTCGTTCGACTACCTTAATAGGGTACACGTTATTTTTATCGTCTAGACCGAATACATTGATCGAAATGTGATTTGCGCGCTCAAATTTGGGAATGTCTTTCAATTCTACCGGATATTCCACGCATGACCATATATAGCCCATTCGAAAATCTGGTGTATCGTACTTTGAAACTCGATGGGGGTTAGCATCAATGTTCTTAGCCCATATTGCATATTTGAAACAGAACGGATCGTTATTTTGCACGTTGATTACAGATTTAGTGTTTTTGATTTTAGATGGTAATTCTATGAATGTTGATCCTCGCAATGGTACATATTTATTGATTCGTAATTCCAGACCCATTATCTCGGATAGAGACCACCCTGATCCTTTTGTTGTAAATTCCAATTTTTCTTTTAACAATTTTGAAAATGCCTCATCCGCGATTAGATTTAATTCATCGGTAACTAAAACTCGTCTATTCACTGTCTTAAATGAAGCGTCCATTACCTCAATCTCACTCTTCCGAAATTTACATATCAAAACAAGGTTAAATTTTATTGCATTGTTCAAAATGACTTGCTCATTCAGTTTTTCAATCAGTCGATCTTTAATGTCGTTTAGAAATGAAATAATGTCTCGACCTTCTCCCTCCTCAGGCGTTATCCAGAATATTTTTAATCTAGACCCGATTGCTGATTCAATCTCCTGTAAACCTCGGCCTAATTGAAGAGTAATCTTTCGTCTATGTTCGTTTCTATTCTCATGAGGCATAGCCTCATCTAGGCTGTAAAATACCTCACAGTAAGGACAGAAACGTCTCCGTTTGGCTTGGTCTAGCACATTTTTCATTCTCTCGTAGGTTCCCACGTCGTTTACGATATCGTTTTCGAATACAATTTTGTATAAATGTCCGCAAGTGCTCGTTCAAGCTTATCAGAGGTGTTGTATAGTCCGGAATTAAAGTTTTCGAGAATGTCTGCGATTGATGCCATGTTTTCAGAGTAGCGCCGGCAGATGTGCACTGTATGGAGAGAAAATAATTTAAAAAAAATTAACCGACAATATTGATATCAATAAACAAATAAACGGTTATTCTACTATTAACTTCAAACGGAAAGGCGTGTTCTAAGGTTTTATCTCCTTATATATCATGGTTTAAACTCACCCTTAACCATGCAAAAGATACTACACTAAATACGTCGCGTAACACGTCTCAGTGGAATCTCTAGTTTTGAACAATACATTCAGAAAATCTATTTGGGAAAATATTAAATAAATACTTGTCACACAAGGGGTTGACACTTACAATCTTATACCGATTTGGTGTACAGAACCTTTCTTGCTGTCTGATAGTATCCAGAAGCTGAACTCTGAAGTTTCCTCAGAGGAATTCTGGCTGGAAATGATGATTCTGCTACCATTTGGTTCCTTTATAAAACAAATGATATTGGGGAGATTTATTGAAGATGAAGATTTCTCTGAATAAATAGCGATATCAAGTTGTTTTTATTTCAATGTCACTTCGATGTGTTATATGGCTATTTCGAGATTTTTTTCTCTTAAATTCTAATTCTATCCGCGTTGTTGTATCCCGTAACAATATTTTTGTATCGATGTTTTGCATCGATGTTTGTATCAATGTTTTGTGTTCATGTGTCGTAACAATGTTTCGTACCGATGGTTCGTACCAATGACGTTGAAAAGCCAAAACTTTTTTTTAATAAACATCAAAACAAAATTCTATCAAATAAGGGTACATCAATACCCTAACCCTGAACCCTTAAGGTTATGAGTTAATTTTATTGGTGCATCTGAAGCATATTAAAAAACAAAGCAGCTTTCAAATTTAAACCATACCCGAATTCCTATTAACAACGGAGATACAAGATGTTTTCTTACAAGACTACCTTCTGTCTATGGATTGACGCCTAATACCATCGCCTATGAATTGCTCTCTATAAACTAAACTGATTGCTTTATTTAAATTTTAGTAACGGGGTTGTATTCCTAATTATCTCTCTAATTTTTGCTAGAGGATAAAGCGGTACTCGGACAAGGATTATGGTATACCCTGAGTACCCTAGGGTACATTTAAAGGACTTGCTGGTTATTTAACCGGGATTCGAAGGGGGGTATTTAGGGTGTCCCATCCATGAATTTCTGCGTTTCTAGGGCTTGTAGAAAAATTGTAAAAAAACATCGATTGGTAGAAATTGGAAATTATTTACTAAAGAGAGAGGAGAGGGGAGGGGGGATTTATTTAGTTCCTCAAGACGGAAGAAAACTTTTTTCCCATGCATGTAATAAATATGAAAACGATATTCTATCAAATAAGGGTACATCAATACCCTAACCCTGGACCCTTAAGGTTATGAGTTAATTTTATTGGTGCATCTGAAGCATATTAAAAAACAAAGCAGCTTTCAAATTTAAACCATACCCGAATTCCTATTAACAACGGAGATACAAGATGTTTTCTTACAAGACTACCTTCTGTCTATGGATTGACGCCTAATACCATCGCCTATGAATTGCTCTCTATAAACTAAACTAATTGCTTTATTTAAATTTTAGTAACGGGGTTGTATTCTTAATTATCTCTCTAATTTTTGCTAGAGGATAAAGCGGTACTCGGACAAGGATTATGGTATACCCTGAGTACCCTAGGGTACATTTAAAGGACTTGCTGGTTATTTAACCGGGATTCGAAGGGGGGTATTAAGGGTGACCCAACCATGTATTTCTGCATTTGTAGGACTTGTAGAAAAATATTAAAAAAACAAAACTTACTTACTTTTTTCGACATTACCACGAAAATCACTTGATTAGGCCTGAAGCTTAAGTTGATAATAACGGTGACACTTCACACAAACACTAACTTCACTTGTCGCTTGTTAAGACTGGTTGGGAGAACATAACCGCGAAAATCACTTGATGAGACCTGAAGCTTAAGTTGATAAGAACGGTGACACTTCACACAAACACTAACTTCACTTGTCGCTGTTTAAGACTGGTTGGGAGAACATCCTGCTTGGTCCTTTATAAATTTCGAATAAGAGCTGTGGAGAGGGAAGTTTTATTCAGAACAATTAAATATTAGATGGTGTAAGAATAAAGGTTTACGATTGAAACCTCTCTAAAAGAACATCGTCAATGGGGGTAATGGAGGAGGTGGTCAGCTCATGGTGGTCGCTGTGGAGAGGGAAGTCAACCTGGGAGGAAGAGGGGGAGGGGTGGAGGGGGGGGGGGATAGTCTGACGCAAAACTAATGTTTCATAACTAATACACACCTGGGGAGTGTTGCAACGGATACTTGTGTTTCATCATTCATGCTGGGAGTGTGGTCTAGGGGGAGTTTCGAAACGTCAACTTGTGGTTTTCATGAGTCACGCAAACACCTGGGGAGCGTTGCAACGGATACTTGTGTTTCATCATTCAAGCTGGGAGTGTGGTCAAGGGGGAAGTTAGATACGTCAACTTGTGGTTTTCATGAGTCATACACACCTAGGGAACCTTGCAACGGATACTTGTGTTTCATCATTCAAGCTGGGAGTGTGGTCAAGGGGGAAGTTCGATACGTCAACTTGTGGTTTTCTTGAGTCATACACACACCGGGAGTGTGGTCAAGGGGGAAATTTGTTGCGTCAACTTGCGGTTTTCATGAGTCACGCACACCTGGGGAGTGTGGTCAAGGGGGAAATTCGATACGTCAACTTGTGGTTTTCACGAGTCATGCACACCGGGAGTGTGGTCAAGGGGGAAATACGATACCAAGATGTGCGCATTTCATGACGCACCCACTTGAAAACTTCGCTCGACACACATCGACTCACTTGCGAATTTCAACATTCAATTGTTTTGAGAACTTCACCTTTTTACCACTTGGAGGCGACACTTTAGCGTATGAATTTCGTCTTTTAATTGATTAAAGATGGCGGCTGATGACGTACTGTTTTGAAACCCGCATTTTACATCTACTTTATGGTGCCGAAAATACTATGTTTACCACATGATTTTCGTAAAAACTGAGCACTGAAGATTTAATCATATTTGAAAATGATTTTTGATACGCTTTTCAGATAACATACTTTCTAAAAGAGAAGGAAATCTGATAAAATACTTAACTGCATGGACCAAACTGTACAAAAAAATTTAGGATTTTTGTCAAAAAAATTAGGATTATGAATCAAATCAAAATCTCTATTTCCGTTAACGTGTATAAACATTTAAGCTGATAGAAGAGTAGTTACTTATTTATTAATCCATCCGGGAACTAGAATCACTAGGTGAGGAAGAGCCCAAAAATGGTATGATAAGCAGACGGGACCGAAAAACAGTTGCATTTCTCAAGAAGAATAGTACTATTACGACCAGAAACTCAATCTTTTAATACAGGGGCTACTTCATAGAAGCATATATTTTATGAATGCTCATATAAGACCGAAAAGATTAGACATTGAAAGCTACAGGATAAAGAAGCAGTATAACGAATAGAGATGCGGTGTTATGGAAGAGTAAAGAGAGGCATGTGGGTGAAGGGAATCACCATTGAAGACACCTTATGTGGAGTTGAAGAGGACATAGAAGAGGGTACAAGAAAAGACAAAACTAATTCATTAAATCAGTCACTTAAAAACAAAAATGTAATAAGAAATTAATGCGAAAAAATACCGACCAAAACCAAGAATGGAATACATAAGGAAAATTATAAAGGAGGCTAAAGTGTAGGCGAATGTACAAATGAAATGATTATCTGGGAGGAAACTGGAGTTGTTAGTGAACAAACGATCAGCATTAAACAAGTCTTCTGTATGTAGGCAAGATTATTTTACGGTGCATCGACTGATTAGGCCATACCACACCCTTGTAGAAGCAAGATTTCTATCCACATTGGCAATTACTTTCGTATACTGCTCATAAGTTTGATTTTACATATCAATAATTACGTCAAATACTATTTCATATTTCCGTAAAAGGTTGTCCTCGTGGAGGAACATAAGAACTTCAACGTTCTATCTTAGGGTTATCAACCAATATGGTGACTATATCCCCATTCATTTGAAATCGATTACATTTGATCACCAAATTTATCATTCAATATGTCAAATGATGTCCAATAGTGAGATGAAATTCACAATCTATGCAGAATGATGGGAAGTAAGAACTACTTTTAAGGTGGGAAGATATAAGCTTACGTTAAGGCTGCTAATTAATTTTCAGCCTTTTAATTGTAACCTCCCGTCAACTACTTCGAATCGAGGATTTCTTGCGTCAGTTTTAAAGTCGCGAAATTTATTGGAAGCTTTGTCGCATCATGGCAAATCCCACCTGGCGAGAAATGTTTCTCTAAAATGTTGTTTCAAACCTTCAATCTTAACAACCTTAGGATTAATGACTACTTTTAATTACTGCAAGGTCGATAAATTCCTTCCGCAATCCTCTTTTTTAATCAAGTCTCGTCTTTTTTAGTAAGTTACATTTAAAAAGTTAGGTTAAGTAGGAAGCCAGGTCAGTGAAAAATATTTTAACAAGAAGGTGTGCTCAAGGATCCCGAATTGTAGGTTCCGTCACTCGCCCAGTTACCCACCACTCTGCCGGCGAACTCACTCCTACCGATCCCGGGTCCGGTTCCAATGTGCATTCGAAACTTGCGATTTGGACTTGCTCATGCTGTCTGCCGTACATCTCGGATATTGCATGCTGGCTGCGAACTTTAGCACACTACTTAAGAAAGTAAACACCTCATTTCCATTAATGTATGTGGAAGGAGCGGGTGCTATAATAATAATAGGCTATCTATAATATCTATAATACGTCTTGATTGGGACAGTCCCTTCTTCAATGGTGAGGGGAAATAACTGAGCATTATAATGACTTCAGGTATATATTGGCAAGAATACCTTTGAAACCATTACACCGCCAAATTAAAAATAATGCCATTAATGAAGCGTTTATATAGTTATGTTTGGAGAGCCTCGCGAGATAAAGTAAAAGAGGGATATTCGTTACCTCTCGGTAGACCTGTATACTCTAAGATTCGGCGTATATAAATTTAGTGCACAATCTCAAAAAAAAGACTGAAAATTCGTCGTTTTGTTGTAAATATCTAAATGCAAACAAATTCTGGAAAAAAACGTTTTGACCACCTGGAACACATATTGGAAGAACAGTCATCGGTGCCTCTAGTGACTCAGAAACTACAAGGTCAATAGAACAAGTCAGATCTAACAAATTTCTGACCAACAAAGTGGACATTGTTTTTCCTCAACACTGCATCTATTGGATAGACACAAAGGAAAAAATAAGAGTGTAATGAAATCCAAAGGATAGATATGAGAATTAATCAATTCATACAGCATTCAGTGTTGCAAAAAGTAGATGGAGCTTTCTAGACGAGAAGAGTAACCGTAAGAGTAGAAGAGATTCCTAGTTGTCATCAATATTTCATGCGAAAAATGTATCACTGTATTCCTTTTCCTGACTATAAAATCTTCCTTTTAATGACTATTACTTCTAGCCATTAACCCTTGCGGCTCAGGCTATGTAGACACATAATACTACTAGAGAGTTCTGCCACCTATAGTGGCCCAACTCAATGGATTTCCTACGGTAGCTAAATGCATTGCATGCATGCTCCTTTCAGACGTTGACGCCATGCATTTGTTGACGATGGCACGTGTGCCTAATTGGGCGCTTTTCAAACAAGCGCTGAATTTATAGGAAATCGTGGAATATTTTATAAAAGTTCTCGACTTCGTGTCATAAATCAAATTCGATAGTTAAAATAAAAATGTCAGCTAATTTATTATGAAACTCCTTTTGAGCGCGTCCAACCGCTATTTTAAATTTAATTTTGCAAAAGAAATGAAACCTATGAGTGATAAAAATAACTTCACATTCACTTACTATGGAGGTTGATGTGAATTATCTGGAGTTGTACTTTAGATGTGCAAAATGTAACCTATTGCCTGTTGAAATTCAGGATGGATATAAATTGAAAACTCCTAAATAGGATTAGAAGAATCCCTAATAATCGTACAAAAATCTCAATGTAACATATAATACTTGAGTTCCCATTTACAGACAATTCAGCGTTTGTCACGGAAACTTCAAGCTGAAGCAAATCGTATAGGAAATTAAATTCAACAACAAGGAAACTGCATTTTTGCCATCCAACATTGAAGGTTTCAACCTTCTATCTTGAAAGAAAGTAACTCGAAAAAGTAAAAAATTCAACCCCAGCATGGAATTCAAAATCTTTTTGTTTGGGCTAAAGGCTAATAAGCCAGGGGTAAAATGAATCAGTTAGCGATTGCTTTTTGCTGCTTATACCATATTTTAGACCGATTCATTATTTTAATTTAGCAATGACATTTTCAGCCCTTTACCTTCAGTACAAATAATCTAGTAAAGCAAATAAAATTCGCTTATATAATGCTTCTTATGAGGCGAAAAGCTAACAAATAGGGGTAATATTACTTATGTATTGTGGTTCGTGGCATTTACTATTTTTTCGGCCATGCCTAGTATTGCTGCCAAAATTTAGCTGAAGACAGACTTTAGTAATTTCGTAATATAGATAGATGTAGAATATGATGCACGTTATTACGGATGAGTTAACTATTATCAAGCGGTAATTGGCAGCCTGTCACACTTGCCGTTGTAGCATTTTATGCATTGTAAAATATTGCCCGATATTTTTTAATGCATTGACAATTCCATGCACGTCAAACGGCTGATACCTGAATAAGAATTTGAGAAACCGCCATAAATTGCAATGTGAAACTCACCGAAGTTAGAGCATATTTTATGGAAACGTCTGCGTCTGGAAAGAATGCGAAGTCTTCTTGGCCTTCGTAAATACTGTCCTTTTAAATTATTTTCCACTCATATTAATAAATTCCTAACTTTTTTAACACGAAAAAACTTTTCACTAAATTTGCATTTGTTTATGGGGTCAAAAATTCAAAGTCACATTTTAATTTTAATCTACAATTTTTAATGTGTTAATAACATTCATTTTGGTAGGACATGTGATGAAAAATTGTTTATGGTATATATGGTTTATATTTATTTTCTTTCAGGCTTCTTTCAGCACCAAAGCAGGGCTGCAAGGTGTTGGATATTGGCCATCGGTTCCATTGAATGTAAGTAGTTCTTGTAAATTTAAATAAACTCAGCTCACGATGACTGCTAGCCTAGTATTGCTCATAGCTAAGAATTCATTATTATTGAAGATCTATAGCTAAACAGGTTGAACGAAATGAGGAACTAAGTTTTAGTTCTAAACGATTTATTTTTATAATGAAGTCTATGGTACAAAAATTCATTTTAATTGTGTATTTTTTCAAGTAAAGTTAAACAATGCCCTATGAATATCACTGACATGATTTTTCATGCATTATTGTCTGTTAAACCTAACTGCTTTCTGAAATTATTTAGCCTATAAAAAATTATAATTTTTCCATCGCGTAAAACATTTATTGCGACAATTATGACAAATAATTTTGAGATAATATAATTTTATCTGTGAAGAATAACTGCAAACTTACGCAAGGAATCAAATCCAGCACAGATATTCATGTCATATGTTTCCACACCTTCAATTCCTTTCCAGCTCCCATCCATTCTCAGCTACTTTTCGTAAAACAGCATGGATTAATGATCGAAATTGTGTTTTACAGTTTACAAACTCATGATACTTGATGAGGATATCTTGACCTTGAAGCTTTGCTAGAAATTTCTTTTGTCATTGATTATGTGATAAAAAAAGAGCGTAACAAAACAGCCTTTAAAAGAACTGTTGTACGAGATCGAAGAACGACTTTACTTTTTTGTATGCAGTCAGAACCTCCACTGGTTGAGGGCAGTAAAACCTAATCATAGATAGTAACCACAAAAATGATGCTTATTTTGTTTCCTGACTTTTTATAGTTTTGCTTTATTAATTGCATTTATATTATTAAATTGACAATTATTGCTTTCATCTTCCCCTTTTGATATTTATATGCATTGCTGTCTGATTCATGCTGTGGTATCTAAGACTCCCAGCACATATCTTCAATTTGTTTTCATCCATCCTGTGTGAATGATCTAAAATCCTACAAATTTTATAGAACATTCGGTTTCAAAAAAGCCGTCATACCATCATACTAGTCGGTTTATTATTTATCCAATATTCTTTTACAATGTCTTAACGGACTCATTCAGCGGGCAATTTACTTATACTGGATATGGTGAGACCATAGATAAATAAACCAGAAACATTTATCCTTTACTTTACTGTGAAGATTTATCACTGCATATGAATCGAGAATATACATTTTAAATCGGTCGGTAAATGAGAACCAGCAGAGTAATATTTTCCCTTGAATAATTCAAATTTTCGAAATCTTTCACTCCTTTGGAGTCTATGAATCTTATCTGAGAATAAACAAGTAATATTCTAGGTAGTGTTGTCATCATATAATCTTTCACAATTATGTTAACAGTATGAACTTCAGCTGTGCAATGCCTTTTCAGTCAATGAATAACTATTATGCATTTAATATATCCGTTCTGTTTTCCTAGTGAATAATAATCTGATCTGATAATACACTTCTGTATCTGGTGTATTAATAACAGCCTTGATAGGTTCCCAATAATAGAGCCAACATAATGACCGTTTACGCACAAATTGATAAAACAAATGGCTTACATGTCCTCACTAAGGCTATAGACGTATTTTTTCACTTACCCTTGTATTACATGATCGAACAGGGTAAGTCAATTTGTTACAGTATGTCTTAATTTAAAGCAATGAAGGCTCTATTCCAAAAATCTAAGGATCTATTTTGCATCGGATAAGTAATTCTATTTTTTTAAATAATAGTCAAAGAAATGTTAGATTTATAACTTGGGAAGAGGAATTATATTTTATAAAGTGAAGATTTCTTATTTATCTATCCACTATGCATCGTTTACATGCTTAAAGAATAAATTAGAATAGAATTAGCTTAAAGAATACCTTATTTGAAGAAATTATATACAAATAGGCCTAGATTTGGGTATACAATACTGCCAAATATCAAATATCTCAATTGACCAGGTGATCCAAAATGTGAAATTTGTTGCCGTCTCTAATAAAAGAAAAAGTAATCGAAAACCGTAATCAAAATCTTCCATCAGCTCTAAAAACCTTGTAAGACTATTTGTGCATCTTGATGCGTATAATGTGAACGATAACTCATGATTGATATAATTGAACTATATTGATTTAAAAAAGTCATCAATAATTCCTGAGCACAACTTCCATTCTAGTTCAGCTATCTATAAGCACGACAGAAGAACCATAAAGTACATCCTCTTTGCTGTGTGTCCGGAAATGAAAAATTTATTTTTTTTCTACTTGCACCACAAATTGATGGTTCACTCTGATCTTCTAGTGTAAATATTTTTGTTTAATCCTAGTTGTAAGTTTGAAAGATTGTTTTCAATGAAAAATATTGGCTAACTACATAAATATTAGTGATTCTCAAATGTTCGTGTTTCTGAAAAACTTTGTTTTTCAATTTTCAATACGTAATCAGTAATGTACGTAGTGTCTAATATCGAGCAAGGGATTTAAATAGTGGGCGAACCATCTACATAGATTGAAATAAGAATTTTGCATGAGTGGTTTCATTTTCAATTCAAATTATCGTTTATTTCGTTAATTTACAGAAATCAAAAAAATCACTGAATCCCTATGAAATTATTAAGTGAAAAATTATATGAAATAAATAAAACTGCGATGTAAAATACACAAAAGCTATTTGTTATATCACGGAAGTACGAAATTCAATTTTTCGTCCTGCTATAAAGGTGAATTCATGGAAAAGAATGCTTCAGTTAGCAATTCCCATTTCGAACGTCAGTTTGTGAAAATCAAGTTAGCTTGGAAAGTTCCTAGACTATAGGTGAAATATTACATGTCATAAAATTTATTAATGCCAGGAGTTTCATTCTACGGTAACTTCTGATAAACCGAGGTCACTACTGTTTCATTGAAAATTAGATTTGTTTTTAAAAATTATAGTCTAAACTCGTAGGTATTATTTTTTTTCTTGCTTTGTTATTTAAAAATATATAACTTTATTAATGAACCTAATATCGTATTGAATCATCTATTACTTAACGAAGAATTTGCTAGTCGTCTTGTTAATCGCTGTACATTTGTAGAGCGAAATTCCCTCTCTCTTAAGAGCTATGAGCTTAAATCCTTCTTTATTGGTAATAATGTCAAAATTACATTAGTAGCCATTTTGGAAAAGTCCGAGATAAATATCATCGCTGATGCATATCGAAGCAATATTATTGCATCTCTTCAAAAGACTCTAGCATAAAAAACGTATTTCATTAATGTAAACATCCTCCGTCAATTGTAATTTATATGCTGATGCTGCGGGAGAAAATTAACTAATTTTTCCGCTTCCTATCCAATTCAATTTAAAATGCTTAATTGGGTATTCAGAGGTGGCTCCCTCTCATTAACTCTTTTTCGCCCGGCGACCAATAAACTCGCGAGCGCCCGCGGAAAGTCGATGAATTCACGGCGCGGCAGTACTGAAGCGCTAATTTCCAAAATGGCCGCCTTACCGCGGCTCGTGAGCGCATGCGCGGACCGCGCCACTGTGAAGTGGCACCAGTTTGAAACTGGTCAAGCAGGTGCATCTGCAGGGCGACTAAAATGTTCGTCTTGAGAAATGACCCTGCAATATTTGAAGTTTGCAGCGCACTCTATGAGCTGCTAATCTCATTTTTGTGAGTCAAAAACTGAAAAAATGCAGTTATTTCCAAATTCCGGCACTCTTCATTCTTTTTTTATGAAGTCATTACGGATTAGGGAAGTAAAATTTAAAATGAATACGTATCATCAGTAATGAAGATAAACCTGGATGGTTATTGAGAAAGAGACAGTAAAACTTTAATATAAATGATAAATGATTGATAAAATTTATTTTTATCAAATAATATTTGATTCATATTTCCTTTATAATGTTATTTTTGGTGTTGAACTTACGATGCACGTCAATTGATAGGAAATACTTCGTGCTACTGAGCGAGTAGCACGCATCGCATCGCATGTATTCAAAAGTCAATTATTAGATTTGCTGCACATAGATATGAACAAATGACAAATGCCTTCTCTTTACTTTTGGGATGACTAGGCATCATCTTTACTTTTGGAATTAAATGTCCTTCTGGCAATAGCCAGCCAGCCAGCCATCGGTTCCGATGTCATATAGTGTCATTATCATTTTCAAGACTATTGTGTTATGGTAGGCTTTTTCAGGTCAACTGTATTTAACAATTAAGACCGGTTGTACAATGTGTGGTAACGGCTATAATCACAGTTGATAATAAAATTCTTCAAAATAAACGTGAAATACGTCGACACCAAGGATAACTGGGCTATTGGAGACCCAACCTCAAATGGTGTAGCTATTTCTTCGTTTAATAGTGAGCACCGTCATGTCGTCTATGTCTAAATCTAGTTTACGTTACCTAATAAATGGTAAATAGCCTCCAAGGGGCAGTGAAACATCAGAAATGTCTACTTCTGGATAAGTAATTGATTACTTGCTCAATTGAGTATTATTGTTATAGGTTATTACATATTTTATTTTATTTATTTAATGACTCTCATGACTTAATTTATGACTTATTTCCATCTAGATTTGTCATTCATACGTTATGTACCCTAATTGCTTTTAAAATTTAAAAAAGAAATAATTTTGCGTATATCTATTGGAGGGAGCTTCCGCTGCAACTATTAGTAATTTATTTACTATTGGAAAAACAACAGATAATATATTTACCAGTACAATGCTATAACCAAGTAATTGTACCTAGAAGGAAAATAAATTGAATTGCCATCATCTTTGAACTTTCCATTAAGTGCAGAAAATTCAGTTCAAAGTCTCTATAGTTACATTCGTAATGTCAAAGAGGAAATATATATCTCAAGTATCAAACGTGTCAGTTCAGTTCGCTCTATCAATGCTATTATGGGCTGAAATCTGGGAAATTTCGCTATAATTATAATAATATTTCACTGAAAATATAATTATAAATTCCTTTTTTAGGTTCAAAACTCGTTCCGTGTTTTAAAATGTACTGTGTTTAAATTCCCCAGTAAGCTATACTAATTTACACTCAGTTTTGACCTAGTGCCGTAGATGTCTTTACATTTTTTTAGTTTTAGTCTAAGCTCCATTTTCCTCCTGATATCCTCATTCTCCTGGTATCTCTACCAGAAGACAACAGATTCCTTCGAATTCGTGGTACCATAATCTATGTACTTCAGATCCGAAACAAATCTGACTTAATTGAAGAAATAATAGAAGTAATCTCTGCTTGATTTTGATTCCTTAAACATTGCGTTTTTAGGTACATAGCAGTGAAGAGATAAAATACAAACAATTTTGGTAAACTGAGTCGGTTTTGAAAAACATTAATTTCTTCCATTGACAAGTTGTTCCTTTGATGGTCCTTTTGTTGAATATTTAGAGTTAATTACGTAGGTACATAACAAGAAGAACAATAGAAATATTTTGGTCAGTATTTTCTATAGGTATATGGACCTACACTGACATCCATTTAGTCTCGATTGTTTATTTCAAGTAAATGGCGTGATTTAAAACGTAAAAAATGAAAAATAAGAATATTGTATGAATTGCATAATTAATATTATGTATATAATACGGCCAATTTCAACGCATCGACACTTCTGACCTGAAGACGCCAGCAGGTTGGCTGAAGAAACTGTCGTCGCCTTTAGACAAGACCACGCGGAGGAACGCCCGAAAGCCGTTACCAATTATTTATATGTATCGAAATACGCATAAATATTTCTAGGGTAGGTTTGTCCATTCTTGCTGATGTCTTTCCATCATTTCATCCAAGTTATATCAACTTTGGTAGCAATTAATAGTTTTCTTTAATTTATATTATAATTTTATTATCATTGCAATAGCATAGCTTAGCAAATTTTTGGGAGCTTATTGTTTGGGAGTGCTACTTCCATCGTAAGGGATACGCGATGATATATTTACCCGCGCAGTCTATCCGCCGTTGACGGCTTATGATTGCCCAGCTACGGCTGCGTCAATGTCCGGGAGAAGTCAGCCAAGAGTCCCAGAACCGGCCAACAAGAAGTTCTCGGTTAAAAGCTAGAGATGATTGTGAGCATTTCATGCAGGAATCTATGTTCAGCTTTCAAGTCTATTTACTTTATTTTAGTCTATTTACTTGTCTCGCTGTGAATCCACTTTTTCAGCTTTTTATCGTTTATGGCTCTGATTGAAGAGTATATTACTAGTATAGACCTACTGTAAATGTGGCTTATTAGTACAATCGTGATGAGGGGTTACCTTAAAATGAGTGCCACCATTGTTCTTTTCTGCCAACTATTCTTTTCATCCGATTAAAACGTCGGTAAAATGTCTTATTGTAATCACTATTAGCGTTGTAGTGTGTGGCTAAAAAGCATACAATTTATGAATAATTATGAGTAGCAAAAATAAATGGCAATACATTTTTACATTTGCTGTTGAAATTAGTACTGAAAAACCAGAAGAGGTATTTTTAATTTTATTTTTTCAAGAAAATTAGAATAAATGTTTTAGGTTCAAATATAAGGTCAATGGGAACCAAAAAAATGTCATTCACTGGCATAGTTACTTTTTACGCCTTGAAATTCAGATGCTCTTCTGTATTGGGATGTTTACCAGAGCCTTTTTCTGTATCTTAAGCATGATAAAACTTATTTTTTAAACTCGCGAGTTCCTTTTAGACGGAAAAATTATCTCTATTTTTCAAGCCATTTAAAAATTGATTAAAATTGCAGTTTTAAAGAACTGAAGAGATTATCTGGCTAGTAATGAATAGCACCGTCCAAAAAAAAGAAATATGCCTTTGTTTAGAAAGTTGGCTAATTCCTAAGCAGCTAACGCGATGGAAACACGGTAAAAAAGATACTAGTAAATTATAGGCAAATAATACCGTACTTCTAATGTTTTCACTTGCGGACAAACTTGACCTCAACGTTGAAACTATCAATAATTTCCATTGCACTTGGAAAACAAAGCAAGAAAATAAAATACAACATATGTATAACGGTCAGTTTCCTTCTTAGCACCTTAATTATTTTTATGGCAAGATAAAGTTTTGTACATCGATAACAGAAATGTCCCGGAAATTAGCAACTTTTCCTTAATTTTGTGTAATTTAGCAATAAAGAGAACGGATAAAATATGTCAATGCATGCAAATGCTGTATCTATCGAAATATGAATGGCTCTAATTGATTTATTTAGATCTGTATTTCATGAAGATTCAAGGATGACGAGGGTGTCACATTGCCTAGAAGAACGGCAGGGGGTCGGTTCACACCTTATGTGTTCTTATTATTTTTTTCATCATTGGACATGGACTTTTAACATTTTCGGACTACTATGGTTGTATTGCATCGCTTCACAGAAGACCGTAATCCTTATACGAGCTCAACAACTAATTCCCAGTTTGAATTCAAACCCTCGACCATCAGAAAAGGGCCGGCTCGTTCTAACCCTGAGTACTGCTATCGGCTAATCATGACGGACTTTTACTTCCCTATTGTCTCTACTTTGCGGCAAATATTTGTATTCAAATTTTGATTGCGACACTCTTCCGAACTTGTAATGGTCTCCCCACCTATGCAGTAAGCTAGCCATTTTGAATGTTTCAGTTTAATCATTTGACATTCACGGGTTTCATCTTAAAATGTTTCCCTCCAATGCTTTTACATTGATTAAAATGCATTTCCATCTTCTCAATTTGATATTTATTTCATCTTCTTCTTCCAGGATTTCGGTCGCGTTGTTGTCTTGATAACCAATGACGCGACCGGAATCCCGGAAGAAGAAGGTGAAATAACTACCCACACGTTACGAAAGACATCGAGAGAACAACATATAATTTTTTTCTTTGAGAAATGTAGACTATTTACTACTTAAAAACTTGAAGAGGGTTCATATTTTGTTTAATAATAAAGAGGAATATTTTCTGCAAGCTGCCTGCCTGTATTTTGCATAACTTTATTTTTGCTACAACGAGGTGTTTTAATGTCAGTTTTAATTTTTGCGCTTGATGAAAGAACATATTTATATTTTTAAGTAAGAAAATATCCACGTTTACATATACGTCTCATATTTCTAAAAGGTGAAAATTTATTCTCTACCAAAATTGGTACTTAATGAGAAACTAAGAAGTAAATAATGTGAGTTTCATTGCTTGAATACTTAAAGTTTCTATAAAATGCATCAAAAATTATTCTTTTTTTCTTTATTTAGTAGCCCATCATACAGGCAATTCAGGCATTCAGGCATTCGGGCAATCCTTTTTTATACTTCGTCCTAAACTAAACTCTATTAAATGTTCTGTTTGTTGTATTTTTTTAGAGTCCGATATCAATATAATTGCTAACAATGAGCTATGATGAGCATTAAGAATGCGTCACAATCCTCAGCTCCCATCTTATGCCAAATGAGGATGACCTATTATGCCTGCAGACCTATCTATTCCGCGAAAGAAGTCATGGTGGAGGGGAGGGAAAATTTTCCAATACATGTCCAGGGGGAAGAAAATTATTTACAATAGGATTTCCTTATATTTCCCAGAAATATTTTCTAAACAGAGAAAGAAACTAAGATGAGAATTCGCTAAGGAAGAGGCTATAATATAAGGAAGAGGCTATACTATAAGGAAGAGGCTATATAAATAAGTGATATAATTTTTCAAATGGAAACATTATATCACTTATTCTAAATAAATATAGGACAGAAAATAGTTAGCATTATATTTTTATCAGGTATTCAATTTTATTTTATTTTTATTATATAATTCGGACTTTAACTATATTTATTACTGTAAATGATATACGAGCCGATTGGGATGAGGTAAAGGATCATCCATACATGCATGCCAGTGATTTGTAATTGCCACGTCTAATAAAAACAATTCGGTTAGGAATCGTAACATCACTGGAGGTGATTTAATGTACAACATTTGCAAAAACATTGATTTCTGAGTCAGCCTACCACGGCGTATGATTTTAGAGATCACATCACAATTATTATAAAAGCATTCTCAGCGTGACAAGAAAGGTAATCCAATGTGGTGTAGCGTTCATAAATCATGAATTTAATACTAACTAGCCGAAATCCATGCAGCGGAGGATGTGAAATATAAAATTACATTCTTAGCACAGTTGGATGATTAAAAGCAGTTATTAGCCCCAATACCAGAGGCATCTAGCATGCCTGTGTTGCACTGAATTGTCACAAAAATCTTTGAAGGTAAACATACAAGCTCTCTAAAAGTATGTCATGAAAACTCGTACTTTATATTATATACATAAGGAAAACATACTTATCAATGGGATACCGATAGTCATATGGTAGTGACCAAAGGAGTATATAAATTAAGATTTTCTTACAAGATCAGCAGAAAGAATAACCAAAAGTTCGTATATAACTGACGTTAATTCATTATTATAATATTTATAAGCGCTACAAAATGCTGGTGTTCAATACCAAACAATCAATGGTCATTCCTAATCATTTTCTCCAGCAATGACCGGAGGAAACAGAATTAAACCAAAGTAAAAATCCAGACTTGAATGAGTATTTTTTATTGCATTATGTTGAAAGTATTTTTTAAGTTGAAGATTACATTATATAACTGTTTTACCTAAATACATATGTACTTATTTCTCAAATAGTTAAATAACGAAAATATACTTCGCAAATGCAAATCAACAATAAGAAATATCAGAAGTATTTAGACTTTGGTTCTATAATGTCTGATTTTGGGCGACCTGCCGACCGTGTGGAGCAGCATCGGGTCACGCCGTCACACCGTCAGACCATATAGAATTGCATTACCGACCGGTGCCACGGCGGCCGCCTCCTGGGTTCGAGCGCCGGTCGCCCGCCGGCGAAGCCGGCCGCGGCAGGGCGCTCGGTGCCTATCTCCAACTCATAACCTTTGCCTTTCAATCTCAATGAATCTTTCGTAATTGTTATTTTGGGCTACTCAAGGTTTTTATCCTAGCAATGATTTGTTGCATGTTTCCTACTGAGGCCTTAACATGCACTACTTTTATACACACAATTGGCAGGCATTCATCGTTCATGTATATAATGCATTTGAAAAAGCCTCTTCTGTCTCTCATCTTTTCGTAGAATAATTTACTTAAATTATTGGTCGAATACAATTAATTTTTTAAAAGAGAATTGGGAATTCGGTGTCCTACGTATTTATGTTACTATCAATGTTTAAATAGTTTGGATAGCAGCTTGTAACTATATTATAAAGTGTCATGAAATACAGAATAAGCAATATTGTAGACCTTTAAAGACCCTAGGGTGTAAAACCCTAAAGTAGTATACCCTAACACAATATGTTTATTTTTCATCCAGCATTGCATCAGCAATTTTATGACAAAAATATGTATTTTGTGGGAAATTGGCCGTTTTGTTCTTCATTGCAGTTATAAATACCCCTGGAAAAGTCTTTGCGGTACAAGATCTTTTAATTTTAACTCTTTTGAGAAATGATATTTAAATATTACTTAGGTAATTTCACGTTTCAAGATGACTAATGTTTAGTTTAAGAATGAGATTTCAATGTAATAGTTCCTAAGGAGTTCATTATTACCTTTTTGAGCATGAATACATTAGATTACAAAGAGACTTAAGCTCTATTATACCTGGTTTATATAATTATTTGGATATAATTACACTTTCACGATTTAGTTGTCCCGCAAAAATGTCACTACCCAAGTAGTGCTATAACATTATCAATTGAAATCCTTGTTACAAAGTTGTCGCAAAATGGGAAATCTATTTTTCCTCACATTTTATGACTACGCATCTGAACTGTAAATAGGCATTAGGTATAAAGGCATATTCTTGTGAAAATGTTATTGTGTATGATGTGGGATGCAATTTTACTTACAATTATGATATACAATGTACTGGCAAGTAGATTAAGATACATATTAAAGTAGATTTTACATTCTTTTCGGCCGTTTTTGCATCCTGTTTCCAATCCCTATGACCTTGGCGATTATTTTCGCCCAACCGTTTCTCTCACATGGTCTTAAGAGAGTCTTAAGAGCACCTTTCTATTTTCACCTCCTCTCTCTATTCTCCTAATTCCTCATAAGATTGCCATCAGGTTGCTTCTTCTTTTGCATTCTATTTTTCCATAAATTGTTAATTTTTTCTGGGCATCACCCTCTTTTATTTTCTTTTTTACATTCGTTCTACTTCTGATCTCTCCATTTCTTACTCTATGTGTAATGGATGAATTTAAGTTCTGTAATAACATCTTCACCATTATTCCGTATCAGCTAACTTGAGTTTATCTGCAACTAATTTCGGCTCATTTTCAATTCAATCGACTCAGGTTTTCGTTCCGTATGCATATTTTTTCAAAGATAGCCTTTATGTGCCTTGTATAATTTTCATCGTAATTTCTCTTATCTCATACTTTTATTCCATAAAGTGGAGTGCAGTTATCTTTTGTTCTATTTCCCCTTGGTATTTTCTTACATACATCTATCATTTCTTCCGTGCACATTATTATATGATCCTAGGTGGTTCATATCTATTTATATGTCGTATCGATCCATATACCATATAAGTCTGTTTAAGTTATGTTTTATCTGTTCCACCATATATGTCACTTTTTTCATATAGAGCATTAGCCACCAGTTCGCATTTTCTTCCAATACACAGTTCTGTGACACATTCTGTTTCTCTTCCATTATCGCTATATGAATTTGCCTTAAATGTATAGTTTTAATATAATTGTTAGCTATTTCAGCCCCCATTCATTTATTGACCGATATTGTTTTGCATACTTTTACCGCTACTGTTGCATACAATTAGAGTTACAAAAGTGTCTCGGTTGTTTGTTTGCTATTAATTGTTTGAGGATTTTTTCCTATTTGTACTTCTTGGAAGTTATCTTCACGGGTATTTGAGGGTGTCCTTGATGTAAGGGTATTTGAGGGTGTCCCTATGCTTGCATATTCCACTATTCCAATAGTTGTATAATATTTTAATGCCACGGAGTCTTTCGCTTTCTTAAAATCTACAATTACCACACATGCTGTTGTTAAATATTTGGTGATCGATTTTAATTATACCTTTTCTAATTCTCCTTTTGTTAAATTTAAAAGTAGGTTCAATTATTATTTTTTTATTATTCTGTCTTAAGCATAAAGTGGTCATTTGGGATACATACTCCTGAACCAAGTTTTTTTATTCCAGTAACATCTTTCTACAGCCCCAAGTTTTTTTGATATCCCAATTGAGTGTGCTCTTGAGGATGCTAATACTGATGTAATATAAATTTTTTCCTTCTGCCTTTTTTTCACATTGAGCTCCTGTGTGTTGTTTTCCAGTCATTTGAGAGGTCTACTCCTGTCAAAAATCTCTATTAGGAAAAAAATTAATATAAGCCGTTGTTGGTGAAGAATTTTCATAAGCCGAAACGAATGCCTTGGATTCTGAATTATTTTTCATATATCATCATTTTCTTTTAACATTCAAATTTCTAGTAGCTCTTTCTATCACCTAGCACTCTTTAAATCCTAAAGATTGTTTAGACACTATTTTATCATTTACATTTCATATAATATATATTTTATACATTTCCAAGTCTTATCTTATGTGTTTACTGTCAATAGGCTATGTCTGAACATGTTATTTACCTACAAGCCTTCTCGAACTTGGGCTTAATAAATTTGACAACATAACTTGCATCACATACTTTTACCTGTCTTCTTCATCTTTCTTTGACAAATTGTAAACTGCTCTATTCTTTAGAAAAAAATCGTTTGGTTCTTCGTTTCACCGTACATTATAATCCATTACGTTCCAATCTCAAGGAATCTTCCATTACTTAACGGACCTACCTCTTCAGTTGTGTGCATTGCCCTTCTGTACCACAAACAAGATGTACTGCTTGCATCTTTTTTGTTGGCATTTATTTTCACTGGAATTTAGTTGAATCATTCTCCATATTTTCTCGATTGTAAGAATTTCACGCTTTTTTGGGTGTGATGATTCATATTATGCCGTTATTTGCTTGTTTGCGTTGTGATCAATAAAACTGTGGTGCCCTTCGCTTCCGTATCCTGCTCTTTGTGGCTTCAGGGCATACCTTACTTTCATTACCTTCTGTTTTTTTATTCATTAACAAATAACCAATCATATAGGATGTCATAAGAACGCTTTCTTTCAAATTTAGAAAGAAAATAAATAACTTTTATTGCTCTGTGGAAAATGTCCCTTGGGTCATAAATTCAAAATACATTCCACCATGGGGTAATTAATATAAAAATTAAAATATAAGAACACAAAGTAACGCACACTCTCGTAACTAAATATAGTAAAGAACCCTCTTGGGCAATGCCATTAAAAATATATGACACGATTACAACACCAAATCTGGTAATTCTTATATTTCAAAATAAATTTCATCGCATTGTGGAACTTGCAAATTCATTCGATATGCTCGAATCACAAATGTGGTGCTCAGAAATCTGGAAGAAAGAAGTAATCACCCAGGACACTAAAGGGATGAAATAATCATAATCAAAGTATCAAATAATATTCAATTTGCTTGAATCAAAAGTGTGGTATTCTGGACACTGATGTACTAAATGTATGGATGTCCGTAAAAGCCATTTGAGACCCTTATTGGAATTTTAAATAATATTCCATTAACCTACATCCTTTTTTATTCATTACCATCTCATCATATCTTGCAATTGCACTGCCACATTGCCATCTGAGTTTCTTTACATCTCAACAGACAAAGGTTAAATTGACTAATTTAAAATGTCATAAAGTTTCAAATGTCATGTTTCTTGACTACGTACTACAAATAGATACCGAACTCTATGGACCACTTGTCCGTAAAATTAAATAAACGAACGTCAAGAGTTAATTAAGAAACGGTCGGGAGTATTTAAAATGTATTTATCTCTTCGCTCAGTGTGAAAAAGAAAGCTTAATTGAAAGTGTATCGTAGACAGAACAAAGGAAACATGATTTGCCTTGGATGTTAGCATTTAGAGCTGCTAACGGAACAACACATTTGAAGTTCTATCGAAATCATGCTCTATATTGTAGCAAGTATATTGTCAATTGAATTGTTTCTTGATCAGTTTTTTACTCTCTGGATCAAATTCGCAGGTGATTAATTTTTCAGCGGTAACATCTCCTTTCTTATTCTGATTAACCATTGAAACCAAGTGACTGATGTTCTCATTGCCAGTAAATATTACCAGCACATTAATTTGAATACTGACCGGTGCAAGCATTAACAGAGCTCATATATCAAATATCTATTTCTATGTCATCACAGTAACAAAATAAAAAATAAACCGGGTTAAAATTTAACTTTTCTTTAACCACCCTTTATCTTAAGTCTCGTTAACATCATATTTACCTATTTCTGTAACTAAAATTTGCCGTAAAATATTTTAGAAATGAGGGCAATCAATCGATGGCAGTATGTTTTAAATGTCGTAAAATGGGTATTCTATACGGTACTAATGGAAGCATATAGCTTGTCTATGCATTAATGTTTCATTGTGTTCATTAAGAGCATCAGGTGTCATTTTATCATCAGTTTCGTCATTTTTCTACGTTAATCTTCTATGGCATCCTCATTGCGGCGATGAAAACGGTATCTTGAACTTAATCTGCCAACTTGCCTGACTTTGTTTAGGTTTGAAGCCCTTAAAACCCGACTAGCGTTTCCATATGACGGTGAGAACTGAGTGATTGCTGCATATCGCTGGCATTAGCAAACATTTAAAATACGAACCCATTTTTGCGAGGAAAAGCAACTGCACACATTACGTCTTTGATGCGTGGCAATAAAAATTCAAAGAGTGCATTCAATGAACAGAGTAGTAAATGAAGAGTTTACTGATATTACGACTAATTAAGGATAATATCAGTATTGCTTGAAGATGTTTTTTTGTTATTGGTCCGTAAAGTTGACATTGGTCTCGACTGCCTCCACCGACGTACATCCCCGACCTCAATTGACCGGTAGACTGCGATCAACTTGTCTGTCCCTATCTGAATAATTATTTGAAGTAAGCAAGCAAAAATTGAGGTTCACACCTATCAAAAATAAGTTGAGAGACGTCAGTTATATATTAAGTCAGATTTGTGACAATGTTTTAAATGTTTTGGCATTTTTTAAATGCCAAACAGTTTTAAATTCATTCTTCACAAATGGCATGATTCATGCTTGATAAAGATTTCTAAAAGAGTTGTCGTCAAATGTGTGCCTGCCCCTACCTCCTTTTATTATGTAGGAGGCTTACTATGTTAATATTAAATCTAGAAAACATACCGTTTTTCCAAACATTATCACCAGATACAACGTTGAAATAGTTCATCAGTTTAAAAAAATTAAATTATTTATTTATCATTTAAGTAATTGGTCACATCAAATGGGTAAAATATCTGCCAAATAACAGCAATGCAGTAACAAACATTACATAAAGACATAAACAATCAATCAAAACATGGATACAAAGTGAAAATAATCAAAATTCAAATAAAACGTAGGTGGAAAGGGAGGGAAATAAATAAGAGAGAGGTGTTATTTATTCATGGGAAAATGGTACACGGTGAGATTGATAAATGAGTTTGAAGAAAGAAAAAACAGATCAATATTATCAGGCAAAGAATTCAGAAGGGAGGAGTGGCGGTAGTGAATTGAGCGCTTGCCACGGGATAGTCTGGGGTTAGGCATATGGAGTAAGGAATGCGTACATGTGGATTGACAAGGGACTCTGAAATTAATGGCGGAAAGCAATTTAGGACAATCAATGTATTAGTTAAGAATATTGTAAATACTTTTTTAATCTGTTTTAATTCTTTGATGGCAGATATCAGGGATTGACAAAGAAGATAGGATCGAAGAAGTAGGCATGTTGCGGAAATGTTTAACCCTGTGTTTTACAATTCTGGCGAAGAAACTAGTGATACTATAAAGAGAGGCGACATTGGTTGGAGGCGTAACGGACGATATGGGAGAGCAATATCCAGTGATGGGATGGACAAATGCTGTGAAGTATATTTTCAGAGCTTTGGGATCAGTTATTTCCGTGTAGCGGTAGAGGAGACCTAATAAGTACATGGATTTGCTCTTGAATGAATGAATATAGTCCGAGTAGTTCAGTTTACTATCTGTTAAGACACCTAAATTCTTCACAGCCGAAACATGTTGAAGAGGCTCAGAATTTATGGAATAGTCAAATTTATTTGGAAATTATTTAGCTAGATTGAATACCTGAAAGTATAACTCACTGAGTTCTATCGGTAAAAAAGGATTTGATGAGATCAAGAAAACTTTCGTGAACGTTGAACCGTTGAATAAGCTTGTGAAGGACGAGGGTAAGGTCGAGAGAGTCGAAAGCTTTTGAGAAACCAAGAAAGGTAGTCAGGGCCGAATCAATTGAGGGCCTGAGTTTCAAAGTAATACTAGTGACAAACATCGTCCAGTGTCACCTGTATCACTTTACCCCAGTAAGAAATGACAAATAGCAAATGAGCTTAAGTGTTCGTTGGCTAGATCGCAGCACCACACATTCGAACACTTCGAGCATTCCGTTTCCTGTAACTACCTGACGGTATCCGACGGTACCAACTTAGAAAATTAGCACTTATATCGTTTTTCGTGTTGATGTCACTTGTATTACTTTTAATCTCAGGCCCTCAAGTGTGCGTCAAAGTGTTTAAATGATATTTCTTTAAAATTTAATAATGCAGCCTCACATCTAAAATACACATCTATTAACACAAATATGGAATTATACGAAATTGAATTACAATTAATATCATTTGCATTCAATCGGAATCTGTTTTCTTTGTATTGCGCAACACTAATTGTCTTGCGGGATGCTTAAAACGGGTTAACTGTAAATAAAGTTAATAATCTTTTATCTTTTTCTCCTCGCTATATCCAGAGGAATAGCATCTCTCTTTAAAAGTTACGAATATGACGCAGTTTTCAGCTGCGTTAGTCCAAAATCCACTGCGGCAGAATTTCCACCCTTTCTTTTTGTACAGGAATCCCCGACCCACCTCCATCCCTGTCCCCACTTCTTTCTTCGTCAAGAAATTTGCCAAGACATTTGAATTAAAGTTGACTCGATTTCAGTGAGGTGAGTTGTTAAGTAAAAGAGGTGCTGGTCTGCTCTCCAGGCAGGTTTCATCCTCAAGGTAGATCGCATATTTCGCCGTCACTCCCCTTATGCATCTAAGATCTAAAAAATAAAATACCATGTGAGAAACGAGTTAATAGAGCATAAAAAAACGGGAGGGATAGCTCCGTGTAACACACACTGTAAATCATCTAAATAAAATTCTCATTCTTTCACAAAGGATGCTATGTCTCCCGTAGCTTGAAGTAGAACCTGAGCTTGATTACACCACCTTCAGGAGATATAAAATAACGGCCATTTATAACTTATGAACCTAAAAATAATGGTGATATCATTTTAACTATATTTTCCATCATGTAACACACGCGTGTGAAAACAATTTCTAAGAAATGAAAAATTACATGGTATCACTCTGAACTTTTGTATTTATGAGGAGAATCAAAATTATTTTTGGAATTTCATTTAATAATTAATTAGGGAATCGAGTTAAATTGAATTACCATAAATAGCTATGTATCATTCATAGTAACGTCAGAAAATTATTTTATTGGATTTTATATGCCAACGATGGTCTTTACAACACTGCAAACAAAGGGCATACACACCTACTAGAGACCATTACCTTTTCCTGAACGATTCACTCTATTTTAATGAACTCTGACCTTCTTCTTTCGCTGCTTTGTTGAGCCTCATTGCAAACTAATATTAACCTCAGTTTTTGTTTTATTCATAGCACGTTTTATTTAAATTCCGTTGCAATAGTAGCTTAGTGACCGGCACGTGTATCAACTCATAGTAGCAACATAGTTGTTTGAGCGTTGACCTAGCAACCTGAAATTCCGTGGTCCGATCATTGGCCCAGGCGGTTTATTCGCAGCAATTCATTCCTTATTTTGTATGATTTAGCATTACAGTATGTACTAATTTTTGCTCACGTATTTTCGGCTGTGTTCCTTGCTATCTCTGCAATTCAAATTCCATTTAAGAGATAGATTTATGGTTTGTAAACCCTTTCTAAGGGCAATTTGTGGCTTAAGTGGCAATTTGTGGTCAAAAGCTTGAAAAAAAATGCATTCTAGCCAATGCAATGTGGCAAAAGGTGTGTTTCAAATCAATCCTTTGAATCTGTAAGACTGCCAGATCATTCAGAGTGGTTGCAGTCCTCGTTGTGTATCGTAGAAAGCTTGGATTTTTCGAAAGAATAATAGAGTGTATCTTCTCAAGAAATATCATGTCAAATAAATGCTTACTTCTCTCGGTGAATGTAGGAGTAACAAGCTCTTCATGGACCAAATTTGATTATTTATGATTCTATATATTACTAATTTTATGAAGATTAAGCATAATTTTTGTATATCTCATATTTTACCTTAGAATATTTCCCTAATCATAATAATAATATCCCTATGGTATCCTCTTTCATTTAAAATTCTTCGGCGAATGATTTAAATCTGTAAATAGATATTGTTGGCCAAAATGAACTCGTATGCAAAATAAATGACCATCTGTACGCCGAAATTATCAACCTATTCTTTCAAGATAGACATAATAATTTGAATTAGTCTTTTGCATTGCACAACGACCCTGGTGAATAGCAAGAAGTGGTGTTTTTCTGAAGCATAGAGCATATTTCATCTAAGCTACGGAGCCTTTAATATTCATGATTTTTTTTATTTTGAATAAAATGGCTCTTAATGTTTTTCTGGAGTACTTTGTAATATTTAGTAGCATACGAAGCAGTATTCCCTCATGGCATTATACATAGATTGAGCCAGCAATACACTGGTTTGTTTTGATTAGTCCTTAAAAAGGGTTGTCTGCCTTGTTTGAAAATGGCGGCTGCGGACCTGAAGTAAGTCTGCTCATCGCTTTTCATTCTTAAATATTGGTTTTATATGGTTGATGAGACTCTTTGAAAAATAAATTTTATGCGTCAAAGATTAAGAGACAACCAATTACTTTTTGAGATAGTCTATTCAGTGTAAACACAGGAGATATATGCATGTATTCATATAGGAATGGACGTTCCTATTCCACCAGAGTGGCAATATACTTATAGTATGCAATAGGCAATAGGCTGAGAACAAGGATTTTTAAATCTTGCTATTGACGCTTAGTGCTAAATCATCCCTTATTATTTTCCCATATTGATGGAGGAATAACATTTCCTCAACATTTGAAAACAACGGGACACATTATTTGAGGTACCCGCAATAGAGATTCTACCTTAACAGAAACTCACTAATATCCCATCGAAAGGAAGTAGCAGCCTACCATATATGTGTATATCTCACACGTATACGGGATAGTTCCGAAATAGGATAGCTGCAGTGGATTTATAATTTTCTGTTTGCAGAACAGAACTTGCAGGCAAGCTACAAACAGATCACAGAAGTACAAGTGAGTGGGAAAAGTCCCATTTGATCATTCCAAAGAACCAAACCAAAAGTTCAATTCTTTGGGGTTTTGAGATAAATTAAAATGAGCATGATAAAATAAAGTAAAATACTAGATGAAAGTGTCTGAAAAACGTACATTTATCAGGATAATTAGCGCAAATTTCCCCAAACTAACCCAACTTACAAATAATTCCTAGCTACAGATCTAACCGATATAATTGATATACAATTTCTATAATACCATCTTCCTAACATATACAGCAATGGTGACAAATGTCATTTAAATCTTAAGCGGTTGGCTGTCATATACTTTTCTTTTCGCTGCATCGTCGGGTGTGGCATGGCACGGTCGTCGCTATGAGTCTTACGGTCGTGCAGCCGCACAAAGGCGCCCTCGGGCACTCCACGGCGAAGACAGCATTCACGATACAGCTGCAGCGGCGGGGACGGCAAATCCACCTTCTTCCTTGCAATCTCCTTCCCAGGTCCTCTCCGCCCCCGCTTCTATCCCGCCTCCTCCTTATTCCTGCCTCCACCTCCCTCCTTGACCCGCTACGACTTATTCCGCAGAAACAGCGGTCGCCGCGCTGCTATCCGCCCTCGATCTAGCGCTGTTTTCCCCCTTCCTCATCCCACCTACTCTCTGCCTTGGATTGTGTGTCCACCCTACCAACCCCCTCCTTGCCCCCCAGCCCCCCCTTCCCCATCTCTCCCTTCATCTGAGCCTCTAATTTTTCCCCGCCTAGTTCTTATAATTATTCTCCGCGACCTCTCTCGTCTTCCTCGACCGTCTTGGGTCACGTGCTCCCCTGCCCACCCTCGTATTCGCTCAAGCAATCCGCCGCATCTGCAAGTCCCCTCTCTCCACCCCACTCCCAAGACTTTCATTGTTCCACCTTTTTCTTCTCACCGTGGAAAGATGTTTTGGACAAATGGCGGATTGAGAGGTGCCTAGCGATAGTCGAGATTTGCTACTTAATGCCGTATGGTAGGCGAAAAATAATTTTTTTCTTGCCAAGTATTTTCAGCTGTATTTTTCTTTAAAATGTTGTTATAAATCGAAAGTGACTTATTTTATACAAGTCTAAAACTCATTTTTGCGCCGCACATCAAGATTTTGTCTGAAATCAATGTAAAACCTTGACATAATAATGCATAAAATATTTTATTAAATCTCTTTTGAGGACAAGATTATTTCCATAATTCTAAATATAATCCTCTAAATTGCTTGAATTACTTCCGGCTATCTTAAAATATCTATATTCTGTGAAGAAAGGTTATGTATCAGACGTTTTGGGTATTTTATATTTAATTTTCTTATTCTAACTAATTATCGGCAACGAATTGCGATGCATACTCAGGCTCTACCTCAGTTCCCGAGCATAAGCACTATCATTCCCACCTCGAGTTCGGAAAGGAGATCTTTCAACTCGTTAGATAGCTGTTTCCTCTGTCTGCAAGCGGCAACAGCGAAATGGCACCAACCTTAGAGGTAGATTAATTTGGTTCTGCAACTAATATCATCGTCACTAGGAGCTCTTTAAATATTGAAAGTTAACGTGCTGATAACCTTCAATACAAATGCATCCAGCCTTGTAACACAATTTTAAACTACGCTTTCCCATGAATTACAAACTATTCAATAAATGCCCGCTATATATATTTGGAAGCCAATTATTTAAAAAAATATTTATCCAAAAATTATTTCTCACTTCTACTTCTACAATGGTAAAAGTTTACTCGGCAATCAAGGAAGGTGATACACACAAATATAGGTATTTCCTCAAGTGGGCATGTTAAAAGATGGATTCAACTAGCCAGGCAGACAGAAAGACGTTTTAATACCGATAAGACGATAAGACGTAGCCAGGCAGACAGAAAGACGCTACGTACTAATAAAATTATAAGACGACTTTTTTGGCGAATTTAAGACAAATTGACAGTTATGAGGTTGAAATGAGATAAGATGACAAGGGTGGAAATATATTGACCCCTATTTCAGTTATAATGGCAGCAAATGTAGCTTGATAGTTGAAAAGTTGTGAATACAATAATAACTAGCGAGGGAGCCACCCTATAAATGTAGTACAAATAAACAGTACAAATGTGATTTGAAAAAACAAGGCACAAAATCATGCCCGCTAAAGTCCGTCCACGCTAATAGCATAGTTGACAGTAATTCATCGAATTTGTGTACACGTCCAATTGTGTTTGGAGTAGTGAATCACGTGGCCAAAGAATACATGATTGTGGCCTCATAAAATCGTGAAATATATGTTTGTTTTCATCTCTTTCTAAGCCGAGTCAGTATATTTCCACATGCGATATTATCTTCTATGGAATTTAGTGCGCGCAAATTAATTCTTGATAAAGTATCACCAGTACTTACGTTGCCTAAAATAGACATATAGTTATCCATGTTTTGGTGAATCTTATCATGAGCATGAGTAAAATCATTATTGCAAGTTCCATGGAAATTTATGTAAAATAAATTAAATTTCAGGATATAAAATGAAGCTAAGGATAGACAATACTGAAAAAAGCCTTGATGAAAATTTCTATGCTTTTGAAAATTCAAAAATATAGGCTACACTCAGGAAATAAATAATTTTATGAAGTCGTGCTTGCATTTCTGCTTCAACAAAAGTTAACATTTCATGAATTTTTCAAAATAGTTCCTGCCAGCTAAAGTTAATACGCTTCGTATCTCTTCGCGGATAAATTGTCGCTTTAAAAATATAAAAATATGACGAAAAGTCTGATCTCACTTTTTGAATGGATTTCAAGTGCCAATTTATTTAACCCAACTTTTTGCAATTATGGAACAAAAGAGAAAAATTTATGACAGTAATTTTCCGTTGTCTGTATCATGGTCCTAATTAATGAAAATCTGAAATATTCCTTGGGAAACATTTCCCAAGGGTTAAGTGAATATGATGCCAAGAGCAATAACCCAAATAAATATTCATGGACATCATTGGTTTCCTTAAACGATCCTATGTTTAATCCATTAAATGAGTCTCCAATCATTCTTGACCTTTTTAAATGAGTTGTATGAAGCATTTAAAAGAGTCACTCATCCATTAGCCTCTATTGCCACCACTTATCTCATTGATTTATGACATGGAATAGGAGAATCTTAAGGTTTCGTCACTAAGCAACAACGTAAGATGCTTTTCTCCTCAGTTAAATTGGAAAACCAACATACACCTATAATTGGTATGTGAGCCTTTGAAAACATCGCCTATATGGCTAAAAAGCAATGTTGAGCAACCGTTAGAAAATACACGTTTATTTTTCTCAGGCACAGATATTAAGATGATATCCTTAGTACAGAGAATTTTGTTCTGTAACTTTTTCTCATCGTTATTTTTTTTATCAGACGAAATTTTGGGTCCTGTTCTTTTTATTCGCTTCAATTAAAATATTCGCTCAAAACAATTCCTCATATAGCACGGGTAATATGAAGGCTGATTTATTATATTTTCCATTTGAAAAAGTGCAACTCTGCGGTACTTCACAGATACGAGGGTGGATACCATTTTAATATATATACCATGCATAATATTAACGCAATATCTCTGACTTGAAACAAAGGTTGAGTATCCATTTTCTGTGCCAAGCTTATCAGATATGTTCTTAACGTGTACATGCAGTATTGATGTATTTTTCCTTAATTCAGTCTCAATAATTAAGGAGGAGGAAGGCTACGCATTGAGATGCTACGTATTTTTTTATAAGTTCTAATGGCATTTACTGGTACATTTTTTGCTTGAATAGGACAAACCTGATCCAGATTTTAATATATAGGTATCATATACTTCAAGTAGATTTTCTTATAAGATTATTCCATTATTTCCTAAAACCCTATGAGCTTACCACTGGACTAAAATGGTGGATATAGAATGATGAATATTATACTAACCAATTTTTGTTTCTGCATTAGTTTTAATTTTACCAATTTTCTTCTACAAAGAGCAAGTTGCCGTAAGTTACGAATTTCAACGAAAAAAGAAAAAAAACAATCGTGTCTCCTGCAACTAATTTCTGCAATTGTATGAGTGGATTGCATAAGATTCAATTATATTTATTGACTTAAAATGCGAATAAACTCTAGCTGATGACAGGGGTTTATAAAATTGCCATCTATAAGCTTAAACGCATCGAATATTTTGAGCGTTTTTCTGTCAATGATAAATCTTTGAATTCCCTATTATATTTTTTCCACGACGAAGACTCTTGACGACGAAGGTATTATGGGACTCAATATTACGTAAGTGGCATTCGTCAAGTTTTTGTCTTCCATTCTTTCCCTTCGCATAAGAATTACCTAAGCATACAAATGCAGTTATTGTAAATATTCTGTTTATCTAAATTTCCTTTATCATCATGTAACTTCTGAAGTCTAATAATGAGAGTATTGATATATACGCCAATTATTTTGAGTGAAAACAAATTTTATTATAAAAGTACGAAGTACAATGAATACTGCTACAAACAGGCATAAAATGGGCTGGAAAATGATATAAAAAATATTACTCACAAACATATTTTATGGCTTATTGATCTGGTTGGGACTACCTGCTATTAAATAATGTCGTTTTATATTCGTTGCAAAAGTAGAAATAAGCTTTTAGAGAACTCTTCAATTTATGGCGTCCCTCCATGCACAAACCTCTGAGAACTTAGCCAAGTACACCAGGCTACTTCTTATCGGTGCTATCCCCTACGGCTAGCATGTACCTAGGATCAATTTCACAGCAGTCGAAGCGCATTGGTTCAAAGATATACACTAAAGATTGTGAGATTCCTCATGAAAAAATCATTTGACCGCGATTAGAACCATGATCGCCCAATTGTCGGTATATAACCCAGCTAAACAGTTACCGGCGTCATTTTTGAAGCTTGACCTATTCTCCACTTTAGAAAAAAAAATAATTCCCTTCCTGGAAATATTGTTACGTTATGTTTATCATTTCCTAGTTTAAGTTTTATTTATTCTTTATATTGTGCGTATTATTCACGATGAGAAATAGGTCTATAAGCCCTTTGCTATGTTTTCTTGTAATTTATTTTCTCTCTATCATTTGAAGCGTAATTCCTTGTTAATTATATATATGAATTATTTTTTTGGTAATGTTTTTTATAACAATCAACGCTCTACATTATCCCTCAATATCTCCATTTATGTTTCCCGCAAGCATAAACGAGCATTGAATATTGCTGATTTTGTAACGAAATACAGGAAGGCAAATCCAACAGCAAATACAACTTATAGTTATTTTCTAGGCATAAAAGCTAACTGCAGAAATAACGTAGACCCACATGTCAACGCGACATGAGATATTTTTGCATTGAAATGAATTGTGAGTTCAGCGGCTGTGATATTCATTTTCAAAATCAGGATTCCGATTGACATTAGCATTCTAAAAATGCCCAAATATATCCGCCATAACAAAGTGATCGTCACGGAGAGTTTATACGTGCATTAGTACAAACAAGCAGTAGTGAATAAAGATCGCCGGGTGATAATTAACAGTTTTTTTTCCGTATGATTCTTCCTCCACCCACAATCCCCAGTCCAAAATTCTCCCGCCCCATCCTCCCCTCCGCGCCTGCCCCCCCTCCTCTCTCGCTGCGCCATCCCCCTCTTTTAATCTGTATTCCCCCCCCCCACACACCTGGTCTTTTTACCACCAGCATACTTTGCATAAAATTGCATGACTGAAACCAACGCAGCCTCGAAGTATTCAAGCAGCAACATTCCAGCAACAAATACAATATGCTACATATATTTTACCTACGCTATTCCTCAAGAAAACACCCGGGGATTTTTTTTTCCTTTTATCATTAGCGCCAACAATCATGAAGTTTCTAAAATTTCTATGGATAGTATAGAAACCCGTGCTATAACGGCGCTTATTGTTGCTGTCCTTCCATCAGCATCCTCTGTAACATTCCTTGCTTTTGACAGAATATGCTCCCAAAAACTTGGCAGGGTATCAATTTGTAGCCTAAAGAAGACGTACTCGATGTTGACAACCCTTGATTTCTGAAGTTGAGTGGAATCCTAACAAATTTTCTAATAGCTGTGACAATAAATCCGCTGTGGGAAGAATAAATGACACAGGCGTCAGAGTGAAAATCAAATGAACTGTTTGTAAATAGCATGCCATTGTCGCTATAGATTTTTGCACTCGTCGGCAGGCAAGAAGTTAGGCGGGGAAAAGCAAAGCTGCTATTAATTATATAATCGATGCTTTATATTTTTAAATATGATTGAAAACGTATGTACTTGTGGTAAATATTTTAAAATAATAAAATCGGAAATACCAATAGTTTCTCAGTTTTCACAACGAAAAAATCACCGTGATTAAAGCTGATCCTCGTATAAAAAATCTAATTTTTAAGTGGTGCTGAAATTAAATTTTGGGTTTTTTTTCAGATGTTTTCGCACATTATAAACAATCATCGCGAGTCCATGTGATGACTCCATGATCCGAACAGGCTCCGAGTTTTTCCCTCCTCCCCTTAGTCGAGGCAAGAGATGCGGACCCTCAGCGACCAGATCGAATCCTTGAGCCCTTCTGCTGTCGTGTGCCATAAATGTCAAAATGGCGGCACAAAAATGGCCGAAATTCGCACTCCTGGCATCCATTCACCTTTCCCGGCCGCCCGGTTTTTCAACACCCTTCCCCTCCGCCTTGTCGCCCGCCGGCTCCGAGGGCCCATGTCCTGCCCATTGCCCATTGTCGTCCACCCTGCCCCCTTCCCCGTACCCCCTCACCCCGTCCAGTGGCCACTGCGGATTTTTTCAAACTCCTCCTTGTCCTCCCATCATCACTCTTCCGTGCCCCGCCCCCCTAAACCAGATCCCATTTTCCCACCCCCCCCCATCCTCCTCATCTGCCAAAACCTCTCCTACCCCTCCACTCAATATATGAGTAGACTCATCCTCACAAAAATACTTCCCATGACCCTTTTCTTCCCATCCGTGCATTAGTCCCTGCAACTATTTTTTTTGTATTTATCGCTATGTGCTGTGCATAAATGCTCCAGTGGAATCTGTCCTTGTGCTGGTTATTTTTTTCATTGCTAGGCAATTAGGTTAGTCGTTAGGCAAAGAGGTGTTTTTACACCTATTTGGTGACACCTATTATTTCTCCGAGAGGTTTGATGGATACCCTTAACTATATTTTACCAAGAAACTGTATTTACAGAAAATATCAGCAACATTTATCATTCCATAAGTCTTGGATTTTTTTTCTAATCTATTGATATTCTTTTCCGCTATGTAGTTGCCACTCATTGAGCTAAAAATATTAAATTAAGTAGATACAGTTAGGGACGGCCGGATTCCGCCAGTGTATAAAAACGTGTTAAGGCTAACGAGTACTTTTGCAACCAAGTAGTATTTTGGTCTTTCACGAAAAATATTATAGGAGTGAATCAAACTTTTCCCTAACTTTGTCACAAAATACTATGCCGAAATATTACATTTGTCGCTAATATTTAGTATTTTGTAGTTCATAACCTGCAAATTTATAAATCTACGCTCTCATTTGTGAGACCTGTCAAAAAATATTACTCGTCATCTTACTGGGCTTCTGTAGTTCCTCTACTCCAAAGCGGAAGGACTTAAGCGGCTGTCGCACATCGCCTGTTACCGGCAGGCGGCGGCGGGAATCGAACGGCCGGACTCTCCGTCCTGCGGCCATAATACGTGAGACCCATCTGCCGCTTAGCAGCGCACTACGGGCTCCCCGTTCAACTAGTTCAGTATACGCTGCGGCAGAGAAAAACCAGATGCGTTCATTTACGGTCTGTGATCCATAGGAAGCAATTAATACGACAATTCTTTACTTGGATAATCTAATAATAATGCGATTGCTTATGCTACATTTATAAATGCTTTGGTAAACATTTGTAAACTTTTAGCCGGTAGAGGTGCTAAGAACGCATGAAATGCTTAATAACAATGCCCTCGGACGCATATCCCAGCGTGAAGTAGCACCTGGTCTAGATTTTTGCAAGTTATTAACAATTATTTCGATATTTGATTGATTAATAATTTGATTAATAATTAATTGATTGATAACACGGAATAAACTAGTGTATGCGCAAAGAGAGGTGTTTGGGAAACATTTTCAGCATTTTTGTAAATAATCAATAAGAAAATCAAATCATATCCAACTTTTTAAATGATGAATAGCTACATAAAATTAGGTAACATTGAAATTACTCAGCTATATGCCAAATCTCTGCTTTTGTGATCGAGATACATGCAAGTGCTCGATATTTAATACAGTTGTTGAGCGTATATACCGAATGTATTCATCCTTGTGACTGCATTAATGTGTCCAGAAAGTAATGAAAATCATCAGGTGACTAATTCTTGTATTAATTACTTATCTTTATGCATCACTTAATTAATATCTGCATTAAAATCAATAAGACAACAGGAAATCAAAGCTCAAATAAACGAAATTTTAACTTTATATTAACGTCGGAAAGCGGGTCTTTTGCCGGTCAAAAAAGTGGAGAATTTATTGTTAGTTTTCATGGAAAGAAAAGAAAGAAGCAGTTAAAAGTTATCCCCAGACTGAAAACCGTGAGAAAGAATTGAGACCAATTTTAAGAAATCGTGAGTAACATGTAATGTCTATCTGCTCAATCAAATGTGAAGTCTCTTGCATCTAGATATTGAAAGCGACATTTGTGAAGCGTGAAAAGAAGAGAATTATGAGAGCGTGAAGGGATCAAGTGTGTGTAACCCCGGGCCAATTAACCGGAGAACGTGATTGGGAATAAGATAGGACTTGCTTTATTTTTACGCCCGACGGTTATTTTTAATTATGATTGAGTTGCGGTTGGAATTGAAGGGTGGAGCAGATGGAAGGGGCCGTGGGACGAATGAGCTGAAGGCGTGCACTTCCAAGAAGAATATCCGTGGTGCGAATAGCGAGCCGGAATCAGGGTGAGCACAGATACGGAGAACGAAAGCATGGAATGCAGAAAAATGGAAATTTGATTAGCTCAGCTACAAACACGAAAATGTGTTCTAAGGCGTCCCTAGGGGGAAATAATATTTGATAAGTAGATTGATAACAAAAAAAATAGAATAGCAACTGTAGGAAAAGAAAGCATAGGCGAAAAAACGCTTAAATGACGTTGAAAGAGTCGGTCAATATTCTTGCTTTAGTTTACCTTGCTTTAGCTTTTGAAGTAACGATTACAGCAAAAATTTTTAAAAAATTGTATTTAATATGATTTATATATATTTATTCGATTTAAATTTAAAAAAAAACATGCTCTCAATGAAATTTTACACTTTTGATGTGACGTGGTTTTAATTCCTTTCAGAAGAAACGTTTAGTTAATAGCTTTGATTAGCAGTCATTAGATACATAGCGGGCGGATGAGATTCCAAGAGTCAAAAGAAAAGCGGTTACAAAAGTAAAACTCATGCATACGTAATACATGACCAACTAACTAAAATACTTAAAGCAAAGTTTTAAAATATAAAAGAGAAAATAAAATGATGGGAGATTTCAGTTATTAAATTAAGAACAAGGGCATTGCAACCGGTAAAATAATGCCAAATTAAGACTTTTAAAATTATAATTTTTGTAAAATATATTTTTTAAACAGTTAATGACTTTGTTGAGGAATTTGGCTTCATAATATTATTTGAATATGGTTACATTAGATCAAACTGGCTGAATTATGCAATTGAATAGCAATGTAATGAGCAAAACAGTTTGTCTGCAACACAGAATTGAGACAAGCTACAGCAGCAGGTAAGCTGGTGCAGGGAAGCTGGCGTTGGAAAGTGTGCGATGATAAGGTCATTAGGTGAACGTAAATAAGGAATAAGGTGATGCGAATATTAAAAGCAATCAGCCGCGGAATGCACTGTCCTAAGAAAGCAGCGTTTTGCGGAGCATGCCGTGCAGTAGTAGTACTTATTGTGGATACTCTTGCGCTCACCCCCCCTCCTAGGATTCGAAGGGGCAAGGGGGGAGGGGGGGGAGAGAGAGAGGAGGAAGAGGGGTGGGTAGGGGAGGGGCCCTGCGAGTGAAAGAGGAAGAGAAGGGGGCGGCGGTGAAAAGGGAGACCGCCGACTCCTCCTCCTTTCTCTCTCTCTCTCTGCCCTCCCCCCCCCAACTGCCTCTCTTCTTCCGTTTCTCTCGCCGCCTCCTCCCGCCCCCGCGTCCGCCGCGCCATCTGGACGGGCCCCCACAGTCAGGGCGGCGATGCTCAGTCTTCGATATCATTACGTCAGCCATTGTTCCCGCGCCTTCTCCTCTAGCCTCCTCCTCAGCGGCGATCGGCGAAGGCAGTCTGGGCGGCGAAGCACGGGCGGCACGAGGTGGCCCCGAAGGACTGAGAGAGCGAACCCAGACATCTCAGCCACCCACAACTGCATCGGCCCTTACGGCGACGGAGGCGGGCAGGTGAGGTAGAAGGTGTCTTACGTGCATACCCTTCCACCCCCCATGCCTCCTTCCCCTCCAGATTACCCACCCCCTTCGTCGCCATCGCTATTCTCCCTCCCCCACTTATCAGGAATCCCCCACCCCCGCTACAGCCGCCCCCACCCCTATCACCAGCACTCATGCATTCATTCAATACCCTTCCCCCTCTTTTTCCACTTTCCTCATCCCACCGGGCCCGAAAGAAGCGTGAGAACGTAAAACAGTTTTAGGACTGCGCAGCTAATATCGAGTTTAATAAGCGGTGCGCGTCCAATTTCGCATCGCGCGTTTTTTTCCAACTTTAGAGAGCGGGAGGGGGTGGAGTCCCTGTGCGTCATCATTGGTGGAGGTGGAGGGAGATAGCTAATTAGGAAGCGTTTCTTAAAGGAGGCTCGAACGTCTTCCGGGCGATTTTTCGTCACTCGTTGGCACAGTTTCCTGCACATATTTTCCATTGATTCTAATCAGGATACTTAGGCTAGGGAAACCGTTACCTATCCAATATTAAGCTAAATAAACCTTCTACATTTATTTAGATGGCGCGGAGATATTTTATTCGTACAAAATCAAGCGATTCAACTTTGGCTACATCGAAGCTGGAGTTTTTCATCTATGTATCACCACTTGGACTGTCAATATTTGCTGCAAAAAACTGGTGTCTATGAAGAAATGTATAAACCTCGGACAAATAAATATCCCGCTTTAGAAAATTAGGTTCACCATTCCCCCAAATGGAAATTTGCGTTTCTTGATTGATTTGAGCTACTTTCCAATATCTATGAGTGCAAGAATGAAAATTCTCCCATCCGAAATCACAAGTATTTTTTAATTTCATTTTTATGCAGTGATGGAAATGATGCTAATTATCCCTCTGTAATTCGAACTTTGCAATCATTCAGCGGATAATTGTTTGATACCCCTTTGTGTCAATCATTTCCATTAATTCTATTCTCAGTCCCCAGTATGCTATTTATGCCAGAAGGCCCGTCGCCACATCTATCATAAATTCCAAGGAAATGAATGGATCAAACGGAAAAAATAAATTCGCTATTAAAATTAAATTATTTGATAATTAGATTCGGTATCGTACCAGCCCGTACACACTGTCACAAATCATTCCAACAAGACGAATTATGCAAGCATAGCTGGAGTTAAGGCTGGTGATGGAAAATTCAGAGGCATAAAAATCGGCAATGCTGTTTTACATGCTCGCACAAATAAGTTGTATCCTGTTTTTTGTAATGATTAAAAAAGTTAACTTCTCTTGACCTTATTTATTTGCAAATATTTCTTCGTGCATACAGTACATAAGTAAATACCAATCAAGCAAAGTTAGATGAGTTTTATGTCAAATTAATAATAATATTTTTTAAAAAGGTAAATTGAACGCATGAAACCGTTGAAACTAAATTTTTGTAGGCGTATACTTTGGCTTAATGTCTGAAAAGAAGTAATTTGAACATGATTCTAGCTTCTCTGAAACTTTTTTGCACACTGCAGTTTTACTACATCAAAAGACATTATTTTTAAGATCGTAATTTGCCCTTGTGCATCGAATTTTTATCGCTGTGTTGCATAAAATCTGAAACATAAATGTTTTCAGCAATGTCCTCATCAATATTTACAGTAAAATTCCTATTCTCCTAAAAAGATACCACCCTTGGCAGCGCCTTTACTCAGTCTATGTTTAATGGGCACACTTTTCCGTGAAGCAGTTGAAGCATGAAAGTTGAAACAGCGTTGAAGGCATGAAAGCTTTTTTATATCTAACATGTATGCCTACCCATCATACAATTTCCTTTATTACATGCTATTATTATTATTTCCTTCTATTAAGACTCTCTTCCACCACCGTCACCCATGGCTTTCTCGGTCTATACATTCCCCTTACACCATTCATTCTTATGTCAAGCATCAGTTTCATCAATTGACCATCTTTTATTCTCTCAACATGGCTAAACCAACGAGCAACATTTTCATATAATTGTCAATTACTGAAGTAACCAACTCAATTTTTTTTCCAAAATCCATCCAAGCAAACAAAACTTCCAAAATTTTGTATAAATACGCTGTTGTGAGGTTTATCCAAGATATGTTTTTCAATTTGTCATTTAATTTATTGTAAAACTAAGATAATATTTTTATTGATGTTTATGAGATAATGTTTTCATTTCGGAGTCTGACGACAGATTTAAATGCAGCTGAGGGAAAAATTACATGGAAGTTGATTCTGTAATATTTCTGCGACACACTTTTTTCGGTCTTCTGAAACCAGCCTACCATGATTATAATAATGACTACCAGGAAATAATTTTGGTGACATCCTGTTGAAATTTCTGAATCTAAGACTCAAAATAAAGCTCTCTGCCGTCTATGCATCCAGACATGCCGTGTACCACTGTCAAAGCTCCTTGTTATAAAACGAAAATGTTTTTTCCTATCGTTCAGTGAAATACATTTTTCTTTACACATGGACGCGTTTTGTTCTCAGGTGATTATTGGCATGTCTTCGAATATTATTTTCGACGTAGTAGGTTGATAATTTTAAAACTCGGTTTCTGAGGGCGTACATTTTAGCCTGACTTTTTAATATTTTAGGTAATGATGCATTTGCACTTAAGGAACAAATAGCTTTGGTTACCTTGATTAGATCTTCTTGTGTGAGTGTACTAACCCTTTCATAATCTTTTACAATTTATGTATAGAATACCCTATAACGAATTTAATACAAATTATCTTTGAAATTATTCATATGTATTCATATTATATATATGTTTTTTCTTTCTTTATTTGGCCCTTTTATTTCTATAAATGGTGTAAACGCCGTGATATACATTTCGTGGGATAGGCATATGGATTAAGACTAGAAATGTGAGACGAGTAGATTAAATGTATTTAATAATTCTTCTAAGGTATAGATAAAATTGATTTTTACCTTTACATATTTCTAAAATATCGTGTTAATATATGTAAAATATCTATTTGCGTTGTTTTTATTTGTTTGATCTATTGACTTTTATTTAGCGAAAGTTATTCTACGATTCCCAATCGATGTCCCCGGCACGTTTCCCCATGCATCATTTTCGTTTAAAGGTTTAGCCAACACTAATCGTCCCGAGCGTTTCTTCTTAAAGTTTATTTAATTAGGGAAATCTGAATTAAGAAGAAAAATATTGAGAGAGAATGTAAAATTAAGAAACAGAAAAGAAATAAGGTCGAGAGTTTAAGGAATGAGATACGACAGTTAGGAAAGAGCTTCCACAGAAATAACTAAAAAATAAATATCTCTCTAAAGAAATTATTGTTTTATAATGGACTGTTTTAGTTTCATGGGGTATACATTCGAATTTTAGACGGCAAAATCCAGAGACCATGATTAGCTAGTAGTAAGTCTCTGGTCTTTAAAATGGAGCAGGAACTCATGTTTAAAATAAATTGAGTTCTTAAGACGGAAATAAGGGGTTATCAAAAGAGCTGCCACGGGTAATTTTGAGAGAATTTCCCTTAAAACTTTGAGAAAAAGAGAATTTACCTATTTTGCGAACATGAATTTACGCATAGTCGAGTGAAATGTTTTCTGCTGCGTTTCATTCTCTGTTATGGTAATTACAAAGTTTTCATAGTCTGCTTAAAGTTCCATCCTTGGCTGACCACGATTATTCTTCCGATTTATTTCTTCCTGCAGTACTGATTTCAAGGAGTTGAAATATATCAGAATATGGTCTATAAGTTTGTCTTTTTTACTCACAGATTTCATCAAGCATAATTTCTCCCTTACTCTTCGTTAGACTTTATATCGCCATCGCCTATTTATCGCCATAAATTAGATCTTAATCATGCCTTGATAATTCCATATTGCCATTGTGATGCCATATTGCCATTGTGATGCCATATTGCCATTCATTTCAAATCTCTCCTTCTTTCTTCCTTGCAAACTTATTCCTTCTATGGTTTTCATATGTCATTTTCCATCCTTCGCCGCAATGCCTAAGCATCCTTGATATACATAGTTTTTAATGAAATGCTTCCTTACCACCAATTTAGTGCTGAGGGCTATTAGCAAGCTCATATTCTGATTGAACAATTATTTTACTCGAGCTCTTCTTTTCCTAATGTATTATTGCTTCTTTAATTAGTTCACTTCTCAGGCTGGAAATCTGAACAAATTTGAAAGTTTTAGCAATCCATGTTTAGCAGTGATTTTGTCATTTTGATGCCTCACACAAATAAAATTTTCCGTCGTCTTCACTTTTAAGTGTAGGTTTTATACCTAAACCAATTTTTTCGTGCAGTTCCACATTTTCACAGCCTAGGGTGGTATTTTTTTTCTTCATCCAAGTGAATTTCAGTTTTTCTCGTAATTTAAATCTATCTATGTATAATGAAAACAAATTAAGGAAATCAGTGACATTGCACAATCTTGCTGCATTACTTTTCCGAATTTTGCTTGTCTCGTTTGCATTTCAACCGCATCTAATCACCACTAACTGCAGCTTCATGTAGTCCGAATATTATTTTAACAATAAATCATATCAGAGAGCTCCTATTTAGGTGACAAAATTTTATCACTGAGTAAAAGTATGCAACTTTACCCCCAAAGTAAATATGTATACACCCATACTTCAGCCATCAATCATTGGGACGGCAATCATGCTTTGTGTTGTATGCATTAATGCCATGTAAGAGAAAGAACGGGGAAAAGATTAGTATACGTGTATCTATAAACGAAACGAAAATATAATAAGCGAAAAGACGAATTTAGTTCAGGCATTGCCATTCTTGCGTATTATGAAAATGGCTGTAATTGGCGAAAATAAAAGTAACCACCTTGAGTGGTTAGCTATTATAAATTCAAAAATTATTATAAATGCCTTTAGTGAAGTTTGGAACAGTGCACAGGGGAAACCCTTCCTATATTACTTGCATAACAATCCCTAGTCAACTTATCTAGCTCATTTTAAATGCAAAAGTGTTAGCAAAGGATTGGATGCATGTATTAAACTATGTGACTTAGTTTGGATGGATCTAGCTACAGAATTCCATTCTAAAAAGTGTGCACTGATATTTTACCAATGTTGAGAAACAATAGTTCTCTGTATCTCTAGTTAGATTATATCTGTTGAAGCAACAAATGAATATGTCGCGAGAATAATGTATTATCTCTCCGAATCGATTCGATTAACTCTGAAGCATTATGATTTCCATTGAAATGTCAATTCTATGTTAACTATGTGGCGTATAATTTTATGTAATTACTCAGTTTTGAGCTCACTCCGTGACATCTTCTGTATAGGTTTTGGGAAATCGAAAAATCTAATGAATAAGAATATTTACAGACTATGAATTATTTTATAGCGACTAAAAATGTGTAATGATAATTTCACTTTGCATGTTTCTGGAAAATTGTATTTATTTTCAATGATGCAGCACCATGATGCATTGTTTGGTTTATTTCATAGTTTAACTGTGACTGCTTGTGTATGTGCAATTACATTTGTTTTTTAAACTAAAAGGTACCTAATTACCTCCGGTAATTTCTGCTAATATCGTTCATTAGCAATATTTTGCAGAGCTCTTACTTTCATGATCTGGGTAATTCACACTTGGGTGCGCTTCGTGCAAGCATTTGCAACTCTATATGCCGGATGCATAAATGCATTGATTTACAAATTTTCATAGATTTATTCGAAATTTATCATGTACTCTAAGATTTAAGATAAACCTGCGTTTTACCTTACCTGCGCAAGTACCTCAGAAGTTTTCATGAGACCTATTAATTTGGCCGTAACTATAGGTATTGCATAATTAAGAATTATGATTGTAGTAATTAAGAAAACAGTAACTATTCTTGAGCACATATAGCTGATAGCATATGATTTTTGACCAACATTAAAAAATAATGTACTAATAGTAATATTGAAGTATATTTTTCATTATGCAATTCGCATATGATTCAAGAGCTTCTTTCAAAATGAAGAATTTCAGTGCTAGGGATGAGGATGTAGAAATTAGAATTTTATATCGACACCTCTGCGGAACAATGAAGATTTCATTCGAATTAATATAAAACTACACAACGATTAAACAACCAATAAGGTAAAATTTTAGACCAAAAATAGCTATTGCTCTTTTCATTGAAGTGTTATTAAAGTTATTTATTTGATACCATTGCTCATATATGATTGACAACGCTCAAAACAAAATACATTCATACCTACTATCAACATTCTTATTTCCTGAATTTCCTTTCTATTTGAAAGTCCTTATTTTCCCATAAATTAAAGACCAAGTTTTCTTATCATGTATGGTCTTTTTTATTCAAAAAATATATAAATCCAAAATTAATAAAATAATAGCCTCGTCTGCTATAACTGGGTCATTATTATTTAATTACGTTTGTTATTTATTTATGTCTTGGTTCTACTAGGCCTGAAACTGTCTTACAGTGTGCATTACTTTTTAATAAGATAATTATTATGGCTCAGATATTTAGGCCAAAGTATTTTCATTTCTTTACATTGTAAATTCCGTTTGAGGGTTAGTATTATGGCTTATTAGCGCTAGCAAGTTTGTGGCCAAATCTTAGACTTATAACCATCAATCATAGTAGCTTAAAAGTAAAACACGTGTGGCTGAACGTGATTTTTTAAATCAAACCTTGAAAGTGTGGAAGATGCCGAATCACTGGCATACATTTTCTGGATAGGCTGAGGATTTACACAAATTGTGATTCGGCGTCTTGAATGAATTAACGGAAATCTTGAATATTCATTTGGAGCAGTTGACTAGTTTTTGCCTTAGAAACGATTCTTTTGTTTAGAGAATATATAAATAAAATATTTCATGAAGCATATTTGCTCTTATGTAAAAACATAAACTTTTTACTCACAGTGTAGATGAAGCAAATAAATTTAAAATTGTATCATTCAAATGGTATTCCAAGACGATGTTACCCGGCCAAATTAGATTTTGGTCACAATTTCACTGATTGATGCATCATTGAGCTCTAATGTTATAATTAAACTCAAGTAGTAGTCGTAAAATTATTTTAGTTTTTAAATGTTTTTTTAGAGCCAAAGAGATAATAATACTTAACGACGCGTTTTACATTACTAGTCCATTTTCATCAAATGCCTTTCTAGCTAGTTAGTTGCTAGTAGCTAGGCGTATAGCTTTCGTAGGTTGACGCAAAGGTGGCATTGTGGGTAGTGGCAGTGTCAAACGAACGAAAACTATCGAGCTTATAACAGTCAATCACATCTTTTTATATCATTTCAATCAACATATCTTTACATGTTGGTGGCATTGTCAGTAGTGGCAGTGTCAGACGAACAAAAACTATCGAGCTTATAACAGTCAATCACATCATTTTATATAATTTCAATTAACATACCTTTACATGTTGCTGTAATTCTTTTTTAAAAAATTAGCATAGAAAAGGTGAACAGCTCCTGTCTAGCTTGGGCAGTTCCGTTTTAGATTATTCATTTTTATTTTACAATTACAGAGCACGAAGGAACAAGTTGATGTGGTGCTCAAGGATTTCAGGAAAGTTCTTTCCAAAAAAGAAATATTTCAGTCATCTTGAGTAATACAGAAGACGATGCGTAATCATTTATCCGATTTCGAGCAAAAAGGTGTTCCGGAATCCAATGAGTCATTTAGATTAGTTCCATGGTATTCCTTTTTTCAACCTCAGCCCTGATCCCAACCCAACTTGATATAAATCATAGTATTGCAGTCATTTCGGAAATGTTTCCATAAAATTTGGCTTGAGGTTCTTTTGCATGGTCGTGACTTCGGTTGCTGATGTTGCAACTATCATTTTGAATTTAAGCTTTAAAGTTCTCGGTAATCTTTTTGCAAATAAAATCTAATTAAAACAGCAGCCATAAAGTAAATGGGGAGTCGCTTACTTGATTACTTCCATATTCTCAATAAGTCAAAAGTTTAACATATTTTCATCGCTGTATCAATAAGAACAGATATTTTTGAGGGGAAAATGGGAAAACTGCGAGAAAAAAATTAAGTTAAAGATGTAACTTGAGTTTTTAACTACACTAATTACGCTGAGTGTTTTTGCACCCTGCACTGAAACGGGCAAGCAAAAGTGAAGACATGCATTTCGTTGAAACTCCTATGAGGAATGTTATGCAGGTGTTGGAGGGATGGAATGTAAGCTGAAATACACTAGGGGGCTATGAGCAAGAACTGAATCTCAAAGAGATACAAACACACAATATCCAGACTGAAATGGAAGAAGAAAATTGTTCTAGCCCAATATCTTAAGCGACATCTATAGGACAGAAAAAGCATTGATAGACCTCCCGTCAGATAAAGCATTCTGTTTTTCACCCACCATTCCTAGTAAAAACCGAGTGAAGCACGAATCCACGGAAGTGCGTTCCACTTTTCATTCATTCTCTCCTAGGATTCCTGGGGCCTGCACTTTTATTTTTACATGGCTGCTGACCGAACAATCCCCGCCAAACACCATCTCCGCAGGTTGCTGTTGATTGTGTTGGCGATGACAGTGCACCAAAGCTGTTAAACTCGTCTTACAAATGATCATTGCGTTCTTGAAGAACACCAGCAATAGTACTTTTGCATTCCAGCTAATTGAGGAGTTTTTATCACTAGCAATTTTTGCTAACCTTCATCACTCGCTACAGGCTAAAGGCCTCTTCTATCCTAACGAGATCATAAATATTTGATATGGTCCCACAACTTCGATAGTTTTATTTTGGCGGAAAAAAGTTATAACTAATTTACATCTGGACCTTTCTAATAAGATAGTTGTAAATCCTAATTTTATTTATCTGCTAATAACGTTCTTCTATTTTTAATTTTAGCCCATTGTTTATTGTTTCAATTATATAATACGGTGTCAATGCATAAACATATTCTCATTAACTTCTCGATGCAACACAAATGATGCATTAATGTTAAAAATAAAACTAACATATGTTGATAATGCATTAAACACATCGCGAGGCGTCATCTGGGAAGACCAGTTTCGCCATTTTCTTATTTTTGTTACCAGATCGTGAATTCTTGAACTAAAATAATGGCTGTCTGCGGAAATTACATTTATACTTTGCTTTTTGAGTGGAATATGCATCAAGTTAGAAAATTTACTCAAACCCAGAAGCACACAAATTATTAGAAACGTTAAAATAAGGACTTGGAATAGAATAATGCGGAAAGAAACATGGAGTGGAAAGTTCCAAGCAGCAAGGCAGCATTTCAGCCAAGCAATGTTCAGGCTGTCTCACGATGAATAAAAATTAGCATTTGCAATTCCACATAAATTTTTCAAACATATTTATGAAGTTTAGTTACTTTAATTTCCATGTAGTAAATCCATAAAGTAGAGCGAGAGACAGTCCCTTACATCCTCTGGCTGAGTACTGCTCATGAAAATCAACGTGGAGCTCACTGCCTTGAATGCATGTCCTTAAATAATAATGGAATGCAATTTCAAATATATTAACAGTTTTTGCAATTTTTCTGAAAGTGGTCTTAAAGATAAAATACTTGACTAAATTAAAGGCCAATTTATATCAAATTTAACGAGGGAATAGTAGCAGTATTCATGATGCGCAACCAATTCGTTTCCATGGGTACCCTACTATGCACTAGCTTCAAAAACGAAGTAGTTAGTTCAATACTAAACTAGGTAGGTTGCATTTTGCATTGTTATCATAAAACTAAGGATATTCTGCGGCAGGTTAGTCCCGCAAAGAAATCCGAGAGACTCAAGGCCTCTCTCGTACTCGCAAGCGTGGTGCGAATCCTTTTTGGAATCGTGACATGAGTATCCTCATGTTGTCCTGCACACGGCTCAAGATGTCATATTTGAAGATATAGCTATTACAATCGTGTTATTCTTTCCCTTTATACGAGGAAAACCCTTGATACATCACTTGACCAGCTAATTTTGTGTTTGGAAAATACTGTGTATTCATTATCATGTTTACATGTTAAATTTCTCAACTAATATCCATTAAATGAGTTAGGCCAGGTAGTGATTTTTCTGTTCTGTCCAATTTAGTGGTATAATATGTTTATATATTGCTTTCCTATATATTTTGTGTACCCTATGTATTTTATATTATTCACCCCGTTCAGTATACCTCCATGAGTATATTGCATTTTTACGATGTGGTCATATGGAAGGTTTATCACAAGAAATTTATTAAGAATCCTTATATCTTATTCCATACCACATTTCTCTTTTCGTATTGAATAGGATGAGAGAAAAGTTGGTAATAGCTGTATTTTCTTGTAAAATTACAGTGTCAAAGAAATTCACTATAGCTCGATGGATGTAATTTAATGCTGCTTGTTAAGATTATCAGGATCATTGGAATAAATGGGTCAGGTAAATTTATTAACGTTTAAATGTGTCTTTCTCTTTAGAAAAAGTTTAAACTATTAATATAGGTTACCATATGGTGCACTGCATCATTGTGTCTCTATTCTAATATGGCAGGATAGTCTCATTAATTGCAAGAAGAATTTTCATATAATTCTCTACCGTAGGGCCTAAAGACTATACATTATGTTTAAGCAATTTGAATAACATTCCTAGTGAAAGTCGCTATCACATGAGCTGCACTAAAATACATGCTTTTAAAGAAAATAGTTCTTGGCACAGTGGAGTGAATAGAGCTTCTTGAGTTTGCTCATTTGATCGCATTTTTTTTCTCTCTGCTCTGCCTCTAAAATAAGGTTCCCAGCCAGAGCTAAGAAATATATACCAACATGGTGACCAAGAGATAGGCATGTCAAAAGAAAAGTCCGGTCAAAAGTAAACAGTCAAATCTCTCTTTTTTATACAGTCCTCTGATTTTTTGCTTCTTCAATTACTGAGGAGTCTACATTTTAGATTGAAAATCTAAACATATTTTTAGTTATTAACCTTTATCCGCCGGATTAAAATACCTACGTAGGCTGCCGGATTTAAATTTGAGGCATTTAAAATAGTTGGTTACGGCCTAACGGTAGTGGTTTGATAAGAAGCAGAATAGGTATATGTGTTATCATAGAAGTAATACCCGTCATTTTAGCTTAACGCAGTTATACCGCAATTCCGAACTCTCACGTATTAATTGTAATAGTCCTTCCACAGAGCGTGTTAATAATGTACACTATTTGGGTGTTTTCTGGACTAGATTAAACTCGCATGATCATATTTTTTGTTTAAAAAAAGGTTGAGGTATTCGTTGTTCAACATTTATTTTAAAAGTAATGTCCTTTGGTATTCCTAAGATCAATTTATTTTGCCTATTTTCAGTTGATATTAACATACGGGTTGACATGTTGAGGAGATGCTTATAAAAATATGTTTAAGTACATAGACATTCTACAAGAAAAGAATGTGAGACCAATCATGTATAAAAAAGATATGAACATTTTACTCCCATGTTTGAAGAATTGAATCTCCTGCCAGCAAGATAATTGTATATACATACATATAATGTAAACTTACAGGATGTGAGATAAAGAGATACAAAAAAGATTTTTTCATGAGGACTAACCGGTCCGAAACGTTCTGTAAGAACAAATCTTTTTTATATCTCTTTCTCTCACCTCCTATAAGTTTACATTATATATTTGTGGCCAATTACGAAATGTTTTTAATGAGTATGTATATATAAAGTGCTTCGATATTTTTATATCTGTAGTGGCGTATTTGAATCAGCTGGAAAGAGACTAGCGTTATTATCTATCTGTCGTGCGACGGCCACATGGAGTACAATGAATTGAACTTACTAGCACTTCCCCTGAAATAGTGTATTACGTGATGTAAGCACCTTGACAAGGTCATGTACCTACTTCACGGTTGAAAAACCTTTTACGGATTAATTCCATCGTGATACCATCCTATGACGGCCATTGGATTCTTTCCCATTTTTTGGCATACGTAAGTTAGGTCTCAGACTGTGTAGATTATATGTATGTAGGCTTCACGCTTTTTTTGCATGTACTATGCTAAATATAATGAGAAATCTTTCTACGAATTATATTTCTCATCTTTTTATTTCGTCCTTGTCATTTTTTAACCCCGTGTTTCCTCACAAACAAAATTATCTGCCCTATAGTTATAACGCTGTATTGGATTTAACTCTGACCCTCGATATCAGAAATCCGTGCGTCCTCCAACAAGGGTTGTACTAACATTGCATCAAGAACTTAGAAAGCTCCAAATCTATCACCTACACATCGATATTCAACATGTTCATTTTCTATACTTTTTGCCAACAGTTGTTTCAGCGTTCGTACGGTCAATGAAATATACCTCTCTAATTCAATGCACACACTGGAAGTGGAAATGAAGGTGAGCAAAGAGATTTCTTAAGCGATAGCAGAGAGCTTGTGACCACACCTCCCAATAAAACGACTCTCGGATGCTGAGCTAAGATCCTGTCCACGCTTTAAGGCTCTCCCAGGTATTCTGGTTCTGAAAGAGAATAAAGTACCAGTATATATTTTAAAACCAGTGTGTTAGGAGATATCAACTCATGCATCATTGCAATGGATAGCTTCTCAGTCACTGAAGGGTTCTAAATATTTGTTAAATGACTAGAGTCTATGATGAACTTTCAGTATTATGAACATTCACATACGTATCAGGCTCAGCAATCTTTTTTATAGCAAAAGGATAATTGAGGAATCAAGAGTCACTATCTAAGTATTTAACCGCACTTCCTTAGAATGTAATGCATATACTGAATTTTATTTCATTCCATGCAATTCTGGGATATCTACAAAAGGTTATACTTTCCTGTTTGGCGATGTTGGAGCATGAATAACCATTTTTTTCGCTTTTTAGAGTTTCTCCTCCGTGACAGGATGTAACGAAGCCAAAATATGTGATTTTGAGCTATCTTGCTAGGTGCTTGACGCATATTTTCCTTTTTTTTTATCAGAGGACGTCTTTGTTTACGTCAAGAACATGAAACTAAGGATTTATCCAATATCTTTTAAACTTTTTCGTTTACTTTTTCTCTTTTCCTGGGTCCTGAAACTGTAACCAAATAATATTGCCATATCGGGAATGTTTAAAATCTAAATATGTTATCAATAATTCAAATAATGAAATTCAAATTCTGGAGTTGGTAACAGAATTTTAAGGCATTTATGTCAAAACCAAAGCAGAAATAAATGGAATGCTAGAAGACCATAACACCAAATGTATAGAATACGGAATGAAGATGAACAAGAAGAAGTTCAAGTGTATGGTCATCGGAGCAAACGTGGAGAAGGAAGCAAATGCTAGATGACATTAAAATTGACGGAAGGTACGCGGACACAAAGCGTCTGGCTGAGTGAAGAGTGGAGTTGAGGAGGAAGAGCCCATGAGGAAACCTGCCATCTGGAGCAGAAAAACGAATGAATTAACTATATAAAAATTAATCTAATATTTGTTGAAATTAGAAACCGTCATTACTGTTTAAGTAAAAGAGTCAAAATAATGTTGTTATAGCATAAAAACATAAAAGGCCTTTAAATTTTAGGGGACTGATTGCCGATTGATCTACTATTATTATAACAGCTAATTAATATATATACTTTAAATTTGCCTTCATTTTTTGTAACATTTTATCCTATGGCTACATGCTGTAACTAAGAGAACAGTATATTGCACAAGTTATATTAATTGCAAAAGCAAATATTAACACAAGATATTCCTATGCCATTGTCAAGTTAATCCAATAAATATTTATGTAGGCAGTAGAAAGATTTATTATAATTAGGTATAGTTAGGTGAAAGTATTAATGCTCTCCTGGCGTATTATGGATGTAAACTCCTCTAGGACTTCCAACCGGGTGATATTCTTCATATTAACCAACGTTTTGAAAAGACTCTTTCCTTTTCTTTCTTTTTTAATTCCATCGTGGCTGTTGATGACTAAATCCAAGTCGTTAGACACCAGCATGCCTGATGACAGAGAAAAAGTCACTTGTTTTAAACGTTTGCAATTTAACGTTAGCTGTTGAATATCTCCCGGTGGGAAGCCCAAGAAGAGTTTTGAAATATGATTAATACCACCAGCCATATTTTTCTCCCTGCCATCTAGTTTATTTTTACAGTTACTTTGAATACAGCAACGCAGTAATCAGTAATTTACATAGAGGCCATGATCAGGGAACCAACTACTCATATATATTTGAATACCAGTGTAGTAGAAGACATAAAACAAATCCATATAAACGATGTTGACTGCAAGGGTTATGGAGGTATCACTTTATGAGGATAATTAGTAGGTTAAAGTTTGAATTTTCTCATCACTTGTCCCGTCACGAATCAAGTATTAATTTTTAACTATCTATACATATACAGTCGAAATTAAATTATTTCTAGTTAGTTAAAAATATCATAAATAAAGGTAGCGAGATAGACGTACCGGTTCAAATAAGACTCAGTGAAAATTGGTCTTTGCAACTTTAGCATTAGAAACATGTTTTCAAAGACTGATTGTAAGAGAAAATAAGAGCGTCAAATATCAGCCATTTATAGCCATTATCAGCATAGCATCTTCCTGAGGAGTATCGCTTGAACCATGTAGAATGCGCATCTTATGATGATTTTCCTCACCAACTGAAAACTTTTCACTACAATCTATTAAAGTTACAGTTCATATGCATTGTTAAACATTTGCAAAACTTTTGAGGAAATACTAGTCGGATGTTTAATTTGTATTGCCATTTGAAATAGTCCATGTTTGTATTGTATTTCATTTTTGTATGCTTCATTGCATTGTACCAAGGAGTGACTTTCTACCTCCTATTTGTAGAGAACGTATGTATATACTTTAAAAAATATAATTTTCGAGAGAATTGTCGAGAAAAAGCCGAAGATATGCCCCATTTGTATAAAAGAGCAAATATCATTTCGCTCAGGAATCAATCCAGGTATCAATCATGCAGCTGCATCATTGAAAATAAATACGATACCTGCGTTACGACCTTTTGAATTTGAAACCTTATTCTTATACTCCGTTTCCGTAAAAATTATAACTGCCATTGAGCTCCTAAACTGTTCAAACAATACGCTTACTTGCAAAAATGAATCAAAATTATTTTTGTACGATTTTACTGGATAGTACTTTTTAAAAATATTCACACATAACGACGAATGCATATTACTGCAGCATCCGTAAACTCGCATGTATGTGCTACTCCCTATCAAATTGTTAATACGGGTAATTTCAATTGATCATGAGATATTCTTGGTGATATAAGGCTCCAAGAAGTCGATTCGCATCATTTGATTCCCCATGACCTTTAAAAGGAATGTTTTCCCGAGAAAATTTGTATTATAATCACATTACGCAGAGCAAATAGAACGTCAACATTGTTGTTGATATTAAACTTGTGAGATATGCAATTACGGTTACGAAAGTACATTATCACCCGAGGAAGTTTTAGTTAGGGCCTGTTTTTTTGAGTTATAAGGCTGAATGGTTTTATTTATCCTTATTGTTTAAAGCAGTAATTCAGAGTAACACCTTCCGGAATATCCATGTTGCATAAATTGTTGTTAACAAGCGCTTGTGATAAGAGCATATAATAAATAAATCATGCTTACTCCACTTATGAATGTCTTGAATAGAATCTCTACTTAAGAAGCTTAGGACTTTTGCAGCATACCTAATCACAATGTAAAGGCGAAAAAACTAGGGAGACTATTTTTGATCAAGATGAAAGAAATAAAGAAAAAATGTCATCATTTATTCATTTCGCGTAACATTAACAATACGAAGTGTAACAACATTAAGTATGCATTGAGGTATGAGAGTAAAGCTGTCATACCAAGCTCATCTTGCTTGCTGTGTCTTTCTAGTATTTTCACCACTATGACGGCCAGTTGTGTGTCCATGTGTCAACACCTTTTCAACGGAGTACAGGTTAACATGTATATTTTACATGATAAAATTACATTAAAAAATTTTCATTCGAAATAATAGAATTAAAATTATCCGCTTTACGAAAGAAACGTAATCATCAAATAAGTAAGATAACATTATGGCTCGAAAGATCTGAGTATTTGATTAGTGAATTCCGCAAGATTGCCCAAAATGTATGCTGTATTTTTCCAATTACCTGAACAACTTTTGTTGCCTCTAATGGAACTGACAAATGAAGCACTATCCATTCTGCCGTGATCATCACAATATCATCTCACTTTTGAGTCTAGCTAAAATTTTCAAATGACTTTATATACAACCATACACATCTGAGCTATAAAATCTCAGCTGAGTAAAAATCTTAACAAATTAGGTGCTACACTTTTACCACCGAGAGGGAGGAAACATTTTCTGTTTGCCGACTAAACGTACAGGGAATGCATTCGTATCGTTTGGATCAACTAAAATCGTGAATATGCGCGGGCATAATAACTCTGGTCGTTGTTCTGTGCATCTTAGCGTATCTCGCATCTTGTCATTTTTACAAATTCCAACGAACTCTCATTCTGAGTGTAATCAAAATGTTCTCACGGTATAATCATCCAATCATCTTCATGCAGCTGTTTTTTCAGAATTTTAGTCGAGCGCAAAACCAACGTGTCCACTAAAGGCATCCTTCACTTCCAATTTTAAAACCAGGTGATTAAGTATTGTTACAATGCATCTTACAATCTTGTTTCAAATTATATCACTACATGAATTCTCTTCTCACATGTGCTCATCATAATTCTTCGATAACACCACATATCCGTTGCTTCGTATCCACAGAAGATATGGGATTTTACTGGGAGAACAGAATGCTCCACCGTATATTAAAAGTGTTTTGTTCTGACTATATACCAGAAGGAAATTTGCAAGAATTGAGAACGGTAAATATCAGCTATCTACGAGTCATTTATACATTACCATCAGTCAAAAATCCAAAGATTCGTTTGCAACAGGTCACCACTTAACTCTCCACTCCACCAACTGCTTCATTTCCACATAAATATTTACTTTGAAGTTGTTCATAATTTATAATATTCCATTCTTAGTCTTTTTTATTATTTCAAATTATTACTTTTCGATTATTCTATTCAATAGATTATTGTGTCGCAAGAGGAGCCATGTGAATTTGTTTGTTTGTCTCTTCCTTTTCTCATGGTTTCCATCACTCTTCCTTTCTCTCCAACTATTCGTAGACTTCGTTAACAACTCTACATCTATGTGATCTTCATAATTCTTCGATAACACCACATGTCCCTTGTATCGCATATCACATCTCTTTTGCTCTGAATCTGTTAGTGCCCAGGCCACACTGACATACAAGAGCATTCCCCAAATATATGTATCAATGAGCTTCCGTACTTCTAGGTTCGTATTGCTAAATTTTAACACATCCCTTTTCTTTTCTTGGACAAGTCTGCTCAAATATATTTATAGCTTTCAGATAGTAACATTCTTTTACTTAACTAATTTTAACATACCACAAACTTAATTTTAACATACTAGGGTTTAATGAACTTAATCTTGTTTTGTTAACATTATAATTGAAGTTGTTCTCCTTCATAGTTCTTTCCATACAGTTCCGCATTCTCGTCAGATTTTACTTAATCTCCGCCAGAATTGCTGTGTCATGCAAGAAAAGAGTAGCATGCTGACTTTTTCTTCATAAATGCTGGCATTTGCATTCGAGGGTGGACCTCATAGTTTGTACCTCGACTACAGTCTAATTTTTGAACATGTCACTGTTATCAAAATACTACCGCATCTTAACAATCGCTACTATATACTTTAAATTTGACCATATAAACCATGGGAGGGGCAACTTTCATCTTTGTCTGGATTGAGCCAAATGAGTTGGCTAAAATGCGTTGCGTGGATCATATTTTTCATAAATAGTGGATAATATTTTAGTGAACAATAACAAACTTAATGGGTGCTTTACGTGGGTTTTTATCCACAAATTGTGAGTGCGTGAGAAATAAGATAGAGAATTTGTCCAATTTTCCCTAATGTCTATATGCCTTATTTTATATAGGAGATAAAATCTGCATATGTAGTGAGGGAACAGAATGCTTTGCTGGACTTTTTTGATCCCTCTGCATTAATACAGTACCAAATCATAACTGCTTTCATCAGAATGTAAAAGAGAATTAATTCCTGGTAATTTCATTAACTCAAGTAATTAAAATGCCATTCAGCTATTGGTAGATTTTTTTTACAAATTTAACTGCCATTTTCTCAGATAGCATATTTTCAGTGCGCCGATATAAATGTAAAACATCGTCTTACTCTGATATTCTCTCCACCTTTTCTCCACCTCAAGCTCAAGTTTTAACATGGAATCTGTGAGCCTAAAGTGAGTTCAGCATTTACGACTCATTCTAAGGAATGAGTCGTAAATGCTGAACTCGTTCTGGCTTCGTCAAATGTGTACGGTGCTCTCTCTGTTTTAAGTTCTTGCAGAATAAGGCGTAGACTGCGTTGATATAATTCGAAACTCTATTTTTTGCACAGTATTGAATGAGGAAAACGCTGTTACTTTCAATTGATGCTAGAATACTTTTCCACCTTGACTTCCTTTTTCCTTCTACTTATAGTCTTGCCATTTAATAAATTCACATCTCAGTAATAATAAGTTTTCATCTTGAATAAATATTGACGCTATTTTTGTAATCGTGGGATAAAAAGTTATTTTTTATTTATTTTTAATTATGGACTTCGTGGCTTAAACTCTCCAATTCTCCTCAGTCTCTTTTTCTCAGAGTGGTATATGCTGCATTGGAATGGATGGTGGACTGCATTTTTTTACACCTCTGTAAATGAGCAGAGGTCAGATGTTTTCACAACTTAATTCGTTCGCCATCAAATGTGTTTTAGCCATAAAATTGGCATAATAGGACATGGAATGCATGAAAATGAAGGTTGCCAATTCTTGCATCTGGTATTTTGTATTTTGATGAAATGAAGAAAGAATTATTTTTTTTGGACTTGGGTCGCTTTCTTTCTTTACTTTTCGACTTTTCGCATTTACTCTCTGCAACTTGAAGGGAGTGAAAACAGTACTCGGTACGTTTGGACGTTTCCCACCATAACCCTACGACTGAAGTTTGGTGATCGAACGGGAACCGGTATTTCAAATTTAGGATGCTGTTGCCACTTAGAAAAGAAATAACGATTCACAACAAATGTCTACATGTATGTTGAATCGTTATATAAAAGATTTGTTAGGACGAACGACTTATTTTGAACGGAACTCGGATTTGCGCATCTATTTCTGGTCTTCTCTTCCAAAACTGTCTTATATTTACGGTAATGGTGGGATTACAAATTAAGCAAAGATAACTATTTTCTCATCGATGCTAATACGTGTTAGACCATGTAGTATAATTGTCCTTATTTTATTCATAGATATGATTTGGCTTGACCAAAATGATGTTTACGTTTGATAAGTGTGTTTAACGTTCAGAGAAGATAAGTATTATGTGTCGGGAAGAGTTTGAATACCTACATTGTTGATTCTTTCACTGCTGGGACACAAGTGTTTGCAAGCAACTTTCAAAAGCATAATACTTTGTTATTCTTAATCCTTTTGTGGGATTGACTGTATTTTAATCATGCATATATAACATCCATGGAAATTACATTTTGAAGAGGACTTGGTTGTTTGATGGCGGTATTATTTTTTCATAGTTCTGACATCAATTTGGGTATCAATTAATTGTACATTAACTTAACATTAAGTACCTGCAAAAATTGGATAATTATGAAGACTCATTGAACAAACCTTTTGATACCAATTGTGAAATACTTTCTCAAATTCACCTGATACCTATCACTAGAGGTAAGAAGCCATTTTGGGCATATCTTTATCACCATGAAATACTTTTGGAAAATAGGTCTGTTATCTTAAATTGTTAAAACTTGATTTTTGAAAACTACAGGAAAACTCACCATGAAAGATGAACTACCTTTTGTTAGAATCCACCATGATTGAGAGCAGGCACACTGTGCCAATTGCTTCTAGTAGCAGTTATTGAATAGAAATGAGAAAAATAACTATCCTTAACGGCATCACTACTTTCATGTCGTGGTAGGCATTTTTCAGTAATTTTAGCTGCTTCCAATTTTTACTTTTAGGTACATAATCCATACATATATCTACCAAACTTGAACTGTACGAAGGATAATTTTAGGACTTATGTCTCCGTTTGCATAAACCTGGTTGAAAACTACGGCTATAGATTATGTAACATGCCTAAAACTGCAAGTTTTTAACCAACCGTGACTCGCGTGGAGTGCTTTAGACACCTAAGATTCTTTTACTTTTAAGGAGGGGTGTTTTCCAATCGTGCTTGATGGCGCCCTCTTTTCAGTAGCCTGAGTTTTAGATGATTTAGAACTTTCCTGCGAAAATGGTGAGTTCCTTTCCTTTCTCGACCGAGATCAGAAACTTTTTGAGGACATTGCGCTTCGCTACTGAGTGAATTGTGTGTTTCTGTAGTGCTCTTAAACGTATCCTAAATTAGTGGAATATTTCTCCTTATTTTGTGCAGTGTATAATTTTATAACATCTGTCCCATATTATAGTGCCTTCTAATATTTGATAAGCTGGGAGGTTAGGTAGCTAGGATATTTGGTAATGTTGCTAACTTTGCATGATGACATTTATCTACTTCTTACACTCATTACCTTTTTCATTATTTAGTTTCCTTCGACTTCATTACGCTCTATTACATTTTAAATTTTAGTTTCATCATTTTTACGCTTTATCGTATTTAATTAAAGACATAACAAATAAAATACTCCTAATATTGCATTACTCTAGGAAAAAATTGCATAATTTATTTCAGATAACTCTTTATACCGGATACTGGTGTAGGTGGTAAGTTAACAAATTTTACAAAAAACTCAAGGCCAGTGTTTTTGTTATTTTCACTCCCTGAAAAGTAATTTATTAAAATTGTAGCCATCGTAAAAAATAATGCCGTAATTTACACAACTTTTCTTTTCTCTTAGACGAGCTACTTGCGCTCTGAGAGGGAGACTAGAGCTGCTCTTCTACATTCGAATGAACTGTCTGATGAAGAATGATTTGATTCAGGCGGCGAGCTTTTGACAGCTTCAGTACAAATATATTCGGATATAATTTATTCTAAGACTATGCAACTAGAACAAAAAACAATTTTTCATGGGTTAACACCGTGTGACGAAATGAGGTACTGCTGAGCCACTGCATGACGAACACCAGTCCGTAACTTTGTAACTCAGGCGGATGGGGACCATTGGAAGTAAAGTGGATATAATGTCTCCATTACATTATTTCAACATCATCGTGTCTTAACATGTCAACTTCTTAACATCATTGTGTCACTAATTTACGCTGTCATATTGTCACCGTATCTCGTTGTGTCCAATATCAAACTTGGTGAAAGAGCGCAAAATTATTCTCGAATGAGGGATGCTAGGACGACGAACAAATAAAACTTTTTGATGAAATTTGAAAAATGTTTTTCTCTCGTGAATTCTATTCCTATTACACCCAATGCTAGAGAGGTTTATGTTGGGTTACTGCAAAAGGATCTTTTTGTAGTGGAAAACAGTTCGAAGGAAGTTGTAAAAGGGATTATTGGTCCAATTTCTGAGACTGGGAGGAACGTTACAGCTGACATTTGTTTCGCAGGTGTGCCGCTTTTTTAAGACTTGGTTGAAAGAAAATTCACTTTGATGGGGACCGTTTTGTAGAATTAGGCAAACAATTGTTTGACATGGTAATTAGAGAGGATTTCTGCTGCTTATTTATTTCATTCTTCATGAAAGGAATTCTCGTGTAGCGAGTGTTTTAAAAATAATTTGAAGAAATTTGTTTCCACTATTTTTGTCCAGCCAGTCTTTTCCCAATTTGTTTCCGTACACATGGTGTCACTTGTAAATATTTGTGAATCACCATTTCACAAATAACGTCATTGATCTAAAATTAGTCTAAAATACCTATTATTCAAGTTTAAAACATTTTCTCCAAATAAATTCACGTATTTCTGAATAAACTCTTAGCGACAAGCAATGCTTTGCTTCTATTATCATTGAAAAAACGACACCGTTGAGAAAAGCACTTGATGAAAATACATATTTTTAATGCCAAAGGGGAGAATAATATTCTCTTTTACTTGATTTACACTGTTTGTAAAACACTCCATATATTTTATGTAACTCCATGTTCGAGTGGAAATATTATGGTGAGGTAGTGGTTATATAGAGACCATAATGGCGCGAGGTAACATCACTAATTACCCCAGGTGATGTCATTAGAATTGCCAAATGAATGAAATTATTATTGTATAGTGATTACCGCCTCAGTGATATACTATCTACTATTAGCAGCAGAATGTTTTATATTTTTATTCCCAGACAAAATTCGCTATATAATAAAATCGACATGTTTTTTTATTCTTGATAGCATAATATTCATATTTTATTAACAAATGTTAGCAGAAACTAGGGATGTACAATGTACATACTTTAGGCAAATTTTGTAGCAAAATTGAACATTAGAGTTGAAAAACAGTGGGGTGTCCATCCTCCACTGGAGTTCTCCTGTTAATAAATTGTGCGACTCAAGAGGGGATAATATTTTGAGTACCATATAATTACCCTTCCTTTACTGCAAATTGAATATTACGCTTACAAGTGCACATAACTTCACCTTATCTCATTATCACGTATAATTTAACGTTCATCCCCCTGTGACTGAATTTAAAAAGATATTGAAAATTGTTTGTAAGAATGAGAAATATAGTTTGTGCTACATGTGCCTTCAAATTTCTTAATCTCTCCCATAGACGTATTAGGTGAAAGAATTTGGTTGTAGGCACAGTTTGTCGTACTACTTTAAAAAGGCGACAATGCTATTGAAATCACGATGTCAAAATGTCAACACTATTTAAACAGACAGCCATTCTTAATCACTGTATCACTTAAAAATTGATTTCGTCTTAATTATTTCACTGATGCATTTTGCAGCTGACATAAAAATATAATGAGGCACAATGATATTTAAGTTTTCTGAAGATGTATTGGCGCTTCTATTTATGTGGTCTTCCTTAAGTGCTTTTTTTTAGTTTGAAAGTTATCCTTAACTTTCATTTTCTTGGCTGGAAATGAATTCATATAATTTACTTGCCACTCTGGTAATTGGAACATGATATTTACGCAAAATATACATAATATTCAACAATATACCTACTTCGAGATTTTACTGAATGAGTGTAATACGATGAGACATATTTTTATTTTAATGAATTGCACTTTCAGATGATGTGCTGTTTGATTAAAAGGCATGTGGAACGTTTTTTTCAAGAACCTTTTATCTGATAGAATAGAATGGAAAATTTACCATTGACTACTGTTTATACGTTTTGGCTTATCTTTTGTCCAGATTTCGAGCCCACCAATTGGTTTACCTAGGTTTGGGTAAAATCACCTAGGTGTGTTCGTAATACCTGTGCTTACATCACAATACTTCAATGACAATAATTTGACTAAGAAATGTCCCAGAAGCGTCATATTTTACTTAGAATTTGAATGGTAAGATATTGAATTTTCGGTCTTAATAAAAGAATCTCAGCTAGGTTCTTAAATAAATACTAATATTTTGTACCTGCAATGTATTAGGTAATTCTACCACTTTTAACGATGCAAGAATGCGAGCCGACATTTTTAGAAGTGCAAAATAATAATAATTTGTTCATTAACACACATGAAATAATTGTAAAGATTTACATACACCTATGAAGTTAATGTCAGCACAATAATATTTGCTTATAGCGTTGGCAAATAAGTATTGGTAAGCTTAGGTCTCTGGTGTGCCAACTGTTGAGTGAATTACTCATCGTTTAACCTAAGTCAAACTCAACGCTCGTGCCCATAATGGGATTCAAACCCGCAACCTCTGGGATGCAAGGGCAGGTGTTTCATTGGCCTGACTATCTTGGCATTAAAGTTTCTTTCATCTTTAGAAAAAAAATTATTTTAGAGTTCCGGTCAAGGAATATGCTTTGAAGCTAGTTTTCTCAGAAGATTTTATTCATAAGATTGCATTGTTTCATTTTGAAACAGAATATTATTTTACTCAGAAATTTCTTTTGTGGCCGCAAGTTTACCAAGTTAATATTTTTAGCATATTCTAAATTTATTTTTTTGGCTCCACATTTGCATAAATTAGGAAAAACATTTATTTATCTTACTTGTAACGTTTCTATAACAGTTTCACAGTTATTAAATTATTTCATGAATGACTCACGCTATATAGTGCTAGAGCATTTACGACATTCATTAACTTTTAGCTTTCTACTATTATTATTCTAGTTCTTTTTGTTTTCTCACTAAATACTACATAAACGCGAAGAAATTAAATAGAAAAGTATTACTCTAAATGAAGGACACTGAAAATATAACGTTTAGCCTGTTCCAATGATATTGATGAGAGTTTATTAAATTTCCAGAATTTATTGATCAATGCGTGGAAGAGAGTTCTATTCTGTTGCAAATATAAAATTTCTCTAGTTACTCTTATCTTTCAGCCGTGAACTTTCATGAAAATTTAATTAATACCGAGTAAAAACTTTGTTTGAAATGTCTAATAATTACTCACCATAAATTTGACGTAGTTAAATATTTATCAAAATTGTTTACTCAATTTTCCGAAACTCGGGTCAGTTTTAGTGAAATGGCTATTCGTATCGATAATTCATAATCTACTAAAAACAATGGCTTCATGCAATACTTTCACATTTAAAATAAAATTTAATTATACGATTTTGAATAATAGTACGTACGAATTTTATACGTCTTCGCGCGTCAATCTGCTTCATCTCGTTTTTCACCAGTGCCGTTCAGTAATCCAATCAACAGCGTAAAGGAAAAAGACTGTTCAAAATATATCATTAACGTTTTTTGTTCCCTTGCAGTGGTTTTCCCTGACGCATCGCCATTTTGGAGGCAGTTTTTTGTGAATTGAGGTCTTTTTCTGATCACGGGTCACTGCGTCATCCAATCAATTGCGATCCGGAGGCGATAAAAATCGAAAGGTTAAATATACGAACCTCGAAATTCATAATTAACAAATAGTATCTCGTAATAATATCATATATTCATGCCGACCACACAAAACAAAATATTAACACGATCCGTGCTCTGTATTTGAATTTATGGGAATTGTGAGCACGTCATATCCCGTCTTTCCCAATTACAAAAGATGGGACTCCTGCATACAAGGACCTGAGGCTTTTTTTTACAGTCACGAATATTGGACCATTATCAAACATAATGCCACAATTTATTTTTCAAATGTTTTATTCTTTCTTCTGATGCGTTTCCATTTATGAAACTAGAATATGCCAGAGTTTTATGCTTTTAATCGGCATATATTTAAAGAAAATGTTTCTTCGCATTATGCAAATTGTCCTTCGAGTTCCATTGACTGCACATTTTGTACACTTTTCAATTTCCTAATTTTGGTTCGTGTCCATATTGGCAATGTTTACATCGCACAACAATTCTCGTAATAAGCGTGCGAAATGTTTAATTTGCATAATTTTCCCTTCAGCTGGACCCGAATATTCATATGCTCGGTTGAAAATAAACAATCGCAAAAAGAAAAGTCATTACACAAATATGCATTTTCCGCACATTTGTATCATACTTTCCTTTCCATAGCAAACTCCATCCGAAAAACAATTCAATCTTTTTTCCAACCGCCGGGCTTTCATTTCAGTGCACTCTAATTACATATACAGCGGACGAAGGGAAGCGATGGAATTGGGAGAGAGATAGTACAGGTACATACATGTATATAAGCTACGCTAAACCGCGGGGCTCGCAGAGGGTAAAAAACATTTTATTTCGCGTCGATTGTTTTTCGCACGAGTCGTATCCACTTTTTTCCATCGGTTCCCATGACACAGTGCAATCTTCCCACCGCATTCGGCAATGCCCCTGCGACGAATTGGATATTCATTAGGCCATTGAATTTCAATCGATCTAGAGGTCCCCAAACAGAAATTCACGGCCGATTCGAATCAAAGAATGGCTCGCAAATAGATAGGTATATGTATATGCATACCGGTCCGTCCGGTGATGTCTGATCAGGACGGGAAATAAGTGAGCGGGTAGGGGGGTAGGGCGGCTTCGACGACCGTTACCACGATGCAGTTAGCTTGCCGGGCACTTAACCAACCCGGGTTCGAAGCCAGTCCCTTTTGGGTGGCGGACCGGGCTCCACTCCGTCCACAGCTGTAGAGGTGATGGCGGTGGAGAGTGTGCAAGTCTTTTTTTTATTACTATTATTTTTTGGGAGGGTGAGGGCGAATTTTCGGGTGGCAGTAAATACTTTCGCGCGCGGGGAGGAGCGGGAGGGAGCGGGTTGGCCCGGCACTTCCTCCTACGCCGATCGCGACCCGTCTGACACCCGTCCCCGTGGCGAACGCGGAAAAAAAATGCAGCCATCGCGGAAAAAAAACGGGCGGCCCCCACTTCGGCGGTTCGCGGCCCTGCCCGCCGCCGCTGGATGCGCGCGCAGCAATTGCGCGCCGGCCTCCCCTGCGCGCGCTTGCAACAAGGGCCGGCCAGCCGGACGCCACACCGCACCTCGCCGGGTGTCGGCTACAGAGGGGACACGGAGGGAGAGAGACGGGGATGGAGTTGGAGGTTCCCTCGCTAGGGTGCGGGGCGGTCGCGACTCACCGCCAGGGTTCACCGGCCGGAGTCCGCCAGCAGAAAACGCCGGGGTCGCGCGTCCTCTCTGCCCGGGATACCCTGACTGCGTCTCCGCGAAATAACGACGGATTTCGCACGGCTAATAAATATCGCCCTTGCTTTGTATTTCATTTTTTGAACGATTTTTATCCTACCATTGGCTGCGATGCTGGACACAGCTAAAGGAATTAGTCCTGATATCTTTCTCCCGCAAACAGAGGAAATACGGATTAATAGGATCTCTACTCAAGTTGCAGAAGGAAATGAAATGATGAATCATGTGTCAATTGTTTAAAAAATGAACTCTTTTAAAAATATTGAAATTGACTTAAGAGGTAGAAAATATTCATAAATTTTAATAGGTTTTTAACATCCCTATATGGCGTGTGATTCCAAACATTTTCATGCGCCACAAATTTCCATTTTATAATTATAAACCATCCAATGCCGTCATTTTACACCGGAATGGAACCTCTATCATTCTTTTTAATTCTTAACTCTTGAGACACGGAAGAACTAGACTATTTGCTTTCGGACAATTCTACAACAGGGCATAATAACAATTATGGACTTGTACCCTGCTTATGTTCCAAGATTATTCCTCAGCTTCTTTTTTGTTATGGAAGATTGAGGTGATAATAAAAACAAGACTAATTCCAAGGCTGAATAAAATCGAGCTTTTTCAACTTGACCACAGCCAATTTTCATTACTGCTCGATTCAATATAATAGTTATTTAACTGCATACATTACCATCGATTAGTAGAATGGATCATTGTTTGTTATAAATGATTGCAATTTAAATCTTTTGTAATATTTTAGATGAAGGTGCTGCAATTTATTTTTTCTCAGTGATATATTTTCAGGGTGCCCTAGGGTTAATGAAAAAAGTAGTATCTGGGCCTTTTTTCTATCACTCTTTGTCTTTCAGATAGGAGTATAGAGTTCCATCGTTTGTGATGTCCTACTGAGGATAGGTAAGTCAGCTAGGCACAGCCTCACATTATACACTGAATTATTCACACTGGACACTACACTTCTTATCAAAGAACAAATCCCTTCTCCCTCTTCCCTCAACCCGTAGCACAGTGACTTCTTGTCAACCCTCAAGATCTTAACAGAAAGCCTCAAAATGTATTCAGAGACACCCAAAACGACAATTCGTAGTTAAAATTGCCTGTCCTTATCATAACTGATTATAATTTAGTGTCATTGAAACATCAAATAGTAGGTATTTGTGTACTGAGTGATGTGATGTGAGTTTATATGTGATACTAACTTAATTTGGACGACGTATTAGTTTCCCTATTATAGTTTTATTATAAGTAAAGTTTTAACTCTATTCGCTGCGGTTAAAATGAAAAAAACATACATTACAGAATTTTATGGTATTCTTTTTTTACTCTCCTATAACCTCCGTAAAAAGGCAAGTGAAATTATCCTTCATTTTAATAAATTGATGAGACAGATGTTTCAAACTCTGGTTCATCTGCTTTTAAGAACCTCTATGATCGGATTTATGCATCTATTTCTTTATGATAGATAGTTTATTATTAACTGCTTATTCCTCCTTGAAATGCCGGCTGCGAGTAGCGTGGGCAAGGAGCAGAACATTAACCTGGTTTCTTATTCCTGGTGACTTAGAAAACTAATTGGTTTTCGATAATATGACCAAAATGACGATGCGTACATTTACCTAATAAATGCTATGCCACATGTCCAAAAATGGACATTGTGCAGCCTAAAACGGGTGTATTTCCCAATTTTTATTATCATAAATTTAGGGATGAATGAAAATGGTGGTAATTGGATCCTGTATTTAGTTTTGATATTTATTTATTTTTAAGGATTACACATTCAGTGGCCACCTTCTTTCATAATTTTCTCTTAAAAATAAACAACAGAATATTTTAGGATATTTTAATTAATACCAGAAATCAATTACCAAAATCAATTCGGTTGAATAATAACACCTAAATGAGAGAAAATTTCATTCAGAAGGTTTGTAGAAGAATACAGGAGCTCAAGTTTTGAAATATCGTAGCAATTTGTTGTATGAAATAGGCCACTAGTGATGCAATATGCAAGAAATTTGTGGTGAGAAGATGAAATAAAAATCCGGTGTAAGGATGCATTCTTCATCAAGTCTTCTAACAGCTGGTACCACAAGTATGGGAATAACGGATAACTTCATCATTACATATCAGCTCTATCTTCTAAGAAAAGGTTGTTACAAAAATGCCGCTTAACATCATATACATACAACATCGTGTTTACTCCAGTGTGTTGAATATGATCGCTCGGAAACAGCAAGGAGCCTGCTCCCATATTGCATCGAAGCTTGGACCACAACAGGATATATGAAGCATTGGAAGTGTGATGTCACAGATGGGTGATAAAGATTGAATGGTTGGTGAGAATTTTCAATTAAAAATTCAAATAGGAGTTCCTGCGCAAATATTGGTTTGTAACTATGATTTGATAATGTATTTGGGAATTTTCATAGGTTCCTTAAGCACTTCTGCTCCTTTTTGATCACATTTAGCCAATTTTATATCTTTGTAAATTAATGTTCAACTTTCTAAGAAAAGCTTGTTCCAAGAACGCCGAATATCGTCATATATGAAACATCATCATATATCATTATGTATAACACCTTGTCTCTAGACCGTCATGTTTATTACAATATGTAAGATATGCGCATTCGGTAACTTGCGCATCCGAAATATATCCAATCGGTTCCATTTTAAGGTCTGCCTGGGACGTAAGAAGAGTAGTTCAGGCTGAATAAAATCCTCCTATTCCTTCAAACTTACCATGGGGTGAGTTTTAATTTAAAGTGGTTTATCACAAATTTTAGGCCAATTAAATAGTTCACCCATTTTATTCCAACTCCTTTAGAAATCCATCTAAGTCACCAGTAGCCAACTAAGTGTGAAACACAATTCTTACCAAAATATGTGGCGTAATGGACCAACAGGTCTAAGTACCTCAGGGACTCCTTGAGAGGAACTCCACCAACTAACATAATACAAGTTATTTTTAGTCGAATTAATTTTTCATTTCCATGGATGGAGAGGTGTCCGATGCAGAGTGTTGGCCATTGCTGCTTATTGTTCTTATGTTGCTCCGACTTAGTTTTATCCTCATGTAGAGAGCTCTAAAGGAGAAAAAAATAGAAGAGAAAGGTAGAACATTAAAAGTTAGGTCAGAATGGCTCCTTAAACATTAAACAAGGCTTGCTCTATCAGAAAAAACTCATTTGTTAATAGTTTCTCATATAAATATGTGGAGATCAGGTATTCAATTGTCATTTTCGTTTTAATAGCAATTGATCATCTAATTTCATAATTACGTTATAATTACCACAAGGAAATTGAATGAGCTGTTACAACATAACTTAAATCACCAAATAGAATTTCATCTTCAACTAGCGGAAGCTGCCCGTTGAAATTCAACGGGTGTGAAAAACATTGAACTTATTTTATAAGAAAAACACAAAGCTTGGAGAATACTGTTGGCGTGGTCAAAATTCTTTGAAAAAAACCTTTGAAAATCAAATCTCTGGTTGTCAAGGAAATATGCTATTGTTGATTTCAGAAAAAATGCGAGATTTTATGATATTCAGACAAAAATATAAAGCGCAAAAGAAAATCGAATGAAAGAATAAGAAACTTTATTTATTCAGCCATCCGATTAAAACAATTTCAACCCTCTATCTTGAGCGGAAGTCATTTTAAAAATCAAATAATTATACCACTGCACAAAACCCAATTCATAGCGTACCAAAGGGCCGGCACCTTTTTGTGACCTTTTGGATCCCTGAGATTTTTTTTAAATAGCCTACAATTTTCCTCATATCTTGAACTATTAGTTTGCAGAATTTCAGCACGAGCAGAGGTAAACTGTGGATTTGTATGAAAGCCAAACAGACAGACAAAGGACAGACGTACATTCTTATTTATATATATAGACTCGCGCTAGCACCCTAGAACCCCTGGTTAGGGGGTACATTTATGTGATTATCCCTTGACGTTGGGGGCTGCGTCAACGTCAAGGTGTATTCACAAAAAGTTAACTTTGGCACCATGTTGCCAGCGAACTATAAGTGATGACCCTAGAACCCCTGGTTAGGGGGATGCGCACCCAACGTCAAGGGGTGATAAAAAAATTCACTTTGGCACTATGTTGCCAGCGAACTATACGTGATAGAGGGAGGGATAGGAGTAATGTTGTAGGCCTCGACCAGATTTATACAAAACCGTCAACAGATTTGAATTCCGACTCATAGTGTAGATTAATTAACTCCGGACCTCTGGTGAGAAAAGTACGAAGGGCAGAACGACACGGTAAGTTGAATCTATTAGATAATTCAAAACCCTGACACGAATTTTTCGTCAGATTCGAGCTCCGACCCACCGTTCGAAAGTTACAGCGCGGGAACCGAGTTGACTTTAGCACCATGTTGCAAGCGAATCATAATAAGTGATAGAGAGTAAGGAGAGGTTGTAGGCCTCGATGAGATCTATGATAATCCCTCAACAGATTTGAGATCCGACTTATAGTTTTACTAATTACATGCAAAGGTAATGTCGAGGCACATGCCCACGTCAAGTTTCAAGTTCGTATCCCCACCAGTAGAGGCGTGAAGTAAAGAATCATTTGGCAGTTTTACAAAAATTCGACTTTGCCACCATGCTACCAGAGTATTATAAGAGTTAAAATAAAAACAAAAAGCACCAAGATGTAGGTCGTGAAATGCACCAATGGGTTACACCGATGCGATTCTAAATCCACCGTAGAAATGGTTTTCCAATCAGAAGCCTAATTTACAAGCTATAGTAAAAAAATATAAACTAAAAATAAATAATTTTTTAAACTAAATGATGTGTTTGAGGACCTTTGGTGAGAAAAATACGAAGTGTAGGGCCCTAATTTTTTTTTTAGTTAAGATAATTCAATTCCCTGAGTTGAAAATTTCATCAGATTTCAGATGATTCAAAGATGTTCAAAAGATATTAAGCGAGAACTGAAGGTCACTTTTTCGAAAAGTAATCGGATGAAATAACTATAAATTAAAATCATAAAAACCAACTTTAAAAAAAAATTGCTTGCTGCTAAGCTTCTTTATCAGGGCCGTTAATATGGTGATTCAATTTTTTCATTGAATAAGTTATAAAGATTAAAGAAGGTTAACAATCATAGACACATGTTGATGTTAACGCAGGTGGTCTTGTTCATTTTTCCATGCTATCGATGGTGTCATACGATGGTTTCCTCCATTATGCTTCATGAGTGCTTATTTTCGATTTGAACCGTCAGTAGTTTTTTTGACATCATTCCTAATCTTCAATGAGATTATATTTACGGAAGAAGTACCTTAGGACGTTCCGCACGGTTACATTTAAAAATGCAATTGCCCAATCAAAATCAAGGGACAAAAGATGTTTTTCAAAAACTATCACTCCCATGTTTTTAGGGATAACTTATTGGGATAAATGTACTGGTAGGCGTACCGGGAAGATTTGCAACTTTGTTTGTTAAATATATCGAATTATTCACCGAAAACCTACGTTTCTATTTGGCAATGGACGACCCGTTTGCTAGGCTAAATAGTGGTAGAAGCTGCTAGATCGTGTCATACAGATTTTGTGACATAACTACAGTTCATTTGGAATGCGTCTACAATAGTTGAATTTCTCCCGAACGTAGCTGTTCATAACAATGAACCTGGCATCAAATTTATGTGAAAATTTTCATGTAGCTTTTTTGTTGTGATTGTGACTAGGCGTGAATATTTATTATATTTAGACATGTGCATTACTGTTGTTATATTTTGACAGTTAATAATATTTTCTCTAAGACATGTTTTCGAGGATAAATCCTTATGTTAACGCAACGTAAATTTACGGTTATGGCTTTTATTGGTGATGTCAATTTTACCTGTGATGCCGCGCAATGGTACGATTTTGACATTTACATCCAGATATTCATAAGCTTCGAAAATTGTTTTCAGAGACATGAGTATGCCAATACACTCTTGAGAAGCTATATTATAAATTGAACACAAACATATTTACTAAGGAAAAAGGGCCATTTTATACTTGATATTATGAAGTTTCCACTGATTGATTATATGAATTTTATCGTATTTAAAACTACATAATTAAAGAACGAGAGAAAAAATTGACTGGAGACTAGAAATAATGTAAATAGAAAATTACTTTTATTTTAATGAAATTATTCAGAGTCAATGAAGAGCCTTGATATTTTTCTCCGCTGAAGTGCAGCATAGATCCATGTTGAAAAGTATCAATTTTAAGACTTAAATATTGTGATATAGCACAGAAACTAAGGAGAAGTCTTTGCAATGGATACCTTGCGAATGACTGACAATTTTATTTCTATTTTTTTTTACTTTTTGCAACACTTTTTAACCATATATTCCCAAAATATTTTATTATATAATTATATTTTCTCTTTCTATTATTTATATAATCTTTAAACATAGGGTTGATTTATAAAAATAATTTTTCATAACACCCAGCCTTGCATGCATCTCATGTTGGGCACTAAAAAATAGCAATACGTATTAGAAGGACCTTCATTCAATTCAGTATTTTACCAGCTGCTTGTTAGGTTATTGGACAGTTCTTATGCTAGCATCCCAAGCCACCAGCTTCTTCTCCTCACCAATCACATCCATAGCCTCCTCGTTCATCCTGCTCGTCACCCTACTCACCCTCTCCATCCTTCTGAAAAACCACATAAAAAACTCCTCTAGTCTACGTGCATCTTCCCTTCGGAAGGAACAAGTTCCCGAACCATACAGCGCCCCGCTCCATTTTAGAATTTTCACCAGCCATTTCCTTACGCCTCTTCTCAGTCTCCCTCTCATCAATTCCCTTTTTTTTTGAAAATCCTTTTTTCGGCAGAGCAATTCTACATCCTATGTACCTACCATTCTGTAACTGTTACACTATGCTACCACTAAACCCATTCTTCTCCTATATACTGCATGAAATTTCTATTAATTTCGTCCAGTTCACGCTATCAAACGCCTTCTCGAAGATATGTGAACTGCTTAACCTTCTCTGTTTTGTGCCCTCCAACCCTTATATTCATCCCCGCCTTCTTTCGTCTAGAAAATCTCATAACTTTAGTCTTTTCGTGGTTTACCTTCACCTTTCGCACTGCACTTATAACGCATTTATCATTGATTGCAGCAGACTAACAAACCAATGTCTTATTGCCTGCAAATCTCACTTATTTTATCAAATCCTCTCATGCCTTTATTCCTACCTCCATTTCCTCCCGTGCCTCTCTTACCATTTTTTCTGGATACACCTAAAGAGCAACGGTCATCGTGGGCACCTCTAGCATCCTTTCCATATTCTAGGTTTCTTTCTACTAGCGTGCTCATCACGTATTGCTTCCCGAATCCTCTGAATCTAAACTGGTTGTCACTCAGGTATTCGTCAGCCTTCAATTTATAATTCTTAGAATTACTTTGGCAGCGTGGGATATTAATCTCATTGTCCTATAGTCTTTGCACGTTTTTTCCTTTATCTTCTTTGGTATCAGAATTAGTAATGTCTTCGCGAAGTCCTCCGGGCGCGCAACTTTCTTATATCTTACGAATAAGCGCAAGAAGTTTTTCTCTTCCATTTTTCTACAAATTATTATTCAGAAACTCTGCAGGTACGTTTTGACCGATCTATTCCGACCGCATAAATCCTTTTCGTGTCTCGTAGTGCTCCTTTGAGCATTTCCTTACCATAAAGCTCTTCCACATATTCCTTCCACTTGTCCCTGTCCACCTCATGGATCTCTTTTAGTTATACGGTTAAATTTCCTGTCTTGTCTTTAATCATTTCCATTACTACCGCCGTAGTTCCTTTTCTATTTGATAATATTACTATATACTTTTCTATGTAATGCATCTGCTCTCCTTACTTTTTGTATATTTGCTAAGGACTCAATCTGTTGTCTCCACCATGCCTATCATTCTTTCTTTGTATCTCTTCTGTGCTGACTGTTTGATGACAGGTATTATTTCTCTTGCTTAGCCTTGACGTTATACTCTTCCACTTTCTTCTCTCCTGCATTATATTATCTTTCGTGATCCACGCCTTCCTAATTTTAGCTACAAGAACTACGCCTACTGTTACATTCTCCGCTTCAACATTTTTTTTTTCAAATTTTCCATTCATCTTCCACTGATCTCACTCCTTGATCCGTACCCATGATTTTATCAACCTGCTTTCAATAACTCTTCTTCATTGCTCCTGTTAATGCTTCTGTATCACACTTTCATACCCTTCCACCCCTTCTTATCTTTTGAAGTTTTGCGAAGCATTTCTTGACAAGTAAGTTTAGATTTGCATCAGTCCCTGGATAGGTATGCGAGATGTTAACACAATGCCCGTATCTGTGACGAGCCATAATATAGTCTATGTGAAACCTATCTGTGTCTCCCGGCTTCTTCCAAGTGTACCTTTGTCAAGGATGTTGCCTGAACCATGAGTATATGATAACTAGATTATTTCTCCGGGTAAACTCTAAAGGTTTCTCATCGCAGTCATTTCTCCTTCCTAGCCCCCTCCGCGTACATCATCTCTTCATAAACCCACCACTGCGTTCCAATCCCGAATTACTACCAAGTGCTTACTCCCATGTGCGCAACCAATTATTTTCTCCACCTAATTTTATACACCAACTCCCTCCTCCTCTCTATGATTTAAGGTAGGCATTTAAACCTGTGTTCTAACTTAATTCGTTGTATCTGTATTTAGATGAACTACCAATATCCTATCACTCACCTGTTCTGTATTTACCTGCTTTTCTACCAGGTTTCCTTTTAATTAGGAATGTAACACCCTTTCATTTCCTCCGCTATATATCACTCTATAGCCATCATTCCCGTAGTCCCCGCCCCTATATTTACATCTTACCTCACCCCGAACAATAATGTCTGCACCCGCTTCCATTCCTAGCCATATATTATCAAACTTACCCGCCCTTAGCATTGTCCTAATATCACACGTGCCTATTCTAATCGTTGCGTTTCTCTTCTGTTTCTTCTTTTCCTCTGCTGCTTCATTTGCCTCTATTTCCGAGGAAGGTGTGTGAGTGTGATGACGACCGCAGGGGCTTGCTCTGCAGTACACAGGCAGCCCTGAGCGGTACACTTGCATGGGGAGATTAATACTTTTTTATGTGCATCAGGAGTCAACAACTAAATGCAGTCAACATGTAATCCTCTAATATTTTTGGATAATAACAAATCAACTTAAACCATTTTAAGGCTAGAGAAATACCTCAAGGGATTTTTTACAGTCACAATATCTATATGATGAATGTAAAATGTGATTAAAAACAGAGAATGTTAAATGCACAGCAAAACAAATATGCATTGTGAATGAAAGGTTAAATGAAATATAAATCAAATGAACACTCAGAGCAACACATTTGTGGTAAATTATGATTTATTACACATTTTAAATGTTTAGTTACCGTAAGTACCAACGAGCCATTTCAGTTGCGTTACAACTTTCACAACGTTTCAGGAGAATAACAATGGCAATGAACAGTCAGTATTTGTAAGCTTTACTGTTATATAATACATATTTAGCATGGTAATTCGAACTATATTGACAATGGTATGCCTAGGTTGTATAATTGTGTAGTTTTCCCTGGTGAACTTCGTGAGGTGGACATCTGACGGAAACTGACACCCGGAATCAGAAAGAATCACTGTACATACTCGTCTTTTATTGCCAAGAATTTGGTAGGGGTTTTTTTGGTTTGGTTTAATTTCTCAAGCTTTTTTGGTATTGTCTCACTATGTGCTTGAATGTCTTTTCCATAAACGTGAATCTTATTCAAAATTCGTGTTGTCCTTAGCTTTTAGAATGCAACAAAAACTACGAGCAATGCTTTTTTTAGCAACACTGCTGAATTACCTCTATTGATCCGATAAGGGCAGAAAATAACATGACTGTATATATAATTATATTTACCGGATATTGTACGTATCTGTACTTGTATTCTTCCTTCCTGTCACTCATTTTCCTTACTTCACACGATATCTCAGCATACAGTCTTCATTCACAGTTATGCAATAAATTGAAGTGTTTTAACCGGTAACGGTGAAACTTTTTTTCAATTCTGCCTTACCGTCGTTAGCCGCTGCAATTTATTGCTTCTAACACAAATTATCTTTCTCTTTCATAAAACTGATGATCTCAGGCCTGACCTCGTGGTACTGTATTTAAAAAAAAGTATTTGACCCAAAAGAAAGAAAAAGCATGAATGAACGTTGTGCGCATTGTGTATTAGTAATTAAATACATGAAGAGTCAATGTGCGCCCACGGGCTGGCACTTTTCAAATCACAGACGGATAACGCTTCGGCAACTGCCAATTAAATGCTTTTATACAACTAAAATGCGGTCTTCTTGTCAAAAATAACTGGGTAAAATAAATAAACTATTTGTAATTAGATACAATAGGTGAAAAAACCATTGGAACCGATAGGGAAAGAATTGGGCAAACAATACGGGTAAAAATCTGCTGATGAATACAATACTACAAGTGTAGACTGAAAATCAGAAGATTTTTACTCTCAACGCTACGCCACAAAGATTAAATCAATATTAGTGGCATAGCAGAGGAAGATATATATGAGGCCATATTAAATACGTATATTTATAGACATGCACATTATCCCACACAGGTAACTGTTAGCATGATTCAACTTCTATGCCAGGGTTAAACATTTCAGATAGGCTTCATGTTATTAATAATATTCTTTATAACTGCATCACTTACCTATCACCCTTTCAACGACCATTGTGATTGTAATCGTAAAATCCATACATGGATACGAATAGATATAAGGCTTCAAGAGAAATTTAATTATAAAATAATTTAAAATATGACGTTACTAATTGAATTCCTGTCGTGCCTTTGTTTTTGGATAAAACAGAAGGATTCATTTCTAAGAACTTCCATTATTCTAGCGATAAGACCCGGGATAGCACAAAAATACCCTCCATTGATTTAAGAATTGAAAATACATTGCTGCTCATGATGTACATGAACTCCAATAAAAGTGGAGAAAGATTAGGGTATTACATCTACCGGCGTATGCATATAGTGGAATGAAAAAATATGATTTGGCAAATATGAAAGAGAAATCCATGATGAGAAAACCACCTTTGTAAATTCCACAAACTTTCTTACGCTGGCACGACGCGCGTTTCACCACACTGTGGCATACCACATGAGTAAGTAGGTAAGTGATGCAGTTATAAAGAATATTATTAATAACATGAAGCCTATCTGAAATGTTTAACCCTGGCATAGAAGTTGAATCATGCTAACAGTTACCTGTGTGGGATAATGTGCATGTCTATAAATATACGTATTTAATATGGCCTCATATATATCTTCCTCTGCTATGCCACTAATATTGATTTAATCTTTGTGGCGTAGCGTTGAGAGTAAAAATCTTCTGATTTTCAGTCTACACTTGTAGTATTGTATTCATCAGCAGATTTTTACCCGTATTGTTTGCCCAATTCTTTCCCTATCGGCTCCAATGGTTTTTTCACCTATTCTATCTAATTACAAATAGTTTATTTATTTTACCCAGTTATTTTTGACAAGAAGACCGCATTTTAGTTGTATAAAAGCATTTAATTGGCAGTTGCCGAAGCGTTATCCGTCTGTGATTTGAAAAGTGCCAGCCCGTGGGCGCACATTGACTCTTCATGTATTTAATTACTAATATACAATGCGCACAACGTTCATTCATGCTTTTTCTTTCTTTTGGGTCAAATGCTTTTTTTTAAATACAGTACCTCAACTTTAGAACATAACTGCTTCTTTCCACGGCGAGTACCTCGTAGAATTTGAATCTTGAAACTCAAGTAGTTGGAGAAACTGAATTTGCGAAAATGATCACCTTATTTATTATTTATCAAATACTTCATTTTGTTTCACTACATTTAACTTGATTTATAAAATAAAACATTGGATTTCGTATGACTGATTTTGTAATTTGGTTTATCATTAGTTGTCAACAGTTTCTTCTTTTTGTATCTTCGGTGAAGTAGGTTTTAATTGATACATAAGCATGGCTGAATACATCCATTTCTACTATGTAATTTATTAGCTGGTCTTTCAACATATTTCGGAAAAAGAATAAATTTCCAATTTTTTTGATATGCTATTCGTTCTTTGAATACATTTCCTTTACCTGCTCATTCTTTTTTGCAATTTTCTGTCAATCTCATTTTTATCTGCTTCATGAACTTCCACATGGTGTTGCTCAGGAAAACACCCGTAACACAATCAGGATATAAATTATTCCCTCTGATTACTTTCTGAAAGCAAATGTTTTCCATGCCTGACTAATTGGACGATTACAATGAAAGAAAGTATAGAAATAATTCTATAAATCTTTCATGGTTAAGCATATTTCGGTAGCAACTTCGAAATAAGTTTGGAAATGAGCTTAGGTATATAGCTTTTTGGAGTTGACATAAGCATAATGATCACCTGCTTGTAGGATTGATGTGGTGATAAGGTCTTAGAAATTAATTTAGAGTAATAATTAAATTCAATGTAACCCTATTATTTCATTATCTATCTAAAATTTTCTCTGTCATCTACTCAAAAGAAGAATTGGCTGGGTGGGTTTGCTGTTACCTCTCCACACATTACCGAAATCGTTCATATTAGCAATATGCTTCTTAATGATGCAAGGATTTTCAAAGAAACCTAACAAACAGGTTTTATCTTTCGGTAGGTGCTGGCATTGGCAAAAGCAAAGGTAGAGTATATTTTAATTTTTTGTGTCCTGAAAATGCTTTTTTTATCGATGAGCTTTCTTTTGGGCATTTTTATCAGAAACGCTAAGTTTCATCGAGGTTGAAATAAAATTTAGCCTGTAATCTTCCGACTCCATCAGTCCTATTATTACTTCGCCCAATTTTCTGTAGCTTCGTTGTCATCAGTAACACACTATGTCTAAGAACACTATGGATACCGGTTTCATTCAAGAATATTCTAAACCATTATTTTTATATCTACAAACCTTCAACTATTTGCTACTGCTAGTGAATAGCAAGTCTGATCTTTCAAAAGTGAAAACAGCAAGAGCTTTTAAGCTGGCCATGTAATGAGATCCACTGGTTCCTTACAATGTTCTCAAAATTGTATTTTGAGAACATTGTAAGTCAGGTTAACACACTATCAATATGGGCTTGCTGTGATGTATTTATAATTGAGAACATAATTACGTACCACCTCACGCTATCGTTCGGGGAGACAAAAACGATGTTTTTTTTCTCAGCTAAAATATACTTTGGGTACATGCTTAGTTACTACTCATTATATTTCGCCATTGTTTCCGATGCAATATTTTACCGCATGATGGATTGGGTTAGAAATGGGTAGGTCATTAAAGAACGTGCTTTGAATGCCCCAGTAATGAATATTGATGAAAGGAGTCTACTTCGATGTTCTGGCCAAGTTGAGAGAATGGATGAAAGTCGAATAACGAAACATATGTAATCGTAGTATGAATTGTGGCTTTCGCGGGAGAGACTTCAAAATGCATGGCTGAATGCGGTGTAAGAGGCTCTGAAGTGGGGGATTATTAGGAGTATTAAGTACTAGGTAACAGGGAATCAGGGAATCAGGGAATAAGTATGTTAAGGATACGGTGTAATTGGGTTTTAAATAGAGAAGAAGGTGTATCATAAAGTAATTTCTTTATACTTGTTTTCTTGAAAAAATATACAAAACATATGAATACAAAACAGGCAAGAGAGTTTATCGAAACTTTTAAGTCAAATTGAAGAGTAAATAGTGAAATTTGAGATTGAGATGGTATTTTTCGTCAGAAGCCTCCTTTTCGTTTAAAATGATACCTCATTTATCACTGTAAGTGCAGGATTAACGGAGCATATACGGAATGACAGAAAACCACCTTTCTGTAATAATATATTTGATAGGAAAACGTCTATGAAGCAGTTAAAACAAAATATGAACGTAATATAAGCAAAATAGAATGCAAGTATAGGGGATAATGGAGATAGTTATTAAAATAGAGCCAGCTCTCTAGGTCTAGTAGCGATAACTAAGTACCTTGACTTTGCCTACCCCGAAAGGAAATGGTGTGATGGGTTTGTGGGTATGTTTCCTTTTCAGTGTTCTTTTCCTCGAAGAGTGTTTTGGCGCACTTTTCTCTGCAGAGTTTTAAAAAAATGCTTGTTTCTGGTGTTATAGAGGTCTTGAAATTTTTGTAGACAAACGTATCCATCCATATTGCTTAGTAAGATTAATTTTCGATTCTACTGTCATATTTCCTTTCGCAATTCCCGCTGATAAGCCACATATATTTCCTGAGGAGACTATTCTTCGTAGGTGACATCCGAAATTTTTCCGATGTGATATTCTAAATGTAGTTTACTCATGGTTGCTGTTTTCACATCCATTTTAATATTTACTTCTTTCTAAATGAAAAACTTCCATGAAACAATTTGGTTCGCATTTAAGGAATTGTCAGATTTGTCTCAATAATAAGTTTTTGTTTGTTAGGTAAGGGATAGGAGAAATTTTGGGATTAATTCAGCGCCGTCATAATTCTCCTCTAAACGAAAGATACGAAGGTGCCCTTGTAGTTACGTCTCGCCCTAATGAAATATTTAGACCACTCTTAGAGCACTGCAAATGGCACCTAATCAAAGATCGGAAATCCGCCTAGAAAACTCCTATATCGCCGGGATCTGAATCAAAATCGAATTAATATGTTATTTTCTAGCCTCCTCATCCAACATAACCATATTTATGGGCTATGCATCGCCTCTTACGTTCAAGACATTCACCTAATTCCTTGACGTGCATGAATCTCCGTTGCTTAGTATTTCAGTACTTCCACAGTCATACTTCCACTCTCTTGCAATCATTGCGTAGTATTTCTTTACACCTCACCACATCCTCTTTTTAAAATATCGGCCGAAGCAACGGTCTTTTCAATATGATAACGAGGATATAGAATCTATCATAAGATCGCCGTAGCGTTAATTCGTGGTGTACTGAGTTTGGGCTCAAATTTTACGATAGGAAATACTCCGCAGTTCATTTCTTATGAAAGAAACGCCGCATGTATTAATGGTAAACGTTTAGTCGCTAATTTCAAGGGACTAGTATATGACAAGTGAAGAATATCCCCGTGAAAAATTGAAAGAGGTTTACTACTTTCCTACAGCATGAACACATTTCAAGAATGCCGTATCAAGAACCTACACATAAAGTGATAATGCCCTAAATTGGAGAGAAATAGAAGGTATGTTTTTGTTATTTTAAGACTATAATGTAAGGGGAGAGCTATAAGTAAGATTTGTTAAATATAAAACCACTAGCGGAAGGTGCCTTCTGAAATTCAACGGGTGAGAAAAACATTGAACTTATTTTATAAGAAAATCACAAAGCTTGGAGAATACTGCTGGCGTGGTCATTTGAGGAGTTTGTATCCTATCTTGTACGTTGTGTTCGATGAAGTAGACATGCTGACCGTTTTTCAGGTGCACGGAGAGATGGTCCTCTTTCATGCACGGGAAACTCAAAAATGTGTGAATGTAAGTTAACTGCACTTTAACACCTTTCAAAATAAATAAACAACTCGCAATAACTCGTATAAATAACTCATTTATGATGTGTAAATTGGTCTAAAAACCATTCGCAAAGCAGACGGTTCCAATACGTGTAATATATGAGTATTAAACGATAATAAACAACTATGTGTTTGTTGTAGTAACATAGGCATTATTACCATTACTATTCGCTGCACCTAAGTATTCTGGCACATTTAATTAATTGTGCAGTATATTTAATTCCTTTGTGTGTATCATTTACTACGTAAGTGTTCTCTCATATACATACAATGCCTCTATGAGGACTACTATGAGAATAGACATCGAAGACTATACTTGTTGTAAATATGCATTGGAATTATCGATTACCCCACGAAGTAATCAATCATGGAGCCCTTGGGACTCTGGCCCCATCTTATACAGATTTTCTTTCTATGTGCTATCATGGGCCTGCAGGAAAACGTGATATTTAAATGCTGGAGGCGTGAATATCCTTTGAAAGTCAAATCTCTGGTTTTCAAGGAAATATGTTATTTTTGATTTCAGAGAAAAAGGTGAGATTTTTCAGCTAAAAACATGATATTCAGAAAAATATGAAGCGCAAAATAAAATCGAATGAAATAATAAGAAACATCATTTATTCAGCCATCAAATTGAAAACATTTCAATCCTTTATCTTGAGCGTAAGTAATTTTAAATAGCAAAAGGTTATGAGATGGTCGATATTTCATGTGAGGAAATTAAGGATTAAATAATATTTTTTTAAATTTGAAGTTAAAATTATACTGTTTCTCATGGGTGATGAATTATGAGTCACAGGTCTGCAGAACTCCGTGAAATAGGATTTTGATGACTCCAACTTTCAGTATCGGGTAGTGGTGGGAGTTGTCGCGAGAGTATTTCTGCATAGTAAGTGTCCCAAGTTTCCATCTTCTTTCTTGAAATCCAGCACGTCATGAAATGGTTGGTAGTTTATTTCTCCACGTCCATTGCAAACAAAATGGGAGGGACGGTAATGAGGGATGTTATTATCCAGATGCTGTTGAAGATTCTTTCCTTCGTTATGCTGGTAGAATTTTTCTTTCAACATGAAGTAGGAATGTTGTTGGCAGAATGTCACCACTACCAAATAATGTCACCAGGGAAGATGGCTACACGCTATCCAACACTTTGAAGCGGGTTTTCATAAAAACGGGAAATAACTTTCGGGGCGCAACCGATTGAAAGACGAGCTATATAAGGCGGCCAAAATGGATTGAATATCATTTCTGACATGAAAAAGTAACGTGGAATGCTCGCCAAACTGTCGTCTATGGAATGAACCAACGTAGAAGAACTCCCGGAAATCATTAATGCTAAAAAATACTCTGCCAAAGTTTTCAATTGAATATAACCAAAGGATTAAACAATTAAAACAATTATGCTATTTTAGACTCATGATAACAGATTTTTGCCATAGTTAAACTAAGAATTTCAAAGACAAAAGAACCCCTTCAATAAATGAGCAATCTTCACCCGCAAACATATTCACCTGACTGTAAGGGTTAAATTTGGAAAATAAATACCTCTGGAGTTCCTTGCTCTTTTGCGTGGAATGTTGAACATTAATAACGAGTGAGAGAGAGAGAGAACCCGTCTGGTAGAGGCTCGCATGCATTGAGGAGAATGTTGAATTCTTTTTCATTGGATGGAAGACGAACGTGGATGTTTTTGAAAGAATTAACAGAAGAGAACATTTCTGGTGAGAGAGAACGTGCTGGTGTAATACAAATTTAAATGGGGAGGTAAACCTTAGACGAAGCTAAAAGTCTCAGGATTTTAGGGAAAAATTCATTGAAATATAAACCTTAAAGATAAAAGGATTTTGTAACTCGGTGCCCAGGTTTTCGGTAGGAAGCAAGGCACTGGCACATATCACACACACACGGACTACAGGAGGGCGACACCAGAAAAACCCAAGCAAATATCAACCTAATGCCTTTATTTCAGTTATAATGTCATGTTCGTGGTCTTGAATTTGTATAATGATTATTAATGCAGCTTTTGGACGATTAATATACATTCACAACTCTAACCACGGTTTTATTTGAATCAATATTGTTGTTATACATTCATGGGACATAATGACTCTTACGATAATATTTAAGAATGGAAAACCTTCATCTTGCTAAAACTTCATAATATAGGAGAAAAGTTAGAGTAATTAGCAATTTATTTGAGTCGCACAATCACGGCACAGTGAAAGAATACAGCCCGCATTTCTCATTTGCATAGGCAGTGAGCATGCTTCTAGCACTACAATTTGCCCTTTTCATCATGCGTCAGACTGATCAACAAAAATTTGTATTGCTTCGTTGATCATACGAAGTAGTAAACAGCAGGGAAATATGTGCCTAAATCTATTACAACTTTTTAAGCATTGATATTTTTAAGCGCCGCAGTAGTTACAAAATTTCCATGTAACTGACATGCTATTTTGTCTGTGCCCTGGTTTCCCAGAGCAAATGAAAGCTGATGATTTTATGTTTCGTACTACATCATTAGTGCTTAGCAAAATGAAGGTTGTTCCTAACTTAATATAATCATTGAAGTTACTAAGTTCCATAAATGTGCATCATTTGAAAGCTTATGGATCTTAAAATCTTACTTTGTGACGCAAATCGAGATATTCTAAAATGTTCATAACACTGCAGTTGTATGAGTCCAGTTAATAACCCTCATAACTTATCACGCATTGTAACATGACATGCACTCACAGGAGTGAGCAATTTCCTAGGTTACAGATTAAAATATAATCCTTTAGATTAAGCACTGAACTTACTAAAATGTCTCAAAATATAGAGTGAGGATTCTGTGGTAGTGCAGAAAAGACAGATGGTGAGTCACATTTATGGTTGCGTAGGGTGAGAAAGACTGAGGCTGTCATGCGGAGCAAATATGGCAGTTGCATTTGTTTTGTTAAATTAATTATGGAAATGAAAATTTTTGAAAAATGAACAAAGGTTTTAGCATGGGGTTTTGCTGGTTTGCAGACACGACTCTGAAGGCTGGCTAGAAAAGGACTCAATCAATGCATTTTCCAAATTTGTATGCAGTTGCTTAAAAATACCATGCAAATACTTTGTAAGAATTTTCATCATAATTATACTTGCCATTGCCATAATAATCATGCTCATGAGCTGCGAGAATCTAGGAAAAAACTTTTCGCTTATTTTTCTTAACCAATGTTGACTTTTTTTGGAGCGGTGAAATCCATTTACAGACTGAGTTTCGTGCTCCGGTTACCGAACTACCGACTAAAACAACCCCATTTCCCTCGAGCACTATCACAGAACCGTTTGTCACATTACTTCGTACTAGCCCATGTTTCATTATTCCGCCGAGTAGGTCTTATCTTGTCTATATCAACCCATTTGGTCGAGACAGTCAAGGTCTGCCTCCTTTGCTATCAAAATGCTTTCTGCATATCTTGCCACCATGCCCCATTTTTTCTCTACTTCTAGCATTCTTTGCACGATTTATCAGGAGTTATTTGTAGTCCGATATCCGATGAAAGTTAAGTCCGCTGTAGGTCCCACTTATCGCATGAGAAGAAGGTATGGTTTGCGTTGTCAACTTTTCCCGGGCAGTGCAGGCATTCGTCCAACAGTGACGTGCTGAGTATGATCTGATGTATCCATGTCCGCTCAGCAGCTGGGTCACGAAGTAGCCAACCTCCCAGTGTTTCCTCCTTGTCCACGTTCGCACATTTCTGATGAGTCGCGCTGTCCATCTCCTCAAGCCCCTTGGTTCGACCTCCCAGGATTGCTACCATGTTGGCTAGTTTGTAATATTGTGTCATTATTGAGTAAATATATTTTGAAACTGATTGTAAGATAATTATTGATTACTATCATGCTTAGTTTTATACACGCAGGCACATGGTTAATAATTTATTTCACCTTCGTTGTCTAAGTAATATGAAGCTAGATTTATTTGCCGAAAATATTTAACAGCATAGAGAAGTCAACGAAAGTAAAAGTCGCCATGAGTTCAGTTCTGTGGATATTATAACTAAACGCGTTAGAGTAATCAAGAAAAGCATGAAGTTCGAGTCGAAATTTTTTGTGCTTTGGGGAAATAAAATGGGAAATAACCAGATGTACAATGACTCAAAAGTTTGAAAGTTCATGCCTAAGTACGAGTTATTTCTAATTATTTCTCGAGTGAAAATACATGACTATACCCTGTGCAAGAAAATATGTCAGGTTAGAAACCAAAATAGTTGAGTTGATGTGCTAGAACGACGCTAGGACGGAAAATGATAGATAATCTAATTTTAAAGAGATTTTTGAGGGATGTGGAAATATTTTAAGAATTACTTTGCAAAAGAAGCTTTCCGAATATCGACGAAAACATAAAGGTCAGGTATCAGAAAAAGTGTCACGCGCAAAGGGTTGAGTTCGTTAAAATACAAAGTACTATAGTGTATTTAAAGGACTGCCCGTAATCTTTTTTGATCGTGAAATTGAAAAATACAAGTAAAAGGACAATCGTAGAACCATTGAAGAAAAACGATAGGAGGAATTTTGGCGTAGGGGATAATAAACCTCTAACGTTCCAATTATTCCAAAGCATCTGTAGGAGTGCCATGTGGAATTTGTATGAAGTTATAAGTAGAGGTTTCAAAGCTGGCTTTAGTGACTTCTAAAAATATCTCGAAAAACACATGATTGATCACCTCCAAAACCTTCTTCCAAAAAAAAAACCATAAAAAATAATCCGAGATCTTTCTCATGGCATATCATCCCGCAAACCAGTATCTTTATGGCTTTTTTGCCCTTTTAACTCATTTTCAGCCAGCACAGAGAGCTGCAGAACTCACGATCACACGAAGTTACTTCTTTCAGGCCCGTTGTTGAATGAAACTCCGTAAGTGTGATGTATCTAACCCTTCAAAATATTCGTCTGCCTTCGCACCGTTTGAGTCGACGCTCGTAATGACGGCTTTTTGCTCACCATTTGAGAAGCTGAAACTCGGGGCATGAGAGTTTTATTTTAGAAAGTGATTTAGCTTTAATATTCTTTCGTAGAAGTGGTATTTTTGCTTGACGCCTCTGGTCATTTCGCACATACTGTCTGCCGCTTTCAGACAGGGGCACCAGCACTCAGACGAATCGGAGGATTACCACTCCAAACTCGAGCCGAGTCCAACGATGCTTATTTTAGGTGACTGATTGGGAACCGGCGTTTCCATCGTGGCAATCCGTTGCCCTTATTATTTCGTTCGAGAAAATTAAAAATAAATGTTTCTCCTCCGTACTCTTGGGCCACATGCTGAGACACACGTGGTTATTCGTGTGGTATCAGAAAGAAAGATTTTAGAGAGGGCAAGGTTAGAAATTGAAACACTCAAAACAAAAGAATTTTACATTCTCTCAAATGTAAACAAGGAAAGGATGTTATTTATTTTGAAACAGCATTCAAGAGTGTTAAGTAGTATATTTGGGAAATCCATTGAGGTGGTTACCCAATTTTGGAATAAAATTGACAAGAACAGTATGAAACTCCAGGCTTATCATAGATATTCACTCATAAGCATCCACATCTTCTGCTTGCATGTTCAAGTTCTGCATTACAACTTAAATTATTAGGTTTATTCCGCTAATCATTCCGCTAATCCGCATTTGGGAAAAATGCGGGTGTTCATTCTGACTACTAAAAGATTATTACACCTTTCTATGGACTGCATAGAAGAGCGTTTCAGTTGCTAGGTTAGTCATTACGTATTTTCTGCGTGAGTAGTTGGCAGAGATGCTTTCTTAAATCTAGTAACATTTCTTTGAACCATACCTTATTCGGTCAAATTTCGAATAGGTTTTGTTTCTGTCCACAAGTCGAATCTAAAAATCTAGAAAGTTGAGTGGCATGTAGAATTTAAAATAATCAGTAAGTTAGACGAGCACGTCGCCTTTCGTCCACCCCATACATAGAAAACGCGGCAACAAAATCTGAGGAAAATCAAATTCAAGAAATAAGGGAGTGATGAAAAATTAACATAGTCTGTTTCACAGGTGGAATTGCAATTTTAGAATAAAGTTACGATGAACTGTTAATCCCAGTGACCGTTATGGTACAATTAATTTATACAGTGAGTATTATATGTGGCTTAAAACAGACGAAATGTTTTGTCTGTGTAATTAACAGTACAACCAGAAAGTTGGCTGTAAGAACAATATTTAAATCAAGCGGAAAAATTAATTTATCATTCTAGCAATGTTACATGGGAGCACGACGGACTCCAATCGAAACATTAGTTAAACTGTAGAGGCACTCAAAAAAGCAGTCACTCAAAAAGGCTGGAATAAGATACGTCAAAACCATTGACCATGGCACTCTAGGGGTCGTTTTCATAATCTATGCTTTACATAAACCACCAGACAAGGTAGCCTTTATATTGGCATTGGGATAACTACGAGTTTACATATTTTGGTACTATAGGCTTTCAGTTACTTGACGTGAACATTATCGGTGGGAGATAATTTATGAGAGGTTAAACTGAGTAAATACTTAACCAGGAACTATGAAACCAGGCTTCTTTTTTTACTTTTAATGAAAAATACAATAAATGAGTCATAGGCTAGGACCGTCGAAAATGGTGATTTTAAAACACAACTTTTCTTTGAGAAATCGTGTCTGAAAAAAATAATGAAGGCCAGTTCAACAAATAAAATGCAAACTAAGGAAGTATTCAGAAGAGGAGAAGAGGAAATGTTCGTTTAGAATGTCATTTAGCTAAGAATAAACCATGTGAATTGGACATTTCTTAAAGTGTAATGGATTAGCTGGAAGTTTCATTGAAAAAAAGAATGAAAAGGGTGACCTCAAGAGAAGGACCAAAGGATAGGTGCATAGCCTACTACATAGTAGATGAACATGGACGTAAAAAAGAAGAATTATCAGGATGTAAAAGAATTAGTAATGAGTGAATATGATTGGAGGGCAGGGAGTAACCAATCCAGGGTTAATTTTGCATTTATGATTGTAACAATTATAATTAAGTTTAATTTAAAAATTCTAGGGAGGAATTTCAGTCACAATAAAAATATTTTCGGAGGTGAGGTTGAAAATAGTATTCAGGAAATATTTGGAAAAAAATAATTTCATTGGGGAATACTTTAATTTCCTCAAAATATCACTTATAGTCTCCTCATATTGACTATAAATAGTCATTTATTATCGCTACATTTTGCCTACATAATGTGGTTTTCATAATTGCAGAGTCAAAATAGAATTGAATACTAACGTGCCATGAATTTGGCATAGCAAATATTCGTGCCTGATTTTGTATATGTGTAACTTGATGTAAAATTTTCACGAAGTTGTTTTGTAAGGCCCTACTCAAAGAAATATATTATTTTAAGGATTGTTCGGTTTTTAACCCTAAGTGTAAATTTAGCAACTTTATTTAATTTAGCTCCTTAGATTGAGTTAATTTAAGGCTTCACTAAGCAATGAAGCAGCCAAGAACGTATGTTTCACCTTTATGCTTCCCTTTACCAATGTTCTAACTACATATATCTTTACGCTTTTAACATTCCAAGCACATGGGAATATATTTAAAGGAAAAACTGAATAAGTCTGTCATTTTACCAGAAACTTTTCTGATGATTATATTATTATGACAAAAATCCTACCTATGGTTAAAAAAAAATTTTAATTAACTTTCATAAAAACATGTGAAAACACTGAATGCTAATCTGAGGTTAATATTGTGTCAGGGAACAGAATAATCATCTTTCTGAGGCATATGTTAGAGGCATTGGATGAATCCAAGCCTTAAATATAACCCAGGGAGGAATTCAAATATACCTGGTCTTTCTTGTAATATCTGTAATTGAGTGTACATAAGCATCAAGTACCCGAGAAAAAAGTTTTATTGCCATGAGACTAGGAGGTAAGAGATTATTTTACCTTCCCTTTGTCAGTGTAGATGTGTTTGCCGATTACGTAGCCTTTTACAGTTCAACACTCGAAGATGGCTAAAGCCATCATGAAATATCATAAACCAGAACAATTGCTGAGTATGAGTTTCGTATACTTGCAGTGCCTTTTTAGATTCACATGGGTCAATAAACATTAACAATTTAAAAAACCGGAATGTAATCACGTTCAATAACAAGCTTCCTATGTAATTCAAACTAACAATAATAATAAGGTTAAACATTACAAATATATATTTTGGGAATGCGAGGTTTCGTTTATGATATTTTATTTTCATAGCTCCCCGTAGTAAATTGAAGTATATTCCCAAGAATAATGTTTGGTTTTAAGGGTTAAGTTTATGTTAGTGATGGAATTCTCAACCACAGATGTAGCGTGCAATCGTAAAATTAAATGTATTGTTCATCTTTATTAAACCATGAGAGGAAGTTTACTAGACTAATAGGGATATTCACTTACGTAACCCTATTTCCTTGAAAACCTACTTTAACTATGATTTAAAATTGTACTTAGTGCATTGCGGAAACGTGATTCGTTCAAATGGTTTTATTAAAACTCTGGTACGTTACCTATTAAGAGTATTCAGATTTAGGGGTGCAAGATTTAAACAATTAAAATAGCTCAAATATCCAATTGAAAACGAAATAGGGTGAAGTGAGGTTATTATAAAATGAATGACACATTGTAATTATTTCTGTGTATTTGTTTTCAAGCATATTAGCATTTATGCAAAATATTGTAAATAATGTATAAATCAAATGAACACATTCAACACCTTCTGAGAAAATAAAATGCCTATAACACAGAAAATGAACTATGAATTTCATATTTTTTAATCTTTCCATTAACTTCAGCGGCATTCTCTTTATGCTGCCAGAAGGCACTTCATACTTATCCAACCAATAAGTCTGCGCTTACTGTAAATCAGTATGAGTGAAAACATGAAATCACTTGCTTTGGTGAAAATCACTCCGATCACATTAATTTAAATTTTCCAAATTTTTAGACTTACTACAAATAACCAATAGCTACACCTAAGACGCAACTATTTCTACCTGGTATCTCTGTATAGCAGTATATTATACTTTCGTGCAATTTCAAAGAAATATTGTACTTAGCAGAATACCGCATTTATAATTGAGATGCCTATTACCCGCTAATAATATCAATCAGTAATTAAAGAAATCGAGTTTGGTTTGAGCCGTTAACCGTGTCCTCAATCTCTATTAAATGACCGTACGGTGTGAGTGAGCAAAACTAGACCTTGGTCGTGTGATTGAGTTTCATTTAAGTTAGCATGGATTGAATAATGAAAGGTGAAATCAGAAGTCAGCAATCAGGTGGATTGGATCTCTTTACTCCACTCTTTTTGTAGTCAGCTTCTTTGCTCCGTTACAATTCATAATTTTAACATCCTTGACGTCTTATTACCCAATATTTGTGCTATCCTTAGTCTTAATGAGTCACTTTGCGTCTGTTTCTCCTTTCAGTATTGTTTTCAACAGTTTCAAAATGCTTCCTATTAGCTTGATTTTTGATCTTGCCCACTTGATCCCCAGCATTCCTGTTAGGATTACATTTCCATTATTTCCAATTGTCATTGTTCCGCTTCTGTTAACGTGAAATATAGACATTACGAGCTTCACTACCATTCTAAAGCATTATCCTCTCTCATATTTCAGTGATGGACTTCCTTGTTTTCAAATTTGTGATATGAGCTGTTAGTAGACTCTTCATTTGGTAATATGTCACCTTGTCTTGCGCTAGTCTGACCGCTATAATATTTCTTGCTTCTACCATCATTGTTGGCCCCGCTTTCCCGATAGCAAAATTAGCACGATCCAGTCTTTCCTGCCCAATCCTGTCTACGACTTTTTCGACTTTATTTCATGAACAAACCATTGTCATTAATTTTTCTTCAAGTTTGCATGTATTTCAACGATCTTGCAAATTCTTCCATATTTTCTTCCAAATTTTCTGTCTTCAAAAAAGGATGCATGCAGCTTTTTTACGATTCCCAGGTCATTATTTCTTCTATATTGAGATTTTTCACGGGGTTATTTTGTGACAATAGCGTAATGATGGTATTATACTAATGGAAAGTGAACAGCGCACTAGTCCGTGGGTTGAAATTTGAAAGAGGTGATATTAGAAAAATAGCATTTGGAATATTTGTGATTATTACTCGAGTCTCTCAATTCATTACTTCAGCATGTGATGCAAAATACTATAATTTTTGACAACCTACTCTTCTTCATGGACCTCAAACGTTTTATCGTTTACTTTAACCACTGGTAACAGAGAATGTAACAGGCAGTTACACAGCTAAAGCTGCTCTACAACTTAAGTAGCTGCTTATTTGTGTTGTGCATCACCGAAAATGTAATGTTGTTTATATTAAAAGGAGCACAGTGCGTTTAAGCTTTTCAAATTCTAAGAAAACTATCCAAAGTATATTTTAACTCCTTTGAGTAGCATTTATCCGAGTGGCTACCTTTGCCGATGGTCTTCCGACCTTATCCTGCTTACATTGATATTCACGGAAATGGTGGCTCATTAATATTTTCAGTCCCCTGTTCACGAATTTTATTATCGTTATAGCTATTAAATACATATATGTTAACCTAACGTAATTTAGTCAAATTCACAGTGAAATAATCCCAATTCTGGAAGATAATATGTTCAATGTGAATGCACTCAATTGTCTAATCACTAGCAGGTGATAAAATCAATGTTACTGTGTGGTCAGTAACGCAGTTTTCAAACATTTACCTTACGTATTTTCAACGGAGGTTAAACATATTAGCGATTTCAACCTTAGTAGCAAGACCCTGAGCTACGTAACGTGCAAGTAAAGCCGGTCAATGTCGGAGAGAAGCAGGCTTGAGAGTGAACCTTTGGCGCGAAAGAGAGTCGAACCTGGATATGCGACAGCTGTGGGAGCAGCCATCTGGAAACTGGAAGTGCCTGGCTTCGAACCCCGGTTCCGGCAAGGGCTCCCTTATATTTCTGTTCCTCTTTTCCGGCTTGACTTGTCCGCATGATCTGGTGCGTTATTACCCATCACCCATGAAGTAGTATTAGCTAGAGCTTTATGAGTTAAGTAGAAGTTGAGTCTTTTTCAATACTATATTCATAGCATTAATATATTTTAATTGACTCTAGGCTTTACCTTATCAGATATATAGGCAAAATAAAGAAGATGGCACATGTGGATCGAATAATAATTGTGTGTTGAAAGTATAATGTATAGAATTGAATATTATGGATAATAAAAGGCATTTTATTGATAAATTCATACCTTCCTGCCAATGCTCATTAGCTCCTTTTTGAAGCACAAATGAAATACAGACGACTTATAAGTCCATTTTTTACAATTCAAGAATTTAAAAAGCCTGAAACTAACATTTCGCTTTGAAATAAACTGAACGTCTTGAGTTTTGGGGAGCAAAATAATTGTAACGTTAAAAACAAACATAACTTTATGAACGAAATTAATCAAAATGTTGAGACGAGTTCTCATGAACGTGTTGATTACTTTGCGTTTTTAATAAATCAATGGGTCTCAGTAATTATCATGGCAAACAATTAAACGTGTATATATTTAAAAATTACTCCCCCGTATGACCCACAGTTAAGTCAATGTAGAGATCTAACGTTAGACGACGAGCTATTCTTTGGGACATTTATTTTTGTTGCAGGAATGCCAAGAAAAAGTTCGGAAGACCACTCCAGGGTGTAGATCAAATTCGTAAAGGACCAGGAGTGTTAATTATCACATCTATATTTATCCGTTAATGCGATACATTTTGCTCAAGATTAGAATTTTAAAATATAAAAAAGACTAGAAATTTAAAACATTTAATATGCAACCATTTTAAAGTTACATACTTCGAAGGTACCAGCAGACGTTATCACTTACTGATGCAGTAAAAAGAGTTTAGTTAATGCAATTCCGTCCAAAGTTTCGCTGCAAAGGAAGAAACGACTAAAAATACATCTCTATTTGGAAGGAACACCTGTGACACACGTTAAATTTACCAAATTGATGTTTCTGTAGCTTCTAGGGTAGTTTCTGTACCTTTTCAATAGTGTCCATTACCTTCGAACATTACTTGTCCGAATTATTTATTATTCTTCATATCATACCTATGAGAAATATATTTAAAAATTTAGATGTAACATAGATCGTCATCGGCAGTATTTGATTCATTCTGCTGATAAATTTGGAATAGAAGATGAGCCTTATTGTATAACTAGTTAAGGTGTCCGTTGATAACCAACGGTAAGGAAAAAATCAACACTACGCGCAACTGCGTACTACGTCAAATATTTCGATGAAATTTACTAAAACTGTTACCATTTAATTGCAAAAATAATATTTCGAGTTATCGTTTAAAATATTATCATTTACAATGATTGTAATAAATCATCTTATTTAGTTCAAGTAAGTTAATGGTTATTCACGGTATCTTGTCTTAAACAATGAGGATTGTCGCTAAAGGGACGTTGACTCAAATACGCAAAAATATTGCGAAAAATCGTTGCGTTTTTGCAAATATTTCGGAATTTAGACCGGAATACAAAATTCGATTGAAGAAATAAGAATCTTTATTTTATTTCCATTCTATTGGTATCTTTTTCAATAACAGAGGACCACTATTTCTAATTTTTTGCAAATAAAAAAATGTCTGCAGCCAAATAAAGATTCAGCTTCACGGGTGTTTTTTGTGTGAAAGTTACTGACATTACGTATATACACATCTGTGATTATTATAGTAGATATGAAGACTTCACCTCAGAGGAAGTCACGTGTGAAATCCTATAATAGAGGATTTGTTCTCCAAGCAAAATATTATTTTTCACGTTTTTCTTCCATTATTATGTAGATATGTATTAGTGCTTCAGCTAATAGTGTAAAGCATTCTGGTAACATTAAGCATTCTTTCATACTACTCGCGTCTCTATGAGTGGCACGGAGTATACCCCGTTTCGGCTGATATAAAATCTGTAGTGGTGTAGTGTTACATCAACGAAGCATATCCATTTATTTCAAATGAATATTTTAACATCTTAATTAAAAATTGTTAAACAGCTTGCAGTAATACCAAACCGCCGTTATAAACAATATTTTTGTACGTAGATCATATTTAATAGATGCAAAAAGTAATATGCAACGCGCAACGATTAAGCACTGTACCCCTCTTGAAAATTAAGTCTATATCTAATTGTTTCAGTAGCATCTCTTCCACATTCTTCAACTAAGTCAGCAAAAACTTTGAATAGCATGACAAGCAAATCAGCCAGTTATCAGAGGACATTTAGCATGCGAGTAAAAAAACATATAAACTCAAGCCGCGGTTTCAGATAAATGTGATTTTTTTTTCATTATGAGGTATTGGGTAGTATTTTTTACTATAGTCCCGAATAATTGAAGAATACTCATTATTGGCTCTTTGTTTTATAAAAAGTATTAATGGTGATAAATTAATATGTAATAGCTTCAGTACCTCATGTCTTTATGAAAAAATATGGAACTTACAAGAAGTATTTATGAATGCAACGTCCATCCTTATGGTATAGAACATCTCATCTCTGGTCAGCTTGATGCATATTACTACTGACGATATTATTACTTTGCATTTGTGATGGATTAAAATCCCTACAAGTTTATTTACTTTATTTTTAACTTGGTTTGTAAAAATTATTTTTTAAGTAAATATTATTTACGGAAGGACTTTTTTAAATAATTGTTCTTTATTAGTCCTAGCATTTTTCCACTAAAATAAAACCAAACTATTTTGAGAGAGTTATGTGGAGTGTTCATCCAATGAATCCACTTAACTTGCTATACACAAGCAAATTTGTCGTTAACTTTAATTCGTTGCACAATGCTTTACCTAATTATATACTACATATTTTTCATAATTTATGGAAAGCTTATTGGGTAAAGATTTTCTGTGAGATTTAAAATATAAAACAAGCTTTCGTTCAGAATCCGTGAGGTACTCCATATTTTCTCACCTCTTATAATTCTCGGCATATATACAGTTCTATTGACGCTGTATTTCTGCTAGCGTGTTATCTTATAAATCTTCTTAAGGCATAATACAAATTTGAATTATAATTGCATTTGATTTCCTTCATATTTAAAACAATGTGCAAGGAAACTTGCAGTTGGAAATTCAATAATAATGGGTACTCCACCACATAAGAATAAGCTGAACACCTAGCGAGAATTAAACTTTTTACAGTATTTCAATGAGATAAATGCCGTGCTAGTACTACTTTTGTTCCATATACCGTTTTTTCATGACCGGTAAATAACACCCAAATAAGTTAACCCGAGAAAAAGCCCGCAGGGAAAGCGCTTTTCTCTTAGTTTTTCGTCATGCAAGCAACAGTTTTGCAAAGTTACTCTCAAGAGGTAGCCGATCCAAGATTTCGAGCTGATGGGATTGTAAGAAGTAGTTGTAGGCCCGACTGACAGAGAAGAATCTCTAACTGGAAGCAGATTCAGGCGCAGGATTGCCATAATAGTAAGATTTTTTTACAAATGTTTCGTCATCTCTTAAAAATCGGTCACTAGAATGTAAAAATAAGGATATCCTATACTAATGTATAAAAATCTAATGGTGTCTGCCTGTATTTCTGACACACAATCACGCAAAAACGTATGAACTGATTACTTTGAAATGTGGATACTGAAGTGCACAGGGACGGATATAAGCTATATTTAAATTTCCTCAGGTACCCAAAGGCTACTTAACGGGCCCCTAGATTTTACTTCCCTAATAAATGTATTGGAATTAGTGCAGAAATTGATTTTCTTTGCGTTTTTAAAAAACTTGCACTCGTGATACGGGGTTGAAATTTCCCTAACTTCGGTGAGATTTCTTTGGGGGTATTTTTTTACTCCAACCTCTCCATGTGCATTGAATGACTTTTACAAAGTATCTTCATTTAGCTCGTCACACATATTCTTATGAATAGGGCCAATCGGTATGCATAGTATATCGCTTACTACGTAGAACGTTTCACGCTGCTGGAGTTCTACGTTCTACACCTATTAAACCTTAATACAGTCCTACAGGGAATTCCAATGGGCTCTAAGTCCCCAAGTAAATGCTTTGTATTTAGCCTCGAAATGAATGAAGTAATGAGCTGTTTACCTTAAATGTTTTAGCCTAGGTTCATTATACTTATTTCAAATAAAAATGCAAATATTGTATCTATTGGTACTGGAAAACAATCTCGCTCAAACTCACTTAAGGGAAAATAGTATGCTCGAAGTTTATGGGGATGTCCCCTCTCCCCCATTGCGAAACTGGAATAAATTTTTAGTTTTACTATTTTAAGAATTAACAATTACGGTGAAATATATCTTAATAGGTACTATATATCACTAAGCGACAAAAAGGATAATTTAAGCTTAGTAAAAAACTAAGATGATAAATGAGAAGTCAGTTTCTCTGGTGTTTGAATAGACTTACTATATTATTGCATACTCTTATCGCTACCGTTGAGAATCAATGGACATATCTGCCAGTAATGAATATGGTACATTAGTTTTGGAATTAATTAAAAGGTTAAGTATTAAGGTAAGGATGTAGTACCTTCAGTGGCACTTTCTAGTTAAAACTTCGAACTCGATCAGGATTTTTTCAATTTTTTTTATCATTTCGATTCGTATAAAAATTAGAAGTGAAATATAAATAGCCTCTTTGTCATAAAGCAAATTAAGTAATTTCATATTTTTATTTAATAAAAGCATACATAAATGAATGGTCTTGCTCTCCTTGTCAGTCACAAAATTTATACTTTCATTTAACACCGTGAGTTGTATAAAGACTGCTTAGGCCTCGAAGTAGGCATAAGTAACTCACCACGATTTCTTATTTTAAAGATTACTGCCCTTTGAAAACTATATACTAAGCATGCATGCTCTAATTCATAAGACAGTCAGCTTAAAAACGTTTACTAATCAGTTGGCATTGTTTATAATAAGAACCTTAGATCCTGCACTAAAGTTATGAAATAAAATAAAAATCTGAGTAATGGAGATTTGCATTGACAATTCTTGCCAAAATGTTATTAGTTGTACATTCTTCAAGCAAGAATAGCTGCTCAATAACCTAAATGACATTTTCTTTCTGCACGCGTTGTTATAATGAATATGAACATGAATTTGTTCAAATCTCCAAAGTAAAAATCAACATTTTACATGCAGCGAGTAAAAAGGAATTACAATTTCTTTACAACAAGATATATTACAATTTTTATTTTATGTATCTGAATGATTCTCCATATGTTATATACATATTTTCAGTTATCACGGAGATGAGAATTTTCATTGCTTTTGTTAGTAAGGTCGAGTAAGTAATGTCTGTTACTTTAAAATGCTAGCTAGATATTCCATATTTAACTCTGCTGAAATTAAAAAAAGTACAATGGATTTGAATGTTTAATTTAATGTGAAGTAGCATGTGGAATTCCATGACCGTACATTCACTGAAAGAATTCCTCGGGCAATTTCCATTTTAACTTGAAATTTATTTAACTGAATTCCGAAGTCTCAATTTTATTTTTGATGGAATATTTTTTGCAAAGCATCGGCCCCGGCTGGTTTTTTTTCAGCAAGTTATTCGGCGCAAAAGCTCCGAGCTGCAGTAATTATTTCCTATGACACGTGAATCTTTTTTTTTAACCTGTCCTTTTTTTATATCTCCCCTCCCCCCTTCACTCCCATGTTCCCGCCAATATGTGCGCTCGGCTGATTCGATATATTTTTTTAATCTCCCTACCTCTCTCTCTCTTTTACACGTCCCTTCCATTTTGTAATTCATTTAAATGTTTACGACATTGTTAAAAATGCATGAAAATGTGAGCCCCGTAACTTTTCGAATATTTCTGTGGCCGCTCCACTCGACTACGCTATCATGCATCAATGTCCGAACACCCTTGTCCGATCTCTCGCCTCCCACCAACCCTTCATAACGTGCCTCCTGCCCCCAGCACCCCCTCCGCCCCCCTGCTCTATTTCCCCACCCCCGCGAGTTCATTTCCTCCCCACGCGCCCGCTTCACCTTCCCGCTCCTCTCTTTCCAATCCCTCACCACGGCACCCATCTCCCGCACCTCGCCGCTCCCTGAACCGCGCTCCTGTCACACGCTCCCACACGTACAAACACACCCACACGATCACGCTGGCAAACCTCTCCAATTCAACCGCATGATGCATTCTGGTCAGTCCGAGTGAGAGACTATCGCAATGTCATCCTTTTCGACGCTTCGCGAGCCGCGCGGTAGCAGCGCGGAGGGGGGTTTTCGCAGCTCTCACCGGTCGGGTTGCTCAGCTACCTGCTCGCGGGGCGAAGTAGAGGAGGTTTCAGCTCGGATGCCTACGGCGAGAATCACAATCGTAGCTTAACACTCCTGATTAGAGTGAAATGGAGGCGGGCGTGGTGGAGTGAAACGGTGACAGATGAGGATTCCCCAAGCGGCGACAGAGAGAGAGGAAGGAAACCATCGCGAGGCAGTGCGTGACTCTAATTTTAACATCTTGAGACGTTTCATAAGATTGCCACGCACATGCTTTGTCCTACATGCTTAAAGGTCTCTAGGTTTTCTCGGCCCTGGTGGATTTGAGCGGGGTAAAGTCCTCGCTTGCTAATCCAAGGTTGACGGGTTCGAGTCCCACCCGGGTCGGTTTTTCACTTGCCCAGGGCATGGGTGTTTCTTTCACGTTCTGATGGTTCGGACCCTGAGAAACCTGTTGGCAAGCCAATGGCTTATCGGGATCTCAGGGCCATACGGACCACCAGAATCGTCAGAGAGAGCAAAAGAAAAAAACATCGATTGTAATTTTTACGGGTTTCACTGTCTGTTATATCGTTACAGACCAACGTTTCAACGGTTGGCACATAATTACCCTAATTCCTAACAATACTCACAACCCTTTAGGACACCCAATAAAACAATATTATAGCTAAAAGGCTGTTTGGTACACGAGGTAATTTTAAGGTAGTTTGAGAGAAAAATCACTTCACCTAGAATTTGATGAATTTGGTCTCATTTTAAAGAAAAACTCTCATCTTTCCAATGATATCAAAATATCAACCCCTTGCCAAACTACTTTTCGAGTAATTTGCCTAAAAATATAAGCTGTTTTACATGGGATAGATTACGACTGTGAGCTCCATAGGGAGAATATTTAAAAAATTAGGAACTTCTAGCACCTAGATTTCGTCAAAAAGCTAACGGTGTATAGTTTGCATGTTTTCTCAACTATTTATAAAAAATTATCTGTTACTCACCACAGTTACTTTTACATAATCGCAAAAAAGCTTGTTTTGAAGAAATTTCAGCCGTACGGTGGGAAAAAATGAGTCAAGTCAGAGACTTATGTAACTTTATTTATTTAATTACTGAGAATGTTGGTAATATATAACTATATTTTTTCGCCATTAATATTACAATATTTATTTCATACTTCTTACAGTCACTGAAATCAAAAAATAAAATTTGAATATGGTGTCCATTATGACTAGTGAACAATCTCGCTCAAACCACCTTTTGTGCAGTTTAATGTACAGGCTTTGCGAGATCCCAGGCTTCGAATAATGACATATTTTCTTACACCTCCTTTGTGCATTCGTTTAATAGTTTTAGGCCATTAGTATAAAACGTAAGAATACTCCAACATGTATTATTTTTTTCTACTGGTCGTAGTTTTTAGGGTAAGCCCCTGACAGCTTAAAACATTTGTGTGGGTGCGTTGAGTGGAAGTTAAGGTAAATTTGGGGAATGGGAGATGATTCGACGGAATCCTGTCGTCGGTAACGAAGTACTCTCCTTAAAAGCTGCTGCAATGTCTACAGTTAACGTCCCGATGGACGGAAAACTTCGATCGAAGTTCTCTCTGCATGGTACCCATGAAGGGATCAAGATTTGACTGAATAACCTACAATGCTTTCAGGATTCGAACCTGGACCCTTGAAATAAGGAGCCAGTCCTCAAGCTGCCATACCAACCGGAATCTTGAGTCATCTTCGTGAATCCAACGCTTACACATCTGAATCTACCCCTCTCTTCTTCCAGCTGCCAAAAGTGCAATTTGAATCTTTTGTAATCACGGGACTCATACCCCTGCCCAAATCTATAAATCATATCGGGATGTATGATCGGGTACCGTGCGATTGGAAAAGGGTGGAGGTAGGGGGAGATCTCAGGTGGCCTGCTCGCCAAACCGGTAGAATTCCAATAGAGCGTTGAGATCTCCGAAACCAACTTTCTTCATGGTTGAACGTCACTGAGCACTGACGGGTATTGCAGATCATTGTTTACTCTTCATTGTCTGCGTTAGCCATGACAAATTTATTGCAAGCTACTAGGCATTGTTACAATTTTCATTCGTAGTTAAGATATTCGTTCTTTTTTTCAACTGTCATGGGCTTATATTTAACGAGGAAATGAGTATCAAGCCAGGACTGAAGTTAAATAGTTACCAATTTATTTTACGGTCATCTTCGCTCAGTTATCACTATTTGTTTCATACAAAATTTTAACTTTTATACCAAAAGAATTATATCAGCCAAATAAAGTAATAGGAACATAGTTTTTACACATGTCTGATCATTTTCTTATTTTATTTGGAGATATAAATTGATAAAATATACGCCAATATGATACTCATAATGTAGAAATGTAACCTTAGGTATCCAATATTTCATTACCGTGCGAAGCAGAAAGTATAGCCTAATATAGTACTGATTTTCAAATGAAGCCAGTAGGTAAAGCACCGTTTTCTCGAGTCATTGTATATACCAAGCTTACAGACTTGCATCGGCAACTATGGATGAGTAATCCGGCAGCAATATAATGCATCCGCACGAGATGGTGCAGTCCGTCTCGTCAACTCACCCCTCCGGGATTCGAACCTGAATTTCCGGCGTCCGAGGCCGAATGCCCACCCCATTGCCAACTCGGCTGAACCACGCTGTTAAAGTCGAAGCAGATTCAAGTCCTTGCAGTTTGTATCATTCTTAAGCATGCTTGTGGAAGTCTGAAGGTTTTAAGGTCAAGGATTTCTGTGGATTAGCGTTCAAAGTGTAGGTATTTGCTAGCGCTCGAGTTAAGGGCGAGGATATCGGCGACGAAGGCCCAGACACTTTTCCGCATTAGGAAAGGTAACCAAGGAAAACAATTTTCCCACGTATTGACCTAATGTTATTGCATTTCAGATTCATTCAATCAACAAATTTAAATATTTGCTGGCAAAGTAGTCATTAAAATTATTTACTAAATTCGTTCCGAAATGAGTCAGTTCGTATAGTCTCTCGTAGCAATCAACCCAACTCAATGCATATATTATACCCAGTTTATTTTAATACTTTGAACCTAAGACTCTCCCAAAGTTCCGAAGACTAGTGCCACAAAGGTATGCCCTAAAGTTAGGTTGTGTGTACGACACAATTCTACTGTCAAAAATGTATTTAAATATTTATTTCAGAAGGAAAGTGAAACTAAATTATTACTTTATAAATTGCGGAGAACATAGTGTGCTTCAGTATTAATTCAACAAATTTATGCCGCATGGTTAAAGTCAAGTTCAATGCTCAAGATAGTATCACATGTCCTCCATTGCAAAAATACGAGGGTGAGGTGAAAAGTTCTCGGCCTTACACAGAGATGGCAATAGTAACAATGAAATTATGTTTTTTATGTTTGTACACGTTTCCCAATTATGTAATTCAAATTTCAACTTGAGCTGCCTCATAGTATTGTTGACAAGAATTTTGAAGTAGACGTGTTGTGTATGTATTGGTCAAATAGATAAAATGGAGTATCGTGCTGTCATAAAACTATTCGTTTTGGACAGTTTATCGCCAACGGAAATTCGTGCAAATTTGGTGAAGGCCTGCTTCTTAATTTTCGACAGTTAAGAATTGGGTGGCAGAATTTAAACGTGTCTGAACTTCTCTTGAAGACTAACCGTGTGAAGGACGTCCCAAAATTGTAACCACAAATGCAAACATCGAGAAAGTGCACATTATGATATCGGCGATTAAAGATGTGTGAAATAGCTGATGCCATAGGCATAACAGAATAATTGTACGGTACATTTTTCATGAAGAATTAAATATGAAAAAGCTTTGTGCATGTTGAGTACCGCATTTGTTAAATGCTGACCGAAAGCAAGTGCGTAAACAAATTTCTCAGCAATGTTTGGACCGTTTTCAAAAGAATCGAAATTATGTTGTGCGCTGATTTATTACTTTCAATGAGACGTAGGTCCACCAATACATGCCAGAAACTAAATAGCCATCGAAGCAGTGGGTGGAAGCCGGCGGACCTGCCCCAAAAAAGGTGAAGTCGATTTTATCTGCCGGAAAGGTGATGGCCAGTGTTTTCTGGAATGCAAAAGGGATACTTCTAATTGATTTACTTGCAAAATGTAAAACAATAAGTGACGAATACTACGCAAGTCTTCCGGACCAACTGGATGAGAAAATACGCGAGAAGAGGCCTGGGTTGCAAAAGAAGAAAATAATCTTTCCCCAGGACAATGCACCTGCCCACAAAGTTGCTTTGGAAATGGGAAGAGTGAGGGATTTGAAGTACAAATTATTGGAAAATTCATCCTATTCACCAGATTTGGCACCCTCTGACTTTCACATATTCCCACATTTAAAAAATTTGTGGCTTTTTTTTGGCAAAAAAGTTTTGAGTCCAATGAAGATGTTATAGAAGCCGCAGATGCTTATTTTGCAGACCTACCAGAATTGCACTTTCGTCACGGAATCTACTCATTTAAAAAACGTTAGACAAAGTGAATTGACATAAAGTGGGACTATGTAGAAAAATAAATGCAGTTTTGACATAAAAATTACAGTATTTCACTGCCAGGCCGGGAACTTTTCGCCTCGCCCTCGTATAGCCGTATCATGCTTCAAGGTTGGAGAGGGAACTATACTTTACCTCAAAAATATGTAGTTCAAAGCATATTTTCCAAGAAACGGGAGCCATATAAAATTACTTGAGCTCATATTTCTGCAAACCATGTTTAGGGAATTTGTGCTTGGCCTATAATTTTTCCAGTCAGCCCCCTGTGGTGAGCTGGAACGTTCAACTCAAAGTTATATGGACAGATCAATTTTTCAAACAACGTAATCATGAGAATGACGTTACGATGGAAGTGTGATATGAATATACTTCATTTAATGTTATTTTTTACTAATAGTGCGTTCTACTAGTGCGTGAATAAAGAAGGTCATCCGCATAATTAAATATTATGTTTTTGTATCGCACTATTGTCTCTCGAATACATCAAATATCAAATCCTTGACTTGAGGTTTACTTGACAAGGTTTGAAGAATCTTGGGAATCCTGTAGAGTGATTTCAAAGAATTAAACAGAGAATGAAATGTTCTGATTCTACATTATTATAAATATAAAGCTCAGTTCAATTTCAAGTCAATATTTATTTCCTCATATTCTACTGCTATAATTCCTGTAGTTGGAATTTACAGCATTAAAATAATTATAACATTTTATTCTCTAGATTGAAAATATTCTTAACGTTTCAAAAATAATTTGGAAAGATCAATATGCACCGAAACGCTTAAGATAAGGCTTTGCAAGAGTCTATCTTTAGGCTTAAAAAACAGTTATAATGACGTAAATATGCATTCGGCACTTGATTGACAGCAGTCCATTTTAATGTGCTGAGGACACATTAAAAATATCCTAATGACTGGTGAATAATGACTGCCCTCGTTAAATTATTAATAAAATATGTGATTGCACAATAATTTATAATTCGACCTTTCTGCGGATATGGCATTAAGTTTGAACGTAGGTATTCCAAGCTAGTGTTATGAAATTATTTATAAAGAATAATATGATATTGTAACCTTTGTAAATGTTTATTCAATCTTATAATTCATATACATTTATATATTATTCCAACTTTTCTCATCATCTTCGACTTTTAATTCTATTGTAATATGGTCAGAAAGTCTTTATAGGCCCTTTTTATTAAGTTATGGATTTTTTAATGGGTTCGCTAAATATAAATACGCTCGCCAAACACAGATCTTGTCATTTCTCATTTCCATTTCCTTGGGTAGTGAACCTGCTAGGATATGTGAAATAGCAAAATATAAATGCTATGAGCCATTTGAAATAGTGTATTGCAAAGGAAATAATATGTCAATCTCACATCTCCGCAGTGCAATTTTGAATCAGAAAAGGCACTTTTCGGGTGAATAGCACACTGTTTGCTATGCTTTTCAACGCTGACTTTGGATATACTTTTTAACGCGATGACTTTGGATTAGTAATTAAAAATAATATCAAAAGAAAAAAATGGACTAAGTATAACCTTCGATCGCTTACTTTTTCAGGAAGCTAATTTACATTTATTTAGTCCAAATTAATACTATGTTCTCAGAATATATGTCACAGTCAGAGATGTAAAAAGTATCCTGGTGAATAGGAGAAGAGGTGCAACGGTTTTAAATTAGTTTTGCTGTCCCTAATTCTATCTTTATTCTTTAGCTCTTAAAAGTAAGGAGTCAAAAGCAGGTTAAAAATAGTTCATGTTGCAGGTTTTAGGTTTGCTAAGCTGACCCGTGCGTCACAATGTTGGTGATAGAATAGCTTCACCCACTTTCTTGTTATAAAAGGAGTAGTTTTCTTGAAAATGTTTTCCATTGCTTGCATTGTACATTAATTGTAACTTCTCTTTTACCGAGAAGAATTCAAAAAACGGTCGAATTTTAGTGGCAATATCAGATCGAGTGAACCTTTCAGTTCCTCTCTTCATAAATTAAAAATTATATGAATCGCAGAAGCAGGCCTGGATTTGGCTTCAAGAGCTGGATCTAAAAACAATGATTCGCAAAAATTTATTAGAGTAAATTATATTGCATAATTTATATTGGCAACAATATTACACAAAAGCAACTGCTAATAGCAGAGCACCGTATATATACAGCCACATAAATCTTGCTTAGCCTTGCTCATTGTTTTTAGATATATGGATCATCTTTTGTGTTATTTGTGGAAATCTTTCTCACCAGGTAGTAATAACATAATGAAAATATATTTTAACCCCGTTAAAGTATACATATACATCACGCCTTCCACTTTTCCAGCCACGCAATTACTACAGAAAGACGCTCAAATTAGAATACTATGGTCATCGAGGTATTTTATGTATTAACTCCTTTCTGAATGCGTCGAACGTTATTCGTAATAATACCTACCACGTTCTGTCGAATATAGTCACAGTAAAAAATTACAAACTCATGCGTCTGAGTTTGTAATTCTGAGCCAAACTCATGTCTGAGTCAAAATTCTGAGACAAAATTCTGAGTCAAATTCTGAATCAAACTCTAGTCACATATCTTATATGAGACAGAATAACATAATGTGTAGTCTATTGAATTATTTTAGGCATGGCTTTTGATAGGAGCTGTGAAAATTCATCATAATCAAGCAACCATTTTTGTAATTCAAGTTGAAAAACGAATGAAATTAGTAAAATATTATTATGTATCTAATAATATCTCCAATTTAATTATTAACAGTATTTTAGTTCTGGATTATAAGTATTTTTAAATCCTTTTTAGCTTCATATTCACTGAACCTCTCTTTATTTAAACACCTTTTGTTTTACCATGAACGCAGTAAAAGATTGTTAGTTTCGGGAAGGACCGTAAAAATTACCAATACTTTATTACGGTGCATTGAGAAAAGATGTGTTTGTTCAATATATTTAAGCGTGCCCTGCTTTAAATTCTTCTAAACATACTATACATACAGCTTACAGAAAATGCTTACCGTTGGAAAACGGAACCGAAAGATTAAAAGCAAACATTAGCAGAAGACCTTGGTCACAATGGACAAATTTTAGGCACGTTGACCTGGTGAGACCTTCTTAATAATGAATTATTTTCAATAAGGAATCAATTTATATGACTGAAAAATTTGCATTTGGTATTTGAAAAAAATGAGAGGAATTAGAAGCAAAGGCATTTTCCTCAATTCTCATGAGAGCAAAATTGTTATCTTTAGTAATTTAAGTGAGACTACTAGGAATGGAGCTATTCTGAATTAGATTTGGAGTAATCCAACCAAAGTGATTTAAAGAATAATTGCTTTAGTAAAAGTGAGTCAATGCTCAATGTATCTAATGCATAAGGAATCTTTTACAAGAACGATTTTGCGTATAAATTTTCTCCGGCCGGAACCATGAAAATAATAGCAGCAGTGAAAATGGTACCTCGAGAGAAACTCAAACAAATTTGTAATTCAGGGGTTTTAAGAATGAGTAATTCATAACATTGGCAAGGAAATTGTCTTTTTTAAGTAACTACTCATGAGCACATACTACATTTAGACCTGCTGCATGCAAACAGCAAACGAACGTTTGCTTAAGAATACCGATATGCATTGTTGATAATAGTATCAAAAGTGTCACCACATATTTGACGTCCTTCTTTAAGATAGCAATGTATCTGTTACTTACCACCATTATCCATGCATCTGGATTAGTTCTTCTCAGTCGGAACTAACTACTACTTTTAAACGTATAATTAAACTGGAGGCACTTTTGCATAGGAAAATGTAAAAGATGTAGCAAAACAATGCACGTACCGGTGAGACACAAGGTTCCCCGTTTCGGCAAAGATATGCGAACCGATGAACATCGGATTGGCCGGCGAGCGTTTAACCGAACGGGCTAACGAATTAATACAGGGTTTGTTCTGGAATTAAAAATACCTGTAGTTCAACGTGAAAACTACCCAAGATCCTTTTGTCATAAAAAAGGCAACATTGCACTTCGTTAAAATATCAAAATTGCTTTTGAATCTGCAATACGCTGTTTCAGGTAAATAAAGTATCAATTACACATGGTGCCGTCAGTAAAGCGTAGATTGGTTGATACAGGTTTTCGCTTACCACTATTATTTGCTCTCAAATGCTTTTGAAGAGTCATTCATTTGAAGCTTCTTAATTTTATTTTATTTTTATTTTGCATTTTGACTCAAAATAACTATTGCAAGGATTACATCCCCAATATTTTTGTCAAAGCAAAGGCTTCAGCAAAGGATGTCACCCCTTATTCAATAATCCTGCTACTTCTCCCCTGCATTCTATTTGATTATTTAACCCTCATCGGTTATTCGGGTGTGAATATTTGTAAACGTCTGATTCGATATATCGATTCATAAAATTAATTATATATATACTACATTTATAGGAACTGCTAAGAGATGGATAGGATACGGCACGTGTAAGAGTATGTTGGATATTCTCCGACTTTCATCATGACCTACCTCTAACCGGTAGATTAATGAATGAATGAATATCAATTTAACTGTATCAGCAACAGTTTACGATTTCTGTTATCAGTATTTGTTAGAAGATACTATTCTACTCAAATAATATATTCCATCTAAGTTTTTAAGCGCGCCATTTTGCTTGATACCGTTTTATTTACATTTTTCTTTTCATTTTACAGATCCACATCATTTAAATGTAGAGAAAGATTATTCTTATTATCTTTCTCATTTGATATCCGAAATTCTTTTTCGCAAATAATAACATTTTAACCTTTAGCTTACTTAAACTCTTTCAAACTAGTTCATTTCAATAAATTTTGGAAAATAAGATAAAATTGATAAAATACAATGCAAACTGTTTAGGACCGTTTTTAGGAAAAGTTTTGTCCGAAATTTTGTTTCGCGTAGATATTATTTTTTAGCATTTTTTTTAGAAGAAAGATGGAATAATCACCTCCTTTTCATCGCTTTTCGTCGTTACACGTAAAATTACTCAGTAGTAAGTAAAAAAATGTGTATTTTATTCTGTCGATTATAAATCATAAAAATAATCCCCATCTATTTCGGTCTTTTTTATGAGGTTTCATTCCCAGTTCAATATTTTTTCTTAAACTGTATAACTTGCTTGAAATATTCTTGTATGCTGTTAGTATTGGATTATACTGACAATTTAAGAACAAAATTAAGCAACTGAAGGATAAGGGGGTTCAGCGACTTCCATTCCAGGAATAACTTTTAATAAATAAATATTTTAATTCAAGGATGATATAATTACTCAAAAGGAACAAAGTTTTCCTTCGATGGACGTCAGGTGCAAGAAGTATTAATACAAAAATAGCTAAAGTTTATGCACGGGTGCATCATATAACCTGCTCTCTTTAAAATACTATTGGAATAATGAATGGAAGAAGCGGTTGGAAAGGTTATGAAAGTAATTAGGTAAGTAATAACGAAATCGGAATATTCCATTATGCAGATGATATTTCATTGGTACTAGACAGCCATGTTGACAGCCCCTTCCGATGTAGCTGAAGAGGTAATGAGAGAATATAAATCTAAAAATCAAATGAAAAATATGCTACTATGTGCAGGAGGGAATCAAGAATTCTTAGAAGAGAAATATGCGCTTGGAACTTGAATAAGAGAAATATGAAGAAATGATATTCATTCACCTACTCTACAAACAGTACCACGTATGAATCAGGGAAAGGGCACTACGGAAATTAAGCAAACGATAAAGTAATTGGGACGAGAATACGTGATATGAATATATTTGCGTTGGCTACGGCACTTTTTGGATCAAAATCATACATCATGGACTAGAAGGAAATGTAATCCAAGAGTAACGGGTGAATGAGTGAAAATTCAAAGTGAGAAACGAGAAGGTATAACATAGGCCGAATAAAAAAAGGGCTCTGAGGAAAATCGCTCAAAAAAAATGCGGTGAATTCGCTCGATGCCCACTAGCCCTCGAACAAAGAGGATATTCATAACTGCAGCTACAAGGAAGTAAAGCTACAAGGAAGTAAAAGAACAAGAAGATCACAGGGAAGAGTGAAGGGCCTCAAATTCTAAAGCTTTAAAGGCTGATTTAGTGACTGAAAAATAATGTTTTCATCAAATTCTGCATTTAATATCATCGAAGCCATTTTCACTCTGGAATCCAAGTGAATCCTAGGTATAGTATATTAAAATCTAAAGTTCATAAAATTCTTGTGGTGGGGAAACTTTTGCATTAGTTTCTTATTTTATTTCTTTTTTATTCTACTCATAATGCTCTTATATATAACCTCTCTAATTCTATTAGATAAACCCGAAGCAAATATTTCTTCCATCTGATGAGATTTCACACCGTATTACTCCTGTCACTTTTCGCTTCTCTCCTCCTCTTCACCCTATTACCAATCCTATCTCAATAACATTCCTTCAGGGTTGAAGATCTGATTCCTGAGTACCATGATGTAAATACAATGACGATTTTTATATATTTTTTTACCCAATCTAAAATGCCATTGCTATCACCACTGGAGAGTAGCACCCGGTGAATTTCAACTCGAAAAATAAGAATAAAATTTTAGCTTAGGACTAAAATTATCCTCCCAATTAATAAATTTAACGCTTAGTACCTACTTTTAGTAGATGCTAAGTGTTTACTTTGACTAATATGAATTTCCTCCACGTACTCGTCAACGATTGATCCAATCCAATACTGTGTGGTAGCTATTAGATGTGTAGCATGGACAGGATGGGGTGGAAAACCTGAATAGCACTGCGATTCTTTTATGTTGGTTTAACAAATTGAGACACAATTACCTCGTGGATAATTTGTAATTTAAAATCTACTTTGTGATTTCAAAGTGCAAATAAATTTAGCTGACAATTATGAAGCAAAAACTTGAATTTTAGGCAAGAATAAAGTAAATGCGACTATCGAATGCAAGAATTCAAATCTATACTCTTTCAGTCATATGATACTTAAACCCCTAATCCTTTATCATGTGTGTTAGTAATTAAAACATCAGAAAGGCAAACCATTGCACCGTATCCAATGCTATTCTTACATGCATAAAATTTAAATAATATCGGGTAAAAACATTCCGTTTAAACTGTGGTTCTTCTGCAATATATGATCCTCTTTCCTGTCTTTGAGGTCCTGTGACCTTTCTTATATGGCTTATGTCCTTTCTACTCCTAAAATTTAATGAAATGCAAGATAATCGGTTAAGCACATCATCCGTTGTGAATTAACATATAAATCAACGATTTGAGGCCACGGGAACTTATAGGAATTGTGCTCTTAGTAATTCCTTCTCTGAAAGCCCTTTTTATGCCTTCATATTTTAGGCTTATAAAGCTTCGAAGTGAGCCACATTTTAGTACGTATAAGGTCAACTTACAACTCCCAATGGGTCCACTGGGCCCTGGGGTCTTATCAAAATTGCTTACCAATCGTTCTACGTGCTGAGAAACATGTTCTCTAATTTGTGTTCTAATTCATCGAGGGGTTTGGAAATCCATAGCGTTCAAAGTAGTTAAAAATTTTAGTTTTATATATTACACAGACGGATAATATACTCTAATACCTATATCTTCAACTATAATAAATACCTAAATTATCTCACATATGCAAGTGTTTGGTACAAAACTAGGATCATACAGAGTTCTTCACTGGCGACGTTTTGACCCAGTGAGAGTGTGGCTGAAAGGGAAATGGGATGAACGGATTTGGCGGCAAAGCGGCGTGAGATGTGTCGGCGCTCTCCAGCACTGCACTCCGTGAGAAAGTGACGGAGGGGAAGTCAGGGGGGGTGCAGCGCCGGGGGAGGGGAGGCCGGAAGGGGAAGAAGGGGGTGGGTGTGCACTCGCTCGCCGTCAGAAGGGTCGAGATGCGAAGGAAGAGGCTTGTAAAGAATAAGGCGAAGAACAAAAATTACTCCAGTCCTTTTGGCACAGTTGTACTTGTTTGCTTTATGACGCGGTTAACCGGTTTTGGGTGTTGCGAAAGTGCGCCTTGATAAGTTGTAAGACCTGCAAAACCACAGTCGCCCTTCTCTCTCCTCCCTCCGACCCCTTGCCCTCCCCCCCCCACAATATCTTTTCTCACACGTCATCTCATCCTCCTCCCTCCTCCTCCCACCTCCTCCCTCTCCCACCTCCTCCCTCTCCTCCCTCCCTTCATTCCATCACGGGTAATATGGCTGAATTTTCCGACGGGCAACAAGCGTTAGCGTCAAACGGTGGACTATCAATAACTGTAACTGTAACATAAATATATGTGCGCGCGTCCGTATTCGACTGTTTATGCGCCCGAGTCGGCTGCGTTGGTGTGTGTGAGCGTGTTTGTCACGGGGTGTCAGGGTGTGGGGTGTGGGGAGGAGGGAAAGAGAGGGGGAGGGGCGTAGGTGAGTCGGGAATGAGGAGTAAAGAGAGGGAAAAAGGAAAGGGTGTGGGAGAGAGAGAGAAAGCACGGTTTGCGATTTCAGAGCGCATCAAATATTTATTCATGATTTCTCGTATTTGTGCGACAAATTGCGAGTACATGCACGCGGGCGCCATTATTATAATTTTTTCCCCCACCGCCGCGGAAAAATAATGTCTCCACGGCACAACGATTCTTTCCACCGAGCCACAAGCACTCGAGAACAAGACATAAATAATGGAACACAGCACTAATTTGGACCGTAGGGATTATGTGGGACGACTCAATACTTCTTTGGCGTTCAGGAAATTTTTGGTATCAACCAGCTAAAGAAACCATTGAGATTCGGATGGAGAATGAGCATTTCAATCGAGATTCCGGTTATAGCGTCAGCAATGCTTGGAATCCAATTTTGAAAAGAATTAATAACACAAGAGCCAAGCCTCCGCCGATTAACGAGGTCAACAATTGGCTTCTGGTCAATCAAAAAAGACCTAGTGTTAGTATTTAATCTGGCCACAATTTATGATTTGCGACATTCTTGCGTTGAAAATTAGTTACGAGTCATCTATCGAAACGTTGGCAATTATGAATAGTTTCAACCGGTGGGGAGTCTGTTTTAGAGTTTGTTCCATATTATTCGCCGGGAAAGCGTTAGATCCTTCTAAACGGCATAGATGTTTCCGATGAGAAAGCATGGGAGATGGGAAGGATCGCTTGGTGTGGCAGGAGGAATAAAAAAAGCGCAAGACAGGAGTTGACCGGACGACTCTGGAATAAAAAAAATGAGAATGACGAGGCTAGTGGTTGCTCAGGGATTCGACCCACGTCCATCCGTCCTGCGGGACAAGGGGACGCAAGGACATGATGTCTCAAGCAGTGCTACTGTATATCAGAGGGAGGGGCGAGAGGGATGAGGAGGTCTTGTTGTTGGAGAGGGGAGGGCGTTGGGCGCTGGAGAGAGAGCTGGCCATCGGGTTAGGATTTACGAGGGGCCTCGTTGTGCCCTGGGCGCCGCCGATGCGTCCGCTGCGAGTGAGCTAGTTGCCACTCGGAAATTGTACGGCCCGAGGAAATAAAAAAATAGGAACGTGTCGGTTTGATCGCCGGGCTCGAATACAAATACCCCTCTTATTCCTTCCGATGATTCCGCTGCATGATGACTGCGCTGCACGTTTAATTTTGGGCGATTTTTCTTTCGTGATGGTTCCATCATTTTTTTCCGTATCCTCCTAGCTGCGCCAGCTTCAGGCAGAGATTATTAGTGGCGTAGTACCAACTACGGCCAGTTAAAGAATTTGATTACCCTAAAACCATTGCAAAATATTCCGGTTTTGATTTTATATTTCATTTGATTATATTTTTCTCTTTATTAAATGCTATTGAATGATATTATTGAATAATTAACTTGAATATACAATGCAAATAAAAGCACCTGGATTTAATTTTGATCTCGCTTTTGGTCAATTTACTGACTTTTTCCTGTTATTTCTTCGTGTCTAATATTTGTAGCTAGGAAACATTTCATTTCATTTCAGGTATTTCAGATATTTTTTACTGCGATAAATAAGTGCATATTTCCAAAGTTTTTTAACCGCATTAGTCGTAGAAACTGGCAAAATGTTCAAAAAATATATATTAGCTAAACATTCAACGGAAAAATATCTTCTCTCTATTAAGGTCTCTTCTTTCTCATAATAGGTTCACTAAATATTTTCAAGAAAAGTTGAAGCAGTTGAATCTTCAAAATTGTGAATATCATAGCGCGCTAAGCGATTCCAAATATTTTCCACATTCCACATATTACGATAGTAACCAGGTAACCACATCACACGATGATTACCTACATTTTCCATGTACTGGTCTTCAAAAATGTCTTTGTTGGAATTTTTAGTGAACTTCATGAGAGTGTCTTAAACATTTCTACAGATCCAACGTTCTTGGAGGATCTTCCTTTGAAATGAGACCAAAAGATGGCAGTCCTCAGTTCCAAAACAAGCAAAACATTCCGCGTCGCAGGGGTGACGATTTCGAAAGGAATCTCATGCTCTTTTCCCTCATTCGTCGGCACACTTTGGAAGAAAAGAAACCTGGTCCGGGGCGGGCGATATCATTCACGTCCCTCTCTCACCTGTGCAGACTCCAGTGACGCTCTCTCTCTCTCCCACTCCCATTGGCCGGGAACAAAAACTGCGGAAAAACAAACGAGCCATAGACCACGGATGAGCGACCTCACCCCGGTCCTTTCCAATTCTTTCCTCCGCCCAAACCCACCCCCTGTTTATTGTCTCCCTCCCCGCCAACGGTGCTCCCGTTCCTCCCCCTATCCCTCGCGTCACTCTCCGGTCGAACTCGCGGTGAAGCGATTTACGTGGAAAGGGATGGGAATAAATAAATAAAAAATATATATAAAACGTAGCGAAAGGAATAAACCGAATTAAAAAATTTGAATAAACAAAATCGTCGGGAGGGGTGGGTGGGTCGAAGTGGGGCGGGGAAGCGAACGATCTGGGAAAGGGGAGGATTGGGGGGAGGGTGAGAAACAATGGAAAAGAGTGATGGGGGTGGGAGGAGGGCGAGTGGGATGGGGGAGCATTGGTTCCCTGTCTGCCGATGGCATTTAGGAGGGGGTGTTCGAGGGAGAGAGGGGAGGTGTGGAGGGGGGTTGGAAATGCGAGTGTGCCACGGACGGCCGTGCACAACGGGTGCACGGATGTGCATGGGGGAGAGGGGAGGGGGCTGGTCATGTAGTGAATCCAGGCGAACGGGGGGTGGGTATGTGGGGGGGTTCCGTTTTATATTATATGCCAGGGGGGGGAAGTGCGGGGGAAAGATGTGGAATGGCGAGCGGAAAAAGGCTAGGGAAGGGGAGGCGGAGGGGGGAGGGGGGGAGGGTTTTGGTGGAAGGGGGTGGAGTTACGACCGATATCCCGCGTGGGGTGGGGTGCAGTGGTACACGGGGGGGGTAGGGGGGTTTAGGCGCCCACGTCACCCTTGCACGGTCGTGTACCGGAGTTTTTTCGGGGGTAAAGGGGTCAGGACGAGTCGGTTCGGGTTTTCGAAGTGGGGACCCCGGACTCGGGTGCCACCCCTCGCCGGGAGGAGCAAGGGGGATGCCCGCGCGACATGACCAGACCAACGACGGAGAATGCCAAATTTAAAAAAATAAACTCTGTTCGCCTGAAACAAAAATAATAGTATGCATACGAACTATACAAAAAAATTATTTTAAGTGAGGTGGACGATAACTCATCTGCAGCTCCCCCATCGCTTGCGCTTGTCACTTTTTTATGAATCTCTCTTTTTTTCTCGTGCTGATTTTTTTCCCAAAGTTATTTAGCCATTGTTTTTATTCCGTTCGGAAGATGATAGATGGGTGACGGGATTGGATTCAAAGGATGGAAATGCATGTCGCATTCGCCGTTGGCGCCGAAGGGGCGGTAGGGTGAGTGGGTGGGAGTGGGAGGAGGATAAGGGGGGTGTGGAGGCGAGGTGGGAGGTATGGGGGGGAGGGGGAGGGATGTGCAGTCGGAGGGAAAAAGGAGGGGGAGGTGGAGAGGGGGATATTTGGCGTCGCGCGAAATTAAAAATCTTTTTAGTTCGCTCGATAACGGGAATACAGAAAATTGGTTTACCTGCATTAAACCCAACAAATGAGAATCGCCTCTAAAATTCCCCCACTCCAAAGCATTCTTTCCCTCCCCTCTCTTCCCCCCCCATGGATTAGTACCATTACTACTATGTGTGCATCCTGTTCTCCATTCCACTCATTTGCAATACGCCCATTTATGCTCACGGGAGGGGAATGATCTATTGTTTTAAACGCTGATAGACAATCATTATAATTCAAGCTTCACAATGGAGTTTATATGCTCAAAATCATCGAGCTGATTCTATCTCAGAAGCTCATTCTCCGAGAAATTTGACCATGCTACAGGCATCACCCAAAAACTCGCAATCTTTCTCTTTACCGAATACCTTGATTGGCTCATCGACACGATTACTCGGGGCTCGATCGGCGAACTTCAGCTCTGGTCACTCTGTACATTGCATATAGATTGTTCCGTCGTAGATAAATATATTACGTTCGTGGAAATATCCTCTATCCCTCTCGTTAATTGTTAGTTGTTTTTTTTACTCGAGAGGTCCATTAATCTTCGTGTGCATTTCATACGAACCCTTTATTTAGTTTAATTACTGCTGGTGGTATTTTTCTCCTCTGTATGTTTGGCTTTGAGTTTTTTCCGCTCGCAAATGTTGATTAAGAATTTGTTTACGCATAATCATTACATTTATGCATGAATTGAATTCTCTTGTAGTTTATTTTTGTATGATCAGAAATGCAAAATTCTGCCTATTTTTCCATGTATTGTTTCAACTTATGATAATGTTCCAGAGCTAATTATGCTCGCTTGTTAGGAAGTAATTTTCTCTGAATAGTGGCTATACTTATGAGCAATTATCATTTCTTTCTCAACTTTCCGAGAAATTGAAAAATAAGATGGGAATGAAATTATTTCAATGATAATTTAATGTGTATTCACAAGCTGTGTATTTTTTATGTCTTCACCTTGGTCAAAATGCTCAACTCTTGCGCATGCGCATGCCGGAAGAGCTTGATGTAAGATTTCTGCCCGCCTTTTAATATCTTATGTAAACAAACCCTAGAAAATACAGAGAGCATGAGGGAAAATACCGTCATATATAGCCAAAATTGATTAGTTATTATCACTTCACCGTTAGCGTGTCATTGCCTGAGCATAACGGCTTATTAAAAATTTTTGATTCTTCACAGGCGGCTTAACTGCTGAGTGTTCCGTGAACGAACTCTTACTGCAATGAAAACCTTCGCTCTACTCGTGCCAACCAAGAGAACAGAAAACGAGATGTTACAAATACAACGGATCTATTTTACTTTTATTTTGGTCAATATAACCAGTGATGACATCAATGTATTTTGAACTTAGGTGCGTTTTTAAAATATGAACATACAGAGTTCTTTACTAACCATATTCTTGGATACAATCATCGTCTAATGTGGCGATATGTTTTACACTCACCACCTGCACTTCATTTAGAGGGGATAGTGTAAATTACCAAAGAAATAATTACAGAAGTCATTCACATATGCTAGCTAGCTCCATTTAAAAATTCAATCTTTATTAGTCGCTCCTGCAAATGGATTTACTTTTAGTCATAAACATTTGGTCGTTCAAATAAAGTTTTTGATCTGGATATTCTTTTACTAATTAATGGCTAGGTAAATTAAAATTGTTATTGCTTCAAATATTTCTTTTGCGGTATTTTCTAGTTTATCACATTGCTATGATGTCAATCGCAGAAATGGAAAAAAATAATAAATACTTAATTGACTTCCTTCTCAAACTATGTTTCACAAAGAGTAAAACTAATTTTATAGATGCGAAAATATATGTTAGTGTAAGGAGTGTGAGCTATTGCGTAACGTATATCCTTTCCCGCACAATTTTCAACCTCACCTTCACGATTTGAAGCTAAGTTTGAAACTAAATTTGAAGCTAAAATTGTACGTACCACACCACCTTACCAACTATGGCGCTCTGTCGACTGAGTATCTTCCGGTATCAGGAATCCCCCAACACCGAATGCCAATTTTTAAGTGTGGATGAGCGCGGGCATGGAACATCGACACTCTCTTGTCTATGGGAATAGAAATATCTCAAATGCGGACGCACCCAAATCAACGGTTAACGGCATGAGAATGCAGGAGGCAACGGGAAGCCACTGCATAAAAGATGCCAGCTTTATTACTGCTACGTCTAGCACAAGACTAATTGGACAAGTAGTATGGCATAATCAGTTCATAACAAATATACTCGAAGATTGAGTATTAGGAAAAAAACTAATTTATAAAATGCTACATTATTCAAATGCGCGGAGGGATGGAATTGACATTGTAGGCTAACTATAATGGGACTAAAATTAAAACATATGCCTTGCTATCACGACAAGGTGCCTTTTGAAGTTAACGATGATGAGATAGATGAGTGTGTAAAACGTTGTATACTCTATTATACAATTTTTTGGTTTTCCCATCAGCAATGAATGAAAAGTAGTCAATAGTACAGCGTTTAAAACAATAGTTTATAAAAAAAATTATCATGGCCTTTGCCTGAAATCCACCGTTACAATAGGTATAATACATAATGCAAATAAGTTCCTTTCAACCTCTCACACGCTTCATTCCAGTACCTATAGTGAATTCTAAGTAATGTCTTGGTAGCCGGTGATCGTATGCAATATTTTCGAGGTAACACTTCATTGGACCACGAAAATTAAGTCTAATTACATAAATTTCAAACGGCAATCACATTAACATTTTCTCTGAGCATTGTAATGAAAAAATCATTCCTAAATCACTATAAATATAATAAATAGCAGAACTAAGGTTTTGAAGAGCAGAACTCTCTATTGGAGGACTTTCTGAACATGAGAAAGAATGTATCTTTACTCAGATCATGATTTTAGAGGATGAGATGAAGACTGAAGAACCAAAGTCCCATAAATAGATTATTTCAGAGAAATTATTCCATCATGTTCACCCTCACTTAATTCTAATTGTAGTGATGGACTAAGAAATGTTCCAAAATGGAAAGCAACAACTGATAAATCCAATGAATTGATTAAATAACTTTTGCTGAAATGGTTGTGAACCCTGTAGTGGGAATGAAAGATTATTGTAGATTGTAAATAAGTATATTCACTATTAATTTCAATGTTTCAGTCACAGCCACTGTAAGTTAAATAAAATGAAAACTAAGAGAAAATTACGTTTGCCCTTGGAAAGCTATGGCCGAAGCGCAAACATTTCTTCACGAAAAAATCCACCTGGACCAGGAAACAAGCCACGGGCTCAAATCTGACCGAAAACGTGTCCAGACCACCACGCAACCCAAACGTTTTTATTCCGGAGCCAATAATTGATGGTTCAAGGAATCTACATGTTATGCTTATGTAATCCATAAAGGATGGCAGCGCAAGGTTAAGAGTACTTCCAATAAGTGAAAATCCGTGAGATGACATCCTAATACACCAACTTAGGTTGGCTTAGCAATTTATGTGGTGATTTTTTCAGAATTTTGAATAATTATCTCGTTGTAAATGTGGCCAAAGTATGAATAACTATATAGATGAGAAAATAGTACGACAGGTAAGTTACAATAATAACAATCACTGCAAACACAAGGACTATTGAAGATCGTATTTGCAGAGAAAGAAGTGGAAAGAGTTTGAAGAAAATAAAAATAAAACAGATGAGGAGAAAAGGACACTCATAAGCAGTGATATAATAGTTCAGTATTGTAGTAAATTCTGTTTATTACAGTTGATTATCACCACCACTGATGATTTTTGCCACCACGTGCTCATCGAAGCCCTTGACCGTAAATGTATTGGCATGACGATATATCATGATAAACGGTAGTATATGGGAATGCATAGCATATTGGCTAAGAAATATCCACTAAGCACATTATTATAATAGTACATAGTATAATATTCTATAATTCGTTAGAATATTTTTATATTCTTCTCTACTCATCCTGCAAATCTACACATTAAAATACCTGCGTCAATGCGACAGTCCGTGTTAGCTGTGATTTCCGATCAAATAATACTGCTAAAATATGTATTCAATAAAGTTTGAATTCCCACAAAAAAATCGAATGGAAATTGAAGAGCCTAAAATCACCCACAAAAATAGCGAAATTTACTTAAAATAGCACATTTATCGGGCAAGTTGGAGTCGTAACCTACGGCGACTACGGTTGAACTCTACCATTTTGCCTCCTTACTCTAAAATCTTGGCAAAGGATTAGTACGTATTCGAAAAAGTACTAATCAAAATCATCAATCTTTTATTTTAAATATATACTGGGATGAGCACATCCAGAAGGAAATATGCATCTGCACCTGAGAAAATATCTCTACGGAAACCCCTCTAAAGGCCGTTTTACACAGTACATTTGTTTGTACAAACTCTTCCGTGAACTCATGCATGAGGCAAAATGTATCGTGTAAAGCGGCAAATTTTATGAACGCTTGTGCGAATGTCTCAATGCCTGTACGGGAAATAGAACCTATTCTAATTTCGTTGAGACAAACGTACAATCTCACGTACATTCGTTTGTACAAAATCTTTCATCGTGTAAAGCGGCCTTAACGAAGGGCTATCTTTCCTTTGCTATAAGCTTTTGCTGCATTGCCCTCGGACTCGATTCTTGTTTTCTTTTATATTTTTGATGCCTCTTTTATTCCTTTTTTAGTTCTTCTTGCCGTTCCCCTACCTACATAGTTGGCCACACCTTTTCGACCCATGGTCGTTCACATCCCATCTCGAGCCCTCTCTCCCCCAAAGCCTCTTCCCGGCCGTTGAGATCTCCTCGGCCAAATCTCCTCGGCAACGAAGAAAGGAACTTCAGCGCTTACGGGTCGAGTGATGGCCGAGATTAATCCAATTCCTCAGCCTTTTTTCCCTTTCTTCCTTCCCCCATCTCCTTCCTGCCACCGCTCTCCAGAAAACGTACCGCTGGCTGCACTCACACACTTTACCCTCCCCCTTCCCAGAAGAGAGATTACGGCACGAGAGAAAAGAAAGTTCATAGCTGCTTACCGTCTTCGCTCGTTCGATCCCGAAAAGAAGGTTTACGATTACGCGAATTCGGGGTGGTTTGGGAGAGCACTTTCGGGACGGACCACTCCCGGGTTCGGAACCAGTTCCTTCCCTCCGCTCCTCCTCGCGCTCCCGACGCCCGACCCCTTATCGCTCGCGTATGAAACCGTTCTGGGAACCCCCACCCGTTGGAAGGCCCTCCTACCTCCCGAAATTCCTCCCTTCCTTCGTCCACGGGTGCACCCATTGAGGGGATCCGGATGAGCCTGCGGACGTCATGTTGCGAGATTGGTTGGACCCTGGGAGCATTTAGGCGTGGATACGCGTTCGCCGGGGCAGGTTTCCTAAGGGGTGGGTTTTTGCAGTGGTGGGGAGGGAGATGATGTGTGCGGACATGGGCGGCGACTTACACCCTGCCGCAGACTCCGGGTCCTGCCAAGAGATGGAGTCACTGTCACGTGCCGCGGCCCTCGGTCCGCTTCCTCCGTTGAGGGCGTGGATGTGAGAGCTGCGTGACGATCCACCGCGAAAACTGCAAGGAAACAATGGATAGGGGTAATTGCAGGGGGCGATGAGCAAATTGGGGGATGGTATTTATGAAACCAGAGCGCCCAGCGCTTCCCAGGGTAGGCTTTTTTCTTTAATAGCCTTAACCCATGCACGAGCCATCATCGCCTGTCGAACAGGGCCAAAGTATATATAGGCCGGATGAAGAATAGGAATTAATTGTTAGGGGAGTGCACCCCAAACCATACACCCTTGTTGGAAAAAAAATCAGTTTGCATACCCTCTAAGCGATGTGCCCATACGCTCATTCAACAATTTCCCTCATCTCACGGTTGTCACGGATTGCCAAAAGACTTAAAACAGCTGGGCATGGCAATGATGAGCACCATCGGATGACTCAATGCTCAACTGAATAGGAATGCAGGCAGACATGGAAATGGATTAGCGAAATGTTTTTTTTTTCGTTTATTGAAAATTTTGAAAAACATTAAACCCGACTCTTGTGGCGTTGAGCCTCCCGCGTGGACCTCGGAGTGTTGTTGTTTGGAGAGGGAAGGTGAATGAAGGTGAGAGTGAGTGAGAAGTTTCATGCGTGGCAGTGAGCAGATATGTTGGCGAGAGTTGGGCCACACATTCGGCGAGGAGCCCTCATCCATTCTGACGGCGAGCAGGGGGAAAAAACAATTGGAGCGATAGGTATTGGCAATTGAAGCGAGCACAATGGCGTGCGCTGCACGTCCCGTTGCCGACCATTCTCTCGTCTCCGTCGGCCGTACGGCACGGAGTGAAAGCGGTCCTTGCATGCGAGAGGACAGGGGTTCGAGGGGAAGCTTCCCAGTGTTCATCGCGAACAGTGAGCCTTGCCAGAATTGCGTCGCTATAGTTTATTTGAAATATGAGGACAGAAAGCAGATGAGTTTCAAAACCCCGCGAAGAATGCATCTTTGTTTTAACTCTGTTCTATTTTTAAGGAAGATTTCATTTCAATTGTTGAAGAAAAAACGTAAAAGCTAATTACATGTGTATTGGTTGTGGATATGAGCGAAAAGCCAAAAAGAAAACACTGTGTAACTGTCTTCATGACTTTCAAATAGCTGTTTTTGGTACTAAGAGTAGGGTTCACGTTATAGATTTAACATGAATGGATAAATATATTTTGTGTAAAGATGAATATGAGCCGTAAGGCCGCAAAAGAATTAGCTCCCGGATTCAAAAGCCTTTGATAAATATTTTCAATGGCACCTTTTTATGTAAAGGTATATTTTTGAGCTTTGGGAAGAATATTGCGTGAAAAATCAAGTGGATATGCAGAGTATCTTAGGCCAGCACATAAAAATTCAAATATTGGGAATATGTTTCGGCAAAAACTAGTTCAAAGCTGAAATGGTTGCTCTCGGAAATGAATGGGTTCCTCCTCACTGATAAGTGATACTTTACTTACCCTTGGCCTAGCGTTGCAGGTTTGTATTCAACCAGTTGTTTGTTAAGTGTGATATTATTTAAAACCCATTTTAAACTGCTTGCCAGCTCTTAAACTTATAAAATAGTATAAGCATAGCTGTAAAAGTGAGATGCCTTAAATTAACATGATTTAAAGAAAGAATTATTTTAAATAGCTCCCATTTTTCAAATTTGATATCTTAGTTATCCTTAAATATACTAGACATTTTCTATAAAAATACTTGCTGTCTGAGGCTTCATGACTATTTAAGGAAGCAAGGAAGAAATAAATCGAAAATGCAGTTATTATCGTGTTATGACAGGCCAGTATGGAAGAACCACGAAAAACGGGAAATTTCCTATATCTAACACCGATGGCTTAATATCTATGACTATAACTATCCCGAAGGGGAATGTATGTAGGGGAACGTAGCGTGTTGTTTATATTAAAAATGTTTTGTAGTTTCAGATTTTAAACAGCGTAATCTTCATTTCTCCTGAATATAGTTATTATATTGAATATATTACTATATATAGTACATCTATCTGCTTTGCACAAAATTTGGTCCTACACAGATATAAATCAACATGTTAGTCGTTACATATCCACACACATTATTCACCAGACGTAAGAAATATGAAAAATGAATTCCAAAACTGGAACTTTGAACTATCTGAGAAAATGGAGCGCACTTGCGCTGAACACTGACCTGTAAGTGGATTACTGCATTAAGAAGATTGGGAAAAATATTTCATATTAAAAATAAAATAGTCATATTTGATCAGCGATTAAGTTAAATTGAATATAAGATGGATACAAGTATGTTTCTGTTTTCAGTTACTATCAGTAAGTATACATTTAAAAGCTTTCAATTTTTTTTCTGTGGTAAATTTTCATGGTTACGGCATTTAACATAATAAATTTAACAATATTCTAGCTATGTTATTTAGTTAAACAAAAAATACATTCCATAATTCTAGTTTTCTCAATAAACTCTGTTGCGCCTAAGTAAGAAACAACCTAAGTATATCTTACTGTATCATAATAATTTGGCTTTATAGCAGGAATCCATTTGGCTGGCAACCATTCCATTTGGCATCAACTGATAAATCATTACCTTTAGGCTTGAAAAAGTGAACACATAATATCATTTTGAGGGCTTGCTTACGGGAAATTATATGAGTAATTTTGGATTGTGTCATTGCAATCCCAAAGATTTTCAGGCTGCTTATTTCATTCTAATCTTGGAAAAACTACGTGATATTAAGGATTGCGTTAACATATCTGTACTGCATTAAATTATGAATTCCGAAGATTCATGCGATCGGGCGTGGAATTTTAAAGTAATAAGGTTGAAAAATCAAAAGCAATTTCCCACAGATTAATTTAAAAAAAAACCATGGTTTCAATGTTTTAAACTTCATCTTCAGGTGATTAAGATGATGTGTAAAACTACTAATTAATCATACTTGGAGGTGATGTGTAAAATATAGAACCCTACGTCATAAAAACGTTTTATTTTACTTTTTATTGGAGTAATATTCATTTTAACTTTCCAACCGTATTATGTATGGAATTCACCAATTGCATAGTTTTGAAAATAATTCAAAGAAACATTTCCTACTGCTTATGGATTTTTTTCATATGAAAATTGCATGAATACCAAAATTCTGGAATTATAACTGAATGATCTGGGGGATATAGTTACATGTGAGCACGAACTATGCTAAAAAAATAGTTCTATGAGTCCATACTTATTGCTAACATGTAACATATGTTCCTAATCATGTATCCTGAAGACGATGGACGAGTCGAGCATCGAAACTTTTGCCATAATGGGGAACCATAGAGGAATGTCTGCATGTCTTCCCCCGAACATAACATATCAATAATCTCGTCCATAATTCCTCTTCCTTCTATTTTTTCCTCGCATATCCCGCGTTCTTCCCTTCATCGTGATTCCTGTATGCTCTTTTGCTGCTTCCGCAACTGCATTTTATTTTGTTGCACATCATTTTCCACTACCTCGAACTGTCTCGTTTGTCTACTTTGCACCCTAGCGTACTCTTTCCATCCTTCCTCTAACCCACATCCCAAAAGCTTTCAAATTACTAAAATACTCGAACCACGACAACCGAAATTTTATGCATTGAAACTGTATATTGAAAAACATATTCATTATGTCCTTACACAGATTCCCCTCCATCAGTTGATTTATAATCGTAAAAATTCCTTCAGAGCATTTCTGTATTTCATGTTTTTTGTACTAAACCCCTTCTTGCTAAAAAGAAATACCAAATGCACACACACACACATATTTAATATATATACACACATATATATATATACATACATATATGAGAACAATTCCACCTTTCCAGCTTTATTACTTGTCGTCTTACCTTTGTATTCATCCTCGCTTTTATACCTCCCTAAAAACATCATTACTCTTGCATTCTTAATGGTTGGTATTCATCCCATATCGGTCACACTATGACTTTATTCAATCACTACGGACTGAGTACGTTCCGTCGATTGGCTCACAACCATTTGGATATCCGCGAGCCTTACTTATTTAATTCACTTCTTAGCTATCTCTTCTCCTTATTCTCGGGCATTTTATCCAACTACTCGTTAAAAAGATGTCGTGGAAATCCTTGTCATGCTCCCCATCGTACGAACTCTTAAAATATGATTAGTATTTTGAATGCATAAATGGAATGCCAGTCCATATTGACGAATAAGAAGTGTTTTCTTGGGAATGTGACTCCCTTATTGAAGGGGCCTAAATGCACTTTTCAAAAATGACATCCGAAAGTTCAAGGCATTGCTTCCTCTGCGTGACTCTATGGGATTTGTTTTCGTAGTACTTACTGTTTACATGTTACCATTTCCCTTAAAGTAAGCATTAAATTACTACATCGTTATCAGTATTTGGGATTAATAATAAATCAGATTGATAGTGAACCAAAATGAACATTTATATACTGGTGTACTTCGGCTTCGTTCATTCTCCAAAGAAATTATTTTGGCCTAATATTATCATCGAGTTTTCTACGACAATATTAGTATTCTAAAAAGAAACATGATTTTTACACTACGTACAATTAAAATATTTCCTTTCCTCTCTTTTCAGTTTCCGGAAACTCATCTTCTGGGCTTCAAGCTTTTTGTTAAGGAAAGGCTAAGCAGGTAATTTTAAATCATTTATTTTTACGAAGGATTTGTCTCGAGAAAATATCCACCTGGGCAAGAATCGAACCACGGCTTTTCGGGCCGACGCACAGGCCACTACTCTTCCCAGAATTTCTTAATATTGAGAATTGCCAAGATAATTACGAAGATAATGCATTCTTGGTGGCATATAGGTCTCCAAATTGGCCTGGAACGGTCCGTGGTTCCATTACGGTCCTGGTGATTTATTTCCTTGATGCAATTGATATGTATTTCAAAGGGTATATAAATCCTCAGAATATTTAAACTATAAAAAGTTAATAGATGAAGTATGAAACATTGGCACCAAAATATCCATGCTTCAATGCTTCAAGAGTTAGAAAATATTCTTTTCAACACTCATAGGTCATTCGAGTTAGTGAACACAGTACAAATACTTCCCAAAGAAAGATAATCAGTAGAAAGTTGTAAAGAGTCACATATAGTTTTAGAATCTCCCTCATTAAATGTGGGGTTAGTATGTGTAAAACTTGTTTCATTCGGTTAACTAATGTTTGCACAGTTAGCGTGTACAACGACGGTACTCATGGTTCACACAGCTTAGTACTTTTCTACAATATTTTATTATTGCACGACGCGTTTCGCCGCTTTACGGCATCGTCAGGTCCACAATATATAATATACAGAAGTTTGTTATATTATATATACTGTGGACCTGACGATGCTATAATGCGGCAAAACGCGTCGTGCAGTAATAAGATATTGTATAAAAGTACTACGCTGTGTTAATCATGAGTACCGTCTTTAGTAACTTCTACAAAGTGAAACCTGCAACAGTCAAGTATAGCGTGTAAAAAATTGACCCATCTTGGCAAAGGAGCCATATTCTTTTTTCATATAGCTCTAACATGTCCTGAGGGGATCCTCCAATATTTCAACGGCAGATTCCCCTCGTGAAGAAAAGCAATCCACCCGCTAGACGACCTTGATAGCCAAGTCATTTAAACATTATCTCTACTTTTAAACCTACCGAAGTTTGACTCGTTTAGAGCCGTTCCGCAATCTAAATCTTTTCTTGCTGCAGGGTGAGCAATGCGAGTGATGCTCATTCGTGGTTATTTGTGTTATGAATGTAAATGCAGGTATTCTGGGAATGCATAGCAGGAGGTAGGCAAAAGTTACATATTTAATGACATAATTCGTCAATATATTGTCAGGAATAGAACTAGGAATACTTTTGACCTGAATGAAACGTTGGATAAGCTGTGTTACGTATGTACGATTGTATCATAGAAGATTAATCCACCTCAATCGTAACGTATTAATTATAAATTATCATCATATCATTCATTGTTCAAATCCATATGCAGTGCATTCTCGACTATCACCAGTGATGCAGACTGAGCCCTTATGTATATTAAAAAAACTCGGGTAATGCAGAAGGATTATTTGCGGGTGTAAATTCAGACAAAAATGAGATTTTTCTAAATTATTGTATTTAATATCGTGGCGTTGTAAGTAGAAAATGGGTATGTGTACTCCGGAATTTAGAAGATGAAATCCATTGTTGGATTCCGACGTTATTGGGCACGAGCTGAACATGTGTACATAAGTCACAACTACGGAACCTCGGTTAATCGAGATTTGGACAATCAAGACTGCACATGTGGATATATCTATGCCTTTCCCATGTCTTCCATCGCAGGCAGGCAGGTCAGTTAATGTTTCATCGTTTTGTATGTTAAAGGATTCAATAGCGTTTACCTAATTCATGTAACTCAGTTCCTTAAAAATCATAAGCAATGTTGGAGATGAAATACCGTCAGTTACTGTACAGTTATGCAATAAAAAAATTCAAAGCGGTAGAAATTGAGCTTAATATCATTTAGTACTAGTAGTTGTTTAATTGATGATCCATTAGATAAGCATTAATTGATTGGAATTATTGATTATAAAATTTCTAACAGAAAACTATCGTAAAAACTGTTACTTCACAAACAATATAAGCACCTTTGTGTCTAGTCATCATTGGAAAGTGGTAGACAGAAATAAATCCTCCTACGAATCACTTGGACTGTATCATATTATTTTGCATATTTTTTTTATTTCAAGCTTCAAAATGAGCCTAGTGAAATATGTAAATACTTGCATAACTTAATCAGCTATTCTTTATAAGCTACTAGCCGCTGACAGCTCGCTTCGCTCGCCGTAGCAGCTACCCATGGGGGCGAAGCTCCCCTGGACCCCTCTTTGCCGGCGGCTTTGCCCCCAGATCCCAGAACTTTGCAGAACATTTTAAAACTATCCAGAAATTTCTGGAAAACCCCCATCTGGAAAATTCTAGAACATTCTGGAATTCTATAGCATTGTCGAACATCGTGAAACACAGCACAACCTTCGTATTAGAAGTCCGTTCGTGCTTTTTCGGTTCTAGAACATTCCAGAACATTCTAGACAGAACCTTCCAGAACTTTCTAGAGTATTTTTGAATGTTGCAGAACTTACCGGGAACTTAAAAAACACTCCTTCTACAACATTCTAGAGCATTCTAGAAGCATCTGGAAATTTATGGAACATTTTTCTCTCTTCGAAACCCATAGTTCCGAAACAAAGCCATGCAGCTCCAAACCGAAACCTACTTCATGGATGGGTGATGGAGGGCTATCATACCATATAACCCCCATGGGGCTGCGGGGTCGGATACGGAGGTATAGCGGCACGCACATGCACACCACACTTTTATAAAATTTAGCGCATCAAAATAAATAAAGTCAGAAAAGAAATCATAACCACTTTATCAAAATGAACTCTTAATAAAGTAGAGGCAGGGAACAGTCTCCAATGTTTCTAATTAGATTCATCAAGCCGAATCATTTGTATGTCACCATTATCATTAGGTATAACTGGTGGCATCAGGTCTGAATTGGTGGACACGATGAATTTTCTCATTGATAGTTGACATATGCCTTGGTATTAGGTTGAATATCCATATTGATACTATTGAAAATGTTTAGCTTCCGCAAGCTAGTATTATCCCAGATCAACACGCGTTTCACCGCATCATGGTATATAACTGACTGTGCCACAGGATGGTGAAACAAGCGTCGTGCGAGACTAAAAATATTTTGTGGACCTGTTCTTTCCATCATGGACCATCATGGATCATTTTCAGGGATCACCTCACTGATTTTCAACCCAGTGTCATCCCTTCATAGTTATTAACATAAGCATTGCTAAAATATAGCATGGAATATTGCCAAATATTCTCAATTCTATGTCTATAGCCCTCTTTGAAAATTTCCTCGCTTTTGTTGTTTAGTGGATCATGTGGCCACAGTTATTAGAAACATGGAAACCAATTTTTAATATAGCATCAGGTGAATTTGGAATCATTTCGCCTAGTACGTATTCGTAAAGCCTTGTATAATTAATGTTCCTACCACCTGCTGTGTTGTCGTATGCCATGTTGTTATTTAGGTAACACATTTTTTTTACAGAAAAATGAATATAAATTTAAAAGAAGAATATTTAGCAACTAATCTGATTTCTAAGATGTTTCATACCATCGATTGCTTTATAAATATTTTTAATTGATGGTCTCTGAATATTTAAAAATGTAGCATATAGTTCTTACGGCATTCGTTTTGTACCTGTAACTCCAATTTGAGTAGGGCAACATATATCAATCTAAGGATCATAACCAAGTTGGCAATTTGAAAAATTAGCGTAATCATCACATCACACTTATTTTTGCTCGGATGCACTCGCATTCAAATTAGCGGCATGGAGTAGGGGTAAACCCATCCTGTGGGAATAAGAAAGGTCCGTATATTGCCATAGGTGAAAGTGAGGCTATCATTAACCGATTTAATAGCCACGGGTGACGAATGACCCTCGCATTCAGCAGTGTGCGAGAATGACATCCGTGGCAGCATTGTTTCGCCAGGTTCGCACTCGTCCAGCGAGAACTTGACTCTCCACTTCAAAGATGCCCTTTCACGCGAGCATTCGAACCGTTTGGAACCTCGCAAGATGTCACATGAATCAAACATTTCCGATGATCAGAAAATGACAACCGGTTCCATCGGCGAAGAAAAGATATTGTTACGAGGCCCGGAGGAGGCAGTAAGAGGGCGATGGAAGGAGAAGGAGGTGGATCGGAGAGTCCTATTTAAGAGGAGAAGTGTGAAGTGTGTGTGGAGGGATGTGAATGGATTGAATGTATATGGGATCGGCGAGAGGGAGGGAATGCAGGAGAGCGTCGGGGCGATTCAAGGCAGTTGACCGGGGCGGAGGGTTTTCGTGATTGACCGGTTGGACTTGTGTGCGGCGATCGGGAGCGTATTTACCATTCGAAGTGAGAGACGGAGTAACTGGGGGGGACGAAAGTAAGCATGGGACTCAAGTTCTGCACGAAGCAGAACGGAACGTGGGCAGCATACTTTGGTGCACTTGGCCACGTAAATACTTTTGCTTGAGCTCTCGACTGGAGAGGTCATCGCTTGATTTAGTGTAGCAGACTATACTTCGTTTTGCGTCGCGGCCAACGGCTCGCAAGCACTTGCTTTGCGAAGAAGGTGATTAAAACATAAATTACAATGTGTCGATGATTCTACGGGATAATACAAGAAATGGTCATAAGTCATAATGCAAGGGAAAATTTTAAGCAATAAAAGTTTACTTCCCTTTGAAATGTTATGCTTTGTAGTTTGTAAATAAGCCGGTATTGAAAAGGAAGTTGAGGAAATGTATCCTTCATTTGGAAAAAAATCACTTATTGTTTAATTCTTAACTCTCGCCATTATAATGTATAAATTTGTTGCAATTAATTAATTTATTTTAATAAGCTGTGATTCTTTATCTAAGCAGAAATATCTTTGATTAACATGACTATATCTACGAAATATATATGATGCAGGTCTTCAATCTTTGACTTCTGAGTTGCTCAATGCATGGTCAACCGCTATAAATCAACATTCCAATAGTCTCTCCAGAATAAGGATTGCAAACTAAGGCTTTCTTTAGTTAAAGTCTTCGTATTTGGACTCCAATATGAACCAAGATATAATTGTGGTGACGAGAATAAACAAGGCCGTCCTTATGCAACCTTTAGCACCCGTTGTTACCTTACTCCACAATTAATACGAAAAATAGGAGAAATTGCCAATATATTTGGAGGTAGCCTTCTTAAAAGGAAATGATAACAGAAAATGTATATTTTATAATTATTAGATATAGAATATTTACATTGCATGTACATAACTCTCTCTTTATTTTAGAATAATTACGTGATTATTTGTTTAAAAACCTACGCCTTTATTACTTTTACGGAAAACAAAGCCTACACTTTTCATTTCCATAACATGTAATATAATTTTTTTCAAATATTTACCTGATATTCTAATGTATCCTGTCTACGGTCTTGAATGTTTCATTTGGCTTACTGTAATCGACCCAAAACACGCGGATGCAGCTAAAAAAGGCATAAGATATTATTTCAATTTAACAATAAGAGTTATTTTTATTGAGTAATAAGAGCTTTGTCAGGAAATGCTATCGTGAATAAGAATGTCTTGAACTTGCCAATTAGTTTAAAATCGTAAAGAGTAACCAAAGAAAAAGGAAACTGTTTTAAAGTAAAATAGAAATAAAAATTATACATCAGTATTTGGTGATTCATCGGCAAACATGGATAAATTGATGTGGGTGAAAAAATGTTGGTGGTTCTGTCCATGCATTTCCACCCAACTTTCGTATAATTTTTATTAAAACACAATCCTCAAAAACGGTATTGATCCGTGAATGAAAGATTTACGACGATCGAAGAGAGGCATAAAATACAGCACTGAAACCATAAATTTAGGAATTTGAGAACCCACTGCTACATAAAGGAGTAACGAAAAGACACACAACATAGGCGCATTTTTCAAGGAATAACATCTTCCAGGGACATAAGAAAGAATAAACCCGAATACAATTTTTGTAAAAAATTAATGACTTTGGCTGGCTATCACGAATGTATCATGAATGCAGTTTTTTTTTCGCGGAAATTCTCGCATGATGAGATTCATTGATTCAGGTGTTGTTTCAGTGGTGCTCTTTCTACTGCATTGCTTTCAATCGTTAGGCCAGAGCTAATCTTTTTTCCCCGGGCACCGCCGTCATCAAAGCCGTTTCTGCACTCCGCTCCCCACCTCCCCACCTGCCCGAGCCGTTTGTCAATTTTTTTACGTATTCACTCCCTCTCCCTCCCTCTCTCTCTCTCCCTCTATCTCTCTCCCTCCCTCCCTCTCCCTCTCTTTAATTAATAAAATGAGAGCATCAAAAGTTAAACTTCATAATTTCGATATTTTTCGAATTTCACATTTAATAGTATGCATCATCACATTACCAATAATTGATTTTTTTTAACAAATTCACTGCAACGCAGAGTTATAATTGCTGTCATTTCCCCCTGTCTTTCGTGGAAATTTCCTCTCTGCGTTTTTTATAAAAGAATAGCCAATTAAAATTTTTCATCCTAGCTACGCGAGGATACTCAATATCGGGTGATTCCTAGCGTTACTTATTGAATGTATTGTACGGTACCCAAAGCAATTCGTATCCCTCATGGGAATCTAGAAAGTCATATCGTCTCAAAACACGTTTGCTTTTCAAAGGTATAGCATCCCCGCAAAAACTGAAATTTATTCCTTGGTCTCCTTAGAGTTATTAGATAAGTATGAAAAAAATATTAATGATCCATTGCATTGGTGGTTCCTCTTCATTTTGATTTGATCATGAAGCCGAAAAATCCTTATCTATAGATAAAAGCAGAGACTGCATGAAAAACAATCATGCATGAATCACGTGAAAAATAGGAAAAGTATTTGATATCAATGGTGTGGAGGAAATAAGTAGAAGAAAGACAAACGCAATGCTTTGCCATGAAAGAAGTGTGATATATTATCTGAAGGAAGGTACGCATCAAGATAAATTGTGTGTTATCAGCCGCCTCAAGCACTAACTGTTTGATAACTTTCAGTCCTCTGGTATTTCACATTTTACTGAAGGAACTATACCCTGTCACTAAGGAACAGTAAGCAGCAACCGGTGACTTTCTCGTGTTGTGTGTTACCATTTGCAAATATTGCGCATACCAGTTTGTATATAACTTTCAAAGTACTGATGAAAACCTTCAACAATATATGGATATTTAAATGGAGATATAAATAAGTATTCAAATTCAAGAAAGTATTCTTGTATTGTGTGTTACCATTAGCATTAGTTGCGCAAGCCCGTTTGTATATGACCTTTGAAGTTCTCATGAAAACTTGCGACAGTATATGGATACTATGATTTGTTTAAATGGTGAGATAAATAAGTGTTCAAATGCAAGAAAGTATTTAAACATGACCTAAAGTGAAGATGTAGAAAGTGTTTACAGCATATCTAGAGACATATATTTTAAAGAAAAATAAAAGAAAAGAAATAGAGTTGGCCAGAGGGCGATCTTGGGAGTAAATAAATTTGTATTATTAAGAGGGCATGACGAAAGTTAAGCAGTGCAAGTTAGGAAAGATGTGTGGAGGAGAGTGGTGGGTAAAGACGCATTATGAGTGAACAGACTTTGTACACACCGTGCCTTCACATTTTCTGACGAATGATTAAAAAACCATACTATTTCAGTATTCATGCACCTTCACATTTTTAATTTCTAGGTTTTGATTTTGTTAGTCCCTTTGTTTTAATTATTCTATTAGATATTCTGCTTGATTAATAGTAAAATTAGAAAGAAAGTAGTTACTAAGCGGATATAACTAAATATGCATTAAATTCTGGCCTTTGCCGTGGAATTTATAATTTATTTTTATTTATAAGTCCACTTTCTGGGTATAACTTTGGTTTGATAAGATACCACATCAATTATCAATGATGTAGTTTCCCATGGTTTCTTATTTGTCCTCATTTCTGAGTTTGGCCGACTGAGGACCACGGGAAGCAATTGGGTTGCTTTGTTGTCTTTTTCCTCCCAGTATTTCTTCATTATTTCCCTGAGATTCCTTCGTCTTTTTCAGACCAGGAGTTTTTGGCCTCTTTTACTTTGCTATTCCTGGAACCCCTTAAATCCATTAGCACTCCTTCGAATAACCTCTTTAACCCAGGTATCTCTGAGATTGATGCGAAATTCCTCAGTATATTTTTTTAATTGCTTAACATATTTTGTTGTTGTCTTCAAATTGAAGTAGCTGAGGATTTTCTTCGTCCGTCTGAAATTTCTCATTTTTAATATTTTCCCCGTATTTCTCCCTTTTTTTAGCAAAGATCTACATTTTTGCTCTTTCTCTGAGTATCATCCTCTCTACTGGCTGGATCGAGAATCTTCACTCCTTTTCTTTTCGCTCAATCTCCCTTCTCTAGTTCTTTCATTTCCCCTTTCTTGAACAGTATCGGGCATAATAAACCTTGAAGTCCTTCTGAAGTGTTGTAGCGTCTTATCTTTGCATTTAAGGAAACTTTCTCCGATTATATTTATTCTGTACAATACTAACGCAATTTCCATTTTTTGCGCAACATTTATTTTCTTCTTCGTCAGGACCATTTGGTTTGATCCATTTACATTTCTATTACTTTTATTTGTTATGACTCAATCGCTCAATTGCAGGAAGATAATTGGTACTAAGTACTATGGTATCCAATTAGGTCTGTTAATATTTTTGGGCAATAGCTTTTCAAATCAATCGAAGGGCAAGGAATGCACAAAAAGTAAGAAAATAAATTTTCTTATGAACGAAAGATTTTATATGATAAACCTTTAATTAAAGTCTTTTTCTCTATTTGCAGTCACATTGATATATAAATTAACCTTTAAATATACCTGGAATTATCTTGGCTCAAATATCCCCTTGATATATTAACTGTATTTTACGCATTGATTCATCTACAGGCAATCATAATCCGCAGTAGGCTGATTTAGAAGTTTTCTACAAGGATTAAAACAATGAGAAACCCTTAAATTTTACTAAGTTTATACCTGCTAAACACTAACAGTTTCTCTCCTGCTCTTAAGGCGACCTTAAAATCTACTGATTTGAAAATGATCTCCTGGGAAGTACTCCATCGATGAATGCTCTACCCTCTTTACACCAAAGTCGGCCAAACAATCAAATGGTTTTAACAAACTGCCATTACTTTATTTTTTTCACAGTACATATCATACCATATCAACCGCTGATACGCTTGCTTCTTTCTGACGAGTTTGGTTCTTTTTTTTACTCTCTCGTCCGATTCTGGTGGTCCGTATAACCCCGTGCAATCCCGATAAGCCATTGGCTGTGTTCAGGTTTCTCAGGGGCCGAGCCACCAGAACTTGACAGAAACACCCATGTATACCTTGCCCTGGGTTTGCGAAAAACTGACCAAGGCCAGTGATATTCTCGTGTCAAAGACATTCCGTGTACTTAAGTGATTCCTATGATTCTCCTGTTGCGGAGTTTTCTCCGGCACTCGATATGCCTATTTCACAATCAATACCCAAGCATGTTCATCCAGGAGCTTTATTGTCGTGTAATAAACTTATACTTTAATTTGTTCTATATGCCTTTCGTAGAATTGGTTTAAAGTGATATTAGATAAAGTCTTATTATAAATAAACCCAGTCTTTGTATTGGTATTCAATACTGTTATTTCCTTTCTTGTTCAAATACTTGTATTAATTTACTAATACACCGGGCAGTTCTTGTGTGAGAATTGCATTAAAGGTTTAACAGCTATTTTTTCCGCAAATGTTTGGAAGCCCTCCTGGTACTGATATGCCCGTCGAAAATATAAAATAATGTTAGCAATGATTTATCAATACAAGTTCTTTTTTACTCTTCACGAGAAGGTTTTCGCCGTTCTTTCTTCAATCCGTGTCGGAATTGTTTTGAGAAGTGGGCACCAAAGAAAAAAGAACAGGCACAGAATAAATTTCTTCATGCTGGGTTTTTCCTTCAGGTCTGGGTTATATTCGCTTTCTTCATTTAAAATACCCGGAGCTGAGATATTGTGTCTAATCTTTTTTTAACCCGAAATTTAGGCGTACAAATTATCAGACATACAACTAGGTACATTATAGGGGGGAAAATAATTGCCTTAATAGAGTTGAAAACTCATACCATCAAAGCGACATTTCAAGATGCTAACCACAAAACCAACATGACTGGACAGAGTTTCATCTTTCTTGGTTCAAATACCGTATGCTGCTGATATTCTTCATTTTATCAAAACTAAACGAATGTAATCCATTCAATGAAACCCTTAGCAGGGTTGACGTGACAGTACCATCTGCATCATACAGATATTCAGCCTCATTCTTGTAGGTTGGAAAAGGAACGGTGTCTCACTTATTCGAAGGAAATTAATTTTAGACTGAAGTATTACATGGAATGGCATATTATTGTGAAGGTCATTAATCCTGGATAACATTCCTTCGAGAACCTTGCAAATCCTACGAATATGTTCGATATTTCATTTGTATATTCTTAGACCCCACAAAATATTGATAAGGGAATATTATTGCTAAATCTGAAAATGTTCTAAATTATGAAATAATTATTTTTTCCCATCGATAAATAGAGATAAATATTTAGTTTTTATTTCGAGAAACATTTTTACTAAGGAACAAAGGAGGATATTTTGATTAATATTTTGCTGAACTTGGGCGCTTATTGGAGGCATAGATGGTAATGTTTCTTTGACTCGGGACTATCATGTTACCGTAGTGCATTGTGAGTCAATATGTGGGTAAAATATGGTAATTTTTCAAACATCCACTTTAATAATTCACGTAAATATCAATGCACCAATAAGGCAGGAGGGGTATGGACAAATTATAGTGTAGAATTTGAAGTAAGGGGCATTTAATTGAAAGGGTTATAATTGTGACTGAGCATTAGTTATCCAGTAAGAAGAGGGACACCGTTTCATAAGTGAACGATTTTACTTCCAAGTTCATTCACCTGATGTTTATAACCGATTTCTCGTGGTACATAAAAATATTACTCTCTCTAAAGAAATTGTATTTAGTATCAACTAAAAGTAGCGGTCCTTATGCCAGAAGGTACCAAGGATGGTGGGCCAGTCCCTCATTTAATGCGGTCCTGCTATTCTGTGGAAACATATTATCTCACTAATGGGCTGATTCTAGGTGAATCCACAAATTATCATTTATAAATATCATATCAAACACTGACAAGTGGGACTCAGGCCTTCTTATACCTTGTATGGGTATATTGAAACTTGGTGGCACTCACCAGCGGAGAATCAGCAGTCACTGAGGGTGGATCAAGCGTTGAGAAGCGGGCAAAGGACTCTCGGAGGGACTTCTGGAGGAAACATTGGCCGCTTTATTTCACATCTCTTGTATATCTTCCTCTCATTTGTGGCATGATCTCCATAAGCGAGCGTCACCAAGTATCGCTGCGCCTGCAAAAAGGAGGCACCTCCCTGTAAATGAGTATGTATTCTTTCATCGAATTGCATAATGACGAAAAGTAAATAATTTAGTCTGATTTTTTTAAAGTTACTTTAAGTTAAGGCAATTAGGCATCCTGAACTTAGGAGTAGGGCACATGGGACAAATGTGGAGATTTTTGGAGAATTATGAATGGTTTTTCCATGAAGCTCTCAATAACTCTCGCCTTCTTTCTTTGCTTTATACACTGAAAAACTTAAATATTGCATCACACTAAGATCGACACTGTAACGTTAATGAACGAGCACTTTCTTACAAGGAGAAACCAAGTTCCCTGAAAGTGTCAGACAGAGTATTTTCCGAGGGGAAGTTTTCCACGTATTTCTGGGTCCAAGATATTAATCCTGCCACTCATCGTGAAGTTAAGCTTGTGTGATTGGATTTGTAATTTCCCCTTTTGAAAACTTGAACGCACAAGTTTCAAATATTGAAGATGCAAGAATGACTGCCATAGACGAAAATAAATGGTGGACTTCAGAGCCAAGCCTTTTATTGAGATGAGTTTTAATGTTTTATAAGTTTCTCTTTAGGACAAATACATAGAATAATGGTTTTATACGTATAATAATGTTGTTGCTACTTTAACCTTGCCATCATAGATGCGCAATAGTGCAGTTAAACATTTTTGACCAATCGGATACCGGCTTTCTCAGTCTCAAGGTAAGGAATAAATGATGCGAAAGATTACTATATCGATTACTTTCATTATGATGCGACATGTTCACGACGGACGGACGAGTTGCATGAACAAGTTGGAGCCGAGGCGATTTTAAATTTTAAATATGATTGCAATGATTTATTTTGCTCTCGGACAATTCTGGTGGTCCGTATACCCCTGCGATCCCGAAATGCCGTGTAATGTAAGTTGATAAAGTTCCACACAAAACGTTAATCTTTGCATAATTAATCATAAAGAAATATAACCTTATAGTATCCGGAACGAATTCTGTTGCATCTTCTACTACATGGGAATGCCTCTCTAAGATTTCACACCAAGACTCATCACTAGAAGCGGCAGAGCGGTCAATTTGACAGTTTCAGACATTTAATTGTCTCCCTCTCCCATAATACTCGTTTGCAATGTTTTTATTTTTTGTAAATTTTAGTGAACCCTAGTTACACGTGTTCACATAATTTCTATTTGATATGTGCAGTAGTTTTCTAAATATTTACATATATTCATAAAAGCGCCGCACCGCCGCATTTTGACCGTTTCTCTAATTTTAAAACCAATACCCATTTTTTTGTAGAAATGCATGGATTTATATAGTAGATTAATGGGTTTACGAAACATATTTACTAACAGTTTTAATGTCTTTGCTTTTGCTTTGCAATCATAAAATGTGTATCACGAAATTTGAATAGACTTTCTCCGTCTTGAATCGAGAGGAATAGTTTTTACTTGGAGCAAATTTCGGAATCACATTGGCGCATGATTAGTATACATTTATTTTCAAATTTTATTTGTAGTATATTTTTGAAAATAATGTTTATTTTCTAAATAAAAATTATAGAAAACAATATATAACATTCTAGGTTCACAACTTCTAACTCTTGAGCCGAATTTTACTCTCCATTCCCTCGCTATCTTCGTTTTCTGACTGTGAACTATCAGTGTTTGAAAATGAGACGGAGTGTGAAACACAATTAAATGAATGGTTTTTCCCTCTTTTGCGGCCAACCTTGGAGTGTTAACTATTCTTTCTGTTGTGGACTTACCGGGTGTTTGGAAAAGTGGGAAAATAAATACAGGTAATAAGAATGGACAAATGAGAGGACAGCTGAAAGTACTAGAATTAGAGTACGGCAGGGTACATAGGATATTCGCGTACCAACTGGCGATGCTGATCAGGGAGAATACCACATAAATGATGACTTAGCTCTCCAGTGATCTTCCTACTGATGTCCTGCAGCTATGTTCTGGAATAAAGTTATATTCCAGAATAAGTTCCAGGGTGACGTAAACATTTCAGGGAATAAATTTTTAAAATATGTTGGAGGTTGGTTTGGAGGGGTTGGTCAAACTGGCAATTATCGAGTTTTGGTACCTTAGAAAAACATGACAGAAAGGCCACCAGGTCAAAACATTTTGATAGATAATTATAATCCTCAACGCAAGCTAAAAGTAGAATAAAAAAATGTATATCACGCATCTCCGCAGTGTTTGACCGCAGATAAATATGTGATTCGGCAAATCAAAATGGCAGTGAAGGAGAAGTTGTTCCGTAAAGTTAGAAGATATTTTTCACCAAAAAATTGGAAAATATAATGTTTCTTCTATACGACGCAAAATAAATAGATTTTGTAGAAATAAGACTGGAGCTTACTTTTTTGTAAATGAGCAGATTTTTCCCACAAAATATTGGTGTATATTCACCCAATATTTAGTGGGAAAGAAACAAAAAGATTTAGCATTTGGTTCTGGATGTTAGATGATATCATTTCAAAATACTTCTGTTAAAGGTTGCCAAATCAGGGAAAATATGATTAAAACTCTTCGAAAATGTAATAAATCTTATGAGACCATACCTACAACCTTACAACAGATACTTTTACATTGGTAATGTGTACAATCCACGAGAAGTATATATATGGGCAACATAAATAAGTATATCAGCATCAGTTGAATTCTTGAACTACACATATGACGGAGTAGATATGTCTGACCAAATGACGAGTAGTCCGTGATTGGGTATAGGAGGTGGCCAGTTCATTTATATCAACGATTATGTATTAGATTTCTCGGAGTACTAGTATGGATAGCGTTCGAAGTGGTGACAGGATATAACGCCTGTCGACACTGATTACTTTGACGGTTTGAAATGAAGAAAGAGTCAAAAGGCATTGAAATACCATAATCTATGCAGAACACTGCTCTGCAGAGCGTATCTTAAGATTACCGTCCGGGGTAAAAGTACAATGATGCAGAGGAAATATTAGGAAAATTTACAAGATAGCAACAATTTACTCACGTAAAATGTACAGCAAGAATCTTCGAATATCCTCTTAAGCGAATCTTCAGTTTCATAATAATTACGGAAAAATTCAAATAACTTAGTGAACTCCACTTACATTATAATGTTACATATTTATTGCCGCGACCCGGGTTTGCACACTTTGTGTCATCTTCAGAATAAAATACATTTTGGTACACATTTTGGGTGTATTTTCACCTGCAGATGACACTAAGTGTTGAATCTCGGCTCATGATAATAAATATTACAAGTGAGGTTAGTAAAAGTATTTTAATTCTTCTGTAATGGATAACTTCCACAAAGGCGAGCCTACAACCGTTTCCTTCGTCATAATAATTATTTATTCAATTTAACTTCGGCATGATTTTATTTTCATTGGTTAAATCAAAATTGAAACATATAATTTATAGTTCTTTGGATTGCTATCCATACTATCATTCGTCAATATCTAATGGAACGCCGTTAAACTTGAGGCACATTAATGCATATTGTATGTTGTTATAAAAATTGTTTTAAATAAAAAAATGCCATCTTAAGCTTTCGTCCACTTTGAATTAAAAATTTATGTTATTTTTATTTGTTGAAATAAATTATATTGAAAATATTAAAAGAAAAGAAACGAGTAAGCAGCAGTCAAAATTACCGCTACCGACGCTCACAGGTGTGCGGAAAATCCGGCGCTTCTAGTTCTGTGAAACGGTATATATGAACAAAGGCAATAAGTAGATGGAAAGAACTTTTTATCCAACCATGCGTCGTAAATACACATTTAGAACTACACGATATAACTACGATCCATCTAGCGAGGCATCTCATTAACAATAACATGTCCGCTTGTTTTACCGGCGTTGATTGATATATCTCTCCCAAATTGTAATTTAATATTTTTGATCGAGAGGCTAATTTAAAATCATAAAAATGCAGCAAATATATGAAAAAAATTTCATTTTAACGTGTGAAGGATTATATATAAAACGAAAATATTGCAGCTTTCCTTAAGAAACGTAGAGTGTGATAATCGCGGGCATATAAAACATATCAATATTTTTTTTTGCATAGGATTCACATATATCCGATTCACAGCTAATAGCTGAAGGTCTGAAATTTGCTAATTGTACCTATTCTACCGTGTTTGACTACTTATGATAGTATGTACTTCGCATAAGTATTCGTGCAAGAATGTGTACCTATATTAAATACCGTGAATAGCCGTTATATGGTAGGTACGCACTGGCACCACCTAGATGACGTGCACGAATTTTATGTCCTCAAACGTAATAACATATGGAAACATGTTCCCACTTTATTTAATAAGTCCAATACTTATAAATAATTTGTACACCAAAAAGATAATGTCGTTTACATTAAATTTGGTTCAAGTAATGTGCCATTTCAAATACTTGGCACCTGTTATTACGTCTTTTGAAAAATCAAAGCATCGTCAAAAGCTGTTACACTAGTTAATCCATCTATGTTTGTTCTCTGTCAGCAGCAAACACGGTAAAAATAAATGAAAATTGTAGTATTATTATAATTATATGCGTTGAAAAAGGCCGCCATCTACGCCTTGTCTATCAAGTGATTTGCTACCCTATCCGGCAATGAAGGTGGTACCACACTTACTCAATTTCTAACCGCCAACTGCCCATTTATAATGAAAGGACTAAAGAGTGAAGAGTTTCTCAGTAAAACTTGTTATCTTACTTACGAAAATGAAATTTTAAATCACATTTAGGAAAGATGAGGACGATATAGGAAAGGAACATACCTGATGCAAACAGTCTCGCCCCAAATAAAGCCTTCCTCCCATAAGTAATGGTCAGAGTGAATGAAATAGGATCCATCCTCCGCAGGTATGATATCAAAACAATAATCAGCCAAACTTGAAAATAAAGTGTAAAGTTCTTCAAAAGTGTAAAGAACTCGTAACACTTCAAAGCAAAGAGGTACCTAGCGAAACTTATGGAAAGAAAAATATTGAGGTGACGGGATGCTCGGTTATAACGCGTATAAAAGATCTCTCCTGCGACTAGCGTACTGACGACTGCAAGACTCGCGCAGCGATCACTTACTGCTGGCAGCAAAAAGTAGAGCATGCATCCTCGGGATACGCGATTGACTTCGAAGAAATTGAATAAAAGCGTAGGTCAAGAGCTTTAACCTCCGGCTTATCGGAGTTGTGATAAAAAACTGTAAACAAAATTATATTTGGAGCTGTGTCTACAAATTCAGCCACAAGTGGGATTCTGTCACTACCAAGTAATCCTGCGACTTCTCCTCCCGTCTCTCTTCTTCGCATCTCCTTGGCCACGGCCCCCATTTTAATACCCTAGACAAAATAACAGATACATAAGTTTCAAAGATCACTAGCTGGCTAGTTCCATAGAAAAAAGACGCACAACGGCCAAGAAGCGTCATCCAAAACCCACGGAATATTGTGCACCAGAATAATTCCGATAAGAGTTTTTAGCGTAAGGCCACGTAACCGGCAGATATAACAAAAATAGTTTCATGTATCACTCCAAATAGTTTGATGTAAGCATACTAGAAAAGAAAGATCCTGCATAAAGCACTCGTATTTTCACTTAAACGAGATTTTTTCATTCTCACAAATGTTTCTAACATTGAAAGCTAAGTTTATTATTTTACATGATATTAATTAATTATCCTTAAATGTCAATTTAAAAAGTATAACAATTTGCTATCAATTGCTATGAGTGTCAACTTTCTTCGAAAGAATGAGCGTTTCCCAGCAGCGGTACTCTATCTTTATGAAAAGTGAAATTCCTGTTCATGAATGTAATTTATTTTAAATTAGTCAGATTAATTTTAAAATAGAACGATTAGATGTGGTTTAATATTTTTTTATTATCGCAAAAGCATCAAAAGCGATAAAACAGCGAAAACTATATTATTAGTGGTTATTATTGCTAAAAACGTCAGAACTTTTAAAACTAAATCTTAAGGCGTGAGTAACAAATTTTGTGGATCATTATCTAAGACTAACATCATTTAGCGTCTCTCGTACGCCATTTCCTGAAAGGCTACCCTTTTTGAAGTCCTAATTATTAAGGTTAAAGGAAGAGTTGGCATCAGATTTGCTTTGATAATCAATTGTGGAAAATATTCACTCTACATTTTTAGTGACACAAAGTATGTATTTATGCAAGTTGGTTTTGGCAGAGGAAACATCATCAATTAATTTTTGAGGAGGTGAATAGAAGATTTAGTGGTCGGAGGAATGGGAACATGTCAATTTAATTATTGCATTGATTATATGCTACTGTAATAATAATAATGTAATTGAATAAACACTGACTGGGACCAGCTCCATCTTCATGAGCGTCCGGTCATCTGAAACAAATAATACGTACCAAGGGGTGGGAACGCTTACTGATGGAGAGTATTCAAGGTTGAGTATAATTGGATATTTCATTGCCTTTTCAGAAATATTAATTAACGAAAAATGTCTCTCGTAAAGTAACTGCAATAACAGCTGTCTTGCTTTAATACCTAGACATTGACCACCCGAGGAGATATGAGCTAGTGAATTAGTAATAATGGGCTTGGGAATAATATTCTAGGAAGTCAATATGGGCTCATTCATAATTTTCTTAATATGTTAAATTAGGCGAGTCAAATTTTTCTGCTCATTTCAGTGTTTCGAGTAAATCTTTCCTTAACTTACATCTTCTCATAAATCTCTCATTTGTAAGTTCAATCACTCATGTTAGAACCCATGGAAAATAGGGCATTAGTGAGGTTTAGTTCACGTAACTTCAAACTAATGGAAACCGTTACTTCGTAGTCTAACGGTTTTTATTGCTGATTCAAAGTTCATTTCCTATTTCTTCTTTTTCTGATTCGCATAAGCTGGATTATTAAATTTTGTATAAATAAAATAATTTACTCAACAACATGTATTATTCAGGTCCATAAACCATCATGATTCATACTTACACGGGTTAAATATTAGGCATTATTGACGATATTTATTGGATGGAAAGTTACGTTCTTTGTTCAGGTTAAGGATCTAAGTATGCATAGCATAAAGCGTGGCAAATGCTGGAAACGTCACGGAAAGCTTCGCATGTGAAATATGTATCCCATAGTTTGTATGACTGACATCTCTCTCGGTCAAATTTGATAATAACAGTAATTAAAAACAAATATAAGAACCGTAAAACTTTGCCTCTCGAAATTCTACAAAGCGCATAGGCATATCCTCTTAAGAAGGAGTTTTACCCTTCTTTGTTAAGAAAAAGGGATACCCTCTTGATATCCATTGTTTCTGGTATGGCTATCACCAGTTAAACGCTTTTGGGAAAAGGTCAGTAAAGGCTTGAACCATGGAAGCACAGCTCTTATGATAATTTCTTTAAAAACTTAAATTGTAAAAAAGTAATACCTTTGAGTACAGAAACATTCTGATTCGCACAAAGACGTCCAAATAAGGTGTTAAATGGACACATGGCCTTGCTAAGAGATTATTTTAGACATATGCTGATGGAATTAAGTAGTGACTTATGTCTAAGGATGTAATTAAATACCTTATTCGCAAAGGTACTCCTGATTACTTGGAAGAATGCCTGATTTTTATATGTAATTGGAAACAAATGTTAATATACAGGGAACTTGGGAACAAAAAAGCCAAATAAGTATTCAATAGATGCTCAAGTATTCGAGCTTCGTTGGTATTATCGAAGGTATTTACGAGGTGAACTACAATCATAGAAATGATTTTGACTTCTTCGTTATTGCGTAATATTTTACTTTATCTTATAATATTATTCTTTTTGTGGCATTTGCTGATACCGATGGAAATCTGTCAGATTTGGAAAACGAATTTTAGTGGTGGTATCCATGTTTCATGGAGTAGGTATATCCAGTTCCATGCATTAGGTATAAAATGTAATTGGCTTATATTATGGAATAATTTTATATTTATTGCTATTGTTTTTCCTACTTTAGTAGAAACTTTTGCTGCGAAGTGCAAACAAATAATTGGCCACTTTTCCAGTTTCTCAAAAAATTATCTAAATTTAATCGCAGATAATTTTTAACAATCGATTATTAAATGCAGGACACTCATTGCAGCATCACATTCACCCAATGTATACATCTTTATTTTATTTTGCAACGTGTTTTACCAACCTTCGGCATCATCAGGTGCCGTGAGTTGGCAAAAAATGGTCTGCAATAAGCAAAATTTGTAGTAAATTACTATTGTTTGGATATCAATGATGAATGCTAAGTTTTTTCTACAAAGTGAAACATAATATATTGTATTTCACACACTTGGCTTTGTCAGTTACCTGGTTTCCATAATGCAACCATGGTTGCATTATATGCCATTTTTCTCTGTCAATGTTTTTTCCAGCGACCCTATATTGGAAGAATCAATATTACTATAAAATTGTTCACTTAATACTATTATTTACAATAATAACTATTTAAGGATTTTTCTGTCTCGCTGTCTATGAGATGTATTGAGTGCTACAGGAACTTATACCACCATCCATGGATGTACTACAGCCACCACAGAGCCTTTCATTAGTTCTTATAATCAATAAAAGAAAATAATGGTTTTCAAGGCTACTGTTTTGGTCATCGGCCGTCAGTTTATCACTGTCGGTGAAAAACGATTGTTTTCAACTTTTTTTTCAGTTTGTATATAATCTTATTATAATGGATCTTTCATTTCAGAGCTTAATGCCTTCCTCGAAGAGCTTAAAGACTTCAAAAATTATACATATCTAATAATCCGCTATAAGAGTAAGATCAATATTTAACAAAGATAAGATTGGGTGTGCAGTGAATCCCCCAAGCTTCCTCACTCCGAATATCTCACAAGCATTGAAGTCTCCGCCTTGATTCTCAATGATAAATCATCGCACACTATTGCCGCTAACCAATATAGCGTCAGTCCGGAGCATCGGAAAAAGGCTTATTACATCGATGGTTAAAAAAATTGCCAATGACTTATCAAGAAACACTATATTAAATATTTCGAAATTTTACATCGAATTTACTATCCCCATCCCCAAGTCCTTTGTATTTTGCTAGGCTCCTGGTATGTTTCTCCCTCTATTCTAGAGCACCTCTGAAAAATTAATGGCAGAGGAAAACGTTAACTACTGTGAAACTTGAGCCTATAACTTGCTATAGCGCCAGGAAAATAAATGGGAAAATACTCCTAGCGGCCTAAAAATAATTTACAGAAAAGTCAGTTTGGGAAATTCGTCGTTCAGCAAGTACAACAGTCGACAACTGGTTATATAAGTTGTGCATGGACAGTTGTATTGGACAAATAAGTGGCCACTTCACTAAAAAAAACTTACTTCAGCTCACTACCCATTACGATTGACTTACATTAGAAACGAAAACCTGGCGTCATAGGCTATCAAAAATATTTCAATTCAAAGATTCTCATTTCCAATTTATATTTATCGGGAGCTGTATGTATTTTTGTAAGGATGATTTTTTTCATATCAGAGTTCTTTCACCGTCTTTATTTCTTTTCTAATCTTAAGTTTGGCTTCAATTGAAAATGCATTTAAAAAGTCAAACTTCATCAATTCGTGTGGTGAAAGTTTTTCAGTTAGCCTCAATCGTCGAAAGCGCATTGAATTGTGGGTTTAAAATACATGAATGAACCTCCAGAATGACAATTACGATTTTCATACGCACGTTACATTAAAAGGAAATCGTTTTGTAAAAGACCTACATCGCTTGACTGAGCAGTTTAATCAAGAAGAAAATTATTTAATTACACCGTATTTGTATCAAACGGAATGAAAGAAATGTTTTCAGGCTTTTCAATGGGTTAAGGTTGACTCTTTCTGTAGACATTTATTGAGATTTTATTTTGTTGATCTTTCAACCTTTTGAATTATTTTTGAAATTGCTCATCCGAAAGATTGATATCGGCTCTAAGTTCATTATTTTGCTACTTAATGTACTGGATAAAATATGGATTAAATAGATAAAGTATATTATCTGATGATTTTTAAAAAGCGTTAACTTTGATACTTTGTTCTTACGGAATTCTTATACGTAAAAATTCTGCTAGCCACGCCTTCTGATATTAAGATATTGTATTTTTATTATGAATTTACGAATTTTTGTGTCTCTGAGAGAGATAATTAGATATTTCTCAACTTGATAAAATACTGTCCTCCCGAAGCATTACTCTTTGGATGGAGAATTATTGCTCTTACAGTTGCGGGATTAATGTTATGGTAAAGGACGAGACAGTGTCCCTACATCAGAAATAAGAGATGATTTTAGGCATAATAAAGCGCTCTCCCACCAACGAAAACTCGGTTAGCGTCACTGTAAGGGCATACATTTTAATAAGTATTTTCGTTTCCAGCAATAGATGATAGAATAAAACAATTTTTTCTGCCGTGCCTGTGGTACAGGTGATTATACAAATAGTATTTTTCCAGCATTAAATGCAAAATTCGAAGTTTTAAGACAACTTAATAGTTTTCAGTAGTGCATTTTCAAATTCCAAATTTAAGAAATTGGTGTTATGCCTAAAATTAAGTGAAGTGTTGAAATTTGGAATGATTACTTTCATCTAAAATAACAAAATGGTGTCATTTTAAAGATAAGATTCTTAAAATTACTAAAAATCAACTTACCCTGTTAAGTATTGCATAAAAAAGACTCGACGATCTAATAACTGCCAATTACTTAAACTTTTACAAGTAAGATGCTGTTCAGTAACCTTGGCCAATTTAGAGAGATTCTTTGTGGGTAGTGTCATTTATAATATAAATTGATCAATTAATTTCGTGCATGCACAGAAAATTTTAATTTTGGAGGTTTCATTGCTAGCTGGAAGTAAGCGAGTTGTCCGTGCAGGGTGCTTCTCAGTGATAAGGCTGCAATAAGGCGTCTTGCACCAGAGGGTCACCAATTAAGTGATAAGTTAAAAACAGCTACGGGAAAAGCAATGGAAATGCATTCTAATCCATTCATAAGACAATGGTACAGTCTCTGAGCAAATTCTAATAATATTTAACAAGGATTATTCTTTCACAAATAATTAAAGTGTGTTTTCTGTACCTCGTAAGGGAACGGCTTTTCATGATCCTGCTTTAAATTAGACAAATACACTGCTTTTGATCCTTACACTGCTTTAACATTTCTAACCAATAACCAATTTTATGATTGGGAATTCTGAAGGAAATTTCTTATGCACCAGAGACGATAGGTTATTATTAAAAGTTATAACTGATGATTTCAAGACACTCTCTTTCTAGCCTCTGTAGTAAGGCTAACTTCTGGAATCACCAAATTTTTTTTGCGTCGTCTAAGCAAAATAATATTTTTTACGGACACTTTTCATAAACAGATATTATTTTTACTTATCCCAATTCTATTTACTGTTATTTATTCTATAGACCCAACGGAAACCATGTACCCAACGAAAAGAATCACTGTCAAAATAATTTGGACGGTAATTGTGTAGTTAAGTATCTAGTATAAAATTAGAATTAATTTTTGCATAAATATGTCAATAGTTAAAATATATTCCTCTCATATTCCAGGATTATCAACTAGAAGCAGAAAATCCGTCTGTGAGGATTATTTCTTCGTTTCTAGCTGGTGAGTCAATTACCTTTTTAATTATTGCATGGGTATTGATGCATTATATGTAGTTAAATGTGGTTATTAGTGAATATATTAGTGATATCCTCATATACAACGCTCACACAAGATATAAAATTCAATGAGACGCTTTTAAGAAACTCTCAAATGTTCTAAAAAGGCCGTCTTTCCCAATAACTACAAATTGTTCATCTCGGAAACAATGCAAAGTATGCAATGAACGACCTGGGGAAGGTAGAACAAACAGTCAATTGAAAAAGAGATACGACAATTCCTAATGCAGTCACCCCTTTTAGAATGCAATAGTTATTTAAATACATATTGAAATATTTCCTAGCAGATTGTTGCAAAATTATTAATGAATAGTCTTGAATGGCCAATAAAATTATATCAGCTCTACTTAAGAATAAAATTCACGAAAATAGACACGCGGTGTTCGATCAAAAATATCTTGGACATTTTAGGAATAGCATGGCAATCAGTCACTGTAGCGTCATCAAATTGGTGGCTTTGCTTTGGAGAAACCCTCCAATATAACTCTTTTTTTACGTCTTCTATTTGTCGAGCTACTACATTGTAAATGTAATTTTTTGTTTGCGGCAATTTTGTTCGGGGATTTTGAACCGAATAATTAAGGAGAAGAAACAACGATGTTTTGAAGCCTGCCAAATCATATTGGGAGGTAAAACAGTGATGACACATTCCTTCAGACTCAAGGTAAAGCATTATGGATTTAAGCGTAAGACGTGGAAACTAAAGTCCAGTCATCACAAGTTTCCAAAGTCATATTGAGTATTTCATTGCATTCGAAGTAAACTCGTTTCCCCAAAATTCCTCCAACAAATTTAAACAATCAATAAAATGTAAAATCTAATATTTTTGGGTGAATTACTTTACTTGGAGGTGTCGGAAAGTATTGAACCAAACTTTAGAGAAGTGGTGAATGGATGTTGTACCGCGATAATGTTTTTTCCCACCCAACCCTTTGTCATTTGCCAGATTTTCACAAATACGCTGACCATCCTCAGCCCTTTACTCACCTGATATGGCCCCTACCAACTTTAACTCTTTTTCCAAGGTTCAATTCCCTTCTCAAGGGATGAATATTGGATGCAAACGAAGAGATTAAAAAAAACTCGCTGAAGGATCTATACAGGATTCAGAAAATGGCGTTTCCAATACTCTTTCGCGGCTGGGAGAAGTGTATAATTGGCCGTGGAATAACTTTCAATGATCAAATGATGAATCACTAGCGTTTTATAATAAATGTATTGAAAATAATAAATAGCATTATTTTCAGACTTCATATTATATGTGTTTGTTGTTATGCTTTCTATATTGTGACTTTCTTAGTGACATAAATGAGCATACGATATTTCCAAACGACTGTTTACTAGGTTGATCGCAGTTTCAACTCTAAATTGTAATTATCAAGACGTCCAAAACACATGGTTTTCTATACAATGACGCTTTAGAAATGAAGCCGCCCTTGACCTAATAAGCAAACAAATGGAAATACTAAGTAGTCGTTCTTCACAAAACTCAAATTCCACAAAGCAGAGCTTGAAACCTAGAAACGTATTATTGACTAGTTTTCCGGCAGTCATGGATATATTTTTGATGGTTATCTTATTATTTTACTGTATTCACAAGGCTACTTGATACCTAGCTCATATATCTTCATTTATTTTCAGTGGCACATTTTCTGGTAAAAGGATCATGAACTGAATATTTTGAAAAATCAAAAAACGAGCTATCACACTGGACTATCACACTCATGCTGACAATATACATGGATAATTTATTAAAATTTTGTTTTCCATAAAAACACAATTAAATTAAGTAAAACTATCCCCCTGCAAAAGCTCCTGATAATGACTTTAAAAAAATTGTAAAGCAACTCAGAGCCTATTTTGCATTTGGTATCTACATTTATTGCCGATTTTTTTCATACGAAAATACAAATTTCATTCATCATTTCATCAAATCATTCAGAAATACATTATTTTAATAGCATTGAAATGTTATAATGTTTCATAAACGTTAATTTTTTAAATCAGAGTTATTTGACCCTTAATCCTGTTTTTCAATAACCCGTATTAAAATTGCCACTTCTCCAGGAATTTTCTGTTCCACATTTCAGTAATTTTTTCACTTTATTTCTTGATTTGCTGTAATAATTCATCTTTAACAACCAGCATTAAAGACACCACAGTCACTTCTGCTAGCATCGGAAAGTAATAGAGGCAAAAATCGATTTTCTTTGTGTGATTTCTGTGAAAGTCTATGACATTCATATTTTTTCCAGTCCCACCAGCTCAACATATATTTCAACCTGGTTGAAAGGTTTAAAATGGCAGATAGATGACACTTTTTTATTTCATCATTGTCATCATCTTAAGTCTATATCTATATTCAGTAGATTTAAATTAAAGAAAGTGTCCTTCACAAGACAAAGGAAATATTTTCTTGAGGTCCGTCATGTTATAGAATTCAATTAATACATGTAATGCATACCTAACAGAGCACATAAACCCTTAAATGAATCATGATTACTCCTCATTCTTTTCCTGATACTCAATTTTCTATCACAGAAAATTTTCTTTCAGATGTCAATAACTATGGCACTTTCATTAGTCAAAATTAGCCAAAGGTTTGCGAAATGAATCTACTCATTATTGAGTAGAATATTAGACATCGGTGACCTCATGAAACGTAACCAAATCAGTGTATCAACAATGCATATGGAAAACTAGGCATGTCAGGAACAGTTCTCATATTACCGTACACCATATAGAATGTACTGAATAAAGGCAAACTATTATGTAGGTTACCTACTTTTTAATTGATAATTTTTACCTACCATTCTGGACATTTTATTATATTCTCTCCGCTTACAGCGAATTGTATAAATCTATGAAAATGAGAAAGGCTGGCGAAGGTCGGTGTGATGAATGGCGTAGTGGCGGATGCTAACGCAACAGCTGAGAAACCCAGTGATCGCGAGTTCGAGTCTAACTCGGACATAGATTGCATTTTCCAACGATCGGTTTAGACGGTGTGGCTTAACCTTAACTTATATGTACCAAAATTGCTCCCTGAAAACATGCACACAACATTTCTAGACAAGTAAACAACAAGGAAACACAAGGCAACAACAACTACAAGGATATCCTCCTAAATAACCCCTCCCTCCCTGTTTCCCGGTTAAGGTAAATGATTTTTCCTCAGTAAAATTTCGCACCGAGTGACTGATGTAGTTCGATATGTCTGAATGAAAATGGCTTGTAATGATTTACACGCATTTTATCAATGCATAAAAAGTCATTATATAACGTTTTTAAAAGTTTGATTGTCTTAATATATTGCCTTGCACATTAGGGTGCAGGATTACTTCCTTCTACGTAGTTGACTCAGTTAATCTTCTTTTAGAGTTGTTTCAATGTGAAGAAGTGGTACGCATCGAAGCCTGAATATGCCAACGATAAACTTGAACATCCTCAGCCTGTGGAAAACCGTCAGCGACATGCGCACCTTTCTCAAAAATATCACATCAAATTTGACCTTGAAATTGTTGCGTCACAAGCATCTCAAATTGGGTAGATTATGCGATCATTAGGAGGGAAAGTAGCTAGAAGATTAAAACAGTAATCAATTATTCTTCTTTTGACTGGTAAAAGAGATTTTCTCTGCCAAAGCCATGCTTTACACTTCGTTCAATTGGTTACTATCCGCACCTGAATGTCATCTTTCACTTACTTGGTGCTAAAAGAATTCTAAACCAAATATCCATTCCAAATCGAGATCTAACAGCACTTGGTGCAATATGTGATACAATGGTTTTAGTGAAAGTTTATATCTCTGAATTCATTATAACTTTTGGCTGGGTTTAATAAGGCTATACCTTTTTAGTGGTAATTTTGTCTCAAAACTTATGCCAATTACAAAACGAAGGTTTCAATAGTGTCTAGCTAGAATAGTAACACCTTCCAGCTCCTGTAAGCTGTTACTCTTCAATTTCAATGGCGTTGTAGAAATCATTTATCTTTCGTGGCTCATCAATATTGTCTTCGAAATTTTAGAATCAGCTCTATTTGAATTTATTCGATATAAAACTAATACATCCTCAAGGTCTTATTCTATTGCCATGGTTTTGTCTACCCTTAAAAAATTACGTGTAAAAATTCAAATTTCTGTCAGTTAAATTCTCATGAATGCATACTGAATGCATATTTAACAAATGGATACAGATAAGAGTAACCTTTTTGTTAATTGATGTTCATTGGACTAAATAACATTGGCCAAAGATGATACTGGGTAGCTTGCTTGACCATAGGAGTACCACGGTGTAGATACACCCTACTGCCAAATACCACTTGCAGTCAATCGCCGGGTTGGAGTATTTCTTAGTTTTACAGAGGCTTCGATGTTATGTATGTTATGTATCACAGGTATATTCTTTATTATTCATACTACTATGATAAAATTCAATTATGTATTTTGATGAGAATCTAGTTTTGAATGGTTTGCAATCTATGAATACCAAATCATCTCGTGACGGGCTCAACGCGTTGAACAGGGTTTGGTGGCTGTATCACTAATTGTCTCTTGCATAAAATAAGATTAATTATAGCATAATTTGATTATTAAAGAAACTTTTTACTGTTGATGCGCATCATACTATGTAGGAACTTGAAGCATCTGTAAAAATCTCTCCTTTTTCTCGTTGGGAACTCTAATTTATTCACTCAGCAGTAGTAGAAGCTCTAGTTCATGCTTTATTTTGGTTACAGGAGGATTTCGAGTAATATTTCGTTAATTTAGCTTGCAAAATAAATACAAAATTCCCATCCCGCTTCTTCGAACCAAATACTGAACAAGGTTTTACATCGTTGTGACCAGTATGAAAATACCGTTAAATGGTAATTTGCTCCCTATAAAATAGTGGGAGTATGTGCTTTTCTCGTGAATAAAGGAATTTAATTCATTTAGGCGTAAACAAAACCGTCAATTGATGGGTCACAGTGTATCTAGGCAGGTATTATTACAAGAACACCGAAAAAGATATGAAATATCTTGAAAGTGCTACTAAAGATATTTAATAAGATATTAATAATAGAATATGTGAGGATTCTGCCAATTTTATTAATAGAAATAGAACTTTAGGCAAACCGAAAATAGTCTATTGCTGACCCCCGGTACTTCTAGTGTCCTACGTAGATGGAACAAGATAATTGAATCATTGAAAAAGTTGCCTCCACGAGGAGATTTAAATAAATACGGTGTCTCTCTTGAGTCGAAGTGAGGTGTCTTGCAATGTCCCTATGCATTATAACCCATTTGAGCTCTTATACACAGTAAAATATTAATAATGTAGTCATGATAAAGGGTAGATACTCGAATTATTGGGCAGCTTAAAATTTATTGGCAGCTATAGGCAAGATCCACTCATATTTAGATTCCTTCCCGTAATTGAAGTCTGTGGGCCCTTTTCATGCCGGAAGAATATTCAACTTATTAGGTGCACCCATTGAGTTTTTGATGAATCATGGTAAACATTTTGGAGCATACCTTTGTCCATTTCACATGGACGGTGGGAGCTGAAATATAAGTGATAAATTTCGGAATAAGCTCAAACAGAAAAATTATCACTTGTAAATCTAATTTATTCCTCGCCCAATTACGATATTCGATTGTTTTTTTTCTATTATGCATTAAATGTTTGAAAATGTCAATATTATTGCAAACTATAACACGTGCTTGATGATGTGATGCTTAGTGATCAGAGACGAAACCATGCAATCTCTATTAATTTTAACTCAATATCCGACGATTTGAAACATTTGCAGACAAAAAAATGTGCATATTGTACGGATCAGATTGCTGATTTTTTTCATGATCCTCTCCTTAAATAGCTTCCAATTCTAACTGTTGTCATGCTCTTGAACGTCTTCTTTTATTTCAACACACAACCATACATTCTAGCCGGATTATCTTAAAGTGAGCTGTTTTTCAAATATCTATCAATCTTTTGATTGGGGACGCGTAACTTAGATATGTATCCAGAATTACTATTTCCATTGCAGTACGCCTATTCTCTTGACACAATCTTATACTCTATTCCACTGGAAGCTCAGCACTTGAAGCTCGATAAATGGCGCAGAAAAGCGTTTTACGCAGCTCCTAGCACGGATGGAAATTTTCAAACTCTATCAGTGCTGCATTCGTTAAACTGTTATGCCTAATGAGGAAGTTTTCTCAATCGTATCTTATCTTTTATGCCCTAGTGAATAGTTCATTGCGAACTGCGTAATTCTTCTGAAAAGGAGAGTGCAGCGTATCCGTCGGTCGGGCGGCAGTCACGACGCGCAGAGAGCGGTTCCCGTCACAGCCGGCGGACTGCGAGTGCGACCCCCGTTCGAACCCCGGCCATTTCACGCGGTACCCGAGTCTTGCCGGGGCATATCTTAGGACTTATATGTACATACTTCAGCAATTTTATAGCCATTTTAGCGGTACGTGTGCAGATTATAACCACACTACAGTATTTCTTTTTAATAAATATACGTTATTTTGCTCAAAATTTTATTTTAATTCTGTGATAGGCCCTATCAAAACAAATTCCCGGAAAAAACAGCATTATAAGGTAAAACAAATCCCCATATAGTCTTTTTCTGTGATAATATGAGAGGCAAGGCAGCAGTCTTTTCGGAACACCAAACGATTTGCCAGGTTTCACACATATCAATAAGAAAATAATCCAAAGTTTTATCTGCACTGCCTTGTTTTAGGATAGAGATAATTATTGTGTTAACCAGAATCGTTTAATGAGAAAGTAGTTTAAAATGTTCTATCCTAGAGTATCCTTACCCACCCTTAATACAGGAGAAATGCCGAAAAAGCTTCTGGTTACCCCCGAGAGTGTCCTTAGGTCTGTTTATGCTAAGCAGCTATTGTGTTTGGAATAAAGCACTCTATTGTACATAAATTTTGAATATAAATCAGGTGTCTCTTCTATATTTCGCAAAATCAAGTCTTGATAGTTACTACAAATTAATATCTACGAAATCCTAAAAATATTGCATGGTAAACGCTGTGGTTCTATATCTATAAAACACATATCGAAAAATCAATGTGGTTGCCAAGGCCTCCATTAATGTGAAAGAATATTTTACTTTTCAATGGTGGAAAAATAGCAATGACAACAAGAAATGCAATGTCAGATATTTTACCCTTACTTTATCAATAACAACCAAAAATGTTTATCGTGAGAAACAGTGGAAAACTTGTACAATATTTGTTTCACAAATGTAGTATACATTAGGATACTACGAAATGTTACCCATTTTGAAAAATAACGCATTTTGAAAATTAAGTCGTATGAAACATTTTTGAGCGGAAACAGTGGTACTCCATTGATTAATACTTCCTGGCGTTATCCCGAGTTTTTCTCTCTGTTTTGACTGTTTACTCGCAATCTTAAGATAGTAGGTAAAATATAGCTTTTACGGCCGGTAAATGGTTTTCTCCAATTAATTAACTAGTTTAGCGGATTGTCATCTTGCTGATGGTGTTATTTCAATTAATTATATGACTCTGAGCTCAAAAGTAATGTCGTGACTATGAGTCATCTCAATTTCGGAGAGGGAAAGAATTCCGTCTAATTTTCAATGAGTTCGGTGAGTTCGTACAACTATCTTCCGGGCATAATTTTTGCGGACGTTAAAATTGAATCTATCACGGTAAGAACCTAATTGAGAGAAATGTAGTTATGGGGAATTCATTTCTTGCTGGTAGTTGCAAATTCCTGAAAACGGCAAACTAAATAAAAGATGGTTACCTTCTCTAGGTGTAAGCTCTGAATGATCTAAAAAATTAAGGTGGTGGATTTTCACATGATTCGTTTTAAATCAAATTCCAAGGCGCTTTAGCTTGAAAACCATTTGCGTAGCAAATATTGCATGAATTATTATAGTGAAACAGGTTACTCCTTTATGCATTGTACCAGAATTAAACAAATATTTCCTGTTTAATCAACTGTCTCCATCATAACAAAATGGAATCATAATTACCTTCTAATTCATGTAGAAAACGTATCCTGATAAAATATAAACTGCACATTTATTAAATATTTGTATTTCAAAAACTTTTATGTGTGGAAAGGAGTTTTAAAATTATTGCCATGCTCAATAAACCAAAATACTTATTCAATGCAATGACATAAGATGATAAGTGGGAATTTCTCATGCATTGATATGTCTTTACACTGAAAAGTAACTAGCTTCTGTTGAAATAGCAATTGACCATCTTTAAGCATTTAATGCAAGAGTATGGGTCGCGGGTAAGCACTGTGGATTAATTTTTTTTCAAAAGTCGGAAGAGATGAATTGCAAAGAGTTGGTGTATTATTCGACTAGACTCAGCTTTTTCACTGCTTCTTAAGCACTTCTTCTGCTCTAAGCTAATCCTTCAATATCTCTTTCCTAAATATCGTATACTATTTCTGGAAGCAAAAATATTGCATTCATCTTATCAACGAGTACATACAAACAACGCTGGCAGTAACTTTGATCATTGTCAAACTAGTCAGTAATCAGGTGTAATGTGGGGAGCATAAAAAAAGACGAAGAAATTCACAAAATACCTCTGGTAGAAACGTTCATTCAGAAAAATGATTCGAAACTATATTCGAAACTATATCTGCTGTAGAGAATTATTGAATTATGTATGTTTTCCCTTCTAAGGTGTACTTGTACGTAGGTGTTAGGTTACAGCCAAATGAAGGACCATAAATATGATAATACAAAGATAAATAAATCGCAAGAAGAGAGACATCTCTCCTAAGTAGCTAGATTTTACGATCGTATAGGCACATTAGTGAATAACTTAAAAATCACATCCTCACGCTCATATTTAGAATTAGGTAGATAGTAAATTCATAAAACATGGCGCTTCGATCTACCTTTAAGTATATCAAATATAAAGATATAGGACTGTATAAAGATATAGGACTCATTACTGTATTAATTCACTTTCTTCCTTAATCCTTCAATTTTTCTGTTTTTACTAAATTTTATATGCAATCTTTCTACTGTCACGTAATCATACCTCTATTCTCAACTACTTTGCCCCAGTTGAACTGAGGAATTGACCTTAAACTGGACTAGTTGCACCTAGTACACCTGCCTTGGCACGAGAAAGTTCTATGAACTAAGCTGTGTGGCGCTATCTGCCTGAACAAAAATCACATATAAGACTGCATGTCATGTAACAACCTTAATTGCATAATTTGTTTTCCTATTTCCTTAGGTTTTCCTATTGTAATAAAACTATCTGTAATTCTGACGATTGTATTGAAGCGAATTCATGTGTACATAATCTGGCGTCTTTTGCATCTAAAGTCAAGCTCAGATATTTTATTTGAATTGGATAGCAGTTATTCTTATCATGGTGTTAAATTTTTGTAATGCCCCTAAATTCTGCCGCTATTTTTACGTTGGTCCATATTATAGTGACAAGTCACTTGTGGAAAACAGATTAATAACACACCGGTCTGGAAATCCAAATTTTTCAATTAAATCCAACTTCATCGACGTTGTCATAATTTGCTGATTAAGATTTTTGGTTAGGCCATATATTTACAAATGTAGCACCTATAGCCTATCACTGCTAAAATTCCTTATTTTTTTATAGTTTAGATATAAGTTCTGTTGGCCTCGAGTCTAACTCAGTAATTACTCCCTCAAGTACAATAGTTATATATTTTCTAAATGTTTGCTATGTTTGCATCTCGATATCACTGGTTCACCCAAGCGTATAGGTGTCACTAATGGAGAATTCTACCTGCTCCGAGAAGGTATCTCACGCTTCATTTACTATTCGTTCACTCTCCGAGATATATTTAAACCCCAACCGCACCTCCGAAACTCTGCCGTTTGATTGAATGGAGAGTTCCTCCCAGCTTCGTTGACTTACGGTGTCTCCATCCCTTTTGTGAACACTCCCGAAACGTTTCTGGGAAAGTAAAGGATGCGTCGACTCATGCCTCCACTTACGCTTCATATCCATTACCACTACGAGAATAAAATTTAACCTAAGCGTGATATCTGCTTCTTGCAATTACTTACATCCTTCAAATTATCGTAAACTTCTAAGCATCTATAAAAATAATAACTTTTAGAAGTAATATCATGACGTAGTTTCATAGAACGACAGGTTTACATTTTTATAAAAGCAGAAAGTGTTCTCTTTGGACTCACTTCAATATTTACATACCCTGCTTATTAAAGACTGCTGGTATGATTCTTCAAAAATTATATGAGTTGACTGCCTATACCAAACTAATTTTTTCATGCATACCGGTGGCAATATTTATGCATAAATTCGCTAATGAATCGTCTATATGATCCATTCTACTTTCTTAGGATACATGTACCCATCTGAAGATGTAACTTGAGTACAGTCACATTAATAAAGGTAAAATGTATGTTGAATTATAGATACAAATTGAGGATACCTTAAGTTCTCTAAGTAGCTTACTCTTCTCTAACCTGCTCCACATCCGTGTTGTCCCGCTGGAGTTTTTTCACATGCGTGCTGTCTTGCAGTCTCGGTGACCCTAAGCAAATCTCTTTGCACTTATTGCCTCTCAACTTTAACCCTTTATGAAAATAATAATGGGTTGACCAAAAAGGTAGATCATGTTGAAAAAATTTCTTTTTTCAAACCTCTTCCAATGTTAACAAAAGTATTTGGAAAATTTATAAAATGAGCTTTTAAATACTCTTCGCTCGAGTGGCGTGGAAAAAGGAGCTTTGAAGCTTCGAAGACATATAGTGCTTAAGGATCTATTCGATTTTAACGGAAGAATTTAGGTATAATAAAATGTGCTTATTCAAACCGGGAGGCATTTACAAGATATTGAAACGGAACATTTGAAGACCTCGAAAATCACCGTGATACTGTTATGAAAAAACGAAGCCATGGCTTTCTCCTCAGTCAAGAAGATACAATGGAGAAAGATGCGGAAGTTTTAAGGGAATTAAGATTCCACTTAGAGCTGTCAAAGCTTCAGCTGGCATAGAAGGATGTTGTGAAGAAAAGGTCTTTTTTTCTATTTTACCAATTTAAGAACAGCGTCTCGTCCGATAATCATGCAAAGAAGTTAAAAACTTACGTTAAAAGCATGGCTACCTCCTCGTTCAATTAGTCATGATATGCCAGCATACATCACCGAAAATACTAAAGGCGTTAAGTCAATTCCGTGTCAAATCTGTTTCACGGGAGACGAGAAAACTAGAAACACCCTATTAGTTGCAGCCACGGCCGAGGGGCAAAAATTGACCCGTTAGGTAATTTTAAGGCGTCAAACAATAAGCAAATGATATTTTGTGTGAGAAAAAAAGGATGGATGAATGGTGAAACTATGTATGACAGGTTAAATATAATCTGAGGTAAGTACCCGGTCCATTCTAAATCAAAGGGGAATGCTTGTACTTTACGCTTTCAAGGCCCACCCAAAACAAAAAATGCGAAGAATACAACGGCTGAAATGCGTGAAGACTGATATTGTCCGAGCAATTGCGTCAAAATTGCAAAGTTGAGATGTCGTGATTCTAAAGCTCCTCAGAGATAGGGAAATCATCTGTCACTCTATTAGTGGAGGAGAACAAAATAACTTGGGAATTAATTGCCATATTCTAGTGTCATGGATCTGAGAAATGCTTGTACGTCTAACGTCATGGCCAGTAGCGTAGACGATATTTTTATATAAAAAAGTGCCGGAAGTGACCACATCATAAATCCTGGTTAGGGAAGAGAAGTACTTGCGTATGGGCCGTATTCCTCTCATGTACCAATTATACCACTCTCCTTCTCTCACACACTGATCCAGCCCCGCGTTTCCACACTGTAGAAATGGACATATTCATGGTCCGGGAGAAGTATTTACTCATTATATACGAATATTTGTTCGGAAAATTTAAAATCTAAATCTGGAGCAATAGGTGGTGGTATTTGTCACTGCCGTATGACGATATTTCGTCACAGTTGATGCATATACTCACCAATGCTATAATGTGGCGGAGAATAACTAAATGTTTTTTTGATTCGTGTTATTTTAAACAAGCATAAAGTTACGTGATAATTGCGTTATAACTGTGAAAATCGCGCAAAAATTGCGTTATCGCAAATGAAAAGTTAAGGACGCTTCTACATCTACGTACTACCCTGCAAGCTGCCACATGGGCGTGTGGCAGGGGGTATTGGGACACCAGCCGTGTAAAGGTTTGAAGGAGAATGTAATAGGGAGGTGAAAACGTGGAGAGTATTTCGGCAGTGTTTTCAGTGGACCACAGTTTTTATTATTTTCACATTGTGCGTGGGAAGAACAAACTTTTGTAGCTATTTGTTTGGAAATGTATTACTCTCTTTTTATCTTTTCTGTCGGACCTAAAGATGTAGTGCGGCGTAAAAATGATATTCTCTGCATCACAATGAAAGACAACTGTTCTGAGCTTCTCAAACAATCTAATTCTAGTGTGTAGTTTCCGAGTCTCTAGCGGTTCCTAACCTAATCTCTCTAAAAGCAGTGAAACACTCTTTGTTTGCTCGTAGCAGTTTTTAACAAAGTACACAGCTTTGTTTTGTATTTTTTATTATTTTTTGAATCAAATATTACTGTCCACGGTCCCAAATTCTCACGACGTACTCGAGGTGTGGCCTAACCAGAGCGAAGTAGCACCTCTCTTACTTTTTTATCTGATGACCTTTTTACTATACGCTTGATAAATCCTAGTTTCTTTAAGACTGTACCGCATATGTTTAATATGTGTTTTCTCCACGAAAATTATTGCATTTTGGTAATTCCCAGATATTTTACTTCGTCTGACGACTTTATGTTTACTCCACCTACAGTATAAACATGTGGTTGGTTTGTTGGCTTCCGCAATAACTATACTTCAGTGCATTCACTGAGATTTAGTTCAAGCCCCCACTACTGCCACCACGGCTAACGTTCTTTAGATCCGATACATAACTTCCAAGTGCGCACCATCGCCAATTATGCGGTAGATGATTGTATCGTCTGCAAATAATTTAACGTTACTGCTAACTCGAGAACTTAGGTCATTTATAAAATAATGAATAAAACGGGACCGATCACGCTTTCCTGTGGGATGCCCGATGTCACTCTTACCATATCAGAGCTAATGTCACCAATGACTACTTTCTGCTTACGATAACTTAGAAAGTCACGTAACCAATTCCCTATTTTTTTGATTCACCGCATGATAGTAAATTAAGTATATGATTTTGTGAGGAACCTTCTTGAATGTATTTTTGAAATCAAGGGAAAACGCGTGGAAATTATTTTTTTTCGATTTGCCTGATTTTAGGATGTCATTGAGGAAGAGCAAAAACTGTTTTCTGTAAGATCTACCATTACGGAACGGATATTATGCTTGAAGAAGAATGCTTGATTTACATCCCCGTTCTGTACGTTGATGATTCCTATCCTTCGAATAGCCTGCGATGGCTAGTTTGAATAAACATTACTTTAAACTCAGAACGCCTCTCACCATTTCTAATTCCATAGATTTCACTCTTGTTCATAAATTTTTGTATGCTATTCTTATAATGCATTATTAGACCTGAATTTATGAACATTCATTCCTCCATAATCTTGATTATAAGCTTTTTTATGACATTTTAATGATGTACTTTAAATTGAAAACAAGTGTTATTGACTGAAAAATTATTGTTGTCCTCCACCGATAAATTATGTCGATTATGATGAAAATGCGATGTATATTTTCTACTGCTTTACTGTAATTTTGTTGTAATGTAGTGATAAAAAGTACAAAATTACAGATCAATATGTTTATAGTTGTTCTAGTATCATTTGACATTGGCACTGAATTTCAATTCATGATTCCTTCTGCAAGCCACTAGATAAAAACAAATTTTCTCTCAGAAATGTCTTCTCTGCCTTGAGTCCACTCACTATGGCTGTCGTTATATGCTCTCGAACGGGTTTATAATGATTTTAGTTTCTCAGGGCTCCATAAACATCCCTTACTATGAAATAATCTTCCTAAGTCGCTTCACTCCATGCTGAGGTTCTATTAACCCATCCGAGGTTACAGAGGTTCACAGAGCCCTTCGGTTTATTTCTTGAGCCAATTTTATACTTATGGAGCCCTCAATGGTGGATGCATTACTTCAATTTTTATATAATAATAAAAATACTTTTTTACTTCAATTCCAATGAATCTATTTCTGAATAACAAAGTAATCGATAAACATCCATCTACTAGTTATAACCTAGGAAATTAATTCAGACTCTTTTTGTTATTAGCCCATTGATCGTTAAGGCGTCATTTTTAACATGTTGTAAGGTAAGTGTAATTGTAACCTTCATGCTAAATATTTCACCTATATGGCATTGAGATCATAATACTTTGAATCGGACGGCTTATTTTGTCAGTTCACGCATACGACTTACTTTACGCAACAAGCTCTTAGCTCCGAATTCCGCAGTTCCCTGTTTTAGAATCCGTGGGGGTTTCTTTTGGGAAAACCTCTTAGATGTCTGAGAATTTGATGCATGGTTCTGCGAAGGGTAAAAGGAATATAGGCTTGGCAGCATTTGAAAAAAATAGCTCCCTAATGTCATATAATCCAAAACCCACCTTTCCACCTCTTATGAAGTCCATATGCAATAATTCCCTTTGCGTCAGGCGATGAGGCCATTTCTACCAGATGTCAAAGATGTACCAGGGGATAAATTAAGGGAAGAAGCAGCCTATGAAGACAGTAGACCTTTATGGGATTCCTTGCAAGGGGAACACCATGAATCTATGGAATTGGAGAAAAAACATTTGAATATGAGTATCTGAAAAATCAAAGCCCACCCGAAGCAGAGGGGAAAGGTTAAAATTCTCGAGGCTGGCTCTACGCATCCAACGTTAACAGCTAAAAGACAGTGCGGAAGGTAGTAAAGTAATATAAGGTATTACATTTATACAGATAGATTTATATATAGATATATCTCGTAATTAACTTTTTATCACTGGAAATAGGTAGTCCATTCCATTTTTGTTTTATTTTACATGACCCATTCGAAGACTGCGCGGGTTGTTTTTCACTCTCTACTTGTTAGTACAACTAAGATAATATGATGAACGCCAGTTCATTAAGTGGCTATTATGTCCTAAGAGCCACATAAGGTAGCATCTTATCAACGGAATACTCTTCAGCAACAAAGAGGATATTTTATCCGCATCCAACGTATAAAATAGCCGAAACGTTAGTTATGTAATTAATAATAATTGAATTGTTACTTAATCGACCAATAAGAGTAACTGAAAAAATGGTGTTGACTAAAACCATAATGAAACCACTACCTTATCTATCGTGTTACACTCATAAGGTTTTTATGAAAAATTATGTTCTAGTAGGCTCAGTAATTATGAAGGAGTTCTTAGTTTTTTGGTGGATAGTGATGAGTTTGCGGATCAACGTTTTTCGGTTCACCGGAGCTTGAATGAGTTCACCTATCCTTATTTCTTAATTTCATGCCTAGTTATTAAAACTACGCTATAAATAAACGTTAGAAATTTCTTACATTTTGCCCTGCTAGTCTGCCTTAAGTGAGTTATAAATGCAGACCTAAATTTATAGCTATTGGAATTGAAAATAAAATACGACTGAAAATATTGAAAAACTATGCAGCATGTTAATTTCTCTTTATTTCATTTTTAGCCATTTTAAGATATCACAATTTTATCGTAAAAAATAATGTACTTAGCACAAAATAATCATATCCACTGTGCGGAAGCAGCTTTCAATGGTATTTGTTTATACCCACCAATTATATGGGATATTAGTTGGCAATATCAAAGAAACTCAATCAGTTCTTGGCACAGGAGTCCATTACGTAGCGAAGCAATCAATCCTTTCTCTTGTCCATATGACAATTTAGACACCGCCAAAAGCTGTTCGACCAATTGGTTCCTGCAAATAAAAGTTTAAAATATGTTTTATGTTTCAAATAATCATTAAAATTTGGTACACCAATATTCTTATAATGCTTTAAAGAACTACAATACAGTCAAAATCAATACAGTTGAAATTATTATTTATTCAATGTTAAAACTATTTAGCTCGTACTTTTATATTTAAAATGGCATATAATTTCATATACTGCTCCATAAATAGCATGTTTAATTTGAAAGTCATCACATTGCACACGACTCGGCTTTATTTTCCCCTATGCCTTCAATGATTTGAAACTTCTCACATTTGTCAACTCCAAGTCTACAAGTTGCTCTTGTGAATTTCAACAAATAAGTTGAAAATCGGTCCTATTTTCGTTTTTACCTAGTAGATACTGATTATTTTATTTTTATTTTTAGAGGCTCTATTTTCGGTGAGTAATTAATCCATTAAGTGTGGAATTAGCTTATAAAATGCAATATTTCCATTGCTGGAAGATTAAATGAGCTAACGGCAACTTTCATAAATTGCGTTTCTTTCATCGCTCTCCATGTGCTGCAAACAAATTTGGTCGTCATACTTTGCGATTACCAGATTTAAAAAAAATTACTATTTTCTCTAGACAAATATTATAAAAGAAATTAATTTTCTGCTCTTCATATTATTTGAAAGCAGACTTTTACGGTCTCACAAGTGTAAGTGATGTCACGGAGTGGTCGTATATGAGTACCGTTTTTTTCAAGAGCCTAACTTATGTTGTGGTTTGCTTTCTGTAGTTCTGAACTAAAATCTCCTTTTAGCTAACCATTTGCTATAATTTTAATTCCGTATTTTGACGACATTCAATCTTTTATTTATAAACCCTAGTCATTCTTGACATTCAAGTATAATTTCATAATTGTTAGCCGGAATCTACTATCTCATAAGGTGTCCTCTTGTCCACATTCCATGAGTTAGTTTATTTTGCGTAGGTTATTATAAATAGTATTTTCTCCCCAACTCTTTGAAGGATTTTACCATGTGCGTACCCTTATATCCTTCTAGCTGTCCATTTCATCTCTAGCGTTCTTCTATAGCACTGTATTTTCATGCTCCCAAGCTTATTTCGGCAGGTCCAAGATTCACTGCAAAATAACATCGTCTATTTGAAAAAAATATTTAATACTTCTAAGTTAATCTTTATAACCACGTTCAAGATAACTTCTTCTAATAGAATTCATCATTCTCTCCCACCTCACTTGTATTACTACATCCTTCTAGGTTACATTATAACTATTGACTCTTCTTCCCAGAAAGAAATATTCTTCCAAATATTCAAATTGTTATTACTCTGTTTTGCCTTCTTAAAGCTTTGTCTACTGTCTCCCATGAGCAATTAGCCTGGAATGACTGTTCATCATGCTCTTTTCATAATATGTTTAGCTTTTTCTTTTGTCTTTAACAGAATTGCTTTGCCACCATCAAAGTATATAACTCCTAAAGTGATTGTTTATCCGTGCGCAGTTATATTCCTATTTTTTATTTAATTTATTTCTGAAATATAATTTTTATTTTATAATTCAAGACGATTTTAATGCAAATTATGTAATTTCCTCACTTATTTTCTCAATTTTTTTCCTGCGAAATCCGAATGGATTTAATCATGGCAAACTATATAGTTCATCCTGCATAATCTTCGTTGACATAATATGGCGATCCTATTCAATACATTGCAGCATACAATCTGCTCAGATTTGCATTCTCAAAATGTTTTTTAAGTTCTACATACTCAACCTATTTGTCTTCTAGCAGTCACTTTCCCTTGAGAAGTCTCAGTAATAAAATGGCTACTCTCGTTCAATTCTCTCCCTGGGACTAAATTTGTCTTCATACAGAAATCTTTTCATGTTCTGTTCCATTCTTTGGTAGGCACCCCAGGTCAGTATGATCGATGCATATTCAGTAAGGCTAACATATCTTCTCTGAAACAAAAATAACTTTCGAGTGTAGGTAATGTATCAATATGATGAAATACGTCACATTAGGAAATATATCGTACTGAATTTTTTGATCAATTGAAGAAGTAAACAATTTAATATAACGGAAAAGTTAGACCTAGTCTTTTGAGTTCATTAGTTTGATACTGTCTGTGTACTTTACTTTCCCTTTATATGAAAACAGGAATTGTTCTCTTCCATGCGATGAATGGTATATAATAATGTATAAATAAAACTTTTTAAATGCCCACATTTCATCATAACACCATATCCTTCCATGGGTATCTTTTCGGATTTTTCTTAAATAAATCTATTTATGAAGCAATTAGGCAATATCTTGCAAAATAGCTTAGCTCAATCGGCTAGCTCAGTAATTAATGATGCTGTCATGACCTGCAATGAGCAACCAAAGGTCTTCCATAATCCATTTTTTAGAAACATTGCTACTAGAGGTAGGCATGTTTATTTTTAGAAAATTGGCTACTCAGATTGGTGGAGGTAGCCTGGAGACCATTAGCTCTTATTGTAAGTAACAGCTTCCTAGAGATATTTTTCCAAACCATATTTTATTTTAATTGCATAGACAGTATACCGCACACTATTTTCAGATCCATTCTCAGTTAGTATTCATAATTTACATGGAACTCTACCCTTTTAAAGCCATCACGACATTGGTTATAAATTGCAATTAGAAAGCGAAAAATAATGACTAGAAGTGAATGCGATGAGCAAGGTATGCATGAGCAATGTGGCGGAGAAGATATTCTGACTCCATTCCACACCTACCCAGCACATTTATGCATTCAGTAGAGATATACGGCGAGTGGGTTTTTAACAGTGCATGCAAAGAGGACGAGAGCTTTTCACTTTATGGCTAAAAAAAATATATTTTGCAAAAAAGTCGTTTCCCATTATATTTTCCCAGATTGGCTGATGCAAACATTTGGTGCCGTTCGATACAAAATGGCGATCACGGGAGAACGAAGCTCATCCCTTCCCCCACTTTATATTTTTTTATTCGCTGCATTTTCCACCTCCTCCTCCTCCCCTTCCCCGTCCACTGCCGCCGAGCTACCGGCCTATCCCCTCACCCTCCTCCCCTTCACCGCGGCCACCTCAAAACTCCCCATCTTTCCCCCTTTTTACCTTCCCTCTTCCCTCCCTCCCTCATACCTCCTCCCCCCGCCCGCTCAACGCGGACCGGTAGAGCGCTGCACAGCCCGTGCAGGTCCCTCGCCCAGCGGCAAGAGGGACAATGGCCCCTCTAGTCAGTCGCCAGCACCGCGGTCCCTCTGCTTCCCTTTCCCCCTAAACCCCCACACCCCTTGGACAGTTGATGGGAGCAGTTCCCTGACCCCCTTTCCTTAAACCCCCCCCCCCACCTCAATCTTGCTTTTCTCGCAGTCTCCTCGCCACTCCCCCTTGACCGACCCCCTACCCGTCTTATTATTCGCCGGGAGACTCGGATTAAGGGTGTTCTTTCGCGGATGGGGCGTGGATCTGGGACCCGGCTGGCTTTGAAGGTCGGGCGAGGGAATTTTGAGGAGATGGGGTCCTTCGGAGTCCTCCAATGTTTATTGCGGAAGCCATACTTTCCGTAATCCTGCAGCCGAAAGGCCCGCAAATAGAAGGAACGAACCTTCCGACTGTGCCGCCACGTCGCGTAGTCGCAGGGAACTAAGTATATCGATGCATCGGAATGTCCCACACTTCCCTGATAATTTTTCGTGCTGAAAATATGTTTTAGCCACAGAGGATGGAATGTTCTTGAATTAGGGCTTATTATAGAGAAATGGCACTTCTTTGAAAACCCGAAGAATGTGCAATAAATATCCTTCACACAATATTGCATCCAAATAGTAAGATTTTATTATATTCGCCTTTTTGCAATTTGCTTGATTTAAGTGCATTTCTAATAATTTTTACTCAATTTAAAATAATATTCATTTCACAATTCCTTAGTTTTTACAATCTTGTCGATTCAGTTTTTTTATGCTACAAGTTGCATTTTCTGATACAATCACAAATAGAAAAATTTCACATTAGATTTTTTTCCTACTTGCTTCGAATTACGATATATTAATGTAATATACGAGCTAAAAACTGCTTTCTTTCTCCTTGACTTCAAATGTTTTTTGGCAGGAAAAGCAAACGTTTTAAGACTTTTGGTGCTTCTTGGGCTTGAATTGGTCGCACTTATAGGCAGCAATAGGCAGCAACATTTGAGATTATTTTGAACTCTACTTATAAATACGTAAATTGTAATTGTAAATTAAAAGAGTGCCTTCGTTATTCCTCAAAATATTAAACTCCACATAAGATTTATGTGGAATAACAAAGTCCATCTGCTCATTTACGAAGAAAAACAGTAAAATATTATTAAAACAGGCTTTAAGGACTGAGATTATATCTTTCCAAAATTCTGGCTAGAGAATTATAAAGTATTGCTGATTTGCAGTCTTCTAGCTGAAAGAATCTCCAATGTATCTTCAAATTACAGAGTTACTTACGTCTGGAGATTTTCATTATTTCAAAAACTGAAGTAAATATTTTCCTCAACGCGCACCCAACCAATGCCTCCTTACTCTAGTGAGGTAATTATGAACCAAGAGATTTTTTTTACGTATTACGTTGCATTAATATGGCGGGTGACATTTCTTCAAGTGCCATACGTACAGGCACTTACGCTATTCATACAAACACTTCGCTTATTGTTTTTCCTGCAAATCTCCCCATTGAAGCCTTGAGCGATCTTCCAAATCCAAGATTAATGTCACCTTTAAAAATATTTCATCTAATTTATGATATAATACGTACAAATATATTTAATTGACTGCCCCATCTTATCAGATTCATGACACTGTAACTCATGATACTTCCAAAAATGCTACATTACTTAAAATGAAATTGTTATTTCTTTGACCTTAATATCAAATCAGTAAGGGTGAGGGCCTTCTGGAGTTCTCCTGGCACTCGGACCTCTTGGTCCAAAATTAAATCAGTAGGTAGATTACTGATTAATTCTTCTTGGTATGGTCCTGATGCAAATGTTAATATCTATAATTGCCAAAAACAATGGTAGAAATTACAATAGTGTCTGTCCTCCCATTTCATGATCAAAATTCCGATCAATATTTCCCGGATTCACCCTATTACTCGTAAAGGTATTCAGGTATTTTCCACTGGTTACTACTTTGGTTAAGATTTCACCATTTTTATGAATATATGAAAGGTCTAATTAATCACTTAATCATTCAAACAATGCGTAGTGATATTTTTGTTCTAATAAATGGAGCATTGTAACATTGAGAAGAGGAACAGGGGGGGGGAGCAAAGGGTAGTAGCTCAGGTAAATGAGAAATACAAATGATTAGTACATCAAATAGTATAATATTCATCTCTAATGGATATATGAAGGCTGTATTTTTCATTCTGAATTGCCATAAGTGGTTTTCTTGATAATTATTGCACACGCAAGTTCTGTACTTTGAAACTTATGGAAGTATGCCGTCTCTTAACGTGAATAAAGTAGGAACTAACTTTCTATTTTTCAATGAATGTGAGCTATTTTTGTGATTTCGATCTCAATTATCTACGTGAATATATTTCGGAGTAATTACGGTTATTCAATCAATTTGAGGGAAGAGCGTGCCAATTACCAAATTACAATATCAATTAATTGCATCAGTCCGGTGCTATTGATTAGAATAATTTTCGCCTGTTGAATTATTCATTTACATGAATAGATTATTTTATTGTCAAACTTTTGCCATTTAAAGTTCTCTGATTGTAATGATTTAATAAAATCTAGCCAAAATTAAATATTATACGAGCTTCCTCATATACGTTTCAATAACTCGCAAAAATAGTAAGTAAGCTGTAATGAAAGAGTGAGCGCGTTCTCATTTAGCAAAAAAAAATGTGGTTCATAGTATACCTACATAGGGTTTGAAGCAGAGAGAATATTTTATTTATGGAACGTAGGCAAACTAGGACCTTATGCTAAGCAAATAACAAAATCCGATATTTATTAAACCTACATTGCATTTGCAGTGCATCATATTTGCGGAATTGGGTGCTAAACTGGAATGTAAAGACTATCGGAAAGATTTTTTTCATTTCATCCATATTCATCACCATTGCTTTCGTCTTTGCTCCAAATTAGTAAATAGTAAGGACATTGTGAAAGAGATTGGGCAAAAATGACATTATTATCAATATTTTCACACTACGAGGTCCTCAACGCCTATGCCTTCAGACTATAGTCTGAGGTCATAGGCATTGAGGGCCTTGTGGCGCGGAGAACCAAAGTCGCAATATATTTTAGCCCAACTGGTCAACAGTCGCCAGTCATCTTTTCATATTTTGACTTAACTACTTGGCAATGAGGATTGGACCTTATTAACTGCCTTTTTACTTTGATAATTAACGATAAGTGAAGCTAACCCATTACTCATGATATGGTAGTCCTATACCAGTCCCTCCAAGATACAAAATAATGTTTAAAAGTTGTTGTTTCAGGCTTAATTTTATGGAATAACATCATAAATGAAAATGACTGGCAATTTTCCACAAGAATATATTTTAAAAACGACCGGTTTCGGTGTACAACACCATCATCAGGTCTCCACCATCATCATGTATTTAAAATAATGTTTTCTGTAGAATGAAACAACTAGACACATATGTTGTTTTTGGTAAACATTCCGTAAAAATCCCAGCATGAATTTGACTAAAGGCTCGTACTCTGTGACTGGAGGTCATTTTTTAATATTTTCCGAGTCAATCTCTGTTGAATTACTTTTTGACATGACTATTATATGAGTCTACGAAGTGACGTCTCAATTAGTCCAAATGCTATATCCCTTACGCAGCCTTATTATTTTGTGGCACACACTCGAATTTTTCTCATAAATAATGGAGTAGTAGTCAAAGAATCTAAAAAGACACCAGCTTCTATCAATGGTCTAAAAACCTTTTTTGATATCCTCAGTGACATTTGTACATTTTTTCATACAAATGAGCTGATTATTCAGGAGTTTAGTTTGATCATCATGGTTCGAGTTTTTAATCCCTTATTTATGGCAATGTGCAGTTTTCCATGTACAAATACACGCTTTAAATGGCTCTTTGCTTCGTGAAAGATTTTCTTACTCACTAAACACTGCGACTAACATTGCATGAAAATCCTCAATAAATTCAAAAACTTGTGGCGCCTACTGCGATACTGAATGAGCTGCAGGGGCCGTTACGAGCATACCATACGCTAATTCGACTTCTTAGAAAGTGGTAACAAGCACTAGAGCTTCGCTGAAATTCCCTCATATACTGGAAGAAGCTAGATTGAAATAAATATATAAAGGTCCTGTCTGAAGTTGTTGTTCCTGGCCCCATAGTTATACAGCCAAAATGAATTGATCAGGCGGTCGATTTATATTGTACAGACTTGACCAGGAATCAAACAAAAAATAATTTGCATTGGGGGTATTGGAAAATCGCAGGGATAAATTATGAGAACTGAATATTTATTTTACATTTCTTACTGAGTTTTTAGGTTTTATTTCTATAATAATATCTGTTGATGTGAGAAAAATCAATGTAGAAAATTAATGCAGAAAATTACATTTACAATACTTACGTATAAAAAAACGGGCCGAAAATAATTTCTCACCAAGCTTTGGTTTATACCTCATTGAATCAGTAAATAATACTATTTTTGACCATCAACTGTCAAAGAGTGGTTATTCCTACGAGGTATGAAGTTTTACAACTAACCATATCAGTAAGGGGAACAATCCTGACAAATAAAATTTCTCAAAAATAATTATAACTAACTATACGGCTGTAGGTAAAGGAATCTGCATGGAGTAAATGAAATTCCCCACATTAAACTTCATCAACCATCAATCTTGGTGCTACTTAAGTAGTAATGAGTCTTTGTGGCTCATTTTTGGGTTATCCCATGCACGAAAGAGGACCAACAGTTACTTATCTCTCCGTGCACGTGGGAAACGGTCAGCGTGTCTACTACATCGAACACAACACACAAGATAAGTTACGAACTCCTCAAATGACCACGCTGACAGTTTCTCTTCAGGCTTTGTGGTTTTCATATAAAAAAGTACAATGTTTTTCACACCCATTGAATTTCAGCGGCTACCAACGGGTATGATGATAAAATAATTTTTATTTGATAATTGTAATAATTAAGAAGCTAGTATTGTAATAGTTTCCGAAATAGTTTTATAAAATCCTCAATATTTTTCTCTTGATTAGATGCTTTCGTTGGCACTTTGATCCATTGAGCAAGTACAAAAATTGGTATTCAACCTATAGGTCAGTTGGCGAAAAGCTACAGCATGAACTGGAAAAGTCAAATAATTCGTGCTTTTAGAATTTTTTTATTCTATAATAGCCGATAACTAAATAGGTGCAATGTCAATCAACACGTATTTAATGAAATGATTCAACCTATTATCTAACAATCAGCTAGTTACAGGGTGTCCGAACTTCTTCAACTAATTATTCCCTTGAGATTAAGATGTAATTTAAGGTGTTATATTTCAACGTCATTCGTAATTTTTGACTAATTAAAATTAAGTATACTTAGTGGTTGGTTTCCGACGTTACTATATGCTAAGCACAAATGTGTATTACTTTAGACCAACGTCTTTTATGCTTCCTGATACTTCAGGTATCGATTCATTTGCTATGAAACTCAAATCTCTACCGTTTCCATGGCAGAGAGGGAATTCTCTTCATCATCTTGCTAAGAAAGTTTCCTTTTAAACTCTCTCTTTGAAGAGCTATTTATGATTTCATATTCACGATCATAAGGCAGTCAATTCCTGATAAAATATGTTGATTTCTTGGAAGGCTCAAAACTTCGCAAATCCCTACTTAAACTGTTAAAATGTCAAAGGTTCAACCATCACAGCCGTTAACAAACACCAATATACAAGTATCTACCAAGTGATTCCAATTTTCATTGTCTTCAATCATAATTACCTCCAATCTCATGCAAAGCATACATAATTCATATAGCCTTTGCCTCAATATACCCTTCCATCAGCAGACATCTTATTTTGGTGTTTCTACTTTTTAGTTGGGAATACGATGGCAAAAGTCAAACAATTGCCATCAATTACACATCACTTGGCATTTTCAATAACAATCTTCACTACACTAAAGATGTATAAATACAGTTGTATTTAAAAAGTTATTAAAACGGATTTAAGAGCTAGGAGAAAGCAGGCTCTTGATAATGAATGTAAAATTTTATGCTCGAGTTCGAATTACGAACAACTTAATTTGCATATTTAAAAAAGTACATTTTATCAAGGTGGTTGGAGAATTTTCTTCATTTAATAGAATTTTTCAAAAATTGTTTTTCCTTACTCTAAGGTGCCAATAACTTTACTTACTATTTCCTTGATGACTGTTCCTTGCAGGCTATCACATTCATGACGTCTTCCAAGCTCAAACTCAGGACTATTTTGTTGGTTATAGGGCGTGGAGGTCTCACATCAGTCCTAATTTTGAAAGCAAAATATAAATATAATTTTCATATAATAAAATCGTTTTTTGGGAACGTTATTCATACAGCACTACCTATCTGTTCCATTCTTCCACAAGCATGAAATTTGAGGACTTCAATTTTTATGTTTAATGTCAAAAGTTCCACTATATTCTCACAACTTTGCTAGTTTACTCAGTAAAATAAATAAGTAGTAATTTTATCTTTCCCTTTTCGTCACCAAATGTTTGCATTTTAAAGAAAATGTAATTATCGAATGAAGTAAATGAACCTCAGGTCAATATTATCTTTCTCCGTGTTGTAAATTAAGGACTTTCGAATAAATTAACAGCAAGCAGAATACACTTACTTGTTAATTTCTGGATGTAAAGTCGGTAAGAAAATAAGGTATATCAGGAAATGACAGTGTTGTATTATATTCCATTAGGTGTTTATTTTTAATTTAACGTAGGTATAACATTTACACTCGTGAACGCAACGAGCGTAGGAGGCAAATCAATGCTAACTATGGACAATTAAAAGACTTGAAACTCTATCTTTCCCGCTATTAGCCGACTATATTTATTAATAACTTTTATGACAATCTTAATGGGGATTTTTTATTTAAGATAAAATGTACATTAATGTAAAACCTTTTAAAGTATCTGATTACTGCGGGACCTTTTTCTGACCTTGTCTGCATAGTTCCTGTCTCTCATTATTTTTATCGTAGATCTTAAATCCATGTGTATGTATTATTAAGAAATGCTTTCCATTATTATTTTGCATGCAAAACTTTACTAAACACTCGTTTATTTTGTCAAATCACACATATTTCTTGCCTTTTTCAATTTCTATTTTATCTTTATTTCTATATCTTTCTCATCTTGATTCTCTCGCTACTTCATAAATTATGCTATTGAGATAGTGTATGATTCATACATTGATTCATACATATCCATCATGCCACTGTCAAAGTCAAATATTTTAGTTATCGCTGCTAGACCTAGAGAACTGACTCTATTTTAATAATTTCCTCCACAGTGACCGATCCCTGCATGCCTCTTTTGCTTCTCTTACACTATACTTCATATTCTTTTTTCTATTTTTATTCGATTCTCTTTTATACTAGAGACTCATAACGTTCCTTCTCTTAATAGTCTCTTTCCCCATATTCACGCATGACTTTGCATCAAACCCCTTTCTCTCACTCCATTCATTCTTCTATCATATATCTGTTTCATTATTAGATACTCATCCTTTCTCTCAACATGATAAAACCAACGAAGCAGTCTCCTTTCATTTATTTCCTTTATTGGAGCACTCAACCTACATTATTACATGACTCAATCATCCTCAACCCTATCCATCCTACTTTTGTCTAAAATACTTCTCAGTTACCTTATTCCCCGGTCTTTTAGCCGGCCCATATAAATTTCCTAACATACCTAGGTTTTTCTGTATTATTATAACGTCAGAAAGAGAACATTTTTGTACACTGCAGGTATTCGCTCCCAAAGACAAACACTTATTCCTTGATATTCTCCTCAACCTAATGCTCTCTATGACTTCCCTTCGAGCCCTACCAAGCTTTTAATTAATTATCCAATTCCATCATTTGCAAACATTCATCGAAAATTCACAAAATTTTTCTCTCTTACATTTATCTATATAAACCTTGAACAACTACCGTGACATGATATATAATGTTAAAATAATATTTTTATGCGAGGAAAGTTAAACCTATTCTTTATCTTGTGACATACCTAAAAAAACGAATTTCACGACGTTTCTACGTACCGAAATCTAACATCGATTACCGCGCTACATCGACCATTACGTGGGTCCGATATTATTGCATCAGTGATTATTTTCAACTTGTTTCGTACTTCTTCCTCGTCTCATTTATGCTACTAACATCATACGACATAATACTCGTACATTGAAAGTCTCCATTATTTACATAATCGGCGCATAATTTTTAATTGTGGGCATTTCCATGCTTTCATTTGAATTGACAGAGCACCATGTTTGCAGTGCACCATTTTGTTTACATATATATTTACGTTTGTAACGTTTTTGGCCGTGAATGTAGTATTTGCAAATGGTTTATACTCTGGTATCTCCAGCATAATGATGGAGCCAGCCACTGGTTATGTTGTTTTCCTGAAACTATAGTAAACTTGAGTCTTTTCCATGAGTGACTTTCTGCAGTATATGAATTTGTCTTTTGAATTTTTCATCAATTTAAGAGATATTCTCGGGTACTTGTACTTAATAGCAATTTTCATATATTGTCTACGTGCCTAACTATATACTATTGTCTACGTTCACAGTTAGCTACGGCAGTAGCTACCATTGCGGTTTCGTTCGTCTTTTGTTGCTGCTCCCGTTCTCAAAATATTTTTCTCTTATTGTCCATTTTTCCAACGCTTTTGCAGGCATCTTCACAACTTACGACGCTGATTTCGCCGTTTTTTTTCTCGAGGAGAATTGAGATCCTATTTTATCAGGAACCTTTGTAAGAAAATGTTATCGCAAATTAAAAATCCATTTGCAATGTTTCAAAATCGTCCCCTCATGAAATCAAACGATAATATAATTTTCCTTTCCTATTTTCTTATTTTTTTCACCAGCAAATTAGAAATGGCCCATAGTTTCTGAGATATCTGGCTGATATGGGTAACGAATAGCCTTAATCAACAAAGTACATCAAGGCATAACTGCAAAGGATACACTGATACACATAAGCGCTTTAGACAGAGTTTTGTGTCTTATTCAAATGCTGTTTAAATTGCTGTTCATACGCCGCAAATGAGCACCTCTTTATTCTTTAGTCAGATTAATATTTTTAGTCCATCTATGTGACTATCAATCAATAATACGACGGCTAAATGAGCTTAACGCATTTCAAGTTATTCATGGATATGAATCCTTGCCATACTCTAAGTTAAAATGTGAAATACTTATTTAAAAGCTTTAGAATAGAATCTATCCCTATTATCAACGAATATTTCTTTTATTCCATCATGAAAAATTCAAACTACTAATTTTTAGCTCATAGCACAGTACGGGTCACAACAATTATGCCACTTCTTAACTTTTTTGCAGTTGGAAAATATAAACACGATCTATCATTCAAGGATTAGTTTGAATTAATTACAATTTGTCAACTTTTATGGATAATCCTGGAAAACATCTAGCATACCTATTTAGACAATAATTGGATAGTTATTTTTAGAGGAGAAATCAAAATATAAAAGCATCATATTTCAAAAATGGGTTTGATAAATTATATAATAAATGTAAAGCTATAATTAGTAACGAATATCGCTCTCATTTATGCAGTTATGGATATTTTGGGTTCATTTATCTTGGAAAAATGTTCTGCTAACGCGCAATTTCAAGATTTCAAACTTTTAGTTGAAAGCTGAAACTAAAAGTTGAATGTTTGATCCACTTTTCTATGCAAGCATTCCATTGTTTCATTTCAAAAGAATTTCCAAGAGGATTTGAATTGCCCTAAAGAATCGATTTATATTTAAATCAACTTAATTTGCTTCTACAATTGATGGATATATTCTCCAAACAGACTACCATGGTAGAAGAATGGAAACCTTAGCTAAATTTAGAGTTTTCTCTTCCGAGGACACCTTTGAAAGTATGTTTTTATTCATTAAAAAATGTAATTCTAGCAAAATTATGGGATTAGTCAACTGTAGAGTTTGACGGCTAGATATTATCTGCCGGTCGTTGAGAAACGAATAAACCATTCATAGCCTCCTTGTGTGGACCTAGGCATTAGCCAATCTCCTCCATATTTTCTTTCATTTCGTATTTCCCATTCATACTCTTCATCCCAGGATATGTCCCTCTTCTGTAATTCACTTTTCACGTCGTGTATCTACGGTTTCTTCTTCTTCATGGTCTCCACCCAGGGTTCTCCCCATTTCATCTCTCATATTCATGAAGCATTACTATTAAAACGTAATAAACTTTAGATAACATCATTTTTACCATTCTGTGCATGTACTTTCCTGCCTCAGTACATATCTCACTCTCTGGGAAAACCTTCCACCTTTCTCGAAGATTTTTGTTATTGTATACTCTATTCACCCATTACTTCATCTCTTAAGTTTTTGTACAATTTTCAGTGCACTGCCATTTAAATGAGTATGTTTATCAAGCATCTAGTCTCTTATCAATGGCCATAACTCTTCTCTTTACTGTTTTCCAGTTCACTGTTGGTCCCACTCATCGTGCTCCGTCTGAACATTGTTGATTTACTATCCAATTTTTACCATATAATGTCAAAAAATCGTCTCATTTATCTATTTAGTTTCCTTGTTTTTCTGAACTTAAAATTATAAATAAAGTTATGAAATGTGGAAGGAAGCAAACATTTTGGATTTTGAACCAAATTTGATCCATTCTTTTTAGGTCTGAGCTAACTTGCGAAAAAATTCGACTTATCTAATATATTCATTCATCTTGGAACAGGCAATGTGTGACAATGTCCTAGGCTACGGGACATCTCATTTCATCCAATAATATGTGTCTAATTGCCTTCCTGGCTAAGACGTGAATCGTTCCTAAAATGTTTTTCCAACTGCAAATATGAATTTCAAGGTTTTAAAAATTTTCATAGTCTACGAAACACTTTCCCAAAAGCAAAATAAAATTGTTACGCACTCGCAATAGGTAGATATGCAAGTTTCGTAAAGCTAGTAAGTACCTTCATGTAAGTCAATCAAATTGTGTACGAACAATAAGGTAACCGCAAACAATCACATTTATAAAGTCATTTCCATCATCATTCATTTTATCTTATGCCAAAAAACCACAGAAAATGTTTAATATTTATCAAATAGATAGGTAAAGATAGAGGATGAAATGTTCACCAATTTCTCTCTCTCTCTGTCTCTCTCTCTGAGAATTTTAACCGAATTATAATGTGGCTTTGTAAAGTTCTCTGTAGTACGATAAAACAGCCACTGTGACTCTCGAGAAAAATAACAACACATAATTGCAAATGGATAAAACATCCATTGCATCCATTTACCACGATCGAATGATGATATCAATTACCCATACCAATTGTAAATATGCTTATTCATTGGTAACGCATCCGGTTTCTTCCTTACACTAAGATCGTCGAAGAGTATGGCATATTTTCTGCATAAAACTGCTTCTTGATTGCTGCCATTGCGCTGTTAACATTAAAAACGTTTATGCATTTAAATTTTCATAATACCAGTACTCCCTTGTTGAATACTTGCAGCTCCTCATTACACTTCATTATTTCATCCGCAAGGTTGAACTTGCTCGATTCTCCAAATTGCGATACTTAATGACATTTTAAATGCATTAATTTCGAGTAACACCATAAAAATCACATGTATTATGTTATTTCTAGACTATTCATGATAGTGTTTTATAGTAGATATGAGAATATTTGATAGGATCATTGCCGATCGGAAGTATGTTTTGGCATAAATAGTAATGCAGGACAGGAGATGTTACTTGCAAATCTCTTTTAAATATATCCATATTCGCACTAACTCGGCATACTTTCAACCACCTTCAGCTATCTATCATTCTGCCTATCCTTACCTCAGCTCCCTCCCTTCGTGCAGTATCCTTCCCCCAGCAAAGATTTTTACCATCACATAGTAACTCAATTTCATCTGCATCGCTCCATTTCCTCCAAATTCCAACCAGCAACTGCCTTAGTTTGTCTGCCATTCAATTCTTCAAGTACATTACTTTTGGAAGATTTTATCTTTCCGTCAGAATTCAATGTCATTCCAATAAGTTAATTTAATTACTCTAACCATAACTTATCTTAATCTTATAAAAAACTTATCTCTTGAATTCATTTTTAGTCCTTTTTCTTCAGCAATTTTATTCTGAATGCTGTTCAATGATACTTTTGTATTATTGAAAGCAGCGTATATTAGATTGAGAAGTCCGTGAAAGCATTTTTCAAATGAAAAGGTTACCTCAAAATTTGATCCACGATTTCAGGTCAAAGAATTCTCTTAAAGATCTCATCATACGGTGGATATATTTGAAAACAAGACAAAATGGCCACGGGTAGTTTCTTCTCTAGGGACTACCCGCGTCTTGATTTTGAATGCCGCATCTTCTGCATTGGCTGAGACCTTTTCAAAGCTAATGATTTCTACTAATCCATTAGCCCTGAGGAAGACTCCCGCTAAAGAAAAGAAACATTGGCATTTTTAAATCCTGACGTGGTTAATGCCGGCAGAAGAAACTGTCCTTATCGAATATGGACGATTGCTTTAAATAATTTGAAGAAAAGACAGATCCAAAAAATATTTCGTTAACTTCTTATTATAAAACTTTATTAAAATATTGGCAATAAATTACTTAATTCATTTTCCTTTTTTCATCGAAGAACAACAAACTTATTCTTTATGGATTGTAATTACAGTTCGGCACATTTTTGAACGATTTTTTTTTTCATGTGTCCTTCCCACCTCACATTCTCCAGCATTTCTAAACGCAAATTTATGCTGCTGATTCTCCAAAATTTTGATCCACCTAATTTTTACGAATTAAAATTTGTATTTCAAATTTGGGCTTTTCAAATCCACAAGGATATTTTGAATTCATATTCATGTTTTTTTATTCATATCAGTTTTTCTAAAAATTATATGCATTTTTTATTAGAGTAGTTGTCCGTTTTAATCTATGCACTACCATATAGAATATGCAGTCGGTATAAATAGTTTACCTTCATTAATGTATACAATAATAAAACATAGCAGAACATGCGATCAACAATTGTTAGGCAACCTAATTCAAGAGAAAATACCATGGGATATTCTGAAAGTGAACGTGTACAGTGAGTTTCTGCCGTTGGCGCTTCAGCGTAATGATCCAGCATTGGTATCAATGGTATAAGTCATTGGGTGGATATTCCTATCCGTCCACTTATTGGCATGCATCTTCTGATTGAAGAGTTTTGGTAAACAACACGTCCATATTTTTCACAGGATAAAGAACGAAGTGAGAGGAATTTTTTTGGAAAAATAACATTTATACTTGGAAGTCAGATAACATGCAACCATTTTTCCAAGAGTGGAAGCATCACTTAAAACCTATATTGCCCAAAAATAGTGCTTTAGCATTTAGTGAGACACACTGGCCGGATTTACCTGTCAACTTATGCGCTTCCAATCTAATCCATAGGCACACTCTTCATGTTCCTGCTCCACGGAATGACTATTCTTTAAATTTCGATGGTTTAGCCGTGGAAAGTCTAATGAAGTAAGATGGAATATGGATTTCTTTGTCATGCCGCCGTACACCCTTTTTTTCTGAGGGCCTGAAAAAGATTTTTCCAAATCATAAATGCGCATATTTCTGCTTACATCATCGCACAGACAAAAAATTATGAAAACATATTTTTAACATTTCTTGAAAAAATTTCTTTAAATTTATAACTCCCTACCAAAACTTCACTGCGCAATTTGTTGAAAATTTTATGGTAAGAGTTTACCAAAAAATGTATTTATTTTCAATCACAGTTCAACTTATCAAATCAAATAATAAAGATATGGAATGGTTTTGTGTTTTCCAAGGTCGATGTTAGTTTTAAATTACCATTTTGGCTGATATAGACTTGTAGTTCTATACATGTACTTCAAGGCAGATAATGACGTCATGGGCATTCGTTTTATTATGAATCAGATTAAACTTTACACCAGCGTGAGCTAAAAAAGTCCCCGTACATTCAATTATCTAATATTAGCAAAGCTAAGCATAAAATTGTTACATTAGCGATGTAAAATGCTCTCATGCATAGAAGTTCAAACCTTACTCATCACCTTCACACTGTAACAAAGTGAGAAACTGAAAATAACTTGTTAAGAAGTAGACATAATGGCATTTAAAAACAATTACTTATTTAATGCATAGCCCGAGGTCCAGGCCAGTCCAAAAAAAATAGATATTAGGTTAACATTGCAATTTACATCAAACATAGTTGCACACAATTCGGGACCCAAAATCAGTATCATCGCATCCAAAGGGGTCTCACAATATTTCGAGAAATAACCGTCATCAGTCCCTTACTTGCTGAAAATGTCAAGTAGTAGTTATTTTTATTGACTTCAATTATTTAACTCGTTGGTTTAGCTAAAATCTCAAGACAAAAACTACCCATCGTGTGGAATTACTCGTAGACTCCATTTTGTGTCCATTCCATGATAATCATTATGAATGATGCCTATGCATTATTTATGGCATTAGGCAGAAAGCATTCCATTACTATAGATAGTAATATTATAAGTTAAAATCATTAACAATTACTTTGGAAACCATTATTAAATTTGTATTTGTTTTCACCAAATACATATCTTAAATCGATTTTGATCTGCAATGGACGGACATCGGCTGCTGGATATTTACATACTCTACACCATCTATAAAAACAAAGTGCTTATGTATTTTGTGTGAGCACGAAGTGATAGTAAAATTTAATTAAAATGCTTCGTTAAGTGTGATTAACATGAATTGTTCCCACTAATTGCTGTCGTTATCTACTGTGTTTTATGTAAATGGTTCTAGCTAAGTAAGTAGAAAAAAAAATTGAAAATCATCACTTGCATCTTCTACAACTTTTCTGAAGCTCAAAATAAGTTCCGCAATGCATTACAATATTCCTATCATAGCTCTAATATAAATGCATGAGCCGTAAATGTCGTATCTATGACTGCCATTATGGTTATATTACTTTGATTAAAGTAAAAAAAACTGGTATGAAGCACCGGTTAGAATGGGCCTAGGGACTACCGTATTGATTAGATTTTCAGGTTTAGCAGCTACTTCCATGGGAGATTGTAACATACGATTGCTTTGACTACTGTGTTAGATAAACCTTGAGTTTTATTATACTCGTGTTATATTATTAAGAGCATCTACCTAATTTGAAAGCCAATAGTTTTGGAGCCTGTGTGATGTGTGATTAGTTATTTTTAATAAATTTGAACCAATACACTTTCAACGCTTTCTTTTTCTCAGTAATTATTTCGTGATTTGCTTTCAGTTCCTCTTTTAGAGTCAAAAACACTTCGTAATCCATTTGTCTATAATTAGTTTTCGCTGACAAGATAATCCACTTTCCTAGCTGCCTACTCCTGTTAGTGGTGAACTTTCAATCACCTCAGTGGAATACCACATATTATTAATAGGTATTACCATAATATTTTTTGCATGATAAACATACAGAATACAGAGTCAAGTCGTCAAACACTTAACTTTCTCATTCAAATTATTACGAAAGTATGAAGATTTATTTTTGAAAGAACAAGGCATTACTAGATTCGTTCGTTTGAGATCAGGTAATAAATGAGCTGACATTTGAATCAACCAGAAGATAATACAAGCCCTATAGTAATTAGGCATTTTATGTTTTTGGTGTATAAGCATTATGCAAAAAAATTACTAAAAATAAACATTATCTCATACTAAATAATTTTACGTGATAATATAATTCCAACAACTTTGCTCTTAGCATTTATATCAACATTAAAACATTTCCAGCATTTTTAAAAGCTTCCTGCACAGGTTCCTGGTTTCAGATGCAAATTATTTTCTTTGGCCTTATTCCATTGGTCCGATTCGGTGGATTAATAAAAAGAACCCTAAAAAACACATGATTGCAAAACACTAGCTGAAAGGGATGATTTCATATAATTGTAAGGCATAAAATGCAATTGGAAAGGCCGAATTAAGCCTCGCCAGGCGAGCATACAGCAGCGCCCTCATTAATCCCGCGTCAATCACCACGATGCATACACCCATGAGACGAATATAAAATAGCGCGGCTGCGATACAATTTTTCACCGCCCCTCCTTCCCCTCGTCATAAGTGCCATTTTTTCCCTCAATTCGTAAAAGTAAAATTGTCATGTCCAATGCCAGCAGTGGGCAGGTATCTGCATGTATTTGTACCAATACTACGGCAACGATATGATTGATTTATTATTATTTTGTGTATACTTGAGCTACCATGTTGAATAGCGAATTGTTTTATATTTCTGTAGTAATATTAATCCAAAATCCAATTATGTATCTCTGTTAGAAAGCTCACTGTTTTTGATAATTAATTCGTTTTTTTATTTAAAAAAGTAGCCTATTATTCAAAACATTTTCCCTCTATTGATTATTTAAATACTAAAACCAATGCCTTTTGAACTAATAGGTATCAGAAACAGAAGCGATAGTCATATATATTCATTTTCCGCGTCTTTTTCCACGTCTATTTGTTATTTGGTGATAACAGTTTCCCGGACACTCCTTCCGGAGTCTTCGACTTAAAGACGCCTGAGTGCCAGCAAAACTCTTGTATCCAAGCAACATTCGATGGAGAAAACCCGGAAACTGAAGTCCACGGAAGCCTACGATGGAATAGAGGCGGTAGTGCAACGTACGTAAAAGGGAATGTTTTACGCCTAAACATATTATAGGTTCATTGAATACGGCAAGGTATTCCTTTTTGTTATTCCACAACATTTTTTTTTAAACTCTTGAAATTGTTGCATAGACGTATGAACGCAATAATTAGGGAACTCAAACTATAACGGTGGATATGTTAGATAGAAGGTGATTAGTCATATTAAATTTGTTTGAATCCAAGGTAATATGCAGATAACAGCTCACTGTTTTATGTAGATAAAAATGGCGAAGTCAAAATAGCACGTTTTTCTGAGTACGTTAAGTTTATTTTTGAATAACATGGAAATTAAAAATCAGCTACTCTTCTTATGTATCAAAATTATATCCACAACTGACATACAGGTATCTTATTTACGCTGAAGAATGAGCTGCTCTGCATAATCAAATTAATGAGCATAAACATGTCAATTTGGAGATTTTTAATTTGTTTCATGACTGACACGAAAGTAGCAGTGCAACAAGATTGTCCCTTACAAATTGTTATACGTATATTCTGTAATTAGAGATAGAGTTTAAAATGTTATTTTAAGGGCTTGTATATTTTAAAGTTTAATTACTTCTCAAGCATGCGGAATTGATCATTAATAAAAATGCATCAAAAATTGGTAACGGTATGTTACCAACGGCCTGTTATGAATCGATTTTAGAGGATAATATTCAGGTGCTCTCAATGTTTTAAGATTTATTTGAAAAATTATAAATTTATTACGATTATATTTTGAAGGTAAACAATTATATTAATTATTATTTGCCGGTTGGTAAAAATTCTAAATAATCATGAAAAAATGGACGAAGATGTGCATATTCAAATAGTAAAGAGTTCAAGGTAAATCCATAGACGCCGCAGGAAATCCAATGTCATTACAAACATTTACAATTACTACATAACAATAAGGATTCACCCTCTAAAGAGCTCTGAGAAGAATACAAGATATAAGATTGCTTTCCTTGTAAGGAAATAACATCCTATGACTTATTGAGGGAAGTTGCAGTAAATGTATGTGAACAGGTGGGATTGTAAAACTTCTCTACATGATTTCTCCTTTGGATATTCATGGCAGAGCTAGTACATTTGACGGTAGTATCACCTGCGTTAACGGAATGCTTCTGAGGTTTAAAGTGCAAGAAATCTGAATTCTCAAACGGGAAAAGATTAAATTTCAATATGGAAATCTTCCAAGTAATTGAACTATTAAACAATTTTTTTTAAATACCATATAATTTTTATTTCAATTTCGCTATCCTTTACCTACTTTCACGGATTTAATAATTAAGCACGATCCCACTACCCGATGAACAGATGTAAAATATTCAAGTTTATCTATTTTATTTGCAAATAATCACGTAATCAATGTTTTATGAACATTCTATGAATTAGGACTTTAGGACTGTATTACATCACCTTTCATTATTTTGGCATGGAAACAGCAAATGTTCTCAAAAAGTTATATACGAAGATAAACCGATACAAATGCGGATACTTTATCAGGTGTAGAAATTTGAATGACAGTTATTTATGCATTTATTACTAGATCAATACTCACCGGGCTTTCCGCACATGTCTGTGGTGACCGTAAATGGTACCATCATCTTTTATATTGTTGCCAAGGAGGCCATGCTGATTTTTTTATGTTTATGTAACTAAGTCATGAACTGAGATTGTAAGGGGCATTGCATAAAAGCTCTAATAAATTGATTCGATAAACGTTGAGATCTTCTCACTTTACCCATCTCCACATTGGTGACCACGACAAGGAGATAAATAGTCAACATTTGGTGAAAATGGTTTTGCCGTGTGACGACGAGCTTCAACGCTTACGATAGGAAAACGCCCAGCTCCATCAGCAACTGCAATGCGATGATTCTAAATCAAGACGCAACCACACAGACACCGAGCAGAACCCGCCTGCGGTTCGTCACGTCGCCGTGAAACTACCACCATTTTGGCCCGAGAAACCGAGTCTTTGGTTTTCACACGCGGAATCTCAGTTCGTGCTGTCGGAGATCACAAGCGAGGTAACGAAGTTCCATTACGTTGCCTCACATTTAGATTTTCGCGTGGCCTGTGAGGTTGAGGACATAATCACGAGTCCTCCGTCTCAGAATCCTTATTCGACTCTACGATCGAAGCTTATAGAACGTCTGTCAGCCTCTGAGGAGCAGCGCGTTCGCCAGTTGCTGTCGGGCGAGGACCTCGGCGATCGCAAGCCTTCCCAATTCTTGCGGCATCTTCGCTCCCTCACCGGAACGACCGCTCTTCCGGATAACCTCTTCCGGCAACTGTGGCTGAGGCGATTGCCCCCGCACGTCCAAAGAATCCTGACTGCCCAGGCGGAGTTACCCCTAGACATGCTGTCGGAGATCGCTGACAAGATCATCGAGGTGTCAACTCCTCATATGGCCGTCCATGCCGTTTCTCCCAGCAGCATATCGACGGATGATAAGCTGTACCTAGCTATCGAGGGTTTGTCAAGACAAGTGGCGGAGCTGTCGTTTTCACAAGGCCATCGTTTCCGGTCGCGCCCGAGGCCCGAGAAGCCCGTCGCCCTCTCGAGGTGGTAGATGGTGTTGGTACCATTCTAAGATTCCAGATAGAGCCAGGAAGTGTACTTCATCGCGAAACACATAGGAATAATTTTACATGAAAGGCTACTATGATGTGAAGGCATTTGTTTTATCATAGAGTGAGTATATACTTACTCTATGGTTGTATCTAAGCAAGGTAGCCAAGCAAAGTTAAGGAAGTCCTGGTTTTGATCCATAAAAATAACCTGCTTAACTTTTTACCGCATGTTTTAATGCTTCATTCTTTAGTGGCACCTAAAGATGCACTGACAGCATACGAAAAATCTTAAACTTAATGATTTTTATTTGAAGGCTACTGAGTAATATGTTCCATTTTCTTGTTTGTTCAAAGAAGTGTCACCCCGAAATTGTTGATCGCGAATGGTCTTCTGACAGCTACCACCTCAAATTTGTCTATGAGAGGCAGTCGGTCGGCGTTGCATAAATTGGTTTCAGAGATGCAGCAAGCAGTCTATGAATGGGTGCGATCATGCATTGTGATGGTAGATTAGTAGCTATTTTTTAAATGAGTCTGTAAAATTTATTTTTTTAACGTCCTTGCGTATCCTTCTTGATACATCGTAAATATTCCCAATAGAACCTCACAAAATGCTCTATTGAAATGATAATTTGGCCTAAGGACTTTTGCTAGTTGCTTCGATGTACTAATTGACATGATACATAATTTCGAATTAATTCTTTGAGAATTCTGATCAATATATACGATATTTTAAAACAGCTTTCCTTTCCCGTGCTTTTAAACTTATATTTTACATGAGAGAAATAATTGCAACCTTGTTAAATTATTCACCAACTTTCCGTGCTGAAAAAATTCAGAGCGCACTGTTCTTGAAACTTATTTATTTTACGATTTACTGTTTGCTACAGATAATAAATGCGTAACACACCGAATAGCAAGTCTCTTTTCATCTTTTAAAATAAAAAAAATCCCTTCATATCACGTTATTTTGTGTTGCCCCTCATGTGTTCTCGAGTGTTATACCACACAAAATAAACTTAAAAATACAAAGTGGCAAAGCCAAAAGTTGGATTGGTACCAATCACTTGTAAAGCAAGTAGTCATTAAGTCCACGATGAACGGGGATTAATAAATTTCACTCGCAGATTGTGTCTTATTGTTTATTTCTCTGTCTCTTCGTTCGGCAATTAATATCTACATTTTTAAATTCCATCAGCTTGGTGATCCAACTATCTATCAGACTCTATTTCAAAGGAGTCTAAGTTGTGCTTTGGCCTCGGTTAGCTACGCAAGCGAAAACCGAATTACTGCTGCCAATTCGTCATCTCGTCTAAATTATGTTCTTTTCTGGAGCCTTCTTCAGCCAAGTATTCTCCAGGGATCATCCAAGTATCTCTGAAAATTGATCGCAATCTCCCCGCCTACGGAGTGGCATAAACGCAAAGCGCGATGCAGCAGAGTGCACCAGTAGAAGGAGAGTACACAAGTATTAGCAAACTATTAAGAATGCGATAAGAGTGAAGTTTTTAACAGTGGTAGTGACTTGACTTTATTATCCCACGTTTCATCTTGTTCTAAGAAGGTTCCTAGTTCAGGAAATTATATAATTTCTCACTTCCAAGCACCAAGGCACCGAGATAAATAATCGAATGGAAGTTGAAATCCGTTCTGGCTGAAGAAGAAGAAAGACAGACGCAAAGTAAGGTCCTAATAATAAATCCAGTTCGAGCCCAAGCCTCTTAAAAGATTTGTATCCTGTTCCGTCCTCGTCCGGCTCGTCAGCATTGCTTTCTTGCATTGCGCCCCATCCCATTTCAGATCTCATCCTCTCTCTCCCCAAGACATGAGTCCCGTGTGTGATACCGGAAGGCAGACCCAACCCAAAATATTGCAATAAGTTCACCTGGGCGGGTCCTGTTTCTTATTGTCCTCATCAAGTCCCTCCCCGTCGGCCTGCTCCTCCATCTCCTGGCCCTGTCTCTCCCTCTCGATCATCGGGCCCCTATTCCGCCATCTTTCTTTTTCTCGATCGTCTGCCTTCCTCTATCCCCGAGAGGATGAGGGCATTCAAGTTCTAATGTGACCACTCCGCCTCCCGATTTCCTCACCTTCCCCCCCTTCTCGCCATTCTCACCTGACCTCACGTATATCGCTATTCTCAATCCCCTCCCCCCTTTCCAATCTTCCCTCCCCCATCCCCTCGGCTTGTCACGTCTCCTCCGCGACACAGCTGACCTCATCTTCTCCATGACTCCCTCCTTGTTAATGCGTAAGTCACCTCCAATTTACCCCACCCACCCTCTCGCGTTTCACGTCCGCGACGTGCCTTACACTCGCGAGTATGTGTCCGCTAAACACGGTCGGAAGATGACAAAGTGTGAATTTAACTTCGAGGATCGCGCGGAAAAATGGAGTATTTCCCGCGACCATTAGTGCGATCGCTATGCGCGTTTTTGTTCGCCGCCGCGGGCGAGGAAGTGACCGAGGTTATGCCGAAGCAGAGACCACCGCCGCGGGCTTCCCGCTCGTCTGCTGCCGAGCGATCGGAATACGAAATGCGCTTAAACCCCTTCGGATGGACTGCTTGCTTATCGGATGGAAGGGTGGAAATTGTGAGATGGTGAAGTGCCGTCAGACACCAGGAAGTGGTGGAAATATTTATAACGTGCACCCTGAAGTGCAATGTTTTGTGCTTCTTTGTTAAGTGAACTGTGCTGACTGTGAGTCAAGGCATGGGACGGGTCGGACAATGAGACGCGTAAGTTTTATTTTAATTAACTAAGATCTAAGTTTTTTCACAGAATTATAACCTAAAGTACAAGAAAAATTTGAGTAAATCACGTCATTCGGTGATAATTTGCATTGTGTTCACTAAGTTGTCATGCAACGGAATTAGTCGAGAAGTTTATATAATTAATGTCAGTTACAATAAGGTAATCCTTAGCGTACAGGTAGCGACATATTGACAAGTAATTCAGAAAGTTTCCTAAAAAGAATTTTTGGTGTCATACATGAATAAAAATACATTTTGTAAGTGCTTCATATACATCCTTCAAAATTTCCACGTTAATATATGGAGTAAAATATACAGATAATCATGAAAAACATTGGCACGACTGATTGATTGCACATAAAAATACTTTCTTCAGTTGGAAAATATTTCAAATCTATAACAAATGACCATTAACTGCTATCAGCATAAGGAGAAATCATTTCATTGATTCCCTCAGCTAAATACTTTTGAAAGATAGGTTTCAAACACATTAAATTAACTGTTACTGTGAGCATGAGCTAATGGACACATTCAAATTTCATTTATCTCGTGATGGTTTATATGTCTATGTTTCCCAGAGCATTGATAAGTAAAACGTTAAGTCTCATAATACGCAGACTGAATAACATACTAAAAATATTCTCCGAAAATGGGATGTGTTTTAGAAGAAGTACAGCAGTAAATTGATTATTAATCAGATAAAAATCACCGCAGTTTAAAATTCTACGCATTTTAATGCACTGATTATGCATAGATATTATATCTGTCCTTATTTATGATTCATTTTGGAACTTTATTCCTTCCTCAAATAAGATTAACGTGTTTAGTGTAAACTTAATACATTTTGCTCCTAGCGCTCACATTATAGACCCTTATGGCACTGTTTTCTTTTTATCAACCTAAACCAAGAAGTCAAATCCACAGACTACTTTTTGGAATTTGGTTCATTACGAATGCGGAAACAAGCAATGTACTTTCAAAGTTTTCGTTTTGAGGTAATTTTTTTTTCACAGTAAGTGATGACAAGAACTGTTTACTGGTGAAGGTGACCTAGTAAATTCAAGATATTAAAAAATACTATTATTTCTAAGGGTATCAATCTGGGCCCTAACGTCACAACTTGAGTGTCGCTTTTACTCATTCGTTTTATATTTCACAAGTTAATCGGAAACGTCATCCCTATTTCCAACCCAGAAATATCGAGTGCTGAATCTGTTCTTCCAACATATAGGAACCTACTTTGGACAAATATTTCCGCCTCACAAAATCAACTTCCTTATACATATACAACTGAAATACCAGGTCACATCCTTTTATTTTTAATAGTTAAACCTCTAAATTACCAACAAGAAAGGCACGCATGAATTCACTCGTAAATTTCAGTATTACTGGTTATGCACTGACTTCTTCCATGGATAGTTTTCCTTGTCATTCATAATGAATAAAAACACTTGGTAATCTTCCACAGATTTATTTCTTTGGCACGATGCGTTTCGCCACAATGTGGCATAATCTTGTGCAGGGTTCTTCGGTTTAGGTCAAGCATATATAGCTTTCCACCAAGACTTTAGGGATAAGGGGGAAGAGGGGGAGGGCTAAGGGAGGAGCGGAGAGGGGGGGATAAGTGGGGGTGGGAAGCTTAAAGTAAATGCACGCAGGTATTTTTTTTGGCAATTCATGAAATTAAAAAATAAATGATCATCATAATCATCAGGATAGTATGCTTTCGTTGGTCTTAGGTTTTTCTTCAAATGCTCTCCATGTCCCCTGCTCTTCTCTTCATCTTTCTATTTCAACGTCTAGTCATTCAGCCAGTCATTCATTTTCACCATTCTTCTTCCTCCAGTTCTTTCTTTGATTATTACTTTCCCTTTTGATTACGCTAAATACTAGCAATAATCTGATTGTGATCATCTCTTCTACTTATTTCCTCTCCTCAGAATTCATTATTCCCAATTTATCCGTCATCTTGATATTTAGCATTCAATGTGAATGACATTACAGATCGTTCCATTCTCTTCCTGCCATCCTCAAGAATCTTCATCTTTTTTTCAGCTTTTTGGTTACATTTGTTGACTTTTTGTTGAATTTGTTGAATTTTCAGCTTTTTGGTTACATTCTGCCTATATTTATGTAATACCTCGAAGAGAACATGATCTTGCGTCCTTTCGTAGCCGTGGGAATATATTCATCATTCATATACGCATTTTTATACATCGCTATTTTAAAAATATTGTTAAGGTTGATTGCCATAATTTTCAAATATCATTCGCAAATAACATACCCATGGAATGTATAAGGCAAATTTAGAGCCAGTATTACGTCAAACCGTATTTTGACGTGTTACCGAAGACCTATTGTCGAATTTTCAACAGGGTTATCACTGAATTATATCTAAAAATGTATTTCCATGACGAATTGAAGCGCCATGATGCATTAAAACAGAGATAATAGGATTTTTATGTCTATTTATTCCAACGTACTGCTTTGCGTTACAAAATTTACGAGTATACTCCTTTCATGAAATGCATCTTTGGACACTGTCCATAGACGAGGTCATTACAGAAAATGTTCCACAGCCATTTATTCGACACCAAACAACGTCTTCGCCGGAGCAAAATGACCGCTTTTCTCACCTAATTTGGCCAAAATGAATGTTAAGTGTAAGTTTGCACGGCCAGCCGCCATTTGCAAAAACAAAAATGAAAATATTTTTTTATCTTTTTAGTGTCATACCTTCGTCTCGACTACTCTATTTTCTCATTTGCTTGATTTTGGTATCCAAAAATAAAATGAGGCAAGCATTATAGTCTAGTATTTATTATCTTGATGAGAGCTAACGATAAGTATTAAGTAAACTCAAACATTTTTTATCTTGCTCTTATCGCATGATATTCTTTTTAATTCTCCATACAATTTCAAACGAACAATGACAAACATGCTGTCCATTTGCTCAACATCCTTCTCTCTGATGGTTTGACAACAGTCCTAAATCAAAGATAACGTCTTACATTGGAAATACTTCTTTTATTAAATTCCAGCATCATTTTAAAATCTTCTATGCGTCGGCATGTTGGCATTGATAAAAAGTAGGATGATGAAACCGAAGAATTAGATGCGTTGTCCATTTGAGAGAGACATTGGGTAGTCATCCTATTAATTGAACGAGGCAGCTATTTAGTTGGATACCACATCTAACTTCAGTGGATACCATTCAGAATAAATGAAGACGGAATTATCCAAAAAAAACTCAACTCCCACCCACCACCATTTGATGCAGAGTGTCACCATTTAGCAATCTTCATAATCGTAGCTCTACACATACCCTTTACATTAACTGTTCCTTTTTTAATAGAAAAAATTATTTAAGCCTTTTGATAGGAAAAATAATTATTTTCAGTTGCTTAATGAGTGGAAGAGCGTAAATTAGATTTTTTTATAATGACTCCACTATAATATTCTCAATTTTTACGATTTATTCATCGCACTGCAAAGTTATTTTAAGGTTTATTTTAATTCAATGCGAAAAATTTTCAATATCTACAGCGATAAAAATTATGAACCTACTAGGAGGGCCTTCCACCAACCACCATCTTGATGAAAAGTTCTACGAGTTACCAAACGAGTTAGCTGACTGATACAGGTATATGTTTTGAAGCTCTTTGTGAGTGTTGTATAGAATAATACAATAATATGGAAGGTAATTTCGCAAATATCTAGTTAAAATGGATGAAACACCAATGCGTCTTAGATGTCATATCGATCGATCGATGCCTCACCAAGCATTTTTTTTCAATGCACAAATGAAATATATATCAAATTATCTGCGACGTTAAATAAAATGAACATTAATTGTTAGTGACCATGAATACCGTCTCATTTTTAGTGATTAATCAAAGTCAAAATCAATAGTAAATTATGATTTTCATAGATCAGTCACTATTCGATTCATAATATGAATTCAATTCCCAATCGATGGATTAAATATTGAAGGAAATAATGCTATACGTTTACTTTTTGTAGGCTCCGGTTCTTGAAGAATAAAAAATATGTCCAGAAGACTTTTTTCAGCTTCCTTAAAAGGTAGTTATTCCGTCTCTATATGTTTATGACTAGTCCTCATCATATTTATTATTCTTACTGTCAAGTAAGAGCAATCAAATAGGCATGTGCTGACTAAGTAGTATTTTTAAAGGTTTCAATGGTATGTGATAGTAATATCTTAGCAAATGTCATGCCGTTATAATGATTAGTTATTATATTAGGCGTCATCTACTCGTTAAATATCAATAATGCATGAATAGTAAATTATAGGCATTATTAATAAGACACTAGTTTTTATTCGAACATGTGGAAACAATAACCTTAACTCCATGGTTATTAGTGATACTTCTCCTCCCTACGCTAATAATACGATAATATGACATAAGGAGATAATATTTCAATTCTTCTTATGTCATTATAACTCGAAATACAAGTGTTTGGAGATTCCCATTTCCGCATAACCAGTGAAATTGATACATTTCCTCAATACAAATCCATCTTTTCTCCAATGGTAAAAATTAAGTATTTTCTTGCCCTAGCACTGAGGGGTATGAAATTAAACACGACACGAACTAATACGTGATAGCTTTAATCTCCTATTATTTAATTACTTCGCTTTTAATATTTACGCATTAAATAATTTTGAAAGTAGTAATTCTTTATGAAATTTTCCGTTTTCGTCGCATTGTAATGAATATAGTTGTCTTCTAATCATATAAAAACCGCAAAGTAGCTCAACTGGAAGTTTTAATTGTGAAAGGATATTAAAATAAGATTTACTTAAAAAGATATTTAAAATCCAATAGACCAACAGTTAATTCCTCCCAATGATTGTTATTTATTATAACAGCAAAGTTATATCCTTGGCAAGCTTCATTATTTCTCAATAGGTTTTATTAAATATTAGATAATAAAACTCTTAAAATAATAAAATCAATAGTTAATCAATTTCCCTGGAATCAGAAGTAAAAGAGTTTATTCTCAAAAATGCTCAACCATTTCCGCCTGAGTAGAAGCATCAACATATTATTATCTTATAAATTTTACTATTTGTTTTAAATGCGTTTGTTAAATTATATTAGTTATAATATAATTATAATCGGATAATTTATCCATACCCCTTTATTTTACGCTTTCATTGTAAAGTGCCGGCAACCTCGAGAAAAGAGTCGCCATTGAAAACTTTTCAGAAGGCAGTTTAGCGGTAAAAACGGTAATAATTTATTTCCCTTCCACTGATTATTTAAATTTTCTTTGCAAATCGCTGTCTCATACCTCTTCCTGATGAATTCAGCCCTTGCTTTGGCAGAACTTGCTTACTATATTCTAAAGGAGCATATAGTTCGCTCTAGTTAGATCATGTTTTGAGCTCATCACAAGCATTACGAGCCCGAAACTAAAAGAGTTAATACGCAAAAATAAAACAAATAATAAATAAGTAAATGTATATATAACTCACGCGCTTTATCAAAAAATGTTGCAGGTGAACAGATATAATAATTGATTGAATAAATAGGTTTAGAGCAGCAAGAGAATTTACTCTAGGCTAATATTACTTTAAATTCAGATTTTGAGAGATTCAGTATGACTCGCATGATTTTATTTTAACCATGCCCTACATCGTTAGAGTTGATAAAAGTGATACTTAAATATAAATACTCTGTCAAACTGATAGGAATAAAATGTCTTCTTTCCTCGCACCATAAGTGACTATAAGATTAAGAGAACGAGACAATAAGGTATAATATTGAACGTCCTCTCGCTTCGTGATCATAGAATCCACCTTTTCGTCCTCTCGCTCTACCCTATTACCCTCCGTTTTCATTGCTGGTGACTTTACATCCCCTTCCTTAGGCCTATCCCCCCCCTCAACCGGCTTACATGGTAAATTGTAAGTGCTGAATGTTAGCACGCCCATGAGCATCAATTTTACAACGAGGACGGAGAAGTTAGGATATAACTCATGGTTGAGTTTAACTATGCAGTCGGGATCTGGGAGGAAAACATAACTATGCTTTGATTTGCGAAACTTTTTTTTAGCTATGATGAGTTTAATCAATGTAGAAGTAAAGCAGAAAACACATGTAAACCATTTCAGTTTGCATCAATTTTATATATTAATGCTGGCCATGAAAGACACAGGAATACTTGGCCGAATTTTTATAATCTGAACAAACGGTTAGCTTATGGCTTTGCTCCTGATACTATCGCACTGCCAAATATTTCAGAAACCTAAGATCACGTGGGAGACATTTCAGGATTGAGATAAGCAAATGACAGTTTTCATTTCATTTATAGTTCATTAGCCGTAAAATATCAAGAAAACGTATTACTACAACTCGATATATACGGGCACTTCCTTTTTTTTCCTTTTGACTGAAACAAACATCTTCAGAATATGCCAGCTAACTCGTGATCCTTCATTACAAGCGATTTGTTAGCATAATTAATTGTGCAGGTAACTATGACTGCAATGCAACGGTAAAGAGTGAAATACTATGAAAAATGTGTACTTTTTTATGTGATGTCAAATATGCTAAATTCTTGGTGCGGCCGCCATATTTATTTTATCCTGAATATTTGATTACCTCCAGCAAGTGTCTCCAAATACTGAGAGTTATTAAACACATCAAGTACACTAATTTACTGAAATTTTATACGAAATTATTACAAATAACGTGCTTCCCTTAATTATTTCCTAATTCTTAATTCATAAATTTGAATACCCTCTCTAGTTGAGAAAGTGAGAATTGTTATCACCGCATGCACTTCGACGAAAATTTGCATTAGCTAGCTGAGAATGTCTTGAATGGACGTAATTTGATCCATTATTTCATTTATATTTATTTTGTTTGAGTAATCTCACCAGACAACATTGGAAAAGCCGCAGTAGCCGCAAGCTTCAATTCATAAAATATTGTGGAGAGTCTAGCGGCCGTAGTTGTTAGGCACCAATGTCGTACAATACACCAGACTTCGAATAACTCTCAATCTCCAGGTCCGGGATCCACTAGTGGAATAAACAATTGCATTTTTTTTCTTTTACGTTAGACGCTCCAGACATTATTCATCAGGGAATAACTAATTGGGAATGAGAGAATTTCACCAGAGCTTCATCGTAGTATCCACAGAAAGTATATAATATTTGATATAAGATAATGATAAGGAAATCGATGTGCTTACGCAATGTTAGCGTGAGTTTAAAGTTGAAGGCAAGATGGTAAGTAATTTGTAGCCTTTCGCTATTTAACGTATTTTTCCCGAAGTTACTTAACGCTTGAGCAGCATATGACTTAGGCTAAGGTCTTTTCTCAACAGGCAGTAAAGTAAGTGGCTATCAGGATATCAGGTTGCGTTTCATTACAGCGTTGGAATGAGTCGTCAGCCTCCATTATCTATTCTCACTACTATACTTTGAAGGTACTTATTTACAATGGCCAACATAGGAATAAGAAATTTCAAATTTCTCAGGGAATTTATTTGATAAATTTAAAAACGATGTGACCAAAACGCGATATGATCAGTGGCTATAGACTATAACCTCTGGAAAAAACAGGAAGTATCTTGAACGTAGGTTGGATTAGGTTTTTGGAAGCATTTGCCACCTTACACTAAGAAACTCCGTGATCAAATCGGACCACATCATCCTCTTTAAATGCTATCAGAATATAGTAGGTAATCTCTAATGGCTTCAATCAAATCAGTTTACCTCCCTTATATAAAGTAATAATAATGCTGTTTAACCGCCGTGACTGCAAATATTTTCTCAAAGGGGTAAATTTACTATAGAGACTTAAATCTCTGCTTATTTGATTTTTCATTTATAACTCAAGAGCTAGACAAGAAATAATACCGGGAATTAAACAAAAGACTTAGAAGAGAAAGAACGAAAGCAAGAGGGGAATTGTGAACAGAGCAGATGGACTCATAAGAGAAATACCAAAAACAGGGAAGAGCATATGCATTGTACCTATAGGAAAGTAAAGAAACTGACGGGCGGTAGTAAGCGAAGGGGAATGGCAACGATAATAAACAAGGTGGAAAAGTTGATCGTAGAACCAAAATAGATCCAGAAGAGACGCAAGGTTTATGTGGAATAGTAATAAGATTAAAGTAAGATCAACTGGTAAGAAAATAAGGCCCAGAACATTAAATATAGAAAAGAAAGACGACATTGGCAGGGATGCCATCGAACCAGGCATCCTTGATAGTGAAATCGAATGGGCACTACCATACATGAAAGAGCATAGATAATATACCTACAGAGTTTCAAAATAGTATGGGGAAGAGTGCCGCTTATTCGTAGGATTGATGAGGATGGAGTGTGGCCGGAGGACTTTGTGAAGACAATACTTATTCTAATATCGAAGAAGAGCATGGCAAAATCGTTTGGAGACTATTGGACGATAAGCTTCATATCCTGCGCGGTCAAAGTAGTTCAGAAAATTATAAATAGAGGGCTTGAGAATAAGGGTAACGAATAGCTAGGTGACGACCAGTTTGGGATTGGGAGAGGTACGGGAACGCGAGACATCGTAGGAGTGATGAGGACGCTAGTAGAAAGAAACCAAGAATATGATCAGTATGTTTTTGCTTGCTTTGTAGATTTCTAGAAGGCGTTTGATCGGGTGGAATAGACGAAATTATGGTAGTGTTGAAGAAATTAGGGATGAATAGGAGGGACAGACGTCTTATTCGGAATCTGTATATGAACCAGACAGCGCAGGTTAGGGTAGCCAATGGAGGATCGGGATAGTTAATGGGACATGGAGTTCGGCAGGGGTACCCACTATCGCGGTTGCCTTTTAACGTGCATTTAGAAGAAATAGTAAGGTAGCTATGGGATGAGATGGAGGTAGAAATGAATGTAGGAAGGGAAATGATAAAATCAGTGAGATTTGCAGATGATGAAGCACTGGTTTGTAAGTCAGCCAAGGGGTTACATTCAATGATGGAATCGTTATTGGTGCAGTGCAAAAGGCATGGGATGAAGATAAACCATAAGAAGACGAAAGCAATGAGATTTTCTATAAAAAATATGGCGGGATGAATATAAGGGTGGAAGGGCACAAAGTTGAGCAAGTTAGCAATTTACGCATTTGGGTAGTATATTGGAGGAGAACGAGTGAAGTGGTAGAGGCATCAGATGCAAAATTTCCCAGGCTAAAGACGCATTTTGCAAGAGAAGGGAATGGACGAGGGGAGATCCGAGAACAGACGTAAAGAAATAGCTTTGGAAAACTCTAATTTGGTGCGTGGCGCTATGTGGGTCGGAAATTTGGTCATTGCGAAGAGAGGATGTGCGTAGACTTGAGGCGTTTGAGATATGGGTTTGGAGAAGGATGGAGAGGGTGAGCTGAGTGGCAAGGAAAACGAAGGAGGAGGTATGGGATATTGTTGAAGAGGAGAGAAAGCTGGTGGAGGAGGTTCGGAGAAGGCAGAAGGGAAGGATGAAGTAAGTTTTGAGAGGAGAGGGTATGTTGAAGAGGGTGTTTGAGGGGAGAACACAGGGAAAGTGTGGAAGAGGTAGGTAGATGATAGGAGTTCAGGACAAAATAAGAAAAGGCTGAAGGTATGAGAAATTTAAGAGGTATGTGAATAGGAGGGAAAACGAGGCAATGTTTCAGAAATTGGGATGTAGGATAAGGGCTGTCCAAAAAAACTACCAATCAGCTAGGAGAATAATTAAATTTTAGCATTTATTTAGAACATTTATCAAAAAAAATATTTAAACAAAACTTCAAATATATAAATCGTGAGGCTTGTATTTTTTCATTCAGGATATGCCCTAGAAAGTAATCGTAATTAACCAGTTCTTCAAAGTTTTCAAATGCAACTCAGCTAAAAATATGCATTATACACCTCTAATGATCTTATTATTTACATCTTTCATCATATAAGCTTCTGAAAAAAACATTATCCCGCGGAAACCAAGGTTTGCGTATTAAGAAATCACCATGCGTATTACAAACTTGCTATCTCCCATGACTTCCATCACATTGAGTCTTAGGTGTGTGGCTGCGACTGCGTAATATGCCAAATGATTTAGCAATAACAAGTTGAGATTGCTTCATACCAAATTTATACCAAATTATTTTAATGCATTTCATAATGGCAGTTTGAGGGACTTAAATCTGAGAAAAACTCCGCAGAGGTCATTAATGTTCAAAGGTCAATATAGGGAACGTCCATTGTATTTATATTAATGCAATTAATGGATGAAACGAGCTAACTCAAGTGTCTCGAGGTCAACTTTTCTCCATAAATAATTATTAAGTTAGGCTTTTGGCTAATTAAAGGCTAAGACTTGATGCCCCATAAAGATTATCCTTGCAGTTGAAACCTCCCAAAAACCTCCGTGCCAATAGCCGCGCTATGTAAATACCTTCCCTTACACAAATTCCACAATCCCTGCTCGTAAATCGGAGTAAATTGCTTCATTGCCAATGCTGCTTGGTTGAACTTACTTGCGTCTATCATGGTCTTCCACGATGAACATTCCGCTGCTTTCTGTTCTCTGCTCCATCCTCATCATCTTTGCGCTCCAAATTTCATCCTCAAGTCCCATAATTTCTTCTACCATATCGCGCAAGTTTGTTTCCCATTCTCAATCTCATTCCCTCTTCGCATTAATTTTCAACGTTTGCACTGGGCCAGGGTCAAAATTAACCTGAAAGTTCGAAACATAGTTTACTGATTATGAGCTTTTAATCCTTAGCAAAGAAGATGAAGGTATCTACTGCTATTTTATATTATATTATATTATGGTGGTATTAATGTGAGGTACGATGGAGGCCGATATTCTGAGGAATTACTTTGTGAAATAAGAATACTATCAATCAGAAACTTTGCCTTCGACAATGCATAATTTGTACATAATTTCATTTACTTGCTTTATATTCATAGGTATTTTCTTCAAGATTCTACCTTTGGCGCAATTAATAGAAGCAATAGGTTCATATATACTATTTAGCCATATTTCTTAAAAATATTTCGTTTCTCATGTTGGTTTTTTCTTAGTACAAAATCGTATGGTGGTGTCTAAAATTACCACATCAGGTGAGGAGTTTGAAGTAATTTCATTTATCACGAAAGTTTTCTCAACACGATTTAGGCACAAAAAATCATAAAGAAAATATTCTTCTGCGTTTCTGAACAGCTAATCTGTCACTCATAACTCAATATTGGGGGCCTCTGATCTCAGTTACCGATGGTCTAGCTACCAATAAATCGCATGATCTTTGAATTAGTAAGATATGAAGGATATAAATCATCCCGATAGCTCAGTACTCCCTGAATATATAGAAAATTAGAGAATTCCGGAAAAAGGCTCTGGTATTACTTTTTCACGCATGATAATCATGATAATTTTGTGTACGTTCATAGTAAAACATTTGTACTACCTTATTATAAAATGAGGCATCGAATATTACAATACGAGGCCTACATTTACTAGCAATAAACGAAATGTTAAATATATTTGTTCAAATTCACATCTTATATTCATCGCCCTATTCAAGATCATCATAGCAGCGAATGGTGTTGTACTTATGACGTCTACGTGTTCCGAGTAAACATGCTAACGAAAAGAATGAGAAACATGTACAAAATTATTATATATGATACTTATCGTTTTATGTACACGAAGTACATGAGAGTTGTAAATATTAATAATAACTTATGTTTCTTATCAGATACGTGAAGTCGAGAAATATTTTTAATCGTAAACAAAGATGCAGAAGGTGTCTACGTCCCTTTATCACTGGCTATATTCAATGTTATAAACACCCCATCACTGTCAAACGTTTTCTTTGTCAATGAATCATGTCTTATGTGTTTCTGAATGTCAGTATGCACATTTTTAATCCTAAAGCTTATGAAAGGGAATCGTAAAAGATTGCCGTGGACAAAAACATGAACAATACATATGGGGGATGATTTAGGTTTATAAGCCTTCGCATTCGGTCTAAAAACAGGATTATCCCACTACGTAAGTATTGTTATTGTTTCTTGTAGAAAGTAGCCGACGCTTATTGGTTAGTGAAAAAATAACTCCAATTGAAAGTTCGTGCGTCATCTTTACATCGCAAGTGCTTATCCATTAGAGGTCCGAAACCAATTTTAATAAGAATCTATCGTGAATGTGTTAGTTAAAATAAATACAAGCTGCAACCGTTTTGTCTGTTATGTTAAAAATTTACTTTCCATATTTCATTTCCTTAACTATAAAAAAATAATATTAAAGTAATAAATGTTCAGCTTATTCGTCGCCTATATTTCTTATGAACCCTTTTTTCAGCCCGAATAAGTCGATTAAAGCGTATTTTGTATTGAGCCGACATAGTTTACTTCAATCGCCTTAGTTATTTCGAATTAGCTAAAGTAATGTGATGGTCATTTGGCTAAATATTGTTTTTATTCTATTGTCGATGAGTTTTTTCTTGTTGTCAATGGTTTTATTTTCAGAAACGACATTTAGAATAGAGAAAAAAATACTATTTCTACCATTTTTCACCCATTATCACGTTTAACACCATGCAGAATACCATTTTAGTATAGATTGCGTGGAAAGGTATGATTTTGTTGTTATATTAATTAAGTCACATTTAGCTCATTTTACGGCGGAACCACTATAAAAGGAATTGCTGACATGCTTTGAGTTTCTTTTCTTCGACGTACCGAAACACCAAGATTTTGAAGAAATATTAAGATCTTTCATTTGAACAATGAAATGACTGTGGATTTTGATTATAAACTGCAGCACTTTCTGAGTTCTAATTCCAGCTTTCGCGTAATAGCTCATTGGAATGCGAATCACTAAGCAACTTCCGAGTAAAGACAGCGGTGAGCTGCAAATAATCATTTATAAATTATAAATAACATTCAAAATAACCGTTGGTGGTTCTCACCATAGCAACTTTGAAATAAAAAACAATTCTTTCGAGTAATTAAAATTATAAATGTATTTAGGATAAAAAATAATAATAAATTCAATAATTCCTAAACCTATAAAAGTAGTTTAAATTGGTTACATTTTAGCTTGTCCCAACAGCATATAAATAAATCTCATGCCACACCAAATCAATTATATTTAAAACCTGTTAAGGCAGTTGCAGATCATAATTTTTTTTAACCAGCTGTTATAGTGTTTCACTCATCATTTCACTGTTCTGAATTTTACTTCCAAATAATAGGAGTTGGCTTTTATAAAACTTTCAGAATATATCTATGGTGACAAAATAATTTGTGACAATGACAAAAAAATGTGAGTAATTAATATGCAATGCCATGTGTCGTTGCTTTTTTATAATTAAAGACGCAAAATATAAAATTCATCTATAGTGCACTGTGGCGAAGTAATCGTTGATAAAATATTTAGGCTTGGTATAGTGTTTATGAAAAGACATAATTTAGTATTATATATTTTTGCAGCTAATTACATACAATTATATAATTTGGGAGCTGTTTTGTTTCGTCAATTAGCAATCAATACGAAATTACATCCATAAAAGGGAGAACTGCTAATTTAGGTGTGTTGTTTCATCCCTCACCATCAGTTTCACCCTTTATTCTTTAATTTCTTCATTTGGCCAATTCCTTCTTCGTCAAGTCCTCCACTTTTTTGTCATTAAAGATATTTTATGTGCATTTGTTTTGACTCGAGCCTATCGATCGGATACCTCTTTTCAGTAGTTATATATGTCGAGTATTATATTACTAACAGGGCTCTGATTAAAAAAGACTTAGACGCCCCAATAGACGAAATGGGCTGATTTTTCATATATATTGTACATAATGCTGATGACATAAACCAATCGTGTACGAAACACCTCCAAAGAAACCAGCCATTGTGAGTCTACAAAGTTAGCAAAGAGCATAACCATGCCATAGGGTATATCTGTTCAAAAAATGCGCAGTTCTAACTTCTAAAAGTTAGTGGATTTTATATTTTGGTCTTATCCTTCTTTTTCTTGTATGAAAGTACTTAAAAGCAGTAATATTTTTGCGTATTATAGCAGCCTAAGTTGTGATCAGCTAGTGATATTAAATTAAACGTCCACAAAGTTTGAGGTTGTGACGTTAAGTTCCAAAAAATCATATATTGATAATATGAGTTATAGAAAATCACCACCCGTAATAAATACTGGATAATTATGCTCCTTAGTATCATGTCAATTCGTAGCATCAAACTTATGCTGATGGGCTTCAGGATTATGTTTCAAAACTTCATTAAATGGATTATAATCACTTTTATTCGTAGTTTATGAAAATCATATGCGCCGTTAGCACACCATTAAATTAAATTCCGCTCGTATGAAATAATTATACAATAAATTTGATTATTTCTTAGGACAAAATGAAAAATTGATTTTTTTTTAAATTAACATCTATTATAAACATGGTTGCTGCAGTAGAAGCTATAATCGTCCCTAAAACATTTATGCAATGTCAATTGAGTAATAGCACCTTATATTGGATCTTGGTAGTTATAAAGCAATTTTTTACGTTTCAAATTATGTTATGGTGCACTCGCGCATCTTGTATTGTCAGCCACTTGGGCAGTGATCCCCAGCGCTTCTCTCGACAGTGCCAAAACAGCCACCAGAGCATTTGGCTGTTCTTGAACCTATCCATGTTGTCCATTTAGAAACCTAGTTCATCTTTTAAACTCCAAATATACATGGAATAAATCGCAATGCAAATTAATAAATTCCATAATCATTGACGCCCGTAAAATGCGCTATGACGGTTGAGTTCAAGGTAGCTATTATAAATAGTTTATTTATTGATATTTTTAAAACATATACAATGTTTGTTTTGAGACTGAGTTCAGCTAAAAAGGCGCACTTAGTAACTAAAAAATATGTAGTAAATAACTGGTACTCTATTACATTAGATGTAAATGAACACTTTTCCAAATCAAATGTTGTATTTATCTTGGAAAATATAAAGGTGCAAGACCTTGACTAACTCTCCAGTTCTTGACTGACTGACTCTTCAGTTCAAATTCAGTTAACTTCAAGCGCTGTTCATTCCTCATTCCATATGACAACGCTTGGAACTAATCATGTTTATGGAATCAATTTTTCTCTTCAGTATCATATTAATTTCCTCATTTATACTTCGGTTGTTTTTTGATAAATTAATGATATTAGAATATACCCGTGTAAATGAACCAAATATCAAATGAAATCAAATACCTGGGAAGCACCATAATTCCAGACCTAACGCGAGTGAAACATCATGCGGCATACTTGCGGTGCTGCATTAAAAAGACTGGGATTAATCAAGAAAAGTGTCAGGTCCTTAGATGAAAAAATAAAGGAGAGATGCGATTTCGCTACTGTTAGGCCATATTTTCATTACGCCACAAGATTTTTAGATCCTGTGTATTAATATTTAAAACGACAAATTAATTAAGTACGAAGGAAAGCCGCGTTTTGTGAAAAACTGTTACATAGACGGTGTGGGCACAGCTGAAGGATAAGGCTGGAAGCCGTTAGAAAGTCGGAGGCTAAATGATAGGCTATTGCTGCTCGAAAGTTTGAGTTATCTGATAAAATCACTTGAGTTTAAGGGTAACACTGAGGATATTGCTTAAATTTCACACACTATCTCTAGAATTAAAACGACAAAATAAGGGAAATACACTTTCAAAGTGTTAAGCACCTTTTTTACACGCACCATTCATGATTTAATCAAAATTCGATCGAGGCTCTAAAATATTTTGTTAAATACATTTCACTCTTCTTTCTTTCGATTTGCTGATTCCTTTTCCTTGACATCTGTGTTTCAATGGCTAATGTCCTAACACCCAATGTCAGATGCCACTTTGGATGCGGATCGCGGGGTAAAATGTTGATGGAGATGTAATTGACATATACATTATCTGGAATGAAATCTTAGCCTTTTATGAGTACTAGTCAAATTTTGGTCAACAAGATATCATGTGTGTCAATTCCTCCGTAACAAGAGCAAAATATTTAATTAGCATAGACAGTATTAAATATTTTTAGATTTATATTCTAAAAAGTTTAATTTCCCTCAAAGTTTGTGCCAATGTAATCGTCTATTATATCCCAAAGCTTATATTTCTATTAAAGAATAAAATTATGAATTTATAACCGTTGTATTTATGCATCTTTAGCAGTTATTATAAAAGTTGACCATTTATAGATGTTTTGGGGCTAAAATTTGTTTAAATCCGCCATTTTGCTATCGCGTTCTCAATCTATCTACTCACCTTGGTTGTTTAAATTCAATACTTTAGCACGAGCATGCAAATTACTTTAGAATTTTCCAATGGTATACCTATCTAATCATTTAATTAAACATTCGCTATTCACGCAAAAAAAGATTTGAATTCACGAAAAATCGTAAAGATAAAATTCTGGTGTAGAATACCTTACTTGCCCTGTTTCAAAACAGTGGCAGTTCACCAATCCGAAAATCTGAGAACAAAATTGTCTTCCGTGTCACTGGTTTTTTAATGCATATCAAATTGAAAACATTTTTTTTATTTTTTTCCAAATAAAGAAATACTGGATGACAATTTTCCTTTAATCACGATCTATGACACTATTGGCACTCTTGATAAAATGGGTATGTGAGTTTCAATCGTTGTTGCTTAAGGTAGGGCAGCATATTTCCTTTATAATAGAAACGATTATATAGCTGTATACACCGTAATTTCGGAGATAGTGCAAGAATGGTATTGCCGCGCACTTCAGGATACATGTGAGCATCCTGCAGTGAGGTGAATGCATGTATTACTGTAGACTTTCCTGGTGAATGATGTGAATGACGAGCTCTCTGGTTTCACACCGGGTCAGGTTCTCCATAACTTCTGATGTTTCGACAAGCAACTCTCCCATCGTCTTCAGGGATCCAGTAATTCAATGATTGGATTCGTGGATCCCTGAAGACACTGGGTTAGTTGAACGTTGAAACGTTGGAAGTTACGGAGAATCTGACCCGTTGGGAAACCCTAGAGATTTCATCCATATAAATGCTTGTATTTTTGTTTTTATCAATAACGGTGAGAAAAAAATGTGTTCATTATTAATAGAAATCTGAGTCACGATTGAGATATCCAATGAAAAATTACACCTACTCGCTCTGCGGAAAATACCATGCATGAAATATGAAGACATACCGTATATGTTAACATAGACAGTACGTCCGTAATTTGCATTGCAAAAACAAATGCGTCAAATGTTATCGATGCTCAAACTTGGCCCAAAAAACACGATACCGAACTATTGTCAGCAAGTAGCAAAAGGATGTCGGTTCAGAATCGGCATTGACACTATTTTCACCGTGTTTTTTTCACTATCCAAGCGAACTACGAACGCCTCGCCGTGCAATGAAACTCCTGTTCATAAATCATTTTTATGAGCTACGTTTAGCTACATACTTAATTGCTCCCAAACAACATTGGTGCTGTGAAGTTCGTCAAGAACAATTTATTTCCGCGTGGTTTCATCCAGGCGCACACATGTCGGCCGTGAAAATTATGCAGTTCATACTTTGTGGAATGTACAATGACGTCTACTGGAAATGCATATAAGTTCACGAGCCAAGAAACGATCCCTGCTAGTTTGCTTTTGGCGCGAGCACCACCCATTCACTGGAGCCCTCCCTCTTTTCTTCCTCCTGGTGGCCAAGGGCTGATACTATCGTTGGCCGACTCCCTCCCTTCCTTTTTGGGACTTTGCCGTCCTTTTAATGGTTCCTGGCATGCTTTTCGCTTTATTTGCTCGACATAGCTTCAGAATTTGAATAAATTCAAAGAAAAACAGCTGACGTATGAAATTAGAGAACAAACTGATTGAATAGATCACTCTAAATGAATTGAATTATCAGTGATATTGGTAGTTTTGCAAGAAAATTAATCATCACTAGCGTTTAAGTATTCTCAACAGGCGTCGTCCATAATTTCACTGTCTCTTAAAATTTAGCGTTCAAGTGCTTAAAAAAAGAATGTTATACAAAAGATTTTTTTTCGATGGACACATTTTAAACCCAATGCGACCATTTTCGTTCTGTCCGTTATCGCTTGCTTGCTCAGATCCCTGTAGAGTTCCTTGTCCCGTACAGTAAAATGAACAAAAAATGAGAAACTACAGAAAATGAACAAAATTTCACATTCTTGCCTGAGAGTTGGAGGGGAAATTATCTAAACTGAGGGGATCGGTTTCCAACCCCATGTTCAATTTATCAAAGTAAAATATTTCTTCTGTTCCCATGCAGAAAATATAGCATGCGTATTTAACATTAGTTACTCTATGTAGGGTCATAACAACGCAACTTCTTTAGATCAAAAGATTAAGCAAATCAAGGCATATTTGATACAAGAAATTGTGGTATCATATAATTCTGTTTTCACATGATGACAAAGAAAAAAATCAGGGAGAGTGAACCAAATATTGAATTTTCCATTATTTTACTGATGAAGAAGTCAATTTTTATAGCGAGCCGATAAAGACATAAATAGATATTTAATACCCTCAATAAATTCATCTTGTCAACGTTTCTGACCCGTAATTCTTGGAATTAGGAGATAAGTGAATGATTTCCTTGATTAAATATTTATCTCTCTTTTCATGGAAAAAAGTGTAGGCGGAGGCTATCCTAAGATACTAGCAGTATTAAAATCTGTATTTCTAATAGTTAGGTTTCATAATGACTAATGGAACATTATAATTCAATTGTGATGATTAGGGAAAATTGTAACATATTAAGGATATGAATACTAATGTAATTGAGTACTAAAAATAATCTAAATCTACCTTTGATTTACATTGTTTTAATTACTTGGTGCTAGCAATGATCTAAACCACAAATCCTTAACGTTTCTCCATACAGCTTTCCATTGATAAACTATTATAACTTCCTAATTAACAATTGAAAATCGATCACATTTCCGATTCATGCTTCAAAGCACTTCATTGCTTTAATGTAATTGATACATTTTTCTGTTTTTTTATATTCTGGGTGTTAGATTCTATAATATTTATATTAATACTAGCGGGAGGTGCCCGTTGAAATTCAAGGTGTTTGAAAAACTTTGAACGCATTTTATAAGAAAACCACAAAGCCTGAAGAATACAGACAGCGTAGTCATTTGAGGAGTTCGTAACCTATATTACATGTTGTGTTCGTTGTAGTAGATACGTTGACTGTTTTCCAGGTGCACGGGGAGATGGGTGACTGTTGGTCCTCTTTCATGCATGGGAAAACTTAAAATTGGCCCCGCAGAATCATTACTACTTAAATTGCACCCAGGTTGATAAATGGTCACCTCGTCCGTCAAGTTCTCTTGAGCCGTCTTCTGAGAGGATAAAAGCATGATGGCTACCCTTTTGTGCATAAATTTATTTGCATTAAATGACTCAGTTGAGTTGTGGAATTCAAGATCGATATGTGTGTTGAATATCTTAATCAGGAACGGATAGTAGGTTACAATCCAGCGGTTGACAGCATCAAAAGGAGCATTTGCAGCAGCCATGTTTATTTCACCTATGAATCCTCCATCTCCCGGACTGCGCCTTCGGCATAAAGGGTAGCCATAATTATTAGTTTTGGTTGCTAAATAAAAAATCTATGGTAATTCATAGTGAACTTGCCAATTTTCATGCACGGATATCGTTTATTGCGCAGAATATCAGTTCTTATTTCTGGTAAGAAGCATGTAGTGACGTCATTATAATTTCCACCATCTTATTACAGATTGAAGTTTCGAAACAGATGGGTCTATATTTGAACCAGATTAATAGCTGGTTACCCGTCCGTAGGTTGGGCTCGGTTGAAATTTGTGCGATTCTTAGCCTAACCCGAGAAACACCACGGGGAGATGATCATGAGATCGCTGGTGGGCATGTCTTTGAGCATCCAAGTCTAATCTTTGTCGTTTTCCGTGCAAGGAATCATTTTCTCGCAAAGAACACATTCCTCTTGCTCTAGAAGATTTATTCGAAAGTTTATTCTTTTTTCTTTTAGGTATGTTGATGGATATTTTTTTAAGTCCAAGGGAGAAACAGCGGCGTGTGAGAGTCTTGAAAAATCAACGCGATGATTGAGTGAATATAAGTTAACTGCGCTTTTACACATTTAAACATATTTAAATAACTCGTAACGTTTATGATGTGGGAATTGGTCTACAAAAACTGTTTGCCATTGTTATCAAATTCAACGGGTGTGAAAAAAATTGAACGTATTTTTTAAGAAAACCACAATGCCTGAAGAATACTGTCAGCGTAGTCATTTGATGAGTTGTAAACCCAGTATGATACTCGTTGACGTTCCTTCGTTCGTTTGTATGATGGGGGAATTGGTCTAAAAAACAGTTTGCAATCGTAATGAGAGGCATACGGTTCCACTACGTGTAATATATCCGAGTATAAAACGATAATAAACAACGCCGTGTTTGTTGTAGCAACAAAGGCATAATTATCATTATTATTCGCTGCACGTAAATATTCTTGCATATTTTATTTCTTTATGTGTATCGTTTACTACGTAAGTGTTCTCTCATATACATAAAGTGCCCCTATGAGAGATACTTTGAGAATAGACATTGAAGAATTTACTTGTTAACTTGTAACTATGCGTTGAATATTTCGATTACCCCCAAAGCAATCTATCATGGAGCCCTTGGGACTCTGGGCCCTTCTTTTACAGATTTTCTTTATACATGCTATCTTGGGCCTGAAGGAAATCTTGAATGCCAGAGGCGTGAATATTCTTTGAAAGTGTAATCTATGGTTGTCAAGGAAATATGCTATTTAGGTATTCTTCTCGGTCTCTGCACCAGGTAATTGGCTTCATATTGGCCGACGTTTCGGAAAACGATTTGCTTTCCATTTTCAAGGCGTGTTTCTCTCTCTGTGTAGGATTATACACTGATGAAGCCCGAGAAGAATACCTAAATATTATTCACCGGGAAAAACTTAAATCGTACCTATAATTATGCTATTGCTGATTTCGGAGAAAAAAGTGAGATTTTTCAGCAACAACATGATTTTCAGACGAAGAAGCGTAAAAGAAAATCGATTGAAAGAATTAAAAACTTCACTAATTCAGCCATCCGATATAAAAAAATCCCAATCCCCTATCTTGAGCAAAAGTAATTTTAAAAAGCAAAAAATGACACCACTGCACCGAATCCAATGCTTATCATGGACCACCAGTGGGGGCTTTAGGGGGCCCTGAGGGCTTTTTAGTATAGCCTATGTTACACCCAAATACATTTTACCACTACATGCCAATTTTCAGCTCAATCGGTTCAGTAGTATTTGCGTGATTGAGCAACAGACAGACACCATTCAATTCTTATATATTAGTATGATGATAAGAGTCAGCATACTGAGATGCAACCTTATTATGGGGTAGGTTTCAAGCGAGGTTAAAACATTCCTTCGAGTCAATGGGCAGTCCACCATCTTCCCTACGCGTAGGAATAATGGCAACCAGAAAGCTTTTTCGTTGAGTTTTTCCGTAAATTTAGAAAGAATAATTTACAGCAAAGTACAATTATGATGGTCGTGAGTATGAATACCATAACACGAGACAATTCACGTTCCGAGGAGTTCTGGAGGCAAATGCACTGTTGCGCAGCTGAGAATAGAGAAAAAGGGTTCGGGTCCGTCAATCGCCATGACCGGTGATATGCTCAATACTTATTCACCTCTGGAAATAGCTCAAAATGAAAACAGTGATCAAAGTCATTGAGGCCTAAATAATCACAAGCCATCTATCAAGCGCAGTGTCAAAGACATTCTCTCTAGTTTGAAGTTAATGTCTTGCAAAATAAATTACTGATTTTTGTCAATTTGAAAGCATCCTACCAAAGGGTCATTAGATATGGGTGAAAAATCCTGAGTACATTTTTTTCAATATTTTTCGAGGCATGGGTCCATAAACCTGATTGCAGGTCCTGTGAATGAATATTTATGGCCAATATGGGCTTCCCTCATTAATTACCTTCCTTAAAATGCATAACGTCTGCCATCATGCTCCGATTTCTCAGTGTAAAACATATTTCTTCGCAAAAAGCTGCCGCATAGGTCAAAGACAAGGTCTCTTGTTGCACTCAATATTAGAATGAGCAACGACTGTCGAAGCGGAGGAATACAATCTCCTCATGTTGCAGAGAGGAGGTGTATGCGTTCTCAACCCGATACGGCCTCTCGGTGCATTCATCCCGAGGGCACATAAGGGAATCCTTCTCAAGAGTGCAGGGGCCCGGACACACTACAGCAATCTTCCCGTCCAAATTGATTCACCCGTCCACTCGAGAGATTTTTCCGCTGCACCGCTCCTCAATTGTCTTCCTTTTTCTCTTCCCCCGATGCGTACACTCCGACGTGAATTCTTTCCATGCGGAAGAAGAAGAAGGAGGAGTGCCGCGCGGACCCAACCTGTTTTTCGACTGGATCTCAATGCTACATTGTCTCGCTCTTATGTAGTGGGAGGAAGTTCCGAAACCCGCCCACTCGCCTTCACGGCGGAATAATAATATAAAAAAATTAAAAAAAATGTGAATGCGGAAAGGTAAAAAAAATAAAGGATTGATTTTTTTTTAATGAGCGGGCTTGGAAAGCCGTCACCGTTTCCCTTCGGCATACGGTTCACTCACTCTTGCGTTCTTCCTTCTCGTTGCAGCAGTCGGGAGGTAGCGGGAGCGGTTCGCCGGAGCGGTCCGGGCTCGCGGGGCGCGGCGCGATACGCATCTCCGGCACGGCATACACGGCGGCATTCCTCGCCGATTCCCCGACCGAGGGACGCAGCAGGTAAGTCTTTTGTTTCCGCCTTTCATGCACCCGCTCCCCCCGCGCACGTATTCATCTCTCCTCCCAGAGCTCAACTGTGGCCTTCACTCCCTCACACACAGCTCCCTCTCCGATCCCGAGCTCCTCATCTCCCGTCCCGTTTGCTCTCCCTTCTCGGAATCTCCGATGAAGATGCCAGCCTACGGCGGCGCAGTCACGCACCCTCCCTCTAGCCGGCTCCCCGCATCGTCTCCACCCCGCTGGGGGTCCCGATCTATCCCCGTCCTTAGTGCAACGTCCGCGCGCTTGAGCAGTGTTTCACGACGCGTCGCGTTGTCATCTTAGAGGTGCTGAGAGGGGATAAGGAGGCACCCATAGATACATATATTTTCTCCAAATGAAAGCCTCAAATCCCATTAATAAAATAATATCAATAATTACACTACCTACTATTTTACCTATATGTTTCTATGCAATTAAGTTTTCATTCGCAAACGCTTTTATTCTGTTCCGGAGTACAATTCATGAGACAGCCACACGACATGTTGGAATCGTGCCGGCCAATCCAAAGGTCTTTGGTTTGAACCACGCCTAGGACATGGGAATTTCAATACCGGGTTCATAAAATCAAATAATCATTTTGAAATGATAACAGAAATATTTTGCATCCAACAGTGATGAACTGACACTGAACGGAGTATCAATTACACTGATGATCAAGATCCAAAGATTTACTGTGCAAAATATCATGAGTAGTTAATACAACCATGTCCAGTACTACTGCTCTTGAGGTAACGCTGACTCTGTAGGAATAAAAACTACCATCGAGATCCAAAACCGTTGCCCATTTTCCGTGTAGTTCATTCATCGACAAGGAAGAGATACTTCGTTCTCTTCAATGTGGAATCACCACTTCTAATCAAATCTAATATCGAAAGTGTTTCAGTACGATATATTTGTGTAATATGGGGATTTAAGTAACACTTTTAAAGTTAGAATCCTCTTTCTTTGACTCTAGGGAAATTTCTACGACAGTACCTTTTGCATATAACGTAAATGTTTGTTATGGCACCGGAAATTGGTATTTCTTAAAAGACTTTCATCCTACCAAGACATTTGAGGCCTTGAATACGCATTAGTGAACTAAATATGAAAAATATGGATCAAATTGCCAGTGTTTCTGAAATGACCCAACTCTGAGAAACGTACCCGAACTAAGCGAAGGATTCTAAGACAGCAAATGATAATATTGATTTATCTTTCTCATCAGCGGCAAAAATATTTGTTTGGCCTGTATTGACTTAAATATCCTTCTTCAGCTCGATATTATTGTTTACCGTTTCTCAATGAATACGTTTTGTGACACTACGTAGACAATTTTCTCCGGCGCATTCCACAAATGTTTAAAAGCGAAATATACCATACGCGCTTGTAACTAACAGAACTCTCACGTAATACACGTCACAATACAAGAACAAAGAAGGGTATTATTTTAACCTATCGATATATTCTAAGAAAATGCATAAATTAGTTGGAAAGGGTTAAAAATAAATTAGTTGTTCCTCCAAGCAGGCCGGGGTGCTAATTTGATTAAATTGCAAAAGTCATGTACCAAAGGAATGATGAATTTTATCGCTAGCTTCGCGCAACTTCGGCTATATGTAATGCCGCTAAATTTATACCAGCAGTTAAAAATATAAATATTAGTCAACGTAAGTTTGAAATAATTCCTTCATCGATAACCAACTACTTGACCCATGCATAAATAACCCAATTTAAAAAAAAAAATATTTTCCCCAATGATGAAAAAATACGGTGAAATTTTTTGGACTGCGACGTATCCCATTTTTCTATCATCTAATAACAAATCTTGCATCAAATGTGATACCAACCCAATCTAGAGTTTTAAGATAGTATCAAAACGAAAGCAATTGGTTAGTCATGTCTAAAATTTACTTTCAGTTTTCAGACTCTTTTAGTATAAATAATTTATCATGGCTAATGCAATTTATTCTCTTTCCATTTGCAAGGGCTTACAAAAGCCAAGGAATCGATTTGAGTTGGGGAATGTAACTAAGGGATGAGATATTTTACATGCATTATACATGTGAGACCCCTACTATTCACTGAATATATTATGTATTCTAGTATTACTATATAGGTATAAATAACTAAACTATTATCTGAGCAGTGTACGCATATGGATTCAAATCTCCACACAACATACACATGTTTGCTCACAGAGTCATTTCCTGATAGATTATTTGAACGAATTTTAGGAATAATGCTCCGTCACATGAAAAGATGTGGCCCTAAGAATTATAATATTTATTACCTAATTATATGACAGTAGGTATCTATTTTGAATATTTGTTAAAACGTGTGCCGTCGGCACTAAGTATGTAGTCGGAAGACCAGAATTTTTAACCAGTTTTTTCATGAAATTCTTCTCATATTTTCTATATATGTGAATTTTACATACGAGCTAATGAATTACGATTTCATTTTCTCGGTTATAGACTATATAAACTTATTACATTACAAATTTTCCACGTTCACGTTTGCCATTACGATCCCCTTGCGATGCAATGAGGCTCTTGTATCTCTCAGGATGCGAGTCGGTTAAAACGCAATCGAAAGGAAATCTGTTGTAGAGCTGAAGTTGCCACTCCCCGTGGGAGTGGAAGCCCTAACAAAATCCTTTAAATGGTCTAAATCAGTGAATTTCCATTTAAAAAAACATTAAGTTTTTAATGTCAATTATAACACTTTTAATGCATTTTAATTTATATTGAAAAACGCTTAAGTTTAGAGTTATTACCATTGCTGTTGACGAGCCTGAAATGTCGTCAAATCCGCACTTTCTTTTCCTTGGGTATAGAAAGCTAGAATAATGACAATTCCCTTTCGGTTTTTCTTTCCTGAGATAGAATGTGCTAATTTCCTCGAATTGAGAGCACGAATCCCATTGATTATTCATATCTACTATTCTCCCTTGGTTTTCCATGCCTATCACAGGCAACCGGTGAGTATGCCCCATGGGAGTTGAGACGATCCAAGCCGCAGTAATAAGCAAAGCAATCATTCCTGAGCAATTTTCAAAACCACATGGGCTCTAGAAAGACGAGAGAATTGTGAATAGCAGTGATGTCATTGCCGAGCAATAGGTGGATAGAAAGTTTTGAGCCAAAGATGTTACAAAGTATAATGTTAAACAATGAATGAAATTCATATAATTTATTATGAAATACGTACGTGCCCACATCACGCCCACATCATTCCCACATCATACACACGTGCCCACATCATTTTGGAGTAGGCACAGTCAAAAGAGCTTAGTTCTTGAGTTTGGACCTAGATTACTGGCTTCAATTCTAATAATTTTTGCCATACTGCACTTCTAAACCTGCATTGTAAAATCAACGTTTGTAGCAAAATAGAAACATTTCCACAAATGGCAATACTGTCGGAGCATGTATCCGAGATTAAAATCCAATTATCACTATAGCTTTCGCTAAACAGAACGCATACCATTTTTGAAACCGCTAATTGTGAGAATATATCCGTTCTTCGTTGCTCTAGAATGCTATTTTTTATTATTTTTTTGGAAAGAGCCTAAAAAAGTCCCTTTCAATCAACATGTGATGACTTTCCCTTTCGCTAATTCTTTTGCTCAAGTAGCGGGTGCAAGGCTTCTCCCATTTCTAAAGGAAATTATTGTTAACATATTATAAAATTTTCATAAAATCATTTTAAAAACGTTTGAACATACTACCTTGCCCACTGCTTGAATTCAGACATTCAGTGCAGTTAGATTCATATCTTCATGCATTTAAAATTGTAATGAAACAAAGTTCATATGAGTTTCATAGGCTTAACAAATAGGTATATAACTCTAAACGTCGATACACTAGCGATTTACGGGACGAGCTACTTTCTCACTGACGTCAAACTCAATCAGCTGTCAATCTGAATGTTGGTTTGATAAGTTAGTATAATTTCAAATCAATATTCAGAAGTACGGTTATGCAAACTGGAAGTGGAATTCGCTTTTCAAATCAAAGCAACACAGCCCAGTTCCTTCCCCATAGTCAATCGTGATTTCCTGAGAAGTTGTTCATTCCATTGGCTCGCTATGCCTTTCATTACAATTTTATTCTTTCCACTACAATTTAATTTTCCCTGGTCTTCTAACCCTACAGCCCAACCCAAACTTAAGTTTACAGTTTCTATAATATCTGAATCGACTGACGGATATTATTTTATTTTTCCCCTATCCTCGCCTGTAACTGTTGCTTTGAATATCCAATTAACTAATACTCTTGGATAGATATGCTTCACATTCGTATTTCAAATAATGAATTAAAATAAGCAAAAAATGCAATGAAAAAACTGCAATATAAGTAATATCAGATAGTGTTTCAGTGATTCTTAGATAAACTTGGTCCTCTTTTTAACGCTATTGAGTTCCTCGAGAAAGTTCGAAAGAGGTGTTTCTGGCTCAAGATTCGCAGTTTTTGCTGAGATTTAGTTCCTCAACTATTCAGTCCATGAATTTCTAAAAATTGCTGAAGGTGCGTTTTGAATGGGTTTACATGTACATTAACGAATTTTGACTGAATTCTCTGCTGCTAGTTGATGGGGTTTTCTTGGTCATTGATAATAGTTATATTTTTGCCGGTATATTCACATTGCTAGTAACGGAAAATTTCAAATTTCTGCCGTCTTAAGCACAAATATATTCGCATATGAAGTCATGCTTTATTGCACAATTAAATCTAAGTTTTATATAGAAGACAATTGTACCCAGATATGATTTAGAATTTGTAGGCTAGCCTAATGAATGGCTTAATCAAAGTTTGTCGTTGTACACTATGGGTCTAATTAATGACTGCTCTTTCGATGTTAATAGAAAAATTAGTAGTTCTCTTGATATCGTTTTCCAGATACTGTCCGAGAAATTATTTTTACGGTTCCATTGCTTCATATATTCTGTTGTCTCACGAAAGTGACAATTAGTGGGTATGTAACTAGAATAGATACTAGCTTCCAATATCCGATTTCATTGAAAGTTTGGTTCTGAACTACTTTCTTGCATGAGGCCATTCACAATAATAACAAAATATGAGACGCTTCCTTCTAATTTTAGAGGCCAAGTGTAGGCTGTTCCTGATTGCTGCCATTGGCCCATTTACAAACTATGTCTAAAATGTATACTTCATTCCACAAAGCCACGAAATGTCATCATACAATATTTGATTTAGTACCCAAAGGTGAAAGGCTACGCAAAAGTAATTATAATACGTATTTTTAGGAGAACGCTTATCCATCATGGTTTATTTTCGGAACAAAGAAATATTATTAGTTAAATTTTGCTATGCTAGAACCTTTAGAAGAAAGATTGGAGAGAATGGCAAACTCCTAGAATCAGATTCCGTAATTATAATGCTCGAGAAACAAGGTGGATTTATAAGGAACTCATTGTAAGTTTTAAAAATATGTCGGTAAAGTAGCAAATGTACCCGAAAATGAAACCCAAAAAACCAAGCGATAGCTATAGCCACGGTAGAGATAAATCTCTTACGTTCTTAGTAACGGTCTTTTCCGCGAGGTGGTGGTAGAGGTATGGGAAATCTGCAGCAATATGGCGACTTGAAATTTGTATACTATGTATTTTATTTTCTATGCATTTCGTGGTCACATTCATTAACATACAGGCAGAATGGAAGTTACGCTGTCACTTTACTGAAATAAGCAGTATGTAAATCATGATGAACGTATAATGCGTAACAGTTTTTCTAGTATTAACACATTATATTGTCATATAACTGAGACGGAACCATAGTTACTTCTTTGTTATACTTCTCGGTTATACTTCATTCAACAAATACGATAAATTGAAAGTAAATCACGGATAACGTCTTAAATATTGGAGAAACGTTGGCCATATTTTGGTAATCTTAAATCTCATTTTCTTTTGATAAGCTTCAAAGTTCAAAAGATTTTGAAAGGAAAAAGCTGATATCCTTCACTGATCATTTTATGGGACGCAAAAAAAGGGATCGTATGTACTTCGTTATGATTGAATTGGATATTCTTCAGGGAATAATTCAACAACTTACTGAAACACTTAGCTCGTCATTTCGCACGGAGAACGGAGCTGAAATTCATTTCCATTGATAGTGGACAAAGAGCAAACCATTTTTATTTGCCATTCAACACTGTTACACAGTATCTTACCTGAAAACGTTTTCCGGGAGAAAATACCCATATCTCAAAAGGAATTATATGGAAGGAATTTGACTCTAAATGGTAAATAAACGCCTGACACCCTCCACTCGAACCCAGACGAATAACACCTGGCGGTTTTCCATCTTTACACTCAATTGATTGGCTACAAAAGGACTTACGTTCTTGTGTTTGTGATAATTTGTCTTAAATCAAGTATAAAAGGAAAAAATGAATGGCAAAAGTGGGATTCAAACCCACTGTCTTCATCTTAATCGACTACACTGCTTTGCTATGGTCTGACTTTCCGATTTTTTATCCAAGGCACAATTAGAAAGAAATATTTCAAAAATATAGCATACACCAAATAATGGCTCTAAAAATTCAATCATATTTGTTATACGAATGTAATAATGTTCTTTTCACCTCCTTCATCATTAACACATATTCCCACGCATGATGCATTGGAAAAATAACCATTATATAATTCCCACAAAGAAATATTTTGCAAAAGTAGAACTAAAAATTTAAATTAAGTTTTTTTCATATCGCTTCAAACTTTCTCTCAAATATTCCAACTCTATCCAGGATAATTACTGAATTACGCGCTCTAAAATTTATAAGAGTATTATATTTTATTTGTCAGTTTTTTGTTCCTTGCGACATGAAATACTTTGAAATTCACACTTTTTCTCGGAAAGGCGCATTATGTGCCGTTATTTTCCAAAAATATGGCATTAATACAAAAAAATTAGTACTCGATCCGAAAGCAATGAGTTTATTGAATAAAAGATGAGTTGTCAGGGAAATACGAACTCGGGTTTTATCACTATTCTGCACCGAAGTTGTATCAAATTTATTTTATTTTTTATACCTTTACGTATTTATTATTCATTTCAATTGGATAATGCCGCGGACCCGGCAATACCACGAGCCCAGATAATGATTTTCTCTCGGTTAGAAAGCGCACTCTTTTCCTGCGCAGGACGCGGTCAGATTAGAGGGGTGCGGCCTTGGTGCTACGTGGGCACTATCGCCGTGCGAATATATATATAATATATATAAATGTAATAAATATATAATTTTTTAAAATTATATGTATATTTTTTTCACTGTGAATCGGCCATCATACCATCTTCACACCACCATTGGACTTCACAATTTTGTGTTTCCTATCCTCTTTCTTTCACCCTCTGTTTGAACGAAATTATTATATATATATATTTATTATATATATATTATTATATAATTATATATATATATATATATATATATATATATATATATATATATATATATTCTAAAATCATCAAACAGCCATTCTGGCTCTAAGGAAGTTTTGAAAGCTCCTTTACCGCGGATACCAAGTGCATTTATGTAGATGAATTCAATATGGCTCGAATTATACGACTGAGCATTAATAATGTACTTGGTTGACAATAGTACACTTGGTTAAGGTGTACATTTTAATGGAAGGATTCAATTGTCTTGTATTCTTCCTAGTTAGCCGACCACTGATTAAAGTCAGTATTAAATGAAATCCTTTTAGGCATTTCAATCCTTCTTTTACTATCAAAGGCGAATACTTCAAATAAAGTTTACCTACTCTAGGAGTTGGAGGAGTTATATGGTTGTATATTTCACGTTATCCATTTACGCACCATTTTATTGTGTGGTTTTTGCATTCATAAAATGAGGTGGCCGTTAGGTTAAGGAGGTATTTGGCAATAGTCCGGGTCCTAAAAAAATCATATCCGACTCATTCGGGCAACGATGGAGCATTACCGCAGTGTTATCGAACTGTGCCAGGGCGAACTGTGTCAGGGAATTAGGCATGACCTATCCGAGCCTAAGAGTAGGCAATAAGATTAAAAGCAGACTCTTACTTCTTTTCGTCGCATATTCTTCTATTCGCCCTGTAATACACCAGAATTCGTCCACTTCAGATTGCATGATCCACTATGAAAGAAAGTGGTATTATCACAGTGAGAAAATATTCTTTGGGATTTTAAGATCATTCTAAAAGATTTCCGGGTGGTATAATTAAACTTTTGGGAGAAAAATATCAGTTTTCGACTACTTTCCATTAAATGCTTATTCTTATTACAGTGTATAGTTTAGCAGGTTGCCTAAGTTGAGAAAGTGGCTTACTGATTTCGCTTGGCATTACTCAGTACCTCCTTAACATTGGTAAACTTATACATTTCCTCGGCTGGTCTTAATTTAACCTTAGTGAAACTAGTTTAAATATAATCCGTTATAATTTTTTTCCAAAATAGGCTGCTGAAATTGAAATAGGTATTTCCATAGGTATCTTGTGCAAGAGCATTCCGCATAAATATGAAGTTCAGATTTTTATAAATCCTTAAGGCTCTATAATTTCTGAATGTCTTCGGTATATATTTACTCACAGGCTTCTTATGAAAATCTCATATTATGAGAATGAACTCCAAAATCGATTCGGAAATTTCCATTCCTAAGGAATCGTTATTCTTCAACCCAAAGAAAAAGGTTCACCTTGCACTAAACATTACAATGTTTCAAATTCAGTCGTCAATTTAAGGGAGTCTAGCTATGTTCCCTTTCTCATCGTGGTTTCCCAGAAGGATATGGTTAAAATCCATGTAATTTTGGTATAACCTAGGTCTTATTATTATCCAGGTATCATAATTCAAGTTAAAAACATGAGTTATGATTTCTGGAGTGTTGAACATTAAACTTAAATCTGTTGAAAAATATAAGGCACTCTGCACGCCCTGCTTTTTACGTCAACGAAAGTTCTGGATACGATTGGAAAAGAGCGATATCGAGAAATGATATTGATAGACTACACTCATTCTCCTTGCTGTATTATTGATTTACAACTATTTATTAAAAAACTGAGATACTTTGGAGAGTGTAAAACTAATGGTCAAAATGCTCTCTGAAAAATAAAAACCAACATTTTCCGGAAAAAACAAAATACCTATAGGTCGCAAAAAGCGATTATATTCCCACACTTTGATCTAAAAAGTGTTAGCATTTATTATAGTATACTAAAAGATGATTTAAAATTACCTTAGGCTGTCTAACCAGCTGGTCCCATATGAGGAGAGTCATGAGGGCTAAATTATTGTGACTTAAGTATACAATATGTCTACTATATTTTTACCACATGCCATTCTTGTACCTCATTAACATCTCAGATCATTAATTTTCCTTAATCATGAGTGCAATAGGGAATTTTGAATTGAATGAATATATAAGGTAACATATTTTCTAAAATATATTCCCAAATAAATTTGGTTTTTGACGTGCAGTTTTTATTAAAATTATTAAGGGCTTGAGGCTATTCAATGCCATCCACATCTACCATTATAAGCGTTTAGATGATGACTCAAGGAAGGTACTAAATATCTAAAAATTGCGAGAAATCCATGTCTACCTAGTCTTTCACTGCACCGCTACAAAGGCGCGGTAAATTTTAATTAAGACGCCGAGGATATATTTTATAATGCATATATTCTTTTCGTACATACTTCCTGGTGCAATAAACGTTGCCCATCATGCTTTTAATTTTCTAAATGTCCATAAAAAAGATAAATGACCACTTCTAAGTCCTAACTAGAATACATTTTTACTTTCGTTACGTACATTTAGCAGGATCTATTCAGATTTGATTCAGATTGGTAAAAGCGCAAATTCGAAATATTTAGTTGCATCAACCTAAATACAAGGTGGCATATAGAATTTCATATAAGAGTAAGGCTGTTATTCGTCGTATCTCGACCTCCAAAGTGCAATACAAATACGTTTGTTTCATATTTTGTCTTTGAATATGCTTATGAATGATAAACCAAAGAATTAAAAAGAGGATCGAATCACTTTTCAAAACTCGAGAATGCGAAATATGAATAAAAAAATGAAATTTGCATACAATGCAGCACTTGCAACTGCTAAGCGTTAGATTTAACTATTGAAAATTCATATACCTATCAACGACTTGGATGTTCCTTTTAATGCATTGTATAATTTTTAGAAAAATTTCTGATAGCGCTATTAAATATGCTTATCGATATGATATCACAAAGCCGTCAAAAATATCTTGAAAATTATTAATATCCTTCATTAATGTCATGTTTGAGAATAAATAGCATAATGAACTCACAGTGGCTGTCGGAACTAAATGGTTGTGGTATTTCTTGAACGTACAGACACTCTTCAGAAAAATAATAGAATTGAAAATGTATTATCATCGCTCACTGACATAACGAGTTCTCTATTCGAGCGAAAACATACGTGCAAGGTTTTAATAATCTTCTAATCCCACCGCACATTTTCAGCGTTGATTGGCGCACTCTACCGAGATTATTTTAATATTGTGCCTGTCCCTCTTTTTCATGAACCCATCGTAGGAACGTTCACTTATTCCGCTAGATTTTTCTTCCTCCGGTACGTAACCATATTATCTTTCTCTCCTCATTCGCTGTTCCGTTAATTTGGCTTATAAACTACTTGAATTACCTCCCAAGACCACCTGGGCGACCATAAGGTTGACCTTTGCATCCCAATCAGTCTCGGATGTTATGATAATAAGGTTCAGATGTTATGGTACGGTAAAATAATATTATACTATCTTTTAGTATCTCATCCTGTACAAGAGCCCGAAATATACCCGTTAAACATTTTTTTACGATTTGCATAAAAAGTATTACTTGGTCCATTGAGAGGTGATAAGGAAAGCCTTGATTTGCTCTAACTTAATCTGACGTCTCGAAAAATGTAAAAAATTTCCAAGACGTTTACAACATGAACAGCGAAGGTAGGAGGACCATAATCGATTTTTCTCGGATAAAATCAATTGGCGAAAAAAACATGACAGCCCTTAATCGCTGCTTGACTAGACTGTTTTCGGAGAGCGTGGTGTGACTGTGAAATATTTGGAGCGTGATAAACTCGACGAGACGTTAGCATCGTTAAAGAGTCCAAAATATTAAGAAATTTAAAACTTTTAAAGGCTCAAACCCTTATCATCCTCAAAGCCACATAATTGGGTGTGCTAAATTAGCCAAGTACAAGATTTTAGATATACTTGCTTAAAAACTTGAGACCATGTGGATCAAAGTCAGGGCCCTTTGAGTGAATAGTTCAATGATTTACGTTGTACGATTCAATGAAATGAAATCAAAATTTAACATGCGTCATTTAATATTCATTTTAGTTGAACCAAAAGTAATTGACAAGAATACGTGAAAGGTGTCGTTTTCCATATTTTGAGGATTTTAACATGATGCAATATTTTTATATCATAAAAATTCCATTTTTTAATTATGTGACCTAATATACGATGCCGGAATACTGGGAAGAAATTTCCGAATCTAACAATGAATCTTCAGTTTAACCTTTGTAAACTTATATCTGTGATTTCCTAATTGTATCAATTGATGAGAAATATTAGTTTCGGTTTGTTACCAGTATGCTTTATTAATTTTAGTTATTTGCAAGGCCCGGAATAGACCTAACAAGCGTTTATTTCCATATTCTGATGCTAGGTTTTATTTTGAGATCAAATTTATTTCGGTAAAGTGAACGACGCTATGGAGGATTTTTGTGTGGATCAAAATAATATATTGTTTTTATTAAAAATGACTTTATTCCTCAAAGTTAAGCCTATGAAACTGTCTTTTAAGCACTGGGATTGAAATCGGCAAAGGGCCGCAAATTTTCGAACTTGGAATTCGTGGAGACCGTGTCACTAAGGTTCCTTCACTAAGTGAAAAACGAAAGTATTCCGCAGTAATTATTCTTCTTCGTGAAAAACATCCCCTTCAAATTACTCTTTGGTGTCTTTGAAAACAGAATACCTTAAATAAAATACGATTACTAGACCTATACTGATATTCACTCGATTATTATTCACATTCAATTAAATTGTAATTTATTTTATGCCTAAGTTGGCTACATAAATCATAGTGCCTTCACTGTTTAAGATGTTTACGAAACAATGGCTGGATAAAAGTACCATACCCAAAGTTTAGGTTCCGTCTTAGTTTCATTGAACTTGAGGCACATAGCATAATAAAGGCATGGTTCAGATTTTTTTACTTCGTTTATAACCAAATTAACTGAGATTTCTATTTATAAAAGTCAATGTAAGAAGCGAATATTTATAAATAGACAGTGACAAGGAATAATTCAGTAGCTGAACATTAGTTTTGATTTAGCCTTGAATGCCATTGATTCTATTCTTTTTAAATTAGAACCTCTATTTGAAATACCTTTCAAGAAAACTTAACGTTATTTTTTCAGGTGCGGTAGAATAAACATTCCTTCGTCAACAAACAAGAAAAATTATTGCGTTTTCAGCCCCATTTAGCACCAGTTGTAGGAATTTAAAATGGTAATTTTCATCCTTGAATTACATTTTCCATGTGGCAAATTGGTGCAATTCTTTCCGTTGATATTTCAATTCACTAAATATTCCCTCTCCACTAATTTCAAAACACATGCTATGTCTCTTAATCATACAAGCGTAGAATATATTTTTTCAGGGCACCACGTAGGTTATATATGATTATTATTTAAGCTGAATTAGCGCTCAACAGACTTGATCAAGTTCGCCATTCGTTGCCGCCATTTTGAAAAAGGTTTTGGAACATTATGAGAGTTATGGAATGAAACTAGTCCTGTAATACCGTAATGAGTGTATCATGTGACGATGGCAGAGGAATCACGCTTTTTTGTTTCCAAATAGCACTGAATACTTTGATTTAGTTAACAGTGTTGTCAAGATCAAAATTAGTAATAAATTTCGGGAAAATTATTTTACTTGCGCTCCTATAAAAAGATAAAGAATTTTTTTCCCTTATAATAGTTTAATGCTAAAACAATCTTTTATGAAAATTTCTTGCAATGTCAAAGTTCCTCAGTGAATTGTTGAGCTTATTGAGCTTGAATATAGGAGCTCATTTTCATTTTACTGAATTACTATATTTTAAGAAAACTCTTACACCATTTATATTCATTTCGAATAGTTGAACTTCATTTCGTTTTATATCACCATCATTTAGAGGCATGTATATATAGTGTTGGGCTCTTTTATTTGTCCTCTGAAAACTGTCCCATATGCGAAGCGTAGATTGTACCTTAGCGTAATCATTTTGATCGTAAAATGTGCATTGCATAAATTACCTCGATTATTAAAGTATTACTTTTATTACTCAAACAATACAGCGTAAGTTAATATTATCCGTTTTCTCAACAGGAACAGTTTATGTGTGGGAACCAAGTATAATTAGGAACTTTTTTGCATAGAACATTATAAAACATAATAAACATCAGATAGTGCGTTAATACGACAAAGACAAAAGAATGTGACAATTAAAAAAGGAAATTTTGGGATGTTTCAGAAATTTTCTAACAGGAACCGCCAAATTCCTCTACTTTAGGCTAATGCAAACGCAATCTAGATGCACTAGCCTTGCAACGGATAGATTTTATGCTTACAATTAGTATCTATGGAAAATTGCTGTAAATTGGAGGAAGAATACACGGGGAAGGGTCAGATATTTCTGATTGTTCTAACAGGAGTAGAAAGATATTATTATAAGAATATGGAAAATGTTAAGAGAAGGTTGGATGCATAAAAGTAGGAATGGGGACTGAATGTCATATAATGAGAGAATTTAGAGGAAAAGTCACTTTTGGCTTAAAGATGACAATGACAATATAAATGAAGAATTAAGAAGAAGAAAAAGTTATAAGTGATAGGATAGTAGTGTTCATTTTTTCATTTCATCACGTACTTGAAATAATTTTCTCTGTTTCCACACTTTGTTCTATAACTACCATATAATACCTAAAACCATGATGTTGATCTTGAAACGATTTCTCTGAGGTTAGGTTTTTGAGAATCTTCTTTGCCTTCTTTTGAGCCATCTTGAGTGTTTCTGCTGCTCCTCAGTCCAACATTACAGGAAGTATTGGTATATACAGTGTGTTCCCTTTCTATCCTGAAAAATGTCAATAAAATAAACAATGTAAATACCCTGAATAGTTAAAACTTAAATATAGGTGGATAATTATTCTAATAGGTTGCACAGGCATTCAAATTTCAATTTGACTCAATAGAATACCTCCAAGAATGCATAAACATTTTTGAGAGTACTTTGCGAGAAAGTTTTAATTTCTCCTAAAAGATTTTCAGCTATTCTAAAAACGTATATAAATTAACTTTTAACACATCTTTACAATTTTATTACTCCTGAGTGAGCAACATGTGGATAGTTCATTAGTTTAACGTTCTTTGATAACGGATCTTGCATTTTATAAATTATTTTTATGGACGTAAGTACGTTAGACTTAAAAATTGTATTAAAATAATTTTTTACTGAAATCTTTTTTTAACATGGATGAAAAATAAGATTTAGAAGAATTATGAGACTTGAAAAATCAATAAACAGCGGTAATGCCAGGAAATAGTATTTTTAATCACAATACGGCATCTATTATAGTAAAACAGGCACTACGAACGCCCTGATAGTTGACAGGAATTCTGGAAATAAATAAATGAAAAATGTGAGTAACTTAAAAATTTAATAATTGAAAAAACTAATAAAACTTCTTTTTCTCTAAAATTAATTGATTCGGACTAAATAAGTAATCTCAAAATTATTTTTTTAATACTGGTGCAAAAGTTTAGTTCTCAAAAAAGTAAGCTGACTATACCCGAATCTAAATTACCTCCTAATTGAAATACAAAGAGAGCAAAACCGTCTGTAGTTCATAAAAATCGAAGACAGATGAAGCATCAGAAAATATTTTTCAAAAGCTTGCTGATAATAGGGCAGCTTTTGTAAATTTATTTTAGAAAAGTCCATAACGAAATTCTCAAACAATGTATGATCGAAAATTAAGTAACATTTTTCGACTGCAAATGCTGTAAAACAAGACCGAAAAGTGAGCGTAGTGTTTATATTCATCTAATGAATCAATTTGAAAATAGAATTTTATTGCAAACGTCACGATCCAAGTTGGTAGAACTTCAAGAGGGAGAATGAAATCAGATTAGAATCTGTCCAAGAAAATAGGGTATTAGAGGATTCAAACCTACGACCAATAGGGTACCGCCGTGCATGGGACTGGAGGCGACGCGAACTTGACGGAGAAGTGACGCCTTCTGGGGTGGGTAACAGCCGATGTTATTTTCAATTTTAAGATTACATCAATAGTTTGTCTTATTTTTCGATGGAAGTCGGATTGAAAATTAAACCATAGTATGTTTAAACGATAATAAACAAATTCTTAATCCATAACTATTCTAGTGATGAAAAACAGAGTTTTTATTAGGAAAATTTCAATCACCTGGTGTGTTGCAATATTTTTTAAAGGAAAACTTGTGCATCACCTGAACTACACGTAATTATTTTATGTCCTCAAACATAATAATAATCTTACGGTAAATTTGTTCCTATGCTTAACTCGGGAGTGGTCGCTAAGCTACTTATCACGCGAGCGGTCGCATGTGAGACTTTTTCTCACACTGAGATGTTCCATTGATTATCTATCATAGAGCGTTTAATGGCAATATATTTCACTATATTTAGATTTAATTTATTTCCCTTAATGTTCATTTGAAACAATTATTTCCACATATACACAATTACTGATACAATTACGTAATCATTGCTAATTCTACTGGCGATGATACTATTGGTTATTAATGAAGAAAATCACTATTCTCAAGAAGAAATATCTATTTATGAGGACATACTTTCTCATGACTCATAACTTTGCATTAACGTATCTGCTCTCCACGAAATGAATCAACTTTTCCCGCATGTTGCGAAAGTGTAACGCAACTGAGTGATACAAAAACACTAACTTCAGTGGTCGCGCGATGAGGGAAAGCCTTACACCTTGTAGCCGATGGTACCAGACATATCTTTACACAGATGCGGACGCTTCATTTATACTTTTTGAGACGGTCGGTCAATAGGAAGAGATAAAAAGTCAGCTAGAAGGAAAGGGAACTTATTCTAACTCATGATAACAAAGTGAGTACAAGTTTAAATTTGGTGTGAGAGAAAATCTCATAGCGTGACCAATGGCGGGTTAATAAGAGACTGATAACCGTTGTCGATATAAGCTTACAAAAAAGTAACGTGTGACCCCAATTTCATGGCACCAATTCACATAGGGTATATTACGAAGTTAAAAGAAATATGAGTCTTAACGGCTCAGCAAACTACGTCTCCAGGAAAAATTATCAATGTGTTGTTATTTATCATGTTCGGATTGGGAAACCGCTGTTATCGTCTTAGAATCAACGCAATTAGTCGTGAATTGCGCCGGTCAACCTCAGTAAATTATTCGTGATAAGTTATTTCTTTAAAAAGGTTTTGTGGTTCCTCTTACATATTGAAGAAAAATATTAAAAGAAACAATCATGGAACCAAAAGAAACCACCTTAACAGGAAACTAAGGTAAATGTAAGCTTCAAGGTAACTTTTGTCAGATTCACCAATTATTTCGGAAGCATCTTCCTTTTAAAATCAGCTTAATCATAGTTATAATATTATATGTTAACTCAAAAGACGAGTAACCTGAACGAACAGATTCACGAAAATTTCCTCAACGTCTGAGAATGCAGAGTGTCTCTCGCTGCCGACTTATTTTCTAAAGCGGCTTTCATGCAGCATTTCCTTTTCATTCTTTTCAACGAAGTGTAATCCAGTTTCATTGGTAACACGGTGAAAACAAAGCGTCGTTAATCAATGTGAGATTTATGCATGTCATTTTTTTACAATGAAGACGTTTAACGTGATTTAGAACGATGTAAAACAGGTATGTTATGAAATCAGTGTCCTGGAAGACTAGCTGACACTACTTCATATTCTAAAAGAAAAAAGCTTTCGCCGAGAAAAATCGCGCGAGTCCTCGTTAAATGTTCGACAAGTAATCACAGGGCAGAACGAGCTTTTGAAAACTTAAACGGAATTAAGTGGAGAGAAGTTAAATCTCAGTTCTACCACTGTACCTATGTATCTACTACACATCAAAGGTTCTACCAATGTCCTGTACATCAAAACATAAAATGAGCTCCATAATGGCGGCAGAAATACGCTTAATCACTTACGACAGAAAATAACAATGTTTTAAATGCAATAATTGACAGATAGATAGAAAGATAGATTATGTTTTTATTACTGTAAGTTACTTTCGATAGCATATTAATCATCAAGTACAAATAAACAGACAACAAACAATGTGCAGATAGAAGAAAAGTAAATATCAATGCCTCCTCGCAGCAGGTATATTGGTTATTTAGGAAATCACAAACACTGTAAAATGCTCTGCTTATAAGGTAATTTTTCAATTCTAATTTAAACAAAGGCAAAGAGCATATTGTCTTTATGTTTGAAGGTAAAGTATTGAAAATCGTGGATGCTGCATGGTGAGGTCATTTTTGGGACAGTGAGAGATGATAGCTATAAATATGAATATCATGTTTACCGCGTGTATGGTAAGAGTGAAAGCTACAGTTATCAGGAAAGTGATTTTGTTTAGCAAATATAGCACAATGTAGGATATATAGTGAGAGTAGGGTTAAGATATTCTGCTTCTGGAAAAGGGGCCGACCGTGAGTGCGAAGTGGTAGCTTCAAAAGCAAGCATTGCCTTCAATGCTTGCTTTTGAAGGGAGAATGATGTCCCCAGAATATCATTCCATGTGTCAGGAAGGATTGTATTTTAGCATGGAAGAGCATCATCAAGATAGATATTAGAAACTAGCCTTCTACTCATGGCGATCCCTGTTATTAGGTTACTTGATTTAATTTGATGGAATCTAGTGATTTAACAAAGAAAGTAAAGTACACAATGTGTTCACGACCATATGATGTAAACAAAGGTCACCATCTTGGATTTTTAGGTCACGTGATTTGCCTTACCAGCTGGCACTGAACGTGTTTACTGATTGGCTGCTCTTATAACGGTCAAGTTCACAATTATCTTGGACAAAGTCGACGAAAGAAATTTATCGTCTTAATAATTTTTTTTGAATGAAATGAAATCAAGAAAGTGTGACAACTTTGAACGCAATAAATCTAGATTTTGCAATTATGTACGATTTCAAGGAAGTCATGAAGATTTCTTAAATAAGAAAGTTTATTACATCATATAATTTGTAACCATGGGATAAGGTTAAGCGGGGTAAAATTCGCATTTTAAGTGCTAAAAGGATAATGCGGTAGGTTTTTTTCTCCGTTGTGGAAGCTCGAGAGGTATATCAGTGCTCATGTGGGCTATAGCATGCGATGCGATTTTGACAACAGTACATCATTATTAACAGTTGCTACTCGAAGATTGGTTTGGTGCTTTTCTCCAATCTTCACTCTTCTAAGTTTTTGCATAAGTCGTAATTTCGTCATCCTACATAATACTCTTCACGTATTCCATCCCTGGTGTTATTAGGTAATTCTCCCGACTTATTTCTCTTCCGATTTTACTTACATGAACCTCTTAGGCTTATAATGTGTCCAATAAGTTTGTTTCTTCTTCCTCTCAGAGTTTTCATCATACATGTCTTTCCAAACCTTCGTAGGACTTCCTCATTGGTGATTTTCTCCACCTATCTGATGTACATCTTCCTTCTATGTCACCCCATTTTCCATTGCTTACAACTATTTTCGCTCACTTATTCAGGATTTACTGCCATAAAATCATAAACAAAACATATGCTTTTATATGCTGACGTGCTGTCTCACGTTGAAGTTTGTGTACCAACTGTGAGTAAGCTTTTCTTCTGCTAGAAAGCTTTACTTGATAAAGCCACTTTGCCTACCGTATCTTTCTTCCTTCTTCCGTCACTAGAGATCATACCTCCCAGGTAAGACAATTCCTCCACTTGTGCCAATTCTTGTTGACCCAGTCAGACATTGATTAAAGCCTTATCTCGTCACTATTAGCGATATGGTTCTAATTGTTTACGTTAGCCTCAACCGTTTGTTAGGTGTAATTTACGAAACACGAACTGTCAGTTAAATTAACAAACATTAGGGTAAATAAAACGCATCAACTGACGATAGTTTTGCTGTGGACAGCTAACGATCTCTACTTCACCAGCCATTGACAAACTACTAAATATATTAATAAAATCGGAAGGAAAGAGTAGGCATTTGACTAGGGTTTTAGAGGAATAAGGATAACTACCTGACGTTGATAATTTTCCAGGAGGTCCTCCGCGTCGATACATCTTCGTACGACCGTTTCGCCGGCGTTTCAGCAGACGTCTTCAGGTACGAAGGAACTTTCCTACCTAAAGACGCCTCGTCAAACGACGGCGAAACTGTCGTACCAAGATGTATCGACGCGGAGAGCATCCCGGAAAATTATCCACGCATTTTCTACCACTCCGCGGAAGCCTTCATCAATAGGATAACTACCTATTTAGCTGCGAAGGAATCAGTGCACACTTTAGGAGAGAATACGCCACCCGTATTTACTACTTCTAGGGCAAAGATGAACTTCCCCAAAATGTTATGTACAACCCGGCTAAGAGAAAAAATGATAGAAGAAATTTCCATTGTAGATAGTATCAAATGCTTTATTCCGAAAGCAAAATTCGCGATAATTTAGTGTAAGAAACACTTGAATATGACACTGCATGATTATTTCCACCCTGCTATCATTATTGGAACTCATAAATAATTCACTCATTGAATATAGTCTACTATGATACTCATTGAAAAGAGAAATCTTGGCAGCATGCCATCAACATGACGTAGATGATTATTCTGGGCAACAAAGAGCAAGGCAAGATCCGTCTGTAATTTATATTTAATATCATAGGCTAGGAATCATTGTATGCGAATTAATAATCTGTGGTGACCGCGTCGCGTGTGCAACGAGTGCACCCAATCAGATTTGATTGTACGGATGGCGGCCCGCCGACTGCGGCCGGAGGAGGCGCGTCGCGACGGAGCGCTCGTCGGCCGCCCGGTCAGGCGTCGCACAGGCGGCGTCGCCGCCCCGTCACGAGTGTCGCCCTGCATCACATCCATGCACGCCGAAGCCTGCGTTTTAATGTAAGCTTTTGAGGGCACGAATTTTTCATCGACATTTTGTTCAGATGACGTTTCTGGAGTCATGCGATGAAAGATTTCTCAAAATTGAATTTGCCATTTAATTTTGTCCCTATTTAAAATTCGCTATGAAAACTTGTCCATTATAATAACCCATTGCACGATACTGTAGAATTTATTCAACCAATTATTGAAGCAAAAAGAAGTTAGTGACTCTAAGACACCTTAAATCACCACACTGATTTAGTTTCATTATAGACTTAAATTCTTAAAAATAATTCACGCAAATTATTGCTTGTAAGCATCCTCTATTTTATGATCCATTATATATTCCATTCCACTTTCTTATTTCTACGCCATTACAATTCAGAAGAACATTATATACCTTGAATGATAAAATTTAAAAATGACTTTTTTCAGGGCAAGAAATTGTTGATTACTCTCTTACTTGATATTTGCTGCTTACAGCATGTAGTGTACATAAAACAACTCCCCGCCGAAGGGCAAAAGGGCTTGATTTTAGCTACCGATCACGTAATGCTTTCTTGCATTACATTAAAGCCATGCGTGGATTCGAATTCTCAATATATTACCATGTTTATAGATGTTGAAACAAAAATGTAGGACTTCTCTTTACGTGCCATTGAATTTCAAGGCGCAAAGAGTGGATAACAAACGCTAAATTTCAAAGCAACAAATAAAGACAAAGCGGAAAATTAGCCTTTATAGTTTTATATAAGAATTTCAAGTATGTCCTCCTCCAACTATCCCTTCATCTGGCACCCTCAATAATATCATATCTCACCGCACGATCCTCAGATTATATTAAATCAATTTTTGAGGTAATAAGTAAATAGCTACACAAAGATAAATAAAATTATCACTCTGAACTTAGTTTGAGCATAGTATCGCTTTCATGAAGCATGCTTTAGTATATTCAATGGCTCACTCATGGTTCTCTTTACTGCAATTGGTTAATGTAAGCAAATCCTAAATTTACTGAACGTCAACTGTTATTTCTTTTCCTTTGGTCTCTTGTTTCAATAGTCTCCTTTTCTAGCCATATTAGGAAACCCCTCCACGAGATATTTTTGGATCATTCTGGGGATGAAAAAATATTGATTTTTATATCCCATTCACGTGTCGTTGTTGGTACTCTTTGCATTTAACTTGTCAGTACTTACAACGCAGCAGACGGTTCAGAGGTACTGTAGCAGAAAACTCGTTGTGCAGCGTAAGTCTTCACTCAATACTAGGGAAGTGGCTAAAATATTCCTAAACGCCGAGTAAAAATTTGGATATTTTCGACAACCCTTTTGCTGTAATGCGCAAATGGCGTAAGTAAAGCCTGTAATCAGAGCTAAAAGGTAATGAAAGAGAGGCAAATCTTATGGTTTGAATTTTTTCTGCGAGTTTATTGCTAATGGAAACTGATAATCATCCCCCATTTCAATATTGGTAGATGAAACAATTTATAGTTAATTGTTAGCCTGATGTGCTAAGTTCTGAATAATTTATAATATAATTCTGGTGATAAAAGTATTTCATGCAAGGAATGAGGAAATCTTCAAATTCTAATGAATAAAATATGTATTGCTAGGCTCATCGCCAAAGTGGCGTTTTCCTAATCCCATGGAGCTTATTACAATTATTAAAAGTAATCGGACTGTATTTCGGGAATGAAAAATATGAGAAAAAGATGTTGGCATTGCATTTCATTAGTAAATTTGTAGTATGAACACCTCATGGTCTCGCGATTATATATATAATTCGTTCTTTATGGTTTAACATTTAAAATGAAAATTTAAAATATCCTTCTATCATAGCAAAACATAATAATAGTGGGAACGAAGTAGTCACTGCTAGATACATGTCTATAAACTCTCCCAAGCGACCACCCAGCGAAGTTACAAAATGCTAATACTGACTCTCACAATTGAAACTTTCGCTTCACCTGAGTGCAGAACAACGTTGTTAGAGAGGCGGGATTGAGAATGAAATTAGAATACTGCAATCTAAGTACGCCATAAGTTTTATTTATAGCATCCAGAATTTAAGTAGATGTTTTTCCTTAATACACACGTATTGCAGAATTTTATTGCATTTCTGATAATAATGCAATTTATTTAAAATAATTTTAACAACAGGTAGAATAACGTTATTTGCAAAGGATTTCGTCGTACCTTTTTATTCCTCATCAGTGCAGAAAGCTAGTATTCTTTTGCGTGCTCCTATTCCACTCAATTGCTGCATGGATCCAAGAATCCAAGATCCAAGTCTGATCTGATTTTGCTAATATTGAGGTGGCATAAAAGGATTTTTTTAGCTTAGCTTCCTAACTTCGGAAAATCAGCCAAGGCAAAGCTGTAACAGAGATTGGTAAAATTAGAATTAAATTCTCAAACAATACATTATATCCTGTGTTTTTAATTTTATATTATTTAATTTATCGATACCTTCAAGGAGGAACTAAATTTTATTAGTAAATAAAATTGTAGTCACTATGCACATTTTATTTAAGTTTATATATTTTATTCATCATATCATTGTATGTAATATTCATCTTATCTAACCCTTGAAAATTACTACTTCAGATAAATATCATGGCTGTAGTAGGTACCCAATATTCCGTGATACAGAATGTATCTCATAAATTTCATCGGTCATTAGAATCCTGTGTAGAAAAGGATAATTCTTTCGAAAGTCTGTCAACTTGTGAGCATAAGAACAAAATGTCATCATGTGTATATTAGGTTAACGAGTCACCATACTGCAGCCCACCTCAGAATCTATCAGCGTAAAAATATAACTTAGTTTCTAAACTTCAGTATACTGTATCTTAATTCACAAGAAGTATCTTCTGCGTGTTCCAATAAATTAATTCAAATGACACTTCTGCATTACCGGCATTCATTTGGCAACATCAATGCAATAATTTCTTGAGTCTTTCAAGGATCGCAGCAGGGTGTAAGGCCCGAGATACTTTCGATAACATTTCTGAATCAATTATATACCCGTTTCCATCGAACACTATATTCATATCCTTCTTAAATTGCAAGTTTGAACGGCTTCATGCACCGTCGTGTGTCATCAAACTCTTTTGTTTACTTCCCATTGGAGTCCAATAAAATGATTAGTTGGTGTAGTTATTGCCATTTTAGGGATTTAATGACCATAGGACGCAATATAACATATTTCTGACAGGCATTTTGTTGGACAGAAAGAACATGATGGATGCATACAATTCTACGTTATTTTGGCTCCATTTAGTTCATTATATATTTAAGAGAATATTTTAGTCACAGAGAAATTATGAACAATTACAACAAGAGAACGAATGAATGTCTTTATAATTAACCTTAACTGAGCCCTGTTCAGTGATAAAAGCACCGTAAAACTTATAAACTATCTAGATCACTAAAGCTTTTACTCTGTTTAATCTTTGAAAGAATATATTATAATTTCGAATTAGGTACACTTCAGAAAAAGTTAAATTTTATTATTCATGGTGATTTTATGCTTAGATTCAGAGCCAGTAAGGAATAAAACCGTACAAGTGTTGATGAGAGTGTTCAGATGAAATATTATTCTTGCAACGACACATTGTTCTTTAGGACTATATGCACGAAAATCATGGTACTAGGATTTCTTAATTCCACCCCAATAACCGACCATTAGTTTTTATACGTCAATAAACCGTCTAGCACCCTTATTCGTGTAGTAAAATCACTAATATTCATTAACATTACCACTTATTACATCATGGAGGACTATTTTTTCGCCCGTAGTATAGTCGGTACAAATGACCCCGCCTACTAGAAATGGGTGTGTGTAAATGCAAGAATGCTACGTACTAGGTGAGCAGAAAGGGGTGGAGCCAAGAGGGGAACTGGTTATGACCTAATAAAGGCCCCTCGGCCCGGCTCACTCTCAAGTCCGCCATTTTGAATCGAATGGCCAAACACGTTTGATTTTACCGGCTGGGCGTTATTCGGAAGGTAGAGTGTCATCACTGAAGGCCAGTTTGAAGGCCGGTAGAGCTGTAGGATCATGCAGGTAGTGTTTACTTTATTTTTTTTAAGCGAAGCCGTACTATTTTGTGAACGTTGACACACACACGTATTTATTAAGCAAAATCTTTATTACTATTAAGTTACTTAAGAAAATTACTATTATCGACGACATCAACCACCAACCCAGTGTCCGCCAATCCAGTGTTAAATACATTTATTGGAAAAGTATTCTGCATGTGGTTTTAGTGTCATCACTGTATATCTCAATGAATCCGAAAAAATATTCTAGAAATGCAGTGCGAACTTAAATGAACCTGTGAAAGAGATATTAGTGAAAATAAATTTGGTAAGCCATGAAACGAAGTATACTAAATTTATATTTACTTAATGTTACCGATCCTGGTTACTTCACATCGAAACTGTACCAATATATAGAAACAAACTAATCTAGGCATAAAGGAGCTTGTCTAGCTTGATTACTTTCGGCTTCTCTTAGCATCCACACATAGCTAGTTGTGCATTTCTAAGACAGAGACAGAAGCTAGACAATTGACTTATGGGAATTTTGAAACTAAGGCTAGACCTTAATTTTCAACCAAAAGTGCACATTGAGATGAAAATGGAATAGAGCTCGATGAAAGCCTAGGAAGGGCATCATTTTTACAAAGCGCTCAATCCAGAAAATTTTACGGAGGAATATCATTCAAGCTGAAATGTTAGCGTTCTTTTATATTTTTTCAAAATGCCCTATGCAACATCTTTTCATAAAGCTGTTTATCCTGAATTGTCGGTAAAATTAGATGCTGCCCTAAAGAGAAATATTATGTAATGAAGGAGTATATTAGGATTAAACATTCTCCGACTGATAAAATCATGTGGCAATGTATAGTGTAAGACAATCCTAAAAGAATGGCAAATACGTCTCTAAATAAAAGCATATCATTTTTTGAACTATGAACTCCATCCGCTTGTTGTATAATTATTGATGAAGGGATATCATATATATTTTTTTTCTAAGATCAGTTAATCTACCCAAAAGATTTCATTTACTGATTACAATGTCTTTTTTCATATGCTTCAAGCAAGAGTTTCTGCGAAGGAGTGAAGTTCATTAATTATCCAGTAAGATTTAAAAGAACAATACTTATTTAATATTCTGTGATACCGCCGTTTTATTTCAACGAATATCTCCCACAAATAGCGTATAATTGAGAATGAGGATTTAAGTGCCTATGTCAAGTTTTGAAAAATATTGTCACATCTCAGTGACAAAGAAGCAAGGCCTTAGAGAAAGGACTACGAGGTATTTTTATGAAAGGGGCACATTGAAGTAAAGTTTACGAGTTTGCTATTCTTACACGTTCATAATATTATAGTGAGATTTTGCTTAAAATTATTAAAATTCCAGAATTGTCATTATTTAGGAAATTCTAAATAAAATAATACTTGAAATTTCACCATTTTAACTATCCTTATTCGGGTGAGAACGGTTTTAAGAGCGATTGGGATTGCTATGCTGATGACGGCCTTATCTCTTAATGAAATTTTCATGAAATATTCAGTTATTTTTATGTATTTATTTGCACAATGTATATGTTAGCATTTTGTATTTGTGATATGGTTAAGAAAAGATGGTACTTGTACGTTTTAGGCACCTGATGTGTGGTGTCGGTACCGGAGGGAGTGAGATTAACAATTAAGAAAATGAATGAGTTGTTGCTTCATACTGTACAGACAAGAATAGGATTGAATTGGGAATTCTCTCGGAGTTTTTCTCAGCGATTAGTTTAATTCTCCATTCCTCTACCGGGATATCTGCGGCGTCGTTGTTTTTCTTGACAACGTTTCTCCTCCCGTCCTGGAGGCGTCTTCAGGTCGAAGATGTCAAGAAGTTCGAAGAAACTTTGTCAAGAAAAACAACGACGCGGCAGGTATCCCGGAAGAAGAATGGAGCATTCAGTGAATAGGAAAATTAAAAAAAAAGAGAGAAAAGGTGATTTAGAGACATTTTAAGCGGCCTCAGATGTCGGAATCAGTAGTGGATGAGACGCGTAAAAAGGGGAGAGGATTAAACAAAATTGGCATTATATAAATGGAAAAGAATAAACTTTGTCTTATTCCACCACTTTATTTTACGATACGGTGCGATGCAACTAGTCTTTCTTTCAAGTCAAGTTTCCATTCAAGTTTTTCTTTTTCATTTATAAAATGAACTTCCACAAAGTTGAGCCTGAGACGATTGAGATATGATATTTTGATTTATGATATTTTGTCGGAAAATTAAAGGTTTGAAGAGCTTAAGCAGCTAATGCAATGAATAAGAAAGGGAATAGAGCGTAGAAATAGCTCGTATGACTCCGACTGAGACGTTTACGTTGTGTGACATGTGATCAAAAAATTATAAAGTACATTATTAGTAGTTGCTGGATTAATTATGATTCCTTTCACGTGATATTTCGTGGCGGCAAATTACGTTGCCAACTATAAGTAGCATTGCCGATGTAAACAGCGTTGCCATCGTTGCGGTCACTGTCTTACCTTCCGCAATCTTCCGTTTTGAGGCGGCAAGTTTATGGAACGTTTCCCAACGGCCATTTCCTTTTCAAGCTTTTAAGTCCATGAAACGATATTATTGTCTTCTGTTTTCATCAATAATAAATAGAAACTCAGTCTGTGTTTGATGCAAGCCGTTGTGGTATTCTTAGAATGTGCAGCAAGAATTTGACACTCATTGAACAAAGAGTTGATCAAAAAATTATATTTTTGAGAGAAGATACGCCAGTTAAGCAAAACCTAATATTAAAAAGCTCTTATAACCTGCGTTATTGGTAAAATCAGAGTGAGCCACTCCAAGCATGAAAAAATGAATCCAACATAGGTTATCCAGGAACTTACTTCTCAAGAATTAGCATATTAGGAATTCTGCACCACCCTAACCACATCCATCCATTCTATATCTCTAAAAAAGCTAAGGATAAGTCAAACTCTCACATATAGAATTACTTCTTTTAACCTTGCACAACGCATGGCAAATAAAGGCCCACAGAAAAACGCCCATAAATTTAAACACAACAAAATTAAATACAAGTAGAGTGCTTCGAGTGTTCGTGAATATAATGGCTGGACATTTCCCTACACCACACCCTCTGCAAAACCGCCCTGTGACGGATATAGTGTAGATGTATATTTATGTTTTGTAACAACAAAAACTGTGAACTAATGCATTTTTGCTTTGAAAAGAGGAAGATTTTTAAGATTTGGAGGAAAAAGACGTTGAATTAAATCTCAAAAAAAATAAAAAGCGGAAAAGAAAGTGCGCCGATAGCTTCATTAACTATGTTAGGGAACACTGCAGCGCATGTTCGTAATAACATGCCTCCTGTCACACACTTTTGAAGTGGCTTGAATGCTATAATGCATATGTATCTAAATCGTCTTGTTAGGCAACAAAATAAAACATTTAAAAAACAACGATGGGAAAATATATAGGAAAAATTACCGGGGAACACTTATGATTACATTAATATTGCAAACGACGATGGAAACTAAAACGTGGATCTAGTAATGAATAGTACGCTTTTTTAATAGAGAATGGATTGGATAATTGTGGGAAGCCAACCTTCAGATTAATGGCTCCCGATAAATATGGTCTATGAAACAATGCCTCGCATTTTGACAAGATTTGTTTGGTACTTCCCAAAATTGAACCGTCGCAGAATGTCGAGAGCGGCGTTGACTTCATGTCGCGGGGAGTGGAGGCTCGCCTTCCCGCGACGGGTCGCCCCCGCGCACCGCCGCCACCGCTTCGGGGCGCCGAGATGCGCACGCGGCGGAATATCGGCCGTGCGCCCGTGGACACCTTTCGGCCGGGCACCTCCACGAATGACGCGGGCATTTTCGCTGCATTACATTCGCGTCCCATCGTTCACGGATTAGTCTCACATTCCATCTGAATGACAACCATGCATTCGTTGTTGACTAACCGTTTCATTTTCAGATGACTGTGATTATTTGTCAAGGAAACGTTTGGAGGATACCGAGACAAGCCACGGTATAACCTTTTACGGAGCCACCCGCAAGTGCACATTAGTGCGATATTCCATAGAGGATTCCTCCGGGATCATCCTGGCGAATGATTTTTCCTCGGTGGAATATTGCACTAAGGAAACAAAGACCGCGCGATATATGTAGGTTGAAGGGTCAAAATATATGCGCGAAGTAACGGTATGCGATTGTACCACCAATAGAAACCGTGACATTTTCTTAGGGAGGATAAATTATTAGTGAGAAAGGTACCTTTGCACCGCAGTAAGGCGCATCAGTATCCATCGATTCCCCTATCGCCTGTCCATGCATCCCCGCGATCCGCCTCTTGCCGGCCGAGCCAATGACAGAGCGCCGCGGCGGTGCAATTGCCGGCGAGTGTCGGGTGTTCATTGCCCCGTCTCGGCATGAATCCGATGTTTACGTGTGATTATTTTCCAAGTTTGGAAAATGGGCCTAGGATTGCGTAATATTCTGAATTACTGCTTCCAGAATTTCAATTTATCTATTACTATCGTTTAGCTATTGACTGTCTCAAAGAAATTTCCAGTGCTATTTCAATCCATCCTCTTACGTAATTATGAAACATTGCCATTCATTTTAAAAATTTCATATTTGTGTACTTTAAGTAGATAATTTATGTACAAAGAATTGAAACATAATACTTACCTTCATATCATAGGAATCCGAAAAATAATAAAGCACGCCAAATTATTGTTCCATTGTTTCGAGAAACCAATGCAAGATTGTTTCTTAGATTTTTATTTATAGTGTGACAGTTTCACTAGAGTGTCTGCTATTCTATACGCTTCGTTAGTTGGAAATCATAAAAAGTTGGGAACTTGCATTGCAGTAAATGCGTGCAGTCCAAGGACGAATAAATGCGAAAAGCAACACAAGAAGTTCGGAGAAACTATTTCATTCGCTTCTCATCGAATGAATAAGATAAAAAAAGGATTTGTTACTTCTCACTGAAGCTCAATATCGATTGCACAAAGTCCTGGATAGTATAGCACGTGTTCATAGCATATACCTAACAATGCTGATGACACTTAGAAAAAGTTAAATTAGTATTTTTCAACTTAATTTGTTGCTGGATATTGGTGCATTTGTTAGCAAAGTAACGTGAAGTTGATTGCATTTTACTGCATTTCATACTTTTTAAAATAATTTTCAGCCCCTACTCCTTTATGCGAACGAAAAACAATATTTTTTTTTCGGGTCTAAATCGTGAATCTAGGAAAACTTACGCCAATCCGTTAATAGATGCATACAAAAATAACCATCTAAGTTAAAAACCAAACCAAATTCGGATGATTTTGTGACTAGAATATTGGTTTTCAACCGTGAAACCTTGTTTGAATCCCATCAGTCGATGTAATTGTCAGTGGAATTATGATATATACTTCTCAGTTTCGTCTATTCGGATGACATCTATGCAAGGACATTTCAAATATAGAAGTCCGTCTGTAGGTTCAGGCAATAAACTCCAATACACCATCCGATAAAAGTAAGCAAATGTCGAAGTTGTGTTTCTTCACCATTAGTCCGTTCTCCATGTAATCCATCCCTCACCAACCGGCTCACTTTTCCTGAATTTTGTGGATGACCTTGGTTATCTAATGCGTCTTAAATTAATCAAACCAGCAGGTTTTCTTTGAAATAAAGACATGGCCCTATTTTGCACAGAAAATTAAATTCCTCGTTTCCGCAGGCTCTTAGAGTTATTTAGAAAATTCAATAACTTTCAAAATTTATTTTCAAAGCAAAAGTGGAGAAAATTTACTTAATATTTTTTTCAGGTAAATGCACGTGTAAGAAACTTCACTAGAGCAATGGACATTGAAAACTGAACATTGGAATGGCCTGAGCTATCGAATTGTGTTAAATAGTTGTACTTGGAAAATACTCTGGCATTTATAGTGCTTATTTACTCACTAGCTCGCAATCCACGATTGAAGGCGTTGCAGTTTATGATGCACAAGCTTGCATATCATAACTCATAAAATCAATGGTAACCTCTTGCTTACTGACACTGAAGGATGGGAAACTGTTATCAATGGTAGGGATTGTGGTACTCCATTAAAGCTCGTTTAGTTAAAACTGAAAACAGCAAAAAATCATTGCATTCATAATCAAGATATTCTATATCTCTTCTGCATCATTTTTAAATAGCGTACAAATTTTTTTTAACAGCCACAATTCACTATACATATTTTATTTTTATAATACTACACAATTTTCATTTGGAGCCTGTTTTTAACTATAAAGCTGTTTTATTTTAATTATAGATTTGAAACAAAGAATTTAAAACGGGAATGATGCGACCGTTAGTCTTAAGCAACACATTCTCTTCTCTCTATGTATGTTATCACCTTTTTAGACAACCCTGCATTATCATTTGCTTCGTGTAGGATTGAATTTCACAGCCTAAGCAGAGTAATTCGAGTGATAGTGAGGCAGGTACTTGGTGACATTTAAAATAATTTTTCAGTTCAACCCCCAGTGAAAGGACGAATTAATTTATTGGCAAATGCGTTTAAATTACATTCCGTGTTTTGTTTTCATTGTGATCAGTTTCATTGGTCGCTTGGATCAACAACAAATGTGTATCTTTAAAATTTTCTATATTTATCTCTAAAATACAGAATTAAAATCTAAGATTCTCTCTGCAACGATTGCTCCTTTTGACACGTGGCAGCAAGCAGGGAAGTTTCATGCAGCCATTGACGTGCATTTACATATATCGTGATTTAACATCAGATACCTAATTGAAAATTGATAACAATTACCTATGAAATAGTTAAATGCAATCATTTCAGGATGAAAGTCTGTACAGTACAACTATTCTTTAGTTCTTTGAAATTGGTATTAACTCAACATGTAGTTTCATTCGAAAGATGTCATAATAGTGTCCAAAAAATCTTAATCATGTATACAATACATTACAGAATGGAAACTAAGCATAGAAGAAATATTGCATGAACAATCAAGAAAACAAACTGTTGCGACACGGAAAAAAGAAGATTAACTAGCATTAAAATAAACAATGCTGTATACCTGAAGTGGAAAGTATTGAGGGCCTCGGTACAGAGTCATCAAAATATCAAGCGTTCATGTCTTTTAAAAAGAATAATCTCTCGGCCCTTCGTGTGTAATTGTTTAAACATTATAAATTATCAAAATCATAATATTTAGCCTTTAATTTAAAAATCCCCGCTAAAATTTGATTCGCTGAAGTATTCCCCTGTATTTTCATTTGCATTTGATTACAAACCAATTAATGAGATTTTTTTTGCATTCCCGAACGTCATCGGGCCAAACGTCACAAATAATTTCAATTGCCCGTTTTTTTATAAATCTATTCTCGCTCGGGAGACACAAACAAACCGTCGCGTTCAGCGTTCGTGCCAAAAAATCATCGGAAGTCAAACAAACATTTCGACAGCATCCAGGATCACGGGAGCATTTTATTTTGCCCCGGGAGTTTTTCTTTGTGCCTCTCTTGTATTAATCAATTCTTTGCCACGGTCCATCGAGGCGTAGCGATGAATGCTACCTGTCGATTGGCTTCTTGCAGAGCTCGGCGAAAAAAAGAAAATGAATAGCGCTTCGAAAGGTGACTCTCCTCCAGACAGTCCGAGAAACGAGCGTTAGGTTACACTCCCGAGGCGAAAGAATAATATTCGAATGTTTATCCCGGAGACGACGAGAGTTTGCTTCGCGCTTGTATATTTGACCGCTGCCGTTCGCTGACCGCGGTAGACAGACGGCGAGAGAGAGGTCGAGGCATCTACAAAGGGCGTCTACAAAAGACTCGGAGTCCACGTCGCGTGGTCGAAAAGGCATCCCCGGCTCTATCGGAACGCCGACCAGCTGGCGGCGGCGTTTGCCGCAACTAACTTCCCCGCAAGTTGCCCGAACTTCCTCGAACTCGACTTGGAAGACGGGGAGGGGGAGGTAGAGGGGGGAGGGGGAGCGCGAGGGAAAGTCAAATCGGGTGGCTAGGGCGACCCGAAATTCGGGCAGGGGTTGCGCGGAATATAATGGGGTGAGGCGTCGTTGAGATTTGGTATGTCGGAAACTCGAACCCGGGAACTCAAGAGGAAGGATGAGGCGTATAAGATGATGCAAAGAAAAGATTCTGTGGCAGTTCGGAGGGGATTTGTGGGCGGGGGGGAAGGAAAGGATGCAGAAAGAAGGTCCAGGGATCGCCCTGGGATTTCAGCCGAGCCTGGGAGAGTGAGAGAGAGAGAGAGAGCGCTGGTCGACGCGTTACATATAATTTTTTTTTTGTTCGCAAAAAAAATATCGTACGGGTTAAAAAGTGCAGTGGACAAAGGGGAGGGGGGGGGAAGGAGAGGATGGCCTGTGGGACGGGTGAGCGTCATACAACGCTCTCTTGTTTTCCGTTTTTGATTCACTTTTTTTACGAGTGGAATATTGAGGTAAAACAAAAAATATAATTCCCCCCCCCTCCTCCCCACTGTCGCCCTCCCGGGTGAGTTTGCAGTTAACGGCACCCCACTCAACAAAAACTCTCTCAAAATACTTCCCACTCCTCGTTTTATTCCAACTGTCCCCCTGTTGTCTTCCGTCCCCGCAGCTTCCCTCCCCATTCTCACACCTCGGGAATCGGAATATCACCCTTCACCTCATCCTCCTCCTCCTACCCTCCCTTCCCCTTTCGCTGAGGACTCGTCGCATTCGGATGCATTTCGGGAACGGATATCAATTCACTTCTTCCCTCCCACCCAACTCTTCCTCCTCTCCCCCCTAAACCCCCCCCCTTTACCCCCTCCCTCCCGCACTTCTGTATATTTTTCCGCGGGTGGGGGGAGGCAAAGTAAAGAGAGGTAAAGAGGGGGAGGGAGTCATCCCCGCATGCAATGAAGTGTGCCGTATACAAGGGGGGGGGATCGTGGGAGGGGGAGAGGGGGGGTGGGGGTGTCCCGAAGAGAGAGAGGTGTCCAACTGGGCGGTGCCCTTTATGCAGTTTGTTGTTTCGACGGAAGGGCGGGGGAGGGGACGTGAGACTGGAAAGAGTTGCACTGGAGTATGAGTGGGAAAGAGGCAGGAAAGGAGGCAGGGGAGGAGGAAGGGGAGGGGGGTGGTCCCGCGGCTAATGATGTGTACGCGCGGGGGGCGGAGGGGAGGGGGGGCGGCGGGGGCGTGGTGGTGATGGTGGGAATAAGCGGTGGGGATGGCCGAGAGAACGAAGTCAGAAGAAGTGGGGAAGGGTGCACGCGAGATCATCCCTGGGTCCGATGCACGGCGCAGCTTGAAGTGGGGGAAAAGGAGCGAAGGGTGGGCGGCCTTTGAAAAGGGTGCACGAAGTGGTTGGGGGTGGGGCGGTCGCGTGAGGGGCGCTCTGTGTGTTTGTGGGGGGGAAGGGGGCGGGCGTACGGGAGGGGAGGGGCAGAGAGAGAGAGAAAGGCGGGGGCGTGAGTGAATGTGATATGCACCCCACAACGCTCACTCGCTCGGCGGGCCACGGCAGCAAGCGGGAGCTACGAGAGAGAGGAGAAGCGAGGGAGCCGAACTGCACGCGCCGGACTTTGTGTTTGAAGCGGCCGCCGACGCCGCCTCCTCCGCCCGCCGAGATTCCCCTCGCGCGCGCCGTCTCCCTCCGACGCTGCCCGACGCGGCGCCCCACGTTTTGGCGGGAGCGCCGGCCGGACCTGCCGGGGGAAGACGAGGCCGCGTGACCGGTGAATGGCGCCCGGAGTGGGAGGGAAAGAGACAGAGTGAGTGCTGGTGACCGACCGCGGGTGGGGAGGGGGGGTTGTTGCGGTGGGAGGAAAGGGGGTGGGTGTGCGAGGTGGAGAAGGGAGGATGCGCCGTTGTGGGAGTGAAAGAGACGGGAGAGTGCGGGGTTAGGGGGAGGGGGGGGGGGGGGCGGTGGGCGGGGGATTCAAGGGGGGGAGGTGGTAGGGAATTAGAGAGAGGGCTTGGAGAGAGGAAAGTCGCGCACATATACACGGCGTTTGCGGCCCGTACGCACCCCCGCCCGCGCAGTTGGGCCGCGGCTTTGTTGCGGGGCCAGTGCAATAATTCCTCGATGAGTGAGTGGTGGGATTAAAAGCGAGCGAGGGAGGAAGAGTGGGGGTGGGTGGTATAGAGGGAGATATAGACAACACGGACGACGACACTCACACCAACACGCAGCACACTCGGTCCTTCCGCGAGGGAGGAATAAGACGACGTCGCCCAAGCACACACACTCACCGCAGTGCTCTCTCCGCGTGAGGATCACGCCACCCGCGCGCGAGCGGCACACGCATCACCCCCGAAACACACGGCGCGGCCGCGACCGACACCACCACCGCCGTCATCGCTCAGTCAGACTTCGGCCCCACGCGGTGGCCTTCGAGAATTAGCTTCGGACTTTGAGAATTTGCTCCTGACTTCTGGACTTTAAAATAGCGGGGCTCATCGTCCTTCATCATCATCGCCCATAAGAGCCCCTCTCGACTTGGGACACCTGCTTCTCCAACTCTACGCCACTCCTACGTCATTATACCATCCCACCCTTCTGCGTTTACCCTCCTTCCCCCGGCCAATAAGACTTCCCTACTCCTTCGTCCTTTGGAGTTTAAACCCTCGACTACCTCAACCTTCCTTCTTCCCAGCACCTCCTCCTTCCCCCTGAGACTCTGACTCACACCCTCCCCGTCATAAGTCTCCGCCGAGTTCTCTTCCTCCCGAGAACTCGTCCTGCCCTCAACATACTCCCACCCATCCCTCTCCTCTCCTCCCACTACACTCGGCGAGCTTTCTCCCCTCGATCGCGAGGAGAAACACAGCCAACCACTCCCCATCGCGTTCCCAAGGGCCATCCGGAGCCGTTTGTGAGAGAGGGAGAGCGTAAGGAAACCTGTGTGCGCCTCTCCACCTCCTCCACCTCATCTCCTTCCAAGGCCCCATTGTTCCGCCGACTCCGAAGTCTAGCTCAGGGGGCCGCGGGTAGGCGCCGCGATCTTCACCGGACTTCGCGGGGAGACCGGCCGGCGTCGGTGGGTGTACTGAGCGCGGGGAGGCGCGAGGCCTCCCGCTCCCTATTGCCCCGGGTGCCCTCCCACGCTCTCAGGCGCGGTCACGATCATGCATCCCGCGATAAGCGGTGCAGCGACATGCCCGACTCCGCGGCGGATAATCCCGCCGGCCCGGAGGATTCACTTCTAACCCTCGGCTTTCGTTTGCTGCAGGAGGCGACGGTGCTCGAAGAAGGGAAGGCGTCTTGGGTGCGGAAGGCGCGGCACGGTGCGGGCGGAAGAAGGTTTCGGAAGCAGCCCCAGTCGACGGAAGTCAACTTTGGAGAAACTCTTCGGAATGTTTTAATAGGTGAGTACTGTCATTTCATTCATTTTATTTCCTTTGTTTTTTTGGACACTTGATTTATTTCAGTTTCCCTGCCAGAACGATGGATATTGGATAGTAATTTAGCGCAAAGGAGGAGCGTAGCTACACCAACGCAGGAAAGCGGGAAAATGTTGGAGGTTTAAATGGGCCTGGCGTTGTCACTCGTCGGGGGGCATTTAACTGTCAGCTGTGCTGCCCGGCGGAGTAGACTCTGTGTGATACTTGAACCGGACTTTGAGCCCGGGAAGCCGGATTAAGAGTGTGCTGCGTAGTGTTTCTCGACTTTCAACTCAATTTCAATTCGACGAGGATTGGGATTACAGTGTGAGGACTCCTTGTGCTCGTGATGGAAGTGAATCATTATATTCCCTTGTCTCTGCGGTGGTGACTTCGTTGTTAGGTGGTGGACTAGCACATGAGAAATACAGAAACAGTGCCTGTGAAAGCAAGTGTCGAAAAAGGGATTGGCGTTTGTATCTGAGGACATTCTGAAAATGAATAAGTTTCCTTAATTCAGACATCCGGACATTTACCACTGAGTTTGTTTCGGCTTTTGGATACCGCTGAAATTGGCTCCATCGTTGGCTTTTTCCCCGAGGGTCTGCAATCAGGATGAACTATGCTTGAAATGTAGGCAGAAGTACGTTAATAAATGCCAAAGTTCAACAAAGGGATAAGTACTCCATTGGTGGTTGTTGGGGTTTCCGACCGAGTCAAACTCTCCATTTCTGCCGACGTTTCAATGAACTACTCGTTCATCGAAACGTCGGCTGAAATGGAGAGTTCGACCCGGTCGGTAACCCAAACAACCACCAACATCGCTTACACGCCGGGAAAGCCTTAGATCTTTCAAGCGCCTCATTCATTGCATAAATTTGCCGTACGCAAGCAAGTAAAGGGATTGAGAACTACGGGTTAAGAATCCAACGGCTCGAGTTCTCTTTGGGTGCCGTTAGCCCCTCGCTGGTATCTCTCACTCCTGATGATGCTAACGGCACCCAAAGAGAAGCTTTTCAGTCTATATATCGCAAGTTGTTTCTGTAAATGTCATTTTCTTGCTCAATGCAACTGATTTCTATTCTCCCCCAGAAGCCCTATCATCACATGCTATCTTCCCGAGTTGTCACTCATTTCTCTGCCAGTTCTTCCGTGCCACACTAGTTCATAGCCTTGCAAGCACGTAAAAACAATATTCAGCATTGCAAATAACGCTTCTTGTAGGAACTCTCTTAGATTTATTCAGTTTCTTACATCCTCCAAATATTTCTGTCATTAGAGGAGCTGATATTCTTCCAATTATGAGTCAATGTTTAGAAGACGTTAGTATAGTGATTACTTCACTCTCGGAGGTTCGGGCACTTTTCTTTGGAACTCGAAACTCAATATACCCTCAAAAATTATCTTCCACTTGCATTCCATGAAATGGCATTCTTCCTCGTCAATGCGAAAGAGTACCATATGATGATGGATTAACAATATTCGGTATTTGGTATTTCCTATGTGTATCGAGATCTAAGCGTTAGATAAAAATGTAAACGTTTCACGGAATGCTTTGCCATGCTAGATTGGAAGACTTCATGGATATAATGTTTTGGAACAACTGCTGGTTTAGATCTTTATACGAAGCGAAATATATTTTCCAACACGCATTTTAATAATCGTGAACTTTTATAGTGACAATTAAGGATTTTTCTATGCATGAAGAGCATAGATATTCTTGATGAATTATGGTGTGGCAACTCAGACGTGAATAATGTACCGCAAATTTATCCCATTGTGAATTCCACCCTACGGTTTCAGCCGGGCTCACCATTGGCAAAAAGCATGACATGAATTGAAGAAAGGTCACAAAAGGCCTTTCCTATGGCAAAATTGCTGGGGCAAATTCCCTTTGTTGTTAGCTTAGCGCATAACAGAGCTGTTCGGTGCAAGCAAGTGAAATTCTCGAACCCGGTACCACCTTTTGAGAAACGAGGGAGAGTGCAGTGGACCTGTTCGGTGACGGAAGCCGGATCTGTAAAATGAGAGGCTCCAAGAAGAAGGGCTGCCGTAGGGAGAGAAGGGTTAAAAGACGTTCATGGATCGAGGAACTTGTTTTCGGCCTAAGCGGATATCCATCCCGTAGACTGTCATTGTCTTCTTTGTTGCCAGCCGTGATTCTGTGAGATGCGAATGCAACGGAAGATGCACTTCGTCTCTCGGGTGCAAAAGTAAAAGTGGCAATTGCATGTATCACAGAAGGAATGCTTCCACCTTTCACCGTTGCTGCCTCGGATCCCTGAGCTCATTTATTCAATCTTAAAACGCTAGGCTCTTAGACCGTTCTTATAGCGTAATATTTCGATACGAGCAAAGTTTTCAAGGCATAATAAATCAAATTGCAGGGTTTTAATTGAGGTGCAATAAGCAGACATGTCTTCCTCCATCGTCACCACTTTCGTTCATGTGATTGTATGTCCTTAATACTTCAAAATTTCTTGACGCCTAGTATTTTAGTAAGGAACAAGATAGAAGGGAAAATGCATGGAAAAGCCTTACGAGGAGCATCGAAGGACAACTGTATAGCCCAGCTAAAATGGGATATTTTACAGACGAGATGCAATGGCAAAAGAGTTAATAGGGAACAGGGTAGAATGGAGGGTTGCTGTCAACCAATCATAGGATTTAATTGCTCATGATGTCAGCAATTATTGTCAAGTTATTTTCTTACATGAAGAGCTATAATCTTCCGAGTTCTATTTCCTGCCGTACGTAGGCATTAACCATACCATCTTACTACCTTAAAATAATATGATTCTTAGATAACTGCTTGAGGAAATGTATTGATAGGGCAACGGCTTGCCACGATCTAAATCCCGGCTCCCGTTTGATCACCAAAGATGTTCTTTGGGCTCGGCTTGAATTCGGATGTGTGATCGTCCAATTCGTTCCGGGTTCTGTGGCCCACGTACGAATGTAGCTATCGGGAAGCTCGAAACGAAGCATGTTGTCGAGATATATTAAACTGAACTAAAAAGATTTTTATAGTCATATGGACCTCCTCCTTACGGGTTCGTTTGTTCTTTCATCGTTGCCCTGAATTTTCATGCGCTCGTCAATGAAGTCCACTGCATGCTCAGTCAACCTTTTGATATTCTCTGCACTGCTCGAACTCTTGAACTTCACTTAAATTTCTCATTTTTACTCTTTGCATGTCTCTATTCACACTCTCCGACCACAAGGTGGTAACTCTATTTTATGGCACAAATAGCATGTCAATTTTATCTACTCTGGAAATATTTATATGAAACGCAGCTTAATGTAGTCATGTTTCTATCCATCTGCAAAGTTTGTGCATATAAATGTCGTCCTTGACACGCGCCTTTTTCTGTTGAACCGGTTTAGTCGTAGATCAGAAAAAGATGCTAGTATTTCTGGTTTACTAGGACTTGGCATACAGAGGCACCATAAAGGCCATGAAAGAATATAGAGGTTGACATTATATCTCTTTCTCCTGCTACCCAAAATGTATCTCCTGGATCCGGTTTAATATTCCCTTCAGTGCTTTTTTACCAGGCAATATTTCTATGTAATTAAATCACTTCGATGAAGTAACTGTGCTCATTCTTAATTATAAGAGGATTTTCCCGGGTAATGTTAGCGGGTTGAATGTTAATTTTATGTTAGAATGTATCTCTTCCAAGCTTCTTTACTAGTAATTTAAATAAAATATTTCTTCCATGTAACGTAGGTTTTAAAATAGTAGCAACTCTTGTCACCATCATAACTTTTAGCCGAAGTCTTTTGACTGCTCGTCAAGCGTCTTTCCCATGCAATGAACTCCTCTCTTGAGCTGCTGTAGGTATTCATGTTCCAATAAAGCGTATCATAAGTTTCATAAAAACAGTAACGTAAATTGTTTTGTCATCATTTCGTCCCCAAAATAGTTATAAATAGACTTGCGTCCATCCTCACAATATTCCAAGTTTACCAATCCCGAGTAATTATTTGTAAGTTGAATTTACACCTCCTGCAGTTTCTTAAATATCTGCCAAAGTAGTATCATAGGGTGATTTAAATACCTTAGCTAAGTCTAGTGTAATGTTCTCGCAATGTTTTTTATTACAACTAAGATTCAGAGATTAGTAGTAGTGGTAGTAGTTAAATTTCCTGCCCCTATCACCTGATGGAATTCATCGGTTTCATTGTAAACCCTTTTGAGAAATGCCTTTTCTCTATACAATTGCCTCGCCAAGGCAACGAATTAGTTTCAATTACCCCATATATGTAAATAAATATGCGAAAAGATATGATCCATCAAAATTATTTGCGCTTCATTCTATTTACGATTCCTTCTTCCCAAACAGAAATGTGCAATGAGAAAGAAACTAAGTAAGAGTGCTTTAACTTGATGCATTACGTTATATATTGAATCTTTGATGGACCTCCATATGGAAAATTCTTGTAGAAAGTGCATTTACCTTTGGTTGTTGGCACCCATTTCATAATTGAAAAGTCCTGCGTGAAATATTTACTCAAGAACTTAGGTTAACTATTGCAAAATATGTTTCACATTGTGAGGAGAGCCAAAATAATTTCTCAGCCTTAAAAAAAAGATGAGTTAACCATGAGGGCATTAGTAATCCTAAGCATAGACCCCCAATACATTATCGTCACCCCGAAGTTGAAATGACTTCCGATCATTCAGAAGCATAGAATGCCTTCAAAAGTAACTTAAGATTCCAGCTAGCTCTAAAAAATATGAATTTTACTTAAAAAGCATCAAGAAAAGAAAATAAGTATAACGAGTGCATATCCGATTGACTTTTTAACCGATCTGTCTGTCGTGGCTGAATTCAACACTGCTTCGTAATCTTCCTCAAGAGTATCCAAATCAAAAGGCTGCCTCGCGGTACGGCCACGAGTTCATTCACATCCTTTACCCAAGCAAAAATTGGCAGGAGTAAACGAACAAAGAAAATGAGAAAAGATCACGTCGGGGAACAAAAAAGAGAGGAACAAATAAGGTCTCTTGTGAAAAACAAAAAGAAATCCTTTGCGCGTCTACTTCGCATAATTCTGTTGCCGAGGTCAGTTCAAACACGTCCTTTTTTTTCACTCCATGCACGCAAGAACCAATCAAGCCGAAGGGCCGAAAAGGCACTTGATGTAAGGAAAGCCGTGTAAGACTATATGGCCATCCATCCTTACTCATCCCTCGTGCATCTTGCGTCGCAAAAGAGACCCGACGTAACACGAAGCGACGCGATAACCCAGGCTTGTTGGAAAAAAAAACGCCCGGACAGATTTTTTTACAGCCGAGGGAGGGAGAAGAGGCTGGCACGTCGAACATCGGGGCACCTCCCCGGCCGAACTCCCGGCATCGTCGGACGGAGTCGAGCGGAGATCTCCAGCGCGGGCGTCGGTACCCGCCGGGCAGGCGCGCGGTGGCGCGGCGGGGGCCGGCGATCGGGGAGGCTGGTTTAATTTCGCCGCCGCGCCCCGGTGGGGCGGGCCCAGCGGGCGGGCCAACGACGGGTCGCAGGAATCCGGCCGTCCACCGAGAGATGGCATTGGGAGCGACGCGAACATTGAGGAGCCCACTCAAGTGGTTCCTGAGTCTAGCTTGGGGCTGAGTGACAAATCCGATCCTAACTTCTAGCAATCGACCGTCGTAAGGGACTTGCTTAGTTTCCTCATTTCTTCAAGATCTAAAGATGGATGTGCAGTCAACCGAACGCCATGTTTTGTGAAAACTTAGGACTCAATTTCGAAAATAAAACCTCTATGAGAATCGTTCCATCGCAAATGCGTTACTTATCGTATACATTTTGAGGAGGATAACTATTTAATAACTCATGTGAAGTCATCGCAAACTAATGGATATTGTTAACTTTGCACAATGTCAGTTTGGCAATTTTCGCGATTAATGTAGGAAAATGATTTATCATTAATTAGGAATGGAAAAATATACCTCTCGCGAAATGTAAAAGCATTCCAGATCCTCTACAAAAGTTAAAATTATGCCTGTATTTTCAAAACATCATATTCTCTGTCACGTCTTCTTTCAAACCGAGCTCGACGGAGAAAATGAAGTAATGGAAGACGTTGTTCCCAGAATTCAAACTTATTTGTGACGAAATTTTAGTTAGGAATCAGGATAAACATGAGAAAAATTTTATGTGTGCCACATATTTTAAGAAATAGTTCATAAATGATCGCAGTCAAATTGTATTTCTCATTCAGGCAACTTTTCAAAGGCGATCTCAATGCATCCAATTTTTACTGCAAAAAAAAAATATAAACGTTTTTGTGAAAAAATTTTGTGTAGGTATCGTTTTGCAATTGGTGCTTCGTGGGATGATATAACTATTCCCATATCGTTTTTATTCTTTACCTGAAATCTCAGTGGTCGTCTGAGAGAACAACTCTAATGATTTATTAGGCAAGTATAGAAAATATATGAGGCTGACAAAGTTATATGCAAATTTACCGTTGAAAATTGATTTTGGCGCATATTATTTGATTCAGTAATTTTTTTGCTTTATAAGGCCATGAAAAGGTGAATATATTCTTGTTGATTGCAAATTACTGCAAATTTTTTACACCAGTTTATTGCCTTGCTTCACAAATGGCTATATAGTCGTCATTATTACTAGTTGACGCTAAATTTTTAAAAACACTCTTAAGTTTCTTGATAAAAATGTCAGCAATTTGGAGTTTATGTTGACAGAATGTAGATTATGTAGAACATTTTTCCCCCTTACTATTCCCTTGCAGTCAGTAATTAAATGTTTTGCTTCCCATTTATCCAGCCACATCGTTTCCAGAAACCTCATCTTTACCGTCCCAGTTGGCCTAAGCGCGGTGCTTACCGTAGTGACCGAATCCATGCCAAAATCAAGTTCTGTTACCAACTACCGTGAAATGAATAGGCGTCGAAGCCGTCACTTGCAACTCGCAATTCGCAGAATAAGTTCCGTCAACGCTGGCAGCAAAGCGAAGGGTAAAGTACATGAGTTAGTACCGATAATAATGCTTGTTTCGCTGGACGGAGGAATGGAACGCTGCCACTGAACCGTTTAGGCTTGTTGAGCATCGGAAGCTATTGAAAACGCCTCATGCCATTTATAACCACATTCGGAGCTCATAGCCTTAGTCCCAAGTATAATGAGTACTATGTATTAACTAATTTCATTGAGAAGTATCAACGCACAAATGAAATCTTAGAAGTTTGAAGTACAAATAATCAAAATTATCATATCTTTCCTCCACACTACCCGATTTCATTATCCACATATTACCATGTAAAGCAGCATTCACGCCTAAAAATTTGTTTTTTATTCAGGATGCCATCTAAATTGTAATAATTGAGTCTTAGCCATATTTAGCAAACTCATGATACCTCTATAATTGGGAGATGATTAGCCTGCACTGTCGTTGAAATCTCCGGATAAAATTGGATTTTGGTATTGGAAGGTATGGAAAGTCTTCAGGAAGACGGAAAAAAATACATACTCTTTCACACGAAGCCTCAAAAATAAATTTTACCAATTTTTCAGTTTATAAAAAATGGTGGTGAAATTTTTGCATTGATGCAGCCTACTATGAAGACCTTAAATGCCTTAAAACTCAAAAGAGTTGTCATTTTTAAAAATTAGGACGTTGTCAAGCGATTATACAACTGTAGAATGTTTTTTTACACCCTTAATATCAGGCCCTTATTTTCTGGCTTCAAATATAAACATGATTTTCTTTTACTAGTTCCTGAAAGGACTTAGTTCGGCATTGGACATGGTGCGGATTTTGAGTTGCACATGTTTTGGTAATTAGTTAAACTGTAAAAATGAATAATTCATCTCATAACTTCTAAAAAATTACAAACTTATATAATTAACTTCAACAAATGTTACTCTAAATTGCTATGAATACCACTAATTTATATTTAACATGTAAACTATATGGCTCTAGTTTCTGCTGTAGCCCTTTAAAAACTCTCAATGCCGACTAATACCTGGTCTAACATTTAAAGTTTTTTTCGATAATCTCATTTCGTAAAATACCATATAACATGGAAGAGACTAGGTTGTATTAAAACGTAAAATAATAAGTTTTTCTAGATAGAAAAAAATGACCGACTTCAAATCCAATATATTAGTAAACGATGATATAAGCCAATGAAATATATTTAATCCAAACTTGCACATACGTTCACGCCGTTCCTGTTTGGCGCACTCCAAGAGATAAGCACATATTCTTAGTAATATAAAACATAAGAATTTTGTCATATAAATCATTGCCTTGCTATGAAAAAGGCACTGTTAGGGAAATTCTATCTCCATATCATCAACATCAGCAGTGTTCTATCCTCTCCGCTAATTGTTTTATTTATTCCTAAATCTCCATTTGAACGACGCTCATAATTTTATTGACATATTCCCTCCTTGATCTTTCTCGACAGTTCCTTTCATTTATTTTTCATTCCAGCATTGTCTTAAAAAGTCTGTTGTGCCATAAAATTTTCCTAATTGCTATGTTGGTTCAGCATTCCTAAGTTATAATGAATCTTCATTACCCTTCAGCTCTTTGTGGCACTTCCTAACTGGTCCATCCATTTTATCTTCATCATTCTACTGCTGCATCACATTTGCTTCCAAACATAATTTTTCTGCTTAATTTCTCGTCCCAGATTCACTGTCTCATTCTTCAAGTATATTTTTTAAGGAGTGCTTCCTTATGAGCTTGTGCCGCTGGCTTTTAGTTGATTCTTTTTTTAGTAAAATGCCTTTCTTGCTTCCGTTATTCTGCTATTAATTTTTGCGTCCCCCATCACTAATGATCTTACTGCCCAAAGTGCAAAATATTTGTAGATTTTTTAAGAATTTTGCTTCATGACACATACCAATTTTTGTGGATCAATACTTTTATTCTGCATGTCTGCATAATTTTGCATAACCGCACTTCTTCATTACTCTCCTGCCATATAATAACACAATATTCTCTTTTCATGAATTATTTTCTATGGTTACTCGGCTATCATCCATTCCGTTCACATGTAATGACCAACATTTTCATATTTTATATTATTCGATCTTTAAAAAATGTTTCATGATCCTCTGAATTTGATATATTAAGATAAATGCTAATGTTTGACCCAAAATCTTACCACATTGGCCATTTTCATCTAAAGTACACTTGTTTTTTTTTATTTTATTACATTTATCCAATAAAATGTGTAATAACTATGCTCAAAGGTATAGATGAAGTTGCCGATTGATTTCCAGAAAAATGCGATGGTATACTGTTTATATAATTACATAGACTCTCACATTGAACAAACAAATCCATATCAATCTTACGCTTAAAAATCATTAAGGATATGATACCGTAAGCTCCAAAAATGAGTGAATGTTCATAAACAAGAACGTATGTACGACGCAATTTTCAATTTTGTTATAACTACAATATGATACGATACAATGTGATACAATGGGGTGGTAAAAATTAATATGTTGAACTGCCTATTCTCTTGGACTACATCTACACAATATATTTAACGAAGAGACCTTATCCAAAGGCATGACAGTGTTCATGTATGTGCATTTTTTCATGAAAAGTGAGACTGATGCAAGAAATAGAAGCGCGAGGATGAGTAAATCATTCGCTTTCATAAACGTTATTATTAAATTGATCCTGCAATTATAGTAAGAAATTACAGTGCTTTAAACTCACATAATTCTATGATGTATTTCACACTTATAATATATTAGTATATTTTGCAAGAATACCAATTGCAAGCTACAAAATTAGACAAAATAAAAACATTTTTCAAATGTAATACTAACCGCTTCCCTTAAGCCATTCTCTTCATACCGTTGGTAAACTCCAGCAAAATAGTACTCTACTCTGTATGATTAAGATATTTCCTAAACGATTCAAACAACAATTTTGAATTAATTCTTAATTAAAAAGATAATTTTTATTCAAGCGAAAGTTATTCTATTATTCTTAGCTTCGAAGAACTTATCCTTAGGAAGGATATAAGGAAGTATCCTTAACTTCCAAGCATTCCATTATTTGATGCTCCATACATGAGCTTTCTTTTGTTAAAATAATATATTTTGATCCAAAGACTTCAGTTAACTGTGCAGATTGCCTCTTACCTCAAGATAGTCGTACATTTTCCTCCAAGTTCATGTCATTTCTGAGGACAATTATATTCCATGCTTTCCATGACACGCTACGAAATCAGTTCTAATTCAGGGAAAAGAAATTATTTTGCAATGCATTGATCTGCATATGACTCGAGCACATATTTACTTGGTATTTGATAATTTTGAATGAAACATGGGAGAATTATAAAAGCACCCGATCATGCATGTGAGAATAAACTGCGTCAAATATGAAAGCTAGAATATTCTCTGGTTTTAAGATCAAACCTGAGTCGTTCACTAACGTGGTCACAAAATAAAAGTGACTCATTTGCTTATCATTAGAGAGTATACCACTATGTACACAATCATACGTAGGTTACTGATTGAGCAAACTGCTACGATGTAAGATTTTTTAAAATCGCTGCTAACACTTCTCGAAGAAGTATCAGAAAAAACTGCCAGTCTGAAATGTGGCATAATCTTTCTCACAATAAACTCAATGATCACATTCATAATTCCATCAATAATTTGTTACTTTTTCCTTCTGGTAAAAAGCGCCCATTGAAGTTAATGTTACATCTCTGAATTGTTTTTCTTTTTTCATGCATGAATATTTTAATCAGGCATTTTGCATTTCCCTTTATGTTTTATACAGTAGTTCTGGAGCGTAATCCAAAGAAATGGCATAACTTTGTTCGGTTCTGACGAGAACGACTCTCTTACATAACAAAGATGTATTCATTTTTTTAGGCTCTAAAAATTCTCGGCAGTTGAAATGGGCAGGAAAGTACAGGTTTTTCAATTCAGTCAATTGTGTTCACATAGTTCAATGTATTAATGTAGTTACTTGTGTTATTCAATATGGTTTCATTGCAAGTCAATAGGATCCCTCCTTAACTGGAAGTATGCTGGAGTTATTGGTTGGACCTCCACTTCAAATCAATTTAGTATCATTGATATTTCAATTAATGTGTAGGTAAGAGTTATCAATTTTGTTTATTGCATTACATATCTTCAATGCGACCACTAATTAGTTGCCTAGGCTTGACTCTAACTTCACTTTAACTAATTAAGATAGTAAATATTCCGCTGTCTTTTCTTTAGAAAACGATGCAGAACTTCTCCATGCTTTTATATTTATAGCTTAATCTGTGCCTTAAGTTTCCATTTTTTTACTAGACGACATTTTGTTAAGATTTTCGTCGATCTCTAAACAATTCATTTGACCAATTCGTAGGTATGTATACGTGGCCTCAAAGAGCAAAAGTGTTTTTCATTAGCCTAACCTGCATTGGACTGGCATTATTCTTTTTCCTATAACCATAGCAGGTGGATATTTGTTCATTAATACATAAAATAAACATTTTAGGAAATATCAGTAGTAAAAACATATTGTGTATATTAGTATATGCAACCTTTATTCCGTTATAAGTATATATCTCATGCCTTTTAATTAATAGCGTTTTTTTTCTAGTTGAGTGATTCCACTCCTATTTTAGGATAGAGCCAAAGCTACTGCAAAGTGGATCGGAATACATTGTCATTTTTAATTTTCTCATTGGAAGAGCTTTTCATTAAAAACTCTAGGCATATTTCAGAATATACTGCTACATTGGCAATGATAGTATTTTAGCAACTCCTTTCCAACAGTTTTTGTAAGTCCTTACACTTAGAAACGGTAGGCTCGAATGCCTACTTCCATATACTTATGGACAGTGGTGGCTGAAAATTGCCAAATAAAAGAAAATTTTAATTGATATGGTGACTTATGGTTTAAAAACATGTATAGGTAGTTATCTATGAGTATGAGATTATGAGAATGGTATTTTATTTTTATCCATAGGTACTAAAAACAATGGCCAAACGTTTTTCACAGAACTGGCCAGATGTAGCAATAAATCACCATTATCACTTTTTACTGTTGCACTCTCAAATCCAGTACATTATGCTAGGCACTTGCACTTTTCGTTCCTAAATAGAAAACAAGCTTCAATCATTTCATGGTGACTGATATCATAAATTACACAAATCCCAGTTCTGTGTCAGCTAGACTAAACTTCATTTTGGAAATAAGGTTGTGATTTGGTTTTAAGAAATATTACCATTTATAGTAAAAAATGTTCCTAACATATTTAACATTAACTTTAGATGGATAAAAGACTCTGTTATTTACTTCATGGACTTATGACATAGGTTGTTAGGACACCAGTCTCTAGTTTGAAAGTTGTAAAAAATATTTATTGAATTGTAGAACATTTTATCTTGTGACATTGCTGGAAGGAGTGAAATTTTTGATGATTGATAAAACAGTTTCGATTGTTGAACATTTGTTCCTAAGTAATGTCTCAAGGGCAAGAAGAAACATTATGATCATTATTGTAGCACATTTGATCCTCTCACATAATCCTAGGGTAATATGATCTGCCAATTGATGAGCTTAAATATTTTCCATAGTGTTATTTAAATGATAAGAGTTAATTTTAGGACTGAAATATCCTTGTTTTATTTTGTACTGAAGGAGGGCTCTACGTACTATCCTATCCATTTTAAATCGTTGTATTTCCTAATACATTTCTGGCTCCAATAGTTTTTTGTGTAACTTTTTAGATTCAATACCAATCATTGCATCACAATTTGATTCTGAGGAGTGATTGGAAAAATGATATGTTTATAAAAATAGGCTTGTTCTCTCAGTGGCCGAATGTTAAAGTTTTCTAATTAGGTATTGATTTCACACCAATAGGTAAATGCTATGAAAATTTATAACTACCAGAGAATTGAGTACATGAGTCGCGCATTGAAGGCATATCCAGCCGCTAACATAGAGGTGCATTCGTAACCAACTCTAAAGAGCATAAGGGAACATCATTACACAGTTGCAACCACTGCACGCATGGAACCGGGCTCGAAACCAGATGTCTGTCGACTATACACCTTGTTCTTAATGCCCCCCTCCACTCCGTGCAGTTCGCCGAGGAGCGCATTCACCGCTCCTTCCGCTGGACCTCTCGTCCTCTCGCTCGTCTTCCTTGCACCCCGTCCCACCTCCTCCTCCCCATCAACCAAGCCCTTCTCAGCGCACTCACTTGGTGCCTTATGCTTCCGCTGGAGGAGTTTGGAAATGTAGTTTCAGATCCCACGGCGTCCTCCTTGCACGAGAAAAATCCGAAATTTTCCCTTGGATTTCCACTGATTTATGTTCTTAATATTAAGTCGATCCATTGCCATTCGTTAAACCCATCGAGAGCAACAGCTGAACATTTACCTACAGCCTACACTGCTATTAGTTGAGAAATGTCTTGCGTCCAGGATGAAAAGTTTATTAAATAAAGTTGTCTTCGGGCAGATGTGGTGGAATTCATCCATTAGAATGAAATTAATTTGCAGTCCACCACTTTTTTATATTAAATATTGGTATATGCGACCGGTTTCGATGTATTACATCATTGTCAAGTACGGTCAAGAATAACTAATATTTAATATAAAAAAGTGGAAAACTGCAACTTAATTTCATTCGAAAATTTTATGAGTAGGTATATGGGGAAGTGCTATGAAGTTTCTTGGCTTTTTTTTCTTTGATAGAGGCTGACACTGGCATTATCATTTAGGTTTACTCTTTTCTCGCAACACAAATATATATAAGTATAATAAATCCAAAACACAAAGATACTTTGGTACAACAACATAAAACAGCTAAATACAGATTAGCAATGATTTTTGTCCTAGTAACTTTTGTGATCCTGAAAAATGCATCCATTTCATATTTTTTTGTGATGTATCATTAGAGAATTTCGAACAAAATGCATCGTAAAACCCAACAAACCCCACTGTTATTCATTGATTATCAGCACAATTTTTGGATTATCGCTATAAGAGTATTCAAGTTGTACCTACAGTACATTTTTCCCAATTCCCAAACCACTGGGACCCGCACGGTTGAGAATTGTAACCAAGGTACCCTATATCACAACGATAGATGACGTTCACGTTGAAAGTTCATGGAAGCCGAACAGAATATTTTTGAATATAGAACTGAGGGAATATTAAATTGATATCTATGATATTTTAGGCATAACTATACCTTTGAAATGTTGATTAATTTTCTCAGATAATTATCAAAAATACTCTAGAATCATTAAAAATATAGTCTTAATTCATTCTTGACCACAACACTTATCGATGTACGTAAGACAGCATGGTCGTGCTATTTTCAATATTTAATAATCATCCTTATAAATGATAAGCTTTTGGTACATTTAATGTTTACAATGTACTCTTGTTGACCATTTCCAACTGAGAGCATTTCTTAAAATAACTTCTTAAAAGTATATTCAGAGCACTCGCATAAAAGAGATAACTGGCATATATTTAACTCAAGTCAATAGCAAATACGACCTTCGGCTTACTTGACAACACTATAATGAAAATTGTGACTTTAATTTTTTGTGTTTTCTAAATAATTCGATATATTTATTTCAAGGAATCACTCAGTAAAGTGGAGTTAACATCTTTGGTCTCAGTTACACTCTGATTTATTTTGTTTTCTCAGTGCAGGTATAGAAATGTAGAATAGCCAATAAGTAATTGCTCTCAGTGGGCATACCGTTACTGTTCTGACCTTAAGAAATAAACGCCAGTTATTATTCATTGGATCTGGTAGTGAAGGTTCCGGAAATATCACATGCCCACTTTTTAATCTCACGCTTATTTTCTTATAGTTATCCCCCCATGACTTAAAGCAGTAACTCAACAATAAGTCTTAACTTTCATTGTTACTAATGATATTGATTAAAATATTTCTAATATTATTATCGGTTACCTTCGCTAAAATGTGATATGTGAAACTTCCCAATGATGTACATTAGTCAGTAAATTAAGTTATTGAGTTCTTAGCAAATGGGATTCGGGTTCCACTATGTTTGAAGCTACATTTCTTTCGGCTACATTTTCATGTAAATTCAGATTTTCTTGGAACAGTTTTATACTTTCAAATTACCTGGCATAAATTTAAATTGTCAGCCGTTAGGGAGAGATTTGCTCTGATGAATTAATTAAGTACGTGCAAATGCATGAGAAACTTGTCATATCTAATCGAGTATTGGGTATAAGAGAATTTTTATGTTTTGGTATATTCATACTTATGATTATTTATTTCCATTTTCTTGAGTAAGTCAGTGTAAAAATTAATGATTGGAGCAATCAACAACAGAAATCTCAGTATTTTTGCATTGTCACTATATAAGATAAGAGCCATCTTTTTTATGTGAATTCTTCCCGGTCTTCACAGTGGGTCAGGCATAGTGGCTGACATTTAGATGGGAGACTTTCCCATCGTCTTGAGGGCTGATGAATAAAAACTCATCATTCATCCGTCCTGAAGAAATGGGAGTCTCCCATCGAAAAGTATGCTGCAATGGAAAACCTGACCCGGTGTGAAGCCCAAGAACAATTCACATCAGTATTCGCCAGGAAAGCATCAAACGTTTCAGCCATCTTTCCTTACTCGGAGAAGATGCAGCTTTGCATTTTCTAATATTAGGTCTTAATGTCCTATAAAAAAGGTAAACATTGTCTGCATCCGTATATACTTTCAGGCATTGAAAAGAAACTTATCACCTGTTCTAAATAAATAAATATGAACTATACCATTCCAATAATAATCCAACTTATTTAGCTTATGAAGCACAATTGAAACATATTTTAACAAATCAGCGCAGTTTACCCAAGAAGGGAGCAGTAAAACCAAGCTCTCCTGAGATGAAAGTCAGAATACATACCAATGGCTGAAAAAGCAAAGTAATTCACGTTGACCATACCATCTTTCCGTTACCCATGTTATTCATTGATATAGGAGTAACTATTGCATTTAAATAATACTTATATCAATTTTTCACTACTTGGTAAAAATCTAATCTTCCCTAAAAATCGTTTATCTTTCGTTTTCTCACTCATCGCTATATAAGTGAACAAAAAACTTCATCCAAAAAATCCTCAGAATTATACGCAGCAGAAATATTTAAATTCCTGCAGCACATGATATTGAGCACCTTCACTGGATTAAGGCTTTATACATGAAGATAATTAAAATATAGGTACAAGTATCTTTTGTCTGAAAAATAGTATTCTCACAGTTTCTAAGATGCTTTTATGAATAAGAAAACACATTCTGATTCTGAGCTGTTTTCTGTTTCCTAACCAGTCTGGATATCTACAATTTTTTTTAAACAATTTTTTTAAACTGAAATATGCTGAATCATTCCAACATTTTATTTTGCCTAAAAATAGTTTTCCTATAGCATAATTCTACTACTTTATGAACTGATAGTAATTATTTCCGAGTGAAAAATCTTTTTAAATCAACATAATTTTACTTACATGCTGCTAATGTATCTACTGCACTGATTTCGTTTTTTAATTGTTATGAAAAATCCCCCGTGGTTCAACTTAAACAATAGCCCAATTTCTCTATCGCATGCGATTATTGAATTATTTTCAATTCAAATGAATAGATAAAAATAATTATGCACCATGATTGGTAGTGTTTCTACATGCTTACAGAGTTACTACAGAGCTTAACCAGCACTTATGCAGCATTATGATTCCTTCATTCGGAATGCGAACATTACTCACGCTGCATGAAGGAAAAAAGCACATCAAATATAAGTAATGCGACAAAGTAAAAAAATATGCATTGTTTCATGAGGATATGGGAGTAGAATATTTGCAATACAATTGATTACATGGGAATGGCTGAAACTATGCATGCCCGTTCTACTTAGAAGCAGCAAGCGTACGGTTTGCTTTTCAAAGGAGATATATATGAATGGCGGAGAGGAATGCTGAAATTCCTTTTCGTATTCGCTCAGAGACAGTCGGCACTTAAGTTCGACTAGGAGAAGCAATTACCCAGTCCGCCTTCATTATTCCAATTTGCTCTGTGCGCCTCTCGGTCAATCCTTGGGAACGGACTTCGTATCCCCGTCGAGTCTCCGTGGAGCGATCGAGTCCGATGTGGAGAGAGAGAGAAAAAAGAAGGCCAGGGCGGCGAGCTTTTTGCCGGCTGACCGCTCGGCCGTCGGCCGTTGTCCGCGTGCACCCGACTCCCCTTCATCAATCCCCTCGAGCCCCAGACCGGAATCGAACCAGCCCCCCCCCACCGCCAATCTCCCGCTCCCTTGTAAACATCTGTCGCTTTGCAACGAACATTTTTTGTTTGTTTTCCTCACTTGATTGAGGAAAAAATGAGGAACATGTGGGATGTGTAATACAAAATCTCAAGACGATCGTCTGGTACCTTTTTTTTTAAAGCGCAGGTTGCAGCTTTTTTGTCAGCATTTATTTTTTTCTTTAGATTTCGTCTTGTTTTCCGCGAGATCCCCGGTAAATACAGTGTAATGCGCGGTGTATGTAATCCCACATATCAACACAATCGTCTCGTGTCATCTTTTATTTTAAATCGTTAGTTGCATCATCTATATGGACTGGCATCATTTTCAGATCGCGAGAATGCTCTCCCGAATATTAGCAAGCATCTTTTCATCCCAAAATTTCCAACGTCCTATGGTTAAATTTTGGCACAACGCTGTTGGCAGAAATATTCCTGGAAGAGTCGCGAAATGATTCTCAAGGAAAATCCGACCAGTTATTAATGACAATGCATTTGAATCTCATGGTAGCGGTTGAATTCAAACCTGAAGTCCGTTGCTTCCCAAGTCGCTTCGAGATTTCATCGGGTCGGTATTATTAAAACCAATCATTCATTCCGCCAAGATATATATATATATATGTATGTATGTATGTATATTGGTATATGCGAATATGTGCGTGAATGTGTTAGCGCGTGCTTTGTGAGTATTGCGACCCGGGCGGGTCGAGCGATAACTGGCGGACTAGCATCAGGTTCTTGGCGACGGAGGTGGCCGGGCGGGTTTAGCAAGACCGGTGACTGGGCTCATTAGTCAAATATGGACATTCGGACACCTTCCCTGAATGGTGTAATAAATGATATTAACACGTAATGCAAATGCAACTCGAAGGAAGAAGTGGTGGGCATCATGGTCCAGAAGAGACCCAGAGGGCTATTTTATATTATTTATTTTCTATGTGCGAGTCCCTTTCTCTCCCTCTTTCACTCCTGCGATTCTCATCCCACGGCAAAGACCAACGGAACGAAAGAATCAAAATTAACCGTAATACAAACTCGCGACTTCAACATCCCCAGGCAATATTGCCCTCGCATGGCAGTGGCAGAGTTTCAGCTGCACTACGTGAATTATGCTCTCGCTAATGCTGCAGTGTGAAGGAGTGAACCGAAGAAGACTGCTCGCTTGTCGACTGTTTGCTTATTATACTTTCGCTACCATTGAGTATTGGCTTACGATTCTCCTCGAGGAAATATAGTTCCCTGTATAGGTATATTTTTAATGCGTGTAGTTACAATGATTTAAGATGAATAATAATGTGCTTATTTCTACGTAGAAAACGCCGAAAATGTTCACTTGTTTATGGAAAAACAGTTACTTTCCAATTTTACAGTGGTTTTATAACTGCATTTCTGATATCAAATCGAGTAAATGCAGGAACTCGGTGAAATAATTTTGTGCATTGTATGGTAATAATTCTACAAGTGCGTTTTCATCCAATTATAAGTAACTGGACGAGAGAGGCAATTTGGCGACAAGTTCTACAACCAACTTAAGCAACGTTACTTTACCGTGAATATGTTACATGTGAGCATAAACCAAGTATCGCTTATACTTTTTTACGGTACAGTACAAAGCCTAATATTCCGCGATATTCCTTAGTCAACTTGATGATACTTGATTTAGTTAATTTATATCATCTCAGAAATTAAGCCATTAAGTCAAGGAAGTAGGTAACTGAGGAAGTAGGTACTAGCAAGGGTATTAATCCATTCTGTTCGTCGGTTTCATTATCCTTTTTAATTTTCGAAAACTAAAACGGAAGTGCTATTTTTCCAAGCAGTATGTCGTACATTATTTATTCACATTTCATATATTTGAAGAATTACCAAATATGGACCATTTAGGTTTAGTATAGGTTTAGTATTTTGGCTGGACTTTTTCATTCAATGAGTGCATTTCTCGGCATTAATTTCATTATTTATTTGAAAGAATCACGGATTCCCCGTCAAAGTGTGCTATTTGAGACTTAAAAGGCACGTTTCATACCATTATTTGCTTCAAGACAGAAAATACTTTCGTGAAAGCCCAGTCTCATATACATATTGATGATACGTGTTGGTACATTTCCCTTCTCCGATTGCATTAGGGTAAAATGATGTGACTAAAAAACGGAATGAAACAGTGGAAAGAGGTAATGCCTTCGGAATGAGCTTTTTCAAATTGCAGGAATAAAGAAATGGGTGTGTTTAAGAAAGGGAAAGGCAAGGGCAGGTGATTGTTGGGAGACGTCCTTGAAGGAGGCTGGGCTCCAAGGTTGCCGGAGGACCCGTTTCTCTCCGATGTGAAGTCGCATACGTTATTCAAATACGCTTGCATTTAGGAATTATTCACTATAATAGCCCGGATAGTATTTCCTTCCATTTTTCTATACCTCTTTAGTCTCATTAAATGCCAAGAATTAAAACTGTGAGTCTTCTGTGTTTTTGGTTCCTTTTTAAGCAGTAAGAAATGGCAACTTCAATGGCAATACTGCCCAAGTGTTATGACTTTTCTTATTATTGAACATTTACGTCACAACCGTTAATAGCTTAGCTGCGTAGGCTTTTTATTCGTAAAAGGCACTCCAGTAGTCACCAGTGGTAGTCAGCATTTTAAAGCAAAAACAGTATATATGTTATCCTAAATTATTTTAAATAGTGTAGAATACCAGAAAGGAAATACTAGAAATGAAGAAGAAGTTACGAATGTGAAAAAATAGTTTTAAGTTTCGGCCCACTCACAGAAATTAAAAAACCAAATGAGGCATTAAATGTTTTGGAAAGATTATTTTACAAGTCAGTTACAGATCAAAGCTCCTTTTTCAAAACATAATTCTGTCTTAAAAAATTGTCCTGATACCGTTCCAACTCGGAAATTAAGCTATGCTCTTCATGAATGATCATATATGGGTACTTATTATAGAGAAAATACCCTGATAAATGGCGTTTTTTTAGCTCAGATTTTCATTTTTTTCAAACTACCTATGTGAATAATTAATTTAATCATAATCTTTGAATTTCATATGTTAAATATTATTTAGAAGCTGCGATTCATTTATTGCGCTCTGGAGAATATACTGATCAGTTTGACCATGCAAATGTACTTCTATTAGGCACATAGTACGTTATCTATATATGTAATGCAAGTTAATGATTCTTAGCCTTTAGTGATAAGCATACATAGAGTACTTTCTTGAGGAATACCAGAAATTTTATACGAAATAGATTGTTTTTGCTGGTTCTTATTAGATCTCACCCAGACGGCACGTGACGAATTAACCGCCGCTATAATTCCTAAAAGACAATTTAAGCTGTTTTCCATGAAAAATATTATTCATAATATGCCCTTATTTTTCTTCAAATGATGCAGATTATAGTATTCTTAGTATTGGTGACACCAGTCTTGGTATAACAAACTATTTTAGTATGCTTCTGAACAGCGTCGTTTGATTACAAAAGGATGCTTAGCTGCTTTTGATAAAAATCGCTTCTAATTCCTAAATGACTTTACGATATACATGAGGCCTGGAACTTTACGATGAAATCAACATGGAAACAACAGTAGGGCAAGGTCCATTTCTGGTCATTCAAAAATCTCTGGTTCCCACTAGTCGCCAGATACCACGAGAAGATGCTTCACATTCGTTGCCGGGGTTAATCTTTTGAAGCTTACCTTGAATCAGTTTTACTTAGGTATTAGATTCAAAATTGGCTGCGATGGATTTTTCAAAACTTAGTCGAGAAAAGTTCTTTCGTGAGTTTGTTATTATGTTGTTGTTTACTTCCTACTATAGGATTCATTTTCAAGAATAACTGTAAATCCTCCAAAAACCTGCTTTATTTACTTGCTGTTATAATCTAGCTGCATCTGAATAATAATGTATGAATACATAACTAGGACCTGGAGTACCAAACTATGCAAATCATTTATAGCATGGGTTTGAGTAAATTTTCAGTTGCTTTTTGAAAGAAGCAATTGATAATGCTGTGCATTGCTTTTCACAATTTGTTTGCTATGATCCATAACTACAACTAAATCACAAAAATCAGCTAATGATCTAATATATACCGAGGATTGAATATTACCATAGCCCATCCTCCTGCAAGTTATAAAACAGTTACCAATGCCATGTCCTTAAGTCCCTTGCGTTAGTCATTTATGATCCAAATTTTTCAATGCTCAGTCCATAGTTGATTTTAAATATTACGAGTTGGGTTTTCACAGAGGTAATGTGATTAAATAGAATTGAAAAAATATAAAGTACATAAAATCCATTAATACAATTGATAACGTTGCTAAAAATTTTCATCAGCCAAATAAATAGAAGTCACAAGGTATAGCCTTTGAAGCATTAACGCCGTCAAATTACAATTTTACTTCCTTTCTATTTTTTGGAGCTATCAGCGAATCCGTACTTCCATAATTTCAGGGTTTTTTTCTGAAAGCCTAGCTACTATAGCATTCAAGTAATTCTGGAACTCATAGTAACCTTCCATTCGGCAATATTGTTTTGCACTAAACTGCATATCCATGTCCATTTTCTTACGCTTCTGATTTAGCCACAATTGTCGCTTATTTTAGGGAAACCTACTGTGACTCAGGAAACTTTGCTGAACTTACTTGTATTCATAATTTAGGTAAATCATCACTCAAAAATATTTTAAGGCTTGGCAAAGTGCTTACACGCATTTTAACAAAACTGGAATCATTTCTGAACACGTTGTTTTACGTTCGAACAATTCTTCCTGCCTATATTTTGTAAAGAATAAAACTTTCATTTTTATAGAGAGCTTTAAATTTACCACGAATACCCAATGGAAAAGAATTCCCTAATCTACTAACCTTTGCTGTGCTCATAACAGGCTGTGATTTATATTTCCTATTTTCACATGCAAAAAGAAAGTTATCTGCGATTTTGGTTTTAAAGGGTGCAGTTAGAAGCAGATAATGATATAACGAGCTGAAAATAACGTTCAATTTATTGTTCAACCAGAGGTGAAAATTGCAATCCGTGTTCCTTTACATCAAACGTTCATGCATGCACACTACATTTTGAATGGCTAAATAACAAACATTGGTGTAGAATCAGGACGAAATCTTTTATTGCAAGTTTCTTGATTTTTTCTGCACTACACATATGCGAGTTATTTTATTTTTCTGAAGAGGGCCCACTAAATGTTTAAGAACTGTTTTCGTCTCTAGCTAATTAGACAAAATACACTGATTGTCCCAGCAAGAGTGCCGAGAGGGAAAATGTGCTCGGTAAGTACACCGTTTAATGTTGCATGCAGCACGATTATTTCTCTTCAGATTCTATACGTTCACTAGTTCAATGCATTGTGTTCTTAAAAGACTATGTCTTTTCGGAGTTTTCTTGATGTAAGGTAAACTTTCGAAAGGCACCGAGGAATAAATAAAACAATATCTATTCAAAGTACCTATCAGAAAACTGTCTCCGTCGTTTTTCTTCCGCTGAAGGTTTCTGGTGTTGTTGACTACCCGGGTGTTGTAACGCTGATACTGTGTTTTCGTTGTCTTGAAAGAGGAAGTCGGTCATTCACATTCCAGCCACCCACGCTCTTTCACTCTCAAGCATTCGCTCTCAACATCTTACCAGCAGAGAATTCCCATGCCATCTTCGTGAAAAACTCGGAGGGCGGAGAGATAATCCTTGGGATACACATTGCCGATCCAACCCGCTCTAGAGATATTTAGTCGTCAAAATTCAATTCTCCCGTCGCCAACACCACAATATTCCACCACACTCCAATAGCACACTTCCAATTCACAGGGGTTGCTTGATGAAAGAATATTCCGGCGAGAGGCGATCGAAGCATCAAGAAAGTTGCGGGACATCCTCTCCGAAAACAAAAACAATTGCCAATCTTCAACACACACACATACACAACAGAACACACAAAAACCGTTGCACATGAAGCGAGGGTCTCAACCTGCGAGTCCGGGATGAACTATGTCACGGGCGAAAGGGCTGTCGGGCGAGGAGAAGAAAAACACGGCGCGATGCAACACACAGTTTTTTTCCGTCACCTCCTCGCTCGAACAGAAAACTGAGGAAAACAAACACTTGAAGCGCGGAACGTTTTTCGCGTCCTCCCCGTTAAAAACATCCCGGCCGTCCACATTTTTTCCCCCGACGTCGATCTCAAAACGAGATTATTCCACACTACACTCATTAATCGGCCCTCCCCTCCTCCTCCTCCTCCCACTCCCCCTCCTCCCCCTCCTCCCTGTCCACCTCCTCCCCTCAAGTCACCTCCGTCTTCCTCGGCGCAGCGTCGGCGGAGAGACTCGGGGCGGTGTGGTGGTGCGAAAGAGTGCGGCCCCCTTGAGGAGGAGGGGCGGCGGTAGAGGAGCCGTCGTCCCTCCCGCGGGGAGGTGGGGGGAGGGCAGGGCGGGGGGGAGGAGGAGAACCCGCCGAGTGGCGGGCAGGTTGCTTGGGGAGGGCCGCCAAAGACATGCGGCGGCGACGAAGGTGTGTTGGTGGCCGGTGCCATTGCATTCGGTTGCGTGGGCATCGGTGCACTTCCGGTTCAGGGCCCAGCTCCGTAGGGTCCCCTTAAAGGGACGGGGTGACGGGCATTGGGGGGAAACTCCGGTTTCAAGGCGGCGTGGAGGAGGGGGATGCCGAAGGAGTTGAGAGGAAGGTGGGGAGGGGGGGTGAGGATGGGAGGGGATGAGGCAAGGAAGGTGAGATGAAGTGTTGAGGAAGGCAGAGATGAAAGCAAAAAAAAAAAGGTCCACCACAAAAATTTTTAAAAAGACCACCGAGTCAGCCTAAGATGCCAAACAAGAGTAAGAAAAATAGAAAACATGGAACGCAGGTTAGAAAAGAATTAAACCATTGGAAATCCAGTATCATTGGAACACAACAATAACTATCGCCCAAGCTAGACTCTTGGAAGAATTCGGCAAACTGATACAAGTACAAGTTCTGTGGGGATCAACAAGTCAATGGAGAAGGATGTTAATTTGAATTTTCTATTAAGTTGCTTAAGAAGAGAGCTTGTTTTACGGAAATGGTAGTGTCCATTGAAGTAGAAGCTTGTGAATGGAAAAAAATTACTTTTTATAAGTCACTCAGTAAGCAATCTGAGACAGTTAAATTTTATTTTGAAAATTCGTTTCGTCGTAAAATATGGTGGCAATATATCTCCTGCACCATTTTGTACAGAGGATCGAACTTGAAATCCATTTAATTACCATAATCATGAAACGTATTGACATCACTTTGAGAATAGCTAGGGATCATATTAAAAATTTCCCTCTACCTTATGGGTTAAAATCTTACAGTGTGAGGAGACATGGCATTTGAAAATAGGGAAAAACTCTGGAACTTACTTTTAATTTCATATATCTGACCTAATAATTTTGCAGCTGATATTTTATCAATGTTAAAACCTTGTAATAATGGACATTTCTGAAATGATAATGAATCCTGGCAACTACGGGACTCGGCCCAGTGGGCCGGGTGTTGTGCCCGGCAGCGGTGGGAGCAAGGCCCCTGCGGTCGTCATCACTCGAAATCCTTGCTCAGATGCAGTAGCAGCAGAGGAAAAGAAGATAATGAAGAGAAACGAAACAATGAGAATAGGCACGTGGAATGTTAGGACTAGGCTGAGGGTGGGGAAGCTAGATAATATAAAGCAAGACATGGAGAAGGTGGGTGTAGACATCATGGGTCTGGGTGAAGTAAAATGGAAGGAGGACGAGGACTATTGGAACGATGACCATAGAGTAATTTATAGTGGAGGGAATGAAAGTCAGCGCGGGGTTGCATTCGTAATGAATAGGAAACTAGGTATAGAAGTATGGTATGCATAACAGGTGAGTGATAAGATAAAAGTCGTGAAACTAAAGGCAGGTCAAACGAATTTAGTTATAATCCAGGTCTATTTGCCCATATACCTCTAAGCATAAGGAGGAGGAGGTAGATGGGTTATACGATCAGCTAGAGGGAATAATTGGTAGGATACCTGGGAGAAAGCACTTGGTTGTAGTGGGGAATTGAAACGCAGTGGTGGCTGAAGGAAGAGATGGGCGGGAGGTGGGTGAGTACGGGCTAGGAAGGAGAAACGACCGCGGCGAGAAAGCTGTGGAGTTTTTCCATAGAAATAACCTAGTAATTACAAATATGTGGTCCAGACATCATCCTCGACGTAGGTACACTTGGAAGAAGCCGGGAGACACATATAGGTCCCAGATAGATTAAATAACAGTTCGTCACAGATACAGGAATAGTGTTAAAAACTCGCATACTTACCCAGGAGATGATGCAGACACAGACCACAAGTTATTAGTCGTGAAATGTTGGGTAAAACTGAAAAAGCTAAGAATGGGAAGGAGGGCACGAAAGTGGAATATTAAGGCATTAACTGGGGCAATGAAGAAGAAGTATAGAGAGAAGGTGAATGAGATAACAGGTGAGGAACATGGAGTTAGATCAGAGGAAGATAAATGGGGAAGTCTGAAAATGAAATTATAGAAGCGGCGAAAGCAACGATAGGCGTAGTGAGTGCAACAAAAATTAGAAAACTATGGCACACGAAGGAGATGATTAGGTAGATACAGGAGAGAAGGAAATGGAAGAGCGTAAACTCAGAGCGTAAAGAGGTAGGTAAGAGAAAATACCGCGAATTAGATCACAGGCTTAGAAGAGAAACAAAGAAAGCAAGAGAGGCATGGTGGAGAGAACAGATCGATTCGTTAGAGACATACCAAAAAGACGGGAGAGCAGATGCAGTAGTTAGGAAAGTAAAGGAACTGACGGGTGGAAAAAGGGAAGGGGAATTACAACGATAACAGACAAGACCGGGAAAGGTGATCTTAGAACCGAAAGAGATCCAGGAGAGGTGGAATGAGTGTGTTGAAGAGCTATATGGTAAAGAAATAAGGCCCAATATGTTAGATATAGAAAGGGAAGACGATATCGACAGAGATGGCATCGGACCAAGTATCCTAGATAGCGAAATCGAAAGAGCTCTACGAGACATGAAAAGGAATAAGGCGGTGGGAATAGATGACATACCTGCAGAGTTTTTAAATAGCATGGGGAAGAACGGAAGAGTAAACTTTTTTCGGTTTTTCGTAGGATTTATGAGGATCGAATGTGGCCGGAAGACTTTGCGAAGACTGTACAAATTCCTGTACCAAAGAAGAGTAAGGCAAAAACGTGCGAATACTATAGGACAATAAGCTTTATATCCAACGCGGCCAAAGTATTTCTGAGAATGATAAGCAAAAGGCTAGAGAAGAAGGCAAATAAATATCTGGGTGACGACCAGTTCGGATTTAGGAGAGGGACGGGAACGCGAGACGCTATAGCGGTGATGAGGACGCGAGTAGAAAAAACCAAGAGTATGGGCAGGATGTTTTTTCTTGCTTCGTAGATTTCGAGAAGGCGTTTGATCGGGTGGAATACACGAAATTAATGGGAGTGTTGAAGAAATTAGGGGTCGATTGGAGGGACAGGTGTCTGATTCGGAATTTGTATATGAACCAGACGGCGCAGGTTAGGGTAGCCGATGGAGAATCGGGATGGGCCATGATAGGACGGGGAGTGCGGCTGGGGTGCCCACCATCGTCGTTGCTTTTTAGCGTGTATTCACAAGATATGTGAAGGGAGGTATGGGGGGAGGAGGAGGTAGGAATAAAAGTAGGAGGGGAGCAGATAAAATCAGTGAGATTTGCAGATGATCAAGCATTGGTTCGTCAGTCTGCAAAGGGGTTACAGTCAATGGTGAATGCATTAGAGGTGCTGTGCGAAAAATATGAGATGAAGATCAATCACAAGAAAACGAAAGTAATGAGATTTTCTAGAAGTAGGAATGCAGGGCTAAATATAGTGGTGGGAGGGCAGAAGATAGAGCAGGTCGAGCAGTTTACATATCTGGGTAGTATTTTGGAGGAGAATGGGTTTAGTGGTAAGGACATCAGATGCAGAATTGCGCTCGCTAAATAAGCATTTTCGAAGAGAAGGGAATTGATGAGGGGGGTCTGAAATGAGACGTAAAGAAAAGGGTGGTGAAAACCTTAATATGGGGCGTGGCGCTATATGGGTCGGAAACATGGTCATTACGAAGGGAGGATGTGCGTAGACTTGAGGCGCTTGAGATGTGGGTTTGGAGATGGATGGAGAAGGTTAGCTGGACGACGAGAAATACGAACGAGGAGGTATTGGATATGGTCAGAGAAGAGAATAAGCTTGTAGCAGAGGTTCGTAGAAGGCAGAAGAGATGGATGGAGGAGGTTTGGTGAGGAGAGGGCATGTTGAAGAGAGTGATAGAGGGGAGAACTCTGGGGAAGCGTGGAAGTGGAAGAAAGAGGATAGGAGTTCAGGACGAAATAAGAGGAGGTAGAAGATATGAAGTATTGAAGAGGGATCTAATGGCGGGACATCCTTAGGAGGGAAAGCGAGACAATGTCTATGAGGTTGGGATGCAGAATGGGGACTGTCCAAGAACCTACCAATTGGCTGGTAGAAAACTTGAATGAATGAGTTTAATTTCAATGCGTAATGCTACCATCATGCAATGCAAATAAGTAAAAAACTCTAATGGTACATAAAAACATTTTTAGGCTATAAGGGGCAATTTCAAAAGGACTCGGTTTCTTGATAAAAGGGATAGTAATTATCAAATACACAAACACTGACTTAGGTACCATCCCCAGCCAGAGAGCCCATAGCAATAATAAGTCTTTATACACTAGCAGGTATCTTCAACGTGAGCATCATAAAAATAATGTGAATAGTAAACCAGGCTCGACGTTTGTAGGTTAGGTTGATGGTCGTGGATATTTTGGAGCCGATGCTTTGTGGAAGCCAAGAATATCCCACTTTTAAGAGCCTGATACTTTTACATCGTACTATAACTAGCAGCGATGATGAACAACGCATGCTTGAGCCTTGAGAATGATTATGAAAGCTCGTCTGTTGCAGAGACATGACAAGGCAATTCCAGCAAATTCATGACAAATTTGAGAGATGACACCGGTTGGTCCAATTGCAACCATATAGCTTTTGGAGGAATTTGGGAAGTGAAACTGGAAGGATGTAGAGATCTGCACTCTTATCCTGAGCCCATACAATTTTTTCTCATTTTTCCCCCTCATATTTTCTCCACGGGTCATTCAAGTAGCCTTAGAGAACTTTTGAAAGAGAACAAAATACATAAAAATCTGCCTGCAAAGCACTTTATATATCCTTTTACTCAAGGCTAATCCTTTGAGCTTTACTTTCCTGGTTGATTGGTCAAAATTCTCTCCACCTAACGTGATTCTCCGACGTTAAAAACTCCTCCGAAGCACAAGGGAGAAAGCCTTTGGCAGAATGCGCTAAGCACCGCGCCGCAGGCCGCTCGCAAAATCAGTACTCGAAGCTTCAACTGGCAGATTTCGGAGCTCCCCATAACCTCCCAGTGTTAATACCTCCGCGAAGTAACTTCCCGCCGCCGCTTGCTTTCCGCAAACATTTCGGCGTCCCCTCTCCCCGTCCCCCTTCCCATTTCGCCGATGCAGTTCCCCCTCCCCATCGCCTTTCCAATCACCCGATCGCTCCTGCCAAACTTCTTCTCCTTCGCCTTCTCCCCCTTCACCCTTGTACCCCTTCTCCCCCTCCCTCCTCTCTCGGCCATTCTCGGACCCCGCCTGAGGATTCGTGATTGCAAGGCTGCCCCGAGGATCGCCTCGAGATCGGTTTGGGAGAGTGGGCCACGCAAGATGTTACACTGCCGGCTATCTTTTTTTTCAAGTCTTTCATTTGACTTCTTACTTGGATTCCGCGGTGAAAAATTATTCGGGGTACTCTTGGTGTCATATTTAGTGACAGCTCATTCTAGGCATTTGAGGTGTTTTACGCTCGCCTTAACCGCGCTTGTTACATGATCGAATAAGGAACGACAACAGCATTCCTTGCGAAACTGGAGCTCAAGCTTGCTAGCTAGCAAGAAGTCCAAGGATTTGAATTCTTGCTCGATCTTGAGCGATTCTTTGTGACTTTTATCGTGCATTGAAATTTCCAATTTCGGCTACATTAGGTAGGGAGATTGCTTGTGGAAATGAACAGCGATTAGCGTTTGACCCTAAGGGTTGGGGACATTTTTGTGGTGAGCTTACATGGAATTACTCTGTTTCTTTCCGACGGTCATAGGACCTTGGACGCCTGCAGGAATCTGGGCTAACTGTAGCTACCTTCTGAACAGTAGCCTACCACTAACTTCTCAAAGGAAAAATTCTAAAGCTGAACATTAAGGAACAATAAGGAAGTAATTCTGATATTTTCAATGCTTATGTTTTTGTGCAATTCTATTTATTTGATTTCCACAGATTTGGTTTGGCATAGGCGCTCGTTGATAAACCTTTTAAAGGATTTAATAATCACCACGGTGTAACTGTTAAGGAATACAACTCACCTACACTGAAACTCCATTCCCTATGATATGTTGACGGAAGAAGTAGGTGTTGAAAAATAACTTATAGAACTTTTCTCGTGAAATAAGTTTGGTTTAAACTCCTATCAATGGATAAATTGTGATTTTCGGCCACCATTCATAGCCTAAAATCAATCTCTATTCTCAATTGAATCAACATCTTTAAAATTCAATTTTAAAAATACCATAGTATACCATTATTTCTTGTAAACACCTGCTTTTAGTAGGATGTTTTTCCACTTTAATAGTTGCTTTCTTCAAAGATTTTCGTAAATGAATTCCTATAGTATAATGAAACGACCTCTATTTTTCGTAATTTACGTCATTTTTCCTAGATTATCCCAGAAAGAGATAACTGTCTCTTAAATGACGTAACTGTACTTGCGTCAGCGCTTCTCCCTTTTTAAAAGTTTGAAGGTATCTTTGCTGCAATGAGCCACGGTTGACATAATGATATCTCTACATGCAGATGGTAAATTCATTTACCTGAATCCCAGCATCTGAATAAGAGCTAGTCAAACCCAAAAATAGAAAAGGACTATTTCAGGAATGTAGTAAAATGAGGTTTATTTCAGTTTTTTCTGAAATACTGAGATAATTGTTTGAAGCCTTTGTTAAATTTATTTTTTAATTTTAGGAACAATTTATATTGGGAGTAAAAAACTTCGTCGCGGTGAAAGTCTATTGAGTATATTTCCCCTAGCATATGCTTGCTCCCACCCAATATTACAGTCATCCTGCTACGGCATCCATTTGTCGATTTTTATGCTTTACTATACCGATTGTTATATGGTGGTACTTTGACTCAATTCCTGCACATCAACCTTGTAAAAACTCGTTTTAAGACATACACCTCTAGCGCAAATTTAACTTAGACTTTTAAGAAAAAATTTAATGTGATTGCAACTCTAAGCTATTTTAGGAAGATAGGTAAGTAAGTCTCCCTAAGCAATGGGAATTTTATTGGGATCAGCCCATCTTGGTCTCAAGAGGAAGATTATCCAAATCAAGGGAAATGAATAACATAAATACAGCGTTTCATCACCAACAGTTGTTATGAGAGAAGTCGTAAATACTAATGAATACTTTTTACAAGACGCTCAAATACCATCTTTCTTCATTATAAAATAGTTAGAATTAAAACAAGCACTTGTTGTAGATACAAAACCATAGAATTTGCTCCTATCTTTAGGCGAGTTAAAACCGGATCAAAATTTTCCATAATTATTTCCAACTTTCTCCATTATTTCCTAAATCTGTTCGCACTATGTGCATATCTAGGCTTTATTTTATCTTATTTATTCTATTTCATTCCAACGAAAGGTTTAGTTGGCTGCTCCAGGACATTGGTTATTTTTCCAGTTCACTTACAGGGAAAATTAAATTGAACATTCAACAACTCAATTGATAGCCACGTCCTATCTGAAAGTCTGGATTTGGGTATAGGTACTCAATAACCCAAACATAAGAACTAGTCTCAGAATCTCACTGCAGAGCGTTTTGCTATTGCTGCATATCTATCGTAGGATATTCCAAAAAATAAGCGAATTCTAGAGCCGAGCATCTAAGAGATACTTTTATGCAGAGTGCTTTCAGAAAATTATCCTATATCAATGTGGAGTCAATGAATCAGAAAATGTATTAATTACAATGCTAATATTTTGATCTCAAAAATTTTAGGTGATCTTGACTCTTGAAATAGGTATGCTCCCTTTTTGAAAGATTCTGAGAGTATAGGTTCTGAATTGGATTCAAAAGGCACTCAAAGCTGTTTTTTTACTGGTTTTACAATTCATGCTCATGGGTTGCTCAATTTATGCTTTAGTGACGACTGCCCATCTATACTTTAATATCCAGGCATTATTAGTTGCGTTAGTGTAGTCATTGTTCTTCGACATACGAGCTTAGGTAACTAGATATTTTTATGAACAAAATCAACAGTGGCAAGTTCAGGGATTCAAATGAACATTTTTGCATCTTTCACAAACAATATCTTTCCCGTGCCCCTCCAAAAGAGTTCGGCCGAAAGTTAATCATCGCGGTGGGGAGCCGGAGGGCACCGTAATAACATCAGTGCATCCACCGGCTCCCTGATCCCGTTGTCCGGAATCCCCTGATGCACCAGCGGCGTATGCATCTCCAAAGCATGTTATTTTTCATTCATTGCTGTTTTTTGCGTTGCAATGAATGGCGTCTTTAGCTGTTCATTATAATAAAAATAGGCATCCTGAATTTAGCAATCATTTAATTTAATTTTTTTCCCTTGAAGTTGATGGGATTATACCGCCGCAAAAATCTTTAGAAGGTTCAATTTTAAAATTTTAAGAGATGAGAAATATTTTTAAAAAATACTATAGTGATATAAATTAATAGCCCCCTGTTACGCCGATTCTAGGGTTCAGGATTTCTAGCAATGAATATACATTTGGATTAATTCTCTATTGCTATTCTTTTCATTTTCGTGGGTTAGAATATTAGTATAATGCTTTTTCACCGGTTTTATTAACAAGTTTCTCTCATTTACTTATTTAGATGTGAGAAGCTATAAGGATAGTACTCTACTTCCATTTGTAATAAAAATTTCATTTTTTACAAAAAGGCAAAGTATACATTTCTTCCCGTTAAAATTATTTGGCCCCCTCCCTCTGAGCACATAAGCAGGTGGTACTTACATTGCTCTTCTATAGGCCGATTAAGTTATAGGGCTCCCCAAAACTGCCCGGCGTACGGGTTTCATTCCTTGGAAAATCAGCTGAATTGTATGGAAATAAAATATTCTACTACTATTTTTTGCTACATTTAATATTTCACCTTAGATAGCTTTGCTTACTAATTGATGTGCTTCGTAGATGAGACATAGGCTTAGTAAAAATAGTTGCATATTTATTTTTTAATTTTCTTCAAACATTTTTCTGAAAAAAACCCTGCAAACTATTGAAGTATATTTAACAGTATATTTTCCGTCAATACATTTGTTTGCCACATTTTAGTTTTATTAAATCAGCTTATCATGGATTGGTCAGTCGCAGGTTTGTTAGCAATCCTAAAACAGAATACTGATGGAACGTCTCATCTATGCATCGTAAACTTTGAATTAAAAGTGAAAATTTCATCTTATCGGCTAATTAATTCTAATGATAGTTTTATTTACCCAATCATAGCAATAATTAAGTGTGTTGTACAATTTCAAGAGTATTTGCATCAGTAGTTTGTATAAAAAAACCCGCCAGACTTAGATCTGAAGTCCAATTAAAGTCATCGTCATAGGTACTAGTGATATTAAAAGGAGGACGTAAAGCTTATTTAAATTCTAAGGCTGGGAAAGCATTTGCATTAATTCTTTTCAGAAATCAAAATAAACTAATTCTAAACTCCTTTGCGTAATATTAAATCATGGATAGAAAAACGAGCGTATGGTAGCACGTGTCGTTCGGCGTTGGCGTTCTCAATATGAGATGGAAGACGTGAAGACGGCAACTCGGCATCTTTGATGTAGATTGAGCTTGTGAGGGTGATGATCAGAAATGACCCAAAGCCGGAAGTCAACCAACCTGGTGGGCACCAAGGAGTAGTACGGTGGGTGGTGGTTGTTTGTAGGCAATTAGAAGTCGCCAATTTAGTAGACCTCCCTCTACGGTCACCGCTGCTCTCCTAATGCCTTCCTCACATCTCACCGACTTCATCTCCTCTACCACTCAGTGATAGACGTAAAACGATGAAGTCTCCTCAGCATTCCTCGTAGCCAAAGCCCCATGAACGTTTCTTGTACGTTACCGGCTCAAAACCGTCCTTGGCTTTCTTATGAAAACTGCCCTCTTAGCCCTGCAAGTTGTTTGAATTATCGATTGTTTATAAGGGTTTATAAAATAAATTTTGCTTGCTCTCAAAAATAATATATTGCAATCCAGATATGGTTGAGCAATAGTTCATCAGTAGATGAACCTGTTCGTTAAACATACAAATAGGCTATAAGCTTCATGGGGAGAAATACACGTGTGATTGGAACGTCCGGCTTCTGATTGGGTTCAAATTCAGATCATGCCTCTGCACAGCTTAAATTCTGCCCGGGGACAAGTTTTTTTTTCTAAAAACCACAGACAGTATAGGAGAAATAGGTACATATGTACTTATCCCAAAAGACGTAGTGAGCTATAAGAATATGTACTTATGCGACTGACCTCGGCAATGAGGAATGCAGTTTATCATGTGAAAAAAAAATCCTTATTAGTAAAGGTATAAGAGTTCATTCCATCTAGTGAGGACCGATTTACAAAGCTTCCTGCTGTCCATTGACTAGGGTATTTTACTTTGTACACATCCACTTTCCAGTACCGTTAATTACATTTTATCACTGATAAAAATTCTGAGTAAAGACGTGGAGAAAGTACTTGTGAGAGCAATGGTATGGAGTGTAGGGCTGTATGGTTAGCAAGGTCTTGGGCTCCGACTAAATAAATTTAAGGTTATGTGCGTAGCATGTAGAAAGATGTAGAGAGAATGAAACCATATTGAATTATATGATAGTGAAAAAAAGTAATTGAGAGGAAATTCCAGGAATCCAGGCAAGATTTATAGAGACTAGTCAAAGTTCAAAGAAAAACTGGTTAGCACACCTAACTGGCAATTGGGAGATCAGAGTTCAAATCCCGGTCAAGTCAAATGATTTTTTCATGACAAATTTCACACTCTTCGGTGTACATCTTTGCACCCGTGCGCGTGACTGCGTACCACATCATTTGTGCAATCGAAATGACTGGAAAATTGTTAAGAAATAGATCTCATTTTTCTGACTATACTCAATTACCGGCCACTTATTGTACTACATTTTCAGATATTTGCCATATTCCATGGGTAAGGTGCGGTTTTGTGCTCCAGAGGCTCCATTGCAAAATTTAGGCAATTTTGACGCTTATATCGCGTCAGATATTTAACGAAGTATAGTTCGTATTCTTTCTCAATTGTTAAAAAAAACTTCTCTCAATGATACTGAAACCGCTAAAAAATCTTTGGGGTTTGGAGGTGTTTACAGAATACGATGTGGAGCAAATAAGTCAAAAACTAGTACCTAACAAATATGTGTATTTAGTTACTTACCAAAATTGACATTCATAAAAATGAGGTGAAGCGTATTAACTATTGCTGTTTTTATTTCATGCTTCTAACAATTTCTAGAATTTTAAGGTTATGTTCGAAATTGAGAAGCTATGAAAAAAGTCTATTGGCATGAAGAGCTGTTTATGGACAAAAACTTCAAGAAATATTTTCTTCAAGAAATATTTCTATTTATCTATGATCCGACCACGGAGGAACAATTAAGGCAGGTTCTTCCCAATGAGCGACTGATATCAGTAAATACCTATGATAATGTTAAAAATATAGTATACATTTCCGATGGATTATTATTAATGCTAAAACCCAGTACTCAGTATTTTATTTGTAGTTGTAGTTAGGATTGCATTACATTTTCTTGCTACTTCAGGCATCTCGGAGTATGTTTCACCATTTGATTTATATCATTCAATGTTTTATTCAATATTTAAGAATAATCTCTGCGGACGTAACTCATCTAGCTAGTTAGCGATGTCTCCAACAATTGCTATAATTTATATAGCTTAAATTAGTTTCTATTAATCTTTAGTTAAGAGCTACTCTTGTTGTGATCCCTTTAGTCGTGTCTCTTTTCACATATATCAACAATCGTGAAACCTAATTTGATTCATCTGATTCTCACGTTATACTGTCATGAAATAGCTGGAGAAATTTCTCTTATTAGTCTCATTCGAATGTCTTATTAGTCTACTCATTCAAATTTTTCATATTTTATTAGAGGTAAAGACTCAAATATTTGAGCATTCTGAGACCAAATAATGATAAGATTTTTTGTCGTCTTTTCTAAACCATTTTACTTGGTTTAGCCGCATCCATCCATATTGCGACTATGTTGGTACAAACTTTATCTAGAACTTTAGTGAATTCTCGAGTATTCTTCATGAATAACGCTGCCTGAAACACATGATGATGCAAACAATACCTCGGAGCGTTTTTTTGGAGTTAAAATTTCCCTTTAAAAAAATACATTTATTAGTTATCCACGAGCTAGAAATTGTAATTAGGAATTCATCCATTATACTGTTGGAGATTTCATTAGATTATTTCTTTCTTTCTCTCACGTGCATCTTGTTCTTAAATACTCAGCACTTGAAGTTGCCGTTGAGGACCCGATAGCGTCGGGAAGGAGCCAGCTGCACTTGACCGGATTTGCGGCCTGCGGGCCCCCGAAGCGACATACAAGCCCTCTCCCCGCTGCTCATTCGTCTCTTTCCCGCATTCCTCCTTTTTCATTGCGAGCCCTTCGTCTGTCTCTCCCGGCGTCTGAAAGCGGTGACAGTAAAAGACACTTGGACGTCACTCTCACGATGCTCTCTTACGTCTTCTGTCCTTACATTTCGAGAGGGACGCGTGGTCCGCATGACGGATGTTTGCGGCGTAAATCTCTCTAGACATTTGGAAGGCACCTCGTTCGTCTGCGGGATGAGCAAAAGCATGACGTTATAAACAAATGATATCCTACAGCTAAAACTCAGTGATATTGTAAATTGCGGACGAGTATTCAAATTTAATAGGTTTTGGCACTCTAACAGAAAATATTTAGTGGAAATTTTGCGATGATTTGCAACGAAAAATTCACGGAATATGCTAAATAGCACCTGGAATATCATATGTGTCAGTTGTAACTAAAGAAAACGAAATGATATTTTCGCAGAGGTGCTTGAGTGTAGTTATAAAACAGCTGTTTGCACAGCATTTACTAGCCAAAAGTATTATCTGTGGTTGGTTGAAGGCTACTTATCCATCAAAAAGAAATAGATGCGTGATTGCCTCTTTAAATCAATCAAAGAAGCACTGTATTAAATGAAATATTTAGTTCAATTTTATTTGCACTTATTTGAATAGCATTAACTGACACGTTTATTTTAATGGGGTACAAATAGATTTCTAAAAGAATATCTTCCTAATTTAAGGACCGATACTTTTGAATAAGCTTGTCCCCTGAATTATTATTTCAGTAGTTCTATACAATAAATTTTAATTTGTAGGCTGCAATAATTTCATTTAATTATATTTAATGCACTAGATAATATATTGTTTTAATTAATTTCTGGTCTATAACTGGTTAATGGATTTTTTACTGGCCTGTGACGTTTAACTCGAGCATTGTCTTCACGACAGATGCTCTATTTGGCATGGAAAAGTCGTGCAGATTAGATTCTTTGACCTAGTGTGTGATTGGGAGAGAATTCACAAAGCTATTACTAGCTAAATTTTGTAGATGATCGGGCAAAACTAGAATTCATCATCTTCTAACTTTAAAATTCCATATCAAATGTCCACGATGAACGTGTGAGAGCCATTTATCTGCTGCTTAAAGACTAATTGATCTGCGATTCGTCAGATGTTTTATATTTTCATTGGTAAAGACCAAAATGACAAAGTACAATATTAGACATTAACATATCCTACATAGTATTTTTCGGATTTTCAAATAGGCCAGTGCCTGAGTGCCAGAACCTGATAATACTTCGGCTATTGTTAAATCAAAAACCTCTGTGAGTGCTTAAAAGGATCTGAATTTCCTCCATGTAATTCATTCATGGTGAAGGCTGAACTTTCCATTGCGTTTTTATTGAACATATGTATTCATAAGTACCGATTTATGATAGTTCTAAATTTAGCACACTCATTTTCTAACTTAAACTTTGAGTATTCACAAAAAAGTAATGTCTCACCAATGCATTGAAGGCTAAATATGGGTCTGCCTAACGAGCGAAGAGATTGCTTCAGCAATTAGGAGGTAAATCGAAAAAAACGGGTCATTGTGGATGACTCTTAATTAGAAATGGCTGGTAATTATAATATATCCTGTATATATGCTGCGTCAGCTTGTCGTGTATGGACGCAGCGCTAATGAATGCGAAATGTGCTTCTTGCGTATTTATTGCGAGCGTCTGGAGTTTGCCGAGCCAATTCTTTTGCGTCCATAAGGGTAATGCTCCAAAGGCCATTAGCAACCTTCAGCCAATAGGATGCGACGTGAAGCCACAAGGAATGCACCAAGCGAGGCATGAACTCGAACCGGCTAGACGAGGAGACGGGATGAATTCCAACCTCACTGCAAGTCCCTTAGGGTACGTGGTAAAAATAAGGCTTGTCTCGTCGGATCATATTCAGGCCAAACGAACAATGGATGCTTGATCATCTCCCTATAGAATAAAATCGGTGTGTCTAGGTGGCATAGTTATAATGGATTCCCAGCTCCTCATGACTCTCACGAAGCTTTCCATATTTAGAGGAATTGAGCATTAAAATGATTGGATATGTTTAAGAAAGCTGTAAAATTTATGGTGAATGATTGAAATTATAGACAAATAAAGGAGTTTTTTATTGGCAAAATCTGGAAATCTGTGACAGAATAACCATCATTTTATGGATTACATTGAAGTAACTATCATTCATTTTAATTTGACACATATTTAACACAATTCTCTGAAAGGTATGAGGATGGAGACTATGATAGCTTAGAAACATTTTTTCAAAAATAATATGGTGAAAACTTTATCCAACATTTTCGTAAATTGTACGTAGCTAAGAGCATTGATTCTCAGACACCTCCACACTACGTTATAGGATAACTCGGGTACAGTGAGGAAAATATCGTTCCGGACGCGTACTTCTTCTGATGTGAAAATTAGTTAAGAAAGGCGATAAATGAAAAATGAAAGATTTTAACTCATTAGGCAGAAATAAAATTGGAATCCTAATGAAGCACGATAAAGTTTTTTTTACTAATTATCCCTTTTTAAAGACAATTATTTAGCTAATGAAAAGCAGTTGATACGAATGAATGAATAAGGCAGTGAACTTTTGCCATTTTTTAAGTTACTCTGGTTGCACACTTGAAGGTATTTGAAAGAGATATTGTTTGTGTTTCTTTTATTATAATTATCAGGGATCTTGTTTTAGTGTCTCATAGACTCATTCCGGCTTTAGTCACGATTTTCTAGGAAGGATTCTGCCAAGAGTGATGGACGGAGAAGAATTAATTATTGCTACATTCTTCTGTTTGCATAGCACTGCGATTTTAAAAAATTCATTCCATTGGGAGTAGACAAATGAGAAATGTTTTAGTACTGTTCTCGACCCCTGTAGCAAGGTCATCATCGCAACAATTACTCCTTATCTTTACCTACGATTTGAACATACGTTAAAAACGCATCTTCTCTATCAGAGAATAACCTATCCGTAACGATAATTTACTATAGTGTCCTTTATATTTTTTAGCTTCTGTGGCATATTTTCGTTTTTAATATAAATTTGTTAAAAGTTGCAAATATTATCGGAGTAATCCAAGGGCCTGTAAATGTCTTCAGTATAAGTTCCAGCTTTTCAAGAGCCGTGTTTCTCCCAGTAACTTTTCCTGTTTTAAAGCATAAATAAAATCTTGAAGCAGATTTTACAGCAAATATTTGACCCAGTGCATTACTGTCTTGGCTATGCCAAAGTTTTTATAACATATAATGTCAAATTATTTAGAAACATCAGATACTTAAAACAACGTTTGCACTTTTATATACAGTTTTTGAGTATAGTATTTTTTTAGCAAAAGGTGGAGATTGCCAAAATATCCATTAAATCAGTTTTAGCCAGAATCTGAATTAAAAAATGTTGTGAAAGCATAGTGACAAATGTTTTATTTAGACTTTGGAGAATAATGGTATCTCATTCAAAACATTACCCCACTCAATCAATGCCTCAAAAATTTTCAAAAGTATAAAAAATCTGGAAGTAGACTATATATAACGCAAGTATAATTCGTTCATTCATATTTCAACATATAAAAATTGTAGTTACGCCCGATGAAATATTTTTCCATTACATTTTATTTCTCGAACATAGTGATATAGTTAACTGAACCTTTATCTCAATTACTTTTGTCATTTTACCATTCCAATTAATTTAGTATTTTAATGCAAAATGCCCTACACAACACCTAGGACATATTTGTCAAGATACTATTAGTTGTAGATAACGGCTTTGAAAATGAATTATATGATAGAAATTCACCCATTTCAGGTGTTTAGGCGCACAATCCTTGAGCTCACCATCACCATGTACTATCAGTCTACCATCCCTCTGTAAATTATGACATTACACCACTTCATATCGCACTTCATATTCCAGTGCCAATTGCTCATTCTACAATTTTTTCTCGAAATTCACCTTGCAATGCATTTGATAAACTTCATTGTCATTCTCTAAATCCTAGTGACGTATTCATGAATTGTTGCCATCACTATCCACATATGGAGGCCTTACTGATGGTCAGTCATCCTCATTTTTCATAACTCCTACTTATCAATTCCATTTTCTTTGAATATTTTCCTTTTTATGTTTCTCCTCCTAAGGAACTTAAATCCCAATATTCATTGTTATGGATGCCGCATGCATACATGTTCTTTATGTGTTTTTAATTCACAACAGTTTAATTTCGATGTGGATGTAATACACCATGGAATCTTATTTACTTAGTTCTCTCATCATTTTCCTCACAAGGTGATACTAGTCTGCTTAACTCGAACTGATGTATCTTTGGAGGACTAATAACAGCATAATCGTATTTTAAAAACTACAAAATCTGGAAGCAAAGTCAGCTCCTCATCCATTTCATCCTTGCCAGGTCTTGGTTTCTAATTTTACGTTCATCCCTCTAATCTACTGCTTTTACAATATTGTATTTAGTTTATCCCAGTACATGTAGCAATATTACTCAAAATTGAATTGGTCAAAGACAGCATTTAAAGACTGTTTCGCCACTCTTCCTATTTTTTCTAAGGAAAACCGGCTTCGCCCTCATCTTGATGATGACTCTTCGTTCATTCATTACAAATTTTTGATCATAGTGTACAACCATCACTCTCTTGTAGCTATTATTAACTAGCCCGAGCGCAACACTGTCTCATCCATTTAAATCAAAATCACCAAATATCTCTTCCTCCGTAGAAATTATTTTTTTATTACAGGATTCTTCGTCCATAGGACTATTTTCCGTTATTTCTTGAGGTAGTAGCTATTTAGTTGAATTTGTGTCTTCTTCTAAGTACGAAATATTTAGAGTGTACCTACGTCAGCAAAATCTTTCATCCACGATTACAGGCGTAATATCTTGAATCCCTACCGACTTTAAACAAATTATTTTTCAAGTGCTTTCATCATGTTTTCTTACCATCTTTCAGTTCTATCAAATAAAGTTGTTTCTTTCTAAAGTATTTTCCCTACATACTGGGGTCCCGTTCCGTGATTATTATGACTGCAAAATTAGGTATCAAAGTATCTCGAATCTTTGAATGTCGTCCGCTTGCTCTTAACTAATCATTCGCATTAAAATATCTTTTTTACTAAATGATTGGAAAATTAGATAGGGAAGCATGGAGGGCTGCAGTTTACCAGTCTTAGAATTTATCGTACAATGAATAAATTAAGATATGATCATGAAACAAATAATTTGAATGTACTAAATATATTTACATGGTCAGATAGCGAGCGCTGGTGGAAAAAATAAGCATTATAAAAGGAACATATCATATTACTTCAATAAATTGCTAATGCTAAATAGAATCGTCACCAACAATGCAGTACAGAGTCCAAATACGGTAGGAACATCTAAAGATCCCCTATAGCCTATCAGAATAGCAAACGCATTCGCTTAGCATTCCATGGGCCTAAACTCTCAAGAGTGTGCTCCTTTGATTTTTCGTGAAAGAAAAAAATAAACTGTAAATGTAAAAGTCACACATGATCGACTTCCGTGAGTGAAAGAATGAATATTGCCATGATTTTTTTTCCACGGTCGAGTCTTGCGTGTGTCCAGCGGGAATCGCAGCCGCTTCCTCCGGGAGAAGGAGATAGCGAGCGGCCCATCGGCTGGCCAGTGCAGCTGGCTATTGGACGTGCATCGTCCGACGTCCTCTCCCCCCAATCTCCTACCCCCACCCTCCCCACATCCCCCTCTTCCCTCCCCCAGGCCCCCCGTGCTGCATTTGATGCGTTCGGATCGTCCGCCCTGCCCCTCCTCCTCCTCCAGTTCATCCCCCTCTCCGCAACTACCCCCACCCTGACCCACCCACCCCCTCGCCCTCCCTCTTAAACCTTCGTCGTCACGCAAAACAAGAGAGCATAGGGCAGTTGAGGAGAAGCCACCGTGATACAGCATACTGGCCGCGTCCGTATGTGTGCAAGCGCCGGTGTTTGCATGGGCTTGAGCGCGTGAGTGTGTGTTGGCAGCTCCTTGAGTCTCTTCCTCGGGGTAGTAGTTCCTTCCCTTCCCCCCTCACGCCTTCCGAAGGCGAAACTCCCTTCCAGTGTGGAAATGTAGCGAGTTGGGTGGGGAGAATTTAAATTTAAAAAAAATAATGGGGAGACTCAAGAAATCCGGCGAGCGTAATAAATAAATGTGATAGGACTTTGCAAGGGAGGGGAGCCGTACTATGCGACTGCAAGGCAATAAGGCGCATTCATTTTTATCCGCTACCGTGTCCTTTTTTTTATTTATCACTAGCGTGGAAATGCACAGTGCAATGCATCGAACGACTACGTCTCGCTTCATTTTTATTTCTATTTATTTTATTTATCCTGCACCGTTGTTTTATTATCCTTTTCCATTTTTCCTCTCCTACTCTCTCCCCCCCCCCTCGGGCAATATCCGGCGCAAATAAAAAAAACAGACGCGCATCTAGGAACTCCTATCGCCCTCCGATTTTTTTTTGTTTTAATGCTCGGCCGATTCTTTGTTGTTTTTTTCGTTCGCCGGGACAGAGCGCGCCACGGTTCGTTTGCTGCGATGACTTAAATGGATTCTATCAACGGCCTTTACCGCGATAAATAAATCCATAGTTAATTTAAAAATGCATGGCATTCATTTTCGTCGTCAGAAAAAGTTCCATCGATCAAAAAGGGAAAAAATGCTCGGTGCATCAATATTTTTGTGTGCACTCCCGTCCTCGGTGCTCAGATCCGCTCTGTAGTAAATTCTTTGCTGCCTCTGCCGCCGCCGCCGCGTATAGCCCGGGTGGACATGTCCAGTGCTTTCACGAGGCGCGGACTCGTCACCAGAGGGAATTTTTTCGAGGGCTTTTGTTTAACGATATAGATGGGAACCTCCCAAAGTGACCGACGGCACATAAATTTTGTTTCCCCCCCTCCCCCGTCGTGAATATGCCCCTATTCACGGCTTGAGCGGGGACTGAGGCATAATCAAAGAAAATGTTTTAGCTGACCGTCATGGATATATTTTTGAAAGCTTTCAAAGAGCGGATTTTATGAGAAAAAATGTAATAATTCTACGATTTCACTACGATCGCTTTGCTCCAGCGAAGTTTTTGATCTGGATGAATAATATAGCTCCGCATTAAACGGAATATTTTTATGTTTATAAGAGCTACCTTTCCAATTCATAAATAAATACTTTTAAAAGTTAGTCGTGGGGCAATAAACCAAGGAAGTTACTGCAGTTTTGACAAGTTATGTCCTTATCAGTACTTACACATGGTTTGTTTTTCAACGTCTCTCCCATCCATTTCTTGCTAATGACTTCTTCCAAATAACATAATTAATTTTTGATGGGAAATACAATTTAGTTTTAATAACGTCCTATCATGCTGTTACTTCCTATTGTTCTCAATTTGGTGGAATTCCTAAAGGCATTTATGACTTATTTTTTCCTTCCCTTTCCGTCAGTAGTATGGCATATTTTATACCGTTCTAAAAGAAATTTCTCAGTTAATACGTCACAGATATCCATTTAATCGTCAAATATATATTTTTATCGGTTTTATTCACTAAAAGATTTGACTTTAGAGGATATACGAATAAATGTCGTCCACAAATCAGTAGATACATGTGAAATCGGTGATTTGGCCCACAAGAAGGAGGATATGGGATCGTTCCGAAACCTTAAGATCAAAAAAGGAAGAGAGCATTGGCCACTCGATTTAGTCAGTGGTTTTGAGCCCGAGTTCAAATTCGCGCTAGTAAAAATGGCAAACGGGTGCAGCATATGTAAATGCGAAATCTATCGAGGAATTATTGATTGAGTTATGGCTTCCCATCTGGATAACCTGTTTTTTTTGCAACCAACATTTCGCACATGGCCTCTTTCGGCCGACTATGCCGTGTGTGGTGAAAGGGAGAGGCGGGCGATCGTGAGGGGCCACCGCTTCGACTCCCAGCGGGCCCGGCCCGAACATTCAACCCGTTTTCGGACGGAGGGAGAGACGTGAGAGCAGGGTGGGAGAAGTGGACCCGGACCCAGACCGGAATGGTGTCCGGGAGTTTTTCAATTGTCAAAATGGTCAGCGGTTCGAAACCCGGTCGTCGCCGATTTTGATATTTCTCCTGCTCCAATTTATTTTTTTCGCAAACGCGTTTTGGGTTGGTCAGGCCGGTCGGGTCGTCCCACAGTGCTCGTCGGTCTCTCCGACGATAATTCCACCCCGCCGCAGTGGTCAATGTGGTAATGAGCGGGCATTTTTCTGGGGTTTCGAAAGCGACGGGATGTGTAAAAAGACGAGGGCGAAGGGATGGACGGAGTATTATCGTCCCCAAACCTTTCGCTCGCCCTCGGATCGTATTCTCGTACTTTTTTTCACTCCCCTCGCCCACTCATCTGTCCCACCCTCTTGCCCGACCACCTTCACCGCCCGTCTCCGTGGGGCCCACCGGGAGGGTCTGGTCACCAATTTCAAATCGAGCCGATATTCGCCCGTTCGAATCCCGATACCCGCGGCTTGAACGCAATCTGTGCCAAATTGGGCATTTCACCCACGCCCCGTATTGATAAAAAAAGAATAAAATTTTCGGGAGAGAGAGTTGGGGTTGGAAATGAAAAAAGGGAGATATTCCGGGAAAACTAATATTTATGTCCGCCCCATCCCCATCTCGCGGTCCGTCTAGGCAGAAAAAATTCCGTCCGTCTCTCTCCACCTCGCCCACTTTCTCGCCCTCCGCCTCCTCATCACCCCTCCCCCAAACGCGCCACCGTCGGTGAAAAACGTAGGGCAGCAAAATGTTATTGGCCGGCAATGGGACATTTTTCTAATCCAGGGGAACGTTCAGCTTATTTTTTTTATTCGCACTCGAGGTGGAGGGAGGGGGCAGTTAGTTGGTGATGCATTCGGCATGCACGAAAGTCGACCGTCTGAGGGGGCAGAGGGGGATGGGGCGGAGGAGAGTGGCCGGGAGTGGCAAACCCAGTGGGGGCCTCACGCGTGAAAAGCGTGCGGGGAAGGGGGTCTGAGTCACTCACTCTATATATCCGGTGAGCCCCCACTCCCCTCCATCCCACCCCACCCTAACCTCACTTCACTTTCACCCCGCACGGAACATCACTGGATTCGTTCTGCTGTTGGGGCGGCGAGGAGGGTGGGCCGAGGGTTCGAACCCCGGGAGGGAGGGGGCGCAGCGAGGAGTCTCTTCCGTGAAGGGTCTCTCTGGGTTTGATGGGGTGAGTCTTTCTGGGCCTCCGCACCCCCTTTTTCCCGGCGACCCTCGGTCCGCTAAGGGAGTTGCATTCTACTTCCCCTTCCCTTCCTCCCCTCGATCCAAGCCATCACCCCCATTCCCCAGTGGGCACCCCATGGTGGCGGTGCCGGGTTCGATGGTGGACCGGCTGAACGAGGGAGAAAGCGAAGCACAGGGCTGAGAGAATTCGGGCGAGCAAGAGACGGTGGTGGACGATATGTGCGAAGCACAGACTATGTAGATAATCGTGTACGTTAAAAAAATAGGATGTAAGCAATCATCTGCTGTTACCATCCTCGGCCCTATTTTGAGACTAAATATCGGCCGATAAAATTAAAGAATATAATCGAGGTACAAAAAGGTGAGACGAAAATCGGATATCACGAAATTACTTAGGAAAAAACTCGATCGTCAGCTTTTCAGAAACTACACCAAAAAAATTAATTTTCAGTGACAATTATAATAAGATCCCAAAATTGTAACCGTGGGGGGAAATAGAGCACCTTAACGCCTCTTTAAATTTATAAATCAACCTCATGGAAGAAAACTGTCGTAATGAAAGAAAACTATGATGATCTTCGACGTAAATATGTTAATTCCTACTGGCCGTAAAAAGAAGAGTTACTAAAAAGAAAAAAATGGATATCTTAGGTTAGTTGAGTGCTGTTATAGGTTTTTGGACCACAGGTTAATTTTGTGATGCTAATATTAGGGCATAATGTGGATGCTGCAGATTGTATGCAACACGCAAGGAAAGTCGTTTCGTTCCCAATAAGCTCTATTCAAGAGCAGGGTATGAGGCACACTTCAAAGAATTTACGGAATTTTCGGATAGTGAAAAATGATGAGGGAAACGCGAGGGAACGAGGGAATAAATAAATAGAATGTGACAAAATGAAAACCTTCAAAGACTGAAATACTTAAAAAGGAGCAAGGGAAATGGGCCGGGGGATTTGAGAAAGTGAATTCAGGGTTGGTAAATCTTTAAACTGGTCCATACGAGCAGATCAGAGATCGGGGTCGCCAAGACGACCGGTGGGCTATGTGACGCTTGGCTGCGGCCGTGCAGGTGACTCTCAGATAAAAACGGAAAAAGCGAACGTGGGATATTAAAAACAAACGCACCCACACACATGTACACACTCACAAACATTCTGGCAAACAGGCCGAACGCGAAATAACTCGATAGGGAATTCAGAGGCGCCAAGAGGAGATGGAGGGAGGTGTATGCATGCCGGAAAAACGGAATAACATGACGCGGGCATCCTGGAAAAAATAACATCCCACTCGGATATATTCACATACACATGGACACACACGCACACTCTCCGAGGCGACCTCTCACGGGCACGGACGCGCCAAATCCCACATGCGGATCCCCCTCTGGACCACACGGGCTGTTTTTTCATCTCCAGCATCCTCCTCCTCCTCCTCCTGCTGTATCTCGTCCGATCCATCTCTCCCCCTCCTCGACCGCCGCTGCAATAATTGCGATATTCCCTCTCCCCACCCTCTTCTCCTCTCCTCCCCACCCCACCCCCTCTCACACAAATCCACAGTGTCCTCCTCCCTCCCCCCTCGTCACCTCTCTCTCCTCCTTCTCTCTATTTCACTCTTTCCAATCCACAATATGAAACTGCGACGCGCGATGCACGGCCTGCACCCACCCACATACCACCACCAGCCATTTTGATAAACTGTCCCCTTTCCCCACAACCCACACAATTATTGCTTATTCCACACCACCCCCACCTCCTCCTCCTCTCACATTTTTGGCGCGTTGCGTCGATGATGTGTCCCGGCTTCGAGCCCCGGGGGCACACGGACGCAGTGTTTTAGGGGGTGGGAGAAAGAGGGGGGGAGGACCGGTTGTAGTCATGGTGAGTGGACGGGGGTTGAGGGGTGACGCGGTTGAATCCGCTTTCCCCCATCTCCTTCCCCCTCGCCTTTGCCCCCGAAGATCTCCCCTCTGTGTGGGGTCGGCGTGAAGCATTTGGCTGCCATACCGTGAGGGAGTTTTTTCTCGTGCGAAAAAAACTAGTGTCCGGCGAATTTTATGCACGTCCTATGCTCACATCTCTATTGCAATCGCATACCTTTCGTGGCCTACCAACAATGTCACGGGTTCTGAAATTTCCTCGCGATGAGGTGCTAACCAAACCTGACACATTTTTTGAGAGCCATAAAAAATGTGCAAAATTCTGAATCCTCTCTAAATTGGAGTGGCACTGAAATAAAATTCTCCTATTATTCTACTGTTGAAACGTTTTTTCACTTCACCACATAATGTTTTTAATAATATCCCATCGGCATCCTGCAATAGGAGTGAATATAAAAACGTAAATGAATTGCTATTTTTAAGCAGCTTGCGGACAAAAAACATTGTTATTTCCAATTTGAGAACACGTTTAATTTGAGAATTGGTATGAATACGATGTTCTAAGACTCGATTTGAAGGAAATATGCAGCTGAATACGATGGTATCGGGATGAAGGATCACCGCATTCGTCGGAAGGCACACCAACATATTTTTAAGATGTTGCTTCGATCCCTACCTAAAAAGCAGTCAGTGCGAGTAGTCCGAGCTGAACGCTAAGCCACTCAACGCGCTAAATTCGGACGTTCGAGGATGGTGGAGAATATTATTTCCTCTTGCCTCCTTTGGCTTCCCCGAAAGACTTGTTGCCAAATGTACAGGAGTCAGTCACGCCGATGCGATTGAGTGGCAACAACCAGTTTTGAACCCAGGACCATGTGATCAATAGTCGAACCCCTGTACCCGATTGCTATACCTTAATATCTTGCACGCGAGACTGCTGTACAGCGGCCTAACTTTTTAGACTTGAGATCCCTTCAGCTAACCATCACCCAAGATTGTTCCAAATATTTGGATCCTTCGGCTAACCATTAACCAAGACTGTTTCCCAAATATATGGATCCGGTTCGGTATGCGAATAAGTTTATCATAAAATCTCCATTCATCGACTTATACGCGTCCCTCTAATACTCTGAACACATACCACTAAGGGTAAATGAACCCTAGGTTGGGATCCAGTGGTTTAGAACGGGATGAGTGGCCTAGTTTGCCTATCCCAACATTCGTCAATGACTTCAGGTCACTCACTGTTAGTCTGTGTGGACCGCAGAGAAATTGGCAGGAGTTACCGTAACACGTGTGTTACCACCGGTCTGTGAATCTGACGAAAGCGCAGTAAACCCTTGTCCACTCTTGTCCCACCCCTGCCCCTCCTCGAATTTTCGCGAACTCGTTTGGCACCCTCTTTGGCAAAGAGCATCCGTGTCCCCGGCGATCGACGACTGCCCCCTCTCCTCCCTACCTGCCTGCATCCACCCCTCCTCCTCTGCCTCATCCTCCTCTCCCCTTTCTCCCCTCCCCCCAACCCCTCCCCACCTTCTCTTTTTTTTATTCACGTTTTTCACTCTTTAGCATTCGCATGCCTACGGGTATTACGCGTGGATGCATTTGTGCGTGCACTTTCGGTTATCGATGTGTCATCGTCCACCATGCATGTGTGCGTGAGTCCGATTCTTTTATTTTTCATCTCTCCCCGTGACCGGTGTCCAAAAGAGGATCCGCGACAAAAATATATATGCCCGTCAATATAGCAATGCATATGTGCATATGCGTTTGAGTGTATACCCATGGATACTTTTTGACCGTTGAACTTTCGGCGAATCCACCAAGTGATATGAGAAGGGGAAATATGGCAGTGGGGGATTTCTTTGGCCTGCGTTGTCCTTTGTCCTCATCAAGATTGACTCCAAGCCGGGGTTACAAACTGGAAATCGGAGCTTACATGTTCACGTGAATCACGAATTCTTACAAGGTCACCTCTCCCAATTATAAATTTTTAAGTGTGCAAGAATATGCTTCTCAGCCTAAGCCTTCGTTTCTACTGGCAGAAGTCTTTTGATCCACAGAACTCGTTAGAGGTCTTTATCATCCCCTCACTCCCCATCCCCATTGTAATTCTAGTCTTTTCGGAAGAAAAACAAATATTTGCACCCTCTGAAACCCTTTTCTAAAAAACTATAAGTTAAATCGCCCGTATCGGCAATATAAAATATTCTCGGTATATTATTCCTTCCATGTTTGCCATAGGAAAAATTGACCATAACAATGCTCCTCGTACTTAGTGTTTATCACTCAAATACCTCAAAAGATGAGTAGCAATAGTCACTCTTCTGCAGACGAGTAATTATCTCGCGAATATCAGCTTTACGTGTGTACCGTCCGCCCTCGAGTAAGACCCTCATCGCACGTTTTACAAAGAAAACCGCGCACAAATATTTTTCTTCGCGTTGTGATTTTAATGGTAATGAGAGAGGATGTAATGAATATTTAGCTTATATTAATTGTATTCTCCCTTAAGATAGATGAAAATCTGCAAGTTGTAAGCAGAAAAAAGTTAAACTTACGGAACCACCTGCGTCTTCTTTGGCTCCAGCTAATAGAGGATAAATATTAGTCCCCGACATGAATAGCCATTGCGGAGAAAGAGCTTGTGTTTTTTTTCTCATGATAAGAGTATTGTATTGCGTCAGGCCGAGCAACTAGACTGATTTTGCCGTCCAAAGAAAATGACAGACGCTCGCTCCCTTACCTTGGAGGGTTGTTTTTTTTCAAATTTGGCTCCCAGAGTGCATCACGCCAGTTCCTCGTGACTTTCCAAAAGTTTTATCGCGGCCCGCGCGGGCGTTCCCGGAAATAGTGCCACTCTTGCTTAGTGCTCCTCTTCTGAGCCCTTTCAAAGTCCCGCGCCGCGGTGAGTATTTCCGATCTCCCGAACCACTGCATCTCATCACCGTCATTTGCTCCTGCGCCATGGCCTCCAGCGGGAGGGAAGGGGGGAAGTGGGTGGGCGGGAGGTGGCAATTTGACGCCGCGATCGCGGAAACTTGGTTTTCGGAGGGGAGGGCGATGGAAGGGGTGTGAGGAGGGGAGGTATGGGGGGGTGGGGTCGCGGAGCACGTGGGCTCTCCACAAACGTCCTAGTCACAGAGAGTTTGCCGCCTTTTGAATGGACACTCACTCCTCATTACGAGAGGAAGAATCGATATCCTTATCGCACAGCACAGTTTGGTCGACTTGGAAAACCTTTGCGTGCAAATCGAGTAAATTGGAGAAAGTACAAAAATAATTTCGTCAACTTTGACCTGGGAGAGGCATCGAAGCCAGAAGCCAGGTCTAAAGGAATAGAATTGACCTGAGGCTCATCATCTTTCCTTAGTCCTAGGAGTTGTCTTGGAAAGTCATTTGCTTTCCATAAAAAGACGGTTTTCATACACGATCCTCTGCTATCCTAAAAATGATTTCCCCATAAATGCAGATTTTATCACATTACCGGTCAAGTTTAAATGTCTCACTTCTAAATGAGATGCGGGAAGGTGATGATAAATAAGTTGCCCGGAAGAAGAGAAGCCATTTGAGCGTCTTTTCCGTCTGAGGCCGAGGGAATCGCGCCGCTCAGAGCACCGACCTGCCGCTTGCTTCTTCTTTGGTGCTCCCATTGATTTTTTCAACCGCAGAGCGGAGTCGGACTGCAGAAAAAATACCGCGCGTCTCTCCTCCCCTCCCCCCCCCCCAACTCCCACCCTCCCACCCTCCCCCAGCCAACCCCTCCCACCGCGCTGCAATTCGCTCGTGATTCATTTTTTTGCCACGAATATCCTCTCGCACGTCCAGCCTAAAAAATTCACAAGGCGAGGCTTAAGTTGGATGGGCTCTGCGTTGGATTTTCCAGGTTTATCGATCGTCTTTTTCTTTCTCGTCGCTTCTTCCGGTCGCCTATCCACTAATAGATGAAAATGGAGGTGTTGGTAGAGGAGCCAACGATTTTTCTACTTTTTTCCTCATCATGTCCTCGTAGATGAACCGCCACCATAATAATGAATTTTATGTCACTCATTGAGATCAACGAATAGACGATCAGGTCGACGAATAGATAACGACACGAGGGAAGGTTGAGTGAAGTAGGCAAAGCATTTTTGTCAGTGCGACAGCAGTGGAGAGTAGATTGCCACAGTAAGAAAGGCGGAGGTCCCTCGCTTTATTTCAGAGCGGCGAGGGTCGTCGAAAGCTTTGTGGATGCGAAAAAGTATCGATCATAAAAACTGGCAGAGGCAACGTGCATGCTGTGAGCGTGATACGAACACCGAAGCGGTTGGGGTGCATGGCAGTGCCGAGCAGGGTAGCGTAGCGTAGAGGGGGATCGAAGGGGTGTCAGGGGGGGAGGAGAGGATGATGGGAAGGAGGAGGAGTGCACGTGAAGGGAGTGAAGAGGGCTGGGATGGGGCTGAGGGCTGCATCTGTCCCATGCACGCATGCGACGTCGAGTCGAGGCGAAGGAAGTCGAGTTGCAAAGGAGTCTGGTGGCGAAACTCGGCAATCTGAAATGAAAAGGCGATTGCGGACGAGATGGCCAAAGAGGAAGCGAGTGTCCATCCCTTATTCGCCTGCCGCCAAAGAGGGCCAGGGTTGAAGAGCGAGCTTCATCGCGTAATATATTACATACCCGTAGTTGTACCTTAAGAACGCTGTTACTCAAGGCGTTTAGTCTATGTTACTCAAGTAAGAACTGAGTAGCTACTTCCCCAATCTCCTTCATTCACCTACGTAGTCAGATGTTAGATACCCGCAGTAGCGAGTGAAATTAGCGATCGTTTGTCAACTTTGAGATCATTACTCCCAAGTGTAACCATAGATTTTATTTTTGGTTCCTGTGTTTTACTGTATGCTTCAGCTCACTTTGTTTTTTTTTATTTCAAAGACTGCAAGAGGTTTACCATCTCGTTAAAAAACAATTTTTCAAAATGATGCGGGCTAAAAGTCGGTAAAAGTAGCTTAGACCTACGTTGCAGGAATATACGTATTGAGAATTCATATGTATGAAGCATGTGATAGAAAATTGGCGACTAGTTAAAATTGGGAGCTATACAGCAATTACTTGTAACTTACTTAACCCTAAAGACTTTGGCTATTTCCGGAAGATGAGCCGGGTGTAATTGGAGTATATGATTCATTTTTAGAATGTTGCAAATGCGTAACATAAATCATCCCAATCCATAAAGTATAATCCCCGATTCTTTTAGTTTTATGAGACATGCATAATTTCAGATTTTTAATCATATCTTTGGCCATTTTCATGACGGTAATGAGTATTAAAATATGTACTTACCACATTAATACTCAGTTTCATAGAACCTTTCTCTCTCCTTTGGATAGCAACTCTACTGCTATGTAGAATCTTTTCCACCCCACCGCTACTAGTATTCTAGGTTTCGATCACACACAAGGAGTTTTAAAAATAATTATCCAATGAGTCCTCACATGATGAACAGCCAAATCCAAGACATATGTGGTTAACAGTTAGAAACTCGTCCAGCCTTAAGACTTATATTCGGCAGTGTAGTGAGATAGTTCAAAGCACTAGGTGTGGTGTTTACACGCTCAATTTGAAATTATTTTCAAGGACTCCTGTTCCTGCACATGAAGTCTGCCATCCTTCCATCTACTCTCCAGTGATATTTTCCGCTTACATTTTTTTTAAATTCCATTGCAGGATGAAAGCATTCACATAACCAGGTGAAGCTGTCTCTTGATTTGATTTTAAAAAAAAATATTATTTTCCTTCGACAAGCTCACGACAATACTAATACTGTAGTGCCTATCAGAATCGGAGAGGGTTCCATCTTCCAATATTCAAAAAGTTGTGAAAAATGGTTACAAGAGGTTATAATCATAACTTTTTTGTCTATATCACATGATAAAAAATTTTTATGAAACATGATGTAAGAATAATAATTGTGCTAGCTTCATTAAACTCCTTAATGCATAGTATAACAAGCGCATGGACAGCATAGTCCCATTTTATATCCTATTAATTATTTTAATAGTACTCGTAGCTTCCTATTACAGGGTGTTTTTAATAATAATAAATACTTAGTAATGAAGTTTTTTAATTAGTGTTGATTTATATGTCAACTTCGACTGCCGAAATAGGATTACTATAAGGATATGTTTGATCGGTGTGAAAAAGAAGCTCTGCCACTACGATAAGTAAAAATCTGTTCCTCATTTAGGTTACACCCCATCTGATGCATAAGGCTTTGACTTCGTGGAAGAAAAACACACCGAAATCCCGCAAGCTTGAACTGCGCACTGCTCAGGAGCAATTGTGCCCAAGCGTGGAACTTTGAGGGATTCTCGAAAAAAACGTTGCACCCCTGCCACACATAGGTGGTAATCTAGAGCGCGAACAGGCTTTTGTGACAAGCTAATTATCACAGCGTGCGCTCGTAAGTGGATGATGATCAGGAGAGCGGACCAGTTCGCGGGCAGAGTGCGAGATCGTCAGGGGCGGCGTTGTCGGGTGTTCGCTGTAACGTTCGAAGGGCTTTTCCTTCGAGGCCGTCGGAAACAAAAATTAGGGTATGGGGTGGTGTTGGGCTGGGAAAGAGAGGGGGGAGGGATGCAGGGGAGAAGGTGGGGGGAGGGGAAGAGAGGAAGTACAGGAGGGGGAGGGTTGCCGATATTAAAAAATACGCGAAGGCGTTTCGGCGAATTGCATTGATTTTTCTCAATCCAGCCTTTATATTTCCCCGCACCCCCCCTTTATATTCCCACCGAAGCGCAGCGCACAATTCGTGACGATATATATTCATTTTTTTCGACTCTTTATTCATTTTTTTCTGCAGGAGATGGGTGGAGAGGGTGTTTTGGGGCTCACGTTGGGAGGGAGGCGTGCTTGGTCGGGGGACGGGAGTAGAGGGGTAGGACGACGCTGCTTTGACGTTGAATAACGAGCGTCGGTGATGGGGGGTCGGAGGAGGATGGCGACGGGAGAAGGGTATGGAGCGGGATTCGAACCGGGGAGAGCAAACACGGGGCTTGACTTGGAGTATTCCGGGCGTCACGAGCACACGTGCTCGACACCCCTGTTCTCCTTTCCCTCGAGTAAGGGGGGTCCATCCGGGGTGTGCACTCACGGCGTCGAGTCCGGTTTGGTCAGATATTCCTCGAGTTTTAACATCCCTGAAACTTTTAAACAATACACAAAACACTTTCATTTTGGCCTTATAATCCATTAGTTCATCACGTTTGAAGTACACAGTGTGACAGGTAGGAAGAGTAATGAACACTCTCCAGTATCCAGCCAAAAGAAGTTAGTGAAGTCTTGAAATCATTGAATTCAATAATAATTTAGTCCGCTTATTTTTTAATTCTGATTCTTTTTAACCGTTCCAAGGTCCAAATACGAATCTAATGCATGATTTTTCAAGTAAACAACCCTGTCATATTTTTTTATTGAATTAACTTCGTTTGAAATTACAAAAAACAATATTTTTATTCGAAATTATCTGGTAATGCTTAAAAATGACTTATCTCATATTTTATCGTACCAATAACTTGATAGTCATGCAACACAATTACCCCAATGACATTAAAGTGATAATATTTATTATTATGGCTAATTGTAGAATGTTTTATGGCTTAATAGCAGCTGATAAAATGTATTTAAATTCGTTTCTTAAGGAGGGGTCAATTCATTTTCTTGAACATATTGAGTAAACCTTTTCATTTGATACAGATTTTAGGTGAAGCAATGAATGCATTGCAAAAAATATGGCATAAATATAGACACAAAATCCCGACATCCAGCATAATTAGATGAAACTGAGGTAACGGAAGCTATAGTTCTAAAAGTTTGAAAAAATAAATGGCATACAATGAAATCAATCTTTTATATAGGCTTAGTTTTGAAATTGCATAATAATATTGAATATGCTGGTTCAAAACTTGCGAGACGTAGTTTTCCACGGTGGCATGCGTGAGCACCAAGTCCACTCTGGTCTTTCACATGCTGCCCGAAATCCTCAATCCGGTTAACTCATGGCATAAACATGGGAGAGCCAACCTGATAGCAATAATGGCTTTGTGAAAAAAATAAAAATTCTATGAAAAAAGAAGCCACCTCCTTGGGAGTAATCATTGATTGAATAAGTGACTGTGAATTTTGGTAAGGAATTTGATTGCACTTGCTCGTCATTATAGATTTAGATTTCCTGATTGCAGTGCGTATTTCATTAAACCAAGCTAATTTATACTAAGTTATTACTCTAATACCATCTCTTCCCAGTCACGGAATTTATATATCACTAAAGGCAGATAAGAACATTATATTCACAGCATTGCTCTTGTTCTAAATACCCATCTGCAATTATCAGCAAAAAGTGAAAGACACATTTGCATTCTACTCGAGGGAAAGTAGTAGGTATTCGAAAATTTGAATTTTTTTTTTGAAATTTTAACCGAATACCGTTAAATCTAAAAGTTGTTAGTTGAGAGTTCAGATACTTAAAAATAGAAAATAAGATTTTGTTGTTCAAAAAACCAATCCCTCATCGTTTTCTATATTTATTGACAAGATTTATGGCAGTATTTCCTTTTGTAAATTGGAATATCAATTATAAGGCCTTCTATGCAATTTTATATGCATATTTTTTACGTCAGAAGAAATAACCCAAAGCATGTATCTAATATTAAATCAAATTGAAGTAAATAACAGCAGGAACTTACCAATTATGCTCGGATTTTCCCTTACTTTTGCTACAGTTATAATAATCCTAATAATTCACCAAACCAACTCCTAAAAAAAGTGAGCATCTTTCCGGTATTTTGATAAAATTCTTGTATGTACATATATATTGGAAAACTGCATCAATGCTCTTGGGATTGAACATGGCGTTATCTACCTGCCTGTGCAGGACTCTGCGTGTTCTTGCCTTTGCGATTCGAACAAACCGGATTTTGGCGAACTTGAACTGTTGGATTCGCAAGGAGCTATGAGCTCCAGGGCTACACTCCATACAGCAACGCATGAGTTGTACTCTCTCTCTCTCAGTGGGAAGTATGCAATCTCTGCAGGAAAAGGACATGGAAATACATTTAGGTAATATCTGTGATTACTTCTTGGCCACCACTATGCGTAAAGAGTGAATGCGACTCATTGTGGAGTAAATCGTGACTGGGCAATCGTAAGTTCGTGACGGACAGCTTTCAAGGCTGATTAAAAATTACCGTCAAGAATAAACTTGCTGTAATCATAAATTATAATACAATTTAGATTAATATTATCAGATGTACACCCGTGGAGTGTAATCAGCCAAAGAATATAAAATTATCTTCCAAATATTCCATTGTAAATGCATTTGATAAAGTAAATAAAAGTTTATCATGTTCTGCATCTGCTATGTTATAAGGTATATTTACCAAATATATTTACATGAGTACAAATTAATATATTACTCGCAAGTCAACAAAGTAATTTACACCTCCCGTAAGGTGTTCTGGAAACTAAAGCTCATGCATCCTCCAAAAAACTAAGTTCCCTCGTTCTCTGAATCCAATTATGATCCGAGCCAGTCAGCATCGTGTTGGAGCGGGATTGTGAACCGCTTAACCTCTAGGAAGTGGTATTACGCCCTAAGCCCGGTGTGGAGACGGAAACACTTTTATTCGATTTGGGATTCCGAAGAAAACAACAAAGAGTGATGGATGGTGAGATGGCAAAGAAATCATAAATAACGCTTAACTGCCTTCAACATGATTCCTTTTATAGACAGGATATTTTAGAAATGTTAGTTTGCAAAAATCAAAAATCAATTCACTTTCTTAAATTCGGAAATATATCTAATGATGCATCCTGAAGGCATAAAAGGAGACTCTCTCCTTTGAAGTGAACACATTTTACACAGACGAGAAACTCAAGCATTGTAGTCCGATATTTTAATCATGCACCATTTATGGTTTAAAGGAATAAATAAGGCATCTGGTTAAAACAAAGAAGCCCTTTGGTACTTTTTTATGTCGTTAAATCATATATTCCTCATTTAAGAGCGTAATAAGAGAGAAATTATTTATCAGTGAGCCCGTTATGCAGGTTTCCGTAAAGGAATCCGAACAAGTACACGTTGTGTGTGGCGTTACTTAGCAAGTAAGACAAATCAGTTAAAAACCATCAGGCCGAAAAGGCTGACATACAGTAGGAGCTATATTTCGATAATTTTCTGTAGATTGACCTCTTGGAAAGTTACCTTAAATGTCTAAATGTTTTCTTTTTAATGAAATGCAATTAAATTAGACACTTTAAAACTTCCTCTTCATGCAAAATGACTCTTGGGAATTAAACACATATTTTCCTACAAAAGGATTTATTAAAAAATGATTTACCTACCACTTCAAAGGTACAAATAGAGTAATCAGGGAAAGACCGTAATAAATCACTATAAATTCACTACATGAAGCGCTCCAGCTCCAAAGTGCTGACTTCTTCAGCATTGCATTGTATATTTATTTATTTATTTATCTAATCAGTTACACTACATTGGACATTTTCATGGTGGTAAATGTCCATGTATCACTCCAATACTCAATGCACACACAATAACTAACATTTCGCATAAAAATTATGAGTTGATTTGTTTAATTTTTGTGAGGCGAAGTCTCCTCTTGAGCTCCTTGTAACATTTTGGGAAATGGTCTAAGACTTCTACATGTAAGACATTCCACTCCTCAAGCAAGTACCAGGGTTGAAAGGGTTTGGCTTTCCTCATGTTGTTCCGGATGATGGGTATATGCTGTTACAATAATTTTCTTCAAACGCTATAACGGTCGGTTTCAATATGTCTTGTTACTGCTATAGTCACAGTCGCACGTATCTTTTGTTATGCATAACCGTGACTCTAACCGTAACTATAAGGACGCAAGCAGACATTGTGCTACCTGCCCGTGCAAATCCACGAGATGCGACCCACGGTAAAAATTTATGAAATAACCAGTTGATGGAGTTTAATAGTAAAAGCGGTAAGCACGGTAAAAATTTATGAAATAACCAGTTGATGGAGACCAATTGATGGAGTTTTGAATATGCATATATTTATAGCACGTAAAAGTTTCTCAGAGTAAGGATATGAGCACGGTAGAGACCCCATTAACAACTATTACGTAAGCTTTTTATGTGGGGTTTTTGCTTCCAGTAGATCATTCCACTAAAGATAAGCGTCCTCTCAAACAGTTGCTGTGTATTTTAATTCACTCTTCCGTAAAATGGTGATCGATTAACTGAAAAGTAATGATATGCTGAGGAGTGGAAAGCTGAGAATTTGTTTTAGTTGGTACAAATCAGTTTCTAACGGAGTTTATAAAATGCGATTGGAAAAAATCAACGCTTTCTCGTACTCAATTATATCTCGATAACTTTACAAATTCCTATTCATTCTATAAGATTTAGGAACTCTTAAGTGAATTGCGATCTATTACCCGTGTAACGGATGGGCTAGATGGTTAAAAAGCTTAACATGTTTTGTAAGCTGCAAGCGATGAAAGACGCGAATATTGCCTGCTGAATGTACGATGTTAGCTGTTTTTCCAAAAAGGCAAAAAAAATCACTAACTAATGATATTTATTTTTATTCTTAGCGTGCGGTCCAACCTAGCAAGGGACAAAATGTTTTTTCAAGTTGTCTACCAACACCTAGCCTTTCTTTTTTCCAATTTTCTGCTCAAGGTATTTTCATCGTGGCATATTATAATTCAAATTTTTGTCTCTATTAATGCTATGCTGAGATATCTATTACCTGCAAGTTTTAAGGACACGTAATGCCATACAAACATTATTCCAAAAAACAAAAGCCGTTTAAACATTTTTCCTTAAAGAAAGAGAAACTATCCGTGATTTTGAACTTCATTCCTTGAGTAAGAGATATAAAGTTCTCTTTTTATCTGAAACGTCTTAATTATGTCAATCTATCTTGAAATTTCTTGACTACTGCCCTTCCTTTCTCTCTTGTTCCCTTCTAATTCCCTTCGGCCCAGATAAATCTTTTGCTTATATTCTGTTATATCTATCCAATTTATTTTTCCCTCAATTTTCCTAGCCGAACTTTCTCTTTTAGTTCCTCTTTCTATCGCACTCTATAAATTTTCAGTTTCGTAAGATGTGACGGGATCTTTTTTTTTGTTTAGAATGCGTGTCAAATGATTTTCTACTCTTTTATTCTTCTGGAGATTTTCTCATTTTCGATTTAATCTTAAATTATCCCAGAATGTTTTAGAATGTATCACATTGTACATTCATCATGTGATGATCTTAACTGCATGACGAAAGTGAACATAAAAATGATAACTTTTTTCATTCTCTTTTCCTTACAGAATCCTTCAAAGCACCGCTTTTTGGCCTGGAAACGCTCATTTTCCTGGAAAAAACTTTTTTGGTAAGTACGTCTACTCGATGTCTTGTCAAAAGCTTAAAAATAAATATTGGTTGTCGTTTTTAAGTTTTATGAAGAAAGCTTTTATAGGTTTGGGGAGCATTTGTAAGCAGTTCCAAGAGCTTATCTGAATAAGCACAATCATTGGGATTATTTACGTCCTTCTGTTAAGAATTATCTTTTTCTCCGTAAAACGAATTTCTGACATGACTTTTCAATACTTTAGTGTCAAGCCATTGTCATTTTTATACCTTTTTTCTACAAATCATAATAGCACAACTAGTAGTAGTAAGATATCAAGTAGTAATGATGTTTGCCAAACCAAAACTTTCGTGCATTTCAGTAATTGTTAGGGCTATTGAATGAATGCGGCGATTCTCCGTTCAAGGTGAGAAAGACTTTATTGGCATGGTCTTTTTCTCAACTCTTTATGTGTCCTTCTAGTTGTGGCATGCATGTTCGAGTTTTTTAATTGTGAAATTTCTTAGCGCCTAAATTATATCAGGACGGTACCTATTTTAAACACAAGCTAAAGTTCAACTCTAAAATAAATCATTATTATATATATATATATATATATATATATATATATATATATATATGCTTAATAGGGCACGAAGTGGAGGTATTTGAAATGTTCTTTCTTCTCATATTTATTTATTTAATTATTAAATATGTCGTTACAATAAGGCAATTGGCCTGGTGGCAATAGTCAAGAATATAACATAAGAAATGAAGTTGAATACAATCAAAAAATATACTCATAGTGAAACTCATGACTTATACACACAAGCTCGTAGTATGCACCCTGGAGTAATTTAGCTCTTATTTCCTTTCTAAAAGTTTTAACTGTCTTAGGAAAGGTACGCAGTATGCTCTACTTACGCTTAAAACCATCATTATATTTCTCTCACTGGCAGTATTCCTCTGAAATTGAACGATTTTCCACTACTCCAAATAATGTTAATGTAGACTTTTAGCTAAGACAAATGAATGCTTCTCTTTTCCGTGACATTGATTACTATCAAAGCGTACACTGAAGTATTGCATAATCTCTATCGGAAAGAAACTATGGCTAGCATTCTAATCATTCTAAAACATTTGTAATTCTTGAAATAACTTAATTGTCCAGTAGACCATGCGGGTAATGGGTTTTGGCCAGCCAAAATATGTAATAATCTCACAGATTTATTGCACTATCATGAGGAGAGTAAATGGGGAGTGCTTGAGCAAATTTATATCATTAAAACTAGATATACTATCAGATCAACGCACTTTCAAAGATGCAGAAAAGAATAGTTATCCTGATGATATAATGGGTAGCAATGGAAGGGACTGGTTACAAAAATCTCTAAACTTAAATTCAACCAGATTTTTTTGTTAGGAGTACTACGGCGTGAGAGTGCTTTCTTTATTCACTCCGATTTTCCAGAATAAACTCATGGACACAAGCAGTTATTAAAAACATAGATGGGAATAATATAATACTAACGTTTGTTTAGCACGCCGAAAGAATTAACCCTTACATCAATATTGAACAGTAAGAGAGAAAATGTAGGTAGCCTTGAAAGAGGACCTGTGTTAAGGCTACCAACATTGGTTAAGCTTTATAACTCATATTCACGCAGCAAATGTAAAATAATATAGGTACAAAATTACTTCAAGTTAGCAGTACGTAAATTTAGTGACAAAATTATAAAGATATATTTCACGCAGCTATAATAAGATATCCGCTAGAATTATTTTATCAAGGAGCCAACACTGTACATTTTTTATATTATGTTCACAGAATTTGAATTGACACAAGAATCGAATATTAAATTGTGCACCTTAGGTCCTAAATACATAAAAAAATTGTTAGTAGCGCAATGTTTGGTCTGTTGGATGCTAAACTAGTAAGTCCGTGCAGAGCAAATGCAGTAATATCCCTGCATTTCCACTTCTTATAAAAAAACTTTGTAAAACCTTATAATGTGTAAAGTGCTGCAGACTTGTAGTGCATTTATTTGACGTGCTCTGACGGCCTAGGTCATTTTGCACTTACTGCCTGCTACTTGCAAGCAGGGGCAACAGCCCTTGGGTGGATAGGAGCGTGATCCCTCCGAATTCGAACTGAGTCCAACCGAGCCGGTATTTCCATCGTGGCAGCCCGTTGCCTCATTTGTTAGCATATTACTACAACGCAAGGTTGTATTCAAAGTTGCCCTCGGTTAAAAATATGTTGCCCAGGTGATTTACTCTAATTAGTAGGTAGCCCAGTTTGCATAAAATAATTGCCGTTGAAGCTAATATTTTGCATTTTTCTGACATTAGAATGCGTATTCTCCCTGAGTTTTCATATCAACTTCCCCAAATATCTTGAGGGAAAAGATTTACCTGGGCCACTAGAGATTATTTCTCTTCGCATCGTCCCGGATTCCGCTTTACAGCTAGAGGAACAAAAATACTCTTTGATAATTCTTTGGTTCGGACCGTGTTCATTGGGAAACACTTCGGGAGAATTGCGTGAATGGTTTGGCTGTCGTTTCGATTGCCCTTAACAATCCTTTATCTCACTAATTGCAAATTCACACAGCAATGTAAACTTCTTGATAATATCCGTTCCCAGTGCTTTACTTTCTCATGAAAAACAATTTTTTTTAGTGAAAATTAGGGGCCAATCTGGAACAATTGCGGAATTTGCTGATCATTTTGTCAATGCAATTATGTGTCAATTTTGCCTATATCGTTGCCAGCACGACTGAGTGTATCTACAAAACATAAAAAAACTGCCCGCCTAATCTCTTGCATAAGATAACTAAATGAGATCAGTAAAATACTCCAATGTGGAGAAAGAAAACTTCCATTCCCTTCAGCATTCTTAATACCTGGGAGCATGAAGAAAATCTTTGGTAAATAATTTGAGAAAGCTGATAAGGCCAACAAACATTCATTAAATAGATGCCCCTTTAGATGCCACATTGATGGTAATTCTGTTTCGTTTAATTACAAAAGGTCTTTGAAGAGGTATTTTCAAATTACTATCATTGGTTCACTTTTGTGAATCGCCTATGGATGAGAGCTGAAAGGTGTGTAGGGGCAAAAATAAACAATTCCTGGGAGGGCAGTGTGAGAAATGATTTTGCTTGAAAACTATAGAATCTTAACTTATAATTTTTAATCTTAGGAATTTAGCGTTATTTGTAGAAAGCATTAGCAAGGAATTCCTGATAATGGTTTAAAAAATTAGTAACTTAGATAATGATACCTACATAATGCGTCTCAAAAAATTAAAATGTTTTCATTGAAGACGTGCTGTACATATTAATTCCAATTTTCAATTCATGCATGCCTTCCAGCCTTTAGTTTCTGTTTCACTAGCATTCGTCGTGTTCAGCCTTTGATTTTACTAAAATCATGCTATTTTCACCTTCAACCGGCATTTAAATGGAGTAGCCTGAGCCCCAAAGGACTATTTCTTGGCCATGATTACTGAAATGAATAATAATGCTTTCTTATCGCTCTCTATTTAACGTTGAATTTCATAGGTTCATAAATATTAATTAAATGTTTCTTGTGTAAGAAAACTGGCGAAGTTTAGTCATATACTATATCGTTTATGTGGCTGAGATGATTCAAAATTGTATTCCAGAAATAGTAAGTTAAAAATATAGCCATGATTATTCTCACTGATTGTAGCATACCATCTGCTTTCATAATAAGCCAGATGCTAGCTCTATGTAACATCATATGCGTGTGAGATGCCAATACTGTGAATGGCATAACCAAATACTTTGTGTTGATTAATTTAATATTTTCCTTTCCCGTTTGCTGCATGAAGAAAATGGCTCAATTTTGAGTATGAGTCAGTTTAAAATGAAATTTAGGCATGTAACTTGTGCAGTAATTAATTGCAGCATTATCACATTACAAATATTGTGATTTGTTAGGACCAGTGCATGTTTGGCCAGTAATAGTAACTGTATACAACTGCATCTCAGTGAAAGTATTATCAACTGTGTCTTTTTCGCTTTCTCATATGATCATCGAAGTGATTATCACTTCAAATTTGAGCTGTCGTGAACTGAAGCAAAGATGTGTAGATATTAAAGAAGCTAGTTCACCTACTACTTAAAAAAGCGGCACATGTTTATGTCCAAAGAAAGGTAGGCCCTTCAGTTACAAACCAAGTTCCAATGTCTATTTAAACGTTTACGAACTCTCATGTACTAAGTAATTGGGTTAAATCTCGATCACAAATATTGGTATATTGCTAATTTCCTTGATCGTTCAATAGTTTACTTACAGATAATCTTGAATAAATATTGTTTCCCTTTGTGGCTTCAACAGCCAGGACCGGGAAATTATATAAGGTTTAAACGTTTAATAAGCTACTAAAATTTACAGATACATAACTATTTACAGTTTCTTACATCACCAAAAGCAGTATTTTAACTATCATAACTGTCCTATTACTAGCGTGAGAGATTGGATTACATCATTACTAGCGTGAGAGATTGGAGGGTATCATAATTATTTAGCACTAACCCAGGTATTATGGTTTTGATGCTAACGGTTTATGATATAGGGTCAATCAGAGATTTAAGCCTTTTTTAATTTTTTTACAAATATGTAATAGAAAATTGAGACCATACATTAGTGATTATGACAGGAAATGCTCAGACCATTGTTCTGAAATATTTTATTTATATTAGACCATTCCGCGTCCATATATAGAATTAAAAGGTAATTAATCAACGTGCTGTATAATAAATACTGATTTATTATACGATGGCCCATGTTGGGTGATAAAAATTAAAGGAAGGGCATAAAAATTAAATATGAAGCTTTATATTTCTCTTTTGGGCACCGATGCCTTGTGTGTTCCATAATCGCATCGATATTTTTCTGTAACACGTTCTCCTCAAGCCTTCCAAATTACAATAGCAAAAAGGCCCTACTAATTTCTGCTATTCAAAATTGTAGTAACGAAAGTTATCCTATAATTAAATACTTAAGGTCTTTAAAACGTTTCGAGTTATTCAGGCATTTACCTCAATTTCACATTCTAGAAAGACCATTTTTTAAAGATATTTCATTTCTCATTAGCCATTTCAATACTCGTCGAACTGCCAACTTGTATTATTTTGAGAGCAGTGCTTTCTTGCTGTTAATGTTAGAAAACAAAATCACTATCTTTCGGTTTAAGTTTTTAACTTTTAGACCCAGGTCATTAAAATACATCATGCTACTTTTATAATACATATATTTATTTTTTAATGCTCGGTTAAGCCTTGATTAATGAGCTGGAAAGTAATATTAATGCTCAAAAAGGGAAGCGTCTCCCCAGATGGTTAGAAGTCATTTTTTAAACCTGCTGGTATTTTCTGATTCCGAACATACTCTTAATAATTTGATATCGTTGATTTTTCGCATTCAGTTTTTAATTTTCATCGTTATTTCATATTAAGGAAGCAATTTAATTAGCTATCATTTATTTTTATTCACTAGTTGTTTTTTTTAATTGGCTCTCGGAATGTAGCATGAATTGATAGCACGTTTTTCTTTTCTTAATGCTATGAGAATTGTTTTCATTTTAATGACCCACCCATTGTATTCCACCTCTGATCTTTTGGTTGTGAGATATCGAGTACATTGAGCATAAAAGCTTAAATTAATTGTAAATGATTTTTTGCTGGCCTGTGCCACAATACGCTTCCTTTTGATGCTCACAGCTCCAGTATCCTTTCTTTTCAACCTGATTACAAATATGCTCCACCAAACATTTTACCAACTTATTAGGGCTTTAGATGAATTGACGAATATTTATTTTTTCTCCGTTTATCTATGTTGGCCTCATGCTCATCCGATAGTAAAATGGTGAAACATTTCATGGTGTCTTATCGTTACTCTTGAATCGCATCTTAAAACATTTCTTGGGTGATTTCCGTATTTTAAAGCAGACTTTTATTGCCAGTGTTGCTTCAATCATTCAGATTTAGCTATAATTAAATTAAACAGCTTTATTAAATGTTTATTCTCGCATTTGGAAAAGTAGTCTACTCTTAGATACAACGCAGGTAGAATTCTTTGTGGAAATTTCAATTTTATTATATCTGTAAACAACTTTTTCCACATCCGCGGGAATAAAGTTCACTCAATTCAACTTATGGTAAGTATCTACTCATCAAGAGTTGGTTATCTACTCACGAGAACAATATTCATTACAGCTAATAAAATATCTCATAGAAACCAGAGAGCCTTTTTGTGCAAGTTCGAGTCTCTGTGTCGGATGACACTCTTGGTGACGGTCCAAATTGTTGACTGTTGGTCTAAGCGTGCATTCAATCCCGTGCATGGAAATAAAAATGGTTGTATTCTCTTGGGCATCGTTAGCTCAATCCTTAGTAATTATTGCATACCTATATTTTTTCTTGATACACAAGGGAATTCTCTCCTTGATTTAAAAAAAATTTTTCTGCAGACTATATTCATCATAACTTATACACGAAACTAGGGGCAAATATTTCCAATGCTGTATAGTATTGCAGCTGTCAAAACCTCCGTTTTATCTCCACCCTGTGGAGGTGCAAATGTCCGTTTTTCCCGTAATTGTTTTCAGATTTTTAGTACCGTATTTTTTTCGGCTAATTTTTCGTCCCTTTGCAATTATTGTGTGTTCTTATTCTGTTTACTCCCTTAATTTTACATTGAGTTTACAGAAATTCATTTCCACATTTTATGAGCATCCTTAAAATAATACACGTCATATGTGTTTTAAATCCATTGCATCTTCCAGCCTGTTTATCTTCGTTTATGTTCTTAAGAATTTGTCCAATGTGTTAAAATCCAAATGTGTTAACTGAATGCCATTTTGCGCCATAATCTGGGTAGGCAAACTTGTCATATCGTTAGTATATTTCCGATGGTAGTAGACATTGTTAATAATTAGATGACGCTGTGAAGTAGGAAACTTTTCCCTCAAGTATATTTCAAAATTACCTGGAATGCCTACTTCTAAACTATAGGTGGTTTCTTCTACTGAGTAACGAATATATTTTCTCAGTTTGTCATATCTATTAAATATGCTAGCCTTAATTTCTCGGACATAACCAAATTTGTTATCCTAATGATCAACTTCGTTTTTAATTCCTATTTAAATTTCGGCATAATTGGCATGAACTACTCCAATCCCTCTTCAGTCTCTTCTTATGGTGGAAACCGTTCTCCGATAGGTTGAATGAATTCAAAAGGCTTTTAACGCTCTATCTTCGACGGTCCGGAAAAGGTATACACGGAGATGGAAAAGCCTCCTCTTGCTCTCAATCCAATGCGTAATACATTCGTCACTAAGTGGAAATCAGCCAATAAATGATGTTAGCGGTATGTAGGTACAGGAACGTATCCACCACCCACCGCGTGAATCGAACTGATTACACTTTTCAGTGTCCATACTTGTATGTACCGTAATAAGTGTTGAAATAGCGCGCGCCAAGAATGGGATAATAAGATACAAATAATATATATAAAATTTATAAAGTAAGTTATATATATAATATAATCACATCATATCATCACATAAGTATAATTCATGATCTTGAACCTCTATGAAAAACCTGGAAGACTATGGTATAAGGTAAGTGAATATCTGCTGGATATCTGAACTTACCATCGGAATGCTTATATGATCAGATATCACAAGGATAGCCCTGGAATTTCGTCACATATTTACACATATTTTATCGAAATGCCATTAATTGATTTGCACGTTTCTAAATCATTCCTTATGTGATATATTTGTTACAGATGTCCCTCATTAATCGTACCTTCCTTTAATATCAATTCACTTTATGGAGCATAAGTTCCGCAAACTATCAAAGAATCTTCAAGCGATAATCCCTAAAATATCATAACCATACTTTGAACTCCATTTTTATGTCATGGTATAGGACTTATATTTCTTCGTCACCTCAGCACTCTATAGCCATCCCAGGGTTTTATGTGTTTACTGCATAATTGCGTACGCGTCTTTTTGCAGGGTGTACGCAGTCGAAAAAGCTAAATTAACCAAGGTTTTGGGAGCATAAAACTATTTCTCTCTTACTTGTTTCTTACAAAATTCCTTTCCATTGTAGGCATATACGAAACATATCGTTTCTATCAAAGTCATGCATTCTCACATTTATCTGCTTTGACTCAAGGGACAAAATTCCCATTTTGGTGGATCCCTTCCACCACACTCTGGTGGGCCTCTTACTCAGGAGGTTTCCCTTCCGCAGCATAACTCTCTCGCTCTTTCCCATCCTCTGTCATCATGTACTCCACCATCTTATAGATATCACATATGCCATTCTTCTCTTCTATTCATTCAATATGATAAACCAACGAACTGCATATCTGCCATGGTTTACTTTCCAGAAAATCTAACCCACATACCGGGTACGCTTTATATTACTCAGAACACTCACAGGAATATGTAATCCGAAACTCAATTTCTAAATATGATGCCTATGTACCTAGAATTTTCGTCATCCTGCTCTTTCAGAAAGGCAAAACCTAGGATTAAAATACAGATAAACTCAACGAAAAAAGCGGCTTAGTTTTATTTATTTTTAGCTCCCTCACAATCTCTTCGCAGTCACTGTCTTCACATTAAAATAAGTCCTCATACGTTTAACATTCCTACTGTCTTTTCAATCGCATGATACTCTCAGTCACACGATTATCTCGGTCTACCACTTCCACTCATAGACTAACACAATGGCCAAACTTCGAATAATCCTTTGACATTCACTATTTTCCATTTTCAAAGCATCAAACCTACACGTTGTCTTCTATTGCCAATTCCTTATTCTCTCTCTAGTTTGTACGGCGATGACTCTTCAGTTATCCCTCATATTTAGCATTTAGCATTTGATCATGCTCATCTTGGCACCTAAAACTTTCAGTTTCAAAACTTTCATTCAATACGCAGGGGTTTCATCAACTCTGGACAACCATCCATTTATAGTCTACGTGTGCTTATAGGTGATTAGTACCTACAACATGAGCTCATATAACGATTAATATTCCTTTTACGTTGATATTTAAATACAACCAACAGCCTTTCAATCAGTAAATCTATACTGAAGTTTATTGTAAAGTGGACGCATATTTTTCTCGAGCATATTTCGTTGAAATCATCTAAGATCCCTCTACTATATCTTCTCTATAATCATTTTTTAATCATTATTATATTATAATTCCAATTTTTCCCGTAGACAAGTTACTTTGCCTTTAATTTCATCAACATATTATTCGTGACAGTTGTGCTGGAGCCTCTTTTACTCTGTTTGATCTCAGTCAGCAATGCCAACAGAATTGCCAGAGAACTCCTCTTAGCTTTTAGTAACCATTCAAGGTGCAAATAATTATATTTTTGATGCACATTTAAATCAACACTCAGCCACTCATCATCAAAGTGTAAAAGAAGGAATACATCCCTTCGACAATTTCACCTGTATCATTGTATCACGTTCTCATTCATGTATCTACACCGAAATTCTATGGCTTAAAATATGAATATTATACGCCTTCTTATTGGAAAGAATTTCCCGAATTCCCATGTACCTTAACATGGACTTACGTTAGTTGTTTCCGAGCACCGGAATTACATATTCAACTGATGATTGATAAGTTCATATTCTGTCTAAAAATCATATACTTTTCTCTATTTTTTGGATCAACAATACCATATCCCTCTATTAATTTCCAAACAATGCTATTTTTACGTCCCATAGGTATTTTACCAAGAACTTGTCGTTCAAATCATTAATCAGTGCATTTCTAGCCCACAAATGCGCTTCTGAGATGCTGTCCAATTTCACACAACTCACTCTTTTTATAATTCCCCATGTATCTCATTTTGCATGTGGATCCAAAAATAACTTGTACATTACAAGGCCTCTTTTCACCCTTCCTCTTATGCAGAGGTGCAAATAATAGATTTCTCCAAATTTTAGGTGCTCGAAAATTGATTAAACATTTCGTAACTGATTGGCAATTAAAATATCACCCTCCTCCTTTAATTTTGAAACACACAGCGCAATAATAAAATGGTTACACTTATTAAAACCGATTTATCCTTCAAACATGTATTATCTACTTCATTTCACTCATCCCATCTTGTTCAGTATTTTATGACGCCGTAATGGAGCATTCTTTCCGACAGTAAAAATGTACACGTAAGCAGAGACGCTTTCTGTCTTTATGAGCCAGCATAATGAAAATTATCCCCCGTTATTTTGCAGTATATAACCCTATATATACAGGAACCTTTCGTTTATCCCTTACCTAAGACGTGTGTTCCGTCATTCGTTCCCCTTTGAGCAAATTAGCAATTAGCCTACCTTGATGTTGAACAGAAATGGAGTACACCACTTCCAATCTTCTTTCACGATAATTCTAGAATAAATGTTGAAAATGTTACCTTCACAAATACTCCTATAAAAATCAATTTTGACTATTGTAATTACTCATAATCCAGACTTCATAAACTAGATAGGTAACGTGTTATTTAATCTCAAAAGTTACCTCACCCGCTTTGATTTTTTAGTGCATTAATCTTGATCTAAACCGATAATAATTATGGAATATATATAGTTTCTAACTTATAAGTATTATTTTCGTCCAGTTCCAAGTATTTTTTTTAAACCCATAGAGTCGAAAAAAAGTAGTTCAAAACCTTTTTTTAAGGGAATGAGGTAATCCCGTATTTCATTCAATCCTTATTCCTAACTTTTCTTTCATCAGTAAACTCTGTAGACTTTTGGTGAAAAAGTAATAAACTTATTCACAGGGAGGTATTTTATTTAGACCGAAAGCAAATGTTCTCTGGGAAGAGGGATCTAATAACGGACCATCCTTAGGAGGGAAACCGAGACAATTTCTATTAGGTTGGGATACAAAATGGGGACTGTCCAAGAACCTACCAATCAGCTGGTAGAATACTTGAATGAGACAGGGGTTCTTCTCAACTGACCTCTAGGCCACTTTTCTTTTTACCAGAGGATTGTAAGCTTGCACATGATCAACTCACAAAATGTTTATGGGCTCAATTAAATATGCATTATTGCATTAAACTAAGCATCTGATGTAGCATTGTGGACGAAAAGAGTGTCATATTTCTGGAATAAATTCACTGGTTTCAGTGTGAAATTTGCTCCCTCTGATATGGATTACGATTGAAGAGGATTTCAAATAGATATGAATGAACACAAGAAGCCAAATCTCACAAAAGTCAATTATTTTTGCGATAATGCTGAGTGACTCCGTATTGAGCTAATGCATTTCGTATAATTTTCTCTAATTGTTGCTCGATCACGTAGGATGTACACCATATATTATTACCTAAAGAAATGTCCGAAATTTTTCTGTCTTTGGAGCAAGCCTGATTTGGAGAATAAGGCCATTTCTTTAACCTGAAATATTTTGGCAACCCTCAGGAATCCTTAAGGGTGGCTCTGGTAGGAGTTTCACGTACGGTAAACCGTATAGTTATTGGCCACCCTGTAGCTATTGGCCGCATGGTATTTTGAAGAGTAGTACCATAGTAAGAGTACAGTTTGAAATAATTTACAATAAATTTTTCAAAATTTACAAAAGTGATTATTGTAAATTTTGTCTAACCGTACTCTTACTATTCTCTTCAATATACTATGTGGCCAATAACTGTACGGTTTACCTAGATATCTTAAGAACCGATCTCCAGCAATATCTTTGCCCAATGTAGGTCCTACCTCGGAATTAATTAACGCAGCAATGCCCGTTGCTAGCGTGCGCATGTAAATCGCTGAAATACGGGTCACAAACCCGCGTTCTCACAGTCGAGAGCCGCAGTCCGTCGGGCGCGAGTCCTGCTTTCCTGGCGGGCGACCCCCGGGGGTGCGGCCGGGCGGCCGAAAGCTCCGTCGCCCGAGGTCAGTCACATATGCCGCGCTGCGAGGCACAGCCTCCGCGGTGGGGGGTCAGCGCAGGGGCGGTCGGGGGCAGGAGGGGGGGGGTCAATGGAACTTACCCCCTCCCCCGTGGTGGGTGGGCCTCGGATTGCATCGTCCGCGGGGCCCCGCCCTCCGAGCGACATGTGCCTCCCCCGGGACTCGATCGCGGGACCGCGGCGTGCCCCCCCACGCCCCTCGCCCCGCCCCCTACCGTAATGGAGGGCACCCCGCTCTTCTCCCGGGTTGGCTGCCCGCCCCCCGCGGGGGGGTAGCGTGGGAGGGGCGAGAGATCGGGGTGGGGCCGCAAAGAGCGGACGGCCGAAGGGGATATGTCTGTGTGTGTGGGAGAGGAGCCGCGGATATATAGGGTCCGCGTGCAGCGCTGCACCACTCGGCTCCTGGGTGCAGGGGCGGCCGCAGGGTGGGGGCGCGGGCAACGCGGGCGCCGGTTGTGGTGTGAGGGAGTGCAGATGAAAAAGGCGGTGGTTTGGGGGAATGCGGAATAAAAAGATCTCCGGCCGAGTGACTGTTGTTATTCTTTTATTTCGTCATCGACAATGTAAATGGGATGGGGCGGTAGAGCGTGTGGATGTGCTCGGGGGTGGAGTGATATTTTGGGACCGAGGAAGAGCGAGAGGGGGGGGGGAGAAAGTGAGTGAACCAAGCAGAATTCATGATATAGCCATATAGATAGATATATAACCGGATTTATTGGACATGGTTTTGAGGCTTTTAAAACTCACCCACCCTCCCAGGCCCGTTTCATCATTGATGAAGCATTAATATGAGCGAAAAACAAGAGTGTGACGGAATTTTTTTGCCACCCAGATCATAAACATAAACTATTAATTTGTGTGTCTGTGACGGGTATATTTTTTTCCTTCACCTACCACTCCCGACCTCGGGAGAGTAATGGAGGTTGACTTCCCTGACATCCACTGAAGGACGGTCCGAATAGGAAAAAAAAACAACGGATTCGTTGGATCCGAATAGGTTTTCGTGGTGAAGGACTTGATTATGAGAAATTCATGGGTGGAGCATGAATGTGATGTGGGTGGGTGGAACGCTTGCTCCTGTGGCTTGAAATCCATTTTATATCTAACCTCTAGTGTCAAAAGCGCATGGCACTGCACTACCGCGGAGCTCAGCATAAGGGGCAGTGAAGACGTCGGTGGTTTCCATCTGGATCCAATAACCACTCGTCGAAATGCTATTTGAGTGTGCGCGTTTTGAAATTTCGCTTTCGAACGACTATGTTTGAACTTCTTTTTCAATATTTCGCTGCCATAAAGTGCATCACCCGGTCGTACTGAAGTTTTCACTCAGCTGATAGTTATATAGAATACGACTCACACTGTGGCTCCATACTCGACCATTTTTCGTGAACCTGCTAGATTTCCCTTTCCTCCTGAAATACTTAGCGGCACAAACGTGGGGAAGCTACTGCCCATTTTTGCATTCCATGTCCAATCATTCTGCTCATTAACAGCTTATTTCGTACTTTTGTCTCACATAATTTTCCTTTCTTGACACCCGTTCTCGCAACACTAGACTCTTGAATCCAGATGGATTTTTTTTTATTTTAACAATTATTACATTACAGTTTCGTCAGGCAATGCCGAGTGACGGGACGTATTTCATATTTAATTCCACAATAGTTTTTTTATAATATTAAATTCATGCAGCTCAGGCTCACAAATATAATAAACAAACTCCAGTAGTTAAAGTAATATACATTTACATTTGCAATAACATATCTCTATGAAGCACTCTTTTAACAATATTGTGTAGCAAAATATTTAACCTTTACGTAGTATTTCTATGTCTTTTCTATATTTATTTAATAGTTTTGGAATAATATACTTCCTTTCCCTTTCTCCATATTTGATATTTACTTTGGGTATTACAAAACTCCTTTTTCTAGTATTATACCAATGTTCAACAATATTTTGGTAATTTTCAACATCATGGTATTTAGATAACAGGATTATATTAAGCAAATATTTTGTTTACAGGTTTTAATTATTTTTATGCAATGAATATGAGTCCAATATGCCATTCCCATGGTTAATAGTTTTCAGTACACTCATCTGTAAAACATTCATTTTAATCATATAACATTGGTATGCCAACCCCCAAGTTTCAATCACTTATCTTACCTGTTATTCGAACAAGGAAAAATAAAGAATTATTCTGTAACACACTGGGATTATGTGGATGCAATTTTTGAGCCTCATTGCTGCATATCTTAGTTTTTTTACAAAGATTATGTAAATGAACATCCCAACGAAAAAGACGATCGACTGTAAAGCCTAGGTATATACTGTGTTACTTACATTTTCTAATTAATACATGTCAATGATATTCTATTTTAGCATTCACAGGAGTGACCAAAAACTCTAATCTCATGTTGTGTTATTGTGTGTGGAGAACATTTAACTATAACATAGCAACAGTCTTCTTTAAATTTATTACTTATCCTCTATCATGTGACCATTTCAAAAACGATCAAAATCCTCTTGTATCTTAGTTTATACAATTTCAAAATTTTTATCACCTAATATCATCAAGGTATCATCAGGATATTGTATCAATTTACTGTATCGTATCCTAGGTAATATCCCTAAAGATAGGTAAACCTATGAGAGCCCTGAAAAACTGTCTCAGGAGTGTACCAGGAAGTAAATCCATACCATGTATGCATCATCTTAATTTTTTTTACTAACAAGGAATCGAGAAAACTTTATATGCACTTCAGTATTAAATTTAAATTACTTAGTACCAAATATTCTGCTCTAAGTCTGCTGCCACTCAACAGGGTAAAGTTAAAAAAAATGACTTCATCAAGTTCTTAATCCGATGAGTGACTCCAATGACACATTTTCACATCATGAGCAGCAGAAGAATGTCATATATTACTAGCAATTTCTGCGGTAAATCTCTCTGAAAACATTAATGCCTCGAACTTTATTTTCATGATATAATTTCTTCATCGTAGGAAGTGGAATGACTTTATACTATACAGTAACCTTATTTTTTAACATAACGTACATATGTGCCTATGCTAAGTGGTGATGAAGAATATCTCTATTAAAATTTATGCTCTCGGGAAGGTGTATGGAGTTCACGCTAAACAGAATGCGAAACGTAAGAGAAAACAACAAGCGAAGTGCTAGGAGATTATTACCAGAACCAGATATTATAATGCAAAAACGGGGTTATGAAGGACCAGTTGAGGATTTTCATTTGGGTATATTTTGATGGGACTTACGGATGAATAAAGAAGTGAATTGGGGAGTGTATTCAGGAATACTTCCCTCTTCTCTGTTCTTCTCATTTCTTTGATAATTGCTTATGCTCTGTTTTTTAATTTTTTTAGCAAATGCTGTGATTCGTACATAAATTATTTCCATCAGAATCACGAACCTTTTTCCCATTTGTAGCAAAGAGAGAAGCATGTAATCAAATTTTCTCAAGTGATTTCCTTTTCGGAATTGATTTCGTTTACATTAAGTAAACCCATATTGACAAATATCACATGAGCTTTCCCGATAGCCAAATATGTAATCGGAAATGATGGTATTTCTCAATAAGAGAATTACAATCCCTTTTTTTCTGTACTTCGTTTGGTAGTTGACGACGGACGACATGCCGGTACATGAAAAGTGTCCGCTATAAGCTCAGTTGTCGCCATTAGTCATAGACGCTTGAGAATCAAGCTGTGCCAAGCACTGTCCAAGATATCATTTCTTCTAAACTGATATGTCTTGGCAGTTACAGGAAACGATGATCAGAACTCAAAACAGTGTTTGCGCTCGATGTCAACGGTCATTAATTCTAATCTCTTTTTACTTCATCTAAATGCAGTCAGTTATTCTCCTGAAGATATTGTTTTCAAGTATGTTCCATCCATAACTCTTTATTTGTCACCAAATGTCATTACTTTCAAAATTACCGTGCCACTTAAACTTTCAAAGTCTTTAATTCTAATATTAAATTGATAATAAAAAACGCCAAGCATCATTTTAATATCAGAATCAAGCCATAGCTTGAATGATTTATCTTCAAATTGGTTTCATTAAAACTCTTGATTGAAATGGATCTAAGAAAAATTTAAACTGCTAAAAATAATCCAATCTATTGAATCCGGTAAGCAGAATGTATTATATTTAGTAATTTTTCGTGTAAAATCAATAATTGTCTTTTAAGCATAGAGATATGACACAAAATATACTAGAAGGATGTACATAATGATATTTTTCTGATCTTGTTATTTTTTTAGAATAGCTAGAGCTCATGAACTAGGCCTTTAAGATAAGCAACCTAACTCCCTTGGGCATACAAGAACTTCTGTGAACCTATTTCACGATAGTTCAAGCTCTACTGAAGTCCTCTCCCATGAGGATGAATTTTCACCACAGATTGAAGCGATAAGCTCCAATTAAAACTGGGATCTGATACCTAGGGTGGGAGATTATTCCCAGCCAGACTCGAGCCTAAAACGTTCGCGCGCTAGAAATTTGGTCACGAAAAATCGTGATGTAAGTTAATGAATCCCCATACAATACAATCCCTCTATCGAACGATAATGGCTGCTAAAAAAATCTTTTTTTAAACGAGAACACATGCTTATTCCTTGCCATTATTTTAATGGTATATTTTAGGTTGAATATCTAATTTAAAAATCCTTCGTACAAATGCATGAAAGTTAAAAATGCGTCACCTCTTTCCTTTGACACAAGAAAGACGCGAAGAAAATACCCAATTGTATGGCATTAAAATAGTCATTGTGTTTCACTATAACTAGGGGATTACTAAAAAAAAGGTGTTAGATGACTCTAATAGTGGCTCATTGGCTTTGATACCGGAACTTGGTCAGACCTTTCCCGAGCGTGTGCGGTAGCACGAGTCCGAATGAAAGTCAGGTGTTTAGAACCACTGACCACTTTTTGTAAACATCAGGGCAAGGCAATCCCCGGTCTATGCCTCGGCACAAAAATACCAAATACCGCTAGATCAGAGTTACAGGTGGAGCGAAACATATGAACGCGGCCGAATAAGACTTCCGCACGGAACAGGCTCGAACGAGGTGCGGCAACGAACTCTACCTACCCACCTAGTATGTACCTGGCCTCACTCGGGTGCAAAAAAACCGCCATCGGATCGTGCGAGGTGGCGATCGGAAATGAAAAAAATACACTCACGCGGTGCCGACGCCGAAGCGATACTTATAAAAAAAGCGACAGTTGAAGACAAGAATGGTCGAAGGTGTGGGGTGGTACCTATAGGTTGTTGGGGGGAGAGAAGTTTTTCAAGTGATCGGATCGGATGCTTGTGGACATTGGGTTGAGCATGGGGGGGAGGGGAGGCAGAGAGGGTGAGGGGGGAGATGCCGCGAGGGATTCTGGGATTGTCGTGGCGCGGTCCTCTTCGTCATCCTCTTGTACGAATGTACGAGAGTAGTGTGTGTTTGTGCGTGGCGAGGGAAACTTGATTTCTCCGTTGCCATTGAGAACGAATCCGCGTGTGGTCCGGAGGGATAGTGTGCGTGAGTCAGGAGATCCCCAAAGGGTGTGGGGGGGTAAAAGGGAGGCAGCGTTAACTCGGGCTCAGAGCGCTGGCGGAACGGGATTTCACGAAATTCCTCGTACCTGCGCGCAGCATATATACTCACACACACAAATGCATTAACACATTCGGACCACACACACACATACGTGGAGTGTGTTAGCGAGCGGAGGAATAGGGGTGTGGGGGGGGGGCAAGGAGAGGACACCGAACTCCGATACTCTCACTCTTTTCTCTCACTTTCACCGGCCCGGCAATAAATCATACTCTCGCGAGAGCCTCTTTCACGGCGAATATTCATTCCACCCGTTGTGGCCGCCCCGCCGCGTTAATGCTTTTGACACCGCGACGCCCAGTTGCGCCTCTTCAATGCACCTCACTCTCCCGTCCACCCCGATGACCAATGCTTCTTCTTGACCCCCGATTCCCTCCTCCTCCCCACGTGTCTCACGGCCGAAGAAACGAAACGAATTTTAATTCCCACCATATAGGCACGCCGTACTCACCTCGTGGCATGAAATATGCGCGCATATGATATATATTTCTCCGCTCGCGATCGGTTCTTCGCAAATCTTTGCTCATCATCATTGTTCGATTTATCGGCGAAAGGGAACCTGCTCTCCGGGTACCAGTTGCATTTTTCTCCCTCTCCCATTGTCGAGAGATCTCTCTCTTTGCCTCATACGATTCGAGTGCGGGCAAAAAAAAACCGTGAAGGAGCGTCGCAAAGTGCAGTCAATTAACTTGAATCCGGTCGTTTAAGTTTGGACGATTTACAGCCGGCTCACCTCTAACGCTCGCGCTGCGTGTATGTATTTATCGGTGCGGCACCCCTTTACTTTTTTAAGAGCCCGGGATCGAATATCCTATCATTAATCCACGGAATGAAAGAATTGGTTTCCCTTTTCGAACGCCTGTCATCGCGCGGAGTCATTCCGGGCTCTAAACGGCCGCAGCAAGAATGGGAAGCAATGCGGGGTACGAGTCAACGTTTGGGCAGCCTGCGGTCGTTATTAGAGAAGGCATTTGATGAATAGACCTCTCACTTCCCTATCAAGGGATAGGAAAATAGAGATGGACCCCGTGGGTACCGGTGACGTAAACACGCCTATTTTGTTGCGCTGCTCCGCAAGTGCTTGCTGCAGGCGAGCCAATTGCTGTGGCAAGTGTCAGAAGCAAGTGCTTAGCTAGTCCACATGTGCTAGGTGCGACCACCCCCTCATCCTAAGTGCTAGACGTGATTAAAATGTGTTTACCGGTTTTACCAGCCTATCTTTCCGGCGTAGGCGATCCCTTGGAAAGTGTTTGTTCCTAGATCGTAATCGAAATCAAGTTGGCACATAGCATGATGAAGCGATGTGCCAATAAATTGTCGTCATTAAACACGTGTTCATTTAAATAAACGAGTGAAATATGAGGCAGGTTATGTTTAAAATGAGACGTGTGCACAATTATTAATTAATTTAATTTCATTGGCTAGAAGGAATAGTTTTAGTTATTGGCCGTTTTCCAGTTAAATTATTTTTCCTCACGTTCCTACTTTATATCATAATGTAATGACTCCGCTTCAACTATGGGTTAAATAATTCAAATAATGCAAGAATTCAGTAGTGATATGTTCATGCGTATCAACCAGTTCATTAATTTTACTCTTGGAGTCTTCGTACGTAGAACCGGTAATTGGATTTCAAAGTATGATGAATTGCGATATTAAATGTTGAGGAAATAACTCGTCCAAGATTCGCGAGTAAGTCCTGCTCTTTTTGCGCATATTGGATTTTGTAATAGGCTATGATAGATTTTTGCAAAGACGTCAATACGTTTCTACGGCTCCTTGCTCTTTGGTTCTTACATGACTAGAGTATTTTGAGTCGTCGGGTTACCACATAAGAAATTTAATAAATGTATAATATTAAACTCCTTTAGCTAATATATTTTCTTAAAATAGAAACAAGAATATGAGATATTGTCAATTTAGATTTCGCTATTGATTATACAAGGGAAGACTCGAGACAACATTTGGTAATCCGAGCAAACGGGAAAAGAAAAATTCGAATAATAGAAATCCAAAGAATTTTATACAGGGTGTTATTTAAAATTTAGTTGGCAGCAGTAATCACCTCATGGATCATTTTCAGCTCCAATGACTATTATATGCCCTTCATCGTACGAAATTGACCAATTCAATTTAGTAAGAAAAGATTTTCACAGAAGTATGATATTCAGATATTTGCACGGCAAGAATATTTGCAGATTCTGCCCTCGGGCAACAAGCGAATTCGAGCCTGGCTCTTCCTGGTCAACGTCTGATCGCTCTTACCATGAGGTCCAACTAGTATTGGATTAGTTTTGGAATAATAAAAGGAGTCCCGAGATTATAGTTGGACCCATGCATCCCGTCAGGTGAGTGCCTGCGCAGTTGAGGAAGCTCGTTTGGCGATGATTTTCTATGCCACTCCCGTCTTCAAACCTGCTGTAGGACCTAGCACATCCCAATAAACACCCATGGGGTAGTTCTCCAGAGAAACCTTTGTCCACAAAGTGTGCGCATTGCCAGAAATTTGTAAACACAGGGTCAGGTGTCCTTCGTTGGAACGTTCTGCGGTAAATCAAAATACCTTAAAAATATTTCCTCAGTCAACCCATTCAGTAGTTTTGTTTTTTGCTCATTATCTTTCTTTTACCTCAACTGATTCTAAAGATTTTTTCGGAGAAAATATTTTATTACGCCTCCTACCGCTTTTGCAAACCATAAGAAAGTCAACTCGGTAAATATTAAATGGTACGCTATGGTTTAGTGTGGTTTCGGGTCTTATGAGCCAGTGTGTTTTTCTTTGAAGTAGGACAGAACATAAAAAAACATATGAATGTCCTTCGGGTACCCAAAATTGAAACTCTTGAAGAAATAAATGCTATCAAATAAATTTGGACAAAATGAATAACGCCTAAGATAGAAGATATTCCATGTGGATATTTCTCACACCTGATTAAAACAAAAGAAAAAGGATAAAATCCTTACTAATTATAAAAGTACTGCATTAGAAGTACATTAGAATTTAATTAGACAATACTTCTGTTGGAATATCTAGAGTAAAAACTGAGTACTCTACAGTTTTTAAATGTTCAAGAGTATAATTACGTAATTAAAATACCTGCCCAAAGAATTTAGGGAAAAGGAGAGATCAACTTAGGCTTTGTGAGAATTTACAATGAATGATAACGGGTAATATCGAGGAATCGGTAGCTTTGGTTTCTAAAAAGGGATGCTATCTAAATAATGTCATAACCCTCAGGGCAACGATGAAATAAAAAACGGAGCCAAATATAGAGTTTTACCCACGCAACATGAGCAAGTAAGAAAGATGATACAACATTTCAATCTTGGCATCTAATTTTTCTCTCCTTGGTCTTCTGGTAATATCTGTATCTATATTGGGAAAGAGATCAAGTCATGTAAAATAATCAGCACCTTCGTACACTAATTGAAACCAAGGACTTCGAAAATATAAAACAATTGCAAATGAAGCTTAAAAATATGAGTGAAGGCATTAAAAATGTCTTCCTTTAAACCAGTATACCTCTTCCAATTCGGCATTGAACTATGTATTTTAAGTTGGCACGAGTTCATGAATACTACTCAGGTAATGCAGCACAGGTCTGTGAATAAATCGCCATACCGGCTTTTATGTAAAAACATAAGTGAGCTGCAAATGACGTACTTCGGTTTTAGGCATAATTATACATTTTGACGGAATTTTACCAATGGAATTTCTGAGCGTAATTGCACAACTTTTTGGCTATCTTTAATAGTGTTCCTTCATTACTTCCATGTGAAGTGCGATAGTTTATTTATCTGCTGCAGAATTAATAATTGGCTATCGGGAGAAAGTGTAGTTCGAATTTATTTGCTTGTATTTTAGAGGATTAAGGCTGAGAGTTAACCCCGAGACGCGCACTGCAGTCTCTCCTCCCGTGCACAAGACCAGGAGGTTGCACATCAAGTTTGCTTCGCGGGAAGCGACCCCGCATGCACTCCCGAATCGCGAATCGTCCCAAGTATACGTTGTCGGGGGGCCGCACTCCGTGAAAATTGCGAGCCGCAAACGGGTCGGCGGCTTCTTTCCCGAAACGGGCGTTGGGAGGATGAGGGGAATGAAGGGGGTCCGTGAACAAAGAAACCGTGGGGTGACCGATTCACGGGCACGGCAAGTCAGGGGATGGGGCTCTGTGGTGCAACCGGGCGACGAATCTGGTTCTCCTGGTCAACGGAGAGAGGATTCATACTGCTGTTCTCCCACTCTCCCACCCCTGTTAAGTGCAAACGGGCATCGAACCCCATGCCTCTCGGTCGAGGACGTTCCTCCAATACTTCCGAACCCTGTCTTGCAAGTACAAGTTCCGTCTCCGTCTCGCTGTGTTACCTTTCGCGGCCCGAAAACATTTTCCCTTCCCACATCCAGGGTGTGGTGGCCCAGGGTTCGACTCCCGGGAGATGGAGTGAGAGAGAGAGAGAGCGGGAGAGGAGCATCCAGACCTCACATCTTCCGGAGTGAAAAGGGAGCGGTTGACACGTTCAAACTCCGCCGAGATGGAGTAGAGGAGGTTGGCGGACGAGGGGAGGCCGAAGAGTGCACGGTGACAATGACTGTGCATCGCAGGGAGACATACTTATCCGACACCGTGGAAACTTCGGTCCATCTCTGGCCGGAGGGAATCAGGAGAGAGCTGGCCGTGATGAGAGAGGGAGCAACGGAGTGTGGGGAGAATAAAAATTGAGCGATGATGGCGCAATTTTTTGTGACCGCCCGTGCGGCAGTGGGTGGGGAGGGTGGAGAGGGGGCAGCGGGAGGTGAGGGCAGATCAGAAATGCAATCATACGGCCCGCATCTATCGGACAATTCCAATTTCCAGCCTCTTCACTTTTTTCGCCGTCCGCATTACATCAGGTGCACGCATCAACGTTTGAGTGAACGCAACGAATGAGCCAATCAAAATAGGATTTACCTACATAAAATAAGTGCGGTCGCGGGATCTAATTTTTGGAGCTGCATGTACGGAATTATTTTTCGAGGCCTAACTGATAGAAACCCGAAAATGAAAAAAATAACGCAAATATAAATGCTTCGCCATGAGTTTTTTTTCCGGGAGTTATGAGATTCTGCAGTGAAACGGACAATGAGATGCTGGAAAACTATTCGCAACTCTTTCATAGTCAAACAAAGCTACTGCGTACGTGCATTGCGATGTGTGAGGTATCCAATTTTTCCCCACATTTTCAGCTTTTTTGGGTGACCAATTTTTTCGGTATTATAGGAGCAACCTGGAGCTATTACGAGCCGAAGATTGCATTTCGGATACATTGCGAAGCATTGCCAGGACGTAAAGTTCAGGCCGGGGGCGGAATTCGAACTCATGAACTTAGTGTAGAAACAGAACGTAATTCATAAGTAGAAAGATATAGTCTCCGTTGTGAAGCCCATTGCAACGTTGTACTTAGATAAATGAATTCATTACTATCAGAGAGAATGTTGAAAAATACTTTGGTGATAAATGTATTAATGGTTTTGACTCTCAGATTCTTTGTTCTCTGGCTTCCGCTACTTAAAATTGCATAGAAGAAATCAAGGTTATAACACCACTGAATCATTATTTCTGACAGATATTTTCGACTTTTTAAGTTCAGAGTAACTGAATTCGAAACCATATGTTGAAAAACATATAACATTTTGTATCCACATAAGTTTAATATCGAATTCAACTGGATGAATATAATAATACACCTTTAGCAAAAGAATCATATGCTACCATTTCATCTAACGGTACCTGTAATATTACTTTCTATTTACCAGCAAAGCTGCAGCCAATTCTATCACCAGTAACTCCTGATTTTTAGCTTTAATTTGTATGTGGGCTCTAAAAATTGACTTACTCCTGCTGAAAAACCTAAAAACTTTTATGTCGGTCTTTTGAAAATTTTAAAACCATTATATTAACTTCATACATCATCAATTGATCTCTCCTGGGAAAATAAAATTTCCATCCTTCGATAAATTAGTTCATCATGCCATAACACCAATATTTCAGCCAATACTTTTCTCACAATCCTTGCCTATTTTTAAATGAATCAATTTTCCCTGATTTCAGCTCTTGAAAAGATGCAGTAAGAAGTACAAAATAAGTACAAAATAAATAAAATTCACATTTATGGGTTATTTTTTAGCTACCACCGGTATAAACTGAATAACCTCATTTTTTTATGTAATTTTTCTTCGGTAACTTCGTTTACTTCTTCTTCAAGTTTGAATTATCATGTTCACATGATCTGTTCAGTTAAGTGACATATCTTGCAGGAATTCAAAAGAGGAGATACCACCCAGCTTTCGTAATCCATACGTTTGTTTCCATTTAAGTGCCCATCAAGCACGTGCTCTTACACGTGTTAAACATCCAAGACGGTCTGACATGGTTTTTATCGTGAAAACTACCACTTCCTTATGTTTTCCCACTCGACAATATTTTTTCTGTCTTCTAGATTTACATGTTGATGGTTCACCTACAGCCATTAAGGTGCAAGGGGTGAATTTATTGCCATAGATGTACGAACAAGGAGTAAGAATTTAGCAATGGTTAATTTAATATCTTGTGTGGATTCTTCTCGGGAATTCCACCGGGTTGAATTTGTAGAAAACACCGACGTTTCAAAGATCGTCTCGTCCATCGTCTTCAGGGTAAACCCTGAAGACAATGGACGAGCCGTTCGTTGACACGTCGGTATTTTTTGCAGGTTCAGCCCGGTGGAATTTCTGAGAAGAAGTTACGCTAAGCAGTAAATATTGCTAATCTCCGCTTGAACTATTCTAACTAGGACATAAACCAAAGCGCACTGATCTCATGTAATAGCAAAATGCATGTGAATTGAGGCCTTACAAGAGAAAAAAGCGCTCGATGCTTCCTTTCATGATCGAATCTGCTCAGAGCCGTTTCAACGACTCCTCAACTTCATTTTGCTTAACTGCATATTTCCTTTTTCCTCCATATGTAGTCATCGCGAACTAGAACTACTTAATATTTTTGCTCTCACTGCACCGTGTAAGATAATGTTTTATAAATTCAACAGGATAGTATTTCATTCCTCTGTTTTTCTTCCTTCGTATCAGATGTCTTTCATTTGCCTGTCTTATCCGAACCATCTTCTGCTGTAATTTCAACGTCTTGCCGGGAACCACTTATTTATTTGTACATCCTTTTTCCACGAGAGCAGCGCTATACAAGATTCCCATTTTCATTTACTTCATTTAATGTTTAGATTTCTATCACTTGAACTGGGGAGAGTCATTTTTTACTCACTACGTAATGTTTCCTCTAATCTATCCCTTAAGTGTACACCTATAGCTAGATTTGACCGAATATCGTCAGTTAGTTTTTCTAAGGAATTAACGTAATTTGAGTTGATAAGGCAACCATATCTGAAAAATCCAAACTGCTATAAAACCGCGGTTCGGTCAGTTATGATCCAAAGCTGTATACTTTTCTTTGATAAGGGTTCTTGTATTTTCTTGTTTAATTGTCTCTACATAATTGCGTTCTCTTTTATCAATTTGTGAAGTTTTTGTTGCCCTTTATAAGGGCATGAATTTAAAATACTTAATGACATTCAACAGCGAAAATTTTCAAGTTCGTTGAGGGTGAAACGAGCTTGTATCATGAGGCATAGTAATGAAGGTCTCCCGCGTCAGCCTTTCAGTTATCCACGGATGTTTTTTTCCTTGGCATCAGGATCTACGCAGGCAGATGCTACAAAGTTCCGCTGTATCAGTTATATTAAGTTAACAACCATATTGGTAAACGTAAATGTGCTAATTGAAACCGAAAAGAAGACAAAAAACAGTGGCACAGTTTATAACACACCAAAATTACTTTTGTAAAATCAATTTGCTATTATAACCTTATTATATTCCTAAACATGTGTCCAAAACATTATTTTGAAAATATATATCTCCAAATTAATAAAAATATATCGCATATACCTTTTAATGTAGATGAATCTATATTTCTTAGTTGATGGACGAATAATTACAAAAGATAACGATCGGTGTTCAATGTGAATTAGAAACTCCGCAATTCTAGCGTTAGCCGTACAATTGATAATTGGGTAAACTCGAAGAAAAAAATGAGCTTAAATCAAGCTGTGCATTAACCTGAATCTCTCGCGATCAAAAATTTAATCAGATAGAGAGATGAATTGCTTGTGAGCAGCATGAAAAATGTATTTAAAGATTTATTCTCCAACGAGTTGTAGAGAAAAGATAGTATTTGATGAAAACTCTGAGAAATAGAGAAGACACATTCTGAGGCATAGCGGCCACTTTAGAACAATAATTTGCAGTGATATGAATCGAATGGAAATACTGGGGAGTAACATGGCCAGGAGAGGAACAATTTTGTCAAGTTATGATACATTCTAAAACTAAGACGCATTCAGACACAAAGCGGTTCGCGGAAAGGAGAATGTAATGGAGAGCTTCAGCAAACCTCATTCCGATTGATGACCGTTGATGATGATAATTCCAAAGACTCCATCATTCTGCATCAAAATCAGTATTAATGTAGATGAATTATTAGTGATGTTCTAATTTGTTTTCACTATCCAGCGTTTAGAACGTTAGGAAAACATTTCAGTTGATGTGTTAAGTCTTTCATTATTTTTCGTGATTCACTGTAGGCTAAAAAATTGATTCGTTTTTATTAAATCTAATGAAAATAAGGTAGATTTTTCCTATTCATCGAGTAAAAAGATAAGTTTTAATTAGCGTAAAACAAACATTAAGACATGTTATGCTAGCAAATGAGTCAATCCCATTCGTAAATTAGGAAGGTAAAAAAAAACTGGATCCATGGCGCAAGGTAACACATCGTTAAACACCACGGTCAGCTCTCATGAAGGAATTCCTCAGCCCTCACCGTCACGTTTTGTGTACTTTGACGTGTTGATTAAGGGTTTGCTCACCTTCACGATTGGATCAGTGATCATAATAATATGTTCCTATGGTTTGCACCTCACTCGAGCACCCTCAGGGGAACAAACCCGCCTTGAGATCTTCATTAATTTTACAATCACGGCGTGAATCGCAAGGTTTTCCTCTTGGAAAGTAATAAACCTCTTTGAGTTTACCCTTGGTGTTTTCGAAATGAGTTATGCTCGGTTTTTGCGCTATAAGTTTCTCCGTAGAGAAAACAGTGATTCCTTTTTTAACATTCTTTGACATTTCACTCCTCCACTGTCTTGATTTGAATAAGTACTTTTTAGTCTCAAAATTCTGTATATAAAAATTTCCAGTTAGGTATGTGGTGAAAAGTATGCATGTATAAAATTTCATTGCCGAATATGAAAATGTGTAACTTCTCAAGTCACAAATTAATTATAAAGTCGAATGTTACACCAGCTATTTACATAAAAACGAAAAAAATCTCCTTACGCGTAAGTAAGCTCATTTTCATCTCACCAACCATAAAACCGATCCTTTAAAATGAGCATTTGATTGGTAAATGTTATTTTTAAATGTAAACTCTACCAACACGAATAGATGAAATAATAATATATTTCCCATTAAACCTAAGACCGCGGGCATATCTAATAATGGTTCAGTTATTCGAAAGAGAGATTTACTCACCCACGGTTACCTACCTCCATCATGGCACCTGTAAACATTCAGCTAATTGTAGCTTCATTAATATGGAACTTGAATACCCACCTAAGCAATCAGTCGATGTGGCTTAATACTCTATTATAGTTAATAAAATAGTACTCTTCAGTCACTAATACTTCAAACCACTAACATATTCCTGTCGTCCGCGCTGTCAAAATACATTTGTAACGGTCTATTTTCTTTCTCACTGGAATTTTAGCTGGAGGCATAACAATATGAAACCAATTAATTTTTTAAAAGCTGAACCATTCTTTAGTTATGAATAAGTTATCATACGAAATTTTATAAAACCCAGTTAGTGGTAGGAGCTTCCATTAAATACCAACTCCGAGGAGCACCGTGAATTAGAAAATGAATTCCGCAAGTCAACCACTAAGATATTCTGGAATATTCCGTTTTAAATTTTACATATTTTTTCCCTATGAGCATTAATAGTTATGCTAGGCTCATTAATTCTTCATTGTAAGAAGGAAAGGAAAAAATATTATTTTGAAGCAGCAAAAAAGCCAGAAAGAATCCGTAAATGAGAATCTCCCAAGCCATTTGAAAAGGATGATGAAATCGCCACAGATGCTCAAATGTTTCATATCCCCGAGAGTGCTTGTTTTGCAGGTAAAACATAGCCCAAAATATCTCTCAATAAATGTACGGAAATATTTTTACTCGCAATAAATCCATTAATACTGTAAGCCCTTTGCAATAGCTGACCTTTCATCGTGGGATTATTTAGGCAACAACCACAGCGCGTTCACGTGTGGGCGATAGCCCATCGATATAGGAATATATTTCCTGAAAGTTCTTGGCATATCATGTGCCAAAGAGTATCGTTCACATTTAAGGTACTTGTTAAAATACGAAGGCACCAGTAGTATTTACTCTGAAGGTGGATTGGGTCGTTAAATGAAATTTAAAGAGAGAATTTCAGGCGTAACTTGTGGGGATTGTTTTTTTTCTCTCCAACGATTCTGGTGGTCCTAATGCCCCTGAAATCCCGATAAGCCATTGGCTTGTCTTCAGGTTTTCCAGGGGCCGAACCACCAGAACTTGACAGAAACACTCATGCCCTGTGCAAGTGAAAAACTGACCAAGACGAGAATCGAACCCGCGACCCTCGGATTAGCAGGCGAGGCCTTAACCCCGCCGCCACCGGGGCCTACTATTGTAATATCCGTAATTGTACGAGAATAAAACGCATGCTTCAACTTGAGTCTCTATCATGGTACCTTAATAATGACACTATGCTTTAAAACCATTAACAATTTTTTTTAACCCTGAGTGGAAATTTATTACTATTTTTTTCTCTCACAATTATGGATGAGAAAAATGTATCCACCGTACGTTGTCTTTTTCTAATGAATTTCCGGGAAAAGCAATGTAGTTTTGGCAATCCACATTTTTTCACCTCCCTTCCTCGCGCCATTTATGAAAAAATGAGGGAAGAGATGCACAGTACTAAGCTGTGAAAATACGTACTAAATACTATTTTTATAATTCATCAGAGACTGGATTGGATATCATTCATGTTAAATCGTTCAAACTCATGATAAATGACCCGAAATAATGGGTAAATTTCAATCAGTATCCTATCTTAATCAGTTTTTTTTCAACTTTCACTTCTCTAATCGAGAAAGGATAGCATTGGAATGTGCATCATTCCAATAATATGCAAGAAGTCAAGCGCTAAGCGCTTCTGATCTAATAATTAAGATTCTTCACTAAAAACAGACATCCATATCCCTAAGATGAGTTTGTCGGTGCAGTAAATTGCATTTACAAAGGGGTTGATGAAATTTAAAAAAATCAAAATTGATAAATGGTGATTATTACGTTGATTTTGCGAATTACAGGCAAAACTAAAAATTTTTTATCCATTATTTCGGCAAATTTTGTATCGGATTTCTGATGTCTTTAGTTCGGAAAGTTTTCTATATTGCGTAGAAACCGTTAAATTCAGATATTTCTATGCAAAGATCCCGAAGTCACCACGGTGCCACGATGAAAAAAGATATTATGAAATCAGCACCATCGCTATAGCAATATATTGTGAACATATACGTTGTGAGGAGTAGTAGAGTAGAATTGCTTCCCAAAGCCTCAATTTATCAATTTTTTTCTCCTAAATTCTTTTACTGGCTTTCTATAAAATGCGTTATTTGGTTCCCAAGGATCAATCGGTGTGTGATGGTTCATGATAAAATAATCCCTTGATTAGTTCTCCGCAGGACTATTTTGAAATATGCGGCCCAATGAGGCTTTCACATATTTTCAACGATTGATCTTGTCCAGTGAAAACAAATTTCATTTTAATTATTAAATGGGCTTCTTGCAGATTCATTTCTGGACATGCTTACATAATATCCCGGGAAATTAGTTATGATCACGGAACTTAACGGCGGAAACCCAAATTACATGCATATCCACTCCATCTGACTTATTTATATTTTCAGAGCTAGATATCGAGTTTAATGGGGTGCACCTCCTTTTGCGTGATGAACTTTAAGAATCCAGTATTAAGTATTAATTGACTCACAGTAATGAGCGGTTTGGTAATGAAAATCGAGTAAATGAGCATCGGAGTTTCCCTCATCGGGCTGCTGGCGGTGCTGCGTCGTGGGGACGCCGCCGACAAGGAGGCGGGTCGGATGCACGCTCTGCCGCCCGCCGGTGCATCGCCGCTCTGCCGCGCCATTCGGATGCACTCACTCTGGCCGGGATGCACGCGGGCCGGCTGGCCGACCGACCGACCGCTGCCCACTCACAACATGTTCCCCGGGCACCCCCCGCTTCCGCCGCCGCCCCCGCTACACTCGCGTACACAGCCACACACAGGGCGTAAGGGAGGCGCCTTCTTTTCCAACTCGCCCTTCCGACGACGGAGAGGAGACGTAATCGCGGGACGAGAGGGTCAACGCTCGCGAGAAGTGGCAGGATGCAGCGGCGGCAGCCTCCTTGAGGAAGGGCGGCGCCAACCGCCCCTCCCTATAACTGGCCTCCCTCCTCGACTTATTGTATTAGTTCCCTCCGAGGAAAATTCCCTCTCGCCATCCTCGGAGTGGTCAAGGATATGGAGCGATAATGTTAAGGTAGTTTGAGCGAGATATTTCCCAAGTAAAAATGGATACCATATTCCAATTTTATTTTTTTTTAATTTCAGCGTCTGTAAAAAGTATGAGTTAATTTTGTAACATTAACGGCGCTAATATGTATTTATTCATTCATTCAAGTATTCTACCAGCTGATTGGTAGGTTCTTGGACAGTCCCCATTCTGCATCACAACTTCATAGATATTATCTCGCTTTCCCTCCTAAGATTGGCCTGATATTAGATCCCTCTTCAGTTATTCATATCTTCTACCTCCTCTTATTTCGTCAAGAATTCCTATCCTCTTCCTTCCTCTTCCACGCTTCCCCAGTGTTCTCCCCTCCATCACTCTCTTCAACATACCCTCTTCTCTCCAAACATCCTCCATCAATTTCTTCTGCCTTCTCCGAACCTCTGCCACAAGCTTCCTCTCCGACCATATCCAATACCTCCTCGTTCGTCTTTCTCGCCATCCAGCTAACCTTCTCCATCCTTCTCCAAACCCACATCTCAAACGCTTCAAGTCTACGCACATCCTTCCTTTACAATGACCAAGTTTCCGACCCATATAGCGCCACGCTCCATATTATATATTCCACTCTTTTTTACGTCTCTTCTCAGACCCCCCTCATCAATTCCCTTCTCTTCGAAAATGCTTCTTTAGCTAGCGCGATTCTGCATCTGATATCCTTACCACTAAACCCATTCTCCTCCAAAATACTACCCAGATACGTAATCTGCTCGACCTGCTCTATCTTCTGCCCTCCCACCATTATATTCAGCCCCGCCTTCTTACTTCTAGAAGATCTCATTACTTTTGTTTTCTTGTGATTGACCTTCATCCCATGCTTTTCGCACTGCACTTCTAATGCATTCACCATTGAATACAACCCCTTGGCCGACTGACTATCCAATGCTTGATCATCTGCCAATCTCACTGATTTTATCAGCTCCCCTTCTACCTTTATTCCTACCTCCTCCTCCCCCCATACCTCCCTTCTCCTATCTTGTGAATACACGCTAAAAAGCAACGACGATAGTGGGCACCCCTGCCGCACTCCCCGTCCTATCGTGGCCCATCCCGATTCTCCATCGGCTACCCTAACCTGCGCCGTCTGGTTCATATACAAATACCGAATCAGACGCCTGTCCCTCCAATCGACCCCTAATTTCTTCAACACTCCCATTAATTTCGTCTATTCCACCCGATCAAACGCCTTTCCGAAATCTACGAACCATGCAAAAACATCCTGCCCATACTTTTGTTTTTTTCTACTCGCGTCCTCATCACCACTATAGCGTCTCGCGTTCCCTTCCCTCTCCTAAACCCGAACTGGTCGTCACTCAGGTATTCATTTGCCTTCATCTCTAACCTTCTGTTTATAATTCTCAGAACTACTTTGGCCGCGTGGGATATTAAGCTTATTGTCCTATAGTATTCGCACGTTTTTGCCTTACTCTTCTTTGGTATAGGAATTAGTACAGTCTTCGCGAAGTCTTCCGGCCACATTCGATCCTCATAAATCCTACGAAAAACCGCAAAAAGTTTTACTCTTCCGTTCTTCCCCTTGCTCTTTATAAATTCTGCAGGTATGTCATCTATTCCTACCGCCTTATTCCTTTTCATGTCTCGTAGAGCTCTTTCGATTTCGCTATCTAGGATACTTGGTCCGATGCCATCTCTGTCGATATCGTCTTTCCTTTCTATATCTAACCTATTGGGCCTTATTTTTTTACCATACAGCTCTTCAACATATTCCTTCCACCTCTCCTGGATCTCTTTCGGATCTAAGATCACCTTTCTCGTCATGTCTGTTAGCGTTGTAATTCCCCTTCACTTATCACCAACCGTCAATTCCTTTGCTTTCCTATATAATGCATCTGATCTTCCCTTTTTTTGGTATTTCTCTAACGAGTCGATCTGTTCTCTCCACCGTGCCTCTCTTGCTTTCTTTGTTTCTCTTCTAAGCCTGTTATTTAATTCTCGGTATTTTCTCTTACCTAGCTCTGAGTTTACGCTCTTCCTTTTTCTTCTCTCCTCCATCTTCCTTATCATCTCCTTCGTGATCCACGGTTTTCTAATTTTATTTGCACTCACTACGCCTACCGTTGCTTTCGCCACTTCTGCAATTCCATTTTTCTAACTTCCCGATTCATCCAAGGTTGTAGTCCAACAGAAGGGAGTATATAGTTATAAATGACACAAATACTCAGTAAATAAATAAATATATCAACTTAAGTCTCTAACTTGACTCATTTTTCACGCCGTACATTGAAAACGCCTTCACAGCAATGTTTTTTTTGCGATTCTGTAAAAGTTACTGCGGTAAGTAATGGATTATTTTTATAAATAGTTGAGAAACATACTAACTACACACTTTTATTTTTTTGACGAAATCTAGGTGTTATTAATTACTATTTTTTTATATTCTCCTTCTGCAGCGCACAGCCGTTATCTATCCCATGTAGAACAGCATGTAGTTTCAGGCAAATCGCTGGAAAAGTTTTTCGGTAAGGGGTTAAAATTTTGATATCATTGGAAAGAGGGGAGTTTTTTTATTAAAATTAGGACAAATTCATCAAATTTGAGGTGAGTTGATTTTTTACTCAAACTACCTTAAGATATTTTAGTAGTGAGCAATAGGAAATGCAGGTGACTCCGCGTATCACCTGCATTCTTCAATCCAAAGATTGCCTTGCTGCAGCTCTCCACTCCATGCTCCTCTTAGCTAACCGTATTATTCCTACATTAGTCATCCTATTCAACATCTCTCGTTTTTGTTCCACATATTCCATTCTTGATCTTCCTTGGTTATGCTTCCCATTTATTTCTCCACCCGGTACTGTTTTCAAGTGGCTGTTGTACCTACCTCAGGCGTTTAATAAGTTTGTCTCTTCCACTCAGGAAAGTTTTCGCTAAACATATTTAACCATTTTTCTTTAGTCATAATGAACTCATGTATTTCGTGATATATTGCTTTAACTGTTGATAGCAAGTGAGCAATTTTTTTTTCAATTAATAAATGTTAATGTAGTACGCTCTTCATCCGGATCACTGCTTGTCTTGTAGAATAGACGTTTTAGCTTCGGAGAAGTGACGAATATAGATGATGCAGCGCCCATTCTCTCGAATGCAGCATAAGCTGCAATGATTGTGAGGGCTGCATAATTATGGTGGGAGGTAGACTAAAGCATTGTAGGTGAATAAGAAACTTCAAGGGTATGCGTACCTACGTGGAGCTGGATCCACTCTCCGTTCTGTCACTCATACATTAACGAATTCACCCAAAATCTGCTCCAAACGAAGCTATTTCGACTGCACATCTATGGACTGTGTCAAACTGCGCACTAAAATGCTTTGAGTTAAACGAATTTAGCGGCATTGCTAACGCATACTTGACATTATTTTATAGACATTATAATAATACTAATGCGATAAACGTCATATAATTGTTAACTCATTTCTTCCGAAATATGAAAGACCCCGATAAGAAAACAAACATGTTTTCATTACTTGGAGGGACTCGCTCGCTAGCTTAACGAATAGGTCATAGTTTGGAATGTTGAGTAGAAACACCTTAAAGGAGGATCGGACTGGTGTAGTGGTTAGAGTAATGCCCTCTCAACTCAACGGCCCGGGTTCGAATCCTAGTGGTTGCGGATCTTTTTCATTGTAATTCCCATCCCTACTTGGGTGCAATGTGGAGGACAGTTGTAATATTCCGGAGGACAAGCGTAATACTCCGACCGTCGAATAAGACATTAAACCGTGGTTCCCCTTGCGCCTTACGTTAAGAGTGGGCTTATGCCGGTACTCTTCTTCGATTCCCTGGGTAATCATTCCTTACCAACCTATTCACCTGTCCTCAAATGCACAAATCAACTCAGTAGTCGGTTGTCTCCCACAAATAACCAGTCAACCGACACATACTGTATCTAATTATATAAAAATGGCTCTCAAAGTCCTATGTGGCAAAATTATTGATAGTAACTTATAATCAATATAGATTAAGACGTCCAAACGCTTAGAAGCATTCATGAGAGCCCATCGAGAGATCATAAAATAATATATTACATTATCACTTTCGGTTACACTGACTGCAACCGTAGTTAATCAAGAGCAAGTTAGCAAGAGTATATTTATTTCAGTGTGTAGCGAAGCTATATTCATTCGTAGAGAACCCAGTTGATGGTAAGTTACTTGGCAATGTCATCACTTCATAAAAGAGTGCCTTTAATGATCTAAAAAAAGATAAAAGAGTTGTTAGAAGAAAAAAAAATGAAATCCAAGCAACATTCATTTTAATAATCAATATTAACCAAGTTGTATTTCAGATTGGTCTTAACATTGGGATATCACCTTATTACCACCAATCAGCGTAATTTTATCATCTGTTGTAAGAAGTGTAGTCAGCTGCCAGGCTCGGCAACCTCAGCACAAAGATGCCTTTACTAAATTTTTCGTGAATATATCATTCAGGCACGGATAATGACGGACATTAGGAAGCAATAATCAAAAACTTGCACTTAAAATCATGTACTTTTGCAAGACTGTTTTTGAAGTAAATGATATAAATTTTGGCGTTGAAGTGTAGAAATGGGAAATTTGGGAAAATTATGTAGCCGAGAATGGTCATTAGTTGAGTGTCCCTTTTAAAAGTTTAACTTATTGAATTAAGTATGGCCAAACTATGTTCTGCTCTTTATCAAACCATGATTATTTAGGCCTTTAATGCCTAAAACATCAACATCCTACACCGCCATGCCGATCAAAAGTTGTGGTCAAGTCAAAGAGTCCGCGGAAAGCCTTCCGGTAATCGGGATTCACCATATCAATCCTAAGTTTATTTTCATGAAAGCATTCATCCTTTGAAAAGAAACATGGAAAGACCTTTAGAATAGAAAGTTTTAGTACAGAAAATATGATGAACTCTTTCCCTCGTTTCCATACTATTTTAATCCCCATTGCGTTATCTTCATAAAATTTCCGGTAACCAAACTCAATGTCATTGATTGATTGAGATCTTTGTTTTCGTAGATGCATCTTTTGGTTTTTGATCGTTATTTGGCATATTATAAAAAAGCAAGAGTATTGGTAATTATTCAATAGTAGCTTAATGAAATTAAACGAAATGTTTTCTCTTTTAGTAGTATGGTATGGTAGTGAGTGCTATTGTGATTCTTTTTAGAATGTTTTCCTGCAGGATAAAGCGCTTTCATTTGATCGTCTTTCATAATACTCCGTTAAATCATAAAAATAACTTAATCACTTTGCTAACCTGTTGCCAATTTTCATTGAACCTTTTTGCTATCGCATTACCCCTAACAGAGAGTTCATTCTGTAAAATACGCTCTTTATACTACTGACAACTCCTTGCTTTCCGTCAAATTAAAAAAAAAATCTAGCTCCCTTAGTTTAACGCACTGAGAATGCATATACCATATTACTCAGTTTGTTTGTATACATAACATTCCTATTGGCAGTGTCAAAGAAACATGGCTGCACATCACGTAACAAATTGTTCCTCCGAACGATGTTCTGGCGAGCATGATGTATCAAAAGCACGATTCCAGTCACGGAGGTGAACTTAATCTTTCATATCAGTCGCCCATGTTTCAATGACTGCATAAAGTATATTTAAATGCTATGGCCTGTGAGCAAGAGTCAGTAGTGTCACACACCCATGAAATAATTGGATCAAAATGTTGAGCGGAAGACGCCGGGCATTCCACCGCAATCTTGGAAAAAGAGATTAAAGTGACTCGACTCAAAGATTATGGCGAACCCAAAAGATTTTCCAGCGTGGTGGGTCGTTGGGAAAAAAGGTTTACGCCCCGTAACGGGCAAAATAAACGTCGGCCGGGAATAGATTTTACTGACACTTGAGAAGGAGATGGGGCATTTCAAGAGGCGAGGGAAACTTTTTTGCACCTAAACGGACTCAGCGGATAGCGCATCCCAACCCACACAGTGGATTTTACCGGACTTTTAAACGAGCACTCCCAGCGAATGACTGGTTTCTGAATTGAAGAGGAAGATTTTTACGAGCATCTTCTTCTGGCCTAGACCAGGCTGTAGAGGCTATAGAAACAGAAGCGGTAGAATGATTAAAAAACGAGGAACGTAGGCGGTTGGCAGCATATTATGAATGGAGTAGCAAAAGGTAAAGAAGAATTTCATCACTCATTTCTATGGGACGAATTATATTCAAGATGAAAATGAAGAAAAGTAAAATAATATTATTTTATGGCACTCAACGAATAAGCAAGAAATGTGAATGGCCGATTGTCATCTAGGATTTAATGTGTCGAGAATACAATATGCAATGATGTTCTCTCTGAAATGTTATTACCTTTCTCAATGAGCTATTTAAAGTTATTTCATTTTGTTCAGAATTTAGTGCATTTCGGGACTGATATTCCAGCTATTTCATATTATCTTAACTCCTCTAGCCACTGCCAACTAGTCTATTTCAACTAAGCTATTGATGAGAAAAGTTTTGCAGTCGTGTATGGAGTTCTGTTCTGTGGTTCCCCGTAGACACAAAAAGCAAATGAAAGTCAGTCAAAGCTGCAACAGTTTTCTGCCGTCCGTTTTTTAATCACAAAACACCCACATATCTGATCCTTGAAAATTGAAAGATGTGTCTATGGCATTGTTCTGCATGTTTACATGTTCATTTACGTAGTACTCTCCCAGTTTCCGTTTGGACTGCGCACTGTTCACCTGACTGCTTTTTGGCCTGCGCCTAGCGGCAGGGGGAGCGTGCGAGGTTCTGATTTGTGCTGGGACGAGTGCTGCATGCCTGGTGTGGAATCACCCCGTGCCACACACCTTAGTGGTGGCTTGCACGGTACTTCGTAGATGTAGACGTAGATGTAGATGAAACATAAACATTCATGGCATATTCTCAATCTGAAGAATAGTTTCTCTCTGTAATTTTTTTGAATGATTGATTATCCAATCCGTTTAACTAGGAGAGACTAATGAAGGTTTAATTTGTCAACTCGAACATTAGTTTTAGAAAATTGAACTTAACAGGAGTTTATGTTACGAAATTCGACTTTTTTACAGCAATGAAATAATCCTCTAAACATTTTTAGTACCAGGCATGTTAAAACAAGTTTTATATTTCTCTATAATTTGCTTATTGCAAATTTATAACTTTTTTGAAGACATGAACTCAAAGCATGCATAATCATGACATTATTGCATGATATTATGACAGACCTCCTCATTATAACATGGCATTTAGGTGCATTCTTAATCATTGGCATAACACATGTCTGATTTAACATATTTGTTATTTAACTACGATATTCCCACTATGCCAGAGTAATTATATCAATATTTTCTGAGCGTACCGACGGAGCCAACGGCCGTAAAGAATATGACTGATAAGTTTACTAAACGCCTGTGGGATGTTAAAATGGTATTTTGATCATTTGTTGTTCAAGGTTGGTGACCAATTTGTCACATAATTATGACGAGGTCAACTGGCCTTCTAGTATGAACTCATTATGCTATTTTGTCGTAACATCAGTCAAATTCATATTTCTGCAATGGCTGAGAGTAGGTGTGGAATGGTGAATCACCAGTAGTTACCAATCCAAAGATGCTGCAGGCCTCCATTCTATTCTTGTCTCAGCTTACTGTGTAATCTTTTAATCATTCTTCACTTCAAATCCTTTATAATTTATGTTAGCGTTAAGAATTATTAATTTTAACTAAAAATTTAGGGAAGCATTCAAACTTAGAAACTGGAAGGTACCTGACTGAATAGCGCTGGCTGCATGTTTTACTTCACTCATTGTGTAATCATATTTTTCACCTATAAGACATACAGATAGGAAAAAAACGGAAATGTAGTGCGAGATGCTACTCTTCAGCCTACGAACTTCTCTTTTTTATAAGTTTACATGAAGCTATGAGGTCAAACAGACCTTTCCCATGCTAGGCCCGTTTTTACCTTTAAAGTGTATCGTGAAATATAAAAGTAATAACCTATAATACGGGCTAGGACCCATTTTCATAAATATATACATTTCCATCACAAAGAAAGCTATGTAAACCTTTTGAACATTTTGCATAAAAATCAGTTTAGCCAAAGAAGTTGAAAAGCAATATAACTCATTCATAAGACACGTGACAATATTGCAGAACCGAATGTAATAATTGTTATTTATTGAATGTAAATTGTTACCAAAAATCTATCTTACTTGAAAAACCGTTCGCTAGGCGAATCTTTTTTATACGGCGTATGAAATATAATTCTTTTTAGCGTAAGGTATAATACATAAGTTAATCTCTCTTGCGTATAAAAAGGGCACACTAAATTTAATATCAGTTATAGTGCAATTTTTGTCAACGTTGTCGTTCAGTAAATATGAATCTTCTTATGGTAAGGGGCAGCATATTAGTTTTCTAAAAGGTACTGCTGTACCTTATCTTTATTCATACTAAATACATCCAGCTTGAAAGCTATTATTTATTTTTTTTTATAACTACATGCTGTACTCTCTCAAACATATATTTATGTATGTGTCACAGTCGGGAAACCAAACGGGAGCACAATATTCCAAAGGGAATCTAACCGTTATCAAAGTGTGACACTCTAATTGCTCTTTAAGAAGTACTCGATACACTAATTTATGAATCCAAGCATTTTGGTGATATATTCAAACTGAAAACATTTATATTTATTTACAAGCTAACTGAAAGTATGATTACAGGAAAACTAGTACGGAATGGCAGACTTTTCTTCACCCTCATAGATAGTGAACACCCTGTTGTAAGTTGAAATACCACAACTCGTAAGAAATAAATGTGCGTTCTTTTAAGGATGCAGCTTTCCTAATGGTGGAGAGGGAATGGGGGAGAGGGGGGGGGGGGGAAAGGGTGAGGAATAATGAGGGGAGAGCGGCGACATGAAGGAAGCGGAGGGATGGGGAGGGAGGGGGGAGGAAGAGGGAGGATGTCGCGGAAAATGATTTCTAGGGTGGAAATAGATGCGCGCGGCCCCGAGAGGAGAGAAACGGAAGAAGGAGAGCAGGGAAGAGGGAGGGTGGGGTAGAGGTGAGGAGGGAGGGGGGAGGGAGAGGTGGGCAATCAAGGATGAAAGATGGAGTCATGGGGGAAGGAAGAGGAGAAGGGGGAGTTGGGAGAAGCCGAGTGGAGAGAATGTAAGAAGAGGAGGGTTTGCTGGAGAAGTGGAGGGGTAGAGTGGAGAGAGAGTTTGAGGGAGGAAGAGAGGGAGGAGGTGGATACCGGTTGGGTGCTTGCGAGGAGAGGCATTGATCAAGAGTGGAAAGGGATGGACTGAGAAGGGGGGTGGATGGGTGGGAGGTATGACGACTTTCCCTCTCCCTCCCTCCACCTCCCGTCTCCCTCGAGCTCATCTTCCCTCCCCCCCCCTTATGCCTCCTTTCTTGTTCAACTCTTCCGAGCCCTCCTCCTTCTTCACCACCCCCTCTCCTCCCCTCGCCATCTTTCGCATATCATTTCTTCGTCCGCGGGGAGCACGCGGCGACGCGGGGCTTGGCGGCGCACTTGGAGGCGGAGGGGTTGCGGGGGGCAGAAAGGAGTGTGGGGTGGTGCTCGTGGCGCGGGAGGGAGACGCGAAAGAGCGGGACAGAGATGCAGGGGTGTCGGTGGAAGGAACTGGACGGTGGAAGCAGCGAACAATGGATAAGGGGGGGATGAAAAATTAATGTTTCTTCGCAAATAGGGTTATTTTTTTATTTTACCATCAAGTGGAGGGCGATTTTACAAATCAGATTTGCAAATCAGTCTCGGCTCACAACTTCCTCATAGAATGCATGTTTAATGTGAAATGCCTCGATTAGCTTCGTCTCTGGAGTGAGACTTAACTCTGAAACAGCCCTGTTAACAGCGAACGGGGCTTGGTGAATTGAGGATAACTTTGGCGGGAGGAAGAAATATGTGCAGCAGCATCATCGCTCTTTTTAATTATATTTCCTTTTTGGCCTTTGAGGAACTTGATGGTGGATGAAATGAATTATGAAAGAAGAAAAAGATAAATTATTGCCCCGCCATTGAGACTAATCTAGACTTTGGTTTGTAAACGTGAATATCGTCTTTACATTCTACTTGCCACGAACGCAGACAAATCTTTGGCATCTTAAAAACTTTTCGAATCCTCCCTTTGAAGCTTTATTGTTTTCATTAAATTTTACATAGAATCCACATCTAAATATTAAAAGCATTTAGCTTTAACCATCACTGAAATGAGAAATTTTCCGGCTTTGTAATGAAATTAAATCTTTGGCCTCTTGTAATTTCCTTCACCATGCAAGTAAACGAGATGTTAGGCTCCTTTTGGGAAAATAATGGGAAGTCACATGCACATCTAAGATAAGCATGGAATGATTTACGGTATTCCATCATTTATTGGTTATATGAATTTATTACCCACTGAATTTTCCAGTTTTGGTCTTAATTTTCTGTATATTATCTCGTTTTTTCTCCCGAAAGACTCATACGAAGTAAATGTCTGCGATCACAATAGGGACAATCAAATCAATGAGGACCAAATTTCTGCATGAACCCAAATCCGTATTTCAGTATTCTTCTTCACTTACTATTTTTTATTTCAGAAAAAATGTTGACGGTAGTAGTTCATATTTATCAATAATCCGCTATTTAATGCAGTGCCAAGAAAATTTGCAGACGGAGGAACAAATTAAAATTACTCTTTATTATAACATTATTTTATGTAACCTCATTCAGTAATTCAGAGCGAAGTTCTCAAGAGACCTAGCTAAGTAAAAAAATAATTAGAATTGAAAAATATCTAAAATACTAGAAAATGATAAATATCTGTAAGAGAAGGTAATTTGATCCAAAAAGGCTTCTTCAATTATAAAATATATAAGCAGAAAAATTTTGTTTCATGCCTGCAAAGAAATGTTTTCAATGAGAGTGGAAAATTAAATGAAAGGCATGAACTTGAGAGTAAGCCCAAAATATCCTGCGGAGGGTCTTTTTATATTAATAAGAGCTAACGTGAAAAAAAACCTTTTGACTTGAATTCGTTTTTTTTTGCCCTCTCGGCGTCATTACTTTTAAAAATTCTCATTATTTTGTAATGAAGCCGTAGAATCATTAAACATATATTTACATTCATTCATTGGAGTAGCGATTTAATTAATTATTTTTAATTCCCGTATAGGAATACACATTCATCGTATGTTTCAATTTAAAAATCGTTTTATGCTTTTGCTTCGGATGCGCGAGCATATAACTAACGTGTGCATGGCTCTAATGAGGACGTGAAATTGCTTATTGCTCCGGTAGGTGACGGAGGAACTTCAAAAAATAATGGTGCTGCGAATGATGACTGAGTGAGAGAGGAAATGATGAGATTATTGGAATAAATGCGTAATCACTTATGGGCGGAACAAAGGTCCGCATCATGAGCACCAACGGGAGAGGAGATGAATAATCCCTTAAGAAGAATTTTACAGGCCATTTGCATGGGGAGGTACCAAAGAACCGGTGGATTACCAGTCACATTTATAATTACAATATTCTTGCATAAAAGCAGACATTTTTGAAAAATGATCATGAGCAATACCGGTAAAGTTATTTTTTTTCTAATTTGAGTTAGTTCAAGATCAATGACAGCTATTGGCATTTACAGCTCATGAAATTAAACTTACTATTTTGAAAAAGAAGCACGAGAAAAGATAATATATATTTTATTCCGTAATAACCAGCCAGGTGATTACTTGCAAAAGTCGAAATTGCCGTCAGCGATATTAATAAGGAAAGACGGCCTACAACTGAAGCAATTTTCACCTAAACGGTAGATGGACATACTGGTAATCGATAGTTTTTTTAAGAAGGAAGTTAGATGAAGAAAAACCCGGCGTTGACGTAAGCGTACTCATGAGGATAAAATCACAATTTAACCACCTAACGAACGGAGAACTGCTATTGAAGTGCTCTACGTAAGGATTTGCAGTAAAGTTGGGGATTCCGAGGAAAAAACTCTATCTCCGCTTGAATCTAAATCCAATTCGGAATGTACCGCTACGAGACAATTCCCGAAAATAAAATCAACCTGTTAAAACTTCGTAATGATCTATTTCCCCTGATTTTAACCTACCTCAAAGAGTATTCCTAATACATTAGGAAGTAATTTCAAACAATACTCATGTCCTTCCAGAATTTCACTAGGAATTTTGTTAATTGCTAGGATCAGGCGGTCAACAAAGATGTGGGAACGCGGCGATGACGCGGGAAGAGGCAAGGAGTCGATGCTCACGACCAAGTAGGAATGCCTCGAGGGCTGAGTGTGTAACTCTCCTCTGCCGGAGCCCGGGGTACGAGGGGGAGGGTGGGTGGTGGTGGGAAGCCAGGGGAAGGGGGAATGCCAGCCCAAGGAGGATGGTGGGTGGAGGAGGAGGAGGCGCGTGGACCTGGGTTCGGGTGATGAGTAATACGAGCAGGGACGGCGGGGATGTTAAAAGATCCGCCGGGACATTTTTTCGAACACCTCGCAGCGGAATAAAAAACGAGGCGAGAGGGCTCATCGGGAGACAAGGCGTATGGAGACGTTCCCGCTGGGCGGCTCGTCTCGAATTTGTTGGCCGCGAGTATTTCATCCTTTTCCCGCGCTGCGCGACGCGAATTTATGCGAGCGGCTATGGTCTCTAATTTGATCTCCCTCTTGATTCCACATTGTGGGCTGGCTGCCTTGATCTTGAGCGACCCTCGGGTGAAGGAATCCCTCTGTCACGCGTGCTATTACGAGACATTTCCATTCAAAACGCGCATCCCTCCGCTAAGCTCACGCGCTGGGCGGTAGTTTGAATGAAATCACCGGAATGCCTCGATCTTGTATGTGGTACATCTTTTGTGAAGTTCGCTGTTTCGTCTCTCACGGATACATAGATTGCGGTCCATGTGGTAAGAGCGATTTTATTGACTATCTTGTCCTAGAGAGGTAGCAAGCCTATTCGTACTCCAGATGCATTCTTCTCGTGCCATATAGTCGTCATCAGCTTAAGCCTATGGCTCTAGTATCCAGCCGTCAAACTCAGGGCTGTCAGAGGCACCTGGAACTTGAATCCCGCTATCTGTTGTTGCACACTTTGTTATAGCCATTACACACTAAATATTTCTTTATTTGACTCCATCATTGATATCAACCAAATATTAATCCTACTACTAATATATATGATGAGTTTTAACTAAGGGAATGACTAATCATGTCTGAACGGGATGACACGTATCTATTCAAACTGAAAATGTTCAATAAATATCGATGGCTTTTCTAACCCTTAACTCTTTTGTGGCAATTATGTACGCCCTTACATTTCCCAATTAGCATGGATTATTGGCTTCCAAAACCACATTTTACTTCTCAATCATGGATACCAAAAAATGTAACGGAACTTGCCAAAAACTGATGGAATTTTACCATTTGAAAGTAAAAAAACGACCATATGGTAAAACCATTTACATATATTTTCTTCTGTTACTGCCGTCTAGGTTTAATAAGTGCATAAGCGGAATATTCATCGCCAAATTTGCTTTCATTCAGATTACTTACAGATTTTTTGCTTTATTGGTTAGTTGGTTTTAAAGCAATATTTCTCAGAAAATTACATTTCTTTTTTTTTCTTTTTCTTTCTTAATATAGACTCATTTACGACGAGAAATACCCTTAGTTGGGCGTCAAGAGCGATCAAGAACTATTCTGCGTAAGTACAATTCATTTCATTAATACTGGATTTAATATGTTTTTTCTGTAAAAATCATAAATTCTATTCATATTTTTTTAAAATTACTCTTAGAAATCTACGCTTGTGACTGAAAATTGATGTAAGGTGCATGACTAAAATACTATATTTTAAAAATATTAAATGGAAAAAAGGCGTTTGGGCTTGTAGATAGTACCAAGTATTAGGATCAGATATCGTCCTTTTTACTCCTTATTTTACTTAAATATTGGCGAATATTTTCAAATATTTTATTATCAACCAAGTCATTAGAAACAGACTTGGAGCGCACGTTCCAAAGTTATGCAGAAATTAGGTGCTTTTCAGTATGGCAGGTGCGAAAGACATTTTGAAAACTTGCGCCAATTTAAGGGAAAAAATTGTCCACTACCGCGTAAAATTCCTACCAGGAAAACTCCAGCCAATTTAAATGAACTTGCTATGAGATAGTAAAGTTAATAAGGTATCACAAATCAGCATAATAATCTATCCATGATAGATGTATTATTCTAAACAGATTGAATTCAAATGTAAAAATAGTAACTATAAATTGAATTGGAAGATTGGTTTGGGTTAAATGCTATATTACTAGCCAATCTCACATCTTTTTATCAGAACATTCACGTGTAGGAAAGCAATCTTAGATGAATTTCAAAAGCTGCATCTGCATCCAAGTTAGCTAAAAGCTCTAGAAAACCTATGCATGGAAAATTGGCAAATTTCCATGATACAGAATACCCTTTCCTCTCAGAGATTCAATCTTCGAAGTTGCACACATGTCAGCCATCTGCTTTTCGCCAGCCTTTTTTCAATCGGCCATCCAATCTCCATCGAACGTCAAGGCATCGACCAGAACTCTCTCTAGAAATGCATAACAAAATTTTTGAATTTCAAATGTGTTCCCAAAAAAGTGCTTGAGGTTTGCGAGGGCGAGTTTTTTTCACGCCGCATTTGTAGCTTTGCTGAGAGCCTTGAGTCACAACAATTTTCCTCTTCAATGTTTGAAGTTTTAACCTGCAAGCCGATACGATAGAACTTATCAGTTAAATTTGAATTTTTGGACATTTTTAAGGTAAAATTATGCATCATTATTTTTTTTCTATCTTATCACTTTTTTCTTTTATTTTGCCCTTATTTACAAATGGAGTGTTTACCTTCGATTAATCAATGACTGCTAATAAGCTGGACTCTGAAAATAATGAGCCTCTTGTGTTTTAATAAAAAAAGGCGTAATATGTTTTCCCTTGAGTATTTTCCATTAGTTTATCACATTTTATGATGAGTTTCGTCGTGAAATACAAAATAGAAATTCCTAAAATAGCGAAACTTTCGAAACTTAAACAGTATTGTTCTCTTATTATTCCGCAGACCGTATCCATGGGGAATTTAGTGCAGTACAGTTGCGGCGAATGTCACTGCCATTTTTTGCAATAGTCTCTGAATAACCGAAGTATATTGATTAAATAGTTCAATGAAAGCTGCTTATAAGGTCCTAAAGTATAATGTTCCCTTCATAACTTTGGTCTCTTGTGTTTTTCTTTTAAAGGGTCCAAAGCGTACCGACAAATGTGTGCGCGTGGGATACTGAAGCACGACCAACATGGTCTACAAGGGCATAAAAGCTCCTTATCAAAGTGTCAATTTCAAATAGGATGTAGATAGTATTTTCCCCTATTCCAATTATATAAATCAATTTTCTGAAGGAAAATCTGCCATTTAAGATTAGGTGTGGTACTCCAATAGTAGAAGAACTCCGTCGCCTCGACATGTATTCTTTGCGAAAAACTACTCTTTAGTAACAACATAAATACGTATCTGATGCCGTGAGGCTCTCAATGTACGCAGAGTCAGTCGTCAATACGCTCTCGTAATATTTTGGAATAAACTTTGAAACACTTCAATTTACCGTTGAAAAATATTCCATACCGACTGACTTGCGATATTCTTAATGCAACTCACTGCACGCAAATCCGTGCATGCGAGCATGGAAAATGGAAGGGGTGCGAAGATTTTTAAGAACCGGAGTGGGATACGAACCCGGACCGCCGAGTGCCGGATGCAACGGTGATCCGCGCGACCAGTTTTTGAATGAGCTCCCACAACGGTCAACATCTGGACGAAGCACCTCTTCATTTCGGTGCAGGCATCGAATTGTGAGCCTGCCAACGGTTTTCCCGTGCGATGAACAAGTTGCACTGTCTCACATCAACCAACTCTTAATATTCCGCACTCACTATTGAGACATTCGCAGATCACGGATTGCATGCCCATCACTTCAAAGATGGCGATTCTAATTACGGCAGCGTCAAATTTAAAAAGGAAATCGAAATGGTGCAAATATCATTCGGACTCAAGTAGAAGTAACTAGGTTTTAAGGGGCCCTGACGGCTCAGGATGCTTCACGCCGGGGACTCCACTTCAGGGAATTCAATTACAAGCCAGAAGAGCGTCACTCCCAAATTGAGCATCCCAGCCGCTGTCCTTTACTTCTTCAGTTTTGCACGACTCTCATTGTCCTTTTCGAGTGAAAATCGAGAGTCTATGGTTATAACTCTGAGGCAATTATAGATCTCATCTTCAACAGCGTATATCAGCTTAAAATTTATATTTCCAAAAACATTTCAATGCTATATAAAACAAATAGACCCAGCGATTAAATAGTCATTTTGTTATAAATATGCATTGACTAAAGATTTCCCCGGTAGGTTTAGCCCAAGTCTCGTTCCTGCTGGTCAGAAATTAAACACGACATTTGATGAAATATTTCAGTGACTTATCATTCTTCGGAGTTACTTTACAATTACGTTGATCCTTAAATTTCAATTGATAATCCCTATCATATTCCACAGATATAATTTGCTTTCAAAATAATTTATGTGTACATTTTTCTGCGCTGAAAAGTTCATTTTCTCTAACATCGGTTTTATTGAACTGCGAATGTTTTCAATCAAACAGTTCTAATAAATGACAGAATATTGGCGGGTGTGATTTAAATCAAAAAATAGATACGGGTAAGTTTACTTAAAATGTATCCAACTGCTAGAAAAATTAAATGTTTAACTAATTGATAGAGGAATTGACTGTTCTCTTTTTCCAACTTTTATGGGGCACAAAGAAGAAAAGACAGAAGAAAATTACATTTACCCACTCACAACGAAACATACTTAAGGTGGGTGGAAGTTTCATTCTCTCGGTATTTGACATTTCTAGAATCATTGAGTGAAAGTAAGACACAGAAGTTGACTAATCTAATACAATGCTCATTTCCCCATTAGGGTTTGCATGGAATTTATTTTCCAATTTTGCGATTCTCGTGCAAAGTTTGAGTGGATTTTACTCCCTCAGCAAGAAGAGTTAGGCTGCTAAAGATTATGATTCAAGACCAACATAAGTGTTTAAAAGGTATTTCACCGAGTTAATACGCGCAAGCTATAACTGTTATCTATGTAGTTCCAAAATAATTTTTTCTATGGCATTCAATTTGGCAATAACAAGTAACACCTAATACAATAATCAAAATAGAGTAGTAGGCATTAATTTCAATAAGAGCTTATTTTAGGAACACCTTGGTTCTCTGTGCTTAAGGGCTGTATTAGCAAGTAGAATTTTCACCCGTGTATTCATCTTCCCAAGTTAGTCAAGGCAACTGTTTTAATTTGATTAAGTAATAAGGATGCGATTTAAGTTATTTGACACTTGCTCATAATGTTCTGTTCTAAGTTCTGAGTGTATCCGCCAAGCTGAAATAAAAATAAGAGCTCGTCGGGTGACTTTGGTCAAGATTATATTTTTTACTGCACACCAACTTCGGGCATGCACGAATTGACAGGCCGATTGACGTGCTATTTCAAGTGAATCTCGTTCCACCCGGCCTTTCATGGTTCAGGCTCGATTCTTCTGGAAAAATCAATCGTCTAAGGTGTTACATGAGTGTTGAAGTGAACGGCAAAAGGTTGTTTTGTGCGGGGAAGAAACAGTCTCGGTCGAAAGTCTCAATGAGGTTAGAATTCCCGCAGAGTCCGCCGACTTGCCAATAACCCAACGCCAAACCCTCCCTTCTCCTCCCTCCTCCCCTTTCCTTTCTCTCTGCAACCCACACCCCTCCCCCTACCCAACCCCTCCCCCATGACAGATCGTGCCCTCGTCCGTGGGAAACATTTTTCCACCCGTCGTCCGCTTAAATGCAGGCGCTATCCTAATAAAGGTGAAAGATGCGCCATGCTCTATCTCTGAAGCCACCCCCGCCTCCCCTTCCTCGCCGAGCCCACGATGGGATCTCTCACAGCTGAGACGCACCTGCCTTCTCTCTCTCCTCCTCCCCCTCTTGGCCGCTGACCTCCCTCCCACCACCCCCACAAACCCACCCCCCGATCTCCCTCCCCCCGGCTCACACACAACGTCGTACCCGAGACCGAACTCGCAACCACCACCTACCATCCCCGAGCCTCGACCGCGTCGTCGCAAGTACGCCCGCCTGTGTGTACATTACCCCCTTCTTCCCTCCACCACCCACCTCCCCCGCCGCATCCCACGACCAGCCGCCCTCCTCACGCCGGTCAAGTGAGACGGACCATCGTCCAAGAGAGCCCGGTGTAGGTGGGCCGGGTCTTCGCTTGGCCCCCAGGATGCAGCCGTCCGTCTGGTCCACTCTTGCGCTCCTCCCCGCGAGGAAAGAAAGCCCCGAATGACGGAGAGGAACCAGCGGGCAGGGGACACACGACGGGCGCCTTTTTTTTAAGTTAACTCTCTTCCTACGGGGACTCCCCCTCTTGCTTCCCTCGCTCACTCACTGCTCACCCCGGTATCCTCTTGAGCTTTTTCTCGAGTACTCATCCAAGGGAGGAAGTTTACCCGGGGATTTTTTTCATCCCCAAACCCTGCACCCGCTAGATATTTGTTCTAGCTCGATTTTCTAATACGCACGGGCTAAACCCACCAATGGGTTTTAGTGCGTAGCCGAGAGGGAACGCTTAGGAGTGATTGACCTCTCTCATTCTGACTCCTCATCTGCTCCCCTGGGGGAGACCGGATTAATGAAGTCGTTGACCTCATCGGTTTTTTTCTAGTCTTTGATGTGTGAGTAAAAGTGTGCCCTGGTGATGGGGAGAGAGGCTTTCCATCTGTCAAATTTTGAGCTGTTTTTGGTAGGTTATTGCACCGGTAGGGAAGGGTGATAATTCTCTAATATCACAAACAACCGTGTAACCAACGTACCGTGGGTATATTCAATCATTGGGGTTGCCATAAGCGAGGTATCTATCAACTTGAAAAGCAAAAGAAATGAATGTTTTCATAAAATTTCTCGTAATCTTTTGAAAGATCTGAACTCTTTGGAGACACGTATACATTGTAGACACAGATATAAGAATTCTTAAAAGAGCAATATTGATCGAAAACAGACCTTATGATGAATACATATGGGAATATTTTAATATGTATTCCTTACAACATACCATCATCTAGGACTGGATAGAGGCACTCATGGTATTAAAATTGGGGCTCCTGTAGGCATGCAACCCTAATGAGCTCTCGCCTCAGAATCACTGGGACAGAGAGACTAGGGACCTAGGGACTTCAATAGTTTAATTTCGAATAAAAGTTATCGTTCTAGTTCTCATTGTCAGTTTTCCCCTGAAGTACCTTCCAGCATGTACTGTCGGGGTTATGTCAGTAGAACAATTTAATCTTCCGTAAGCGTCCGTCATGGCTCAGATGGTAGGTAAATATATTTAGGCCCCCGTAACTTTCGGTTTACACGATATTTTAGTACCTCAAGGCACTGATGCTTTTATCTGCTCGATCGGATATCTGGTAAAATAATGTACGACAAAACTACGTTAAATAATATTTAAACTTTAATACTAATTTGATATTTTGGTTTACGTTGTAAGAACGGTACCTTCTGAGGTTATACAGCTAGTATAAAATGTTGATTCAGAAAGGTATATGGAAAATATAATTAATAGGATCCTATTTATCTCAATGAAAAAATAATGGACTGTTCCTCTGCTATTTTTTTGAGTCCCAAAGTCAAGGCAATAGTGCCTATAATGTTCATCGGACCGAATATTTGCTCGTAAATTCACCTTTGCCGAAATTATAGCCGCTTTCATCATCATTTCCTCTTCTAACAGAAATCCACTCTCAGTGTGGCATTATTCCATTATGATTCTTTTTATATGCGACCGTTACTTTTTATCGGTTCTTACTATATATTGGTATCCTGCCAAGTTTGGAATAGAAATAAATCTTGAATCGAAATATTTTAAGAGGTTCGTCCCATTAAAGTACAATAATTTTGCTTTATAGTTCCGCATGATCCCTGGATTAGAAAAGTAAATTTTTGGGTATTCTCGTCCAATAGGTGCGTTACTTTTATTCCCTTTCTTGAAGGTTATCTAGCGCGGGCGATACCTTCGGGGATAAAATAACGTTAGTATTAATGCATTAACTTCCAAAACCAACACTTCACAATCATAAGTTTACTAATTTATTTAGATTTATTGGTAAAACTGGGCATATTGCCGAATCAACCCTTAGACACTCAAGGTTCCGATATACCGACCCATACAAAAAATTATTTTGCTTAAACTTCGGTTAATAGAAAAGTTAATATTGCTTTATCTCATTTTATCTTTAATAAATTGACAGAGTTTATTTATGAGCAACAACAAAAATTCGGTAGGTACAGCTGATAGGTTATACGTTAGAGTTACAAGAAATATTTAAATAAATAGATGACATTTTTAAAATATCCGCGAGCTTTCTGAGAGTGAAAAAGAAAAAGGAGCGCGAGAGTGAAGAAGAATAAAAGCCTTAAAAATGGTATATGCCAGCAAATATATTTGTGTTAGCAAACAATGAGCTACGAATATAGGATTTGAGTGTTCATAATAACTCTTCGGGGTAGTAACTCTTGTGTATTTTTTGCCTACACGGCCAGTGCATGCTTTAAGTCATTCATGAATTCACCGCCCCCAGCAAAGCAATACATAAAAATGAGGGAAGGGGGCAACCTTGGCCCGCGCCAATGTCCCCACTCTCCGGCCGGGGATATCAAAGCGAGAGGACGGGGAAAATGGTAATCCTCCTCCGCAAGGAAAGAGATCCTCTCCTTCGTCCTGCGTGCATGCATTTCTTTCCTGCGGAGAGGAGGACGTGTTTTGCGCGTGAGGGATGGGTCGGAGGAGAGTAGGTCCCCCTTCTCGTACGCAACGGGGCGAGCACGGCGGGGGGAAGGTTGACGGCAGGAAGACGGTGCATGGGAGTGCACTCTCGGCGAAGAGGGGTGGCGTGGGGGTGGGAGAGAGAAATGTCCCTTTCGGCGGGGACGGGGATGCGGGTGGACGCATGAGAGATAGCCTTATATGGGACGGGGGGGGCGAGGTGGGAGGAAATGGCTAGCTGCATTCTTCATCCCTCTCTCGGTGACTTCCTTTCTCTGAGACTCTCCCATCGTGGGGGGGTTTGGTTGGTTGGGTGGCTGGTGTATGTCCGTGTGGGCGATGATAAGTTGCGCCGGGAAAAAAGGGTTTGCTAAGAAGAGTGAACCTAAGGGAGAACGAATGAAAGAGTAGAGAGCGACATTAGTACCTGGAGATGATGGGAAAATTAATATGAAGTAGTAAGGGAATAGACAGTCTGTTTCAAAAGAATATCACCCTTCTAATTTCCACGGACGACTAAATATTAATACATAATATCACTCTTGTTTGGTGATTGAATCACGAAAGTTGAAGTTTTTATGTTGCCAGTATCGTAATCTGAAAATAAAAGTTTCAAAAGACAAATGATACCCAATTGCAATCAAGAAAAATTGTGAAAAAAATTGCAGCGCGAATGAACTTGTCTGATAAAAAAAACTTGCTGGCTCCTCAAATCACGCAATAATAATCGAAAAAGTTTTGCGTTAGTTTAAAAGGGAGGTCATGTTCCAATATAATGTAGCTGTGAGCAGTGAAAAACATTTAGGTTCATTCATCAGGCCATCTGACTCACTTCTTGGTTCCCACCTTGGAATATGTAGCGCAGCTATTGTAAACTGGACTCTAACCCAAACTCACTTTCCTTTATCCGTCGAGCCCACGACTGAACCAATGAGCTTACAGCGGAGAGTACTGAAAAATAGCCAATGAGGCAGCACCATGAGCGTATGGCAGTCACTTTCATCCAGAACCTTTGTGAATTGACCACTACGCGTGGTATGCAGTGCAAGAGACACTGAAGTAATCACCGAGGGTAGTGTTTTCAAGGCTTTTGAGTCTATGGCTCAGTTACACCCATTGCTAATTCTACGTCAATTCAATTTTACTTCTCACATAGAGGCATATCGGCAGCGCAAAATCCTTGAATGCACTGACCTTAGTTTTCGTCCTCAATCCTTGACAGCGTACCGTGGCGTGGACGTTTACAAACACTGCGCCAAACGATGAACACAAAATTTGAGATTATTTACTAAAATAAAATGGATTCAGTCGTTCCAAGTGTAGGAAACCTTCTCCTATTGACACGGAATCCATGTAACTTAGGAGCCAACGGTCACAGGGATAGAAAAATGAAACAGATCAGCGTGGGAACGAAAGGTCCGCAGTATATATTTTGGTCAATGAGGGAGGATATTTATTTTTTAACTTTTCAAATAAGCCCAGCAGTCATTAATGAAAATTTATTGATAAAAATGAATCCGCCGTTTTGGAATAAAAGAAAGGGGAAGTGCAGAATAAAAACGAGATGGCGTTGAGGGGTGAAAGGTGAGGGAGTGAGGAGCCGTCGGTAACCATGGAAACTCGCGAAAGCCACCACGGACAAGAGGCCTTGGAAAACGAAAGAAAAAAAAAGCATGAGGATTGAGGTCCAGAAATATTCACGCAAAAATTGGCCCCTGGCAGGAAACAAAGGAGAGCAGAGAGGAGAGAGAGAGAGAGAGAGAGAGAGAGAGAGAGAGAGAAAGGAGTTTTTGGAGGGATATTAAAAAAATTGGAATGCCCCAAAAAAATAAGGGTGAGTTCTATGCCTTCGAATTTTGTGTTTTTTTCTTCATTCTCTGTGTGGCAGTGGGATGAGGCCGCACGATAGTGTTGTTATTGTGAGCGGTGGGAAAGGGTTGTTCGGAGGGAGAGGTGTGGCGAGGATTTAGGGTGTGTGTGGAGGGGGTTGAGAGGGACGTGAGGTGAGGTGAGGAGTTGTAGGAGGAGGGTCATCTGGTCAAATGATTGGTTCGGGAACAGCTGCGTTGTCTGGGCGCAGAGAGAGTGTGTTCTGTGCCCTGAAGGGGGCGCGCTTGCATGTGGCCGCCTCCTCGCGTCCACATGTGAGATCGGTGCGTGGGCGGGTGCAGGGAGGGAGTCAAGTGAGAAAGTAAGAACGCGGGGTGCGCATGAGGGCAATACGGAGGTTGGCAATGCTGCTTTGACAGGCGCGCACCGGCTGAGGTCACGTGCACACGCACTGGGGCCACCTAATTGAGCACTGAGATAGATTAGGAGGGGAATGGTACGGAAACCTGGCGACTTTGGCGAGGAGAGCGAAGTTGCGTGTGTGGCAGGGTTAAGGTAGTTGTAGCGAGATATTTACCTAATTGTCACAATGCAGCCCATATTCGAGTTTTATTTTTTTTTAATTTCAGCATCTGTAAGAATTACGAAGTAAATATTGTAACACAAATGGTGCAAAAATATAGTGAAATATGACAAAAACTCACAGTAATTAAATAAATATATCGACTTAAGTGTCTAACTTGACTCATTTTTTCACGCCGTACGGCTAAAAAGCCTTCAAAAAAGCAGGTTTTTTTGCGATTGCAATTTTTTTTCGAACAAAGGAAGAGAGGTGCAATTTCGAACGGGATGGTATTTGAATCCTTTCCCCCACGCGCCATTTATGCCTGCAACGGGAAAGATCGAGGCAATAGTCTTTCGAAAATATTGGCATTTCGTTTCTTCCCTCTCCAAATTTCTTTCATCTATTTTAATTCATACTTAATTCTTTCACTTTTGCCATAGCTGATGCCCTAGTACTTCCTCCCTCATGCCCTTTTGGTAGTGATTTTTCACACGATTTAGATGTGGATGAATACCATACTTTTTAAACTACAATATCAACACGATCCTTGAACTATTTACCATCCACCCAAGCCCGGCAGAAAAGATGGAGGGGAGGAATATTGAGAGTAGCATAATTCATTTTGGCCTATTTATGCGCAGAGAAGAAAGCACACCATGGGATGTAATTGATAAATAATTAGGACCGTAAGACAGGGGGAACATAGAAGGGACAAAGACGATGAAAGATTTAGAGCATTGATCTCAAAATGGTGACTTAGGGGAAAAGAATCATCAGTTTGAGAGAATTGTCACTGAATGCGGAACGGAAGACTACCGCCAGCCATTGTTAAGGTTGAAGCACAGATTAATATGATGGTAACTCCGTTCACGGGTTCAAAGCCAAACAGCGTCAAGAAGGTGCCTTGAAATTAATTAATAATTAACGATAAAAATAAGTGAGGGATTTAGATATTTATGGAGATAAAAGCTAAGAGTGCTTGTTAGTAGTCAATAATGTCCTGCCTCACAGCATTCGACTGTTTTTTATTTGTAGGTTTCAAGCATATCAGGGAGGCATTGAAAGAATGTTAAAAAAGTAAAGAGACTTCATACCCGTTCGATTGCATCGTATTCGGTCATCAGCCAACTCAGCAGTTATCTCCAGTTTCAATAAATGCATAGCTCATTTATACGGTGCAAACAGTCATTAACCGATGGATTTTTATCTCATTTTATTTTACTTCGAGCGCTGAAATTTTTCCAATATTAATTTTCCTGATTTATAGACATTGATCTGAATTTTATGATGAGGTTGCATAATGGTAGGGTCACTAACGGGCCAATCAAATACTGTAAGCAATACAAATTGTAAAATAGTCTAGCAAGTCTTTACCACAAAACACCAACTAGTGATATGTACATGCATTCTTAAAAGCGAATGTGAAGCCACTTCTTTGGACTAGTTCGTTCATGCGTATAGTTGTTAAATACAAAAGTCGAAGTAACTCGGCACTTTATCAATGGTCGATGGAGCATTGCTTAGTTGCAGATGAGCGACTGCAGCAGACGACGAAATGTTGCGCAGTTTGTTGCACCATTTGACGGAGGGTGTATTACGCTCAGCACTATAGCTTTCCTCCAATGAGAGACCCAGGGGAGGGTTGTCCTCAAGGGAAATCCCCTCGATTCCCACCACGAGAATCGAACCCGTGGCGAGACACGCGAAAAGGAAGCAGCCGCAGAAGAAGTATCGGTGGTTGGCAGCCGTGGGTTGGTCAAGGGAAGTACGGGGGGGGGGGGGGGGGGAGAGTTCGGGTACAGTCGCGTATGCAAAAGAAGAAAGGGCGAGGGGGGGAGGAGGAGGATGGAAGGGGGCGAGCGTAAGTGCATTTACATTCTCGAGGAACAACGATCCGTTTGGGGGCGGCTCTCTGTCGACGGCGTCTTGCGGCGAAGGCCTAAGACAGCAGATGCGGAATGTTAAGATTGTGCATGCAGAGTTGTCATTGGAAGCAAACGAAAACAATGTGTTTCTATCATTTATCAACCACAAGAAGAGAGGCTACACAATAAGATTTCCTATCCACTCTGAAGCGAAATAGTAAATGCCTGAATCTAGCATGGGAGGCAAAATGAAGATTTTTAAACGAACTTCGTTCACCTTGAAGTAGAACGAAGTGAAGGATAACTATACAGTAACTGAGGACGAAAACTTACTGTGTGTCTATCATTCCTCATCCACAGGAAGAGAGACTCCACAGTAGGGTTTCTCATCCACTCTGAAGGGAAATACTGAATGCCTGATTCCAGCATGGGGGTCAAATTGAAGACTTTTTTCCCAAACAAATCCAAAGCGAAAGTCCGTTTACGTAATCGGCAGTGGAAATAGCTGGCTGGTAACTAGTTAGTATGAGGTCTGGACGGGATCGGCTTATATTGATTGCACTAGTCGCTGAATCAAGGAATGTCCACCTGCGTCTCACCACCGTAGCGATTGGATCTGGCAACATGTGCCGTAGCTACTAACGCTGCACCTCCTTCAACTATTCAGGGTAAGGATTAGGCGACTATATATGTCATCAGACGTGGAAATAAAATATCAGAGAATTGCTAATTTCCATCAAATGATCCCGTGAAGCTCGTAATTTCGACTTATTTGCGAGAATCAAGAGCCGCATCAGAGATAGTGAAAATAATGGTAATTTAGCACAAGGTTAGGGATATAGAAATATTAAGCATAGATAATACTGTTAGAGTTTCATTCAGGGGTTTGGTAACGCTAAAAGAATGTATTTGACTTAATTAGCGAAATTTGCATGCTAATTCCAAAAGAATCGGCGATGAGAACTTTGCGAGTAAATTCACATATGCGAATGTGACCATAGGATAGCGAAATTAGAGAGATTTTCATCAAAATAAGGCTCATGGAGTTGATTAGCAAAACACATTTAGTTATCTATACCTAGAACCACTATGAAAAGCTACTTTTACTTCCCCTACTCTGAAATGGAACAAAACTAAGGATATATATACCGTAACTGAGGATGCTAAATATATTTGGTTGCAAATTAAGGAAAAAGCAAAAGCAATGCTTATCTTCGAAACATGCTTGCTAACTCATGAGAGTAGGATTCTTATGAGTTTTTGTTCGCTATTTCATGTTGAGTAGTTTTACACTTACCCACTTAGAGGGAAATTTGCACTTCTGATATTTAGCCGTTTTACGATTGAAAACCCTTAGTGCTAATGGAAATAAAGATAAAAGTGTAAAAATAATAAGGTATAACTACTAATTATAGTGTATAGCAATTAAATAATACAATAAATTGAATCATTAACTCCTTTGAATATGATGAATTTCGTTAAAATCGGCTAAACTTTTTAATAGTGCAAATGTCTCTTTATCTCTGACTGTCCCTGCATATTCTAGCCGGACTCAATCCATAAACTCTGACTATTTCCCAGCATATACCTTCCACTCCCGAGAACAAGTAATGCAATTTAACGATAACTTGCATCCATTTTTCGAGAGCCCTTTTGCACGGCATCTTTCGCCGATATCCGCCCTTGTGCCCGCCAGTATTTTCCCGCAAGTCCCCCGATTGCATTCCGGTATACTTCGAAGCTTGAGGTGACCGCATTCGGACTCGTTTGGTTCCCCACCCGTGTGGTTCGAATCTCGTCCGGGTGCAGCGAAGGAACCAAGGTGCACTGAAGGAGGTGGAGTGGGAGAGGTGCGGAGTGAGGGGGGGGACGGGGTGGGGCAGGAGAGGGAGGGAGTGGCCGGTCTCTTTCGGACGCCAAGAAGCGGGCTGCACTCTCTCCCTCTAACAGTCTCTCACCGTGGTCCATCTACATCCTCACCGCCGCCGCCTCTCCCAGGAACAACGCCAATATCTCCTCCGCCGAACCCTACTCTTTTCAGCACCCGTCCATCTTTAAATTTATAATGGACTAGCCACTAGAAAGCGACTTTTCACCCGCTGAGGAACTTTACAAGTGTGGAAAATTTGCAATGAAGAAATCATTCCCATTGACTTGATTCCGCGCATTCGTGTTATCTCCTACACGAGTGATTTTTAAGTTCATTTCAGTTAACATTACGGCTAGTCCCGCAGTGCATTGAGATGGCCCTAGACCCATTTACTTAGAATTGGCTTTAGCCTAGTAGCGAGTGGCGGAAGCGCAAGTTTGCGAATACTACGGAAAATCGTGGGCACGGTGACTCGTGTTAACATATTATACCTTACTAGCCTTCTTGAAATTTACAATGTAAGATTCACCTGAGTTACTAAATTTGTTGAAGTCATTCGGTTTTGATAAGGGAGATAGATCTAGGTCCGATTCCCAGTCCGCTCAAATGATTCTTTTACTGTGATTTTCACATATTCTCATCCATCTTCGCGTCCCTATTTAAGTGGTGGCAATCATTCCGGCTTTATTCAGCTATTACTTTCAAAATTCAAATGCATGAACGTAATGCTACTATTTTGAACTGGGGCCCAATGTTTTGGACAAAAAAATGGTTGATTTCGATTTGTAGACAGCGACTTAGACCTTATGCCGCGATCACGCGTTTTACAATGGCATAGTATCTTTAAGCAAAGATATATGGTATTTATTTCATATTTTGATGCAAAATCCTGAAGCAGTGGTTAGATGACGGCCAAGACCCCACTGAATGAACTTAGCGATTGATGATTTCTCCCCGATGATATCTCTTCGAAATAAATCACAAATGGCCACTGCCGAGAATATGGTTTTTCCAGAGTATTTCCTTTTTTCCTATCAACTGAATTCACTCACAACTTCACGGCCAGAAAGGAAGTTTTTAATCTTTTGACTGGCTTTTTTGTCCCCCATCTCCTCACCCTCCCTTTCTACCCTTCCCCCTCTCCCTCTCTATAACACCTTCCCATTGACTTCGCCCGCCCTCTAAAGAACGCCAATCGTCGACCCTTTTTCGTGGCAACCGCAATTTTCAACCCCTTTTTTTCACATCCTCCCCAGGACCTTTTCACGGCCTCCTAATTATTTCATCCCTAATGCCCGCTAATTTGCTCTAGAAACTAGTCATCTCTATCACCTCTGTCGTGTCAAATACTAGGCTACATTTTTATTACGGTATTTTAAGCATGCAGTTGTTTTTAACCCCATTATTGAAGGCATATGCTGCACCGATGTCACCACTTAGAGAACTTGTACTCAGGATGATAATTTTTTATGATTATAGGAGTTGAAAAATGACTACTTATTGACTACTCTCTTATATGACTACTCTCTTATATTGAGATAATCAGCGTTCATCTCAGATCTTTTGTTCTTGGTCTATTTCATTTGTTTGACTCAAAATATTAGTCATCCCTCGCAGTAATTGGCTATTTAATGCTAGATTAACATGTTCACTATATTCTCACTCTTTAACGTAATCTTAAAATGTTTTTGGCTGGGTAATTCAATCATATATCCAATCGTTTCATATACTCACAATGAAGTCATAGTAATTTTTCTTAAGTTGTGAAATATACCTCCTATACTAATTTTGAGGATACCGGGATTAGCCACGGTAGTTACCTTTACGGAGTCACCCGCAAGTGCACATAAGTGCGATATTCGAGGGATCCGGGTTCGAATCCCGGTCAAGGCGAATGATTTATACCTCCTATATTTTTTTATCATATTATTAACAAATCTAGATACATTTTAACACATCTCATATGACGGTATAATGAGTACATTCTCCTCATGGCTTACGAAGATTTAGCTAGCTCCTGACCAGCCTGAGAATTCATCGTTTCAGAACTTAAATGGCTTGTATAATGAGCAGCATTCCACTCTGACTGCAGTCCCTTAAATTACCACAGGCGTTCTTCCGCGCGATCAGATTTTAAACACTTTTTCCGATTCTTTATCACTGCACAATGAAATTTCGAGGAGTGTTTGTTCGAGTCCACCGTCGATCCCTCGTCCTTAATTGACGCCGTAGATTCGAGCGATCGTCACGCCAAATTTGCCCTCTTTTGCATTCGCTTCTTTCTCTCTCTCTCCGCACTCACCGCCCAGCTTCCTCCTTTTCCTCTCCTATCTCAGACTCCTCCTCCACTCCACGCCTTCCCCGCCCTGGAACGAGCTAATTTCTCCCGCTTTCGGAGTATATCGTCATTATTCAGATCGCACGGAGCGCGGTCGCGGGTTTTCCGATTGACCGCCCGCGGAACAATGAGGGAACCTGGCGAGGCTTGCTTCCTCGTCGTGGGGCGCTCGAAAATATTCCCCAGAGAGTCGAGTCGAGGAGGGCCTCCTCGCCTCTCCTTCTTCATCCTCCGCCCGCCTCAGCGACGAGCCCAGAGACCCAGCCCCGCCCCCCCAACTCGGTCGGTTTTATACCGTCACCTAAGTCCAGTGCACTCTCCCGCCCACGCTCTGCAAACACACGATCCCCGCTCCCCCGCCAACCCTCTCCACCTCCTCCACCCCCCCCCCGCCCCCGATCATCCCTCCCCCTTCCCTTACACCACTCCCCACAACCCCCTCGCTCCATAACCCGAGCTTCCTTCCGAAGCGGAAAGCGGTGCCATCTACACGAGAGACTTTTCTTAATGGTTCCGTGGAATTAAATGTTAAAACGGCAAATATTAGTTATGCGGAGTGCGCCCTAATGCCATCTATCGTGTTTCCCCCGGAGTCCAAAGCGGTCAAAATGAGCTTACACTGTGTGCTTTAGTTTTTACGAAAGCACTGAGACAACATGATGGGTTCGTATTTATGTGATTCAAGAGTTTTGATTGGCTAAAGGTTGTTTCAAGGACAATGAATAATTTGGCGAACAATAGAGAAAGTAAAAACAACATTTGAGTGAAACTTTGGCTGTCTGCAACTTTCTTGAGTGTTTGGATTGAATGTTGTAGGGATATTTGAAATAGGTATTTCAAGTTCTTGGTAAATCTGATCTAAGACCCTAATTTTTTTATGCCGAGTCTAATAATTGCTAAACCATTCCCAGACGTTTTCGATAAAGTTACTCATATATTTTACTACGAGTAGATTTTTATATTACACGAATTGCTTACTTATGACATAACAGACATTTTCATTTCATTTTGAATTACTGTCATTTTCATCGGAATCAAATTCACTGGCAATCTTACTACTATAGTCATCATCTTAACGTGTGGTCTATTTATTGTGGCCATTTTTGTCCTCAAAACGTTCAACCTATTTTTTTCAAGGAATTTCATTAGTTATCAGCTCTCCGCATGTGCTTTGTAAGGTTATGGAAAACTTAAGGGGTAAAATATTCATCCTCTTAATTTTTTAATATAACATTCATCTTTTGCCCGACACACTCTCTCCATCTTGAGCCCTTACGGTGTTATTAACTAGCCATGATATCTTCTGGAAAGTTGAAGGCTACTCTCCTTTATTCATTATACTTTGGTATTTCCGATCATATCATGTCCTTCATTGACAACCTGAATTTCTCTTACACTACGTGCACCACATATTCCTTATAATCCCAAAACATACTAACTTATTCCATCCCGTCCAAGACTTCATCATTTATCTTCTGACCTATACCCAGTATATTCCACAAGGCCACACTTCAAAGTTCATTGATTAGGCTCATGATCATTCTTCAAAGACAACATTTCTACGGAATTCCAAAGCCAACCTCACAGGTTTTACGTGATTGTTTTAAGGAGAAGGCAACAATATTGTCGGAGTGAAAGGATATGGCGTGGGAGAGTGCTTAGGGGTGAGAGGAACGGTAAGCGATGAAGGTGATAAGGAATTTTGGACGGCATGATGCCGCTGAAAAAATATGTGGTGATTCATACGAAGCTTATGATAGACAATTAGATAATTATGTGTAGGAGCGTTGGTAGTTGACACCAAAATTTGATAGTTAACGGGGGGGGGGGGGGGGGTAGCCAAAAAACCGCTAATATAGTAAGTCGCATATAGGCTCGGTGTACTTGGATAGGAGAGGACAAAAGGCATTTGGCAGTGGAAAACTCTTCAGGCAGTGGGCTCGAGTGAACCCCGCGTGGCTGAGCTTTCGACGGATGGGAAATTATTCCCATTGCCTTGACTTCGGGACGTAATGAATTATCGCGGGCCCGCTCTCTGGGGCCGAGCGCGCGTACATCATTCTTACCTTTGCGCAGATCGCCGTCTTCCCCAGCATATTTGCGTGTGCGAGCGTTTTCCCCGGCACCGCCTACAGCCATCTCTTCTTCCTTCGACAACCACCAACCCACCTCTGCCCCCTAAGGCCCTCCACCTCCTCTTCCAAACCTCACCCCTTTCTCGCCTCATCCACCGCTGCCACCATTCCACGGCCGTTTTTTTACCTTCCCACCATCTCCTCCTCTTCTTCCTTTCCTCCCCCCCCTGGGGGTCTTGGGGCACGGCCCTAAGTGCAGGCCGGTGCGCGTACACCCCTCTCATTTAAGCGGTGAGGTCGGAAATCTAACCGCACCTTCTCATCGCATGTATACATAGTTCCGATGCAAAAATCCGGGGTCGCAAACTGAAACGAATCGGGTTCCCTTGGGCACGGGGTCCCAATTCTCTGCCCAAATCACGCAAGTGCCCCGCGCTTCTTCCTCTCTATCTCTCTCTCTCTCTGGGTCTCCTTTATTCTCACATGACCCCGGAGTATTTTCCAAGATGACTTGGGAGAGAATGGCCACAAACGGTGTGTCAAAACATTTTATCTTGTATCCCTCTAGGCACATGTGAAGAACTCGATAATATTTACAGAAACACCCGTAGGTTTTTGTCTGAGGAGCTTAGACTTTGGATAGAGAAAAAATTATATGGTTATTTAAGACAATGGAATTGGGAGTAGAATATTTGACTTGTAGTTCTTGAGGAGAACTCGAAAAATATTTGCGCGGCATGGAAGAATTCTAATGCGTGTACAGCACTACGTTGAAAATTTTTGACTCGGGAAGGAGTTATGGCGATAGAATATATTTTTATCTTTCTCTTTTACATGTAGAATTTTGTCTGGTATCTTATTTGCCGCCGTTAGCCTCAATCGCTACCACAAAAAATATAATAGATAGATCATGAGAAGCAACTAACCCAACACTAACACTCGAAATCAGGATATAAGTTTCATACCTCAGTACTACCATAGAGTAAGTACTACAAAAGTAAAGTTTTCACATTGTTAATGTGAAATTTTTTAAACCGTAATATTCTTAGCCAAATCTTTATTGCATACAATACCTTTTTACCTACAATTAAGACCTCGAAATGACTTAGATGCTCAACTATGGATAAAACACTCCCGACTATTTTACGTTTTAAATTATATTGGCAATATTTACGATACCTCTAATTAAATTTTCGTATTCAACCTCTGTCACCATTTTCCTTTCACTCAGTTGATATTCATGCAGTTTTTAGCTTCTCATAACGAAAGTAATAAGTATAACTGAAATCTAATGCAATTTGACAGTTTTATCAATTATATGTCATAGCCTTTGGCTTCAAATGATCATGCTCTGTAATAATATCCCTTCCATCCTTTTTCATGACGTATAAGACCCTTGGCAACATTCGTGCAATTGCCGATTAATGAATTGTGGTTATCAGTGAGAAATAATAGATATTTTCTTTGTGCGTAAGTAGCCATTGCAATCACCTCGCATCATGTTGATAAAAATGTGCTTCACGTGCTTCACTCATCATTCTGCTCTTGTATATTTGCAAAGAAATCTCAGAATGATGATTTTATTTGTGCCATTTTCGTTTTCCAGGTAGGTTGTGTTTGGCTAAGCAGAAATATCTCCAACTTGGCTGAGTGCATTCACTGATTAGTGGGAAGTAAGGAAACCTTTTTGCGGAAATAGGGACAAAACCGGCGCAGTTAATTCTACTGCCGCCCTTTATATAGAAAGCGTAAAACTTGCCTGTATCACTGGTCTCTCTTCAATGTCATTCCTCCGGACATTGATGCTTATTTTACACCGAACATTGATACATTCTTATAGCATCTCAATTCAGACTCTATTAATCCTGATTGATTCTTCGCCTTTCGTTTTGATATCGAAAACTGGTTGACTTTGACCATTGACTTATTTGCCCGTTTTTACAGGAATGCTAGTTTCCAAAAACATTTCCTCTTTGGTTTCTTCAGCGTTATAAAGCTTCGTATATTTTACTAATATAATACAGCATTTGCATTTTTTGGATGCACTATGAAAGCATAAGATTTTTTTCCCTCCAAAGTTGTTGAAAGGCAAGTTGTTTTCTATCTCTGTAGTCTAAGTTATCTAAAGTTAACTTAGACTACAGGGTCAGCTCCAGAGTCTCTCGATACACTCCAAGTTTTGCAGCAGAAATGCGGCTGGAAATCTCTTGATGCCCCAGACCCACCTTTTTCTTAACTCTCTCTTGGACCCTCGCACAATGCATGTGGCAGAGCTCAAACCCTTTGGCTGGCCACTGCGTCCTCGGTGCAGGGCACCGCCCGGGGGATGGATCATCAGGAAGGGGCAGGGGGATGAACGGAGGGGCGCGCGGGGCATCGCCGCCGCCTTTCCTTCCTCGGCCGGCCCATCCGATGCGGCCCCGACTCCCACGCCACGAGGGAAGGGACGACCCCCTTAACAGCTGCCTTCTTTCTTCCACCTCTACTTCTTCTTCTTCTTCCTCGCCTTCTTCTCCTTCCGATCTTCTCCTTCAGTCTTTCCTTCTTCCTCGCTCCGGCCACACCGGGGCGCAGACGGTGGATATCTTGGCCTTGAGATAGTCCGAAGGCGAGCGACCCACCCAGCCAGCCGACCCTCCCGCCCGCCTACCCTCGGCGGCGGCCCCGACTCTGCCTCCCGCCACCCACGCCCCTCGGGGGCGACTCCTCTCGCCCCTCCCCCGCCAGCCCCCACCGCCTCTCTTCCTTCCTTCCCGAACGCACCCCCATCTTCCTCTCAATCTTAGCATTTCGCCCCAACCCCCTCGCACCACGGCACATTTACGAGAGCATCGCGCCGGGACTCTTCGAAGCACCGATGCGCCCGCGACCGCACTTTGTTCCGTGAAGGGGTTTAACGGAAAACCCGAGCTAAACATTTGGGACGAGAACGGACTGCGGGATAACTGGTTCGACCTCGACTCACGTACGGATCGTGCGAGAGGGATTCTTGCTGCTTGCAAAGAACATGCTTATGAATCGTGCGTTCCTTTTCGCTTTTGAAATGATATTTCCATCCCAGTGGGCGAATGGGTATCCATTCATGCTCGAAGGTGCCTAAACAGGGGCATTTTACATGATTTTTCCTTTGCGGAAAATGATTTTTTTGGAAAAAGTGCCGATAGTCATTGAGTCAGCCGATGAAACCTTTCCTGAAAAACACTATACATTTCATTTTAATTTGCTGTAAAAATCGTATAAAATTACTACCATAAAACCCATTCCTTTTTATATTATATTACGTACTTGACCATTACTTAAAGCCGACTGACTTAGAGGTCCGAAGGTTGTTTTTGTTCTTTTTTTACTGCTTTTCATAGAGGGTTCAGCGCGGATATTTTTGAAGGGCTCTATTGAACCATCTTGAGTTCTAATTTGTGTCCAATGTGCTTTTGTTTATATTTTCACTTATGTTGATATTTGATAATATTATATACTATTTTGGCAACGGGAATAATGGTTATGAGATTGTGATTACATAGAAATTCTATTACTAGGTTCTGTTAACTTCCCCAAAGAGTTTTCATTCTTGTACAAACCATATAAGAAAATAACTTGCCTACCTTGTGCACTAGGAAATGACTCCATTCTATTCTGTCCCATCAAGTTTAGTTATGGATTTGCCAGACACGCCATGATAGCATTTAAGGAAGGAACTGTGGCGCTTGCTCTGTTCTTTTATGCATTGAGGACATAAGAATCTAGCATAAGCCCTTTTTGTTTTCTGCGCGGTATTCTTGGGAATATCATTCTACTCGCTGTAGTTGGCCAATGCTTCCTAGCCAAAGTTCAAGGTGAGGTGTGGAAAAGACTGAGCCAATTTTGTAGAGTTGACCAAGGCCTGTGATTCAAATACGAAACAGTTGTGAGAAAAGCATGTTTTGTCGTTAAAAGTATTGTTCTCTTAATACTTATGTCACTTAATTCTAAATACTAGATAATATCCAGTCAATTCATCGTAGTACAATTCCTCCATTAGCACTTACATCCCTCCTTACTTTCTCCTGATACGGCTCCCAAGCATTATTCAGATGCCCTATTTGGTATGACGCCTAGTCTCTCCATTGTTTTCGCCTCAAAGGCTCGCCAGTTCTTTGTGTAGCTAAGACCAAAGAAGATGGAATAAATCAGAATGAATTAGTGCACAGCGATTAGTCTTTATTACATATCTGCAATCACTTTACACTCAAAGAATCCAGTTTTCGATATGATGGTTCTTTTTGAGGCACTAACAGGAGCTCTCAGTGAGCAGTTAGCCATTTGTTTGAGAATTTTAGGATATAATCAGTTCCGTAAAATGATATATCTTTCACGTTTTCGAAGCCCAACATGACCAGTTTACGAAAATAGTTAGATATCAATATCGGATGAGGATATTTAGCACAGATGAAAAATAACTAGTCGAAAACTTATATTTGGAGCCACACGTACCTACGGATTGATTCTTACAGCTGTAATTAGTAGGGCTAAATGATGCCAAACCTAGATAGATAGAACCTAGGGCAAGCATTAGCTTCCGACGTTATTTCTACTCCTCTTTTTTTGGCCCTCGCTCAGGAGACCACAAAATTTGAAATAGTATGTAAATAGCACGAGTATAACTGCCATGTTATTCTCCAGACCACTTCCGCATAACGAGTCAACTCCAATACAACTAGAAAAATGCAGGTGCAGTGAAAAAAATCCACGACAGCTCTCCACAGGTCCCATTATATATGGGTGATTAACCTTTGCCTCAACGAAAAAAAAGACATGCCTTCCTGACCCGAGCGTAAAAATCACTTCGCCTCTCCAGCGTCCCTTCCTTGCTAGATGGCGCACTTTTAACCGTTTTTATTTATTTATACCTGTCGGCCTCCACGCTACTCCGGAACAAACGGTCATCACAATAGTGCCCGCACGTCAGTTGCACGCGAGCACGCCAGTTGAACTCTCTAGGCATGAGTTTTATCTTCTGCAAATATGGACCGCTTTCGCTATAAACACGCGAATTCACGCACGGGGGAAGCTTCACGTCAGAAACACACGCGGCAAAACGCCCCCCGCACAAGCGTGCCGTGCATCCAACGCGTCCGCAGCATTCAGGCACAGGAAGCCGGGCCACCCTCCCCCTGCACAATCGTCCCAATGCAACCCCCCACCCGATTGCACCCTCCCCCCGTACAGCCAACCCCCTCTCGCAACGTAGCGCCCTCCTACACCACCTCTCAGGCTCCAAACCCACCCACCCACCTCGCCCCACCGACCGACCCCACCCCACCCCCCCGCGGACTCTCACATTTCTCAACCCTCCCCCTCGAACACCTTGTGCACTGAGAGAGCCAAGGGAGAGGGGGTAGAAAAAATAAATAGCGTTCTTTTAAAACCCTCGCATTCCTCGGTTTTCTAGGTTTCTTTTCATCCAATAATAGAAATAATTTTTTTCTTGCCTTGCCTCCGCGTTCAATAGAACAGATCAACTACTCTATGCTTGGTGACGCTTCAAGCTGCCTCTTGGAAATAGCATCAATATTTTCAACAATTTTACTTGGCAATATCTTCGAGCCAAATGGTCAACCACAATAAACCACTTAGGAATTAGGAGCTGTGAAGTGGAGCTTTTGTCCGCCAAGGTGGCGGCGGGGTAAAGTCCTCGCATGCCGAAGCAAAGGTCGCGGGTTCGAATCCCACCTGGGTAGGAAATTTACACCTCCCAGAGTATAGTTGTGTTTGTTTGTCAATATCTATTAAATTGGTAGTAATTGGCTTCGGCTGTTACAAATAGAGAGGTTATTATTATTAATAAGCAGTGTCAAGAAACAAAAGGCATGTTGAGACGGATGAAGAGGAGACCAATAATTGAATTCACTTCAAAACGGTAACAGAAAGGGGTGTACAAATGGTGGACAACACAATGAATATCTAAATGAAATATTTTGTAAAATTTTTAGGATTCAAAATACTGTGAGCGAAGTCAAACTTTTCTTATGTCAACTACTCCCTGCTTGGTGACGCTTCAAGCTGCTTCTTAGAAACAGCATTAATATTTTCAACAATTTTACTTGGCAATATCTTCGCACAACATGGTCAACTACAACAAACCACTAAGGTATTAGGAGCTGTCAATATGCAGTGTCTAGAAGCAAAAGGCATGTTGAGAAGGAAGAAATGGAGATCAAAACCAATTCGAATTCATTTTAAAACGGATGCCAATGGTAACAGAAAGAGGTGATTAGTGGATAATACAGAAAATATCTAAATGAAACTTTTTGTAAATGTTTTAAGAATCAAAATGCTCGAAGCGAAGTCCAACTTTTCATATTTCACGATAGCAGTATTGTCAAGATTGCAAATTTCTGGGAGATATTTTATCAAGTAGGCTGTTATTGCTCGAATATTACAGGTCTGAATACAGCCAAGTATGGAATCAATTTCCAGTGGATGTGTCATTCCTATCCATTTTAAAGTTTTTCCTCTGGTTTTATTGCATGGGGTGGTTATTTTCGGTGTAATAGCTGATATTTTGAATGGATGATTTCTAAGAATGATTCTATGCGAGCTTCCATCTTTTATATCCCGAGTTCGAATTCAGGAAATGAGTTTGTGCCTCTCTCTCCGCTCCTGCAACTGAAAAAAATACTCAACGCGTCCCGAGAAACCACCGCAAGCCGATCGACTCTTCCTCCTCTCCGGGTTTCGAGTCACACTAAGTGCTAACAAGGCGTTCGGTTACAGTCGCACTCTCGAAGTGAGCTCAAAAAAACGTGAGCAAGGCTCGAGGAACGGAGAAGAAGAGAAAAAACTAATTATCGCCGGCGTTAGAACAGGTTCTTGCGCTTTATGCAAATCAAGATTTATCCGATGTCCAGTGTCTAAAGCTACTCGAGGCATCTCCACCCTTCAATTATGTCTGTCCGTGGGACATAGGGGGAGTGAGAATAATTTAAGTGAATAGGCTCCATTAAGGCAGGTAAACACTTTCTCTGGCTGTCCGGGGGATACCGTTTAAATCAAAACGACGCGATGGCGATGAATGTTACACCTCGGGTTGTGCGTGGCCCGCATACCGTTGAGTGACGACACTGTCAAATCTCAGGAGGTGAACACATTCGACAATTACATGTGTTCTCCCTGTAATCGCCGCGATTGCCTCGGATTTCACATTGCATTTCGAAGCATCCCGCCGTGCGTAACCTTATGCGGTGGCATAACACCCGAAGCTCATAAAATATGAAGGTACTGCCTGTCCACCTTGCTTCTTCAGCGGAAAAAATCAAATCCTTGCCGAACTCTCTTAGATAAGATTGTTCTTAGGTGCTGTAATAATGAAAAGGATTTGAATCAAAGGACACTAAATGATTATACTGATGGCAGCAATTTAGTAACCTTTTTCATTTTGATACGATTTAACGACTTTCAATGTTAAATACTAGCATGAATGTGGTTATCTGATAGTTTAATTTTTCTTATCAAGTGTACGTGCATGCAATACTAATGATAATTTCAAGAAAAAAATTATCACAAAACTTTTGCTCCATGTAAAATAGATTTATTGAATGTCAATAATTATAACATATGATTACCATCCATATCCAATGCAGTTACTCACCACATGTTTTTCTTGAGCTTTCTCTTAACAAAACAAGAGCATACTTCCAGGTATATATAATGGGTGAATTTTATGAACATTTTATTGCATTGAAACTAAACTTTCTGAACACGTTATTGCATTGAAACTTTTACGGATCCATAGTTTGGCTGAGGTAAAAAAGGAAAAGGTATCAGTACCGTATGTCCTCACTGAAGAAAGATAATTAGTATTATTTTGCAATCCGGAGGTGTTCATATATTTACACGCTTGGGCTCACAGAAAATTAATTACAACACCACACTTCCCTGCATTCTCCGTCGGACATCAAGAAGACTTTTTTTTTGAGCCGTTAAGTCGCTGTGAACCCCAAGCGAGGGACATGTCTCTTTGCCCGCGTGATTTTTCATCCTAATCGCTTGGAGACGAGCGCTTACTCACCCAGCCGACTCGTCGAACCGGCGATCTCTAGACCGGGAGCCGCACTCCAAAGCAAGCCGTGGAGGTTTATGGGACAGGGCCGGCAGGCACTCGTCCCGGTAGTCCGGTATTCGATTCTCGCTTTGATGCCGATTGTTGAGAGTACTATGGAAACTTGTTCCGTGCTTTTGCTGTGCAGGGGAGTCACCGCGCAATCTCCTGCCACATCGAATCGTAAAACATAGCTACCATCAAAAATATATTCTGTCTTAGACACGTTTATAAGTCTCGTGGTGTTGAGTGCATACAGGACACGGAATCCCTTTGAATTCAGGGAAAAAGGTCCCTCAAACACCTGAGAAGATTTCATAACACCGAACCCCTCTTTTCCCGTTTCCACTCTGTCACTTCACCTTAAGGTCAGAGACACCCACCCCACCGCCCCACCTTGCTTTTCTACTCCTTGCTGCTATCCACTTTCCTAGCCTAGACACATGACGGATAAAGAAAACCGTTAGAGTTTTTCAGGCGTTCAAAATGTTAAAAAGAAGCGTTAGACAGTAGTGAAGAGACCATGGGAAAATATTTCCTCCAAGAGTCCTCGTGAAAAGTTCTTTTTGTAGGAAACTTACATTCTAGGTCCAATTTTTAAACCTTTTATCACAAAATATCACTTTAATACCCTTATTTTATGTGTAAAACACTCATGACAAATCTTGACTTGAAACGAAATCTGGCAACTTTGGAAAAAACCTTTTTTTACAAAACTAGTCCTCAAAAAAAATAGTTCATTGTGTTAACATTCGGTAATACTTCTTCAATATGAGAATTTCGAGTAATTGATAATATTTTTATTCCAGTAATTTATTATTTACTAAATGTAGAAACAGAAATCCTCTCCTACTTTTCGCTCGAATCGAACAATCATCCTGGCTTTTAATTTTATAGAAAAGGGCGCATATGCATCTAAAATGTTAATTTTGTAAGTACCTATATTACACATACTAGTTTTAGTTAATGCCGAAATATATTAGTATTGAACATATCTTTGACTAATTATCATCTTAATGCTATTGCACCGAAAGAGATTAAAGCTTGATGGCTAAAATACGCTGTTTTTGTTACATTTTGGCAACTTGGAACGAGGCTGATCATGTTCATTCATGTTATTTATGAAAAAAACTTTTGCCAAAACCATAACAAATATTTATCCAAAATCTAAATCCAACCTCATGGTATTTAGATGCATATAAGAGGACATAATCTTGAGATAAGAAATCCATTCCATTGTTTCCTTGGTTTTAAGGACTCCATAAATGGCCGTCATAGTCAAGAGCTGGCGATTGGCAACTGTTTCCGGTTTATAATTGATGGCTCTCAGCGCGTTCCCTTTCAGAGCCTCTGTAGGTTCTATTGCTTTACATCAGGGAGGATAGTAATTGTAGAGTCTTAATTCCCATTGGATTATCCCCCTCTGCCCAAAATGAGTGAGCACACATGCCAGTTTAATTAATACCTACTTATGGAATTACTGGAGACAGGCTCTCACAAAGAATTTGAGAGGAAGACTGACTCAAATATATGCTTGCCGTTTTTTACCGGCATATTTGGACTCTTCGAAGAAAAATCAGATGAATTCATACTTTCAATACAGTATGCTGTGAGAGAAAAGCGAAGAAACTGCTTGTCATGGCTTTGATACCTTCTAACTCCGGTATTTCTATGCACCTGCCCTAGTGACCTCCATGGATAATCATTCGATAAAGGCCCCAAACGCAGTATACAAACTTGTCAGTCTACAACCTCGGGAGTATTTTTTAATAATTTCATTCACTATGCGGTAAGTGATAGCCTACTCCTCAGTCTTCCTAATCTCACGAAACTGTAGAGCCCCTGACCACCCTGAATGCCCTGACTCAAGGATCGAAAGAGAACCCGATTTTTCTCCGCCGAACCCTTCTTTCGCGCCAATTCCACACCACGTCGGCAAGAATTAATAATGAGTCTCGCAAACCTCGCTCCTCAGAACCAGGCCGACCGAAATTTCATCGCGCTAATGACAGCCCCGGCACCAGCAACTTATTAATCGGTGGAGACTCCGGCACTCCTCCCCAGATAAGGGGGCCGAATTGGGAAGTCAAAAAAGTCTCCCACACCCGGGAACAGCACCCGCCGCTCCCCCAAAGCCACGGGAGAGCCAACGGGAAGAAGAGGGGTGGGTGGTGCAGGGGGGAAGGGAAGAATTTGGGAGGGAAGGAGTGATAGAGGGAGGCGGAGTGGAGTTATAGGCGATGTTCAGAAGTCGCCCCCCGCCAGGTGACGGTGGGAGTTGAACCGCGGGAGGGAGGGCGGGGAATAGATAGTGAATCTTCACTCATAATGACGGGGACATGTTAATTCCATCTCGAAGGGTGAAGACCACGCATCGAAATACGCGGAACTCTCATTTCGTTATTCTAATTTTTCTCTCTGCCCTCCTCCTTCTCCTCCTCCTCTAAGTGCCTCTATCTCTAACTCAGCTCTATCGCCTGCTCCTTTGTGGCTATAAATTATCCACGTCACGGCTGCTGAAGGATATCTTGAGTGACTTTTTGTGCCCGGGGTAATGTGCTCGCATCGGTATTGAATCAACCCAGTGTCATTTTTCGTCCCGTCCCACCATCTCTCTCGTGTTGAATATATATTCCCCAATTCCAATCGGTTGAGTGTGTGCGTTGTTTTACAAGTCGGAAATAGAAACCTCTTTTCACTTCTCCTCCTCAGAGGTGGTCAAATAATTCTGCCTGTTGTCACTTCAATCTTGATGTTTCTTGGGCTCAAATGTACGCCATCGAAATTTATTTCAATTTCTTCATTGGCAGGTAAACTTTACCTTTACTGGTCATCAACAGCCGAAAACATCTGCCATGATGTATTAATCATGAATTTATCCCAGAGGAAACTTTCTCTTTACTCACATAAGCCTTAAACATTGGTTGCTGAATCCGTGGAATATAATTCCACGGTAGAGCTGTTGAGACATGGAGTGGTATTCGAGCCCCTCAAGCTTTCATTTAGCATCAATATTCTTTGTAATAAACCTTCATTTTTCTACTCTATCATTATGAAGGTAGAGTAGAATAAAGTCCCAAATCTCATGTTCATTTTTTCATTATTGATTTTTACGAAGTCTCCGACAATTTTTACCCCCATATTATTGAAAACCACGGTTAATGGCGAACATAGCATTTCCATGCCATTTAAGAATTCCTAAGGAAAGAATTTATCGCTAATAATGAAATGTCTTGACCTAAATACTTTCACCTGTTTGATCACACTTGTATGTACAGTATAATGTAGGTAGTGGGTAATCTGTTGTATTACTGGTTCGCAAATAAGAATTAAATGTTTTAACTGGTAGTTTCAGGCGTTAATTGGTGGAACTTATTCATTACATATCCCCCCCTACCTTCCTTCCCTCCAACCCTCCCCCCCCCCTCCCCCCCGACCTGAGGGCAGTATATAACCACGAGTATTTTGCAGAGTCTTCACCTGAAGATGTCGTTATAGTTCGTCAAAACCCGGTTCTTGCAAATAAATGTATCAATGTGGAACCACAAAGTTTTAGTTTTTCATTTATAGAATTAAATGCTTGTCCTGCCTGAAACCCTAGGACTCGGCGAATGGGATCGCACATCCTCGACTTGCTTTTGTTCTTTTCAAAAGGAGAATGTATTTTTTTGTAACCAAATTTTACTGTGCCACAAGTCAGATATTTTTAACTTTTATTATAGATATTTATATTTATTAAAACGTTTCCTATACTTATTCATAAACTTGTCATACTCATTCGTTTTCTCGCCTTGTTAAATGTTATCTAAATGCGCCGGGTGGTTTGAAGAGTTATGTATGATTTACATATCCATCTTGAACTTTTAAATATAAATTTCTTTGCTTGTAATTCCTAGAAACATTCTAAGTGATTATTTCATTAGCGAATAGCGAATACTGAAATGGTTTTCATTTTCTACTAGATTTGAAAATTGAAATATCTTAGTCTCATGACGCAAGCGCATTGGTGTTTTGGTTAGAAGAACTATCCACTCCCTCGTCGTGGGAAAGTTCGCCCCGAGGAAAAACAATCCAGCAAAAGCTATTGAAATATTTCCGAGTGCTCTCCATTCCGTTGGCAATATAAAATGACTTTTCTCTGCCAGGACGTTTTTCATAATGCAATGTATCTTGTGACTAATTATTAAGCAAACATAAAGGAACACAAGCTTATTTTCCCATAACTAACAAGTCCTAGTGAATAGCACAGTTAAAAGTTTTCAATGTTGAGATTACACGCTTCCCCACTGGATCTTCTAATCTTGCATGCCACGCAACCCCGTGCCTTATCAAACACCAACTTTTGAGCATGTTTTCATCCACTCCTCCTTTTTAAAATTAATTTGTGCTTTTTTTCTAATTGAGGATCACCCGTAAGGATCCTCACAGTTTGATGCCGGTCCTTGCGTGACTTTTGGCGAATAAAATGATGTAAAGTCTTACGAAAAAAAATTATAGTTAATCGCCCGCGACATATCACATGACCTTAATGACTTCATTTGGGGATGCGAATGCTCTTGGGTTAATTTCGCAAACGACGTTGGGGACGCTGTGCATCTTTTTGAGTGGTACCTTATTTTAAAAAATGACCGTGTCCCGTACGCAACAATCACCTCCGTCTCACAACTTAATTTACCCATCACATGCTCTTTCACTGCCTCACTCTCTCTCTCTCTCTTGCTCCCCAAGTGCACGATACGCCCACACCCCGCCTCCACCTAATCCACGCCAAAGTGCCGGTTTTCCACTCGTGAATGACTACGTACTCCGCATCTTGTGAGGAACTGGACGCGAGTAAAACGCATGTATTCCATTGCGCCTTTTTTAGAATCAATTATGATCGAAACGCATTTTTATTTTGGCATTATGCTCAAATAGAGTATTAAGGTCGTTTTACACGATGAAAGATTTTGTACAAACGTATGTACGTGAGATTGTACGTTTGTCTCAACGAAATTAGAATAGGTTCTATTTTCCGTGCAGGCATTGAGACATTCGCACAAGCGTTCATACAATTTGCCGCTTTACACGATACATTTTGCCTCATGCAAGAGTTCACGGAGGAGTTTGTACAAACAAATGTACCGTGTAAAACGGCCTTTACACTACAATTTCATGAAATACGTAGAAGGAAAATCTCCAGTTACAACTTGCTTCGACTACTATACCTACTTGGATGATGAAATTTGACCTCAAATAGAAGAGTCACGAAACATTATTATTTTCTCATTGTCACATTGTAGACTATACTGCAGGGTATTAAAACTTTTACCATCTGATGGGGAAATGCCGTCTAATGGGGAAATATATTTAGAAATATCTTGGGCCTTAACTATTTTGGACAACAAAAAAATATCACTCGGTGATACCATTCTTTTACTTGTGCAATCTCTCGTGTGCCATTGGCAACAACGAGATAAATTTGGGAGACAGGTATAACACCAGGTCTATTTGAATTTTTCTCACTACTGCTGTGTATTAAATTTAGTCACGATACTACTCTACGCTTCGTAATTAGAAGATTTTTAGAACGGTAGATATTGTGATTTCTAAAACCTATTTTTAAATTCAAAATTAACACCTTACGGATGACAATCGTCCTAAAAAAATAGTTTTATTCAAACTTAAAATAGTTTATACGGACTATTTATTCATAAAATGTTGTGTAACGTGTCGTTTGTGCATTCAACAGTGATTTGGAAAATAATAGTCAGGCTGTCTGATGGAGACTAGGGGGAGATGTCAACTTCGACAGCATTACAGACTCTTTAGAAGTGCCCTTTAAAAAGGGGGTGAGGATTTCGTTTTTTTCGGAAGTAGTACATGATCTTGAACCAAGGCAATCACTTACAATTTTAATATAGTAAAAAGAGTAACAACTTCGTGTTAAAAATCGAAAACTACTTCGAGTATAGCGTCAAAGTATCGGCAATTCTCAATCAAGAAGTCAAGTTTGCTCAGCAGACTTGAGGATTACATGCATTAATATCCAAGTATCTTGCCTGGATGCTAGACAAAGATTGCGAAATAGATACGGCGATGAGGCATCAAGATAGGCGTGCGTCCGCATTGGAGATGAGCATAGATAAATGAAGGTGGGATAAGTGGATTCGAGAGATTCATGCGGGCTCTGATGGAGTAAGACACGAGGCTGTGAGGCCGCCTCTTGCAGCGTGCGTTGTACGGTGTAATCGCGTCTATTTAAAACACTTGACTGATTCTTTGTTACAGACGCAAATTGATGATGTCTAATAGTGATTAAGCGAATTTTACGTGGTTCCTGCATCCCCCATTTTACAGACTGAGATAAACCCAGTACACGCTTTGAATTCGAAGCTCAGAAATAGCAATAAACAAAGATATTCCAGTCCGTTAATATGGTCCTCTACTTCAATATCATAGTCAGGTCAGGTATATCAAAAACAAAGCACTAGTTCAATGAGAAAACGAAAAAAAACTATTTTTAACGATGGCAACAACGAGATAAATTTGGGAAACAGTTATGACACCAGGTCTATTTGAATTTTTCCCACTACTGCTGTGCATATCACGATACTTCTCTACGCTTCGAAATTTAAATCTTTTTAGAACCGCAAATACTGTGATTCTTAAAAACTATTTTTAAATTCAAAGTTCACACCATAGGGATAATTGTCCTAAAAATATTTTATTCGACCGTGAAATAATTTTTGCGTACAATTTATTAATAAACATTTACATACCATTTTGGTATAGAATATGCTAGAACAGAAAAAATGAAGAGAAATGAATTACTAGCATAGCCTGATATGTTATTCTGCCTTCATTATAGCTCCAAGTCCGCACTAAGAACCATCCCTTGAAATGTAAGCATCTTTATAAAATTGTAAAATTGAGATGACCATTCTTTAAGAGGATTGCCCGTACTAGATTTATCAGTAGGATAAGGTGGACAAACTCGCCATTTGCCATAGCAATCACATAAAGGAAGGGTATCGTTAAGTGGAGATATTCTGTATTGGTCGGATTCCTTCTTTAGTGGGGAGTCATGCTCGTTGCAACAACCCGAAACGAAGGTTTGTAGCTTAACGACTCAGTTTAGTTCCAATTACCCATTGACAGAATAGGAGTACTAGAGCCGTTTGAATAAAAATAGCCTGGCCGTTCGTGATCTCATTCCATAGAAGCGTATTTTATTCCGCTCTGAACAACTTCTAGGTCCAATACCATATCAGGAGAAACAGTTTTTGCACGTTGAGCCATAAAGATTCTTTAGATTTACAGCCAAATGGTAAAATGCAAGCTGGAAACCAAGTTGAATGATTAAAAAAAAACAAATGGGGATCGCATAAAATATTTAACAAAGCAATAAATGTAGTGAAAAATCCTTTGCGGCATGGTACATGCAGTAATTAAATGCAGTTGTAATGATTTCAACTAAACTTTAATTATGCTCATGGAATAAGGAAAGACGTTTTCTCATATGTGGCAGAATGTAATAGGGAAAACGGAGGAGCAGTTTTATTGGCCGTAAATAACTGAGCGGCTTCTAGGAAGTGCAATCTTGCTTCTTTCACACCGTCCCTGCGAGGAATCCGCGAGTGGAAAAGAAGGGACCCTTCTTAATGCGCCAGGCATCGCTAATGAGAAATTGTTTATTTATCTGCCCTTTCCTTCACATCCTCTGCTCACCTCGTTTATCTCCGCAACGGGCGTCGACTCCTGTATATAATAAGAGTTGACGATCGCCGGGCGCGATAAGTATTAGCTCGCACCACGCCACCCCAGCCCACCCTTGGAAGCTTTCATCAAATTTCACCAAGGTCCCTCTTTTTCGTATTTCATTTTTTTCGTACGTCCCTTTTTTTTAATATCGCTCGCCCATTTAATCCTTCCATTACTCCGTTTTCCTTCCGCCGTAATGACCGCCCTCCGCGCGCCGTGCCTCATCACCCTCCCTCATTTACCCACAGTCCATTTCGGCTCCCAAAACCACCCCTCCCCTCCCGGACGACGCGTACAAACGCATCCCCCTCCTCCCGCTTCGTATCCTCCCACGTGACTCACTCCTCCCGTGACTCTGCCGCGTGGGACCTCCCCCCACCCTCCCTCCCTTTGCACCTCCCGCCCGAACACGTGACCCGTCCCCTCACCCCACTTTCCCTCAAAAAATACTCCTCTCCCCCTCCCACCTTTTTCTTTTTTGCACCCTCCCCACCTAACCCTACCCGCCCCTTCCCCCACCCCCTTTTTCGCCCATCTTTATTGTGTATTCGTGATTAATTTCCATTCCTCTTTTTTACAATAACAATCAATATTTTTACGTCGCTGCTCGCAATTTTCGTTTTCCAGTCCCTCGGAATCGATATTCAGTTTTTTTTCTCTTTTCCTCTCTCTTTCTCTTTTCGAATTCTTTTTTTTTTTTCGACACGAGGATATATGTGTATATGCATTTATCCAACCTGCCCACCTCCACCCGCCCACCCATCCCACCCACCCCAACCTCCTTCCCTTCCTCCCCCACCTCTCTCTGGGAGGCAGCGGGTAGGGGATTCGAAAGAGATCCGTGCACGCAAACGCGCGAATGGCTGGAAAGTGAAGAAAATAAATCCCAAGGAAGTTCAAACCCATTCAGTACCTCAACCTTTTGGCATTTCCTTCCCCTCCCACTCCTAAAAAAAGAATCCCTTAGTCTCTATTCGAAGGGAGCAGGGAGACGATCCTGAATTCCCCGTGTTCGAAGATCCAAGCCCCCCGCCCTAACAGCAGCCAAATCGTCAGTGCCCCTATACTACATTGGGTGGACGAGTATGAAATATCACGCAGAGGTCGGGTACCACATAGGTCACGAGTTCGAATCCCAACTCGGGCACGGATGTTGCTTGTCATGATGTTATGGCTCCGGCTTGGTGGTGCCATAGAGCTGTCGTGTCTTTACCAAATAACACAAGCTTCAGTCACTGCGATAAACGGGGCTGGTTTTATCGCCTTCCGTTACATGCGGCTTAAATCTGCGTGGTAATCGCAGTTCATCACTATTGGGAGTAGTCATCAATCCTAAGATTTGTTTGTTGCAATTCTCCACTCTCTTCTCCGCCAACCGCTTCATTTGACGTCGTTCGCAATTCGCCGGATGTACTCCATTCTTCATTCTTCATTCTTGGTCTTACTCTGCAATTCTTCCCATTCTTTGCTCCTTCCATTTTTTCTTTCAATTTCAATTGTGTCGCAAAATGTATCCTATAAGATTGTCTCTTCCTCTCCTAAGTTTGGATTATGCTTATTTTATCTCTAACTCTTCGTAGGACTTCTTCATATGTGATTATCTCCGTCTAGGAATCGCAGATGTGAGGAAAGATTCAATAAACTAAAAAAAATCCTTCCCCTATTTGACGACCAAGAATTCAACCTCCCTCCATATAACGATCTACCGTAGTAGTTTTCTGCGAATACTATTAGGATATTAAGTAGCTAAATATTTCGGTACATTTAGTGAAAAGCCAGTTAGCCAAGGAAAATACCTTGGCAGCAAATCCTGGCAAACCAGCCCCTTCAATTAAGTTATTAAGCTGTCTGCTATTCCGCAGTTAATTATGTTTAGTTCCATATGCTTCATAATTAGTAAGGGCCATCTTTTACGAAAATTAATTTGAAAAGCTTCTTATGGGATGGACATAATTTTCTTCTGAAAAACCTATAATTACGTGTAATTAATATAAGATCTAATCTTCGAAAAGATCATTTTCCTCCTCGTTTCCATAGAAAGCAGCTGTTCCGTTTTCCGGAGACAAATCAAGTATTCTCTCTCGTGTCTAATCTCGCTGTAAGAACTTATCACGTGTTCTTTTCATCTACGTCTACACCATCACTCCTATAATGTACCACCCAGTCTTCGAACCGCGTCCCCTTCCACTACGAATCCAGTTCCTGTCAAGGGGCAGAGCCACAGTAGCACTCGGAATGGGAGGTCCACGCCTCAAGACCCCCCCCCTTTCACCCAAATAATCCCTCTGCTACTCCACCTCTTTCCTTACCCCACTTCGAAAGGCGTGGATGGTCAAAGGGAGCGGGCCCTTTAGGTGTGGTCAAGGGGGAGGGAGGAGCACTATGAGAGGGCCGGAAGGACATGGGGCGGGTCGGAGATAAGCCAAAATTCGAAGGAAGGGTGGGAGATTGGGGGAGCTGGGGGAATGTGAAGAAGAATGAAGAAAAGATTATGGACGGCCCCACCTTTTGGCTCGCCCGGCCCTTCTCTGACTGAGCGGGGAGACTGGGAACGAGTGCACGGTCGGGCGCGACGCAAAAAAATCCGCCGCCGGGGCTGGCGCGGTCGAGGCGGCCGGCAGGAGCGGGCGCGACGGCCCGCCGCGCCGAGCGGACTCCCCGCCGCTTGCCAAACGCAACGCGCTCGGGGTTTTTTTCCTCGGCCGCTGGATCCAATTTGCGTCTATTGACTTCGTCTGCTCTGCGCATTGCGTTCATTTGCTTTTTCTTCTCGGAACGGTCGGCTCGGCAACAGCAATCGGTCACTTATTTGAAAAAAAAAAACACTTGTGTTGATGATGCAAAAGAGTCTCGTATGGAGAGCGAAGAATCTCACTCTAGGACACAAGTAGATTAGAGATCCCATCGCCCTTACATTGTACGATTACACGATGAGATTGTTTCCTCAAGCCACGGAGTCAATCCGACTGTAGGAAATTCTTTTCAACGAAAAAGCACTCTTCACTTACTAGGCAATCAGCATCATTTAGTGATTTTAGATGTGGCCGAACATAATGCACTTGTTAATTAGTGCTTAATAAAAACTGCGCGTTACTCTTTTAGTTCAACTGGCTGTGAATTAACTAGGGAATATCTTTTTTAAAAGCATGCAGAAAGAAGATCTTTTTGACCCAACAAGTTCAATTGTAGTACTTTTCTGTTGTATTTCAGTCACATCAAAAATGTCAGCACATTCTACGGCAGTTTATATTTAATCGTGAAAAGTGATTTTCAATTTTTTTGTGTAAGATTTTTTTCCATCCACTAGAAGAAAATGTCTCCCTTCAGCATAAACTTTTCTCCGTCACATTGCATACAAGTTCACTATATCCGTTTGCTTGCCATGTATTTAATGTCGTTCGAGTAGGTATATATTTTTACGACTTCTGTTAAGTTCATTTGATAAATGACTGGTAAAGATCTGTTTTATCGGGCGTTAATATGTCAATGTATTGCATTCAGCCTAATTTTCATGCTCCAAATACTTTTCAAGTAATTGAGCTTTATACGGAAATGGGTAATATTCATGAAATTAATAGCATTAGTGCTAGCCGATAAGTGTGACTTAAAAGCTTTCTGATACCATGTTAATGAATTAAGCGAGTACAAATAATAATCTCGAATATAATTCTAAGTAACCAAATTTTTTTATCTGATTAAAACCAGCCGTTGACAGTGCAGTGGTCTGCCTTGATTTCAGTAAGCCACTGTCATACTTTTCTGAGGAAACCTTAATATAAGCAAATACTTCAATATCATAAGTTTCCATCCCCATTTGTTCCCATAATTATAATCAAGTCAGTAGTTAATTTTCTTCAATGCTTGTAAAATCTTTCCTAATATATTAGTCATCACAATTGAAAACATGAAAAATCATATATAATATTACAGAAAGGTCTTTTCTGTCATTCCGTATATGCTCCGTTAATACTGCACCAACAGTGATAAATGTGGTATCATTTTAAACGTTGATCACCGGATTCTGACGAAAAATACAATCTCAATCTCAAATTTCACTATTTACCCATTAATTTGACTTAAAAGTTTCGATAAACTCTCTTGCCTGTATTGTATTCATATGTTTTGTATATTTTTGCAAGAAAACAAGTATAAAGAAAGTAATTTATGATACACCTTCTCCTCTATTTAAAACCCAATTACACCGTTTCTTGCGAAAGTGCGAAATTTTCGCAGGGGTTACCTAGTTGTCTTAAACCCAAAATAATATTCAACACTGCCTGTTTGAATCCCTTCACCGAATAGTAGTCAAGTAATCCCTCCATGTAAAGTGAGCAAGCACAATAACGCGATTATTGATGCTCGCAAGATCGATATAAAGACATTTGTGATGAGAGACTCAATTTGCATTCTATTCGCAATTCCTCGGGAAAAACAATGACGAAAGAGTGCAAGGCAGAGAGAAGGCAATCGCCGCGCTGTTTTTCTGCTAAACGGTGACGCTCCCGCCAGGCTGCTAAACGATTTTCAGCTCAAGGAAGAAGTAAGTAGGTGTCATTTTCGCAACGTACCGTAAGTCGTAACTAGGCTACGGAATACGCAAATGACGACACGTGACTCCAAGGACGCATCCGCGGGAGCGAAGTGATGCCTCAAATCTTGGGTATCATTTTTATCTCTTCGTCGCCCTGCGATGCGCACTTTGACCATATAAATGCCGCGCGCGGTGGCGAAACCTCAACACGTCTCTCACCTTGCCGTTGCCATTTTTTTCACCTCTTGCCAGCCGTTATCGCTTTTTTTCACATCGCATCTCCTGATATTCTTTCACTCCGTGTCGCCAACGCGGGCGTGCGACGTCGTTTTGTGCTCATTTTAGTCAACAAATATCGCGGAGAGAAAGAGATTTCCCTGCTAAGTTAGAGATGTGGCCTGAGACTACTTCCACGTATTTTTGCTTAGCGTAGAACCTACCTGCTAACACCCAGACAGTGAAATTTGAAATCCATTGAAATTTTACCTCTTCTTCCGCAGTGATAACTCTCTCCAACTACCATTACTGATTCAAGGAAGATGCCAAAAATCTTTTGAAAGAAAACATTTTTCATAATCATGTGCTTTTTTTAAGATTATTGTTCTAATGTGTCTACGCGTATCATGCACTTATAAAGTAATATAACTACGTTGGTTTCGGTGGCTGCGGTACCTAGTCATGAAGCTTTTGTTTAGGAAGTGAGTTTGAGAGGACACTCTGTTTCGGCAATCTTGAAAATAGCATTTAAAAATACATTTTAAAATCCAGGAAAATAATATATTATTAATTTTGTCATAAAACCCACAGCTTATATTTTCTAGTGAAGTTCTTAGAGTCTAACTTTGCAGTATGGTGAGCAAATTTTACCATTGTGCACTTTAATTCCCTTATAATTAATTGAGCATGACCTCGGCATTCATTTGTAAGAAATCCTTTGAATGATCAGAACCGTATTATTGCCAACTAAAAACCATTTCAATGTAATATTTAATTAAGTTGAATTATATTTTTTTAACATTACCCACTATTTCATCCTCCGAAAGCAATTTTTGTAAGAGGCTCATTAATTACCCACCAATGTACTTAAGCCACGGACAGCCCCATCTTCTTTTGATGCCTTTCAAATAATTCTCAGTAAATAACGATGATAGTAGGTACTTTTGTAAGAACTTGCGTGAAAATTAGTTTGAACAGCTTAATATTCTGGACTTGAATATTTCAAGAATCCCAGGAATTTATATTGGACGATCAATGGTAATGTTACCAATGTAGCTGATACTGGATGCATAAATATTGTCTCAAATGGAAATCGAAGAAAAATGTTGTTAAACAAAATCTGATTGTTAATAGTGCTTTCACTCTGAATTTAACCTGTGATGCAGAGCGAGTCGTGATATTTCGACACATTTTGCATTCTCCTCCGTGAATGCTTATCTTTCAGCTTCCTTCCGCTTCGCTCGACCTCTTAGCGGACGCAATATCCTTTTGCTAATGGAACGGCGCAAATTTATGTCGCAGTCACTGCCCTCACCGTGGTCCCGCCGGTTTGCGAACCCGCGTCCCGCCGGTTCGGGGGCCAGTCACGCAGCAGCTTGCACGACGGCCGAGGTCGCGGCACGTTTTGCCCATGTCTCCGCGTTGTTGCATCAGTGGTACCACTGTAAAAACAACGACGACAGCATACTTTCACTGAGATGTCCTTCGGGGTTTTAAGTAACGTTTGTACGTGCATATACGATTCGGTTTAATTGAAAGGTACAAGGGAATTTCTGTCGTGGCGTCTCCGAGACGATAAATCCGTCTCCGCTCGGGAGAAAACGAATTAAGTTCATTCCTAGATTTCCCGTTGTCTCTCCTCCTGCATCTATGGGTAGTATCCTTAATAGATCCTTTCTTGACGTCACATTAGCCATGAAGGGACAACGGGTTTTGTGAGTTCCCAGGCTATTATAGAGACGGCAACAACGGAGTCGCCAGAACCGAACGCACGACTTCTGTCCTAAAAGGGTTGGAGGGCGGAGTATTGCGCTCCTGCCTTCCATATCTGACGTGGAAGTGTACTTAGTGCGTCGAAGGATCTGCTTTAGCCCGTCCATATAAAATGTATTGCAATGAATAAAGTAATCCTACCAGGGGATAGAAAGAGCCCGACATGAAAAGCAAAGAGCTTCATGGTAGTTTATATTCACGAAAAGAATCATGAGGATTTTTCTAAAAACAACTAATATATTCCCTGTGGCGGAAGTTATGGTAAATAATTTTTCCGTTTTTTTTTTCTTCGTTGGCCCATACCATTTAAGGGCATGTTTTTATCGCATAATACTGGCAATAGCAACGAAATTCGTGTAAATACTCCCAAAAAAAGATTATGCAAATGGTCCTCATGTTTAACCATTGAGAACTTAAAACTATTTTTACTCGACTGTTCAGCCCTACATAAGCCTCGAACTAATAAGAGCCGATACACGTTTCATTATATAATTCCGACTCCCTATCATCACCATGGATATTTATACGTATACCATAGACAACTATTGGTGGGTTTCGGCCATTTAGGGTATTATTTCTCGCTAACGATCTTTTGAAGTTATAATTTAGTAATTTATCCCGTCTTTTAACTCCATTAATCTCATTTTAATTTATTTTCTCTATGATTTGTTGTCCTCAGAATTGATGCATTTTGTTAGGGCTAGATTATTTTCATCGAATCAAGTACTTCTGCTCTTTCTGTCAGTACCTTAGATAGACTTATCACATCATCCACAAAGCGTAGATTTTAATTAGCCATCATATCTCCTCGAATATTTTATCTAATAACACCAACTTTTTTCTTCTGATATTATCGCCAATATCTCACACCCGTACAGAGATGTACTTAAAATGTATATATATATTTTTATAGTCCTTTTCTGATGCTTACGCTATTTATTTTTGGGCCTTGCGTAGTATTCCAACGAGTATAAATTCTTTGCGTATGCTGTTTTGCGATTATGCTCACTTCTAATATATTTTCCTGTGTCCAATACTCTTCTAAAAATATTTTTCACCTATGAAAGAGGTTTATTCCCCTTGCTTGTAAATGCCATTCCCTGTTCTCAGTAAATCAAGTTTTCATTCAATGCATATAAGCCATATATTGATGGATATTTTTCTAAGGATTGGAATGCTTGGCTATGGAAATGAGGGTTCATGGTTCAATTTTAAATGAAGTCTCATTATTCCCTCATCGATATTTCAAGCGGTACTTTTTTCTTGGTGCATGAATCTCGTAAGAAATTGCTATGGCTCAGGGAAAGTAAATTGTCTCATTGGACTGCATGCGTGGATACCATGATTGTCTGCTTAGTACGAAGATAGCTACCTTCTATCCTCACCTTTTGTAAAAACCTGCATTTAGATCACTGGATGAGCGATGCTAAAATGAGTTCAGTCATTGTATAAATTGCCAAAAAAAACTAAATGTTGGTTTATATTTCATTTTGGGTAGAAATACAAGAATGCGGTAATAAAGGAGATATAACTAACTCTGCTGGTCTCACATCCTCTAAGATCTAGGCGGTTTAATGCCCCACCAAACGGCATCCCCTGCAATGGTCTTCATGAATCGGACGTGAAGTGGGCTGAATGCAAAACTAATTCTCCAACTTCTTGATCCCTACTTTGCGCATTCTATAACGAAGAACTAATCGTTGTTTTAGCCTAAATAATTTATTTTTCCGTTCGTACATGAAGTTGCAATCCTCCATAAAAAAGGTTTCTCCAAAAGATCCTCTCTCCATCGCAAAACATTCATTGAATTTCGATTGTTTTAAATGAGCAAGCATCCATCTGTAAACTTTGTTGTAGAAATGGATTAAAAACGATAAAAAACGCAAGAAATGCTGAAGGTCATCGCAGCACGGATCTTGTTTTACACGTATTTGAGCCTCAATTCGTTATTTTAAAATTTGCGCATTATTTTTTTCGTTACGAGTCCTTAATTATTTTAATTAAAAACCTTGATTGGCTTCTTTCGTTGTTTAATTTGGTGATCGTGTATCTGAATCAATAAAACAGCCAAAAAAGCCGTGATGTCAAAAGCTTTTTTTTTCATTCCAAAGTAAAAATTCCTTAAGCAGTAAATTAACCGTGCGAGTCAATGTTTGGTTACACAAAATTGTTACTACATCCAAAAACTTTTTGTCAGTTGAGAAATAGCTATTTTATTGTGAATAACAATAGGATTATCAATCATTGCTATTAACGTCGTTGTGTATTTTTATTGGAATCCGAATATTATTTGTTCATAAACCCAAAATCATCATCTAGCAACATTAGTTATCAGTTAATACGGTTTGTACTCTCCACTACCTACTTAATATTACTGAAAGACGATTGCAAACATCGAAAGTATTACTGCTATTACTACCATTACCCAAAACGTTCTGTTAACCTAAATTAAAGTCAAATTACCGTACTTAATTACTAGAGTTGAAGGCAAAAAGAAATGATTTAGTAGATAACTCCAGTTACCTAATAGTGACATTTTCTGCAATCCCACGGATAGTATTTTGACCATGAAAGTTATTAAGAATATTTATCAACTTCGGTCGTTATTTAATTAATCCCCATTCATTAGCTGATGTGTTTATTTTAAATTTATTTCAGCGACTATAGCATATGTAAACTTTTGTTACTGTTTACCTCTTACATCAGATTTGAATGGGAAAAACATGTTTAAATTACTTTTATATCCCAATAATTTAAATTTTTCAGAACACGATTCCATATTTTTCATCTATGTCTATTTTTGCTGTGATTTCCCCGTAAAATTTCATTCTAATTCCAATTTCGCTAATATTATCGTAATTGTTTTTCTCGAATACCATTAAAAAAGTGCTCGTAGGGGGAGTGTTTCCTGATATTTATTTCAACTGTTATATATACGTGTATGAGTTTACCATCATATTAATATACTTTTCTCTTTCACAGAGTCTGGACGCCAAGCACTGTTGGGCTGAATATTATTCGTACTTCTGAAGAGACGTCACTATCGGTAAGTTTCCCAAACTGGATCCACTTTTATTCCAAATTCTAACATTTTGGTTTTCCTCATCACTCATGAATCCATGCATCATTGTGTATTTTATTAAATTTTAGTTCACGATTTGGTTCACACCTACCATAAACTGCGAGATATTGAAAAAATCTATATTTAACTACGATTCAGTGTTAGGAGCGGTTTAAAATGTAATAGCTGAAAGATGTCTCGCGCTTGAAAGAAAATGGTATAATCACAGATAAGTTTCTGAAAATTATCGCCAGCTCTCTCGGAGTGGCAGCGAAAAGACTTCTCCGCACTAAAAGGAATTTCAAGCGCCCCCCAATGGTTCGGAAGCCATCGTAACATCAATGAGTAGACTTCCACATCGGTTACCTGGCGTTGAAAGGAAAGATTAACTACCCAAATGTTTATATTGAAACTTTTTTATGGACTCGAGCAGCATGTGGCGTGCTAACAAGTCCTATAAAAGTCCGCTTTTGCCCTATTGTTTCAAATAACCCTTCCCGAAGTCGTAAAGTTGGACCCAATCTAGATATGAAGACTTTTTTTTTCGTCCATAATCTCAGCCATTATAATTTCATAGCCCCCCTACCCACCCAACCCCTCCTCCACCCTCCCTGACTCCTCAACCTCTCTCCCATTCCGTCCGCATAACTCTCCTCTCTTTTTACTCCCTCCACCTCCCTCAATTCCACATCTGTCTCTCTCCCTCTTCCTCCCTCCACATTTTCACCCTCCCCCCACACCCCTCCCTCCCTATCTCCTCCCCCTCCCTTAATCTCCGATGCCGCTACAATAAACCTGTCTTCTCCCGCTTCCTTGGGCCCCATCTCCACTACCCACACCTCACCCTCCCTCTCCAACCCCCCTTCCCTTCCCTTATCCCTCCACCCATACCCTTGGTCCCTTCCATCCTCGGCAGATCCCCCGAGATCCCCAGGAATAGTTAGTTGTCTTGTTTCCCGAAAATCCGACATCTCTTTCCTCCTAAATTATTCCGCTGCCTCCTTCCAGCCACTGCCTTCTCCTTCGGCCGAAAACTCCCACAGTCAATCTTCTTATACCTCTTGTTTCCCTCTTCCCATATCATCTCACTCGCAGTCTCCCTCTTTCTATACGTTCTCTCCTCGTTCTTTTTTACACTTTCTTCTTTTTTACAATCCTCTCTTTCCCAATTTGACTGTCTTGCCTCCCGGCTGGGACGGGCCAATGATTTTCAAACAAAAGGCGGTGGACTTTGTCATTGATCAATGGTCCCATGCGTACCATCCCTCTCTCTCTCTCACCCTCTGCCCCTTGTCTTGTGCGTCCAGCTCCGGGAAGGCGCCGCTCGTCCGCCCTTAGTCTGTCAGTTTGCACCGCATTGTAAACCCTGGACTAGCCGGAGATATTGCAATGTTGCTCACGTGCCCGAACGCACCTCACTCGATATTTTCCCGTGCCGGATATTGCAGTTGCATTTAAAATTTTTTTCTTAATATGTTTTCTTATTGTTTCAGTACGTAGAGTATATCACATCCTACAATCTGACCATTTTTCGTTTTCCTACCTGGAGTAGTTTCTGTAATATATCTCCAAATATATGTTTAAGCAAAATTTGCTCCAATGATTGCCATACCACATACTTTTATGGGAAAAACGTCATTTTAGTGGCATTATCTGACCAAGTTTCTGCTTCTAAATTAATTCTTCGTTAGTTTAGGTATCTGGACATGGTTTTTATTCGTTCCTGTGTGATTTTTCATACATTTCAAAAATCAACATTTATTTCAGTTTTTCAAGAGACATAACATAACTCCCAAGGTTTGCCAGGTTTTTGAACGTAAATGTAGCGTAGTTAGTGCATAAATGACTTTATCAGTGGGCATCTATTGGTTCAATCGCTTGTTGTTATTTTTATTTCCCAAGCCTGATACGCTGAACGCTTTTGGGTTGAGAAATTCAGAGATGGGAAATCATTATACATAGCTTCTTTTACAGTTAATATGTAAAAACCTTTCGTTCAATATATGGAACATAGTATTCAAATCTTTGAGTTAACTTCGCTAAAATAACGTTGTATCTCATTGAAAGTGAAGAGACCTTTATCAAATTAGAATCAAGAGCGAGTACTCTTACGAAAAAGTTTCAGTCTATTCTGATTTCCCGATTCTGGCGAACTGGCGTTGAATTGAATTGATCGATTTTTATCTTCTATAAACCTGTTAAATTATTGCTTAGACTATTCCGTAACATCTATGAATTCAATCTGGTACCAAAAGTAAAGAATTCTTGATATTTTTTTGAATGGGTTCGTGCCAAACTTATATCCTCAACATTGAAATGTCGGTAACTCTTATGTAAAGTACTCTACGGCTCAACTGTTGAATACGAATTAGCTAAACATAAAATGTATTAAATATAATGTGTGGGCAATTTTATAAATTTTCACCTAATTTTCCAGAATGATCGCCAACTTTTGCTTTCTCCTATTAACGCGTAGGCTAGAAAAATTCCGATGACACTAAAGCCCATCATGATGGGAGACCACGACAATCATATCGACCAAAACCAAGTCCACTATCGTGCAACCTGCTATCACATTTCCTTATATAATATGGAGGAAAGGATAAGGAGGAAAGCTTGGAACTTGAGTAAATTTCTCTTAACGTGCACATTTATTAACCTTTTAACGTTTACCTTTATGAGAGCCAACGTACTACCCTTAGGTTACCCAGAGGTCACCATTAAATTTTCATCCGATTTTCCCCGGAACAAGCCCATCAGGGTGTACCCATCGCTCAAATTCTAGTTGGGACGAGGGTTATAGAGTCACTGGTTCAGTTAGTAGGTGCGCTACCGATTGTGAGGAATGAATTTAAATCATATAGCATTTTTTTTGTTGTCAGCCAATTGAGAATTTACATTTTTATGGCCATGATGTAATTTCTTAGTATATCTTCCCACGCGTTAAAATAAATTAATTGATGCATCAACAAAAATAGCTGATAAAGAATATAAATCTCAAAGAATGCAGCGAAACTTAAGACTTAGCTTCAACTTTATTAGCCTTTAATCACAGAATGGTTTAATGCAGTTACTTTAGAGATCTTTTTTCGGACTGCTGACATCTCTTCGGAGTATTATCCGCATATCCTTTGTAAAGCAGTGCAGGTGCATGGAAGGGCATATTTTCATTAAAAGCACTGTGAAATTATGCAGATAAGTACTTTCTCTTTTACAAACATGAGGGTGCAATTCATCATTTGGTATTCGAAAAATTGACGAAAGGTTATTTTGCAAAAATAGGTGGGCAACAAATTAACCATTTCACCTCTCATTAAAAATTCCTACGAGATTTGTCTAATCTGCATCGACATCTACAAAACACACTACAATCCTGCTCAAGGGTTTGTGGCAGGGTGTGAGTAGTACCCAACATACATTACTCTATAACCTATTAAAGTTAGTGTAACTACGACTATTGACGCATTAACATAAATCGCTAATGCTTTTCAGGAGGCAAAGCTTCATAAGCATTCACTACACAATAGGTATGCTACCAATGTTAGAAGGACCATTAATATTTTGCAACTACATAAATGGACAGAGATAAAAGAATTATACTGAAAGCATACACGGCGTGCTGTGAGTACTGTTAGAGCTAATGTTACAATCCATTGCAATTTAAATGAAATTTGAGAAACACCGCTGAATAAAGCTCACGTTCATTCTCATTTGCCACATTTAGAAATTCGCCTGTTTAATGTATGATTGCTCTCTTCAAGATCAATGTTTTCACTCTCGGACATGGTTTGTGATTTTAAGTAAAGCTGAAGTCAAGGAAAATGAAAGTTCGCTGCGTGTGGGGCGTGTGTATGTGACAATGGTGGCTTTTTTTCGGACGGTGGGCATGTACCGGGGCAGTGCCGGGGCGGCGTGATCGCGGCAGCTTAAGGTAGTTTGAGCGAGAGAGTTCCCTAGTCATAATGGAGACCATATTCGAGTTTTATTTTTTATTTCAACGTCTGTAACAAGTATTAAGTAGATATTGTATTATTAGTGGCGCAAAAATATGGTTATATATGACAAACATTCTCAGTAATTAAATAAATATAACTACATAAGTCTCTAACATGACTCATTTTTTACGCCGTATGGTGGAAACGCCTTCACAACATAAGGTTTTTTTTAGCAATTCTGAGAAAGTTACTGCAGTGAGTTATTCATTTTATTTTATAAATAGCTGAGACAATGCACACGCTGTTAGTTTTTTGACGAAAGCTAGGTGTTAAAAATTATTATTTTTTTAAATATTCTCCCTCTGGAGCGCACAGCTGTTATCAATCCCATGTAAAACAGCTTATATTTTGAGGAAAATTTCTCTAAATGTAGTTTGGCAAGGGGTTGATATTTTGACATCATTGGAAAGGTGGGAGTTTTGTCTTTAAAATGAGGGCAAATTTATCAAATTCTAGGTGAAGTGATATTTCGCTCAAACTACCTTAACCGAAAAATTAAAAGCGTCGATCATCGTGGGACGCATTGTTTCCCCAATCGCCCGAGAAGGATGGGGGCGTGAAGGAATGGGGGGAGGTGTAGGAGGTTGGAGAGGGTACATATAGCCCGTGGAGGGCAGTGTCCCCCGCAGGAAGGAGGCGGGGAATGTGGTCGGAGGCGGAAGGATTCCCTACTCTCCCGAGGAGGAGGGACGAAGCGGGTCTTAATTGTGGGTGACGGGGCCCAACGTGTGGGCTGCGTGGGTGGCTAGGATTTTGCGTGGACGGTCCTTAAATGGAAGGAGTGTGGCAGGGGGTGGGAGAGAAAGAAGCGTTTGAAGGCTTCGAAGGGAGTCGGGTGGGAGAGACGGGTCACTTTTTGACGTCAACATCCTCCTCTCCTCCCGCTTCCTTCCTCCTGTTGTGTCGTCCTCCTCTCCCCCTCCCCCACACACCCCCCCTTGCAGGGAAAAGAAAGCAAAGAGGGAAGGAGGGAAGGGCTTCGTTCCTTAAATCTGAAACGAGATACGCGAGAGTTCCGAGGCGCGACCTCCGCGTGTGATTGGCGGCCGTGCTCTCGGAGGGAAGGCCCCGGGTTCGGTTACCGGCCCGATCGGGCGAATGGGCCATCGCCCTGCGGCCGCCGGCCTTCCCTGCCCCGGGGCGGTCCGTGGTTCCCGGCCCGGCGCAGTCGGTTCGCCGCTGCCCGCCTGGTGTCCCCACCACGCCTTTCGGCAAGCAGAGAAACCTCGGCGGCATTTCCACCACAGCCATGTCAGAAAAATCACAAGGACCGAAGTGTTCGCGGCAAAATTTTCGAATTCTTTGATTGGAGAACAAAAGTACCTGTAAATAACTTGATGATGGAAACTCAAAAATGAGAAAATGCTAGTGAGATTAAACATCAAAATTACAAACATCCCACCGTACGTCAAACGATTTCCCAATGAAATACGTATTCTATTGAGTGCTGGCTTGCACTCACATTGAATATTGCTCTTCATGAAGAGGTACACTTCTCTTTTTTTAGAATTTAGGTTCATTTAGACCTCCATGAGAATTATAATAGATTGCTTGATTGTCTACTAAAAATGCAACGAGTGTAAGTCAGTGCTTGAATTACCATAGATTTTTCAGCGGTTAAAAATATATCTTCCATTTGAGCATTCTCATGTAGCACAAAATGGAAATTCAAATCGGTTATATTTCCTCTGATAATATTTATGGAATGTAATTGGTGCAAAGCAAAGTAATTACGATACTAGGTTATAGAAAATTGCCTCCTAACGTATTCAAGCAGTTTGTGTCATTATTATTTTCTTCTGCTCTAAATGTTCACCTAATCGTTTCCGATATCCGTGGGTTTCCGTATACCTACCTCGCGGATTGACTGTGAATTACTGACTTTTTTTCTCCTTTGCCGGAGACATCCTCAGGTTTGATGAATGATATAGATAAGTTTTCTACATTGTTTGCAAATTCATTGTCCTAACTGTCATAAACATATAATTTTTAACGTAACCGTTATATTTTTCCGTGATTGAGATTGGAGGTTGAAAATAATTTTGTGGTTATGTTAAACTTTCAAAAATATCATTATATTTGCAGAAAAAATAATATTCGCGACAAAGAACTATCTAAGGCCTCTGATGCAGAGATGTCACCCTTATCCATGCAAAGATGTCAAGTTGTAGACTAATAATTATGTGGGAAGAAATACACTTAAGTAATAATTTACCAAAAAATAATGTCGTCATGCATGTTCTGTCATATGTTCATAAAAAAATTTTCATCTACATATACTTACTTGATGTTGAAAGCAATAATAAACGGATATATGCATGGCTATGAGTATGCGCAGCAGTCACTGCTCTGATGCGCCTCCAGTCGTGACAAGTTGGCACGAATATATGTTTTTATTTGTCTTTGATATACAGAAGATGTTCCATCCATGTGACGAGTATGGTTGGATTCCACTCGGCTGTTTGACCCAGACCTCCAATTGAGGTTTGAAATGATGGGACAAGGCGTCGGCAAACGAAGGCATTTAGTGACGACGGATTATGTTCATTACTGAGGAAAATAGCATTAAAATAGCATATCCAAATACTTAAACCTAATTTCCATCCCTAATGCCAAGACTTTTTGGGAAAATTACTGATTCATTAATGAGAACTGCAAGCTCAAATTTTCTTGCCACTAAGGGTTACAAAATAGTAATTTAAATTTATTTAATGGCCTTAATTTTGGGATTGCAAGATATGAATTTCTCATTTTTTTGGTAGGCTATAAATGTAAAATACGGAGGTGTCAAAAATTAAGAAGTTCATTTATATATACTCATCTCATTTGCTGTGAGCTCTCGTAATCTAATCTATCTCGTAAAAAGGTGAGATAAAATAACCGATCAATATTCTATAAGGGAAGAAGAAATTGAGTATGTCCTATTCGTGGAAGAGTGAAATCAAATAGCAAAAAAATGTCAGTCATTTATTGACAATTTTTTTAACTCTTTTCAAATATTTATGTAATTATTTTAAAACGTAAGCACTCGTCGCTAAAAACTTTTTAAAATCTGCATTGCATCGTCTATACTGTGAGAGCCAACTTATGACATGGATGGAACTACAGTAAAACTCCAATTATCCGAACTCCATCGCCAAGTATCTGGATCGCTTTTATGGGAAAAAATCTCGAAAATCATCTTTAATAGTCCCGGCAATAGGCTATTCGAAACGTATACAGTATCTTTTATACCGCTGATACCGATAGCACAAGCGTTTTTTTAGCGTTTTTAGATCAACCGAAAGCGAATAACACGTTTCCAAAAAAATTCCCTTTTGTTTTATTGTCCATTTATCCGGATGGGGTCCGGTCCCAATTGATCCGAATAGTTGGAGTTCTTCTGCACGTGACTTCGCTTTACAATGTAATGAGAGAGAGAATGTGTAATATGAGGTTGGCTACATAGCGGGTAGCTTCATGAAAAGGTGTTTACCATGTTTTTTGAGATTAGAACACAAGGAGGAAAAATGAACGCGGATATTAAAAACCATTTTAGCATAAAAACATATTTTATGCTCCCCCTTAGATGCATGTTTTTATATCACGCTCAGTTATCCGGAATCGTGATGCCTCGCAGGATAGTGTGTACGAGTACGTTGATGATGCAAAGCCTCCGGCGGTGACGAGAAAAATTACGAGCATGCTATGTGAATTTGATGTTCCCTTAGTATTTATAATATCCTTGTTGCTAAAAGAAATAAGACCCAGTGTGTAGAGAGACAGTCATTTTTTTCTGTTAGTCAGTCAATCGAACGCTGAGTTAGAGCACTTTCGACGATCCATTCATTAATTCACCGCCTGTCGCCTCCCACTGCTCGCGTCTCTAGGTTCTGCATCTTCTCCGTTCCCGTATCTATTGATCTCACGCGTCTTTCCAGCGATGGTGTTTCAGCATAACCTTGACGAAGGATTGATAAGATGGCGAAATGTGCGCAGGGGTCGGGTGACTAGTAACTCCAGGTGTTGACAGGAGTCATGGGACGGAAAAGGCCATGGATCTCACAACTCTACCGAACCAAACCGCTAACGGTACGTTCAAAGAGCACTGAAAAAAGTATACCTTTCTTGAATTACAAGGCACATGAAAGTTTTGGCCTCACCCGTGTGGCCAGGGTTGGATAAAAAAAGAAGCTTGCTCACCGCCGGAGTAAGCATGCTCATGAGTAAACTGACCGTGCGGAGAACCCCAGGGGACAGGGATAGGTGGAAAAACTGGAGGAGGTGACAGGGTGATAATTTTGGGGCGTAATGGAGCCGCACTTGCGATTGGCCCGTCAAAGGGTGGATTTGAAGAAGATTCGCCGGGTTTGAGGGCACGTGGCCCTGGGAGGCTGAGATGATGATGAGACGAAGGCGTGACACTAAAACCGCTTTTAATTCCTAATGTGAAACTAGAGCTCAGATTTATTTCCAGGCAGACTTTCTCTTGCCATTGACGTCTTGTGATTCTAATTTAAGATTAATATTACATAATTTATAAAGTGAGTCACATCCAAGTTTTTTTTATTACATCTCCCATGTCTTATCTTGATGTGACGATCCTGCAGCCCAAGTAGGAAAGTCCCCTATGTGTTGATTTTTTGCTTTATCTCTTCCTTACCAATGTTTTTAAAACGCTGGTTGTGTCTCCTTTCGTTTTAAATTTTTAACAATTATTTTATCTATCTAAAAATTGTAACTTGCGGCGATTTTTACTCCAAACATTTGTTCATCACAGTTTTCTACATTTTTTTTCCGATCTTTCTCATAATGTATCCCATTCTCCTCTCATTTACATTCATTTACTTGCGATAAATTAGATTTATTCTTGATCTCATCATATCCTCCACCACCAGGAAAACATTTTCCAAAGCATTTAGGTAATTTATCATTTTAATTGATTATATCTCGGAAAGGATTAGTTACAACGAATTAAAACGGCGAATGAAGAAAGTTATATGGGTGGGCGAGAAACAGTCTCCCAAATTCTGGATTGTCATGGTGGTAATTTGAAAAATATATCCCAGGTGGACCACTGATTACAGGTTGAGTACCTACATCATATATGACGCCCTCATCCAATTTAAACTTAAACCAGTTTCATATGCATGCAATACGCCGTTCTCTTTTGATGCAAGCCTATATCTAATGGTTTGCCTAGAAACCGTATCATTTTAACAGATTTCTTTCTAACCACCCTATATTCGCATTCTTCTTTCTTTCAAGTTATTGATGTTTTCCATATTTATTCTGTGGTTCGTAATAATTCTCCTCTTAAGAATATCCTCAACAACATCCTCCCATACTTTCCTCAGTCTACTCCTGCCTCTCATACTCTCCACTCTTCGATCGTATTTTTCCTTATACCGCTTCCACCCATTCCCTCCTCATGATAAAACCAACAAAGCTCATCCCTGCAATGCTCGTCCATTACCGGAACATGCAATGTACATCCTTTCATGACCCACTCATTTCTCTCCCTCTCCTTCACGCTCATACGGGCGAACACTTCTCAGGTTTCCCACGCCCTTTGCATTCGCCCGACATTCATGCTTATCCCGACAAATCCAAGCTTCGCTTCCATCCATCAAGGTAGGGAGGAGCGCATTTTTATGCAGGACAATTTTTGCTTCCTTTGAGGAAACATTCACTCTTTATTATTCTCGGCGCGCAACGTGCGACCCACCCTCCTGCATTCTTATGCCTCTTTATCTCTTCGTCAATGCAGATGTGTTTTGCAATCATTCGGCCAAAGCTCACAATCCACTCGTACAATTGTTTCGTCTTTATGCCTCATTAGCATATTCTACTTATCAAAACGTAACTACGATGCTTTTCGGTGTTCTTGTCGGGTTCAGTTTTTCTCTCTTTCGTCGAAGAATATGCTTAGATGATTCATGTTTCTTACGCCAGCGTTGCTACTCTTAGCTAGCAATGCCATATCTTCAGGGTAAGGTAGAAGTCGCACATTATGTATCGTAATATATCTGACTCACTTATTCGAGCGTGAAAACATTCACCTTTGCGACAATTTATAACTAATTTTTATGTTTTATTCTCAACGTGTGATGTACATTAAATTCTAATTAAACGTTTATGTGAATTCTCAATCACAAAAGGGTCATTTTAATTCAATAAAGTACCTCAAAAGAAAAAAGACCTTATTATTCCTGGGGGAAATCTGCTGTGTAATCATTTAAGACTTGACTCAATTCATAGTTCTGGACCAATCCAGATGTTGGCAAAACCAAGGTGGTTAACCCTCTTTGATATCTTTTAAAACCGGGAAAACTACTTGAAGTTACTCCATGAAAACTTCGGGAATCCTTCGTTATTTTTATGTCGTTACAGAATTTCTCATTGATATTCCTGTATTTTATTACGCCACGGAATTTGGCAGGACTGATTTGAAGAATAACGAAAACGTCCCGCATAGTTATGGAGATTATTATATTGCTTCACGTAAACTAATTAAATCGTTACTTCGTCAGATAATGCCATTAATCCACTCAATAAATTTCCTAGGAAGCGATATGTTTCTCTCATTCATAGTGCAATGATAACGGCAGAATATGAGAGCAAAATATAAAAATGTCCTTGTTCAGTGTACAGGTAGAAACGCAATATAATTTATTCGCTCCTTACATTTAGCCTATGCCGCTGTTTCATGATTATTCAATTGAAGAACTTAGAAATTTTAAGCTGCTGAACGTGCATACAACAGTCACAAATCTCGCCTCTCATTAAATTGCTTCGTTTTTATTGTTAACGGTACTAAAATATTATAATGCAATCTATTCACACCTTTCCGTTTTGGATAACCAAGATATTTTGCTAGTTTCTGATCGAAGGTAAAGCTACAGAGTTAATGCTACAGCGAGCGACAATGAAAGCGAAAAATAAAAATATGGAGGGGAAAAAAATTATTAAAACTTGTACGAAGGAAGACATGGCGTGTGTTGGTACGCGGAGCCTCTTCGTGGCCATTACCTCAACCCCCTCCAGAGAGTCCTGCGCCGCTCGCAGCCTCTTCCATCTTCCAGCCGGGCGTCTTGTTAGCATGCCATCCACCGCAATCCCTCCGCCTTAACCCTTACCTAAGACAACCCCGAGGGGGAGTTGGGGGAAGAGGGGGCTGACGTTCCACCCCCCCCCCATCCCACCCCCTCATCCTGTGAAGAAGGCAAGAGGGTCCCCCCTCTCTCCTGCGCCTTCTTCAACTCCGCCAGAGGAGGCAGAGGTGGAGAAAGAGGTGGAGAGGCGAGCAGGTGAGGGTGGGGGTTGGCGTAGAGGAAGAAGACTTGGGCATCCCTCCTCCCTCCCACCGCCCCCGCCTCTAACCTCCCCTCACGCGACTTGGGAATGCGACCTCTTACGGGCGAGCCGAGTTTGTTTTGTTTTGCTTTTTTTCTTCTTCCCTGCGAGAGATGGGGGCGGAGAGATATGAGTTTGGAGGGAAAGTGGCCCGGAGGCACCGAACCCTGTGTCCCCCTCCCACTCCCATTGAACGCCTCCACCTCCCTCCAAACCCTCCTCCTCCCCCCCACATTCATTCATCTCCTCTAAACTCTTTGAGAGCGGCAACTGCATCACACTTCTCCTCCGCCCCGATCTCCCGCCCCGCATCACGCAGCGTGGCGACCGTCTTCGCAGTCTTCTGCGGGCCTTTTTTCTCGCCACCCCCACGCACCTTCCTTCCTCCGCTATCATTGCCACTCTAAATTCGAAGCCGCTCAGTTGGGTGCGTTCCACCGTAAAACGAAGGCAATGTCATGTTTTTCAAATTCGCCTAACTTAGAATAGAACAGAATAAACCTTTATTATACTCGGAGATAGGTCCCCTAGAGCAACAATAAGATACAATGAAATAACAGCAAGGTAATTAACTAATAAATATATGATTTTGTTTAAATCAGAAAATAAATTGAGCTTAATAACAAAGAAAAGAAAAGACAAAAACAACTACCCTCAGTGAAAAACAAAAACTGTACAAGTGATACAATTGAATTCAAAGATAAGTAATTTTGAGAAAAGCGAGCTCTCTGCCTGATAACATAACAAAAATCCCGATCGCTGTTTTCTTCACAGAATGGACTCGGAATTGCATTGAGCTCTTATGCAAGAACTAGGGAAATTAAGAAAATTAGAGAATTATAGTATAAAAAAGAAATATATATTTTCCTGTCTTACGCAAGTTTTTTTTTAGAACTACTGCCATAAGAAGCAAATTATTCAGGGGCAAAGAGCGGCCATAATGTGAATACACCATTGCTAAATGAATTCAAGCCTTGCAGGCGTAACCTTATGGAAGTCCATTGTGAATAATCACAATAATAACTGTGCTTCAATCCACAGACTTTTTTACTGGTACATGCTACTAGTTTCAACGCTATGGCGTCATCATTAGTTATTACCTATATACCTGATGATGACGCCGTAGCGTTGAAACTAGTAGTACCAGTAAAAACTCAGTGGATTAAAACATAGTTGTTATTGTCATTATTATCACCAGTTCTAGCCTCTTTTTTACATCTGCAGGTCAGATAAAAAGGTGTAAATGCTAAATTTTTAGTTTTTACGAAATGCAGCAAGCTGAAGTCTGTGGCTTTACCGTTGGTTCCTACGGCTGGGTAAAGTATTCATTGAGATCCATATGCGACGACTAATCCACATATCTAGCTTCTTAGTTTTGTCTTCAAGGAAATAAGACAGCTCATCATTGAAATCACTTTTTAACGACGCCACAAAAATGTATGATTTTTAAAAATTTGCTTAGGCTCACGCGATCACGGGGAAAACCTCCTTAGAAATAAAAACCGCTGTGAGCGAACAACGTCTTTCGCACGGCAAACGTGCAGGAAAAACTGGAATGAGAGAGGAGTCACTAGACCCTCGGAGGTTAAACGCCAGGATGAAGTTGCCAGCAGGATACATTCAAATTGCGAACATTTGAGACCGACGCGAGGGACATAATTCTAGCCTCACGTTACGTCCACAGGTCAAAGATAAGCGACAAAAGTCGGAGTCTCTTGAATGGATAGGCGTCAGTATCCTTTTCCTCGCGGGCCACACACGACCACGACGCTAACATAGTGAAGCTGTAAACATATTAGAGAACACCTTTCCTTTATGTTTCCGTTCCTCCCCGATTCTTTTTTTCCCCTCCCGCACATCCCATATTTTACGGCTGGTGACCTGTCGCACGCCCTTGCAACGGATTGCACGGCAATACGCCGATGGAGGCGTACGTGACCATTGTAAGGGCCCGCGGCTCACTCTTCGCCCAATGCCTGATGCGTCTTTATAAGATTTTTTCACTCGTCAGATGTTTCCGCCGCGGATGAAATCGGCTCCCCTCGACGTAGAGTGAGTGACTCCAAGGGTCCATCCTTGGTTCCACGCATTTTCCGTCGAGCCGCGGTATATATGCGTATCGTGCACTGCGATCGCAGTCGGAGCCACCGGGAAATCGGCCGTTCGGCCCGAAAAATAATTTTTCTCTCGGGAGTTCTGGACTTCGTGCAGAAGAAATGCGATCATTTCATGTTTTACTGTTACTGGAAGGGGTAGGTATATATTCGCATTTTAGTGCACAGCTTGAGTGGATGAGATAACCAAAGGAAACTTGGAAGAAAAATTATTGCGATAAAATGCAATGAAGTACAATTTTACTCTCCTCAAACTAACAGGATAAACTTGGCTCTTCTATTTCCATTGTTTTAATTTACGACCCGCCATATGTCAGGCATATAAGGTAAACTGCATTACGTTACATTTCGATGCATTTTAGCAACGATTGAAGGAAATTGAGAATCATTTAGTTGAATAAATAAAAATCGATTACATTATGTTGTATTTTGCTTTCCCGAATTATCTTATAATGTATATACATAGTTATTCGTTCTGATTGCCACTTTGGCCCCTGTTTCGTCATAAGAGAAGGTAATTATTGAAAAATATTTTAGTTTATATATATGCTTTGATATGGTTCCTTACATTACCTTTAACTATTAGATAATAACCTTCAAAACGAAACCCTAGGAGAGATTTACCGTATCATGTCTATCTTTCGATTCTATATCTCCCAAAAAGAGTAACTTATTTTGAGGGGAAAATTCATTTTTCTTAGAATTTGATTCTCTTGGCTTTCCTACGATATTTCGGGCTTGAATAAACTTTTCTGTCGTTACTTAGTAAATGTTTATCCCAATCTAAATTGAATTACAAAAGGTTGCTCAGTCATAACACGATAAGCTAACCAAAACCTGCTTCGTGTTTCACCCATACGAATTTTCTGACAACGGAAGATGAAAATACATTCCGATTGATTTCCAGTAAAGTTGTCATGACTCTTAGTTAGATTTGATGGTAAATATACTCCTGATATAGTCCTAGGGATAGTTATAACCAATATAACGCTCGTGCGTAACCATAGGGGTAACTGAAACGAAGAAAAATAAAAATAAACCTCGCATATCGGATTTTTCATTTATTATATCGCATGTTTATGTCAGTTTTAAGGATATTTCCTTTCCCATACGGCAATTAAAACTCTCATAAAAACCATAGGATGCCAAATTCCGCTCCTTAATAGCCTTCCGTTCGAATCCTTACGTTTCGTTTTCCCAAATCCCACGCGACATTTGCCTTTCCCTTACCGCTCTTAACCTTTTAATCTCTCATTCTCTGCTCTCTGCCCCTCCCTCCCCCTCTCCACCCACACATCCGTGCCCCTCTTCACTCCAACCCTTCCTCCTCATGCAGCAATGAACCTCGGAGACCGCCTTAACCGCCGCTCACGGCGAGACACGACTTTTCCCGACCTTCCCTCCGCGCCACCGTCCCCAGATCCTTCTGAGGTTTGCGGTATCCTCCGCCAGGGGGGAGGAGTTGTCGGTCTTCGGGTCGGGCGAAGATGCTGGGGTGCTGCGGCGGTGCGGGAAGGCGGTGCTACTCGCTCGCTTGCTCTTGGGGTAGGGCCGGTGACGGTGGTGTAAGGGCGACGAGGAAAGTCTTAGCGGGTGGATATAGGAGGCACGTACGAAGAGATGAAGGAGAGGAGATAGGTGAGGAGATAGGTATAGGGGGGTCGGGAGGGGTGGTTGGGTGGCCGTACCCGTAATAAGCTCTTCATCCACTCGCTGACCAACTGTATCGCGGTCCTCCCCCATAATCGCCGCAGGAATGAGCAGACTCCGCAGATAATAATCTTCGACCGGGGGGGGATTTAAGAGGGAGGGATGTTTGGGGTGGCGGGTGGACTCCCCGAGGCGGTGAAAAACCGGAGTCGGTTGGTATCGTTCGCCGCGGCCGAGGAACGCCATGGAGTCACGGAGAGACTTTTTTCTTATCACTCGCGTTCTTGGGGTACGATTGAATGCGCCGATGCGTGTTTTACTCGCGGAACTTTTTCACGTTTCTTCACGAGGACAGGTACGCGTCCGGGTCTGCGTTTTATTGTCGGTAACACTAAACTCCCGCTAATACAGAGCTCGGATACGGAAATTATTTGTGTTTTAACTCGCTCGTGACACCCCTCCACCCCTTAGCATATGCCCGTATCATGGGCAAGGAAGTGAGAGGGGGCAGCAGCTGTGTATTTCGATCCTCGCATCATAAATGAGACACGCTCCACGGCCCTCGAGACGCTAATGCATTTGTAGACATGTTATTCTCTGGAGCAAGGTTTTTTCGAGCTCGGGTCTTGACACTCGCGGTCGGCTCAGATTTCATTTCGAACTTTTACACTCTGAAGTACGCGTTCAGTTTCATTTAGAATGCTCTTCGTTGCTCCAGTGGTTCATGCAATTGCATTCTACGATGAATGCACAGCTAACACATCAATTTTGCGATCGCATTCTGATATAGATCCATATATTCTCAGTTGAACCAATATTTTTTCTGCAATCAAAACTGCTGATCTTCAGTCTAGTGCCTCATAGTTCTCTATGCAATATCGCTTGATTTTTCCTAGTAGATAGTTTAAGCTGGGTAAGTAAAACAGCTACAACGTGCGCGAATGATAATAAATCATTTTTCTACACCTATGCCTTGGAATGGTCTGAATAGACCATCAGTTTCATGTGCTTGTCTGGACTGCAGTTATGGGAACGATTTCTTCACAACGCACTCCAACAGCCAAGTATACCTATAATCCGAAGAAGTCACCAGCAAGTCAAAAATTTTCTCCGACAATTCCACTATTTCTGCAAGCTTTCATTATTCTCATGAGTGTTCAAATGAGTACTGACATGGAATATGTCATTCCAAACGAAAACAAGGATATGCAGAACATTTTGGAATATTCATTATCGTTAAAGCTATATATTGTAGATTTACTGTTAAATGCGACAGAAAAATCTCGCACATCATTCTTCGATTTATTTACTCGTGAAATTCATCCGAGGAAATGTAATGCAACTCATCCATATCAAGTTTTGTTGACAACCATCATGCATGCATACATGGTTCAGTCAATCGCAGCAGGCTCAAATACCGTGCATTTTTTTGTATTTTGTTTTTACACGATGCAAAACTGCTGGGCAACATCAGATTACAAAAATCACTCAATTGGCAATGAGTGGCATTACCGACTTATTTCCGTTTTGTTTTCTTAATCCTAAGCAATCATGTGCATTCTTGGAGCACATTAGCCGGGTGTGAATTACTTTCATTGCCCATAATGCAGAGTGAAATTACTTGGTAGGTTAATGGAACATAATTTCCTTTAGGCATTTTCTCTGGTAAAAAAAGTAAGAGAACTGTCGTCAATATAGCCATGTTACTAGATCCACGAATAGTAACGACTCTCACTCTAATTTTGCTGCACCTCTTATTCGTAAATGGGTCAACAATTATTGTAGATTTATCATTTTTATACGTTGTTCTGAATGCTGCATATGAGCGTTTGTTATTTAAATTTTTATCCTTAGGGAAAGCGGAAACTTAGTTCCACTTTCCCTAAGGATAAAAAAGCCTCTATGGCCAATTTACCGTTTCTAGCTTGGAAATAGAAATGTGAAGCTCATCCTAACTCTTTTAGTTTCACAGTTAATGTCAAATTGAATTTTTACCGTTGCCGTCTTATGTTTCCTGACAATGGTTTTTAAACTGAAGCCAAAGCTCAAACAAGAGAGTATATTGCGTGTTGTTGCAAGTAAGTAAAGTCTGTTTTTTCGACAAATTATCCATCTAACATGAATATCCCGCGCTATTCGTCCATAAGCATGATGAATAATGCAGCTGTTTTGAAAATTAATCCCATTTTGTATTTTTTTTTGATGAATCGTTACAACCACGCGAAAATTCCGCCACATGTTTTCTGCTCCAGTCAATATGGCCGATTGCGTATTTTATTTGGCTTCAATATTCCCCTGGGCCATCGCGCCGTATAGTCCCTTCTATTCTCTTTGTTTAAACGATGGCTGAAGCGATCCGGCAGGTAAAAAAGTTTGCTACACTACCTCAGCAATTAAGTCTGGGAGCAGCACGAATGTTTTATGGCTAGTTGCCAAATTTTTAAAATATTTTAGCGCGAAAACTCACTTTTTCCACCGGCAGAGTGTCCAATACCGTCCATTTCAATGTCGAGCAAATCTTTGAATACCCTTTTCCGCTCTTCTCGTTCTATTCTGTCGATTTGTATGGGACTTGAGAATAGAGCAGAGGTGGATGGGTGGGTGGGTGGGTGGGTTGGCGACTTCACGAGCCGGGCGTCCAACTCGCGAGCCATCGCAGCATCCCAGGAGCGAGAGTCCGGGGAAAGCGCTTCCTCGTCCTCACTTGTCGTCCCCCTGTTCTCCCATTGTCCTCGCACCACCTCCTCGCCGCGACCTCTGTGCGGCCCTCTGGCACATCACGAGGTCCCTTCCTCCGACGACCGCCTCCAGCCTCCCTCCTCGAAGGAGAGGAGAGCCACAATACTCGCTGCAGAGGGAAGGTCATGATTCCCTCTCGGCACGATCACCGTTCTTCCGCGAGAGAATGCCTCCTTCCCTTCTCCCTCCACCCTCCCACGCCCCCCCCCCCACCCCCACTATAAAACCGCCTCCTCTACTCGCGGTAGGTATCCGGCGCGGTCTGAAGGAAAAAACACGAGGGAGAGATAGCGCGCAAGTTGTGTTGGAATGGCGCTGGAAGTGGCGGAATGGTCGTTAGGGAAGTTGTCAAGACGCCGCCAGCTCTCTTATTCCTCCCTTCTTTCACTCTCTCTCTTCCTCCTGCGTGCTGTTCACCTTCTTTTTACCTCTTTCCTCCTTTTCCTGCTCCATCTCTCCTTTTCTCTCATCTCCGGCCTTCCGCGTCCCTCCTCTCCCGCTCCGCGCGCCGTCGTGACGCGCTGCCGGGTCGTGTGTGGGTCGTGGACCCATAACAAATGAGCGCCGCATTCCGATGCGCGCAACCGTTATGTTTTTGCTTTTGTGCGGCGTTTTTTTTTACCTCGCCTCCGCAAATTATATGACATTTCCTTGAAGATTACCATCTGGGGAGCTCCGCTCGCAAAGCCAGGGGGGATTTGTAAAATGTGGAACCATTACAGCCGTTTACAAGTGGGAGCTATAAATCACATAAAATATTTTTTCTCCTTTAGACAGTTGAGTAATTAGTATAAAAACTTGTGGTTTTTTTTGTCTTAAAATGCACTTGTTCCGTAGGAATGCTACGTATATAGATTTTTATTGAGCCAGCGTGCTTAATGTCCAGGTAAAGCAAAACGTTATTTGAGAAAAAATTCGAAGCTTATCCGCGTTAGAAATAAAACCCAACATTCGACTTAAGAATATGCTCCTCTACTCAGATCGATCCCGGAAGTAAAATGCAAAATCTATCCGGAGAAATGGTATAATGTAATGAAATACATTCGTAATATTGAATTTCTGCATAAATAAATCATCACATCCCGGTATGTTTAGAATAGTTGCAATTTCCTATCAAACTTTATCGTAATTCATCGATTTTGTGACGTTTTTGATGGAGAAGTTTACCCTTTTATCGTCCAAAATTATGGGTTCCGCATTTTCGTGTTTGTGTGGACATTTTTTACTCTTTAATGTTTGTAAAAAACAGATAAGTAATCATCTCAACATGCACAGATTCAAAAGGTGGATTTTGTATTCCAGTCCTAGATTCCTTGAGACATTTTTCTTCAGTTTTTTCAATTATCTTTCTCTTAATTCATATAATTATCAGAAACGTAATGTTTAAAAGGTTTAAAATATAGCACTCATTAAAAATGTTTGTTCTTCTCAGTAGATGCTAATAGTTAACCTATCTATGAAATCTTGCAGTTCATCAACTTTCAATGATACTTTTATTTTATAAGAGCATTTTCGATTCATGTTTGCAACAACCTCTTGTAATTACAAATATTTAAACCTATGTTCAGTTAACTTAGGTCGGATGGTCCTTAAATAATGATATAATTAAATCAATTTATATATTGATAGGTAAACTTAGGACGATGTTAACCCAGGATTTGAGAACTTCTTGTATCCCTTAAGATCAACGGGGAAACTTAAATCTCCGTAAGTGGGAGATATGAGGTCATTACGTGACTTTTTCCTTCAATTCCCAATGTCATTGCCAGACGTCTTGAGGTCAAAAATATAATGGGAATGTTCATTATGAGGTTGCCCAATGTAACCCACCCAGGATTATCTGTGATTGCGTTTGGTTGCACAACTGTAATTTAGTGGTGGAATAAAGTGTTGTAGGAGCGAAACGTCTGCAGCCGAAACCGTTTCGATCAGACAACTGTTTCAAATAGCTGTTGCAAACAACAGGTAAGTTTCGTCATCGTGTTACAACCGCCCCAGTGAGGCGGCAACTGACAGCTAAAACTGACTGTTTCGACTTCTATTCCGTTCCAGTTGCAACCTTTGGCTGCGTTGCGGTAATAAGCTACAATTTGTTAGATTTGAATCTGTTGCAGGCGGTTGCTGGTATATTCAGCCAACATATGCTCGCCCGTCGAAACAGACAGAATTATAACTGTAAAGTACCAATATTTCATGAACCCAAGTGAAATTTTTACTTTGTTTAATTGAAATATTACTTATTAGATAGAATACAGAACTACCAGCCATGTTCTAACAGCGCCAATCGATCGCGTGTTGTTTAGTGTGCCTCTAGCTATTGTCCGCAGCAGGGTGTTTCGCAGAACTGTTTCGTTCTGAAACTGTTTCATTTGTGAAACAGTTGCAATTAAACTGTTGTGTTCTTTTAGTGCCTACTCTAAATGCTAGCTTTCGCGCGAACAAAAAATAATATCGGTAGCGCAAACCGAACTACCATTTCTTTCCCCGGGAATCCCGCCAAATCAGCCGCCACCAATTGTCGTGCGGGCCCAGAGATTCCCCGGTTCGCCACGTGGGGCGTCGTCCTCTGCACGCGGTCGCCGTCCACTGGCGGGCCGCTCTCCTGACACGCATCAGGTGCATTCGTGGAATCCCACCCCCCCGGGGGGCCGTGCCGCGCCCTCCCATTGGACGGATGCAAGGGGTTGGGGGGGCAGCCGAAAAACCCATTCACCCCAGCGCCCCCTCCACTGGTCCCCGTCTTCGCTCCTCCCCCCGATGCACCATTCAACTCACCCCCCTCCTCGAGCCTCTCCCCTTCCCCCAACTCCCCTCCGCCCCTCTCCGGCCCCAAATAATCCCTGCCCCCCCGCGCTGCCGAAATGCGAAAGCGGTGCACGCAGAGACATCTAAACGCGACGCATCAAACCAAGTGGGGGATCGTTTGGGTGCTAGTAGTTCTCCAGATTGGCCGCGACCCCCGGTGGAGTCGCCACTGTACGGCACGAAAAATAAGGGGACCAGTCCTTCTCCCCCGAAACTTATGCCTCACGCAACTCGGCGGGCCGTTTGCGACCCGCTCGTAAATCCATCTCATCCATCCTCCCAAGCTCTGAATTTCCTCGAGATACGGTCGGAGAGGGTCTTGACGGAAAGAAATTATTGTGTATTCTTTTTTCTTTCCTTCGCAGAGATCGGAAATGATAGCGGTATTACGAGGTCAATCCATTTATGAATAAAGGAAATATATGCAAGCTGACGCGTATTTGGGAAGTAATCTGCCTCAACTGACAACATATTTCAATGAAATACTGAACGATGTATTTACCGTTTTTTTTCCTAGCAAAAATGGGTATCAGCATTACTTGACAAGAGGTTAATAATATTTGCAATTACATTTTAAGCAAAATACCTTACAGTCCTTGGAACTAGGTCTTTCCTTGTTACTTTTCAACAGCGTTAAGATTGTGGTATTTTCCTCTCAAACGAAATTATATTAGGAATTCCGTCTAGGAATAATAATTGTGTATATGCTGAAAAATTATTTTATTTTCGTCAATTATTACAAGGAAAAAATCAATCTCGTGGAAATAAGAAATTAATTACGTAGCCCAAAAATTGGCTCAAAATTCATATTGATTTTTTAACATTATTGTAAAAATGGGAAAACATAGGTGTGAGGTGGAAATACAATCGGACTGCGGTCACATCTGGCTGCGGTGTGATAAATTTGTAATTCAAACTTTAGCATTCACTTTCAGTGTCAAATTTGAATTGTTTTTTTTTTTAATGGGAAGTAATCAAGATCAATTCAAGATCGTAGGAAACTGGAGGACTAATATTTGATAATTCTGTAAGTTTCTATTTACATAATAATTATTTCTGTCAAGAGACAGTCGTAATAAATTCCATTCACTCGTGGAAATTTTATTCAGCTTCCTTGGTGAATTCAATTTAAGTAATTATTATGTATTGCAATAGTTCAGAACCTCCCCTTGTTCTCGAGAAATATATGCTGCTCTCGCAGTTAAACTGAAAATTCCGTTTGAGATAAATACATTTTCCAAGTCATTGTCAAACAATAAGACAAATGAGGAAGTGCTTGACATGGTGGGCGAGGAGAGGAAACTTATAGATGAGATTAGGGTAAGACAGGGTAGGTGGCTGGAAGGGGTATTGAAGGACGATGGTTTGCTGAAGGCCGTGATAGAGGGTAGGATGTTGGGTAAGAGGGGAAGGGGATGGAAGAGAATCGGTTTTATGGACGGGATGAAGAAAGGTAGGCCTTATGCTGAGATGAAGAAAGAAATACTAGAGGTAGATAGGGCACGGCACGTGTAGGAGTCTGTTGGACATTCTCTGACTTTCATCACAACCTACCTCTAACCGGAAGATTACTGTAATGAATGAATGATGTTAAACAATATGGCTAAACCCTCTTAACATCATGTATCTGTCCACTCTACCGAGACACAAAAAGATCAATGCAAGTTTCAAATCATATTATAAAACCTAAAATAAATTAGAAAACTGTGACAATATCTTCAAATTGTGATAATATATAACCCTAGCGGCCATCAATCGTCTCCTTCGACTGCTTACTACTTACCCGTGCCCGGGCCGTTCTGATATAAGTTACCCGTTAAGTGTGCTCTCGGCTGCCTGGTCACCTAGCGGTCATCTAAGGAAGAGCCCTTTCAGAGCATTTCTACATGCTCATTCTCTTATAACAAGCTGAAAACCTGAACCTTGCGAAAATAAAATGGATCCTTGAAAACCTGTTCCTCACAGGGAATACACCAATAGCCATGCAAACCTATCGTCGACCATTCATCATGGAGGTGTCTTGGGGATACTGTGAACGATAAAGGAAAACTGTAGGGTGATATCGGATAAGTCACATCCGAAGATGAATTTAAAATAATGAACGATCATTCACGCTGGCTGGATATTGAACAGAAAAAGCTTTAACCTTTTGCTTTAAATTGCGTACGATGGTTGCTAAACAGTTAGCGATTTTCATTGCATTTATCATCTCCAGCTATTCCTTAACTTTTTCCACCCCCTAGCAGCCCTACATAACTTGCACCCCAATAACAATTGCATTAAGGTTAAATAATGTGTAAATATTCTTTACACACGTAACATTCAAATATATTGCTGTCATCATTCAACTAATTTTGCACTCTCTTAAACCACCAACCAGAGATTTTGAGGTTACTCGTACCACACGTTGAGCGTGGTGGCCTAGTGGGTAGAGCGCTTGGTTACTGATTGATGGGTGCCGGGTTCAAATCCGGGTGAAGCCTTTGGACGCCCCCGAACAAAAAAAAATCCTCGGAGTGCGAGGTGGCCCAGGGAAAGAAACTGGCCCCCCTACACTGAATGTGTGAAATTCACACGCCTGTGGCTTAGTCTGGGGTGAGCTCTGCCCTCAACTATCCAAACCAACCCTCGGGTTGAATCACTGAGTGAGTGAGTACCACACGTTAGGACCATTAAAAAACCTCACTCCCATAGTGGTCAGCCCGAAGGTCGGTAGATAAGTATGGATAGAGCTCACCTCATACAAAGCCAATAAGCTTATGAAATTCAAATATTCAAGTTTTTAGAACCTGTAGTTTCAAACTTGGTAGGGATACCGAGAAAATCGTATCGCAAGGATTAGCTATTTTATTTAATGGTGTGCATAGATATTTTCGACCTCTCGACCCATCAGTCTGTAGCTGAACGATCCATCCCCTGAGTTGTCTTGTCAAATGCTGTCTCGATCGTCTCATTTATCTTAGTGTTTCTTTATTAAAAATCTCGTATTTTTACCGGGAAATCTTCGAGTTTATACAATTTGTTTTCTATAACGAAGGACCTAGTCCATACTGTTCAAATATATTGCACTTTTTTCAAAGAAAAGATGAATTCATGCTCCGCACACATATTATTACCGTCGAATCTTTAATTTCCGCCTTAGGCCTGTGTGACCACACGACTCGTATTTTTCCTGATCCCCCGTGCAATGGCTTAAATTTTGAAAATTAGACTCTTAAGACAATAAAAAAAAATCAGCCGGTGAACGACGGTCATTACTTTTTGGGCTCATTAAACCAATTCCTACGAGGACATAATTTTTGAAACATCATTTTTACCTTGGATAAGTCACTCCATTGACTAAAAAAGTAGGCTATAACATTGAAATCATATGACTAAGGAAAATCAATTGGAAAAATGAATTATATTAGTGCTGTTATTCTCTCTTAGTTTCGTTATAAAGAAGCACCTAACACCTTGCATTTGTTAAGGAGATTGAAAGTTAACAGTTTTTCATTCCTAACCTTATTTTAATGCAAAAAAATTAGTGCCTAGCCAACGTGCTTCCTATTAATCAGCACAGAAAATTACACGGATATTCCTCTACTCTATGTCATTTATTGGGAAATTTGAGCACGAGATAATAATTCATCTCAATATGGAGGAAAATAATTTCAAATCGTACGAAATATATTTATGATCAATAGGTTACCACAGATAGCGTTAGTACATATGTTTGATACTTACTGCCTTCCGACGATTTTAATGGATTTGAATAAATCAGTGTTGGAGAACTAAAGTCTCTAGGGAGTATCGCGGGTGAAATGAAATTTAAGTAGTAAACTCTACGTTAAGAGAACAGATTAAGGCTAAGAATGTAAGAGAGACCATTGTAAATAAGACAATGAGATGCTTTTCTCATGCAAAGTGAATGAGTGAACAGCGATTGACGAAGAAAATAATAAAATTAAGAGAGGGAGATGAAAGACTAAGGGAAAGTCTATGAAAGGAGCGGGTTGATGAGTTCAAGTATGATATCGAGAAGAGAGGAGTTTCCCTGGGACATCGTCATGAGAGAGCAGTTAAGCAGAATGCTCGTCACCACTGGCGACACTTGATCAACACTACACATCACATCTGTGCGATGCGGGACACGGATTTGATGACGACGATCATGGGCAACGACCTGCCTCGATGGAAACACCGGTTCCCGCTCGAAGTTAAACGCCGCCGGGCTCGAATTTGGAAGAGTTGGTGATCGAGAAATCCGTCCAATTTACTGGAGCATTGTCTTCACGTGGAAGGCAGTAAGTGCGGAATGACCACCACCGCTAAGGGAGCACGTTTAACTGAAATACTACTGCGATCAGATCGCAGATCATTTCAGCCCGATTCGGGGTCACGCCAGACAATGGGAGTAACCGTCCCACTGCTCTCGCAGTCTGTTGACGGTGACCGTCCCCCGGGGAGGAGCCCTTCAGAGGCGTCGCGCCGGCGAAGGACGGCAGCATCGGGCGGGCGATGATGACGACGCCCGGCGTCGCTCCTTGGGATAGAGCGCCTTTTCATTCCCTGAACCCGGCATCCTCTCCTCTCTCCCACGGGCCTATGCCCTTCTCCTCTCTTTCGCCCCTCTCGAACAACAGGGGGGGCGGGAGGGTTCCCTTACGTCCCCCACCCTCCTATTTTATCGAGATCGGAGGGTGGGGGACGTAAGGGGAAGGCGGGGGTGGAGACGAAGAACGGAGACGTATTCCTTCTCGGGCGACTGAGACTGCGCACACTTATCCTTTATACCAATTCCCTTCTCCAGCGCCCCCTTCCCGAATACCCTTTCGTCACCAAGATATCCCACACCCACCCCCTAACCCCCCCACCGACGCATACCCGACCCTTACATGCGAAGGCCTCCTCCTTGTACTTAGCTGCCCCTGCTCCCACACCCCACCCTCGCCTCCGCCGCCCCCGACGCCCCCACCTCCTCCCCCCTGTCTTTCTTTCTCCTTCTCTCTCACTCTCTCTCTCCGTCTTTCTTGCCTTCTTTCTTATTCCCTTGCCCCCGCCCCCCGACGCCTCACTCCTTACATATCCACCCCCTCTTTCCGAACGCCACCCCCTCCCCGCCCCCGTCCCTCCTCCTCCCCACATCTAACATAACCCCTTCTTTACTTGAGAGATCCCTCCCGTAAGTCTCTTCTCGCTGTATCTGACTCAGTCACTCGCCAAAGTGTGAACCGCGCGTAGGAGAAGCAAGACGGGAGTCTTACACGGGAGACGCTCGTTTTCGGTCGACGCACCGTCTTCCCTCCCTTCGAAGCGGAAAGACCCCTCCCGCCCCCCGGGAGGAATAAGACGCCCCCGGCGAGAAGTGAACGACGCCCCGCGGTTCGCGAGCGCAGTTTTGGGGACGCGTCCCTCACCCTTGGAACGCAACCGGCTCTCTTGAGACCACGGTCAAGTCTTCAAGACTTTTCAAGAACTCATCCCGCGATTTAAACTACTGAAACAAAAAAAGAAAACAAACTGGACTTGTGCATGAACACCTCCCTTGATCGAATTTCCACCGGAAAACTCCCAGTAAAGGGTTGTACAGCTCGTGTTCCCGTGAGATCATCTGTCGTCAACTCGTCTAGAGTTGAAACACTCTCCTGACGTGCGGTGACGTCGAGATAAGCGCTCCGAGTGACCGTTGTGGACTGTGATTGTCGTCGCCTAGGATCCCCGGCCACGGTGCCCGAATGAGCAGACTCCCCGCGCCGCCGAAGCAACCCCGGCGACCGGCGAGCGCCCCGCACGGCGCCCGCTTCCAACCGCCCGAGCCGACGGCGTCCACGGCCCGGTGAAGACACTCTCGGGCGGCGGGGGCTGCAGCAGGTGCCGCGTCCTGCCCGGCCGAGGCGGAAGAAAGAGGCGGAGAAGGATAGCCCGCCATCGGCAGAGGAGCCTTCAATCGGAGGTGAGAGCGCGAATGAGAGGGAGGTGATGTGCAGAGATGCACGCGTGACTCGAGCGGGAAGATATCCGGGAAAAAAATAATTATTGAAGCACGGAACAAAAAGAGCAAACTTCTGTTCCATCCTCGATCTCTCGCCTAACGTGTAAGAGGTATAATTCGGACGTTTTGTGCGTCGGCCGGCCCCCGCTGACCGGATGTCGGGGGGGCCGGCCTCGAAAACCCACACTCCCGGGTCGTCCCGCCCCCACTCCGTCGCCCCACCTCCGCCTCCTCTTCACGTGAAACCCTCATTGCCCTCTGACCCCCACCCTCCCCCTCGTCCTCACCCGTGCATGTAGCGATCGTCTGTTGTGCACATGTGTGAGGGAGCGTGAATGCCCTCGCAGTAAAGTGTCCGTACTTATGCGGAGATCGAAAGGATTGAGGATTCAGGTAGCGGGCCGAACCCTTTTTAGCCGGCCGACGAAACCGCATCTCCCGGTCGTATTTTGCGGAAGACGCGACCCATCCCTCTGGGAAGGAAAGAAGCCACGTTTGCATCCGTGCTTTTTTGTTGTCGCCTCGACACACTCCCATTTCAATACTCGCCCCCGCCACTCTGAGCAAGGAACTCGTCCCAGAGCCTCGTTCATATTCCGCCGGCGTTCTCATTGTCGCGGCTGATTACTTCCTCCGCGACGCCAGAACTCCCGGCTAATTTTCCACGTCCGAAGCGGCGATCGGAAAAGCTTGTAAATATCCCAAACTGTCCCGTGCATCCTCTTTTTTTCTCCTCCACCCTCCCCGCCGACGATGGTCTTTTGGTTCGCAAAGCGGCGTCCTTGTTAAAAACCGACTGCCATGCTCCGGGCCGTCTGCTTTCCCGTGTCTCTTCTCCATATTTGGCTCCGTCTCTCGCGCCGTGCCTTGCTTTCGAATCGCCGCGAGTAATTTCGAACGGCCAGCGCGAGGCGACACGAGTCAGAGAACTGTAATTACCGGCCGAAGGAAATCACTATTCAAGTTGTCAACCGTTTTGTTTCACGGAAGCTGTTCCCTCTCCTTCGGATGTCTGCCCACTTGCTACGACATAATTAACCCAAGATCCGTTCGTTGGAGACGCCAACAAGACGTTCGCTCGCATTGTCCAATTCCACCATTTTGCGTTTGTGCACCAAAAAGTTGATTTCCTATCTTCGCGAGTGTCACGCGATAATTAGTAGAATTCCAATTATTTTTTCGTTCTTCGAGTTTAATCTCGTGAGGGTGTTCGACCATGTCCTTGCACTGAGATAAGAAAAATATTATTGCGTTAAGTAGCCTTGTTTGATCGAGATACGTGCTTCACCGTGAAGGAATTGCGTTTCGGGCACGCGGACGATCCACGTGGAATCGCCGCCGAATGATGTCTCTGGCCGTCCCGTTGCGCGGAGTTCCTTCCGATCGAAGAGCCCGAAGTCCATGCAGGCGAGACGCCGGGCGTCGTGCCGCCAAACGCCGATGCCGCGACGCCACCCGCTCGCCCCGAAAACCATCGCACGGACGCCGCTCGCCCGGCTACACCGTCCGCCCTTGCCGCCGCCGAACGAGAGGACGCCCCGTGCCGTGTCCGAGTCCTTCCTCCAGCCAAGCCGTGCCTTATTTAAGTCACCTCAGCCCGCCCGAAGGGCCTCCTTTGCCCCCAACGGAAATTTGCATCCCTCCTCCTCACCGCGGATGGAATCGTCCTTCCGCCGCTGTCCCTTTTGTCCTGGTTTAATTTTTACCGACCCGCCTCCCACCAGACCAGTCGGAGGTTCGGAAATAAAGATAAAAAAAGGGTCCATGAAAGAGTTAAAAGGACGGCTCTGAAAGGAGAAAGAGAAATGGAATATACATATGTTGGAAAAAAACAGTGGGAGGCCCTTAATCTCCGCGGATGCCATTGTTTTGGCGATCCCATTTATATGTGTTTTTTTTGTCTAGCCCGTAACCCTTTCCTCTGGTGGCCCGCCCAGAAAGGGTGTCCCACCCGACCGCCGTTCCCTTTGCAGAGCCGCGACCTCCACGAAATGTTTTTTCTTTCCTTCCTCGACGTTATTATTTCTCTTTCGTGAAGAAGGTGGCCCACCCCGGACGCGATTCTCCCACGGAACCCCCACCGGGGGTCGCCGCCGGGCAAGGAGGCCCAACGCTCACACGCAGGGTCTCGCCGACCCCTTTGCCATCCACCGCATGACACTCCCTCCTCGCCTTGAGGTCCTCTCTTCCTCGAACCCTTTTTCGCCCCTTTCGAACCCTTCCTTCTTTGCGACGGGGGTTCGTTCCTTTTCCTCCTCTTCCGGTGCTCACCTCCGACGCGCTCACGTCCTCATCAACCCTTCCTTATTCCTCGCCGCGATCCGCTGCAGTTTGGGCGCTCTCCCATCTCCGCAAGGCCTCCTCGTCCTTCCTCGCCCGCTCTTTTGCTACGCCGGGATGTCGCCGCGTCGCCAGCCGGGAGTTGCTCCACCTTCCGCGAAATCCGTGGTCGGGACGTGTAGCCGACGGAAAGGTTTCTTTCTCCGAAGGAGACGCTCAGAATGGTTCAGGTATGATCGGAGGAGTGACGGCGGACCTAGGAGTTGCCCGTTAAATGTTCCTGTTTTTCTCACGTCCGAAGCTCCGCTTACCATCGTGATTGCCACTGTGTACATGCTAAGCTGAAAGTGTTTATTTGTCTGCTCCGCTTAAATGGTTGTTAATCCGAAAACGCGTCAAAAAGTGAATTCTAAATCCAGAAAATTCCCATTACTATAGTTGAAAAGTTTCACCCAGAGTGGTTGGAGAGAAATGGGAATTTCATACCGTGTGCTTTAGCTTTTTACGCTGGAAATCTGCGCGGACAACTTTTAAATATCACTATTGATTGTAAACTACTGATATTTTTGTAAAATGCTAGATACAACGCACATTTAGCTACAGGCATCGGAGCAGTTCTATATGTATCCACATCGGTGACAAACGAATCTTTCAAACATTTTGTGTCATAGTAAGGGGGGAAGATATTTGAATTCTAAATAATTAATATTCGCCATCATTGTAAAATGTTTATTATGACGTATTTTCTCGTATTTTTGGTATTTTTACGGATTTTGTAAGATCTTCTCTAGTTGCGCATGGTGAAATTGAATGCCCTTGTCCGATTCATTTCGTAAATAAGGCATAATGCATTATGGAATAATACTCAGTTGAAATTTCTTTCCTCTCACGCTGTGTTATAATCATTTCTCTCCCGGCTTTGTTGATGATTTACTTCCCCTATGTGGAAAATTAGCATGTCAGGAAGGTTTTTTCACCGATAAATGCTCCTTGTGTAAGAGATAATATTCTGTGCTGTGTGTCAATCATCTGTCAAAAGGTTGGACAAACTTACTGGAATTAATTGAAAAAGATCACATTAGTCATACGATTCTACTGAGCTACACTGAACCCATGCATTTACCTGTCGAGATAACGAAACGCGTTCTTGAAATCCCGCCAATAGCCAGCCACCTTTACTCGGGTAATGATAAATAGTCTGCATTCGTATTTACATCACTGTAATTGAATGAACTTGGAGCTCAAAACATGCTCAGCACGAGAGCTATTACGATGTTCAATTTTTCTACAGCTCAAAATTAAAATCGTATTCAGGTAATTCAGAGATTCAGCTTTGAGTATTTCTTGAACTGTACAAGTAAAAGTCTCAGCATGCAAAAGTAAAGCATTCATTTACGAGTGAAATTTAAATGTGGTGTACATGATTCAGGAGTCAATGCTTTTCTCTATAGAGTTAGGTAAACAACGCATTTTCAAATTTTAATTCTACCTTATCTCATCAAAAATTATTAGACTCAATACTTTTGTTCATGAAATTTTCTTCCCTTTCTGTTGTAAACAATCGACACCGACTGAAAGCCTCCGAAGTGCCAAATGAGACACCAAATGCGTTAAGAATTTGCTGTGCATAATATTCTTGCTGTATCTGTTCTACTGTCATGACTCTTGTTTCCCATTAGCATAGTTTCCCATTAGCATAGTTTCCCAATAGCTCTTGCTTCTAGCGACAGGTTTCTCGAATAAGAGTGATTTGTAAAATTTGATAGTATTTAAAATTTCAATTAATGCATTTGAGACCTGACAAATTCACCGCATGTTGTATACTAAACCAAATTTATGTATATTGATGACAAAGTGTCGTTGCTTCTTGAATGTATTTTATACGTTGCGGCATGTATATTCCAGATACAATAAGGTAATCAACTTCTCGGATTTTCCCCAAAAAACGCATCTTGTCTCGAAGTAGAAGCAGGTTATAACATCTGGGGGGTAAAAACGCATTGGCTAACTTTCACAAACTCCCTCGGGTAGTTTTTAAGGGGGGGAGAGGGCATGCTGGGGAGAAGAAGGCGTAGGAAGAAGAAGAAGGAGAAAAAAACGCGCCCACCCACCCTCTCTCCTCTGCCTCTTCCAAGTGCTGCCCATCAACACGCGTCCGTCCAATTTCACCGATCGCCCGGTTAACCCTATCCCGGGATCTAAAATAACCGTTTCCCTTTTCTCGCTGCCGAGGAGGGGAAGGATTGGGAATTTGTGCTGATTAAGGGGGTGGCGATGAAGTAGGTAGGCGCGCTAGGGGCAGGTGGCAACGGGCTCAACACCGCCCCCGCACGCCGTCCGTGCACACATGCCGCCCCCGACGAACCGTCGGCCCTCACCTCCGGCCCCAACTCCTATGCAAAAGCATTTGCTTCCCACTATCGCTCACTGTACATAATTTTCGCGTTCCAAGTCCTTTGCCGAGATAGACAACGAGAAGACAATCTAAAGACGATTCAAAACTTGCAAAAGGATTCGTCACTCCGTCTCTTTCATGAATAGAAAGTCAGTCATTGATTCTTATAAAGTCTTTTGTACTCCTCCGATAAATTTCATGGTGCGTCTGGCTTCACCGCATTCCGTTATTCTTAAGCAGAGATCCATTTGGCATTCGCCGGTTGTACAGCTAAAATAGTCCAAAGGATAATTCATAGTTTTTCTGCAATTCATTATTAAAATATAAATTTTTCACAGCGTGATGAAGGATAATGTTTCTAGGAAAAGCACCAAACTTTCCATGATACTCAACTCATGGTTTGAGAAATTGAACCTTAGTTTCAACGTTAGCCTGTTTCCAACTCCAGTTGATCATCACAATAGTTTACCATTATACATCAGCTAATCTACAAAATAATCGCAGTCAGTCACGTTAAATCGTAAAAAATTGGTTTTTCCTGGCATTGAGGTTAGGCAGGGAGCTAGTACTCACCCATGGAGCATTTAATAGGAGCATGTACTTTGGTATGTTCAACAAGTCTTCCAAACTATCAAAACTATGGAATATTATTTTTTTAATTTTTTCTGATTTGAAAAATCCTTGTTCCATAGCGTATCAATGCCAATCTAATTATTACATGAGCCGTTGAGAGACAAGGTGGTGTAAGTCAGATTTTTTCCCATGTTTTAGTCAGTAGCATTCCTCTACCGGTTTACGTTTTTATGCCTGAGTGATGTGAATATAGCTCCGGTGTTTTTCCAGTAGATAACAGCTATTAGGGTTTAACTTTTCATTTATTTTACTCTAAGCATTTTTTCCAAGGAGTTATATTTTGTTTATTTACACCATTCTTGTGCTATTAGGCTCATATGTTTGTCTCTATCACTCTTATTCCGATTGTACTCCTTTGGCACTATGTAGTAGGTTTGTTTTACTATTCTTCACATTTAGAGCGAATGACTGCTCTTGCTAAAAGTGATTACATGAAGAAGATATTCAAGCATTCCAATCATTTTAAATCGGTACCGGCCACGGAATCAGACACCTAACATTATGGAGAATCCCGAAACGATTACATCGACATTGTTCTTAACAATATACAAAACTAATAGACTTGAAATGAATGAATGCATTGGTCCACTTTCTACAAACTACTTATAAGGTAGCGTCATCTTCTTCATGCGATAATTAATCAACTTCAGTAATGCCGCCCAACTCAAGTAATAAATGGCATTTGTAGAGCCAATAATATTGTGCAGTTTTATCAAATGCAAAAAGCGACTCATTTTCCCTTAAACAATTATTCAAGACACTGAATTTTAATTGGAACTTATATTTTAAGCATTCTATTTGTGACAAAATAACAAGAATCTAAATTTAAAACGATATAAAAACTAAATGAATAAGATAAACAATTGCAAAACGAAAATTTCTGTTAATTTAGTCAAGCAAATCATCTAATTCAAATCTTCTATGGTGAACGGTTTTTTGAATTGATGGATTCTCATCTGTAGTCTCTAAACTTTAAGTTCCTGCATCACTTGGAGGGAATACTGTGTTCTGAACAAAATATTTTAATTCCAGCTACCATGGAATTGAACTATAGCTTTTGTACTCAACAATAATTTATTTCCAGCGAATATTCCATGTGTTATTTTTTCTCAGGGTACAGTTGTTAGAAAAATGTAATCTCTTTACTCAGATTAATTAACGCCTTTTGACAGTAATTGCCATGAAGAAAATTAAAATTAAAACCTTATGAGTTTACAAAAATTGTAGCAAATTCAAATTATTTTTGGAAAATAGTAAATCAAATGATTAATTATTTGAAATTTTACTGCAGGTAAATTTTGGTTTATTCCTTTTAGCCTCTACACTAATGTATTTAACCTATATGTAAACTTCATATACAATTGCGAACAACTTCATATGGGAAATTGATACTTACTAATCAATCAAATAATATTGGACACCACACAAGAAGCACTTAAACTTCGTTTTGATTTTTTAATTGCTAATTTGGCTAGACACGGATCTTTATTTCGCCGTAATAAAATCTCGTGAACACTGAACTTCTTTGTCAACGTTAACTTTTCGTTGAATACTATGCATAATTATTAGTACCGCAGATACCTACGGTTTTTAAGATGTGACTGCTGTAGCATAGAATGAGATACTTTTCTCAAGACAATTTCATTGAAAGCGCAATCGCTGTAGTATTTACAACAATCTTGTCCAGTGACATATACATTTTCTTTCGATTTCGAACATATTTGATAAAGGCAGTAAAAGTTCATTCTTTGAAATGTGAAAACCGGTTGCTGGCTCAAAGTGTCAACCTAAGAACACGATAAAAATCATGAAAACTCGTCGTAGGATTCCTATTCCGGATTGAATTACTATGATTAGATTTGGAATTATTCATTGCGGATATACCATGATTTTCTTCTCGAAACATTTCACCGTTTTAGTACAACGATCTTGTCCAATCAGATATATATTCTCTTTGCATTTCGATCACATTTAATATAGGCAGTAAAAATTCATCCTTTAAAATATGAAAACCGGCTTCTGGCGCAAACTTTCAATCTAAGAACGCGATTAAAAAAACGAAAGCGCGTCTTAGGATTCCTATTCCGGATTCAGTCACTCAATTTAGATTTGAGACTCCCATGCAGAATTCATTGCGGATATAACATGATTCCTTCCTAGAAAAATTTCACCGCTTCAATACTTCGAGACATCAAACTTCTCTCGGGGCGAAAGGGTGGGATAAAAAGCCGAAAAGCCAACATTTTGGGCGAATTGTGGCAATTAGCCGTGACCGCACGGCATGGCGCGCACGCCGCCGCAAGGCTTGCGCGTTCCTCGAACGCAGCGAATGTTTTGGAGGTGGGAGGCGAGGTTTGGAGGCGAGGGAGGGAAGGGAGGAGGAGGAGGAGGTGGAGACGAGAGGTGTGCTGAGAGAGAGAGGAGCCGAGGGAGAGAGGAGGAGGAGGAGGTTAACTAGCCGCTAATGAGTGCCACCGATGAGTCCCGCGCCGCTTTCCTCAGAATACGTTGGGGGGGAGTGGAATGTGTGGATGGGGGCGCCTTAAGACGCCCCGCAGTCGCCCGTGCCTTGGAAGAAGGGAGCAAGCGGTAGCGAGGAGGAAGGAGGAGCAGAAGCCCTCCTCTAACTTACACCTCCCCCTTGGGGGAGGAAGGAGGAGGAAACGGTCCCAAAGGCGGGAACGAGTAGTGGGAGAGGTGTCTTCGGCAACTCTCAAACCGACATCCCACCCTCGCCTTAACCCGTCCCCAGCCTCAGCACGCATTCGCTCGCCCTTATGGTGCGTAAGACGGGTGCCTTAGTAGTGGTGGCGAATAGTAGTAGTAGTAGTAGGGTAGTAAGCGCGGCCTTAGCCGCTGTGTTTCCGAGGGAGGAGAAGTGGTTTGGCGGATGCCGCCGCCGACTCCGGTTTTGGGTTGGAGCGGGAGGGTCTCCGTGGGGAGGGAGCAAAGTTCTTCCCTGCGAAGGAGACGGGGGTAGAGGCAGACGGGGATTCCCCAAGACTCTCTCCTCCTTAACACCTCCTCCTCCTTGCTCCAAAGTCTTACTTCAAGACGGGCGATGCTCCCGAATCGGTTGACTCCTCTACTCGCCCCTTGTCGGCCGCAGTAACATTCCCCCAGGTGGGCCTAATATTCGCGGCGTGTCATCGCCCAAGTTTCAATTTGTGGGATGAACGACTTAACCTTGAGGGAATGGGTGTCGCAGAATGACGTTGAATCTCTTCAGGAAATACTTCGGGAGTCAGCGTGGGAAAGTTCTGCAGCATCAACGCATATCTGATCTCACTTATGAGTTTTCCGGTTTTTCTTTTATTTAAGATACAACAGGAATCATCATATTTTTAATCTTTTTGTTTATGTCGATGATTTTTTTCTCTTTTGTTACTGATAAAATTTGATGTAATTTCTTTATCCTCAGTTAATTATCTAATTCCGAAATGAATTGTGGAATGGAAACTAAGGGAGTGCAAATTATAAATGGAGAGGTGAAAAACGGAGGGCAAGATAGGGCGAAAATAGTAATGCATTGAGCAAATTAAATGGTACTTAAGGAAGAGGCTATCAAACAACATGAAAATTATTGATAAATAGTAAAGAGTGTAAGACTGCCATTATTTTTACATTTACCTATTAAAATTCAAATACCATATTGAATGCATGTTCCCATGCAGTATATGCATGTACCCCCGTTTTACAATCCCCACCACGGATTTCACATTTCAATTTTATCGCCACATCATATGTTTGGTTAAATTGTAAACATTTTATCACCCTTATTCATTTTTTACCTTCACGGCCTACGAACAAATTCCATATCAGAGTTATATCATCTTATCATATATCATATCATGATTTGACGAACCAATCTTCTTAACTTCTAGGACATGATATTCGTGGATCTATCCATATGCATTAGTGTTTCAATTACAGAGCCTAGTTCCGCTGTTCAAGTTTTACCTGATGAGACAGGTTATGCCTAAATGCACCAACTTAGATGAGCATAACTCATTCGTGGGTCTGGTCCTGAATGGTATATGGCTACGTGGCGAAATTGATATTCCGATTTCTTTATTTCGAACTGAGAGTTCCATTCCTGTCACCGCGTCAACGCAGTATTGAATGATCTCCCCACGTTTTCTTGCAAGGGATCGTTGAATCGAAACGTTATTAATCACCGAGGGTCATCATTTGGAAACTTGCGGGTTAACCTGCTCCCGAATGAGATTTCTTACCAGTCGCAATCCGATACTCATTTGAACGGGAACGTTTCCAAACACGGACCACCGGAGGAACGCAGCGGCCGTGGAGAGAAATGAAATGAAACGGATAGGTATACAGGAGCGACGACAAGTAAGAAGCTGGAACGAGCCGCCCGAGTTCGATTAAATAACATTTATGAGCTTTGGATTCGGGGTCGGACGGTTAAAAGGGCGTCACCAATTCATTGAAGACATTTCGAGTGATCGGCATAAATCACCTTGGGCGGCGCATTCTTATTTGCTCTGCTGTGCGTGACCGCGCCACCGTCTACAATGGTCTGCTGCCTTCCCCGCGCCGGGTTCGAAACCAGTTTCGGGAGGCTTCATTGTGACCGAAGGCTCCCAACCGCGGAGCACAGTGCACCACGGGACGCATCGATGGAACATTTACGCTTCGCCAAATCAATCGCTTTCTTTCATTCTCTCCCATATCCAGTCCACGGAGTCGGTATTGTTGCTCGGGTATCCTCAAGCCGTTAATCTTCGCCTCCGAGAGTCGATATGTCGAAGGGAGAAGAAGTCTCCGTCCAGCTCCGATTCCCAGCCTGCGGGGTCTTCAGCGACTCCTCAGGGGTGGCCTTTCTCCTTCCCCGCCGCCGCCGCAGTTAAGTCTTGCGCGGATGTCTTTGTACACGAGTCAGTGTGTACACGAGAGTGCGCTCTAACAGTCGTCACACCACCAACAATCCCTTTTCTCGTCTTGTAACCCGGCCGTGTACTTTGTGCGTGTGTTTGCGCTCTCTCTCTCCGACCCAAAGTGATTCTCATGGTCCTTCCTTTTTTTGATTTACGGCCTCCGCGATATTCCGGCGACGACGCACGTGAAGCCGCGGCCGCCGTTGAGCTAGTAGTAGACGTAGGGTAGGGCCGGTCGGTCCGGCCAGCAGCCGGCTTGTTCTTTCCCTATGACGCCGTGGCGAGCACGCGCGCTCTAGAAACGAGTCCTATTCTAAGCCATTGTTTGCCGAGTCTTGTACTCGCGAGTTCTATCCACCCGACCCGACTCCACGACCCTCTTCTAATACAGAAATATACCGTGCAATGCCCCTTTCAAAGACTCCTCTCGTCTCAATTACGCGACGAACTCTATGCTACGCTGATCTAACTGTTAGATGCTGTTTTCTTTTGTTGGGCGTGTCATCTCCCTTTTCATCTTCTCTTGCCTAAAATAAATTCTAATTTTCTGGTATTTATTAATCCTTAGTGAGTGAGATCTCTTAATTTAAGCAAATCTTCAAGCAAGTGGCATTTGAAGTTACTTTGAAGTGCATAATTAATATAGCTTCAGATAAAACTGGATTTAGCATGGGTGTGGTATGGTATATTTGTTTGTAGGTATGGTATATTTTTTATCCTGGTCACTCATGGTATATTTGTTTGTAGGCGTCTACTGTGCACTCGCAACTAAAAGTTAATATATCGCTCGAAAGGTGAACATGCCTGTTAAAAACATCCCATTAGAGTGTGTACACTCCTCGAATCCTTAGTTTTAAATGTATGCTATTCATTATCTCTTATGATGCTTACGCTGCTGGATACAAATAATTGTTAATCATCTCAATATCAAAAGTATAGTGCTGTGAGACATCACTTACTCCTTCTTAAACTAATTTTTTATGTATACATTTCATTTTTTCCATAATTCATATGTAATTGTAACATGGTCTTAGTATGGTCATGGCTTTTATACTGACCTGAGTAATAGTTATTTTCAGGCATCCATTTGGAATCATCACCACTAAAATACTTTGAATTTCACTTTAAATGAAACTTCACATTTTTTTACATATTGGAGCTGTAAACGTTTTTAAGTAAATACATCCGATTCAATCTTTCCTCAGTCTTTATTGCTAATGCATTCATGTTTACCATCTGCTCTATCTATGGTGCGATCCTATAAAATAATGAGCTACTATTTATAAATTAAATGATAAAAGTTGTAGTTTCAGATTTAATTTTATGGAATAACATCATAGATGAAAATGACTGGCAATTTTCCACAAGAATATATTTTAAATAACGACCAGTTTCGGTGTACAACACCATCAGTCTAATCTATCAGCACCATCAGTCTAGTCAGGTCTAATGATGTTTCCATCATTAGACCTGATGATGGTGTTGTACACCGAAACCGGTCGTTTTTTTAAATATATTCTTGTGGAAAATTGCCAGTCATTTTCATTTATTTAAAAATTAAATGATGGCTATCATGCACCAATTTTTGAAATATTCCATAAAAAAGAACGTTATAAATTGGTTGGATAACATAATCTTATATAAGAATGCATTTTAGTTTATTTCCTACCCACCGAGATACTTCCCTGTAGAAAAAGAAAAATATATCTAATTGAAAACTCTATGCAGACTTAGTTTATGTGACGGAGTCAATTCTAGTTCCCAAAACTAATATGACACGGAAAAATATCGCAATCTGTTACAAGGGCCGCAGAAGATTATTAGGAATGGTTCTGTACAGAAATTCTTTCACAAAGTCTTAGCTAAACAAACTATTCCAAGATTTCTGCTTTTATTTCCATTGTTTTCACAAACGTTTGCCCCGGGCTCCGGGTATTTCAGGCGGCATTAAGCTACTTTTGCTCGATTAGTGTCTTAAAAGATGATTTCATATAAATATATGAAATATATTCTGACTAATTCACAGAGAAAATTCTAAACTATAACGGGGAAAATTGTAAATGGATAGCGATTACATGAAATGTTGAAGGTAGTTGAAGAGAACAAAGTATACTCTTGGGAAAGACAAGGTAGATGCTCTGCAATAGCACAGAGTAATAATGAAGAGCATACCATCACATTACAGTATTGTATGCTATCAATAGTTCTTTTACTGTAGAGTTATCAAATTAATTTAAAGCAATTTTTGCCATTATTCCGTACTTTATTCGTACTTAAGCCTCATACACTGGGTTATGAGATGGAGGAATACTATAAACGAAACATTTCCCTATGAACAAAAAAGGTTGATGACATTTCCAAATGGTCATGCTTGGGTACTGATATATTCCAGATTGATAAAATTGATAAAATAACCAACTCTCCTGCTCCTCAAAGCCCACGAACGATTTCAAAATGGTGATCGCAGAGAGGACTACGAGTGGCTATTGAGAAGAATGAATGCATGGAATTCTCTAGATTTATGTGATCAAATTCCGAGGCTATGATTCAATGGTATGCGACAATCCGTGCATTTCAACCGCTAGGCTCCGTAGCGTGTACATTACTGACTCAACCACCGAACGAATCCTGAAGATCTGCTTGAAATTAGTTTTGAGATTACAATACAACCACCTGCACTCTTGAATTTTCAAATTTAATATTTGGAAGATGTAAATGACGCTGGATTGTTGGTGGGAACAAAAATAATTGTGACAAATTCTAATAAGGTGAATATTACGTTAGTATGATGGCAATACCAAAATCCTGCCCTGCTGAATAAAATTGATTTTTTTTGTTCACTTGTTCATCGAGTTTTGGCAAAATGTGTATTATTAATTAAATAAAATTTTAGAAAAATAAATTCGCACAGGTGTCACAAGAGAAAACTTTTTATCTTAGAGAAGGCACATTCACGAAGACGTCTTTATGGATAATTGAAAAAGAATTGTCAAAAGATTTCCCTCGGAATTATCTTTTGTGGAATTATAAGTCCTGTTATCCATTTCCGAATAAGATTCTCAGATTTGAGTCTCGAATACATCGAATCTATGGCGTGTTGAATCCGGCTGAACCCCCTCAACTCGTCTTAGCAAACCTTAATCTAGCCCTGACCGAAGGAAAATTGTTTTCTGTCGGATGCGAACCATTTGGCGGCCACACAGAGGTGTGTCAACCTCGAGCCGAAGCGGACTCGCATTCGCCGGTGATGATGCCGCGTGTGTGGCGGGCACATTAGCACACCCGGGGATCCCTCGCCTCCCGACGCCATCGGTGTGCACTGAGGAGGAACCTGAGGAGGAGAGGACGCGTGCGAAAGGAGATGATGGAACTAGTGTGTAGTTGGGGAGAGCGGGCAGTTAGCCCGTGGTGTCCGGGCGGTGCGGAGCTGCGTCTGACGGAGCTTCTGCACTTGAGCGTCGGGGGCGTCGCTTTCCTTATACCTACTTCCTCCTCTCTCTACCTCCCCCACACTCCTTACGTGCCTCCCCTACCTCCCTCCGCTCGCCACCCCCACCTCCCGTCGATTCCCCGACCCTCCCCTGCTTCGCACCCCCTCGGGCGCTACGCCACCCCACCCCCCCAACCTCCCCCAGAGCGTGCGGGGGAAGGGGGAGGTGGGTTGGGGGGTGGGTTAAGAGAGAGAGAAGAAAGGGCGGAGAGGACGAAAGAAGGGGGCGGGAGTTATAAAAAATTGAGAGGGGGGAGGGGGTGGGGGAGGGAGGGGGAGGAGGGAGGAAAAAGGAGGTGGAGAGCGTCGCGCGGAGGTCTCCAAGGCGCAGAATCTGAAGGAGGAGGCGGGGGGTGGGGGAGAGAGGGGAAGTAAGAGGAAGATGGAGGACTCTGGGGCTGCTGCTCTCTCTTAGGAAACCCCCTTTCGATCGCAGAGGGGAGGGGGGTTGGGAGGGGTGGGTGGGAGAGAGAGATAAGGCGGGGGGGGGGAGAAGAAGGAAGGGGCGCCGGGAGAGAAGGAATCTAAGAGGGTGGGTGGGTGGCGGAGGCGGGCGAAGGGGAAGGAGGGGTGTAAGAGTCAGGGAAAGGAAGGTTGCTACTTGGGCTCTCGGAGTTTAGTCGTCGGCTGTCTTCGCGGGGTCCGGCTGGTGTTTAAAAGCGCCGGGACCGCCCCTCTCCTCCTCTCTCTCTCTCTATCCGTCTCTCTCCTCCTCTCTTCTCCTCACACCCTCTGCCACACGCACTGCTCCGCTTTTTCGACTGCTCACCCACCCCCGTTTGACCAGCGCGCACGCATCTCCCTCTCTGGTCGAGGAGGCGGGGAGGAAAGGGTTTCGAACGCGAAGGAGTTGAAGGAGAGACACGAGGGAAAAAACACTTCCGCTTCCGCGCGCCCTGTCGTTTGGAAAAAAATCGGGTGGAGCCGGAGAAGAGTTGGAGAGTTGGTCCGATCGCCATCACCGACGTCGCCGCGAACAACAACTGATCCCCCCCCCGTGTGCTTTTTTCCACCCCCCCCAAAACGCAAGTCGTGCCCCACCCTCTGGGGCAACCCACCCCGGTACGTTTTTATATTTCCCCAACCCCCCGTGAACGCACCCCCCCAATCGGGCTTCCCCCCGGCGAGAGGAGAGCCCCACACCACACGAGGAGAGCTCAGTCGAACGGTGCCGCGGTCCGGCCGGTCGACCCATTCACTTCCGCCGCCCTCGCAAGCCGAGCTGGAGGAAACCCGCGCTTAACGAAGGCGGACCGAACCCCGATTTCCACAGCCTTCGGAGGAAGTGTGCATTTGTCGTGACCCGCAGTGAGTGTGTGTTCTCAGCTACGCCTTCCCGATGATGTCGCGGGGAAGTCCGCCTCCGATCGCCCGGATGAAGGCGACCGCGGGACCCCGATGAATGGAGGCGTGGACGGCGCGCTCGGGTCCTTGCCGTGCCCGCCGAGGATCGCGGTGGTGCTCGTGAGGAGTCCCGTTTGATTGAAAAAGTGCGCTCAGGTTCTCGAGTTCGGACGTTGTTCTTGATGGAAAGGACGTCCTGTGCGACACGAGTGGGGCGTATCGCTTCACCAGCCCGTGGGAAAGGAGTTCCCAGCCTACTCCTAGGGTCACTCAGGAACCGATAAAAGGAGGATTATAAAAAAAGAGTGCGCCCTTTGGAAGAGGATTTCGTTTGAATCTCCCGGAGAGAGAGCGGACAGCGCTCCGTGCGGATGGAGGGAAAAAACTGACGATCAAGGTGCGCCGGTGTTTTTTTTACGTCGTCCTCTTTTCGTTTTCCTCTTCCCTCCCACCCCCCGTTCCCTGTTCACTGACCTCACCCCATCCCCTCTCGTCAATGTCCTGTCAAATCCTTTTTTTAGTGTCCGTTGATACGTCCCTCTCCACTGTCGACCCTTTACTGGCCGCGAGTGAATGTGTGAGTGCCTGTGACCCTATCGTTGTGGGTGTTCTGTGTGTGCGTATGCCTGCATATATGTATATACATGTGTGTTAGCTGACGTCAGCGCTACCACACAAACTACGACAATCTAGGTAACCCATTGATGTCCACTACGCCTCTTTGGAGCAGACCACGAGTTGACACTGGCGGGAGAATCGTTACGGGTGGGGGAGGGTAAAGGATTGAGCAGATGGGAATTGTCCCCGTTCGTTTTCCTCAATAGTTCTTTTCTCCACGACGGAATTTGAAGGCGGACTGGTGAATAATCAATTTTCGTTATTGTGAAGGGTTCAAGGAGATCAAGCACGATAGTGTAATGCCGAGAACTTGAGTGAAATGGCTATTTTAATAACCATCCACGGGTTCAAAGCAGCTTACAACCGCCTCGTTTGACTCTAAAAAGGGTTTGTTTCGCAGCGTTTACAATTCGTCTCTCTAGCTTCGCCGCCGAGTCAAATGAAATTTGATTTGTCCACTGTAGCTGCGCAAGATATTATTGTCAGTTTAACTGTAGGTGTGAGGTCCTTTCTCCAGAATTGCTGCTTTTCTAAGATCTGTTAAAGCAGAAGTCAAAATTCATTAAAGCCAAAACGTTATTACTCAGGGAAATATAAGAATGACGCTGTATCCGTTTCATAATCAAATGTATTTTTGTATTCGAAATCTTAGTCAAGTTATATTTATGGCAGATTATTTATCCCAAGTATCTTATCTGCTCTCTAATTCACGTGGGGAGTCTAAAGCATTATTTTTGATCCAGAAGTGAATAAAAATCTATGCAATATGAAGAAATAGATACAGTTGAAATTTAAGTGACTTCACGTACACATAACGTTCGCTGAGAACATCGCGAATGAGATTTTGTCGAATCAAATGTGAGGAGCTAATTACTCGCTTGCTTCGTAGTTGAGCAGCATCCCTCCCTGCCTGTCATAAGGGCACGCGTGGCGTGCGGCACGAACTCTCAGCTGATCTGCGGTCGCAGGTCTCCCTCGAAACATGTCACTCCCTCGAGCGGAATGAGCGGAGCCGATCTCTTCATGGAAATGAGAAAAAGATAAAAAGGTTGGAACTCCCTTTTGTGTCCTCCTCGTGAAAGCATCCCCCCTTTTACAAAACCCGCTACATGCACACGAGAGGGGCCGCTTGTTTTCAGTTTTGTGTATGAATGACCCCCGGGGCTTAGTCACCCCATTCTCAGTCATCATCTCGACTCGCCCCCTGTAAATTCATAAGGAGCTCCCTTTCGTCGCCATATGCACGAAAGGGACCTCCATCCGTACAGAATCTCCGGTCCCCGAAACCCTCCGCCTCCCTAATCTCCTCTGCTCCTCCGGAATACATCTCTTCCCCCGTATCGTTTTCCCCCAAAGTTCGTCCGAAATGGTGGAAGGTCGGTAGGTAGGTGAAATAAAAAAAATAACGCACGCGACCCGGTCCTCAGTGTGTGTGTGTTCGCACGCGTGTGAAGGGAGGGTGTCCCTTTCCACGCGCTCTCTTCACTCCTATTTAGCATCCCCCCCATCCCGCGCTCACCTCGCCCTTTTTCCCACCTGGACACTCCGTCCGTGGACCGGGCGGCCACCCGCCGGTCAACCGGTCCGGCGCCCTCATCCTCCCCGGACGACCCCTCCCTTCGACCCCGCCTGCGTCCAGCGGCGTGCCACCGCCGCCGCGCCGGACGCCGTCCGTCCCATCTCCCGCCGGAGGTGGAGACCACTTGTCCATTATATCGTGGGGCACTCTCGGCACAGACTCCGCCGTGGCGGGCCGCGTGGACCCCGGGGCAAAAAAAGAGGAGCATCTCCCTCAAAAACTCGCTCTTCGGCCGGCCGTGTGTTGTTCCGGGCAGTCGCGTGGCCAAGTTTTTTTTTCCTCATCCGCGAGGAAACCCCTCTTTAGCTTTGTGAGTCACCGCGAGTTGACAAGCCAATTTCCCTCCTCTTGGAAGGACCGCCACTGCCGTGAGAAGTGTGTTTGTGTTCTGCCTAATTTGCTCCGTCGGTTTGTATTTGGGTGCGAAAGAAAATTGTTTTGTGTTTCCAGGAGTCGATGCTTTTTGTGTTCCTTTGTACCGAGGTGCTGATCCTGTTTCCACGAAACACGTTTGGCTGGTGTAGTAGAGTTTGGTGCGGATATGTTCACAAAAGCGTTTTTTTATATCTTGCGCTTTGGTTTATTGAAAACGGGAGGGATGCTGTGGATAACAATGCCAGAGCAAGTGTCGCTGTTCAGTGCTTTGTGACCTCGTAGTCAAGTGCGACTAGAATTACATGATATTTTGATACCCTAATGTTCCGCTTATTGTGTAGTTTTTTTCTTCCATCGCGTTCCGGATTTTCTAATTTTTTTAAGTAAGTCTGTTAACTTCATTAGAATAAGTAACAATGTAGCGATGCTAATGCAGTTGCGCGTCCAACGCGACGTTGTGTTTGAATAGGCATCGTACACAGCAAATGTGAAGAGTATTTTCTAACTCTTATTGTCATCATTAGTAATTTAATTCTAAGAGTGGTTGAATGCAGAACTACAGGCTACCATGTTCCCAGCCAGTTCTTTTATGCCCTTGAAGCAATTTTTATACCCATAAGTAAACCTCATGACGTCCATAGGTATTTAATTACCGCTAGGCATGAAATTCTCCCTTACATTTGTTACTACCAAATGTGCACAAATTGTGTGATAATATATATATATATATATATATATATATATATATATATATATATATATATATATTTTATATTTTTACTACTAAATTCTTGGTGGTTATTGATGTGCATTCTAATTTTTCATATCCACGCATCGACTCAATGTGCTCATCGAGCCAAACTGCGTGCACAGTGCGTACTTTACATGGTCGAAGTTTTCGCGGAAGAAGCCAGCGAAGGAATTTAATAGCATCGCTCATGTGATAATCTCTTCCCCGTCTTCTCTCTCTCCATTGCAGGTGCCTGCACCCTCCGTGGGTTAGCAGCCCGAGGAGTCCGGTGCGTCCGCCGCGACGCCCCCAGCGAGAGACGAGTGGAATCGCCGACAGTGTGTGGCCGCAGGCGCCCCAACCACAGAGACAAAGTGTTTGTGCTTTTTCCAGTTTGGGACTGAGAGAGCGAGCCCTTTGTGCGGAAGTAAGGAACTTGAATTCTGTTTGTATGACCCCCATCGGAGAAATCCTAACTCCCCCGACGGGGTAGCGGACAGTTAAGAGGATATCCGAAGGAATATCATCTCCCTCCCCACCTCCCAGAGCGGGAACCGATCTCTCCCAATCCTCCCTTAATTTCCCTCCCACCCCCTGAACCCCCCTTATCATTCCCCAGCCCTCTTCCTCCCCCCACCCCTCCCCCGTCTTCTTGCCGTCGGCGGCAATTGTTGGAGGGCGGTATTTTTTCCTCGACAAAGGTAGAAGCCCAGAGCTTCACTCGAGGCCGCAAAATTACTCCTTCAACCGCCGCCCTCCCCCTGCTCCCCTTCGAGTGGTCCACCCAGAAAGCGTTCCCAACGGCCGCCAAGGTGTTTTCCTCACTCTTCCCCCCGCACTCCCCCTCCTCCCTGCCCCCCCACTCCCTCCCCCCACCCCCGCGCCCTCTCCAATCCATCCAAACCAATCCTCTCCTGCACCACCAGCACCAGATCAACCAGCAGCAACAGCAACTGGCACAGCAGCAGCAGCAACAACAACAGCAGCAACAACAACAACAGCAACAACAACAGCAGCAACAGCAGCAGCAGAACCAACAGAACCAGCAGCAGCAGAACCAGCAAGGCCAGCAGAACCAGCAGGGCCAGCAGAACCAGCAGGGCCAGCAAGGCCAGCAGAACCAGCAAGGGCAGCAGAACCAGCAGTTGTCTTCGGCGCAGTCCGAAGACCTCTCCACGACGTCTTCGTCGGCATCAGCAGCAGCAGCGTCGGCAGCGGCAGCCGCTCTCATGACCGAGGTCACATCGCGAGCCTTTAAGATGGAGCCCGAGTTCTGGCAGAGTCGGGCCACGGCACAACCACCGCCGGCACCCGACCCGAAGGTCACCGAGAAGCTAGTCAACGAACTGCAGGTGAGTGGATCGTAGTGATTGGCGTTTTCCTCCTCACTGGAGGAACACCGATCGAGGTTGGGACTTGCATTTCTAATGGCGAAGGATCGGGAAGTTGAGATGTTCGAAATCTCTCAACCCACGACGCGCTGCTCGTAAAACCTTAGGTGTTTTTGTCACCCACGGGGGAATGTCATGGTAAATATATTCTATGAACTAATATATCTTTTCTGGCTTTCATATGGTATCACCAAAGAATCACTCCATTGCAACTTTTTCTATCAATATGTAACTGCAGTAAATTCTGATATAATTGAGAGATGTTATTACAACCCTGCTACATCAAAAATGTTTCCATTCCTCTATTTTCAATGGAATCATTATGATGATCGTAAAATGCTTATATGCCGGGCTTTGCTAGAATAAAGTAAGCTATGAAATGTAAAATTTATTTGCAATGGAGTTATTAACTTGGGGCATTGAATGCATGCAGGAGTATATGTTAGTACAGCTATATTTATTGCTTTTATTGGTAAACATATGGCGCGCCGAATTAAGTTTAACTATTTCAAGGCTATGGAGTTTTCTGTCAACAATTCTTCGTAAATAAATTCTATGCTAACCAGTGAATGCCATGTATGATGTAGAGTTCAATCCTTTTAAAAAGTATTTTTATTGTATCCTCATTGGAAAATCAGTATTTGACACTTAATAAAATTTCATTTCTAATAACCTCCAACATCTGCTGAAAATTTTGAGAAATAGTTTTTGAAATGATTATATTGGTTGTCAACGCAAAGCACTATTTTTAATTAAACGTCGTTGACAAGGCATTTGAGGCAAGTGAGACTAATGCCATTAGTTTCAGCTATTGGAAAATATTAAATAACAATTCATTTAGAAGTTTTGCCCCTATAGTTTCACTTGTCTGAGCCTGCCCTTAAGATCTTGTGATTAGAATCATATTATTACTATATATTTTTTCATACTTTTTAAATTCCTTTATTAGAAATTTATCTTCAACTTTTCATTAACATATTATTTATTCATGAATTAACAAATATGATAAGAATGTTGTTGTCATCTTTCTGATGATTTGATTGTTTTTAGAAAACTCCTAAGCTTTTTCTCAATTGTTTCTTCAGAAATTTGCTAAATCTGCAAAAAAGGAAAATATGTCTCCCATTTCTCTTAGTATGTTCTTTTATTAAACACAATGGGAAGTGTACCATGCTGTCTTCTCGCTGAGAAATGATCAATAGAAAAGTATTAATGGAAAAAGTCTTTCAACTAATGTGTTTGTAGCTATGGAATCCTAGTATCCTAGTTTTACTAGAATTTTTTTACTCTATCACTGAATCATTGTTATTTTACTGATGTTTAGTAGTAGTTGTAGTAAATATTTATTTCGTAGTTACCTGTTGTTTCTATAGCTTTATTGATAGTGAGAATGCCTGAATGCTTCGCGACAAGCTTATGTGTGATTTCTGTCTTGTGTCAGTGTTGCAACCTTTTATTGCAAGACATCTTTACCATTACAAACGTATTATTGAACAATATTTTAATTTCCAGTATTTTTAAGACTCGTTATTCATTATTATTCAGATAACATTTTATGAATTGAATTTAATTTCACTTTATTCAAATCTCAATTACAACCGTAATTATTTTTCTAATTATTTACTCTCCTTTTATGTTTTTACGATATTTGTATGCATTAGCCCCATGCTTCGGTGAAAAAATACTATCGATCAGTTTCAGGAAAAAATGTGACTTTGTAGTTATCAGGAGGTTAAGCAGAAATTACCCTCGTTATCTATACAGTTTCAACGTGAGAGGGCTCGTTGGAGTTTAGCTTGGCGTATTAATCAATTATTGCACTATCCCTGATGACAGATCAATTACCAAATGTCCAGCTTTTCTTCCTTTTTTCCTGCGGCGCCTCACTCCGTATCAGTCATCGCCGCCTCTTCCTTTCCCAGCCACTCATCTGCGCCACCTCTTTCCACCTCTCTCCCTCCCCCTCCTCCACCTCCCTTTCCCTCTCTCTCTTTCGACGAGTCTCTTGTCTTATCGGCCACCTCTTCGAAACCGACCTCATAATGTCGTTTTTCGTGAGAGCCGAAGGGTGAAAGCAACCGGTAACCTCGAACGAAATAAAAAAAAACGCCTCGATACTTGTTGGGCCCGCGCTTAACTGATGGACGCGCGAAGGCAAAGGGACGCCGTTAACTGTCAAATGTTTAGGATTCCCTTTCGGTTATCGTTTGCAAAACAGGTATTTCGGAATACGAAAGTAATGGCTTCCTCCAAATACAAAATGCTTATAATTATTCGAAAATTTTACTCGGGTTCGGAAAATATCAAAAATAATTGGTTAAGTATTCATGACGGAATTAAATGACAGGATAATTGACAGGACAGGTTATAGCCCGTCAGTCTTAAATACTTGTGATCTCTCCTGACAAGTAAATAGGGTCCGCGAGTCGACCTATTATCGTCTAATTTACTGTTGTGATATAGTGTGAACTGTGTCATAAATACTTTTTACTTTCCTTGGAGAACGATGATGAAGTCTTATTATAAACGTGATGGTCCTGATGCGAGGAATAGATATAGGTACTTATAATGTATACTAATAATAAGGGTTGTAAGCTGAATAGGTAGCTCTGCCGAGTGATGTACATTACTTCCTGTAAAATGTGAGATTGTTGTGACCTTTGCTCAGCTAAAATTCAAGCCGCTGTTCTAGCTAAAATTTACTTTTTTCGGTCCGGAGGTTATTCCTTTTGTTTTATTCAAATTTGTTGCAACTTGTAAGCCTGAGTTTGTAGAATGAGAGACTTGAGCAAAGACGCCATTGAGTGTTGGAGGAGTGTGAATGTTTCCCCGGGTCTTAATACGAGCGCACGCACTTAACGTGCTGTCGCCACTGACGCAGAGTGAGTGAGTGTAGGGCGGCGCACGCCTTGGTCGCGACGAATCGCTCTCTCAACGGTCGCAATTAGGTTTCCTTTCTGCACGCCCGGCGACGGATTCGGACCCGTGTTCCTGGCCCCTCTCGTGGACGGGCGTTTTGAAGGGCGATCCTCTGGCCGCGGGGCGTCCGCAATAGTACATGCATGGTCGGTCGGTCGGTCCATAGCGTCCCTCGATGGCGCGAGGGAGGTTACAATCCGAGCGAAGGGATGAGGAAGGGCGGGAAGGGTTGGCTGCCGCGGCTCCAGGTGTTCTCCGTATGCAGATGCGGGGGTCATCTTTTGGAGGGAGAGGGAGGGTGGACAAGCGGATGGAGTTGAGGATGATTTTCGGCGGTGGGAGGGTGGGGTGGAGAGGGGGTGGGATTGGGGGAAGTGAAGGGTTTGGCCCCCGAGGGGAACAGGGGAGGAAGGACTGCTGTGTGCGGGAGAGGCGAACGTTAATTCACGGAAGAGTTTGTTTGAGGACGTGAGCGCGTGGGGGGAACTTCGTGTACACGTTCTCATCTTCCCAATCAGTGAAGTTCATCGGGAAATAGCTCGGCCAACCCGATATAGTGATCAATGTCAATGAAACAGTAAGATTGTAACAGTTCTGCAACGCGTTGGATTCCGTCTTTTAAGTTTTACCTTTCTTGTTATAAGTTTCAAATGCTTAGCATTCTGCGCGAGGAATAAACAAAATTTTGTTAAAACTACGTGAATTTTTTCTTCAGATATTTTTAATTGTATTGAGTAAATTTTTCTTTAACTTTATAGCATTTGAAAATTACTAGCGATTGAATAGGAGAGCATTCAAGTTCTATTGAGTTTTAGATTAAAATCTTAATAATCCATTACGAGATATCTGATTTTTCATAATTGGTAACGTCATTGCGCTAAACCGTATGATATACTCAGGGAGCGTCAATGGGTGCTACATATTCATGCATAGCTCCCAACTAAAACACCTACATGATAGACGGATTTTATAGTGTAGAGTAATGTGAAACACACTTTCATTTATCTCGAGCCCTAAATATCAAAGAACAAAAAGTAATTACAGTCGATACATGAGCAATACAGTTTTCCTTTAACTTGAAAAGGTAGGTACACCTAAACAAATTCAGTCGGGAATTTTCTCATAAAATATAGGTGTGTATTAAATTGAGACAGAGTACTTCCTCTCGTATGAAGCGATGTCGATCCTCGTTTTCTTGTCAGTGACTACAGCCGCGAGCGTAAATGATTCTTCAGCTTTCCAGAAAAATTAGTTCAGGGAAAGAATGTCCGTAAATTGAAACGGTGGAAAGACCAAATTGTAACACTCGTTATGGATCATGAGCTTTGTTGATATCAGGTGGCAGAATTTAACCAGTCGACAGGAGACGCAAAACGGATATCCACCTCTATGCAGTAATCTTTCATAGTCACGCATAAAATTTACTGCCCATCAAAGGGCTGAAGGAGGAGAATAACAAAAACAGCGTAAACTTGCCGTTGCTGTGCCCTTTATCCCTCCCTAGATGCGTCCACGGATTGCAGAGTCATCTCGTGGCCGCCGTCAGTTGCATCGCGTCCCATGTGTGATGCCATGGGTTAGGGGGAGGGGGGTGAACTTAGGGTTGGTGGCCGCGGAGACAGGGGGGGAGGGGGAGTTTGAGGAGCAGAGAAAAGGTTGGAACCGAGAAGGATAAAAAATTGAGAGAGGAGCAGTGAAAGCGATCTCATTTTTTGCTCAAGAAATTCCCTCCTGGGTCTGGGACGACCAGACTAGTCGCCTCCGCTCACCACTTCCATCTCCCCGCCTTCCACCGCCCTTCAGAGGGTCTATAGGGCCTGATTTGAACTGCCTCGCCGCCCAAAAGAGACCGATTCTTCCCGCCGTGACTCGGCCGGCCAACGCCAAGGCCTCTCCCGCCAGAATGCGCAGCTCCTGTCCCGCTCTCGAGTAACATGTGGCACTAGTCTCATGCTCGTTTCAAATTTCAAACAATCGCGTCTAACTTGTCCATTGTCTTCATTATGCTTGCAGATTCACCAGGTGGTAGGGGAGAGCTCTCTATACCTCGACGAAACAGTAATATTTTTCGTAAAATATCACCGCACTGATGGAGCCAAAATCTACTAATAGATCGGGGGTCAGAATATTGCGGCTCGCGAGCCAAATGTGTCTCTTTGGTTACGTATATGTGGCTGTGAAGTAAAATTGGAAATAAAACCAGAACTGTTTCCCTTATTAAGTTTTTAAATGATTGAATCACATGATGATGACATTGTCCATCATTTAATGAAGTTGTCATTAATGTTCAACGTATTGCAATAATATGTTTAAATTTCCTTAAAGTAAAAAGATACTCTCTCTTGAATAATTTATAAATTGTGTGAGAGAGGTTATTCTCTTCCGTATTCAGTTTGCCGACCCTGAAAATAATGGATAGAAACTTTCCTTCGTGGCAATTCAGGCTCAAATTATCATGTTATTTTCATTCTGATACCACTTCACTGCTGCTCAACGGAGGCCTATCAGAACACGAATACATAATATTAATACTAGTAAATTTAAACGATAATGCATTGTCTTCTCCTTGCAAGCGTGACGAATATAGCAACGTGAAAACACGTGACTGGCAGCGTATAATTTGCGTGAAAATAGTTGTAAAAAGCAAGGCTTAGGAAGGAGTTGGAAATTCAGGAGTTTAATTTAAACCGTTTACTACACTTAATTCTCTTCTAGGCTTGTTTTATGCAACAAGCGCCTATCATTATGTAGATGCAGTTCTAAACATATTTTAACTATTGAGTATTTTATATTGCGTGCCAATCTTCGGAAAGTCTTCAATCTCAATGTTATTTAGCGATTCTCTTTAATTTTAATTGAATGTACCTCATGTATCAAAACTGAAGCCTTCGCGGAATCGTTTTATCAATTATCTATAAACTATGTGAGTACATTTTTAAATTTTGCAATTTTATTACATTTCAACGCACTTAAGTAATGAAAATTGTTATACTTCGTTTACTGAATTCCATAACTTTAAGGGAATAGAACTGTAAATATTAATATTACCATAGTTTCTCATTGGTTTTTACGTTCTGCGATTACTTAGGGAGTAGAGTGTAATAATGTCGAATGTATCCTTCCGTTTTAATGTCCAAATTATTTGCTTCGTTTTCCCACCGGCGACCGATTTCCCTCGCATTCTTTTCCCGTCGCGGGAGGACTCAGTCGCTTAAATTCGTGCAACAAGAGAAGCGAATCTCGCCGATGGCCCGGCACGCAACACGGCACAAGAGAATGCCTGCGCATCACTTAGAGGAGACCCTATTCGTGCCCCCTCTCGCAAGGGAAGGCGAAATCACGGGAAGCGAGTATCAGACCTCCAGGAAGCCTTAAGGGTCTCTCCTCCTTTAAGGACATGACACCCGACGATCGCACCCCCGAAAACTTTGGCGGTTTCCCCGTCTCCCCACACCCCCATTCCGGGGTCTTTCCTCACCGTACCCACCCGTCCCATTTCCCCCCACCGCACCTTCCCCACACCCACTTTGCCGCTTCCACGCTCCCAGACGCCGCGCCCGCTCACCCTCACCAGGTCCTCTCCGAGTTGCCAAAATGTTCGCGCGTGATCGTCGCCATGTCGGGGCTTTAAGGAGACGTCCTTGGGGGGGAAGGACAGGGAAAGGAAGGAAACAAGGGGGAGGACAGGTACTGGGAGGGGGGGTGCCATCACCCGGGCGTCCACAGAAAACCCTCCCCTCTCCGCACCCACGCCGGTTTCCCACGCCCTCGCGACGATCCCGCACCCCCGCGCCCACCCAACCTACTCCTCCTACCCCTGCCCCCACCCCCCCTCCCCAAGCACCGACCCCCGAATGTCGGAGCAATTAGAGGTGTGCCCCAAACCTCATTGCAACTCGCTGCCCACCTCTTGTCTTGAGCCCCAACCCAACCCACTCTCCGTCATGTGTCAAGGGCTGTCCCAAGACGTGTAATCTCAACCTCTCCCACTCCCCCTCTCTCCATCTCTTCACCCCTCCCTCTCCTCCCCACTACCCTAATCCTCCCCCCCCTCCCCCCTGCCCCCCACTCCCCGCCCGCTCCTCTTAATAGAGACATTAGAGAGACACCCTCTTGCCCCTTTGCCACGCCACTTGATGGCGACCCATGTTTATGACGCCGCGGTGGGCGACGGGAAAGGGGACCACGCCAAGGAGGACCCACCCCTGCCTCTCTCTCCTCCTCCTCTGCCCTCGTCTCCATTTCGACCCTGTGGCGGGGTCTTGAGTCCCTAGGATTTCTCCCACGAGAGGGAATGTTGGGGGACCCCTACCATCAAGTCTCTTTCATTCACTTTAAGGTTTTAAGTGGTCGGAATCGTCTTAATGGGGTCGTCGGTTAATCGTCAGAATTAACTCCTGATTAACGCCTCCGTATGCTAAGCGAGGGGTTGCGATTATTTTGGTATTTAATTTTTTTGCTGTAGCTCCCTCAAAGGGTAAATGGTACACCCTTGGAGACGTTTAGGGGCGTATTTTTCAATTTCGTGCTTTCCGCTTACATTTTGGGCACTGTATTTGGTAAAATAATAGACTGGTAAAATGAAATGGCCATCACGTTTATTTCTCAAAATTATTTAAACGTTAAACATTCATTTATGAAGAGTTTAAGAGGGCCATTCACCGTATTCTCCCTAGACATTGATGCATGGGAAACGAAAGTAGGAATACTAAGCATACCGTCGTGTTTATTGTAATCCCGTTACTTAACGTTTGAAGGTTGAATGTTACAAAATAATTTTGAACATTATCTCATTTGGTAATCTATTCCGTCAGATAATTTTTCAGCTAAGTATAATATATATCACAAAAATATTTTGTAGTATGTACGCTTTTGAATATTATATGTAAATGAATCAGAACCAACTAAGTAGTTTTCAGAGTGAAGACATATTGGCAATAGACTTTAGAAAGCCATTGCTTCACTTTAGGGCTGTTCCGGAGTCACTACATGCATGTACTTACGACAAATTGCATCTTTTTTGTTTAAGTAAGCATATTGTTCTGGTGGAAAATAATCTTGATCAGTCGGTAGCATAGTACACGGGAATAAAAAAATGACTTTTCATGAGTATAGATATAGAGTGAGAATAAGTATCGTACATTATATATCGGTGTAGCAGAACATACACGCAGTATACGATTAGTTGACTTTAGAATGAATAGCAAATGCAAGGTTCACTTTTGTTTAAACGAATGGACATTGGACACTAAATTAAATACTCCCAGTTTTGATACATGCTGATAACATTTTAATGTATGCTTAATTATGTTCAGAGTTGAAGGAAAACGTTTACTCTGTCTTTCCTAAGATTGAGAGTTCAATTCTTTCTCCGGACACGTACGTATTGATTTTCTGTCGTCGGTTTAAATTCAGTCATAACTGCGTTATGGAACCACCTCTCAATTCATCAAGACCGACTGAGGTCTGATCCCACTACTTTAGTCAATTTTAACTCAAAAATACGTTTCATGGCATGCTTACATGAAGAAAGATTGGCCTTATAAGAGGTTGACAATGCTTTATACTCAAATATCCTCTCCATCGAGGGTCATCGTATTTTAGAGGCGGAATTCCATTGAAGTGTCCTTCACCACCGAATGACATAGCGTAATTACTTGACTCAAAGAAACAAACTGGACCGTAATTAATCTAGGACTGGGGTCGAGTTAGGGATGCGTAGAATCATGCATGATGGCCAGGGAAAACCCTTGCGTTGGGAAAGAAAAGTAGGGAGCATTTGCTTCGCGCGAGTTGAGAGACGGAAAGATGACGATTTCAGGGTCCGGTGATCGGACGAGGCCGCCTGCCGTCAACAGTACGACGACACGCGCCGTCTGATCCTAACGTTTCCGTCAAACGGACATTATATACCCTCTCGCGGGATTCTGACGAACTATCTGGAGCCAGGAGCCAAAGGGTTCGGTAGGCACCCCACCCACGCACCGTCAACCCCTCACCCTTCTACCCCTCCCACGTACCCCTCACATTTCCCATCCCCAAGCTCCCCCAAGCCTCCCCTGCTTCAAGGAAGCTGAGTGTCTTCTACTTCCACCACCGTCTCGGCAGACCCAAAGGAACCGCAAGGCAAACAATGCGAACATCCTCTATAAGCCGCCCTTCTAAGTTCTATGGCTCGGCCGGCATTAAACGGTACACAGCAGATTGGGTGAGATCCTTAGTTAGCGGCATGGAAACATGAAGGACATGAAGGTTGATAACCTTCACTGGAAAAAAAAAAGATTAGCTTTCACTGAAGTAGATAAAATTCTGTATCAGGTTTTGGTATTTTCAATCACTTTTATTAATAATGGTCCCTTTTAGGTGGGACACCAGTCATAAGCTCATGCGAGAATTGTGATAGGACAACAGAAATTGCTTCTTGATTAAAAATAGTTCAACACTCGGAGAGGACTTGATTTTTTAGTGCCGGGAATTATCCTTCAGTATTGGAAATACTTGTCGATAGGTACTTTACTAGTCACAAGCACTGATGGCATTTGGTCCATGCGTCTCTGTTAAACGGTAATTCAATCTAAACGAGCGTCTAGGAAGAATTGCGATTAAGTGAGAGGACAGAAACTGTTTCTTGCCGGTGTTGTTGTTGTCGTTGTTTGTCCTGGATTATCATTCCATCTTCAATAATTAGAGGACCCAAGAACGCGGTGATACCTTCCTCGTATCCAGCATCAAGTTCCCCTCTGCCCCCACCTCACTCTACCCACCCCACTTATTTATTCCCCCCACCCCCGCTGTCTCTTTCCCTCCCCTCCCCAGCCACCCCCCTCCCTCCACCCACACCCTTAAAAACTACACAGAAAATTGGGAACCACCCCGCGAATTAAGAGTTGCCGAGATAAGTAAACAAATTTTCCATTCCGCGAAACAAATAAGCCGCGGTGGAAATAAAGATTACTTCGCCGGCTTGCGTCAACGACGGTTTCGCTAGCCTAGGGAAGTTCATTACTTTTCCATCTCCTGCCTGGGAAAAATAAATGTTTTTATGCGAAATGTAGGCGTCAGGTTGGGTAAATGAAAAATGTTACCTTTTTATAATGCTCGTTTTTTTAAAAACTTAGAAATTTGGAACAGATTGAATTTCTGTCCAAAACGATCTGTAATGAGGGCGAAAGAGACGCGCGGTTTAAATTTTTATTGTTTTTGCAATGAACATCAATATCATGTATTTTTCCGCTCTCCTTTCAAAGTCTCTGAAAAAAATTTGTTGCCTGTTTATTTAAGTATAGATCGCAATATTATCGTCTCAGTATTTTCTGGTCACTCTTCGCCAAATTTTCACCAAAGACAAGTATTACTTTCCAATAAATTCCTAGTTATTCTCAATTTTAGTGCTTATATTATGGAGAGTAGATCAACTGTTTCCAATACTAATCTTTCTACAGAAGAGTTAAAATAACGTAGTTAACTCCACTAATTATGTGGAGTTAACTAAGTTATTATAATTCTTCCGTAAAGGATAACTTCCACAAAATCAAGCCTACAACCTTTTCCTTTGTGACTAATCTTTCTATTCGCTTAGCAACTAGTAATCTTGACCATTCTTCGATTAAAGTCAGTTCGAATTGTGTCACTTGTCTGTGACTTTTTTCTGGTGCTTAGGGTGGGGGAGGGGGGGAAGGAGTGGCTCGTAGTTATTGAGCATGTAGTCCATGTGCCCAGGCATGCCTTGCATTACACCGTTCTCCAGGAGATCTATCCCGTTGTGCGCTAGGCTACCCGACCGCTACTTCCCCTCCGCTCCTCATCCCACTCAGCTCTCGTCGTTAAGAAAGCCCCGCACGTAAGGGGCGGGCGGAAAGGGGGCTCCCTTCCCCTCCGCCACCCTTGGCGCCTGCGCTAACCCCCCCCCCTCCTTCCTTCCCCCGCCCCTCCCCTTCCTTCGCCGTACTTCTCCTCTATCGTCATCGCCGTGCTCACAGTCGACCGGTTGGTGGCGGAGGAGATGGTCGGATACCAGCAAGGCGTACGACGCTCCCGAAACTACTCCCTTGGCGATTGCTTCATTAAATTTCATTCACTTCATCAGTTTCACCGAATTTTGCATTCACATCTTGAAATAAAAAGTGTTGGTAACATTGTCAACACTCCCACCATTATTTTAATTACTTGCTATCGAAAATATAAATGTATTTCTTTCATTTTAGCTGAAGTCAATACATAATGCTATCATTAAAATCAAATTGTTTTATAATATTTTGCGATTAAGCGTATGTCCATTGCCTTTCACCGACCACTATTTATTATTGCAACAAATGAGGCTTTTTTAAAACCCTTGATATCTTAAAAAAAATCAATCCCATAGATTGAACTGCCAATGAATTCGATGAATAACATGCGCCCGTACTAGAATCCACAAAGTACTTTTAAAGTCTTAATTTTTGCATGCTCCAAGTTCAGATTAGCCATATTGGTGCTTTTTAAATGACGTACCATCACACTGCCAGCGTCGTTCTGTTGAGTATATGCCAGGTCACGTGACCTCTTTTCGAGGTTACTCAAGCCTTCTGTTATTTTCAAATATTGGTCAAACCTGACGGGAAAATATTTCATGATTGTGTTGAGTGGAGACTCGCGCCTTCTAAATTCGATCTTTCTAAAATGGTTACGTGCGTAAAGCTTGTATCCTGACTAAATATTTCGATTTGAATATGGTTTAACGCCATATATTGGTAACCAACTAAAGACTCACGTAAATTACCAACATTTCAATGTGAGACTCTATCAGTTTCATGCCGATAACTGTAATTTATACTTTTGCGTGAATGTCACGCTCCTTCCAGAATTCTTAATTTTATCTCCTAAAAGATTCGATCGGATATTAAAATCTTTGAATACTTGGAATTTTTTTGTGACCTGAAAGTAAAAACTTATTATTACACTCGAGAATAAAGTTCAGCGCGATTATCAGTATCTTACCGCTTAAATTCCCGTCCGAATGATGGGTGTAAGTATGGTGTTTTTTTTAAATAATTGAGCGATTCGTATGGGGTCCGACCTCACTGGAGCACCGATTCACACACCCCAAGTCGTTCACTCTGATTCATAAATCCTCGTCCGTTGCCTCCACCCCTTCCCGGAGGAGCGTCTCCTCCCAAGGTCGCCCCCAAGGAGTCTGGGAATGCGAAAAAAAGTGCACGAAGGGGGGGGAAGGGAAGAGAAAGGGGTTTACAGGCTTCCCCGCGCTGTGGGACGGGGCGGGCCGCTAGTACCTCCCTCTTGAATCGAGCAAGGGCGTAGGTGTAAATAGGTCCCTCTCTAACCTCGCCTCCCTTCCGAGACGATTTTCACGGTTCGTCCCGTGCGGCGTGAACGCTCTCGGACAAAGACTCGGGCCGGTTCACATCCCATCGGGGATGGGGAGAGGGGTGACTCTTGACGGGGTGTGGAGGAGGTTGTTGGGTGAGTCCAGTGCACGTTGAGAGGGAGCTAGAGAGAGAGAGAGGGAAGAGAATGAAGAGAGGAGGATGGTCGATAGCAACGAGCGAGTTCCTCGGCGCCATGGCATTGTTCTGCTCCGTCGACTAAAACGACGGCGGCGGAAAGTGAAATCCAAATGGATAGCTCGGAGCATGCATCTCATGCATTCCAAGCTTCGCGCCTCCCTTCCCTCTCCGCTTTGCAAAGTGGTGCTTGAAGTGCATAAGTGAGGTTATGAGGTGGAACTCCACCCGTAGGTAGGAGCGTAAGGGAATTTCTTCCAAACGGGGAGTGCGGCACTGTGACGGGAACATGGAATCGAATTTTTAAGGGGTTTAACTTGGAATCCCACTCATAGAAATACTTATTTCAGGCGGACAGAAAGCATAGATTCCATCGCTTGGAAGAATGCGAAATCCTTCATTATGATGCCCCTGGATTGATTAAAATCCTTTATCTATTCATCGTGCTTTTGCTGGTTATGAGCAACGTGCCAGGGTTGGCTCTGATGTAAATATCCTCTAAAAGTTCAACAAAAAAAGACTTTTCTCAACTAACCTTGATGTGGCTGCTTATTCCATTTAAAAATATCATGAGCTCACAGAGGGTTTTTCTGAAAAATCCGTTTCGTAAATGCTCTGTCGTAACATACCCGCAGCGTTATATTGTATCTGATTGCTAGAGGAACCCCCGGATGAAGTCGTGTCAGATGACAAATGATAGTCAAATGCATTCCCTCCCCATTTCTAGATCCGAGACTTCCCACCCCCCCCCCCTCCCGGTTACATTTTCAACCTCCCTTGACTTTCCTTACGTCGCATACTCTCAACGCGGCGGAAGAAGCCTCCCCTCGTCAGCCAACTTCCCCCGCCCCATGTTAGACGAGTGCCCCTATAGCGAGGGGTCGCCGCTCCGAACGAACAAGGATAGCCCCCGGAGGGCTCATAAGAATGCAAAAAACGCGGACGGGGTGTCATTAAAAGATTTCCCCGTAGTCACCGCATCATAGTCATCAACGAGGATTAAGCCCTCGACGCGAAAATGCTACCACGCGGTAGAGACGAAACGTATACTCGATTAGGATTGTTAAATTTTATCGAATAATGACAACGCTTTACTGATTGATGTGATTTGATCATTTTAAAGGCGTTATTCTGAGGTGTGATATGATCGGATTTATGACTATCGTGTTTAGTAAAACCAGAATCCATTCTATTTGGTATTTTTGAACTCATTGTTTCACGACAAAGATGTTTTAGATGGCAACAAATGTTTTAGCTACTCCACCGATAGCAATGGGGCAACAGAGGAATATGATTACTGTTATTGTTATATATTACAGGGATATTTATTTTTTTCAAATTTTGGTTCTGATGTACTATTTATTTATTTTCCATTGATTGAATTGATTTTATTTATTACTACATTCTCCAGCAAAAATGTTCACTGTTTTGAAATGAATGTTAGTCATTCGACTCATAGACATATTTTTAGCACACAGGCACGAGAGTAACAGTTTTACATGTATGTGTTGAAAATATTTCGAGCCGAAAATACCTACTGCATGCTTTGGAATGAGCCTGGAAAATCCCATTTATAATACCGCTTGTTTTCCTCCTTTATACGGAACGAAAATTTAATTTGTTTCCAGTTATATGTTGCTTCACCTCTAGTTTCATCTGCATCTCCTTCAGTTTTAATGAGAAAGGTGTAAAATTTTCAGATTAAAAGATTGATCCCGTGACTTTCATTCTTGCTGACAGTGGCGCTACGATCACATTTACTGACAAGAATTGAAAAATGAGCACAAAAAAGTGAAGCATCCAATATCCAGTACATAGTCCCCACTGCATTAACGAGGAGGCGTCATTATAAAAAACCGCAGGGGCTCCACGGAATCAGTAGCCGATCGCGGCGCCACCTGCTAATTGCTGTCGGGAACACTCAGCCGATGAAATGGAAGGGGGGGGGGACTGCTTATTAACGGGGCGACCAGGAGCATGGGGACTGGATAAGGGACTCTTCTCTCTCTCCCACAAGTGGAAGGAGCAAACCCCTTGTTGCTCAGGGATCTAGAAATACAAAGAGAGAAGACTGGAAAATTGACTACCAACTATTTTCCAACAGTTGCCCATTTTTAATATCATATTTTATTTTAATTTTTTAAATATCGTACCTCACTCATCAGCATGAATGCTTGTTCATCATTCTATGTCGCATGTATGGTTTTTCCTACTGTTTATAACTGTCTGTGCTGTTTTTCGTCCAATTCGCTGGAAGCTGTCCGCTGCAAGAAACAGAAATTAGTGGCAATTTAGATAATCTGATCGTGAAAAATCTTGCTTGTAAATTAACCTACAGATGCTGGAATTGTTTAATTTGACCAATTTTGGCTTCCAGGGACTAACTTCTTTCCATGAAGCTACCCGAATGAATCAGTCAGCGAATAACGTTTTGCTATATGTGTAGCACGCATATGTGTTGTGGCTGTTGCAATGTGTTTACTCATTATATTTAATATTAGAATATTATGTTGCATCAGGTCAAAAATTCCCTCATTTGTGGAGCTACTGATACCTAATTAATGCTTAGCAATTTGTAGGAAAATTAAATTATATTTATGCAAGTTCTGAGGGAATTATGAATTCCTGTCAGGAATGTTATTTCAAATGTTTGACTTAATTGTTGGTCCTTTTTCTGAAACACTCGGTTTCTTGGCAAGCAAAGAGAATCACTGAACCTTCAGTGTTCCGCAGCAAGGAGGTAAAAAAAAGGATTTTTTTTCTCACCTCATTGTTACTCAGTGTTTGTTACGCGTGCCTTTTGCGCTATTGCTTTCGATGGATTTTCATTCACAACTCAGCTGCTTGGGAATGGAAGGTGATACATTTGCACGTTCAGTGGCCAAAAAAATGTGTCTTCAACATGCATGTTATGTCCGTCTGATCACTTTGCACGCTTGTAATGTGTAATTTATATCGTGCGCACTCAAATGTCGTTGGACTGCGAATGGACTACTAATTGTGAGTCGATCCGCAGTGAATTCAATGCCGAATCGAATCTCAGCGAGGAAGTTAAGCTGAACCCAAGGTACATACTTGAGCAACTTCCATACTTTGTAATCGCCGAAAGGGGCAGACGTTGCGCCACTTGTGCCGTGGCCTGTCGTGGTGACGTGGATCGGCCGACGATGCGACATTGTCATTTCGCCCGAATTCCCTCCGCCGAAAGCCGGGGCTGGGAGTTCGCGCCATTAGCCGATCCACTTCGCGAGTGTGTGTTTTGCCGCTTTTGCCCGACGGACGGCTTGAAATCGCTGTTAAACGTTCTCTGCCTGTGCCGGTGCATTTCGTGTCCGCTCTCTTGATCTCTATTTTTCTCTCTTTCCTTCCTTCCCACCAATCCATCACCACACGGCAGCTCTCTCGAACCAACTCACAGCTCAGCGAGCGTACCCTGGAGGAATGCTGGTCAACCCTGCAACGAGTGAGTTGGCATCTCTACCGTTGTGTATAGTATCTTCCACATTTTACATAATTATTCAGAGTCTATTGGTCGTTTGTTCGTGGTGCAATACAATAGATTTTACTCCCGTACGGTATATCAGAATATGGTTTAGTAATGATTACGTCGTACTCCTCTAGTTTCTCATTTGATTTGCTTCACAAACACCTTGAATTTTTTTTACGTTTGGTTCCGAAAGTGATTGTTTCACCGTATATCCTTTGGCATTTGTTTCTTTCTTTCCTCAAGCCCCAACCTTCCATCGTCCAAGTTTCATTTATCCTCGGAGGCGCTTTTGTCTTTTGTTTTTTGGAGTACGAACACTTTGAGTTGTTTTTCTCGTGAGCAACACGCTCGTTCGGCCTCGGGCGAGCGCGCTGCAATTGCATATTCGCCAGAGCGTCGGTCAATCCCTTTCAAGCAATTTTTTATTATTATTCCCAGCCGACGCTTCTCTCATCGCTAAAAAAAACGCGTTTCTTTTTTTTTTTTTTTTATCGTACTATTGACACCCACGATGTGCATGGAGTTCTCAACCCTTATTATGGTAACACTCAAGATGTCTGTATAGAAAACCCTTTAGTCCGTTTTTCGTTCTCCTTTTTTTGGTTTTTTCCGTAAAAGAGCACGTCTGTTGTGATTGGTGAGTTGTTTGAGTGTGTCTGTCGTTTTTGTTCGTTTTCTTTATCGGATATTACTGCACTGTCCCATCGATGTTGCCTGTCACACTGGATGTATGTGTACGTCTTTTTTTCAATCATCCTCTTAAAGTGTTAGCGCATCACATGCCTGTCCTGTTATAGTATGTACGTTAGAGTGTTTCACCGATGCGAAGAAATTGTTCGAAGTACTTCAAGCACTCCAAGACTTATGCTTCGATGGCGCCAGCTTCAATCGCGAAAGAGACCTAGCGCACGGAGTAAGGAAAAGCTTCAAGAATTTCCTCCTTCGAGAAGTTGATTGATATTTACAAGGGTTTTACCCGCAACGTGTGTTTTTTATTGCTGTGGTTAAAAGCCACCAATGTTGGTATGCTTAGGTCATCTTTTCTTTTAGGTCTGATTCGCTTATGTTTAGTATATCGGTATACTAACTAATTTTACAAGTAAATGAGAGTCTGTTGCCGATTTAAGTGTTCAAATTTCAGTACTGAAATTTATAAAAATTATATCTTCATTTTAATTTTTCAAAAATAATATAGAATCGTTTGCAAACCAGGTAACCCAAGTGATTGCACGATTTCGAACAATTTTCCCTCTTTAGACAACTCATTAGGCATGCATGCATTAAGCTCAGTATGCGAACTAACTAAGAACACTCACAGTCTTGTTGGTTAGTTACCCTAAATTCGATTCACGTCCATGACGTCACTTTGGCTCGAATTGTCTTTCGATAAACACGGCCAAACGTCGTCGGGCGTGGGCTGTGTCTAGCTGCCGATAGAAAATGCACCATAATGACTGATCATTTCCTTCGCCGCAGCTTCGAGGGACCGTGATCTCAACTGTCGCACTGCGGGCTGCTCTGCTTTTCGTCCTCTCTCTCCTCTTCCTTCGAATATTTCTTTTCGCCTCCACGCCCTTTCCTTTCGCTTCTCCACCGTCATTTTTTTCCCCCACCCACCCGCTCGCCTCCCCACTCCCCCCCCTTCCAGCCATCTCTCTCCCAGGGTGTGGTCTCCCCCGTAACATTAACTTTCGATCCGTCATTGTTTACGTTCCAGTTGCCAAGCCCCGCCGATCGCGCCACCGGACTCCCTCGGCCATTTCAACTCTTTCTTTTCCTCTCTCCGGCGTGGCACAGAGCCCTCGTTCCGAACGAGAAGAGCCTCGGAAGGAATTCAAGGGCCCAGATACCAAAGGGACGCCTTGAGAATTCAAAACCCCTTTTGCTATGAACGCTCTCCTCTAAACGAATTTCCAATCGTTTAGAGGAGAGCGTTCCCTTGGAAGCGTAGCTTGGAAGTCTTTGCGTGATCATAAGATCCTCGTCTAAATTTATTCTTGCAATCCTTTTTGCATTACAATTTGTTTCATTCATGTTTTTGGAGTAGATCCAAAATATTGGAAATCAAACATTTTCTAAGAGAATTTCGTAACGGTGACGGTATACCAAAGACGAATCCTATACCATTTTGATTATTACAAATTAAACTAACTTTTTAAGTCGGTATCGTTTTGAGTAATTGTTCTCCCAGCAGAAGAAATTTTCCCCACTAGGAATGTACCTAATTCAATCTTCAACACCCCATTGAGATTTTTATGCCAGCAATTGCCGTGGTTCTCATTAAATTCCTCACAACAGTCCATTCCCCTTTTTTTAATCATGAATTTATGCTTAAAAGCAGTGGTACGCCATCGGTAATTTGAACAATTTAATGTCAGCTTTCCAGAAACACTTTAAGTTAACACTGCAGGTTATAGGAAATGATAAATTAGTTGCTGGGCCTACTGCCTCTTTCCTAAGTCTATGAGCAATATCTAAGGTTTATCTCTGGCAGTTACTAAGGCTTTTGTTGTTCAGCCGTTCCTTCTCAAGTATCATGCATTAAAACATCGAATAAGGCCTATCCTTCCATCCCCTCAGCTATCCGACACATTCCCTCGCCCAGGCAGCAAGCCAGGCCCTGTCCCTTCGTCCCTTTCCGTTTCCCACCCTTCTATCCCTTTATCTCCCAGCGCTAATTCTCAATTTCACCTCCTTCGCTCATCAAAGCTACATCCCCTGCCATCACCCAATTGGTTCACCATTTTTCCGAACCCTTCAACACGCACCGCTCTCCTCTTTTGCGTGCCACCCACGAACGACATTTGTTGCTCTCCAATCCCCCACCAGCAGTTGTTGCTTCTCAACATCACCGTTCTTTCTACGTTAACCACGCCTGATATTAACATGCACATAATTAGATTAGTTCGTTAATCTGGTTACTTATGTTTCTTAATAGATTTTACTGGTATTTCATTGAAAGACGTTCAGATACAAAATTACCAAAAACGTGACTCAGAATTTCATGGTTTGAAACCCAGTGGAAAGCTAATGTAATCACAAATCGCAATGATTACTGTCTGGAAATAACATTTTGAAAATTGAATTTATAATGACTTTTGAGCAAGAATTTTGGAGTTTTTTGACAGCTACAATTCACTAATGCCCATGATTTTGCAGTAACAAAATTAGTTGATGTACGAACTACTTAATTCCTGAAGTATACACAGTTATAAGAACATATGTGTACAAAAATTATTATTTTTCTAGGGTAATATAACTGTGAGCGAATTTTTCCGAAAATATTCTATAATTGGTGAGATTAGTTCGCTCACTGACTTATGCAGTTTTGTGCTGCATTAGGAAGGTAATAACTAGCTAATGATATGCTCACGTTACCGTCCTTACTCCTCATTTTACGGAGTGAATATTTTTCCTAATTTTCTCCGTTTTCCCTTATGATTTATCTTTTAAATTTTTTTGTAAGCTACTTCACTTTAAGGCCATCGTTTCCCTCCTTTTGACCTTTTCCAAAATGTGGCTACAAAATATTTTTTTAATGAACCCCATTCTTCACGTACAGCTACGCATTTTAAAATTTATTCTTCATGTTAATCATTCTGAGACCTCTTTTTCTGAATTACCTCGCCCGGAACTGTTGGAGTCAAAGTATATTCCATCAAAATCTGTGGTGTGACTAATTATTAGTAAGATTATTCCAATAGGCTTAGTGAGCTTTGTTGATCCATTTGTGCATTTTTCAAGGTTTTACTATTTTAGCGTTTTTAATTTAGAATATAAAATAAAGCTCTAGGATCAAGTTTTTGAGCGCGGTCCACCACAGTTCTATATCTACATACTACCCCGCAAGCCACCTCAATAGGCGTGTGGCGGGGGGTGTTAGGATACCAGCCGTTTACATATAAAAAGGAAACGCTCTAATGAAATTACGCCTAGCATTTATTAAAGTCCCTTATTGTTCGGGGGAAAAACGAATTCCCATACCTATCCGTTCGGAAAAATATCTCTCCTAATTTATCGTTTCTGTCGGAACTGGAAATATAGTGGGGTTCTAATATGATGTTCTCCGTGTCGCTCTTAAAGATATCTATTCTCAATTGCTCAAGCAATCTAAGCCTAGCGCGCAGCCTCCGAGTCTCTAGCGGCTCCCAGCCTAATTCGTTTAACATCTGTGTAACGCTGTCTGTACGCCCGTAGAAGTTTTTGACGAATCGCGCAGCTTTCCTTTGTATTTTATTATGTTCCCGGATTAAGTCTTTCTGCACCGGATCCCATATGCTCGCTGCATATTCAAGGTGTGGCCGGACGAGTTTAGGGCCGCATCGCACTCATCATTTAGGGCAGTCCTCGGTGAAAGATAGGATGGATGGGTCAGTTTGCAGTTTTAAGAGAACGATGTATTCCACGACCGCGGGCTGATTCTGCGTCCGTAAAGCACTCGATTCATCACGAATGCCGAAATTACTCTCCGTGCGCCACGGGGGCGAAAGTTTCCTCGTGTCATTGAAGAGAGAGAGAGAGAAAAGCTCAGGCCATGCGTGCTTACTCTCGTTGTGCTGCCTCCTCTCGCACCGCGTGAGTCGGGACCCGCCATGTTCGATGGGGGAGGGCCAACAAAAGAAAGAGTCTCATGGTCTCTATGAGTCATTGCCCTCCCTCCTCCCCCAACACGCCTCACCACTCTCTCCGCCCCCTTCCTTCACATTTCCCACCCCCTCCCGCTACTCACCCCCCCGCCCCTTCCCTCAGATTAAAAAAATAATAAAAAAAATAAAAGGAGCTCTGCCGTCCCCACCCTCGGCCATCTTCCATAAAACCTACTCGCCCCCCCATGCACTCAACACATACACTCTTCCCCGGGTGGGTGCTGGTCCCCCTTCCCTCTCTGCTTTCCCCCTTCCCCGCCCCCAACGGCACACCCCCCCCCCCTCCCCCGAGTTCATTTTTTCGTCACCCTCCGCTGCCACCCCATTTTGTCTGTTTCTTTTTTTTTAAATTCATTTTTAATCCCTCCCTAGGATGTGGGGGTGGTGCCATCTCTCCCCCTCTCACGGGCCCCAACTGCCTCCCACCGCCTTCCTTCCTTCCGCGCCACATCCCGACCCCTGTGACCCCTGTCCTTACTTCGTCTCCCCACTGTGTTTTCGCCGTTCCCACCATCGGGCCCACCCAACCCCCCTCCCTCCCACTCCAATTTCACTCTCCTCCACCCAGTCCTTGATCGCCAACGGTCAATACCCAAAAAAAATGCCATCGATTTATTCGTCCTTTGAAAATTTGTGTTGTAATTTATTCATGGGTGGTGTATGACGAATGATGAAGGTGTTTCGGTCTATTTGTGACGCAGCCTAACGCGGACAATATTCCGTTCGTATTGGTCGGATTGCGATGGTTGTGTCTCAATTCACCATTTATGGGGGAAGAGTAGCGAAGTAAGAACAGCAACCAAGGGTAAAATGAGTTGTCAGCGACATCTCAGGATTCGTCAAACGTGTATTTTTATCTTCGCCATGACCTGAATTATTTTATCAGCTCTTTCTTGAAGTACGTTTTACTGCGTTTTACGCTTCTAAATGGGTTTCAATTTCATTCGATAGAATTGCAGTCAATTTATATTTCAGTTCGCCTTACATGAAACACGTTAATGAGCAAGAGTATATAGTTACTCTGAGTTATATTTCTATTTACTGTTTCGTCAACATAATAACGTACTTAGAGGGGCATTAGAATGATTTCCGTAAAAAATAATTCTACAAATAAAAGTCTTAAAAATACTCTGCGTCCTGCCATGTTCATCTCTGTGTATGAAACAAATTATTAAAGATCTAGATGAAAAATGTCTCAAGGGAATCGAAATTATGGTACAGAAAAGATGTAATGTGTCAAAGTAAAACATGAAGGATCTGGCAATGAAGTATGAGCAAGATTTTAGAAATCAGAACAGTTCTTTGAACTGTCATATTTTCAAAAATAAATTACTTTAAATTTCAAAATTAGTTTATCTATTCACCGGTGAAAAATATGATGTTGATAAACAGACTCGCCCGTTTGTGAGTACATCTCTGTTTCAGAGAATTACATTTATAATTTTTGTCAACACCATTGAATTGGTCTGAGAGCTGCGCGATCTTTTAACCGATTCACTCGTGGGAAACGAACTATTTTTCCCCGTCTTAGATCACTCTAGATTGTACTTGGGTCCTCCTCCCTTGACCCTCGCAGTGGTCCTCATCACGTCTCCTTCCCTCTTGCGATGAGGGGTCCGATCCTTCCCCGGCACAGGGTTCCTCCTCAGGACTTACTCGGCCCTACTTGAAAGTCACTCGAACGAGCGAGGGAGGGTAGCAAGGGGCGGCAAAAAAGCACTCTATTTTTTTATTCTTTCTCGGGAACTGGGTGGGTAGGAGAGGGATAAGGGGCGGGAGAGAGGGGGTGGTGGCCCCGCGCGCGCGCGTACGGGGGGTGGGCACACGCGGCCGCCCCCGAGTCGCGAGTGCCTTGCACAGGGGCCCCGCCGACGGCGGTGGGGGCAAAATGCGGAGAAGGGGGGTGGGACGAAGGGGAGGAGGGTCGCGAAGAGGGGGAAGGGGGAAGCGTTGGTGGCCGGGGAAAAAAAGGGGACAAGTTGGACCAATCACGTCGCGGCGTCCGTTTTGCCAAATGACGAATGAGGAGGCATTTTTTTTCTTCCCCCAATGACGCCCGATTTTTTTCCGCCCCCCTCTACCATCCCCCTCCATTGTCCCCCTCCATTCTCTTCCCCTCCCCCAAATCCCCCCCACCCCTCCCCAAACTCCCCCCCCCCCAAACCCCCGATCACCTTCCTCGGTTTTTTTCGTCGACCTCTCCAGCTTACCCCCCCCCCCCTCCCCCATCCCTAACCCCTCACACCCCCTAACCTCCTGGCTACTTCGTCAATCCCCCCTCATATATCTAGCCAACGGACGCGTAGAAAAATTGGTGGTGTTGGGATTTTGCCTCACTTGGTATCAGAACATATTATTCTATGGTAAAATATTGAAAAGAAGAAGAATACGCTTTTTTATGAAAACCGCGTATGGTCTTAGCAAAGGAAGGCAATCCGCTCAAACGCCTAAAAGAATGGGGTAATCTCTTTATACACAACAATATTGTCTTTCTTAAGGCTCATGTGTTGGGCAATAATTAAATTGACGGCTTTTAAAAGTATAAATTTCACCACTCGCTCTATTCTAGCTCCTGAATTTCTACCTGCATTAACTGAAGTATGCAGTAATTGTTTCAATTTATTATTTTTATTCTGGTCATAAGATGAAATTTCAACTATAAAATTGTGGAAGATAATCATCTTTCCCCTGACCTACCTCCAATGACAATTTAAGGAGGAGCATCCGTCCCAAACATTAATCACGCAGACCTTATCGTGATATTTATCGCATTACTTTTTATTGGAAGTCCGTATATCGTTGCCTTATTTGTAATTTTCACCTTTTAAGGAAACTGGAACCTTGCAGGCAAAGTCGGTAGGCTCGCTGTGAGCTGCGCCTGAGGTGATCCACCCTATTCATTCCAATGTATCCGCTAATGGCCGTAATGGCTAATGGCCACCACGCCCTTCGAAGCTTTCGTGATTAACCTCCGTTTATTTTTTTGCGCCGCTCCGAAATGCATTGCGACTGTCTGGATCTAATCCGTAAACTTTGCCTCTTATACGCACGCCTTTTAAAAATATATTCACATTCCTCTCAAGTGCACGCATTGTGCTTTGGAGAATATTTGGAGATGCTTTTCCCTGGAATACTTAAGTTCAAAGCTTTAAAGTAAAATTGCTGCCACATATGACTATCCAGACACAGGTATAAGTAATATCTCGTTAGGTATTTTGTTGCAATTACTCTCTATCTATTGGATTTTTTCTTGAATGAAGGTACTTTTCATTTTCTAAGCAGTTTTGTTTTAATTATTAATTTCAAAACCGAGAACCAATTCGTACCTCTCCAAATTTTCCTCCAACATGTTTAAACTATTTACCACCCCAGGATTCGAAAGTAAAAACGTTAAGGTTTACTGCAGGATAGGTGAATACTAAATTATCCATTTGAAAAATTCTACCGTCGTCCTTCATCGTTTCTTATTTGAACATTTATTGGTTCAGCTCGTCATTCAACTCATAAATCAACCCTTAGCGGTAAAATTTAACAGAATAGTGAAATTACTATTATTTTCGAATTGAGGTTATCATGATCAGAGTATATTTTCTACCAATTTTTGGAGGCTGATGTTCTTTCCATACTGATGGCTGCAGGATATATTTAAAGTCGTTTCCTGCAGCCTCCCTCAGCCATATATTCAACATGAAACGAATGTCTACCTGATAGGGTGACCTTACCAAGAGCAGAAATAATTATTACTGCGGCCGTACAGCTTAAGGGGGTGTATAGGAACCCGAAAACTGTTCAACCACGACAGCCAACTTGTAAATGGGAGAGTAAGTTTATGTATTGTGGCTCGGAAAAAGATAAGGAAACTCGGGATGAAGGATTTAGAAGTTACCTATATCGCTCGCTCGTTTCGTGTGCTCTTCGATGTGTGATAATTTCTCCCCGTGCCTAAATTGTGAGACTCGTGAAGGAGGTTTTAGACCCTTGGGCCGCGTGCGAGTCGAGGGAGCAATTCGGTCGCGCACATCTGCCGCCCTCTCCCTCTTTACCACCCCCTCGCCGCCCACTGCACCCTCTAAACACCTTCCCTTGGCCCGCCCACTCCCTCCCTCACCCACCCGGGGTCGCTGTCCCCTCCGTCAAAGGGCGAGCCGCTCTCCGCCTCAATGGCCCCGCGCGCTACTCGGCAGGGCGGGGGGGGAGAGGGTCCCCGGCGGCGGCTGGCGCCACAGGTGGGTCCGGCGAACGTTGGTGCGGGGGCGAGACGCACTTCCTTCCACCCCTCTGCCCCCTCCCCCATCAGGCAGCCATTACCTCTGACCTCTCCTCCTCCCAGACCCTCGTCCGTCCCCCTCCTCGAAAGGGGGTCACCTCAGTCTATGTCCACCTCTACCTCCCCGACCCCCCCCCCCCACTTTCACCTTCGCCCGTCCACCCACCCACCCTCCCCCTATGCTGGACCGCCCGTCATCGCCTCTCTTGGGATTCTGCGAGTGCGATTTATATCTGCTCGCCTCCTCCCGCGAGAAGTTAGCTCATGTATTGATGTGCTTCGGAGGTTGCGGAAACAATCTGGTCTCGCAGAATCTCTTAACCCGCTTCTCCAATGCACCTTCGTTTCCATAAATCGAAAATAAAAACTGGTAATATTTCCACACTTTTTATTCTCCACCACCGACCATGGTTCCAGCACTTTGTGCCATCATCAGGGTGGATATTGTACCAGTGTTTGTTTTCGAATTATGGAAGTCCATAGTTTCCACAAAGTTAGAGCCAATGCGCTCTCTTAAGCACCTTGATTTGATAACAGCTTGATCTTTTCTATTTAATTGGAATGTCCATAGCGATAGAGAACGTGCGTTCCAGAACATATTCGTGTTATGAGAGTGGAATAGTTTCCCATGATTTCGTCTTTCGCCGAAACATTTTATCTTAGGTTTCATGAGGGTAATTAGTTAATAATGACCCATTGATTCGCGGTAAATGATGGCGCATATAGTCCCATGTTGTATACGTATTACATATTACTCGTGTATAATTTTTCTTGCTCATATTTCCTTCTTGTGTTTCTGTATCACTGAGCTCATCGGAAGGAGCCGCAGAAAAGTATCAACAATGGGTTTCATCTTAAGCACTTTAATTTAACATATATTATTAATTGTAGGCTAATTTTGTTTTACCTTGTAGTAAATAGAATCTCCGTGAGTCCCTCAATCTCATGTATTCCCCACTTGCAAAAATTATAGATATTCCCAGAGTAATCCAATACACATTTACGGTCCATTGCCATTGGAACCTCGCATCAACTATTACGCCTTCCACACATTCTGCCGGGCTATGACAGCATTGTTTGGCAACGATGATCCGATTCCTAGAGTCTTTTCTTCCCGCCTTAGTGCGGTTTTTTATTCTGCAGTTCGTCTCTCATCTCCAAAGCCTTCAGTCGAGCTATTAAAAATATTCCTTGCAATTAATGTTCTTCCCCTCCGCTTGATCATGGCGTAGCACATCAGTTGAACATGACCCGAAGGCGTGTGGGCGCGTGGTGGATAAGGTGTCGTGCCACCGGCGGGATACGACCCCAGGACCTTTGGGGTCGGATGAGGCGACGTCGAAGTCCCCGCACGCCGAGGACCTGGAACAAAGGCGAATGCAAATATGTCGTTGAATCACGCGCGCCAGGACCATTGGCTCCCGCGCACCGCCGCTTGAAAAAAGGCCACCCGTCCCTTCAGAAGAGCCATTGTTAACCGTAGAGCGTCCGTCCACCGCGTGGACCAGAGCTGCTCCCTCCCGTGGAAACCGGTTCCTTCCTTCCTCCCCATCTCTCGCCTTAACCCTTCTTTTTTCACATCATCCCCCTCTCGCCTATTTTAAAAACTCTTTCCCGCTAGGGGAGGATGAGGAAGATAGGGAAGAGGGGGGTTCCCTCTTCCAGTGAATCCATTCTTTTTTTCTTCACGGGGGCCCCGTAACCCGCCCACTCTCCCCCCCACCCCACCCTTCCGCGGTCCTCGCTACGCGTTTACGTCTCCGAAAAAAGGTAATCATTTGCACATCCACTTCAACACGACCATAAAATTACCCAAGAGACTCGACCCTTTCCTTTCCTCGCGCGCTGAACGCCGGGAACACGGGTCGTGCGCGCCCTCAAACAACAACTCACAACACCGCCGGCCACAGATGTCCATTATGCGTCCCCTCGGGATTTTCATTTCGGGACTCGGAATATAATGGTTTTTACAAACCGTCGCGGTAGGGAGATGGACTTCCACGGAGTTTGGGCGTTCCGGATATCAAAGGACATAAACGCGTGTGCTAGTGAAATGATGGGAGGAGGAGGTTGGTACATTTTCCAGAATGTGTAGCGAAGGAATATGTATGGCTCGATGTAAGACTCGAGCGGAGAATTGGCTCCGTTGTCTCTTTCCTCAGGGGAATAGGGTGGAAATTATTCTTTTCAAAGGTCAATGCTCTATAAAGTTCTCTGTAAGGGGAGACCTACTGCTTGATGCCACAAAAAAAGTAACGCACAAGATGTCAGAACCCGATGGTCGGGTCTGCTTACAGTTGTATTGGGTTAATGTATTAATTATCGCCAGGTGCGTAGGACCCCACATTGGAAATTTTCTTGAGGTTCCTCTGCATTGAGAGAATGCTTTCCGTTCCTTCTACTACCAAAATAAAGATCCCTGTCTATCGACATCTGCGTTTTTCCTAGAGCTCTTCATTCCCGTTAGGTCGTTGTGCCCAATTAAAACATCTTGTTTTTTGTTGAAACGCATTTAATTAGTCCAGCCACTTTGTGTATTGAATTGGCTGTTGAAGGGGTACCTAAGCATACTCTGCTAAAACGTCTGATATAATATTTCGTCGTCAGGAGGACGGAGTGTAACAATGCCTGAATATTTTCTTGGAGTAGAATGACAGAATTGATTCCAAAGACAACTAAAATTTTGACTCCAACTTATTCGGCAAACTATTCAAACCTTCCGCAGTGAACACTTATCTCACGTAGCAAAAATGCCAGTTTATTCTGAATGGCGCGTTTCGAAATGAGCCAATCGTCTGAATAATCAACATTCTGCACAATAAGCCGTTCTTCCGAGAACACTCATTTTGTTCAATTGTTCATTTTCATCGCGTTTTGTCATCACGGCGTGCTTGGGGGGTGGGGGGCAAAAAACGTCCAAGCCATTTCATTTGGTGACGAAGCGTAAAAAGCCGAGCGTTCCAGACGAGAACGACAATTTTTTTTTAAGCTCCCGGGAAAACTAGAGATGAGGGGCGGGTTGTGTGCAGGGCGTGGGGTGGGGAAGGGAGGTGGGAAAACAATGTAAAATGGCGACGGTATGTAATTCCATGTGCTTCGATGGGGACGTGCGAAACGTGCGAGCTTGTGCCGCTGTTATTATTTATTTTTTTATTTCACCCGAGAGGTGTCTCCGCGACGCGTTTCTAAAGGGTGCGAAGGAATGCTTGCTTGCTTAGTCGAGCAGAGGGGGTGAGAGATGGGGTTGAGGGAGGGGTGGGCAGAGTCGCTTTTTTTAAAAAATGATGCGAAGGTAGTAGGGGCGGAGGGGCGTAACTGTTCATAATTGAGAGGGAAAGGAACAAAAGGCGTGGGGCAGGGGGTGGAGGCGTGAGATGGGGAGTGCGTTCAGCTGGGCTTTACTCGAGACGATGGGTAGGGGAGTACGGGAAGACGGTTGGGAAGGGGCGTGAATGTAAGGGGAGGAGGAGGTTTTGGGGGTTTGGGAGATGAGTGAGTGGGGAGAGGCGGAAACAGGTAGCAGCGAGGCCCTCCAAGGGACTGTGGGGACGTCTTGAGGCAAGGAACCTTTACTCCTCGCCAAACTTTACTCTCTACCAAGGGCGGATAACTGCAGGTCATGGCTCATGTGAGCCGCGAACGTAGATTTTCTTCCAGAATAATCAAGTGAAGCCACGGGATTGGCCGACAAAGAGTACAAGACGCAACCCCTCTAAGCATTTAGATCACTGGTACAATAATTTTAAAATAACGCGTTTCTTTAGTCGGATAACTTCTTACCAATCATAAGACCATTTTTCGGATTTGAATTCCAACACTTAGCCGTGCGAGTGACTGGAGATCACTGTTTTCTCATTCAAACATTTGGGATCATGGTTTAAATGGTAATTATCTGAATAAAAGCCTACTTGAATTATTAATATGCTTTTGTTATGATGGCCTGGTATTTTTACGATTCCGTAAGTGTTAACAGGCTAGCTAATTGATAACAGTTTCCGGATACTCCATTGGACTGGATAAAATACCGTTAGTTTACATTCTAAGCTTGAGATTTTGGCTGATTGTCTGGTACCTTTATGGCTAGAAAAGGCGGGATTGTTAAGATACTGATGAAAATTTAAAATTAAGGAGAGTAGACTCTACCTGTAGGTAGTGCGTCCTCTCTTTTGGAGGACATTGATGTGGCAAATTTTAGTCCTTAGTTGTGACTGGTAGCAAAGCGCACATGAATCGGTTGCGGTACGGTTGGAAGCTAAAGAATTCAGTTCAACCCAAGATGATCAAGTTCAAAGAGCTTGTCGAGGGGTTGAGTGGGGATGCAGTAAGGAAGCCCGGAAGCCTCGGTCACAATGGTTGCACCGATTCCATGTGCGTTACTTGATGTTGTAACCCATTCCCGGTAATGGTCGTCGAGATCCAGGAGCTGAGCGCTGTGTAGCAAGCGAGGGTTCTGCTTACCTTGCCGCAATGCTCGGAGCGGACGATTAAGTCGAAGAGTAGCAGACCGTGAGGACGAAGATTGGACTCGGGAATGGGCCCAAATGGATGGATGGATAGAGAGAACGAAAAGGGGGAGATGAGATAATGGGTTCGGATCAGTTCAGGTGGGCCGTGGGAGCGCATTGGAGGCCCTCCTCGAGAAATCTGCATACACTCACGGGCCATATGCATATGCAACAACAGAACAACCCTTTCCTTCCCGCAACCTTTGCCCTCAGCTCCCTACCCACACCACCCCGCGCGCCACAAAGGAATGAATGCCAGCTTCCCTCCGCTACGCCCACGATTTTTTTGGGACTCATTTCTCGGGAGGGACCGTCCAGTTTTTTATGCGTTCCGTCGTGCCTCGGGAGGAGAAGGCTGTCCTCCGCGCTCGGAAGGCAGGGACTGCCAAGGCAGCGGTCCCCGGGGTCGGCGTTCGTTCGTGGTTGGGGTCATGGGACGCCAGCTGCCACCGCCTAACTCCTGCCCTCCCCCCAAACTCCCCTCAAACTCAATTCTTCCCCATCCTTCAATCCAAGATGGCGTCATTAAAACCGTCCCCGCCGCGAGGTAGCCCTTAGGCTTCCCGTCCCGTTGTTCCCGCGGGATTCCCTCCATCGGGAAAGATTTGAAGAAACATTATTCGAAACCTCGGAACAGAAAAGGAAAAAAAGAGGACTCTCGACCGCCTTGTATGTTTCTGTATCGTTTTACGGGCCAGCCACTCGAGCAGCGTCGAGAGAGAGAGAGGATCGTACGTTTGAGTGGGGGCCGGTAGGAGGCGGAATAAAAAAACGTGAAGATGTTTGCCTTCAGATAAGAGCCGTGCCATAACCTGGATTGGGGAGTGTTTTTTTTCCGGATCTGATAAACTCGCCTTTTTCACACTTTTGCCTGCTCCTGGCGGGATAATCGCTCGGGCCATCTGTTATTTTTTCCCCGTCGGCCCCCACGCTTTAGCGGGCACTTTGTCACGGCCCTCGGATTTTTTCTACTCTTCACGAGCTAATAAGAAAATGAGCTCGGGATAATTTGAGATGATTGATAATCATAGCGGGAAGGAAAATGAGTGTAAATGATGTTTATCTTCGGCTATCTGCCCATCTGTATTTTTTTGCAGAAGGGTGTTTCTTTAAATGCCATTCATTTTATCTCATAAACATGGAATGTGGAACGACTTGAAAAATGCAATCTAAAAGCACGGATTCATTTTCATTATTCATTTGATGGACCTACTTCAGCTGGGGTTTGAACTTAATTAGGAATGAATATGAATTTTGAACATTTAAGGTCGTGCACTTCAAACTACTTTTGTGAATAGGTCGGTACTAAATTGTGGGTACATGTTTTTTCCCTGTTTTAGCAATGTTTATCATTAGAACCCAATCTCAATAAGCCAAATTGTAAATTGAATGGTTTGAGGCGTAACTTTGTGAAATTGCTTCATATCGGAAATGAAAAAAAACCTTTGTAAATTTCACATGAGTAAGTTTAATACGACCAGTTTCATCGCTTGAGCGACATCTTCAGGTCTGAAGCCTGAAGATGTCGCTCAAGCGATGAAACTGGTCGTATTAAACTTACTCATGTGAAATTTACAAAGGTTTTTTTTTCATTTCCGAGCCAAATTGTAAATGAATTAATATAATTGGCCTTATACGTTTCCATGTTGGCATAGCATGTTTCTAAAAACCATTAGCGAAGAAAGTGGCCAATTTTGAGCACTCACAGATATACATTTCATTATATCTCAGCCTAGTATTTACATTTGCGGAAACTGGAGCGGAGACCTAAGGTTTTCTATTTCTAATCACATTGGTGCGTAACCGACTCAGGCATCGGGGCTAACACAGTGATATTATTGCGCTCACTTGAGAGCTACGGATAAATTTTTTCATTAAATAAATTCCGTCTCCGGCAAACGGCCTTACTTTTTTAACGTCATGATGTGTATGATTGATTAGTAGTTGCTTCAGTCGAGCTTTTTTAGCGCCTACGTCATAATTTTTTCATGATGCATCTAAATGTAAATTATTTGCATACATAAATCTTGGAGCGTCATTCGGTTTCTTTGCTGCATCCTCTTGGTATATTTTTTTTATTTATCTTTAACATATTCAGGGTGGACCGAAAGGCCTTTCCCCAAATCCTTTGCACGTATTTCTTCCCACGGATTTGCTTTATTGCAGCCGCGAGCGACCCAAGGACGTCGCTTGCATCCTCCGCCGCGAAATCTCAGGAGCGTCGACGCTCTTCTCCTCGTCTGTCGCATGATTCAGCAGCAACGACCCGACCCCATAGTCTCCCATCTTGCGCCAATGAATATCGTGTTTGCATATGGGAGCCGGGGAAATTAAAAGGGAAGGAGGGGGAAGGGAAAGGGGAAAAAAATCCGAGTGAGTAATTTTTTTTACCGCTTAGAAACAAAAGTCGTAACGGCTTCCCTCTGCCGGTTTCCTCACCTTCCCCCACCCCCCCTCGCCCTGTGCTAGCCTCCCCTTGTGGGTCCCATTTGGGTCCCCTCCCTCCTCCCTGTCCCCACATCCTCCCCCCGCACCGCACATCCCGGGCCCCCCTGATTCTCACCTCGTCATCGTGGTGCGTACGTAACCCTTCTCCCCTCCACCCCCGGTCACACCCCGAGGTGTATCTCTCGCTATAGGGATTGCACTACCAGCAGCGGCCCGTGAGTCGCGGTCGCCTTCTCCTTGGTTCAATTCGTCTGCGTCGACGTGTCTTCTTCCGCAAACACCACATCCATCCTCTCCAGCCACTCGAGTTCCCACGTACGCATTCCTATCAATCCATCGGAGATCGACTTCCCCACGGTTAGAGAAACTTGACATTTCTCTTTGCCCAGCAGTTCCTTAAGGTAGTTTGAGCGAAATAGGTCCCTAGTCATAATAAAAACCATATGCGAGTTGTATTTTTTGATTTAATCGTCTGGGAGAAGTGTGAGGAAATATTGTAATATTAATAGTGCAAAAATATAGCTATACGTAACAAAAATTCTCAGATTAAATAAATACTCCTACATAAGCCGCTAACTTGACTCATTTTCTCACGCCGAACGGCTGAAACTCCTTCACAACAGAAGGTTTTATTTTGCGATTCTGTAAAAAGTAGGTACTGCGGTGAGTAATTGATTAATTTTGATAAATAGTTGAGAAAACATACAAACTATGCACCGTTAGCTTTTTTGACGAAATCTAGGTGTTAGAATTTCCTAATTTTCTCAATATTCTCCCTCTGGAGTGCACGGCCTTAATCTATCCCATGTAAAACAGCTTTTATATTTTTAAGCAAATTGCTCGAATAGTACTTCGGCAAGGGGTTGACGTTTTTATATCATTAAAAAGATGGGAGTGTTTTCTTTAAAATCACGTCAAACTCATTTAACAGTAGGTGAAGTGATATTTAGCTCAAAACACCTTAAAGATATTTCTCAAAGGCAATGCATATCAGCTTTATTTAATGTTTCATGCGGCGACAGGTAAGGGATGTGAATCTTACCCCAAGTCCCTTGCTCGAGAAACTTCTCGTCATTTCTCTGCGTCGAAATCTTGATGCTCGCGTTCGAAGTCCATCTTTGACTGAACACCGCTTTTATTCCTGACTTAGTAGGTATTAGTTAGTTATTATTTAATCAGCCCTGAGATTCTAATACTATTCTAAGTTTTATGGCTCATATCCTCCCAGGTATGCCTCCCGGGAAGGTCACCTAAGATATCGTTCATCTCTTATATCTTCTACCGTGAATTAAGTCGAGGTAAATATAATATTCCACCAATCCCATCCACTACTGATGCTATATTACCAAGTTTAATTCCATTCCTGCGCCTTGGATATAGATCCAGATCTTTCTTGTCCCGTACGTGCGTTGAATGACATCCCACAAGCGCCAAGTTGACCTTCCAAAGTTTATCCCTCGCTTCGTTGGAAATGGAAAGGCTCTCAAATTCGACCGCGGTTGTATTTTCGCCATGCAAAAGTTCGAAATGGGCCAGAAATATGTCTTCTCTCTCTCTTTCTCTCCTTCCACGCATATTTCCAGACATTTCCATCTCGGGAGGAAGAGAAAACGGGAAAGGAATGGAAAGCTCCACCGTTCCGCAGAAACGAAACTTTTTCCTAAATGGCAGAATCACCCATTTTTTGCCTCGACCATGTATATACATATGGATCCTCAACTTGCCCCCACTGGGTGTTGCCATACATTCCGCATGCACCGAAAAATCAGGAACAAGCAGATAGTAGCGCCGCCACTCAAGAGAAGGTGGTTCTAATAAGGAAAGGCCGTGATTCAAATGGAGATACTGGAAATAAAAGTACCGGAATTGGCCTCCATTTAAACACCGGCTATTTTTCGACACACAAGCGGACCATGCCGATTGCAGCGCCGTGAAAAGCTAAGCAACACTACTGCCCGTTCTGTGGTGCCGATGATTTAGATCCATATGAATATTCATGCCCTCGACAATGCCAGTCACTGTCCGTCTCCGTGAGCCCTCTGCATATTTCTTTGTTCGTTGGGTCTAAATTCCACGACTGAGACTGAGACGTGTCGAAGCTTATGAAGCCGTTTCCACTTCCCTTTTATAGGAAAGTTACAAGTGTATGACCATAAAGTTAGAGTGCATGTGACCACGAAATAACATTTTTCTGATTTCAGTGAACGCTCTAAGGGAGCAGTTTGAATTTAAATTTGCTATTTATTGTGGAAAGATGCGCCCATCTCTCGAAATTCAATTTCATCCCGCGCACTGACATATTGTTTCCAAAGAACTGCATCAATCCAACCAACGTTACAAAAGGGTTTCTTCGCGTTATCCACTCCCGCAATTTTTATATGCTATTTCGTGGATTCCTCCGTTTATTCGAGTCAAGCACCGAGTACTTTTTGCGCTTGACGACTAAAGTAATAAGACTGGGTTCATAAAACCATTTATTCAGAAGCGATGACGACACCTGTACCTATTATCGCATTCGGATCCCATTTTGTCCGTCGTTCATTCGATATGGATTCGCGTTTCTTTGAGCACATCGTATTTGCAGCCTTCATGTGAGATTCAGTATCAACGTGTGCCACCCGTCGACGGATCTCACCTTCCAGATGCTATCTCACCCCCCCCCCACCCACCCAGGATTCCTTTCTGGAGTGAAGCATTCGTTTCCAATCCGGTGGAGCGCACTTTTTTTCATTGCACCCGCTCAACCTCACCTCACGCCACATGGCCCAACCGCCCACATTACCCTTCCCAGCCCGCACACAACCTACCCACAACCACTCGCGGCTCGCGAGGACTTCCCTTTAGGACGTAATAAGAAAGAAAGGAAAGGGAGACCAGCCTTCCCTTCAACCTATCATCATCGACACAAAAGTCATATTTTCCTTCGGGGCGCACGGCACCGATCGTCCGCCTTCGCCTACCCCTGGCTATTGCCGTGTGACACGAATCCCTGGATGGATTTCCTCTCGGGCAGGGGGTTTTAAGGAGGGAAGGGAGGGTGGGTAAGATGTATTGTGGGTAGGGTCGAGCGGAATGGAGTTTCCAAATCTCCACATGGAGAGGAGATGTAGAAAGAGAGAGAGACCTGTGTATATTTTATGAAATTCGGTTTTCCTGGAATGATCCCGCCCACCCCATCCACCCTCGAATATATTTGTGCTTGGAGTGCTACTGTGGGTGTGGAGGCGGAACATAAAACTTTGAATATAAAGCGAAATTCGATTGCAGCCCCGTTATTACGATTTCCACTAGTGCCGCTCAACATGCACTCCACGAATAAGAATTGCTTCGTTTTTGCTGAATCCAAAGTACGTGACTGTCGTTTCAAAGAGTAAACGTTCTTTCAGCAGTAAACCTCAGGAGGGAAAAAGGAATGGAGGAATACCATGTTAATGATGTCATTTGCTTGTACAAAGACATTTCCTTGTACGAAGACATTTTCTTTGCCTATGATAAAAAACTCAATTGTTCTTGAATTAGAGAGTGAGGCTACAGGAGAAAGTGCGAGGCTATTACAAGCATGACTCTTTTAGAAACTAATAGACAGACATTGTTTCAAGAGACTGATAGCACCCCATTTCCAAGGAGTATAAATTTTATAACGGCGGGTGAAAGAAATCACAGTTTGCTAAATTAGCAACCGAACAAATTCATGAAATTTCGGGTAAAAATGCATCGGAAGGCAGGGTTAGGTATGGAATTCAGCTGCGATTTCTTATTTACTACCAAAGCTCTAAGACTCTATCTCTAGGTATTATTCTCCTTTATTTTTATGGGTGACACTTGATGAGAATTCAGAACCGAGACAAGTTTATCCGTTTCAAAACATCGGTACGTTAGATGTCAGATGATCATATAACCTTCGAAACTTGAAGTATTCACCTTATTAAGACCAGTCATTTTTTGGTTAATGACCGCACCAATATTTTGTTAGTTGTGATTATATTTTCCTTGGGAATAATTGCTTGAATGAGAGCGTGATATAGGACGTGAAACCAAACTTGGGTGAGGGGGTGGGGGTATCACCGCTGACCGTGCCTTTCCCCAAATTCACGTAGAAATGAAAAGACGGGGTTGAACAAAAAAGAAGAGGTTCGAGGGGACCTCGTTTCTTCCGAGCTCATTTTTTTCCGACCCCTCCCCCCTCCTCCCATTAGACAGAGCCAAAAGTTTGAGAAATTACTTTTCCCTTCGTTCCATATGCATTTTCATTCCGCGGCTTTTACACGTCGCTACGCAAAAGAATTCTTCTCGGCCTCCCACTCTTCATCCCTCCCGACCTCCCTCCCCACCACTCTCCTTCGCCCTTCTCTCCTCCCACACCCCACCCATCTTTCACCACCTCTACCCCTTCTCCCACCCCCCCCCACTCCCGCCCCCACACCAAACCAGCCCTTTCCTTGGCTGATCTTCTTTTGTCCCGACGAAAGTTTTCGGCCAATGGCCGCCCTTGGTTTTTAAAATCGGCAGGTGCTGTCTTTCCCACACGCCCTCGTCCACAACCACCCTCCGCCATTCCTGAACCGCTAAACCCTCACCCCCCCTGCTACTGAACCACCCTTCCGCAAAGTCACCCCCTAAAAACTCGTGCCCTCGAGTGGCATTAGACCTCGTCGCCTTCGCAATCATCCTCATCGCCTCTGCGTCTCCTCGGCAGTCAAAATGGCCACTTGTGTGCGACGCCCCCGATCCTCACCCTTCTGCTACTCCGGGGGCTGACTGCCGTCCTCCCCGCGCCGTCGACACCGCGCCCTTGTCATTCCCAGCGCCCCCCGCGGCGTAAGAGCCCAAGCTCACGCACCGATCCGAAACCTTGGAGGCGTCCGCCTTCGGGTTTTCTCAAGAGGCCTCCGGCTGCTCAACCCTCACCCGACGCACAAATACTCGTCTATTATATTCCGACAGCCATAGCTATTTTAAGACCGCCATTTTTTTCATTTGACACCGGGTGGAAAGACTTGCTGAACACCCTTCAAATGTTTACGCATTATTTCCGCCAAAATTTCATATAAATCCACTTCGTCGTTAGGTTTTTTTCCCGTACTCTTACAGTTATGTTTCATGCATGCAGTGCAGTTGTATCTTATGCGCACATTGTTTACATTTTCGATTTAATTAATGGCTATGTAAGCACGTGTAATCATATTCAAGGTTATTCATTGAAATGGTACGCTTTGGAAGCGATTAGTCTATCGAAATTTAATTCATACGTCAGAGGTATTTTATGCCTTCCTTCATTTCTAGAAATTAACGGTATACACTGCTCGATAATCTGCAGTGCTGTTTCAGGATAGCGTAATACACGCAAGAATCGACTATACACTGGAAAGATTTTGATTGCAGGAAAGATTTTTCACAAGGTAATAACCTGACTGCAGTGAAATGCTTCTCACCTTGCGACGTTGGTCTCAGTCTTGAACTCTTTTGATATTCGTGGTCTTGAAGGAGAAATAAATGCGAACGTGGCTTTAGGTGGAAATTACATTCAGAAGAGGGTCATAAGTGTTTTATAATTGCGTCGACGAGTATAAAATTTATGTTTTTATTCCATCAAATCTTGTATCCGGCCTTTGTTAAATAATTGCAAGAGGAAAGGGAAACGAGATTCGATCCCGAAATTTCTTTGGATAAAAAAGAGAATAAGAACTTGCGGAAGAATGCCTTCCTTTCTCTTTTTTCCCTCCTTGAGCAAAACTCTCCGGCGTCTCAACCGCTCGAGTTTTTCCCTCGGCCCGAAATGAAATAGAATTTAATTTCCAAGCCCTCTCCACACCACTCCCCCGCGACGTCACCTCCCCTCTCACCCCCCCCTTGGACCACCACCCCCCTGCCTCACCACCCTTCCCAGAAGAGGGCGCCGGCAACATCCCACCACCACTCCCCAGCTAAAACGACAACTAAGTGGGTTTCTTCCACTGCTCTTATAATTTCCCAACTCTTTCCCTCTCTATCTCTCCACCCCTCTCCCCTTCTTAACCCTAGCCCTTCCTCACTCCCCCCAACTGCTAACCCCTTCACGACCCACCCTTTTTTTCGGAGAGGACCTCGTGGAGGAAGAAAATGAAACGAGGAGGGGGAGAGAGAAAAAAACGGCCTCCCCTCCCAACACCAGAGGAGGGAACACCTTTCCCTCATCATCGCGGCCTCAACAACCTCCTCCGCCGACCACAAGCAAAACACCGGAAAACTTCCTCGCAAACTCTCACCCCCTGCCCCCACCCCCCAAGCACACATATATATACCATTCTACGGTATCCCTCGACGAGTGAAGGGGTCCAGGGGATGGAATAAAAGAAAACCATCCCCTTCACATTTGCATGGGTTAAAAAGAGCGAGCGGTATCTCTCTCTCCAGCGCCTTCAAACACGCCGCCCTACTCCTCCGCCCTCGCGATTCTTTTCATCCACGAGGGGTGAGTGGTCCACTCGAGAGGAGAGCGACCCCTTTCCCCGGGGGAATTTGATGACCCACATCGTCGCGAAAAGGCTCTCGCTCCTCCTTTCCCCCATCCGCCCTTCGACCTCCGGAATGGAGGGACCACCGTCCACCCCCGCGCCCTCTCACTAACCGCTCGGCAAGAACTTGAGGGCGCCTTCCAACCTCCCACTCCTCCACCGCCGTGCGCCCCTCACCTCTCCCCACCTCCCTCTCTTGCCCAAGAGAATTCCGAATTTTAAAAGAGTTTGGAGGCTCCGTAAGAGTTGCGCGTTCTTCGGATCCCCCCCAGTGTTTGCTTTATTGGAATGCCGTTTTCAAAATTTCTTTCCTTCAACCTCTCTTTCCCTCTCAACCTCCTCTCCCTTGGACCCTCAAGAAAGCCCTCTTGCCCTCCCTCACACCAACTCACCCTCTCTCCTTCCCCGCCCACTCGCGAGAAGCCCACCCAGGGGGTTGGTTGGGGATAGGGGAGTGGGAGGGGGCGCAGGAGTAACTATAGGGCTGATTAGAGTACGAGAGATGGTGAGTGGGTGGGATTCGACAATCGTTAGCGAATTTCAAATGTTATGAAAGGGAGTGGATGGGGGGGGGCGGAGGAAGTTTAAGGGGGGCGTGAGAAGGGGTGGGGATGGGAGGAGGGGGAGGAAAAACCTTGGGAAAGGAAAGCGATGAGTATTTCGGAATTTCTGTAGTTTTCCCGAGCGATTTTATGCGTCCTTTTCTGTTTTTTTTTTATCATTACGAATGCGCCCCCCCCCTGATTTCTTATTGTGCGGAGAAATCACTCAAGTGGCGCTTTCGGCTCCGGGTGTAATTAAATTTTATAAGGTTCGGAGTTTTATTTTTTTCACTTCCTCCCTTCCATCTCCTCACCCCCCCTTTCTCAATTCCCTGCCCTCTATCCCCCCTTCCCTCCACCCCACCAACATCCACCCCCTTCCAGGTTTTTCCTCCCGACTTATTATTACTTTTTGTTAGACACCCCTAGCCCTCTGCTCCACCCCAAGTTTTTCGGGTAAGATTTTTTTCTCATCCTTTCCCGCTCTTCTTTCCTCCTCCATTAACGGTAGATTCTTTATCGGTAATTATTTGATTAATTCAATTTTCTCCGGGAAATTCGTCCCAATTCGAACCATTGCTGAGTCTTTCCTAGCGAATTTTCGAGGGGAAACATATATCACCTTTCTCCCGCTTACTTGTGAAAATATTTTCCATCACTAATTTAAGTATGGCAAATTAAAATTTCGTCCGTCCATCCCCCATAGAGTCTTCCAAGCTTAAATTTTCTACGTTTGTAGACAGGTTGGTTATATTTATAATCTTAAATTTTCAGTCTAAGTCAGCCCAGTTGTTAAAATTCCTTCAAAAATTTAAAAGCCCAGCTTTTTTTAAGGAATGATATGAACAGCACATGAGCTGTCATTGTTACATGCACTAACATTTTACTTCTTGATGAAATTTATCATTTTATACCTTTATTATCGCTGGATTTTATTTGAACATTATTGTAAGTCACTGATATTCATGATGCGTTTGCAAGATACATATTTAAAGGATGCTTAAAGTTTATCATCCCAGCGAAATCGTGATAGAGGAGAGCTACTTTCCCCTCGCCCTTGATAAATAAAATAAAAGGATCTCATCCTCAAGTCACTTCTCTCCGGCAACAAATTATACATGCCACCCCTGGCGATGGCGTTTGGCGATGGTAACATATCACTAACAGGAAGTGTCTCCATATTTTGGAATTCGGCTCTTTGGTTTAACCTCGCTCGTGAGTCACTGCCACGACTTTGAACAAAAATGAGAAATGGATGAGAAATAAGTTTTTCCCCGTCTCATCTCCAGAATATCGCCATTGATAATCTTCACTCGCCATCGACGAAGAGGGTGCAATGGCGTTCGCTCCTCTTGCTCCATTTGCGATTTCTATCTCGGTCGACATAAAGGCCGCCTCCATTAATCACGTTCACATTTAAATGGGAAGCGGGAACTTTTGACGTGGTGACGACGTGCGTGGGGAGATGGGAAACGAAGCCGAAGCTCTGGAAATCGTGTGTCCATCTCTTGGGGTGACCTCCAGCGAGGGTCGGAACCGACTTCACAACGCAGCTTACTCGAATTCCCGCCGCGGAGGGGATGATGGTGATTTTTTTGGCTTCGGCGAGGGGTATCCAGTTTTTTTTTTTTAACTTTTAATTCTTTTGCGAGAGACGGGTGAGGGGAGGTGGTGGGGGCAGGAGGGCGTGGGTAGAGGCCGCGGGGGCGGAGTGGGTACGCCCTCCTCCACCCCACTTCAAGGGGCGCCGAAGCGGGGGCGCTCGAGTAGTGGGGTGGATGCGAAAACAATGGAATGGCGATAGGTTGGAGCGGGAAGTGGGCGGGGCCCTTGTGAAGAGAAAAAAAAGAGAGAGAAGACGAAAGAATAAGACTGTGGGGGTGGAGGGATGGGGGAAAAAATGAGGGAAAAGAACTCCTCCTTGAAAATTTTATGGAAATGGGGCTCTTTTCTAATTGTTAATCGATGGGAAGCCTTTTAAGGAAGGGATGACGGGGTCGACGGGAGGGCGGATGGGAAAATGGGAATTGGAAAAATTGTATAGATTCGGAATGTAGATAGGGAGAAGGAGACATGGGCGGATCTTGTGATAGAATCGCGATAAAGGTCCATTGATCCACTCCGAGAAGTAGTTTATGATGCTGCCCATCGATCTGAGTTAAAATATTTTCATTCTACAAATGTTTTAGCCACTTAGTCTTAAAAATAGTATTTTTTCTCGTACCATTCCAGACAAAAATAAAACGTTTTCTTATTGTAAACTTAACCATTTAGAGTAACCAGCCCTGTGGGCTGTACGTAGTGATTTCAAGATTTTTTGACGAGGAAAATCTTCCTTATTAATCTCCCACCTCGCGGGCTACGGAGATTTCTGATTTGGGGGTGACTGCAACTCTCCCTGATTTGCGACACGTAAGCGAAGGAGAGGATATTTAAAATCGTGCCAAAACGTTTAATTTTGTAACGAGTTTTTTTCAATAGAAAATGTCTACGTAGAACTGGATCACGAAAAAAAGCTAAGCAAGGAATATTTGCGGGGAAATAAAATGCTGCTGCTTCCCGAGCTTCGGAACTCCCCAGCTGACATCTATTGTTGAAATTATTTTTTCATTACCGTCTGAGTGCACCGCGTTATTGGATTTTCTGCCCACCCGAACGAATTCCATCCGAGCCACACTACGCCAACCCTCCCCTTCCCGCACCCCCCTCCAGCCGCCACATTCCCAGCACCACGCTCCTTAAATCCCTTCGTCCTAAAGGAGGAGTGGCGAAAGAAAAGCTTTTTAATCCCTCGGCCCGCGTTCCTGCCCCACCGCGATCACAAGGCAGTCGAGTGGGGGGACGCAGTCCCCCTACAGAGCCGCGTGTCTCAAAGCAGTCTCCGGAGGAGAGAGGGAAAGGCTGATCAAGGCCTCCTCCCACGCTTCTCTTCAACGAAAGTGCGTCGAGAGTGCATGTTTTCGCGCCGCGTAGCCCTCGATGGCTGGTCTTGAGATACGTTCTCCGAATCAAGGCACACCGTAAAGAGAGTGTTTCTCCGCGACAGAATCCTGCTTCCTCCTCCTCCGTCGTTTCAAATCCCCATCCCATTTTTCTTTCTTCATTCCCTGACCTGTTCATCAACCCTTCTTAAACTTGAATCATTTTTTCCCTCAAACAGCCATTCCGAAAGCGTACTCTCATTTTCTAGCACGAAACTTCTGGCAAAAATAAGAGATTTCACTCCCTCCAAGTATGGTAACACGTTGTTAAATTAACTCAATACATGGTTTGACCTTCACCGACATTGTAGCAATCGAGGAACTTTCCTCACCGCTAGAGTGACTGCGTGCGATTACAAAAGGAAGTTAAAGCTTAGTTAGTGATGAAATTTCTTAGCAGCTTTCCACTTCATTTGCCCAGATACAACTTTATTTAAACCTTATTTTCCAAAAGTGACGTTGATGATTTTATATCAACTTAGACATAAACGAAATGTGTGCAGAAATATGTTTTCTCACTCACGTCGGTTTATTACATGATTACAGAAAACTGGGAATGACGTGCAAATTGAAAGATGTCATGCTCGAGTAAAAATTATGTAGCTTTAAGTTATGATTTTGGATAAATAAAAAAAGGAAAACTGTTTTATTCCACCAATTTATTTCATGGTACTGCTAGTTTCGACGCAGCGGCGTCATCTCCAGGTACCTGACGATGACACCGCTGCGTCGAAACTAGTAGTACCGTGAAATAAATTGGTGGAATACAACAAAGTTGTCTTAATCATTTAATTTTAAAGAACTTCCCCAAAGTTGAGCCTGAAACCATTGAGATTATCTGATTCGGATATTGGATGACGAAAAACTACTGTTTAGCCCGTGTGCCATCATATCAGATGACCGATTAGTTTTGATGAAACTGTGGTTTCGGATATTTTTTTCTCCTATTATGAGTCGTCGCCAATTTTAACAAATAGGACAGAGATGCTGGAGGGTTAAGAGATGGGAAGGATGCGGTATGGGAGATACGCGGACGACCACTGTTCCCGAAGAGGAGGAGGCTGTTGCCCTCTCTCTCACAAGTTCTCACGATCCGTGGACCGACGTGAAGAGGGGCAGCATCTTCCATCTCACTCCCCCTTCCACGCTCCCGAAGCAACCCTCCCCCACCTCCCCCTGTCTCTCTTGCTGACCATCCCCCCTCCCTCTCACCAACAACCTCCTCCTCCTCCCCTCTCCACCTCCAAGAGTACATTGTACGCCTCCCCCTCCCCCAGGTCCTCCCCTCCATCCCTTCCCGTCCTTCTCTTTCCCCTCCGCTCCTTCCCTCCACACGTCCCTTGTCCTCCGACCCCCATCGACTCTAGTTTAAAAAATAACGGTCGGTTAAAGAAATAGAAGAAACGTTTCCCCCCTGACCCTTAGCATCTCACGAGGCTACCACAATGAGTGCGAGCAGAAATCGAAAGGGCAAATATTACTGCGACCCTTGACCGGAATCATCAGATCCAGCGTTCCGATGTCGTTGGAAAACTGTTCAGAACGAGAATCCAGTTCGTCTGTCCAAAACGGGGAGGGGTGAATTTTCTATCACTTGATTTTCTTATTAGTGAAAAGGATCATATGCCATTCTCTTCCACTTTTTTGTCCTTGAATTGATAGTACGTGAGTATTGTTACTGATTCTTTCAATGAGTCATCTTTAATGCCTCTATTGAAATTTGCCGGGTACGATCAAGATCTTGATGCTGGATTGCGCCCGAGAATTCTGATACAAGAACGGAAAACTCGGAGAAGATCTAATTCAATCTCAGAAAACCGAAGAGTTCTCGATGGCTCCTTCTGTTGTTCGCTGCGCCACTGCGGTGAATGTTAGTTTGTTATCCTTGAACTTCTCATTTCAAAGACGAAATGTAATTGCTTATCACTCAACATCGGTATTGTCTTTCTCAAGGATCGAGTCGCCCACGCTCACCGATTCCTAGAGTCGCTGGGATAGGATCCCGTGCCCCGCACCTGTCTACTCCCCGATGCGAGGTACATAGAACCTATAGAAATCTAACCAACCGTCTCGGGACTGCCCACCGTTGCAGTGTTATGTAGAGGCGGATATCTCGCGTCCGTCGAAGAATCAAACTGCTCCACGGAACCGAATTCTTTCGAAATAAGTGAGAATCTTTCATCCTGCCATCATGATGAGTTAAAAGGCGCAAAATCTTACCTCAGTAAATGAAAAAAGTAAAACAAATACCCGGGTTTTCAGCCAATGAATTGAGACACGGTTCTGATCGATAGAGAGTATGCTGATCGAAGGTTTGTGTACAACGGGAAATAATTATGTATCCGGAAAGTGTTTTAGGGATAAACTGGTGAAAAATAAATATTCATTCCCATCCAAGATGCAACGGAACTTTTCAAAAGCGTTAAATTTGATTGATCTAAGCTTAGTAGTACGGTTAGGTTTACCATAAAAAACATGAGTTCCTTCAATGTGCTTTGTGGAGGCGCAGTTTAAGGCGCACGTGGGTATTAGGTTGGAATGTTTTTGCTCTCTCGGAATCGGCTTATTAGCATGTTACGGTGGCGTCAAGCTGTTGACCAAATGTATGCCTGTGTGTGTGTGTTGTCGCGCGCCTTCTGCTCCTTTATCCTCCCGAGGCGCGGTGACTGGGGCAGCGAATGCACTTGACAGCTATTTCTCTCCTTCTCCGTGGCGTGTCTCACACGCGGGCGTTTTGCGGAATAATAGCGTTCGATTGTTTGGCGACCCCCAACCACCCCGTAGCCTCTCCCCCGTCGAAAGGACTCGTATAAAGCACGTCGCGGGGTGATAAGAGGGGGTGGGAGGGAGGCCACCGACCCACCCACCTCTCCCTCCCCAACCTCTCCTCCTCTCCCCTTCCCCACCCATCTGTCCCGCATTTCGCACTGCGATGCTCAATCCTCTCGCTTCGTGCGTCGTCGTCAAGTGGCCCAGAGCGAGAGAGAAAGAAGTGACTGCATTGTTGTGACCGCACATCCTCGTCCCCACTGACTGAGCGCATGAACAGCGACGAGAATCAGACATCTCTTCCATGATAAAGGAAGAGAGTCCACCATCAAGCACTTATTTCGTCTGAGAAGTACGCACAACAGATTCTTTGTTTGCTCTCTCATTTATGTACTACTATCTGCTTGGAAGTTAGAGCGTCAAAAATCCACTCTCATTCAATTTAATATTAAGATCTCAGCCGTTGGCTTTAAAAAAAATAACTTCACTGACTGATTCATTAACTGTTACTGGAGGAAATGTGGGCCTATAATGCTTTTATGCGTCTTACGCGGGTTACATTAGAGAATTGAGGTCGTAATAAGTTCTTTGTTGCCTATCAAATCATTCGAAACTTGAAATTCAATTCCGAGTGCCTTTCCGAATTTCTTTCAACGGATCTATCGCCGGACAAAATGATATTGTGTTCCTCGATGGTCGAGAGCTTTGTCCCACCGGAGATAGGTGTGAGATAAGGAAAGCAGGGATGTCAGCCGTCGAATGAATGCGAATAGTACGGGTAAAATTGTTTATATTTTTAATATAATACAGAAACATTCTCCGAATCTCAACCTTCATCGAATGCTGAACTTTATGCCATTTAGCTTGAAAAAATACGAAGGATGGGTCTACTTTCATCCTGTGCACTTCAGTTCAGTGAGGAAAACTGCATTTCAGTTGAAAAGTCACCATCCATCAGTATTCGAGTTGTCCATTCACTTCTCATCCTCCGACGCGTGTCCCCATTTCTGAACTTTTTCGAAGCGACTCGTTGGTTTTCGCCCGTGTGGACTGACACTCGATGGAGAGGTTGATTTCATTGAGAGCACCACACGGATTCCGTTAAGGCAATTTCGCCGCTCTTCCTTTTTTTTTGTTTGCTCGCGAATTCGAACGGAGAGCGTTTCGCATCATTAGGGCGGAGGCGGAAGGGAGATGAATGACGTGCCGCGTACGTCACTCTCGCGAGCCAACCGGCCCTGCCCTTCGTCCCACCGGCCTGCCGCCCCTTCCCCCCCCCCCTTCTACACCACCGCCCGTACGTGAGTATTCCAGCACTCGTAAGCGATTCTTACTTCTTCTTCTCCTCGTATATACTCGCACTCTCTCTCTCCTTCTCTCCATCCCTCTTCCACCCTCTCTCCCTCCCACTCCCTTCCCTTCCCCCCCTGCTCTCCTCCCCTCTCCTTCCCCGCGTGTTTCCCTCCTACGCTCTCTCGTCCCGTAGTTGTGCCTCGTTCTCCGAGCCGAGGGCCGTGTCCACCTGCCCGGCCTCCTCTCTCCGCCTCTCTCCTCACTCTTCCACATCGGCCGCCTATAATCCCCACCTCGATTCCGTCCTCTTCCTCGATGCGGCCGGCTCTTCCTTCTCGGCCCGAATCTCCACCGAAAGGGAACGTGGCCCGGGACGCCTCTGGGATGCGCTGAGCGGGCGCTCTGACACTCCGTTCTCGGTGGACACGGGCGGTGGCTGGGGGAGGAGGATTTTTATAGTCCCGTGCGAAGGGCATCCGCCGCCCCGCCAACATCCTCCCCCCTCAAATCCCTCGCCCCCTCCTACCTCGCCCTCTCCCCCACCTCCCTCCTCGTTGCACCCTCTCGGCGATACCCCCGAAAAAATCGTGGCCACGTGCCTCGTGTGTTCTCAGTGAACTCGTGACTCGTGTTTTTTTTTGTGTGCAAGTCGGAATCCAGTCGGGAGGAATCTGTTTTTTTTTGCTTTCTTCACGCCTTCCATCCTCCCTACACACTTCACAAAGACAGACAGACCACCCCCGGTCGGCTGGACCGCGGCGTCAGGCGTCTGAAGGGCTGCAATGGACGATGGTGAGGTGAGTCTTTGAGCACTGCCTTGAGGCCCCCTTTCTCGCTCTCCTGGTCAAATAGGCGACCCTGAGCGATCCGCGAATCGTAATGTCCGTAATCGTAATCGGAAATTTATGTTAGCTTCACCCAATGGCGCTGCTTGTGCGTTTAATGAGCCACCGATCTCGTCTGATAAAAAATTAAAAGTAACACGAGTCCAAGAGAACATCAGTGGTTTACTTTTAAGCCTATTGCTGATTTAATGAAGTCTATTACCTTTTTCATGTGATTATAATGATTAACTTCCAAAATCCATATCCTTTTCTTGAAGTAATGGTTAAGTTTCGCAAGTTCCGTAGTTAGTAGTAAATTCATCGTTCGAAAAATCCGACCCTCAGTCTACTGACTCCTTATACTTATTCTCAACCGTTGCGTCCTTGGTGCCCCACACCTTCGACCTTGACTTCGACCCAGAGCAGATGCTTTTTACTCTGAGTAACTAGTGACTTGTTATATCGGAATATTTTCATTTTTTACTGGGCCTTAGAGAGCAAAGATTATGTTATTACTACATTTTATCTCATTTATATTTTTAATAAGGAAATTTACACCTTGATAACGCGGTCTTACACCAGTTCAGTAAATTAGAGCAAATAGAGTTTGTACAATTGGTATTTGTGATTATGGACATTTAATATCCCGAAATATTTTAAAGAAAATTATCTTCTTGTGATCAACTGCTGCATAGTTGTCGATAATACGTGGAGTTCACCACTACCGAGTTGTACCAATGCATCTTTCCCTCTTTCTCAGTCATCAGGTCCATGATGGGAATATTTTCATTTGACGTTCCATGCTCTGCGTTTCCCATTCCTTTCGAAGCGTCTTACCGAACACTCCATGGACTCGAGGTGCATGAAGTCACCACTAAGCACTTAAATCTGGTGGATTAATGTCGAAGTAGCATTTGAAGCCGTCGATGCGTGGAAGACACAATAACAGTTACCTCCTCATATCCTCCCACTTGTGGCGTCCCACGAAGTGTGCATGACGAGTTTGAGCGTTCCTCGCGTTCACATTGGTTCGTGGTTTTAGTAAAGGAGGAAGAAGGCGAGAGAGGTAGAAATCATTCCCCCTTCCTAAATCTCCAATGCCCTTTGCTCCCTCGATGTCTATGATTTTTTTTATCCGTAGTTAATTCCTAAATATTGGTCCTTATTCTTATCAACCAATTTATACAGAGGAGCCCTTGGCAAGATCCAAGAAAAGGAACGCGTTCAGGAACATTTCTGAGATAAAAAGTCTTATACTTCTTCGCGCGGTATAATTCATTATATTAGACCTAGCTTACTATATTATTTGAGATAATTAATCTAAAAAATTTCCCTTGATGACTGATTAAAATGTACTTATTAAATTACCTCTGCAATATTTCAACATCGATTCTAAATGTTGGCATCCGTGTCTATCATTACTTATTTTGTATCCAGTCGACCATGAAAAATGTTTTCATTAAATGCACAGTTCAAAGTTATCAATTTCCTGGGTCTTAAGGCCGTTTTACACGGCGAATGATCTTTCACATGGTCATTCGAGCATTAATTCGCGAATTAATTTCGATGATGACCTGAAAAGTTCCCGTTTTATACGGCGAATTAATTCAGTGAATTTTCTGCGCAGACTGAATGCGCAGTGGTAGATCTATCGATTGTATAAATATATATATTTCGGGTGATTTCCGACCAACATAGCTGTTTCGATAGACGGAGCAGACGAAGTTTTGTTTAGATGGTTTAGATCATGAATATTATAGATACTTGGATAGTCGCTTACATTATTAATAGGTTTATATATTCGCTTAAATTATTCACTTAAGCACTGAGTAACTGCAAAGTTTAGTGAATGACGTTATGCTATAGAAGATGGACCGTTATGAGACAATTTTAGCGACTACTGCTGCAGTGTTTAATTAAGGCAGTTTTACACGATGAAAGATTTTGTACAATTTTTTTTGTTTTTGATTCAATATCAAAACAACCAAGATGGACGTAGTGCGCTCGTATCATGCGATCATTCATGGGATCATGCGATCAAAAGTAGAACATATTCTAATTTTGATCGCATGATCATGTGCATGGCGAAGAATTCGCCGAATTTTCCGTATTACACGAGGCATTAGCGTCATGCGCATGATCATTTGAATGATCATTCGCAAGATCATTCGCCGTGTTAAACGGCATTTATAGCTCGCTCTTTCATTACTTAGCCATTTCCTTTACGTGGGCACGAGTAAGCGACCCAAATTAAGCAGCGTCTAACTTCAACAGTTAATACGTCGACGTCATGCTAAAATCAATAGCTGGAAAGTCGTTTTCAGAGTCGAGTGTGAAAAAGTCGTTTATGACACATTTTCTAATGCACGAGTAGTACCAAAACATTCACGATAAGAGGGTTTTCTTCGCTCGCGTTTCTCAGTCGCCTTACGAAGTCCGCGGAGCTCAGTCCAGTGTCGTTGGCGGTTTTTGAACCTCTCTTCTGCCGGTGCCGAGTCTCACGCGCCGATCCCACTCTCTTGGCGGAATCCATTTTCCCATCTAACCTTCCCAAACTAAGACCACACCACATAAACCACAGTCTAGGAGTCTGTTTAGACCACTCTTTTTATGATCAATGAATATTTCACTTCACGAGAAACCTTCCGCTGATAGCATTGCTTCTGCGTATTGCCCACTGCTTTTGCGAAGTTGCCATTTCAATTGTTTGTAGAAAAAGTATCAGAACCAACGTTTACGATCATTTAGGAGCATGAGAGAAAAGTTTTTAAAACAATGTGGTAGCAAATGTTTCAGTGGAACAAACGTATTTGGAAGTTACCCAAGTCAAATGTTTTCCTTTATCACTGCGTGGTTTTTTTCCACGTCTAAAGCTAAACAGAATTTAAAAGAAAGTTAATGCATCGAAGGGGGTTCGTGCTTCCGAGTTTTTCAACATAGCCATAATTCTGTGAAAAAAGATAGCAAGCGTCGATAGTAGTGTTCCGTCTCGTTTACCGTCTCCACCGGTAAGGCAGAAAAAAACAAGATAACGAAAATGCATGTGTGGATAATACAAGAATGGTGGTGTAGTAGATGAATTCCTAGAATGTGGCCGCGGAAATTAAAGAATTCGTTCGCCGCTCGGAGCAACCGACGACATGCGTCTCAGTCGCGTTGCGGTGGAGTCGAGCGAGCCGTTATTACGAGAAAGTGGCGCCTTTCATCGCTAGTGGGCCCAAGGGCATGCGAGACCCTTTGGAGGCAAAGTTGTTGGGTGAAATTGGGCACGGTGCTATGAATTCCGACCCTTTAAGAGTTTTAGGGAATGTATTTGAACCCTCACCTCAAACACGCTGACGCCATAAATCGACTCCCCGGCTTTTTGTAAGTTTTTTTTATCAAATAACTGTCTCGGTGTGTGGCCTGACATTTACAATTTTCAGCATCAAGCGCTGCACTAAAAGAATGCTCTCGCTTTCATATGCTCTTCAGAACGTGATGTGATTAAATGTTCGTTATTTACTCTCAAAACATTTAACTGATAAATAAAGTTTTAGAATTAGGATGTACTGTTACTTTTATTGTTGAATAACACCGCTATCTTTAGTTTGATTACTACATATATGAAATCCATTGTGTATTGATGAAACTACTTGGGAGAATGCAAGATGATGATGACATTCAAAGGCAGTATGTCAGAACGAACACTAATCTCAGAGAGATTCAAGCGTTATTATCTTAATAAATATTTCAATCAGCAATTTCCCTCACTTAAATGGCCAATCCCGAGGGTAAAATCACCCCCAATGCACCATAAAAAAGGGAATGAGTTATGATGAGAATTATTTTAAAATACCATCAGAGGAATCCATTCTGATGAAAATCCTTCGCATAGACTGGATGTCCGAGTACTTGCAGCTCAGCAATTTTGCGACGCATTTTCTCACATCCATCGCTAAGGATTTAATTCATCGCCACCGCTTCCTTTTTCAGTTAGCTAACCCTGAAATATAAGCGGCAATTACCTTCCCTAGGAACATATCCCACCCCTTCCCCCTGGGCACCCCTCCAATGCCTCCTCCTCCTCCGCCCCCACAACTCCTGCTTCGAAGCACTAGACGGGAGTGTTTAGCCGCATCGCTAGGGAAGAAGTGCCGTGTGGGATGGGCATCAGTCTCTCCGAAGATGGGCACGGGATGAAAGTTAGTAAATGGCTCTATTCCGGAATGGGGAGGGGCTTTTGTGGACTGTGGGAAAACTCCGAGCCGGGAAGTGAGACTCGGAACTGGAACCCTTCTCGCCGGGGTCCCCTTCCCTTTCTTCCCCTGACTCATTCTCGAGGGAGTGTGCTTTTTCAGAGGGAGATAGATGCCTGGGAAATATCCGAAGGAAATCGATGAGCATCGCTTCATCCCCCGCACGACAGAAGGGCGGCTGCTATCGGTCGAAGACGGTAGTATCGCCACTCTTCACGCGGAGCTGGGGATAGCGCCCTTCCCGACCACCGCCACCCGTGGACGGAAGCGAGAACGTGGACGGCGCTATTCCCCGCTTCCCGGGGAGCCCAACGTAAATCGCTTCGCCTTCCTCTTCTTGCGCGCGTTCAATCCGAGGGCGAGGGGGAATGATTAGGGGGAGGGTGTCGGGAGGAAGGTGAGGAGGCTGTTGGAATTCCGCGGGGCATTGCTCCGTCGCAAGAAGACTGCAGGAGATTTATTTAGCCACGTCTCTATCGCATTCTCTCGGACGCTTAAAGCGGCCGCCGGCTCATGGAGGAGCGAGAGTCTCATCTAACCCTCCGATGGCCCTCCGTTTGATTTTTAATCCTTTATTCTCAAGTCTTATCGAATCTGCTTCTGTAGCCTCACCTAACTCTCCCAGGGACGGCATTTCTGCCTGACCCTAGAGACTTCTTGGGATTGATTCATGCTTTGACAGCTACTCGTGAGAATTAAATATATTTTATGCGATTAGATATTATACAATGTCGAACTTTTCAATATTAGTTTTCCAAGGTAATATTAAATGCTTCTTGATACATATGTAAGTGTCAAGAAGCAAAAAGAAGAAAGTTTTTACAGTGATTTTTGTATTTATATCTTTATTTCAAAGTTGAAGTCGTAGATAACGCAGAAACCTGTGAGATTGGGTTAAAAGCATTATTTCTGGTTTATAAATGAAACCAGTTTGAAGAAGCAAAGGCAGTTTTGCATGGCAAAGATGACTGCCGGCCGGCGGTCTGACTTCAAGACTAAATATTGGATCTGTTATTTTTTCTCAATGGCTCAAAAAATACGCCTATTTTCGCATATTTCATGTCATCCCATTTAAATTTAATCTTGAATCAGAATACGCAGATTAATGATATAAACATTTTGTAAATTCTTGTTGAAGAATGTTTTTTGTAAATTTAATACTAAACTATTCCTACCTCACAAAAAGTTGTACAACTTGAAAAGTATTATTTGTAGAGTTGCCTTTTAATACTTGAGAATTTTTAACCAAGTCTCAAGACGAAAACTTTCGAGGGAGCATGAAAACCGTGGGGGACTGTAAAAGAAAACATTTTTTTTCCTGGTTCTTGGTCGCAGGCGTTTAGAATCAGCGAACACCCGTCACGTTTGTGGTCTTCATCGGAAAACAAACTGACACACATCTAAGGGGGAGTTTAGGCGGATGGGGATGGCGGGACGATGCACCAGAGGGGCACGGCTGTTGGGTTTAGAATCTCATGATTGGAAGCCGGCGCGAGACTCGTTTCCCGTCTATCGAAGGAGAGCCATCGATGCAGAAGAACCCTGTGGCGGGGCTAGCCGTCCGCCGCCTTTCGCGTTTCATTTGATATTCAGCCTCCGTCACCTTATTATGCCCCCCCCCCCAAATCCCCCCCACCCACCCCTCAACCCCCTCCTTCAGACTCGGCGACATTCGCAAAAGAGTCGCGATGGAAGCGGCTATAAATCAGCGGCGACGATGGTCGGGGGGAACGCGCGGACCATCGAATGCTCACTGAGTGGCCGTCCATCACTTTTGACGAGTGATTTGAGGCTCGGAGGGAAGATGATCTCTCACCTGCGTCTCTCTCCGTCGATATTCCCCTCCTCCCCCCCGCTCCCCCCCGCCACAGTCCATCTCCTCCTTACCGGCACTCGATCTTTGCATACGCATCGCCAGGTGCGCGGGCCCCCGCCAAGATCACGAAGCATAGGCAGGATAGCTGATCGGCATGCGCGGTTTGTGTTGCATTGTGGGTCTTCTAGAGGGGGTTGACTAGAGGTTTCCTGTTTTAGCCGTCACCTCACTGAAGCAGCTCATGCTAAAAAAACGACTTTATATATTAATCATCACTCCGAGGTGGATGTGATCATCAATTTACATCAGTCAGAGTCAAGTCACATCCATTGCAGCAACCATCTCGACCTCGCATCTGGTGATTGGCGAAATTATTACTTTTCCATCCTGTCCATTTGAGATTTCAATTAATGTTAATCCATTAACATGCGATTGTTTATTCCTTAGATAACCATTTGTTCCGCGTAAACGGGAAGTAACAAAATAAATAGATATTACCGCCTAAAAATTCAGTTAATTTAAAAAATAGCGAGAGTTAAGACTCACCGGAATCAGTTTCTTGTGAGTACAATTGGCTACCAAAATATTTTTACCCTCAAACCCTATAAATATTCGCGATCATTTATTGGGGATAAACATTCTCGATTCATGACGATTTCGCAATAAGTATTAAAAACTGTTTTTCCTCAAGACGAAGTTAAGAGTCGTTACTTTTCCCAAAGTGTATTTTAGCTTTGTAGAAGTGAATCCATAAGGAAGGATTCGACCACCCGCATGCCACAACCTATGGGAGAGTCATGTTTCCCGTCGCCGTGACTCATAGTCAGTCACTGCCGTCGTTAAAACACCCATCTCCGAGCCCCTCAGACTCCTCTTCCTCAAATCCAGCTCTCTTAACAGTTCCCTTCTTAACCAATCCTAACCCCAATTAAACCGCAGTGCCTTCCGCATATCTCCTGCCAGCTCTCATCTCCCGCTTTGATATCGTGTCCTCAACTGCCTTGTCCTCAAAAACCTGTCTTGCATTCCAAAACTGTATTTATTATCTTTCAGTCATTGGAACGGTACCAGGCCTTCAGGGACTTTTTTATTCAGTTCATTGTAGTTATGAAGTTTTTTGTAGCATTTTTTATTCAGCTCACGGTAGCTCAATGACTCTTTTTCAGCTCATTGTAGTAGTGTGCGATTTTTGGAATAATTTATGTGAATTAGTGGCTTCCCTCGTACAAAAGCGCTGCATCATCTCCTATACAGAACAATTTTTATATTTATGATACTTATGATCGTGGATTAAAATATATTGTAGTTTAATTCTACCAGCATTCATCAAAGCATTTTAAACCATTCAAAGGCCTGATTGTAAGGTAATTTATAATATATGGTAATTAATTTAAAAGGGTATCTGAATCTCAGAGGGTTATATACTCTCTTGTAATATGCTGTAGTATTCGGAAATGTCGTTCATCCATCGTTGTAGAAGTATGTTGGAGGTGAATTGACCGCTCTTGAATTTCTAAATTATAAGATAAACAAAGACAACTCTCGAACTTTTTAATAACCTGATTTCGACCTGACCTTTCGTATAGTATTTTAGCGTCAGCAGAATGTTGTCTATTTATCAGATATCTATATCAATTCTGACATTGGCTAAAAGGTCGTGAGAATGAAAAAATGCAAACTGAAGGAGAAAGAGTAAACATCTTGCCGGGGAGACAGAATAAAGAGGGAGAATATGGAAAAATTTCTAACTACTAGATTTCGTCAAAAAACTATAAATGCGTAGTTTGTATGTTTTCTCATCTATTTGTAAAAATTAATCTAATACTCACCTCAGTAAGTTTTACAGAATAAAAAAAACTGTTGTGAAGGCGTTTTAGCAGCCTGACGTGAAAAAATGAGTCAAGTTAGCGACTTATGTAGGAATATTTATTTAGTTACTGAGAATATTTGCTATATAATGCTATATTTTTGTGCCATTTATAATACAATATTCACTCCATTCTTCTTACAGACGCTGAAATTTAAAGAAATAAAATTCGAATATGGTCTCCATTATAACTAGGGGAATATCTCGCTCAAACTACCTTAAAAGGCCTCTCCTTGATGGAGAATTGTCTAGAACACGGTAGACAGACTCCGAGATTGCCCCCCCCCTTCCTTAGCGTCAATAATCGCGCCCTCGCGTCCGCCCTCCCGCACCAACCCCCTTCGGAGAGTGGTGGCCTCCTCGGAAGGGCGCGCTCCCTGCCTGATTTCCATCTTCTCAAATACCCCCCCGCTACACCCGCATCGCCCCCCGATCCCCTCCCCCCTCCCATGGCATCCTCCAGTCCAACCGGTTCGGCTTCGAATCCCGCCCGAGGCGAGCACGTCTTCTTCCCCGTCCTTCATCCTCCCTACCCGACCTCTCCCTCTCCCCGACCGCCTCTCATTGCTATTCACGGGCATCTCTGCATGTCGCACTCCGTCCGATACAACGCGGAATGTATGCGTCTCTCGCCGTCTCTCCCCTCTTATCGACAGCAATCAAACCTCAACGGTGACACACGCACGTCCCGTCGACTCAGCCGCGGTCAGAGAGGGAACCCCGAGCCGCAGAGCGACTTAAATGCGTTCCAAGCCCGAGACGGAAAGAGAGTCTTCGCTGGTGGGAACGCGCCGCTTTAAACGTTCCGAGAAGGGCCGCCCTTTCCTCTTACCCTCCCCTTGGCGCTCATTACGAATCTCATTGTTTCCCTTGATGTCCCTTGCCGTGCTGCTCTCCGGGTCACACGAGCGTAAATTGAATTCAGTCGACGATTTTTTCATGGATTAACTCGGCTTTGGGACAGCTCCTGCTGCGTGCGAAAAAGACATTGAAGACGTCACAGTCTCTGGACACTTGATTTGTTAGAATAAATTGATTAGAATGAGCTCTTCACTACGAATGATTATTCAGACAATCTCCATGTCCTCCGTTTATCATTGTAATTAGAATCCATAGCTCAGAGTATTAAAATGATTAAATGGGATGAGAAAAACCATAAACCGCGGTAGAAATTTCGGGGTGTAGCGCATCTAACAAGTAATCTTCAGCTACTGTTAAATATTTATGTTAGATCGAGGGTTTGCTAATTCACGCGATTGCATCTAGAAGCTTCTCTAATTTCTTACAGTAAACTCTTTACAAAAGCTTCATTCAAGAATTCACTCTCGCATACTAGTCATGTAGTTTCTCCCGAGATGTATGATTTTGAAGTCAAGTCACCATAAATTGTTAAAATATTTTTAAGTCTTGATACATTTTAATGATGCGTCAACATGTTTTAAATAGAAGTTCCACAAAGTACACCCAGTGTTAAATACCTGGGACAAGTAAAATGAGACGTGGGAATAAATATCGAAATGAAAAACAATCAGCTTTAAATGAGATTGAATAGATGGATTCAGCTTAATAATCGATGAGTGATTAAAGATGATGATTGCAGCCGATTCATCCTTTGGAAAAATAAAATACTGTATACCACTCCAACCGTTCGGGAGATTAAAAAAAATATTTTACGACGTTTAGAATTCCATCTTGCGCGCGGAATTATTCGCGCTGCCCGCTCTTCGCATTCCCGGCGTCTACATGGGGGGCGGTCCCCCCCCCCCCCCCCCCTAAGGATAGGAGAGAAGGGAGGCCTTCATGTAGATGGAGCGGGGGGAGGAGGGGGAGAGACCCTTTTATTTGACGGATCCCTCTGGGCGGCGATCATAACCTGCCCTGGCCTTGGAATAAAAAAGTTTTGTTTACGTCATCGCGGCATTGTACTTGTATAAGCGTCCACCTCCCAGCAACGCCGCCCACCGAGCAACCCTCCCGCGATGCGAAACAGGTACTCGCCCAAGGAGATGCAAGGGGGATGGATGATGGTGCGGGCCCGTGGTTGTGGTGGTTAGTGGCGAAGCCGTGCTTTTCAAAGGCTTTGGCCGCCACGCCCCCATCCACGGCCCCCCAGCCTCCACCCACCCTCCACCCACCCTCCACCCCCCTCATCCCTCCCCGCATTCCTTCTTCCACCCCCGCCTCCTCCCTCTCCCGCGAGGAAGAAGAGTGCATCATCTCGCGGCGGCGGCTGCAGCGTTGCAACCTCGGTACTGCAACCTCCGCGCGGTCGTGCGTCTGCCGAGTCGCTTAGCAACGCCGCTGCCCCAACCGGCCAGGCCGGAACCAAGGTCGGGATCTCGCCGAGGCAGCCTCGCTCTCGGCCCGCGCGTCCTTCTCCCGCCGCCGCCGGGGAGATAAGGCGACAGCGGCGGCTCCCGGTCCACCCGCCCGGCCACGAGAGGGCCCACCCCTTCTGGGAGGGACGTCGCCGCACCTCAGCCACCCAACCTGCTGGACCCCACCGCGGGAGTCATGCGCTCCTCCCACCCCCTTCTTGCCAGACCACCCTTCTTCCCTTCCAGAGCACCCCTCCGCAGACATTAATGTCGAACTGGCGCGATGCACGGACTCGATCTGATAGGAAATTATGCAGCACCGTATCCTCGCTAGGCGTCCGCGAAAACATGGTCGATTCCGTCTCCACCTTATGTGTCCCTGGACTCAATGTGAAGTCCGACGCCACGCGAGAAGAGGCGTCCACTTCAGTTTGAAAGTGGCGCCTAAAAGGATCCTCAACTGCTTCATTCTTCCCACGATAAACTTACCATGTGTCAAATATTCTTCGCCATTGGGAACGATTAGCCAATGTTTTACCCTCGGGTAACGTTAAGTGAAATAATGCTTTAAGTAAAAATATACCTAGTTTAATTTTCGACAGGACTACAGGTAATTCTCGTCTTTTGTACTTTCATTAATAACGAACATTGCCTTGGAACCTTTTTTTATTAGTTCAACTGTTTAAGTGCCAGTTTGCAGAAATTGTTTTGCTTCCCTATTCACGTTATCGACTACTACTATGTCCATTTCAAAAGTTCAATATCACCTGGCTTAAATGAGCAGTGTCCTGAAATTCCTAGGATATTACAATTTTTCAAGCATTTTCTGTGTTTTTTATAAATATTGAGATTGAGTTATTTGATTTCATTATATCCCTGGATGATTTATTTTTTCCAACCACGTTGCAGACAGCCATGGTCATTTAGAAAAATCACATTCGTAGTGTTTATTTCTGAATGAAAAGATTTGATAGCGAATGGATAAAATAATATAAATTTTCCTTTTTTGCGAACAGCAAGCATTCTTGAGCTTTTACTTCTAACGAAATTTACGGTATAGTTTTAAGATTGGCGACGTTGAATATGAAGAGCAAAAACATCATGGATAATTCAGATGGCTTTTTGAACAGCGGTCGTGAAATATTGAGTTCCTTCGCAGCATTCTTTTAATTGTTGGCGTTCTATGTAAAAAGTTTCTTCCATCAGCAGTTACAATATTTTTTGGACAAATGGAATTTAATTAAATTTTACTAAATCATTGTTTCAGTTCCGAGCCTCAAATTGGTAGACCTAATAGGTAGGAAATTACCTGACATGAAACGTGCAGAATTTTGATATAAACATTTTTTCAAGGGCATTTCAATTACTTGCTCAACGTTTTCGTTGATTTCTTTTTACTAAATTCCACCACCTTAATTTTATGCAAGGAGAAGATTATTTCTATCATAAATGAGATACCCGTGAGGTGAGGACTAATGTTCATAATATACTTATGGCATAACGACACATTTTTAGTGGATTTTTATGATGCTGGAATTGATATTCATTTGTTAAAGTGGAACTGTTTCTCTCCACCATGAGGAAAATTAGCCATCATATATTTCTAATGGCGAAAAATAAACCAAAAGAATATGGGATCCTCAATCTCTCGTAGCATATGAATACTGAGAGCCGTTTAAGTAGGTAACAAATTTCTAAATGTGACTCAGATTGGAGTAGAGTGCAGTCATGGTCGCATATTACAATATAGATACTTTTATCGCCATTAGTTATACTAATTCAGTTATTCCCCTGTTATAACATATACCACATTTTACATTTTCCTTTTCTCCACTTGGATTAATTTGAATATTTGGCTGGATGATCCGGATGGCCTTGGATAAGCATTTCCTCAGAAATGTCGCTTCTCTTCTGAAACATAAGGTGAATAGTGATTGGTGGCGTATGTGTTAGATGCATGGTTTGGAGAAAAGTGCGGGCCTCAGCTTAGTACACACCCTAGCCTTTAAGTTAGTTGAGTAGCGAGTAATTTAGTAGCTCTACTAAACGAGAAAACAGCAAGTGGGGAAATGCATCTTCATACACGGTATAGTTGGTCTTTGAGTGTCTACTGCTAAAAATGATACAGAGATTGCGCGGAAGGGTAAAGAGCAACTTAACCCTTCTAAAGAGACATGTCGTCATGTCCAGCGGCAAGGTAGTGGTTATTGAAGTGGGGTGTGGGATACTACTCGACCCACTGTTATTATTTTTTGGCTAAATTGAGGCCACGAAATCATTTTGATAGCCTACTCGACTAAATAGTTTTGTCCGGAAAACATTTTATGGCTAAATTACTCGATGCTCGACTAGATTACTGGCCTAGTGTGTACCAGACTTTCAAGAGCTGAGGATAGTCGAGGGAGAAGCGAAGTCGCTTTGAGTGGGGTAGTGCCCGGCGCGGCGAGGTGAGTTGCTCCTCTCATTCGGAGCCCACCTTCGGTCCGCGGACGCTGAGAGTGTTCGGTCCCCAGGGGGGTAGGGGAGGGAATGAAAGATACACGCGGACCCGCGCCGTGCGCATGCGCCGGCCGGCGCCACGTTGACGCCGACCACCCCACCCCTTCGTCTCCCACCACCTCCTCCCTCCTTATACTCCCACTCCCCCTAATCGCGTGGTGCCCTAGAAAACGCATCCACCAATTGCATAGGGAGGTGGCGATTGGCTGAAGGGTCGGACGCGTCACCGGCGGAGGAGGAGGAGGAGGTGAGCCTACCTCTCCCCACCTCCCCCTATCCCCCAAGATAAGAGGACGGGGAAAGGGAGGAGGGGGAAGGGGGTGTTGTTGGGGTACGAGAGAGCGCGGAGAGGGATTTCGAGTCGTCGGAGGAGAGGGAGGCAGACTCCCGTTCCGCGACCTTACTCAAGGAACAACGAGGAGACCGAAGCACACACACACACACATGTTCCATCGCGCGCCCTTTTATCTCTCTCACTCTATCCCTCTCCTCACACCCCACCCCACCCCCTCCCCCCCTCCTCCTCCTCACTTCCCCTCCCACCTCCCCCTTATCTCCTCTCCACCTCTCAAAGCACGTGATAGCAACAAGGGGATGGATCAAGTTAGCGACCCTTATCTTCCCATTTCCTTCTCGGTCGAAGAACTGAAAGAGGCTGTTACAACGTCACGAAGGGATCTCTTTCCTGTTTTTACTGTCCATTTCACGCATAAGTTTTCGATTTGCATTTCACGATGGATTAATTTTCAAAATGTCTAAAGGCCATCAACGAGACGAATGCATGTGTTCGGTTCTCATTTTAATTAGTCTGATGAAAGAAATGTTCAACTCTCGAAAAAGACTCAACAACCATATTTGTTTTTCTCCGTCATTTTACAGGTAAAATTACCTTATGCTCACGTATTTGTATGCATGTTATAATGATGATAACATATTTGAATCGTGGAAAAAGTTCTACCTCAATGTGGTTTTCAGAAAAGTTTTCTCTTTTACTAACGATGACCATTAAAGCGATTTACAACGATATCGATGGAAATAGAGCAGCTTAACCATGAAGCTGCAAGAATGCTATCAGTTTAATCTCTTTCTAAAATAGAAAACCTTAAAAAATATCTTACGACTCTAGATGATTTCCTTGCTTTCCATTTATTGTTGAATAAATGTATTTAGTTTAAACTCTTCTACCTGAAAATCACACATTGTGAGATAAGTTATTTGAGGACGTATCCAATGCTGAAGGTCCTATGCCATGCATGGAAGCTTGGATGCCGTCGTAATCTAGGATATTTCGCGCGACCTAAACGATCCCCTTGATGTCACAACACCCCGACGTTCACGCGACGGCCCCGACAATGGTTTTAACACCCAGCTGCGAATATTTCCGATCTGTCGCGGGGAACTGGGCGAAGGAACGACCGCGGAGATTTTTTCTTCGCTCTCGCAGACGCAGAGGCATTATTGCGGACTGGTGGGAGAACGTTTCATTTGTGTTAGCGTCGGCCATTGGGGTGGAGGGTGAACGTCCGATCCTCCGCTCAGCCTCGGGAGGCTGTGCGGGCGCCTCGCTCGCCAGGGGTCATGGCGGAGAGCAGCAAATGAGATGGGAGAGAAGGAGAGGGTGGTGTTCGTCTTGGCCGCTTCCCCCATCCTCCCCACCCCCTCCGGCCAAGCGCGCAGTTTTCCTTGAAAGGAGCTCTAACCGCCTCCCCCCCACCCACCCTCCACCCCCTGCTCACCCCCTCTGGGAGGCTACCTCCCAAACTGGTCCTCATCCCCTCCTTATAATCACCTCCGTGCAACCATTCACCTTTCCCTCTTCAACCCCCCAGGTAACCACGAAGTTAATGCTTCATTACACCTGTTTGCGGCGCTGTTTTTCGCTTAACCTGATCAAACATTAACAACCCTTAGTTTGTCTCATTTTGCGAGACCTTTAATGGCCATCTGTGTGGTATTACCCCTCCTCAAATCCGTTGTTGCACTATTTTTCATTATATTTTGGTTCTTGCTTGTAACGTTAGCCTCCCCTGTTGCCTTCTACGGTTTTACTTTCGATTTTATTTTACAATTACTGAATCCCATTCAATTACTAAAATTCTATTTTATAAGTTCCCGAAAGTGTGTTTATCTTAGGCAGGGTCCCCACTCGTATTATTAAATAATACCTATGCTGAGGAGATATAGAAGCTCCAGTTTTGCTACATATGTCATGAAGTAGCCGTCTGCCTGTGTCGTTTCAGTATCATTAGGTAAATCTTAACATTTGCGAGTAGGTGAGTTTCGGTGATTCAATACCATCGTGAACGATAGGAAGTAAAGTAACAATTTCCTTTCTTTATTTGCCTTTTTTTCTGAAATTCATTCTTTCATCCTTTCATAATTTGAGGGATTTCAAGCTCGTTTGTTGAAGTTTAAGTGATATCATTTGCCTCCCTACCTTTCTCGCATATGATCTTTTTTGCCCGGAATAAATACATTTTCCCTCTCCCATCTCTCTAAAATTGTTACATTAACCCAGTTCAATGCTCGTATACTTCTCCTAAACCCGCAATTCTCCTCAGTTGCTCTCGGTGCATTCGCCTCTCTTACCTGCCAGCAGAGCCCCTTATCTCCTGGAGGCGGAGGGAATCGGGAACAGCGGTACTTTAGATAAGGGGAATGAGGGCGTGAAGAAAGTATGCGTTCTGTTTAGACAAGAGCCGGTTGAGTAGAGTAATTCGAAGCGATGGGAAGGGGAAGGAAAATGTCGATTGTTGAGTTTGCAGCGGAGCTAGGAGGCTAGTAGTTGTCGAGCCCACCGTCAGTAGTCTAAAATGGCACTGGCAGTTAATTGCGTGTGCCATATTCAGAATTTTTTGGATTAATTTGTTATGTTGGTTTTCGTCATGTATTCAAGTCTATTGAAACACCCTCTGAATAGTATTCTGATAAAAGAAAGAAAAAATGCAGTAGTTATACTCATACAGAAGAGAATCTGGACCATCATTTCTCATCTTAGTTTTTTTTACTAAGTGGAAACTGCCCGTATCCTCCTGAAAAAACTTTTAATATTTTATTGAAATCCTTTATCATCCCCTCTGTGTTTCGCGAGACATATTTATTTTTGCACTGGCATTCGTCTCCTTGTTAAAGCATCAGTCTCCGCTCTCAAGCACCTGGTCCGCCAACCCCTTCGAATACAACGGCACTTCTCCACGCCTCAAGCCCCCCCAAACCCCGTGCCGGATGCTCATCTTCCCTCGGGAGGGAAAGATAAGGATATGTGGGGCAAAAGAGGAGTTGGAGGAGTGAGTGAGGTGGTTTTGAACGTGGGCAGCACGGGGGGGGGATAGGGGCGGGGGAGTAGAATCTCCCTATTCCATCCCGGCCCATTGCCGTGGATGTGCATCCCGCACAATTGCCCACGCCCGCCGACCACCCACGTCAAAATGGCGCTACGCCCCCCCAATGAGGTGAAGGAGAGAGAAAAAAGAGAGGAGAAAGAAAGGGCATCCATCGGAACCTAATTGATCAAAGATAAGGATGGAAAGGTCCGCGAGAGGCCCGGCAATTGGACGACGAAATTGGAAAGTATAGACCCCTGGCATTTCGTAACTTGGGAGGGCAACTCGAATGCATGCACGGCACCACCTTGTAAAATATATTACTCCACAATATGAGCACACGAACATTTTGCCACTCAAAATCTTTCGGCACAATTGCTTATAATTTCCAAGTATTTCCTGCTAGTCACGTCAGCACAAGTGAAATGTGACTTCCTCAAGCAATACAGAAGAGACCCCTCCTCCATGATCATGCAAAAAAACGTTCAGCTCCCATGTGATATTCTCTATGCTTATCTCCTCATGCGTAATTTATTTTCTTGCTCATATTTTAGTAGTTTCAGAAGTTTTCATAAAACAGCTGTTTTTTTTGCTTTTAAAGAATCGTAAAAACTCCACAAAATTGACATGAAAGAGAAAAAAAGTCACTCCATTTAGTCTTAATTTTACTGGTCGATAAATTTATTCAATGGATGCAAACATGAAATGAGATGCTGTTGCAATATATAACACTTGAACTGCTGTTAGTTACGAAGCAAAAATTACCTCTTCTTTGGAGTTTTATTCATAGATATAACCACTTGAAAATCTCCAGGTTGCCATCTGCGGATGGAATTCTTTGCACGCTCCTTATTTAAATGGAAATCCCTTGAGTATGTAATAGTCCCACCTTGAAATAAAAGTCGAGCTTGCCTGTGAGAAGACGAGTCCACGATAGCTTGAGTTACTCAACCTCGCGCACTTTTATCGCGCGCAAGCTTTTGTGTACATAGGAAATGCAATGGTCATAAAACAGTTTTTATCTCTAAGCATTTTTCTAAGACTTTCCTCATGACCGACTTTTTTAATCTCCTCTTAGAAATGATAGTGAATCAGCTGAAGAACGCCATTCTGTTTCATTTGAGATGGCTTCTTAGAAACCATATACAACTCTTTCGGCACTACTGTGTCCGTTTTCTACCCTTCTTCCGCTTGGACATTTTAACACATGAACGCGATGTTTTCTTAAATTGTTCACCCGTTGATGTAATCGTGGACGGAGGCTCGCGAGACCACATCTGACAGATAGGCCGTGGTGCCCTTATGACCCGTCGGAGAGATTACTCCTCCTTGGACGCAAGAGAAAGATAAAAAGTGTAAAAATGTTGACGGCACCGGGAGACGGATACATAAAGTATCATTTTATCATTTTTTAACCTCTACGATGAATTTTTAAGGATAAAATAACATAATCACATCTGCTTTAGACTTATAGAGGTTACAACGTTTAGCAAGGAAAGGTTAAAGATAGGTCACGGTGCTATAGGTCGATTCTTCAATAATGAAAAGGGCGAGAAACCTTGTATTTTTCTTAGATAGATCTCCTCCGCTATTTCACTGTATAATTAGCATGTAAGGGTTTCATAAAAACTTTCAACTGACCTGATATATTATCATTTCTCGTTTATTACTGTCTGAATTATTTTTTTCGTTGTATTTGCTTCAAAATAAACGATAGACTGGCTTCTGTGCTTAATTATAATAATACATTTAAAATGGCATTACTTAACCAGGAACATGCTATTCTCTCAATAATTTATGGTAATTAAGGCTGTCCATTGAAAAATCTGAAAAATGGTACATGCAAATTCCACTTTTATTATAGAACGGTGGCCACCTGGTGACAAAATAAACGTTTTCCTTTCTTTTCTTCAAGACATTCAATGTTTTATTTATCATTTACTCGATTTCTAATGCTAAACGTTTTAATTTTTTGGGACGGCAGTTTTAACAAAAAAAAATCATATAGCACTTCACGAGCACTTTTCATTTTAATTGGAAAAAATGTTCATTAATCAGGCAAATCAAGTTGGAGGTTTACAAAATAAACTAACCAATAAAAAAGAGTAATCGCCCATTTTTATAATTACCAAAGTTTGCTAACGATCAGATCGAATAAAAACTACTCGGGAACTGAGCCTCATCAATTACCACTACCTTATTTTTGTCGCGATATTATTTTTTACGGAAGCAAGAAACGTAAATTACAAAAACGTCTTTCTATAAGAGACCGAAGGAGAAAAATATTATCAAAGAAGCCTTTTACTCCGTACGCACCCCCGTATTTTTTTTCGAAACCGCCTAAAATCACGTCTCATTTCATCTCCTCACTCACTCATAAAGAACTTCTTTTCACCCTTTCCGATTTTTTCCACCCCCCCCCCCCCCAGCACCCTCGGTAACGAGTCCTTCGTCCCCCTCATCCCAACGACCCCATCGCTCAAAACCCTTTTTCCCCCGAAACCCTTTATTTCTTCTTTTTCCCTCGTCCTGATATTTTTTCCCTCCTCCATTTCATTCTTAATGGACCCGGGTGGTGTGTACACGGCCCAACTCCTTTCCCCCCCCCCCCCCCGCCTGCTCCCTCCCCTCAAGCCCACCGATCCGGAATTATCGGAATGAATGAGTTGGATCGATAAAAACTGTAAACCAATTACTGCGCTCAACTACCCCACCTTCGTTTCCCTCACCGCGTCACCACTCTCTGGAATCTTCCCCGTTTCTCCCTCCCCTCTCCCATAACCCCTTCCCCCCTTCCTCCCACTCCCATAAACTCCCCCCCTTCCTTCCCATCACTTCGCGGAAGAGAGGGTCAGGAAAAAAAATACCCTCAAACCCTCTCAACTCGTCATTTCTTCGCTCGTTTTTTTCCCAATCTTCCCCACTCAAGCACTTCACCTTCGATCCCTCCTCCCCACCTCCTCTCTCCACCCCATCTCCAACCTTCTTCTCCTCCTCCTTCCCACCTCCGCCACCTCCTCCCAACCCTGCCACTCCGCTCGGGAGACGGTCAATTCGGAATGAAGGGAAAAAGCGGCAGTGAGATGGCTGAGGATTTATATTAGAAGGGGTTTTGAGATAACGGACTGGGGCTCTTTTTAAAGAGCACCGGGGGTGTAGAAGGGAGAGGTCTCCCGGGAGTGCATTGGGGGTGGAGGGTGGAATGGGAGGGAGAGGGCTAAAAGGAGAAGGGTTGAATCGAAGGAAAAAGTGTGAGATCCTCTCCTCGGAGAGTTTCACGATCCAATGACTTTAATTAAAACGGAACACACTCCTCATCTTTTTTTTTAAGCGCATGGATTGTTCTTTTCCTCGCTTTTCTTCGCTTCCGAAAAAGATAAGAGCCATAGGGAACGACGGGAGAGTTTGGGGAATTCTTTCAGGAATCGGCAATGGAGTGGATGATTTGGGGAGAGAGGTGGTCAGCTGGAAATGTGTTTTTCTTTTCATTTTTGCGCAGCTCGCCGGCGGGGGCTGAAGGGGGCGAGAATTAAGGGCCACCCGTGGCTCCACCAACGCGAGAGCTCTGTTTCCCCACCCTCCCTGTCCCACCCCCACCCCCGCGCTGCCTTTTTAATCCGTATCTTGGATTGCTACCAACCGTTGTTGCCCGGAAACGCGTGGAGCCATCATTTTTTTCCGCCTCGACTGGCGTCGTGAAAGCAGCGGAAAATCTTAAACATTGCCGCTGTAATAATTTTAAATGGCTTCGGTAAAATATGAATGCCCTTGGACTTTGATAACCCTGAATGGAGATAATTATAAATTAAGCAACATTATACCATTATTCAAGATATCATCATAGTTTTTGTAACCGGTAAATTTTCGTCGTATTCACGGAATTGTTCAAGTATTAACGAGTTGCAAGTATTTTCTCACGGAATGTACTGAAATACACTATCAACGGCTTAATTATTGGATTTATTTGAGCTTATGAGATGCCTTTTAAGCATTGAATAGGGAGGTTTTTAAAGTGGTATTCCTGCACCTCTCTAATGTGAGCCTAAGATATCTACCATTAAGTACTATTATTTGTAACCATTTATTCCATCAATTAAAATGTGGTCAACTGCGTCTTAGTTATTTGCTTGTATCCCAGTGATTAGTCGGCTGAGACTTTTGTATCGCAAAGGTTAGAATAGCTTTTACGGATATGACTCACGTCGAAATTTAATTCCTAAGACAACGCTTGATTTGAATGCATTCCATGTATGATCAAGTCATCCATGTATGTTGTAGAAGCCACCGAGAGGTCAAGGAATTATGCGCTCCGTTTTTCTTCGGGCGAGGAGGAAGACAAAGTGTGGGGATGGAGATCACTCTTCAAAGACAGAGAGGGAGGAGTGGTTTTTATCATTCATCCATTCTTCCCGGCCCCCCGCCTTATCTCCCGCGAAGATCGAGAAGCCGAGTGAGAAAAAACAAAGGGCGACCTTATTCCAAAATGTTTTGTGTTCCCCGCCAACCAATCCACCCCGTGTTTGATAATCAAAAGGTGTTGTTCCCGAGTGGACGGTGCGTCCATACAGAGAGGAGGAGGCCAGAGGGGGGTTGAGGGGGGAGGTGGGAGTGGGTGGTAAGGAGGAGAGAGTGGGTGCCAGGTGCGTCGTTCTTCTCGGTGGATGGACGATGGCCGAGTGCGGGGGAGGAGGGCAAGGGGGCCGGCGTGGGTGTGGGTTGCTGGTCTCTACGGCGCGGTTGATTCGCCTCCGGGCGGGTAGCGGCGGGGGTGGGGTGTATTTCTTTATTTTTTTGGTCGAACGGGGGTGGTGGGAAGAGGGGTTGGGGGGAGGCAGGAGGAGGAACAGGCGGCCCCCGTGTTCCGGACTGAATGATGGACTTGAGAGCCACTTAATGTTAGACCGCTGGCGTAGTTGGCTGGGTGGGACGGCTGGGGGGTGGTGGGGAGCTCTTTCAACTCTTTCCCACAGCACTCCCCCCTCCTCCTGTCCAGACGTTTTGAATTGCTGCGGCCCCGAAATTCATTTCGTGTGGATTATGGGTGGGATGAATAGTGTTTATCGTGCTTTTCTAGGAATGTATAATCTCATGGCCGAATAAAACTCACAATGCGTCTCTTAACACTTCCTTTCGACTTTTTTGGACCCATTTTCCGAGAATTTGAAGTGGAAAGCGGCTGTTTTGCCTTGAACTCAACGGCAACTTTTGTTTTGTTTTGTGCTTGAGAAAGTCAAATTTGTATAAAATATGCTGACTGGAGACTTTATTGAAATACTTAAAAGTGACTTACTTAATAAGTAAGATTTAATAATCGTAAATGTTTGTCATGAGACTGTGGATAAAACGAAACATTTTATAAAACCTTGGTTTTAGTTTTGACACTCTACTACTCCTTAAAAAAACAATTACATTTCCGAGGAACGGTTTCATACATCTATTATAATTTAATGCATGAGAATCATTTGCTAGCTGAAGAGAAATTTTCAAAACAAAATTATGACTTGTCAATGAGAATTTTTTTCAAAGGTAAAAAGCAAAAGCCCTACCTTGGGCCGCTACGTCCCTGCTTATCATTCACTCACAACATTCAGCGCTTGCGTACCGCCGAAATTCTCTCCTTCCCAAAGCATTAGGACCTTAACATCTCTGTGGACCATTTGGAAAAATCTGTTTCTTGAAAAAGATGGAAAGAGGTCCAGCGAATGTTTTCCCCTTCTGCGGTTTGGCGTTCTCCCTTCCCTCTCGTGTGACTCGAAGCCACTTCGATGGATCGAAGGAGAAGGGAGAGATGGATGAAGGGCGGGGAAGCGACCGACTCCACCTCGGAACAGAAAAAGCACCCCAACTCAAACTCCCTACCACTCCCGGATGGACTTCCGGCTTCCATCACACGTTCTCTCCCCCCCCCCCCCCCCCCCCCCCCCCCCCCCCGACACCGTCGGACACACACACAACCGAAAAGGACTCCGGGACACCCCTTTCGATCGTATAGAGAGGAAAGGGTTGAGGGAATCGAGTCCCATCGCCCGCCGTCTGCTTCCGCCCACCCCCAAACACCACCCAACCCACTCTCTAGCCTTCAGCCCGCGTGGACGGCCGCAAAAAGGTGGCAGCATGTGTTGGAAGCCTCTTCTCCCGCCCCACTCACTCTCCTCCTCATCTTCCTCCCCGTTAATTCATTCCATTATATCTACCCTCTGTGCCAACCCACCCGCTCATCCCTCCCCCTAACTTCCACCCCCACACGTCTTCATTCTTCCTCCTCCCTCTTCCTCACACACATTACCCCTCGAGCACCCTGGTCTCTTAACTCGCTCTGCCCCTTCTTCGCACCGCAAGATTTGAATCCCAACTCATACTTTTGCTTTGGCCGCTTCAACGAAGAGAATTAGATTTTGGTTGTTCGTAAAAATATAGCGCATAGTTGTTTTCTATTAGGTATCAGTGATGTCAAACTACTATAAATGTTAGTATCGTGGTTATATAAAAAATTCATTCAAAATATTATTTTCGCTAAATATTACACCGCAAATTAATCATTTCAAAAAATATTCCACCGTAAATGATGAATATTGAAATTTGGCTAATGCTGTCGATAAAAATATCCTTCTTGTCATAATTCAACATCGTAGTTTCGATTCTTTTGTGATGTACGGTATAAATTTCTTCATCCATCTCTCTGACACCCTGCTCTATGTTTTTACGACAAGACGTCTGTTTTAAATTGATTTTTACGGACGATTCCACGGTACAGCTATGTCTAATCCAGTCATATCATCAGTGCGATTCTAATTAGGCTGAAATTAAAGTGTCCACGATCCTATGATAAACAGAAAATACCAACACCTTTCCCATTACATACGCAGGGAATTGGTTTTGCTTGAAAAGCATTTTGAGAAGCAAAAGGTTTATTAATGATCGGCTTATATTTTGGCTAAACTCATTTGCATATTGCCAGTTTTGCCTTCGCACAATAAGTCGTGCTATGTTCAACATTCATCTGAAATTATATTTTAGGTCTTTGAGTACTATTAAGTGGTCCCAGACGTTTTTAGGTATCACTAGGTAAATGGAATGTAACAAGTGAGGTAGCCCTGTGATAACGTCTCAACTTACTGATTTCGTTTTAGTGGAAATTGCTGTCGCACCTCAAGTATTTTTGACTCATATTCCAGTTGGCTTTCTTGATACCATAAACTTCCGAATGTTCTTTTCTCGTTTGCTTGTACATTAGAAAACTTTGCAGCCTATGCGTATCCATGGTCTTGAATTGGTGAACGCAGGCGTTTTCACATATCGGCAAAGGTAGCCACAAGTAGCGGAATTCGGAAATCATTCTACTTTTATCTCTAGCTTGGGGTGTTTGAGGTTCCAGTATGCATTGTAATTCGTGCAATCTGAATTGATAGGAAAGCTTGGTATCTTTCCGTAGCGCTTTCAATTGTGTAAATTAGTCTAAACGCATAGGGGTCATCCTTTTGATATTTCACTTAATATCTGAAATTATTGAACCAAGTATGGCGGCAATACACTAATATAATTCACTAAAATATTGCGGTAATTCACTATTTTTTCTTATAAATCGTAATTTCGACAATGTTGAGTCTGAAGCATAGGAACGCATAGTCTTTTTCAGTATTACTGCGAACTTTTGCCAGTGATTTCATTTCGCAGCGAACCACACTGCGTAATTTGACTACCGCAGGTGAAACAAGTATCCACCTATCCCGTATTCATCTCACAATCAGTCGGATGGCTGTGATGGTCCGAATTTCGTCCGAATCGTTTTGGGTGTCACAAACGGATTTTCGTTTCCTTCGGGTGGAATGGGGTGCACGATAGTCGCGTGCCTCTTTGGATCGTCCCAATTTCGCCCATTCGGGCACTTCCTCCCTCGCGGTGGCCACCTTGCCGCTCCTCCGCCTCCCACATGACCGCCGCCTTCCCTTCCAATTCCACTCCTCCCTTCACCCCTTTCGCCCGCTCCCGCCCCTCATAATAGCCCCCTCTCCGCCGGGCGCCCATCGTGACTAAGCTCCCTTCCACGACGCGCAACCTTATGCCATGCGATGCCACCCTCCCTCCCCCATCGATTCCCTTCTCTCTCCTTCTCCCACACCCTCTCATTCTCACTGCTCTTCTGGCTCGACAGAGAGCCTTCCGAGGAGTGGAGCGAGGAAGGAAAAAGAATTTTCACGCCTTGCGGAAAATTTTACTTTTTTCATGCGAGGAAGCGCTTCGTTTTTTTTTTATTTCTTGGTCCGACATAGTGAAAGAAAGGATTATCTCAAAATTAAAGGGTGCCGAAGTTCCGGTCTGATCTTTCTTGTAGGTGTTAATGCATGGAAAGCCACTGCTTTTGATCGATCTTGATACTGTCAGTTGTCGGATGTTAGGCTTCAATCTACATTAGTCCAGCCGTGCATTAATTCATTTTTTAAATTATAACTAAAGTCTATCGTTGAAATATTTAGAATATATTTCCGTGTTATTCGAGACCGTAATCATATGCGTACGTGATAAATGAAACTTTTTTATTTTTCATTAATTGGATATCTATATAAGCTTTCATTGTGTTGTGTAGAAGTATTACATTTAAATGCTGCTTCACCTGTTAGCTTTATAAGATCTCACAAACAACGCTTTGATTGTAACAACATTTTTTACACCCAAAACTGTTTGGAAGAGTAGATAAGTGAAGATTACGTTCATTCTGGGATTAAATATAAGTTGTGCTGCGTTCCTCTTCCACCGTTTCTTTACTTCAGACTGGAGTGAAAAATTAATTTTCACAAAATCCATTTATTAACTCGTGCTCTTATTTTGCCTTTCCATCCAATACTCCTTCCCCGGACCCTTTCCTTCCCATGCTCCGAATCCACTAAATGGTCTTATCCAAGATGGTCCACTAGGACTTCTCCAATAAAACTGCACGAAGATCGAGGAAGAGTGGGGAGGATTTCTCGGGGAATTCCGCCATTGGTCTGGGGCGGCACAGCAGGCAGGAGGGGGCATAATGGGGCTTTTGTTCCGAAATCGCTGCTTCTTTCTTCCGGCCGCATGCATTATTCAACTAAAACATTATTTTGTTCACTTCAGCCATTTGTTCGGGAAGCGCCTTCCACCTCTCCTATCGCGTATCTAGATGAAGGGAAAACTTCTCCAATTCGTCCGACCGTAAAAACAAATACATTCGTGCGTTTCTTCGCTCAAGAATTTTAAAACTTTGGGACCTAACTCAACCTTTTCATTCCACGTATTTTTTTTTCTTTGTCCGACTGAATAAAACTTTGCAGCTCGCCCCGAGAATAACTTAAATCGAACATTCCTCGGAAGTGGGCCTAATATCGTGAAATACCGCTACAACCCATTCCCGAGAATAGTTTTCATCTGAAATTTCCGTTTCTCTTTTTGCCTTTTACTGAATTTCCATGTACCACTCTTAAGTTTATGATTACATGTTTTAAAAATTCTTTGACTTACCAAAACGACGCCTGAATATGCCGAAAACATACACAAGCTTGAGATTGAAGACTTATAGTATAACTACTGAGCCACCAAAGTTATTTGTTAATAACTTTGGTTAACAAAGTTAAAGTTAACCGTCGCGATGGTCGTGTCGCCTCATCCGCAGTGACGCAGGTGTTTGATGGCCAATGAAAGAGGCGAGTCTTTGTTGAGTCATGTCCTTTCTTTTCTTTCGCCCTTTCTCCACTTTTTTATTTCTGCCTTCAGATCTATTTTCATTCTCCACTGGGTAGGTACCCTGTCACGTCATCATTCCATTCTCTCAACATTCCCTTCTACCCGTGAGCCCTCTCGCTCCCTTTATCAGCTCCCTAATCTTTCTAATGCCACTCCAGGAATTATCTCGACTTATTCGCGGAGGAAACCTTCCGTTTCGCTGCGGAAAACCGAGACAATCTCTTCCTTTCGTATACAACCATAGAAAAGTGTTGTATTCGTTTGGTCCCTCTGACTCATTCTGTTGCCTTCCGTTTCTCTTGAAAAAGCTGATGAACCTCATATTATAAGCCTTTACATTACGACTCATTTTCGTCTGGAATAGATGATTGCTTTCATTTAATACTCAGATCTCAAAAACTAGAAAGAATCATTGTGAATGCGTTGCTTTTGCTCCTATGAATGGAATGTTGATTATTCTTTACAGACCAGCATTGCGTCATCCTGACGTGGGTCATGTAATTCATATTTCTAAATCGAATATGAAGGATAGAACGGATTCTTTTCGTTGTACCAATATAAAGGATTTTAATTATCAACCATTGGCATGAGAAAGTATGCCTCAAATTTTCATCATACCAATTTCAGTAACCTTGTTTAATTCCACTGCTTATCCACAGGGTGAAATTTGAACAGCACCTTTATATTCCATTTTAATCTTTGCATGTCTTGAAAAGTAAGATAAGTAAAATTACTCAATACAGAGTGAATTTCTACTTGATTGTGAAAAAAGGAGCGTGATTTCCCATACCGACATTCGGCGACTTATCACTCCTTGTTTTCACACCCCGCGATGGGAATTAAAATTCGCAAGGAGATCCTGTTTTAGATCGAGCGTGCTGGTCGGCACCCTCAGTACCCTAACATCGGGATTCGGGTTGTAGTCATCACGTTTACCACACAACCGAACGTTTTAATAAGTCATAATTGGCCGTTGAGAACATTCAATGGGTGGTGTGAAGTTTTTTATTTTCTGATTCCCGAGTAGCCTTGATATCAGACTTCCGAGCCCCGTTAATATTGTTTCCCTTCGTTACATCGCAGCGCATTTCCCACTTCCATTGTTTCGCCGCCTCCTCGTCTTTCCGCCACTCTGGAAATTTTCGTGGTTCATTTTTTTTTTACTCTCCTCCCCCACTTTTCTTCCTCGTACATTTGATACCTCTGCTTACGATACCTTTAACGCACTTCGACCGACCTAACCTCCCAACCAACCCGACGGCAGCTCCCTCATCCCATACCCTCGCTCTAAGTGGGCTCCCGATTTTATTTCCGCGCACGGAAAGCGATGGGGGCATGGGGGGGGAGGGTCGATGAAGGAGGAGGTGCGGGGGGTTGTTCCTTCTCCTCCCCGAGACATTTTCGTGCCTGGATCGCTTCGTGGGGTTGTGGGTTGAGGTGGTGGGAGAGGTTGAGGAAGGGGGTAAGGAGAGGATCCAAGGTGTCGGACGCAAAGTTGGGCCCAAGGTGGTGGGTATTACCCAAGCAGTGTCCGAATATTTAACGTGAGCCTCGGGGATGGAGTTTGCCACTTGAAAACATCAGTCGTGTGCTGATATGTATCTAGGAACTCGAGCAGTGATATCATTCATTCATTATAGTAATCTACCGGTTAGAGGTTGGTCATGATGAAAGTCGGAGAATATCCAACAGACTCCTACACGTGCCGTACCCTATCCATCTCTTAGTATTTATTTTTTTATCTCAGCATAAGTACTACCTTTCTTCATCCCGTCCATAAAACCTATTCTCTTTCTTCCCCTTCCCCGCTTACCCAACATCCTACCTTCTATCACGGCCTTCAGCAAACCATCGCCCCTCATTACCGCTTCCAGCCACCTACCCTGCCTTCCCCTAATCAGAAACAGAAAAAAGTAATATCGATCGTGTATGTCTGGTGAATTATTTTAATAATATAATATTTATTTTTCCATACATATATTATTACAGTTATTATTTCAATTCAAGGAAGTAAGGTAGCATCTAAGGCAATAAGCCTGTAATAAGGCTAACTTCAAAATTCTAATGTGCGGAAATGAACATGCATAGAAAATTCTAATGTGTTTCTCTCAAAATTTACTTAGTACATAAAGAAAACATGGAAAGGAATTGTAGTGCGTGAAGAAAATTGTTACTCTAGTGGCTATAAAACAGGAATTACAACACAGAATGTACAACAAATATGACTTAAAGCATAACATACACATAAACAGACCCTTTACGATAACGTATTGATATTATCAATGGTTACCATCCATTTATGAATCAACCTTTGGTAACAATGAATGGTTTTTATGAAAACAAGTAGTTTCTTTGATTGTATTAGGCAGGATGTTGTTCAATTTTATCTAAGTAACCGGATGTTCTAAAGATGAAATCCTGCCTCTCGGAGTGTGTTGTAATGGTTTACTCCTCATGAATACCATCTCAGCCATCAGCCTTGAGACATTAATTGGCATATATATGCTCCAATCCGTCCTAAGTTGGTTAATAATGGCAAATGTTTTTGATCCTTAAGTGCAAATGGTTCACTTAACATTTCCGTGTTTACTATAATCGTGATATCCACCAAAGTCTAGTGTCTACATTCCGATCAAAAACTTCACTTCAATATCCATGAAGGTTTCCTTCATGTTTTCTATAGTACATATCCCTGTTTTGTGAAACATTTTTGACACGCAAAAAAAAGATAATTTGTCGTGAAAATGAAGGCTCCGGAACTTATTGTCTTTTTTCAGGAAATCAATGAAAAATTCACGGATCAAAACCTTGAAACTTGATAGTTATTGCGCAGAGAACGATATTCAATGGTCGCACTTCGGTCCTCCGTGACAGTAGTTTACAAGGCACTCGTACATTCGTGGCCGAAGTAAAGAGTATTATGCCATACTGAAATCTTTCCTTTCGTCATTTGCAATTTAAGGGCTATGAGTTCGATTTAATCACAAGTTGAGACCAAAGAAAGACTAGACGTGTGTAACGGTAACTTTTTAAATTAACGTTGAAAAGTGTGCATCTTCCCCAAATCTTGGGAACTTTTATAGAGGTTCAAAGAAATAGAGCTAGTCTCTCATGCTTCATATTCATTTATTTTTTTTGTAAAATTGGAGAAGAAATTTTAAGGGCTTAATGACGCGCGTAATTCAGAGTGCTTAAAAATATTAAATAGCGATGAAATACCTGAGAGAAGCGTAAACGGAGGCACTCTTTGAGTTCTTGCGCACACCTTGTTTGCTCCTTGATTATGAAACCCCCTCTCCTCCTCCTTAGCATTCTCCACAAATTGAATTTTCTTATTTTTTTCCTCCACTTACACAATTTTTTTTTCTTTTTGACTCTTTTCCTTCGTCGCGTTGAAGTAGCAGAAACACGTGACCGCGATAAGGGCGTAATGGGTCGGATGTGACCCTTACTGTTTTTTTTTCATCCCTACCTCGGCCGGCGCCGACCCCCCTCCCCCCCCCCCCCTGGAGATCTCTCCTTCCCAATCTGTGCTTCGCCGCTTGCAACCTTCTTTTATCCTCACCTTCAATTCCTTCCCTTCCCCGCTCCTCACCCCGGAGCAGAGCGCATTTTTATCCGCCCTTCCGCAAGCCATCAGCGCCACTGCCATTTTATTAAACAAATCCCTTCACCCTCACACCGTCTTCCTTCCTCCCTCCCTTAAGAAGCCCTCCCGTTCTCTCTCTCTCCACCTCTCTCCCTCTCTTTCCCAAGAAAGCTCACTTTTTAATTAAGCTTCTCGCATCGTGATATTCCCCTTTTTACAGAACGTCTCCTCCCCTCGCCTCCCCTCGCCCCTTGAGCAGTGCCAAACACCGCGGTCCCCTCCTCTTGCATTTCCCACCCACCTCCTCTCCTTTCTCACCCACTCCTCCCTCCTTCTCATAATTTCCTAAATGCACGCCATATCCCACCTCTTTCTCCTTCCCCCCTCCTCCACCTCTTCCTCCTCCCTCCACCCACGCCCAGGAAGAGAGGAAATAAGAAGGGCAAAACGAAGCCGCGTTTTTAAATGATACCCGAGCTGCTAAATAGGGTTAAATCGGTCTCTCTCTCTCTCCTCCCTTTTACGTTTCTGGCGGCCCGTTTTCGTTAATCTACACAAGCGGTGCCGGGGGATCCCCCCCCCCCTTAGGGTGGTAGAGGGTGTAAGTTAAGTAGTAGTGGTATTGAAAAGCAGGGGGGGCGGGACGCTCGCTTCCTCCTGCTCGTTTTTTCGGACGGGTCGAGTGGGTTAGCGTGACTCCCGACGACTTTCGGGTCTCGCGGTTTTTCGGGGGCGGCGGCCGAGGAGAGAAGGAAGGGTTGGTTCCTCTCTCTCTCTTCCTCGCCGCCCCCGGAGGCATTTGATGGGCGGCAGTGGGAAGCAGTGGGAATGAGTGGGGTAAGAGGGTCGGTGGCTGTTTATGGGCCCGCCACGGGATGCCACGTTCCGCCGAAATTCCGGATGTATTCTTGGGAGGGGCGAGGCAAGAGAAACCGCACGAAGGACGGGGGTTGGTCGCTTAACGTGTTTGGAGTGAGCGGGCGGGCGAGCGTTCTCTCGCGGGCTATTGCTCGAGGGATTCCTGAGGCCGGATAAACGGGTGTGCAACACGTGTGACCCATTCCATTCAACCTGAAATCTGCTTGACCAAAAAATAAATTAACTGCTCCACCCAGCTCGAATTTCTTGTGCTCGGACTGTGTGCTGTACTCGTCCTCATAACTGCTGAAAAACATCCGGATATTTTTCCCTTGCAGTCAAATTCTTTGGTCATTCATCGTATTTAATACGGTGAAGCGTCTCGAAAAAAATTATTTCCAGAAAGATGTCATAAGCACGCATTTCAAAGAGAACTTCATATCTCTCTCTGGAAGCTTTCGTGGTAAATTTAGGAAAAATAATCTATGGGATGTTTAATTTTGTTAGGAGGCATCATGTCTCATTACACTCATTGCAAGGGTCATATATTTATTGAAATTGTTTTCCATGTCAAAAACGCGTTGTTCAAAATTAAGCGTTATTGATTAGCCAGTAAATTATTAGCTTTTACCTTTTTTGGCATCAGCGCTGATGGTGATGGAAAATTTTTATCGAAATGTCAAAAAATCTTCGCTTTCCTTAATATATTTTATAAAGATTCACACGATGTTATCTTAAATACGAGAAAGAAAAACAAACTATGCATTAGAAAATGCACACGACTCCGGAAATGGCCCGACGTATTTTCATTTGGAATCGAACACAGCGTGACGGGGAACCACCCACCTCAGCTGTATGAACTCCATTAGTTTTCTCTTCCCTTTCTCTCACCAGAGAGACTTTTCTTATCTTTCGCTCTCGGGACAATTAAGAAGCGATTCTATTGAGTACGATTCGAGGCGGGGCAATCATCAATCATATTTTGAATTAGGGGAAACAAACAACCACATGCTCTTCCTTCCTAGAAGAACTTAATCTCATTGTTTGGGCGCGTGCACTGCGCACTATCTGGGTGCGTAGATCAGTGGAGGAAACCACGCCTGGAAAAAAAATTAACGCCCTAACAAAAGGATGCGTCTTCGTCACCTGCTTAACCACTTGAGAACCTGTCCCTTCCCCGGTCCGCTTTACCTCCCGGCCCCTCCCCCCCCACCCATCTCCCCATTGTGGCCGAGCAGTCAGTCCTATTCACAAAGGAAGAGTTGTTGCTTCTTCTCCGTCGTCGTCGTCCACCTCTCTCGGCCGCTCACAAGCTGCGGCGCAAGATAATTCAGCCAGCGAGCGGAAAATCCCGCCATGCCGAAAGTTGGACGTACATGGGGGGGGGGAGGGGGGGCAGGCCGTGGCGCGTGCCCATCTTGTCCACGTCTGCGCCTGGCTCGCACTCCTCTAGCACCAACGCGTGCACGCTTAATCCGCAGCGCTCGTGGAATTTGGTGTTTGGTGTCTAGTGCTGACCAAAGACGAAATTCAACCACGGTGTCTCACTCGCCTACCGAGTCTCGTCGGTTACCCAGCTAAATGCTGAAGTTCTGGTTTCGCAAGAGCGTTAATAGCTTCGGAGAACGATAGGTAATGAATACTGCTGTGGAGTATGTGTAAAACCGTTAAAAATGCTCGAAAATTGTAACCAGATATATGCTAAATGAGTAAGAAGTGTTTACTGATTCTCTCTCCATTTATTAATATCCGAGAACTTTGGTTTTTAACATTCAAGTAGCATATTTTAGAACACATACACTTGTTACATTCAGATAATACACTTGTTACATTCAGATCAAGTAAAAGACTTTGCAGCGTCAAGTTGAATACTTTCTGCTTTTATTCTCACTCATACTGATGTCATTACAGATTTTATGCATATATTAATTGAATAATCCGTTTCAAATTCTTTTTCCCCCTTGCTTTTGCAGATAAAAACATTTGCATTTTTTTCTGATACAAGACATTTTATTTACCTACCATTAAAAACAATCAATAATGAACTTGTGTTAGTTAATTGCCTTACCAAGAGCATACGTCTAAATTGGTTCGATTATATAAACACGTAATTATTTAAATGCGTAAGTAATTAGGATTCACTCGTAAATAATGCCATCTTTATCCTCACTTACTTTTATTTGGGTAACTTATTCCCTTGATTTCTTGTAATTCCTTTTCGAGTCGCCATCTGCTTAAGACCGTGCATTAGAGGAATTCCCAGAAGAGGGAGGGAACACGGGATAATAACCGCCATCCTCTCCTCCTCAATTTCACTTCTCGTTCTCAAGAAAAGCGGAGAAAAAATGCCGAAGAGGAGAACGCGAATTGTGGATGGCGAGCGGAAGGTAAAAAGCGCTTCTCAGGCTGCGGGGGAGGGCGGGGGGGAGATGGAGAGGAAGATTCCTTAATTAAAAATAGTTTTCTCGCGTTGCCAAGTCGAGAAAAAAAGTTTACTTCCTTCGCTCCGTTTCTTTTCTTCTTTCCTCCTTTGCTAAGCTAATTAATGAAGAATAGGATTGTTCGTTTTCTTATTCTTTTAATACCCAAAGGCATTTCTCTCTCTTGACCTCAAAAATTTATTCCATCCACCTCAGAAAGTTTACTTCTGAAGAAAAATTGGTCGGGAGAGTGGGAGTGAGGTTGGCTTCAAGAGGAAGTAGACTTAATATGTTTCGTAAAATTTTTCTCTCTCCGTCCGCTCTAGACATCGGGAAGGCGCCTGATAAAAATAATTACGATTTTGAGGGAATTTTTACCGAAACATTCAGCGTGGCACTTTGAACGATATATGGCGCAAGCGATGAGATATTTTTTTCGGATCATTCGGGAAGATAGGGCCTGTAGCCAGTAGCTGTGTTTCTTTTTTTTAATTTAATGTTTTTCCACAAAGTTTAACTCCCCCTGTGGTCTCCCACCGGTAAAATTCTCGTAGATAATAACATTAATATATTATTCCCCGTGCCCTAACCTCAGATGGAGGGCCGTGTTTCATGTGACGGGGGGGATATCTCCGGCAAAAAAAAGGAGCGGAGAAATAAAATGCGAGCGACGCAGACGTGCTCTCTCGGTTGACATGGCTCGGGAGATCAGAAAAACACGACGCAACCCGTTGCTACAACATAATAAGTCAAAGCCTAGAAGGGGGGAGAGGGGGTGGGAGAGAGGGTGGAGGAGGAGGTGAGGGAGCAAGGGGAGGTGGGGGGGTGCGTTCTCTCGACTCGGACGTGAGGGGAGAGTGTAAAGAGGTGGAGGAGGGAGATGAGGTTCACTTCCATTTATTTGCGAAGATTCGGAAGGAATTTATCTCCGGAGAGGATCGTTCATTGGCTATGCGGAGGAGTGGCGTTTTCTGGGTGGGGTGGCACGGGGGTGGGAGCGATATGAGGGGGGAGGGAAAGGAGGAGGAGGAGAAGGGGTGGTGGTGTGTGTGGGAATATAGGGGCGGAGGAGAGAAAAAGTTTCAAAAGTGGATGATGAGTTTATGGGGGACAAGGAGAGGTTGAGAGGAGCGGGACGCGTGTGGGAAGCGGGGATGGGAGGGGCTGGAGGGGAAGGGTTTGGGTATGACACGTGGCGCGGGAATAATGGCTCCGAATAAGTGGAAGAAGGGAAAAGATGGAGGATGAGGTCGGGAGAGGAACCAGGGCATGGCGCGGACTGACTTAGACCTCACCTTTTTTTCCCCCCTTTCCTCCCAAGGGTTTCGGAAAAGAATGAGGTGCAACTCAAAGTTGGACTCCATTAGATAGGTTTCATATCAAATGATTGCTTCTTCGGAGCTAACGCTCTCTCGATGATCAATTGCGACTTCATCTCTGTCTCATGTGATACGCTCTGTCGCCGCTTTGGGATTTATCAATCATCGATGGATAAGTTCGACCGCGTTATGCAATGGACTTGAACAATCTGCTAGAGATTACATCGCCAGTCTATAATTCACTGTTGAAGTGCAACTGATTTTCGAAACTTGTGCCTCGGATATATTACATTTTACTTGGTATTCTTTGCTTTTATCGTCGTCAGCTATTAAATGTTCACTGAATATATCGATAAGTGCTATCAATGATGATGTTAACAAGAGCATATATGGTAGAGATGCTATGGTGAGCCAAAACAGTCTACTATTTTAAATTTTACTGTAAACAAATTTCCCAGGTGATCGAAGGCCAACCCTTGAAAGAACATCGGGCCAGCACAGTGAAACGTTTCCCACCTTATTTTCACAAGAAATGTTTCATTAAAACTTACTGAATTCTTGTGCATAATAAAATGTTCTTTTAGTGAGTGACATACTTTCTAAAGAAGTTGCTTAACCCCTCGTTAAGATGGAGAGTTTTTTTATGAGTGGGTTATGTTAGCTTTCCTGATGGCCGCGGAACAAGAGTCATTTAAAAAAATAAACATTCAAAACGAGAGAATGAACGAACCTAATTGTCATTAGGCAGTTATAAAAATTTTCCACCCTGATGAGGAACTTATGATTTCTGGTCTCCCAATTTTTTCCGCGTAACTTGTCCGGCTTAACGAGAGAGATCTTTTTTTTTAATGTCCCGTCTCGGGGACGATGACGTAGGAGGGGGCGGGCAATTAGAAGGGTGGGGGGGAGAGAGAGAGGAGGAGAAATTTCTTTTAATCGCCACGAGAAGAAGAAGAGAAGAAGGGTGGAAAAATTTCAAGGGGGGGCGACCGAGGGTTGGAAGGGGTCGGGATTGACGAGCGGTGAGATTTTCGTGGATTTTTCCGAGGAGTAGGGGGTGGAGCAGAGGTGCGCTCTGGGAAGGTGGGGCGGGAGGAGGGGGAAAGACCATCTTCAACCACCCACCCGCCAACACACTCTCCGTCCGCCTTCACCTTTTCTTTCTTACGCTTTCTCGGGGGATGGGTGGCTCGGGGAAGGAAAAAGAGATTAAGAAAAAAATGTCTTTTCACATCACGTCCCCTTTCCACGTAACCCCCTCCCCTCCCCCCGACCACCCACCCCCACTTCGCCAAGCACGGTCGCTAATGAGGCGACTCGAGGGGAGGGGGTGGTCCCGATTGCGGAAGGGGAAACAAGGGGAGGAGGAGGGAGAAGGAGCTTGGTCCCCTCTAAGGGGTTCGTCGACGTGAAAAAGGGTTTTGGGCGGGAGGGGAGGAAAAGGGTGATATTAGTGGGTAGGGGGATCGGGTCCCCGTCTCCTGACGATAGCCAGCCATTCTCCCCGAAAACGTCTCGAGGACTGCGAATGAAGCTTTGCGTTCATTCGTGATGTTCGACGCTTGCTTTGTCGTTGCTGGCCGCGGATGTACAAAGCACATACCTTGCGTGCGATTTCCCATCGAAATATCTGGATTCAACATTAGTAACTTTCAACTCTTTTTTAGCTGTTACGTTTCAAAATATAATATGAATTATTACAAAAATGCATCGCCATAGTGTAAATTAGAGTACTCGCTCTGTAAATAATGCTGAAGGACATACAGGTGTATTTTTTCTGTGAATCATCAGCAGTGAACCCCGACATGAGTTCAATAAAAAAATCATTCAATTTTATTTTGGAGTGCTTAAAATTTATTTATTGCTCAGTGTATGAACATTTCGACATTCTTGAAGGTTAACGTCCACATCTTAAACTGATTATGATGTTATAACGTAGTATTCTTACTTATTTTGATTTAAATTGACCGATTAGATGCGCAGCTAGTGCTAGCCTATCCTTTCATTATGAATTTCAAGAGTATCAGAGATATATAAATATATCGGAGTCGTAACTAGTGTTTTAATTTCTCAGCGCAGTTCAATGAAGGTTAGGTGTCCATAGATTTGATGCTTGAAAACTATTTAGAAATGAACTTTTGACATGACTTGCATGAACTAATGTTAACAAATGATGATTTTATTTGAACGAAATAAATCTAATGTTAACATAAATTGGTCTGCATTGTGAACAATAAATTATTATAAATAAAAACGTGTGTTCACTTCTTCGAAGTGATGTTAAATGAATGTTTGTAAATGCTCAAATAAATAATCGATATGAGTGCATTAAATCACTATTTCAAGAATAAATAACATCACAATTTCAATTTTTTACTAAATTTGTAACTGTGGGAATGATTGTTAATGATATCCATTTAAGTGTGAATGTCAAATGTATATCTTGCATGGTGTTCTTAATGTCTTTGATTACTTTGGACGATGGAATAGCTTCGAGAAGCAGAGCTGGTGAAAATGATGGATAAGTATGTTTTTATGGCTAATAAAATTACATGTCTTAACCTTATTCGTAAGTCAATAAGTCTTTTTGTTAAATAAAGAAGTACTAAGTGATACTCATCCCATAGCATCTAGTAGTAGTAAGTATATTTTTCATTAGGTCATCATACTTTGCCATTCCTCAATACCGATATATTTTATTTACGTAATTCATTCTGTCTGAAATAATGAAATTCACGCAAACACATTTCTCCATTTTCGAAGGGAAATATTTCATTGTACTCCATGCATGCATGAATCATTTTAAAGTTGATTATTTTCAAATTATAATCGTCTCAATAAATTTTCGAAGCAAACAGATGATAAAAGTTTGAATATTTGCTCCGGGGATGGTTTGGTATAATAATTTTTGACGGGAAAATAATGCATTTCCCCATTAATCCACTCATGCCAATTCTTAAACTTTATAAAAATCACTTTTTTAAGTGGAATTTTATCAAATATTTTCGTTGATAGAAATGAAATCATCGTTTAATTTTAACCTCGTTTTGCTGAGTTTTACAGAATGTGAGATGCGGCTCAGGCCACGGCGTATTTTCTACAAAACTCCACCTAGCAAACACAACCTTTATTTCAATTCCTCATTCATGAGACAACGTAATAAATGCCTTGTCGAATTCACAAGTATTTCTGCTCAAATCCTAAAATTGACAATAATTATAGGGGTGCTGTTGTGGCCATTAATATCCGAATGGAAAAAATCCAAGTAAATAAAAAAATATTTTACTACCACAAATCCGCCTGTAAAGGTGCACAACATTTTTTAATGCCTATATGATCTACCGTTTACGTGCTCCCGCGCACCTTCTGGACACAGTGATTTTAAGGCGGGATTGATAGCTTCGAACAGCCACTCAGTGACAATACACGCGCTGAACACTCGTGGGCATCTATAACATATTTCGAATGCAGTCTCTACGAATCCAACATGGGTAAGTTTTAGTGTTAAGCTCTCACTTCCCAGGAATATGGTCGTGGTCTCGCCTGCCTGGGTGCTGTCTTGGCGGATGCAGTTCTGGCGGAATGAAAGATCGCACGAATCTTCGCAGGTGGGAGTCCCCCCGAAAGTAGTTTGTCCGCTCCCTCCCGTCATCTCCAACCCCGCACCTTCTTCCCCACGTTTGCTGATCGTACCGTTTGTCTCATTGCATCCTCGCCGCCTCGCGATGCTCAGATCTTCATGCACAAGAGCGCCATGCAGATGCACGCGCGGGAAGCGCAGCGCGGAGGCGTTGGCGGCCCCGAGTCCAAGCCGCACCAGTGCCAGCAGTGCCTCAAGTCCTTCTCGTCCAACCACCAACTGGTGCAGCACATCCGCGTCCACACGGGCGAGAAGCCTTACAAGTGCTCCTATTGCGACCGCCGCTTCAAGCAACTGTCGCACGTCCAGCAACACACGCGCCTCCACACGGGTAAGTGAGCGACCGACAAAAGAAAGGCGACGGGCGAAATGCCGTCGCAGCCCAACTGAGTCCCGAGCCAACAAGGTCCCCCAACAGCAGATCCACGGTCTGCGCTGTCATATTTACATGAGTTCCTACGCATTGCCTATTCGTTTATGGGAAGGCATTGCCATGAAAACGTGACTAAACCCCCTTCCCTCAACATTCCCTCCCACTGGGCTTTTATGATCCCGAACTTAAGTGATTCTAGTTTATGCTAATGTAACATGTGAGATAGGTTAAGCATTACATTTTGGAAAGAAACCATCCTAATAGTTTCAAATTGAAGATTAGTCGGATATAGATTTTTTCGGTAGTTCACAGTTTTTCTCATTTCATCTGAAACACGAGTGATAAGGAAAACAGACGATTCTACCAATCTACCGGTTAGAGGTAGATTATGATGAAAGTCAAAGAATATCCAACGAACTCTTACACGTGCCGTGCCCTTTCTACCTTTAGTATTTCTTTCTTCATCTCAGCATAATCCTACCTTTCTTCATCCCGTCCATAAAACCTATTCTCTTTCTTCCCCTTCCCCGCCTACCTAACATCCTTCCCTCTATCACGGCCTTCAGCAAACCATCACCCCTCATTACCGCTTCCAGCTACCTACCCTGCCTTCCCCTAATCTCATCTATAAGTTTCCTCTCCTCACCCAGCATGTCAAGTACTTCCTCATTTGTCTTCCGTCCCGTCCATCGCACCTTCTCCATCCTCCTCCACACCCACATCTCGAAAGCCTTCAGCCTATGTTCGTCTTCCTTTATCAAGGACCACGTTTCTGCCACATACAACGCCACACTCCATATCAAGCTCTTCACCAGCCTCTTTTTTACATCCTTACTTAACGTTCCCGTCATCAGCTCCCTTCTATTATTGAATGCTTCCTTCGCTAGCGCTATTCTCCTCCTAATGTCTTTGCTACTATGTCCTGTTTCTTCTACCGTACTACCCAAGTAATTAAATTGTTCTACTTGCTCCAGTTTGTGAATTCCTACTCTTATCACCAGTCTAGATTTCTTTGTCCTAGAGAATCTCATTACTTTTGTTTTCTTATTATTAATCTTCATCCCGACAATTAGTCTCCAATTGTTCATTTCAAGATATTCAAAATGTTATTGATGAATGGTTTTAGTAATCACCAAGCATCTTTCTCGGTTCATTTTACGAAAACTCGTATTTTCCGTATCATACGTAAATTTGTATTTTTTAATATTTCATTGCATAGCTTTTCTCATCAATGTATGTTCATTCTGCTTTACTCGCCAATTTTTTTCTTTGCTTGGAAATCTTCATGGTAAGCTCCTACTTTCGCTCAAATTGATTTTTTGTAAAAATGGATTTTCACAATACCAAAAGTTATGTGAATGAGCATTAAGAAGCCCTCTAAAGAATTAGCAAAGGGGTTTCTCCTTTGATGCCTCTCTTAAAAAAACTTCGTCGCATCTGCAATACTTCTTTGCGTCTTTTCTCAGCTCATTCTCTTCATATTAAGACCAACCTTTTCTTTTTCACATCCCTTAACTCATTACTCCGAACGTGGATCCCCTAAATAGAGATAATGCTTTGAATCTCTTCTATATTTTATTATTGACACTTCTCGGCCTGCTAAAAAAAAGCCTTGTTCGTTACCTTTTGCCTTTAAGGATATTTCCAACAATGATGGAGAGATTATAACATTTTGAAACAACCCCTGGAGTAAAAATCTACTGCGCATGGAAATAAATATCAATTCTGTACCTGTGGTGATTACATTTAAGTAATTATATTAATCAGGAAGCCATTCTTTTTGCCAGGATAATAGTAGGAAATTTTTCACTGTCATTAAATTTGAGTGGTCTTAATAAAATTTGGAATTGTATAAAGCTTATAGAAGAAGAAAAGTAGAGTAAATTGAAGGACAACATTTCAGATAGTTGAGAAAGTTCTTGATAGCACACTGTAAATTACTCAAAAACGCACACAGTTTGTAAGAAATATTTTCGATGATTAATCTCAATGCATGTTTTAAATGTTCCCGAGTCATCCGCGCCTCTTCTCCCCCTACTGATGGTAATCGGAACCCAGCGACCCGTGTCTTTTGTCGCACCTCGCCTGGCAATTCCGACTCCCTCTCTCCGTGAAAACTGCTGATGGACATTTTTTCTACCCTTTCCGACCGCAATGGAAAGAAACAATCGGCGTTTAGCTGACTGGAGAAGATGCTTGGCTACGGGTCCGTGACAATTTCATTTGCGCCCCTTTTAGAAACACCTTACGGCTCCACCTTTTTATATACATATTATCCGGTTGCGTTCCGTCCCACCCACTCCACTGAGCCGTCTCCTCCTCCAACTCCACCCCATTTCTCCCACCTCTCTCCCCCTCCCTCTCTCTCTCTCTCTCTGTCTAGCTCTCTCCTCTACCTCTTTTTCTTTCCTCACCATTCTCTTTGTCTCATCGAGGGCACCCTCCCATTGCCATTAACTGTCATCTCGCCCATCGTCTCAGTCCATCTTCAATCTCCTTACCACTGCTTGTTAAAGTACCCCACGATTTTTCTCATATCATAGCTAGCTTATCAATTTCACACACGTAATTTTAACGGTATATACTTTCGATAATGTCAGGAGAAAATAAATAGGGTTTTGTATTTGGTAGGATGAAGTCCGTTGAAAAATGTTTATTCCAAGTGAGAAGATTTGGAAAATACGTTAAGAATATGTGTAATTTGGAATGTTTCACAGGGTTGAAACTGAGAGTTTTTAATCCAGAATAATCAATGCCAAAAATTCATAAGGTCTCGGTTTGTGGACTATGGTACAATATTTTCTTCAAGTCAATGGTTAAGTTCGATAGACGGAGAGGGGCCCAAATTCAGTCACTTGTATATCAGAACAAGTTCCCTTTATGCTTTAGATTTGATAAAATTGATTTGGTACTAGCTAAAATTATTTTAGGGTTGAATAAACTCAGGCCAAACTGGCAAAGCAACTTAATTAACGTCACCCTTTATATGCCGAGCGATTTTGTGGCTGCCGAGCGATTTTGTGGCTGCCGAGTGATTTCGGGAGTAAGACAGTGACTTGACCACCTCGTTCGGCCTGCCGATCTGTTTCACCATGTTGCATACCGTTTTATTTTCATTCTTCACAACACCACTCCCCAAACTACTTTTCTTGCTAGTCCAACGGACGATTACCAGCAACTCTTTCCTCTCGGGAGTCTCCGTTTTCTTCCTCCCGCCTCGTTTACCCTCTCATTCTCGCTCCTTCCTTTCCTTCTCTTTCCCCCCGTCCTACGTGGAGTAAATCGGCTGTGTGCTCACTCCTATCCTCCTCCCGCACACACACAGGACAAAGGGCTCGTACTCGAAGCGGAAGGGAGGACAAGGGATGAAGGAGGGAGGAAGGAGGGAGGGAGGATTGAAGAAGGGCGGCGTCACCTTTCAGCCGTGGAAGCACAGCGGCAGCAGCCTCTTAAATCTCGACTCGAAGAGCAGCTCTCCACGCCTGAGAGCGCATGGGGGAGCGGGGGGTGGGGCTGGGGAAGTTGCATGCGGACGGCGCCGGGGAAAAAAAAAAGAATGCGAAAAAAATAACGTCCTGGTGAAAGAATGGTCGGGAGAATGGCTGGCTTGGCTGCCGGAGGAGGGGGACTCGTTGCCGAAGGAGAGTTTGCCAAAGCGGCGTAAGTCGATGACTCAAGAGGACCAATGACCAATCTGAGGTTGCCCAGTAGATTATATAAATACTCAAGGAGGAAATTAAACAATGAAAGGTGCCATTCATAATGTATCGTGCATGAATTTTGACACCAAAGGAGAAATGTATCGCAAATTCATTCAGATTTCGTTTCGGTTACCTAATGTAAATCCATCCCAATCACTCAATTTGTATTGGCACCGCTAAATACCCGCAGAGGACAGAATATCGTGCTGAGGATCTAATTACTTCGAATTCAAGATAGTATGAACCTGTTGGGGGAGAAGTGATGTAGGAAATCTTCATTATGTTTTGCCGATCGATCTTTAATGAATGATTAAAAAAATCATTTGCAGTGGAAACGAAAAACTATTTATGAATAATATTGTAGGCCTTCTATTACTGATATCTGAGTTAAATCATGTGAACCGATTGGGGTTATCCTTTCAGTGGCAGCTTTATTTTCCACAAATACCATGCGAGTCCAGTACTAGGCCGAAAACCAGAGTGAGAAAATGAGTCACATTGAGAGTGGTACCACAATGCGGAGTAGTCCACGAAATGTGTTAAAGGCGATGTAATCACTCGTAGGATCCGAGTGAATCCAAATAGACGTGCGACAATGAGCAATCGATAATTCCATCGTCAAGAGAGGGGACGAGCGTCTGAATTTTGGGATGGGGAATTTTCGGTGGACAGCGGGAGTGCAAGAGGGGTCCGAGACAGTCTTGGGAACGCACGGATAAGTAGGCAGTCGTAATGATTTTTCCTTGGCGATCTACATTTTCGCCCTCCTCCTCTTCTCCACCCACCCAACCCCCCTCCTACCTCCCCTATTCCTTGTCTCGCCCTGACCCTCCCTCGTCACCCACCCCAGAATCCCCTTCACCATCATCCCGTCTCCTTGACCCGTTTGGAGAAGGGAGGGTAACGAAGAAAAAGCTAAAAGATTCCTAATCCGGATTTGATTCCTTAAAGATTGCTCGAAGAATTGTTAGTGAGGAGCGCATTCAGCGCCATAGAAATCTGCAAGAGTTAAAAAGATCGCTCTTTCCATCGCGTTCCATCCCAGTTAAAGAGGGTGTTTTTTTTCTTCTTTTGTTTTGATTTTATTCATTCTTCGTTTTGTTTTTCTTAAATTTCTTTGATACTCCAAGCTGCAAATGAGTCCTAGATCCAAATTAATTTGTTTGAAGGTTTGAAGTGTATTATCTTACAAATTCAGTCAGCTTAATTTTATTCTGATTATGATGAAAAAACTGCCAAGACCGAAATAAAAATTGAGTGGGCAAGGAGTAATTTAAATGGATTTCTCTATGATAGCCACGTGCCCACGTGTTTGTATTCGCTCTAAAACTCGATGCTATCGTGGCTCATGTAGTTCAAACCAGACTCTAACAATTTCGTAGGTATTTATTATGGTATTCGTTATTGAGGGCTTCCCATATTTTTAATCGGGTTTCTTATCATCATGAGGGATTCGAGGGATATTAGAGTTTTCCTCTGCGAGATAGTTTATGGCCCGAAAATACCGAGCGTTAAGCCGAACGGATGCCTCCTCCCTTAAAATAATGGGAAGCACAAAGCAAAACGGTTTTCCCTCCTTTCTCTCTCTCCCTCTCCACTCTCCTATCGCCACGGGCTCTCCTCGCGGGGTATAAGGAGGCGGTGGACGGGAAGATGAGCGAAAAAAAAGTGACTCACGAGATGCGTTTCTTATGAGCGGAGCGAGCCCGTGGCGTTGCCGCATTCCCCATTCCCCAAATAATTGATTATCTCCACATCGATCCGGCCATGCGTGGTGGACAGCAAGAGGAGAAGGGAAGGTGGGGAGAAGCGTCGTCCTCATGTGCCGTACACGCATATAGAAGTGCGTTTGTTGGTGCGTGAGCATGGAGTAGGGCTGATTTTTTATGGAGAGGGGAATCGGAGGGAGGTTGGGGGTTGGTCCTTTTTTTCCAAAGGGCTCGAAGTGGTATGGGAGTACGGTGAGGTGAAGGGGGCAAAAGGGGCGGAGGGCTCCCTAAACTCACCGATCCTCTCCTCGCCCCCCTTTTTTTAATACCTCACTTCGCCCCTCTGCCCCGCTAGCCCTACTCGTCGGTCTCACATATATTAACGGGCCCTTCTCCACTCTTTTTTCCGCCCTCTTTAACCGTGAAAGGAAAGGACGTGGGCGGGGAGACCCAGTGGTCAAGGGAGAAAAGATGTGCAACAAGGGGGGGGGGCGACCTCAAGTATGCGAAAAGAGAACGGAGGGTTGCCCATCCCCCAGCCCCACCCTGGGGTGGCGTCCTTAGCACGGGGGTGGGTTTTTTCCTTGAGGGATTAAAAAGGAAAAGGGGGGTGATATGGTAGGCCGCTGGTCCGGCGGGAATTTTTTCATCTTCGCCAGCCTTCCTTGGGCCGCTCCGCCTCCCCCTTCATATCTTGCTTATTTCTCCCCCTAATGGAAATTCCTTTCCGCCTTTCGTCGGGAGATCGATCCCTGAGAGAAGGGGTTCTTGCCGAAACCTCACTTCTCCACCCCACCCTCCTCCTCCTCCTCGCTATATTCCTACTGCCCTGTATTTTCCCATCTCCCTCTGCAAAACCTCACCCCAAACCCTTAAAAGCCACATCCTCACCGAACTTAGCCAGTGAGAATCCTCAGAAGAGAACCAGTCGAAGGCGACTAGTGCAAGTCATTTTTTAGCCTTTGGGTACTTTTCAGCAAGAATATATTTGCGAATTTCCCCTGATGTACTAGATTGAGAAGTTGCTAGGGCTGTACTCTTGTCCTGATAAATTGTATCATGTAAATATACCAAAAAACTAAGTCATCAATTTAGAGCGCATCAAAAAGCCCTTCATTTTTCAGTAATCCTCTCCTCCTCTTCAAGAATCTTTGAAAAGGGGTTTCCTTAAGAGAATTAAAAAAAATCCTTAATTATTATTTTTCATTTGTATTTACCCTGTCGTTCAACACTTTGCAAGCCATCTATAATTTATAAATGCATGTTTTTCCATGTTAAAATAACGTTCTTGAAAAAATGTAGCTCTGTGAAAATACTGTAACGTAACGATACCAGCAATAAATGCACTGTAACAATAGGACTCCCTCGCGGCAGAACAAATGCTATCTAGTACTTACAGAGGTTTGATTTCTTATGGTTGTTGCTTTTGCTCTTTGTGAAGAATGTCATTATTTTCCTCTATGTTTTCAAAATTTTAAAAACGCCCTCGCGTGGTTCTTAAAGCTTTACATAGACTGTGTTTACACATATCTCAAGGGAAATAGCACGGTCTTACCAGGGAAATAGATCCGGCATATAATGTGGCATTCTTGTTACGATTAGCTTAGGTATATGTTTTTTAGGCTTCCAGTTCTTTGTCTTACCGCAAATATGATATTAATAAATGATATTATGAAACACTGAATTTTCTACAGTCGTGCCGCAGCGCTAAACTACTTTTGATTTATACTCGTACGTGTACGGAACGATGTTGTTAACGTCCAAATTTAACTCTTAATGGACCTGTTGGGAAGTAAACCGCGAAACACAATATTTTAGGAAACGGCCGATACCCTTCCTAAGTTATACACACGGAATCGACACAAAAGGATTTAAAGGAATCGGAATTTTATGACCGCTTTCCGAAACGCGCTCCTTACTTTGTGGTTGCCATGTTTTGAGTTTTCCACCGATAGCAGGAATGTTATGTAAGTCTTGGAGTTAGTTCTTAGGAAATCGTTTCTTCTCACGAGAACTTTTACCCCTCCTCCACCCGCCTTTGCTCTCCTTCGAGATTAGGGTTTCTTCCGGGCGAATATCACGGGCCTTGATCTCCCATAAGACGGCGAAAGAACGACTTTTGTGGATGGGGTCGGGGAGTCTGGATTGAGAGGTGCAGCGGCAGGCATTCATTGGTTATTGGCTGAAATGGGAGGGAGGGTGGGTTTATGGCCTCGAAGGAGGCGTGATATGGTGTTATAAAGGCGGGTTCCCTCAAGTTTTTCTCTCTACCTTATTGCTTTCTTAGTGTTCACTTCGTTGCTCGAGGAATATGTCGATATATATGCTGCATGTGTATTTTGGGAAACCAAAGGAGTTGAGGTCTAACTCTGCCACGCTCCATATCCTCAATTTTCCAATAATGCATCAATGTATGTACTTTTTGGGGGCTCTCTTGCGCTTATTTTCCAGTGTTCTTTCTACAAGTTTTTCCTACGTCACAAAATCTCAATCCATTTTATCTCCCATCTCGGCACATCACTGTCTGCTCGTTGTCTTTTGCTTCTGCCATGCAATGGCTCTCGTGGTACTTCACAGATAATTGTAGTAGCGTGCAATACATTTTATGAAAAGTTAATATCAAATAGGTTGATGAATACAATATTTTATTGGCATACATTTCTATAATGCATTGAATTATTGAAATATTGAAATATTTTAGTCACCATCATTTAAAAAAGTTATACTCTGGACCAATCAATTGAAAATATTCTTATGGAATGCTGACGTTATCCATCGGATAACACAAAATGTATCATAATTTGCATAAAAATTGCATTTATCCCGCGCCAAATTATACATTTCTCTGACCTGTGAGATCGTTAGTCACATTTAGTCACTTTTGCTCAAGTTATGATGCAGTCAAGCTGATTTGAGAAAATCAATGTACATTTCTCCATGTCAGGATTTCCTTTTTGATGGCCCAAATTTTGTTTCGCATGCGTCCGACGGGAGAAAAGTTCCTCTTATAGGTTATCTTGGAATACTCCACAAAATTGAGTTACGCGAACATGCATTAAGCCCTAAAAATTCGGAAGAGAGTGAAATTGGTCCACCCAAAGGTTTCGGAAGCTCGTCAGGAAGATAAAACATTGGGCGTCCGCAGGGGCTTTGAGAGTACCTGCGCGTGATGGGGGAGTCGGCAAAAAGATTGGGGGAGGGTTGGGATCTCCCGGGGGGATGGGTGAGGAATCAGTTGCGCGGGCGCCGCTGTGATGTGGCCTTTCAACCGCGGTGCGTCCGCCCTTCCCCTCCGCTCCCCAGCAGTCCTTCCCAGGTAGGTAGGTTTGTCTCTTCTGAGCCCTTTGCACCCGCCGTGAATTTCATTTTTCCTCCTTTTTTTGTCAACCCCATCTCTCGCTCATATCGGGAGTGCCAGCGCGCCACATGATTCAATTGTCTCGCCTCTTTCTCTATCCCGTCCATAATGCGTCATCAGCGAAATCATCCCCTTCATCCCCCTCCACCCGTTCCCGAAATCCTCTTCGGCGTCGAACGATCACAAGTGCCGCCTCACTCCCGCTTCACTATGGTTCGCCTCGCTTAAAGAAGAAAAAGGCATCACCAGCAACGCAAAGAGAAATAATGTCATTATTATTTGTGCTTGAATTAGCGGGAGTGGCAGACCGGTGGACATATCGCTCGTATATGGACTGCATGAGCAAGCCCCAAGTCGAAAAAAAGTGAAATATTAAGGCTCAAAAACTAAAAAAACATTCTGTGTGATCGTAAATGAAAAGGAAAACTTTGTTTTATTCCACCAATTTATTTTCAGGTACTACTAGTTTCGACGCAGCGGCGTCATCTTTAGGTACAAAGAGTAAAGGCTTTCACTCTTTGTACCTGAAGATGACGCCGCTGCGTTGAAACTAGTAGTACCTGAAAATAAATTGGTGGAGTATAACAAAGTTTTCCTTTTCATTTATGATAAAATGAACTTCCACAAGGTTGAGCCTGAGACGATGGAGATATTCAGTGTGATGTTCTGAGGGCTACAATTTTCAGGAAAGTTGCAGTTGGCTAAGAAAAAATTAACTTCACCCTTAACGGGTGATTTACACTTGCTGTGAGGACTCAAACATCATTAGCGAGCTCTGACCACACCAGTTAAAAAAAGTGTGGTGGAAGCTTGTTGTATTGTTAGGCTATTCGTGAATTATTTACTTTTCAACCAAGTAATAGATGGATGAGGCTCCAGAGCTGATACTTGCCTTTCCTTTTCAGCAGATTCGAAACAGAAAGCCATCAAAATACAGTTTGCGGGCGCAGTTTCGCATTGATGGACGGACGTAGCAAAAATAGTGTGGACCCGTCAATTCATAAAAATATTAAATATAGCAGTCTGGGTTTGATTAAACAGGCTAAATGTTTTGAGAATTTACTCAAAGATGTGGATTGTATCCCTTGCCCGAAAAACCCTTTCCCCTCAGCCTCCTCGCACCATTTCGTTTCCTTTCCTCCACCCCTCCTATTCGAAGAGCATTCTCACTCTTTCACGTGGGCCTTCGATTAAGGACAGGGACGCGGCTTTTTTATTTTTCCTTTTTTTATTTTTGCTCGCACTTCCAGTACCCCGTCCACCCACCCTCTACCCCCTATCCCTCATCATATCCCTAAATCCCTCCCTCTTCACCCACATCGGTCCCAAACCCTTTCCGCCAAAAATGGGTGTCTTTCTTTTCATCTTTGCCATCTAAAAATTCACTCAACACTCCACATTAGCCTTTTCCGATCTCTATAACGTGTACCTGAATAGGCATTCGGTATTTAGAAATTTACTTCTCCGTGTTTTTTTTGTCCTTGACGTAAATTTTCATGTTTTTTACGAAGCACTTTTCTTTACCGGAAATTTACCTTGTTACGTTTTTTAAATACAGCCTTTTAAAACAAAAAAAACAGGGACATGTCGGTAACTACTGAGGGTAAATTTTCGTAAAATTTTGGAAAAAAGTCACGGAATTCTTGAGTAAACGTATTTAATGTATTTTCATTGGACAGCATCAGAAATATGCTTATCGTTGCTTTTCGAATGTGCTTCACCATTTCTCCGTTTATCCTGATGCTGGAAGCAATCTAGTATCCACCATATCAGGTGTCTTTTTCATATTCTTACCACCAAATGCCATAAGTGTTTCCAATGCCATAGATGCTTATGTGAGTTTTAAAATTGGCATTGCCAAAAAAAAGTTTTTCTTCTAAGAGTTACATTTCGGTTCAAATGCAAGGAATACCTTCACTTGAGCGACGAAGTGGAGAGTGGAAGGGCCGGCTTTTGATCGATAGATCGATGAGGAATCGATAATATCCAAAAGGAAACCAGAGGACTTCGATAGGGGCGAGAGAATAAGATCAGGATGGGTTGATGAGGGTGCGTTGTGGGAGGGCAGGTAAGAGAGGATTGAGAGACGCCCTCTCGCTTACTTAGAAGAGGAAAAGAGTGAGGTGAGGAGGGGGTGGGTTGCAACGGAGATGGATGCGGAGAGATAAAGAGGAAGAGAAAGGATTTCGAAGCCGGATGGAGGAATGAGGATGCAGATCTCGGGGATTGGCATTAAAAGCGAGCCAACGCGAGCGATTCAAAGCGTGGCGGGGGGGAGGGCTGTAAAGGGGTAACGCCAACGACGGGGGGCCGGGCTGCGGGGCGGAGGGGGAAAAGAAAGGCGGGAAGACGGGGGGAATTCCGACGAGAAGGAAAGTGAGAGAGCTCGTGGTGGTGCATGATGGGGCGGATTTGCGTCCCGCTGCAGCCAAGTGTGAAGGCATTCCAGTCCGCCAACTCACGCGTCCCACCTTCGCTCCTTACACTCTCTTCATCGCCGCTTCTATTCCGTGGTATAGCGCGGTTAACGCGAGAATAGTAGCCAAGCGAGCACCTAAGCGAAGCACACGAGCACTTTGAGCGAAATATCACTTGCACTAGGATTTGAGGAATTGGGTTTCCTTTAAAAGAAAAAACTCCCATCATCCCAATGATATCAAAATATCAACCCCTTGCCGAACTACTTTTTGAGCTATTTGACCAAAAATATAAACTGTTTTACATGTGGTAGATTACGACTGTGCGCTCCAGAGGGAGAATATTGGAAAAATTAGGAACTTCAAACACCTAGATTTCGTGAAAAAACTAAGTGTAGAGTTTGTACCTTTTCTAAACTATTTATAAAAATTAATCTATTACTTAACCGCAGTAATTTTTACAGAATCTCAAAAAAAACTATTTTGAAGGCAATTTCACCGTACGCCGTGAAAAAATAAGTCAAGTTAGAGATTTATGTGGTTTTATTTATTGAATTACTGAGAATTTTTGTCTTTTTTTACTATATTTTTGCACCATTAATATTACAATATTTATTTTATACTTCTAACAGATGCTGAAATTAAAAAAATAAAATTCGAATATGGTCTCCTCTATGACTTGGGAACTATCTCGCTTAAAAACTACCTTAAGGAGTGTTTTTTTTAATTTCTATTGCCCCCACTCCATATGTGTAAAATTCTACATGTTTCCCTGCTTTCCACGTGTCTCACATCGGATCTCTCCATTCGTCTCATAACTCGAATAATTCTTTCATTTTTCAATAAATGTTATCCATTAGCCCGATTTAATTCCTCAGGGGTGTGACTCCTATCACTCTCACGTCGTGAAACAGCACGGCTCAGCAGCGTGACCATGCATGCCTTCTCTTTCCAATCGCTCGCCAGTGAGACAACGAAATGCCGCGTTCATCTCGCGCTGAGAAATGGCGCAACTGTGTTAGGCAGAGCTCGATCCAAGCAGCGACGCCAAACCCACGTCCAACGCAATGATGCATTCTTGTTGGGATGATGGAAAACCGGGGGCTTGTTTGTCGTGCAGGGTTTTACTCTCGCATGGAAGAACACTTAATAAAGGGTATAAGTTGCTATGACTGCTAGATTGGGAATCTGGATCGGCGGCTCGGGTCGGGCGCTGGGTGAGGGACTTGGCGGGGCCAGGCCTGTCATGGGCTCCCACAGGGGGGGGTCGGCAGGTAGGCAAGGGGCTGAAGGTGGCAACAAATGGGCCACGTGTGTTGGGACTCGGGATGCGTGGATGTAAAGGGTGGGTATGAGGGACTACCAGTGAAGGGGAAAGGTAGAAACTGCGAAGTGAGCAGGTAGTCATTTAGGAATCCGGCCAATGGTTTAGAGTAAATTTGAAATTATAATATTTCCAGCACGAAATGTTTTTTAATTAAATAATATTTAATCAGAGAGCTTAGGTGTTCGAAAAAATCAGATTTTATTATATTTTCTTTCCACCTGGAGATGACATTTATATGCGCAGAAGCATGCGTTTGAGAAATATTTATGATAGAGAGACCAGTTGAATTTTTAGACAGAAAATGGCTAGTTATATCTGTAAAGCTTCTCATCACTCCGAAGTCCATGATCTTCAACTCTCGTCCTCTTCTGCAAGACTCTATTGTATGGTCTTCCATCTACCCCCTTGGTCAGTAGTTTAATTTCTTCATTTAATTATTCTCAAAAGTAATATTTGCATTTAACTAGATGATTCATTGGTCAATTCAGATGCTATAGCTTGTCGGTTATGTGCTGGCTAAGATCGAAATGAGAATATTTTTCTTTCCTTTGGGCGTAGGCTAGTGTCACTCGATGCAATCACCCCTGGGGTGGTAAAATTTAAACTTGAGAGGGTCGCGTCCATTAGATCGAGGATAGAAATGGGTCGGGCGAGGGAGAAGGAGGGATGGAGGGGAGCTGGGAAGTGTCGGCGAAGAAAATGCCACATGGGGTTGTGAAGGGGGGGAGGGGCGAAGATGGGGCGCTGAGTGGAAAAGACTTCCCTTCACCGCGTTCCGTTAATTTTAAATAAAAAAGGGAGAGCGAGGGCTATAGAGAGGAGGAGAGTGGAAGAGTGAGGCGGTGGAGGGGGACGATGGTTAGGGGGGTTGTAGACCCACGGGGGATACACAATGGGGGGGGGGGGTTTGGGTAGAGTGCGTTATACTACACAACTCCCCTTCCTCCTCCTCCATTCCACCACCCTCACATACACCCCTGCCCCCACCTGCCCCCTCCTCGCCCACCGCCGCCTCCGCTGGTAGAGTGCTTTTTACGATGTTTCCGTGGGATCAAAAACGCGATTTTCCGAAAAAAAAAAATATTAAGAGAGAGAAAGAGAGAGAGAGAGAGGGTGGTGGAGCATTTCTCGACGGAGCGGCAAAGGGGCCATTTGGACCCAAAGGGGGGGGGGGCGTCTACTTTGGGGGGAGGAGTAGAGAGGCCCCTTTTTTCGCAGAGTGGAGTCCCATCCCCCCTGTCTCTCCTCCCAGCCACCATTTTTATTCGTCGCCATCTCCCCCTTGTCCATTTCGTACTTACCGCCGCCTCTTCCTCCGACCCTCCAAACCCACCCCCCTCCACTTACCGCCCCCACTCCACCCCCACCCAACCCACGCCCTCCATCCCAGGGACGTCGACGGCGGGAGAAGTGCGAGTAGGACATCAAGATTACTTTCTTAAAGGGAGAACAGAACGTTAAGAGGTTCTCGCATTATCCTTGTTTTCCCATCCCTCCCACCAAAAATAAAAGGAGAGTTCTTTTTATGCAAATGCTTTCCCATTTTTCCCTTTCCCAGCCAAACAAGACCAATGTTTTTTCTCCCTCTCTTTCTCTCTCTTGCTCCTGGACCTTTTCTCGGCCGCATTCGTTGATCGATGTCGCTTACGCCGTCTTCCAATTCCATGGCATTTCGCAAATGAAAACAACTAACGATGTTGAATGACTTAACAACTGATCATATGATGTTAGAATGATTATTTTAACCTTATAACGTCCCAGAAGGTTCTCTTGGTTCTTAATTCATTATTGTTAGGGAAACAATAGTTAACTCCACTACTCTTTTGGAATGTTAGGATGCATTTACATATTTATGGGTATCTGTTATTCTGCGTTTTATTTCTCCATCAAGAAATGTAAGCAATCTTTCAATAATATTCACTGTAACAAAGAAAATCATGCTGTGTCATCACTTGACACATTGAAGATGAATGTTTAATTTCCATTTTTAATTGCTCATACAATGCGTCACTTTTTTAAATCGCTCATGTGGAATAAAATAGATGAAAAATGTATAAAAAAATTAAAATTAATCTTGGCTGACCAACGAAGTTAAGATAATCACGTACTTCTCCTTGAGAGCATCCTCTCAAGTTCTGCAACATGGGGGATAGATTTGCGAGACTTTCTAAGCACTCATATCATAAAACTTTGCAGTAACGTGTTGCTTTTATTCTTATTTAATTTGATTTAATATTCTATCGCCTTGCCTTGAATATCCCGGTCTGCGGAGCGTCCTTCGCCTCAGTTCACGGGAGGGGACCTCAGAGGGAGTGATTCATGCGAATCCTTTCTGCTCCTTCTTACCCCTCTCTCACTCAAACGTCCCCCCTCACTCTTTATTTTTCAGAAGAAAAAATTGAACCAAACTTGCTCCTCTCATGTCCTCCCCAGCCTTTTCGTCACCTCCGAAAACTTCCCTCCCTCCTCCCACCAACCCTCTCGTGAAAGAGAAGAGGAAGGAGGAGAAAAAAATGTCGCTGGTCCTTCACCCCGTTCGCTGTGAAGTCGCCCCGCAAAGAGAAAATAAAGGCACACCGAACAAGTTAATAACGTTGGCACTGGATGACGATTCTCCCGGTCGGTTGGAAGGGAAGGACTGCAGGAAGGGATGCTTGGAGTAGGGAAACTAGGGGAGGGAGACGGGGAGGAGGAAAAGGAACTATGTGGAGGAGTAGGAAGGGTTGGTCTCGGTCCGAATGAAAGGTCTTAACGGGTAGGGAGGGTGGGTTGGTGGCAGGGGGTTTGAGGTGTTGCCAGAGGGATGACGGTTGTGGATGGAAAGGAGTGAAAATGAGAAAAAAGATGTAAGCGGCGACTGTCGGCGGAGCAAAAGTCCTAAAAATCCCCTCCTAGTGTTGACTTCCTTCTACTGCGTGACCGTAGAAAGGACAGGGGAGGGACATTAAAACGTAAATGGAAGTCAGGAAACTTACGGTGCAAACCGTGTTTGATTCCCCTGCGAGGAAAAGTCGCCCCTATAAAAGGGAATAATAGAATTTGGAAGGTAACTCGGTGAATTGAGTGCACACGAACGAGCAAACATGGCTAAGGTTGGAAACTGATTGGTTACTTGATATGAATGTTATCAGGATTTTATTCCAGATTTTGAAAACTCGTTTAAAGGTAAGCTTGAAGCCGAAAACGTAATCTGGCTTTCAAAAAAACGTGGAGTACTGCTATTTTAGTAAGTAATAATTGCTGCATTTATCGATGGAAATTTATTTTGAAATACTGACTGCCATATCTAATTTTACGTGAGGGTTACCACCTTTTCACAGAGTGATTGAGGAAAGCGTATTAAGCATGCTAAATGAGCACTTCGTTGAAAGAATATAAAACCGAACCGAACAATATGCCGCGCATATCAATTGATCCGGATATTGTCTACAAGGCCTTGACTTAAAAGATTTATCTCTCTCACCCACTCATTTTATCTCTTATCCGCCGAATGATTATGTTTCAAATGTATTGGGATTTAGATGTGCGAGTCAATGCACTGTAAGTTTCCTGGAAAAAAAACATTGAAAGTAATGACGCTTGATCTTCAACCATTAAATTTTGAAACGATTCCAAACATTCCTGTGCATCTCATAGAATTTATACGGTGTATTCATCCGCGTGACGCCATTAAAAACGATCAGGGTTATAAACACTCAATAAATCCCCCATTAATCTGCTCAAGCGTGAATTAATGGCTGTTTGTAAAAGGTGCAGGAATGTTAGCTTTTCGGGGAGATTGTTCTTTGCAGTCACAAAAATCAAACTTTTTTGTGCAAAGCGACGAAAAAGAGCGCTCAAAATGGACGGATGAATCATTTCGAGCGCGTCAGAAAAAAGTTAACAGGACAAATTTTGACATCGGGTGAGCGATGCGTGAAATTCATGATCACTTCATTTTCATCGCTGGTGCCCTGGCGGTCTTCATGGACCGCTTTTCATCAAGCAGCAGCCTCCAACTTTATGCCCTCTCCGATATGCGGCAATATTTCGCAAATAGCCGCTGGGATGCACTGTTAAATACTGATTTTTTGCTTCAATCATGAGTTATGTATCAGCCAAACGCGTCTACGTTTCCCGGTTGTCAGAAGAGAGAGAAGATGCAGGATGCATTAAGCGAATTCAATTCAGGAGTTATTTATAGCTGTAACAATTGTGCCTCATTTGGTTCGCCCCTTCATCCTGGTCGTTTAAATAAAGATTCTGTTGCAGTGGAGTGTTGTTAACAACTCAAAAGTGATGACTAGCTTTGAGTGGTAGTGGTATTCAGTATTCTCAATCTTGAATGAATAAACCCTTACCATTATAAAAGTAAATATGAATGAGTTACCTTGTTTATATCCTAAGGTAATCAAATATTTCTCCCAATCGATGATCAGAATTTCCTGTCTTTCTTTTCACTTTTGCATAATTATGAACGTTATTTATGCATCCTAAGGGAATAATTAATAAATGATAAATATTGTTCTACCCTTAACCTTTGCTCCTCTATTTTAGCGATAAAAGTACTTGAAAAACTAGTGGAAAATGCCTCTCGTACCATAGTGAATTTTCATGCCCGTACCACATCGGACACCACGTGTCAAATACGGAAAGTGTTCCATTATTAAGATCGCTGAGCAAAGAATTTCGAAATGACATCCGACGCTGTTGGCCCTGGGACATATTTTTGCCATTTACTCTACATCATCGTTTTCCAAATACCATTTTTATGTACCCACCTTAGGAAGTGATTCTTCGCGGAAAAAGAGAGCGAAAGGAGGGTTGGTGGTCTTCTTGGGAAATGGGATTGGACAGCAGGAGTAGCTTGGGAATAAGGAGAGGAGGAGAATGGAAATGGAGAATGTTAAAAGGGAGACTTCTTCCTTTTATGCTCCGGGACTCGAGGAGCGAAAAAAATATATAAAATGGAAGGAGGAAAAAAATGACAGTCGAAAAGAAAGAAAGTTTTCTCTGGAGTCCGTTAATTTCGAAAGGGGTGGTGGAGGATGAGCAAGGGGGGAGTGCAGGTGGAGAGTAGGGGGGGTACTCGTTGGTCTGAGGAACAGGAGAGGAGGTCGCTCCAGCGAATAAGGGTCACGGAGGCTGGAGTGAGGTGGACATATTCCTGGCAGAGGTGAGGAGTTGAGGAGGAAGGGTGTAATGGGGGTAGGGTTGGGGCAATGAGATGCCGAGAGTTGGTGGGGGGGGGGGTGTGGGGGTGGTTTGGGGGCTACGAAGCCGAGAGTTGAAATTGAGAAGGAGGGGGAATGAAAAATTCAAAGAATCAAACTCCGAAAAAGCGCGAGCCCTGCCTATTTAATTAATTACGTAATTTCTTTTCGTCCTGCGAAACGGACAAAAGCAAACTTCTTTTATTAATATAAATGAATCGTCTGAATCATTGAAAGGAAAGGGTGATTTAGCCGTCCGTTCCTCTTGTCTCGCCATTGCCGAAAGAAATAATGCGAAGATTTCCAGGGAAGGGCAAGTTTAGTTTTTTTGCTGCAATTAGATATATCTTCACTGTCATAAAATTTCATTGCTATTTCATTTTACTCCATTTTGCTTATAAGATAAGCAAATTACATGGAACAGCGAAGAAATTGCGGCAATTTCGAGGATGCCTACTCGTGGCACTTTTACAAATAATTTAGACTGAACTCCATATATGTTTGGCCCGGAAGTGCAGTGTGTTCGCCGCGTAGAAAGAGATCCCGAATCATATTTTTCTGGCGAATTTCGTCGCCCACAATTTGAAATGAACTGTCTTTACAATACTTGTGCACAGCATCTCCTCCAATTACTTCTACCTGTGCGTCTATAATGGTTTTAGTTTATTTTAGATATCCGTCATTCTTGTTCCGACTAAGTATTATAGATGTATGACCCAGCAACTTCACCCTTATGTGATATTTTCGTTCGATCGGCTTTGCCTTTGACGAGAGGTGAGATGTTCATATCCCAATCTGCTATGCAAACAAATATCTCGGCCTTATGGATACGCTGGAAGAAACTCACGAATGTATCAAACCCCCCTCCCGGTTCTTGTTATAACGAGACCAAGCGACATTTTTCATCGCCGGCAGTAAAAATCGCATGCAAAGAGCGATCCGATCAATTAAGAACTCTCCCCCTCCATCAACCCCTTTTTCCTGCGACGCAGCATCTTCAGTCATCTCCCGACCACCACCTCATCTGCATACCGCTCCCTCCCCCTTCCTCCTCCCTCCCAGCCTCCCCCGCCCCCCCGAGGAGCTAGTTACCCGGCGATTAGTGTCCTGACAGTCGCCCTGCCTCTAGCCACTGAGAACGATCTCCATCAAAAATGTCGTAAGCGCGGCCCGTTACGTGCGTCCCCCTTCCCACTCAGCGGGTGGGGTGGGGAAGGGAAGCAATTTCCACCCCATGCCAACAGTATCAACTGTAATATGCTTCCCTCCTCAGTTTCTCAATTAACCTGCACCCAACCAACCCCTCAACCCTTCCAGCCGCGCGACGTCATTGTCGGGTCGAGTAATTTTTCTCGAGTCATCCCCCCATTTCATAAAAGCCAATAATATGCGTATTGACATCAATGAAATCGAATCGATTTCTTGATTTTTGTACTCGCATTTTATCACCCACAGTCATCTTGCAGGAGCCTTTTTTCGCATCTTCTCTTTGATTTGTATTGTCCTCTGAGAACATCTCCATAGTTAAATATTCACCGTCTCTCTTAGACAATACAGACGATTCTCACTTTCAGCTATTCACTACGCGATCGCAACTTAAAATGTAAATATTACACTCAATCATAACCACGGTCTTTAAAGTTGTCGTCCATGAAATCAAAGTTAAAATTTATCTCTCAACAGAAATTATTCTGTGCACTTTTATTTCGATACCATTAAAGTTGTGGCACGTAATTAGAAAATTAAGGCAACTCACCTCCCAATGCCAAGATCATGAATCAGTGTTCAATTGGCTCTATTCGAGAAAGAAAATAATTATGAATTCTGAAGATAATACTTTCCGTAGACTCTCGGCGCAGATTACACGATCTAGTATCTTTATTTATATTTATCTCGAGGAGCGGCATTTGTAGTCATGCCCTGTAGTAATCTTGACTCATCCATTTGGTGGTTTTTTTTCGGAGCAGAGCTTGCATTTAGTTGGGAAGTTGGTGCCTCTTGAGGCCGAGGGAAAGAACTCGTTTCTCTGCGGCATGCATTTTCATGGAGCAGTATGAATGTTGTGCGCCACTGCCTTTCGACTTGATCTCAAAAATGTCCTTTTAAGGAAGTGGCTAGTGTCTTTGGAGCAGTTTCAGACGATGGCGAGAGCACACTGCAGCAAGCGGCAAGATGGATTATCCGCCTTTTTTTTTCATTTTTGTCATTTTGACGACGTTTCCCAAGAAACATATACTTTACTTCAAATTCATTTACAGTGCGTTTCCATTATTCTTGGTCATTTATTATACTTCATTTCCAAGTAATGACCCCTTTTTACCGTAATCAGAAGCACGTGAGCTGTTTATTACCGGCATTAACTCTTCTTGCACTTCATCGTCCCTGTCAATGGTTTTGAGGCTTCCATATTACAGGTCTGATCGCGGCATTTTGGCTTTTTTATGCCTCTCATGCAAATATGTACGAACATAGTCGAGTAATGATGGTTACAAGGAAGGGAACAAAAAAAGATTAATGCAGCAGCGGCAACTACTAAAGGACTGAAATCTCTTATCGGGAAAGGGCTTATTAAGGACGATTCGTACGCGAGAGTGGTAGCGCCAGTGGTATTCCATCGAAGAGGCGATGCAAATTATCGCATCGGAAGGAAGCGAGCGATCGCTATAATTTGTTAAACATGCCAATGAACCTGAGCGGCCGTCGAGTCTCGGATTCGCGGAGAAGAGTATTCGGGGAGGGGATTCTTAACCCTTCACACATGCAGCTCCGTTCCCGCAAGTCGCCCCTCGGGGAGTCGAGGGAGTGCGAGGGTTTGAGGCGAGACGGGGACCGTAATGAAGAGGAGTGCAGAGGGGTCCGATGTCAGAGGGATCGCCCGAAATGGAGCGAAAGAGGAGGGATGAAGAAGAGGAAAAAAAAGTTCTACGGGGCAGCCACTCTTTCCCTACCTCATTCCAACATCCCTTCGGCCAACCTGCCCTCCCTCCTCCTCCTTCAACCCTTCCTCCCCCTCCCCCCCAAGGAGCAGTCAACTCAAAAGCTTTCTTCCGAGCAAACGCATCACCACCACCACCACCTTACGCTGAGGCGCGTGATCTGAATTTTTCAGCGTCCGAGGCGTGGGAATCTTCGGGAGGGGAGGAGTGAGACACACAGTAGATGAGGAGAGAGAGAGAGAGGTAAATAGGAGGGGGGAGGGGACTCCTCCCTTGCTCTTTCGGAGGACGATCGTAGGGGGCAGGGGCCCCCTTCTCCTCAACCTGCCCCCGCCGCAATCTCGCCTTTCCCCGTCGCCATCATCTTGACTGATGGCCGTACGTGGTGGACGCTTGTGGGGGGGACTGTGGCGGTCGGTGGGGGGAGCGGTATCGGAGGGATGGGGAGGACGTGATTGGAATGTCCAGTCGGCGGAGCAACGGTAGACTGTCGGGGGCAGGGGAGTAAGTTGGGTCGGTGTCGTTCCCTTCCTATAAGAAAAAATAAAGGGCGACTCTTCGGGACGGTGGCCCTTCCAATGTGGCGCCGGGGGGGAAGTCGATCGCTCTCTTCATGCATCTCTCATGTTTTTCTTCTCGTCTAAATGGCCTTCCCCCTCCATCGGGCAGCTCGCCTTCTCCCACCTTCGAGGGTTTTCCTCCTAAAGGGGTTCTTACGGTTCGAGCGCGGGGGTGCCGAGTGTGGGGAATGGTCTTGATTCGTCACCCACGGAAGTCTCCCGGGAGACCCCAACGAATTTGGACGGCCCTCGGCTCCAGTCGGTCGTCGATTCGCACGTTCCAACGGCTCTCACCTGAGTAATTAGGGTGGATAGTCCTCTTCGACACAAAATAAGCTAGCAGCAGCGGTAGTATTAGCGCTCTTTAACGGCTATGATCATCTAGCACTCACTGTCTGCCATTGTCTGTTGGTTTCTTCTTGAATATTTCATGCCGCAGTTCCGCTGTGAGAAGAGTTCGTTTTCCTTTTAGTGATTATTCGTGCTAATCGTTCTATCCTTAACCAATATTAATTGTACATTAACTCTTCAGTAAGATTTATGTCATTGATTTTATCGGACTGTAGAAAAGTTGACAAAAACTTCTTTGGACGGGTCGAGGGCTACTTTCTGGCCGACGTTTTGGCGATCGACTCGAGCATCGTCTTTCAGGTAAATGAGCTCAACCCATCTGTCCCGAGGGAGATGATGGTAGATTCGAGTGTCGAAACGTCGGTAAGAATGCAACCCGTGACCCAGAGGGGGAGACCCGGAAATAATACGTACAGGCAATATGCATTGAAAGCACCAGATATTATTTCAGTCTTAAAACACATTTCTGCCTTGTTATGATGACTTTGTGCTCGACGTTAGCCAACAGAAAAGCGGAGTGAAATACAGCTTTTGGCGATTAGATCTTAGCTGCATGAATATCTATCTCCCCGTGCATAGGTAGACATAAGAAGGTTTGTTTCTCTGGCCAGCCAGGAAATAAGCATTTCCAGTCAAGTGCATATTTTACACAAGTTACGGCGTCTCGTAAGCCATTTAACGGCATGACGGAAACATCCGCAACCGTTTGAACAGACATGGGAAGACGAAAACACTGGGGAAGGAGGAGGTGAGAAAGGAGAATATAAATCTGCTCATTGGCATTGGTCTCCGTGGATGCTGGGGATAAGGGGGAGATGGGAGTCGATGGATGTGCGGCCGCTAGGACTCCGTCAGTCGCGGTGGGACGGCAATGAGGGGGCGGAATGGGACGAGGAAAATGCCGGGAACCGGAGGAGGAGGAGAAGAAGAAGGGTTGTCCGTGCGCGGAATCGAAGATGAGGAAGAACGGGCGGGATTGACAGATAACTGGAGTGGGCCAGGAGGGTTGACGCGACGTCTGCGTGTGTTTACGGTGACCACCGCCGCATTCCCCGTGTGCTTTTCGGTCCCCTTATACCCCCTAGCTGGGGAAGTCCGTAAATGACGTCACGACGGGCCAGATTTTAACGGCAGATTGCCCTGCAAGGTCTAGTGGCAGGCCAACGGCAAATGCCGGAAGGATACCTGCACTCATCCCATTCAAATACCAGAATATTGGCATTTAAATCATCGTAATTCGTTTGGGACACTCCATACATTAGGTGCGTGATTAATATTTTGTTTTCTAGTCTACTGTGATCCTTAACATTTGATATTAGTCATTTATATTTAAACGTCGATTGATATTGCGAATTCCTATTTCTGCGCAGGAATTTTGAAAATTACTCTCTCCCTGACTCGCACTTTATTGTTTCTGCAAATGTCATCGCAACCTCTGACTGAAATATAACCGAAATAATATGCAATTATCCTTTTCAATCATAAATAATCATACTAACTAGAGTGTGCGAAGAAAAATTGAAAGCCCTGACTAATTTATTTTTTATAAATCCACCGCATGATGGCCTTCCTTTGGCAAGGTAAACATGCGTATGAAACCAAGAAGCCGCTCACGTTCTTAACTATATTTTGAAAAATAGGAAATAACGGAGGTTAGATGTTACAGCAGTTATTTGTGCAAATGAATCAACCTACTTTATTTTTGCCTCATTTGTTAGCAGGGAGGGTGTGACTGACCGACATTATTTCGCTGGAAATCCTCATATCGAGTAGGTGAACTCCGAAACTGCTTTCTTCCGCTATGGTCGACTGACTTCTTCTTCGTCTTTCTTCGCTCATCCTCATCACCTTCTCTTCCTCCTCGGCCTCTCACGCTCTCTCCCTCCACCTTCCTCCCGTAGTCATTTATCTCATCCCTTCTAAGTTGGCCTTCTCTTCCTCTCCCCCCGTACCTTATCCTGAAGGAGAGATCCCCTCTTAGTCGGCGTGCTGCACGCCACACACGCATCTCCCTCCGGGCCACGAAAAGCGAGACAGCCACTCGCCAACACCACCCCCCCATCTCCGAAAACGGGAGAAAAAATACCCTTCCCTCCCACCCCAATGCTCTTCTCTTTCTCTCTCTTTAACCTCCCCTTTCCCTCCTCAGCACATCATCCCCACACCACCCTCCTCCTCCTCCCCTTTCTCCCTTTCCGGGGGGGCCCTTATGCGCAACCACGCTTCCCGCCCTATCCCGCCGCCCGCACGCAACTGATAGCCTTAAGGCACTCCTCTCTCTCTCTCTCTGGGGCCCGCCTCGTGAGAAGCACGCGCTCTCGCCGATGGGAGACGAGAAACAAAAGGAGGGAAAGCGAAAAAAAAGGAGAAGTCCGAAAAACGTTCTCCTCCCTCCCCCCGCGTTGCAATTCCACTGCGACCACTTTCGCATTTTACTAATTGAACGAATCAAATTTCGCCCGCCCCCTTTGTCTCTCGTCCCGCCCCCCCCTCTCCCCCTCGTCCCCCTATCTCCACCCAACCACCCTTTTAACCTCAAAAACGAAATGTTGTGACCCTTTCAAACCCCCCCCTTGGTTACGACCTTTCCCCCACTACTCCATTACAACCCCCCACCCTCTTCTCACGGTATCGTTTTTTCGGGGATGAAAAATTGAATCGGACGTCGTGCGGTTCCTCAATTTAGTCAGATTTTACCTTTTTATTGTTTCCGCGTTTTCCCCCAATGCTCTCTCTCTCTCTCTCAGGTCTCCCAGGAAATCATACGTGAATGGTGGAGCTTATTAAAAATATACTCATATATCTTTCGGGATGTTTTCCGACCATGAGAAATGTCAGGTTTTTTGACAGGACGACGGCTATTTTCTGCCCGCAAAAAGGTTTTCGTAATCGGGTGAAAGTTTCCCGCTTGAGCGATTGATTCGTTGAGAATGAAGGGACTGTCCCGGGCTTCCAACTCTTGACAATATTATTACAGAAATGAAAAAGAGCTCACCACTGTCCTTGAGTCTGCATAGTCCTTCAGGCTTGGACATTCGAACAGGTTTCAATGCTTGCATTCAGGGTCCCGATTGCTTGGAACAGAAATATTTAAGAGGTCCAATTGTCAAATATGAATAGAGACCACTAAATATTTAATTCACGCGACCATTCGTACAGTTTGACCCAGCTTTGAGCTGATAAACCTGGCAACACCCTTAGAAAAGTTAGGTGCATTTAATGCCTGCTGCATAATAATGTTCAAATACACAGAATCGGTGGCCAACATCTAGTTTAGTAATGTCTATGTTTGCGCTTCAAACAAGTCTCACCGTTTGTTTCTCCCGTCGACTTTCGATTCCCAACTGCTTCTCCGTGAGCACTGAACAGAGCAAATTGTGAGGAAATGGGAGTGTCACTGACTTGTAAGGAGCAATCTTATAAAAATATCCAATTAGCCGTGACGTCTAAGCTAGCGATCAAAGAGTGGCCGCGCCTAGTCAATGCAACTTATTAATCGGCGCCCCCAGCCTCCGCCTCCCCCGTGGCGGCAACAGCGCGCACAAGAGTGGACGGGGGTTGACGCGGTGTTACGCGCGCCGGGTTCCAAATGAGAACGCTCGGGATGTTGAACTCAGGGAAGCTGCGCTGCGCGATAAGAAAAAAACCGCGTCGATCGGCGATTTTTCCCTCCCGTCCGGGAAAAATAATTTTCATTTCAATCATCAAGTCGAGCGTTTCATTTATTTTTTTTCTCCGTGTCGCTCTCTTAAGAAGAGATCCGATTCCGACGTCGCTTCTCATCCACGAGAGATGAGAATCCAGAGACGTGACGACCTTCTCCTCTTCGAACCGAAGGGTAAGAGAGAGATGAGAAAAAAGCAAAGGAGTGCTCTCTCGACCGCAGCTCGATACTCGGAAGATCCGTGGAATTCATTTTCCCCTCTCTCCTTCCCTTTAAGGGGAACATTTTTACGGTGGATTTTCTTCCCCGCGTGTATACTTTTAAATGCGGCCCTTAATGGAAGCTGCTGCCATTGAGGTGCGCGACCGGGAACACATTTGTGAGATTGCCTCCTCAGCCTTTGGCCCGCGTCGACTGCCGGGTGAGGGCGAGGAATTCGCTCGATGAGGGAGCCTATGGCAAGAACTACTCCCACCACCTCCTTTGCCTTCCCGCCCCTCGAGGTGATGCCCAAATCTTACATTTGAGCTCTGTATAGCAGGCCGCAGACCTGAGGTTTAAGATGGGCGTTTTCATATTACGGTCCTCTTGTACTCGGAAAACGGGAAGTGCGTTGTACGTTGAACCATTTGGTAGGAAGAATTTGGTGCAATAACAGCCTTTGGTATCGTGATTCCCACAAGTTTCATTTGCCTACCTCCATTTTCTTTAGGTACATCCTCAACTGTGTATACGTATTTCTTTACAAAGTGAATATAGATTCAGGAAAGTGTTCATTACTTTTTCCCAATTAACTCTCTTTCATGCTTGTTCACAGAGTTTCATCAAATTTTCATATTATGTTTTTTCTAATTAATTATACTTTGTACACTTCCTCATAATTTAACTCGAGTTTAAATTCCTTGGAAAGGCACCATGCTTGTCCAATTAAGGAAAAGATCGCAAAAGCATGGTTCCGCTGCATTTCACGCTAATAACTCGCCTGTGCACCTTCACGTCATTTCTTGAAGCTGTGGGTTTTCCTCCACGCAAACCAATGCTGTGCTCTGGCTTGGATTTCTTAATGTATAAAAAAAAGAATCTATTCGCAGAAGAAGGAATAACTACTTAGGATATATATATATATATATATATATATATATATATATATATATATATATATATATATATATTATGCGGGCACTCGTATATTTTAACAGTTTACTATCATTGCTAGATCCCGTAGTGTTTTAATTTAGATCGGAGAAGTCGACATCTTCTGAATGATAAATGTCAATCTTTGATTACATATTATGAATAATATATGCATGTCAATCTTCGACTCTTAACTCGCCAAATTTTGTTGGCTGACTCGGCAGGCAAAAGTCGAAGAAACAAGGCAGTCAAGTGACTAAGTGTTGTACACCAATTACCGAGAAATAATGGCTAAAAGAATACTCAGACTGACAATTGCCCCACGAGAACAATGGACTGGACTCATGTGCTCACAGTCCCACCATTATGCACGCGTCCACTTCGAAAGTCGTCCGACGGATGAGCTGCGTCAAGCGCCCGACCCAGACGGCCTCCGAGCGATAAATATATGCATCCGATCGACGAAGTAGTCGGTCATTGGGAAGTCGGCGTCTCAAACCCAAGCGGGTAAGTCTAGGGTATCCGTCCGTTTCTGTGCTGAGGGAGGCAAAGAGATTCGAGGAAGGGTTTGCGGGGGAAGGTACCTACGTAAACACGGTAGCGACGCATAGCTATTTAATCGAGGCGCCGTGAAATTACACGGGTGAGTAGGCGGACGTGACGGAGAGGGGCGGAGCGGGAGGGGATGCTGCCGTTTGACAGTGGGGACACGTCCCGCCGCGCGAGATGGTGGGTGATGGTGTCTTGCGGCGGCCGAGGCATTGCCATGCCAAGGGGCGAGTTCTCGTCGCGTACACTCATTGCAACAACGTACGGGGGAGAAGACGATTATTCCCATGCATCACATGTTTGTTTTTTCCCGGAGATAATTTTTTTTTAAACTTCGTAATGTGCCGCCGTTGCGGTGCCTTCTCCCGCGTTAAGTGGCTTCGACTGAAAAATAAATTTGACTCATTGCCGTCGTTTAATAATTACTTAAGATAGCCCAAGATTTCAAAATGAGTTTTTTTTTTAAGTTCTCGACATGGGTGATCAGTGCTTGATTTTATTTCGTATTAACAACACTCGTTGAGTCTGCGTATTTATGTTCACAGTTGCTAGTAAGGCAATTCATTAAATGCTTAACATTTAGTAAAAAAATCTAACTTAATTACAAAAACTTCATGATAAATATAACGCTGATCACAAAAACCCTAAGATTTACCCTATTTATATTCATGAAAGAGCAGAATATTATATTTTACCTTTTAAATGATTTGAATTTTGATATTTTTATCGTTTTCGTGAATCGCTTAATTTGTTTCTGGGTTACCTACTGATATCGTAATCAAAATTTGGGATCATTTTTCCAGTTCTTTGGGGTCGTCAGCGAAACCTAATTCCTAACAAACGAGTGTATATAAATAAAATGGCGTATATTTTATGCAAATATTATGGCTACAAAACGCGCATAATATTTCCTTATCACAGCCTTTTCTGTTGAGAAGTCAAGGGTTGAAACAAAGCTAACAAAGAGTAATGGCTGTGGTCTGAATGCCTTCAAATGCACTTTACCGTAAATTCCAATTAGCATAGAAAATTAATTTATATCTCCTCTGATGTTAATCTCATTTCTTTTAAAGTCTTGCCTACCAAATTCAATGAGGTAATGTTTTCACTCCTTAACCAATAAACGAACGATTATGCTTCTAATAATAAGGATTGCGACTTGCAAAAAAGCAACAAGTAAATACTTGTGAGCTTCCGCTTCGATCACTCTTCCACTTATGCCTTGTTATGGTTTAGTGTATTCCTAAAGGCCGATTTACACGGTACATTTGTTTGTATAAACTCTTCCGTGAACTCTTGCATGAGGCAAAATGTATCGTGTAAAGCCACAAATTGTATGAACGCTTGTGTGAATGTCTCAATGCCTGCACGGGAAATAGAACCTGTTCTAATTTCGTTGAGACAAACGTACAATCCCACGTACATTCGTTTGTACAAAATCTTTCATCGTGTAAAATGTCCTTAATGAAGGAGTGAAATATAGAGTTGACCCATGTCACCGAACTTTTGCCTAGTTGAAAAAATGTATGTATTGCAAATAGACGGATTTTTGACTCCCCATTTCGTTAAATTGATCTCCCCGTCTTAGATTCACAATAAGTGGACGATTCAATCGTGAGGAAAGAATAGCAGTAAAATGTACGAAAACGTGTCGTAAAAAAAAACAGGATTATTCATGTGAATTCTGCCGGAGAAAGAGTGTTATCACGGGGAAAATTTAAATGTTGAGGTGGGCGGAGGAGAGAATAGGGGTGAATGGGGTTGCGAGGGACGAATGAAGGGTTGAGTGCAAGACGTGAGTCTCACCCCGGCGCCATTTCTCTCCATCTCACAGCGGAGAAGGAGAAGGCCAGCCCCCTCCAGTTCCCTTATTTCACCCCCAAACCCTTCAATGACCGATCGTGCGGCCGACCAAAGATTGCTATTTCATGCAAATGAGCGCAAGGGTGGATGGGAGCGGGTGGGTAAGGGGATAGCGGAGGGAAAAAGGGCCGCTTTTTTCACGGGAGTGAATCCCTTGAACGCTGGCCCTTACCCTTTGGACCCCTTTCGGGTTGTTGGAGAGAGATGGGGTGGTCTAAACATGTCCCTGGTGAAGGGAGACGCGCGGATAGGGTTCCTACTCTGATTGCAATGGGTGATTTGAGAATTTTGGAGTGCTCCTTACGTAGCCTAGGAGAGTATCTCATTATTATTATTGTAGCTAGTTGCTACCAAACCCATGGGACGAGAAGGAATCATCGGTAAAAATGCTATCATGTTGTGTCTATTGATTTGTTTCATGTTATGGGAAGTAACATCTCTGTTTTGGAATGATGCTGTAGTTATAAAATAATTTGAGCTAATTTTTCTTCAGCGTGATAGTTGACACAACCATGCATACTCTGTTCAATTTTGCCATGCTACATGCTAACCATCAAATATTCTTTTCCGGCCTAACATCCCAATTTACCGATTATTGACACAAGTTATTATCGACTAATAAAAGTTACTGCCAACGCAAAGTTTTAAATGCTGATAACTCTGCACTTCTGAATAAAACACTGGTCGAAACCTGAGTAAACTTTGGAGTATTGGTTGTTTATTACTTCAAATGTAATACCAGAGCATACAGATGACATGTTTATTTATCATATTTTAAACAATTAATATATATGAAGCTCATCATTTCCATGGAATTTACTAGCTTCAATGAACTTTCTCTTTCCTCGGATGGGTGGTATCTCATATATTGGCCAGCATATTATGGCTTTCGCAGCCAGTTTCTGAAAGCCAATCGCCAGAAAGTATGGAGATTTATGTTATTGCTTACGCAACCATAAAATATAAGGGAAGGCGGAAGAAGCGATCGTTTTCATAAGGTTAAAGGGTAAGGATGGTAAAATCCCTTTATAAGTTAAGGAGGGAACGGATGAGGAAAAGCGCGGATGAAGCCAGGAATTTGTACCCGCACCCCAAAAAAGGCCCTCCTATACCCCCTTTCCCTCCCCCAGGACCCCAAAGCCGACTCCCTATGTCCATCCCCGCCCCCGACCCCCCGCCAGTCCCCCACAGAAACCACCGACGCCCAGCTCGGGGCTATGGGAAAAAATATGCGGGTTTGCGGCAAATGAGCGGGAATGTTCGAAAGGAGGCAATATTGTGGATTTCAATATACACGCACGCCCACCCACCCACCCCCTGCTCACCCCCCCTTCCGTCCACCACTCGAACATCACCTTAGAAGTACTGTGCCCCCTCGCCCGATCCCACCCTCCTCTTAACTTGCCCATCCTTCCCTTAAAACTGCTCCAGAATTCTCCGAACCTGATTCTTGCAATCTTCCGTATTCCCAGCAACCGTCAGTTTATTAACAGAGAACCAACTCTTCTTGAATACCCTCGGCTGTGCTCTCGGGTTGTCCCATAAATGCCGAGAAAGAATTCATGTTTAATACCTAATATAAAAGATCTAATCTGCCGTTTAACCGTGTTGAGAGTCACTAATTAACGACGTCATAGCATTTTCGCACTTTTTTGAGCTGATGGTTTAAATAACGGTAAAATGTATATGTATTTCCTTAAAACTCGTTTTAATGGCTACGTAATCGTTGTAATTTACTATAATATCTTCAAACATGTATCATTTAAAGGATCTATTCGGGTATAAATTATTTTTACTATTATCTTTCGAAGATCTCAGGCCCAAGTTTCCATGACATTTCGTTGAACAGGTACTATTTTTCAATCCAAAGTTGTATTAGTTGTCTCGCGTCAATTTAAATAATTTGGCTGGAAAAGGAGTATTTCTTTACTTCAGTTTTCCATTGTTCTTCGCAAATGCACCTCCTTCTCTTTTATGGATTCTGGTGTTCCTCGAGTGTGCACGCTCGCACGATAGAGCCTTCGGGAGCGGTGGCGGCGCGTCACGCGGCCTTGGGGCATGCGTTCTCGTCGCCGACTTGCACGCACGCATCTCAAGAGACCACATTCATTTGTTTCCGTTAGCTTGACGGTTGGTTCGTGAGTTAGGTTGCATATCAATGCGCGGATCAGGAACTTTCTTGTCTCAAGATGTTACGCATGAAACCAACCCGCGATGAAGGGCAAGTGCGCGTGTTCATTAGGTCCAGTCTCCACCGAGTTCCCTCCGGTCCCCGGGCGCCTAAGGATCCGGGAGTCGGAACCAAGTGCATGGGAAACCATGGACAACAGCGCAATATATATCCCCATTAAGATTTATGTGATTATTGTACCCGTGAGAGAGGCATGAACAACCAGTGGAATGCTCGAGCGGTACTTTTTCTAAGGGCTAGGTGCGCACGAGTAAATAGATGCATGAAGAAATTAAAAGATATCGGGGAACCTTCATAGTTCTAGGAGCTTAGCTTAGAAGAATGACAGAGGAAATACGATCTAAAAACCTGTACGAAATTATATAGCTAAAAGGATATTGGACCCTTGACTTAAGGCTTAATAAATATCCCCCTGGCACTACAGTTATTGGAAAAAATTGAAAGATTTGTTCATCTTCTGAGCAAAAAATTAGGCCTATCCCAGGAAAAAAATTGTAACTCACGGATGGAAGTTTGAAGTTTAATCTCCTCCTATTATGCGAGACAACATGTGTATGCTCCTGCCTTTAAAAATTGGGCATCTGCATTTTACAAAGAAAATCGGATGATTTTAAACGATAGAAAAACAGCATGCTGATATTTTTCTTGTGCCCATTCTAAGAGTTCAATACTGCGCTGCTCTTTATTATGTTCGAATCTAACCTTTGGTCGGCTTCGCAGCATTTTTTACTCAATAGTTATCAACCGGAAATACATAATGTTAGCATTTATATAATGTTGCTCTTTTTAATCACATTCGTCCTTGAGGTTTACAGTGGTTAGGTCAGTGTCCATTATCACGACGCAAAATGTTTAGACATCTGCTATCTGAGAGGTCATAATCCCTATGCGCGTCAAGCTAAATGTGGTATTTTTCATTCAATGGCATGAAGCATGTTAGGAAATTCTGCTGCTTGCCTTGTAACAAATAATTTCTCATTTCAATTTTCATTTTATATGATATTTGTCAATTTTATCTTTGTAATGATATGCTTCAAGCATCATCTAGCGGCAAAAATGTTTTAAATATACAAATAAAATGTTGTACTATTATTGGTGAGCGTTCGCCTTTCTTTTCCCGTTTCCAGATATACCTCTGAAGTCCATCGTTGGAGTAAATTGGGAGTTGCATTGCTTTTGACCGTTATCATCGTATGTAGTGCGCTTTTACCTCTTCTGTGGGAAACAAATTATTCCTTCCGGTTCAATGTACTCTCTCTGTAAAAGAAATTTTTCTTTGAAGTCGGAAAGCAAATTAACCATTTCGGTTCAATGTACACTCTTTTTAAAAGAAATGATTCTCCAAATGTGGGGAGACAAAACGTGAAAATAATACTCGGAATTAAGAACGGTGTAATTTTTATGGAAGGAAATTAATTAGATTTCTCCCTCTCTGGGGACTTGTTGGAAGTTTTCAGTCGCCTTCTTCGTCCCCGGCTCTTTTTGCAACTAAACCCCTAAAGCGCCCCTTCCACTTCCCCTCCTCAGCCACACTTCTTATCTCCCCGCCTCTTATTCTTCCGTTATTAATTCCCAGATTTTTTCCCAATCTCCTTACCCCTTCATCAACCTTCGTTTCCCTCACGTAGGGGCCACCGCCGATGTCGCTGGAGTAGTTATAAGGTTGCACATCTGCCCACACAAGGATAATTAAAAGTCGAGGCATTCTTCAATTCCCCACATCCTCCAGTTTCACAATCCCTTCCCCACTCCTTTTTATCAAATCTTTTCGAAAGCCTTCCCTGAAGTCTGCGAATCCCATCTTTCTTGAACTCTCCCTTCTCATATCATTCTCTTCTTTTGTAACGATTCCATCTCGTGAGTCGCACAAAATCGTTCGGGCATTGTGATTCGACGCGAGGAGGTTTCAGTTTTGCATGCTTTAAATAGCACACTCGAAAGGAAAAGAATATCTTTTCTTATTGTGTGTAGTACAAAGATCCGCAATCGAGGTTCCAATGGATATTATATTTTACATCAAATCCAAGTGGCATCGAGAATTTTTTCAGCATACTTATTCCTCTCCGAAATAGCCGTATTGTTAAGAATTCGTAAAGATACTCTGGGAATGACGTTTTGTGAATTGCACATAATACATTATAAACTCGATGGTTTCAGGCTTCACTTTGTGAAAATCCATTCTAAAGAATTCAAAAAAGATATGGTACTTTTTTCACAGATTTTTATTTAAAGTCGACCGGTTTCGTCGCATAGGCGACATTGATGCAAGCAACAACCTGATGATGTCGCCTATGCGACGAAACCGGTCGACTTTAAATAAAAATCTGTGAAAAAAGTACCATATCTTTTTTTAATTCTTTACATAATACATTAGCTGATAAGTGATCTTATGTTTTAGATTTTGTTTGGGATTCCGGAAAATGGAATGGATGTCTAAATAGTCATCTCTACGCGTGGAAAACATTGATCCATAGTACGCTTCTCACGCGCTCCCGCTTAAGACCCACCTCTACGCATTCCAGCGCGTAAATAATTAGCCAAACCTTGATCGGAACGAAAAACCGCCGATCTCACGATATTCTCCGTGAAACATTTCTCCATGACAAGATCGTGTTGATCGGCTGAGCTCCTTTTTTCACCCGTCTACATTGTGACGAAGATGCATTCGCCCCATCTCCTCCTCCCTGGGGTCTGTTCGCAGGGGGCAAGAGGCGGAGGTCAAGGGAAGAGGCGGGTGAGGGGGGCGGTGGAGGCGTGGGGATGTCGTGGAGGTGCGATAGCGGGTGTGGGGGAGCAAGCGTAGCGAGGAGGGGGTTTGAGGCGGGAAGGAACTGCGTGGGTGGAAGAGGAAGAGGGAAGGAAGTCAAGGATGGTGGGGGTGCGGGGATGTGGAAAGGGAAAGCGTCAAGTGCACGCCATTAATTATTCTTTTAAAAGAATGCAAATCACTTCTTTCCTATCTTCCTCGGTATTATTCTTTCTTTGAAAAATTTTCCATTTCCCTCGTCTCGCTCCTTTTGCCCACCACCCATTTCTTGGCCTGAGTTCCCTCTTCCCCTCTTCCCCCTTCCCCTCTTCCCCCTTCCCCTCTTCCCCCTTCCCATCCCACTCACGCCTTCCTGGCCCTTCCCTCCTTTTGACAGTCAGAGCTGGGAGAACTCAGTCTCAGTTCTTCTTACTTTAGCTGATGGGGGTAGCTTCACTCGAAGAGGGAGAGTTAACCAGTCGCGTATCAAGGTGGTAGGAGCGATTTTTGTTTATGTACATATTTGCGTAAACATTTGCATCCGTGTTCTCATCAGTGATATCCATAGATAAAAGTGAAAAAAAAATTCATCATACCGTTTTGATTTTTTGGCAATTAAAATCTATTTTAACCCGTAGCTTCAAGTCACATAACATATAGTATTTCTTTATTATTCAATGGCATTTGTACAGATTTTCTTCTAAACGCGAAATTATACATTTCTTATTATTACAATTGCTGCTAACAAATATCAAGTTGTTACGCCGAGTCCAATATTTGAAAACGACGTATTTCGATGTAATTAGCGTCAAAATTTCGAATACCGCGCCGAAAACTCAGGTCGTTACATACGCTTTAATTAAGGGAAAGATTTGTCACTTGCATAATGTTTTCTAAATAAAACACTTCGAAATTATCTGTCAATAAGAAGAAATTATTTCCGCATTTCAGCAACTCATATCCTTGTGTTGGAAATGTGCATTTTTTAAGAGTAGTCACTACTCGAGACAGCGCGAAATCCTGCGGCGAGGGTGCTCTCAAAATCTCAAGTTCCCATAGAAACTGTTATGATTTGTTGGATAGGGTCGAGGAACTAACAAGGGTCGGTCCTTATCATAAGTTTATCTCCATGGGGAGCAATCAGTTGTTTTATTTATAATGCTGACGATGTGCAAACTAAGGTGCACTTAGTATTTTGATCTCCTCACTGTTAAACCGCAGTGAACAGTGATCTCACTTATTCCTCACACACCCTTAACCTCCGCTGATTTTTTCAACATCCCTTCCTTGTCCTCTCACCTTATGATCTTTCCCCTCCAAACCCGTGTCGTCTTCTTTCGACTTCTTAACCAACCACCTCCCCCCCACCTCCCTCTCCTTCTCGCCCCTCCCCCACCCACCCTCTGGAAACGGAGGGCTCTCACGATGCCGAGGGGGTTGAACCAGGAAGTGGGGATTCTGGCGAGGTGGGGTGGTTGGAAGGATTTAATATATAGGCGGGAAATGCATATATATAATGGGAAGGGTCGGCGCAAAAAATGCGTCGTCTCCCATCGCAGCCGGAGGCAAAAAAATATCCCCTCCTTAGCGAAGACGTTAACAGTCCTCTGCTGCACGAAGCAAAATGGAATTGAGCGATTCAGAACGACCGCTCGAAGAAAATGTATTCTCTTCTATCGCTCAGGACGGTAATTTTTTCCTTCTCTATTTTCACTCGAACCTCGAACAAAGTTTCTTTCATGCTGAAATATGTAATTTTTTCAGCTAAGTGCGCGGCATTCATACTCTGATTAATATTTATGGGTTCATTTTCCTTTCCTGAATGCACGAGGTCTCATATATGCTTCCGTGTTTTCCATTATGTCTCATACTTTTCCTTATTTACTAAGACACTTCCATAGATAATTAAAAATTAAATTAATTATGTTTATGTTTTTGTGGCCGTTAGAAGGTTAAAAGTATATATAATTGTCATCCATGGAAAGAATTTTCCACTGATAACTAATGTGTTCAAAAGGTCGCGGAGCCATGTGATGTCTCGATGATTTGGGATTCTTCCCACGAGACCCGTGATTTTTCTGCCAGTGATTTATTCTGACACAGCAAGCATCCGTGCTATTAGGCGTCTCCTATGAATAGTTTCTGATTTTTAAATTGCCATGCACAGTAATAGAAGAGCAATGCCTTGTAGTCTAAGTTGAAAAAACTCTGTAACAATGACGAGTGATCGTAAATGATATTAGTTTATCCATAAACTGCTGCTTCGTGGGGATGTGGTTTTCAAGAGCGAATATGTGTGCATCACATATTACTAAATTGATGGAAGGAAAATGATAATGAGTGTGTCTTTCCTCAGTTTCTCTGTGACAGTATCATTGAAGAGTCACCCCAAAAGGCAAATATCTAAAGTATCCATGCCTTTACCTGGGTAAACATGAATCTGTGGATAGATTCAACATAAAGAGCTCATGCCTTCCCAAAGCATCATAGATTTCGAATTTACCAGTTTTCTAGGAAATAAACGTCTAGCCCGAAAACATATTTATCCGTACGTACTCCCGAGTGAAGTACGCGGGATTTTTATCCCATGATATCGGCTCGGACGGGAATAAATTGACGACGTCTTGGCGGCACGAAATTTAAAAAGGAAGAGGGCGCTCTCTCAGATGGGGGAGCTGGAATAGAAGGGGGCGTATGGCTGAGAAGGGATTGCGGACTCATTTCAAGGGAAGATCCCTGCACACCCCCCCAACCCTTTCCTCAGGTCCCCTCATCCCTCCCATCCAACGCCTACGACCTGCGGCCCCTTCCACCTCCGCGCCCCGCCTCCCCCTGCGAGAGAGTGAGAAGGAGGGGCTGCGGTCGGGAAAGGGGACCGTGAAAGGGTTGAAGATTGCGGATAGGGGTTTTTCTCTCCTTGCAAGGGACACACATTCGGTTGATGATTTGGAACGGAGGGTGAAGAAGGGCGAAACGGGGTTGACAGGAATTGAGGGGGGTGGGGGGGGGGCGGACTCCAAAAGAGGGGGGGGGGAGTTTTGTTTTTTTTTCCAAGGAGTGGAAGGGTTTGTGATGCACTTGCTCAACTTGGAATGTTACCGGTCCTGAATTCAGTATGCTCAGACAAATCTAATCAAAAGCGGATAAAACGTAGTTCTCGCGTTATTGTTTAAGGCCGGATCCAGCTACCATTGCATTGGTCAAATTTCCGTGAAAAAGTTTCCTTGTATCTCGTCTGCAACCCATGGTTTGTCATAGTTTGTAGAGTTTTTCTTTAACAGGAAAGAAAGTTTAGATACCATATCGGGGGTGAAAAACATTAAATGTGAGTCTAAACACTGGGCATTGTTAGTTGCGTAATGCGTGCAATCTCAACAATCATTCAATTTTTATGAAATTATTCATCCATTCACGTTGGTGCCTAAAATACATCTTTGTGACCTTCGTTGTGGAGAGAATCAAGAGGGTGTGGACTGGATAGCTTCTTAGGGGGAGGGCAGAGGAGGAAAGGGCGGGTGGTGAGGGAGGGCACGTTGCGAGAGGTTCCACGGCAGATGCTGGCTGAGGGTAGGCGGGGAGGCGGCGCCCCACTGCCGCGCGAATGGACGAAAAATTCGGGGCGCCTTCTTCGTTATTTTTTTCCCCTCGCGCGCTCTTATCCGCGGTGGCTCCTCCATCGCCCCTCGCCCACCTCCCTGGATTCCCTCGAAATTCTCATTTTATATTTCATTTCGGGCCGTCTTTTTCGCTTTCACTTCAATAGCGCCATCGCCTCTGCGAGAGAACTTTTTTTTTGTTCCGCACAACTCCAAAAAGGGAAAAGCTTATGGATTTCGTTCCCCTCGCTCCAAAGCGAAGGCTTCTGCCTTTTTTATTTTAATAGTGGCGTCGAAACGCAATACCTCTGCTTGAATCTCACTACTCTCGGCTTAAAAATACTAGAATTAATCTCGTGGCGACAATTCTGAACCTTCAACTTCTTTGGTCATATTGTTGTAGTTCAACGCCCTTTTTTCACACCCCCCTTCACGGTTATCAACACCCCCCTTCATGTGTGGGTGTCTTCCTGCAGCGGGTTTCTTACGTGACGGATGCCAGCCAAAATCCCCACGTTTTGCCCACAATTGTACATATTTTTTACACTTATTTTTCTGATACTTCATTATGTCACCTTAATACTAAATTTCAATTATTTTTAGTATTATATCTTTGATTTATATATTGCGCTGTTTGTCATGTTCACTGTAATTATATACTGACGAGGGGTAAGTTGGAAGAAGGGAATTTTAAAGTCTCAATCTCGCCCCAATAAAGACGATTATCTATCTATTACATCCCAGCAAACCTACAAAATCATTGATCTTAAAAACTGATGCTGTTAAATATTGTGCAAGAGTTCATCTTTGTAGCAATTCTCTCGAGGCCAGGATAAAGTTATTTATTATTTCATGGACCATGAAAGATGCTGTATTGTCAGAGCTCTTGTGAACCTCTGCAGATTCATACCCATTTTGCAGATCGTAGATGTTTGTCGCAAGTTAAAAGAAAATAAAACGAGAGAAAAAAGAACTTGGGGGCCGGAGCGAAATGACCAGACGCATTCCTTCTGTTTGTCGACCGCAGCATCTCCTCCCCATCCCCCTCACAACCCTCTCCCCTCCATCCCTCCCACCTCCCGTCCCCGAACTCCGAGGCGAGAAATCATCCCCTCCCCTCCTCCTTAAGCGACGCGATATTAAGGGAGGACAAGGCATATCTGGCGAAAATACGCGTGTTTTATGCAGAGGGATGAAATATTATTTTTTTGGGGCGAGCCACGAGAGAAAAATATTTGATGCAAATTAACCATAAAAAATGAGGAGAAAGAATAACGGGGTGTGGTGTTCACGGCGAGTCTCGGCTACGCGTTTTCCGGACCATTGACTCTCCTCCCTCCTCTTGTTCCCGCAACTCCCACCCTCACATTTACCCCTGCCACACCCCCCCGTCCCACAGCCTTCTCTTTATCCGTTTCCCGCTTTTTCCCTTTTTCCATTCTCGTATTCCCTGCATTTTTATTATTCCTTTTTTACTCCCTCTTTCCGAATTGGGTTTTTCGTGTAAATTCTTTCTCTCTGCCTCCCTCTTGAGAGAAATTGGGCGTGGTCAAAGGCAATGCGTTGCAATTTTCCTACTCGCTAAAGTTTAAACACAAATTGTGAACAGAAATCCACTGAGAGTGAACTTCTTTAAAGTGCTAGCGACATAATCCAAATCAGCCGTTCCTCATGCATCAGTGCAATTTATTCTGAATAATATAAAAACGTATTTTTTTAATTGTAAAAAATATGTCAAAAGTCGCATTAATATCAGTTTATCTTAAGATATTTCACACTTCCGCATCATTTTTGTCAACTGCATTGTGATGCGAAGCTTTTTTCATTTCACTTCCGTTCGAGGTCACTTTAAATTTGCTCTTTTTGGGAATATTTCACCCCCGGGTAAGTGCTCCCTCGTATTGGCCGGAAATGACGGAGCGAAATCAATTTCCTGGCGTATTAAGAATGGCCTTTCGGTCAAAAAGTTGAGCCATGGGAGTACGGGAGAATTTGAATGATGGTCGGCTCGCCTGCCGCCAGCGGCCGCTTCAGAAACCTATGTCTCATTCCCGCTCTGTCCGAAAAAGAAACCCGACGTTGTATCAAATGGAGTCATTCGTAGGGGAGGGATGGATGTGAGAAGGGAGGGGGGTGGAGAGAGGAACGTGGGGAGGAGTAATACAGGGAGTCGCGATTCTCGCCGCGTCGATCCAAATTGTGGAATGAATGCGACTCTCCGGGATTTGCATTAAAGGGGCATTCGTCAGCGCGGTAATGGCTCTTGTCAGCCGCAATGCATGCTTTCTTTTGTCGTTTTATTCGCCTTGCTTATTTATTCGAGCGTTTTTGAGCCCCACGATTCGCGTCCGCAATGACGCTCTTTTATATATATATTTTTCCCACTTGACGAGTGGACTCCTCCCCCATCGCCGCCAGACTCCTTCCCCTCATCCACGGACACACTTTTTATTGCTGCCCCTCTCGGAATTATGAACTTCCGTCCTCTTTTTAGTGTTCCGAAGGAAGGATTATGTCCGGGTGAGTCCATGCATGCGCTCGTGACTTTCTTTTTTTTATTAAGTTGCGAAACTGAGCAATATGGCAATCCCAATAGAAATGAAATACTCTGTAAATATTTGAAGACGGTGCATTTCGACCTCATTTCCCTCACTGGATTAATTAAATGTACAGGCGCCTACAGTTTATCTCTCCTTGGGCGAGTTTTGACGGCTTAAAATAATTTTCATCCGGAGGTCGTCATATTTTTAATCTGAGAGCATCCAAATTGATTTCATTTAGCGAGACTGTTAAGTGTCCCGTCATCAACTCTACTTCGTAGAAATTTTTGGAGCAATTTCAAGTTTTAAATGGCAATATGAAATTACTTTGAAAGTGTGAAATCACCGTATGGTCATTTAGATAGTGACCACGTGCACTAAAAGAATGTTTCATTAACTATAATTGCGACGTTAAAAATAATTAAATGTTACGATTCTTGCTGATAGAGTGCTTATTAAGACTGCAATGCGGCAATCTGTAGTTTTTAGGTCATACTTTTATCTTAAATAAAAACTCAGCTATGTATGAATGTGAATTTTTTGGGATGGTGCTTCAAATTAATGAAGCCTTCATTTTTCGTATTTTTTCATTTTATTGATGACACAAAAAAACTGCTCCGACTGAAATATTATCGGTTAGTAGTAAAAGAGAAGGTTATATAAAATAACAGGCAAAGGGTAAAACATGTCTACATTAATTTTAATGTATGTGTGAATATAAATGAAATCAAATCAATCCAAAAATTCTTTTGGAACTCAAATATTCATTTTCCCTAGCGATGTGAAGTTTTGAAAGTTATTATTTAATCAAATATTTCCCGGTTTCCGCAATTGAATTCCGCTAAAAAATTGTTCACAGCCAGTCATCATTTCAAATTCCTTTTTCGTTATGAGTTACGAAAGCGGCAGATAGGCAGATTTGTCAAGTTTATTATTTGCCTGAAAAATCGAACTCTCACGTTTAATCTTTAAAAATAATTCTCGTGGACGACCTGGAGGTAGAATTGTTGACAGTTCCTCACAGTCGAAGAAACCGGGAGAAATCAATGTGGGGGAGAATGAAGGAGGACTTTTCTTTGGATGTTTTCTTGTTAATAGCATGTAGCGCCCATTCGAGGTATGGAATTGATGAGTCCTGACGCCAGCCGAACACTCTCGCTCATTATCCCTCTCCACAGGGTCTTCCCAGAATGCCTTTCCCCCTCCTCTACCTTCCCCCCCCCCCCACAACGTCCCCCGCACCTCTAAAACCACCCTGGCACCTCTGCAGCTCAGTCCTCGAGCGTGGCCGGGGGACTGTCTTTTTCGGTCGCTCCCCAAAACCAGCCGCACCCCCGTTTCTGGCACCCAACGAAAAGAAATACCTCTTTTCTGCTCGCCCTGCTACCCCCCTCCCTCACCCCCTATACTTTTCTCTCAATTCACGTCATCGCCGGTGGTTGACATGCGTTTGACGGTTGGGTATTTTTAAATTAATGTCCCTTCGAATGCCTTTCGATTTTCGAATCGGTCGACCCCTCGAACCAGCAATTGGAATAGAGGGGTTAGATATATAGGGGGGGAGGGGGGTATATGGGGTGGGGGGGTTGTTCGGCGGTGCCCTCCGTCTCACACGAGGCAACCCCTACTCGAAATCATATCAAACCCCCCTCTCCCCCCCCTCTCTCCCACGTGACCGAACCACCCTTCCTCCCCTCGCGGACCCTCTGCTGCGCGCGCAAGCGATGAGGGTTCGGCTGCACGCACGACCACGAGGGAAAGGAGAGGCGGAGGTGGTGGAGGTCCTCCCCCCCTCTCTCTTTCCCCACCCTCCCCCACCCTCCCCCCAGCCCACCCCCCGTCCTCCTCCCCACGTCAGGATTCATTTTCCCTTATTTTTCATAACCGCTTCTTCGCGTCATTTCGATCCAGGTTTTCTCCTCGACACGAATTTAAGACGAAAATTGAGAAATGCCGCCCGTTATTCTTATTTCAGTTCATTTTTTTTCTTCTTACTTTCCTTGTCTCGGAGCCGTTTCATTCTTTCCCACGATAAAAGGGAAAAAGAAAATATTTCACCCTCCAGTTCCAATTATAGTGCTCGGGAGCTTCTTTTATTTCATTACCTTGAGCGCGGTGCAACATTTGGTTCTTGTGTCATTAATTATTTAATTTGAGTTCACACCCGTAGCACCTTTCGTGTGCTGGCTACGTTAAGGGAGGAAGTATTAATTTTGCCCAAGTTTCTTTGCAAATGGAGATGTTTGTAATGCGAAGTAATATTTGGAAATATTGCATGCATTTAGCTATTTTATGGGAAAAATCATACTATTTCTGTCGTGAAAATATGGAATCGTCCTGTTTTTTTTGTCTCGAAGAAATTGCCTTTCATATATCTTTTAGCTCGTTTCAATTTAAGTTATTGCTCATTAAACGAGCGTCGAGGTAAATGTGGGCAAAATAATCTTTTTTCCTGAAAGACGAGAAAATTCTTCCACTTCCTTCCTTAATGAGTGTTTGCGATATAAAATACCGCGACACTCAAAGAAATGAGTGTAGAGCGCTCGTTGTTTGAGGAGTATTACGTCTTCGCTCTTCTTGTCCTCCCCGACACCCTTGGCACCATAGACCCCACACCCCCCTCATCTGAGTCTCAAGTCTCCCATTTTTCAGCTGGGTCTCACTCTCCCATTCATTGACCTATTTTTATCCAAACAAATACTCAATCGACAGCCAAACTTTAGACATAATAAGCGAGAGAGAAAAGCGTTGAATTTCCACATAGTTGAGTCCGAAACCTTCGAATTCAAACTTACTTTTCCTTGTACTTCTAAAATTGAGTCTTGTAGGTATTGTATTTTACGCACTTTTTAATTTGTTAGGCTGTGATATAGTTTAAAATTAACAAGACTAGTAACTATAAATCTCTTTTTTATAAATGATGAAACCCCTTTCTGTTGAATTTTTCCGAGATTTATTTAAAGCATAGGTGCCAATGAATGATTCTTTCCTTGTAAATTCACAAGCAATGGAATTATAATTCCTCATCGTTGTTACTTCTCTTCCTCCCACTCATTTAACAATATATCAAAATGAATGGCACTTTATATGGTATGATGATAGCTTTCGGTACTGAGAAGGGACTTGAAAATTGAACGGAATAAGGAATTTTTAATTTGCTTCATACATATTTAGTTTCATTCAATTTTATGCTTGTAAATTGCTTGTATTTCTCCTGTTTGAGAATACTTTCTCCTTTTTAATTTGACTGCATTATAGCATCTTTTAATGTTATTTACATCCATAAGACTACTGTTATTCGAGTATTCCATTCTAAGCCTCTTCAAAAGGCTTGTGGAAACATCTAGATAACGTGTTTAAGTTCCCTCTCCCATGACAAGGATTTTAAATGCATCAAATGCATCTCTCGTGCCACGCGAGGAAGCCAAGAGGGAAGAGGATTAATTGCAGTCAATTTTGAATAAGTGCGACCATTACTCCCCTGCATTTTGAGAGATGTGCTATCAAGTGGAAAATGGTTTTCTCGATTTCCATACGGAGCCAGCCGTCCGTGCATCTCTTTTCGGGCATTTTTGCTTTTCGCTCATGCAACCGAAACCGAGCCGAACGTTTTAAAATTATAGCCACACACGACCCCTTCTCGGGACGTTTCGACACTTTCAAATGTTTCGCTTCTCCCGTCAGCGCAGCTCGCATGAGTCTGACGTCCCGCCCCGGGTGTGCAAGTGTCGACACGTGCCTCGGCTTCACCCGACCTCCCGGGTGCATACAAAGAGAGGAAGAGCTAAATAGAGGCCTCCTGGCCCCGCTGCATTCCCCTTTCACCCTTCACTTTCTTTCGCAGCCTCCTCCTTGATTGATTCGCCATCTCACGCGAACTATTTGCACTCTTCCCCCGAGCCTTCCATCTCCCGGCGAGTAAATATCTCGGCTCGATTTTTTCCAGGAACGACGCAAATCTCTTCTCGCTAGCGTGACATAAGCTTGGGCGGTCAAGTCGAATCCATTGAACCGGAAGCACGGGAGATATTTTGAGGGAGCGACCTGCTCTTTCTCCGCGGGACGTGTATTTGTGACGCCGATTTTTCCTGCCTGTCAGAGGGGATTTTTCCGCGAAGCCCGTGACCGTCTCAGGGCCATTTCCTTCTTCCTGCAAAGCATAGGACGGGGTTGGACTTTTGTGATGAATAGAGTCGCCGAGAGAGAAAGAATGAGGGATTGCTTCGTGACAAATTATTTTTCATAAGCGTCATCGCTGCCTTTGGTTCCGTCGGCCTCTTTGATGGATCCGTGCTATTGATTTTTCCCCTTTTTCCCTGCTGCATTAGGAAGAATTGTAATATTTTCCTCTGTTGCTGGGGAGAACGCGCAGTGAAGTTGAGAAATCTGTTCGCTAAGGTTTATCAAATGTCGTGGCACGTACATCGAGGTAATTTAATAAAGAACTGACTTCAAAAAGTTAAATCCTCCTTGGATATAGTCGCTTAATGTCAAGTAAGAAGCCCAAACTCTCTCTCAGGTAAGTAACCCTAACTCAGCTAAGAAGCTAAAAAAAGACTACATGTATTCAGAAAGAGGCGATGGAGACGTAGGGTGCGATTCGTAACCAGAAATTAACCTCGTTGCGTTTTTTTGTGCGTCAAGTTCCCGGCGCCATGCACTGTAACGACTTTGTCATTCCTGTTGCGTTCGAATGAAATAGAGTCTGAGAAAGTCGACATTTCTGGGAGCCCGGAGACAGTCGTTGAAAGAAGTCATTAGCATGTATGCGATACGGGAATCGATAGTGAAGATAATCGATTTTCGAAAACTTTCATTCTCATCCTTTCACTCAGCCGTCTCTTTCGTAACGGATGAAGTCGTGGACGCGAGCAAGACACGTTAGCGGCAGCCGTCTTCCTCTCCCTCATCCTCTCTCTTCTCGCTCTACTTCTCTCTCTATCCCCCATTATCTTCTCCTCTTTCCATCCACGGACGTTCTGTACGCGTCTCTCTCCTTCCGTCAACCCTCCTTCACGAAACCCAAAAAACGAAGTGGAAATTTTCCTCCTCCTCCTCTCCTCGCCAGACCGGCCACCTCCACATTCTTTATTTCCTTGTCTCCCTGCCGTGTTTCTTTTTATATCCAGGGGGAAGGAGGGGATAGAAGGGTTATGGAATTGCGGAGAGGCGGGAAAAATGTGTTTTATTATTTTTTTTATTCTTGTATAAGGGAGGCGTGGGTGGGTCCGGCGGACGGGGGTGGATTGGGTGTGTGAGGGGGGGGAGGGGGGAAGGAACCCTTAAGGGGTGCGTGACGCTGACAAATGGTCCGTGGAACGCGGTGTCCCCCAAAATACCTCGCCTGCTCTCCCCTACCCACCCCCACCGCCCCCGCGAGTGCACCCACCCCTGAACCACCTCCCCCCTGCCTGCCTGCCGCCTCATCTACCAGCTACCACTCTCATTTCCGACTCATCCCCTCTAATGCCTCCTGCCGTGAAAATACCCCTCCCCGCCCACCTCCCCCCTCTCTTATCGCCGCGGTCTTCCAGAAGCTCTCCACCACCTCCGTTCCCCTCATTCTCCTCCTCCGCCTCCCCCCCCGTATCCCCCTCCCCTCGGTAACATCTAAGCCACATCTTCTTGCAACACCGAATTTTTTTTCTCCTCCTCCTCCCCCCCCCACTCGCTCCTCAAACCTTGCGGTCCCAGCCTAAGTAATGGCCGAAGGGAAGCACAGGAGAGGAGGAGAGGGGAAGGAAGGTACGAGAAAGAGGGGAAAAAAGCAGCGCATCGCTGAGTGAATTTCTTTTGTTTCTTTCGCTGTTTTCCTCCACGCCACTCGCTCGTACGCTTTTTTTTCCTCCCTCCCACTCCCTACACCCCCTTTCGCCTTGCCGCTATTTTTTTTGTTTTCCTCCGTTTTAATACCAGCGGGCGCCAAAATTCATTTCCGCGGTGTGTATTTTACTCTTTTATCAGTCGGAAACTTATGATGGCTCTGATAAAAATGTTATTCTTTATTGCCACCTAGCCGCTGGTTTTTTTTCATCCCCATCTCCTTGTCTTGCTCGGAGCTTTTGTGTTTCTCGAGATGGGAAAGATATTTAAGGTAGCGAGCGGCAAGACGGTGTAATCTGTGAAACCTCCTTAAGCCTTTTTTATGCATCGTTTACAGAAATCATTCTTTCATTTAGAAAATGACCCACCGCGGCGACATGTATTTGCTGGTTTGCTCAAGAATCGTTGCTTCAAATTGCAGCCATTTTTTCTGGCTCAAGAGGTTTTACCCACATAAATTGTATACCCTAATAATTCTTCTGTTGGGGAGAGTTTTTGTGACATTATACCCTTGTCTTTTTGAAACTTCTGGTTCAGCTAAAAGAATTTAATTTCCATGCTGTCTCAAAATGAAACCTGTACTCGGATTTTACCCTTTTGCAACAAGGCACACTTATGCAGTAACCTGATTCTAATATATAGCTCGCTGAAAGCATCCGTTTTTGTAAACATGAACGTCTTTTTCCACTTCCTCAATGACAGCTTTTGCGGCTATGAGATGGCTAACGGGATCGCACAGTATAAACCATTAGCTTAAATTCAATGATATTGCAAAATAATTCATCAACTCCAGGTGTCTTATAGAGCATAGGCTGAATGAGACGCATACGTAAAAGGCCTTTTTTTCGTTATTGAAGTCATTGAAGTAGCTAGCGTCTTAAAGTTCGTTTCTTAGGTAACAAGCTTATGAATGTAGTTTTTAAAGCCATGTCGATGGAGGAAATCAATCAATTTCTAAGTGGCCGTAGTCATACTGCTGATAATTCTCTCAGATCTCGCGAAAAAACCAAAGGTTCATTCGATAACGGTTGTTTAACGTCACCTGCGGTTGCGCAGAAAAACTCTTACCTGCTATTTTACCCAACTTTGTCACTTAGAATTTATATCAGCGGGATTTTAAGTGCAATTATCTCATTTAGTCTACATATCATCAACCGGTCATTTTTTTCCTATAAGTCAGTATTTCATCTTCATTTATACAATGTGAGATTCGTTTGTTCGGTTTTATATTTATTCTTTTATATATTGTTCAAAGAGTATCAGATTCTCTTCATAAACTTAAATTAGCTTGAAGGTTCTCACGTAAGGAGCGATCATGTTTATAGCATTTCGTTCGAATGGAATCATGAATCGGAATATGTAATTGTGTGACCAAGTGCTTCGATAAATTTATTTCCAACAGAGACACTTCTTAAAGACCTTCTCCTGGAGTAGAGACTATCAATACCCGATCGTATTCTCAACGGCCGAAGTTGAGATTGGTGAGGTGATTATATCGTTTTTATCAGTATTTTGAATGGTATCTGAGTACAGAAGTTTTGCCATCGCATCGACATTAGTTGAGCTCCAGTATTTTCTTAACAAGGAGGCACATAGTTGATAGCTACACTGTACAGTATCTTGTGGCCGCGCGCAGTATTCTTCTGGAAATGTCCTCTGTTGGTTCCCTTTTCGTCATCGTGTGCGGGGCATGATAAACTGTCCCCCGAATAATTCACTTCATGAGGAGGAAAGGGGGGAACGGGAACGTGGATAATGGCTCACTTTCCTGCCTTCTCCGCCCCCCCCCCCCTTGTTCCTCTCGTCTTTCAAATATCTCCCGTCAATCAAATCCCATGTGAAATGTCCCATTCAGCTCGTGTGGCATTTTGCCCAAAGCGTGACTCCTCGTTTCCTCATCGCCATCATGCTTGCAGTATTTCCGTAAACAAATGAGGAAATATGCTAAGCGACTGTTACTTGAGACAATGCCTTACGCAATTATTCTACGACGAGATAGGCTTAAGCTGAGCTTAACTAACGAACACAGCATTCTGCATAACTTTTCTGTCGCGTAATTGTGAAGAATGGATTCATTTTTGCCCATGAGGTATATTAATTAGACAACCGTCGGGGGTATTTCCTTGAATACGTCTGAATGCGATGCATGACAATTATAGTTTTTTTATACTTCAAACCTAATCTTTGTGAGGTTCCAATAAAATAACTAGCGAGAGACTTATTTAAAACAATAGCTCTTCAGCGATCTTGCGAAAAACATTCTTTTCCATCAATTTCTATCTTACCCCTACGCAATGTTGCATCGACACGCCATTTTTTAGAGGGATTTTTTTACACTGCTCCCCATTCACATGTTCTCACAACTCAGTCGAGGTTGGGTATTATTTTTGGCAGTGGATGTCTACATTTCTGTAGTTGCTGTTATGCCATCCTTGTTTTTACAGAGCCTTTCCTTGGGTATCTTAATGTAGCATTAAATGAAATATTATCCTGGTTTCCACTGTGGAGACGTGTTATTCTCATGCTCGTGAGCCATAAACGCTTCGAATCCGATCCTCGTTCCCAATTGCTATCACCTCTTCATTTATGAACTTCCAAGGGGATGGTCCCGCCCCCTCTGTTGGGGGGTGGGTGGGGTGGCACACCCAGTGCCCGCCTTGGTGTGGGGAGGGATGGATTCGCCCAATTTACATCATTCCCAACCCGCCCATTGTGTCTCGTGGCCGGCGTGGCGTTCCGCCCACATCATCCGCCACCGTGACCTGATAAGCCGACCAGCAGATGTTGCTCGGGGAGGTAGGACTCCTCGCCCTTAATAGACTCTGTGCCCTTCATGAGACTCTCTCGAGATACTTCCTTTCTCTCTCCCTCTCCTTTCTCCCCCTCTCTCCCTCTCTCCCCCTCTCTCCCCCACACCCTCTTGCCCATCGGCAGTAAATCTTCGTAATCACTTTATACAAAGATAATAACCGGCTAGTATAGAACGCATATTTTATTCAACAGTTAACAGCCTATTTCAAAAAAGCTTCCAATTGATAAAATTTTACTAATTATTTTCTCTTTCCTCTTTCGGTGTATCAACATTATTTTTTAGCAATCAAATGTTCTCAATGGAACCATTTTTAGAGACTAATATTTCACCTGGAAAGGCTCTGCTGGGCGACATTAGCTGAAATGCAATTGCTTCGTGCTCCTTAATTTTGAATTTTCTCAGTTCAATAAATGACTTTCTGCCCCAAAAGTACTGTTCGCAACCTTTTTTTCCATCTGTAATTAGCGTTAGTGAGATACTTCCTTCGCAAGTCAGCGTCGCAAACACAATCACTGGGTGGCCAAGTCGAAAATCTAACATGGTAAAATCAAGGATGGATGCGTGACCTCGGAATGTAGTGCATATTGTACTTTGTAATATACTGCGCGTATTCCCTGTAAAAAAAGGCATCCTTTATTATCCCCTGTAAATCAAGGCGTGGTCTGGATTTTTAAATAGTTAATCATAAACTAAAAATCTAGTATTAATCTAGAATTAATTCACGCCTAAAAATTTCACATTATTTTGCTTATGTCCGTTCCGCAATCGACCCATTGTGTGATTTTCATGGTAGAAGAAGAAAAGACTTGTGTGATATGTTATACTCTTTAAGGAGAAATACGGTTTGCGAAGAAAAAAGATAGGAATTCCCACGTACCTTTTGAACACTTTTTTTCCTTCCTCCTCGACCGCAATTGTGTCTTCACGAATAAATACAACATTTATCTCGGCCGAGCCACGCGGGAGCGCCGCAACATTCCGCTCGGAGAATCTGCGTTGAGGATCGTGTGAGGCACGTGGACAAAGGGAAAGGGCGAGGGAGTTGGGAGGGGGAGATAAAGCGGGGTGGGGATGGGGGGGAGGGGGGAGAGAAGTGTAGGGATATAGGGCCTGTAGAAAGAGAGACATAAGAGACGGGTGTGTCTTGCTCCCCTTAAACACCTTTTATATCCTCCTCCTCCACTCCGTCCTCTTTTTCGGACTCTCTTATCTTCCGCCGGCCATATAAGAGTCCCTCTTTTTAACTCCCCCCCTAGGCAATCCCCCCCCCACCTCCATCCACATCGTACAACTGGCCAGTCCTTTCGGAGCGGGGCGACGGACGCTGGGTCGCTCGCTTGCCTCGTGTGTGTGTGTGGGCCCATAGGCACAAGGATATAGAAGGGGAGCCGCAGATGGCCGAAGGGGTAATTTATTCAAATGAGGGAGGGATGTATTATAAGGAAGGGTGCCCCATACCCACCCTGATCCCCCCCCCCCAGTACCCCCATCCTCCACTTTAAAAAAAAACCCCTCCCTCCGCCGCCACACCCATGCAAGCCGGCCGCTCGCCCTCCCTGAAAAGTTTGAGGGGTGTGGGGGACGAGGGGTGGAGAGATGGGAGGGTGGGATGGGGGGCTTAAGGAGGGGGAGGGATGGGGGACCGGTTTGTGAGGTCCATCCGTCCATCTACTGCTCTCTCTCTTCTTTCATTTCTTTTTTTTATATATGCGTCCGGGGCGCGTGGCCGCTCATCCCTCTTTGAAAAGGACCACTCTTTTATTATCATGCGATTTTCTCCTCCTCCCTTTTTTTTCTTCTCATTCAATCTTTCCTCATTCCACCCCCCGCCTCACCCTCCTCCCTCGCCCAAGTCCGTCCTCTCCCACCCCACGTCTGTCTTTGGTAGGTACTGCTCTCCGAGTTCTTTATTTTTTTTTGTTTTTTTCCCTCTCTCTGTATCTTCATGTATGAATGCTCCCCAGTATTCCGTATTTGGACTCACGTCTTCTTCCGTCTCGTCTCCATCCTCGTCTCACTTCCTCCTGTCCTTCCGGGTCCGTGCTTGACCCACGCCGACTCCGCTCTCCCTCCTTCATCTCTTTGTCTTCCTCTCTCTTTGATGAGAAACTATGCGGTGCATTGCACATTTGGCTAGAAATGAATGTCAATTGTTCCAAAAACGTATAAGGTGAACTCAGCTGAGAAATCTCGGGAATAATTAAGGCTTACTGTTTGTGGTGTCGTCTTTTCGTCATTCGGAGAATGCTGTGGCACACTCCGTATTTTCCTGAAAGTAGGTACACTAGAGTCTCGTCAATCCGAGCTAATTCGGACCGGGCACTTTTCGAATTGCGCAATTTACGGATTATCCGAAAAAAATGCATTATCACAGTAAAATTCCATTCAAGTCAGTTTATTTCATGTATTGATACAGTATTGTATACATTTCTGTACTTTGTACAGTATCTGTCTTGTACAGTAAATCTTTATATGCAGAGTAAATTATCTGAACTACAGGAGTTTTGTACCATACTGTTGTAAAATTTAATTGATGAGTGGTTTTTCAATGTTTTTACTTTTCCGTTTATCCCTAAAATTCAGCCAAAAATTATATTTAATTTTTTTTAATTTTCCAAACATTCTGTTCGGATTAACCGACATTTTGGATTATCGGAGTTCGAATTAGCGGGACTCTAGTGAACTTTTAATGCTCAAATTTCAAAGGAAAAATAAACAAGAAAAATGCGAAAAAACTTACGGTGGAACTCCATTGAAATGATTCGTCATCGTCTTTTCTCCGGAGTATCTAACATTATCTATGAAGTGGTATCTGTGAAGTAGGCTCGTGGTGAAGTATGCTCAGGGCGTATTTTTTGGGGAAAAAGGAATTTAATTCTTTCAATTTTCCTTCTCTCTCTTCTTCTCCCCTTTCTCCTCGCCACCCGCACCTCCTCGTCCTTCCCATTCTCTTCCACGCCATTCTACTTATCGGGTTAAGGTTTTTTTCTTCCTTTCCGTCTCTGCCTTATCTCGTTTCCCGTAATTTAGGCCCCTTGATGGCCTTCGCTTAACTTCCCATCTTTTTTTCTCCGCAACCTTATTTTTGCGAATTTTTATCGTCCACGCGCATTTTTTTAATTCCATCTCCCACCTTGTCGACTATTGAGGTGAAGGCAAACTGTTTTTTGCGATCGAAGGTAAAGTAGCATCTGGTACCCTCCATTTATTTATTTATTTTTTAAAATTTCTTGACTCCTCTCCATTCCATGTTTTTTCCACACGTAAAGCCGATTCCGCATGCAAACTGATCTTAACCGCTAATAAAATTGGCTCAACGATGTAACAGCTGAAATTATATTCGAACGTAGACGGTAGATAATATTGCCGACGGTAATCTGAGGATGGCGTTTACCTCGACAGAATCGATAAAATGGAGTGGTACAACCCACATAGCACAGAATATCTACAAAATCACTTCCATGTCTACACCTAATATCTTGAAAATGTTTACAAAAATCTTGTAAACATTTTCTAGACACTTAGTAGATATTTGAATGTCCCCATTTTTAATTTCCTCTAGTCCTAGTCCTTAGATATTTTGTAGACATTGTGAAATATCTTCTAGATATCTACAGTGCAGATATTAAGCAGTGAAATGATTTCACCGTTGTAAACGTAGTGCGAGGATACAACCACCTTGCTTACGCGATGTCAATATTATGGTTTTGTAACGCGTTTAAAACAATATTTGCAGTCACATTTTCTTACTAGGCATCCTACGGGACTTCGGTTTTCCTAGGCACGGCGCGAAATTTTTTAAAGTCCAATGAAGGTCTTATAGAGACCAAAAAGTAATTGACGCAGACTAATGTTCATTCGATTCAGGAGGCCACAAAACGCATTTAAAGCAATATTTGTAGACGTATATTTCTACATGGCAGTTTCTACATAGTTGATTTCGATTATCAAGATATTATGTAAAAAATTTTTAAGCATCTTAAATATCGAAGACATTGAAGATCTTGTGTGGATATCTTGTAGATATTCTGTGCTATGTGGGAATGCAGCAGCTTTCCGAGGGTGAGTTTACCAACGCATGAAATTCTTTCGAGCTTGGCCAGTAAAATCATTACTCTATGTTTCACATATCCTCATAGTAGTGGCCGCGTTTTTATTTAGTCATTTTAGAAAGATGTGAAGCTTAAGCTAGCACATGTTCGTTCTCCTCTTATGGTTAAGAGGGTATTTGGGACAATCCTGAATTATTCCGTGGAATACATAATGTCTTTTTTTCTCGGAGTCGTGTTTTCAGAAATGCTTGTTCCATTGCGCGTTCTGTGTGGGCTAATGTCTCAATTCAAAGAAATCCCTCTCCGGTTGGAATTTCATACGGGCTCTGTTGAGCCCTTCTGCTTGATTCGGTCCAATTTGTGAGTCCACCCCTCCTTGTTCCTTCCTCCCCTGAACTCAAAATCCTGTGCTTCGTCCCCACCCCCTCTCCCCCCAGTCCCCATCTCGCTCGCCCTCGTACTCTGGGCCCGTTTTATTTCTTGATTACCTCCCCTTCCGGCCGAGAGATGTCTCCCCCGTCACTCGGGCCAAGGTGAATGTTGAGTGGGCGAGGGTGTAATCTCCTCGCTATTCACCCTCCCCCCCCCAATCCACCCCATTGCCTTGGCGTTGCCGACAGACAGCTGGGTAGCAGAAGCCATTGATCTAGAATATGAGCGTCTATGGTCTATAGCTCTGTAACTTGCGGAATCTAGAATATGATTTCAGCAGAAACTTTAGAGATTCAATCCAAGTGAGCGTTTTGGCAAATCAGCCTACGATTGCCAAAAGTGATTCAGAAACATAGATTCACAATAGACGGTGAAATTTGCCATGAAAAAATCATTTGACTTGACTTGGATTCAAAGCCGGATCTCCCAATTGCAGGGTCAGGTGTGTTAGCCAGTTACACCACCAAGCCATCTTAATTCAAGGCGACTTTCAGCATGATTTTTTCATTGCGAATTTCACCGTATTTGGTGTGTATCTTCGTACCCGTACGCGTGACTGCGTACCATATCATTTGTGCAATCGCAATGATTGGAAACATAGATGCACTTTAACGCTGATTTGGCAAAAAAATGTCTCCATTATCTCCAGGCCGAGTATGATACCGAATCAAACGAAGCGAGAACACACTACAGATATTACTTGCTACAACGCAAGTGTAAAGACTTAAATTATACAAATCCTTCAAATTTTATGCCCACTATGCTTAGGTATGATCTTTTTTAATTACATTATGAACGAGCTGGTAATTTTCTGAAAAAATTAATATTTTTATTTAATTGTATCGATTGTTTTCTCAACATTTTTGGTTCATGTTTTTCAAAGTGCTTCAATTCATTTTATAATATTTATCATTTTGCCATTAAATATTTTTCTGCTAAAGCCTGCTTCAATTTTATTTTTATTCGATATTTCATTTGTTGCTTGTACAATCCCGGGCAAAGATAAATAAGTACCTCGTTGAATCCGATGGCTTCTGAAGAAGTGGTGTCGCGACTCAAGAGGATTTACATCTTCTGCCGACCGGGCCCCGTCCCGACCCAAACAGGGATGCTGGGACAGTGGAGCACCCGCGACGCATTAAATGTGACATGGATCGTTTACTCATCTCGTGTTTTCTCTCTCTCTCTCTCTCTCTCTTGGCCTCCCGCTTCCCATCTCCCACCACCCGCATGGCACCGCCTTCCCCCGCACTCGACCTCTCCGCCCTGACCTCCCGACCTCTCCGTCCCGCGAGCAGGGGAGCGGCCCTACAAATGCCACCTGCCGGAGTGCGGTAGGGCCTTCATCCAGCTGTCCAACCTGCAGCAGCATCTGCGCAACCACGACGCGCAGGTGGAGCGTGCCAAGAACCGACCTTTTCACTGTAATATCTGCGGAAAGGGCTTCGCCACGGAGTCGTCTCTACGCACGCACACCTCGAAGGTAAGGCCCGTTCCCCCACCCCGACCCTTTCAACCTCTCCCCCTCCTCCCCATCCTACTCCCCCTCCACCCTCCCACACTCGGCGGGACCACTCCTCCTCCCCTGCGGAGGGAGGGAAAGGGGTAAACACGTCGAAGTGTGTCCTTCCTGATACCCTCGTTCTCACCATCCCTCCTTCCTTCCTTTCTTCCATGGCCCTCCCTCCCTTCAAGGGTTGTCCAACGCTCTCGAAGGGAGAATATAAACCACCCCCCACCTATCCACCCCTCCCTCCACTTTAAAAAGAGCATCACGCCAGCGTGTTTTTCCAGTGTCATCCAATACTCCCGAAATTATGCGCTATCGTTGGGCCCGTCGTTGCCTCGAAGGAAGGCCCACCTCCCTTGCGGGCACGAGAGTGCGTTTTGTGACCCATCACGATGTAAAAAGAAGCAAGGGAGAAGGCGTTGCTGTATTTTTATCCCTCTCTCTCTCTCTTTTTGGTGTTTTTAAGGGGTAAATATCGATTTCTTTTCCCTCCTTTGGAGATTAAAGCTTGACCCCGGCCGGAATCAAGAGGACCGGTGTTGGATGTATTTGCGAGTGCCGATTACGCGGATTTATCTTGCACACTCAATAGCGTATAAACCTTTCATCAAGTTTTACTAAGGTTTCCTGCCTAATTAAGCATCTCAATTTTATGCATTGTATGTAATGTCAACTAATATGTAACGTGTACAAGCACTTACATAATTAGCTCGTAGGCTTCCGCGGAAGTAGTTTTCACTGTTTCTTTCTTTCGGGATTCATTCCGCGATGTTAAAATTGTTTTAAACGAATTTTTCAAATTTAAAAATTCCGGCAACAATGGGAGTCCTCTCTCATATATATAAATACGAGCGAGACTAACAATAAGGAATCAGTTCAGTTCACCTGATGAAGCTGGCAGGAGGACCAGCGAAATATTGTTTTTTACAATTTTAACATCGCGGAATGAATCCCGAAAAAAACAGTCATACATAATGAATTATTAATGAATAAACTCTTTGAGATAAGTCATCCTAGGAGAATCTGGAGTATCTGTAACTTCCATTAACTTTGTCCTGGTATCTCCGTCAACCTGAGATTGAAACAGAAACTATTCTTATTATCGTTTTTATGATGAGCAGTTGAACGTCCGTATGGTATCGATAGATTGTTCCCATGCTCCTGTGCTCCACATTCATACATTTTTGGGATTCATTGGCCTCTCAGAACTGTTGCAAAACATTCTGTATTAATTCCTCGGATTAACCCTTATTTCATATAATAATGGTCAAGTCTATTTGAAATACAAAGAAAAATTCGGGGACCGAGTGACAGATCAAAGGACAATTTTACTAAGTATTTAAAAGCCTTCTTTTCGAGAGGGAGGAGACGGTTGATAGGTAAATTAGTTTTCTTCCACTCGTACCAGCTTTTTGTCGGCAGAGAATCAAGAGCGAAATCGTTAAACTTCCTCATGAATTTGTTAAATGGTTGCAAGTGATTATAGATTCTCATTATCTCTCCGCAAATGGGCGATCCTGAAGAAAAATGCTTTTTTTTCCCCTCCCTCTTTCAACTCCGCAGCGAGTGCGGAAAAAATATTCGATCAAAGCATCTTCTGAAAAAGGGAAGAGTGTGAAATATCTGCGGCATCGTTTGTTTTAAATCTTCGGAGAGTGCTCGAGTCATAAAAATGATAGGCCAATTACCGAGGCGATAACTCAAGTTTAAAAAAAAAAACAAATTTGCCGCGAAGTAGGTGGGGGGTGGCGGTTGGGAACAAATTGCTCCCCGCTCGCGAAAATCTGGCCACCCATTCTTTCCACCCCGCATATTTTTTCCCCACCTAGGGTTTTCTCAAGAGGGGATCTCCCAATTTTTTTTTATTATAAACGGTCGGTTCCCTCGCCAGATCGCCCATCTTCCCCTTAATCCCGATAATATCCCGTTCGAGGAAGGGGGGTGCGGACGAACGCAGCTGCAACCGCCAAGATGCAGGATCGATGGACCACCACCGTCTCTTGGGGCGGCTTCGGGGCTCTCCTTCTTTTCCGAAAGGGGTGGCAGGGGGGGCTCTTTTGGAAAGAGGCTGGTGTGGTGTGTTTTGCGGTGTTGGCGGCGGCGGGGAGGGAGAACTGTAAATTAGGGCCGGCCCCCGTCACCACGGTGCGTGCCTCCGCAACCCACCCTACGCACCCAGTGCGTGCGTGGGTGCGTCGCACGGTGGCTTCGGAAGGGTTCTGAGATAAGGAGACGAGCGCGTAGGAGGAGGGCCGAGCCTCTTTCAACGGCCAACACCCTCCCCGGCGTTCGTTCATCTTTCCCAAGGTTTTGCGTGGCCCACATATTTGTCGACAACGCTCGGCAGAATCGATGGTTTTCTTTAAAAAAAATGAATAACTGGTGTGTAGGTCATGCAAAAGAATCACTCGGCGGGTACAACATCCGACTTTATCTCTCTTTAGTATTCTGCCCACTTCAGTCGAAGCAGCTTGCTAAAATTAGATTCAAATATCAAGAGAAATTTTAGCGGTTCTCGTCACAACATTCTCCTCGCTTTATTGTGCTATCTAGTCCCATCATGCAACTAAAAGGTATATCAAAGTAGTAATTATTGACATTTTTTGAAGGTGGATCAAATATATACACCCTAATTCCATACGATCAGTTAACATTACTAAATTTTGTTCGTGTGCTTCATTGGTAATGTCATACGCCTGTCGGAGTACCATCACCGAAAAATTGTGGGTATTTTTATCGTGTACAAGACTCATTTTTTCCGCCACCAATATCAAGCATCGCATCCTTCACTGTAAAACAATAGCCGAAAGCCTCTAAAATGGAATGATTGAAATATGTTTTCAATTTTGCAGCCCGAGCCAGAGCCGTTGAACTTTAGAAAAGATATCGTGATCTAAAGGAGTCTTTATGCTCATTGCCTTTTTTAAATATTAAATTTAAACACATTTTGAGCATTGTTAGTAATCGAGTAATATCATTCCATGGTTTTTCATAGCTATCAAACGGTGCGAAGTCCTTCTGGGAGCTTAAACAAGGCCGAAGAAGAGAAAGGCTATTATTGCCTTCCAACTCGGGCAAGGCGGCGACTCGCTCACATTTCTTGCGTTTCACGAAACAGCGAGGGGAGAGAGGTTCTCTATCTCCTTTTGCTCTCCTCCTCCTTTGGCCCTCCCCCACCCCAAACCACCCCCTCCCCCCCCCATTTATTTATGTTCTCGTCATCCATCTCTCCTCATGTTTCCCTCCTCTCTCCCCTCCCCCTCCTGTCTCATAATCCCGCGATTCCTTCGGAGCATATAAATAAATCAGCGCTAAGTGCCTCGGGCGAAGGAGAGGGGTGGTGTAGTGAGGCCCGTGCCACCCCCGCCTCGTCCCCCCCCCTCCCTCCCTTGCCACCCCGAACACCCCTTATTCCTTCCGTATGGTTTTTGGACGTGAGTTAGTGTTCATCGGGGTGGGGGTGGAAAGGAACTGTGCGCCTGCAGGTGGGGTCTTTGCTATACTTTTTCCTTCATCTCTTCCTTTGTGGCTTGGAAGGTGGGAACTTCTTTTCGGTTGGGGACGTTCGGAGGAGACGAGGGGAATGGCGATCGCTTGAGTGGAGCTCACCACAGGTACACCATAACGTGGCTGGAGCTATAATCGTGGGTCATTTAGTGCACATTTGAATATTTTTTTAAATAGTAGAAAAAAAAATTCTTGGACCACATTTCATTTGAGTGCATCTGCGTATGCGATGTAACTCACCCTGCAAGCAGTAATGGAGATGATACAAGAATTATATTTTACAATTTTTGTCCTTAATTAAATCATATTTTGGATAGTTTTGGGCGTGATATTCAAAATATAGACGAATTCACATGGAAATAGGAACTCTTTGCGTAGGTACCCAGATATTTTTTAGCAATTACTATAATTTTAAGAAATGTATTATTTCGTGTTTGGAATAAAATCTGAACGTATATAATCGAATTATTACGAAATACATAGTAAGAGTCACAAGGCTACGTGTTAAAATAGCATTGAATTGCCGAGAAACCAAATCGGTACCGTGCAGCTTTTTTTACCTTTATCTATTGAAATTACTAATAAGGACACGTATGCAAAGTTTCACGGAAATGTGTAGACAAACAAGAATCGCTCCATGCCTCCGGATTTCATTTGGCATGCCTTGAAAAATGAGACATTAAGGCCAATAACTACGTGGCATCCCACACAAGAATTCCCAGCTCTGTTCTGCTGACTTCTGCGCTATCTACGTTTTGAGTGTCGTAGTATGATTATGTGCCAACTTAAGTGGTGAATTTCAGGCAATTGAAGTTCACAACAGCGCTCATAAATTGACCTGATATTTAATATCGTGATCCAACCATTCGTGAGTTTTTTTGTCGAGAGAGAAAAATTTATCGTAGCGTAAAATTGAAGACGGTAGTATTAAATTTTGAAACTTAGGGAACATGGTAAAAATTGAATAAACTGACCAATGTGTTAAAAAACCTTTAACTAAGTACTATTAGGACTGCATAAATGGTTCCTTTAAAAAAAAGGCAGAATATTTTTTATGATAAGCGTCTGTTTGTGGAAAAGGTATGGTAGATATTTTGGTGATAGTTGGCACATGGGGTAACTCACCGATTTGATAATACACCTACTGATTTTGATAGTGAGCCAGTGGCTAAAATATATTTTTTTAATTTAAATAAATCGATCTAGAGATATTCTGATATTTTTGGCTCGCTCAATTATTTATTGGAATTAGAATAACATTCTTCCTCGAGTCTCTTACTCTTCCTTCATGTACCAGTTTTCACGATTGAATCTCGGTTTAAGTCGGACAAGTGCTTCCCCCAACCATGATTCTTCCCCGCGACTGCAATCCACCGCTCGGAGAGAGAGTCACCGCTCCAGCTGCGTGGGGAGGGGAGGGGGGGTCCCGCGGGCGAGATAGGACGATGGAGAAGCCGGGCGACCGCCTCGAAATAATTTCCTCAAAAAATACCAACTCCTTGTTCTCCCTCTCTCCCTCCCTGCCTCCCCGCCGTCCTCCCCACTGCCCCTCAATCCACCCTCCCGGCCCCGCCCATTTCGGCTCCCTCCGCCTATCCCCGACGATTTTTTTCTTTCTCGTTCCCACCCCCGAGAACGCACCACCGCGTCCTCACCCCCCCCTTTAGGCCCCCATATTTCCGCCCCGCCGCTGCCCAGGGAACCGCCCCCCTGCCACCACCAACGCCACCTCCCCCCTGCACATCCGCCAACCGAAAAAATCCACGCCCACACGACAGCCCCCCCCCCTGCCCCCTTTCCCTGCACTCAGCCCTTCCCCCCCTCCCTACAAACCCCCACACCCTGCCTCTCCCCCCTCTTCCCCCGAAAGGGTCTCCTCCTCTCTGACGTCCATGCGCCGCCGTTCCCTGGCGTTTTTTTCTTATCCGCCCCCACCCCTCGCACCGCTCAACCCGGAAAAATAGAAGCGAGAGCGGTGCTGCGCCTTATCGGTGGCGATTGTTTCTTTCGCGCCGTGACCAAGGATTTGAAGCGTTCAATCGCTACCGCTATTCTCTCCCGTATGAGAATAATTGTAAAATACCCTAATAGTGATTGATATATATATATCGCACCTCATTCACGACGGAAGAAATACTATATTTGGAGTAAATTTTGCCTGGAATGTTTTCGATAGAAGAAAAGATTCGTTCAAAAGAATATATAAACCTTACAATGGTTAAATTATCAACTTTTTGTGCAATGTTTCACGGTTTTTGAACTTTCAAGATTCTCGATTAGGTTGTTAATACCTCGCATTAACTGCGGAAATTCTTCAACAGGAACGCTTTGTATTCATTCCGTCTTTTGCTTTTCTCAAAACAGGTTAAAATGAAAGATAATTACTTATTGTCAGGTAAAACAAAATATAACCTCTACTTTCAGTTTCTGGTCATGTTTTTCGAGTACTTTTTAAACATCCCGGGTGCAGACGTTTTAATATGTGATCCGTATCCAAATTTTTACGCAGGGACCGAAAATTTATGGCTACGTCCGCTTATCCGTCCGTTATCTCTTCCCCTGTAATTCCCTACCTTCCCGTCAGATGTCTCTGCCACTTCCACCTCCCCCTCCCCTCCATATAACTCCCGAACACCTCCGCTGAATAATTGATTGGAAAGCGGAATTGCTGGGGTGTGTGCACTAGGGGGTGCCGGGCGGACGAGCCTCTGAGACGGAGCGAGAAGGCAGGGCTAAAAGTTGTACCCTTTTAAGGGTAAAAAATAATTTTCTCGGGCGGCGTGATGATCTCGGACAATTAAAGGCAAGGGAATACAGGGTCCTTTCTAAATTCTGATGAATTAGTCATTCTTACTCAGAAAATTCACAGCTTCCCTCCACCGAATGACTATCCATCTTCTTCATTTTAGCACATTTTTTCTGCACTTAGGAGACGCTCTTCACGCTGGTATTTCTCTCGTTATTCAACCAGTTGACTCGTAATTTTTTTTTCTCAGATTTCATTTCACGTGGCAGTTTTGTATCCTAAAGGCATTTGCAGGCCGTTAGTATCGATGTTGCATGTAACTTCAAACCAACATGGTGTGATGCTCTATAAAATAACCTTTACCTTTCCCTTGTTGAACCCTCCTTCCTTATAGCATTATTACTTTATTTATGTAGGTTTATGATCAATTTTATTTTCATGGAAACGCCTTATTTTTTATTTGAAGTCAATGAGGAGGAAATGATACAGCAATCAATACTAATCTGTGATGTCAAGCAGCAGAGTTGAGTTTGCCACTTGACATTTTTTGATACTTGAATTTTAAACTTATAGTATAACTTTCACTTTGGGAGTAATTATGGTTCCTGCAAATATGCCTATCAAATCGCGGAATGTAAAAATATTTTTCAACATTTTTGATGCCGAGCAAAGGACTCAAACGTCCCCTCCTAATCTGGCGGGTGGCTTCAGCTTTCTCTCTCGAGAATATTTTTAAGGCATTGGAACACATTAGCCCTTTCCAAAAAAATGGTTTAATTTACTGTCTGTGAACTCAGCTACTCCAATAACCGGTCATGCTTTCACTATATTTCGACAAATTATTTCAATATTTTTTCCAATTTCATCAATATAAAATAATCCTCAAATGCTATTTCCTCCTTAAGTTCTTGAATACTTTTTGGCCTTGTGTTTTTTTATGTAGAAAAGGTGGTGGTTTATTTTCTTGCCAATTATTTTGTCCGTACTTACAATTATATTGCTTGATAAAAAGATTTATCAGGTGACTTGGAACGTTTGTTATGCAACTGAAACTCAAGATTAGAGGTTGGGTGATAATTTAAGGTTCAAATTATAATGTTAATGGCGAATTACATCCTCTCTCAGGCTTAAAATCCTACGTCAAACCTAATCCTCTTCCGTGTCTAATTTGAGGCGGAGCATGAACGAGTGAAACCTAGTAATATTTAATTAGTTCAACTTTTGTATGGAATCGAAAGAGTGATGAATCGAGCTTGCTAAATGATGAAAGAAATGCTGAGGATAGTTCCTACTGCCAATAAATATTTTGTCTGTTTTTTAAATCTGATGTAAAATCGTCGTCTTAATCATCGTGAACAAAAAAATCCTATTCGTCATTTATCTTTATCATTCTCACTCAAGTTTAATACGAATGGCAACAACGCTCAATTTAGTAAAAAAAATCTAAAATCAGGAAAACGTTCCAAGTTCATTAATTTCAATTTCTAAAGATATGATACTTTGGAAGTGCCACAGTAAAATACGTTGTATTTTAAAGAAAATATTTTGTTATGAAAAATCATTTCTGATATTTTCTAAGTGGTTGATTCCATTGAAAGAATCCCTGGACGAAGCATTTTCGAGTTTGATAAATAGCATAGTAAATAACGCAGTGCAAGCTTGCGTATTGATTGAGTAATCGGCACATTTGGTGGAGGTAATTTGCTGCTGTTGAAATCGATAAATATTAATCAGTGCGTTGTTTCACTCTACTCTAGTAATATAAGTATTTGTTCTCTCCGTCAATTCATTAATCTATTTATATAAAAATAAATGTGGCCGAAATTCGTAGCATGATACCTAATGATTAATTCCTTAGGCTATGTTATCTTGATGCTACAACTTATTGAAACTAACTCGGGGTTGATAATGAGATGTGAAATGAATTGAGATGACATGGCCACTTGATTTTTCCTCATAATGCACGATGTGACTTACTGTTAAAGTAATCCATTTCCATAGCTTTAGATTTGCATGACTTTAATACTTGTGCATTGGCTAATTGCTTGATAAAAATGCATTTGGATGCTGTAATTCTGTGGCAGATTTAAGTAATGGCGGTTTGAAATATTTTTGAAAACTTCCCACGAAACTCTAAAATTTTTCCTTAACTGTAACTGTTGTCATAAAAAAATTTCACAAGTACGTAAGTAAATGAATTGCAGTCTTTGAATGTACAGTTTTGAATCCATTCCTATGCGTACCTACTTCCAATGATTAATCTGCTAAATTGCATGGTAGTCATAGTCATAGATGCACGGTGTCGGATGAGGGGTTCCTAGAAGCGAAGTGGACTTCATCAGTGTATTTTCTTGTTAATCCTCTTGTTTATTTATGTGCAACACCTGCAGATATAGTATCCTGATGTGGAAAATCCTATCCCTTTTCCCTAACTTCTGCACAACCAGAAATCAGACGCAAACCACATCTAATGGCAGTGTATCTACTCGCCCTCAGAAACCCCTCAAACGCACCCTTTGCCGCGCATCAATTTCCTATTCTAACCTTTAATGCTTGTCTCTCATGGCTGGAAAACTGTTTAGGCTTTCTCTGCTTGGGTGATCAATCAAAAGTTTAAAAAAATCAGTTTCTAAAGAAGTCTTCAAACGTTGGGCCTCGAACTTTGCTCGGTCCGTACCATCACTTTCCTTGAGGGCTGCGAACTCTTTTGCTAGAGGGTTCAGGGAGGGGGGAGACGGGGGATACTCGAGCATATTCCTGTTGAATGCCCTTTTCCCTTCCCTCTAGCCAAAGGGGAAGGCCATACCGTCCCCCACGACGAATTGTGGGAGGCGGAGGCCTGGGAATGCAAGCCAAACTGTCACAAGTGATGTCGAGATAGGGAACTTTAGAGAAAAAAGAATTCAAATCATCCAAGGCTCTTGCATGCTACGCGTTGGTTTTTAATGGCGTGTCACTTTTTGTTTGAATGTGAATGGAATAAAATCGGGTTGAAGAGTAGCAAGGGCTTACACTCTTCTTTCTCCCCCTCCCCCTCCCGCTCACCTATACCCTGAATACCCCTTAAATATACCCATAACCTTACCTAACGTCTCCAACAAATTCACCAAAAAAAACATGAACCCAAACCTCAAAATAAATCAACCTAACATTCACCTTCGGAACCTTGGATATGCCTTTTAAAAAATATGAAACCTGACTTCCAAAAACACACCTTAATATAAAAAAACAAACCTGAAATCACCCAAATCATTTTTAAAAACGAACCAAATCCTCAAAAAAAAAACTTAACCCTTACCCTGAACCATGTAACTGTCCAAAACCGTAAAAAAAAATCCAAAACCCCTTATCCTACACCCAAATAATGCATCCGTTCCTACTCGTGCCGTTCTGTCGGCGCGTTGGATGCACCCTTGAAACCTTTCAATGGGCCGCGGGGACACATCCAAACCCCTATCGTTCTCTCGCGACCCCCTGAATATCTCCTTGCCCCAATCCCCAAATTCCCCTCACTCCCCCGATCCCGTAACCCCCCTCCCCAACCTCCCGCCACCGCAACCCCCCCAATTCCCATGAACCCAATCCCCCCCCCCGACCCCCCACAGGAGATTCAGCTCCGTCTTCCTGTCTTCCAGCAACATGCCGCCCTCATCGGCGGCCCGAATGCAACTTCCTGCCCGCTCTGCCACAAGATGTTCCTCGGCGGGGAGGCGCTGATGGAGCACATGAAACACGCCCACAAGGACCCAGTCGGACCACCCTGCTCCACGGCCGGATCCATCAGTGAGTTGAGATCTACTCTGCATCCATCTCTCGTTCACCTTCTCTTGTCCACCCCACACCCTCTCCCCCAGTCACAGACACCACGGTCTAACCCGAAGCGAATGCAGTCATGGAGCTTAAATTCGTGTCTCACTATGCTGGCTCCTTGAGGGAAAAAATATGATAAATTAGCTGAGTACTAAAGTCAAACAACTTGAGTTCTATTATTCTCACTTTTATGCACTTCCTCGCACCCTCTTCCTCTCTTTTCAAACTTTTTCATTGGATTCAGTTTCCCTGCAAAGCATTAGAATGCTTCCCTTTGAATGAATGTCCTCAAGTTGGAATCAATGTGTTCAATCGTACAATAAATTTATTTTATTAGTACATGCTGTGTTTATCGGGCAATATCCGGGTCCTCGCCCATTACTCCCTGGCTTTTTTTACCCCTACCCCCCAAACGATTGTGAGTCCCTGTCGACATTTTGGTGTTGCGCAACTCATAGACAGTTCTAGAGGAATTTAGAGCTGCTCATGTGTTTTCATCATTTCTCTGAACTTTAATCTATGAAAGGAAGTAAGATCGAAACTCCAATGCGTGTCGACTTAAGTGGCCTCATAGTGCAATAACTCGGAGTTTGATGGAAATATTGTACGAGATATTTTTGCCGTACTTAACAACTAAACCACTCAACTGCGAAAGACTTTCTGGAAGGGGTTTCTGTGACCACGGGCCTTATTCCCAAATAATATAAATGTTGATTTGAACACTCACGGAAAGCAAACTCAGGAGAATGTGTCGGTGGTGAAATTGTCTTGAATGCATAGGAAATTTCGATAAGTAATACTCACATCCCAAGATTTTTCCTGTATGAATGTACGCCATTGCCTTTTTAATTAACTTATGTTCTGTAAGAATTCAACAATTTATTAAAATTGGTTGAATGTGGCATATAGCCTTGCGGTCACCCGCTGGGAAATGGTAGGTGTCGTTCCTTTCTCTACATCATACGCAACATAGCATTCTGAAGTCAAGGAATAGAACGAGGTCTTTTAGTTTTCACTGCTCTACGGAGTGCATGGCCTCTCTCCAAAGATGGAAGTAAGCATATTTATGGCGCATAACATATTTATAGTGTAGAAAGAGCATGTGATAAATATCTATGGCAAATGAAGGCGTCGTAAATGTCATCTATCGATGTCGTTAGAACGAAATACTGTCACATGTTCTGGCACACATACTTAAAACTATACCCCAGTCTTTTCGCTCAAACTTCGAAATATTTCAATCGATATAGCATTTCAAATTCTAGCACCCGTCCATTGTTTTCATACTCGCCAAGATAAGTAGAAAGACTGGCGGACTAATAAACTTGAAATTCATTAATTTATTTTAGCCTTATTCCGCAGAAAATAAAGTTCAAAACAATCGCTGTAATATCTTCGTTTAAAATATCAAAGTGCCAACGTTTGCAAATTAATTCAAGTAAATGGCTCGATAAACTGGAGGTCAGCAGTTAGATAAAACACGTAGACTGCTTAGGGGAGTAAATATTTATGTTCTCTTTAAGATATAGTTCTCTTGAACATCGGAATGTTAGTTTCCCTGTTGAAAAATCAGGTTGCGGTTACATATTAACTTTACTCAGTTCGAAGGACAGTGTCAATAGAAAGGTAACTAGATACTTGTCAGCTGATTAGTATTTCGTATCCGCTATATTAGTTGCATAAGACCATAAAAAACTATAAAACCTTATCCAGTAGACCAGTGTTTCCTAAATGGTTTCTTGCAGCGTCATGTTTCTGTGAAGACTATACGAGTATGTTGGTTCCTGTGCTGAGCTATGAGGCGAGGTAATAGCTTCAGCGATTTCTGGGTAGGGGCAGCCTTGTATATTTCAGGTATGAGCCCTTCCTGTCCTAGAAGAGTGTGAAATTGGTATTTAACGCGTGCCTAAACTTAATTGTGTCATTTTTTCGTGGTAGCCATGTGTAAAATTTTAAAATATAGAAAATAAATTTAGGCTAGTATAGACCTTCTTAATTTAAAAAACTCGATGATTTTTCATTAGGGTGAAGAAATTAATTTTTCCCAGTGTTCAGTATGCTATTTTTAAGTTTTGAAAATCTTCAAAAGATGATAAAACGGATAAACTCTTGAGTTATTCAATGTATTACTTTCTAATTTAAAGATAATTATTTTATCCTTAAAAGATAATTTTGATAATTTTCTTGGAATAGAATATTTCTACGATGAACACGTAGGCTGTGCCAATTACAAGCATTTGTGGGAATATTGCGTGTTGCAGGAACCTTCTCTGAAAAGGTATCAACATTCTCCTGGTTTTCTTTGAGCTTAAGTACCGTTAAATTAACAGCACTAATTCAATTCAATATGTTTGAATTGACAAAGGAATCATTTAAGGAATGTATCAATCAATTGTTGTACTGGAAATATGTTTAGATGACTAAATAACGAGGCTGCATTTCTAGCATGTAGACTGACGCTTAGAATTCAAGGATAGATAGGAGCAATGGGTGATAGGGAATCCGTGGAGACGACACACCGAAAGCCATTGTTTGGGCAATCTTTTGCAAGGCATGACCCCTTTCCCTCCCATCCGCATGCTGTCCGGAGGACCCGGGTGTGCCCTCCCCCCCCCCCCCCCCCCCTGACAACAATAACAACAAAGCCATCCCATGACTTCTCGCGTTGACCTTGCCCTCTCGCCCTTCTTCCCTCCTGTTCCCGCCGCGCACGCGTCCTCGTCACCAGCGTCGCTCGCCGCAGCGGCCGCCGCGGCTGCCGCAGCCGCCTCGGGCGCGCTCTCGCTCGCCGCTCCCTCGTCCTTCGGAGTCAGCGGCAACGTGGGAGGAGGAGCCGGCGGAGGAGGCGGTGGAGGTGGAGGAGGAGGAGGCGGTGGAGGTGGAGGAGGAGGAGGCGGTGGAGGAGGAGGAGGCGGGGGCGGTGGAGGAGTGGGGGCGAACGGGGGCAGCGCTGGGGGAGGCGTCGGGAGCGGGGTCGGCAACGGTGCCGTCGGGGGTGGAGCCGGGGTGGGGAGCGGGGGACTTGGGGGCGGGGGCCTGGGCAGCGGGGGCTTGGGGAACGGGGGCAGCGGGGGCGGAGGAAACGCGCCGGGGTCGGGGACCGGGGGCGGGAACGTGGGGGGAGGCGGCGTGAGCGGGGGCGGCGGGCTGGGTGGCGGTTTGGGCGGGGGCAGTGTCGGGGGAGGGCTGGGCGGAGGGCTCGGCGGAGGGCTCGGCGGGGGCCTCGGAGGGGGCCTGGGCGGTGGCGGCCTGGCCGGGAGCCTGGGCGGAGGTCTCGGGGGCGGGCTGGGAGGCCTGGGCGGCGGTCTGTCGGACCCGGGTTCGTACCTGGCCGCGAAGAGGCGCACCGCCAACCACCCTTGCCCGGTGTGCGGGAAGCATTACGTCAACGAGGGATCCCTGAGGAAGCACTTGGCCTGTCACCCGGAGACGGCTCAGCTCTCGTCCTCCCTGCGCATGTGGCCTTGCAGCGTGTGCCAAGCAGTCTTCACCCACGAATCCGGTGAGTGTGGCCCGACCAGCGAAGAGGAAGGATTGCGTGGGCCGCGGAAGCCCTTTCCCCCCCCCTACCCCCTTCACCCTCCCGCGGCTATTTGCGACAACCTCCCTTACCATCAATGTATCTCTCTCTCTCTCTCTTTGAACGTTATCCTGAAGGAAACGGCATGCATGGTGCTCGCAAATGATTGTTGAAATAATGGCTTTAATAGATCAGATGTGCTTGGAAAATTTATCAAAATAGGTGATTATTTTAATGGTGGTGGGATCATAGATGTAACAAGCGATATATTCCCCAACCGTCGTTGGTAAGGACATAAGTAGTATTAAAATGGGTTTTGCTGTTGCTAATGGCGCAATACGATATTTTTAGTACTTACGCTGCGATTACCAGTTACTGTCCATTAACTCACCCTCCTCTTTGTTCGAAGTCTCTCTCATTAATTCTTTGGTATCTTTGGTGAAATTATCCTTGTTGTACCTTGTGCTCATTGGGACAGATTGATCAAGGGGAGGATGAAGGCGAACGGATCGCCACAGTTTTCCCTCAAAATGAATGTTATAATTGCTGTACATTGTGTTAGAAAACACAAGGTGGATGACGTATATTTTTAAAGTACTTAGTCGTTTTCTCCGTACTTCATAAGATCCGGATAGCCCTTAGTGTTGAAAGCTTGTACTTTGATGTTCGCTAAGAAAATGTTCTGTTTCCTCCCACACTCTCCCACATATTAGGTTTTTACCATTTTCTTCGTGAAATTCACTTTCTAAAGCTCAATTTATTTAATATATGTGCTTTAGTAATTGATATTTCGTGAAGTTCAATGCAAATTATTTTAATCCAATAAACCATACGGAATGGCGTCTTTAAAATGGCCTCAGTGGTTCATAATTATCGTGTTTTACCGAAGGACAACCAACTGTTAACCTTTTGACACCTATTCGGTTGAATCACTACTTTCCATTAATCTTCAGAGAAGGGTTTTCGCTTGTTTTCATGGTGAATATAATCAGTCATTTTTTATGCATAGGTACCTCAATCTTAACATTAGTCTCAGAGCATCCATAGACGTCAGCATGTATTGCTTGCCGTGTTCCTCAGTGGCTCCCTGATACTCACTTCCAGATGTACAACTGGAGTGACTTCAATGCTCGTCCGTGATATCGCGGAAACAATCCTGTCAAATGTTTACATCTATGTGTTGTAAATAAATATTGCCTATCTCTGAACGGATTTTTCAAATATTTTATTTACTCTTTTGCTTTATTAGAAGTTACTGAATCAGTCATTATTTCGGAATATTGTCTTCTAAATGTGAAACTAAAATTACAACTTCAGCCATCCAACAGTTTTTTTTTCGCTATATTTGCAATGCCAACACGCGGAATTAGAGTGCTATAAATTTTCTCACTTATTTTATCATTTGTATAAATTTATGAATGTAGATTTTTTGAGTTTCGTACTTGTATCATGTGACCACCACTTCCTGAGAGTCTGGCCATATGAAAACTTTGATTGGTAAGTTTCTGAATCACTAAAGGATTCATCATTCATTTATCCATCCAAGTAGGAAAGCATGGCAGGCTTAAAGAAATAAGATTCTCATGGAGCATTCATTCGCTCGTAAAGGCGCTACTAGAAGTAATCCGTGAATAACTTAGGTCAGTCAATTTAAGATTTTATAGTCTCGGCTGATAAGCCTATGTTGCTAGCCAAACCGGTCATCATAAACTCACATCGAATCCACAAATTTTCGGAAATCACGATGAAAAAATATTTCGCCAACGCTGGGATTCATGCCGGGCGCTTTAATCTGTGCTACCCATTACATTAGGACCACACCCACCCTCTTTCACTGACATTCCTATAGTCTCTGAAGTAAAGATAATTTCACACAAATTACTGTGCTTATAATGTCAGGATGTGCTCCGATTTTCTCATATTGCACACAGTAGATGAGGTTAGGGCCTCTTGCAAACACATAAGTGTTCACCATAGACGTATTCAGAATATCGCGGATCCTCCATTTGATGAGTGATCCTCTGAGGCAAATTTGACCTGAATTCGGAAGAATTTTTTCGAAGTTAATTTTGTTCATTTTTATCTCCTCCCCGGATGGCTCCAATCAAAGTTCCTGTCGCGGCCTGTCTCGCTGTATGTAACTTAAGTAACTACTCCACTACTCCCTGACCGGCTGAAGTACTCGCAGTAATAATTTCACTGTCCATTCCCCAGGTCTCCTCAACCATATGGAGCATATGCGCATGGACCCCAAACACCAGTTCGCCGCGCAGTACGTGCTGAGCAGAGCCGCGGCCGAGCGTCGCGAGCGCGAGAACCTTCTGGTGGCCGCGGCGGCGGCAGCTGCCGCGGCGGCACAGCAGGCGTCGTCCAGCGCGTCCAGTACCCCCGCTGGGGGTAGCGGGGGGACGTCCTCGGGGGCGCCATCCCCGGCGCCGTCCCCGGCGTCCTCGGCCGCCGTCGCAGCGGCCGCGCACGCCGCATCCCTCTCGCCATCCAACCCACACAACAATAACAACAACAACCCGTCCCCCACGGACCTCAAGATGACGCCCTCCGAGAGCGGCGGCGGCGGTGGCACCAACGGCCTCCCGCACCACGCGCACCACAATCACCACGGGCACCACGGCGGGGACCACGGTGGTGGGGTGTGTTCGCCGCTGTCCATGCGCATGGGCGGCGGAGAGGCGGCCCTCCGGATGGACTCGTCCCCTCCGGGCACGGGCGCCTCCGAGGCGGCCGCCATGAGGATGCAGGCCGAGGCCCTGCTGCGGTCGCAGGCGGAGGCAGCCCTGAGGCTGGCCGTGAGCCAGGCGGCGGCGGAGTCGCGCATGAACAACGGGGGCGGGCACGGAGGCGGCGGAGGTGCCGGCGGGGGCAGCTCTCCGTCCTCGGTGGCGGCCGCCGCGGCCGAGCAGCTGGGGGAGGCGCTGAGGCTCCAGGAGCAGCGGCTGGAGCAGGCCCTGCGCCTGCACCACCACCACGCGCACCACGCCCACCAGGCGCACCACGGGGGTAACAGCGGAGGCTTCTCCCTGGGTGCACACCACCACCACCTGTCCTCTACGTCGCCGGCGGCGGCAGTGGCGGCCGCGGCCGCCGCCGCCGCCGCGGCTCAGCAGGGGCAAGGGGGTCAGAACAACTAGGGAAGGGGGCCTCCGTGGCAGGAGGCAGCCGCTGAAGTGGCTATGGACCTTGGCAAACTGCGCCCGGAGGTAATGGAATGGTTCGGATTCAAGTGACTCTTTGGGAGGGGCGGCTTAGAGCCGTTCGGGAAGGGTTTATAGGCAGAGTGTGTTTTTGTGAGTGTCGCGGGGAGAATTGTTTCTCCGCTTCGAGACTGCTTTCCCTCCCGTATTTCCCCCAGAACCCAATGCCAAGTGAGGCCCCCAAAAATTTTGCCCTTTTAAATAATAGTGTAAAGAACGGACATCGTACGGAATGAACGCACTCTCTATATGGTATGGGAGAGATTTTATTCTCGAGGAGACTAGGCGAGGAAGGACTGTTATCCTCACATTCAGAAGTGTTGGCTCTTGTGAAAGAGGAAAGGAAGGCAGGGATTGCTTGTATACGTCTTGTTCATCAAAGTATTTTGACTGGCATCGCTTACCTACCAATTAAAGGAGTTTTAAGATATAGTCCCTCTGTAATAGTTTGTTGATTTTTTATTATTGTTTTGTTTTGGATTCTCCATGAGTGAGTCTTTTTATACAAATGATTGTTGTTCCTCCTTTTAAATAAGAATTCTCTGATATGTATTATGTCAAGAGATGTCCATTTGATGGTTTCGGAGATGGTCTTTAGGTGCTGCAGTTTTTACTGGTTTTGGAAAGTAGAATGAGCCTGCTCTTGGCAAGCCATCATTAGTTGAGATTTTAAGAAGTGGAAAAAAGGAGGTTCACTGAGGTATTCGCTCGGGGTAGATAAATGTTGAAGATCTATGTGGCTCAAATTATTGTCAATATGTGGCTCTGGGTCAGTCACTACCATTCAACATTCTTCTTGATGCGAATAAAGGTTACCTGTAAAGAGCAATGCCTCAAAGGACCCCTAAAGGCTGTGATTGTCATTTCACTTACAACTGCATTGATTGTCTCAAAGTGAGCAGATAAACAATGGGGTGAACCAGCAATCGACTACAGTTCCTTTTGAATATTTATTTTGAAAATGAATACTAGATAAATACGTTGTTTGATTTTGAAACTGTTCTTTGATGTTTTTGGACTTGGTGTTAGTTGCCAGAAGAGTATTTGAGATTAAATATTATAATGAGACCGATCTGGAACCATCAGGAGTTGTCACCAGCATACCTAATATTTACATCTTGCTTCACAATGCTTGGTTGAAATCCATTGCAATAGACGGTTGCTTAATGACTGGCATTTGAGAACTGGCATGGGTGTCTATAGTCAGCTCTCCTTATTTTTTCTCAGGTTTGCAATGCAACTGTTTTGCCCACCCATTATCAAGATTATTTCATGTCTGGCAGCATCATTTAAAGTTGCATACAGATATATCTGGCTCGAGGGAATTGAAGTATGGCCAGGCTCTTGATTTATGTTATTTGGTTATACCAAAAATGTTGCTCATTTTCCCCATAGCTTTTGAGTTCAGATAACTATTCTCAAGAATGAACATTTTCCTTAATCAACAAAGCTATTTCCTGTAATCAACTAACTCTAATTGAGATAAAGCAGAATGGAAAGAGTTGTTTTAAGTTGAAATATAATTTAAAATTTTTTTGCCCAAGAGTCAGAAATTGTTTTTAAATTCCAAGCGCATATATAATTCAGAAAAAATTTTAAAAATTACTTAATTTGCTATATGCTATGTTAATCCATCCGATTAGTAAATTTTAACGGACGACACACTTTGCTACTTATTAACATTAAAGTATATCTCTTACGTTTTTTTAATTTTATCCATTGCATAAAAGTACTATTATGCTGCAAATGGTTGGATAGGCTATAATTTGTTTAATAAATTCATCATACTAAATACCAGGAGGTCAAACAACTTTTGAGTTGCATCTCCAAGTGAGGGCTATCCCACTGATTTTTTATTACTGTAAATTCCTAATTTGAAACAAACTATAAGCTCAGTTTTGGTTGAAAGCTAAATATTTGAGCTATTTTTTTAGCCATCCATACTTCTCAGCATTTTCAGAGAAGTAAGTTGGAAGAAAGAATGAATAAAAGCAGTCAGATATTCTTAATCTGCTCACGTGCGCTAATGGGTATTTTCACTTTATTATGCAATGAATTAATTTTATTTAATTATTGAGCAGGCATCTTCAAGAAGTCAGAATGAAATAATTAACATTTTAAGGAGAGTACAAGTTCCTTGTAGCTCTTCTTTTTGGTTGATTAAGGGTAATCCATGCTGTGCCTGTTTTGGTATGGAAAAAGAAATACAAACATGATATTGACACTTAGTGCGTCATCATGCAGCAACAATCAACACTTCTTTAGTTGGACATGCCACCTGATAAGGCAGTCCAATAAAACTCAAAACCAGCATTAGTTGTACAGACATCTATAGAGTCAAAATTAGTGCTATCAAACGTTGTATAGTTTACAGGCTCATCAAATTTCCCTGAAATTTCCACTACAAACCACTGAATTAATTATCACTTAAACATAAATAGCTACAGCAGTTGCTATACTATATAGCACAAAAGCCGGATGCATTTACAATTTGTTAGCTGTTGGGATTGCACATGTGAATGGATTACCGGAAAGTGCTTTTGTTAGTGGGTCGTTTACAGCCACTCAATCTCAATTACTATACACCTTCAATATATATTCTATTATCATATTTATTTTCTGCATACAAGCTATCTCCATGATTGTTTCTTTTAACCATTGAAATCCTCATATGCAGTTAATAAGTCATTTACAGTGTCAAAACTGTAGACATGTTGAATTTTATAGGTTCCGATCTCAGAGATGTTGCTGTTGTTTTAAAAATTTCTCCTCTTAAATTATTCAGGTCATTATGAGTATTAATACTCAGATACTTCCCTCTGGAGACAATAGTTATTCACTGGTTTAAGTTTATCATATAGTCTGACACTGCAATGGCTCTTTCTCAGATGGCTTGCATTGAAACTGTTGTATTACTCATCATTGATGTTAGGCTTATTACAGCCTCCCCTTTTATTAATGCTTCATGGAATCAGGCCTTGTCTCATAAATCAATGGTTCATAGAAGAGCAGTAATGTATTTGAAGTTACTGGAGTGTGATGAACATAATGCAATAAGATGTTACGTAATTTTCTTGAATCAGTCACAAATATTCAATATACAGCCAATTTAAATTTTTGAATATCCATTTTCCTTCAGGTGTTGTATTTCATGAAATGGACTCCTCTTGCAAGTTTGCACCCTTATTTAGAAAATGAATTCTTATAAATTTATTTCCAACATTTCTCATGAATATTTCATTTCAAAATTCACAGTTGAGAAAGTAACACCTAAAGGTTTTTATGGCAGCTCACATTTCCTCATGTCAACTCAGTTTTCTTGCGACATCAAACCTTTACAGGCATGCCAAAGAACATAAGTGCATTATGGGTCCAGCATTGGTAATGAAACCTGATTGTAAAGGGATATGTAGGGCATAACAGCAGGATTTAAATGGCAACCCTGTTCAATGAAATGGTCCACTTATAATCCATAGTATGTCATTTTGATTTATCCCTATCACTTATTGTTTTTTCATTAAATTATTAATATGAAATCTAGTCGATCTAGTGGATAAGTGTTAAGAGGGACATAGTGCGATATTTGGTATAAGGTAGAGGTTTATATTGTGAAAAAAATGGGAGAGAGTTGCCTTAATTTAAAAGCTGTATATTCAAAAATATATATATATCTATTCAAATGTTTTGTAATCAATGACTGTGAGGGGGTGTTTTTCTGTGTTTTGTCAATTTATTATTAGAATATATTAACTACTATTTATGCCATTGCAATCCAGCCTCCTCTCATTTGATCCCTTCCACCCAATTTGGGTGTACCTATTTGAAGGGAAAGATTAGAATAAATTGAAAGGAATGGATAGGTGGTTTTTCAAGTTGCCATTGATGGACTATAAATGCAAATGGCAAATGCTCTGCAAGTACTAATGAGACACTGAGCAAGTGCTGCAGCTCAAAATATATATAAATATATATGGCAAGTATAGGAATATATTTGATGACTTGAAAGGAGTATTAGTAGTACTTAAAAGAGTAAAATAAAGAGTTGTGACCACATTATATTTTAACTGTATACTGTTCTCATGAAAGAGGGAAATAATTTGCCTAACTGAATCAATGATGCATACTTAAAGATGGTCTTTCCACTTGTGTAAGTGACAATGTGTGAGTGAACGAATAGAATATATGATTGCCATTCAGTTGTTAACTGAGACTAAATGATGAATAGTGGAATTGACATCTGAAATGATTGAGTTTTCCTTGCATATCCAAAAATTAAATGGGTCATTCATCTTTATAATGCTATTGATGGAGGTGTTAATTTTTATTGCATCTTAACTGATTTTAATGATTTTTGTCTGTGATTATTATGCGTTTGGATTTTTATTGGAATTAACAGAGATGATAAAAAGGAATTGTGATAAAATCTTGACTGAAGTAAATGGAGGTAATGGATATTTGGGCATTTCAGTGTTACCATTTTCGTATTTAGAAAAAAAGCAAATGAACATTTTTTGCAAATAGTTTGCTTTGTAATGTATGTACAAAATTTGTGTACCTGTGTACAAAACTAAGATTTGTGAAAATATCGCTTTTGCTCATTGGTGAAAATGGTTTGTCACTTCATTTCTAGCTGAATGGAAGAACTTATTGGTGACAAATGTCTAATTTTGTATTGTCCTATTTTCTTTTGAATCATAATATAGAAATGTCCTTTCCATACTTGTTCAAGGAACTCACTAGTTTCATTCAATGCAACAATCAATCACGCAAGAACACCACCAAATACATTTTGTTTAAATGTAACATAATGAAAAGTATTACTTCTGTTGAAAACTGGCTTGTATATTGAAATTAGAATTTTTTAATTTACTGCATAAATGTTGACCATATTTACTTAAAATACCATGTCACCTGTGATGTTTGTTAAACTCCTTCATGAGTTAAAGAAAAAAATGGGTGGTGTAGGTACTTCCAAGATTTTTTGGAGTCTCTGAAAGAAAAAATTCCTTAGTAATTGAGCTGGAGCAGCAAGCTCAGTTGTCATCTCCCTTGTTTAATGGTTATGTTAGCTATTTGTTACCATGCCAATTTTGTCAGGTAGTCCAGTGCAGTTCCTGTGATGGCAATGAAAACCCGTTTAAGAATCAGTGAAGAGGCATGACATCATGGCATGTTTCACCTATTCATGTTTCTCATGAGTTCTTTCTGAGTGAATGAAGAGACTGATTGTGACTAATTGCAAAAACAATCTTCATGTGTTTCTTGTTGAATTGTGTATTTGGTGTATCAACTGATCATAGTTTTTTGCCGTGTAACTGCTGTGAAATTGTGAGCAAGTTTCCACCCAAGCCATATTTTTTCTCACCTCATCAGTCTTCCCATGTACGTAACACATTACCCAGTTACCTTCTGAATTTTAATTTCCTTCACTTTTACGTTTTGAGTTTGATGACAAAAATAAGCGGTCTTAAGGTGGTTTATCCCAAATCTCTATCATTGCACTTGCTAGAGGTTTGATGGAAAGAGAAAAAATTCTTATGCCCCACTTAATATTTAGAAAACATTTACCCTCAAAGCAGATAGTCTATTGACATTCCACTGTGTAAAATTTTATTTGATCAAAGAATTTATCAGAAAAATTACTCCACAAAAAGATAAGAAGACCACTTACTGGAAATATAAAAGCCAACCAAATTAACCATTTGGACTTTTCTATTTTTCTACATTTGCTGTTTTAAATCACAATGCATTGGTTAGACAAATATTTACACCTTCACCATTTCTTAATCTTAGTTTTGAGAAAGATTGTTGTCAAATTGTTGTTGTTTGCTCTGCGTTATACACAGTAGGATTGTGGGTTATACAGTGCCAATCACTTGGCATGAAAAATTAAATGCCCAAGCACTCCATTATAAATATGTATAAAATAATATAAAAGGAAAATCATTTGTAAGTGAATTTTTTTACAAAATTTAAGTGCTCTGTTTTTCTTTGCTCCTCCAACGGAAGGTAGAGTATAATTTCTACTGTGTAAGTTTTACTTTTGTATGTCTGCTGTAAATGAAAAATTGCTTGACTTATTGATACGTTCTTGGAAAATTGGAGCCATCTCTTTGAAGCAATAATGTGGTGCCAAAGATCTTTTAAATATTTTCCTTAACTTCACATTTTTTCAACTCTAAATTTTCATTTCATATTTTGAAAGTCTATTTTCATTCCTCTGTCTCATTCTATTTATTTATTTCCTTTCACTTATTTTCTATAAGATAAAATGTTTTGTTTAGTTTTGAAATTATCATGGCTTTTCATTTGGTTTTGACATTTAATAATAATTAATTAATAAAGACTAAACTACAATTTCAATGGAGGAACATGGTAAAACAGAGAGAAAAATCAATCATAGAGATTATACTGCTGAGCAAGTTCTGTAGAAGCAGATGCAAGTCAGTCATATCTCTGACCCTTTTCTAATGGATCTCCCCTCTTTAAAAATGAATTTCCTTTCTAGGCTTCATTGTTCAGAAAGATATTATTCTGTATACTGCTTTTCACCCATGAAGAAGCAAGTCAGTGACTGGAGGTGCATTATTATTTTGCAACCAATCATGTTATATCATGTAAAACTGCTGTTCTGTGTGTAGGAATATGAATGGAATAAAGTTTACTATAGAAAGAAGGAAGTGCCTCTGTAGTCATAATTCACCTCATCTGTATTATTGTACCCTAATTAACATGTTCAATGCAGGTGCCGTTCTGGAGCGGTGGTGGTGGGGGTTATAGCCACGCAGCCACCATTCAGGAACGGTGGCAGAAATTCTTTCCATATCACACTTGTGTTGAATGTGTTAAATCTTTATTATCTCATCGTAGATTATTAAAACCTGTGAAATATATTCATTGTTACAAAAACATGGTACTAAATTCCACTAATTGTACCGTGTTTTTATAACAATGAATTCTATCTTTAATGTCCACAAAGTATTGCCATAATTGATTAATTTGACTGAAATATATTTTTAAATTAAGCTCTAAATGAGCAGGGTAGAATCTGCTGCAGGAGGAAAAAGTAAAATTTTTATACATGTTTCATATCCTTCAATTTTACTCTACCCTACTTCTCATACTCATGCACTAGCTGGCTATGCATTTTATGTATGTATGTACTACACTAGTATGCATTTTATGATAAACTTGTTTTTCTCAAGAGGATGCAATTAAGGTAACAATTAATGAATGGTGAAATCTGTGCCAACTTCCAGACACAAATAAATTTCTTTGCCTGGAGGAAAAGATTGGTATGAATGTTAAGCACAAACTTCAGCTGCAGCATTTCAGTTTACAGTAGAGGGTGTCAGTATTTTTCTGGGATCAGCAAAACAGTTTTCTTTTGGTACATATATATAGCATCGTAGCATCAATTATCGGACCGATGTTGGCCTAATGTCGGCTTTGTGTCGACAATATCGGCCAACCTAAAGCCGGCATTGGGCCAACATTGGTGTTAGGTAGCATTGCCAACACCACTTGCCAACATTGGTACGATTTTGGCCCAATGTGTCATCTAGGCGTTCCATAAATGTTTTTACAGTTTGCCATATGGATGCCCAAAATGAGTCATAAGTAGCCAAACAAAATTGGCCTATATTGGAGATTCAGCCGTCCCCAATGTTGACTGAATGTTAGCAATGAGATGAGAACTAATGAATGGTCAACAAGCCTATCCAGCATCCAATTTTGGTCCCATACAGGCATCCCCATGAAACCCAACATTGGCAACGCTATAAAACTCTACATACTTATGCCAGCACAGGAAAACCCATGATATTGCCAAGATTACGTGATTCTATGATTGACCAGTAGATATAATTTTCATAAGTAAACAAATGCGAATAATATTTGTTTTCTTGATGTTTGTGAAGTTATAACAATTTAGTTGCGATCATACAATAAAATCATTTAACATTCACTGTTAATTGTAAGTCCATCTTATTAAGGTTGCTAATGCACAACAAGATTTAAGCTACAAATGTCAGATGTATAACGAAATACTTGGAGCCCAATCTACTCCTTCGCTCTGAGCAATGCGCGTTGATCTGTGAGAGTCTGTCTGTCGCAAGAGTCACGGAAATATGTAAACATCTGTCGAGTAATCGTGGATCTAGCCGTAACTTATTACATTGTAATCAAACATGAATAAACCGATTCTTTAACACAAGTGCGCCCGGAGAAACCTACATGACGACTCAAAAATTTTAAGGGATTCAAAAATTATGCTGGAACCAGGACGAAAACGAGTTTTGAAAAATGCGGGTTTCAACTACCAAGAGAGGAGGCGCCGCCGCGCCGCGCCGAACAAGAGAAGAACGATAACTTGGTAGCGCGTTAAACAACGTGACAAAACTGTGATCTATATCCCCTAAATATATTAGTTATACATTCCTTGGTGCAACGCTTTAAAATCCATCGCCGCTTTGCGGTTTCTGTGACTCGAGGTAGGACGTGAATTGTTTTTACCATGAAGTGCCTTTCGCAATTCAAGTTGAATGGCAGACATAATATGATTGGACATCGCCAAAATTTACTAAAGCAAGGTAAGTTTTCATTTTTATGCTGAATACGAAAATCTAATTCTCCATCGTGTTTTAAGAAACCGTACCCCTCTACAAAAAGCTCACTTTTAATTTGCTACGAGGGGTAGGGGTACATTTATGTAATATATTCTCAGCCGCAATGTTGTGGTCAATTTAAGGTGACTTGTTAACACTTGTATTTCTAGCTGAGATCCGATCAGCATATCCTGCTTTAACTGATTTAGATAATGATGTAGAGGTGGGATTATGGTTGGCAGTCTCCTAATTGAGCGGGAGGATAAGTGCAGTAGAGGAGTGTGAGAGAGAAGGAATAGGAAGGGGAAAGAAGAGGAAGCGTCTGTTGGGGAAGGTGATGTATGATTTAAACCTAATCCACATAGAAAAGCAAGCTTGAATTGGCAAGGTTAAAGTTTGCAGCAAGCTTGCTGCAATCCGACTACTGCACTTGCTACAAGCTTGCTGCAACGTTGCATTGCAAGTTGCACCCAAGTCCTGTGCAAGCTTCAATTGAAGCTTGCACAGGACTGAAACCTGTCGTAACCTTGCAGCACCTTGTCATGACAAGACTGAAACCGCCCGTAACCTTGCAGCACCTTGTTATGACAAGACTGAAACCTGCTTAACCTTGCAGCACCTTGCCATGACAAGTTTTGGTGGACCTTACTGAATCTTGTCACGACAAGACAACTCAGGTAGAAATATATCATTCTCAACTGTTTTCAATCTGATTTTCAACTTCTTTTCTTCACTCATTTCGAATTCATTTGGAACTGCTTTGTAAATTGAAACACTAGAAAATCAGTTAAAATAAGTTGAAAATGTTATGTCTGTTTTGGGGTTCAAATAATAAGCTATTGCATTTCAGGAACAGATTTAGTATTCACTTAGATTAAGATACAGATAGCTATTACAAAGCCTTGTCACTGGTCACAGCCATCTTGACATCCTCTCTGGTCTCTCTCTGACACTCCCGGCATCCCTTAAGCGGTCACCACCAAGTTCAAACACAACCTCATACATAACATCTCCCCATTCACAAAATTAATAGAAATACAGACTTTAAGTTATGTATTACAAATAATCACAGTCTTATGTGAATTGAACTACCTTTTCAACTAATTATTGTCATGTCATGAACAATAAATATTCGTCAATTACACAAATCAAAAATTTACAGCCTTATGTGAATTGAACAACCTTTCAACTAGTTATTGTCATGGCATGAACAATACATATTCAGCAATTACACAAATCAAATATTTACATTAACATAAAAACTTATATACATAACCTGGCTGGTCTGTTAACCCTTCTACCAGAGCGAGTAAGAACCACATTAGGATCTGTGTCGACATTTCTACCTTGACTCTTAGGAGCCTCCTTATTGACAATACTCTCAGGTCTAGGACTAGGGCAACTATTGAGTGACTTCTCCTCATTGACAATATGTAAATCTCCCAGTTCATTTTCAGCTGGACTGTATTCATTTAAATTCCCTCTCAACATTACTCTATTACTTCTTACTAATCTATTATTGGAATTCTGTATCCAGTATGACTTTGGTGTTTCAGCTGTACCTGTAATCAATGCAGGTTCCCAAACTCTACCATTTTGTAACAGATCACTGTCACCCGTGTGTAATGGTTTTAACTCTCTAGCCTTACTGTCATACCATGACTGATTGTATCTGTCTTTCTTGCAATCTGGTATTAACCCTTAAGCTGCGGCAGCTAGAGCGCAGTTCGTCCACCCTGTGCAGCAAATATCTATTCGGACGGAGCCTGTCATTCCTTCCCACGGGCCGAGGCCGGGCAGTTATATGACCCATGTAATCCCCTCCCAACCCTTTTCTCGGGATCCCAGGGGGTGGGCTCCCGAACTTGTCGATGGATCAGTGGGACTTGGAACTAATTTTGAAAATTTGGTTATAGGCGTAATTGTTGAAAACAAATATGAAAATATATTTTCTAGCAACTTTCTGTTTAATTTGATACCAAACACCAAATAAATCCGTTGATAATTGAGCCGGGCGCGAGCATAAGACAACTAACTTTTGAGACAACCGTAGCCTCTTGAGCGAACAGTCGGAAGAAAGGGTCGCGCCTCATTTCGGTGGTATGCCATTCCTAAAGAGCGTGGGAAGGGAGTGGTTTGGGTAAAAAGGGTGGATTCCCAGATGTCCACCGTTGGAAAGAATGAGTTTGGGTCATAAAGATATGAAAGGACTGAGGGAGCAGGTAGACAGAGAGGGTCAAACGTACAAGAACGTTCTCTCCGCAGTTCCCGATACACACGTACATGTACGTTTCCCGCAGCCTAAGGGTTAAGTGATGCATGACCTTCCTCCGGTTGCAATAAACCTTGTGCTGCTGGCAATTTTGTTCTGACCCTCCAGCCAAACATTAATTGTGCTGGCGAAAGATTAACATCACCAAGTGGACTGTTCCTGTACTCCATCAGAGACAGCTTTCTTTAAACAGCTTTCTGGTTTTTCAGCATTATACAGTCAGATGTGGATGTTCTTTTAAATGAACAAGTGTTTGTAACCCATTCTCCTCTCCTCAAAATTCCCCTTCCCAAAAGAAACAGCCAAACTCCCACTCACCCTCCCCCCAACCGACTCCCCCCTCCCTTTGATGGTTTTCCCATCCACTCACCCAGGCCCTCCACCCTTAAACCGGGCGGTGCCCACCTTATTCCTTCCTATTCATACCCCATTTCCTAATTACCCTCAGGTGCACTCTTCCCCCTCCTTTCCCTAGCGCCGCTTCCCTACGTTCTAATGAAATGCCTATTCCCTGCCTTCTTCCCCCCCCCCACCTATATTTTTTCACCCTTTGCCATTTCTTGGCCTTTCTCTCACGGGTTAGTCCGTCCCCCCCCCCTTTCCTCCCTTGGTTTTTCCTGATTTCTCCCAGCCACTACCTCCTCCTTCCCCTCCTCCTCTGGTCTCCTCCCACTACCCCCCTCCCCTCCTCGGAAAAGGTATATATATGCGATGTACTCTCTTACAACTTTGTCTTGTACCTGATGATGGCTCTGTGAGCCGAAACGCGTTGTACGCAATAAAACAATTTGTGGAAAAGTGCTATTGTTTCTCTTACATTATGAAGAACTTCCACGATATCTCGCCTGAATCTATTCAATTTATTCCCTTGGAATCCTAGTCAAAAACACCACACAACTACGATTATCCCTTTACTAACCCTCATATACTCACTCACTTGCTTTTAGCATACCTGTAAACTGTGGTAAACAGATTGTTCTTACCTTAGGATGCCAGTACATTTTGGAACTGGAGACGTTTTCAGAAATCATTGTATTTTCTGGACGACTCTATGGTATAGTTTTTGAACATCTTTTATGTTTAGGTAATAGTAAATTCTCACTATAGTATAAGTAAACGTTGACTTAATCTTGCTCGATATGTGAAGTTAAAAATGTCAAACACAATCACCACACAGTGAAAACTCACCGCCTGCCAAAGATCCTTGTAAAGACACTCCAGCACTTTTGTAGATGTAAATGTAGGACTTAAATATTGTATAATTGCCTGAAATTAAATTTTCACCATAAAAATGTAACGTATTCTTGAAAAGTTTTTTTTTTTTGAGTCCCGAAAGAAATGCTCTTAACGACTACTGCAGTTGCCCTGGATTACTGGGGTCCTCCCAACGTTGTGTGAACGCAACACTTCGTTTATTCTTGACTAGTTTAAGAACTACTATGTCAATTTCGCCCAATTTGTTGCAGTGGCCTAGAATACAGATGCATAATTGCATATTTAGAGAGATATACTCATCAACAGCCTAGACACAACATCAAAGCTCCATTACTTTTCTCAACAATTACCAGACTGTTTACCCACTCAGTTGGCTTCTCAACTTTTGAAACAACCCCTTTTTTCTCAAGTTCGTCTAATGTTCTTTTAAGCTTGGCACTCAAACTCTGAGGTACCCTTCTTGGGCCATGCAACTTAGGAACAGCATCATCCTTTAGCGTAATGTGATGCTTGCCAGGAAATTTCCCCAGACCATTAAATACATCACTATACATAATTATTGCATAATCCTTGATAACAAACTTTCTGGTTTCACAATAGTTTACCTTTAGCAGCTACTTAAGTTTTAACACTAGAAGGACCGGGGTTGTATGGCTACCTAGAAGGACCATTACCCGTCATTTTGACGGGTAGTAATTATTTTTAATATTTCTTCGTTTATGTTAAAATTAATTGATAACTTCATTAAATACAACCTTTTTATTTATTTATCAATACAACTGAGTAATTCTTTACAAATTATTTTACAACAAGAAATTTAAAAAGAACAGCGGTCAATTTTCAAACTGTTATATAATTATTTAAAAGTCTTACTTGCCTTTTTTATTGGAATGAGTTGCACTTTAACGTATTGTTCATGTATAGCAATTATTTACACATAATCTAGCATGGCGCAATAAGGAAATACATCAGTTTTCATCATCACTGCATCTGATACAAATGTACTTTGCGTTTCCTGCACAGGGCCCTTACACATACCTATTGCAATGTACGCATTCATTCCGGCTCTTATTTTTGCCTCCTCATCCTCCTATTTGACACGTCTTGCGTACATCACTCTTGGTAGTTGCGTGTAGTGGAATTGGCACTGGTCTTCTAGTTTCGACGAATGGAGCCGCTAGTTCCTCTGCTAATTGAAATATAAATTTCCAGTGAGATATTCTTTCCCCAGTGACTTCTTGGTACAGTACCCATGTGTTGATAGCGGCAATATCCAATACATTGCAAAATACATGTATTGGCCATCTGCGGCATCCGTATTTTATGGTATACATCCTAGTCATTTGGTCAAGAATGTCAACTCCATACTTGGTAGTGTTATAAAATGCTACAGTCTCTAGGAGCTTTTTTGGGCTTTGTGCATCGATAGTCACTGATTGGTGAAATGTACTGAGAAGAAGGACGTTTTTCTCTGATTAACCCTGATAGGAGGTAAGCATGGTGTCACCCCACTTATTAAGAACCGTTGTATATAACAATTCCATGTTTTTTTTAGCAGATAAAGGAACCTCACTTCGAATTATATTCATAGTGCATACAAAACTTGTTCCTTTCCTCTTCAATGTATCCCCAAGTTTCTTATAGGTAAAGAAATTATCACAAGTAACATTTCTTCCTTTTGAATAAAATGGTTGAACAAGACGTGAAACCACGTGCTCTGCAAGTGTTTTGTCCATGGGCCGTGACTCATCTTTACCGAGATACGGATACCCGTTCTGCATGTACTTTATCTTTGCATCTGCAGCAAGCCAAAATTTAATACCTAACTTATCTGGTTTGTTTCTCATGTATTGAATAAATCTACTGCGAGCCTTGCATGGAAGTAGTTGTTCATCTACAGTGATGTTCTCGCCAGCCTTGTAACACAATATGCAATTAGCCACGAAGGAATTCCAGATTGGGGATGCAGCTGCAAATCAGTCAGTCTGCCCCTCGGTCGGCTGCGATGTCAGTCATCCCTGCCGCTCACACGACACAAGGAATCGCCGTAGTACAAGGAATTGTACACATGTCCCACTCTTTGGGTTTCCCAAATGAGGATTCTTCTTCTCCAGGCGGTAACGGTACCATGGGCTGGCCTAGGGCACCGAACTTCTGCACCCCGATCCTCCCATTACCCTTTTATCCCTTCCGCCCAAGGGAGACTAGGGATCCCCCAAATGAAAGCGTTATAAAGATTACAGATTTTACTCATTATGGTTTTCCCTAATAAAGGATGTCCTTTTTTTCGTGGTAGCGGTTACGTTCTCCGATGACGTTGCTCCTGCTTCCACTGCTCTGACCTACCACACGCCACTCGGTATGGCAGATATGCTGCTTATTTCCATTCAAAATGTAATAAGGAATGTTAAATGCATAAATGTGCTAGCTAAAGCATCAAAATGGCCAGACGTAATATAGTGTAGTGATTTCCTGAATAAAACACGTGTTACCGTTACAAATAAAATAGAAACGCCAAACCCGTCATTTTGACGGGTGTTGGTCTTTTAAGGTAGACAGGTAGTTTAACTCTGTTTCTATTTGAAAAAATTAAATTATATTTTAACAGAATACGTACCATAAAAAATAAATAAAAGTCAGAAAAAATTAAGACGACGGGAAAAAATTGTAGGAAATATGATTACGTAAGTAGAGGTTACCCGTCAAAATGACGGGTCTGGTCCTTCTAGTGTTAAACATGCATCCAGCCCTAGCAGCGGTTCACAGTCAATATCTACTATAGCAAACGTAATGACTTGGTTTGACACATTCTTTGATGAGCATAGTACGTCTATAGAGCCCTTAGGTACCACTTTGTTGTTGCCAAAAGTCAGTAAAACACATTGAGAGTCCCTTATTATCACATTACTCGGGCACTTCAACTTTGCAAACGTCTTGTATGGCAACACACTAATTTGAGCTCCCGTATCTAATTTAAATTTCACTGGCTCACCATAAAGCTCAACACTTTCAACCCAACTGCTAGTTACTGAATTTACAATAATTTCATTACTTACATCATGAAGCTGTAATGTACCCATATAAACTGTATTACATTCTTCACTAAAGGGAAATTCTTCAACAACATTTACCCCTTTTGACTTATGTAACTTAAAGCACACTTTTGCAAAATGATTTTTCTTTTTACAGTATGAATAAAGCTTACTATAGGCTGGACACGTTCCCGCCTCATGTTCCGATGCACAAAACTTACAATTTATCATACCTTTGCCAAATGCATTTTTAGTCACATGCAGACTTTTAACTGGCTATTGTTTCTGTTTCGCAGTGTGATTAGTTTTATCAGTCTTAAACCTTACGACATCCACAGACTTTTGTAATGCCCGGACCTGCTCTCGGCTTGTCTCAGCAGCTCTGCAAATGTCAGCAGCTCTTTTCAGGGTGAGACTTGGTTTTCTGAGCAGTCTCTCTTATAGCGACTTATCGTTGATGCCGATAAACACTCTGCTTCTAATCAATGCTTCTTCTTCCAGGAATTCACATATTGACGCTGCCTGTTTTTTTCTGAAAGAAAATTATCAAAACCCTGTCCCTCTTTTTGGACAATTGAAAAAAAACTTATAATGCTCAAATATAACATTTTTCATCGGCGCACAATAAGTATCAAAGTTATCTAAGACAATTTTCAAGTTTGTCTTCTGTTCCTCATTTTCAAACTTAAAGGTATTGTACACCTCTAAGGCTTCATCACCAATAAGGTTCAGCAATATTGCAGTTTTCAACTTATCATTTGCACTTGTCTTCCCAGTGGCTTCCAGGAAAATTAGAAACTTTTGCTTAAATCTCTTCCAATTTTCCGACACATTTCCAGAAAGACTTAGCAGTCTCGGCAGTTAAAATACAGTAGCCATCTTGCAAGCACTACCGCGAACCATGTTATTATTTAGCCATTGTATTTCAGGAACAGGTTTAGTATTCACTTAGATTAACCCTTCCGCGCGGTTTGCCGTATGGCGTACGTCATCGGTAGTCTGGTCCCACTAGCGGTTCGCCGTATGTGGTATGGCGGCTGATACTCCCTCGGTTAAAATTTTTTTTTCTCTTAATCTCAGCACTTTTTGAAGGGTGAATGTTATCGCTGGCCTCTGAGAAGATGCCTCATCGTTATCATAGTCTTTTGCAACATGAAAAAGCACTTCATAGGCAATAAAGATAGAAGAACATCTGAGCTCATCACCATTGCAAGGTCTGCGTTGACCTCCTTCCTCATCACAAAGAGCTCTCTTATTCTGCTTGCCTTTTGTTTATGTCTGGCATCTGGATTCTGTCTCTCATATTAGGGGACCTTCGTAATCACTTCTCTTGGACCATTCACATGCTTCATTCATCCTTTTTTTACCCACAGAGTAGTGACCACATCGCCTCACTTCCAAACTCTCTCAGTGTGTAGATCCCTTTCGTGTGGAGAAGTCCAGGAAGCACAATACAAATTTAGAAATGGAGTCCAAAAGGAATAAGTTATTTTTGAGCGAAGAAGAAATACAAGATATAGTTGAAAATGTGGGAGAAGAAGATGAAGTGCTTCTTGATTCAGGTAGTGAGTGTTCAAGTGAAGAAGAAGGTGATTACTCAGTGAATACCCTTCCCCAAATTTGTGATAGCGGAGACGAAACTGACGGTGATACACCAAGTAGGGCACATGATCTTTCTTCCTCGTGGGTCTGGGATGATTTTGATGAATGCAACATTCCAAAAAAAATTCCTTTCACTGGGAAATGTGGTCCAACAGTAGTTGTTGATAATATTGTTGAGTCTTTCACAAATATTTTTGATAGAGAAATAATGGAAAAAATCGTTTTCGAGACGAATAGATACGCAGATAATTATTTAGAAAATAATCCACTATCCTCTCGGTCACGATTGAACAATTGGAAACCTGTTGATGCTGGAGAGGTTTATGTGTATTTTGGGTTGATAATGTTGATGGGAATTATACAAAAACCTACTATTCGTTCATACTTTTCATGAAACCCACTTCTGGAAACAGAAATTTTCTCTAAAACTATGTCCCAGGACAGATTCGAATGTATCTCAAAGTTTTTACATTTTGTTGATAGTGAAAATATCCGTCACTATAGTGGTAACAAAAAACTTTTCAAAATTCAATCTATCACTGATTACTTGAAGAGTAAATTTGAAAAAATGTATGTACCAAAAGAAAATATTGCTGTTGATGAATCTCTTACTCTATCGAAGGGGCGTCTATCATTCAGGCAATATATTCCTTTGAAGTCATCTAAATTTGGCATAAAAACCTTTGAGCTTTGCGAATCTGATACTGGCTACTTATGGAGTTTTATTGTTTACTCAGGAGCTGATTCAACTATTTCAATCACAGAAACTCCTGATGGACTCAAGACATCAGCAATAGTGATAAAGTTAGTACAACCCTTATTTGAGAAAGGCTAATCGTTATGGTTAGATAATTATTATAATTCACCTGCTTTGGCAAAGTTTTTATTGGATCACGGTACAAGTGTTGCTGGAACTTTACGATTATCTTGAAAAAACGTCCCAAAAGAGGTGAAAACAGCAAAGTTGAAAAAAGGAGAACACATAGCAAAAGTTTGCGACGGAATAATGATAATGAAGTGGAAAGACAAAAAGCCAGTTTCACTTATTTCAAGCTTCCATTGCAATAATTTTCGTGAAAAAGATGGAAAAACAAAACCAGTGTGTGTTTTAGAATACAACTCCGCAATGGGTGGTGTTGACCTAAAAGACCAAAAGCGTCAGCCGTATTTATTAGAACGAAAAAAGACTAAGAAATGGTATATAAAACTATTTAGAAGGCTATTGAATGTTTCCGTTCACAATGCATTAGTAATATTCAATAGTGGTCAAAAAAAGGTAGATCATCTAAACTTTCGTCTTCAGCTAATTCAGCAGCTCTTTGAAAAATACGGATCTAGCTCAAATACATCGACCACTAGGAGGCCTTCCACAAATCCGTCACCACGCCGTTTAGTCGAGAGACATTTCATTGAAAAAATACCGCCCGCCGGGAAGAAGTCCCGGCCTCAGAGAAGATGCCAAGTGTGCTCTGCTAGAGGCAGAAGGAGGGAAACAGTGTACTGGTGCCCTGACTGCGATGCTGGCCTATGTTTAGAGGAGTGCTTCAAACTTTATCACACCAAAGTTAACTTTTAGGACTCAAGTTTTCCAACTTGAAGTGATTGCACAAGCTAAATTATAAAGAAAAATGTAAGTAAAATTTTATTACATTAACACATCATTTTAGTATATCATATTAAATTTTTTCCATGATACAATGAAAACTAACACAGATATAAATAATTGTTTGCCAAGGTGCAGAAAATGAGATTTTTTTTAAATTTAAATACCGCGAGTAGGGCCTGGCTGTTTAAATGCGTTGACCGGCTGGAAGGGTTAAGATACAGACAGCTATTACAAAGCCTTGTCACTGGTCACAGCCATCTTGGCATCCTCTCTGGTCTCTCTCTGACACTCCCGGCATCCCTTAAGCGGTCACCACCACGTTCAAACATATAACCTCATACATAACAGAAGATGAGTTCCTGAAACAGTTGAAAATGACTTCTAAAAGTGCTGAAAAAGTAAATACTTAGGCCAAATAATGTTTAATTGATACACAGATTTCACGGATTTTGCTAACACCAGCAAAAGTAGATATCAATAACATCAGCAAAAGTTGACAAAAGTTGAAAGTCAGCTATAACTATAATTAACAAACTTGACATCTTAGTTGACATTATTTCCAGTCAGCCACCATATTTTCCAATGTATCAAAAAGCAAGATCAGCCCTGCTGCTGAGGCAATGCCTACCCTTGAGAATGCAGAGACTGCATTGGTGAACAAAATAACTGTAAACCTTAATTAAAAATTTTTAACTTTTATTGCTCTTATCGCTAGAATAATATACACAAAAATCACAAATGTAAAATACTTAAAAAATTAAATAAAAGTTGAATCATATAATGCTTTTCTTAAAATGCTGCCAGTCACCATCTGAGTAACTGCCTCATTTACCATGCCTTTCCTTGATTGTTCAGTATTAGGTTTTTTGCTGGAAAGAAATAAGGATCAATATCTTAAAAATCTCATTTCTTAAGTGCTCCTTTTATTTCCTAAGATGGCTACTATAACAACATTTGATAACATCTTATATACTTTTTACAAATAAACAAACTGCAACCAACAACAACCAATGCCTGGCACACACATTTTACTTTCAACACTTCCCCTTGTCGGGCAATGGTTCAATATCAGTTAGCCTAAACATATTTTCTTTTTTTTTAACTGATACAATGTTGCACTTCTTTGCATTTTTTTTCTCTTTTTACAATAATCCCAGCAATTTATTGATTTCCTTTGTCTTTGGTCCTGAGAGGGATTTAGTTAACATATATGCTATATTGTCACTTGATCTTTCAAATATAAAATCATTAATACTATCATTTACCTCTCTAATGGCGTGAAATCTAACATCTACAGTAAAACCCCCATACAACGAACACCCATACAGCGAAATTTAAAGGAAAACTCCCTATTTCGAAGTTATTGGCCCCGGACCCTTCCAATGGACAATGCACGCAAAAAAACCTCCCGTAACGAACCTCTCTAACTACGAAAACTCCGTACATCGAAGTCTGCGCTTGGGCCCAAAACATGAAAAGTGCCCCTCTAGAATAAATTATTGAGAAAAAAACATAGCATTCTTCATTTACAGGTAATTTTTCCATAGAAATTTACGTAATAAGCAGGAAGTAGAACCGCAGCGGAGAATACCACGTCTTAACCCTTCCGCTCCGGGCTTCGAAAATGTTCCCATACGAGACCTACAGAGCAGAGGGCATGAAGGAAACTTGACGCTCTGGCTCCGTGAAGGCTCGTTTACACATTTCTTATGGTGGGAACCATCAACTCTGACGGTTCCCACAAAAAGAAACGTGTAAGGGAAGCCAAAGCTCCGCTCCGCATTAGCTGAGCCAGGTATTAGTTGGGTGGATGAGTAATGCACCAAGAAGGGAGGGGGGAATATCAGTGCCAGCCATAACCCAATACAGAAAGTTAAAAAAGGCCCAGTTTGCAGGGAGAAGGCATGGTTCTGAGTGTCAGACTGCAAACTGTTAATCAGAAAGAAAATAGAGGTGAGCAGAGATGTGATTTTCAATGAAAATATATTTCCATGTATCAAAAAAACAAAATAGTGAAATCAAAGTTCCAAGAGATAGAGACATGAAGACACTAGATCTGGAGGACAGCGAAGAAGATAATAGTGAAGGAGAGTGTAATGCAGAAGTCCAAAAGGATGAAGATCTTAACATTAGGAGGGAAAATGAGATACAAAATGAATTTCAGGAAAGTCCACTGGTGGAAGAAACGATTATTAGGGCAGATGAAGTATTCTCCACAGAACCAGAAGATCTTAAATAATGAGGAAGAAGAAAGTTCCCTGTCCTTGTTGCAATTTAGTACGGGATCAAGAAGATGACGTGATAGTACCAAAGACTGTTAAAGAAGTCCTGTGCGGACTCTATGCAAAAGAATGGAAAGAAGCTTTGGAAAAGGAAATGCAAAATATGGTGGAAAATGAGACCTGGGATGTTGTACATAGGCCAGCAAACGTGAATGTGATAGGAACGCGATGGGTGTTTCAGCTTAAATATGATGAAAATGGTAAGGTAGTCAAATTTAAAGCCAGAATTGTTGCCAAAGGGTTTTCTCAGATACCAGGTGTGGACTTCGACGATACATATAGTCCTGTATTAAGGAAGAAGTCAGTTGCATTAGCCGTGGAAAATGAATGGACTATTAATCATCTAGATGTCAACAGTGCTTATCTTAAAAGTCCCATCAACGATGAAGTTTACGTTGAACAGCCTGAGGGTTTTTCTGAACTTCCCTGTTCAGAAAAACCCTCAGGCTGTTCAGTGTTCCAAAGATTTTGTATGCAAATAAAAAAAGAGCCTATATATGGACTACACCAGTCAGGTAGGGAGTGGAATTCATAAATGTATTGATGGGCAGTTAAAGGGCATGAAATTGAAGGAGTGTGTAACCAAACCTTGTGTTTATTCTTCTGAGAACCTCATTATTAGTATGTATGTAGATGATTTATTGGTATTTAGGGAAGAAAACAAGGTAAATGAGTTCAAGAAAACATTGGGTAAGTGGCTTAGATTTTAAGGATTTAGGTCAACCTAACAACTTGTTGTCAATGAGCATTTCCAAGGAAAGAAATAATGTTATTAAAATTAGTCAAAAGAATTATGTAGAAAAGATTTTAAAAGAATTTAAAATGGATAATTCCAGGAGTTGTTCTGCTCCATTGCTAGTAGGATGTGAACAAAAAAATGTGCATAATGATGAAACATTTAATAACCAGTTACATCAGAAAGCAATTGGAAGTCTATTGTGCTTATCGAATTGTACCAGACCAGATTTAGCATTAACAGTTTGCAAATTAAGTCAAAAATGTAGTTCCCCATTGAGAAGCGATTAGACCTACATAAAACATATACAGTAAAATCCCCATACAACGAACACCCATACAGCAAAATTTTAAGGAAAACTCCCTATTTCGAAGTCATTTTGGCCCTGTCCCGGACCCTTCCAATGGACAATTCACGCAAAAAAACCTCCCGTAACAAACCTCTCTAACTACGAAAACTCCGTACATCGAAGTCTGCGCTTGGGCCCAAAACATGAAAAGTGACCCTCTAGAATGAATTATTTCACTTCATGCCCATAATGGGATACTTATTGGGCTGTGGTAGCGTGTATCACCTTCGCATTTATTTTGAAAGCTTCATCTTCGTATATTATTTAAATGATTTGAAGTAACTAGTAATTGACGAAAGCAAATAGCACGAATAATATTGAATCATATCATCGACATGAACCCTAATTCCCTAATATATATTTACGAACAATCTTATTTCAATTGATCAAAACAGCCAAGATGGACGTCGTGCTTACGTATTCACGAGATTATGTGAGCAAAAATAAAACATTTTAGAATTTTGCTCGCATGATTTTTAATGCGTGGAATTTTTTGCTAAACACGATGCACGAATATCTTCACTGTCTAAAACGGCCTTTTCAGGTTTCTCCAGTTTTATCCATGGGAAAACATTGAGACGAGCTTTCCCATTGGTTCTAATAATCATTTCTTCCACCAGTGGACTTTCCTGAAATTCATTTTGTATCTCATTTTCCCTCCTGATGTTAAGATCTTCATCCTTTTGGACTTCTGCATTACACTCTCCTTCACTATTATCTTCTTCGCTGTCCTCCACATCTAGTGTCTTCATGTCTCTATCTCTTGGAACTTTGATTTCACTATTTTGTTTTTTTGATGCATGGAAATATATTTTCATTGAAAATCACATCTCTGCTCACCTCTATTTTCTTTCTGATTAACAGTTTGCAGTCTGACACTCAGAACCATCCCTTCTCCCTGCGAACTGGGCCTTTTTGCCAATTTTCACAATTTTGTTTTCCGTGATTATATAATTTATAAAATATTTTAGAGGGCAGTAATTGAAAATTGCATATCTTGTCTAACATTTTAGTATAAAAACAATAATATTTACTCCTAATAACTGTAACTGCATGTATGCTTAAGTTGTAATAAAAAAAATAAAAATAAAAATTCCCAGGAGTGATGGTGGTTTGGATAATGAGATATTTTTTATGAAAATACATCGAGAAATGGATGTTATAAATGCAAGATACATGTATTTGGGTCTAAACAATACAGTATTATGTTTATACAAGATAATTCTCTCGCATGGTACAATTCAAGGCATCTGTGGTAACACAAACCCACATTACACTGCTTACAATAGTCTCGACATTCCTTTCTGGTTCTTTTCCCATTTTGTGCCTTACCCCTGTCAGAACAGACTTCGTAAACACGAGATGCATTCTTTTTCTTTTTCTGTTTAAGGCACCTAATCTGAAAAATGATGACCTGATAAACGATTAGCTACATTTTCAGTAGTTTTGGCTGTGATCAAATTTTCATCACCACCCAAACTTTCCAACTTTTCTCCTACCTTCTGGATAAATCGCTCAAGTATACATTTTTGGTATTAGGTCTGAAGCTTTTGAAAAGGATAAATCCGTTGGTAGTGCTTAGCATAAAGAGGTGAAAAAATGCCTTCTTCCACCACTTCATGTTTTTTCAGGCAAAGGGGTAATAACTCAGTAGCTGGTCTGAATAGTCAACTCCTGTTTTGTTCAGATTGTAGTCCAAAATTGCATCTGGTTTCACTTTCTGTTGTATTCCTTGCTTTGTTTGTACATTTGCTACTGATGACGTTGCCTTATACGTAGATGATAGCATGAAAACATCCCTCTGGTCTTTCCATTTGATGGCTAGTATTGCACTTTTTCTTTGAAATAGTATTTCACCTTTCTTTAGTTTTGCAGTTGCAAACCCAGGTGGCAACCCCCTTCTATTTTTCATTACAGTTCCCACTGTCACTTTACCTTTTCCCCACACGTATTCAACAAGAGCAGGGCTGGTGTAAAATCTGTCCATGTATAATACATGCCCTTTAAAAAAATATTTACTGCACAGTCGCTCAACCAAACTCTGAACGCCTCGATCAAAATTTTTTGCAGATCCCATGTATATATTTAATCCATATTTACTGTATAGCCTGTCTCAGCATCACACAGTACATAAAATTTTAGACCGTATTTGGAGGGCTTGTTTTTCATGTACGCTTTGAAATGAGTGCGTCCTCTAAATGGGAAAATGCCTTCATCAATGGTCAAATTTTGCTTTGGGTAGAAGGCAGTCTTGCATTTTTGCACAAGGAAATCAAAAAAGGGTCTTAGCTTGAAAATAGGGTCATGATTTGGTTCTGTTCGAGGTATGTAATTGGCATTGTTATTTAAGTGCTACATAAACATTTCTGTTAGAACATGTTGATTGCCTATTACAATTCGAGGCCAGGCCGTTTTCAGCCACTGAACATTGTAGATGTATCTTCAATTCCTGCGGGGCCTCAATTTCTTCCTGCTGATAATCGTCAACCATGTCACAATCAGAACGAGAGCTTTCTTCTTAAGCAGAAACAATTGTAATACATTTATTTATGAAATCATCGGCCGGGCAAAAAATAATAAATTTTTGATAGCCAAAATAAGTCTTTCTTTCAAAGAGAGATCATCAAAATGCTTTTGCTTTACAAAACATAAAAAATTTTTTTTTTTTTAAACTTAGCAGGGAAGTTCTTACCAGTGTCAGAAATATCATTTCCAGGAATGTAAGTTTCATCAGAATCACGGTCTTCAGCTTCAGAGCCACAATAATCTAATAAATAATTATTTATTTCCCTTTCATCCAATCATTCTTGAACTAGTGTGTTCGGCATCTTTGCCGGCAAGCACAGCGATCAACAGCGATGACACGAGGAGCAAGCGAGAAGCGCGACTACTCAAAGTTCCATAAGTTTCTGTCAACCCTGATCGATGCTGCACTCTTGTATTTTTTCTTGTATCTACTAAGAGTTGTGGAATACATAGGTTCAAACTAGACCCAGCTACGATACGGGAAACGTGAGACATTCAGTGGAGAAGTGGCACCCGTAAAGGATACGGGCATCACCTGCGGCGACGAAATCGTGCACCCGTAACATATACGGGCAGAGACCGCAATGTGTTAAATTCCATAATCTGAATCCACTAACATTTTCTTCAATTCCTAGAAAAATGCACTCTTCTGCATGAGGGACTAGCTTCTTACCTCCATGACTTTTTGCCCATGATTGGCATCCAAATTCCTTGAGTTTATTCAATTCTTCTAGTGTGACTTTATATCCTCTCCAAAGTTATTGAGGTATCTGATAATCTGTTGATGTTGATGGGCAATAATTTCTGATTGAACAAGCTGAATTTAGAGTTTCTGCCCAGAAATGTCGAGGAACTCCTGATTCTATTATCATGCACCTCACCATACCTATCAAGGTCAGATTTGTTCTCTCAGCCTTCCCATTGTGTTGAGGAGTATTGGGTACTGTTAACCTGTGCTTAATGCCCTCTTGTTTCAAGAAATTCTCCTATTTCGTTGAAGTATATTCACCTCCTTTGTCAGTTAGTAAAACCTTAATCTTTGGCTCTTGGTCCACTTCAGCTCTCTCTTTGAATTCCTTAATTTTTTCTAAAACTTCATACATGTGTCTCATTATCTTAACACAGCACATGTTGGTGAAATCATCTATAAAAGTGACATAATATCTCCCCCCACCTAATGATGCTGGTTCAATAGGCCCTCCTACATCCGAATGTATCAACTCCAAAGAACATGTACTTTTTTATTTACATCTTAACTTAAACTTCTTTCTCTTACTTTTGCCTTGTATACAAACTTCACATTGCTTAGTAGAACCTTTTATTTAATCTTGAGTAATATCTTTAACCCTTTTTCTGCCTCTACTCTCTTCAATTAAATTTATGGAAGCTATTTTCTTCATGTCTTGAATGCTACAGTGTCCTAGTCTTCTGTGCCATAGTTAAGCAATTGCTCTATTCACTTGCATTGGATAATTATCATGTTCTTCCTCTATCCTTTTTTTTCTCCTTTTCTTCTTTCTTCCTATTCTCAGTTTCCAATTTTTCTTTCTTCTCTTTTTCCTTATTTTTATCCTCTGCCATTTTCTGTTTTTCTTCCTCCCTTAAAAGATCTTCAGCCTCTGATAAATGAGTCTCTGAAGTCATCTCGTTATAGGAACTGTTCAAGGTTGTCACATAATACAAACCTCTGCATTTGTTTCCACAGAATAGCATTTTATATTCAGAAGAAATGGCATGGGAGGCATGGGGGGAGGAGGAGGTAGGAATAAAGGTAGGAGGGCAGCTGATAAAATCAGTGAGATTTGCAGATTATCAAGCATTGGTTAGTCAGTCTGCCAAGGGGTTACAGCCAATGGTGAATGCATAAGAGGTGCAGTGCAAAAAGTATGGGATTAAGATCAATCACGAGAAAATTAAAGTAATGAGATTTTCTAGAAGTAAGAAGGCGGGGCTGAATATAGGGGTGGGAGTGCAGAAGATAGAGCAGGTCAAGCAGTTTACGTATCTGGGTAGTATTTTGGAGGAGAATGGGTTTAGTGGCAAGGGCATCAGATGCAGAATTGCGCTAGCTAAAGAAGCATTTTAGAAGAGAAGGGAATTGATGAGGGGGGGTCTGAGAAGAGACGTAAAGAAGAGGCTGGTGAAATCTTTAATATGGAGCGTGGTGCTGTATGGGTCGGAAACTTGGTCATTGCGAAGGGAGGATGTGCGTGGACTTCAGGCGTTTGAGATGTGGGTTTGGAGAGGGATGGAGAAGGTTAGCTGGATGGCGAGAAAGACAAACGAGGAGGTATTGGATATGGTTGGAGAGGAGAGGAAGCTTGTGGAAGAGGTTCGGAGAAGGCAGAAGAGATGGATGGAGGAGGTTTTGAGAGGAGAGGGCATGTTGAAGAGAGTGATAGAGGGGAGAACACTGGGAAAGTGTGGAAGAGGATAGGAATTCTGGACGAAATAAGAGGAGGTAGAAGATATTAAGAATTGAAGAAGGATCTAATAACGGGCCATCCTTAGGAGGGAAAGCGAGACAATTTCTATGAGGTTTGGATGCAGAATGGGGACTGTCCAAGAACCTACCAATCAGCTGGTAGAATACTTGAATGAAAATCTAGATTATTCCTTTTTCCCCAGCAACGTTCTTCTTTTCCACGAACTTTATCTATATTTGTGTCAGTGAATCTCAGTGTTACTTTCCCGTACTTATTTCACTCTTTTCTTCTAATTTACATATCTGGGTCCATGACCTCTTAAATATCTCATTTCATAAGTACTCCTTTTATTTCCTAAGATGGCTACTATAACAACAATTGATAACATCTAATATACTTTTTACAAATAAGCAAACTGCAACCAACAACAACCAATGCCCGGCACACACATTTTAGATTTAACTTTAAACACAATAGACTGCATCACCATAGTCCTAAGGCCAGAAATATGGGAGTACAAACACCATGCGAATGAGAACAGTTCATTTTGCTGTTTTCACTGCATATTCAAGGGTAATTTGCTTACACTATTACCTCTTGTAATGAAGTAGTTTAGTAGCAGGCGTTTATGGTACTACGAATTCTCTCCCAAGTTATAAAAAGGGTTCCTATTGCGGTTCCGTCCTCATAGCCGTGAGCCTCGCTTCAACACTTCTGAAAAGTATGAGTGATGAAGATATAACGAGTTTATAGACATAGAATTCCACATGAATTTTCTATACCAAACAATGCGTACAAGTTCAATTAATGACGCTTAAAAGAACTGGAGAGGATTGATGCTTTATCTTACCAGAAATCGGCGACATCCATCTTTTGAGACTTCCCTCACACTTTTCGTAGGTTACATGCAAGGATTCATCCTTGTTCCACTGCTTACATGGTAGACCTCCTACGAAATTTCCGATTGAAATAGCTCATGGTAGGATGGAAAAACATCGACCTTTGGCTCCTAAAAGTATTCCAAAATTTCCATGGAGTATCACAAAGTCCATGGACAGAAAGATAATATGAAATATTTAATGCAGTACAAAGGATATTTTTAGAACTTAGATTCTTAATGAACCACGATTGTTAAATCATACCTGTGAATTTCTTTCCTTCCATTCATTCTTCTTGCAGACAATAAAAGCAAATTTATGTGATATACCACAATCCAACTACTAGGTAATTACATACTTGTAAATATCACAAGTAAACGAACGACGCAAATCACACAAACCACACAAACAACCACAAAAGACTGCCGCAACCGCCTCTATCGCAAAATTCAAGCTTGGGGAAATTATTCACTTGAAAATATAGTTTTGAAACTCATTTACAGTGTTTTTCTCATTTGCATTTGATTTTAAACTGGGTTAAAATAGGCTGGCATACTAGCGAACTAGTGAGAGAGTTGTCAACTTTGCACTTACTTGGGCCTTGCACTATTGCTACCTTAAGTTTTATGAAGATCGTTGACTTATTACACGAAGTCCACAAAATATAAATAGTTGCCAAGTCTCAGGTACTTGAACTGTTCTCAAAGCCCTCCCTCAGTTGAAGCTCCTCGGGTAATTTTTGGGCCCAATCCATCGTGGCTCCTCTGGAAAGAAGCTTTCTTTAATGGGTTGGTCAGGATGTCTGCAATCTGGTTCCCTGACTCAATGTACTTCACTTCGACGATTCCATCATTGATCTTCTCTCTTATGAAAGGGTATATTATTTGCACACGTTTCATCCTCCTGTGGCTAGCTGGAGTTTTCGCTACTAATATTGCTGATTGGTTGTCCTCCATGAGGGCAATTGGTTCTTTGAATGACACAAGTAGATCCTGTAGCAACAGCTTCAGCCAGCATGCTTCACTTGTTGGAAGACTAAGACCAATATATTCAACCTCAGTAGATGACCGGGGAAATGCTATTCTGCTTATTGGAGGCCCATATGATGGTCGATCCAAATACCTTTAAGACATATTCCATGGTTGACTTTCTGTCAATGATATCACCTGCCCAATCTGCATCGACATATCCAATTACTTTCTATTTTTTGATTTTTTTGAACTCAAGATCAAAGTCTAATGTTCCCTTTATGTATCCAAGGACTTTAGGGTCGCCCACAGGTTTTCACCTCCCTAGGATTGGAAATGGCTCAAGTTACTAACAGCGAATCCCTAATCTGGTCTTGATCCAATTACTGCATACATTAGGCTTTCTATTAATTCTTTACATAGCTGTTTCAGTTGCTCATTGTCTGATTTCTCGTCAATCTGAAATGAATTCATTGAAGTAGCTACTGGTTGGCTCTCCTCCATGTGAAAGTTTTTCAAAACTCCCCTTAGATACTCTGATTGGTCTTATGGGGCCTATTATGTAACTCATAACTCTGGAGTTGCAGAGAGTAAGGAGTCATAATGGCCGCTATAGCTCCTTGGGCTATTACAGAACTGAAAATAACTCCAATTGGAGTTATCTCAGGGGTTTGATAATGCCAACCCAAGACCCACCCTTATAACTTCGTAACTTCGATTGGAGTTATTTTCAGTTCTGCAATAGCCAAAGGAGCTATGGCGGCCATTATAACTCCTTACTTTCCATTACTCCAGAGTTATGAGTTATAGAATAGGCCCCTCAACGTAAGCAATCCATCTTGCATAATCTTTAAACCCAAATATGTACCGGCCCTTTGTCGCTCAGGTTTTCAGGCAGTGGTAATAAGTTGGAGACTCACACAGAATTAGTTTAAGATATGTATTTCCTATAGCATATCACCATCATACAAGAAAGGCGCTACTCATACTACTCATAGCTACACTACTCATAGCGTGCACTGGACGTTATTTGAGCACATAATGGATTGCTTGATACAATCGATCAATCGATACTCTCAAAAGTCCGAGCAGACAGCAATTAACAAACAAGTGAAACTATGGAGCACAACATATTAATATTTCAACACTCCCCTTTGCTCATAGTTTAAAATACAAGTCCCAATTCTTTGGTGAATTTCTGGGTCTTAATCTTATTCAAACCTTTGGTTGGTATGCCTGCAACATTTTCTGAACTCGAAACATACGCAAAATCTAAGATACCCTCAGACACACAGTTCTTAACATAGAAATAACGAACTTGAACATGTTTAGAACTCTCAGCAACTACCTCATCTTTGGACCATGAAATGGCTCCCATATTATCACAAAATATTTTCCATGATGAGGACAGTAAAATGATTGACCTAACTCCTTCAGCAAAAATGACATCCATACAGCCTCTCTAGCTGCTTCTTGCATCGCTACAAATTCTGCCTCACAAGTAGACTGAGATACAATCTGTTGTTTCCTTGATGACCAAGACACAGCACTGCCAGCTAGTATGAAAACATATCCATCTCTGGATTTTCTGTCTACTGTGCAACCTGCAAAATCTGAAACACAAAATACCTTTAAAGGTTGCCCCGTCTTTTGATACATAAGTTTCAAATCTTTGGTTTTCAACAAATACCTAAACACACACTTTACAGCCCTCCAATCAGATACAGTAGGATTTACACACTATTGACTTAGTTTACCTATGGCACATGCAACATCTGGACGGCTTACAGTAGCAGCATACATTATATGACCAACAGCTTGCTCATAGAATTTTTTATCAAAAGATTCATCACAATCGATATCAAAACCAGCTTCACACTCCTTAGCTGAAGGTGTTGACACTCCATTCTCACTAGTAACATCAAATAATGCCAACATTTGACCCACTTGAACAGATTGATCAAACACAACTGCCTTACTATTGGACATAGTTAGGTGAACAGATAAAAATTGAGTGTCGTAACCTAACATTTTGACATCCAACTTTTCTTTTATCTTAACTTTAAACAATTCAAGCATGGGCTTTTTCCCAAGTATCAGTAAATCGTTGACCTAGACTGCTGCATTGAGATCTTTGGTTTCATTAACATATACACATGGATCACTTAGACAAGGTTTCAAATTCATACCCTTCAAAATACTGTTGTTATGTTTAAACCACATTCTCCCTGCTTGTTTCAGCCCATAGAGACTTTTCTTAAGTTTACACAGGTATTGCTTCCTGTGCTTTCCCTCAATTTAAAAAAATTCAGGTTGCTACATATATATATTCTCATCTAAAACACTGTTTAGATTCGCACACTCCACATCAATGTGTTCATAGTACCATTCATTTTCAGCACACAGAGCAAGTAACATTCTCAAGGTTCTACGTTTCACAATGGGACTGAAAGTCTCGGAGAAGTCCACTCCAGATCTTTGCCAGAAACCCCTTGCTACAAGTCTAGCCTTAGGTCTATTTGAATCTTTCTTCATATTTAGAACCCACTTACAATCAATTACATTAGCATTTGGTGGTCTCTTTACAATATCCCACTCATCCTTTTTATAAAGGTTTTCCAATTCAGCCTCCATTGCTAATTTCCATTTGTGAGATTCATTTCCCCTTAACCCTCATATGGATTTACGAATTTAGTTACGTCGTTGGATTTACGGCGCCGCAGCGGCGCCGCGTTATATTTTGCCATTATCCTTCAAACGTGGACTTTCTTAGCATTTTTTCTGATTGATAATGCTAGTGACTTCTATTTTCTTTATTTTTAACTATGTTTTGCTAGATTTATCCAATTATTACAGAAGTTATTGCTAAAAATCTTTAACACTGCTTTCTTTACAATTTGTTGTCGTAATACTCTATTTCTATTGTCCCTTAGATAGTTATTTTCAATTGAAGGTTTTAATTTAACGTGTAATAATTGTTTTATATATTTTTTTCTGATATGCAATGCTGGATAAATTCCGCTTTATCATGTGTACATTGTTTTATTTTTTGTGCATCCAAATACTAAAAATGAGATTCGAAAAAAGTCGGATGGGTCCAAGTAAAATAATTTTGCTTCACTACGTCCACCCAAATATTATATCTTTGTAGTGTTCGCAGAAGCCTGAGTTCTTAAACATTAATAATTGAAATGGGGTAGGTGGATAAGACGAGTGATATATGACGTCGTGATTTTTAAGTGCTATATTCTGACGATCAAGGCATATGTAACGGACATCCTGGAGCTTTAATCCTGCAATTTCTAAAAAAAGAAAGTACTTTAGTCAGATGGGTTGTGAAACATGAGGAATGTGGAAAAATCAGGGGGGGGGGCTAGAAGAGCCGGTATTTTAGGACTACAGCGGAGCCCATTCCCTCACTGAGGATGTCTCCATAGAGATAGACAGGTAAAAGTGATGCGTAGGAATGCGGCAGATGAGGTTTTGCTTCTGGATTGGTGGGAAAGGCCAAAATAATTATTTCTAAGAAGTCTGGGTTGTAGGTGGTAAGGAAGAAGGAGCAGGAAATGTAAAAACCATGGAATACGATGGCGTCTATTTTATTCGGTCCGGTGCTGCGTGAGGGACCCATGGAAGAGGATCTTGTGTTCTGGGGTGACCAAAATACCCTTATGCTGGGTGGACCACCCTCACCTTTTCTTTCCGTAGCATTGCACTGACCCTAACATTGAGACCAATCGTACTTTCCCACTAAGCTTCCTTATTCGTCATCCTCCGCATACTTTCTTCCCCCCACAAATAACTGATTGAACTTCTCCCCACCTCCAACGACCCACCCGAGCTACACCTTCTCGGAATGAAGGGAGGGCCACCTCAGGGCACTTTGCGATAAGGCGCGTATTCCCTGTCCCTCACACAGCGATGGAAGGATGAAGAAAGAGCAGCATATTGTGTGTAATTGCCTCCTTGCACTCTCAAACATTCTTCAAGATACGGATTTTCTACGCTTACCTGGCCCAACGATCCCGGTATTCCCTGATCCTTAGCAATCGACTCACTACTCCTTCACCTCAATACAACCTCCATGGAATTACCCATCTTTCTCCTCATCACTCACCCCTTCACGTTAGTAAACATTGGACGACTAAAACCTCTGTGCATTTTGAGTACGCAAAGAAACGAGAAATACATTATCAAATTTTCACTATGTGGAAATTCGCCTATGTATTTGTTCATCATGAAAAGATTTTTACCTTGTAAATACTGAGCGAATATCTCCTGCAAGATTAAAATATAAGCGGAAATTATGAAATATATTAGTGCCATGAACAAGTATTTGGGAAGATTAAACCATGCAATTTATTTCCAAATAAAACTAGTATAACGATATCTTTCTATGCATTCATTTACATTCATTACAAAGAAATTTTGAATGGTCTTCACATTTATTTTTTTCTCAGGAGCTGAAAATTTGTAAAATCTGTCTTTTCACCACACATAAGTTACACTGTGATCGTTTAAGTTTTTTAGAATTGCTTACATTTTGAGGTTTTACTGAATCTTCTTGAAAATCTGTCATGCAGCGCTTCAAAATCTTTGTCTTGGCATTCTGTAGCCGTCTCAATGTATGCGGACGAACTAATTCCTCTGCTAGTTGTTCCAAATACATTCTTCTTCTTTCTAGCTTCTTTTTCATCTACATCTACGATGTACCGTGTAAGCCACCACCAGGGTGTGTGGCACGGGGTGAAAATTTATATTCCAGTTCGAGTATAAGGTTGTAAATAAAATGAAGCCAGCAATGCCACTTACATTTAAAATATTCATAAAGAAGGCAAATGGACATCGATTGGTTTTTCCTTGGAATGAATATGAATGCACCATTTGGTCCACCAAATCTGTACCTCCTTTCGTTCATTATAATGCAACACGATTTTTGGTTTGCTGTGGGTTTAATCGCTAATGCTATTACCATGATGCATTGATGACAGCAGTATTACAGATTTTCCTCTTTTGGGGACATACGAAACCAATGTTAAGCTTTTTATGAACCCAAACCCAAATATGGAAGAAAGTTCCGGTTGAGATCGATTTGGTAAAAAATTAGATGGAATGTAGGGCTTCATCTACATCTACAAAATACACTGCAAGCCACCTCAGGGGTGTGTGGCAGGGGGTGAGTATTCATCAACATGCATTACAATATACCCTAAAGTTAGTGTAACTACGACTAATTATGCATTAGCATAAATCACTAATGCTTGTCACGAGGTGAAGCCTCACAATCATGCACTACACTACAGATATGCTCACAATGGAGAGGGCTTGATTTTACTAAGTGTTCCCACGAGTGTTAGACTACTGTTTTTCAAATTCAGTGCTAGCTTCAAGGTCGTAAAGAAATTATCGCAGGTCAAGATCCGATTGGAGCCAAAATATGGGGCACAGAGCATTACCACTACACGTTCACCTAGGTTAGGCGCTGCTATCACTACGTTCTCCTTTCCTTGGTAAGGTAAATCCCCCATTGGGTAGCCTGTTGCCGAATCGTTAATCCAAAATATCTTCACACCATATTTATCGAGTTTTGATGGAATATATTGTCGGAAAGGACAACGCCCACGAAAGCCAATCAGTTGCTTATCAACAGTGAGTGAGAGTCCGGAAACAAAATGATGTTGAAGGTCGCTATCGCAAACTTCTGAATTGTCTCCCAAGCCCTATAATATACTCATTCACCGGGAAATTTCCACACGAAGGTAAACAGGCATTATTGTATGAATTCAGAGAATAAATTGTGGTTAAATTTTCTTGGGATTGCTGCTTGGTATAATTCTATACATAGTAACCCTGGGATGCCCCCAAAGGAGACCATCACCACAGCAGGTATGCGAAGCGGAGAAGTTACCCAAAAAAAGCAATGCCGAAGGCCATGGAAAAAACACCCTTAGACTATCCATGAGTTTATAAGAATTGTTCTTGCAAAAAGTTGAAGTTTTGTCAATGAACATTATAAACAGGCAAAAATTATGATTATTAGATAAAAGACGAAGAAAAATTGGCATAGTAAAATTTTCCCTTTGTTAAACAATTTCATTTTGTTTATAAACTTTCAACATTTAAATATTATGATTATAAATAGTAGATAACATGTCATACGAAACATAATAACTTTTAAATTAGTGTTGAGAGTGCAGTCCCCGACATTGCGACGAGGAAACTCTCAGCGCCGCAGCGGCGCCGTAAATCCAACTACGTAACTTTTTTCATTATAGGCCAATAAAATGAAAACTATGCACATTATACTTACAAAAATATATTTGTAGTCTAAGAAAGCAGAAAAAATAGACTACTGAAAGTTTAAGAAAGATCCACGCGAATGGAAATTTTTAAAATCATTTTTAAAACCACGGGCGCCGCTAAGGCGCAGTGAATCCATATGAGGGTTAAAGCTTCATGAACAGAAATAGACATACAGAGATCTTGAGCTTTACAGACCATTGCAATATTCCCACAACGAGAAAGAGTATTTTCGTTTCGCAGTCTAGCTGATCTCCTAGGAGCAAATACATTTTCAACTCCCAAGTTAATCCCATTGTTAACTACCTCCTCCTGATTTTCATTTATCAAGTTCTCCATGAAAAAATCACCCTCTCCTCCCTCATACTCACCATCACTCTGGATTTCAGGTTCATCTTGGTCAAGAATACCCTCATCAACATACCATATCCAATCAGTGAATCGCTTTGGAATGTGACTGCTGTTTTCACACTCCTTTTTACATGGAAACACACTGTCCTCAAAATGTACATGACATGGTATGATTACACTTCTACTTTTTGGCAAATAGATCCTATACCCCTTCACCTCTATCATATCCGACAAAAATTCCTTCATCTGCTCTACTGTCAAATTTTTTTCTAGTTGGACTCACCAGATACCATACCTTACAGCCAAATACCCGTAATCTAGAAAGCTCCCCTTGGATGTCAGACTTCTCTCCTTTCCATAAATCCAAGGGAATTTTATTCTCAATAGCAGACGATGGACACAAGTGTCTAATATGACATGCTGAACTTATGGCTTCAGCCCACAAGAAAACAGGAAGCCCTGATTGGATAAGTAAACACCTTGCCATTTCTACAAGTGAGGAAAAAGGATGGAAGGATTAGTGAAGACCACGTAATCACAATACTTTATGAGAATTTCTCGTACTCTGGTCACTGACGATAGTGAGCAACTTAGGCTGCAAATGTGGGTTCAGGTCATTATATAGCCCCTGATGTGAGGAAGGATTCCAAAATTGTGGTAATTCTGACCAAGGCACAAAGGCTGTGATCCTGTATTCTGCGGCCGAAGCCAGAAAACAGTTCCTGTCGCTCTAATTGAAAACTGCCACCCCATCTATCACCCATCCAATTATTTCCTCCCCTCCAAGGCTACCAATCGCCTGTGTCCGAAGCTTACCCATTCCACCTCGTCCTTGCTGACAAACCCCCTCCTCAGCTGACTCATCCCTCAGAACGCTCTCTTTTGCAGTCGAGACGGCGACCAATCAACACCGTTGTGTGAACCTGCTGATTTTTAGTCATTTTTGTACTTAGAGAGAAGCTTAACCTCTCGTACTGTATATCTTAATCATTTTCTGAGTGGAATTTTTTGTAACGGTCGCCTGGCACTCGACCTGTGGGTAATTTGCTTGTAACATGGTTGGTTTTATGTGTGAAATGTATTTATAGTTCAATTATTGATTGATAATACTTGTGTTACGTTCAATGTCCTCATTTCGTCTCACCCGACCTTGGAAAGAGTTTGTTTTTACGGGTGTTATCGGAGAAAAAAACTAGTCCCTTCTCCCGATAGCGCTTCAATAGGTATGTACATACAACATGATACACTCGTCTTCTTCTGTGATCTTCTGCCTCCTCCAAAAACTCCTTCACACTATAAGAGCATTTTTAAAGTAAAAATAGTTTTAAATCACTCTTGAGTATTCCCCTTGAGGAAGCATTTTTTATTCTTGGGGGCAGATAATTACAAACTTTAGTGGCCATATGATAGGGGCTCTTGTTAAACATGGCTGTAGAATGGCAGTACATATGTACTTCCCCACTATCGCGGGTGATATGTGGGCATTTGTGGTGAGTTGATTCATATTATCGTAGATAAACATACATAAGAAATAGATACCTATACAAAGAGGTAAAGGTAGGAATTGAAATTTCTTAAAATATGGTTTGCATGATTTCCAAGAGGGGTATTTTTGCTGTATACCTTAAACTTGGAGTTTCATTGCTATTTCTTCTGTAAGGCTTGGAATTTCTTCTTCACAAGTTCCTAATATTAGCAGATTGTCTACATATAGTAGAATAAATAGTTTCCTGTTCCCATTGATTTTTGTGTAAAGGCAGTAGTTGTTTTTAGAACGTGTAAATCCTTGGTTCTCCATGTTTTATTATTATTGTAGGTGATAGTTACAACTTGACCCTATTGTCAGGTGGTAACTTAAAAATATGTATAAAGTAAGGATGAGTCAATTCCAAATGTTGATTCTCAGTTCCACCAATTCTCAGGCTTAGAATCGGCATTGAGAATCGATCGCCTAAAGTCGATTCTGCTTCCATCAATTCAAGATAGATAAATATTTTAAACATAGACTATAAGCTTAGCCAGACTATTTTTAAATAAAAACTATGAAATATTTTGCGTTTTCATCCCTGCTTAAACCTACATAGCTATTAGAAATTACTGATAAACAAACAATCAACATCCTCTTGTGGTTTTAACTGAACGAATGACTGAACTGCTGTTCTGCGCATGTCATGTTGTAATAATATTATTATGTTGTGCTGTGGCTGGAGAATCAATTGCTCTGTTATTTTATTCCAGCTAATACTTGAATTTAAACAATAGTCGTAGGCTACTGGTATATCAATATCCCACCTGAGCCATTCCATGTCATGTCCAACTTGCTCAACCTGCATATACTGGCTCAAGTAACTGAAATGGAATGCACATTTTGATTAGATATTATGTTTGGACCAGAACTATTACATCAATACTTAAACTTTTTCCTACCTTAATTAGATTTGTAGTTATAGGTGTAGTTATAGCAATATTTTAGGCTATTATTTTAAATTGTATAAAATTAAAGTAAGAAATAAACAAATTTTAAGTATAGAATTTGCTGATTGATTTTGTTTTAAGAAAACGGTATTTTGATATATCTGTTATTTTTTTAGTTGCCTGTCTGTATATTTTAATATAATTCCTATTTGTTAAAGGTAGGTTTGGTCAAAATGGGGCTATTAGTTAAAAAAAAGTCACAAATATTTTTTTTCACAATGAATCCATCATCAACCCATATTAATATTTTTCCATGTGATTTACAACAGTACTAAGTATTTATTGAAATAATTTGAAAATTTTAAGTTATGTACTTTTTGGAAAAAAATTAAATCATGATTTCAATTTGTATTTTGAAAAACATTTTTTAATCAGAACCTATGTCGTGGTGCATATCACTGGAAAGAACATAAAAATGCTGCAAAATGACACCTTTTCCAGCTCTCTAGCTCAATTAGGACAGCTCCTAGAGCGATTAAAAAAAAATCTGTTCACTCTCATTTGGCCAGTTTTTGAAAATTTTACATATCCATGTTTCAGAAACGGTTTGAGATAAAAAATTGAAATGTTGTATTTTATTTAGTCTCAGCATCCACTATGACTATACCAAATTTTAACAAAATGTAAAATTGTGAGGTAAATTGGGTGGGTTGATTTGACATGGAATATGGCTCACCTGTTATTAGGAATAAGAATCGATGGTATTGGAATCGAAAATCGATTTGAATTAATCGGAATCGAAAAAAAGTGGAATCGACTCATCCCCAATACAAAGGTATTGCTTAAAAAATAATCATAAAAACAATACAAATACATGTCATGAATAATCCAATTTTAGTCTTTTTGTGAAGCACCTGGCATTATTAGGGAATGGATTTAAAACAATTGTATCTACACCATTCCATGCATCCACCCCTCTGTTCAAATAGCAGAATTTCCCCCAGTTATTTCTCTGTTTGGGGGGCTCGATTTTGTACTCGTGGTCCTTCCCAGAGAAGTAAGCCAGATATCTTAGCCTCACTGTGATATCCACCCAGGCAGTTTCCCCAACATATGCTTTACATATGGCCTCCAGCTGTGAGGTATTTCTCCTCTCTCTTAGCGATTCCCATCCTAGTTTAGTGATCATTGCACTAACACGGGCTTCTCAATTATAATTTTCCATTACGAATCTTGCTGCCCTCCTTTGGACCTTTTCTATTGTTTTTATCTGCCCCAAAATATGTGGGTCCCAGACTGCGGCCCCGTACTCTAGAATGGGACGCACAAGTGTCTTGTATGCGAACTCTTTTGTGTCGGGCGTGCTTTCCCTCAATGTCTGCATGACAAAATTTTAAATCTTGGATGCTTTCGCTGCGACTCTATCCACCTGTGGTCCCCAATTTAAATCAGATTCCAAAGTAATTCTTTAAGTACATATTTACAATTTTTTTCTTGCTTAAGTGAATCACCCCCAAGCGTGTATTTACTTTCTACCAGTTTTGAAGTGTAAACTTCTATAGGCGCACCACGCACAAAATTCTGCAGGCGTTAAATCGGATTCTGGGCATCACACTCTTTTTCTCACATCATGCTCGGCTACACATATATAGTAATAGTAGGTACGCACATGCAATACCGTCTTTACCATAAGGGCACATGGGGCCCCGAGCCCAGGGCCCTCGACCTCACGGCGGCCCCGAAATGCCGATATTTTTGCTTAGACAAAAAAATGAGCTCAATTTTTTTTCGGTTTTCAAGTAGATACCTACTAAAATTACCGTCAGATTTTCAATTTTTTCCCGAGTGTGAAGAGTGAACATTCTAACAATAATAAATATGTATTATTTGCTTTTTGGTGAAACTGATTAACTGTGCCATAATCATAATAAATATAAAATGATAACAAAAATATTTTTTCTTGTCATTCCCTTTTTTTACTTTCCAACGGGGCCCCAAATTTTTGTGTGCCCAGGGGCCCCAGCATGTCCTAAGATGGCCCTGCGCATATGTGTATTAGCTATAACAGAGCGCGGAAGAGCGCACAGTGCTGATACTGTATGTATTTATACCCAAAATATTTTCCATAATATTTTTTATATATTATATTTATCGGAATATCGCTATAGAAGTTTACACTTCTCCCGTGTGGTCTTAAGCACACCAATTTTTTTTTGTCCTACAAAACCTTATGTGATTTTTGTTTTTTTAAATATTTATAATCATTCCATTAGTTTTCCCCAGTGCTGTAAAGCATTTAAATCATTTTGCAGGATTTCTTTGTCTTTGCTACCCTCAATAAACCTGTAAATGACACAATCGTCTGCAAACATTCATATTCTGCTATGGACATTTTTGGCTATATCATTTGTTTATATTAAAAAAAATAGGTTCAAGCAGAGTAAGAACTTAGAAGATGCAATTTCCCACAGATAAAAATTTATTCGACTTGGGTTTTGATGCATTGCATCATCATCATGGTCAAGCAGGCTTCCTTGTGGAATGCCAGAAGATACATTTATATTATCAGACAGAACGTTTCCCACCCTAACCCTTTGAGTTCTATTTGACAGGAAAGATTTTACCCAGCTCACTATTCTTTCATCAATTCCCATGGTGGCCAATTTTTTAATTAGAGTATATTGTGATCAACACGATCAAAGGCCTTGGAGCAATAAATGAAAATTGCATCGACTTGATTTCCCCCATCTAAACAATCAGAAAAATCCTTCAGGAGTCCAGACAAGTGACTTTCACAAGAAAACTTCTTTCGGAAGCCGTGCTGTCCTCCCCATAACCAACCAATTTCTCTCTTCCCAAAATCCTTTCCTGCAATTAGTTGTTCCATTATTTTACACAAAATGCACGTCATGTTGACTGGCCTATACTGGTCAATACTAGAGTGGGGACTGTTCTTATACATAGGAATTATTTTAACCTTTTTCCAGTCATCAGGAACATCACCATTGTTTAGCGATACTGTGAATAGCACCCTCAAGAAAGGCACAATCCCCTTATGCAAACGCTTAAATAGTTGCCCATCTGGTCCACTGGATGCATGACTATTAATTTTCTTCAAACATTAACTTATGTTCATGTCCCTTATTTCAAATACTTTCTGTTCCTTCTCACTTGATAGAATTAAATCTTCACCGCTTGAATTTATTCTATACACCCTCGAAAACACCTCATTGAATGCTTGTGCTTTAGAATAACAATTGTCCAAAATGCATCCCTCAAATTCGAAATGCTGCTGAACTAGAATATTATTGCCTTTTCTCCTTCTGTGTACATATTTGTACAGACCACTCCACCCTTGAATTTGAAGTGATTCCCGTAGGAATTTGTCTTTTGCTGAGTTTTTCTTTTATTGATGTTTTTAATGCATCCTTATACGCAAGCCGAGACAATTCATTGCAAAATTTCTTACGGTGTAACCCCCTTACCTTTTTCTTCAACCATCTTATTTCAGAATTATAGTATTGGGGGTCTGCGTTTCTATTTTAACACTTTAAGGGGCACAAAACAATTCGATCCTTCGCTTAATATGTCCTTGAGAATTTCCCGCATTTCATTTAAGTCCCTGCCCATCCCCCACACAGTATAGCTCACGTAAATGATCCAATGAACCAAAATTGTCGTTTGGTGGTCTGTACGCCACTGCAATCTCCAGTGATTTATCATATTTAGTGCTTAGAATTACGCTTAACAACTCAAATGCATCATGACAAAGTTTTAGTCGACTGGGAATACCACGTTATACACAGAAGATGGTGAAATTCGCCATGAAAAAATCATTTGACTTGACCGGGATCAAGTCAAATGATTTTTTCATTGTGAATTTCACCATCTTCGGTGTATAACTTTGCACCCGTTTGCGTGACTGCATACCACATCATTTGTTAATGCAATGATTGGAAATTTGGGAATACCACTTTCTACGCACAGCAAAAACACCAACACCCCTCGCTGTTCTATCCCTTCTGTGCACCTTATAACCATCTGGAAAGACCTCAGTGTCAAGAATGACATCCTTCAGCCAGGATTCCGTTCCATTTATCACCTCTGGCAAGTAACAATCGATAAGTGTGCTGAACTCCACTGTCTTGGACATGACGCTACTTCAGCCTGTTTACTTTCAAAGTTATTTCTTCACTTTCAACAAACATAGCTGCGATACCTGTTTAGTAGTCATATAGCCACTCTGGTTTCTTAATATTTTCCATTTATTTCTTCTTTTATCAACATCATTTTCCATATTTTTGTTGAATGTAGTAACATCTGTTGTAGCAGTCAATTTCTCTGTATTGGCCTCTTCTTCAGCAAACTCCAGTTGAATAGATCGTTCTCTTTCTGGATCGACAAGGTCATCATGAATAGTGCCTTCTAGTCAATTCTTTGCTTCTTCTGACTTTCTTTAACTTCTGAGTTCTTCCTGATCTCCATTTTCATCTATCTTGTCTTCTTCCCTCAGTGTCTTATATGGACTGAAGGCTGCATCTTGGATGGTGTCCACTTCGTTTTCTTTCTGATAGAAGACTTGATGTATCCTTTGGAGACATCACTGTAACCCACAAATATGCCCTTTCTGCTCTTATAGTCCCATTTCTTTAGGTATGTGGGCATAGACTATCAAACTAAAGGCCTTAAATTGCTTAAGGTCAGGTTTCTTTCCAAAGATAAATTCATATGGCAATTTGTCCTTCTTTCCAGATGAACCACTTCTGTTAATCAGATAAACTGCAGTGTTGACTGTCTCCACCCATAGCCTTCCATAAAGGCATTTTGCCGCAAGAATTGTTCTAGCTGCCTCCACCACTGTTCTATTTTCACATTCAATTTTTCCATTCTGCTCTGGGATGTATTTTACAGTGAGCTGATGCTTAATCCCTCTCCCCTCAAACAATGCTTTCATATTTCCATTAACAAACTCAGTCTCATTGTCGGTGTGGAAAGCTTTAATTTCATTTCCTGTTTCATTTTAAAATCTGTTGATGAATGATTTTATCAATTTATGTACTTCAAACGTATTCTTCATCAAATTAACAGTTTTGTATCTTGAGGCATGATCTTTCAGCAGAAGAAAGTATCGTGATCCTCCTACCAACTCCTCCTCCACAGGCCCACAAGCATCTGCATGTATAATAGGGGTGATCGTCAAAAACTTTTTTTCGAATTTCAAGGGGCTTGGGGTCAGAAAAGTTGTGTATGGGGCTCAATATAACGCAGGATTTTTTTCAGAATTTTTGTCGAACATCCTGAGGTTCCGCCAAGCGGTTAAAGTTTAACAATTTTAGGCGATTTTGGTAAAAATTTGAAATTAGCGAAAGAACGTGCCCCGCCTCATTTTTTTGTAAGAATCACTACATATTGTCAGAAGGTAAGTGAAAAGGGGCTTGGAAGTAGTTAAAACCCCTAGAAACACTAAAAAAATGTATTAATAAAATGGAAGATATGCAACCCGGCAAGCACACCATGATGGCCTGGTTGGGCGGGAAGTGATCGTTGGCCGCGGGATGGCCGTTACTAGTTTTGAGCAGTGTGTAACGTCTACGAGGGAAAAGGGAGATAACATCAATCGATTTACTGCTATGTAGCTATACTTTGTGACATTTTGAGATACATATTGTACATCTTGCGTATGAAACACATCGTAATTTTTTGCAGTTTAATACATTTTTCTCCAATGGAGTTCAACGGAATTTTGTCATTATCTAGTAAACACCGTGGCAGTGAAAATGTAGTATCATAATGTTTCGGGAAAATATCCAGTACTATTCAAAATGACAAAGTTTTTTATTTTTACAATGTTCTTCCTTACTAGTCTGGCTCACGCAATCGCGCGCTGCAAGAGGGGAGCATTCTCTTACTTTCTTCTATAAGCTAAAGTTCTAGAGGTAGTGTTTTCTCGTGAAGAAATTAATTCAAAGAGGAAGAGGACAAGAGAGGATTTGAGGTGTCCAATTTTTGTTCCACCTAAGGACATCTCATCGCGGCAGCTTCCTACCATTGAGGATGTCATCAGGTTTTACAACACCGTTCGGTGTACCAAGAAAGCAGAAATGAACGGTAAGGATCCTTCATTATCTTATATTTTAAAGCAAGTTGCTGAAGAAATACTGATGATATGGTAAGCTGCAAGCATCCCAACTGTAAGCAAAGGGAGAGTTGTAAATCTGATAAAAGTTCACCATTCCACATATAAGGAAATCTTAAAAGAACATGGTTCTAATAGATCCACCATATTCGAAAAAAAGAAAAATGAGGTCATAAACTCTTTTTAAAAAACTTTTTGATATATGCTCTTGTAAGTGTGAAAACAGAGAATCTTGTGACTGCCCTCTTCAACGTAAAGTTCCTGTGCAAAAATGGACTTTCCTCTCTGATCAGCGTGGAGATCGTCCAATGGCAATTTCTACCTTGGACAAGAAAACAACTGCTACTTTAAATAAACGTTTGTCGAGGAGAGAGATGGAGGGCCGTCATGCTTTGGCGAGTTCGGCACAGGAGGAAGTGAGAAAATGTCGACGGCAAGATAACAAAATTGAATCGAGTGAGAATGATTCCGAGAAAAATCATAAAAATAAAAAAGAAGATGATCAATCAGACAATACTTTTTGAGTATCGACCATCAACCTCACAAAGAATAGGGCTTAAGCGCATTTCAACAAAACTAACTGCGCTTGCAAGGTTATGCGACAGATTCGGAGTTCCATCAGCTACAGGAGCAGCATTAGCAACGGCAGTATTAGAAGATTTTGATATTGTGAACATGGAGGACTCATCCCAAGTCATAGACCGCATGAAACTTAAAAGACAGAGGCTACAATCAAGACTAGGAGTAGAAAATCAGAACATAGTGGACCCGCAGTGGGGAGTTACTTTGATGGAAGAAAGGATCAGACAGTAATTCAAAATAAGAAGGGGGGAAATATTACAGAAGTACCATTTTAGAACACGTGATTATATGCGAGCCTGACTCGAAATACATCACTCACGTGACTCCTGTTTCCGGTACAGCTAGAGATATTTCAAGATCAATCATGCAATGCATGAGAGAGCATCCTGCGATACTCTCAAATATTTGCGCAGTCGGCTGCGATGGCATTGTTGTAAAATACAGGAAAAAATTGTGGAATCATTAGGATTCTGAAAGAGCATTTAAATAAGCCATTGCAGTGGTGAATTTGTCTTCTCAATTTAAATGAACTCCCACTCCGACACCTTATTGCTCATTTAGATGGAGTTACGGCTGGACCCAAGAGCTACACTGGCCCCATTGGGAAGCAGATCCAAAACTGTGAAGATTTACCTTTTGTTTACTTTGAAACCATCCCAGCTTGTCACCCCGATGTATATATTGCTGACATAAATAGTGATCAGGCGTACCTAGTAGATGTGTCAGAAGCAGTTGCGTCCGGAAAATGCCCGATGGGTCTAGCTGAACGATCACCGGGAAAACTTTGCCACGCCAGATGGGTTACAACAGCCGCTAGAAATTACGTTTGTAGTTGTCAACGGAGAATCCTTCAGAGGAACTGCTGATATTGGTCACTTATATACAGAAAGTATACATTAAGATGTGGTTCATGATTAAATCGAAACCTTACTGCGTTGATGGAGCTCGACACATGTTCGACTTGGTGCACTCCACAAGGTATTTAAGAGAAGACCTGCTGAAAGTTGTTGATCCAGTTATACAACGTGGTGGTTTCTGGTGTCATCCTGAAAATATGCTCATCTGTATGATGCCGGATGAAAGTAAGAGAGCAAGCCGTAAAAAAATACTTCAAGCTAGATATACAAAAAACAAAAACAATCTAGTGAGAAAATTTGAAGTGCCCGTATTACAATGGAAAGCAAAGACGTATCATCATATAGCCTTATGATAGCTTGGAAAAGCATTGTTCGGACTGAGCCTCCACTTCTAAAGAGTTTGACTGAGGAAGACATCAGAAAAATGGCAACTAATGTAATAAGATCGGAATTGCCAAAATTCCTACAAGTTCCTGTCCGCACTCAAAGTGTTGAGAGACATGTTCGTCTCGCGAAGGATGCGTCTGCAGCAGTCTATGGGAGACACAACAGAGATATGTTCATCAAAACTATCATTGCGGAGAGTGCGCAGATGCCTGAATTCCGCCATAAAAGTCAGTACAAGGTCCACGATTCAAACTAAATGCTAAAAGTGCCCATTTTGGTTGGGAGGTTTGGTTGGGCACGGGTGGAACTTGATGGGTAGCCACTTCCTCGTGGTGAGTTCTGGGTTGTTACTGGAACGGTAGCAAGCGAAGAGATACGCAGGCATTAAAAGCGATATCCACTTCGCGTATGCCGGGTTGCCTTTCCTCAATTTTACTAATACTTTTTTTAGTGTTTCTAGGGGTTTTAATTACTTCCAAGCCCCTTCTAACTTACCTTATGACAATATGCAAGTGTATCTTACAAATAAATGAGGCGGGGCACGTACTTTCGCTAATTTCAAATTTTTACCAAAATCGCCTAAAATTGTTAAACTTTAACCGCCTGGCGGAACCTCAGGACGTTCAACAAAAATTCTGAAAAAATTCCTGCATTATATTGAGCCCCATACACAACTTTTCTGACTCCAAGCCTCTTGAAATTCGTAAAAAAGTTTTTGACGATCACCCCTAATGTATATGTTCACCAATTTCCTCTATCTTTGTTGTGCTGTTTCCAAAACTATCTTTGTGCAACTTTCCATTTATGCACGCCTCAAAGAAGAACTCTTGGTCTTCATAGTCAATCTTCTCCTTTTCTAAGTACATAATATTTTTACCTATCCTATATTCAGGTGTCCCAGACTTTCATGCCGCTCCATCAAATTAACTTTCTTCTCTTGTTCTTTCTTTCATGCTTCAACTTCATCTTCATCCTGCTATTCAATTCAGAACAATCACCATCATTAACTTGAATGTTGTATCCCAATTTCGGAACAGCACCCATTGAAAACAAGTTGGCATCTAACTCTGGGATGTAAAGAACTTCATTCATTTTGGAGAGATGCCAACTTTTCTCATCAAACATTAGACACACGATTTTTCCTATTCCTTCAGCTGTCATTTTTTGTCCATTGGCTGCTTTGACATTATTATGAGCTTCCCTCAGTTCTGTAAACCATATTCTGTTTCAACTCATGTGTTGACTTGCTGCACTGTCTAAATACCATTCTGATTCAGTTAGTTCTCGGAAAGAAATAAATGCGCGTTGTACATTCCAGCTGCTTACCTCCTTTTTATTTTCCACCCAACCCATTTCTGAACCAACAATCGTGTATTACATGCCCCTTTTTCTTGCAATGGTAGCAAACTCTCTTCTTGCAATCCTTTTTAAAATGCCCCACTTTGCCACATGCAAAACATTTGGTGTCTTTCCTCGCAGTACAGCCCCTTTCCGAGTACAACGCGGAACTTGGTTCCGCGTTGGAACTTGCAAATAAACTGTCGGGGCCCCCCCGGTTCAAGGGAATTGGCCATTCTCTATACCTTGACAATTTATACACAGGCATAAAACTGGCTGAATAACTCCTTGATGAAAAAGTATATTATACTCGGACTCAAAGAGCCAACAGGAAAGGTAACCCTACCACAGATTTATCTAAAAAGATAAAGTTGAAGTTAAAACTGCTGGAATGAAAATGGGGTTTGCATTTGAAGTCAAAAGACAAAAGAGATTTAATTATGAATAGCACCGGGTTTGGCAGCTGACTTCTTGATGTGCAAAATCATCAAGGGGTGGTGAAATCAAAGCCAGAACCAGGGGTAAAGTACAACAATTTTATGGGAGGTATTGACTACTTTGACTAATTGATGGCTCAATATCCCTGGGAACGCTAAACAATTAAATGGTATAGAAAACTTGGAATTCACATATTTCAGATCCTGCTTATCAACAGCTTCATTTTATATCCTCAGCACACGGGAAATAAAATTCCATTACATGATTGTAGGTCAGAGATCATAAAATCTCTTGCCTGATACTGCTGCCCTCGAGTTCATGACCCTAAACACAGGGCCCTAGCCAGGTCATGTCTTTAGGAGGGGCAATCAATTTTCTAGGAGGGGCAACCAATTTCCTTGGAGGGGCAAACGTATTATAGTTCTATAATAATAAATAAAGAGACACTTAAAGCTAGGGGGGGGAAAAGAAAATCCAGGAGGGATGGCGTCCCCCCTGCCCCCCCCTGGCCCTGCCTCAACACCTAGATCAATGCTAATTCATTTCCCCGGCCCCCTCCCAATGAATGTGGGAATAATTGCCAGCAAAAGTGGTGTCATATTTGTTATAAAAGAGGGGTGAGAACAAATGTTACTACATTCTATCCCGACTGTCCTGATGAGAAAGCGCTCTGTTTGAGATGGTGTTTTTTGGAATTCCATGGAGAGGTTTAATGTTTGAAAATGTTTTGTTCTAATTTTAATTAATTTGTATTTACTGTAAATTTGATTGAAATTTGCAATTACATGTTCTTAAAACAATTTTATCTAAACCTTGAATAATTAATTCTCTAATAAAATTGTGTTACAAAATAGTATAAATGAAGAATATATGATAAATAGTATAAATGAAGTATATAAAAAAGATATGAATAAATTGATCAATTGAATGGAATACTCTTTCATGGAGGAAAGACTTCACCTTGGATTTAAAGACATTGTTGGATTTAACATACATATTTCAATTTTTTTGGCAACTTATTATAAATTCTAATTCCCATTTCCACGGGGCCAAGTTTTTTGGTATTAGTTCTGATGCTATTTAAATGGAAATGATCAGGTTTTCTTGTATAATACTGATGAATGTCAGAGTTTAGATGAAACTCATGAAGAATTTTCCTGATAAACATAAAAATAGAGTATATATACACATGGAAGGGGAAGAATCTTAAGAGATTTGAATATGGGCTTTGAAGGGGCACAGTATGATTTCTTAGCGATTACTCTTAATGCACGCTTTTGAATATTTTGAATGAATGTGGGGATGAGCCCCAGAAAATAATATTTTGGGACATATGTAAATAAGAAAGGCCATAATAAATAGTTAATAAAATGTCTAAACTGACTGAATACCTAAAATAACGAATGAGGTAGCAAGAAGAGTTCAGGTGTTCAGTTTTCCCATGAGTAGGTCTACATGTGCATTCCATTATAAATTAGCTCTCTGCATGATACCAAGAAATTTTATATGGATGACCTGTTCCATTGATTTGTGATCAGTTTTTACAAATAGACTTACATCCATTTATTCATGTGAGAATAAAACCATTTGGGACATTTGTGAGTTTAGGGTAAGACAATTATCACGGCACCATTTGGACAACTGTTACGTTAAGTTGGAATTAACTGCAAGGCACAAGCATGATGAGGAAGATAGTAGGATGTCAGTATCATTAGCATACAAAAGCAACTTAGTACCTTTATAATCAGAGAAATATGTGCTCAAATCATTAATATAAATAAAAAATTGTAACTTGTAACAAATATTGGAACTTTGTTTTAAAGAAGTAAGAGGGAAGGCAGTGTTGAAAAAATATAGGAGAATACTGTGGAAGTATTCAAAGGTTTCTTCTAACGAATTTGGTTTATATACACCTTCCCGGTCATTAGAATTTAACAAGCTCTGAAAATAAGAATATTGTAACAAGAATAATTCCGTTTCAATTGTAAATGTTTCTTTTTTGGAGGAATATTTAAGGCAAAAGGTATAGTCATAAATGTCATTATAGTATAATGATCAGAAAACTGGAACTCCACTGTTTCGCCCTTAGTGAAATTCAAGTTACAAAATATATTGTCTATTATAGATGAAGATTGAGCAGTTTATCTTGTGGGTGCAAAAATTGTTTGCTTCAAGTCATAAGTGGAGAAGAGGTCCCACACACAATTGCTCATATTGCTAACCTCACCAAAGTCAATGTTGAAGTCTCCACAGAGAATAATATTATTTTTATCATTGCAGAATTTGTCCAAAAACATAGATAATTTATCTGCGAATGAGGGAAAATTACCTGTCGGTGATCTATAGACCACTGCAATATAAATGTTACTTTTACCGATGATTAAGTGTGCTGCACAACACTTAAAGCCGTTGTCACGGTATAATTTAGATACCACTTCCACACTGCGAATACATTCGTGCCATCAACTGATACGCATTTCTTAGTGTGATATGATTTGAGTTAAATTTTCTGTCTGCTTAGTCAGAAAAAGTTCTGGCAAGAGATAGTATTAGATCTTTTAAATTACCAAATTACTCTCATTACTTGAGTTCAAATTTTTAATTTCATTTTGGGGATTGAAGACAGGAATCTTGGCCTCTCGTAAAGGATCTAAGTCTTCTCAACTTCTCTATTATTACTTCAAATATTCCATAACATATCCGGATTAATCTTAATCTTCTTCAACGCATTTCCTTTCCGCCTGTTGTCTTTTCCTCGAGTCTTCACGATACGACTTTAAATTCCTTAGACAGCAGGTGTCCTTCCTCAGTTGTCTTTTATGCCACTTCTTTGAGAAAATTCATATCCTGAAGAGTTCAGGAGTTCATTCGCTAGGGCACTTGATTTGTATCTTCCATTCGAAGTTACTTCAAGTGCCGGGTTTAAATTGAATCAAAAGATTCCATGGATGCATTGTGTCAAATGAAACTGTGTTAAAAACCTGCCAACTTCCAAACCTGCAGAGCGTTATTAAATCTTTCAGCTAAGCCATAGGACTTATCACATACCGCTGGCATATTCCCCGTACTGCTTCCACGATTCCCAAACCATCCGCAATTATAGTGCAGCATGCCCTTTCGTCGGATTAACCGTCACAATATTTTCTGCGCTCTTCCCGAATCAACTCTATATTTTGAACCTTTTTATTATTCCTGACAATACCGACTGACAATCTTTTACTCTTTAAATCTTCCTCATGATTTCAAAGTGTTACTCACAATGAAAATTGTGAGTTAGCAATCTCTATTTTCGGATATAAATATTTCTTTAAATATCCCCCGCAGTGGCAAATATTAAGTGTGCCTATTTTCCGACAGTTTTCCATCGAACTCCGCAACGTAAAGAAACGTCACACCCTTTCTGGATTCGTCTCATGTTGAATTGATTCTTTGAACTCGTTGGTTTGGCCCATTCAACGCAACGCTGTGCTCTGTTTTCAACTCCCCCTCCCTCTTTTCAGGTCCAGCCATTGCTGCAAACCCCTGAAATAGCTCTGTAGGGTAATTCCCCGGGAAGAATCCACTGAACCCAAATCATCTCGTGTAGCCAGGCGACACCAGTGAGTAAGCATTCTGTAAGCTAGTGAAGTGAAAGTGTCGGTGATCATAATAAGTGCATGGTCAGTTGTGTGTTAAATGTGAAGTGTTAGTGATTCTTGTTCAACGAGGGATCGTCGATGGAAAGCAGAGTTCCTCCACCGTTGGACCTTGTAGATGATTTAAAGGTAAGGAAACGACTCCTCTTGTAGGGCATAGTGTGTAGAAATGCATATTTCACGTGAGACAAGGTATCGCGTAAGGGAAGGAGTGAAATGGAAGGGCCCCACACCGGGTCTTATGGGGTAAACTTTTCTTAAGGGACAATAGAACTTAAAGAATTGGGGAGCGGAAATTAAGGTGACTTATAGAACTAATTAGGTAGGAAATTTAAAGGAAATGAGCTCTTAAGGGACTGCAATCTGATTTATGACACCTAAAGTAATACCTTGACTGACTCTTTACCCTTTCCTTTCAGTGGGTTTGCGAACGACTGCAGTTTATCATTTGGAACAGGTAGAAATAAATAGTTTTATCAGCTCTTTAACCCCAAACCATGTGACAAGAAGCATAGTTCGTAGTATACACATATGCGACGGAAAGCGACGTCACCTATATCTAAAATCTTTTAATCACGCCAAGGAATAAACGCAATATTTGCAGTATTTTGAGGTAGACAGGGTGTTTAATGATCTTTGATGTTTAAAGCCATTTTTAAGTTATAAGGAACTATGCCATCGAAAGACGAACCTAAATGAGATGAACCCATGAGAACCGGGTGTGTTCACTTCTTAGGGCTCCCTAACTCCTGCCAAGACTCCACGAAAGGGTCCATTCTTGAAACGTCGTGATAAATATCGCATGCGAAAATAATTGGTTATCGCACGGTTTCGTTGAAATATCGTACCCTGTATCACCACTTGACATTTTACATACAATGAATACATCGTATGGACTTGATGAGACAACTCAACAGTGTTGAATCGACGAAACCATGCGATAAGGCTGTTATTTTCGCATACGATAGTTATGTAGGCTTTCGAGAATAGACCCCCAGAACCACGAAATGATCGCATTCCCTCATTGAATGTGATAATCCGTCCGAATAATATGACATCGTGACAGACAGTACATATACAGTGGTGATTGATGTAGAATGAAGCCTTAACGATGGATTTCCAGATATTTTTACACGATGGCCTCAAATATGCTGTTGGAGGATGCTGAACGTTAATCTTGAGTTCTTCGTCTTACCGCCCCAGACTGATAACGAATGATTCACTCCGAATACACTAATGAATTACGCTTATTTGTGTCTATAATTTCGTATTCGATCCGTAAACGAAAGGGAGACGTACCTTGGGAAGGGTTTGGAAAGAAAGGTGCATCTTCGTGAAGTAGACACGTGTTTTATTTTTGTAGGATTAAAATCTTAAAAGAATTGGTGAACGAAAGAGAACACCTCGGTTCGTCTTATCGTCTCTGAGCAGCAGAGCTTCAAGCTTCAACACACAGCCGAGGTGAAGTCGGCCGTCGCCAAGGATAAGATAAGAATGGGATGATTCATATGATTCATTCATATGATAACAACTTTTTTCGTCGAAGTTTTCCTCTTTATCAGTTTCTGCGAAGGAACTGAACCGAATGGGTGCAGCAGTGGCCTAAAATCTGGCGTTCAACTTTGTCTAAAATAAGTTAACGTATTTTTAATTGTATAAAAAATGAGAAAATGATTCTGGGACAGTAGCACTAACAGGTCAGAGTCCTAGCCGTGTTCTCCACCATTGGTGTTTATTTAAGATGTAATACATTTTTGTGACAACGACAAGAGATGTCTCCGACCACTGAACAAAGCAGAAACACAGTCAACAACTCCTTTGAAGAGAGCAGCGAGCGGCATAGAAGCTTTGTACTCAGAGAAAGGTACAAATGGAGAATACTGTTTGCAACATCGGTCATAAATGTGAGTAAAAGTAAAAAATCTGTCGTTATGAGTGCAACGTCAATTCATTTTTTTCTCTAGTTGAATTAATAATAAAATGGCAGCAGTGAAGAAGCATACTTCGTTGTATAAAACAATTTTTAAATATCAGTGAATGCATAGTTTTTTCAACGCTTACTATATACATGCACAGCCGTCTACCAAGCACGCTGTCACCGCAGTGAAGTCTCTTAAGTCGGCTCCAAATCACAAGTAGGAAAATAGCAAAAAAAAATATTTCTCAGATTTGCTCCGTTGGTGGCCCCAAATGCTGCGGAAAAATATCTTATGTAGTAGCGGGTTTAGTAATTAAAAGTGCGTGAATGGCTTCTGGGAAAAAATCCTTAAAATTGTGGTATTTATTTATTAGGTATGTTATTGGGAGTTTTGAAATGAAACCACCCATGATTATTCGATTTGGGACGGTAAGAGACATAAACTTAGATGTTTTGGGGCAATCAACTTCGAACTTTCAACAGTGTTGTACTACAATGTTAAAATATTTGACAATTCTTTCATATTGAAAACATATTCAAACGTTCAAGGGAAATTGGCAATTTGCAAAATAAACAAACCAATGACGGAAATAAAAAGATCGCCAGTTTTTTTCTTTACTACGTAATAGACGGAATTATTTAACTTTGCTTGGACAAAGCGTATTTCGAAGTAGTATTTTCAATTCTAAATGTCTTATCTTAAGCGACGCGAAGGGAAGAAAAATAGAAGCATATAATGGCAAGCATGTCATGAGGTGCTATGCATTTCTGAACTCCGTTACCGAGGGAAGGACGTTGGGTAAGCGCGGAAGGAAAGAACGAGAACAGACTTCACGAGTGGGATGAAGAAAGTCAGGCTGTACACCAAGCTGAACCGTAGAATCTGAAAAGTGATCCCAATTTCTGTCAGCATTTTTTTAAACAGATAGACTGCTTTTTAAGTTTATTTGGAGTGATATAGTTTTGAATATTTGAGACCCGAAGCTTAAACAGCTGTCCATTTTCTAAGTGATGAATTTTTCTTTTAAAACTAAGGACGAGCCATCACGTTGGTGTAAGCTGACACTTTTCGGAAAATTGACGTACAGGATAATGAAGGCAATGTCAGTCAAGAATTTTAACTTATCAGTAACAAGGTAAAATTTGTCAATTCAAAAGATAAATTTGACAGTCGAAGAGACAATAGCGAAGTTAATGCATTATATTAGAATTCGTGTATCATGGGTCAAACAGGACAAAAATGAATCAGTTGAACTAAGGATTATAAAAAGTGTTTTGTAACTAGCGTTTCTCCTAAGATTTCCAAACATTTGCTGCTTTGTGGGAATGCTGGTAACTTTGAATCTGATATTTGACATGTACTACATGGCAAAGGGAAAATACTGCACTTTCCGGACCTTTATGAGAGAGTAAATACAAAAAATACTTTTAATTTGGTAAAGGATTTGACTTTTGACATACCTTTGATGTCAATAACCTCTCAGTAGAATGTTTACATGTTTTTGTATTTATGTTATAACCCCGGGACTTGTATTGAAAACTGCAAGTCAGTGAGTGACTAATGAGTTGACCTCCACTCACCTTGAAGAACAACCCTCCCCCAAACGAGGGATGGCCTTCCCCCACCCCCCTCGTTTCACACCCCTCCCCCCGCCTTTTGGAGGATGGACTCCCGAAAACTGAATAATGGCATCATAGGTCGGAAACATTGTTGGAGAAAATAAAACAAGTGGAATCTACAAAGTGAAAGACCATTTCTTGTAATTCAGCTCCACTAATTAAATCCTAAAAGATTCACTTGTGCTGATTATAACCTCAGCGGACCGCGCTTTGAGTGTGGTTGCGAGCGCTGCTTCCTCAAACAGCGTTCAGTTCGGCAAACGCTGAGATGTTAACGTTGTTTCGCCACTCGTTCACCTTCTGACCCATCAATGGTGTTGAGGTTGGGTGTCTCCCCTTTCCCCTTCCTTCTTTCCCTCCTTTCCCAGACCCTTCCTCTTTTAGCATGGCAATAACCGAGAGCTTGAAGCCGGTTGAGGAGGTGGTTTCGCGGATTGTCCCCCGAATCAACTGTACTGAATATAAGTGTTTGGGCAGCCATCACTTGTGCGGAAATGTCACTCATTGACAAGGGCCCATCTCCGAGTTTAGCCACACATCTATTGCAATTGCAAGCGCATGCTTATTAGGGACAATTTGTCAGCATTTGTCTGCGAAATTGTACTTGAAGGAGAAGAAAGCACTTCTGCACACAACGGCTGCCGCATTCATCTTTGCCTACTCAACGAGGCAGGGTTTTTTTATTATCGTGCTAATATTACCACCCAACTAATATCACTATCGCTTATAACTATCCAACCGTGGACCTCGGGATATGTTTGTCAATTTGTGGTCTTGCGCCAGTTTAATAAATGTGAACATGTTGGATGCTCATGTGTAGAGAGATATAAAATTCTCTGGGCCAACATCTACACTTATTTGAAGGTCTAATTTTATTAATGAAATCAGACTTATACCTGTGCTGGAAAACAATTGAGAACCAATGAAATAATAAAAATTACACTCTGTATTTTAATTTAAGTGAATGTAGGAATTTACAGCCGACCAAAGTGCAGTATCTCACGGAAGCATTATGGATTGATGCTCTGCCCTGTATTTTTACTTCAATGCTGCTAGGAAATGCAAGTTTTATTTGCTTTATAATTCTTAGCTAAGGATTTATTCAATAACACTTTGCGTCTTTTTCACTGGATAAAATTGATAATCATCTTCACGTTCTTGTCCTATTTCTTGATTTCTAATATGGCATGAAAGACCACCTGTGGATCGCAAAGTAAGTTATCCTTCCTCAATTTCCAGGCTAGTGACTGCCATTTGAGAAAGGCAAAGTGAATAGCGTTCCAAATTGAAAAATATCCTACCCTACCAACATGCGATTGAATGTTGAAAAATATCCCAAAACAAAGCGACGTGCGATAAACTCTTTCCTTTGTAACTATAATTTTTTAGCGTGGCTAAATCGAGGTAGGGAATGTGTTGCAAATTGCTCTCGTAAATACCTGAAAGTATTAGCACAAAAATGTCTGCTGCCGTGGACAACAATTAAGTTTAACAATTTGGAAATTTTGCGTGTTCGAGCACAACGTTTCTCGGACGGGGAAAAGCGACGAGATGGAAGTGACTAACGAATAACTTCCGGTGTTCTGTCACCCCTCACGCTATTCACGGCTACAACAAGAGCAGAACGAGATACTTGATTCTAGAAAAACTCATTCAACTAATCATCCCCTTATTTCTCCACTCATTTTTCTTATATTATATTCCTTTTATTGGATGGCGTCCTAATCTTTCCTATCACACACTCTTGCGGGTACTTACACTAACTATTACCGAGAAGGTTGTGCGAGGAACATTAAGAATGCGATCAGTAATCATGCGAATCCATTGGTTCTTTCTGCACAAGTCGATCCACGCATCACCCACCAGGAATGACTACTTATCCATTGCTTCCATAGATTATAAAAGAGAATTGAAGAAGCCATACGATACGATAGAACTCGGGAATACTGAAGCCATTAAAATACGCGATCAGCCATGTTCAATGGATCACTTGTACAGTAAAAGTGCCAAAAACTCTTGTATTTGTATTGGAATTGCAGTAATGATTTATCAATAAAAATGCAAAATGGAAATCATTTACAAGAAGCACTGCCATATTTTTTTTTTAATATGAACAAATTGCGTGCGATAGCAATGTAGGGTGTGGTCATTTGACCAAAAAAAGCTTTTTCGTGAGTCAAGTCACATTCTCAATTCTGTATTTTTAATTGCACGGAACTTTATGCAAGCGGTTGAATGCGTCCCGTTCTAAACATTCTCGTATGACAACCTCCGCCCATAAAACCAAACAAGGGTTACGGTGGCCCTCATCCTCCCCTCTTTAAAAAAAACTTGAGATACTTCGCCTCAGCTTCGTTCCAACTTAGCTCTCGCTCTTTTGTGCAAGACTGAAACGATATGTACACTTATCGCCTAAGGTGACAGACTTATGGGAAAATTTTCTTTTGATTATATACCGAACTGTTTTTTTTTCCAACGTCATATTCTTTTGGTAATCAATGCTGATACTCCATTTTCATTCTTCGCACAAATTCAATGTTTATTTAGCATTGGAAAGCATAACTTTCTTCTATTTTTATGAGAGAGGGGATAACCGTTTTACAAGAACATAACACTACGTATAGCAGTACTTATTGCTGATGTAGCCAGAGAAAAAACGGGTGAAATACGGTCACTGATACGGATTCCAATCCGTAATTTGAAAGCAATGAAAATAACCCTATGTGTGATAAATAAATTGTTTTGGGCATAGTAATGCTTGACTTACATTCATTACCTATATGAATGTTTGCTCGTCATTTAGGAATTGTCCGGGCTAGTTGGTGTGGGGAAACAATTATAGGATAGTAAGGTCAATGCAAAATGTTTTTATTTAAACAAATGAGAATTAGCAAAGAAACAATTGATAGTGGAATTTATTGTGAATAGTTGCGTATTGCACAGTAAATGAGACTAAAGTATAAAAGCTAGAGTAAATTTCGGAACTAATAAATCCACTAAGCATTCTGTATGACTAACTCAAAGATGCTGTTAAAAAGTGCAAACAATTTCCTTGATTTTGTAATCAAAATGAAAAAGTAACTTTACGAAAGCAGATATAATAACAAAATTACAGTTTATGCATCATAGTTCCAAAGCATTTATATTTATATTTACGATTGGAATATTATCGAAATTTTGAGGTGTAGGGTGGATAGAGTAGAACGGATAATCCCTACGCAGATAATCGAGTTTACTGTTATCCATAAATTATTTCACTTCTTTCGCACAATTATTGCCGGCTGTAGAATAAAAGCATTCTGATGATTCCTTAGAGGGAAGACTATTGAGAGGCGGATGACTATCGAGTCCCAATATAAATATGATTGGTAAAAGTTGAGTCCTCTTAGATAAAACTGAATAACTCTTTTAATTCTAGTTTCATAAATGGTATATTTTTAGTGAATTCTGTTTGGGCTCTCCACTGGGTCTTAAACCGGAATTTCCGCCAACGTATCGAAGAACCTTGAAGATGATGGACGAATCGTTTTTCGAAATGTCGGCACAAAAGCATAGTTGGATCCAGTGGCGACCCCGAACAGATTTCACTATCAGCATGCGTCGAGAAAGCATCAGATCTTTTTCGTGGCCGTTTACTTTGCATTTATGCAGGCACCTGAGTTAACAGGCCATTTCATGGTTTTCTACATCTGTTGCTGCTTCGGTTGAAATATCCCTTATATGTGAGTGAGTCGCTTTTATCCCCTATTTGTTTTATGTTGGGTTATTCGATATTTTATTAGTCTCCATTCCAGGGTTTTCTGCGTCTATAGCGGATTTTTTTAGCTTTCTCTTACGTATTATAGTAAAACTGGGATTGTGTTTTTGGGGTACTAATATTAAGTGTTACTAAAATAATTTCTTCTCAAGCAATAGGAATGACAAGTTATCTATTCTACAAGGGCGTAACTAGGGAAAGGTCTTGGGGGGGTCGATTAGTATTTGTGCCCCTCCCCACGAGGACTCACCACTGATGATCGCCACAGTTGTTTTTTGGAAAGCGTACATTTAATGACTTTGTAGGATATTAAAATTGAGCTTTTTCTCCATCGCTGGGATCCTAGTTTCTAGGATACTCACGGTATATGCTCCGTGGCAATAGAAAATCTGATGGATTCGAATGAGTTTTAGGGGGGTGACAAGATTTCCTGGGAAGATATTCCTTTGTGACTCTGAAAAGTGAGATATCGATGACGCGTAAATTGTAACTTGATATTCTGTATTCGTAAAAAATGCGCCGGCTCAACCTCAATGAGTCGCAGCTAAGACGGGGTCGAGTTTCGCGGTGAAAAGCGTGGAAAGGAAGTGGAAGGCTTGGAAGGGGAGGTATGTTGTATGCGTCGTCGTAGTTATGGATATATGCTTAGGAGGTCGCACTCGCGGTCTAAGACTGTCGTCCCATCTTTCGAGGAAGATTCACATCACCATCTTATTTCGCCTTAAGGTGGCTGGTCGGGTAATCGTTAGTCATTGAGAAATTTAGTTACTTAAATTTTAATGCTCGTTTAAAATTTAAATAATAGGTCGTAGTTATACTATATTCAGTAGGAATGACATATGTCTTAGGTACATTCTGAAATATTGTCCTTTAAATTTACACATTGCCATAAAAATTTGCTTAAATGCAGACTTGATTCATTTATTAAGTCATTCTTGCGAAATTAATTTTCCGAAAACAGTTCACCCCCGTGGCCATAGAATTCAAAATAAGTATTTTATTGAAGATGTATTCTCACTTGAATGCGAACTAGTATTAAATTATGTTTCTATCAATTATTTAATCTTTCGTTTTCAATCCGGCAACAGCGTCCATTCTGCCCAAGTTAGATCTGTTCGTCATGTGCACGGATATATATCCGTGGACATGACACGGATTATATAGTATCCGTGGTCATGTCTACGTGACCGTTATCATCTCCCGTACTTTCGTGTGCCACGTTGCCAACTTTACACCACATAGCCACGCGCGACATTTGAAATTCTCACATACATATTTTTTAATCGTATTTACGAAAAATTTTAGTCGATAGTATTAAATAATTTTTTTCAGAATAGATTTTAATTTATTAGAGCTACATTATATCAGTTTTTGGTTAAAATCTGTTCAGTAGGAATGGAGAAAGTGCGTAAATTATCCTATTGGAGTGGAGAGTGCCATTAGGCTCCATGTTAAAAGAATCTAGATGATCCCCCGTTTTTTCTTCGATATTCCATAGAATATCCAAAAAGGAACATATTTGGAAATTTTTAAAAAAACCTGTTCACTTTGGTTTTTTAGACCAGCCACCTTAAGGCAATTTCAGATAAAGAATACAACTAAATAACATCTATATTAGTGGATTTAAGATCGCATATGGTCGGTGAACTTCGATTTTACTATTATTTTACATTTTATTCCCATTTCCCATTTTACTTGAATGGATAAGGGACAATCATAGCTTTAATTAAAAATTCTTGGCTGTGGCATTTTAAATTTTTGGTCAGTTTAATCGTGCTCGTAACTCACCAAAACATTATCATTCAGCTAATGACGATTTGTGACAAAATTCTATTAAAAGAAATAGGAAGCTTAAATAAAAAATAGAACTCAGGGCACTAAGAGGAACAGCTTTGACATAAATATTAGGTTGAATTTACCTGCATTAGAAATTAAAAAAAATCAGGCAAGTGTAGTTTCTTTGAACGCACAGCAAGGAAATATCTCTAGTTGATACGGGTCACATATTTATGTTGTTTTCCTTTTCAGCACAACCAGTTTATCCGATACATACATCTGTACATATTTCATAAATACTGGCTGATGGTTTATCGTATTTCATCGAATAAATTATAAACATTTGAATAATAATAAACTAAAAAGGTTCATTTAAGATTTTGTTAATACTTTTTATGTTAAAGTAGCAGGAGACACCCGTTCAACGAGGGAGGGGGAATAAATTAGTAATAATATGGTATAGCCTAGTGGGTAGAGCGCTTGGCTACTGATCGAAGGGTCCCGGGTTCAAATCCGGGTGAACCTTTGGACGCCCCCGAACAATAAATATCCTCGAAGTGCGAGGTGGCCCAGGGAAAGGAACTGGCCCCCCTACCCTGAATGTGTGAAATTCACACGCCTGTGGCTTAGTCCGGGGTGAGCTCTACCCTCAACTATCCAAACCAACCTTCGGGTTGAATCACGGAGTGAGTGAGTGATAAGGTATAGGATAAAAATATAATCCTGTATATTTTCTGTTCAAAGCGTATAAGCGAAAAATTGTGATTTCATACACTAAACCCGAAACTGCACAGCATTTTTACGTATATTGAATACAGCACAGGCCGTCCACAGTCTTAGTACTTGAGTTAAACGCTAGTGGCGCAGGTAGCTCGTATTCTAAACGGATGCTTTTTTGCGAGCACTTTTTACAATTAATGCAGAAATGCTCTTTGATTCTCAACGACAGAGATAAAAGTGAAAAATAGCATAGTAGTTCGAAAAGTATTTTCCGGGTTTAGGCCGCGTTGGTCCATTTGGGCGGACGACAGTTTCGGGCGCATTCCAGCTCCCGTCTTCAGGTCCAACTGATCTGAAGACGGGACAGATCAGTTGGACCTGAAGACGGGAGCTGGAATGCGCCCGAAACTGTCGTCCGCCCAAATGGACCAACGCGGCCTTAACCCGGAAAATACTTTTCCAATTAATCACCGCGGAAGCCTCCGTACCAGCATAGTAGTTCTATTCAAACAGAAGAGAAACTGATATATCAACTATTATCTTACTATCTTCTTGTTAGTTTATTTAAGAAGTGGAAATTGCCCGTTTTGCCTCTTTACGATACATAGTATGAAGCTATTTTACTGAAATTGTTTATTCTTAAAACAGTCAAACTAAAAAAATTATACCAGTTTCGTAATGGAGGGCGTGGGGGACGGTCGCCATAAACGTCGAGCATATTTTCCCTCAAGTGATTTAGAAACTGATTTTTTCCTGTACCATAGAGGCCGCATATTCCAATTTTTATTTAAAATACGTATCATGTACCCACGCGCAAAATTTCAAGATAAACGGCTCATTACTGCTAAGGCTAAGTAGAAAGTGGTGATTTGGAGATTTCGAGGCTATTAAGGCTCGTTCACAACAACTCAACTTGGCGTAACTTGACTTATTCTCTCTTCGAAGGTGAACCAGTGCGCGAAATTGCTAACCAATCACAGCAAACCACTGCCAAAGTCGACCTTACAATCGATTGATGAGGCCTATCGATAACGTTAGTTTCGAGAATTGTTGTCAGCTCCCCCGAAACAGCTCAGTTGAGGTGAAGTATCAGTTTTAAATAGTGAGTTGAACTATAGAAGTATTAAAATGGAAGGTTTGTTGAACATGTGAGGGTTATTTCGCACTGACTCGATCAATTTATCCGCATCAATTTTCGCTTAAATATATCCACATGCGATTTCACAACAAAATCACGTTTTCAATATGGCTGCTCGAGGAGATAAGGAGTTTAGCAATCGATTGCTGCCCGACTATCGATAGTAGAACATGCCATGCTATTGGCTGGAATTAAGAGAAAGTTGAGCCTTAGCTCAACTCCAGGCTACGCCAAGTCGAGTTACGCCGCTTTAAGTCGTTGTGAACTAGTAGACGCTTTTCTCAAGGTCTCATATCTGGCGTTGCGCCGAGTCAAGCCAAGTTACGCCGAGTTAAGTTGTTGTGAACGAGGCTTTAGAATGCCAACCATCCCATTTGAGCCTTAGGACGGTACTAAGGTTTAGTAGGTGTGATACATAGGTCTCTACCGATATGCACAATGGAGGTTTATCACGATTTTTGCTTTTTACTTAATCGTTTAGGGGACCATGACAAATGATCATTTGCAAATCATCTCTTAATGATTCCAAAAATTGCCAGAGATATAGGAGTCTAAAGTTGAATGGACGAGCAACTTTCACATAACGGCCGTGACGTCATTTCATCCATTGCTTCTGCCCTGTTCTTCCCGATTCATTCCAAAAGATGCCTTAAAAAGGCTTTTGTGAAGATGTCCACTTCTGCCGAAAATACAACAGTATAAAGATTCAGAAAGTACTTAGAAAAAATATCCGTATTCGCCTGGAATCGAACCACGGGTTCGATAGATGGATGAGATGACGTTTTGCGATGGATGAGAGGTCGTTTTGCGGCAACAGAAAAAAATACAACTTTATTAGGCCTTAATTTTTCGAAGAAACTCCTTAAATCTATATGAAAACCTTTGCAAATTTGATTTCAACGGAATATCGAAAAAGCATTCGAATTATAATCCCCCTTTCTACGTTGAAATCGATATACTACGCATACCACTGGACTGTCATTATAAGAATCAGTTTCCTAAATGTAGATACTACGTAAAAGCCGTTAAGCTCACATGGAGAGGTCGGAGTACAAAATACCCCAAATGAAATATCACAAACATTTGTTAATATTAATCGGCCCGGGCGTAATTTCCCGTTCATGGCCATTGCTCAGGTTGCCAAAGAATAATGCTTTTGTTGAAATCGGAGAAAATTTATAATTTTGGTATTTAAAACGTAAATTTAATAAAAAATGAAGGGTATAACAAAGTTTATTGCAAGGATTAAATACTTCATTCTTTCATCCATCCGATAGTGAATATTTCAACCCAATATCTTGATTGAAAGTTATTTAAACGAGCAATAAAAGAACCTCTGCACTAAGGCTCTGAGCCTTTTTTATATAGCCAGTAGCACTTTCTAGTGTACACGCTAGAATTCTGCAAATTTTCTTCTCAATCGGTTCAGTGGTTTTTGAGGAGATGCGTAACGAACATACAGACAGACACTACTCCATTTTTATGTATTAGCAAGGTAAATTTTTAGTTCAGTTAATTAATAACTATCAAATAACTTTAATTAATCATTTCTTAATGAAGTCATTTTTCTTTTAAGGTGATATTAGCAGGAGTTCTGCCATCCTTAGGAATACTACTTTATTATGACCTTCAAGATAAACAAGTTTCTATGAAGGCTGCCATTAGAACACCTATCTACTTCATTGTTTCTTGGTGTATAGCAGGTTGGTTGCTAACATTTAAACTTGAAGCTGAATCAACTCACACAATGAGCATCTCAGCAATAACAATGAGTTGATGAGATTTAACATTCCACTATATGAACCCAATGAAACTTATAAACCCATTGAAAAATTGTGCAAAACTTAAGAGAAAAGCTATGTCCTATCACTTTCGTAAGAAAAGCAAGAAATAAAAGCGGCGCCATATTCCCAGCGATTTAAGTTTTCACCTTTTTGAATAGGTACCCCAATCACTTTGTTGCACAACTTGGTGACTCGTCCCATGAAAAATATGACAGCGCATGATTTCCTTTCGCGGTTACACAGTCCCTTTCAATCTCGTAAAGTGACAAAGTAGTTATATGGGAAGACATGAATTTCGTTCAAGAGATCTGCCCCAACTACTTCGACTTCTTCGCATTGCCCCAACTTCGACTACCTGAGAATAAAACATGATTGAATTCCGCCATCTTTACATTAAGTTGCAATAAGATGAGGAGGAAAGTATTATTCACGTCGTACATTTGAGCGAATTGGTGATCTCAATTCAGTGAAGAGAGGAAACAGTTATTTTTTGCAAACATAGAAAACATCCGCTGTTAAATTAGCTATTCTAACTATATCAATTAATTACGTATTATTATTGTTGGTATTTTTATATGCATTATCGTGAACCAGCATGCTCTTTCAATCAATTCATTGTATAAATGTATACATATATAAGGCTATAATCATTTCAGTGAACTTACTGTGATTAGGTTCGTAGTCTCTACAGAAAACTACTCGTGATTTGTTGTTTTCGGACAGAGCATTCACTATAGATGTCAGCGCAAGTGAAGTCTCTTTCAGGCCCTCCGCCGATCACCACCCAATTCCAGAATTTTTCCTGTTCGTGTGACATCTAGGCAGACAAGTTGATGAATATAGATTTCTTGAATATATTTACGAAAAAATTACATTAGGGACTAGGGCTTTATGTGCTCCACTACGAACTGACCCCTACTTTTACAGAACATAATATAATCAATGCTTTCATAGCTATAAATTATATTTACAAATGTTAGATCTATAGTCGGTAACATTTGTGAAATATTGCAGTGTTATAAAATGTTTTACTTTTTTCATTCTAACGAAGCTTAATCCCTTTCAAATATGCCTGTATCTAATTTATCACGTTTTTCTTAGATGGAAACTAAGGAATGTTTTCACTGCTCAAATCTTGCGAAGGAAGAAGCATATTTCTCTCTTGTACCTTCGAGAAGTTTAATGCTGAAAGCACAACCAAAGACTACTTAAATGAACCAGTCTCATGAAGGCTGTCATTTATATCACGTGAATTTAATTGCTTATATACGAAAACATAATTTTTGTTGTACACCTATATTTTTTAAGTGAATTAATTACGGATTATTTTCCATTTCTATAAAAAAATAGCACACTACAGTAGTTATGTCGTCGTGAAGTAGCCCCTGAACTTTATAACTATTCAGGCAAAAATAAATTGCCTCGTATGTGCCCCGCAGGGATAATATTCAAGATTAATGTAGTTATAATGAACAGTTAGTGTGACGGCTACGCCGTCTCCGCCGATTCGTGGACGAATATTATAGGATTTTTTGTAGAACCAGATATGCCTAGCACCAGTTTAAGAGAAGAGCTTCGAGAGGCACCGCCGAGGCGGTACCTGATCTTCTTCCGTTCATTCCTATCGCAAGTGCTCTTATCCGATGTTTCATTTAACCCTTTCAAGCCCTGCGATGGGAAATGCTTCCCCGGTCACGAGTATCCGGAGCAGTTCACTCTACCTCTCTGTACGGAACTCTTTCTTGGTGAGAAATCACACTGGCATGGTACCACTAACTTAATTGTCAGTAGTACCATGCACACTGGCATGCTTTTCGTCTGTCTTGGAACCCGAGTTCTCTGGATGCCAGACCCTTTCCTCGGCCGGTGGGCGGAGGTCATCTCGACCCTTCGCTGCAGTGCTAACCCTACCCATGGCATTTGTCCATGCAGTCCATTTTGTCCATGTCCATTTTGTTTACGCAGTGAATTAACAAAATTATTGGTCGAAGGCTCATGTCTTGGAAGACGTGCCGTACGCATTTACAAATTTTAAAGGGAACACTGCGGTAATGATTACATTTGCAAAAACAAAAAGTTCCCTTGCAAAGGATACTCCCATGGGTATTAGAGAATTTCTATATTTTCTATGCTCATTCGATATTCCCTACAACTCGTTTTTAATAACATTAATTCCGTTTATAATTCGTGAGTGTCCATTGAAAAATAAGGAATTCAATTCTGAGTATATTTTCCGAGTATGCAGTAAATAGATTTTTTGTACATCAACTGTGTAACGGGCACATACAGGGGTATTATATGAGTAGAGATTTACAGTTCAGAAGGTATATATTTAATTCAATTTTGTAGAAGTCGGTGCCGGTTTTTAATGTAGAACCTGACTAGGATTTCCAGTACTTCAGAATTGCTCTCGCATGTGGATTCCCACTACGTCACCATGAGGCCCCAATAGAGTCGTCGTCGAGGGAATTACCATGGGAATGCCCAAGGTAAAATAGTCCCTGGATTTTCCTGAAAAAAAAAATGCTTCGTTCTAACTGCTTTGTGAACGGGGCAGTTATCTTGCATGAAAACCTCTTCTTCCCCCCTCACATGGCTTTCTTGGTTCTCAAGGTTGAAAGGGACTATGCAAGTGCGTAAGGAAATGACGCATTGTTATATTTCTCATGGGGCGGGCCTCTATTATTGGAACATGACAGTCAAATCACGCAGTTGAAAGCTTAAATCGTAGCGCGTGTGGCACCGCTCGATTTCTGGCTTTTAATTTGGAAGTGAAACTACTCCAGGGAAATGATTGTTATGGATCACCTTTATTAGCGTTATTATCCAAATATTATAATTATAATCTTGTAATTTCTAATGTTTAATGCCTTTACTTTCAGATTTAATTATAAAATAAATTTAACAGTTTTGAAATATATGGAGTAGTTGGTAATATATAATTCATACAAATTAACTTAAATCATAGAAGAAACTTGGTACGCACCCTTTTTCAAAGAGTAAAAGATGTGAATATAAAGTATGTTTCCAGAACGTATCCTAATAAAATTAACTTTACCGTGATTATGCTTCTACTTGCTTCGCTCGTTTCAACATCCTCGCGATGTCTTCATAATAGAAACTCAAGGGATCAGTGACTACACACACAACTTGAAAACGGCATATGCGAAGCGTTTGGGGTCCATGTCACTTGAGCAATCTTACCGAATTCGAGGTATTTCCAGTTCCCGGCCGGCGCGCGGTAAGACCCCGACGCATGATCGAAAAAAAAACTTATTTACGGCGTCGCAAACGGATTATTAATCTCTCCTCAGACATCTCTTGAAAAGTCTTCAAATAATGCTCTGATACACGTTACATTTTTGGACTCAGCCTAAAAGTTATTTATTTTAGCAACTTAATGTAAAATTTCGTCTGAAAACAGCTTCCGCCTTCTCATGGATAGCCTTAGTTAGCAGCTGATCCCTCGCGTAAAGTTTGCAAATAGTATTAAGTTAACTGTGTAAATGAACTACTTTAAGACTTTGGTAGTTTATAATATTTTTACAACACTTAGTACAGTGAGTCATACGTATCAGTGTGTGTCTAGGCCCGTATCACATGTCTGCTGCATTGCATGCTTCAGGACAAAGCCCATTGCTCAAGACGGGAGAAAAATGTATTTAATATTCAAATATTTTTCATAAACGCAATTATGAATTTCCATGCGAATTTTTATGCGAGTACAGTAAGTCAGATAAGTTTATATTTTAAAAGAAACATTTTCGGGCTATTCTGAGAATGTGTATTTGAGAAACGTTATTTAATATTGTTTTAATTTTTAAAACAAACAAAAAATAGCAAATCGAAGAAAATTAACTTTTATTGATTAAGCCACCTTTGAAAAAGAGTAAGCTTTAACATGAACTATAAATAAATTCTCTTCAACAAGTAGGATAAGAGATACTAGAAATAATACGATTCAAGACACGGATTTTTTATATAATTTAAAAAGTTTTACATATAAATCACATCAAAATGTTTTATTTTTCTCAAAACGGTTTCAGAGTTTGAAATAATGTTCTTTTTACCTTAACACCACTTTTGAGCTGAATCGGAGCCCCTTAGGGACCATCGTCTGTTGAATTGAGATGGAATGACCCATATTTAAAAAGCAATTTTAGATTTTTAGCCGGCATTTTCCGATTTTCGACCACTGTGCATTAGGGGTGATCGTCAATATTTTTTTTTCGATCATGACCATGCAGTGTACATGGTCTTGGTGCACCTCGGCCGTCATATCCGACAAAAGGCTAAATACAGATCCTTTAAAATCAATTGTAAATATATGGCCTAACTCTAAAAAAACCAATGGCATATTATGCACACAGACGTATTTATATTATTTTCAGCAGACTTTGGTCCCAATAGTTTGTGGGTCATCTAGAAAGTAATGCATGTTGACTAAGAAGGTAGCTCTAGGACGAGTCACATATGCCTTGCACTGGAGGTTTCACATCCTCAGTGACAAGCTGGCAAGGATAATTGAATGGCAAGGCAAACTGAAGTTTTTGACCCAGGAGGCATATCCATTCACTTCTCCTTTCTACCTACTGAAAACTTTAATCCAAAAATATTTCTGCAAAGAAGCCATTGACAATGATATATTTCGGAGTAGGGAAAGTTGTGTAAGGAAGGGGTAGTGTAAAAGGGATTTAGGAAGGGAAGGATGAGTAGTCCAGTCAAGAGGGGTTCCGAAAGTAATGGTGATCATTTAGCCATGAAGATATTTTACAGTCCTGAGGGCACAAATAAAATCAAGAATGAGATAATACAACACCATGATGTTGTCTATAGACTGCAGGGCTTTGGAGCCGAGGTCTTGGGGAGTCCGGTTTATTTCGTAGCTCCGGCTCCGGAAAAATATTTTCTGTTTTAAATAACGATTATTATTATTTTAATATTCCGATATTAAAAGATTTTCCTGTGTTTTCATATATAATATAAAACTTGTTCCCTGTGTTAATCAACGGCCATTAGTTTCTGCTAAAATACGCAGTTTCTGATAAAATCTTTAATCTGCTAAAATACAAAGTGAGCGAGTGTAACTGAAAATATAAAATATCTACTACAATAGAAGCCACAAGTGTTACTTGTCCCTTCTCTAATTTTTGTTTTAGCATTTCCTGCTCTTTTAAAAATTCACCAAGTGGCATATTATCTCCTGCTTTGAATTCTGATGGTGACATCATATGGCTCTCTAAGAATTTCACAGAGGCACTCAATATTTTCTGATATTTTTAGAGATGAATAATATGCAGGATATATGGCAGCAACTTGTTCACAGAATGGACGTTAATCAAGAAGTCACTCAATCATGCGAAATGTTGAGCTTCACCGAGTTTCATTATCCAACACTGGAACAACTTTGTTCTGCCTCTTTGCTAAAGAAGTCGTATTTGGCACTCAGTTTTTCACAATAGCTCGAATTTGCTCCAACATTTTTTCTGTGTAGCTTTGCTAAAATTCATCCGGTAGAGTAGCTGTTTATAATGAATGAGTATATCACGCAGTGCAAGAGAAGCAATTTTGGTAAAACCTTTAGAAAAAACAATTGGACAAGGCTATCATGAAGAAAATTAAAACCGAATATATAGGGGTGAATTAGAAAGACTGGGGGATTGTCAGACTAGATATTTTAATTTATTTAAACATAAGGATTGCATTATGATGCTCTCAAGAGAATTGAGATGATTTATTGATAGAAAAGCCCGGACCTGGACTCGGGGCTTTAAGAACCCCTAAATGTTGGCGCTATTACCCTATAGTTCATTTGCTTTCCCTCGTGGTTCACGCTCTCGCAATGCTCCCAGCAGGGTAAAGTTCACGCATTCAAGGATTTTGGACGAAATTTATTCTTCAGGCTCTATAGAGAAAGTAAGGAGTTAAAGTCATTTGAGAAAATATCAAGCAAATATAGAAGTTAGGGTAATCACTCTGGCGTTTTTTTCATGTAAAGGTGAAGACAACATTATGACATTATCAAAAGTACTGCTGAGTAATTTAAAAATCCTCAGAACACGAAATGTTAACAAGAATAAAGTGTACTTTTTTGTAGTGAGACACAGATACCCTATGGTAGATTAGGTTAATTAAAAATCGGTGGTCGGAAAATTATACAATTTCGAGCTCCAGCAAAAATTTGGAGCTCCGGTTAATTCTAGCTCTGGCTCCAGCTCCAAAGCCCTGTCATAGAGGGATACTTCCAGCAATAGACCCACAACCAGTCGCTACCCATCCACTCTTTTCAGGGACCTGGTATCTTCATTTCAAAATGGGTCTTCTATGCAATTTTTAAGTAGAGTAACTAGACCATTGGGATATATCTTATAGGAATATTTCGTAATTTTTTTATAAATTTTATGAAGCATGCGTGAATAATTTTCAATGCTTGTAATTCAAATGGTTTCCTGTCCATAGATTCCTGGAGTCAAACTGCATATACAACCACCAGCTTCAAGAAGATAGCAGTTACTGCATCAATTGTTACAGCAGTAAGCATTATCATAAATTTTACATTCCATGACACTTTAGAGTCTGTAGGATCTCAGTATTTATTAGGGATAATGGCAGGTAAATTTTAAAAGCTATAGAACATTTTAGCGTTACTTAATGTATTACTAAAATTATTAATTTTCAAACTACTCTCTTTGGTAGGTGTTGGAGTGAGATTATTGATGACTACATCTGAAAATACTTTTTCTGAATACTTTTCCACAAAATCTACCTGGGCAGTAGGATTCCATTTCTTGATTACTCACTCTCTGGGATTCATCTTGGTTCCTTTTTTAGTAGCCTATGCTGCTGAAACGGAAGGCATCCATTATGCAATTCTCATGCTTGGTGTAATGGAACTACAGACTCTTCCAGCAGTTATTCTTCTAAGAAAGCCCAAAGATGTACATTCAAGTAATAGACTTTACTTGACCAATCAACCAGCATATGCCCTGCTTCATGTAGGTAATAGAAAAACGTATTATATGTATATGCAAGTGCATTAGTAAGATCAACATGGTTGGGTTGTGACTATATTTAAGTAGCTTAATTTAAGAACCTTATATAAAATCTCATTGGTTTAAGCTGGATATATTATGTATACTTAAAACATAACAGCCTTTATAACATCAGGAAGATTTTCCCTAGAAGTATGGGAAGATTTTCCCAAGGAGATCAAGGGTAGAATGCCTCATGCCAATTATGAGGCATTTTAAAGCGAGAAACTTTGAAGTAATGAAGGATGTTCAAAGAAGAATTAAGAGTATGTGCACATAACAAATGTCAACGCTGATGATGATTTAGTAAAATTTTAAAGATTTAGAAAAATGAAATAAGTTAGTGTGGATAAAGAATCTTTAAGTACATGATTTATAATATGTATCCTAAAATGAGTACATCTAGCAATTAGCACATATTAAGTACAAGAATGCATGGTGTTTCAGTGTCCCTTGGTAAAACTTGCTTTTGGACCTTAGCCTAGCCAACATGCTCATAGTCATGTTGGCTAGGCCTTTATTTTAGGGTACATTGCTCCATTGCAGAATGTACATACATACGTATGATTGTATAATCATGAAGAGAAATAATTTTAGCACTAACTTCAGGCTTTACTGTGTGGAACCTCTCCATATCGGAAATAAAAATACGCTTCGTAATGGTCCACAAAATTGATTCATTTCTTACGACCCGGGTATCATCACAAAGTGACATCTTCAGGTCCTGATCTTCCTGAAGATGTCACTACGTATTGAAACCCGGGTCGCAAGAATAAATCAATTTAGTGGACCATTACGAAGCGAAATATTTATTTCCGAGAAATAATTTTTATAATTAAGTTCATTTATCTTCAGAGGTATGTTACAGTGCTTTCAAATTATTTAATATTAAAAGTAGCAGCTGGTAAAATTACCTTTTTCTTTATTTTTCAATTAAATCTTCTTGGAATATCTCTCCGGGTGTACAAATACTTTATGATGGATTCAATCTATGATTTTTGTGAAGAGTGAGACCCAGTAGAGTCACTATATCCTCCATCCCCAAATCCTCAACCGCCATCCAAACAGAGAAACCGTTACGCTCCAGTAAGTCTCGAGCGTTGTCATTGGTAATCAGGGTCCGTAATCGTTGCCGTGTTGCAATTCAGTGTGACAGTTGCCATTTCTTTTTTCTAATTGCTTTCTAAAAATTAAAAATTAGTGAAGGAAATACAGCATAAGTGATGAGAATGTGTGAAGTACAAAATATCAAGGAAAAACAAATTTTTGACTAAATTAAAAAAATAGCAAAAATAATAGCTGTAATCCCTAAAATTTATAATTAAATTTGGAGATCATTGATTGTCCTTTGGGCTACCATGGGACCAAAATATACAGTTCTCTTCAAAAGTTTTAGGACGCAATGAAGGTAGCAACTTATCATCATCATCATTGGTGCATCTGTCCGCAGACAGGTTTCAACGGTAGCGTTGTCTCCACAACATTCTGTCCTGGGGCTCTCTCTTCATCTCTGCATAACTCCTTCCATCTTTTATATCCCTCAGCATTCCGTGCCTCCTCCTTCCTCTTCTTCTCTTCCCTTCTATTTTCCCTTCTATTATTATTTTCTGTAGGACAAAATATGTCCTATCCATTTTGCCTTTCTCTTTTTAATATTTCTCAGTATACTTCTTTCTTCTCCAATCCTCTTTAGCACTTCTTCATTCGTGATCTTATCTTTCCATCCAATCTTCTCCATTCTTTGCCATAGCCACATGTCAAAGCTTTCTAAGTACTTTTCTTCTCTCTTCTTCAACGTCCACGTTTCGCATCCATACAACACAATGCTCCATATAAATCATTTTGCAAATCTTTTCCTAATATCCATCTTGATGTTCCTTGCTGTCACCAGTACCTTAATCTTGCTGAATGCTACTTATTGCATTTCCATTATGCAACTTATGGCATAATGGATATTGAGTTTCACTCACTGAATTTCTTCTTCTGAAAGTTTTTTTGTTATATTCCGCGAACCATTTATTTGTTTGTAATTATGTACATACATTAAATACTTTTTTATTTCAAATAAAAACGTGAGAATGAGAAGCTATCCATTACAACCAAATCACTGTGATAACTGTGATAACTTCACACACATTACCTTACTTGGTTCCAATACATCTCTCTTGACTGGTTTGTCGTCGCATAGGTATCTTGTTCTGTCTCTGGGCATCTTCTTTATGCATCTCCTACACCGATGTGCCTCAAAGAGTGTTTTATCCAGAGCCATATTTTTATAAATGAGGTCCGTAAGAGCAAAATATTTGTCATAAAACTAATTACGAATCCTCATTTATGATTAGCGAGCAGTTATTTACCCAGTAGGTCTACCCCGTGAGAGATAATGAATATCTAATGCCAAGAAATTCTAAATTCCAGTGATGCCTTTTTAATTCTCTATACCTCATGCAATATTTCAGGTAATAATTTCTCTGTACTTAACTGAATTTCAGAAAATAGTCGAATCTCTTTCTGTCCACCGCTAGGTAGGAAAAACCTGATATCGATTATAGATAGAACTCACGTGTGAGATCCTAAAAGTAGCATTAAATATTTAATGCCGTCAATTTGAGCACAATAGACAGCTCGTGCGATTGTTCAAAAAGAATATACAGAAATTTACATTTGACATGGAAAAATCTGAGCAAGTCATTGAATTGTAAAGCTTGGACCCAGTGGAAACGTAGTGACTTGCAAGAACTTTCCTAAGTGCTCAGATTCAAATAGCTTTGTGTTTTGGTTTTAGCCGCTGAATGGCTGGTAGAGTAGATGACTGCAAATTAACTGTCATGGTTTCACGAATATTCGTGGTTCAAAACGGTTCTATGCGTATTTCAAAATAGTTATTAGAATTTACACTCATAAAAAAATAATAAAAGTAATAATAGCGTAAAATTGAGGATGTGAATAGAGGTGATGGGCAGGAACGAGGTCCCCCGTGCTGGCCTGTCTGAGGGTTTGTCGGGACAGCGCCAAGGGATGTTCCCTCGTATCCCTTGCTTTTCCACACTGAGCACAGTGTGAGGGTCCTGCCACGAAGGTAAATATTTTACAAAAGGGTTCTAGGGCTCCCCTCAGAGGACCCGGGGGTCTAATCCCGAAATGCCGTCACAATTATCGCATGCAAAAATACTAATTTTATTGCATAGTTTTTGTCAATTCAGCATTCTTGAGTATGCTCGCAGGGGTCGGGAGTTTCAACGTCGGTGCGGTGGTTCGAAAACTCCGCCCGGCGGTGTGATGCCGTCTTCCCGTTCGTAATAGACCCCCATATCTTGTCCAAATGTGATATGTAATGATATATTATAAAGTATTGAGTTTTTGTGTGGCATGCGATACTTCTACCAAATCATATGACGCTTTGCTATTTCCGTGTACGATTATTGTCACGGATTATCGAGAATTGATCCCCTGATGTATGGCGCCGCTTTAATGGGATGGGTGCTTAGTGCCCAAACATTTTTTCTACGCTAACTTTACACAATGTACTTTATTTCAGCAGAATGAAATAAATGACAACGATGAGAAACCAGAAGAAGTAGAAACGTCGTATCGTTTATGACACATTGCATTTATTTCTTATTTACGGAATCTCGAGTCCATTTGATAAATTATTGTTCATTATGCTACCCTACATGTATTTAAATATGCATGATCCAATTTATGCTTATTATATTTTTATTCTCTTCATTCAATTAACACTGTTTAAGACATGGTCATTGAAGAAGATAGTGATATTATCTTGTAATAACATCAATCCTTTAATTCTAACAAACTTATGTATTTGTATATAACCAGAACCATGTTGTTCACACAAACTTTACACAATGAACTTCATTTCAGCAGAATGTGATTGATGACAGCGATGAGCAAACTGAAGAAGCAGAATCTAGTCTGTCACAGCCTCATTATGGAACCATTACCTCGCTTCAACACATTGATGAAGAAATTAGCCCTGGTAATGAGTTACAACGAATAGGTGTTTCTCCTGGGAGAAGTATGGATGCAACTGATGGGAAAGCAGTTCCTCTCTTCACAGACGTTGAGTTAGTGGCAGGGACATATGAAGGGGAAGTGGCTTACTCCTTTGAGGACACAACAAATAGTGAATCTCCCAGATATGACAGATCAGAGCTCTTTTTTCGGGCCGTAGCCAGGAGAAGAAAAAATGAACAAAGCTATGAGCGTAGATGTTGCACATTTAGCATGACACCTTCACTAAATAGAGAATTTCACCCATGTAAGCATCCTGCCATGTATTTGGGACTCATCTCAATGATAGCTCAGAAAGCAATCGTAATTACAACTTGGATCTTGTTGCCATCGCTAATTGGTGGATTTCCTCATTTTCGTATCCACAACTATGATTTTGAGTTTTCTTCAAAAATAGGTGCTACGTTTGTCTTTATGGTCATTGGAATAACATCTTCTCCAGTTATTTTAATTCCCTTCACATTTAGCTCCGTTTCATATGCTGGACGTATGTTAACCCATGGAATATGCACAGCATTAGCAGCAGTATTTTCTTATGGTAAGTCAAGTTTAACATAAACCTGGCTGGAAGCCACAACTTTCCTCAGGGATGATTCAATTATAACATAATGGGCTATAATATTCGACTGATGAATTTTGCATGCATCTATGTATGGTGGAAAAATTCACTTTCACTAATGGCATTCACTTTCATATAATAATAAGCATTATTTTTTAAACGTATTTATAAATTCTCATTTTGTACCACCTTCATGTTATTGATGGGTAAATTATCCCTACAAGGCCTTTGGTGTTTCACCTTAGTTTAAATTACGGCGGACAAAAAGCAATTGACTATCATAATGCCATATGTATCTTTGGATTAGGGCTTCTCGGGTTTCCAGCCGGGTGAGATGGTCCATTGTCTTCTACGTTATGAGGGCCGTCATGGCCCTAGTCATCAGCATCCCTGATGACGAGGGTCGTGCCGGACCTCGAAACGTTGGAGACAATGGACCATCTCACACGGCTGGAAACCCGAAAAGTCCTAATCTAACAGATTTATCTTCCATGGTGTATCTTTTCCGGCCAAACTGCCAACCAAAATGTGGTGGACCAACTTGCAACTTAGTTTACTAGCCAATTTGTATAAAATGAGCTATAAATACGATCCCAACTTTCTAATCATGTTTCCAGATGAATTAAAATTACGTATCAGTAAAAAATAAATTATGTACGTGACAATGACCGCCATGTGATAACTTTTTAAATTTGATGAATTTTTGTACCTTTATTTATTGTCCAATTTTGTGTCCACTTTTATGCCGTGCTGATTGCGTAGCTGATTAGGTGTTATTTTTTATCATTCATTTTATTCATCAGAGTATTTAATATTCACCATGGGATAGTTTTTTGTACTATTTGGGAAAATCTGTCTGCAAAACAATAGTTTTACTTGATCAGATTAGTACTTTATCTATCCTTTGTCCTTATCCTTACTTCTCCTCTCTTGTATGGTCAGTCATTTTATGATACAACTACGAATAATGCTTATATATAAATAGCTATATGTATTCACAAACTTTTGTTTCCGTGCACTTGTTTAAATCACTTAACCTGGACTTCAGTTGGGTTAAGAGTTTGCATAAACCACTGTGATGGTAACACATATAAGGTAAAAATTAAATAAAAAGGTATTTACACATATAAGGTAAAAGCAAATAAAAAATGCTAACCTCAATTTCCATGGCCTTGGGCCTATGTTTGCAACCAAGAGTTTAAATGTTCTCAAAACATAATATTAAGAGTTTCTATGTATAATTTATACTATTCTCACTATATTCAGGAATTGGAAAAAGATTACCAGAACTTCACATCATTGCTCTCATCTTCTTTGGACTGTGTAATGGCTTGTCTGCCGGAACACTCGAGCCAACTTTCAAAGAGATACTCCTGCGAAATTATCGTTTTGAAGGACACAAAAGCTCACGGGAAGAGTGGGGTAAAATCCGTGGATTAGCAAACACTGTTGTTGGACTAATTATTCTGCTGACATCAATTGCAATTGGTATGTGAATTTTAAATCTGCATTTCTAATTCAATTCTTCTAGTTTCTAGGTTAACCCTCTTAATAAATGTCTCTCTTCGTGTCAAATTTCATTGCGTATGAATGAGCTAAAGGTAGATGAAAACATTTTAGTGCTGCTGTGAAGTTCTATAGTTTAGTTCCTTGTGTAGGCTTCCGCGGGTTGATGAGTATGAAGATACACTTCTTCCGGGTATTACACCGCGTAGGTCAATTGTTCTGGGACGACAGTTTCGCCGGCGTTGCAGTCGGCTTCTTCAGGTCAGTGAAGTGTGGATGCAGTATGTTGGCCACCTTATACATCTTATACATCTTATCCGTAGGGGTTAGGTCACTTGATTTGGCTGTTGCTGTTTTTCTTTTTCCCGCGCAAAACGCGTTTCCAGGCATTCGCGAGGGAATAGCCATCTTCCCTATTGAAATTGTCTTCATTCTTGCTTATTTCGATGGCCTCCCGTATAAGACAATTTCAATAGGGAAGATGGCTATTCCGTCGCGAATGCCTGGAAACGCGTTTTGCGCGGGAAAAAGAAAAACAGCAACAGCCAATCACGAGTGACCTAACCCCTACGGATAAGATATATAAGGCGGCCAACATACTGCATCCACACTTCACTGACCTGAAGAAGCCGACTGCAACGCCGGCGAAACTGTCGTCCCAAAACAATGGACCTACGCGGTGTAATACCCGGAAGAAGTGTATCTTCTATAGTTTAGCTTTGAGGTATCCATTTAACTGAGCTTTCTGTGTAGTATTAGTGTATATCGTGTACGTCTTCCTCAAAAGTTCCTAGTGCAGACCTGCTCAGCAGGTTGGGGAAGTAGAAGTGGAGCGGGTAAAGGGAAATATCGAGGGGAAGAGATGGAGGCAAGGAGAGAGAATAAGGCAGGGAAGCCAAACAACTTCGCAAAAATGGAACAAGGCACACATAAGCGAGGCTGTCGTTAAAATCACACATCACTATGACTTTATCAGGGACATTATCTTGAGGTCCAATTGTGAGGGCGACGGCCTGTCATGATTGGATCACTGGTTCCCGATCAGTTAAGCATCTTTGGGCTCTGCTTGAATTTGGAGGGGTGATCCTGCCATTTGTCAGAGTGCTGTTGCCCCTGTCTTGTGTGTGCGAAATGACCTTAGCCGCCGAAGCACGTTAAACCAAGTACTGCTAAAGAAAGAAGAAACTTCAAATAGTATTTATCCACATTGTTTTATTGATACGATCGACCCAGGTTTCAACGGATAACCGTTATTTTCAAGGTTGAAAATGACTGTTATCCGTTAAAACCTGGGTCGGTCGTGTATTTCCTTTCCTTTCAATAAAACCTTTCAATAAAACAGTGAAAATAAATACTATTTGAAGTTTCTTCTTTCTTTAATTATGAAATATTTCCACAAGTTCAAGCCTGAAACTATTTGTTTAACAAGTAGTGCTACTACTCTAATTGTGAAACAAATCGAAATGGGAAATGCAGGTAGTGGTGAGTCATCCCACTTCTTGAAGTGCTTGTATCGGCAGCAATTAGGAAGGTTTTCTAAACTTCCACACTAAAAAACAATCCTGTTTCACAGGATTTTGAAAGTTTCATAGCCCATGTCCCATCATTATCTACCACAAAGCACCAGGAATTTTGGTGATAGCTATACTCTGGTGTTTTAACTAGATATAATTTTTGTCCCTCCATTCATGAGTGATTTTCTGTTATTACTTCCGTAGTTATTTAGTATTTCCGGTTTATTTTCCATAGTCAAATAAGGAGAGTCCTAAATAATCAATTCCTAAATCTACTATAAAGCATTATAAAAGCCAGAAAAAAGGTTTTTACACCGTAATGAATCTTCTTTGACAATTGAGAAACTTTTTAAGCATATGAATGAAACTTTTTAGTTGATGGAAAAAGTTTTTAGCGTGATAAGGAGGTGCTATTGAAACCATAATAAATTGAACCATGAAGTGGGCATATATACCTTTTCAAAATGATTTTCCCTCGTTAAATAAATTCCTTTAAAAATTGAATAATGTGTGAAAAACGGATTGATAGTTCTATTGTGTGATGAAATGCATATTGGAATTAGTGGAATATTGAATCAAGGCATCATGGAACAGTTATCAAATGTAATGAAGCAGGCTGTCTGCAATTATCCAGGTACTAAAGTTCTACTTCCTAACAACTAAACTACTACTTTCAACATTTCAACTTCTAATAGTCATTTTCAGTTATAGTCTGTTGCTGATAAATACATTTTTGTGAATTGAAAACAACCAACTGGTCACATTTTAAAAAACTTATATTGACTTTAAGCAGCCAAATTAAGCCTTTGCCGAGTGGCCAAATAATAGACGAGTGAGTCAAATAGTTATAATATGAGAAGACCTCATATTATAGACTTAGACAACCTGTCATGTACACTCAACTAGAATATTGAAATCTAGAATATTATGAAGTTGATGTTATTTTATGCCAAAATGTCCTCAGTAATTCTTTATTTTGCATCGCTGAGTTAAAAGAGCATTAAGTTAAGCCAATTTTTTTTTCAAGCTCTCACGTTTTTTATTTTAACGGGTGAATTATTTTATTCAACAGATGTTATGTTCACAGACTGGGACACTATAGACTGGCCTTTGATTTTCTACATGACAGCTACTCTACAAATGTTTGCTGGACTTGTATGGATTGTGACACCCTGCCTGCAGTCCCATTTTACTTAGTGCTCAAATATGACCACTCAAGATTTGAATGGAGGACAGCGAAGAAATATGTCAACATTTGACATAAGTTTATTTTATCAGTTAGCAGTTCCAGGCAATAAAATTTCGTTTACTATACGTTAAATTCATTTCTTTAAAGTTTTTGTATGTGCTTTTATTTCAGAAAACAAGTGATCTTGAATTCAAAAAAACCTTGAAACACAAAAGGCTTTTGGGTATGACAAATTAATTGCTTGTTTCACTGCATTATATTAAATGTTTTTGCCGTGCAATACTTTAACTGGACTGTGGTACCCATTTAAAGAGGCGATGGTCATTATAATATGCAAAAACTAAAAGTATGCGTAATATCATTATTGAATGCCCTAAGTAGTATCATAGATGTATCAGCATTTTACCCCGAATTATTATTTATGTAGGAGGAGAAAAAAGCATTTTTCTGTTCAAGTTTTTACATTTAAATCATGAACTACGCAGTTAACCCCAATGATTAGTCCCTGACCAGGGCAGATTGTCTTCAGGATATTTTATTACACTTTGAAATAGTAGCTCGGTAGCAGGAATTTGGTCCAAGAGAACATCAACTCTATTTATTTAATCTTACCTGCTGCCACATCTTGATTTTTATTTCCCTCTATCCTTCTATTACTATAGCGTAATATCACAAAGTAACCCAAGCTCCATAATTTACGTCGTCAATTTCACTCTCTCAATTTTAAGTCACGTGAAGTACTGATCTATAGATGAGATATTGAACTAAAATTTACACTGTAAACATATTGAGTTTTTCCGTCGGTTTATTATCAACAGATTATGTTAGTCATAATAAAAGCTGAAATATCTCAATGTCTATGCCATTTGTAATTATTACTTGAAAAATAAATAAATAATGATTTTATCTTTATGATAATGAGTTTAATCCTTCGAGAGTTGAGTTTGACCATGACTTAATAATGTCGTTTTTAGAGATCCGCACTGCAATTTGCTCGTATTTTTTTATGGTTAGACTTCTTTATTTCATCATTAAAAATGAACACATCATCCATTTTTTTTAGAAAAAATGTAAAACTGAATACAACGTAAAACAGAAAATTAAAAACTCGTGGAATTTGAAATTCATACGCCTTCTTTCCTACTTTATATATGATTACATAGTTTTGGATTTTTCGAAAATCAAAACTGCATGTTAAATGAACCGCTCAGAAATATTCTCGTATTTTTCTTTTTGGTTAGATTTATTTTTTTTATTAAATATTAACACATTCCATTTAAAAAAAATTAAAACTGAATACAGCGTATATGGTGAGGTTAAATAATTGGCACAGTGGTTTCAGGGATGTTTGGAATCTTTATTCCAAAAAAACACTCGCATACAGAACACCGTACAACATAACTCGTAGCGAACTTCGTAATACTTAACATAAGTGACTTGTCTCACACTAACTCGCTATCACCGCCTTCAAATAGTGACTTACAACGACTAGTATCGACTGGAACACATTCACACACAGAGTCCAATGCAGGCCTTTGGCCTTGCCACATACATGGCATATTGACAGTCCCTTATTTACGCCATTTTCCACCAGTGGTGTGTATAAGAAATTGCTAATCCAATTATCCTATAACAACACCCCTCAATTTCTCATACAACCTATGTTTCTTCTACGCTTGTTAAACACTTCTGCTGATAAACCTTTTGTCAGCACACCCGCCTTCTGGTCAGAAGAAGGTCCATATTTAAAAGAGAGAACTTAAGAATTGTGCAAATCTCTTACAAAATTGTATTTTACATCAATATGTTTCGTACGTTTCCTTTTCCAGTTTTCTACTATTTGAATACATCATTGCTTGTCTTGAAATACAGTGATGGCAGCTTTCATATCAACATTTATCTCAGATATTCACATTTTAACCCGTAATACTTCAGTCACAGCTGCCTCTAAAGCGACGTACTCCGCTTCAGTAGAAGACAAAGTTACTGTGCTTTGTTTCTTTGTGTTCCATACCACTAAATCACCATACATTTTCAAAAAATAACCTGATGTTGATTTTGTATCCAGACAATTTGCAAAAGCTGCATCAGCATAGCGCAACAAAGGTGTACTTGAATTACCTTCATATCTTAAACCAAAATCAAATATACCTCAAGATTATTTTCAAGCCTCGATAAAAGAACCGAAGGGAAAATTTTCAATTAAAGAACCGAAGGGTCCTTTCTTGAACAGGGGAAAATATTTCAGACAATTTTTTTTCTAACAAAAGGAACTTTATTTATTTTCCGTGTTAATAATTCGCCGTCCTGAGCCGTAAAAGTAAAAAGAAAATTGAATATTTCGACCAAGCCCTCATTTTTTGTTAACTAAAAACGCGTTAAAATTAGATAAGATTAATTAAATGGACATTTCCTGAGAGGCATCTGCATAGAATACCTACGTAAGTGAAACATTAACTGTTTGTCATTTCGCACCTGACACTTGACACAGTTTCCGGGTTAACATGATAGAGTTGGCAACCTGTTTATCTCTCATTTCACGAGTTCTTGAGTGCAACACCGTCAGAAAATCTAACATCCCTCCTCCCCCATAGATGGTCACCAAAATAACCGAAATACTGGTATTGGAGTTAACTTCCTTTTGCGTTTCATTGCCTGTAAGAGAAAATTTTAAATAATAAAATGAATGCTTAAGATTCTAAACTTTCACCCTCAAATACCTATTTGATAGTGGCGGTTGACGTCAGGTTTCCAAGGAATAGGAAGGCATGCTGATGTGTCAATTGATGAGGCATGCCTAATGGCTGTAGGGAGTTGACAGTTCCTTGATACAAATTTGCCAGTGGTCCTTTTCCCTTCACATGGACGCCAGCCATATTTGGGGCTGAATTAAAAAATTTTTAATTTTGTTAATAAAAATGAGTGGCAACCTGTAAAAACTGTACAAGGATCAAGCATTTCTGGTTTTCTACATCTACATCTACATACTACCCCGGAAGCCGCCTCAATAGGCGTGTGGTGGGGGGTGTTAGGACACCAGCCGTTTACATATAAAAAGGAAACGCTCTAATGAAATTACGCCTATCATTTATTAAAGTCACTTATTGTTAGAGGGAAAAACGAATTCCTATACCTATCCGTTCGGCAAAATATCTCTCTTAATTTATCGTTTCTGTCGGACTTGGAAATATAGTGGGGTTATAATATGATGTTCTCCGTGTCGCTCTGAAAGATATCTATTCTTAATTGCTCAAGTAATCTAAGCCTAGCGCGCAGCCTCCGAGTTTCTAGCGGCTCCCAACTTAATTCGTTTAACATCTGTGTAACGCTGTCTGTTTTGTAAACATAAGAGGTCTAGAACAGAATCAATGGGCATTTTTCCATTGTAGGTAGGGCTCTTATTTTGACATTATAAATGGAAACCATATAAAATGTTGACTTTGAATATTTTATTGCAGACCTTTGTAAACAGTTTATATCCCTCTAACCTCATTATGTTTCAATAAAATCATCTTTAATATCTAGCAGTACTGCGACCCACTAACTAATGATCAAGAATTATTTCTCCCAGATTTGCATGTCATTCCTTCATTTATGATGCTTTGATATGGTTCTATGCGTCTGCTTATTGTCAAAACGCTGAAGACAGCTAGGAGTCATATTTTTACGTCAAATATAAATGCATCCAACTAAATTTTTGGTTTAAAAAATTGCATAACTAATTATGAAAATTAAAATGTGATCCTCTACGACGCTAAATGAGTTCGTTAGCATAATATTACCATTAAAATAATTTTAAATAAAAAAACCGTGAATTGGCGTCCTGCGGTACTAGACGGTGGGTGGAATACTTTGGTACCCTTAAAGCTGAGTTTACAACCATTGCGATGAAGATATGTTATCTCCGCACATAACTTAATATTTTTATTTGTAGTAGAATGTTTTTATGAAATTCTATTGTGACAATGGGAATCTTTAAAAAAAATATTGATAATTATGTAAAAATATGACCCAATATGAGATGTCAAATCTAGATAAGAGGGCAGGAAATGTAGTATTTTCTTTATGTAAGGGGGAAATACATTAATTTTAATAACGCATTCCTTGGCAATGGCTGATAGGTTAATGTGCAAATGAAGGTAATCATGTAGATTTTCATTGCCGTGGGGAAATTCTTATGGACGTGTCATTCTAATTTTTCCAACATATAAGGGAACCATACTCCAAAGAACGGAATATTGCTGTCGGAATTTTTTAAATATCCAATAGCGGAGTTTTTTTGAACAGTTGAAAACCGTTTAATGTTATCGTTTCACTTTAGTTTTTTTCAACAGTGAGTATAAATTTATTTGCCTCGTCAAGTCAATCGTCTTCCTGTCACTGTTAAAGTCACATGACTGCCTGTAATAGAACATATTTAATAAACTAGTTACTGAAATTCAACCAGTACCATATGGTACTATAGTACATTGGATTATTGGACTCATTAAAGTACACAATCGGCTATATCGAATGGGATAGTTATGCACTGTAAATAGGCAGAAAACACTATCGTAAATTGTAGCATGGGCGTGGTACTGTAATGCTTTTTCTGTAAAAATGCAGCATGGAAATTATTCCCAAAAAAGCACTGTAGTAATCATCACATTTATGGACAAACTATTAGAGGGTGCCCGTTGAAATTCAACGGGAAGAATAAAAAATTATAAATGTTTCCGAAGGTAAAACGAATCCCCATGAATTTACGTGCAAATTGCAAATACCATTAAGCATGCCATAAACAACTCATTAACCGCCCATGGAGAGGATGAGGTGAAATACACACCTTAATTAAGACATAATAAGAAGCCCGTGCACAGAATCAAACCTTTTCTTATGAGAGTAAATGTAATTGTGTAAAAAAAATCCCTTTAAATTATTGTTCACGGTTATAACAATTTTCACTCGTCTGTGATATCACATGCTTCCTCTCTTTCTTGCAGTTAAGTCGTTGGAAGTTAAGTTTTGTGTATTTTTATTCATATGGTCATCACAATTTCCTTAAAAAATAATGCGTGAGAAATATAGATAAGTATATTTAAAAAATTGTTCACATTTGTTGCTACAACAGTATTAAGTATGTGTACCTAGTTATTTATTTATTCACTAATAAGATTTTCGTTTACCCGGCATGTTCCCTAGTTTCTAAAGGGAAAACAACAATAGAAAGGTAAATAAAAAGTTGCTAACGAACACAAAGAAATCACAAAAGAAATAAAAAAACCCGAATTTCAAAGTTTGGATTAAAGTGAAAACAACAAAAGAAAATTAAATCATAATCTGCTAACGCACACAAAGAAATCACAAAACAAACAACAAAGACCGAATTTCAAAGTTTGTTAAAGAGAAAAAATGAAATCTTAAAAATATTCCAAATTCCAAAGTTTGGCAAAGAGAAAAAACGAAATCTAACAATAATTCCAAATCGCAAAGCAAACATCAAAAACAAAGCAAAGAAAACAAATAGCGATAGAAAGAGATCGTGAATAATTTTTCTTGTAGTATTTGATCGGCGAAATCAAATCTAATACCAACAATTAGGTTTATTTAAAAAAGATCTTAACACCGCGTTTTATAAACTGCATTCACCGAAACGGCATTGTAAGCATACATTATATAAGCATGTAAATATGCATTGAACTTATCGATTGCCCACCTAAGCAAGTCTGATGATCCAGTTTAACAGTGATACAATGTACTCAACTGTGGCCGAAGAATTTCGTAAAAATTACTTGAAAGTTTATATTGTTAAATGCATTTATAATGACCCAAGATTACCGCTTTAGCCACCATGAAGTCTGTTATGTTCTCAGCTTTGACTATTATGTGATGTCTTCTCCCCTCAGCTCCTTCTCCTTCCCCGCTCCTTGACGATAGGCTTCGTGCAGGCGGCTAGGGCTGCCCGCAAGTTTCGCTTCCAGAGTACTTTGCTGCGACTTATTGCGAAATTTGTAGTTTGATTTCCTCTCTCGTCCCTCTTTCCCACCACGTGTCCCCATCCTTCCCTTGTTGCCCGTTCCCTCCCACAGCCCTAATCTGACCTTCAAGTTGATCGTCCATCAGCCGAAATCGCCCCCATTTCCTTACGCATCTCAGCTGCTCTGCTAATGCGCCAAAGAGCTTCTTCGAACTCGCTCCAGCTGCGTTCGCGTGGACGGAAAACGACCCCGAAAGAGGAGCGCGTAAGACGTGAAAATGCGGAAAACGAACGAGCGTATATGTGGGAGGGGTTCAAATGGTCACAGAACGGCGGAAATCTGAAAGTAAACATGGTGGGTGTGCTCATTCTCATCCAGATGCATTTGCTCTGACTCACAACAGCAGCTGATTTTGAAGTGATATCATTAAAAAAATATATAGAAGTTATTCAATAAATATATCATCATTTGTATAAAATAAGTTATGCCATTAGAGAAATTGTATACATGCCACAATCACACAACCAATGGTATCACTCATAATTACCTACCTAATACTAAAAAATTTATGAGATTGAAAATCTTAATTCGAGGCATGATCGCCAAGATATTTTGCTTACACTTAAATGTTTCGGTTTAGTAAAAATACACCAAATTTAATTAGTCAATTTATATGCACCAAGAAATTTTTTCATGAAAAATTTGTATTTCCATTGGGAGAATAGCATCTTTTTTAATTTTTAGATACTTTGGGCACTATAAATTTGACGTTTTGAATCGAATTATTATAAAGATATGATTAAGCCTTGTATTATGTTACAGCATCACACGTTAGAACAATCTTTGAATAATTTATTGATATACGTCGGAGTGAATTTACTCAATGTGGTTATACATCTACACAATACCCTGCAAGCCGTCGCATCAGCGTGTGGCAGGGGGTGATAGGACACCAGCCGTGTAAAGGTGTGAAGGAGAATGTAATAGGGAGGTGAAATGGTGAAGTGTATTTCGGCAGTGTTTTCAGTGGATATCAGTTTTTATTATGGTCACTTATTGTGCGTGGGAAGAACGAATTTTCGTACCAATCTGTTCGGCCATGTATTTCTCTTATTTTATCTTTTCTGTCGGACCTAAAGATTTAGTGCGGCGTCAAAATGATATTCTCTGTATCATAATGATACACACCTGTTCTGAATTTCTCAAGCAATCTAAGCCTAGCGTTTAGCCTCTGAGTCTCCAGTGTCTCCCAAACAAATCCCTCTAATAGCTGTGAAACACTCTCGTAGCAGTTTTTAACAAAGCGCGCAGCTTTCCCAAGCATTATATTTACTTTTCGAAACAAATCCTCAGTCCAGGGTCCCAAATGCTCGTGGCTTATACGCGGTGTGGTCTAACCAGAGCGAAGTAGCACCTCCCTTTCACTTTTTTATCTTAGTACATACCTTCCTACTTTACGCTTGATAAATCCTTGTTTCTTTAAGGCTGTTCCGCATATGTTTAATGTGTGTGTTCTCCAAGATAGGTTTGAGGTTAAGGTAATTCCCAGATATTTTATTCCACTTACAGTGTAGACTTGGCGTTTGTGTATTGACTTCCGTAATAAGTGTACTGCAGTGCATTTACTATGATTAAGTTCAGGACTCCACTCCTGGAACCACGAGCTAACGTTTTATCCGCATTGATGACGAATCCAGGGTAATATTTTTGGGAACGATTGCCGGCTATGTTCTTGGGAGAATGTTATTTGGTCCTCATTCTTGTGGTCACATGTTCTCCGTATTCCCTAAAATCGCAAAATCTATGATAATTCCACAAGTCTTATTAGATCAGAGAGCAGAGGTGGACCCCGGGTGAATCCCAGGACCTTGCCCGAGTGCAATAGAAGGAGCGAAGCCTAGAAGGAAAATGGAAGAAAGGGAAAGAATGCAGAGGAAACGATTTCTTATGCGACGCCGGATTGCACTCAAATCCTATCAGAGCTAATACCGTCAGTGACTACTTTTTTACTGCGATCACTTAGAAATTCACGTATCCAATTCACTATTTTTTTTTATTTTAACCCGCGTGATTGTAATTTAAATATAAACTTTTTGTGAAGAACCTTGTCGAATGCTTTCTTGAAATCAAGGATTGACGCGTCAACTTGTTTTTTTCAATTCCAATGATTTTAGAATGTCATTGAGGAAGAGCGCAAGCTTTTTTTCGCAATATATACTTTCCGGAAGCCGTGCTGACTGCCATGTAAGAAGTTTCGATTGCCCAAGGTGGTCATAATATTGCTAACAATAATGAGTTCCAAAGTCTTGAATAAAAGCGATGTTTAAGATATAGGTCGGTAATTTCTTGCGTCATGTCTGTTTTCTTTTTTAAATATTGGCGTGATTTTGTCTATTTTTCTCTCTTGGGGTACCTACTTTACCTTCGGACTGGCTAAATATGATTTCCTAGTAATGGTGCGATTTGTGGCGCTAACTCCTTGAGCTCGCGTGCAGGTATTCCCCTTGGACCTGGGGACTTGTTACTTTTGATCGAACGTTGATGTTTAGTTATTCCATCACGTGGAATAATGATGTTAGCTATCGAATCATTGATAACAGGAATGTCTGAATCATGTGGTGACATCCATAGTGTTTACACTTTCGAATTAGTAGTTAAATATGTTGGCTTTGTCGATATTGTTGGTGACTACTTTGCAGTTTTTATCCAATAAATACTCTGTTTTTAAATAAGTTGTGCAATGCCTCAGTCTCCTGAGCTCCCGCCTTACTGCACGTTTATACCAACGATGTTCTTTAATCTCACATTTGAGTTTGTGTGGAATATATTCATCAATTCCTTTGCGTAGAATTTCCAAAAATGTATCCAAGTTACTTCGGTGCTTTCGTGTTTTGTAGTTGCCACAAATTTCGTGAATGAAGTTTCTAGTGTCTCTCCAATTTTAATGTAATCACATGTTTCGAATAAGTAGACTTAACGTATTGGTATTACTGTGGGCTCTGCTCTTTTTAAAGGTCGCAAAAATTACTGTATGATCACTTATGCCTTCGAGGATATCGACGTGTTTAATCATTCCAGGGTGGCTGACAGCTAAAAGGTCTAATACTTTGTTTCCTCTCGTAGGTTCGTTGGCTACTTGGGTTAGAGAATCGTTTTAAAATGCATTATGTAACGCCTCGCATATCACGCCTCCTTGAACTTGCTTCTACACTTTTGGTTTCCCAATTTATCGACGGGAGGTTGAAATCTCCACCGAAAATCATTACGCTTTTGTTATCTCTCGAGGTAGATGTCGATATTTGAGTTTCTAATTGGTACAAAATTTATATTTTTTGGAATTGGATGGTCTGTAATACGAAAAAATATGTATATTTCTTTTATTGTTAAAAAGTACACCACACGCTCTCTATTTCGCTGTCGTCTAATGTGTGTGCGGTGTTATTCAAGTGTGATTTAACTGCTACGAATACTCCGCTATCGCTTATATCCTCTTCTCTCTGTTCCAATTACTATACCTGCGTGTTCAAATATGTGCTCAAATTCTGCACGCTTGTTCTAAACGCTACGACAATTTACTATTGCTACGTTGATATCGTATTTGGCTTGATTCTAGTCAGATCGTTTTTTGGTGTTTCTGTATTGGTTTGATTTTCTCTAGAGGTGCTTAAAAACGAGGTTTTCTCTCGTTTTCTTGAATGCGCGTTTTGATATTATTTTCCCCAAGTAAATTATATTTCTTTGGGCTTCCCCAAATTGTTCTCTGCAGTCACGATCTACGCTACTCTGATAATCTCGGAGGCTGTATTCGGATGTATTCTTTCGAACGTCAATCCCGCTATAGATGACCTACTCTCTATCCTACAAAGCACATACAATGCTCGAAAATCCTACGAGCCACCCGTCCAGACGCCTTTTAGGAGCCAAACACCCCAGAACGGTTGAGGGAAGCCCGGCACGATCCGAGCACCGGCCGAAGAGTTAGAGAGTTATGAAGTTAAGTTAGTTGAAGTGAGTGGCAATAGTTAATTTAGTTCATTATTTTATGATTTATAATTATTTTCTTTAATGCCTACATAATTAAAATTGCATTTATTTCACTCCGAGATTTTGAATTGTTTTCCCGCTAATACGGCGGATGTGCCTGTTCTATAGTTTAAGACGTCACATTCAGCTCGCGGAAAGCAGAAGATATCGTAAAATTATATCCGCCCGTTCCGCCAGCAGTAGATCCGCACATTCGCTTTCCCCTCACCTGTTTTTGGCTGAACGCTTTTACGTCATTCGCATTCGACGTCGTTATCCGTCAATGTGAATCCAACTCCACTCTGCTGAGTCCAACGAGTCAGCTCCATTTGACTCCTCTGGGGTCATGAATGATCAGCTCGTTCCTGAACCTCTGCGAAATGGTAGTCGAGAGGCCAACTCTACATCACAACTTCCGCAAGGCCCTCGAATCTCGTCCTGATCGGCTACTACGGAATGCAGACCTTGAATCAAGTACGGGCCCTCAAATACAATGAACATGCTAATGACCTGTGACTTTAGACTTCGCTTCTACTCATGTAATGATTGTCTAGAAAATGTTCTACTAAATCATACTCCACTATGACCAAGTTTTATAAAATGTTATTACAGTTAACCGCAACATAACGTAGCCTTCACGTTACTTCAATGTCAAATAATAATTAGGACGTTGCATGTCTCGTCTGTCGGCTGGTTGACATGAGCGTTATCGATGGGAGAACGTATGCTTTCATACCGGGAGAATAGTAAACCAGATATTATAATCCGGGCCCATATTTATTATTTGTATTTATGTATTACATTATTATTTTTAAAGGCTTTTATTCAACTCACAGTGGTTCAAACGTGTTCTCAAATCTTGCAATCTTAATGTAACAAATTTTCCGACCTCATACAGTGATGACATTTTGCACAACAACGAGAATCAGGTGACAATACAATATTCTATCATACCGTTAATATATTTTTAAATATTTATACACATATATTTTATATAAATGAATATTTTGCCAACCTTAATATAACTCATTTCACGACTTCATTGGATAATTAAATTTCGCAACCGAAATATTTTCAAAATAAAACAGTTCCGCTAAACACCCTGTTGTGGACAACAGCTAGAGGTACACCAAACCAAAGGCAATCGATCGGTATTTTATGTTTTTTTCCAAATTTGTCACCGAACACAATGTTTTCCATAATTTCCGTAGTACTTCACCAAATACCACCAAAAATACTCCTCCCGTGGCACATTTCTCTGTTCCTAAGCAAAAAAACTCCTTCGTATACACATTATGAGATGGTTTTTATCCCATTTTTGAATCGACGATAGCATTTTTCGAATTTTAAGTTTTTTTCCAAATTTGTCTCAGAACACAATGTTCTCCAAATTTTCGAAAGTACATTAGTTGTTACCTCCATGTTTTCTCCGAAGGCATAAAGTCATACTTTAGTCATGCACATGGATGTTCAACGCATTAATTTAATACATTTCGCGTAATTTGACTTTATACGATTATGACAATAATAAAACGTTACCACATCCACTCTTTTATTAACGACACCAAACATTCTCCTCCCGTGGCACATTTCTCTGTTCCTATACATAAACGTCCATCGTATACACATTATGAGACGGTTTTTCCCATTTTTGAATTGACGCGACGATAATATTTTTCGAATTTTAAGTTTTTTTACAAATTTGTCACCAAACACAATGTTCTCCATAATTTCGAAAGTACTTCAGTTATTACCTCCATTTTTTTCCCTGAAGGCGTAAAGTCATATCTTAGTCATGCACACCGATTGTCAAGGCATGATATAATACTTTTTACGTAATTCTACATTATTCAAAAATGACAATAATAAATTTTTACCACATCCACTTTTTCTTAATGTCACCAAAAATACTCCTCCCGTGGCATATTTCTCTGATACTAAGCATAAAACTCCATCGTATACACATTATGAGACAGTTTTTATCCAATTTTTGTATCTACGATAGCACTATTAATATACCTTCGACCTCTCCTGTAAAATAACTCCTATTTTATACGAGAGATCGAGTTTACCGGGACAACTTAATATACCGCTCAATGCCATAATTAAACGGGGGTCCCCAACACATTTCAATCTTGAGTAAAGTAAAAATAAGTTTAAATACCTAAGGTTACCTACTTCCTTCTTGTTGAGATGGACCCCATCCTAATAATAGGTCTTTGTTAGTTTTTCCAGGATTTCCTTATTGTTTTTCCTTTTTGCCATTATTATATGCTTACAAATCTGGCGGCTCTTGCTTTAAAGACACACAATTCTCAAAACCAATCATTCTCTGGTAAGTCCCAAATAGTTTCTGCATGTTCTAAATGTGGCTATGCTAATGTAATAAAAGAGGCTTCCTCTGTCTCATTTTCTTTCCACAACACACGTTTTATGACCCCAAGTTTTATCCATGCTTACCCGTAAATAAGTCTTTGACACAAACTGGAGCAGGTAGAACAATGTAATTACTTGGTTAGTATGTTGGAGGAAATGGCATAGGGGTAAATAAATACACTAGAAGAAGAACTGTGTTAGCGAAGGAGGCGTTCACTAATAAAATGAATCTGATGAAGAGGACCCGGGTAAAATGTGAAGACCACTAGTCTTCACCAGTGGCGTAGCCAGGTGAAGGGGGTGGGGACCAAATTTTTAGATGGTGGCGACTTATAAATTCGCCAGTTTTCTAAACTTAACGTACTGTTATATACTTTAACTGTATTATTGTGTTCATAATATACTATGATCCAAAGTTGTAGACCTTGTAGAATTAATTGTTGATAATTAAGTAAGGACATGGAATCACGTACGTATTTGGGACTTTAGAAGGGAAACATTCACAGGCTTAGGGGCGCTAGAACACAAGGGGCGGGGGGACATTTGCCCCCCTGCTTCCCTGGCTACGCTACTGGTCTCCTCATTTTACGCGACTCTTCGCCAGCTGGCGACTCCTCGCATATGGAGTGTAGCGTGTGTATGGTAGAAGCCTTGTCGCTGAGGAAGTACGAGACTAATAGGAGGCATTTGAGATGTGGGTGTGGAGGAGAATGGAGAAAGTGCGACTGATGAAAGGGAAGAGGAACGGGAGAGTGTTTGACATGATGGGTGAAGAGATTAGAAGGCAGAGTCGGCGGTTGGACTTGGTCAGAGGTCAGCAAACTCGACACAAATAGCTATTCTCCAAATATGAAAATAAGTGACGAGCTAGCGAAGATAGAATGAAAGTTGTTTGAAAAAATCGTTGGATTCTTTAAAAAGAACAGGACAGTAAAGCTAGCCTTGCGCGAGCTACCGACAACATCTACGAGTTACCGCGGCAGCTCCTGAACGACGGTTTTCCGGCCTTAGAATCTAGATAACGAGGAGCGAGGGGATGCTAAAAGCCATGATTAAGGGAAGGATGATGGGTAAGCGGGGAAGTGGGTGAAAAAATAGGCTTTATGGACTTAATGAATAGAGGTAGGACGCATGTCGAGCAGAAGAAGGTTGATTGAATGGGCCTGATACAAACCAGCGTAGAAGTAGCAGCTTCCGGGCAACGGCCTGCAACGATGGTAACACCGGTTCCCGATTAGACACCGAAGTTAAGCATCGTTGAGCTTGGCTCGATTTTGGAAGGGTGATCCACTGATTCGTCCGAGTGTTGTTGCCCTTGTCTGCACGTGGCAGGCAGTATGTGCGAAATGACCTTAGCCGTCGAAGCACGTTTAGCATAAATACTTCTGGTACCCGTTTCTATTAAAAAGTACCCCCTAACAAGTAGATCTCGGTAAATTGTGATTATGTGAAATGGATTTGCCCCCATACGCTTACAAGATACGCAGAAAGATTTAACTCGCAAAATAAATGGAATCCACATGCTTCATTATAAAATGCTACGAGCAAACAGTGTGATAAAGGTAATGGAAAGACTAGGTTGTAACCCGCTAAAGACTATGAGGCTACACGCTAGGCATAAATTACATTAGCAATTCAGAACATGCGAGTTTCAGTACGACAAGGAAGATATATGTGTAGAACTGATAGAAGCTCAAAAATTAGAAAGATATATACTTCCGTATATATATATATATATATATATATATACGTTTACTTTTTGCAGGCACCATTAGTGACAATAACAACAAACACAGAGCGTGACACTGCGACACGCCGTTTTCATGCAATTCATCTTTGTCCTTTCCCTCTTCCTATTCCCTCCTCTTTGCCATTGGCGGTCCCAAGGGTGTAGGGGCAATTGTTCCCCCCCCCCCACAAAACAAGGCGAATTTGTCATAAACCTAAAATTATTTTGTCGCATTTTTGCTACTGAAGTTTTGGTTATTTTGGCATAAAATCCAGTTAAATTTTATGTAAACCAAAACCGTTTTTAAATCCACAAGCTAAATGCGAATTCAAATAATTTTGGAATTTGTCGAAACTTGGTGGTAATCTAAAAGGGAAATATACATTTAGTTAATAACTATCAAGGCAAACTTTTGCTTCGAAACCACTTAGAACGTGTCATATTGCACATAGTTTGTTACGAATTTCCAGGACGAAACTCACGAACTCCATTTTTCCTGGGGGTATTCCATACCCCAAGAGCCGCTGGTGCCCCGCACTCGAACCTCTGGTCTGGGGCCGCCCCTGCTCTTTACATTACTGTTGTCCTAATACCCCCTGTCCCACGTCTCGCAGGGTAGTAAGTAGACGAGTTGAATAGGTGGGTTGGTCATTAAAACGATCCGAGCGTTGCACCAATCCAATAGGTCCGAGGAGCAACCTTGTGTCAATGCCATTGTTGGGGTTCAGCTGTGGACGAAATGAAGAGCCGCAAATTTCCCCTCACCCTCCTCCAGCTAGATTGCCGGTCAGTCTACCTTCAATGATTCAGCGTGGCTGCCGATGGCTTGCGTCATTGAATTATAATGCGTAGAAGTTTTAATTGAGCAGTATCCCCCAGCGTGCCCGAAAAGTCCCTTTAAATGTTTTCGTTGCATGCCATGAGTGCATTCCCGGCTCCGGGTATGCGTCTATTTAAATCCGGCGGATAAAGGTTAAATTTATCTGGAAGGCGTAAGAGGTGGCTATTTGGAAATAAAGGACGAGAGTATAAATCCTCAACCCTTAGTTTCTTATCCTTAAATACGATTAGAAAACGCTAAAATCTGAACAATAATAGTAATGTAGAAGCTTTTTTTATTTTTATCAGGCGAAAACACAACTTTATGTTAACTGATGTTCATGTCCTTTTAGGGTCAGGGGGAGGTTAAGACTGCGGGGAAATGGTGGGTGGGATATCCGCTTTTAATGGGCAAATACAATACATACCTCCAAAAGTTGAGTTTTTAAAAGTGTAAGGCCTTGATAATTCATTTTGAAGCTTTTGCCTACGCTGTCGTAAAATCAATCTTAAAAAAACTAAGGTCAATTGTAGGGCTCCCTCAATATTTTCACTTTAACTTGGGACATAGGTAAATTTTTACTCGATAACCGATACAAAAACGGCTAACGTTCAAAAGTTCAGAATTCCACGAATACGTATTTTCTAAATGCTTCCATTTTAGATTAAATGCTGCTATAAAAATGCATTAATATTGAACCAACTTAAGGATTATTAATGACAAACACATGTAATTATAAAAACGTTCATGAGACTTATGGATCTGTTCAACGTTGTAATATAAATACAAGATAAAGTTGGTTGATCCACTTTACCCTGGTAACATAAATTTTGACGGCTGAAAGCTGACACAATTGTGTCAGCTTTCGACCATCAAAATCAAGCTCCATAACAGCCAAGGAAATCAGAAAAAATACCAGTATTCCTTGAACTCACTGAAGGGATTACATAACCTCAACAAATGGAGCCGAGAACGTCACTCGATAATTTGCAAGGGGCATGGGGGAGTATGCATGCATTGAAGAACTAATTTTATGATGGGTATGGGAACCACAGGATGTGGGGGAGCATGCATGCGTTGAAGAATAACAATTTTTTCCATTTTCCAAGGAATTACGTGGGGAGGGTGAAGGGAGGTGACACCCTTCCTCACCCTACCTTTAATGTACCCCTGTACTAAGATGCTTTCTAACCTCTTATAGATTGAATGGACTGATGTCACATTTCATCCAGACAGTTGCTCTTCAAACTTCTAATACCTACCCCTCACCTAAGTCTCTTCTACCACATTCACCCATAACTTTCTTACTATAACCCTTCCTCTCACACAATGCACTCCTAAATCAAATCTGTTTCATTAATTGACCCTAATCCATTCTCTATTCCGTGACTAAACCAAAAAATCGCAATAGTTTTACATATGTATGTCATTCAAGGGCTATCAATAATCCACTTAGACACCAAAAAGGGGTGGGGGGTACAAGGGTTGTCAACGAAGGTCCACATTGGGGGGTGGGGGGGTTGGAGGGATGTCTACGTAGATGATGTGGCGAGAGTGACATTGCCACGGCACAATCAGTGTTGTGAAAGGTTGCAAGGACGTTGTATCGGTGGCCGGTTTCCTTAAATATCCTTTCCTTTCCAGATAGTCCATGACAATCAATTAATAACCTGTTTCACAGCTATTTCCGCAAAAAAAAAGCCCGCATGGACAACAGGGAGGAACGAGGGGGGGTGGGGGGGGGTTCCGGATGAAGTCTACAAGTGTCCACGATGGGAGGTGGGCGGGGGTCAAAAAGTGGCCTATTTTTGTCTACGTGGATTATGGAGAGTCCCTTACCAAAGCTCAAAACAGATTGCACAGTGGTCAAAAGCCGTGGGTAGATTAGATTAGATTAGATTAAAAGTAGGTGGAGTTCCTCCAAGGAGGAGCTAAGGCACTTAGACCTAATGGTCCATTGTGCCAACCACCATGTTTGTATTCACCCATAGAGTCCAGTCGCCCTGCTAAAGGATAACATGTCCTCTATGGGAATACCCCTGACTTCATCTAGTTCCAAAGATGGGGAACCCAGATGCCTAACTCTAGTCCTCATCAAAGCTGGACACTTGCAGAGTACGTGAGATGTTGTTTCGTCCTCTTTCTCGCACCATCTACATTTCGCCGAATCTGTGATTCTGAGGAGATTGAGGTGCCTCATAACCTAATAGTGTCCAGTAAGCAGTCCCACTATCGTACGAAGTTGTCTTCTGTCCAGTGATAGAAGCTTTCTTGCCATCCCCGGTCTGGGTCCTTCTATCAGGAGCTTGGCTTGCCTGAGTCCCTGTACATTCTGCCAGATCTTAGAGTGTTGGGCTAGGCTCCACTCTTTGATCTTAAAAATCCCTGAAGAGGGTACGATTGGTATGAAAGGCTCTGGTCCAATTGGGTTCCTGTTCGAGCCCTCCTTTGCTAGTTCATCCGCTATCTCATTTCCGGTTATGCCTGTGTGGCCAGGGACCCAGAAAAGTTCTACATTGCTCTGTCTGCTGAGGGAGTCCAGTGCTTCCCGGCATTCCAGCAGCAGCCTTGATTTACACCACGGCGATGTGAGAGCTTTTAAAGCTGCTTGGCTGTCGGTGCATATGTGAATTGGTCTGCCTTTACGGCAGATATCCTTGGCAACATAGGCACAGGTCAGCAAAGTGAAGACCTCTGCCTGGAATACTGTGGCGTGCTCTCCCAAAGGGATTGAGAGCTTTTTATTAGGTCGGCGGCAGTGAACCCCTGCTCCTGCTCTTCCTTCTTTTCTAGAGCCATCTGTGAACCAGACGTATGCTTCATTGTCTTTACCTCCTTCCTTGACCCACCATTCCCTCGTTGGAAAGTGGGTTTTGAAGAGAGGCGGTGTCTTGTTGAGCGCAACCGTCATGTCGTCTGTGCCCATTTCACAAATGGGGTTCGACTCCATAAGTTCCGTCCATAGTTGTCTGTGACCAGAGAGGTTTCCTCTGTCACTCCATTGTCCCTGTCTCTTGAGACGATAGGCCGCCATCCTAGCTTGCGTCTCGACTTCCACGTGAAGTGGTGTGAGACTCAGTAGGGTTTCGAGGGCCAGCGTCGGGGTTGTTCTCATGGCTCCCGTGATACCCATACAGGCCATTCTTTGCAGGTGGTTGAGTTTATTCCTTGCAGTAATCTGCCTAGTCTTCTTCCTCCAGACAATTGAGCAGTGTAGAAAGGCTGGCTTCACCACTGCAGTGTAAATCCATTTGATCGCTTTTGGCTGAAGTCCCCAGGTTTTGCCGAGGGCCCTCCTGCATGTCCATAGGGAGGCACATGCTTTCTTGATTTTAACCTCAAGATGTTCTCCCCAGTTGAGTTTGGTGTCCAGAAGAACTCCAAGGTACTTGACCGTCTGGGATGGTTGTAAGATCCTGCCTTGCAGTGAAGGAGGATCAAATCCATCCCTCTTTCTCTTATTAGTGAACAGTATGAGCTTAGTTTTGTCAGGGTTCACCGTCAACCCTGTTTCGTTACACCAGACCATCGTCCTGTCTAGGGCTTTTTGCATAAGTCCGGAGACGGTATTGAGGTATTTGCCGGTGATGAGGATCGCCACATCGTCTGCATACCCCTGAGTGTAGGCTCCGGTTTTATTTAGCCTCGTGATTAGCTCATCGATGACCAGGTTCCACAAGAGGGGAGATAACACCCCTCCCTGTGGACATCCTCTAGTCATGGCCACCTCCTTCGTGCTGTCCCTCAGGACAGCCTTGACAATCCTTTCTTCCAACATGTGTTTGATCCAGCTCACAATATGTGGGTGGACCCCATGTCTCCTGGCTGCGCAGCAGATTTGGTCGAAGGATGTATTGTTGAAGGCTCCCTCTATATCAAGGAAAGTCCCCAAACCATACATCCCGTGTTCCAGTACTCCATCAATCCTATAAATTAGGTTGTGGAGCGCTGTTTCGACCGACTTTCCTTTTTGGTAGGCATGTTGAAACGGGTGTAGAGGATGGTCCTTTAAAGGTCCCTCTCTTATATACCTGTCCACTATTTTCTCCAATGCTTTGAGCATGAAGGACATGAGGCTGATTCCTCTAAAGGAGCCAGCCTTGGTGTAGTCTGTCTTTCCTGGTTTTGGGATAAAAACTACTTTGGTGATCCTCCAGGTTTTTGGAACATATCCGTACGCCAGGCAGGATCGGAAAATTCTGACAATTGGTAGCAGTATTAGTTCCTGTCCCTCTTGCAGAAGTGCCGGAAAGATACCATCTTCTCCAGCAGATTTGTATAGGCTAAAGCTTGTGATCGCCCATCTGGTAGCATGATATGTTACAATGCTGGAGGCCAATCTCCACTCCGTCCGAGCCGGACGGATGGGAGGCCTCCTATGGTGCATCTCCTCGCCCTCCAAGAAGCCTGGAAAGTGTGTCTCCAGCATGAGCTTTAATGCTTCCTTGTCATATGACGTGAAGTCACCCGAGGGAAGCAAAAGAGCCCCCACTCCTGCTTCTGGGTCTTTTGAAATAACTTTATGGAATCTTGCCAATTGAGGAATGGCCTCCATGTTTCCGCAGAAGATCTTCCAAGATTCTCGTTTTGAACGTTTGATTGTCGCCTTGTACCTACGCTGGGCAGCTTTGAAGTTGTCCCAGTCTTTAGGCATTGTGGTCCTCTTTGCTTTATTAAAGAGTTTCCTGGTCTCCCTGCGGAGATGCTCCAACTCGGTGCCCCACCAGGGCAGCTTGCCTCCCTCCTTCCTGCTCTTAATAGGGCAGCTTGCTTTGTAGGCTGAGATTATGCTGTCCTGTAGGTGTCCCACAGCTACGTCTATCTCATCTACTTTCTTGAATTTGCATTGGGGTGCCTGTGATAGTAGTCCTCCAAGCAGTTCTCTGTATCTCCTCCAGTCCGTGGATCTGGGATTCCTATATGTGATTGGCCTGTTGCTAACCTTTGTTAAAGTGAAGAGTATGTGTCGGTGGTCAGACAGTGTGACCTCACCTGACACTCTCCATTCTTTAATGCATTCCACCATAGAATTGGTGCAAAGCGTTAAATCAAGCACTTCTTCCCTTATGCTGTTCGAAAAGGTGGGCTGAGCCCCCCTATTGAGTATATGCATTTCCGTTGACATCAGATACTCCATCATGGCCTCCCCTCTGTTGTTCGTGTTGCTGCTACCCCACACTGTATGGTGTGAGTTAGCGTCGCATCCAACAAGGAGGTCCCAATTTTTTACTCTACAATAGCTTACCAGTCTCTCCAGTTCATCCGAAGGTGGTGGACCTGGAGCGTCATATGGCAGGTAGGAAGAGCAGACGACCACTCTCCTCTCATTTCCACCGTCCCCAAGACTAAGCACAACAGCTGCCTGGTCCCTGGTGATAAATTCTGGTAAATGCATAGCACTTGACCCATTAACATAGATACAAGCTCTAGGTCTATCGACTGTGGTACAAAAGAATAATTTACCCATTGTCATGTTTAAACCTCTGACTCGACCCCGGAAGGCCCAGGGTTCCTGAATCAGTGCAATTTTGACCTTACCTTCTGATAGGATCCTTTGCAGGATCCCAGAGGCAGCCTTGCTGTGCTGAATATTAGCCTGGAGACAGTGAATACCTGTCATTTAGGCTAATTCTTTATCCTCTGCGACCACCTCCGCTCCAGGGGTCCTTGGGGGCTTCTCTGGTCCCCCCGACCTGCCAAGGAAGGTCACCTCTGCCTTCTGCATCCCCACATTTGGTTTAAAGGTGGGGCTAGCCATGAAGGCCGCCGATGCTTCGTCGACTCCCAGGACAAATCTTGTCCCTTGTTCGACTACACATCTCTCATATGGCCTCCATAAGGTGGTCTGGAGCCCCGGGTTGGCTCTCTTCAGCCTCTCCAGAAGGGTTTTGGTTTCGGGTCTACTCGGTCCCAGGACCCACACCATCGTCCTTCTTCTTTTGATAAGGCTGTCGGCATCGACAACCTTAACCTCGGTTCCCTCGAAGGGCCCAATGATATTTACCGCCCTCTCAAGCCAAGAGGCCGAGTACTCATTGGCGCAGGCGAACTCCACTGCGCCATTCAAGAACCTGTTGGCTTCGAAGAGTGGGACCTCCTGTTCAGCTGGTGCTGTGTCCCACAACTCCTCCAACTTTGATACGGCCAACTGGTGCCAGTTTTCTTTCATCATCACCTCGGAGTAATTAACTGGCACAATCGCCATCCTTTTTGTGTCTCTTGTTATTTGAGCATAGGTGGGCGCAGTTCTGGCCCTTTTTAGATCCTGTGAGGCATTAGGCGTGTCCCCAGGGGTCCTATCCCTTTTCAGGGAGGAGCTGCCTGTGGTCTCTGTGGTGTCCACCCCCCGCCCAGTGGTTCCGCCGGTGGGCTTGCCATCGGCAGTTCCTCCTAAGGCAGGAGGGTGAGCAGGTCCTCCTGCAGCTCTTTCGGCGCGGCTCACCTTACGTCTTTCGGCGCGTCTCCACCTTTTGGTTGCGCCACTTGGTTGGTGCGAAGTCCCCGTGGAGAGGTCCTTCAGTCTCCCTGCGATATTTTTCAGGGTAGCATTAGAGGCTCCTGAATCTGAATCCATCTCCTTACTAGATTCAGGTGCCTTGATTGTGGATTCAGACGAATCTGATGACAAGTTACCGTCCCTACTAGGTATAGAAGGGTGGCTTAGGAGAAGAGGGTTCCCCGAAGGGGCCCACAGGGTTGAGGTAGAAGAGGGGCGACCACTGGGATCCCCATCAGGGCTCACCAACAGTGCCTCCTCCATGGTTAGGGAAAATGGACTACAAGAGTCCTTGGGTGGAGTCCGCTTTTCAGCGGGCTCCGAGGTTTTTTTATTTAGAGGTTCCATAAAGTTCCCACGAGTAGCTAGGGAAATAGGGGGGTCCGCCCATGCAGAGCCCTGCATGCATAGGTAAGGCTAAATAAAACCGGAGGTCGCCCTGTATCCGGAGTCTCACCTGTTAGTGACTTCTTACCCTCCGCCCCGCGGATGCGGTCACCATTGGCACAGGGACGCACCGTGATGATGGGAGCAGTTTATCGACCGCCAGGTCTAGATCCGTCATGTTCTGCGAAAACCAGGGGCACCTCGTGGAGGTTGTGGCTCTTCACCACGCATGACGGTCTTGGTGTGTGATGGTCACCACCACACACCCTGGGATCACACACCCCTCACCCCCAAGCCGTGGGTAAATATTGAAATAACAACAGATGCCATGCCTTCTTTAAAAATTGGTAATTTTCATATAAAGTAATGATGATCCACATGTAAAACGCTCCTATTAATGATCAGAGACTTAATAGAGCAGACAAGGATGTGATGAAAGTCAGAGAATATCCAACGGACTCTTACACGTGCCATGCCCTTTCTACCTCTAGTATTTCTTTCTTCATCTCAGCATAAGTCCTACCTTTCTTCATCCCGACCATAAAACCAATTCTCTTCCTTCCCCTTCCCCGATTACCCAACATAGGTTAAGAAATTAATATATTACTTAAACATTTTTAATATCTATGATATTGACTATGCTTCCAAGTATTTATACATGCGAAAAAATATTGAGTATATTGTTGAATTACGGTGGAATATGAAGTAGTTATCAAAAGTGTACACTTGAGAACTGTTTGGATAATACAATAAGATATTAACTGCAACTTCTTATTTTCAGGAGGAAAATATGTTCCAAGATTGATTGATTTAGACTTATTAGATTGACACTTATTGATTTAGAGCCAGGAACTATGGACGCAGTAAGGGCAGGGCCATTTGGGCAATTATTCAGACCAGATAATTTTGTATTTGGTCAGAGAGGGGCGGGAAATAACTGGGCCAAAGGACACTACACAGAAGGAGCGGAGTTGGTCGATTCAGTGCTGGATGTCCTGAGGACCGAAGCTGAGAACTGTGACTGCCTCCAAGGATTTCAGCTGACATACTGACTTGGAGGTGGGACAGGATCTGGAATGGGAACTCTACTTATCTCCAAAATAAGGGAAGAGTACCCAGAGAGGATCATGAACACCTTCAGCGTTGTCCCTTCACCAAAGGTAAATTTACTCTTACTTGAAGTAATAATGGCTCATCTTAAAATAGTTCCTTCATCGTCAGGATTGAACACTGATTATCATATTATTGCAGGTGTCAGATACTGTGGTAGAACCCTACAATGCCACCTTATCCGTACACCAGATCGTTGAAAACACAGATGAGACTTATTGCATTGATAATGAAGCTCTTTATGACATCTGCTTCCGAACTCTGAAGCTAACCACTCCAACATATTGGGACCTCAATCATCTTGTATCAGCAACAATGTCTGGGGCTACTACGTGTTTCAGATTTCCTGGACAACTTAATGCTGACCTTTGCAACCTTGCAGTAAACATGGTTCCTTTCCCATGACTTAACTTTTTCTTGCCAGGCTTTGCTCCACTCACGGCCTGTGGATCACAATCATATAGAGCCCTCACTGTTCCTGAGCTGACCAAGCAAATTTTTTACTCAAAAAATATGATGACTGCATGTGACCCTCGCCATGGTCGTTATTTGACTGTGGCAGCAGTTTGCAGGGGGCAAATGTCAATGAAAGAGGTCGATGAGCAGATGCTGAATGTTCAGAATAAAATAGTAGGTACTCTGTAGAGTGGATTCCAAACAATGTGAATACAGCTGTCTGTGACATTCCACCTCGAGGTCTCAAAATGTCAGCCACGTTCATAGGTAATTCCACAGCCATTCAGGAATAGTTCAAGAGAATATCTGAACAATTTACTGCTATGTTCAGGAGGAAGGCTTTCCTTCACTGGTACACCGGAGAGGCGATGGATGAAATGGAGTTCACAGAACCTGAGTCAAACATGAATGACCTTGTTTCTGAGTAGGTATCAACAGTATCAAGAGGCAACAGTGGATGATGAAGGTGAATTTGATGAAGAAGAGGGGGAGGTCGAATAGACTTAAAAGCATCTCATGTCCTTCTATACAATATTTTTAATCTCACTAATGTCTCATGTTTGTTTGATTTTTGATATATTCATATGTCCTGAGAAATTTTGATACATGTTTACAGAAAAGTTAAGAGCACATAAGTTAGTGAAAAGTTCATGTCCATAGAGTCCATGTCTAGTAATGAATGCTTCTCATTTTGATAAATCTATTGAAGATTCACAAAATACATATTGTAATAAATCATATAAGAATTGGGTGAATAAATTTCTGGTTAGATTTTCACTTTCCCACTTTTCATTTGTAAATAATGCTCTCAAGACCTGACGTAATATAATAAAACTTATTCAGTGATGTTAATTTTAAAGTAGCATGAAATTATAGCACATAACTAATAGCTTTTGTTCATTAGTACATAATAGTTTTTATTACTTATTTGCCCCACAGTTGAGGTATGAGTTGAACTTCATCCTGAAATCAGCACTACATTCTACAAGTATATGGTCACTTCTCCAGAATTTTTAATAATGGAAGCATCCTAAAGACAACAATTTTTGAAGATTTTTTCAAACTCACTAAATTGATGATAATGAATTTCAGTAGCATTGCTGAACTTCCACCAACTCTGCATCAACCACACATTCTTCTTAGAATCAAGGAAGAATGCAATGTTCCAGTTTCAATTGCGTGAAAACTTTTGTGTGCTTCGAATACATATTTTTTTATTTATTCAAGTATGCAGTTTTTAACCAGAAAAATGGAAGTGAAAATGCTTAGTCTTCAGAATGTGGTGGAATTATATATACAAATAAAATACATAGCAGTTTATGGATTAAAGGGTAAGTCTAAATGTATCATTACAGGCACAAGAATATTGTCTGAAACTTGCCTTAACAACATAGAAGACTGCCTAGGAGACAAACTAATGCAGCTGCATTTGCACTAAGCAGCCCAAGGTGCTATGGTCAAACAGATAACTCTGCCCCCATCCAAAATTTTCGGTGAATTGACTGAAAAAGGCCTTACCCCTAGTGCGGCCATTACATTCAGGAAAACATATGTTTTCCCAAATTTTATGGTCGCAATTAGAATTAATTTGTCTCTCGTACTGTTCCGCCGAACCCCCTTTTACAGCACTGTAAAGGCTAAAGACTTATCTATTATGTGCTCAGCGCTTGGACAAGATAAATTGAATGCCTTGCTATAGTTATGCATGTTGAAAAAGATCTGCTTCATTATTTGTATTACGATCAAGTAATCAATGAATTTGCTGATTAAAAAGCGAGTCAGAAAAATAAAAAACTGACATGGCCACAACAGAATTTATTAACACCTATGCACCAACTTAAGTTAGAATTAAGTCATCAAGACAGGCAAAAGTAAAATAATTCTTTATTTAAATACATCATTAACTGTACATGTACTCCCTTCATTTGAAAGCATAGAAAGAGGTAGGCCAACATAGGGTGGAAAGATATTCTCTAACATAGGGTGGAATGATATTCTCTAAGTTTCAAACTCAGGGGAGGTAGTTGAAGAGCAAACTGGTAAACTATTGTGAAAATTGGAAGGGGATAGCAGTTCTGATGCAAGGAAAAAAAAAAGAATGTGCTCAATGATCCATTCAGTAACAACAATTTTAAGAAGCATCTAAGAAGTGTTTAGCACGTGGTCCATCTTTAACGTGAAATTTTGGCAAAATGGTAAGCCTGCAAACGAATCGGAGAGATAGTTCAGCCAGTAAACACTTCAATGAGAGCTTTGCGTTATTAACTTCCGTTATACATAATGTTATTTCTATGTGTATATTGGTACATACATTCAGCAACTTTCTCCTTTCAACATTTCTGCAATTTAGGGGTAGTACATAGACTGCGTTAACATTTCCGGTGACTTTTTACCTCTCCCCCACCCTCCTTCATTGACAAGGGGGTGGGGGAGAGGGGTTACCTTTGATACCCCCTGCCACACACTCCTGTGGTGGCTTGCAGGGTATTTTGTAGATGTAGTTGTAGAACCGTAGTATTTTCCCCAAACCCCCCCTCAACATGTAACGTTGTTTCTACAAATGAAACTTTCAATTCAAAAATATTTTTTCAAGTATTGAGTGAGTTTATTTTTAGGGATAGGTTGATAGAAAAGATTTGTCACGAGGTTGCTTATTAAGGTGGTTTGAGCGAAATATGTAGTTCCTTAGTCATAATGGAGACCATATTTAAAGTATATTTTTTTATTTCCATGTCTGTAAGAAGTATGAAATAAATATTGTTATATTAATGGCACTAAGATATAGTTATATATGACCAAATTTTCGTAAATTATATAAATAAAGCTCGGTATATAAATACTTGGCTCGGCAAATAAACTTGACTCATTTTCTCATGCCGTATGGCTGAAAACCCTTCAAAACAGCAAGTTGTTTTTGCGATTATGTAAAAATTACTACACTGAGAAATAGATTAATTTTTATAAATGGTTGAGATAACATGATAACTATGTATACACCATTAGTTTTTTGAGGAAATCTAGGCGCTAGAAGTTCCTATTTTTTTATATTCTCCCTCTGGAATGTCCAGCCATTATCTATCCCATGTAAAACTACTTGCATTTTCAGACAAATTGCTCGAAGAGTAGTTCGGCAAGGGATTAACATTTTGATATCATTGGACAGATGAGTATTTTTTCCTTTTAAATGAGGCCAAATTCATCAAATTCCAGCTGAAGTTATTTTTCGCTCAAACTACCTTAACCGGTGAGAAGGTTAAAAAGTTAGCAATTTGATGGTGTGAAGACTTGCAACATTGTAGAAGCAATAGTACAGTTACATTTAGTTGTAGTAGAAGCTTGGGGCGTATGAAACACCCTGTGCACCCTTCCTCATATTAAACTCTGTAGTATTGTCGACGTGATGTTGACGAGTAAGAAACGTAAACAGGCACATTGTGACAGCTACGTTACTTTGAGGATATTACTTCCCTCCCCTCTCCCTCGTTACCCACCGCAGGTTATAACCCATTTACGGCCAAAGGTGCAAAAACGCACCATTTTTTAATTAGTACGTGAAAAAATATCCACCCCATTTTTTAAGAGATTTAATGGTAAATTTTTTTTAGATAATAAACTTATTTTTGAAACCATTTTCTTTTATTTTTTAACTGTGGTTATTTAGTTATAATTTTTCAAAATTACTAAATTTCTTGCTCATCGAGGGCTTTCAACTTAATATTTTTTTACAAGTGCAATAAAAATATTAATGAATCCTAACACTCGTATGAAAAATGTACTATGAATGCTTAATTACTCAAATTTTTTAAAATAAGATAATATATTTAGAGATATACAATTTTGACACTTGTATTTAATGGTGCGTTTTCGCACCTTTGGCGTTCGGGGGTATGGCAGATTAGGACAGAGGCACCATGCCGAGGGACAAATCTAGCAAACCTTGGTCGCTTACATTGTACACCACCCTGAAACTATTCGTGGAATCGATTTAAGCACTGTGGGGATTCAAGTACCATTAAATGTTTGTTTCTTATCTTATTGGTCTCACAGCTGTCGACTGCTAGAATGTGGCTTCATTCAGTCGTTAGATACATAGTGAACTAATGAGCAGCTCGAGTCCTCGCCTCGAGATCAGTCGCTTCTTAATTGTGTGTAATGTATAGTTTCTCAAACAGTGACGGTCATTCCGAAACGGATCACCACTACGTAGACATCAATGGATTTTACCTTTCAATTCTAGAAGAAGGCTTCAAGAAGTTGGTCCCATAGGTATATACGCATTCGTAAGGTGTGACGGGTGTGACTGGGTAATCCTACAGCTTCAAGATCATCTACATTTCAGACAACGTATGGTGTGAAAAAAATTATCTTTTTTATTTTATCAATTTTTCCGAGACTAATACTTATTTACGACTACTTTAGATGGATCATAAAAGAAGGTGTATGTCCACCCAAGAAATCCTGGCCACTTTAGAGGAAACCCTGGATTCTGTGTATGAAGCCACGGATGTTGTCTACATACCACCAATATCTAAAGAGAAAAAAAATGACGATAAAATACAACGTGAATTTGGAGGTATGTCTCCATCAGACATTTTTCACCTGTTTCTTGATGATGAGGTTTTGGAGAAAATGGTATATTTTTCAAAAAAGTATGCTACTCATAATAACAGGCATGATTTTAACATCAGTATTGTAGACTTGAAAAAATTTCTCGGGATTTTGATTCTCTCTGAGTATCATGTGCTCCCGCAGCAGGACATGTACTGGTCTAAAGATGAAGATAAATGCATTGAATTAGTTCATCAAACTATGAGTAGAAAGAGATTTAGGATTATAAAGGAGAATATCCACCTTTCTGACAACTCTTCTCTCGACAAAACCGACAAATTTGCTAAGCTGAGACCAATATTTACTCTGTTGAATGCTAAGTTTTTGCAGTTTGGAATTTTTTCTCACAACCTTTCTATTTATGAGCAAATGGTTCCGTATTTTGGACGCCAATCAGCGAAAATGTTTATAAAAAATAAACCGGTTCGATTTGGATTCAAATTATGGTGCTTTTGCTCTTCAGGTGGTTACCTCTTCCAATTTTTTTCCATATGGAGGGGCTAAATCAAACCCTGATGGAGTGAAGGTAGGATTAGGAGCTAGCGTTGTTTTGGATTTCTTGAAAATAATTCCTGATATTACACAGCATCGGTTATTTTTTGACAACTTCTTTTCTTCCTGTTCTTTGTTCCATACACTGAAAGAAAGGCGATCCTTTGCAACTGGAACCATTCGGGAAAATAGAACTGGAAAGTGCCCGCTAGAAGACTCAAAGACTCTTAGGAAAAAACCTCGAGGCTCATTTGATTATGCTTTTGACGAGGAATCTGAATTGTCCGTAGTCAAATGGAATGATAGCTCTGTTGTAATTGTGGCCAGCAACACATTGCCAGTTTTCCCTTTAGGAAGTGCAAAAAGATTTTGCCGTAAGGAAAGAAAGGAGGTAACAATTCCCCAGCCTCTTGTCATTGGGGATTACAAAAGCACATGGGTGGAGTAGATCTTCACGATAATTCAAACGTGAATTATAGAATCAAAATCAGAGGGAAAAAGTGGTGGTGGCCATTGTTTACAAATTTACTGGATAGTGTGTGTACTAATTCATGGAAAATCTATAGGAAGGCTACTGGGCACAAAATGTCTCAAATTGATTTTAGATCATATGTTGCACTAACGTTAATCAAAGGTGACCGAGTTACTAATGACAATCACGAAGAAATACATGCAAAAGGACCATCAAATCCGAAAAAAGGCAAACCATCTCGAAATTCTTTACCAGCAGACATTAAAAAAGATAATGTAGGTCATATTATAGAGAAAAATGTATCAAGGAGAAGGTGCAGGCAATGTAACAGCCACACTGTATATGTTTGTGTAAAATGTAATGTGCCCTTACATCCAAAATGTTTTCATAATTTTCATAAATAAAAGGGTTTAATTATTGTATGAATGGTTATTTAATGATGCTAAATACTAATTTATGCCTTTTTATGCGGTTATAAATAAAACAATGAAAAAGATTTTGGTTTTTCAGGGTATGTTAACCAAAGTACCCACATTCCGCCAAAGGTGTGAAAACACACCATTATTTTTTTGGTATAAATAAATTTTTTAGGGCCTCAAATTTTTCAAAATTTCTTTTCTAGTACATATTACGACTAAATATGATGATAAATTTCAAAATTTCTACCGAATATTAACCTTCCCCATTAATGGGTTAAGGCGACCCCCTCCCCCCGCAAGTTGGTACTTTAGTATATACACGTCCCCTTGGTTACGTCTTGATTTAAACAAGAACAAACGTGAGGGAAAAATCTTGTTTGTTCTCAGTAAATAATAGTCATACTATGTGGCAATATAGGTTTCAATTAATTAATGCCACATTTCTGTCATCGTGATGTAATGGTATTTCCTCAGATTATCACGGAATTGCTATTTAAAAGTTAGTTCTTGAAGTCACATTATTCCTGGGAAGCGGGCACACACACACGGGCTTTCTTGACACAAGTTTCTGTGATTGGTGCGAGAAAATGCGTGTAGAGCCGTAGGATAATAGGGCATGTGAAATAGACATAATATAGTTAGGTAGGTATAACGTAGGATAATTAAATACCTTTAAGTATGCCATCGTGTAGTATTGATATTGATAGTCTTTAAAATGCATATTTCCTTTTTTTATGTTGGGAAAAAGATGGCAAGGGAGTTTCAGTGTTGTAGGCAAAGGAGTTTCAGTGGAGAGAGCAAGGTCATTAGGCAACAAGTGTGTGCCAGCCGTTATATATTTACAAGGGTCTGTGGCCTCCGTGCCAGTGCAGTTGCAAGGCATTTTATTGCACAGCTTACCTGCTACAACCCCACTTCCAAACTCCCTTGGTTTTGTTTCAATTTCAAGGCAGTTTCAGCAGTGAAGCAAGGCAGTGTGTTTCAAGGGATTTTCAGCCCTGTTTCAGTTGAGTTTCAAGGGAGAAATTTTTACTTGAGTGGAAGCTTTGATTCACTCTCTTGATTTAAAGAAGGGAAAACTTAAGTTCTCATGTTCACAGATATAATATACTTTCCTATACAAAGAAACATTGCAATGAAAAATATGACTCTTGTATTGGGAATACTTTTTAGCACATTGGGAATACACATTAGCAATTTGCTGAACTAACACCTATTTCAAGCTTTTAAACTAAAAACCAAAATTTTACTTCCAAGTGTACTAACCCAGTAATTTTACAGTGAAAACAATATATGAAGGCTGGTACAGAGGCTTCTGCCGTGATTTGATGAGTTCCATTAATTCGGGTTTTTCCCACCGTACATTTTAAGGGACAACAACTTAGCTTGCATTACAGCTAGCATTGTCAACAGGTTCAGGACCTGACGACGCTAGCTGTAACACAAGTAAAAATGCTGTCCCTTAAAATGAATCAACGCAGGAAAAACTTGAATAAACAAAATTAGGTACAGGCAGTCACCGAGTTACGTAAGCCTCGACTTAGGTAAATCCGTACTTACGTAAAACCGGACTTATGTAAGTGGCAACCTTACTCAAAAAAAGGCGAGAATTACAAAAGTTACGGTTTTGGACGGATGGTTGGCTACTTTCAAGTAGCGCATGTGCCGTAATGTTAGTAAGAGCTGGCCTTCCCCATATTTCTCTGGATCGACCGTAATCTTGAGAGCACGGACTCAGTTACGGATTAATTTTGGACTCCATTTTTTTTTCGATTTCCGTAAATTTTGACTTATGCCACTAGTGGTGGAACGCATCTATTACGTAGCTCCTGTATATGTAGGCTCTTTTCTCACAAGCTACCCTTTTGCTACCAGAGGGTTGGCCAGAGGGAGGACTATATTGGCCTTGGATGAATGAGCTGAAACTGTCACTAACCAATACGTGGGATGGCATTTTTACACACACACAATTTCATTTTACAATTAAAATACTTTAAAATGCAATTAAGTGTGTTTTCCAGCCCATAATTAGCAATTTTTTTGACCAAAAAATGTGATCTAAAGTCAGCCTACATCTCATGGGCCAAGGATATTTTTCTGACTACAGGAATAGTCATGCATGTATTAAAAGAATGAATGGTGAACTGGTCCGAAATAGAGAAACCTTCCTATTTCCTTGATAGCAATTAACAAACGTTTTTACAAACCATCGTTACATTTAAAACTGTGCAGCACTAAGATCAATGGTTCTATATATGTTGATGTTCATTCAGAAATCTAGACTCATTGTATCATCTTGAAACAGCTAACATTCACATCCAGAGATTAATCACAACTTATACATTCTATCTTTCCATTTTTGTCCCATAAACTTTTAACATAATATTTTAATTACTTTTTTCCTAAAATTACCTAAAATATCACAGCACATCTTTGGGATCCGCTGTGATGCATCATGTGATGGGAAATGGCGCATGCATTATTTTTCCTAATTCAACTACCAAATGTAAACCTTTTAAAAAATTCAACATCAGTTGAGTAAAATGATGCATTGGATTTTTAAAATTATAAGTAGAACTATGGCACTAAAAACTAATCAAAATAAACTGGCTTACAACAAAAAATATAATAAAATAAATTAAATAAAATAAAAAGGCTTATAATAAAAAAAACTGGCTTAGTACACCCGACCTGGAATTTACTTGCAGTGCAAAGGTCAACTGGAAGATTTGTGAAATACATTCTCTGTTCCAATGTAAAATGTAATGTCTACAGCTCCAGAAGATACACAAGTGGCACTAAAAATTGTAGATACAATTGACAACTTTCGAATAATTGTGACTGCACAAATGATGTGGAACGCAGTCACACACACGGGTGTAAACATACACACCAAAGAGAGTGAAATTTGCCATGAAAAAATCATTTCACTTGAACAGGATTCGAACCCGGATCTCTCCATTGCCGGTTAGGTGTATTGATGAAAACAATGTTGTGTTTACTCTCTGCGACCATGGCATATCATGCACAACAACGTCTCCTTTGCTAAAATGTGGTCTGGGGACAAGAATAACTTGATCGTTTAAACCCCCGCTGAAATTCGTCTTGAATCAAGATGGCTTGGTTGCAACCTGGCTAACACACCTGACCGGCAATTGGGAGATCTGGGTTCAAATCCTGGTCAAGTCATATGATATTTTCATGGCAAATTTCACTCTCTTTGGCATAGTATACAATGCAACTGAAACTAGGAAAAAAGTACCCACTTAGCCTGGCTCACTAAATGCATTTTTCTCTAAATGTTTAGCTGATGGGATTTAGTATGTGTTGCTCCATAGTCAGTCGGTTGTTCAATATGCAGACATACAGACAGCAGGTAACCGAATGCAGTGAGGTTATTAAAGCAGAGGAATTGAAATTTGGAATACAACTACGGTTTCACTGGTACCCTATCTGAAAATATATTATTGGGTTGGTGCACTTCTTCTCCAAATAATACCTGAAGGAGTGTAATAGCTAACAGGTTAAAACTTTTGCACAAGTTCGAATCAGACAATTTTTTGCCGGACGTTCAACACATATTGCTAGAGCCAACGTACAGCTCTCGCAAAAGCTTATGGCGTTCGGTTGCGCAGAAGAAAAAGTCGGGGAGGGGTAATGTTTGGTGGAAAGGAAAGGGTATGGAAAAGGGACATAGGGGAAAGCAAAACATTGCATTTGTGCCATGCATGAGTGCATTTCAAAAAATTGAATTTGTATGACACGGACAACACAAACGCCGAGCATTCCAATGCCATAATCTTTCATGAGAAATGTACTACGGTAGAAGCAATCACAGGAATAATATAAAGGAAATTGACTTCAGAGCTGATAGATTTAAAATTTTATTTTTTTCACGTAAAATAATGGATCATAAAAGTTGCAATAGATCTTTCATACGAAACTCCCACCCTCAATTGGTATAGTAGAATTTTCACTTGTGTTTCATAACATAGTGTCATTACTAACACTTCACACCACTTGATTTGTCCGGCATTGTTTTATTTTGTTCTCTGCATGTAGTGGTATCTCGTAGCATTCATAAATTAATAGTATTATGCAGTAATATTAATTGCTAGATGTGTCTTTAGCATTGTAATGTATGTTGGCATGTTCACTTACGTAGCTCTCTCCCAGTTTCTAGTTGACTGCGCACTGATCTCCTGGCTGCCTTTTATGGCCCGCACTTAGCGGCAGGGGGAACGTGCGAGGTCCCAATTTGTGCTGGGACGAGTGCAGCATGTCTGGTGTGGAATCACCCCGTGCCACACGTGGCTTGCAGGGTACTTCGTAGATGTAGATTTAGATGAAACTTTTACTAAAGATTTAAGTATACTAGTTATAAAGCTAGAATTGGCACAATGGATCCTCAACTTGGACCATTGGAAAAGCTGATTAAAAAAGATTAAGACCTTTCGAAACCTGGTGTTGGAGGAAGATGCTGAAGAGTAGTAGAGGATAGGACCATATGGAACACTATACACAAAAGAACCAGATTGATTAGACTGATACTAAGGCACAATTACGTTTTCAGGAATATAATTGAAGGGAATATCCCAAGAGGAAGGCCATGGAATAAATTCATAAGGATGTAGAGATGCAGTCTACCACTCTTAAGATTGAACAACCAAAGAGTGGTTGAAAGATAGATCCGAGGTCAAATGATAGCACACTGTATAGATTTGTCGAAAAATTGATATAGTTGTTACTCATTCGAGAATATTTATTCACCAGCACCCTTGGCAAATAATAAAACTTTAAAAATTATATTTTAAAGTAAATTTTATTCCCCGGTCAAAATGTTTACAGGTTCGAGTATCAATTTTTTTCGTTATGGTAGGTTCGAATAGGAAAACATATATCCACCACTTATTCCAATTCAACAGTATGTGAAAGAAACCCTAGAAATAGTTTTAACTTTCTCAGGCTCAAAATGGATAACATTTCCTAGACTCCGAATGTATTTTGAAAGTTAAAAGGAAAAACCAAATTTAAAAAAGAATCCTATTCATGCATGAAGACATGAGCAAAGTATTTCTTCCACCTAAGTACCAGCAGTGCTACCGTCCATAAAATTACTATACAAGGTTCCCGAAAAGGTCATACATTTAAAAGAAGCTTATAAGCTATATATGATGTAAAAAATATTTTGGAGAATTGTTTAAAAAAATACCAGCGTGGGCATATTTACATTTACATTACAGAAATTGGCGTAATACAAAGCATGTCTCAACATTAATAAAAAATCGATCATCGTGATAATATTTAAGAATTTCGTTTAAAACTTGTATTTAATTGAAAATAAGTGCTCAAATAATACTTTGGAAACTATACATTCTGCACTTGTGTCTCATACAAAGATGTTTAAAATCTTCAAGGGGATCAGAAGGTATAATAAGATTTGTCAAAGTTGTGTTCCTTCATCTTCTTATCGATCCAGTTCCTGAATTGGGCTACATTGGCGTAGACACCTAGGATTCCCTGCTGATGGCAGCCAATGCCCCAAGCCACGATGCTGGAGTGTATGTAGCGCTCTGGGTGCTTCGGATGAGGACAAACTAGAGGACTACCACGGTCACCCTGTGACAAAAATACATTTCATGCATTAGGTATAAAAAGGGCGCTTTTATCTGCATTAGTTTCTCCCAGTTTACTCTGTCAAACGCCTTTTCGAAATCTACAAAGCAATTGCTTGGTAGATTTCGAAACATAAAACGAAAACATCCTGATTATGCTCTATGTTTCTATCATTAAGTGTCCACATTACCGCAATCGCGTCTCTGGTTGCCCTCCCTACATAGCACAGAGTATCTACAAGGTATCTACAAAATCACTTTCATGTCTACACCTAATATCTTTAAAATGTCTACAAACATCTTGTAAACATTTTCTAGACTCTTAGTACCTAGATGTTTCTCCATGTTTTTCGGGCAAAGCTGCGTCGGTGTATCTTTACGATGACGTTTCGTAGCCAATGCAGGCCACATCTTCAGATCAAGTCCGAATGCCAAACGGTGAAAGTTGGCCTGTATATATACCGTCCTCAAGGGGGCCTTCCGTTAGCGCAGCCAATCAGCGTTGAGCACCCTTCTTTTGGCGCGTTCCTTCTCAGGAGTCTCTTCCAGGTGTTGTGGAGTCTATGCCCGTCATCCCGATTGAAATTAGCCTCTACCTTCTCTATTTCAATAGCCTCCCTGATGAGTCGAGGAAAATAAAACTTTTCCTTGGCTAAGACTCGTGCGTCATTGATGTTAAGTTGATGTCCCGGGTTCGAGAAGGCATGCTCTGCAACTGCTGACTGCACGCAGTGCTTGTTTTTGAGAGCCCTGCGGTGCTCGCTCAAACGAACGGAGATCGCCCTCTTCGTTTGGCCCACATACTTCTGGCCGCAGCTGCAGGGAATTTCATATACTCCTTCGTATTGCAGGTCAGGGATTTTGTCCTTAGATTAGAAAATCTAAGCCAAAAAAAAATAATCTAAGGACAAAATCCCTGACCTGCAATACGAAAGAGTATATGAGATTCCCTGCAGCTGCGGCCAGAAGTATGTGGGCCAAACGAAGAGGGCGATCTCCGTTCGTTTGAGCGAGCACCGCAGGGCTCTCAAAAACAAGCACTGCGTGCAGTCAGCAGTTGCAGAGCATGCCTTCTCGAACCCGGGACATCAACTTAACATCAATGACGCACGAGTCTTAGCCAAGGAAAAGTTTTATTTTCCTCGACTCATCAGGGAGGCTATTGAAATAGAGAAGGTAGAGGCTAATTTCAATCGGGATGACGGGCATAGACTCCACAACACCTGGAAGAGACTCCTGAGAAGGAACGCGCCAAAAGAAGGGTGCTCAACGCTGATTGGCTGCGCTAACGGAAAGCCCCCTTGAGGACGGTATATATACAGGCCAACTTTCACCGTTTGGCATTCGGACTTGATCTGAAGATGTGGCCTGTATTGGCTACGAAACGTCATCGTAAAGATACACCGACGCAGCTTTGCCCGAAAAACATGGAGAAACCAGTACAACAGCGCTGCGAAAGCCTCAAACAGAAACTCTTAGTAGATATTTGAATGTCCCCTTTTATAATGTACTCTAGTCATCATCCTTAGATATTTTGAAGACATTGTGAAAGTAGACCAGATGAAAAAAGACGTATATATGTAGACACTTCCGTGGATAAATGTAACTTCAAGAACTATAAACATTAAATGATAATTTTGTGACAGTTTGAGGAAATACTATAAAATCTTGATAGAAGTTATTTGCCATTCATTAATGCAAGATAACTGTTATCCTATATTGCCACAAAGTATGAATATAAATGCAATATTACTGCGAATAAACAAGATTTTTTCAATTCCCGCACGCTAGCTTCAGCATCGTAGCTAGGGGCTGGCCAGGTGGGCGGCTGCCAGGGGCGCAACGCTCAGAGGGCGCACTTTGCAGACCCACAGCTTGCGGGCCATAAATCGAGGTAATACTACCTCGATTTATGTGGTATCAACCAGTAACTGTCGTTCCTGGACAGCTTGATTCTTCTTGAATCTCCTTGTCTTACCTAGAGAGGAATAGGGTGTTTCATCTCGTATTGCATGGTTTCAGCTAGTAACACACTACCTCGCTTCACATTATATTAACTCGTTTCAAATGTGCAAGAATCAACTCGTATTATGACGTAATGTAGGAGAACGAAGGCAGTAAGTGGAGTAATATCGCGGGGTACATCGCCGCTTCATAAATATGTACATACAGAACATGAAAAATAATAATAACCTGATGTGGAGTGAAGGCGGAGAGCACCGTTTTGGCACACTATTTCAAGAGTAAAAGAAGCGGAGTGCACCTGTTCCGTCCGTGTCAGGTATGCTATTTCAACAGTCGAAGAAGCGGAAAGCACCGCTTCCGTACGTTTCGTGTATGCTACTTCAACAGTCCACCAAATCTATGCTATCCGTACACCAAATTTTATTCAGGTTAATACATTTTTTTCATAGGGGCTTACGCGATGTCAATATTATGGTTTTGTAACGCGTTTAAAACAATATTTGCAGTTGAATTTTCTTTTTAGGCATCCCACGGGACTTCGGTTTTCCTAGGCACGGCGCGCAATAAGTCCAATGAAGGTCTTATTCATTCATTCATTACAGTAATCTACCGGTTATAGGTAGGTTGTGATGAAAGTCAGAGAATATCCAACGAACTCTTACACGTGCCATGCCCTTTCTACCTCTAGTATTTCTTTCTTCATCTCAGCATAAGTCCTACCTTTCTTCATCCCTCCCATAAAACCGATTCTCTTCCTTCCCCTTCCCCGCTTACCCAACATCCTACCCTCTATCACGGCCTTCAGCAAACCACCGTCCCTCATTACCCCTTCCAGCCACCTACCCTGTCATAAGTTTCCTACCACCACCCTTCCAGCCACCTACCCTTATCTCATCTATAAGTTTCCTCTCCTCGCCCACTATGTCAAGCACTTCCTCATTTGTCTTCCTTTTCGTCCAACGCACCTTCTCCATCCTCCTCCACACCCACATCTCAAAAGCCTTCATCCTATTTTCGTCTTCCTTTCTCAAGGTCCACAACGCCACACTCCATATCAAGCTCTTCACTAGCCTATTTTTTACATCCTTACTTAAGGTCCCCGTCATCAGCTCCCTTCTATTATTGAACGCTTCCTTCGCTAGCGCTATTCTCCTCCTAATGTCTTTGCTACTATGTCCTCTTTCTTCTAGCGTACTACCCAAGTAATTAAATTGTTCTACTTGCTCCAGTTTGTGACTTCCTACTCTTATCACCAGCTTCGCTTTCTTTGTCTTGCAGAATCTCATTACTTTTGTTTTCCTATTATTTATCTTTCGCCAGCCGCAAGCCGCCTCAATAGGCGTGTGGCGGGGGGTGTTAGGACACCAGCCGTTTACATATAAAAAGGAAACGCTCTAATGAAATTACGCCTAGCATTTATTTTAGTCCCTTATTGTTCGGGGAAAAAACGAATTCCCATACCTATCCGTTCGGCGAAATATCTCTCTGAATTTATCGTTTCAGTCGGACCTGGAAATATAGTGGGGTTCTAATATGATGTTCGCCGTGTCGCTCTGAAAGATATCTATTCTCAATTTTTCAAGTAATCTAAGCCTAGCGCGCAGCCTCCGAGTCTCTAGCGGCTCCCAGCCTTATTCGTTTAACAATTGTGTAACGCTGTCTGTACGCCCGTAGCAGTTTTTGACGAATCACGCAGCTTTCCTTTGTATTTTATTAAGTTCCCGGACTAAGTCTTTCTGCACCGGATCCCATATGCTCGCTGCATATTCAAGGTGTGGCCGGACGAGTGCGAAATAGCACCTCTCTTTTACTTTTTCATCCGAAAATCTTCCCACAATACGCTTGACGAATCCTAGCTTCTTCAGAGCTCGGCCACAAATATTTCTTATATGTGTTCCCCACGATAGGTTTGAGGTAATCGTAACTCCCAGATACTTAACTTCATCTGTCGCCTTTATCTTAACGCCATCCACAGCATATACATGGGGATAGTTGGACGACCTCCGCAAGAAATGTACTGCCGTGCATTTGCTCAGATTAAGTTCGAGTCCCCACTCTTGGCTCCACACATGAACGTTGTTTAAATCCGATGATAGAGTTTCAAAGTCAGAGTTATCACTAATTTCACGATAGATGACAGCGTCGTCGGCAAATAAACGTATTTTCCTGCTAATTCGAGAGCATAGATCATTTATGTATATAATGAACAAAAGGGGGCCGATCACGCTTCCTTGCGGGACACCTGATGTCACTTTAACTACATCAGAGCTAATTCCGTCAAGAACTACTTTTTGCTTACGATCACTCAGAAAGTCGCGTATCTAGTTTACTACTGTTTCGTTCAGCCCGCATGACTGTAATTTGTATAAAAGTTTGTTGTGAGGTACCGTGTCGAAAGCTTTCTTAAAATCTAGGAATAATGCGTCCACTTGTGTTTTCGATTCACCAAATTTGAGAACGTCATGAAGAAAGAGCGCGAGTTGTGTTTCACATGATCTACCTTTCCGGAAGCCGTGCTAAGAGCCATGGAGGACGTTACGACTGTCCAGGAACGTCATGATATTGCTAACGACGATATGTTCGAGGAGGCTTAAATGGAAGAGAGTAAAAGTCCTCTAGATTTTTCATGGTGCACACCTCTAAATACCTTCATAACTTGAACATATCTGAATGCGTATTACGTCTTTTATTTCATCCAATCCAGGAAACAGTATCACGCGCTCATCCCTTACCTAAACAAATTTGGCCCTCTTACTGATCCTCACTTTATTAATACGTCCATTAATACACTCCCTATGCACTAGCCTTCGGTTAACTAATAATAGGAATGTCTTTATAGCATTAGGAATTCGATTTAGTGTCATGAAAGTCTAGGTTTTTAGAGGAATAGGACAAGAAAATAATGTATTTTCCCGAGGGGACTTTCCCAACTCGACTCAATGATCATGGCCATAGACAATTAGTTACGATGAAATAAACCCAATTAACATAAAATATTGCTGCATAAAATAGCTAGGGAGAATAATTAAAGTTGGAGGATACAATAGGAGCTGCATACAATAGGAGTTGACCACGCTAACTATTATAGTGTAAGTCAGCACAGTTATAAGGAAAGTATTGCCCCGTGGCATTAACCTCACAGAAAAGTCCACAGCATATAAAGCTACTTACGAAATATCCAACATAATATTCTGTAGCATGAAAGTTTGACTTGTCTTACGTTTATGGTTCATTAAATTCGTAATAAACGCTAAATAGTCGATATAAACATTATTCCGGAACCACAGCCGTCCGTGCATTGATGTCAGCAAGCTTCCTTGCGAGAACTTAGAACCACCTCGGCTCTAACATCTGTGGTGCAATCTAAGCAGAGCTCTACTCCATGATGGGATACAGAAAGAGAGCTATTGAAAGAACTCATCATGCTGGTTTTAATTGTTTTATTTCTTTTGCTTTTTGCATTTAAAATTTCCTTTCTGATTCCTCTCCCCATCCTTACGTTTGAAAGATTTACAACGTCTCTTCTCTTGGACTGCCAAAATACTAGGGGAATTCCGAATCGGCATTGACCGGGAAAATTGCGCATCGCCTAACTCCGGAAGCATGCATTCAAAATAGAATTGTTATAATTTGTCCACCATGAATATCTCCCAGAACCCATTGTCCCCGAGGATCCTCTCCGCCTTCAACCCCTTCTTCGTCCACACAGCAAAGATTCAGAAGTCTCGCTGAGAAATATGGAGCTGGCCTTGTATCTGAGAGTGGTAATTATGCTTCCGGTTTATTCTCATTCCATTTTTCTTCATCCTATAATCCACTTTTACGATCGCCTCTTCTACACTCATCTCTGTAACCGATGATTGGCATTTTATTTCCACAATCCCCCACTATTTCATCGGTATTTGCTCCTAGGAAAGGGTAAAAAAAGTCTCAATTGTGCAATCAAGTGCATGCGAGGGCTCTAATCCATTACTGCAAAATGCATGCAAAACTCGCAAATACGTTTACGCGAATTTGGGATTTTTCCGCGGAAACGCGAATTTCGTATATTATCGTGAATTTCAACATTTCAATCGCGAATTTCAACATTTACAAAGGTTTTTCCGAGTCAATGCTGACCACAGCTATGGCACATCTTCCTCTATATGAGCCAGTAAGAGCAAAATTTACTCATTTCCCGCCGATAAATTTTGCTAAGATAGTGCTATGTAGATAATGCTATACAGGACTGTTATCGTGAATAAGGCTTCGGCTGTGGCGACTATTGTTTTGTGCTAGGTTTTCAACTTTTCATACACCCGACATTCTTTTAGTGCTAGTACACTAGATGTTGTTTTTTCTTCCCGGGGCGATTTTTCCATGACATCCATTTGTAGATATCCTATATCTACAAATCGCTCATTTTCTCCAAAAACATGGCTGGGCCTATTGAGGATATCCTGTTGCAGTAGTTAAATTTTTTTCGCTAGTGTCACATTTTGGCATTTCCTAAACTCGACAGATTTTATGACCGCCATTCTTAAGCGTAAAATGTTATCGGTGAATAATTTTATGCATGGCGGTATTTTTTGTGTGAATGATTATATGTTTTTGAAAAGTATGACGGATGTGCTTTTACCTTTGCTCCTCTCTCCATCGCGCTGAGTTTTCTCCCTTCCATATTTTACTCGCGGCGTACAAATTCAATTTAATGCTACTATGCCTCTTATTTATACGCTGCTTATCAGGAGGCATTTAAATGATAGAAGATACAAGTATAGTAAGCTAACAATACTGTAGGAGGCAATGAAATCCTCAATGTAGAAAAGTTTCTCCTAAAGCGGGCCCGCGTTAGGGAAAACTGAATGCGAGAGCAAATAGCCCGATGGCTGCTGCTCTTGAGCGACAACCATGTTCCCCTCACGCTTATTTCCCCTCTCGTCCCGCAAGCGAGCAGAGAAAACACCATATCTGAGTTAGTTGGTTCAATTTCTGATGGAGCGCTCGCGGCGAGAAAATGGTAAAGCGCTTGATAGGAAAGTACGGTCAACTTTGCGCATTTAGCCATCGTGGGCCTTTTTTTAACATGGGAGAGATAGGGACTAAACATGTTTTCACGAGATAAAAATTAATTAACTATATTTCATCGAATTTGAGCCATGATAACTTGTGAATGATTAAATTGCCTTTAATACCACATCATTTTCATATCAAGTTTATCCTCCAAAATACGGGAGTCAGCCTGTTTAATACGAGCCCAGCAGACGGCGTCGTCTGCAATGCAAGTGGAACGTCGCGATATTTTCCTCGCTCGTAAAGTGACTTCTCGTTGATAACTGGCGGAATGGCATTTTTAAATGTTATAATACTACATAAATATTAGCTTACTTGTCAATTAGGTATCAAAATCGACTAGGTATAGAATATTTCTCTGCAATAGGAGTAAAACGTCATTTCAATTCTTCGACCATGAAGTGAATCCTCATAGAGAACAGACGGTGACCAACCTTGTATTGTCACTGTTATCTTAATCATTCTCAATTAAGGTTAATTTCACGTCCAAAACTCCCTTAGATTCCCTGGTACTTCAGATACTGCGAGCGGACATGCTTTTCACACGGGCGACAATAATTGTGAGAAAAATGAATTTTGAGATAACTTGGCTTCGTTACTGATCTTACTCCGCACCGGAACGAGACTTTTTACGGCGGATAAATTTAACACGCTACTATCTAATTTAAGTTCTGCATTGTCATTGTCAAGTGAGCATTTTGACAGGATTTACACGATCAGCACTCCATGTTTAACTTAGGCACTGACCATGAGGCACATCGTCAGTACAAATAATATGAAATATATGTAATATAATTATCTAAGATAAAATAATATGATTACGTACCGTGAGATATATATGGCAGCGATTAATCATTCCCGCTTTATCTCCAGAGACACATGTACAGCTGCACTAAATATAAAGGAACAATAGGTACTTGGTAATGACATCAAGTCGAGTAAATGAAAAGATAACTTTTGAGATGATAAAATTTAATGAACGAAGCATAATGAAACAACTTACATTGCATAAGTAGAAAAAAAATCATCACCCTTTCACTTGGACTCCACACTCACAATTTATGATACTATAAAATAACACAATAATCCCTGCCAAGGACAAATTCAATTGCCTATTGCTAATTAGTAATCACCTGCCTTAAACGCATACGAATTAATTATTTCAACAAAATCACATTGGACACAACAATTCAATGAAATAAAAAGATGACACTTGGGGTGGCAACATTCACTGAATGAAGAATAATAAAACACTACACTGTTTATCCCTTCACTGGGACGTAAACAACCACACTTTCAAGCTTGACAAGAGCATTTCACTAGTCACTAACTTCACTTCAATTCACATAGATTCCACATTTTAATTTTGTCAATAGTAGAAACAATGAACTGATTGATGTTATGTCTTCTCCAACACTTACTACGCATTTTTCACACTTTTAATACCATTCCATAATTTAATACCATACTAATCAGTAAACACAACAAAAATGAATGTAGCTGAAGAAGGGTTAATGCGGTTAACAGTTTGCACACTTACTAGCTATCGGATGGTCTTTCTTTGAAGATGGTCATTAGCTAGCTCTAATTGCCTTGGTATTAATTTGAGAACCTGAATGGTATCGATGAACATTATCACAGCATCTGGACGAATCAGTCAACATTGCCATAATTTCATTAAGTTTGAGCTTGTTTTCAATAGCACTTGATATGTGACGCAATGTAGTGAGGGGCACACAATGTCATCAGCACAGCAAACATGGCACGCAATCCTTTATAGTGAAGCACACAATGTGTTTACAACACACAACACAACAAGCACCCAAATTTACGGATCTCCCTCTTCAATGACATAAGTTCCCTCCTTAGTTCCTCAATTTCCTCTGTGACATTCTCCTTAGCAGGGGTGGAGTACATCACCTGGGTCACTGCATCACAGGGATATATCCACTCCTGCTGCAGCTGGTATGCTCGCATCAGCTTGTTCTCCCAGTAACTCCTCTGCAGTTACATCATTGTGAAGATCTAGAGAGGAAAAGTTTTAGGAGTTAAACATATATAGCGACTGAGATAAACAAATTATCCAGGAAAAATCAATTTGCACTTAGCTGCGTGAAAGCAGCAGTAGACATATGAAAAGAGATGATTTTGTGGGCATAATAAAAAACCCACTCCCCTGATGCCTATTGTAATAGTACATCATCCGTTCATAGACAATCGTTTCTCATTGTGATCTTAATAAGATTAGTTGGCGGGACAGAACTAAGGCTCACGAGGAAATGTGTCAAGGTGTAAGACAATAAAAATAACAATGCTCTGGAAATGTTCAACTCCTGATTCGCACTAAAGAGCCGATTATGTAGGGATTCGTGTGTAATAAGGAGGCATATTTTCGCAAACAAATCAAGTTTGAATGAATTGATTACACTCACCACATAGACGACACCCCATAATTAAGCACGCGGTTTGTAAATTCACTTTTATCCACAAATGGTGTGTATAAATAATAGTAACATTCATTCACTGTATTATTCACGCGTGAGAGAAATAAAGGCACACAATTCTATCAACAACTATGCAAAAATAAAACAATACCTATTAATTGCTCACGTGATTTGCATTTGCACGTTTCTGAAGAAATGATGTTTATCAATAAATCCAAATCACTGCACGAAAACCATATAAGTTACCTATAAAAAGGCATGAAATTCTAGCGCTTTCGTTCAAAATAACATCGTTAACAATTCGGAACTTACCAGTGAGCTCTGGATATAATTTACAGCCATTTCTTCTTCTTACTTCATTCCCTGCTCCCGAAGGGATAAGATATAACTTTGTCCCTTTCTTCGCCTGCGTTGAACAACCATCTGCACAGCACTGAGCCATATTGACAACCAAATATCAAAAAAACGCTACGCTGCTTCACGAAAAACACAACCACTCCAATGCATTCTAACGGGCAACTGACGCTAACAAAACACTTGCATAGGCCTAAAACGTAGGGGAACCAATCAGAAGCCTCGATTGTCGGCATTAGCCGAGATCAAACGTTGACCGTACTTTCCTAATACAGAGCTTTAGAAAATGGAGAACTGCGACGGCAGTGGGAACTATCAGTGGGAACATCACGGCAGTGGGCCCATTACCGCGCTGGAATTCATCAAAACTCTTGGTCGCTTTTCCTAAATTGTACATTTATTTGATATAATTTCGCATCGGCAGTTGGCGTAGCTAAAACACACAGGTAACTGTTGGGGGCTACCTAGCCATTTATGGCGTTCCTTGAATCAGAATTCAGCAGCATTTCGTGCAAATAGCCTATATTTGTTATAATACCCTCCTTCCAATAATGGATTAAGAAAAAACATTAAAAAAATACCCCCCAAAAAAATACCCCTCATTGACTTAAATAAAACAAAAATCTTGAGTAGAAATAAGCAAAATTGACTGAATGAGAACGGAACACAGGAGAGTCTGCAAAATAGGGGTGTACTGCGTAAGTGTTTTTCCCAGTTAGGTGTTTTTCTCTCTTACGAGTTTCAGCGGGCTTAATACACAAAAATACAACTAAGCGGGCTTCATTGTATTTTTGATAAATCGAGGAAATGGATCGGCGAACCGACCGCCACAAAGCTATCACAAAGAAAGTTTTTGAGGATAATTGTCGAATTCGCGTTTTACCCTGGACAGCTAACTCCCCGAACCTTTCCCCAATTGAGAATGTGTGGGGTAACATTGTGAATGAGTGGCATTACTTCGGAGAAAGAACTGAGTAAAACTTTCGAAGTCTACGTACGGGATGTTTAAAATTATTTAAGCCGATGTCCCCGTGTAATAGAACATTTGTTTGGGTATATGGAGTCACGATTACGATCTGTAACTGAAAATAATGGCGATATTACAAAATATTAAAGTTGATCTCTGGTGAAAGAGCATTTTGTTTAGATTTCTGTTACCATAGATAATATACTGAAAATGACTATACCCAAATATCTTGTACACTTTTCATCCTAGCCTTATCAAATCTTGACCCATTCCCATTAATTTTCGCTGCAAAATGAACGCCATGCCAACTAAATGTTTGAACCACAACTTCTATTTCATTCGAATCTATTCTAAAGAACGAGAAAATTTTTAATGTTGCTTATTTGAAAATCGTATATTTTATATGTGAGCAGTCTTTCATCGTACACATTTTTAAATGGAGTGCATGTCTTTTCTGAGAGCGAGAAATCAATTAAGTTATATCTCCACTGAAGGAAGACTCATTCTTAAAAGACCGCATTCATTTCTGATAAACTACAATCAACTTGTTGTAGCTTCATTCGCCATAGTTTTGCATTAATTTTATCCTAATTAGGGTTTTATCCTTTTTAGTTGATATCGTAAAGTATTATTTTTGGTAATGATATGTGTTGGATGAAATAGGTATGGCTTTGCTTTGAGTATTTAGAAATCAGGTTTGAGTGGCGATACACCAAAGGCAGGTTTCAATTTTAATTTTTCTCTATTAGTCTGTAATTCGTCTTTCATTGTTTTTATTGGTCTGTTAAATGCACTACGACTGTGTTTAGGAAGTTAATACAAAACAAAAATATTCATTCACTGCAAGTCTACCCATCACTCAGCTCTCCGTTCCTGAACGGACCTCTAATTTCTAGAAGCTATGTTCACTATGGTGGTAACATATTCTGGAGATGTAAAACTCCACTGACCCCTCTGACTATGGAATCTATCAGTCACGCAATGGGGGATGCAAACTAAAGAAATGTTGGTGAAATCCAAAGTATCAAACGCACGACGTCATTTTAATTAGGTAGCTATTTTTATGCTCCTTTGGACGAGATTAGACAGCGCACATCCTACACTTTTACGCACACTGACGCAAAAAGAGCTGCTGAGGAGATATTTAAACTGTTTAAATCTGTCAATCCTTTAGCATAAATAGATTGGTTTGATAAATCAATATATTCAATCGCAAAGCAATCAATTAATAAATTCAGTTTGAGTACATTCTCGTAAAAGCAATGCCATACTGTGAAAAACATTGCGTGCCTCATTGTAAGATTACTTAAAAGCTCTATGCTAAATGCAAATGTACTTCACTTCAGTCACAAAAAAGTTGTGATATTTTTATGGAACAAATAATAGGCTTAGAGTTAACGTTTCCAGGTTTGGATTGTTTCCTTACATTATGCCCATATTATATTAAAAAAATAATTAAGTAGTGACCGATCACTAGTCATTATCATGAGGGAAAGTCGGAGTGAATAGTGAATAAATCTCAACTCCCGATTGTAAGTCTTCCATCAGTTACTCATCCCAGGTGATTACTTATCGTTAATTTTTCCCTTTTAGGTGTTTATGAAATTCTTAATGGTCTGCGTATCAAAGCAATATATTTTGCTACAGTTCAAAAATGGAAAATCATTGTATCAGTAATTAATGTGTGCGCTGGGGATTTCCAAAACCTCCAAACTTTTGTTCCGTTAAACTAATTAATGATGAAATCATGAAGGCCATATCAATTGTTTTGTTCTTAAACTTTACTCAAAGGTATCGTGTTAATTTACTGTGCAATATCCTTTTAATTTAACTTTGCAATTATGGAGATAGAGTTGCACAATCATCATCACCACGTGTGTTTCACTAATATAGATATTTACCGTAATATCCCCTTTCACGTCGTTGAGTCATATCCCATCTATAACACCTTAGGTTACACCACGTTTTATTTGTGCTAAGTCTCTCTTATATCTCCTTTCGACTTTTCGTTTATTTGTCTCTACATTCTACTTGAAAACAGCGAAATGTCTACTCAAACACAATTCTTTAAATCCTCTGTAACACCAAGTTCCATACATTAATTTATCCTTTGCTGAATGACGTAGTTATACTTCCCGGAAAGGTTACCTGTTTTCCCAGCTCAGAATTTTCCTCATTTTCCTTCAGTTTTGGCTATTACTACTTTTTAAACTTCATTGCCTGCGCGTTATATGATTAATTCACATCCCACATATGACGCATTTTTCCCCCTGCGAAATAGACATTGAGTCCCGTGACTGACTGGGTAAATATATCTTGGCCATCTACCAAAATTAACAGTTACCTGCTACTTTCCTTCATAATTTTATTCCTTTTCATACATCTATTACCTATTTGTCAGCGAACAATTAAAAATCAATAGTAATAATAAGTGGCCTGGCCTGAATCCTCTTCCAACATATACCCATTCCGATTCGTCATCCATTACCCGTATACCGCTTCATCCCGGAGAGGTTTTATAATTAATCGCCTTAAATTCCAGTGTACTCCCTATTTATGCAGTAATATTTATTATTCTCATCCAATGCACTCCATCAAAAGTCTTCCAGAAGTTTAAGAAGCAAATAGAGACATAGTGGCTATTATCTATAAATAAATGTTAGAATACTCTTCACCAGAAATGCGTTTCGCGTCCCGCTCTCTTTCCTTAACCCATACTGGTCTTCACCGAGGAAGTCTTCCGCCCTTTCCCCGATTTCATTTTAACAGCTATCTCAGCTATTTTTATGACGTGCGAAATAAAAATTCTGATCTCTTAACATTATCTTTCTTTTCTCATTGCCGGAAAGGTTTCCGAGCTGATTTTACAACAGTGGATTTTGGAAACGTATTTACTAATAATTTATAAATTACTAGTTTTCCTGCATGCAAACGAGGCTACTATTTATCCCCTTAGTGCAGGAGTAATGATTTTTGCCACGACAACCCATGTCATGAGGAGAGTAAGGGAAATGATCACCTTCTTCCTCGCACAGGAAATACCGACTAGTCCCAGCCGAAAACACTTCACGGGTTCTTCGGCTGGCGAATTCTTATGGGAGTGGGGGTTGGGATTTTTTGGCTATTCGTTGTCGGAGGGAGAAGATCACGCGAGGTCTCTTAGCAAGTACAAAGTAAACTCAAGTTGTGCTAGTCATAGCAGTAAAATTGGCCCCCAGAAGTCATAGAACGCGTATGCAATTGGTGAATCTCGATTTCAGCAGAACACGGAGATGGTCGCGCTCACCGCGTGGACCGACTTTTGAAAGTAATAGTACCTTCCATACATTAATTACAAAAATTAAACTATAGAGATTTTTTCCTTAGAGATGTAGGTTAATTAGTAGGAGATGCAATAAAAAAACTCGGGGTCATTTGCACCTTTAAGGAAAGGAGGGTTTGCTAGGGAAGGATGACTTGGGGAACGGAGGAAGATTGCAGAAAAACCCGACGTGCCGCGGAGTCATTATTAGCCGACTCTAAAGGAAAGACGCCAAGGATTCCACAAATCTACGTGTAATACGACCCAGGAGGTGCTGCACTTGAACTGCTCTCGAAAAAGCACCTCGGTAGGGGTTGAAGTCTCTCTGAAAAATCTCCGCCTCTTCACTTAAGCTGCATTACGAACTTAATTTATACTCTCATGCTCAATGCGAACTAGTCTTTCGTCGCTACCCGAATCATTTCCTGCAGAGACACCCCGAGTAAACTAGAGGTTAAAATAGGGTACTCGGTGGATGCGCGAAAGAGAATACATTCTAATACACCAGCATCACCCTCATCCAGGCAAACTTGTTTCTCGCCCCCACCCTCACTCTCTTCCCCCCTCGCGCTTGGGATCCAATCCCTCGCCATGAGAAGTCGCCATGAGGAACGACCGCGCCCCGCAGTGTTTTCGCCGCCCTCACTAAAGACTCCGGTCGCTCCTATTCTCACTCCTCGAACTCAACTCTCGCCCAACGAGGTCGAAGCGGTCCAATCGCCTCAGCCGTGACGGATCCATTCGCCGGGGAAGTCGTGGTCGCCGTACTTTCCACAATCCACTGCACGTCCATTCCTACGCTTCGAGATAAGAAAACTCAACCCACCATGTGCTCAGGAAAGAAAGAGCAAATGGAATTGATGATGACATTATACGGCTTGATGAAAACAACCATCGGTTACGGGACACGGGCTTTTAGCTACGTGTGGACTCAGCGCTATCCTCAGTCGGCGTGCTTAATGCAGCAACGTTAATAATGCAGCGATTAGGACTCACCAATATACGAGAAAGAAAGAGAGCATGCAAGCACTTTGACCGGGCCATAATCCGTCCCTCTCGGGCAGTGACCATGAATTTCACCATTTTCCACACCCTTGCCCAAGTGTCGCAAAAGGCCTGGCTGGCGGTGGGATCAGACATCCGTACCCTTTTTACGTGAATACACAAGCATGTTTAGAGGCGCACACATGTACATTAAATGCATGTTTCATCACGACACGGTGGGCGACTTGAAGAGAGTTTCTTTATAAAATTAGGTCATAAACCTAAAACGTGAAAGTTACCAAAAATTTATACTCAAACCAATATGAAACTCCGTCACTGTTCTCAAACGTCGGACATGTATATAAACGTCGGACGAACATCTATATTTCGTTAAATTTTGAAGAAAATTTATAATGGGTCTTTATAAAAATAAGTTCACAGCATTAAATATATATATCTATATATATATAAAGGAGGTGCTCATTGAGGGTATCAAAATAACCTAACAGAATTGAGGGGATGGACTGAAAGTTTCAAATGTCACGCGATATCTATTATAATGGTGACTTTCAAGGTTAATGTACGACTGCCGGGTCGCAGCTCGTTGCTCACTGTTATAGCAGATCATGCTACACATTAAGATATGTCAACACATGAAAACGAAATTGGATCAGATTGAAACAATAAGCATTTTATGATGTACGAGTACATATGAACAGTGTCATCCATTTACTATTCATTACATTCATACTATTAGATCATTTTAATTGGATACAATTTCAAATTAAAGCCGCGCATTAGTAGTGTGTGGAGTCATTCACCAGTTCATTGGTGTATAGAGAATAGTTCCTCAAGTACTATAGTACACAGTTCATCGCATTGGATATTAAAAAATGCTACCCCTTGCTGCTACTCGTAAACAATAGGCTAAAGGCAACGCCGGGTAATCTGCCAGTCATCGCTACCCGAATCCGTTCCTGATCCTTTACGAGCCCCGCTCTCTTGGAAGCATATCCAGGTTTTAGGGTTACCCCTAATTATTTTCCTCTGCCTGTCTTCTATCCTTACTATCCCTCTTAAATCAAAACAAAGATCTCTCTATACGAATTCTGCTAAAGTCCCCTTCAACCACTGATCTTTTCCCCAACTCATCATCTGTCTCAATGCCTCATATGCACGCGTTAAAAATTATGTTTAGCAGTGGCGATAAATTTGAATGAACATATAAGCAAAAACATGACGGCAAGATGGAGAAAAATTAAGTTCAGTTCAAAACATAATTAGACCGTGGGTTCCAAATATAAAGTTATTTCAATGCTTTATTCTCAAAAAAGATTTAAGAGGTGCACCTTTCTTGGCCGCGTGGGAAATCTCGGTATGTTAAATTTATGATCGTTATCTACAATTACTGTGAACTTCATTGAAAAGCATAGTCCGGTAGTCGAGACGTTAATGCTGCTTATGAGCACTCTGAGAGAATGCCTTTAATCATAATATAACTCTTCGTGGTTGTCCACGTAACGCATGAGAACAGTTTACTAACAATGTATAATTTTCCGTACACGTTCTCCGCTGCCAGTAGATAAATTCGTACTTGAAGAACATAAACTAATTATCTTGATGCAAAGATATTTCATTTATATTTGTACAACTATTTATGAGTACCTGAATAATCTCCACATTAAGTAACAGTGGCTAGATGTTTTATTGTCCTGACCGTTTTTCGCACCAATCTCCGCCTATACGTTTGGCGCCTATACGTTTTTCTCTCCAAATGACAGAATGAGCATTTCCATTCAAATTTCGCGTTCTCTCTCGTCGTCTTCTTACTTGGCAATGTAAACGGAAATAAATCGGGATTTGGGCGGCGTCCCTCTTTTGTTTCCGCTATTCGAACTCCATTCCCACTTTTTTACTCAAAGCTCTAATGAAAATTATTATGCGCTTTGACGTCACCCGTTTATTTTACGAGGCTTTTTAGATCATTTCCGATTTTTAAATTACCTTCCGAATGAAAACCCTATCGATATTTTTTTTCCATCTTCGATTTGTAAACAGAGGCATCCCTCCACCGCCATTCTATTTATTGCCTGCACCCCATCCTTGTTTTTGTTTACACTCAGGGATAAATTCTCACGTCAATGGAAGATTCCAAGGGACTCGCTTCGCTACCTCCAAACTTATATCACATTAGAAAACAAAATCCCCATCACAAAATTCAAAGTACACATCGTGGCACGTAACATTTTTGCGCTACAGAAATATTTTCTAATAGAATTCTTTTGTATTTCTTAATGAGAAAAGCTACTAGAACTAGGCTGAAATACTACAATGAGGCTGTGATAAGTTCTTTAACTGTAAAGGCGATAGATCACCATTTTCCAATTTCGAACAAAAGTGTTTAGCCTTGCAAAAAATCATAAAACCAAAATTAACTATATAAAATTGATAAGAAAATTGTCATCAACTTAAAAAAATACAAATTATGTCATCCAAACACTGAGTTTTCTTTTCCTTATTTACCTATGTTTTGAAGCTTAATAAGCCAAATTAGTGCCAATGGTATTAATTACAGTCACCCACAAGTTGGTCAGTTTTTTAACCTTTATTTATCATTTTTAACCTTAAATATTCTAAACAATATTTAATATACACTATTATGTTACAAAGATAGATCGTAATAGGAACATGAGGATGCCTTGACATCAATACATGTGAGCGTGTATTAAATATAGCTCGGAGTATCATCAAGTGAATTTTATTCACGTGCTTACTATCAAATTACAACATAAGGCTTCCAATATGTAAACAACCATTGGTGGCAAACATCGCAACACAAAAAATGGCAAGTCTCATGCAGTTTAATCAAAACAAAAATAAAATGAACTGTTTAAAATAAAAGATTGCACGTTTTACCGGTGAATAATTTATATGGAATTTATATTTAATAATTTATATAGGAATATTTATATGGAATAATTTATTGTATGATGTATTTAATTATATTTAGTATAAGCAGTAGTTGATTTAGCCTAAGGCATTAATGAAATATGTTCTTGCAACAGCAACTTATACGAGGAACATAACAATTTAATAAATGGAGTCACATAGCTCATGAGAAATTCTCAGAATGGAAGATGAAAATTAATTTTAACGCTGCGAGGGGTATGAGGAAGAGATATAACTTCAATTATAAAATTTTAAGACAGAAAATATGAGCTCTATTTCATTCAGCACAGTGAAACATTTTTCAGGTTGAGGACAAGGAAACTTTCACTTCACGGCCAACTGGGAAATTCATTTCATGCAAAGGGATGAGTGACGTTAATTGCGTAATTACAGAGCGATTCAACCAACTCCCTTCATCTGTAAGAATTGTATATAGTTTTACTGTTTTCCTCTATATGGTTGGATGTTGGAAAGTAAAATCTTCCCTACTACTATGTGCATAGGCTCTCCTGGCTTCGTCATCAGGATTCTACCCTTGTACTAACAGTATGGTTTCACTCCTCTTCCCCATTTTTTCTCCAGTACGTGTTGTCCATTCTTATTCTCCGGCCACCTCCTGAGAATATGATTCCATATTCGTCGCTCTCTCTCTCTCATATTCTCCAAACCTAAAATATTTCGCTGACTCCGAGTACGCCTATTCCTAGCCTATCCATCTCCATTTTCAACAACTGTCCACTCACCCCAAGAGACCTCACGTTCTATGACCTAACCCTATTTTTATCGACCTTGACTGACGTTCCCCTCCCTAGTCCCCACCCCAAGACCCGATTGAGGAACTATTCAAGTCCTCCGGAATATTTTACTGGGATGAATTTCATTACGCTGGTTTTTCGTTGCCGTGTACATATCAGTGCTGTGACAATTCGCGAGCGCGTAAATAATTCTCTCCCTTTATATTCCAAGACGATAATAAAGACCAACGGTGGAATACATGAAGCAAAATATACGAGGTGTTAAAACAAGAATTGATAGAGAAATAAACAAAAAATAAATTTGAGTGGAGAGCTGCTTCAAACAATTATTCCAATCAAATTCGATTTATAACCGCGGATATGACGCTAAATCGTGATATTTCCCGTACAATACCTCCTAGCTAACTAAGCATCGAAATAAACATCGAACCCTGTGATAACTTATCATGCAATTAAATGTAATATATCTCACATTTTATCAATGCAACGTTAATATAGAACTAGCAAAACTAAAATTAAACCATCACAGAGCCCTAGCCACCCAGATCACCGCCAACTCCCCCCCCCCCCCCCGCCGACCCTAAATCGCTCCTGTGCTCTTCCCTATCGTCAGGGGACACGCCTTTCTCGTGTTCGCCACTGCCCATTCAGTCCTCGCCCACCACATGTCACCCCTCTCCCGCCCAAACCCCTTTTACCCCTGCACCACCCGAGCCACGCATCGCAACCGACACGTTTTTACGGTTTACCCCCCCCCCCCCCTCCTGACCCAATTCGCAATACCTCCCTCCGAAACGCCCTTCTATCCCACCCCCACCGCCCGACACTTCGCCCCCCCCCCCCCTCAAAGCACCAACACCCTCCAAGCGGCCTTCTCTCCTCGTTCTTAGTCTACGCGCGCGATTCTACTCCGAGTGGGGCGAGAGTGAAGGAGTGGGGGTGAAACAAGTGCCGATTCCGGTGGCAACAGCACGCACGATATTGACTTTTCAGCTAAGGACACTCGACACAAAAAAATATTGAAGTAGGTAGGATTGACTAGAACGTAGAAGTTACGATGATTACATGGTGCACTGAGAAATATCGGCGACATTGAACATAATTGTAGCGCATCTTGCGTACGATAATCTTTCCCATTAATAATTTCCATCCGTTTAAATCATTAATAATTATCGTTCAAACGAAGAATATTTATTGACACTCGATCAACAGCTTTTCAGCTTCAGTTATATCGTCCCGGTCTGCATGCCAGGATAATAAAATTACATCGACTAATAGTTATAACGCACGGTGCCGTAAATGGTGGTTCTGCAGCCACTTTATTGAAGGGGAGGGCGTGTAGGAGGAGAGCTGTAGGAGTGGAGTGAGGGGTGGGGAGGGTGGGGAGTGGTGTGGGTCAAGGGGGGTTCTGGTCCCACACTCGGCACCAGCGGGCGCTTCTCTGGGTGGAGCGAGAGGAAGTGGGATGCAGGCAATCATCGTACTGCGCCGTCTGCTGCACGATACGCGTCGTATCACGTGCCCAGGGACACGTGAAATAAGCTCTCGCGTTCAACTTTCCGCCACGTTTAGCTGATAACGTCTCCTCGAGGGAAAATGTGCAGCGCAATGATATAAGCAGGAGCGGGCCTTGATGCATCTTTAACAGCCATGTAGGGTGGCAGAAAAAAACAACCCAAAACACATCAGTACTAGGTTTTCTCCTAATGTCATTAAGGTTTTCAGAGCTGCGAGATTTCCCAGAAATCAAAGAAAAAAAGAATCAAACTTATAAATAGAGAATAGATATAACATAAAACTCAAAATTAAAGAACAGCAAAAATTGCAACATTCAGTAAGAAGAGCAATCTGCTTTGGTTAAAATTATCATTAAACCTTGTTCATGCGTACCGTATATGATAATTATTTCGTGGTGGCAATTTTGAAGCTTATTGATTCGTGTCACACAACGGGCATTAAGAGAGGGAAGAAGGCATGTAGAAGATTAAAGCAAGAAAATGAGGCGTAATGAATCTTCAAAACTAGTTATACATCGGAAACCGTTCAGATTATTTCAATTTTGTGCACTTATCATCATTTAAGTTTTACAGCAAAAAAAGAGCTGCGAGCTTTCACAGATAAAAGAATCAACCTTATAAATAGAAAACAGAAATAAATTAAAACTTAAATTTTGCGACAATATACATTGGAACACTCAGTAAGAAGAGAAATCTGCTTCTGTTAAAATTATGATTAAATAATGTTCATGCGTACCGTATATGATTAATATTTCGTAGTGGCAATTTTGAAGCTTATTGATTCGTGTCACCCAATAGGATTAAAGGGAGAGGGAAAAACACCTGTTGATCACCTCATTTCGGATATCATTGATTACATTCAGGGAAACATTTTATCATCATATTTTAGCATGTGAATACAAACACAAGCAATCCGATCGAGGCAGAAAGTTAATTTAAAAACCTCCAATAAAGAAGCAATTATAGTTTTCATAATTTATCCGAGTGCTTGAAATATGTTTGTCTCTAAACATAAAATGTAGCATTATGTGTCAAAAAATCCGTAATTTTCCATTAATAATATTAACTCATTGAATGATGTAATTAAATTTTTCTGACATTAAATTAAAACCCGAATGATATCCCTTTCGACAATAACTTTTCTCAAAGCAGGGTAAAATTGTTTCCAGCAAACTCTCACCTGATTCCTAAAGTAAAATATTTTATAAAAATATTTAATAGATTATGTGATATAGAATGTATAAATAAAGATAATAACATATTTTAATGAAAATGCCAAAAGTTTTTGAGCCTGGTAAGCCTCGATAGAAACCCCGTGATCAAGCGATTCGAGGAAGAAATTGAACTATTGAAATATATATTCGCCGAGTTTGGGTCGAGAACGCCATCACCAGGTTAAAGTTTCCCTTGGTGTTTGCCATAATAATTGAATCGGAAATTTTTAAGAAATTAATTGAATTTATAAAAAGCTATGCATCTATGTAGCGGTAATTCGTCAACACGTCTAAGAAACAATGCGATCGGCTTGTTTCCTTTGAAAACTACCTCAAGAATACTACTATTCATATTAAGGTTTCCATTTATAGCTACAAAAGCTTAGTCCTGATGCATGAATTTGGCTGAAAGGTACTCTACCTACGAAAAAAACATTTTGGAATATTCTAACATGCAACTTCAAATGATTTAAACAGAAAACGTTTAAAATATATTGAAGACAATTTTAAATTTGGAACTCTGGTTGATACTCTTCTTTTTCTTATCCCAAAGAAAGCATTCGTGAAACATAATAATAAGTCTACGATATCAGAATTTTCGAAGCAAAAGTTATTTGAGTAGGTACTCATTTGGTAGAGCAAAATGTACTAAAAATGAATTTGAAACTAGGAATTGGGAATGGGAGAATTAAATATCCCAATAAAAAAAGGGACAAGGTTAGGGACCAAAAGATCACGCGATATATCCAATTATCAGCACAAAAATCTTTTCATCTCTTCTCTTCCTTAAGCTTATATGCTGAATGACGGATTACGAGGATATCTCCTGGAGATCATGGTGAATATCATCACTAAACCAGCAATGCGTGATGTCAAAATATACAAATATGAAGTTAATACCATGAGCAGTTTCGACAATTAACAACCTCATGGTCAACTAAAGCCAAATTTGGAATATAATATATATCCTCTCGCAAAAACGTACCGTTTTATGGGTTAGTATTAATTTAATTTTATTCACTTCTTATTTCAGGTTTACCATTCATGTCAAAATTAATATTGATATTGAAATAAACACGGAATATTTATGGCAAGTTGATCTATTCATGGCAAAGTTTGTACGAAGGCTTCCGTGGTTCGTAAAAGTTGAAGGCTGCATGCTTCCGGGTGTTTCACCGCGTCGTTGTTTTTTATGACAACAGATGGTCGGCATACATAGGATAAACAAAAAGAGCTGTGAAGTGCCGCCTACAAGAACGCAAACGGGCAATGAAGAATAAGCAATTTCACCACTCGGCCGTGGCGGAGCATGCCTATTCCGAACCTGGGCACACCCATCAACTTGGAGGACTGTGGCCACGGTGATAACCAGGGAATCTCGATAATTCCCAAGAATCATTCGGGAAGCTATCGAGATAGCAAAACACCCGAAGAATTTCAACCGGGAAGACGGATATCACCTCCACAACACTTGGAAGAGACTTTTCCGTGTGGAAACTGTCGACATGGCCAATCACCGACAACGGGGAAATATTGGCGCCAACGGAAATAATGACGCAACCAATCAAGACTGAACAACGGGCCTACATAAGGCGGTCAATCACCGGCATCATCACTTCGACCTGAAGACGCCTGCTGGGACGCAGGCGAAACTGTTGGCACTAAAAAAACAACGACGTGGTGAAACACCCAAAAGAATGCAGCCTTCAACTATTCATGGAAAGTTGATAATGATGCTATTATTTGTATTTCCGGCATTAAATAGGTGGCGTGTAACAACTCTAGTTAGAGATGGAATTCTCGTCTATACTTTAAAAACTTATCTCCTAGCATGCGAGGGCCACCTTACTTAATTATGTATACGGGTCACATAGAACCAAGTGTGACCGCAGCGGCTGTAAACATTCGATAAGGCGGATTTCCGTAAACTCGTCCCCTGGAATGATTGTAATTCTAAATCGTTTTTCAACACACCGGATTTTCTATAGAATATAAAATTCGTAAGGGCAACGCTTTCTCCTTCAGCGTAAACCCCTCCAAATTTTGGGAGTTTTTTCGATATATCTCGCAATGTTATACAATATACGATGTAATGCGTTCATAGCTGATGACTTAAGGTGAAGCTGGTGACTTCTGTCAAGTGTGTCCATGTCTAGCGTCAAGTGTCACAGCTTTTACCAAAGTATCACAACCATTTAATCATTGTTCGTCTAAATATAATCACTCATTACGAACCCGCAAAAAATCTTATTTATTTGTAAATTTAGTATATTTTAGATATTGCTTTCAAATAACGACATTAAGAAACGCCTATTGGTACTTTCAGACAAAGGGAGCTAGTTCAAACCGGTGTTTTTCAAATTGACTTAAAACATTTAAGATTAGCGTTTTTTCGATGATAACTCGTGAGTTAGAAACAGTTACTCATGACCAACGTTTTGGAATGAAATGAATGCATTATATTCCTAACCGTTTGAAAAACCTGACTCTTTTTAACATCTGAATTGCCCCTCCAGAAAGCAATTTTCATATTCACACCAATAGCGATTTTGCGGTATGAGCATAGAAAAAAAATAATTAGGGCACCTCCCAGGGATTCGTTTAAACCCCAAATCTACAAGTTTTGGAAGTAGGGCAGTACCATTCACTATACGGCGAATACGAATGAGTAAAAAGTGAGAATGTCTTATTCTTATTTATCCTTTAATTAATGCTCTCTTTCCGCACCCACCGAACATCATATTCCGTGCCTGCCTCTATCCATACAATTACATATTTCTGCTTTCTGCAGCGTGGGGGTAGCAATATCTTCGTTTTTTCAAATACTAGCTTCACTCCAGCTAACACTCACAGTGGATTAAAGCATTGATTGTCATATGTAGCAATGAAGTTTCATGTAGCAACTAGCTGGCTTACCATCCCAAACCATATTCATTTTTTTCACCCATCCCTTGAAACATTGAATCGAATGTTTTTGACTTTCATTGCTGAGCTAGAGCACAGTTTGCGTTATCTTTTACGGTGCTGCTGATGGTAACTAGACGCTTAGGTTCAATGAGTCATGACAGCATACGTTATTTCTTCATTGGTCATTTTCCAACCGGATCTAATAAACGGAATATTGGACTCCAGAGGGTTCTATGATGGCCATTGTTAACAGAATGAATAGAAAGGATCGAGTAACTGAGTCAACATCATACTATGACGGTTTTATCCTTTCCTTGCATTCATACTGTCATAAAACAGTAAATTTGCCAAGCCTAATATTAAAGTTGCTTAAAAATGAAGTACTTGACCGCAAAATTGAATCTCTACTCATATCAATTACTGTCTTTCCCACTCTACTACTTCAAAAGTTAGTAAAACATGAAGTCGAAGCAAATATACCAAATCTATATTAAATTCACTTGGGCAGTGCGCTCACAATAATGTGTTTATGGGATTAAGAATACGATATGGGTAAGGAGAGCCTAGGTTGCATAATTTGAACCACATACTCTGTTGAAAAATGACAACGGAAAAAGTCCGCCAAAAAGGACAGTTGGAAGGATATCACAACGGAGTTGATAACTCAAGCACATGGATACAAGGAATGGCTTACTTTTAGGGTAGATAAGTCTAACTAAGTTTTAACTAAAATAGTTATATCAGAAAATTTTACTGGAACGATTTGAGTCACATTTCAAATAATGATTTCACATTTGATACTGAAAAGATATTATTTTATTTGCGCACTTTGAAAAGAAAACGCTTTGATGAATATATAATGGGTAGAACGTCATAAAATAAATCCAGGCCACAAGTTTAGAACAAAAGTATAGATGTGTAAAATAAAACTGATGATGATTCAAATTTCAAATAAAGTATAATGGTAAGCAGGTGAATGAAAGGATAGTAGGGTCTATCCTCATCAGTAGAGCCAGCCATTTATAATTCGTTCTCGGAGGAAATTATTAGAGAGGATTTAAAAATGTCCGGATACTACACTTGAGAATCGTAATACACTGTAAATTGCTCGTAGATGATACCTTTTTAGTTTGCAGGCTACCACTAGGTATGTAGTTGAGATATATACATGCTGTCGAAGTTTGAGTCCTAAGTAAAGCAACTCACTCAAAAATGTCCGCTAAATACTCATTTAGTGAAAAGGTAAACTAAAAGAATTAAGTAAGGAATTTGTTTTTCGGAAATACGACTTAGGAAATTTTTTGAATTTTTGAGCAGCTATTGTACGTGCATCGTATTGATCCTCACTGTTTGGCCCGGCAGATATACTGAAGCCGTAATATGCCACATAGTGATATAAAGGGAATGTCATTGTACCAGGTAGGCAGTGACATAGCCAGTACTTAGTTTCGAAAGGGGACGGAAGGGGACGAGGTGAACTTTTTTGTAAATCAGAAGCGAAATTGCGTATTTAGGCAATTTGGACAGCAGCGTGAAAGCCGATTGTCATATCTTGACATGATTTCTTAAAGGAAGCCCTTCGGAAATTGCGAAAATAACTCAAGTTAATATTATTTCCACTTTAAGCATTTAAATTAGAAGGGAGTGAATCCTGACATAGAACTCAGAATCCAGGGGTGGGGGGGCAGGTCGTCCTCGGGAAGAATTACTGACGATGGCAGTGTAACTATCTCCCAAACAACGGACTATTTCCCAGTCGGGCAGAGCTTCCGCATGTCCTCAGAGATCAAGTCTTTCTTTTTTTTCACTTCCATCTCAATCCTTATATACTAAGTTCCCGGCACTTGCCGGGGAAGGGGGATTTCAGCGGAAAAAGGGAAGGGAACACAGGAAAAACAGGGCATCGACGTTAATTTCACTCTTTCGTTGTAACGGTCGACGAGCTCCTCCACGCCGGGACACTAACGCATTCGATTTTTCACATTGCGGTCACTTGAACGCTGACCTTGGTTGCCGCATACAAATTTCACTCATTCACTCCATACTGAATGCCCCTCCTACCATCGCAAACCGTGAGGGGAAACAGAGGGTGTGTTAGGAAAAAGGAAAGTAACGGACGCGGTCCGTAACATAATAGGCTTCGGCTTACATTCAAAGAAAGTATTTAATCAGGGATTTTAAAACCGGGCTCAAATATATACCAGAAATCATAAACCGGGAGCACTTAGCATGATTAATTTTCCAATTATTACAACGCAGGCAGTTGAATCTCCTCATTAGATAAAGAATTATACTCTGAACGAGAAGGAAGACTAAAAGATTTCGCAAAATTACAATTCCTTAGGGTGAACATTATTTTACATACTCAGCAAAGCACGAAGAATGAATTTCAACGTCATCGTCAATGTTTCATCCAAAGACACTCCCTCCACTCTCACTTTCATCTCCACTTAAACTAACGAGCACACAGCAGAATAACCAAGCAACTTAATTCTAGCAGCATCATTAATCATTAATATCGGTAATTGTCCTTTTCATTCGCTCTCACGTAACTCTTCATCGGTTTTTCTAGTCTCATCGACCACTAATAAAAAAAATAAAATTTCAGGCGAAACGGTACAAACGATATTTAATGATACACATGAAATTAGATAAAAATCGAAGATGTAGCAAAATATTCTTTTAAAACCCATGGTGAATCCAAAGACAAGCCCAGCCGCATGGTATATGAAACGTCGAAGTTTCCCCTCATTGTGAATCAGGTAACTGGTTTTATTCACGGTTATGTAGTTTTGGGGACGGTTGCTCAACGTAAAAAATTCCGTTGAGATTGCCTTTTGTTACTTCAAATAAGTCATTCTCCCGTATAATGGTTCCAAACCCAAACACCCACGGTCAAAGGTTTGCTCAGATACATAACATCAAAAGCCTAATTTTTCCGGAACATTTTGAAATTATATCATTAAGTCGAGCGTTTCCGTAAAATATTCGAGCCAATTATGCAGTTTCGCAATCTGTCACCTGCTTTCGCTGCAGACCACATAAAAATATCACCAAGAGGAATAACAAACTTTACGCTTAACTCTAAAAGCAAGTAATTGACCATGAAAGAAGCGAAAATATTTTTAGTAAATGCTTTTCTCAGCAATTTGTCAATATGCATTTGTGAGAATAAAACAAGCCAAAGGAAAGACATTATTGATGAAAAAACTGTTTCAGAGAAAGAGCGATGGAATGGAAAGAAGAGCTATAATTATTTTACTTAAAAGGACTGCGAAACAAAGACTAAAAATAATGATGAAATTGAGGGTTGAAGAAGAAATATTCAACAACCTTTTGTTTTTTCGAAATCATTATTATTTGTCAAAGCGAATATGATAAAGGATCAGTTTAGAAATAATAGTATCTTTAGTCGGTTCATTGTTATAACAGTAAGTAGCGGCTCATACTATATTAGGCCAATTATAGCCAAGTATTTGGCCTAAGTCAATTATTTGTCTTTTACGTTATTGGCGACTAATCGTAAATGATCGACTAGATTTGTACGAATGTTTGGTAAGCAAAGAAACTCTTAAATTTACGAACCCCTCTAAGGGCCGCCAACCAGGAAGGAGAAAATTTAAAATGCTTGATATTTTAATTTTAACCAATAAAAAGCCTATAAAGGCTAATGTGCATATTAGAAAACACCACATCGATACGTTCCACTGAACAACATCTTTACTAAGGAATGAAATATCAAACCCGTCCCAAAGGATCTCCTTTTACGTTAATAACGAAAATTTATGTTTCTGAGTCGGATCATCATCAACTTCAGAACAATGTTTAATTTCCAGTTACAAGTGACACTTATAGTTATTAGTCATATTAAAATATCCTAGGCTACCCCACAATAAGTAGGTTCTTTAAGATACCGTGCCTATGTGTGCATTTTTCCCTCGAGAAACGATTAAAAATAAGATGCCATAGAAATGAAATGAGAGATTCCGCATTTCACCAGCTTCCCCTAAAAAGAAACATGAAATAACTTAAATAGCTATATTTATATACTTTTAGAAAATATTAACATGCCGTAAAAATATGAGTGAAGAGCAAACAGGAAGCGAAGATTGTAAGCATACGAAAGAATAAAGAAAGGTTTGTTCATTTGATTGTCTCTCTTGATTGTAGCAAAAGGGTATCCCCGATAAAATACATCGTGCAATCTTGTGTGAGGATAGAAAAAATGCGTACATAGACTACAATTAGGACTACAATTTAATGATCAAATGTTCTCCTTTTCATATTCAGAGAGGTTCGCTTATCGTTATGGGCATTAATGACAGAGCAAAGACATAAGATAAGAGTTAAATTATACCATGAAACCAACAGCTTGTCCTTCTTCAGACTTAATCCGGTGCGTTTCGATTATATTGTCGTGCTGCGATTCTCGGCTCAAGGTCATCGCCCCGTCATCGTTGATGCATGGTGACTTCTACTGCAAACTTTTACGGCATTCCGAATTGGACCTGAAAATGTGACCACCGCTTTTACGAGCCGTACGACTTCCACTCGTCACCGACATCCACTCGTCGAGGTATTCAAGTACTCGTTTGGGTACTCATCTACTCATCGAGGTTTTCATGTATTCATTCTGGTACTCCTCTACTCATAGAGGTACTCATGTACTCATTCAGCTACTCATGCATTCGTCGAGTACCCATGTATTCATTCGGTTACTCAAATACCTATGAGTGAATACATTTGGCGCACTCCTACGTCTGTAGTATTGTCGACGCAATGTTGACGAGTAAGAAACGTAAACAGGCGCATTGTAACAGCTACGTTACTTTGAGTGAACACCCCCCCATCCCCCTCGTTACCCGCCGTAGATTTTTAGGCCCCCCCCCCCCCTAAGTTGGTAACGTAGTTTATGCACGACCCCTTTCGGCACATGATAATGATATATTTTCTTGAATAACTATTATATTTATGTTTAACGCCATCACTTCCAAATCAGGTGCTGTTCTTAAGTAAATCAGAGTTAATGCTTCTTGATGAGAATGAGCCCACCCACCATGTTTACTTTCCGATATCCACAGTTCCGTGTCCATGTGAAGCCATCCCAATTTTCTGCTCGTTCGTTTTCCACGTTTTCCCCTTTTCCCCGCTCCTCTTCCCACGTCGTTTTTCGTCCACGTGAACCCAGCTGGAGCGAGTTCGAAGGAGCTCTTTAGCGCATGAGCAGAGCAGCTGAGATACATAAGGAAATGGGGACGACTTTGGCAGATGAACGATCAGCTTCAGGGTCAGATGAGGGTGGGTGGAAGGAGATGGCATCAAGGGAAGGATCGGGACTCGTACCAGGGAATAGAAACCTTAAACTTATCGGGTCTCTTATAGAAGCATATACTATAGGGTCTCTTGGAACTGAACCTTCCCATTCTATTCCCTGCTCTTACTGGGAAAGGGAGACGAGAAAAGAAATGAAACTACATATTTCGCAATACGTCGCAGCAAAATATACTGGAAGCGAAACTTCCTGGCAGCCGCTTGCGCGAAGCGTGACATCAAGGAGGGGTACGCGAAGGAGCTGAGTAAAGGGGGGGGGGAATACAGCACATGGTTATCAACGCTGCCAACATAACAGACTTCAAAGTGGCAAGAGCAGAAATCGTAGGTCATTAAGTTCATATTTTAATAATTTTGCAAGTAATTAAAAAAAAACATTCTTGGGCCAAATTACATTTGAGTACCCATATCTGTGGAACTCATTATACACGTTATAATCAATGGAAAAATATAAGAATTAGAGTTCAAATTTTTTTGCCTCCTATGCCTTGAGAGCTATGACGTGAATTCTGCATTCGAAATTTAGGTGAAAAATATGTTCAAATATCCTTTTACGAACCTATGACTCTGACAGACACCTTAATGCTTCTTCGAAACCATTATGATAATACATATTAAATGTATTTTTTTCTCGTTTGAGATAAAATATGTACGTATGTAATCGATTTATTATGAAATACATTCAATGAGCCATTATGCGACGTGTTAAAATATTTTGAACTGCAAAAAAAAAACGAAATCGGTAAAATGCATTTTTTTTACTTTTATCTATAAGTACGTAGATGTCCCTAATAAGTTTGTACGAAACGTTTCACGCAAATCTGTACGTAATAAAATCGCTCCAACTACTTTGATTTTTCATTAATATTTATAATAATAATAAAAACCTTAAATAAAAAGGGCGGGAAAGCGTCAGTGCGAATTTGGTGACTAATTTTACGATCAAAAACATAGCTGCATCAAAATATGCTGGAATTCCGACCAACTCCTTCGGAGAGACCCATCTAAACAAATGGATTGAGAGCATAGAGAGCTAGGAAGTTAATTTGAATGACAGATTGAGCGTTTTGAAGTTGTCAATGATAGAATGAAGGTTTATGAGCTTCGGAACCCTGGTTGTGAAACGCGGGAATACACGTGGGGCACATGCGGAGGCGAGAATTAAATAGAAACGTGTTTTTATAGCAAATATTCATTGGCCAAATGCAACTGGAGTTTCCATATTTCGCGGAAAATGGAAAATTATGCGCGGTAGCAATAGAAGAAAATCACTCCGGCCGCTAAAGTGGAACCGAGCAATGACGATAAAACCAATAGCATATTCTTTATCCACTCTACTAATTAATTCCTGACAATTGTATCAGTAGCTGATTATCTTGAAAATCACTATGAGTTGTTATCACTATTGTCTAAAATAAATTACAGTGCATAAAATTATAAAATTGTACATTTTTTTGAAGTAACACGATTACAAGCAGCACAGTACTCGAATATCAATTTAAGTCATCCTGGACGACAATGCAGTAAGCGCACTACGAAAAATTATTTTCCATCTGAGGAAGCATTAGATACAAGAAATTATGCAGCGCTCAAAAAAAGGACATATGTACAATAAAGTACGGTTGAACTACATATACTACGATCAATGGGACACTGTATACTATATTGACACTATATACATGTATTGACGTAGTTGTTTGGAGCACATCGTTGTGCAGATCATATATATATCCGCCTCCAACACGCGTTACGCAAACGAATTGAGGACAAGTCAGAAATGTAATACAAAACCAATTAAAGGCATGATAATGTCACTCATGATCAGACTCACCATACGAATACTGAAATGTTGGATGATGGACGACTCGTTCATTGAAACTTCGGCAGAAATGCAGTTTGTGACCCGGTGGAGAACCCGAATAGGCGTCACCAACATGATGAAATGCTGAAGGCTCCAATGGAACATTCTGTTCGCCGTAATGTTGCACTAACCTCAGCTTTTCCTTCTTCAACTAGGACTCCCTGAGAATTAGAAGAGAAAAGTAAAAGTAAGAACTTAAGGGAGAGACAACATTTCATCCGAGTTGGAATAAAGTAATCCTACCCAGCCTATGAGGTCACATCCGGAAGAATATCTTCCCACAAGAAAGGGAAACAACGGAAATTCATGTTGATATGTGCGAACTTTCATACATTACGGAATACTATATATAAAATACTAGGGAAAAGGAGAGGTCAGAGGCAAAATACACGTTAATGATGTGTCTTAAGTTAGTGTGTCGTCGTTTTCGTTATAACCACTAATGGCCTTTGAAAAGAAGGAATTTTGCACCTCACAGTTCGGCAGTGTATCTCTCTTATATTGATTCTAGAGAAAAAGCACGGGGTCAAAATAATATCCTCCGTGTCCTACTGAAACTCACCTGATCTTAATATTTCACAGAATCTAACCCTAGCGTGTAACCTTCGAGTCTTCAGGGACTTCAGTCCTTTCATCAGCTGCATAACAATTTCTATTCAACTGTAGTAGTTTCCAAGGATGCAGTCGTCTTTCTGTTGTACTTCAAATGCTTCGCGAATTTAATTTTCTGTTCAGGATCCAAACTTCTCGCGGCTTATTCGAAATGAGGCTTAACCAGAGCAAAGTAGCATATCTCTTTCAATTAGCCATGGGAGAACCTTCTTACGCCTAACTTGAAAATTCGTGGCCCGAGCGCAGAAGCTCTTTCCGACCTCGACTAGTCAGAGGAGAATTTCCGCGAAAGGTTCATTCCTGCCCGGGGGTGTGGGTGAAATAATGAAATAAATAAACATTGCATATTCCACACAAATATTTAATGCTATAAACCCCGACCGGGTTCAACACTTTAATGTCATTTTCAAGGGATAATACCATATCTATATTTCGGTGAAAGTTACTATTCTCCCTCGGGACTTCACTTAGGTCACTTGCAATCGCTATTAAGTTCAGTGCTTTCGTAGTTTCCTTCTGCTTAGCTATTTCGCTTCTACGTTTTAGTGTTTTCTTTTCTAATTTTGGCAAAGGCTTTGTTTTTTAATAACTGAGTATTGTGTAAGTTCTTTTAGATTCATTTCTTTTCATTTTTGGTTATTTTTTCATCCTTTTTTACTGTAGTTTTTGCTAAATTTACAGCTTTCGCTTAAATCATTTCAGTAGATCCTTCAGATGGCCAAATAAGTTATTTGAATTCTCAAATAATTTTGCATAAGATTAAATTCATTTATTATTCTAAAAATAAAAGAAAGAAATGAATGCGTCATTCAGAAGGCCAGAAAAGATATTACAAACTACTAGGAAATAAAACCACTCGAAGAATAAAGTTTAAGAATAAAAAAGTAGATTTTGATCGCTGTCTGACTTGCATGATACAATTTACCTCTTGGGATGAAAAAGTTTTACTTCTATTAGCACGCAAGAAAAAAATGCAAATATTATGAAATGACATCACAAAGAAAAATGTATCTGAATTAAATAGGCAGATTTGATTCGAAATTATAAGACTTGTTCTCCTCGCAAACTAGCCGTGTGGAAAAAAAATTCAAAAACGGATAATTAAAAAAAAAGTTATAGTTCAGCTAGTCTGCTTTGCTTCCACCTCATGTCTTTATAATTATGTTCTCATTTCATTAAATATTAGTTGTGGGATGCTAAAAATACACTTCTGAACATGTTAGTGCCACTGTGCTTTAAATGGAGAAATGTGTTTGTAGATTGTTCGAGGGATATTATAGTAGGCATAAATGATAATATATTTTTTCGACGAAAGGGCACCCCTCACCTCGCATTTTCCTAAAAACCTTAAATCGGGTAGGTATTTTGGCGTACATTGATGATATTTGCTCTCCAGTAAATCATTGAGGTCATGCTCGATATTTATCAAGCGTCAATTTTTCGCATAAAAAGAACTAATCGAACTAATATACATATTTCCCTCAACTTTCCTGAAGTCTGAATGTGTATATTAAAATATTAATAGTTTTCGCGTGCAAATAAGACCCTCAGAAATAATATTTAGAATAATTTGCGCCATTAATAGCTGAAATCAGATTAAGTACTCTTAACAGGCTATGCCAAAGGTTGTCAAAATAGCTATTTCGTGCCCACCATTTAGTAAGAAATGGTGGACCTGTGGGCGTAACACCCGCTCCACGATAGTAGGTACAAGGATCGCGTGAATCACATTTTTAAAAATCTCAGTGAAATATTTTCACAGGTATGTCACGGTAGCATGAGGTAGACATTATTATATTTGGGAAAAATATATTAACTACATGGTCCCATCATTTGCCGCTTGTCAAATATATACGTTTACATGGGAAATATCAACTAATAGACCAAATATACACCACATTAATACCAGTTTGACACGCTTAGAATCAGTTTTTCGACGAGGTATAACACGGGTTATACGCGGAATTTACACCAAATTCACGAAGTTTGTGCTGCTCAACATTGCTTACCCTCAACTCTCCCTCGTCCTTCCCCTCGTCGCTCCTCTCTTATTTGGTAGAGGCATAACCGGTCATTTGTGATTTATTTTACCTTGAAAAGGACGGTTACCCGGTGAAACCTAGCGCGGAGTAATAAAAAAGCGTGTGTAAATACTATTCATAGTTTTGTTTCCGACGACAAATGTTAAAGACACTGAGAATAGCCACGGTATTTATCTCTTGAGAGTTACCCGCAAGTGCATATAAGTGCGAAATTCCACAGAGAAAATATCATTCGCCTCGACCGGGATTCGAACGCGGTCCCCTCGATATCAATTCGAATGAGCTTCAGTCTATTAAGCTACCGAGGCGTCCTTAACCCCTGTGGATAATTGTGGACTCTGAATATTCTTTATCTTGTTACTTTAAAGCCCACAAACATCCTCAGGGACGCAGGGTAGCCGAAATGGTTATACCACAGGGCGCAATATCGAAAATTCCGAGTTGGAGCCCCGTTCAGGGTGAATTATTTCTCTGAGGGACTTCGCTCTTGTTTACATTGTTTTTTTAAAGTTTCTTTTTGTGCCTGTTTGCTCGGGTGGAAATTGCTAATCGATTTTTCACCCACTTGCACTCATCAAACTTCCTTCAAATTTAGCTCACACGTGTATATTTAGCTTGCCGTAAATTCCTAGTTTTGATTAGAATTTTTGATACTATGGACCATTCAACAAATTACAGTAGAGGTTGAGGAGGGCTTTGCTTGCCGGAAATTCCTGATCCTGCCCAACTTGGAATACCAAAGACTTATACCATGTATCGATGGTAATAGAGAGGTAGATGACGACGTAATGTACCCTGCAATTGTAAGTAGCGGATAAGGAATTGGACCAAGGGAACTGATGGCAAACTAGGTACTTACTGTGTGATTAAAAAGCCACGGATTTTTTTCAAAACTAGAATATTGGACTTTTCGATCAATCGTAGGTAAATATGGGATGAATAACATCTTATGACATTGTAAAAATTCCAGTAAGTAATTCTCCTCCACTTATATCATTCTAGCGTTAACACACAGAGATTGTACTCTATTGGCAATGATATGTTAACTCAAAGGCTTCAGACAAGGTATAGACGACCTCACCTCAGCATGCTAACACTTTTGATATGCCATACAGATCCTATAGAAAAATGAAATGTAGCCTGATTCGTGTCTCACGAATTCCTATAGTTAGCACGTTTTGGGCACTCAATTGCTTTGGTCAACTTTTTCAATGCAATTTGGTCTTCTCCTCCTTAACACGGAAATACGTCGCTCTAATCTGCATAGATCCTCTAGACCTTACCGTAATTTTATAGCCCGAATATAAAGTGAATGTTTGAGCTCTATTATGTCATTAATGTGAATTGTGTTAGTTTGAATGGAAATTTGGATGATAACAAATAATCCAGTGATCTTTTAATTTTTCGCCACAGGAATTTATCGTGGTAGGACAACGGATGGTGTCATGGGGCGCCATGCGGTTTTCCATTACTGCACCTCTCTGATCACCAAATTATTTCAAATTTTAGGAGTAAACGCTGAACTTAGGATGGATATTGAAGAACCATAGTGTGTTAATTATGGAGCATAACTGCTTCCAAATCATGGGAGCTGAAATACTTCCGGTATTTGGAAAAAAGTATCATTGTAATTAAGTCAATACAATGAAATTTACCGTGGAATTGGAAAAGGAAATGTCACAGAGCTGACTCTTAGCGATACCACATTAGCATTGGATAATGGCATTGTCCTTGAATGGATCTCCCGACAAAATTAATTACTTTTACAGTAGCAGCATAACGTCTGGCGACATCGACAACTTAATCCCTTTAATTCACTAGCCCCCAAGACGAGGTTCCGATTCACGACTACTCTGCCCACTTTCTCACCTCTCTCCCACACCCCTCCTCTCTATCTCCCCTCCCACCCCCCTCCTCTCTATCTCCCCTCCCACCCCCTCCTCTCTATCTCCCCTTCCACCCCCTCCTCTCTCTCTCCCCTCCCACCCCCCTCCTCTCTCTCGTCCCTCCCACCCCCCTCCTCTCTATCTCCCCTCCCACCCCCCTCCTCTCTATCTCCCCTCCCACCCCCTCCTCTCTATCTCCCCTTCCACCCCCTCCTCTCTATCTCCCCTCCCCAACCCTCACTTTTGAATCAGTGGACACACACAAAATCGTAGTTTTGCTTATTCGAGGACTTTGTCGATGTCGCCAGACTTTATGCGGCGACTGTACCTTATCTTTCGTGTGAGTGATAGGGCAATACAAGAGCTGGATATTGTTATGTTCACATTAAGTTTTGGTTTCTAAAAATTACTTCATAAAAATAGAAATATATGGCAGGATATAGAAGGTGATTTAGCAAGAAAATACCAAAATAATAGACCTCATCCCATTTCTTGGCCGATAACCGGAGGAAACATCGGCTCTTCCTCGCATTGGTACCTACTTAGCTGCTCTCCCGGCGTGTGCCCGCGGTAATTTACTTTTTTTCTGCAATTCATTTTACTTTTTTTCTGCTAAATAAATATTTGCTGCATGCTCGAGTCATGTAGGCTCAGAAGTCCATTCCTTATGTCTCGCTGAACATTTACAATGTTATAACGTGACTGTGGTGTGGACATTAACGGAATCGTGTCTGGAACGGAAAATAATCTCTTGAAAACTATTTGGGAATTTTCAATTTCAAGGCGAAGAACTAAGAGAAATATGTCTTATGATGAATGCCAATTTTTTATGAAATTACAGAAGGTAACCTTAGTGCTTCGCATCTACGCAAGTGTACACAGGTAATACAGTTGTAACGGAAGCATGATAGATGTGTTCTTAGTACTACCACCTCTATTCTGTGATACTACTTAGCAGTTTAGACTAATTAATTAGAGAATAAATAAAAAAGTAGATACACTACCCATCGAAAACTCTTAATAATTTGTAAAAGAAGAATCCTAATTGTACAGTCTCCATTACTGCTTATGTGATCTATTATCGTTATCTGCGAATATTATGTCTTCAATATTTGCGTGCCTCAAGATTCGAAGGACTGCCAGGAATAACAATTCATTAGACGGAAACCATTTAGCAACGAATTTGTGTGCCTGTTTGAAGACGAAACCATTGAGCAACGAAGCCATTGATCAGCTGTCATGATCAAATTAGAATGAGTAATATACAGGGAAAAATAAACATTTAAAGTCACTAAAAATTTTGCCATCAAATTATAGAGCAAAAAATAACATTCAGTTGTTTACCTAAAAACATAGTAACTCCTTAACTAACGAAAACCCTAACAAAAAATTACTCCATAACCAAATAAATAACTAAAAAATAGTTCGGAGATTCCTTTACAAACAAACTACGTTAAATAACGGTAAAGCTCCGTTTGAAGTTTGCAGTTGTATAGCTAAACGTAAGCTAGCGGCAGCGACATTAATAAACGTCGTTCATTTGCTTGCGTAGAAAAAATACGCCGTTTTAAAACGTCGTTTGTTCGCTTGCGTATAAAAATGTACGCTGTGTTAAAACGTCTTTCGTAGCGAAAGGGTTAAAGACTAAAAAGAACTTCTAGAAGAGCTAAGAGATTTTAAATATGGTTTACTTCCACTGTTCCATTTGACCATTCGTGTCGTTCTTGGTCGCAAGAATCTCTAACTCGCTTCTCGACAGGGTCCTTCATTCGCTAATTTTGCTACGAACAGAAGTGTTCTTCGTAATCATTTTTCCAGATTAGCTGCACAAGTATTTGCTGAGGGATAAAGAAAAGCACAATAAAAATGTAATAGAATCATATTTTCTTTTTAGCAATTGACTGAAAAGAATATTCCTTGCAATTTTCCCTTGTAAAAAATATCTGGTTGACACTATTATTCACTCAATATAACGATCTAACATATATATATATATATATGTTAATATAACATTAGCGTATGATATTTCCTCGTGAAAGGTCAAGCATGAAAAATCGCATTTATCTCCAATGACAAAAACAATTACCTCGAAGTAAAATCGAAAATTTTCGAACCAAATATCGTCTGTGGATATGGCCCGTCATCGATTGCATTCGTTAAGGTTTATGGAGACGTTTACTGTTCAAAATTTTCTCCACGTCTATGAAGTACCGCCCAAGCCACTTAAAGAGATAGGCACGGAGTGATTCCTCAACAGGCTTAGGTTTCTCGTTGTTGACTAATAATGCCCGCGTTTGATTCCAATCTTCATTTACTCTGATACGCAAGAATTTACCAAGTATGTAATGTAAGTAAATAAAACAAAAAAAATAAATTAAATGTTTAATTTTTATTATCACTTAGAAAAAGCGATTTTTTTCATGCAGACCACAATGAGATAAGACGAATACGACATCTGCCGTTACGATCGCTGAAACACAGAAACAATTGCCTACACAAAAGCTGTGCCGAATTTAAGCATGTGGATTGTGAATAAATTTTTAATTTCTTTAAACATTTAATCACAATAATTTCGTCACTGCAAATAATTCTAATACCCGTAGCACCAAGTTATAAAATTTTCCAATCCAAATATAAAAACCAACATCTCCAAGGTCAAAGTATTTGTAAACAGAGACAACATTCAGGTTGCCTAGAAACATAGTCAAGTTCTATGTTATGTTTCATGTCAATGTTTAAATTCAAAAAGGCAATGTTTCACTATGACTTGAGAAATTGAGGCATCTGATGAAAATATTGTGTAATTTAATCATGCCAACGTAATGCTTTAGTGTCATTGGAATTATATGAGCACTAGTTCTCAATGACTCACGAATACCGTACCAGCCACCTTAAGACCACTTCCTCGAAAAAGCGGAAGATCGCACGCCCGTGGTTGTCTGGTGGTTTACTCCGTGCGCGTGAGTGCGTGCGGCGCAACAAAACAGCAGCAGCCGCCGCCGGAATGTCAATAGGGTGGTCCACGTCTGCCCTATGCCTGCTCCCCTCACAACCCAACCCATTCCCTGCTCCACTCACACGACTCACACATTTCCTCTCGCAAAAAATGAAGCAGTTCTATGCGAAATATATGCCTATCCCAACAGGGGTTTATCGATGACGGGGACGTGAGGTAGCCCAAATAATATGACTTTGAGTGGAGGAGTAAGAGAAGGTTAAGAAAAAACAGACAAAAAAGAAGGGAGATAAAAAAACGTAAAAAAGAGAAGGAAAGAGATTACTTTTTTATGGGCACGAAGGATATTGGTAGGAGATATGTAAAGAGAGGGAGGGAGTCGGGGTGAGAGATGTGCACCGACCCGGGGGCCTTGAAAAGGATTTGAAAAGGATTTGCCTCTATACGGTCCAAAAATCCACCCCCAATACACACGTGCGAAGGCCTTTTCTAACTTTTATCCCTCGACGGCAGCCTCCACCTCTTCTAACCCAAAGACGGTTCGAAGGGCGGCGATCGCCTTGGCGTCCACGTCCACGCTGCTGCAACCGACCGGAATGGAACCATTGGCTGGATCGTGAGGCGGTTGCCGAAGCAAAGTGGAGACGAAAAACGGGCGGCGAATCTCAATCGCTTCACTTATCCATTGGCCCACGGATACCACCCAACCACCACCCGAAAAATCACCTCCCTGACCCCTGATTCTCTCTCAAATATCTAGGAGGCAATTTCAACAAGAAATGGAGACGATGTGTTATACTAAAGTGGAAGAAGTCCTCGTGTAATTCCCGTGAGAAACCTACCGGTCAATCATTTCGCCGTATTTAGTTCTCCGGCATGGAGTAAACATGATTTATAAATAAACTACACGGTTGGAGGTGGAATTATTTCTCGTTTCTCTTGGATGGAGAATTTTCAAGAGGTTACTTCATCAATCCCTTTTCCGGGAACTCTATCGCTTTCAGTCTTAAAAGACCTTAGTTGCCTCTTTACCGCGAGTGTGATGAATAAAATATCATGAGATAGGCCCGCAATCAAGAAAGTAGGATATTATTTCACACGCGATAACCATAGTTTGACGATGAGATTCCCATATACACTTAATAAAACGCTAGAATATAAATTAAGGGTATACCCACTGAGATTTCTCAATAGAATCCTGAGATAAAAACGCGTAACTTATGAAGAATTTTGAGAAGAAAACTTGATACACGAATGGACAGAAAACTAATAAGTTCAATGAAGAGTTGGAAAAGAAGAAGTTATTTTAAAACTCTGGGTAATATAACAGAGAAGCATATTAAACATACCCAAATAATTTGTATTCAGTAAAACGTTAATAAAAATGAATGATAAGAAATGCGGAGAAAGATCACGGGTGTAGTACAGGAAAAATATTATAAGAGGTTTAGAAATACGGAAAGAAGGAAGAGGACAACGGTTAGCTGAAAAGAGACTGCGCTGGAGGGTTGCAGCGAAGTAATCTTCGGAGTGCTGATGATGATGAAATGAAAAACATAAGAAAATTCGTATGATACATATTATTAAACAATGCGACGCTTTCCTGCGCCAGCATACTCATTTGCGACAGCATACTCGTAACAGATGAGTACATACGCAACTATGATATGAAACGTAACGTGCTGACTCAAAAATTAATTCTAAACTGAAATGCAATGTTGCATTTAATATGAATAGCCAATGCTTTCGCGAACCTAGATCGACAAAAAGTTAGTTTTTTCTGTGATTGATTTTCAAGAAAGTTACGATTGGGCTCACGTCAAATCATCTGCAATCCAGTAAATAATCAAGAAATGTATAGAGTCCTCAGCCGTTGGAGAGAATTTCTGCTAAATATCTATAAAGTTGCCAGGTAGGCAAACAAGTGCTAAGGAACATATTTTGATTGACTTACAATAAGTGAGAAACCACAATTATCAATTTGAAGGTGTAAATCCAAGCAAAGGCAGAATTCAGACAGTAATTATGATGTAAAATTCAATTGACGTAATTTCATGAAATCCTAGGCTGCATTGATTAATGAAAACGTCCCTTTTACTGTACCACCCGTGGTTTCCGAGAAATATCTGGTTTCTATAAAATTGAAAATAGCTGGGTTGACTGCAGGGGTGGAATGCGACAGAATCATCACCGGAATTTTTACCCGGGATATTGAAGGCAAAGACTGAAAGCTCTAACCACTTTTGAACCACAATATACTTTTTTTAAAACAGCAACTAAAATATTTGTAGGAGAATCTAAAGTACCTAACACGATGATTATAAATAGCCGTGTGCGCAACTTCTGTATTTAAACTCTCTTCGCCACCTGACACCAAGCTGTACTTTGAACGGGATTAGGTACCTAACACGATGATTATAAATAGCGGTGTGCGCAACTTCTGCATATAAACTCTCTTCACCTCCTGACACCAAATTGTTCTTTGAACGGGTTTAGGTAGTTTACGTAGCACACGTTTCACGTTTCAGAACACTTCCCAAAATCTAAGGAATTTTAGGATGTAAAATTCATGGAATAACAGCAATTTGGTGATGATCATGGTAATATTATCGCTAAATAAAGGGTAATTCTATGAAAATTTAGGCATCACCAACTCCTGGTTAATGAAGGTCGCAAATCCTGGCCTTAAAAAATATTTTCTAAACATAACGCAGCTTTCAGCTTTCAGTATCTGAGATTCCTGACCCTTCACGTGTCAATGCAATTGGTACACCCGCATATTTGAAGAAAGTCGTCCCGGCCCTCTCGAAGCATTTTCCACTTCAGCCTGGCCTGAGGACGCCTACAGTATATTTGGTGAAACGTCGCCACCAAAATGACAACGCGGACGAATCCCGGAAACCTTCCTGACTGCAGACGTGATATTTAGGTTGTCACTTTTTTTGAGGACGCATTTAGACAAAATCTCAAAAATATAAATTGAATTTACTAGCAAAGAGTAGATTTTAGTGCACTCGTCTTATGTACTTTAATTAGGTCTGTTATTTTTGGAGCGTCTTCTATAGAACCTTAGTTAAGAAATTAAGGGCAGTCATTAGAATATGTACCAAGTTATGTTTACTGGCGCAAATGACGCATTCACCGGATGTTCTCTGATTTAGGACCACACTGAAAGGGTGGGAATGCGGCTACACTCATTGCTCCCCCTGCTTTATGAATGTGTTGACCTCAACCCTAACACAACATGGAACCGGACGACACGACGACAGACTAGAGTGGCAGCTCTAGGTGACACGGCAGTCCCCTTCATGTGAATATCGTGGTTTCTGACCATCCCATCTCAATCCTTCCTTATATTCCTTCAATATATTCCTTCTCCCTCTGCTTTTCATTGCACTTTCCAATTAAAAAAGAATTATCGCCGAAGAAAACGCGACGAAATAATATTAACTCTCTCTTTTCCTTTTATCTTCCCTTACCCTATCCTTTTCTTTTGTAATATGTTTTCAGCGTTGCATAATGCTGCACAAATTGTGTTGGATCAACACTAGATGCGTATGCTATCCTGCCTGAAGTTAAAATGTCGGTTTTCGTGATTGAATATTATTTTATTTAAACTGGAACATATAGAGTCTTTAAATTATTGATTATACTTTCCTGAAGAAGTAATTGGCGAATTCGTCAGCTTACCACCCCGTTTGAAATTGAAAATTGGGTTGAAAGCTTACGAATTATGGCTTTAGAAAATATATATTTCAAAATGGCTTCGTTGAGTATGAAAACAAGCACTATTCGCAAACGACTCAATGGAGTGGAGTGTACTAGCCGTAATCCCTGGCGTGGGGTAACTAAACCCACTGAACAACTTACTTGTGTGTGTCCTACTTGTGAATTTCTTAAACAGGGCTCTCGGGTCCTGTCAGAAAAACATAAGCGGGTTGAGTGATTGTGACCGTTGCCTTTTCTCCCTTCCTTAAGAAAGATGCATTGTTTACGCCTTTTGGAGTTATTTACTTTATTTATTTACAAGCCGTAAGAACTCACTTACTTGTCATTACTTGTCATTATGGAAGCAGGGTTTAGCTTTGTTGAAATCCGATCCATTTTTTTCGTTAATCCTCCTTGTTATACTAGGGTAACCCTCCATCAATCAGAAGGTCATGAGAATAAGAACCAGACAAATCTTTTCTAGAGTAAACGACCCATAGAATATCTTTCTCAAATAACATTTTGACGGCATAGTGAATACCTCTCAACATAGTATGTTTTAACATTCGTAGAGTTAATTTCAGTTTTAAATTTAGGCCTGGGTAAACTAGAGAAAAGATGTATTTAAGATTATGCCGAAATATAATTTTCTAAAGCCAGTTTCTCCTTTATCCATATTTTAAAGGTATCCATATTTGGCTTAGTATCACCTACAAAATTGCTAGTTTAAATTCCGTTTCATTTTGAGTTATTTAAGTAACATTGACTTTTTAATGCCATAATTCAGCATTAGGCATTCTCCGTTCTCTAATCGTTGGCATATTCTCGCTTTACTCAATACAGTAATTGTGCTGTAGACATTTTTATGTTGTGACAATTTATGCTAATTGTCCACAAATTATTTTGTGCTTCATCAACGCATCCTGCGATTAGGTGGAAGCGTAGGACTCGGAAAGTTGACACGGGGAACTCAAGGATTTGCCTTTGACCAGCAATCCATAAACCTTTAGTTTAGTTTTCAAAAACTATTAGTTAAACTCCCACGAAATTATTTTTAGAACGAACTCCCACGAACGAACTCCCACGAACTCCGCTGATTGCAAGACACTCAAAATACATATGGGTACAATGCAGAAAAAATAGAATCCAAAGAAAGAAAAAAGGAGCCAAATAAAAACAATGTGGAGAATACTCGCCCGGCCCCTCCGCCTAAAACAAACGTCTGGACAATGGGACAGAAAGGAAGGGAAACGGCTAGTGCTGGGTGAAAGGACGACCGGCAAAAAGACAACAGCAACAGGCAAACCAATACTCAACGGGAAAATGAAAATGATGAGAGAGGAAAGGTCAATAGCAACTCGCTAAGGCATGACTCCGTAAACACTTCGTACGAGAATAGAGATGGAACTGGGTTAAATGGTGGAATGAATGAAATACTGAACGCCATCAAAATGTTAGGAGACATGATGCAACAACGGATGCAGATGCTCCAGCAAATGATGTCTCAAATTACGAGCATGCTTTTGAAATCTACCGTTCATGATGGATAAAGCTAACAAAAACAAATCCTTTGTCGTATCGCTTTGGAACACAAATGGCGACGTTAAAAATAAGACGCCGGAGCTTGTAAATTTTCTGAATAAACACTCCGTAGACGTTGCCTCATATCAGAGACACACTTGAGAGAAAAGCATGGGAAGTGCCGGGGTACAAGTTCACGAGGAAAGACAGAAAAAGAGATAATGGAAAAAGGCCAGTGGCGGAGTGACTGTATTGACGAAAGATAATATCTCGAAAGACGACATTCAACTGAAAATAATGATAAACTTGGAGGCAATCGGGATGAAAATAGAGACGGAGATAGGAGAAATTAATATTTTCTCCTGCTATCTGCCTCCACGTGCTAAATTACAAGAGACTGAATTTGACCAATTAACGAATGACGATGCATCTATGATTGTGGGCGGTGATTTTTATGCGAAATACGTACACTGGAATTTCCCGAGCGAAAATGCCAATGGACGTAAATTTTACAACTGGACGAACGTCAATAGATTGAAGATATTAGCATCAAACGAGCCGACGCGAATGTGTGGAAATAGTGTAATTGACCTGGCAGTGACAAAGGGACTCAGAAACCCGGTCATCTATCATCGGCCGGCTCAGAAGGTTGGCCATTAATGATCTAAGTAGTGATCTTTCCAGGGTTGGTGAGTTGCGAACCCCATCTGGCCTCTTGATTAGGCCTGTGGTGAAGCTAGTACCATTGACGAGTCGCAACTTCTATTTTCCCCATCTACACCAAGAAGGTATTTTTATTTTTGCCATTTCTTGTGTTTTTGATGTTTTTGTTCCGTTTGTGGTTAATTTAATTTCACTATTTAAAAAAAGTGAATTCTCGATGAAATTCACGGTGGGTGGTGAAGTGGTCCTTCACTGCGGAGGAGCTATTTTTCAGAGTTTTCTTAAATGATTTAAGATTTTGCTCTGTGACCAACTTCTTATTCTTTCCTATTTTTTAGGCATCACTTGCCATTTAAAGTGCTTTTTCAGGCCTCTTATATCTATCCCTTTCTTGTACCTTGTTCTTACCCAGCTCTTTAAACAATTTTATACTACTTTCTTCTAGTTTTTAAAAGTAGTTTTCTACTTCTGTTTTTATTTGTGTTTTTAATTAAACTATGCCCGTGTTCAAGTAGAGATTTTCGTTTGTAACATGGTATTTTGAAAATCGATCGTACTATTTTCCTTTCAGTTATTTCCACTGTTTCCATTTCTTTTTATTTAGGAAACCAACCCATACGGGTGTGGCATATAATAATATTTTTGTTTTAATGTACATGTCGTAGATTAGTCATTTAGCATTTTTAGGTGTTGCATTATTTTTCAGTATCGGGGCAAGTCCCGAACTTACGCCGCACGCTTGCCCTGTTATTAATTAATTAACATGTCTTTTGAAGTTTAGTTTACTATCTAGTTGTACGCCAAGGTAGTTGGCTTCATCTTGCCATTCTATTGGTTGCTCTTTGATTCGCATACAGTGCCTTCTTGGAGTCTCTGCGTCTCTGTGCTTCGTAAATATTACCGCTTGTGTCTTTTGGTGTTTAGTAGTAATCTCCATTTTTCACACCATCGTACTATCTTCTTTATGTTTATTTGGGCGTAATCCACAGCTAGTTTTGTCTTTTTACTCCACGGCAAAATTACCGCATCGTCAGCGTATAAAAATACTTCGTAGTGCCAGTCTTCTTCATCTCTCGGGAAGTCAATAGTGAACTGATTTAAAAGTAGTGGGCCATATATGGGTTCTTATGGCACTCCAGCAGTTATCACTTTGTCATTACTTTTTCTCTCTCCATTTCACGAAGAATGTCTTTCCTTTTAAATGAGAGTCCTTCCATCTAACAATCCATTTCGGTATACCAACTACGTCCATGTTAAAAATTAAGCCGTTATGCCATACCTTGTCAAATGCCATGGATACGTCAAGAAAAACACCCACCGCCGTCTCCTTCCTGTTGAATGCGTCAGAGAGGAAATCAACTACACTTATCAGTAGCAGTCGTGAAAAACGTTATATCATTTAGGCGTTGAGACTTTTATTTAACCCTTCTGATTAATAATTTAACCCTCCCTTAACTACGTCTAATTGCTTTCATTCTCCGTGGATTAATAATAATATATTTATATAATTAGTGGGATCGGCGAGGCTTTATAAAAGTTATGTCACGTAGCTTAAATCCCGAAGGAGCGCGTGGTAATTTTAAGATAGTCGAGCTTTTTGTTGTTCCTTCAGTAGAGACTTTATTTAATTGAATAATATATGCACTCAGTGTTATTTATATCTAAATTGTGACCGCTCACAAGTGATTTAGAAGTAAGACACTTATATTAGTGAGGAAAAAGGGAGGAATCAGGCGAGATGTAGTGGAATATGAACATAATAAGAACTAAGATATTACAATTTTCCACAGGTAAAGTTTTAAACGACCCGGGTTTCGATGCACTGCATCATCATCACCTGATGATAATGCAGTGCATTGAAACCCGGGTTGATTAAAATTTTATCTGTGGAAAACTGTAATATCTTAGTTCTTATTATATTAGTGAGATTCTTAGGCCGAAAATCACAAAAGAATTGCTGAAGGATGTACCACGTTAAGTCGCAATGAATATTTTTTGACATTTTTACTAGATACCTGCCGTTTACGGAATATGACGAGGCACTTATTGCTAATCAACTATCATGAAGATCCAGTTTCATTAAGCATTTTGTTAAGAAGCAATATTACGAAGTTAATTAGAACACTGGAAAAACTGATTTGTTAATTTTGCAGAATTTATTCCTTCTTACTGTACAATTTTAATTGCTTTTTAGTACCAGCACAATAGTCATTACTTTACGGCAATCACTTCTTGTAGCTCAACGGTTGAGTGGGAAGGGACGGATGGAGGGGGTGTATTTCAAGAACCAAACATTTCCTATCCTGTCTCACCCCTCCTACAACCAGTGTGCGTCCGAATCCCGCCGGTCCGTTAAATTACCTTTCCCTTCAACATTCTAAAAGTGCCACTTTAAGACACCCCGTTTTAGTTCGCAATCCCTTTACACACTGAGAGAAAAATTCTCCCTCCCACCCTCATCCTGGCATTCCCACCACTTCCCCTGTCAAAAATACCCCTTCCACCATTCCATTATGGTAGGCCTCCAACGCCACCCCCTCCAAGGGTAGAGCGGTGGCCTCCGCCTCTCCGGGGTGGAGGCAAGGTGGCTGGAGAATTCCGCGGTTGCGTGCAGGAGAAGAGAGAACCAACAACTATCTCTCGAAGGCCACGCATCATTGCTTCACGCGTGCCTTAATGGTATTCCACAAACCCTCGCTTAGTCCTTCTATTGAGGTTCGTGCGAGGTTTAAAATTTCAACATGTCATTGCAATATCAATTTTTCATCACAATAGACGCGATGTATCACACTTCATCTCATAAATAGCATGGTACCACATAGTATCGCATTAAATTGCAGATAAGTCAATTACGTCTTCTAAGCCAACGTTAATCTGCTCATTGTATAATGGTTGAACTTCCTGTTCCTCCCTGTTGGGAACAAAGTAAAATCCAAGGAACCGTGGAGTTAATTTCGTTCACCGCCTCACAAAAGTGAGGCCTCATGGCAAAAGCCAATCTCATTTTCTGAAATCATACTGCTCCACACCATGTTTAGGCTCAATTCTTTAAAGGCATCCTGGATCTTTGATGCTGTTTATGAAAGAATTGACTTTTCAGCTGCAGAAGAATTCGATCTATGTGTAAATGTCTCGAGTGATAAATGGAGATCACGCAAATGAATTTTATGCATAAAAGGTAGAGAAGTTCATAAAGCCAAATCAAACAATTTATAAATTGGTACTTAAAATAATTTTCCTTCATCTTAAAGTTTTAGGTATCTATACTGTCAATAGCTTACGCCACTAATAGAAACTGCAATATTTAAGGCTATACTGTGTGTAGCATTACTCCCACCATAGTAATATTAGAGACATATTGCATTACGAATATGATTTATAAATATATTACATATCTAAATTATATATGATTTATAAAATGAATAAAGTTCATTTGACGAATGAAAATATCAGCATATTTATGAACATTGTTGGAGTTAAATTTGGAATGATCCTATTCAACACCAAATTTTTTACTTTTTCACCCGAATTAATTCAATAACGCCGATAAATAACATGGTAAAAATCCATTTGAGTTATGAAAAATGAATCCATTTCATTAAAATCTGAGTGTTAATTAATTCCTTGGAATCCTGCAATGATTTTTCAAATAAAACGACACTAAAGGCTTTTAAATCAGCACAGTGCTGGTCTTTCGTGAATTTGGATTGTTTCATTTTCCTTTGATTTTTGCCTATATTTTTTAAAGTGTATATAATCACATTATTACCGTAAGTAAATATTTTTACCATGAAAAATGTAATGAGTGGATTTATTTATAATCAGTCCCGTTTTTTACATGTGTATTTGCCGAATGAGTGAAATCATACTTAATATTAGCACATTTTATCCAAGCTCAGTGTAAAAAAGCTAAAGCATAATCTTTCCGTTACTGCGAAATTACTTATTTTCTAAAATGGACCTAACCGCCATGCAGATGTAGCATAAGTATAAGCATTCCCGGATTAGCGAAAAAAATAGAAATCGCATAAGGGTAACTCATCAGAAATGTTGATTTTTTTTAAAATCAGACAGTAATAATTCAGGAATTAGGTAATAAATCAGGCGGACCTACTCGCTCCAGTGAAAAATTGACGATAATTTTAAATCGATATAAAATAAACTACTTACTGTATTATCAAAACCACAGCAAGATCACACAGACAACGCCAAGACAAAGACGACAGTGCGACGCGCGCGTTTCTCGGATCTTTCGTTGCTGAGAAAATTTTACGTCACATAGCTAACAACAACTCATGTTAAAATAAAGTTATAGAAAAACTTCGGAATCGAATTTATAAAAGTACGATCTAGCCGTGGTTAAAATATAACGTTGATATATTTATTGGTTTTGGATTTAGAAGCCCGTCGAATCAGGGATTGCACGGAGAGTGCCGAAAAACGGGTACTTTTTCTCTTCTCACCTCAAGAACATACCTTTAAAAATTGAATAAAAAATATTCATTACATATGCTCAATGCAAATTAAAATAAGCTACATTTTGATGTAAACTACATTGTAATCGGACGAGTCGTTACGTAACTACGCTACTTCAAACTCGGGTATTTATACTTTTGAAACGGACATAGTAGATAGCTATTTTCATGTATCTCATCGGTTTTGCCGCACGTCACTCTGCGTCATCCTCATCCGTCGTTACTGCCTTTAGGAATAAGAGATAAGTTTCCATGGTTAGTTACCTTGCCTATACGTTTCTTTTTCAATTCTTTATTTGTTAATCTTAATTTTCCTTGATTATCTCGTTCCTGGATAAAAAATTACGTACTTCATACCTAGCTGTCTTACTTAAATTCCTGTGCTATCTGTAATATCAATACGTATTCTATTTTTAATGTACTACCATTGGCTTGGGTGATTTATTGAACCGCTGTTGCACTCCGCAAAAATGACCAACATGCGTAAGCAATTTACGAGGAAATTTGCTGATATAATATTTTAGTTATTATACGATAATTATCGGAGTTAAAGATATTAAAAGAAATTGATATACACGCAATCAACAAATACATAAATGGCGAGTCCCGTTGAATGAACCAATGTTCTGAATTAACTTCAGGAGAAAATTTCGGTGTATAGTGCGCCTATCATAAACGGAATACAATATCATTGGACTCACTATCGATCCAATTATAGTTAAGGAATATTTATTTCAGAGCTAAAAATGACTGGCTATCATATTTTATGCCATCGGTAATTAATTCCCGGCCAGTATGGAAATTAAGTTCAATTGTATGCAGATCATGTCCGAGGGAGCGAAATTCAAAATTACCCGAAAGTTTTATTGTCTGATGCTTATCAGCATGAATATGCATAGATGAGCCTTTGAGATACCCGGCCGAAAATAGTATCTATATCGACAATGAGCATTTTCAAATCACATTTGAAATGCAAATAATACGACCTGGATTTTAATTCGTTTCATTTTAGTCACACCTGTCATCACTGTTTCTCAATGATTCGAATATGGACATGTTTACATGATGGACATTTATTGCTATTAATCGGCTGGACACTCTGATGAATGTTGAGAGCCGTTGAGTACTCCGTGTGGATGTTTTATCCATTGGAATATATTTTATTCCAATGAAATAATTTTGGTCAACACCGCGGTAGCTTCAAGTGAAGTTTTCGCCTCTCCTGGGAGAATAAAAAGGACGTCGGCCTGGAATCATACCGCACGCAATGCGCTCGTAAGTTGAACTCGCCAGCACTGCCCTTCCAAAGAATTCTTGCATCCCTAACCTCACTCTTATCCTCCGCCACCCATATTCGTCACCCTGCTCGGCTGTTTGGTAATTTGAGTAGACGACCAACAACAGTATTCAATTCCCACATTGAGAACGCGTTGGACGGAAGGTGAGGAGAGGGCTGTTTGAGAAATCAAGTTGTAGGCTGTGGAGACACATTGCATCCTTATTAACCTACCCTAAACGAAAGGTTCCAAGAGGACCGCAGTTTTACGTCACATCCTACGGATGGAGTACTGAAATTGACGTGCTCCTCTCAAAGTACCTACGTAGGGATCGGGATTCCGCTGAAGAACCTCCACCACTGCCAGGCTTCTAACCCAAACCTTGTGACTGGTAAAATCACTAACTCAATCCTTGATATGTTTTTGCTCACGAAGAGCTTCACATTCGATTGTAGTAGTGTAAAGTAAGGAAAAAAGTTATTTTATGGGAGATCCTGAGCGTAGCTTGAACCGAGCCAATCAACAAACCACACGCTGGACGGAGAATAGCTCATAAAGTGCTCTTCCCAAGTAGGCGATCAAGTAGGGATCGGTATTTTGCCTTCCAAACCTCGTGAAAGAGCTTCTATCGTGCGTGTGCCAACTGCAGGACGAGTAAGCTGAAATGAAGAAAGCCATCACCTCTTGGGACGATCTCCTCAAAGAGCAAACTAAAGTGTTGAGTAAAATTACTGCTTCTTTGAACAGCTTAACAGATAGGCTCGATAACGCTGCATCTGAAAATTTACTCTTAAAGAAACAAATCTCTGACCTCGAATCCAATGTTAATATATTTTAACAAGATTCGCTAAGGAATTCAATTGAAACTTAAGGGATTCCCTGCAAGGATGGTGATATAGTGGAGGCTCTTGTGCGTCAAACAGAAATGGCTTTAGGCCTGAAAATAACGGCTGATGACATAGGTTATGGTTATCGAGTTACCTTGACCCAGGCAGAGAGGCCTAATGAGCGACCTCAAACTATCTTTGCCCGATTTCTAAGAAACTCAGTTGCAACGGGTCTAATAACCTCTCGTAGAGTCAAACGGGATCTATCCACGAGCGGTATTGGATGGCGCAGGATCACGTTTTTAAACCTATTTATGTAAACGAGAGGCTCACACTGCTGAATCGGAAACTATATGCTCGTGCTCGAGAAATGAAAAAGTCTAAACAAATTAAATATGCATTGATCCGCGGTGGTGAAATATATGCAAGGAAAGAGGACGGTTCAAAATGGTATCTTATCCGAGGCGAAGATGATTTTAGTGATATAACATAGGAAATGTTCTATTTTTAAAACTATCTTTATTACAGTTCTGGTCAAGTTGTAAACCAACGTTATATACATTTGATAAAATGGCATCGTAGTGTGTTTCTTTCTTTTTTTCTTGGCGCACAGAATTCTGTGGTACGTCCTTAAAATTTCTGTGTTATTGTTCTCAAGTTGGTGACAATATCGTGATAATGGAAGTTGTGTATAGTTCTGAAAGTGAAATAATTATTGATGGCAGCTGAGATAACCTCAGACACGTTGAATATGTGCCACGTCAGTGCTCAATCTCTGTTTGGTCATTTCAACTCCCTTCGAGTCAACACATAACCTCGCTAAGAGTAACAATTTACTAGACCTTGTCATCGTTGTTGATGAAAATTAAATTAAAGAATTTAGACAGCATTCCGTGCCATTTCTGTCGGAACATGATATTATATTTATCAAGTACTTTACGATGGTTCAGGAGTTCATGCCGACTAAAGTTACGTTCAGAGGCTTTAAAAATGTTGACATTCAGCTCTTTGAAAACGAGCTCCTCAATTTAGATTTGAGCGAATTCTTCAACATTAATTGTGTCAACAATAAAGTGTCTATTTTTAATAGCCATATGTTAACATTTCATGATACTCATGCCCCTATGCGGAGAGTATAACTCAAACAAAAACAGAGTCCATGGCTATCTAATGACAAGAAAAATATGAGGAAACACAGAGATAGTTTACGACGGAACTTTAAGCAAACTCGGCTTCCCCATCTATTTGTCGAGTACAAATCATTTCGCAATTTAGTATAGCAAAAAATTCTTTCCGCCAAGCGCAAGTATTACTATGATTGTTTTTCGAATAAATGGGATGCAAATTCAACGTGGCAAGAAATACGTCACCTTGGCCTTGGTTACCTAGACGTCACCCCCCAAAACTCGATTTCCCTCTTGATCAGTTGAAACAGTACTTTTCAATTCCAATCTCTCCGAATGATGCGGCGTCTACTCCCCACCCCATGTTGACAGTATAAGTTTGTTCTGCTGCAAGGGACAGATCTGTCAAGTTATTATTGTATTGCATTTTGCTGAAAGAAGTCTGCCGGGATTGAAACGCAGACCCTCGGGTTTTGGAAGACGGTAATATAGCCGCCATACCAAGAAAATATTATTTATATCTACCTAATGCTTTTTCAGCAAATGAAATGCAGGAACTTTTTTTCGGTTTCGAACTGGGCCAGAGGCTCCACGAAGGCCAACGTTTCAAAGTCTAACTAGATCATCGTCAACAGGGAATTTGAATGTCTAAATGGAAGTCATGTCGCCTCTTCCCATCTTAGCCGGATTTCACTTGATTGATTGGCGCGGAGAAGGGAGTTTAAGTTGGCGCGCCAATCATTCATGTGATACCTGACCAGAATGGGAAGAGTACAATAGACGACGAAACTTCCATCTTGACATGCAAACCTCCCTGATGACAATGTCCGAGTCGGGCGTCGGAACCTTCGTCGACACGGAGCTTTTGACCCGGTGGGAAATCCGAGAAAGATCCTAAACTTTTCATCTGTACTTCCCCTCAAACCTTCAACCACCATCTGTTCAATTTTCGCTTCCATCTACTGCCCTCAGTTTCTTGTGCCAACTCTTTCCTCTTCCATAACCTTCATTAGTTTCTTTTCCACTTGGCTCACCAGAAGTTCCTTTATTTCCTGCCTCCGTCATTCCTTCATTTCCCCAACCACTTCCTCTCTCGTAAACTTCATTCCTCTCCCAACTCTCCCCTCTATCTTCCCTCTATTCTCCCCCTCCCCCTCCTCCAGTCAACCCCCGTACGCCATGCCTCAGGGAGAAATGTGCTAACCTTACACCACTTCCGACAGCCGTGGAAGTGGACCGTAAAAAGACTAGGGTTCGTACACCCTTTTCCGTTTGCGCACTTCATCGTTTTTCGCTCACTCTTGGAACTCGGGAGAGTTGAAAAAGTGAGTAGTCCAGCAGATGGATCCCCATAATATACCCCAATCCCACTTTTCGCCCAACCCCGCAATACTACGAGGGAGCAGTGCATTAGTGCAGCAGGTAGTGTGGGGTAAGAATGTTGCAGATTAGAATAATAATAGCCTTTGGTTAATTGTGGACGCTTAATTGCGAAATATTAATGGCCCTGTTTTTAAAACTGGTTGAAATATTATCGGCATTCTCTTTACGATGGAACATAGCAGTTAATTTTTTTCTTGTCTTCCATCGAAGAAATGCTCAGTTTCCTTTCTGTAGGAGCGAGGATAGAGTTTATACTCGGTGAAATTTCATTTTTGAGAAGTATTGGAAATGACGTATTTCTTCAAGTAAACTTATTCACAAGAGCATTGATCTCTCATACACTTCTTTTAATGGATAATTTTATGTGTTACTGCTCCATTTTTTAGATTGCTCCTAAGACATAGACTTTTGATATGAGTGGATTATTGCATTAAAGGTGAAGCTAATCCCTATTAAGTCTCTTAGCAAATCGTATTAATGAACTAGTTCAAAATGAGGCAATTAGGTCCCCTTTTCTGCGTGGACTAACGCCGGAACGAAGGAAAAAGAGGCGTGTTTTTCTCTCTTGTATTTGCACGAGGGACGACGCGAGAAAGAGAGCCAAAGACGATTTCTGTGTCATAATTTGCTTGACGGCTCGGTTGACTCTTTCACTACGTCTTAGTTCTAGTCATTATCAACTTCATAACAGATATATTCCCTTCAATCCGATCTCGTTTAAGAGACAAATTCATTTCGAGTCACCTCTCCACTATGAAGGAGCACTTATCATGTGTGACGTATCTTGAAGGAATGGATGTTTCTTTTTTCGGGATTCATTCCACGTTGTTTAAAATTGCAAAAAACAATATTTCGCTGTTCCTCCTACCAGTTTAATCAGGGTCAACTGAACTGATTCCTTAGTCTCGCTCGTCTTTATATATATGAGTGAGAACTCCCATTGTTGCCGGAATTTTTAAATTTGAAAAATTCCTTTAAGATTTCTACTAAACGTGTAACCGTCTTCTCGGTTGATGATCTCCGGTTATCTTAAACGAATTTTTCAAATTTAAAAATTCCGGCAACAATGGAGGTCTTCCCTCATATATATGAAGACGAGCGAGACTAAGGAATCAGTTCAGTTAACCCTGATGAAGCTGGCAGGAGGACCAGCGAAATATTGTTTTTTTGCAATTTTAAACATCGCGGAATGAATCCCGAAAAAAGAAACAGCCAACACTATTTCCGCGGAAGCCTACGAGCTAATATTATCCTGAATGAAGTTTTAACCGTTGAAAGAGCTATGAGAATATTTTTTCCGCTACTTATGATACCCTCTCAAACCACACTAGATAATTTGTCGTGCACCATTGTAAAACGCAATCAAGCTCTGGATGGTCTTAATATATCACAGTTATTTATTTGGCGTCAGAGTAGCTTGTTGATCGAGGTGACGTTATGTCCGAAAGAGAGTCAATAGAGAGGGATCACTGCTCATATTTTTATGCCTCAAAAATATTACATCAATATGAGTGCAATGTAATAAAAACATTTTAAGGAATTAAAATTTGTGACATGGGAATTTTCTTTTACACAGACAGTATCAACCCTCTTCATCTCGTGACAGCATTTTCTTCCGCAACCGATTTTCCGGGCACATTCTTTGGTAACCGAATAGGTGCTATGAACGAGTTTTTTGTACCAAAAAAGCTCGTACCAAAAAAGCTACGCAAGAATAAAAGGTGTAAAACTGAGAGCAACGTTTGCATCGTGTTCATGGGACTATAATAGGGTTATTAAAGTCAAAACGCTAATATGTTCCAGGCCAGGCCAGTGCGGAGTAATATTACTCCATGATGGCTTCAAGATACGGAAGAATGGTTAAATTTTTCGCCTCTACGGAACTCTACAATCAGCAAATTATTATAAAGACGTGTGTCTGGCATCGAAATCCGCTTATTCTAGTGCACCTGACCTTTGACCCCTTAGGCACGGCTATGGGTAGTCGCACATCAACCAGCCTGAAATTTATTTGTTTTCTCACCAAAAAAACTATTTTGAAGGGACGAATTCAAAAGAAAAACCAATTTTCAAAAATAAGCGTAGGCCTAACGTCGGGCTGTCCAGAGATTCTCTCCTCCCTATGACCATAAACCAATAGCGTCCTATTTTAGATGCCCTTCGACGAAAGTGGCTTTCCTTTTTTTACTTTTATTTTATTTCCATACGCAACCCGATTTCATCAGTAGAGGGAACAAAAGAAGTGCGAATATGACCTCTTCTCTCCCGAGAGATATTCACCATTGACTTCAAGATTGCCGAGCGTAATTGTGAGGTGGCGAAGGTTGACAAAGCATCTGTTTGTGATTTTAGAGTCTAAAATTTAGTTTGTAGAGAGGGAATGAATAAATATTTTCGACTCATTTTTACAGTATAGTCTTGTGTGACTCAGTTGTCTGTTAAAAGTATTAGTAGGTAAATTATTAGCAATTTCTATTAATATTAAGGCTTTCTGCATTTATTTAGTAATAAGCAGTTTCGTGTGTTTGGTTCATTAAGCGTATTGAAAATTGGCTAATTTAGGTATTACGACGCACATACGTCTTAGGCTAAGATAAATGGGGTTGCTGGGCTATTATTATTATATGACCGAGCAAAAGAAGCTAACCAATAAAAACTATCTTTATGAATTAGAATAACAAAGCTATTGACATCAGTCTACTTGCCTTCATTATGTAAGTGCGTGTTTCCCGGCTGCAGGTTATGCTTAGAGAATATTTGCGCCTCTTTTATATCAAACTATGGCACTGCTGAATGAGGTTCGAAAATTATTTGTGGATGATAGACTGATTATTAAATATTCTGAGGGAAAGTATTACGTAGGAAATGGTCAATGAACTAAATACGTTTGTGGCATCAGTTAAAGAGCTATAAGATACAACGTAAGAATTACGCTGAGCGTTTTTGTTTTTGTAAAATACATATATCATTTCATGTCTTTTGCGAAAGCGATGGCTTCACATCGTCTTCCGTGGACGCATGGCTTCCCAATCAACATGAAAATTTGGGGAGCAACTGTTTTTACATGCACGACAGCGCCCGTACAAGATTCAAATTAAGGAATAAAGTTAGGTGTAATAGCTTCAATGCCGCCGGGTAAGTATGTAAGCTCATTAAATATTTTGCTTTATCTACTTGCTATTCTTCTGTCCAACTTGTTAAGATTTCAACTAAACAAGCTTTGATTAATTGAATTACTTGCTCATTTTGCACTAAGGAAAATGTGAATTTCACATTTATAAAACTTTGCAAGCCAAGCCCGAAGATTGATCCCAGCCGTGATATTATTTATTTCTTGAGGTAACGCATGAAGTTCTCTCATCCAAACAGAAACCTATCCTCAATTCTATTTTGAGACTCTACGTTTGAGTTTCTGGAGGTAACGTGGTGTCACGGCAGGAAAATAATTCGATTCTGAATTTATAACATTCCAATACACGTGAAATACTCAAGTGTTGTGTGAAAAACCACATATTTAAGAATTTACGAGCATACTGACACCTCACACTGACGAGTACTTGCATTTCCTTCTATTTCATACCGTTATGAAATTTGTTACGCTTGGTAAGTTGACAACAGTTGATGAATGCCACTTCTGAATGTAGGCGCAAATCAATCTGATATAAGATATAATTCAGCAGAGATTATTTCAACCAAAAGTTATCAGGACACAGGTAATTTGAAGCAAAATAGTTAGGTATGTACTCGAATTTTTAAACTATCAATAATAGTTTTGGTAAGTTTCTTTTAGATTTCTGCGATATAATTATACTTTTTGAGCAACAGTTTCGCCGTGCTATTCTGTCGGATTCTTCATCATGAAGTAAACTCATTAAGAAGCATAACATCATTACAAGATATAACACCATCTCTAAAGTTTATGATCATCTTAGAGGAACTAAAGATCATTATCTTCCGCAATGTTCGACGGCATATACGCAATTTTCTGTATTTGTGGAAAATCATATGTTGGCCAGACAAAGAGAGCCATAGAATGCAGACTGAAGAAACACGAACGGGCTATTCGGAAGAAAGATTGGTATCACTCTGCCGTGGCTGAGTGCACACTTTTAAAAGGTCACAGCATTGACATCAAAAGGGCGAAAGCTTTATGTAAAGAAATCATCTACTATCCACGGATCATCAGGGAAGCCACAGGAATAGAAAAAGACCCAGCAACCTAAACAGAGAAGATGGCGTCAAACTTCCTTATACTTGGAAAAGACTTTTGAAAAACCCAAATATTAATTAATCATGCTAGATAATAACCACCGAAGTTTGTTTATTTATGTTTGATTGTTGATTTAGAAAGCCTGATGAAGCCGGCAGAATAGCACGGCGAGACTGTTGCTCAAAAAGGATAAATATAACGCAGAAATCCAAAAGAAACTTTCCAAAATTAAAATGAACTGCGAAAACCTACGAAAAAAATATCAATATTAATGTTCAAGTCTTGTCTTTAGCTCCTATTTCTGGAAAGACTAATGTATAAACAAAGCATATCGTACTGAACCTATGGAAAAAAACTTTCTGATCACTTATTATCCGTTAAATAGAATTATTTAATGACAAATTTTCTAAGTTCTAAGTAATGACATATTTTCCAACGTCTATCGTTCGTAGAAATGAGTCGTATATATGAATTTCTGACCAAATTCTGGATAAACACACGTTCCCTATCATCCGGATAATGCATCATCACTTAGCTCACGGTTTCATTAAAAAGTACTTCTTAAAAAAGTTTGAAATTCCACAGAAGAAAAATCATTCGCCAAAACACTTCCGTGGAATTTCGCACTTATGTGCACTTGCGGGTGACTCCTCAAAATTTGTCATAAAAAAATCTTTTACTCTTTCAGATATTGTCATCTCTACCCGTTATCTTGAGTATATTTGTCAGAGGTATAAGGCTGAATAAGGAAAAGGTTTCTCTCTTGAAACTACGAGTAATGTGTTGAAATATTTTGGCGGTGACTAATTTTCCGTGTTGTATTTTCACCATAAAATAAATGTTTTCAGCAAAATATAACTATTCCCATCACACAATGGTTTATTTTACTGCTAGGCACATATTACCTAGAGTCTGACATATAATTAAGTTTCTATGATAATGCACAGCGTCCCATATGTTGATGAGCAAAATTTATTACTCACGTTGCTAACGCATGAGAAGAGCTAGAGAGAAAGTTGATGTCTTTGCTCGTGGCAGTTTCATTGCTAAAAACTTCATTTGAATAATTGGACTAGAAAGCCATTGTTCTGAATGTGAGAAGTTTGGTTCTTTTCCTTCTTACTTTTGTAGCCTTAAAAGGGGTTTTAAGCTTCTCCTAATTTCTGTGCTGATGTTTTATGAGAGTAACTTTTTTCCCATGGTATACTTAAAAGATAATTAGGATTGCTTCATTTGACTATCGGGTTCCAATGTATTTGGTCGACCAAACGCGACCTTTCTTTCAAACCGACAGTAAATTGAAGCAAATAAGTTGAATTTATTGATGCCTGAAGAATAATAGTTATAAGAATTAATTAATAAAATTTACTTGACGGACCAATTCTTAGGTTTGTTGTCATATCATTGAGCCATTATGTGATTTAAGTTGGGTTTGTAAAATTCACAAAAAACAATAGCAAATTGATTGATCCCTTAAATAAATGGGGTGCATTCGTCATATATGTTTCACTTTTTTGACCAAAACGGAAACATATTCCCTTCTGCTGAGGGCCAATGCCTTGAACGTATTATTTCGGGCTTTATTAAAATAACTCTGTTATGCGTAATGGAAAAGCTAATAGTGTAACAAATGCTTTGGGATCGAATTATAATTTATTTAACTAACACCAATTTTTTTATGATTATAGAAGCCTCACGTTGACTCTACGAGTGCATTGGATATGACAATCACGTCCCGAAGATGGTTCCGTAGTCGCTCTACCTACACCGTATTTCTTTGATATCTCCGCAAATATATTATGCATGCCCGAGTAAAAAGTGGTGCCGCATTTTCTCAGAACTTGATGAAACAGCTGGTTGTTAACTCATTTTTTGTCGCTAGATAAACCCATTCCCTGACAAGTACCTAACGATCCACGAATTTAATTCTAATATTTGTTGCGTATTTTATCCCCAGGCGCCTTTTCTCTTCAGTCGGATGAGGAGAATGAGGACGTGATCGCATCTTAGCACTCAATTTTTTCATTGCAATTCAACATCAAGTGCAGCTCTAGCTGTCCCTTTCTAGTTTCGAAATACTGCTGCAGGATGGCTTTCGGTTCGGCAGGGAGAGATACTCCGAAGAAGAGACGACTTAATCCGGAGTACCGTCCGCTGCGGCTCTAACAAGCGTGGAGGAGTCGGGAGGCGACGTTTGAGGGAAGTCAATTTCCCTTCGGGTTGCGGGGAAAAATGGAAGAGTAAGGGAGGGAAGAAGAGAGGATAATTCAAGAGGAGATGGAGGAAGTAGAAGGAAAGAGAGAAGCTCGACCAATGGGGCTTAGAGTGAGTGGGTGATATCTCTTTTCTCGCCGCCTAGAGCCCCAAACCCCACCCCAGCATTTCCCGCATGACGTCATTTTTTCCGCACTCATGAAGCGAATGCAGACGTCATCTTTCATTTTCAACCTCTTCAGGACGAGAGAACGGATTTTTCTCCTCCCTTCCTGAGAATTCGATTCGATCGACACATGTAGTCATGTCGTTGCTAAGCAACGCAACTTCATATGCCACTACGAATCGCTTAAACGTCATTCATTGGATCGTCAACTCCTCCGAAATGTTCCTTCGAGCGAAAGGGAAGAAAAAATTGAAAAATTACAAATGTAAAATGTCTGTGAAACGTCAAGCCTTTCAACTTCTTTCATTCGGTAGAGTATTTAATTTTATTTCCTTTACACCGTTTGAGACAAGGGGGTATTTATGTCCATTTTATATTACATAAATTGTCTTACTGATCCCCGTGAGACGTTGAAGAAAGGAAATGCTGCCGTAAAAGTTCAGGGAGATAAGATGGAGGATTAGTGAATTCATCTAGAGTGAGAACAGGAGGAGAATTCATTCCACGTGTTTTTGGTTAGGCTTCGCTGTAGAGGAGTTCCTTAAGTCTCGTGGAACGTGATTTTATAACGCTAGGCTTTATTTCCAAATGTTTTGGCGGCAGCACTTGACCCAAATTATGGGTGGTTGGGTAAAAAGCTCTTTCCAAGCAGAAAAGTTTGCATTGTAATAATTTTTTTTTCTTTTTGCGTTCAACGGACACTTTTAGCAAGAGGACTCCGGCAGGAGGGTCTCTTCAATGTGTGGAATCCGGAACTTCTCTTCGTTCCAACCGTATGTACTCAAATCTCACGCAAGTCAAACTCTTATCCTAGCGTCAGAGCTAATTGGCAATTTAAAAAAAGAATTTTAAAAATTTGAGGACAGAGCAAAAAGTTTTTTTCCCTTGCTTAACTCACAATTTCTCAGCATTTAATTCTAATTGGCATTCTAATTTTCAGTATTACGTACAACGCTTTTCATTTCCTTTTTATTTTTATTAGCCATTGTGAAAACTGATAATATTTGAAAGAAGGAAAAAGACATAAATGCTCGAAAAACTGTTAAAAAAATGTGTAAAATTTCGTCAAAAAGAAGAGAAATATTAATTTCGTCATGAAATCAACCGAAGTTGATCCAAGAGGAAGCGATTCCGACGTGTAACCGTATTAACTGATAATATTTATAAAAAAAGCCACGACTGGAAAAGTACATATTGAAAGGGTCTAAAAACGGTGAATAAGGCTCAGATTTCAACAAAAAAGAAGAGAAATATACATTTCGCCATAAAATCAACCAACGTTTATCCAGAAGGAAGCGATCCCGAGGTGTAACCGTTGAGTTTGACAGCTGGAGGTAGTTTCGTTATTAACAACAAGTGAATTCTTAACGAATAGAAATTTTCGTGTTGGTATATTTCCACGAATGGCAGGTGGTATAGGTAAACGTGACATTTTTGTAATAGTTTTCCTGTCCCTGTATGTGTTCCAAATATTTTTCAATGTTTACGCACGTTTTTATTCAGTACCAAGCTTTTTTTTTCATTCTGGAAATATGGATACGCTCAAGTTTATGCGAACGTGGGTTGGCATTTTTAAAATTAGTTTTGTATATAATTTGAGAAATTTAACTGCATAATCAAATACATTTTGCTGCGTAACATTTTCTTCATTTATAGCTTAAGGTTGAGCTATCCAGGTAAAGTATTTCAAAGACAAGGTGACTACATATTATAAGGATGCTTATGACACTCGTTCTTCACAATTAGGTGACCCAAAAATGTCTCATGGTGTGCATTTTCCTAGTTTCATCTTTACATTTGAGTATTTACTACACGTGTGAGCCGTTTAGAGCATAACTGTTTCAAGAAAATATTGACAGTTTTACGAAATGAGTCTTAAATTAAAACATACTCCGAATTAAACCCCGAGTTTCTGCTTTCTAGGGAAAAAAGTGAAAAAAAGCCTGTGAAAAAATTCTAGTATGGGGTGAGCTCTATTCTCACCAATCAAAACCAACCTTCGAAATGAAACACTGACTGATTTAGTTTTAAAAAAATTAAGATAGCATTACATTGTTCATGCCAAACCAGAAATCAGATATAGAAATACTTCAGCGCTCCTAAATAAAATGTGTCCGAAATTTGACTTACACGACTTTTTCCAGCAACAAATCAATAAATTCAGTAATATTTATTGGTGTGTGCCCTAACACTTACTAAGGCTATTCTTAATGTACTAACTAAAGCATTATCATTGTATTATCCTTCACTTGATCAAAGAAATACCATCTACTTTTAGATAAATGTAACCTTTGTTGCAATCGTAATGTTTAGATTTCATGTAAGTCTTCAGGCTTTATTTTGTGGAAACACGACACATGAAATAATTTCACGCTCAGTGGATTCCACGATTTTTTATTTTTAAAAAACATGGATTCGGCATAGTAAGTCATTTTCAAGGTACATACGATTGGGGAATAAATTGTACCAACAAATGGAGCGCCGCCACTATCGCTCAGAAGGAAAATCGCTTTCCTTTCTGATGGCATAGCATTGCAGCGGTTTGGTTGAGAGGGAAGTGGAGGTCATTCTATGCTTTGGGGAGGTTGCTGTTTCAAGGTGAATGACTGGAGGGGGGGAGAGAAGAAGAATACACAATGACAAGGGCAGAGGTTATGACATAAACAGATCAAGCGACAAACTAAAAGGTTATTGACATCAATGGTGAATGCAAGTCAAAAGTAAGATCGTTAACAAGATAAACATTTTTCTTTCCAGAATTTACTTTCTCATACTTATCTCAAAAAATCCTATTTTTTTACCTGAACCATGCTCATGTAAAATTTCCTATTCATAGTTCTTTCTATGGTCACATACCAGTAAATGCTTAGCAAACATAGATGAAAAATCACTAGTTATGAAGTACTTTTTTATGTTCTTAAAATCTAAAAACTAATTTGCGTTCAGTTTGGCCAACGTACCTAGCATTCATTGCAGGAGTTACAATTTATAGCATAGACTATACTCTTTTCAAGACGATTAAGTTTATCTTTCATCTATATAAATGAAAATGTAAATGTTCGTTTCTTCAAAATCTTAAATCTCCGAAAGTTCTTCACCGATTGCTTTGAAATTTTGACACAACGTTGCATTCGAATACTCAAATACGTGTTTTTATATTTCTCTTATAATATAGAGTAGAATAGAATAGAAATGAAATTTATTATTCCGGAACAAAATGTCCCTTAGGAACATAAAATGTTTGCATAATTTGGAGTCAGACCCTCAATTTCAAGGAATATATCATCATATATTCAAGGAACATATCAAGGTGATTAACAAAATTAATAATACACATTTGGCATTATTGCCATAGAATACTAAATACAAGAAAAAGAAAAAGCAATTTAAAAAAACCTCATAGGTGTTGCAGAAAACAATATTCAATTGAATTGGGACTGAGTTTTGTTACAATACTATTGGAATGCAATAAGCATAACATCAAGAAAGAAAAAAAACACTATAAATAATACATTGTAGGTGTTACACGAAGTAGCACATCCATTAACGCATATTAAACAACATTTTATAATATTCATTTTTAAACCTGTTAGCATTCTTACATTTTTTAATATCTTCGGGTAAGTGGTTCCATATATCACAAGAGGTGACATAGAAAGAATTTCATATCATTGACATAATTGTATAGATTATCTTCAACGAACCTAACAATATTATTCAGTCTAACGTTCAAAGCGAGGCAGTCACATACAAGTCCGTTGGCACTTTTGCAGAAGCAGATGAAGCGGTTTATTATCCAACAGAATTTTTGAATTCACATGATCTGCCAGGGATGCCACCGCACGTACTGCAATTGGCGTGCCCATTATCACATTGCGAAAAATATCAACCAGCCAAAGCTTTGCAACGGCACGCGGCTTGCAGTAAAAAATTAATTAGTAAAGTCGTAGAAGCAACGATCTTGACAGGACCATTCAAAGGTTGAGATGTCCTCATTCCTCGCATTCCTATGATTCCAACGGATATGCCATTTCAATTTGAGAGTGCAATTCCCAATTCCATTGGCGTTTGCAATCGCCATAAACGAAGCTCAGGGCCAATCTTTAGTATTGTGCGGTTTAGATTTAGACACGGATTGCTTCTCTCATGGGCAATTGCGTGTTCTAGAGTCAGCATACCAGACAACCTCTATATCTGCACAGAAAATGGAACAACAAAAATATTGTATGACCACAAGCATTGTGAAATTATACATATTAGAAACGTGTGCTTTCTCTATTCTTTCTTTTCGATTAAACCAGACTGTGCCACAGCAACGTGCGGCCAGGTTCAGCCAGTGATAAATAAAATTTTACCTAATTCTTCACAAGCATGACTTTCATGACCCTGTACGTTAATTTTACTAATAATGGCAGCTTTCACCAAAGAGATGGCATGTCCTTGAGTGAAAAAAGAAGAGTCCTCACAGAGCGAGGTGCCTGCTATTTAAGCTTACGGCATAAAACATTAAACATAGTAGATATTATTATTACAGCCATTTCACAATCACAAACTTGAAAATAGCCATCTACTTCGAATTGTATCCCGAAATTTTTTTTCCAACAGAATATTCTTTTGCCAATCTATGCGGATGCGAATCCTTTTTCATTCTTCGTGATAAATTCAAGTTTTATTCAGCAGCATTGTGTAGCGGATGAGGAGGCATACGCCAGGGAGAATGTTCGCGAACCCTTCGGAAAGTTCCCGTGGCAGCGAAGTGAACACGAGGGCTGTCAAGGTCGGCAGTACGGGAAGGTTCGAGAACCAGAAACGGCCTGAGCATAATAAATGCCGTGAAAACAAGAAAGCCTTCGGGGCCAGTGTCAATGAGAGTCGAGCCCCCGCAGTGGATCGCCGCCGCTCGTGTGACAATTAAGCCTTTACCGTGTGAACCACGCTTATGTTATTTCGGCTAGATGTGTATTGGAAAGCACAAATTCCTTCGATTTTTTAAGGGAGAAAAATTAACCGTTTTGCAAGAACGTAACACTAAATCAGAACTGATTGCTGATGTAGGCAGAGAAAAAACAACCGACAGGTGAAAGACGGTCGCTGACACTGATTCCTATTCGTAATTTGAAAGCAATGAAAATAATGCTTTATGTGTGACAAATAAATTGTTTTGGGCATAATAATGCTTGGCTTATATTCATTACCTATATGAATGTTTGCCCGTCATAGAAGAGTTAGACTAGGGCATTGTCCGGGAAAGTCGGTGTGGGGAAACAATGATAGGATAGTAAGGTAAATACAAAATATTTGTATTTAAATAAATGAGATTTTATAAAGAAATAAATGATAGTGGCATAAATTATGAATAGCTGCTCATTGCGCAATAAATTAGACTAAAGAATAAAAGCTATAGGACCTAAATTTTGGAAGTAATAAATCTACGAAGCATTCAGCATGACTAATTCAAAGACGCTGTTTAAAAATGCAAACAATTTCCTTGATTTTATAATGGAAATGAAAAAAACCGTACGAAAGCAGAGGTATTTACAATCGTACATTTAATGCATCACAGTTTCAAAGTATTTATTTTTATATTTACGATTGGAATATTATCTAAATTTTGAGGTGTAGGGTGGAAAGAGTAGCACGGATAATCCGCAAAATTTATAATCCCTTGACGGATAATCGATATTTTCGCTTCTTTCGCACAGTTGTTGTCGGCTATTGAAAAAAAACCTTCTGACGATTCCTTAGAGGGAAGACTGATTATGATGAATGAATGAAGAAAGGCTGATGGTTAGCGGGTCCCAATATAAATAAAATTAATAAAATTTGAGCCTTCTTACATAAAACTGAAGAACTATTAATTCTGGTTCTGGAGACCGACATTTCCGCCAACGCAACGTATCGAAGAACCTTGAAGATGATGGACGAATCGTCCTTCGAAATGTCGGCACAAAAGCATAGTTTGATCCAGTGGTGAACCCGAATAGATTTTACTCTCTACATACGCTGGGAAAGAATCAGATCTTTTTGTTAGCCGTTTACTTTGCATTTATGCAGGGACCAGAGTTCAATGGCCATTTCATAGTGTTCTACATCTATTGCTGAATATGTTAAAATTTCCCTTGATGGAACGAGTCCCTTTAATCATCTTTTATTGGGGATTTCGATATTTTATTAGTTCTCCATTCCAGGGTATTCAGTGTCAATAGCGGAATTGTTTGAGCTTCCCGTCAGGTATAGGAAACTGGAATAGTTTGTGGTGTACTTATATTGATGGTTTCTAAAAATGTTTCTTCTCAAGCGACAGGTATGACAACAAGTTATCTATTCTATACCTGTCCGCCAATGTGTAGGAGGCACATAAAAATGTTTTCCGAATATGTGGAATGGAATGTGTGAAGCACTTTTTCAGTGATTTATAGGAGAGTAGGATCCTTGTTTCTGGGATACCCAGGGTAATTGCTCCCTGGAAATAGAAAAGGTAGTGGATTCGAACGAGTAAAAGTGCGGGTGACAATATTCCCTGGGAAGATATCCCTTTGTGAGTGACTCTGAAAAGTGAGATATATAATATGACCCGTAAATTGTAAGTTGATATTCTGTTTTCGGAAAAAAAAAATGCAACGTCTCAACCACAATGACTCGCAGCTGCGATGGTGTCGGATTTCGCAGTGAAAGATAGTGACTTGGAAGGCGAAGGACCTTCGTGTTCCATGCGTCGTCGTAGTTCCTGATATGTGCTCGCGGTCTACGAACGTCGTATTTCGCCAGAATAACACTTTTATATTGTTCGTTCTTTCTCCTCCCCTTCTCCGCTTACCAAATATATTCTCCTCTATCATGCATTTCAGTACCTATATCTTTTCCTCTGAAAACATCATTGCCAGCATTTATCCTTTACCGAAGAACCCAAATGGATCTAGATGATTTCAAGGCTTATTTTTCCTGTCAGAGTTATTAGATACTCTAATGGTGTTCCAGAAGAAAGAGAGAGCTCCGCAAAGCACTTATTAGGGCCACCATCTGATTACCGTGAATCACTCCTTCTGTCAGCAATAGGTACCTATTCCTCGGATAACAACCCCCCTCCTTTCTCCGGCGTCCCATTTCGCTCCATACATCTGTTGATAAGCTAATCTTACAGTCATGATAATTTACAGTAATTGACGTTGAACTTATAGTGAATAAAAAAGTTTTTTTCTATAATAAAAAAATGCTGTTTTAAGCCTACCGGGTTTTGACGTTCGCAACCACAAATACGTGCTGTATGTAACGTGAAAAATCTGAATCTTTGGGCGTAGGTAAGTTATAAGTAAATAGTTGTTGCGTAAAGGTTAAACCCACGTCTTAGTGCTCGTAAAAACCTTGCGGTAAAAGCACAGGATACCTCGTTTGAAAAATTCAACAAAAGAGCTCTGAGTAACACGATTTTTTTTGCAGGGTGAGAGATAAAAATTATTTCTAATTTCGTTGTAATTCGGACAAGGAATGAAATTTGACAAAGTAAAGCCTCGAAAGGAGTCGCATCTATCGGATTTAGTCTGTTTAGCATGGTGATTCGCTCTTAGCATTTATTGAAGTCAAAGATGAGTTCGTAAGCAGAGCCGAAATATTTCCAGATAATGAGTTAGAAAGTGTGTGGTGTTCCATTAAATCTCAACAAAAAGAATTTTTATTTGCTCATATTATAGACCACCCGATGCAGACTTAAATTCAGTTCTAGAGTTGGATAGACAAGTGAAACGTCTCACACGTCAAAATAACGAAAATAATATAATTATCGGTGGTGATTTCAACGTTCCCTCGATTGACTGGAAGACATAGTTTCAAAAATGGAGGCAAAGAAAAAGAGTTGTGCGACATTCTACTCCACACATTCACTTCTAATTCCTTGCATCAATTAGTCACAACACCCACCAGAGGAAACAACGTTCTAGATCTTATGGCGACCAACATACCTGAAAGCGTCCTTAACGTAGTAACAGTGAACGGAATTAGCGATCACAGAGCAGTAAAAGCTAGATTCCATATTGGTACTGAAAAAACAGGCACCCATAAAGAGGAGGGTATATTTATTTCATAAGGCGGATTTCGCAGGCTTAAAACAAGAACTATTGACCTCGTATAAAAAATTTAGTGATATTAGTGAAAACCGTTGTACTGACTATACATACTTTTAGCATCACACAACTAGCCATAACTAGCGCAATACCAAATAAACTTAAAAAGGTCAATACTGAACCTAGGTGGTATAATGCAGACGTCCAGAAATCTCTCAAACGACAACGAATACGGCACGCAAAAATGAGGAACGCACGTCAGGATCTCCCCGAAGAGGGGTATAAGAAGTTATGTGAAAAATACAAGAAAGCGAAAACAGCAGCTAAGGCGACCTTTCAAAATGCATTAACGGAATTCAAAAATAAAATATTGGGCGAATATTTAGAGGACAACCCAAAGTCATTTTGGTCGTACGTGAGGGAGGTTCAAGGCTGCAAATCAACGGTAACGTCACTAAAGAACAATCTAGGAGAAAGAGCAAACGACAAATTAGATAAAGCAAATATCCTCAACACCTTTTTTCAAAGCGTCTATACAAAATGCTCTCCAAACGACACCACTACAATGCCTAGGCTATATAAGCACCCAATGCAGTCTATTAATATCACTAGTCGTGGAATAGAAAGTCATCTGAAATCCATTAATTCCAAGAAATCACCCGGTTCCGATCAAATTCCCGCCCGAGTTTATAAAGAATTAGCATCAGAAATAGCACCGTACCCGAAAATTATATTTGAAAAATCTCTAACACAACATCGTGTTCCTTACGATTGGAAAATCGCGAACGTTACACCAATATTTAAAAGTGGCGATAAGGAAGAGCCCAGTAACTATAGACCGATTTCCCTTACGTCTATCTCGTGCAAGATATTGGAACATATAATCGTCAGTTCGATTATGGGGTACTTGGATAGTCAGAACTTGTTAACGCCAAATCAGCACGGATTCCGGAAAGGCAGGTCTTGCGAAACCCAGTTGGCCCTCTTCCTTCACGACATTCTTTCCTCGGGAGAAAAGCTTGTCCAAGTAGACGCAATATTTCTAGATTTTAAAAAAGCTTTCGATAAGGTCCCTCATTCAAAGTTACTCGTTAAGTTGGAAGCATACGGAATACACCACTATGTAATATGTTGGATAAAAGAGTTCTTAGCCGACCGCGAAGAGAGAGTAGTTCTAGATGGCGTTAGCTCAGATGTAGTTAAAGTTACATCAGGTGTACCTCAGGGAAGTGTAATTGGTCCCTTGTTGTTCCTTTTATACATTAATGGCATCACTACCGTTGTTACTAGCAAAATTTGCCTCTTCGCAGATGACGCAGTGTTGTACAGGGATCTAGACAATGAATCCGACAAGATTGCGTTACAAAAAGACCTAGATGCTATAAATGAATGGTGCAATACTTGGCAGTTAGAATTGAATTTTAAAAAGTGCGTTGTTATGAATTTTTGGAAAAAGAATAACTCGGTTAACGATACGTACACAATTAATCAAACAGACTTATCAAATGTAGAGTCAGTTAAATACTTAGGCGTGACCCTTACCCAGGACCTGTCTTGGGGGAAACACGTTCGGGAAATCTGCGGACAGGCTAGTCGAAAATTGGGATTTATCAAAAGAATATTAGGAAAATGCTACGAGAAAGTTAAAGAGCGATGTTATTTTTCACTCGTGAGACCTCACTTGGAGTATGCCGCCAGCATATGGGATCCTTACGAAGTAGGACTAATTTCTGAAATAGATAGAATACAACGGAGAGCGGCAAGATTTGTGAAAGGTTGTTACGATAAACTTAGCAGTGTTACCGAATTGTTGAAGGAATTAGGGTGGGAATCTCTAACTGATCGAAGGGAGAAATACAGGTTAAATCTTTTGCGCAAACTCGGATCAGACAGTTTTTTGCCGGACGTTCAACATATACTGCTAGAGCCAACGTACTATGGTAGAAGTGATCACAGGAATAAAATAAAGGAAATTGACTGCCGAACCGATAGATTTAAAATGTCATTTTTCCCACGCACAATAAGGGATCATAATAGTTGCGGAAGATCAATCTCATGAAACTCCCACCCTCAATAGGTAGAGTAGAATTTTCACTTGTGCTTATTAACACTAGGTACATCGTTACTAACTCTTCACACCGGTCGATTACTCCGGCATTATTTTATTTTGTTCTATGCATGAAGTAGCATCTCGTAGTATTCATAAATTAACAGTATCAGTAATATTAACCACTAGATATGTCTATAGCATTTCTCTGCATGTTTGCATGTTCATTTATGTATCACTCTCCCAGTTTCTGGTTTGTCTGCGCACTGTTCTACTGACTGCTTTTGGCCTGCGCCTAGCGCCAGGGGGAGCGTGCGAGGTTCTGATTTGTTCTTGGACGAGTGCTGCATGCCTGGTGTGGAATCACCCCGTGCCACACACCCTAGTGGTGGCTTGCACGGTACATCGTAGATGTAGATGTAGTATCTATTTCTACGATTTAGTCTTTACACTCTCCTTCACCGAAGTCTCACTGCCTATTCGGGTTGAATAAACTTGAACGTGTATTGGCAGTATGGCGTCGATCATAATGTTTACGTGCTCCAACGATAAAGAACATTACGGTTTGTAAATTGGATCTGAGGTTTCCGCGGCGTTTCTCCATACTGGTAACGGCTTTCGGGCGTTCCTCCGCGTGGTCTTGTCTAAAAGACGACGACAGTTTCTCCAGCCATCCTGCTGGCGTCTTCAGGTCAGAAGTGTCGATACGTTGAAATTGGCCGTCTTACATGGGAGCTTTGGAGATCGTAGGCTGGCTCTGATTGGTCGTCGCCTTTAGACAAGACAATGCGGAGGAACGCCCGAAAGCCGTTATCAATATTACGGTTTGTATTTAACACCCTTTTCCGCATTTTTATATGATCATGTCGCAATACTTTTAGATTAATCGATATTCAGGAAAATAATTGATACTGATGTCCTTTTTCGGGACCGGAGATTAAGTGGCTAACTCGGTATATGTAAAATTTGTTCAGTTTATTCTTGGAAGAAAATAAATACACATTGTTTAATGCAACATTGTAATTTAAAAAAATAATCTAGCAGCAAATAATTTACAGCAAGGGGGCTTGCATAACTCTCTCCAAATGGTCGTTGAGCACGTTTGAGGACATAAAAATAGTTTGCGTCATTCAGGTGATGCCAAAGTTGGCCTCAAAAAGACTTCACGTTAAATCATGCACTTTCATGAGCGAATTTATCTTTCCCATGAGAGCAATTCGCTATTCTCATTTTGTTGTCTACCTAAATTTAGAGGAACTGATTAGTATTTAAATATGTTCGTAATTACGTGGTAAGGACAATTTCTCACTTCCGAAAGATTTTCTAACAGGACTCAATGAAAGGCATCAGAAGAAAAATTAAAATCCAATCCGGGAAACAGATAGCAAGGAACGACGGTAAAGTTGGAAACCTAAGGCACAGTGGGTAGTGATAACCATGTGCAGGGCAGGGAGTAGATCATGTAGTGGGTTATTAAGTAAAGGGGTCGCCGTAAATATTGGTAGGAATGAGAGATTTTTTCAAATGCAGAATGACTTAATATCCGAAATAAATAGAAACCGCGGCTCAGGTACCTACATAAAAAACAAGTGTCATTAATGATATAAAATACTCGATAGACAGGACTTGCAAGTCGTGTGCCAGGGATTCCATTTCCATTGTGGTTGTTAATTGCCGTAGTATAAAAAACAAAGTCGCTGATTTTCACCATCTCATTGGGATCACGGACGCTGAAGTAGTAATAGGAACAGAAAGTTGGTTATCGAATGAAATTGGGGATGCTGAGATCTTCCCAAAATCACATGCAATATACAGAAAAGACCGAACAGCGAGAACAGGAGGAGGAGTATTTATCGCAGTCAAAGATGAGTTCGTCAACAGAGCCGAAATATTTCCAGATAATGATTTAGGAAGTGTGTGGTGCTCCATTAAATGCTCAACAAAAAGAATTTTTATTTGCTCATATTATAGACCACCCGATGCAGACTTAAATTCAGTTCTAGAGTTGGATAGACAAGTGAAACGTCTCACACGTCTAAATAACGAAAATAACATTTTCATCGGTGGTGATTTCAACGTTCCCTCAGTTGACTAAAAGACATATAGTTTCAAAAATGGCGGCAAAGATAAAGAGTTGTGCGACACACTACTCCACACATTCACTTCTAATTCCTTACATCAATTAGTCACAACACTACCAGAGGAAACAACGATCTAGATCTTTTGGCGACCAACATATCTGAAAGCGTCCTTAACGTAGTAACAGTGAACGGAATTAGTGATCACAGAGCAGTAAAAGCTATATTCCATATTAGTACTGACAAAAAGGCACCCACAAAGAGGAGGGTATATTTATTTCACAAGGCGGATTTTGAAGGTTTAAAACAAGAACTATTGACCTCGTATAAAAAATTGAATGATATTAGTGAAAATCGTTCTACTGACTATACATGGAATACTTTTCGTAGCATCACACGACTAGCCATAACTAGCGCAATACCAAGTAAACTTAAAAAAGTCAAAACAGTACCTAGGTGGTATAATGCGGACGTCCGAAAACCTCTCAAGAGACAACGAATCCGGCACGCAAAAATGAAGAACGCACGTCAGGGTCTCCCCTTAGAGGAGGGAGTTATGCGAAAAATACAAGAAAGCGAAAACAGCAGCTAAGGCGGCCTTTCAAAATGCACCCTTACGAACTGTTGGGGTGAGGTGGACGGTACCTCGGCAAAATCGCTTAGATTGGCCCAAGGAACAAATGCACAAAGCAAACATCTAACCTCATCAAATGCAACGTTTTTCCGTGTACCGCTAGCACTATTTGGCGATGAAAGACCTTGGTGGTGGTGTGGATGAGTGAGTGAGACACGACATAGTGGGAGCGAGAGGTTGGTGAGCGGTCGTAGGCGGCATTAGACAGGCCGATAAATTGAGATCGAGACATGCTAACAAAGAATGAATTCCGTCTTTCCCCAGTGGTTTGAGTGGAAGGTTTATCGGGCTCCCACTCGAGTCAGTGACTCTATGAGTGACGCATGTGTTAGGCTTTCGTAAGCAGTAGAATGAAATTCAACAGCTGTTTTGCATGTTGAGTTTTTTCGGCGTATGCTGAAAAATTTAACGTAAAATTATATCAAATAACATAGCTAAAAACTGTATGGCAGTATGCTTTACTGTTAGCGAACGCATAGTGTGGAATCACCCACTGCCACACACCCTTGAGATGGCTTGCAGGATAACACGTTGAAGCCACTAATCAAGATGGAAACTCGAGAAACCCTCGTGGATATCCTAACGAAATTTACGCTTGCCACCAGTTTCTGCATTCATGTAATTTTTTCTCCCCTAAAACATATCCACACAACCTTGCATAACGGTCTAGTTTGCGCATTTACATATTTCTAGCTTAAAATAAGCAAAGGCTTGAGAAAACGAAGGATTAATTAAAGCTGGAGAAGTTTTTTGGCATGTATCTCTTCATTCGTAAATTATAATTATGACAACACTATCATTATAAAAAGTAAATTTTTTAGACCTGAACATGACAAATAAAATTTTAAAACTCTATGATGATAATATTTTTGAGGTGCACCGCTTAAAAAGAGTAAACGGCTCTAAAATTGTATGTACGTTATTGGGAATTACGTACGCGATAGCTAAAGGAAGCTAATATGATTGAACTGTAATATTTTCAATCCATTTATTCCAAAGAAATTATTTTTTTGCAGTGCATTTCTTTCTGCCTGCATTTAGAAACTAAATGCCATAGGTGGCCCTGTCTAACGTTACATCCGACGGACGGATTAATGCACTTTAATTGCTCTCAATAATCCATTAAATTAGGGATCGGGAACCCGCTGAAAATTTTCCGCCATTCCCGTGATTCTGACACTTCTCTCGGGAAGGTAAACCAGTACTCTGGCAACAAAACCAGCACGATTCACAATAAATGTTCTAAATGCACTTGTTTCCAAATAAATTATTGACAGGAGAAACACCTTAGGGAAAGCTCAAACTGAACACGTTACTCATACGAAGACGAGGGGAGTATCGAACCGAGGGGGAGGGAGAAAGGAATTTTGGGAGGGCGGGGGAGGAAAGTGAGAAGAAATGGAATTTTGAGCACCATTTGAAGGGAGGCAGAAGATAAGAAAACCTCAAACGTCTTCAGACCTATCCTTCTCCGGGAGCACATTCTCAAGGAATACGCTAAGAACTCGCGCAAGAGCATGCAGGACATAACGAAGGGCATTAAAATAGGTTCCTATGCTATCCTGTCATCCACCGCTAACCACCAAAACTGAGGAAATGGGAATCGATGGCCATACGCTTGGTTTCTAAAACTAGGGAAATTTGCATATTAAATATGGCACATTGAGTCCGAAGAGGAGCTTGATGTAGAGCCAAAAGGTTTTTACACAGTCACATAATATAAAGCTGGACGCCGAAAGAGGGCGTGGCATGGGGTGCTAGGATACCAGCCACAGATATGGGAGAGAATCTACATCATACAGAAAGGGCTACTACATACTACTAGAACCGTAGCGAGGGGGTTTTTAGACATGAGGTATGAAAAAGTGAGGAAATAAGGAGAGGGAATAGGAAGAGTCGAAATACAAGAGACGAAAGTGAGTCGTATGTTAGACTAGGGAGAAGGAAGGTCTGTGAAGAAGTATTAGTCTCTAATGGATTACTATATCGCTCGTTTTTTGTTATAATCATTAATGGCACTTGTAAAGAAGGATATCTCTTTGCTCATTTCTGGACAAATAGTGTGTTATCGAAGGAATGGTGATACATGATCCAACGACAGGAAGGAGCATAGGGGCATACTGTTTAACAACCTATAGTGACTGGATTACCTATGATGATGATTATGGAGATGGAAGGAAGGTAAACTCGTGCCATTATTGAGAAAAATGAAGATATTAGATATGCTCAGTGAAAATTAGAATACTTGGAAAATTTGAGGCCAGAGAAACAAATAGTTGTACTCACCTAGTCCGAGGCTTGAACTGAACGGTGAAGGAGATATACCAGCGAGCTTTATACTATCAGCAGTCTCCAAATACAACAAATTCGGTGAAGATTTCGAATTAAGGTTTTCCGGAAGAGTACTTCCTTGCAAACTCGGAATTGTGCTGCGTGTCCTGGGAAGAGTAATGGCCAGTCGATCGTCAGCGCCTGGTGAAGATGGTTTCACGTCAGACCTTGGGTAAACACACAACAGTGGGTAAACACACAACCCAGCTGTGATGACTCAAGGTTATTGGAATACGAAGGGAACTTCGATGCGACAATTTGTTCGGGACTGGCGCAAAGGTGGACGAGTAATAAAAACATTACTCAGTCGAGGGCTTTACTTCGGGCTATATAAAAAAGTCGTACATAATGAAATCCGTTATTTGAGCACATCGATGTTCTAGACTCAAGGTATGCATGTAATAAACAAATGCTTGAGCCTCACTGCTGTGACGCTTGTTGCTGGCCAATTCCACCAGCGATCGCACTCATTGTGCCATTGCAGTTTAACGCGGTTTCAACGGGTTGTCAGTTTCATCTTATAACACCAACTACCAGTCTCCACTTGACTCCGAAACTACCGTCATCCACCGTGGTCGGCTGCGGGGTATTTGTAGTATAAAGCACGGCTGCAGACGGCACAACCCCACATGCATACAATTAAGTCAAGTTCGTCGAAGCACTGATGTTCACGAGTACGGGACTGGGACGTCGTACGCACAACGTGATTGAGGAAATCATGAGCAAGTGTTAACGGAGGGAAAAACATGGGGAAGGAATGATAGGGAAAATGAAGGGACGCTCACTTTATTCCGTCCCTTTGGTCGCACACGACTCCGATTGTCTACACTGAGAAATAGCACACGCATTCCACGTCCACACTGCCTCGAGTCTTTCAAGTGTCTGCTCCCGGACGCTCATTCCTTTGAGCGTCCTCTTCTTAAGCCGTGTTTACACGATGCATTTACCCGCGCGGGTAGATGCGTGAACACATTCACAATCAAAATTGCACCGTGTAAACAGTCAAAATTGTGCAAATGCGTGAATGCGTGGACAGAAAATAGCCCGTGTTCTAATTTGGTGAATGTGTCCGAGCAATTTTCAGTCGTTTCGCAGTGCCATCTGGTGGTAGCTATTATAAACGACATTTGCATTCAGTTGGAGGCGGCTTTTCGTTTGTGCTTTGGTGTGTTCACGTGCGTCTTACTGCTTTTTATATTTCGACCCTTGCTTTGTCTGGACATCCATTCTTCCTGAACCCTGATCTTCTTGGACCACTCTAACGGATCGCTGCTTCATTTATTTGTTTCCCTGGACTTTAATATAATACAATCGACCATCACAACTCCTACCGGAACGTTTCTTGGCCTCCGTGACAATCATCCACTGCACCAGCTACCCTTGAATATACCATAGACAACGCCATGGTCATGGTATCAGGTGGAGAGGTTGATATATCTGGTTATCTGGTAAGCGAAAGGGCACATTTAAACGACCGCAGGAACACCCTTTATAAAAATAAAGGGGAGAGGCAGGCTGGAATGACGGAAATAGCTGGGTAGATGAAGGCAGTCATGTACGAAAATAATGATGTTTCATTCATTTCATTTTATTACGAATGAGGGAAAAAAACTGCTTCTATTGGAAAATGAAGAAATAAATAGAATATATTGTGGGGTCGGGTGTCTAATAGACGCGCGGACCGGAGTATGTGTGATAGTGTGAGTGAGGGAGTGATTGATGATGTGTAGTTGTTGTGCGAGATTGTGCTAATTAAGGTGATAAGGTCTAATTGTAAGTTGTGATCCAGTGAAAAGCAGGGGTCGAAGTATGTAAACAACGGAAGTATGTACGTAAACACGACGAGCAGCGAAGAAGTCAATAGCTTAACAAAGGAAACGGTTGTAGGCTTGACCTTGTGAAATTGATCCATGACGGAATATTTATAATAACTTTACGTGTTGAAACTAGGTCGTGGAAATAAATAATTAGTGGAGTTTACAAAGTTATTATAATTATTCCTCAATAGCTGAAGTTCAGGTATGATGTCGTCTGCTTCGTAGAATTGAAAGTGGCGCTTGATACTAGTAAAACACAAGAGTCCTCTGGATTGCCGATAATACACAGCCCTATGAGGGAGTAGTGTTGTGAACGGCCATCCAGAGGACTCTGGTAAAACAAAAGCAATCGCGCAATGTGTATCGAAAAAATGGTCGAACAATAGCGCGAACACAAGTATCGTGTAAACACTCCTCAGGTACGTGAACGCGCATCTGTCCAGACATATATTCACGCATCTGTCCAGCCACGTACTTGCGCGGATAAATGCATCGTGTAAACACGGCTTTAGAAAACAAAATAGGGGCGAAATAAGGAGAACAAGGGAAATGAAGTGGCGGGAATTACAAATGGAAAAGGGATCAGTCCCGCTAGCGCACACGAACAACTTATCTAACTGAAATGGGTTGAAGTATTTTAATGAACTGTCGCCACGAAAAAGGGCTACTTCCATTTTTACACTAGAAATCCAAGTGCGAAATATAGAAGTAATTAGACACTAACAGCATTCATTGGCGATACGAAAGTAATGCCTGTGACTTTAAATTGTAACAGTCACCGTAAATTATCGATATCTTAGAGAATCTTTAGTCATTAGTGATGTATTTACGACAGGACTTGTGTAATCAAGCATTTACTGTTTATTTCTTTATCACTAGGTTCTATATATTTACCGGTTCGGTGGCTGCAGGATTAAGTTCTCGTCTGCTAATCCAACGGTCACGGGAACGAGTCTCGCCTCAGTTGGTTTTCATCCTCTCAAGGAATAGGTGTTAATGTGATATGACAGGATTAAATGTAAGAGAGGGGTGTAATAGACCTATTTCATCTCTGAATAAAGACTACATTGTCATTATTATCTTCGTATTTTACTTCCTATGAGACATCTTATTGAAAGCTTTTTTGAAGGCATGATTATGAGATTTATCCACCGTGAGGGGTCGTTTTGTCTTGAATAATTTGAAAACTTATGATCATATCTCTCAAGTAACCAAACTCATAAGTGAATATTTCAGTGATAAAATTGCATGCGAGAAAAGCGTTGTGGAGAAATGAAAGAGGCAAGCGTAGTGTCTCATGTTAAGTCTCTCACTTCTAGTTGCCACGAGGATAGAACTCATTCCTCCACCAACATGCTTAAGCTTCCCCACCATTGAAATGTTAAAGAGATTTTCTGTAAAGGCCGTTTTGCACGAGGAACCTAATTGCGCATTTCGATGCACAGAGATCGCGGGAACGGAATTAGAGCAGGAGCTATTTTCCTGTCTGCCGTTCATGCCTTTGTACATGCATTCTAGCAATTCATCGCATTACATGACGCAATTTTCAATGCAAATCCATGCATACACCAGACTGCGCATTAAAGTACTTCGTGTAAAACGGTCTTAACCCGCAGGGAAAATGTGATGCGCGCAGAAGGAACAAAATTGAATCTGACATGCTTCCTAGAGGGCAAACTGCAAATAAGTTTGTAGTCTTGAAATTTCGGGTGTCCTTCATGCTTAGTCATTCCTACTAGTTCCATTTTGCAACAGAAGTCTTTCAACTCAATTTAAATTTTTAATTTAAGCCCTCCTTTTTGAGGGCTTGGAACAAACTTCATTTCAACGTTTGTACAATTTTGAGGACTCCTACTAATAATTTTTCCCTCTTAAATTATATAGTATAATTTACACGTACAAGAGAATGGCAACAAATATTAATATAGCAATATCAATTACATTTTTTGGATTTGTCCTCATTCAAAAAGTAACAGAATACTTACAAGGAAAATATGATGGATGGCATTGAATCATCTCGAAATAAGAAAGCAACAGTTTTCAGCGATCATATAAATGCTTACACAGATAACGTCAATTAAAAATTATCATTCATCCAGAAAATATCAGATTATTTATAAAGATCATGGGGTCAAGATGCAACAGATTACCGTGGAAATATATGCATACACAATATTACGTTAGTTTGAAATTATCTTGCATTCAGAAAATTACAGATTGTTTCTAAGAAAATATAGCTTTTAGACATCACTAAATTGTATTTAACTCTAGAATCAACAGGTATCAGCGGAGAAAATACACAGTGTCTTCAACTCAGGTGAATCTTTCGGAGGAATGCGAATGAGAGAAGTTTATGGGGCGAAGGAGGAAAAAGAGACTCGCGGAAAATTTTTCACGATTCACCGTTGGACCTCGAGGCGTGGGGGAGAGAGTGATGTGAAATGGACAGTGCAAGAGCGGGGTGATCTCAAGAAACTGGCATGGCTGTGCTCGAAGAGGGAGTCGGGAAAGGGGGTTGGAGAAAGGAGAAGACCTCGGGAGTCGTTAGGGAAGAGCACTCCTAAGAGCGTCCGTGCGTGGCTGGCTGAAGGTGAGAGAGAGAGATAGGAGGAGGGTGCGTGCGGGTACCTGAGGGGGTGGTGGAAAGACGTGAGGGGGAGAAAGAGTCTGCACGACGTGGAGGGAAGGCTCGGTCTCCTCATATGAGAAAAGAAAGGGCTGTTATCTGAGAGTGCGTTATGGTGGGCGAATTAAGGGCGAGAGGACGTCCACGGGAAAGAGAGACGAAGAAAACAAACCACAGGGTTGATACGAAGGCTTCCGCGATGGTTATATGATTCGAGGGTTTTCGGGTTATTCCCGCGCTGGTTTATCCTTGGGGACAACAGTTTCACCGGCCTTCCAGTTGGCATCTTCACGTCCGCAGTTTTCTCCCTAATGTATTTCATCCGAAGTATTCCGTTCGAAGATTTCGGAACTGAAGATTTCAGCTGAAATTCCGGCGAAACTGTTGTCTTCAAGGATAAACCAACGCGGGAATAACCCAAAAACTTTCAGATCAAACCACAAGATTGTCAGATCTTCGTGTCTGAAAATCAGGGACACCACACTTAAAGGGATTACGCCGCAACGCAGGAGTCATTTGTGCGACCTTGCCATTTCAACTAATGACTTCTCAATTATTACGTAAGGTTATTGCTTTGGGTGAATAAGTATTCCCCGTCCTATTCCTTAGTGGCTGTGCTCTTCTTTAAAACTTCATCGTCGACTAAAGAGGAAAAGCATAATTTGGTTAATATTGCATCGTGTGAAAACACCTGTGTAATCCATCCTAGTAATTGACTACTTTATTGTGGGGAGCCGGGTTTTGTGATGTTCACGCTGAATTACTCCAACCCTTAATATTCTCTTCCTCCCTTCAATAAGTGTACGTACCCCTTTGAACTCGCTTTTGTTCATTTGAACGACAAATTACATGCTAGTCATTAAGTGCATGTAAATAGTTTATTATCATCCATTATATCATTTATGGAGGGAGCGTAAGTATCTATTCGAAATTTCTGGGCTGCTTAAGTTTTCGCGTATTTAACTCCAGATAGCACATAATGTATGAGGAACAAGTCCGATGCAATTTCAGTCCCATCTCAAGTACGTTTTAATGGGTTTCTGTGAATATCAAATATATCCTTTAATGTTAAATGAAATAGGATTGCCCCATTGCTGCTAAGTCATTGCTGGGAACATGAGATCACCTTGCTAACGCTGAACGGATATTTTGTATCCTTTACCACCACAGTCAAGCGCTTAGCCATGAATCCGAGTAACACTGAAATTTATAATTTACTTCAGTTGGCCTAAAAACATTAAACTTTGTTGCCTATTCTATTATTTGATTAGCTCCTCCCTACATCGTGTGATATGTATTGTCTCTCCTCTGATTAATTCTTTTAAGATTCGTAATTTATTTTCTGCTGCAAAGGGTAACAACTGTACTTTCATTCACTTCCTAGCTCAATTTCAGCATTTTGTTTGCTCATAACTCTCGCCAGAGTCGTTGCAGCTTGGTTCTTTAAGAAATAGTTTATTCTTTTTTGTTATTTTGAGTAATTCATATTTATAATTGAATTTTGCTAGCACGCAAAATTGCAGCTCGTGATAGTGCTTGGAAAAGTGAATGAGGGGAAAATTAAATTAAACGTGAAGAGGTTTATCTAATGAAGATGAAGTCAGAATTTAGATAGCGTTGTTAAAGTAAAACATTTACAATGAAAATGCAAACGGAATGGAATACCCGGATAGCCTTCGCAAATTTATTAAAATTATTTTTTCTTCTTCGTCAGAGAATACCGAATTAATAGGAAGAATAAGAATAAATACAAAGTATTTATTAATCACTAAACATCTTGTTATCAATATTGCCTTCACCAAGGTATTTATTATTAAATGTAGCTCAAAGACAAAGAGTAATAATACTACGACGTTATTGTGGATCCATGTAATCACATATGGTTTTTGGGTGAATTAAAAAAAAAGAAATCATCGATGGCTACTTTTAGGCTACGGCCATTTGAACTAATGGAATTGGACCAATTGAAATGGCTTACTTCAAATGAAACTTTAGTAAAATATTCAGTAAACAATCCCACAGAGAGGTTGAGCGTCGTCGCATCCCGTCCGGTTGCCATGGGAAAGTTGAACGACTTCGCCTCACTGATTGCTCCAACTCGTGACAGACAGTGAGCCGTACGCGGATACGCAAGCCATGCTTCTTTTCTAATCCCTTCTCTCTAGTTTCAGGAGGTACTGTGCCTACCGGGATATTGCATTTCCCATGCTTCCTTTGGGTGTCTTTCACATTAGATCGATAGATAGATAGAATTTTAGACTTAATCTTTTATGCAAGTTCCAAACCAATTTATTTTTTGACGACGTTAATAACATTTTACGAAATCCGAAATATTACGGTAGATCATATCATGAGAATAAAATTAGAGAACCCGACTGCAGAACACACAAATTTAAAATGCCATTTTTCCCGCAAACGATAAGAGATCATAACAGCTGCCAATGAGGCCTTAATTAGGCTTGTCAATAGGTAGGGTAGCTAGTTAGTTGATTGACTCCCTAATACATTTAACTTTATATATTACCTAGGATTAACAGCACGCCGTGCATGTTTTCAGTATAATTCTTGTCCTGTAATTCTCTGTTTATTTATGTAGTTGCAAAATACTAACGGTTCTTCAAACATTGGTAGCACACCTGCAGTGTGGTGCATGCTTATGGGGCTTCGCCTCCTGACAGGCATTGGTGATTTATGCTGGTGCATCAATCATCATAGTTACACATTTTAAAAGGATATAGTGTAATTCATGTTGGTGAATACCTCCTGCCACATCCTTGAGATGGCTTTCAGGGTATTTTGTAGATGTAGATACTAGAATGGGAAAACATTAATATCAGCTCAGCCGAACGTCGAGGAACACAGAATTAGATGAAGGATACGGAATGAATCATTTCGAATTTAAATTTAGTGAACTCATGCGCCGTGTTTCTTCTTATTTGAAGAGCTTTATCGGTTTACATTTGTGAAGCAATCTGAATTTCAGTAGCGTGGTGTCCTTAAAATACTTCGCACGTTGGGAATTTTTATCAAAGGCATTGAGAGCTACTCGTCCGTTTGTTCGATATATTCATTTGGTATAGCCAAGAGCGATCTTCATGGGCATGAGTAATATCATACAAAATGACCTCCTAAATCTTTGAGAAAACTAATATGTGTAATAAATTTCTGTCTCTTCGTATTATATGATGAAGTATCCAAGCCTTAACCCCGAGGTCATAGTACACATGGAGTAATTCACACGGCCACATCATTTCATTGAGGATTGGGGAGCCTATGAATGATTTAAAATTGCTTACTGAGGCAACTGATGAGTGCTTTTTCGATATAAACTGCCAAATTACAATAATTTCTCTTTTTACTATTATCAGAAGGCATGATTGAGTCCTGTAAGAACGATTGTTGAAATCTTGATTGCATCAACTAATGCAATCATTTCAGTTCGGTGATTTTTAAAATAGGTATCTCTCCTGTCATTTAATTAATTGTTGAACATTAAAATATGTTATTATTAATGGATTAAATACATCCAGTAGCTACTGCCTCATTAACAATTACTAAATAAGACACTTTTTTCCATTCCACACTTTAAAAGTGTGGAAGTTCCCTATTTTTCCAAACATTTTAATTGACATAAATCACAGACCTTCCCTGTGGAAATAATATTCACGCTGGCTCCGATTAACTGGTTAGCACAGAATAAAATGCTGCTTGAGGGATCTTTTCCAGAGGGAATGACGTGGTATTATCACTCGGTTCTCATTATATTGCCATCGCGACTAACCATTCCATTCCGAAAAGACAAAGGGTCATTCGACTAATATAGCCTCGTTGAATAACTATTCTCACTTCATATTAGTCGCATACCCTCGAGTCGGTACGCTCCAAAGCGGATGATAATATTTTTTTTCAAAGGCAGATAGATCACACTGAAATAAAAGATTCTCCTGGATGAATACACACAGTTAACAAATGAATGAATGTGATGAAATGAAATTGATATGATATAGTTTTTTGTATTACTCGTGAATAGAAAATGGAGAGATATTTTATTAATTTAGTTATTCCGATTCCTACATTGCAAAGTCAATCGATGATTGTTGAAGTATATTTTATGCCAATAAAAATAGCATAATAAAATAATTTACCCGGAGAAATGCGAGAACTTCGGTTTTTAAGTTAAGAAAGACACAAAAGTTCGATTAATGCAACATAATCAATTTTCACACCGGCTTGTAAAGAAAATAGAACGAATTCGCTGCAGGTTTATGATCATACCAGTCGATACGAAAATATTTTCATTCTGAGCATATAGTCCACTTCTAAAATAAATTAGGCTGATCCGTGAGGGCTAATGCAGGACATCTATAAATACAATCCAATATTTCTGCTGGTATGCATAAAGATAAATCACACCTTGACGGAATAATTTGATGCACAGTTACATCATATCACGACGAGAATCGCAGTAGGACGAGATGAAGACTTGAGGTATTTGTACCTACTGCTTCATATCACTATCCAATACTATTGTTTAATTGCTCAAATGCATTCTTAGCCTCAAAAATCACGATACACGGAGAATGCGAGAGATAAAGCTCCTAAACATATATGGAGCTAGTCCGGGACGTAAACTTTAAGATTTGATTGAATACATAAACATTCGCGAGCAAAGGATAGAGAATGAAAATATCGGAGACTAAATGATTTCAAACTAATGGTACGGGACTGCGAGAGGGAGGGAGAAAAGGTGAGGGAAGGGAAAAGGGTAGAATTCGAGAAGGTCTTGGAAGCGGAGGCGTCTCTTTACGATCACGAGTCGCTTAAAAAGACTCAGGGCCGTATGCAGAGACGTGCCTATAGGGCTAACTGTACCGATATGACGTCAGAAGCAGGGTGAACCGATCCGACACCGATTTCTTAGTCTTCACTATACGGTTGTCGGGTCAACTCTCCCTTTAAATAAGCTTTTGTAAACCGATCCCTTCCCGATAAGTTATAGGGTTGTCTGGGGCACCCTATAGCTGTAAAAGGATGGATTTCTGAGCCAATATGGCGGTCATGCGTCGATCGCCTCTGGATTTTGGCAATTTTTTCATGACGTCTGTTGATGTTAGCGATCCAAATGTGTGTTCACCTTACGATTTTTCTGTCTGGAGATATCCAATTATTACATTATATATGCCTGTTATAATGAAATGTCCGGACATGTCCGAATATTGAACAACTCCGATATGGAATTGTGGCGATATTCCGCGTAACGGTGTTACAATTGACGTGTTAGCTCGGTGGATCCGCTCTCGCCTTCAAAGCGGCCAGTGTTTGGTTCTCGGTACCGGAAAACATTTTTTTTCCGATTTATTAGGAGCATTTGTTGATGGTTCTATAGAATTCTGGTGTGGCGTTCCAGACAATTATTCCATCTTTGCCACCAATATAAAAGCCGCTTCTCCTGCTACTCAAGGCAGTCTTGTAAGAAGAGCTATACAATAAACATCTTCTCTTAACGAAGAAACGCCTTATCATCATACTGTTCCTACTGCTGCCACCCTTTGGCGCGTAGGTAAAGAGACAGTTTCGTCTCTGCATACGACCCTCAATCTCTTCTGTCCATGTCTCCTCACAATTCGGAACTACTCGAAAATCTCTCCCCTCATTCTCTTTTCCTTTACCAATCTCCTCTTTCAATCCCTCTTCCCAACTCTCCTCCTAACCCACTCTCCTCTCCACACACCTCCTTCCTTTCCATTTCTTCCCCAACACCCACCAGCAATATCGCAAAATTTAAAAGACACGAAAATACATTTATTTTGTCACTACGCTCTTTAATGTAAAATATTTGTGACCTTATTTGAGTGCCAACTCTTTACCATCATCCTTCCTTTAACCAGGCCAAGAACGAGTTTCCTCGTAGTATACATTCAATCGGCTCTCTTTGCCAACCTTAGAGTGATGGGTAACTCAAGACAAAGAAATGAGCAAGAAATTGATTCCCCCTGATTCAACTTTCTCCCTTTCTCTCTCCCTCTCTCTCCGTCAATTTCTTATTTCTCCCATTTTTACCTTCAAAAGGAATCCTTTTTTTCTGGGTTTTTCTTCTACGTACCTCCTATACACTCTCTTACCGGAAGTCTCTCCCGAATCGTCGCTAAATCTACACGCACGCATGTCGTTCCACGGAACTTCAATCATCAACATTACGCAGACTTGCGAGCGATTTTTTTGCCCCAACTACTCACCCTCCTCCTCCCGACACCCCTCGGGGTTCCTTTCTCCAACGCAGCCCTTTTCCCTTTTTGCTCCAAAGTCAACATCAATATTCCTCTTGTATTTCGTCGCCCTCCACAGTTCAATGGGACCGGGCACCTTCTACGCTTCCTCACACCGGCGCACTTTCTCCACGCCGGTTGCTTATAACATCCCTCGGGGAAGTTGGAAACCCGATCGGAGAGAGAGACGAAGAATAACTATATACGTGCACAGCAAGGGACTGTCAGGGCAAATAGATAAAATGAGAGAAAGGCATAGAACGCAGGGCTAGACCCGAATACAAGAGCTAACGAAGCGTCCGTTTACTCAAATTCCCCTCTTAGCATTATTGATAACGTGGCTGCTTACATTCCTCGCCGCCTATCCCTCAGGAGGCAGAAATGACGATCGTTTGTTTTTTCATGTCGTGGTTACGACTCTTCTCCACATAATGAAAGGTCAAAAAGAAAAATACCCAAAAAAACGAACACGAGTCTAATTTACACTGGTTTATACCTTATTATTCCCCTTCTCGACATAAAGTCACTTTTCGGCACCCCAGATCAAGGTTGGTGGGATTCCTTTGCATTATAGTGCGTATATTTAAATATTTTTACCTGGTACCGAAATTATCCCTTTATTTTCACGTTTTTGAAAAAAATGCTTGTACTCCCCATCAAAATGCAGTGCATTCCAAGCTAAAAATTATTTTTTACCTAGGCATAGTGTAGTTTTGTTAGACTTGTTTGCCGCATCACTCTAAATATCCCATTTATAAACCAACCACCACAAATGGCACGTAATACATGATTGACATACTACCCAAGACTAAAATATCGTGGAACATTGGTTATTTGTGCTTTTTCTCCGGTACACTTCCGGTCATCCATAGGTTTGAATCTTGCCTCCGGCGGCAATATAGTGTTTCTCAGTATCATGGTCTAGGTTGTACGGTGGGATATCACCTTTGAATTCAAAGAATCTAAAACCCCAGGTTCATTATTTTTGCATGATTCCAAATTTTTTCATAGTATGCTAAAGAGTACAATTTTTGTAAAAATTCAGTAAATGTTTTCATTAAAGAAAGCTACTTTATGTTTTTGTCCTCAAAAAACTTATTTTTTTCCAAAACTTTTATTTGAAAAGACGAAGGGCTTTCATTATTCTTTCCCAGCCAATCATCTTTAGGTGTTACGTAAGTACAGGCCCAAGCCCGTTTACCCTACCACCATACAGCATTACACCATTCCCTCGCCATCAAAACCGCCTTCCGCGATAATCACGGTAGTCCCGACCTCACTCTCGTGAACCCCTTAACGAGCAGTCTTCCTGATCTAATCCTCCTCAACCTTCTTCCTCCGTCCCCTCTCGCCCCACGAAATTCTCCCTCATTCCCACTCTATACTTCGCTATTTAATCAACTATTCAAGTTGCTAGATTAAGCGTAAGTGAATGGCCACCCTTGGGGTTTCTGGTTTTGAGGGGCGAAGGTAAGGGTAGAAATGGAATCGGCATGGCGGGTGAAGCAGAAAGAGACCCTAAATATAGGGAAAAGGGGGTGATGTCTTACGGTTGGGATGGATTCTGTAGAGGGCAATTAGTGGAATACCTTCTATTTACACATCGTGGACGAGAGAGGTAGCTAAACTTTCTCTTCACGATGCGGTTGAATGAGGCAAATGCCCAAGAAAGGCAAAGTCTCCGCTTTACAATAAGCTCCCATTATTTTAACCCTTTTTATACTGCCCCATTGAGTTTACCTAGAATGTTCTGATCAAATGAAGGTGAGGTATTCTGGAAAATTAGAAAAAGTATGACATGAAACTAGATTCCAATGGCTGGGCAAGGCGTATTCCCTACTATAAATATTCACGAACAAGATGAACCACTTTTTAAATTCTCTCCTACTAAATGACTCTCTCCCATACCTCCTCTAGAAGAATTCTAGCTGTAATGAAAGAGCGTCATGTTAACAAATATCTTCTACGCGCTATCCCTGAATCGTCGTCCTAACTCCATGTCCGGTTCAATTCCCAAAAATTGGAAATATTTTTAGAACAAAACTCAATTACACCGCAAGAACCAAGAATGGAAAAAAGTTAGCAAGCTTTATTACATTGATTTTTATTCCTTTTATTTCTACAAGCCAGACATAATTTAGACGAACATGAAACATATCGTCCTGAGTTCAGAAACGCAAATACTAAATAAACAGCCCCGATGATATACTCCTTTTGTGCGAGTAGGTACGTGTTATTGAACAAAATGCTATATTACCTCATTTGCGTTTAATAAACATCTGGTAAATATTTTATAGCAAATAGCTCAGCGCCAATAAGTGACCTCTTTGAAGACTTATTTCTCACAATTATTCTTGATTCATGCTAGCACAATGGCATATCATTAACAGGTTGTTACTTTAACTCATTTACATTGAATTCACATCAGACAAATATTTTATGCTTTATGGATAAGCACCAATCATTGCTTACTTTGGGGACATATTTCTCACAATGAATATTGATTCGTGCATACACAATAATATATCAACAAATTATTTCATTACTTGATTTACATTTTATGCATATCAGGTAAATGTTTTATGCTTTATGGCTGAGCGCTAATATTGAGTACTTTGGGGACACATTTCTCGCAATGAATCTTGATTCAAACATGCACATTAACATATATTATCAAGTCGCTCCAATTGATATTCTAAACTTGGGACCGCGTATGCATCTACAGTCAAATACTTATGTCCCAACACCAGTCACTGCCATTTCTTAATTGAAAAAATCCGTTTGAAAATGCAAACTTAATGCATCGCAATCAAATTGCAGTCAAATAATTTTTTTCATGACGAATTTCCCCAACAATATGATGCATCCATTCAGATGTTGAGGCTTGTGACTTGCTTCCACATAAGACCACCATAAATGCCACTAAAATCTCCGTGGAAGGTAAGGTTATTTTCAAAAAAGAAAATATTTATCCATGTCCAAGTAGTCTCTTACTCATAAATTAATTGACGTATCCAAAGAGTAGGTGCTGGGGATAAGTACGCAGTCTTTGAGTTTATGGGTTCTTATAAAAAGCCGACGTTCCATGTTGAGATTTTTCTGAGACACTAAAATGTCAGAATCTCAAAAAGAATTAATCGCTTAGCACAATTTTGGGGCTCTCATGTATATTTAAAAACCTGAGCATAATTTGTAGAATACTTTTAGTTGTAAGAAAGGACTATAAAGTCTTAGATTCTTTATACGCAATTGTTATTTTTATTTAAATATCTCACCCTTCCAACGACCATTTTTCCATCCCTATCTTCCCTCCCTCTTCCTCCACTCCCTCACAAACCCCTTGACCTTCCTCGTCTTGCTCTCGTTTTACTCGGGCGTAAAATGTCTCCTTCTCTCATTCCCTTCACAGGATTCTCTTTGTCCGGGACTCACTCCATATTTTCTTCCTCTCTTCCCTTCCTCTCCCTTCCTCACTCCACCGTCCTTCCTTTTCTTCTCCCTCCTACATTTCCTTCTCCTCTGCCCAGTCGTCGTCTCGCTCTGCTTGCTGTTATTTTGATTTAGAAGCGACCCTCGACAGTCCGCTTTCTCGCCTCACGCCATATTCGTTTGACTTGAGGGAAATGTCCACTATCGCCTGGTTCTTTTTACCAAGCTTATTTTAATTTCACCTGCTTGTTCGTTGTTTTGTCTGGATGGAATCTTGTAATCGAAACCTAAGCTACTTTACAATGCTCAATCGAGCAGATATTTGGCACACTGACTTACTTTCGATTAAAATAAATGAATCAGTCATTTCATTCACTAATTACCAAGGTAATCTTATTATTTTAAATGGTTTACATTTTACATGGAAAAACGTCTTTTTCCAATAGATGACGATAATAGAAAATAGCATTTATAGTGTGAAAATATGCTAATAATTTAAATTTCAAATAACCGTAGCACAATTATTATAAATATTTAAAATTATAAAATAACCCATTAATGCCCAGAGAAAATATTTTTTGAAAATTTTCATCAAATTTTCGTATGTTTCTCTCCAATGGTACCTTACATCAGGAAAAATAATTTAAAAAATATTATGAAAGTGGAACAATGTTTTTTTTGCTGGCAACTTAAGTTGCCAATGGGCAGTGGCTGTGTCTTTTCGTTTACCGTGATAAATGATGCTATTATACATGAATTATTAATAATTATATATCGAAAGCTTTTAAAATAGAATGAGTAATGGATGATAAATGAAAATAGTGAAGTACTGACTTTCATTTACAGTATTTTATATTTTGCTTCAAATTAAACATGTTTAAAAAAAAAAAAATTATTGTGAATGTGAACACTCGAAATGCCTCGAAACTCTCGGGATGAAGGGCCTTCTGGTACTTTTTACATAGATATATTGTTTGGTTTCCACACACCTTACATCTCCTCTACTTCGTTTCTCCACGAAAAATGATGTAATCTGTTTTGTACTGCGAAGGTCTTCCATGGGATTACGTGAATGAGACTGTCTTTCCTTGGCACTATAATGCCCCAATATATGTCACTATTTCCCTCAGAAACTGTTGTAGAGGTTTATTGTGCCCCAATTTTCGGTACAACGGTCATCGGTCAACGGTCATCCCTGAGTGCACGATGCATCCAGTCCCCAAGCAAAAAATGCACACCACCTCTTTTTGGTCCTTACATTTGTGTGGTACTTGGCAACAAATTGATCGTGCGAGTCCACGCCACCCATATTCTCATTATATTCTCTGATAATGGTTAGCATTGGAAGATATATTCTCTTTTTTTTTTCAATGGAAAAATATAGATCTCTTCACCTGCTTTGTCCCCATTTTAGAAGTGCAGTTAGTCATTGCAGTGACCACAGCATTGTCATTCCATTTTGCTATGAGCAATGAGCCATTCGATACATATTCAAAGTCACCCCTCTTCCTCTTGTTGAAAAGATTTTTTCGGTCAGTTGATAGATACTTTTCACCCTGTTTTCTCGAAGAGTTGCTGTTCCTCCTATGCCCTTTTCATGTAATCATGTAAGCAGCTTTTCAGAAATGAAAATATTTTCAAAATAAACCTTCGTTACCTGACGTAATCAAAACCCATGACAACCCCAGGACAACATCCGCATCCACATAGGTTCATTTTCGGTAGGAGTATGTGAGATCCAGCATAAGGCTCTGCATGAAAAAAAATATCTAGAGAGATCATCTGTAGTCCATAATTTGAATCCGAACCTTATAGGCTTCCCACAGATGATCTGTTTGGATCCGTGCCTGCCGTAATAAGGTATCATTGTCTTATCAACAGAGCATCTGTCTCCTGGAAGTATTGCTTTGAAACTTATGTTTAAAATTTCAAAATATGACCAAATTTTGAACAGCCGGTCGGACTCATCTATCATTGCATTGTTAGCTAAGTGTAGGTACTTTCTAGTTTCTACTAAGTGAAGAATAATTTCAAATGTATTCCTGGCCATGTCGTTTTGATCGATTTCTACTCCACAATCACTCTCTTTACTCCAATATAGTCTTTTATTGGGAAACGTATGATAACCCGACCAAAGCAAAATACCCACAGCACAGTACATCTCCTCTCGACTGATATCATAATTGTGCAAACCCTTCGACCCTGCATAAATACAAGATTGTTGCAGCAACAAATCGAAAATATCAGGGCTGAAGAACACGGAAAAGGAATCAAAAGCATTATTCACGGACTAACCGAAAAATTCTTCTGCAGTGGGCCCCAGCTCTACGAGAAGAGAAGGGAAATGAATACGTATCTTCTTTGGGTTATGCTTCAGAGGACTCTCTTCAAAGACAGCACGATTTCCCTACGTCTTTTCGGACATTTGGGCTCATCGAATGAAGTAGATGTGCCATCGTCCTTTTCTTTTAGATCGCAAGAATCCTCCGTTACTGCCTCATTAGCCAAAATCACCCGTGGAAGGTGCGTTGGGTCGCCTGTCACCTCACTATCGGACACATCGGAATATTTATCGGTGATCACATCTGGCCCTTCCAAAGGTGGTGTAAATAAAATTGCCTTGTGGCCCAAATCTTTGTCAGAGTTTTCCAGAAATTCAATGAGCTCGTTCACTGAATACGTCTGAGAAGACCTAGTGCGTTAATTAGAAAAATTTAAAATCAACCCGACAAAGTAATTCTCCCATTAAAAGTCATCATAAGACGTTGCGTTACTTGCATTTCAATTAGTGGTGACAGAATAAATGTCACCAGCGAAAATTACGCAAGCCGCCAAAAGACACGACGAATGCCCAGTGGCAACTTCAGTTGCCAGCAAAGTTCCGCAGGGTATAAATCACAAGTACAATACACGAAAGGTGAAAATTTTTCCAAGTGGAATTACACATATGTTACGTATGCGCGTACAATAACAGCATTCAGAAAAATGCAGAATGTATCACGAGAAGCACGAGTGAACACATCAATGTCAAGCTCGAAAATGACCACCTGTGTACCCATCACAGACTCTCCCCCATAGGTACTGTTAGATTTTATGGCAGGGTAAAACGACGAATGTGCTTGACAAAGGAAAGGGTAGAGAGCATAGAAAAGAAAGAATTAGGAGTGTACGACGCATATTGGTGGAGAATGGAATTTTAAAAAACGTGGAAAATATTTGGCAACTGAGGTTGCCAATGGGCATTAATGGGATAATAATATGTGAAGACCTACTTTAAAAAAAAAACCACACATATTTAATGTACTGAAAAGTAAAAAAAATAATTTTTGCATCACTCGGAAAATAAAAGCGTGGGCGCTTTTTCTTAATCAACATCCAACCTCTTGTCATTCACATCAATATCTTTTCCACCAGCGCCCACCTTTTATTGGGAGGGTGATGAAAAATTTATATTACATTATTATTTTCTTCTCTTCTTCCAACACTCCTCCGAGAAGAAAAAAATCACCCACGTGTGCAGCAATCTCGTGAGTGAGTGAGTAGCATGTAAACTTCTGAGGGAAGGGCTCCATGGCACATAAAAAAACAGAGGTCAAATAGGGTGTGTGAGATAGCAGCTAAAGAATGCGAAGACATATTACGCAACGAGAGTTCCTGTCTTCACGCATAAGGTTCGTAGAAATGCACGCATAAAAGACTAATTCGAGAAAGAACTTCAGATATCCATTGACGGAAATGGCAGAGAATTACAGTATCCGTAATCCTAGACTTTCATGAATAAAACCACTATATTTGACCCGTGACTTAGGCACATTTCTCCTTGGAATTATAAAAGCTACCAGCTAACCCCACTAAAAAATTAGCAGCGGTCAATAAGACAGTCGGTCATCAATTCACTCTGATTAACTTGAAAATATACTATATACTATACTACTACTAAGTATTTCAGTATTTTTTTCAAAATTATTTTTTAATCGGAAACTTGTTGGAATGAGCTTCAAAAACCCGACATTCTGCCCTCATGAATTGACATACATGACATCAGACTTGAAAATATACTTAATATATTTCAGTACTTTTTCTAAATTAACTTTTATTCAGAAACTTGTTGGAATGAGCGTTAAAAACCCGCAATTCTGTCCTCATGAATTGACATACATGACATCGAAAAATACTATCCTCACGAGAGTGTAAAGGGGAAGTACTATGATTAGTTATTTCCAAATAAAGGCCGTATTTTTAGGATAATTACCTCTACTTGAGTGATTAATTTCTTAAGCTCACTTAAAATCCTGGTAATGGTAAATCCTAACTCTTCGACGAACAGTGATTTGCTTTTTCATCCTCGAGGCAAACCTCTTCAAACACGAAACAAAAGTAAACATTCCACTCAGCGTTTCTCTAGCAATGCAACGTATGAAAACAAATGGTACGTCTTGATTCATCTTCTATTTCGTTCCACGCATGAAACGTACATTTTTAAACTCACGGACAGATGGTTAAAATACTGAAATCTGTTGATAGTTAGGGGAGGGGGAGAAACAATAACGTTCGACAACACTGAGATCAAATTTTGTATAGCACACAGAATGAAAAGACTATCTGCATTTTCCTCAAATAGAATTTTACTGCATTTTAGGTTTCACTTCCTATAGCATCGTCAGTGAAAATACTTTGTGCACCAAAGCATATTTATTAAAGATCTGTGATTGTAAAAAGCGATTAATGTCGTGTATTTAAATTTGAGTTTGAGGATTCACAATGTATGGCTTTCGGGACTTGTTTTTTTAAACCAAATTCTCTATAAGCAAAAGATAAGCACGATTTTCGCAGGGGCACGATTTAATACTTTCCGACGAAATCCTTGACGCAAAATGTGAATAAAATAGTCCGATTAAATTCCCCTGCATGGTTACACTTACGTGTACGAGCGCACAGACATCCACGCTTAAATGTCCTTAACCCCTCAAGCGTGACTTTAAATGGACGTATTAAATCCCCCAGCGTGTGCGACGCTGCAGTTGCGTCCGCTTAAATCCATGCCTCAAGCGTGTACGACGCACCGTTTGCGTCCACACTTTTCATTAAGAATTCTTATCGCCTACGCACCTTTGTGTCTAAAACGTTGGTAAATGTTAAGTAAAATACTGCATTTTAATCTAGCAAGCTCACATCACTGAGTAAACACATCTTCTCCAAATTATTAAACGAAAGGTCCACGTGCAGCTCTTTTCTCGCTTTCATAATTATACTCTACGTTTAGAAGGAAGTAGCTGAAAAGGCTTTTAATCAACCACATACACTAAATCGTTCTGCATGACTTAGAAGATCTTCAAACACGATTTAAGATAGTTGGAGTGAGATATTTCCCTATTCATAATTGACACCTCATTAGAATTTTATTTTTTAATTACAGGGTCTGTAAGAAGTATGAAGTAAGTATTGTAATGTTAAGGTCTCAAAATATAGTTACATACGTCAAACATTCTCAGTAATTAAATAAATATATCCGCATAAGCCTCTTACCTGACTCATTTTTTCACGCCACACGGTGAAAACGCCTTCACAGCAAGTGGTATTTTTGCGATTCTGTAAAAATTATTGCCATGAGTAATTGATTATATTTTATTAATAATTGATAATTCGCACAAGCTACTTAGCTCTTTGGCGATATCTAGTCGTTAGAAATTCTTTAATTTTTAAATTCTTCCTCTGGAGCGCACAGCCGTATTCTATCCCTTGCTAAGCATCTTCTATTTTTAGGAAAAAGTATCGAAAAGTAGTTCGACAAGGGGTTAGTTTTGATATCATTGGAAGAATGAAAGTTATTTCTTTAAAATGAGGTCAAATTCATTACAGTATAGGTTAGTTCGATGATATCTCGCTCAAGTTACCTTGAGAACATTTTAAGTATCGGGGAGTCTCCTGTTGAAATGAACCATAGTATTTGGTAATCTGAGAGATTGGTAGCGCTGGAGAGCGCTACTGCACAGTCACTTTTTGTATATTATATTTGTGCTTCGCGCAATAAACTCACTCTCGTGCTGTTTCTCACTGAGTCAAGACGTTTTCTTCCTCTCCTCTCCACGACCTCAATAGGTTACAGACCCATCTCTCAGTAGGATCGTGCGCAGTTGTGTAAAACGTTTTATCGAGTGATATTTGATAGGGTGTTGCTTTAGAGGAAGACTGCTGCCGTGATATAATTATGGCTTGGAACCCGTCAGGTTCCTTACCGTTGATAGAAAAGTTGAGCGGTTGTGACGACTATTTCATTCAAGTATTCTAAAGATCTGGAAATTAGCTGTGCAAATGTATTTAAAGCACGGAGATTTATGGGACTATGTAGATGTGAGTGTCAAGCCTGACATGTTCAGTCAGAAAATGGACGAAAAGGCACTGGCCAAGATCCGTTTAGTGATCAAACCAGACCTGTATGTCCATGTGTGTGAGGCGAAATCCGCGAAGGATGTTTGGCAAAGACAACACTGACCATAATGGAATTCCCGTATTTCTACAGCGGTTTTTTATATGAATTAATTTATGAAGTTAAGGCTTTTTTAATGAAAAAAACGTTATTAGTTCTAGACATCGGTAATCAATCCAATCTAAATGTAATCAGTATTTACTTCCTGAAGTTACTCATTCATTTACCCGATAAATCATGAATATAGTACTCGCTCTGTGTCCAGTTTAACACATTCAATGCGGAGCACGTCAATAGACGTGCTCCTGGCTACACCGACTGACGTAGCACGTCAATTGACATGGTAATTCCATTCCGAAGCCCTATACATTTTTTAAAGCCGATTTTGACGACTTTCATGAAAATCGGGCCCGCATTGAATGTGTTAAACCGCCGCCCATAGTTCTACCATTGCCCGTTTGTTTACAGTGCTGCCATCGCCTCAGTCATGGTAGACTAACTTGCGGAATTTTCGACAACAGATCCGGGTCATTGATTCCCATCCAGTATTCTATATTCATGCCTTCATCGTTTCCGCGACACAGCACTTCCGTCTTCTCCTCACATCCCGATTCCACTACTTCCTCTCTCTGTCTGATTTTCCCTCCGATTCGTCGCTGGAATCAGGGCGTCCGTGATCCCTTTCCAGGCCTTTCTTTGCCCTCTGCTTTTACTTCCCTTGACGCGTTTTCTTTATGAGAGCGAAAAATCCCCTTTTCAGGTCGGCTTGACCAAGCTGCTTACTCGAGAGGAAACCCCCATCTGCCCTCTGCCCCGCTAGACCCACCTGCCTTGGAGGGAAATTTGGAGGCACATAGACCTTGAAAGAGGCCATCGTCATTCATAATCTTTGGAAAAGGCCTCAGGGATGGTTGACTTGAGTGAATAGATAGGGGGTTGAGACAAGAAAGACCTTTTGAAATTAATTGCATGAAGGAAAATGGGGAGTAATTGTTTACTTCTCTGCCAGAGATAGTTCCGAGAGTTGGACGAGGGAGAAGTTCCAAGTTTCTTCATAAATGTGTGTCTCGGGCATTTATTCGTCACGTCATTGAGTTTTATTTCAGAGTCAACACTACGTGCCATTTATACTGCAACTGCTGATAACTTTGGATTTGTTTCCCGGATAAAGAGAGAATGGGCATATACTGGGAATGGGAACAGGAATGGCAAATGTATGCGTGACACCGCAGGAGGACTTGTACGGAAGCTTCACCTGAAGGCCGTTTAGTGCGGAATGGGCGATTGCCGACCACCGAATCCTTAAGCTCCAGCCCCTAGAACTCTTACTGGAATTCTTGCGGGAGCACCTCACAACAACGAGTGCACACAGTTGCTATTTCAATGCCACGCTACCGTAGAATATATTTGCATCAGATCATATGCTGGAACAAATATACACTTATCCCTAGGGATTTTCACACAGCGCAACACAGTTTTAGTATAAACAGAGCGCTGTACATTTTGCGCAATCTATGCTGATTTATTCTTCAGGTAAAGATCTAATTCTAATGAATTCTGCAACGCAAGCCCGTGAAACTTGACGTCGCGAACGAATTGACTGAATTTGGTGGGCGTAACGAGAGAAAAAACAATGAAAACAACCTTAGCTAGTTTGAAATAACTTCAATGACAGTATTTATATATTTACAATTATTACAGTATAACACAAGCCCGTAGGTTAAATACCGTTAACCTTGTCTTTGCAAGACGATCACAAGTGAAACCAAGCCGACACGTCTTTCTCTCGGCGCGGTCAATTGCAAAGAGAGCTGCTATGCTAGCGGTACACTTTGTCAGCGCAGGATGGGAAACAGCTGGCCAGTGGAGGAGTGGGGAGAAGAGGGGAAATGTTATCACACGTTAGATTGGTGGGAATGTCCGCAGGTCGACTCGAACGTGGAAAAAGATGTCAGCACCAGAGCGGACCGAATAAAAAGCAGTGTCTTGCCGGAATCGCGATGACCTGAGCGTTCGCGCTGACCTGGGCAGATCGCCGCACTTAGCTCTTCGCTCTGGCACTTTCTCCGAGGATTTTCGAGTCTCGAGGTTTCGAGGGGGGGGATTTTGGCACAACGATACCTGTCGTTATTTTAATTGTAAGAAAACTGAGGAATTACATTATAAAAAATTCTTTAAAATAGAGCCTTAGACTGTGAACTAAATCTTACAGATTATAATACAGATAAATGTAATTAATTTGAGTACAGAAACATTAGAAAATGAATATGGTCAAAGACTTCAGTGGCATGAAAGAGGGCTGGGTTTTTTGTAATTTCTCCGCCACGTACGCTGGTATTTGTTGGAAAAGGTTTCCCCTGAGTTGTGCTGACTTCTTTGGTTAATTAAGTGAACTATGAAAATAAGTTAAAGTTTATGTACAGTTTAGTTTCATATCTGATAAAAATGTGCGGAGATACATTCGGGAACTCCGATTTTTACTGAAGGAGTATCAGAACCATGAATCGCGCTAATCTTGTGGGCGAGATTTGCCTAAATAAATAATCTTTTTAACTGAGCTCCTCTAAGTACTTAAAAAAACTGTAAATGGTTTAGCAACCAGAAAAAAACAAACTTACAAACTACTAGACCCATAATAAAATTCAGACAACAAGAGCATGGTGGAGGTTTGCTAGAAGTTCGTATTTGGCGGTTGGCTTAAGTGAGACGAGTATAATTTTTTGTAATTGCTGTCGCTAATTTATTTTTCGTTAACCTCACGAAAATGCTCCATCGCTAGATTTTGAAGCAAGGTGAACAAGAACCAATGTAAGATTGTCCATTTTTCGGAGTTCCACCGCGTTCGAAGACCTGAAGACGCTGGAAGTAAACCAGACGAAACTATTGTCCAATTGCAACAATGAACGTTGAGGGAACCCGCAAAATGGACAAACCTTCATTAAAGCCCCGCGGGAACTTACACCGCAAGAACTACTGTATGTGCATATATCCCTCGTTGAAACTGTGAAGTAGATACATTTCTCATTTTAAATCACATTTCAAACTAAATTTAATGTTAGAAGAAGGTTTTGTGAGCATGAATATTATAATTAGAAACCTAATGGTTTGGGAAGGTTATAAAGTGATTCAACTTGGCTTTCCCAGCTAAAAACGTCTCTTTCCATGCTCGATTACTCTATTAAACTTTGAGTGCTAACGGCCTATTCTGGTTTCGTATACAAGCGCATCCTTTTCCACCCTCTTTCCTCCATTCCCAGCAATTTAACTTTAACATTGGTACCCTCCTTCTCTCCTCCGCCTCTACTCCTTCTCCTCTAAAATTTCATTCTTGTTTGTGAGCTCGACACTATAAAAGAGAGGCGATAAGATTTCTCAAATACTCATTATATATCTATTTAAATCATGTATTATATCATAGATTCCACGCTCTTGGTACTTTTTTATTTAGCACATTGAACAGCTAATTACGACAGATATAGGGGACTTGACCCCAAAATATGATCAGGATATTGCAGAGTTTTTCATACTTTCCGTCGTAAAAACTAAAATGCAAAACTAATTCAGGACGTAAATGAACTTTATGAGGACCAGGAGGACCAGGGACGTTTATTAAAAGGGTTGTGACCAACGTGCAGGAGGCTAGTTGACGTTGGCTCCTATCTCCAAAATAATTTAATATGTTATCATACAATTTTGCAAATACTGGGTGAAAGTATACACCCCCAGTCCCCCAGACGACTTACTCTACTAGACAGTGACAGGTTGGATCACTCGTAACATTTTCCCTTCCATCTTTGTCCGCAGGAAATAAAATTAAGGATCTTGGCCTCGGGTCGTGGACGACTTCGTTTCATATACTCAACGTTTTAGGCGATTTTTTTTCTTTTTCTTACTTTTCCCTTTTATTTCCCTTTTATTAATTCCCTCCCTATTAATTCCCCTTCAGGCAAATAATCAGCGAAAAAATTCTCCGTGTTTTCTGGCCCTCATCACTGCAATTAAACTCAATCCCCGCTCCAGTTTCGAAACAGATCATTCTGGCTCAGGTTGAAAGACTTCGCTGGCCGCTAAATACACTTCTCAACACCACCATTTGCAGCTCTGCACCTATCATATGTTCATTATGGTGCAAATTTTTTCGCGGGCTAAGGTGGATCCGTAAGTATTAATTTCGCGGTTTTTGGTATGCAATATATTGAATGAGGATTTTGTTGATTGTAATAACATGACGACTTGCTCTACTAGACAGTGGTAGAAATGTTGACATATTAGAAATGGCTTCTTTTCCAGATGTTTAAATGGCTACCGTGGGCAGTTTTGCAGTTTAGTACGGAGTTACGGTTTTATCAAGTAAGATGCATATTATATTCACGTTCTTCTCAAGAGAAATATGGTGAATCAGAAAACCCTTTTTTACGCGTTGGAGCTTGGCCCTCTACCATCAATCATCTACACCTGGGCAATAGGGACCAAAACTCTGTATGTTTGTGACTTCAGTGATAAATGGACATAAAATAGTTTCTCATGTTGAAAAATGGGCCATTTGTAACAACTTTTCATATATTTTTTAAAAGAAATAACTGTGTTGTACCGTTTCAATGCTAAGCACTGAGGGAGAAAACTTCTATCTAAACTTTTCGTTTCTTTCTATTATTATATTATTATTATTATATTGACAATGTTACAAGTGGACAATTGGCCCGGTGGTAACATAGATAAACAAGGTACGAACAATATACATCATCGCCCTGGTTAACAATACCTTACAATTAAATGATAAAAACATCCTTTTTCGACCTATTCTTAAATATATTTACATTTTTTGGGAAGGGTTCGAGAACCCTTGCTGGTAGATCGTTCCAGTCAAGTATTGTTCTATTTAGGTATGAAAACTTCTTAACATTAGTCCTTTGTGATCGGCACTTTATCTTAAATTGGTGATCATTCTTTCCAACAAAGTTTGGCTTTAATATTTCCTTCCCTAGGTCGTCCCATGCTCTTTCCCCGGTAACTATTCTGTACATCCCACATAGCCTGCTCCTTTTCCTCCTTTGCTTTAAGCTATCCCATCCTAGTTCGTGGATCATTTTCTCAACACTTTCCGTTTTCTTATATCTTCCTAACACATACCTGGCTGCTTTTCTTTGCACTTTCTCCAATTTAATATCCTGACCTTTTTTGTGTGGATCCCATACAAGAGAAGCGTACTCTAAGATAGGGCGAACCAGTGTTTTATAGGCCATATTCTTTGTAATCTTACGGCTGCCTTTGAGGTTTCTCATTACCCAATGCAGCGTTTTGAACGCCTTTTTGGTCATGCAATTCACATTTAATTCCCAGTCTAAATTATTGGTCAAATGAACACCTAAATACTTACAGCTATCGGATTTCGGAATTGCATTGCCAGAGAATTCGTATATTCTATTTGTGGAAATAATTTTATTGCTAAAGTTAACATACTTTCTATGTCGTTACTTGATCCTGGAAATTGATTGGTCAAAAGCTTCTTCAGTTTTTGTTCATCCAGATCTTTGTGTCCTTTAAAATGAATCAAGCCATGGCAAAAGATTTGAAAACGAACCCTGTCTCATTCGTCTGGTTTTCAGAAATATTTCCAAGATTCTTTATTTACAGAGAGAATAATTAGTAATCTTCATATTTATTCGTCCAATAAGAGTATTGGTAGTATGTGAATGTAAATAAGTAAATATTTAAAATTGCAAGTTTTATATTTAAAATGTAGAAAGCGGACATAAGTAAAAGTCAATTCTATAGTGCTCGTTTGAATTAAACACGTACTTCCATCAGTCACATAAAGATATAGAGCATACCAACTATGTTGTTATCCACAGAGTTCAATATTGGTGCAACTAGTTTCAACGTTACGGTGTCATCATCAGGAATCTTTGTTACGCCTGGAAGGATTGAATTAATTATTGGACATCATTGAAAAATTAATTTAAATTCCAGGCAAGAACAGTTTTGAATCTCATAATTTGAGTCACATAAATATTTTTATCAGGAATATGTGTAGGAAATGAAGTTTTTCTAGGGGCATGGAGGACGCATGGTGCTTGCTCTCTGGGGAAAGTGAAATATCTAAGAAGCAATTTTTGGCTTCATAATGCGATACATATCTTTCAGAAAGAAAACCGGATACGGGCAATATACACCAGAGAAATGTTGTGTCCTTTTCGTCTCCCCTTTTCTCGCATTAAGTTTCACCATAAAATACGCCCATTAGGTTTCACCTTGGCAGCTTGCCATTTGGCTCCTTTTGCTTGCCCCGTATTTTTATGGCGGCCCTCAAGCATTCTCAAGCTTCAACCCCTTAGTCACAATAAAACGAAGGGATAAGGGTGGGAAAAATTCACTATTGCCGCAAGGCGAGTAAATATGTAAACGGTTTGTCGTTTGCGCACTGTGATAACCGAATAATATTTCCTTTTCCAAAGTGGGATAATACAACGACAAAGAAAATGAAGTGACCGCCGCCTGATGAGATATTGAAACGCTAGCAACAGTTATGAGTCATATCTTTGGATGGGGAAGCACTTAAACCTGTGTACGTCTGCAAGCTGAAGAGAAATCCGTACGGAGGTTTCGCTCCACGTTCGTTAGGATGTTTTAGTGCATGTATTTATGGCTGATGGAAGCATGCGATTAGCGAAAGGAATGTTTACAGCACCTAGGATTAAAAAGCGTAAAATTATTTTAAAAACTTATGTGGGGTCCAATATGGCCGCTGGTGCTACATCTCGTGTTTTTTCCTCCGTTCCTCTAAGTATCATAGCAGTGTTAATTTTGCACCCCTGGGTGTATTTTTGGCATCCACCGAAGGGTAATTCTTCCCTCTTCAAGAATGAGTTCGAGATCGAGAGGTTTTCTTCGGTACGCAGTGGATATTCGCAAATCTTGTGGAACGGACTCACCGTGGCCGGTCTACCGATCTTTCACCGCCGCCTTCCCACCAACTCGGAGTCGTCACCCGGCAACCGCGGCCGCCTCTCCCCGGCATGGAAACGCCTCGCGCTCCTAGTGCTACTTTCCTGGGACGTGCACATCAACCCTGGCCCCCTGGACGCATACTAACAGAATGTGAGAAGTCTTCAAAATAAGATTTCAGTGGTGTCTTCCCATATCACCGAGCTTTACGCCTTCGATGTGATCGCCCTGACAGAAACTTGGCTCAGTGCAAATGTCTTTGATAGTGAATTGGCTTTCTCCACCACTCATAAAATTTTCCGCCGTGATCGGGGTTCCCGTGGTGGTGTTTTGCTGGCGATTAGTTTCGATTACCCTGCCACCCGAAGGACTGATCTTGAGACCAATTGTGAGATCATTTGGACACAAATCCGCATCAGTAACAGCCCCAGCAGTGTTCATATTTCTAAGCTTTTCATAGGATGTTACTATCGCCCACCTAACGACGATTTGTCGTCTTTGGAGGCCTGTTTTAATTCTATTCTCCGTGCCCGTGCATATGGTGATGTCCTGCTGTTCGGTGATTTTAATATGTCAGTCAATTGGACCTCCTCCTCATCCGGTTCACCATCCAACCAATTTGACGATTTCTTCCTCGACCATTTTGTGGACGGTCTCGGCCTCCATCAGTTCAATCCCTTCCCCACGAGAAAATCGGCAACGCTGGACTTCATACTTTCCTCCACCCATGTGCATTCCGTGGCAGCAGGCAGAAATATTTTCAGAACAGACCACGAATCCCTGGAGTGTTCTTTGGCATTCCCCTTCTCTCAACGTCGCCAAAATCCCGCGCCTCCGACCCCTCCCCGATCCCTCAGGTGTTGGAACAAAGCGGACTGGCCTGCCATTAACCGCACTCTCTCGCTACTTCCTTGGAACCTCCTGGAGCTTGGGTCACCCGAGGATGCGCTCCAACTCTTTTACGACCTTCTCCACGCGGCTATCGCGGACCTCGTCCCTTCTCGACGTTTGTCAAAGGGGAAGCCGCTGTGGCTCACAGCAGAGACATACCGGATCTTAAGAAACAAGCTTGCTGCCTGGAAACTATGGAAGCGCTCTCCCAACCCCTACACCCGTGAGTCCTTTGTCCATCTTCGCCGTCACGCTCGACATCTTCTCCGACGTGACTACACGGACTACATCAAAAGAATTACTTGTGACATCAAGGTAAACTCCAAGAGATACTGGTCGCTGATTAATACCAAAAGAAAAACCCGTCGCATCACGCATAAACTCTCAGCCGGTGTGGTGACATATGAAGGTGATGCCAGGCCCTCGAGCTTCAATGATTACTTCTCCTCTAATTTCACCCCTTCTCCTCCTAATATGAGCCTCCCCCCTGTTCATCCGGTTTCCACTCTTTCCCTTGCGTCTATCTCTACCTCTCCTCGCGAAATCCTAAAGTATCTGTCATCCCTATCCATTAGCATATCAACCGGTTCGGATGATATTTCCTCAATTTTCCTTCATCGTACGTCTGGCGCTCTCTATATTCCCATCTACATCATTTTTAACAGATTCTTTTTATCCGGAACTTTCCCAGCGCAGTGGCAGAACTCCAATGTAACCCCCATTTTGAAATCCGGTCCTAAGGATAAAATTGAAAATTATCGCCCCATTTCCATTTTACCAGTGTTGCCCATAATCTTTGAGCGTATTCTCCATGATCGCATTCTTCATTTCACTCTCCCATACATCTCACCCTTTCAGCATGGTTTCCTTCCTGGTGGCTCCTGCCTCACTAATCTATCCATTTTACATCATCACATTATTTCTGCATTCGAAAACGGGTCGCAACTCGACGTCTGTTATATAGATTTCTCTAAAGCTTTCGATTCCGTCAATCACAACCTCCTTCTACACAAACTTCAGTCCCGTTACAATATACATGGCCCCATATTATCCCTTATTTCTAACTTCTTGAATTCTCGCAACCAGCGGGTTTTAATAGATGGAGTTTCCTCGAAATATTTGCCAGTTACCTCTGGAGTCCCCCAGGGCAGCGTTCTTGGTCCCCTTCTTTTTGCACTCTATGTAGACGACCTAATTGAAGATGTTCTACCCTCTGGTTGCAGCATTCTTTTATATGCAGATGACTGTAAAGTATTTAGAGCAATTAACAGTGCGGCGGATTCCCTTAATTTACAGTCATCTCTAAATGCCATTGATAGCTGGTGCGCCAAATGGAAACTGCGCGTGAATCCTGAGAAGTCTGCTGCAATATCCTTCTCCTTAAAACGCAAAACCATCTCCTTTACCTACGAACTTTCCAAGCACCCTATACCTTCTGTTAGTTCCCATAATGACCTAGGGGTTACCTTTGATCAGAAGTTGATGTTCCATGAACATATTTCTAGTATTTCTAAAAAGGCAATGTCGATAGTGGGAATTCTCTATCGGCTTAAGGAAATAACGGACCCATTTGCCCTAAAATCTGTGTTTCTTGGATGTGTACTACCCATCCTAGAATATTGCTCTCCCATCTGGTCAACTGCATCCCCCACCACTCTTAAATTACTCAACCGCCCCCTTAACTTCTTTTTAGCCATAGTCCGTCATCGCGTGCCCTCCCTTAGACATAGCTCATGTGTAGAAATCTTATCATCTCTTGGCCTATCACACCTCTCCCTTCGCCGGCTGACTTCGGACATTAAATTCCTGCACTCCATCATGAATGGGTCCTTCCGCTCTGATCTTCTTCTTTCCTATTTTTCACTCCGCATCCCAGCCCGCATCACTCGCAATATGAGCCTGTTACACACACCCAATTTCCGTCTCTCCATTTCCCAACGATCACTATTCTACCGCCTACCTTCATCTTTCAATGCCCTAACTAATAGTCGCCCCACCCTTGACCTTTTCTCCTCACGCAACGTCTTTTTCTCCCAACTGAAACCTAATGTGTAACATTTATGTCATCTTCGCCTCATTCTTGCCTTGTTTATATTTTGAATTATTCTGTTTTGTTTCTACTACTATTGTTGTTTTTTTAAATTTATTCTGTTTATTGAACCCAATGTAAAGGCCTTAGTTGCTGTTTTTGGAGTTTTGATAAATAAATAAATAAATAAATAAACAACATATAGTCAGGTAGAGAAATGCGTGAGGGTAAAAAAATCCCCTCTAGAACACCTAAGCAGTATCTAGGATATCAGATATAATGTGAAATTTAATGTTCAAATTTTGTATTTGAAGTCCTAGAAATAAACCTTGAGTATCTGGTAATGAGCGATGATTTATGGTGTATATTTTTTAAGAATTCCATTGAAATTGGCACGCTAATTCTCAACAATAAATGAGTAGATATTGTAATAAAAATAAATGGTAATTTATATTCAAGTTTTACATATATTTTTTATGAACGGTTATTTTACACTCAAAACATAATATTAACATCATATTATAGTTATTAAAGAATATTGAATATTTTTCACAGTATAAACTTTAAGCGACCGGTTTCAATGCACTGCAACGTCATCAGGTAACAAATATTTTTTACCTGATGATGATGCAATGCATCGAAACCGGTCGCACTAAGTTTATATTGTGGAAAATTGCCATATTATTTAATTATGACATTCCACCAGATCAAGCCTCAAAGGACTCTTTTTAATTATATTAAAGTTTTATATTAGTACTGAATGATTGGCTGACTCGAGCAGAAAGACATGTAGATAGCTCAACAGTGCTATGATTCGCGGAGCGAATAAAATGATGAAAGGCTCTACTGCGATCTAACCAAGATTTCAATCAGAAAAAAAGATTAAACAAGTATTTTAATGCCATAAAATAGTTTTTTTTTCATACTAAATTTAAGTCCTGCTTTTCTGGCCAAACAATAAAGTCTATTATTAGTGCTGTTGTATAAATAAATCGATAGTATTGGTTGCAATAAACAACTTTTCTAATATCAGTTATAATGGGTTTTTGACAGCCTTTAGTATGATATCAATAGAGAAAACCCATATATTTTTTAATGTTACGATGCTGTTGGGCAAAGGTTTTTATAATGGAATTATTAATTCCGTTACAATTGACCCTATGTTTTCTCTTTTTATGAATAGTGATGAAACCACTTAAGTTCTTCAGTAGCACAATAAACCACTGAAGTGGAAATTTAGAAGTTCAATTTTAAAACATTAAAAAATGTACCTAACTGCATTTATTACTGAAGTTCCTTATATTGATCGGTTATTCTTGTCAGAAGTATTACAATTGATATCCAATAAGTTTTTATCGATGGTTAAAAATAAACTTTGTTATATTCCACACAAATTTATTAAAAACAATCGACCGGTTTCGACCTTTTCAGGTCATTCTCAGGAGTTACAGAAGAAGAAGTTTTTATTGACTTCATAATTATTTTATAGCATCCATTATTGAATAAGCCGTAGATTAGGTTATATTTTTCTTGTCTGAAAGGTGAAGTAAACCACAGCATTGCAAACCCAAAGTTCTTTTACATACCTATATATGTATTCTGATAGCCACGTATTTTGACACTTTTCCCAACAGAGAAAGTGAAGTCCAAAAATAGTTGACTTTGGGCGCGAAGTCATTGATGTTTCCTTCTTGAAATTAAGAGCACGCGCGAAAGGTAGAAAATATAATAACATTCATAATTAACTTAGCTTATGACTTTTCTACAACTTCAAGCTTTAGAAAAGTACTAAGGTAAGTTTATTATGAGCACTAGTAATTTCTACGAATTAGAGCCTTCAGCAGTCAATTATAGTATAACATTCTTCTACTAAAATACTGTAATAACTAAATCTCAAAAATCTGAGACTCTCCTTTTTACAGTTTTATCGTGTCGAAAAACAGTAGTTTGAAGGAAATAAATGTTGACTTTGAAAAAGATGTTAGAATTTAATGTCAACAATAAAGATACTTAGTCGGAAAAAATCAAGAAAATGTTTGATATTTTGATTAGAAGGGTACACTCACAGTATCCTCTGTCATCATTAAATCTTGGGATGTTAAAAATAGAGCAAGCATACAAGTTTTCAAAAGTTCGCATGTGCCATGCATGGAAAATGGCTGCTCTGAGAAAAGGATGGATACCTTTTTTTTAAATGGACGCATTAAACTGCTTATACATGAAGAAGAAACATGCATGCATATAACATGCCCATGCAACAAACATATTTTTCAAGCATGGTTAAACATCAACTTTATTTCCACTGAGTGATTTCACATGACCCGTTACTATTCACGATGATTCGAACAACCCGCAAACGGGCATGGTGTTGCCGTCTGATAGAGTAACGATGGGCGAGGGAATGGAGGAATAGCATATTATAAAAAGATGATTGTTTCTTTTTCCTTCACCCAATCGCATCTCTGTGAATGCAGTTTCATAAAAATCTCCACCAAAATATAATAATTACAGAATTAACTATGAAGCTACCTACCACTTATGGTGAGCGAAAAATTGAAAAGAACTAGAAATAATCCAGATTCACTATTAAAAAATCCAGGAAAATCGCTGTTATTTTCTGCAGACGGTTCCAGAAAAAAGCTCTAGCGAAATATAACAAATATTGGCAACACTGAGAAGAAAAGAAGAAAGGCAAGCTGGGAGTGAAGAAGTGGAAAGTTGTTTGTGTTCATACGGACACTGAGGTCCTGAGAGCAAATTATCGTGGGAAGCCAAGGCGTGGTGTTTTCATGAAGGGCTTCATTATAAGCAATTCGCATGGCAGTCTGTGTGCACGAGGGGTCAACAGCTGGTCCAATTTTTGACTGAGAAGGTTTTTGGAATGTAATCATTTCAGGTCCTCACGGCTGGGCTGTCGTTATGATAGGCCCGCTGACGTTTTAGAAACCTCAACTATCCCGGGCAAAAGAAAACTGTTTACCCGCTTAGATACCCTAGAATTAGGCTTGTCATCATTTTCGTGTATGATTGCCCCAACTGATGAGTTCACGAGACGCATATGTCATTCTAACTCAGTGTACCGTGGTTACAAAACATGCATGTTAACGAAGCGACCGTACAGTGGGCTGAAATCAGAAAAAGCTGGCCAAAACCCGAAAACAGGTTTTTTCAGTCCGGAAGTTGAAACTTTGCGCAGTCATTTTCCATAGATTGGTGCATGTGATGTTTAGTTTCATTTGACATAGTACTTACGAGCTAACAATATACATGGGCTCAAATTTGGACAAACTTCGCAAAAATCGCCAGCCCGAATTTTTTTCCGGAAATCACCAAGTTAAAGCTAATGCTGAACCTTTTGTAGTAAAGCTGTGGAGCAAAAACTGAAATTATTTTATATAACTGTTCTTTTTCATTAAATAATACTTTTTTTTGGCGAATTTGTAATATTTGTCATCGATAATATGACAAAATGGCGGACCCCGTTTTTCGTCAATTTTTCGCATTTATGTAGCAAAATAAAAAAATGGACAACGGCGGAGTCTGAGATACTTACTTGTACATTACGATAATAAGCAAGATTTTAGAGTTTGAATCCGAAGAAATCATCTGCGACCGTTTTCGACGCCGAAAATAAAAGCGATTTTTCGATCGTGTGGCCCAGTCCGGATCTGACCCGCGCCGGAATAAAAGAATGCTGTAACGCTGCATGTTTTTGGAAGCGCTATTGTTCCACAACCTTTGTCATGGCTATTTTCAAGCTATATCAATTGAAAATGACTTCCACGCACGTTGCAATGATGTTACCGGACTGAAGAAAAACCTGTTTTAGGGTTTTGGCCAGCTTTTTTCGATTTCAGCCCACTGTGCGCCATGCTGAAATATTTCTGGATTCAAAATCAAGATAACGCATGTCATGAAGAACTGGAAATGCTCGCAATTACGTAACATGTAAACGAGTTAATGACACAGATAAATCCTCCCCTAAAAAGTGACTTATCGTATTCATAGTTTCAAAACACCATATTCAATCGAAAAAGGCTTTATTTCTCTACAGTCGATTTGTCTTGGAATAAAGAGATCTTGGAAATTATATTTGTTTATAACAAGTGTACTTAACAACATATCAAAAGAACCGTACTGTAAATTGTTTAGAAAGAAATATACCAAATATAGCTACAATAAATAACTATTTTATAAGACATAAGATTCACTTTTAATATTTTTAGGTCGTTGATCAGGCGTCTGGACTCTGGCATTGATATTATTCCTCGCCTCCGTGCTGTTGATCTCCCCGAAATTGCTGGGTTCGTCTCCTGGATCTGTTATATCCTCAAACTCCCGTATTTCTTGATTTCCAATGTATACCGCCGTAAGGTGGACTGGCTTCATAGATGCCAGGAGCTACGATTATTTGACAAAGTGCGCAAGTGTGCTCCATACGAGTTAGTGTTCACGGCTTACAGTGATGCCACACCGTGGCAATGGGCAGTTGTGTGCCCCCAATTGGGGCTTGAGTTGGCGAGGGAATTCAACCACCAAATGCCTATTTATTTTGCGGAAGCAGAAGCCGCTGAGGGGACTGCAATATGTCTACAATAATTCCCCAGAGTTTTGTACGATCGACATGCGTATTGACAATATGGCTGTCCTCCACTGCATGAGGAAAGGTAGTGGCTTATTATTTCAGAACAATGATTACTGTAACATGTTCCTTAATTTAATAAAGAATCCGACGCGGTCAGCGTCCTGGAGATTCGTGCCTACGGCCGCCAATCTCGCCGACCGTCCTTCCAGGACCGTTCTCGTGTAATATATGCCTAGGCCGGCCATCTTGGACGGCCGATGGTATATATACGCACGGGCACGGGACTGAGGCGGTTGAGTTGGAAGTTGGCAGCGCTAGGCACGAGTGCCCAGTCTCTCGCGTTGATAGCATTTATGGGGCCTGCCTCTCTTCAGCGCTTTCCTTTTTCTCGTTTTGCCCTTTCCCAGCATCGCTCCATCTCGCTCTTCTAATACAAGCCATCGCCTCCTCCCGCAAACAGCCAAAACCTCAAACTAAGCGACCACTTCGCCCTCAAATCCCTTCCTTATCCCTCACCTCATCTCCCAGCCTCGTCCCCGCCGTCACTGCCCCTTAATCTGCGAGGTCTCCTCCTCTTAAATGCCTCCTCACTCTCTCCTCTCTTCCTCCTCATCTCGCCCTCTGCTCCTCTCAAACTCAGCCTCTCTCAAGGGATACCATCTGCTTTACCAGATTCACACTCCCACCGACACACCGTCAGTCCGTTTTCTCCTTTCACCTGAGAACTCCTTTCTCCTTTCCCCATCTCTCATCTTCCCTTCCACACTTTCGTCAGACTTCCGACTGTTCAAGTTCATCCACCTCTCACTTTCTGTCTAATCATTCCTTCCACACATCTTTATTTTTCCTGCTATGTAGAAGGGAAAAGAATGTCAGTATTGTGTATTTTGTCCACGAATGTCAGCATTGTGTATTTTGTCCACCTCGATGCCACTTCCGGATTCCTTAATGTAAAAAATTTGTGGGATGAATAAAAACCAAACCAAGGCACATAAAGCCATACATGGAACACGTATTCCATGTATGGCTTTATCCTCGCGGACTGTGGCGCTTAGCGTACGACTTGGACTGCTAATGACATCATATGTCTCGCAGTCCTGACCACCATGATCCTATAAAGCCACCAAATACTCAACATGGGAGAAGGACGCCTCGGTAGCTTAACTGGTTAAAGTACTCGGCGCGAAATCGAGGGATCCGAGTCCGAAACCAGGTCAAGGCGTATGATTTTTCTCCTGTGGAATATCGCGCTTATGTGCACTTGCGGGTGACTTCGTACAGGTTACTGCCGTGGCTAGTCCCGGTTTCCTCAAAATTTAGCCGTATTAAAATAAGTATATCAGATGCATAAATGAACTGCCGACTACAGCACCAAATTTTGCACTTACAAGGCTCCATCGGTGGCTTTCCGAAAAGCTTTCATTTTTTTCTACTACTGCCTTCAAATAATACATTTTATAAAAGCTATAAACTCTTTTTCAATTCCATTATTAGGACAATTCTAAAACAAAATGGGAGGTAAGTCCTTTTTCGAGTCGATGTAGACTCTTAGAGCGGATTCAGATGAGATTGTCGAGTGGAAAAACCTCTCTTTCTGCAATGCCTGCATTCCACATTAAGAAACGAGATGTCTACTCTCTTTTTACTGGATCGTAGATGTTAAATGCTTGAAACAATAATTCTGGGACGAGCATTTTCCAAAGTATCTCTCAACCGAAACACCACTGGCTATCCTTTTATTGGCCTACCCATTCCCTCTAACTGGAACTGATTTTCAATTAGTGTTGCCACTAAAATTCTACGTGTTAAATATTGTTGTAGCAAGCACATTTGTGCATTCCTTGGGGAAAAATACGGGCAGATATTTGTAAAAAGTGGCCAAGTGGGAACCCTGAACCCACTCCCCAGTTTTTCGCAGGGTCATAAATCATTCATTTTCTCTTTTCCTGTTGTGGTCGTAATACTTCGTCAGGATTACACATGCGTCCTCTCTTCGATTCGATACTACCTCCAGCTGAGTATATATGAAGCATATGGGGTTTTTCCGACTCATGATCAGAGAGAGGGGGAGCCCTAATTACACTGCACAAGTAGTGCGCTGATTATTGCGTTATATGTGGGTGGTAATGGATACCTGGAGGCAAAGCACGGAGAAATATTTGACAGTAGAAATACCCAGTCCTCACGAAGAATTTCCATCGTAGTGCCCCCTGTTATCTATCGTTTCCTCTCTTTATCCCTTCTCAAATGTTTCATCACGCTTCGTCCCTCCTCACCGCCACTCTTTTACGCCAACCCTCACCCCACGAGAGCCTTTCCTCTGCCACACCACCACCCACGAGCCTCCGCTCTCTCGCTATGTTCACTCCGCTCCTCCTAAGTATGACGATATCCTCTCCTACTGTGTTCATAATCAATTTGTTTTTGCTCTACATCATTCAAGTCCACTGTCAACCATCTTGTGTCCATTTGGTCTCACCAGAATTTCTTTTTAGAACTAACCCCGCCCCGGTCACATCAATACACCCTTTTCCTCTCCACAAGAATTCCCTCCCTTGTTTTCCGTCTTAGCCTCACTTTTACATGCCTAATATTTAGAGACAAAAACTGTTTAATTTGACCAAATAAATATTTGGGTACTTCTCATGCATAATGTCTGCGGGAAAGTAGGGAGGAGTTAGGAAGATAAAGTAATTTCCTGAACTTAACATTTAGGTCCGTGTAATTTGTTTATAACTTAACATAAAACTGCGCGTATGTTTGAAATCTGCTCGAATGCCATAAGGGGAAATTGATAGCTAATTTTGATGTAATCATTATTGAAGGGAACTCCGCATTCAAAATTTTGCTTCATATTTTAAAGAAAATCATGGGTTGGATAACCGATCAATCGATTTTTTCTATTTAATTACTCTCCATATGTCCATTTAGTGATTACCAATTAATTTAATGATTTTAAACAAATCACTTGTGAGGATACGATGAGATTGAAGTGGTTCTTCCATCCCCTCGTTCTTTCTCTGCCATCATCTCGTCAGCTTGTGGGGATTATTGCTGTATAAACACAGAGTGAGAGAGATCTGGCGAGGGAGATTGTGGGTGCTTTGCAGTTGTGGCCTTTGTGTTTAGGATGGCTAACGGTCATGCTACGAGAGTTTTCGAGAGATGTTAAGAATGGCTCTATTTTTACTTCTCCTGCCCCAACTTCCACCCCTCTGCTCTAGCGATTCACTCATTAGACCTTTTCTCTCCAGGAGCCCCACACATGGAATCCTTTCTTCATCCAAACCTTCCCTTTTATTCATCGCCACACACCCTCACGACACAGTGCACACTGAACAAAAGAACGTCATGCATATTTATGCTTGCGAGATGTTTGGAGAGGCGAGTCACAATGAGACAAATGGCACCACTAAGGATATTAGGTTAAGTTGGAAAGGGTAGTACTACATTGAGAAATGGAGGAGAAGGGACAAACCCGGAAACGGTATTAGCGTACTCTTAACGACAGGCGCAAAGCTTACTATATTTCACTAAATCCGAGTTTCTAACCATCTTTCCTCAAGTCTCCTTGAGGAAAATTAATCACACTGTAGGGCACTTCGTTCACAATAAGTCACTTAAAAATCATATATGTAACGCGGGGTAGTAAAAATAAAAGAAAAATTTCTAGAGCGTCGATACCTAGTGGTAGACAAAATGAGTTTATTCGTACATATGAGGATTTCATTTTTGTAGGATCCATGTCAGATTCGTTGCTAAGGACGACATTTACCTTTTGTCAAGCTTTGATTGCCTTTGTCACCGAAATGATATTTGTGCACTTTAGTGCGTCCAAGATAATTGGGCAGTTCACAGAAATTGAGCCCATTTGTAAACGCGTCCAATACCGTTTGGGGAAGCGAATTAAGTGCCCGAATAATTCATGATGTCGTTTAAATCATACGTTTATGAATACATTTTTTACTTATCATTCCTTTCGAAGCCAAATGAGAATATATTAACTGCACTATCATCTTAGACAGACTAAAGGTATCAATCGGTTTATACCATTCTCCCAGGAAAAAAACTGGTAAAACAACTATGACTTACTCAAAGTACAGGCAGCGAAATAGAGTGATTTGGTTTCGTATCCCAATTCAGGCGAATAATTTTTTCACTACGAGTTTCGTACATCGGGTGATGCACGTTGAAGCTTCGTACTATAAATGCGATCTTCCACTTTCTGTTTGCATGAATTCGTCATATTTTATGCGATTTTACTCACCAAAGAAATGCAATAAATGAAAAAAAACGTACTCACCGCAGATCCTTTAGGCATCTTCCAAATATAGCGCCTTCATGTCCCACGCAGAATGCCGTAGTACTCCCGCCTCAATGCAGAACTCCTTAATTTAGTGACTTAGCCGCTACATTCTGATGAAAAATAAAACAAGATATCATGAATATAAGTACCCTCATTATTTATTTTATTTCCATTCACTCACATTCCACCAATAATATATTTCATCATGTAAGTTGTTGCACATCAACTTATGATGCTTGCTAAAGAGCTGCACTATATGAAAATATATCGACGTAATTTCTATTTTTTTACACTATTAAATATGACATTATACAGGAAATATACAAAAAACTGCTTTCCTTTGGTATCTCAACGTTGAGATTGAGATATTTTCTTTGAAGTGGGGTAAAGAAAAATTTACAACGAGTTAATACAGTTTAGCATAGGAAATGTACTTTTCAATATTTCGGGATAATTGAAACTATACATGTAGGATTCACCCTCCGATTTATACACCATCTTGTGGGTGCTCAATCGCTGCCAAAGTTATCAAAACTTACTGGTTTATTTTGGTACCGATTTGCTATGTCAACGATACTGTGCCTATTATCCAATGAGTAATCTATTACATCATCCAATGGGTTACCTCAAACCAGATTACTATATACGAAGACGAACTTTATCTTGTTGATGGAGTAATCTGTAGCCGATATAATGGTTACTTCTGTTTCAACCATTCTCACGAATTCCTTTAATTTTTTCAGGTTCTGGGTTCTTCCATCCATATTGATGATGTTGGTCCTGTTGCAATGGTCACCGAGTTGGGCGATCCACTGGACACTGGTAGATTGATTCAACATTCATGGGAGGACCAACTCAGAGTATGTTGTACCACAGGAATCCCCATGGGTTAATGAGTCTTCACCGATCTCATCGGGGAGTACTACCGCCAAGCTCTTCTCCGGTTACTGCTTGAATTATGATATTAACTGCAGCCAAATACCAAGTTTAATATTAATCCTCATTGCAAATCACAAATTTGAATAATATCCAAACCATGGGGACTAGATATTATTTCTGAAGGCTAGCATTATCAGCTGCAGCTAGAAAAAAATAAATGTTGCCTAAGGTTATGATGTGATATCCTAAACATTCAAATTTAAAAACCTTATATAAATTTATCAAATAGACTACACCAAAATAGTGAACAGCAAACAACCAGGTACATTAACACAAAATATTAAATGTGTGTATGGATAAACGAAAGGAATGTATATATGAAATAGTATAAATTTAAGCACCAAACAACGATAAAATAGGTTGGGTTTATTCAGGAAAGTTTAATTTACAAAAACGCTGCTTATGATAGAAAAAGGCTGGCTAAAGTGATTTTCACCTTTGCAAAACTACATTTTTTATTCATGTTAACTCTCATTTTCTGAAAAATCTTTTAGTTAAACTGACGAATCTACGTTAGACCCTACAATTTAAAAAATATGGCTATAATTGCTGAATTTCTGAGTATAATACCTTAATTGTAACGAATTCTCTGTTCTATTATTCGCCACATCATTATTGTTGGTTAACGTACAGCATCCAGATGCAGGAAGATCTTTATTGATCCTGACAGGATTATTTAATATTTCTAACATTTTGGTGTATACAAGTAGAAATATCCTTTCCGTGAGCAACAACATCATGGTTAAAATGAGGGGTTGAACACCAATTATACGCAATCAGATGCAAGAAAAAATAGAGAGAAAAAAATAGGATTTTTTGACAGCTTCATGGAAGTAGAATTTAAAAGCTTGAGGCAGACTTTGAACAGAGGCTTCGGTATACCAATGAAACTTTATCGAAACTATTTTAAGGAATAATTAACTGTCCAGCTATTAATATGTATCTACTTGTAAATTATAACTTTAAAATTCAATGGTTATAATGGCTGTGTGTGGGCTGTCCATTACATTCAGAAAACTAACGGCACATTTTTTCTTCTTTACTTTAGTTATCTCTTGGAATGGCCCAAATACTTCACCGCCTAGCTCATTCTCCCATCGAATCGTTGGCAATGAATGACTTCCGGAGGCAGCAGTTTGTTACTGTTGGTGGAACCACCCTTAAGTTGAGGCGGCTTGCGGGGTAATATGTAGATGTAGATGTAGATGAAGTTATCTGATGTTGATGATGTTGATGATGTTGGAGTCACGGAGCCCTCCTGTACCAGCGCTGATGAATGTTTGGAGCGCTTGCCCTCTGAAATGCGTAATGAGTCATCCGGAGTGGACCACTCATCTAGTCCCTGCATAGAAGGCCGTTGTATTGGACACAATGAGAAGATGAATGTGTGGCATGCAGGACGCCACTTCATTCGTCTCTTCCTAACCTGAGTGCCCCTTCAACCCTCGAAATCACATCCAGGATCTGTTAGAAGCCTATAAAACTGCGAAGTGGGACTCTGAGCAAATACTCAAGGCAACAGAGAGATTGGTTGCCAGTTTCAATCCTGGAAACTACCTTAAAGCAGGAACTGTTGACAAAGAAAAATAAAAGCCACCAAGTCCTGAGGTGGTCAGCGGTGCCTATGATATCTCCATGGGATAGGCTTAGGTAACGGAATGCATTTCTTTGAAGCGAAATTCATCACATGGTACTGACTGATTTTAATTATTGTCTTGCTAATATACCTAATTTTCTTTAGTTTTTTCCTCAGGTTTGAAATAGTTCCTGACAGTGATCTCCCTGTTTAATTAGCGCCACCATAACACTATATCAGCTCTTGGTTACGTAATATATGTGTGTTTATTGAACTTTAATCATCAGAAACATGTACAAAAGATATTGACTGCAAGGCAGTTGTCTTGGACCAAGAATGGGAAGGAAATCAATATCCTCAGATTTTGACGTTGGATCTCTATTTGCATGATATAAATGCTCATAAATGTTATCAAATTAAAATTTGATATGAAATAATAGAAGCAAGGCCTAGCAAGCTGTATGTTTCCGTAGTTTGCCTAAGTTTGGTCACTTGAAATTAATTGTTTCCTTTTGGCTCATGTCATCCGGAAATTCACCCAAGGTGGAACATTATATCGTTTTGACATTGATTTAAGTGAATTTTCAGGAACTGCTCCGAATGGCTCAAAAATATAAATCGCCCGCAAAGCCCCCATAATTGCCTCATTAACTAAATAATATTATGAAGAGAGGTAAGGCGTTAAATCCTCCAATATTATGCAAATGTGATGTGGTTAACTTAGTATGGAATCGTTTTGGGGGGAAAAATTACAAATAAAGGTATGACATCGAGGGTGATAGTAAAGAGATTCGATTTTAAACAGGCCATTCTCCTTTTTAATGATCCAATATGGATAATATAGTTTACTTTCTAAGTTCGTGCCCTGAACCCATATCAATGTTTTATTAATAAAGGCGTGGATGAGCCCTGTAAAATAAATTTTCTTTATTAATGACCAATTGCAATACATTGGGTTCACCATCTTGAAAAACATAAGGAGATGCCATAAAACTGAGCACCTGGACATATATTTCAATCAGTACATTGAACAAATGATGTGGTAAGCTGTCACGCTCACGCGTGCAAAGATGTACACCAAGTGGATGAACCCGGTTCTCCCAATTACTGGTCAGGTGTGCTAGCCAGTTACACCACCAAGCCATCTCGGAAATCGGGAGATCCGGGTTCGAACCCCGGTCAAGTAAAATGAATTTTTCACGGCAATTTTCATCTCCTTGGTGTTTATATGTGGAAACATTGTTTTTGGTGATGTGATTGTTATTATGATGAATTAAATAATGTTTTAATCGAAATTTCATTGCTAAACGTTTTTATTCTTTTAGGGAATGCAATCACGGCGGATCACTTCAAGATAAATCAGAATACTTTTCCTTTAGGAATGATCAAATAATTTTTAAAAGGTTTAAGCTATAAAATCCTGAGTATCTGAGGTTTTGTATTTGTTTTATAATTAGTCATTGTAATCCTTGTCTATTTTTATATGAAAAGGTTTTTCTATTTCGTGTTCCGTGTTCACTGATATAGATGTGCCACACTTGTTGATAAGGAATTTTGTATTTGTATTTTTATAAAAGTTTTTGTAAAATAACATGTGGTATTCTTATTTATCCCCTCAAAGATACCCACTTGTTAAACGCACAAAGATCACAAAGATGTCACAAAGATTTTGTTAAATATGTTCTCAAAGGTGACGGATTACAAACCCAAAATGGTAGGGAATGGGGGCGTCCAAATACTCCTGAGGCAGTACCACAAAATCAAAAATGGCTTCCGAAAATAATAAAATGTACTTTTTCAGGGTGAAATCGAATCGTGTCAATACGATAATGGAGGAATGTGGCTAAGAGAAGTTGAAGGAGGACTGTCCATCTATACGACTACTCGCATTTTCTCCGAATTTTGAAGTTATTTGGCAGAATATGGCTCAGACGTTTTAATTAAAATAATTTCGCATATATTTAAAGAGTGCTATATCTTCTCATCCCACTGCGATACGCCGAAGTAGCTAGTGGCTGAGGGTAAATAATCTAAAATGGCCACGTAAAAGGCAGAGAATAAAGTAGAAACTGTACTAGGGAAAGAACTAAACGAAAAACGAAACGTCTGTTTCGGTGGATAAACTGCACTCTCTTGTACTTTTATAGGTTGCATGGAAAAAAGTTACTCATATATTAGTTAACTATTTGACGCAGTATATCTCTATTTTTTCGATATCATTCGTTCTTAAGAGGTAAATAATGTTGCGTCAGGTTTTTCACTCCTATACCGTGTCATCCATTTACATTCTGTAATATTTATCATAATTTATAGTCAATTTGTTCCCTCCGTGTCACCACAATGGTGTATTATTTTACTGGTTCTGATATTTTTAAAATAAAACTTGAATGAGTTTTCGTGGGCCTGTTGTGACTTAAATTGAACAAGGAATGTGATTTACGTTCCACATTTTATCTGTATGATCAAATCTACCATTGTAGTGAAAGAGGGCCCTAATGTCGTCAGTTCCCGATAAGGGTTTTTAGTATAAACCTTTCAATAAATCTCGATTGTTTCCATTGTGCTTAGAAAAACACTCATCCAAGTTCATCCTTTAAACCAGTTATTCTTTTTTCATTTCAGTTGTATTCATTTCAGTTATTATATTATATTCATGATGAGAAAACCACCTTTCTTATTTCCACAGAACTTTATTATGCTGGCACGATGCGCGCTTCACCACACAGTGGCATACTCATGTGCATTTAGCGGTAGGTTGGGTGAAAATATATAGACAGGGCTAATGCTGAGGAAAGGAGTCGGGGCAGGTGGGGAAGGGCGTAGTAAAGTTAAGTGGAAATAACGAATGTGGTTTTCTCAACATGGATATTCATAATTTCCACGATATCAGGCCTGATATCATCAGTTTTATATTATATTCAGTTTAACCTTCTATATCATAATCAACCATAATGTCTCTCTCATACATTTTTCTGCCTTCCTATAGGTCGTAGGAAACTCTTATTCTATTCCTAATCTTTTCAGGCAAGCCCAACACTTTCCTAGATTTTATCCTCACTTCCTCCTCATTATACTCAATATTTTCTTCATTCACTTTTTCTTCCTTTCTATGCATTTTCTTAGGCATATTTATCACTATCTATACTTTCTTAAACATTTATGTGGCATAGCCCAGGCGAAATACTAAATGATCTGTCCGTCAGTTCATTTTTATGAGGTAACACAGAATGATCATGTTTCGACCCCAGAGGCCATCAGGGCTCAGCATATATTTCTGAGCTGTTGTGCCATTTTATGGGTATAGGTAAATGTTTAGTATATATACCTTATTTAAAGTTTCAAGTCCAAATACAGCCACATTCGACAACTCCAGGTTGACCTACTTCGGGGAGCTTGGCGTCTTGGGGCCTTTCCTTAATGGTATATTTTCTCTTCATGTCTGGTATCCTCTACCTACTTGTAAAATTTCAATTTTTCAGTTCAACGGTTTATCCGTGGCATAATTTTACAATTGCCCTGTATAGATTTAACATCTTCAACAGCTTTTTCCTCCCTATTCGATGAAAGGATGACCAACCGACATATATGATGGTAAGAAATTATCTCTGGTGTAATAATATCTCATAAAAAACCTAGTTGCATTAGAATTATCATGGTTTATCAATTGTTATTAATTTTTGAAGTTATACTTCTTTGCGCCCGTTGGAGACTTTTGGGATGGGATGTTGGTCGAGAAACCGCGTCACGCTCTTTTTTGGGTGAGAAAAATCCACAATTGTACGTTTTTGTATGGTTTTTTGTACGTTCGAACTTTGAAAAGAAGTTTTGTTTAAAATAACAATATATCGAAGAGAAATATATTGAATAATAGAGAAAAAATGTCTTTTATTTCATTTATATATCCTGTCTGCCTGTGTGTGTGAGCGGGTGTGTGCGACCGGACAAAGAAGTATAACTTCCACCGTCTGGTCCGACGCAGACCACGTTTTTTTTTAAATGAAGGTATTTAATATTATTTTCATCAAGATACTATAGAGGGAGGTAAAATGCGTTATTGGATATCAACGACCTGCCATGATAGAAATACAGGTTCCCGATCAGTCACCCACGTTTAGCATCATTGGGATCGGCTTGAATTTGGAGGGATGATTCTTCTATTCGATCAAGTGCTGTTGCCCTGTCTTAAAATGGCAGAAAGTGGCCTTCGAAGCTCGTTAAATAAAAATACTTCTACTACTTTGACCATCAACCATTCCCGAACTTATTACTAGTAGGCAATTCGCTTTTTGAAACGATTCAATCAGCATCAAAACATTTATATTTTTTATTCTAATTTGCTACGCTCCATATGCACATCATACAATTTTAATAAAAGATAATATAAATTCATTAGTTACTGATATTTTAAACGAGGTGTTTCCAGCAATCATTCCAAGACAATACTGTCGTCAGTTTACGACAAATCTTGAATGAAATATTGGGATGGGCTAATTGAATTTCTCAGTAATTGTGTTTCCAATAACGGAAACTAGTGATTAAATAAATCTATCTCTATTTATCGATACCAAATAGTGCAAAACGATGAAAAATGAGGATGCTTTCTCGGAGGGCAAATTGGAACATTGAAAAATGTTGTCTCCATAGAAATCATTTTATCTACTTCATACTTGCCAAGCTGAGGAGAATATAATCTATGTTTCATGATTTGAGCCCAGTTGGATGCACGAAAAAAGTCAAGAAGTAGTGGCTCGCTCACAAACCGAGCAAGGGTAATCGTCGACGGAGAAGCCCTTCTAGAAGTTTCGCCGAGTTGGGATTTGGCAGAAACGAGGCAAAATAAAAAAATTACTGCAAGCAATCTCAAAGCAATCTAAACCGTGACTTGCATCTCTCTCCGCTGCAACAAATGACACAGGAAAACACGTTTTAGCTCCGCGCAGCCGGCCAAGATGCAAACTACTCTTGGCTGCATATGCCTCGTTCATTATGGAGTACATGTGGCCAAACCCCAATCCTGGTTCGTCGAGAGTATTTAGTCAAAGGAAGGAGGATCAAAGGTGAAGCTCGAAATCCTGCGCATGGCAGTTGCCCCCTAACGAGCAGCGGGGACGCGATAGCAATTAAAACCGTCGTAGCACATCTTCTATCCCCAGTGTGCACACGAGGCGGGTGCAAGTGTACACCTCCAATGAGGAAGATGAGAGTACAGGGTATTTAAATATTCATTGCTCCACCTGTCATCCCTTACCACTCGGAATTTCTCAACTTCAAAAATCTCAGAGTGAAAACGGCAATCCCATTCAATTTGAAAAACCTTGTGTCATGCCGATCAACTGATGATTTATAAGTAATAAATCTTAGTAGATGAACCTAGCAACGATTTTCACTGCATATTACCAACTAATTGAGTATTTAAAACCAATGAATCTCTCGAAAGAATTGTCCCTCTTACTCGACGGATAGCTCTCCGGTGTTAATAAAGAGATCACGGCTTTAAGATCAAGATCTTTGTGTATTCACAACTTCCATTTTACATAAATATAGGCATATTTATACACAAGAATAATTATATTTCCTGGAGATGGGTCTCTTTAGTTTCACCAAAATTGTTTTAGAATTATTTCTTTCTTTTTTTTGCCTCCCAAGCTTAGACTGCCACGCCTGTGACTACGTATTACATATATAATATGTTTATTGCATGTAGCCATATGATTTTAAGCAGCTGCTGAATAAATTGGATAAGAGAAGTAACACTCAATTGGGACAACAATTAGGATAAGAAGATGAAATGAAAGAAGATAAATACATAAAATTAGCATAAGCAACGAAGTATAGGAAGGTATATGTCCAATTCCAAATTAAAAATAAAGATCAGCCTAAGGCACACCAGTCTTTATGCATGCATACATAAACACTCAAAAAGGCCTGATAATGTTTGGTGCTTCTCTGAGGAGATCTGATTAAATTCGATTTTATTCATGGATTTTATTACCTTCACGCACAAAAATTTGGACCGGGTCAAAATTACCTTTTATAGATTGAGATAGAGCCAAAAGCGAGGGGAAAAATAAACGGACAAAGTGGTATCTGTTTTAAAAGCTTCCCGCATTTCCTGCAGTCCCACCCAAACATTTCTCCCTAGAGGAAATTGCGCCCTCCGGACGGTGGAATCCATCACATCCTGCTTAGTTTCCGAGTCGCGAGGCAGCGACATCCGCCGACACATTGGGACCACTTCACAGGGAAATGTAGTAAGGGGAAGTGGGAGTGTTTGAGTCATCTACGTGCCGTCCCGCGAGCTACCGCAAGGGTGGGTGGCAGGAGGAAATATGGCATCATCCATTAAAAGGAAGATCACAGGGAAGGGAATTGGATGAGGGAACGTTGGTCGTGTTTTAACGGAAGAATTACTCGCATTGTTAATGTTGTAATTATTAATTAAACGCAGAAAGAAAATATCTTATGACCAATCTGTTCAAAAGCAAATTTTTTCTTATTTGCGTTGCTTAAGTCAGCACTAAAGATAATGGATATGGGTTATATCATATCCGACGTGTTGACCTGCCATTTCTGATACATGAATTTATTTTGTGATCCTATATAAGAGCATAACCTACGAGCCTCTGATAGCAGGAACCTCTTTCCAATAATTCCGTCATTATTTGTTTGCGATATGCAAATTAATTAAAATTCGCGACTTTTCTCACCATTTCATTGGGTATGAATTGAGAGCGAGGGACGGAGGAAGTGTAGATAGGGTTAATGCTTGTTCATCTCCATAGCCACTTTTTAGACTCGTTAAGAAACTTGGAAACCCATCAACTAGCGTTCGTTGTCACCGTTCCCTCGACCTGAAGAAATTGCGCGGAGGACTGCAAGCGGAGTTTCGCAGCATCGATCACGCTTGCCGCCTAAGTCTCGCTACCGTGCTCGCTCTGGGACACGCGTGACCGGACATAGCGCCACCGCTCGACGAGTTTAGGAGAAAATATTCTCGGAAGCCCACGAGACAGTACACCCAACCCGTGTCCGTGTACCCGTGCATTCGTCTCGGGCTTTTATACACTTAATAGGTGGGACGAATCTTGCACTATATCGAAACGAACCCAAATTCTACAGGAATCTAGAATTCATGAACATATCTTGAACCCTTAACTTATTAATCATAAAGGAAGAAACATATAAATCATTTAATTGAAAACACAAATTTTATAGTTAAAATATAATAGGCCATCTACGTTTACTGAAACGCTAATAAAAAAAACAAATTTTTCATCAAATACACTAGTAACTCAAAAGAGTCAGGCTCAAATTTGCAAAATGCCACGCTCTATGCAAAACCATGGCACTATTTTTTGCAAAGGACCGGTTCCATGAAGCAGTCGAAAGTTGAAGAAGGGGTTTTGATGTTGTACCCCACTCGAACTAACATTTATTGAATGCTTCAATTGGACATGCATAAAACTAATAGTCCTATAGTTGTTCAGTAAAATTTTTGCAAGGGTATTTTTTTAGGATTTTCGGGTTAAGATTGGAAGGATTTGAGCGACGAAAAAATCGCTTGAATTCGAATACCCTAATCCCAAATCTTTTTCAAGATTCATGGGATTCAAATGTCTCTTCCCTATTCATACCCAACTCTCCCGTATTCCTCGCCAAGATGCATGGATAGTTCCACTTGTGTACTGAAACCAGGTTAACTCCATCAGTACTTAAACTGTCCTTTCCAATCCTAAAGCGATTCCCGCTATGTCTCCCTTCCCATTCTAACCTCCGACGAAGGTTGTTTGGACGTCGAAACATGAATAAATTGTTTGTAAGGGTGCTTGCTATTTATTTTTGTGAGTCTTTGTTTCGATTTGAAACGATTCTAATTGGAAATTCTCCGATTGCATTTAAAGTGGAAATAGTCTTGGAAAGTAAGGTGCACTTGAGATGTCAGAGAGTGCACGTTATCAAAGGTTTCACAAAATTGGCATATTTAAGATTAAAAAAATAGGTACGTATGTAATGTACTTGCCTAGGCTTTTTTAAACCGATGGAATCAATTCCGCATTAATCGTAAATTAAACGTGATATAATGAAATTATTATCTCAAAATACGAAACATTTGAAATATTGCTCAAAACTTAAATGTAAGAGAATTGTAATCATCGTATCCCCTTTGAGTCCATGCATTAGTCTACATAAGTAATACCCAACCTTTACCACTCAATGTCCCTCTTTCACCATAATTCAGAGTACTTGCAGTAACCCTTCCCAATCTAAATTGTTAATTAAAAACAAATAATAATTTAAATCGGAAAATGAAAATAATTCTGATATTTAAGTATCTACTTTGATCTGTGACAGTTAATAAAATTCTTGAACGCTATAGAGTGCAGTAAAAAAATTAAACATTTAAATATTTCACATACCTACTCTTAGACAGATCCTCACGTTGTGCTGAAGAGTCGTCCCAATCTACCCTTAACGCCCATTAATTCTCCAAGGGGAGGAATTCCCACGCATTAACCCATTTAAATTGAAGATCTTCCTGAAAAGTCGGGAGATTAAAAATTACCATCAAATTCTCTTGTCCATGCGCTTTTCTTTCCTGTAGCCGTTGCCCAAGGAAAGCCGCCATAATTTGATGGAATTGGAGCAATTTGACTCCCAATTACCGAATTTATTCTTCTTAGAAAGATCTCTCAGTATATGCTACCTTGTTTTCATGGTTTAGAGAACAAAAAAGTGAGCTATTTAGGCGATGTAATTGAACGGAAAGAAGTTTTGAAGGGAGAGGGAGCAATGGAATCGTGATGTAGAGCAAAAGAGATCTCGTTCACTCTCATATCTGATTAAATATTTACTGTGTGAGCCTTTGAAATTTACAAGAATGCTATGAGGGAGGTAAATGACAAATAAGTGATTCTTAAAGGCATTCTGGAAGGAAACTTGAGATTAATTCAAAAGGAATGCCCTTTTAATTAATTTATAAGAAAATTCTCCCGAGAATTTAAGAGAAACGCTCAAGAAAATGTTGTAGCTGGCACAAATGAGATATAAATTAAAAGCGTCAAGAAAATTATCACAGGAAAGGTAACGAGTGACGCACAAGCCTACGTGCAGGCAACCTCGCAGTCAAATGGAGAAACTTTGGCACTTCAGATGGACTGTTGTAATCCTAATAACGTGTCTGCAGCTGCATTTAATACGCTCCATCTTTTTTCACGAAAATGTCAGCAACTTTTCATGGCCTATGGCATCTACGCGATTGAACTCCATGCAAAGCACAAGCTTTACTTCTCTCGTGTATCGTCATCAACGATTTCCTCACACCACCACAACTTTGAAACCTTCCTTTAAGTGTTTGCTCTCACCCTCATTACTGAAGTAAATCCCAGACTTTTCTACGACCTATCTCAAGTCCATTTAAATCGTCACCAATCACATGGAGGGAGGAATTGACTAGGAATTTTGTACTTTGTTTTTAATCTCATATTACAATCGGCTTTTCTGAATTATTTCTGTATATAGTAGTGAATCATAAATGATCTATCATGCGTAATATATAGTGTGTCAATTTAAGCGTGCAATTCTAAAGTGGTAGAGCATATGAATATGTACGCACCAGTGAATAAAAATACTACACAATCGGCTGTATACGAGCACAACGGCTTACCAGCAGAGTGCAATTTAGATAGGTGTGATGTCCAGGAACTCAGTAATGTCTCCACCAAACCTGCTCTTAAATAAACATTATTCGAATAAGGGCGTTCGATAAAATTTGAAGAGTGGCAACTCCGGCAAAGACGTCCTTGAGCTTGAGCAGACCATGACTTAAAGCAATGATGAACTTATGCCCGCTTCAGACTTCTGTCGTAAGAACCAACGCAGCAACCCCACACGCATTCACACTATGTACTATCGCAACACCGCTCCACTAAACATTTTGCAACAGGAATCGCGAAGAACAAGTACTAACGAGCAAACGAAAAAAATAGGATTCCCTTACCCCTGTGGCGTTTGGAGGTCTTCGAAATGGTACAAAAAACAATCCTCTTTACTTATTTATTAAAACACCATCTGCTTCACTATCTTGATTAACATTTTTATCTTCCTCCATCATTTCCGGTTTCCGCTCGCGACACAAGCACCTTATGACCACTGACAAGTGGAACTAAGTTAAGAACTACTACTCCATCGGTAACGAATCACACGGTGATTACCGCCTACGACGGTACGAACCTCGGTCACCATGTTAGTAGTGTGAACTAGTAGTGTTAGTTGTGTGAATTAGGCATTTAAGTGCAGCTAAAAATTACTTCGAAATATTTTTCAGGCATGATATAAAATATTCATCGTGAATACGAAAAAAAGGCTTTGATACACTCCCACCCGCATGGTTGCAACAGGCAACTACATATTAAGCAACGACGGATTATGATTATTGCTTTGGTGTGACTAATCTTCCCGGGAGTTTGGGAGGTATGAAATACCTTATGATTACCATGTTATCTATTTTCTCAGGAACTAAGGGGGGGACCACCTTGCATCCCCACTTAATTTTCTCCTATTATTTAGGTTATAAACGTGAAAGAATGTACTCACCTTGACTGGGTCACCCAATTTCCGATCAGATCTCTCTGACAAACAGAAAGCCGTGCAAATCTAATACAAAAACCAAGGAAGACGTTTTGAAAGATATTTCTTATCATACTTAACAGGAAAGGTATCAAGTCCTCAGTGAGTCTGCAAATTCCTATCATGCCAAGCATGGCCGAAACTATCGGAAAAAAGCTGAATTGTTTTAAATCCGAGAGATTCAACCTGTATACTTCCTTTTAATGTACTTATATCGGTACTTTTAATGGGCTTATGAAGTGCTTGCGGTGTCAGACGTAACAGTATATCGAATTAATTGTCATTCCTCATGTAATATTTTTGGATATTGAAACGGCCTCCCAAGAATTAGCCTTTCGTGGTGCACTGTCGTTGTCGCAAGAAACCATCGTGATTGACATTCTTCTTTTCTGAAATGCGCCGGTGAATTAAGTATAATAGTGTATAAATAGAGATAGGAGGATTTGGAATAGAAAAATGGATTTAAAAGATTTAACCAATCAACGTCGTGACGCAAACTGAAGTCACGAGAGTAGAACGAGAAACTATCTTGAAAAGAATTATCCAATATTTCGTTCAAGTAAACGTATTTGCAACTGAACTACGCCTGCAGAAAATGTCACAATCTGACTCTCGTGCATTTGAAATCTAACGCATAAACACATTTTAAGAAAGAGAATTTGTGGCAGTATACTACATAAAGTCAGCAACATATAATTTTTTATCAGCAATGACAACGGAGAAGGAGATATTAAGTAGCAGCAAGTGAGAGTGCCGCGGAGTAAAGAAGACAAGGAAATCCACGGTGTTTAAGGCCTACGTAAATCATTTCTAATATGTTTTGTGTCAAATCTAAACGAAACGGAGTTAGAATAGTGATAGGCTATAAATTCTATTTTTTGCTGATATTTTGCAATGTACCAAACTTTTCTTATACAAGACTTGGAATTTATATAATTACATCTACGCACTACTCCTTAGCCTCCACATGGTCTTATAGCAGGGGGTTTGAGGACAACACCTATGCGAATATGTAAAGGAGAAGGGTATATGGAGGTGAAATGGTAAAGTGTAATTCGGAAGTGTTTAGAGTGGATCTCAGTTTTTATTATGGTTTCTTAATGTTCGTGGATACAACGAATTGTTGTACCTATCTGTTCGGCAATGTATCTATCTCATTTTATCTTTTCTGTCGGACAGAGTTGTAGCGCGGCGTCAAATTAGTCAACTTTGTAAACAATAAATGGCTTCTAGAGCAAGATGTTGTAAAAAAAACAAAAAGTGAGCTGAGAAGAGAGAAATGAATTCCAAGCTAAGTAGAAGAATTGGTAGGAATGATGTGTCACGTGAGGCCCTCCCCAAACCGAGAAAGTCAAAATAGCCTTGTTGAAGCATCAAATGTAGCACCGCTAATTCTCCGGAAAAAGAAAACTTGTCGAACGTGCCAACATATTGAAAATGTTTACCATGATGAATATCTCCTGGGGAGTAAGAGCCCTCCGAATCATAAAGAAAATGAAGTAGCCACGATGTAGAGTGTTTTCATAGCGCTCTATTGAAATGCGAATATCGCTCTGCCCTAACTGGAGTAAGTGACCTAATTTCCTCACGAAGATTTTCCCTTTCCACTTCCCTTTCACACTCCTAACGAGCTATTCAGCAGAAGAGAGAGACAGAGAGGAGAAAAAAAGCTGAAGAGAAAGAGAGGCAAAAGATATAAAAAAGAGGTATAGTTTTGCTCAGGCGAGAACTGATTGGTTTTCTGGGAAGCGCGATTCTTTGTGGTGCTTTTGTGATTACTTGATGTTAGCGATAACCTCATTCCAGGAATTATCGAAGGGATTTGCTTGACATGATTAACTAACATCCAAAATGGCAACTTATCCGCCAACAGGCATCTGAATAATCGAATAATAGTTTAAATCATTTATTACCCAAGTTACATTACACACTTAAGAATACTTAAGTCTTTATAGCCTCATTGGATTGATTATTAATTGCCCTGAATTTATATCAATTAATTATATTTGCCGGCCTCGGTGGCGGTGGGGTAACGTCCTCGCCTGGTAACCCAAAGGTCGCGGGATCGAATCCCGCCTGGGGAGGATTTTTCACTTCCCTCTCGCTCGTCCATTGTTAATTGTTAATAGCCCGATGTAAAAGCCAATTAGAGCTGTTTTCGATGGTTATTGAAAATAAATAAATATTGTAATATTCTTTACCAGAAATACACCCTAAATGTCACCACAATCAGAAACAATTTCTCCATCAGCATTATTGATTGTGAGACAACACATGCAAGACATATTTTGCCATAATAGAACATATTACCTACTTCCTTTACCTTTACCTAGTTTAATTGTAGGCAAAGTTAGAAAAATCCTAGTATGTGTTGTCACGTATTCTAAGTAACATCGGCAATGTTGCAACGATTCAGGCATTGCGTTGTAGAAATGGGCGATGGGAGCAAACTCAGATAAGTGCAGACGTGATATGAGCCCATCAATGTTTTTTCTTCCCCTCACTGGGAATGAAACTCTTCACGTCCACACACACAAGTCTGAGCCTTGTCGTCCACATCTCAAACTTTCACCAACCTTTCTTACAACCATCTTTCTCCCGTACATGCATTTCCATATCCCCTTTTCCGATTAATAATTATGCAGGCTTGGCAATAGGTGAGTGGAGTGTGACAGCTTTATTCTTCCTCAGGTCATCCATTGTGACCATTAGCATCGATTTTAATTCCGCTACCTACAAATTTCTAACAAATGGAAACTTTTGCTTCTCCGTTCGTTCACATGTGTACCTAAATATAATCACGTATCAATGCATTTTTTCATTTTTTCCTTTCAGATCGTGACGGTCAGTAACATTCCACAAGCTCCGCTGAAAGTGACAGTCCGCTGCATGGCGTTGTGCTCCAAGAGTGATAATCGGAGTATTAAGTTGAAATTAATTTCATTCAATATTATGTTCTTTAACTTTTCAACATTTTTTCCAAAATTCAATGTGTGAGGGCTAGCTATAAAAATGCACCCGTCCGCAGAGATTATAGGGAATTGAACATTCAATTATGTCTTAAATTGGTTTGTGGATTCAGCAAATGTGGAATTTATGGGCGTTGTTGCAATTGTGCTTGCAGAAATCGAATCGAAAAATCGAAAACATATTAACTTTTTTATATCTGAACCTCTTTTGAAATTAATTTTTCCTTGAATTATTTTTCATATTCCTATTAAATGATTCCAATTATAAACATCCAACATTTGGATGTGTGGCATGAAAGTGTCTGTGTTTCTTTGAAATGCACGTAACGCTCCCAACGTAACATAAATATTTCTACTGAATGATTCCAATTAGATACACTCAAGTTTTGAATGTGTGGCATGAAACTGTCCGCAATTTTGTGAACTGCACGTAACTGGGAAATCAAAGCAAAAAATGGCTTTATGATTCAAAAGATGATGTGAGAGAGAAATATGCTATCCCTGAATAAGAATTTGATATAACAAAATTTTCGGCTGATGGGTTTCTTCCGCGGGTATTTACATGCCATTTATTACTTACTTTCATGACTATTTTGTCTCTGTCGACGTTTTTCATTGAGGTTACGTCAAAATTGTAGAAAATTTGAGATTTTAGACACATATTGTGGTTTTTAGAAAGGCGAAGACTAGCGGAGAGAAACACTGCGTCGCCATTAACTCGCTCTTAACGAAATATCATAACGAAATAGTCGCTGTTGACCTCATTCAATGTAAGTGCACATATGTGTGGACTCGATTTATGCGTATTATTTTGCATAAATAACAGCAATAGTCCACAAAAATTAAAGAAAGAACTAACCAAAATAATAACAACTTTCCAAAAAAGTACTAAAAAGCAATGTTTTAAATGTAATTTTGATAAAACAATCAGATTAAATGTGAAGTTCCAATTTTTGTGAATTCTATGAATTTAATGTAGCTCCGAAGAAGCAAATATATAGTACCGTGACATTGGCGACGATGTAAAAACGATCTTTTATTTCTCAACACCCATCTTCTCTCAATGAAAAAATGATTTACCAAACTCGTAGCTGATTCCTAAGGTTTAACTGACAACTTCGGCATTTATGCAGGCTATAGTAGTAAATGGAAAACAAATATTAAACCTTGCAAAAACGGACATGAAAATAATCGAGCGAATCGAAACAAGATGTTTTGGAAGAACGCTAATGATTACCTGAACAGAAAAAAGTGATAGAAAGAGGTTTCCAAAAATAGCTAAGGACGTACGTAAAAAAGAAGGGACATCACACAAGAAAAGACCTCGGTGGATTGGATACATCTTGTTTCACAATAAGTTTGATAAAAATGCACTAGAGGAGGAAATGGAAGGGGAGACACATAGGGGTAGAACAAGGGACAAATATACAGGAAAAACTTAGGGAATGCTGGGAAGAACCAACTCCAATAAGGGATAAGAGCATATGACAGGGTAGGGCAGGAAATACACTCTAATCTAGGATTCTATACGGCTGGTGGTCAAAACACATTTACATTATGATAGTAAGAACAAGATAAAAATCGATTATAGGATTTGTTTGTTATGAATCGTCAAAAACATCAAGTAACATGGAAAAAGCTTTTTCTCTCCTTCCCTCGAAGTATTGGTCAGTTATGTCAACAGAAGCTTGCACTCAACCCTGTTTTCAGAATGTATTTACCCAACCCCTCCTTCCCTTCTAGAAAGTATCCATCTCCATATGGGATTATCTGTGACCTTGCTCCCACTACCAGAGAGTTTAAGAGACAATGTTATGCGTCCTTTGGTTTGGACGAGAAGAACGACTGATGCTGGATCTTTCGTGTTCGCCATCTGTGCCGGGAGCGGTAAGAGAATGAATAATCGCAGGAATTCAGGTCGCGAAGAAAGAGACCGGGGGACCTCTTTCGGTGGCAGGATCCAAAGGAATAAACTTCTTGAGCGTCCCTTTTAGAATTTCAAAATCTTTGATACAACACGAATGTATCCTGCCAACAAGGTATAACATGTGGACGCGCATGAATGTTAGCCCATATTCGGTGTGTGTTCGAATGTGATCTAAGAGGACATAAAGAAGATCCGATGAAAAATTCTAATCTCAGAAAACTGAACGTAAAGTCACATTCAAAACATAATGAATTGCTTCAGAACTCTTAATCAGATTACAAGTGAATTAGTTCTTAATTAGAAAGGTTGTTAACAGTGCTGGGTGGCAAAAACTTCGGGATGATGCATATGAGCGCATCAAATTGCGTATTGTCTTAGCAGTTTCTGCAATGAAAATCGTTGAGTTTATGTTATTTGTTGCTTCTATTTTAATATTTATGATCCACAAAACGTCATGTTTCAAGTTCTAAGGCATAAATGCGCCTTCATCAACAAAGAGCAAAGTTAACAGTCCAAGGTTAACTGCTCAAACATATATTATTATTTTTTTTTCTAATGCTTAAAATTATCTCAATCCCATATTAGCACTTCAGCCATATTTTGATTCACGTCTTATCTAACTTTTTGTCAATCAAAGGTCACATTTTGCCCTGAAAAGATATCTCTTTCATTGATGAAGATGGAGGATAAGGGAAAAAGATGGAGATGTTGGATAAGACGTGAAGACAGCCAAGAAATTGCACCGACGAAAGCTTACGTACAGATAAAAGATGAGCCATTGATTCTATTATGACAGCTAGGGAAGCAAACAAATTTGAAGAGACAGTTCTATGAATAAAATATACTGAATACGAGGTGAGAGCGAGATGGGATCATTCTAACGGTTTATTTCTCCTATATAGGGATTCCTGCAATTTTTGTCTTCACTTTGGGCAGCTTCAACATCGACGCGGCCGTCGACATGCGTAAGGGGTTGACGGAAATATCTTATTTCTAATGCACTTGTAATTGGAACTGTGGATGATTAATGGGCGATGGAGGAACAGGGAGAGTGGGGAGAAGGGATAGGACACTTGTTTATTTACCCCTTATAAAAGTGGCGCTCTCAACTCGTTTCACAGTGACATGTCCATGAGGGAGCCGGCAGATGTGTCTGACCGATGTAATTTCGTCGGGTATTTGGAGATTGATGTATAGCCCATCTTCCTATGCTGCCGTCTTACTCCTTCTTTCCTACCTCACTGGATAGAGAGGTAGGGACGATTAAACTATGACGACAGCTGAAGGATTCCGTCCGCTTCAGTTGATTGAATTTCCCCGAGTGAAAACTGAAGTGTTTCCGCATCAATACATCACTCTCTCGTCCGTCACACGGTACCCGTCCAACCTTCCATTTATCTATTTATACGTGAGTGACTAAAATTTTTCCTCACGGCTACCCTCGGGAATATGAGACGTATTTATTGCCAAGGGCGAGGTATTCGCTCGCGTTTGATGTTCCCGACAGGCACCTCGCCTTGAGCGTCAGGCAATTTGACTAATAACTAATTAGTCGGCAATTTACATCTATTCATACCTACGTGAAGAGATAGATGTACAAATATTCGCAGGACAAAAAGAGAGTGAGCAAGGTAAAAATAATTTTCTTTAAATCTAAATAGTTCTCATGAAATTTCTATGCCATTCAACGTTTCATACGAAAAATACCCATTGGAAAAATATGCAAACAATTGAAACAATCACCATGCATCATATTTATTAGTATTTTCTTTGCAAGGCAGTGGAACAATGAAATGGGTATCTGAATACGTTGCTATTTAATTTTTACGAGCTAAAAGAATATGGTGATCTAAATACGTACAAGGTAAGTTTGAGGACAATCGATCGCATGCTAAAGAAGAAGTCTCTCATAATAATTATAATAATGCTCAAAACATTGAAAAAGTCATTTAAAAGTACCAACGTTAAAATAAAAAAAAACACATGGCCTAATGCCTACTTTAAAAAGAGGCAGTGATCACTATACTCTCCTCAATACTGCATTAAGAGTTCTATAAAAACTAGAATACCTTTATAACTTCATCATTTGATGCACAATATAAACTCCTGGTAAGCACCAAAGAATCAAATAAAAACTTATTCATCTTGTTTCGGCCTTTGGGAAGTGTCTCAACCCGACAACCATGATGAACAGCGGTGAAACTTCGAATAGGGAGGAAAACGTTTGGCAGAAACTCACTATTTTACCTACATCCTCTTTTATATTTTTGAGTTCTTGTATATTCATACGAAATATCAATAAAATAAACGTAAATACAAATAAAGGTGCTATTAAATCAATCGCTTTAGAAAGACGAGTCGAAACGAGGAAAATTGCGGCAGCTTTGAGGTTTAAGTGCGAGGTGAGGTGAGGGAGGGAGAGAGAGGGAGAGAGAGAGAGAGATAGTGGTAGATTGAGCCATCCATTTCCCGACATACTCTGGAGGGAACTGAGAGGGAACGCGTTGCAGGGAGGAGGACTCATCCTTATCGCACTAAACCATCCAACTTAGGCATTTACTGCGGAAGTGCCCTTAGAGTTCAGGTCCCACAGTCCATTCTTCCTATCTGTGAATACTCGGCTGTCTGAAGTTGCCTCGCTCGTGTATTCGTGGGGTAGGTGCGCGGTATGATGAGTCACGGAGGCAAGATGGAAGCCAAGAGGCTTGGAATAGCCATGGAGACCACCACACAAAATAAAGGGAGAGAAGGAACGGATGGAATTCTTCCGGCCACTTCCTTCAGCTTCTCATCGTCATGCCTACCTTTTTGAGTAAACCTGCTACGCAGGATTTTTCTCCCGGAACACCCAATTACTGAATTGGAAAGTTCCAGGTTACATCCTATTTATTGCATTTAGAGTAAGAATGTACATACCATGTACGAATTTACGAGCAAACAAAGGATGGTTACGTCATGCTTTACGAAAAAATTCCATCAATTGAAATGGCAGCAGAGCGCGTGGAAAACTCTTGCGTGCTACTCTTAATCAATTCATGAACAAAAGGAATCCATACCGCTGTCACGTGTTCAGCCATACTGGAATAAATATGTCCCAGCCAATTAGCAGGTTTCCCCTTCTTACTTAAGAAGTGGATCACGAGATCCTCTAATACGTTTTTTCCACAGAAGATTTGAGTACTCACTCGGCTCTTGCTTAAGTGACGCAGGTATTATTTTTAATTTATGTTCAACGGTTGTTGTCCGATTGTAAGTGGCTTTCAGCACGACATAACCTGGAAAGGAAATCAGAGTATGCCAGGAAGGCTTTTTCATGCACTTTGTAAAGCACAATACATTCTCTGTTCAGTGGGCAAAAGGCCGAGCTATGGAGACCTGGAATAAAAGGATGTGTGACCCCGATGGACTCTGGTAATAAATAATAATGGGTAGGTAAGCTTACTTCAACAAAAAACAAAAAACGAGTGAGTAAGAGTTATAGGAATTCCAACTCTTTCAGCTATGTGAACGTCCTTTTTCCCAATTTCCTCTCCAGTTTCCATCCTTTCCTATGCAAAATCATCACCTTCATACGCGAGTAGTATGTACTAACTGTGAGTGTTTTTACTTCCAAGTATCACTTAAGTCGCAAAAATAATTCGAGCTTCCTCATAAATATGGAAAAAGAGATCTTTTCTTGAGTAAATTATTCAGAATTCTTCAGAAGCATGAGTAGATGCTGCCACGAAATGTCATCTTATTCACACTTACTGTTCAGAAGCGGATTACTCATCTGAGGCTCTTAAAATCAACATTTTGCATAGTTGTACACGTGAACAGAAAATTTTATATTTGCAAGGGAGAAAAAATAAATACACTTTGATTTACACTATATGTGTATAAGAATTAGACAAATACATTGTAGTCCAAAAGAACAAACGACTTCAACGAAAAATAAGACTGCACTAACAATTAAAGTATAATGGTGAGGAAAAACCTAAACTATTTAGATTGGGGACAAATTTTGGCAAAGACAGAAATTAGAAAAGACATTACCTTTGGGAACTGATTTAGTAGAAGAAGAATGCATCTGTAGAATCTAAGAACATATGACATGAAGCTAAGGTAGATATAAAAAGATAAGATGACAAAAAATGCAAGTCATAGCGTGGTGTCTTTTTTATTCGGGTTCGGTGAAAGTGGGATAATATGAAAAGTAGTAGATGGAACAAACAAGATGAAGTGTAAAGCATGTCATTGGAAAAAGTAGATTGCTTATCGAAATTTAAGGGAGACAGGAGGCGATCAAAAAGCGGTGGGGAAGAGAAAGAAATATCTAAGGCCGTCATAGAAAGGAAAGTTGAGCAACTATATGGTATGGTACGTATATGCTAAGTACGGTGTAAAGTTAATCAAAAATGATGTCTCATAAATTAAATAAAGACTGTTAGAGTGGAAAGGAGAGACTTTAAGGGCTCCACAGGTAAAAATAGCTTTATAATGAGTTTATCTTCTACATCCAGACTTACTTTTATATGGAATATATTGCTTTTAATAACTAACTAATTACTAACAGAACCTCATTAGTATATGTCGTAGTAGCTTGCAGTGAACGGCTAGCAGTAATGAGGGAATAAGTTTTATTCGCTTCGATAGTAAATGACGGCTGCCATTTGCAGTGCGGGCAATGAGAATCGAGCGGGAGTACAGAGGAGGGGAGACAGGGCAACGGTCCGGAGCGCTCTATGCTCTCATCACTTCAAAGCACGCCCTTCATTTAGTCCCGAGCGCCACACGACCTCCCGCCGAGCGACCACCTCCACCGCCTTTTTCTCTCACGCTGTAATTATTCTCATCATGTGCAGGGTGCTGTCGTAATGGCGTAATGGGCAACGTGCACACCGACCCTCGTTCACGACATCGGTACTGCTGGCTGCACTTGCAGGTCATGTCACACAGGGAACAATTATCGCATGGATTGATGATTAACGCGTTGGTGCTGACAAATGAAAAATTAGAAGCAGTGGAAATGTTGAAGAAGGAGTTAAGGAATAATTATAAATACAGAATGGACGAAGCGAATGACCCGCGGAGTGAAACGTTTTAAATGATGAAATAGAAGTTAATTTGGAATAGTCCTCCCAGAAGAAGCGAGGGTCTTACAAAACTTTTTCAGGCTAAACATCCTCTTAAAAAATCATGGTAATTGATAGAAAAAAATAATACAAAGTCAATTTTTACTTAAAAGATGAGTTTTTTTATAATTGGAAAGGTTATATCATAAAATGATGTAGTATAATTTATTTTATAATCGTGCAGCAAAGTGTTCGTGTGCCGAAACTCGTCCTCATAGGCGTTGCTTACCGTGCAATTTTGTTTCAGTTATCAAGTGTTCATAGCCACCGTGAGAGGAGAAAATACCTTCTCAAGCGCGTTAACACAAAAATCAAAGCTTTTTCACCTGGAGCAGCCTGCGAATAATTGGCCGTAGCCCATAATCCGATTTACCGCCTGCAGAATTTGCTGTGCGTGGTGCGTCTATATAAATTTACACTTCAATAATGATAGAGTGAGTGCGTGTGTTATGGAGAGCCGTGATCGCGACCCTGGTCCGCCAGGGCCGTTTCCTGGTCTTCAGTGCAGCAGAACGAACCGAGGAATTTCCTTCGAAAACCTATTCAAGTTGGAACGGATACGTGAAAAGTTCTCCAATTGCTCGAATGACCCCAATGTGAATCATGGAGTCGCTCTGTGTTCGCAGGGTCCGTCTTTGCCCCCACCCCTCCGTAGGTAGACAGGGTGATTGACCGTGGCCGTCTCGCCGCAACGTCACGCCTCCACTGAAACGGATCTAGGCCCGTTTGCCCGTTGAGCTGACTCGGGCAGTTTGAAGGTCACTTTGAGCTCACTGGCAGGCCAAGGGAATAAGGTGAGGGATTCGAGTGGAAGAAGGTTGGGGAAGGGAAGCAACGATACTAAGTAGGAGAGTTTTTGCGCTCCCTGCGTTAAAGATGAGGCAAAAGAAAGAGGGGGGTCAAAGTGGGTAAGTAAAAGGTAAGAAAATTTGCAAAATAATTGTGTGTGAAGGAGCGGAGACGTGAAAGACAGAAGTTAGAAGACATGATGGGTACATTCCATTAATCGCTCATGAGTTACGCAGCAGGTGGGAAAATCTCGTTAGAGAGAAAGAGCCGGAATCATTGCGTATCCTGGTGCTATAAAAAAGATGAATCAACCTGTACTAGATAGATGGATCATTCGTGGAAGTATAAACAAGGAGTTTCATAGAAATGCATTTTATTTCTGGGTTACGAATCTGGTGATAAACGCATGAAAAAATAGAGAAATTGAACAACTGATGAAGTATCAAAAACTGTATTTGGCAAAGAAATATTCAATAATTAGTGAGTTATCCTCAAGAAAGGAGACCGAGTAAATGAAGACTCATTTCTTCAATAAAGGTAAGACTTTTTAGGCTAATTTTTGTTATATCTCGCAAATTCTTTCTTACGTATTTCCTACAAATTCCTACAAAAACAATTGTTCACTAATTACGCAGACTTTTCTTAAAGTGAATCATTTCCATCTCTGGGAAAATGTTATACATCCCCTGAATGCATCGAGAAATTACATTTATCGCCTTATTTGCGTGAATGCTATCGCGTGAGTTGAATGCTCACATACAGAAGACAACCGAACTAAAAAGCAAACTCATGTTCTTTATAACACAATGTGAGAGCAACTCTACACTTTGCCTTTAAAAGGCCACAAAAGCTGACATGGCAAAATGGCACATATTCCGTGAACAATTTTAGAAAAATTCATTGCATTGATTCGATTAAAACATACATTTTTGCACCAGAAAAACGTATGTCTACGTGGAAATCAGAGAGTCGCTTGGACAACTGGCTTTGATGTTTCCCGGTGCCACTTATAAGAATTAACATGAGAAAAACTAACACAACAACCCGGTACTGGAGAGACTCATAAATGCCATTCATGCCTCATGCGATGAGTACAGGCCTTGAATGTGATTCCATTAAACAGTGTATTTTTGTTTCCTGGGACTCAAGCTTTTCATGTGATCAATTTCCTTTCGTATAAATATTAGGAGGCGAAATTATTTTGGAAGTTTTTATTCGCGTCGCAAGAGATTAGTTCAACGTTTTCCTACAGTGTTAAAACCTTTGTTGAGGTTTATGCCATCCGGAGTAAACTAAAATAAATAACGGAGCGAAAAGGGGTAGGAAGGAACCTGAATGTCTTTCCCTGACTTATTGGGATAATGTCCGAAAAGGGGAGGACGTTTACCCCGCACCGACAAATCCATTTAAGGACTGACTTCTACCATTCCTTCCGCACTGTACTCATATACCCTTCAAGATCATCCACTCCCCAGGCTTTATGAGCTTTTCTCTCCGCTCACCTGATTTTTCTCATCCTTCACACTAGCTCGCAAAATACTTTCCCCAACACCGCAGTCATACATTTAGCCAGCTCTTCCTAGTCTTGCGCGAGGGGAGGAGGACCCTGTCTTTTGACCACGGGTAGTTTGAGTGAGATATCACTCCAAATAAAATTCAATAAATTTAGCCTCACTATTTTCAATAAAATCCAAACTTTCAAATCATATCAAAATACCAATTGCCAAAAAATGCAGTGTTCCGTGGAATATTCGCTCAAGAGAGACTTCATTTACAAAAGAAAGTCCTTGAGGTCCTGACGCATAGATCGCATCAGAACGTTTTTATTTCTCAAAGGTGTGTAGTTCGTATGCTTGGTTAACTATTTCAATAATACATGAATAACTTACCGTAATATGTTTTTACAAAATTGTCCAAAACACATTTAGATGTAAAAGAGTTTCAGCGGGTGGCGCTAAACAAATATTTCAAGTCAAAGCCTTAAAAATGTATACTTTGTTAATTTAAAAAAAAATTAGTCTCAAAAAACAAAGTTTTTGTGTCATCAATATACCAATATAAATTCATACTCCTTACAACTGCTTACAACTGAAGGTTCAACTATTTATTAAGATAGATATACCTGATGTACCCTCAAATAACTCTAACCGAAAGAAACTCCCAACCGTTGCTTATGTTCTGAATTGAACTGACTTTAAAACAGTGATGTACGCGCTCCCACCGCATTATTCCGTCGAAGGAATTTGATTCGTAAACCTGCTACCCGACACCCCAGGCTCCACACCCTCCGTCACACAGCCTTTCCCTTCGTACACTTTCCCTTCTTCCACCCGCCCTCGCACTTTTATCTGTTCCCTTTCCCTTAAAGTACCGCCGGCTCTTCCTCATGTCATCTAGAATCGCTCCAATTGACTCCTCCTTACCTTCACCCAACCACAATACCCCATTCTCTTTCCGTTGCAAATACTCCTCTTTTTGACTCCCACCTCTCATGCCATTAAAGAGCCTCATGTAACTCATACACGCAAAAAAAAGCAAATCAAATTCCTTTCTTCAGCTTAGCTCCGGGATGGGTTCGACCATAACTCAAAACAGTATTACATTTCCATTCCCCAACCCCGCCCCGCTCATGCACGCTTCTCATCCCATATTTCTACGAATCATCGTAATTCCCAAGCTCATTCAAGCTCACATTTAGAGCCCAACGTTCGGAGACAGACCACACATGCCTTTCCAAGGGTGATTCCTATTGAGGTTAACAAAAGAAATGAACTTGAAATCGTTTAATTTAAGCATGGTAAGTTTAATTCACAACGCGCCTTGGTAAAATAATTCAGATTATAGCTCTCCTTCATCCGTAACGATTAATCGTCAAGACTGAAAAAATAGAAGAATTTTATTAAGTCGGGAGTTTGGTGGCTTGATATTTGTCTCCATAAACGAGAAATGAATGAAAAGAGAAGTCATTTCAGATGTCGTTTCTCATTGAGACCGTGCGCAAGATGTGCAAATGTGTGCAACAAAACAGTTATCCTCGAGCACCATTAGCCATTAGCATCACGAGTACTGACTCCACATTCCTTGTATGCAAAGAAGGAAGACAGCCATTCGGTCAGTGCTGCTTGATCCAGGTTATTACGCAGGTACTGAAAAAATGAAAAAAAGTAATTGCGGCTTTCCTATGTTAAGACGTGGGACCATTCTCAGACTTGGGTGATATAGATAAAATCTCAATGGCTAACTTTGGGAAACAGAGACGTAAAATGGCCTTTACAGTGAACGTTTATGCTTTCAACTTCCCATCCAGCACATACTCCCCTCAAATGTAGTCTTTCCAGCGCTTCACACGGACTAATACACATTGCCAACCCACACCTCGCAGACAGACACCACCATACCCTTTCGTTCGCTTTTATTACGCAGCCCCCTAATGGGAGTCTCTCTCTCTTCTCTGGCAATGTAGTGCCTGAAATCCATCATTAGGAAAATACCCAGATTTCCCGAGCAATTAAATGGCTTCCTTTCCCGCCATCCTTCCCTTCCACGCCAATTCATCTCTTCTACTTCTCTTCTTCGAGAGAAATAATGATTCCGAGATACTTGCGGTATCTTTATGTCATTCCCTCTGTAAATTTACCGTATATACCGTGTGTATAGGTCAAACATTTAAGTAAGCAAATGATAAGCATGAGAGTACATAGTGAGTGCAATTATTTATTGAGAACGAAATTGGGTTTTAACTCAAGAAATATATTTAAAACCCTCGTAGGTGAAATACCAGTATTGCCTTTCCTATGATCTTTTGTAACAAAATTTAGACTTCGTAAGGAAAATTAGCATTCAATCTGCCCAATAAAGGTCAACCACGTATGATTTGTTCTAATATGTATCCTAAAATGTATTATTATATCATAAATAATTGATACAAAATAAAGTTTAACTTAATTCTATTTTATCGAGCAATATTGAACTTAACGATAAAAACTTTCATTTTAAATTGAAACCTAAATACTCTAGAAGTTGCATCCGTCGGAAATGATGTGCGTACCTTCTATTATATTATATATCAAATTGTTAGCCTGTCTCTCATCTGTGAAATATATTTGAGTGAAGGTTGTGTGAAATACCGAGATTTGAAACTTCACCAATTGGTATTAGATTTCTTATGTTTTTTTCGACCACTCACCAACTCAACTCACCATTTGAAGCACGTAAGAATGCTATCGTCGCCTATTTAAATATAATACTGTAATTTATCCCAAAGAAATGTGGGAAAATTCGCTCTCATTGGTCGTATTTAAGGTGGGTTTATACTTCCAAGCCACCCACCTCAATTAAACGGTCGCCGCCTGTGGTCACCTACTGTGGTAGAAGCCCAAGTGTGGGGTGGTAGAAGCCCAACGGGAAGCTGTGAAGGTGTGTCTACTCCGTTGTCAATGCAGGCTTGAACGTTAAAATTGCTATAGCCTTAATGCGAAAACAGCGTCAATGGTTGTTAATTTTTTGCATACACAAAAGACGATTCTTTGATTTAAGTGGGCTGAAAATCCTCATTTAGAAATCTAGCATTCGCAACGTTCCCCGGAATATTACCATAATATTTCGTAAAAACCAAAGTTTTGCTATTTTTTTATAAAAACACTACCACTTCATGATAAAGTTACTCCATTTAAATTTAAAAAATGACTCTTCATCTACAGAAGACAAAAATTGCAAATCTCCAGCTGTCACGGCACAGCCGTTAGTGGGCTAGAGGGAGACGTCTGAAACGAGCTTCTTAGCCCCGGTATGGATCCACCTTAACCAAACCAATAAACAAATAGCTTATGCACATCAAAAATACGTAATTCTGTCATGTTAACCAATTTTTCAATGGGAACTGGTGGATATGAGTGACGTGACGAATGAAATGGAATTGTACCCATCACAAAAGATCGCAAGCACGACGTCATGACGAGATTCAAAAGCGAAAAGAAGACCACTGACCTCCTTCCAACCGAAAAAGATCGACACCCGGCTGACACTTATTAAGGAGTGTACGAAGTGACGTGTAGCTGCGGAATATCGTATATCGGGCAGACATCGAGATCCCTGAAATACAGAATATCGGAACACCAAAGGGCGACCGAAAAGAAAAATATTCGCCATTCCGCGGTTGCAGAGCACGCCTGGTCAGAACTCGGCCACGACATAAGCTTTCACAATTGCAAGATCATCGCCAGAGAAAATAAATAATCTCGGCTGATAATAGAGGCTATTGAAATATAAAGAGACGCAGAGAATTTCAAGAGGGAAGACGGCTATCCTCTCTCCTCAACGTTCCAACGTCTTTTGCAAAAATCAAATTTAAAGGTCCATCCGGCCAATCAGCGCATGCCTGAGTAGCTCAAGCGTTAGGTATATATATAACAGAGAAAGAATCTTCTGCCGCTCATTCAGGACGACGCTAGCTGGAATGCAAGTGAGACGGTTGTCCAAAAAATGAATCAACGCGGTATAAACCCGAATAAATGCAATTTGCAAAATAAGTTTTCATTAAAAAAATGCTTCCTTCTCAATCGAATTGGAGTAAAATGTAATAAAAATACTCATTCCTTAAGGGAGATAAGCGAATAGTACCTCATAAGACTTTACTCTCTCTGGGCAGGCACACTTCATCTTGACAGGGGGTTTTGTTATTTACGAGAGGCATACAAACTCAATTACACAATATAACTGTAAAATATGTAAGTTACGTATAGAATTGTTGATTTAAATATTCGGAATTTTAATCGGAACCATTGTGTAGCGTACAACGAAAATGGCTATCCTAAGGTCCTATAAGTACGAAAATAGCACGTTTCCCAACATGCACTTGAAAAAAATACGCATGTAATATTTATCGATTACGAGAAATGCTTCCAGCATGCCCATCGAATAAGTAGAATGAGTTTTGATCGCGGGGAAATCGTGGGTTTATAAACTCGAATCGGATTTCCATTTCAAGTTAAACAATTGAGATTTTTTCGTCATAAATATTTTATTCCTCTCGATGTTTTGGGCTAATGACATTGATCTACGAATTCAAGTGATTTCCCGGTTGGACACAAAGAGAAAAATATATATATCGAATAAACATCTGAAACTTTTCGCTGTCTAGCTAGTATGAAGAATAAAATTTAAAGAAATATAAAAAACAGAAAAGAAATATATTTGTCAGATGATTTTGAATAAATTGTTCAATACTAATATTAACTAACGCAGTACATTCTAAGGCACTGAAAAATGTTCTCATATCACAGGCAAAGACTTTCGCTTTGTAAATATTCCCATTTTAGAAATATGTGTGGAATTATTTACATGTAGTCTTAAGGGACTGCATTGAGTAAATGAGGCACCAGAATACAAATATGGCAAACATAAATGCGGTTAAACGTTTGACATAGGTCAGCGAGATGACTTTCTCTTGAAAGTGAAATATAAGAATCCCATATGTGAATCGATAATTCTGAGGCATTAACGGAACATGCAACACGATCTCAGCACCCTGTCTCCCACATGAAGGCAAGTTCCACACTTGGTGTTTCATGACCAAAAATTAAATGGGCGCAAATGGTAAATAAAGGCTTTCAGAATCAATAAATCGGCTCACTTGTTGTAACTGCATTCATGTCATTGCGCATTCATTAAAACGTATAATTTTTTTATCTTAAGCCAAGATCTACTCCTAATTAGGACAATAGGAGGCTCAGACAGTGTATCATGCTATAAAAAAATAAATTTAACGGCTTACTATCTGCACACTTAACTTTTCACGCACCTGAACAATGAGTGATCGATAGAGTAGGGCGACGGGAAGTACCACGCCACCACTTTTAGCACATGGTGATCGATTCGACTGGCTGAATAAAACTTCGACAATCCCCAGGAAACACCACCTCCATCGCACTTATCACGAAGAATCATCGCGTCGAATCCTTTCAGGGGAGGATCAAGGCCGAGTTGGTCCCTTGTCGCAATCCCTTTGCAGTGAGCGCTGGGTGGGGCGCGGTTGGCGACAGATGAGAACTTGCCGTTGATGGTGCACCCCGAGAAGAACTTTTTCGAACAACAAACAAGAAAAAAGGCCATGAGACACGATACCGTATGGTTTCTAGTACTTGATGAAGCAGAGCACCATTCGTGGACCACCATTACATCTGACGAGTTTGATGATTGCGCACTTGCTGTAATTGGAGGACTGGCATCTTATTCTGAGGCCCTGGTTTCGAATCCCGGCTTTGGAGAAGACATCATTTACGGGAATTGCATGTAATTTATAAATTACTTCCATACAATGTATTATCAGCAAGATTAAGAACGCTGTTCAGAGATGAGCAAAGGCCTAAGTTTTAGCATAGAATGGCGAAGATTTTTGCAAGGGAAAATTGCTCCTTACTTTGGTGCTTTCTGATTAACATTTAAAAAGAATTAATTACTCCGTCGGTCAAATTGAAAGTGTAAATTTGGATCTCACAGTCTCTTTTATTTAGCCAGACCAAGGCAGACACCATATGTCTCTTGATCATTCTTCATTTCCAAAACTACTCCTTCCCTTGCCAACCAATTTTTTGGCATCGCAGAGAGCAGAGGTCACAGGGTGAGTCGTCCTCATCCTTTCATCTATGACTGTCAAAAAATTGTTCTCATCGAAGAATTTCTAGATAACGAAAGTTATATTTCTGCAAAACCAAATGCACTTTATTGCACATTTTTGGGCAGTAAGTTTTGCTAATTAAGTGTTTCATGAGCTTAACGTTTATTACAGTCTCCTAAATAAATTCATTCCTAATGGTAAGAGCGCGTTTGAGAGTGTATCATTAAAGCTGCATGTTTAACTATACTTTGCATCTATGAGTACTTTTGACATATTCCCTATTAAAACATGATCAATACATACATAATGAGTATGTTTTGGTGCGTCTAATGAAACTCTCTCTGATTTGTTTAAGTAACCCATCTACTTCTCGAATTGTATCTATGAGTTCTCATCTTATGAGAAAAGGAAAGAAAAAAGCTTCAGAAATATAAATTAATTGTAAATATCGTTAAAACTCATTCGCCGTTTATAGGCGCTTCATACGAGATTATCGGAGTAAATTGAAGGAAATGGACGCAAAAATATAAATTTTAAGTGTATATGGGCAATAAAGTCAAGCCTCTTCGGTCAAAAGATAAACTTTTGCAACACTTCAAAATAAAATCGTATTTGAATGACTTTTCGATTTTTATCTATTTTCATCAAACGCCTAAGCGTTTTTAGCCCAGCCCAGAAAATGAATAGTTTTTCAGATCACTTTATGGCAAAGAGGATTTTGATAGCGTCAAAAAACAGAAAAAAAAATTGTCACCCGTTCACAGATCGACAGTCACGTTAGGGCCGTTAATTACACGACCGGGGGCCGTGAAGTTTGGATTTAGTTTCTTTCGAACAATAGAAATTAAATCCAATATATTTATTGAAACAGCTGAGCCCTGATTGAAGAACCGCGAGGATTTTTGGAGAGCCGCAAACACGTAATTTTCTCCGGTGATTACAGCAGAATTTTGCCCTCCAATTTAGCTAATTAGTTACAATTTTCTAACATAAAAATATATTCTATTGCTCAAAATATCTATTTTCTCCTCTATGCTCCGAGAATAGAGGCCAACCGCATTTGATGTGGTAGTAGTTGGCGCAGCGAGCGCTACTAAATAAAAATAAAGAAAAGAAAAAAATATCTGGCAGAACTAGGGATTGGGTTATTTTTCCTGAAAAAACAGTGTGTTAACGTATACAGCAACAAGGTCATTGCGACAAAACTGCGGAACACGTGAAAAGGGTATATTTTTTTCCCAGTAAACTGGGCAATGTACCACGAACCATCCCTTCACATATACACCCTCTGTGATCGCAGGGATGAACTTTTCCCCGGGTCCGGGCATCAGTGGTTTCTGCCTCATGCGAACTCTCTCGATTCCAAAAAAAACCCCGACCGTAACTGTTTGCGATGCATTCTATAATTTTCCTACTCAGATTTCCACCCCACTTCAACCTCCTCTCACATTGTTGTTTTAGCGTCACGCCATATCAAACATATTTTCCATAAAAAGAACTATCGGAATTTTTACCCACAGGGGATGTTGTATTCCTGGGATAAACCGATACATGCATATACCTCCTTTGTCGTGCTTGTACACAAATTAAATGGAATACGGATAATTTTGCATGCATAGTGGAGTTTTTTGAACAAAAAAAGCAACCGATCTCATCCTTAGTAGAAAAAAATTACAACCTGCGTTGTTCAAATCTCAGCAAATTGAACAGGACATCACTAATGAAAAACTATTCCGTATGTTGCAGTGGGTAAATCAAAAGCCTTTAGACCTGTAATATATTACATCAATGCGTCCAGTTTATTCAACTATTGAAATGGATTTTTATGCAAAATCTACGATAAAAACATATAGAACATTCCAGAACAAAGAGATCCTTCAATTAGTTATTCAATAGCCAGAGGCAATTGGAAATTAAGGAGAATCTCCTTAACAAAAGAGAACCACATCAGCCATTAAATATTATGAAATAAGAAATATTTTCCCGTTTATTAATTTATTTAAACGCTTTTTTATATCCTCATGAATTTATGGGCAAAATAATTCAACTTGGCATTTGCAGGTATAGGAAATCAGTAATAAAGATAATATAGAAAGAGTTAAAAAACTGATGTCTCCCGAATCCCAATCAAATCCTTTCTCAGGCTGTCACACTTTCTCTCTGCTCGCCATAGTTTGCAAAAAAATACTCATATCTTTCATTGATATTCTATTGATTTTGTATATTAAACATTCATATGGCCAGCCCCAAGCGTACTCAATTCCTAACTTGAGGGTAGGATAACTAAAGGTGACGAATTGCATACGGTTAATGTGGAGAGATTATGAGACGACGTAGCAATCGCAAGCAAGAAGGAATTCATGTACATATCAATTCGACAGGATTTCTCAAATTTTCGCTTTCATATGGCAACGCAGAGACGGTACGTGGGTGAAAATATATCCCATATGTACCCATTAACTTGTGACATCAATTTATAATGAACCGTGTGAGTAACCTCAGAGTCCACAGTGACTCATAGCCAGCTCTTCGATTATGTTTGCCAACAATCACTCTATGCAGTCGCATTTGGACAAACATTTGTATTGATTAGAACAAAGCACCTGTTTCTCATTTGAATTCGTTCAGGTCACGTTTCAAATACTTCCGTGGTTGTTTATAAATGCTCTTGGCGCCCTAACTCACTATATTATTATTTTTATCACTCTAGATCTAACTCAGCGAAATTTTGTTTATCCTTCTACCTTTTCATCTGCCCACTTTACTACCATTCAATGGTAATGTAGAAGGGAAGTTTCAGGAGGAGGACTGAAGTGGTAACATGTGTCAAAGTTTCTGCAAAGGTAGAAAGGATGCGTAAGCAATCGGTTGAGCGAGAAGATATGGTGCGGAGACACATTCGAGGGTAGACGCCTTAGTAGGGTGTTGAAAGGATTCCTCTGGAAACAATGGTATGAAGTACGTAAGGGGTGCGTTCGTGGAGTACGAAGAGACACGGAGGATTGAGAGAGATAAAGGAAAGGGTGAGGCGATGTTGGGAGGGAGAGACAAAGGAAGATGAAGGGTACCTCGACTTGCATGGAAGAGGGAAAGATAAGAGAAGAGGGTACATGTAAAGAATTGGTCGGAGGGATAGGAGGGGAGGGGGAGGGGCGATGTGAATAAAAACTCTCCTTGGAGAGAAGGTAGGGGTTCTTTGCTGGCTCGATCTAATCGGATGAAGATATCGGCGTTGGGTTCATATAATTGCGCGTCACATGCGGGACGTTTCCCACGGCAGTTTTCTCTGCGCTATACCTAGCTAGCTCACATGTGATGAGAAATATCCGAATTGATCTTGGAATCTGAAGCAATGTATCAAAAAAAAACAAGCTCTGAGAAGTGTGAAGTTAGTACTCAGATTACATTTATTACTCCTATCCTTATTGACCAAACTCACACTAAAAATAAAGGCTTGGTCTGAGAGTTGTTGCTCTTCACTGGACAACGCGTTACATACGTCAGTAACGCTGATGCTTGGTACCCAAAATCCCTGGTTAAAATCCCACCTCTGGCATGCCCTTTGCCTTTAAGGTACTAGCCTACGTTGTGCCATATTATGGGGTTGGCGGTGCGATATGTACCAATGATGTCCTGCAACTATCCGAAATAGAGGCGGATAAAATTCATGAGCATCCAGATTAAAGTAGGGAGACTATTTCAAATTTCCCTCTTTTACCATTTGATCTGGGGATTCTCAGATGAATGTCGTTTATATTTAGTATTTATTTACATACAATTATTATTAATGTACTCTGTGCAGAGGACTGATTGGTTAAATTTTCAGTGAATTATCTCCGGCACCAGGGTTCCAGTTGATGGCGAACAAGTACTCCTGCTACCACATAAAACCGATACTGTTTGACAGCTCTTTTCAGTACGTAGAGAAAAATTGCAGTTGTCCCATCATGTAGAAATGCAGGATTTGCTTGCCATGAAAAGCATATCAGACCTCAATGAAGGAGGCTGAGGGCAACGTGAGGAAGGGAAGATTGTCCCTCCAAACACCGGCTTAAAAGGGGTGGGAAGCAGCGAAATAATAAATGAGGGTTGAGATGTAGAAAAAAGGTATTTTAGGAGTTGCCTCTAATGTGATGCTGCTCAGCCCAACGCACACAAATGAGTTGTGAGGAGGTGGGAGCCGCCGGTTGAAGAAGAAAAGGGGGAGGCAGGAAAATACGCGATTAGCTTCGTTAGGAGATAGCAGAGGCTTTTCGGGGTAACATCCCACCATTCAGGAGACTTAATTTATATTGGCGAAGTGGTATTAGGGGTGAAGGGATCAGGTGGAGGAAAGGATTATGTCTAAGCCTTTAATATTTGCAGGACAGGACGCCTGGTCTGCCGTATACATCCATCTCCCCTCGCTATTTCTGAAGCTCTTTGGCTTTGCCCCTCGACGTATGTGATGCTAAACTATGCTGCAAAATCTTCCATTTGGTTACCTGCCAGCCACCAACCCGGGCTTTGAATAGTCATTTTTATGAGCACGACATTTGTTTTCATCGGGCATAACTCAGAAAGGATGCATTGAACGGTTAAGCATTACAAACGCTCTTATGACCAGTCTCGTAAAACACGTGTTTTAATGCTTCAACGTATAATTCATATCTGATTCCTGGCAAGTTTCAGTGGTACCCACTTGCCCAGTATAAATGTAGGCATCACAGTGCGTCGAGAAACACATTCACACTAAAAGGTAGAGGTCGTACTTCCTCTGGAACAATAACTAACAAGGAAATGCAATTCTCTGTAAAAAAGCACAATTAACCTCTAAAATAACATTTACAGTACGTATTTCTTCAGATTAACTGGTGCCATCATAATGAGTACATTGTTGAAGTGAATCAACATCCAAGATATATTAATTTTAACTATTTAAGGAACTTTGCACGAAGGTGAAAGCCATAATTAAAAAAAACTGGAATGATTTAGGTGACAAAATTACAGTGAAACTTCAAACGCTAATCTTCAACGGATTATACGCTATTTATCAAAAAGTGCACCAAACATTTAAGGCATAATATAAAGATGCGATGGTGTGCATTTTGATGGTTGAGCAATTTTAGGAAAATGAGATGGATTAGAATAACAAAAGAAGATAAAGAGTTTGAGAAAGGGATTGCTCTACAAAATCATGCTTTTTTCGTATATTTTCGCAGTTCATTTTTTGGTAAGTTTCTTTTGGATTTCTGCGATTAAACTAAACAAAAGAAAATTTAAAGTTTCGCTAAAAAGTTTAGTTTAATCGCAGAAATCCAAAAGAAACTTACCAATCTCATGCTTATTTTGCAGAATCTTAATGGGATTAATAGGAATTATTGATGAAAGAAGAGTGCATGTATGACAAAGTATCGTAATAGAACCACTGATATAGAAAAGGCGCGGCAAGATAGGTTTGTGCGGATGAAATGTACGTAACACAGCCTGATCACTAGAATTCCAAAAATATTGATTATTTCACCATGCCAGCCCTTAACACAAGACGCCAGTATGTATACTCATAAATAATTTACGTCAGTAATCTTCAATAGTAGTTTTAATTACTTTTAACAAAACGATCAACACACGAGAAAATACTCACCAAGTTACTTTGAAAGGGATGGCAAAATTTCGTAAATGTTATTGTTCATCTACATCTACAAAATACCCTGCAAACCACCTCAGGGGTGAGTATTCATCCCCTGCCACAGGCTCCCATAAACTTGCACTTGGTGGGTGAAGCCGATACTTTGTGAAAGTCCATTTGGAGAGGTAGGTAAAAGACCCGACACGGCTTTTCACTGTTTTTAAACACTTAAAAAAAGTACTTATTTACGAATAGTTTCGCTACACGATGATACAGACAATCTTTCCCTTGGCATTCTATATACCTATACGTCAGAAGTTGTGACGTATGGTGAGAGGGGGTTGATGTAGAGGAATGAGTGGCGGCGGAGGGGGGGAGGGGCGTGGGCCGAAATGGTTAGGTGAAGGTAGTGGCGTGAGCATCATGGTCGGTGGCACAGAAGGAGGGGTGGTAGGAACGTGACACCCAGTTCAGACTTCTATTGTATGTACCAACGTAGAAGCCCTATACGCATTCACATTATATGCGTAACACGGTGCCGCCCTTACCAGGAATCCCAACGAACAAGAAAAGAGCTACGGAACAATTTAAGAATTCCCACGTCCCTGGGGCGTTTTGAGGATTTCGAAATGGTTTATAAAGATAACGGTACTCCTCTTTGCTGATTCATCAAAGTAGCACCATCTGTTTCACTATTTGGATTATCGCCCTCCATAATTTCCGGTTCCCGCTCGCGACACTAGCGACTGACCACTGCTGAGTGGCAGCGTTAAGAACTTCTTCTGCTCCATTGGTAACCAACGCGTGTTCACACGGTGGTTAGCGACTACGATGGTACTAACCACGGGGGCTACGACAGTAGTGTGAACGGGGAATGAGCATTTCGAAGGTTATTTCATTTTGGGAGAAGTTGCGGGAGGTCTAGGAAGGGGAATGGTTGGGAAATAAGTGGTCATTGGTGACTTTTTCTATTATCTGCACACATAAGAGTATCTCTAATTGCTCCCAGATATCAAGCCTCCAGCCTTTCTTCTCTTGGTGATTCAGCTTGGGCTGGAAATTCGAAGCGTGCCCTTCTACAAAGAGGTGGGCGGCAAACTGTGACGCACACGCCGCTAAATACCTCTCCCCCTCCTCCTCCCACCCCACCTCCTCAAACCCCCTGTCTCCCCCTCACCCTACGCCACAACCTCTTGATGTATAAGACCAAGGGAAGGTTTGTCTGTATTACCTGATGATGCTATAGTGCAGCAAAACTAGTCGTGAAGGCTGTTTTAAAGTGGTTTTGAAAAGAGTGGAAAGCATAAGTCTATTACCTTCTTCTACCATAAATTTGTAACACTAAAATTGATGATATCAGGCCTGACATTGTGGAAATTATGGGTATCCATGTTGATAAGCGTTCCGAATGTTCCGCGAATGTTCCGCGTCGTGCCTGCGAAATAAAGTTTTGTGGAAATAACAAAGGTTGTTTTCTTTGTAACACTAATGGAATTGACAGTGGCAAGCTCCACTTCGTAGAAGTTCGTTATGTTAGTACTCGTTATTAATGAAAATACTTTTCTACAATATTTTTACATTTTATGACACGTTTCACCGATTTACGGCATCGTCAGGAACAGAAAGTTTGCAACTGACAAATAAACAAAATAAAAAAAGAAACTTTTTCGTACAAACTTTCTGCACCTGAGGATGGCATAAATCACTACAACGCGTCGTATAATATAAAAAAAATAGAGAAAAGTACTAACTATTTTCATTTATCTTGAGTAATAACTTAATAACACTAATTTATCAGCTATTGTAGGGGCATGGTTCTTTTATTTACGTATCTTACAAAATTAATAATGTAAAGTTAGGCGGGCGGCTGATAAATATAGGATAATTAACTGCTATCTCCGAAAATAAAAAAGGCATTCAAATACGCCTATTTTACGTGATTATTCTCCCTCGTATACTGAACTGGAACTTGCTCCAAATGCATACGTACGAACTGAAAATGAAGAACATAACCCTATCTCACGGGTAATTCTTCGCGCAAATCGTAAAAACTACTATTCTAAATTATGTTTACATCGGGAAAATTACGATACGAAATTTACGATAAATGCTCATTATCCCCAATCAGTTATTGTGCTCATAGGAAATTTCAACACTCACTATTTCTGAATATTTATAAGTAAAACCATTTGAAATTAATATAAAATCTAATGCGCCTGATCGTTGAACAAATTAACTCATGAAGTAAGGCCAAAGTAGCATTACCATCAATTGCATTTTAGCCTGAGTCGAAGCTGACCACAAATTATTCACGGAATTTGAAATGAAAAATTTAAAACGCCCACACATTAAAACATATTCACAGAAATGTTAAGATAATCCATCAAGCTATTTGGAAGCTATTTGGAAAAAAATTTTGTATACATGCATCGAGATAGAATGAGCTAAACACGTGATAATAGACTCGTCAATGCTTCCTGATAAATAGTAGGACATTTATAGGTCAAAGATATATAACAATACAGGGCTGGATTCAAGGTAAAAATAAATGAAATATAATTCTATGGCATATATATCCTCTGGTAAATGCTCGCAAAAATTGGCATTGCCATGGGTTCCATAACGTTTCCGTTCAATTTTAAACAGCTGCTATTCATTTACCGCGGCATGAGAAGAGCATTGCCATCATGCGCGAGTTGCTCGTGGCGTTTATATGTTTTGGCGTATTAAACAGGAACGGTTGATTTATCCAATCCTCCACTTTCAGGGGTCTTGTGCGCGTGTAGTGATGCAGAGGAAAAAGCGATCGGGAAAGTAAAACGCGGAGACCAATCCCTTGCGTAAAAGGTTTAGTAGCCAGAGAAATAAAAACCTTTTGCACGTATTTTAGCATTGCCAAGTAGGAAAGTGGAATTAAAGTGGATATTTTTTGAAGCCCAATGATACCTAAAGGAACTTTGGAAAGGACGTAAATATAAGAGAGAAAAATCTGCTGGAAGAATTACAAACAATCAAAAACTTTATTTTGCCAATGATAACTGTCGCTGTGGAAGTTCTTCTTCGCGTTTGAATTACACACAGGTCCCTGCGAGCGAGAAAATAGGAAGAAAGAGAAACAGGAAGAAGGAGGTAGTGAGCAAAGAAACAGCAAAAAGGCGTCAATAAGGTAACGTTACAATAGTGGGGAAACACCAACGCTGGCGGCATAAATAGCGCATTTTCAAGAATAAATGAAGACAGTAATTTTTTGTCGACCTCAGAAAACTTCGAGCAATTATAAAAAATATATTTTGAGGATATTTTAAGAAGCAATTCTTATATTGCTCATTTTTCTATTTTATGCATACCGTGAGTAAATAATACCGTTTTTAAAGTAGCTCTTCCTCATATGGAATGCACATACATGTCTACACTCAACAATTACTACACCACAACCACCAACACCAAAACCAAAGCAAAGAAAGAAAATTGGAAAAATTACAAACCCAAATGATCTCAGCGCGCAAACCTTATACTTTATAATTTTCTCTCTCATTCTCTCCTCCAACGCGTCCCACTAGCATCTAGATTTTAATGATTGGATATGATTGTAGGAAATTGACAATTGAGGTATTTTGCGCCATTAAGGGTTGGTTGATAGGCTGGTAAGGGAATGATCACTGGAGAAAATTGCCTCGGAAGGAGGAAGAGTGGAGACATCAGTCTCAATCAAATGACATTAAAGGGGCTACTTTAAAAATTCCGCATTACAGACAAGGAAGTTGACTCGAAGTGCTCCTCATAATGCACTCAATTAGGCATCAAAATTCCTTGAAATAAGTCACTACCTCAGCCCGGACTGGATTCAGAATAGAAATCCAGTAACCAGGCCACCAAAAGAACCCGATTGCCCAAGATTTTCATCTTTACCGGAAAGGACAGCTACTAATCTACCCTTGGAAAACCCGAATTTAAACGAGAAAATGACGTTATAATCGCCTTCTTTCATATGTCCCATTGGTATTTGAAAACATACTTTCCCCATGTTTCTTAAAGTGGCTAAAAGCGAGAAATAATAAATTCATAAGATTTTTTCCTCCACCTCTTTGCCATCACAAATTTTTGCTTCCGATGTACACTTATCCGTATGTACGGGTTAACTTCGGACGATATTTCCCGCCTCCAATGAATGCAAAAGATTAGAGCGGGTAGAAGAAGGAATAAGTGTGCATGTGGACGGGGTAAGAAAGAGAAATTACTCGACCTAGAAAAAATATCTTTGAATGAGTAATTACCTTTCGATCGCAATTGCATCGCTGGCGCAATTTTTGCTCTGAATGTTCTCTCCCCTCTTACACTCAGACCAAAATAAGTTCTCCATACAGACTCAGGAGAATGCAAAATGTGTGGGGTCATCTTATTTATTAGCCATGGTACTACAATAGGCGGCGGCATCGAAGATTTGCATCCTATTTGCCCACCAAGCCTTCAGAAAGCGGGTACTTGAATACCGTATTTCTCCGAATATAAGCCGCACTCGAATATAAGCCGCACCCCGTTTTTGGGGTCTCAAACAGGGAAAGGAATTTAATACGCCAATTTTAGCCACACCCTTTTTAGTGCATCCCGTACTACCTACAGTAACCCTTAGTTAGGCATTAACCTATAAGGCATTAGAATTTTATATCTGTTTTTACATTACCTATGTAACTGTGACACAATATTACCTATATTATCCTTTAATATATGAATAAATTGTGCACCAATTTGACCTTTTTCAGCGTTATTTCTTACTTTCCCCGTGGATTAAGCGACCTTAGCTGGCGTCCGCGTGAATCTGAATGGCTGGTTTGCTCAAATCGGCCATTTCTACGATTTTGTATGAAAGTTCTCTAATTTAAGCCGCACCTCGAATATAAGCCGCATCCCGATTTTGAGGCTCCAAAATCGGGAAAAAAGTACGGCTTATATACGGAGAAATACGGTAGTATGTTTTATGAGGTGCGGCCTCGGCACTTTAGGGCGGCTAGAACAAAGACACTATCACTGTATTCTTAAAAACTCTCGTTCAATTCTTATCCATTCCAATTAATACTAGACTCACCTACGAGTTCACTTAAATTAAAACTTCGACAGCACTGCACGTCTGTGATAAATGAGCTATATGTAATCAAGCATGATATATTGAGCATGAGGACACGGAGCATTTACACCATGAACCAATTTATTCCGAATAATGCTGTGATTATATTTTCAGATAAAATTATCGAGGGGTTCCCCTATCCCCTAAATTTATTTTCTCCTAAATCACTGGATACATGCATTGCCTTTTTTAAAAACGAAGTTCGTGAACAATGCGTCATTTGAAAATTCGCGTGAAATTTTCACTATTCAAAATAATATAGCTACTTTCTTATACATTTTCATAGGGAAATACATATAAATAGTCGTGAATGACAACTTTTATGTTTTCTTTTCCATTCTGGAAGTAAAAAGGGGAATAAGGAAGGAGCGACATAAAATATCATCCATTAGACCCAAGGGTCAAGAAAAGAATACATTTTACCCTACACTACTATGCAGCTTAAAGGTAAACAGAAATATTACAATTTCGAATTTACTATTTGATTGAAGAGATTTGAAGATTCTTGACGATTCTTGCAGATTCTTTGACGATATTATTGAACGCTTCAGGTGTATTAGGAACTTTTGTCAGATCTTCAATCTTTAACGTTTTGCAATGCATTTAGTGGCGTTAAGTGGTCAAAAACTTGTTTCTTATCGAAGCCATTCATTTATATGAACTGACTTAAGCGATATTAGATTTATATTATTATTTCCCGAACCAAAAGTTTCTGCACTGGTAGAAAGTTCAAAAAGCCTCTTCTGGTATGCATGAACCATCTCTTTGCAAATTAAAATAAAAAGGGAAGATTTACCACAATATTTTCAACAATACAAACTAGATTTTGTTTAAAAATTGGCTCTCATCCCTTTAAACAACATCCCATTGTTGATGTTTTTAAGATAAGAGGAACAAAAAACCATGGAAATATTTTTTAACGTTTTTTACGCATTCGTACGCTTTTACAACTTTACGCAACCTTTTAATCCGTCTCCATTCCTGATTTTAGTGGGGTACTTATGAATCACACTAAATCAAGGAGCCGCTCCAATAAAACCCTCCACTGCATCGTGGACATCGATGAGCGAGAGGAACCGAGATACGACACACATCAGCGTCAACACATTGGAGGGCGGTCACGAGTTTGAGCGCTGTTGACACATGGTTTTGTGTGCGCGCCAACATCAATCTCATCAGTCACGACGCGGCTTTTAATAACCAGGACGCGGGAGAGGCATTGTTTAATATGCGCAAATGCCTTCACACAAGATATTACCGACATGTCGAACGCTAATCTGAAAATTGGAAAATTTTAATACCCACTGTTATACGCAAAATGGCCGATGCTTCGTAAGAAAGATGACTGTCCTTGTTTATCGCTGCCCTTATAACTTTTGAGCCAATCTGATGGGTCGTGCGGGCTAAGTTTATTCCCGGGCATAAAACGAACTAACGGCAACTCTATAAAAGTATATATGCCGATATTTATCGACCGAGGTAGTTAGCTCAATGGAGTTACTTCAAAGTATAAAATTCAATGGATACAAAAATAGGAAATTAATGTGTATGCGTGTGAACAACACCACTGAAACAAACAATGCGGACATTCATAAATATTCAAAGAAACAAAAGTAATACATCAAGAAGTGAATTAAATAATATAACTTTCACGACAAAAATTCGTCTGGTATATGTCGCAAATATTTCATTGACCCTATGAATTTGCATGTTTTGTGACTTGTAATTACATTATTACACAAAGTATAGCCAGTTTACAACGTTTAAGGAAATAACTGTGATATTTTTTCATGTAAATTACATGTCAAAGTATTTATCTCAAAGGTAAATATTTAAAGTTAATTTAGTAACATCTCGCACCTTGTCCACAACAATAAGTTATATTTGACGCTCTTGTGCTGATATTTCTTATTTAATAATTCCTTTGCAATGAGAAATTTTTTTCCCAAAAAAATTACATAGAAAATCGGATATTTTCTTATGGTGTACATTTGTTTTTCCGGCAATAACCAACCGATGCAAAGGGGTTATGAAAAGAATACCTCAGTGGTGAAACTCATAATTAAAATATTGGTTGGATCGACCAAAATTTGAGCCAAAATCTCCGAATTATGACTCAATTTGAAATTGACACAGTAAATCGAGTAATGTAAAAATGAGCGGTTGATTGTAGGCCTGGGCGATAAATCGATATATCGTAAAATATCGCGATATTTTAATATATCGCCAATCCGATTTTGAGTTTTTACAATTGACGATATATCGTTGCTCGACAAATATCGTCTTATCGTTACCCGATATTTTATCGGGGCATGATAAGATATCGGGGCACGATAAATATCGCGATAAATATCGTGACCACGATAAATATCACGATAAAATATCATGATATCGCCTCCCGATAAAATATCACGATATCGCACCCCGATAAAATATCACGATAAATATTACGATAAAAGATCGTGATATTGCTCTCCTTGCTGAGTTTGATTCGGTATATTTAGATCAGTGGGCAATATATACCCTAATGTACCAGTTATTTTCAGTTCCTTCCAAAATTTGAACAAGACGTCACCTATAAACTATCGGACCACTGAAATTGAAAGAGAGAGAGAGAGAGAACTGCTGAGAATTTGAATTAGCAGATATCAGAAATGTAAGTTTTCAAACGTGCTTGCTCCAGCTTAAGCGAAGGCCAACCCAACGGCTGTCTTTTTCCGACACGATTAACCGGCGCAATATCACGATAATTCATCGGGCGCATTTGCGCAATATTTGAACGAGCGCAATATCACCATCTTTTATCGTGATATTTATCGTGAAAATATATCGTGATATTTTATCGGGGCGCGATATCGTGATATTTTATCGGGACGCGATATCATGATATTTTATCGCGATGTTTATCGTGATATTTATCGTGCCCCGATATCTTATCGTGCCCCGATATTTTATCGGGGCACAATAAGACGATATTTATCGTCGCGATATGAGTTATCGATATCGCCACCTGACGATATGCTAAAATTATCGCAGACCGATATTGAATTATCAATATCGCCCAGGCCTAGTTGATTGTATCTCGGTACCTTGATAAGTAGATGTAACTAGCATGATTTACCATAATCAGTAATCAGGGCATTAGTTACAGTGACCGGTGCCTCGAGCTCTAAAGCCATACGCATTGTTTGCCGCTGAAGCATAAGTGATACGCAATAGACATACGTAAAAAATAACATAACCACTCAATACGAATAATTCAAATAAATAAACACTATGGAAAAGAAATATTTCTCTCAAATTCCTCATACACATCGTGCTATTAAAGTATCTATCTATTCGTGCAACGATAACAAATTTGTACTTTAAATTTAGAAGTAAGCACCCATTATCGTGTGAGCTTCCATAGAAAGGGCTCCACACCAATTGGGCCGAGTACGGCAGTTATAAGATTCACTTCCATATGAAAATATTCAAAATTTCACGGAGAGAGCATTTAATTTATTCTGTGACATCCGTGACGTCGTCAGGGGATTTCTGAGTCATTGGGTACATTTAAATAAAAATGTCTACATACACATTTTACGATATAGAATACATCAGTAAAACTGCTCTCGATAAAAAAGTTATTGAAGCTGGAATGGCACGATATTCAACCTGAGCACTATATAGACGGGCCGAAGCTTTGCAAATGGGCTGAAAGGTCCCACTAATATAAATATTTTGCATATCAACAGGGCAGATATCCTTCAAAAGCTATATTCCAGAGAGAAGCACTTCTCTGAGTGAATTCTGATCCCAAAGGCCATAATCGTAAACTTCCGGAAACTACATGCAACTCAACATAGACTAACGTTGTACTTTCTGTAGAGTTTACCTAGAATATTTGCAGAAATAGAATGGTGTTGACGATACGGAGTTTTTATTGTAGAGAGATCAAAATCCGTCCCAAGCGGAATTCTTATGCTGATTTCCAAGTGCCCTGATTGCGGAACGCCTTTGAGCAATTTAGCGTCAAGAGAGGCCCTCTCTCTCTCTCTCCCACTTTCGTGTATCCCCTCATGCACAAACCAAGAGATGACATAGAAAGTAGGTCCAGGCGTTCAACATCCGTAAGAGTCCACCTCGGAGATTACGAACCGACTCTGTGCATGCCGTGGGGCCTCCACCCTCCCTCCAACGTGTCTCACATCCCTCGGCGCACTGCTACTGCACCTTCCCACACCACAACCATGCGGCGTGGCAATACTGAAGCTTCAAAATAGATTCAATGTGCATATTAAGCAGCATCAGGAACGCGATGTGTATCACGTGGAATTGGATGTGCGGAATGTGTATCTTCAAAATATTTAATGACATTGACTATGACACAACACCTATGATAAATGTTGCTATCAACTCAACTTCAGTAATAAGGAACAGAAAAATTTACGTATTACCAATTTAGGGCAGATCCGTGCTTGGATGCTCATTGAGGGAAGGGTCTCACATTGTGAAAACACTATTTCCATGATTGTTTGGCAAAATGAATGTGGATAAAATATGCCTAATTAAAATATTAATTTCTTTTTGCTCAGTGAGACTCAATGAGATGGTTGCCAGCTCGAAATATGTTTAGAATGAGTACAGTACATATGACTATATATTTCAATCTTAGATTGATAGGAAAAGACTTTCAAATTGTAGAACCCAAGAAAATAATACCGTTTAAGAACAGATCCTTCCTTATGCATGGTAATACTAAATATTTAGTGAATATTACGAGTTATAAACATTTATATCCCATGCATTCCTATTACGGTATGCATAAAAAACGTAATGGAATTATTTAATGCTACTAAGCATTAATACAGTAATGAAATGTTCTCATAAATTTCAAAAATTTATCTGAGACAATTTACGCGTAAAAAACAATATACTATGTCATTCGGGTTTAATTAACAAATTTATTCTTTTAATTTATTGAGTGTTGGTCAATTAAAGTTAATTATTTCACTGCCCTTGTTGATCATGCCATACCTAATCGCCGTAGTTTCAATTTTAATAAAACAAAAATTATAGATTATGAATAAAATTAACACAAGATTTTTTAAAGTAATGGTCCACATCATGAAATACCCAAATACATGCAATATGAGAACAGATATAGCTAAATGAAGCAGAATTTACAGAAGTCTTATACATTAAATCTAAAGGTATTATTTTTAATTTTGTATACGCTTTTTAATATTTGTTATTACCTATACGAAATGTGATACATGATTGTTCTTTTTTAATTGATGTTATTGTTATCTTTGCATTTATATTTAGCAATTTTCATGATATTTTCTAAATGGTTGGTGTAATCTGGTGTGTTTTCTTGTTGCCAAGAAACTGTTTATATTTACCCTTTAAATTGGAATGGTTGACATGATCTCTTTAACCATCTTGTTAGTGTAATTAAAATTTCACAGGTTTGTTGGTATTTGATAACATAGTGTGCCCAATGTAAAAAAAGCAGTGTAATTATTACCAAAGCTGTTATAAACATTGTTATTTTTATCTGTTTCTACCTGTTTATGTTGTCAATTTTGTTTTATGGTTGTTAGTTAGCCCTGAGGATGTCAATAAAGTTGCTGAATCGTTGGAAATGAAATAATGAACTTTAATTGACCAACAGTTAATAAATTAAAAAAGGAAATTATTTATACGGGGTCAATAAATACATTATATATTCACAAATGCATAGAAACAAAAAACACCTTCAAACAAACTTAAACAAAGGACCAAGTCGATATGTACCTTCATTTCCAAAATATTTATAAGCAATAGAGATGTTCTAGTACACTTAAGTTGTTAATTTGCTTAAAATACTTTAACTTCTTACTATTATTTCCATGGTCATAGCAATACTAAGGAAAATACTCAGATTATTAACTGAAAACTAATGTTGAATAACCGCAGTCTATTGGAAATAATTTCATGGGACTGTAATTGTAATGATGCTGCTTCTCTCTTCACTGTCATAAGTTTCCCCATTACGAATGTTTTTAGGTTAATTAAATATTTTTATAAAAATAAAACAAGGTATATTTAAATTAAATATGAAAGTGCTATTATTGCAAGTTTTTATGCTCTAAGAGATAAGGGAAATCGCTTTAAATTTCCTTTCAACTTCCTATCCGAATATCCGATCTGCAAATTTTTAACTCATATTTTGACCTCGTACGAAAAACGCTGTTAGCATTTCTTTCATTTTTTCCTGCCAAGGACGCGACCAATCAAGCGCTTAACGACATTTTGTGGATGACTTTTTCATTTGAGTAACCTTAACTTAATTTTTAACTGGGCGATTTCACAGGAAAGATTTTTTTCAGTTACGGACAGAGCTATTGAGGGGCTCCATGTTACTGAAAAAAAATCCATTTAGACTCTTTATTTGAAGAATTTAAATGTTAACTGTACAAACAAGTTTTTAAATGGTGAATGCAAACCTGATTTCACTCTAGCAATTTGTATAGATGATTTACACTTGTAAGCTGGATGTAAGGAATTTTTGGAATCGAATCCTGAAAGAGGCTGAAATCGTCAATTTAGGATATGTGCCATCATTATCAATCATCTATCCTCTTTCATCTGAGATGGGACATTTGGTTTTTACAAATTAATGATAAGCGTATAATAAAAATTTTCTTCCAATATAAGAATACATAGAGAGGGAAACTGTTCAATCGTTTCTAAGTACATTTTGCAAACTTTATCACATAAAATATTTCATTTTCCGACCTAAAATGCCACACTGTTCTGTTGTTCATCAAACTCAATGACTGTAGAAAGTTTGTCAATGAATCATGCTTGCTATTTTCAGGAAAATGTGCCGTAAACAAGTTTTTTGAATATTTTATGCTTGAATTCCACTTAATGTAATATCATCACAAGTAGCGATGAATCGTTAAGCTTTGAGAACGGACTTTATGCTTCAACAGGCCTCATACATACGATTATATATATATATATTAATTTAATAATTTCCTCCCAGGGATTCTAGCGGAAAGTTACGCGGCAGATGGTTTCACAAAAAAACATCATTGAATATCAGCAAAAGTATAAAAAATACCAGAAATTCCGAAGAAACAAAACAAATGTTTCAGCAGCATTAATTCAGAAAATGTTTTGATCACTCGCCTTAGGGAGCTGCGTCTTCCAAATTTTTATTTAACACTGGGCAAAAACGAGGAAAACATTTCACTCCATCCATACTTCAGTCAATATTTATATACTCACGATTAAAGTCGTGCGTTTACTGACTTAAAATCATTCTCTACTAGAAATCCGCGTGAATATTTTCTTCCTTGATTCCCACTAAGCAAATTTTAAAATTAAATGAAGGGAGAAAAACGTTTTACTTTTACCTCGAGTATTTTTAATTAATTTCACAGCAATATGTAGCCCCAAATCCACGATAAAGCATCAGAAGGTTCGTGAAATTGAGTGAATATGGTTAGAACGGCTAGAAGTTCCGACCACTCATAGCGTATGTCAAGTTTTAAAACTGAGAACGATTTAAACATGATGACAGCTTTAAAAAATTACGTTCCTCGAGACCAAGGAACTCCTTTGCTAATCAAAATCACACCGAAAAATTCCTCTCTGTACTCTCTTTATAAATTCACTGAGCCACGATCTTCCTCACCTCTCTTGCTTTAAACAGTAGCATATTTTTTCTCCTGGTCATACCTTGTCTCTTGGGAGACGTCGGGAGGCGACGGGAAATTTAAAGAAATATTAAGGAATAAATCGGGAGGGCATAAACACGCTCGCAACTTTCTCATGTTTAACGGTGTAGAGGAAATGAAATCAAAACAAAAAAGTACGATACAAAATAAAATTATTGACGTATCCCAGACAATTATTTTGATTTCTTTCCTTCTTTCCACTCCATCGATGAAAAGTTTCGTAGGAGCTGATGATCTAATGAACGGCGTTCAAGCAATTCGCAGTGGGCTGGATGGAGATTCGTTGCTTAGTAACGACGTGGGTGTATTTGTCGATTGACTCGGATTCTTAGAATAGGAGGAAAAAGTCTGTATTCTCGCCGGGGAAAGGAGGAAAATAAAAGACGACGGAGAAAGCCACTTCATGCGTGTGGGAAGAATGACGTGAAGGTGAGTTGAGGTGCGGGTCTCAAGGCGGCGCAAAAAGAGATATCATCCACCCATGGCTCTAATGGTCGAGCAGCTATTCTACCTCCCTCTTACTTCCTCTATCTCAAACTTGGATTTTTTTTCCTCTATCAATTCCCTTCCACACTTCCTTCTTTCCACAACCCGGAGGGAAGTTGAATCCTCCCAAGCGTCTCCTCCCGTCTATTCCCCGCTGGTTTAACCCGCAGCGGACGCTCATCCGGATTGTGTCCTCTCGGCTTTGAGAGTCTCGCATCCTGTCACACAGGCAACCTTCTGACAAAAGTGTTTTGAAACAAATAGTTTGAGTTTCTTATGATGTTGAAGAGTAAAAAAGTCAAGTGCGCATATCCAATATTAAGACATCGTCCTTATTCCCCGCATCCGACCGAAGAGGAAAGGAGCCCGGGGATAAAACATGAAACAAACAATAGAATTAGACTCATGGATCATTCAAGATATTTCAGCCAGGAACAGGTTTATCTGGCGTAAAAACATGTAGAGAACTACCAGCCATTTCGTCAATTTTTGAAAAATTATGGAAATACCATTTGGGCATGTTTTATAAAGCTGGAAGTTATCTATGAAATACGGCTCAGGTAATATGACTCCCGATATCATCTACGGATTGGAATTGCCGTATCCAATGCACCCTTGTCATCAGTGTGGAGCCTCCTACCAACAACCGCAATGATCAAGACATCAAACCGTTTAACTATCAAACAGTGGTCTCTCAATCAAGAGTTGGCGTTTCTTCGCGGTGATACAATTATAACTTTCCACAATACATCAAAATACTGGGCTAAAAAGTCTTTCATAATTTATTCATCATGATGATAATTTAATTACCTGCATGATTTTTACTTTGAGTGGTACAAGTGCCATCATAAAGATAATCGGTGATATTAAAAACTTCTATTACCAAGATATTTGTTACTTAATACGCGTTGCCATTACCCATGGATGAGACATAGACATTAGATTCACGCGCGAACTAATAATTTTAAGGATTTCGAACTCCACAGAAATGGAATATGTAACCATTGAGGTCAAAGAAGAAGAAGACTCATGAATTCATCATAATAAATAAATAAATCAAACAAAACAATTTTTTTCAATTAAAGTGCATTCACATTTAATATAATTATGATTTGGAAAAAAATCTAAGCCCTGGAATTACAATTATATTCAATTAGTCAAGAGTTCTAATTATTACTCAATTTTAATATCCATAGAATTTTACTGCCATAGTTCCCAAGCAACACATATAAATAGGGCTACGTTAAAAATGCACAATTCCAGAAGGAAAAAAAATATAGATTTTAGTTACTGCAAGCGTCCCATTTTTAACCGTAAAAATAAGTAGTAGTGAATATACCACTTATTTTGCATTACAAAAAACAGCTTTCAAGTCCATTATTTCGAATAACACTGTTAGTTAAGAAACGGTTCCTAGCAAAATGATGAACTACCCACATCCGTATACAGCCTATATGTAAATCTTTCCTCCTTTTTCTAAGAAAAACAGTTGTGTATTCCTCATCCGGTTCTTATAGGCAGGTCGAGAACATTACAGTTTTAAAAATACACTTACCACTAAAACGTTTTTTTTAAATTTGACAAGTGGTCTTTAAACTTGGTCTTTAGGTTTTTAAAATCTGCAAATGAAAAGCAAGGGGGAAAGATTTTGGAAAATTTCACATTTTTAGAGGCTTTCGCGGATTTTGCCCACTGTTACTTGGTAAAATGATAGAAGGCATTCAACATTACACCTATGAAAATTCCTGCGCATAAATTACTGCGCCAACATATAGATATATGGCATGGAAAGTAACTCATGAGGGTCCACGTAATTGCTATGAAAAACCATCGTCGACACAACTCTTGAGAGTAGTTGCGCGAGTAAATGAAAACATTGGCTCTTATAACATGGTATTTCTACGGCCAAAATTAAGAGAAGGAAACTAGACATGCAGTCAATGCAGAATCCTCTCAGGAACTTTCCTTGGAATGAAAAACTTCATTCATGATATGGAGGCTTTGAAAATTAAAATTTGATCACTTTTTTTTCAACACAAAATATTACCTCTGAAAGGGAATGAAGCACCATTCTTGACCGAAAGATTAGAGAAGTTCTTATATGGGGGGTGCATAAATCACTCATTCTATAATTCTACTTTGAAGAAGAGTTGCAATAGTTAGGTGTTATCGCAGGTTACTAGTGAGATGACAAGAGAAGAGAATTACAAGTAAGTTTCTAGAGACCAATTCCCAGACGGAAAATTCGTATGAAGTTACTAATGTAACTCGTGTATGAATAATGAAACAATAATTTAATATAAAGCAAAGTTACAGTGACTGCTTACCTACTCAGTTTAATTTAAAGTTTTAAGATGAATCCTCATAACTATACTTTACTCTAACTAAACTATACCCACAATTATTTCCGTTTTTCCGCATATTTACTTTTAAAGTCTTACAAAATAAGTGGGTTAAATTTACTCTAGCATAATAATTGAAAAATATTATATTGATAAATTAAATTTCTAAATAACATATTATACTATCAGCATGAGTAACAGAATAAAATAAAAAAATACATTTTTATGCTTCTTAAACAGAAAAAAATAAGAAATTGGAGTGTTTTCCCTCTGATTTAAATTTATACATAGCTTGTCATTGAATCTCTACAGCAAAACAGTATTTACATTAATCAATAATTCCAAAAATAGGGAAGAAATGAGTATAATTTAATGCAATAATTGAACAAGACACACGAACCTGCTAATCACCATAGAATAAAATTTGAATAGTTTCAATTTTACTATAAAATCAATAATGTATCCCTATAATGCTTTTTGTAGACAACTGTGTCACTTAAGACTATGCTACATAGTTAAGGCCTATTGTTTTCATTACTTAAGTTACTACACACTACTTGCATGACTCTGAAGGCTAAAATCACAAAGAGATGTGAGGTGTCACTGTGAGTACATTTTAAGAATTCTACTATCTTTAGACGTGTTGCATAAAAATGGTCTTTTATTATAATTTTAAATCGTTTAAATATTTAAAAAAATACTACAAGTAGTCCGTCAGTATAACACCATTGATGGAGATTGAAACAAAAAACTCTTGTCATTATTGATTTAGTTCAACGTGCTAATGGGTTTTTGCTTAACTCCAACTCTTAATGATTTTCTAATCAATTCTATAAGATCAATCGATGCCTATGGATCTTATGGTGACAAAAACAAGAGTTTTGCGCAAGGCCCGACAGAAAATTAACCCCAAGGGTTTTATAGATTTAATTAGCCTCTGCAGATACCACACAAGACCTTGCCAAGCGGGTGACACCGGGTGGCTGAATAAAGGTATAAATAATAAAGAATAAGACTCTATGTTTGCTCTTTCTCACAGAACCTGCGCTGAAATAGAGAACACTAGTAGGTGAATGTAGCGGAATGAAGTTAGGCATCCTTAGAGTAGTTTGATCATCGGTATTAGAACATACCAACTCCAAGGCAATCTAATAATCCTAATTAATTGGCAGGCAGAAGAGCACTATTAGGCCCCCAACTTTCCTTACACATCTGAATTTCAAGTGGATGATACTACCGCATTTACCTAGGAGTGTCAATCCGCACTACTTCATTTCGTAGCTGTAATGGCGTTGGTGCTTGGTGCTGAGTCTCCCATTCGGGAGGACACTCCAACGTAAACCCACACACTAATTGCGAGCGTTGCTTGTATTGAGAACACACCAGGAAGTTGAGAGAAAGGTGAGGGAGGGAGTGTGTAGTGGTAAGTTGCTGCCAGGTACGTGATAAACCACCATGGGTAAGGAAGAAAAGGGGAAAGAATGACGGAGAGGGGAGCTCAACCGTGAACAATGTCTTTGAGTGGTGCAAAAGAGGGAGAAGGGAATTAGAGCGGATAGGGAAAGGATGTGGTGGAAAATTGAGTAAGATACGACATGCGGGAAGGGAAGGAGATCAGGTACGACCGCGTACATTGAGACTCTAAAAATGCTTGCTCCTGGTATGAAAGTTATCAATTTATTATAGGAACATGGCTATATTGTCGTGCCCTGGTTTGTTTTAAGCATGCTGAGAGCGTTAGAATTTTAAAACATACATCAGAATGGTGGATTAGTGTACCTTTGGAATATGATTCCTAAATTGGACCATAGCCATCCTGACTACGACCAATGCGAGAAACTTAGAAAAATATTTTTTAAACTTAAAACATACTCAGCTCTATAGAGTTCAAGAGGGGTTCATAATTTTTCGATTCCTAAAAAATAAGTTTGGTTTAATGTGAGGCCTTTCCTTCAATAATTTTTCTGCATAGAAAAAAGCAGTAGGGTTAGAGAAATAGTATATTAGTTTATCTGAGGACGCAATCCATCGAGCACTGAGGATAACAGCATGTTGGAAGGTAGAAGTGGAGGAGGAAGAGGAAGGCAGAGACCCTTCACCAATTACTAATTGGATACGGTCGTCATTGATGAGATTAGTGGTTGGCGAGGAAGGAGGGCATATACAGTTGAGGAGGGTTTTAAAGTCGCTGGCTTTGTTGTCTCAATAGTTTTCAAGAGAAAGGGAGGATGATCGATAGCTCAGCTGTTTAATTATGGGGCGGAGATCGATTAGAAAATGCTTCGTCGACCATCTTCACCTCACGATTACGCACGGCAATCTAGATGCGAAAATAATCTCCTCTGGTAAGAGATTATTTTTTATTTTGTTCCCCCTACTGATGGTATGCGTGGAATTAAAAAACTAAAAAAATTTAAATCAACCTTAAACAAAGGCCATACAAAAGAGGACACTTTTGGTAATTTACGATAGGGCAATGAGATGCTGTGGAAAGCCTTACGCATCTCTTGGGGACAACATCGCGGGAAAACATCACGTCCTAAAAATCAAGCAAACGCAATGAATTTTTGGTCTGCCTAACGGAGGAAGTACAAGAGGACTTTATGGTGTTTTATAAACAACGAAAAGCAAAAATACTGAATAAATTGAAAAAGCTAAAGAGAAAAATACACCCCGATATGCATAATATCTTTTTACTGGACGCAAATTCTTGAACTTAAAACTAAATCACTAAGGAAACTGTTTTATTCAAAGTATTAAACGTCAAGAACCAGCTTATTATATGCTTTTAAACTGTGGATTTTGTTATTTGTGGTAATTCATACATTTACCATTGGCAAGTTGGTGAAATTTAATCATGATTTGGACCTAAAGAGTTTTAGAATTCGACTAATACAGATTGTATTGAAGTAAATAAAAAAGAAAAAAATTACTGGCTATAAAAATATGCAAACTTGCATTCATAACATGCAGGCAATGTGGATCACAAATCGGCTCATTTACTCCAGATCAAGGATTAAGCATTTGCAATTCAACGAGCATGAAAAATAACTCCACACCAATTTTATTTATCACAAAATTACATTGAAAAAGTCATATTGGCAGCTGATCAACAACATATTTTTGTTTGTAATATGAAGTTCTCAATATACACAGTCTGATTATAACAAAAACTTCATACCTCTTATTGACTAAATATTTTGTTGACATAAAAATGGATCAATGATCCCTCCCTATGAATTCTATTTCGGACTCCTTATCACCTCAGTATGGTTCCAACAAGCTGTATTGATGCCAAATAAATAAACTGGTGGTGGTAATTTCAGGCATGGTAGCGTTTCTCAACGACGCTTGACAAATAAGCTATTAGAAATGGGATATCATAGATAGTTGGATAAATGACATGATTGAATTCTAGGCCTTAAAATGTTTGAGGAAGTGTTATATTATGAATGCTTTTGTATAATGTAGAGGTGACTTAAAATTAATGTATATTTCTATTAATCTCTCGCGACTTAGACACGTTCAGGTTGAAGGTCGAATATCGGTTTACAACATCAAGAATATCCTAAAAAACGTAGCAAAATAGTCAACCGAGTAGTCCAACGAATAATGAAACAGAAAGCGATATTGTATCTCTCGGGAATGCTCTTTTGCTGGAATATTCCTCATTTTTGATCTCGCTCTGGGCGGAGTATTTTTCGGGGCTGGGAACATCACTGGCGAACAGGGATTCAGAGCCGCCTCTTTCCCGTCATCCTGACACGCGTTCACCGGAGAGAAAAGACGCGGGTTTCCTTCGTTTCGACTTTAGTTGACGCATAAAAGGTGCTCAGGGCTTGCCTTATTTAGAGTTACTTAAATAATTGCTGCTGCGAGGAAGTTACACAGAGAATGGCTCCACGTTTGATGAACTAACCTTCATGTACAAGAAGCACCTACTGCCTCAAGGTGCAATCCGTGAAATGTATTTTTTTGGGAAAACCCAAAAATAGAACAACAACACGTAAAATTACTCATTAATAAAATACTTTAAGAACGTAAATCTATTGTGAGTAACTTAACCACTCATGCCATTTCTAACAAGTCACAGAATAGAACTTCCACAGGGTTTTAAAACTTTACTTTCTCCTACACAAGGGATAATAAATATTCTTTCACTGGGAAACAATAAAAATATGACTAAAAACGCTCCAAATAAAAAGAGAACAAGGATTATACTTTTACCAGTTATGAAAACAGGGCAATTCATATTTCACAACTGAGCGTCTACACTACCAGAGACTTATTCATCACTGCAACCCACTCACCCAGCACTTTGTCATCATACTGCTTCCACATAGCTTCGCGGGGGCGGGTGGAAAGTGGGAAAGAAGTAAATTAATAGAACCCCTCTGCTGGAATACCCGGCTTCCAAGAAAGTAAGGGATATGAGCGATGAAGGGTGCAAACGGAAAAGGGTGTGCAAACCCTAGCCTTTTTATGGTCCACTTCCGCGGCTGCCGGAAGTGGTGTAATGCCAGCACATTTCTCCCAGGGACATGGCGTAAGGGGTTTGAAAGGAGTATAGGGGAGAATTTAGAGGAGGTAGAGGGGAGAGATGGGAGAGGAATCAAGTTTATGAGAGAGGAAGAGGTTGGAGAGAAAGGAGGGAGGGACGGAGGCAGGGAATAAAGGAAATTCGAGGGAGCCAAGTGGAAAAGAAGCTCATGAAAATAATGAGAGAGAAAAGAGTTGGCACAAGAAACTGAGAGTAATTGATGGAAACGTAATGGGGACAGATGACGGTTGAATAGAGAGATTAAGGGGAAAGTACTGTACACATGAAGAATGAATCTTATTCGCCGGAAATGCTCTAGATCTACTTCATACGCATGAAAGTATATTTTTGGTGAGGCGGCTTATTGATTTCCCTATCGTAGGGTCTGGGTTGGAATTCCAAAAGATATGGACATTTCTTAGCAAAATAACAAACCATAGCCACATGGAGAGCACTTCATGTGTATGTGGAGTGCACCGGATTCTCCCATATAATCCATTTTTACCTCACTTTACTCTTTAGTATAAATTTAATTTAAAGAATGGGTATTCTTCGTGGTAACTAACATATCAAGGATTAAGTTGGTAAATTTCCTAGTCATAGGGCATGGTTTTGCTACCTGGCAGCGGTGGAATGCCGATCCCTACGTGGGTACTTTGAGAGGAGCACATCAGGTTTAGTACTCCGTCCGTCGGATGGGATATTATACTGACGTCTCATCGGCGTCTTTCATTTATATTAGCTAAATAAGAATGCCGTGTTTCTCCACACCATCCCCCTTGATTTCTCAAGTAGTCCTTTCCTTACCTTCCTGCCGTTGCGTTCTTAATTAAGCATACGATCTATGATGTAACTCACCTTCTTAAATAATCAAACAACCGGGAAAAATAAGATAGGTGGACGGATATATATTATAGGTGACGGATAATATAAATGCAAGGGATCCAAGAGAACATAAATTACAGTTTCAGGTTTAACTTTGTGGAAACGCGACAAATGAAATAATTTCTCGCTTTGTACATTCTACACTTTTTTATTTTTACTGACTATGGTTTCGATATGATATGTCATTTTCAACGTATAGTTTGAATCTCTTATAGTTTGAACATACATGGACACTGAAATAAGAGATATGAACCTTGAAAATGACATATCATGTCGAAACCATAGTCAGTAAAAATAAAAAAGTTTGGAATGTAGAAAGCGATATTTTTTTTTCATGGATCCAAGAGAACTCTTTCGATGGGAACTGAAGGTGAGTTCAACTTATAAACGCAATGCGTGTGGTAGCTCTCTGGTTGGTGGGTTTTTTTATTGTCCTAGGATTAATTAATATTGGTCCCAATTAAAAAAATGCACAGGAAGCTTCCTCGGTATTAACTTAATTTTTTTCATCGCGACAAAAAGCTTCTGCCATGGATTAAGCATCCACACGGAGTATATTATGGCTATTCACATTCATCAGGGTGTCCAGTGGAGTGATAAAACTAAATATTCATTACGTGAACCAATATCTACGAATCAGTGTCAAACTGTGATGACAGTTTTGCCTTTAGACAACGAATTTTACTTTGGCCCTAATTAATTGCATTTTAAATTCAATTTCCAGCCGACACTTTCAAAGGAACATTCTTGAATATTCATACCATTAATTAAAAGCATCAGGGATTAATACTTTTGAGATATTTTGAAGTTTACTCCTCCGGAAATGATTTGCAAATAATTGAGGTTCATTTTCACATTGTTCGTATATTAGTTACCCATTGCAAAGAATATGATAGCCAGTCATTTGTAGCCCTGAAAGATAAAACATCCTCAATAGTGTTAGATCAATGTTGAGCCGATAGTATTCCGTGTCTGATACGAATTTGGTTATTTACAATGTTAAAAATTCAGTATAGTGAACATTAGGTAAATAAACAAAATTAAACGATAGTGAAAATTCAAGGAAGACGAACATCGCAATGATTTTTCCGCATTTTATATTGTTTTACTTCATAAATTTCATATCATACCAGTATTATACGGAATTATTTCCCACAGTCACAATTTAATGTAGTTGAATCATTTCTCATATCTGAAATGGATTTTTATGACATTATTGGTCGAATTTATTGGATTTATGTGAGTAAAAAAAAACAAATTATCTGTCTATCATAAGATCATTCCAAAATTATCTCCACTTAAGTTCGTATATATGCTGATTTTTTCATTCGACATATGGACTTAATTCATTTTCTTAATATTCGCTCTGCAATCTGCCCCTCTCCTTATTCTCATTTCTATATTTTCTCACGCATGCGCACACCCATATTAAAGTCAGAGTTAACCAGAAATGTTAATCTTATATACCTACGTAACAGTTTGGCGTAATGCATTTCGTGCTCTTTGAACCGGCTAACCTCTTCCGTTTTGTTAGTTCCTCCTAACCTAAATAGACTTAAATACGTGACAAAAAATTTTCAACATAAAACGTCAGACAAAATTACTTATACTTTACTTACGTCTTTTCTTTCAACATCAAATACTTGTTTTCCATAATATTTTCCAATTAAATGGCAACAGATTAAATGCCCTAACGGCGCGGGTTCTAACTTTACCAAGAAGCGAGTAACCACCCACGGGATTGGCTTGAATATTTCACCCTCTATAAGCAGTGTAAGTTTTTGGCAATGTAGATATCTCAAAAGATTTTGGGTACAGAAAATTAATTTCAAGTAATTATAAAGTGCTTCATTTATTTCAATGGACTCCTCAATCTTTTATGTATAGCATTATTCATCCTCATTGCTTCTTTATCTTGATTCATCACCTGAGGCTTTTACACACATGCCGAATTCTTGTGTAGATGGAAAGCAAAGTCTGGCATAAAACACATCAAAGATCCTGGATACCTATTAAGAATTGAGCCTAAAAATGGTACGGAAAATTTTGAATTCATAAAAGCGGTTGAATTTTATTACGAGGCCTCAATTTTAAGGGCAATATTCTGAGGCGGTCAACGACATAAACTCGACGGCTCTTTGGATATTACTTCGTTCTCCAGGTTCTTTCAAATTCCTACACATTATACCTATAAAACACTTAGTTCCATAAAAAACTTCGCCTCCCTCTTTTGCTTCATTTAAATCGGCCGCAAGCCATAAATAAACGAATTCACATGCGTCCATATTCATCAGCATAAGAGAGAAACAGGGTGTGAAATCGGTATACAGGGAGCAGACTCACGATGGGTTAAAAAGCGTATTCACTCCCCTTTAAATACTATGCGATGTCATGCTATACTTACAATGCAATGTGATTATATGTGGTACACTGCTATGCATGCGATCTAATACAATGAATCCTGTATTTTATGTTGCAAAATTTATATTGCAATCATGTACTGAAATTATGTGGGATTTTGCTAATATTAATGAGGAGATTGATGGTTGCTTTTTCTCTAATTTTTCTCTACGTGACCGGGGAATTTCCGGCATTGTCTTGCATCCTCCCCGGGAACTCACCACGATCATGGAGGGAAGGGTATGAGAGGGCGGTAGACGGGGTGCTCTTTACATTTAAAGGGATGGGAATGTCAGGATGAGAGCGGGAGTTGCGAATTCACGATACTTAGCCTGGAACACATTGTGGGGTGGTTGAGGGGCCTTTTCTCTCAGCGTGGGAGGGATTGCGAATGAAAGCAGAGAATATTTAAGTGGCACCTTCAGTCCATTAAAGGGAGCGGAATCGGTAATGAAACGGAATGGTGATAATTGGCCGCTTTTTAGTTCTAGGAGGGGTGAATGGAAGACGTCTAAGGCACCTTTGAAACCTTAAAGTCGGTGCCCACAGAAATTTTAACCCATTACTCTTATTGAGGGGGATGGGAGGAACAAGGAAAAAAGGGAAATGACGCCGGACCACAAATTACAGTGGCCGGGAACACTCACAAAACTTGGAATTTGATGACTCAATGCGGGGTCAGACAAAACCAATTAACTGGAGTGCCTTCCTGACGCCTTTGAGCCAGAAGGAAGAACCTCTACGGTCGTCGGAAGTTGGTGACCCGATACTAGGAACGACGGCTCGCTGACCCTTCCGAGTTCAAGAGCTCGAGCCACCTCAAGGCATAGTATGGTGGATGGTGATTGCTTGAATCATCAGCCTCCAGCCATGTTCTAAGCACACCGATCTTGGCCGAAAAACGGTAAACTCACCTTTACGAGCCAAGGAGGGGTGAGCAAAAACAGGGAATATTTGGCTCTGGAAACTCACCCCCTTCATCCATCGCCTACCATTCAGCCATCGATCGAAAATAAGTGATTACTGTCAATTGATAACCACTGAACAGCTACCATTTAGCAATAAACCTTGTACAGGTAAACCGCAAAGAAAAATACAGCCTGTAACATTGGCGAATCAGTTTTTCTAATTTAGTTCATATTTATGCGATCTACTAGAGCTTAATGATCGTCCTAAGAGGTAATACATGATCAAAGAGCATCATTATCTATTATAATCCGGAAACGTAATAAATCAAATAAAAAGAACAGAAAATATTTAATGCGGCATAAAGAACTGACTTTAATGACCCTTTTTCTGGTTTTTGTCCACTTGTCTTGTCACTAATAAAAGTCCTAAAAGAAAAAATCCTAAACTATCACATATAATAGCGCCCTACCTCTAAATAATTTGTGAACGGTCACAATTTAAACAAATAAACAGCATGTATAAATTACTCTTATCAAATAAATTCTCAGCGGAAGGAACAACGCAAAACTCAAATTTCTTCCTATAAGATTCTTTGGCATTTATGTTTCCTCACAGTGCTTTTATAGCGCCATTCCCACTAACTATTAGAAGAAACAATTACAAATATTGAAAAGGTTGCGACGAATGACATAAGATAAGTTATACAATCGTTGACCTGTTGCTTCCAGATAATACAGATTACGTATGCTCCAGCCATTTTATCATTGAGAACATTGGACCAGATCGGTATGGAGAATGAACGCAATACGGTGGAAAAAAAGGTGAGTTGAACGTGACACCAAACTGTGTTGTCCAGGTCTGGGATACGTGTTACAAAGATTATGAGCATACAAAATATCAGTATGATGCTAGCAGTGTTGAATGCATATTGCCAAACCGTATAGTTCCACATTAATGGTTACAATAGTACCACATGTAATTTTTCTGATTGCCTCATCCCAGTTCTTCCCCTTCAATTTTTCTCTATTTCTCTCTCCTTTCAAAAATGATTCAAGGACGCATTGATAATCCTCTCCTTCCATTTTTTGTTTTAGCATACCTTCATGATTGTATACTCAAGTTATGCACAGCCAAAAGCAATTAACTCGAGTGCCTTATTCACGCTTTTGAGCTCGAAACCAGAGCCTCTTTGGTCGTCGAAAGGCGGTGATCCGATTCAGGTGCTCCCCATACCCAAGGAGCAACAGATCACTGCAACCCAATCCGCGTTCAAGCGTCTGCGCTACATCAAGGTTGAGGGGTTGTGAGCGCGAGAATCATCAGCGTCCAATAGTGTGCTAAGCACAACGGTATTGCCGGAAAAACGGTGGATTCACCTTTTGCAGATACCTCTGCTGTGCTGTAGCAAAATAATTCGAATAATTGGGATTCAATATGGGGATGTGAGCAACCTATGGATACGCAGAACGAAAAATGTAGTGCACCGATGCTCTAGGGGATATAAATTTCACCGCTCGGAACCCCATCCACAATTGAGGCACGGTGAACACCAAGTCCGGCAGCAAGCGTCTCTTACCCGGTGTCGAACGAGCCACCGTGTCCGGACTGACTTTATAAATCTGCGCTCCCCCCAGATGATCGAGCACGGGACCCTTTCAAAATGAGAGCGGAAGACCTGGGAAGCACAACCCCTCCTTGGGGCGAACACTAACCATCTCGTCGTCGCGCGAACAACATGAGCCTCTCTTCGTTGTCTTCACTGTCCCTCCCTCCCAATTGATTCAGATTCATCCAATCGACCTCGATTGGAAGGCTCCTAAATCCCCAATTCCCCTCTTTCTCTTAATCCCTTATCCACCCCTTGCCTTGCCCCCTCTTTGCCCGCCCTTTCATCTTCCACCCAACATTCCGGGCCCTCCGTTCTCTCAACTCAATCACCGTCACCGATGACGACGCTTCTTGGGCCTTGGACCGACCGACCGCGGCGATCGCAATTTCGATTTTTTTTGGGGGATTGCTTGCATTCACCGGGCAAAGAAAAGAAAAAGAGCGGCAGAAAGAAGAGCATTAAGAATTTGTGATATTCGATATACCGAATAAAAGTAAAACTAATTCAGTAATCATGCATGACGGGATATCTCGTTCGTCCAGTGGTATCCCTGCAAAACAATACCAAAACATGCCATGCATCGTGTTAATCTACGCATCCTACCATCCTTTTAGTGCTACGAGTTGACACATCGGTTTTATTTTCCAATGCGCAAGTGCTGAGGTCAGACGTATGCGGTCAGTCAGATAAAATTAATAAAACCTTTAATCGTAATCATCCTTTTAATTTTTTAATGTAATGAAGAATACTATATAATGAATAACAATTAATAAAAAGTATTAGAAAGAAAATTTAAAGTATAAGAGTGAAAATTCAAATCATTGGGCACCAAAAATATTGCCATTAAATGGTGTGTTACAATTAATGTTCAAGTATTCCCCCACATTCCTCCAAAGTTACGATGAAGAATGATGGTTGTCCGTTGTGAAGATGTCATAAGAAAAGCTGAACGAGGAGTACTTCCATCGTACTTAAAACTTAAGCATTAATTCACAGTGTTTATCAAATGTGATATATTAAAAATTACTCAAAACATTGTAATTTAATGTCACTTTTATTACCACAATTATCACTTTCATATTCCACACTGATTTTATTTAACATAACTGGATTCGTAACATTGTTATCTTCATGTAACTGCGAAAGATACAACACAGTCGTGAAACAAGTTACGTTAAATAAAAACGGTGGGCAATTTCTTAGCGATATTTATTATTGTTGCATAACTATAAAATTTATAATATAAAGCCTAAGACAGAGACATAGAGATCTGTTTATGGTTAATTTGCTTAAAAACCATTAATGATACTTTCTTTTACACTTCATTCTTTCAGTTGAATGCTCTATAGTTCTCCTTCGTAGTGATAAAATAAAAAACAATTCCATATAGCTTAGCTATGAATATTATTTTATGACAGGAACGTGACTTATTTCCGTACTAATGCTTTGTTTTCTCTTATATTCATTTAACTTCATGTTTCTTCCTTTACCTCTCGCTGTTTATTCCACTTCTTGTAAATGGCCCCTCAGATGAACTTTTCGTTCTTCCTTGGCGTCAAAAACTATCTTCTAAAAAGTTCCTTTTACCGCCAAAAATAAGATAAAGGATATCAGCGTGTGATGGTTACACTCACAATCTCTTTTTACAATGTGTTTTGTAGTCGCCTTTCTTTGGGGAAAATTTATGGCGATTTCATTTTTCTTGGTGGTACAAAATTTGAAAAAAATCCGCAAAATAATTAAAGTTGAGCAGAAAAAAAATAAAAATTGCAAAATACTTTAGAATTAGTAAAAGAACGGTGGATCATAGACTCGGGGAAGATAGTAAGGAGGGAACTCAATTTGAAAGAGGTCCATAAAAAACAGCACAACATGAGCAAAAATGCGGAAATGGGTTGCAAACCTGAGAAGCGCAGCAATATACAGTGGTCATTACCTTTGATCATGATTAAATACCGTAGTTAGAGAGCGAAAACCAACCGTGGAAATTGGAGAATTAATGTGACCAATCCAATTTTACTAATGAAAGACTAGTCTAACATATTTAATGATGATGACCTTTAATGTCAGATAAGTTTTTTAAATTAAATGTTTACTTAAATTGAAGTTTATATGAAATGCCATGTGTTTGAGTTATGTTACTGGAAAAAGTTAGTTTACAGAAGAATATATCTCCCATGGTTATTCCTCCAACCGGTACTCGGGTTGACATTTTAAGATTAATTTTTATGCCAACATGTGGACCAATGATTAAATAGATAGGGAGAGGTGAATATGTGAAGTTTGCAGGGCATTGATATCTTTTTAAAAGGAAAAAGTGGCTCTGTAAATTGTAAGCAAGTAGCAGTATTAGTTATTGAAAAAAAGAATGAAATCGATATTGCTGCTCAAAGTATCCCGTATCAATTTCCCGTGCCCTACACTTCCACCTATTCGCAGGATGCTTTTATGGGACGCGTATTAATTTTGGAATAAAATCCGTAAATTTTCGTAACAAACAATGACCGCAGTTCAATCACTGTAATGATTAAATTGAAAAGATTTTGAAGTTCACATTTACTTGCAAAAACTCATGCGGCACACGAATGAACACGTGAGTGTCCTTCGCATTGAGTTTTACAGGCAAAGAACATGTAAACGGAACAGGAAATATTAATGCATAATTTAGGTAGGAAAAAGAGTATATGAGGGTGAACATTAGCATATGTTTTGAAGCGCATTCCAGACTAACGAGGGAGAATGCTTTAGGCATGAGCAAATAGGGCAAACAGGGTGAGATAACGATGAACGAATGGCGAGGAATATATTGGTAAAAAGATGAGTTTATATTTAAGTCACTTAATGAGATCTTTTTGGTTAGAGAAAATCAGTGAACCCAAAGGAATAAAGAGAGGTTTTTCTTGGCCTCTTTTTCACCCGTGTTTGGAAAAGAAGAGAAAGGAGGCAAAAGTGAAGAGGGGAGAAGAAAAGAACAGAGACGGCGAAGAGTGGAATATTTATGAAAACCGTGGGGAGGAGAAAATTCTTCCACACGGAGCGTGAGGAAAACACACCAATCGCTTGTTTACTACATAATGCATGGATGAGAAAAGAGATGGCAAAAGCCGCTCGTCAATATATAATGTCAAGGGAGAGAGTGAGTGGGGGAAGAGGAGAAGTGAGAGGTGGAGAGGTTTTAAGTTGTTTGGGGTGGTGAAGATGGGAGCGAAAGAAAAGGAACGAGATGAATGTTGAGCAAAGGAATGTGTGGGGCGGGAAAAGGACATTAGGAGGAGTTTGAGATGGGGTGCGAAAGGGAAACGTTAGGGGTTGGCTGAATGTGTGAGTGGGGGAATTCGGAACGTTTTAGGAGACCCCTTTAAAGAATGGGAAAAGCGTAGCCAGGGCGACGGCCAGAAATGCAAAGAAGGTCAAAGGAGGAAGGAAAGAACGGGAAAATCGGCACAAGGGAGTAGAAAGGCATGGGGAAAAGGGAGGGTGTGAGGACGGCACTTGCCAAAAGACAAGCCGACAACCAAAATTGAACTGTTTAAAGTCAAGGCTACGATCAATTATCTACACATACCGAACTCTTACCCCACGAGCTCAGAAGAACAGATTGACGCTTATAAGAAGGCATTTATCCCTCGAATGGAAAACAGACCAATTCTATCTTCCTCCTCCCAGACCACTAAGAGGGCTCATTCCTTATTTTCACGTTTTATTTTCTGCTCTTCATCAACAATGTATGCCACCAAATTTTAATTTGATGTACTGATTCCGTGAAAAGGCAAAATCAGACGTGATATTTCAACTTTTTCTAACCCTCTAAAACCATACACCGATCAATATTGATAACACCATACCCTGCGAATCAAACAAGCATCAAGGCGCTTGCCAAATTTGGATATGCGGTGTCGCATCAGCTTACTCTAAACGGTGGTCATGTCAGACAACAGCTTTACTGCAAAACCTCCAAAGTGAATAACGACTCTCCGTGCTTGTCAAGATACCATAGCGGGTACCCAGGAATGGATATAGTGTATGGAAGAAATATGGAGGTAATCAAGCTACAGTCCTTAGGAATAAAATCTGAATAGCTGTACCGCCTCGAACCAGAATATGACACAGAAAGTGAGAAATAAAAATTACTAACCATTTAAACCTTGTGGGCGAGCGTTTTTTCTCCTGGAATCCTCAATGTATGATAAATTATATTTACAATAGAAAGACATTTATTATCAGAGGATAAACTGAAACCTGAGACGTGAAAATTATTTCAAATGGTAGGTTAAGTATGTAGTTATGAACTGGAACCATACTGCACTTTTAATAAGGAGAAACATAACAATATATATAAATAAATATTAACTGCAATAATGATTCACCAGAGTCCAATTAAAGATATCCTCATGTGTAAGAGTACCATCAACTCAAGCGAACGTTTATTAACAAATCAAGTAAGCATCAAATATCAAAGTTTTCTTATCTCGTCGTCCATCGGGTGACATATGTGAGTTGTTTTCATGAATTCTTCATCAGGAGGGAAAACTAATGACACAATATTTATAGTTTACTATGGATGGCATTTTATCATGCATCCTGGATGAAATACCTATTGCCTTCGCTACCTGGATGATATACTTAAATCCTATAGCCTACGCTATCATAGTTTTCTTGAACATGGAAACTTCTCTAACGTATTCGGTGTATAACTTCTCTGATTAGATTTGAAACACGAATCGACTTCATTAAAACTTATTCGAGCAATTTCATCGCGCGTAATTCTCATAACGCTTCGCTAAAAGCTTCAATTTTCTTTCAAGAAACTTAATATTCAAGAAAATTAGCTAGAATTTACGATTCAAAGTGCTCTCATTTACCTAGCCTTGAAACATAAATTGCAAATCAAAGTGCAAACAAAGAGAAAATGAATTTTTATTAGCTAGGCTTCCTTTTTTCTCCAAAGTGCGTTGTTATATATTCCATCGCGCTCACCACCGTATTTGGGTTGTCGAAGAAGTCCCACAGGAAACAGAGAGAAAGGTACAAATGGAAGGGACAGATAAACGAGTCGCCAAATTTGGCGCCGCGTCCCTTTGTCCAGCTTATAATCGATGAGGGGATGAATATTTGACGACGTGTGACAGGCTGAGGCGATATCGACGAGGAGGCAGATAGCTCTTGCAAATGACTATATATTGATGACCCTGAAGAAAAGCCTACTCTCATTTTTATATAGTTTTACTCAAATACGAGTGTACCTGCCTCGTATGCTCAATGTTCCATGAAAAGAATTCGCTTTCTTTCGTTCGGTTTGCTCGCTCTTAATACAAATAAGATCGAAAGTAACATCGAACTTCAATTTCAGTGTTTATCAACCACATAAAGGTTCTTATATTTTATCCTAATTATATAAGTACTTCACGCTTTCCAGTTAACACCCAAATATAATTCGACATAGTGGTTTACACCGATGCCCAACAGTCAAATTTTGGCTGTTTAATATCAATTAATGGATTCTCATTAAAGACGTATCGAAGTTATCCATTTATATGCAAGCAGAGGGAACGAAAAAGGTGTGATATTTCACCATTATCGAAGCTTTTGACTTATGCTAATCCATAAATACGTTAGGTTTGAAAGAGCTTTACAAACAGTAATCATTGAACAAAAGTATTATTTTGGTAATGCAAAATCAACCAGAAATAACTCCGTACAAAATGTGCTCACCATCAGACGAAGGACATTAAAGCTTTCAAGGACATAAATGTAATCAAATAGTTGAAAATTCAACGGAAGAAGGCATTAATTAGTCTAGAACGTTTGATGTATTTTATAATAAGTTCCACGTGCAAATTAAATGTTGTATGTATGAAAATAGTCAATTTTCCAGTGAAACTGTGCATCATAACATATATGAGCAAAAACGTTCAATATTGACGTCAAAAAAGTCCTTAAGCCAAGACTAAGAGCTAACAAAATTTAAGGTTATAAATGAGACTATTCAAATAGTTTCTATTAAAATTTGATCCTAATAATTTCGTGTCATATTTTATTATTATTTTATTCGCATTATGAACTCTTAAATTATCGGTAATGACCCTTGATTATTTCGCTTTGACTAGATAATTCTAAATTTTCACCTAAAAAGCAAATCTCCAATTCATTGGTATCTCTTGCATATGCTACCTGCATTCGTGGAAAGTTCGTCCGTTTAATGATTTTTATGTAGATGTTATAATCCTTTTTTTTCAACTTCACCTAGGTTCTGTTCCCCAAATACGAAATTTGGAATTATTAAAAAATATTGATTACTTTCTCTAGAAATATCCAAGCACCATTATGTGAAGTTAAAACAATCATAGACGTCTAATCGATTTCTGCTATTGAAAAAAATATGCATGAACTTTTGAGCTTGAATTCATAATACAACTAAATTTCCTAAAAGATCAATTTTTTATATTACTTAGTAACAATAAACAATGAAATTGAAATTAACAATTGCATATCTGAGTAAAGCATTTTTAATAATTTTTAAAGCAATTTTTAATTGAAATAATCATAATTACTTTTGAAATACCGAAGTCAATTCATTTTTCTTTTTTGACTACTCTTCACTATGTTATGCTTTGCAAAGCATTATGTTTAGACAACCTGTCCTAATTAACTGAACCAACGGCGCAGTAAAATCTCAATCCCTGACGCCCTCTAAAATCTCTACCTGCCTACAAAAATCTCCCATCCTTCACCCAGCTCTTTTTTTTTAAATCGGAACCACTAACAACGCCAAATCAAACTATCACCTTAGGTTTGAAGATAAGGGACGGAATTGGAAGAGGGAAGGAAGCGAGAATTGTGGTGGCTGTCTGCAGGATTAGTGGTGCACAATTAGCTGAGATGAGAAGTAGTGAAGATGTAGGAAAGGTAAGTATGACAATTGTTTGGGTTCGCTTAGAGGAGGGGGGAAGAAAGGAAAGAGATGGACATGGAAAAAGACTACCATCCCGCAAAGTAACGCGGAAATAAGAATTTTCTGGATGTTTTTCAATCTACCAATGAAACGTTTTGAACCATGAAAATGTATTTAATGGGAGTTTAAATTATACAATTTAAAATTGCAAAACAATACGGTTTCAGCATAAAAATATATATACATATGTTTCCACTAGTTTAAAGTTTGCTGGCTTTATAAGGAAGTTAATGAGCACCTGAAGCATTTTAAGCTAATTAGGTGAGATGAATGGTAGATGAAAGTGATCTTGGGAAATTCGGGCGAATAAGGAAATGGTGACGAGCAATTCAGAACTATAATGCTAACGAAAGGTGTCCAGGATTCCACATTTTAACATCCTATCCGACTGGTCGAATACCACAGTGGAAGTGCGATAAGTAATGGGAGTGTATTTAATGAAATCACTTAAATAATTAGGAGCAAGCACGACGGATAAGAGATTATATGCTCTATAATGTACCAGTAAACGAATATAATTTCAAAATATTAATTCTAACGCTCAAGAAGGTGGCAAAATAATAAAGCCTTTCTTTCTCTAGTGAAAATGGCTTTTCAAACGTTCTAAACACTATTAAAGTTGCGTTCTACTCCTCGATCCTTTTCCATAGGTGAGATTCGTTTGGGTGTGGACAGTGAAAGACGTGTATGTGTTGCCAGGTATATGTATAAACGTGGGAGGAGAAGAACTCGGAAATAAGAAGAGCATTGCGAGGCGCATCACAAATCAGAGATAAAGAGATCCCTGGCGGAGAAAGGGTAGTGTCACTGCCCCCATCCACTATCAGCTCCTCCTTTTCAGTTCTAAGGACATGGGAAGAGGGTTAAGAGAGGAAAAACTAGGAAAATTCAGACGGCTGAATTTTTTCGGCGAAACACGGAGACGGATTAAGATGGATTATGGACGCTCTGTCGATGGGTATGATAGTGGGAGTGAAAGAGTGTAAAGGAAGGAGTGTACAAGGAAGAGTATGGGACAGGCGGGAGTTTGGCTGGGGATGATGTTGGAACGTCAAGCCAAGGGGTTGAAATCGTGAGAAGAAATTGGCAAAGGGGATAAGGAGGAGAACCTATCTAGACAGTGGGAGGGACGGTGAGTGATGAAAAGACAGAGAGATCGGGCAACCGTGTTTCAGGCACGGAGGTGGGTTTTCGGGAAAATCTGACATCGGGAGATGGGGTTTAAGGTGGAGTAAGAGGTGATGGGTGGGGAAAGGAACAAGTTTATCGAAAAAGAGAGATTGAAATCCGACGGCGTCGTGTTTTCGAAAATTAGGTACAAGAGGTTACGTAATGTGGATGTAATATTGAAGAGATTGTTTGGGTTGCCTGCAAAGAACTCCACCACTGCACGAGGGTAACTACCTCTTCCCTAGACCCTCCCTATTGCGTCACCACCCTACGTTTACGCTCCCGAAACGGAAAGGGCAAGGGAGATATAAACAACGGGGTTTCGAGAAAATGTTGCTGTGTTCAGAGGGGGGTCCCACATCCATCAAAATATGTTTATGATTTCCCGATATTTCGGAACTTTCTTTAATCAAGTTAGGGAAATTGCATTTCCAAAGTATTCTTAGTGGTTAAAAAATAATTTTCTTAAATTAGATTTTATTCTATGGCTGTTAGAACACCTGTTAACTAACGGGTAATCCACATTTAGGGAGGATATAATGACCGTGAGAATAAGCGTGCGCGATCCAAGAAAGTTTTAATTACACTCAATGTTTATTATTATAAAATTATTGGTTCAAGGCGTAATTTTCCAGAATTTTTGACCAACTTTTTGGTTGAAATTTGGAATTAGGAATTGTGAATATTCTCGGAAAATGATAGGAATGAAGATTTTCTTCTCCTCCGCCAAAGCTATAGTTTCGGCCACGCAAAACGGGAAAAATAGATGTAAGAAAGAGAAAAATATAAAAGTCGAAAAAAAATAAATGGCACTTCGCCCCAAACCCTTGAGGAACGGGATAACATTTTAGGAAAGCTAGGGGTTCAGAAGGCAGGAGATGGATAGTAGGGCAAGGAGAGAAGACGGTGCATCTCACCTTCATTGTATTACGCTCCAGTGGAACTTTTGGAGGCACACTACCGATAAAAAAATACGCCCCACGGTCTCAAAAAACACCGAGGTAGCGAAATTAAATTCACAAAGGAGAATGTGAAATCCTTGTGAGCGAAAGACAACCTCCTCTCCATGTGTGGCGTTAGCATCCCGTATTTAATTAATTTCTGCGTGATAAAAATGTAGTCTGTATTAGCATGGTATATCACAAATTCATCTGATATAATCACTGAGCCACCCAAATTCCGCAAGACTTTGCCGACGTCGTATTATCGACGATTATGGGCAGCTTCCTGCGAAGTATGACGTTTACACCGATGATGTGATGCGCGTAGAAAATGGGAAGGGATGAAAAACGCGGTGACCTCTTGCTCGTCTTCCTCGGATCTGAGGAAGTCCAGCAACTAAAATTCAATTAACCTAGCTGGCGAGGGAGTATGCATCCCTTCCTCCCTGTCAGGAATATCTAAAAGGTTTGCTTGTTGTGGTAGTAGTAAATATATAGCGGACCGCAGTCATTTAGTGGTTTAGTAGTAGCTCGGTATAACATTCTGTAACATCTCTCCTTTTGGCAGAAGAAAGAAACTTATTAAAGAAGAATGCTCCTGACCAGATGAGAGGCACTTTGTTTCACGAGGGGTTCACTGCGATTTCAGTTTCAAACAGCAACTGGAGATTACGTATAAAGAATTATGTTGACGTTTTATTTGGGACCATTTAAAAATTTTGTTTATATGTAAGTCCCTTAAACAGGTGTTTCATGTAAATCATACCACACTGAGCCTCTGAAATGGACGCTATAAACAATATGTTTCACTGAATTGCTTTAATTCCCGCGTAGATTCATTTTATGGACAACCGTGCCACTTACATTCCGTGTACAAGTGAAACGGTTGTCCATAAAATGAATCAACGCGGAAGAAACTCGTAAAAAAAACAATTCATTAAATCACCGCGGAAGCCTCCGTACCAATATGTTTCACTAAGAAAGAGGCATCTAAAAATCTTAAAACAAAAACAAATCGATATAATTCATAGCAATGTGAAAATAAAAATTAATAACCGATAAAAAACTGGAATGCAGTACAATAACGAGTTACTTTCAGCATAAGGAATTGTAAAGTTTTCAAGCAGTTGTATGATAATACAAACAATTCAGAGAACCTTTTCTAAGATTGATAGCTTCTGAATATGAACAAATAACATCCGCAATTTAAAGCTATTTAAATACTATGCATGGTGTTTGAAATTCGTAAAAATGAAAAAAACATGAATTTAATAAAACTTATAAATGAAGGTTTGCGATGTTTCAGAAGAAAACTGAAATTGAAGTGGATTGATAATGGAAGTTCCAAGATTATTCGATGATCGATTCAGTAAAAGTGTCCAGAGGATGATGAATATATTTAAATTACAGATTACTACCCTGCCGACGGTCGACTAATTCTTTGCGAATACTTATCAATATTAATGTGAAAATCGGCTATAATTACATTTTAAATATTTTCGGAAGGCAACTTAGTATAATGAAACAAGTCAATTTAAGAGATAAAGTTATGCTGTAAACAACTTAAAATAAATACACACAAGTATCGCCTGATGTTCACTTGAACCCGAGGGATACGAATTATTTTGACTGTGAATCCCGTACACATTTCGAAACATGATCTAGATAGTATATTTTTTGCAAGCAAAAAAACCTGTAAATTTGTCTACTATTTGAAGCATAATGACGTTAAAATGAGTTTTTAATGACATACCTACTAATCTATTGGGAAAATTGCTCCAAAGAATAGGTTACAATAACTAGCTGTAAGCTTGATGAGCTTCATTCAAAGCTTTTTACCGCATTCGGACACAATTACGGTATTAGATATCTACTATTTACTACCCCATGTTATCTGGCTATTTTAGGAAAAAATGTTTATATGACGAGAATCCTGTGTTTTAATTTGATTAATCAGTTGATTCAATGATTAATGAATTCATAACGATTTCCAGGATATAAAAAATACACTTTTTTAGTTATTAACCTCAATTACATGACAAAATTATGAACAACTGTGAAATTGTTACATGTAGAGCTTATAGTAAGTGAAAAATAACAAAATTCTTGAAAAGCAATTATGCTAGGCGGAAAAGTGAGAAACTGGATGGAAAAACCTTAAATGTGCGGTCAAGCACATCAGTAAAGACGAAGGATTAAATTTAAAAAATTAACCAGGAGTTTAGATCTTTAAGAAAATAGCAACTGTCATCGCAATTTTCTCTGCTATGGCACAATTACCTACACATCGGCCATTTTACGCTACGAGGTATTAACTGAAAGGAATAAATATGGATTTGCCATTTAGACGTTTACGGGCTCATTATGCCGAGGTATTTACTGGTCACTAAGTGGTTTTTAACGCAATTTCAAAAAATAACTATTAATAATAAAAAATATAATATAGATTCAAATAGCATTCTATAAAAATGAGACTTTTGCAATAATCAAACCAAAGGTCTCTTAATAAGAAATATGACTTTCCATTCTTTCACCCTCGCTATAGTTTCTCCCTGAGAGTTCTTCAATTGACATCCCGTAATGCATTTTTGATTAGGACAATTAAACTTGATTGCGCAACGTTACGATGAAGGAAAATTCCAAGCGAGAAATACCACCTTTAAGACGCAGTTTAACGGTGGTGGTACGTTTATTTTCATTAATCTATTCAGGATTGTAAAACGCGGAAAAACTTTAATTTTGTGCCTATGAACTTAGAATTGATTATGGAATTAAGCATGCTACTATGTAGGTACAAACATTGTACGGTACCTATGAACGTTTAATTTAGCTTAAATTCTTTAAATACACATCAATTCTCCAGATGGGAACTAATACTTTGGCATTAGTCAATCAGCCTGAGAAAGCTAATATTTTATTCTATGTACATAATCATTCCCTATGAATGTGAAAATGTTTGGTATTATGATCCATTTAAAGAGCGTACGCATTAGACGCCAAGATAATAAGTTAAGGGACTCTGTGATGAAAGGTAGGGAAACTCAAATTATGCAATTTCGAAAAATATACTCGGGATGATTTCCAGCACATATATTGCTCAAATATAAGGCTAAATAATCTTTAAAAATATGTATACTTTAACGATTCAGCATAAATCATACAACATCTGATAGATGATAAAAAGTTTACCAAGAACTCACACCCATTGGAAGATGATCGTAGAGAGGAACGTGGTGCCATTGGGTCCGTAAATTAGAGCATCGCAAATTAGTCCAAATTCACTGGTCTTTCCCAAATCACCGAATCACGCCCACCTCATTCTCAACTCCCCTCTTACAGCGATCGATCGACTCTTAGATTTTTCACCGTTTTCCGCTCTAATAGACTCCACGGATGCATTCATTGCCCATTGACGCGCTTTCCACGGAACCTGAGCACGACGCTGTCCCACTTAATCCGTGCTCACCACCCTCGTTGAATCACCACCTACATGTCTTGCCGTTTCGGCGTCGATCGATTACCGCGGGCTTGACGCTCCACATTCGGTTCACAGCCCACCGTCGTTTATGCCCAACTCATCCCTCCAATCCCTTCTCTATATTTCCAGATTATCCACTTTACTTTTTTACTCCTTCAATTATTTAATTAGCACAAATTATTTTCCATACTATTTGATTGCCGACCATGCATATGAAAAACTCAGCAAGAAATTCGCTGCCATCTCACTCTCTAAAAAATAATGGAATATGATATATGACGAGTCAGAGTTAAAATATATGATGATCGTAATAATCCCTGCCTCACACGAATTACAATTTAAGCGGACAACGCTCTTTTCCTTGAAAATTTATTATTCCCTGAACTGACTTATATTTTACATCAAAACATTATAATAGTGGATGCAGAAATCATTTGAAGGAAACAATGTAATGAAGCTCCGTTGTCTCAGGCGTAACTTTATGGAATTTGCTTAGCATATTGAATGAGAAGTAGTAACTTTGTAATTCCACATGTATTTATTGTAAACGACCCGGGTTTCGACGTAGCACGTCATCATCATCACCACCTGATGATGACGTGCTACGTCGAAACCCGGGTCGTTTACAATAAATATATGTGGAATTACAAAGTTACTGCTTCTCATTGTAATGAAGCGTATATGTTTCTTAAAAATGACATCCTACACCAAAGAGTTGGCTCGTCATGAATGCTGAAAAAAAGTTTGGCTATGGACCTATGGTGCCCATACTCACTTAATGCCCTTGCTTAATCATTTCTCAATTTGTTGAAGAAAGAATAATTTTTTTTAGCGGGGTAGTTTTAATAAAGTAGTTAACGAATTTACAGTTTTTGTATGGATATGTATGAAAATGTATTACTTATCACATTTTGAGGAGTAAAACTGAGCAAAATCCAAGTCGATATCCATTACAATTACGATACCCTATCGGAGTGAACTTTTTTCCTGAGAAAAAAGATGAAATTTACTTCACCTTCACCAACTCCAAAAGATAAAACTGAATGATATTTTCACTACTTTTATGAAAAGGAGTGTGATGATAAGTACTTACCTGATATATTTAAAGCTTTTTATCCGTTTTAGTATATTTATCATAAAAAAATTCGATGAAAAACTTCTGAATAGGCTAAAGGCAGCCAAAGGTCTAAGGATTAACCAGAGAGGCAATGGAAAAGCTGGCTCTGATTCTGTAAGCATGATATAAGTTTTATCTATAAGCATAGTCACTGATTTATTTTGATACTAGCAAACAGAATAACCCTATCACGCTCCAAGCATACAACGACACTATATAATATCATCAAGCTAGAAGTAAAACTCTAAGCTGAATGAAGAAAGACACGTTAAATTCCGTGACTCATTTCAACGTGGCTCAGCCGGAATACTGGGTATTTGATACACGACTGGCAAAAGAATTTAACTTTCTTAGACACCTTGAAGTTGTTGAAGAGATGAGACAACTTTTGGTCTTTAATCCATAGTGCATTGTTACCATGTTAGTATTTTTCAGCAACAAAGTGAAAATTTGTTCTGAAATATTACAAACCTAGGCAAACCTGAGATATGCCTGAAAAGATATTGACATATATGATCTCATTGTCGAAAATATTGAGGACGACGGAAAGGTTAACATTTATTTATATTGGTTTCTAGCTAAAACTCTGTATGTTATTATAACAGATTAACAGTCAGCAATAGTAACAATAAACATTAAATAAGATGGTTCAAGCTACAAGAGGGACTCAAGCAAAATCTTTCAATTGCTTAGTAAATCCCTATTGATTCTATTCCGAAAAAAAATCACCATGGAACTAATAATAGGTATTCAGAAAACTTTAAAACTAAAAAAATAAGTAATTACGAGCCTCTCAATATGTTCGAGAAATCGTTGACTTCGTAGGAACCAGAAATATTTCTTCAATTCTCAATTTGACAACAGCAGTTGGTGAAAAACCTCATCAATCATCTAAGCACATGTTCCACCTTTGGCATGTGCCCTACACAGTAGGGTGGGCCGAAAACACGAAAGTGTCCGAATCGAATAGTAATAGCGCGGAAAAGTTGCTACTCGCCACCCTGATCGCAAAGAAAGAAAAATTTTCGAAATCGGACCATGTCGTCCGGTCGCACATCTCGTTTGAAGTTTTGAAAACTCGTAAAAAATATGACTTTTTTAGGAATTTTTTAAAATAAGTTACAGTGATTGGATTACGTTCAAAACCGGTATGTGGCCTCTTCTAAAGAACCTCTGTCTTAAAAATATATATGTAACACCCCTTATCTCCTTCTTTTAGGGGGAGGGGGAGTCGCTCATCGCGTTCAAATTATCGAAAAATCGTAAAAAACGACTTTTTTCGGAATTTTCTCTTTATGAGTTACAGTGATCGGATTGCGTTCAAAATCGGTATGTGGCCTCTTGTAAAGGTCCTTTGTCTCTTAAAGAAGATATAATTCCCGTTCCCCCCTTCTTTTATGGGGGAGGGGAGGGGCATGTATCGTAAAAATGAGTGACCTTACGGTAGGCCTACGCTTATTTTTGAAAATTGGTTTTTATTTTGAATTCGTCCCTTCAAAATAGTTGTTTTGGTAATAAAACAAATACATTTCAGGCTGGTTGATGTGCGACTACCCATAGCCGTGCCTAAGGGGTACAAGTGCAGGTGCACTAGAATAAGTGGATTTCGATGCCAGTCTTTACAAAAATTTGCTGATTGTAGAGTTTCGTAGGGGCGAAAAATTTAACCATTTTTCCGTATCTTGAAGCCATGATGGAGTAATATTACTCCGCACCGGCCAAGCCACTGTTCGGGTGACGGTCGCGCCCGACGATTTTTGAAATTTTTTATCGTCAATTCAGCCGAATCGTACGCTCGTTTTCCTTCGCTGAGTTTTCTTTTCACTCTGAACAGACACCGAAAAGCTAATAACCTGATAGTTCTGCTATCTTATGAATGTGTTTTGGTGAAGTGGTTTGATACAAAACTGCTAACTTAGTCTATAGTGATACGATGCATATTAAAGCATTGCTTTGTAATCATTTTGGTATCTCCTGTTATTCTTCCAAGCTAATAACTTGAGCCCTGTGGGATGGGGTTAAATTATCGGCAGTCCTCCTATGTTTATCTGCCTTGACATAGTGAATACATAGAATAAGATAATCGCAGTCTCTTCTCTTTTGGCCAAATAAGTTCTGTGAGGTGTTTCCCTTGCAAGTGTGTGGTTGCGGAGAAATCTATTTCAAGTGAAACAGTTTGTTTATACAATGACGTGGATGCAGAGTGGAGCTGTGATTGATCTTGTTGGAAAAGAATATGTTTAGCTTTAAGTAATATCAAAGCTTCCAACAAACGTGAGGTACAGTGTGTGTTCTTTTATTACATGAGAAAAAATCATGACATCCGGGACGCAGCTTGGATTGCAATGAAAGAAGTTGTTGATCGGGGGAACAAAACTCAAATTCCCCGTATCCAAGACATTCGGGTTATTGAAAAGTTTGAGTCGCTTTATCAGGAATGGAGGAATCTCCATAAGAATACCTCTACTAATAAACCGCTAAGTGCAGCCGCGATGGCTAAGAAAGAAATGTTTCAGAGTAAGCTAGACCCATGTTTGACTTGAGCAAAAATTATGCAATGGAACAGCTGGAAATAAAGGCAAATGATGTAACTAAAGAAGCAGAAAAAAGGCTCGGAAGGAAGAAATACTTTTCTTGTGTGTTCAACGCGGACCGAGGTTAGGAGTTATCGGGGGTGTAGATTTATAGATGAAGAAGGATGACCAGAGGAGGGCAGTGAGGAATGGTTGATGAGAAACTCACTGAAGAAGACAAAACGCAATTTTCCACCGGTATTCTCAATAATGAAGGTTCAGAGAGCCGCAGAAGAAGAGACAGGTGCAGTTGCGGGATGTTCCCAATATGACACTTGGTGACTTAGCCACAACAAGCTCCGTCAGATTTTTCCAAATACTAGGAATTAGTCGAGCGTTTTTAGAGTACCCTGTGACTGAATGGGGCTGAAAAAAAGGATTACGAATGGGAAAGCAAATTGCTTATTCCCTTAGAGTGGTTAATGATCATGCGGAGCGAGGTGTCAAACTTATGTCCGATTTCATCAGAACAATAACACAAAAAGGGGACGCCTTTCAAGACTTGCTCATATCAGTAGATTCCTACCGGAAGTCCCTACCTGACATCAAAAAGTCAACATTAATTCATAAGTATGACACACCATCTACATCAAGAGACCGGAACTGAATTGTGTACTTACTTGTTGTATCTTCAAATATGTTAATTAAACACATCCAGGTAATCAGATAATTTTGACCATTTATTTAACCTCAGAAGTGCACGAGGAAGTACAAAGAGAAAGAAGGGGTGGGGACAGAGGGGGGAGCGATAAGAGCTCGGCACGGATAACAGCGTAGCGGCGACCGTCATCCAAGCGCCCGTACGGCGCGGTGGCTAGGCCGGTGCGGGGTAATATTACTCAATGATGGCTTCAAGATACGGAAAAATGGTTAAATTTTTCGCCCCTACGAAACTCTACAATCAGCGAATTACTGTAAAGACGTGTGTCTGGCATCGAAATCCACTTATTCTAGTGCACCTGCACTTTTACCCCTTAGGCACGGCTATGGGTAGTCGCACATCAACCAGCCTGAAATGTATTTGTTTTATTGCCAAAAAAACTATTTTGAAGGGACGAATTCAAAAGAACAACCATTTTTCAAAAATAAGCGTAGGCCTACCGTAAGGTCACTCATTTTTACGATACATTCCCCTCCCCTCCCCCATAAAAGAAGAGGAGAATGGGAATTATATCTTTCTTAAAAGACAAAGGACCTTTACAAGAGGCCACATACCGATTTTGAACGCAATCCGATCACTGTAACTCATAAAGAGAAAATTCCGAAAAAAGTCGTTTTTTACGATTTTTCGATAATTTGAACGCGATGAGCGACTCCCCCTCCCCCTAAAAGAAGGAGTTGAGGGGTGTAACATATTTTTTTAAGACAGAGGTTTTTTAGAAGAGGCCATATACCGGTTTTGAACGTAATCCAATCACTGTATCTTATTTTAAAAAATCCCTAAAAAAGTCATATTTTTTACGATTTTTCAAAACTTCGAACGATATGTGCGACCGGAATACATTGTCCGATTTCGAATATTTTTCTTTCTTTGCGATCAGGGTGGCGAGTAGCAACTTTTCCGCGCTATTACGATTCGATTCGGACACTTTCGTGTATTTCGGCCCACCCTACTACACGGGTAATGTGGTACCAGTAATATTATTGAATAACTTCATGTAATAATTTCACCATAAAGTGTTCGACAGCAACAACGACGAGCAAATATATATTAATAGAAATTGCATAATGCTGTTAAAATTCTCCTTTAGCATCAATGGCATTTCTTATAATTTAATAACAATATTTGCGGCCTCCGTTCTTCCGATTTCGCTCGTCCTGCAACGAAAACATGTAAATTTATATAGACATATATATCCCGAAAAGTAATAGAATTATCGCCAGTTTTCCACTTTGCAAAGAACCAAAGTCACCTTCGAAGAGAAAAGATAAGTCACGACTCCCATTCACCAAAAATTAATCGTAAAATGTAGTTTTTTTCATAGCCGTTTTCACTTACATCTTTAGAAATTTTGTTTTCATCATCGCATTAACCTCTAAACTTTTTTTTGCAATATTTTACTCGCTAATTATTTATAATTAATGACGGCGAACAAAGCTAGCACTTAGCCCTTGGACGTTGTGGGAGATGGACCGTGGTGAGCCAACAACTGTGATTATTACTATTGAATGTTCAACAATGAATAGAAATGTCATATCGAATTACTAATGTTCCTAATGGCAGTCGAATGACTGAATAATGTGACATATCAGTGAAGTTAGAATGATTTCCTTTCACAAATTAAATTTATTAGCAATGTGATCGTACAATATTTAATGGCCAAGATACCATAAAACAATGAAAAAATATAATAAAATGCACTGAGAATATGAGACATTAAAACGTGACGTGATGCACATGAAAATAAAGGGAGTATAATAAAAACTATGTTTTTATGAGGTTGTTTTTATTTTCCCTTTAAACCACTCGCGGTCCTTTCTATCCTAGCCACACCTGTCCAAAATGGAAATAATTTATTTTAGGTAGATCTAGCCAAAGAACTGTTTTTTTTTAATGAGAGAATTACATAATCACATTGAGATAAGCCTTTTTCGAAATTCATGATTCAATTGATCCCAGCCAGTTATATCAATGTTAGAATATTCATACCTACTGGAGTTGACTTTCCAAAAATTCAATTTTCAATATTTTAAAATTTCAAACCTGTCGTAATTCCATGAAAATTGAATCCCATTGCATGCTCGATTTGCAACGTTTCGCGGTCCATCCCTGCAATATACCCAATAATGCGAATTACATATCTACTATTAACTCATTTCATTAAGTCACCCCTTTTTTCGATTCGAAACATTCCAATTCAAATATATAATTCATTATTTCAGAGACATGTTTCTTAGAAAATTACAAGCCAAGGATATCAAAAGGCTTCCTAATTGTATATCTCTCTAGGTACTCATTACACAACTATACTAAGCAATTAACTACTTTCGTACAATATATTGGAAAGACTATTTTAATGTTACACTTTGACGCCATACTGCGTCAGTGCATGTGCACTCGACAGGAGAAGAGACACACCGAACAGATGGCTCTGCTGCAAAAGTAGCACTGGGGGACTTTTTCCATTTCTGAACTCCTTGTTCTTATAAAGCCCTCAAAAATCCACAAGGGAGAAGGACGCCTCGGTAGCTAAACTGGGTAAAGCACTCGACGTGAAATCGAGGGATCCGGGTTTGAGACGCAGGCAAGGCGAATGATTTCTCCTCCGTGGAATTTTGCACTTATGTGCACTTGCGGGTGGTTGATTCCGTAAAGGTAATATCTAGTCCAGGTAATCTCAAAATTTGTCTTTCATTCCTTTTTGGTGGACAAGCGGAACACCTGGACGGGACACCTGTATGGTTGCACTCGGCAGGGTTCATGATTTGTAACTTTTATGCAAAATTATAAATATATATTCCCTTATACCACGAATAATAGCTGACCAAACTTCCAAAAGATTACCGTGATAAATTTCCAGAACCCACCGAATGGATGATTTTATGTCAGTATATATTTTGGGTATGATCCGTCTTCTTCGCAGTAGCGGTGTAACACTTACTTAGCCATTGACTATTAACTGTAACTGATAGCCATTAGCTATCAGTTACTTAGCCATTGACTTAAATTGACTTCGAGTAATTTCAGCTCTGTCCTTGTATAGCTGGTAAAAAAAATAATAGTTCACACTAGCTTTGTATAGGAGTCTTATGAAAGTTGCCATAGGACACCTTATGGTTCTTCATCCAGTTCCATAATTTTTGTATTTTTCGTCCGACGCATCCGTCCTCCCCATTAGTATGATTACCTATAGGATTCTATAATTTCCGGAAATCCCGTTTCATCTCCCATAGAATTTTTCTTGTGCTTCGAAGAGATTAGGATCACTAACTTCCTCTTTGTGGAACAAATGACACTACTGCCATTTCCTTTGAAAACCCATGCAGTGAAGATCCAACCTCTCTGGTTTTGTTTGCCTGTAAATCAGGTGGAGTCTCCCTCTGTTTTTCCCTCTAAGTCCCAACATAGATCATACCTTCTCTTCAACATTTCTTAAAAGTGGGATTGAACTGAACCAGCTATCTGTTTATATGTTTCTATTCGTGTTAGACAATGGTTTGGATAATTGTAAAAAAGACTTTGTAGGTGTAGAAAGTTTTTATTAATCAGATGTCAGGGTAAGACTATCAGAATTGTGAGTAATTCGGGCATAAATTCGCCTTCTTCTCAATGTGGTCTCCCGGGCCGCGTGTCTGTGCTTGCGGAATGGAATCATAACTAGGGACTTAATCACAGACATGCGATCTGGATGACCGCGGTGAAACTTTAAACTAATTTCCTCGAAAACAAAGTAGCAGTAAGTATCATATTTGATGATAGATTCGTTAAATACTCTCTAATTTGAAGGTACTAAAGTTTGTTGAAATTATACTTGAGTCAGAGATGGAAAATTGATATGTTAAAAATCAGAGCGGTCTGAGAGACCGCGTGTTTGTGGTTACAAGTTAATTTGTCTTCGATATCCCCGGATATAACATACATATTTCAGATTAGAAATACTAGTTTGAAAGTAAAAGTAACATCGCATGACGCCATTAATTACAAATTCTGCATTTTTGTGCATGCATCTTAGATTTAAAATCAAGTTTTTCTCAAAACACGTACTCTATTGATTTAGCTCTATTTTTAAATATCTAGCTAAATACCTTGACTATTCATCGTTGCGATGGACATTTATCTTTTAAAAGGCATTAACTTTTATGTGCCACCATGCTTACCCACGTCGGCATCCAAGGATTATGGGACTGCGGTTTTATATCGGCGTACGATCGGACAGGACTCATATAACATTTAAATTTGGAGGGATCATTTAGAGCTAAAAACAAGTCATTATAGTGCGAAATCACAACAATGCTGCTGTAGAGATGTCTCCATATCGACCAATCCCTAAATTTTTTCTCGCGATTTTGATCTGAAGCCGATTGAATCATCGAAATTTGAGCTAATTTTAATGTTAAAATAAATCTATTAACAAATAATTCTCTTCATACTTGGTCGAATTGCTTTCATTGTTTTCAAGTCCCGCGTGAATTGCAAGAGTTAAACTAAGTGCTTATGAGGTTTAAACAAGGAATTAAGGAATAATACCTTAATATAATAGTATGCTTGGAATGCAACACTCAGAAATAACATTAAAACTTGACATACCTACCACTTACTCAAAGATATCCAGTATTGTTTGTCATTCCAATAAAAGCCTTGATTCATTTCTTGGAGCAAAAAATACTCAAGGATTATGTTTTAAAAAATTAGTTTTACATAACAGGAAAATGGACCGATTAGTCCTATAAAATAAACGTAGAAAAGATGATATGGAAAGAGAGTTGTTTGGAGAGGAAAGAGAAAGTAAATTCAGGCGCGGCTACCACAATCCATGTTTCAAAGAGTTATCCTAGATATAACGCAATCCACTCAGCGCCCGTTCCACTATGCATTGCCTACCCGCCGCGGCGCGGCGGTAAGGCAGCGGCCTTCGCAAAGGCACGGCGCACAGTGGGCCAAAATAAAAAAAAGCTGACTAAAAGTTGAAAAATGAAGTTCGCGCAAACCAACAAAAAACAGTTGATTTTTGTTAGTAAGCATATGCTCTTCAAGAGAAGGTACCAAACAGATTCCAAAAACGCCATGATAATTTTTGCAGCTGATCAAAGTGGAGCATGTCAGGGTGAGTTTGGCGACCGAAATTTATCCGTGGAAAATAGCTAAATATATAGCTTTCTTAAAGAATTGTTATTTAGGAAATTGGTTTTAAAGTACTTTTATCCACAAAATTGATGCTTATTGCACGAGTGGAGATAAGGTTTGTTCCGTTTTACTTGTTTTTCAACATTTTTATAATTTTTCAAAAATTGTGCTGTTTTTTCATTAACTTTTATGTTAAACGGTAATTATCGTTTTTATCGACATCAGGCTACACGGAGTTATTAGCACTGTGTGATATAGCAAAGCATATACAACAATATTCAGAAGGAAATTCTTGTGATAACTTGCGATTCTAAGTTTAACAACCATTTGTATTAAAACCACCCCGGCCACTCGGGCTACAGTGGGGTCTAAGCGAAGAAAATATATGATTTCCGAGCATGAATACGACGGAATGCTTGTTCATTGACATTGGTAATTTGTATAGATATTTTATGAATAATATTCATCTTGATGGCTCATTATACTTAAATGGCTAAATTAAAAGTAAATATTGTTGCATTTATATAACCACAATTATTACAATAGAAAACAATCCCGTAGGCTAAATACCGTAAACTTGGTCTATACAAGACGAGCACAAATCACAACTGAAACCAAGCAGATACGTCCATCTCCGCCCGCGGTCAGGTTCAAAGTCGGCTAGTCTCTTCACGGTAGACTTTGTTATCGCAGGAGGGGAATCAGCTGAGCAGTGGAGGAGTGGGGAGAGTAGGGGAGGTGCTATCACACTTTGGATTGGTGGAAATGTTCACAGGTCGACTTGAAAGTGGAAAAAGATATCAGCACCAGCGCGGACCGAATAAAAGCAGGGTGCTTGCCGGAATGGCAATGACCAGAGCGTTCGCGCTGACCAGAGTAGGGTCGCGGCACTTGTCTCATCGCTCTCTGGCACTTTGTGAGATGCGACAGTCTCCTGCGGTTTTGGAGACTCTTATCCGATTTCCGAGTCTTGAGATTTCGGGGAGGGAAAATTAACACTATGGTACGTTCATTAAAAATCGTAATTTACAGTTTTCAACGTAAATTCAATTTTCTGTCATTAATTCGTACTTTTACAGATTCTCCGCAGGACACCGAGCTAGGTAGGATGAGAGTTATGATGAGTCATCAGAGGGTGAGTGAAAACTTTTTATCAATATTATTATTTAAAATATTTATTCAAGTTTATATATAATTTTGTTATAATGTTATTATTAACAAATATTTGTTTTATATTAAAATAATAAAAACATTATCATATTCTCTACCTCTGGTTTACATTTATAATGATTCCTGATCCCAGTGGTGCGACGAAATTATTATAGCAAAATGCAATTTAACTGGAAGGTAGCCAATTTTAAACTACTTTTGAAATAAAACATTAATTAAATATTTTTTAAGAAAATATAATCTACGTAAGCTACAGCAAAAAGTTATAAGTGTTATTTTTTTACTTGATGCAAGTTCATTTTCATTGAGAAACATTTTTTCATTTCCTTCCATTCCGTTGCAGTAGTCATAATTTGTTTAAATGTATTATGCGTTAAAATTGTTTGGAGTTTTTTTTACGGATTTTAAAGCTCTCAGGGTTATTAGTTGCAGTATTTTGATAATTATCAAAGGAAATTTTGAATTTAAACTTGACCACTCAACCATTGAAATTAAGGTTTGTTATTGCATAATTAATTTTTATGGAATTAATAGCGCTGAAACCGTAGTATATATTGAAAAAATCATGATAAAATCACGTTTATCAGCCAGCCCATATTACATTAGAAATGCACTTGAAGTTGCATATGTACGGAAAATTATTAGAGTTATTAATTTAGGCCAGCTTTTTTTCAGTTTGGCCCACTTTGCGGCGCATCATGGCTGAACCCTCACTCACTATGAACAAAACGTGCCTTTTTCGTCTCCACCATGACTTTCGGCGCTCCTGACCAGCGCATGCGCACTGAATTATTTAGCTATCATGTATCTCCCCTCCCCGTGTAACACTTCTCCTACCTCACACTCTCCTAATTGGTTACAGTTATTGGTTGCAAAAAATTGACTTATTCATTGATTGTCCGATCCGTGACTTTCTTAAAAGGAATCTTAAATGCCTAATATTATTCAATGCCATATCCGATCATATTATACCTTTTTTAAGCTCTAATATTCCCGTTCACATAAAATTCCCCACTTTTATTCGAACCGAAATTTGTAATATCACTTTTTTATCAATCATACTAATCGATTCACGACACTTATCAGAAGAATGTTAGTCACACGAATGAATTCCATAACTTACTTTCCTATACGATTGATAATTGGATAAGAAATAATAGCATAATAATAAATAACAAGTTGCTGCATATTGATTTGTTTACACCGCGTGTCCTTAAGACAAATATTTCTTTCTTCAATAGGGAAATCTTCCAGGTAATAGCCGTAAAGTAAAGTAGTGGCTGTACTTACTTCCGACAGTTTTTCCACCACTTCAGTGCGTACCTAACTCTGTCTTTGGCTCAATTCAATGCCTTTTAATGGCTCACAATATTTCAACACTCAATGTTTGTTGTTTTTTTTCTCCTCTCTAACACCTTCTTCTCCAACGTGCTCCCCATTTTTCCCTTATTCTAGATTGTCCGATTCCATATCTTCCACGTAGCCTTCATTTTTCCTGCTAATTTTTTTATTTTCCTTCATTCCCCGACCCCTAGACTATCATTGAGGGGACTGGTAGAAATCAACTTCCGGCAATTATCGAATCTTGGAAAAATGTCACCAATCTCTAAGGGTTCACAGAAAATACCTCATATGGCATTGTCCTCATACGCAACCGTCCCAAAATAATACAATAGATATTTTCCACCACTTCCAGAAATTGGAACTCAGATCCTTCATATTCCGAATTATTTTCAATTTTCGTCACTTCCTTCTTCAAATGAATTCCCTTATACCTTTCATTCTTGGCTTGTGTTCTATCACCATCTGCCACGCCCATTGGCTCTGGCATCAGGCGGCCGGCGGTTGTCAAGAAATAGCTGATAGATATAAGAAGAGAGATAGTGCCTGGAAGCTCAATCCCAACGCCCGACCCCTTCTCCTGGTGATGAAAAGAAGTATCATCGGTCGATTGACCTAAGACTCCAAACGTTCAAGCAGTTACGAGCGAGAGGGGTACTTTTTCCCTTGCGCATTCTTGCTAGGAGAGGCTATTTCTCCTTCAGGGCACTGGAACGTGAAGGAGTATGGTTAAGGTCTCTTCGCCACACGACAGCCCTCAAATATTCCCTCCAAATCGACTCATTAACCTGAGCACCTCTCCTCCCATACTCGACGTCGGCAAGTGTCCCCTATCAAAGAATGGGCAACAGTTCACTTTGAGAGCCGCTATCTCGGAGAAAGGTGGGTGTGTTTCATCCCCTTCCATCGTTTCGCCACCCGGGATATTTAAGGGATGGGAGAGAACAAAAGTATAAAACACTCTTGGCGGTCTTCAAAAGGTCACCTATGCATATGGGAAGGAGGAAAATGCAAGAATTCTTGCACTCCACTGGAAATAATAATTATAACCGGCCTATTGGCCATCGACTACAAACGCTCATGAATTCTCACACATAAAGAAAGGATAGGATTGTCTGAGGTATTGGTATGGGTGAGATATTTAGGTCGCGACGGAAAAGTGGAGAGAAACGGAACTCAGTGGCCTAATAGTGAAATGATCCAGCCAAAATTCCAAAAATAATTATTTGCAATCAAAACGATGACACTGTGTAGTTACTCTTCCTTAAATACTGCAGACATCTCATTCTTCATAGTTCTTATTAATAAAAAACTGATAAGGGCTTAAAATTGTACAAATTTTGCGAAAAACGTCCGCCTTCGATGTTGTCATAAAATCTTCGGATTCCAGGTATTTAACAGCCGATTGCAATACACTTATATGGAATATAAATTAGTTTTATTTTATTGAAAACACTTATTTTCAGCAAGTATTTGCAATATGAGTTGTAAGGAATTTGATTTTGCTATAAGACTTAAAGACAGGCACCATTTTTGGCACATTTTACTACCGACAGTAAAACACTTCATTTGTCTACCTGTATTCGACGAGTTTTTCATGCACGGCAAACCAAAATGCTTTCAGACAATGGATACAGAGAAATAAAATTGCCAAGTTGCACCCGTTTGAACAAGTACCAAGTTCGTTATCAGCCTGGTACACATTTTACGTAAGCGAAAGCCTGCTGGCCGAAGAAAAACAAATATACAGACATTCTTGTTTGAAACATCTTCAGATACAGCATCCTTTTATTACTATACATTGGGCATTTAGAGCCTAACCTCCTCCGTGACCTACTGATCACAACTTTTTTCCACATTTGTAAGGTATCCATGAAATCAAAACATATTTTTTCCTTATCTCTCTCATCTTAGCACACCCACTATTCTATTAGTAAACTCACCACTCAGGATAAACTCATTTGCGTCTAAACTATATACAACTTTTCCTCACATTCTCTCTTTTCCACACTCAACATAATTCTCCGTCCTACTATGAACGCTTTCTTGCTATTTTAATTTTCCTCACTCGTCCTCATTCCTGCTTTTTATTCACATTTTTTCTTCCTCATTTTGGAAAGCCCATACCCTGAGAAGGTCAATGACTTCCTAAGAGGACATGCTCTCACCAAAGATAATCACCCCAGTAAAACCAATTCCGTTGAGTCACCTTTTTGCTCCAGTCTGAAAACCGTAGCTGACCATCCCTCAGATCACCCAAATCACCTTAGAAAACACCAGACCACTCCAACCCTAATCAAATACAAAACAACTCTTGGTGCTTCATCCAATAGTCCAATTTCACCCTTTCTCTACAACATGTTTTTCTCCTCCTCACGATGTATTACTACGGTGAACCCAGAATAAAAAGTTGACTAGCGTGTATCCTTGTACCCAGCCCGGCAAAACTTGTGGAGGTTGCAGCAACAAAAAGACTCCGCCAAAATGACATGAACGCTGTGGTGTCACACACAAGAGTACTCTTACGACTCTGAGATTGATCTCAAGATCAAACTGGAACATTTTGTACGATGATGCATATCGGAAGAATTTTTGACCAGGTTTAGATACTAGGCGGTCGATTTAACCGCTCGAAATAACCCCGGGACAGGAGAAAAAATTTTAGAACGTCGGATTTCCTCAAAGTTAATCCATTAAATGTCCATCTCTATGTTACAAAATTTGAAGCCTTATCTATATCCATACTAAGTTTGGCAACAGCGTAAATTTGTAACTAATTCCAACCTGTTATTGAGAAGAAATTCTTTAGAACAGCACAAAATGGTAATACGCATTAGACGTTAGGATATGCAGTGAGCATTGAAATTCCAATAATAATAATTAAATTTTGAAGGACCGGATGACTAATATAGAGAAAATCAGACCTCATAGATGTGGCATTAAAAATAAATCAGTGATGGTCCATTCTTGTTTCCCGCGTGTAAACTCTTAGCTAACGTTTTTAATTAAAAGTGTTTGGTTCTATGCAAGGGATCTTCAAACTTATTTCAACGTGGTCTACAATGAGTACTTGAACACTTTACAGAGGGCCGTAGTAAAAAAAATAGAAAACTATAGACAATATTTTTATCGAAATAAGAACATTTTATTAGCTAATGAAGTACAGAGTATGTGAAATCAAATTATCGTATATTGTTGACGACGAACACTACAAGAAATGTCTCATATTTTCATCAGAACCCATTAATATGAATGGTACTACTATATTCGTGCTTTTAAAAACTTATTAAACTGAGATTAAAATTTTGAAACGCTAATTATTTAGAAGTAGCGACCATCCAAGCAAATATTTTGCGGCTTATTTACGCATAATTCTTCTGCGGGCCGGATAAAATCATCTTGCGGGTGCAGATGTGGCCCGTGGGTCGTACTTGGGAAACCCTTTTTCTAAACGATTGCCACTGCTGTTTCCCTGAGCCATAGCTATCATAAATTTACCCTCCATTTAATTTGCGTTATACACTAATCCATTGACAGAATGTGTTGACGTTAATGTACGTACAGCCATTTCTGCGAGTAAAAACATTATCTGGTACTGCGCCAGCTGAGGTAATTTTGTACTCCACTAAGCCGTCTTAGAACATTGATTATATTCAACAGAGGCGAAATAATTCGCCTTGACCGGGATTCGAACCTGGGTCCCTAGATGTTGCACCGAGTGCTTTCACCAGTTAAGCTACCGAGGCGTCAACCGGCTAATGCACTCGGCGCGAAATCGAGGGATCCGGGTTCAATTCCCGGTCAAGGCGAATGATTTTTCCTCCGTGGAATATCACACTTATGTGCACTTGCGGGTGACTCCGTAAAGGAAAATACCGTGGCTAGTCCCGGTATCTTCAAAATCGGTTGATTATTGACGTTAAATTGCTACGAGGATTGATAATGTGTCACTGATAAATCCCAGAGGATCATGCAAAAACCGTCAACCAAAACGCAATACATTTGCATTATTTGTGACTCAAATCCGCAGAAGTAGAAATTTAGTCCGTAAAATGTCTATATGAAATTCTCTGTGTTCTTATGAAATGATTACGAATATTGAATTACAACAATTTCATATAACACCAAAGCATTTGTTTAGTATCAAAGTCAAAACACTTCAAATATTGATACTGAGACCACCAAAAATGTAATGCAATTAAAACCCTTAAATCGTATGTAAATGACATCCCAAAGGGACATGAGAAAATTAAATTCAATCTTCCTATCATAAACTATTCTCTTATCTCGTTATGATGCCTGACTTAATACCATACCCTTTAAAAAAAATGAGACATATTCGTCAGTATATTTGCTGCCATGGCCAAAATCTCAGATGACGAGTTCAGTTAACCTCTCGAGCAGCGACAAAGCATTGTGAGAACTAGGCTGTTAAAAGAATTCTTTGAGTAATGGAAATGATATTAGAGTTCTTAATCTTTACTTACGATATTCTAATATTAAAATTAAGTAGCATCCGAGTGAAATCGCGAACTTCTATCTCAACTGCCATAAATCTCTATTGTTTGTTCTCTTTTCCTCCAAAACTATCTGCGCTATCCTCTCCTTCAAATATACGATTGTGTATAAAATTTTACATCGAAGATACCCATTGTGCAGCAATATCCAAATCTTTCAGCAGTTTTTAATCAACGTTCCAGTATAGTTAAAACTCCAATACATGCTTCACCCGACTAGCAGGTGTTTACAAATAATGTTCTCCTGGAATCGTTACAATCAAATCCCCAATCCCTCAACTTCTTATCTTTTATTGTTACTGTTTTCTTATAAACGAGGAAAAGTAATCCTACAAATGAATGTACAATCTTTTTTTGATATATAATTAAAAATCATTATTTAAATTTCCGCAAAACCCTCCAATTATTGCTTTTTATCGAAATTATTACTCAAATTTTTCCATTTCAACATATCCACGTCATTTTAGGTCACTTAATGTGTTCTAAATCACATAACTGCTTCCATTGCAGGAAAAATAATCAGAATAAATGAATTCCGGACTCATGGTCTCTGTGATCTTACAAGTACCACATTTAATCACATTAACAAAATCACAAAATGTATTTATATAATAAGAGAAAAGTATTTAATTGAATCAAAAAAGGAAGAAGTGATTTATCCAGAAGTGATTTATCCCACCCTCAAATGGGTTATTCGATAGAAGAAGAAGAAGAGAAAAGTATTTATTATTTCATCGTTTTACCACGGAGGCAAGATTCTTGGTAGATTTTTAAATTTATCCGATTAACAAAAGCTTCAAGACCGTTAACGATGAAAAGTTGCGTGCAATAAAAACTTATTGTTCAAACCTTTTTGCCCCTTGCCAAAAGCACCTGAAAAAGTTAAACCGACTCGGCCCACGAGCAATGCTATTATGTCTTTTCCTGGACCGTAATTAATTCATAATGAAACAATGCAGAAATTTCTCATTAAACTTAGAAAGTAAACCTACTTCGCTGGGTATTCTGTACTGATTTTCAATAAGACTGTAAAACATCCCGATTTTACGCAACTTAAAATAAAAGTATTAATATTATAACGTGTTTTCTATTGTAAAATAATATTGAGCAGCCATTATATTTAAAAGCCATTTTAAATGTGTCCCTGAGAACTTTCCCAAGAGACAATTAAATATATTTAACATTTTTTAACAGCCGAGAAGAGAACACGTAAGAGTAAAACGCAAATTTTATTATTTCGTATTATTTTTTTAATATTTCGAATTATTAATTAATTTAAAAAGCGGAGAACTCGGAGACGCGACCTAAATTAGCTATAAGAAATGCAGGGATGTTGCACATAACGAAAGAATCAATTGACTCTCTCTTCATTGCTGTTCCACAGACGTTACTTACCAAACCACTCCAAAACCACAAAAGTTGGCCCAATATTTGCTCCGAGTTGTACGGTCAAAATGTTACCATTCAAGGTAAAGGTTCCTATAAATTTTATAAGTTGAGCATAATAGGAAATCAGGAAAAAATGTGCGTGTAAAGTCATCGAATTGCATGGTAGGCATAGTTTAAAATATACCCTCAATTTTTGGTTGCCACAGTATATTTTCTATCCCTGCATCTGAATAAAGCAATCCTTTCTACGGAGTTCACTTATATTCCATTAACGTGAAATCAGCACCGGAGACTCGTGGGAAAACACGCGAAATTCAATAGAGTCTTCTTTTATGAGCGCAAAAGCAGAGTCCAAAAGTCTTTTGTTTCCAGCCTTTCCTTTCAGAAGTCCTCTTGTGGTCAAGGTGACCACCACCCGTCCCCCCCAGTTTCCACCCTCACTGTCCCTTCCATACCTATTCTCTTGTTTGACCTCAAAGAAACTTTTTTCCACTACGGACAGCTTATGAAAACTAATTTCGCGCCATGAAATTAAAAGATTTCCTTCAAAGGACGTGTTGTAGCTCTTCTCTCATCTCTCGCCGTTCTCCAATGTCCCAGCGAAACCCCGGGTACAGCTTCCTTTCATGTGAATATTCACCTTTTTTATTAATAAAAGGAAGCACCTCAGATGCCAGTTTCAACAATAGGTACAGTAAAAAGAGTTAGGGACGGAGACAAACCAGCAAAAATATATTGCAAACAATATCCATTTGAGCCAATATAACCAACTTTACTATTGTATTTTAAATTTAAGAAGATGACACTTCTTCAAGATAAAATTAACTCTTTCATAATAAAAAAACTCGAAAGAATAACTGTATGAACTTCAAGGAAAATACTTTAGTGATACACAATGATACTCATGATCGACGAAATACTCTGGCAACGTATTCCAAATATGATAATTAATTTTCTCCCCACCATTTTAATAAACAACATTTATCTCCATGAAATGTAGCGATCAGTTCGTTTCACAAATTTTCTCTCCAATTTCCAAACATTTCCTTCCTTGAACGATTCCTTCACCGTTATCATTTTTCGCCATGTGCACAGAAATGGTGCTGTAGGTGTATTTCAGTCAGTATAAAATGAACCTCTTTAAGTGACTGTGAGCAAACCTGTATTTACCGGCTGGTACGTATTCTGTAGAATTTGAGTGTGTTTCTTTAAAAATTTCCAGTTAAGCCACGAACGACGACGTTTTTATATAGATCCATCCTGTACTTGGTATATAAATGTCAATGCTTAAAAATAAAATTTTCACAATAAAATAATCAGAATGTGGACCTGGATTCAAAAGACAAAGTATTTTAAATGAGGATTGTATTGGGGGTCTGATGAAACTGACCCTACTCGCTACCCAAGAGTAAGTAATTCAGAAGAATGACCCGGAATTCCCCGTGACATATAATGTTGCTCTTTTTCTGAGTAGGCTTTATTTTCAAGATAGATGAACATTAGGAAACTAAATTTTAACTGATTTTCATCTAGATCTAAAGTGGTTGCTTTTCATTTTTCTCATACAGTACATTCATGCCATTTAGAAGTATCATAATATGAAACTCCATCCAAATGAAGAGCAATTTTTGTGAGAAACGCAAGGATAGCCCAAGAGGAATAGTAAAAGAAAAATAAAAATAATTCGTGCTTGAAACGTAGCTGCGAGAATGACACTAAAATATTTGGTAAATTCTCGGAATGCCGAGGAAAAGGGGGATATATTAGGAAAAGGGGATAATATCAGGAAAAGGGATAAAGGCAGTTCTTTTCACTTCTAATGTGGGGGATAGGGTAAAAGTATAGGGTAAATCCGGTTTATTTACATAAAACCTTTATTTTATTATGTCGTATTTTCAGCCTTGCAAGCCACTCCTCCGTAATTGAAAAGACTATTTGATTTTTAGAAATATCCTCACAAAATCGGAACTCGTACATCAGAGAGTAAAGGAGGCAATAACTTCCGCAAGTTACTCTCCTTCACATTTAAATTATATTTAGTTCACGCGCGATAATGAGCAAAGATTCCCTCTCCCGCTAAGCAGTCGTCGTCATTTTTATCAGTGTAAAGTGGTCGAGAGAGTTTCAGACGCCCTCATCGACTCCTGTAAACATTTTTTGCTTCTAGCGTCGAATGACTGCGAGCGCTTGAGATTTTCACCACATTCATGTATCTTGCATCTCGGACGTGAAGCCGTTGCATATATCATCTCAATGCTTCCTCATGCTTCCAAGAATGGTAGAGGTAACAAACTAAAGAGGTTAAGTACAGAGCTAGAAGCAGATTAAAAAAACAGACTCGCCGAACTAAACAAAATATATTATCATTGTATATATAATAATAACTACAATTTCATTTTAATTTTTGAAAGAACTTAAATCTTTCAATAATTAACGCAAAACATGAACAAAACAACCAAAATATAATTATCACATGCATTACTTTTCCGTAAGCAGATTATTCAACAAACACTACACCGGTTGTGGAAAACATCGCTCTCCAGCACGGTATAGATACTCGCGCCTTAGGCGTGAAGAACATCTACGGGTTATTATTACATATAAAGAAATAGAAAGGAACTCTGAGGTAATGTTAACAACATGAATTTATTTAATGAACTAATGCTATCAAATTTTGTAATAGGTGCACCTTGAATAATGTTGAATGTTGTATAGCATGTATACGTAATTCTGATACATCCCTGGAGAGGTATAAAAACGAATATTTTGAAGACGTTACAGGTATGAACGATAGTATTCATAAAGGTATGGAATTCGAAGTATGAACGATAGTAATCGAATATTGATTTCATATATATGCGAAACGTTGGGAAAAGGAGTGATAAACCATAAATTATCTTAATCGTAGACCTATATCTCCAGAGAAGAAAGTATAGATTGTTTGGATCGAGTTAGTTTATGGGGAGTGATAAATCGCAAACAATTTTTAAATTTTTCTTTAATATAGCAAAATACCCTATTCATTGCGGTACGTAGGTAAAATTTGATTCTCTAGCAGATCGCTGATACTGCAGTTTTGACTTAGAAATCTGCATTATAATACATTCATTAAACTACAATGCTCTGTATTGATCTTTCTAAAACCACGAAATTTTGGCCTTCCATTCATAGCCCTATTCTTTCTGATGTTTATCTGATCAATGTTTATATTTTCGACCGTATTGTCCTGTATTCATTAAAAAAAGACCATTCCCTTGAACGTTTACGCACGCGGATTGGTCTGGGTCTGAAGTAGGAGCTTGAAAGACATCTAAACATAGATAAACATTGTTTATTTTTTATGGTCTGGTATTATTCTTTCCCCTTCCGAGTCACAGACCCCTGGAAAAATAATTCCAACCTGCTTTCATGTTCCCTTCTGGTCAACTGCAGTCCAGCTCTCTTTTCTCTCTTCTCCTCTAGACTATCGTTCATACCTCTAGCATCTACAAATATCGTTTCCTCGGCACTGCTCTCAGACATGAAATAAATTTTAATTAATTAACGGTTATTAATTTTAAAATTAACGGTTTTTTAACAAATTCATGTCGCTACTCTCACATTGTAACTATAAATAGTACAAAAATATGTTGATATAAAGTCGGGAAAGCGAAAATGATATTTTTCGGGTTAGAGGAAATTTCATCATGAGAAATAACGACATGTATATTATTCCGTATGTATTTTAATATTTGCTTGCCGATTAGAATTAAATATTACCTACATGAATTTCCTCCAATCCATTACACATTAACTTTTAATTTAAGTCACTATATAATTATCTAGCTTAGAAAAAAAATCAGAGCTAACATCATGTAACAAATGTATATATGGGAGATGAAAGATTGAAATATGAAAACACGTACGTACACAAACATTCTATCTACCCCGACAATTGTTATAAGCCTCAATCGGCCACATATTTCAGAGACGCTCTACCTCCAGAGTGTCACGTAAAATATTTTTACACATCCACAGTTGACTTCAACCACTTTAGCTCTAAAAAGCAGGCGTAAATTTGGAATCCTTTAAATACTCGTTTTATTAATTATATTGAATGGTAATCTATCCGTGTACGATTAGTATTATATCAGCTCATATGGGCAAAGTTAAACAATTAAGATGCGCTATATTTGGAGATACAACTGCCACTGGGAAATAAATCAGCAATGAAAATGAAAAAGGCCTATAACATCTCTAAGGATCGATTACAATTTTCTGTTATTGATTTCCGTCACAAGACCCTAAACATAACTACCCTTTCCCCTCTTCTTTCTCTCTAATCCTCCGTTCCATCTCGCTAAAGAATTTTATTTCCCGTTTCCCTCGCCAAAATCCAAACCCTATTCCTTCACATACGTCCCATCGTATCTCAATGTCTTAACTCCCTCGCTTTAAATACCCATCCCCAAGCCACTCAAGCTCGATAATCCTGCTTGGCTGAGTATGGGTTCCGCACTAAACCCCACATAACTCCGCCCCAGTATCGCCGCTTGCCTCTTAAGAATGCTCCTTCTCCCATTTGGAAGCCTTCCACAGTCCTTTCCCCGTCATCATCCTCGCCTTGAAGTCCCTTTTCCTTACCCCATTGTGCCTTCTCTCACTCTTTCCAGGAGCCTAAGGCGGCATTTCTCTTCCGCCCTCCAGCACACTACCCGACTACAGCCTCCGCCGCCATTTCCACAGTCTTTCTTCCTCCGATGCAAGTACGCTGCTGTCCGTTTAATCATAACCCCATTCACATCGTTCAAACTTCAAAAACGTATTGGAAAGGCTGGTACATCAAGTTGTCAATTAATTAATGAGTGATCATAGAAGAACTCTTTGCAGTTTTCCACTGACAAATATAAAATGATCACGGTTTTCAATGATTTACATTATTTTGAAGTCCATTTTGTGTAACATCAAAACCTGTCGCATAAAACATTTCAATGTGGAAAACTACAAAATGTTATTTTTCCGTCTTGCATAAGTTCCACCACATTATTAGAGTAATGAGGAAACATTACTAATTAATGATTGTTCGCGCGTATTAAATTGAGGTACAAGGCCCACTATTTTTTTCTCACGTGCTCTCACGTGCAGACTCATTGTCCACCTCTGTTTATCTTACGCTACATAACCTGGTCTAGAATAGGAATTTGGAACTATTCTGATGAAAATTTTACCTTACAGAATTCGAGGAAATTGTTTCGACGTCGCTCGAAAAAATTTAAAAGTCAATGCATCGATGTATGTCACCGCACTCTTTACGTTCCCAAAGGAAAATGCTCTAGACATCCTTATTATCTCCAAATATAATTTCGCTGGAATAGAACTAATATATTTTCACTAATTCTACGTTCTAACTCGAACTAGTCACATGAGAGATTTTTTCTCATCAATATAATCACGTAGTATGTACGAGCAAATAAGTTTTTGGTTGGCATTCTAATTATCCTCATTATCTCTCTTATAATTAAATATTATCCTCAAATTTGACGTTAACCAAGAGGTGTTAACAATTATATACATTAAAATGCCACTATCTTATGGATAAAAGAAAAATATAATAACTAATGAAAGAATAAACAAATCAGTATAACTCTGACAAAATGATTGGCCCATGGAATCTTTTTAAAACTTTAATTATAGACGTCACGTAAAATTGGCATTCACGATCAGCGTTTATTTTTTCTCTAATATATGACTTAAATTAGGCAGATTCATTGAACTCTAATATTTCCAACCATTATAACAATGGCGTGTCTTCGCATCCTAATGGTTGGCTCTGAAATTTGACCTCAGCGAATTAGTGTTACCAAGCCAGCTCCCGGTGGCAACTTTGAGAACAAATACAGTTTTTAAAGGAAATATTGCATATTATAAAAATACAAAAAAATATTTAAATTTCTCTAAAGTTCTTCTTCGAGCGATACTCCTATTTCTAAGTCATTGATAAAAATTAATGAATATTCCATCAATAACTGGCATTATAATCTACAAACTGGTCTATCTACAATGCAATGTAAGATAAGTCTGAGGTATGAAACCATAAATTTCTAATGGGAAGCATCAGAAAAGTTGATGAAGTTGAAAATAATATATATAAGAACAACAACTCGACCAGCATACAGAAATCGAGCATAATTGTAAATATAAATTTTTAAAAATTTCAACTAAATCCTTCCCTCTCTTGTAACCTCTCTAAACCCTTCCAGCACGTAACGGCTTGACTACCACGTACAAAAAGTTATAAAATGCTCTTAGACAAAACGTAAGATGAAGAAATTGAACATTTACCACTAGTTTCCAATTACCAATTTCTGTACTGTCAAACACTACGACGTGTTTACGATACAACAGGTACAACCATTTGTACAAAGGTTAGTAGCAGGAAAAAGTCGTTGCGCTAAGTTTCAAACGCTAAAAATAACAAGAAATTGAACGCAAGCAGGGACTCCATAGAGTACATAATATGGTGTATTCCTATGCACAAGAAAATGGCGGTGATATATGAATCAATCTTACCAAAGAAGGAAATCATTGGCATTTGCCAGGCAACACATGTGATCCGATCATCCAGAAATAATGAGCCTCCTCGGCAGCTTTCCTCGCAACTCTTTCGCCCACTTTAACCCCGAAAAGAGGGAAGCAATGTTTTTACACATACATATAGGGACCTTATTAATTTTGAGCTTTTGCTCTCACAGAAAGAAGAAAAGAAGAGCCGGTGAGAGGGCTAAAGGTTCTTATGATGGAGGCCAAAGGTGAAAAGAGAGTAGTAGGCGTTAGAGGGAGTGAAAAAGAAAATGAATAAATGTAAACCATCTCCTTTTCTCCCTTTTGTCTTCTCAGTTAAGATCGCCTCCTCGAAAAAACGGAAGACCGCGCACCCGTGGGTGCTCTGACGGTTTATTCCGTGCGTTTGAGTGCGTGTGATGTGACGAAGCAGCCGGAGCCTCCGGAATGCGTGTCGGGCGCCCACATCTGCCCTCTACCCGCCACTGCACACAAGTTAAACTATCCCCTTCACCCAACACTCACACGAACCAGCCCCTCTTTCCTCACTTCGGAAAAGGAGGCAGTAGTAAGGGAAATACACGTGTATCCTAAAAGTAATTTATCGAAAGTAGGAACATGAGGTAGCCCAAATAGAATGACTTTGACCAGGAAAGTAGGAGGAGGTTGACAGAAGGAGAAAAAGATACGGAAAGAGATTATCTTTTCATGACTACGAAGGATATGGAAGGAAAGATTTAAAGAAAGAAAGAGAGATAGAGAGAAAGTCGGGGAGAGAGATTCGCACTGCGCCGTGGGGGCCCTGAGAAGGGGTTACATTCGGAAGGGTAGGTTGGCCCCCACGTGCCTTTTTATGGCCCAAAAATCCTCCCGAAATACAGACATGGCTTCTCACTCGCCAGCGACCTCCATATCCTCCTCCAAGCCTCTCCGAAGACGGTGCGTGAAGAAGCGGCGATCGCCTTGGGCTCGTCCACGCAGCAACCAGCCGGAATGGAACCATTGGCTGCATCGTGAGGTGGTTGCCAATGCAAAGTGCAGACGAAAAACAGGCAGCGAATCTCAATCCCTTATTCACTTATGCACTGGCCCACGGATACCACCCAACCTCCGCCCGAAAAATTCCACTGCCGATTCCCCTCACAGATACCCCTGATTCTCTCTTATCCGGTTATATCCGGTAGGCCATATAAATCATAATTATGTTTCGAAATGATGACTGCTAATGGCAATGAAATGATATACTTGCCAAAAAAAATTCTATTCGAGCTGCATCGCGCGTTATTCTACACTATCATACTCTAACCTGCGATAGAATCATTCGACCAGCTTTTGCGCTATTGGAGAACGATAATTAAAGAAAAAAATCATTAAACCTTTACTTTTCCAGGTTCATGTCCTTTCTCATATCTCTCATTCGTGTTTTTTTTGAACTTATGTGTCACTGATCTCACTTTCACCATTGTCAACAGTCATTCTTTGACAGTCAACAGTCTAATCTTTGTTCCACAAAACACAAAACTGAGAGAAAACGTATATCATGGCAGTGTTTTTGTCTAAATATTGATATTCCAAAACGCTTCCCGTTCCATTTCAGGACAAAAAGCATACCCTATCCATTTTCTGCTCTTTATATTCGGAAAGTTGTACTGAACTCTGGTGCCATTCGTTATATTCAGCTTAAAGACGTAACAAAATGATCATAATTACATATTTGCAGGCTATACGCCATAGAGTTGAATTTATTTCGGACGGGTTAAATTAATTTTCTTTGCCCTCTACTTCTAAGAAATGTATGTTACATTGAAAAATAGGTTCGTTATTTCTTTTTCCGAACCGATCATATAAAAATGGAAAGGTACCTAAGAGAAGTGTCTCAGGTAATTCAGGATTGGTCACATGCTGCCATAGAAAACCTACGGTTTAAGAACAGTTTACATTCAAAATAGTTCAACAACATTATCTACCTTCAGGTCTGGCTGCTATCTCCTGTGTCTCCATACCAGCCAATGAGAATAATGCTCACCTTCCTAAACTTGACCAAAGGGAGTTTATTTCACTCAGAACTCTCTCAGAACGTCTCTAAGAATGCTTCAAATTTTAAACTATGGACGATAATTCATTTAGACATGTTATAACTTGTGTTAGCGACGGTTATTATACTAAAAATACCATCGCTCACTACCAACCAAAGGGTGCACGACATGGTCTTTAGCAATTTCAATCGATTGCAACATTTCACAATTTATTTAATGATGGTTATTTAAGATAATAAACGACCTAACATAAAGGATTCGCCCTCGACATTCATCATCGTGCGTTTAGATTTCACGGCACCTTGGAAACACTCGCTGTATTACACGCTCAAATTCATCCATCTTAAGTTACGTCTTTCTTACATTAATTTGCGAGCCTCATTTGCTCTATGGTTACTCGATATCGTATTCATGTAACGAGCCGTCCCATGCTCATTTCTAATCTTCCATTAAAAAAAATATTTTGGTTTTCTTGACATAAACCTATGACCAAGCTCTACCAAGCCCTGCCCCTGATACCAACGTTCTTCTTATCACCCCTTTTAATTAATTTTCCTTAACCATTCATTCCCAGTTCCCAAATTTCAATAATTTCCATATGGTCTCTTTCCCGTAGCCTTCGTGGCATATCGACCAAGAAACGGTGTTTTCTCTTCCATCCTCAGATTTCGCCTCCTTCCACGTTCCACCCATTTCTCTACCTCTTCTCCTCCACCCACCCCATCCCTTCTTTCCATCGAAATTCAATGCGGCAACATAATGAGATTCTCCCCACTAACGCGCGTCACAGTGATGTCCGTTGAATTTTTATCAGAGAAACCCGGTTTCTTCGTCTGAGCCATGCATAACCTCGCTCTTGCTCTCTGATTTTGGGACGTCCTCACGACGGTTGATACGTCAACGCGAGGTTTTGATAAACTAATCGGCAGAATTTCGAATTTATATTCCAAATCTCTGAGGAAGTTGAATAATTTCGACCCGTCTTCGAAAAACCCCGAAGAACGAGAACATGATGGACGGAAAAAGAGACTAACACTATTAGATAACCCAAAAGCGATGAATGTCGATTCGCTAGCTTTATTCTCGACTTTAGTCATACAATTGTTACACTGAAAGTTATATTTAATGAAATTCATCATTGAAAAAATTGCCAGGAGGAAACAATAGCCTCCAAAGGACCGATGCTTGTAAGTGATAAGCTTTTGCATTACCTTTGCCTACTTAATTATGGCTTCATTTGATTTGCGAAAAAAGGGCCTAATCTCCATGTAGTGTGCCTCTAGTACCTTGTTCTTCATTGCTAAGAACCGTAATTTTGCTGCAAAAAATGTGACGATTTCCTGTATTCAAATCTTGGTCCAGAATACCGCTGGTGGTGGAGAACATTGGTGCATAGTCGGTTTTTTGCCATCCAAGGATAAACGACGAGTTTCTAACGAGTAAGACAATAGTACTTTTGCGAAGATACTCCTCTATTAACTGCTCACAACGCCATTGCTGCTCCAGGTGCGGCAACCGCACATTCGGACGCTTACTCAATATATTGTCATCAACACATGCGATGTTCCGGTTGAGTGTAATGATACTCCGGAGAGGGTCGATGAGTGACGAATTGCAACGCAGTAGGACCTATACAGACCACGAGTTTATGATTACGCAAGTCGCATATTAAGCCTTGGTGGAATCTGCTTGAGAGTCGGGAGCTCTCTCCGTAAATTTTCCGTAATGTGAGAGAATTGGGATTTAACTGCCAAAAGGTAGTGAGGTCATTAATACATTTCCTTTTCGAGGAAATTTGTAAGTCAAGACAGTCGGAACTGACTACCAAAAGTTTGTCAGTGCTCATGGTGAGACAATTTCTCTTGAGAGTGCCTTTTTCAGCGCAGCGTCAAAATACATTTCTCTAAAGTGTTTCCATTGAATGAATTAAATATTACCACTGATCATCGTCAGGGTTCCCTTTTTGACATGAAAGTTCAATTGCATCACTAAATAAATCATTCAAAGTCCTGTGTTGAAATATGCTTGGGATTAAGGCTAACCTCATAATTTATTAACACTTTTAATCTATTGTAGGATACATATTGACACAATTCTCAATTATTATAGGTAATCAACTGATCATTCAATCCACCGCAAGGTCATATCTCCTGATAAGATACATCCATGAAACATATTCTCTTTCAACCTCTTCCCCACATACCCCAAATCCCCCTCCTTTCCCCTTCATCACTTTATTAAGCATTCCCTCGTCTTCATAATCTGCTACATCTACTTAGTTGGCTACTTCCTAATCTTCAACAGGAGTTTCCTCTCCTTAAATTCTAGCACTGCATAGCTGTATGACGATAGTTTTACATTTAACAAGTAAGCGCCTGCCTAGAGAGGAAATAAATTGTCGATTATTTTTGACTTCATCTGGCACAAGATTTTTAAACCACTAATCGCGTGACGTCAATTATGTCGAAGCATTATATTAAGGTCTAAATCTCTTGCAATGAACGTTTAATCTGTTTAAATAATCTCAATATACACCTTATCCTTGTCATGATAGGTACTTTAAAAAAAGTTCTTAAAACATTTTGTAAGCAGATTGCGGGATAAATTCATACGCCCAAATCCGAATTAAGCTGATATACGCTGAGCTGATATGCCATCCATTCACGGTTACGAAGGTTTTCAGCAATCAATTGGAACAAAGTACCAGGTCACTGATTTAAATACATTTAGATACATAAACATATCATAATAATGTTAGTTAATCATAAATAATTAAGCTACAACTCTGAAAGCTTCTCGCAAAGAAATAACGCGTTAAAGTTATACGCTCAAGAATTTAATTGAGTTGAAACTTTTATATTTAGTACTAGCGGGAGGTTCTCGTTGAAATTCAACGGGTGTTAAAAACATTACACCTATTATATAATAAAACCACAAAGCCTGAAGAGTACTGTCAGCGTAGTCATTTGAGGAGTTCGCAACCTATATTGTATGTTGTGTTCGTTGTAGTAGATACTCTGACAGTTCTCCAGATGCATGGAGATATGGGTGACTGTTGGTCCTCTTTCATGCATGGGAAACCCAAAAATGGGCCCCACAGAATCATTACTTCTTAAATAGCACCCAGGGTGATAGGTGGTCACCTCGTCCCTCCAGTTCTCTTGATCCGTCTTCTGAGTGAATAGCAGCTTGATGGCTTCCCTTGTGTACATAGATATATTTGCATTCAATGACTTAATTTTGTTGCGCATTTCAACATCGATATGTTCGTTGAGTATCTTAATCAGGATCGGAGAGTAGAGTATAATCCAGCGGTTGACAACGTCCAAAGGAGCCTTTGCAGCAGTAGCAGCCATGTTTAAAAAATATTAATTACCACCAAAAACAGCACTTATGGCTTTTACATCGGGGTAGTAGTAACAATCAACAGTGGACAAGCACAAACAACCATTTCCTGGGAAGTGAAAAATCCTCCCCAGGTGGGATTCGAACCCGCGACCTTTGGGTTAGCAGGTTTGAAACCAATTCTTGTTTTGACCAATGAAAAACCAAGTTTTGGTTTGAAACCAACCAAACCACCCCTGCCAAACACCCTGGAGGTGGCTCGCAGGGTAATATGTAGATGTAGATGTTTGATCAATGAATCCTCCATCACCCGGATTGCGCCTTCGACATAAAGGGTAGCCATAATTATTAGTTTCGGTTGCTAAATCAAAAAGCTATGGTGATTCTTAGTACACTTACCGATTTTCATGCAAGTATGTCATTCATTGCGCAGAATTGCGTAGTGACGTCATTATTATTTCCACCATCTTAAACAGATTGAAGTTTCGGAACAGATGGGTCTATATTTGAACCAGATATATAGCTGGTTACCCGTCCGTAGGTCGGGTTAGGATGGTATTTGTGCGGTTCTTAGCCTAACCCAACAAAACCACGGGAAGATGATCATGAGATCGCTGGTGGGCATGTCTTTGAGCATCCAATTCCAACCTTTGTCGTTTTTTATTGCAAGGGCCCATTTTCTCACAAAGAACACATTCCTCTTGCTCTAGAAGATTGATTCGAAAGGTTACTCTTTTTATATTAGGCATGTTGATGGATATATTTTTAAGTCCAAGGAAGGGAAACACAGCGGTGAGTGAGTATTGAAAAGACAATGCGATGATTGAGTGAATGTATGTTAACTGCACTGTTACACTTTTAAACTAATTTAAATAATTCGTAACGTTCATGATGTGGGAATTGGTTTAAAAACTGTTCGCAATTGTAATACAATTCAACGGGTGTGAAAAAAATTGAACGTATTTTATAAGAAAACCACAAAGCCTGAAGAATACTGTTAGCGTAGTCATTTGAGGAGTTTGTAACCTAGTATGATATTCGTTGACGTTCCTTCGTTCGTTTGTATGATGTGGGAATTGCTCAAAAAACAGTTCGCAGTCGAAATGAGAGGCAGATGGTTCCACTACGGGTAATACATCTGAGTATTAAACGATAACAAACAACGACGTGTTTGGTGTAGCAACAGAGGCATTATTATCATTACTGTTTACTGCACGTAAATATTAATCCACGTTTAATTCCTTTATGTTTATCGTTTACTACATAAATGTTCTCTCATATGCAGTGCTCCTATGAGAGATACTTTGAGAATAGACATTGAAGAGTATACTTATTGTAAATATGCATTGAAGTTATCGATTACCCCCCCCCAAAGCAGTTTATCATGGGTCCTTTAGTGAATATAATTTTAAAAAGCAAGAAATAAAACACTGCATCGAACCCAATGCTTAGCATGGACCACCAAGGGGGACCTTTGGGGGCCCTGAGGGCTTTTTAGTGTAGCCCATGTTACACCCAAGTAAATTTTCTCACTACATGCCAAATTTCAGCTCATTAGTTCAGTAGTTTTTCGTGATCGAGCAAAAGACAGAGAGAGAGACAAACACCATTCAATTTTCATATATTTGTATGATTTAGCATAAAATTTGTTTAAAATAATCCTGTAAATCTAAATCTAACGGCTTGTAACATGAATACAATTTAAGAGTAAATGATTTTATGCAGGCAAAAAGTAGACGTAAGAAAATACTAAAAGTACCCCAGTGTAAAGGAAATCAAATTTTTGACTAACTACTATCATCCTAGATGAAATTTCTCGTTGACCATTGCCCTAGTGAATTTCAAAATTATGCCCACTCTTTCCAAAAGTTCTATTCGGAAACACAAAATGTATTCATACACCTCATATGCGAGAAAATCTCCATTTTGTGGGGCAATTTTGGCAACCGAGTTATGCGCTTGAATGTCCCCACGAAAGGGTACCGACGGTATGCAACTGACTGATGGGAAAAATAATAAATACTTTTACGCGTATTATCCTGATGTATCTGAACCCTTACGAATAATAAAACTAAACCTATCCTAGGAGAAACGGCCTGAGGAATTTTAAAGGAACTTATACATTATTTCATAGTTCATTAACATCTCCTCTGTACTTTTTATTTCCCACAACACAAGGTGCACAGAGATATCATGCTCTCCATCACAAAAACTCAATATGCTATAGTTTAACTAATTTGTCATTACAACAAAAATCTTTCAACTTTTATGAAAACAACTAAAGGAATCAAGTTTGTAGATTCTTGCTCCAAAGCCTAGGCGAAATGCGATTGAACGTGTCATTAATTCCCATCAAAACTAATTCGAAACTCCCCCGGAATATTCGGCCTCCTGCCCGTACCATGACATCGCTAACTCTAAACCACGATGTCTAATCCCTCTTGGGTATTGAAGAGATATTACACTTGGATGTCGTGCAAAAAAACCGCAGAATTATTATCATCAGCCTTTGAATCTACAACTCAACAATCTACTTAGCACCAAAAATCCTTCCTTAAGTTCAGCCGAAAATGGACTTTGCTTTTACTCGAAGTCCCCTCTTGAATAATTTATTAGGAGAGTGTCACACAATTGGGCTCAAGTGAAAATGCATACGTATCTACAGCGAAATGGTGGATGGGGGGGGGGATAAAGGGGTTAAGAAGGAGGAGGAAAAGGGAGGAGACAGGGAGGAGTAAGAGATGTGGGGGGCCATAAAATGGCGGTGGAGGAGGTAATCTTAGCGCGCTGAAGGAGAAGGTTGGAGAGGTGGGGAGAAAGTCAACTGCTTGGTGCTTGCTTTCCCGTTGGCGCGAATGGAATTAGTGGGTTGCATAGCTCTCCCAAATATCTCCCCTCAGCACCCCAAACAACTTTAACCTGTGACTACTTTCGTCGCTTCTAATTGGCTCAAGCAATCTGCTTTGCGAAAGCAAACCCATTCGAATTTTATTACTGCATTAATTACGCTCATAAGGACACTCTTTTTGATAGTGCGTCAAAATATATTCCCCAATTTTGCATATGTTAACAAAAGATTTCGGGATCCAGGGGGTATAGTTGTTTTATGTCCATCTAATTCGCGCGTATAACAATGAGAAGATACAAAGTACTTTCTTTCCTATTATTCCCGTCCTTAGACGTTCGTGAATTTCCTCCGATTGTTTGATGGCTTAACTACTCGAGGTGTCCAATTAGGAAATGAATTAGAATGAAATTAAGGGTTGTACTGAATCATTCGTTCTTAATCCGCACGACAATAATGTGTTAAATCTATACAAATATAAACGCACATAGAAACGTGCGACCGTAAAGGATAATCAAAATCAAATGGGGAGCCATTTGCTTTCTTTCAAATTATTATGACTGATCTATCGCTAAAGTAAACCGTTAGTCTTCCAATTAATCATAACTAATCATATAAACTCATTATATTGCTTAAGACTGTAATGTTTAAGACATCCGCTTTTATTTCATTGCACCAGCTTCTTCTAATAGATATATCACTCAATCAGTGTTTCAACCCAATGGTTGGTTTTCAGAGGTGAGAGCAGAGCTCACCCCGTACTAAGCCATTGGCATGTGAAATTCATATATTCAGGGTAGGGGGGGCCAGTATCTTTCCCTGGGACACCTGCGATTTTCCACGAAGTTCTGACAATCACAAAAACGCACCGCGAGCATTTTAGGAACTGGTGTCCAGAGAGGTTTGACTCAGATTTCAATTCGGGACCCTTCGGTTGGTAGCCCAGCGATTAATCTTTAAATAAAAGCCTTCTAATAAATATGCCATTGAATTCCACCTTAAGCTGGATTTTAGGATATCTGATTTTTATGTTATCCACTATCATAAAGTCGGAATTATTTTCAAAATTTACTATTATACTAATCGTTAATACATTCAGAAGACAACAACCTTGAATTTTACAATGGTATTTCTAAGTAACAAAATACATTTGGCGTATTTATGGAACCTATCCGAGTTTAAAATTCAGTGGCTACAGAACTTTGGCAAATTTTCAATTTTCTCAGCCATACGAGCTGCAATTTCGTTAAAATGTATAGTCCGTGTGTTGCATTCGAAAATTAAAACTTGGAAAATCTTACTCTTCGCATACACGTTTTCGAGTTATTTGTTATTGCGCATTTAATATCTAAAAACGGTACCAGTTTACATATGACACTAAGAAATGGATGCTAAAATATCATTCCATCAGAAGCAGTGGATGATAAAGATTCTCCGTTTGGGATAAAAAAAAACACCAACCCCGCAAACTCTTTGAAACCAACCCGATCTCAGACAGAAATCCGTATTTCGCATTATTTTCTCGGCAGTTGCGAAAGATCTCTAACCAAAAGCTTCAAAGACGATACAATCTAAGAAAAGGCACTCCGTTGAAAAAATTTCCTTGCGGGAGTATAGTATTCATTTTTTTGCTCGGAGATAAATCTTGACCGACTGCTCATTCTCCCTCAACATCATCATGAAGAGAATGAAGTTCCCAATGCGAGATAATTCCTTTGAATAACAGCCGGTATCAGCCTTCACCCTCGCTCTTAGTTCTAAGTCCCATCTTTTTAGCCCTTCTCCTCATGCAACGGGTTTGGGCCACCGCATTGCACATACCTACGTATATACAAGGTAATGCACCAAATACTCAATTCTAAAATCTATTTGTCATCCTGATGGGCTCACGGCCACCATACTTCATAAAAGACGGTCACAATTCCCGAAATATCAACACATTCCCCACTCTAATGGGTTCAGGTCTCCTCTCTTCCATGCACAGAAACCCATTTCCTGAACTGTAACAATCACTTGGAATTTCAGGAATGATATTCTCTTTCGCAAGACTCTTCATTCTCCCTGAAATCCATTCCCCTGGAGAGTAGAAACCAAACCCGAATTATTCCCATCTGTATTATGCATTTCTGGGAAAGTACATTTCCAAATAATCAATTGCGTATCATTGGCTTTTCCTCGAATGGTATATGATTTAACATCTTTCGCACACATTATGTTCGATTGAAGCCACGGGTTGTGCTGCTAGCGGTTCTTTTAATCCTTACCACACCACCACGTAACATTTTAATTATATTTGAGTTCATAAATATAAACTACAATTCAGATCTCTGTACAGAAAAGTACCGTCTCCACATCACCGAAAAAAAATTAAATTCTATTTCAAACAGAAAAATATTTGTCACTTCTCACCTCACAAAGGGACGGCACACATTTAGTAGTGTGAACAATATGAATTATGCTTTTGAATAAGATAATTGAAAGTATACATTATTTACAATTAGAGAAAGTACAATTAGCATAGACTGAAAGATTTAAGAAAAACGAATTTCTTTTCCTAAAATACTTACCAACCCGCACACATTTTTTCTAAACACATATCAGAAAAACATTCATAGGCATTGATTTATGCCCTCAATGATGCAATTGCACTTTAACTATAGTTATAAGGTGCGAAAATACCCCCGTCCGTATGAGCCATCTGTGTTATTATAGTTAATGTTTAAGTTGATATGCTACCTGACGCCGGTCTCTTATACTTATATCATTTAAGAAAATTTGCGGTTTCAGGGTGTATCACGTGAAATTTTTCCATGTTAGGAATGATAAAAATTATGCGAATTTCACAAAAGTTGGTTTATTCACGACCCGGGTTTCAACAAATTATGTCATCTGAAGATGACATAATTTGTTGAAATCCGGGTCCTCTTCCGGGTCCGAAATCCTCTTCTTTTGGTATATTCCTCCTGCCCCACCGCCTCAATCACCGGCCATAATTGATTAATCCTTTTCGGGCTTTTCATTCGGAGTTCGTCCACGTTTTACTTTATTTTCCTGTACCGTCTTCTCAGCCTCCTCCAATGAATTAAATCATAAGCCACTTATAAACCACAATCGTCCTATCGTCGACCGTCTGCGATTCGTCTCGTGCATTGTCCTAATCCCATTATTCTGCCCCTTGCTGTCTGCCGTCATCCATTTATAAGGGCGAATTCCCTCCTCTCCCCACTCTCCATCATCCAAATCCTCTTCATACTCTCCTCTACTCACGTCTCCCTCCCCTCTCATTATCACCGCTACTCAAGCTACTTCTCAAAACGAAATCCTGAGAGCGACAGAGTGAGAGAGACTTCCGCCACGAGCGTCATGAATGGAGAATTAATTATGAGCACGGCGGTGGTTCGGAAATATGTAAATCAATATCTGTCTTCAAGGGAGCGCTAAAGCCATTTCCTCGGGTTCGCAGCATTTATTCTCATCTCCCTATCCCCAAATGAATTTGTTGTTGGAATCGAGCGGAAATATTGGCGTTTTCAATTTTTGCTATACTCCATAATGACCACGTGAGATTCTAAATTCATCTTCTAAATCTCAAGCAACAGCTTTTTCACGTTTGCTCATTTCTTTCGACCTCTCATGTGGAGTCTCTCCCCTCTCCTCGTTTTTAGTTTTTTTCTGATGTCGAGGCTGCTTCTAGGTGGAATGTCTCTTACTGCATTGTTTCTTTGTCCTTTTCATCTCGGATGAAAAGTGCTTGATAACTAAATTTCACCTTTTTGTTGGGTCATTCATATCTGAGAAAGAGGCAGGAATCTCCTATATTTTCTGAATTTTTTGCCTCCGAAGAGTCTCCGCGAAATAAATAATGCCTGCGTTTTAAATACATTTTATTGTACCTCTGAGCAAAGTGGTCGTCATGAGTAAGAGTAGTTCGATTTTATTTTATGTTCTTCATTCTCGAAAGGATTTAATTTCCCTAGATGAGAGCTTGCGTAAATAATGAGTCACCAATCATCGCCTTTGGAATGAACCATTTTCCATATTACCAGGTTGTGCCTCGCTTAGAAAAATCACAAAATTTAAATCGCAAGGGTTCACACATAGACATGCATTTCGCAGTTTGCATGTTTGAATAACGAAAATATTTGTATGAATATACTCGTTACCTACGTGTATCATTCACGTCACAACTCTGAAAATGAATTTCACTTTCTATAAATTAACTGAGGAAAGGTAAATAAACAAACTTCCTTGTGATAACATAGTTTAATGTGATTGACTATTGCTCCCACAAATGTTGGAAAATTATTTAATCCAATTAGGAACTTGATCTCCCTTCAGTTTTCATTTCGATTTGCCTTCAATCAATTTTATAAGGATCTATAAACAAGCTGTGTCCTAAATTGCTGGTGATTTTGACTGTTTTTATTAGCAGTTGTTTAATTGCGATGTGAAATTTCCGAAAGCACGGTGTTCATGAACGGCCCTGCACTCCAGTAACTTGGATTCACTTGTTTATTTAAAGTGATATCCTCTCTTTTGGCGTTGTAATTTACTTTCATGCACGTTCCAACTGAAAACTAGAGCATTGAAATAACAAGGGGTATAGTAATGACGACGCCAAACTTATAAAGTTTAACATTTTTCATGGTTGCTAAATGGAATCTGAATTCGTCGTCTCGTTATTTATCTTGCACGAGAAAAGAGTATGCCATACTTGAAGAATTATTTTCTGTTCAATATTTAGGTCCATATATTCCTTATTCATCTACATGTAGATTCATAAATTGGCTTTAATATTCGAATTATTGTGTTTATTAATATGTTTTCATGAAATAAAAACATTGAAGCTATTTCGAATGCATAAAAATAATTTCATATCCTCCTTCAGCTGTAATTATTAAAATAGTAACGAAAGTAAATACATAACTGTATTCTTATAGAATTACGAGCGGAAGATACCCGTTGAAATTCAACGGGTGTGAAAAATATTAAACTAATTTTTTATAATAAAAACACAAAGCCCGAAGAAAAACAGTATGGGTGGTCATTTGAGGAGTTCGTAACCTATCTTGTATGTTGTGTTCGTTGTAGCAGACACACTGACAGTTTCCCAGGTTCACGGAGAGATGAGTGACTATTGGTCCACTTTCATGCACAGGAAACCCAAAAATCGGCCTCGCAGACTCATTACTACTTAAATAGCAACGGTTGATAGATGGTCACCTCGTCCCTCCGGTTGTCTTGAGCCGCCTTCTGAGTGATTATCAACTTGATCGCTTCGCTTGTGCTTATAAATATATTTGAATTCAATTACTTAATAGAGTTGCGCTATTCAACGTTGATATGAGCGTTGATTATCTTAATCAGGATTGGACAGTAGAGTACAATCCAGCGGTTGACACGTCAGGAGGAGTAATGGCAGCAGAAGCCATGTTTATTTGACCTATGAATCCTCTATCAATGTGACTGCGCCTTCGGCATAGCCATAATCATTGGTTTCGGTTGCTAAATAAAACATTAATGGTGATTATTAGTGCACTTGTCGATTTTCATGCACAGATGTCGTTAATTGCGCAGAACTTACGTTCTTATTTCGGATAAGAAGCATGTAGTGACGTCATTATAATTTCCGCCATCTTAAAGCAGATTGAAGGTTTGAAATAGATGGGTCTGTATTTGAACCAGATTTAGAGCTGGTTACCCGTCTGTATGTTGGGTAAGGATAACATTTGTGCGGATCTTAGCGTAACCCGAGAAACACCACGGGGAGAATCTCATGAGATCGCTGGTGGGCATGTTTTTGACCATCCAAATCTAACCTTTGTCGTTTTTCTTTCCAGGGTTCATTTTCTCGCAAATAAGACATTCATTTTGTCTTAAAAGATTTTTTCGAAAGGTTACTATTTATTCTATTAGGCATGTTGATGGATATATTTTTAAGTCCAAGGAACGGAAACATAGCCTCAAGTGAGAGTCTAGAATAAGCATCTCGATGATTGAGTGAATGTACCTAAGTTAACTGCACATTAACACTTTTAAACGTATAAATAATTCGTGATGTTACTGATGTGGGAAATGGTCTAAAAACAGTTCGCGATCGTAATGAGAGGCAGACGGTTTCCCAATGTGTAATACACCTGATTACTAAACGATAATAAACAACGCCGTATTTGTTATAGCAACAGATGCATTATTACCATTGATATTCGCTGCACGTATATATTCTTTTAATTGTGTAGTCTATTAATTCCTTTATGCGTAACGTTTACTACGTGTTCTCCCATATATATGCCCCTTTGAGAGCTACTTTGAGAGTAGACGTTGAAGAGTATACTTGTTAAAGATGCATTGAATTTAACGATTACCCCCCGAAGCAATCTATCATGGGGGACTCCGGGATCTTCTTATACGGATTTGCTTTCTACATACTATCATGGGCCTGCAGGAAAGCGTGATATTTAATAGTTAAGAGGCGTGTATATCCTTTGAAAATGAAATCTCTGGTTGTCAAGGAAATATGTTATTGTCGATTTCAGGAAAAATATGAGATTTTTCAACTGAAAACATGAATTTCAGACAAATACGGAGCGTAGAAGAAAATCTATTGATAAAATTAGAAATTATATTGATTCAGCCATCCGATAAAAAAATTCCAGCCCTATATCTTGAGTGAAAGTACTTTTAAAAAGCAAAAAATGAAACCACTGCACCGAACACAATGCTTAGCATGGACCACCACGGGGGACCTTCGGGGGTCTATGGGGGCCCTTAGGGCTTTTTAATATAGCATATAATACAACCAGATATTTATTCTAGTTACATGCCAAATTTCAGCTCAATCGGTCCAGTAGTGTTTGCGTGATGGAGCAACAGACAGAAAGAGACCATTACATTTTTATACATATTAGTAAAGATCACACCCTTAACCCTGAAAAATAGGGTTTCGGTTAATTGAACCCTACAGTGTTTGTTGTCTACCAGTAACAAACATGTGTTCCAAATTTCATCAAAATCGGTCGTGTGGTTTAGGAGGAGATGTGGAACATACATACATACATACATACATTGACTTTTATATATATAAAGATTTTACTCTGACTCTTATACTTACAAGTTATCTCAGAGTGTAGTATTTAGATTTACTTATGAGCTACTATCATGTTATTTACTCCCGGTTAGTGGTTTTCATATACTTAACGATTGCACCCTCGTTTCTTCATTTACATTCCTCCTTTATGTAATTAATCTTCTCGTCATAGAATTTCATAGGAGTGTAATATTAAATGATGACCTTCTTTTTCATTCAACATAAATTTGCTTGAAATCAATGACTCATGATTTGGAATTAAGTTTATTTGTGTTTTTTGTCAGTGCTACACTGGGTGTCTCGATTTTGCTATATAAACCAATCAGTGGAAATTCACGAACGTCTACGAAAGGTAGAAGGAAGGAATATCGTGCTAAAGTTTTAACAGCTTTCCACGTGAATGAAATAAAAAAACAATCGAAAATAATTCCTCGATGGATGAATGTATTGTTATATTAAATTTTGAAAGGGATTGTTTTTGTGTGGAAGATTGTGTGAGCCAATTAGGGCCAGAAAGAGCCAAATGTTAAGGTTTTTGTGGGACGCGGACAGGTGACATTATGGAGATCTGACCCCGCTCCCATGCATAGCTCCACTTTTCCTAGCTTTCGTATGCACCGACCAAGTTGCACGCCGCCGTCGACTTTCTCTCCACCTATCTCTTCCACCACTCACCATTTCACAATCCTTCTCCTCCTTAATCTGCCACCACGTGGCCCTTCGTAACCCCTTGGTCTTCGCCCTCCAATCTCATTTTCGTCCTCACGACCCTGGCTTATTCTCCTCTATCACCCCCACCTTTTGGATTTAGATAAAAATGCATCTTATCTTTTAGCCCAGTAAGACGACATGGTCGTAATGAATTATTCATGAGAAGATCGGAGAAATGCAATAACCGTTTTAGGCTGAACTCGGAAAGGTTGTTGAGTGCTAACCCAAATGAGAGGAAATCCAAATGATGGTGATGTTTGTGAGGATGTTTTGCTTGCCATCCAAATGATATTACTCTGATAAGCTCAAGGGAGCTTAGAAAATGCGATGATATACTGACGATGGACTAGAGTGGGCAGGAAGCCTATCGGAATATGCATTACGGGGGAACTCGGAAAAAGTTTTTAAAGGTTTTAATAATTTGTCCAATCACATAATTTACTGCTTAGCCTGTGAGTGAGAATCACCGAGATGATTGATTGTGTGCCGTGTTAGTTGATAACGATCGTTGTCATGACCAATAAGTCCCTCTGAGTAATTTGAGTACTTGCTACGAAGAGCATGTCATTTTCGGTGATCGTGGCAATTTCGCGTAGAATTAGTTGAGTTTTATCATTATTTAAGTGCCGATGATTGATTAAAAAAAAATAAAACCATTTGACATTTACAGAAAATGATGATAAGCACCGAATATTCAGTTTTTCTCAATTGATTATTTTCTCAGCTTAACTCATATCTCCCCTTAAAATGTTACCTTTAAATTAAAGTCAACCGAAATAAGTAAAATTAATCACGAAAAGTGCGACGTGGAAAATATTATAGATTCGTTTATTTTAGTGATTCGGCTTGAAATTATCCAAACAAATATGCAAGTCTTGAATATAGTTTTGAACATATAAATATATATTTTAATGAACTCATAGTTTTTCAACAAAAACGTTCCTTGAAAATAATTATATTTCCCAGCCATTTAGCGGATATGTATTCATCTTTCTATGAGCTACCCAGTATTTGTTTTCCAAAACGTTTGAAGGAGGAAATTATGCTAAGTTGTGAACTAATTATTTATTTCACAGTTAAAGTTAATTGAAAGTGTTTGCAATTAGTGAGTTTGTATTCATTCTCGGCAATAGCCTCATCAACTCCCCATGTATTAATGAGTAGATCAGAGCCAATTCATATTATAGGAAAGTAGAGTTAATTGCTTTTGCTTCATTTGCTACAAGTATCCTCTCAAATCCATACAGGCATCTTGTGTTCACACATGCAATAACGGAGGCTTAACCAGAGCGCGACATGAATATGGATATAATTAATGTTTCGTAATTATTCAATACAATATGTCGAGGTGGAAAACTCAAGAAACGCAAGTTCAGTGAAAATGTCTCCATTCTTGTTCAGAGTTTATTTTTAATGAGCCCATCCAATTACATTAGCATCACATTAGGTTTTTAGCCTATAGGGTGAAGACCTCATGCAAAGGTAATAAACTATATATTGGTCCAAACATTAATATCTTTATATCGGTGGTCTCAAGGGCACTGTTAAACCGGAAAGACCAATTTCCTCGATACCTTACTGTTTGTATTCAATCTGGTGTTTTAATTCCTCCAAATTCATTTGGTTTAGGATATTTCCCGGAGAGCTTTGACATGCGGATCAACGGGCAGCTATGAGGAGGAGTGAATAGCCAAGCTAGTGGGCAGTCTCCTTGAAATTCACGATTCCTCAGCGTAAGGATATCCCGCAGTCATATTTGAGAACCCAGTAATGCTTTAGGGTTCATGAAATCCGTGTATCACATGATATTTTTGCACTCTGGTTAAAAGCAAATGTATAGAAAGGGAATGAATCATTATGTAATCTCTTTAGCAATTAGCATGTATTACTAGGCAATGCTATCATTTACAAAGATTTTATTGGCAGAGAACCCAGTTTCTTGTACATTTAAAGAATTTTTAATTACATTCGGAGGGGTAGATGAATTAATCCTCTGCATAATGATGAGGTTTGGAGGATGCATTAACACCTTGGACATACATCATGATATTAAATCTTCTCCCAGTGATTATTGGGGTATGCCATTAAGGATGCAGGAGCTAAATGAGTATACTCACCATAAAGAGTCGTAACTTGAAATACACATATGCCCATCACACTATTCACTCTCGAGGGGGCATAGTCAAAGACCTCATTAATACCTGTTTGTATTAGGAAACTGGCTCTCTTCTAATAATTTACTCCATAATGCCCCATCTTGGCATACCTCTTTTACCTCTACTGCATTCATGATTTACTTCATTCACGCTCTCTCCTATTCTTATGGTTCCTAATCTTCCTCCTCTAATGTCTCTTCCACCACATCATTAACCCATGACTTCTCTATCTACCTCTTCCTCTAATATCATCACTCCTCTATCACAATCCTGTTCCACTACTCAACTCTCATATATTCTTTAAACATTGCCAAACCCACAGAGAATTATCCTTACATAAAGTCCATTATTGTACCTATCATGAAGGAAAAGATAATTTCAAAATGTCAAAAAAATTAATTAAAAGATATTTGTTCTAGTTCCCATAAGCGTGCAATATATCATGCATAATCTTTATATATATAAAAGTCAATGTATGTATGTATGTATGTATGTATGTATGTATGTATGTTCCACATCTCCTCCTAAACCACACGACCGATTTTGATGAAATTTGGAACACATGTTTGTTACTGGTAGACAACAAACACTGTAGGGTTCAATTAACCGAAACCCTATTTTTTCCAGGGTTAAGGGTGTGATCCTTACTAATATGTATAAACATGTAATGGTCTCTGTCTGTCTGTTGCTCCATCACGCAAATACTACTGGACCGATTGAGCTGAAATTTGGCATGTAGATAGAATAAATATCTGGTTGTATCATATGCTATATTAAAAAGCCCTAAGGGCCCCCAAAGGCCCCCGAAGGTCCCCCGTGGTGGTCCATGCTAAGCATTGTGTTCGGTGCAGTGGTATCTTGTTTTGCTTTTTAAAAGTACATTCACTCAAGATATAGGGCTGGAATTTTTTTTATCGGATTGCTGAATCAATATAATTTCTAATTTTATCAATCGATTTTCTTCTACGCTCCGTATTTTTCTGAAATTCATGTTTTCATTTGAAAAATCTCACATATTCCCTGAAATCAACAATAACATATTTCCTTGGCAACCAGAGATTTGATTTTCATAGAATATTCACGCCTCTAGCATTTAAATATCACGCTTTCCTGCAGGCCCATGATAGTATGTAGAAGCAAAATCCGTATACGAAGAGCCCAGAGTCCCAAGGGCCCCCTGATAAATTGCTTCGGGGGGTAATCGATAAAGTCAATGCATATTTAACAAGTATACTCTTCAACGTCTATTCTCAAAGTAGCTCTCAAAGGGGCACTGCATGTATATGAGAGAACACTTACGTAGTAAACGTTACACATAAAGGAATTAATAGAATACACAATTAATTAAATGTGCAAGAATATTTACGTGGAGCGAATATCAATGGTAATAATGCCTCTGTTGCTACAACAAACACGGCGTTGTTTATTATCGTTTAATTCTCAGATGTATTACACGTAGTGAAACCGTCTGCTTCTCATTGCGATTGCGAACTGTTTTTTAGACCAATTCCTACATCATTAACGTCACGAGTTATTTATATGTTTAAAAGTGTTAAAGTGCAGTTAACTGAGGTACATTCACTCAATCATCGAGTTTCCTTTTTTAGACTCCAGCTTGCCGCTGTGTTTCCGTTCCTTGGACTTTAAAATATATCCATCAACATGCCTAATATAAAAAAGAGTAACCTTTCGAAAAAATCTTCTAAAGCAAAATGAATGTCTTAATTGCGAGAAAATGAGCCCTTGAAAGAAAAACGACAAAGGTTAGACTTGGATGGTCAAAGACGTGCCCACCAGCGATCTCATGAGATTCTCCCCGTGGTCTTTCTCGGGTTACGCTAAGATCCGCACAAATTTCATCCTTACCCAACATACGGACGGGTAACCAGCTCCAAATCTGGTTCAAATACAGACCCATCTGTTTCGAACCTTCAATCTGTATTAAGATGGTGGAAATTATAATGACGTCACTACATGCTTCTTAACTGGAAGAAGAACGGAAATTCTGCGCAATTAACGACATCCGTGCTTGAAAATCAACAAGTGCTCTAAGAATCACTATAGATTTTTATTTAGCAACCGAAACCAATGATAATGGCTATGCCGAAGGCGCAGTGCCATTGATGGAGGATTCATAGGTCAAATTACCATGGCTTCTGCTGCCATTACTCCTCTTGACGTTGTAAACCACTGGATTGTACCCTACTATCCAATCCTGATTAAGATACTAAACGCACATATCAGCGTTGAATAGTGCAACTGAATTAAGTCATGGAATGCAAATATATGTATGTACACAAGGGAAGCGATCAAGCTGTTAATCACTCAGAAGACGGCTCAAGAGAAACGAAGGGACGAGGTGACCATCTATCAACCTGGGTGCTATTCATGTAGTAATGAGTCTGTATTGCCGATTTTTGGGTTTCCCGTCCATGAAAGTGGACCAATAGTCACTCATCTCTCTGTGCACCTGGAAAACGGTCATCGTGTCTACTACAAGGAACACAACATACAAGATAGGTTTCGAACTCCTCCAATGACCACGCATACAGTTTTTCTTCAGGCTTTGCGGTTTTCTTATACAATAAGTTTAACGTTTTTCACACCCGTTGAATTTCAACGGGTATCTTCCGCTCGTCTTTATATATATAAAAGTCAATGTATGTATGTATGTATGTTCCACATCTCCTCCTAAACCACAGGACCGATTTTGATGAAATTTGGAACACATGTTTGTTACTGGTAGACAACAAACACTGTAGGGTTCAATTAACCAAAACCCTATTTTTTCAGGGTTAAGGGTGTGATCCTTACTAATATGTATAAAAATGTAATGGTCTCTGTCTGTCTGTTGCTCCATCTCGCAAAAACTACTGGACCCATTGAGCTGAAATTTGGCATGTAGATAGAATAAATATCTGGTTATATCATATGCTATATTAAAAAGCCATAAGGATCCCCGAAGGTCACCCCTGGAGGTCCATGCTAAGCATTGTGTTCGGTGCAGTGGTTTCATTTTTTGCTTTTTAAAAGTACTTTCACTCAAGATATAGGCCTAGGATTTTTTTATCGGATGGCTGAATAAAGGAAGTTGCTAATTTTATCAATCGATTTTCTTCTATCCTCCCAAGTTGTCAGAAATTCATCTTTTCAGCTGAAAAATCTCACATTTTTATCTGAAATCAACAATAACATATTTCCTTGACAACCATAGACTTGATTGCAAAGGATATACCCGCCTCTAGCATTGAAATATCACGTTTTCCTGCAGGACCATGATAGTACGTAGAAAGCAAATTCGTATAAGAAGGGCCCAGAGTCCCAAGGGCCCCATGATAGATTGCTTCAGGGGTTAATCGATAAATTCAATGCATATGCATATTTACAACAACTATACTCTTCAACGTCTTTCTCAAAGTAGCTCTCAAAGGGGCATCCCATGTATATGAGAGAACACTTACGTAGTAAACAATACACATATAGGAAATTAATTGATTACACACACAATTATATGTGCAAGAATATTTACGTGCAGCGAATATCAATGGTAATAATGCCTCTGTTGCTACAACAAACACGGCGTTGTTTATTATCGTTTAATACTCAGATGTATTACACGTAGTGAAACCGTCTGCCTCTAATTACGATTGCGAACTGTTTTTTTAGACCAGTTCCCACATCATAAACTTCACGAGTCATTTTTATATTATTAAAAGTTTTTAAGTGCAGTTAACTTAGGTACATTCACTCAATCATCGAGTTACCCGTTCAAGACTCTCGCTCGCCGCTGTGTTTCCCCTCCTTGGACTTAAAAATATATCCATCCACATGCCTAATAGAAAAAAGAGTAACCTTTCGAATAAATCTTCTAAAGAAAAAGGAATGTATTCTTTGCGAGAAACTTAGCCCTTGCAATAAAAATGACCAAAGTTAGACTTGGATGCTCAAAGAGATGCCCACCAGCGATCTCATTAGCATATTCCCGTGGTCTTTCTCGGGTTACGCTAAGATCCGCACAAATTTCATCCTTACCCAACATACGGACAAGTAACCAGCTCTAAATCTGGTTCAAATACAGACCCATCTGTTTCGAACCTTCAATCTGTTTTAAGATGACGGAAATTATAATGATGTCACTACATGCTTCTTACCCGAAGGAAGAACGGAAATTCTGCGCAATTAACGACATCCGTGCATGAAAATCGACAAGTGCACTAAGAATCACCATTTATTTTTTATTTAGCAACCGAAACCATTGATTATGGCTATGCCGAAGGCGCAGTCCGGGTGATGGGGGATTCATTGTTCAAATAAACATGGCTTCTGCTGCCATTACTCCTCTTGACGTTGTCAACCGCTGGATTGTACTCTTATGTCCAATCCTGATTAAGATAATCATCGCACATATAAAAATTGAATAGTGCAACTGAATTAAGTCATGGAATGCAAATATATGTATGTACAAAAGGGAAGCGATCACGAAGTTAATCACTCAGAAGACGGTTCAAGAGAACCGGAGGGACGAGGTGACCATCTATCAACATTTGCTATTTAAGTAGTAAGGAGTCTGTATGGCCAATTTTTGGGTTTCCCGTGTATGAAAGTGAACCAATAGTCACTCATCTCTCCGTGCACCTGGAAAATTGTCAGTGTGTCTACTACAACGAACACAACATACAGCATAGGTTACGAACTCCTCAAATGGCCACGCATACTGTTTTTCTTCGGTCTTTGTGGTTTTATTATAAAAAATAAGTTTAATATTTTTCACACCCGTTGAATTTCAACGGGTATCTTCCACTCGTGCAATATAAAACACACTCAGACCCTTTACTCTTAATAATCCAATATGGCATTTCCCTTGTTCTTGCAAATTCAATAATTGCATGGGAGTTGTCACAGTATGCACATCTGATTTTTCTTCTTTAAACCAAAACTAGGTACTATGAATTAAAACTGATATCACTCATATGATAGGTAAACCACAGTTTTCTGATTACAGTTCTATGACTAAGAGAACATTGGCACTATGGATATGGGTTTGAAATTATTGATGGCTATAACAATTGATATGCGCTAACCATTCGGTAAATGAATAGTTGATCAGAGACTGAGACAGATCAGAGATTCCTTGGAAAGGTAATAAACAAAAATCCTGCAAAAATATTGAGCTCAGATATTAATTAAACATTCTTATTTTCTGATTGTTCAAAGCAATTGATAACTTTTACAGTGTAATATAGCGTATCATTTTACCTAGATAGTATAATCCCTTTTTTTTACACGCTATAGTTAATCAAATAGCTATAGTATACTAGTAGCAATCAATGAGTCAGAGAAACTCAATGAAGCTCTCATATTTTATTGCATTGCATTGTTACGTGCAGCAATAATATCCAGAGGAAGAACGAATGAAGTGAGTTTAACATTAGCGCCATCAATGCCAAGAAGATTCATCACATAATGCAATTAGTGTTTAAATCACTACACATTATTGCAATACATATTTTGTGTATTAGGCATTTCTTTTATATTAGAAACAATATATGCTAACTAATAATCAACTCGTGTTCTTAAGCAATTACCATCTCAAATGTATGGACAAAAGTACTTTGTGAGGGGGAATATATAGCACTAAAGATTCAATACTAACAGATAGCATTTATATTGAATATAAAATGTAATGAAAGGTACGCAAGTACATACTCACCATCATATAATATTGCTGTTTTTGATCATTTAGAATGCAGGCATTGCTAAAAAAAATATTAACCGAATATCCACTAACGACGTGCACGGTGAAACGCCAACGATTACAATCGACGGCAACAAATCAAGCATTCTGTAAGGAGAGTTTTAAATTAGATATAATCACTCAAGTGGCTGGAAAACTTCATATATTTCAACAAATATGGAGAATGGTAAACAATAAAAATCCTATGCAGTTCACTTTGTCACAAGAAGTGCTACACGAGAAGAAAACAACACCACGACAATGTCATTAAGTCGCATTAAGAAGCAACTTTGTCATAAAGTTGAAGCAACTTAATGACAAAGCAATCATCGTGGGACTGATTGTTGTCGTTAGAATCATGGATATTAGAAGATACATTTTCTATACTCCATGATTAGAATGATCAATACCTGAGACATGAACGTAAAGTAATGTAGATACACTGAATATCTTGGGCTCCTGTATTTGCATTAATACTGGAAAGTTATTCTTTACCTTTCAGAAGTATATAACAAACGACAAATATTACGTTTACCTATGAGAAAATCTTCGATTTTGGCATGTATATACGATGTAAGCCACAAGATAACCCACATTCCCTCCCCCCATCCTTTATTCCTCCTCAATACCGGTAAATCTTAACCCCCAAACCTCCCCTTCTCCCCTCCTCCCTCTCCCCCGGCCTTCCTTTCCCCCCCTTCTGTTGGATTTGATGTGTATATGTACTAACCGCAAAACTGGAATTTTATTGTACCTGAGGATGGTTTAGTGAAAAGAGCCGAAACACGTGTTGTGAATTTTAAATAAAAGTGGACGTACTATATCGATTACTTTCTTTATTACAAGCTGTTAGTTAAGTGTTAAGTTATCTATTTATTTAAGTTATTTATTTTGAATTCATCTTATGATATGATAAAGTGCCTATTTCTATTATACATATGTAATATCTGCGTCAATAATAAGTTTATGTCTCAGACATCATTATGAAAGGCATATATTACCTATATTGAAGCGGTTAGTTGTGCAATTTACACTTTAAATTTCCTCTTTTAGAATTATAAAAACGGCTTCATGACGGTTAAAGCTAACACACTGTTATACTTGGACAAAGTATGTAAAAATATCCGAACCTATTGGGCCCCTTTGTATGAATAAGAATGTTATAGGGCTGCAATGGAAGACAATTGAGGTGGTGCGGCGTATATATTTTTTAAAGGCGTAATGATTCCGACTAATCCCTGATTAGTTTTTTATTGCTCTCATTGATGAATGTACAGTATATTAAATATAGTACAATATAATAAATCAACGTAAAATATTTTTATCAGGCTTAAGCTTGTGCCTGCCGGCGTCCATTTGTAGGAGATGAATGCTTGTATAGGGTGATGTGAGCTCCTGATTCCATCTTAGTGGTATTACGACTAACCGGACCGAAATTAAATCGTCATCAATGTCGTGATTCTTGCATTTCCTACAAAAAACAGCGTCATATTTAAATTACAGGCAGATGATTCATTTTAAACTTTGAATGAAGTCGTTAGTAAATTCTTACGTATTAAATGCTTGCTTAAAGGTAGGAGTTTAAAATTTCCGCTTTTTGAAAATCAATGGTTTGAAAAAAAAATTAATTTCACTAATAGCTTATTGAAATAAATAATTTTTAATAAAATCCCATGAATGGTTATATTAAATAATTAAATACTTTCTGGCGAGTTTTCACGATGTATTATTCCTAGGCGCTACTGATACTGTAATAATAACAATAACGTATATTCTAAAGTGTTGAAACTGATGTAGAATGATTGCTGTTGTGCGTTTTTCTTCGTTTCGTCTGGCGGTTAAAAATGACAGAAAGGCGGGGAATAATGATGACATATGAAATAAAATCGGACAATATATGAAAAATTACGAAGGAACACAACTTGAGCATTTATACAAAGGATACTAAAATAACCATTTGTTGAAGAAACATGGAGACAAAGTCACCGCAAACTTGGAGGTTTGCAAAAGAGTTGAGAAAGTAATGGAAATGTGACATTTTCGAAGAGTAAAGAAGATCGTGGAAGGAATGAATATCCAATAAAGAATTTATACATATATTTTGAGAGAAAGGACTATGACCAAAATCTGAAAAGCAAAACAACCTAATGGGACGTATTTTGCATCACAGCAGCCTCATGGAAACAATTGATAAAGAAAACTTCAAAGAGAAGTATTACCAAGACTGAGGGCAAGTTCGAGAAGGAAATGCCTCGAAGAGAATTTAAATGAAGCTATGAGCAGGTTTAGAATTGGCTGATTAGCTGGTTTAGATTAGAAAGTGGAGAGGAAAGATCCATGAAATCAATCTTCGGATTGATGACTGCTGATGATAAGTTGTTACCATATCTTTTGAGCAATATTCCAAAGAGTGAATAAAATTAGGCTTTGCCAGCTTATACCGCAAAATCTTGCATTATTAATGAGGTTTATTATTTTGATGACTTGTTTCATAGCAGCGTATAGTTTACTCCTGATATTCTCTAAATTACTCATGAAAAGTTAGCTTCCGTGACCCCTCCCTTCATATGTGCCTTTCGTATATCACCATGACCTTTTTCCCGACGATCATCAGACTTCAGCCGTTATTTAAATATTGCGCATCAGATGATGCTGAATTAGTCATTTCTAATGGAGCGCCTTGAGCGTATTGCTCTAATAACGGTCTTTTTTACCCGGGCTAAATGTTTATTTTATTTCTTCCGTTCTTTTGTTGTTTGGAATGTCCGTCTTTTTTATTTGCAGCCAGTGTTTTCGTCCACGCCACGCTTCCGCGGATAAGTTCGCTTGGGTTAACGTATACGCTTCTGAAACCCTGTAAATATACACACGCTGGTGCAGCTTATCTGTTAGCTGTTATATACCTGCAAAAAATCATTGTCCTGCTACGCTTATTATCTCTACCACTTACCTTCTAGCCCTGATGATCTTTCTACCATTATCCTTCAAATTGCTGAAAATTCATTTTCCGAGTTCGATCCTCCAATCTTCGCCAGCAGATCATTACCATCGTTTTATGTGTTTATTTTAAGCATATACTTTCCATTCCCTACTGTATTCAGGTTATCATCCTCATCCTACCCTTTGCTTCTCTACAGACACAACAATGCCATGTGGAAATATGTTTGCTACAGTGACTCATTTTTGGCTTATCCGAATAGAACGTAGTCTCTTTACCTTTATCCAATTTTTTACTTCAAGACATTTACGTTATGGTTTGCCGATGATTTCCAAACAGACTTACTTTAGTACCGCAGATTTTATAATTTATTTCCTTTCCCTACTGTCTCTCTATTTCACCTCTGCCCTTTACCCCCTTTATGTGCACTCTGTATTTTTTGTCGTTTCAGCCTTATCCTTGGTGCTACTATATTACACTTTACACCTTGTTGCTACTAAAAGCATTAAATCATTTATGAGTTTATGTATTCTTAAGATTCTCTGCCGTATCTAGGGTTGTTTGATCCCATTAATGTTTTCCTCAAAAGCATGCTTGAGAGAAAGAAGTTCTTTTCTTTTCTCTTTGTTTACACGAAAGACAAATTGGTTGTCCCTTTAAATTCGCACTACTACCTTTTAGTCGACCACATTTCAAAATCATATTTTCCGAATTTCCTCCATTAATTCAGACGGTCTTGCGTAAATAACTGTTGCATTTTCACCGGTATATACTCAATGTGCAGTTTTCGTTTGTTTTCCTTATTTTTAGCTTGTACATTTTGCCTTTGAAGTTTGATAACTGATTTGTCCATTTATCCATTTTATCACACAATTTCTGTCCTATTTCAGTGATAATTTAGTTGTATATTTTTTAATTTGACCAAAAGGTTTTTAGGATTTCCATAGTACTATAATTGTGACTACCTCTGACTTGCTATTACCTCACATCCTGCAGTATTAATTAGAGATTAAAGCAATCAACGTATGTACCTATTCATCGTTTTGGATGGACCTAGTCTTAGCAGCAAGGACGTCAAAGAAACTATAATTCAAGGAAAAACAGTGTTTACAATTGAAATACAATTATTTTCAGATCTTCAAAGTAAAATATATATTATAAAAGGTTCGTTAAACTTTTTATGGATTGCTTAGTGTTTATGCGTAGCATTTAATATTCCAAATGTTGGCATTCGTGGGGAGAGGATGACAGTATATTAAAGGCTTTTAAGGAATGAAATTGGAGAATGAAGTTGGAAAGAGAAGTCGTAAAATATGTTAAATTTGGTTGATGGCACTCTGCCACTGGTCAGAGTGACTTCCTAAAAGCGTAATGACTTGATCGTAAAGGGATTCACAATTATACTAAATTCAAATATTATATTCTGTATAGCTGTATTTGAAATCTAATTACCCGATTAAAGGGGCGTAAAATATCTAGTTACATTCATCATTTCTTCTCTCTGAATGAGGTTTAACAGGAGTTGACAATAGTAATTATTGTTTTACACACAGTTCTAGTGTTAAATACAACCCACTTCTGATAAATTCCCCTAATGATTACTATTTATAGGTACTTACGGATACCCTATGTATATACAATTTTTTAATGTTATTTCCCTACAATTTACCAGTCTTCATTACTACTTACGGCGTAATTCATATCTCACGGAACGTGCATACTGTACTGATTTTATATACCTACTTACTTTTTTATTTTTCTATTTAAGACCTTTTATTCTTCTTCAATCGCACTAAACGCCAAAAACTTATAAAATTCTGGTACTATGATAGCTGCTACCTATGTGCCGCTGCCTACTTTATCGTAACATAGCTACAGAATATTTTTATGAAGCTGAATACTTGAAGTGATGAATTTTATATTTTCAAAAGAAGGACTACCTAGAAATATAATTTTTAAATACATCCAAAAATACTTTAGGTCACTGCTCAGTGGTTCCTCGAGTACACTTATGTAGAATTTGTATTTACTCAGTGGGTTTACAGCCTACTGCCATCTCAAGGACGCGGTGAATTGAGCATTTGAGGCAGATTTGCCTTTTCCGAGTTTGGTCTAGCGTACCTGCATTTATAATGTACCCTGGGATGTAGGGGCCGTGCGTAGAATATATTGTACGCTGGATGTGGTACTTAAACCCATAGAGTTTCTATTGAGTATTAAAAACTAAATCCGGCCGGCAGCGTCCGAAGCGGGATTTTTAATCCGTACGTTAAAGGTTAATAATTTATTCCTTACCATGCATGACTTTTTGGAAGCGTCAACCTCGCATTTTGCTACGTCATATATTTTGTTGGAAATACACTTATCTACTTCCAAAAACTCGAAAAATATCGCAGTCTGTGTAATCCCTCAATCTACACATAATTAAACAAATAAGTAAGCATTTTATATTTACCTACACGCATTCAGAAAAAAACGTTATTAGCAACACTGTAAATATTATTTGTAAAATCATGCGCCGTTGGGAATATGATCACAAATGTTTTCTACGGAAAGACGTAGTGCTTATAACCTGAGTTCTGTTGGTGTAAATAATAATAGGACATATCACGAACTTAAAGTCAATTTTTTATCAAATAAACCGGCCTCCATCTGAGCCACGGAGAGTTAAACTCCACCTCATTCATTTTATGCAGTGATCAATTCTGGTATTGGTTTGACGTAGTTCTCTCCTATGTAGTCTCCCGTCGGTTAATCTCATAATACGTTTATCATTTCTTTCTCTTCACGACCTCCCATGCCAGTCTCATCTATTACATCCGATGCCTCTCTTCAGATTCCTCCACGTTCACTTTGCCTTTCGCAGTTGTTGTCTTCGGCAAAAAATCGGGCCTCAAATGTTTCCGATACAGCCTACTCTATTCTCGGCAGTATTCATCGTTTTTACTTCTCCTCCGCCCACTAGTCGCAGAATTTTCCCGTCAATCACTTGCACTCTCCACTCCATCATCTCCATTCTTCTTAAGCTCAACGTTTTTTAAGACACTTGAGCTTCATGATCGTGGATTAAACTTCAGGGAGTGATCTTTTATTTGGTCTCCATTTGGTCATCAAGCGTCACCAGATCGCGGATAGAATGGGCGGAGAGGAGTTAAGATATCCATTTTTAATGATTTTAAAGAAATCACTAGCTATAATTAAATATAGAGGCATATTTATGAGTAAATATGAGATGCATGTCATAAGATTCATGGGCAACGGTTTGCCACGATGGAAACACCGGTTCCCGATCAGTCACCGAAGTCAAGCATCGTTGGGCTCAGCTCGAGTTTGGAGAGATGATCTTCCGATACGTCCGAGTGATGTTGAACTGTCTTCACGTGGCAGACAGTAAGAGCGAAATGATCTTAGCCGTCGAAGAACGTTAAAAAAAATACTAGGTACAAATAAGATCCACATAAGCAGGCACGCACGCACGTGCACGAACACGCCCATACACTGAAACAAAACTTTAAAATTTCCCCCCTCAAGATTGCTCACAGGCTCCGGTCCTGTTATGCAAGGATGTAATAATTAATAATTTTACCTACCTTCTCAATTTCCTAGTTAGCCCCAACTATGTAAGGAAGCATATGTTTTTATCCTTACAGCGTTTTTATTTAATTTTATGATCAGTGGTGATTCAATTTACGAAAGGCCAAGTATCGTAAAAAAAATATTCTATTTTGTGTGCACTCGCAAAAATAATACGTTTTATCCCGCCACTGCTGAAAAGATGCTGTGAGTATAATTGATGGTTAAAACTTGAATCCCCAACAAATGACAGGAATAAAACTTTGACGAGAGATAGGCTGGTATAATTGGAAGATGGGTCATCAAAAGAGGAAAGGCCTCTATTAGGTAAAGTGAGGTTCTGATTCTCATGAGGTTCTGACCAATTAATTATTCATAATTAGTTCTAGGTCTTGACTTAAAGATTTTGTCAAAAAGGCGGAGATCTCATCGGCATTAGGGCTCTCGAGTTTTCGAAAGCGAAATCCTAAGGAATTCTTCTTCACATAAACTTTACGGAAAGAGCACCAGGCTCGCAATCAGATACCTCCGAGGCCAAATTAATTATGCAGCCTGCATAATCATCCCTGCGAGGCCAGCTGTTAAAATTCAGTGAGAAATTTCTAGCGCTGGCCTCGGTAGCTCTCCCAGTACCCTTCAGGGTAGCTTCACCAGTCATCGCCAACTAGCCCTTCCCAGAGAGATTTAAGCGGAATACCTTACGTCTCATGAGTAAACACGAGTTCATATGCACGCAACATCTGGAGTTGCAATTGGCGTTGTGACCCATGAATGTGGGAATCTCTCCGTAGTAGTAATATTCTTTACCTCGTGAAAAACTCGTTTGCCCATCAGTGACAAAAATACTTGCAAATGATAAACGTTCTCCACCCAAAACGCCATTCTACCACTCGGCTTTATGACAGCTATTCGCAACATATGCTGTGGCATAATATTGGTTCTTTGCATCACTGATTATTTAGGAGTTCTCATGGGGGCCTAAATTTCCACCTATCAAATGAAGCTGAAAGCGGAAAAAAGATGGACAGAATCAACCGGGAAAAGCGATGCAACATTTCTGAATTATATGCGAGAGTCCATAGTCTTTTGATTCCTTCACAAATTTTCGCCGAGAATATTCGTAAAATATGACTTTAGGTGTAGCATTTTTCCTAGTGAGCCATCAAAATGATAATAGATGTCGCTACCGTGTCTTAACGATTTGCGGAATAGAACTTGAGTGCTTTCTCTGCTGCTTTTTCAATCCTAAAATGTCCCTTTCTTCCGTTCTTATTTCGAAGAGAGATGAAAAATATGCAACCCTCTAAGATTTTCCGAATAGAAATTTGGCGTTAAATCACTTATTATAATGAAGCCTCACATTTACGTGTCAACAGTCATTGGAATATCCCAAAACCAGAAGAAGGGAGAGAGAAAGGCTTCGCATGGCCCGGAGGCAGAGACCGGGATTCTCTCATGAACATTCATCGGACAGCATAATGGCGCGTGTTTAGGGGGAGAATCTCCTTATAGTGCCACGTGGATACGCGGAGGCAAGGTAGGTGGGATAGTGTGGGTGGACACAGAAGGCACCATTTTGTCGTCGAGATGCCACGAAGTTTACCGGGTAGAGACAGTTTGGAAATGATTGGGGGGTAGGCAGGTGGAGGAGGAAAATGGGGGCTTGGGAAGAACGGCAAGGAAAATTGAGCAAGGTAGTTAGAAAAACGCCGGGAAGAATGGGAAGGTTTTGATGTAGTTCGATCGTGGGATGAAGATAAGAATAAAATTGTATGGAATGGAAAAGAAGCAACTTCCTTCCCCTCCCCCCCCTTCCTCAGAGGAACATTGCATAACTCGTTTTTCAAGGATGTTCCAGTGTCAATTGGCGTTATTTCAATAGAGGCCGATTCACGAGAGAATTTACGAAAAACGTCCATTATTATGGTTAAATTTATTTTTGAGAGTGTTTACTACCCGTTGGATAAAACGTAGAGCACAGGATTGCTGTCGATAATTTCTAAAGTTGAGTTCTTTTAATTTACTCAGCAAAAGCTTGTACCAGCATTGACCCGAGGGTAAAATTCTGAAGGTAATGCAAGTTATTCAAGACTGTGTTGTTTATAATTGAGATAGTCTGTCTGAGACGCCATATATATACCTAATTGATAGCTAATTTATGACTTGAAATTTGGACCATTCATGGACACTCAATTTACTAGAAGAAAAAATTTCGTTGGTTAAATAAAGAGAGAAATGGGTATGGGGATAGAATTAACGCCACTTAGCGTTAGACAGACTCACCTATACATTTAGTCAAACAAGAGTACAGGCAATGCCATGATCTTTATTAAAGCAGAACAGACACACCAATATGTTAATTTCTCGACAGGGTAGCATGCGACCAACTTGCGCATACTTGTGTCATCCGTTTGGCCAAGTAGTCTCTTGCAACTCCAGCATCATCAAGTACTTGATATACTTGCTGACATCCCTGTTGATGCAAACTTCAGTCATGCACCAAATACGAATGTTTTGGTGAGTGTTACGCTCTCTAAAGACTTCGAGATGCACGTTTTAAGAACAAGAATTCAAATTTTGACACAAAGAAAAAAATTAACAGGCGGTAAGTGGGTTTTCTTCTTGAGAGTTAGTTTTCTTAGATAGTTTTTTAAAAAAATTTTCAGAAGTCAATTACAGAAAGCATTCTCTTATCATATAATAAGCTCGGCGTGCGACTAAAACATTGGGAACGCCCCCAAACATATCCCATTTAACCTAATTGCAAAGGCTTTTTAAAGTTGGGTGCTCAAACTTCACAAATGGTAAGTGATCAACTTATTTGGAAATATTGCGTTCCATATTTAATCGAAATTCCAGTGAGTTCAACAACAATTGATTGTTGAGATGTACACTGTGTTTTACTGCATAGGTGCGCACCCGTGCGTGTTAGCACAAATGCTGCGTCGTGGTGGTCGTAAATAATTTTCATCGGAATTACCATAGTTTTTTATTTCAATATCTTCAGCAATCACTACAAATATTACCTTCTACAAATCTTCACATCATTCCCTCCTGTCTAATTTTAAGATCCCTTATGAAATTCTTGGTATTACACCCGTGTTCTTCCTCGGAAATTCAAATTGTTCATTTCTACTTCCGATATTGGTCTAAGACATATTAGGTATTCGAAAGTGTACAGGAAGTTTTTCTCAATGCTACGCAGTTTTCTTTAAATTTATTTCCTCTCCAACTCCTTGCAGGATCATATAATTACAGACTACCCCTGTATATTTTATCTTCAAATTTTTCCTGTACTAAGGTAAAACATTTTCTTCTCTTACCAGATTTGAATCTCAGTTTTATTTACGTGAACTTGAACGGGCGTGGGTTAGAAGTATTTATCCTTGGATTGTCGTAGGTACATTGGTGTCTCATCTTCCCATCGGTTGAATATCGCGTGCAAAAAATGTCTTTTTCCTTAATGGCGGGACCCCTGGACGATAACTTGATGACCCCTTAACACTGATGAAGATAGATATTCCGGTTAAGGGATTGATCAGGTAATCTCTTGAAAATTTCTACTTTAAAAAGAAAGAAGTATTGCAGTAGTTCTTCATATGGAAAATATTTTCGTTCCGGGTCTGGTGACTAAATCCGACGAAATGAGTGACCTGTAAGTTTCTTGTGGGAAACTTGAGAGGAATTTTCCACCTCAGTATGACAAATCGTCCCCATTTGCTACACAAAATGGCAACCGGACATATGAGAGAGAACCATAGGGATGAGTAGGTGATTTTTTCATTCGGCGGCGGTTGGGTGGTAAACGTTGGCAGGATGTTAAAGCAGTGGTAAAGCAATTGGGATTCGCCGCCAGTTTTTCACCTTGACTTTGCTTCGGCGAGTGACTCACGATGCAAACCAATGGTTTTAATCCGATTGGTTGCAGCGGGGATGTGCTCAAGGCGTCCACCGCTCCCTCGCGCATTGTCTTCGGGGTGGAGGAGTGAGGAGGAGGCTGCCAATGAGACATTGGAGCGTGAGACTCCTGTGCCTGTGCGTGGTGTGTTTAGGGGTAGGTTTTTGGACCACAAAGAAGCAGAGGGTGACCACCCCTCTCTTATGAATTAATCCTTTTTTCAAATCCATTTCAAGGCCATGCGGTGGTGCGAAAATCTCTCCCCGAGTCTTCATCTCGGCCTTTCCCCTTCCGTACACTACGCTACCCATAAAAAGATAATCTATTTTCACTCTTTATTTACTTTTTTAGACCTTTCTTCCCTCTTCTACTATCCCTTTCCTCCCATTTCTATACCTTAAATTATAGTCCTGGAGTTCCTCACGCCCTTTCCATCGATAAATTTGTTGAAGAATGAGAGTATACTTTGGATGCAGCATCCCTCTTCTCCGCGGGGTGAAGAAAGGGATGGTTCCGACGAGTTTTGTGTGGGTATGGCTTGGTTTTGTGGGGGCAGGCAGAAGGCAGTTCTTGTAGAACTGCCTTCTGCCTGCCCCCACAAAACCAAGAGTTCTGCTCTGTTCTGTTCTGATGTGAGAGGCCGCCCTTTCCGCCCTCAGGAGGCTCTGGATGCTTCGTCACGATGCAAGCGCACACATACTCGAAGTGAATCACCAGAGCAGCCATGACTGCGCGGTCCTCCGCATTTTCTATGAGGCGATCCTAACCAAGATGGGAAAAAGGATAATGGTTTCGTGTTACCAATTTCTTTTCGACTCTTTTTAACGCGTACTACACTCCCCATCCCCTCCGTGCAAAGAACCTTTAGCCATATTACCCACCCTTTTTCCTCCTTCCGTGAGAGCTAAAAAGGTAACTGAATAGTTTCTCTTTCATCCTTGTAAAAAAAATATGGTACTTTTCCTCTCCTTTTTCCCCTCCCATGGGGAAAAAGTGGGAATTGTGGTGAAAGTTTCCGAAGACGAACCTTATTTCTTGACGAACTATTTCACATCTGTTGCTTGGAATATGTCGATTAAACAATTTTTTGGCGATAGAGAAAGATTCACTCAGGGGAGTTTTCTTTCTTCGATCAGTCGCATTTGGACTTACTGTTAGCTTTGCGGATATCTTTGGGTGTTTGGACTTCACTTTGCGAATATCTATCTACGTATGAGTGGTTGTCAAGGTAGGCACAATTGTGTTCGCTAACGAGGAAACTGTTTCATTGAATCAAGTGGATGTTGTTCACCTCCGTGTCTTGCAATGTCTGAGGGCATTTTATGTTATTTTAACACTTAAGTTAAATGGTTTTTTACGAGAGATAATGTTTCTATTATTACTAATATAAACTCACAATGATTATGCTTTGTTTATCCCATTGAAAATAAATGGCAATGATATCAACTACCAATGAAGGGTGATTTATAGCTCCTTTAATCTGAGCAAACCTAGCAAACTATTTATATTTAAATACTTCAGAGGGCGAATAATCTCTGTTTTGCACTAAAGATAGATAAATAAGTGGTGTAAAAATGGAGTAAATTAATTTCCATCCGCTGTTTATTTTATTGCAATTTAAACTTTTTGGTCGGAAAACCTATAACGCTATTAAGTTCTGACTAAATTCAAAATTTCTCGAAAGAGAACGCACAGGAAGTGAATTCATTTTGGCAAATACACTCGAGGAGTATTTCGTATTTATATACGAGATAATACATGGCTCAAATTTCCAAAGTAATTCAGCTTTCATATTCTGGAGCGTTTTGTATAGAAATAACCTTCCTCCGCAGAGATGGATAGCAAGTGGGTAGAAATGAGTGAATGTGCTTTTGGAAGAGAGGGAGAAATAGAGAGGTCATAATGAATCGAAAAGTCGCAAGTGAGCCATTAGAGCCGTGCAGAATCCCGTGAGGAATTGTGGTGGGGAAAAAGATAAAAAATATTATCCACATCAAATGTTTAACGCGCGAAATGAGCATCGATTCCTACCTTGATAGTGGAAGGCGAGTTTTGTTTTATTGCTTGCTCTATAGACTGCAGCGGAAAAATGAATATCATACCTAATGAATCATTAGGTAGATACACGACAAACTTGAGGATATTTATTCAAGTACCTTTAATTCGAATTATTTTGGCACAGGTTATCCCATTGCTAAGTCCTCTAGTAACATATACTAATGGTTTGTATATCTGGATTCGGAAATCTTTCAAAACATAGTTATCTTTTCAATCCACATGCTCGGGTTGTGTTACTTTAAAATTACTAAATAACATAAAATTCATCCACATTCTTTCTATTCTCATGCCCATGAAGCGTCTTTTATTTTAATTCTATATAAACAAGTTTATATTTCATCAAGCGCAAAGCAGTTGATGCGGAAATTGTGCTATTAATGAGGTTGGACTTCAGATGACACGGTAAAAACAGAGTTCTATTTCAACTTAGAAATAGTGAAGTTAATTTTCTACAATTTTGCGTTGCTAATGCTTGCTCTCTATTCTAGCATACCCAGCAATATTTTCATGGTTATATAGTGCATGAAGTAAATTCATGTAACTTCTTCACGGTGCCTAATTCAAATACTCAATGTTTATATGTTTTTGCTTGTTAATGAGGTACTTGAGGTAATCTGGAAAGTTTTTGAGTAAATTTAGCAAAATCGTGCTTTATTTTACACATTAAGAGTAAACGTTTCAACGATCAGAATTCACGATAAGGAAAATTGGAAATAAATCTGGTTAGATGTACTTAGATGGCTCTTCATTTTTAAAAATTTCATTGATGTTTAATTTCAAGAGAAGTGAGTGAATGTGACTGCGGTGGTAAATGAAATCCTTGAATTCTATTTAAATTGCCACTAGATTTATTTTGTCTCAGTTCAGCTAGCTCCTTTGATTGATGAAATCAGTCAAGAATTGCATTGTAGTGTCAGATGTTGCATATCTTTTTCAGTCACACCTAGCGTCCCAAATTTGAAGTTTTCTTCAAAGGACGCAAGCAATAAATTGATAATATGAATACACTATTTTCATTTCCCTCATCAATTTGGAGATGGCGCGAAGTTGTTCACATCGATAGAGGTGGTGTGAGGTAAAACAGTGTGAAAACGTCTCTTCGTTCAACTGAGCTCACATTCCACAGTTTTTTATCGTGCTTAGCAAGTTATAAAAGTGGAAGAAACTGACGATGCTGTGAATTGTTTCTTCAAAATCTTTTTCAATATTGCTTTCCTTTTAAATGATATTGCCGCATCCGTATTAACAGCCGTATTTTGCATGGATTTTCAGACAAGAATTATTTGTACTCGGGAAAGTCTCGTTCATTTTTGAGTAAGAATCTATGTAGGGCCCTCAGTTACATCTGACATCCGCATCTCAAGGCTCTACTCTTTCCAAAGGAACAATGGAAAAAGTTGGCGGTGCTGGGTGAAACTAGCAGGGAAAGAGGAAAAAAGGAACAAGATATGCTGCGAGAGAAGAGAAGAGCTGCGTTGAGGGAGAGAAAAAAATGAAAGGTGCATGAGGGGCTGTAGCCATGGAATTTCGAGCACGTCGGAGGGTTTTGGGGGAGTGAAAGGCGCGCAGTGTAGTGAAGTTTTGAACACCCTCCACCATACACCTCCCTCTCAACTCATCCCACCCTCCAATAGTGCGGCAGCGATTGCGTGTGTCGCTCCCTTCCTTCATTTTCCGTTTTATCATGCGATCGGGCGTCCTATGTGTAGTAGTGTGAGATATTTGGGTGCAAAGAACTTAAGCGTGAAGACGGAGCTCTGAAGACAGTGCGGGGAGGCTGGTCTTTGTGAAGAGGTTAGTTAGTTTCTGGATCATGTTGAGTGAGAGTAAGGATAATAGTATGGCGTGGAATAAGTTCTCGCAAGGCATTATGGGCGTGGGATGGTTAGCAAAGGTTTCAACAAAAGATTCTGGTGAAGCACATAGATGCATAGAATGATTGACGAAGTAATTCGGTCTTTATCAAGAGTATATTGTATACCCTTGGATCTATGAATAATTAATTACGAGACGGCTCACAAAATCGCTGACGCCGAAAAGACTATCGAATAAAAGCTTAAGGAGGAGTAATTGAGTGACTCGAAGGTTTTTCACAGTCATGTTGCGGTTCAATAAACCCGAGTGAACTAAGAAAAGGTGATGCCTTATTCGCTTGAAGAAGAAAGTATGTAACTTTTTTTCAGTGACCTCTGTTAGAAACCTTCGACGTAGGAGTTTGGTAGATATCCTATAGATTCAAAGATTGCAGTTCTTCGTGTCATGTTTGCAGGAGATTTCAATAAAGATCGAAAGAATATGAAGTAATGGGTGGACGTATTCGCCTTAAATATGGTGTCGTTCCCCACATTTTTAATTGCAAAGAAGACATATTATCGACTACTTCTACCTACAGTACGTGGACACTAAATGTAACGTAAATAATAAACTAATACTCCCAAATATTTAGAAAAAAATGCTACTCAAGTGGTACTTGAACCTGTGTCAGATGACCATTTCTGGCTGGTAGTCCAACTCTGTACCCCTAGGCTAACAAATCATCAAGATCATAGGGGAGAAGGAGGCGATCTCTTTCATTCAGAGTTAATGCACGCAGTGACTGACATAGTAATTTTGTGAAAGTGGAAAAAGAGTACTTGCTATTTTTGACCATACATGCAAATAAAAGCCATAAGCCAGCAGAAGTAACACTTGGTGTTTTAGCTGGAATTACGCCTCAAATTCCGCCTCAAATGTGGGTTTTCAGCTGAGATGTCACGGAAATCTCATTATCAGCCTAAGATCCATATTTAACTTCTATACTACGTCCAAATAATTAATTCATAAAAGAAGACTTTAATGTATATGACAAGGTTAACTCATGTTGGCTCTGTTGTGGCTGCACTAAGACCTGAGAAAGAATATTATTATTTCAACTTAGCATTTCCTGGTTTTTTATTGGCATATAATTCTGACGCGTTGTCCTATATGTGTATTAGTTACCAAACATGGTACGTAAACAAATCAAACAGACCAATTCCGAAGAAAGCTAATATTTATATTACTATCAACAAACGCAAACACTTACCAGAGGACGCTATGGGCAGTCAAGGCAGTTCAGCTCCTTAACTCTATCTTCCCTTTCGTTCATCACGAGAGTAATATTGTAGTATTTAGTTCTTATTTTAAGCTAAGGGCAAACTCGTTCTATGCACTTTGTTCCCACACGCTTCACTTTAATGTACCATATAGTACAATCACCATAGTTTTCTCGAGCTGATCTAATGGATGAATTTCGAACAGCAAATAAATACGATAACCAACAAGTTAATAAAATTATTAACTATTATTATAGCTCATTGCATGACAAATTTAAAATAAATACAGCTGTATTAAGGAAATACGCAATAAAATCTCAGGAGAACGAACTTGCCTCATCATTTTTGTTCCTCTAATCTCGTCAGCGTTAAAACGATCATCACTTCTTATAAGCTTGTGAAGAGTGAAAATATCTAACACTGGTAGATTGTCAGAATCAGCTTTGACGAAGTCTTCCTGCTCCATGATCTATAAATATTTCTTGCAAAGACGCAGAAAAAAAGCATTTGCTGTCGATTCTTGCAGTAGTACGCGGCAATGACTTGCTTGCTGGGATCAGTTGGGATATGACTAGTGACGTCATCCGTCCTGTGCCCAATGAAAAAACGTTTCGCGGCGCAAAATATTTCATACCTTATATCATAATTTAAAATTAAGACAGTAATTTAATACTTAATTTTATTTTAGATGTTTTTATACACTGCTCATCATAAACTAATGCATAAATTCAATATTTGTGCGATATTAATTTTATTTCAATACCCCGTTTTTGGCTCACCACGGTCCATCTCCCACAACGTCCAAGGGCTAAGTGCTAGCTTTGATCGCCGTCATTAATGAATAATTAGCGAGTAAAATATTGTAAAAAAGAGTTTATAAGGTAATGATGATAGCACGATGATAAAAATAAAGTTTCTAAAGATATAAGTGAAAACGGCTTTGAAAAAAGAAGAAAAATAATTCCCCGGCAGGGAATCGAGCACCACACCTTCCACTCCATAGTCCACTAACTTACCCTGGGCTATCAGTTGCTTGCAAGGGCAGGCCGATAACGGATTTTAAATGCTCTTTCATTTTCATACAAATAAATTTTAATATAATTAAGTCAATGTGTATTTATGTGTGTGTGTGTGGGTTTGTTAAAATTAATCGTTGGTCACAAGGAGTCTATGGACCAAATTTCAGATCGATTGGATGAGGGAGGAAATGGGTTTGTACGTACACAGACAAGCAGACAGGCAGTGTGAGCTAATATAAAGGGAGTAACAAAAATGGTTTACACTCCATGAAAATTGTGAAAAATCGGTAACGATATTGAAGCTATTCTTTGAATTTGTCCTTGCGAAAACTCTTGGAAAATAATCTATTATGAGCGCAAAGTTAAATAAAATATTGTTGTAATAATTGTAGGTGCAATGCACCAAAATGAGAATCAAAACAAAATGACCACAAGTACGCCCGTTTTTTAATAACTTCATCAAATCCCTTTTTGACAGAATCGATAACCTTGAAATTGTGACATTTGAGCACACCCAATCTCTCCTTTACACATTTTTCTCACTTATACTTATATCAAAGGTATCTATGAAAAGTATGTTGGCCTTAGGATTTAGTCCCTTGATATGAGTTTGGAGAGGAATGGAGAATAGCAGTAGGGTACGAAAGAAGAAGAAAGAGAATTATATACAGTAACGGAAAAAAATTTAGTGATGATGAGTAGAGGAAGTAGAAGACAAGGCTGGAGAGTGCATTGAGCATCAAAGCAATAATGGTGGGTAGAACTTTAAGCAAGAGTAAATGAGATAGAAGAAAATAGGATACTTTGGATGCGAAGGAGGGTGGTACATGGTGTGAAGAGTTTAGAATGGGTTTAATGTACATTCATTTAATGTACATAGCATTCATGCGTACTGTAGATCCCCGATTATCCGAGTTAATGTGAACTGAGGCACCTCCACATACTGAAATTGAATTGAATACTATATAGTATATATTATTGTTTAACGTGCTTCGACGGCTAAGGTCATTTCGCACCATCTGTCTGCCACGTGCAGACAGGGGCAACAGCACTCGGACGAATCGGAGGATCACCCCTCCAAACTCGAGCCGAGCCCAACGATGCTTAACTTCGGTGACTGATCGGGAACCGGTGTTTCCATCGTGGTAGGCCGTTGCCCGAATTGAATGCTCAAAAACACGAAAGGGTCGTATGGCGTACGTCAATTACGAAACATAAACGCCTTTTATGTATAAATACATAGCGCGACGTATATTTACATTTGAAGATATGATCTTTGTAAACAAATTATTTCCATTTTCCTCCATAAGTATGCCAATTGCTCAGTTGCAGTTTTTACTTCTTTTTCCCAAATATCTATAGGCATTTCAGCAAAAAAGGACGGTATCCTCTAACTAACCGTTGAATCGAAATAGTAATATTTAAAATCTTAAAGCCGTTTGTCCTATTTCCTGGCCATTGCGATAGGGTGCAATAAATGTTAACCAATTGTGGAACATATTCTTGCTAATTAGACAACCTAATGCCTCTTGCCCTTGTGTGGCAAAACACTAGCTTTAAAAGAAAGCTCTAAGGGGGGGGTCTGCATGTTTGAATGACTGTTAACCCTCCATAGGAAATAGGTAGTGCACAAACTATCTACTCGTCAATGATAACCTTCTAAATGACCCTCGCTCTAGTGGGAGAACAAAAGAGTAAATGAATTATCGTGTGGCCAATTAAAATACTATGTTATAATTTATTGTTATTTTATATTATCCGGGTACATAACCGTTTAGGCTGACTTGTGTAACTAATTCGTGTAAGCTTATAAAAGATGTTTGGTTGGTCCGCAGGATAGCTCCTGGAGACATGCTTTTATTTTCAATGTGTGTAACGCTCCTTTCGATACAAAGTTCCAAATATAGGCAATTTTGTTGCAAGGCTCCATGTCCCAATGATGCGGTGTTTTTTTTTTAATAAATGTGTGCATAGCATAGTCCTCTAAAATATATTCACTATCGAGTTCTTTTGCTATGCTCCGAAACCGTCGCGAGAAACATATTCCACACCGTGCTTCATTTAAAATCATGAAAGCGGGTCAATGAGAATGCTTGCTTGAAATACGCGACCTATATGCACAATTAATCATTGTTAATTAAACCAAACTAATCATATGTTCATGTTGGTTTCATTTCCGGTACTTAAGTAAAATTAGTGCATGCAAATTAAGAACAATGGTTAGACCAAGGAACTACTTATCATAATGTTAGAATGAAAATTAAAACTCATATTTGGAAAATGTGCCTTGATATTGCGTCCGGTCCGTGTTTTATTGTGCGCTAAAAAATATTTTCCTATGATTTAATTTTATATTTTTGGTAGGTTTACTTTATCTGGCAAAGAAAAAAATGTGAACTATTCGCGGTAAAAATAACGTACAATTAGTAGTGTTTGTAGCGTTGACCAAAATGAATATCGTTTGAGTCATGTTTATGCGGGTTTGTCTTTGTTAGCAACGTTTTCAGGGTATCATTGAAGTTGGCATCTGAGGTGCTCTCTGTAGGCATGAATATGAATGCAAAAGCTCAATATTTATATGAATGAAAGAAACAACGTGGTAATTTTCTAGCGGAAGGGAGAATAATTCTGCCAGAGATAAATGAAGACCTACAGAACGTCCTTTAAATAGAATATTTTTAGTCGCACGAAATTAGTTTTTATTAGCTCGTCGTAAAAAATGTTTAGTTGAGTTAACAAAAAGAACCGCTGCGTTAGGTACACTGAAATTGAATTAAACGGGAGGACGCGTCGGATTAAAAAGAAGAATAGCGTGTATTGAGTGTGATATGATCCCTAGAGGACCTCTAAAATAAACGGAAGGTTACAAAGGACTCACGCAATTGTACTTTTGGCACACACGGAAAAGGACTGTTCTGAGTTGGGTGTTTTTTCCTGGAGTGCCCAGTGTTTTCACCCCGTTAAGATAACTACGTAGAACGGGGTTTATTCCGACTCAGGGAGGTTTTTTCACACCTTTTCTACACGTATAAAATCGCTTATAAAGCAAAATTTATTTTTATAGAGCTCTTATCATGCTTGTATTTAAGACCCAATGTGAGCCATCGCAGTGACTGGCAAGTATTCACTATTTAACCCTGAATGTTTTTCATAATATAGCGCTCTCGGGACAAAGCTCCAGTAATGGAACAAGCAAAGCTAAATTGACTGTGTGGTCATTCCCATAGTATATGCATTATTGAGACCTATAAGTCTTCGTCAATGTCAATCAATTCAATGGTTAATTTTTTAACTGGACGCATGAGGGAATTTTTTAGCATCTTCCTTGTAAAACCCCCCAAAATAGACGTGTCATAGCGCTTAATAAAATGACGCATTTCGCCGTGAATAGCTTATAAACCAGAAAAAGAAATATTACGTTTGATCATAGGCGGGGAGTGGAATTATGCAGAAACTATTTCAGGGGTCTTGACGAATATACTGAATTTTTATCGAACCCTTATATCCAGAACAAATGGTCTAAATATTTGTACTCATCCAACATAGTTTGAAAACTATTACGACTCCCTCAACTCTCAACTCGGTAGTGCACTGCAAAAATAAAAATGACTTTATCACTTAAAATTCATTTTGCGTTTTGGCATATTACGATGAACTAATGAACACTGAAAATTTACGATGACAATGAATTCTAAATCAATCCTTTCATCCGTCTATTATATCTGTAATGGAAATATTAAGTGCTTTATGACACATTTTATGACTCAAATTTACGTAAATATGTTGAGGAATAGTGCTAACATATAAAAATCAGAAATAAAAAGATGGAGTGGAATATCATTTTATTACTTTAAAGCGTCTTTACTTGATTTGTAGAAGTTTCCGCGTTCATAAGAAAACTGCTGCTATTAGTGGTAGGTGAAAGTTTGAAGATTTTAATAAAGAATATTTAGAGAAGAATATCACACGCCCGCTATTTGAGTGAAGTCTATATTTGAATATTATGAAGGTTTATATTTTGAAAATTGTTGAAGATTTAAGATGTGTAATGATAATGCATATCAAGAGACGTAATATTTTAAGGTGTGGTACTGGAAGGCAGTTAATGGAAAGAAGATACATCACTGACCACTAGTTTAACATAAAGTGTTTTTGAAGGTGTATTTATATATGAGAAGCAGAGGGGGAACAGATGATTCTGCAAGAACGGGCGGTTAACCAAAAAACATGATTAATAGTGTTTAGTAAATGACAGTTAGAAGCAGATATAAAAATAAATCTGGGGGACACCTTTGGAGCCGGTTCCTGGCCTCTTGGGCCTTTACCCGGTTTATTCTCCAAAAGGGGGGAGGGACTCCAAGTCATAGGGTAAGGGTAGGGGAAAGAAAGCGACACAATCACCCCATAAATAGGGGTGACTACGTCTAGTAGTAGTAAATGACAGCAAGAAATGTTTCCTGCATCGTGATTTCAGTTGAATGGTAGTCTCATAGTTTCACCGCGTCAGTCGGGGACCACGGACGAGTTGGCCATTGGTCGAATTTTTCTTCCGGTTTCACCGCAAAATGATCCCAATCGTGCATCATTAGGGGGTGAGGAAGAGGTTGACAATGGTGTGGTGAAGGCGTGAAATCGGTATCACCAGGAAAACACCCCAACTGTGGTTCTGTTGCTGATTAGGGCGGATTGAAAGAAAGTGATGGAATTTCCGAAGGCGCTGTGAGAAGGAAAGGAAGAAACGGCTTGCTACCGCTAGGGTCGATGAAATTGGTCTTATCCGGCGATGGTATTTGGGGAGAAACTCTGCTCTCAGAAGCTTCTAAATCATATTAGGTAGCGGGGAAAAAGGCTGAAGAAATCGGAAGAAGTATTAGGGCCAAATAACGAAAGAGAAACAGCAGGAGATCGTTCGTAAAGGGTTGGAGAAAGATGTTGATAATGGAGAAAGGCTGGGAGCGGAAAGTTTAGACGGAAAAGAGTTTTGCTAAGTGGAAAGTTTTCTAGGAGTAAGATCTGTGGGTTAGGAAGAGCGAGCTGAAGAAAAAATAATCACTTTCGGGAAGTTCAGAATGGAAAAAAAAGTTGTGAGCCGGAAGGTCACGAGAGAGGTTCGGCTCAAAACGCGTAATATTTTTTAGAATACCTTATTATCATTAAAATTAGCTTCCTCTCTGCCAGAATATTTTTGTGTTCTTAAGGTTTTTGAAACACCTGATAGCAGCAAATTTGGAAGATGCTATGTCATCAAGGTAAAAAAGATATTATTACGCATTACGGTACTCTTGAATTATTCGGAAATTACGCGAAAAATATATAAGCAAATTAATTTCTTCTCTCATGGACAATTTTTATTAAGCTGGGATACTGAGACGAATTTATTATATGACACAAAGTTTTTCTTAAACTCTTTCATTCAGTTTGACTTGTAAAGTATCTCATTCTCGGTGGGGGCATTTATATAAAATGAAAAATATTCAGTTATTTCTTGGAGGAAGAAAGAAAGATTCAATCGAGGAGCAGTTGTAACGTAAGAGCATATGGTTCTAGGTGGCAGAGTCTTGAGTGTCAGGAAGAGAACGGAAAAGATGTGGTAAAATTGAGTGGATTTTGAAATAGGAGGGAAAGCGCAAAGAGAAAAATGAAGGCCGAGTACCCCAGGAAAAAGGGAGACATTTCGGAGATGGCTGTTGTAATTCTCAGGATATAAGAGAGATATTTCCACAGAAAGCCTTTCATGTTCATTCAATGTCAGTGGGATACTAAATATTTTTATTGAGTGAATTTATTTTTTATCGAGGAGGTTTTATGACTTTTAAAGTAATTCACGTTTTTTCGGGTTGTAACACGACCCTGAATCTTAAGTTTTTTCTTGTGTTCTCAAAACCAAAGCTTCATGTTTTTCGAAACTTCGTTATAAGAATTTCGATTTAATTCGGTAACCAGTAACGTAAAACTCATATTATACCTCAAATAATACTGTTACATACTTGTACTTATAAATCACTCTACTTCACTAAACATTGAATCCTACTTCTTATTTATCCATCATTACTTCACATTTTGCCCAAAAAGTTTTTATATTCGTTGAAATATTGGCTACGGGAATGATATACCTGAGGTTTAAGGTACAGGTGTACCCATTAAAATTATTTTTGTTTTTATATAATATTTTGCATGTGACATGTTGTAATGAAATGATTAATTTATGTTTATAATTTATAAACCTATGTTATAAGTCTTTCGAGAGTAGTGAGTAGGATATCATTATATTTATACCGAGGTTTCCTATCATGTCTATTCTATAGAATTGGAAACTGAGAATTCATAAACGAGTAGAATTTTTGTTCCTTGAGGAAGTTTTCTTCACTTACTTTCCATTACAAAGCCAGACACAATGCAGAACTATGGCTACTTGTCCAGCTTCGTAGAAACTTTCTCCTATTATTTGCCATCCAGCTCCTTGTCCAGCCATTTCTGTCTTCTCTGTTCAGGTCATTTACCGTGATAGGCTTATGTCGTTTTCTTATGAAAATCCTCAATCATTTACATGTAATCCCACTGTACACGACCATTTACGGCTACTTATGGTTCTACTTAACTAGGTGGAATACGCATTATAATGGCCACACCACCTCGTCGCACACACACTTAACACAGTCACTTGTTAGAAAACAGTTGCCGCCAGTGGTGCGCCAGGGTATATGAGAAATTGCTTCTGTTTTTCCAACATAAACAAACCTCTGCTATGTTGAAAATCAAGGTAGGCGGAGTATCAAAGGCAGGTCCTCTGTCTGCGGTGAAACATCGACCCCCTGACCGCCGTACGGCAGCGTCCGAGTCCCGTTCGTAATCGCATCGGGCTGTGAGAGCGATTTTCGACGGATGAACTCCCCCTGCAGTGTTTCTCCGCAGGCGGTGAGCTGTTCGTAATACGCCCCAAGGAGGAATGATTTGAGAACAGGATCACGGGGACGATCCCCAACCCATTCTCCCTCACCCTTCATTGGTGATTACTCTGAAGGCCTGGTAGCCTCGCCTGGTAGCGTCTCCTGGCATGGACGCACGAGAAAAAAAAACACCCCTCTAGTTGGCAAGTCTAAAATTACATACACCTACTTACCTAAGAACCAGCGCAAACTCATTTTGCAGAGCGTGCTAGGGCACATATAAAGGGAGTATAAAAATATTCGGAGAAATCTGATACGAAAAGCGAGAGGAATCAGGTTAACTGTGATGGCCCGAGTAGGTACTGTTTTTCCATTCCTAAGGGGTTCGATTTCTGGGCAGTGGTGGATATTGTCGGTGGAATCCCGATCAGTATTTAGGTATGTATGATTTGAATTCGTACATAAACCATAGACTAACGTGTTATCTTTAAGTCTCAAGCGATTTAAATTATCGTCCCTCAAACAGAGTTGTTTTATATTTTATTTTCACTTTTAGCATTTTTTTAACCAAATTTATGGGGATTCTCAGTAGTATGAATCAGTTTAACAAATTAAAATGGGATTATAACTGATTTCTCCTGGTAAAGGTGAAACTATGATGAATATCTGTCCTCTGATTTTTTAGTTGATCTTAGGCCTTATTTAAACTCGAAATATCCAACGGTCCTTGACCCGGTCCGGACGCTGCATGTGGCATGAGTGCACCAGGTCGTTAACTCTTTCGGAACTGTATCTTCTGATGTCCACTCTACCGAATTCTTGCGGGTCGAGTGATTCATCGCTACTATTAAGTCTCCGTGAGTCTCTTGAGGTGCGCGGGCAATACGGAGGATATCATAAAAATCACTGCGGCCGGGATGAGAGAGAAGTAAGTTGATCACAGCGCGGGGCGTGCGTGAAATCGACCAAAAAAGGTCATCCGCTGATTAATTTGGAGTGGTCCTTGTTCCTCGGGGTCGGTTGTGTCTGTCGTAAAAGGAAACTCCTGCGAACCCTTTAATATCGGTGACTTGTTTCCAAGTTTCGGTAATTGCAGGAAGTTGATTGCTTTTGGTCTCCCCCAAGATTGTAAGAAGGTCGGGGATAAGAAGTAGACTCGGGAGTTAATGAAGGTTATATGGGAATCAGAAATAGACCAATAGAGGTGGAGTAAGGGTGAAGAGGGGGTGTTGGAGGATAAGGAAAAGGCGGTGAAAATTAATGGTTATTACGAGGACTTGACCTTTTGAATTGGAGCCAATGGAATGGATGGGCACGTGCTGAGGTGGAGGAAAAAGGTGTCGGAAGCAAGCAAGGAGTCACTGCTTTTTTTTGCTCGGTATTGGGGGTCGTTTCCTGTTGGAGAAAGAAATATTATCACAACAGTCTAGGGGAAGCGTATTATAAATAATTCATAAGACAGCAGGGTTTGGCATTTTTTCCATTAGAGACTTGAAGCGTGTATGAATGTACGTTATTGATTCCATTCTTATGCGTAATATTCTTCTGATCCGTGTCGAGGGCAGATGCGGAGTTTGGATCGTGATAAAAATTGATGGTATGTATGAATTACAGCATTTGAAATCAGGAAAATTGGGGAATTATAGACGAAAGGTAAAAATTTAGCTTAAATGTGGGAAATGCGATGGGAGAATGCGCTAAGATTTATTGGAACTGTCTGTTACTTTTTAGAAATTATTCTGACAGACTTGGCGTTTTCTCATATAATAAGTGAGGAAATGGTTTTGTGTTTATTTTTATATTTTATTTTCGTGGAAATTTGTGTGTAGAAGGTCTTATTTTATCACCACATAAAAAGTTGTCAGCCATTTAATTTTGAGGTGCATCCAGAGTTTACTTATGTTCCTTATCTATCGGTCAGCTTGATAGGACTATTATCTGTCAGCTGACACTTCTTTTAAATGTCAGTTTCCTGATGACTTCGATTAGATCTTGAAAAATTCATTCTCCATGAATTAATAATATAGGCATCGTGAAGTTTATACTTTTTACTCAATTTACGAATAACCTTAGATGGAAATGTCCATGGCATTAGCATCAGTATTTGACAATGCGTTGATAAAAAATGTAGCATATGTATTTTGACCTCGATATGACCCTCATATCAATATAATTACATAACCATATATATTTTGTAGCTAAGATTAAAGTTTGCCGTAAGGATCCTTTTTTAATATGATGTATATTTCCATACTAGATCGGGATACTAAATATTTGTGCTAACTCCTAAGTATAAAAGGTAAAACGGAAAGTAATAACAAGTAGCATTCCGAAAAAGTGGTACAGTAAACTAATTTCCATTTAAATCTGGAATTAAATGCGGCCATGTATGTATAACTCTTAGCGATCAACTGATTTTATGCGTAATATATGAAATAGCAAAATACTTAATCAATATTTAATTGTGAATACATGTACATTTTAACACTTATAACACTTGTAGATTATGGATTTTCATAAATTTGAGGCGGAATTTATAGAATACACAATACACGACAGTCAACATTTTTACATATTTTATCCAAGTTAGGAAGCTGAACATATATATATCTAGAATGATGTGATGACAAGAGGGAAATATTATTGGAGACTTCAACCATAATAAAGTAACGATGGAAAACATACACAAAAATATCCCCGCCAAATCATTAATTTTTTTAAGTTTTTTGAAAATTATGATACTCATTATTTAAGCCTTTGTGTCAGGAAAACTCTGGAAGTAAGATTGTGGAAATGAAAAAAATGGCAAAATGCATGTTTAATACCCCATGAAGTGTCTGGTTAGAATATGGAAAAATAACGGCGTAATTGTATTATTAATGGCGCAATATGAAAAGTTGAGCAGAGAACTAAACGGGAAATAAGAGCCACGAGTCAGACATGAATTTTCAACGACGCAAAAGGTCATAAATGGACCATGTTTTCGTGCCTAAGCTGTCCTAGCAAAACCATCTCTCTCAGGATCTTGACCGCTTCCCTCCGGTAGCACGCCAATAGCGACCTTATTGCCCTCCAAGACTCGCGCAAGTCCTATGCATTGAGGCTGACCACCTAGGAGACTACATCCCGGCCCCACACATTCGTCCTGTTCACGACCTTTGTCGATCGATCGGCCAGGAACTCGAGGTAGAGGTGGAGTGAAAGACGGAGCACGAGTTTCATACCTCCTAGATGCCTTTCACCACACATTCCTTACGTCACCCTTTCTGATACCCTGGAAATACGTACGTCGCAGTCACATTGAACAGTCCTCCTCCCTCTCCATGGCTGGAGGACTGTTGTCCGCATCTCTTAAAGTCACCGCTGTCTCTGGTGGGTCCTCAGGTCGCGGTGCCCCTAGTTGTCCGGGAAGTGGTCTCAGGGTACCTTAACTCCTCAAGGGTGGAAGGATGGAGAAGAGGATGCCAATTATTGCAAAGGATCTGATGTACACAGATACGAAGAAGTACATACAAGAATAGCGGCCTCTCACAATCCCTTTTTTCCTCACGTTAACTGTCCTTCAGGATTCTGGTTAAGCGTCGCTAATCGATCGAATACCTCCACCCACTCACCCCTACCCCCTATCTTCATCTTTCTCGTGTAGGGGTGCAGACTGGGGTACATGTTTTCTTAGAGATACGGGTAGAGAAGTGGAAAAGAGAGTGAAGGAGGGTAATAAAAAAAGTTTCACTCTGTGTCGAATACTCCGGGTAGCTCCGGGAGGTAGAAGGGGTAGACATTGAAAGTGAGAGGGATGTAATGGTGGGAGGGGGGGTTAGTAAAGAGAGGGCACCTTTGCGCTTTTGTCGGGCAATAGGGAGAGGTCGTGGAATAGGTTGTTCAGCCACGGTGGGCAGGCAGCGGAGAGGGGAACAACCGCTGAGTGAGATGTTAAGGATATCAAGGATAATCCTGCGCTTCATCCATCGTAGGAAACGTTGGGACAATTAACGCTAGTTTCGTGATCGTAATGTCATCTTCCCACACGACAACACGCACACTTTGTTTAAATCTAGAATTTCTACTTTTCTGCAGTTTTCAATGGTTTAGCTACGAAATAGTATAGTATTGTTTTGCTAATTCAAATATGAATTTAAAATTTCCCTTTGATATTGTTCTCAGATTGGAATCCAATTAGCCTAAACGTATTCTCTACTTTTCACTACTTACTTATATATTATAATTTTTAAATTACGCTGTTTTGTAAAATACACTCCTTTATACAAAACCAAAACTTTGAATCAGAATCCAACAAACTTCTTATGAAACGCGTAGGCGTACACACATGTTATGTTTATGAAATTTCATCTTCCTCCATTCTAAAATATAAATTTGACTTACGGCCTTAATTCAAACCTTATTGGCAATTTTCAGAGTTTTAGGAGGGAAATGGTACTTTCTTAAATTTCTTGCCTCTTCAACGAAAAGAGAGATCCTGTTGCATTTAGAGTTTTCAGACACAGTAAGAAGGGTAGACGGTAGATAGCCGGACAGCCGATGAATCGATTTTACAGTCTTAACAATAATCTTGATGCATCCATTGTTATTGCCGACTCTGTCATTACGTTTTCATTTACCCAACGGCCAATTTTTATCTCATCTCTTCTTTATTCATCTTTCTCTCAAGAGACTAGTCAGGGCATCGACACTTATTTTTTATTCTCTTAGGGAGATTTTTGCCACCCCTTTATTATTCCCGCAAAAACATTGTCTCGTCCTGCTTACCCTGATTATAGCGTCATTGTGAATATCGCCAGATCCAGGCCTGAAAAATGAGAAGCTTAAGAAGAAGACCTTATGACGTAAATAATTTAATAGTTCCTTTCTTAGCCATGGCATTATTTTTTGCTTCGACTTTGATATAAAATATGAATCAATATCTGATTTCCTTCTTAGCCTAAACCAAATTTTTATTAGTATTCTTATTTTAATATTTATTTTGTAATAATTTTTACCATTCATCGTGTAAATATAATAATTTTCAAAGCTCAGGTTTTTCTAGATACACGGATATTGCAATAAGGACCCGAATAACATTAATTGGAGTGACATGACACATTGAAGTGTGTATGGTTGAGGAAATATTAAAGGGAAAAATTATTAGTTTTTAAGAACCCACTAATAGTTATTACGCTCTTTTCGAATTAAAGCCAATTTTAATACGTTTTTTTTCACATAAACCTAGCATTGTTTCATTGATTGCTAATTTGAACTGCTACTTTTTCTTGGAGCTGCAGTAAAAACTAGGGCTGGTTTGTTGTATTTTACTGCTTAAAGTTCAGTTTTAGTCGAGTTTCATCGTCTTTCACGAAATAAAGTTTCTGCAAAAAGCTGTAAAAGTTGGGTTTTCTCCAATGCTCAGAACAATTCTAGTTAGTATGTAGCAATTTATTTCAACCTTTGTGTTGGGTATTGTTATCTTACACGAATTCTTGAAAAAATGACCAAAATATTATTAAGGTAGTTAGCACGTGTGTTTTCTGTTTTAGATATGTTTCTAGGTCACAACAAATTACGTGTAACTAAGAACGGGAAATACTTAGGCGAAAATGAACTGGAAGTTGCTTTGAACGTTAAATAATACGACCACTTACTCTTATGAAAGTTCCGAGAAGAATATGTATTGAGTTTTGGAGAAGGGAACAAGAAACTTCGCGATACGTGATAGGACTTTTGTGGCGACATTTGGCGCATCGGGGCAAAGATTTTCTCATATTTTTTTCGCATTTCTGCCGGTAATCAAGTATTCTCCTTCGGTTCAATGCGAGCCATCATCGCTTGCAGGTGACGTATTTAGGTCAACTGTGAGGCAAGGACTTCGTATGCTCTTGCCATCATAGGCGTAGAGGGTAAAGAGGATGGGAGACAGACGATCAGTCAGTCATTCTGTATCTATTTTGTTTATTTCTCTCTCAAGTTTTGAGCTAGAGAAATGCGGCTTGGTGCATTAAATGTGGATTCTTTGTCTGTATGATTTGGTAGTAGTTTTGGATTTTTAGCAGTTGCTGGCGTAAAGAAAAATTAAAAAAAAACCGTGGTTTTTGAGAGTTTAATTTTTTTTACACTCCGGGGACTAAAGTTTATCGGGACTCCCGGGTTCACTTTTTCAGAGCGAGTCTATCTTTTTCAGGACTCCCGGGTTCACTTAAATAGGTTAGCATATAAAATGCATGTCAGCAACCAGTGGGTTGTTCCCTACAATCCATATCTGCTGCAGCGATACTCTGCTCACATCAATGTTGAAATCTGTGCCAACATCCGGGTTATCAAGCACATTTATAAGTACTTTTTCCAGGGTCATGATCGCACTAAACTGGCAATTGAAGTAAGAGGGCCTAATAACTGATAATCCAGTTCATCTCTGGACTGTGTTTGCTGATAACGTGATCATTGTACAGAAAAATGAATATTATGACTTTTTTTTACTTCGAAATGTTTACATATGTTTCAAAATCTATTCTCAAATTTATTTTATTTTTGGGAACCATATACACTCATTTAGCCACATTTCCCACTGCTTCCTCTTGAGTAGTGCAAAAAAAAAGAAAAACACCAAATTCATCTCAAGAGCACACTAGACAGAGACTGCCTGCAAAGCAGGCAGCAGGTGTGCTAGTTATGCAATAAACGCCGGCAATCTGATTATCAGTAGCTGGGCCATACCAAATATATGTGTTACTTATTGTTACTTAGTATGAGGTGTACATTGCTAATTTTAACTGCCAGCAAAATACTCCATTGTTGTGCTCTCCCCTATGTGAATACTATCTTAAATATAAGTCAATATGCTTATAGATAAAAAAATATAATATGTACATAGAATACAAGCCAGATTTCCAATATTACTCTAGCTAATTAATTAAATCCTACAATTAGGGTAAATTTTAACTCTGGAGTGGTTGTTCATACCATTATTCCTGTTCAGTGTAACGTACTTTAACATATTCCCCGTGAAATAATTCATTCTGATAGAACTGTATCATTTATAATTAATTTTTTTGCTGCTCCGGAGTGATTTCGTGATAATTTTTAGTCAAATTCACTCATTAATTTGGTAACTTTTAGACTCTAGTAGTGAATACCGACTGTTTCCGGAATGTTCAAAAGTTGAATAATACATTCATTTTGAGAGTTTAGGTACAGGTTTTGTATGGCATTCGAGTATATTGACAAACGATGTACACATTCCATGATCACTTGCTTTCATGAGTAGTGGAGTCAATCAGCTCACGAGTTAATGTGTGCTCGCCCAAAACAAGCCATTTTTTGATTTATTGAAGCAAAATCCGGGACTGCTTTGCTGAAACAATGTTAATTCGCAGTAAGCCCTTGTGCATCAAATGCAACCGAGGCTAATACGTAGATCGCTCACCCTCGAACGACTTTGAACTAATTCTTGGAAGTGGATATATTAACAAGAGCCACGCGTCTGACCTTGTTTAGGTTCCTATTGTAGGTTTACCAATTTCGGATACCAGTGCGATCGTGATTTGTTCCCGGGAGCGGAATAATTTGCTCTCAATCAGTTCTATGCTACCTGAGCGTCGATCAAAACGCGATGCGGATCAGGGTCGCCACCAGCTGCATACTGCGGAAGCCCCTAGTTTAATTAGTTTCAGACTTGCGAGCCAAATAATTCCACTGGTTTCGTTGTTCTTGTTAGTGATATTCAATATTTTTTACTGACGATGAAACATTTGTGTTCTTCTCCCGGGAATAACTATCATATATCGGAGAACGTCCATGTTTCCCCGTAAGGTATTTCATATGTATTCAATTCGATTTATATTCAGCTATGAATTTTAAATCACCAAAGATTGAAGTCAATATTTTACTAAATGATGAACAGGTTTCGCCTTTGGAAACTAAGTCATATTTTATCAAAAATCTACTCATGGAGGGGAGATAATTCAAATTAATAATTACGGAAATGTATTTATCCACCGAGGACGAATTCTAAAATTTAAAAGACAGAAGTGTTTTATTTTTCTGCGTTATTTAAATTATTTTTACGCATAAAAATGAATGTGCACACTTCAATTTTACACATTATATATGCCATATGATTCTAATGTGCATCCCATTTCCCCAACGATTCTAAGTGTTTTCTCCACGGCGTCTGGAAAAGGAAGTTTTCAAAACTAACTTTTACATCATAGTATGGAGACGAGTATTGCATGATTTAGTTCCCTTAAATTAATTGTTAAATGCATTCGTCCGTTTGTACGTACAGCAATATATTGTATAGTTTACTCTTCTCCGAAGTAAATTGATTTTTTCACTGAATCTCATTTTATAGTCTAAACGTGGGTTTACATAGCTCCAGGCGCAGGGAAAAATCACATCGGCTCTGTCTTTGAAAAACGCAGGGATTTATTTTAATGAATCGTGCAGGAGAATACAAAGTAGCACGCAGGGAGAAACGCTGAGAGACAGGTAGGGGATAACGTCACGTTTCACACCGGCTTAACACGCGAGGGCGCACGTGGTGCGGTCTACTCGTGTACGTGCCCACAAGTGGGAGACTGGTTCAGGAATCTGAATGATTCGAGTTAGTTGACAGGAGGGAGAGTTGGGTGGGTGGTTTGGACCTACAGTTATCTTGATTATCCAAGTCCCGTTTCACCGAGGTTTTGTATTACCCGAGGCACAATGTTCATATTATCCTCACATTCATAGCTGTACCAAGCCAGTTAAGCAAAAAAACGGTATGAGTCGGCAATCAATTCAATTGCCAAATAAATGGAAATCCAAGGTAATTAAACCTAACCATGTCAAAAGAAAGTATAGCAAAGTATATAAAAAATAAGTGCTGTTTGAAATTTATTCTCGGGCATAATCTTCCCACATTACCGAGATTTTGATTATTCGAGGGGGCATTGGTCCAATGTCCAATCATCAGGCCATCAGTGCAATAAGTCCAGACCTTTGATAATCGAGACTTCACCGTATCTTGATTGGATCAAGAGGGTATATACACATACCTACTATTGGGGGTGTTGTGCGAGGAGATATGCAGACGTCTATGTACTGTGTATTGGTGGTGGGAAAGGCGAGGGTAGGAGATTGAGTAACGAGACTGCAGCCAGAATAGCGAGTCAGCGATGGTGATTCGACAGGAGTTGTCGGCGCGGATTGAGTGGGACATCGCCTACTTCTGGCTCCATATAACTCGAGTCAATGAGTGATGCATCCGAGTAATCAATTAGCGTGTAAAACGGCGGCGACTCCAAGATCCGATCGAGCGCAATGCTTCTTTGAGCGATTTACGGGTGGAGACAGTGGGGAGCATATCGTCGGCGGCGGAGGAAAGGATGGATTGGTGATTGGAGAAGACGTTCGGGAAGACTAATTAGCACGGTTCTAATTTACTGTCGAACCCAACGGCGCCGCATTCATCTCTCCCTAGAATGAAAAGGATTGGGGAGTAATGAATAAACATTTTAACGTAATTATATTACTCCTTTTCCACTCCCACGTCGCAAGCAGATATCTCGGATGGACGATAAATTTGTGCTGATTGCGTTTCATTGTGTTTAAAAATTCATTGCTTTCGGTATATTAGATGCGCATGAAATAAGTTTGAGAATATTTTTTCATGTTTAGATACGTGTAATAAAAACTATTCATCTTATATAATTGTAGAATATTTAACTTTAGCTCGAAGTTTTTCACTGTACCTGAAAGTAATACATGAAAAGTCTAAAATAATTATTAATCATCGATCGGTTTTTAGCTTCATATTTCTTATTTAATGCAATTGTACTTATAGCAGGTAATACTGGTCCTCTTCAAAAATAATGTAGCTGAGTATTTGGATCCTAATGAGCATATTGTTATGGATACTAGAGAAAACTGTACTACGTCTTAAATGTGTCTACTTTAGATTATATTGCTTCATATTGGAAAGATGCATGTACGGAAATTGTTCCAAATATTTATCGGGATTCTAATGCTGGATATTTTTCATCTTCGTATGAAATCAATGAGTGCGTCGATTTTTACGATAATGATAGATTATTTCCCGATGCTCAGTTCTCATATTTAGAATCCCAGTGAAGTATAAAAATGAGATCTATATCAACCGTTTGAAGGCGTCATTTTAGATGATCAATCTCTGATCAGTGAAGCAAGTATAAGCACTTGCCGTGATCATAGTTCATCGGTGTAGAGGTAATATATTTGTCACGTTTAACGCATACCGAGAAATTTTCATTATTATTTTGAAACAAAGGCGAGAGCCACAACATTTCCGGAACAAAGTAAACTTACTACCACATACTAAAAGTATGTGGTAGTAAGTTTACAGTGTCGCCAAATCACGACATCCATGCAAAGTTTACTCCTCAGAAGATTTATAAAAATAAAACTGCCGATAGTCTGAAATTTCGTCTTAATGATCCTTTCCTTTCTTGGACATGTATTGGCACTGTTTGTAGTGGTGAGCCGTCATGTTTGACCTTCCTGATCAATAATTCATTACGGAATGCCTCTTGGTGAACATATAGGGAGAAATAATCGTAAGAGTAAAGGGAATGATAAGTCATGGTTTGGAAACTACAAAAGGCCTTTCTAATAGGAGCTCATTTACATCTAGTTAGATTAAAATAATTTTCTTCACCAAAATTGCATCATTCATCTTACCAAATAAACACCTCGTGCACACTGACCCCGTGAATAGTTAAAGGATAATTTCATATTTATTCTATTTAGGCTCATGCCTTCTGTGACAGAACCTCCAGCAATGATGTGATAGCATGTACGCAACAAATGAGGAAGATTTAGGTCAACCTCACTATATTCCTTAAGTTCCAAGTCTCCTGGGAAAAGTTTGCTTTCAAACCCATCATGATGATAAATGTATTTAATCATTCAAGCAAAGTTTTCCCTGTGTCTATCTTCTCCGAAAAGTCCGTATTTTCAAATATGTAGTTCATGGTTTTTTTTAGAAAACCTTGATATTTATTATCTCGTAATTTAGCAGCTTTTAGCCCGTAGCTGGGTTAGTTATTGAGTTCGAAATCACTCATCAACTTTCAAATTCTCGGACTTATTTTTTAATTTATGTCAGATAACTCAAAAGAGTTTAATACGAGTAAAAGTAGTAAAGCTTAGTGATACTGAAATTCTTATTATTATCATAGAGTAATACTTTGTTATAAGTAATCAACTCGGAAGTATTTCCTCGCATAGTTTTTGTGACTGAAAGACACATAACTCTCTGAATAAAGGTTCAATTACCACTATGTACATACCTGATATCACCTCTACCATGTAGAAATTTACTTCATGAAAGTTCAGGTTGAAAAATAGTTGTATCCATCTTTTCTTTTTCATTGGCTCATACATCTCGATTATTAACTATTGGCATTTTAAATTTCTCTCAGTTAAGAACTTAAAAGGTTTATAAATTCTAACATTACTTAATTACATCATTTATTAATGCATAATATTAATAATTATGATAACCCTTATAATTGTCTTTTGGCTTGTGGATGTGCCAACTAGATCTATAGATTTTTAAGGATTCAAACTAAATTAGAATAATTTTTAGGGATTCAAAGTTAAAATTATTCATTATTATTTGTATTCAGGTGAGTTTGTAAAGCATATTCAACCGGATACTTGTGTGAATTGATTTATTAGCATTTTTGTCTGCCAAATGTTCGTTTAAGATAGTGGTTATTTGCGTTCATTAGTTTCACCTATCCTTATCTATCCAACTATCCATTAGTTGGAACTATCCCGAAAAGCACATTTGTCAGATGTTATGAATATTGTTAAGCTTGAGTGCCATGAAAATAATTCAATCAAATTTCAAGCAGAACCACAGAAGTGTCATTTTTCAGGTCAGTAGTCTATAACTCCTCAATAGTAGTCTGTGTGGTAATAACAGTAGTCTATGTTCCATGAGTTTGTCCCTTCTGCCTAGACGAATAGTAAGTGAAATTTCTATTGTAAAGTTTACTTCCACCATCAGAGCTGTATTGATATATTGATATTTTTCAAGACGTTCCAGCGACCTACCCACCCTCCTTAGTCAGCTCCTTCTGATGAAACTCAAGCCCAATGCTAATTCAGGATAGATTTTCGTGGCTGATATTATTATACAAAGCGCAATTTTGGAGTGGGCGCTCCCTATCGCTTGCGCGGGATTCCCATCCATTTAGTTCAAAGCATTTCCATCTATATTGGTAAATGTTGGGACCGGGGGCACATTTTCCCCCGATGTAGAGCGCAGGCGTTCTATGGGAGCGTGATAAAACGGGATGCATCTCTGCTTCTCTCCTACCCCGTGAAAATTCCTTGCTCTCTCAAATGGATGTCCCATCCCTCAAGCGTTTGGTTTAGGTTGTCTCTTTTCCCCCTTTCCCCCCATTGTCTCACCTTTCTGTCGCTCCGCGGAGATGTTTTGATGTGTGGTTGGAGGATGGTTAAGTGCGCAAAGGAAAGTCTCTGTCTCCCATATGAACGCCACGCAAACACCACACACAATTCCTCAACTAGTGTGCCAACATTCTGTCGAAGACAATGAACACATTTGGCTGAACTTAATAATTTTGAAGGTGCCTTCCCTAATAGTGCCATCATATTATGTAATTTACTAGTGTTACCAACCATGTTTTTCTATCTAATCCTAATGCTTATTCTAAAACGACTTGCAAATGGGCAAGTCAGAGGAAGACGAGGCCTTGTAAAAAATAAATTTCCCTGGTTTTCCAATCTATAAAAGTGGTATTGAACCACTTTGAGAAGACTATTTCAAATTGTATCAAAGTAAACTGGCATCGCATTGTTTATAGCCACTCTCTGATACGAATAATTCTTGAAAGTGGAAGAAAATAGATCTGTTTTCCCTGCGAGTGGGTAGTATCTTCGTAAAAGCATAAATCCGCGCTTTTGAGCGAGTGGGGAAAGTGCATGTGGATAAATTATCGTGGCCTTGACTTTAAACAGTTCAATTTTGGGCGTCGATCCGCCATCCGGTTGCTGCACCATCCTCACAACCTCGCAATTTCTCCATCCTTTTCTTCTCTCTCGTACTCTTTTTTCCCTTCTTTATTTTTATTTCATTCTTGTATTTTTCCCTTACGTCTCCCTCCGTTCGTCTCCTATATATTTTCAGTCGTCGCATAAATCTCTCGCTACTCTTATCCCATCCGGAGTTAAAGAATAGAAAAGCCGTAGCCGGTGGATCCAACCAACCCTTACCATTTCCCTCACTCCATGTTAGCCTAACTCCCAACCCCAGTTACCTCCGATTCCTTTGCCCAATCTTCATCTCTGTCCCTTTTTCTCGTCCTCCATCGCCTGGCCTTTCCGTACCCTTAAACCTTCCTCCCTTCCATGTTTCCCTCGCTTCTCTCTCTCCATGAACATTATATATTGATGGGGGACAATTGCCACCTCTTTTCTCATCCACGCATTATGAATTAAATAGGCAAATGGTGTTTTCCTCACGCTCTGCGTGGAAAAATCATCTCCTACCTCATCTTAATTATTAAATTTTCCATTCTTCACTGTCCGTATTTTTCTTCTCCGCTCTACGCTTTTGCCTCCTGGTTTTTCTTTTCCCAGAACGGGTGGTAAAGCGGCCTAAGTGAAACCGCTCTATGTGTACTCCACATCACTAATTTGCATAGAAAGTAAAGGCCTCATTGCGTGGTTTTAACATTCATTTGTTAGCTAAATTTTTCTACATTACCGGTTCATCAACCTTTCTCCTTGTTTATCTGATTCTTTTGTTTAAAAAAAAACACTCAGGCCGTTCGTACGATTTCGCTAAAATATTTTTGAACATTTCTTTTCTATCACATTTAATTTCCGTGGTTTGAGTACTTTTCCTTCTCTCATCCGTTAACTCGTTCTCTGCAATAAAAACGGAAAGGAATCAGAACATTATTTGTTTACATGCTCTGTCTACAAAAATGTCGTATTTACACCTACGGTGATGTTGTGATTTTCATATACGGTATAATAGTTGATGAGTTGTATATTTTACTCACTTCCGTGACAATAGAATGCTCAAGGGTGAAGAGCTATCCCGGTCTTTCGCTATGTGTAGTTCAATAACTACGAAACTGGAGATTGCCGTGGTTTTTCATAACATAATGATGATCCAAATGCACAGTATTTGTTATTGAATGTTTTTTAAATATTGTCTGAGTGACGGCATGGCAATTAGTAGACATGGAATTCTCCTAAATGTGTTGAATTGAATTCTCCAACTTAAGTGTTTGCCGATTTACTGGTTTTCTAGTCATACCACTTCGATCATCAAAAACACATTATTTACTATGAAACATGAAAATTTGCATCTAATCAAGTCATAAATGTTCATAAAAACTCGAGTATGTTATTTCAAAAGTTTCAATTAATATTTCATCCAAGAATTCAGCACAAAACTTTATTTGATTGGTATTAAGATTTAAGCCTTTAAAACTACGATCGTTTTTTTATTAATATAATGCAGGTATAAGAGTATAAATTACCTATTACTTCAATTGAATATACTTCAATTTTCTGATTTGATATTACCGTTTACACAGTGTAATGCCTAAAAAAATAAAACTAGGAATTTTGTGTTCATGTTTCTTATTACCCCTTGCATAATTGTTTATTTTTGTTATTTTTTGTTAAGAGAGTAAAAAATAACTCTGCTATTCCACATAAAATATTAACTTTCACGATCCTTTCGCAGCTGTTCAGCATGTGCAGCTCCTGTGAAACTTTGGTCGTGAAAATATATATTTTATGTGGAATAGTAGAGTTATTTTCCTCTTTTCAATATGGAAAGATTCCACCAAGTCACCACTAAGACTGTCTCCTTTGTGTTATCGATTTTTCTACTTATATTTGTAAGCTCTTTATGGATTCATATGTTTAATAATGGTCGTTCTTATAGTTTATGAACAAAGGGAGAAAAGATATCTAAAGGAATTGGCAATGCCTCAGATTTTCCCTTTTCCTAAAGCTCTATTTTCTGAGCGCTGGGTTGTTCCTTGTATTTTGATGCCAACTTTCTCTTCTCTAACAGCCACTAATGATCTGCAGATTATACTCTAGAGCGAAACTAATTTTAATTTGGCAATATTGACTGCTACATCTTGATTCTGTATTTAGTTTTAATAAGCTTTGGAGGAAAGATGGTATTCAATTTAAGTCTAATGCCTGTTGCTCACGGTAAAATTTTCCATAAAAAAGTTTTATAAAATTTTTATCGAAAGTTTTATGAATCGTACGTGAAACGTACTTGCTTGCTCACGGTAAAACTATTCATAAAACCGCAATGTCCTGCCATCTTTGAGACGCTTTGCGAACACGTGAAGTGATAAATTCACTTTATTTTGGATGACTGCTAGGCTAAAAACTATATATGCATTGTTTATTTACTTACTTTCTGATCACACTCAACGGTGCTAAGGCTCTAACACATTCTTCAAACAAGAAGGATACTGCCTCAACGTTCCATGAACTTCCAGCCATGTTTGTTTACGTTTTCTTTGTTTGGCTTCTCATGGATACGAGATTATTATCAACGTGATGAGTGGAACGTCTCATTGGTTGTTGCATAAAACGGTTTTATGGAAATAGAACCTGTTCTATTCCGTAAAACGTTTTATAAAACTTAAACCGTAAAACTTTTTTTTTTTAGGTTTTATAAAACTGTTCTTTCGTTAACAAGCTCATTTTTATAAAATTAGTCGATTTTATAAAACGTTTTACCGAATATTTTACCGTGAGAAACAGGCATAATAGTAAAATAGAAGATGAAGGGAGAGGAATGTGATGTTTTTTTACTTGTATAATATTACCTCAGGGGAGTAGGATTTTAAGCCATAAATCAGATGTTTAATACCAATTGAAAATAACAGATGAATTGAGGCATTTTAACACTCTCTTTGAAGCCTTTTTGCTACTCTTGCGTGTTATCATCGTTCTCGATATTTGCTTTGGCTTCCGCTATACAGCGAGAAAACGGTTCATTCTATCGTGGCTTCAATATCCCATCCAAAAGTCAATCAGGTCAATTCCAGTATAGTGCCTGATTAATGCCGTGCACTCGCTTCGTACATCTTCCCACTTAAAATTTATATGGCCCATTATTATGTGTTGATGGAAGATATCGTATAGTCGAGCTGCATTCTGGTGACGATTTTTGAAAGGATAACTAAAAAGGCGTCGCCAAAGGGTGTATAGAGTTAATAATCTATTTCAAAACCTGTTATAATCATTTTGATGTGTTTGAAGCTTAATGCTCCAATCCGGAGATGATTTACTGTTAAGATTATGTCAAATATTCAAGTAACACCGTTATTAGATTAGTAATGATGCCATTGGGGATGTTATTATTTTCATGACTTTACAGCATTCTCTCTACAGCAGGTTTAGGCTATAAAAAATCATTGCCTCTTTCAATTACGTTTTGCCCACGTACTCTTAAAAGATAATATTTTCTTTAACGATGTGTTCTAAAATTTTTAGGAACTTCGAAGTGGCTCAGGTGTCCCATATGAAGGATAAATAAGGTCATCTATCTTTAATGATGATCATATCCTTGTAGCAAACCACGTTCACTCGTATGAACTTAATCTTGATTTTAGTCTTCCGGTGGAGCTCGCATGCTAGTTTGTGCAATAACCTTTCAGTCTGCTAAACACTTAAAGAAGATCCCTAATAACTAGAAATAGTAGTTGACGCACTTGATGGTTTTCCCGAATTGTTTTGGGTTTAACTCATTTTGAAGTTCGAAGTAGAGTGTATAAAATGTTTTCAGAACCTACTACTTCCACTACTTAGGATAGGTAATTTTAATTTTTTCATGCGTATGAAAATGAATATGTACTACTCCACACCATTATATATATTACGGTCATAGTTTCATCGCCAGCGTTCATTCGCAAGACATTGAGTGCAAGGAATTATTTCAATTAGTATACTTCGAAATACTAAAAAGGCTGGGTTAGGCAAAGACAGATATAAGACATCTACATCTAAAAATACCGTGATTAACACTACCTGTGGCAAGGTGTGATTCCACATCAGGTGTGATTCCACACCCGGTGTGATTCCACATTATTTTGCAAGGTGATTGTTTGGCAAGGTCTGATTCCACACCAGACATGTCTTAGTTCAAGGTTGAACCTCGTACGCTCCCCCGACCGATGGGCGAGGATCAGAAATCAGTCAGGAGAACATTGCAAGACCAAACCAGAAACCAAGAGAGTGCTACGTTGAGATATGCTGTACTTGGGTGAACATACATATAGATGGATACTAGGAGATATTAGTTTGGGCAAAAAATAAAATCATATGTGAAATTTCAAATGAGATGAGGTGATAATAATATTTAATTAATAGCAAATGTGAATTAATAGTTAAAAATAGAAGTACAAATCGAATCCACCAAACAACGTTCAGTCATGTATTTATACCTTGACTGCAATTCTGAAAAGCAAAAGTTGTAACAACATTGCAGAAACATCAAATTATATAACGTTTCATGCAGACATGAAAAAATAAAAAAAATAAGGAGAAGAGGCTTAAATAAGAAATGAGGAGAGGAGGCTGAGAGAAAATTCAGGAGCCGGCATAGGTACATAGTAGTGAAGATGATGGGTAAGCGTGGGCGAAGAAGGCACAAAAAGAATTTGGATAGTATTAAGGGAAGCAATCGCTACGATAACTTTAACCGGGACATAATTTTGAAAAATACATATTTTAGGGGTCATACGATCCAGAAATTTCACCAAAGTCGTGGAACTATAAGCGTTTGTGTCCTAGGAATTAACATTTAATAGATAAGGATCCTGGTGAGAAAATAAACAGCCCGCATAACTAGTCCTTAAGTTTTATTCAAACCGTGACTTCGTTAATAACTGAGCTAACTCATCTTTCAGGAGTGATTTTAATTGGCACATCCTCGCACTGTAGAAATTCTTATTTCTAATTCAGGCATTCCGTTTCTTAACAACCTATTCTCGGGTAATGTTACTATTCCTTGCGAATTAGCTTAATTGATCATCGGAAACCTCGTATTTAGTTTGAAAAGTTCAAACCTAGCGTTGATGTTTTTTGTAAAAACAATGACTGGTAATGATTTTCGCTAAAACATGTGCATTTCATTGCAGTACTGACACAAGAGGCCATTGGAAAATCACAAGACACTACATTTGTGTTGATATCTTAGGAGGGTGAAGTTTAGACATCGTCTCTTAATGGTTACGTTGAATGTATTGAGCCTTGCGTATTAAAATTAATCCTTATATCTTTAGTGTGTCTGACATTGTACATCAGTGCAGACATTTATGCCAATCTTTAGAATATAAGCCTAAGAAAAGTTTACTGGCGCAAATAATGGCTGCTGAGTCAGCAATGGTGAACGCCCACAACTATTTTAAAGGAATAGGGCGTTCATGAGGAGGTCGGGGCGTTACTTTTGATATTCAAGTTTCGCCCTCTCTACCTTCCCTTAGCACGATTTTCTCCCTCCAGATAAGACCACGTTTCAGTTCGTCACTCGGCTTGAAGGCACCGAATGAGAAAGCATGCCCTCTAAATTAACCACAAGCTCATTGGAATGGACTGCGGGTGCACTCATTGCCTCACCCTGGTTTATCAAAGTGCTGGCCTTCACTGTAAAGTGCTAAGGAACCGGACGACGTCTGAATGGAGCGGCAGGTCGAGGTGACATTGCAGTTCCCTTCACGTGAACACCGTGGTTACTGGCCATCCCTCGCAAATCAATTCATTATATACCTTAACCCGTTCCTTTAATCTTACTTTGATGTATGCATGCCCCTGAAGACTGAACGCGACGCAAGAAGCGAAGAATAAATATTATCTTTTTATTAGTTTTCGTATTATTTTGCATTTCTGTAAGCACTGAAAGCGTTACATATATACTATATTACATTATTTCTACTTATCTATTCATCTCGGTTTTCAACATTGAGGGGTATTCTAGTATTATAACTAATATATCCTTTTCTTTATTTGAGTCTACTTACCTTGTCCTGTATTATAATTACTTTGTTAATTACGATTCAAAAAACCTGTCTGTAGGGATGAAAAAGCCACTCATACGGGACTAAAACCTACGAGCTAAGTGCTAGCAGGCAAGGGCTTTACCATGTCGGCACCATAAAAGCAACGCAATAAAAGAGAACCTGGAACGAGCCGGTCAGAAGTAATTGTTTAATTATTTAAACCAACATATTTTCCCAGAGAAATGCTTGGGCGGATTTGTTCTCTTTCCGCTTCGTCTAAAATTGAAATTTTGGTTGAGAGGATATGATGGGCGATATTAGACGATTTCTCAAAATGGTTACGTTGATATACAACAATAAGTAAGCTTTACATAAGGTTTACAAGGTTTTATTAGTAATAAAAGCCTAAGAAATAATTTCGAAGAATTAATAAGGAGGACCAATGAAATACAGCTAGCAAGTGATGATGGACGTTACAGAGACGACGATGAACTAATAACACGGTTAGCTGAAAGTAGAATGGAATGAATGGCAGCGGAAAATCAAGCTTTGGATTGATGATTTCTTAAGATGGTGCACGATACGAAACAATGCAGAGCGTAGGCTTCTTGTGAGCTCTTCGTCGGTTTATGAATGCACGATGTTAACGTGATAAAAAAATTTTGCTATCCAATTTCATGATTTGAATATGAATGAAAGGGTCACGCCAGAAGCTTTATATATCTACATATATATTAAGTGGAAATAGAATATTTTGCCAATTTTTTTTAGTATTTTTGCGACTCAATTCTAATTCTAATTAGATGTCTAATTAAGATCTCATTTTAAAATAGCTTTAGATTATTTATTAAGCAACTAGCAGTCTAGGCGGGTGACCACTCGTTTCTTCATTGTCCAATTTTCTCTGAAAAGGAAAGCCATCGATTCTCGTTGTAACTTTAAAGAAATACATGATTATTAAATTTTACCTAGCAATAACTTCGGAATCTGAAGGAAAAATTACTATCTTTACGTATTTCATTTATGATGTTTGTGTAATTAATTATCGGCACTAAATTGCCACCAGTGGCGGTTAGTTCCAGGCTTGTTAACCTGGGTCGTGGGATTGATTTCTCGCCTAGGTGGATTATGTACCATCCAGGAATGGTTTTGTATGTTCGTCCCTGATTGTAAGTTAAATTACTTGATGTATAAGGCCTTATTGGCTTTTGTCGAAGAAAATTTAAAATAAATGAGTATGAGAAAGCTATTAATACTACAAGGAATGCCTGAATGCGAAGTTTGGTATACCCAAATCGTTAACACGTTCAATGCTAAGAGACAATGAGTAACTTTATGTAGTGCCTATTTTTTGTTTTTGCCTAGTCCGCATGCATGTGTTATCCTTATAATATTTTTATCTAAAGACTTTGAAAATATTTATCGCGAATTATGATTTTATCGACGACCGGTCCTGCACCACTGGCTTTGAGTTGTGGTGATGCAAACCCGCATAACACGAAAATATACTATATAGATCACACAAATGGTATTCTTTTTTTTCCCAGTCCACAATTGATTGGGTTTGGTTCCCCAGTCAGGTTGTTTTGCGGTGTCTTCGAAGTAGCACTATAACAAGGAATGTCAATAGTAAAATATTCGGCAAAGGTATAATGAAAATGGAATTAGACAAAACTCGAATATGATGACATACCTACCTACCACCAAAACAATTTGACAAATTATGAAATTTCACAGTGTAAAGCTTTTATTTCTTTTCACATTTTTCAATACAATTTACAATAATTTATTGTCAGATTCAATATTTTTGGTACAATTACTCTATTAATCCAGGCCGGTAAGGGCATCCTGGAAAGAAAAAAACTACTATTTTCTTTTTTCCATGAATGTAGGAATATAATGGGACTTATGAGGTAATATACGTCTTATTTATGTAAAAATTGCCCCAATTTTTTATCAAAATGTCGCACATCCGTTATCCTCTTTTTCGTGTCTTTTTTCTTCTTCCTCTTTTCTCTGACCAATGAGTGTGAAGAACCCCCGAAAAGAACGAAATGTCAAGGGATGGTCGCTTCGGTCGTTTGTTCGAAGGGTTCGGGAGGCGTTGTCCTTGCGACGGTAATTGAGGTGAGAGAGCATAGAGATCATGGGGAACGAGGCATTAGGATGGGTTGTCGGGGTTTGAGGATTGGGGGTATTGAAGGTGAGCTAAAGGGATGGGAAGCATATGGGGTGGACAGGGGAAGAAGAAAGAAAGAAAGAAAGAGTGGTGGCGTATCGGGGGAAGACCCTTCCAATTGAGGTCGATTGGTTGAAACTGAATCGATCGATCGGAGAGGAAATTTCGCGTGGGAAAAAAAGAGGTTGAGGAGAGGATTATGTTTTGCGCACGAAGACAGCTTGGATCCACTCGGGGAAATGGAGCAGAAGTTCTGTTTCGGACTTCCATCCAACACTTCGAAAGGTCCGGGTTCGATCCTCTGGTGGAATTCCGGATAGCAACGGATCTGGGGAAATCTGCAAATTCTGGAGTCGTGCCTGATTTTTAAAGTGCTATGCATGCTACAGCGCAAGAGACGGTTGCTTTTGAACTTCGTGATCTCCGGGCTTCACTTAATAGTTGACATTTAAATCCTCTGTCGGGGCAATACGCCAGGAGACTGGCTGAATTTCACATACCTACTTTGAGGTTATTTGGGTAATGTTATTGTCCCATTCCACTCTCCGTAACAGAAAGTGGATTATACTTTTGAAATTTCTGATCTCAGAAGATAAAATAAGAGTGCTTTTCAGGGGATAAAAATAAGGAAATCCTCATCGTCTTTATTCCAACGTCACTCCTTCAGGAATTTCCTCTTGAGCGCCGTCATTTCTTCACCCGCATTGGCGTCGTGGCGGTGGCATGAGGGGAGAGGGGAGAATTTCCACTTTCCATAATTACAATGCGAATGGAATTTAGACGGCCACCCTCCCTTCCACCCACCCTTACTTCCTGGAAAAGGTGGATCTTTGAAAAGGGGAATTCAGTCCTCTTCTCTCCCACCGAGAAAAAGGAAACCATTCAAGCTATGCTTTACCACAAATACGCCCATTTGACAAGGCCCTGGGCGGGCTGGATCAGAGTCTAAGAGGGTGTGGGATTGTGGGGTGATTGTGTGGTAGGGGGTGGCGGAAAGGGGTGGCTTTCTAGTCCTCATCCCTTCTAGAACAAGTGAGTGGCCGAAATGCCGCCGGTCCGTTTGATTACCGATCCCTTGAGCGTTATAATGGTGCCACTCTTTCCTATAAAGAACACGCATTCCACCACCATCTTCTACCCCACTTCTTCGCACACCAAGAACAACCGGGGCGGAGGCAAGGGGGCTCCAGGATTCCATTGTCGCGTGCAGGAGAAGAGAGAACCAGGGACCCTCTTCCAGAGAACCCGTTTCAATCCTCTCTACGGGCCTCGCCTCTGCGATAACACAAACCCTCAATGCTCTATCTATTTTGTCCGCAAGTTAGGTCTATGGGATTCTTGAATTTCAACATGACATAGCGAAAAAAAGTTGTAGCCTCAGGCAAGATGACGTAGAAGAATTTTCATATTACAAATATGAAATATGAATTTTGCTCGAAAAAATTTAGTATCATTATGCATTTTGGGTCACCTAGCCGTCGCCGGGTGACAGTTACCTGATGATATCTATGTGAATCGGAACGTGAGTATGTAATAAATCTCTTTCAATTGTAAGTGATATTTCATTTATGTAACATCGCATCGCGGTATGAATTTACAATGAATCCATCCGATTCCAATGAATTGAACCATCTCAAAAGACGAAGATCAATCGATACATTTCATTGCATTGCAGGTGTCACATTCCATTGCCTTATGAATGGCATCGCTTCACATTGCAGTGCGATACATCGCGTAGACTGGTCGATCAATATTTTATCACGTAATTTCTAGCATATTTCATGTGGCCCGTTGCATCATCTCCTTTTTACCCCCTTTTTAGTTTTTTCTTTCTCTTTCTTTACTATTCCCTTCTTTATGCAGTTCTCTCGTGTTTTTTCTTCCCTCACAACCCTTTCTCCTAACGTATACCATTAGTTCAATATTATTTGCCTCCTTTCTCTCCAAGCTACAGATTAGCGAAAATATAAATATCATGGACTAAAATTGTGCAGAAAAATGTGAACGGGGATGTTCCTTTCAAATAAGAGTGATTTTAGTATTCAAAGGCATATTCTACAGGTTTGTACATATTTTATCGGCATTATTTGGAATTGGTGTAAGTATTCGCTATTAATACTATTGCAGTTAAGTAAATTATTTGTCGTCTAGATCCAAAAAAACTTCTTTTCAAACGAAAAAATTCAAATAAAGACAAAAGAGAGAAAGGTTTTTTATTGGTTAACTAGATGGGAGCTAATTACGCTTGATGTCCACGTAGTGAAATTATTTATTCGTAATATGTGGTTCATGATGTGGTTAATCCGTTCATCCTGTTCCTCTGTGATACTGGTGAAAATGGGTGCCTGTAAATTCATTTGCGTAAGACTTTTGGTTGCTTTAGTTGGATCTTAACAGACTTGACATTACCTATGAAACAAAGTCTTTTGAAGAATAAATATTTTAGAAAATCGTGAAAACGAAAGAAACCAGAAATATTTAATGAAATGTAGGCTGTAGAGTTAAAGGTGATGTCTTTCGCCACCTTTGATAAATAATATTTTAATTGAGGCCTCATGATAACAGTCAAGTGCATTTTCTTAACTCATGCCGCAGAGTAGAATACAATGCTTTTGCCCATTTTTTTAAAATACGAATCCCGTATTTCCAGATCCTGTTACGTAATTTACCAACAATTTGCACTCGGTTGGTGCGCACAATTCTCGATTGGTCAATTTAGAGGTTTGTGAGGAGTCTATAGTCTAGCTAAAGAGAAAGCTGTATCATTGATCTGTATACTTTATAAATAATTATTGATGTTAATAATTAATCTTTGTCCTAACTATTTTACATAATAATATTGTTATGGTCTTACAACAATCACAGAAAATTTTACTCTTTTAAGGTTATCCCCTAGAATATGTGCATCCCTTCTTGTCGGTGTTAGAACCCGCGATCTGAAGGTATATAATATGAAAAAAAACTTTTGTAATCACGTTTTAAAAGATGAGATAAATTATTAAAAGTCATGAAATGCTATCATATGCGAAAACTTCAAATAAACAAACATTTATTACGGTAGAAAAATCTAAAAAAGCTGAAATAGTTGGATGCTTAAATGAATTCTAAATTAATTAATCTAAATCGTTTTATTTTAAAATATCTCAGCATCTATCAGTTACCAATGAACTTTTTTGTGTGTATTCCCACGTTCAGGCTTTGAAATGATTGGGAAATGAGGTGAAATGCAGAGAGGCAGAAAATGTTGCCAATGTTAAGTGCTCAATTTTAATTGTATATGCTCATTAATTATTTATTGATTTCATATAATCGATAAATAACATCATGGAAATGTATTTTGTTTGTAAAATATTATATAACTCAGTTAATTTGTGGGACATAATTAACTCTTTATATTCCTAGTGTGTTTGATGAAACAAAATGACATTAAATACAGTAAAATCCCTAAATAATCCGTCTACCTCTAGTTGTTAATGGCGTTTCATATTGATTATTTGCATATTATGCACTTTATTGATTTATTTATGGAAGCGTCTTTAACTACCTCAGCTTTACCCTGCTATTGCTACATATTTTTTTTCGGGGGAGAAAAAATGATTTATTTATTATAAATATTTGACTTTTGCACTATAAGTGAACCAAATTGTTGAAACATAGTTTATATGAGAACCATCGTGGAGAATATGGTTGAGTATTTTGCCAGGTTTTAGCAGTTCAGTTTAAATGTGAAACTCTCTTTTTCGTAATTTCATACCTATAATTTCCATTACAATAAGCAATTCTCATTATTAAATATGTTCCATAATTTCACGATTTTTCAATCATTTCACGTGGCCTTAAACATATGGCCAAACATAGAGCAAATGTCTGTGTCTTAAAATGCACCGTAAAACCGCAAATAATCCGTAAATACAGTCGATTTTACAAATTAGGTTTATTGTTAGTGAAATTTGATGTACTAGACATATTTTAAATACATATAAGATTTTCTCACGTATCCATTGATTTGCACCATTTTCTAAAATCTTCATTAAATATGGTCACAATATAAGAATAGATCTTTTTAACTCGATAATTCTTCAAGGCCCTCTCGAGAAAAACCTGAACGTTAATATTCTATTGCTCTCTCAATACGGTTTACGCAGAGCTGACATTAAATTTTAGTTCGCTGCTTAGCCTTAGGAGGCTATTGTGCCTGCTCACTTAATGAGTTTCATTATATTTTATTTATTCTTGCCAGTTCGTCATTCGTAGGTAATGCGCGGGGCGTAGCGTGTTTTAAATTTAGTGGGTCCATTGGTTTTATTTGTTCCTTTATTTTTGAATGAGGTTCTGCATATTGAGCTTTATTTGATATTATTCGTAATCGATTTTGCTCAGTAGGTAAACATCAGTACACAGAAAAAAATTAGCAATCATAAATAGTAGTGATTATTAAATACGTCCGAATATGGCATCAAATTAATGGAGGTTTTTTTTCTAAGTTTACGTTTTTATTCTCCAATTGAAGGAATTTTAATATGACTTTTAGAGTAGCTTATTTAATCCAACCTCGGTGTACAAGTAGTGTTTGCCATCTAAAGCGTTGTATTTTCCGTTCTTAAGAATTAGTCATCTGCAACCATGGGACAAAGCCCCGTGCCTTTATAAAACAAAAGTGCTGCTTTTCCTCATTTAATGATAAAATATATTAATGGCATACAAATAGTTAATCAAGAGGATTGAATATTTTCTAATTAAGAGAGAAAGATTATGTGTTCATCGGAATGGTATTTAAAATATAGTATACCAAAGAATTCTTAGTATAAATTTTCCCTTCGATCCTTTTTAATTTCAGCTCCCGTTTCGACTTCGACCCCAGCTCAACCGTTTGTCTCGTTCTCGTTCATCTTCACTGCTTCAGGAATTAAACGTAAGGTTCCATAAAGTGTCAGCCGCGGAAATTTAAATAATAAAATATAAAATCTGTATTTTCCTTCATTTTAAATAAGGGACATTGTTGCTAGTTAATGCGTACGACTTAGCTATGAGCAAATTCAATTCAATACATGTTTTACCTTAAACGCATCACCATAGACCTGGATGATCTTTTGAACTGGTTTTGCATTTACTACATATGTTTAACGTGTGTGTGTGGGATTTATGTTCTAGATGCACTAATATTATCTTAAGCAGAAGTTTCATTATTACCTGAGGAGAATACACTGAAAGAATGAATGTATACATATCCATTTATTTTCTATACATGTATGTTTCTTATTTGTAGATATATAAATGGTTATTCCTTCTGAATGAACCAATATTTTTAATTGACTGGAGGAGAAAATACCGGTGGATAGTCAACTTATCAGACACATAAAGAATTTTGAGGACACCGGGCATGTTATTGTATGCGACAAAACATAATATTTCAATTGGACTTAACCCTTGATTGAATACAAAGAGGAATATTCTTTTTATTGCGTTGAATGACCGGCTAATCGTATCGTATGCTCTGCTATCGGGTAATAATTATTGGCCAATATGGAAATTAACTTTAATCACGTCTATGCGAGCAACGTCTCCAATTACCGAAGTTATTATTCCTGATGTATTCTATTAAAAGGCATGTATGTGCACTGATCAAACCGGACGTAAACAGTATGCATATCGACAAAAAAACATTTCAAGTGTTTTTATTAATTTATAGTCACACCTGTCATTACATTTTAACTTAAATTCGCACATTCTCATGCAAGAAGTATTTACTTTTATTACTCCGAAGTACATTCTAATTGATGTAGATTGCAATTAGGTACTTAATGTAGGTGTTAAGTGCATTGCAAAAGCAATATATTCTAATGAAAGAAATCTTAATTGTCACACATTAGCTCCAAGTTGATTGTCAGTCCTAGGAGAATTAAGATAGCAGTCAACATGGAAGTATACCACTCGCACGGCGATAATATGATGAACTCGTTTGCAGCAGACTCAAAGATTGGGAGGACAGTAATGAACCCGTCACACTAAGTGTGTAAATTCCACTTAGGAAAGGAGGATGATTTTTCCACGCAGTAGCGTGTGACATCATCTACATATACATACTACCCCGCAAGCCGCCTCAATAGGCGTGTGGCGGGGGGTGTTAGGACACCAGCCGTTTACATATAAAAAAGGAAACGCTCTAATGAAATTACGCCTAGCATTTATTAAAGTCCCCTTTGTTCGAGGGAAAAACGAATTCCCATACCTATCCGTTCGGCAAAATATCTCTCTTAATTTATCGTTTCTGTCGGACCTGGAAATATATTGGTGTTCTAATATGATGTTCTCCGTGTCGCTCTGGGCATCATATGGGTAATATCGCGGTTTGTACGCGGTTTATTCAGAATCCGTCACGCAAACCCTATACCTTTCATGTTTAGGTACTTTCCTTCCAATCTCTATCTGCTGAACCACTTTCTGTTCCATTTTCGTTTCTATTTTCTACTTTTTTCATTCATTAATGTCATTACATTTTTTCCTTGACGCTCCCATAATTTACTTCACCTCCAGTACCGGACTTTCCTTCTTCCCCTACGTCTCCTCCTCTCGTAAACTTCACTCCTCTCCAAACTCCCACTACTTCCCATCTTTTTTCTCTTCTCCTCATGTCCCACGCCCTTACGCCATGTCCCTTGGGGAAATGTGCCGGCTTTACACCACTTCTGGCAGCCGCGGAAGTGGACCTTAAAAAGGCTTGGGTTCGCACAACCTTTTCTGTTGGCACACTCCATCGTATTCCGCACTTCCTTGGAAGCCGGGAGTGATGAAGGAGAGTGTATTCCAGCGAGGAGGGATTCTTTTAACTCCCCCAACCCCCATACTTTCTAAAGCTATGAGGGAGAAGATTAAGAACAGTATACCTATAGGAGCACGAAAGTTTTCAAAGAATGACCAGAGCAGGATTAGTGGATGTTTTGGGAAACTGTGTTTATGGAATTGCCCATTTCTTAAAGTAAATTTTCTTGTGATGGTTTAATTTTTCCATGAATTTTATCAACCCGTAATTTTAAGGGTCACTGTTGTATTTTTAGATAAAGTTATGTTATTTATTCCTAAATTTCAATAATTTCCTGCGGTAGGCTATCAATGAAAATAATCAGTCACATGATTCAAAGAAAAGCTCTGATTACCGAACCTTCAAATCTACTGCTGCTAAAATGGGAACTTTTGAAATTTGATCTGATGAATCAAATGACGAATTACTACAAATTTTAACTAGAATTCTACATTCTAAATGTGTCATTAAAAAGAAACTTCTTATTTTCTCAAACAGTAGTGAATACATCATCAATTACTTAAGTAATATTTCGCCTATACTTCATTATGTTTACTGTGAGGATGAATGTATAGGCTAAGCCAACTTTATTGGAATGAATTCTTTTACACTCAATAAATGAGTTTTTTGGGTATATAATTCACCATTTGGCAGTGAATATGTAAATATAGTTGGGGGATGTTAAATTATTGCTGATAATTAGTCATGCTTGTAATCTTTGATGTTTTACACAGCTATCAAAGTATAGGAGTTGATCCCGTTTTTCCAAATACGCCGAGATTCTAGAGAAATCATTATTTTAATGTCCAGTCAAGATCCATTTCTCAAACGTTTTCCCTTCTGAATAAGAAAACACCAGATTCTATCACAAAGTAACTTATTGATCGTTTATAAACAGTTTCAGTATTTAGTATCCGTCAATTTACGTAGTGGCATGAAGGAAAACCCAAGCAACATTAGATTCGACTTTTGTTATCAGTGTAAGAGGATGAGCCTGGAATAGTATTTTTTATAATTTATTATGAAAAAAATGCAAGGAGAAACACTCAATCATGTGCACGAGTTCAAGATGAAATATTAATGTATGTAAATTCTATATAAGAACACGTATTCATTTTCCCGGGATTCGAAATTTATAGTGACCATATTACTTAATTTCATTGCTTAATACTAGGTGGTTAACGAACATTGTTGGGATACGTTTTTATTATGATTTATATGGTTTCTATTTAAAAATTTATGTTGAAAACGAAGGTGACAGTACATAAAGTATCTCATATCGCTGAGTCTTCGATGGATGAAGCTATTAACTGTTGGATCTTCTCGTAGTATCCATGCTGTAAGAGGATAGAAATGACTCGAGTCAAGAGCAGCTCCTTCCATGCGGGAGCTAACATCGGAAAGAAGGAAAACACGCACCTCTCTTTTTCACGATAAGGCGCACCAAGACGAAGGAATAAGGGCGCCCCAGAATCAACGTGTACGCCCGTATTATTCCCGTAGTCTGGCATCCTTTGGTGGTCCACGCGTCCAATCAGCTCGTCCTTCTCACCGTGTCCCTTCTCAGTCCCTAAATTCCATTCCTATTTGCCTTTCGAAAAAGGATACAAGGCCGATCCTAGAAGCTGATGTTTTCCTTTGATACGGGCTTTGATTCCGCAACGACCCCGAAAACACACGTCTCCCAAAAGGGAATTGAAAAAAAAGAAAGGGACATTCCAGTGGAGGACCGTCCTCTTTTAATCGAGGAACTCGACTTGAGAGCAACGAGCACGTTTGCTGCTATGTAATTCGTTGAACAAACCAGTTGACTTTACCTGATACCCAGCAACTCCACGTTTGTATTGGGCATGACATCAGCGAAGTTGAATGCCGCTTTTAGCCTTTCGATCCGATAGGAAATAGATGAAGATAATTTTCTAAAAGTGACGCATAGTCAGTAAGAGTCACCTCTACATTATAAAGGACATTTTTATTAATGTGATGCATTATCATGAAATGCAAATCCTTTTTAAAATTAGGATGTTTTATACTCCTATTTGTGCGATACCCGCTATTTTCTTTGGGTGTAGCTGTAAAATGCAATCAAGTCCAATCCAGTTTGAAAACATCCCCGATCAGGTACTGATTTTGAGTCTCAGAAACTTTCTGACATCGTTTCGAAATAACGCGATACTAGACAGCTAGTTAATACAATAATAGAAAATAAAGTGAATATATGGAGGAGGTTAACAATCCTACACATATGTCATCAATAAGCTGAGGACTGCCTAAAATGCCTATTTTTTCTTTTACTCAGGAAACCAATTTTATGAAGTTATAAGTTCATTTAGGATCATTTCTGGTGAAATTAAAGTGATTTGTTACTGCCTAAAAATGCCTATTTTACCTGTTTAAGCCTTTTTCTGCTGATATCACCTATTTAAGGGCATAAAAAAGCAATATTCTTTTCAACGTCACCAAACTTCTCTTTAGTGCAGCGCTTGTCTGTTATTTCAGTTCCTTTTTTAATCTATCAAGGTTGAAATAATGTCATTAAACATGCATAAAGAAAAATCATCCCAAGTATTATTATATAAAGAGTAGAAAAACAACTATGGTAATTTTATGTGATGCGTACATGCGATGGTTTCAATTGCCAAAAACTTGTTTTTGAAGGTACCACTCAGTATTGCTGAGTTTAAAGACAGATCAACTTCTGGCAGTATGCCTGAAGTTGATCTGCCTTTACAGCCAGTATTGATATTATGGGGAACATGGCTAAATACTGCATTTTACTCTGCAGATAAAGTCATTGAAATACGTGAGGTATGTGACAGGAATAATGTGCGCCTCCGATACATCAGGTCAAACGTCTTTTTCACCCACTTAGGTACACTATTGGGTTTCCATGCCAAGTTTTCTGGTGCTCCCCGCTCAACCATCACGGATTTCAATGAAATTTTGAATGGACATTCACACATATCCCCAATAAACATTTGTAAAGTTTTACATTCGCCGATGTTACCTATACTTGCTGATATATAGTAATTTGTTTGACCCCGTGCCGCAACCTTCTTCAGTATGATTATGAGATTTCGGTAACTTTGAGGCATAATATCTCAGGAGATATTTTGATAAGAGAAACAAAAATTGACTATCTTGTACAAAGTTGTTAGCTATATTAAACAATATAGTAAAAATAACTGTAAAAGCGACCTCCTTGTAGAAAGTTCAGAGCGAAACTGGCCCGAAAAATTGCGGATCGAAAAAAAATTAAAATTTTGGCTTTTTATATTTCAGGAAGTAAAGGTATAATCAATGTGAAACTTTGAGCATGATAACATACAAATACATGGTTTATGAATATAATATTTCATTTTCCTAGTGATTTCCATTATTTTAAAAATCGAATCAAAATGTGACACTTTTTGTAAAAACGCCAAAAATAGGGTATTTTCTCCTCGCTTTTCCAAGAAAAGACTCTCTGGAATTTCTTGAGGATCATTTTCATTATAAAGAGAATGGTTTCAACCCTCTAAAAAGTATATCTGGTTTTTCAACGTGGGCATATAAGGCCCTAAAAATAGGATACAACATTGAGGATAACATTTGTAAAAACTACAAAAATAGGTTATTTTCTGCCCGCTCTTACAAAAGAAAAACCTTCTGGATACTCTTTTGCATCATTTTCATTTGAAAGAGCATGTTTCAAACCTCTTAAAAAAGTAGACTTGGTTTTTCATTGCGAGCACATACGGCCCTAAAAATATGAACAACGTTGAGAATGTTCCTATGGTGGCGCCAAATGCATTGTGTAGTTAGTCGTCCTGTTTGTTATATGTAGACATTTTTAGTATATTGCGTTGGTCCATGGTGACATTGTCACTACCAATTCAGGCATTTGAACCCGTAACCCCATCGCCATAGGGGTCGCGCCCAATTGACGTGCAATACCATCCACGGGTGGGTTTCTTGGTTGAGGATCCCAAGCCTGCAATTTGGTTTCTTCGACAAGGTTCCAAATCCTTGTGTGGGTATCTGTCTGGTTCCAAAGCCAAAGGTTAGGCAGCTTATTCTAGCTTACCAAGCCTAAAGTTTCCAAGCCGAAGGTCATATGGTTTTTTTTAGACTTGGGTAAGGAGACTATACTAGAGACTTGGGTTAAGTCGTGACCGTTCTGTATTGAGTGACTTCGAGTTTAACTTGTGAGTGATGTCATGTATTCATTTCTTGGATCCTTCAAATTTGATCTTAATGAATCCGTTATTCCACTAGAGGTGCTTCTAGAATAGTGACAGCTGTTACTCGTATCGACTAACTCTTTGGGCCCAAAGTTAATAATTGAACTTTCGTTGATTTATCGGTTTCTTTTATTATTTTTTTCATATCTTCGATTAAATAATAAGCGCCTTCGATTTTAAGCGCCTATTTTAAGTGCCTATTTTGAAATTTTTAGTGCCTATTTAGGCTGCCTATTTCTTCATTTTTAGTGCCTAAATGTCCTCAGCTTAGTCATCAAAAGGTTACATCATTATCATGCAATAAAAAAATGTTTCAAGGAAATTAAATTTGTCACATGTCATCTTGGTTTTTAGTTTCTTGAGATGGTCCGGTTTAAGATGGTCCTGGTCTAATGTAAGAACCACATTCTTAAATGGACCCATGACTTTGCGAGGAAAATTTACATTTTTTTCTTCTAATATATATTTTTAAATGCCTTTGATTCTTTCATACTCAAAACAAGCCAGCTTTTGGCAATTAATTTCTTGTAATAAAAGTAAAATAAGTCAAAAAATTATAATAAATACTAATATGTAGCAAACACGTTGAGAAGTCCTGAATTGGCTGTTCTACATGTCCTCCTCCTCTTCCTTCGCCTTCGTTGTACCTCTCAATACCTACCCCTCCCCTTCCTCACTGAAACTCTTGCCATCTGCCTCTCTCTATCTAACGCCCTCAATGGATTTGTTACGATTGTCTTGGAGCCTCCTGCACCATACTCCCTCTCCTTCCTTCATTTCCCTGTGGGATACGTCGCGATTCTGACAAACACATACTACTACCCACTCCCTCCCTATCTATCTTCCAAACTTACTTATGTGTTGCAGGGTCCATTATGGTCGCCACTTGTGTATGCGTGTTGGTACATTGTGCTCCCGCATTGGAGTGAAAGAACCTAGAAACAGCATCACCGCAGTTAAAACGAAATGATCAGGGTGAGTGGGAAAATACTTTCTGCTAAATGCCGTGATTCCATTCACCCGAAGTGCAGCTGTGTAGGAGAGTGAGGAGGCATTAGCGTTGCTATAAGTGGATTAGTAGCAGTGGAGTGGTAAATTTTCTATTTGGATTTTCTATTCAATTCTGTGATCGTCAGCGTAAATAGATCTTCGGCTGCGCACACAGTTAATATATATCAATAAGAAACTATTGCACGACAGAATTAAGCCCGAATTCATAAAAAGTTTACATTGACACTATTTACTATAATAATAGGACAAAAAAATAAGATAAGTGAAGTAATTTTAAATGCGTTGACTTCTGTATCAATTTTAATCGGTGGTTTTATGATGGAGGAAAAGTAATAGTTTTCGGTTAAGAAGATTGAAATAATTTCATATAATGATGCAATAGTTTTCATTATGCATGTCGATAGTAGAAATGTTTAGAAGAATTATTCGCAATTCGCAATCCTTCAATCATTTTAGCCCTTTGAGTATATAAAGCATTATAAAGTATATTAAGGTGACAGAAAAATAACACTATAAACTTTAATTTTGCAGGTTATTCATGTATGTGACTTAGTTGTCAATAGACAATGCCAATGGGGAATAAATATAAATTTTCAAATACAAAATGAGCATTGCTAAAAATCTTCTGTTTGACAATCAGCAGGTTGTTGTGTAAGGATCATCTAGCACAATAAAAGTTGGCTAATTTAGGTATTTAATGGAAACTGATGAATTATTCACCGCATATAAATTTGACCAAAATAAGTGGGGTATTATGCTGGCAGTTAAAATTAGTAATTTTAACTGCCAGCATGCCAGAACCTCATACAAACTAACAATAAGTAACACATGCATTTAGTATGACCCAGCTACTGAGAAGCAGATTGCCGGCATTTATTGCATAACTAGCAGACCTGCTGCCTGCTTTGAAGGCAGTTTCTGTCTGGTGTGCTCTTGAGGTGAACTTGGTATTTTTACTTTTTTTTGCACTACTCAAGTGGAAGCAGTGGGAAATGTGGCTAAATGAGTGTATATTGATAAAAATTAAAAAAAACATTCAGAATAAGTTTTCTTCCCCAAAACAGCAACTGCATTGAAACACATTTAAGTGAACCTGGGAGTCCCGGGAAAGATAAGACTCCGCCGGCTATCGGAGACCCTAACGCACCGAAAGTGAACCCGGGAGTCCCAAAAAACCTTAGTCCCCGGAATCATTTTAATTTAAGGTCTGAAAAACCACGGTTTTTTGCATTTTTTACCACCAACTGCTTAAAATCCAAAACTTCAACCAAATCATACAGACAGAGAATCCACATGTAATGCACCAAACCTCATTTCTTTAGCTGGAAACTTGAGAGAGAAATAAACAAAACGGATGCAGAAGTATTGACTGACTGACACGCTACAAAATTAATATATTTTTTATAGAAACGTTGAGTTTACAGAAATTTGACATTGTTGTTTTGAAGTGGCATACATTTAAACATTCACCAGGATAATTTCTAAATATCTTCGCTAAACAACTTCGATTGGCACAATTAACTGCACCTTTCATTTTCAACTCAACTAATTGCCGAATTTCGCCTTCATTCGCGTAAAAGTAGCTATATATCAAGGGAAAAAAAGAAAATGAAAATAAAGTTATACAGATATCGTAGTGCAATCAACATTTACCCGAAAAAGATAAATTAACAACGTTTATATGCCCATACGGTTTGTAACTGATTGTAATTTAATGAGTACTGTTTGTTTACTTCAACGTTGCTAACCTAAATATATTCATCGTTGTTTAGCAGTTTTTACGGATTATGAACTTAATAGCTAACCATTTCGTTCGGCATATAATACATTCATTCCATATGCTAACCTATTTAAGTAAACCCAGGAGTCCCAAGAAAGATAGACTCGCTCTGAAAAATTGAACCGAAAAACCACGGTTCTTGCATTTTTATTTGCACCACCAAATGCAAAAAATCCAAAACAACTACCAAATCATACAAACAGAGAATTCACATTTAATGCACTAAACCTCATTTCTTTTGCTCAAAACTTGAAAGAGAAATAAACAAAATAGACTGACACCCTACAAAATTAATATATATAGATTTTCCACTCATTCCCGGAACCGCCCGCGCTGATTATCAAGATAGAGTCTATTGCACCACTTAAATATAAAGTCATAACGGTGCTACACGTGGATATAAAATAATTTCTGAATTATTTCTGAATGAAAGAGCCTCAATGCCAAGATTTAATTCGCTTTGAACATAACCTAGGAATGGAATTAAAAATGTATTATTTAGTCTAACTTATTAGTACTATATTGCTAAATTAATTGATATTGCGATGTGTTGCTGTCATAGATATTTGTATTTTAGACTTATGTGAAAATTATCGTCGTCGTTATTCAATAAAATTTTACCTTCAGCATTTTTAGCCAATTTTTGATAAATATTTGACAGTTTTTTATATTTTTCTAACTGGAAAGTTGATGTACGGAATGCATTTTAGTTTATCACACAAAAGTTCAATTTTTTTTTTCATGCTTTTATTCGGTGGTTGAGAAATGGCATTCAATGGATCCTAATGTGTAATGGAATTGAATTGGCGTATGGATCGTAAGTCATATCAGGGAAAGATCCCTACAAATATTTCCACATACACTTTCGTCCCGCGCCAATGACAGCGATTCTTAAAAATCGGGCTTTTAAATTGACAACTAAAATCTGGATTTTTATGCAATCTAAATTATGCATATAATGTTTTACTAAGCTTAAGGTTCATTAAAACAGTCTAAAACTTTAGAAAATTATGTTTATCGTAACTTTGGCTAATTTTTAAGATACATTAGAACGTTCAAAGATGAGAGTTTTTACCATGAAACTACAAGTAAGTTGTTTACTGAAGTTAGGCACTCAGAGGTATTTTTGACATTGATTTTTTGTGTGAATAAGTTATTTTCATCAGCCTAAATCAAGTTATAGCCTTCACTTTCGGGTTAATTTTAGAGCTAGACGCGTAGTTCAAATATTTAACAGTCACATCCTTATTTTTTTGATAATACAGTAGAGCGCATCTTTTTATCCACATAATTTATAATAATTACACGTGATGAATTTTCGGTAGACACGGAACTGATTGGCTAGTTAATATACTCCATAATGTGACACGAGTAGGCATGGCCTTGATTAATCCCACTGCATTTTCATTTTGTTTAACAATTTGACACACAAATATCAACAGCTTACAGAAGGAATAAAAACGGGCATTCTTATGGCTATCCAACTTTACAGAGAAAGCATTTCAAAATTGACGTTGCAGGTTTTATTCCTTTTTAATCTTATCTATCTACAGCTCTTATTTGCAGAAAAGTTCTCGACTACAGTTTAAAGTTCTTGAAAAATAAATCGGAGTAAGTTTTGTAGATTTAATGGATAGTAGGGATATAAAATATTGCCTTTCAAGCTGCCTGCCGTAGATCTAGCTCAGTCCCTATCTTATCTGTAAATACAGGAAGGTGCGGGAGCCATAGGCAGTAGATGTGTGCAAGCAGGATACCGGAGGCAGGACCGGAAGCAGGATAGACGGAGCAATAACCTCTCCGTGGGTGGTAGGGCGCACCACGGGGGCCAAGCCTCTCCCTTGTCTCAATACACATTCCTCCCTCCATCTCACTCACCCACTTCCCAGTCAACCTCCTCCCCTGTTACATCTTTCTCCATCTCTCTCCATGTCATTTTTTGTTTTTCATCGCATGCACTATCTCTATCTCTTTGTCTTCACCACTATCCGCTTAGCTATCCACCAAATTCGGAGGCTGTATGAGGAAGGAGATATAAGGTGGTATCATCTTTCTCTTTACGCCTTATTTTTCTCACAGTCTTCACAGGCCCCGGAAAAGAGAAACATGAAAATTCTAAAAAAATGGGGCAAACAGCAACAGGGAAATTGGGTGAACGTTAACAGTGAAATTGGGTGAACGTTAACTACTTTATTCCTAACGGTTTTACAGATAAAACGCGAATTTGATTGAATGGAAGTGAAAGGCATCTTTCGCATCGCGAGAACTTTTGTCCATTTGCAATACATTTTTGTGTTTGGCAGAGGGGAGCTTGCTGTAACTACAATTTAATATTTTTTTACCATTGTTTTAATCATGTTTTAAGAAACCACGCTTCCTAAATTGCTTTCAACATGATACCATCATAACGTTTTTCGATTTCATAACCGTAATTTATAATTGGGATTATTGATTTACTGTATTTATTTTATTATTTTTGTATTGATTATTTCAGTGCTTAGTTTGTCTCTCTATCATTGATTAATTGACTGTGAGAGCTCTTTTTCTTAAATTCACTAAACGTAATTACTCATTGATTAATTAGTTTAAAAATGGATGTGAATTCATAAAAACGAGACATCCTTCACCGTAACGATTGTTCATTTCATTAGAATGTCTATTACTTGAAATTATTATTTGGTGAATGAATTGCAGGCCTCATTCATGGTTAATGGATTCTCGTATAATTATTGAAAGCATCGCTCATTTTCTTTGTCGTGGGGCTACAACAAATCAGTATAAATCTCGCACATGCAGGTGATTAATTATCCATCAGAATGGTTTTATTTTTGAATGGTCATTTGTCACATGGTTTTTTATACGGTGAAACAATTTTTTTTGTAATATTAAGATGAATCGTTCTATAGTGAGTGAGACACCGCGTAGCATTTGCGTGGATACTTCGGCTGTCGAGGTAGAAGGTCGGAGACTACACATACAATATTTCTTAAATAGCGGCGCAAGTGAATATGCACGAGGGAAAAGTATTTCCTCAATCAATTTCTCAAAGTTTACGAAGTCAAGTGTCCCATGTCCCGTTTGCAAATTTCTCCCGTTAGTCAAGTGTCGTATGTTTGACGAGTGATATCCTATTGTTCACTACATTTGTTATCCGTGTGTGCATTTCCTCGTCGGTAGGGTGCGGGGAATAAGAACGTGATCGGATCTTTGCACTCGCATTTTTTGCGACTCAACTCCACGTGAACCTCAATGGCCGTGTTCTTTTCATGTTTTGAAAGACTTTGCGGGATGACTGTTGGTGAGGCGGGAAGAAAGACTCCCAAAGCCAAGACGATCTAATCCGGATGACCGTCCGCTACAGTGGAAACAAGCGTGTGCGAGTCGGGAGACGGCGTTTGAGAGAAGTTAACTTTCCTTCGGGTTTCCGAAAAAAGGAAGGGTGTGAGGAAATTGATGGAGTGGTGAGAAATGCAAGTTGGAGTTGGAGGAAGTACGAATGGGGAAGAGGAAGACGAGCAGCTCTCGACCAATGCAGCTTTGGGTGGATGATACATCTTTGCTCACCGCCTTGAGTCCTGAAACTCACTTCTTTCTTCGCGTCGTTTTTTTCCGCACACATGAAGCGAATGAAGGCATCCCCTTTCACTTCCTTCCTCTTGCTAGTGAGAGAACGGAACTTTTTCCTTGTATTATACGAATCCGAGTGGATACATATATACATATACGCCGTTGCTATGCAACACACATCCACGCATGCCACTGCGAATTGCTTAAACGTCGTTCATTGGATCGCCAACTACTACATATCGTCCCATCGAGCGAATCAGAAGGAAAGGAAAAAGAAAATATCGAGGAAACGACTTTTTTTCAGCGTTTTTCGTACGTTTGGGATTTAATTTCACTACCTCTGCACTGTACCAGATGAGGAAACTACGTGGTTTTACGCCCGTATTAAAGTTTCTTAAATCTAATAAATGACTGACGTCCCCTTGAAGACAATAAATGGTCCTGGGAATGGAAATATTTTTTATTTAAATACAGGTGAGAAGGAATATTGATGATTTGTGAGTCCACTTAAAGAAGAAGGATATGATTTATTTGTCGTGATTTTGGTCAGGTTTCACCTTCGAGGAGTTTCACCTTAGCCTTGTGGAACGTGATTTTATCATGCAATCTTTAATTTTCAAAAGCATTAATGGTAAAATTTGAACAGCATAAAACATTTTCTCTTTTCCACAGCAGAAATGGCATAAAATGATTTATTATTTCCTCGTGCGTTCAAGGGACAATTTTTGGAGGGGATAATTGACTGAAGAGTCTGTTTAACTGGAGAAATACGGAGATTATCGCCGTAGCAACCATATCCACTTCGATCTCACGTGGTTTTAGAAGTTATACTCTGGAGTTAGGGCTACATATTACTATAAGCATACTAAATATAAATTTGGAAGAATGACATTTTTCTTCTTTTTGTTCCAAAGGACGCCAATCTCAAGACGATTGAACACTAAATGCTCTGAACTAAATCTGTTGAAAAATAAACTTTGCTTTTTCTTGCAATTATTGGCACTTTTGTTTACTTTCTCGTTTGTCTAATGATGTTTTATGAAACCATTAGAAACAGAAATAGCCACCAGATCCTCGTGAGGGAAAATTGTTTAATAAGTATAATACAATGAAACCCATAACAACTAAGTAATTCTAGAAAAAAACTTCCCTTATGTATATTAAAGGCGTCAAAAATTTCAGTTAATGATATACACACTAATTAATTCATTTTCTGTTATTGGCAGATAATTATTGATTTATCCTATCTTTAGCGGGATTTCAAAAATTTCTTTCAGCTAACCTCTTCCTGTTAAGCAAAAGAAATATTAGAATGGCCTATTTTCGCATTTAGTAATAGTGTCATATTTCTTCCGGCATGTAACTTCATATCGAGGTCGAAGACATAAAAAACCATCAGGAAACTTTAATGGAACCTTTAATCGTTCCTTTCGAAATCAGAATTCAAAAGTAGACTTTGAGAACGCCGTGAGAAATTCGCCCATTAAATTGCGCCGGCGTTTCACGTACAAATTAACCATAGCGTGTTTAGTTTATTTTTGTTTTGAAGTGAATATGTTTGTATTTTCTGTTGAGTTTGCGTGATAAATATATTTAAACACCGTTTCACCTTGATATTTATTCTCTGATTATGAGAGGGCTATTTTTCTCTATTGGGTATTATAGAAAGCAATGAAGTGAACTCATGAAGTAAGTCTGTGCGAACGAAAGCTAAAGACTTTTGTATTGTTGCATATATATATATATCGATGGAGGAATTGATTTAGGAAAAGCAGTGGGGAGGTTGAGTTTTACGTAGAAAACTAGAGAACTTGATGAAAAGAGTTGACAGTTGGCCACCAACAAACTTGTGTGGACGAAAATTCTGAACTACGCTACGTATTTGTTCGACGGGAGGAGCGTTGATTCTATTTTTAATTATAGTTTTCATACAATGTGATGCATAATGAGTTTCTTGGGTAAAAGTGTTCCTCAAGTAGTTCATGACATTTTTACCTTTTCCGAATATTCATCATAAAATTTTGGGGGGTGTGATCCGTCCATTAATTATTATTCTAAAGTTTCATAGGTTATGCCTATAAAATTACATGCAGTGGCAACGTTTTGGAACTGAATAGTATGATAGGAATGGATGTCTCCCAGATTTCATTTATGTTCATTGTTTTTTTCTTAGTTCTTTTAGACACATACCCATTAATATCAAAGAAATATGATTTTGTAGAAATATAGGAAACCTAATGCTTCTGCATAAATATTGATTTCTAGTAGACCTGTTTGAAGTTTTTGCATGAGTTTTTGTGGTTCAAAATATTTGTCAAAAACGTAGGTATTTAAGTTCAGACAAAAAAATTGAGAGAATAGGCTGCGTTTTAAACTTTAATAATGTTTCGTGTTTTAATGAAAATCTGCTTAGGAGTAATTTGTCTTTACGGACTGGCCTGAAATGCATCCTGAAAGATAGATTTTAAAATTTACAAAGTTTACTATGATTAGGCAGGCCAACGTATATTCATGTAACTTGGAATCACCGCAAGACACTTCAACAGCTGGCAGCCTGATGTATCATATTATACCACCAATATCCAGATGATCTGCGATGACACTGAGTCATCGTTTATGTGAGGTCCTTTATAAACATAAAATCCGTTCTCGAAGTTTTATGACTCACCCTTCCTCGTGAAGAAGCGGTGATTGGTGGAATTCAGAATAACGCATTAACATTCTCTTGAATCTGGAAATGGAACAGTATTCTTAAAATAACATGCAAAGATCATTGAAAAACCGCCAATTATGTTAAATAAAAATGCGAAAAGGGAGAATTTTAGGTCCAAATTTGGAATATTTTGTGCCATAAGTATGCGGAATGGACATGTAAACGATTGAACTCATTGTCGTTCTATTCATTCTTACAGTGAAGGAAAATGTATGCATTACATTTAGCATTTATTTGTAAACACCAAATATGTCATCCCAAAGGTGAGAGAACAAAGGGTTATTCAAATGACATGACCAAAACTGAAAATATGAGCCTCTTTCGGGATTCGATTTCAACAATGCAATTTTTCAGCTTACAAGTCGAAAAATCAGAGCGGACTCTCCGCAAATAGCTAGAAATGAAATAGGTTTGCGTTCACCACATAATACTAGATTGGACAGTTGACACAAAAATCTCATCAAATAAAGAGTCACAATGCATCGCGGTCATCAGAACAAAGACCCAACAAAAACTCTGCCCACAACTGCAAAAAAATTCTACTTGTAAAATCCCTCCGTTAAAAATATAAAAATGGCAAAATGGAAATATTCATCCGCAAAAATTCAAAAAAATACTTACTTTTCCGCGTCCATGTGACTTTAAAATACGGAAGAAATGTTAACAGCGTCACTCATTTACGGTAAAAATACGATTTTATACTTTTCAGATCGAATATTCGGTTGGGAAGTTTCAACGCTAGATAAAAGGCTTTTCTGTCTCCCTGAGAGCACAGTCTTTGATCTCTGTAAAACAGTGATCGTGTTAGGAAAATAGATGACAGCACAAAGGGTAAAAGCATCGTAAAAAATACAATTTCTAGAAATTTATTCCGATATACTGCTATTCGACATCGGGTTTCTGTAATATATCAGAGTATTTACCTTTCATGAATTATGATCATTTAAGTAATAAAGGGTAAAGAAATAGTTATTAGTATTACAAGCCGCATTCATAACTTAAGTGCCCTTAAGAACCTTATTTAATTATGAACCCTTTGGAAATAAGGGCATAAGTAGGTCGAGCTATTTCTTTAGGAGTATGTTTCAAACATTGTTTCTTCCATATATTCGCACCGGAAGAAATTTGTATTTGTACCTAAGGGGTTACTTTGATTATATTTTTTTTGCTAAAAACATGTAAACATAGCATTACAGTTCAGTAACCGTGCGTACATTTCTTTTAAATTGTTATAAAATTCATTTAACTCATATTATTTCGTAAATGTTTCATTTAACCATGCATAGGGAAGGATTTCTTCTTGAAGATTATTAGTAATTAGCTCTTACACATTGAGTGATTTTTTTGTTATTATAACCTCGAAATGTTGTGTATATATTTTTGCTTTAATCATTTTGTATATATTTTTCACTGGCAGCACTCCAAAAGGGTTAGCAAAAATAAATGTATGCTTAAGTTAAATACGTTTTTATAATCACATTTTCCCAAAAATCTTGGCAATTTAGAGTCTTTCGGAAAAGTAAGTTTCTACCCTCAATGAGGACCCAGGCATGGATCTGCCCTCAATTGGTGATTACTGAATGACTTATAATATCCCAAAAAGTATAACATATTTCTTGCCATGTTGGGCCTATTGTCACAGATTTTAATTTCTAATTTCGATGACTTTTCTCGGTCATTGTAACATTTTCTTTCTTTTGCTTGGTGAGTAAATAAAACATATGATCCTATTCACACTCTGTGCCTCTATTATGTGTTTTAAACATAGCTATATGTATTTACGTGCTGCTATTATTTGGAGTTTGGCACAAGTCAACGATGGTTAAATTGCCACAGATACACGAGGACACAATCATCATGGCCACGTGGAGCGTAGCAGTGATACTCATTAAATATCCCGTGCTAAACAACCTGGACGTACTTTCTCGGTATCTCGTCGTTGTATCCTCTAGACCAGCGGTTCCAAAACTTTTTCTTTCTGCGACACATTTTAGCTCATACATTTTAGCCGTGAACCCCTAAAAATAACAAACAATGTGTACATTCAAATGATATTGTTTTTAAAGTAATTACAATCCTCACTTGCCTAGTTCACCATATTATTTGTATACATCTCGCGACCCCTTAACGAACGGCCCGCGACCCCCCTGGGGGTCGCGACCCCCAGATTGGGAACCGCTGCTCTAGACCATATGTTAACAGGAAACAGTGAGTGGTCTTTCCTACCTTGACGACGTTTTCGTGCCTCAGCTGTCCCAGCAGAACCATCTCCCTCAGGATTTTAGCCGCGGCCCTCCGGTAGCAAGCCGATGGCGTGCCTCCATCTCTCTGGCACTCCCGGATATCGTGTCCATTGAGGTTCACCGTCTTAATTGCCACGTCCTGACCCCACACCTTGGCCCTGTACACAGCCTTTGTCCACCCGCCGGCTACGAACTCGAGGTCGGAAGCGGAGTGCACTGCCGAGCATTCGCGCACCTTGACTCCAGTGTGTCCGCCTCCTCCGCCCGTGCCGTCGTCCTCCTTGCCAACGCTGGCGTTGGCCACACCAGCACCCATCTGGCGCGAGAGGTATGCAGTGAGGCCGTTGGCTGCTCCGAGCCCGTCACTCGCCGGGGAAGCGGGCGACGCATGGTCGCTGACGTGTTGGCCGAAGGCGGAGGCCGGCCGGCCGTGGCGCCCGCCTCCACCGTTGCAGGCTCTCCCGAATGCGGCCTCCTCCCTCGCCGGGTCGAACCCGGGCCAGAAGAGGAAAGTGACAGCCATGCCAAAGAGACAGCCGTATGACACGACACAGACACACATCACTAGAGAGCACGGGCACGCTGCCATCGCGAACACGTTTCGCACATCACCGGTGGGAAAAGAAAGATTTTGGAGTCGAAGGAAAGATCCGCAGATGTGTTTTTAGGATGAGCCGACGCCCGCGGAGAGTCAGGCTCAACTGTGCCGAAAAGGACGGTGGTGGTGGAATCATCTGAGGGAATTTTCTCTCACGAGGGGGCCGACGCCTGCGCAGTGTGGCTCGCGGTGGGCTTCGACTCCAGCGACCCCTTCCCTCGTCGCGGGCGCCCGTCTGGGATTGGATCTGACAATGAGTGGAGAGGTGTAATGTGGGTGTCCATGTCTAACTGCGTGATGCGATATAGTAATGTATTTACATTCTATATCCATGCTAAATTTTGGCTCGCTGTACTTAGCCACCATGCAATACAACATTTGATAAAATATCATGGAATTTACTCTCACAACTACTTACATATCTACAAATCAAATACATAAGTTTGAAAATTGAGTTCTAAAAAAAGGCCTAGAGACTTATTTTATGTACATATCCTCTCGTCTCTTAAATTGTTCGTGTTTCTCAAACAAGAATGATTGTGTTGTACAGGGGTTGGCAAACATTTCGGACTACTAGATAATTTCAGGAGGTCAAGAATGCACACCAGACCAGAATAAACGACGTATCCAAAGAAAGGCTTTTGTATTACACAATACAGTATCGTCATTAGTAAACATGATGCTGCATGTTCTTAGAGAAAGATAAAATATCAGGCTCTAATGATAAGGAGTTTATTAACTGAATACCATAAAGGTAATTGTAAGTGAGCCGAGAGGGCAGCTTGTTCTTTAAAAAAAAACTTTATCTTGAAGAACAGCTACCTACAAGAATAAGTGCTGCCAAATATTAAGATCACACGCTTGGGACGAGCTAACAAAGGAAACATGGGAAACTGAGCCGAAGGGAATTGGCAGCTCTGATAGTTTTGAGGCCAATGAGAATAGTGAGACAAGTAAGCAGCTCAATCCACTCCAATTGCACGTAAGAGGGAGCATCGTCATAGGGAAATTCAAAAGGGTGGCTGTCTTATCAAACGATTGACGTATTAAATAAAACTTAAGGATTTTATTTTTACGGGGTATAGTTTATATTTAGGTAATCAAACGTAAAATAGGTGAATTGTTAAATAAAGGTTATCATTATTCTTTTATACGAAAGTGAAATCAAATATATACAAAGAGCAATGCAAAACATACATTGCTCTACTTTAGTGTCATCTAATGGATGAGACATGTACCATCTAGTATTTCTGTGATGCCAGCGCCTTCCCTCTTTGAAACGAAATCTATTCAATTAGGCTGGATCAAACGATAAAGAAATAGGGGGCAGAACTGGAGTACTAACTAGGCCGTATCTGGCCTGAAGGCCGGAGTTTACTGATCCCTGCTCTAGTACATAAGCTGTTGAAATGATGTTCATGGGAATAAAAATAATGGAAAGATAAAAATTTCTCCCTAGTTCTTAATGGTAGTTCTCTTAATACATTGCGGCCGCGACCATTTAGGAAAAAGGTTTGGTACATAGAGTTTTGGTCAAAATTGAGTTTTACGTTCCAGTTTTGGGGTTACCTGACCTATCCGGCATGACGTCTTTTGGTATTCACTTCAGCTAACTACCTTGCAAGCAAATTCAGTGCTGTGAGTTAGATTGTGCGACGATGCGAGCCCTCCAGAAGTGGACTAATGGATAAAATCATTTCTGAGAAAGTAGTTTCGGAGAGGAAGGTTTTGACACAATGTGCCTCTATTTGTTTTTGCTGTAGTCTTGAAAGTTACTAGAGAAGAATGAATAAGGTTATCTACTTGTCAGTTTCAATATGTAGCTCTGACTTTTACTGCTTTTGTTGGTGATACAGACGTTGATTTCAGGTAACGTAGTATCCTTAGTGTCAACCTGAAACTCGTACGAACTGAAATCAGCTTTCTTTATGCAAAAATGGGGAATACTTCTTGAGTTCGAAAAAAGTGGAAATTGCAATTAGATTCTCCTTGATTTTATTCAGGCACGAAATAATGCCCGAATTATTTTTTTTAATCATGGGTTTATTTGAGAATAAAGGTTTTTGGAGAACAATTTATCTTTACATATTTATAATTTTAAAGTATTCTTTTGGCAAAAATGTAACCACACTTCCCTTTAACCGAGCCATTTTTAACAATGTCATTATATAATTTTTTCATATGCTGTAACCATAGAATCTTAGCTGTCATAAGAAAGAAAACTGTTTAAACTTTTCTTTGTCAATGTGTTCTAACACGCAAACACAACGTGTCGTGTTAAGTTGAGGAGGGTATCATAAAATCTGCTTTCAATAGTTCCTGAGTAGAGCTGTACACAGCTCTTTATTTCTCTGCTTCAATTATTTCATTTCCATATTAAATGGAACTGCCCATGCCCAGGTTCATGTTTGGAATTTAATTGAATGTATGTACAGTTTAAACATGACAGTAACTAACCCTGCGATGCGTTCAAACCTTGAGAAACGTGATTGATATCCTGAAAAACCCTAGAAATTCTTTGCAATTGAAAGTATAGTAAAGGTCACCCTTTATGCAAATATATCCAATATTATGGCTCTACACAATATACAATCTCATCCGATACATACCGCGTCCTTGAAAGTGCTTAATGTTTATACTTATGCGATTTTGAAATGACGGTACCGCAACGCCTAGTGCCGTTTGGCGGGCGTTATGTGTGAAGGCGAAGGAGCAGTGAGCCTAGAGAAGTGATACTCGTTAGAGAAGAAAGGGGCCTGAAGAGCGGAGGGCGGTGGTGACCCTTAGGCATGTACGGATTCGATTCAAGCTGCAAAGAGTGCTCTCCGAGGTGGATTTTTGCGGCGCATGGATGTTACTCGCCCGAAGCGTCTCTCTCTCTTCATCACGCAGTTCTTATATTGCGGAGACACGAAAGAGAGATGCGGAAGTACGTTGTGGAGAGAAAAGGACCTTGTTTCAGTTCCGCATACTCTTTCAACACCAAATAGCCCCAAGGTGCTACGCAATGAGAGCACTCGGAAGTCAGCGCAAGTATTCTGCGCCGGTTGAATATTACTGTGAAGGGAAAAAGCTTTGTAACGTCCACTCCAAACTATTTTTTCTTAAATAATTACGAGATGAGAAAAATAACTCCTTTGTCTTCCTATCTTTATTGGCACGTAGGTTATGGAAGTTTACAAGTAATTTCTTTGGGGTCAGAATTCACTGAGGGAATGAATATTTTATTGATATTGGGATATTTTTGGTAACATCTCAATCTGGTTGGCATGTAAAATATCTAAATAATTGCAATTTTTCGGTCCGTTTGCATTGCTTATAAGTGCTTAGGTTGAGTGTTATGCCAGTCCAATTTCAATACATTTTTCATAAAATAAAGTTTAATTGATGAATTTTTAACCTTAAAATATGTACGTAATAATTGTTAGTATATCTACTCATACGTTTCTAAAGACTAAAAAAAACCATTGAGGATGTGCATAAGAAGTTAAATCACAGTAAAATAAATTAAATGCTCTCTCCCTCAAATCATGAGCGCTTTCACATTGAAATGATTTCCTGAGAAATTATGGGTTCAGCCCAATAGGTAAGTTGTGTATCCCTTTTGAAGAACGTTCATATGATCATGATCATTGACTTTTTAAGCATGGAATAGGCATGGTGGTACGAATATATTTTTTCTTAGTACCATATATCCAGGGATTTTGAGAAAAAAGTTCCTTTTCCACTCAGCTGATTTCATTATCAGCTCGTATTGAGCTGGGCAGTTACTTTTAACGTACGTCAATCGTGAATCACTTATGGTTCACCAGCAATCAATGTGCAAGTCTATATTTACTTTAAGGCTTGAGATGATGGTGTTTGGCTTCACTCAGGTTACAGATTATAGATATAGTATGGTTATCTCTTTACTTCAGAAAGACACTCACAAATGAACCTCTGAACAAGCATATAATTTAAAGTTGTGTGAAATTAATCATGAGATGTATGCTAATTTCAGTCTGAAATACAAGGAGTAACTCACATTTTACATTACTCGATTCATGACGACCGTTTAACAATTACTAGTAGATACTTATTAGATTTGGCTCAAATTTTAGTCAAGTAAAATATTACATTCATGATAAGTTTTTTCCTCACTGTGCTGCTCTTATCAGGACTTGTTTGTATTAGTTCAGGATTTGCAGGCTTAATACATTCATACTCCCTCAAATATCCGTATTTTTATATTATATACTTCGTAGGTAAAAAATTTATATTTCCTAAGGAGCTAATATTATTTTTTAAATTAAATTTGTAGAGCTGTGAAGATAACTATTGCATTTGAAGAGAAATTGCGGAGTATTTTTTTATTAACCTAATAATCTAGCACACAGAAATTACAGCTTTAGTGAGAATATTTTATATGCAATTTATGCAAGTAAAAATATCGCTATTGCTTCCTTTATACACAAAAAAACAAACGATATTATGCGTGTTAATATAAATAACAGGTCACGCAAAGTAACAGGAACAATTAGTCATTTTGTTTGCGACATCTTCAAGACTTTTTTTAATGGTGAACATTTAATGAGTTGATTCAATCCACAACAGAATAATTTTATAATTTTCTCATTGTTTGCTTCAGTAATTTACTCACACACACTACTTATTCCTCTTCCTTCATTAATGATTAGTATTTCTTGGAATTTATTCTTCGAAGGATAAATCAGAACAAATTTATTTCTAAAATTGTAGCACTTTCTATCATGCACTATGAATGAGAATTTATGTAATGCGATGTTGTCACAACTGATTCTCTTCAAATATACTTCGTATTAAAATAAATTAAGTAACAGGAACAACCTATGACATTTATGACTATTTCTCTTAATCATTCTCGTCTGCCACCATTGATGCTGAATCATTTTTTCCAGCTGGAGTAGTGATTAGTTAATTTTATGCTGGGAAACGAAATAGATTCCTACGGTCCATCAAGTATTTTGATGGATCGGTTCCAAAATTATAATAGGGAGCGATTAACGGATGTTATTCATCTTTTATACGAAGCTCCGGCTGTTTTGACGGTAAGAGTCGGCATTAAAATTTTCAATTTTCGGAAGGGCATTCAACATGTCTGCAATAGCTTTGTGTGAAGGCCGTGACGCATATTAAACGATGTACAGCGTCCTGATTACTGTAACTTGCTCGTGTCGCACAAGATTAATGTTGCGGCGGTCGCAAAACAATTTTCCATCAAAGCTGAAGCTCGTGACCACTCTCTAATGTGGCGACGCTTGTGTGTGTCATCTCTCGGTCGCACACACTCTCGCTTATCAACGTCCACAGTGCGATTGGGTGCTATATTAATGTTTTATTGGGGCGGCCCCTCGGTGCAGTGTGATTCATAGCTGCCCCACTATATCCAGACATGAAGACGGATTAAAAGCCAGACATGGAGACGGATTAAAAGTTGCATCGCAATTTACGCGTCAAGGACGTACTACAGAACCGTAATGATCGAACAGAGAACGATAGATCGTTTTTTCCGCCAAGTACCGCAAGTAATCCAAAAATCCAGCCCTTTCATCTGGCGGCCTGGGTTTTCAACGTTGAACTTATAAAGCCCCGATTTCTCAGCTAGGATGGGAAAATATTTGTCTCTTTCGTTAAATAGTGTTGGTTTTAATCACCGCTGGTTAATCGCGCTGCTACGATGGGACAAGCCAGAGTAAATTATTCCATTTCTCCTTTCAGTCAATTATATTTTTTTTAACTTTCCTCGTTAATGAAAGTCGTGTTTATTTCTGTAAGCACCCAGAGTAAAAGTGTAAAAGCAACTTGAGCAGCAAATGTTCTCTAAAAGGATTTGAATATGCAAAAAATGTATGACAATATCGCAGAGTTGTATTAGTTCTTGTCTCTGTAATTTAAAATCTGGTAACAATTTCAATATTGAAATATTATTTGAGGAGTAATATCTCATTTTGATACAGATAATAGTTTATATTGCCGAAATATAGGAGCTAATCAGCCCTTTACGTTTGAAATGGCACTGAAAGTTAAATGTACTTCCGAATAGGCCTCTTAAAATGTACACCCATGCAAACAAATGTCGTTAATTCTGGGTGAACAAATAATGATAAAAATATAATATTCTCTAATTCACAGGAATGGCGAGAAAGGCGAGAAAAAATTTCAAATTTTTTCTCGCCTTACACCACCAATTGCACAGTAAAATGTTCATAATCTAAAAGCTGATAAAGTTTTCAAATATCTCTGAAGCATTGATGAAAACCGTCAAAGAATCTGCGTTTCCAAGTCTCTGTTGTGTAATATTTAATGTAAAGATCCTTATATTTATTTTTATCTTTCCACTGCATATTAGCGTTGGATTAAAATTCTCACTTCCCGATTCCATGAATATCATTACTGATAATCGATGTTGCTCCCTTCTCCTAGACCCCCGTCTATTTCCCCTTAAGGGAAATCCAATTTAACATCAGTACTTACCAGCTATTTAAAACAGAGAAATCCGTATAGCCTATGAAAATGTAATGTAGACATTACATAATATGAATTATGGCAGATTGACACGGCGAATATTCGAACGAACGCTCGTGTTCACGAACTTCGTTTTGGTAATGGTTGTATTGTATTTATTAACCGATTCAGGCGAAAAATAAATTTTGGGTATTGGAATATTCCTAACTGGTTTTAGCTGAAAATATAATTGCTGAGTTATTCAATAGTAAGTGGCTCCTGACGCTATCGCTCCGTGTCCTCATGCTTATTAAACGATGTTCGATTATAGCTTGTTAATCATAGTTGTGCAGTGCTCTTGTAGATAAGACCATAATTAATTTGATTGGTGAAAGATTTAACGAGAATATTTAGAATACAGTGTAACACGTCAAGCCGAACATGCTTGGTTGGCAGTGGATTAAATTTGTCGCATGGTACCCCAGCAATACCTTCAGAACTGATAAGCTTGCTTTATAGAGTGAAAAGCATGTAACTTTATAATTTAAAGTAGCATAACATTCTTCGAAAGGTAGTTGTGGGGATTTTTGGATTACTGAAACAGTTGGATAGAATATATTTTGCTTATGCAGCATTTTTATATGCAGAAAATGGCAAATCACCGGATTGACCAATGTGCAACAATTGCAATGAATATAAAAATTAAATTCTCCATTATAAGAACAGTTAATACTTCTATATAATATAATATTATATAAAATATTTCTATATAATATAATACCTCCTTTATAATAGCAATTAATATTTCTGTATAATATAATATCCCTTGGGCAAAATAGTTCCTGATCATTGAAAAATTAATCCTTCCCACTAGCCACAATACATCTCTCTCAATTATTTTAATTCCTTCACATCAACTTCCCTGTTTACTTTCCAGAACTCTCCACCCCCGATTCCTCATCATATCATACCTCTCACTCTCTTTCTCTCTCTTCCTCCTGACTATCCTCTCACCTCAGGAATTCCAGGACATTAGTTGAAAACTTGCGCAACCTCGACGGAGGCTTCAAGCACTAAAGTGGATCTGTGATGTTATATCAACGTTTCGATGCGTGTAGCACTGGGCGAGCTTGGCGCGTCTCCCTTTGAGATTGGACATTTTAAAAAGAGTAATTCTCCAAAGTGTGATAATTGTCATCCCACTACTATGAATTATAAACTTTTTCATTAATTTTTCAATAATTTTTAATGTTATTTTTTTTCCTTACTAAGCTTATTTTGAGCTCCAGAGCATAAGGTGGAAAAAATTTTTAAAGTTTTACTTCTCCTTACTCGCATATAAAACGATTAATAAAAAAAGTTTTAGTGCGTATGTACGTGACTAAATGACTTTAAACATTATGGAAACGTTTACTCAAAGTCACCATTGCATACAGATCAATTAAATAATTGCATACAAATAAATTGTGATTGATTTAAGCGTTTAATTAAACGAATTAAACGAAAGCACAATAAAATACTTCTTACTTAATACCATTTAATGACTGGTGTGGCTTAATTTTTTAGGAAAATTTCTTTATATCTACTTGTTATTGACTCTTGCACTGTTATTTGACAACTGTCTTTGCACGTAAAATGGGTGCAATACCGTCGGCGTCTTGTAAAAACCCATTAATAATCTAACATAATTGACGAATCGGTGTAATTTATCTATGTACTACAGCGTAGTTTTCCACTTAAAATTTCTGAAACGTTTTCAAGTAGTGGCGTCCTATTAGTACTTACTCATGATTAAAGATGACACTTAGTGCTTTTCTACAAAATATTAATTGTACGACGCGTTTCACCGATTTACGGCATCGTCAGGTACAGAAGTTTGTTATTTTGTACCATTAAAGTTTTGTAGAAAAGAACCAAGTATTACCATTAATCATGAGTACTAATATAATAAACTTCTACGAAATGAAGCCTCCAACTGTCAAGTATATTAGTGACGTCCTCTTCAATGTACTCTGGTTCGAACGATGCCGGTTGTTAGAAGATGGGTTGACTAAAATTAGTGGGTGAGAATTTAGATTATTTTTTTCCTATAATTTCACCCAATTATCAGTGTATCTGCAAGTTTATACAAATACTTAAAATTGCGAATAAACGTACGCGCATGTAACAATTAATTTAAGAAATAATTCATCCCTTGTGTGTAAACAGAGCAGTCCCTAGGTTCTTTTGGAAACATGTTTTACTACAGTACTATGCTATGCCATAATTTTTAGAATGTGATAGAAGGATGGGGGAGGGGAAGTGTAAAATCTGAGAGGGAAAAACATGAAATAATTCGCCAAATGCTCTGGTTCGGGCTGTTTTGTTACCGAGAGAGGCCACATAAAGCGGAAGCCACAGTTGCTCGGTACCCGAAAAAAGTTTACCCCTCCTATCATGGAGGGTGTACGTGAGTGAGAAGGGTGCCAGGATTACTCGAGGAACATTGCCCTGTTCACTGAGAAAAATCCTGGACACAAAACATTCCCCCTTCTCACATGTTCCCTAGGGTTTTCGCAATGGTCGTGTTGCGGAATACGTTAACATACACGCACACTGGTTTTTTAGGCCAAATAACCCCTCCTCTAGTTTCACCCGCTCTTTTATTGTCTCCGTGTTCATTTTTTAGCACTCTGCGCCCAGAATTCTACAATATCCACCATGTCGAATGCGGTCGGTTCATATAGTTTGAGCCAAAAGAAGGAAATCGATATTAGGTGCAACAGGAAAATTTTTTACTATAGAAAATTATTATCTATTGGTCAAATTGGAGCGAAAGGCTTCACCGTTATCACAGTAGACGATCACGTATCTGTGATTCGCTAATGAATACTCGTCGTTCTTCAACCAAAACTCATTTTTTCACGAAATAAATCGGATAAGTTTACATTGTTTGAGGATACAATATTTCAAGCCTGCGACATGGTTGTCTCATCTATGGAGGATGTTTTTATGATTATTTTTTCAGATACTAAAGAAAAAACCAATACAATCTTATTTGGAATTGGTTGGTCTGAAAAACGTGTTAGATGGACCGAAAATGAATGTTACTCCATAAACAGAGTATGAAAAAAATTCCTTCAATAATGAGTTCACTTTGAAGGTTTGCAAAATTGTTAAGTGTTTGACCCATGAAATAGCCCTAAATGTGTCAAAAAGTCAAAACAGCTTTCATGATGCATTTTGAGATGTGTTTTTATCATTTGGAATTGATTTATTTAGGAGACTTTAATTATGGTAAAGCCTGCTATACACGAAATTCTGAATAAGCATTACTTGTTCCCCGAAAAATACAATTGACTTTGTAGACTAAATATTTTAACTTCGAAAAATTCTTTAACAGGCACAATTTGATAAAAATAGATAAAAGGACGAATTTTAATATTTCCAGTCCAATTGATCCACCCTCAGTGAACGTTTGTATCTGCAACGCTAATAAAAAGGATTGCTAAGGGAAGGAGTAATTACGAGAATGCAAAAATGAAGCATATACAATTTGATTCCAGCATTATCCTACCTAAATGAAAGGCACTGAGTGATTCATATTAGGACTTTCATTCAGCATCAGAATTCTTCACCTGAGTAAACATTTCACCAAAATAAAATACATACTATCCTAGAAAAAATGTTTCAACCACTTCGTTGTTCGAACTTGGGCCCTTTCTCATGAGCTATAAGTGTCCTTACTCGTCTCCATAATAATTTGATAGTATCAATATTAATCATATACAATTCCCATGAAATATCTTCGCCACATCCAAGATCCATGGTCATAGAAAAGGAAATGCTTCCGTTACAGCTTCTTGTCTGAGAGATATCAATGAGAGGAAAATAAAATTAAGTGATATGGAAATTAAAATGGAAGCGATAAAAGATTATCTTAAGTTGTATCACCCTCCAACGATTGCTTATCTAAAATTAGGCTCGTGTGAAATAATACATTTTTGTAGACAGGTTAAAAATAACTATTTCGGAGGCAAAGTGTGGAATTGTACTCAATCTGTTCTAAATAAAATGCGTATGCTTTTTAGTTTGGCTGCCTGATGCAATGGCAGTATTCAAATTCCACGATAATTTGCATGCAAATTAGGCGGTTAACTTAAATTCTTCATGCATTCGGAGCATATGTACTCTTCTCTCGGAAAAAGGATATTACTCTCCATGCAAAATGTGGCATAATCGCCATACATACATTTTGGTTAGATATTGTAGGAATTAAGTAAGTTAGATTTCGCGCGGCAAAAAAACCTAACTTAAAAAATAAATCTGACCTAAACTGAAGAAATGAGTCATTATTCACCAGACCTTCTATCCTGAAGGTTTACCATCAAATATTGAATATTTCTTTGCCAAAATATTTATAAAAGTATTTGTTTCCTCATCAGTTGTTTTTTTATTCTCTTATATTTTTGTCTTCAGACTGAAATGACTATAGTGTTATGTACTATTAAAATATTCTTGTTCTACTTCCAGGGAGGATATCTCTGCCCAGTTCATCTATATTCACATTTCAATAATCTGGATATTCTGAACTCTGCCGGATATATGAACGGGAAATTTGTGAATTAATGAAATGGTGAGTGATTATGTACCTACCTATTTTTCAGTTTTTATGGTTACCTGATCACTGATCTTGATCGCTTCAAATCCTTAACGAATATTGTTAGAAATTCATGAAAACATTCAAATAAAACAAAGGAAACTAATTGTTGTTCATAATACAACTATGAGGCACACATATCCTTGTTTACAGGAACTTAGCCTATATCTATTGACTCTCAAGCATATCATTTTTGAGCCCGTCATTTGGATACTTTTGATAGATCAACTCCTTGAATAATGAATTTCTGGTTAACCCTTTGCTTCTTTGGTTGAGGAGTTTTGTACTGCTGCTGAGGTGGAGAAGAAATCCTCATCTAGTCCTAAGTTATGAAACCAAGTAATGAAGAAATCAAGTAAAATATTGCTTGCTTTTCACTTAACGTTATTCTCAGAAAGTATATCTACAGGCAAAAAGCTTTAAACATATTCATTCATCATTCATTTCCTTATCCTTATCATTATCCATCAACTCTATTTTGTCATTTTCATTTCAGTTTAAATTTATACAAAATCCTAAGGATTGCAATTAGAAGAGACATGGTATAGGAACATTGTTACTCTATAAAAACATTAAGATCTGTCATATCTGTAGCTCGGAGATAATCAATGTTCAGTCTCTATATATTGTACAACTGGAGCGCTATCGGGAGAAGGGAATAGTTTTTCTCGCCGATAACACACGTAAAAGCAAACTCTTTCCAAGCTCGCGTGAAACAAATTACGAAATTGAACGAAACATAAGTATTATCAATCAGTAACTGAACTATCTATGTATCTCACACATAAAACCAACCAAGGTAAGAAGCATTAATGGTAGTTCTTCGGATTTCCGACCGGGTCAAACTCTGTTCCATTTCTGCCGGCTATTCGATGAACGAGTCGTTCATCCTCCTCAGGGCATGAACGACTCGTTCATCGAAACTTCAGCAGAAATTGAGCAGAATATGACCCGGTCGAAAACTCGAAAAACCACCAATATCGCTACACGCCGAAAAATCCTTAGATCTTTCATAACTAGTTGCAAGCAAATTACTCACAGGTCGAGTGCCAGGCGACCGTTATGAGAGTTTTCACTCAGAAAATTATTAAAATATACAAGTACGAGAGGTTGAGCTTCTCTTTTACTTAGTGCAAAAATGACTAAAATTCTGCAGGTTCACACAACGGTGTTGCTCGATCGCCGTCTCGACTGCAAAAGAGGGCGTTCTGAGGGGTGAATTAGCAGAGGAGGGGGATTGTCGGCAAGGACGAGGTGGAATGGGTAAGCTCAGGATATAGGCGATTGGTAGCCTTGGAGGGGAGTAAATAATGTGATGGTTGATAGATGGGGTAGCAGTCATTTGGAGCGCCAGGAACTGTTTTCTAGCGTCGGCCGCAGAATACAGGATCACAGCCTTTGTGCCTTGGTCAGAATGACCGCATTTTTGGAATCCTTCCTCACTTTAGGGGCTATATAAACGATTCAGGACATGGTGATGGATAGGCGTGGCTAAAGGCGGGGCTAATGGCGCGGCGAAAGGCGTGGCGGAAGGCGTGGCAGAAGTCGTGGCAGAAGTTGCTGGCAGGTCTCGCAACATTTTGGAGTCGTAGGCATTTTGGCCGTCGTTGGCGCACATGTCGTTAGCGCGCCTAGGGCAAGTCCTTCGGCTCAGTCCGGAGGGTAAGCAGTCCGCAGAGGGGAAAATGTCCAAAGAGGGGAATTTGGCAAAAAAAGGGGGTGGGTGTGTATGAAAAATGCTACGTCCACTGGAGGTAAATCAGCATAGAATTAACTCCCGGATCGGGAATAATGATTGAATCAATGACACCTGTTGTTCCAAGAGGGTCACTTTCACTGGATTCACCATGTCAATTTGTGACATAAGATGCAATTAATTGAACAATATTGCCAAGATAATGAGCACACACCCACGCACACAGAAAAGAAACCCTGTCTCCTTTCTGGATTGTACTAATTAAACTAATTAAATTGTTTCGCACAACCCCCTGGGTTATACAGTTAAGCATTGACACAGTCAATGAAGAAATTTGGGTTGATGGAAACGACTCAGAATAAGTTTGGAGTAATTTCAATAAAAAATTAGATTGATATCTCACTAATGTCACTGCCCATATACAATAAGTTTGTTTTCCATGAAACACAGCAAAAATTGAAAATAAAGTTGGATGAGATGAGAGATTCAATCTGTCCATGGCCAGGTTAAGCCAAGCGTGTTAGAAAAAGCTTATAAAGAGAAAAATAATTTAGTGGCCACCGTCATGGATAATTCAAGTACAAAATTTGTTGGGTGTTGAAACCCCAGACCAGGCAAGAAGAATGCTAAAGCTGGGTGCTGACTGTGACAATCATGATAATTGCCGGGTGATGGGATGAAAAATGTCACACAACCCAAAAAAAGCTCATATATTTCTGTATAATAAGTTTTTGTTACTGCAGACAAGTGAGCTGAGTCATGTTTCATAGCTTGAGCCTCTATAAATGTATTGGTTTCCCCAAATATTATTGAAAGAATAGGTTCAATAATAATATAATCCGAAGGAATATATTAGAGTTTTGAAATATTTTACCTCATCTAATTCCCGTCATATGCAAAGCATATACAAAGCATAACTGCATCAGAGGCCCTCACGGCAATATCACACATTTCATACATTATATGCTTAATTGCATCATTCAAAATTTGGACACCTGGTCATCAGTTTCATTTCCAGCTCTCTCTCTCTCTCTCTCTCTCTCTCTCTCTCTCTCTCTCTCTCTCTAAATTCTATGTCACCTACACATCATTGAAGTCAGCTCCTGTTATCGGATTCGTTATAAAGTACTTCTTGCAGTGTACAAATCGAGAATTGACCTCTTTCATAAAATGTTCGAGGTATTTGCTGAAGTATAAGATGACATTTTTATTAACTACTATTTTATGTAAAAAAAAAAAATTTTGGCAAATATATCAAAGTAAGGGTGAAAATCGGAACATCTCTGCTATGGAGGGGTTTATTGATTAAATGCAGATCACTAAAAATGTCGAGTCTATATTAATGCGACGTAATTTTGCTGTGGCAGTGCAATGGATTATTTGCATGTTAATAATGTTTTCTCTATCAACGGCGTGGAGAAAAAGCAAAGAAAAGTAAATAAACGTTAAGCTGCGCAGTATGTATAACACAATTTAATTATATAAAACTTTGAATTAGTACATCATAATTCTGTGAAAAAAACAATATTAAATAATTCACAACGCAGTTGTTTCTGCTAAGCTGAAAAAATACAAAAACCTACGTAAAGAACTGGGAGTAAGTAATAAGTTTTTAACTGAAGTATCTCTCTTTATGTTACTAATATAATGTCAGCACATATAGTAAGAGCACATACACAAAGTCTTTTTCATTTAGTGGGAATTGATACTTTTGGAAAAAAACCTTTTTTATATTGATGCACCAAGCACAAGTACAAAATAATTTTCTGTAAAGTGTCAGCCGGGCCTCCGAAAGAGTAAGCATTTTTCTTACCATTTTTTCTTGTTTTCATCATGAGTTAATTCTCTTCAAAGCCTCCAACTTTTGTCTTCGCCCTTGCGCAGAAGTTAAATAAATGTCTTCCGTCTTTCTCCTCTTCGCTCCTTCACTTGCAAGACTTATGCATACGTTTTGACCTCCTGCGTTACCCTCCCTCTTCCCCCCCTTTCTCTCTTTTCCTCAATATTTAACGCAGCACCGGAGAGCGCAAAAACCCTCCAACATTCTTCAACTATCATCTCCCACCTTATGCCGTTGGACTGTCTCTGTGCTTCGCCGGGTCTTCAAACTGCCGCATTCAGCTCAACGGGCAGACTGGCCGAGTATGCCGTCCGCGCGCTTTGTAAAGGAGTGAAGTCGTGGGAGTGGTGCCCTCTTCTGGAGGGTGCCCTCTTCTTCCTCTGAGAGCGGAAGACGGACGCTGCGAATTCTTAACGCTTCAGCGAATCATCCCAGCACTTCCCCAGTCTCGGGGTTCCTCGAATAGTCAGAGAACTGTGTACGTTTCCGTTTCAACGTGAAAACGGTTATCAAGGGAAATTGCTCGGGGAAGTTTGTTGCACCAATGACCAGAAAGCGGCCCAAGTGAACCATGAGAGCTCAAAGGGATACGTTTCCCGCGCCCCTCTAGGCAGCGGTGGCGTATTCGGAGACTGCTCCCGGTGTAAACCTTTATTTTTTTATTGCTACTGAAAATTACTACTCTTGAGAAGGCCTCTTCTCACGCTTCATAGGAAAATTCCGAAACTTGAAAGTAAATATTGATTTTAGTTTTGGCGCTTAAAAATTTGTCCTTATGACGATAACAATCAAGATGGACTATTTCCTATTGTCCACAACCTCTTCAGTCGTGATCATTGAATAACGCTTCCGTGTATTGTATTCTAAGCATTTTATTTTGTTTCCTTCCAGTGCAGCATGATTATTTCGTACATTTCTGTCTCTTTGTTATATTTCAGAATATTGTTTTAGGTTACCAATATAACTGTTATTAAATATGAATAAATATACTTATTTCTCGCGGAGATTCAAAATATGGAAATGCGAAAATGTGACATTTCAGTGCAACGAACATTCTATTAAATTTATATCTCATTCATTATGATCATATATGTATATTTTAACAAATATGACTGAAGAAACTGTTTCAGGCATAATTTCAAAAATTCTGAATAGTAAAGGAGCTAGAGGTTGGGGTAACATTGCTATATCCACAATTGTTTTATTTTACACTACCGTGGTGGGAAATATTACCAAATAATTTAACGCGTAGTATTGTACCGTATGTAATAATCCTTAAATTAATACTACGATTTCTACAATACTAAGGTTTCATACTAAAATTATGAAATTAGCTAGATATGACAGCACCCATCTAAGCAGCCGCAACCATGACCACCAAACGGCATGTATGTGGCACATTTCATTCGGTTTTTATTCATAGTTCGTTTAGCTCGCCATTGATGCTGTTGTTTTTTATATATGTAAGACCAACTTTATTTGGCGTTGACAAAGCTATGCGAAAAGGCCGCGAAACAATCACTGGAAAAAGGCAAACCGCCCTTATACTATCAAGATAACTACTAGGTACAAGATGCCCTTATGCTTTTTGGATAACTACTAGGTATTTCTGCCGAATTTGGAGTACACAGATCGGTCACAACTGGATTAAAAGCTAGTTAAGGGGAACTTTTACGATTTGAATTGACCAAACTAACGGCTCCCCTCAGTTCGAGCATCGGTCTCATCATAATCCGAGTGTAGCCTGTAGAATCCCCGAAAAGGATGAGACTAGATTCAAAGCTATGTGAAAGCAGGGCGAATTTCGAATATCCGTGTATGCATTCTATATTTGTGGGTATATTATAAAGATATTGCTGCGCACTCGTTCCATGAAATATTTATTAAATAATTTTGTGGAGAAAAATTGAATATAAAATTAATTTCATGAGTGAGATTGAAAGAAATATAAGTGGCATGGAGAAGTAAGTAAATTTTTTATTATCAATTTTTGGTTACAGTGCGTCTACTTGAGTTGTGCAGTACACTATACCGGCATTATTTAAATATTAATCGTAATTTTATTAGTATATCTTTAGGACGATTCCTTGGTGATTATTAGGTAATATAGCTGAACGAGTGTGCTGGATAGCCGTAATAAACGTCCTTAATATATATAATTATACGATAGCTATTTACGTCCTTGATAGCGACAACTAGCAAAACATTGTGAGGAAACAAGAAAATATAATACAATACCAAGGCATTCTAGTTGTGTAGAGGTTTTTACTATGCAACCGTACTTCTATTACCATAACTTCGAATTTTGCATTGCTGTCAATAGCTCTTCCAAGCCTATGAAAAAATTATATCACAATTACTAGCACCAAATTAAACTATTCCAGACTAAAAGTCCAAATATATTATACATTTGCTTTGGTTTTTCTCGAGCAAACCGACTAAGTACCTACCATTTCTTCCTACGGATCTTACCTACAGCTTCTGCCTGTAGGTAGGATCCACCGACTGGAGCTCGCCGGCGCACAGATTGAGTACCTGTAGAATCGGTAGGGAGATATGGAATGATTCTCTGGCAACGCCATGCTCCCTAGTGTATATCGGGGAACGGATGGCTCAATCAATCATTATATCCGTCTATTCGCCTCGTTTTGGTTCGTCTTCCTTTTGCGGTCGATCCCTTCCTTCTACTTCCACCTCAAGAAACATGCATTCATCTCTATGGAAATGTTTGATGCAGATGCTTTTAAAATGTATTTTAATTTACTTTATTGACATTTCGCATGAACATAATTCAAGGAGAGGAAAGAGGGAGTTGGTGTTAGAGTACGCTTCTGCCTGAACCTTTGCTCCGATTTTTCTGAATTTCACATTTCACAGTTTTGCTTTCACAGTTTTGCACACATTTTACAGAATTGCTGAATTTCACAGTTTCACTTTCATTCACCATTATCGTTGGGTTAAGAAAACTTCCCAGAGATGAAACGACTTTTAAAAATATTTTATCTTATTTTTGTTGCTTACCAGAAGTTTATCTCTGACTTAAAAATACAATGTGTATTTCCACAAATATTTTTTTATGTTAAAACTAGTTTCAACGTATAGGCGTCATCATGAAATCATCAGATACCTGATAACTATCCTGAAGCACAGAAACTAGTTATACCATAGAACATATTTGTGTAAATATAAATTGTGTTTTTACTTCATTGATGATCCTCATGGTTTCCGCATTGACAAGCCTTAAAACATTGGATATAGGAGTTTATGTTTTGCATCAAATAGTGAAGTATTTTTCCATAATTCAATAAAATGAACTCTTAACGGAAACATTTCTCGTCGAAGATTTTTCCTCTTTCATTTTGGTTCTCTTTGTGATTTAAAAGCCCTGAATTTTAAAGTATTCTAGTTTTTCCAGAACTCTTTAAGCAACATCGAGGAGAGAATAATGCTCATTGCCTCTTTATAATGTATGCATTACGGGAATGTTTGTTTTCTTATTTCCGTCCGTTCCGTCCGATGTTCCGTCCAAAGTTTGTTTTTAGCAAATCATGTCTAAATTATACCTTGTAACAAATAAAAGATTCAAATCCGATGAGTTAGAACGATGGCGTTTGGTGAATTAAGTATTTTGATTCGGTTAAAAAAATTTCCAATGGGTATTTTTGAAAGATATATTGTACTGCCGTATCAAACGTTGATTGGCAGAGGAATTTCATGATAACTAATAGGGTTTTATCCAAGTGATTTTTATCTGGCTCACTTTTTTTCCTGCGAGCATATTTTTGTAGTTACCTGGGCTAAAACGTATGAATATATTAAAATTACTGACAAATGGGTCATTAGTCCAATAGCCTGCCGCACAACGTGAGATGCCTCTCGGTAACATGAAAAGCGAGGCAGTGCCTCGCACTTGGCAAGCATAATGTCCCATAATCCTGAGCAAAGGTAACCGTGAGGAAAATATATGGTTGCCCACGTATAAACAGATAAATAGGACGTTGGGCCGATAGTACGTGACGGGTGGGGGAGTAAAGTAACGATGCGGAAACACTCAAGTTTTCACGCGTGGAAATTCGATCAACTGAAGCGGACGGAATCCATCAGCGGTCGTCATAGGCTTAGCGCCACCGTCCCTATCCAGTGAGAGCAATGACAGGAAAAGGAAGAGGAAGACGACGGGAAAGGAAGATGGGCTATGCATCAATCTCCAAATCCCCGACAAAATTGCATCGGTCGGTCACATCCCCTTGCTCCCGCATGGACACACCTCTGACGCGACTCGTCAGTGCCACCTTTATATAAGAGGTACATTATCGTACATATGTATCCCGTCCCCCCTTTCGACATTATCTCATCGCCCATGAAACACCCCCAGTTCCAACGTCAAATATATTAGAAATAAGATATCGTCGTCGACCCCTAACACATGTCAACAGTGACGTCGATGGTGAAGCTATTGCGAAGGAAAGACAAATATATCGAGGAACTCCTCGAGAGGAAAAATAAGCCCTGAGCAGGAGTAATCTCTATCCCATCTCACACGAAGTTACATATATGTAACTCACAGACCTGTCTGTGAGTTGTTTTTACCCTGGCTGTCATAATAGAATCAGTGGCTCATATTTGATCAGTACGAAACCTTTCGTCGGGGAGCTTCCTTAGCTGTCATCATGATTCATCCAACCTTTTCCTCTATGTTTTCTATCCTTCATCTTAATCAAGTAAATTTACGTCTTTTGTAGGTCTAAAATTTATGTGATGTCAATGAAAAGACGACTTAGGTGCTAATATGGAATTGAGAGTATTTTTTGCTTTCCCGAAAAATAAGCCTTTATAAAATATAAGTTTGAGCAGTTAAACTTTAAGTGTTAACTCGGTCATTCTTTTTATATAGAAGAATATTTATTCCTAAGAACATAAATCATGAAATGTGTTCGTTCATATGTTTTACGATATAAGAAAAATCAATAAATTAAACTAGGAAAATGAATTCCAGAGAAACAACGATCTAACGTTTTTGATCTGCTAATAAATTACGCAGTAGAATACGCTTGTTTCATTCGCAAGTTCATGCAACCCATCACTAGAAGGAAATTTCAAAAATATATGTTAACTCAATTGTAAACTATATCCGCGCACAAGACGTAGGTAACGTATCATTCTTTGAATATTGCTTAGTAGTCATCTTTCTAGAACTATAAGTTTGCATCAGATCGTCTCGATGTCTCATTCGTTGGATCACATCCGTTTACATGCTGAAGTGGAGCTCTGCAAACATTCAAGTCCAAATGTTCTTCCTTATTTGGACTATAAACTTGTGGAGTATCAGTGAATATGAAATTCTAAGTGGGACGTCGGTGCAGTTTATTCGCTTCGGGTCATGCCTCCGAACGATAACTTCCTTCCCCTTCCATTCCGACCTGCATTCCGGAGCCCATTCATCTTCGCGACGCCTCCAGAACAGCTGTCGAGCACTCCTACGAGATAGCGAGATCAACCCACAGGCGTCCCTGTCGTCCGAACCAAAGGACGAATGGCATATTTTTCTGCCCCCGTGGGTTTACAGATGCTCCCAAATGGAGGGTGATACGTTCTTTGAGGGTGAGAGAAGAAGAGAAGTAGGAGTTTGGAAAATGCATTCGGCAAAAAGGGTGGAGTGTAAAAAATTCTAGGTCCTTAAAATAGCAACTGGGATGTTTCGCCAGCTGTAATTGTGAGGGTGATACAGTGCCTCCTTAACTATTTCATGAACATTTCTCTTTTGAAATCTGACACTTCGAGGAAGAGGATGAAAGAGACTTTTTCCAGATAGGTTGATATTGCTGACGAAACAAACAAAAAAAATTCTTTGGTCACGTGATACCCTGTACGTAGGTGAGTACTGTAAGAATATTCTGGCCGCCAAAATTATCACTTAACTTCAATCCTAGAAACCTTATCCTATAACTCGATTTTGTCTTTCCCAAAATTCATTTCGTGTTTCCTAGACATTTGTTCCTCAGTCTAGCTAATGGAGCTCTCCATTTCTTCTCCACTGCTTTTCTATCAATGTCCGTGTGTAACAGTATGTACCAAATTCACCAAGTTCCTCCTTTTCTTCCTACGGCATTGTTTTTTTTAAACCTCCTCCTAACTATTTTTCTGTATTCTGTGCGATACTGTTTTTCTCTCCTAATGTCATAATCTTTACCAATATTCTTACGTAACCTAATTCCCTCAGCAACTCCTATAGATGCAAAGGGTGTCAGTTCTCGAGCACTGCGTTCAATTTATAACTTCAGTGAATGAAAAGTATACTCGCAGGCGATATATGCTTGCGGCGAAAATGGGCCGCAGGATGTAACCGAAGAGAATTCTTGAGATTTGGAGGAGAATCCTTAATCCGTGGGAGGATGAAAAGGTTTTTCCGCGGGTGTGTCAAGAATTTAGCCAACGAGGGCTGTGGATGAGAAATGGTGACGATGTAAGTTCTCATCCCTGGCAGTTTTCCTGTATTTCTTTATGATTAAAAGTGTGCAAGAATGGGACAGTTGTCGACAGGATCCTCCGAAAATTTGGAGAAGTTTAGGGTCCTAAAAATGGCATTTGGGATGGAGAAAAATTGATGGTAATAATATTTAAATGAGCTTTTAAAGGATAATTACTATTCTATAGAAGGTACATCGATAAAATATTGATAAAATTTTGTTTTGATACCTTCTAATTCATCTTTTACGTGGTACAATCTGGTGCCTCTTCTCTCTATGAGTGACTCGGTATGAGTATTTTGTCTAAATATTTGGATTACCTCAAAGGTATACATTGGACAGACTTGGAAGTGGAGAATATATCTATGTCTTTCCAATCAACACATAAAATTTGCTGAAACTTGAATTCCCTTTCGTCTTCGCATCTTTTCAAATGTTATATATATGCAGGTAGGTGTATTATGAGACGGTTTAACATTCAGTCGAATGCCGCATCGATAACTTCGCTGATTATGCTCGAGATATTTACTTTGACATTCGGAAATCCTCAAAAAATGCAGTTAAGCCTTAAGTACACGAGGCGAGTGGACAAGCTACAAGCCGGCTTTTTCACAAGCAGCTTGTAAACTCAGTGTACTCGATGTATTCGCTCCATTAGCTGCTTGTAAAAACGCTCTGGAAAAAGTTGAACTTCCGGCGACTTTACACTCCACTCGCCGGCTTTTGAGTGAGCTAGCTTGTAAACTAGCCACGTGTACTCACAGTAGCTTGTGCATAAGTTGCTAGTAGCATTGGTCAGCAGACGACAACACGTGGTTTCCACACGCCAGCTAGTTGGCTAATGAGCAAGTGGGAACGTTAGTGTGTACTCGACTACTAGCGTACTCGCAGACTCGCCGGCTTTTTACAAGCCGGCTTGTTAGCTTGTTAACTCGCCCCATGTACTTGAGGCTTTACAAAGCAGTTAAAGGAAAAGAGAATGAAGGGGAGAGTTGCATTAAATGTATCTTCGAACTAATGACTCCTAATTATGGTCAACTGGATGAAAATTAAAATGTAGGCCTCTATAGCATAATTTAACCAACTTCAACTTGTGAAATTTATATTGCCATTGAACCTATGCGTGTAGACGGCGCCTGATATAATCAGGAGGTGCCGTGGGTTGTAGAAGTATCGGTCAAGGACATAGCTTCTCTTTCCTCCCTCCTCCCATGTAATGGGTGAGATACGGGCCGACGAAACATTGACAATTATGTGTTTATAGCAAAATATGTGTTTATAGCCAAAATTGAGCAAAATTGTCTAAGAGAGCTCAATTATATCATATTTCACATCTTATTCACGGCCTGCCCCTCTCACCTTTATTCTATATCATGAATCTATTCCTGTGCCTTGATTTTGCATTTAAGTGCATTGAAAATAAATGCAAATAGTTTCACTTTAGACATTCAAATATCGAAATATTGGGCGTGTCAAATTGGATTCATAGGAATATTTAAAGTAACCACATACCGTTGCAATTTTCCAGGATTAATCACCTTGTTACAAAAAGGTGCAAAAATCGAAAGATTGACTTTTTGTGCCATGAAAGCCGAGTTGCCACAACGATAAAAAATCTTTGCGTTGCCCTCCAGATTAAGAAAAACTTCAGTGTACAATTCACTCTGAGCTGGGAAATTTTAACAGCTCTCCCTCACTCCCTGATCTTTGGAAAAATATAATAAAAATGAGTTTGGACTTGGAAATGGCTGAGCTCTTGGAGAACGATTCCCTGCAGCGGACTGTCACTTTTACGAGGGCTTGTAAAATTTTACTGACCGCGCGATCTGAAGCTAAAAATATACAAAAAGGTAATGATACGGGCATATGTGTATGCATGCATGCAAATTAACGAAGGAATGGATGAAACTAGGACTAGCGTTATTTTTTTGGAAATTTGGAGGCATTGGAACGAAAAGCAACGACCATTGTCACAATGGAATGAGGTACCCACGTCATGTCACTACTTCACCCCCGCTAGAGTAATGGGAAAGCTGTCACACGCCACACGGATTGTTCCACACCTACATAAGTATGAATTGGGAACGGGGATAATGAAGTGCATGTCGGAAAGAAAGATGGGTGGGTGGAAGTTGGTGAGAGGGTGTGTGACTCAGACCGGTGTGTGGGCGTCGACGGCCGGTTGTGATGAGACTCTTACCTAGGGAGGGAGGGAATGAATCTGTGAGAGGCACACATCACATCTACACTTCCCCAAGTTTGTAACAATTGCTCATTTCCATCACATTATATGTTAAAATACCTAAGATTTAATTGTAGGCTAATTTATTCAGGTTTTTTCTTACAGTTAAATCGTTGGTAATATTATTGCGGTGGTAATAAATGGTCGGTTTTAATAAAATAGGGCGACATTTGACTTTCATTGAGATGTTATAAAATCAATGATGCCGATTGGAAAAAATTGTTTCGAATTACGTCTAAGCTTAAATGGTAATAGGTAATGAAAATATGGGTTCTGAAAAACAAAATAGAACCCCAGGTAAGTGTAAAATCAATCCAATGAGGCTATAAAGATATAAATATGCACTTAAGTGTGTAATGTTACATGGGGATTCGTCAGGTGGTACCAGAATATTGTTATTGTTCCTAAATGTTGCGTGATGAAAAACAAAATAGAACCTTAGGTAAATGTAAAATCAATCCATTGAGGATGTATATATATAAATGATCGTGTGTAATGCAACAGGGGTAACCGTCAGGTGATACTGAAATACTGTCACATAGAGCATATAAATATGTGTTATAGAGCGCTTGATATTCCCTCAAAAATGGTAAACTTCATCTTTACTCGAATACATTTCCAGGAATGTTATGGGCTGCTTTGTAAAATTATGAAAATTGCCATTGATTTACTGATACAAATGCATCGCAATTATTTCCGGAGTAGCAGTATGACTGCAGTACGCATTTTGAACAGAATTGAGGAAGGGTATTTTGTAGCACTAAACATTATTTTCCTCTTCATTCAGTTAATTTCCAACGGGTACCCTTTTCCAGTAAATTGTTGTTTTTTAGTTTAATTCTAATTTATATTTAGTTCTTATGGTGAAAGAAGAGTATCTTCACAACCAAAGAGAGGAGGTAATAACGATGTGAGGAAGATTGGTGAGAGGTGTAACATAAGGGAATGAGCTGGAATCAGCAGAAACACCGGTAAAGCCGATGGGAAAGATTAGAGGAAGAAGTGCCACACGGGGTAGAAGACAAAGAAAATCATTTTGGGCAAGATTGAGGCCATGGTTCGTCCCTTTATCGAGACAAATCCCTTCGATATTGCCTGCAAAGAGTTTCACGCTGCCGTCAAGTAATCCCAAAAGCATACCTAAGTATCGCGCGACCCGGAAGTCCGACGAGGTCTCGTAGAGCGCCTGAGCGACACTACCACTCTTTATTATCTTTTGCCCTCTCTTTCTCTTCCCCTGACTCCCACTTATTAAGCGTTGAATGAAAGTGTGATGGGATATTCTGCAAGTAGAAACCACTTCCCTTATCGCAGTAAGGGCAGTGCGATATTCACATTTCGGTGGAGTATTATAGAAAATTCATCATCGTAAAAGTCACGCAATTTATCCAATGTATACACAAGTGGGAATGAAACTCACCATGAAAAGGTTTTTCGACTTGACCAGGATTCAAACTCGGATCTCCCAATTGCCAGTCAGATATGTATGCAGTGATAAGAATATTATCGAATATAGCTTAATATCGCACCTCATCGTCCAACCCAATGGTTCCCAAAGTTATCAGGTTATCAAAGTGGCTCACAAAGCAAAGCCAAGGTGGTTTAATCTAGGGTGGCAAAAAGAAACAAGTTGACCGCAGGGGGCTACTGTAGGCAGGGTCCTTACTGAACGGTAACATATGTACACGTCCTGGATGGAATAAACTATCTATCTATTGTATTTGATGGAAATATTCATTTAATCATAATTGCTTTTATCTTATCTTTGTAATAATCCTGATTTGGTCAAGTAGTCTATGATTTTGAAGCTTGCGGTTAAAGTATAGGTTTGTGGAACCTAGGTGGCTCGAAAACTTTGGGATACACTGGTACAAGGGGTTTTAAAACATTCTTATTGATGGGACTCATATTTTACCAAATTTTGTAAATAAATTTGCTGTGCCAACTGTGAAATTGAAAAAAATACCCAGGTACGGAAAATTGCATAATATTTTTAAAAAATAGCAGTTATGTCATATCACTCGTTGATATTTAAATATCGTCATATAATGCGACATCACTTTATATCGCAATATTATGTTACATTCATGAGTTATTGCCTTAAAGAATAAGTTGATTAATATTCCTTTTTACACGACAACTCATGTTGCAGTAAAACGCATCATATTGAAAGGCGATAACACTAAAAATTTCATTGAGATATTTTTTATATATATTGCATATTGCAGTCTATATACCTCACATCTTTAATTCCAGTCTCCAATTCTGTCCTACCCTGAACTTTTTCCCCAATTTTCCCTTACCTACCACGACGATAGTATTTTGGCTAGTTCGATATACAGAGTGAAAGGAAGAAGGGGAGGCCGGCAATAGTGATGGAGGTAGCTAAGTAGAAAGAGTTGCTGAGAGTATATGTGGAGGAGTCCATGAAAGATAAACATTCTGTCCTCGTTCAATGCCCTAAGTTCAATTGAATATTTTTTAGACGTCATAAATAGTATTTAGTTGTTTTGAGTCACCATGGGTAGCTAGATTTCCGCTTTGGATAATATGGTGTTGGGTCAAACGTCGTACCGACCGGAGTGATATTTAGAGAGCAATAAGATTCAGCTGAGATGGACGCACTGTAATTATTTTATGAACCACGAGAATGATTTAGTTTGGGTGTCCTCACCTTTAGAACGCTGGGATATGATGTAAGTATCAGCTTTCGGAACTCGGAAGGGCAGCAACCGCGGACAAAGAGATGAGATAGGGATAGCAGGAGAAGGAAATGGACGGGGTCAAAGAGTGGTGATTGGACAATGATGTAGAGGTAGTGCCCTGGTTATCTCTACCGATATTGCGGAAAAAAGCATCAGCTAGCACATCAATGTTCATCAACGCCGAAAAGTTTTTCGATTTAATGACTTAGAATAATGCTGAAATGAGCCAAGTTGTAAATATTTTATTGTTATGAAGGTTTCTACCTATTTTCTGGATGCGATCCTAATAAATCATTTATTCAAACTAATCTAAAGACTGAAATTTTCACGAAATGTTCGATATTGAAATGTAAATATTATCTTAGTTTCATGATCCATTTCCTATATTATCGAAATACCTACTTGTTTGATATGGTCGTTATTCAACTTCTACCACTGAGTTTTTAAACAAATGTGAAAATGCATGTAATAATATCTCCTATTTTATATAGGTAATTATATTCATATAACAAAACTATCTATAATCAATCTGCACTAATTAATATCAAATTAAAGTTACAGAGAAAAATTAGTTACATCTCTGGAGAAAAATTAAAACGCATGAATTTGTCAACAATTCGCACCAGGTTTTTTTTCCAAAACTAAGAGGAATACATATTTTTCTAATTAGAATAGCAGAGGAGATGCAAATAAATGTTTGATATAGAATTATGTATTTTATTTTATCGATGATAAAATTTTTACCAATGATGGAACATCTTTCAACAAACTTTCGAAGGTGTTTTGCGATAACATTGTCCAACAATTAATACTCATAATCGTTAAATTTCGTCATTGCTTCACGATAACCAACCTTGTTCAAATTATGTACGAGCGAAAAAAATTAATAGGGAATATGACACTGACGCATGTCTGAAGGGTAATTTCCATTTGGCGGAAAAGGCGGCGGAGGCGTTTGGCGGTTTCCAAGCGGTTTGTAAATGGTTTACTTCAGCGAATTATTACCATGTTATTAGTTTAATATCCGTTATAATTGCAGTGTTAGAAAACTTATAATTTTTATAGGTGTGAGATACTACTTTAATGGTTGCGAGAGCATAATAAAATATTTTAGGGGCATGGGGAATATAAAAGGTGAGGTACCTTAAAGCCTATAAAAAGAACGCCTCTGTAGCTTAACTGGCTGAAGCATGACGAATTATCCAGTGATCCGGGATAGTATCCCAGTCAAGGAAAATGTTTTACCCTGTGGAATTTCGTACATTTCCATATTATTATTAATTTCAGCAATAAATTTCCGCATTGATTTTTGGCCAATTTTCCCCATGTATTCTTGTAATGGGCAAGCTCAACGATGCCCTTGGTCGTTAAGAGGATGGACTGTTTACAATGAAAAATTTCACCATAAATCGTCTTATTTTACCAAAGTTCCCGCAGTTTTAATCCAAAGTCTGTATTCGATGATAACAATAATAATTCTGATTGAATTTACTTTTCGACGCGTTCGTGTATCTCAAGTTCGTGCAAATATTGCTTTTCATTAAATCAAGCAAAACAAATAAAGCCTGTAAGTGGCAAAAATTAAACCTATCGCCCGGGAAATTCTACCATATTTGTCAACGGTTTCTGGAAACATCTCCAGAATTCTCAGGAGGTACAATACCAACACCGTCTATAAACCGATATCAAAACATAAGAGACCATCTCGTAAAAATGAAGGACCCTACTGTCCTTATGACTCTTGGTGTCTATCATATTCCTAGTGAATGGGGCCAAGTCTACGTGGGGGAGTCTTGAACTATTTCTACGAGGCTTATAGAACGCTAGAGACATTTCAGCCTTGGACAGTTCGATAAATCTGTTGTTGCCTAACCCAGCATAAGTCTTGACCACAGGATGAAATGGTATAGCGCCAAGGTTCTTTGCCGTTCCAATGGTCATTAGGATGAATAAAAATCCAACTAAGCCAATAAGTTTAGGCTGCAAAGGGATATTTTTAACTTTGACGCTGAATTTCATCCCTGCAACTCTTGGAATTCCATTTTAAAAATAATTCGGAATAGTGGAACAAATATTCCTGTCACCTGATTGTTGGACCCAAATTATTAGCTTACCGTACTTTTTAACAACATTCTAAACGATAAATGACACCCTAAAGACGATGAATGAGTCGTTCGTGGAACTATCGGTATTTTTTAGAATTTAACCCCATGAATATCCAGAAATGGATTAACGCTAAGCATTCGCCGGGAAGACATTTAATATTTATTTTGGTAAAAATAAACTGAACATGTATTTGCCATGGGAACGCTATGGGAGTCAAACCGTTTGGTTCTCGAATTTTCGGCAAACATACACTCATACATACATTGAACTTATTATTAAAATAAGATATATCTTATTATTCATACCTCCGTAAGCATATTGTGTGTAATTTATCTCGTAGAACATACGAGATTGACGGATAGAGGTTAACACTAATCACATCTTGGGGCTCCGCTATAAACTTTTTTTCAAGAAGTGCTCCGCGTCTGAAAACGTTTCGTAACCGCGGTAGTTGAGAACTCAGGTTTTTGGGGAGTTTCATCGCGTTGTTGTACCCCGTAGGCATTGGAAAGTAGTTGACATTTCCATGAGTAAATGTTGGGTGTATTTTGTAAAGCTGCGGAGACGTTTGTAGGATATTCACATCCCACTTTAAAGCGCCAAAGTTTCTGTGTTTCACTTCGAGGTAGCCTGCACGCAGGCATGTGCATCACTTTTACCCCCGTTCCCTGAAAGATAAGTTTTCTGACCTTGCTCCCTCTCATGTTCACACCCGAGACATGATTACACTCTCTTCTTCAATGATCAATACCTTTTCGCAACCTTTCCTGTGGTAATATTTTCCTCACTTTTAATTTCTCTCTCGATTGCGTCAACAACCATATTGTCATAAGCTTTGCTAATAAATTCTCGTAAACTTTTCTATACCCGAAGGCTTGACTAATAAATTAATCTCAAGTTTTCTTCCAAAATTCCTTTGAGATCCACTTATCTGTAATTTTCCTCCCTCTTCGCATGATTTTTATTGTTCGCCCACTCACGAACTTATTAATTAATCAACTATGTGAGAGAAAGTGTCCTCTTTTGCTGTACACAACGTTTTCACTGCGCCCTTTCGTTTCAGTGCTTCCTTCCGTTTAATTACCTCACCTGACCTAATGTGCGTGGAATTATTCTTTTAATACGGCAAAAATAAGATGTATTATGTTAGGTCTTCCGAAGGAAGGCTTCGGAAGGCTTTCGGTGTTACCCAGCTCAATACCTTCAATTTCATCAAATAATTGTTGTGGTCTTTTAAGTCTAAAGGAAAGTTTTTCGCTTTCACCAGAGGTTTTATGGGTGATTTTAAATCTTACTACTTTTCATTCCAATGATGAAGTTAGAACAGGAGTTTTCAACCAGGGAATTCCATCCTTGTGGGGAGTTAAAAGGGTAATTTGGACCACTATTTAGGAAGGCGTGATGTTCTGTAGTTCATTTTATATCATTCAAGTTGTTATGTTTAAAATTTTTATTTTATGGCGTTCAATAAAATAAATGGAATGACCCAGATTAAATCCTATTGTTAAACATCAGAATTTTTAATATTTGTGATATAAATAGTTATTAAGTAATTTATATTGAGAATGAAAAGTTTTATGAACTATACCTGAAGCTGGAATGGCACGATTAAGGTAGAAAACCACTGATTTATACTACCATGTGGACGTCGAAGGGAATCCAATAAATAAAATTCTCTCTTGCTTCTATGAGTATTGTTTCATATATTTCGTTTTTCAAGTCATCATCTTCGTTATTTAACGTATAGTTAACAATTGATGAGTAATTGTTTCTTTTGGGTTTAAAAATCTGGGCAACTACGTTGAGAATCTTAAATAAGTCACTTTAGAAATGATTTTGATAAGATGCACTCTGTGTCACCTGTAGACGCATCATCCTCTCTTTAGCTGTTCCTGTTTGATATTCTATCTGAGACTTTTGAAGTGAAATTGTCTGATTGGAATAGCAGCTTCAAAAACACACACCCACGAAGATAAAAATAAAGGGCACTCATGAACAATTTCTAGACTTTTCGACGATCAAGTCGTGTTCGTCAGTGGTAGGTGATTGATGATGCTCTGTTCCCATTGGAGGAAGAGTGGAAAAGGAGAAGACAAGGGGGTGTACGGGAAGTAGTGGGAATAGAATAGCCGGTCGTCCGTGTCGGAATAGTTTTTGAACGCCCTTATGTGAAGGCTGTTTAAGAGCTGGTTTGCTGTATACATTTTTTTCCCTTATATCCCACAATTTTTACCTATTTAACTTGCACTTGGCTGGCAAGCCGTCGTGCACGTAGCCTTAAACAGCTGAGTGTGTAATATTCATCCCCAGGTGCGTGTAAACTAAGATGCTGTGACATTCTAGGATTACAGGCTTAAAGCGACATAATATATACTTCGATGAAATCAACTATTACTTGTGTCATTCGCCTGATGGAGAAGCCACTACTAAAATCAGAAAATATGGTAGACTATTGCAATCATGAGCATAAAAAATAATTTTTGATTCACAACACAGAAATAGTAGTGAATAGCCGATATCAGGATTGGGTCAGGATGTAGATACTTCCTTCAAATGCTAAACATGTCGATTGTAATGGACTTGAGAAATGGTAAAGGGTGGTTGAAAATTCTGGAATGTTCTTCAACGCATAGGCATTCTCTCTCCCTGTTCCCTGGTATAAAAGCTTTTTGCCTTGTTCCCTTTCCTTCCGAGACTCTCCTGACCTCACACTTTCGTCTTTCAATAATCAAGACCTCTTTCCATACCTTTCTCTGATAATACTTTCCTCTCTTTTAATTTATCCCTCATTTGTGTCGACTTCAAAATTGTTTCGATCTTTGTTTATATATTTTAAGAAAATGTTTTTAGTATCTGAGGGCTGGTCTTATAAATTTATCTTATAATTTCTTCCAAAATGTCATTTAGAATCAATTATCTGTCATTTCCTACCCTAATTGCATTCCTGTGCCTGAGCATTTGTCCACGCATTATTTAATTAAAAAGCTATGAGGGCGATTGAGTTCTCTTTTGCTCTAAACAATAATTGCCTCCTTTACTTTCAAAACTTCTTTCCGCTTAATTACCTCTCCAAAACTTTTCACCTAAGATGTGTTCATTAAACCGTGCAAACAATGTGGTGCATTATAGAAGGTGTTTAGAAGAAGAAGGTATTTGGTGATAGGTAGTTTAATTGCTCCAATTCCGTCAAATCGTGGCAGTGTGTTTTGATGACTGGAAAGTTGCCAGGGAAAGCTCTTGGATGAGAGAATTTGATGGTATGTTTTAGCCTTACGGCTTTTCAATTTAGACGAGGGGTTCTTAACCAGGGAATTTCTACCCTTGGGGATAAATGGGAGTTTAAAGGGGATGTGACGTTCTGTAGGTTATGTAAAATCTTAAAAATTGTAGTTTTTTTCTTTTATTCCATAGCATTCAATATGTTTATTGAACACCGCACATTAAAATGAATTTTAAATATCAGCATTATTTTCATTTTCTGATTTAAATTATTAATAATTTATAAATAAGAGTACATATCAGGAAGGGTAATGATATTATGAACTATGGTGAAAGAGGTTGATTTAGGGAAAAAGTTAAGAACCACTTACTTAAAATGATATGTGGACTTCGACGGGGGTACGATGATTGAAACTCTCTCTATCTTATAAGCATGGAGCAATATTTCGTATTTTGAACGATTAACTTTCTCATCTGACGTTTAATGAACGATTAATTCGGGATTTCTTCCATCGGGTTGAAAAACCCTAGGCAAGTACGCTTCATTAGTGCGTATGTTTTATCATAAATGTGCCAATTTTATGAATGCTTTGAGAAAATACACTCGGGGCCCTCTCTAGATGCACCTTCTTCTGTGAAGCTTTTCCAACTTAAAATGGTATCGGAGAGTATTTAATTTTAATCGTCTGCTTGTGATAATTGTCCAGGGTTGCTACAGGATGTAGGGATAAGGTTTCAGGGTCAGTAAAGTCAGGGAAAAGTCAGGAAATTTAAAATTGGGCAGTAAAATCAGGGAAAAGTCAGGAAATCAGGGAAATTCGATGCGGAGTCAGTAAATTTGAAAATAATGGCGGCCAATGCACCTTATACGAGTATACTCAAATATTGCAACAAAAATTTCACTGGCTGCGCCACGGAAGTAGTGCCACGTAAGTTCCTATTTCTGCCACTAAATATTCACAACAAGAGACAGTACTACTTGTGTGTCTCCCAAGGAGTCTACATACATTGTATTATCCCTGATGCATTCTGTCAATGAGGCTTTGAATAAGGTTACCAGTGTAACAAAGAAGGACATGTTAAAATTGAAAGAAGAATGTGTAGCTTTTGTGAAGGAAATGACAGCCTCCTATGAGAGAAGTCTCCGCTAAAATACAAACTGTGATGGGCGATTTATTTTTGTGATCCCGACGTAATTGCTAAGTCGGACACAGCTAATGGTCGTAATTAGTCTTAGTTTGCTCCATAGGAATGATAGGATCTCAGCTAAAATTTGTGACATGATTGTTGCTGAATTTAAAATTCTTATAGAGAATCCCAATGTTATGCAGTGTATGAAGGATTGTGACCCGTGTAGATAACCATTGGCGCACTGTACTAAAATTACAGAATTGTTCTGATTTGTTGGTTGGTCTTATTCGCATGATTTTGATAGTCAGCCACGGCAATGAATTTGTTGAGTGTGGATTTTCAGTTAACCAAGAAAATGTTGTTGAAAATCAATTGGATGTGTCACTAGTCACCCATAGGTATATGATGCAGTCAACCTGGCAGGTGGTATTAAGAATATTACTATAGATAATAATATGATCTACAGGGTACGTAGCTCGCGTTCAGAGTACGAAGAGGCACTCAAGCAAAGGTCGAAAGAGGATTTTAAAAATGAGCAGAAAAAAATGATATTGTGAGGTGAAGTGTGGAAGATGTGAAGTCAAGGAATTGAAGGCTAAAAGAACAATGTTGATACTGATATCGGAAGTCCAAATGAATAGCGAAGCCATAGACAAAAGGCTAAAATATTTGACAGGCTCTGGTTAAATTAGAATTTTATAACGTTAATTAATTTTACTAGACTGATTTTAGTTATGTTGTGCTTTCATTTTATTCTTATTAAGGTAATGGTGCCAGTGATTGACCTCTTAGGGAAAAAAGAGCAGTCTGCACATGAAAAATTACTTTTTATGCTTACCAAACATGCCTTGTATGAAGTATAATTATTTAGATTGAAACACATATAAGGACCTTAAAGTTCAATTCAGCCATGTCTCTTATGCAATTTGTGGAAGAAAACTTAGAAAATAAGACAGTAGTACTGCAGGTCAGAACTATCAGTCAGGGTCAGTTATCTTTTTTTCAATATGGTGCCAATGCTCAGCCATGTCTGAAGCGTCTCTTATGCAATTTGTGGAAGAAAACTTAGAAAAGAAGACAGAATTACTGCAGGTCAACACTAACTGTCAGTCATCTTTTTTCAATATAGTGCCAATGCGTGTCGCATTTTAGTTTTTATAGTTAGACGGTAGGAGTCTAATTTCCCGCTACTTTACAATATTTGAACCGGATAAAGGCTTATTTTATCAGTTCAACTTCAGTTTTCAGTCTTTTATCAGTTCGCCCAAAAGTTCAACTAATGGTACATGTTCAATTACTCCTTCGCTTACTTTAGTAAGTGTTCATTTTATTATGCCACGAGCGGAAGGTACCCGTTGAAATTCAACGGTTGTGAAAAACGTTAAAGTTATTTTATAAGAAAACCTCAAATCCTGAAGAAAAACTGTATGCGTGGTCATTCGAGGAGTTCGTAACCTATCTTGTATGTTTTGTTCGTTGTAGTAGACATGCCACCGTTTTCCAGGTGCACGGAGAGATGAGTGACTATTGGTCCACTTTCATGCACGGGAAACCCAAAAATCGGCCATACAGACTCATTACTACTTAAGTAGCAAAGGTTGATAGATGGTCACCCCGTCCCTCCGGTTCTCTTGAGCCGTCTTCTGATTGATTAACAGCTTGATCGCTTCCCTTGTGTACATACATATCATTGCACTCCATGACTTAATTCAGTTGAACTATTCAACGTTGATATGTGCGTTGAGTATATTTATCAGGATTGGACAGAAGGGTACAATCCAGCAGTCGATAACGTCAAGAGGAGTAATGGCAGCAGAATATAAAAACAGATTGAAGGTTCGAAACACATGGGTCTGTATTTGAACCAGATTTAGAGCTGGTTACCCGTCCGTATGTTGGGTAAGGATGAAATTTGTGCGGATCTTAGCGTAACCCGAGAAACATCACGGGGAGATTATCATGAGGTCGCTGGTGGGCATGTCTTCGAGCATCCCAGTCTAACTTTGGTCGTTTTTATTGCAAGGGCTCATTTTCTCGCAAATAAGACATTCCTTTTGCTTAAGAAGATTTATTCGACAGGTTACTCTTTTTTCTATTAGGCATGCGGATGGATATATTTTTAAGTCCAAGGAGGGGAAACACAGCGGACAGCGAGAGTCTTGAATGGGTAACTCGATGATTGAGTGAATGTATCTAAGTTAACTGCACTTTAACACTTTTAAACATATAAAAAAACTCGTGACTTTAATGATGTAGGAATTAGTCTAAAAAAGAGTTTGCAATCGCAATGAGAGGCAGACGGTTTCACTACGTGTACTACATCTGAGTATTAAACGATAATAAACAACGCCGTGTTTGTTGTAGCAACAGAGGCATTATTACCATTGATATTCGCTGCACGTAAATATTCTTGCACATATAATTGTTTGTGTAATCAATTAATTTCCTTTAAGTGTATTGTTTACTACGTTAAGTTTGTTACGTTAAGTTACTACGTTCTCTCATATATATGTGATGCCCCTTTGAAAGCTACTTTGAGAAAGACGTTGAAAAGTATAATTGTTGTAAATATGCATTTAATTTATCGATTAACCCCTGAAGCAATCTATCATGGGGCCTTTGGGACTCTGGGTCCTTCTTATACGGATTTGCTTTCTACGTACTATCATGGGCCTGCAGGAAAACGTGATATTTCAATGCTAGAGGTGGGTATATCCTTTGAAAATCAAATCTATGGTTGTCAAGGAAATATGTTATTGTTGATTTCAGATAAAAATGTGAGATGTTTCAGCTGAAAAGATGAATTTCAGACAACTTCGGAGGGTAGAATAAAATCAATTGATAAAATTAGAAACTTCCTATATTCAGCCATCCGATAAAAAAATCCCAGGCCTATATCTTGAGTGAATGTACTTTTAAAAAGAAAAAAATGAAACCACTGCACCGAACACAATGCTTAGCATGGACCACCAGGGGGGACCTTCGGGGACCTTTGGGGGCCCTTAGGGCCTTTTAATATAGCATATGATACAACCAGATATGTTTTCTATCTGCATACCAAATTTCAGCTCAATCGATTGAGTAGTTTTTGCGTGACGGAGCAACAGACAGACAGAGACCATTACATTTGTATACATATTAGTAAGGATCACACCCTTAACCCTGGAAAAAATAGGGTTTCGGTTAATTGAACCCTACAGTGTTTGTTGTCTATCAGTAACAAACATGTGTTCCAAATTTCATCAAAATCGGCCCTGTGGTTTAGGAGGAGATGTGGAACATACATACATACATACATACATTGACTTTATATATATAAAAGTCAATGTATGTATGTATGTATGTATGTATGTATGTTCCACATCTCCTCTTAAACAACAGGACCGATTTTGATGAAATTTGGAACACATGTTTGTTACTGGTAGACAACAAACACTGTAGGGTTCAATTAACTGAAACCCTATTTTTTCCAGGGTTAAGAGTGTGATCCTTACTAATATGTATAAAAATGTAATGGTCTCTGTCTGTCTGTTGCTCCATCACGCAAATACTACTGGACCGATTGAGCTGAAATTTGGCATGCAGATAGAAAACATATCTGGTTGTAACATATGCTATATTAAAAAGCCCTCAGGGCCCCCAAAGGCCCCCTGAAGGTCCCCCTGGTGGTCAATGGCAAGCTTTGCGTTCGGTGCAGTGGTTTCATCTTTTGCTTTTTAAAAGTACTTCCACTCAAGGTATAGGGCTGGGATTATTTTTATTGAATAGCTGAATAAATGAAGTTTTTAATTCTTTCAATCGATTTTCTTCTACGCTCCGAATTTGCCTAAAATTCAGGTTTTTAGCTGAAATATCTAACATTTTTCTCTGAAATCAACAATAGCATATTTCCTTGACAACCAGAGATTTGTTTTTCAAAAGATATTCACGCTTCTAGCATTTAAATATCACGTCTTCTTGCAGGTCCATGATAGCACGTAAAAATAAAATCTGTATCAGAAGGGCTCAGAGTCCTAAGAGCCCCATGATAGATTGCTTCAGGGGGCAATCGATAAATTCAATCCATATTTACAACAAGCATACTCTTCAATTTTATTCTCAAAGTAGCTTTTATAGGGGCACTGCATATATATGAGAGAACACTTACGTAGTAAACGTTACACATAAAGGAATTCATAGAATACACAATTAATTGTGCAAGAATATTTACGTACAGCGAATATCAATTGTAATAATGCTTCTGTTGTTACAACAAACACGGCGTTGTTTATTATCGTTTATACTCAGATGTATTACACGTAGTGAAACCGTCTGCCTATCATTACGATTGCGAACTGTTTTTAGACCAATTCCGACAGCATTAACGTCGCGAGTTATTTATATGTTTAAAAGTGTTAAAGTGCAGTTAACTTTGGTACATTCGCTCGATCATCGAGTTGCCTATTCTAGACTCTCACTTTCCGCTGTGTTTCCTTTCCATGGACTTAAAAATATATCCATCAACATGCCTAATAGAAAAAAGAGTAACCTCTCGAAAAAATATTCTAAAGCATAATGAATGTCTTATTTGCGAGAAAATGAGCCCTTGAAAGAAAAACGACCAAGGTAAGACTTGGATTGTCAAAGACATGCTCACCAGCGATCTCATGAGAATCTCCCCGTGGTGTTTCTTGGGTTACGCTAAGATCCGCACAAATTTCATCCTTACCCAACATATGGACGGGTAACCAGCTCTAAATCTGGTTCAATGACAGACCCATCTGTTTCGAACCTTCAATCTGTTTTAGGATGGCGGAAATTATAATGACGTCACTATATGCTTCTTACCCGATAGAAGAACGGAAATTCTGTGCAAATAACGACATCCGTGCATGAAAATCGACAAGTGCACTAAGAATCACCATATATTTGTTATTTAACAAACGAAACCAATGATTATGCCGAAGGCACAGTCCGGGTGATGGAGGATTCATAGGTCAAATAAACATGGCTTCTGCTGCCAATACTCCTCTTGACGTTGTCAACCTCTGGATTGTACCCTTCTGTCCAATCCTGATTAAGATACTAAACGCACATATCAACGTTGAATAGTGCAACTGAATTAAAGGAATGGAATGCAAATATATGTTTGTACAAAAGGGAAGCGATCAAGCTGTTAATCACTAAGAAGACGGCTCAAGAGAACCGGATGAGGTGACCATCTATCAACCTTTGCTATATAAGTAGTAATGAGTTTGTTTGGCCGATTTTTGGGTTTCCCGTGCATGAAAGTGGACCAATAGTCCTCATTTCTCCGTGCACCTGGAAAGCGGTCAGCGTGTCTACTACAATGAACACAACATACAAGATAGGTTACGAGCTCCTCGAATAACCACTCATACAGTTTTTCTTCAGGCTTTGCGGTTTGCAAACAAAATAAGTTTAACGTTTTTCACACCCGTTGAATTTCAACGGGTACCTTCCGCTCGTATATATATAAAGATAACGAGCGGAAGGTACCCGTTGAAATTCAACGGGTGTGAAAAACGTTAAACTTATTTTATAAGAAAACTGCAAACCCTGAAGAAAAACTATGCGTGGACATTCGAGGAGTTCGTAACCTATCTTGTATGTTGTGTTCGTTGTAGTAGACACGCTGACCGTTTTCCAGGTGCACGGAGAGATGTGTGACTATTGGTCCACTTTCATGCAAAGGAAACCCAAAAATCGGCCATTCAGACTCATTACTACTTAAATAGCAAAGGTTGATAGATGGTCACCTCGTCCCTACAGTTCTCTTGAGCAGTCTTCTGAGTGATTAACAGCTTAATCGATTCCCTTGTGTACATACATATATTTGCATTCAATGAATTATTTCAGTTGCACTATTCAACGTTGATATGTGCGTTTAGTTATTAATTTACTTGAGATTTATTAATTATTTTATAATTCCCGCCATCTTAAAACAGATTGAAGGTTCGAAACAGATGGGTCTGTATTTGAACCAGGTTTATAGCTGGTTACCCGTCCGTACGTTGGGTGAGGATGAAATTTGTGCGGATATTAGCGTAACCCGAGAAACACCACGGGGAGATTCTCATGAGATCGCTGGTGGGCATGCCTTTGACCATCCAAGTCTAACCTTTGTCGTTTTTATTTCAAGGGCTCATTTTCTCGCAAATAAGATATTCATTTTGCATTATAAGATTTTTTCGAAAGGTTACTCTTTTCTATTAGGCATGTTGATGGATATATTTTTAAGTCCAAGGAACGGAAACACAGCGGCAAGTGAGAGTCTAGAATAGGCAACTCGATGATTGAGGGAATGTATCTAAGTTAACTGCACTTTAACACTTTTAAACATATAAATAACTCGTGATGTTAATGATGTGGGAATTGGTCTAAAAACTGTTCGAAATCGTAATGGGAGGCAGACGGTTTCACTACGTTTAATACATCTGAGTATTAAACGATAATAAACAACGCCGTGTTTGTTGTAGCAACAGAGGCATTATTACCATTGATATTCGTTGCACGTAAATATTCTTGCACATTTAATTAAGTGTGTATCCTATTAATTCCTTTGTGTAACGTTTACTACATAAGTGCTCTCTCATATACATGCAGGTCTCCTATGAGAGCCACTTTGAGAACAGACGTTGAAGAGTATGCTTGTTGTAAATACGTATTAAATCGTATCGATTACCTCCCGAATCAATCTATCATGGGGTCCTTGGGACTCTGGGCCCTCTTTATTCAGATTTGCTTTCTACATGCTATCATGGGCCTGTAGGAAAACGTGATATTTAATAGTTAAGAGGCGTGTATATCCTTTGAAAATCAAATCTATGGTTGTCAAGGAAATATGTTATTGTTGATTTCAGATAAAAATGTGATATTTTTCAACTGAAAACATGAATAGCAGAAAAATACGGAGCGTAGAAGAAAATCGATTGATAAAATTAGAAATTATATTTATTCAGCCATCCGATAAAAAAATTCCAGCCCTATATCTTGAGTGAAAGTACTTTTAAAAAGTAAAACATTAAACCACTGCACCGAACCCAATGCTTGCCATTGACCACCAGGGGGGACCTTCAGGGGGCCTTTGGGGGCCCTGAGAGCTTTTCGATATAGCATATGTTACAACCAGATATGTTTTCTATCTGCATGCCAAATTTCAGCTCAATCGGTCCGGTAGTATTTGCGTGATGGAGCAACAGACAGACAGAGACCATTACATTTTTATACATATTAGTAAGGATCACACCCTTAACCCTGGAAAAAATAGGGTTTCGGTTAATTGAACCCTACAGTGTTTGTTTTCTACCAGTAACAAACATGTGTTCCAAATTTCATCAAAATCGGTCCTGTTGTTTAAGAGATGTGGAACATACATACATACATACATACATTGACTGTTATATATATAAAGATAAAAGATATGTTCCTGAGGTAAACCAAATTGTTTTAAGTCTTCGTTTTTCAGAAGTCCTTTGGGCCATTTATTATATTTCATTAGGGCTATTTTTGTTAATGTGCATTTTCTTGTTCAGAATATTATCCTGTAATGAATCATCTTGTTTGATTTTTGATCTACAGTATTGAAATGTGCAGTTTACGGCATTTTATTTGAGTTTTAATTTAATTTACTACTTAAACTCCTGTCCTTTGGAGAAATTATACCTGAATTTTCATTTATTAGATTAATAATAAATACTCTCCTAGTCATGCATTTTTGTCCATATTTTATCCCTTTCTCATAAAGAATTGCGGACTTTGGCTCTTTGTTGCGTTTCCAGAAGTGAGTAAAAATCTAAATGTTGGTCAGGAAAAAGTCAGGAATGACAGAAAATTTTAAAACTTATATCTTGTAGCAACCCTGTCGTTTCAAAACGCAGATCCATAAAAATTTGAAATCATGCGGCGTCATAAACAATTTATAAAAATTGCGACGGTAGAACCATCTTCGTCGGTGGTAGGTGAATGATGCTCTGTTCCCTTTGGGGCGGGGAGAAGGTAGAAAATGAAATGAGCGGAGAGGTTCATGAGGACTAGTGGGAAAGTAGAGAGCAGAGAAGGTAGAGGGAGGAATAGAGCACCTATTGTTCATTCAGTGAACCTCGTCCAGCGCAACTCGATTCACTTTCATTTCATACGAGATGGATTCCGACAGCAGCAAACGCGGTGGCGGCGCTGTGAAATAAACATCCCTAGTGACTAGCGGCACGATGAATCGAGCTTACCTAACCAAACGTATCTGGTAAATAGGAGTATGTGCGGAAGAGATAGGTGGAACTGGTTCAGGCAAGGGATAAGAAAGGGAGACATAACGGGTCCCCGGGGGGATGGCTATGGGGATTGGAAGGGGAAGAGAAGTGGAGGTATGGATTTACAATGTGGGTGGTGAGGGAATAAACCCGTTTGGCAGTATGCAATTGGATGGATGATCCATTCATCTTGACGATCAGTACAGGTGTGGTGGATGTGCAAAAGTTATGGGAAATTCTTGAAATAGCCCGTGAATCTACAAATAGATTCTGGATTCGTGCGGTAGTGTGGTCGCGATATTTCGTGAGTCGAATCATTTGAATCGTAGCATGAAAATCCTAAAAATACCATAACAACGTTTTAACTGAAAGACTACAGGATTTGTTTAACTTATGTCCTATTGAATATTTGATTACTATTTTTTTCAAACAGTGGACAACACCAAGGTTGATTATGTCAACTTTTTCATGAAACCGGCCTTTTGGAAAATATAGTTTATTTTTCTACCAAGCATGACATTGCAATTGAGCCTGACTCTATCGAATTACTGGTACATTTAGTGATTATTTATTTTGTGCTGTTGTTTCAAAAACGTAGGTCTTATTTTTTCAAAAACGTTGAACTATAATCAAATACTATTTTATTTTTCTTCCTTAATCATTATTTAAATAAGGATGCGAATTACAAACGATCAATTCGAGATCCTTTTAGGATTTGGATTAAATTCCCCGTTCTAGGTAGAGCAGGATTCGTCCCTCCTTTAGTGTACTATATTCCAGGACGAATGCACGGGTGAATATGTGGAGACAGGATGCAGCGTGCTGCCCGGTGGGCTTCCCCCGAAATTGATTCCCCTAAAGTTGTCGTACGACGGCGCGCGCCGTGTCCGGCCGCACGTGTCGCCGAGCGGGCACGGGAGCGAGAAGGAAGCGACCAGCGTGACCGGTATTCCAAAATTTTGCATGCGGTCCCCCGCGAATATTCATCCGGTCGAGGGACTGATGACAACCAGCGCATAGCCCAACCGAAAAGTGATTTTGGGGATGGACGATCACTAACTCTACCTTACCTCCTCTTTCCCCCTTCCTCGCTCTATTCCTTCACACTCAATGAAGTGCAGAGAAACGTCGAGCACATTGACGAATTTGCAGAAAGCAAATAGAAAGAATGATTGAACTTTTGGGAGGAATCACCATAGACTTTAAGGCAATTCCCTTGGATAGGGCTACTAGAAAAAATCTCATATCAGGAGTTTCAGGTCGAAACGACGAATGTTATTGCATATCCATGCCGCATCTGAATGTCTGACAAGAGAAAAAAACATGAGACAATTTCACAGTCGAACAGATAGTTTATAGAATTGTTATTACCTTGACTAAATTCCATTAACTATAACAACAAAAATAGGGTGATACTCCGTTATAACTCACATAGCTTCCAACTCTCTTCCCTAATCTCCCCCTTGCAATGGCTGCTGTTCTATTCCCTACTGTCGGCCACCGTTGAGGCATCTCGTGGGGTGGTATATAGATGTACAGCAGTCCCAATTCCATTCACTTCATTTCCCTGCGCAGAGTGCCCAATGGGATGAAGTGCTTCGTCACCCGGAAACTGGCGGAAAGTGTTGAATTTCACCGTTTGGCGTGGGCACTTCTTTCTAGGGAGGGATTGTGGGGAGGGTCTACAAGAGGTGCGCCTGTCTTCCGATAAGGGTAATTACTTCGTTTGTTCTTATTTTTACTCTCACTTTTGGATAAGTGCAATCATGTAAACAAGAGGTTATTTGCTCCGGGCTCCGGACAAAAGTTTTACGCGTGAATTGGATGGAACCCATGTGTAATTCAGCATAATTTAAGTATCTCCGTTGACAAGCGCTGATCCTTCTCAGTTTCTGAAGCCTTTAAAAACCTATTTATGCATTCTTGGGTTCCTGGGTTCACTACATCTTTTTTATTTCAAAATCGGCAAAATTCCACCTTCCTCTCCTTTGTTACATATATGCTAATGTATACACCGCAAATCCCTTTCTTTCTCCTCCTTATCCTTATTGAGAATGAGTGAATAAATTAATATTTACTGAATGATTGTTCCTTCTCCTCTGCGCTTTCATGTTTTCGATAATCGTAATTTTTTTGTATATAAATGCATATGGTTACCTATTGTTTTTATATTTTACATATTATTTGTATTAGATATGACCACAGGCGCGGCAGTTTAACCTTGAATGACAAAACCAACTAAACGTTAAATAAAAAATGAGAAGGGAGAATCAAAATATTTATCAAGTTTCAGGTGAAAGTTACCACACTAATCTCAAGGAATAAAGCTATCTGTGAGCATATGCATATGCCGATGGTCGTGAATAAAAATCTTCTCCGTGATCTTCGCCGTGAATAAAAATCTTCGCTGTGAATAAAAATCTTCTCCGGTCTTGATCCGTGATGTAATAATGAATACTGGAGAGGTATCGGTCAGTCGAGTAAGAGGGACGTTGAATTCGAGATCTTCATTGGTTTAAAATCCTCAATGATTTGATAAGTGCTCTAAAAACTGTTTTAGTGCCCTGTGAGCTAATATAAATTATTTATAGAGCATCAGTTGGTTGACAGGAGTCAAGGGTTTTCAAATTGAATGGGATCGGCAATTTCAAGTTGTGAAGTTACGAAATTCCGAGAGGTGAGGGTGTAATTAGGTGCACTGAATATTTTAATGTCCCTGTCTTCCCATCATCCCTTGCATATTTGTAACCATCTTGGGAACGTATTGGGGTTGGAAGATAGGCAATGACGGGTGTTATTGCTATCGTTCCCCATTTCTCGATAGAAGGAGAATTCGGTGCGCGGGATTTTGTGTTTTACCTTTGATCCTCCTGTCTTTCCCTAAATATTTCCGATTTACAAATGTTGAGGTTTGGCCACATAGGCTCCATAATTAACAAGGCATGTGCTCCCAAGAGCATGGTTTTTCAAGTTAGCCGGTTGCACGTAGCTAAAACTTGTTTGCCTGTTTCATTTATTGCCACGGAGAGAGAGCTGCAAGTCACGGTTTAGATAGCTTTGAGATTGTTTGCAATTTTTTTATATTTTAATTGCATCTACTGAGTCCCAGCTCGGTATAATTTATAGAAAGGCTTCTCCGTCGCCGAGTGTTTTTCCTCGGTTTGCGAGCGGGCCACTACCTTTTGACCCCCTCAGTGCATCCGACTCCCCTTAAATCATTAAAACATGGATAACAATCATTACACCTTGGCAAAAATGTGACAAGCAAAATATTTTGTTCGACGAGAACATGTTGCAGTGTACCAAATCTCCCTTCGAGAAAGCTTACACAAAGTTAAGCGTTTTCAATTCTACTTTAGCTAAAAATATCTAGAGATCAATTTAATAATGAGTGTTAACCATTATTCTGATTTGTCAAAAATCAGTTTTTAAGGATTTTCGTTAACACCCAATCATTGGTCTTTGGGGTCCATTCCGGGAATATCCTGGAATGATAGATAGGTGAACACACTTACTTCAGAAGTTGTAATAATCACAAAAAGATATCAAACTGATTAAAAATTTACTGATATACCCAAGTATGGAGCAAAACAAAGAACAGTTTCAAATATAGCAAAAACTGGTGGACGTTTTCAGAAAGAAAATTGTGTGTAATGATAAAAAGAATAAATCATGACCGTAATATCTTATAATGCATTCTGCAACACTAATAAATCTCTTGATGATTTATTTTATTAAATACCAATCAAATGACATACAAATTGGTGCTCACTAACCCTCAGACTACCAACGGGGGTAACTAGATTACCCCAAGTAACATTTTTAATCGCATGACCTTTAATTGGTTTAGGGGGATGTTACGCTTCTCCGTACTTGTTATTGACTGATTTTTTAACATTATAACGTAAAACATTACATTATTTTAATATTTAATACATAATTTTGAGAAAATGTTTTTGGGGAATGTTTGTAACAAAAGTATCGAAACGATTCTCTAAATAAATACACTTAAATAAGTAACAATAAGCGGTCAGTAAAGTTAATCATTATTTTTTAATTTATATTTATTCAAGAGGGGGAATATATAAACTTTTGATTGTATGTAGAAAAAATTATTGATGTTTTTTTCGAATATTTTATCAAGTTTATTAGTTAATGAAATATTAAATGACGAATAACGGTGTTTATGGCTTTTATTTATTCATTAATAATTAATTGTATTACGCTGTACTTTTATAAAATAATATAGTAAATTTTATCATGTTTTACATATTTTCTTGCTGTAAATCTGAGGTAGTACTGTTGTGCTTGATTTTGGCAATAGGCATATTGATTTTATGGAGGAAATTGCGCCGAATGAACAAAATGACTACGTTTGAATGTGAATTAAAGAGAAATTCAATGCGTGTAATAATCAATTCAAGAAGATGTGTACCTTTTTATTGAAATTTTATCATTTTTGGTTATTTGATTGATTTTGGCGAGTGACGGCTGACAAACACTGTGGTGAGGAAGAAATAGTGAAACTATTATGTTTAGGTGATCCAGCTAATTCGCGTAGTGACCATACTTTCTTCGGAGATGTGGAAAGTGAGGAAGAAGAAGGTAGTGGAAGATGAAAACGAGATGCCTGATGAAGTAAGGGCTGAACCATGCCAAACCAAAAACAGCTAGTTATGGCATAAAAATATGAGTATACGCTGATGCAAAAACTTACCACGTCTACAATATGCAAATTCATACTAGGATGATGGAAAAGTGGCGAGTAGAAAATCAGGACATCAGACAAGTCTTGGACTTGGCGAAGCAATGTTTTTGATCCGGAAGAGGGATTACAACAGATTAATTCTTTACGTTCATTCATCTTTGCTCAGCCCTGCTGCTACTGGCACAATTAGGCCGAATAAAAGTGAAATTTCAAAAGAATACCTAGCCAATAATTCTATGTATCAGAAATCATTACTTTTTGGTTTCTCAGAAAAAATGACATTAGTGTCATATGCCCATAAAAAAAGAAAGGTGGTAATTCTACTATCTAGTCAACATCATGATACAGAAAGAGTAGATGAGATGAATAGAAAACCTGAGATAATTGTACACTACAATGAAACAAAGGGAGGAGATAATTTAGAAGATGAAATGCCACCCGAATATACTTGCGTGCGGAAAACAATTTTCTGGCCATTACGACTCCTTCTAAAGTTAATCGATATTACTGCTCAAAATGTATACATTATTTGGATAGAAAAAAATCCCTCATGGTAAAATAGAGACCAGTTGTGAAAATTATTTCCTCACGAATTTGTCCTTCAACTTGCCTACCTCATATTCACAGTCGAGAAAAAAAATATTTCAGTCTGGCATCAAGACAAAATATTGACTATGGGAACGGTAGGAATCAAGAGTGAAGCTGCAGTGGTTGAAGAGGATAGAATATCCGAAATTAACACTATGTAGAGGTGTTACATGTGTGAGCGTGGAGAGGACAGACACACAAGATTGATGTGTTTCAAGTGCAAATAAACCGTGGTGCAAACTACATCGTATTGAAGATGTGATTACTAAATGCAGGACTTGTGAATAAATAATTCATCCTTCCGAATTGTTTTATTTTGAAACAAGTAACAATGAAGAGGTAGAAAATTTAAAATATATTATGTTTACATGGGTTTCAGTAATTCATCATTCCGTATGGGCTGTTTAGCAATGCAAATGGAATGGCAAAACTAAAGAGGTAAAAATATAATATATATTATTTTTTCATATCATTTAAACAAAATATTATTATTACTGAAAATAAAAGTTCAACATCAAAAATATATGTAATAAGGATCATACAAACATTAAATTAAGGGTCTTCTGCATATGGTATACTATTTATAAATAAAATAAATGGGGTAACCAAGTTACCCCCATTGGCAGTGAAAATGTGTAAAATACCTTAGTAGTCGGAGGGTTAAAACACAGGAATGGGTATATTTACTTTTTTATTATTTTTTTCTCGACATTATGGTGATTTTCCGCCATTGCTGCATAGTCATAATGTTTTCGGAGTTTCAGACTGGGTACGGTGCTTCTATTTTTTTATTAACAAGGGGAGATAGTGAGGAAAAGAAGCAGGAAACTAGTATAATATGTGTTACTTTAATTATTTTCCTTGGTACTGCTGGATACTCATAATTTGTGCACAGCTCGAAAGGTGAGATTTATATTTTAAAGAAAAACTTTCGCAATATTTCAAACTTAAAAGAACATTTCCAATACTAAAATGCATTGATAGTTATAAACTTTGTACAACATTTTTCTTTACCTTGATTCAGTGAAAATATCTCCACAGCAACGTTGAGATAGCAGTTGAAAGCAGTTTACGTTGTCATTATTTTTAATCCTGCAAACATATCAATATAACTTTGAAATATTGTCAAATCGTGAACTTTTAGAAAGTATCACCAGGTGACGGGGTATGATTTCGGTCATATAATTTGATGTGATGTTATTGATGTTGTGTGCGCAAATGCATATTAAATAAGATCAATAAAGGTTATGTAATGTTTTCTTTATCAGCAGGAGTGGTTAAGTCACTAACATGTGCTTTTTGAGAAGTGAGAACTCCGACATCCTGCGTAGGATATGAGAGCACGATGATGTGAAGACGTCGAGGGGAGCAGCGGTGAGTACCCTTTTTTTTTAAGTTATCATTAATTTCTTAAAATGGATTGAGTGAAAATAAATGCCATATGTAAATTTCCAAACATTGAATTAGGGATTTAATTCCAAATATGAAAATTTATTATGAATCCACCTTTATTGTGTGAAATTTCCCGTGAAAAATCATCGCTTTTGCTGGAATACGAACCCATATCCCTTGATTTCGCTACCGGCACTTTAATCAATAAAGCTACCCCGGCCGTCTCTTCATCTGCGAAATTGGGAATGAGAGATCAAAATCAAAATGGTGTAGACTTATTTAATTTTTCTAGAACGTTGTAATCCGTTAGTGCTCAATTGTCGTTTGACTATAGGTGAATGGTACCCTTGGCAAGGCATTTTTACTAGCTTTCAAATATTAAATCCAAAACTGTGCGTAGATGTGTTTTTCATCTATTCTTAGAGTTCGAGGCTATAGAACTTTATCATGTAGTGCTGGGATCTTAAGGTTGTAGCACAGTGGTTTAACTGGCCTACGGAAATATCTCGGGTGATGGCCTGACAAGATGAATACACCACTTCCCGATTAATTACCCAATTTGTGAATCGTCGAGCCCTGCTTGAATGCGTAGGGTTGATGATCATAATCATCTGCGTCCTGTCTGTAAATAGCAAGGACAATATAATTTGCAAATTGCGAGAAATGACCTCAGTCGTTGATGTGCGTTTAGTTTCAGTATCAGTGCAAAGAAACTTTTCATTTTTCTTGTCACGTTTTTAGAGCCACCCGAACCATAAAACGCTAATAGGTTTGTTCCATTAGCTACTAAATTTTTCACGAAAATCCTAGATATTAAATGTTCAATTTATCTCTCAAATAGTCCAGTATCCTGGAGAAATTCCTGTTTTGACGTACCTTTAATTGACGGTACCGACAGAACCAATTATCATGCATAGTCTAACATGATCGCGGGCACAAAAGCAGACCCCGTGGCGCAGGTGGTTCTGGGGATCGTTGGAGGGGAAAGGGCCAAGGCGTATGTCGGCGAATACTATTTATGTTCCGAGCACGCGGCAGGAGCCAGCTTTGATCACGTGACCGGATTAAAGCGGCGCCTTGAAAAGCGATTTTTCCTCGCACCGCGTGACCGCGAAAATTCCACGTTCATTCCTTAATTTTTTACTTGCTTTATTTCGTTTTTCCAATGCACCATTATGCACAGAGATGTCTAGGTGGAGAAGGCTGCCGAAATAATCATCACCTATGGCCAGTCGCTAGCTTTAGCTCCCCGTTAGCGATTTTTCGGAGAGTACGGTGAACTTGAAATCAATATGGATTTCCTGGGACGAGATTGGTGACGAAAGAGCGATTCACCATTGATCATTTGGCGTGCGTGTGATACCAGTGGAAAGACTAATTGCTGCATAGAGCCGAGATGGAAAATATAGGCTGCCAAAGAGACTTCCCAGCAACACTAAATATCACCGTGCACAAACGTTCCCTTCCTATTTCATGCGCAGTGGCATCTATACATATTTATCATCCACAATTGGTAAGCCGTGACTAGATCCTGAATTGCGATGTGACGAGGAAGGGCGAAGCAGAAAGAGAGAGAGAGAGGGAACATGTTTTTCATCTTTTTTGATCCGCAAATTCACCAGGGACCATACATTTTTAAACTGTTGGGGACCCTAACGGCAACGTTAAACGGATATCACTCTACCCACCCACTCCACTTATCTTGACCACTGTCAATAAAGCGCGTCGATATCACACACTAGTTCGGTGTTTGATATCGACGCGACGCTCTTCCGCTTTTATTTTCATCAAAAAATAAAAACAGGTAAGGAGAAAGTTTCACTGAAAAACAAAACGGCGACATTTCGGGGGAGAGATATCCAACGGAATGAGGAACAGTAGTCTCTCTGCTGAACGGAAGAGGTCAGATAGCCTTAGTGTTTGAGGGTGGTCGGAGGGGTGTAGAAGAAAAATTACTGCGTAAAAGTTCAACCTTGGGTCTGCAGTAAACTAATGCATTAGATATTACTTATTTGAGCACGGCTAAAGGAAGCATTTTCAATTCTAGCAGGTGTCCTACTAATTTCCGCCTGAAAACCTGAAGTTCATCCGGCGACTCTATCAACACGTTGTCATAATATGGCTAACTGATCATTTCATAAATCACGGTACATGTCTACGATGCGATGATCCGGGATATTCACCCTCCAAAAATACTATAAAGTTACTAATGAAAACATAAAATTCATCACCTGATGCAACTTGATAAGGTTTTTCTTCATGCCCCGAAAAATGCACAAAACTGACAAGCGTTCTTTAAAAGCCAAAGGAAGCACCTTCTCATTCGTTCTTAACCGGGAAAGTTAAAAGTTGTGGGGACGGCAGGTTGAGAAAGAAAGAGCTGGTGGAAGAGCAGTTGTGAGGCTAAAGAAGGTGACAGAGGGAAGAGAAGAGAGGCGGAGAGGGAAAAGTCTTAAGGAGAGTGGAGGAAGATGAAAGGAGAAATGGGACTGACGACGGTGGGAGAGTGAAAATGGTTAAGCAAATGGTATCTCGCTTGAGGCATAGTTAAGAGCGGAGCAGAGGGAGAGATGTGGAAAGAGAGGAAGGAGGGAAATGCGAGAGGCATTGAAATGGAGGCGGCCTCTTCTCTCGCAGGCGAGGGAGCCAGGGGCCAGAGCCGAGACGAGATTGGGGAGGAGAGGGAAAGGAGAAGAAAGGGAGCGAGGGCGAAGTAGCCTGTAAGTTGGAGGCGTTGATTGTGTGAGGGAGGATGAGCTAGTGTATTTAAGAAGGGAAAACGTGCGGGAGAGGTGTCGCAATAGAACCGGATCGAGGAAAGAGAGGGCCGAAAGAGGAAGATCCCAAGAATGCCATCCCCTACCGTATCTTTTATGTTTACTTCTAGTGACTAGATTGCTTCCTTTTCTCTTTTCTTACACTGTTTACGTTGAAAAATGAATTCCCTCCTGCATTCTTCATTCCATATCTCCTGGCTACATTGAATTCATTGTCCTTCCGGGGTAGGTATATCCTAGGTAGATGCTATTCATTGCCAATCCACCCTTCCTGCACCGTCACCATCTTCTGAACTTTGGGAATGCGCCTAGCCTCCATACATAGAGATCTACCCGGAATCTATAGTCCACCCTCCCGTATTTGATTATGAAAAAGGCCTATCCGTGCAGCTTTTATCACCTATCCGACACATTCCAGCCGATGAATTTCGTAAAACACACACTCCGAACACTGCTCGTTTTCTCAGATCGATGAAGGCACGGTAATTGCTCGCAATCTTTGAGATGCGTGGTACATTAGACCCGACACATCCATTCTGACGTTTACGAATACGAATTGCCCTTGATTCGAAAAAAATGATTATTTATCTCACTTCTTTTGAATACTTTTGCTTTGATAATAAAGGTGGTATTTTGCGGGGTTATTTTTTCATTTGTCTATTTTTTCGTATCAAATGTCGGGACATAAAATTTGTCCCTTCTACTGTATATCTTTGTAAATGTTCGGAAAAAGTTTTCAATGGACCTTGCATTGAGGCTTTCTAAAAATATGTTTGCCTCATTTCAGCTGGTGATGAATGAATGAAATGGAAACGACATAATGGTTTTAAAGGAATTTGTTTCAAATCCAACCGTCGGGTTTCTTAAAGAGTTATTTCTGCTTAGAGTTAGCTTTTCAGGGTGTTTTTTTTAAATAATTAAACAATAACAAAATAGTTCCATCACGGTCATAAATCCAATTCTAGCCACTAAATGAGGCAACTGTCTTTGTATTTTGCTGGGTATCATTGAGTGTGAAAAAATCTAGCATATTCATTGCTCGTTACTTATTCCCCAGACTGTTTAGGGGAGCTTCCAGTTAATTTCATTTGAAATATCTCAAACATTGTTGTCTACACTGGTGATGACGCTAAAGAAGGAAACAGAAAACGTGAGGAAGTAGCATGGAACCGTAACTCACGGGCTCTAATAATGTCTATTCATGAACTAAAGTCACGGCAACGATCCTGAGAACATGTTGGTTAAGCCCCCAAGAGGTCTGGGCAAACCAAAGTTTTGAGGTCAGGAATCGCATTAGGCAATGACCTTGGGGATTATGACTGCTTATTTAGTGCTAAGCCAATTTGAGTTTGAGCGCCAACAACTCGAGCCCGAGGGTTGTGAGGTCAGTCAGCGACCCATATGATTCGGTGACCACTCCCAGCCTCTTATGCCAGGGGCGTTCCATTAGGGAGCGTAAATGGTGGCCCACCCATCAAGGTAGCCATTCTCTGGAAGCCTATTACAAGTTATTACAAGTTATTACGCATCACTTGCGAATGACAAAGAAACAGGATAGTTGAATATTTATAAGGGTGCGTAATTGATAAGAGGAATCTATTCTGTTTTTCTTTCACGGAATTAACGCTTTCCACGAACAAGACAATTGTTTCTCCCCTTTCCAAGTCGTATTTTTTTTGTACATTTTGTCATCACTAAACTGGAAATGTGCTGAAATTTTCATCACAGCCAAAAAAATATCAAGGTCCCTTCTTACGCTTCACAAAATTCCGTCTCGTAACGGGCTTTCTAACTTACCTTTGATTAAATAAAACATTTAAAAATTAAGAACATTTCGAAGTTGGACGGTTCCGCGGTTCACGTGTTTGCCAGCCGATACGTAAAAGGTTGAAGTACTAAAACTTTGTTCCCGGCCTTGGGCATGGATATTATGTTATAAAGCGTAGTGTTCTCAAGGGAGGAAATTTTGATACTGCATACCCAACTAAAGTATATAGTTAACTTGTCAGGTTCAGAGGGGTTTGCGCCAAAACAACGACCTGAGAGATTATTTAAAAAAAAGGAAGCTTTAGCCTTATACAATAATTATGCATGCAGGTATTTCCGGGACATTTTTTAAATAAGCCTACTGATCTTGATTCCTATTTTTTCTGCATCATGAGAAAAATGATAGTTTACAACATATTTATCGACCGATGTTAGAGAATTTTAAAGTGTTTGTTCTTTTAGAATGGTACTATGAAATTTTATATTCGACAAATTTCTTTTGCTGCAATCAACTTCAAACAGCAACGAAAGATTTATCTGTGTCATTTACTCGTTTACCCACCACGCGAGTGGCAACATTCATAGTTATTAATGGCATACTTTACCTCTCTTTTGAGTATCGTAATATTTTAGCACAACAATTCGATTCGATTCCCTCTCTTATATCCGTTCCACAGGGACTGTGACCACTTTATATTGTTAGAAGCACATATGCATCTTTTAAGGATATCAAGTGAAGGTAACATAAATGAATATGACACAGAGGCCGATTCTGGGGAATTTAATGTGTCCGAGTTTATCAAGATGATATAAACTCCCCTGAATCAGTCATAACGACAGCTAGGGTATCAGGACCTAAAATGATTGAATTTCTAGAAACTCTACCATTAGCACGGGGTCTAACTGAAGGTGAGGGGGGTAGGACAGGGCGGTGTGGGGGGGTACGTTTTAACAGTAACTTTCATCGGCACCACCTCGCTGCCACAATCGCATGACGTATTGAGATATGAAGAACGTTAAACGGGCCAATCAAAATCGGCTTTAAATACCCGCATAGCAGACAGCTCCTAGAAAATTAAATTTTAGATTTGATTTGTTCCACTATTATTACTTTATTTGTCACTTACAATCCCTGATTTATTATATACATGAAGCTAATTGAGGGAAAGTGGATTTCTGCGCTGATAGTTGAGGATCGAGGTAAATATAACATAAACAATAAAACTTGAAGCATTTATTATAGCCATTTTTCACGTATAAAAATGCCAACGATAAATTAGAATCAAATACCAATCACAATCACTTGTATCAATAGTATGGATGAGCATAATAATAGCATAATGAATTATGTTTCTGAAGATACATTTCTTCCGGGTATTACACCGCGTAGGTCCATTGTTCAGGGACGACAGTTTCGCCGTCGTTGCAGTCGGCTTCTTCAGGTCAGTGAAGTGTGGATGCAGAATGTTGGCCGCCTTATATATCTTATCCGTAGGGGTTAGGTCACTCGTGACTGGCTGTTGCTGTTTTTCTTTTTCCCGCGCAAAACGCGTTTCCAGGCATTCGCGAGGGAATAGCCATCTTCCCTATTGAAATTGTCTTCATTCTTGCTTATTTCGATGGCCTCCCGTATGAGACGTGGGAAATATCTCCTTTCTTCGGAAATTAGCTTAGCTTCTTCAAAGTTGATGTTGTGGGTAGGGCCCGTCCATGTGTGCTCTGCTATGGCAGAGAGTCGTATTTGTCTGTTCTTAGTTGCCCTTTGATGCTCCATTAGGCGGCACTTGAGGGATCTGGAGGTCTGCCCAATGTAGCTACTCCCACAGTTGCAAGTGACTTCGTACACTCCGCTCTTCGACTGCATAGGTACACGGTCTTTTACTCTGACGAGAAGGCTTCTGGTCTTGGAGACACAATTAAACCTTGTGACTACATTGCGTTTGCTAAGAGCGCGTGAAATCCTCTCTGTGGTTCCCGCAACATAGGGGATCATGGCGAACGCGGCAGGTTTCGGTCTTTCTTCCGGTGATTGGTCGTCGGTCCTTGTCAGGGCCATATTTATTTTTCTTTCCTCCCTCAGGATCACATCTCGGTGGTAGCCATTCTTCTCCATTGTTTTCCTCAGGTGTTTCTTCTCTTTTTCCAATGAATTCTCGTCACAAATAGTGAGGGCTCGGTGAAACAGCGTCCTGATTACAGAGTTCTTCTGTAGTGGATGGTGGTGTGAAGAATGCTGTAGGTACCGCTCCGTGTGAGTCTTTTTCCTGTAGACCTCGTGGCCTAGTCTTCCGTCGTTCTTTCTTTTCACAAGGACGTCCAAGAATGGTAGGCATTTTTCTTTTTCTATCTCCATCAAGAATTCATTCAGCTCTCTCTCTCCGTGCTGCCAAACGACGAAAGTATCGTCTACATATCTCAGGAAGAGTTTAGGTGTAATCCTGTAGGTACTCAGCGCCTGCTCCTCGAACTTTTCCATGTAGAGGTTGGCGATGACTGGAGAGAGAGGAGATCCCATGGCCGCACCTTTCTTTTGTTCATAAAACTTCCCATTCCAAATGAAATAGGAGTTCTTCAAACAAAATTCCACCATCTTCGAAATGTCGTCCGGCAATCCTTGTGAGATGAGTGCTCGCACAGCCTGTACAGCTTTTTCCACTGGAATGTTTGTGAAAAGGGACTCCACGTCGAAACTCACTAGGAGATCAGTATCTGCGGCCTTCGTGTCCTTGCAGATCTGTACGAAATGCGATGAGTTTTTTACGAAGGTCGATGTCGTACCCGTGAAAGGTTTTAGAAGACTCGCGAGGTGTCTTGCCAATTTGTGCGTAGCTGAGTCCACGGCACTAACAATGGGGCGGAGAGGGACGTCCGCCTTGTGAATCTTGGGGAGCCCGTACAGCCGAGGTGGTTTGGGAGCCGGTTCGATGAGTTTTTTCCTCTCTTCCACTGGGATTGATGACTGGTATAGAATGTCTTTCGTTTGTCGTTGCATCCTTGACGTAGGGTCGGACTTCAACTCTCGATAAACATCCGTGTTCAAGAGGGTGAGAATCTTACTCTGGTACTCTCTCTTATCCATCACCACGGTTGCGTTTCCTTTGTCCGCCGGAAGTATTATCAGGTTGTCATTTTCTCTCAGTTATCTGATTGCAATTCTCTCATCCTTTGTAATGTTGGTCTTGGGAGGACTTGCTTGGAGTAAGATGCGTCCCACTTCATCTCGGATCTCGTCAGCTTCTTGTATATTCAGCTTGCGGACGGCGTCTTCTACTCCTGTAATAATGTCTTCCGTGGGGATCCTTTTAGGAGCAATGGCGAAATTGAGTCCTTTGGACAGCATGGAGATCGCCGCTTTGGTTAACTCATGGCCACCCAGATTGATGACGTCTCGGTCCTTTTCAGGGCCATCCCCTTCCGGTCCTTGGTGTTGCTTGTTGTGGAGGTTATCAAATTTCTTTATCTGCCTCTCTCTTGTCCCGGAAAAGACGTTGAAAGCAGATTCCCAAGTGATTTGGTCCAATTTGGTCCAGTTATCTGATTTCAAAACGGCGCCCAGCTCCAGGTGTAAGCGGTGAAGTTCAAGGGAGCAGCGATGGAGTTCCGCTCGTGTGTGTTGGACGCGCTCTCTGAGAAGCTTTTTACTGGTCTGCCACAGAATCCTCTTCGCCTTCTCCGTACAGATATGATGTTTGACGGTGACAAATGATGGTATAGTGTCAGTGTCTCTGCATCGTTCTAGAAACGCCAGCGAGGAAAGAAGTTTGGCTTTCTTCCTCCGCTGCTTCTCGAACTTCCTAGATTTCCTGGCAATATCCTCCCCGTAGAGGCGTGTAAATTCCTTGTGTAGGCTTCCGCGGGTTGATGAGTATGAAGATACATTTCTTCCGGGTATTACACCGCGTAGGTCCATTGTTCAGGGACTGTCGTCCCTGAACAATGGACCTACGCGGTGTAATACCCGGAAGAAATGTATCTTCATACTCATCAACCCGCGGAAGCCTACACAAGGAATTATGTTTCTGTTTAGAACTTCACCCACATCAACACAATTTAACAAGCTTACGCAATACCCCTTCACTAACAAATTATGACTCATAGCAAAATAAAAAAAAGACTATGGGCATATATTCAAGAGCCAACGAGCCTATCAACAGAATCAAGAGTTGATTCGAAATTAAACAACATACTCAACCAAACAACAAAACCATTGTTTAATTATAGGAACCAAAAAGAAGCACGATTATTAAAGATAGCAAAATGAAAACCATACATATATTATTCAATCCATTTTTATTACAGGTCAAGCACAATAAAGCTTCTGGTAACTAATACAAATTCGCGAGAAAATATTATCATTAATCCAAATCACAACCGAAAGATAACGCAATACCACTATGATTTTAAATCAAACAAGGAATATGCATGTTCACAATATTCACTGGAGGTAAATATAGCGGTCTCACTGGTTGCACGAATACCTGATTAAAGACACCGATGGATAGCGGCGAAATGATAAAAAATAGAACACATTAGGTATTACACTATGTACACTGATTAATTTACACTGTACGTATTTTACACTGGTAATTATAACACACGTGAAAAGAACAGGATATCGATGAACTCAGAGAAATTGATTACCTAGGAATCAGCGCAACTTCACCGAAAGTTCGTTATTTTTAAAGCAAATCACAGACACGATAGACACTCAACGGACGTAAGACATCTTGGGGCGGTTCGTTCGGCAGCGTAGGGAAATTTCAAATGTGATGCCGGGAGCCAATGATTGGTCTTTCGGGTGACGTCAATCAATTGTGGTGGCGAGGTGGTGCCGATAATGGTTACTGTCCCCCCTCACAGCCGTGTCCTCCCCCCCTCGCCCTCAGCACCCCGTGACCATTAGTATAGAGGGCCAGCTGTTAAACCCTTGCGCACACAGACTGACATACAAATTGCGAAGACTGGCATTGCGAAGCTCTTCATGAAATCCCCACCTCGGCTTCCCGTGGGCGAACAGCTATCAGGACTTCCGTGCCCGCAGGCATACAAAAAACTTTTCCACCACTCCGCCTCCACCTTACTTTCCTTCCCTCCGTTCGTTTTCTCTTCAATTCCCTCCCCGGAATAGCCAAGCGTTTCACTCAGTGTCCGTCACTTTCGCCCGAACCCCTCATCTCCAACTCCTTCGCAGCGGAGTACGAGCCGAAAGTTTTCGGGGTGTTTGGAGTGGGATAGGCTGAGGGTAGGTACTGGAGGCCAGAGTGAACCGGACGAGATGCTTGAGGACGGAAGGGTAATAAACTCAAAGGAGAGAAAGAGAGTTTAGGTAACAGGTGGGAGGAGGAGGAAAGAGATTTAGCAAAGTCTTGGAACTAAATTCCTACTAAGGTTAAGTATAACAGCCCGAGTCTTTTCAAATTATATAACAACTAGCTGGTACCCGTCGAAATCGACGGTCAGTGAAGTGTCGCGCTAATTAAGCAAACTTTAGCAACTCTACGCTAGATGGCAGTGAAATTATTGAAGTCTTAAAAATTTGTAAGCTAAATTAGTATATTAATGGAGTAAAAAAAGAAGAGTACGTATGAAATGACGATGCAGTTACAAATTCTAGTTGAGTAATTCATTGAAGACGATATTTTGGGTCCAGCCATCGGCCACAGGACGTCCTGGTGAATCCTCGTGAGTGATCTTGTTTGCCACGGCATCCTTCGATCTAACCCTTGATAGAGCGACGTACAACATTCCATGAGAAAATACGGGTTCTGGAAAATAAACGCCAACAGTACCAAGAATTTGGCCTCGACTCTTATTCATTGTCATCGCAAACGATAATATAATCGGCAATTGAAGCCTCTTGGTGGTGAACGGGAAAGTTGAGTCACTCGGAGTGAGCAGAATTCTTGTAAGAGTATGCACAGTTCCCATGAACTCACCGCTTAAGATTTAGGCATATTCGGATGAAGAGATTTGATGATCAGTCGTGTTCCGTTAACTAAACCTTTTCTAAAATCTAAGTTTCTGATGAGCATAACAACTGCGCCAGATTTCAAACGAAGATTGTGGGGGTAAGGGGGTATCAAATCAAAGAGGGTAAAAGCAGCTCATTTCGATCGAATGTAAGAATTCAACTGTGTATCGCATGCGTTCGCTCTCATCTTCAGTTACTATAGAATCAAGACTATGGTAAGTCATTTCAGATCCAGGCAACTGTTGGATGATTTTATTGTTGATTTCCAAGCATAGTTCTTTGGACATAGTATCGTTTTGCTTTTCAAATGTTGCTCTGACAGATTCGCAATATCTGGCCCGTAAATACATTCAATTAAATCTCCATGGCAAAGCATTTCACTTGAAATTTGAATGAAATCGGTGTCCGAAGCATTTTCTGAGCCTGAGCCAACGTCAAGGAGGAAGCGGTTGAATTCTACCTCACCTGGATTTGTTCGAATGATTTCTGTCCAGGTGAACTTCTTGAATGAATCCCAAAGAGTGTAGGAGATCAAGCAATTTTCAATGATAGTAGCTCTAGCAGCATGTGGAACAACTGGTAAAATGTTTTAGAAATCTCCTCCAAGTATCAAGACTTTGCCGACATATCGTTATTTTGAATGTCTCCGAGTAATCTGTCAAATCAGTATAACGCATTGGATGGAATCATTGATCCTCATCAAGTATACAGACCTTTGTCTCGCGTAGTTCATGTGTGTCACAGAGATCTGTAGTTTTCTGTGGATAGGAAGACATGAAGCTAGTAGTTAGGGTGACATGTATTGGGTGGGCAGTATGCGCCGCACGCGACAGATCCAAGATTAGTGATTGAAGTTGATATTTTGAGGAAGTCCTTAAAAGTCCACGGGCATGGGTGTTTAGGGACTCTCCAAAATAAACATCTGCAGGCTTTGTCCATGTGAGATGATTATATGCCATGTCAGGTGATAGTACGACAATCGATGATCTAGATAATTAAAGTATGTAATTGACGATAACCCATCAGAAGAATGCACATAACACTATATTAAAAAGAAGCTTCACTTTCACAAGTGACTTTAGTTTCTAACGTATTTTTTGGAATTAACTCGTTAGGTGCCATGGACCAAAAAAAATATTTGACGGAAAATAGGTGCTACCTTAATCATTTGATAGTTTTTCAACTTCTGATTAGACAGCAAAGGAACATTTTGGTCCCGGAAATTTTGCGTTTTTGTAATTTTTTAAATTTGTTTTTTATTATTTTTAATCGTTTTTTTGGCAAAATTTATTTTGTGATTCACATATTTTCATCATTCCAAAGTACATACGTTGAAGCATCATCCTCTTGCCTCGGTAATTTCTCTTCAGCTTGTGAATACGTAAACCTCGAGGCTTGCGAACCCAAATGAAAGCACCGATTATTGCACTGCAAAATATTAGGTTCAAAATTATTTAAAGTGTTTAAATATCTCATTCAGACTATTAAAACAGTGATGAGTTTGCTTTCGTTGATAAAAATTGACATCTCTCTAAGGAAAGAGAAATAATACTCAGCTATCACAGTATGTAAATGAAATATATTTTTACTCACCTTGCAGCCATAGCGAAATTTTTAACCCTTTTTTCAAACGTTTTTATCATGACAAAGAGGTTTTAGCTCGAGAATGAACGAGGGCCACAAAGAAAAATGCGAGGATAGTGTAAGCAGCCAAATGGCAAATTGCCAAGGTAAAAAGGCTACCTAATGGGCATCTTTTTGGGTGAAACCTAATGCGAGAAAAAGGAGACGAATGGTCATACCATATTTCTGCAATGTATATTCCCCGTATCCGGTTCCCTTTTCTCAAAGGTTGCATCATGATGGAAAAATTGCTACTTTAATTCTCTCTTTAAGGCCACTAAGATTGGGGTGAGCAGAAAACGCAGAAGCATTGGAAACTGCGGTGGATTGGCGTAATCAGTTTACGACGCATGAAGAGTTGGAAAGTTGGGATGGATATTTTTCTCCCTGAATGCGTGCCATTGAAAACGAACGAAATGGACATTTCCTTGAAAAATGTGGAAAGTTGATATAATCGACCCATTATGCAACATTAAGAACGCTTTTATGCTCATAAATCACTGCATTCTCATATACAATCTTTTATACCGCAATTGCCCAGCTTTCGATGATTACCGGCGTAGGGCGTAACTTCAACGCGAGAAATAAGTTTCTGGCTTCATCACATTTTTGCTGACAAGAACTGGAACTTGTAAACACATAAAAAACGTAACTCCAAAGTTAAAGGTAAAACTATTCACGGTGGCCATTGACACCTCAGGATTGGAAGACATTTTTTCATCTTTCAACATTCCGGCCACAACCTAGTTGATTTGGGTGTCACGTAATTTCTATAATTTAATTTTCACTCAACATCGTGGGCACGAGACAAAAGCATAAAGCTTCGTTCATACTTCATGCGATAGGTTCTACCTCTGGCCCTGATGGAACTAAATATGTCAACGGTGATCACTCCTCAACTAAAAATGTGCCACTGCAATTTAAAAATTCATATTAAGTGATTATAAGCTCAAAAACCCAGCTAAGCTTGCTTATTACGATCTCCTTTAAAAGATTTACTAAAACTAAAGGTAGATAGCAAGTATACAGTGGGTACATGTCATATCTGGAAACCTATACCACATTATTTACTATTCTTGCTTGATCAAAGGTTTATCCTGAGATGTCTTTTTAATACGTAAACGAATGTTTTAAATTCTTTTAACGTGAAAATGAGAGGCGAGAGCTAATCCTGATACAACCGAGAGCATACCTGGAATATAAGGAAAGAGGCATTACCATTGTGCAAATAAATCCACCACGTGCTACGAAACATAAACATCACTGTAAGAAACAGAGAAGTTCAATGAAAACTAAAAAGAATTGGATTTTGTTTTGAAGTATTATTCGTGATTTACACCAATTTCTGGACAGATTTGCAGTTTTCTTACACACTAGTATTGCCTTGTAGTACGCTTAGGTTCTTCTTTTAATATTTCTTTCAAAACCTGCCTGTGTGGTAACTTTCCTTTTCTATTAAAGTTGTTGATACTCTATATATTAAGGGAACCATTTTCCTTATTAAGACCTACAATAGAGCTGGAGTAGCGACTCTCTACACTCAGAATCACATGATAGACCTTTTTGATGTTCAGCAGTTCTTTGTTGTTCTCATTTGTATACTGAAGAGACTCCTCGTTTGATAATCTGATAAGTACACACTCACTGTGCACTTCGTGGTGGCACATAGTGCAGGCTAAATGTTAGAGCAGGTGTATTTCGAGGGTGGATTAAATAATGTTAGGTCAATTCGATTACGACGTTTGTCATAGAGATAAATATTTGCTCCTCTGTTTTTAAGAAGGGGCGAGCATCCATCAGAATCAGGAAAAAATTTCTAATCTAGCTTTGTGTCTCGAATTACAATCAAGCTGCCGAGGGAGCTTAAGTACAAAAGTAGGCTTCAACGAGCTTCATAACAAAAGCAAACCATGAAACATAGATCTGGGAGGAAAGAAGAAGAAAAAGAATCTCTACTGAGTAAACTCTTGATGGTGCGTTTAACTTATTTACGCACGTCCATGACTCTGCCAGCCAATGTCGAGCGCCGACTCCATTAGGAGAGAATCTTGCGAAGTCTCTCTCCCTCTAAGACTTCTTTCAATTCATTTAGCGCACTTTTCCACCCCCACATCTTTTCCTATTCACATCCGATAGAATGTCCGTCTCTTCGGTTTTCATCCGGCACTTTCCTCGGGAGGCCTCGAATCGAAGCTCCCGCGCCACCTCTCCACCCCGCGCGATCATTACTCCACCATTACTTCACCTCTACATTACTTTCCACTCACTCTTCCTACTACCTCACCTCACCAAAAACACTATTCCCATCACCGTCACTTCTTAATGACCATCAATCGCACGACCTTTAGAAGGCAGAGACCTCCCTGGAAGAAAGCATACTTTAGTTCTATGCATCATCCTAAGCAAAGCAACCATTCCCTTATTATTCCTTGAAAAGTTTGTCTCCCAGCTTCCAACCAAATTCCACGTTAACCCATTATTAAATTTGTAGGAAATCCTCCCGATTAGGATTCCCTAATTTTTGATATTTTGGAACCCTTGAAAATTAACGTTGGATGATCGCCTTTCCCGAGAATACTCGATAATTTATGAATTATTTTTGTATTCAATCAGTCGTCAGTTAAAGAAACAGCTACTAGAACAGTAGCTGTTTATTCTCAACTATGTGTTGGCACGTGATCAGAGGGTGCATTTTTTTAAGGGTGAGGACTCTCCTAAATAAAATCAAAATGAAGTATGACGTGTAAATAGTTTTTGGATAGAGGTCATGCAGAGTCTCATGATTAAATTCGTGTACATAATCATATACAAGATCACTTCGGCTCTAATTAATAGTATATTTTGACTTTATGTCTGTTTTTCTGTATTTCTTTAAAATATTATTATTATTGGGTTAAGGGATGTCTTTTTGATTCAATTTCAATTTGTTTATCTGGATTTAGAAAACGCGATGACGAAAAACATCTCTAATTCCTTAAGTAAGCGGCTCCTGCAAAATATGATTCCTTATGAGTCAACAAGACTCCAGTGCCTAGGTAACGCCTCTTTTAATTAATGTCTCTGGTCCTTCTGGTTCTTATAAAGTTTATTTACATCCCGAGTTAGTTTTAAAATATACAATGTAGCTAAAATATACAACTAAAATTTAGTTTGTCAGACGGGAGGGGAAAACAACTCTGCAATAATTCTGCTTGTCCTTAGAGGTCAAATTATATATATCCGCCGTAATTAGCCACTTAATTTGCTAAGGATGTAGTTACCAAGTGTATGGAATATATAATATTATACATGATCCAAAATTCAAGACTGCGGTTCGAGAATTCTTATCGTCTCACATTTATAGTGTTTTGCTCACAAACAAGAATGAATTTAGAGACAAGGAGGAGCTGAGGACCTATGTTAAAGTTAAATAGCTGGGAGTGAGGGAAAGAGAGTAGAAAAAGACGCGCATGTACACAAATTCCAGATATCATTATTCGAGGCAAAGTAAATGAAAGCGCATGGAAGATGAAGACATTAGCTGGGAAAGCCAAGTTGAAATCCTTCATAAGCTTTTACCATTAGAACCCAATTAATGATATTTAGCCTCGGATAACCATCTCTTAGCATTTAAGATGAGTTAGAGAAATGATGAAGTTAGATAGAAATGTATCCAGTTCACAGTTTTAATGTGGGATATACACGGGGGGTTATTTTGTAATCTCACCTTTTTAGTGACTCTTAGTGGAAAGGCGGGAGATCCGTTTCCCTCTCTTAATGATCGGCTCACGAACGGTTCGTGAATTGTCGAAGCTTCAATTACCTTATATCAAATAAAAGATGCCGAGACTAGCGAACACCCAGATTGCTCAACATCTTACGGAAGATATCTTACACTGTACATACCACGAAAATCTAAATACAGTCAAAACTTCAAGCGACATGTAAGCGATCACTCAATATTTAAAAAAACATTATGTGCATCTAATTAGTGTTCGATTCACAAGCACGGGAAATATCTACCAAGAACGTAGATTTTAAGGCAATATTTGTTAAAATTATGAAATTTTGGTATAAATAGCTGAATTCCATCCTCCGCACACTGGCGGATAGGCACACAAAAACAGAGGCATCAGCAACATTGGGAAATATTGATACGAAATATATACACAGATAATTCAAGCTAATAATAACATAAGCATTTCAAACAAAGCATACATTCAAGTGCCCAATATATTGGAGTTGAAAATGCTGAAGTTCTTCACGTTTAGCAAATTACAACAATACGATTTAAAATCGTTTGTATCTTTCGCGCCCTTGTTTATTTTCCAACTCAAGCTTCAAGTGGAAACGATGGTGGCTCCATGTCACGTTCTTTATGACAGGTTAGATGGAAATAATGGCAGGCGGAGATAATGAAACGGATCAAGAGTCGAAAGATACGGATCAGAGCGGATGAATCGTCTAAAAGACCAGCACATGACCGGCAGTTCACCGCTTGAGATCCGAAGATGGTCACTCCGCCTGGGTGGCGGAGTTGAACTACGAAAAAGTGACATTTTATGACGTATTCTCACTAAAGTGAGATTACAAAATAACCCCCCAGGTATCTCTTGTTTCCCTTACTTCAAAATGTAGCGATGGAACATTTTTATGAAGTTGATCAAATAAAATTGCGAAAAAAACTCAGCTACATGACATTACGTTAAGCCACAATATTTTAGCCGTCCTTTTCCATGCTCTACGAATTTTATTTTGCCCTGATACTCTTTGAAATCAACTTCGGTCTCAAATGCAGGATGCACAGTGGTTGACCAACATAAATCGTGACATTAGGATTCAAATAGAAAGCTGAGATCGCAGTTAACATGTGGCTCTTCTGAATTCCAAAAAAAACTCCCCTTATGCTCTCAGTGAAGCACAGAGACGGCACGCGGACACGAGCCATCGAAGCAAGGCCCTTTTGCTTCCCCTTATACTCTCAAGGGTCGCTGCGTTCTCGCGGGTGATTTAAGATACCTCGATGCAGAATCAGCGAGTCGGAACAGTCTACGGGGGGACGTCAAAAGTATCTTTTCCAAAATGACCTCTCCGATTTAACTATCTTCTACTTGTTTACTCTTCCGCGATAGAGTTGCCAAAGGACTGAGCGGGGAGGCTTCTGCGAGTGCCTCCCATTGGGGCCAGCCGTGGGGCAGGGAGAGAAGACGGGAGTCATGTAGGGCCATATCAGAGGGCTGACAGGTTGGTGACCTAGATCAGGGTCAAGGATTAGGGTTCATGAGACTTGCTGGGAAGGATGGAGTTAGGAGTGGAAAGGCACAACGTCGTCATTGCTAGAGAATGGAGGGCATAAGGGTCCGGGCGGTGGTAACGATGCAACCTGGCCGAGCTGAACAAGTCGAGCAGAGAAAGAGCTGGAGGTCTGATGGTGGAGGAGGTAGGTATGGAAAGGGAAAGGAGATGACACTGAGAGAGACACTGGAAAAGTGGGAGGATATGAGCTGAGGATCCTTTGCACACAAGAATTTGAGCCTCTCTCCCTTCCATTCCCATTCTTCCTCATCATTCCTTTGCTTCTCCTCTTTTGCTCACTGCCCACAACGGAAATCTCTTATGTGCAGGTGCGAGTGACTCCGTTAAGATAATGCCGTGGCTAGTCCCGGTATCCACAACATTCGTCAAAAGAGCGGGCACCACATTGTATTCCATGTTCTATGCTATCTTCGAGGTTAAATTGCTACCGCGAGTGGAGCTAAGCGTGCGCTTCGGACTGTGTACGTGACATAATAAGTTCGGCAGTCCTGAACAACTTGCTTCTCAAAAGGCCACAAAAAACTGCAGTGGAAAAGAAAATTTCGACAGCTAAACTGGTTAAGGCACTCGGTGTGATATCGATGGATCCGGGTTCTAGTCCCGGACAAGGCGAATGATATTTCCTCTGTAGAATATCGCACTTATGTCATCAAATGTTCGTGCACTATGAAGCAATGAATTAAAAGAAAGAAATTTCCCGAAGAAAGAAACCTGAGTAAGACATTATTCATGTACACATTTGTATGGTGATGAATCAGCACAGGAATAGGGTGCAATTTCAAAGAATAAAAGAAATGTTAAGGGTTGACAAACTTATAAGCGGAAGACCAAAAGTGGAGGATAACTAAATTAGTAAAGATCACGAAAAATACACTACACAAAATATATATTTGAACTTAGGTGGGCTGAATGAATGTCCCATCGATAAGTAGGGAAAGAACCCTCTGTTCAGGTCCTTCTATGGTGCCACGAATTAATTCGCCGTCACCTTTCTCATTCTCAGCCAGTCCCCATTTTCTCTTTACCTGGGAAACAAAACCAAAATTATCAACAGCCGCAGAAATTGTTTTCACAATGTTGACGAGGAAAAGGAGAGTGTAAGTGATATCTCAGGTTTCCTTTTTCTCCTCTATTTCAGCGAGGGGTCCATGTGCAAAAGAGGATATATGGCGCGATGGCCATTCCACTTCCTACTGGCCAGACACGACCCCTAACCACGTCTTAAGAGGCTGTCCCTATATCCTCCCACCCCACCACAGCCATTGTCCTCTTCTTCTCCATAATATTATTCCCTTGGAGGGTCCTCATACTTGGAGTGGCCTCATACTTCTCCACTAGCACACAATACACTCAACACAATAAAATATTTGAATTGTGGTTTTGGAGAACGATAACGCGCAGGGCTCTCTGGCTAACGTGGATGTATTAATAACAGGGAAGACACAACTTTGACAACCGAGCGGTATTTGGGTGAACTTGTGACTATCAGGATCTCCTTCATTCCCTCAAAACACAGCCCTCTTCCACACTCCCGGGGTCCACAGGGTTGAATAATGGTGGTCTGAAGAGCATGACTGCTGTGATTCACATTATGTGGAAAATTGGTCTTGGAAATGTCGATTCTCTCTGTGGGTAAATGTTAAGACCAAAAAAACATAAAAAAGCGTATCAAATAAATCCTTGGAAACCATTGTAAATTAGGATAATGTTGTTCAAAATATATTAATATATTTCCTGGTGACCCCCCACCATACCAAATTCACTGCAATTTTTCCATAATTACGTAACTTGAAGTATATTATTCGATAGTGATAAAAATAATTGATTTACCACTTTGTATAAATAGCTGCTTGCTATATTGATGGCTGAAATTTCAACAATACTTGTCCTCACACATATCCAGGAACATAATTAATTTTAAAAGCACAAAAAGATTTCTCTTCAACCAATTTACGTTATGGATGATATTTAGTGTTATGGTTTTGAGGCTACCAATGAGAGAAAATTCATGCAGTCAAATAAAGTTAGTTTTATATATTAATCAAGCAGTGATATGGAAGAGGAAAACCTTTTAATCTTTGGGCGCAGGAAATAAGCTTGTTCTTCTAAATGCATTCCAAATAAAACATTATGAGTAAATTGAAAATGTGAACAGCTTTATCCTTAAAACCCATTCAAATGAATCATGATCCATTCCGTTATAATTGAAAGAATCGATTATATCTTCCTTTTCTCTAATTTCATCGTTTATTTAGCCAAGGATGGCTAACCTTTCGAGAAAAGGTCAAAAAAGAGATTCGATGGATTCTGGAGCAGCGCAGCATCGCCTGACCTCCTTGTAAAAACAATTCCACTGCTTTTTAGCGTGACACGGATGAGATATTAACGATTTCATTGACCTATTTTATTTGTGATCTAATGGCGAAAGGCTCATAATGCGCAGAGACGGGCAGGAAAATCTTATTAGCTACTATAATGTATATTTCCGCGGTGATCCTGGGGAGGAGTAAACATGTGCGAAAACGTGTTGGAATGAAGCAAAGAGATGGGTTAGGGTAAATAGAAGGGAAAGAAAAAGTATTAGGCATGGCGTGTGCAATACGGATATCGGGGAATCTACATGGATTTCTATTTTATATATCCAATTTTAAGTGAATTCACTTCACACTCTAAGGCGTCCATACTCATGACGTTGCTTTTGGATTATTGATTCATTGGCAGATGGACAGTTTACTTGATTGGTTGGATGCGATGGCATATTAATACCAATGTTCTTCCATTTAAAATAGTGCACTTTAAACGTAAATTTTCGGTACTTCCAGCAAATAACCACCAGGCTGTAAAAGTTATAGTGCACTGATTATGGTATAATGTGTACAAGGGCACATAAAAAGCCCCATTAAATTCAAAATTCAAGATAGCGCAGCGTTCATAATTTTGTTTCGATCTTTTGAGCTCTTGGCCAATATAGTTAGAAATGGCACATGTCCAGACGTTAGGGAAGAAAAATGCCAAAAAACGAGAGACTAGCTCGATGTATATGAAGCGGGTTGGCATCAGCGAAAACCATCGCAAAGACTACAAAGACCTCTTGCTGCTATATCGTAAACGGTCAGGAGGCGGGAAGGATAGGGGCAGAGATAGAAGCTGGTGCTGGACCTAAGTGCTTCGAAGCCAGAATTTTCTTGATATTCTTCGCTTCAGTTCTTCTATAAGGAATATTCCTGGGACCGATAAAAGAGTTTGGGGTTGGAGAATACCGTAGAGGCTATCAATCAATTTCGAGCGAAAAGAAAAGGGCGATTTTATTTTGGAGCAAACCTTTCAAAAGTTTTAAATGAGGCGCGTCATTGCGGGTAATCGTTAAATGGCCTTTCGAAATGTATATGAGTGTGCATATGTATTTATTGTTGTTATCCTTCTATTTTCTCTGTATTTGCAAATGTGGAAATAAACACTTTTTGAATTGAATTGAATCCACAATTCCCACACTACCCTCCCTATTCCCCAAAGTCAAAATGGAGAAGTGGGAGGTATGTCGTATGTATTTGGACTCGGGCTCTCCTTAGGTCGATTTTTTTCTCTCGCCGATACACTCCAAATCGATTTATCAAGTATGGGACAGATTGAAAGAGCGGTGGGCAAGAAATAAAAACGTCCTTTCCACCAGATGCAGATGGTTGAAAAAGGTGAACTTCTGTGAAAGACAAAAGAGTGCATGATCTTTGAAAGATTCTGGGTCCGAGGAGTAAGGAATCGTTCGTCATTTACATTGGAAGGAATAATACCTAACACCCGGCAACAAGACGATTAAGCCAATTAAGAGGGAAACTGGTCTGACATGGTGACAACAAATTACGATACATTCATTTAAAAGAGATAAAGCTTTGTTGTGAAACGACCTGTGGATGCAGTAATAATTTTCTATTCAATGTGAATAACTAGATAATAATTACTTTTAAAAGGTCTGTTGCATGATTGCAGACCGGTAGCTGTTAATTCAGCTTACGGTAATTCGCATACATTCCTGTCAAAATTTGAATAATCGCAGATCCTCGAGCCCGTTATTAAAATATTAAAACTTAACTCATTCCAATAAAATGATTGAAATTCAAACCGTTTCTCGGCCACCAAGCCTTCGAGCCATCAAGGACAATATTATTGTGCACGAAATAGCTTTCGCACGTGATGATCCTAAGAGACCCAATCAATTTGTATACCAGAAGTACTCTGATTTTTGCAGGCATACGTTTCCATGGTGTGGCGCCCTAAAACATGTCAAGTTCAGGTAGAAGCCAAATCCCCTCTCTTCATTGCTGGAGATAATTTTGACGGTAGTTGTTTGGCAACACACTACAAAAACACCATTTCCCTTACCTTAACTTTTCTTTAATAGCTAATAAATATATTATATGTACTGCTAAATCACATTCGCTTTTTTTGGCAGTCCCTTGCACATACAAATGTACGAAATTGGACAAAAGAATGGAAGTAACAAACAATTGGCAATAAGGGCTTTATTTAGTTTCTGACGAAGGTTTTCGCGACGTTCAGTTTTTCAGTCAGGCAGGTTTCCGGGATTCATCCGCGTTGTCATTTTTGTGGCGACGTTTCACCTACTATAATGTAGGCGTAGGCATCCTCGGTGTACGAAGTCCTATGCAGCTGTGGGAAATCCTACGTTGGCCAAACCAAGAGGGCCATACAATGTAGGCTGAAAGAAAGAACATGCACGGGCACTCAAGAACAAGCAGGAAGAAAAATCAGCCATGGCTCAACAGGTCTTGGCGGAGCCAGGTCACACCATCAACTTCGAAAAACCAAACATCCTGGCCAAAGACAAGAAGTATTTCTTAAGAATTATCAGAGAAGTTGTGAAAATAATCAAGAGGCCACACAACATGAATAGTGAAGATGGATACACCCTTTCCAACACTTGGAAACGTGTATTCCATGGCCCCAAAAAGGACCCTTCCCACTTCCCGCGTTTTGCGGATGTGAGCCAGGGACCAATCATTTGAAGAACTGACGGTAAGACTCAGACCCCCCCGACCCACCAACATAAATACCTGCCCTTTCGAAGCATTGTCCACTTCAGCCTGGCCTGAGGACGCCTACAGCACAGTAGGTGAAACGTCGCCACCAAAAGGACATCGCGGACGAATCCCGGAAACCTGCCTGACTTCAAGGGCTTTATTTGATATTTTTATGTATGTCGTTAGTAGTGGTAGTGAGCGAAAACTAGAGAAAGGCTTTAGTTTCTACGAATTGCATGCAAAAATAGAAGAATACGCCAGATGAATAAATGTAGTGATAGAGAAGAAAAAAATCTCAAGAGAGGAATAGGCAGTCAAGTAGTTCATTTAGGAAAGTGAATAAAAAATAGATTAAATTTAAAAACAACGAAAGTAAATACCGCTCAACATGGCAGGCGGTTTCTGAGATGATAGGACAAACTCTTATTAGATAGGGCAAATACCGGGTTGAGCAAATTACTGAACAAAGTTGTGATATTATAATTCTTGGGTAATGGTCAATAAATGATGGGGAAAGGATATGAAGTGAAACTCACTGAAAAGCTAACATTCAAGGGAGTTTGTGAAAATACTATATGGTCATAGGTGGTTGATGAGTGGTATTAATCTCTCCCACTGAGAGAGCGACACGGTATATGACTATCAACTATCCCCTTTCAACAACTAACGAGTCCCAACACATTCCCAAAATCCCCCCTTCTGCGACACTCACCTCCAGGCCCACTCCTAATACACTGACATGGAATCGCGAAATCATCAGTGGAAGATGAAAGGTATCTCGATCCTTTATTTGTGGAAAGTAGACGTGAGCTGGTTGGGGATCTTCGAAGAGGTAAAGGCGACCGCTACGTAAGTTTTTATTGCCAAGATAGGCCGCGAGATAGCTCCTACAAAAAAGGCGCACTACATTTTTCTTTCTTCTGGTGCCAAATGCAGCCTTGAGTTTTCCTAGGATATCGGCTGGGTTCAGTGACCTATGATTTAGTTTCCTGGATGGGTCCATGTTGAGTATAACCAATATTAACGGATTAAAGGGGTTAAATGCTTAAAAGTAGGGGGAAATTTGTGTTTGGGCTATTAAAAGCGCAATTGCGACGATCTTTTTTACATCTTGTGAGAGACGTTTATTATAATAATAAGGAAGTCTTCCTACTAAGACATTTGTTAGAAGAAGCAGTCTCTTTTCGAAGCTTGATCACCATCGTCGGGTCATAATTTTCGTACCCACAATATTTTCTCCTTAGAAAGCAGGTGAAATATCTCCGGGAAAATAATATGCTTACATTATGAGAAATGTTTTATTTGTTCCAACAATAGTTAATATTAGTAATGGGTTCAAACACATTCATAATTTTCCCCATGTACACGCTTTTAGCCCAAAAAAACTAGAAATCTTTTCTCCTATCGAGACCATGTATTACATACAGTCTTATCTATCGATGATGTAAATAAGCCTTCATGTGAAGAAGTTCCTCATCACCATGGCATTTTTCTAAAATCATAGTTTTTCGCAAGAACCTTAGTTTTTCGTGGCCGTGCGCGAGAATAAAAACTGCGCTTGGATTGGTTCTTATGCCATTCGAAATATTGACGTTTAATTGCCACGAGACACGAGGGGTGAGCGGAAGGAGGATTGCATAAGTGGCATGGTGTTGGCAATTTAAACACGTGCCATGCCTAGACAAGATACGCATACGAGGTAACTTCACGTCGTCGTCTTAACCGTCTCATCTGTTGAGAAAGAAGGAGAGATAAATGCAGTCGGATGGAGTCGGATGTAGAAGTGGTTAATGAGAAGAACTCACCATGACAACCACCAGAGTGACATGTAAACGAGGGATGGATGCCTATTTCTTCCTGTGAGGTACTTGGGCGGGAGGGAGAGGGTAGGAGGCGGAGGAAGTACAAGAGGGAGGGCAGAGAAGGCCCGAGAGGCACGAGGAAGAAATACAAGGCAATAAATCCGTCAGTCATCCGCCGCGTCTGACAGGTTAGCGAGTGTAAGTGATTTCCAAGCTGAAAGTCAGTCCTGCTGGTGGAGGGGGATTTGTTATCTGAAGAATGGGTCGAATCCGGGCAAGCGGACTCATGTTTAGTCCACGTGGCGGTGGGGGGAGGAGTTAAATGTGGGCAAACATTAAGTCAAACCTGGGGATTATAGAAAAACAGAGATGTGGTGAGGATAGAGAAAGATTATAACAGAGGTGTGGCCCTGTAAAACTGGGCCTTTTCGGAAGAGCTGAATGTGCTAGTCCGCTAGTGTTCCAGAGAATTTCGCGGAAATTATCTCGTCTTATATATGCGTAAGCACATACAAGCACCATGGTTTCGGAGACATTACGGCACTACCGTGGACTAAGTGGACCTAGTCTCTGGTATCCTCCGAACCATATTTGGGAGGGCAGCAAAAAATTTGGAGAAAAACAAGATACCCGAATTAGGGAGGCATAAAGAAAGAAATCATCGATGAACTTTTTGTTCCTGCGAAAGAAATCGTGTGTGGAATAATCATTGACATCTACAGCAGGGAAAAGCGGATGGAGGAAGATTCAGGGAAAGGTGTAATGATTGAAGTACCAAAGATAATAAAGTTTAATAAACTCGGAGTTTACTGTGGTATGCGTCCAAAATATCTACACAAATGACCAGCCAAAGGGGAAAGGGAAAATTGAATCAGAAACCTCTACAAAAAATAGATAGGCCAGCTAAAACGGCATATGAAGCAGAAGAGTCACTAGGACATGACGGACTTAGCAGGGACCGAGTAGAATGGAGAGCTGCAGTCAAACTATATAAGGATTGAATGACCAATCATGACGGCACTATTTACTGTAGCATTAAGCCACGGGCATGGCTGTCTAACTGTAGGAAAAACATAAAATTGTAAAGTATATAAAGCCCAAATTTTGTTGAAGGTATGGAGCATCTTTATCGATGTTGAGAAAAATAAAAATCAGACTTCTTTTATCATCTTTATGAGAATAAATTGCCTGCCGTTATAAAAAATAGCAACAACTATACTTTTCTTTTTTCTAACTTTCGCCGTTTCAAGAAATATTTTGCCTGAAGACTGGGTTTCAGTTTTTCGGATAAAATATTTGCATAAACTCATCAACAGAGGCAACTAAAAACGTTCGAACAGACAATAACAAGAAGTTCTGAATATATTGTTTCATCAATTATTTGCTCCTTCTCAAGGATCAATCAATCATGGAAAACTGTTTTCAAATTTCTTCTGAATTGTTTTTACAATATATGGTTGAAGCCAATGATCATAAATAACATGCTACATGGTTATTCTTGGTCTTGGCTACTTCTTCAATCTCTTTCCAACTGACATCACAATTATAGATCACTTCGCGCTTTTTTTTGTTCTTAGGGTAAGTAAAATAATAAAATAGAGAGGTTCTCTCCTTTGTCCCAATTATATTTTCCGAGCAAAAAAAAGCATTACTTGGAACTTTTTTTGGACGATATATACTCTCATCACGTATAAAAGAAATCTGCTCAAATTAAAAGTTTACCTAAATACAAACTTGTAGTGTTTACGAGCCCATATGTGGAATTTCGGGTCGAGGTTCATACAGGCTACATTTCGTACTCTGCAAAAATGAATATTAATTGACAGATAGCAATCCATTTAACCCCGAGGGTAATGAAAACATACGCCAAAGTAGATGTTCATAACTATTAAGGAAATAATTTAGAATGTCCTTAAATATTGATAAGCTACAACAATTTGATGACAGTTTCTTTACTTGATTGATTGGAAGGTAAAAATAGGCCAAAATAATTTTTATTTGCTTAGATTTCATGTAATTTTTCTATCAGCCGATATGTAGCCTTTTCTCGTTGACAGAAGATTAATGGTCATATTTATTTCATTACAGAAGGCAAAGGATCTTCCGCAGAATCATTTTTACGAAAGAATATCGAATGCTCACGTCTAATTTTAAGGATATAGTTTCAAACCTTGATATAGACCTTGTGTTGTAGTTCATAGACCTTGATAATGGCAATGTTTGCTGAAACCTAGGTCGGTTGAATAAAAATTGGTGTGGAAATATTTACAAAGTGTTCTCTGTTACAATGCAATCTTCAATTTTGTATTGAAGAAAAAAGCCAAAACCTAAGGAAGTAGATCCAAGATGTCAAACGCCGTACCCTTTCGAGGAAGTCACTGTCAAAAGATCTTAAACTAGAATACTGGTTTTCTTTTAAGAATATCTTCCATGCTGCCATTTACTAATGTACACATATGACCATAATCATCTATAACTTTCTCGGTCCATTCTTCCTCTCACTCCATTCATTCCTATATCATCAATCTGTTTTTCTATATGACTCTCATTCATACCTTCTATATCGCCTAGCCAACGAAGCACACACATTTTTTATACATGTGCTTCACACACTACATAATACTTTATTTTCTGCTTTCGAACGTCTCTTTGTTTCCTCATCTTTTCCCTCTTTCACAAACATTGGCCAAAGCGCACATATTATTCAGTTATTTCACCATAAACTCTCATTATACAGTTCTTCATCGATTCTTCTCGTCAAAAACTAATAATTTGATCTTAGCCACATTTTACCTCTTTACCATTCTCTTTTTTGCCACACCGAAGCTATTTAGAAGCCCGTGAAATTTCTTTGGGCTATCAGACAGACACACAGCGTTATTAGCGTAGAATGAAAGTTTTTAAATTTGGACCTCCAGTCATATCACCGGAAAAATCACTGCATTTATCTTCTACTTATTTATCTTTAAAACATTGAACAGCCACGGAAAAATGTCACATGCAAATAGAGAGAGTTCTCGATCATTCCATTTGCATATGATATAGACGTAGCTAATAATGGCAATATGTTCGTTAAAATCGCGAATGCTAGTCAATAAATGATCATGAAATTTATCGGTTATTCTTCTTGGTATTTGAGAGAGAGAAACAAATAAATGAGGTAACGAAATCGAATCCTTCGCATAATCAGAAAAACAACAGAGAAGCGAGGTGATTGCTTTTTCACCTTGATGGAAAAGGGAGGGGTACCGTTTCAATTGTTAGAGACGATGGGAGAGGCGGGGCATGTACGTGACTGTAACTATGTGCCACTACGGCACGACTTTATTTGGTGCACAAGGCCTCCACTATGTTGCTGTGCCTTAGCTGACCCAGCAGCTCCATCTCCCTCAAAATCTTGGCCGCGGCCCTCCGACAGCACGGTGACATAGAGCCTCCAACCCTCTGACACTCTCGGATATCGTGCCCGTTGAGGTTCGTAGTATTGATAATAATGACCCTTAATTCTGAGCTACAGTTAGCTCATAAATATATGACAACACACGCAACCATGCCCTGGGAGGTGAAAAATCCCGCCCAAGTGGGACTCGAACCCGCGACCTTTGGGTTAGCACGCGAGGACGTTACGCCACCGCCACCGAGGCCGGCCGGTATTGATGGGAAGATAATGGCTCTATAGACGACCTTTGTCCACCCACCGGCCACAAACTCGAAGTCGGAAGCGGAGTGCGCGGTAGAGCACTCGTAAAACCTGCCCGCACCCTCTGAAACGCTCCATTTCGCACGCATTGAACCGCTCCCGTTGCACGCCCCGTATCCTTGTTTGTTGAGCATCTCCTCTCCAGAGAACCTCTGTTTCTGCCATTTGCAGGTCGCCCTTCTCGATGGCCAGCCAAAGGGCCAAGGAGGACGCAGTTTCTTTTTTTTTTAGTTTTCCGGCGATTCTGGTGATCCGTATGCTCCTGACATCCCGATAAGCAATTGGCTTGTCTTCAGGTTTCTCAGGGGCCAAACCACCAGAACTTGACAAACACCCATGCCCTGGGAAAGCGAAAAACCGACCCAGGCGGGACTCGAACCCGCGACCCTCGGATTAGCAGACGAGGACTTTACCCCGCCGCCATCGGGGCCGGCAAGGTTCTCCTATGCCTCCCAATAGCACTCGTCTGCGCCTTTTTATTGACTGAGGAGAGCTGAGTCTGCGTTGAAGACGAGGATAGGGGGAGGGGGACGCTTGCGCAGAAGGGAGAATGGCGTCTGAATAGGAAGTTTTACAATCGTATGGCAGTAAGAGGGGTTTTTGGGGATGGGTAATAGAGAAAGCGTCTGGCAGCGTGCTGGGATCCCCCTTGCCACGTGGCGTAGTAAAGAAGGATGGAGGGAAAACTCCGCTTCGCGCCTCTGACTTTTCCGTCTTTTCTTCCTTGCATTATCTCGTTTGTTTTCGTGTTTGTGTTGCCACCAACCGTGGCGAGGTGTGTCCAAAGCGTGTTGAGGTCCATAAAACTGTGTTTGAGTATTCAATCGACTGTTTAATGTATTTATTAGTATTGAAATATATTATACTGAAATATTCAATGTGTATGATGCATACGAATGCATTTGAAGCAGTATACATAAGCCGATTATGACCCCATCATCTAGATTATTGTTTACAGTGGGGCTATAACATTCAGCCATTAGGGTGAGGCATGGTCCCTCCTGTGAACCTTATGCTAATTCTTGAGTATGCGGCAGAGATATGTTTATGGGTCGGTAAACGTTTTGCATATCCTGGTCATTTACGGTAATTTTGACGAAAAAGATGTAGACAATCTACCGTAGTCATGGATTTTGCTTCCAGTTTCATTTTGACCGCCACAGTTAGCATCCTTGAACTGAAGAATATCAGTATTTTCGTGGGTGGGAATTTCGGTGATCACCAATTTATCAATGATTGAAGAAATCCACTTTAAACAAAATAAAATTGAAATTGATAAAAAATGAGGCCCTAAATTAAGATTAAAATGATATATAATTGTAAAAATGAGATTGCATCACAGGAATAACTTAATTTTCGGAATGTGGATTTTTTTCAACTTTGCCTGTAATCCCTCAGCTGCCACGGACAACGTTGTTTATCATTTAGAAGGTTCGGCTCTTTCATTTGTTTGTCAGGATTTTGACAAGCTTGGTGGGATAATTTTTTGTCAGTTTTCCATTGTGTAGGTAGCTTTTTTCCGATAATTTGGATTGTGATTACTGAGACGAGGTTGGTTTGGCTTAGGGTGTTAGACGAAACCTGAGTCCTGTAAATAGTAAAATCTTTAAAGTTTGATTTGGAGAAAGCTTAAAAAATGGAACAGGGCATGAAGTTAGGACAATGATCCGAAGATAGCGCATCGAGGACTTTCATTAATATAGCGTTATTTCATAACAATTCATAATATAACAGAATTATTAAAGTGATCCGACTCTACCTATAATATATCCAAAGTAGCAAATATTTTTCAAAGCTAACGAAATAAATTGTTTTCAGTGACCAGAAAAGAGACAAAATGTATACCGAATCAGCTCAAAGTCAGATACATTTTAGTCTCAGACTCTCAAATATTTTTGGCTTGGGGGCTACAAACAGGCTCTGCATTATACAATGATGCGGACAGCAGAAATGAACTTAAAAATATAACGGAATATCTAAATGAGAGAATGTGGAATGAAAAACGGTGATGTATTAGATGAATTAATTAATAAAATTATTTGAAAACGTAGCTGTCGCTCGCCAGGGTATGGTTATTGTGTTTTAAAGTGGTTGGAGCGGTAATATTGAGTGATTGTGTGCACCTTTTAATGCCTATTCAAGTAGATCGAAAGACATTCTTGAATCGAATTTCACTTACGTACACCTTGGCCTGTGCGATAATTTGTTTAATTGAATCGTCGATTCAATTATTTTTACAATTTATCGATTATTTCAGCACATAAATGTCGATTGCGGTAGTCGACTCGATTGTCAATTTTGTTCAAGATTCAATTATTGTTCAATTGTCAATTGCTATTCAATTCATTATTATTGTCCGGTAATCGATTAATTGACGATTATTGACGGTGGTGACGGCCATCATCTACTCCTCCATCCCTCCAGAAGATAGCTACCGGCAACTAGCACTGCGTCCGAGAGGTTCAGTCTCGGCGAGATCATTGTCATCGACACACGCCAGTGTCTGTTGGATGAACACGCTGAAGATCTCATCTGCCCGTCTTCAAATAGCGATATACTTAATGAATAAAAGCTAACTGATTGAATTATTTTGCTGTTTTTCAAATTAATTCTATCATTCATCTCATTGGCAAATGAAAGCCTTTAGCGGTGATTACACACAGGAGTTGACTCCTATACGAGTCCACTTGGAAGGCGAAACTTGGATGTGTATCATACCTGCTCCTATAGGAGTTCGCCATCGATAGTGGCGGAATTCGATACTTGGACGGAGTAGCCGCCATCCTAGTTGTGGTTCCAGGTGGAGTCGACTCGATATAAATCGATCAGATAGAAGTCAACACCTATGTGTAATCGCCGCTTTTGAAAATCACGATCCAATTGAGTCCTGTAAATTAATTGGTTGATGTCAATTAATTGGTTGATGTGAATTAATTGAGCAATGTCAATTAATTGACACCAATTATGATGTCAACTAATATGCCATTGCCAATTCATTGAATAACTTCAATTAAGTGCCATGTCTTCAATTCCCGACAGTTGGATCGACCACATTTTCAATTATTCTTATAATTGATTATTTTGGATAATCGCACAGACCTACGTACACCTGTTTATACGGTGGAAATTACTATACTAGCAGTAATTTTATTGATGAAATAATAATATTTTTAATTTTTTCGTTAATTAAATCATTGTTATGTTTTGTATTCGACGCGGAATTCGAAATTTAAGCAAATATAATATGTAAATTTGCTTTTTTTACTCAGCATGATATCTTGATGTTTGTAAGCAACCATTACAGTAATATGAAACATTACATTTTGCGTTAAGAAGAAAATCCGTACACATGTAATAAAATTATTTAAAAAGATATGTCATGTGCCAAAAGGCTGTGTTGAAATAGGAATGAATTTCAAAGAAACCAAATAGATAACATGCAATTCTTTTCCCTTTAATTTATAAATATCACCAATAAATTTACACATAGGCAAAGTTTCACGTAAATCTGTACATAGTTAAAAATCGCTCTATATACCTAAAGACATTAACGTAAGAAATCGCATTTAAATCTTTACTCCCGTGGACATTTATGAGTACCCGAAATTCTCATACTGACCGTAGGCTTTTGTTAAGTAGAGTATTTTGTAATTTGAACATTGATTAGGTGAAAATTACTACAGGAAAATATATTTTTACTCATGACAAAGAGTTTAATCGCTAAAAGGCGTAAACCATTAAATAAACCTTTGAATATTGGTATCTGGACACATCCAATGAAATTCAACTCACAGAGCAAAAATATGTGCTATTTCAGGGATTCAGAAACACTAATTAAACGGCGTAAAGCCTTGAGTGCACGAATAAGTTAATAGAAAGGAACATCCAAGAAGAAAACGGAGATACGCATGAGCATATATTGAACTTAATTTCTTTATTTATTGACAGGAGAGAAAAAACGAATAATGAATCCAATTCAATTAAAGTTAAAGGTTTTATCGAATCAAATATAAGTGATCGGATGTCTTAGAGGACTGAATGTGGAGCAAAAAGGAAAAGGTTATAACAATTATCATTTCATCACTGAGATTGATACCCCGAGATAAAATAACGAGGGAGGGGAAAATGGCCTATGGCGCTGTTGTGAAAAGCTAGGGATGTATAAATTATGCATTGTAAACTCTCTGTTTTGCGCCAGTAAATATACTTACAATTCAATAAATTCAATAAATCTCATGCTCATGCATATTCACTTTCCAGCTGAACTACCAGATATCTAACATGAATTTTAAATAGCAAATCTTAGTGCCTGAGAATGTTTCCATGCAACAAATTTAGTCTCAACCCCTTACTAATCGTATTTTCTGAGTTGAAAGTACACGTATATCAACTAATTGAAATAAATCGTTTTTCCTACTGACGGATTTTCAGAATTTTCGCGTTGGGTTGCGGGACGATTCATTGTAAATTCTTCTCTGTCCAAAATTATTAACAGTTCCATGATAGTTTTTGTGAAATGAATCACTGTTATTTTACGACTGAATCCACAATATGAACATGCAACTTTTGTTTACCGCTTATTTTACTGAAACTAATCTTTATATTCCCATTCTTGGATTTTTGGAAAAATATGTGGGATAAATGTTTGGATTTAGAATAAAGTTAGGATTAAAACATCATGAAAGATGAAAACAATTTGCGAAATAAATTTGAAGGTGAGGCAACCTCCGGAACGATGTCGCGACGCTCGTGGAAAGGTCTGCCTTCTTACATAACTATTATGTTCATCCGTCTACATTTGAGGACACACCAGCCAAGGAAAAAGCAGCAAAGTTATGGGAAACGATGAGCGCCTGGTAGCTTAGTAGATATACAACTTTAGAAGTTCTAGATATTTTAACTTAGTATATATTCAGGGGTAGAAACAGCAGCTGAAGACAGCCTTCGCGTATTTTGTGAAATAAAACTCCACCCTAATCGCTTAATGCCTCAAGTATCTACTGAATTAATTGTGGAATACGTGTTGTTTTAATCACTTACTTGTCAGCGTTACCACTCTGATGACTAGTGTGGTGATTTATGTACGATGTTTAGCTAATGGATTACAGATTAGAGAATTACATTAAATACACTTTGTCACTTCCACAAGGTTTATTGGTATACCCCGGCCGGTTTCAACTCTTGCATGTCATTATCAAATTACAGTAGATTGCGTGTAATTATCAAGGGATTATCTCATATAATGACTGGTTGAGGTTTACCAAATGAAACTGGTCGGGGTTTACCAATAAACTGTGAGGAAGTTACAATGTTTATTTAATGTCATTCTTTAACAATAACTCTAAATTCCACAAATTAAGCTTGCGAACCATTAACATATACAAATGGATTACTTCATCATTGGTTGTGACAAGTATACATACTACTAATTTATTTAAAAGCTCTTGGGTTTTACACCAGGTTCTCCATCACATTCAATTTTTCCATAAACGCCAAAGGTCATCAGTATTGGATTGGATTCCAGGATCCCTGACGACGATGAACGTGTCGTCTGTCAAAACATTCGATGTAATAAAGAACCTTACCCGATGGAAATTCCTAGAACTTGCAATTAATCAGATTTGCCGGGGATGCTTAAAGTTATACATGCTACTTAAAGTTAAGCCATAGTTCTATAGGGATAGTTTTAACTGAAAACTGTGGCAAATGTAAATAACGTTCTTTTTGTAAAAAAAGTAAATTTCTTGTTTAAAGTAGAAACGAAAAAATCCTTGTCGTTTTCCAATCACTAGCATTGCCCCATTGAAGATATGTGTGGATAGGCTTTAGCGAGGGCAAATGTGGCTCATTATAAGCCCAAAGAAACACTCGTATGTCCCATCGACACGTGACTCGCGGATAGCGGAAGAACAATAGATCATTTCCCACCTTCCCTTCCCTTCCTTCCGAACGTATTTCCATATTTATTCAAATTCCTACATGCGCTTCTTAGCAGGTTGCAAATTCCGAGTTTATTTTCTTATTCTATACTATTATTTCCCCCTCATTACTTCTAGCTCCGTTTAAGAGTATGAGAGAAAAAAATAAACCTCATAAGAAACTATCAAAACGAAAAACGAAACCATGAGTCATGACAGACTCCCCTCTTCCTTTAACTACTGACGTTTTGCCCCTTCTGATCACCATTTTGAAATTCACCATTTTGAAAGCCAAGACTGATAAACTCATTTTTTCATGCGTCATAAAAATTGGAAATCACACTCCTGATTTGAGCTTAATCCTTTGCCTGTACATACCAGAAAAAATTAAACGACCTGAAGTTTTCGATGCTTTTTTTTCTACAATTCACAAAGTAACTCCCGATCAGGTAAAGTCGCTAACGCCTACCAAAGCTCATTCTGTCAATCATGCATTTTAGTTCTTTTGTTGACAAAGGCCGCATACTGTTCGTAAGTTTACGGTTGTCAATGCATTTAATAAACCTGTTTGTATTCAAGGAAGTGCTCGACACACGAGTCCTGTAGACCAATAAACATGAAAAAGTTTGGTCCTTTGGGTAAGCGATTAAAAACATAACGAACAGTTTATCCAATTCTCATACAATTTCAACATTCAACTGACATTCAACTGACTTGTATGTTCTTTCCTTGTATATTTTTTCCTATTCCATTTATTTTTCATGGTTGGTGTCCTAACAATCCCGGCCACACGCTCCTTCAACGGCTCGCTTGGTCGCATGAATGTAAAAATTGCAACGCAAGTTTTTTAATAAGAAATTACCCCCATTCCTCCCGTCGCAGTAGAGTTAGATGAGATAATTTATGTTTAATTTAGCATAGTGTATTATTTCGTTTGATCCTCAGCCTATCTTAAACTTTTTCTCCTTTTCTATCTACTATTATTATTCGCTCCTCGTCTTTACTACCCGCCCCAACTTGCTCTAAAAGACATCGCTGAAAGGAAAGAGACGTCCTCCCGGGACCTTTAGAATTTTAGAACGCTGCAGGAACTTCCTCCTCCCGCGTATTTCTTCTCCTACATTGGGATCCCCCCCAGGGAGCCATTATCGAAACAGCGCTGAGAATGCTTGAAGTGGAAGAATTGGGTTAGGTAGGGATAGGGATATGACGGAGAATAGTTGTAATGTGGCAGATTGTAAGCAATATGATAGATATATGGTGTTGGTAAGTCTGGGGAGTGGTAAACGGAAAGGCGGTGGAGAGTAAGATGACGGTCCAAAGGAGTTGAGATCTTCTCTTGCTCCCCAGCCTCCTCCCCCAATCGTGCAGCTGTACTCCATTTCACTGCTCCTCACCTTTCTGCTCCACTTATGCAGACTTAATTCCGGCAAAAAAGGAACCTGGCCAACGACCCTTGTGACGATGATTAAGTCTTGTCATCAAAATTTCGGCAGAGAAGAAGATGGATCCTAACCCGTACGGAATCCCGAGAAGAGTTTACTTCGACCATTCGCCGGGAGAAAATTCAACCCTACATATTGTGGACAGGGTGGGAAGGTGTTCAGCGTACGGGGTCGCTCATCTGCGGTGCAAGTAGGGCGCTCGAGTAAAAGGTGACTCGTTGGCGTCGAATCGGAGAGTATGAGCGCCCGTTTAGGGTTGAGCGGATGAGAACTCTGAGCGCCGAGAAAGCATTTGAATTTCTTTACCAGTTCTCCAGGCGTGAATTGAGCCTAGTCCAGTGAGTCTCTAAATGTAGAAGATAGATTGTATTTTCATCAGAGTGAAGCAGTTGCGTTCTCTCCTAAACGGAGCTCAGATAAAAATTTACCATTGAAAAAATGCAAAGCTACACTGCCTGCCAACTCTAGGATGATAGGTAAATTTTTAGTAGTCCTGTTCTAAATATTACGCTTAAAATTGACATATTAGGAACTATGTGCAAAAGTATAATTTGATTTCTTAGGTGCTTTCCAACTGCATCCCAACTGCTTGAGTGATATTACATCCTCCAAAATATGATTTTAAAATGAGCAAAGGATGAAAATTTATCAAGCATACATTCTGTAACATTCGAAGAAAGATTTAGGAACCATGCCGGAACAGCGCGCCTTGGGTTTTCAATGCGTTAAGTACAAATGCAAAGGTGGTGTCGCACCGTCTAACCTAAGACATTGATCCTGAGAAACAGAGCATTCCCGCTATGGTGAAGTGTAGAACCTTTGGGAGGTCTGGCCGGCATAGAGCTAATTTGCTTCATGCGTTTGAAAAGTGAAACTGTAAGATATTTTTTAAGCACATACGACCAATATTTCATGACATTTGGGTTTTGGGAAATAAGTTAACCATGAAATCCTGCCAATTCTTTTTAGAATGTTGTGACTAACAAGGCTGATGAACCTATTCAATAATAAATTAAACTATAATTTTCATCTTAAAATGCACTCCAATTGATGAGGACAACAATATTTTTTTTCTTTGGAAACATGAAAATGAAGGAAGATTCTTGGTACGAGGTAGAAACCCTTAAATGTATGTCCTATAATGCAACTAAATCCCAACAACCTCGAAACGGGATGCCAAAAGCGGTTTCAAGTCGAGACAGAATGATTAGAGCAACTTTTGCGTGTGGTTGGACTATCGTTCATAATATTTTGCTATTTTTATGGCCTTTCACGACGTGAAGACGTAAAAATTAGAATCTGGGAAAAATAAAACGTATATGGCCGTTGCTCATTCATTTTTATTACAATGTTTTCACTGTAAATAGGCTATCATTGTTTTGGGATCTTTATGACGAGTAATTATAGTTGCAGAGTAAAGGATTGGCACAGCTGTGACTTATTAGCCACTCGTGCCCACTTACATTGTTAAAGCTCACCTTTTTATCGGATAAATGACATTATACAATGGTGTGAAAAAATAATTGCCGTTTCTGTCTCCCTAAGAAAACGTGGGGAATAATGAAACCAGCTACGCTATCATTAATTCTATGGTGTGGGTGACTCGAGTGAACGAACGCTTCGTCAGCTCTTATCCTCGCGCCTATCTTCATGTTCCAGGACTTTTTCTCATTTTCTCATTGTGCTCCTCTTGCCTCTTTCTGTGCACGAGCTGCTCCAACGTACTCCTTTCGAGTTCCAAAAATTAGAGTACATAGTTGTATGTCTCTATCCAATCGGGTCTCTAAACTCCCCTGGGAGATTAACAGCAAAAAAAGTGGAGGAAGTGCACCGGTCTATAGAGGCACGGAAGGCCCCCGCCTGGTCCATTTGCGCTGTTAAGGAGAACGAATTACGTGATTGACTAGTGGAATAAAAAGGAGAAAGGGCCACGTTAGGGAAAAGGACTTGAGGAAACCCTTAGGAAAGTCGGGATGAAATGGGATAGTGTAAGAGGCAAGAATATCACTTGTGAGTCTGCGTAATTTTGGATGATTGCACCTCCATTATATTCCCTACATGCATGTGATTCAGTGTGGATCCGGAAGAGACTCGTGTGACTCGAGACTAAGGTGAAGGTATGGAAACGAAAAATCTGTAAAAAAAGGAAACAATATGAAGCAAATGTTAGGAGAGAGAAATGATTGAAACACAGAAAGGGTAAAGAATTTGAAGCGGGGAGAATCAGCCAGGTGCTCGTTTCTATGTCTTTATTTACCCATAATTTAGGGGCTGGATAAGGAGCAGACCAGATGTATCTTTCGACGAACTTCGTCTTAGGCCCGATTGAGGTAGAATGTTCGCGAAGAGGTGACACTCAAAAAGAGTGTGTAATTTAAATTCGGTGTGACTATGGAGTGGGAGAAATGGATGGAGGTGATGGGGTTAAGGTGAATATAAAGGGTAGATTGTAGAAGAGAAAGATTATAAGAGAGGGAAAAGCGGAGGAGAGGTAATTCCACTTGGTCAACCGATGAGTAGCATGTCATTGCAACTGTAAAGAAGTGCCACGTTGATACATTAAGCCGAATGCGAAAGAGAGCGCGATACGAAGAGGGAGCGGGGAAGGCAGGTGAAATTGGAGATTAGATGAGAGACGTGCCCAAAGGTTTGGCTCGTCATATAGGAAGTCAAATATACTTATATATCTCACCTCGTCGATCGGTAGCTAAAATTCCCCGATATAATTTATTTCCGCCGACGGGGAGTCCGCCACAGTGCGTGGGAACCTTTATCCTTCACTCCGTTCGCTACCTTGTCCCTTCCTCGTCCTCTTTTCTTCTCCTCTTTCTGCAGACTTGGCAAGGATCGACTACCTCATAGATGACACCCGAAGACTCACCTCTATAATATGCGTTGGGGGGGATGAGTCTTGGCTAACGCATGCTCTGCACCACATAGTTTAAAAGTAAAAAGAATTACGAGTATGTGGATGTATTATAAAAGCTCTAGGAAAGGATTGCAGAATCTGATGACAGTGAAACCATGGAGAGCCGCAGTGAAACTATCTTCTGATATTCGACTGAATAATTTTAGTGCTAATTGACTCAAAGTAAAAAGCATTATGCAGCAATTCAACTTAAGATGTGCTACCAACGTATTGAGAAAGTATTTATAGTGGCTATGTTGACTTCTTAACCGTTCGCGGAAAATGAAATTCACTGTACCCTTCTGTTTGGAAGTAAATTCCTTCCTTCGTGATCTATCCAACCGTAATATGCTCAAAAATATTTTGAGGACGTAAAAAAATATATCTCTAATTTTCATTTTTGAAGCCTGATCGAGTCTGTGACATGAAAAGAGGATTGGAGTTAGCTTTTCCACGTTGGTTGAGGAGCTCAAATGAAGGAAGCGATAGGAAAGGGATTATGGCACGGCAAAGGAGAGTAGTCTTACTGGATGATGAAAAACTGTATTTTAGAAAAACGATCCGTTCATCGAATCCCTAGCGCAAAGTAAAGATATTATGTCAAGCCAATGAGTATCTTACCCCCGAGTAGTATTCATCTCTTTGATGTCTCAATTGATCGCGTAATTAGGCCACGAACCGAAAACACGCAAGGCTGCTGCGAATATCCGATAATGAGATCGGAAATTTTTTTCGTGTACTTTGACTTGTACCACGCGGGAATCTACGGCTCCCCTGAAGGACGTGGTGACATACTGCAGATGGGTCGATGAAATATATCCTGCCAATGCCTTTGGGGTATTTGATTTTTAACTCTTATTTTTTGTTGAAATACCACCCTAATATGAGGAGGTGATATCGATACTTTAACGTTGCGTGAACAGACATAGACGTTGAGTACATTGACGGAGTGTATTGCGTCGGTCCAAATTAATGTAATTCAGGGTAAAGTTGATAATGAGGGAAATGTTTTTACTTAGTTAATTGTCAGATTTTTCCTGGTTTGTGCATGAGTACGGAGATAATTTCCGTATAAATTTGCTTGCTATATCACCATGGAATTTAATTCCACCACCTGAGAACCTTCTTACAGAGGGTTGAGTAATGGTTAAATCGCAAAATGACATCAGTGTGATAATTTTCATTTTTGGTACATTACACTTTCCTCGACGATATTCAACGGAAAGAGACACATATAATCTAATACATATAGAAACAATTTTTCTGCTCCAGCTATATTTTAACCAAGACAATTATCATCGTACTTATTCAAGTCATACTTAATGTTTATATACGTATAATGTTTATGTTACGGAGCAGAAGTTGCGGAATGTATTTCATGCATCAATAATATCATATTTAAATATTCAAGGCTTAGTTTTGTGACGAGAGAGATAACTTTTTCAATCACCGAATTGAAATGATTATAATATTCTCTTATATTTAAAAGAGAATGTTTGTCTGTTCGTTTTATATGCACTCCAATACCATTCATCCGATTACGATACAAACTTTGGTGAGTTGTTGTGTGCGTCCCCTTAAAGGTTTCTCAATTATAAAAATGGCAATGTTTGGTTTTTTTACCACAATATTGTTAAACTTTACTCACATAAGAAAAGCATTGTATTTGGTGCAGTTTTTTTCATTGCATTTTTAAATTACTTGCAGTCAAGATATGGGATGGAATTTTATATCATAGCAAGCATAAAATAATTTAGTATTTCATTCTTTCATTCAATTTTCTTACATGATTCGTTGTTGTCCAAGTATTGCGTTTATATCTTGAAGTTCATCAATTTTTCTTCCTTTTCAACGATAGTAATTTCCTTGGCAACCAGGCGTGAATATCCATTTAATAGCCATTTCATGAATGACTATTCACTCCTGCTACCATTAAAGGCCAGGTTCAGTGACTTATTTGATAGTTGTAGCCAAACGATTACAGTTCCCCGTTCGCCTTGTCTTCTCAGTGACCATCAACAAGACACATTGTCAGTCATTTCAAGTGTGTGACTAAAATCTGGAAAATCCATGATTTTTACATGCTCACGAGTGGGACAGCCGAAAAATTGGCTAATGCCAGAACAAGCTTACTAAAGTAAGCTTTTTAAGCAAGCAACGAAGTAGATCGTTTACGAGTTGCTCAATCACTTGCATCAGAATCGTATCAGTGAGACATAATATTGCGTGCATCAGATTCATATCAATGAGACAGAATTTGTGTTAAAAGTTACATATTTTATTGGTACGAAGAATATGATTTGGTGAAGCATTCTCTTTGTTTGCTTCTTCTTTATTGCTTACACGATATTGTTTTTAATGCTTATCATTAGATAACTTAAGGAAAAAGGTTTTGAATTCGTGAATTTGATTTTTCGTACACGCTTCGCTTTTTCCAAACATTGGATATTCTCGAAAATCTAAAATTTTCGCACTATTTCAACATTAGAATATTTTATTTACTTGGAAATCGCAGCATGTGCATGGAATAGAAACTCATCCCAATATTTGTGAGAAATTAACTCTTGTGTAGGTACGAGGGTTTCAGATTCGTTTATGGACCGATTTTGAACACAGAAGAGATTTGTGGGCCAAGCCATGAAAAGTATGGAAATCAATGGGGACTTCAAGAGAGAATATTTTATTTTTCGAATACACAAAAAATCATAGTTCTTCATTTATTTTGTTAATGTCGGGTTTGTATATGTGGGCCTGCTTAGAAAGATAAGAGGCATTGCAAACACATTCCGGGCACAGCTAGTAATTTATATAATCAAGATATCCAATTTTATATCCGTCCATTCAGGACTCTTATCATGCCTTTTTTACTTTATTCTTTTAAGTTGCATAAGGTTTCAGGTTATAACGAACAAAAGTGAGCACACTTATTGAATGGGACGATTAAATTGTGGATAGATTCGTAGATTCAGACGATATTATATGGAATTTTTCCATGTTAAATAACTTGGATATATGTAATTTTACATGGACGTAGAAACTTTAATGCACGACCCGTGTTTCATTGTTATACTCCATCCCCATGGTGAATCACAACTGTGTGAGAATCGTGCATTAAATTTTGTCTGTTTGCGGAAAATCGTGCATGTCCTACTTTGGTATGTACAATATTTACGAAACTATGCTTCTCCTCTCAATTCGACGATGAATATTTAAAGATGAGCAGAGCTATTGAGTAAGAGGATGACGAACACAACGGTCATTCACATAAAGCACTTTACGAAATAATCGAGAAGTCATTAGTTGAAATGGCAAGGTCGCACTCGTGACGAGTACGTTGAGACGTAATCTCTGAGAGTGTGGCGTTCCCGATTTTCAAACAGGAATTCTTATGATTTGTTTTTTTCGTCTCTCTGTTCCGTGGGTGTTCTCTCGCCCTTAATTCGCCCGTCCCAACACACTCACAGCCGGATAACTGCCAATCTCTCTCTCACCTTTGAGGAGACCATGCCCTCCCTCCACCCACGTCGTGCAGCCTCTCTCTTCTCTCCACCCACCGATCCTGAAGTACTCGCGCGTGGCCTTGTACAGGATACCACCTTCAGCCAAACACACGCACACACTCATGTGCCATTCCCTAACGATTCTCGAGGGTTGCTCCTACTCCCTCTCCCACCCCCCCCTTGTAAAGGGGGTTCCTATGACTTTTCGGCGAAGATTGTAGTGTCTTGCACTCGGTTGGAGCTGATGAGTCTGGCGCTCTCCTCCTTCAGGAGGATTGCCGGATCTTCGGTGAAGATTGTGGTTCAATGATTGAGCTCTGTTGGGTGCTGATGAGTAAAGAGCCCCTCACCCGCCAAACTCGGCATTGACGTGGCACAAGGGCTTGAACGCGGAGGAGGGAATCACGGTGATTTGTTGCACTTCCTTGGAAGAGCACACCTGGGCCGGATCGCCGCTCTCCGTTGACTAAAGTGCTCTGGCTTACTCTCAAGGCGTCAACAAAGACACTTGAACTAATTGTGTTTGTCTAACGATGCCTTGAGTCAGAAAATTCCAGGTTTTGTGACGGGATCAGTTCATTCTATATAATGTTCTGGTGCCAAACGTTGCGACCATTCCCAAATCCTTCTTCCCACCTATCCCCCTAAGCTGGATAACCGGGTTAAATAATAAGGAACAGGCCAGCTAAGGTTCACCTTGCGCAGTAGACGCTTTCTTCCTTCCCTCTCCCACCTCCATCTTCGACAAAAGTCTCCCCCATTTCCACCGATCACCCCGCTCTTGCACTTCCCATTTCACCTCACTCCCTTACGCGGCCGATACGCTCTCCCTCACGAAGGAAATCATAAATGCGTAGGAAGTAAAAAGAAGAGTTCCAGCCTCACGATCACGAATATAGATATTCTATATTCATTCTCACGATTCGACTGCGAGAAGTGAAAGATTTGCACAAGAATCCTCTCCTTCACTTCATATGTTGCTCTCTCATGTATTCCTGGGCAGAGATTCCGCTACATGAAAGACAAGGTGAGTTTAAAAACTGTACTAGACGGAATGACCGCTCATGATGGACTGACCCGAAATTAATAGAATCATACTGCCTTCCAATATGACTTCATTGAAAGTTTATTGCATAGTTAGGATCTCGTGGAATAGGAGTGATGGACGGATAATTCCATGATTAGACGGTAGAATGAACGCTGCGAACGTATGGTCGTGCTTTGGTCGACCCGGGAGCCATTATTTCATGGAGCATTACTCACTCTCAGTTTATCGGCTCGTCTTAATTCCGTTTGCGACCACTCTCTAACATCTCTCTCCCTCTCCCACTTTGGCATCTATCGCTTTCGCACAGCACCAAGGTTGGTGAAATTATGGATAGTAGCAACGGAAAATTATTTTCACCAGGCGTTTATTTCCTGCTGAGTCCACTCATCCATACAGAACTCATTAGCACAACTCATGCCTGGCGTTTCTCTCATCCAATCCCATCGTAAGGCAAAGAAAATACAAGAAATAAGGTTCATAGTAAATAGCCATTCGTGTCTTTCCTCCGTTTTCTGTCTTGAGCTTTTCAACCGATAGAATTTCCGTCTAGATCGACGTCTTACTCCCAAACACTAATACATATAAGGAAAAGTGATATGTGGCTAGGGACATTGTCTTTAAAAGCATCTACGTCATTTAGGATATCAATTGTCTGATTTGAACTCAATATTCTCCCTCTGCCTTCATAACTGACCTCGAAAGGTCTCGCAAGTGAAAATCAAATTGCTAATTTTCCTGCCATCATGCTTCTATTTTAATTAGTTCTGGGAAGATCGATAATTACTCAGTAGTTTCTTTTTTAGTTGTACACGAATGATACGTTGTGAAGTGTTTGAATTGTCACTTAGAATATAGAGATATAGAATAGAATACCAAAAATTAAATAAATTGTCCGCCAGTTATGCATTAATTCTGTAAGACTACCAATGCCTACTTGTATTACAAAGATCAAAAGGAAAAATAAAGCTTATTAGAAGTGAGCTAATACGTTCAGGTTAATTTTGAACCTTACAATTGAATATTGAATAAAATAAATGTATTGGATAGTAATATTATACTTCATACTGTAATTAAGAAAAAACTGTTAAAAACCAATTTTTGGTTTTTGTAAGATAGCGAAAAAGGACCCTGCACTTATTTGTTAACCCTTTTTAATGTGAGTTTTTCCTTCCTTGTTATACTAGTAGGCATTAATATTTATACAGAATAAATGCAAGGTCGGCGGAGAAGTTCTTAACATGTACCTTCACTGTCTTTCACTGACTTTTCCTTTACAAGACCTATAAATAGATATTTTAGGTTCAGTTTCATTTACTAAGGAAGAATACGAATATGAAAGTATGGAATTAGGTAGTTTGAATATGAAACAAAATGAAAAATATCAATTTGTAGTTCCTCTAAGAGAGTAAAGAAAGAGCTAAATATAAAAAATTGCCTTAAAATTTTGTATTCATTCTCTAAAAATAACGTGGGTGATTGGCTTTAAATACGGAAACATTAAATGGAAAAGTAACCCCAGAAATTAAGATAGGCATTCTCAAGTAATTCATTACGTTTTGGAAATGTCAACAAAGTTACAGAACCTTGGATAAAAACAATTTGTCTAGCTTGTACGAAGAGTAATGCGTACATCGACGCTACACGCCGTTTCTCTTCAGTCTAATAACCATTTAGTTGAATAACCATTCCATTGCCACTGAATTATTAAATAGCATGTAAAGCGTTTCCAATCTTTTGTGCCCGCGGGTTTGAGTTATTATTTTTTATTAATGGATGATGAGCTTAGCTGCCATGGGGAGCTGTGTGCGAGCTGAGATGCAAGGCAGGGACCGATGGTAATGATTAATGATTCTGTCATAATTAAGTTGCTTCGTTCTTTTTCTGAGTGCTCGTTAGTTTTACCGGAGTTGAAATAACGAGTGGAGGGAGCTTTGACGGATGAAATATTGAGGATGATATTGAAATTCATTCTTCGCGCTTTGCTGATCATGAAAAATAAAGTACCTCACAAGGTTTTGTAATTTTGCGATATCTTTTAGTATTTCATTTTGCTCATTGTCAGAGTCAATCGCTTTATTGAATGACCCGATTCAACAGACAGAACTAAATATTTATAATTGTAAAATGAATCAACTCGAATGCGCTGCCATTTAAAGTGTCTCTTACAGTAAAAGAAATAAAAAAAACATTTTGTACAGCACAGTGGACGCAATAACATGAAGCTGTCTTACTAGAGAAAGTTAGTGGCAGTCGCCTTTGCTTGTCTTCAATATGTCTTCAAGAAGTAGAAGGATCGGTCGGAAGTGGCCCGCAAAGGGGAGAGAACAGCTCATAGTAGGCAATGCTGCCATCATAACTGTCTTTAGCTAAAGCTCGCGAGAAAGTTTCAGCCGCTGGTTCGGCGATAATGTTTACAATCCAAATAAAGTAGGAAGGAAAACATTAATATTGTTCGAAACCCATCTAAAATTTTAAAGAAGACTCCAGAATGAAGACTCTATACTTGGAAGATGAAGGAATCTCGAAGATATTGAATTGTCGCTGAATAAAACACCGCAAATTGAGCCAGTTAACAAAGTCAAGTTGACCTACAGTTCTAAGAGAAGATCGTGAAAGAATACAATGTGCTTGGCAAGTCTCGCAAACAATCATTTTGAGGAGCAACCTTGAACCAAATACTCTGAAAGCTCGCTCGCTCACCTAAGTGATCGAAATATTTCGAATAATTGTAATGACTTGGGAATATTCTTTCCTCAACTTCACAAAATAACAAAAACCTATTCGCGGACCAGGTTCAGAATACCGTTCACTATAGTGCAGTTCAAAGCGCAATCCATAGGAAAAATGACAACCATTGTACAACTGGGGTGATTCTCGAAATTATTTTCCTTTTAGTTTTTTGTAGGAAAATGCCAGCAAAAGGTTTTCTGTTGAATTAACTGTGGCGTTGCTTCATTGGAATTCCTGTCCAAGTACGTGTCTCTTCACATTACGTGATTGCAGAGCTATGCTACATCGCAATCGGGTTTATACCAACTAACAGATTTTTGGACTGTTCACACCTTAACTTACCCATTTCTGGGTTATGTTTTCACTTTCCTGCACATTACTTGCTCGGCACCCATTACGCGCTCAATTCAAGTTTTATATCTCAACCAAAAGTCGTCTTCCCATGGCACGCCCGGTATTGATTCGTCAGCTTTTCTTCCTATATCGAGAGTGGGCAAAGGAGGGTAAGTGGGCCACCTTGGGGCTACACGGCGATAAGAATTGGTAACAATGGACTCAACAATTACGGCTCCTTCTCCACTCATAATCACCGCAAAGCTTTGGACGCATTGGACTAGCTTAATATCTGCCAAGATGGACTTTTCCCTTTCTATGTAAGTAGATTCGAGACGGAGAGAGTGAGCAACTTCTTGTGAAAAAATCTTACACTGAGTTAAAATAAGCAAAACCTCAGTTTCAGAGTTTCCAAATCGTTGTTTTTTATTTTTATCCCACACAACACTTCATTCTCTCAAAATTTTATTTCTTTGGACGTCATAACTAACTAAAGAACAATGAATAATTCACATGAGCACATAGAAATAACTCGCAAAGCATGGTTAACTGTAGTGGCACAGTATTTTTTTAAATTCTAACTTCATTAGACCATAATAAAAACTTGTTAAAAAATAAATCAATATTTCTTACAATATGCCCAAAGTACTATGCGTATTAAAATCCTTCCATCTATCCGTACTTTGGAAACTTCGGTCCGAAAAACCTTCTACGCAACTTTCTAATCCATTGCTCCTTCTCTCTGAAGGTCTGTCAATACCATAGTACTCGTGGATATCGATCTGGTTTTCTTCTGATACAAAAGTAAAATTTCGAGTTTTTCGAGTAGCGTAAAAAATTCCAGTTTTTGCTAGATTTCACAGGTTTGTATGTGTTTAGATATATCACGATTTAACAAGGCAGTTTCTTTCTGCTAAAATCTTTGATTTATACATCCTAACTGCATCTATGATCTATCGGCAAATCATCTCTTAGGTTGTGGTGTTATGGCATTACCATGGTTTTCCTATTTTCCTAGCTCCTATTTTGGTTTCCAGGTTGATTATAAGGGAATTCGATCAGCAACTGAGATAATTAGTGCAATGAAGTGTAGACACTAGATTATTTATTAAACTTGAGATGAAATTGAGGTATAGGGAATTCGGTGAGTAGACGAACTAGAGAAGAATTAAATTGTGAAATGAGAAAGACAGAGGATGATGTCGGTAACAGTCTAATAAAAAAAGCGCCTAGGGGCAAACATTTTCGCATCCTACCTATATGACTACACTTGAAGTACTCTTCAGTGTGACAGTAAAAAAGTACACTTGCAAAATATAAAGGACACACATGCACTGCTTTCGAATACTTCCGCTGGCCGCGAGGTCGTGAGGTGAGCTGGTCGTTAAGGAATAGGAGAAGAAGGCTGAGGAAAGGAGGGAGAGAATTGGGAGTGAAAGCGTGTGAGGAGAGTTGAAGAAGGAGCGAAAGGGTGAGAGATAAGGATTCTTGGAAGGGAGAGAAAAGTCGAAGGAAATGGTGAAGATTCTTGCGCCCGGTTTAGACCTGGAGAGTTGAATGGTTGGATAAGCCAGATGCATGCCCACTCGAGGGTCTTCAGTTTGAATGCGAAGACTTATAATGCTTGAGAAATAAGGATGCCTATGCCCTATGCTACAACATTTGTTGAGGTTGTGGGAGGAGGCATGGCTGGGTAAGGGAGGTAGAAAGGTTGAAATGAAGGGTTACAGGAGAATCGGTGGTCGCTCATCCGGATACTGAGGGCATTTTTGGTAATGCGCACATATAAGGTCACAGTTTTAAAACACAAAAGCACTACAGTAATAATGAATGGATAACTTATCCAGATATTTCTACGGTCAAGTCGTATTCATCGTTAGTTGAGTAGACTTGGATATTAATTCCGCTAGATGAATTAAGCACGTTGCGTGATGATTTCTTCTTAAATTGGAACCAAGAAGGGATCAGGATTCCATTGAAAAGTATTTTAACAATGGCCATTGAAGTGGAAAGCTAGTACATTAGACACCACACCTACCTGATTCCTAATTATAATCAGAAATCATGTGCTGGATTCGCTTCTTAACGACCAGGCCTGTTCGGTAGCGGAATAACACGAGTTCAACTTCCACTGGAGGAGTCCCACGCCGTATGCCACCCCTAAGAGTGGTGGCATACGGCGTCTTAGAGTTTTCCTCTCCCATGAGAGGAGGAGACTATGAAGGGACCCTTCTGCATGAATGGAATGACTAAGGAGTGAATGGAGGAGGAAATCGAGTGCTAATCAAGACGTTCTGTGCTTTTGGATAGATGGTGACTAATCATCCGCAGACGGGCGCCTTCTCTCTATGTCCCCGCGATTAAGACTGGGAGCTCGTAGTCTTGTGTTCTCCCCTTCGTTTCCAGCCGTTTGGGTGCTCCATAGTCGCCCACGCAACTTATCCCCACCGTTGTCGTTATCTTCTTTCGTGTGATTTGGAGTGAATTCTCACGCCTCGGAGGTAAACTGACGGTACGCACTGCTGGTCCGTACGACAGTACGGGGATGAACAGGTCTTTAAGAAGTGGTAATCACGCTTTCGGCAAATTTCTGGGGGTTGTGAAAAGTGTATGCTGCAATGAAAATATCGGCGTTCAATTTAATTTTTAGTTAATTTCCTGTGAACCTCTATTAATTCTAATTCTCTCGGCGACTGGGACGTAAAAAATAATATGATTTCATTGGTTTCTACTCTCATTACTCTATGATTCTTTTTTCTACTGCTAATTTCCAGAAGTTGCAGTAGGAAAAACATGCGATTTAAGGTGATAGTTTGGAAAACAATGGTTCGGATATTTTTTGTGAAACAATTTAGCCAATGTTGTAAAATTGATAAATCTTACGTAGTTTTTACAGAAACGCATTGATGATAAAAATCAATCAACCAATCTACCCAGCCATCTCAGATTTATCAGCAAAATAGACATATCACTGCAAGATAAGTGGGTTACTTATGACTGATATAGCTTCTTTCTTAGGATTAATAAGTAACTGCTTCGAAAAAATATGTAAATGTAGTTTTATCTTCATCCTTAGGCAGTAAATTTAACACTTGGGGGCTCAGGTATGTTATCAGCGGATGATGTGAGTTAATACTGGAAGAAGAGCTAGCAAGAATTACGCGTTTTCTAGTATAAAAGCTACTAAGGATCAATCGTATGGATTTAACATATGTCTTTACATAAACTCCCTCTTTAATTAGTTTAAGAGAGCTTGACCATGAGTGTAAAATAGTGCATTGAGTAGGGACCCTCAACAAATTGATAATTCATCAATTGATGATTCTTCAGATCATGAAATACGCTTCCCTTATTTCACATTTTATAAATGTACCCTAGAAACATGAATATTATTCTAAAATTATCGGCCACTGTTTAGTGATATTGTAGTGGAAGAAAATGGATAAAAAACCTGAATACTGCGGTCTCTAAAAATGTAGTTCACATTCATGCAAAAAATGCAGCGTAGTTGTGGAACGGTTATTTGGGCTGCTTTCACTCACTATAAAATATTGTGAGCGGAGGAGGTTCAAGGGATGCCTACTGTTGAGATTTTTGACTTTTAGAATCCCGGGGATTTGAAATCAGTGTCAAGGTAGGCAATCATACAGAATGCCAATCCCCTCTCTTTGCTCACTCTCACCTCCCATATTGATATCTCCAATCCAAAGTAATGCGATGAATTCACATCATAAAACAATGTGGAAGTGATGTACGCTGTGTGCAGTTTGTGTTCACACTTTCCCATTCTTTGATTTTCTTGATCTTTGATTTCAAGTCTTTAATTATTTGTTTTTTTTTTTTGGTATTAAGCCATTCCATAGCAGAAAAGTTTGATCAGGTCAAGCAACGAAACGCCAGTATTTTACCAGGGGCGAAAGGGAAATTCCTTCAGCCCTTGAAATTTTTTTTTACTAACAAAAACTTTTCGTTTTTATTGCATGGCCTAATTATCTTCCTACCATCCATTCATTTTAATGTTCATTTTGCGCGAAGTCTACCAGTTTGAATACTTTCCATTGGAGAGTTAGTGTTTACCCATTTTAGCTGTAAAAACATGGTAGAATAGTTCGATGCAAAAGTACGTTACATGTTAAAATGATTGGTCTTTTCGAAGTAATAGCTCTTATTAAAAACACTCGCGATATTTCGTTGTAAATTATCACTTTGGATTGAATTGAACAATTTACCATGTTGATGTGGAAATAACAGCGTCGTGGGGGCTAATTCACTAAAGCCTCCACGTCGGGAAGGATACTCGACGGTTTGCTCTGGAATCTACAGACCTTGCATATTCTTTCAGCCAAATATTCCGATGGAAGCAGCCATTGCAATTCAACCTTGGCTATTATGACTGTCCTACGGGGCTTCGCGACCACGCCCGTCTACAACTCCGCAGGCCGAGTACGTTTCCACTCGGTCGCAGGCAGTTTCTTTCGTGGAAAAAGAACCGGTTCTCGGGATACGAAGCCATTTCCACCGGCGTCAATCAGTCCTTTTTAAATGGGTTCTCTATCCTTTTCCTTTTATCCTTCCTACTCGAATGTCCCTCCCTTTTCTCAGTGCGCCCATTTTCCTCATTCTCCATCCCTTCTCCATTGCCCGTTTACTCCGTCAACCACCTGGAGAACGTAGGGAAGGCATAGCCCCTCACACCCGCCCAAAATTCTCATCTCATCCCCACCGTTAGTAAGAAATTACACGTCAAAAGAAGAAATAGGAATGTATTAGCTGGTACTTCTTTATTTTGTCGGTATTTCTTTCCCTCCACGCATGTTTTCCTGAAAATAATCCATTCATCTTAAACACGGTGAACCCAGTAATTAATTCATTATTAAATGTTATCTTAAAATTGAAAGCTGGAAATAAGGAGTGTATTTCCTTTTAGAACGGTTAGCATAAGATCATTTTTGTATTAGGTGAGCTTGAAAGAGAAAGGGGCGTGTGTGATGAGAGAGGTTAACTGGGATGTTGGGGAAGGAATTCTGCGAGTGAAAGCGATTAATGGATTAAAGAAAGCGTCTAGAGAGTTTGAGGAGGGAGTTGTATTGGTTTAGGAGGAAGGACTTGGAATAAAGCCGCTTGCGAGAAGGGTCTCAAGCTCCCTAAAGGAAGGTTGAATTCATTGAAAATCAAGGAGGGTTTTATCTAGAAATAATGGTACCTTTAGCATCTGAACCACGAATGACGGGAAGTTATCGAGGGCCTCCCCGAGTTCCTTTCTTCTTCCTACCAGTTCTCTAGAGACAGCTACCGGATTATGTGTAGCTTCATGAATATCCGTCGTTCAGCCCAAAATATCGTAAATCCATCATTGGATGTGTGCGTGGGCAGATGAGTGAAAGGTCCTTTAATTTAAAGCTCTGGATTAGAAAAGTACGGGCAACTTTTTCCTCGATCGATGCTGGAAACCGAGTCAATTGGGGAAAATGAGGCATAAGAACATTGTAGTTTTATATAAAACTTCACAGTTAGCGATATCACATGGCGCAAAATCGCTTAAATGCATGAAAATATTCTTTTTCTCGTAAAAACATGTCTATCCATTGTCTTCTCTACGTACTGGATAGGTCGGTTTAAGTTTCGTTGTCCATAATTTCCAAATCTAGAGATTTACTTAAAATAATTCCTTTCCTTCATCTCACATTTGCTTTTTACCATCTTAATTTCGGTCCTGTTACGAAACCTAGAATTGAAGCTTAAAAACACTATTATAATTATTTAGCTCCAAAAATGTATGATAAGCTATGGCAAAAATTACACTCTTGTAACAGTCCAGCTGTCCTTACGTATAAATTGAGGGGTTGGGTATTTCTTAATAAGGATATTGAATTTCTTTTTAAGACTATTACTTGATTGTCTTCAAGACAAGAAGTCCACGGATTATGTTCATTATTTATATAACTATTTTTCTACAAATTTTATTTGAATATATTTTTGTTTATGAATATGTTCTATAATTATATTCTTAATTGTATTTTGTATAGTTCATTGTTTATATAACTCTATTTTTCTACAAATTTTATTTGAATATATTTTTTATTAATATTTTCTATTATTGTATTCTTATTGTATTTTGTATTGGTTTACGAAGTTTGTTCACTTACCTTTTTTTATATTATATGGACACATGTTGGATGAGCCATAAATGAGCTATTTTTGTTTAATGCTAATGTCGTATAATGTACTTCCGAGCATTGCCTTATATTCATTGAATGGCAACCCCTAAATAAGATAATAACTTCTAGGGTGCCTAATTTCACTGTTTTTTTATGTATTGCAGTGTATTTTTTTGCCAGAGAAATTAATATTTCTATCTTTATTATTGTTTTTTAAAGACAGAAATGTTTGAGACAGACAGATTCTGAAGACAGACAGAATTGAGAGAATTTTACTGCGAATAATACTAGTGAGTTTTCTTAACTTTACTCAATTGGAAAACATTTCTAATTTTAGTGTAAATAGCCATAACATTTTAAATGTTTTCATTTTTTTCAGTTCCTGAGTTATAGTCAATATGTTAGTCAGTCGATGTAGCAATAGACTATTTTTAATGTCATGGTAGCGAGATGTTTTTCGACATCCCTAAAGGGTGGAATCCTTGCGATATTTGGAGTGGAACTAGGTAACATCAACGAATGCAAACATATTGCCTTCGCAAGCGGCTACCTGCAGGCAGTGATGGATTACCAGTAAGTCAAATTAGGCAGTTGTTTATGAACCCCTATTCTTTGGGGTTCTCGGAGGGGTCACGAGAATATTTTTTTTCCTTTCTTCTCTTGCGACTTGTTTGTTAGCGTGGGCCCCGTTGCTTTTATTGCCTACAGGTCCCCAAGTGTGTTAATCCGGCAGTGCCTGCAGGTCAATTCAAAGAACATTGTGGCTGATCATGAATCTCTTATTTTCAATTAGGATAAATGTAGAACTCTTTTCGTGTATTTTTTACTCCAAAGCTTGTCCTTTTTTTCATTTTATTGTTTATTTCCTGTCGTTATATCCTTCCTGGAAGTGAATGCTTCTTTTTTGTAATCACAGACTCCGATAGTTTTCTAGTGGCGTTTCGTGTTTCATATTATTATATATAATCCCGTTCAGAATATTATACCTTTCCACTGTCCTTTAAGTGGTTTTTTCATTGTGATTATTCCTTTAGAGTATGTGCTTCAAGTTACATAATCTAGTCTCTCCATGCTCAATCATATTCCCACTCTCACCAACTCATTATTATGTGTGGATTGCCAGCGTAGATTTGATTAGCTTTAGTGCTTTTTTGAAGGACTCTGATAAAGTAGTCGATTTGACGCTAATTGATGATAATTTAATTTCTAAGCAGCTATAATTTTAGGCTTGGAAAATTTACTTTTTTATGGTATTGCAAATGGAAAGAAAAGAAAAAATCATCACATAATGATATAGACAAGTAATAGGCTCAGTTATTCTATCCTCTCTTTTCATCCTGTTAATAATGTCCATCACGCATAACCTCTGGAGTCCAATATTCCGTTGATTAACTCCGCCTGCAAAATGACCAATGAAGTGGCAACGTTTGCAGACGTGATCCATTGTCCTTCAACATCCATTTATTACTAGTATAGCCGTAAAACATGGCGCAAACTAGACTCTAGAGCAGCAATGAAAGTCAGTAATATTATATTCAATGCATGTCGTAATGGAAAAAACTTAAAGTAGAAATATGATTTGCAATAGTATGTTACGTCGTTGCTGTATTGCTGCGTATGACAGCCAATGTCGTTTTCACAATGTCGGAGTGGATTTCGGAATGTAACAGTAGATCATAATCTTTGGCAATGAAACGATGAGATTTTTATCCATTGCAATGCGGACATCGTAAGTAGTGGAGTGAGATAAAGAAAGATACATTTATGCAGAAAAAGACTAAAATATACATCTACATCTACATCTACATCTACATACTACCCCGCAAGCCGCCTCAATAGGCGTGTGGCGGGGGGTGTTAGGACACCAGCCGTTTACATATAAAAAGGAAACGCTCTATGAAATTACGCCTTGCATTTATTAAAGTCCCTTATTGTTCGGGGGAAAAACGAATTCCCATACCTATCCGTTCGGCAAAATATCTCTCTTAATTTATCGTTTCTGTCGGACCTGGAAATATAGTGGGGTTCTAATATGATGTTCTCCGTGTCGCTCTGAAAGATATCTATTCTCAATTGCTCAAGTAATCTAAGCCTAGCGCGCAGCCTCCGAGTCTCTAGCGGCTCCCAGCCTAATTCGTTTAACATCTGCGTAACGCTGTCTGTACGCCCGTAGCAGTTTTTGACGAATCGCGCAGCTTTCCTTTGTATTTTATTAAGTTCCCGAATTAATTCTTTCTGCACCGGATCCCATATGCTTGCTGCATATTCAAGGTGTGGCCGGACGAGTGCGAAATAGCACCTCTCTTTTACTTTTTCATCTGAGAATCTTCCCACAATACGCTTGACGAATCCTAGCTTCTTCAGAGCTCTGCCACAAATATTTCTTATATGTGTTCCCCACGATAGGTTTGAGGTTATCGTAACTCCCAGATACTTAACTTCATCTGTCGCCTTTATCTTAACGCCATCCACAGCATATACACGGGGATAGTTGGACGACCTCCGCAAGAAATGTACCGCCGCACATTTGCTCAGATTAAGTTCGAGTCCCCACTCTTGGCTCCACACATGAACGTTGTTTAAATCCGATGATAGAATTTCAAAGTCAGAGTGATCATTAATTTCGCGATAGATGACAGCGTCGTCAGCAAATAAACGTATTTTACTGCTAATTCGAGAGCATAGATCATTTATGTATATAATGAACAAAAGGGGGCCGATTACGCTTCCTTGTGGGACACCTGATGTCACTTTAACTGCATCAGAGCTAATTCCGTCAAGAACTACTTTTTGCTTACGATCACTCAGAAAGTCGCGTATCCAGTTTACTACTGTTTCGTTAAGGCCGCATGACTGTAATTTGTATAAAAGTTTGTTGTGAGGTACCGTGTCGAAAGCTTTCTTAAAATCTAGGAATAATGCGTCCACTTGTGTTTTCGATTCACCAGATTTGAGAACGTCATGAAGAAAGAGCGCGAGCTGTGTTTCACATGATCTACCTTTCCGAAAGCCGTGCTGACAGCCATGAAGGAAGTTACGACTGTCCAGGAACGTCATGATATTGCTAACGACGATATGTTCGAGTATCTTGCCTATAATAGACGTTAATGAAATTGGTCGATAGTTCCCTGGGTCATGTCTGTTTCCCTTTTTGAATATCGGTGTAACGTTTGCAATTTTCCAGTCTATTGGTATCTTTCCTTCAGACAGTGACTTCTTGAATATTATGTCTAAGAACGGTGCGATCTGTGGCGCTAATTCCTTGAGGACACGCGCGGGTATTCCCTCCGGACCCGGAGATTTACTATTTTTGATCGACTGTAGCTGTTTAGTTATCCCATCACATTGAATAGTGATTTCTTTCATCGGTTCCTCAGTGAATGAAATGTCGAAATAACATGGAGTATCGTCTGTAGTGTATACACTTTCGAAGTGGGAATTTAACGTGTTAGCTTTGTCAATATTATCGGTGACAAGTTTGCCATCTTTATCAAATAACGAATCTACGGTTGAAGATTTTCCCTGAAGCTCTCTCGCATATGACCAAAAAGATTTCGGATTTTCTTCGAGTAATTCACCAAGTACTTTTTTCTTGAAATTTCGCAATGCAGTACGCATTGATTTCTTGGTTTTTGAGCGTTGTGCAGCGTAACTTTCTTTTGCTTCAAGTTCCTTCGATTTGTCACCTAACGTAATGGACTTTTTGAATAAGTTGTACAGTTTTCTCTGTCTCTTAAGGTCCCTCCTAACATCATTGTTATACCAGCGAGGTTCTTTGCTATCACATTTCAATTTTCGCGGAATATATTCGTTGATTCCCTGGCGTAGAATTTCTAAGAAATATTTCCATGATGCATCAGTGCTTTTGTCCTCTGTTTTAGCTACGAAGTCAGTGTACGAATCATTAAGCATCTCGCCAAATTTTATGAAGTTGCATTTATCAAATAAATAAATATTGCGTTTCGGTTTTACAGCTGACTCTACTTCAAGTTTTAAGGCTGCAAAAATTACTCTGTGATCACTTATGCCATCAATAATATCGAGTTGTTTTATCAACCTAGGATGGCTTACTGCAAAAAGGTCTAATATTTTATTTCCTCTCGTAGGCTTGTCAACTACTTGGGCGAGTGAGTGCTTAGTAAGTGTGTTGAGTAAGATCTCGCTGATTTCCCTATTCCTTGAATTTGGCTTTACAGTGTAAGAATCCCAATTTATAGATGGCAGATTAAAATCTCCCCCAATAATGATTACACTTTTACTGTCTCTCAAAGTAAATGCGGATATTTGATTTTCTAATTGGTAAATAATATCAGCTTCGGAGTTTGGAGGTCTATAAAAAGAGCAAACATGTATACTCCTTTTGTTTCGTTGTTTAATTGTACACCATACGCTTTCTATTTCATTATCAGTTATTTCATGGGCGGTGCTGTGTAAATGTGATTTAACTGCTATAAAAACTCCGCCTCCTGTCCTATCGCTTCGATCGCATCTGTAGATTTTATATCCTGGAGAAAAAACTTCGCTGTCACTTATATCCTCTGTAAGCCAGCTCTCCGTTCCTATGGCCACGTCTGCGTCCTGAAATATATGCTCGATTTCAGCGCGCTTGTTTTTAACGCTACGGCAATTAACTACTACAAAGTTAATGTCATATTTTGTAGATTGAGTGTCGGTTGGTTCTTTTCCACGCTTATGGGTATTAGGCGGGCGAATTTCACTGGAAGTGCTTATTACATTTGATATAATTTCTTTCGCTGGAGTACGCGTTTTGGGAATATTGTCGCTATTTTCCGGCTTTAGTCCTTCTAAGTTTACTTGGATGTGAACATTTTCGCAATGCGGACTTCCTCGGAGGCTACGTTCGGTTAAATCTTTACAAATCCCACTAGATGACCTACCCTCTAGTCTAAAAAATATCTACAGTGCTCAAAAATCCTACGAGCCACCCGTTCAGACGCCTCGTTGGAATAATGCACCCCAGACGAGTTGAGGGGAGCCCGGCACGATCTAAGCACCGGCCGAAGATCCACGAACTCTGCCCCAATGCTCACACAGAATTTCCACAGCCTCTTGTTGATCCAGGCAATCCTGTCCCAAACTCGAGGGCCGCAGTCAGTCCGTGGAACAATGCTGCAGATGGATAGTCGCAGATCGACACCAGTGCCCCTCCGAACGCGTTCCACCTCCGAGTTTAGATCCCTAAAGGAATCCAAGATCTACAGAATATAGTGGTACTTGGGTAAAGTTTTATTAAATATATTTTTATTTTTCTACTTTAAGGCTTAGAAATGTTTAATAGCGTTTATTGTATCATTATTATAATTTATTAAATATTGTAAATACGAAGAAATAAAGATAATTTTGTCATTTTTGCAGTGAATCTCATCAATTTTCAAAGCAGGTAAGGGACAGTAAAAATACGGTCTTTTTGCCCGAGGCTACCTCCATTTGAATGTCATTTTTCAGCTACTTTTGAACGTTTTCCGCGTTCACTGACGTTATAAATCATCCATGAGTAGATTATTTGTCGCTGCCTCGCATTAGTTAAATCACATTAGTATATCAGTTGCTTTAAACATTTTTTTGTTGTAATAAAAAAAGATATCAATAGTTGAGTTGAATACAACCCTACATCAATAAATATTCCGCATTCTTCTTCATTATTACTCTATAAGGATTCATGTCAGGTGCAAGTGGAAATAGTTAAGCGCTGCACTCGTCTGATATTTTGATGGACGTGGTGCATACTTTGGTGGAAAGGATGGACTAAGCGGAGTCATAGTAGATGGGCGGGAGAGATTTATCTTTGGGGTATTTATTGCTTTCGGGGGGTTGAAAGAGAGAAGGAGGCAGCTAAGACCACGAGGAACCTTATTTGAGCTGACTCCACTTTAAAATTAGGTAAGGAGTCAATAGAAAGTAGACTGGAGGAGAATGAAGCGCTGAAGGTAGCGCGCAAGATGAGCCCAGGGGGTCCATTTGGAGGGATTGAGGCACAGGGAAGAGGATGGGCATCGCCGGAAAAGGGGCAGTAGCTTGACCCCGAGGTCACGGAAATCGTAAAACGTCACCTCTTCTCAGGAAGATGTACATGTATATTGCTGCTGCCTCGCATTCGGCTGCCGCAGTTAGGTGATCTCACTCGTGAGTGGAAGGGTGGGAGTTGACAGAGGTCAGTGGGGGGAACATATAACATTAGAAACGCATTGCATCGCAAATCGTATGCTATCGCAAGACATTTCGAAATGCACTCCCAAAATTTTAAATATATGTATGTTGAAGGAGTAGGTTGAGGCAAATATTAAGTTCCGGTCATTTCAAAGAACGAGTCTGGGGAAACCCTCCTACTTGACGTTTTTATAATCTCTTCGATTACACTTAAGTATCGGTGACGCGTTTAGGTGGTTAAGAATACCTTTTTTCCTTGCTGTGAGATAAGCATTAATTTTGGCTATTATTAATTTCAAGAACATTATATGTCCCAAGGAGAAATGGGCGTAGGTACTTAGCACTTGACAAATTTACTGCGTGCCCTTATTATTTGCAATCCCTCAATACTTTCTTGTTCATGTTGACAGTCAAAGATATGTTTACCGATGGCTTTGCATTTATTATCCCTTATGAAGCGTGAACTCCCCAGACTTAGGAATTCTTTTAAGGGTGGAAGATCATATTTCCACAGTTAGCACGCCGCACTGTACTTTCAGAATTGTACCCATTCGAATTAAAACCGTAAAGGCCCATGTTGTACCCTTCAATTCAATTACTGAGGGTTGGTTATCACATCGAGCGACTTGCATTAACCATCCGCTGAAATCACCAAGCCTCCACCGGGGAGTTCCAATTCCCCAAGGAAAAGTATATCCAACTACATAGATCCCAGGCAAACATGCTCCTAAGCCTCTAGCCTATTTGGCGGAATTCCCCTTAGCACTTTGTAATTAATTAGAGGTCGTAGATAATCCAGAGCTCTGTAATGAGTCAATAATGGATTTGTGCAAATGTTTCGCATGGAATTTGCAATCTCTGCGTGTCGCGTAAGGTTGATTTCATGAGCAACTCCGACAGATCCCAGATTTTATTTTACCCGGAGGAGATAAATTGGAATGTTTTAATATCCATTAAACTAGATCGCCATGCATCGTCATGAATATTGGTTCGGCTTCGTACTGTACTCATAAAAATGTCGGAGTATACAAATGGATGGCAAATGAAGATAATGGATTCAAAGCGACCATTTTCGCGGGACGCGGGGGTTACCGAGCTTTAGTGCACTAAACGGCACAGGTTAGGACTGAGAAGGTTTGAGATATTGCCTCTCCTGAATGTTGTCTATGCAATAGTATCGCGAAACAGGTAGATTTGAAATGGCCCACAACATTAAACGCCAGTTTGCCGCGCAAATTTAAAAATTAAAATGATCTGCAATTCCCAGCTCCTGCATGTCGACATTTATGCTGCTTAGTTGCAGAGAGACAAAAGAGCAACATCTAAGTGGAAAGACATACAAATCCTTTACTTACTACAGCATAAGAAAAAATATTCGTTATCGACTTCACTTTTTAAAAATAAGTCGTATGCGGTTAACTTCCATGGTGAGCTTTTTTCAACTGTTGTGTTATTGTATGCATAGTTAGTTATGCGAATATTAACCATAATCGAGCCGGGAAAAATTAAAATGCAATATTAAAGGAACTTAATTTAGGCTGATATATTTATTTATATTTAATCAACGGGATAGCCATCGGGTGAGCTAAGTGCCTTTTTTGTGCTAATTCTCATTTCTGGTCCTCTTATTACTCAATGTTTTATGTAACTTCCGTGACTTGCTTATCATCCGCTTCCAAGAATTTACTACTCACCACATACGCGTTTACAGATTTTGACTCAATGTTGGTTTAAAACGGTCATTTAATGCTAGGTATAAAAAGGTTTGATTGAGTTGAAGGAATTCATTAAGCAAATTTAAGCTATATTCCTTGCATCGCTTCTTTTCCAGCAAATCCTTTTTTTATAAGAGAAAGTAAACGGTTTCACTTAAGGAATCAGGTGAGAGTTTGGGAGTAACAATTTTATCCTGCTATTGAGTGAAATTACAATGGAATGGGATTTAATGCGGCGTTTTATTAATTTCCACGAAATTTAATTACACCATTCACTAAATTGATACTTTTTATTATTAATACTGATTTTGAAAGCTATAATGACATTTTATCTTTTTTGAAACAAACAATTCAGGCACTGAGGGAAATTATGGTAATTAAAATTTCTTCATTATTTGAGTTCTTTTAATTAACTTAGTGCCTCGAATGAAATGTTTGTGCTTGTATTCATACGCCAGTATATGATGATAAAATATTTCCATGAATGCTATCATTAATATCCGAAATGAGCTGGTCAACAGGTTGTTTTTCGCAAACTCTTAACGACCGGTGGGTGACACGAATCAATGAGATTCGAAATTGCTACCACCAAATATTAATCATGTACGGTAGATATGTACAAGATTTAATCATAGTTTCAGCATAAATACGTTGCTCTTACTACTTGTTCTGATTCATGACGTTTTATCGTTAAATTTTAACTTATTTCTTTTCTATATTTTTAAGTTTTTATCTTTATATCTGTGTAGTCTCGCTGCTCTTGTTTTACTGTAAAATTTCAATTACGAAAGAAATAGAATATAGAGTAAATTATAATAATTTCTGAAGTTCAAACACATTTTAAAATGCATTAAGCCTAATTTACCTGCATTAATATTCAACGTAGACTTAATTTCTTCCTTCAGCGAAATTTCCCAACATTTGTTTTGAAGTAATATTGTTTGGCATGCGGTGTTCCACCGCGTTGTTTGTCTTCAAATGACGACAGTGACAGACAACGGTGGAACACCAGAAGCCATCCAACATTACTTCTTCATGAAACACCGCGGAAGCCTATGTCAGAAAAACATTTGTTTTCTTTCAAAACACTATGCGAGTGAGTGAATATTACTGAGATAATTGGGGATGGTATTTATGCCCTTGTACACAGCTATCATAGAAACATCAAGACCTGCTCTATCCTGCTTTTCGCTGCGCTGAAAATTTTCCCCCGAGGAGGCGTTATCAGCTAAACGTGGCGGAAAGTTGAACGCGAAGGGTTATTTCACGTCTCCTTGGGCACGTGATACGACGCGAAGCGTAGTACGATGACTGCCGGCATCCCACTCCCTTCAGGCTCCTTCCAGACAGGCACCCTCAGGTTTTATAGGTGAGATATAAGCACCCCCCCCTTAACCAACACCACCCTCTCCCTTCTCCCTTTTCTCCACTCAACCTCCGCTCGGTTAATCGATGCATTCATCTATTATTTCTTATTTTTAACATCCCTCATGTTTTTGAGAATGTATTAAAACATTGGTCTTCCATGACAACTTGGATTACAGAGATATAATCCTTCACACTTCTATGATGCACCATGAGTGAATGGCATTATTTTCGCCAGTAGGCACTGATGACGCAAAAGAATAAGATTAATCCACTATCAACGGCTCGGCAAAGATGGAAGAAATGCATAGGACAGCAGTATTAACGGCAGGTCGGTACCTGCCTTCAAATGTCATGAGTCTTGAAATAATATTTATGCTAGATATATCTTACCGCTACTTTAGAAGGACTTTCACTTTAACTGACTAATGGTTTTGGAATAGTATTTGATCAATACAGGCGACCTTTCTGCTTAAGCAAACAACTCACTGGAAAACAATATTTTGACGATATCTACATATTAACGCACTTCATGCTGGTGAAAGTTTGTTGAATAGTACATCTGAGTTTTTATAAATCCTGCTGTTGTATAATAAACATCTCTCATCCCTCTACTTGCAATGAATTTTCCTGTTGGCCATGAAGAGAAAGTTTCCTTATCCTTAACCTGAGAAGTTTTCATTGTGCTGAATGTAACAGAGCTCATATTTCTTTCGTCTCAAATATTCATAATCCCATGTATATCTCTCTCTTATTACCCCTCGCAGCGTTTCAATGAATTTTATAATCCTCCAATCCGAGATATTTACCCGGGTTTTTGTAACAACATTAATGAAATTGTTCGCTCTGATTCCATATTAAATTAATCCCCGTAGGCTACCACTGATGCTAAGTTTATTTAAATTTATCATACAATGTTTACTTAGTTTTTTTTGCTGAAATCACACGATATTTGGCATCTCTTACCCTGTGATGAAAACTACAAATAGCTGCTTCAAATTTGGAAGCGTTTGGTGGTAAACTGATGTTAATATCATGAATAAGGAGCAATTTATAATTTTCCGCACAATATTTAATACACGCTAGCATTTATTAATATCAGCACAACGTCTTGTAAATATTACGTTCTATGATGGAAACCTGATAGTGTACATGAGATATATTGTAGAACATTGCTATGTGTTTTTTGTTTATCCTTATGACAAAACTTTACTCAGCTACTATAAGGTTACTCTATTACATCCTGCAGAAGTTTCTTGAGTGTCGAGTAATTTGCCTCGGCCACGAGGTGGAAAATGTGATTATTCCTACCCTGTAACGAAGAAAATATCTTAATTCAATTATTAACAAACTGGAGAATAGTTCATATATAAATTTGTAACGTCATTTTTCTCAATAAAGTTGATTTTTACCAAATTTACAGTCATATTACCTCTATAATATAGTTCCTCCACATATTCCTTCTGTCTCTTCTGAATCTCTTCCACTTTGAATAGAATCTTCCCTGGTATGTCTTTACCGTCCGACATGAGTTTTAGCCTGACATACAGTGCCCCTACCTTTGTTTTACTAATTTTCCCTCCTCTTTAGATTTTCCACTTCGCCACATGGTCCGTTCTACAAATTTTCTGTCGTCCCTCACTCTGTTGGTATATCGCCCAAGCTCATAGATTAATTTCTTATGCCTCCTCGAGCCTAGCACGCTGTATGGATACTTTCATCTAATTTCCCAAATATTAATCCTTAATTAATGGTTTCTTAATCCTCCTGGATTTCATTGTTCCAATTGGTATTTCTGCCTCTATTATATTTCTCTTTCATGTTACTCAACTTTACTCATTTTTTATTTACTTATCCTTTCTGATGGTCCTCCTCACTAGATCCTAATATTACATCCTATTTGGCCTATTTAAGCTATCGCGTTTCACTTCATTGTATTTCTGCCTTCACTGAGTCTTTTGGATCTAGCATAACATTTCAATAATTCTAGATTATAATATGAGCTAAAATCCGTGTCCAGGAAACAAATTTTTTTACGCACATCGTAAACCTCACCTAAAAGCCTGACCACGATATAGTTTTTGATACATTCCTCCCATCCTTTGGTTTTTTTTCCAAGTGTGCCTAAGCTTGATGTGATATTATGGCAAAGTGTTCGCCTTTAATAATTCAATTTTCCTCTCGACGCGGTAATTCTTGCCTCTTGCCCATGCTGTTGCACTTCAGTTTCATCCTTCCCCTTTACCGGATTCCAGTCCTCCATTGCTATTAGTTTGTTTCATACCTGGAACCTACCTAAATACTTTTTTTAGCTGCTTGTACATGTAATCCATATCATCCTCCCTACGGTACTCGTAAGCAATTGTAAATGAACTCAAACTATGTTCCATGGTTTCAAGCTCAACTATGTTGAAGCTGAATTTCATCAACGAAAAAGTAACTAGGTTTTCTTCCACAGATTTATTTTCCTGGTACCAGGAAAATAAATCTGTGGAAGAAACCTAGTTACTTTTTTACTTTTGGAACTCAAACTAATTTTTTGGATGCGCTTTTATTTGAAGCATTAGTACCCCATTGCTCCTCTGTTCTGCGTTGATTACCACCTTCCCCAACTTTGCGTTTAATACCACATCTACTCCATATTGGTTCTCATGACCTCCTGTATTAATTAATCAATTTCTTCCCTATTTATCTCAATACATATATAGGTTTTTCCATCTCCTGATTGAGATTTTCCAAGGCTGTCATTGTTATACTGACATTCCACGTACCTATTTTTATCTCTCTTTTCCTGTCTTGGTTTCCTCTAATTTGTCTTTTTCCTATCAGCTTTTCAATATAATGATTACGGAGGATTCGTCTTTGAAATGCAGTGCAATAATAATTCAATATAACTCCCATTATAGTACTCCAGTCACAGACTGTTATTTATATCAAAAAGTTGCCCAGGAATTTCCCTTCTTTTGTATAGAATTTTGCAGCACATACCTGCTGTGTGCCTTGATTTATGGAAAATTTGAAGGCTGCCAGGCGGTGCCTTTGAATTTTTCCATTGACGTGAGAGTTCAGCCCTAAGAGTAAACACAAATAAAGATGGCATGAAGGCCGTAAATGGAAAATCGGCGGAAGGATACCTCTGTTTACAAATCGGAGATGGAAAACTAATACCAATAGCTTTTTCATATAAATGGTAATTTAAAATCGAAATTGGAGGAAGTGAAAGCCTCGTAAACTAAATGAGTGACGTGAAAGGGCATGATGATTTTTTGTAAGAGCTTTGAGTGGAAAAAGGGGGAATGGAGTTCGACTCACGGAAACTAAAGGGAGACGCCGCGTCATTCGGATCCCGATTAATTTCTGCCTTCACTGGAAAACGAGAAAGCGAGGGAAGAAAACAAAAAATTCGAATGAAAATGCTTGTGTTTGCATACGGAGAGGAGAATTTGGATGATCATAGGTCCTAAAAACGGTCCGGATGATAATAAAAACATTGCTTACTATAGCTTTGGAGATTACTAAGGTTAGCAAAAATATAAAACGAGATTGAATGAAGCATGTATTGCCATTAATAGTAGGGTAGGTCCATCAATCAATCCTATATTACATTGACAGAGAAAAATGTGCATAGAAAATCTAACTCCCCTTGGAAAACTATGCTCAGACGTTCCATAAAAACCATGGTGAGTTACACTTTTCTCACAATACAATGGATTTTCACATTTCATTTTTATTTTTGTTGATCTCAATTAATATAAACAAATTGAACCTTTTGAACAAATGGTATAGTATTTGAATCCATTATTTCTATATCCAAGCGATAATGCAACATGGTTCATTATCGTTTTACATGATCTGGACTTGTAGAACAGCGTTTCAAGGTATATTTCAGAAAGGAGGTGCAAGGATTTAAGTTAACCGGAAACACAGAGTGAAGGAACCCCAGGCAAATGGAATATATTAGCAGGTGTTGTTTTGTAGCTTTATATATTACTAATAATAATAATGCTCATACGGTCACCCGCTGTGACGTGCTGAAACATGCAGTTAGTGCACACGTGTAAACCCACTAGTTTATGCATGTGAGCTTGCAAGTATTCGCTCTGTGGTCCCACACTCTGTGTGGAGAGTTGGACGGTTGTCTGGTCTCCTAGCCAACTAGGCTTTTTGCAACACTTGGGCAAGGGAGTGGAAAATGGCGAACTCTGTGGACTCTCATCGGAAGGGAGGGATGATGTGCTGAAGTGCTTTCTCTCACATGTTTGCGAGTCCTAATTTTGACGTCTCTACATTAGGATCGCCGAATGAAGAAAGAGGAAGGTTCATGTGTAGCTAAAAGTTCATGCTCCGTAACTGATTGGTATTTTCATCAAGGCGTTTTCAAGTTTTCATACTTCGTTTAGTGTTTACGGAGTTTTCTCTTTTTTTATGCACGGAGTGCGGAGGTTGAGTTTCCTTATCTTGGTGGCACCTGTAGTGTCTTGTAGAAAACATGGAAGGGAAGGAAAAAAACTGTGGGAATCGAAGTAGGGTTGTGTGTGGTGAATCGTATTTTCGACTTCCCCGGTGGATGTCGCTGTCATAGCCGAGGCAATTGGACCACGTTGACCCCGGTGTGAGCTTGTGGATTTCGAAGAGGAGTAATGATAGATGATTTGGGGACGGGGTTTTTAAAATGTGAGCTACGAAATCGCTTTGGGGTGGTCGTTTCTACAGCAACCGCTCTTCCCAACACATTCTGTTCCTCTCTCGGCGAGATATTATATCCCCAGAGGGAGGGGAAGAGTGAGTTGGAGCGGTTGCAGACGGGTGCGGGCGGGAAATAAGTATACTGGACAAGGGTCATGTGGGTAAGATGAGTTGAATTTATTTTCTTCTTCTTCAGACTTCCAAGGCGTGCGTTAATTAATTTCACCAGTTGACTGGGTGTGTCTCAGCAGGAATTGATTCGGCTGGTAATTAGAGCATATTTTAAGAGCGTAAGGCAGCATAAGTACAGTGGCGGAGATTTCTCAGTGGGATTCGAACCTCTGCCTGGGTGCTTTTTCGAGATTAGTTCGAGTGCAACACCTCATCCATCAAATGAAGCTTTAAACTGTGAACTCCATTGCGTCCTTCCTTTAAAGTGAACTAATACCAGCGCAGCTGCGCGTTGGTTTTTTCTGCAATCATCCTTCATTCCTTAAGTCCTCTTTCCCTTGCCAACCTACCGTCCTATCTTTAACGATGCAAATTACCTAAGCATTTGGCCACTCCTTCAACTAATTAAATGAAAGTTTTAACTCACTATTGTCAAGTGAAATACATTTTTGACATTTCGTCCAGATTTAATAAGGTTCTCAACTTAGATACATTAATCAGGAAAAATATATTTTAACATATTATCCTATCAGAACAACATTTTTGCTACAATCTCAATATACCACTGGAAAATTTACGTGACACTCGCGTTATTGAGTTTTAAAAATCCTACCTGCCAAGGATTACGGTGTATTATTTTCAATTTTGGTCTCAAAAACACAAGATTTTAAAATTTCAGATACTGTTGTATTGTATTACTTATCGTACTACATGATAAGAGAGAGAGAGCGAATATACTAAATGATGGGAAATCAAAGGAGAGTCACCCACTATATGGTATGAATAAATTTTTGAAATTGGTCAAATTGTTTGGTAGTTTATGTTAAAAACGGGAAGAAATGGGTTAAAGAAAAAATATTGAGTTACACTGTCTTAATAAGCGTTTATAATTTATGGTCTTATGTTCAGCGTGAACCTGCCTCATACCACGGCCTTGCATGCGTGCCGAGGAAGGTGGTGATATTCAGGGGTCAAAACATAGCTGGGATTTGATGAAATAAGTATACCGAGTAGTTTTCCAGATGGCTGGATTGCGAGGGAGGGAGGCCAGAGTGGAGATCTGCATGATTGGGGATATAGAATTGATTGATTGGTAAGGAATAATAACTATGCTGGCACAAGAATGTGAAAGAGGCTGAAATATTGAGACAGTTGGAGGTTGGGGAGGGTATATAGTAGTATATATAATATAAATTTATTGCTCTAGCACATTTTTCCTGTGGAACATGTATTCCATGCATACATTCCATGCATACATTCTGTAGACTCTGTGGTGTTACAATGGAGAGCAAACTTTGAATAAACTGAATAAATTGAAGAAAAAATAGCAAAAATAAACAATTTGATAAATATAAAGGAATACTATGCAAATTGGATTATTCCAAATTATATTAAAAGACTATCTAGCAGGAATTCTCAGTTTAACATGTACAACATCCAACATAACAATAATATTTAACATATATTTATGAAAAGTTTCATGAGTGTAATGGTTTGGCAGCGTTTTAAGTTGAACACTGAGACAATCAATTACAATAAAAAGAAAATAAATAAAAATTGAATAAAATAATGAAAGGTTGCCAAAGAAGTTAACAGAGATAATTTAGGAACTGATGAAACAAAAAAGAGGAGGTATTCATCTACTGAAACTGACAAATACATATTTCAGGATGAGTACAGTAATAAAATATTTACAATAAATAATATTAAAAGAATAATAATTGACAGGAATACATACAGAAACTGAACAAAGAAATGCATATATAAGCGATTTATACTGATCTACAATAATAATACAGGGTAGAGACATCAGTACCACAACAGGGTCCCTACAACTCTGTCTGTGCCAGTTGGCCATGAAAAAACAGAACGAGGTAGAAAAAGAACTGATACGGGTTGGAAGACCAGCGGTATGGACGAGGTGTGGGAGGGAATGATGAAAGGAAATTGAATACCAGTATGATGGTTTCCCATCTTGCGGCGCCAAACGGTGATAAAATACGTATAAAATGCCATGAGAAAAGTCCTGAATTCGAATCACGGAATTAGCTTATCACTTCATAAGTGCTGTTGAAGGATTCAACGTCGTGGGATGTGGCCTCCTTGAAGTCCAATTTTCCCCTTATGCTGCCATCCTTGATGGACCGCAAGGACACATAATCTAGATTCCTTGAATCCACCAAAACTGCGATGAAAATTAGAATTCCCGGTCCAGGCCGATTTTTTCATGAAAAAGTTTAAATAAATATCTGAAGTTGAATAAACATCTTCAAGGGACGTAAAATAGGGAGTGGCATTCTGCTCACTCCAAGGAGACTTTAGTGAAGAGCATATTCCAAAATCCTTTGATTTTGAGGTTATTTATGTGATAGTGATGGTGCAAAATGAGGTACAGGAAGGGTGCACTTCTTCTCCGGTGGAATTCAAATCTCTCGAACAGTATTTTTCGTTTTATGCGAAAGAATGTGAAGGGTAGAGAGCTATTTAAGCACTGTTGCGTGTGTCGGAAAAACTGGGATCCCTACTAGGAAATTGAAATGGTTCTATGACAAGAACGTCAGCCGTTTAAGAGCTTCTGTAGATGTCTAAATTCATGGCGTAATCCTTTAACCTACCCTCATTACTTACGCTATATTATCATCCTCTTTGAAACCAGGAAGTGAAGGCCGTATTCCCTCTGGGTTTTGGTGAATGGTTCACCCGAGTTAGTCGCTAAGTTTCTCCAAACCTTTTCAAGGTAAATGTAGAAAAATCGAGTGATAAGAATTTCTTGCATGTTAAAATATATTTAACGATTTTAACGATTAAAAAAACAAGTACACGATTTAGCGAAACACTAACGATTTGAAAAGTTTATACTGTATAAAACAAACTTGGAAATCACTTTCTAATACTAACCACGTTTAATCTGGAGTTATTTAATTTTTTATTTATAAATTAAGAAACAAACCCTTTATGATCAACCCGCCGCTCATTTTGAGTTAATAAATGCGTGAAAAGCAGTCATTTGAGCTTTTTTCCTGTGAATCAAATTTCTGCAACTAAATCTTTAGTGATATTGGTTTTAAGGTTTTCGCTGCGATAAGATACAATACTCTCAATGATTTTCTGGTTAACTTCTGCGTTTCATTCCTCATGCTGGGAACGTTGTCAGGAGACTGAAGGAGTTAAACCTGTGACGTTCCCATCATGAGGAATCAAACCTTCAGCCAAAGATTTCTCCACGAAGCAGTTAACCCGAAAATGATTGAGATCAGTACGCTTTAGCGATCGTTCGAGAGCAGTCCCACCAATCATAATTGTAATGCCGTATAATTCTTTCATGGAGCGTGCTAATGCATGTGATTTCTCAAACAGGAAACCTTCCGTAGCTAGATAACACTGCTTCATGCCTTTTGAAGTGTAAAAATCGCCCATGGTACTTAAAAATAAACCATAACATTTATAGTTCATATTGACGCCTGGTTTATTCTCACTCTGTCGGATTTTCGGTTGTGAATTTGAGGCTTATATGGAGGTACTAGCAACAGGATGACTTAATCAATTTCCTTTAGCTCTCACTTGTTTAAGGGAGCAAAGAGATAATCAACTTAATATACTATGTGTTCGCAGGAGGAGACCACGACACCGAATGTTTTCGAGCAACGTGGCGGAATGGAGGCGGAGGCCCCTTCCTGGAAAGGTCCTGCAGTTGATGCAATCAAAGTTCCAAGTTGAGAAGAGCTCCAGTGTCCGCGAGATCAAGTTTGTAGGAGGAGGATATACTCCTCCACCGCACTCGTTTCCACTTCTCCCACTCCATCGTAGTGAAAAAGAGGGCTCAGTTCCTGCCTCCCCTGGGTAGATGACACTGCGTAAGCGATGCTGGGTACGTGCTCCGATGCCAGGAGATGGTCATCGCGAGTCATTCTTGGTGAGTAAAACTTCGCATTGCCGACTCTCTGAACTCTAACCCCCTCCCCCCTTCATTCCCCGATTCCATTACACACCCCTGAGTATGATTTTGAACGGAGTTTCAAGGTTATGGATAGGACAGGAATAATAGCTACGTAATAATCCGAAGGGTTGGTTTTTAGAATTAGTTATTCCGCGCAAGATCCGTGGAAAGAAGACACTCTTTCAGTTAGGAATGGGAATAGTAAAGTTTACAAAATGATATCAACTCTTTTTTCGTCAAATTTGGAACATGCTGATTTCCATATCAATTCATCCTCTTTGGCGAAAGGCATAATATCGTGAACAAGCGATTGATATTGGTTATATTGGTTTAACACTAGGAATACCGTACTTGTCACACATCCTTGAACTACCGAATGGAGTCATTTTGACTCCCACCTTATTATTGTTTATTTTTGCAGTTTTTCTCTGCTTTTATTGATACATTTCTTTATTTTATAATTTTTGTTTATTATTGTAATATTTTAAACGTGGTTTTAACAAGAATATGTATGTTTTTTAATGCGAGATCCGACAGTATTGCTTTGGCATTCTTTTTTCTGACATGTTACATTTTTGTAATGGTATTATCACAAAGGAACTTGATAAAACAACAAACAAACTTTTTACAATATTTTATTATTATATTTAAATATTCAAACATTACGAAGCCTACATGGAATACGGCAGGATAATTGAACAAGAGCGGGAAATAAGAGAATATATATGTATATGAAATAAAAATATTTTGATTACAATAGGCAAGCCTCACATTTGTCTAAGGTGCTTCAAAGTTCAAGCATTGTCATTCATTTGCGGCGGTACATTGTCCACACAAACATTTTCGGCAGGTCATGCAATTTCCGACTGATCGATTCTTTTTGTATTTTTGTTATACCTGGCAAAATTTGTTTGCAGAATCCCGTCAGAAGAATCTGCGGCATTGGACACACCACGCTTTAGCCTAGACCAGGTCCATGAACTTCCCCTATGCTGACTGTGTAATCGGCTGTCGCCCTTATTGTTCGTACCCGCGAGGTGGCAGCACTAAGGACTCGCCCTTTGAAATCATAATCTTATATGGAGTACATGAAAAAAAACCGCACGATTATGATATTTTTGCGTGAGTAGTAAGTACCAAATATGGGATTCATAGTCAGTGACTTATCCATTGATACATAAAACCAACGAATAAAATGAGCTAATCAGCTAATCCGTAGCTTATTTTCAGGGCACACCTCAAGTAACTTCGTCGCAGTGAAAACATTCTTGGTAGATCATTGAAGTGCGATGCATTCGGCTTGGATAAACGGAACGTTATTTTTCCTAAATAAATTACACACCCTGCATCTATTTTCAACTTCACCTTTTCAATAGAATCGCAGGGAAGAGTTTTTGCCAAAAAAATCGAAGTTCCCGGAAATATTTTTACAAATCTCTACGAAATGAGTAAACGGTAAAATTTTGTTAACACACGCGGAAATCCGAAATTATCAAATCTTAATACCTGGGGTCGTGTTCTGTAATTCGGATGATGACTAGCATCAGTGATGAACATCACCGAAAAACTTCAACCGTCATCACCATTTGCGATTCTGCAGCCGGGGGTAGAAGGGAATAAAGCTGCTTGTATATTGCACTCGAAACTCATGTGAACATATAGAGGATATTAAATTAGCAAAACGGCGCGTTTACTTTATCTCATTTTAAGTTCATCTCCTAGGTTGAGTTTTAAGATTTAGGTATCCAGTTTTCTCTGTTGCCAATTCTTCAGTACTGTAACTGACGAATCATATGCTGTTACAGGTATGGCTGATTTCTAAGAAATATCTTGACTTATTCCCCACTGATATCTACTCCTCATGCTTCAGACACTATCAGACACCGTTTCCTTGACCATTTATAATTTTAGTAAGAGTTTTCATTTAATTACATCACTTTTTATTCCAATTCATTACCCATAAAGGTTTAGCATTGGTTTGATTTTGAAGATTTCGTTAGAAATTTGAGTGTAGACCTTTTTTGCGAAATTTGTGCAACCTTGACCTCATTCAAGTTGTTAATTGTTGATTACTAAGAGCCTTGCATCATCACATTCACAGGTGTTTTCAGATTATTTATACAGTTTCAGCTTACTGGCTTGAAAAAATCAATTTTTGAATTTTGGCCAGCTTTTCTCGATTTCAGCCCACTGTGCGTCGCGTCGTGACGAAAAAGTTACTCCTTGTAAAATTAAGTGTGATAAATTTACTACAATTCCGACTTGCCATTTATGTATTTTTACAAAATATACAGACATAAAAATAATATTAAACCCTGGAAAATCGGAAACGAGCGGTGTGCGAGTGACGTTCCGAAAAACCGGAATTTCCCCGAAATATTACAATTACTGTAACTTTTGACCAATTGAAGATAAAATATTAAATAATATCTCATTTTAAAGGCATTTATATTGTCTTTTCATCTAATTTGGAAACGTTGCTGTTAAACTAAAATCTGAGCTGCTAAAAGGAATAGTTTGTCAAAAAACGTGAATCTGAAATTAATCTGAATTTTTTCTACATTACTGTTGGGTTCCTAATGGTAACGCATTTCATCAGCGAAAGCAGGATATTTTGGACAAAATATAAAAAATGTGAAAATTAGTATTTGTTAGACTCACACAGTAGCAGCGGAACCTCCTTAAGACGACCGTCTAATCTTCAGTACCTCTCCTTCAAATTTTCGATTCGAGAGAACGGCGAAAACGAGGAGATCCGACGGTGGTTTCAGCCGTCCACTAATATCGACCGTGCCCTCCCTCCAGCCATCGACAGCTCTCACACCGCAGCCTGATGTCCCCCTCAACGATTTGCGGCCCGGCTGGATGACGGGTGGCGACTCTGATTCATTCTCATTGATAGAATGAATCGTAGCCAACGCAAAAGAAAAAATGGTTGTTTCGCGTTTCGGTTTAAGCCTCTTTGCCTATTCATGGCACTGGAGTCGAAAGCTCCCCCTTCCCCTACCCTTCCTACCTATCCTTATTTAATTCCAACTTCCCGCACCCTTCTTCGAATCGGGGTATAAGCGAGGACATGCAGACCCGAGGAGAAGGTGGTCCCTGCGCGGAAAACCCGCTTACCAGGTGTCCCTCTCAACTCCTTGCTAATTGCGCTCTTGTGATTGTAAGGGTGCAGTGGGTGGACGGGTGTAGTGGAAGGGGTAAAGGCGGTGTGTTGCTTGATTTAGCAGGGGTCAGGAGAGAATGGATATCAAAATGAAGTGGGAGGGAGGTAGACTAAACGTCAGAGAGAGAAAGTCGGGCAGTAAACCCCTCATGGGTACAATTATTTTGGAAGGGGAAGTGATCCGTCATTCATTTAACGCTTCATTCTTTAGTCAGCTTAAAAGCTTTAAAGGGGAGCTATTATTTCGAGTCACTTCCGTCCATCTAGATGTCATATTTATAACGCCTAGACGGTGTTAAACATCTAGCAAATATAACATGGAACATTGAAATCATAGTTGTAGAAAACTTATGATGTGAGTATGTTTTTTATAACAATGCTAACGTCTTGATTCTTTGCAGAAGTAATTTAAATGAGAAACGACCGCAAATGGCCTAAAAAGGCTTCACGGGATGTAAAATACGCTTACTAAAATAATAAAGACTTCTAAAGGTGACTATATGTATAGCGCATATTAGAGAAAATGGAAGAAGTGCTCACATTTTCAATGTGTTGAAAATTAATTGGTTGACCAAAACAGTTCCAAACAGAAGAATATGTAATATAATTAACTATTGTTATGATGTTTTAAAATTTCAACCATAAATACGTAATACGACTGTGAAAGAATATTTATTCATTTAAAGTAGAAACATTTGGTTGGATTCCACAATAAATTTGTTTATATTATCTATTTTGAGGTATATTGAATCATTATTAAGGTACCTGAGACCTCAAAGTTTCGTTAAAGCTACTTCGATAATGACGAAACAGATACTTTTATCGAGTAGGCAAATGAAAACAAGTGTGTAATTTTATCAATTTTGAATTTAATCATGATAAACATCATTGAATTCCACTAAGTAACGCTCAACTCAATCAATCTAATTCTTGGGGGACATAACATTTTGAAAATGTCATAAAATATAATAGAGATTGACAAAATGGATAGACATTTCTCAGCCATGCGTCCAACCTACAAAAATAATCCAAAGAACCAAGCTATTAGTTTATCCTGTTGCTATTAGTAGATGGCTTTTTGAATAAGTAGTACTATGCGCTGGAGAGAAAAGTATTCATTTTAACGTCGTCGTTCGACTTGCATCATATTATCGTTTAATAAACGCAGCAAATTTATAGATCATGGCGTGAATTCTGTTTCGGTTAGTAAAACAGAACCGTGGATGAATAAGCCTTTTCTCGTGAATAAATTGCCCTTTTAATTGGATAGGTGTTAGAGGGATGAAAATGCAAATTGACGCTCAGAATGTGTAGATACTTTGGTTTAAGAAAGGGCCGTGATATATATTTTGTCGTTCCCCATATATCCGAATAGTTTACTCTCAAAATAACAATTTCGTTGATTCAATTTTTTATCACATTTCCCAAAAGTGATGAGTGAAGGAGAGGACCGAAGGGTTGTGGTGACCTTCCTCCTCCCTTAGTTATACCAAAGGGATTAGAGACCTTCGTCCTACCTTAGTCATAGTACAAATTGTTAAAATAAAAAAAAACAATCGGTAAAATTCTTTTTAAAAGCACCTAACATTAACTGACGATTTTAAATAGTGTCTATTGACTTATGAACGCCACACGAACAAAATGTTTGGACAAGGTTTCACGAAAAACCAGCATCTACGTCTTTTGACAATATTTTCTCAACTATAACAGTGCCCGCTGATATAAAAAAAATTCTAAAACTTAAAAAGTTCTTGGTTATTTACATTATTGTTGTTATAAAATCATATGTACAAAGAGGCGAACCCCAAAGAATAAGTATTTTTTTTAATCAAGGCCAGATTAGTTAGATTTCAGCCCACTGTGGCCTACCTGCGCAGCCTACCCGCGACCCAACCTCGACCCCACTGTGTCTCCTTTGGGACCGTAAATCTCTTCAAGGAAAGCAGCAGCGGCCGAGGACACTTACGTAGGATCCTCAGTCGTGGCAGTGGAAATGGCTCAATTTCGTATCACATGTGAACACACGCAAGGACACGACGTTATTAAATGACTTCGTTTATTACGAGAATTGCACTCCGGTGGACGAGCGAGGAATTAGAAACGGATTCAATGTTCTCCATCTCGTCCGCGTCCGTTTAATTCCTTTGAAAGCAGCACGACGCTCTTTTTGAATATCTTTACTAAAAAATTATACACTTCAGGTATTGCGATCCTAGTTAAATATTTGGGAAAAATTATGTAGGAATTAAAACCTTTTTTTAATTTTTTGCATGATTTAGTAAAGTTAGCGGCTGTGAGTTAAAAGGTGGACAAAAATCCCCTTTTAAAAAGTTTGCGGCCCAGCAACCTGAGAAGTATCTCATCGATGGGATACTCGAAATATTGGATACGGATCTAAATTATGAGCTTTTACTTTGTATAAATTGTGCCAGGTTTCTTTATTTGATATATCTATTTATGGGAAATATAATTCTAGATAAAACTGCAATAGGTAAAACTGCAAAGAGTGCTGGCAGTTATATTGAACGGTAAGATTATTTAAAGGCCCATTTCGAGACTACCATGCCATGTGATTTAATTAATTGTGCACCTAACCTTTTACCATAACTTGGGTAAATATCTCTCTACGAATATTCAGTTGAAGAAGACTTTTTCATTGCTCGGGTTTCCACCGCGTTCATGTTGACTTGTGACAAAAGTTTCGCCCGGTTTCCTCCGAGCGTCTTCAGGCCACTTAGACCTGAAGACACTCGGAGGAAACCGGGCGAAACTGTTTCAAGCCCCGCGGAAATCTACGCTGCAATATTCAGTTTTATCATTGCATTTTATGAACTCTGTAAGTAGGCACATAGTTGCTCGTATGATTTCATATTATCTATTTGTTACCTAGGTATCTTCAATGAGGAAGGGAGATTAATTTACTTATGATTGTTTCCTACGTATATTTGTAAAATGAATTCATTTGATGTTCAATAATGTATAACTAGCTAGGATTTCAGAATAAAAGTTATCGATAAGTGCTTGTTTAACTACGGTATTTCTGCCAATTTTATTCCTTTTGCATTAATTTTAAACATAACCCGACCACTTGAAAAAGGACATTTAGGTTCCAAGCCTCACGCGTGATTTTTCGATAGATATTTTATCATCTTTTCATCTACATCTACATCTACGATGTACCGTGCAAGCCACCACTGGGGTGTGTGGCACGGGGTGATTCCACACCAGGCATGCAGCACTCATCCCAGCACAAGTCAGAACCTCGCACGCTCCCCCTGGCGCTAGGCGCAGGCCAAAAGCAGTCAGGAAAACAGTGCGCAGTCCAACCGGAAACTGGGAGAGTGATACGTAAAAGAACATACAAACATGCAGAAAAATGCTATAGACAAATCTAGTGGTTAATATTACTGATACTGTTAATTTATGAATACTACGAGATGCTACCTCATGCAAAGAACAAAATAAAATAATGCCGGACTAATCGACCGTTGTGAAGAGTTAGTAATTATGTGGTGTTATTAAGCACAAGTGAAAATTCTACTCTGCCTATTGAGGGTGGGAGTTTCATATGATTGATCTATCGCAACTATAATGATCCCTTACTGTACGTGGGAAAAATGACATTTTGAATCTATCGGTTCGGCAGTCAATTTCCTTTATTTTATTCCTGTGATCGCTTTTACCGTAGTACGGTGGCTCTAGCAGTATGTGTTGAACGTCCGGCAAAAAACTGTCTGCTCCGAGTTTGCGCAAAAGATTTAACCTGTATTTCTCCCTTCGATCAGTTAGAGATTCCCACCCTAATTCCTTCAACAATTCAGTAACACTGCTAAGTTTATCGTAACAACCTTTCACAAATCTTGCTGCTCTCCGTTGTATTCTATCTATTTCAGAGATTAGTCCTACTTCGTAAGGGTCCCATATGCTAGCGGCGTACTCCAAGTGAGGTCTCACGAGTGAAAAATAACATCGCTCTTTAACTTTCTCGTCGCATTTTCCTAATATTCTCTTGATAAATCCCAATTTGCGACTAGCCTGTCCGCATATTTCCCGAACGTGTTTCCCCCTAGACAGGTCCTGAGTAAGGGTCACACCTAAGTATTTAACTGACTCTACATTTGATAAGTCTGTTTGATTAATTGTGTACGTATCGTTGACCGAGTTATTCTTTTTCCAAAAATTCATAACAACGCACTTTTTAAAATTCAATTCTAACTGCCAAGTAGTGCACCATTCATTTATAGCATCTAGGTCTTTTTGTAGCGCTATCTTGTCTGACTCATTGTCTAGATCCCTGTACAACACTGCGTCATCTGCGAAGAGGCGAATTTTCCTAGTAACAACGGTAGTGATATCATTAATATACAAAAGGAACAATAAGGGACCGATGACACTTCCCTGAGGTACACCTGATGTAACTTTCACTACATCTGAGCTAACGCCATCTAGAACTACCCTTTTCAGCCGTAATTCATTACGCAGGCCGATATTTCATAGCTAGTCGTAACTAAATACCATGAATTCGTATCCATTGAAGTCATAATTCAATGGAATTAAAAAATCTTATTCAGTTTTGAATTTTATTTATGTTTTCAGTTGTGGTTTGAATCTGTTGTGGTTGGTCCGTAGTGGTGGATTAGGTATGTGAAAATATCCCAATTTATTTACGATCTACTTCTAAACTCTTTTAAGACCTAATTAGACCTCAGTGTTCGACTCCTTGTTGTGTTGTGGGCTGTTTTTAACATAGTTGTGAATATTTGCAGAAATATTTGTGAGCGAACACTCTGCGGAAAAAACACCAAAAATTTAATTCCTTAAGAGGCCTCCCTGAAAAAAATACTTCCATGCAAAATTTCTTTTATATAAAGAAATCGAATTTTTGATGGGTAATCAAAATTAATGATTTATGTTAAGAACTACCGCGAAATTCTTTTTTAATTTTACATTAATACCTTCCATTTTTCCAAATGCATTTAAATGCTACAGGCAATTAATGAAACAACCTAAAAAGCAACCCCATACTTTCAGCTTTTGGGCTCGTTTTTCCCTCTTCGTGTGGGCCTTCGACTCGTCAAAAAACCTCCTTTACCCCGCTTCGGTTGAACTCCCGTCCTGGTGAAATAGCGAAAGGAAACTAGAGGTTGAATAAACGACGGCAGCTCCGCGTGTTTAAACGATGCTTTTTCCGGAATGTCCGTAGGAGGACGCACAGTAATAACTCGTTATGATACTCAATTCAGTTCTCTCCACTTCTCTTTGACATTCTCCCTTTTGTCTACGTGCCCATCTCTCTTACAAGTTCCACTCTCGCTTCTTTCTATAATCAGATTATTTGTCCGCTTCATTGTAACCCTCGCTCAATCTCTTTGCAAATGCGTTTACGTGTCGCCTCCTCTCGTCAATCAAATGAAGTCACATCCGTTTACCTCAGGCTCCTTGGTTCCTATTTCCTCTTTATCATTTTTTACCAACCTTCTCTTACATTCTCCCCTTACAGCGAATAATAAACTCCCCATCATTTTCCGGGAATGAAAAAATAAAATGATGTTTTTGATCAATATACTATCGCGAATTTGACAAGGTCTTGACTATGGATCGGATGTGAATCTGTTGGATATGTTTACATTTCACCTACTCCTTCCTTTGTTTACTCTCCCCTAGCCCATGTACTTCTCCCTCGACCCGTAACTACAGTATCTTCTTCTACGTTTATTTTTTTTTCTTTGTTTTACGCCTTATCTGATCTAATCCTAGTTCTGTATTCCGTTTCAACCTCTCAACTAAACCCTCACTTCCGCAGTCACACTCTTCTTCCATCACATACGTACTTTTACATTCTTTCTTTTTCACCTCCTCCACCTTCGCAGTTCTGATACTGCTTTTATGTGCACCTCCATTTTTTATGGGAAAATATTTTTTTTTAATCGGAATATCGATCTTAGGTGAGTTATAGCAATATTTATGCCTTCCTCCGCAGGTAAAATTTTTTCTCTTCGGTTCTTTGTTTTTTTCATTCTTTGGTGAGTCTTTCTTTAATATGTTTAGCTGGAGTTAATGCATGAGACCCAAAAAAAACGAAGTGCCTTCAAAATTTTACATTTTAAATGTTTCTGTTCAGTTTAATAATGTGACAGACCATGACTAAAGAATCTATAAATATGACATTATATATTAAAATGAAAGGAAAACTTTGTTTTATTCCACCAATTTATTTGTTGGTACTACTAGTTTCGACGCAGCGGCGTCATCTTCAGGTACAAAGTGGAAAGCAAAAATTTGATCTTTATATACCATCCATATATAATGAACTTCCACAAAGTTGAGCCTGAGACGATGGAGATGACATTATATGTTGAAACCTTGGCCAGTAATAATAAACAAGTAAGGAATGTACCAAGGGAGAAATTATTTTAATGAGATGCCGTATCACAAAGTAAATCCTGAAACATAAAATTGCATAAATAGTGCTTGTTTATTTTCATGTACATGTTGGGAAGTGTTCTGGATGACCTTTCTTGAAATGTGGGAGCAAAAATCTAAAGTATTCCAGCATTAAGCATCGCGCAAAATTATACAAAAGTTTTGCCTTTTTGGATACTTGAAACGTTTTTTGCAATAATTTGTGGAAGTTGCCATACTTCCGTTTACTAATTCTTATTTTTAAAATATATATTACTTATCAAGAACAGGTTCTATCACAAGTTAATATTGAGGGAGGAATACAAGGTGAAATAGATATATCATTGTATTTGCATAAATTTCTTTGAAACTAGGCATACTGGTTAAAATTCAAAAGTTTTAATCGGAGAACCAAGCCACTGATTACTCAGATTTGTCATCTATAGAGTTTTTCAATGAAGAAAAAACATTTATGACATGCGCTGACTCTGAATATGTTTGGAAATAATTCTTCTCATAGTATTCTCGTAAGTCAATATAAGATACAACTTTATAAAAATCTAAGCAGTCACTTGAATCTATAAAAACATTTTCCAAGAAGCTTTTTTTTCCAAAGGATGTTTACCATGTGAGCCTTCCGGATGTAAATTTGTAATACCGTATGTGTGAGCTCTTCCCAAGGCAAGTGTGATGGACTGGAATTGTACGAATTTTCCCCTTTCAAAACTTTTCCGTCCTTCTTGTATTTTCATAATTATTTTAATAATTTCGATAACAAACAATGATTCAATCTCCAATAGCGAATATTGGGAGGTAAATTGTTGAATGCTAGGGATTGTGCAATATGGTTTTTGGATGCTAGTTGATTTGGTGTCAATTTATTATACAACGGGGACATTTGGTGAGCCGATAAGTTCCATTGGTTCAATTATTATATGATTCTAGAGCATAACTTCTTTTAACCGCGGAGAAATGGTCCACCAGCAAGTAATCTCGGAGCCCAGTCATGCTTAAAGCTTATCGCTATGCTCAAAGCCGAGCCGTAGTATAAAATCCATCACGGGGGTATTATTGAATAGCAAATAAGCTTTGCTAATTCATCCAACTCTCTCATGCTGACAGAATCGTTTCTCCTACAACGAAGGTCTAGCAGATATCACAAGCGTCCAATATACGTTCAACTGGTAAACCACTCCATTGGCAGAAGTCTCTCTGGAGACGGTTCGGGAGTTGCTTCCGAGATTGCCACGTTCGAGATTTACGAATGGAAACTGAGTGACACGCATAAGAAACATGATTTCCTTTCCCAGCGATGTGAAATTCGTAGCTGGTTAACATTTTTTCACTGTGCAAATTATATCCAGCGTAAATTTTCTCAATAGTTTTATCCCAGCGAAGTCTTTCAATCCCTATTCAAAAATGTTCATTTACCAAAACATTTCATTGCATTATATTGACAGCGCAAGTAACTCAGTCATTTAGCTGAGAACCAAACAAGTAAGTAAAGCACGATGAATGTCGCATGACCTCTTTCGTTTATGGCATAACATCAAATTTGTCATCCAAAACCATCCAAAATACCTTGATCTCAGTTTCGCACTATGGACATAATAAGACGGACATGGACATGGAGACGGTTGGGCTGTGGATGGAAGGGACGGAGAGGATAAGTGGATATGAAGACATTTTTTATGCGAATGGGAATGAATTTAGGGAGGGAGGACTGAGTTCTTGAAAAGTGAACGGGGTTTTAAAAAAACTCAGGGCAATGTCGCTTTGGGAATGGTTGCCTGGCTGGATGGCTGAGCGTTAAGATGGAAAAGAGAGCATTAGGAAACAATAAACTAGTTACATGGTATAGGGAGTTTCATGAATTAAAAGGAAGTGCGGTATTAATTAATATAAATTTAATAAGACTAATATATATTTCTTATTACTCTGCCTCAATCTGAAACACCACACTGTTAGCTGTTTTTGCTACGGAATATCAATATAGATTCTTATGTAACCTTAGTGCTTCTGTGATAGTCACAATACGGATTTATGAAAACTGGAACCCGAAATGTTTTAAAAAGGGGGACTATATCCAATATTTACAAACTATATCACATTGTATGTGATTTTTAGCAAAAACAATTGTATGTATCTACATGCGTGTGTCCGAATTGGATCATCATGTCAACTTTTAGTGACTTTTTTAAGCATGCTGAAAGTGTGTTGGTCGGTTTTTCAGAGAGAATTAGGAAAATCATAGTTTAAAAAAGCACTTTATTCTTAATATCCGACCGTCACTTGAAACAAACTAGGTAATTAACACGTATCATTTCAAAATTCGTAAAAAATGCCATGTTCTCTCATGCAAGTCCTTACTATCAACTTGTATAATAACCACATCAAGAAGCTGAACCAAGAGAACTACGCATCAACTAGGTTAATTGTGGTGATTACATAAATTATTCTCTAATGTGACGTTATTATCATATGACCTCTACTTTTTTAGAATTACAACCGGTTGCACGGGAAGCAATCCTCACCTTTTCCCCGGTGGGTGACGGATCCATTTATTGCCCAAGTTTACTTCCGAAGTTAAGGCGGAGTGTCATTTTTTCCGTTCGAAATCGTTTTCGTACGAATTCGTGGCGATGCGCGATAAGAACCGCACTGGGGCTCACGCAGCAGTTTTCTTGAGCGAAAGCGATTGTATAAAAAATCTTGCAGTTTGATTTCCCCCCCATAGAAGCATTTCGCATTTTCCATGCACTAAGGAACTTAACACGCAATGCTTCTTCTCTATGTTATCTGAAGTAATATCGCTGTTCTTCTGTCTCGGTGTCCTTGCTGTATCTCTGCTGTATGTGATCCATTGCGGTGGCTGAGGTATAATCAGCGAATTTCTCCCGTGAAGACAGCGAAAGGCGTTACTCTGTGATCTAATCCTTCAGTCGCGGAGACCAGTTGGAAAATACATTCAGCATCACGACCTATTTTTATTTCCAAGGTTATCACATTCCTTTTTTTAAGAGTTAATTAAGCAAGAAGTTCATTTTTAAGCAAGAAATTCATATTATCTCCAGCTCTGAAGGCTTATTAACTTGACAATGTAAAGAGAATATACTAGTAAAAAAAAGCTTCAAAAATACTCTGCTGACGGTTGTAGTTGGAGCTAAAAGATTTGGTGTCCACCTAAAATATATTGTATTTAGCAAAGCAACTTGTGCTATTGATGATTGTTTCGTAATATTTGAGAGAGAGGCCGCCAGGTGTCGTGGCCTACGAACAATACACGCTAGCAAGCAACAAGGCGAGTTGGAGTCGGAATCGAGGAGTGAAGTGTGTGATTTGGTGGCGAGCGGACGGCACGGCCAGAACAAGGACAGGAGGCGAGAGGAGGACTAAATGCTGTGGCCTGCTAAGGTAGGAGCGATACTGGGGCGTTCTCTCTCTCTCTCTCAATCGATAATAACTAAATACAGTCCATTATAATTTGGGGGGCAATAATTAATTGCTACTTAAAGGCAATATATTGCCTAGACATTATTTGGTCCTTCGGGCCGGATAAAGTAGTGTTTTTGGTACATACATCTCATGGATGGATATTGTGTCCTTATGCTTAATGCCTTTATTGTTTGTGTAGTTAGAATATATTTGGTTATTGTTTAGTGTTACTGGATTTCGGCCGTTCGACCTCGTACGCGACCTAGTGATTATCTGCATTAGTTAGGTGAACAATGGGTAACGAAAAGGAACAAGAAGCTGAGCCAATGGGTGATTCACGCGGTCATCGCCTCCTAAAATTAAAGAGAGCTCGTCGAGACGCCATAATTAATACATTAGAACGACTTTATGCCCTCACACGTGAGGATCAGATAGATATTCCGATGCTTAAATGCAGATATGCATCTCTGGAGGACAAATATAGTTCCTTTTCAACTCTTACTGATGAAATTCGGGAGGATATGATCGACCTTAACTTGGAATTCGATGAGGAATTAAGCATTAGCGCTCGCGTGGAAGAGCTGTATTACGAAATCAAAGCGGTGGCCAGTCAGATGCTACCCACGGAAGTTAGTAATGCTAGTATGGGGGTGTCTACTGTTTCGCAAACGGCCAGGTTGCCGAAGATAAATATTCCTGTATTTGACGGGGAATTGGCTAACTTCAAACCTTTTTACGATGTTTTCTGTAGCCTGATACACGAGAGTACTCAGTTGACGGATATTGAGAAGTTTCATTACTTAATTGGGAGTGTTAAGGGAAATGCGCGGAAAATAGTGACGGGTCTTCCATTAATCTCTGAAAATTACGCTATCGTGTGGAAAAACTTGGTTCGTCAATATGAGAATAAGCGATTATTAGCTTTAAATTACCTAGAGAAAATAATAAATGCTCCCGTTTTGAACAACGACTCGATAGAGGGTTTCCAGTCATTAATTGAAAATTTTTCTGAAAACGTGAATGCTTTGAAGGCCATGAATATCCCTCAGTTGGCCGATTTTATCTTATTTGTTCTTGCGGTAAGAACGTTAGATAAATATTCGCGCAAGCAGTTTGAAATGGAACACCATGAAGTTGAATTTCCCCGCATTGATGACCTAGTCAAATTTGGACACAAGCATATCAATATACTCCGCTCATCAGGGTCGAGGTCAAGTACTCCGTCAAATGCGAGATTAATTCAAGTAAAACGGAGCCTCGCAAGTACAAGAACTTCACTCTTGGTAGCCAGTGAGACTGTTAATTTATTTGCATGCCCGCTATGCACGGAACAGCACCGTTTATATTTATGCAACACATTTATTTTAATGTCAGTGGATAAAAGAAGGGACTTTATTAAGTCTAAGAATATTTGTTACAATTGCTTAGGTGGAAAGCATAAAGCAAGTGCCTGTCGATCCCGTGTATCTTGCCGTAACTGTTCAAAGGGGCACCATACATTATTGTGCACTGCCACAGTTTCTGGAAGTTCTTCGCGGATAGCCTCGCAACCATTTAGCACGGCAAGAAGCGACCGGAGAGGGCGGGGAGAATTAAACGCGAATGACGTGACGGAACGGGCATCATCTAACAATGAAAGTAGTATGCAGGACGCATTAGCTTGTTCAACGAGTCATATTGTTTCTCAAAATTCTATTGTATTATTGGGAACGGCTATTGTTGCTGTGAAGTCGGCGTCTGGCATATTCCACAATGTACGTGTTTTAATTGACCCGGCGTCGCAAGCTAGTTTCATCACCACCGCTTGCCAGCAAAGGATGGGTCTCCCGAGAAAGCAATCCATGGTCGCATGCAAGGGCCTTGCAGATAATCCCGTCACTACTACGAAAGGAATTACGTCTTTGGTAATTCGGCCTCGTCTAGGGGGCGAGGAACTAACCACTACTGCCATAGTCATTCAAAAAATTACCTCGAGGCAACCTAGCACTCTAATATCCGATAGTGTATGTGATCGTTTCCGCTATTTGATATTGGCGGATCCCGAGTTCCATAAGCCGGGGGATATTGATATTTTAATCGGCGCAGAATTATACTCACAAATTATGGTTGATGGACCCACGATTCGCTACGAAGGTAATCCTACTGCGTGGCCTTCGATTTTTGGTTACATTCTAATAGGTCCTGTAAAATCTGCCTCCAATTCTTTGCATACTGGTGCAAACATTTCCTCGTGTATTGTCACGAACGAGGAAAGTGACTTGTGCTCGTTGCTAGAACATTTCTGGAAGGTCGAAGAGATTCCGAGCAATCCGCCGGCCTCCGAAAATGACGAAAGGGCGGAATTGCAGTTCACATCCCTTCATTATAGAGAGGAAAATGGGCGGTATGTTGTACCTATTTTATTTAAGGACGAGTCCCCTGAGACTTCTCTCGGCTAATCTCAGGCCCAAGCATTAAAGAGGTACTCTAATCTCGAGCGGAAATTAGCACATGACACCTATTTGCGAGCAGAATGTAATAAATCCTTAAGTGAATATCTCACTATGGGGCATATGTCAAGGTCTCAATGGGGATCAGGGAAATATGTCATTCCATATCATGCGGTGCATAAAGAGTCGAGCTCAACCACGAAAGTGCGCGTAGTGTTTGATGCTTCAGCTCGCACCTCATCAGGGCATAGTTTGAATGAACTACTTTTAAAGGGTCCGAAATTGCATAAAGACATCGCTGATTTAATCTTAAGGTTTCGTCTACATGCTGTGGCATTTGTTGCTGATATTTCAAAAATGTATAGAAGGATTTTGATATGTCCGGAGCATAGGGCTTACCAACATATAGTTTGGCGTCCTAACGAACATTCCACTTTGTAAGAATATGAATTAAACACAGTTACATTTGGTTTAACGTCCTCTCCATATTTGGCTATGAGAGTACTTCAGCAATTATCTCATGACGAAGTGGAACACTTTCCCCTCGCAGCATTAGTACTCCCAAGCGATGTATTTGTGGACGACTTAATCTCGGGAAGCTCTACGAGCGCCAAGGCAATAGAGCTTATAGCACAATTGAATGGATTGTTAAAAGGCGGAGGTTTTCAACTTCATAAGTGGGCCACAAACTCCGTGGATGTTCTAAGGGCCATTTCACCGGAGCATGTGCAACGCAAAGTGGAATTTAATAATGAGAAAAACTCAAATTTAAAAATATTAGGTTTATGTTGGGATCCTAAGTTGGATGTCTTTTCTTACAACGTGGGGATATCGTTAAAACCACCCTCAAAAAGAGGCGTTCTTTCAAATTTGGCACAACTATTTGATCCATTAGGATGGATTAGTCCGGTCGTCTTTTGGGCGAAACATTTTATGCAGGGTTTTTGGAAATTAAATATCGGATGGGACGAAGATTTGCCTTCCGATGTAATTGACTCGTGGAAACATTTTGTAAACCAATTGCCTTTGTTGGAAAACATAAAATTACCTCACGGTGCATTAAGTCGTGAAGTAAGCGACACAGAACACCGCCAATTATTGGGTTTCTGCGATGCCTCCGAGCGGGGCTATTGCGCAGTGGTGTATTTGCGAAGTGGAGGACTCCATACAAAGGGACGAGTCCATTTAATGATGGCCAAGACGAAAGTCGCACCTATTAAAACTTTAACAATCCCAAGGCTAGAACTTCTGGGCGCAGTTTTGCTGACGAAACTTATTGAGTACGTATTCTCTTCTCTCTCGCAGAAAATAAATATTGAGTGTGTTTATGCCTGAACTGACTCCACAACAGTCTAGTCTTGGATAAATACTCCAGCACATTTATTAAAAGCCTTTGTGGTGAATAGGGTAGCTCAAATATCAGGAAGTCATGTGGGTATAATGTGGAGTCATATATCTGGCAAAGATAACCCTGCTGATTCTGGCAGTCGGGGATTGCTACCCCAACAAATAATTTACGATGACTTATGGTGGAACGCACCTCCCTGGGTATCTAATAGTGCTGATCAATGGGAAATTAGTGCATTAGCAGGAACAAATAATGTACTCCCGGAAATGAAATCTCTGAAATCGAATGTTGCTGTCGCAGATACAGACACGCTAGATATCGCATTCATTGAACGTTTTTCCTCCTTGACTAAACTTAATCGAGTTATTGCTTATTGTCTCCGATTCATTGCATTAGTAAAAGGGTCATCGGATTTATGCAAAGAAAGTAATCTAAGTGTTAAAGAGATCAAGAACGCTCTCAAAGTATGCATAAAAGTAACTCAGTATTCTTATTTTAAGCAAGATATTAGATATCTGAAAGGGGGACGTATCTGTTCCAAAAGGCTTCAGAAATTGTCTCCATTTATCGATTCCGAGGGTTGTCTCAGAGTGGGTGGAAGGCTAAATAACGCTGATTTAACCTACAATCGCAAGCACCCATTGCTGTTACCCAAGGAAGCTTATCTAACCACATTGATCGTGGACCATTATCATAAAATGTATTTGCATGTGGGACCTATGACATTGCAATATTTATTAGGATTGAAATATTGGATTTTATCAGCGCGTTCCGTGGTTCGACAGCGAATTAGAAACTGCGTTACCTGCACTAAATTGAAGGCTTCATGTAAGGTACCGAAAATGGGTGATCAACCATCCCCACGAGTGGTGGCAACACGTCCGTTTTTATACACTGGGGTTGATTTCGGTGGACCTTTCTTTGTAAGGGAATCCTTTAGGAGATCATCCAAATCCTGGAAGGCATATCAGTGTTTGTTCGTATGCTTACCTACTAAGGTGACCCATTTGGAGCTAGTGTCGAACTTAACAACTGAGGCATTTATTGCCGCTCTAGAACGCTTTATATCTCGACGAGGTTTATGCACGGACATATATTCAGATTGTGGATCGAATTTTGTGGGAGCCAATCGATATTTAACGGGAATTAATCGTCAATGGCGGGATTTATTAAGTTCAGGTAACATGATGGATACCCTTTCGCAAAGAAATATTAAGTGGCATTTCAATCCTCCAGCAGCCCCTCACTTTGGGGGACTTTGGGAGGCGAATATGAAATCAGCAAAGAGCTTATTGAAAAGAATTATTGGGAACAGAATTCTAACATTTGAAGAGCTATCCAGTTTTCGCTAAAATCGAAGCGGTTTTAAATTCAAGGCCACTCACGCGATTGTCACCCGACCCCTCTGAATATGAAGCTTTGACCCCGGGACATTTTTTTATTGGTGCTCCCTTAGTAGGCTTGCCAGAACCGACCCTACTTGATTTGAGCTCCAATAGACTTTCAAGGTGGCAGTTGGTGAAGCAAATAACGCAACACTTTTGGAATAGATGGTCTACCGAATATTTGAACACGCTTCAAGTGAGAAATAAGTGGGCGAAAGAAGAAGAAAATTTAGCAGTAGATGACCTTGTGGTATTGAAGGAGAAACATATGTTTCCTTTGCAATGGCCTTTGGTTAGAGTGGAAGAAATCCACTCCGGCCCAGATAACAGAGTTCGGGTAGTAACACTACGGACCAAAGATGGGGTGTTCAAACGTCCCGTAGCAAAGGTAATGAAACTGCCTGTGGGAAATTAGTGGGAACTAATTTCCTAATATATTTATTTTATTTTTTATTTTTTTATTTGCTCTTTTCTCAACAATTTATTTAATTTAGCTGGAGGAGAGCAAGTTACTCCTAAAGCATAAAGCATGAGATTTAATTCTTTAATTTTGTGTATTTGGTCTTTGGTGCTCCCACATACCTTTCCGAGGGCTTCCTACTCAAATGAGTCTCTGGTGAATGCCCCCTCCAGAGTGAAAAAAGAACCTTTCTTTCCTTCACCCAAACAAAGACCAAATATTTAATGTATGATGCAATTGATCCAACCATGAGATTGGTATTTTGTTTGTAATTTTGTTGTCATTATTCTTACTTAATTGTTCAAAATTTGATGTTCAAATTTTGGGGGGGAGTATGTTTCGTAATATTTGAGAGAGAGGCCGCCAGGTGTCGTGGCCTACGAACAATACACGCTAGCAAGCAACAAGGCGAGTTGGAGTCGGAATCGAGGAGTTAAGTGTGTGATTTGGTGGCGAGCGGACGGCACGGCCAGAACAAGGACAGGAGGCGAGAGGAGGACTAAATGCTGTGGCCTGCTAAGGTAGGAGCGATACTGGGGCGTTCTCTCTCTCTCTCAATCGATAATAACAAAATACAGTCCATTATAATTTGGGGGGCAATAATTAATTGCTACTTAAAGGCAATATATTGCCTAGACATTTAATACCTGTGGAACAGTGGCAAAATGTTCCCGCATGGCCTCTTTCATTTTGAAAATTCTGCGTTGCAATGAAACGAACTACAGTTCGTTCATGTTAAAAGCGCAGTTGACTGGTAGGCATTCATACAATCAGAAAAAACGTCCAATCCCATTTGGGGAAGGGAATCACGTGACAAAATAATCCATAATGGTGACCTTTGTTTAAGTCTAACCATCGTGAAAAAATGGTTCACTTTTCATTTTTTTCTAAGCCAAATCAGCACATTTCAACTGCACTATTGCCTTCGACGGACTCTTGTTGCTTCGATGTGAATGATTGTCTCCTTGAAGATTTCTTGAAAATATGTTTTTGAAAGGCATAATTAATTAACTGCTTTTTTTCACATAACTTAGTAAAAGGCACGGAAAGGAACGCTTTAATGCTAGAAATTTATAAATGTGAAGTCTTGTAGCGTGAATTTATCGTAAAAAATCTTGGCTATAATTGAATATTTATATTATGTATATCTTTTACTTTTTAAAATTCTCTTTACGGATTTTCCCTTATGATATTTCTACTATCAAATACGTACGTGCATATAAGGTTGAAATAAAGACGACTTGTAGTATTTTCAAGATTAGCTTTCCTCTGAACATAATTTGATTGTAATGAAGTTTTATTCGATCACTTTTAATTGTTTTCGTAGAAGCCTCGTCCTTTTACATAATTCACCTCTCAACTATTTCCATGTTAAGGTCAAAAGCATTTTAATTGAATGAGGGTTTCTTAACCATACGCTTTAAAATGTAGTCGGTGAAAGTTGAAGAGTTCGGTAATAACTATTGAAAACTTGAGTACATAGAAAATTTGACGTTACCGTATTTAATCCTTTCAAGTTCGTTTCACCGTTCCTCATTGTACTATGAAACACTTAATTCGTGTATTCGATATTTTGGTTTTCACTCTTGCTCAGTACTTACTATTTCTCTGAATGCTGTTGCTTTTAAATCTCTTATTTATTCCCTTTTTGACACGCTGGTTGTCTTCATGCCCAGATAGCAAAAAATGCCGTCTCTTCCAGCCTTGATTGGAACGTACTCATTGCGAACCAAACTTTGTGGCTTGATTTACTGCTTATTATTATCAATCTTTCAGCAAAATTTAAATGTTTTATGCAAATGGATCACTTTTTCCGTGACATATTAGTAGTAGTGTGAGACAACTCCTTTGTCATCATCACCATCGTCAGCACCTTCATCAGAGCATCCATCACTTCCCTCTCTGTCTCTCACTCCTTTCTTTTCCGTCCACTTTACCGTTACTTTTTAGAAAATCCACCTTGCCCTCCTCCCTCCCTTCCTTCCCATACGTACTCTCCCCTTCCTATCAAGAGACCCTAAAGTCATACCTCCCCACCCTCACCCCAACTTCCACTCAAATCCTCCGCTTCCAGTCCCCTCTTGCCATGACAACGCGAGTATTAATGGACCTCAAAAAAAATACTTTATTCGGATGCTGCAATAGTAATAGTGGCCATAGATATCATTTAGCAAACATTTTTATCGCGGTGGAAAGGGGCGGAATTTTCAGGAGATAGAAGACAAGAGTCTGTGAGTCCTGAATATCCTAATCCAGCCTTGTTGGCCCTTATTCCCATGCAGTACCATACTGCATGGGTTAATATACCATAATACATTGGGTGTATAGAGTGTCTCACTCAACCCATGCCATCTACCTTTTTACTGCCACCTCCTTTTCAACCGTTCCTTTCTTTTATCTTTCCCACTCCACTCCCGGCGTTCTCATCCACCTCCATCTCAAATTGAATTCAATTCACTCTCATCCGCCGTTCGGGCGCACTAGCGATTGCTGGGGAGTCTTCCACCGGACGCTGTAGCTAAGTTTTCTTTTTCATATTTCACAATATGTTGAAAAATGGTTGAATGTGTTATTCTTCCGTAATGCAGTTTTACAGAGAACTGATGTGTCGTTTCGAATGTTTGCATGTCTTTGTGTTCTCCCCGCTGCATATATATCCTTCCTAGATGCAGCACTTGAACAATAACGCTAATTGTGATAGTTTTCTATTTTTTTCCACCTTACTTAATGACCCGATCAAATCAATTGCATTGAAACCATTTTTTATATGACTTTGCTGGAGGGGCGAAAATAGGCTACATTACGGATGATCAGATCAGTTAAATTTTTGGGCATGACATTCCTAACAAAACCTTTCACTTCGGATTTTCAAATTTTTATTTTACATGTGATGTGCCTTTCGTGTTTCGTGATGTAAGTTTCGAGTTTTCAGTTCTTCAAGCAAAAAACACCAGATAAATGGAAATATTTTTAAAATGACGTTTTGAGCTGTAGAGTAGTAGAGAGTATGTTTTAAGCTACTTGAAATACTTATGAGACCTTTAACTCAGCAGCAGCAGCAGGAAGTTCATCAGGCTTCTAACAGAAAGTGTGGCATGTTCGAAATATTCCTTGGTTGGTTTTCAAGGCTTGATATTTGTATTTACCTCCTCCCCTTTGAGCTGCAAGCTGCAGAGGCAACCTGAGCATGTCTCGCTTCCACTTTCCTTCGGAACCAGTCTTTGTCCTTCCCAACCACTTTCCATTTCCGCTATCCTCGCTTATTTCATTTCATTCCGCCGCTATCTGACTTTTATCTTTCAGTCTCTCCTCAACTTTCTACCGCTTACGCCCTCTCCCCTCCCTCCAGCGTCTCTTTGTCGTCACATTGCTTTCGCTAACTCCTCTCGCATTGTTCTCACTTTGAAACAATTAACTCTGCTTTAGTATAATTCCCTGGATTCTTAAGCACAATGCCTCCGGAGAATTCTCGAGACCTTTATGAAAAATGAGATTGAGTGGAATCTCTGTTTTTATCCCAGGGCCGTGATCGCTCAGACAAAACAAAGTAGGCTCAAACCAGGAAACAGTTGATCTAAAAAGGCTTCAGGGTTCTTAATGACTTATGTATTTCTAAATCATCAACAGTCATAAGTCCGAAGACCGGTTTGCTTTAGCTATCTATTCCTCTTCTCTCTCTACCTAACGTTGCTTCTCTTCATAAGTTTTAATTCTACAGTCACTCATAATTTGATTCATACAAATGTATTCAACGTGTCTGACATTTGGTGAAATATTCTTACGAACTTAAATGAATAAGCAAATAACTAACGGTTAGTTCTGTACATGAATGTTTTATTTTGCTACGCTTGTTAACGCATAATCATCTTCCTCAGGTAACATATCTTAACTATCTTCATATGCTACGTAGTGAGAGGGGTGCGAAGGAGAGGGAACATTCTGGAAGGAAGTACGTGTTTTGATAATGTGATGAGGATGGGGTTTGGTGGGAATTGTTTTATGGATGGAAGGGATAATACATGGGAATGGCTTTGAAATCCTATTACATTCATTAGGTTTACTTCTCTTTTCGTCTAAATTTCGAATACGTTAACGAAAACTCTAGTCACAACATGCATTTTTTTTAAAATCATTTAAAATTTAACTTTTGTGCCATTCCCATTACTGCCTGTATGTTAAGATCCAGCGCATAAACAAGTGAATTTAAACATAATGCGTCCAAGATAATTTTTACTTATAATATATTATATAAAAATGTGCACTCAATGACCCACAAATACCGCTACAGCCACCTCTAATTCTTTCTTTCAATTTTTTCTACGTCTAATGCTGAACTGATTGAAATATTCCTTACGCATATAAATCTGAGATTGGGATTGTATGGACGTAATGTTGATGGTTGCCAAATATTTTTCTTCCCAAGCTTCAGTCATGAAAATAAGTTATCTATTTCATATATATCCATGTGCAGGAGGCAGTAAAAAGGTTTTAAAGATATGGGGAATGAAATATGTGAAGCGCCTTCTCCGTAATTATGAGATAAGTAGAATCCCAGCAGTTAAAGTCAAGTCTCTCAGGATTTCCACGGTACGTTCCACTCCCAGGAGGCAATAGAAAAACTTTGTTTCGAAAAGGAAGGAGAGGAGTAAAATTATATCCTGAGAAGTCCCTATGTGATATCCTGAGTCCCTAAGTCATTGATTCTAAAAAGTGAGATATTATGGATAACACAAAGTGTAACTTGATATTCTATTTTCGAAATAAAATAACCTCATAAAAACAAAGTTTTTATTTTACTCCCTTTATTTTCATATGCATTACGTCACGTTTTAATGCCTCATAGTCTCAGTTCATTTTATTATATTTTTTTCATTGTTTTATGGTATCTTTTCCATTAAATATTGTGTTGTCACATTCCTGATAAATTTAATTTGTAAAAGTAAATCATACTATATTCACTGACATGTCAAATTATTCATACCTTCGACAACCATTAGGAACATTAGTAATTCAATATGACATTTATATTCATTAAACAGATAAAATATTTCTCCAATGGCCGTAAAATATATGCACCACTCGTCAAAAAATTAAATACTTACTGTGTTGGTTTGCGGGAATGAGGTTCCACAACAGGGACCAACCACAGCCTCTCCACCAGAATACCCTCCTGTGGTAGTTTACGGGAAAAAAATTTCCTCGCCAGGGACTACCACAGACACACACACACAACCCAATTGGAATCCTTTGTAGGCTAATGAGACCTAGCTCAGGATTCCTGGGTTATAACCTGGGATCCTTCGGAGAGCTGTAGTGACTCTACTAAGGCTGCCAAGTTATTTACACAACCACACACGCAATCACACAAAACACTCACTCACACACACAGCAGGGCCCCAGATTTCTGGGAGAACAGCTCAAAAAGAGCGTTGTCAAATAGAAAAACAACAAACAGGGATCGAGGGTGAAATTCGTATACGCGTATTTCGACCACAAAGTGGTCCTCTTCAGCGAGCTGAAGGGAAAAACACTAGCAACACGAGGTTGAAAGTGAATGAAGAGGAGGACAAACCTAGAATAAATAGGGAAGGGACAAAAGGGTTAGGAAGCGGGGGGGGGGGGGGGTAAATTGGTAAATTGGTAAATTTTTCCCGTAAACTACCACAGGAGGGTATTCTGGTGGAGAGGCTGTGGTTGGTCCCTGTTGTGGAACCTCATTCCCGCAAACCAACACAGTAAGTATTTAATTTTTTGACGAGTGGTGCATATATTTTACGGCCATTGGAGAAATATTTTATCTGTTTAATCTATAGAGGCCGTAGAGCTCATCTACCTTGATTTATATTCATTGTTTAACATTCAAGAGCGATAATCACAGTTGTTGGCTCACCACGGTTATCTCCCACAACATCCAAGTGCTAGCTTTAATCGCCGTAATTAATGAATATCTGGCGAGTAAAATATTGCAAAAAAAAGTTTAGAGAGCAATGCGATGATGAAAACAAAATTTCTAAAGAAGTAAGTGAAAACGGTCATGAAAAAAAGAAGAAAAATAATTTCCCAGGATGGGAATAAAACACCACACCTTTCCGCTCCACAGACCACTACGTTTTACCACTGGGCTACCAGTTGCTTGTAAGGATAGCCAGATAACGGGTCTTAAATGCTCTTTCAGTTTAATATATGTGGGTTTGTTAAAATTAATCTTTGGTCACAAGGAGTCTATGGACCAAATTTCAGATCGATTGGAGGAGGGCAAATGGGTTTGTACATACACAGACAAGCAGGCAGACAGTGTGAACTAATATAAAGGGAGCAAAAACTGCGCCGACTCATTTACCAGGAGTAACAGCTGCGACGATGCTGGGTTGCGCAGTTGAAAGGGAACAGAAAACTTGGGAGGGGAGGGAAATGCATGATCTTTTCTTCGTCGTAGTTCCCGATACATACTCAGGAGATCGCGCTCGTGGTCTGTGATCGTCGTTCCATCTTGCGAGGAAGATCCACACCAACTCTCCATCGTCATCGCTATAAGAAAAATAGCTAAGTTAGTCAAGCCCTAATCAATTTACATAATTAGTCAAATTATGTGAAGAGTCATAATGAATTTTTCCACTAAGGGTTTTTGTTGGAGACGCATTGCGTTTACTCAACCTAAAATATTAAGAAAGATAATAGAGAGCAAATCGACATATATGAGTTAAGTTTGGTTTTCTAATGAGAATCGATCCAACCGACATGACAATCACGCAATATTTGTCCAGTCACGCGCCATCAAATGCTGTTAGCTGAAATCTTTTTGGGTTCCCATATGGTTATATAAAGCATCACGGTACCACAGCAATTTTTAAACTATTCCCCTTTGTTTTGACGTAAGTCCACATAACTGATCCGCCACTTCGGGTCAAAGGTGCCTTTCCATGGCGTTAATATTCTCATTTCTATCGTATCATATTATTCTTTCAATTCCTTTCATTTCATCTCCTTAATGGGTTCATATTTATAGGAATGCCAATAGCTTGTAGTGTGTCGTGATTACGCTTTCACTGGATGTATTGTGTGCCCGATGTCCATCCACATAGCGCGCTGATTTCTCTTTGTCCCACCTTTTTAAATACGACCACATTCAGACGGAGTAGAATGGACCCAGGGTTGCTTCGACTAAACCCCTTCAATAAAATCACCGGCCCACAACATCCGCCCACCCTTTATCCCCCTTTGGATTAACATTCTCTCTGACCCCGTATCACTCGTTCTATTTTCATTCATTCCCCTCTTTTGCATGCTACCTACGCAATGTAAACTCTCCCCCATCCGCCGATAAAATTTTCGTTACATCCATTTTCCTTCTCTCTCTCAACCTATCTCTCACTCTAGAGTGCTAGCAAAGCATGGTGGCCGATGCGCAGAAGGGCTTTTTCAGTGGTAAAGTTCTTTCCCAAAGGTCTATATTCACATGAAGGAGTTAGATAGTCTTCGTGTCTAACTGCCTGCGTTACCATGGTCGCAAACCTTAATTTCCAACTTCTAGATGCTCTTTTTTTTGTTCACATCAACAAAGATTGTATATGCGGCTCTTAATCCAGCGATTTATATGGGATTCTCCTATCGGCTTTGAACAGAATAGGTAGGTATATTCAATGTAGCTTTGGTGGGAACGTAAACATTGACGTGAAATGTGGAGCTGACACTTTCCGCCCTGTTAAGTTAATAGCAGTTTTGTTGGCAGCAAGAAAACAAGAATTGGTCTAATGTCCACTAATAGCGCTTTTTGGTGTGCGGAAAATCCTTCACTTCTGGTGTGAATCCAGCTGTTTAGATGGGATTCTCCGATGGGTTTCGAACAGAGTAGATAAATGTTTTTGCATCTTTGGTGAAAACGTAAATATTTACGTGATACGTGCTATGAAAACTTTCCCGCCTTCTTAAGTTAAATGTTGTTTTGTTGACAGCGTTTCGTGCCATTTCTCTTCTATCATCTTTTCTACCCTCCACTTCTTAGCCAACCGCTTCCACACGAACCCTGCTCTCTTTGGAGACATGTTTCGCATATGGTGATGTCGACATGTTTCGCTGCCACTATACTTTACCCATTTATAAGATGCCTCTTCTAAGGTATTAAGTTCCGGTATATTCAATGTTTTTCATTGCTATTCTCGCCGACAGTTTCATTAAGAAATGGCATCATGGTGGTGGTACGAGCGTTCCTCGTAACTAGGCTTGTCCTATTATTCAAAATGGATATAAATACATGAGTAAATACTCTCATTTATAAGAGATATGATATGAGGTACTTCCGACAGGGTAAATGACGCATGTTTTCTTAAGGTTGCGGGAAAATGTCGTAGCTGGGCTTAATACCTATTCATTGGGCAATTGTACGGTCAACAAAAGTGGCATTAGCATGAAGTCAGTAATTTGACAATTTCTAGCTACCACCATTTGGGGTGAGTTATGGTCTATCAGTATCCAATATATATCTGGCACGTTAAGAGCTTTGTTAATGGACATCATACATGGTAGGATGCTTAGAAATTTCAATATTAGGAGACAAAATGTTACTAAACGTTTTTAATGAGGTACATGAAATACTATTTGTTAAGGTAACATGGTACTCGGAAATAACAGTACCTGGAGGACGGTTGCTGACAAATGTTTGATTAAAAAAAAGTCCTGAAGGAAATATGAGTCATTATTTCATTCCTCTTGTAAACTTCTTATCGAAATGGGATGATAGGATAATTAAAATTGAAATGATTGTTTTTAAAAAAACGTTTCAATCGATAACCACAACCAGACAGTCGGTAAAAAGAATAAATTACGCTCATCTGATGTACTCTCAGAAGCCTTAAAGCAAAGTAGTGTCCGAGCATCCCTTCATTTTCGAAGAAATACGTTAGAAGGGTAGGTATTGTAAAAGATTGGATGAGACATAGGACCAGGTCATCAAGATTAACGTACAGAAAAAACTAACAAGTGCGCACGAAATGCAGTGTAACTTTAGTGGGTTAGTTCTAGGATTCGGTAACGAGATGATTTTAAACATTTCATTCCGTACAATTGTAAAAAAATACATTGAATACTTTCCTAAAATTTATCATTTTTGGCTCATGCATACTAGGAGAGCTTGAGTTTTTCAGAAAATAAAACTACACCTTTCATGCATTCATTTTCTTATGAAACTCGGGTACGAAATTCATTATGCCCCATCTCTCATAGCACTGGCGAGCAGGTCTGCGCCAGAAGCTGTTACAGAAGCTAAACTTCGGTCTACTGTTTGAGAGACCAAGGAGTAGGAGCGTTTTTTGCTTTTATTACATCCTATCAACGATACTTTCCCTTTCATCTCCATAACATTATTCTCTTCGGGACCACCCGATCTCCGGAGCCTGAGGCAGACACTATCGGATCATTCGCCAAGAAGACGAGCTAGACCTGGAAAGAATAATCGGGGTAGAGTTGGAAAGTAAAGGGAAGGAAGTTTCGTGCATTTTCCTCTCATCTCCCGCGACTAGAACGGCGAAGTTCCTCATTATAGCTATCAGGCCATAAATTTTGTTTTTGCCTCTTGCACCTACTCACCCTACTCTGCGTTTCTCTCCCAGCCATCATCGTAGGGCACGTCGAGAAACCTGTTGTCCCACCGATTATACGAAGGAGTTCCATTTTCTTAGTTTTTTTCTCTACAAATGCGAAATGAGCACGCAAGAGGGACTCGAATCGTTACTTTCCGTTTTCATTTGTCATTCGGTTCTAATGTACGGGCCGCGATGTTTGCTGTGCTGCAGAGAATTGTTTGTCCTCGTCAAAGGAGAGAGAACAGCGCGAGTTTATTCAGGATTCCCCAGGGGTCAAAGGGGGTTGGATCGTTTCTTTCTTAAAAGGGTTTTGTCCCCTAAGGAGAATTTGTGAGCCAAGTAAAAAGAAAAAGAGGCTTCTTCCTCGGATTTCTATTCTTCTTTCTCCCTAATTAGATATTCTCCACCTCTATATGAGCTTTGTTTTGTTTTCAGCGTATCGGATGATGGTTTGGAGAAGTAGGAATGCGGACCGGGCTGAATTTGTTTTCGTGTCCGGGATTGATATGGCTACTGCCCTCTACACTACTCTTTGATTCTCTTTCTTTCAATAAAACACTTTTTCCCCGGGAATGTTAACTAAATAATTAGTTTTTTCGCAATGAAAGGAGGTTTCTCCGTCCCATGTGCACGGATGAGCTCATACAGCTAAATTAAGACTTCAGAAAGACTCACGAGCGTCCCTTCACTTCCAACTTAGTGCAAAATAGAAAAAATGAATCAATTCTGCAAGCACGTGCTGGTAAACGCTGTTTGCTAAATAAAAATTAAAAACAAGTCTTCGGTATCGAATCCTTGACAATGGCATCGACTAAAATAGCCACAGTGAAGAGGAAGATCATAGTAGGTACAAATCTCCAAAATATTTCCGCCGTGTCTTCTGCAATATGTCTGCGCTCATCGCTGGCAAAACTTCCAAAAGACGTGCTGGCGGTAATAGAGAGAGAATAACAGCCGGGCAGGAGGCGTGTTTGCATTGCTAATGGACTCGTATCTCGTATTCCCAATTGAATCCAACACAATGACCGCCATTTCGCTGCTATCCTCCACAGGAGATAATCATCAAACTCCTACCATGCTCCTTCTTGCAGGCATAAACGTATTCTTGCTCCTCCTTCGCAGCATAGCTTCTCCGGCATAGGCCTAGATGTGCCGGCTCCATCTCATCCCATACAAAATCTCTCGGGATGCAGAAGACGTTCTTGCAATCTCTCCATATATGCACCAATAAACGTTGGCTGGTTGATTAAAAATTTATTTTGAGTGACAATTTCCACTAGGCCTTGCAGTAATGGATGAGTTTCGTCTGATTTTTTTCGCGTAGGTTGGCTTTTTGAGGACGCCAACGACAACTGACATTGTTTGTGCCTCAAATAATACTTGGATAAGGTGATGAAGGAGAATTTATTTGAGTTTTCAAGAAGGGCTTTTATTAGGGCTTTAAAGGGATTAGTATTTGGATTTGCCATTGAGTTATTTTCGATAAAAGTCACCAAGGTATTCACAATTCAACGTCCCATCCGATCTAAGAAGTATGGCACGTGATGTGCTCCCCACATAGTAACCGAATAAGGATCATATTAGGATTACGTAAATATCACCACTGTAGGGATTCGAACTCTAGTCCTCGCAGGAAGGGCGCACTAATTCATATCGTTGTACTCTAACTACCTCTCGTAATGTAAAAAACCATAAATCAGCTCATAATGCAACTCATACGCAATATATGACACATAATCACATGCAACCCATAAACATCATTCAAATACATACTCTAAACGCCGAAATCCTACCTCGATACTAATAGGAAGTGATCTCCATGTAGAATGTAAGAAGGAGATTCCGTCAGCAAATCTCCGCCGCTGCCAGGATACAAAGCGCAGACCTCGGGTTGGCTTCAATACTTTAACCACGACAGATAATAAATATTCTCACACGAGATTCCCCGAATGAATTTACACCAATTTATGAAATTAAACCCTAACCCTCGGAAGTGGAAGTACGCACTCCAAAAACTCAAGGCTCAAAACGAAAAGGTGACTTTGAAATGCTCTAGAGTGTAACGACATTCCGTGGGAAACCAGATTCTTTCAAAATTTACGCCATTATAGTGGGTTAATCTCGGGGTTCTTTTCCTCCCACCGCGACGGAGGAAATCAGAATTTGTGCGGCGAAGCGTTTTACTCCATGCAACTCATCCTCAGGTAATTCGTCTCCAATTCCTTTGGTTCCTTGACTCTTAAAAAGGCGGAGAGGAAGAATCGGAAATTCCTACGAGAAAATAGAAAAAACCATAAGAACGTACCCCGTCAATTTAAAAGTAAGTTCAAACTTTACATTCGGTGAAAAATCTTTCATGCACAAATATACATTTAAAAAATCACCAATGTTGGTCATTACCCATATATCGTATGTAGTACTTAGCGTATCATCTTCCGACTGGTTATGTAAAATGTATGAGCTTTTATGGACGATTAGCTGTAAAAGGAATGCTTTGGGGAGATGTAGCACGCGATCTATATATTTATGACTGCTAATAATGGGCCCATAAACTATGATCAAAAAAAATCATGCAGAGCATGTAAATATTTTAAACAATTAATGAATATACATAAAATCAAGAATTAAAATTAACAGACATTATTTCGTTAAAAAGTTTTTATATCTTTTAATTTTTTGTTACATTTGAAAATATACTTATGACACCGATTGCGAGGGATATGCGATCCTTGGGTGGAGAAACAAATAAAATAAGCCTATTGCTTACCAAGATCGTAATGAGTTGGGAAGAGCCACATCATCCACTAGGTGTTCCTAGTTTTCGCTGATCGTGATGGATCTGGCTGGTGGACAAAGCTGGCCGTTAAAAAATTCTACTCCCTACGGTGAGTCCCAGTCCCATAGTGAGCGATGAGTCTGAGTAATTTAAATTTTATTCGAGATTTAAGGTAAACCTTTACTTTTCATAATTAAATATTGAACATTAATGGTAACTTAGTAAAAGTCTTTGGTGCGGTAGACGTATTTTCTGACTAATAAGGGCCTTGCTTCTACAGCAGCCTTGAAATTATTCATTTTTTTTAATTATACGCCAATGAATATTAGTTTTATTCGATGAGGATAATTGATTGTGTAAGTATTTGCCTATTCACTAGCCAATTAGTTCTTCTCCACCATTTAATTTGTAGAAAAAGCTGCACCGAGGCCTTCCTTGCTGTTGCTGACTGTGTAAAATGCTTTTCATTTTATATCCGAAAATTTACGGCTTCATGTTTTTATTAGTCTTTCAAAATCCTTGTCGCACCCGAGATATGGAAAACCCATTACCCATTTGTTAGCCGGCTGTTTGGACTCCACCCTACAATTTGACGAGAGACCCAGTCGACGGTAAGTTTTTTTAAGTAAAGGACCGAGCTCTGGTGACGACTTTCTCGTTAAGGAGACTTTCACTTTCATTCAAGAGCACAAGTCATTAGCTTCATCTCCTTTAGATTTTGCGAGCCCACGGTTCTAATTGAAAACTTCAACGTGGATTACTCTTACCTTTATTCCAATTAAACTTCATCCCTCTCACCTCTCCTCTCCCATGCCACTTCATCTCTCCTTCTCCTTCCTCACAATAATTGGGAATCCACCTGCGTGAAATTCCGACGAATAACATCCGAGAATTCACGTGAAAAACACTCAACGAAGCCTCGCCTTTTTCATACCCGCCCACCTACCTCTCAGGTTGGACGAATCCATTCAACCAGACATGTGCTCACGTGATTTTCGTGTATAAATATGAAGCTTGGTACATTTCTCCTTTTCCCGAATTCCACTTCTGTCTCTTTCGTTCCGTCTCTCACTCTTTCTCATCCTGCTGAGTCTCCACTTCTGCGACTTCTTCTCCCTTCCTCCCCATCACCCGCATACTCGATCGACGGGACCTGTAATCCATTCATCAATCAAGTGCGTTGCTGATCGTGGAGTGAGGTGCTGAAGGAGGAAAATAAACAGACAAGATTGGCCAATGGACGTCTCGCATTGAATTTTGAGGGGAAAGATCAAGTGGTCGATATTTGTGAGATGAAAAGAGAGAGAGAGATAGAAGGGTTTGAGGGAAACTGGTCCTCAGGACAGAGAGAATCCTGCGTTTGATGATATTCTATTTTATTTCGTAATTCATAGAACTTGTGGGAAATATTTTCCAATATCATTTTTCGAGTGGCTAAACCAAATCCGATATTTTATTAGAATCTTTTTGTGAATTAAGTTTTAATTACCAACTGCTTTGTGACCAAAAGGGTACAAATTATAAAAATGGTTTCCATGTTTTCAGGTTTATATGAGTGCGTCAGCGGGTATTTGCATTTCACGCACGCACTTGTTTGAGCCCGACGCACTGAGTTTGAACCTAAAAACATGGGATCCAGTTCTTTAAGCCACTGCGGAAGGTTTTGCTCTTAAAATACAAATATATCAGTTTTGCGGATAACTGATATAAGAAGTGAATGTTCTCACGAAATGAAAAATTTACGAAATAAGGGCACACAAAATCTTAGCTTTTAATTCATTCGAAAATCGCAGCATTTTTTAAAAATATGTGTTAGTGACATTACATGTTGTAACCTACTTCCCCACTTTTCTTTATTAGAGGAACTGATTTAAGGTTTTCACGTATATATTTGCAATTTGGAATAATTAGCCAATGATTTAATCTGGGTTAGTAGTTATTATCCCTTTGATGATTGGCTCAGTAATTACCAAAGTGTTTCACTGGCTTAAGACACATAATGGGGCTCATTATGTGTCTTAAGCCAGCGCTCAACGGGCTGTCAAAACACCGTATAGGCATAGCCCTATTAAAATAATTGATTGATTTTCAATAAAAACGTTTCAACACTTGATTATCACTATTAATCTTCTAAATAATTTACCCGCAATATTCACTTTAACCCTTTCCCTTCTGAAGTTTAAATGCCCAAAAACGCGCTCCCTCTTAAGTCGGCCGAAACCGGCCGTCGATTTTTCTCTCTCTCCCTACTAACTCGGCCGAAACCGCCCGTATTGCTCTGCTCGTGATTTGACCGGCCAAGGGCACTCTTTTGAGCTTAATATGCATCCGTTTTATCTTATGAATGTTTATCGTTGCCTACGCAAGCATCTGCCTTTTCATTAACTCCTATCATTTGAAACAAAGCCCCATTGTCTCAGCCACGAAACCCGAAAGAGCCCGAAATCCATTTGGGTGTTTGGGCTAGCGTATTCTCACCAGCGAAGTGATGAGGGAATATTCTCGAGTCATCACGAAAGCCCTTTTAGAAGAGGCCTTGTCGTAGAGAGCAGATGACACACGGTTTCACGAAAGGGTTGTAAGGGACACTTTATGGGACGAAAAAAGAAGTTGAAAACACCACGCCTGCCTTGGCTTGTTTAGGAGTGACTCTCATATCTAGATACTGAGTTTTCTTCTTGGGTGACCACCATCACTAACTCATATGCTTCGCAATGAGATAAAGCACAGCCCTAATGAAAAAATGTCTTCCCAAATGCCCCCCAGTTCTAACCATGGCTTCTTTGAGTGAGGACGCTATAGCGAGAGAAGTGGACAGAGACGATTTCCTTGGTGATACAGGGTGTTCGAGTTCTTCGGATGAAGCGGAGGAATTGCTTGAAAGTGCCAGTTCAGGTGATAGTGACATAGAAGAGGATTATACTCCCAGTGTCAGTGATGCGACAGGTGAAAGTGCACTTCCATCCAAATGGGAATATTCATTACTGTATAACGTTCCTTGTGTTTTTAATGGAGGAATGGGGCCAAAGCACGACTTTCCCGTTGGGTCGAGTGAATTAGATTATTTAATGCACATGTTAAGCGGTGAGGAGTTTTTTCACAGAATAGTAGAAAATGTAAATATATACGCAGAATATCTCCAGCGACGTTCAGGAATGAATGATAGGCATTGGGTTAACGTTACCTATGAGGAAATCAGAGCGTATTTGGGTTTCATGGTATATATGGGGGTGTTTGATCTGCCTGAAAGTGAAGACTACTGGAGAAGTGAGGATTTAGACTGCCCTCTGATTCGAAAAGGTATGACTTACAGTAGATTTACGGACATAACAAAATATTTTCACGTAAGTGATATCAGAAAAGAGAAAAAAGAAAGTGATGTTGGTTTTGATATCCTTCAAAAGATGAGACAGTACTAGATGTTTTAGATACTTTCCATGAAAATTACCAGCCTGTTCGTGATTTAGCTGTCGACGAAGCGATGGTGGCATTTAAAGGACGTCACCATATAAAACAGTACGTCAAATCAAAGCCAACAAATTGGGGTTTTAAAATTTGGGTGTTGGCGAGTCCGAGCGGTTTTGTTTTAGAAGGGAATGTATATTTGGGCAAGAAAGAAAGCAAAAATAAATAAATGCTGTTAGGAAGCCAAGTTGTGATGAATTTACTTGAAAATCACCTTGGTAAGAACCATCACGTTTATTTCGACAGTTTTTTTTCAAGCGTTTCTCTTATGAAAGAACTTTATAAAAGTAAAACTTATTCTTGCGCTACTACTCGACCAACACGTAAAGAATGGCCAGTTGAATTCAAACATCCCAAGAGCCTTAAACGAGGTGAAAGTAAAATTTTACAATTAGCAGAAGTGACGGCAACTGTCTGGCATGACAGACGAGACATTTGTGTTCTATCGACAAACTGCGATCCAAAAGTGAGTTTGATGATTCCCAAGAAAACGGGGATGGGTAACAAACAAATTCTAATTCCATGCCCATAATCAATAGTAATATATAATAGATTGATGGGTGGAGTTGATAGAGCCGATCAGAACAGGTCTTACTATGATTTCGGAAGGAAGACCAAGAAATGGTGGAAATATATTTTCGCGTTTGTAATGAACACAGCCATTGTAAATAGTTACATACTTTATAAAGAAACAAATTTTCCGTCAACCTCGAAGTTGGGACAACACAAAAAGACTTTCGCTTAGCTCTATACAGACAGATGATAGGGAACTACTGCTTCCGCAAGATATTAGGTCGCAAAAGACATTGCGCTGGTGCCGTAAGTTTTCCGGTCACCCCCCACCATCTAGTGAAAATTGACGGAAAAAAAAGAATGTGTGCTTGCTGTAGTGCCCAAAAAAGGAAGACAACTGCTGGAAGAAGTGTAGAAACCTCTTGGAAATGCCATGACTGTGATTTACCATTGTGTAAAGTTGGGTGTTTCTTCGAGTACCACAAATAGGTCTTTGCTGAAATGGAGGCTACTCACGAGTATGAGCTAAAAACCTGGAGGTAGGTCTAAAAGTAGATAAAAACTATTTACTATCAAAATATTTTATGATATTACCAAAAATGTTTCACAATTTGAAGGTTAAATTTAAAAAGGAAACTTACGAACACGGTTGATCTCACTTGCGAATTAATAGGTTGAAATTAAGCTGCCTTCGGCTGAAGATGCCTATCATGTGTGCCTAAAGCAGGGTCTGTTGTGAAAAGATCTAATGTATTACTAGAACTAAATTATTTTATTCGCCTTGCATTAATGCGTTTGAAATATTTTCACTATGTTACCCCTGGACTGAATTAAATCTTCTGCATCTCAGCATCTAATATTTACCTTTCATCACACAAATTAACTTGCCAATGACCACAAGTTTAAGTTATTTTATAACTGCAAGAGGTAGAGGTTGGATTTCCCATTTGCTTCGACCCACGCAGCTGTGAGGTGACCGCCTTGTAATGAATGGCTGGTGTACCAACGGGGTAGGCGGCGGCGGCGGGTGGCGAAGGCGGTTATGTTGCTGGTCTTCATCGCCTCGGAATCCGTCCGCATCCATTATTTCGGTTCACACCCGCCCGAAACATGGAACATATCTAGAGGGAAAATGTATACATATTATATCCTACTTCCGTCCTCTCTAAGACGATCGATTTCCTGCTCTTCTTTATCGTTTCTCCTGCATATCTTCATTTCTGTCTTTTCCTCTGCCCTCTCGTTTCCATTCTCTTCATGCACTTGCAACACTTCATAATAGTAGCATAACAGATTAACGTTTCGGAGTATGGGCAACTGGAGATCGAGATATTGGAAAAAAGGTGAGAGGGTGTTTCTGTGGTCACAGTGCTAGGCATGTAGAGAGGAATTATAAGGGGTGGCAGAGTGGAAGGTAGGGGTGTAGAGCCTCGGTAGTCGTCACGTGTTGGGTAAGATAGGGCAAGGGAGGGCCTGTGCGTTTCCGAGATACATCGGCTTAATCTCTGTCTCTCTCTTTCTCTCTCATTCCCCATGTTCCACCAATGTTGCAAAATAAAAGCGCGCTTACGTGCAGAATGTTTAATTTTCCCGTTTGAGAATAGGCATCAAAATCTATCTTCTGTAGATACTGTGGCGAAACTGCTGGACCAAAGTCTTACACAATGGAGCATTCTTGACATTCTCACCAAATCAATTTTAATTCGGGCTTTTATTAAGGGTCTGTAGCAGTATGAGGTAATACACCAACCATACGATAAACATTCAAATAACATGAAGAAGGATTTCTTGTTTTTCCGGTGAATAATGGCGGTGAAATGCTCTCGGGCTTGCGACCTGGTTAGGCTGTCCATTTCTGCCAACGCGACGTTTCGATGGAATACTTTTCCATCATCCTCAGGGCTGGTTGATGCCGGATATTCAAGTGCTGGGTTTATAAATATATAACCTAAATAACCCGGCACCCAGCGATAAACCTGTCACTTGAATACCCGGCATCAACAAGCCCTGAGGACGATGAAAAAGTATTACATCGAAACGTCGCCAAAAATGGACAGCCTGACCCGGTCGCAAGTCCGAGAGCAATTCACTGCCATTCTATTGGAATGACATGCTATTCCAATAACATAACTGAGATAACCCATTAAGAACATAATTATTCATCGGTATAGAACGCAGGAAAAACTGATTTAAATGGGATTAATCTCTCATAACTCACTCTATTAACTATATCATGTGCAACTATTGATCTTTCGACGTTTCGCAAATCTAGGCAATTATTTAAGCTGAAAGTCGATTACATATGCAGTATATTTAGAACTTATCCCCTTAATGATTTAGAAAACCAGAGACATTTTCAAGTCGTTATGTTGACAATATCTAAGATATAAAGGTAACTAAAACTATACCACTACATTAAGCATGATCTCAATTCAACTACCTTTGAAATGTTTCTTTGCATTACTTATTTCCAACTCATCGCTTGGTCATAAAACACTATTAAATTGAACGTAGATGGTATGGAGCTAACAGATCGTCTCTTTCACTGCGTTCTCGACGGACCTCAGTGGCGGCCGGCATTACAATAATTTGGGAGAGATCGACGCTTGACAGAGCCATCGCGCAGAGCAGCCGTCGCGTGTTACTGATTACATGTGGAGGACACCGGTGGAGAGGCTGCGTTGAAGGAGAAATGGGAAGGAAATAATTAGTCACGGGAGCCCAGCTGGAGAAAAGATATGGATAGATAGTCTCGGTCGCATACATCCACATATATGTTATGTTAGCCACCACAGGGGCGTGACGCAGCGGGTGTTAGGACACCAAAACGCAACACCCATGGAGTTATAAAATTTATATAATTTTTTATAACTCCATTGGTCATTGCACTCTCCCTAACGCCACACCTTTACCACCCCTCTTTTATACTCCAACTCAAGAGGCAATTCCAGGGTTCTTTATAAATATACCCGTCCATCCCCATCTTACAGCCGCTCATCCCACTCTTTGCCAAGCTCCACAGAAGAAACTTCCCCACTGCTACCCACCTTTATCATTTTTTTCCAATTTACTCCTTTTCCTCGTCCTTCTTTTTTCCAATTCTCTTCCACTTCGCTCCTTCTCATCTCATTTCAACCCGTGTTTTCCCGCACCTTGTATTTCTCCCTCCGGTCCTCTTTATATTCTGTCTTTTTCCTTCATTCTATTTCTTTTGCCTTTTCCTTCCACCCTTCTCAGAGCCTTTCATCCTCTCACGCTCTAATATTCAGATGATACATTCATATGAACTTTACAGTAACACTCTTCATTTCTTAGGAGTACTTCCAAAGGTACAAAATATGAAGAGAACACTAGTTATTTTTTATAAATTGTCATAGTGCATAGGCAGGGGACAATAGATCCGAGGAATTAGGGCTTGTGTTGTGGAAAATGTATTTTTTTCCGAGGTTTGATGTGTCGGAAATGAGTGAGGTAGGAGGCGAGAATTAGGAATAAACAAAATTCTTCTGAATATTTTGTATCAGTACAATTCGGTTAAACGCGTCATACAAATAAGAAAAAATAAGAAAAGTAAAAGTTCTTTGATTTAGATAATAAGACTTTCACAGTTTTATGGCTTAAAGGTATATGTGCGTAGCGTAGTTGTGACAGAGTAAATCCTCTCTCACTCTGCCTATCCTACCACTTTTAACCACAACACCCATCCAACACCTGCTGTAGGGGAATGAGTTTGCTTTAGAGGAGGCTATTTACGAACTACCACTTATCCCCTTTACCTCGATCATTTACCTCATGTGTGAATGCAGAAATACTGCCGTTGTGCGCAATCTTATTATTAAGCGCAAAAGGCATGTAAGAGTAATTAAGTATAACTTTGGGTTTTGACGGAGAATGTTTTATTAAAGCCGAAAGAGGAGATCAACCTTCCGGGGATTAGGTTGCAGGAAAAGGCGAGCATAGAAATATTTTTCTCCGAATGTGTGAGAGCGCATTCTTGTTCGAGATGGAGTATACTTCTTCTCCTTCTAACAAAGAGTCTATTTGATGGCATTCTCACGGTATTTTCTAGGTTTCGTGTACCTTTAACAGCTGGCTTGGGTCTTCGTGGAGAATATTAGCCTTCCACGTAAGTGCTAGTACATGTGTAGTAACTACTAGTAACTATGATGAAACGACTAGTTGAGTCATCATCATGATTGAATAAGTAAATCAATTCAATGATTGGTTCACTACTTTCTTTCACTATTACCTGTCCCCAGGTAATTTCTTCAGGCCCCTATACTTCTGTTTAATGTCTCACTTGATCTGGCAGCATATTTATTTGGTCTTCCCCACGGGACTTTCCATTTTGTTTTCTCTGGCATCATACTTCTCACGAGTTTTTTGTGTCACTTGGCCAATCCATCGGAATCTTAACGTCATTTGTAGTAGGACATATGGTTTTCTCCTTTTATATTTATCTCTATACCTATTCATTTTTGATTCCATCCTCGCAAATGATTTTCACCATCCACCTCTAACTATAGGTTTCATAAGTGTCTCTTATCTTCTCACCCATTTTTTCAATTGCCCGTCTAAAAGGAGGGGGTAGAGAAACATCCGTAGAAGTTTTACAGTTTCTGAAATATAATCCTGTGGCATTTTTACCTAGTTTTCACTGGCCTATACATTCTCATTTCTCGTTCTTGTCATATATTCTATTTATGAGTTTTACATGGAGAAAGTGGCACATTTGAAATTTTGGCCGCGTAGGACATCTTCTCAGGACCTTGAAGAAAAACTGGAATAGGCGAGTTTGCTATCTTTGAAAGCGATTCATGTAACGTGCTTTCTGCTCCACTTGGTGACCAGGTGCTAAGCCCAGGAGAGAAGCCCAGAATATTACTAAATTATATTGCTGGCTTTTTACTTTATAGTCCTTTTTATAATTGTAGTTATTTTCTCCCGCATGTAGAGCGTGTTATTCTATAAGGAGGAATAAAAATCTGGATAGCTTTCCATTTCACGAAATGTATTTCAACGGAAAAATGGCAATACTCGGAGCGTGTTATTGTGCTACGACGTCAAAAACAAACGGAGGATGTGGGTTTATTCATAATTTATATTTATTTGACTTATGACTTCATTATTCAAGTAAAATAATACAATACTTGGCGGTAAAAAATAGTATTAGTGGGAGTTTTTTCATATAATTCATTTCAGTGACTGACGTCATTTTAATCTCAATATTTACTGCATGTTACGCGATAATGTTAAGAGTGGTGAGAATTTTTACACTACTGTAGGTATTTAAACTGCATTTTCCATTTCGTAGTCTTGCATCCCATATTTGTTTTTTCACCCAGCTGCAATTCGTTTTATTTTATGCAGTGAGAGAGAAGGAATTGGTAAGTTTTTCGAGGTTATTTACGTGTGGTGTGCAGTGAAGCTCATTTGGTTGTTAGGTCAAAATAAGTGGATATGAAGACAGGAATATCTTAATTCATCACGTTCAGATTACTGCCATGAATATATCTACCTCTGGAGAATTGGTGGAATTGACAGCTAAAAACAAGGAATTAATGAAGGTATTTCCGTTATACATGGATTAATTGCTAAAGCCCTTTTTCATTTATGTTATAGTCAGCTTCGTGTAACTATATGATGTCACTCAAGTAGAGCGAGTTCACCGAATACAGTTCTCAGGTACTCTGATTTTTAACTTACTCTTTTTGCGTTTTTAATTTCATCATCCTTATCGCAATACTTAGTATTTCTACTCTCCTGTAAAATGTTTTATTTTGCAAAGTAAGTGAAAAGAAACTATAAAATTACTAAGGAAATTTTCTTATCCTTTGGAGTTTTTTGTGCTGTTTTGATCGAGTTACGTTGATAAGGAGGGAGATGTTTCTTGTCTCACCAAAGTAGGATCTGTATATGCTAGTAGATAAATGGTGGCATCGACGGCTAAAATCATGCAGTAACACGCGTCGATGTCTAATGTCATTCTGCTCTTGCTGCTATCCACATTCTGGCTGCTGGTAATATCGCTAGAGAAATTATGGATCATTTAAATTTTACCCTAACAGAGTACGATGCTTAAAATTGGCGATTGGACCTCAATTGGTGTTTAAATGGTGGGCAGACTGTTACCAAATGTATTGGCTTTTAATCACATTTATATTGACTCCGTGATGAAGCTTTGGAATTACTGATGGGAAATTGCCCGAAATACTAATCATTACACTAAACGATTATCAGCGAACTTTTATTTTACATTTAAATAATGCCATTATTGTTCGCATTATCTCTGTTCACTCAGATTGTTCCATCAGAAAATTGTGTGAGCGTATGATAGAGCTACGTACTTGTTCGTTTGGTGCAAAACTAATTTTACATTATTTAGGATCCTGAGAATTATGTGATTATTTGTACGCTGTTTATTTCAAGTGAAAAATATCAGGTTTAGAATAATTGAAATTGGTGAATGAGATGGCATAAATACCACTGAGAGCACCAAACCAGATTAATCATAAAATATTAAATGATTTTTATTTAAAAATCTCGTTAAAATTTACGTTAATGTTCTGGATCCCTCGGAAAATACGCAATTAGATGAAGGAATACTGAGGTCAAAAGTAGTTAAGCCCCGCAATCGGTAGTCTAGATATTTCGGCATTCCTTCATTCGGCGTTCTCCGGTTTGTCGCACTCCGATCTCACGGTCCTCATCCTCCCATTTCTCCCTGCATCCCATCAACTCCCAATTGCATAATCGCGTCACGACGCGTCCCTATAATCATTTTCCGATACTTCCTTCCTTCCCACACCTCTTTCACCCCATCAACACCCCCTTGTGGCGTGTATGTTTGATGTTTGTTTGCAAATCATTTGAGATGGACGTCCTTTTTGAAGTAAATCGGATTACTCCTCGTGGGAGCGTCCTTATAATTCCTCGCGGTGACTTAAGTCTTCCCCGACCTCCTCTCCCGTCTCTCGATAGATCGTCATGTCCTCCACCTCTTACGATCCCTTTTCTCAAGCCACGGTAGCGTGCAGCAATGAGGGAGAGAAAACTAATCCTTCTATTTTCAAAACCGTGGATCGTCTATTTCTTGTGTCATTATTAAGCTGAGGACATTTAGGCACTAAAAATGAAGAAATAGGCAGCCTAAATAGGCACTCAAAATTTCAAAATAGGCACTTAAAATAGGCGCTTAAAATATTTTTGGCATTTCGGAAGATTCTGTCGGTCCTTGAATCCCAAAAGGCTAAGCCTGTAATCGGGTTTTCCAGGGACCAGACAAGCAGAACTTGACATACATCTATGCCTTGGGTGGTGAAATACCCACCCAGGCGGAAATCGAATTCGCAATCCCAAGATTAGAAGGCAAAGACTTTACCCCGCCGCCACCGTGGCCGGCTAGAAACGTAATGCGACTTATTGCAACAAAGAAGCATCTGAAATTTAAAGCGTGGGCTGAAATACTCGATTACTTTTTGGTGAAACTGATGGAGATGATAGAGGATAAAACTCAAAATAAAATTATGTTGCTTATAAACTGGAGAAACATAAAATACAAAAGGTTTACTTATTTCAAGTTACATTACACCATTTACAACAACATATTTCTCTAACTGTTCTCCTGTAAACTGATGCCGAGAGTCAGTCAGGATATTTCTATAGTATGAAAACGAGCTCTCAACCTCGCATGAGGTGATAGGGCAATACTTAAATGATGCAAGCTCTTCTACTGTCATCTTTGGTCCTGGAACAACTGAAGTCCCTGATAAAATGTCTGCAATTTTCTGGACATCTTTCCAACCAGGGTTCATTTGTATAACTTTCTTGAATTTTCGAATCAATGCTTCTCCCACATCAGTTGGTATATTAATAAGTTCATTTTCCACCTTTCGAATTTTTTCCACAGCTGCTACAAGGAGTAGTTCTTTTTCCTCCAGCGATGACATGATTGATGGCAGTTAACCAAAATTGCATCTGATAAACATAGGATCTGCATCGACATCGAGATTCAACTCTGCAGCTTTGGATTCGAGAATGCAGTTTGCTTCTTCTTCATCCATATATTCTGTTGCCTATAGAAAACCTACTCATGCGCCATGATGGCTTAAATTTCTAATAGACAGAATTGTTACGTAGTATAAAAAATGGGCGAAATCGGTTACAATAGCGTACCTTGAAGTGGGTGAAAAAGACGTTCGAACTGATGTATCGGAGGCGCACATTATTCCTGTCACATACCTCACGTATTTCAATAATTTTATCTGCAGAGTAGGTACACTGTAGTATTTAGCCATGTTCCCCACAATATCACTACTGACTGTGAAGGCAGAGCAATTTCGGGCAGTATCTCTTTAAACTCAGCAATACTGGGTGGTGCTTTCAAATACAAGTTTTAGGCAATTGAAACCATCGCATGTACGCATCATGTAAAATTACCATAGCTGTTTTTCTACTCTTTATATAACAATATGGATGATTTTTCTTTATGCATGTTTAATGACATTATTTTAACCTCGATAGATTAAAAAAGGAACAGAAATAACAGACTAGCTCCGCACCAAAGAGAAGTTTTGTGACGTTGAGAAGAATATTGCTTTCTTATGCCCTTAAGAAGTCAATATCAGCAGAAAAGGCACAAATAGGTACAATAGGCCTTTTTAGGCAGTAACAAATTGCCTTAATTTCGCCATAAATGATCCTAAATATACTTGTAACTTCATAAAATTGGTTTCCTGAGTAAAAGAAAAAAAGAGGCATTTTAGGCAATGTCCTCAGCTTAGTCATCATCGACGCTGCACGCTGAAAACTAGCAGAGAGCTTCATTCCCCTAATTCCCCAAACACACTTTGCCATGTGTCAACCAGGCACATTTTCGTAGATGCTGACGCGATTCATTTATTTCATCCCCCTCTATTTCTGTCTCGGTCAACCCCCTTCACTTCAGTGACTCTTTCTCATTAACCTGCATGCGAGGGAATGCGGAAACAAGTGAGCATTTTTATTCTTGTCAGATTTTACTATTAATTTTTTCCAAAATGATGTGCAGGACAAACTTTCATCCTGGGGCAATGAGGTACTATTTCCGTATACTCGCTTGAAAATAAAATCCACAGCTTCAGGCTCTTCTTTGTAGAAACTTTTAATATTCATTACAATAAAGTTTTGTACTTTTCTACACTTTTTATTTTTTTAAGTACAACTCTACGCGTTTCACCAATTTTATGGCATCGTCAGGTGCAGTAGTTTGTTTACATATGGTATTGTAGTCATTGTTAGATAAAGAACATTAAAATTGATTTTAAATAAATGTTTACACTAAAAAAATTTCACGTTAATAATTTTTTTACCCCCTTTTCCTTTTTGTTTCATTTCCTTTTTGTAATTTTTTTAATGTAAACAATTCTTAACATCAAATTTAATTTTCTTTATCTAACAACGACAACAATATCATATTCAAACAAACTGCTACACCTGACGATGCCATAAAATTGGTGAAACGCGTAGCGTGTTTAAAAAAATAAAAAGTGTAGGAAAGTAAAAAACTTTATTGAAATGATTCGCTTGAAAATGTATTTATTATGCATTCAATGCAAAGAAAAGGGACTTCACATGCGTTTGTGAGGTAAGAGAAGAGAAAAGCGTACTTTTTAGTCCATATACTCACTCATACTCGTCATAAAATTGTACTTTCTTCGACGCCAAATGCTTGATTCAGATGTAGAAGCGTCTGTGTATACGTGGTTGAAATTCAGTGATTCGTGCTCATTGATGTGTAATATGGGAGTGAGAGGGAGAGAGAGAGAACACACGAATGTGTTTGAATATATACTTGATGAATTATGGATTTACGAATAGAATAAGGCTGGCTCACAGCGAGTCGTCGGAGTAGTTGACGTCGGAATATATATTAGTCGCGAGTGGAATTTTGATTGTGAAAAAAGGCCAAAGTGGAATTGGAGAAAGCGACGTGACAATCATCCGAGAAGTAACAAATGGATGGAGAGGAACGGAAGAGGAAGCGAATGCGAAGAAGAAAAAAGTGTAATTTAAACCGTGGAGAAATTATAGGTACCTATACGTGGAAATTCAATCCTCCTCACCACACAAGGGCTTGTATGTGACGTTATTTTTTAGTTCTGGTATTTACTTCACGGCACTCTCAATTAATTTAATAACTTAACTTTACACTGCTGAATTTTTAGCATGTGATTCAAGTAGACATAATTCTCAACGGAACACATTTTTACCGATTCTAAGTCTGATTTTTTGATATGTTGCTTTATTTGCACTACTGGTTATGGGAAAAATAGTTTTAAAAATCAGAACTTCGTACATTTGCTGGGAAAGGCCGTGTTTTTAAACACACGGTGGGATAAAACCCAGATGGTATTTGGTGGCGATGAATGTAAAGGGTAGCATACATATTAAAAGATGCGTGAGTTCTTAACACAAATTTATTTCAATAGCAACTAATACGACATTGTATTTCTTACATATTACATGAGTGCATTTGTTTTTAAGCCCTGATTAATTGGAAACATATATTTTCATACTCAATAAAAACTTACACACACGACACTTTTCTAGGCATTTCTTTACTTTTTACTTAACAACAATATAAATAAGCAACCAAATTTTACATTGTCTTAAGAAATTTGTTTGTGACATTATACTAATTAGATTGATATTTTTCATGATACTCTTTGTAGCAAAAATCAGGGTGCACGCCCACGTTGCACTTTTCACAAATACACTTAAAACTTTTACCACAGTGACCACACCGCCGATGGGATTTAATTTTACTTATCCAGTGATTATAACCATCGTATCTCCTATCTGTTACAGCTTGTCTCATTGTACTCGGTTTTACTATTTTAGGCTGAGTATCACTTGACAGTAGTAGTAACAATCTCTCTCAAAAAATCAATTTGATTGCTTTTCTGATTTTTATTCGGAAAATTTGCCATAAATCAACAATGCTGCTGTTAAGAAAAAATGTAAATAAAGGCCAATACCACTTCGTTGACCTTGTTTTCACACGATACACTACACGTTGTTGATCAAATAAATCTACACCTTTCATGCCATGGTTACACATTTTTACAATTTGTGGCTGGCATAATGTCACATGTTATTTTACACTTTGAATTCCAACGGGTCATGAGCTAAGAACGAAAAGAGTTTTTGAATTCATTTTTGTGGCAATATTAACTTGTGCATTGTCATGCCAGGGAATGAGTGAAATGGCTCTGTTCATATCAGTGACTGCAGAGAATACACCTCGTTGCATCTTGCTCACGTCTAAAACATGAGTTCCTTCAATGCGGTATTTTCCTATTGTTCCAATGAAGTTCATATTACTTTCTTTTAGTTATTCATGAAATGAAAGTAAGGTAAATAAAGTTGCCTACAAATAGGTTTGAACTACTGAGGAGGAAATTCACACACATGGATTCTGTCACTTGGGCACCGAGAGAGACGCCTTTGGGTTTGTCTATTTTTCCTGTGTAAACCTTAAATTTAGAAAGGTAACTTTTCGAAGTGGTAACACACTATATTTTGTGACCAAAACAGATGGGCTTTTCCCTAATGAATTGCTTCATTGAATGACGCCCAAAGTATGGATCCATGCCTTCATCCAGAGAAAACTCGCTCTATCATCTCAGTAAATTTTTCATTCATGTGATCTGCTACGGGTTTAACTTTGTAAATCCTATCAGCATCATCTATCTGGGTTTTATCATTAAAATAAAGGTATTTGTGAATCAAATCAAACTTATTACGGCTCATTGATCCAGCAAGTAGAGAATGGAAAGTCTCTTGTTTGGTTTCCCACCACATACGTCTGAATGGAACATTATAGTTGCCAGAAAATAACTACACATCAAAGTATTTGTACAAGTCGTCCACTGAAAATTTGACATTTGGAAGCCCGTTGTGGACAGAATACTTGTTTTTTTCTACACATATATTCACAAAATGTTCATCCCAAATCCTAATCTAATAACTCTATAGTTTTGGTCGCATTGAAGCTGGCTGTGAAGGTGGCGTGTACTTTGCTTTCAGAGTTAACTTTTTCCGTTATCTGTCTTTCTTATGGTAACTACTCGAGTCTAATTGGCAAGATTCCTTGTGAGTGGTGGTGGTCATGGTAATATTAATTGAACTGTGAGTTACTTTCCTCCTCTTGTATGGACATTGTTGCCCATTCACTTCATTAGAAATATCAGAATTTGATCCAACCTCATTCTTATTTGAGTTAATCGAGGGAGTCATCAGAAAATAGTGGTAAATCAATTTTACCGTGGATAGTGTCAAGACGTGTCGCATCTATTTGGTCTAGGATACCTTTCCCTAAATCCTTCATGTATTCTGGTGTCTCACATTCTGCAGGCGCATTCTCTTCATCAGAGCAGTCACCATCTCTAGCGGGAAGGATGACCACATCAACCACGTTAGCTCCGTCAATTTCTTGCCCTCGTTCATCGTCTTCCTTTAGGATATAGAGTTCGAATAAGATACCTTCTGTGTTTACCTCTGACTTAAAAGAGATTGAATTTTAGATTCAAAGATTTAAAAACATCTTATGATGGTGGAATAACAGCTAAAAACTATTTAAATGAAGAAACGAGTAAACAATTGCAATTCTTACTGTTTTCTTCTGTTTGACGACATTTTGAAGGGGTACTCAGTATCTTCTGCGACGCACAAACACCAACTAGATGCACTAAAATAATTTAGTGAAAATATACCTGAAGGAAAGTTGTTGGGTAACTACGAAGGACAGAACTGACGAAGACTTGTCGCATACCTGCCGAGCTTGCAATGCTCAATGACGGATCCCCTTGGGTCGGTCCTTTACATAAAGCGTCTAACGATGAGGAGCAAGAGTTGCATTTTAGCGAGACTCTCAAACAGAGTATGTGAACTACATTGTAGCCCTTCACCCACATCATTGCCTCTGGCATCAAGTTACAAAGAGTGTGAAATGCATTGTTGCCAGTGAATGCCTCCTCAGCGACATTTGGAAGCAGTTCACCAATGTATGGTAATACCATAATTGGCAAGGGAAAGAGGAGCGGTTTATCCACCGTGTGTTTAAACAAACAAAAAGTTTAATCTTTCATTGAACTGTTTCAATTACCTGCACGGGAAATACTTTACGATTATCATATTTCCTAAACTTTAGAATGTATAAAGACGGGAAAAGTTTTAGTTTCGTATCTACTGTTCTTTAACAGTATGCCTTTTAAGTTCACACATGCAGTGATTTTTTTTCAATGGTGGCCAGCCTGGAGACAGTAGACTGTGCTACAAGAGGTATGAGCCTTCAGACATTTCAAAGAATGAGCCAAAATAATTAGAAAGGGTTTACCTCTCACGGGCGACCAGATAAATGTGTTTATATTTCATCACACTCAGCGTGTGTTTAAACACATACTGGTAAAATATGGGTTAAGTTGACCTTTCAGCAGCTATTTCGGCTGTTACACATGCTACACCAAAAGCGAAATTCAGAATTAGACGCAGTAATCCAAGAATAATATGAACTTTTGAGATAGTTCACGAGATATTTGACAACACATAGTTTGCTATTTAATTTTTCTGACTAAAAGCCGATTCAACTAATGATAGATATTGTAGACTTCCCATGGGTTAAGTAAACTTTAGAAGTGTTCTTCATCTCTTTTTGGAAGATTCGAGTAGTTATAGCCTTTACAAAGGTTAATATCGGTAATTATTTTTATATCAACCTCCCTTAGCTATTTAAAAATGAATGTTGAGGAAATACGACCACTCAGGAGTTTTTAAAATTATCGATATTTATTTGGTTACTAGTTTGGAATTCATATGCGTCATCTATAGGTGTATATTCTAAATGACTATAATAAATTAAGTATTATTTCACCGAGTGGAATTTATGTTTCTCCATTTTCCTTTAATTTCTGTGCCTGAAAATAACATCTATGAGTGGAAAATGCTTAGAATCTGAGTAAATAAACTGATGGAAATTTAAAGGGTTTTGTAAATTTTTTTTAACATACCTGAACATGACCTCAAACATGAACCTTTTCTATTTTCGCAAATAAAATAAAAATGATGAATCGGGAAACAAAAAAAGGTGGCCCAAACATTCTCTCAAAGTTACATTAATTTATATAGGAAAATAATTCATATGTGAATAATTAGTTATAGTATCCTTGTTCCATTTCATAAGTGTATATCTTGATAAAGAATACTTTCCGCGTGCCTAAAAATGAACTTGCGCAACCAGATAAGCTGATTATTTCTAGACCTAAAAGGATGAACTTTGAATGACAATTTATCACCTCTTATTGATTCCCGTTTTGTGATTTAATTAGAATTTAACATTGTCGTTGAAAAATGACATGAAAGATTAATAAAAATTATAGAAAAAGGACTCTTTTAGCCGTCAATAATGTTTTTTTGCCAGGCACAAATATGCACCAATTACGTTGCATATTTGTGACTAATTAAAAAATAGTCATTCATGAGGAGTGGCATTTCTCATCGAAAAACGCTCATTTAACTCAGTATAATAACAGAAAGTGTCGTTATTTCTCCAAATGAAATCATGTTACTCATGATTACCGAAATCAGTACATGGATTATGGAAATGTTGAATTTGTTTTCCTCTCTTCATCGGGGAAATTAGTATTATGGCTTCAGCGATGCAGTGGATGACCACTGCGTCGCTGTAGTTTTTACTAATTGAAACCCAATTTAAAACATAATTACCGTAACTACAAATTAAAGTTTTAACCGTTACAATATGTTTTAGATAAGTTAATATAACTTGAACACATGATATAAAGCAATTCGCATAATATCGATTAGTAGGTATATTTATAATTTACGGCCCCAGCGTCACTCGTAGAGATATTGGAAACTCTAGTGTTGAAAAAGTGTTTCGTGTTGGCTTTTCGATATTTGTACAATACAATTGGGTATCACTATAGAATGTGTTTACATCGCAAAGCTCAAGCACTTGATGTATTAACCTTAGATTGGTCCTAACACAAAACGTAGATTAATTATCAAATGCATCTCTTGGAGAATATTCTCCGGGGCTTATCATTATTGGGGATACACACAGTTTTATGTAGCCGAAATGCATAAATATTGACCCATAAAAAGTAATCTTGTTTGGTGAATCGGGTAAAGTCGAAGGTAGGTTTTAAGTGACCGAAAAAAGAAAGACATTTCTCAACCTATACTCAAGTATTTCGGATAAGCTCTGCATTTAGATGAGTGTAGGTGAGCCTAACCCTCTTTTCTAATTTCATGGAGTAAATTGTCGTATTCACCTGAAGCTCTCTTCTTTTTTTTAGTATCCATTTCAGTTTTTCATTTGTCAAAATCTAAGTCTCAGCTCTTTAAAGACAGATTTTTTTATAATTTGGAAATAATATAAGTTTTTATATAAATTTTCTGTAAATTTTCGTTTCTGCTATTAGTATTATGGGACGAGCCTAGATTGTGTCCTTTTTGTTTTGATTTGCACTTGACACTAATTTGGCTTGACACTAACTTGACTTAACACTAACACTTGACGTGGGCCTATACATTTTGAAAAAAATAATACATTTGAACTTACACTAATGAACCATCAAGATGAGTTTTAGGTAATTTTAATTAGTATTTTTTAATAATTAAACAACACATTACTATTTTATTATTTACTTTATTCATTACTTTTTGGCTAATTAGCCAATAATTTAGCCTGTATCAGCAGGCTTTTTAACTAGTCTATGAATTATAATGGAGGCGAGTGTGAGCGAGCGACGGAATGTTGTTTTTGGGGCAGAGAAGGACGAGTGGACTAGGCAGTGGTCGCGAACCGCGAATCCGTGGTCTGGGGGTGTGTGTGACCCAGGAGAAATTATTGTGTGGGGGTGGAAAAGGCGGTGGGTGGTGGTTTCGGGAGCAGCTTGGAGGAGGGTAGCAGAGGATAGGTTTTCGACCGGCTCTGGAGACATCTTCTTTCTATTGCCTCCCCTCTTCTTGGCTGGTTCTTTAACACCCCACGCCACACTCCCTTGTGCTAACTTGCTCGGTTTACTTGTAGGTTATTGAGCATTTCCATACATCCTGGAGAGTCATAGTCTGATTTTTTTTAATCATTTGAATCTTTGTAAGGTTTCAATTGTGTATGGGCCTATGTTTTATGATTGGTACATGTAATTAACCTTTACTATTACGACGTAGACCGAGAGAAACATTTTTATTTGCCTCACGAAGTGTTCCATTTTATTTAAGTTTAACTTGGATCAATGTTACATTTTTTCCTGGAATAGGCAATTGCTAAGTAAATGAAGAAAATGTTAACATTTTATTATATTATCATGCCTCTAGAACATCGGCGTTCCAACGCTGTCGAACTCCTTTTGACATTCCTTTTCCGTTTCTTCCTTTTATATTTTAAAGTTTTTGGTGACTTCGCTTTTAAAATATTTTTTTGTATTCTTATTTTATTGTTACGTGCGTGGGTGCAAAAACAACTCTTCTTATTTCCGTAACTCTTTTAACACATTTATTTCCCTAAAAATGTACACACAGTAACATTAAAGTCGTTCCCAAACACACCATTTCCCGAATCCTCCTTGTTGATTCCTCGTCTCCCGTCAATAACCACCGTTGCCAAGGCTCTGGCTGCTTCCTCCGTTACACTGCCCCCTCCTTAAGGCTGTTTCGTCCCGGAACAGTTCTTACCCTGGTCTTGGCCAAGTTATTTGGCCACCAAACGCGCGTTCACCTCTTGGTCACCCTCGACTCTTGCGTTGCCACCTGCGTAAGGTGCCAGTCGATTAACATGTACCACTTTCGGTTTTCCTCGAGGGGGTTTATGAATGCGATAAATAACATCGTTTATTCGCTTCAGAACTTCATACGGACCTTCCCACGCTCGTTGAAATGTAGGTGACAGGCCACGCCGCCTCTGGGGGTTGTAGAACCATACTTGGTCTTTAGCCTGGAAACCTCCTTCTTGCGCTCGAGCATCGTAGTTCTGCTTCATTCTGTCACTGGCTTCCTCCATATTTCTACGGACTAGATCATGGATTGGTCCATCTTCTCCCTCAAACGACTGACATAATCCTCTCCCGCTATAAGCTCTTCGCCGGGTTTGCTGCCAAACCTCAGGTCACATGGCAGGCGTAATTCTCTCCCAAAGAGGATGAAAGCTGGGGTCTGTCCTGTAGTTTCATGGACCGAAGATCTATATAACAGAAGGAATAGTAGCAGATATTCATCCCAATCGCGCTGGCTCTCCGAGACCACCTTGGAGAGGTGTCGGCAATTAAGTCGGCCGACCGTCCCGTTCATACGCTCGACCATGCCATCCGATTGGGGTTGTAGCGGCGTAGTTCGTGTTTTTCTTATCCCCATGAGCAAACAGACTTGTAGGAATACGACAGACTCGAAGTTTCTGCCTTGGTCGGAGTGTAGTTCCAAAGGTGTACCGAAGCGTGAGAATAATTACCTCACCAGGACAGTCGTGATAGTAGTAGCTTCCTGATTCTGTATTGGATACGCTTCAACCCATTTCGAGAAGCAATCTGCGGCTACCAGGATGTATTTATTCCCAGAGTCTGTTTCCGGATCAGGGCCCGCCACGTCGATGGCTAACCCTTCGAACGGGCTCCCCACGTTGTACCGACACATGGGCGCGTTTTTTCTTCCTCTCAGCCCGTTTGCGATGGCACACACCTCGCACAATCTGCACCAATTTTTGGCATTATCCCTGCAGTTAACCCAGTAAAACCTCTCTCTGACCTTGGCTAGTGTTTTACTGATGCCGAAATGACCTCTGGAGCTCCCGTCGTGCAGATTCTGTAGAACTTCAGGTACCAACTTCTGGGGAACGACGATCTGCGTCCTCGAAGATGTCCCATCGAGGCTCTTGATCACTCGCTTCATAACTCCGTCGTCCAACTTCAAGCCGTCCCATTGTGCCCAATACGACTCCACTTTTTGACTCGAAAGAGCGACTTCCTCCCACCCAGGTCGGTGTCCCGCTTCTTTCAAACGGACCATCTTACCAATTTCCGAATCTTCAGATTGTTTGGAACGAAGCGCGGTGGGTACCCAACTGTCGTCGACCACAGTCACTCGTCTTGTTTGACCAATCATTCCTTCTTGTCGCAAGCAATGGCCACATTCCGCCGGACACGACCCTCCAGACAAGGCATCAGCATTCATGTGAATGACTCCAGTTCGATGTTCAATCTCGAACTCATTTTCTTGATCGAGGGCCTTCAGACGATCTTCAATGCGCTTCTCTACGTTGACTTCCACCTTTTTCAAGTCCTCCTTCACACTATTTACCCTCTCCTGCACGTCTTGTACCTCCGAAGTTGCGTATCTTAATTCTTTCTTCACTACATTGACATCGGCTTTCAGCTCACCCTTCACTCCGCTGACGTCGCTTTTTAGCTCGCTTTTCAATTCACTGATGTCTTTCAACTCACCTTTTATTTCGACTAGCTTCTCAAGCAATTCGTCTTTGATGGTTCGGAAATTCTCGACAAGCTCTTTCAATGCTCTGACATTTTCGTTACGCTCCTCTTTAAAGAGACCGAGGACCTGCGTGAATTCGTGAGCGCCATCTTCCATCTCGAAGAGGAAATCCTCGGGGTTCACACCCTCGGCCTGAAGCGCCTCACGAAGCCGCAACCGAAGTACCGATTTCGTCCCACCAGTCTCCATGTCACGCTCCTCCAACTCGCGCTTCCAATCCGCCACTTTCAACTCACTCAACCTCGCCACTCTTGAAGCCATGCTCCTGACTTACACGAAAATAAGTCGTGTCTAACACGCAAAAAGTCCACCAAAATTAACTAATCTATCCCACTTCTGACACCAGTTGTTACGTGCGTGGGTGCAAAAACAACTCTTCTTATTTCCGTAACTCTTTTAACACATTTATTTCCCTAAAAATGTACACACAGTAACATTCAAGTCGTTCCCAAACACACCATTTCCCGAATCCTCCTTGTTGATTCCTCGTCTCCCGTCAATAACCACCGTTGCCAAGGCTATGGCTGCTTCCTCCGTTACATTATTATAATTAATACCTTCATTCAGACCTGTTTTCGTTTAACATAGTTCCAGCAAATTAAGGAAATTTAGGTTTACAATTGACAACCATCCGTCTGAGTAATTATCCCATGGTGTGGGTTAGTATGAATATGTTAGCAACAATAAAACTGATGACAAGAGGATGTGTGATGTACTCCCAGTATTTGGATATACTTTCTTTTATAGAGAATATTTAACTTGTAGTCGACCTGCCTTTCATAAACCCTGCCTGATGCTCTATGATAATTTCGTTTGTATAACATTCTAAGTGACTACTGATTATTTTTGCGAGGACTTTATATGGAATGCTGAGAAGTGCAATATCTCTAAAATCATTGCTATTTTTTTTCTCTCCTTTCTTGTGTATGGGTACTACTATTGCTTCCTGCCAATCGGCTGGCATCGCTTCCTTTTCCCATATTTCCAATATTATTACCCATAGTCTATCATTTATAATGTCACCTTTTTTTTAATAATTCTGCTGTGATTTCATCTTTTCCTGATGCTTTGTTGCCTTTTAAGAATTTAACAGCACCCTTCCCTTCTTCTCTGTTTGGAGGTTCCACATTAGGTTGAACATGATAGTAGTTGGCCTGGTCGCCTTGGTTTAGTGGGGTACCTACTTCTACAACGTTTAGCAATTCGGAGAAATACTCACGCCATCTTTCCATTAACTTTTGACTTTCTATTAATAACCGTCCTTCTTTCTTCTTCACCCCATAAGGGCTTGGAATGTTTCCCTTCTTAAAAAACCTTATTTTTCTATCAAATTATTTTGCATTGTTTGCTGTGTTTTCTTCTTCTGCCTTGTCAAGTAAACTATTTATATAAAATATTGTTTTCTTCCTTAGCAGCTTATTTGTTTCTTGGTTTATCTTATTATATCTTTGTGTAACTTCTTGTGTAACTTTGTGTAACTATCATTCTTCCTTCGTCAGAAATTTCATTTTTAATTATAATCTTTATCTTGCCTCTACGCAGCCCACACATCACACAAAAAATAGTTATACTCTTCTCGATCTCTGTATCGTTGATTCCCCTGAAAAAATCTCTTCATTTTCACAATCCCCTGTGCCTTTTCTCTCCGCACACGACAAAATTTCATTCTCCTACACATTCAATTCCCCTTGCCTTCCTATACCCAAAATTTTCTACCGTGATCTTAAAAACTTCGATGCAGCCAAGTTTCAGGATGACCTTCTCACTTTTGACTGGAAAAATCTATTTAGCTCCTCGTCCATTGATTCAAAATTAGAATTCTTTAATCTGAAATTCTTAGAGTGTATAAATTGTCATGCCCCCCTGCGTACATGCACACCTAGACGACCTTCAGCCCCCTGGCTGACTAATGACATTAAGCAAAAAATGAAGGAACGCGATGTTTCACGAAGAATTTTCACACGAACAAAAAGCCAGACTGCTTACACTGAGTTTATCGTTTTGCGTAATCAGGTGAAGCATCTTGTCATAGAGGCCAAGAAAAAATATTATGTAACCACCTTCTCCAATTTGACAGAACCAAACCAGGTCTGGAGGGAACTTAGAAGTCTTGGACTCGTGCAGCGGCGAAACAAGCAGCCCATGCATGAATTCTCTATTAACGATCTAAACAAGCATTTCACTCCCACTTTTGCCTCTGAGGGAAATAGCATAGCAGAAATAGTCGGTCTCTCTAACCTTGATTCACTCGTACCCTATAACGAGAGTAATTTCTTCTTTCAACACGTAACCCCTCATAACCTACGTAAAACGTTATCTTTCTCTAAATCCAACTCAATTGGGGTCGATGGAATCTCAGTTAAATTTATCAAGGCCTCGTCAACTGTACTTCTACCTGTAATACTTGATATTTTTAATTTTTCCTTAATGTCATCTGAATTTCCGATTATATGGAAATCATCACTTATTACTCCAATTCAAAAGGTTAAAAAACCAACTTCTCCCAGTGATTATCGACCAATCTCTATTTTGTGCTCTCTTTCTAAATGCTTAGAAAGGATTGTTTTTCAGCAGGTTACGAATTATCTGAACCAAAACAACTTGAATGATCCATATCAATCTGGATTTCGGAAAAACTTCTCTACGCAAACAGCGCTACTCAAATTAACGGATGATGTACGTCGAGGAATTGATAAACGGATGGTCACAATTCTGGTTTTATTTGATTTTACCAATGCTTTTGGTCTTGTTAATCACGCCAAACTTCTCCACAAGTTGAAAAACCTTAATTTTTCCTGTTCCACACTTAACTGGTTTTACTCCTATCTAAAAGATCGCCAACAGGCAGTCAAGGACGCGAATGGGAATACATCGCAATGGACCACCGTCCATTGTGGTGTCCCGCAAGGGTCAGTTCTTGGTCCTCTCCTATTTTCCTTGTATGTCCTTGATCTGCCCAAGTGTATTATAAATTGTAAATACCTTTTATATGCTGACGACTTACAGATTTATCATCACTGCCATTTACATGAGCTGAATGATGCAATTTTCAAAGTCAATCAGGATGTTCAAGCCATCAATTCATGGGCTGTAGACAATAACTTTGTGCTTAACCCCAGAAAAACAAAGTCTATGTTACTCGGTACCTCAAAACTACTCAAACATGTTGACTTTGATGTTTTGCCAAGGATTATTGTTGGTGAGGCGGAAATATCATATGCAAACTCCGTTAAAAATCTTGGGGTCATATTGATGCCCAATTTGTCTTGGCAAAACCATGTTCAAGCCATCAGCAATAAGATTAACATGATCCTGTTTCAGCTAAAAATTCATAAAAACCTTTTGCCCTCTCATACCCGCAAGCAACTGGTATCCTCGCTAATATTCCCCCATATTGATTACTGCTGCCTTGTTTATCATGACCTAACTGAAGAGATTAACACCATGATTCAACGACAATTAAATATGTGTGTCAGGTTCATTTATGATCTTAAAAAAGATGATCATATATCCCCTTATTTTTCTAAGTTAGAATGGCTTAAAGCTAAAACAAGGAGGGAATACATGCTTGCCTCCTTTTTATATAAACTTTTCAATTGTCAACAGCCTGAATATATCATGCAATTTTTTCAGTCTAAAGAGAAAAATCGAAATGTTGCAACTCGAATGTCACCAGATTTTTTAATTGTCCCACTACACCGAACCACTACATTTAATAAATCCTTTTCTGTTGTTGGGACAAGGATATGGAATAGTACTCCCGAACTAATCAAAAACTCCAAATCGCTGATTGCTTTCAAAAACATACTGTTCAATAAAATGCTATTACAGGAAAAAATTTAATTTTTCAATATGCTTGTATTTTTTGTTACCATTATTATATCATTTATTGTATGTATCCAATTTACTGTGTACTCGAGCTCTGATACTAATGTATACCTTTGTATGTTCTTAGTGGACCAAGGGTCCAAGAACAATAAATATTTCTTTATCTTTATCTTATCTTTATCTTTTCTTAGCTTCCACACTTTTTCTGTTAATGCAAACCTTTTTTCCTTTAATCCGTTCTTCTATCATTCGCTCACATTCGTGGTCAAACCAGGGATTTTTGTTAATTTTCTTCTTCTTTCCACACACACACTTCTTTATATTTTTGTACGTTACATTATAATTATGTGCCTTTTAACTTTCCTTTTTAAACCGACCTTTCTCTTTTTATGAAATTACACCGCATTTCGTTCGTTTTTTCACCTTTAGGTACCCCCAATTCCGCAAAACGAGTATCCATTGTGCCGCATCCTTCCCTAATTAGCATCAAAGGCGAGAAGTATAGCGAATAAGTAGGAGGTCGAGAGGGAGAGGAGAGGGAGGACAGTTGGTGGAGTAAGGAAAAAGAAAAATTGGTCTGTCTTCTAATCGTGGATGGGAACGTTTGGAGGTCATGTTTAGAGGTATGTCCCTCAGCTACGTTTCAACGGAATGTATCCAAGGGGAACTCTTAATCTTTTTGCTGTCTCTACTATTTTGATTTGCGTCAATTCATTAAACACGTTTTGTAGGGATGAGGGTAATTTTTGAAGGCTTTGCGTGCTTTAGAGTCATTATTGATGTACATTGCTCTATTTTCCTTTCTGGAGACGGTCATGTGCGATATTTGGTGTGAAATATATATTTTTAGGGGACATTACCAGGCGTCACTATATGGAAAAGCTGAAAATTCATTTTTAAACTAAATCGTTTCGTGAATTGCACACACTTAATTTCAAAAGTTCACCCCAGTTTTCTAAGGTGTAACAGTAGGTAAACAAAACGCACATATAACCATGACAACGAATTTTCCTTAAATAGAAAGTCCACATTCACTGACATAGTCATTCAAAATGATTAATATGCAAAAAAATATGCGAAAAATATGCAAAAACTAGATTATTTTAGACAAACAGTGAATGGATCCTTCTCGGATTTCCAAAAGGGTTAGAATCTCCATTATAACGTTTCGATGTCCGACTCGTACATTGAAACGTCACTCACATTGAAACGTCAAACGAATTCATTCACCAACTACGCGAGGAAAGCACCTGATCATACATCTAAGGCATACATTCTTCACGGGATTTCCATCGGTCACGCTTATGGCTGACGCCGACGTTTCAATGGCTGACACAGCCATCTCAGGCGTTGATTCCAGCAAATATTTCGTGGTCGCTTTATGCATATATCGCATTATACATCCTCCGCTCTCGGTCACTCTGTTTCTAATAGATCTTCACTCTTCCTCTGCCATTATCTTTTTCTTTCTGCCATTATTGCGCGGAGTACAGGCTTCTTTTCTTGACTTAGCCAGTATCCTGGGTCACGGTCGCAATTGTCACTGGTTAGCCGGATTTCAATGGCTACTTTTGTCAAGCGGTACCAGTATCCGTTCTGTCAATGAGTTGGGTGTCATCAAAGTGCATGGCATGGTCTTGGGTTATGTTATGCTCCGCCACGGCTGATTTCTCTGGGAAGTACAAATTAATGCAAATCCTATATTCTTTTAACCGCGTTTAAATTTTGCGGTCAGTCTCTCCAATATAAGGTTTATCGAACAGGCTGGGTATGGGACAAACTAACGGAGTCTTCAATCACAATTTGCCCTCAACTTGAAGCAAATGGCTTGGTAACTTCTCTGGTGGCTTGTGGATCGTCCCTATGTTATGCTTCACCAGGATTCTAGAGCTGTTTCTCGGTATTGTGGAAATGTACGGGGTACACGCCCTGGCGATTGTTTTTCCCATCTCATCTGTCTTTTCTGAGGCGAGAATGTTTTCTCAATGGAGAGCGGTCCTCTCAACTCTCATTCATCGAGCCAGAATCGTCGCAGAATAACAAAGTCCGCCGTTGGAAATCGAGCACGAACGGACGAAGTTTCAACAAAATGGATAGACGAGCGAGAGATGCAGTTGGCCCTTAAAAGTACCTTTGAAGAGACCGAGACGTATCGAATGAATGAAATGGCCGCGACTGTTTGAAAGTAATTGCCCTTTCATTGCATTACTATAATAAATTCGTTACATCCAAAATTCTAGGTAGAATATCGACTTACGGCTAATGGCAGCAAAATCTCTTTTTCTATGTTTGTTGATTGACCTGCATATGGCAAGAACAATTAATCAAATGATAATAGTCATTTTTTATATGTCCCCAAAGTACTTTCCCTTTTGCTGTTTTCATAAAATATCCGCTATTTTTCTCCCATATTGCTTCTGCAATGCCCTTTATTGTTTCGTTTGCATGCAGTTGCCACGTTATCTCACTTATTTTTACACTATCACCAGGAGTACATGAATGACCAGTATTGTGTGCCTTAGAAACATTGTAACACTACTTTTATTTGCAAATTATTCCCAAAAATAAGAGAGGAAAATCATTTTACTCAAGGTAGTGAAAGGAAGGGTTAGTGTTGAAGCGAGAGCTAGTAATTGTTCAGTCGTAATTTTAAAACTTGCAACAAAATATATTCAAACGATTTAACTTCCACAAGTTTTCTTTGATCGCAACTATCTACATATTGTTTAGTACATGAAATTTCAGATTAATTGCAATAATATTCAGCGGACAGTTGTGGAACTTAAAAAGGAATTAAAATATTTTAAAGCACACTACAATGTGTTACTGTATGGTGCTCTGATGCACGTATTCACGGTGAAATGAAAACTCATGGCACCATTTTTCCATTTCTTGCGAACTAACATGCGGAGAAGGTCGTTATTTGCCCCCAGGCGCACATCCTCTTTAAATGCATTCGCTGGATCTTCAGTGCGTTCGTTTATTCCACGCTTGGCACGTTTCACTAGCTCTTATTGCGTTGGCCCGCATCTCCACCCTATCCGTAACCCGTAGAACGCATTATTTTTTGATCCGGTGGCAATATTATTGTGAGCAAAAATCATTTCCCTAGACGCGCAATAGATAAATATCGCTTGCTTTCTTGGAGCTGAAGAAAATAAAAATGAAAAAGGAGGAGGTTGCAAAGAATAGTCAGAAATAAATGTATTGCATCATTTTAAATTGACTGGATAACATATAGTATTGATCATAAATGGAACCGGCCCCGATTATAGCAGAACAATCGAACAATGATATTCATTGCGAATAAAAAAGTCAAGGTAAGTCACAAACGTTGTAGATATCTGTTTTGATCCTCAAGAACCTGTCAAGTGATGTCTGTTCGGGTACTCTACCGATTCGAACTCTGCATTTCTGCGTTTATTTATTTTTTAGGGCTGAATAACGATGCACAACTCCTACATCAAAACGTCGGCAGATATGCAGAGTTTGATCGGTGGAGAACCCGAACAGATCTCACTAACGCCATGCGCTGGATAAGCATCAGAATTTTCTTCAAGCAGCTTAAGTATCTAGAAATGGTAAGTATGTCGTGAGTTAGAGGAAGAAAGCTGGATGGCAGTGGAGTATGGGAATATCAGCCTTGCAAATTTCACAACTTCAGGTTTGGCTGGCTGGAGTCAGCTATCAAAGCATTGAGATACCATTGAGAATCCAAAGAAAATATGTCCCTATTTAAGTAGTATTTTAGATACGTTCCATGATGTCCGGATCAACTATGTGGAAGTTGATTTTCACAAATATTTGTAATATTTAACGTTTACATGTGTTAACGCCTAAGTTCATTTTAAATTTACTGCCTGCCGCATGCAGACAGGGTAGTCAGCATTCCAAATGACTGGGAGGATCGCCTCTTAAAATGCAAACAGAACCTAGCAATACTTGACCGAGGAGGTTTAGGTTTTTCCATTTAGGAGAGTCGTTGCCCCTGTCTTACACTTGAGAAATCCCATGAAATCTCGCCTAACATCTCTGTTCAAAGTTCCTATGCGAAAACCTGCAAACATTTCTGGTTGATATATTGGTCGGGATTTGGCTGCCTCGATGAGGTTTTGTTGGGACATGAAGGAGCTATTAAGGATTGCGGAATACAAGAAGGGGAAAAAGCAGGAAAGACTCCCTTAACGTGGGCTTGGTTAACAATTGCCTGCGAGCGAGGCAATTAGGCCAGTGTCAGATAGAGTAATTTATTCAGTCAGGTAGATAGGGCAAGTTATATTTCCAAATATTTATTCATAATATAATAATTCCCTCTATTTTAAGATATTATTAGTACATGTGTGCGTATTTCGCATTTTATAAGAGCGAATAATACAATACAAATATTTTATTTAAGCGTTTGTAAAATAATATAATATAGACCGCATCTAAATGAGTTTGATGACGTTATCCGGTAATTTGTTTCATGGGTTATTTAATTTACAGTGAATGTTCCCCGAGAATTCCGAGTTACCCCCCGGTTACACCGTATTCCACCGTACATATACCACATCTACTATAATAATCACCAATAAGTATAGTATATATATGTATGTCAGTAACTTTCACATAATAAATACACAAGTGAAGCTGAATATTCATTTGGCTGCAGGTCTATTTTTTTTTTTAAATTAAATTAGAAATAGTGGTTTTCTGTTATTGGGAAATATACAAATAAAAAGAAAATAAAATAAAAATTCTTAATCTTTCAATCGAATTTTGTATTCTTGTCAAAATTCCGAAATATCTGCCAAAAATAACGATTTTTCACAATATTTTAGCGTTGTTGAGTCTTCGTCTCCATAACGATCATACCTATTCTTTAAGTCGAGATTCCGTGTATATCCATTAAATCAATAATTATTTGCACTAAATAAATATGAATAGTTTATTACAATGTATTAGTGTTGATTTTTTTCCATCCCGTTGATATTCAGCGGGCACCTTCTCTAGTGTATTTATAATCCCATTTGAATTGTTAACCAAAATAAACGTTGCAAAACAATTCAGAGATTGGTCCGGTTTTTATGGGATTGATGCGGCTGTGTTTGCGCAGTGGAGTCTCTTGAGGGTCGTGAGACAAAGAAATGTTAAAGACAGGAAGGAGAGCAGTTGAAGGAGGATACCATTTGCCGGTGACAAAGTGAGAGAAGGGTGGGTGTGGTAAATCAGGGGAATGAGCTTAGTAGGTGGAGAGGGTCCGGGCATCAAATCAAGAGAGAGGCGGAGAGAGAGGAAAGAGCGAACAGCTAACGAACCATTAAAGCAGCGTAATGCCTACGATGAGCAGCAATGACGGTTGGCCGTGGTGTGGAGGGGAAGAATAAACGGAGAGAGAGATAAATTAGAAAAAGCAAAGAGAGGAAGAGGGGAGGTAGGAGGAAGAGCTAAGGGGTTGGAAGAGAGGAGGGCAAAGAAGGGAAGGGAAAGGGCAGATGCGGGAACGAGGGCAATTCTTTTTGTGCTCTCGCTAATAGCCCTTACCCTTATTCGTAGCTGGCGGAGCCGTTATTGAATGAAACAGGGTTTCCCCACCGAATTGGAACGACCCATAAAGAGGAGGAAGCTCGCGTTTTGGTGCAAAAGGGGGAGCTGGCGGGGACCATTTAGGAAGAGCAGGAGAGGAGATAGGGGGAGGGGGGAGTATGTGGGTGGTAGGGAGGACAGAGATGCTGGGAAAGGGTGCAGCCAAGGAATGTGGAATAGGAGGGAGGCGTGAAAGAGCAAGGGCTTTTTGGGTGAGAGAAGAGCGGAGACTGTGAAGGGTGTGATGATGCCAGAGATAAGGGTATCTTAAGTCGTCTCTAGGCATGAGAACGCGGTGGCAACTGTAATTGGGCGAATGGATTAAGGGCGAATGGAATGGCAGTTAGGTTAACTATTTTTACTTCTCTGACTCTCACGGAGAGCGCCTGGGTGAGGGAGTTGCAACACGTCTTATTTTCATACCATTGGTATAAAGTGGGTATTTAAGATGCCCAACCACGCTTACTTACAAGGGACAGACAACCTTCCCGAGGTTATGATTTATCCTCGTTTCTATACTTTATGTACGCGCGGACCTATCTCACTGTCATGTATTCTCAACATATTTCCTTTCCCTTTTTTTATTCCCGGTTAGATTTATTTTGTTTTCAACTGTCATTCTGTGGTCATAATTAAACCAACGTTTTGACGCTCATAATGATTTGTCAGAAGAAGTACTTGCATGATAAAATTATGCTCGGCGTTGAAGTATGATCCGGTGTTCACAAGATTATGCCGATATAAGTATCACAATTGTTAGTTACTTCAATCGTGGTGTTTCGATTTTCAACAATTAAGCACAATGTTTTCACTATTATAATTTATGTATTCATAGTTTTCGTAATCGAATGTTTGAGTCTTTAAAATTACTGAGAGTAAAAATTGCACATTTGGAAGCACCTTTTGCCGAAAGAGGCATATAGTCATCGTCAAATTATTATTCTCCTCTCTGGCATCGTTGTGTTTTGAAATGTACTTAATATGAGCATTGTGTATCTTTTATTAAAAAATAATAAAAATAATCTCCGAAAAATCTTTCGTGAAGAATTAAAATAATACAAATATTACGTATTATAGCTAACTGGTAAGCTGTTGATGATTGTTGTCTTTGTATTTTATTAGGTGAATCTTCAATGGATTGATCCGTGTACAATGCCGAGTACATGAATTATCTAACAGGTGTCGGCCTCTTCAAAACATTCACATTCACACCGCTCCAGTTCCTTCCTTCAACTGCTGCCCTCGTCGCTTCTCTACCCAAGGTATGTATGGAAACCAGTTCGAGCAATGTTTTGTACCACTTTGTTATGTAGTTTTCTTTACATTGTTTTCTGCACATTTATAATTCCTCTGATAAAATTGAAATTTATCGTCATCATCAAACTTTTGCAGTGCTTTAAATCCAACAGTGTTGTCTTAAGCCAGTAAACTTGACCCACACGTAACATCTGGTATCGTCGTCAGTTATTCGAAAGAGTCATGATCAGATATGACTATTTTCTCTTACTTTGCACATCATTTTCGATGGTTTTTAAAGTGGCATAGTTGTGGAAGTGAAAGTTTCGGAGTGGTATATATATATATGCTACCCTTATTCAAACGATTCAGTAGTTAAAATCATTTTAACATAATTTAGATGCAATTTCTTTAAAACTTATCACATAATAATGAGGCTACATAAACTCTAAAATTGGTTTGAAGTTCTTTGTTTAACTGGTGTTTACAGAGAAAATCTTGGATAGAGAGTTTGAAGACCTGTGTTGTTTTTCGAATAGCAATATAATGCGGGTAAAATAGCGTGAATGCTAAAGTCAATTAAGTTATGATTCCACTACACCTTTAATTTTGACTCCAAGGTTTTTGTGACATAGAGAGTATATTCCTGGTGAGGAACACAGGAAGCGAACAGTTGGATGCTGGGAACCATTCAGACTAAGTAGTAGGTGAAAAATAAAGTACCGGTTGCATTATTCTTATGTAAAATTAATTCAAAGTAAATATCGTTAGTGCTTACTTTAATTTTGAGTATATAAAAAGTCTGATCACACATTTCTGCGTTAGTTATGATAGTCAAGTTTTTCCGCATTTTATATATTTTTATAAATACGATGTGATCCAATTGACCTTCAGAGAAGCTTATCATTTGAGATTACCTACGAAGGGGAAAAAATCACGGAAGTACATTATATAACTTTGGAAATAATTAGGTAGTTTTGGTATTCTATTTATATATATCATCAAGTTTTTTTTCCTCTTGCCATATGAAATTTTCTTATGTCTCCATTTGTAGGAAACTACGTGTTTCCGTGCTCTCAAAGCCGATTACGTTCCCCCTCGAGGTGATTCCGAATGATTGCGACTGGTGTATCGCAAGAAGTATCATTCTTTCTTACATATTTGCACGTGACACCGATGGTAGAGTACTGGAGGAGGATGTGGTTCTTTCCACTACCATTATAATCCCCACCGACCCCACTTTGGTGCCCTCAAGTGCAACATTCCCCTCAACTCCGCCCCTTTATTACCCCAAACCCAGGACCATTTGTACCCGAACCGGATCTTGAGCCGCTGCAGCGCAGGTTCGGCGACATGTGTTGGTGATAGGCAAAAGGGCGTCTATTGCTCTTTGGAGAGAAGTTGGAAATAACGTGTGGCAATTTTTGTGAATTTCGATTTAGTAGCAGCCTTTTTTAACGGGGATAAACATCTAACTGAATTATGACGATGATGAAAACGTGAAGATATCCCCAAAGCACTGTCATCCGTGTTCATAATTTTGCCAAAATTGCAAACGTTCGTGACTCGAATTTGGTTTGCGTGGCAGAATTGAAAATTTCAGGGTAAAATATTTAAAAAAAATTAATTTTCTCAACGTAATCATACGACTTGAATTAATAAATAACGAATGTTCAAAGACCGAGCTCTTGTTTAAAATTCTCAGGTTTACTCATACGCTTTCATCCAAAATTTCTGGACTGATTTCATTGCATGTGGTGATAGTCATTAGAAACATTTTTTCAGAAGTCCCAATTATTTATAAAACGACCTTAATGTAGATACAAGAGACTGCTCAAATTTACAAAGGCTTTTCAGGTGCAAAAATATTTTTTTTCCATGGGTATTAAATCTTTCATCTGCAGTGAAGACATATTACATACATAGATATGGCAAAGTTTTAATAGTTAATGGATAATGTTTTCTATATTTTCATTTATTCCATTCAAGATTGTCAGAGTGCCTTAAGCGCAGAGTTACGAAATTGTTGAGTGTCATACATTAAAATCATTGAATTTATGAAAAGGATTAAGAGTTCCTAACCGTGGAGGAAGGATTTTCAGTTCATTCTGATTCCCCTCGAGTTCTGTAACAACATCTTGCTTTGCATCCCGGCCCATGATAAACTGCGGTGATGAAGACATCCTCTTCAAAACTAAATGAAAGTGAAATCCGACCTTTTACTAAAGATTATTCACTTTGAACACTGGAATTAGAACTATTTTCCAAGCAATTCCAGCGAAAAACTGACTTCAATGAGAATTAAACTTCAAGTAACTCTATCGCCTGCACTAAAATGCCTAATTCCATTCCTTAAAAAACCTCCGAAATAATACGCTAGTTGCAATTAATATATTTCTGGAGATAATCACAGAAAATTTGTACAGAAACTGACTTGAATGACCCTGGGACGAAACTTTAATTATTCTTCAATAGCCGTCAAGCTTTATTTCAATATGGCCGTCGAGAATGATGCTAACGCGGACTAAATAAGTGATTCTAGTCAATGAATACAAATAATAGGTTAGCGATATACAAAAAAGATTCATCTTGAAAGATATATGCACCAGCAAGATAAGGTTACACATGGAGAATTAAAAAATAATATAGAATATGGAGTACAATACAGTCTCCAAAACAGCTAGAGTGGGGGAAGAAAAGGGGATATTAAAATGAGTAGGGCAGAAGTGGGATAGAGTATGGCATGAAAAAAATCATTAAATAAGAAAGACCCCCAAAAAAGGCTAGTAAAGCGATGGAAAGACCAACCAGGATTTGAATAACATGACAATTATCAAGGAGAATGCCAAGGCTGGACGAAATCGACGAGGCGTTTTGCCAAGGCCAAATACCACATCAAGAATAAATTTATATGAAAATAAGTCAGTGTTTAGTTAATTGAGGAAATGAAAGCGATAGCAGATGATGAAATATCATCCATTAATTGAATTGATGTTTGTTAGGATATCAAATACACGGAGCTATCCTATTCTAGCGGACACCTTTACACAAATTTGAGTGAAGCGCATTTGTCATATGAGAATTGAAACAAGGAAGCTGGGACTGTTTTCCATTGGACACACCTTCTAAATTAAAAGTAAAAAATCAAACTCCGCTGGACATCGTTTACGGAGAACAATTAATATGGACCTCAGCACAACGATAATTCAAAGCATTTGCGTGCGAGATATCCGCCGAGTTCTCTTAGTTAACTGCATCATGTTTTCATAATGAGTTGTAACTTTTTTAATTGAACACTGTTAACGAGAATAAGGTCTATTGCCAGACTCTCTGCAATCAATTTGATACACAAACGCAGTTTTTTTACCATGATGAGATTCCTGGAGGACTCAGTGCTACAAGCAATGTAAGGATCCAAAAATGGAAAAAGTAGAGATAAAAATTCACGCTTAGAAAATGTTGACGAGTTTATAAATATCAGAGTGTCACAAGACATCTTACCATACCTTACGAAAGGCCAAAAATTGCAAACATCGGTCATTTAAGGACCCTTGTTCAGTGAAAGAGCACTGAAAGAAGTATTCTTATCAAACATACGCTAATTAATTATTTTTCTGAACTCCAAGTGGGAAGCAGTTGACATTGGACGCGCCCGTCGCATAAGATGGATAACGCTAAAATTTCTTTCCACCTAAGGCCGGGATGGATATGGATTATTACCTTTGGGAAAAAAGAAACGTGCCAATCTACATGGAAAACTACTTTAATTCAACTATCTCTTACAAATTCCGCGTTTCCAAATTATTTTCTCAGCAGTATCAAAAAAGATCTCCACCCATAAAATTTAAGAGTGGTATAACCTAAGAAAGAGCACAAGAAAAAATTCTTTACGGGGCTATCTTTAATTTTCTTCTTGGAGTGCACTCAGTATTTTTCCCATCGAAATTTTCGCCAAGAAAGTTTAGAAACCAAACTGTAAAAATCCATCGGGATAACGATGGATGCAACAAGATTTGCAGTAATTCATCTTCCTTACAGTAATTCATCTTCTCAATACGACACTTCGTCCCGTGCAAAAGGGGTGGTGGGGCAATCCTTCGCATACATGCAAGATAATTCATTTATCTCTCTCCCTCATTCCCTATCTCTCTACCTCTCTCCATCTCTCCCTCTCACTATTTTCAGTTGACATCTCACAATTCCCTTGGGGATGCCTGCCACCCACTCATTTTCCCTCACGACAGTTCTATGCCGCGAAGTCTAAATGCACTACTCCCTATGCTTATCTTCGACCTTAGCAAAGCCCTGAAACCCGTTATATGGCATGTAGCAGTCATTTTATTTCAGAAATAATGCTCTCATTTTCAAATCAGAATTCAATCTTCCTTATTCCTCCATGCATTCCACAAACACCGCTTCTACGCGAAGTAGGGACCAAAACCAGCACATTACGTCTGTTGAATACCATGGCGTTCAATTTCTAGCAGTTTCTCAAATATTACTGATAAAATTGTCACGTAAATCTAATTTTATATTCTTATGGAATTTGCAATTTCAAATTTTCTCCCACGGTCTCAATCACAAAGTTCTCGTAGCATTACAAAAACATCAATTTCATTGAAAACGTCTGAACGCTCCTTCGACTGACGTTACGAAGGCGCCAATTGAAGTGAACAGAACGTTAGAAAGAAAACCACACAATAATAATACAATGGTTAACTCTGCTTTGCGATAACTTATGCAACATTCTCTGTGACATTTAAAGGAAGTGACCCTTGGAACTTACTGAACAGCATTAGTTTTGTGAAATTTGCAACTCAATAGTGGCAGATCCACCAAACGCCGGTATTCCACCTAATATTCTATGGAAAACATACATTTATTTCACAGAAAAATACCTTGCTATGGTACTAACCATACGAAATAGGGTGGGTAAGATTTAAGTTTGATGCAATATGCCCATCTACTAGTATAATACAAACTTATACTTTACTCCAGTTAGATAACTGCAAGAAGAATATATCATGAGAATTAAATTAAAATGGGCTTCCTTCACTAAAATATTTATCACTCGTGCGCTTTGCCCCTAAAAATATCAGAAAGTCGTTTAAAAGCAGTGGACCTTAACGTTGACGTTGAACGTTGCCAAAATAACTTAGATATTGTAGTTCAAGTAGGTAAGCCAACTGACGTCGGGCTATATAACGTGGATCGCTTGGTTGGAGAGGGGATACCATGAGCATCTCAGCATTCCGTGCACCTGAAGACAAGGCACAGACGCTGTTACTGAACTCAGAGTAGACTCTAGAATGGACTTATCCTCCATAAAGTTTGGGTCCATAAATATACATTAATTATCGTATATTTATTATTTTACATTTTTTCACAGCCTCCTGGATCAACAATAAAGTGGCTTTTTTAGCAAAATATACATACTTTTTATCAAATTTATTTATAGGCAATATCTGCAATACGATTAAAACCATCAATAATGTCAATACAGATTACCTTAATCGAAAAATCGATATATTTCTAATCCCTTTTGAGAAGGGTTTTCACAAAATCGAACTGAGCTATTATATTCCACTCACGACATAAAGAGTTCAAAATGAAAGGACAATTGAAAGAAGAACATTTGAGTGAAAGTGAAGTTCCTCTTCATGTTCCGCCCTCGTAAGCATCAGGAATCCCTGGTTACCGCTAACCACTTCTCATCCATCGAACGCTGTTTGCCCAACAGCGGTGCAAGATCCGGTCCGGATTAAGTGGCTCAGGGCTCGGGGAAATAAAAGCGCGGTGTCTAGGGGTGGTGCTGCACTTGGAGGCACAAAGCGGGGTCAGGAGATATTAGGATAGCGGTTGACTGAAAAGCCTCAGCTTCAAGTGCTCTCCATCGGGGTCAAGTCCATTAATTCGGAACGATACGAAATTACTCAGTTAGGCTAAAATTCTTTAGTTGTATACTAATGACAGCCTTGCAGAAACACCATGCAAGGGAATGTTATTGGTTTCAGAAGTGTGCCACCCACAATACGTATTCACTAAATGCAGTCATAAGGATATTTTTAGCGGAATGGAATAATTAAAAACTCTCTTTACTCTACACGGTAACGGCTGAGCTATTTATTGAGGTATAACATTTGCTAACACGAACTTTTTCTTCTAAAGGAAACCTGTAATAGCACACTTTATTGGTAATCCATCGAAACACACAAACAAATTCATAACCATACGATACAAGTATCAAACTCGACTACCCTGCCCAATGCAACCTAGCATAGATGCTTTGATGCCAAAGTGCTATGCCAAGACAATGGTAAGACTGAATAATATATTTTTTTTAACTCATCTCATTTCAGACTTAAATTGTTCTATATTTTACGCTAGTTACAAAGCTTGTGTGAATACCTGAAATCGCAACGAGAATTCACATTAACTATCATTAACTCTATTAACATTATATACTGTTTATTTACATGAAGAAATTCTGCACAGAAAATCAAACGATGCATATGGTATCCTCAGTAAATAAAATCTGTATTTAAAACCTTGTAAATTTTGGATTTATGCAGCCTTATTGAGAATTCATAAATTTCAAAGTAAGAAAGCAGCAAACTAATTACGGAAATGCTGTTTTATGCCAGAATTATTAAAATAGAGATAGCGTAAATGTGCAGCACTCTTAATAATTGAACCCATGCTTACATGCATGGAGACAAATGCATAAATTAAGCTAATCATTGGCGAATATTGTATTGGGTCTCTAGTTCAGCAAAGTACCGTTAATGGCAGCTCATTAGCGTCATTTTCGGCAATTTTAGCTTCTCCCTCAACGCATTCTGCCCGTCTTTATTTTCCCTGTCGGTTGCATGTTTCGTGATCTACCGGTGAATATATTTACACGTTTGGTTCTTCTAACACAATCAACTCATCGTTTCCATATAACATTCGCTAGATATATAACTCTGGTTTATTTCGGCTTTTCGGGCCGCGTTATACAGATAGACGTTTTATGTTATGTGATACATGATGCATTCGTTTGCTAAGTCAATCAAATGCCACCGCGAAGCACAAATGGATTTAATAATAGCGGCGAGTGAACTGATGTAAATGAAATCATAGTGGCATTTCTAAATTATGAGTGCGTAAAAGTAAAAGGTACAATCAGAATATTGGTTACTAAATATTCCATGCTTTCTGTGATCTAATAGCCCCGGCTAAATTAACCTTATATCACAAAAGTTTTAATTTTGACTTTGGATTTTGATTATCACGGTGAAATCTGAATGTGGAGTAAGCTTTATTTATCGTAGGCACAGTGAAAAACTGATAATGAACATTACTTGCAATAGTGTGCATATATACACTGGAAAAAGGCCAGCGGTAGAATGAATGAACCAAGGATGGGCAGATGCAATGTTTTTTAGAAGCTGGCATCTAGTAGACCTATTATTACTCTGAATGGCTTACCAACAAGTGATTTTCGCCTTCCAACGCCTTTGCTAACCAAGCTATATCTCATTCCCAAATAAAATAGTGTTTTCTGGCTTGCCATGTTGTTATATTATTTGTCTTTATCTTCTTCGTGTTAATGTTTTTGCGTTTGTTGTTACTTATATCACTATAAAATGGCATCATGCTGTATGTGGTCTATTTTTAAATAAATAAATAAGTAAATAAATAAATTTTCATAGGCGAGTGACATAAAAGCAAAATAAATGACCGCCATCATCGACGGATTCATTTTCAACCACTATTAATTCCAAATCATTTTAGTTTCGTTGCTGAAAGTCGTTTGGAGTTCTAATACTTAATCTTATATTAACACACACAAACACCAAAATTAGTGTTTTTAATAAATTTTAAGTTTCAAGGAACTGAAAAACATCTCACGAAGAATGAAAATTAGGCGTTGGAGCAAGTAATACGGATTTGAAAAAAGAGGCATCCAGCATTATCAGCCTCGGTAAGGTTGAAGAATCGAGGATTCTCATACAATAAATATGAACATGCAGTAGGTATCCGTGAACGATACATTGGTATCAATCGGTTCAAACTTACAAAGTTTTGATTGGAATCTTAAACTATTTAAATAGTCAAACTAGCATGCAGAACTTTCAGGAAGGAAGGTCAATATGGACAGAGCAATGAACTGGGAGAAAAGACCGCGCATAGTTAAACATAATCAACAGAAAAGAGGGAAATTTATCGTTTTTGGGATATTTGTACCTTGGAAATGGGCGGGGTGGGTGAGCATCTTAAACGCGCTAGTTATGACATTGATGAATAAATTAGTCCTGCATGTGCCATCGCCAGGGTGCCCTTTGCGGAAAAAAAGAAAAAAAATTAAAATTTCCACCCTCTCAGTCACCCTAAATCCATTTGCCCAATTACACTTGCATTCCGCGTTCTCATTCCGAGTGACGAATAAGAAAGCTTGATACCCTTATCTCTCGCATCGCACCCTTAGCAGTCTCCGCTCTTCCCATTCCCTTTAACCCTACAACTCCTACCCTTGCTCCTTTACCCCTTTATCTTCAATTCCGCATTCCTTGGCCGTACCCTTTCCCAGCATCTCTGTCCTCCCTTCCGCCCAAACACTCTCCTCTCAATCTCCCTTTCTACTTTAATTGATGCGACTAGGCTCCTTCTTCCGCCACTGTGCTCGAGCTTCCTTCACTTGATGGGTCGTTGCGGGTTGGTAGGGTAGCCCGGTCTCATTCAACGGTGGCTCCACTAAGAACGTAGGAAGGTTACAACTATTAGCGGGAACTACTGAAAAAATTTCCCTACGTTGTCGCATTTTCCCTTTCCCCTATCTCCTTTCTCCTTCTCACTCCCTTCTACCCTTCTTTTTCCACCTCTTTTCCCTTCCTCAGCTCTTATTCCTTTACCTATTTCTCTCTCATTACATTCACCTTCTCCACTCCAGGACTAACCGTTCTCTGCTCCTTAATACCTGTTGTAATGGTTTGATACATCTCCTCTTTCATCCCTACACCTCTTTGAAACGAAGCCTTCCTCCCCAACCATCCCCATCTAACCTCATTCCCTGATTTTCCTTGCCCGGTGCTCGGTTTTCTCACTCCGTCGTCGATTAATGGGGGTCCTCCCTACTAGAACGGCTCTCCTGACTGTTACCCCCTTCCTATGACCCACGACCCTCAAGTAGTTTTAAACGAGGCACTTTACTGTAGTAAGATGTATGTATGGATGTGCAGTACACATTGCGACGCGCAAAGACAAAGAAGACTATTGCTGGTAAGACTGCGCAAACTTAAGTCTGGAAAATGACCTCTGCTCTCAATCCCTGCCCATGTTCTCGCATATTCTGCATATCAAATTACGCAAATAAATTCCTGAAGAAAAATGGCCATAATAGGTCTGCATCAAGACGAATTATTACTCGTGAATTATTTGCACTGGAATTATTTATAGAAGCTTAAATCAATAGCACTTCAAATGCTGCAGCGGATAATGTAAGTGAGTTATACACTGCGAGACATGTGGACGTATCCCGGGATTCTGGTTCTAGTAGGAGTTTCCACTCTAAGGATTTTCCTGCCCTCTATTCCCTACTGTAAGGATGCAGAGGAAGGAAGCAATACCCTCTTCATCTACATCTACACACTACCCCGTTAGCTGCCAAAGAGGCATGTGGCGGAGGTTGTTAGGATATCAACCTCGAAAAGGGAGGGATAAAGGAGGAACAGATGAGGGATCGAAGACAGAGGTACATTTTATACTAACGAATTGTCTAATTTTAGTGCCATGCTGTTTTTTATAACCCTTAATGCTACGTGAAAAGAAGGAATATTAGCACTTATCAGCTCGGCAGTGCATCTCTCTTATTTTGTTGCTACAATTAGATCAAGAGATGTAGCATGGGGTCAAACTATACCCTCCGTGTTGAACTGAAACTTGCCTGATCTTAAATTTTCAATTAACTTAGCTTAACTTCGCGTGTAGCCTCTGAGTCTTTAATCACTTTCATGCTAGTGGTTCCATCAACTGGGCAACAATTAGTTCACCCGTTGCAGTTTTTTTACGAAGCTTGAGGCATTTATGAGGTATATCATTGCAAATGATTTATTTCACGAATTAAATCCTTCTGGGCAGGGTCTCAATTCTGGCGAGGTATTCGAGATGGGTCCAAATCAGAACAAAGTTGCACCACTATTTCAACTTTTTATTTAAGATCCTTCCTACATTATCCATAATAAATTCTACCTACTTTAAAATAGTGCCGCCGCAAAGTTTCGTATGCGTTTCTTGATCGATCGACTCTTTGGGTGCTCCTGAGTCAACCCAACACTTTCCCCCTGATCACGATTCTTAATCTTTACCTCCCTCATATGAACCAAACGGTAGAATCCCTATCATCATTATCCTTAACTGGTCGGTCATTTGGGCCCGAATTCTGCGGGTCTACAATACTTCTCCAGTCACCCACTCCACCGGTACCAAATCTGCAATTGTTAAATGCTCCTCCCTCACCGACCACTATGCTTGCATAAAAACCCGTACCTCTTTAAATGTCGAATTTAACTCGTTCTCTTCCCCCGATTCGCGGAGGAAAGAATTATGTCTTCGTGACACTACTTTCCATCGCAGAGGAGGCCATCATCGCTGAGCTTACAACAAAAGGCCTAAAAGTAATCCAAGTGAACATAATATTTAGCACTCATTGTTACCCAGGACAATGCGAACGCGGCATCACAGCCGTCAACAAGTACGCGTTCCGTTCTTGCCACGTAATCTGTTAACCAAATACTGACATCAACTTTGCTATTCACTTCATAACCGGCTTATCCGTATATATTTTTAATCCACTCAGTCTCCATGACGACACCGCAGCCAAAACCTCAGACATCAAGGGATGATGTAGCAGTAGCATAGCGTGGCGTAGCACACAGTCGATAGAGTACGGACGCTCACCACGGCTCAGAAAAAACCTTCTCAAGAGGAGTATTGTCGCGAGGGAGAACTCTACCTTTCTCCTTCACTCGTCCTGCCTCTTTCGACCCCCTCCGCCAGTCGTTGGATCTCCGCCACCCGTCCATAAGGTTGAACGTTTCTGGAAGGATACCTACGAAACGTCAAAGCCGTTCAATGGAGACGCTTCGGCCATAGTCATCTTTATAGAGTTCTGTGAACACCACCAAGGACATGTGGATAGACCTTTTCCAGTCACACAAAGTGACGTGAAGAAGGCCATCTCTAGCAAGAAGAAGTTCTCAGCTCCAGGAATGGATACCGTGAACAACTTCTGGTGGAGGAAGTTTACTACCACCCACCAACACCTTGACAGAAACTTCACGTCCTTTCTTATACGTAGAAAACCAATTCCGCCTTGGAAAAACTGAGGGACGCACTCTTCTCATACCTAGTAAGGGCGACTTGTCCGATCCAAAGAACTACCACCCTATAGCCTGCATCAATACTGTATTTTTATTTACTGAGATTTTTCTCTCTATTTTTTCAATAATAATTTGTTTGTGACAAGCTGTGATGGAATTGTGAAAATCCGCAAAGTACTGAATGCAAAGGATTTAAAAAATAATAAAAATTACAAAGGGTTAAAAACTTAAGGGGCTATTTAATATAAAAAAACAGAAAAAAACATGAATTGTTTTGAGGCAATTCACAAGAAAAAATGTGGGACTTTAATGAGAAATCCAATTGGAAAGTGCCCAAAGGGCTAATGCGGAATAATTAATTGAGTGCGGATTAATCATTTGAATGAAAACAATGGTAAGCTTAATTGTTCTCATTCACAGATGTTTTAATTAACAATGAGAGGAGGAAAGATTTTGCTCACATTAGCCGTAATTCGATATTTTCCCTCACATTTCAGGTGTAATGACTACCATACATTGCAATGGCAAGTATTAATTATGGCAATTATTTTCAATTAGCCACAGCCACTTCACTCAGTTATCTCCCAGTTCATTTCTGCATGAAATGTGCACCATTTAGTGCGCATTCAAAATCGCATATCCAGCAACTTTTTTTCAGCAGCAAAAACCTTTGATTAATTTGTGGTGAGAGAGAGACAAAAAGAGTTCACGCCCCAGTCCTACCGATTCTGCAGATTTTGTAACCCACGATTTTTCATTTTGTCACATGAATATTCTGTTGGACAGAATCTCCACAAAACCACTTTTGGAAAAGTTTTGGATGTGACAGGCGATGAGTATTATACGTAGCTTACATCGTATGGACTGAAAAGTAAGATTTCATTATCTTTTGAGCATCGGAGAAACAACGTCCCTCGATTGAGAGTAACAAAAGGTTTGTTTTTCTTGCCGTGCTCAAGTAAAAGCTAGCTTAGCAAAACTATGTGATTATATCATTTTTACGAAATAAATCTTTGACAAATGAAGTAAGATAACACTATTTTATCGCTAAAATAATAATTTACGATTGAAATTTCTGTGGGCCAAACGTTGAAGACGTTGAAACGTTGAAGATATGTTCAACGAAGTTTTAAGTTTTAGTTTTTAATTTCCATTTCCTGACATGTATCCAATGTTGTAGGCATCCAATATTTCGATGTAGCCACAGCTGGATAGAAATAGGGAGCGGACTTTGACAACTGATTAGAATATGCCAAATATTATATTGTTGTAAAAGTTACCATAGGATTAGCGAAATTTAATGATAGACATCTCAAATCGTTTAAACTGGCAGTTTTCCCTTATTTAAGTATAATAAAGACATAGGAGAGATATCATTTTATCTATCAATAGATAACACCCTTTTAAATTTACTTTGATTTCACTGCAGTAAAAATACTTTTTTCAACTTCTTACAATTTTAATTCTGGCTGTGTTGCATTTAGAGCTATTTTTTTAATTTGAGAAAAATATAGTATTCTGGGGATAAACAATGCCTGTGTGAGCCGTAGAGTTTTATATTCCATTTAGACTTATATGATTATGTCATAAATAGACGAAATTCACATTTCGAGACAAGGTGAAACATAGGAATACATTGATTTAATAACAAGGTTAAAGTTATCGCATTATCGTACCTGTATTTATAGTGGGCACTGATAGAAATTGGCGACTAGCACAATGCGTGATAATGTCGCGAAGCCACGTTTATATACCCAACAATTAGCGGAATTCTGCTTAAATAATTACATCAGAATGTTAATTGCTAATTGCGTTCAAAATTAGACATCATTGAAAGGATTAAAAAGCAGAATTGAAGTGGACTGCAGTCAAATAGTGATACGTTCACTTCATTAACCATGCGTCATCCAAAACTAAGTAATAAGAACTAGAATATTATAGAAAAAGAATCGATTGAGGCAAGCGCGCATGTGATGGCGATGTGATACGTCACCTTCTTTTCCCTTCATCCCCCAACCTGATTCTATGGGGAGGAAATCCCCTACCAATTACTTCTTCGCCCCACATCGAGATGTCTCCTAACGGCTGTGTGTCTTCTTTACTTTGCGAGAAAAGCTTTATGCGATACGCCCAGACATTATTGAATGAGAAAAGTTACAAAAGTCCCAATGTCAAGGAATAATGCGGCCTTATTTTCGGGTCTTAGTGTGTCGAACTTCATTCTACGTGTCATCTTGAGAGACCAAAGCTTCTCATTGAAGCAAATGGGAGCTGACTTTCATAACATAAAACAGTCAGGGACAAAATTGGGAAAACCTTCAGGTCATGGACGATAAAGAAAACCTTCATATCATCCCCGTCCTTCAGCGTTCACAGTGCAGAACATGACATTAAGCCAATCAGTGAACATTATACTCTAACCTTTGATTTCACTGCTTCTGTGTAGATGAGTAAGCAAATTAATGCCATCTCACAATCATCCAAATATCATGCAACAACATGCTCAATTAAACGAAATCAGGATACAATAGGAAATTAATATGCAGGATTTATGAATTAAAGATGAATTGTCGGAATAATTAAATATTATATAATCTCTTGCGACATAGTATGATGATTTGAAAAATTCCTGCTGGTCGAGTTACTGATTATGAATAATTACAATTTCAACATTAACAATGACGAGCCATAGTCAAAAAACAACTGAATCTGACGATAAGAGTTATGAAACAAAGAAATATTTTGTTGAAGCCTTTACCCGTTACTACTGTGCGATTATGAGTAATTTTATAGAGAACTTATCTACTGCGATGAATGTATTCCGCTTAAAGTAATATCAGAAAAAACTGCCATATTTAACCAGTTAATGTTTCAAACTAAAATATAGACTCAAAATCAACTGACGCAGCTAAATAAAAAATACACTTATGATAAATAGAATTTATTTGATATTCTTAGGCAAGAGGGTTGCATTGATCTGAACTTATATCAATGTGGAGCTCAAACCTAATGTGTCGCAATGATATTGGCCTATCTCAGACTTTTAGTATCATTAAAAATGCGGACGACAATGAAGTGCATCAATATCTGCAGCAATGGTGCCATTTCAAAAAACTCCCGGATTTAGAGCGTAGGAGGCTCACAAAATTCCAATCATAAATCATCGATTTCATATTCGGCTATGAGGAGTAATATTGCAATATGCAAAGTGGGAAAATCATGAACCTCTTTCACAACAAACTCAGTCGAGTGTACCTCGAAGAGGAATGCTAGACCTAATGTTACTGTATTCTTTGCACACTAATGATTGTCAGAGAAAGCATCAAATAATTTCCGTTTTAAATCATTTTGATGGATGGCTCTCACATGCTCCTATAGTTCATACGAAGGTTTAACCGTTTCCCTGTTAAGATTATTTGTTTAAAGTTGCAATAAGGTTTCTTTCATTTTTTGACTACAAAGGAGGAAGTAAATGAAATATGGGTAGTCACACACAACGTGAAACGTACAAGGAGATCAGTTAGCTTTCAAAATGCACCCTTTTATAATTGCAAATAATCGACTTCTCAGATCGAACAAGTGCTATTTGACGTGTATCAAAATAATTCTTTTATCCTGATATTCACATATTTATCAAAGGAAACCATCATGAAAAAGTGTGAGGTATTATATATAATTCTGAAATAGAATCCATTAGTACAAATATTTATCTTGTATGAATCACCAATGCAGCGCATGCATGCATGAGTCACCTTTTTCACTTCTGAATCATCTACATTTATTTATCAGTGAAAAAAGTATAAAGTTACCCAAGGAAAAAGAAAATATGTTATTCAGAGAACCATGCACAGTTTTATTAATGGGCTTGAATATAAATTTTTTATTAATAAAATGTGAAAAAAATCACGTTCAGGAACTGATAGTAACCATACAAATTTCGGGCAGTTTATTTACTTAGGAACTAATTACTATATAATAGATAGGTGTCATCTTCAGGCATAACATATAGAGGAAAATGCAGAAATATAAATACTAGATGGCGGAGTAGAATACTTTCTTTTAAAACTTTCCTTTAGAATTCACTCCTGAAGATGATGCCGATGATTTGAAATGTAGTAAATAGTAAAATATACTGATTTATGGAAATTCACTTGGTTGGTATTATTTCCTGAACATGGATCTCTAAAGAGTAATAGGCGGCTTATATTAAAAAATAAGTGACTATACCACTTATACTGCTATACCTCCACTCTCCCGCGTCTTCAAACAATACTATGAGAGAGCTTATCGATATCCTAAGATGTCCTATAGAATTAATAAAATGCCCAATGTTTATTAATGCTCATATATTTGCGCACTGAACCAGAATTGCTACTGAAATACTAATAATTGTGAACCATTATGTTGCACACTTTTGTTCATTTTTAAACCATCTCAAAGAGAAAGGATTGCAACTTGAATAACATGTGTTTACTTCAGAATTCCATTTTCTCCTCGCCGGTGGTGTATATGAATCCACAAAGATAGCATCAGATTGTTCCACATAATAAACCACTTTCCATCGTTGTTAACCGATATGACTTAAGCGATGACCAAGAGCCAAATTTTTGGTTATGTAACTAATCGCTTAGTGAACTTTCTCCATCTGACAAACATGCTCAAGTTTAGCTGTATGATTTCAAGTTCCAATTCCATTAAGACGGTCGTAAAGTATGAAATTATAGAACTCACGTTGAGAGCCTCGTCACAAATGAACTCTTATGTTAAGAAAAGGAGAGGGTATAGTTTCCAAGCATACCTATGAAATACCTTTATGAAATACTTGAAAAAAGATTAAAAGAAAAAGAAAAGATTGAAATGAAACCTTTTCCGACTCCAGCCTTTCCCTCTTATGTTCCCGTACGGCCGATTCCATAAACCTTTTTATTCCATTCCTATTTCTCGGGTGGTTTTCACATCGCTTCACAATTCCAATTTCCACCTTCGCCTCCTCCTTCAGTCAAAATTCTGCGCACGACGAATTTATATTCAGAAGTCACCTACGCGGAGGACTTGCTGCCACCCCGCCGTACTCTACTCGAATATCTATCCATAATTCATTTCAAATATATATTAAAATGCCTCATGTGCTATTTCTCGGGTTCAAGCAACCACACTTTAGGCGTAGAGTAACGTACAGTTTTATGATAGCTGGGAGAAGGAAAATAATAAAAAAGCACGCGTTTTCCTCGCCTCTCCTTGCCTCACAAACGCAATTTGAGCCCCATTTCCAATTCCCATGAATACAGCGTAAACAGCTTTTATTTGGGGATATGTATCTATCACTACTTCACTAGAAGGATAAAATGTCGTACTGCACATCGTTTACGGAAAAAGAAAAATCTCCAACCGGAATGAAAGTTTTTACCTATTTGCGTCGTATATCCGCTATTATTTCTAATTCTCTTAATCTGCCTGGCGAAACAAAGACAGATATTGTGGGAGAAAGCAAATACTGGTTGAGGAAAACCAAAGAAGGGGGATAAAAAATGTATCCGCGAAAACGAATTCATCCTTGAATGGTGGCAACGTCTTTTGAATTATATTACCCCCGAGCGAGAGTATCACGAGGAATAAGGGTATGAAGTTCCATTGACACCCGCTAACAGTTTTCAACGAGCAGCAGAACTAGGAATGGATGGACCACCGAAATGAAAAAAAGAGGAACTAGGTTCCCAATATACCAAGAATAAATACATATAACTGTTTGAGGTTTGACCTGGCGGCAGCTGTGGATATTAAATAAATACTCGGAAGATGCAGAGTGCTATATATATTATGAATAACTCCCTATAGTATAGAGTCTAGCAGGGTGGGGATATGAATTTTCTACCATAGATGGATATGCAGGCGGGGCGGCGAGGTGTTTTTTGGGCGCTCTTGCGATGAGAAACCCAAGGCCATTTCAAAAGGAGGTCCCTCTCTATGGATTCGCAAAGAAGCGACACACAAACAAGACAGAGAGATATTACGAGGCAGCGGGAGGTGGTGAGCCGAGACAATGACGAATGAAGCTTCCGAAGGAGGGAATGTCAAATGATCCAACGGTAAACAATGATGTCGTGAATTTAATCCTTACTTTTTCATTTGTTCTTACCTTATATTTCGCCTTAAATTTCCTTCGTCCACATCATACGAGGGAGATAAACAGTAACGTATGAACCATGAACTATGAACTAACGAGATGTTTTTCTTGATTGAACCTTCTGTCCCAAAAATGATCCCAAAAATGTAGTGACCCGGGGTAATCTCGGAAAACGTTTACAAGGAAAGTAAATACAAAAGATTTCATCAAAAAGCTTATAAATATTACCAGTCATTTTAATTCAATATCAAACGACAACTACTTCGGAAAGAGCTAAGCGCAATGATCAGCAGCACATTTTGAGTAATTTATCAATAGAAATGTGATGGCTCTACCACGCAGTGTACCAATGTAAATATCATCGACAGTCATTTGATGTGGCATCATTCTGAAATTATTGAAACACCTATTACCGCTCTATCACCGAATTCAGGCATTTTTTGTACTAGGCTCGAAATTGGGAGATCCATCTCCTCTATGAATTTCGTCCCCACCAGGAAGTGGTCCACTATAAGGGCAAAATGACCTCAGCTATTGAGCTATTATAAACAATAATATAAAGCAGCTAGATTTAAGCCGACGATACCACCATTTCTATAAATCTAAATTCGTGTTGTTAACCTAAATATGCCTTCCTCCTCATATTCTCAATTCGATCATCATAATTTTAAAAATTTCCTTCAAGTCAACAGAATATTGTCTCAGAAACAATTTCTGTTTCCCCCTCTCTCCTCACACAATAACACGTTTAACAAGGTGACGAAAATGAAAACTTTTCTATAAAACACAATGAAATTAAAAGAGTCCTTTAAAAAAATAAGGTAAAATTCGAAGTACATACAATAGCAATGCCGCTGGTATATTCTATCTAATTGCGTTATAGCATTCGAGTCACAAGTAGCAGACAATAAATGTAAAGCCACCTCATCACCTATGCTCAAGGAAATAATGCTACCAATACCAGATGTTAATAGTAAATTCCGAAATCTCTCTACGGATTAAAAAAATTATGAAACAGATGAAACATGATGAAACGGTAAACATTTTATTAATATCCTCAAATTTTGATCATTATAGCACTATTATCTTTACTAGTATCAAGAACAAGTTCTTGGAATTTTTTTCAGCTTTTTCTCTCTCGTAACACAAAGACACGATTTGCAACTTGGTTAAAATAACAAATAAAAGATGTAAGATTATTAAATGAAAACGCAATTTAAATACTGGGATAAAGTGACGAGGACAAGGTAATTGTAGGTTAACTATTGCCCTATCTCGCTTTATATTTATTCCTCGTGCTAAAATGGATCAGAAAGAGAGTTCCATCAAACACCCTGCAACTGCAAAGTTCAGGGTCCTAGGCAATCCCACCCTTAACAGCTTTTCTCCGAGTGCCTGAGGTGTTGTGACAAGTGGCCTAAAAATTTCAAAAACTGCTAACCTCTCCATGTAAAGTGCATTAATTCAACAAATTAATATTAAACAAGTTCATGAAAAACGTTAATAAATCGATAGAAGGAGGAATGTGATACCGTCGGAGGGTATTAGAAGATTGTTGCTGTCCTTCCGAAGAACCCTCTTTCCCGAATTCTCACCCGAATAGATAAGCAAAACAATTCTTTAAAAGTCATCAAGAGGCCAATTCCAGAGTTTTATAAGCAATATTTGCAGTATGACAATAGTCAATCATTAAAGAGAAAAGGAATATTTTTGGCAAGTGAAAACAAGAAAGGCATCCCTAAGAAATGTTTCCCCAAAAGCAACAAAACTTTCCCCTAATCTTTTCATCAACACTCTCTTTACAAATCAGTGATATGGGCAGTGTAAAATTTGAGTGCGAAGATAATGGACACTTGGCGTTGCGTCTTGGAAACATGACGTTGGCTAATAGAAGAACATAGGAAGAAAAAAAATACATGGATAGACAGGAGAATATTCCGGTGGATTGGTCACAACCTAAGGCACAATACTCTTGTTAGCAGCATGATAGAAGGAAAGAAATAATTATGAGCACAACGAGTAAAATAGTTAAAACCAGAAAAAGTGGGATGCCAAACAAATGCTGTCAGAGCATGAATAAATTACCTAGAGACAGTAAATTGAGGTAGGAAATAGTGAACTAATTACAGAATTGAAAGACTTATCATGATAACTCAGTAATCTTTTAATCATAGATTCGTGATATGATTTATATAAACTGAGGATACTTAAAATTTCTAAGCAGGTCCGACCCGCTGTGTAAATTAACGAAATGGAGAAAATAGCTCGATGGAATCAAAGCAAGACGTGTTGATTGAAAAAAAATGCAGCAACGCCCAGTGAATACCAATCTCCAAAAGGATGTGACCGTTCTCCTCCAGAGGAGCATTAACATTCACCCCGTTCGATAGACTCGATCCCAGGAAGGAAGTGCTCCGTCTTTGAATTCGTTCAAAAGTTTTTATCCGCATTCTAAATTATAAATCTCATCTCACCTTTTTATGCCACATGAGAGAAAAATGCAAAATAACCGTGCGTCAACAACCACGTACGAAGTAAATTCAAAAACGGAATAACCGGCGGTTGTCAGATAACCCTCCCGTGGGAAAACTCTTTCGCTTAAGATGAGTGGGAGGTGCGGTGAAAAAGGGAAGGAGACAGAGGATTAATCCAATCGGAATAACACCACGTACTAATGCATTAATACCTTAAAACTGTGCAAACTTAAGCTGAAGATATGTATACGTGAGGGGATGAGGTGCTTTGAGAAGGGGTGGGAGAGGACAAGAAAGTTAGGAGCGAAAGGACGAAAACAAGGAAAGCGAGGGGAGGCAAGAGAAGGCAAGCACGGTTTCAAGTGTGATGGGAAGGTCTGGAGTAGAAATGAATAAGAAAGAAGGAGGACGAGTAAGGGGATGTAATTGGAAGAAAAAAAGGTGGGGTTTGGTAGGAGAAGGGTAGATTGGTCTGGAGATTTCGGCTAAGAGGTGGGTGATGGGAGGCTGTGGGATGGGTGAGACAGGAATATTTATTAATATCCCGGGACAAGCTGTCTCTTGGCTGGAGCACTTAGTGGAGGTGGACGGATCGAGAGAGGTGAGGTGCTTGGGAAGGTGGGTGGAGATCAGGAGAGGGAGGGATTGAAAATTGAGATTTTTGGAAGACTGGAGGAAAGGAAGCTAGACGCCGCCGGAGTATGGAGGGAGATGCGAGAAAGTGAAAGAAGGGATTGATGGGATGGTAGAGTGGAATGGATTGCGGGGAGGGGGTGAGGGAGATGGTCCAGGGGGAGCAATGGGACGTAGGCTCTAACATCATGATGGACCAATCAGAATGGAAGAGGGATATATTAAATGGAAGGACACTATGCAAGGGCGCGCGCGAGAGCTAAGGCGCCACCTGTTTACGATGGACTAATGCGCTACTATTACTATTTCCTGCCAACACAGTTCTTTCTACTTATTCTGCTATTCGTCACTTCCATCTTGCTATTTTTTTGCTATTCGTCACTTCTGCTATCCGCCTGGTAGCCACATTCCTTTCCGGGAAAACCCTCCGGTTCTAAGAGTACGTGAATGACGCTCGCCGCCAGCCAATACGGTAGGGATCTAGTACACGGCCACCTGCGATAAAAGGAGTCGACGACAGAAAGAAAGCACAAGGAAGATTTGGCGAGTTTTTTGGCGTTGGAAAATGTAACCACTAATCCCAGGAGGGATAAAAGAAATTGGCTTTTCTTCTCTTATACCAGTCAAAACTCTTTCCACCTCTCTTTTGCATCCCACGGAGTAAAGGCTTTGGCATTTGGTACGCATACGGCTTTCAGAAGTAGTGTGCCGACGCTTCGGCGACAGAAAAGGGTCTGGGCGAACGTGTGTATCTCTACTGAGAGGTCAAAACTATTTGGCGAGCGATGGTCAGGACTATCCTTTTCCAGTGTCGCAATGCTGGCCGCTGTAATATCTCCTTCTGGGAATGTAAACAATGCTGATCACATTCCTATCATCTACCTGTAATATTTTACGCTACCAATTTTATTAATGAATACGATAATAATGCATAAAACGGCAGAATGAATGTGACATATTTTCAATCTTATTCCTCTGGCGATTTTATTTGCATGTCAAATTCAAAGACGATTTGAAAGTAAAACATTTCTGTAATTTTGGTAAGCCGCAACCAGGAGAGCTCCGCTATCGACGAATGGATTTCAAATGAAATATAAAGGCTTCAAGTGCTGATCAAAATGTGCGCTAATATATTTTAGTTGATGTAAATTAATATCAGTGATCCACAAGAGAAGAAAATGGTGAGAGACCTTGACTCCAATACAGAAAGATTTAATAGGTCAAAATGGCCCATAGCCGTCCTTCTAGGTATAATATAAATTAAATATTAAGCAACCAAAATTGCGGAATTTTCTTTCCATATTAGTAAAATATAAGAAAAATTGCACAAAGTCAAAAAATTTGAAAAGAATCATATCCCAAATAAGTAATTAAATTTTATTTTGATCACGTGTTATGGGTCAAAAAGACCCATACCGTCCTAGTGTGAAAACCGATGTGCCGCAACCAGGGCCTGAATAAAAAAGGTAGAATACAAAAAGTGTTAATTTTCATTCGTTGATAACCCACTGTCTGTAACCTGAATGTTAGCTTTGCTACCCTCTTCACTTCACAGTGGGTTAATTTTGCGATTCGAAAATGAAATAAATATATGATATGGAAGTGTTCAAGTATTTCTGTAGGTAAAAACCTGGGTGGTGTAATATATATTATATACATATGTTTGATATTCACAAAATTACAGTGTTTTAATTTAATTTTTTTTATCAATAATGAAAAAAAGATAAATTTGGAGAAAAAAAATAATAATAGTGCAGTTGAGGTCCTGCTAAGCCAAAGCGGCTTGTCAGCAGGTGCCTTTAGTTAAAACAATATTTTTTTTTTGCTGTGTAGCGTTTTGGACAATTTCGGAGCTTAACAATATTAGCCTATGAGCCACTCTTTTAGTGATTTTTTTAGAACAGATATGCTATTAATATCATGCATTGACATAGGTAATTTGTTTAACAACCCAGGGACTACATGTGTCAAAGATCTCTTGCCATGGAGGTTAAAATACTTAGGTACAGACAACCTATTTATTCGACGCAGTTGCATGTCAGTATTAATCACTTGTTGCTTTATTAATTTGCTGTCAAAAAAGTTGTCACAAATTAACACATAATTATACAATTCTTTTAATGGTAACAAACACTGATTCTTATATATTTCTCTCACATCGTTTTCCTTTACCACCAAATGGGCAACCATTTTATTTTGTAAAGTAATAACCTTATTCAGCAAGGTGGAGTTTGTGCTACCCCAAATCGTCAAACCATAACGTATTACGGCCTCAGCTAAGCCTTGATACATTAATCTTTTCAACTCATGAGGCAAATAGTGCTTTAGGTACGACATTTGAAACAAAATACACCTTAGTTTGTCACATATATAGGTTATATGATTACTAAAACTAAATGTTTCATCTAAAACTATTCCCAAGAATTTTAGGTGTTTAACTTGGGTAATTTTTGCACACGAAAAGTACTTATTGCACGAATTTTTCGGTTGGCCACCCTGGTTGGAGTGTAAACAAAGGTGTGTGTGTAGTGTGAGGTCTAAGGTTTGCCTTTTTTCCTTCACATTTAAAAACTGCAAGGAGTATGCCTTATTATTGTTAATAATTATTTTATTATCGTGACACCATAATTGCAAGGAATACAAATCGTTTTTTAATTTTCGCTGGGCCACCTCAAAACATCTGCTTGTGGATAGTAATGCAATGTCGTCTGCATACATAAAAATCTTGCAGTTTCTAATATGTTGAACGATGTCATTTATATATATTAGAAACAGAATTGGTCCTAATATTGAACCCTGGGGAACTCCAGATTGGATAGTTTTCATTCCACTGGAGTGATCGAGAATTTTTACAGTTAGTTTTCTATTTGTAAGGTAGGATTTTATCCAGTTCATCGGCGGTCCACGTATACCAGCCCGTTCCAACTTGTTCAACAGTATGTGAATATCGATAGTATCGAAGGCTTTTCGGAAGTCGATAAAGACTGCGAGTACGGAGTAGTTTTTGTTTAGTTTAGAGCGAACGTTCTCGCTAAAGTCCTCAAGTAACATTTTACTGCTTTTGTGGTGTTGATATCCGTATTGGTTTGGTGTTATTATGTTGTATTTCTTGAAAAAGTGAATTAGTTGATCTGCAACGTAGCGTTCTATGATCTTATCTAAAGATGGAAGAATGGAGATAGGACGATAGCAGTTAGTGTCACTCTCTTTCCCTTCCTTATATATGGGTCTGACATTAGCTACTTTAAGATTTGATTGCATTGTGCCATGTTCAATATTTAAGTTAATCCAGTGTGCAATTACGATATATATAGCTTGAGAGGATAGATCTTTGATTCGAATGTTATCATGACCTGGGCTTTTATTTTTCATATTTCTTACAATGTTAATCACTAGGAGTTGCTGGACTCAAGGAAAAGGTATTGAAATTCCTGTGTGGCTCATTATTGAGAAGAAAATGAGAACAGTTTGGTAATATTTTTTCAATATTTTCAGTGAATTGATTAGCGAATGCTTCACAGATATCATCGACATTCATGGTTTTCTTGAAGTTTTTAATTATATGTGAAACAAGTGATTGCTTTTCACGTACTCCTCTTATATTGTTCAGTAATTGCCAAGTTTTCCTAATGCTATTTTTTGTTTGCACAAATTGCTTTTGGTAGTAATCTCTTTTTTGCCTCCAGATTAATGAGTTCACTTTGTTTCTTTGTGCTTTGTAATATTGTTTATATATCTCATTAGATGTATTTGATTTCCACCTTCTGTACAAAATATCTCTTTTCTTAATTGCTGAATAAATGACCTCCGTAACCCAAGGCTTTTGGAATGAATTATTTCCAGTGTATTGTGATTTTTTAACTGTTGATTTAGTGTATATGACGTTGAAATTTTTTAGCAATTCATGGTATATGTAATCCGGGTCATCATAGTTCACCAGTGTCAACCAATCCACTCTTTCCAACATCTGGCTCACCTTTTTGCAGCATATGTAGGAAGTATTGGTACTCCTATCAGAAGTGTGACCGAGTGGTTGTGAGATGTAACAATTAATGCCAACAGGATAGTGGTCGGAGATATATGTTTTAAGAATGAAACTATTGACATTATCATGAAAGCCCTTAACATTTATATGTATTAACATTAATATAAATGTATTGAATAAGTTACGCACGTAACTAACAAATATAACAACGCAATAATTGATTTTGGAAAATGTGTTGGAGTGCCGCAAATATTATCAAATTCGTAAACAATAACAGTAGCTAACAAAGCATCGCCTGGTCGAGGTATCCACAAAAATGGCATTAGTTAATGAAGTTAATTAACTCATCTATTGTTTGCAAATGGAAAAAAGCAAATATTTGTTAAAATCGTTCTCGATTTAAAAATCACAGCGTTGAAAAAAGAAATGTAAAACCCTCAGAGTTAAATTTTTGGACCTAGAATGACCGGTTTTGTTAATCTTAAGTCAATAAACGAAGCCTCAAACGTGCTTACTTGAAACCGTGTACAGATTGCCCATAGCGAACCCCAAATAATGTGAGCTGGCGCTTGTTAAATTGCGATAATGCCTCCATGACCTTGCAAATATCCAATAAATATCTAGTACTCCAAGCTGTGACCGTGTCTCGTGGCCTTAAACGACGTATTTATTATGTACTGCTAACCGACTCACCACAGTACTCACTTGTGTATTTATTTTCAGAAATTGTGAGGGGGCAAGCCCAATTGGGTTGAACGCTCTAGCCACGATCATGATACTGTTTTTTTTTTGCAACAACCGACGCAAATAGTATTGGAAAACGCCAAATAAATCGACAGACAATAATACCTTTAGGCCAGGCCCAGAGGCACAGACACACTTAGTTTTTTTTTATTCCGCTCATTTTGATCACCACTTGAATCAAAGTTTGTTACGGACCACAGTTTTAAATAATACTTAGAAGAACTACCATAACTTTGATACAATCTTATATTTTGCCTACTTATATAGGCATGACTTTTATTTGGTCCAAAACCCCCTATTTTTCCATCCCTTGAGCAGTCAAGGTTCAATGAAAAAAACAATCAAACAAGGGTTTTTGGTAGTAGTCTTAGAAACTATGATAAATTTAAACAAATGCAATATATTTCATATTAGGGGTTAAAAGTGGTTTTCCAGTTTTTCATAAAAACTTCCCCATTCCCACCACCTTGCTCTGATTTTGTTCATTAACGAACTTTACCGAAAATTTCCTAACAGAAAAAAATACGAAAAATTTTCCAACATTAGCACCTTTGAAACGAATACAATGAGTAGTCTTTCTACTAAATCTACCTAATATTTAGGAGGAGGTAGCTGTGTTAGTGGGATGGGTAAATGGTTCCAGGTAAGAGAAGGAGTGCTAAGAGAAAGCGAGAAGGAACACGGATGTGGCGAAAATTTGATAGACAATAGGGTGAGTCTTCATGAGGCGTGAGTGAGCGCAGAAAATGGAGATAAAGGGAAAGGTTAAAGGGAAGGGAAAGTGAATGCAAAACGAAATAGAGTGGTTGCATGTGCTGGTTAAGTGATTTTATTGAGGGGTTCAATCGAGGACGGCTTGAGGTCCTTTCTAATCCATTCCGCTGTTGTTGTCGTGTGGCAGGTGGGACAAAAAGAAATCAGCGCAATATGCAGAATGATTAACGGGTCACATACTGCAACCAGCGAAACCGTTATCACGAATACACAAAAAATATAGAGGACCTAGAGATGGAAAACAAAGCTGAGGGAGGGTTTTCAATAAACTGTAAAAGAGACTTTATTTATGCGAATCATCCTGTAAAAATATATGCATAAATGTTGAAATGAAAGAAAGAAGACTAAATTAAGTTAAGGACTCATAAGTGCTTATTAGACCATTATTTAGACAATCATTTAGCGATAAATAATACATTATAAGCGTTTTCAAGATTTCTGTTAGTCTTGTTGAAAAAAAGTTTTTTAAGTTTCAGGAAATGCTGGGACCTAAAGGAGCAGCGTGTGACGTCAAAACTCTTCGGTAAGCTAGGCAGATATTGTTTGATAACGCTATGCGAAATAAAATATCACTTCACACAAATCAGGAAATACAACGGCAGCGTTTAAAGATAGCAGTTCCCCAGTCGCATCAGAGATTTATTTATCAAAAACAAGAAGTAAAATTTGTTGCCGAGTTAAATATATTCTGTTGATAATATCGTTAAAAAAGTTTCATTTACATGTTTATACGAAAAATATCTTATGCTTCTCAGTAATCCATGTAGTGAATTTCAATAAGCTCTCAATTAATAATTATGATGATAAAGATCAAATCTCATTTGGGAATTCAATTGTATTGGGCGAGGTATGGTGGTGGTAAATAATGAAGCTGTTTTACTGACCACAATCTAACTTATTTATTATTTTTACGCGTTTCAACGCCTCGGCGTGATAAAAATCAACGTAGCAGTTGTCCTGATGATGACGCCGAGGCATTGAAACACGTGGAAATAAAAAAAAAATATGGTCGTAGGGAGTACAACAGCTTCTTTATTTATTGACTCATTTGGGAAACATAAGAAATAGTAATACAGGGTATGTTATTGATTACCACGACTGACCACAGTAAACCGATCACACATCTAGTTTCTACGCCTTGAAAGGGGCATTAGTAGAAAAATTGGCATGGCACCCTGAGGACTTATCTCTATGAATAAAACTGGATGTGCTGTATGATTTATACACTTATCAACGCACAGCAAAAAGTACTGGTAGCACAAACGAGAAATGTTTAGGATTAACATTTATCTTAATTTGCGGATGCACTAAGAAAACATTTATGCGAAATACAGGTTTGAGGTTGTTTTAACCACATTATTGTTATCTTTTATACCCCTACGAAAATCATATAATTCCGTGCAGATGTGTTTTTCTAGCTTATTTTATTTGGTTGCACTCAATATGTTGGATGAATATTTTCATCATTTAATGTCATATTTAACGTTGTTTGTTATTATTTCATTCAATTCTCATTTGTGGACGAAAACTCCGCTTGCAGCTTCAAAATTGCCCATTTTTATTTTATTTCACCAATACGAATTTACTTGGCAATCAGGCGCAAATATCCATTTAAAGGCAGCACATTTGACTGAAAATGGATATTCACGGATGTATCATTTGATGTTTAGATTAGATGATTACTTTGAGGCTTGCAACAAAAACTGATGTGAAAATTTTTACCCTAACCTTTCCTTAGGTGGATGGATAATATCTAGGACGGCAAACACCAGGTATACTCTAACACTAAAAAACATACTAAAAGTTTTGGTATTCAATAGAACTTTAAATACCACAGGGCGATCCATTTTCAAACCACTCTTTGACCCTGGTCGTGAAAAAACTCAAGAGGAAAGTAATTATAAGACCTCTTAGCTGTAATTCACCTGGAAATGATTAAATCCGTCAATATCCTCGGATGTTGTGATTGTAAATGGGTTTCTACAAATAAAAAACAACAGTATTGTCCAAAGTAAAGCCAAAACAGACAGGTAACCTCTTTGAAAATTGTGAATTCTTAAAATTCTGAGAGACCAAAAGTTTCAATATCGAAAGAAATACTTATAGCTGGTCTAAGTACATATGAACATAATTGTATTCCAAAAATACATAATTGTATGGAACTTAAAGGAAAATATTTTTCATGAATTCATGTCGGGTGAACAGCATTTTTTACAATAACCTACACTCTTATGTCAATTCACCCTCTATAATCAAATTTGACCAGTGAAGTTTCTCCCTTTACAACCATCGATATTCGCACAAATTGCTAACAAACCTTCTTCAATGCAACCTTTGTTGTTCAGTGATTTGACCGTTTGCGGGTCTCGGTGGCAACGTGGTCTTTTCCTCGTCTGTCAATCTTGAGGTCGCTAGTTTGAGACCCTCCTAATTGAAATTTACACCACTTAAGAAGTGGATGTTCACTCGACTCAAAAATGAGCGAAATATAAGGGAGGCCACCGAAGGCCTTATTTTGCATAGTAAGAGAAAATTAATTTTGTTTGATTTCAACCAAATGCTTTCGATGCCTCCTACGTGGATCTTGTAGAATGTCGGCGAACTAGGAATGACATACGCTCCACAAAGTGACACGCTTAAGCAGGGAAGGAACACATATTTTTTTTTTAATTGGAACCAGTCGGGCAAAGTAGATGTCAAAAATAATACGAAAATGAAAAAAACAATTGAAAACAGATTTTCCGTCATATTTTAGGTTGTATTGCAAAGAGATGTCAAATGGAACCCTAATCACGGTTAAACATACTGCACGGAGACTAAAGGCCTCTTTATTGCACAATTTGAAGTATCATCGGTTTTTGCAATGCTTGAATGCAGGCTCAGAATTAGAACCGGAGCAATTTTCCCATATCTTTGTTTGTGTATTTTCGCATGCATTCAATCAATTCACCGCTATACACGACGCAATTTTCAATGCACATCCAGAAGTACATCAGATTGTGCAATAAAAGGCCTCGTGTAAAACGGCCTTAGGAATTGGCAAAACACACTGAGAGAAGGTTCTTTCTATCACCAGCATCAAAATGCACCAAATAGGAAGGCATCGATGGCAGTATTTTTTTTACTATCACCTCTCCAGGACCTGGAGGCCGAACAATCAGAACCACATGTGCACTGTCAAGTGGCACTCATTTGTTTGGGGTATAAGAATACTTTTTTCTTCTATAGGCGCCATTTTGGGCAAGTAATAGATAAAAATACAAGAATGAGAGGGAATGAAATGATACCTGACATATTTACGGTGGCGTTTAAAGTATTGTAAAACACACGAAAATTTCATTCCTTACCCTTTGCACAGAAGGACTAGCTAGAAACCCCTTTCACACACTCAGAGATGAGCATGAAGCGAAGAATAAAACTTTTCTGAACGACGGTGAGTAAATTAATAAAATATACTTTCCAGTTTTCAACGACTTCACCCAGATAAATCAAAATTTTAAAATGAAATGAGGTGCAGCAGTAGAATGAGAAAGATTTTTCAGAGCTTGCATGTTGAAAACGCCGGAATGTTCAGATTACTTGCTTCAATGGACGCATAGCACTCGAAAAATGAATGACATTGGAAAATGATTCCGACTCTCCCAGCTTTTCATCACTCCCTGCTTTTTTCCTTTTTCTTTCCAGAAGTTCATGTTTTCCTTACGCACCCCACCTCCAGAACATTCTATGAGATTTAATCTCTGCTAAAGAGCACGCACAGAAAGGCATAAGCAAAATTTTCAATACGCAGGTGAAGTTGCGGGAGTTGTTTGCTTTCGCTCTAAGGTTCGGTTACTCGAATGGTGAATATGGGCGGAGTCCTTGAACGCCCAAGATAGGGCAGGAGATACCAGAATTTCTTCTTTAATGGCTCAGATGTGTATGGTTATAAAATAAATCCGTCTCAAATTAATAATTTTCCAACAGGAATACTAAATCAGCGAAATCAAAAGATAAATCATGTCTACATTCAAACACGCCATTCCTTTTCGGTTCAGGCGAAGTCAAAGAACTTGGCTATTGCCGTTGAACCTAGAAAACTTTCTATATTTTGGTATTTTCCTCCATTATGTCCTATTCATGCATACTTCTTGCCCTCTCATACACTTTTGCAGGCTTCATACACGCTCTTTTATTCTTAAGACTCCTCTTAATTCTTAATATTCCTCCTCTTTAAAATCTTCACAAACATCCACCCATGGCTAACGCGGTCTGCCCCTTTCTCTTCAATCCACTCACAGCATTAAGTCTACATCCATACATCTGTTTCGATATTTGGACTCTCAACCATTCCCTCCCTATGACCAAACCTATAAAGCACACTCTTTTCATATGTGTCTAATAATAGAGCAGCCAACGCACATTCTCTCATTACCCATTAATTCCTTACTCAACCCAACTTACTTTTGCCAAATTCACTTCTCAGATACAGTGTATAGCCGTCACTTGTATCAAGATATTCATGTACTGATACCATATAATAACATCAGTAGGAGTTTACTGCGATTTCCACTTCCCTATCACGTTGAAAACTTGAAAGGAGTTATTTATTAAAGAATGAAGTTGTATTTTCAAGAGAAGTCCAGCAATGAGGTTACATTCACGATAAGAGCAATTTAATCTTTATATTATCGCTTAAAACGACTTCCTCGAAAGAAGCGTATGCCTCGCACATTTAAGATAATAGAAGAGGACATGATCCATTATAGCACTCATACTAGGCTAGTGTGGATAAATTGACTCACAAGAACCGCGAAGCACACCTTATGGCCAATAAATATTGTACTTTAGTGGACAACAATTTAATTTCGAATAGGAAATGCTGACGTTAGACCATTAAAAAGTAAAAAATGCTAAGCAAAGGAGCAATTGAAGGACATTGAAAATTCAACAAAAATTCCCTTGCGTTAAGCCGTGTTTACACGATGCATTTACCCGCGCAAGTATGTGGCTGGACCAGGGGTCGGCAACCTGCGGCTCGCGAGCCGCATGCGGCTCTTTTGATGTCAAGATGCGGCTCTCCAGTTCCATGCGCAAATATTAATAATTATATTATTTTATTTTCAAAACTCATAAAAAATGTTATACTGCAAAAAAACTTTAAACAGGATAAAAACACTCAACAGAGAACAGTGAGAAAAGGTGGAGTAGAGAGTATACGGACAGCTGACATTTTTTTAATGTGGCAACACTGTTCTGTTTGTTTAGTTATTGGTGCAGTGTCGTCAACGGTCGCAGTCAGAACTTTTTTCGATCAAAAAGTAAATATTTTCATAGTTATACTGTACTACATATTCTGTTTGTTTCATGTTGGCATGATACGTATTATATATGAATATGAAATATACATGTTGAGCTTTCTAAATCTGTTTTGAACATTGATAAACTCAAATTATTTTACACGTGAACGTTTCTGAAAATACCCTTTGTTGTACCTCCGGACATTCATGTTGTACCTTCGAACGTCCAAAGGTACAAAACATTTTTTTTTTAATTCGTATACCTATTTATTTTGTTACAGTGACGCGAATAAACACATTCGCTGCGGCCGCCGCCGATAGGTTAGGAAGTAGAACCTTACTTACGAACGGCCGCCGCCTTTCGGCGTCATCTTTCGCCGACGAATCAAATGGTTTTTTTTTCGCCTCCGCTCCACACAGCAGTCTCGCGACTTTTGTCCGGTCTTTACAATGTTGTAGCTTCCTAACTTAGTGCTTCGTTTTCAAAAATCATCATTCCATGCTTGTGAAATAAATTTTTATTTTGTTTCTTTTTCACGCTCACTCATGCTAGATCCCACCATTTATTTTCGTGCTCATAAACCTGTTCCTTGTATTATATTTCCTTAATTGTTTTGTACAAAGTAACTAATCGAAATTTTTTTCATACAGCTGAAGAGGTAGCTTATTCCGAAGCAAACAAATATTTTGCGCCTCGGTGTATTCGTTTCGTTTGTGTCTAAGCTTAGTAGTATATTGTCGGCACTTTCTGCTAAACGTAAACTGTATCGTTTAATGTGTCTGTTTTGAGTGCAGCTGTGCTATAATTTCATCGAAGGCATTTATATATAAAGGAAACAGCAAGTTTACCTGCATTACTACTCGTCGTCTTCGAGGGCCCTGCCATTGACATTGCTGCTGCTACTAGTGTACACGCATTGAAGCTGTTTTTAATCTATCTGTGTAATTGGACTTCAGTTTGTGGATTTTTGGAGCGCACACCATACAACATTATCGGGAAGACATTATATACATTACGTGAGTACAATTTTAAATATAATATCTTTATTTTTCATTTCTATACGGTTACTGATTAAGGTCCTGTTGTTTGAATTGTCCTCACAGGGTACAGAAATATTTCCTTGTAATAAGATCACTCAAGTATCGAAATTAACACAATAAGGCATAGAATAAAACTAGGATTCAGCCTTATAGGTATGTGAGATTTTTCTGCCAAATTTTCTCTCAATCATTTGCTTGCTGAAAGTACGAGAAATGATGTAAGTTTTTACCTTATTTCTCTGAATGTAGAAATCACGGAAACGAATTCAAATCCATTACGTAAGCGCAGAAGGATCGCACTTCACACTACGTTTTGTATCACCGATGAGGACATTGCTCGGTTTGTTGAAGGAGAAGAAGAAATTCCGGATGACAGCGTAACAGATTCGGATTTTGAAATCTCTTCTGCAGATGAAGAAAATAAATTAATGCCCAGCGATTGCAAAATAAATTGCTAGTTGAGAAATAAAGAATGAAAGCATGACAATATTTAACTAGAGAAGAATTTGAAAAATTTCTATCAGAATGAATAAAATGCAATACTATTGGCGGAAAGATAAGCTGTACGAATTTCCTACTTTTTCGAAGTCAATGGCCAGAGACAGGTTCATATCATTTTGTGATGTCTACATATTGGCCGAAATGCTTTTGATGGCGACCCTAAGCCTTGTGATACCCTTTACAAAATCCGTCCTCTTTTGAATCTTATACAGATGAATATGACTAAGGTGTATTATCCTCAAAAACAGCTTAGCTAAGACGAATCTATGGTCCTTTGGAGGGGTTGACAATACTTCCGGCAATATATAAAAAACAAGAGGCTTAAATATGGAATTAAATTGTACATGCTTACGGAACCAAATGGACTTGTTTCGAATTGCTTGGTTATACAGGTTCAAAGGAACTAGATGTTGGGGGAGTTGGTCACCCGGAAAAAGTGGTCCATTCACTTGTATCAGGCTACACGGAAGTTGGACATGCTGTGTACATGGACAACTTCTATAATAGCCATAAATTGTCGCAACAACTGTGGGAAAAGAAAATATATTCCACGGGAACTCTCCGGAATTCTAGGAAAGGCAATCCTCTTGAGGTTTTAAATAAAAAAATAATAAAAGGAGAAATTGTGGCACAATACACGAAAGATGGAATATGTATATTCAAATGGAAGGATAAAAGAGAAGTCTTAATGATTTCCTCGGAGCATAACGGAGATATTATAGAAGTAGCCAACAGAAGAGGAAAGATTGCAAAAAACTAGGATGGTAGCTGAATACAACAAATTTATGGGAGGAATTGACAGGGACGACCAGATTTTGTCTTACTATCCAGTGGAGAGAAGAAGTTTGAGGTGGTATCTGAAATTGGGGATACAAATGTTTCAAATACTTCTAAACAACTCGCAAATACTGCATAACAAATTTAGTGGCCAACGTATTAATCTTCAGAAGTTTCGTGAGAGTGTAATAGCGGGTCTCGTTTTCAGAAATAAACTAGCCGAAATGCCAGCTTAAGTCCTGAGAAAGGAAAAAGTCCATTTGCCGTTTCACATTCATGCGGAAAAGGGTTCCAGAGCGCAAAGAAAAAGATGCGGCATCTGCTCAACGAAAGGGATACGGAAAGACGTCGTCACGTATTGCCCGATGTGTGATGGTGAACCGGGACTATGTCTACATCCATGTTTTAGAGTGCATAATAATTACTAATCTGGACACACACTGTATAATTTTTAATTCAAAAATTTTGTGCATCATACTCAAAGGTAAAATATCTTTTTTTGTTGAAGTTCAGGTACATATGAATAAATATGAAGGTTTATAACTCATATTTGTGTAATTATTCTGAAATAACTTATCCCTTCATTTTATTGCAAAATAGATTTTCAAATTTATGAAATCGTTACTCATTTGTGTAGTCTTGAGAATAATAAATAAGATGGCTACACGAAAGTTTCCCGATGTTTGCTGAGTTGCATACATCTGAAACATCACACAGAGCGGATCGCCTCGGATAGGCGGTCTAATTACGAACTAAAAAGTTGCTGGTAATATTACAAAAAAATTAAGTAATAGATTAGATATATGATGCATGTAAGCAATAAGAAATATCGGAATACTAAAAAGATGAAGATTTGTCGGTGTTTGCTTATTTGACTCTTTGTGAAATATCAATCGGATCGGGCAGCCGCCGATAGGCGGCGGAGAAAAAGTTAAAAAAAAACTATAATAAAACAATGACGTAAAGTAACGTTTTTGGTATAAAATTGGTTTGAATAACATAATGATTGATAAACAAATGAAAAAAATAACCGATGCTAAAGAAAATCTCGGCATGCATAACCGAATGTGGTATAAAAAGAAAAAAATACTTCTATGGATAATTAAAAAAAATGATTTTGTCCGGAGGTGTACACTACTTGTCCATACGCTGACTTTTTTACAGATTAGCAATTAACGAAATAAACTATTTAATTTAATTAACTATTTTATTTAGATAGCTAAATAAAATTTTAAAAATCTTTATTTCAGCTCCGCCCCCAGAATGGCATCTGATAAAAAGAAGAGACGAACTGAAGAAGAAAATCGAGAATTTAATCAGGATTGGACGGAGTCGTTTGCGTTCATATGCAACACAGATGGCCTTCCGACTTGTCTCGTTTGCCAAGAAAAACTTGCACACAATAAGAAGTCAAATTTGGAGAGACACTTCACTACAAAACATACCCGATTCGCTACTAAATATCCGACCGGTGATGCAAGGAAAAAAGCTGTTAAAGAGCTTCAAAAGCAAAACCAACAAGCGAGTTCTATGCTGAGTAACTGGGCGCAATCTTCAAATAATGTAAATCTGGCAAGCTTCGCAATATCACTACAAATTGCAAAAAGAGGGAAACCATTCACAGATGGTGAGTATGTCAAAGATTGTTTCATACGTGGAGCTGAAGAACTGTTTCGTGATTTCAAAAACAAAACCGAAATCATGAAGAAAGTCAAAGATTTGCCACTATCTGCTAAAACAGTACAAGATAGAACTTCTAAAATATCTTCAAATGTAACACACATGCAAGTGAAAGACATTCAACTGGCCTCTGCTTTATCACTTGCTATGGATGAGTCTTGCGGCATAAAAGACACGGCACAAGTTACCCTTTTCGTCAGGTATATGTCGTCCCAAGGTCCAAAAGAAGAACTGCTAGGATTGCTGCCGCTCTCAGGGCAAACTCGTGGAAGAGATATAGCAAATGCTGTGCAAAAATGCCTGGAAGACTATGAAATCGATATGAATAAAATCGTTTCCATAGCAACTGATGGAGCCAGAAGTTTGACAGGAATACATAAAGGGGTAACAACGATTCTTCAGCAAAAAATAAACCACGAAATTTTAACGTTTCACTGCATAATTCATCAAGAGGCGCTTTGTGCCCAAACATTTCCGACCGAAATGGTTTCGGTCATGAACTTGGTTATTAATATCATTAACAGCATTTTGGCAAAAGCACTCTACCATCGCCAGTTTAAGGAATTTCTTGAAGAAATAGAAAGCCAGTATTCTGACCTACTTCAGCATAATAAGGTGCGATGGCTTTCCAGGGGTAACGTTATGAAACGTTTTGCTTCTTGCTTGAGTGAAATAAAAACATTCTTCAATGAAAAAGGCATTGTCCATCCCGAATTGAAAGAAGACAGAATGGCTGCAAAAATTCAACTTCATGGTGGATATCACAAAGAAACTAAATGAGCTAAATGTAAAACTGCAAGGAAAGGGAAACCCAGCCTATGCCTTGCTTGAAGAAGTGATTTGTTTCGAAAATAGATTACTTCTTTTTGTCGAAGACATGGAGAGCAGTAAATTACTTCATTTCGAAAATCTGAAGCAATATCGCGATGAAACCAATGCAACTATTGACACGAATTACTTCAGCATTACTATTAACAAAATGAAGGATGGATTCGCTGAAAGATTTGAGCAATTCAAAACAAACGCAAGTACTCTGGCGTTCATAATAAATCCTCTCAACACAAATACGAATGAGATCAACATTGAGCCATTTGGAATTGATGCTGGTTCGCTTCAAATGCAATTGCTGGATTTGAAAACCAAAAATTTGTGGAGTGGTAAGTTCACAGAACTCAAGAGCAAGTTAGAAGAGTTGGAAGTCCAGAAAAGCATGCACGTTATGCTGCACAAGTGGACAGCTCTAAAAGAAATGCCGCGAGTTGAGGCTCTCATATTTGACGCATGGAATAGTCTTCCAGAATGCTACAGTGAGGTGAAGAAGTTGACATTTGGAGTGCTAACGATCTTCGGGTCAACATATTCGTGCGAGCAAGCGTTCTCTTGCATGAATATAATAAAAAGTAAAGTAAGAAGCCGACTAACAAATAAAAATCTAGAGGCGTGCTTGAAACTGAAAACAACAAGTTATGTGCCAGATTTAACCAATCTTTCAAAAGGCATGCAAGGCCAATGCTCCCATTGATGTAACTATTGTAAATATTATCAACAATTATAGTTATATTATTTGATTACTAATTTTATTATATTAGCAGAGCTAGCTAAAATACTTTAACATGTTTTGTGCGAAACATTTGTATGTTTTTATATGAATAAATATTATTTCATATTTAAAGCTATTATTTTAAATCAAAAATCAAATTTATATACCTTATCCTAATTAAATACTATAATATTGAAATGAAAATGTTAGTGGCTCTTTATAAACTGGGAAATTTAGTAAATTGAAACTTTTGGCTCTTCCGTCTCAAAAGATTGCCGACCCCTGGGCTGGACAGATGCGTGAACACATTCACCAAATTAGAACAGGGGCTATTTTCTGTCCACGCATTCACTCATTTGCGCAATTTTGAGTGTTTACACGGTGACATTTTGATGGTGATTGTGTTCACGCATCTACCCGCGCGGGTAAATGCATCGTGTAAACACGGCTTAAGAATCATAATATAAAATGTTTTAATGGAAAATACAAGACACCTATTACAAAACACACCAATAGTGAAGGGGGTTACCAAAATCTCATCTATGGCCAAAGGTTTTCATTCACAAAACAGTGAAATACCGAGGTAAAATAAGTTGCTGTGGCAGAGTGGAAACTGAATTTCCAATTGAAAATTAAATAGCTTGGAGGTCTTTAAAAACGCCCTTGGTCCATGTCATCTCCCCTTTCCGCTCTAATGTCCGCCGTGCATGAGCTTGTGAAGTGGCCTTCGCAGTGGCATCTCGTGCATTTAGGCTTGTTTAAATTAAAATATATGCTGTGATAACCTGCACCGAATTCCACTAGCAGGCATTCAGGGATAGTGACGCCCTCTCGCCGGACAATGAAGCATTGCCTCCGCCACGAGGTTATATGTTCGAGGTCCGGCCGCCGCATGCCGATGGTGAGATGAGTTACCGTGCTTACTACCCTCCCTATCTGGCTAAGTATTTCTGAGAGGTCGGACTGCGGGAATTCCGGTGGAACATTGGAGACCACAAGTCTCTCGACGCGGTTGACCATCCGACTGGCCAGAACGAATTGGTTATGGATGGTAACTCCTCCGTGTTCAAACATAAAATCTTGCAAAATTTCCTCACTCTTAAAATAAATAAGAATTCAGCCATTCGACAATTTTGCCGCGTGGGTGATGTTTAGGCCACATCCTATGTCGTCAGCTATGGCAATTAGATAATCCGCGAGGGGAGTGTCTAGCAAGCCTGCATTAGAATGCCGAGCTTTCTCGTAGATCCTGTGTTTATCTATACAATGCGTTTTGTTGTGAATCTTAGCATGGGCAGCGCGGTGCTGCCACTCGCCGTTTCGACTGCCTGCCCCTCACTCCTGTCCGCCCTTGCGTAGCTACGGGTCCTCGTCGGTGGCCTGGCGTGCCTAGTATGTGCTGGCATTGAATGTGGGTCAACAGCTGGAGGATCCGATCCCCCGCCCCCTGCCGAGCCCGACACAAGGAGTGGAGGCGAGAACCCTCACGGACGCGGGGGAAGGCTTTGGGAGGGTAGAGGCTGTGGTGTCCCGCTCAAGTGGGTTGGGGAAGAGGGAGGGGAGGAGGAAGGGGGTAGGTGAGGGTGCTTCTCGCTCCCACCTTCGCCTGCCACGTGGTTTTAACACTCGCAGTCAGCTGGGGCCCTGGGAGAGCGTACTCCGGGGATAAATTAACACATTTTTCGCAAATCGCTGTATTTCCGCCACCAACTATGCAACTACTCCTACCTGCCAAAGTGGTGAGGGGCAGTGGTGGCGTATGACTCGTAATTTTCCAGGAGGTGAATATGCTGCCTTCTCTTCTTAGAATCGTCGTATCCTTTTTCTGCGGGTCGTAATCAATTTCACTGTCAGAAAAATTAAGACCCCCTAATGCTGAGTAGAGAGGTATTAGTAGTAGTGGTATGACGTCGGGAGGCGTCAATTCGTTGTGTAGGCGAGGAAGGAGCACTTTGAACTCTCATAGCTGGAGTAGTTGAAGAGGGTGACAACGACAGGAAATGATAAATTGGTGGTGGTGATGTTGCGTTGAGATGATCCATGGTTGTGATGATGATAGTTGAGTGATACAGCAGCAATTATATAAACACGTACCAACGGTGAAACGAAGACACTAGGGCCGTCTTCACCCTACTCCGGCTCCGAGAGGCCGGGGGCGAGAAAAAAAACGGGCTTCAAAATGTCTTGTTCCCGAAAAATCACTATTTGGCAGTGTTATTAGTTACAACACTGACCTGGGGTGACAGTAAGTGGGCACTGATATGACTCGAACAAAAACACGTTTATAAGTAACGTAGGATATCAAAAACGCACTTGCAGTCGCAGCGTAGCCGGAGCTCCGAAGAAACACGTCCGTCCGCCACGACGCGACGTCTGAAGTGTGTGTGTATATATGTAAATTTTATTTTAAAAAACGGCTCTAACGATTTTGATGAAAGTTACAAATTTACAAATATAGGGTACGAAAATGCGATTTACCTAGGTCTTGACTCTGAGAAAACTCTTTTTTACAAGATATTGGTAAAAAAATTACATTTTTAACATATAAAAAGGCTAGGCTGCTCTATTTTTGTTATACAGAGGTTTCTTTCTTTGCTTTGTTTAATTGCTTACACTCCTGATACAAATTTGAAATGACACTTTTAGATAAACGAAAGAACAAAGTTTTTAATCTTGCATTCAATTTTCGTATATCCATCGCATTTTCCTGGAATTTTAGTTGGAATGGAAATTCATGCCCGAGATATTTACGCCTCATTAAATAAAATCTATTTTATAGATTTTCTTGAAATTTTAGCTGGAACATATTTCAACCCAACCCCTCCATGTGTGGTTAATGGCTGCTACAGAGATTAACTTGATCACATGATTTTGAAAGAGTTTACGTGAGTCCTCCAGGGGCTGTAAAATATTGAACCGATCTACAGAACAACCTAAAAGTAGGAGCAAATGGTACTAGGTGGTGACCAAATGCCCAATACCACAAAGAATTATATTCCGGAGCAAATAGAACAAGTTGATGACTCAATACCTGGTACCTCAAGTAGTTTAATTCCTAAAAATGAAGAACATTTACTGACATCAGCAAGACCAAGCCGGGTAACTAAAACTACACGTAAAAATAGGTTATTTGAAATGATGACTGAACTAAATGGTTCTTCCTCTCAAGAGAGGAACGATCATAAAATAATGAGGCAAGAATATGAATCTTTCGATGATCGTCTAGCTAGAGCATTTAGAAATGATACGTGATCTTGCACGAATCCAGAGAAGTGGAGAATCAACCGAACAAAGGGAACTACGTTTGTAAAAGATAAGGCAACGACAAAATAACCAAAAAAACAGAAGAATCAGACTCACAAAAAAATTAGTTGCTTCAAGACATGGGTAAACGAGCGGCTCAGAGGCGTACAGAAGAGTTTGATGATGATCATCATCAACGATTGGAAGAAGAACGCCGGAGAAATTCAAGACGACAACAAGTATAATAATAACAGAATAAGTTCCTACAAGGCAGCTACAACGGCTGATATTTCTTACCATAGTTTTCAACCTTTTAGTGTTGCTTGGATCTATTATGGAGCACTGCATTTTCCCGAAGAACGTGAGTCAAATCAAATTCATTGAGATTCGTTTGGGGACTGCTGCTTGCATGGTAGGGTAGATCTACCACATCAGGATTTCCCGAACGAGTTATCACGATCGTTTCTTCGACGTCATTCATTTTCTGATGACATTTATGAAAGGATTCGAAATTTGAATATATGCTTTGCACTGGCTTCAATCGCCGTAGAAGACAATCAAACTTTCAACGGTTGAGGAGTTTATAGTTACATTGCTAGTGGTCAAGTTTATCACAAACTTAATGTAGCAGCTCAGCTTACTCAAAATGATGATGGAAAATTACGAACGGCCTCAATATGGACAGATATACATTTGGATAATCAGGATACTCTTAGTGCATGCATAAACAATGCCATTAATCATGGTATCAGCGAGAATCTTATTAGTCTCTTGGAAGATATTTTGAGATCTGAAAATCCGTTTGCTCTTGGATTCATGATAGTGCGAGAAGTAGAAGAAGAAGCTAATAGACGCGCTGCTGCAAAAGGTGTAGAGCCCCCTTATGTTAAGCTGCTTTTTGAATTGCCTGATGCCGTTGATCACAGAAGGTTTAACATTCCCCTGCAGAATTAAGTTTGTGCCATTGTTACCCACAACGCTGACCAAAGCTTTTCAGATAAAGAGTAAATTATTCATAAACGTGGGAAATCTTTAGTTACCATGAACAATATTGACAATCCCGTTGGGCCCTTCACTTATCCACTATTTTACCCAAATTTTGCAAGTTAGGAATCTCTATATTAATATTCCTTTTAGAACACCTAATGCCATCCATCAAAATTTGACTAGATTTGAACTAGCTCAGTACCGATTAGCATTTAGACCTCAACTTGCCAAACATTTTCCTTCAGGCATCAACCTAAGAAATTCTGATCTCCGCCTTTTTAAGTTCAATGCTTTGCATTTCGGTGGTCGGCATTTTCAGCAATATCTGGTTGATACTTATATAAGAGTGGAATATGACAGTATCCAATGGATTAAAGCAAATTTAAAAATTACTTGCAGAAAACTGTTCCAGAGCGATTCAATTTTTGAGTGAATTGGCTGAAAAAAAGAATGCTGTTTTTGGTGAAAGGATTATTTTGCCTTCTTCGTTTCCTGGACGTCTTTACATTGAACATTTTGAAGAAGCTATGGCCTTTGTCCGTCGACTTGGATCATACTTCTTTATCACAATGATGTACAATTCAGAATTTGTGGAAGCAGCTCGTAAAACATTTGAAGATGGATCTACCTTGCAACAATTTGCCCAAGAGCGTCCTGACTCAAAAACTTCGACACACAAGAAATGTTGTATGGAAATAAATATTGAATATTTTTTAAAATAATAACAATAATCTGTCAATAAACATTGTAAATAATGAAAACAATGTAAATATTGAATTTATTGACGATTTCAGAATTTCGTAAGAAGAACATAGTGTAGTAGAGAACACATGTTAGTGGTGTTTTTGAGTTTGCTTTATACTACCAAATTTCATCAATACTACAGTATTTAAAAAAAATAAATATCCATTATGTTTTGTGCAATTTGTTTTATTAAAACCTTTACTCGCACTTTGTGAATGCCCTATATAGTAAAAATATAAGTAGCAGAATAGGAGTATACAAGTTCTTAGTACACCAAATAAACATCGAGCAACGCTCGGTAACCAGGTACTACTACCTAAAGAGCCAAGGAAGTCCCATACGCCCCCTGAAGAAAATATCTCTTATTTTAAGTATGAACTATGGTTCCTTGAGAATTTGGTCATGTAATGAAAGATTTCTGCTAGCGAAATCTCAGTTATCTCTTTATTGTGGAGAAATACGGAATATAAAGTTCAAATAAGTTTCCTAATAGGAATTCGAAAATATGATCTAACTCACAGTGATTCTAACTCACAGATCATTCCCTGATTGAACACTCACATCGTGTTTGCCAATTAAATCACCTTTAATGACGTGCATGGAAACTTCTTTAATAATTTAATAAGTTCCAAAACAGCGAAATAGGGCGTCGCAAGCCTATTCCCACCAGCGTACTACTAATGTCCCCGACAAAGAGGATCTCCTGCCACTCTCGAGTAGCTTTAAAGTAGGAATAGGAAAGAAAAAGGGCGAAAGGGGTTGAGAGAGCGCCATAAATGGACAAATCTATGAATGAGATGGAACGTGAACGCAGAGGACGGAGAATGAATCTGAATGAGGAGACCGAGGAGGGCGAATGGAAGGGTGAGAAGGCAAACGGTGAGAAAGGGAATGGAGCAAGAAGTCGGGATGCGGGAAGCGATAAAATAGAAAGGTTGAGAGTGGAAGTGGGTGCAGGCTGAGGTGCAGGTAGGGAAGGAGGGTTTTCTCTCCCTCATGTTCCTTCGTGTTCTTTGTTTCACCTCGTAGCCAGCCCCTTTAATAACAAGGCTTTATTATGCACCTTCATGCAAACGCCTACCTACCTACGGTTTGTCAACGGGCGCATTTTCCCTCAGTGTTTCGCCCCCTAGAGTTTCAAGAGAAATTGGGTGGTTTTTGAGGCAGAGGGAATCGGCCTCTGGTGCCAGTTGGCCGCCAAACCCCGCTCACCTCCGCTCAACGACTCTTGTTATTTTCAGTGTATACTGACGATACGTACGGAATAGTATTTCGCCCCGCGAGTTTCACTTTACCGAGGCCATTTGCCCTCAGGAATGGAAAACTCAAGGGTCTACAGGAGATTTTTCTACGAATTTTCTGACAAAGACGGAGGTGACAGTTCTTCAATTCGATTCGAGGAACAATGCACATTCTATAAACCGCAGGAAATGCGGCGTTCTGATTCTTGCGTATTTCGATACGGCACACACTGCGGTAAATATTTTTATACACGCGGTATCCTGCTTTAGGATGTCATTTGCTGGCGGTGAGCTTTTCCTCCACCTAGTATCCTGTCTGTCCATCCCTCGTCAATTCCAGCAGTATCATATCTCCCTGCTGTATTGTATTCCCACTGTTTTTCCGCCTAATAACTCCTCCGAAAAGTGCAATACATAATGGCATCAATCAGAACTTCTGAAGCAGGAATTCTCAACCTTTTTTATTTAACTCCTCCTTTCACTATAGTTCAGAATATCATGCCCCTCTCCAATATATATTATCAAACTAGCTGAAGGTACCCGTTGAAATTCAACGGGTTTGAAAAACATTGAACTTATTTTATAAGAAAACAACAAAGCCTTAAGAACACTGTTTGCATGATCATTAGAGGAGTTCGAATCCTATCTTGTTTGTTGTGATCGTTGTAATTCATTCGTTTTCCATTTCGTGCACGGAGAGTTGAGTGATTGTTTGTCCTCTTTAATGCACGGGAAACCCAATAATGGGCCACGAAGACTCATTACTACTTAATAAATAGCACCTAGATGGTCACCTCGTCCCACCGGTTCTCTTGAGCCGTCTTCTGAGTGATTAACAGCTTGATCACGTGTACATGAATATATGTGAATGACTTAATTGGGTTCCGCTATTCAACGTTGATATGTGCGTTGAATATCTTAATCAGGATAGGAGAGTAGAGTATAATCCAGCGGTTGACAACGTCAAAAGGAGTATTTTCAGCTACAGCCTTGTTTATTTGTCCTATGAATCCTTCACTACCCGGACTACGCCTTCGGTAAGAAGGGTATTCATAATCATTGATTTTTAAATCATAATCATCGGTAACTAATTTAAAAATCTATGGTGATCGGTCTTAGTGCACTTGCCAATTTTCATGCACCGATGACGTCCATTGCGCAGAATATCCAATCTTCTTACGGGTAAGAAGCATGTAAATACGCAATTATAATTTCCGCCATCTTAAAACAGATTGGAGTTTCGAAACAAATGGCTCAATATTTGAACCAGATTTTTAGCTGGTTACCCGGCAGTAGGTTTGGTTAGGATGAAATTTGTGCGGTTCTTAGCGTAATCCGAGAAACACCACGGGGATATTGTCAAGAGATTGCTGGTAGGCATGTCTTTGAGCATCCAAGGATAACCTTCGTCGTTTTTCATGCAAGGACTCATTTTCTCGCAAAGAAGACATTCCTCAAGCTTTATAAGATTTTGTCAAAAGGTTACCCTTTATTCTATAAGGCATGTTTATGGATACATTTTTAAGTCCAAGGAGGATAAACACAGAGGCTAATGAGAGACTCGAATAGGCAACTCGATGATTGAGTCAATGTAAGTAAACTACATTTTAACACGTCTAAGTATATATAAATAACCCGTTAAGTTTATGTAGGAATTGGTCTAAAACACAGTTCGCAGTCGTAATGAGAGGCAGACGATTCCACTACGTGTAATACATCTGAGTATTAAAACTATAATACACGACGCCGTATTTGTTGTAGCAACAGAGGCATTATTAACATTATTATTTGCTGCACGTAAATATTCTTCCACGTTTAATTCCTTTATGTGTATCGTTTTATACATAAGTGTTCTCTCGTATGCAGTTCCCTTTTGAGAGCTACTTTGAGAATAGTCATTGAAGAGTATACCTGTAAATATGCATTGTATTTATCAATTACCCACCGAATCAATCAATCATGGGGCCCTTGGGACTCTGGGCCCTTCTTATACAAATTTTCTTTCTACGTGCTATCATAGGCCGGCAGGAAAACTTAAATGTCAGATGCGTGAATATCCTTTGAAATTCAAATCTCTGGTTGTAAAGGAAATATGCTATTGTTGATTTCAGAGAAAAATGTGAGATTTTTCAGCTATGAACATAATTTTCAGAGAATTACGAAGCGTAAAAGAAAATAGATTGAAAGAATTAGAAGCTACATTTATTCAGCCATCCGATAAAAAAAATTCCAACCCTCTATTTGAGCGAAAGTAATTTTTAATAGCAAAAAATAAAAGCACTGCACCAAACCCAATTCTTAGCATGGACCACAAGGGACCCCCAGGGGGGGCCTTTGGGGGCCCTGACAGATTATTAATATAGCCTTTGTTACATCCCGGTACATTTTCTAACTACACACAAAAGTTCAGCTCAATACGTTCAGTAGTGTTTGCGTGATTGAGCAACAGACACCAATCAATTTTTATATATTAGTATGATAATGGTTAAGCACACTCAAATGAAAATAGTACTCCAAACCGATTTTATTCGGAGGCATTCAATGTAATTTATCGAATGTTTCGGAATGTATCAAAACCATATAGAATTTTACAGTTTTTACATAATAAACATAATGTCAGGTTTTACGAGTAGGCTTGGTCCTAATGCCCCCATGAACCCTCCTAACTTCCCCCAGGGAGGGAAACCCCACCGGAAGAGAACCTCAGTTCTAGAAAGTTAATGCATTGGATCGCAAGGACTCCATTCTAGAGACTTTCTATTATTTGAAGGCGCAACATTAGATTCTTTTTCTTTTATGTACCAACAGATATGTGAGGTTGTATCAGTAAAAAAAGAAAGAGGAGCAATTTTTCATTCAAGTTTGCCTCGTACACTCCTTGTTTAAGGCTATTCTACAACTAAGCTTCGTTTGTACACTTAGCGCTTATTAATGACGAACAAAAGGATAATATTTTATAGTGCCTTTCAAAAAATAAAGTGAACGGAAATAAGCATTATATAATGCCTTCTACATTTAAACTTTTATGAAATCCTCAACCAACTAAACACTCGAGTTAATATGACAAGTTCGTTTCATACCATCATGGAATTTCCTAAGTGAAAGACACATCGCAGCAAAACTAATCTGCCCGCGAACCTCGGGTATGAAATGATGGATCAACAGGAGTTAAATTTGTTACTTAAGCATTTCATATCTAATTTTCACTCCTAATTGTTTTTGTTTTTTGCAGATTTTGTTTTTAAATTAGAAGCACCATTATGTTCGCTATCCAATAATTATTATAAAGGCTCTTATTATTGGATATAATTTCATGAATTTTGACAACAGTGGCTATTAGGTCAAACCGACTTCATTCACTGTCCGCTGTTATAATTACCGTAAAAATAAAATTTCTATAAAATTCACTTTTAAAAATGAGGAAAAAGATAGCTTTCTGAGTTAAATTAAGTCCGGACACCGAACATATTTCCAGACTGATCTGGTGGCTGAAACGATTCAATGACGGAGTTACACTCTTCCTTCCAGCTCTGTGGTAGAATTCGTGCATTTTACTTCAGGAACCGCACAATATCACATTTTGCAGAACCTGAAGCTAAGCATAAAGAAAAATCTCAGTATTGATACAGAAAAAAGAGAGAGGAATTATAGGGGAGAGGGGGGGGAAGGTTATTGCTCCTAGTATGACCACTTCCGCTAGAGAAAAACTTAACTTGGTGCCCAGGGGGATTCATATCGCGCATCGCCACGCATACCTAAAAAAAACGAATTTGAAAGTGAAAGAATGACTTTCCTGCTCAACCTCGAAAATATCAACAGGCAATATATAAGGCCTTAATCCCGTGAGCAAGAAGGGAAGATCGCTACGTGAGTGCCAAAACATTGTTTACAAAAAGAGGAATAATGACGAAAAACATATTTACCTTCTGGAATAGTCCTTTCACTCATAATTCACCAAGCTGATACGAAGTAGACTTGGTTGAGAGAGTCGATGGACTAACACACGTGTGCCGCGGGGAGTTGCTTCCATGGCAGAGTGCATTTTTTTCACAAATTCTATAATCAACCTAGTTGATTGCTTATCTGGTTTTCAAGGATCGGTGGAAAATTGCAAATTTTTATTTTTGCAATAGATCTCAAAATATGATTACGAAGCTTTTCACTAAGCAGTATCTCTTCAACAAAGAATTCAATGACAACAATTACCTTAAGATGTTATAATTTGAGAATAGTGTACTTAAAACTTAAAACGAAAATTGAAGAAAATAACCGCAACCAATAAAGGCAAGATGAGGAACAAGGACAGAGAAGCGTTTGAGCCTCACTGAAATACAATGATATATAAGGGATATGTGCCCTCGGCCTTCCCTTCCCTTCCCTTAAGCGCTGACAAAAGCGTAAAGATTATTCCGCGAGAGCGCGATTATCGGTGAGCACCACAAACACACGAAAAGGAGTCTGCCATAAACATACGTACATATCCAAACGGTCTCCGTATTAAATCGCCTAGCTAAAGGTGCAGAGATAGCCTCCTGCCAACTGTTTTTTTTCCAAATCCTTTCATTTGCTTCTCCGCAGAGCTCCAAACGCGGCCGCAAAAATTTCTTCCTCCCCAACCCTTCCCATGCTCCTATCTGCCCACCACTCTGAGTTACATCCGCATTTCCTCACTCCTTCATAACTCCGTCCAAAAATCTCCCCGCATCCTCTCTCCTTCGCCTCGCAGTCATCATCTGTCACTGCGCTACCTTCAGTCCTGCAGGCACACAGACACATTCTAACCTCGCCCTCCCTCTCCGCCCCCCTTCCCTCCTAACCGACTAGCTCATCGCTCAAAACGTCCGCATCGAGGGGAAGTAAAAAAAAGGCCATTCGGATATCCAACTCTGGAGCCTCCAATTCGCCCGTGAGAGCAGAGAGTGAGAAGAGTTCAACCTCTTGTATTTGCTCAAACGGGAGAGAGCTTTGTGACATGTGATTGTTTTTTCAAAACGAAAAATAAATATCAGGTGAGGAAGAGAGAGCAAAAAATAATGCACAAATAGTTGAGCGCAGAAACAAATGACGAAATAAACTGAGGCGCAAAGAGACGATTCTCTCTTTAAAGTATAATGGAAGGGAAGCTGATACTTTATTTGAATCGAAATAGTATTTTACTAGGGTTAAATATAATAAGGGCTTAGCTGTCAACGCTTAGGAAATTTTGAGTAATAAATTAAAATATTTTCCTATGGCCTGACCCTAAAAATGTAATAAAGATTAAGTAATTGAATTTCCAAATGTTTTCATTCAAAAATACTGGGTATGGGATGAATATTCTATTTCATCTCTATCTGGCCTCAAAATATTTCACTAGCCGCAAGATTTTATAAAGCTGGGTAGCTTGGAAATTAGAAATAATCAATTTACTCAAATCTAAAATCCAATCCAATCAAAAATCCAATGACCAAATTTTTAGGCGAGTTGTATAACCAGTAATTGATTGGATTAGGGTAACTTTAAGTGTATAAGCATAGGTAGAACTTAATGAGTAGGGTCCTTCGTCAACAAGTGTCATTTGGTACTACTAACTATCAATCATGGCCAAAATAGTTTTTTATTAATAAAGCTTATGAGCATAATAGCACGACAAAATCACTATTTCCTAAAAGGTCCGGTGAAACGTAAAAACTCCGTTAAAATATTAATGCGCACAGGATAATGCATGATCGCGCCAGCATTAATTTGGTGTAATTGAGTGGCAGTTTCTTTGGAGGTAAAAGAATGTATTTTCATGTTAGTGTTTATTTCCCTCTCTAATAAACTTCTTTACGCATCTGAGTTTTTGGGAAGATGAAGACGAGAGAAATTAAACACAAAGAAAAAGCCTTGTAACTTCCATTGATTTTATACTACCATTACCAGGTTTCAACAAATAATCGATATCATCAGGTGATGACAAAACTGTTCTTATTAAAATAAACTCTTTGCGAGTAAGAAAGTTTTATCTAGGCGTGAAATCTCACAAGGTTCAACATCATAACTTTCAACATATTATTGATATTTTATTCCGCAATTGAGACCTAGCTACTATGATAAAAATATATAACGGACTTGTATCTATAACTTTTTTCTGCCCGCTATTGTGACACAACAAGGAAGTGGAAATTCTGTTTTGGAAAAAACAATGGAAATTATTATTTAACGTTCAGGGTGGATTTTGAAAACTTTGACTTTTCTAGAATGCTAAAACATATTTGCAGTTTTTGTATGAATAACGGTAAAAATTCATTATGATATGATAATGAAAAGAATGAAAACGAAAGAAAGTTTTCAAATAGAATGTTAAATGTAAGGAGAAAGAATACAAATTTTTTGGAAATATTTTGGAAAGCAAAAATGAAATGTAAGGAGAAAGAATACAAATATGTTTGGGTGAAATTTGGTAAAATTCTAGTAAAAAAGGATCCTAATGCTTTAACAATCAGAATTAGTGATGATAAAGATCTAAATAGAATTACTTGATCATCTTGCATTGATTGAAGTAAAACATTAGAGTTAAATATTTGTAGAAGTTTTGCCTAAAAGGGTTATAGTTTATACAGTTATACCTTCAATATAACTATGGATATACTCAATGCTATGAAAAAGGTTAAGCCTAATGTAAATATATATGAACATGTCTCCCAAATTGGTACTAATACATTAGGTGGTACGATTTTATTTATTAATATCAGATCTCTAAGAGCTCATTGGGAAGAAATAGAACTTTTATATATGTCTATCTCTCAAAAAATGAAAATCAATATTCTAATTTTGGCAGAAATTAATATACACTCGGATGAAATAACTGCCTACAATATTGATGGCTATACAAGGTATTGTAAAGTTAGGAGCAACAGAAGAGGAGGTGGGATAATGTTTTTTGTAAAAAATGATGTTGTGTTCTCCATGAAGAATATTGAGACTGAAAGCTTTGAATATATTTGTGGGAAAGTGTTAATTAATGGTACTAACTATAGCATTATTGGAATATATAGACCTAATAATTCTATAAATCAATTTTTGGATGAACTTGAACATAAATTTCTTGTGAATACTACAGGTCATAATATACCAATAGGTGATATTAATATAGACATTAAAAATAAAACGAAGGTGAACTGCATAAAATACAGGAATCTCCTAGCTACATTCGGTTATGAAGAAATTATTATGGAGTATACCCGGGAAGAGATAATTGGAAACAACCTAGTGTCTTCCTGCCTTGATCATATTTATTTTAATGGTAATACTAACTCTGTGGAAGGACTTGTATATAAAACAAAAATAAGTGACCATTATATGGTAGGACTATGCATTATTAATGATCATCCCAAAGTCAAATTGAATAATACGATTTCTGAGAATAATCATGATTGTTTACTGGTTAATCATAAGGTGAAACACAACATAAATCAATATCAGTGGGGAAATATCATTAGCGAAGATGATCCTGAGGTTATGTATCATATGTTGGTCAAAGTTCTGAATCATATTTATAGTTTATCAAGTAAAGAATATACTGTTAATAGGTATAACTCTCCATTGAAACCCTGGATGAATACTGAAATCCTTAAGATAATCAAGGATAAGGACAGTGCTTTTAAAAAATGGAAAAGCAACCCCACTAATGAAAGGTATAGAGAGACTTATAAAATACTAAGAAGTAAAGTAGTTACTGAAATAAGGAAAAATAAAAAGAATTTTTATCAACAGAAAATAGGTAATATCACAGATGCAAAAAGAATGTGGAATACAATAAATGAATTGTTAGGAAGGAAACCAAGAAAACAGGTGATAGTGTCATATTATCACACCTAGGTGATCCACTTGGAGAGAATATAAAAACAATATGTGACCAATTTGTTAATCAATTTACTAATGGCATAGATAAATTGAAAATAATTTGGAATAAACATTTCTGTGACAGCCACTGTAAGAGCAACAAATATTCCATTGTAATACCAGAATGTTCTAATGATTCAGTATCAAAAATAATGGCTAAAATGAAAGTGAAAGCCCCTGGCATAGATAAAATCAGAATGTACGACTTAAAACACAATGAATTGATGCATCCATTAATCGCTAAATTCATAAATATAATTATTAAAAAAGGTCGTCTACCCGCAGATCTAAAAACTGCAATAGTTAGACCAATACATAAGGAGGGTTCATTTAAAGATTTGAACAACTATAGACCAATTTCAATACTCCCATCATTAAGTAAAATAGTAAAACAGTACGTTGCACAAAATTTGATTGCCTTCGTAAATAAATATCAAATTATTAATGAATTTCAGTTTGGTTTTCAAGAAGGAAAAGGGACAAGGGATGCTTTAGAGTTGTTCTCAGATATTGTTAATTTGAACCTTGATAAAAGAAATGAAATAATTGTGACCTTTATCGACTATAGCAAGGCTTTTGATACAGTGAATATTAAAATTCTACTTAATATCTTATATAATATAGGCATCAGAGGCAATATTCATGAATGGTTCAAAAGTTATCTTACAGGACGACATATCATAGTTAAACTAGATGCCAATATGAGTGACAAGAAAATTATAAACTATGGTGTACCGCAAGGATCCATATTAGGTCCAATTCTCTTCACAATCTATATAAATGGAGTGCTTTCGTCTATTAACCATAGTAAAATAATATTATATGCTGATGATGTAGCTTTAATTAGTGTGCACAAGGACTTTGATAAAGCACAGCAGAACATGCAAAATGACATAAATTCCATTGCGCAATGGTCACACGATCACGATCTACGAATCAATAATAAGAAATCTAAAGTTTTACATATTGTTAGCAAAATAGATAGACAAATTTATAAATTTAACTATGCATGATCATGATTGTATGCCCTGCAATTATCAAATATCAAACTGTAGATGTAAAAGAATGATTCAAGTAGATAAATACAATTATTTGGGTGTCATTATTGATTGTAATTTCAAATTTGGTGAGCATATATTAAAAATCAATAAAAAGCTAAGAAAAATATCTTACCAAATGTATCATATAACAAAATATATTACCACTGACATCCAAATACAGGTTTATTATGCGTTGTTTGAATCGGTAATAAGATATGGTCTGACAGTGTGGGGTAGCACTGCTAATATACATAAAAAAATTTTGATTAGCACCCAAAACCGAATAATAAAAACAATTTTCAGATGTAAATATAGTTTAGGAAGTGATGTGGGATTATCTGATGCTAATAAGGTCTATAAAGACATATGTGTTCTGCCCGTAGATAAGCTATTTGAATATGTACTCATTACTGAAAACTATTACAGTAAAAAATATAGGTTAAAAAAAGCTTAAAAGATACAATGCAATTAAGATACAAGGAATTATATGATATACCAAAATCATACACAAACTATGGTGATAGAATGTTAAGTGTGATTATACCTAAACTTCTTAATTTTGTAAATAATAAAATACCAAATATTAGTACTTACTCACAACTGAAAAGAGACTGTAAGAATTTATTGTTGGATAAGAATTGAAGAAATTGATCGTCATTCTTCATAATTTATGTAAAAGTGTAAAGTGTACAATTTATTATATCGCCACCAATGCTCTGCAATATTTTTTGTACTCACAAGCACCTCCTGACGAGCCAGAGGCTCAGGAGGACTTATATTGTATTTATATTGTATTTCTGCTGTATTACTGTTTAAGATTCATTAAATATTAAATGTTATTATTGAAAAAAAAATATATAATGCTAAATTCAATGGAAAACAAAACCAAAAATAATTATTCATGTGCAACGTATATTGGTATTTAGTGCGTTGATGGGTGATTTCCAGGAAAACATGTAAGACCACTCTATTTAGTATCAATATTAACACCTTTAATTGCAACAAATGTAACCCAATTGAGCATAAAAAATCACTATTTCCCACCATTAATCATCAGTCACTAATTACTCACATTCCTGTTGCAAAATGCAGTTCACCATGCATAACACAACTTGCCTCGATACCTCGCTTTCTGGAAGACTGCTTTGATTACTAATACTCGGAGTTACTTTCCAACTACGCAAAAATAACGCCCCGCCGCATGTCAAGGGAATTGATGTGACCCAATCCTTCCTCTAAATACAGTCTAGACGGAATGGAAGTGATTTGCATCAGTTGGGATGCAATTATGTCCACTTGGGATGTATATAGAGATAAATATTTCAGCCTGTTTAGCAAGCGCCACCAGTGATCAATTCCGAGAAGGAAGATCAAATCTCTTGCATGTAACCACTGTAATGTTATTTGTATTTGTCATACGTGTTTCTAGTTGGAAAGATGTTCCGTTTTAATTCCCCGAGTGTATCAACGAAAAATTCATTAAACTCAATGAATACGATTTTTCAAATTAGATTGTAGATAAAATGATCCCAGCTCCAATGATGTACACTGTTGAATCTATAGGGACATCATCGTGCAGAGCATTGGTACCACTTCTTTTCACTGTAAATTTCTGGTTGAAGGAGTCCAGAACTAGTACAAATACAAAAGCCTACACGAGTACCTCGCTAATTAAACACGAAATGAAGATGTGTGTGATGAATGTCGAACAACGAAATAACGCCAAACTGCAGGATGAAATTAGAAGAGTAAATAATGAAATCCAAAGGCTGCAACGAAAAGAATATTGAATAAATCAACTAATGAAGAGAGTGAAAAATGTTTGTACTGGCATAATTTTAACTACGGTTTGACGAAAAAATTATAAGATGTGAAGTACACTCTCGCTAAACAATATAAAGGGGACATTGCATTAGAAGACGAAGAAGACAGCAACACATTCCTAAGACAATAAAGATGAAAATGATGTAATACATACTCCAGGATTACAGGATATGTATATCTTCCTCAAAGAGAAATATGTTTATCAGGACGTAAAATATGTGATTTTATGTTGAAGTGAAATGACTACGATGAAATACATTTAGATGACATTTTCTAACGAATGAGCTAAAACATTTGACTTAGACATCAGGTATGCTACGAATGGTTTTGACAAGAGGCCACTGTTGGGAAAAGACAAATCAAATGATGTTTTGTTCATGTAGGGAGAATGGCAGTGGATGGGGTCATATAATTAACCGTGGCATGGCGATGTCAAAGAGTAAACTTCGTGTATTTGGCCTCGCAACGGAGCCAAAAGGAAAACGTAAGGCCGCAGGAAAGTGCAAAGTTTCCAAAGGGGAGATCTCCTCTTAGAGTCAGCACCGAAAAAAAGATTAAACCAACTGCGTAGAAGCAGTTGAAAAAAAACAATATGAGAAAACTAATTCGAAACAAATTTCGAAAACAATAAGAGTATTCTGGAAAAAAATGATGGACATGGGAAATAAAAACTAATTACGGTTTACACACGGGATCTTTTGTCATAAATTGCGATTCGGCGATACATTTAAGTAAAACAGGAATGGGCTCAACAGATTCAGGATTTATACCTGGAGGTACTAGGTCTTGTGCCTGAAGATGTCTCAGTGAGTTGAAATAGGTTTTAATGTTAAAATACCCTGTCGAAAAGAGCAATTGTGTGCGATTTAATAATGAAAGAGCTCCCTGAAATTAATTGAAGCAAAGAAATTACATTAAAAATTTAAGTTTATATGAATGTATTGCCAAAAATATGGAATAATCATTTATTCCACGAGGCTTTTGAAGTCAGTGCGAAAGCTGCTGCGGCTTTTCTTCCTGCTATGTTAAAAATGTAATAAATGTATAGGACATGATTTTCCGAGTTTAATGAAATATGCATGTGCTTTTTTAAGTAAAGTGATGATTTTAATGTTGTGACTGATATATATTAATTTTAATTTTTCTCTCTTTTCCAGGTATGGTGTACAGCGAATACAGCCTTGTGAATTTTCCTAAATCGACCAGAATGGCGAAAGAGAAATACGTTTATTTCATAATTCCGGCACTGAGGTCAGCAAATTAAACAAATTCATTTTAATGAGTATATTAAGTAAATTAAAATTAATTAAAGTAAGAATTTCAAGCAAAAACATTAAAAATTTAATTTGACAAATAACTGATAAAATGTAAGCAAAACATTAGTGGTTCATGCCGTGATTAGCGATGTTTTAATGATCATTTCGCACCTTATTTATCAGAGAGCATAATTAAACGAGAATAAGCTGTGATGAATCCCAACAAAATCAATCCTTTGAATATAAAAAGCATTATACGATGTATTAATTATTACTAGCTAGTTGTTAAAAAAGCTCTTTGTGCTTCAGCGAATATAAATGATAAGAACTCTGGTATTTTCTCTAAGCCGTTAAGTTAATATCTTCTGCTTTCATGGAGATAGGAGTATCCACTAAAATTAGCACAATATCATTCAGAGATTATTGTAGAAAAGACTTTTAGGAAATGAAAATCTAAGCTATCGTTTGATATTTTCACCCAAACTGCAAATATAGAGGGCACATCACACTATAAATTATGAACTGTTTGAATTTCATTATATATTCCTTGTCCTTTGATGACGCTGATGAAGAAAATGTGTCCCTTGATGACGCTGAGTTTATCTGCCATTACCGCTTTCAGCCATAGACGAAGGACATTGTGTGCTGGTGAGATAGTTACCGTATGAATCCCACTGTACAAAGACGCGGTTAATTTTCCCAAACTGTACTCTTATGCTTCATCATGCGTTGCGTCCAATGCATTGATGATAATTTTTTAAGCAGAGGTTTTTGGGTGTGCTTTAAAAGAAGGACTAGTAATACTAAAAAAACCCGGTCACTCATTTGCCTTTACAAGCCCTAGCTGAAATCAGGTACGTAGTTGCTTGTGTTCGTGTTGGGTTTCGTGGAAGCTACAGGAATGCTATGGAAGAGGAATATTGTGGCAGAGGCGGCGAATGAGCGAACTAAATTAGGGATGCGCGACGATCAATGAGAATTTTCCTCATTTTGAATTCAGAAAACACCTCTCTATTCTCCCAAACTTTGAAATTTGACTCGCATAAATTTTCTAGGTAAAAAAATAGTTTAAAGACTTTATTTTAACAGAAGATTTTACTATATAGAGCCTGAGAGTCAAGGTAATACAAGTAACAAACGTCCATTGTCACCTGTATCACTTTACTCCGGTAAGAAATGACAAAAAGCAAAGTAGCTTAAGTGTTCGGCAGCTAGATTGCTGCACCAGCGTTCGAACACTTGTATTCCTTTTCCTGTAGCTACCCGACGGTACCAACTTAGAACATATGCACTTTATCGTTTTTCGTGTGAATGTTACTTGTATTACTTTGACTCTCAGGCCATAAATTATAATAAGTTAGAAATATAGCTTTAGGTGCTCCTTACCGCTCCTGTGATATGGCTGTTTGGAACGTAAGACAAATAAAATATCAACGACCAAGACGGAATTAATACGCTGGATTTGGATTCAGTCCTCAACCTTTGTGTTTCAAGGGTGGACTCAGAAACACAGAAACAAAATTAAAGTACATACTTCCAAAACGCCGAACATCAGACTAGTGATGGCTTGGCCACATAATATTCTAATGATAATATGCCACATAACTTACTCAATAACAAACAAAGCTTGCCCAATTTTCACATCATCATTCAGATATTTGATATCCGCTTTTATAATTGAAAAAGATGTCTCCGCGTGCTATAAACTCTCCTCAACAAAATGACTTAATAATAACGAACAAGAAAGCTCTACTCGTAGACATTGGTGCGGTATTCCATTTTTTATATCTTAATAAACACTTTTAAGTAACCACATTGAGGAAAAAACCTTTTATTTCAACTCTCACAAATGATTAAATTTTAGACAAGAGAATTAATCTCATGTCATCAGAGACTATTTCCATTAAAAATGTCAATATTTCTGCATTGGTAATGAATTCCATTTTGATTGGAAGATTTGCTTGACAAGTTTCATTGTTCCGGATTATGCTCAAGGAAATAACGCCGCATAAAATTTTAACGTCGAAAACTAATATTTTGGTCAAACAGTTGGTCCAATTCAATATCCAGGAGATTTCAAAATTTCCTTCTCGAATTGCTATTTCATTTTCCCCCGACTAATCCCAAAGGATTACTTCCACCTTACAAATCGTTTATCACCTGCTCTGCCGCGGATATCATATTTTTTAATTCATTTAACTCATTTGACCCGTATTTCTTTGTTCAACGACCGTGTTGTGATCGTGACACTTTTCCACAGCCACCTCTTCCTCGCACTTTTAAAAGCAGTAAACGCCCCCTTTTTTACGGAAAATATACTGTCTATTCAAAAGTCTATGCCCTCGTCATAACATTTTCAAGGAGCACGGGCTCCAGAAAGCTTTTTTCCTTTCCATTCTGATCCCCTTCCCACGCCATTTCTTTTACTCTCTTTTTCCTCTCCGTAGGACCATGGCCATCATATAACAACCTACCTCCCTTCTCTCAATTCCTCCCCTCTAATCTCCGTTCCCTTCCGACCTCCGTCCTCCTGCACACCTCTCTATTGCTCTAGTCATTTTGTAGCAACCTTCGTTAGTCCGTCACTTCTTTTGCAAGATTTCCAGTTTTTGTGGATTGCTGCGCATTTTATTTTCTGAAGGGGTCAAAAATGTGCAACCATTGTCCACCTGTTTTCCATCGTACGTTCTAGGTTTCCATGCCACATCAAACGCTTCTCTCTATAAATGATATTCCCGTCTACATCCAGTATTCTTCTAATTTCTTCATCCATTAAGTGCTCCTTTCATGATACCCTTGCACTTGTCTGGAAGTCCATTTTGAGGAAGCGTAATGTTTCCTTGTCTCTCATTCACATTTTATAAGTATCTGACCTGTTAATGCATTTAGTTTTCACAGTGCTGTATACTATACTAGTTTCTGTTTTGTTTTATTGAGTCACTTCAAAGGACAAAATTAAGTTTCCCTATATTACTTCACACTACTCATTTATTCTTACTCCCGCGGGTCAACGAAGAACGCAGGAACTCGACCTAGTATGCGTCCTACGAAACCTAACCGAAATGTTGAATTCTCTATTTGGCTGCGAATGAAACGATCATGCTACAACAGAAAAATATGGTTTGCTTTAACTGAGTTCTGTGAGAGGACTTAAGCTTTGGGTCCTTCAACTGCTAATTGAAAACGAAGGATCTTAATCCATTCAGAATATTGTAGTACGAGGCGTGATTATAATGAAAACATTGGAACACCTGGCCAGTGAAAGACCAACCTGGCCTCCTATGCTACGGCAGTTGCGTGCAAGAAGCGATAAGAAGTAATAAACGCAACAAATTGTGATGATCAATCAAATGCTCCCTAACGCTTTCCCTTATTAGGCCATGTAGTGCGTACAGCCCTATTTTATATTATAGTAACTGTGCAACGTAATCAAGTATAAAACCGATATTTTTTAGGAAAGAGTCAAATCTGATTCATGTGTAGAGGAAAAGATGTTTTCAGAGATGATAAACGTGCTCATCTACTGCAAGCTGTGAACCATTTGTCATTGAAATCCATTTTATACATCATATAATGATCGAAATGGATATAAAATAACCATACTGATGTAAGAAAATTTTTCATTTAAACTGCACAAAGTAGATTCTGTCACCATAATTCACTCCCTTTCCGGACCTCACCACTCCGTAAGAATCTTCCATTGTTGGAAGCTATACCACAGTTCGTCTTCAGATGGATAGTTCATGAGTTTTGACACTTTTGCGTTCACAGTATCTGTGGACTAGAACCTGTTACCTTTGTTTGCAGACTTGTTCTTTGTACAGGTCCCCTCTCTTCTGCCTACTACTTATCATTAACCTACACTCCCAGCTCTCCTAGCAATCCCCTTATCCCTCACCCATGGTATGTAGCATTGTTATACCCTTGCTCTCCAATTCCTCTAACCCTACTCGCCGGGCTGCGCTCTATTTCAACTCTTTTTTTGCTAAAACAACTTTCCACTGATACTGTGGCTGATCTGATGCATATATTGGCCGATGTCAACTCTACCATTAATTATAGTATTGGAAAATTCAAGGTGATGGGGAAATTTTTGCCAATCCACCGCGAATGAGAGGAAAAAACCATTATCGAGAGAGCTATGTCAACGAGGAGAGTTTTGTAGCACCCATGGGCGAATTTATTGTTTTCAACTAAGAATAAATATTATGTATTACAAAAATATTCAACTAACATTCAAGAGTGGTGCGCTTTCCATAATATAGATTGATAGATTTATATTTATTTGTCCTTGTATATTATGTTCCTTAGAACATTTACGGAGAATAATTTGTGGAAATAATAAGACTAATTAGTGATATTAATGATACAAATGAGTTGTTGTTTAAACATCGACTAAACAATTTGCACAAGGTGTCAATAGTTGAGCAATCATTAGTAGGAAACCGGAATGGATAGGTAAACGGAAATAATATGTTGATGTCATGTGACTTTGATTTTATCAAGTTGATGACTGTGTCAAAAAAATCGTAAAGTAAAGATTAAAAAAAATTTTTAGACTTCACTGTGACTTAGACCTAGGACTTCGCTCTTTTTCCATACACTTGAGTGCTATATAAATTTTACTAAGGAAACATAAGCCAAAAGAGGTTAACTTTCTACGCATATATCTAAGCTGTAAAAATAAACCGAAAAAAAGGATTCAAAAAGGATATCACCTACCTACTATGTTTTCAACCCAAATGAGTTTTCATTTATGGCGTTCTGGTAACCCAAGAGTTCTCAGTAGAGTAATATATCTAGAGAGACTTATGTCAATAGAGTTGAATTTAGACTCATTTATTAGACTCTTGGGATATATGCTAGACTTGCATTGTAGTATATATGATTCTCCCTGGACGATAGCATTTGATGATTATGCGAAGGGCGTTTCTTTTGCAAAAAATGACCCCCACCTCTTTCCTGTGTGAGTGATATATTTTAACCTCCGGCTCGGGTTTGAGTGATGCGATAATGTTACAGATTGACTTGACTGCAGAGTTACTCTCCAAATTTATTGCCATTTATCCAAGGTTTAACATCTTGATATCCACTACAGGAGTTGGAATAGCCACTTTATTCTCGAATAGAAGCAAATACGAAAAAATTATACCTTTAGGGCGGAAGCTATAAACTGAGAAAAATTTAAACAATTTCAAACCATCAAATTTGCTATGAGAAGAGCTAAAAAATACGGTAAAAAATACTTGCATCCCGTAGGCTCCCACGTTAAAGGGTATTTTTCCTATAAAAATATGGCCCCTGGAAATAGCTTTCGCTGATTCGAAGTCACTCCAAATGCCTACTGTAAAATAGTCCAAAGCGACTGTAATAAGCCATAAAATAATATCCTGCATTTTGACCCGGAAAACTACGTTCAGAGAATTATTTCAACATACTCGCAGAGGAGGCATAACCACACCACTTCGATTGAGACGACAAAAACTGACATGTATGAGCAGCGGCACAGTTTTTGATCAGGAGTTTCTGTTGAAATAGCAATTTCGCATGTACGCTGTTGTTTTGTTTTCGTTTTTTTTGTACGTCTGCTAAACGGGCCAACTATTCAGTTGAATTGTAGAACCTGTAATAAATGGACGTTTGTAAAGACTGGAAGTTGGTCTAATTACTTCAGGTTATGGGCCCAGATCGCACTTGGTATCGGAGTGAATCGTAATTTATTAAGATACATCGACATGGCGGAAGAGATTAAAGTACCCTTGTTTGATGGAACTAATTAGGATAGTTGGCGTTTTCGCATGGAAGTTCTTCTCGATGAAAAGGACCTGTTTGACTGTGTAAAAACACGATTGATTTTAGACGTGGTTTCAAACTCCGCTACCTCGGAACAGCGAGCCAATATTATCAGTCTGAATGCTCAGAAGAAAAGCCTGGATAAGAAAGCTAAAGCTTATATAGTAAGATGTATTGCAGACAGTTATTTAGAGTATGCCCAAGGGAAGGAAACTGCCTATGACATCTGGAAGGAGCTGCAAAATACCTTTCAACGATTTAGTGTAGCGAGCAGTCTGCGTGTGTGGAGTGCACTGCTCACCATGAAAATGAATCCCTTAACAGACATAATGGAATCGCATTTCGTAGCGTTTGATAAAAAATCCGTGAACTGAAGGCTACGGGAGCCAACCCAGACGAAATAGACATTGTGTGTCATCTTTTTCTGACGTTGCCGGACGACTATCAAATGGTGGTTACTTCCATAGAGACTATGTCCCAGGAAAGCCTGACCCTGTCCTTCGTCAAAAGCAGGCTTCTAGATTAAGACGCCAAAAGAAGTGGATCAGAAGTGCAGCAGAAGCAGTCTCTGGAACTCTCTACCACTTTCGCAGGTCGTTCAACCCGTAGAGGCCCCGGTCGAGTCATTAAAAGAGGATTTGGACGAGCTTATGAAGGGGGATATTCCAGCAACTTTCCCTTCCGCTGTCACAATTGTGGTGCCATTGGACACAAGAGAGTAAGGATCCATCCTTTTGAAATGGAGCCCATGTTGCTGGAGAAAATGATTGTGATGTAGAGTACGGTATCACCTTCTGTGCAGCTAGCATTGAAGACACTAATTCTGGTTGGTACTTGGATTCAGCTGCTTCAGAGCACTAGGTAAATACTGATGTTTTTCTTACAAATTCTGTTGATCTCAGCGAACCCAAATCAATTAAAGTTGCCAAGGCAGGTGACATAATGTATGCCACAAAAAAGGGTGAAGTTAAAATAAAAACTGTGGTTGATGGCGAATTTAGATGTATAACTATTACAGATGTTTTGTTTGTACCAGATTTGTAACTAAATTTGTTGCCTGTAACAAAACTGGAAATGAAGGGATTTGTAATTGTAATTGGAAATGGGAAAGCAACAATCTGGAAAGGGGATAAAGTATTTGCAGTTGCTCACAGAAATAAAGTATTGTACAAACTAGATGTTATTGTAGCAGTTGATAGTGCTCATTTAGCAACAAATGATGTAGATCTATGGCATAGTCGGCTAGGGTATATGAGTACTGATGCAGTTCAAAAATCGACAAAGCTAGTGGATGGTATAGATTTGAAATCAAAGAAAGTGTTACCGCCATGTAGTTCATGTATGCTAGGTAAGCAAACCAAACTTCCTCATGGACTGTGTGAAAGTTCAAAACTTGTATGCAAGCTAAATAAATCAATTTACGGTTTGAAGCAGGCACCTTGGGAATGGAATATATGCTTTGACAATCAAGTTAAACTAATGGGTTTGGTGCAATCAGAACATGACAAATGCTTATAAATTTACAAAAGTGAACTGAGTGTATTGTATCTGTTATTTTATGTGGACGATGTGATCATTGCTGGGAACAGCATTGACGTCCTAAGAAATACTAAGAAATGTTTGATGTCAACGTTTAAAATGTCAGCCATGGGTCCGCTGAAATGTTTTCTTGGCATTAAAATTGAATATTCGGAGAAAGTTACGACTCTCAACCAATCAATATACCGGCAAAATCTTCTTAAAAAATTTCAAATGGAAAATTGTAAGCCGATTGGCTCACCAATCAACCCTGACAGTAATGTGGAACAGAGTGTTTGTATTGTGGGCTCTAAGCCATATCGTGAATTGGTTGAATGATTGATGTATGTTATGCTGACAACTCGTCCAGACCTAAGTGCTGCTGTGAACTTTTACAGACGTTTTCAGAGTAATGCCACCGAAAAACAATGGTTGGGTTTAAAACGAATACTTCGTTATGTAAAAGGTACTTTAGAACTTAGTATTTACTATCCAAAACATGTTAATATTCCTCTTGTTGGTTATGAGATTCAGACTGGGGAAATAGCTCTGATCGGAAATCGACTTCAGGTTATATGTTTGAAGTTTATGGTTGCCTTGTATCACGGAGCACCAAAAAACAGTCAACAGTCGCATTGTCATCAACAGAGGCAGGATATGTAGCACTATGCCTAGCGTCAGCGGAACTGTTATGGCTTAAAAACTTAATGGGTGACCTTGATATTATAGTACAACAACCAATCACTCTATATGAGGACAACCAATCATATATAGCTCTGTTGAACAAATGGCAACACAAGAGATTAAAGCATATAGATGTGAAATACAGTTTTGTTCGTAATTTGTATACAGATGGAACAATTAATGTTGAATATGTGCAATCAAAACTCCAAAAGGCTGATATTCTAACTAAAGGTCTGCCAAAAGAACAATATCAATTGCTTCGCAGATCTCTTGGACTCATTGGTTGATAAAATATATTGCTTATTTTTTTGTATTGTATTGTTAATTCTAAATTTATTTTTTGTTGTTGTATATTTGTGAAATTGAGACAGAGTGTTGAAATAGCAATTTCGCATATACGCTGTTGTTTTTTTTCGTTTTTTTGTACGTCTGCTAAACGGGCAAACTGTTCAGTTGAATTGTAGAACCTGTAATAAATGGACGTTTGTAAAGACTGGAAGTTGGTCTAATTACTTCAGTTTCGAAACGTAAAGTTACTTAGTAGAAAATTGATCGCTATGCCAAAAGTGCTATAAATTCATTTCCTCTCCCTTTTTCACTATTTTCAATAGAAAGAGCATAGGTTGGGATGAATAGTAACGGAGTTTAATGAAATATAAATAAAAATATAAAATATAGCAAATGCTATAAATTATCAACTGAACATGCTATACATGAAAGTAAAATTATATATAAAGGGTGTCAAAGGAGAATTTGGAGCTTATGTTTCATGAAGGCATTTTCAATGCCTTATGATTCCACATATATGATGCACTTTTGAAGGCAACGCCTGAGGAATAAATGCCTACTTTTATTGGGTATGCCATTTTTTCATAAATTGAACATATAAGTTCAAAACACTAAAAATTTTGAAGGATCTGACTCTTTGATTTTTGCGTATTTAAATCACTTATTTTAATGACTCATATTTTGTAAAACAAAGAGCGGGAGAGAAAAGGTTTTGCGTGGCAGGCAGATGTAGGCACACACATTGTTATTCATTACCTGAGATCAAAGTTCAATATTTTACTCCTATTCTCCCTGCTTAAAATATTTTAGTAATACAAATCTATGACAATAATATTGTGTTTGGTGCTTCAGCAGTTTTTGGACGTTTGGACACATCGCGTTTGATATTGTGAAGCGAAGCGTCACTCGTTGAATCTAATTATATCGCCATAATTTGGTGAATATTCATTTAACACGCATTTTCTCGTATAGGGACCAGCAAGATGCCGAGATGATATAAAACATGCGACACTATATAAGAAATAAATATGCCTATACCTATTCAAAAGCACGCTCCAAAAATAACCTCAATAAATAAAATCAGTATATTATGCGAGAATAAACTGCGTCTCATTACTTTTCATAGCGAAAAGGTCACGAGGAATCGAGAGGAAACGAAAAAAGTGATTTGGGGAAGAAAAAGGTCATTTTTAATGAGACAAAATTACGAGGCAATAAATCAAAGAGACGTACTTTCGACTAGTAATACTGGCTTGCTTGCTAAAGAGTGCTTCAAGCACTGAAAAAGGGTTCTGCTTGCATAAAAAGAGGATTGTGGGTGGTAGAAAGGGATGATAAGGTAGGGGGATTTAATGGATGAACTGGGGATAGAAGGCATGAAAGGATTGGGGAATAAAAATTGTGAAAATATGGAATATCACCAAGTTACTGAAGAAAGAGTTTCATTTAATAAAAATAAATGGGGGAAGGGGTGAAGAAGGCTTCTCCAAGGATAAGAAGGCAGTGGGAGAAGTGATATCAGGGTAGAAATGAAAGCGGTACCTATTTAAAAGAGTTTCGAGGACGAGGCGTTTTAGAGGTCGTAGGAGAGGCCGTCCGAGGGGGAAGTGGAGGGTGAATGCGGGATTGACAGTTGGATTGCAGTCGAAACGGAAAAGAGAGCCTGAAGCATAGAGGATGAACAATAAAGAAAAAGATAATTACAGCAGCAGAAGCACAGGTAAATGTGAGGAGGAAGAAGTAGGATGAGGGGCATAGGAGGGCGGACGGAGGAAAGCTACTGAGTTCTAGGAAAGTATAAAATCACTACCAATACCAACCAATCACCATCAATGTTCACGAGATTGGTTTAACTACTGCACATAATAAAAACGTAAATATTCCATTTTGTTACCAATTTCACGTTCAAGTACACGGAAGGCTCTGAAATAAGTAAATTTTCTTTTGATTGATTCATTCCCAGAAAATGATGGAAGTTGATTTTCCCCTGAAAGGGGAGCAACGAAGATAAGGCAGAGTAAACATGAGAAAAAAATGAGAGGAAAAAGAATGTGACGTTGAAATTAGAGTGAGGAACGAGGGGAGTAATGGAGCGGGGTAGTGTAAACACATTTGCGGAGAGATTGAGCGAGGAGAATCCAGGAAGCAATCTGAATACAATATGAAACGAAAGCAAACTTTTTACGATGGAGATGAGGAAATGCCCATTCAATAGAACAACATCAGGAAAAAGTGAGTAGTTTGGGGAGATGAATCAGAGAAAGTCGTTACGGTGCGTCCTTCTACCGAGACGCACATCTTTCGGCAAAACATCACTTGAACACAAGGAACTGCAGTGGTATATTTGACTTATATTTTCTTTCCACTTTTTCATCGACCGATTCTACTGCAAAGCAGGTTTTTTACAAGTCTATTAGAAATATGAGCCTGCTGCCTGTAAAGCCCGTTTCACACCACTCAATTTTACTTGAACAAGAAACGTTGAACATGAAATATTGAATTTCAAACCGCGTCAAAGATGATTCTAGACAGCAGTTCAAGAATGCTTGATCAATAATAATTGAAAGGGCTTTCACACGACCAAAGACTTCAAAGACGAGGTTGAAGCGTTTGAGCTGGGTTAAAGGCAAGGCAGAAACGAAATAGCAACGTAATGCGACTTTTCCCAAATTTTCTGTCGTGTGTGGTCAAACATTTCTTTATTGTGTAATATAGATATTTAAAACCCATTTTAATGTTTCAGGATAGGTTTAGCAGTGGCTGTTTTAGGCGTTGATATTCAACTTCAGAGACAAATAAATCGTCGTAGGGTGAGGACGAGAAAGTGGATTCGCAGGAGGCAAAATGAATGATTGATGAGATTGCTGCACAATGAGGTAAGGACGGAAGGCCCGGAATATTTTAAAAACTACCTAAAAATGAGCGAAACAAATTTAATTGAGTTAATATATCCGAGGATCTCAAAAAAGATAGTGTGTTGGCGCTGCATATCAGCCAAGCACAAACTCGCAGTGAGGCTGAGATTTTTGGCGACCGGCGAATCCTTTACGAGTCTTCAATACACAACCAGTATTGCTAGCAACACCATTTCTTTGCTCGTTCCTGAAGTGTACACAGCAATTTATGAAACCCTTAAGGACAAATTCTTGACGGTGAATAAATGACTAATGTCTACCTTTAATATACCAATCTAACTTATGCGGCAATTTGATATTTTTATCCTCAAAAATCTTTAGCAGGTACATACATACGAATATTATTTGTTCTTGACTGGGTAGATGCAACTTCACGATAAAATTTAGTTTTTGCAGACACTTGGAAGTATTTAGCGATAGCAGCTTGCTTTATTGCTCATGATTTGCTCAGGTACCAACTTCTGCCAAATAATGGGAAGTCATAGCGAAAGGCACTGGAATTTTCCCCATTGCATTGGAGCCCTAGATGTAAAACATAAATTTTCGAGCTGCAAGAACTGACGGATCAACGTATTCTAAAAACAAGCATACTCATAGCATCATTTTTTAAGGCTTTGGTCGATTTCAGCATAAATTTCTGTAAAATATAAAACGCATGTATGTTGTATAGATGCATAAAACGGGAAACGAAGGATGTGGAATCATCATACGCCTATAGTCGCCGAGACATGGTTTGCCGACGAAAAAATGTCCGAAACTAGAGATCAGAAACTAGATAGAGAATTTTGTAGTTTTAATCATCAACTAGTGAAAGTATTTTATATCCCGAGTTAAAGAAATAATTATGAACTTAAAAAAAATAGCTAATAAAAACTTCCGTCACTGAGATTTGAACCGGAGATCTCCACGTTACCAGGGGAAGACGATACCCACTAAGCTACGATCGGCTATGCAGGATTGGGAGAACAAATATGATCTATTCCGTACATGGCCTTTAGCAGGCTTTCGTGCTTGTCGACGGATAGTTATGTTTTGTTTCAAAATATTATCTACATTCCTTCTGAGGATCTTATTTGTACGCAAAAACAATTATTATTTAAAGATATCCAGTGAAATCTCATATGTTGCGAGAAAACTAGTACAGATTTCGTAAATTATCATAAATTCTTCGACGGTGTTCATTTCTCGCCTGGAAATTCTGTGAGCGAAATTAGTCCATTAAGTTCTTATTGTTCCAATAGTTGACGTTTCCTAAATATTAAGCACGATATATATTATTAATAAAAATGCAGAGATCATTATTGTACGCCTAAATACTCTAATGTAAGTTCTTTCAAAGTACGACGTGAGAGATTGTCCTTGTTTTCTTTCCGTCACTAGAAACATTGTACCGTCAATTGAGACCATCATATACCCCGTATAGCTTACTTACATATTTCATAATTTAAAGCACAGTGGCACTTGCATGTTAAAAGGCGTATATGTTACATTGAATAATTATGTTATTATAACATAATAGCATAATATACGAGGTGCTTCCGCATGGAACTTACTCCATGTCGGCCATCTTACGCCCAGTGGTCTGAAATACAACCCCATTGGTGGATACGCTTCAAAGTCATTCAAGATTCAAGAAAAATTAGAACCGTTCAAGACGAGAGGAATTTGATGGCGACGAAGCCTTTCAAGAGCTTTCAAGACAACATGTCTGCCGTCATGACGTCATGTCCATTCGAGAAACCTTGATCAATGATTCTTGAATGGAATTTGACGCAGAATTTGATCTTGTGAAACGGGCTTAAGTACAGGGTAGTATTTAGGCGGGAGATTAATTCAAAGATTTTTTGTCTTGATTGCTTAAAGTTTTATGCCTTGGGCAATAAGGAGGATGCTAACGCGGATTTTGAAATTGAATTAACAAATTTCAAAGTGGTTATGAACTTGAATAATTCATTTTGATCTTCCATCAAAGATTAAATCCCTAATTGATACCTAAATATAGGGAACTATTTGATCTAATACGCTTTCACTGAGAGCGCATTTATTGACAAATTGAATATTTTAGGTTTTTTAGAAACAGAAGGATATCATTCCATATTTCCATTACATTTCACCAGTATCATAAAAGATGACCCTACAAAACTCATAACCCGTTCTTGAGTATTATTAAATACGCAAATTTAAATGATTTTAGAGGTAGTAATGAGGAAATGGCACCCATTAAAGCTTATACCTCAACCGAAATCAATTTGACCATTTGAAATCGAAAACGAATTCCTATCTTCCAGAGGGAAAAGACTCAAATGAATACGTATTAAAGTGAGGTTTAACTTGGCGTGCGTAGTGGCCTAAGGATAAGAAGAATTGTTTAAATACACCAATAAAACTCTTACTGAAGAAACGCATGAGAATTTAAAAGCTTTTGCTTGCTAGGGCTTGCTTTAAGCCTATAATACTTTTGAGTATCGATAAATTCTTTTCACAACAAAATCCAGGAAACATACTTAAGTAACTCAAATAGGTTTTCCATTGAAGATATTTGTACTTAACACTCTTATCTTTTGAGCAACTACCTATTTCCGTAGCTCATAGTATGAAATGACCTAACGGAATATTAGCAAAGTGGACCACTTTTCTGGGCTATTCTATTTCATACACTGGATAATATGTGAGGTTCCATCTCATTTCTCCAGAGTCCACTTTAAGAGCCTTCTAGTAATTCCAGCGGTTAAAAAACCGCCAGCATCATTGACCGTTTCATGTAGACTAATACGCTGGAAACAATCTTTGCTGTGAGGGAGCTCAGAAGCTTGAACTGTATCCAATATTTCGAGTAGCGTTTTGCTGAGCTCATCCGTCAGTTGTTGGACACATAAAATGAGGCAAAAATCTTTTCAAAACATGTTTTTACCTCTCCTTTCAAAAATAGGTATTTTTTAACCCCCAGATAATTTGCTCCGAATCTTTAATCCGGATCATAAATCCTAAAGTACTTATTTTATTCAAGAGTTTCAACATGGCCATCACGTTCCTTTCAATGGAATAAAAGAAGCACGAACGACGAGGAAACCATTGAAAATGCCTCAAATCTCTCGTTACCCCACAGAAATGCTACTCGCGCTATGGACGTGGTCATTTAGTGGTTGTGTGTCCTAGCGCCTATGATTTGCGATTGAACTTTTTCCGCTATAACGACTGAACATGCTACAAAAGAGGCCTCGGTTGCTGGCAATACGAAGCTGAAGAGATTTGCTTCCCAAACGAAACCCTTCCTTGACCCCACCCCATTCTGTCGTCTAGCGTCGAGAGGTAAAATTGCCGAGGCTGGAGCCACCACGTCTGCCGCTCAACTCGCTCCTCGTACTCCACCCCTTCCCTTTTCTCCAACTGCTTTCTCACTCAGTCAGTACAAACACCAATGTCCATTCCTCTCTCCATCTCTCCCAACATATGGACACAAGCGGTTTCTGGGAAATTTTTCCAGGTTACCAAAGGATATTAACAACCATGAGTTTCCATGTTTCGGATTTTTGCCCTATACCATCAAAGCATCCAAATGAACTGGGAATTTCGGTTCAATTTGGAGACAATGATGACCGTCTCTTCTCAATCAAGACTATTTAATGATAAATTCACATATGTATCGTTTTATTTATTAAGGAATTTATTTTCTTTTATCGACCCCGAATATTTCTCCCGTCCATTTATGATTTCTAAAAAGATATGAAAACTCTGATACGATAATAAAAGAGCAAAATGTTGAGTTGTTTAAAGAGCAGAATATCTAAACTCCAAATCGCTTCCATCCATTTTGGTATTTAGATAATGAATTAACCAATCGAAAATGAGTAGGTACACCATAAAAAAATTAATGGCTAACTTCATTGATCGATAATAAAATATATTGGTTTTCCTAAGTTTTCATTGCTTTTTTTAACATCGCGAGAGTATTATGTAGTTTAACGAATTTTCATTTATTCCTGTTGTGGATGGCAGTCATGGCATTGACACTATCATGGCTGACCTTAATAGGTGTTAGGATGATTTATACAAAATTTAATGAACTGAGTTTTCAAAAATGTGTTCAAATAAAATTAGCTAAAATAAAGACGAGTAAATTTCAATATATTTACAACAGGGATTATGAAGGATTTTCACTCGAAAATCTTAATCAAGGGAAAGTTGGAAAACTTCTAAAGGCATTTCTATGATTCACTCGTAATATCCAATTGATTCCAATTTACAGATACGTTAAGTATAAGAATTTATCAATGTATATAACAAATTATGCACTCCCTTTGTTCACATTGTCTCTGTAGTTGCTGGCCTAAAATACCAAATTTGGTGCTCAGCAGTGACACGGCAGTAACACTGAAAACTGACTTTTTTCAATAAATTGGTCATTTAAGTGTAGATGCAAATTACAAAATCTCTCTAGCTTTGAGGAAAAGTAGCCAATCAAATGTGCATCCGTGAAGTTATTTCGTGTGTTGGCTATCGCAAATTCAATTTTTAATTTTTGATAGCAGGTGTTTACATTAATGTGATAACATTGTGATAACATTAATCCTACAATATATTTTCAATGTGGTGATTAAGCTTCTCATACACATGCATATTTCAGCGATTAAAATATTTCGGATATTTTCTTGCGTAAGCTCTTGGTTAAAGCTATCGTTGCATAATTCACCACGGAGCTCGACACATTTAGGAACACAAGGATTTCATCACAGGAACACATCCATTGTGTTCGTTGAAAATATGGATTAGCCTCAGAGATAAAGATATCGGACAGCAGGGCATCTTTTTCCTACCTTCACTAGAGAGATTTTGGAGCTCTTTCTTCTGCCTTCGCTAGGATGGTAGTGGGCTGTTAGGAATGAAGAAAGAGCACACTGAATTTTTCCAAATGAGAATTTAAAAAAATGAACCTATTAAGACTGTTCTCTAGTCTGAGTTACTTGGTAATATTCACTTTCTTGATAAACAATACGCGGGTCTAAGAAATAAGGAGATAGAAGGACTTTATAATTTAAACATTACGGTAGTACGAATTTCAGTAATCGTAACTCACATTCACTAACACTTCCTCATTTTCTCACGTTCGCTTTCCTAATTAAAAGAATCGTCATGATTAAAGATCATACCACTAAATCATTCCCTAATAGTTCCTATGACAAGGGCTCATACTCTATTCCTGAAGTGGTAATACTTAGCTGTATTCACCTTCAATTTTGTACGAGTAAGGTTCTGCCAAAAAAACACCTCAGAGCAGAAATAGAGTTAACCCCTCAAAGGAAAGACCCCTCTTAAGCCGAAAGGAGAAAAACATATAAGTTTCATCATATGGCACAGCGTAGGTAGGTCCAATACTTAATTAGGACCTCTTCAAAAATTAAGATGGCGTACAAAAAAGTTCTTGGGGGAGTGAGCGAGAGGGTAAAGAGAAGCGAAGGAGCGCCGTTCCGTAAAGAGGGGCTCTCCCTCTCTTCTGAGACTCGACCTTTCACCCTCTGACCTCCCAAAACCCTTTACGCCCGCAAATGAAGTCGGCATGCGCCGCACCCTCACCCAGAGAATTTAACTTTCACCCAAGGACACCCTATTCTCAGCGGTGACTCCTAATTCTCCTCCACACTCGCTAACCACCGCTGTCCACCTTGCTCCTGGGCATAAGAAGAGATTAGCGCTCCACGATGTAGAACCGACTGTGATACATGATTCACCGGAGATATCGCAATGCGATATTAACCGTCCGGATTACGCGGCATATAGACTGCAATGTAATTTGAATGAACACGATGTAATGCGACGCGATATCTTCGTCAGGGGACAACTGACATCTAGATTCATTTGCGCCATTAAAGACGCGTAGGTCGATTGAAATGGGATGGATGAAATAAGATATGAGTGGAAAAGTAGTGTGAAGAAAGCCGGTTTTGGCATTTACAACCAGTCTTAACGAAAGGCGACAAGCGGCCTACAGTTAAATTTCCCAGCTGTCAGACGGAGTAGCATAATTGAAATACTCTCCCAATGAGCCCAGGTAGAGACATTTTTAAAATGTTCGCGCCACTACTGGGGTTCGAACCCCTGCCCACAGGATGGGAAATAGTACAATACAATGTGATGTATGCGAATCAATATGCTCGACGGATTAGGATTCCTCATCCGTTTGCGATGCTAAATTTACATCGAAATGCGATATCGGGATTTACAGATTTCACATAGTCCTTGGAAAGACGTGGGGACAAAGGAAAATGGAGAATAAAAGTGTTTTATGCGGTTTTTCGATGGTTTCCCGGCGGCTGGAGTCAACCGAGTAGTGGTGAGAGCAGCGTAAGACTATAATGCTATAAGCAGGGCGCGTGTGAAGAAAGCGGAAGTCCTCGTATCCCTTCAAATAGGACCCCAGGGGGGTGGCTGGCAGGAGGGTTGAATTGAAGGCAGGTGTTCTTTTTCCGCATGCTCGAGACAAGAGAAGGTTCGCGTTGTATTGAGAGACGAGGAAAGGAGAAGGAGCGACCGTGCTGGACACTACGGCAAATGGGTCTCTCAGCTCTCTTTTCCGGAAGAAAATGACGACGTGGGGGTTGGGAATGGAGAACGAGAAGGGGAGGCATGGGATTTACGGCGGATCCTTGCCCCATCCCCATCCATATTCCCGGCCTTATCTTCCACCGCGGGGAAAATAAAGGCTCTCCTCTACTCCTCTCTCGCGGAATATATACATATTTTGGTATATACCTCCAGATGTAAATGTGCACCAGCTGTGTGTTCAAGCACGGACTGCCAACTCCCACCATGCTGGCCGTACTCTTTGACAAAGGTTTTTGCGAGTTGGAGGGGGATGAGTTACAGAAGGCCTTCAAGGCGCCAGAGGCGGAGGTGCAAGGTCAGAGGAAGACTTCATCTTCCGACCTGATTTGGAGAGAGGGGTAGAGTAGAAAAGGTTGTGGGTTGTGCAGATGCATGGTGAGAGAATTTTGTGGTCACTCACAACTCTTCCGACACTGTGCTCTTTTCCGTACGCCTGCATCGTTTACCAACTGGTGACATGCAATAAAATGGAAAGAAAGGGGCAAAAATTAAAGCATATGCTGTATTTCCTTTTATACCGGTGCCCACGCTGCTGGATTGCAGATGAGAAATGACTGAAGTGAGGAAGAAAGAAGTGATGATAGTATTGCAAAATAAAAACATATCCTGTTAAATAGTATGCTTACGCATAAATCTGCTTTTTTAAATCCTTGGCATTATGAATAGATCCCTGCAAAACGGCTTCCGTACTCGGTTATAATCGGTCGGCTGGTTGACCACCTCAGCTACGTGACCACCTCAGCTACGTTTTTGACGGAGAAACAGGAGGGGAGCCCGCACCCTGGCGGAGTATTCGGAAATCTGAGCCTGAGTCTTCCGAGAATCTATACTCGATGTCTCCGAGTGAATTCATATTAGGCCGGCCGCCGCTAGCAATCGCTCTCCTCGCCTTCGCAATCGGGAAGTCGCTCGTAGTATTAGATTCTGACTCAGCTCACTCCGGTGACTTATGCTGGCATTGGTACTTCGGCATGTGGACAATATGCAAAAAAAAGAGGTTATTGATGAAGTTGCGGACGGAAGATGTGTGCTACAATCAAAAGCAGTGTGAAGTAGTAGCCAAGTTGCCAAGACGCATGATTTTTAAAACTGCCTAACTTAACAAGCAATATTTTCATAAATTTACAAAACTCCTTCCAGACTATAGTCACACTATCAGAGGACTCAGCAGAGACTTTTACGGCTACGTCAGGGAGATTCTGAATATATATATATATATATATATATATATATATATATATATATATATATATATATATATATATATATATATCGGAATGTATATGTTTTCCCAGCGAAGGGGTTCAGTACGATATCACCAAAATATTTACCCTTTTTCGATTTCCCTCAATTGCGACAATTGTATTTCTCCCACAGGCAGATGAATCGATGGTATCCAAAAAATGTTTGAGCCTACTGCTCAGTTAGGAATTATTTCTTACAGGACGAAATCTTATTCCAAATCGGTGAACTGTGGAATATTTAGAGACAATGAATTTTTTGGTGGATGAATGCGAAGGACGATATAATTTTAAAATGATGAACTCGATATATTACGCCATATGTAGTGTATATTTTGTCACGCAGGAGGTCACATGATGGACACCAAACTACGAATCCGAGCCACTGCGCTCCGGTTAGCCATGGCAGAAATTCAAGCTTCCGTCGAGTGTGTATATACTCGTCGGTTGTTCGTCGACTCGGGGCGAGTGATCGGCCGAGAGTAAATCCAGACTCTACACTCGAGTGTGTCTGCATTCGATTCAGTCGAGTGCAACGGAGTGAGCGTAGGCGAGCATGGAGGCCGTTTTGCAGGACTCTAATTATGAATCATGCTTTTCCCATTGGTTTGCTCAAGATCTCAGGCTATTAGACCACTCAAAACAAAAATTTCTGATTGTTATATTCTCGTACGTTTGGTTTAGTGTGCAGTTTTCCCTTATTACTACTCAGCACAAAAAATCACTCAAAATATTTATTTATATGCTCCTCGTATAATTAGTTAGAATTGTATTTGATTATGTACCTACCAAAAGCAAATAAAGCCAAAGTTGGCCTACCTACCTACTAATGTATTCACTTTTTTGCCTGATATTATTTCCTTTCCTTGCGTTTACGCAACATTATTGAATCGTAATTCTTAGAACAAACATTTACTTCGGGATAATTTTTTCTTCGGCTTACTGACTTTTTCAAATATCTGTAGTTCTTATTATGTTTTATTTACGACAAAATGTTCATTAAAATAATTATTTTTTTTAATTCGAAATTTGCCTTTTTCAAAGCATTGCTGAACTACAAATTGTGAATGGTTTTTCACTAAGATTACTTGATGAATCTTACTATAGGTAATGTTTTCTGTTAGTTCTAAGTTTCGTTATTCATCAAGATTATTTTTGAAATGAAATTTCATCGTTAATGGTATAAAGCTGGTTGTTGTAAATAATATTGAGTTTACGCACTTGAGAGATCTTGAGCAAACCAATGGGAAAAGCATGATTCATAATTAGAGTCCTGCAAAACGGCCTCCATGCTCGCCTACGCTCACTCCGTTGCACTCGACTGAATCGATGGGAATTCTCTGGTAAACCACGGGGCTTTTCTCTAAGCAGAAAGCAGCTCGTCAATATGGCTTTTAAAATGGACAATGTAGTCTTCTGGTGGAAGTTTAGCTGCATTTTTGGTACTCACAGGTTGTGAGTAAACAAAGAAATGGGTGAATGACATTTGGAATTCCATGATGGTCATCTGTACGAATTTTAGATTCAACACTATATTACTTAGTAGAGTCAAACTGTTGCGCGCCCATTTGGAACCGGGACAGGGCAGGGTCATTCCCATGTCGTTGAGTGGAAGTATTACTTAGTAGACATTGAGTTCAGCTTTCGATGTATTCAATTTTAGAGACGATAGAATGAGAGGTTGAGAAACGTATTAGTTGAAGCAGGGTTATGACAGAAGGTGGAGTGTTCCTCTAGTCGCTCCTTGGAGTTTGCTCAGTGCAATCGTAAGTGCTTGCCATTCTTTCTTCTAGCGCTTAGGTGGTGAAAGGCTATGAATCTAGCTTTAATTGGGTATATATCAGTTAAATAGTCCTCTGAAATGCCTCTTTATCTCTGTTCCAGTAATTATATTAATAATACTGCAGTATTTTTTGCAAAACTTTACGCCTTATTTCTACACCTCAGAAGTATACTTTGGAAGAAGCGTCAAGAAGGTAACTGAGGAATATTATTTAACCGGAGAGGTCGTGTATAATTTTTTTAAACTTGGGAACTGAAATGAAGATTACTTCTTCTCAGTATTTCAGATATGGATGATTTCAGGAGGTACACCACGGCCGATGAAATACTAGACGCACTGGAAGAATTTAGCGAGGGAAGTGACGAAGTCGATGCGGTGGTACTCCCCCCTGAAGTTAGTGAACTCACCGACGAAGAAAATGTCGACGATGGGGAGATAGTCATAAATGACGGCGGTATTTCCCTGCCTTCGGACATTTCTGGGATTTTTGAAATACATTCAAACGCGTTACAAGGCAAGTCACAGTTTACTCCAGTAGAATCTAAAGAACAATCATTCAGTAAACGCGCACGCCCAGGGAAAAGATGCAGAAAGCAAACGGGTTCACCTAAATGGGAAAAAATAGAGTCTACTTCCGTTCGAGCCCCAAATTTCTGTGAGAAAAAGTCAATAGAAACACTCTTTACTCTGTATGGAGGCCATTCACCAATTGAAATCTTTCACCTATTTCTCAGTGAAGAATTACTTGAATTAATTTTGAACTATTCAAATAAGTACGCTAAGGACAAAAATAAACATATGTTTACTCTGAGTATGGCATATTAAAAAAAATCATTGGGATCCTAATACTGTCGGGGTACCATACATTACCGCGCACTAAGTTGTACTGGACTAGCCAAGAGGATATGTCTGTCCCAATTGTGAGGCAATGTATGACACGGAATAGATTTGATGAAATTAAAAAATATCTTCACCTCTCAGATAATTCTCAACTAGACAAAAGTGATAAATTTTCGAAAGTCAGGCCTTTCCTCAATGGACTAAACCAAAATTACATTCAGTTTGGAATTTTTTCTAACAAATTGACCATTGATGAGCAAATGGTTCCATATTTCGGGCGGCACTCAGCTAAAATGTTCATCCGTGGGAAACCAATTAGATTTGGTTATAAATTGGGGTATCTAGCCTCATATACAGGCTATCTCTATCAGTTTTTGCCATATGGAGGGGCCGAACCAGGAAAGAATAGTTCTTTACCGCTAGGAGAAAGGGTTGTTCTAAATTTGTTGAATTTTTGTAAGTCTCCAAAAAATCATGCTATGTATTTTGATAATTTCCTCACCAGTTACAGTCTATTAGCAACTCTAAGTGATAATGGCTATTTTGCAACGGGAACAGTAAGAGAAAATCGAACGGGAAACTGCACACTCATGTCTTCGAGGGATTTGGCAAAAAAACCTAAAGGGGATTTTGACTATTCGTTTGACAAGTCAAAAATATTCTCTTAGTTCGATGGCATGATAATTCTGTAGTCACCGTTGCTTCAAACTACGGGAATATTGAACCCATAGTAAGGACGAAAAGGTACAACCGGAGGCTGAAAAAAAGCGAACTGATTCCGCAACCAAATGTTATCAACGATTACAATCAGGGAATGGGAGAGGTAGATTTACACGATAATTCTGTTGCATGTTACCGTATCCAGATTAGGGGCAAAAAATGGTGGTGGCCTCTATTCATAAATGGGCTCGATAGTGCAATGGTGAATGCGTGGCGATTTTACACCATGGTCACGGGTGAAGCAATTCCTCAGTTAGACTTCCGGTCTGATATCGCAAGAATTTTACTGAGGCAAGAAGTAGTTTCCAATACAAAGGCTGATGACATATGGCATAAAAATCGTTGCGCACATGCGGAACGCCCTAGGAAAAATGACATTCCCCAGGATGTGCGTCACGACAGAATAGGGCATTTCATCCAAAGGAATACTAATAACTCCCGGCGCAGAAGTCAAATGTGCAAATCACAGACAATTTATGTGTGTTTAAAGTGCAATGTTTACCTTCACGCAGAATGTTTTCACACATTTCATCAGAAGTGACGATGAAAAATAAAAGATGCAACCTAAGTTTTTAAAAGTTGTTTTTATTTTTATTTACCGGAGTTTTCCCAGCGTTGCGTAAACGCAACATTATGCAAATCATATATTATAATGAATAAAATATTTTTTTCTGAAAATTAGTCTTAATTGGGCCAAAATAAACCGGAAAATACGAAAAAACCGAAGTTAAAAGCCCCACATACAGTCTGGGGAATAATGGGTTAAGCACAGTTTTAATTGACATTAATGTAGCAATGAGTATTTAACATCCAAGCTTTAAGGCCGGAATATATCATATAATATTAAAAATATATTGAATTAAATATTTTCGGCCATTATTACTTTTAACAAAAAGTATCAATAACGCATACTTAGGCAAATTAATTTTTAAATATTTGTAATTTTGTAATTTTATCTCTAATCACAGCTAGATTTTTATCTCAATATATTTAACTAAGAAATATATATTTCTGTAAGCTTGCAGATAGCTGGTATTTACTCAACCTTTTGCATCATTATCAGTCAAACTAGACGCATTAAGCTTAATTACGTAAATATTTAATGCAATGATAAACCTGTCTTTAATATGCATTTATTAGTGGCCCATTCTGCTTCACGTAACTAGCGGCGCTTTTCTTACTCATAGTCTCTTGAATCTCGGAAACTGTGGACGAAATTGACTGATGTGGAAGACATCACGGAAAACTAGTAATCAATATCACACCGCAAATGTATGCACGAAAATAATCACTCTTTTTATTACTTTTACCATTAAATTGGAAACAATCTGACTGATAAATAAGTGTCATATCTACATTTTAATGCTGAGAATGATGCTCCAATCTTTTTATTATTTTTTTGTAGAACAATCAGCTCTCACCCCGTGAACTGCAGCAATTGATGCCAATAGCTCCTGCCACAGACTCTCCCTTTTCGTTGTCCAATTTAAATTGCCTCTTGATTTTCATCTCTTTCAATGCCACCGTCTAGCTTGGTGTGAAAAAGGTGAGACATACCGCTGCATTAGATGTCACCATGTATATATTACTAATCTGGAGCCAAAATGTAAGTAATGTAAGGTGGTGCGTGAACAGGCCTTGAAATGAGCATTAAGCAGCACTCAATCATTTATCAAATGTACTCTAAATCTGTTGACTATTTCTAATACGCTTTTCTTGTGAGTAGCGTTTCGAGCCGATTTAGAAAAATGAGTCACTGCATTATGAGAGGTAAGAAGAGTGCTGCGTCATGGATAAGTACTTAATTCATATCCCGGGGTAACGGACTTGAATCATGGCAGTGGAGGATATGTTTTGGAGAAATCCTAATCCCTACTTTGGCTTCAAGAAGAGAAAACTCGTATGTAGTACTTCGTCCGTCGGATTGGACATTTCAACTTTGGACCCCTTGTTACCTCCAGTTAACGGAAGGGTAATGCCCTTGCCAGATTTTCCTCCATCTTAATATGCTCCCAAGGTATTCCTTCCCTTACCAGGCTACCCGCCAGCCCTCAATGGTACAAATAATCTATGTTGTCGGTAGCCTTCCCGAACGACCGATCAACAAAACAGGTAGATAAGACGGGCTTGAGGTAAGTGGAAAAGGTCACTTTTTTGCCTTGATAGAAAGAGGAAGGTATCCTATGGCTAGACCTGCCGTTGGCGTAATTCCCAAAGCTCCAAGGGAAAGTGACGGATGTAGGCCCGGCCGGCCGTGTTTGCTGAGAGAGTGGAACCGGAGGGTAGCAAAGAGATGCGATGGTGAAAGGGCAGTAAAAGGACAAACAAGTGGAGGGAAAAATGAGGAAGTGCTGAAGCAAGGAATGCTGATGTGCAAGTGAGCCAACGATCCGGGAGAGCTACCAAAGAAGATAGAATGCTCCTCAGAAGGAAATACATCAAGGGCCAGTGGGGCTAAGGAAAACAGAATCGGAAGTGAACATTGGAGGAGTTATACATAGAGGACGCTGTATTTCTAAGGGCATTCGCCCAGTGTTTGTACCCAGTATTACAGAGAGGATTCTAGAACTGTGCCTACGCATAGATTTGCGAGGGTGCACAAATGTATGCAAATGTAAGAGGAGCGCAAGGGTCGTCCTAATGCTAAGAAAACAGAAGTTGAAACGTATAATCACACACTGAAATACCCACAACGTCACTATAGTGCACGCTTAGAGAACGGAATTAAACTTGGCTAACCACCTGCTGTAGTTTATGTGTTTTCGGAGTAACTTTCCAAGTTCCTAGGACGTATTCTGTGGATAAGGAAGTCCCTATCACCTTTCCAAGGGGTCATGTGCATCAGTAAATGGTATGAGACCATTTTTTTATGATTACAGGCCGAAGTTGTAAAGCATTTGAGTGGAACCTTATACGTATTCAGCCTTGACTGGCTTCGCAGTGTTCATCAAACTAGTTTCCCACGGAGACGGCATGGGTACCCTGAAAGATTGTGGGCATCTATATTTTAAACCTCAAAATAAAATTGGTCGGATAAGACGGAAACTCGGCGATAAAGCTGCAGTGAAAACCCTAGACACTGGAAAATTCAATGCATTCAGATGATAACAGGAGAAAACTTAAGTATTTAATGTGAACATTCTACGTAAAAACTAAAATATATTTTTGTATCTAAAGCCTTATTTTATATAGATTGTGATAAATATATGTGTTAGAACCCTTCCGCGCATGTCCACGCGTGATTTCTCATTAGTAGCATACTAAGTCATGGCATATTTCACATTGCTTGACTAGTGCGGGAGCCTACTTAGTTCAAGTGAAATTACTAGCATTGAGCAGAAATATAAAGTCTCATTTTTCAGCTTTCATTGATTTCATCACAACCCTTCTCCTTCCGGTTAGTTTAGTTTTCATCTTTTAAGTTAATTTAAGTGATGGAGGTTGTGAATCTCTCGAAAAATACAAGAAATTTCTTTATCTCAAATTATATTTCATTCTCTCAAAGAAAAAGCTGGAGTTAATTGAAATTAATTTTAACTTGACTCAGCATTAAACGATTCAAATTCTAACAAATTAATTATTTTTAATAATTTCATTAAATTTAAAGAAAAACACAATTACATACTCAAGCCAAAAAGTTGAAAGTGACTGAAAAGAATTAACAATTTAGAGATTTTCCTCAAACTGTCACCTGCACCAAAGCCACAGCTTACTTGCATTTAGGGTCAAAAAATATTCTCACGGAAATATAATTATATTTTGCGAACAAATTTTTGTGTCTCAACCCAGGGCGGAAAAATATCAGCTGCCACTGAAATAATGAAGGAAATATTTTGGATCTATCCACTCTATGAATATAAAATACATAACTACCGAACCTCTGCCAAGAAAAAATATTTTAGTCCACCCCGAAAGTTAAGGCATTCTACTTTAACAGCCTCCGATGCACATGATTGCTAACCCACGTATTGACAAGACACGGAAAACGAACGTATGTGGACTGAGAAAAAGCCTCACACTCCATGAAATACGTTAAACGATTGCATAATCTCCCTCCCAGTAAGAGACCTACTTATAGATAATACCCTGAAAGCCACCTAAAGGGTGTGTAGCGTGGGTAAAAATGTATACACCCGTTTATAAACTTTTTATGACAATCGGTCGCATGATACCCTAATTTTTACCCTCGGAATATTGGAGGCAAGTTTAAACCCTAAATTACTACCTGATCACTATAAATTTCCTTTGCAGGGGATGAAGAGGTAAAATGTAATAGGGCTTGACATGCGCTGACCAAATTGACAGAAAATGGTGTTCATGACGCCAAGGCTACTGGGAAAATTCTGTACCGTCATCCGAGCACTGGAAAAACTTACTCGTAAATGATTAATTAATTACTAAGCGGGATTATTACACTCGACCAATGAGTTTCCCTTCAATTACCAGGCTATACGTTGATCCCTTGTGATGAGACAAACCGTCACGGGGAATCGTTGCAAGTGCCGTAATCCATAAACCATTGCCCTTTCAAAGTAAGAGCGTGTTTTCAAGTGCACTCAGTTCAGAAAGCTTGAAAATCTAATAGGGTACTATACTTCCAAAAGCTATCTATTTTCCAGTATCAGTTTCTTAAAAAAACTCTTCGTATAAAAAGAGGTAATAGATGTCAATAAATAAAATACAAATTACACTTAAAGAAAAGCATTATAATAAGGTTTAATATATATTTATAAAAAAAGTAGTTATTTACATACTCGACTTCAACAGTGCCATTCCCACTTACAAAAGCATTCAGTTCCGTCGTTCATGATAAAAAAATAAGCCCCTAAGAGAAAAATGTTAGATTCATTGATACTTAGTGTAGTATAATTTCTGATTTTTTTCCCTCGCTTATTTCCAGACTAGATTCTCAGTTAGGCTTTTTTCCAACAGTATTGTGACGTTGCATCGTCTCCCTACACCATTCCACTTTATCTGTCGCCCTTTTCGCGTTTCCCCTAAAACCCCTCTCCCTAATTTCCTCCCGAAGTGACTGAGGGGAATTAACCTTGCGGAGAATTCCGCCACCGTCGACCCCCACGATCATTGGCAATCACTTCACGCCTCGCTTTCACTTGCAGCGAAACGCGCCTCACTCCATTCCAACCCGAGGTTCTTGTCCCCCCACTCAGCCTCCCGACTCCTTTGAGTGCGGCAGGGCACCCGTGGAACGCTTTCCGAGTACGTCCCCCCAGATTCCCTTTTCTGTCACTCTTCTCAATTTGTCCATCCTCCTCTACACCCAACAGACGTCTCTTCCTCTTTTTACATCCGCTCCGACCCTTGTAAATTCGGTCAAAAATTTTGCGCCAGCGTTTGGTAGACCACCTGACAAAAAATCCTTACATAAAACAATGAAGATTTGCGATTCGGCAAATTTTCACTAGAATAATATTTAAGTTTACGAATAGTTTCTTATACTGGCGTCATTTTTGAAGAAGAGAATCAGAACTCGACCTTGGATTCAACATAAATAATCAGAGAACTACGGTCAATTTCATCCTATAGGCCTCGATACTATATCAATTACTCCTTAGGGTAGCACTTATTTTTTGAAGTTGAGTAAACTAATGGTTTCCACCCCTAAAAGTATTCGATGTGGAATATTAATTCACGCGTTAAAATTCTGTTAATTTTAGCTAGTGGCAAGCGAATACCGATCCTCTCCAACTCGACTCCCGACCGGCGTTATCGCGGGATCCCTCGCATATGCCATGCGTTCTCGACTGCAAATCGCAATGGCATGGGTGAGAGCGGCGGCGCGAGGCTCACTGAGAGCTGCACGAGAGAGCAACGCGACGGGAGAGCAACGCGATCACGTCACTTCACCCGACCCGATTCAGGTGAACGTAATGGAGCTTCCAAAAATTAATTCCTCTGTAAATCTTTTGGGTTTTATTTGTATATTTTTTGCTTTATAAGATACTTTCATTTACTTTTCAGCAGATTCTCTTCCTTTGTGATCGGTAAAGCGAGTCTGCAGTGAACATGTTTGAGGTTTGGAAAATATAATTGAAGGTAAAACTGTGCTTTTGGTGCAATTACTTTGGTTCATTTACTTTACAGCAGATTATTTTCCATTGTGATCGGTAAAGCGAGTCTGCGTTGAACATGTTTGAGGTTTGGAAAATATAATTGAAGGTTAAACTGTGCTTTTGGTTCACGTATACTAGGTGTTCCAGAAAAAATAAACGATAAACTGCCCAAATTAATAGCTCTCCACTCATCAAATTGTGTTTATTTACCGTGTCAACTTGATGTTTTCCCACTTTTGCTAATTATGATTGCCATAACTACGGCATAACTACCGCTACAGCAGCCCTCGGGCAGTAGTAGCGGCAGTAGCATCCACTGTAGAGAACGTTGTTAAATGTAGTGAGCCATGGATCGCTGCGCGGTACTGCCCGTTGATTACGAAATGTATGCAGTACTAGCAGTGAATTTTGGAAGGCGCCCCAAGTAAGAGACTAACCGATCCACTCTTCACAAGCACAGTCTACGCTCATAAATGTCATCTCTAGCCCGAATTGGGTCTCTCGCATTTCGGGGTATTACGATGCGCGAGCGTCATAGGTGATACGCCTCGGGAGAAGAAACCCTTTCTTCCCAAGGGATGATAATGCCCAGGCCGTGATGGGAACGAGCAGGAGTGAAACGTCCTTCTAACACCTCTAATTTTAAGTATCGGAAACCCGTTGCTCCAAGGGTCAAGTACTTTGAAACTAAATATTCGTGATTTTTGGCCGAAAGAGCGCTCTTCCTGTACAAGAGGCAATATTAAAGACCTCTAGGACAGACATTTAGTGAATTTTTACGTATCATTTTTAAAAAATATATTGTCCAGCGCATTTTGAACCGCCCCTCAGCATTCCATGCAGCACCACTGCACCACTGACGTTAAGACTGCACCATTCACTTCCCCTCCGGGACTCCACCCCTCTTTGCACAGTGTCGCACAGCGTCGTGCGCGAGAGTTTGAACATTGAGGTTTGCTTCTTTTTAGTGAATTGGACATCCGAAAAATTTAAATTTCTTTCCTAACTGATTAGTGACCATGATTAGTGTTAAAAAGATGTATTAATAAGAACGGACATTTGGATATTTGACATTTTTATTTGATTAAATTTATGGTTGATCACCTTATGATTAGATGGAATTATAAATGTTGCAGTTCCAGTAATAAAGCATAACTTTTTTTTCAAGAACCCCCAGGTCCACACTTCTACGACCCATACGACGAAGTACCTACTGCACTTAGAGCACTCTCAGTACTGCGCCTGTCTCGTACAGGGATCAGGACTTCTCAAAACGTGACTCCTTCGTACAACGAGAAAGTACTCCCCGCCCCCCCAAAACACATGAGCTGAAATAATGACCATCACGTCGTTTCCATTATTGGCTCTCTCTTCCTTGTTTATTTTTTCTTTTGTATATTTTTTGTATATTCTTCCTTTTTTTGCTTCATTTCAAAACATTGGAGATTTGACCCAACTGACCAGGAAAATGATTCAACTGCTCTAATTTAATTGTTCCCAAATAAAATGGCTGCTGCACAGCCATTTTATAAATAAATTTTAATTATAATAAAAATTTTATTTAAAAAATATTAATATAATTAAAAATTAATATACTGAGACATTTACGAAATTTGAAAGTAAAAATTGAATTTTACTCATTATGGAGAGGATAAAGAGTAATTAGGTCACACCCGGAACTCTACCATGTCACACCCGGAACCTATTCAAAATTTTATAACTAGAATACTAATGCTTTTGGATAATTCTCCATTAGTTAAAACTAAAGAACAATATCTCTAACCTTTCTAATATTTATTTCAATATTTAATGTTTAAGAAATTCACAGAGTTTACAAGTTAAAAAAATCTATATTATTAAATGTCATTTGTGTGAGTCACTCCCGGAACCACAGTTTTTTTTTCCAATTACAACAATGATAGTTTATTTTTTTAATTGCATATTAAGTTGTAAAATTACCTTCTCTTATTGCTAACTAAAGGTGTACTCCAGTATATTTTAGTTTAAGTATTTGTTGTGAAAATTTTAAATTAAACGCTCTCAAGTCACACCCGGAACCAATGGAATGGCTGTGCAGCAATAAGAGGCACTTTTACATCATGGCGGTTTTATCTCCATGAGAGATTAATTGAAGTAAATAAAACGAAATACAACTCTTGGTGGTTTTGGACTTACGGTTGCAAAATAGCTATCCGTATGGCTCACTTTTTTAGCACCGAGCATGACGGAATTTTCAGCCAATTTTATTAAATAATATATCCCAGGGGTTAAATGGTAAAAGTCAAACTTTTAAAACATTTAAAAGTTTGAAAGTTATTTTTATCTCCTTAATTGGAATTGGTTTGGTCACAAAAATTGATTTTAATTCGAATATAATTCATAATTTTTCCTTATTTTACTTTCATTTACACATATGCATGTGTTACATACGTGATTATTTAAATGCTTTCAAAATATTGTTACGCCATTAATTATAAGGAACAACATTTGAGGCTGTTATTTAGGCATCTAAATTATTTTCTATAATAATCCAAAGAATGCAAATGTTTCTATTTTTATGAATAAGACATTGTTGGTCAGATTATAGCTATTTTTTACACGTTAAACATTATCCATCACCTTTTTCTTGACCATGTATAGTTGGGAGATGACTTGGAATCGTAGTGCCCCATTTAATATCGCATCCGATCAAATGGCAGTGCTAATTGAAAGACGGATCACATCCCCTTTCAGGATAATTTTATCTTCGAAGGGTTCACTAAACGACTCTCAGGACGCATAACCTGCCTTCCCCAAAATTCCTCTCAAACCCCCACTTCATATGACCCCACCGCGCTAAATTCATAGACACTCTGCCCTTACATCCTCCGCTACGCCCAACGAGCCCTTGCAGTTACAAGAGGAGAGATAGGTGTGCCAGCAGGTGAATTGCTAGGTGTGAGAAATGTCAATGTTTTGGGGAGAGCACGGCGAATGTATGTGAACTGGCGATGGGTTTTGCTGATGCTTGATCGATGCTCCGCGGTTAGAATGCCGACGATGCGCGGGGCAAAAGATGTGCCAGGGATGGAGGGGATTGATTGAAAGAATCGAAAATGGAAAGGACTAGGAATAGGCGGAGTGTATGATACGAGATGTTTAACTAGAATTTAATTGAACGAAAGGCGTTCAACGTTGTGTTCAATTCTGAATGGAGTAACGTTTGACGCTTTGGCGAAATGCTTTTGAAGAGTTTTTATTATTTACATCGTATTTTTTTACATTAAGTTAGTTGCTATTTTTTGAAATTCTGAAATGTCTTTTTGGTTGTGAAGGGTTGTTTATGGGTGAGAATTGGAGGATTGTTGAGGACTTTGAGGAAGGACTGAGCATTAGCTGTGGACTCCTGTTGCATTTTCAAGATATAAATAAATTGGAGAATTATTTAAAAGCAGTGGCCGCATCAATATCGCCGTCACGTCGGAGTGATATGTTGCCACGACCTCGAACGAATCGAAAAGGACACTAGAGATTAAGAAAGAGGTATTGCTGCTAGTTAGACGGGTGGCTAGACTGGACCGGCATATTTACTCCATCCAGGTCGTTTGTCCTTTGGAGGAAGTCCGTAACTCAGAAATTATAGCAAAAATAAACAGGATATAAACTACCCTACGAAAGGTTCTCATCGATAATATTTGGAGAAAATAAAGGTTCCTAGAGAAATTGCACCAAAAATTTAACGCATACACAGAACTTCCTTGGAAAATAAGAACTTTGAAAGTTGGTTATTCGTTATTGATGAACTTTTGGAATATGAACTTCATTATTCCTAGAGCTTCGACAATAACTCAGTTTTTTCAATTATACTGTTATGGATTAGTCAGCAAAGATACTGTGAACGGTTTGATATAGATGATAGGTAAAAACCAACCCCTTTCAAGAGTATTTAAGTCACCAACATTAAAAATATATGCCTTGAATAAATTCAAATATATATTACTCTTTCTGACGCATGTTATCCAAAATAGCGTGTAAATGAAATGAACTTTAACCAGTATCTACATAAGGAAACTGAGTGACAAAAAATGAAGCCACCGCTATGGCTTTACGAGATAAAATGCTTCAACTACATAACAGATTATGTCGGGACACTTCCCGCGTTCTAAAATTATACCCGCAGCTGTCTCGGTACGGTTTTACTGCACAGGGTAAACATGCAAATTTATGGGTAACTTTTCATAAAATTCATATTTTCGGATTTAAAAATGCTTTTTTCGCAAAATATTTTCACAGATACAGTTTTTTAAACTTTCTTGCAACCAAATGTATAAAATGTCAATGAAAATTCTATTTTATATAGAAAAACCAACCAATCACCCACAGCCTTGGGATAAACCGTGTCGGTCCCGGGGAAGAAAGGATCACCAAACGATATGTCACCGTTTCTGGGAATCATGGTTCATTATTCTGCCTTCTATGGGAAAAATAGCTTAAAGTGACCGAGTTTACTCCGTGCCCGGAATTTTTACGGTATACCATTTTGCTTGTGTACAAAAGCTCCTTTCTGTTTTATTGCTTCGTGGTGAAACTTGAGTAAGCCAGGATAAATGCAGCAAATGTGTATCTTAGAATTGTTGGTGGCGGATGGGAAATAGTGAGGAACGAGAGGGAGATGAATTAATATGGAATAGATGCTCCAGTAATGCACTTACTTATGGAAGGAAAGTGGTTCGTTTGTCATGGTCATGTCGAAAGAAAGGATGAGGAACGAATAACGGAGCAGATGTATGAGAAGAGGTGTGAATGGTGTAAGAGGCATGGGTAGACCGAGAATGTCATATGGGGAATAAGGTTGAAGATACTCTTAAACGGAGGAACTTCTGGAGTCCTCAGAGCAAGAAATCGTGAATGAAATAAACGGTATGGCGGAATCAAATCAGGTTTGTAAGGATAGGGCAGTGTGTAGGAAATCGTTAGAGCAGAGTCAGGTTTGCGAGACCATCACCGAGGATTAAACTTTTTGGCTTTACCTAATCGGAAAGGAAACTGCATGATGGGAATGTAGTACGTATGAATATACTCTTTGGCTCAGTGCGTGGGACTATAATATTAATCACTATCATGCTCCCGTCCCCTTGGTCATTAAATTGGTCCTTTCACGTGACGACCGATGACTTTTGATGACTTGGAATTATTCTTCGGGAACTCGAAATGTAATCGCGTGAACATGGAACGGAGGAACGACATGAAGCTAATCCGAGAGTTCATCTGTCATCATCATCGCCGGAATTAACGAGGGGGAAGGGATTATCTTTTTGGGGGAAATCAGTTCGTTGCGAGAAAAAGTGCCTCAAGATAACATACGAGGTCACTGTACTACATGACATTATGGACGGGAGCTTCTGGATAGGTGAATGCCCATAGCAATGAATCTTATCCGAATCTCCAATTCGGATTAGATTCATTGCTATGCCATCAATCAAGAGATTTATAGTACGCTATCAAGGATAAAATTCCAGCATCGCTCTACATTCGCATGTCATGGGGTCAGTCTATCACTTTTATCGCCCGTAGACAAACGTAGTCTCATAGGCGGAATTTATTGTAGCTGGCGAGTCTATAAACCTCATTTTTTTCTTAAGACGATATTTTTAGCGATGTTTACTAATAAATAAGTGACTATGGACGCTGATTTTGTTAATAACTACTCACCTAGTTCCTAATATTGTCGACCATTGATAAAAATTAGGGTAAAAGGGCGCTTTAGGTGCACACCAAAGTTTGGCTGTAGCAGCGTTAGTTTTCACTCAAGATGCACGAATGTTTTATGGTCACCCGCTCACACTAGACACCTATTGGAGAAATGAGTAAATTACCGATGAAGGTGATGACGTAAATATGTCCGAAATCAATGATCAAAACATTGTATGAAATTGAGGAGCGGCGGCCGCCATATTATTGAAAATTATTTTTATCGACTCGCCAACGTAGATATTTGCCAAAAATGGGCACAATTGACGTTTGTCGAGGGACGGTAAAACTTACTGACGTACTTCCCAGGTGTAATGGCAAAACGAAAGAGGTATGATAGAACTAGTTCACATTGATATACAAATGTATCAGAAAATAATTTTGTGTATTCGCAAACTCAACGAAAAGCGAAAGTAAAAAGCACTAACATAACGAAGTAATGTGAATATGTTAGAAGGTAGGTCTCTTCCAACATTAAATGTGAATACGCCAGTCCCGTCTGCTATCCCCTCCCTTCCCATCCTCTTCCCTCCATAAACCATTATATAAACCCTTCTGCTTGAAAGATCCTCATTCCCTAAGAAAAAGTGACCAGCAACGGCCACGAAACGTCGAGTAACAACACACCTGAATATATACGTGGGGTATGCTCAAAAAAGATCAATTACAGCTAAAATGGCCAGCGAAAGCTTCAACCAAGATTTATTTTCCAGACTTACGGCATGGTACAGAATTGGCTATAAACTCTAATCCATTTTAAAACAGGACGGAATACATAATAACTTCGAAGCGCACGGGAAGTTGCGAATTAATAGCCCCGATTATGCATTAAGTAACCAGCCTAATGTTGAGCAATTTAAATTTTCTCGGCTGAAAAATTTCATATGTGATATGCATTTGAGGTTAATTTAGAAAATATTTTTTATGGAATTTTTATAGATATTTCAGATGAAGAGAAAAACCACGTGCTAAATGCAGGTACTATATATCAGTCATTTTAACCGGATGTGGGGACTTCGAATTGAAAAATACCCCTATCGAACTCTTACTGAAATTTGCTGTAATGTATTTAGATTCGCTCATTGTGCTGCTAAAATATAGGTTACGCTAAGGTTTGGGTCGGCCAACGATTCCGGCCGCTTTACTATTGAAAACGATAGCGTTTTGACACGGATATCCGCCTAAAATAAGTCTTCAGCTACTTGTTTTTTTTCAGGGAGTTCTTACACCTTCCATAACCGTGTCCACTTGAGCATTTTCCTCCCCAAATTCTTCGGGTAGCGAGCAGTAAATTTATCACAGAGAGGCTTCCAATTGACCCAGATGTTTCTCCAACTTTTGAAATTTACTTTCCCTTCCTTTTTCTCTCCTTCCAACGTACTCACCATCTCATTGCTGCGTTCCTCACAACTTTTAGCTACTCTCTTTATGCATTTACTTCTCTCGTCCACCGTCGACACACTCGCTTGTTCAACCGCCATCTTTCTCTATTCTATCCCCTTATCCGCACATCTCCATGGTAACTCTTCCCTCTCTCAAAAACCATCATCCCCAAAAAATTCTCATTAAACTGACTCCGCGGTAATCGTGGGCATTTGGAACACCTGGAAAAATCTCAACAAACTGGCCTCTCTTCCTCCTGACCATACCTTACTATCCAGCCCTCTGGAACATAACTACGTACACAGGACCCACACATTTAACAAACTTCTACATCTGCGACTCTGAATACCTCCATCCCCTCTCGGCACGGATGTGGTATAAGAGACGGTATAATGCAAAAAATAAGAACATAAATAAAGAATGTAAGTGATTGCGGTAGTAATTCAGCATTTTTATAAACATTTTGGTTAATTAACGGGATGGGTTTACTTTTGTTATTGGTCGTTTTCACCAACAAGAAGAGGAGGGTAGGTAGGTAAGAGAAAGTTGATTTGGAAAATGGAGGAATATGGGAGTGAAACTCAGCAGTTTCATTGGCCCACAGCACAAGAATTAGCCCACTCTTATAGAAAGGCGCCAAGTTGAACTTCTCTTCTGACGGAGAAAGTATTGAATTTGGAATTCTTTTGAAATAGCACCCAAGTAGAGGTTGGAATTTCACTATAATACCTCCATCAATACAAAAATATTTAAAAAAATTAAATGATAATTTTTTTTAAAATCTAAGGTATTTAATCTGCTAATGAATCCTACCTCCGTGTGAATAAGATTTGATATGTATTCATAAAATTTTGTATACTATTTAAATGTTACGTTCATAATTGCTATTGTTAAATTTATAGAAATTATTACATTGATGAATGTTATCTGGATCTCACGACGAGCTTGATTGTTTGTTTTATTGATTGTTTCCTGATATTTATTAAGTCTTGGATGTAAATAGTGTATTGTTTTTAGAGGACATAGCCCTAGGGCAATAAAAATGTTTTCAATTTTAATTTTCAATTTCAATATCTGATATACGTTTTTAAGATGTTTTATGCTCGACCTGAAATAGTCTTCATTACTCAGGGTCAAATTCTCAATTGCTGCCGACGTTTCAATGGCCGAGTTGACCGTCATCTTCTACGCATTATGAAAAATCCTGAAAAAACTTCAATTCCAGAGCATCAGAGATAGCTGGGAAAGCAACAGAGATATCTCAGTCTTTAACTTCTTTCTAAATGACTTTCTGCAGAGAGTCATCCCGCCCACACGCGGCCAAACAACTGCACGCTGTGGAAAGATGAGGAAAAAAAAATTACTCGTGCGTATCACCCTTGTACGGCACCCTTATTCCCCGCCCGCATCCACCCAAACCCTCTCTTTCCCCTGCACCTGGGGACACAATCTCGTCTTGAATGTGACGCGGCGTGTGTTGGAGGAGCGGTCGCTGGTGAAACGACCAACGGCGAAACATGGCAATTTCGACGCGCTCATTAAAGACCCAGGTCCTGGGTCTTTCCACCCTCTCTCTCTCTCCTCTCCTCCTCACCAGCCATCGGGGTCACCACGCGGTGCAATCGCCGTGACGGCCCATTCGCCGGAGTAGCCGTGGTCGTCGCACTTACGACCCTGCACACACACCACCCTCACATCCTCTCCCACTTTTCCCCCAACTCTTCCACACGACGTGAGAGCTGCGATTGAGATAAGGAAACTTCAGCCACTCCGTTTTTTCAAGGAAATAAGGTAAAAAGGAAAAGATGGAAACATTAAAATGCTTGACGGTAATTCCCATCTGTTAAGGTGCATGACCTCTTATCTCCTTGTTTACACGCCCTCCTTACTCATCGAGCTTAATTCAGGGAAGTCTTAATTAGGATTCACAAAGATGAGAGCAAGCAAGCACTTTTGCAGGGCCATCATCCTCCCCTTCGCAGGTGAGTCCATGAATTTTGCCATTTTCCGCTACCTTGCCAACGTGTCGCGGTATGGCTGGTTGGCAGAGGATTCAGACACCCGTGTCCTTTTTCCCACGGAGAATGTGTGGCGACTCAGAGCGAATATATTCAAGTCAACGTGCATAAATAGGTATGTTTACATGCGTAAATGTAAGCTTCAACAGCATGTTTTAGCAAGACACGGCGGGGGACCATATCAAAATTGCATTATAGTATTAAGTCAGTAGGGATTTTTGACTAAGGCAAAACAAGGACAATGAAAAATGTTGAAAATATAAATGTTCCCGCAATGCAAGGGCATATATAAGATAGTTACCATCAACCTAGACCTGTATTCAGTCAGCATTATCCTTCATTGAGACGAATAAAAAGTTTAAAAAATTTCATTTAATGGACTTTTTGACTGAATTTATTATGACCAGGGCCGGTAAGTCAACCCTCGAGATTCGATATATTTTCCCGGACTATTTCAGGAGAACTTTTTTCAATAGTATTCGGAGGCACAAAAATATTTTATTCGTGCATAACAAGCCTATTTTCAGTTGCAAATATTTTTTCAATCTCTCATCCGTTCTAAAAATTCTTTTGCAAGATTGAAAGACTAAATGCATGTGAAAGGTCTGGCTAATGTTGGTACGTTGTTTCGATTAATATTTCAGGTCACTAAATTTGAAGCTTATTGATTCGTGTCTTCCACCGGGCGTTACGCGTTTTCCGCAAAGAAAGCTGTTGACCAGCTACTTTTTGGTGTTTATGATTACATGCGGAGAAACATTAAATGATCAAGAATTAACATTTGAATTCGACCACAAACGTTCCATACGTCGGAAATATAAATTCAAATAATGATGCAATCTTCGAATTCATAATTTCCCTGTGGGCTTTTAATTTTTTTTCAATAAAATAAAATGTATCTCAAGACCACTATAAATCCCTAGCTTACGACAATACATATCAACTAATTAAAAGTGAATGATGGAATACATTTTCAGGCGTTAAAAACGCCCTACCAATTGACAATACAATCTTTTGCGGAACAATTTAATAGGGACTGCTCTCTTGAAAGTCATTCTTGTATTCCCACTGCAATTCATACCTGCAACTTTTTCTCGTTTTATGACTCTAATTCATGATTCAATGCCTAGATAACTTTCTATTCATACCATTCTTATAAATGACGAATTCCATTGATGTTATTTCATTTCTTTAGCTCAATGCCACAACGAAGTATCGTGTAGCAAGGAAGTGACACATAATTCCTCATCATATTATTAATGCCTTCATTTTGGATCATCAGGAATATTTCCCATTTTCAATACTGAGCAAGAGCCTAGTTTGTTTTATTTTTCACTGTGCCACTGGTAATACTTGTATTATAAGGCTCAATGCTTCACGACCGGATATGTTATGACTTAATTGGGTATTTTTCATTTGAAGCTGAAAGCTTTAATATTAGACTCCTGAGGGTTTCCAGAAGACAAAATAAAGACACAATATGTCTTTATAGCAAAATAAAAAGACAACATCGATCAATGGAATTACTGGTTACCAGAATAAATGTTTCACCATGAATTCACATTCGTTTTATTTCAGCCTTCAAAAATAAAATTTGCCAACTCTAGTTATAGCTACTTAGACATAAAACGCATGTCCTCACTATATGGTGTTCACCTCAATTCACATAAATTTACGTCATGCCCAGTCTATTTCTTCAGAAATCTTGGATAAATAATTTAATACGACTGCATAACGAATAGCTTACGAGCTTTTCGAACGAGGTTGGAGGTATTAAATTTTATCTTACACAATATCTCAGATTAAACATCGATAAAATATTTGAAGGCTTTTAATATGTCGTACGTGGACGGAGAAATAGAAAAAAATGAAGATGAGTAATGACACCAGAAAGCCGGGCGGCGTGTGTTGGCGTCCCTGGCGTCCAATAAATACATACTCTCCTAACCTTATCAAACTAACGCCTGGGTGTGAAGAGAGAGGACTTGGAAGTATCGTGGGGCGAGAACATGGCTCATTTTCTACCCGCCGCATAAACAGAGGTGCCTCCCACTAGTAACTTTATCTGCATTCAGTACTCCATTTTTTCTGATTTTCTCCCCACATTTTTGCCTCGGTAGGTATAGTATTCCCCCACTCCTCAATTCCCTCACCCACTGGCATTCATTTGTTTACATGCGGACATGACCCCGTTTACGCCGACCCCGTACTTTTAATTAGACGCCCGTGAGGGAGGCCCTCCTCCCCGTCGCTGTCCCCCCCCCCCACACACGCAGAATGATTATTCTGACACATTCTAACGGGGCTTGCATTTTTAACGCGAGTCCCCCAACAGCTCTTTCAAAACAACCCTACAAGCGCCATTAATTTGCGCTGCAGGCTTTAACGCCCGCTCTTCCTCCACCACACGTGGACGGCCAACCTTGTTTGTACGTCGCGCTTAGATGGGTCTGTTTTTTTCCTTCCATCACTTGCTGCTGTCACTCCTGCTTCTTCTTTCTGTTGGCACGACAGTTTTTTTTCTCATCCTCGTCGCATAAGCGCCGTGCCGGAAATGTGACCTGATTTTGAGGAAAGACTCGACCTAATTCAACTTGCTTGCTTGCCACCGAGTAACCATACGGTGGTGGCTGGTTAGGTTTTGGCAAAGATTATTGCTATTCTGTTTCCAGTAATTGCGTTAAATGCACCGCGTGTGCATTGTACACGAGATTGGATTTGCTCCGGGTGAGAAAGAAATAGTGCAATTCATATACCGCTTACCTTTTCTTAATATACAATTAATCAAGCAGTCTTTCATAGGACCAGAGACCGCATTATTTAGTCCATGTTGTTAAAAAAACGATCATTTCATAAAATTTTCGTTGTAACAGTACGAACTTACTCCACTACTGGTTTGAGTGAAATGCTTTAATAGATCTTATGGATTGTTTGTCTTGCACGAATCAAGAAATAAACTGATGCTTATTGAACTAATTTCTCAATTTTAATAAGGATAACTATGATAATCTCATTTCAAAGCTGAAGTAATTTAAGTAATCATCGACTGACGCCAATGCTCTCACGCAAGGGAAACATTTTGAGATGTAAATTCTAAATAAAAACGCGGGAGTAGTGATATGATATCTTGTGACTAAATCTAAATAAAGCTAAAATACGCTACTTTGGCAGTCCTTACGGTTTGTCTAATTACATGCTTAGATATTATTTACATAACGGTTGCGGCTTGTTAGCACTGGACTACTATGAGTTAACTGCCATAACTGTGTCAGGCTGGGCCTGATGGAAGTTGTCGATATCTATGGTGGATAAAACACTTCCACTAATCTTTCACGAATTTATGAATTCCACGACGCGTTTCACCACTCTGTGGCATAATTGTTTATGCCACAAAGTGGTGAAACGCATCGTGCCATAGAAATAAATCTGATTCATTCTTCTAAAATGTATTCATCTCGAATGAGTAAATTGCTTTGAATAGGTATAAAAATAGGAAAGGAGAAAATATCCTACGCTGCGTCTTCAATTACTCATTGCACACATTCTAACTCCTTTAACTCGTAACCTGATGACTATTTAAGGGGTTAATTAAGGATTCAAATTTTGGACGGATATATGGCGGGAATACGGTTGGGACCAGCAGCCAGCAAATTGTAGTTCAATGGATTTTGTGTCTATTTATTAAGTAAAAGACCCACAGTAGGTTGATTTACCTAGAATCATCCACTAATTATTACCCCATTTCTGCTTGAGAGTCAACGTCGCCGATTAAAGCCGAGTACAGCCTCGGGATGCAGAAAAAACTAACCGGCGACACGCAGAGAAACCCCGAGAAAATGCTTCATTCTACAGACGACGAGGAAAACTGCCACGGCACTGGGTTAAACGGAGGAAGAGGAATCCCTCGGTGGTTTGCGAGCGTCGACAACTAACGGAAACTCTGAAAATGGGATTGCACGATGTTTGTGACTTCAGTGCCTATCCACAACTTATTTTGTGAACGGACGGTATGACGGTATGATTGGCCTCTGGACTATTCCGAGATACTTTTTTTACCTTCCTTTTTCTCAGATTTCTCCCATTATTCCACTTAGCAGTGAGTGGTAGGCACTTAAAACGTCTTTTGCGCCCACAACGACTTATTGCGGCAAACTTAACTCATCCCCTGGGAAAATGTTTTTTACTGAGCGGTTTTATCTCCGATAAAAAGTTTAAATTACAACTTTATTCAAAGATATTTTCATTAGTGAGCTTTGGATATGATTTTAGTAAAGTAAGTTAAATGAAAACCGATAAAAGTTGCCAATTTTCAATAAATTAGGTGTCATATTATGAAACCATGACTTTTTCTATTTCAACCCAAATTTGAATCATAGAATTATGTAATGACAACGCCATTTACTGCAAGTGACTCAACTTCTCATAGACTTATTTATATCCATATTTCACGATGGTTGTTCCGTAGATACTTAAATCAGTAGAATTTTCGATTGCATGTTATATTAAAACTGACGCCATGATCCTAAATGATAATAGAATATACGAAGGCTTGAATCCAAATTATAAATGCATTTATAATTGTTAAATTTAATTTGAAAATCCAAAGGCTCTCACGTTTTTCCAGAAAGAGCATTAAAACGCCACCTTTATTATCAAAAAACAAATCACATCCCGCTACCACACCACTCTTCCTCTCTTTATTAGGATCATAAATATTTCTATATCTGGACCAGCCTGCAAAAGAGGACGGTGTTCAGAATATCTCGGTACCGCTTTACACGTCCCCCACGAAAGGATTATTAATTTTAGTGAACTCCACGATGGCGCCATCGAGCACAACTCATTGAATCAATCTTACAGCAAGCAGAGACGTCACGACAATTACTCCAAAGCGATTAGTTACAGTAACTCAGCCAGGGACACGATCTTAGGGCCATTCAAGGATCGGCTTATGCATCGATCCAAGGGAAACTTATCTCTACCTATATATCTTATCTCTACCCACCAGAAAGGGCGGTTTGGGAAGGGGCGACACAAAGTCAGGGCAAGAAGAGAGAGAAGTCAGAAAAGACATGGTAAATTTTTTAATCCGATGCCGACTACCCATTTTACAATGTAGTTTTGAATAATTAAGGAATTAGTCGAATTCTTGCATTAGTTTTTCGCACAAAAATACCCCCCTCCCTGTTTTTGACCTTTCCTATTGGGAATTTAGGGACTTAATTTAATTCCTCGAAGTCACAAGAACACCACAAGAATGATGCAAGCATAAAATAAGCAGCGCCACATTCTTCACTCCTCAATGGAATTTCATCCGAAATGTTTTTATGACTTAGCATTTCGGAACATTTTGTGTTGTATTACTTCTTTGTTAAGTGGATGTTTATCTTATTTTTCAATTCCTGATTAATTAATTTATAAAAATCTGTAATTGTTGCAGATTATTTTATATGAAAGCTAAAAATAACGAAGCTGGTATTGGTCTATGCATTCCTCTTTATCTAATATCGTCACATTTTCCCAAAAAGAAATTCGAAAATTGTTTTTCCTTCCCCTCTTTAACGAATACTTTATACATTGGATTTCTTCATTTTTTCCCACCCTGAAAACAAACCCAAATATGTTACGCGGACCGTAAATTTATTTCAGGTCCCCAGCTGACAGGGGATATAGCCGCACCCCTATGCGGTTAGCATAGGGGTGCGGCTCCAACCTCCAGTCAATCGGGATTTAGACTCTTCAAAAGCCATAGTTTTCGAATAAAATTCCTTGTGGTTTTCAACAAATTCAGATTTTCTAGGAAGAGCGTCCCGTCTTGCTTGCTCAATTGCTTCCAACCCCACTCTCCTGAACCAGCCCCTCCACCACCTTCAGAATCACTACACGCAACCTTTATAGCCAGTTCACCAAATTCATTACCGCCAAATTTAGTCTAGCGCTAATTTCCTATACCTTGACGACCAGTTTAGCGTTCATAATACACATCAGCATGATTGTCGATTTAAGTTTCGGAAAAAAGTAGCGCAGGATTTGGTCCAATTTCAATAAGCGTGAAATCAACTTTTAGACATTATAGACTTACATTTTTATGATTGTATCTTTGAGCGATTTTCAATTATATGTAGCATTCTGGTGGAGGGCTCGTAATAATGAAGGGATATGGTACAAGGTACTGAGATGTAAAGCAAAATATAGCGATCTATATCATTATGGCATCTAAAATCAATTACTGATTATCAGCACGATAGTCATCGATTCATTTGATACAAAAAGAGGGCGTCCAGTCTGCTTTTTTTCTTAAACATTCTTAATGCAATACGTTAATTTCAACTATATTACTGAGTTAATTTAGCGTTATTATTTTTCTACAAACCAGTATTTAATTGTTACTATTCCCATCCTTCGAGTCTGTGACCACCACCATGCTTAACCCCCAACATACCTTTGAAGTATTCACATCAACCTCCCGCTTCCCTTTCGGTTTTCCACCCATTAATTTTCATACCGATCACAACAAAATAAGATTAACGCACCTTATATTAGTTAAATTAATATATCTTCCTCTGGACAATGCATTCCTTAATTCCAGCATCAGTTTTCGGGAAATTTAAATTTATGATAAACACCAATAGGGTGAAATTTGCCATGAGATTAATTTGATTTAACCGGGATTTGAGTTGGGATCTCCCGTTTGCTGGTCAGGTGTGTTAGCCAGTTACACCACCAAACCATCTTAATTCAAGGTGAATTACGATGGGGATTTATGACAACTAGATGTTCTCATCTCAAGTCCACATGGTTGGACAGGAGAGTTGGTCGTGTTCATTAAGCCACTGCCTATCCTGGGTTCAAATCCCGGTCAAGACAAATGATTTTTTTCATGGTGGATGTCATCCTATTGGTGTATGCGTTAGCACTCATGTGCGTGACTGCGTCATTTCATCACATCACTTGTACAATGCAATGATTGTAAATTAATAAATTTATGAAATTCTTGAAGGTACCTTGATTCGGGTGGTTGTTTGGTCTTCAAAAAGCAAAAAACGCGAGTAGGGAATGAAGTACGAAATACACAAAGATGATCCACCCTATACGTCTTCTTTTGGCGGAAAATAATCCGTAAAAGCTGCGGCAAGACGGTAGACAGATTGGACAGGAACGTGAAGAAGGGATTGGAGAAAATATGAGGGGGGTTGGGAAAGATTAAAGGGAAAGGAGGGAGGCTCGACTCAAAAGGAGGGAATGATTCCGGAGTAGAAGCCTTTCCCTCACAAGGTTCGGTTGGCTCACCGCGAAAGAAATTGCTTGTGACAGCACGAAAACTTAATCGGCGTGTGGAGCCATGGATAGGTGTGGAGCCATGGATAGGTGTGGAGTTGAAGCAACGGTCAAAAGAGCGGATGATGCATTGGAAGGGCTTCTGCTATCGGGTTATTCCCCTTTCCAACGGGTGGGTAGATCCCATGACAAATCAAGTAGTTTCCTTCTCTACGCCGAGCCTTCAAAGAATGTGGCGCGCGCTGCACGGGGATGAAAAATCGTAAGCACCAATTTTACCTTTTCTTTTTCGCGACGACTGTGAAAACTTCAAAAGAAATGCGAATGGAATAAAAAGAAGAGCAAAGGCAGGGAGAGGATCGACCTACTGTTACAGTATATGCCTTGTATTAATTTATGGAAATAGCTGCGAGCAGAAGAGAAATTATAAAGGCATAACTTGATAGAATAAAAGAAATTACCGCCATTTTATATTCTAGCCACATTATGTTAGCAGTGGGTGGATGGATGTATCTCGCACAATTATTCTTTTAATTGTATCAGCTGAGTATTGGAATGCCATCACGAACTACTCGCTCTCCAGCGTTTCGTATCGTCGCTCCTCCACCGACGACTACGGCTTAAAAATCACTCGAAGGAAGACGACGTTGACACTGGAGGTTTGTTCTAGAAAAGACACGGGTGCACCCGAACGGATGAAAACGAACGAACGAGCACAAAACCACGAGGCTCTGCAAGTCTTAATGATTAATGAGGCTGTCATAATTAAGTTGCTCCGCGCTTCTGCTCGGTTCTCGTTAGTTTTAGTGGAATTGAAGATGAGGCGTGGAGCATGAACCGCCAGGTGGCGCCCTTATGGTGTGTCGTTGGATGAAATATAGAGGAAGGTATTGAAAATATATCCTTCGTTCTTTGCTGTGCACGGAAAGTAAGCTTCGCCATAAGTATTTGTAACTTTGCGATATCTTATCGTCTTTCATCACCCTCAGATTCTATCTAATGACCCGATGCACATTCATAGTAGTAAAACAAATAGGAAAACGATCCATATTAAATAAACAGCACTCTATAGTACCTCTATAATTAAAGGAAATTTGCAACCAATTGAAAAAAAATAATATCTCATTGTGCGTTCACAGGCTTCCGAATAAACGTTGTAAGTGGTAATGGACTAACCTTAAGTGAATATCCTGGCAATTTACAATGTTTCATCATTAAGAGAGCATGTTAAGATCAGATAATCCATGAGTATTGGCTAATTGGTCAAGGTAATTAGTCTCACAACTAAGTTTAGCCTACCTAGTTACTCAAAATAGCCATTTTACAGTCATCTTTTCCGTAAATTGCATACCCGATAATAGTGTTTTGTGATGTAAATAGTTTTTGGAGCGTTTGACTGTTATCCTCATACCCGAGAAACATTTAAAACCTGGGTGTTATATGTTTGGGACACGTTCAGATAATCTATGGCCTTAAGTTTTTTTAAGTACCATATTCTATTAGGAAAAGTGACTGCAAGCGGAAAAGTAATGGCCCCCTTACTTTTCCCTTTCGATTTCCTACACCGATTTACCATCCTCACGATTCAAAGCCCCCTTCTGCTTGATGACTCTGTCACTCACTCAGTAATTCAACCCGAAGGTTGGTTTGGATAGATGAGGGTAGAGCTCATCCCGGAATAAGCCACAGGCGTGTGAATTTCACACATTCAGGGTAAGGGGGCCAGTTCCTTTCCCTGGGCCACCCCGCTCTCCGAGGGTATTTTTTTTCGGGGTCGTCCAAAGGCTTCACACGGATTTGAACCCGGGACCCTTCGATCAGTAGACAAGCACTCTGTGCGGACTTTAAAATCATCATTTTTGTAATTGTATAACATTATATTAGGATCTTTGATTCAGAATACCGACTATGAAGTGGAATTGCTTACTTTCTTCAATTATACAGAGGGTTTTGGGTCATTGTTCTGAGTATGACTCACTATGTCCATTCATTTTGTTTTTTTTCCATTTGTGTGAAAAGGCAATGAACATATTTTAAAATTATGGCATTTCCAAGAGCATATGGTCAACAATTTACTTTCTCTGTAGATTAAGAGCAGGCATTTATTGACATAATAGTATGCAAACGTTTAGATAGGCATTTTTTTATTATAACTACAGCTGACATTATAATTCTACCAATAAAGTAAAATTAAAATTTTACTCGTACAACGCTATTAAACCACTTGGGCTACATTAAAAACCAAGTAGAGAGATACACTAAATGTATTTTCCGGCGCAAATATGTTTAAACCGTTTGAAACTGCTGCTGACAATTATTGCTACCAATGGTATTTTTAACTAGGTGTATCCATAGGTAATGTAGGTAGTTGATTTATTCCCTAATTGTGCTTATCAGCTACCTTGTACTAATAGTATGATGTGCCTGTTACCGGTATAACACTTGTATCTCAGTCCGAATATTTAATTGGAAAATACATAAATACATATATTTGCTCTAACATTGCTGATATCCTTATAATGCAATGCATGATGGTGAAATGTTATCCCTGACAAGTATTAGCACGTTAATTTACGCATCAATAGTGGTACCTTCATTATTTTTATTGGGTTACATTTTAGTACATGCTGGGGATAACTCACCCCCTGCCGAACAGCGTTTACGTGGATTGCAGTGCATTATTAAGATGTAGGTGAAAAAATTGTTAACTGCTCCTTATTGTAGCTCAGTAATTTGAGCCCCTTAGAATCAATATTAAAGCCAATAACCAGTTGTAAACCGGAACTGTCAAATTACTCAGCAATTTCAAACGCGAGACGCAATTTGCGTGCGCGAAAAAACGAGCTGAACTTTTCAAAAGTCTCACGGATAAAAAACCGGGTTGTTTTATAAAATAATTAACAACGGAGCTTCCGGAAAAAACACGTACGCGCTCTTAACCCCATTACTGGCAGCTTTGGAATCTGCCGGCGACTGCCGCTGTGATGCGCAGTAAAGTGAAACCGAGAAAAAAACACCAAGTAATAAACAATTGGAAAACTGTAAGTATTCCTTCCTTCGCGATGAATAAGTTCCACCAGATTTGTCCTGAGACAAAGTGATTCATTCAAGTACTAAGATCGAACTAAGTATTTATGTCATAGGAAGTACTTGACCTCTTAATTTCAAACGCTATCATTAGCACTGTTGTTAATATGCATTTACTAGAAATATCGTAATCTGGCTACCTATGCTAATTGGCGGTCTTTTGAGTATTGGACGAATCATAAGCCTTTCTGTGTCTCTGGTTGGTAACTATATACTAATGTGCCAAGATTTCACTGATATTTCAGAATGACATGAAATTTTTTTTAAAGGTTTTCCCCTAATTTTCAATTTTATAGTAAAAAAATAGGATTTTTTGAGAGCGTAAGATATTTGCTCACATTTCTCGAAGTATAAGTACGTGAAGTTTTCTTATTTGTATGTAAAGACAGTGAGGCATTTATACCTAAATACTGCAAAGACAATCCATACGGAGTATTTCTGGAAGCCATGTGAATAAAATGTGAAAAATGAGACCCTTAGGCGTGAAAATCCAGTAATACTAACTTCCCTTTTCGTGAACTGTTTAGAAAGAAGGCGAGTCGCTTAAATGGAAAAAATACAATCCAAAATTAAATGCTCGCTTGAAAAGGCAAGGCTCCCAGACATCCACCGCATTTCCATGCATTAGAAAGGCGACGATCGAAAAGGAAATTCCATTTGTTGAAAAGCTCAAAACCTCAAATGGCGGAAATTCAAAGAAGATCGGCTACTTATTCAGATCTTCCTTTCATGCGTTTCCTTTACGCCCTTCAACGAGCTCAGAAGAGAGAAACGCTTCGAAAACCTAGGAGAAAGCAAGCCGACTGTATTGACGAGTGGACACGAAGGAGAAAGAGCGCCTTGCGAAAATAATCTTCTGTTTGCAAAGGAAGACCTTGGGTGAGAGGCGTCAAAAAGGGAGGAAAAAAACTCGGGAACAAGACCGCGTGGACATCGGCACGCCAAGCAAAGTGACAGAGAGTCATGTAAACAAACTTCACATCTGCCACCAGTTTCTACGCCATAATGTTTCTTCCCAATAATCTATTCAAACAACACTGCATAACGGTCTGTTTACGGGAGTCAGCAAATGTTTTGCTTGAATGAAAGAAATGATTCTCGTACGCGAAAATGGTGAATAAGAATTGGCAAAAGTTTGAACATGTTTATACTAAAAGATCTTAGGCATTCCCGGCAAATAATATTAGAAAAATATTCTCGGGCTTGGCACCGGGTAAGGCTTTTAAAGACCAACGTTTCGTCGAGTGACTCCCTCATCGTCATCAGAGACGTCGTCATCAGTCTCATCCCTGATGACGATGTGGGAGTCACTCTTCGAAACGTAGGCCTTTAAAAGCCTTACCCAGTGCCATACCCGAGAATATTTTATATAATTATACTCGTGCAATTTTTAATTAATCGAATTTACACAATAGCATTTTTAAGACCTTTTTTGACTGTTTCCGAGATTTTGACAGACCGAAAAACCTTGATGAAAAAGGCATCTATGAAATTCACTGTAGTGGAGTTAATAACATGATGAAGCTTATATGCTTGAAGTACAATATAATTAATTCATGAAGCTCAAAACACAAAACGGAAACGGATAAAACCCTTAGCGTTATACCTCTAACAGAAGGCACCTTAGAGACGAAATGCAGGGACAAAACTGTCACTTTTCTACGCGCCAAAGGGTAGCAGCAGTAGGTACAGTTATCGGTGGCAATTTCCCTACTAATCGTTGTCTTAAACGTCCCGACAACCGAACCCACACGACACTGTAATTAGTAGGGGTGTCAACTAGAGAGCTGTAATTTACATACTTATGTCATGCTTCCGTGACGTTTCGTGTGACGTATTACCATGTTCACTGTCCACAATGCATTGCGCCGATCAGTGCTGATTGACCAACATTGGACGAGCTACACATATGACCTGACTAAAAAAGACTGGATGGTATAGATATTTATCACATTTCCTATTAACCAAATTATTTCACTATTTCTCCAAGATTACCATTACCATTATCATGCAAATTTCTTTCTAGGACTGTAAAATTAAATTTGTTCAATACATTATAACCATAAAATAAACATATACCTGAAATCATTCCATCAAAGAAAATGTGGAGAGAGCTAAGTCTAATACTTAAACCTTGAAATGAAATATTCAGCCTTGAAAGTTGAAAGGGAAACTATGCATACTGGTAAAGGTGAGCTTTTGTCTCGCCAGCGGAAACACGATTTTCTCCCACTTTCAACAGACATACCGGCACCAAAATCACCTCACTTGCAAATGCTACGCTAATGTGCTGTGGATTTTCCTAATACGCCGTAGTAATATGTCCGATATCCTTGGTGTAACATTTTTATCTGTTTCTACTATTTATATTACGATAATCACCACAAAGGCTGCACTCCACTTCCTGCGAGAGCAGGAACTTAATGAGTAAATGTTGATTTTTGTCGAAAATATTAGTTTTACATTTTGTAAATATATTAGTGCTGAGGTTAGTGGAAGGATTAAACCAACTCCTGCTCGGTCCGTCTGTTATTTACTAACCCTTGACTTCGTTTCTCTCACACTTTTTTACATTCTAAGATTATTGAATGTAGTTTCCTATTCGTGCCTAGGCAATGTTAATTAAGAATGTAACAGTTCTCTGCTATTCAGAATTACGAAAATGTAGGTAAAAGAAGCAGCTGGTGCTGTTGTGTGTTAGATTGGAGAGTTTATAAAGGATTTACAGAAGATAAAATAATCGATCCATCACCTTTTAAGTGATGCTATCTGCTGTCCAGCTATTCAAACTGGAGAACGGCAAGGGGACAAGTGAAATGAAAAAAATATGACGCGGAAGTCTTAGTAGGAAGTTACATAATTTGGTAGTTAAATACCTTCTTACCTCATCTAATTGAAAGAGAAAGCCAACACCTGAAAGAATTTATCTCACAATCTTCGGGACATGAATCCGGCAAGTTACCGCTAGACCAACTTACGACTTGAAAATATGTTTCCTCTTAGGTATTAATACTCAGCGTTCAAAATGGCTGGTCAACATTTGTAATATTCACTTGTCTGACAATAAAACGCTATTATTTAGTATCTATGAAAGATAAACACGACACAAGATGATATCTTGACATGCTAGAATTGTGAATAAATTTAATTTCGAACACCTGTTTAACTTCATGCGATGGAGTAAACGACTTTTCCTTGTGATGCTCAGGTTTTGCAGACGATTCGTCCTCGGTTAAAATGTTTTAAGGTAACCTGTGAACCGAAAATTCCGTTAATCTTGTATTATAGTTCTTACAACACATACGTCGCAAGAGCTTGTGCTTCTTCCATTTAAATATTTGTTTACATAACAACAGAAGCTCAACAACAGCAGCAACCGCAGGGAGGTGCAACATTTTATGGACGTTTCATTATAACAGGCATATATAATGTAATGATTGGATATCGTCAGACTGAAAACGTAAGGTTAAACACATTTGAATCGCTAACATCAAAAGACGTCAAGAAAATTTGCTTAAGTCCAGAGGCGATCGACGCATTTCCGCCATCTTGGCGCAGAAATCCATCCCTCAACAGCTATAGGGTGCCCCAGACCTACCTATAACTTATCGGGAAGGGATCGCTTTACGAAAGCTTATTTGAAGGGAGAGTTGACCCGATAACCGTACAGTGACGACTAAGAAATCGGTGTCGGATCGGTTCACCCTGCTTCTGACGTCATATCGGTACAGATAGCCCTTTAGGGACGTCTCCGTATACGGCCCTATGGCTCACAACATAACATCATTTCCGAAGTATTGAGTACTACCTTTGACCTTTTTCCCAAATGTCCTCAAAGATAGGGATTCCTCAAAAAACTCTCCATCGCCGAGGTATTCGAACCCAGATCTTCATGAACGGAAGCTTTTTTAGCTTTCAAAGCCCGCTTAGCTATTTAAGAAGGGAAGTTCTAGCCATCACGCTGATTCTACTTTTTGTTTCAAGCAGAGTAACGATTAGCCGACTATTTCTTCTTTGACTGAAAAGCTTGCGAGAGGCCAAGGAGGTTAGAAACGAGCGGCCGACTCGCGGTGCGGCCCACCACCGTGAGTAGACACAAAAGGCATGCGGAGGAAGGGGAGGAAGCAAACGATCCACAGGCAAGACGGCAACCGAGAGCAGATGGCCAGGCGCACTATAAACTCACCGCGAACGCCGCTTCTGTTCAATGGGACGGGAGAAGATATTACGGACGCTCGTGCCTCATTAAACGGTGGTGTGTTTGGAAACTACCCACTCCTCCTCGCGATGTAACCCTCTACGCCACCTTACGATCCCACCTGCCGAGTCTAAGGTTTCTAATGATGTTGTTCTTTATCACTGACTGTCGCTTGAGCACCTAAAAAAACAAATATAGCAAGCCGGGAGTTGCTTGGAAATAATAGTCGTGTGGACATAAACTTTAACTGTGCAAATATAGTCCGTTCTTGAGAACTAAGAAGGTGGCACGGGTGAAACGCAGGGTGCGCTTTTTTCGTTCCATCCTTCCGATGGTAGCTTTCCCACTGGTGTATTACGCCACCTACATCTCAATCTTCCCAAGCCACAACGAAAGGCAATTTGATCCTTGACAAGTATTCTTTTAAGGGGCATTACATTATTGGCACACAAATCGAACTTCAGTCGAACTCCAATAATTCGTACACTGCACAACCAATAACCGTATCTTTGATCATACAGCATATTTCCTTAGAATGGCATGCCCAAAAGCTTTCTGGTGACAAGCTTGACTTTGAGAAGAATATCCAAGGGAATTAAATGAAGATAAGCTCATTATTTTTTAGTGGTGGCATAAATATTTTCCCGCGTTTTCCATTCAAACTTCTTTTATTTCGGGTTAATTGGCATAACGCTAAACTGAAATAGTGTTTACCTCCAGTACTTGCATACCAAGTTTTATTGTAGCTATGAAACTTAATTAATGAGATAGGTACCTATATCATATACGAAGAAACGTTTTGGTGGGAGAGAGGGAGGGAGAAGAAAGGAAGAAGCTTCTAGGACGGCATTTCAATGGGTACAGAAGCTATAAAAAATTAAAATGGGCTTGATATAACGGAAATTGAGCCTCCAAAAGAGGACGTCATGTGGGGTGTTTGGAAACCAACCACCGTCATGGGAGAAAATAAGGAGAGGAAAGAGATGTAAATAAAATATATAATTACGAATTTTTAGATCAATTACACATGTTACCATCATTAATGATGATTGGAAAAAAGAAATTCTTATATCTTTATGCTTGAAAGAAAACCTAAATATACTTGAAGAAATATAAGAGGTATTTTTCAACGTCCGATATACATGTATAAGTATATGGGATTACCAATGATGACGATTGACTAGGTGTAGGGCAGTTACGTTGGGGGTGTAATTAAGATTATCAAAGAGCTCAAATATAGTCAGTTAAGTTTATAGTTTTAGGAAATATTAGCGCCACATCTAAGAAGTCATCATTAGAAGTAAATATCTGTACTCACCAATTGATGGTCTGAGGGCTGATCTGCACGGCGATGGACGTATTCTGGCGATCCACCAGGCTGGACTTTTGAAAGCAGCTTCAAAACACAGAAAGCTGGTGAGGTTCTCGTGTTATTGCATCTCGGGAGAGTGATTCCTCACCCGACGGAACTGTGCGTGCTGGTTGTGCTCTGAGTCAAGCGAGGAGTGGTGAGTTGTCAGCCATTCGCCAGCGCCGAGCGGTGTCGGTGTCCACGTAGAACGTCGGGGGTAAACACGCACATCTGCAAAAAAACAGAGGTTATGAGGAAAGGAACTGTGCATATCGGATGGGCATACTTATTTAACACTAATGTAAAATCGGATGAGTATAAAAAAATATTGCTCACTTTTGGGAACGTAATCGAACTGCTGACACAAGCGGCTTGCTAACTAATGTCAGTAACTTGAGCATATCGATGCTAATGAACTGCGGTCGGTGTCTGTTAAACAACTGCGTGAGCTTCACTCGACGCTCGTTGCTTCACCAGCGATCCATTCGATTCCACCAGCGACCACTGTGGTATTGCAGGTTAACGTGGTTCCGATGGTTAGTCACTTCCACCATAGCACGCCAACTAGCAGTCGCCACTCGACTCTGAGACTGCCGTCCGCCTATGCGGTCGGCTATAGGGGATTTAGGAGTTGAAGGGCAGTTGCGAACGGCACAACGCCACATGTGTGAAACTATTGTAGCACTTACCTAACTCATAAGGGGATTCCATAGTGAGGCATTTCAATAGACATTCTTGGCCAAAAAAGACTACTTAAGTTTTAAGGATCGAAATCCAAATGCATAGTAAATCTACGTGACTAGAATCCATCAACATTTAGTAGTGATACGGAAGTGATACCCATGATCGTAAATATTAACAGTCACCGTAAGCAATCTGTAAAATAAATTAAAATACTACCATTGAAAATGAAGTGCTTTAGTGATAAGGTATTAGTATATTACGAGAGCAAAGTGAGTATTAATGTCAGTGACTCATGGAATATGAAAAAAAGATTAAAAAACTATAGAACTTAAAAATGATGAGCGTGAATTCTGAAATATGAATTGGGGAATGAGGTCATGACTTTTCCATGTGCAAAATAGCATAAGGCCCGGTTTATTAACGAGCGAGGGCAAACATTGTTTACATGCCAGCAAAACTATGTATGAAGACGGTCTTGTCACCGCCGCCAAGCGAGAGGTCTAATTTGCTAGCCGCAGCTTGATGCGAAATTTAGCCAATCAACGCCTACGACTCTCAAATCGTTCAAAATATACAAAAAAGGCAAAAAACATGATCAAACTAGATCAAAGCTTAAGAAAAAACTCTTTTCGCGTTACACTCAGAGTTATTATAGTCACAAATCTCAGAATTCCAGGATATAAATCATTTTCAAGGAATGAATATCGCCAAGTTGTCATGTGCATAATTTCCCCCGATGCGCAAGGGGGAAGGAAAGGGATCAGAGATGAATGTGGGAGGAGACGCAAGATCCTGATGCACGCTATCACGGGAGAGTCTAGATTAAGCATTCCACCGACTAGCAAGATAAACGATTCGCATTGGCAACATTCAGTAGAGAAATTTTGAGGAGTAACATGATATTGCAACGATTCTTTGTCGGAAAAATATTACAATATGCTCCAAAATACTTGCAAACCATAGATTAGGTTTTTTAGCGATATCTCTAAAAGCCTTTCGTCACAGCAGAGACCAAGTTCAAATATTATATGGAATTTTAAGCTCTTTTATAAGGGGTACAGTAAATATTGTAAAATAAATTACCAAAAAATTGTTTTAATGACTGAACCATTAAATAATCAACAAAGTATGCATATCCGCACTGAGAAAAAAAGATTTGTCAGAAACAAACGAACACGTATGATACGGAGTAATTTCATAAAATATGCTGAAAATTTGATGCGAATGATTATTCTCTTGGTTTATTTATCTCAGAGATTCGGTCAACCCTTATTAAATAATTCGATAGTTCATAATACGGCTAATATCACGGAAGAGTACGGTTAAAATAAGGAAGTTATTTCGGTACATTTAAGAGTTTGATAATTTTCAAGGAAGTTATCATTAATTCTATAAATATATTGTATGTTTGGTTACGAATAACGAAAACTCCATATTTTGGTTTGGTCGACTACACTATCGTTTCGCAATTTTTATCGAATGATTCCATGATTCTGAGAAGAACACCACCAAAACCACAGATTGACTTATGGTATTCAGGATTTGGTTCTGCGGTTAATTATTTAGTATTGAGCAGCAGTTTCGCCCTGCTATACTGCCGACTTCGTCGGACTTGTTAGAACAACAATCGGGTTTTATTGTTGTTCTTAAAATCCCGAAGAAGCCCTCAGCATAGCACGGCGAATCTATTGCTTAATAATAAATTAATTGATCGCAGAACCAAAAGCCTGAATACTATAAACAATGAGCTGCGAAAATCTACAAAAAAAGTACACTGATTGACTTGTTTCCCTTCATCGAAGATGGATGCTGGTGATATTAATTTCCTTCTTCAATATTGGGGCTTCCCGGAGTTTGCGGAGTCTTTTTTGGGTATTTAATTTTAATTTTCTATTTTATTATCTATAAAAGTAAGTGCAAATCCTTGTATTAATATGTCAGCCTTGAGTGGTCTTAACATTTCCTTAATGCATGGCGTGGTCATCGTATCAGTGACGCCATGACAGATTATTTTGCCGATATATCACAGTTTATATTAATTTTTGGTGTAATGAGCTAGTATTAAGCAAGTACTGTATCAAACACGACTGGTTACTACCTGAATATTGTATCAGAAAACGGACCTTACTTTACAAGACTATGTTGGTAGGATGTATTTATTAGGCTTGTGAATAGGGAATTGTGTGTATAACTATACCGGTCAAGGTTGTGACGTTGCTCAAGATAATGCGGGATGTAAACATTACAGGCCGTGCTCTAACCCATGGTATTACTAATCTCTAGCCAATAACTCGAAGGAATACAAATCTTATTAGTAAGTAAATTCATTCCTTCGGAGTGTTTTCGCTACTCCTGAATTTTGTGAGGAAAGGCCAGAACTTTCGCAGGTAAACATTTTTGCTTTCCGTAGCCTTTCCATAGCGAATGGAAAGGAAAGGGAAAGGAACTTTGCTTTATGATTACCTTCCATTGCTTTCCGGTTGGCTTGCCTAGTGGAGGGTTGCTTTCCGTTTGCTCTCCATTTCTTTTCCCCTATCCGGTTGCTTTCCGATTCTATTCCTCTGGATTTAGATTTTTTTTCTCCATCCGGTTGATTAGCGATTCTTTTCGTCTGATTTTGTGTTTGATTCTTCGGTATGAATTAGTAAATTTATACTCTGGGACATAATCCTACTGTCAAAAAAGAAACATTTGAATTGTAATGAAGGGGGGAGTCCCCGCCCCTTCTGATGGAATACCTCCAATGTAAAACGGGGAGGTCCGGGAATTTTGAAAAATATACATCTTAAAATGACGTTTTTAAGGTGTTCATTATGTTATAGAAGGAAGGTCTACTACTTGCATGTGATAAACACATAATGTTTACGTTTGCTTAAATAGGAGGGGGGTTTATAACCCCCAAAACCTCCCCATGGATACGCCAATGCACCCACATAACATGCAAACTGGATTTCAGCCGGGAATACGGCTGGAATCATCCATCTGTAATACTTGTTTCAAGTTGAATGTCGGCTTGAATCAGGGGTTGATTTCAGCTGTAAAAAGCTAGCTTGATTTTAGCTGGATTTCGGCTTGATTCAGGGGCTTGATTTCAGCTGGAATTGGCAAAATTGATTGTATTAAGCTTAATATATACATACATCTTGATTTCAGTTGCCACTTGCTTCCCAATCGATTTTTACTTAAATAAATGCCTCACTTAATTCAAGCTGGAATTTTAGGCTTAATTCCAGCTTAAAGCACCAAGTATTATTTATGCTTCCTTATGGATTTTGTTTGCATGTATGATAAAAATACAGCAAGCATTATTTTTACACTATTACAAAAACGGTTTGTCAGTCATGCATGACTGACAAACAGAGTGCATGAACTCTGATTTTTGAAAAAATAACCTCATTAAATTCCTTATGATACCGTATTAGAGCTGTTGGCCTAGGAGTAAAGTGATGGGCTGCTAATCTGAGATTGTCGTATCTGAAACAGGTTCGAATCCAACTGCTGCCGTTTTATTATTTTTTAATGCGCCGGCAGGAATCCAGCATATAATCTATATAATATAATAAATTTATCCATGATAAATCAATCCGTATCCATTTAATGCATATACAATATTATGTTGATGAAAATGTAGAGCATTTAACTCTTTTAGGGTGTAAGTAAAACTATCAAAATTAGGATATCATACATATATATTTGAATTACCCTGAAAGCCTGAAATTTAGTCATAATGAGAGGGGAGCTTTTTATTTATAAATACAGAGATGAAAGCAAACGGAAGGGATCAAATTTAAATTTGGAAAGTATATTGAAAGCAAACGGAAAGTATCACTTTGCTTTCCTTTTACTTTCAGATTGCTCCAATGGAAGTCAATCGGAAAGTAACATTCGGAGCGGAATTGGAAAGCAAAATCTTTTTCATCTGGCTTGGTAGATTGCGTCAGCTTCTTCAGAACTTCAAATTAATTTTAATCGGTAAGCATTCTGGTCAGGGATGCTGGCAGTGGTTACTCTTAATTCTGTGTTTGCTCATGTTACCGTTATCATACTCATATGGTTGGGTATATTTGTGTGACTAATGTGATTGTGTAGTTTTAATGCGTTTTGGTCTTGTCAAAATCTGATAGCAGTTGCTAAAAGTTTAGTTTCATCATGTCCGGTAGGTAGTTGAAATAAATTTCATCTTACAGATAATACTTACTCCTCCAAACTTACCTCGATAGCCTCTTTCATCAAACGATCCCAGTATCCATTTGAACGGCAGAGGATTTTGGTGCCGTTAAAATTGATGGAGTGCTTATAATCTAGACTATGTTCTGCCAAGGCCGATTTTTCGGGTTGAAATAGTCTTATATGCCTCTTGTGTTCCTTAATTCTGATTTCCACCGTGCGTGCAGTCTCTCCAATGTAGGCGAGTCCACACTCACAAGAGATGCAAAACACCCCAGGCACTCTGAGGCCGAAGTTGTCCTTTACTCTTACGAGCCGATCTAGAATTTTCCCTGGAGATCTACGGATCAACTGAATGTTATATTTTTGTAAAATTATTCCTATTTTTCCCGAGGTAGTGGAAATTTAGTGAATCCCTTGTGAGTGTGGACTCACCTACATTGGAGAGACTGTAAGCACGTTGGAAACCAGAATTAAGGAACACAAGAGGCATATAAGACTATTTCAACCCGAAAAATCGGCCTTGGCAGAGCATAGTCTAGATTATAAGCACTCCATCAATTTTAACGGCACCAAAATCCTTTGTCGTTCAAATAGATACTGGGATCGTTTGATGAAAGAGGCTATCGAGATAGGTTTGGAGGAAAAGAAGCTTAATCGAGACTCTGGGCTGTACATAAGCCAAATATGGAGACCGCTACTCAATAAAATTAAACGGTCGCGGTTACAATTCAAATTAAAACTGCCTTGAAAGAGCTGGTCAACAATAGGTCTTCAACCGCCCTTGGCTAGCAATAAAAACCCGGCATGGACCAACTCGGCAATCAGTCTCAGCCCTGATGACGATGAGAGATTCACTCTTCGAAACGTTGGTCTTTAAAAGCCATACCCGGTGGCAAACCCGAGAAGATTTTACTAATATTATTCGCCGGGAAAGCCTAAGATCTTTTAAGAAGACATATGTTATGATACTTGGTATTGTTTGTATATACTTTTTATATTTTTGTGTTTTGAATTTGAATATTTCTGCATTGAAAATAATTAAAAATAAATATATAATAAACATAAAAATACTTTTTATATATATCGTACCCCAAAAAGTTCAGTCATTGTACAAATCTAACACGTATTTTCATGGTTGCAATAAGATAGTAGGTAATAGGAATGGTGGCATGGGATCATATAAATGGAATTATTTAAAATTAATCACTGTCATGGCGAGAAAAACATTCTTCACAGTTTTTCCTGATTACTGTTTATTGACAATGATGAAATACATCGATACTAGTCGTATAAAATATTTATTAGTGTAAAACTTCAACGCGTTTTCAAGTTTCACCACATCAGTCCCACGACTGCATTATTAATCAGTCGTATATAATGAGTAATTCTTTAATATAATGGCTTTAAAATCGCTGATTTAAGAATTAAAGTGACTAGTTCCATTCCATACATTACCCTCAAGTTGAGAAAAAAATAAAAGCAGTTTTTCTTTCTTGCACGGCTTCACCACCGTTCCTCTCTCAGGGCTGTTTATATAATGATCGGTCCCAGAGAGCGAGAGAAATGACAAAGCATTCCGTAACAATGATTTTATCATCCGCCGACCTCGTTTTTCCGATTCTTATTTTCGCCATCAATTCCCTAAACTTTCCCTAGACGGAAACTTTCCCGTGCTTTTCTACAGTTTGCTTTCCTATTCCGCACCGTGACAAGCATTTTTGGCATCCCTCTTATCCTCCTCTTGTCTCCACTCATCCCATCCACCACTCAAACTCACTCTTCCACTCTCCTCTGATTCTCTTAAACACATCAAGCGGCAACAACTTTTGAAAACACTTGACGCCTGTTTTGCACGCGTGTTCATTGGCGATTTTCGAGCGATAGAGGTTTTCATCATTGTGAAGGGCGCATTCGTAATTTTCCCTTCAAGCTGCCAACGCCGCAGTCATCCAAAGGCGGAGACTTCACTTCTTGAGCTCGCTGACGAGTCTAGTGGAAAAGCTGCCGATTATTATGAAGCTCGTTATCTTATCTATGTGAAATATCACGACATCACGCCGTCTTGCTCCTGAAAACATTATGACGATTTCATCCCTAAGAGGAAGCTATTATCAAGATAAAGGAACTAAGACGACTGTCTGGAGTGAATTAGAAAGCTCGACTTTATATAATCATCTTTTTAAAGTGGACAACTTCCAATGACTCCATATCTGCAGCATTATCGACTCCTGTTATGGCAGCTACAAATTCAGAGGAGGTGATGAATTGATTTCAAGTTTCGTAATCATCTTGTTCTTCTATATGGGTTTGTTTTTTATGCAGGTAAAGATTCAATCAATTACATTGCATCCCGTAAATCCACCATTGCTGAAGAGTTAAAGAAAAAACCAATGCTTACTAAGCCTAAGAAAAAACTAATCGTCAGTATCTACGTTAGGTGAAATACAACCAATAAAATCTTGAAATCAGGCATGTTAAGTAAAACTTGAAACACCCATTTAGTTAACACTCATTGCGTTCTTTCATTAATATGCTATTCATTTATCGGTCATTAAATCGGAAGATTGGTTAATTGCAGTTCTCCAATCATCCCTATCTAATGCTAGTTAACTTTCTCCCTCATAGTTCTTTTTGACTTTCATCTTTATTTGCTTAATGTATTTAGCACTTGGTCTTCCTCTAGGGGATTTTTCTTCTATTTTTCCTTCAATTATATTCTTCACAAACCCATTGTGCCTCGGCGTGTGACAAATTCATCTGGTACTTCTTTTCTGCATTGTGTTCCATATGGTCCGTTCTACTTCTACCCTTCCGCATACATCTTCATTTCTTATTATATCTGTTCATTTGATCTTCCTCCTCCAACACCAGGTTTTGAATAATTCTTATCTTTTCTGGACTTCTTTTCCAATGGTCCATGTTCCCTATAAATAGAGTTCCATGCTCCACACGAATGGAATCACATACTGCTTCCTCGTTCGTATTCCTATTTTCTTAGGACACATTTGTTGCCTTTTCATAATGCACGCTTTCTTGGCTTTGGCTACCCTACGTTTAATGCCCGTTTTACTTCTTCCGTCCCACGCCATAGTACTTCCGAGGCATGTGAAGGAATCCCCTTGCTCTAATCTCTCTCCTCTGAACTCTGTATTCCACCAGTCACTGCCATATCTCATTTAAAAAAACGGAGTAAGAACTCAATAATGTGCAATCAATCAGATTGGGATCCTGCCAGAATCAAATTTTGCAAGACCACTGGAGTTGTCCCGGTAGGGTTGGACATTCATTTTATACTAGCAGATATATACCAATGACCAAGAGGTCTTGTCCTCATAAATTGACACCTCCGAACGGTGAGTGCTGAATGCAAACTCAAATGTTCTTATCAAGCCAACGTTCCATTATGTGTTTTTATTTGATTGTAAGTTACATTTAACCAATGACCTCTTTGTTCGATTGCACCTAATACACATTTGGTGTGACCAGCAACGCATTGTCTTCTGGCAAAAGTAACTGATAGTTTCATGCCTCCGATTAGGTGGCCGCGTAAGTTTGGTGTTCATCTTTTCCTCTGTCAAAGATTGTTACATTCATTTATCATTCCAGGTGGGTCATTACCGTAGAGCCGGAGTTTGAGGTTTCACAAAGCTGACGTGAAGTCCATTAGCATAAAACACCTCTCTGTGAGAAAGATAAAACATTGCATGTTATTTCTCCATCATCTTGACTTGCTTCGGTAACAAGTTCCTTTCATCTTTGCCGACTCATTCCTCGCGACCTTGAAATAAAATGGACTTCTTTGATCGCTGCCTCCTACGTATTCCACCATCAACCTCTCACAAAGGTCCGCTATCCTTGCCTATTCTTTCTCTGCTATCCATCAAAAACCTTGTATCTGATATTGACCAAATGATTGGCGCTTTCAATGCGGCTTAGGAAGCCATGGGTTTGACGTGGAATCGTCAGGACCCGTTCGCTAAGGACTAAGAAGACCAGGTACATACCAGACTGGCAACTTCCTTCATTCCTAACTTTTTCTTCCCGGGAAGAAATACACAACATGTGCAATAGTTTTTATATGGAAAAAGGAGGAGACCAGTATTGGAGGAGGCCCTCAATAGCGTATCTTAAATTCTGATAGAGGATATATTGATTGGCGACACATCCGTCACCTCTGTGGTGTTCTCAAATGCTTAAATACGTTAAGTAAATATTTTTAATCAATTCAAATGTACTGTATTATTTAAAGAAAATATAAGTAATATGGTGAAAATTTTGAATTTCATAGTATTTGGAAGAGAAAAACGGCGACTCTCGGAAAAAGGCAGTTGTCATATTTTGGAAAATTTCCATTTCTTATGGTTATTTACCATTCCATTACTTGAAAAACTTGAAATTGAACTAATGTCTTTGTGTTACACCATTTTTGTAGAGGAATCGCTCGTTCTTTGGCAAAAAAAGCCTTCACCCTCGAAAATAATTAAAATTTTGTTCATAAACAATAAATAAACTTTGATTTAAAATATTGTTATATTATTTATCCCTATAAAATCATGTCACATAAAAGCCCTGTAAAAACTCTTGTAAGCACTTTTCATTTTATTGTGATACAGCAAATACTTTCATGGTATAATTATTTTTCTAAAACACTACGTTTTAGTGGCAGAAAGTTAAAAAAAACCTCGGTAGTCTAGGTAGTCGGTCGGCGAAAAACCTCGTCAGATAAAGGTTGAAGAATAGAGCACTTTTTCCAAGGTAAAATAAAATTAAGCCTACTGAATTAATCCCATGTTTGGTGAAACGCTTGTAACCGCTTGTAATCAGCCAATAGCTTCGTGAGCATATCCAACACTCATAGAAATAGTTTTCATCCACTTACTCATTATGACCATAACTCACTGCCCCGTCCCAATTATTTCCACGGATAGGTTTGCATAAAAAAATTTCTCTTTCCTTGGTCGAAATCCCGCACGCATTGTTATCTAAGGGAGTGAGATGAAAAAAAAATATTCTTCAGAATCTCGAATTATAATTCTTTTAAAAAACACTTAGTCCAACGTTATCTAAATAAAAAGATCCATTGTAATGAAACGATCTACACATTTTCCCTTTTTCAGTTTTAAAAATAACAGTTTGAACGAAAAAGGGAATACTCACGATCTAAATTTCGCCCGATAAAGAATCGTTTGTATTACTGTCTCTTTTATCCTACCCCATCACCTTCCCTCCTCTACCTTATCCGCAGCTGGCTTGGGTCCTTCCTGCTCTGAAATCAACTCATCTAGGACGAGCGGTTAAATTTCCTCACTATCCCTACGCTGCAGTCAGCCAACTCTACATCCATCTCCCTTCAACGTCCAAGTCCTCCATTTATCTTTAAGGAACAAGGCACCAACCAGCACCACATGGCCAATTTGTCTGCTATACTCCCTCGCTTCTTCCTCGACACCGGCACGAAAACCCGTCGGGCAGTCGCCTCTTCATTCACATCACACCCAAGTGAGTCCTCACACCTTTTTCTCTGTCTCTACTTTGAATCTATTTCCCCTCTCGTTGAAAAAAGTGGTACCTATATAAAAACATTACCATTTTCTCGGCTTCGCCCTCCCTACTCCCCTGTATTTCTTTCCCTTCTCTTGGTCCAACCTCTTTCCCGCCCGAACAACAAAGTGACAAGACTCCGGATGCCCCAAAATGCACACCAAAGTAGGAAAATAAGGACCTCTCTCAAACGCCCGCCCAGTGATCAGCGTCTTTCGTCCCTCCTTCACTTACCTCACCGCCATCACCACTCCCCTTCCCCTCTGACATCCACCAAACCATTATTTTACCCCTCTATTCCCGCCTTCCATCCCCGAACTGTTCTCGTGACCATCCTCGTCTAACACACGTTGAGGTAGTCGTGATTTAAATTCGCTTTCAATTCAATTCATTTTGCCTAATTTTGGTCGAAAAGTTAATATATCATATTTGTATATTACTTATATTTCCAATGATACCAAAACATCTAACACTTAACGCACTATTTTCCGGGATATTTTCCAAAAAAAATATACGCCGTTTTCCATGGCACGTGGTACGGCTGCGCGCTTCTAAGAGATTTTATGTTAAAACTTAAGGAGTTTGGATGCATAGGTTGCATGATAAATATAGCTGAGTATTTTTTTAACTGCCTCAGCTGTAACTAAGATAAATATATATTCATTACCCACCTCAATACTTTTTACGAAATCACAAAAACTCCTTCGGTTTTGAAGGCGTCTTCAGTGTACGGAATGAAAAACATTACTCAAGTTAGAAGCGTTATAAATATATGTATATTTAGTGAATTACGGAAAATTACGCCTATATATGTACAAATCTTTCGCACCATCGTTAATAATATATCCTATAACTTTTTTATCCTGCCATAGAGTGTGATGCTGCATAAAATCTAATATAAATTAGAAGTCGGTCTCTCTTATGACTATATATAAATCCTGCCTCAAACAAGGTACTTGGATTTTCGTGGGGATCACGTTTCATTCTTTCTTGACTTCCCTTCCCACTATTTCCGTTGAGTCACTCCCCTCTCCATCCGTCATCCCCTCTTCCTCCCTCTTTCTTCTTTCTCCCACTCCTTTCCCACTCTACCTTCCTTTCTGTCTCCATTCCGTACTCCCCCTCCCAATCGTCGTCCCGCGCTGCTTGCTGGTTGCCTTTTGATTTACAAGCGTCCCTCGACGACTGTTTTCTCGCCTCCTGTCAGGTTCGTTTGACTTGGGAAGATTGTCCATTATCGCCTGATTATTTTTCTCTTTTCTATCTCTTATCCTCTTCCAACCTTCGTCCGCCGAGGTAACTTTCGCTCTCGCGCGAAGAAATTTAATGAGAGAGTGAGTATTATGCAAATCATGTTCCACGCCATGCGAAAATTTTGAGCTCCTCTCTCTGAAAACCAAATAAGGTGCGTTTAATCGCGGCTTACGAAAGTGGACAATGATAACGCCTCGAGAATGCCTCTTTTTCACACATGCGATTCGGGAAAACACACGGATAGATGACTTATTCGAGATATAACTTACGATTTATCAACGGAAATGGTGGATAGTAAAAATATCCACAGTTGTCAATTGCCACGGTAAATTATACTGACCCAAATAATCGACTTTTTCCTAGAATTTTGGTTCGCATAAAATTATCTTTAAAAAATGTGTATCGGTTCACAGCCTAGCCTCATTCCCGTTACATTGATTTGAAAATCTACCCAAAGTATTACAAACTTTCCTCCTATTTTAATTTTTTGACCGCAAGCTTAGCAATGGATGGATTGGACCAGAAATTCTGTCTCCAAAAGGCGACATGCAATCCTGACAACTCTAATTATGCGAAAATTCTAATTCATTATTTTTAAAAGATGACCATATTTTAGGCTATGTAAACCCGCGTGAGTAATTAAATTTTCAAGCTTTCATAAAATTCTCACAATAGTAAATTTTATATAGGCGAAAATCACAAGGAAATTTTAGTTAATTGAATTGCCATTCGGCTATCGGAATACATTTATTTCCCCATGATCGTCAAATAGATGACAGTAACTCGGCATAAAATAATTTAAAATAAAGCGCTACACATGTTGTGCCCAACGGCAGGCTTTATTATTACGAATTATTATATAATTTGAAAAGAGCGTCTAAAATCCGAAGTATGTATTACTGAGTGCTACTCATCTGGATATCAAACACAGAATAATAAATGCATATTGGCTCAATTTAAGATGTTAATATAGCCGCGGAAGCTTCACGTGACTTCTTACACTCCTCAACGTCCTCCTAGTTCTCTAAGTTCTCTTTCCAAAGCAAATAAATATTATGCCGTCAGTTAACAGTTGGACTATATCTATTAAAATATGTTCTATTTTTAATCTATTTTCTATATACTTCAATACGGAATTACTAGCATCGATATTATATGGTCTATCAGATCATTAGCATAAAATTGGAAAATGAGATTTCCGTGAGGATATTTTTTAAATTAATATTTTTTGCGAGCAACGAGATGGCATATTTGCCGCCATTAGGTTGATCGATGTATAGTGTTTACTATTTGATATTTGTTTTATTTTTCCGTTTAAAAAATATTCTATGCAATACCAACAGCTCGTCTTGCTTGATAGCTTCACATCTCCTGTAACCGTGGATGTATGTAGTTTCCTAATGCACAAAGAATCGTAGTTATCAAAACATTTGCAGTATACAGCGTCGAGAAAGTTCGGAGAATATTCACTCCCTACGCGCACCTTAGGGGGGACTTGCAGACACATGTATGTAGATGTACATATCCATAGATGTCGTAGTTTCTCCAGTTTCTTCCTTTCATTTTCGGACTCCAGGAAATCCTCCCACACGAGTGCGATCCTTGATCGACCGCAGGGGCTGTACATCTAGTTCCTTTATATCCTTACAAAATTGCCTTGGGAATTATGAAGCCTGGGTAGCGTGGCGGTCTGCGCGTTGTCCCGGTAATCTTTAATTCCGTGGTACAATTCCGGCCCATTAGTACTTTTTTCTAGGCAATTTCCTATTGTAAGTATAAGGGATGTTCATAGATTCTTCTCCTGACACCTTTTTCATTCTATATACTTTGTGAGCAACGGAGAGTGCGAGTTTTGACAAATAACTGTAACAAAAATTATGTAACTGATGTAGATCCATCCCGTGCAGCACTCCTTAGAGGTAGCTTGCAGGGTACATCGTAGATGTAGGAAAAGAATAATCATTCTCCAAATAAAATTTAAAAAAACTAAAATACGCTGTTACATGGAGTAAAAATGTTCGCTATCCTGGATTACCAAAGAGCAATCACACTGGTGCTTGAATGTAAAAAGCAAATGCCTTTTTCCAAAACACGCTGTAGTTTATTAGTACATAAATGATTTCACCAACTTTGAAAAATATAAAATTATTAAGTTACACAAATATTTAGCAGCCCGGTACTGTCATTTGATATTTCGTCGGGGATCTCTAGATTAATAACATAAATCTCCGCAGGCGTGGAAACGTTTTCATTCCTGTTTTTTACATCAAGGACGGAATTTCGTCGAAGGTGGTTATTATTATTTGTCCATGGTGAGAGAGCAAATGTTTAATTAAATTCTCTGCTTTTCCTCATCAAAATTTCGTCAGTTTTACATTCATCCAACTTAATGAATACCCCTCAATTCATCTCATTAAACTGCAATTATGGAAAGTAAATCATCAATCCGCTTGAAATGAAGCAGTTTGTTAAGAGAACTGACATTTAATTACTGTCCACAATGGCGTGCCGCGGGATTAGAGCTGAGATTGAGTGCGCCTAATTCCGAGGATTAATATGCCCTGTGATAAAATAAAATCCAGTTTCAATCAATTATAATTAATTTTGTTCATAATTAAAGGACACTTTTTGTGTTAAGACAGTTTGAAATTTACCTTGGATGATATGAATTCGTTTAACCTCATGTCATACTGCGATTACCGAAATTCCCACTCACGGATAAACAGGTAATTTTACTTTAGCAATGTTGACTGCGGAAGGCAGTATGCATCTGGAAACAAACTCCAGGAGTGGAATTGATTGCATGTATCTTTGTGATCTAAGTGACAATAAATGGCCAGACTCACTCGCATGCACCTTTGGCATAAGCTCCTTAGGAGGGGAATTATTTCACCCTAAGGGCTGCACGATGTGGCTCTCCCGTAATCAATATTCTAGGTGGTGAGGCCATTTACATAAGGTGCTCCAAATGCGTTCGCCAACCTCCTACGCAAGGATTAATTCAGAGAAATATATGCCTGCACTGGTAAACACTCACACCGACGAAAAAAATTATTTAAACGTTCATTGCAAGTAGGCAAACAGCTGGCGGCAATTAAAGTAGATATACACATAAAATAATCTGATCACATATATGATTACATGAAGAAAAAGAAAAAACATAATATGGATGGATTAACATAAGTTAAAATATAAAAGTGCGTAGGTAAAGTAAACAAGGGCGTATGGCATTTGAATTCGAGTGTTTGCAAATCCATGAGAATAAAAGGCCTGCTGTTTCCTACGTAAGGAGTTATAAAGAGTAAGATTTTTGTCTGGAACTCCTGTTTCGGTAAAGTGCTAGAGTGATCGGGTAAACACATTGAACGAAGCTAGCAACTTGTGCAATAATGTGCCCCGTGCAAAACTATCCTCCGCGAGTGCAAATGTGCATGCCTTGGAAACGAAAACCCTTGGGAGGCATGTGCACACAGTCAATTAAATATTAACGAGCATCGGGGGTTTTCCCGTGGATGGGTACAGATCGGTAAGAATAGGCACTCTCTCCCCCACACCCTCCGTCTTCCTTAAGGGCGTCGCGTTGAAGATGACATCGGCGAAGAGAATGGTCAATTGAATCATCCAATCTCATGGACCATTGAAATCTCAGCACGCATTGGACACGCCTCGTTGGTGGCTAAACGCACAAAAACAAACGAGTGAAGGCGAGCGAGAGAGAGAGGTGGGGAAGAGGTTTCCCCTTCTTCCTACGGCACGCGTCTGTCACTGGGATGCCAGTGCTCTACCCAGCCACCTTGCTGCTTCCACCAAGCCTTTCAACACACAAAACCACTCGTCGCCCGCCTTGAGATCGAAATATTTCCCCTACCTCCTACCCTTTCCTGTGTTCATCCCGTCTGCGCAGGCGTCCAGACCTCCCTCTTCACTCTCCTTCACCCGCCCGAAGGACTCAGCAGTCGATAGCGAGGAACAGACGAGTGCGATGGGAGGTTACTGCTTGCGCGAGTTTCGCGGTCAACTTATTTGTCCTGTAAGTAGTGATGGTGATCCTATTTAAGGGTTGAAGCAGGAGGAAGGATACGTCAGGATAATTCACTGGGAATAGTAGTAGTAGGCCGCCATGTTCCCAGACTCGTCGTCTCCCGGGGTTTGTGTATTCGTTTACGCATACGTGAGCATCTTGGCCGTCGTCGGTGTCATCCTTTACGGGCCCGCACTCATTTCCCGGGGATGTGGCAACGAAGCTGGTGGCGGTGGCGCAGTGCTAGCCGGCCGGAGGCTTGGGAGACCCGCGTCCTCCCCGGCCCTCCAGCTGGCCCTCGAGGAGGGCGGCGCCGCCAGCTGGGATGAGCCAAGGCCCTTCGTGGGGGCGTCGCCCAACCACAGAGGATACGGGGCGAGGAATGGGAGCGGCTCTTTAGGTGCGGAAGGGAGCGGCGGCGAGGGTGCGGGCAGGGTTTTCGAGTGCTCCGCTGTGCACTCCGCCTCTGACCTAGAGTTCCTGGCCGGAGGGTGGACAAAGGCCGTGTACAGAGCCAAAGTGTGGGGCCGGGACGTGGCCATCAAGACAGTTAACCTCAACGGGAAAGACATGCGGGTGTGTCAGAGGGCTGGAGGGTCACAGTCGGCGTGTTACCGGAGGGCCTCGGCCAAGATATTGAGGGAGATGGTGCTCCTGGGACAGCTAAGACACGACAACATAGTGGAGGTATTTCACTCCGAAAAGAGTCACGCCCGTGGCACACCCCACTTTACCCGTTTTCCTGTTACGATTAAAACAGCACCACCTCATTTTCTGTGGAGGTGAAAAAAACAATCATTCCGCTTCTCTTTTTGTGTTAATACAATGGTGTACTCTTTCTTGAGTCGTTATCTGAACCAGCCGTTCTCATACCCTTTAAGGATGTTCGAGAGGCTCTCCCTTTAATATCTGAAAGTTAATCTATGTATGCGCCTTGTCACTGTAGCTGTAAAACGTTTTTCGGGAAAGTATTGAGAGACATGTAGTGACAATTCCAATGCAAATGAAACTTAACTTCGATAATGGAAATGTGATAGTGCTATCTATTATCTTGGATACCTTCTGTTTTAAGCAATAAAGTGAATTGAATACAGGATAAATGCGTCCAAGACCAAGGTGGTGGATTAAAAAAAATTAATTGAAGAATAACTGTATAATGATATTGATAATCCATCAGCCCGGAAGACGATGGGAAAGACTTCTATCGAAGCGTCGGCCTCCGGAAAATGTAACTCGGTGTGAACCCTTAGATAAATTCACCTCAGTTATTCGGCGGGAAAGCATCAAATCTTTCATTAGATGCGGATCCATAAGCAATACATTATTTTTTCAGGGACGCTGCCGAAATAATTGATTCTCTAGTAATTAATTCACTCCATTCTTATTACAAACATTGAAGAATGTCTATTTTAAACTATATACTTCTAATTTGTGTTGTTCATTTTGTCGTTTGAAAAGTTTAGTAAGTTTCGTTAGAAAAGTTAGTTTCAAGTCTCAAAATGTGAAACAAAAAGGAAGATATTTATGCCATCGAAGTGCTGGGTTCTCTTAGGTTTTATTTACGCTTTTGCGATAAATTCCCCCTTACCGCAACTTCACCTCATTATGAATTTCTTCACTATGATATTGTATCCTGAAATTATCTAATTATTTAGGAATTGCAAACAATATGCTTCAGGAAGCGTGTTTGACCAATTTCTTAGTGCTATTTTCTCCCGAACGAGATCTACTTTAAAGGGTCTCTTAAGCATGCACCTCCGGAACTCATGTGGCACAAGGTGTTGATGTTACAATAATATTGACTTGATACTTCAGGGTGGAGGTGATAAATACCTATTTTGGATTAATACTCTCCATATTAAATTCATTATACACCCCATAAGCAGGATAATCTCAATAATATTCTTTGACGGCTTGGAAAATTCTGTAACTACATTATTTAAGCTTAAATGTATTACTCTCACACTTTTAGCACTCAAAACTAATATTTATTTAGATTTGCAACAGTTAAATTTCCACTAATTCCTCTGAAACATAAAGGTTTATATATCAACAAAACAAAATAACTCATAGCAAATAATAATTTTTATATATAGTAATAGTGAATGGCATTATGCTTATTTACATCAGTTCATATTAATTATTCTCACAAAAAATAGAGGGATAGATAGATAAATTTTCTATAGGTGGGCCTTCGACAGAAGCCCGGGCAATCAGACCACCTTGGTCCATTGTGCCAACCCCATGCCTCTCTTCCACACACATGATGGGCCGGGTCCAACATTGCTTACCTTCGGTGACCTTACGGAAACCGGTGTCTCCCCAATGTGGATGGGCCCTTGCCCAATAATAGAGTGAACTATACGGGGAATATAATTTAGTAGTTTAGTTAAATTGCATTTGAATTATTTTTCTAAATATTAGTTATAGTTATAATAATTTTGAAGTAGAAAAGACACTCCTCTCAGTGACTCAAAAGGCATTACGTTGACGATGAAACGTAAAACCGTCCAGTTAATATCTGTTGAAGAGTCCAATTCCCAAGATCTAGAGAAAGAAAAAAAATTGGAGTCGTTATTCGCGGTTTTAATATAAAGTTCCGAGTGCTATGTAGCTCGTCCACTAGGGACAAATGTGATTTTTTGAGGTTCATTTCCATGACCTAGTAATTAGCGAGCGCTATCCTAGCCGTCGTGGATTACGTTGGTCTTGACCGAGATATACAACTGACCTCAATCCCCGCAATCACTTTTTATGGAGCTGCTTTAAAACACATGTTGAAAAAATCCTCCCTGAGTTAAGGCAATTCAAAAATTGAAATATACAACCCTTGTAACGGTGAATATTACTCTGGACGCTCTTTCTGAGAAAAATACTAAACTCCCTCACTCCTTTACTCACTCACACTGTAGAAATTTAAGCCTACGCTGCGATACATGTATTCAATTAATGCATTTTATTTTTTTTAATTGATTCGCTGATTCCAACGGAGAAAATTAATAAATATTTCTCAAATTTCATGCGCAAGCTTCTGGAATCCTCGATGGCGAGTAGATACAATTACAATTTTTTCCTTTAAATTGGCACAAATAGTCTTTTTAATGAGCACATGGAGTATATGAGGAAGAATGTTTTTGACTAACGCGAGGAGTAGTTTTGCACGTGGAAGGTGCCATTTAATATGTGTTACCATGTGCAGGGAAATGTGTTCATCAAGGACTCAATTTGGTTTCAATTTTTTTTTAAAGTTTCGATGCGCATACCTGGGCAACTTTAACTCATATAGATCTTAGGGTTTCTCAAATTAATTAATTGTGTATCAAATTAAATTTATAATTAATTCAAAGGAATTCAACACTGTAGGCAATGCATTTCAGACGTGAGAATGAGTTTTGATATGAATGAGTATTTAGTAAATCATCTCGAAAACAGTACTTTAGTAATTTTCAAAGAATGATTTCAAGTAAAATCGAAAAATGTACAAAAAGTAGAGTAAGTATATGATAATTTTAGCTACCCCTGCGAATTTATTAAGACCACTCTCAGATTCCTTCTTTGATTATTATCGTTGACTAGTGCGGAAGAAAATTGAGGTCGCCAAATGAGACACTCGAAATAGAACGCGATTCGATTAGAAAACGCTTTAGACTACTTTCGGTGGATTTTAGAATTCACAACCTTAATCTGGACCATGGATACAATTGTTTAAAAAGCGATATCTATAGCTTATTTATCCAACGAAATTTAAACTTTTAAATCATTGAAGGATTTCAGGCTTTCCGGTGATGATTTACGTCAGCGATCTTCCAAAGTTTACACCGGGTAGTTTGCTGGGAGGGTAGTAATCCTAACTACCCGGTGTAAATCCCGGAATATTGCTGACATTTTAAATCATTATTGGTCGTTCAATCCTAAGATTGATTGACTGCAGCTCTCCATCCTTCCATATTTCTTACTCCCTCGTAGCTCGTCTTATGTACTTCCCTGTTTAATTGGTCTATCCATTTATCCCTTGGCCTTCCCCGTGGGACTTTTCCCTCCAATTTTCCTTAAATTACATTCCTCACACATTCGTTGTACTTCAGATTGTGTCCAATTAATCTGGTTCTTCTTTACTATAGTGTTCCATATGGATTTTTCCTCATATTCTCTTTTCTTTATTGCGTCATTTCTTTTTTATCCGTCTACTTGATTTTCATAATCCACCTACAGCATCCTGTTATGATAGCTACTACTCTTTTCAGACCTGTTTTTTCAATCATCCATGAGTGCATTATTTAAGCATAAATTTTACAGAGAATATATTTGTGGCTCCCTTGACAAATTTTCCAATTACTTTTCTTGATGAGCTGGAGACAATGGATGGGGAAGGCGTAAAGTGAGAGACTTTGGATTTAAATGTCTGGTTCATTCAACCCTAATCTTGAAACAAAATATCGTTTGGATCGGCGAGTACTAAGGTCATCAAGTACAACCCAAACGGCGAGAGAAAGTTACTCATCAACGTATGGGGAACTGCATCCGCGCCTTTAAATGCCAACGTTTTCACAAAAAGAGCAAGGTACCATTTAACTGTGAACTTATAATACAAGATAGCGTCAAAATGAACACTTAGAATTACCAATTAACTACACCACTTACGGGGTGACAGTTTTATATACTTGCTACGAATGTTTATCCCATGTAGACATTCGTAGCAAGATCCCAGATAGTTATTAGAAATTGTCGCGGGTTATGCTTAATCTATAAACAATGCATATTCAGCATTCAACTAATATTGAGCGATACGAACTCCTGCATCCCGATCATATATTGCATAGAGGTCGTTTGTTTGGCGCCTATCTGCCAGCACTGACGTACAGTTCATGTGCTAGAATATTAGCATTTCGTGTTGGACTTGTGATTTTTTCGGCCAACTACGTTGTGAGATAGTAACTTTTCTCACAACTCAGTTGACAGTTTGGATATTGTAAATGCAGAATAAGTACTTTTCTAATGTTGAAGACTGTCTTTGCGGCATAGAAAAAGAAAAATCCTTATTGTCACTGTTTTCAAACAATATCCAGGAATTGAACTCGCGATCAAAAATCTATTTTAAATTATAAAAATTATTGATTGTGAAATCATTTCTCTCAAGTGATTTATATCCGCATCCATCAATTCTTCTTCACGTCTCTGAATTCCAATGGTCCTGCCCTCTCTCCTCGTTTTTTCGAACTGTCTCATCCTTAACTGTCCTCTTTATATTTCCTTGTGCGGCCCTTGATATTCAATCTCTCTATACCTCGCCATATCTTCTCCGACCACTCTCCATTTTATATTGAGGTGAAGGTCATTGCTGCATATTTGAGGATAATTCCATTTAATATTATTTCATTTGTAGTGAAAATATGAGGCGGTTTCTGATCGGGAAAAAATATCGAGTGTGGGAATTCTTTTCAGTTGCGTCAGAAATAAACGGTATACCACTCAAATAAAATTAATGAAATTGGAACTGACCACGTTAAAGACGCGCAATAGATATTGGTAATACGTAGGTATATTGTTATCAATTACTTTCTCTTTCCATTGTTCTTGAAGTTGATATAAGCCTTCTATTCAATTTTGAGCAGTCTTTCATTAATTTTTTCAACGCTTCAGGTATATAAACCACAAAAACTTTAAAGTAACCTTTAACATTTTAGATTCAAAATCATTAAATTTCACTATATGAAAATCTGTTAAAATACAATAACACAAGCACATATGGCATCATAGCACAGGGTTTTAAATGGAATAGTGGATTATTTTCCTGATGTACAATAAATAGCATACTGACTAATGACATTCTTACTCTATGATATTACTTAATGCCATGATTCTTATATTTAAATAGAATCATACATTAAAACCGACGGATAAATATATAATTTAATTTCAACATCATGCGATTGCTATGGCCTTAAAACTATGTCAATTCCCTAATTTAAAATTGGAAATGTAAACATTGAATTTATGGAAGGAGTTATCGTAGATACGAGAATTCGGGAGGTTTTCAATATCGACAATACCAGATATTTCCAACGAATACATGACCTCAGAAACCGAGTATAAGGAGCTGAAAAGTGATACTAGATGTACGTACCCGATACAAATGAAGTCATCACTATTTAATTCTTGTCATTCGTGAATATACCGTCCATCCTTTTCTTTAGGTAAACCACTTTGAATATTTATGGCCAATTGTATACATCGTAAAATGCCAATAGATTGAAAGATAATATGTTAACTTTGGGTGTCCACTGACTGCAACATAAAACGTTTCCCATTGTACTTCCATGTTAAACTTCTTAAAGGGTGCTTTTTTCTGTCATATATATTAGAGTATAATTTACGAAGTTTCCGTGGCTTCGAGAAATGGGCCATATCGTCGTAAGATCTTTCAAGCTTCCACGAAAAGGAAGATTGTACTGACGAAAAATTTGGCGCAAGCTTTTAAACTACAAATGTGAACTTTGGACTTTTGTATCCTAATACATTAGTACTCGAATTCAGAATTCAAAATTTAAATAACCCTTCACCTCGGCCGGGGCCCCAAGTGGCAATGTTTATTTCATTAGCATTAATATGCAGGAGCCCAAATACTTTTTCTAGGAGCGACCAGGGTAGAGGAGGAATACTGAAAAATTCTAAAAAGAACAGAGTCAATGGACATAAGATGAAATATTATCTTCACGGCCCCGTGTAGCTTTTAAAATATTTAATCGTTGTGCTCGGATGAACTTTTGAATGAAAGATACCTGGAATTACACTCCTAAAAACAATATATATGATTCGTTACGCTATATAAACACTCGCCATTAATTTCACTGGCATTAGGCGTGATAAAACCGTATAGTAGGTCAAATTATTTTGTGAGAGCGGGCACAACTTTCTCGAGGATGGTATAAAAGGTCCGATTCCGGTTCTTCAGGTTGAAGACGATTTTACATAAACTCACTAAATATTTGAATTTATTACACGAGGACATACTATGTTATCCCCGTATCAAGACTGCCACGCTCATGGCATTATACGTACCACAATATTGGCATCACACTGCCTATAAAAATTAAGCATGTATGCCAACATATAGTCACATACATTCGAGAGGAGATAATTTCCAGGAAGTTTAAAGCAGCACGAGCGGACTTGGGCAAACCGTTCAGTTTCTCCATTACTCTCCACAAAACGCCACGCTTCGACTTCGCCAATCTTTGAACGCTTTTCTTCAACTCAACCGAAATTTCTGTGAATATGGATGAAATCCAACGAAATTATTTTCACCCACTCCACAACTTCTTATGAGGTTTGAAATTTGGCACAAATTTGAAATACAACTAACAATAGAATATTATGAAAAAATAAAAGTTTGTAAAGAGATAAAAAAGCGGTTTTCTTGAAATATTTTTTATTATTTTTTGTATGCAAAATTATTTCTTTATCTGTATTACACCCAATCTCTCTGTTGATCTAATGGCCCCCGGCTTGACTGTCGGTTTGTTGTCATTGGTAACCACGCCCTTCCCCCAGTCCTCAACCTCCGTCCCGTGGGCTGAACATGCGGCCGCTCGACCGACCCCAACCCATTCCACACATACCCTCAAAACCTTCCAAACAAACTATTCTCCCCCAGTAAGACTAAACCCATTCCTCCCCCATTCACTTCCCCTTCCCACGAACGACTGTACTCTCAACTCGCTTGCTCACTCGTTCAAGCTAAACAGTCCGGCGCTGTCGAGAGTTGAAGGATTTATTGCCTCGTAAATCTTCCTCTCGCCTCCTCTGCCTTCTCCCTTGCTTTTCCTCTTAGTAAGAGGAGAGTAAGACGCTCTTACCCTCTCCCTCCATCCCCAGTTCCTTCTGGGACTATATTCAGTCAAACCTCGGTAATTGACACGGTCAAACCTCGGTTGATCCGTGGATGTAAACATGGAGGATTTGACGTCACATACACGGAGGAACTGGGAAGGAAATAACAACTTCCCCTTGCGTTCATATTCCCTTGGTGAAGTACTCACGTGATCTTATTCTCCTACCGACTCTCACTCTACATTCATTCCTTTTTCCTCAACAGATAGAAATACGAGACGAAGACCTTGGCACGTCGTGGGTTTCTCTTTCTACCATCTCCCCACTTATGCAGTCCCACGTCCTCGTGCCTCATGACTCTCAAACGGAAATATTTTGAACGAAATTAAAATCCATCCAGGCACACGTTTCACTCTTACACACGATCACGAGAAGCTATGATTTAAAGCATATTTCCATAGCGATGAGAAATCTGTATGTACGCCCATGTGCAAGAGACGACTCGATATTTTTTACTCCTTCTCAGGCAAAGTATAAAGGAGGAGTGAAAAATCAGTGGTAATATTAACGTACTGGTAGAAAAAAGCAATTTTTCTGGACTATAATGATATTCATTAATCTGTTCCAACCATGAAAGGAAAAGACACGAATTGAACAAAAATGATGAATCTATGCAGATGATTAAGCTCTCGTAAGAGACTGCTATCCTTCCAAATGTGTAAGCTAGAAGATAACTTTATTTTATATTGATGAAACGTAATGCAAGTGTTAAATTGTGTGGCAGAGGGAGAATATAAATACATTTCATGTGTTGAAAACAGGCGAATACTATCCAATCGTGTCCACGTGATTTACTGAGTTACATTTAGTTCAGGCAACGAAGACCAAAAAAGGCCAAATAGAGGGAATAATTCATGTAGAAGCCAATTTGGACACAGTTGTAGGGGAAGGTGTCCTTAACAACATACTAAAAGTACTGATGAGTAAGAGTGAAGCTAACATGGGGGTCTCTATAGGTTCCTTTTTTCAGTTTTTCGTACTCGAAAATAACTCGAAAGCTACTTCCTCTAGCGAAAACATGTCCACATACGAAATCTACATAAAATTCTCTACAAAAAAAGGTTCTATACACTTTTTCTTAGGATCAATACTTAAGGAGATACGGAGGGGGGGAATGGAAAATTATAAAAAAATTCTGTTTTTATTGTTAAAAATCAAGTTTTAATGATAAATGAACTATGCTCAGACCACATATTAATCATTTTAATTACCTTTATTGAGTGTAAGTGTAATCATGTAATTTATAACGGAAGAATTGTGTGCGGTGGAATAATGTGCGTGTATTGAGACAAGGGGAGAACGATTGGAAACGGGGTCAGGGCTCCCCTTCCTACTCTATTCGGTATCCCCTTTCCAATTTGCGCTCGTCCCTTAGGGGCACTTCAAGCATAACGTAATACGATATATGCCAATTTTGACCCCCCCCCCTCTCCTATGTAAGACGTTAAATTTTCCAAATACTCCCCCCCTCCCTCTCAGTCTTACGTAATGCGTTAGATATTTCGATCGCTGGCAGAAACCAATGACACCTTATGCCAATTTTGACCTCCCCCCTCCCCTATGTAAGATGTTCTGGAAGGAGCCAATGTCTCAGAGGAAGAGAAGAGAGAGAGAGATCTTGACTATGTTGACCAAGATGGCCGTCCAATCACCGCGACACTCAGAATCAAATAACTTCTTCATCAGGGTAACCATATTGAAGTACTGGACCCCAAATACCCCCCCCCCTCCCTCTCAGTCTTACATAAGGCGTTAGATATTTCGATCGCTGGCAGGAGCCAATGACAACTGCACACAGACAGCTTTGATTGAGCATGGAGGTAGCTAGTCAGTCCGGCGATCTGGAATCGATGTTCTGGAAGGAGCCAATGTCTCAGAGGAAGAGAAGAGAGAGAGATGTTGACTATGTTGACCAAGCTGGTGGAACATTCTCCAGACAAATTTGAAGAGAATGCTTCCTTGGTGTAAAATTTGACAAAATTGCAGACTCATCTGGAATCCCTCAACGAGAATGGGCCTACTGCTGCATTGTGGGTCCAGTACTTCAATATGGTTACCCTGATGAAGAAGTTATTTGATTCTGAGTGTCGCGGTGATTGGACGGCCATCTTGGTCAACATAGTCAAGATCTCTCTCTCTTCTCTTCCTCTGAGACATTGGCTCCTTCCAGAACATCTTACATAGGGGAGGGGGGAGGTCAAAATTGTCATAAGGTGTCATTGGTTTCTGCCAGCGATCGAAATATCTAACGCATTACGTATGACTGAGAGGGAGGGGGGGATTTGGAAAATTTTACGTCTTACATAGGAGAGGGGGGGGGGGTCAAAATTGGCATAACTCTTCTTTCGTTATACTTGAACTGCCCCTAAGAGACGAGCGCAAATAGGAAAGGGGATACCGAATAGAGTAGGAAGGGGATCCCTGACCCCGTTTCCAATCGTTCTCCCCTTCTCTATCAATACACGCACATTATTCTACCGCACACAATTCTTCCGTTATAAATTACATGATTACACTTACATTACATGAAGTCAAGGTATGTGATACAACCTACTCACATTTTTCTATTATCCCCGTACTTCGATACACCCTTAATTTATTACATACCTTTTTATTTATTTCTTTGCCTGGCTAACTCAGCGAAATAAATCATGAGAGTTATTTTAAACATAAATTACCCTTTGCTATATTAAATGAATTGCGTTTCTAAATTTTACAATAACCACATGCATTTGATACATGAATCATATCCCAGTTAGATCTCTGTTCACAACATGAAATGAGCATGAAAGATTAATGATTATAGTTCCTTTTAAAGTCACTTTTCCTTTTGCCCACTCTCTCTTTATAAATCAGCTTAACACTTTAAATCAACACATAAACACACATTACACCAAATATATATATAGGTACGACACAGGCCTGGTCTGCCTTCCCTCGGAGGGCTTCTTGTGTCCTACACGACCCAATGGCGTCGATTGGTCTCCCGCTATTTCCTAGTTGAGCAGCCAGGTAGTCTCGCCTCTCTTAAACCGCTGTACAGATTAATTGGCTGTTGGGATGCACCCGCGTGAATTTCTTCTCATTCTTAATGTGAATTAAGTTATAAAATGAGTGCTTCGTCTCTCTTTAACTTTCTCGTCTCGGGACGTCTTTCCTTGCGCGTCTTGATATTTCAGAGACTCCATGGGCACTCCTCGATTACGAATAACTCCCACTGTTACCTCCCTTCTCCTTTCTACGACTTCTCCTCACGTGGACACGTAAATCCACGCTATATGCTGCCCTGTCACCTAGCGATTTCGCTTGTTTATAAAGTATATTGTTCCCCCCTTCCACCGGGAGTGCAAAGCGAAGTAGAAATGCACAACATGGCTGACGTCGATTGTTAATTTGGTGCCTTATGCACCACGTGGCGATATCGCCCTCAACATTGCGGTTTCACCGTTATGTTACAGGTAATTAAAATAATTAATATGTGGTTTGAGCATAGGTCATTTATCATTAAAACTTGATTTTTAACAATCAAAACAGAATTTTTTTATAATTTTCCATTCCCCTCCTCCGTATCTCCTTAAGTATTGATCCTATGAAAAAAGTGTATTGAACCTTTTTTTGTAGAGAATTTTATGTAGATTTCGTATGTGGACATGTTTTCGCTAGTTTTCGAGTTATTAACGAACAACTGAAAAAAGGAACCCTTAGAACCCCCCCCCCCTGTTAGCTTCACTCTCACCCATCAGTACTTTTAGTATGTAGTTAAGGACCCTTTTCCCGACAACTGTGCCAAAATTGGCTTCTACATGAATTATTTCCCCTATTTTTCTTTCCTTGCCTGGACTAATTCTCATGTGGAACGCTGTGTTATGTGTGGAACTGGCCTCTTCCAAACAGAAGAAAGTATATTCTTCTGGCCTTCTCAGTGCAAATATATTCAATTGTATTAGTTAACGTCTTGATACATCTAATCCACATAGCATGCAAGTAGGCCTTGTAACGAAAGTATATTACTGTACATTAGAAATAATAATTAACCATTTAAGTCTGTAAAAGACAACAAGCGTAGTTTGTCCATGTATTTCTCCAAACTCCCTCGAATTTTGATCTCTTTTGTTTTTACCCTCTCGTTGGCTAAACGTTACTTAAACCTCATAATATTGTATATTTGCTGTTTTTAAATATTGATAAATGTAAAAACCCAATGTTTCCTGATACCATTACGTGAGTCCATTACTACGCCATCTTATAAACAGCTTCATGCGTATAACGTCTCTGTCCTTCTACTCAAGAATCTATCATAGTCTGATTTTTATGCTCTGTCACTCATGGAAGTTCGCCGTTCCACGGTATTCCTTGCACTTCCACTGCAAATATTCATTCACTGCAGAGGTTGCTGGTGAAGCACAATCTCTTTTCAGAGGTTTTATTAGCAAATTAAATTATCTTGATAATTGTAAGTAGGACAATTAGCAACTTGTTCACCGTTTACCTTCTCTGTTTGTAAGACTTGGTAGAAACACTTGCCTCTAAGAACGCTTAGGTCAGTAATAGACGGTGCACTTAAATGCTACTCGTTGATTTTTCTTCTGCACGACAAAGAATCTGGTTCAAGTTTGAAGATTTTTTTACTTTGTATCCTCTGAGTGTACTTAACATTTGTTTTCAAATTACTTTGAATATTTAGGGAAAGAAAATATTTTCTCTCGCATTATTTAACTTTCGCTGACAACATTGTACTAAATTCAAAGTCAATATTTTGTTCATGAAGGTCTGAGTTATATTTGAGAGCAAGGAGCCTAAATGCTACTTAGAATACACTTGGGATATTTTGTAAATATTAATGACAAATTGAGCTGTAATATTTCAAAATATTTAACTTCTGTAACTAAAATATATTATTTTTGGAAAGACTTCACTATTAAAGGTGAGGATTTATGTTTTCAAAATCCATAAATCTACTCCATAAATTTCTGTGTTTCAGACAATTGTGTTGGAGATTACATTAATAAAACTGGATTTTCAAGTAATTTGGACACTGTAGGGCCCAAAAACCACCTTAGTCTAATTTAATTTATTTGATTATAGTACAGTATTTATTTCAATAGGTAATGTAATGAAAACGAAAATAAAAATCTACTTCACTGCATTACACTTAAAAATACTCACTTTTGAGCCAATTCGAGACACTTTAACTCATAAGTCACAAAAGTTTCAGTCGATAAATTTTCACCACAAGTTTTTATTTAGAATTACAATATTCAGTAAAAACTTCAGAATTTTTCACGGAATATATGTATTTATATATTTATTTATATTACCTATATTCCCAATATTCAAGGTCTGACTCCATCGGCTAGTTGCCGGCTTTATTCTTCCTGCCATTTTAAAACACTCTCTACTCTCTCTTAGGGTGCAGACGTTTTCTGAGCTAACGCACTCATTTCCCCTTTTAGGGTTGCTTTGTTTTTACTCCATTTCGCATCAGGAGGAATTTCTTTCATATTCACCGCCCTTTAAAACCATATCTGATTTGAGAAATTGATTCGGCGTCCAACGTATAGAGGATAAAATCGACCTTAGAAAAACCTGAGTCCTGTGTACATGCCGCATACCGCATTTATGATTTGGGGAACAGGGAGAGCAGGGTGAGATTTGTATGCTCCTATGTACATTCATAGATATATCAAACGAACATTTCGCACTTGCCTTCGGTGACGCGCCGCATATCAACTTTTGAAATGTTTTGTTCCAAAACCGAAACACCCTTCTCTTTTTTCACTCGATATTGATTGATGGACTCTTCGATCACCCCAAAACCCAAAACTCTTTTATTTATCCCGGGAAGATACGCGGCAGAAAAACTGAAACTGAGCACTTGAAGGGAGCTCTGGTGATGGGACACACTTAATTCCAATCTCATCTTCTTCCCCTTCCCTATTTTTTCCGTCTCCCGACAGTTTTCGTAAAAGCCACGAGAGACCTATTCGTTATCCTGAAGGCTTTGCGATGGTTATCGCTGATGCCAAAATGCTCCATAAATATTGAGTTTGTGTCTCAAATGGTAAAAGTTTTCGTCCTTAATGTTCCTCTTACGTCTGGACATGCAACAGTGGTATCCTTAAGGTCCAAGTAAAAAAATGCTCTTGAGCTCGGAACTAAAATATGAACGCTGCGCATTAGTGATCTCAGAATAGTGCATTTTATCTTTTATGGGGCTTTTTTTAAGATCATTAACATTTCAAACCACTTCCTCTACATTTGACAGCCATGTGATAATTCGATAGATGTATTTATTTCATCAGGTTAAGAGCGCAATTTTAGGCAATAGATACAATGGATCTAGTAAAATGCACTTCACCTCTGAGTAATTTAATGAATCAATAAACCATAAGGAACGAAAAAAGTAAAGTAGCTTTTGGGAAGCCATCGAGAGTTCGTTACTTCACTGAAGGTTGTATATGTGCAATAAAATATCGGATCCCTTTAGATCCGGCAAAGGATAACAAGGTTGAATCATGATAAAGTATGTGAATATATAGTATTTGTCTCTGTTTACATCCTGGTGATGCTAATTCGTTCTTTTCAACGTGAGTTTCCGCAGGAAATTATTTTTATATCATACATAATTTAACACCGATACTCATTTGCGGTGCGAAAAATACACTGCTGAATTTTGAAGTGATAATCTGTACTAAACAAAGACAAAAGTTTACGTCGTCGTGCAAATTTTATTTGAGAGAAGAACTGCGTTTTGGTAGGGAGTCTTTGATTCCTTGCATGCTTTGATTTTTGCATGCCTGAAAGTCAAAATGCTACCCTTACTCTATGTAAACCCGTAGTCCTGAGAAAGAGAAAAATAACACTAAACCGAACGCGGGGAGCGATTCCAAATTCTCTTGAATAGAATTGGAATGCTTCATCCATCGAGAGACTGGCTGATTGATGACTATTTGAGCACGGCGCAGACAATTATTTCAAAAACCAAAATGGATGAAATATGCCTTAGTCTTATGTGGACCGGGGATAAAAAGTGGGATTTTCGGTAATTGTTAAACTTGAGAAGACATGCTTCCCTTGCAAATACTTGTTTCAGGCTTGTGTTTTACAAGGGATGCATATTTTTCTCCCGGGAATAGATAAAAAAATATACGACATAGAAATCTGCCCGTCACGAGATTGGCTTTAATGAAACTCAACGGGGACTGCCAGAAATTTTTAACAAAATAAAAAAATTTAAATAAAAGGTTTCCATCACCACGGTGTTCGAAATTCGGGTCCCGTTACACTGCTTGCACTTCATGCTCAAAGGGCATCTCTGGAGCTCTCTACTCACTAAGGCCTCGTTAATAATAAAGAGGCCTCCCAAAGTCACTCACAGCTCATCGAACGCTCTATTAAACCCACCGCACACACTCCTCTCCTTTCTCCCCTGACCACATTAAACCGAACTATTTTTTGCTTAACCTCACATGTTTTTCCTTCCCAGGATCGCCGTGGAATTAAATAATAAACAATGGCTAATCAGTTTTTCTTCCCAATTGACGGCAAAACAAGCCATTCGCTACTGGATCAAAAAGGGAGGTCAAATCAGATCATAAATCTCTCATTCACGTAACGCTAAGAACAGTCGCATGACTTTTAAAAGGGAATCGGGTTTACTAAGAGATAAAGCCATACTGAACACTCTGAAAGCCTTCTTTGGCATTTTCCCGAAAGGTAAAGTAGCATGTACCATGGAAAAAAATATAATTGATCTTAAACAAGAATCTAATTTTGATGATTTTCAAAGAAAATTCTACTCACATTTTGACTCTCATTGTTTTATAGCATCACTATTCGAAGGACGAGATAACTTCGTTTGAACTTGTGTCGGAAGATGGACAGTTTTTTTCGCTTTCATTTAACAGTTTAGTTGAGAGTTTAGAAGCATTAAAATGTCATTAGTTACCAACATGCATTTCCTCTAATTTGTCGCCAACGAAGCCGAGCACATAGCGTTAAATATGACGCTATTTGTGCCAAAAGAAAGCTTTGTCTGTTAAGAAAAATTATATGTACTATTAAATATAGTACACAAAATTTTTGTCAGAAATTTTATTATATGTAATGACAGCGATACTCTACCGTGACGCAAGGATTCCCTATTTCCCATCACTCTTCATTATTACTTATATTAAAAATTATGTGAATAGGAAATATTTCCTTGGACTAGGTTAAACTTCAAATGGGTCGTGTGAAACAATAAATATGTTGCAATGCTCATCTTAGTCATATAAGTTTCCATAGCGTTTATGTAATGAATTAGAGGAAACCGGGACTAGCCACGGTAGTAACCGGTAATAAGTTCCATGTATGCGAGGATAAAGCCATACATGGAACACGTGTTCCATGTATGGCTTTATCCTCGTGGACTGTGGCGCTTAGCACACAACTTGGACTGCTAATGACATCATATGTCTAGCAGTCCTAACCACCTTGCTCCTATAAAGCCACCGAATAATCCGCCTCGGTAATAAGGACGCCTCGGTAGCTTAACTGGTTAAAGCCCTCGGCGGGAAATCGAGGGATCCGGGTTCGAATACCGGTCAATGCAAATGATTTTTCTCCTGTGGAATATCGAATTTATGTAATGACTTAATGTACTTACGTATTTATACCTAATATCTCTTTCCCCCACAAAATCAATATTTCTATAACCATTTGTCCACATTTCAAGAAATTCAGCGGTCATGCTCTCCAAACCATCATTTTTCAGACCTGTCACCCCTGCGATGGAGGGTAAGACCAAAGTTTTGAGAAGCATAGGGAGAGAATTTCTGATGATCACATCTTCACTCAAATAACGGTCGTTTGTCTGTGTCACGTCCATCCTCTCTTCCCAATGCATCCACGTCAGTTAGAAAGCCGCACGTCATCTTCCTCCGAAATCCTCTGGCTCGCATTCTCTCGACCACGGAACCCAACCCAACCCATTGCTAGTTCCTTGGCGGACTAAAATCGCATGTACACATTGCATACCCCGCCCGAGGAATAAAATACACCATATAAAACATCTACCACGAAAATCACTATTCGTGGATACATATTTTTCGTGTGTTAGACAGAGAGATAAGCCAATACGATGCTATGCAGTGAGTTGCTTTCAAGGGTCATGGGTGGAATAGGAAGAGTAGATACGATAAGGCATAAAGGAATGGATGAGTGAACACCCTGTAGGGGAATTTTGGGATGAAAAGAGCACAGTGGTTGTAGTGGGGTGGGAGGAAATATGAGGACAGCCGCCTGGGTGGTTAGGGGTCGCTTCTGGTCAGCAGGAAATGGATTGGTCATCGCCCCATAAATTCACTTTTGCGTCTGGTGGCCATATCTGGCCCGGTTGGGGGGAGGAGGAGAGCATGTGCCCCGGGTATCCCCCCTCGCCCCCCCCTCGACCAAACCAAGCGAGGGCAAGTGGGCGTTAGGAGAGGGGCATAGAGTGCAATTGGGAGAGGCGGCGCTGAGGTATGGTTGCAAGGGGGAGAGCAAGTGGACAACGGATGCACCAGCTAAATTATTAAGGCACACTAACCCGATAATGCTCTGACTACATCCATAAAGTCCCTTTGCGAGCGTAATATATCTTTCGTAATCCCTCCTCGTTATCGTTTGATGTGTTCTCTGGCAGAAAAAAAATAAAAAATACACGCTATAGCTGATGGTTTTTGCTGTGCGCCATACATATGACTATGCAGACGTGTAACCAAGGGGGTAACCGGTGTTCCAGGGAACCCCTAGGATATATAACCTGATTTAGTATCTACTCATTAACTCAATTTACCCAGATCCGTGTGTGTACTGTCAGACGCTGCTTTCTTGGACATATATATATATATATATATTATAATCTTTGGAAGTTTTCGCCAATTGGCCACAAATATATAAATTCAAACTTACAGGAGGTAGGAGAAATAGGAAAAGATAAAGAATTCGTTCTTACGGAACGTTTCGAACCAGTTGGTCCTTCGTCAGCTCTAGAAGTAGATATAGTTTATATATATATATATATATATTATAATCTTTGGAAGTTTTCGCCAATTGGCCACAAATATATAAATTCAAACTTACAGGAGGTAGGAGAAATAGGAAAAGATAAAGAATTCGTTCTTACGGAACGTTTCGAACCAGTTGGTCCTTCGTCAGCTCTAGAAGTAGAGCTTCTAGAGCTGACGAAGGACCAACTGGTTCGAAACGTTCCGTAAGAACGAATTCTTTATCTTTTCCTATTTCTCCTACCTCCTGTAAGTTTGAATTTATATATATATATATATATATATATATATATATATATATATATATATATATAAAACTTCCAGGAAAATCACTCGGGTGATAAATATACAGTATGCCAAGAGGGTGGCCGATAAAAAATATACACACGGAAAACAGAACACTTACACATAAAAATTTTCGATATTTCGGTGAAGTCTAGCTCCACCTTTCTCAAGGTTTAAGGTAGGAATGAAGAAAAGGAGAGAGATTGAGGTATGGGAGGGGAAAGAGGGGGAGACGAAGGTGTAAGAGGGGAAGGAGGGGAAAGAGGGAGAGAGGAAGGTGTAGGAGGGGAAGGAGGGGAAAGACGAAGAGCGGGGAGAGGGCGTGGAGGAAGCAGGGAGAGATGAGATGAGGGGGAGGGAGAAACTAGTGTGATTTATTGAGTCCGGGGGGCGAGAAAGCCTGGTGGATTAAAATACAAGAAGATTCAAGATCCCTGCTTCCTCCACGCCCTCTCCCCGCTCTTCGTCTTTCCCCTCCTTCCCCTCCTACACCTTCCTCTCTCCCTCTTTCCCCTCCTTCCCCTCTTACACCTTCGACTCCCCCTCTTTCCCCTCCCATACCTCAATCTCTCTCCTTTTCTTCATTCCTACCTTAAACCTTGAGAAAGGTGGAGCTAGACTTCACCGAAATATCGAAAATTTTTATGTGTAAGTGTTCTTTTTTCCGTGTGTATATTTTTTATCGGCCACCCTCTTGGCATACTGTATATATATATATATATATATATATATATATATATATATATATATATTGTACTAGTCACCCCCTATCAATTTCCTTATCACAGGGGTTCTAATAATTATTCTGTCACGCGGTCCTAAACACGCGACGTTATATACCGTATCAGCCCGACACACAAAAGGTACCCTTCACTTTATCACTTCTTACCTTGAGAGAGATCCTTTCTTTTGGTAGTCCTTGGCGGCAAAGGTTAATGGATTAACTCATGCACAAAAATGATACACTTGAACAATACATATATTTATAATAACCCTTTTATTCTTCACTTAGAAAACAAATTCATTTTGGTTAATCAATTAATTAATATATGTTCCCTTCTCAAATATATTCGTACTTATTTATAATGTTTGTTCTACTTCACCGGATATTGCACAATGTGACTTCCGCCGATACTCTATGCCCCAGTATCTGTTTATCGGATTCCTGGATCCTTCCTTAACACAGGACACTGGCGTTGGTAATTGCTGTCCAAAGCTGCTTACTCCCGGCAAATTATCACTGCAAAAACTCCAGACTGACTTTCACTCGATGACCGGTCCTTCGGCTTCCCTGAGTGAGTGAGTGCTGACTTCGTTGAGACCTTGAGTGTCCTCCCTTTACGTTCCTGGTGACTTTTTCCTAAGCAGAAGCCTCGTTCCTTGTTTGACAAGCCCTTTTATACTATCTCTCCTCCCCTCCTGTATGTTCTAGAACATTCCAGGTTTTCTCCCCATCTCTCGTATCTGATAGGCTATTCCCCTTTCATTATTATAATTTTGTTTACCCCTTCCATCCTTTCTTTGCCTTGCAGCTTTCATAACACCTGGTGTTGTTTTAGTTTGTTTACGTAACCCGAAAATGGTATTGTTTTAAAGTTGTTTTCATAACACAGACGGCATTGTTTTAAAGTTGTTTTCATAATACAGAAACGGTATTGTTGCCTCGCGGTAGTACGTGTTCCCAAAATACCCACAATGGCGTCCTTAATTGTATACTTATGCCAACACGGCCAAAATGGCGTGTTACAATATATATATATATATATATATATAAATCCTATCCTCTGTATGCAGAATTTGTCATGCGTTTTTTCTCTTTATCCTTTCCCTCCACTCAGCACATGCTCCTCCGCAGGAAAATACTAATTCCAGGAATCGAAACCTCCTAAAATTGGAGTGCCAGTAAGTCAAATAGAAAGTAGATCCGTTTTTTTTTCTATTAGGCGGATGACAGCAAAAGTAGAATTAGGGGAATTGTGATGTCTATTCCTGGGTGATTGATGACAATAATTTTTCCAGGTAATGGACACATTTGCTCAAAGTTGCGAAACTCTTTTAATGACTCAGGTTTATGGAATATGAAAGCAGAATAAAAAGTTTAGGAACTAAAACAAGCTTCTTTAACTATGGGAGAAGTTTCTTAAAAACAAATTTCCAGTAACAGCTTCAAAAACTTCATTTGTAATTACAGGCAACACTATAATGTAATTTTGCTATTTTTTTTCTTGTTCCAATGAAGATTTAGAGGAATAAATGGCACTTTATCAAATATTTTCTTTCATTATTACTAAAAGCATAATCATTGGAGACTGTTCAAACTATCTCTTACAAATTCAGAGCAGCTTTCGCAAGGGTGTCATGAAGGTAGACTATTTTTTTACGGCAAATATTTTTCCATTGAAATTGTATTGAGTATTCTGGATAATAAATACTAATGAAATACATAGTTGAAATGGGTCACGTCACCATTATTGTGTATTAAGATGGGCTCATTCGCAAATGGACCGTAATGGTAGAAAAATTAATTTACGGCACTAATCGCGAGATGGTGTAAGTAAGTAATATTGCTGTCGATCTTCCTCTAAGCATTTGCATTCTTTTGCGTCATAATACATGGAAAAATCACGCAAATCTACGGTAGAACGTTTATGCGGCTCACGATGAAGGCACAGGCTGGTATAGACGGCTTTGCTTTGACATTCATGATGTTCATTCATGAGTTGATGAAGTTTCGATTGCTTGGCAGCTGCCTGTCTTCTGATATGAAGTGTAGCATAAAATTATGGTGCACAAGGAATAGAGTGCCTTCATAAGAAATCACACCCCTCCCACAGATTTATAGCCTTTATTTTGCAGGATCTAACGTTGCCGCAAAACGTTGAGGAGAAGGCTGTTTTAGTCTACCGTAGTTCTCGGATTTTGGCGTGCCTACGACAATTTCGCACCCCTTGCTGAAACGTAATTTAAGGGTTTGATTTCTGGTACCCTTAGGCGTCCTCCTATTTGAATTTTAATGAGCTTCTGTTAGAGGACAGACAATTTGTACTCTCAGCATTTCCCTCCCCGTAACTCCAAGAGTAGACATTATTACTGTGTTTGTTGAAAGTGATACAGGAATTTAATGCCTTTTTGGTGGTTGTTCAATTTTTGAAATTAATATATATTCAGCTCACTAAAAAAATGCGTATAGCAGTATGAACATACTTTGAGCTATTGCCCTGATTTTTAAATTATCCTTAACGAAGCTGATAATGACTAGGGGGTTTAATGAAAATCTTTCGAAAGTGCGACAATTATTTGGAAAAAAGAGCGTTGGTCGACAGCTACTAGAATTCAAATGGAAAACGCTGACTTGAAATATATGTAAAAATTGCTGCACCCTTTGACATTGATCACTGATAAATCTTTAGAAGCCAGCCTCCACCAGCTTCAGGAACGAAATAAATAAGCCCGCGAAGCCAGGTATTGAATCCCTGCTACAGAGCTCCTTAAGGTATATCTGACCCCAAATTATTTTGCACTGGACCGGCCGAAGTTTAACGAATTTGCAATTGATTCCAGCAAGAGTGATCATAATGATAGTGAAGAGAGGGAAGCAAACAATAAAAATTGACGTTTATACGCAGTACAACGGTAGCATCATTGAAGGAATTCTTTGACGAAGCCGTTAAAGCGAGGCCCTGAGAGAAAGGTGGTTAAAGTTAATCAATTTCTGACGAATAGAAAGCCCACTCCAATTTCACCAGTACCCCTTCCAAATTAAATTCTCGAGGTATTCCGAAATTCCTAAAATATAATGAATCCTGCGAATGTCTTGACCCATTCATTTTGGAGGTTGCAGTGGCTAGAAGGTACTTTTTTACATTTCTAGGTTCGGAATTCAATCCCGTTTGAGGCTGACAAATTTATTTTATCCATTTCAGTTGGAATTTACTGCTTTTTAAGTTTTAATGCCAATGGCTATTAATGAAATCAGTGTGGATGTTTCAGCAACCTAACGATATTAACTCTTTGTAAACTGCAAGGGAAAAAGCGCTGTATATATAAGTCTTGCGGTCGAAGCTCCTGGCCACTAGCATCTCATGAAATTCTAAACGCCGTCTGCATAGGTGAGGCTAACCGGAAGGCTTTGCTTCGTTACCGGAATATTTTGCAATGGTAATTCGGCCTCCCGACAGGGATTCGTGTGAGGAACATTTCACGTGTGTCCCTCCATTAGCCGGATGGGTCGTTATGCGGCGAACGAATTGGCGCTTTTTGGGTAATTCAGCGCGGAACGAAGGGTTAACTGCCATCATTACTTCTGTGACCGGTTCCTGGATAGAATTGGTATCTAGGACACATATAACCCCAGCACTTAAGTGCAAGTAATATTTGCTATCTCCTGGCATAATCCTTCCGCTACTACCCAAGCAATGCTTCAATGATACGTTATCATATTTAATTAATAGCGAGGAGGTATTAATCTCAGAGCCGGCTAGAATTGTTGATTCTCATTTATAACCTTGTGCACATTAAATTCATTCACTATGTTGAAATATAAATAGCAGCTGTGAGTTTATTATTCTGAATTTATATCATTATGAATAAATGAGCGAAATATTTGCCAGTGACTCGCGTTTATTTTTCTTACCAAATCGGGCGGCCAAGAGCATTTTCATATCGGCTGAATCGGAATCGTTATCATTTTTTTGTTCACTTTCAAAATACATCGTATTCAGGCGGGCATCCAAATTTTTCTTCTAGTGAATTCAACATCCACTACTTATAACACTCGACGCTTTCTTCTACTATTTTTACATGCACGATAGATAGGAAAGAATACCCAAAAATCAATTACTTATGCCGTATTTCGTTACTTATACAAATTATTGCCTTTGACGAATTCACGCTTCAGGTCTGAAATCTTCCATCTTGCATGGTCACTGAAACAAAAATGGTCAGTCCTCCTCCTCCCTCTTCTCTATCATTCTCCCCTCCATCACGACCTAAGCATTACATGGTCTCTTTCTGTCTCTTCCGTCCACTACATGAATGTCGCAGCCAAATTATTCTACGAGAGCAAGATCCTACAGAGGTACGGAGGGTGGGTGGAAAGGTGGAACAGAGTCAGCCATTTGGTCTTGTCTGCGTCTTTTTATTCAGTCACGCGTTCTTCATCTACTTCAGCACAGGGACTATATAGCACCCTTTGAGGTGTGGAGAGGAGGAACGTTCGCAGAGTAATTGCCAGATATTTTTTAATTGGCTGAGTTGCATTCAAAAGGAAGGCGCCACTGTACAGCTAGGTGAGATTCGTTGTTCATCGGTATGGCTACTCTGGTTTACAGAAAAAGTCCAGCTCTCCTTGTCTTCCAAAACGTTTACAGCATTTTTCCGGTATCATCATGAAAGCAAGATGTCACCTAGTCACTCAGGGAACCCATGTTTTGGCAAGTGGGAGAAATATAATCTTAACCCCAATGCTCAGGCAAAGTTAAATGCCCTGATGAGTAACACAAAAACTTTCAAGGCAGAAGACATGGGAAACCGTCCCACCAATCATGACGGTCCAGCGGCTCGTACACGAATACTTAAGACGTAACAAAAGTACGCACCGCCACTTCATATCTGAACACGCCAGCAGAATGGCTGGGCAAGCTTTTGTCTGCAATGAACACCACGCGGTGGAGCTTGCGAAAGCTGTTACTCGTCAAGTCAAAACGCCGCAGAAACTTTCGAATAAACGTCAATACCCTGTGACATAAAAACAGTAACTATAAGCCTGGTTACACGATGCATGTACCCGCGAAAGTACGCGGCTGAACAGATGCGTGGATGTGGACAAGACCGTAACTACTGCAGCAGCTGTCATTAGTATTATCGTAGCGAATGTAGTAATCCAAAGAAAGCAAGGGTCGAAATGTAAAGAGCACTAAGTCACACGTAATCATACCAAACGAGAACACGAGGTCAACAACATCAATGGTAATGTCGTTTCTGAGAGCTACCACCAGATTTCACACATGAAACGGCAGAAAATTGCATGGGCAAATGTTTCAAATTAGAATAGGGGCTATTATCTGGCTACGCGTTCGCACATTTGTGCATTTTTGCGTGTTTACACGATGCAATTTTAATGATGAATGTGTTCACGCATCTACTCTCGAGGGTACATGCATCGGATAACCAGGTCTTTATAGAGTTTCCACATCAAAAATATCTTTCATGACCTTCGTTTTGTTACAATACAACATTATCATCTCAGGTTGCTTCGCAAGGAAAGGTAGGCTGTGAATAGTATATGATATATGGAAGCACGAAGGCACTGTGGTTACTTTCGAATAACGCAGTTCTACTAGATAATTTTTTCTCTGGTGCAGCACTGGGCAAAGCATTACATTTCCGGTGTGTTGAAGAGCCACTCACTCACCGTCCTCAGGAGAAATGTTAGTTTAACTCAAATGAAGATGAGCGAATGATTTCCGTATCGTCGGCAATGGAAAGTGTGTCCCGCAGCCCCAAACCCGAAAGAACTTCATTTAGATCATCCTCCGGAAAACCCTATGACCCTTCAGTTACACTAATATACGAAGTTATGCCAGATAAAATGAAGTTAACTGAGTTTAAGTAATACTTTCATTAAGTTTAACATGTTCACGGAAGAAGTTACGAGGTTTCCCCACTTCGTAGCACGTATCTTAAAATAACACTAAATACAGGGTAATACTCACGTTATAGATGTGGGGTCAAATCACAGCATGGCTCCAACAATGTTATCTCCTCATAAAGCTTCACACCTATCAACCGTAGACGACTCATTATAAATCCACCATTTCTTCTTAATTATCCATGACAGGCATTTGAGTCAAATCACTGATCTGAAAATTAAGATTTACATCAGCCGTGAATGCATGTACATCATTTCATTAGTCTTAATGTAAAAGTTATGAGCTGTTAGTTATCTTCCAATAAATGGCGAATTGACAAGGTTATCATGCTAATGTTCCATTTTGGATTCACAGTGCTCATTCTCATGACAACTACGCTCATGAGTCTCATTACTGATCAGAAACAGGTATTTCAATGGCATTTGGGTTCATTACTGTTTGATGCTCTAAGAACACCACATGTATGTACCATTCGTCGAATACTGTTTATGTATTTTTACCGTAGACTCTTGCTCGATGTCGTCAGTTCTTTAACTAAATGTGGACAGGGCCAGGTTTTCCTTCGCTTTAGATCATGCCTTGTACTCTATTCTCTAGTTCTATTTTAACTAAAAGAACCACGGAAATCGAACGCAAATCCCGGCTCTAGAGATTGATAGAAGTCAGTATGTAGCTACCTCAACACCTCGGGGATCAACTGTCGTTAAGTCGTGATATTTACCTATTGCAAAAATAATGATCTTGTTGCATAGTTACGTCGAATCGTCATCTTTGCTCCGGTTGTCACATCCTGTCTACGATAAATATTACGTGGTAAATTCAATGAAAATTAATGAAAAATGTTAAAGAAGATGTTATTTTAACGTAAAAAAAAGCCTCCCGTTGGGTGGGTGGGGGACTAAGCTACTGAGTAAATATCGACTCGGAGAGTGACACGCGGCATTTCGACGGAATAATGATAAAAATAAAATTTACTCTTTTTTGTCTCTCCACTCGGATAGATTCACTCCCCCTATTCATTTATCCAACATCACTCTCAAAAATGCTTATCAACCTGGATGTGAGGCGTACTTCTGCAAATAGTTACCAACCAATATCTGCTTGTTGCGGTTTTTTTTCTAGTTTATGCTTTGTATGTTTAGTAGTAGTGATTCCTTATTTATGATAGGTAAAATATGTTATGACCTATGACACGTGAGTGACCTATAAATTTGAAGCATTTCAGCATGTTAAACACCTTTTTACGCAGGTAGGTAGATAAAGTAAATTAAGCCTACTCAACATCACCCCCCACGACTTTTCCTAAGTTCTTGCATCCCCTCTGCCATACACTTTTTTCTGCATTTCTTATCTTTCCCTTTCTTTCATGTGATCCCTTGGCTCCCTCTCCTGTTATCCACCTATTAATCCACGGTGGCGGTTTAAGGGCGTTTTCAGCCCCGACGCGCGTGCCTGTACGGCGAGTCACCCGCCGATCGATTCGCCTTTCCCCGAGCCAGACGTCTGCAATGACACCACCACCCCTTGAACCCTTACCGCCAGTAGTCAACCGTCCATTGGGTGGGACACGCCCAACTTCGGAAACCCCAAGAAAAAGTTTCCGAAACATATTCCAACGTATGTACAATTATTTTTTCTGTTAATTTAATTTTTCCCGGAGTCGGGGCTCGTATCTGTCTGTCGAATTACTTTTTTCTGAGTCACCATTCGTCAATACAAACCTTTTTGGTGTAAGTCTGGAGGTGCATACATTATTTCTTTTTCTAGAGAACGGGGGTAGTATTGTTTGGGGTGTAGACTGTGAGATTTTCCATGAAGAGGAAAGCACTCACACTCGCTGAAAACAAAGCGATCGAGTGACGCACGGCGACTTCATGCACAAGAAGTCTATTAAGTCTATCCTCATGTTTTCGTCCTTCTTTTGAATATTTCGCGAAGTTGAAATGTTTTATTCAGTGTCTATCAAGATGGGTAGCTGAGTAACTTCATTGAGTAACTGACCGTCTTTTGATTTTTTTAAATTTCATGCCGTTTCAAGTCCAATGTAACCGACGCATTGGTTAGATTGGACATCGTGGCGAAAGATTTCTATGTCCTGTAAAACGTTTTCGACAATGCAACTGAAGTGTGAAAAGTTGAATTAGTGAAATCACCAGCAGGCAATTGGTACTTAAATTGATGTTATTGAGTTTTTATATCCTTGTCATTGAGCGACGAATTTTTTGTGTGATTGAAGACAAGTGGTTTATATACGGCAGGAAACGTTCGCATATCACATGACTTTTCAATATTATTTGTTTCTGAAAAGGTTTTCCTGAAAATGATACATTGTTTTAACTTCAAAAATCAGCGGCTAATAGAGGATCATTTTATAAACCATTAAATTTGACAATGCACAATGCATTTCTCCCCAATGTATCATTCTGCAGAGAATAGTCTTGAAATGGCACATCATTTCTAATAATTGTGCAAAACAGCTAACATTGAAGAGGAGTACAGCTCCTACCAAGCGATTCATTTTGAAGCTTCAGTAACAATTTTTACTAAGGTTAAGAAAAACTCTCCGTATATATTCAAGGAACGTATTTTAAATCACTGCCCAATTTTCATTCATAAAAATTCCGTAAAAACTATACTCTATCATGCTAATTTTGGCCAATCAAACCATGCTAATTTTGACCAATATTTCCTCCAGAATCAGAAAAATAAATTTCTACACAATGTTTCGGAGTCGGAGGTATTTCCTCGCGTTTAATAGCCATTTCCCTACCCTTTCTTTCTCCTTTGGCTCAAGCCAAAAACTCCAAGGCTTGCAAGTGGCAGAATATATACCAGCTCTGAGGAAGTGGTAGGGATATTAAATCGAGTTATTCCAAAGTAACCGGATGAATTGGCGCGCCGGAGTCAATTCATGTCCGTAATTTCAACTTAAGCACCTGAGCGCTTACTCTCTGTGAGCCCTCGCGAAACTAGTATGCCCTCGTTGAAATGGCAACGCAGCCAGCCATCTGAGCTCTGTCGCATCCGCGTGAGGAATGGACTGCACTCGTCTCTCTAGTAGGGGGATATGGGGTGAGTGAAAGAAAGGGTTGCAGATGGTGACATCACCATTGTCCCTCTCCCACTCTCGCGTCTGCATTCTAGAATCAGCGCGCTCTACTCCTATACTTATTGACGCAAACACCTCTGCAGTTAGAATTAATCGCTTTTCGCGGAATAGCTCCGTCGCCAGGAGAGTGTCTCTCACATAAATGATCACCTTTCCCCACATAAAAAGGGTTGAGAGAATGAATGGTGTTGTCTCAGGGCAGACATAGTGGAACTTATTAATCGTGAATAAAGAAATCCTTGCAGTTTTCCACTTTTTTACTGGAAAACTGCAAGATAGAGTTATTTCATTCAGAATTGAGAAAGTATAGAATAATTTTCTTACCCACTCCCATTCTCCATTCCCACACGGAAGAAACGCAGGGGGGAATTATTAGGGGGGTGAAAGTGATAGATAGGCTGAGGGGATAAAAATGAGAGCACAATTGAAAATTAAAGAATTCGCTCTCTGACTGTGTGAAAAGGTTCTGAAGAGCGTGAAGAGGACGTGCTCGCGGCGAAAGCTGTAAGTGAAAGACAAGCAGCAGCAAAGTGAAGAGGAAAAATGTGTGAAAAGGTGAGAATGATGTGAATGACGACCCTATAGGAGAATGAGTGATTTTCTTACTTTTATTTGGACTGTTGGGAAAAAAAACTTGGCTATCGATAGTGAGGTACAATTGCGAGAGGGAGGGAAGGGCGCCTAGCTCATCTTTTCGTCCATGCCCCGAAGAGGGAGCAGCTGCTACTACCAATCTCGAACGCATACGTGTACATATTGCAGCTGTGCGAGAAGAATCAGCTTAATGGTGGAGGTCATTCGAAACTACAAGAGTGGGAGAAAGAGTATGAACGATGAGAGGGGAGAAATGTTAGTTTAAATTTTACGTTAAATGAAGTACCTATAATTCTTTTTCTCAGTCACTTAAATTTAACTCAAGAAAAACGAGAAATTTCCAGTACATATTTTCTCGCACAGGACCGTATTACGATATTATAATTGTTGATTTCATTTTATTTCGTTGAAACAAGTGAACGTACCGAGAACATTTCTTTTCAAGCTTCATGAGGAAATGTCTGCTGTGGAGATTTCACTCCAGCGTTGCTCTTTCGCGGCGGCCATCCGCAGAAAGAAATGTGATGGATGGCAAATGAATAAAAAAATATGAACTTTCAGACCTATTGGGAACGGTTTACGTATCACTATAACTCTTGGTAGCACAAGCCAAGGGAAAAGGAAAGCCGATAAAAATAACGAGATGGAATCGAAAACTTAATTGGCGATAATCATATCATAGTCTCGCGTCCCTCGATCAAGATTCCAACCTACTACGTAATACTCTCTAGAAGTCGTGGGATTCCTTTCTCCCCCCTCCTGCCTCTGCTGCTGAAGAAGCAGAAGATAAAGGTAATCAATTCGAGTGGCGTTCTCTTAATTAAAACTTCTCAATTCAATTCGGGAACTGCTGAGCGTTGGATTGTCGAGAGCACTTGGATTTTTCTCAATAAATCTTCCTCTCCTTCTGATTGGCTCTGAAATATCTTCCGAAGGGATTCCATAAGACCCCTCTATTGGGTTAAAAATGATCGAGACCCCCTTATTGGAGTCGGAAGATGAGGCAACATAATCAAGACGTTTTGCTCGCACACGAGATGCCGTCTACGAGATGGAAGTAACTGTGGAGGAAAGTTTACGGTTCGTTGCTTCCAAATTTCCTCAGCCCGTATTGTTTGGTCCCCGTCTCCGACCACCTGTGTGTGCTCCTGTTCGTGTATGGGCTCCGCAATTGCGGGTTGAAGATCATCATCCTCAACTAGCCCCTGGCTCTGAAAGGGACATGAGGCTTTTTGACTGGGAGAAGTGGAGAAGAGAGAGAATTGTGTTGTTGCGGCGATCTACCCTCAGTACTCTGAAGAGTGTCACTTTGTAGCCAAAATACACGTATTCGTTTTCACCTTTCGCCTTCCTCATTTTATCCTTCCTTTACCCATTGACTTGTGGCGTCAACCATTCATTTGGTGCTTTTGTTTGGTATGCGTTTGAATGCTTGTGAAACACGAAGTTGGCGATCGAGATTAACAACCAAGTGAACGACTTTGTGAAGTCATAAGTGCGTGGTGAAATTGGTCACCGGCTTTGAATTAATTTCCCCCTAAACCTTATACTTAAATGTGTCCAGCTTGGGGTTCTCTTGAACACAAGGTAAACTTCTCTTCAGAAAAACACTACTCGGTAGATTGCAACCTGTGGTAACCCCTTACCATTCGATTTCTGGCATCAGCCATTCATTTGGGTTTTATAAAATTAGTGTTTCTGTGTTTGTAATACACGAAGTAGGCTTGAGATTAAAAACCTCGTGAACCATTTTGTGTAGTCATGTGTGAATGGCGTAATTTGGTCACTGGATTTAATGGCCCCTAACCCTCTCGCTTGAGTGGATCCGGCGTGGGTTTTTCTAGAACAAGGGTTTAACTCCTCGTTAGAAAAATACTAACCGGTAGAGTGCTTGAGAACCGACTCGGTGTTGAGTGGTGTGTCATATTGTTGGTCTCTAGCGCGGGTTGAGCCCCGGTAATTCTCTCAGCAGCCCTCATTTCTTAACACATTCTTCAACAAAGGAAAGTGTTTACAGTCATTGGAGTCATTACTTTCGACTAAAAAAACTAGCCATAAGAGCTCACTTGTTTGTTATCACGAACCAAATATTTCGAGTCATTGAGTCTACTCGTGATTAATTTTGGCGTTGGCTTAAGCGTATACATTAGAATTAATTGAAAGATACAGCATTATTAATCGTTTTCGAAAGAAAATGACAGGAATGGCTCCATCAACCGCTTTAATTTCGAAATAATTCAGATTGTCGATGTTGTTACCACAAAGATTCACTTGCTCTCCGCTACAAAACGGCCTAGCCATCAAAATGGGTTACCTATCTCTCATAGCCCCGTTGGATATAAGGAATTAATTATTCCTTTTCATTCGGCGCCTTTAAACCCACGAATAAATCGCTTTTCAATCCTTTCTAATCATCTAAGCCCATCAACTATCCTCCTCCCTCTTTCATTCCGCCTCAATGATTTAAAGTTGAAAAGTTTTCGAGGGGATTGGATGGGAGGAATGGAACGGAAACATTTCTGAAGGATCCAAGGAGCCGGGATGATCAGAAAGCAGCGGGTTTCACTTCTGGAAATCAGATCAAGACTTCGGGGGTTGGACTGATTGTGAGTGCAAAATAGTGAATGGCTGCGGCGGTGAGCATAAAGGGTTGGGACGGTATGTTTTCGTGGGCGGATGGGGATGGAACATATAGAGATTGGAATAGATTAAGTGATGAATGAAGAAGGGCAGTGAGAAGAGAATTTATCAAGGAAGAATAAGTGGACTCCTGGGGAGTTTGGAGAAATGACTCTTTATCATACAACGCTACTGGTGTTCTACTTTCGGGAGCTCGTTCCCGGCACCTGAAAACTGCCCCCGTAATTTTATTCCCTCATTCTTGACGTCTCTACCCCCTTCCTTCACCACTATTCTCCCATTCCATCCTTCCCGTCTCTTCTCTTCTTCTCCCTCTCTCTCTGGCTGCCATTAAACATTTCAAAGCCGCGCTAGAAGAGGAGGAGGGTCACACCCGCGGACACATGCGAGACCAGATTCGAAGGCTTTCCTTCCGAATTTCCCAGGATAGCAAACGCCTTCCGCGACAACCAGATGACGTCACTTTGTCCTTCGACAAATATGTCTTTTCTTGTCTTGAAGCTTTCTCTCCACGAGTGACGCCGAGGTGAAGTCTTTTGCGTTCGAGAAATTATACTTCTGCTGGCGCAGGATAGAGAGACTTTCTCGGACAAACATTATCCTTTAACTAGCTTTTTTTCTTTTCCCCTCAAAAAAATTCTTAATGATATTGATGAAATACAAACTGTTGTCACATATTTTAATGAAACATGATCAAGACTGAAATTAATAGGTGACCCTGCCCTGCACACTTCATCAATACATAGATACCGTTGAAAAGTTCAATTAATCCAATTGGAGCATTACAGCAAAGTGAGTTTTTTTGAGAATATCTGTTTTCATATATGAAACTGGGTTTATATAGCTGTCTTTGGGGACAGATATTTATGAACTGTATTATTAATCACCATAATTCATGATTTTCATAGTGAGATCTCTTTCATGGTCTATAAATGAAATATGCTGGTCTATGTTCTTGAATTTTTTATTTATTTAACAAATAATCTAGATGAATGTCACTTATTTCTTGTAAATTAATGTGATAATAAAATTGGTGAATAAGGTTACAACAGCCTCGCACCTGAGTGGTGGCAAGTTTTTTGAATTTTCTATTGCCCAACTAATATAAAGAAAGGATTCAATCTGAGTCAGATTGATTGTAGACGAGTTCACTTAGTGGAAATTCATTGTACTTAAGAATGAGACAGACATTGTAATTTTCCACACTTAAATTTATTCTCTCGACCGGTTTCAACGTTTACACGTCATTTTCGAGACAGCTCTTGAAAATGACGTGTAAACGTTGAAACCGGTCGAGAGAATAAATTTAAGTGTGGAAAATTACAATGTCTGTCTCATTCATAAATTCAATCTGAGGTCAAATTTTCGTTAAGTAAACATTACTTTCTCAATGAAATATAAAATGTGAAGAAACTCTTCAGACTTTGAAATACTGAAAACGCCTTTACATTTATTTTTTACAATTATATGATCACCAAAGAAATAGAGACAATTCCGAGGAACAAATTTTGGTACAAAAATCATTGAAAATTTATTAGTATTTATCAAATATTAACTCAATGCTAGCCTTAAAATAAATAGTTTCACTATGCCTGTATTAAAGGCAAGAATTGCATAAACAGTAAACGATAAGAAGAAAGTAATATTCATAAAATTTCTTCAGCGATAAAACATCCTCCGATATAAGACATCCTCCGAAACATCCTACGGGTCAATATGACAACGTCAAAGTTATTTGAGTTATTACATCTTATGTGGACAAAAGCCTTTTATCATTTTCCGTCTGGCACAAAACGCGGGCTATTATAAGTCTTCCATCGGACAGTTTTACCGCCAAGGTCGTACGGAAACCTCTTCAGCATTACGCGTGAAATCCCTTTGAACAGATGGCCGAAGTTTGCTCGGAAACCGACGTTTGATATCTTAATCGCTTTCGTAACATTTCACCTCTTCCGTCTCTTCCCCTCACCCATCAAGATTTCACTAGTTCCATCCCGCCTCGGATGTTCCCTGTGGTTTCTCGCCGACGTTCAGGCGCCATTGTTCACTTTCAACGCCCTCTTCGGTCACCATTTCTTCCACTTCCCTCGTTTTTCCCCCCACTTCACGCATTTTATTCACGGAAAAAATCCTCTTCAAATCTTCCTTTACATTTCGGCTCACCCAAGCGGATTACTCGGGAGGGAGCCTTTTCCCCCGCTTTCCTGTCGGAAAGAGGGTAGAAAAACCTCACCATTCGGAAATTTGGAAACATATGGACCGTGATGAATGAAAGAGGCCATTGGTATTCAAAATCTTTGGAAACGGTCTCAGGAGTGGTTGAATGCGTTGAAAAGATTGGGGCTTACGACAAAAATAGGCTCTTTGAAAACGATTTGTGAGAAGAAAAAGAAGGCAAAAGGGGGAATTTATGGTAAAATTTTGTGAATGAAATAGTTTTGATAGTTTGGGGCGAGAGAATTGGATAGCCCACCTAGAAAGTTCTGCCTTTTTTGGGCATTTCTCTAATGTTGAGTTCTTATTTTCGAGTATCACAACGTGCCACGTTTCTTGTGACTGATGAAAACATAGATTTCGTTTCCTAGGCAATGAGAAGAAGAGAATAGACTGGGAATGGGGACTACGGCCAATTCTTTTATGATCCACGCGAGAAGCTGCACAGAAGCCTCACCTGAAGGCTGGTGTGTCTGTGTATGGCATGGGGAATCCATATCTACCTAGGTTTTGCCGTGAACGTTGTTGCAGTTAAATGAAAACATTTGAAATTTTGAAACATGATGTAGCTTTCATTTTCAATTTCCTTATAACATTTGGTGCTGTCATTTCATGGCATAATTAAACGACTCCTTCTTCCTTATTATTCTTACAGACTTCGCTTGCGTGAGGACATGAAAAAAAGGTATGAATGGATAAATAATTAGGAATTCAAACTAGCGAGCCAAAATACTTGACCCGGATCGCTACTTAGGTCTAAAGAATTCTGTAAGAATATTTGAAAAAAACAGTCCACAATCCACCAAAATATTTGGAAACTGAGATCCAATCAGCAGCCATCAAAGCGTTAATTTTCGATGAAATCCAAAGAGGTAGCAAATTAGCAACACACCTTCTTTCGTTTGAAAAAAAATTATGCGAGCTTCCCTTTCTCAAAAAGTTTATTTTCCTTTAAACTTCATTCACCTGTATTTTATCGCACCCGTTTCATTCTTCTTTCGGCTTCATATTTCGCTAGTATTAATGTTATATATTTAAAAAATCGGTACAAGAATATTTCCAAGTTTCTATGTGACTCTTTAACGTTAAATCCATTCCGCATCTAACTGTTGTTGCAGGTTCCTCATTCTTTCATGAAAAATTCATCTGTATAATAGTAGAGTTGAGTGATGAAGCCGAATTTTGTTCTCTTCGGTGGCAGAAAATTCCTATGTCTCCCTGCCCCTTTTCCCTCCTTTCACGCGACACACAAAGAGCGTTCCCCGCCCTTCATTCATCAACGCCTCAGAAAGGCCTCGCGATGAAGGGCTTGTAAATGAAATAAAGGGAAGGAGAGGGGACGAAGGACTGAAATAAAAGAGGGAGGCGGTCACAGCGCCGGCATGCCGTGTTTGCACACACTCTTTCTTTCCCAGCCCCAGCGGAGACATTTCAGGGAGCATGGCAGGGGATGGCACGGTGAAACTGCGGTCGTGGACAGCGAAAAAAGGAGGAGGTGGAGGAATACAGAGCAGGTTAAAGGAAGAATGGGGGAGGGAAGGGGGAGAGGCACATTTCCTTTTGTGCGAGGGATCTCCTCCCACCTCTCCCATGAAGTGTCGCTCAGCTCTCACTCTTCTCCCTAACTCCCTCCCCCGCCATTCCACATTCTCTTCCTCTGCTCGAATTTTACAGTGCGGCCAGGTTGCCTAGTTAGTGTAGCCGGATATTAGCGAGCGCTGACCGAATCCCTCCAAATCTCTACCTGGTCCTCACCATAAAAAGCAATGAAATTCCCTCCCGTACTCACACATCCCATTCCAAGCAACCCCCACGATATTGCCAGCTGTTCATATCCCGCGAAACCTCGCGGCCGGCTCCAACATTACGCGTAGACCTTAGTCTTCCTCATCAGTCTCGTGGGAATTCTTTCGTGGAAGAGTAAACTAGTGGGCGATAGCTGTTTGGTTGGGAGGGAGGGTAGTTAACGTAAAAAATGTTTCCCGTGCCCCTGAAGACCAATTCTTGGAATCTGGATCAGGTATTATAAAATCACTCGCAGGGTCGTAAGGGTTTAAGGGAATGCGAGAGCCTTTTGACTGAAACTATAGGGCCTAACCTCAACGTTCGTGTCCACGGGTCGTCTCCGCACTCCGCCAAGAACATTGGGAGAGATTTTATTTGGGAATTGGAAGAGACATTGGATTACTATGCCTCCTCAGCTTTCCACTTGGATTATACTGCCGCGGTTCATCGCGAACCAGTCTCTGGACGTCGTTATCCTGAATATGAGACCAAAATTAATGTTGTAGCTCAGGATTCAGGCAATATAAAATTTACCTATAGAACAAGAGAAACACCGGCTAGAATTTCGTCTTAACTGATTGTAAAAAAGTTCACAGTGGTAAGCTTACTTTGTAGAAATTAATAATATTAGTATTCATGGCTAAGACAAACTTAGTACTTTTCTACAAAATATTTAATGTACGACGCGTTTCACCATTTTACGCGTCTTACATTAAAATATTTGTAGAAAAGTACTCTGGTTATCTTGATCGTGAGTACTAATTTAACTGATCGTTTCTCAAATGTGTAAATTAATTCCCCATATTTTAGATTATTTATTAAGTACTTCATCTCTAGATTTTAAAGTAAGAGTGGTAGGTACGTACTGCACTTGTTGAAAGTGTGATGTTGATAAATTTTTTTTATTTAAATTCATCTGCCAAACGTATCCCAAATGTTTAGGAAAGGTACTGCGAGTATTAATATTAACAGTAGGAATCAAATTGCTAAGGAAGATTTTGAATGATCTTATCTACTTCGCGTTTCCGTCTTAAAACGTCTCCTGTCACACACAACCACCCTCTTCCCCTTCAAACACTGAGGACCTATCTTGATTCCATATGTATCCGTATCTTCTTTTACCCTCTTCCCCGCATTCCCAGTATTTTACCATCAACGTCTGTCCTCTTTTTAAAACACGTGAGGTAATGGGACATTTAAAAAAAGGCACAATCGCTTCAAAGCATTTTCTTTTCTACGGTGAGATACTAGAGGAATCTGTCCAGAGGTTGAAACATTTTTCAAGCAATTATTTTAATGATCCAACCTTTATGGAATGGATCCCCAGTCTTACAGGAAAAGGTTATACTGTTTTCTAACAGCCCTCCATCTTTATTTCGGAGAAAGTTTCCATACCAATTTTTCATATCTTCCTGCATCTGAACTTTCCTCACACCTTCTTCTTCCCTTGAAATTTTCTCCTCACGCCTTTAGTAATAATTATATTCAGCCATTCACTGTTAACTTCAGTTCGGCATAGCTCATCTTATGACTGAATTTTCCATGAGGATCGGCGGAGTGGAATAATTTAAGTACCAACACTTCTGAAGGGCATTGCATCACTAAGATAGATTTATTAGCTTTCCAAAGTATAAACGATAACACACCCTTATTATTTCGCAAAAATAAAAATACTAATTTTTCTATACCACACGATAATATTATGAATATATGGTGCCATTAAAAACTTGCGTGCATAGTAAAACTATAAGTTGGAAATTTCCTTATAGACATACTAATATTTATTGTGATGTGACACGTACGTATTTTATTTAGCAGTTACGCATTGAAATATCATTTTTTCCAGCGGCGAAACGCTAATTTACCCGGAAGAGGGGTTTACCCCGTTATCTTATGAATCAGACGAAGTACGTTTGCCGGAACAAGGAATACTCATTTTTCTGGGGCCTGAAATTTGAATTCAAAACTGACTTGGGTGACTCTAATCATAAAAATAATTTATTTCCTCCGTTTTGCAGCTCAGTAAAGGTGCCTTAAGCTTAGTGCAAATAAAGAGCAGCATAAATGGAAACTCATCATCTAGCACTTTACGGTAATGTTGGACGATAAATGCAGGTGTCATTGAATTATTATGGAGGAAGATATATTGTCGTCAGGGTTATGACTGTCTTCTAAACCATTGCCAATGCATTGCTAAACCAATTTGTAAGAGCCATTGTTTATGTTTTCAATTGTACAGTACGTTTCCGCGCTTCAGCAATGAGGTTAATTTTCGTGTAAAAACTTCCCTCCGAATTTTATTAAACTATATGTATTAAGAAACGTGGCCTGGTTTCCTAATTTCCATACTTATACACCACACATCAGAGTTGGGTTCATTTTTTCCTCCCATTACGCTTCGTCCATGGGCTATCCGTTTGTCAAGTTTACGCAGTGAGAAAAGTTACCCCAGCTTCCTCTGAAATTTTGCAAAATATAAATGCATATATCAGACTTACCTACATCATTAATCCGCTTTAGTGAAACATTTGCTCGATCATACCGTTTATGGAGTATAAAAAATAACCTCAGTATTCATTCATCCAACAAGTGCACTCGTAGGATGTGGGTATCAACTTTTACATACGTACCCACATTCAAAATAAATTTTCATTTTTACTCTAAAAAATCAACCATTCATAATCAATAAAAAAATAAAGTTTTAAAAATTTAAGCTTACATAGTTCAAGCAATGCTAAGTATAAGTTTCGTTAAAGATCATTTGATTTATTACGGAGATATACTTGAAAGTTAATTTTAACACCGCCGATTACTGTTTTGGAGCTCATGTTTGCATCACTTAAGGTTATTTCAATTTATTCCGATAGAAATAGGAATAAAAATACTTTCATACGAGTCATAATTACATACATTCGTGTAAAATTAATCTTAGAATTCCTTAAAATATTTTAATTACCAATAAAAAATGAGGGTTTTAGATGACAAAAATGAGTTTAGCTAGATTTTTTCTTCGGGAAAATTTATCAAGGAACCAAGTTTACGCCCAGAAAATATTTCATGAAAAGCATGATAGTCGATGTAGTCCAAGGTAGAGTTTTTATTCTATGACTTCACAATATGATTTAATACATTTAAGTCGATGAGACTAATGTCGGAGTAAATTAAGCAAAAAATATATTTAATTTAATTTTAATAGCGTTCGATTTGAACTTACTTATCTTGAAATTAATGAAATATTGGTATACTTAACACTATTGAGCTGAATGAGATATTGAAGTGGTAGCAAGAGTTTTTAGTCTAATCTTTGTTCGACTAAATATTAGTGTTTTCTTTTGGGTTCGGCAAGATCTATTCTGTACATTAGCTAGTTGAAAACAAATATTTGTGTTGAAAGAAAAATGATCTGGTTTTTTTAAAGTGGTTTAAGTTTGTCAGTAACAAAAAAATTCAGGATATGTTTGATTAAAAATGATAAATTACGCTCCAAATATTGCATAAAAATTTAAAAACCTGACATAAAAATATGATGATGTGGATGATACTCTTGGCAAAACCCATCAAGCATAATTAAGCTGTCATCAGGATATCAGATATAATATAGATATATTTCATTTCATTAAAAGCTAATTGCCATAAAGGCTTGAGCAGATAAATTAATAGTATGTGATTAATATATATCTTCAAATATTACCAATCTAAATTATATTGTTTGAGCCTAGACATTAAACAGAATTTTTAAATGAATCCATAATTTTAAATTAAAATTTACTGGATTTTTTGCTGGCGTCAACCGAAAGGTGTACAGAGAACTCAATAATATTATGTATCGTATACCGCATTAAGTGATCAGAAGCTGCTTTTGTTGATTTTTCTGAATATCTATCGTTAAAAAAAAGCGATGGTAGCAATTTTTTTGTGGCGTAAAATGCTATTTTTTCATTCCGTGGAACCTGGTTACTTAAACTCCAAGAATACACCGGGAGATAAAAAATGATCTAATGTGTTTTTATCATAGAGTGCAACGTAATCTTCTCCACTGGGTTATTGGCCACTACATATTTATCTAATCTCCATGATCTCTCTATTATATTATCGGGTTAAGTGACATACCATTTATTTCCAACAACTACTACAGGTAGCTTGTGGAGTAAATGTGGCTTTTGGAGAGTTCCAAAGCACTATCACCCATGTCCACAGACTTTTAAAGGACATTATCGAAATGTCAACTTTAAGCATCGTTTTATGTCTTATGGAACCAAAAAGGCTTACGCCAACATGCAATCAAAAGTACCAATCTCTCTACTTCCTCTCCACAGAATTCCTACAATTCTCCCTTACTTTGTTTTTACCTTCAAAAGCTCCTTAGCCACTTTCATCTCATCCACAAATTTCTCCTGCAAGCTTTCTCTCTCCCAGCACCCAATTCATCGAATATTTCCGTCTCCAACAAAGTTACTTTCTCCATCCCGTCGTAAAAACCTCCCAACTACGCCATCCCTCTTCCATCTATTGCACCCTGTTATCCATCTTTATGATGGATTATGTTGCAAGAGATAATTTCACAAAGGGTGCACCCAATCTGCGCTTTAATTTTCGTGGAACTGGTAATAGAAAAATGTAATTGGGTAATTTATTACTTAATTAAAATTACCTGCGCACTAAGGCATTTCATTTCAAGAAGTCTTCATGTTTTTCAGGAATGGTATCAGTATTATTGACGTTAAATATTTAACATTAAGGTACTTTGAGCGAGATTATACTTCACCTAAAAACTGATGAATTTCTTATCATATTATAGAAAAACTCTCATATCCCCAATGATATCAAAATATAGCCGATTGGCGATTTTCTTTTCGAGCAATTTGCCTTTAAGTATAATCTATTTAAAGAATTAAAAAATAATCAATTACTTACCGCAATAATATTTTATAAAATAAACAGCTGTGAAGACGATGTCAGCGTGCGGCGTGAAAAAATGAGTCAGGTTAGAGACTTATGTAGATGTATTTATTTAACTATTGATAATGTTTGTCATGTACAACTATAATTTGTGCCATTAATATTAAAATATTTACTTCATATTCTCAGGAACCATGGAGTTAAAAAAATAAATTCGGGTACGGTCTCCATTGTGACTAGGGAGTTCTCACACTCAAACTACCTTTATCCTTGATTTAATGCCCTTATCAGTGTGCATGACCATGTTCACGAACCTACTGCCCAAAATCCCCCAATCCTTTTTTAGGACGCTTTCCCGTCCTGCTTAAACTCTGAATGACTTCGTCTTCGTCGACTTCTACGTTTATCAAATGCGTTGGCCCTGTAATGCGTTCAAAATTTGGAACAACTCTTAGGGAGAATGACAAGGTATTATTTACTGAACGAATTACAAAGAGGCTCCTAAGCTTCTCGTTTAACTTTATTTCTCTCTCAACTCTAAGGATAAAATGTGACTTTTTCTTCTTCCTATTAAAACCATATTTGTAGCCATGAGGTCGAAAAAAGCGAACGATGATTGCACTTTCTGAAGACCCTGATTATGTTTCATGATTATTCATACAGTTATTTTTTATAATTAGGTATGGACATTTTTCCACTCGTTGTAGAAAATTGATCTTGATTTTTACGAAAGATGATAAAGGTGATGCTTAATTAATTTTATAAAATCACTTAGGCATTGACTTTCCCAGAATATGACACATTAACAGTAGGCAGTAGAATTCGTAGGTATGTAAGACATCTAGCGAGAGATCAGCGAATGAAAAGAAAAAATTTTAGTTGGCAATATTCGTTGGGCATTCTTAACCGTAGTCGGGAAGAAGCTGAATTTTAGTTCCCAGTATTTGGTTAATCCATTTCCTCCTCCTCCCATGTGTTACCCAATCTCTCAATCTGACCTCTGGAGTTAACTACCATTCCATTCTTGAACACCATCTCCAGGCAGCTCGAGTTCCTGTTCCCCATCACCCAAACCCTCTCTAACCTTGATCCTCTGACAAGAAGATGAATTCAAGGGGTAGGAGAACGGGAGGTGAAATTGGTGGGCGCAGAGTGAAGGAACTTGAGTGGAATGGCGCATTAGGATGTCCTAGGGGAAGTGATTCGAGAGGAAATGAATGGACGGAAGGAGGGCGAGGTATAAAATGGCGGCAATATTAGCAGTAATTGACTTAAATAAACCAGAAAATAAACCACAAGGCACTCTTTACTTCTCTAGGCTAATATATAATGCATTTGCTTTAATTAATTTTATATAGTGTGGGTGATTTCCACTATCATCCTCTTAATCTATAAAAGAAATCATTATTAGAATAGCCCATGTCACTCCATCACTGACTCAGGAACGCTGCAAGATGTAGCCACAGTCACTAAAATTTCAAAATACCGTTATTGGATGGAGCCGAAGTCACTTAAATTTTAAAATGTAATTTTCAACTGCTAGCGAGAATTTTCATAAAAGCGAGAATAATTTCTGATTTGGCTCCGACTGAGACAGCTCTCCCATTCATCTTGCGACGGTGACAATTTCCAGTGATTCCGGCATATGCGATTACAATCTACAAGTCGCAGGGTTAGTCTTTTGACCACGTTGGACTTGCGGTCAACTGTACGTTGCTCTCTCTTGCAAATAAACGGAGAGATTTGATATTTTTTTAGTGTTGGGAACAAACTCATCATATCGAGTCATTTAATTTCAATATCTTCCCTGAATAGGTACGTGGGCGCCACGGTCACCTTTTAAAACCTTGTATTATTATATGCAGTTGGCGGGGACAGTTCGTAGAAAAGTTGTCCGTGTGTGCCGGCGAACGTGGAAGCTTTAGCAGTGGACACTATTTTGATGCGAAGAATCAAATTAAAGAAAATATGCATTGCCTTGATGATTTTTATGATATTATGATCATAAGTTTGATAGTCATTCATCGCCATATTTCGTTATTTCTTATAGAAAAGAGAATCACCACAATGCGAATGATAAACGGAAGAGAACAAAATTAACAAAGTATTAATTAAGGATTGTTAATACAAAGATGAAATCTCTTTCCAGCACTGTTTAACATATGCTTGAAGGAGGTAAGAGGAGAAACACAGGAAATTGCATTGAAAGAAAATAAGGTTAACGTATTAAAAATAAACTTGGACCGTATTACAATTGACCTCGCAGTTTTAGCAGGAAATCGTGTATCTTTCCAAAGATCAGATGACACTATATGTCAAGTAATCCTAGGATTAAAGGCTACAGTACACCATTTTTAGGATTGAATTAGCAATAACAACAATATGTTATATATTATATATATGTTTTATAACTATTGTAGTATTCATTTAATCTGAAATTCTATTATTACTCACACCGCCTAGGGAAGAATAATTCCATGATAATATATTTATTTGCAATATAAGTACCAACACAACAACAAAGAATAACTCTCAAGCCAGTCCAAGGAGCCTTAAAGAGCTGGAGGGACAACAAACCGACCCAGGTCGGGCGACACAGCTTCATGAATAACTCTCCCATTGTTGTCGAAATGTTAAACCATTGCGAAGTAAATATTAGAACTATTGACATTCTCAACTATAACTACGTTCATCTCACACATAACGCAATGTGCAGAATAATTGTCACCAAATTCATGATCAATACATTATGCATATTAAGTTAATATATTTTTGTTAGTTTTTACTTGTTTTGTTCTTGACTTGTGTTTTCGTACAAAAGTAGAGTTCTCTGTAGGAGAGAATTCGCGTGGAAAGTCGAAGCGGGGAGTTTCCTCAAGGGTATGCATTTCGCATTGTGTTGGTCAGTCACATTGTGTGGGTTGTGCAGCGGGCTTTCTTGGCAAACGGGAGGATATCACAGACTCATAAAATCTTCATCCGAGTTATCGATATGATCGATCCGCTGTCTCGTTAAAACTTTTACAAAATCGGGCGGGGGAATGTGGGATATGCATTTGTGTTATCAGAGAATCGGAATCGCCGTCATTGTCATGTTTGTTTTCCCCACCTGATGAATTTCCAGAATGAATGCACGCTCCTGACACGGTTTGAGATGGTGTATGGTTACCACATTACAAGCGATGGAGATATTTTCAACGCCATTCTGAATGATTCACGATGCACAATCGAGGTTAAATATACTACTGATAACTGTGAACACACCTAATAACGCGATGCGTAAACGAGTGAATTAAACGTATAAATATTTCGTAACAACGAAAGTAACTTGAAAAATTTACAGTTTAAACAAATTTTACAAGGGATTTTTTTTTCAAAAATATATTAGTACGCATTTTTTAGAATTAACCTTCTTACCAAACACCTCACAAAGTATTATTGCTGAGATGAAATAAGATCTTACTAGAATGCGGAGCTCTTTCGAATAGACTCTGAAGACATAACTTGAAGATTAATGTTAAGAAAAACCAAGTACATGGATTAAGGCATACATTAAGAAGACAAAACCACGTCAGACTTGGACAAGAAAAGCTTGCGCTAGTGGAAGAATTTTGTTCTCTGGGAATCAATATCACCAGCGAAGGAAGAAGCATGAAAGATATCGTGAGCAAAATAGCAAAAGCAAAGAAGGCGTCCTTCCAGGACCTATAGAATTCGTAGATTTGTCTGTTAAGGTGGTAATCAATGGAAGTAAGGAAGCCCTTTATTAAAACATATGTTTGGAGCATGGTGTTATATGGTAGAAGCCTGGGCAAGAACATCAGCAGAGCAATTTGAGATTGAAAGGAGTGGAGATGTAGTGTTACCGAAGAATGATGAGAATCAAATGGACGGAGAATCGCTAACGAAGAAATCCTACTACAGAGATCTTCTGCAAACCAATCATCGGATTGATGATACTAATTATAATAAATCTAATGAGAGCACAACAAGCGTAATCAGTCAAATTATTCTAAAAAAAGCATGTAAAATTATTATCATATCATAATTATTTCATAAGACAAAAATATCCTTCTTCTTGGTCGAATCCGTTATTCCTTAGGTCGTCGCTGAGCCTGCAATGAATCTCTTTGAACCTGCACAATTTACCTGGTTACTGTTGGAAATGCAGTACCGCAATTTCCTCTTTGAAGAATACTACGCTTATGTTAAAAATATCATAGCCATGCCATATGCCAGAACCGAGCTTAAGCTCTCTAGCCCTATCCCTTATCCCTATCAGTTGGCAAACGAATTAACCGCAGAACTGACATGGCTTCGCCAAGTTCTTGTTTTCAATTCAATTTTTAATAATAGTTAAGTAAGTTGAAAGGCCGCCATGATATGGAAGTTAAAGATGGGTAACAAGATAACTCTTAATTTTATAGCGTAGTGAATATTCCATCACTTTCTCCTTCAATATTGAAAGAGAATACGTCTTGGATTTGGTTTAAAAACTTTTCATGCCCTGAAAGGTGCGTGAAGGAAAGCATAGAATATCCATCTGTGGAGTCACGAGTCGTAACAAAATACTCTTCTATAAAGTTCCATTTTCGAATAAAGGTGATGCAAAAAAATATTAATACCTATACTTAAATACAGGCTCCCAGATAATGACTAACTTGGTGGGTGGGCCTCCACTAACGCTCTATTGCTGAATCCAATTCTATGCCTTTGGGAGCTGGGAGTAGTCACCTAATTACATCATGGATCTCTGACTGACCTCACAACCTTCAGGTCCGATTTGCTGGCCCTGAAATGATAATAAGCTCTGCACTAAAACAATTGTCGGTCATAATCCACAAGCTAAACGTTGAATACGATTACGTGGCTTCATATTTGTGGTTCACCCTTTAACCTTGGATGCCTAGGGGCTTAACCTATTTATCTCCAAGATCGTTCCTGCAACCTTAAAGAAAAAGGAACGCATTCGCAAAGTATTTATGCGTGGGTCGTACGTGCGAGCAGTTACAAAATGCGTTCATAATTACCATGCCTACGTAGAAGCAAGAAAACGAGCGGTAGGGGGTGTTTTATGAAACCCAAAGACAGAAAGTGTGTGGAAAATAGATGTTACAGAAATGGAAAAATGCATGAATGAAAAATGCAATGAAATGTAAAGAATGTTTTTACCTTGAGAGGATAGACTTGATATGCTGGGAAGTTAGAGAAGAGATGGGTTAGACGTGACCCCGTGGTGTGGAAGGAGGTGAAATAGGAGTAAGGGTGGGTGGCAATGGATAACAAGCTAGTGGCAATACCTTCCCAGAAGGAACACGAAGACGTTGTCATCAGGAAAAAGGAGTAGAAAAGCGCCTGAATAATGAGACACCCGGAAAGTTGAAGCGTAAATAAAGGGAAGGGTAAACAAAATATTCGTGTGAAGTAAACAAAAAAGCGATGGCCGGGAAGAGCGCTCTTGGGAACTTGCTCCCTCCGGCCGTTTCTCTCCTTCCCCGATACAGAAAGAACTCAGAAGCATAGCTCAGAAGCTTTGCTTAACAAGAACTGTTTCTTTCAGCAAAAAGGAAAGAATTTTTGAAGATATTATTAAATTCAATGAAGATCTGGACATTTCTCAGTTTTCAAAATATAAAAACGGATATTTTGGTGTTGCCGAAGTCAATACCGCAAATGATTCTCATGTGTTCTTGAGTGCCAATTTTCCACCTAGTATGGATATTGGCCCGTTCCTTGAACACCTTGAGGGTGTCATTTATACATTTAAACTTCATGAAATCATCAATGGCTTGAACTCGAACTCAAATAATGAAAGTTGGTTCAGCAAAATCTCTGAAGAAAGAAGAATCAAGCTTGAAGACATAATAGTTAAAGAAAAATGTTCATTTTAAGTTTTCCAGGCCAAGCACCAACCTTTAGTGTCCCGAGAGATGAATCAAATATCGATTTAATCTTGGTCAACGAAAAGGTGGTAAAAGAAGTTATTGGTTGGAGAGTAACAGAGGGTCAAAATAATAGTGACGATCAACTTAAAAATTTCGAGGCTACGAATAATATCTTTAAGCCTGAAAAAACAAGGAAATATGCATTTATAATGGAAATTGCAAAGTATGCAGTATGGTACTCAGTAGGGTATACAGTGGTAGCTCTGGAAAATGGAGAAGAAAGTGTGTGGGCATCGTAGTATCGATCACAGAAGTGAGAAGAGTGTAAAGATTTCCAAAGGCCATCCAATCCACAATGAAATCTGGAATCCCACTAATAAATAGTAGAGAGCAGAAACCACCATGGTAAAATAAAGAGCTGAAAATTAAGATAGATAGGTCCAGTGCAGATGTTTAGCAAAGAGATGGAAAAAGTATAAATAATCTATGTATGCAGTAAAGGATAGAAGCTAGAAAAAACTACCAAAAAAATAACTTCGGAGAATTTTCGTGGGGTTTTGTCTATAATGTTTTTACCGAAAGTTAAAAACCCAAATGGTGCTTGGAACAAGCATTGAAGAGGGAAATAGATGTTAAATCGTGCAAGAAAACATTGTGAAATCGCTTAACATATTACTCTCACACGATGATCAAGATGAGACGAAACACAAGGATACTATATAAATATACCATAAAGACTCTGACGCAGTAAAAGGCCATGAAATTTACGCTTGATGAAGTACAAAAAGCAGTACTGGAAATAAAAAAACCGAAAAGCACCAGGACACGATGGAATTTACGGTGTAGTTTCAATGAGTTTAAGCCCTATCTTGGAGGAAACACTGCTACTAATATTTAATGACTGCCTCTATTTTAGTTATTCCCCTAACTATTGGGAGTTTTTTATAATTTATATCGTCTATTAATATTTTATAAACATATAATATAAAAATTGTAATTTTCAATAATATAAAGAAGGGTAAACATACTGTAGGAATCGTCAAATTAGTAAGTTTCTCCTTTAAGACCCTGATTGGAGCGGACGAGGAAAAGAGAAGAGACTTGAAATAGGCTGGAGCTCAGGCTTCACATATGATTACATTCCAATTATTTTTGTCGGTTCCCTACCCAACATACTCATCCTTTGTGCCAAAGTTTTTTTAATCATGCAAATAATTTTACAGGACATGACAAACTGCCTAGATTAAGTTTAATTTTTCATTGGATCCTAGCAATTAAAATGACTGAGGGGGGGGGGGGGGAGGGAAACAATAGTTCTACGTAAACACTTCCGAAAGTTTCCCTCAACCAAAACCTCGCTGATGCTTTCCACTTCTTGGCCAATGGCACCGTTCCAATACTTCTAAGAATAGTTACATTCTTTTTAAGAGTAACCAAAGTCTTAAAACATGATATGTTAAGGATGTTTAGTGAAGCCTGACTGTGCAATGCACTGTGGGCATTATGGGAATAAATACAGAATTCCGGCAGTGATTTGGAAAGAGTTACCGAATGAGGATACCGTGCTCGCGCCAATTTTTCCCGCAGGGTCGTTCATCTTTCTTCTTTTCTTTTCGCGTTGTTACCGCACTGCTCCTGGGTATAGCTGGGCCAAACATGCACCTTCTACTCCATTCGCTCCACCCCCATTGCCGAGTATCTATAAATGTAGAGTATTGGATTTTTCCTACTCGAAACACCGAAACAAAAGACAACGTCACCTATACTCTACATAGGTCGCGCTGATATTTACGTTATCTCTCAGCGGAAGCGGGCACCACATGCATTATGAAGAAAAAGCACGGAGAAATCCCGGGCAGTACACTCCCTGCAGCACACAGTATCGTAGGTGTTCTAAACCTGTGGGAAATACCCCCTCCAATGAGAGAATTCAGGGAAACTCAGGGGGGAATAGGAACCGCCGCGCCGTTCAGCAAAAGGTGACTTTTCAAATATTATGTCCGTTATGTGAATATTTAGCCTGTTAATTATTCCTGTAGCGTTCAAGAAAATTTATATAATTCCGCATACAAACTCTATTAAAATTAACTCTACAGCACGCATTATTATCATTTGCAGGGTTGAACTATTCAATTTTTACTCATGTTTTTAAAGATAAATAATTCTGAACTATGGTGAAAGAAGGAAATTCAGCAAAAAGGTATGGAAACCCTTTCCATACCAACCACCAATTCCACGGATTCCTTTTCTTCTGATATGGGTCGCGTCCTCATTTTGCATCTCTATTCTTTCGAATTTCCACCCTCCTCTGATCTTCGCTCCGAAATAATTACCCCTACGTTCACCCTCACCCCTTGGCCCCCACAAGTCTTTTCACTGGATCACACCCCTCGCCGCCGGGGCCCCAAACTATGAACAATCCTTTTTCACAGTTCACCCCCCCCCCCCCGACCGCCTACACATAACACTCACCCAATATCCTATCCCCCTTATCCTCTATTCCACAAAAACTAGGCTTTTTTCGTTCGACATCAACCATATTGTTTACGTTCATCATTCTTGCATTCAGGCGACAATTTGTGGAAGTTCTTGCTGGAATTTAAGTAAGAACTTCGTACTATTCCACAGATTTATTTTGAGCAACGACGCGTTTCGATGTGTTATATCATCTTCAAGTAATGTGGTGTGTATTACCTGATGTGATGTTGTAACACACAACGCGTCTCTGTTTAAAATAAATCTGAGGACAAGTACGGAATTCTTACTTCAATTGTTTCTTTCCGGTTTCGTAAACATGTCTTGGTCGAACTACCAACGCCCGCTCGAGATAGGAACACCTCAATCTCTTTCACGAGCCATCCTTTCCGTATTCTCGATCCAAGTGCCGATGTTGGACTGTTTTATACGCCATTTAAGGCGGAACTGAATTAAGTACTCAAGTAAGCGGCGAAGACTAGGAACCTGATCGAATTCGATGCCTCGTAGCCCGTGTTTACTCGACGCTGATTTCAGCGCTCACTGGCACTGTCCGAGAATTTTCTGAACCATTAGACCTGAAAAAAACCTTTATTTCCAGAATCCCCCCTTCGCACGAAGTCCATCCATATCTTATCCTTTCTTCTTGATCTAGAGTGCGTCCAGAATATTAGCGCAGTTAACAGAAATGCAGCCAATTTGTAAACACGACCATTGCCGTTTGGGGAAGGTAGTCACGTGAGAGTGGAGTCAATGTTGGTGGGCTTTGTTTATATCATACAAACGTGTAGAAATTGTTGACTGTTCATTTATTTCTAAGCCGAATCATTACATTTCAACTGCGCTATTATCATGGACGGACTCAAGTGAGTTATAACCTCAAGGTCCTTTTCACACTAAACACACGGTAACTTAAATGTTTGCGTGGTATTAGGGGATGCGAGCGACAACTGAGATTAATGGCGCAACGGAAGATATATGGGAGGTTTGGAAAGAGGTAAATTACATTTGGTCGAAGAAGCATGGAGAGACACACAGCGACGGCATTAGCCTACTAACGAGGGAGGCCTAAGTGTCAACTGTGCACAGACGAGGAATTTCTCGTAATATTCCCTCTATCCCTCATAAAACATTCCCTTACCAACCTACACTTTCATCCTTACAGTCGCGGAAGATCCAAGTTTCCCGTTGCTTCCCTAAGTAACCAACCATCTTATTAATAAAAAAAAGTTAACACTAAAAAACTTGAACTGCTATACAGCAAGTTGAGAGCGATCATGAAAAAAGAGCGGACGAGACGCCACCTGGCTGAATTAGTGACAGTTAACATGCGAATGTACTCGTGTGCGATTGAAAAATCTGTTTTTATAATAGTTAGATAAAGCAATAAAATTATACTTATTTAATCATTCCAATGAACCCCCAGGCCGGTGGGGTTCTTTTCCATGCAAACCTTCCTTCCCTTTCCTTGCCTTCTACTTCCCATTCGTATCACATATCCTTTCTATTCCCCACACTCCTCAACTCTAAACCTCCTCCTCCCCGTCCTTCCGAACTAGACCCGCGATATTTGCTCCCGCCGGATGACGTGATCGCACAGTTTCAGCCGTAAGTGTCAAACGCGACACAAATTTCAACACCACGTACGTTGACTTTCCGATACCAAATCTTAGATATCCCCTTTTCTACTTTATACTTATCTCAATACAATTAAAACTGACCTCTCGTAACGTGACTGAGAGTATTTATCTTCTTGAGTCAGTCTGTCAATGAACTTGCAACTTTTAGTTGCTGCAAAACGACTTTATGTGAACTCCCAAGTCATCACTTTCCGTTCAATCGGCATGAGTTGAATTTTATGCGAAATGTACATATATATGATATATGTAATCACCTTCACGAATAAGTGCTCCTTTATCTCTCGGTTTGAAATTCGAAAATTCAGATTTTACTACTTACAGAAGATTCAAGGAAAAATTTATTACAATATTCACATGAATGAAGCATTCTAAAGGTTTTTAAATCTGAATGAGTTCAAGGTTTTATTGCTGTTTTCGACCCAAAGTATCAGCGCGATCAGGCGACGGCAATATGTACTCCGTTTAGTGACATTATTTTAGTTTAAGCAGGTTTAAGAATAATTCTATTAGAAATGTCCTTTTTACTAGCGGAAATGTTTTATATCGGTAAAATCAGTAGTTTTATTCTCCTCTCAATACTTATATAATTCGCAAATTTGTGCTTTATGCTTTACTTTGATACTAATTTAAAGCACTTAACGCTATGTAATTTATGCTACAGTAGATCTACTTATCATAAGTAGTGTATTTTCTTCATCAAATTCTTTAACTCAACATCTGCAGTTAAAACGAATCACTTCATGTGAACGATATCCGGCGTTTCGCGCCATGCAGGCAGTTAGCAACCTCACCAAAATCAGAGGAAGGAGACGTTACCGCAAGTGAGATATGATACTCGATTATTCCTTATTAATTTATAGTTTTATATTTAAGTTTATTAATTTTAATTTATTCACACTTTACGTAATGAATCAATATTGATGTAAATGTATTTATGAAATGAATTTGTTGGTTCAAGTGTAATACCATGAATTTATATGTTGTAAAATATTTCGTATTCATTCATATGTTTGAATGTAAGATATTTGTATATTTTAATCATGAGAAGATAATTGAATATCACAAAATAGATACATATAGAACAGACTGTAGCTTGGCTAGCGGAGTGTTAACTGATAGGAAAAACGACTTTCACAAGCATAAATACAGCATCATTAACACGTCATCACAATGCTGTTCTGTTAAGTTGGTCGCAAATAATACAAGTTCTAAATAATTGTATTCACAAATCCTTTGTTCTAGTATGGATAAAATGATTTACTCAACCATATGTATCGTATGACCATAATGGAACGAAATTTAACCCCGAATACCTGGACATGTACAAAAGTGACCACGTATGTTCCTTCCAACAATCCACGTTGGCTGTATTGCAAGGAAACTTCTTCGACGCTACGTTCGACCGTGATCAATTTATACGTTTAAGCTCTACTAGTGGTGCCTGCTCTCCTGCACCCCCCACTGAGGATGCGGATATTGCCAACATACAGTTTCGATTATAACTCCAGTGACATTCCGTATGATTCAAGCCAAATATTTATGACGTGGCTCAGTGCGGCACTGAATGTCTTATGGTTTAGCAATATCTCAGGGCTGTAGAAATTATGAATTGTATTCAGATCATAGCCATGCAAAATACTGCAGCCTGAGAAATATACTGTGCGTGTATGAATCCCCATGAATCACGATCACCAGTAACAGCAAGCTATTGAAAAATGGAACACGACATCATGTTGTGCAGGAAATGACAAATCGAAATTTGTAAATTTCATTGCTCCAGTATGAGGAAATATCATGCATCAAAGGGAATTAGGTACGGAATTACGTGCAGGCAAAAATAATGGCTGCAGTTATGCATATTATTTTGCCCTATTCTGTACTTACGCCTTTTTACAAAAAACTACTTGACTTGTAATAACAAAATTTCCTCACAAAAATTACCTCCGTTACTACCTTGTGCTATCTTCATTAAACGTATTTTGTTCCCTGAATAGAGTTTTATGTTTCCATTATTGTCCTACCCATTTGTAAGTTACACTAAACACCTTGTTATCGATTAAAGAACTCTTCGAAAGAATATTTTGGTGAAGGATTGCTACACATGATGCCATTTGTACCATCTTTGCTCACTAATGTATGCCTGCGGACGTTGGCCCACCATTAAAAACGATGAACACTTGACCAAAAAATGAAAAAAAATGTTTTTGTCCGGGGAACTAAACGACATTAAGGGCCCTAAGTTATGGCATTCCATCCGAACGATGGCGCCTCGATGCTGTCTCAATGGCGTCTCATTCTATCCGAAAGATGGTGAATTTGGTTCTGTTCTGGCTTGGAATATATATTCATATATCTCTCCGGGATGCAATACTGGACTCGAGTTTTTGAAGCCCTGTGATTCAGCCGTCACGCCAAATCCGATCATCCGCCTTATTTATTGAGTTTGACATTTGGATAACATCAGCTGCAAAACATTAAGCAGTTGGACAATAAACAAGACCAGTAAAAAACAAGCCTGGACGTATAATTGAGAGTGAACATGGATGAATGAAATAAATTTTGACCGAAGGTCGCTTTTCCTCTCGGATGACATTCAGCGCATTCGGCAATTAAATTCGGCTGAATGTTGTAGCATTCAATGCATCATTTCAATAATAACCTTTCCCCCTTGACTTTCGGGGATCGAGTTGGTGTGATACTCAAGAGTACTATCCAGCTCGGCTTTGAACTCCGTAAGTGGCAGTGATTTATTAAAAGTTTCAAATTTTACTTAAAGTGGATTACTCAGACAGTGGGGTGTTACGTTACAATGTGAACCCCTGGGGATCATTCGTTATGAGTTGGCAAATGCCAAAGCCGGGGTTTTCTTCATCTTTTTTCTGTTTCCCGTTCATCTCTTCTTTAATAACCTACCCACCTTATCCTTAATGAGAGAAAAATACATAAGTTATTGATGGCCTTCCCGAAGACATAGCCATCTAACCTATAACTTTCCTACTTTCTTACGGATGGTCTCCCGTCACTACATCCTCATCCTTTTGCATTTAATAATAACTTTTCGTACCCCCTAAAACTTTTGTTAAATATTTGCACTTAGCCCCCCAAATCTACATGTCGTCCATCTAATCTTCATTTCCCATTAGCTTCTTTGTTTTCACGAAATTCATTGCAGCCACGAACTTCATTGCAGCCTCCCTTGTTGCTTTCCTCTTTTTCCCATAACTTATTTCCGTTCTGGCCTTCCTTCCTCTTGCTTATTCTTAATAATAACCTTTCTCTCCTGCTAGCCTACTATTTTTCCTTGTTTGGTCTCTTTGTTTGAGTCATCCCTTGATACATGGGGCACTGCATCGTGGTCCTTTCTTCATCACTCTCCACTGCGTTCTCACTCACTCTCTTGCCTTAATCTCTTAGCTATCAATATTCAAAATATAAAATTCCTTCTTTAAATCTTCGTCACACATTTTTATTCACTCTAATTCACCAGAGAGACTGTTGCTTATCATTCCATTTCATTTTCACCACCCACCGAAAGTAGTTCATCCTTTTTCTTTCTCCTCCGCTACACAAATATCCATGTATTGGGACGTCCTTTCTCCGGAGTGTCCCATAAATTATCCTCTTGTACATTAACCAATCTAAGAAATATGTTTATTTTTTCCAGGTTCTGGGATCTTGTATTCCTATAGCAGATTTTGGTCCTGTTGCAATGGTTACCGAGTTGGGTGATCCACTGGATACCATTAGATTGCTTCAACTATCATGGGAAGACCGACTTAGAGTAAGTAGAAATCCAGAAAACATTCGACTCACTCTGCTTCCAAGTGACATTTCAATTAATGTTAATTGGGAATACTACCATGTAGCTCTCAAGTTAATTCTCAAGCACTTTCAGTTCAAGATGCCTTTTCATTAATTCAACAATGCTTCGGGAAAAATGCAAATGTTTTAGGTGTTTTCTCCCACGGGTTATTAGATGTGCTTGAGGAAGAAAAGAAATGTCGGAGAAATGGGAGGAATAAAAATAACGACAGCTAAGGTTAAGTTACGTCAACTTTGGAGGTGAATGATTTTGGGGTGGGAGGTAGTAAATGTGAAGTGAGTGTCATTAGATTAGGTCTATTACATTACAGTCATTAAATTTAGCATGGGGATTTTAAGCTTTAAATTTATCTGGAAAGTTTAGGAAGTTTAGTAAGCCTTCCTTTCTTGTTCTTAATATTAAAATATACATATGAAATGAAAATCACACCTCAAGTTTTTGTCACTAAGATTATGGGACACATGAAATGAATTTTCCGTATTTATAAAACAAGTCCTTTGCTTCCATTACCCTAATTTTAAATTTCCTGATTGTTCAGCCAGTGAATATACCTACTGTTTAAGAATAACATTTCAATATACAGAAATTACTTTTACAAATTAAAGAGTTTATTTCTAACATTAAAAAGTAACTTTACAAAACTTTGAGGGTTATAAAATGAAACACAATTCCTGCCAGTGTAAATTGCTTATGCTAACATATGTATCAAGGGAAAATTGAACCAGTAAGTTGACGTTTGTGTATTAGGCAGAAGAGCAGTTATCATTTTTGTAACTTTTTTGTACGAATGTGTTACATCAATTTTGGCTTAGTATCAAATCCAACTTGTAAGACAATTTCATTTTATACAGTTCTCTTTTGGAAGTTTATTTCGGACAGGGGGATTTTTATCAACCAACAACTCATTGATCAAAAAGAAGTAATTTCAATACTACGGTGATGAGTTGAGATATTCAGAATAATATTATCTGTATAGGCTCTCTTTCGGTAAATGGAAGAAAAAATGGTATAGTTTTTAATACTAATGTTGGTTTCCAAAAAGGTTTAGTTTTAGGCATCATGTTCTACAATGAATTTAATATATGCACATAATGAACGAATCTTTATAATGAAAAGCCTCTGGCTGCCTTTATTGTCCATAAATATAGTTATTATACATAAATATATTGCATCATGACGATGACCATTAGCGTGAATTCGTAAAAAAAGACGTTTGGAATTAAATAATCTAAAACCTAAATTGTTCACGAAGATTTCGGCTTAAATCGGCGACAAAGTTGACTCCATAGCAATGCCGGACTTTTGATTGAAACATTCCCATTTTACAGATAACAGTTTTTCTCTACACATACCTAATGCCAGAAATTACGTAACTTTATGAAGAAAATGAGTTTTGCATTCAGAATAAAAACAAAATCCACAGCTGACCTGGAAGCTCGAGCTCCAACGGCAGGAACGGATGTAAACAGATTTGCATTGTGTGGAGGGTCAGCGCCAAATAATGCATTCAATAGCTCCACTGAGTTTGCAATGCGTATAGGTCGAAATGACGAATGGTTTCTTAACAATTTTTCAACTACACAGCAGTGGAATAGTTTAACACTTCCTACATTTTGGTCCTACCAATTTGAATATAGTCTTTCTTGAATAAGTAACAACATATTTTAAATGAGCCATAGGATATCAATCATTTACAGGTCACAGAGCACAGAAGAGGAGAAAAATGAATAAGAATGTGACGGAACCAGATTATAAAAAGAGGTTTGTGGTAATACAAATGAGTGAAATCCACATTGAAAAATCATTAGCTTGAATTGGCATCGCAGCTTTTCTTAAAATACTTTGAACAAAGGCTTTGAAGCCCTCTATTGTGGTAATGAATGGCTGAGACTGCCCCGAAACCGACATTCGTAGAAAATTTAGGATACTATTATAGAAACCTTTTTATGAATCATTAATAGTCAAGCTATTTATGTGTATCTATTCGCATATCGTAACTGGTGATTGAGTGGATACGTGAGTTGAAGTGGGTAGTCACTTTAATCCAGAAAACTAACGGTACTTATTTCCCTTTTTATTTTAGTTGTCTCTTGGTATGGCCCGAATCCTTCACCGCCTAGCTCATTCTCCCCTCGGATCTTTGGCAATGAATGACTTCCGGAGGCAGCAGTTTGTTACCGTTGGTGGAACCACCCTCAAGTTATCAGATGTTGATGATGTTGGAGTCACGGAGCCCTCCTGCACCAGCGCTGATGACTGTCTCCAGCGCTTGCCCTCTGAAATGCGTAATGAGTCATCCGGGGTGGACCACTCATCTAGTCCCTGCATAGAAGGCCGTTGTATTGGACACAATGAGAAGCTGAACGTGTGGCATGCAGGACGCCACTTCATTCGTCTCTTCCTACCCCTGAGTGCCCCTTCAACCCTTGAACCTCACATCCAGGATCTGTTAGAAGCCTATAAAACTGCGAAGTGGGACTCAGAGCAAATACTCAAGGCAACAGAGAGGTTGGTTGCCAGTTTCATCTCCAAAGACTACCGTGAAGCGGGAACTGTTGATCATGAGAAACCCAGACCTGAGATGGTCAGTGGTGCCTATGACATTCCCGAAGGGTAAAAAGGAAGCTTAGGTATTGTACTCTTGACAGCTAAACTCATATTCTGAAACTTATTTCTTTTGTAAATTACATGCTAATCATAAAAAATTTCATTTACTTTTGTTTTCAGGTGTTGAAATGGTTCCTTACCGTGATCTCCCTGGAATGTTTGCTTATCGTTTCCTTGACTCTATATCAGCTCTTGGTTGCGTAATATTTGTGTTCATTAAATAACAAACAGCAGGAATGTGCATTAAAAAATTCTGACTGTAAAGCAGCAGTCTTGGGCCTAGGACACACATACACAGGTAATCATGCTATTAACATGCTTGAAGTTTAATGACTACTTTTGCGCTACAAACGGTCCATGAAGTTTATCAGCTTAAGTTTTGATATGAAGTTAAGTGATAAGGTATAGAAACTGTATGCCTCCTTATTTAGGATAAATGTGTCTACATTAAAAACATTGTGTCGTATTGGCTAATGATATCCAAGCCTTCACCAAGGGTCAAACACCGAATTTTGTCGCCACCTGTGCTCCCGGCAATTATCAGGAACCGCTCCTTCAAGTATAAAAAGAGGTATCGCCTGCAAAGCCTATGCATTGCCAACAAAAGAACACAATTGTTGAGGAATAGGTATAGCGAAACTTGGTGGCACTTACCAGCGGAGAATCAGAGATCAATGAGGGTAAATCAAGCGTTGATGAGCGGGAAATGTTACCGAAGGACTCCCGGAGAGACATTTGGAGGAAGACTCGGCCACTTTATCCCACATCACTTGTACGCTTTCCTCTCCCTTGAAACATACTCTTAACAAGCGGATGCCACTAAGTTTCGCTACACCTATAATTGGTCAAATCCTCAAATATTTCGCAATAGCAGTGTTTTTTATTTCGTAAGCAATATTTTGTACCTAACTGTTCATTCAAATGAAGAGAAATCATAACCAAATATTAAGGTATTTTTCCTAAAGTCATGCTGTACCTACCTTTAGAATATATTTTTTGAAAGCACAAAGATGAGTGACCCATATTCCAACATTGCCATAGTGACAAAAATATTTTATTTAGACTTTATTTAGGTTTTCACTGTCCACATAGGAATATTTCAACGGAAAAAAATTCCATCCAACCTTTGGGCTACGAGGAGGATAGTAAAATCTCACCGTATTTTTTGTGGAAACTCTTCTTTTTAAGTTACAATATGAATACATATAGTAGTTTACTCCGGCCTCATATTTCTGATCATTCACGATACTGCTAGAATAGACCTGAAAACTAATTTAAATTGACTTTTTGTCTTCCGGGTCACGAGTCACTCGAAAATCAAGATTTGAGATAACCATAGTCACCATCAACTCAATCAAGTTTTCTAAGTTACCACTGATCCCGTTTCCTACCTGACTCAAGGTATCACTGAACTGAATGTTCATTGAACAAGTCACTAGCGAAAGCATAAATAAGATAACACTCTCTACTACTGCATTTACGGAGCAATTAAGTTCCACAAAATATTACTCTTGGTCGAACTGTCTTAATACCTGATTTCATGCGGCGTTAGAAATTTACTAACCGCAATCCGCTAACGACTTGGAGAAGCGCTCATAGTCTGAGGAAGACTTGAGACAGCAGGTTTTTGAAGTAAATAAGGCGATTGATGCTCGGTGGTTTAATAGATAATGCATATAAGCCCATTTGAGAGCGCTTCAATTTTTTATTTCCCATGAATTACGGAGTAGGCTGCAGATTGAGTAACAGACAAACAAATTTGCCATACCTCCGAAAACTCGACCAGAATTGCAATTAATAATTGGTGGACGAGCTCCTAGAATATAAAAAAGGAGAGTGACTGTTTGAAAATGTTTAGTTAATAAATATTTAGACGTAAATGAGTTGTAACAATATTTATGTTGCTATGGTTTGAAGGTATGTAGTCATTTGTAATTTTTGTATTACTTTGTATGTAGTTCTTTGAATTTCAACAAAGTTCTGCCAAAAACAGAGTTTTGCATAGAAGTTTGATTTGTAAGTCTATTTTGCTGATTATTCCTTCCTATATCCAACCGTCTCATTTACTACGTTCTTATCTCCATCTCCCTCCTTTGTTGACTTTTGTTCCTCAGATATCCATTAACTCCAATACATATCTCTTAACCCTTCGTACCTTTCTTATCAACCTCATTCCCTCCTTTTCTACCTACTTTCTTTAACTTCTTTCGTTTTCCTTCAAATTCTCTTCAGTGCCTACTCATAAACTAGCTTTCAATTCTTTAGCAAATGTTTTTTTTATTTACTGATATACATGATTCATTAATTTAAATAATTTGGTTACCTTTACAAATTCATGGTATATTATTATGACAGTAAAATGATTTCGCTACATTAAAAGTTTAAGGAGGTGCAATATTCCTTATCATTAGGGTAGTTGTATTGTTTTAAGAGACACCTACGTTATTGTTATTAGGAATTTTAAGGTAATTAAAAAAATTATATTTCATACTAATACTTCTTTTTATTTTAGGGAATGCAATCACGTGGGATCACTTCAATACGCACCAGAACATATTTCATTGAGGAATAACAATTAAAATAACTTTTAAAAACTTGAGATACCAAATTATGAGTATCTGAGGCACTGAATGTTTTAACAATTAGTCATGAAAGCCTAGTCATTGTCTATTTTTGTATAAAAAAATTTATTTTATTTGTTTTATTCTGCGTTTTTTTTCAAATAGATTTGTCACAATTGTTGGTTGTGAAAATATTTTGTATTTGTATTTTTATAAAATGTTTTGAAAAAAACATGTTTCTGTTATTTTCAAATGCACAAACATTTACAATGTGTTATTACATTTTTATTCCATAGATACGGCAGAGAAATTTGGCGAACGTTGGCAAAAGCCAAAGGTGGTTGGTCATATATGTGGCCAGTCTATGACTCATTGAAGGGACAGGAAGTATGAAAATCGGAAAATATCACTAACTTCCGATTTGTATTTATAGCCAAAATTGCCATATTTGGTGTATCTTAAAAGAAACTGACACTCATATCAAACTTCAACAAGGAGGACAGTGAAACCTCTGGAGAACAATTTCTTCCTTTATAGTGAAAATTTACTTTCGTTAGTTTAGTTAGTTAGTTAGTAGTTAGTTAGTAGTTAGTTAGTTCGTTTACGTTATACGCTCGGGGAATTCTAGATCATTTAAAAACTGCCTTCTTTTGCATTCTACTCGTCAACGCATTGCAAGGAACAGTGGCTGAAATTTACACTAACAACAATGTTAAGACGATCATTATAAAACACCAGAGAATCCCTGAAATAAACGCTTGACTTAAAAAATCACAATCAGTTACTGAATTCATTGTTAGGTGCGGCCCAATACGTTTGTCCACACTTGTGTAATAGCATGGGCTGGCGCTAATGATGAAAATGAATCCCGTCAGTTGAAATAATTTGAAACTTGCTGAAATTTCAGTTTACGCTAATTGACATACTATAACTATGAGAGTCAGAAATATATTTTCTTTTAGTAATGTCAGAATAAAATACTTTCTTGCTTTTTCATTTTAAATAATTTTATTTCATTTTTTACTAATTAAAAGTGGTGCACACTAATATTTTCAGGTATTGTTGTAATTATCTTTTGAAACTGGAAATGCTTTGAAATTCTCAGCTTTCAATAACATTTATTTAACATTAGGGTTAGCAGCAAGACTCAATAAGGCAGGGGGATTCCGTGAGAATATTCACCATCTACATGACTCCTCGCATGTTCTCCAAATTATAAGAAGAAATGGCAAATTAAATATCTACAAGGAATTACTCATTCAACAAAAGAATGCTATATCTACTTTCGTAATCAATAGCTACTTAAATCTACTCTACATTCTAAATCTACTGCATAAAGCATCCTATATCTACCTACGTAATGCTATCACTTGTGCTAAATGTATCGGCGTGCAAAATATCTTCATAAATGGTTCCACAATTAATTCTTTAATGGGTTACATATTAACCACCAATTCTTGGTCTCTGGGTCTAACAGGGTCCCAAACTTGCATTTGAACTTTAGGACCTCGTTTTGGCTTCAAATATTTGGCGTATATACCAACATTGTGCACAATTCGAGTGCATCGATTTCTACAAACCTTAATTTATAACCCTGGTTAACAATAGACTAAGCCTCTAATATTAATATTGTCAAAATTAAAGCTTTGAGTATTACGGAAATATTTTGTTAAAACATACGTTTCCGTTCTCATGCTTCCAGGTCATCCAGAGCAGGATCGTACCTTAACGTCTTTTAACTTTGAGCAGGAGCAATACAAGCAGTGTATACACGCCTCCCTTCTAAAAGTATTGGATCATGTGCAGCTAGCTACGCTGGAGTCGTGTGAACTCTGTTAGCTGTATTTGGTTTCTCGGAAGACTGAAAAAAATCAATAATGAAAGGTATAAGAATCAGGGGGCTTTAGATTGTAAAGTGGAATGCGATCGAGAATTCTTCCCCTACGTCTGGTATAATCGCAACGAAAAATGGAATCTCTCTGATGGATCCGGCCCTAAAAATAGGCAAATGTGAACTAAAAACGCCCAGTAGGTAAAACCGACGTGGAAGTCTAATATATTATCTTTTTTTGTTGGTTTCGTTGGTTAATTATGTACACGCGTGCATACACATGGGTAGTGATTTAGAGTTCTGGCATCAAGCGTGAAATTACTTGGATAATTACGCCTACACAACAAGTAACTACTATCATTTTAAAACATCACCTCTCCAGCATAACTTTGTCTCTCCAATTCCTCCTCAATAATTCATAACTCCAATTTGTCTTCTTTTAGCAAAATTACGACTAGTATGCAACAAATGTTGGTGCTATATTATCGAGGTAAATAATAAAATATTACTTGACCATCCAAATTATTGTCTATTATACTCCATGCATTTAAGAGGTGAGTTCTCAGATCGAGAAATGAGAGAGGGTCATATTAAGCCCAAACTTCGTCCAATATGCAATAAATATTATCACTGCAAGTTGTGTACACAGTGATACTCTCAAAATCCCTGCTGGTAAAGGCCACGTATCAAATATCACTTCCCAAAGAACAATTACTCCTCTCTTTTTCATGGCAATGATGGCCAAATAAAACTTATTATTAGGAACAATGGCAATTATTTAGGAACTCTGGATGATTTTTGACGATACATTCATTAAAACCATTCAAACAATGGCACATGTGTTGCTGCACTCCAGTATAAAATTATACTTGCATAACATTGAGATCTAATCGTTTTCCATTCTGCTTTATTCGTTGACTTATCGAGGAGAGCATCTAAAATACTTAAGTTTTGGTCGAAACATGACCGTATATTTCTACATTCATTAATAAACTAAACCAAATAAGATAATGTAGATAATCACTTAAGCAACGTTATTAGTTAGGAGCTTACAAAGCTGCGCCTTTTTCTTCTTAGAATTTGATTCCACCCCAGCCACGGATACACCAACAAAATCAAATATAGTAGCATATGTTTTGTCATCAACCCTTTTCCTGTCACGCTGGACTCACGTATCATTCAGGGTCGTACCAATATTTAATTCGGTATCATTCCAAAACGAGGAATGAAACCAATTACACCGCTGCATCACCTCCCTATATCCGTGTTATCGCATGTAACCCAGGGAAACGTGTAATTTCCGTTGAGGTTTGGGTCAACCGACGGCCTAGAGCATGCTTCGGTGTGAATCTTTCATTCCTCATGAAGCAGATCTCCCGGTTGGAATTCAATTACTCCTTCCCATACTCCAAGTCTTCTAAACCCCACCTCTCTCTCTCGCCCTTCCCTCTCCCCGCCCCCTCTGCACAAATCCCCTACACCACTGACTCTCCTACTTTATTCACTCTTACCGTCCTCATACCAAACACACTGGCATCAGAAATGGCACGTCCAATCCGGTGCATCCAATACCCTTCTCTTCAATCTCTATACTCGTTCCAACTGGTTGGTCAACCGGGAGTGTTTGTGGCCTCTTAGAATTTCGGTTTCCGGTCCCAGGAGCCCATTCCTCCCTATTTAGCAAGTAGACACTCACTTACGGAAACCCACCAATGTTGGGTTCGGAGTCCGAAAAAGTTTATTTCTTTTACTATGAGATAAATAGGGCTCACATCCATGCTTGGATTTGGAGGATTCCAGAGAAAGCACACAGAAGGGTAGTAAATAAATATTCGTGAAAGAAATTTTGGGGAGATAAAGGACAACTGAAATCGGCTCGTGGTGGCTACGCGCAGTCCGGTTCCAGGTAGCAAGTCATTAAGGAATCATTACTGGTTCCCATGTGCTGTATAATCGAAGGAGAAAGCGTAGGTTCAGATTGCATGAATTAGTTCTTATTGATGGTGTGAAAATGTTAGGTAGGCACCGAAATAGGCGCAAAAATGTCTTGACCCTATAGTTTGTATTAGAGTTGGGTCGATCAGTCACTAGTCGTTCAAATGAACGAGTCACTGAGGTGAGTGTGATGACTCGAGTCAATAGGTCTGGGAGAAACAACTCTTTAGTGAACGTTTGTGCCGCCTGAGTGCAGCGCTGACTCATAAAGGAGAGAGTCGCAGAGTCCCCATGATTCCCGTGGTTCTCAAAGATTCAAAGGAATAGCTGACTCGAAAGACTTCGCTGACTCGAAAGACTCACACACTCAAAGGACCACAAAGAACATACTGACTCGGAGACGTGAGGGCGTGACTGACTGAATTGCTGACTCAAAAGACTCTTCCCCATTCATTGAATCCCAGCGACTCGTTGAGTCGCAAGACTGAATATTCATTAATGACTGTCAAAAGAAGAGTCTTACCGTAAGGTCATCAACTTTGCTAGATTTGAGGAGTGAATTAAGTTCTTATTTCAACATCACGTTGGTAAATGATATGATGACTTTCAAGTTAAATCGTTGGTTCATTAAAAAGCTCTTACTGTCCATTAAAAAAGTCGAATCCCTCGAGTTTAGGAAGCTGTATCTTCAAGTAGAATTAACGGATTTTTACGAAATAAAAACCATATGATAGAATGATCATTCTTACGTTTATCGATGCGTTTTAAAAAAATTTCCCTTACTTATCTGCCCATTAACGATATTTTATTTGAAAAAAGTCACTATTTTCGGTGCTCAAAATCCGATTTCCCAACTTTATGTTATCACTGTTCTCTTAACATCAGACAGAAACGGAAAATTCTGATATAGGTTAGCTACACATGTTATTAACGTAATAAAGGAAATAAATTGTACATAAGTTGAGTTTTACACGAGCTGGTGTAAAAGTTGTAAACCTTTTCATATTTCGAAACTAATGATGTGATTAAAATTATAGGAACACTGTTGTGACTCGCGATAACTCCAGCATTGCAAATATGTACATTACAAATAGTCAAAATCAATGGTATTCTCAACAACGATTTTTATTTATATCTACTTTCACGCGCCAAGAAATCACGACCTGCCACGGAAGGAGCGCCGATGGATCGTAAGGGGAAGTTAGGGGAAATCGTCCATAGCTATCCGCTGTTGCCGCTCCGTAGTGAGATATCGCGTACTTACAAATTCGTTCCTTTTAATCTCTTGGGGGTCATTCAAGTATTACGTACGACGATTCTTCATATTTTTTGAACCCCCTTCACCTATGTAAGACAATGTAAGATATCGGCAACACCCCACCCTCCTCTCTCAATCTTACATAAGAGGATAGTTAGAAAGAAATATGTACATATCTACTCTTATTAAATGCTCGTTTTCTGAGGTTTCAGCTCTCGATAGAAACCATATTATAGCTTTAAGCATTTGATTTCGGATAATTGTACGGTGTTGGAGTACCACATTATTCAACATTAACATCTACAAAATATCCTGCAAGCCGCCTCACGGGTGTGTGGCAGGGGGTGAGTAGTCACCAACATGCATTACACTATGCTCTAAAGTTAGTGTAACTACGGCTATTGATGCATTTGCATAATTCGCTAATGCATGTCACGAGGCGAAGCCTCACAAGCATGAACTACACTACAGACATGCTACCAATGGAGAGGGACCGATAATGTATATTGCAACCACACAAATGGACAGAGACTCAAGAGTAATGAATTTGATTGAAAGAGGCATGCATTAAGATTGAAACAACACCACATATGATGGAGTTGTGAACAATTACAGGCTATTTGGCAAATTAATAAAAATCTCTTATTCAAAACCGCGCTTGAATTACTCCTGTGATACAAAGCAATGATGGACTATAAAAAATTCAAACACCATTATTTTGTTCGATGGCGTGTCGAATTTAGTCGAAGGACTTACAAATCACTTTTCAAGACAGTCCGTCTACAAAAAATCTTGATAAGTCAGATAAGATTAGTTTCCTGAAGCGAGCTACAATTTTGTCTCACGACGGACAAAATCTTACGTAAGTTGGCTCTAGACTCCGAGCTCCCTTACGTAAGACAATGTAAGGATATCTGAACCTCCCTCGCCCCGAGAACGTCTTACGTAATACTTGAATGGCCCCTTGTCAACAACCCTTTACTATTTTTGCTAGTCATAAGGTCTGTGGGCTTCAAAAATGCAACAATTACCGCAGAAATCGCTTCTCAGAAGGGGAAGAGCGAATGATACTCAATGCCATTCGCTTTTTCCAAATGAAGGAGGAAAAAATATCGGAAAAGCATTATCCTATTAATGATAGGCATTTAAACTCTGGGCTTTATTATTTTGATTTGACTGCATTATTTGTGCAATGCTTGACGTAGAGTCTTTCCTAAGAACGAATAACATAACCGCACATTTAGAGATATCAACGAGATTAATGTTTTTTTCCTCTGTCATCGTGCATAAAGGTGATTTAAAGATTTGATTCTGGGTAGAGTGACCTTGGTCACATTAACCAAAGATAATTAGTTTGCCCGTTTATTCTATAAATCTTTAAAGCCATCATTACACATTCACAATTCAGCTTTACTGTTATATGTAAGCCACGTCATTTATGCACCCCGCAGTACTCCAAAGTGATTCTAAAGACTCACTCAAGTGAACGAGTCATTGAAGTGACGTGATCCAAATGACTCGAGTCAATAAAAAGAATCATTTGGCCCACCTCAAGGTAGGTATAGACCCAATAGTCCTTGACCAATAGTTTACCATACCTATTTGGAGGCAGATTTTTAAGGAAAGGAATGTTCGAGTTGAATGAAATTGTGTGAGATTTATAACAATAAAGAAGTCAGCAGCCATTAATTTTCCACTCAATGGAATAATAACTGACAAAAAACACCAATGAAAGAATCAGAAAGAATTTATGATATTTAGATGTGGGTGAAAAAACTGTGATTCTTTGTTGGCTATTTTTTCTTTGCTCAAGCCATATGTTTTTATACCTTTTTCAATGCACGGTTGGATGAAATAAAATGCTTCATCATTTATCGTGACTTTCATCCTTTCACTTTTTTATTATAATTCCTTTGATTTTTTTCCAAAGTCAACCGAGTTCAGCTTTTACGCAACCGCCGACGCTTGGCTCTTTAAAATATTTAGATTTTTAAGTTCACCACGGCTAATTTATTTTTATGAGTTATTGTAAACATTATATAATGGATTTATAGCTTACATTACATATATATACTGCCATACTACATAAACGGCCGTGTAGTTACGAGGATTACTGAAAGCAACTTAAGAATGGACCCCATCAGCTAACCCATTTCCAATTACTGGGTGCGAACATCGATCGAGGCCTTGAAAATGTATTATTAGAACAAATTTCTAATCGATGCATTTTCTGAAGGGATATTAGATACAAATGCACTTTATTTCAGTATTTTTCATACAAATTAATTTTGTTGTATTTTTTTATCCTCCTTGTGTTCCAGAATAGGAAAAAGTTGGCCAAAAATAGAAATAATTGTTCAATTTTGGTAAAACTTGGTATTAAGGGGTTTCTTGGATTCATAATTATGAATCTTAAGTTTAATATTCAATTTTATCGAAAACAAAATGCCGGACACTAATTAGAATATCTTGAAAGTCTTTAAACACGAAATTAATATTTCTTCCAAGTAAGTAGTAGTTTCTCTGTTGAGTTTGGACCTAGATTCTTATTATGTGTCATAAGGGTCACGGTACCTATTACTAACTATGTAGCAAATTCAAAAAGTGAAGAAATTATCGAGCAGTAAGCGCGAATAACGGGTATTACAAGGAGTTAGAAAAAAGTTTGGCGACACTCAATTTATAAATATTTTCATTCAGTTTTGCTTAATTTAAATGCTTTCCGAGGTAATAAAAAAGATAAATTATAAAATGCCATTGTTTTATCATACATGCGTAAAAATTACGTACTGATTGGGAAAATTAAATGAAATGTTTCCCATTGTAAATATTACCGGCTAACGTTCAGAATCTGTCGTCAGCGGAAGAATCTCCTTTCCTCATTGTCTTGAGACTCATTCCAAGATTCCTCGGATAAATGGTGAGGCGCATCTGAAAAGATACATGTATATTTCCCAAGGTAAAATGCTCCAGATGTTTGATTTGCTGACTGGTAAATTATTCCTTGGCTTTTGAAATTTCATCTGTCTCCGAAATCAATTGCAACCTCACAGACCTGCAGGAACGGGGAGATGATGGTCGAGGATTTTTCCAGACGAATTCTTTTTTGGCAACTTGCACCAGACGCATGGCAACAAGTGAAGAGGCAAAGAGATTTTCATCGCTTGCTTCTGTCTCTGACCACTTCTGTTTATACATGGAGTGCCCAGAGCTTTCATCAAATCCCCACTTAAATATCAAGTAGTAATTTTGATCTTCAATACAGGTAGATTGGAACTTAAAAACGTTTACAAGTCGTTTGCATCTGAGGTGGAGAATTGACTACAGACTTACTTCGCATGTTTTTTCAGTTATTGATACTCCATTACCATCTGTGTAAGCTGCCTTCTTGTCTACGTAATTGAAATGGTTAGAGGGGTGAAGGTTATGTTCGAGCTTCTTTGTAGTACCTTTTCGAATAGAGAGGTATTATCTTTTCGACAAGTTTCTATTAATAATTGAGAATACAGCCTATTCAGTTGTATATTGTCTTGAATGACTTTTTTTAGCTCTTCCAATGGGATATAATTTTACCTGCGTGACCTAATGAAGTGTTTGTTACGAATGTAAATATTTTTGCTGCGGCTTTATAGCAGCATGACCTCATATTCAAGGTAGTGGCTAAAGTAAGTTCTTCCTCTTGAAAAGATGTTATAATTTGTATCGCTCTTCTCCGTTTGGAACTGTTACTACTTTTTGCTAATAATTTTATTGGCCGTCCACGCATAAGGTTTGGGTCTAATAGCGACAAGAAGCATACATAAGAGAAGAAAAGTAATTGATGTCCATATTCTTAATGAACATAAATAAGTGCACGTACGTTGACCCAACGGATCACATTATTCACTAACAGGTGTCAATATTTATTCTCTCACAAATACGATCTCCACTCGTCTAACATGCCTTCTCTTAAGATAATATCAAATAGTTGTTTCACTGTGACCCTTATGATTCAATGAATTATAAGAGGCCTTGTCTTCTTTTGTTTTCGAGTGTGGTATTCACTGGCTTCCGTCGAAAAACCATACCATCAGTCGCGAATTTCTATTCCAGATAATAGGAACCTCGGATAAAGAGCTCCAACAATGAAAAACGAGTTTAAAACAACAGATAAATTTATGCAAAAAATAAATAAATACCGTTTGCTTTATAAACCTCTTCATAATTGTTCTTCATAACGTTGGTATTTTGTTAAAGCAGAACGTTTGACGATGTATCTCTAGAACATTTCAAAATACGTTTATGAGCACGCCTTACTGAGTAATCATTGAAATGCGGTAGTAGAGCTAATATTTTCTATATATATTCCAAAGTAATAACGTTATTACCCTGCGTGCTGCATGGAGTACCATCTGGTAGTTGGAAGAATATGATGCAGTTCAACCGTGCCTCATACTTCTTAAAAAAACACTTCTTTTCAATGGCATTCTTCCCACTTCCTCCTCAAGTGGCCAAATGTCTGTGTACATATGCAATGATGGTATTCTTGATGGCCTAGTTTTCCTCCTTAGATAAATTCAATGCGTTTTCAACAAATCAACAGACTATCCGAAATCTTATCCAATTACTCCTAGGGCTCGAGGAACAATTTACCGGATTTCAAAAGCCGAAGAACAATTTATCAGACAGCAAATCAAACATTTGGAGTATTTTACTTTGGGAAATATGGTATTTTAATAATAATTTTATATGGTAACAATAGTACTTCATAATTTATCTTTTTTATTTCCTCGGAAAGCATTTAAATTAAGAAAAACTGAATGCAAAAGTTTACAAATTGAGTGCCACCAAAACTTTTTTCTAACTCCTTGTAATACCCATTATTCGCGCTTACTGCTCGATAATTTTTTCACTTTTGGAATTTGCTACATAGTTAGTAAAAGGTACCGTGACCGTTATGACATATTATAAGAATCTAGGTCCAAAATAAACGGAGAAACTACTACTTACTTGGGAGAAATATTAATTTCGTGTTTTAAGACTTTCTTGATATTCTACTTAGTGTCCGCCATTTTGTTTTCAATAAAATTGAATATTTGACTTAATATTCATAATAAGGAACCCAAGAAATTCCTTAATACCAAGTTTCACTAATATTGAACAATCACTTCTATTTTTGGTCAACTTTTTCCTATTCCGGACCACTGCGCGGCGCGGCGGCCGGGCGCGCAAATAGGGGCCAGGGGCCGGCTGGATCTCTACGGTGGAAAATAAACAATATCTCGTGGGTCCGCAAGTATCTGCAGATGAATTTTGGTGGCCTCATAAATTAAATCACAAATCACTTAGTTACATTGATAATACCTCTCCTTCTAGCAGGTTTTTTTGTAGCTCTAAAAGAATTAGCACGTTTATTGAAAACTGTACTCTCCATAATAATTGTTGTTTATTGCAAAATATGTTTAAATTTTTTTGTGGTTACTTCATGCAGAGTTCCAACAACATTCATATATTTCTTCACAGTTAAAATATTTATATATTATCGAGTAGTAAGTCCGCCATACGCGTCTGTCTAAACGTTACGTCCCAACACATAATCGCCATTCTATCCCCATGTTAAGGCTGCCATTGTCGAATAAATTAAACATTTGTATTAAAAATTCTTCGTAAAAAGTAAGCCTGTGGACATTCATCTTCAACCTAAGCCATTTCAAACAATTGTCAGAAAAAAAAAGATTTTAGGGTTTTTGTCCAGGTTTCTCGCGATCCGGCCCACTGTGCAACGCTGCAATGAATCTAAATTAGAAGTCAACTGGACATATGTAAAAAGTCATATTCTTATGCAAAATATCAGAATATCGACAAGGATAGCTGTTTTCAAAGTCCGAAGCTCCCTCACAAACGGAGCATGATGTAATCAGCTATAGCGATTCCTATCGTGATGCTACACCGAGTTGGGAGTCAGCAGAGAAATACTCAAAATGCAGCAAACAATCCAAATGCAATCTAATCCGTGACTTGCATATATGTATATTCGCGGCACTGAGTTAAATAGGTTCAACGTTCTGAATAAGTACAACCGATTAAGATGCAAACCCTTCGGCTCGGAGACATCTGCCTGCTTCATTACGGAGCCCAGGTGGCCAAATCTCAATCTCGATTAGTCGGAAGTGTTTAGTGAACGGTAGGGGGAGCAAATATTAAATCCCGGGCCCAGCAAAAGCCCTCCAACGAGTAGTGGGAGCAATGATGACCACCATCACTTCACTTCATCTTACAGCCCCAGCGCTCATTCGGGGCGGGTACAAGTATTCACGTCCTTTAAAGAAAATAAAGATAAAAGAGGGACGAAAATATTCAGTGCTCCACCCGCTTGTAACCATCTGTATAGCATTTCGAGGTGCCGAAATTTCAAGCGCTCTAATTTCCAGCTAAAAACTCATGTCGTGCCAAAGAACTGACGCTCCCAAAGAGACTCCTAAGTAATTGAAGTAAGTTTGGTGAACCACGCGAAGATTCTAATTGAACTTTCCAATTCAATCAGGTTTTAAAAACCGATAAACCTCTTGAAAGCATGATCTCATTTTCACGTATAATTAAACCAATAGCGGTTCAGTATTCATTAAGTATTTACGACGTTGAGATCTTTACCGTATTGGCAGCGCTAATGCATATGTTTACGTATACGGGCGGTCTTATACTCATATTTTATACGTACACATCTAAATAAATCCGTTTTCCAGGATGCTGTTTTTAGTCGCACCGAAAATTTGTATTTTTTTTAAAGCGATTGCTTTCGTATTGCATTCCAACAATGGATTTCCACGCCTTAGGCTACATAATTTTTATACGAGCAAATCCACGGCCAAATTCATATTCCAATACGCTCTGAAACAAATTAATACTCATTAGCAACATAACAGCAAAAGGAGAAAGAGATAGGAAGTATCAAATTGACAAAACACCGAAGGCTAGGATGGTGAAATATAGGAAATTCCTAATGGAAAGTGTGTGAATAGATCTGGAATCAAACAAAACCCTTTCGATATAAAAACTGGAATGTGTGCACGTACACCCACTCAAAATTACTTTGGCAATTCGATGAAACTTGGCGCTTGCATACGGAGAAGTTTCTAGCTCGTAACATGATTTTCCCAAGGGATATCTCATGATTTACGCTCGATATTTTTTTCCGCTTTCCCACTCCTCTCACAGTGCCTCCCCATCATTTCTCGCCAGAGAAAAGTGCGCGCTCCAGGCGGCGACACCAATCACTAACCTACTTATAATCTCCTATCCTAGGTTACGGGCGGTGGAGAGAACTTCATCCGTCGAGATATTGCGTCTTTTCTCTCTCTTTTTCTGGGGGTATGCATCTATCTTACTTTTTAGTCCGAGATCCGCCATTTGGTTAGTTATTTTGTAGGCAACCGGCAACTAAGGACTTTTTTTGCTTAAATAATGACAGGGCCAACTATGTTTCAATCCTCAGAGTATTTTATTGGTAACTTGTTTCAACGCTACGGCGTCATCATCAGGTACGTACTATCACCATCTCATATCAGGTACGTACTATCATCATCAGAGATCACGTACATCAGATGACGTCATAGCGTTGAAACTAGTTGTACCAATAAAATACTCTGTGGATTTAAACATATTTCGCCCTGTAATTATTTGAAAATGGACTTCCACAAAGTTACGCCAGAACGGATTGAGGACATTTTTGCTATTCAGAACAAGAGGGAAAGCTGGTAAGGGAATGATTACTTGGCGAGCAGAGGAAGGGAGAAGAGAAACCCGGCGTTGGATTTAGCCTACTCTTAACGAAGAGTAATTTGCTCCATCCGAAGAAATCATAAAGTGCTCTTCACATGGACCACAAGTAGGAGTCGAGATACCACTTAAAACTCTCCGCTGCAGCATGGATTCGAACCTAGGCCCCCTGTATGGGAAGCAAGTATTTAAGCCACCACATGAAAGAATTCCCTCCGCAAACCGTTTTAAGGACGACTGACAGCCAATTTTAGTACTCCGAACATTAAACCGAATGTTATTGGTAGGTTCTGGAAATGTAAAAGGGCGAAAAGCGACGTGTTTTGGATGGCTTAGTGCTCAACTCTGCTTTTCTCGCGGTCAATAGTGATATCGGGAAAGTCACATAAATATTAGGCCTATTTGTTAGATAGTGATTTTTGTTAGAAAGCTATTTCTTATAAAGATAGAGTCATTTTATCTAGTCAATTTTGTCTGTGCTACTGATATATTGTGGGTGTATTATATAATATATACGGATAATATATACGGATACGGATAATATATAATAATATATACGGATAAAGATAATATATACGGATATATCTACCGTATTTATCTGAAATTCTTGAGATGAATCGTCTCAATAGCTTTCCCTAGCGTGAAGCCTTCTAGTCCCTAGCGGATGTAACTGGTTTTTTTCTTCGTTCATGCTCATATTGTCAGTTTACTTGCCTTTATATTCCATTCAGTATATAAGGAGAGAAGGAGAAAAACTACCCAAAAATCTCTTTTACAAATTTTTAGATACAGTTGGAAAATTGGAAATTCATTGACTCTGCCTTTGATTTCATCAGACCCGCGGCCTGATAAAAATTCCAGTGCGACCGCGCGCGAAAATTTGGAATTCTTGTCACGTCCCTTGCCTCTATTTGCTCCCCCGTGCATGTCCAGTTACACGTGCCCCCGGACACGCCGCCGCACACCGAGTTGGAGGTAAAATTTACTAATGGATCCAATGTTGGTTCACTCAAGTCCGCGTCTATAACCTTAGACCCAAACTCAAGTTCGATTCCTACAAGGATCTGAAATATCTCAATCTCTCGAATCCTTTATATAAAAATTAGGATCAGAAAAATAAAAAAAAACTCCTTTACACAACCTTTGTGTTTTAAAATATATTTAGTTACATACTTAATGAAATAAATGTCAACAATTTAATTTTAAAATGAAAGAAAAAACATTCATCGTGGCAAATACCTAAAATTTCACATCCTCATATTTCGACTGAGATTAACATCTTTAGTTTACGCAGCTTGTCACGGTAAAGTGATGAAATAGTATCAACTCGTGGTTAATAACTTCTTTGAAGCTCTCGTTTTCCTCTTGAGAGCTATCCTTGATGGAAAGCACGGGAATACACCTAATTCCCTAAAATCATGTAATAATTGAAATAAGAACCAGAAATCCCGGATACAGAGGAGGCCTGCGTACGGGCTTGTAAGCTGTATGGTCCAGTTCGTGGCTAAGATTCCGGTCCAGTGGATTTTCTCATGGTATTTTATGCTATGCATTAAAATCACATTAATAATCTAGCACAAAATTCAATCTATTATATAAAAATGGATTTTTGCATATCTGTCTGTCTGTCTGTCCTTATTATTAGACTATTATTACTCCCTATTAATAGACTTCGACACTTTTTCACCAATTAACATGAAAGTAGGGACATATATGAATTTTTTCAAGGAGAAGGTTTAAAAATTTAAAAAAACCTATTTAAAAATACCTCAGGGCTCCAAAAGGCCCCAAAAAGTGCCCTTTGTAGGTTTACACTACGCATTGGGTTTTGCGCAGTGGTTTCATTTTTTGCTTTTTCAAATAACTTTTGCTCAAGATAGAGGGTTAAGATTTATTTAATAAAATGTCTGAAGGAAGGAAGTTTATAATTCTCTCAATCAATTATCTTTTCCATTTCGTATTTGTCTGAATATCTCGTTTTTACCTGTAAAAACGCACATTTTTCTCAGAAATCAACAATAGCATATTTTCGCGACAACCATTGATTTGAATTTCAATATTCAAGCCTCTAGCATTTAAATATCACGTTTTCCTGCAGGCCTATAATAGCGCGTAGCAAGGGCCTTAGTTGCTTCGGGCGGTAATCGATAAATGCAATGCATATTTACAAGTATATCTTGTACCTCTATTCTCAAAATAGCTTCCATAGGGGCACTGCATGTATATGAGAGAACAATAACCTAGTGAGCAATACACATAATGGAATTGAACGTATATAAATATTTACGTGCAGCGAAAAGTAATGGCAATAATGCCTCTGATGCTACAACAAACACAGCGTTTTTTATTATCGTTTAATACTCAGCTGTATTACACGTAGTGGAATCATCTGCCTCTCATGACCATTGTTAACTGTTTTTTTAGACAAATTCCTATATCATAACGTTACAAATTATTGATATATGTTGAAAAGTGTTAAAAGGCAGTTAACTTACATTCACTCAATCATCGACTTGCCTATTCAAGACTCTCACTCGCCATTGTGTTTTCCTCCTTGGACATAAAAATATATCCACCAACATGCTGAATAAAAAAAGGGTAACCTTTCAAAAAAATCTTCCTAAGCATGAGGAATGTCTTCTTTGCGAGAAAATGAATCCTTGCCAGAAAAACAGCAAAGGTTAGACTTGGATGCTCAAAAACATGCCTGCTAGGAATTTCATGAGCATCTCCCTGTGGTGTTTCTCAGGTTATGCTAAGAACCACACAAATGTTATCCTAACTCAACCTACGGTCGGGTAACCAGCTATAAATCTGGTTCAAATCCAATCTGTTTCAAAACTTCATCCGATCTGTTTTTAGATGACGTAAATAATAAAGACGTCACTACATGCTTATTACCCGGAAGAAGAACGGGTATTCTTCGCAATGAACGACAACCGTGCATGAAAATCGGAAAATGCACAAAGGTTCACCATAGATTTTTTTTATTTAGCAACCGAAACCAAAGATTATGGCTACCCTTTATGCCGAAGGCGCAGTCCGGGTGATGGAGGATTCATAGGTCAAATAAACATGGCTGTTGCTGCAAATGCTTCTTTTGAGCATTTGCAGCAACTTGAGGAGATAAGTGTATAAACCGTTGGATTGTACACTTATCTCCTATCCTGATTAAGATACTCAACACACATATCAACATTGAATTGTGGTACTTAATTAAGTCATTGAATGCAAATACATTTATGTACACACTGGAATCAATCAAGCTGTTAATCACTCAGAAGACGGCTCATGAGAACCGGAAGGACGAGGAGACCATCTTACAACCTGGGTGCTATCTAAGTAGTAATGAGTCTGCGTGGCCCAATTTTGGGTTTGCTGTACATGAAAGAGCACCTTGAAAACTGCCAGCGTGTCTTCTACAACGAACACAACATACAATATAGGTTACGAACTCCTCAAATGACCACGCTGAAAGTTTTCTTTAGGCTTTGTGGTTTTCTTATAAAATAAGTTCATTGTTTTTCACACCCGTTTAAATTCAACGGGTACCTTTCCCTAGTAATCTGTAAACTTTCATACTCATTTGAATATTAAGAATTGAAAAAATAGGAAATGACATCATATTTAAAACTAGCATTTTTTAATGAAGATTTCTGGGAGTAAAGGATTGAACACTGCAGCTTCCACTTAGATATTTATTTAACACGACCATGGTTTCGTAACGGTGCTACATCATCAGGTGTAGCCACCACCTGATGATGTAGCACCGCTACGAAACCATGGTCGTGTTAAATAAATATCTAAGTGGAAGCTGCAGTGTTCAATCCTTTACTCCCAGTATGGTTGACTTCCACAAAGTATTGCCTGAAACCTTGTCGTAAATGAAGATTTCCCCTGGACATCAATAGAACAAATCCTTCCAGATTTTTTAGTTCATTCTTAAGAAATGGCTTTTCAGGTTAGGATTCCAAAGACGAAGAATGGATAAAGACGTAAGATTTATGTTCTCGATAAACCTTTCTCAAAATTCAAATGGGCCCAAATGACAATTCCCTTATTTATGCCCACCAAACCTGTATTTTTTCCCGAGATGCATAATTGACCGTTCCGGCTGTCAATCACCACCCACACCTCCCCAAGCGGCGCGCTGTCTCCCCCCCCCCACCATCTCCTTTCACATACCCCTGCGTCACCCAAACCCGTCTCACGCACTCTCCTCTAACGCTTCCCTATCTGCGTTTGACTGAATTATCTCATCATTGCCACCACGTGCTATATTCCTCTAGGGATATTGATTCCATAGCGTGGCCGCCCCGTGCGCTCCTGTTGGAATCCCCTACCACGGATGAAATGAAAGCGAATGGAGTTGCGATTCAGCTCACACATGGCACTTAGGCACTTAATAAATAAGAAACTTAATGGTAGTTTCTTAGCTTGAGATTGCTACCTCACAAAGATAAAACGTTTTCACTCCTTTGAAGGTAGAGAATACAGACCTCAGCTACTTTGTGCCGACGAGCATGACTCAAAAACCTTCCAGCCCATATTATAGCCGCAATATATGTTTTGTGTATTACCAAAATGAATCACAAGGAATAAAGTTTCCAGGAATTCCACATTCCACAGGATTTAAGAAATTTTCTTACCCTAAGCTTAACTAAGACAGTTAAAATATCTGAGACTACGACAATGAAATTGACTACTTTGCTGCAGACAAACAGTCAATTTAAACCAATATTGTTTATACATTGCAAAAGATTTCTTTTATCACCCACATTTTACAATGTTTAATCCCAGTGAGTAAAAATCATACTGAAGTTAGTGTTTGGAATTTGCAATTTACCGTCTTAATTCCTTATATATACTTTACTACCATTTATGATGTTATTAAAACCACATTAAAGAAAAGAAACGCTATGATCCATCGAGAGCAATATTTGACATTCACAAAGTGATCGTACAGCGTAATTGAGCGAGCACTTAACGTGATGCAGCGCATTACAAAATGAGGTGATTTTACGCGGTACGATAAGAATATTACAATGTTATATTAAGCAGCATTTGAATAAAGAATGAAATTAAATGGAATTAATATGCGATATGAATGCGATGAGTACCGGGCTATTTCATGTGATGCATTTATAAAATTTAAAAGCGAATTGATTGAGAAATTGAATGAAACAAAAAATGAAGCAAAATATGCACGATGTTTGAAATAAGAGAGAAAGCATATGTTTCTCAATTAATTTGGATATATAGGTATTATGCACCAAATTAGGCAATATATTATTGATTTTATGGACTTTTGATTTCTTAATCACATTAAAAGTTCATCTTTCACTTAAATGTTCCAACATCAAAGGAGAACGATCAGAAACTGGAAAAGTTCCAGTGACATACTATGTAATTGAGTTGGTGATATGATGCTATATTGAGCTATACCTGAGTAATGCAAAATTCATATCACATCGTAATACTGAGTAGCACATAACATACAGACCATCTCCAAAGTGAGAAAAATTATTTGATCTCAAGCATTTTCCTTAAAGTTACTTCCCTCCATGGTTCCACCGTGCCATTCTGTGGGGTAGAGAGATACACACGAAAAGACCACGAAAGACACAGGGGATAAAAAAGAGATTGAGTGTCCCAGAGGCGCTCAGCAAGCTTGGGCTGTTCTCCGAGTCGCGCGATACTTAAGGACGCTTTTGGGATTACTGGACAATAGCGTTCGCACTTTCCCAGGCAATATTTAAGGGATTTTCCTCGGTATCGATAAGAGAAAGATTCATGGCTACAGTTTCGTCGGGAATGGAAAACGTTGTCTCCTTCCTCTTGCAAAACTTTCTTTTATACCTTTCCCCATAGAAATTTTCCGCAACTTTCAGCTCAACCAACTCCCTTACACTTATCTCCAATCCTCCCTACACCGTCCTGGTCTCCTCTATGTTATTGCTCCACTTACCAGGGAAACTTATTTTAAATTGGGATTATCCAAAAATGTATAGTTATCATGGGCACTAACTTTATGCCTGAAGCTCTTATGGGATTCCACCAATGTTACCAACTTTTACATAAAACTTCATATCAGACGAAATATGTATGGAAAGAAATAATTCTGATATAAAAGCTAGAGACTTTTAGAAATCTTTGCCTATGTCATAATAGTGAAATGTTTTAAATATTTGACTAATAAATGGGTAATCCAAACTACATTTCGCCAAGTTTCAACGCCAGATACACTGACATAAAAAATTAAACAATTCATGATATATGTCTTGCCATCTTATGACGAAATAGGGCCTTGACACATGATAAAAATTGAAAAAGTAAATAAATACAGATGCAAAGTTTCAATGTTCCTTCTGTAAACAAGAAAAAAGTGACTGTTCACATGGCAATTTACTAAGTTCCTTTATAACAAGGGGCACCAGACATAAAAAAAATGGATTGGTTGAATTGGCTTTATTTCCAGCTGCCAGTCAGTTGATCACATTTGATGCAGCGTATCAGTGTGTATTTGCACGCCTATTTCAAATAGAAACTAAATGTTCATTAATCCGGAATCATTAACAATCGATAGATACGAAAAAAATCTTGAACCGCCAATTAACGACCAAAATTATCCTGAAGCATACCAACTAGACAATAAAATAATATTTATTACCAATTAAAAATCATCAAAACAATATAACCTATTCAAGAAATGAAAAACATATATGTATTATATTGTTGGTCAGTGTAGACGTTTACTAAAGTTTTTGCCCCCAAAAACTTTTTTTGTTAACAAATTACATCTTGAGTTTTAAAATAACTTTGGCTGTAGTACCGATCACATTAATTCTTTAATCAACCAAAGGGACAATTTACTTACTTCGCAATACAATTCAGTGAGACTGTACTCAAAGTTGGAACACAAGTCATGAAAAATTCAGCGTGCATAATATCCGTTTCTGCGTGCTCTAAAACATTTTGGATTTGAACGCTTTATCAGGAGCAGAACTATGAATAAAGGTATCGTTGTGCTGTATATTGCAAGTGCAATTGTGCAATTAGTAGACCAAAGTGCGCTATGTCAACCAACATAGCGTCCATCAAAAAAGATAACAGTACTCTTTTAAGGGGTTCTGGAGGAAAAAATGACGGAGATAGTTTATGATTTCCCTCATATGAATACTAATCGTATGCTGTACAAGTCCTGGTCTCACATTCATTTTTTACGAAGCAAAACGTCGATTTATGCACAGTTTGAATACGACGCACAAAAATTCAGCATGTAGAGTATACATTATGATTTAAATTTTCGTTCTTTTTTTCTCAACTTTAAAAAAGCGCACATTTGCCAGGAGTTTAATAAGTAAGTAAGTAAGTAAGTAGTTTATTGGTCCCGGAGACATAAAAAACATATGTTTAGGGCAAGTCAAGGAGAATAGAAAAATAGAATAAAAATAAATCCTCATCTCCAAAGGAAACAAAATTCATAAATACAAATCCTCACCTACAAAGGAAAACACAATACATAAATAAAATCACTTATTCAAGAACTCATCGACTGAGTAAAAAGCGATGTTCAATAGAAGTTCTTTCAATTTATTTTTAAAAACAGGAATACTACGAGTCTGTTTGATCTCACTAGGGAGACTGTTGTACAACATGCAACCTGCATAAGACGGTTGCCTTGTGAAGGATACTAAATTGTGAGACACCACTTTAAAATCACCATTTCTTCTGGTATTATATGAATGAACATCATTGTTCAAGGGCAATCCAAGAGCCAGATGATGCTCTTTAACATACATAATTGTATAGAAAATATATATACATGGGAATGTTAACATGTTAAGTTCTTTAAAATATAATCTGCAGCTAGTGCGTTTATTTAAACCGACCAGAATTCTTATGGATCACTTCTGTAGTTTAAACAGTCTTGTTGTTCGATGGGAATGACCCCATGCACAGACACCATATTTTAGTTGACTAAAAACACAAGCATAATACACAGAGAGAGCAACACTTAAGCTTGTGATCGGAGTTATTCTACGTAGTAGGTAACAGCTCCTTGCTACTCGTGAACATAAAAAATCAATATGTGATTCCCAGTTCAGAGTATCGTCGAAATGCACACCTAAAAACTTTGTAACAGAAGACATAGCAATAGATTAACCGTCTAATTTCAACAAGGGGGAAGAAAACAGGAAGGTCATTAATATATATTACTTATTATATTATATGAATAAAGATAACGTCTTATCCTTAAATTAGGAAGTCTTAATCATAGTGTACCAAGTGCTGCGTTATTCTATGCTGCGTCCATAGGAACTGAAACAGAGCTGTATTACTGTGAATTTGAAGGTATTATAAGGAAAAGATCCAAGTTATAATTGATGCTGGAATTTTCCAAGAAGGTCGAGAAAATTCCTGCATAAAATGCGTCCATCGTTCGAAAAATAAATTATTGCTTCTGCAGGGCTAAAATCAATTCACAGATTCCAAAAAAAATAGCAATTTATATTTAGTAAAGTATTTCATCGAAAACATATGCTCAATACATTTACCTTAGAATACCTATTTATGAAAGTAATTACCCCACAATTTTTAATAGCCTTCAATATCCTATGTGGATAATTATGGTTGTTAATTTGTTACTAAGATTTTTAAAAACTATTTATGAGTTTCACTAGTCGCAAAAATATATTAATATCTCAAGTATATTGCATCTATCATCTCTTAATCTACACCAATCTTCATCCGTGCATAGAAAAATAGGTTATAATTATTACCTTTCAACTCCTCATGAGCATAAAAAGTTCGTGTGCTCCGTATAAAGTGACGCAGACGCAAATAATTGTGCTCCAAGGGTGAAGTTCGGAGTATGAAGATTGATTTGATTAATTTTGTTTTGTTTTCACATTTTTATAAATTTTCTCAGATTGCAGCGGGTGAAATAAATCTTAAAACATTCTCCCATGCCCAGAGCAGGATAGTGGTTGCGCTTAAATTACAATAGGGTTCATCATACTCCAGAGGGGCTTTCAAAAAAGAAGACTTTGTGGTCGAAGGCACGATATTGTTTGCATTATTCAACATAAAAAAATTCAGCATTGTCTTCTCGCCAGCACCGCATTTGGAATGGGAAATTTTACATGGAGACTTAAAATGTATGAATTCTTGTTCTTTTGACTCAATTTCATTCAGAAAAACGCATATGTTGAACATGAAGAATGCAAATAGCCGGCGTTTCATTGAATTCTCATTACACCACAATCGACTATAAATAATGGGTTTTTGAATCATATGACCAAAGAGAGTGAGATTTGTACGACATTGAAATAAGTAAGAAATATTATATACTTTGCACCTAAAAGCTTATATCGTGGAAATTTCATACACCATTCATTTTTCTATTATGTTGTGACCATGTGTATGTTATTTACAGCGGCTGTTCATGAAAAATAAGGAATTATTGACGCTATTTTATGCCATATTGCGCAGTAGTAAATCTAAGTAAATGAACAACAGAGCTAAAGAAAAAATGAAGAGTTGTATAAGGTATCCCGCTTATAAAGACAAGATATTTAGATATACCGAAACATATACGAGCTGTCTATAGGACGTGTGGCAGGGGGTGCCAAGATACCAGCAATGAAAATGAAAGAGAAATGGAAACAGGATAGTCAGTCATAGAATTATGATGATTTCAGCGCATGCTTATTTTCTTTAGTATAGGAGTAGATTCCATCCTTCGAACCAATAACCTAGAAGTGCAGATTGTATAGATAGGTTCAAATAGATTTTGTGTATAAATAAATTGATATTCTCGTATACAAGTTGCTTCTAATGTAGAACCATCTTCAGTTCCTTGTCTTTTCCCCGTAATTGTGTGTTAGATCAAAAACAGTGTAGGAGTTTACGGTAAAACAATTTACTACTTTGTTCATGAATTCAACACTTTATAAGAAGGAATTAGTCAATAAGCGAATTGAGGTAGGTAAATTCTCATATTTTCAATATGATTATCAAAATTCAAATATGCCTTAGGCCTTTATCACTATTTGTATAAGATTGCACATCCTAATGTTGAACTATAGAACACAATGTATAATACAAATTCTTTTAATCATTTCAACTTTTTTGCCATTTTATGAAACATTTGCTAACAGTAGCACGGCTTCATAAACAATAGACAGATTCCAAATTTAAAAATATATTGGGAATAAAATAATGTCGGAAACAAATTGCATATGTACCTACACCAAAGTTCCGTTACGTCCAATGAACTGCAAATCAAACGAAGTGAATAAACTTATTTACCTACATGATGTAGAATATCTGCAATAAACTGACTCTGATCAAATCTTGACAAATACGTTTGTATTACTATTATTTCAGCATTATAATTTTAAATAGCAGCTACAGGGCAAATAAATGTCCTTAGATCAGAAGAATAGTAAAACAAGTATTAATTACTTTGGCCTTTTGGCCAAACGTTGAACTTATATATTTTACTCACCACCCTACTGCAGTAGGGTTATAAGAAAACGAATTTCATATAATTTTTCTTTGCCTTCAAGCGAAGTCACCTGAAGTGGCAATTAGAAATGAAAAATCAAGCATGCACTCATTACATGCTTACTTAAATTTCGTTGCCAACATGCTAGAGAATACCTTCGGCAAGATTTGCTGAGGAAAAATAAAATTTATAGTGCAACCATCAGCCTCAGAATTGACGCTATACCAAGCGGTGGCGTAAAATATTTATAATTTTTTAAAATAAATCTACTTGAGCCGACACAATTCACAAGCTCTTCTTTAGCAATTGAATGTACGGAATTGGAGTGAGTCTTTTTCTCCGGAAAATTCAGCTCACCTTGACAGAAGTTCTTCGAGAAGTTCCATGTGTCAAAATGAAGCCCTTGAGTTGGATTGGAGAAGTATTCGAAATGGGGTTTGACTGAAAAACCAGTATTTTTATAGATATATCAGGTACAGGTATAGGTAAACCATCAAGAATGACTCTGAGAAAGTAAAGGCCATGATTAGAGCATATAATATATGTAAAAAATAGAGCACTGTCCTCGCTCGTCAATGGTTGTTAAATGAACGTCAATCACTTGAAATCCTGTACTACGTTTTGTTATGATGTCGTCTTAAACTTTTACTTGGAAATAGAAATTGCTAAATTTTAAACTGGTAGTTGGATTATCCTACAAAACACGATAAAAAGGGAATAAGGTAAGTTGAAAAAAAGTTATAAGGGAATAGTATTAAACATTCCAAAAACGTTTCAATTCTTTTAAACATTTCTTTTCTCGAATACCGTTTTGAAGACCGTAAACGTCTCCAAGTTTTCTGGGGATACTGATAACAGCTTCTGCATTCCTCCACTTCTATTAACATACAGCTAAACAAGTCACGCCATCCGGTCTGGGCACTGACACATCTTCATTTCCAATCCTTAAGGCTAGCACACCCTCAGTGAAAACTTCTTATCCTCCCAGAGAATTCGGGCTATCCATCCATTTTCACGTATTTTCACCGCGAATGCACTAGTATATCGTATATTTCTGGCGTGAAGGCTTTTTGTTGTCTACGGCAGTAGTTGGCATAAGGTAAGCGACATATGAGGTCGTCATGGCACCATCATGGGATGCTTAGTATATAGGCCGCGGGCAGAAATTGAGAAAGGGAATTGATATGCATGGAGAATTCCAGATGCACCATTGACCCGATCTTAATGAAGGACGTTGACCTCATTTGATGACGAAGTGCCGATGCGCTCCTGCTTTTTGGCTCCCTCCTGTTCTAGAGAAGGGTCGTTCGTTCTTAGTTCCTAGTCACGGCGGAGTTGTGTCGAGCCTGAGGAGATTATTAGTTAGAAGCTATGTTATTTGAATATTTATTCGAGGTGGTGGACCACAATTATTGAAACGACGCAAACAATTAAAAATAGTGTGTACCAGTGTATTTCACTCACAATTAGTGAATAAGAATTGTATTTTATGGTATATTTAGTTTCGGGGTAGATGTAATGCTTCAGATTTCCTATTAAGAACATATTTGTTGATAAGCAAAAAAAATATCTGGTATAAGGAAACTAATTTTCAAACATCGACCTACAACATCTTCACAGAAAAAGTCCTTCGGATTAAAGAACAGTAAAAACTTTTAGTCTTATAATGGTTAACTTTAATTTGCAATACTTCTTCTCGTTAACCCAGTGTATTGAATTCACATCATTATACTACCTCTAGGAAACTTACACCAGGAATACTTCTAGCACTATCATTAAAGGCGGCTACAAGAGAACTACGAGAAGTAAAAGAGTCAGTTAAGAATGATTGGTTGCTTTTAAACTATCGCATGATTTAAAGACTTATGATGATGTTGACGGCCATAACTATACAGAGCAGTACTCAATGTTTCGGTACTCAATGTTTCGCAAGGAAAGGATTTGTATACGCTGCACAGAGCTTCTTCCCCTCGATACTCACGTGTTATCAGTCAGTCATGTCAGCAAAAGGAAATAGGTTAAATTAAAAATAGTAGGAAGCACATCACTACCCTTTTCCTTTCCGCGAGCGAAACATCGCGTTCCCTATTTAGGGGATTAAACTCATTTGCTCAAACCACGGACGCCTGAGCCTCAAACTTGGGCGAGAGCCGGTTTGGTCGTCATGGCAGGCCGTTGCCCGACTTTGGTGCGGGCTATGAGGTTTAAATATTACGGCATTCTTTTAGACTAGGTTATTATTTTATTTTGGTACAAACAGTTGCCTCCCGTTATGTTGCCTCCTTCCGCATGCTACCACCGGAAACTTATGTCGATAGGCAACGATTTCCGCAAGATGCAACGTTGGCCTCGATTTTCTAGGAGAAAAACTGTCCTTAGGCTTAGTGCCGATTTCAATTTTTATACTTTTTCCCCTCAAAAAGAGCCGATATTTGGCGTTATGAGAAATTACCAGGTCGTAACTTGACTTTTTTCTAGTCAATTCAGATCCCTAATCTTTTTTACATCACTATTATTCCTGATCTAGGGCTAGCGCTCTCAAAACCTCTCACATCCTCTCCTCCACAGCAGCACATATATACCGAGCGGGTGGACGAAAATATCACCCCGTTTGATCGTTGACTCAAATCCTACAGTTTAAAGACCCCGGAGCACACAAACAGACCAGGGAAAGAGGGCAATAAAAGCATGTTGAAGGAGGAGGAGGTTGAAAAGGCGGGAAACTGTGCTGAGCAAGAGGGTTATAGCGCTCCCTGAGATTGCGTCAAATATTAGGCAAAAGAAGGATAGTCGAGGCAGTGTGGTAGGTCAAAGGTCAAAATATCAGTAAAATACTCGCAAGAAGAGAAATAAGGTAAATGTGAGGTACAAGACGGTGAAAGAGTCATGATGACTACCCTTCATTGTTCATTCTTCGCGAAGCAAGAAGGAAAAGGCTCGCTCGAGAGATAATCGAAATATTTTTTTCTTCGGCAAGGAAGTGTTGATAAGAGTTGATGTTCTTGGTGAAAATAAACTTTACGAGACAGACGAATACAATGAAGAAATAAAGAATCTTCGCACTTTTGGAAGTCATGCCGACGGACTGTAAAACAAATAAAAGCGTCTTCATTATTCTGCTCGGTGCATTAGGACGTTAAAACTAATTTTTAAGAAAATTAATAAATACCTAATTAAATACTCTATAATACTACAACCAAAAGCTTTGTAACTCTTTAAATAATATATTTCCTCGAAGTTTAGTAAAAATTAATTATTTACTTCCAGTTATTCCACATATTTTTCTGTATACCTTCAACTTCTAATGTCGTTACATGCGTTAAATTATTAACGATGTCCTCTAAGATAAATGCTGCTGATGAAACAGAAGACTTAGACGGCCTGGAGATCCCGGAAACGGAACGGGAAAGCTGGAAGAAGAAGCCCAGCAGTAAGGGAGAGTTAAGACCACTGGATATCGGAAATGAAGAAGACGACCTGGAGTTACGGAGAAGGGAAAATGAAGCTGGAGGAAGACGCCTAGCAGTAGCAGAGGAAAAAGACGGCCTGAAGATGGGGAAAGACGGCCCGGAGTAAGCAGGAGATTTGGAATTTAAAATTTCCCATTCACTGTTACTTGTATGACCACAGTCCAGTAAATGCTTAGTGAAGATGGATGAAACATCATTAGTTATGTATCACTTTTTATATTCTTTATTTCTAGTAACAAATTTGCGTCCAGCTTGGCCAACATACCTAGCATTGCACGAGTTACAATTTAAATCATAGACTCCACTCTTGTCAAGATGGAAGAAAGCATAGAATGACCTCCCCTCTCCTCCCAACCAACCCCTCCCCATCGCTTTCCCCTTCTCCTTCCTCTCACTTTCCATCATCCTCGGTTTGACTATTTATATGGACACTATAGTACGTGATTTGTGCTTTGAATATGACAATGTATGTCAAAACCATGGTCGATAACAATGAAAAGTGGGGATTGTACAAAGCGAGAAATTTTTTCAAAGTTAAGTAATATCCCCATAGTTATCCTGAACCCCAAATTATAGTAATACAGGAGCTTAGCCGATTAAATTGTCACGTAAGCATGATGTATGGTAGCTCGATACTGCATGATATCATCATGTAACCTAAAACGTTGATAGCGTCGGTAAAACTTGTCCCTATGATGAATAAGTTCTTTGTGTAGTGTGGTAAACAATGGTTTTTTGATCCTTGACTGCAAAAATGTTCTGAGCGGATCATGTAAATATATTGCCTTGTTTAAGTGTTCTTAAAGAACTTACAATATTTCTCCGAGCAACGATGTACAGTTCTCATCAAGAACCGAATAATCACACGTATTCATATACGTTAGCAACTTTTGAGGATTGACTGATTTAAAATCTGGTTAGGTGAAATCTCTTGGTCGGGGTTTAATGAGACTCGTCATAATGATTGCGGCTAAACGTCGTCGTTGTCCGCCGAGCGTCGGTGTCTATCTTGCAGAATTCGATTATGACGTCACTTTAATCAACCAGGCAGCGATCGAGCCAAATGTCAGACGTCGATGAGTAGTGTGCGTAACCAGTGAAAGTGAGTTGTGCATCATTAGAAAACGTATTAACTTTATTAAAACGTCGTCAGAGTGAAAAAAAATGATTCGCGTTAGAATCTAAGAGAACAATCTTCGCACTAAAAGTATGCATGCACTAGTTTAAGAAGACGTAGTAATAGTTCCACGCTGACAATTACTAAAGAGATCAGTCGTAGGTAGCAATAGAGATTCGCCTGAGTTTTTGAATTGAGAACACATACGAATCATACATTTTCAAAAGTCCTCGCTGAACATTTAACAGGCCACAATACACAAAAATAATGTTTCTACTCACACGTAATTTCATTATTCCAAGTCCACCAAGACACATAAATTGATTAAAAATAATATTTCTACTCACCTATACATTATTTAATTTTTCACAGTCCACGTTTATCAATCACAATTGGGTAGATTCCAGTTGCATGATATTTGTATCCAACTGCGTCGAGTGGGGAATTCCTGCATGAAAATAGAACCGAGGATTCATGATAATATATTTCATATTGTAAATTTCACTTCTAAGTAAGATAAGTCTGATAAGTTTTTCACTGATAAAAATGCAGGTATCCATTTTCAAAGGTTTTCCTCCGAATGCCACAATAATAGGTTTGTGACACTAATTTGTAACATTTTAAAATAACAGTATGCATTGGAAACTTCCATATTCCTAAATAATGAAATATTTCTATCCAAAATTTAAAGAAATATTCTATCGAATTATTTGAGAATCACTACGACTGATGACGAGCAGTATATGTTTCGAAATAGGGAATCAGGTTGACAAGTAGGGAACAGGACTCCACTGAAAATGTTACAAATTCACCGGATTTCAAACCCAGGCCCTCCGGGTTGGGAAGCCAGTACTCCAGCCACTACACCAACCTAATCATTTGGAGATCTTTCCCTGAGAGAGTAGGATGGAGGATGCATTCTCAAGGAGGAAGGTCGTTCATCCCCCGCAGCCAACCCCTTCACGGCCGGCCCTTTGCCATCACTCTGCCCTATGCTTTTCGAGCCCTTCAGCTTCCGAGGCTGCCATTTGACAGGGTTCCATCTCCACTTACCCGCTTTTTCTTCACTACCATACAGGTTTTCATATTCCTTTCCACGCTACTCACAGCGTCATTTTCCCAACCCTTGCGCGAAGGGAGCGGAGGACCTTAGTGTTGGTTCTAAGTACCCGATATTCCCAAAACTGATTACAAACCTAAGGAAAAGGATCCCCCTCATCGCTGCTTCTTCCAAATCTCTGATTTAAACCACCTCAAAAGCTGAGGGTGTGAGCGCTTTTTTCTCATTATTCCGCGGTAGGGATTTGATACGCACACCTGCTACCCGACCCCTCCATCCATGATATAGTCTTTCCTTTCGCACCTTTTTACTTCTCTCCCTAGCATTCCGCTGTCTTTAAATTTATCACCGCAAAGTTACCCACATGTGCCATCTAACCGTGTTATTTGACTCCACCTTACATTTACTTAAACACAAGCCCCCACTCTCTTCTCTCATCCTCTACTTTCCTCTTCCCCCGGAACACACACCCTCCTCTCAATTCGAGTGACAGCCTTGTCAAACGCATCACCGCAGAAGCGTAATCACATTCCTTCCTTCCACCTCGCTGCCATTGGGGTTCGCCCATTACTTAAAACGGAAATGTTCTGTCACGTCCCCACCCCTGTCTAGCCCACATACACTTGCTTTACATTCCGAGTCTATTCTCTCCCGTACATCACAAAACCCGAAGATCCCACGTTGTCAGCCAATAGGTCAGCACTGTAGCCTTAGCTCTAGACACGTTATGGTTTTGCGCTCATTTTGAACGGTTCGAATAAACACTCTTTGTGAGCCCTAAACTACTACTTCCCACTAGCACTTTCAAAAGCGATTTAGTACCTCAGCGTACGTAAACGTACGTTGAGGTACTAAAACGTACGCAGCGTATGTTTATCACGTCTGATTAACACTGTGAATACTTCTTAAAAGCTTAACGTGAGTCGGTTATACTTAAGCAATAGAGTCAAACAGAGAGAATTCATATCGTGCTGTCACAATAAAACGCTAATGTTGACTCTCTTTTGCAGAAAGTCACCATATCATTTAGAAGGACGTATTAAAATAATTTCCTCAGTTAAATACTCGGAAGCTACCTTATGGATTTACATTAACCACCATAGACTAGAAATTTAAGTTCAAATTTAAGCATTTTTTTAAGTTCAAAATATTTGATTCGTTGCGTGAAATTGAAACCATTCTAGGACATTAGAAATCATAGGAGAAAAATACTTATGGTCGGCTTAAAAAGGGGAGGGGTATTCTCATTGACCGCTTTTAAGTCATGAGTAATTGCAGTCTGAGCCCAGATACGTTTTATTCTTAAGTTTTAACCTCAATTTGAATGAGCCCCTAGAGTCCACAGTCCCACATGAACTTCCGCGAGCGATTTCCTTCCCTTTTGCGCGCTTTAATTAGGCGCAGCCTAGTGTAAGACTATATTTAATAAGTCTATTTACTTATTCCTGGACAGCGAAGTGTCCGCCATCCATATCGGAAGAAATTCCTGACTTAAACAAGAAATTACGTAACTCCTATTTTCCTTCCATCCACGCCAATCCCTTACTGATTACGTTGCTCGATAAATGGAGATTCTCATACTTTTGCCGCCTGTTTTGCCTCATCTCATTCGTTTTCCTTCCTTTCATCCCTTCGCTCTTAAGAAATTTGAATCATTCTTAAAAAGTCCTTCTTCCGCCATCACCTTCAACTCATCCTCACACCACACCCTCACTTAGACGGTCAAAATGAGTTTTTCTATATACCCCTATCCCACTGAAAGACGCATCGCATGCACGTAATATGAAATCAAATTATGGACTTAATTGGTATTCAGGGAAATATTTAACCCCCTGCTACTACCAGACCTTCCGGCACCCACGTTTCCGTTTAGGAGCCGCGAGATAAGAGAAGAGAATGTGATTCGAACGAATTGATTTGAAATTGAAGAAAGTATTTTCCCGGAATTCTGTATTCACTAGGTATTCGAAATAAGCTTTTCTCCCTACGTATAAAGTGAACGATATCAAATGGAAAGATCTGATATTGGGATAGACAGGACTAATGAAGGCTAATTAAAAACATAAACAAGAGCTCTAGCATGACTGTGCGGGATATTTAAGATTAACGTCTTTAATTGCTGACGTATCGTGTAGGCCATTTTACAGTTACTATTAAATCAAGAAGTCAATTCATACAGATTGATAGCACTAGCATTGTAGATAGAGAATAGGGACAAAGTGGACGTGATGAACCTTTTGGTGAGAATTAAGCTCTACATAGTTCCATGGGGTACAAAATGATACTCTAAGAATTGTGTTTGATCAGATATCAATGGCTAATGCATGATTGGTTCCATTAATACAAAACATTTTACATTTTCATGTTGAAATAATCATAATTTGATAGCTACCAGATACAAAAATTAATAGTAAGCGTCACAAATACCACTTTTTTCCAAATATTTCTAAATTTCTTTAAAAAATTCTAGTAGCAAAACCAAAATGAGTATTTCTGCTTCATTATGAAAAACCTCGTTAGCACCACTCTACCTCAGTGGAATATTTAAGCCTAGGGTGTATTTGTTTTGAAAATGTTTGAAACCTCACTAATGCTGATTTGGTACACTGTGTCTAATTCGCAATTTCACCAGCTCGGCAACTCCAATATATCTACGCTTAAAACTGAACTCTTTAGTCGTCTATTTAAGGAAATTGATTTTCATTGCACCGCGCAAAGTATCTACTACAATGTTCTATTGTAAGATTTATATTTAATAAAGTGAAAATACCTGGCCTATGCACTACAAATATACATCAATTTATCTTATTCGTGATACCTATTTTTTAAACGACCTTACGCATAGCATGAATAATGCTTACCCAAACGGAACATGGTTTTTCAGAAATGAACAAACTAAAGTAATTTACTCCGCAGTGAATCATTAAGTTGCCCTCACATTTCTTATATTATTTGAATAGGCATTCTCACTCCACTTTCACTTATCAACATTAGGGGAACGCAATTAGAGAATGACCCTTTGGTTATATAGAAAATAACTTTAACCTTCCACCTTAAGGGCTCTTAATCCTAAATTTGGACTTTTTGGCAATGAAAGCAGAGTAATATAGAGTTATTGAAACTTGAATTTGGATAAATTTAGATCATAATTGGTTGATAAATGGTAGCTTTCAAAAAGAAAGAATATTTGCCCTTGCTCTAAATCCTAGAGTCCACTGCAGAGGCTCCCAGTCTATTGTTGTTCACAAACCGACCCCTAAGTTATGACAGCAACTTTCGTTATCCGATAAATTATTAGCTCTCCCATTACAATATATACGTTATCCATTAAAAGAAAGAGTAAAATCACCCTAGCTTTGATTACATATTTTGAACACAAAAATGTTTTGATGGTAAATCGATATTTTTGATACCTAATCTTTGGAATAAATATGTTTTCAAATTTTAATGTTACAACAGCTGTTCAATCTTTAGATTTGTATAATTAAATGGCCGCAGCTTATATTTTATTATATATATTTCGTGTGTATATATATATATATATATATAATGTCTTGGTCGAAAATCGCTCTCGGCGACGATGCACATGCATAAATAAAACAGTAATACACTAAAAAAACACAGAAACACGCAAAAAGGACACTCACAAAAGAAAACTTGGACGTATATTTTAAGACAACACTGTTAATTTCCCAGCTGTAAACAGTAAGTTGTAATATATTTTATTTAAAAAATCAATCTCCATGCATGGTTTAAAGGAAAGATAACTTCACAAAATGTATTTTGACCACAATGCAAACAAGACAAATAAAGGTTTGCCAGCTATGAATTGTCCCTTTATTGCATTTTTAATTATGTTATTGCTGTGTGTAGGTAATTAATTAAGTTTCGTAATAAATAAAATTCTAAGAGCAAAATTTTGCATAGCGCTTTGGGAAAATTCGGTCCACCAACACCGGAAAGGAGGAAGGAATGCTGAATGAGAACTTTGAGAGAGAGAGAGAAGAAATTCACACACAGTGCGTCGGACGGGTTCGAAAGCGCTTCGATTCTGAAGTAATTTCCGGCGACGTTCAATCTTTCGGACGTCACCGTTCAGAAGCGTTCCCTCTCTCCACTTCATCAGAGTGAGAGAGAAGAAAAATCGTGTTTCTTCCGATCCTTTTGCTTCTTTATGTTTTTCTAATACCACCCCATACATCTCTCCAGAGCACCAACCCCCTAATGGGAGTTCTACGCCAGGGTTAAAAACCTCGTTTCAAACGTAGCGGTAGCGGCTTTGCCATGATAGCCGAGGATTTAATGAATGGTCGCATATGCAGATAAAGATTCATTTGTAACTACGAATAGAATTTTTATTTAAATTAGCCAAACCTGCAATTTTTGTAATATTATGAGGGACTTTCCGAAGGACTGAATTTGACACGTAGATTTTATAACCACTCAGAGCAAATACTGGGTCTTCATTTACACAAACAGTTACCAACTGTTGATGCCGTTTTCGTATTATGGATGCAGCGAAGATAAGAGTTAAAGCCTGCATTGCTCTTAGTTCGCGTTAGGAAGACTGGTGAGCGAAGAAGTCTGTCGCCGTTCACTCAATTATTTTCGCCGCTTCCATAGTTACCTGCGGAACTTCTAACAGGTCGCTAAATAACAACTGTAAAATTTGAGGTGGCTCGAGAGCATGAAGATACTGAGGTATAGGCTATATGGGGGATGATTTTGCGTAACCGAAAATTCCAATCAGTATTCATGCCAGTGAAACAAGAAGACAACAAGGAAAACAAAAGAGAACCCAATCGGCCCACCTCGAACTGCGTAATGTTTACTTTATATCTCCATCACTACTTCACCAAAAATGATTTTCTTCTCAATGTATTACGTTTTTAAGATAGTGATTACTACTGTTTCTCAAAACCAGATAGTACACCGGCTTCAGAGACGGCGTAGTTACGTCCTCGCCAGTCAATCCAGAAAAAGCAGGTTTCAGTTCCAATCCGGATGTAAACTCAGGGCAAGGACGTTCATACTGTTGTAAAATATGAGTAAAATTTAGGAATGCTCTAGGAAGATATTATTTTCCTAATTAAAGACGCTATTTATTAGTTTTGTTTCTCGCTAAAGTCATTTTTAAACAATGTTTTCTTCTAAAATTTGCAGCGTGTGGTTTCAACAAAGACGTCTAGCGTTCGTTACATTTTTCCCCACCAAGTTTTTTTTTCCGTTTTATATCCTTCCGTTTTCTCTCCATATGCTTTACCTGCCATTCCTCGCCAACTGATGTCCGAGAACATTTCCTGCAGAAAGAGAGAGGGGTTGGAAGGTAATAGATGTGGTACGGATTTGAAAAGAAATATGGGACCGTTCGACCAAGAAAACTTATCCCTTGAATGAGTAATAACCTTTCGAAGATCAATGCGTCCCTAACGCAGTTCTTGTCCCAAATGAGCCCTCCCACCTCCGCACTATTGCCCTCTCCCCCACACAGACTCGGGACGACGAGACGCTTCTGTCATTCTTCTATTAATGAAAATGAGCGCACAGGCGGTGCTACGGACGATTTTTTATCAAAATCCCGACTCCTGCTTTTTAGAAAGCGAGCTGGCCAATGCATTCGTAAAATACGACGTCGCAAGTTCTAGCCTCTAGAGTTATGAATTTTTTTGAATGAATTTATAAGTTTTTTTACTGTTAAACATCCTCGGTGTATTTCACTTCGGTTTTCATTAGTATCCTCCCTTGGCTCTTCCCTAGTTTCCGTGGAAGCGACGCACGCGTGTGTTTTATGAGTTGTAATTAAGCGTGTTATGCGAGGCATCATGAAAAGGAAGCGCCCAGGATTGGATACCAATTAATGATTAATAACGCGATGATCACATTTTCAAGTCAAATAACTGCGGGGCTGTTTGATCGCCAAAATACAGCCGTTGGAATGATTGATATCTGCGGTGCACCATTTGCGGAGTCAAGTGTAAACCTAGGTTTGTCGGGAAATTTGCCACGCAGAACTATTAAACGACGAAGCAAACTATCTTTAGAATAATTAACTGTTGGCTTTATGAAATTTTCTGGTTGAAATAGTTCATAATACCAACACCACCTTCCTGATAAAGCAAACACGGGTTTAGCAATGAAATTAAATTTTACTGATTGCACCCCAGCAAACAAAAGAGAAAGTGTTTCGAGAAGAGTACTCAGTACTCAAAGAGAAATGTACACATGGGCTGGAGATAGGTAAAAAGAAATACAACAACCGTTTTATTCTCTACTAAACTCTTATATCCAGACTTTACAGAGATAGTTTTTAATTATGCCCGATGTACAAACTTGTCCGTTCTGTAATACATTAGTGATGGGAAGATGCATGAAAAAACTTTTTTAACATTTCATGTCGAAGCCATTGATGTACACTACCCAGGAATGCGTTAAAGCTATTTTATTATTGATATGTTCACAGTCAAAATTTCAAAATGTTATGATGTGAGTACATTAATAAAAAGAGAATGTTATAACCACATAGAAATGTGAAAGGGGAACTAGATAAAGAATATAAATACTGTACCCATGGATGGTTTTTCAATAAGCTTCTTCGGTTGCTCATAAACGACGAGCAATATGCATTTAAAAAATTAAAGTTAATACCTCACTTGGACAGTGACACCTTGGTGGACAAAATTACTACTAGGAATACTCGATTGGATACAGTGCTTCAATTTCTTTATCTTCGCATAAAATTTACTTCTCTTTGCAGTGTGTCATTTTTCCGACGGATGATGTAGCATAATTCATGTTCCTGTGACATGATTAAACAAGATTATCGATGTTATAAATGGACGAACGGTACGTGAAGTGAGCCTGCACGCCCAAGTATGAATCACGGAGTGTAAGGCTTGATTCACTCTCCTCTTGTCGTTTATTCCCTTCACGTATAGCGCGCTGAAAATTACACTAATGATGAATTCTCCGTTTCCCTTTTTGCCAAAATGGATTCATACTATCAGAGAGTGTATGGAATAATGATAAATGTATTCATTTCCTGGTTAGCTTCTCAGAACAAACATTTATATGCGTTGCCCCAAAACTCTCCTCTCTCCGTTATGTCAAAATTCAATCCTTTTTTCATCTCCACTTGCGTGCTATGCTATGTAATGCTATCATTGTAGTTATTTAGTCTAACATTCAAAAGATATTCGTTTGCACAAATTCTGCTTCGCTGGCCAAGGGCCAATAAGCCAGGCAGGATCATTAGTTTAATAAATATTTTAGCTGATGTCTGGCTGACAATTACTTAGAAAACGCAGTCTCGACTTAACCATAGCTAAAAGGTTATTTCTGTTATTTTAAAAAGAAGAAATGTTCCAGATACACGAGCTATTTATTACCCACTAATTTCTCTTAAAATATAAACTAAACAAAAGAATTCAAACGTATATTTATACAAATACTATGCTACACTATATGTTTGTATCTGAATAAATTCTATCCTCGCTTTTGAGATTTTTCATTTACTTAAAATAAAACCCTTTACACAGTTTGTATTTGATTGCATATGCAGAGTGGTATTACAATATATTTTGGCAAAAATATTATTGATTATCTGACTAAAGCCACCGTAGTGAAAATATAGCTAAAAATTGCGTATTTTTCCACATAAATTAAAAATGAATTTTATACATCATGAATCTCTACAAGTGAATTATTAGAATTACTATCGCATCTCTGCATTTACTCCCATTTTGACCATTACTTTATCTTTGTACATCACTCTTCCTTCATATCGAATGACAATTCTCATCCACTAGAAATGCGAAAACTGTGTATTATCGGATAACGTTAGATTTCATTCGCGTTTAACCCTTTCGAGATTTAATTAAATTGAAGTTCGTAAAAATAATAAACTTGTCCTTAAAACCTTACTATATCTAATGCAGTTTTTAAAAATCCACCGTAGTAAATGAACGCACAGAACGAATCTACCTTTCCCTCCCCACATTCCATAATTCCCAATTACATACGATAACACCTTTACATCCTCTTTGTCTCACAATCCATCTTCTTTGCACATCGTCTTCTTTCACCATATACTTCTCCTCTCAATATCACTCTTCCTTCCGTCACATTCAACGTGGTTGTGTATATGTACATGAACACAATTAAAATTCCAATGATTGGTAGTATTATTTTTGTATAACGTGCCTTGACGGCTAAGGTCATTTCGCACATACTGTCTGCCACGTGCAGACAGGGGCAACAGGAATCAGAAAAATCAAAGGATCATTCATTTATTGTACTTTGGAAATTGATGTCTTGGTATTGGTTCAATAAAGTTTACATTAAGAGGTCGTACTTGCTTAAAATAGATGTACTTTTTCGGAATTATATGCTAATTTTACGATCATAACAAGCATTAATATTCTAAACAATCATTTTATATGAGTTCATTGTTTTTATCATAGGTTTGATTTATTTCGATTCTCAAATTAAGAGACGGGAAAAAATATCTTTCGACAATAAGAGGAAAGAAAGAAGCTGAGTTCCTCAGAAGCCTGCGGGAGCGATAGCCAAAGGCACCCATATTTTCGGCGGAATTGAGAAAGGAAAGGGATGAGAGGATGAGTTCACCGTATATTCACCACGTCCCCAGACACTGGAGGGATTGAGGATCTCAGTATGCAAGAAAGGGTGAAAAACTTGAGGGAAAGATGTTGACTGGTGGAACGAACTGATACTAGTCAAAAACATTCTCAACTATCCTACGCACGTTTTTCATAGTCAGGTCATCGATTCTTATATTATGTGAGTTTGGACATGTAGTGGATGGTTACCTCCATCAAACTTTCCTAGTAGTTCTTTTTTCTGTAAAAAGAGGATGCCTCTCCCTGGTTGTCATAATAATCATTTTGCGTGGAGAGGGAAATATATTTTGCGGAGATGGCTTATGCCTAACGAGATAGGGCAGTCATAGCTACTTGATATGTATTATATAATATTACTCATCAGCATTGTGTGTTTCATATCTCATGCAAAAATATCAAGTTACTCCAACTTAACAATCCTGTGTAGAAGATATGACACATTTAATGGAGTCCAAATACTAGTGCAATCACCCAAGGGGATTTATTACGTTAACTCTCACTTTCTTGGCGGAACCGACGGTGTTTCAAAAACTTATTTTTAATGACACAAACGTTAGCAGTGAAATAATTTTTTTTGCGACCTAACAACTATTCCATTTTTTTTATAAAAATCAGGGTTTGAGGAGTTCGAGCTTTAGTAATGCCTCCAGAGGGGAGAGGTTTGTTTCACGATGTACGTTATCCTGAAAGTAAGGCAACAATAAATAAAAAGTATTCTAATGTGATTAGGCGCCCAACGTGCATACATGTGGTTTGCGGTTGCCGCAACACACACATAGGGAGGTATATACACTCACAATCAGATTATAGAAGAGTAAGGATTTAAGTTTATAATAAGCAAACCAATTAGTGAATGAATTATTTAAATCGGTATTCTACACATTTTTTATGAATGGATGAAATTAAGCCACTTCGAAACGCTTGGGTATTCGTCGGGAAGCCGGGCGCTGGGGGCTCTGACGTCATAACAACGACTGCACTTGCGCAATGCCAGGAAAGCTCAACCAAGTAGCCACCATTCATTTGTGACTCAACTTTCGAATCTCCAAGTATTTGACACAAAGGAAAATGTTTTGATTAATAGGCGTATTGCAAAATATTAGTCCCTAATATTCATAAATATTAACAACAGAGTGCTTTGAAGACCCGAAGTTAGCCAACAAAAAGCGACGCAGCTCCACAATATCACCTCAAGTATTTATTGCTAAAATTTCAAACAATGACATTTTCGTGATCTGAAAGCTGCATGATGAATCTTAATACAGCTTTTGGCTATATTAACATCTTATAACAGCTTCAAACAAGGACACATTTTCACCATTAAATTTTTATCAACTTTTGAATCGTAACAACCCTTATGAGAACCGTTAGAAAAGAGTAACCCTCATTTTGCTGAACATTCATGATGACAACAGTACTTAGAATGCATCAAATATTAATTCATGCGCACAAATACAGTACAAAGGTACCAGACTGCCTGTATAGTCCATGTGCAAAGGCGGTCCGCACACTAAAAACCCGTACATATGCACTTTTCATCTTACGTTAGACTGAGTGAACAATAATTTCATTATTTCGTTTGAAATATGAATTAGAGAACTGCAGTAAAATATATTATTGAACTTTCAACTCGGTTAATTTTTCAGCATCGATATTTCGGCACCATGAGTGTTTGAATGCGACCTGAGGAACCAAAATATATTGCACCTTCAAGGTCTATGGGTCAAAAGTTGATTGGTTTTACCTTTGTACTAGAACATGCATGAAAATTAAATATCTGATAAAAAAGTTATCCTATAAATTGAAATGTGCATTGAATTTGGTCAGCAACCTTGCATCTCACTTTTTAGCAGTTTATTTTGTACAATAATAAAATCAAAGCCCTTTTCTCAACTTTTCTATGGATCATTCTTCTATAAATACGATTAAATAGCAAACCATATGTAACTTAACAGTTCGACGCCAATTTACCTATAGTTTCAGTGCATGTGCCTTCAACAGGAGAAGGCGAAAACGAGATTGCTTTGGCATGGTAATTATCGCCAACCAATGAGAGAGCACCATAGGCCAAGCAAGCAAGGGCGATATTATATTAATAACAAAAATGGCTGGCAACTCGACGAGCCAGGTATTTACATAGTTGTTTTTCACGAGGAAGGATAACAATTGCAACGGGAAAGTAGGAAATTTGATTGGCGTCGAGGCATCTCTCTCACTCTCTTTGCACATTGACCGTAAATTTCAATTACACTGTCACATCATAAGTGAAAGAGAAGGCGATAGTGTCCGGAGAAGCTGCAGTCAGCCTATAAATAATAGTTCCGGATGATCCGGAGGGAGATCACGATGACAACACAGCTGCAATGGCAGATCTAGACACGTTAAGTGTGCATGTGTGTCATTCCATCCGAAAAGGACAATTTCAATTAGAACTTGGGGTATATTTTGGTCTTTTAATAGTATTTATCGTAATTTATTAAGGGTGATTTAGACGCTAAACGGAACGCTATAGGTGAATATGAGAGACGGAATAAACTTATTTCATTTATTAATTTGTTTATTCATTCATTTATCAGTTTAACTTGTTTCACTAAAGACGAAGTTGGTAGTTTGGGAATTCCCAGTAATTATTAATTAAAGTAGAACATTTCTTCAAAGGTTTATACCAATATTGGTTAATATGAAATGAATAACTATAGAGGGAAATCAATGTCTATCTAATTTTTCTACCACTGCACTAGCTAGGACAAGGAAAAAGTGTAAAATATTGAGCGCAGAACGAAAGCAAGAATAAGTTAGGCAAGTCAAATAAGTAGGTTTGTCAAACAATAAAAAGTATTACACATATAAAGCAACTCTCAATGTATCAAAATTCCGTTTCCGTAGAGAGATCAATGTACTACATGTCGATAGGCCTTCGTAGAATTCAGTGTAGTCTTGCGCCCTTTCTGTCTTGGTGCCGCGAGGGGATTCCTACACCGTTGGGGTTGCATGAGATCAATGTCCGTTTTACAATGTGTTAATAAGTTCTTTAAAGCATGTGAGCTGCATTATAATTCTCCTAAAACTTATATTTCAATTTAATTGATGCCTTCTTAGATTACTGTCGTTTATGATTGCAAACTAACTATATTTATTACATTTTTATTCCTTGCTATTGAAATTTCTTGTCATTATCTGAAGTAAAACAAGGCAGTATATTACTTCTCTCGAGAATTCATACTTTTTGCGTGCAGCAATTTTACCCAGGTGTAATAAACAAAGGAACTGACACCTGTTCGTTTTCAGCGACGATGCCATGGCCAATTTATTTTGAAAGAGACTTGCTTAGAAGTATTGGTTACAAGAAGCAAATGGACCTGAAACAACCTAAGTGCCGTCGTTCCCTTCATCCTCTTTAATTATTGCCATTGTAGCACGTAATTGTTTTAGCTATGGCACAGAGCATTTGGCTTGTTCGTTTAACTCATGAAACGAACATCATGTCACACGGCTAATCGAAAATGTTGCTCGATCGGCTCAGACATTTTAAGGGCAATGATTACCAGAGTGAGGTAGAATTTAATGACAACCCTTTAGCGCGTAACAGTTGGTATTGAAATTTTCATCTATCAGATTTGCACTCAAAAACTCTGTAATGAATTATTAAGGAGGCCTAGAAGCACAATGAGTGATTATCTAAAACGTTTTGTGACATGTGATATTTATTTCGGTGCCCTCTCAAAGCCATTTGCTGACAGCCCTGAAACGCGTGACCGCTCTCTAATGTGGCATAGCATTGGTGTGTCATCTCTCGGTCGGAAACAGGGCCCTGTCGCTTATTGAAGTCCCCGATGCGATGCGATCGACGGTTTTATTTGGCGACAATTTAGCATGATTTATAGCAGTCCCAATACAACCAGACATGGAAATCGATTAAAAGTTGCACCAATATGGATGCATGTTCCGGTTGATGCGTCAAGGATGAAATCCAGGCCGCACAGTGATCAAATGGAGGTCAACAGAATTTATTCTACCGTGTGCCGTAAGTAATCCTGAAAGCCAGTGCTTTCATCAGGTGGCCAGGATTTCTACAATAAGTTGAATTTCAATAATAGTAACTCTGCTTACATTAAAAAAATATCCACTTTCTTCAAATTACAACTTCGATTTTAAGATTATCCAAGTGTGGATTAAATGGACGAGTCTTAGAAAGGAATTAACTTTTTCCTTTCTGTAAATATATGTTTTAAATTTTCTGCCTCGTCAAGCAAACAACAGAATTCTTGTAATGACTCAATTTCTGCCGAAACAGTGCTTAATAAATACAAAATTACTTTAGGAGTTGTTTAGTTAAATTATATTTTTTTAAATACAGAAACCTCAAAACGGCCAATAAGGGATTCCCTATCTTTACCCGAATAGTTTTTCCCGATCACATTTTTCCCGAACGGTTTTTCCGAATTCCCATTTCCCGAATTACGTATTTCCCGAACTAATTCTTTACCGAACGGTTTTTTTTCCGGATTGATTTTTCTTAGTTCCGAATACGTTGCTATGAGACTATACGTTGTTTATTATGATTAAAATGGCCGAGGCCTCACAGGATAATGGGTGATTTTGAAAAGGCAATCATAAATGCTTGTGCCGCCGTATATCCCGATGTGCCATATTCAGGTTGTTTTTTTCATCTCCAACAATACATCTACCTCAAATTCAAGTGGGACTGCAAGTTCCGTATAATGATAAAGCAGAGAGAAACGTTAAGATCACGGTGCATATGATTGCAGCTTTAGCGTTCGTTCCTGAGGAAGACGTTGCAACAACTTTTATTAGTCAAAAAAAATTACGCAATTCAAAATGTTCCTAGTCTTGTGCCCGTCATGCAATATTTTGAATAATTCTATGTGATCCGAAAAAGAGCTGTTGGCAGAAGACAGCACTGTCCCTCCTCGATATCCGCCTAGTCTTTGGAACCAACACGCAGCTGTAATTAAAAAACAAGACACAACTAACACAGCCTCGGAAGGGCGGCATAATCGGTTCCGGTTAGTTGTGGGGAGATGTCACCCAGGTTTGTATTCGGCTATAAATGAAGTGCAAAGGGAACAAGCAGATACGGATGTCGCGCTGATAGAACTGTTTGTGGGAAAACCCGTCAAGGCAAAGCCCAAAAAGAAGTATGGTGAACACAAGAATAGGCTCAGAAATATTGTCACCGAATATGAAGAATATAAAAGCGAGAGAAACGTAATTGAGTTTCTCCGTGCTCTCGCGCAAAATATAGTTTTTAAAAATAAATTTGTATTTTTAAAATGTACATTATGTTGCATGGAAATATAAATAAAAATTGGTTCGTAAAAGAGTGATTCGGGGAAAAGGTCTTCGAAAAACAGTAATTCGGGAAAAAAAGACACGTCATGATTCGGGAAAGAATATATTCGGGAAAAAGGTCATCGGGAATACTTTTTTATGTTGGGAACGCATTATTTTCAGTTCATTAGAAGAAGAAGAAATATTTTATAATTCAGACCTGTTCATAAAAGGATTACTATTGCATCTAACGTACCTAGCAATGCTACTCATTTGAAAATAATAAATGTCCTATTTTCTCGAAATTCGAACCCCTTCCATTATTTAAATACCAAAGTACGAGTTCCGATAAAATTGTGCAAGCACGGGGCAGTCACCCGGCATTTCTTTCTTTTTACAGCATGCGTGTAAAGAGCTGTTTTAATACAGCAATATCCTAGTAGTTTCCTATCCTCTTCAAACTTATACTACAAGCTTTGAACAACTATAACCCTGCAAATAAAAGAAATTATTTTTTTATTAAGTAGCGCTAAGTAGTTATTATTGGTATTTTATAACTTTGGTCCCACATGAGGTTTGGATTAACGAACGATTAAGTCGTAATCAATTGTTCGCCTGCTAACATGGTTTCCCAATGCAAGGAGAGGAAAACGATTGTCACAATGTGAACTGTGCCTTAATAATGGAGATTTTCTACCAACCACCCATATTGTGGGTCAAGTGTTGCTGCTGATTGTTTTTCAGTTCATGCCTAGCATTAAAAAATCATGTTCAAATAGGGTTAAAGTGGCTGGAGCGATTACGTTCATGTATAGATTTGCGTGAATCTATGCATAGGTGTCCTTATTAGTAATATATATCGATAAAAGTGAAAAAACTGCATGCTAACGTTTTGGTTTAATGGCAATTCAATGATATTTTAAGAAGTACTTTTATGGCACACAGCATATATTTTGAAATAATTCGATTACTTATGTACAGATTTTATCCAAAATGCTAAATAATAAGTTTCATATTATTATAATAGCTGCTAACAAATATAAAGATATCCTACCGAGTAAGGAAAGCGTATTGCGTAAAGCGTAAAGCGTAGATATGAACTTCGCGCCGAGAATCCAAGTCAAAACACTGCTTTATTTAAGGCGAAAATTTGAAATATAACTCTTGCATCATATACATTACTGCATGGGTGGTGATATCCAACGTATAAACAGGTGTACTTGAGTATGAAACATCTCTGGCACGGCATTGTTATATAAAATAAAAAAAATATATAAAAAATACATTTGAATATGTTAAGTCCAAGAATATTTTTTTCGAATTACTTTAAAAGTTATTAGAATGTGCTTGAAGGCACCTGTGCGCGATGCGGCCCGAATGACCAGAAATGGGGGCGCGGGGCCGTGTGCCCCAGATTGTGATTAATAAAGTACGAGGACACCGTCAAGCGAATCTGTGTTTATTTCCCGCGCGACTTCCAACGAAGCGCACGACACATGTCCGCGTCCACACGCTCCCGGCTTTCGACATACACTGCTTGAAAAAACCCAGCGCGACACCCACGCCGTAGGCAAAAGGGCCCGGATGAGCCAGGGTTACTGACCCTCGGTTAACGGTACCGCTAGGGACTCCTCACTCCAAAAAATGAGTGAATCCTCCTTGCTGGCCACCGCGGGAGAAAAGCCGGCCGGCCGAGACTGCCAAAAGTGGGAAAACCCTGAAATTGGCGACACTCGCCACCGAGCCGACAAAGGGGAGGAAAACGACCCAACAGCACCCACGATTACCACTTCAGCCCCCTTCCAGGTATTTCTCGACTGCGAAGCCTAGCCAAAATCACGCAGTAAAAGCCCTCTCCCTCCTTTCTCACTTTATGAGTAATTCTCTTCTCCCACGAGACTTTTAAAAGCGGCATTTTCTTTCTCTAAGCTCCTACTTTGTTGCTTCGGGGACGGCAATTAGGGAACAAATTAGGGGAATACTAACCTCCTTGGTACTCCCTTCTTCGTATATCTACGACCTGAAGACGCCTCCGGGACGGGAGGAGAAACGTTGTCGGAAAAACAACGACGCGGCAGATATCCCGAAAGCAGAATGGAATATCCGGTATTTGTATTTCTTATTTTGGTTAATATTTTATGCACAATCATACCCATTTTTTTCATGTGTTCCAAATTTGGAACAAAAATCCTGATATCAAGAATTGACTTAATCTTTTTTTTCTGATTAAATGTTTTGAAGTGGAATGGCTTATCTGCCACTGCCATCATTGCGAAGGTATTGCATTTTTGCCTTTGTGTTTGATATTACAAGGAGAAGAAAACATGGTTTTAAATTTCTTATGCTAGGATTATCAATTTTTTAATTACAATACTTTTTGATACTTGGACGTTAGTTATCTCGCTATTCATATTATCAATCTGAATATCTATTTTATGACTTACGGCAATTAGATAAAATATCTTTCATGCTCACATTTTTACACTGACAAAAACAAAAATGTTCCATTTTTGGAACATTGTGAACGGGTGGGTACACCCTTTTCATCCAGCATATACATTGTATTACTTTCAAAAGCCTTGACCCTATCAGGGGTAGATTCAGCATCAAATTTTGGGGGGGTCATGACCTAGGTCCGGGGAGTATGGAATACCCCCCGGGAGAGAGAAGCGTTCTCCCGGGGGGTATTCCATACTCAAACTTCTCTCACGTTTGGGACTTGTGGCCATGCATTTGCATTTTCACTCCATTTACTCCTTTAAAAGGATACTAATATATTTGATAAAATTTGAGGGGCCCTTGACCCTTGTGACCCCCCCCCCCTAAATCCGCCACTGGACCATGTTTATGACTTCTTCGAAGCTAAGTGTTACAACACGATTGTTTGTGAGTAGCAGTGCTGGAAAAAGTGCATTATGCTGCAAGATTCGTCTAGATTTAGTCTCTACTTAGCTGCCAAAGAGAGAGGACACTGTGGAACTGATCTTGCAGTAGATGGGCAGCATTCAGGGCAATGATGAACAACGGAAGGTGTGTTATATTTTGTTTTATTTTTATCGTGAACCATTTATTACTTCATTTTAAAGTGTAAAGAATTTGCAACTATACTAACTTTTTAATGAAAGATATTAAGTAATCAGAAGCATATGATAGTAAAATGTTTTTCAGATTTCGGCAGCGCAACTACCTTCATCAGATCTATAAATATATGTATAATTTAGATACCAATACGTTTTTTTACAGACAATTTTCAAAAGTTTTGAACACTGAAGAAGTACTTAGCATATTGGAAGGCGATGAAGAAATAAAGAGAGCAGAAATTTTTTATAACGCCACCTGATGATGTTGAAGGAAGTGCGGAGGACAGTGGTGATGAAGATGAAAGGGGCAATATCAACAATTTAGATGGACACCAGCTAAACGCAGAGGCTGAAGCTGAATTTCTACGTCAAGAACGGAATTGTAGAACATTTGGTGATGTTGAGGATGAGTACAATGTGGCCAGTCAGCCTCCTAAGAAAAAGCTCAAAGTTTTGCAGAAATGGATTAAAAAGGATTTGATCAAGGACTTTCCTGAATTTGTTTCACCTATAAATAACCAACTGATACCTTCTGATCTAGTGCCATGTTTTGAGCTCTTTTTGGATGATGAGGTATGCAAGTTTCTAAAAAATATATTATTGATTTATGCCAGAGAACAAAAAGGTAATCATAGGTTGGAAATAGACTCTGAAGATGTTCGATGTTTCTTTGCTTTGCTTCTTCTCTCTGTGTAAGTAACTGTTCCCAGATGGAGGATGTGGTGGGATACTGATTCTGAGTGTTTCAATAAACTGGTTTCTAATGCCATGAGGAGAAATACATTTGAACTTATAAAGCGTTTTGTACATTGTTGCGATAGTAAAAAACTGCCAAAAATGACAAATTTGGAAAAATGAGGCCTCTTTTCAATTTGTTAAACAGTCGCTATTTGAAACACGCCAATATGGTAGAAATTTTATCAATCGATGAAAGTATTGTTCTATATTACGGTAAACATGGCGCTAAATAGTTTCTAAAAGGAAAGCCTATAATATTTGGGCATAAAATGCGGTGTCTCTGTGAACCATTTGGTAATTTGATGCAATTTGAGCCCTATGAAGGAAAGCGGATAGATCGCCCTAATTCAGAACTTGGGGTCCGAGCATCAGTAGTTTTTAATTAACAGCTTGCCAAAAAATATTCCATTTAGATTTTATGCGGATAGGTTTTTCTCCTCACTAAAGCTAGTAGAAAGAGTAACTAAATTTGGTCTTGGGTACACAGGAACAATTATGAAAAATTGAATGGAAGGCTGTCCAATATCTGAAGTAGAAAAAAAGGGAAATCAAGGAGAGGAAGCTATGACTACCGCTCCGATAATTAATCAAAATTTACTATAACTTCGTGGAATGATAATAGAACGGTTCTTTTCGTAAGTTCGTGTGACCCAGAATTTCCAATTGGTACTGCCAACAGATGGGTTTCCGCCGAAAGGAAAAAAATATTACTTTTTCAGCCACTCATTGTGTCACAATACAGCCATTTCATGGGAGGAGTGGATAAGATGGAGGAAAACATCGAAAATTACCGCATATCAATTAGATCAAAAAAGTGGTGTTGGCCCTAATTCTGCTTTTGCAATGATACCTGTGTGCATGGCAGTTGTTCAGGAAAAGTAACAAAGATAAAGATTATCTAGGATTCAGAAGGCATGTTGTTCAGGGGTATTTGAAGAAATATGGTAGGTCGTCAGATGGAGGGAGACCAAAGTCATCAAAAGACTTACAAACTTTCTACGAATTCCAAGTGAAATAAAGTATGATCACACTGATCACTGGATAGTTATCGCCGCAAAACAAAACAAATTTGCTCTGTGCAAAAAAAAAGTTGTTAAAAATGTAATGTAAATTTACATGATGTATGTTTTTAAAAATACCATGTGGAATAATCAAGTGTACTAACTGCCATCTCCACTTAAAACGTGATATTAAAAAATATATTCACTGCAAAATAGATTTTTCTTTATGCTCCCATTCGATCCCAGTGTTCCAAAATTGGAACATAGTATTATTGTATTTCTATGGGTGTAAACGTCATGTAAATAAGATTTATGTACTTAAAATAAATTAAACTAACAAAAAATATTTAAAAATTTAAATTTATAGCGAAAAAATAATTCGGGCAAAAATGGGTTAATTTATAGTGTGGGAGTCTTGATGTGCAGAAGTACACATTATAACAGTTCATGTATTTCCTGAAAGTAAATATTTCTATTGGAGAAATAGCAAAATAAATTGGCTAAAGCTTATCTTCTTTTTATACAAACTTAATGATAGTATTTTCTTTTCCGATGGAGTTTTGTGTCTATTTATGGTATTATTGAATGTTTTCATCAATTTCTTCCCTGGGACATGGGACTGAGTGGAAGAGGGTGCTCAACCTCACACCATACAACAGACACTAATTACCTTTTTCTCTATCAATTGATTTGTGTATTTCTCTTTACTGCCAAAACTGACAGCTTCTCGGCGATGCGGATAAGAAAACTGTCATCCATTTTTCCCAGAGGCTAAACAGCAAAAACCTTTACTGTATGGATCCGACCACGTCCCAAATTACACCCGAAAAAGGAGAAAAGGCGAAGAAAGATAACAATGACTCAAACAATGGAATAAGACTCGTGATCTTCCTTCTTCCATGTTACATAAAAAATCATCCAATTCACAGTTAAATTATCTTACTTAAAATGATCAATTACGTCCAAGCACTAAGGCTTTTTAGATAATTTATCATGATGTAATACTAGTGGCATTCAATTTTGGCAAGTTTCCGCAAAGTTGATTTCACATATTTACAAAACTTTAGTGTTTACAGTATATTCAATGATAATAATGGATAGTTCCTTCCAGATCAAAAAAGGTAAGTTATAGACAAAGAGATCCTTCAGAAAAAAAATAATACTGAACAAATGATATATAATTAAAATACGCACTTCTCTGGGCAACAACAGGGTGAATAGTTGTTTGTAACATTTTACCTAGGTTGAGTGCAAGAATAATCGGAGCTTAGTAATGGTATATTCTACGCAGATTTTAAATTTTCTTAATGATGAAACTAATATGGGCTACATAAGAACTTCAATCTTTATTGATTATTCTATATTTCCAAAACATTTTAAGTACATATGTGAATTGCACTACTGTCACTAATTCATCATAACTCATGCTCGACGGAACAGTGATTTACATATCCCCCTGTTTGAGGTTGAAATGAGGCCATGTGCGATTGCTTTACTAACGATCTATACTGAATAAAGAGGAGTAACGTCTTTAATACTGAATAATTCAAAGTTATTGAAGGTGCTTCTCAGTATAAGATGCCAGAAGGCTTATAAGTTCTGCTCATTTTCCTCAATATCCACAAGCATGTTATCACACATTCTCTCGAAACACTGGAACATAAAGTCTCAGCTTCGAGTATCGGTTTACGTTTAAATTAAAAATAACACTCTACGTACTACCTCAAGGGAGATGGAAAAGCACGGCTGGGATCTATTTCCGGGCAATTTTTTGATTCGCAAAGTTTGCCAAGTGCTAAGAAATTTTTATTTAATCAAGAGGAACCTCAGCCAAAAAATTCCATTTAGTAGTGTATGTTGAGTTAAAAGATTTACAAATGGGTCAGAAAGACAGCAAACAGGTACAACGGATTAGTTAATAAACCTCACACACTCGGCGGGACTGAAGCTTATTACATTTGAATTTACTCCCCAAATTGGATGTTTGACGGGCGCTTTTTCATACATACATAATGAGTTACTCCTAAACCTTTCTTGTAGACTGAAAAGTTAGACAACCGCGGAAGATAAATTGAAGACTTAGCCATTGGAAAAGCAAAACTCTTCGACGGCTGATCAAAACAGATTTGCTCTTTGATCACATCATAAAAACTATATGTCCAAAATATATTTGGACAAATCTCAAAATTCAAATTCAAATAAATATCTTTTACCCTGGAATTTAAGCGTCACCAAAATTCTCTCTGTGCGGGGTTGCTAGTCGCCCATTGAGCGCCTCCCCAGGTAGCGGATAGGGGAATGCTAACCAGAAATGACGGGAACCCGGGGAACTATAAAACCCAGGACGGACAAAAAACTAGCCCAGCGGCAACGTTAAGACTAGATTGGTGAGTTATATGTTAAAAATATTTTTAAAAATCATACACCAAAGAATATATAAGAAATGTCAGAGACATAAGTGACTCATAATTTGGGTTTAGACAGAGGCTAGATACAAGAGAAGCGATAGTCGCAACACGAGTGCTGGTCCAGAATCGTAACGATCAAGGGAAGATGTGTGCATATTCTCTAAGTACTTTATAAATTACGAAAGAGCATTCGATCAATGATGCAAGAACAAAATGCCCTATAAATCAAGCGAGCGCACTAGGTTGTTTGCCTGACCAAGAGCTTTAGCATGGCAGAGATACCGTTAGATTGAAAAGAATTTATTGGATACTCACAGAGAAACTAAATCACTCGAAATATTAGCCAGGAAATGTAGATCACCATGAGCCCTTTTCAAGACAAGTATATCCCCATTGCCAGTCTGAAGGTTATAACTTTGACGTAATTATTCTGGAGCATGGGGTATCTGCAGTATTTTCATTATTAGGAAAAGTGCTTTCGGTTTGGCTGCCAGCGAACGGCGAGAAATGTTATTTACCAAATTATTATAAGAAAAATATGAGCAATAAAAAGTATTATCCATATCAAAAAACTATACGGTATTTCCCATTTTATCCATTTTCTCAAACCAAACAGCATTTGGTATCTCATTACAAGCTCATTCTTCTCATTGTTCAGATCAGTTGTTCCGTCATATACCACGAGATGGTGAGTTGTTTCCTCGACAGGATTCCATTACAGGTGAAAATATTTAAAAAAAGATAAATTAAAATAACTGAAATTAAAGGAATATGGAAGAAAAATTATTACTGGTATAAAATGCTCCAGGGAAAACAATCTCTTATTTAAGGTGCAGAAGGAAAAACACGCGAACATAGTCCAAATTTCAATTTCACGAATTTTGATTCCTTCGAAATATGTTTATCGAATGATACTGATAAATAGGTAGGTGACCATTTTATTGAATAAATATATGCCTAAACTCTCTTATTTTTCTTTTATGCCGGCAGCAAGGCATTTTACTGGACATCAACCAAACGCTCTCATAAGTTTGCATGGACGTGAAGTGAAAAATTCGATTGACGTTATTTCCAGGCAAGAATAGATAGCGTTACATAATTATGACAAAAATATTGCTGATAAAGAAAGTAATAAGAATCGCAGAGGGAGACAAAATAACAATTCTCTTTATAATAGTTATCAATTATTTGCAACATTATATGCCTTTGTGATTAAGAGGTGATAGTAAATGGATTTACATATTACGTAAATCATCTTGACAATGTTTCCACTTCCGAATCAAAGGGAAAAAAACGGAATTCAACTTTATGAAAGATCAAACAAACGTGGATCACCTAGAAATTTTAATAAGGCAATCGGGGATTCCAAACAAAATACAGAACAACAAACGTACTGGAGAGGTTCGTTTCATTCCTCGTGCAAGAGAGGACGCTCTCCTTCGCGGAATTTCAATTTCCTTCTCTTTTTTAACTCCAATTGGACGGAGTACATTTTCATTCCATCCCATCAAAAGAGCATGTGACAGGGAAACATCAGCTAGCGGTCTTGTGTTTTTTTCCATGAAGCAATGAGGACACCGAGTGTGTAAAGATGAGAAAGTATCTTTGGGTGCTATAAGAGAGAATGGTTCGCTGAGGGAAGGAAATCTGGGAGAGAGGATATATGAGAGAGAGAGCAAACACGATGAAAAGGACGTCTTGATTGAACGGATGATCAAATAAAGGACAGAACGACTGGAATGACAGAACGGGAATATGTGCCTAGGTGGATTCTGGGGCGCCTCTCTTCCGACATCTTGACGCGTGTTCACAGGAAAGGCCAGACGAGTTTTTATCATTCTGATAGTTAATGCAAATAATAGCATCTCTGCGCTTGGTTCATTCCAAGCCCCTAAAAACACAAGTACTGCGATGAGATAAGAGACAATAGGTTCACAGTTGAAGATCCAATCAACGAATTTGGAAATTATTTTCCAAGATGAACCCCGCATAGACTTTACTAGGAATAAGTATCATTTCATGCTTTATTCCCTCGAACATATTTCTAACTCCAAATTCAGTTTTTGATGCTTTGAAAGCTATGTCTACACAATCTAGGTTAAACAACTTTGAATAATAATAAAACAAACATTTTTGAGAGCGAACCCATGTAAAACAAAAAAAACGTGATTTTTCACTACGTGATTCCTTGTTTTTCAAAATATTAGAAATAATCCGGATACCACAAGAGAAATCATGCAAAAATCACCATTTAAATCCATAACTGACTCTATTCAGTATATATACAGGTTGTGTACTCGTATATATACAGCTGAGTAAAAATACAGGTTTTATGTCACATAGAACTAATCCAGTTTAGAGTAATAAAAAATAAATTTATATAAAGAGCATCGAATATATGAAAAGCGTTCGGCACGGAATGTACAGTTCAATTTTGGCATGAAACATGGGCCAGTGATTAGGTTCACGCAAATAACCTAAAAATAATCTTTTCTGTTCCTTAAATTGATTAAGTTGGAATAATTCATGGAAAATCAATGAAGGTACATTTTACACATTCATGCATAACGGTGCAAGTGATAACATCAAAAAGTGAGCAAATTATTGATGAGCCATGATTTAAAAAACAGTTAAATAATTTTTACGTGGAAAAAACGTGTAAACTCACTTTATGTTGTGTTAATTTGCAGTGGTATTATTTTTATAATATCGGTATGGTGAAACCTATCGGTGTAAACTCTTTAGATCAAGATCAAATCAGCATGTGAGAGAGACCTTTTCCAATTTTCGGCAACGGTCCTGTCACTAACTACTCCAGGACAGCGATTCTTAATCTGGAGTAGGTACATCTTTGGTGTGTGAAGAAGCTGAACTCCTCGGTATTCCTTCACGTTGTATCAAATTAATGACTAAAGTTTCACCGGCAATTCAGTTGTTACCTTCATGTGTGAAACTGTAGTCGGTAACACGATATAACGCGGAAGTCTAGCTGCTTCATTTAGACCACTCCACGGAAGCTTTCATCGTGATTTACGCTCTTGGAGGTTTAGGTGTACGGGAAAAAGGGTGAATGATGGTGAAAGTGTGGCAATAATATTTCCAAGTTTTCCAATAGCTGAATAATTAATGAAAATGTGTTACTACTGGGTATGCCAGTCAAAATAGACAGGACACTTTAATTTTGAATACCAAATGTTTTCCTAACAGTACTTAGAAAAACAAGCTATATTGCATATCTCATGGTGTTCCTGGATATAATATCGTAATACTGTGTCGTATATTGCATTGTAATGTGTAAAGCATTCGATCATGAGTCCCTGATCCCTTTCACTGTCAAGATATTTAAGGCAGTGTTGGCCTAAAGACTAAATACCACTGTAGTTCAGTTTTAAATGTTGTTATATGTAATTTATAGCCCAAAATATTAATAAATTCTACTGAGTTTAATATTTCTCAGTGTAGGTATGAACTTTGAAATTAAGTGGTTAAAATGTATGTATTTATATTGCATTTGAAATGAATTATAAGTTTGAAATATACCTAAATGTAAATATTTTACAATTTTTTTTTTAACTTGGACAGTTTTCGTACACTTACCGAAGGCCGATAGATTGACCCTCGGTCAGCGAAGCCCGTGAAAATCAACTGCGCATTGTAGTACCTCATGAATATAGCAGACGATAAATCAAAGTATCACACAGTCCCGGAGGATAGAGGGGAGACGATGAGGGAGAGAGGAAGAGAAGGAAGATAGGACGGGGGTAGGAAGGAGAACGGGAATAATAGCACGCACGTCGACGGCGGAGATCAAAAGGCGAGAGAGGGGGGCAGGGGTTGGAAGAAAACGACGATTTTCTTCGTGAGACGACGTTCCCACCATCACCCCGACAACAGCACTCAATTGGCTACCGGCCGATTTACTCACTACAACAGGAGAAAGAAAGTTCCCTTTTAGAAGAGCCGCTGCCTTCATTCCTTTCCAACGAATCATAAATGGTGCATCGCATAAAAGGCAGAACATCGCTCACAAATATGCAATTCGTCCTTTAAAAAAGTTCCTTACACTATCTTCTCCATCCCCCGAAAAATAAAACTAAACGTTTAACACCTACTAGATAAGCTTGTCATGGTTAAATAAATGAGCATTCAGTTTCTCATGCCATCATTGACTGGGAAGTGATTTGCCTGTTGGTCACCTCCTACTTGGAGAAGCAAAATCCAAAAAGTTCACCAGAACGAGGTAGTAACTTCTTATAGTAAATGGGTTATTTTGATTGGGAATTGAAGGATGTAGAACAACATCTTTCCTCCGTAGGCCCCATAAAAACGAGAGAGTTAATTCACTGATTAGAGCAGAATTATAAATGTTATTTTTTTTTGTTGGTAGACAATTTGGAGCCTATAAGTTCCCATAACGTTTTTTAACAGCCCTATGCTTTTACTTTCTTGCAGAACACGATTATTAGATGCGAAATAATAAAAGTACAACACAAATACGCATGCATAGCACAAACATATTTAAACCTAATTATTTTATTCAGTTAGGAGGACAGAGTTCTTGGGATAAGAGGCACCTAAACACTAAACTTTTAAAAGAATAAACAAAATACCATGACAGTAATACGATATTTAACTAAGGGAGAATGTACTTTGCAACTTTAATCAGCGTCAACAACTTATAATCCTTAAAATATCTTTTTTATAAGGAGAAAAACGAAGCCAGCCTTGGAAAATAGTTTTCATCCAACATCTTGGAAATTCTTATTATCTATTAATAATTAAGTATTTCTGTATTTAATCTATTCTTCCCGTACCTAATGCTTCAGAAATGTATCCTACAAGTCTTGTACAATGATTCCATGCCATTTACAATTTAAAAAAAAAATAAAAATAAATTCATTTCATAAAATCTGCATCATTTTCACCGAAGGGCATTCTTAGTTACTTATTCCTAAATACTCTTTCTACAATTCTAATCACCAAAGATAAAACTAGGGAATATGTTCAATTTATAAGACAAGATTGTATCCTCACGGTCTTTCGATGCTTCCTGGATTTAAGACCCTGTCTCCGGGAAAACATTCTCTTTAGACTGTGGCTAAATACATTTTCTCAGCCTTTATTTACACGTCTGATATTCTATTGGCACGAAAAACGAGATATGCTATTAAATAAATCCTGTGCATCGGATATTGATGCGAGGAGGAATTGAAGTAGTGGCCTGGGTAAATAGACTTCCTGTATTCGGCCTGCCCAAGACTTCACTTGCCATTTCTCGCCAGAAAGTTCAAAATAGTCAGTTGGCTATAATTCTCTATCTCTATGATGAACTGTATGGCATAGAGTATAATCTGGTAGTTCTTTACCTTTGCTGTGCGGCAAGCTAACAACCACATCACCTACGCACCGAAGCTGCAGAGTAGGCTTCTTTCCTCGTGTTTCAAGCGCCTTCTTATCAAACTAGTCCATTCACAGGTTATCCACTGCAAAGACAGTGACGTACCTATCGTTGCTTCTTCCTGCTGCTCGTAAAAAACACCTTTTCACAGTTGGAGTAAATATCTCCATAGCACCCCCTGGAGGGGCCTGGGATCCCCTACCGGGGGCGAAACGTATTTCTGATTGGTCTACAGACGTGGGAGATATCCCACGAGATTCGCCATTTGAATCTACAGCACGAGAAAACCTGCGCATAATATGACATTTCCACCGGCAGAGCACATCACCACTCATTCTAGTGTCCTCCCAATTTGATTATGAGACAGAACTTGTTAGTGAAGACGCGAGAAAATGCATAGCGAAGAGAGAAAAATGGCTGTTTGAGCATGAAAATTTACATAAACTTCGAAGGAAAGCTCAAACAAGTGGGGGATGAATGTTATACACTTGAGCGAATCAAGAAACCAGGGGGAGAGGTAGGCATCGTAAAAATTGGCGAGAGGGTGAATATTATTATAGCCAATCAATTATAGCTAACCGTCTGGGGCGAATAAGTGGTGCACGATAAACGTTAAATTGCACAGTATACTTATAGGAGAGCGGAACAACCTCGCCAGCCTTTCCGACGAAAAGGTGGACTGCAACAGAGAGAACAAAACATTTTATGAGGAAGGTAAGAGATAAGAAAACACATCCATCTTTTTTTAAATTCATAAAGCATGGATGAGAAAAGGTGGTAGTTGTTGTCCATGAACATATAGTGTATAAACAGAAATATGTTACGCTGTATTTGGAGGGTAGAGATTTTAAGGATTGGGAGATGAAGATGGGGAAAAAGGAACGAATTGAAGACGAGCAAATGGAGGGCTGATGAGGGGAGAGGGGTTCGGGCAGAGTAAAGATGAGATTGTGCGCGAATAGGAAAAACTAAGGGTTGGGTGTATGTGGGTGAGGTTGTGGGGGCGTTGGAAAGGTGAAGCATTAACGAATGGGAAAAGAGGAGCCAGAGAATAATGCGAAGGCTGGAAATGCAGAGTAGACGAATGAATGAAGGGCAGAGACTGGAAAAAAGGTGCGAGGGACAGGAAGACGGAAGGGAAAAATCGAATGTGTGATGAAAGCAGTGGCTAAAATACGGGCTGTCGGCAAAATTGAGTTTAAATGATAAGCGATGATCATTTATCGCAAATGAATTACCCCATCTCTCACGAGCTAAAAAGCAAAGATTGACGCTTTCACGAAGGAACTTACCCCTGCAGAGGAAAGAAACCAATTCCATCATCCAAGGCAACTTCAATATTTATTCTACTATTTCTTTTTCACTCCCCGCCGAAGCCGCACGCCCCAAATGTTTAAACCTGCACATCAAGCAAGCTCACCTAAACCGAGCAAAAATGGAAAAAATAAAACCTCTTATGCTTCGTCACAACAGATAAGCTTGTCAATTTCGCAAACATTTTTTGGATTTACTCCTTAAAAATGGATATCAATTCCGCCTGGATGGATATCAATAGCACCTAAATATTCAAACTAACTTCCCCAGCTGGCAAGGTGAAGGTGATATTTCAACTCCTCCCAACTCACCAAAACCATACATCGATCAATGTTGACGGATATTCACCCCGTGAGACACAAAACACAGCACCCAGGACCACAAGCGGCTGCCAAGTTCGGATAGGAGGTGCAAAAAAATCCTCCCTGAGGCCCGCATCAGCTGGGTCTAAACGGTATTCATGATGGACCACGAGCTGTGCAGCTATCCCTCCTGAGTGATAGACGGCGCTTTGCGCTCGGCAAGATACTATAACGTGTACCCTGGGATCAATATAATCTATGAAATACTTGCCTTTGACTAGGATTGAACAAGGGACCTTATAGAGGAATATGAAATGTTCTTGTGTCTTGAATCTTATCAGGGCTCATAAAAAGATAAATAAAACTTATAAACTGTTCATTTCTAGTGGGATGAAATTTTCACAGTGATTGCTAATGTAATTTTAATTCAATCGACAAACAAAAATTTTCTTAAAATACGTGCCTAAATGTTTTTTTACGATAATATTACAAAACTAATAAATAATGAATAAAAATTTAAAAGATGTCGCATTTAAATTAAAAGAACAATTATTAAAGTTATGAAATAAATATTTTATGCTAGAAAAAGTCACCAAGGACTATTTGGTAACAAAGCCACATTATTATGAGCCATTTAACCCATTCAATCTTGCGAAGAAAACAGTCTAATATCACTACTTCTCTAATCTCACCGGGTTGGCTTAGATATGAAGGATGCAACCATGGTTGATATATTATCATGGCTTTTGTCAAAATCTAGGATGAAGTATCACACTCAAAGAAATAGTAAGAAGAATATATCAAGTCAAGACATATTCGACTCCAGATATCACGGAGCGTATTTTTTATGTCGTTTTGCAATATGGTTGTATCATTTTCAGTAAAGTGTGTAGCATAAAGAAAAGCAACTCCTTATTTCATGATGATCACATTCTCCTCGCTAAAAGGCGTACTGGATAAAGAGAGTGAACTGGATTCTTTTGTTTCAGCCCTAACAAAAGCAAATGAAGCTGTTAAAACTGGAGCTTCTTTATCCTTTTACGCTCATAGGTAAACATTTGACTTCCCACGCCACTATATTCCATTCGTCGTTGAACTCACTCAGGCAACAAAAGAAGAGCGTGATGGCAAGGGGCAGATAAATGATTGCCCTACTTTGGCGTCACACCCATTCTGTCTAGCTTATAATCAATGAAGGGATGAATAGATGAGATGTGAAACGAGATAATCTCGCAAAAACAATATCTATGCTGACGTCTGAGAAGTTAAATTTATTCTTATTCATGATTTGAATACATGTATAACCGAATTATTAGCTTTAAATTTCCCTTAAAAATAACTTATTTTCAATGATCAAATGACAGGTTTTTTTTGACCGTATAGATAACGACAGTTAAGTCGACGATAATACGGGATTTCATTAATGTCAAAGTATAACAATGAAATTAGAGCTGTGGTGAGCTTCAAGCTAATTTTTTCAGTCAGTAGTTTGCGTAATCTTGAATAAGTCAGAGGATTCCTAAAACGAAACTCATATGTCATTTCATACATAAGACGTGGAAACTTTACATTTGTAAATATTAGCCAATTCTAACATGTAGCATCAATAAACTTCAGAATATTAATTTTCTTTAATGAAAATATCAAAAACCAAAATTACAAGCTTACGTATAAAATTCTTCCATGTAAAAACTCTGTATCTAAATAATATTAAATGAGGAAAAAATAAATTATTTTTAAAATCCTATTAGCTATGCTCCATGTTCCTCACTTTTCCAGATCACAAACTCTCAAATCATTGGTTACGATCCGGCCAAAGAGCAGTTTAGTTTTCTCTTCGATTTTCGTAAAATAAACATTAGCCTGGATATAAAGAAAATATTTACTTTTATAGAAACTGCCAGTGTTCATGGAATTTTGCTTCCTCAGTGTTTAAAGTGTATATATTTTTTTCAGTTTTTCATTTTTTCAGTAGCTGCATTCACTTCACAACTATTCTGTTTTAACTAATATAAAATTAGTCAATGGGTCCACTCCTTTCAACAGGATTAAATCAATTAAAACAATATTTATTTAAAATACTTGATAGCTTTTCTTGAAATTTCAAATTCATCCCAAGAAAGATTAAAACAATTACGGAAATAAATACTGCCATTGAAAGGATATGGAATAGCATTAATCATTATTATTAGCACTGCCCCATGACCTAAAAATACCCGCCAAACTGGCCAAAACGTTTTTTTGTGTCCCTTATAAACTTATAATTGCTGGGCTCTCTGACATTATTTTATTAATTAAATTACAATTATACTCTAAAATAAGAAGTCAATTCATTTGTTGATTAACAGCCATTGTGTAACAATTTTCAATTAATTAACCTTGGATCCACCTTAATATATCTCAAATGGCTGAATTTCCATTTGCGCGAGAAACGTTTCTATCTTCATGGTAAAAGGATAACTACGCCCTCTGCTAATTTCCATCTCCCTTCAGAAACATTCCTCACGCAGTGTAGCTCATTTTTCATTCGATTACCGATCCCCACACCGATCCCATCCACTCCCACCAATATGAGATGAATTATTTAGAAGGGCCGAGGGAGGATGAAGGTGAAGAGGAAGTGGTGATCGAGAGATGTAGTGTCGAAGGATCCGATCGTTGGAGAACAAGGTGCTGAGGAGATGATGCGACTCCGACTTCGGTAAAGGGCACGAGGAGTTCAAGCAGGGGGGAAACAAATGATTAAGAAGAAAATATTTTGCGAGCAGAGCTGAAAAATCTAAGGATTTTTTTTTTCATTTTTATTTTTTTTCAAATGGGCATAATAGAATTAACTCAAAAAGTCTCCATACATGAATAGGACATTTTAATACAAGGAAGATTTTTCACTAAAGTCCTAAAGTTCTGGCTAAAAATATAACTGAAAACGCTTTTCACACTTTGTCACAATGTAAGCTGCTTCATTGTGGAGGTGACCGAGGTCAAAGGTCAATACTAATATCTATTGTAGCGGCAAAGTAATTCTAGCTCCGACTAAAATCATCGAGTGGGTTTGATTAAATCAATGCTGTGCTAGGGCTGACTTATGAATTCCTTAGCCTGGTGCCTTGTGTCATAGAGCCCGATGCCGTAAAGCGTGGTGTGCCTCTGGTGCTTTTTTATCCTTTATGATGAGAAAAAATTGGCAAAGGGAATGGAGAGGATGAGCGGTTGGTAGACGAGAAGATGGAAAGTAGGAGTGGAATAAAAGGCAGGGAAAACGGGCGACTTGGTTCCAGGAAAGTGGGTGGATTGTGGGAAAACCGTAACACTGAGAGGAAGGGGTTCAAGGCAGGTGTTAAGGGTACACGGAGAGAGGCAACAGTAGAATGGAGGTTAGGAAAAAGGGAAGTCACTCGATAAGCAGAGATTGAAATCCGCCGGCAGCGTGTATTTGAAAAAAATATACAAGAAGAGGTAGTGTAATGCGGGGAAGGTGGAATATTCATGAGATTGGCTGTGTTTTCTTCAAAAAAACGCCGGCACGGTGTGAGGGGTAGCAACTTGCCCTGCCCCCCGTGTTAAATTCCCCCCTAGTACATATATTCCTTTTCTGGCGTCAACCCCGCATGTGTGCGCACCAGAAAGAGAAGAGACGAAAGGAACAACGGGATGCTGAGGATGTGTGGTGCTTAAAGGGGAGTAGGGATAAAAAAGAATATTAAAAAGACGACTTCCTACATCCACCCAGATAGGGTTTACGAATTCTAGATATTTTTGAACCTTCGGGAATCGATACCATCAAATCGTTATCATCGAGAACCATTGGTGACATAATCGTATTTATCATAGCGCTTAATGTTCACAGATCACAATTAATAATGACTATAATAGAAACTATCAACTCCCTGGTTTCAACTTAAACGAGCAAGGAGCAACTTCACCCGGCGTTTATGGGGCACACAGGCTTGCACAAGAGTATTTCCAGGGGGAGGACACTCCAATTAAATTCTGATACAAATTGAAAGATGAGTGAGTTCAATTTCGCAAGAGGTTTGCAAGAATTTAATGACTAGGGCTTCTCAAACCTAGGACGCTAAATGGAGTCATCTAGGAACTGATAAACAGTGTAACAAGTTATATTTGACATTTTCTAATAACTTAAACAAAAGCTGTTCCCGAATAAATTTTTCTGACATCTTCGCAAACATTTCTCGGGATTCTGAAAGAAGAATCGTTAAATAACCAGGTAATAGGCGAGAAATCTTTCCCTGCCGGGATCATTACATGCGGTCACCCATAAAAACCTAAACCCTCGTCTAAGAGAAGGAAGAGGTAAGTGTAAGGAACATGAAAACAGTTCAAATGAAACACCTAACCGGAACAGTTGGAGAAAGGGATAGATAGCTTTCTTTAGAGAGCTGGGATTTTTTAAGCCAAAGGAGAGACATATATGGGAAAACAGAAAAGATAGTGCATCCCATCTGTTTTATCGCACCCCCGGGCAGCAAATGTAGGTGCTCTATAGGGAGGAGAAACATCTCCGCTGTCTGAAAAACACAGGGATAACGAAAATTCTTTGAACAAGGGGAATGAAAAATTTCCGCAAGCAGCAAACGACACCCTTGCCACTTGCGAACTGAAAATCTTGAGTTTTAACTAACTACATGGGTGATGAAAGTTTTCCCTTAATAAGCCTGAGCTAACAGATCTCCAAAAAGTCTCATTACTCATACTTATTAGTAAGTTATCAATAAAAAAACATTAAAAATTACCATATAAGATGGATAACCTCTACGACCTCTAATGAAATAACACTGAGATATTACACCCCGATGGCCTGTTAAACTTTATACTTGTTACAGAGATAGAGGAGTGCTCCATATTTCTGTGTATATGTTAAAACATCAACTTCAAATTAGTGTCAGCAATATATAATTTAAAGTCGTAATGGACATTTAAGGCATCTTCCCTGAACAAGCTTTAAAATACCCATTCGTGAAAATTAGTGTATAATTATCCATGAAATAGAAATATTTGGAAGAGGGTAAACATGTTTTCTGTTATTTGCAACAATAGGAAAATCTGCACAGTAGGAAACTAAAGCATAAGTGACTCCTGAAACTTGATCCACAGAAAAACATAGCCTTCAGACAGAAATACGATGAGAGCTAACTGCCCGTCTTAGCTGGATACAATAAGCGAAATTTTCATTTTCTCAATTTGTATTGCTTTCAGTCATGCTAAGACATGCTGACATATCATTAAAGTAACCTTAAATGGACATTTGAGATCAAAACTAATAAATTGAGTTCAACTAACTTCAATGAGAGACAGCAATTGACATACATGATGAATAGTTATAAAATTTGAACTGGTTTTCATGTATAATATACAGAGCTTAGTGAGACTATAAATAACTGAATATTGGTAGATATATCATAGTATACGACGAATTGGCAACACACGAAGAGAGACTTAAGAACATGAAGGCTTGGTTTTATAACCTCTAGTTACATATTTTCGCGGTAAGAAATGTAAGAAAGTATTTCTTTGGCATGGAAATCGCAGTTAATACATTCTCCCATGGATAACGCTCGCGAAGACAGACTGATAGTCTGATATGACATAGAAAACACGAACTCTTCTTTGAAATCAAGTTTAAGAGAAGCTGCGTCATATTTCAGTAAAACCTAACTAGATTTTATTAAATGGGACCTAAACCTTTTTTGAAGATTTTGGTACACTTGGACATAGTGTGTACAGTAAGAAAACTCATTCCGATCGATATCTTCACGCACGCTCACACCACCATCCACAACAGAAGGCTTCTGTTATCAAGACCCTGTTTGATCGCGCCAGAAAAGTTTCCGATCTTCATTCCATCACACAAGAAATACACCATTTGAAGAAGGCATTAAACAATAATGGGTTTAGTAACCAATTAATTGAAAGAGTGACATCAAAAAAACCTACAGAGAAGGAGACTCCTAAACCTCTGGGGTATGTTATGCTGCCTTACATTTCGGGTACGACCGATCACATTGGTAGAATAATGAAAAAGTATAACATTATCACAAGATACAGCACTACCTCCAGAGTACGAGATCATCTACGAGGGACTAAAGATCCTTTACCACCCACAATGTATGAGGGTGTGTACGAACTTCTCTGCAGTTGTGGTAGATCATATGTGGGGCAAACCGAGAGAGCAATTGGATGCCGATTAAAGGAACATGAACGTGCAATCCGGAAGAATGACTGGTATCACTCTGCCGTGGCTGAACACACTACGTTAGAGGAAGGTCACGCCATTGACATCGAGACGGTAAGAGTACTACACAAAGAAAGCAGATACTTTCCACGGCTCATAAGGGAGGCGATTGAAATAGAAAAAAGACCAAATAACATCAATAGAGAGGATAGTTATAAACTCCCTTATACCTGGAAGAGACTTATTCGAAATTAAGTTTTTTACATCTCAAAATCATCAACTGCAGGAATTGTTTATTTACTTTTTGAAAAAAGACCATTGTTGTTCTTAAAAGCCCGACAAAGCCTGCAGCATAGTACGGCGAAACTGTCGCATAATATAAAATAATTTAATCGCAGAACCAGAAACCTGAATAATATAAATGGGACCTAAGTTTGCCACCAGGTGGATCATCTATCACGGCTTACATTTACTACGCATAAAGACCTCAAAGGATTAAGTGAAACTGACCTCAATTTTCTCTATTGTACCACTCTCCCCATTAACTCGTTATCTGAATTTCTGAACTAGTAGGAAATACTTGAAAGGAATAAATGAGGCATTGCCATTTAGACATTCACCACAATTATGCATCAGATATTTTAAAGGTCATCACGCGGATAATTTAGATAAAGAAAGTTTTTTAAACCGATCTAGATGAAACTGGGCGCCTATCAAATAGCCGCTCGTATTCTGAAACTTGGAGATACCTTTATAAGGAACCTGACTTTTCATCCCATCACCATCGCGATAATTTCCCCATGGCTGTTCATCTAATTGACATCCCTTAATGCATTATTGATGAGGGCAGTCAACATTGAAAGCGAGCCTTACAAGCAGGGCCCATTCTTGCTCAAGCAAGCGAAAGAGCCCAAGGGAGAAGTTTCAGGCTGGCGGAAGGTTTATTTTAATTAAATCTTCTGAGAAAGAAAACTTTTCTTTGACAGTGTGCGTCGACGCCCTGGGAGTAACTCTAAGTACGTTGAAGTAAGCTTACTTTGTTCAAAAAACTTCGTAGCTCTCACTCTTATATGAAAGTGATTTAGGAAAATTCTCAGTTTGAGTTTCGCAAGACAAAGCTTTTCTTTTTAAAAAAATGAGCTGAGCTTTGACCGAACAAATTTCTTTCACGGACTTCACTGCAATTAAAAACGTTTTATACCGACATTATTTTTTTATTTAATTCAAGTAAAAAACGTAGCATACACATGAATATCTACTATTAATACACGTGGCTAGCACATTACCTCACTAGTTCCACCGAAAAAGCTCTAAATACTACTACACATAATAATTTTCCATCGTATCAATCATAATAGAGCGTGCACCAGGCAGTCATTCACTGAAAGATGATTCCGGCTGCGATATATGGCAGGAAGTTTTAATACTAAAAACCCAGAGAAATACGCGGAAAACATTATGTGCAAATTCACGTTACAGATATGAAGTAAACTAATTTAAATTCATGCCACAGTAATTTGTCAGAGCAGTCCATATTTGACAAAAGGCCAATTTAGGAGGAAATTTAGCAGCAAGTTTACTGTAAGCCGCATTCATAATTTTACTACCATCTGTAAGCAATATTAATGCTTATTATTTAAGTATAACTTTTCAGACTTAATCAGAGTCAGACATCAGATATCCATTTTTGGCTAAACATATAAATATACAAAAATAAATTTCCACTCTAATTTTCATAGATTTTCTTATATTTAGGTTTTCTCGTCCCACAACATCATACGAAGGAAATATTAGCTGTAAAAACAAACGTGTGTGCGCGGAAAAAGTTCTTTTCATTTCTCAAGGTAGCTCCCATTAGTTTTTTTACGTTAATCCTAAGTCCAAAGATGGAAAGCGATGATTTTTTACAAGCAGTCATAAACGAAATCAATTAAAATTTATCGTCCGAAAGTTATTCGTTTCATGAAACTAGAGGGGAAGTAATAACACTATATAAAAATGAATATTTTTTACTCCCCATACCATTTTCACTTGTCCGTATGGAAGATCCTGTAAGTCAAACGTGGTGCCGCTGAGTAGGGCAGGAAATTAGAATCGCGCCAATTAGTCTAGTCGACAAAGGTCTTCTCCCAATCAACAATCCATCCCCTCCCCTTCCCCCCCTCTTCATCCCTTCCCTCAAACGCTCAGAGATGCACGTCCTCAATCAATTCTCGGATTCGCCACCGTTTTCCACGCTAATTGCCTCCTGACATGCATCGCTGGTTATTACGCGCATTTCACCGACGCATTTCCACTCAATCCGCAAATCTTGTTGGATTGTCATCCATCTCTAGCCGTCGAGTTTTACTTCCGCACTACCCTGCTCTCATAGTTCCCTCATCATATGCACTCCCAAAATCTTATTATCCGTGGTGTACATCCCCTCCTAATTCCACTTCCGATGCGTATCATCCACTCATTTAATCTTCTTTCTTCTTCCTAACAACTATCAATTTATCCTGATGTACCTACTATGTCCAAGATAATGAAGTATTTGCGCATTCATACCAACACCCAACAGGCCTTTCGGTGAGTCAGATATGATGTAGTCGCGACGGCATCATGGACTAGCAGCAGCCGACGTGATTTTTAATGAATGTCTATCGTTTTCATATTATTTATTGATGTTCAATGTTAAAAGTCAATTGGTGCATGGTTAAACATTAAACAACTCAACCTATTCATCCAAAACGATTTATATTACTCCATCAGCTCTAAGGCAATGATTCACTATGATATCTCGGCAAGGTATACGAATCAGTATTCACCTATTCTAGCAGGCATAAAATTGACGCAATGAACTAGGTTCTCCGGTCACGCCATGCTAATTATACAACCAGAATTACATTTACGTTGTAATCACGATCCACCTACTGAGCCACGACGTTCATCATAATATCTCAGCTAGTATTACCGTCGTTCCTTGTCATCTGCTTCCAAGATTGTAATTTAATTCTTCCTCAGAAATCGCTGTGTGAGGCCTGTTGGAAAATCCCTTGTATCACTCAAAGAGGACCATTTTCGGATACTTAACAGTTCTCTTAATTTTAAGATGGTAATACAATGAGGAAAAAGGAGGCCTTTCTTGGGAAAGGTAAACTCACGTATGACAAAATGTGTATGAATTACCGTGAAGTCATCTTGAGAAAAACTTTGGCATCGCGTGATTGTCGCTAACTAATTGTGTCTTTTCAATCATAGCAACAATCTTACGACAAATCTGCGCGTTTTATTATAAAAACACGATGTATATCCGCCGTCGGTCTAATTCGGTTAAAGGAATAAATTAATTCAATAACTGGGCACCTTCGTAATCATGCTGTGGGATATATTTACGAAGGTAAATAAAAAGATGAATGAATGGATTATTATTGGGTTTCCAACCGGGATAAAATCTCCATTATGGGCGACGTTTCGATGCACGACTCGTGCATCGTCATCGGGGCTGTAGATCTACAGCCCTGATGACGATGCAGTTATGCAATCAATTTTTTGGACTCAAGCAAGCTCAAAAAGCAAGTTTTGCAAAAACAGGTTAATAATTTCACTTTTTTAAACTTACAATGAACAGGTGTTCGCGAAAAATTGAAATTTTATTTACAAAAGCAACGTGATCAATAGATTTTTCAGGCAAGATAATACAATTCAACACGGAACCTAGTCTGCGAGTAGTTGGCGGAAACTCCGGCTTGCATCCGATTAGGATCATGTCCAAGGACCAAAAATACGATTGCGCTAATATTCGAAATGGCCTAACCCACAATAGGGACATAAACAAGGTCAGCTGCCTAGAGCATGCAAATTTTTTCTCTGTCAGGAATTAGTTCCAAGTCGCCCGAGGACGAGAGCTCTACACTTTAATTCAAGTTTTATTTGTCAGCCACGGATTTATTGCGAATATATCTTATTTCAGCAGGGTATTTCCCGATTTTTCTTGAATAAATAATTTGTTTGCTTGAATTAAAAAATCCTTGATTTTGAGGCACGATTAATGCGTGAACATATATTCTTAAGCAGCTCAATACTATAACCCATAAATGCACTGTAATTTGAATATACTTTAATGCAAAACCCATTCCTTACACAGATTCAGTTTTTAACGACTTAGAAGGGATGATAAAAGATGTAGTGAATCATTACAGTTTGGGAAACTAAGATACTACAAGGAAATCAAAATAAAGATTGTGTTTGAAATCTGGTGAAAGGTATAGAAAGAGTTTTCACATGCTAATAAACGTTATCTTTGGAAACTAAGACGGCTGCGGTCTATGATACCGTAAGTTGGCCGAAACACGACATACTAATAAGTAAACATTCGTAGAAAAGTACAGTAATTTTGAGTTAAATAATTGAAATAAAGATATTACTAGATGATTTTTTATAGATGGAATTGAAAATTAGAACAGATTTGTGTAGACAGATGAGTCATTTCAAACGACGTGAGTCTCCAAGACGTCGCAATGCCATCCCCCAAACACGAATAACTGACTTAACTGTAGCGCTGTATAGTGGTGACAGGGGATTTAAAAAAATCCCTGTCCTGGGATCGTGGAAAATCTGTACGTAAGAAATTTAAGTTCCCACTGCTGCATGGGGCAACGACGCAACATTTTGCATGTGGCCGCGCTGAGGTGACAAACCAGAATTGGAGGCAAATTGGAGATAAACCTTTTGCAAACTCTTGCTCTTGGCTGGGAAAATACGAAACTGGCATAAGCATACCGTGACGGATACAGGCAATAACGGGAACATCTGCTTCTGGGGTGAAGGCTCGTTTTTATTTGGTAGTCTTTCTCCCTCCTCAGTTTCGTCTCTTATATTCCCCTTAAAAGTTTGTGGCAGAAAATTTTATGTCCCTGCTTCAAAGGAGACTTGGATACGTTAACGGAAAACTACTATGTCTCACATTGAATCTTTGGAGAAAAGTGGTATATCGGAGGAAATAAGGAGAAAAAGGTGGTGTGCTTAAGGCCACACGGGAGAAAACATTTAGGACGATATTCTGATAAATATAATATAAAAAACTCCACCACGAGGAATTGATACTGGCAGATTCGGTACGTGGGACGACGACTCTAACCACTACGCCATCTTACTCTGTTACAGATAGAGCGTTCTCTTTGAGTTTACATGCGAAGCGTGACGTGAGAAAAAGAGCGTGACGCCCAGGATCCGATTTACCGCCTGCAGAATTTTCTGTGCGTGGTACGCCTATAGATGGGTATATAGGCGAATTTGCGTAGGGTTTACAGAGTAAAATTTAAACTTCAAAAAAGTTTAAAAGATGAGAAAATCTTTTCTCCGATGCGGTAAATGTCGCCACCGGAGCACCGTCACTCCTACTGAGGCTTCCCACTCACTCCCTTCTCAACAGCCCTGCATTTCTCCCCTGGGCATTCATCGAAGGCAGTGTTGCAATTTTCAAGGCGCCATCCCGTCCACGCTTGCTCACCACAAAAATACCTCCAATTATTATTTGTTACAAATAACTACTCTTGACATCGAACTGCAACTGTCACCGAAGACATAAGCTATCCCAATATCACTTCTCTCACCTTCCTATGGCGTATTGAATACTGAAATGCCACTGGAATGGTTTGAATAAGCTATTCAAAACATAGCATGAAGCAAATTATCACCAAGAATCTTTAAGTCGCCCTACAAGGCACAATCGATGATCAGAGTATAATACTTTTTTCTAACATTTTTATCAACAAAAACCAGAAATTTAACTAGGCCCGCTCTAGAAAAAGATTGGTACTTAGACAGCTATACTTGAGCCATATAAGATGAATTAGTTCAATTATGAATGGGCTAAATTACTATAAAAAGCCACCACTTGTTAAAGTAAAAGTCTCTGATAAAACTGATGTTTCATATTGATTTATTTCATAGCTTAGCAATCAATAAAAATAAAAATAAAACAAGAAAACCATGGCAGCGTCTCCAAATGAAAGAAATTAACAAAAAGAGATTAAGATCAGAGGGGCGGTTTGGGAGGTAATGCAGGGGAAAGGCAGGCATGAAATTTGTAAACATATTTTGCGTTTTTGAGTGAAAAATGTAATTAGTGCGATATTTCACAGAGGAAAAATCATTCGCCCTGACCGGGATCGCCCATCACATTGACATCCTGGTTAGGGCGAATAATTTTCCCTCTGTGCACCCGCAAGTGAACCAATGTGCACTTTCGGGTGATTTCGTAAAAGGTTACACCGTTGATAGTCCCGGTTAGGCCTGTGTGATTATCCGATTAATTGAATCGTTGATTCAATTATTTTTACAATTGATCGATTATTTCAGCACATCAATGTCGATTGCGGTAATTGACTCGATTGTCATTTTTTTTAAGTGTCAATTGTTGTTCAATTGTCAATTTTTATTCGATTCACAATTATTGTCCGGTAATCGATTAATTTACGATTATTATCGATTTGCTATGTATTGCAAATTGCACGTTTGAACTTGTTCGGTTTCGCTCGACGCCCGGCCTCGGCCCTCGGCCATCGCACAGGATATCTTCAGGGAGGAAAAATGTCTAGGTTCAGGGACATTCCAAACGTGTGAATGGAGGTCGCCGTGGTGGCGGGAGAGGGTCACCTTCTACCCCTCCCTCCAGAAGTTAGCAAGAAGATATATAGCTATCCCGACAATTAGCACTACGTCTGAGATGTTGTTCAGTCTCGGTGGGAACATTATCATCGACGAACGCCAGTGTCTATTGGATGAACTCGCTGAGGATCTCATCTGCCTGTGTTAAAATAGCGATATATTCTTTTAATTAATTAATAAAAGCTAACTCATTGAATTATTTTGTTGTTTTTCAAATTAGTTCTTTCATTCTTCTCATTTCCAGAGGAAAGCCTTTGAAAAGCATGATCGAATTCAGTCTTGTCACTTACTTGGCTGAGGTCAATTTATTGAGCAATGACAATTAATTGACACCCATTTTGATGTCAATGAACTGGCCTTAGTCAAAAAACTGAAAGACTTCAATTAATTGTCATTTCATCAATTCCAAACAATTGAATCGACCACATTTCCAATTATTCTCACAATTGATCAATATCGATTTTCTTCGATAATCGCACAGGTCTAGTACCGGTACCCTCAAAATTTGTGAAAAATGGAATTATTTAAATATGAGGAATATGCATATTGACTTTTTCCATAATTATTTCGCAAGATTTTTATAGCATAGATTATAGTTCGATTAATTTGACGTTTCCAAAGTTTAAAAAAGTATTAATGGAAGGGAAAACACTTTTAAGTCGGCTACATAAATGAATTACTAATTGGGCGATTCCCCAAGACTATGAATATATTTCTTCCTCCCTCACCAACCAACTCCGATTATAAGCGTTTTAATTAGTATGGGGAGACACCTGCTTCTAGCACCTCTTTCCGGCACCTCGGTATTTTCCATTAGCACCATTTAAAAAGCTTAAGTCTTTGTAACAGACCTCAAAGTTTTAACGCTCAATCATTGCCGTCTTTTTATCGTCTTCCACAACCTATACGTCATCCCCCGATTGGCCAATTTCTAATTTCCGTGTAACATTCATTTCCCCAACCAAGTTCCTGAGTATCCATCTCTTCCCTTTATGCTGGTGGGAATAAAATCAATCTACACCCGGCAGTAACTGGGCCTTACAACCATGCCACCGACCACTGGGGGATTGAAAGAGTTGCCTCCCATGACGGTATCTCATGAAACAACCGGTTCCAAGGATCACTCCTAATTAATAAACAGCTTAATTTTTTTTGTCGATCCAACCCACCGTTTTGTTAACTTTTCCTCACACTCCTTGTTTGCCCGTCGTAATGTTTAACAATTTCCGTGATGCCCATACTTCTTACGCGTCATTGTGGTCCATTAAGATTAGCGATGACTTAAAAAAACCCACAAGATTGCGCCCGAACATCCAAAGACACACCTTTGATAAAATTTATGACGTAGTGCAATTATTGCACTTGGAATCCCCATACTAGGTCAGAACCCGCTGGAGACTCGAAGGTTACGGCAGGGATCATAAAAAAACTTAGATAACAAACATTTTCCTTTTTTAGTTTTCAGGTGGAAAGTAGACGAAGACTAATGATTTATAGGCATGATGTTTCACTTAGTTGCCCACAGAAGGCGAGACTATAAGTCATTCAGCGAATACCTACGACGATGGGTTGCCCCTGGTCCCCACTGTCCTCAAACCCCTCCTCCGAGTCGACCCACTGACCCAATCCACTCTATCACCTACCAAGCCCTCCTCCTCCTCCTACCTCCTATCTCGGGGAAGACCGTCCGTTCTACATCCCATCTGCCGTTATGCTATACGGGAAGTGTACGGCAACGATAGGGCGTTAACTACCAATATACGCCATCAAGAGGTCACCGGCTGATAGGAAGTGAGGGCTCTGTGCCAGGGCCCTGGCATCATAGCCTCCTATTCCACCGGTGGAGAGAATTAATATCATCGGCCGATTGGCCTACCGCCCTGAACGCTCGAACAACTCGAACACGTCACGAGGTAAACGTGAGAAGGGATTGCGAGGGCGCAAGTTTATTAACTCGGAGTTACGTGAGGAAGAGGGGGTAAAATAAGTACAACGGCAGTAAAATGTCTGTTAAAAGGCGAGGAGGCAGTTCTGTCTATATCCAAAAAAAAAGGATGGGTGGGTAAACTGGCAAGAAATTAAGGACATAGAGGATATTCGGAAAGACGTGTGACGATGAATCATTTTCCATTTATATTGCTCGCTATAAGTTACGAAATTGAATGCTGTTGACCTTTTTCAGTAAATTCAAGAGTTAAATACATAAAAAATGCCATGTGAATCATATTAAAATTATCAAATCTAATAAACTGATTCTCATGGGAAGACGCTTGTTTGTAACACACTTTGATGTTGCAAGAATATGATATAGGTATTGTTGTGGTCTCATTATTGGCCAGGCAAGCCAAATTATTGAGTTTTTTCCCGGTCCTAATACTTTTTTTTAGAAATTTCTACTTTGACATGGATATTTACGTTGAAGTTCAAAAGAGAAAATAAAGTGATAAAAAGAGAAAAATACCAAAATAAACACACATATCGAATCCGTCTTCAAGACAGAGAAATTTGGTATAATTTGCACGCATTTATTGATCACCGAACACGGTTTCGTCACGTTATGCCATCATCAGGGTCGGGGTCGGACCTTGATGATGGCATGACGTGCTTAAGCCTTGGCCGGTGGTCAATAAAAGTGTGAAAACATAAGCAATGAGGAGCTTTAGTTAATTTTGTATGTATGAGCATGCTTTCGGGATATTTTATTGTGTTGATCTGTAACCCCATTTTGGGTTAACCAGAAATATCCCTTTTTTGCGATTTCGTCTTTAGAGTGACACGTGACTTAACATTCAATTTGATATGTTTTCTACATCCCTTGAAGTCAACCGCGGCATACAATCGCTCGCTTTGTATTCTTAACTCCTTTTTCAAGCTCATTTGTAACAATATATGTTTTAGATTTACGCTGCTTTAATTTACTCGCAACTTCCTTGCATTATTGCAACTCACAAATTCATTCCATTACGGCATGTTTACGTCAGACGGAATCATACAGAGCGTCCGTGGTTATCTCATCAAACATTTCAATTATATAATTGTTTTTCGAGTGCTTCCCCCCCACCGTGCTTCATCAGACCCGCTATTCGGTGTATTGTCGAAAGTGTTTAGGGGTTGTGAATGTTACAATATATATGTATTTTTTTCTCTTATGACAAGCCCCTACCGTATCATTCACATGGTTTCTTCCCGTGGCAATGTCCTTCCTATAGTTTTATTGCGTGTCCACTTCCATCCAAACATCAAGAAGGGATACTAAGAAATTAAGCTCACGGACATCCATCTTTCCAGTCTTTCGAGGCGATCCCTTGTTTTTCCTATGGACCCCTTTTTGTAGACAATGGAATTTTTGAAGAGAGGGAGACGCACTCCTTTTTCCCGGATTTTTTGGAGCAGCGAGTGAAGCTAAGTAGGTCACCCCATATTTTAACTTATTTAGACATAAAGGCTCACTTCTTTCCACCGAAAGAAAAATTAATAAAACTTCTTTTGTCAATAATTTAATATGTTGAAGTAATAATAAGTATGCCGAGAGCGATTCAAACGGTCTAGTCGCATCGTGTTCCTTTGTTCACAAACAAAGTCGGTAACCAGGAAACCGAGGAGCGTGTACACCGGAAATATGGCCCGTAGGCGTAACTAAATCCAAATCCAAGCTTATTGAACTTTATTTAGTCAGAGAATACAGTCTGAGATAAACAATTATTCCGGTTCTTAGAATATGTAGTATTGTTTATCAGTAAGTGTAAGCTGCTCTGATAAAATGGAAGTCATGTGAATAAGTATCTTGATGGAATACGTTCGATGAAGAATAACTCCGAAAAATTAAAACATTCACAGCACTAAAGGATTGAATTTTAATGACAACATTATATAATTATGAACGAGGAGCAGTTCGTATTTTAAAATTCCTAGAATAGTTTTAAACGTAGTTTATGATTTTAAACCACTCCTAATCTTATCAGAAATGTATTGTAATTATATCAGTTACTAATTTTCAGAAACAATCCTCACTGGAGTCTCAACTTTCTAGAGGTCCTCTCTACTTTAAAATACGTACTAGAATTGCGTAAACATTCTTATCGTCGATTTACTGAGTTCACAATCAATTAATTTTTTTCGAATGCCTCAGTAAAATATTTTCCAGTTCCAACTTATTGCTCTCAAATTTGTTCCCGTGTAAATTGCTCAAGTCTGCCTAGTCTCTTAGTCACTCGATATAATACCTAGTCATTCCAAATCCTGGATTTGCGTACGCATTTGCTAACGGTATATTCATTTATTTACATAGCTGCCTGAGCAACAAATATTGTCACTGAATGAAAAACGTTAGCGTTGTGATTCCAGATTAATTAATGTGAAATCACAACGTAAAGGTTTTTCATTCATTATGAATCGATTCCACCAAGGTACCCCTGTAACTACCAATTTCTCTCGCTGAGACAAGTAACCAATACAAAGCGCCATAACCCACATAGGGAAGCTCGTAGGATTTTTTATTACCATCGGTCTTTTCTCGTGTTGCCTATCATTAAGAATCGTATGGTACTACCGCTAAATGAAAAATTTCAATAATATTTTGAACAAAGTATGTCCTGGTGATTTTACTTCAAATTAGGGGACGCCATAAAAAAATGAAGATTAAAGGTTGTTTGGACCACGCTAGTCTAGGGTGTTATCCTAAAGGAGGACTTTTATGTTGGGTTTATCGATAAAAATTTAATTCGTTTTTAAGAACCAGTTGCCAATACTAGTTAGTCAAATTATAGACTAACAAATTAATCTAATAATAATTTGTTAAATCAAAAACATTTTTAAGTCAATTTATATTCTAAGTGCCAGTAAAAACATAATTTAACTGCATACAGAGAATTAGTTCTACTTAGCAAAGTTGATTCTAGGGAATACACCAAAAAGGAGAAGAATTTTGATACAAATTCTAGCATATTTAAAGATAGCTTTCATTACACCATTTATCCTACGTTCCACGTGTTCAAATTTAAAAGAAAAAATTAAGAACATGACATTTGTACCTTATATAAACGAACATAAATTTATAAGTTGTAAAAAAATATTAAATAGGATATCATTCAGTAGCGCATGAGAAAATAAATTTTGAAAGGTTGTGGTGAGAGATAAGAAATATTACGCGAGCTAATATGAATATCATGAGAAACGTCGCAGCGCAGATTTCTGAGCAAGGGTCTGGGACTCCTACTACTTCAACGGCAATACATTTAATCTAGGGATTGGAAATTTAAATCCAGAATCGATTTTCGATTTTGGTTTTTAAAATCGATTTTCTAAAATTCGATTTTTTGCCCAAAATAATCGAAAAATCGAAATAGATATTTATCATAGTAAAGTAGTTGTCTGCTGAAATACGGATGAGCTGTTGTAACAAAATGCAAAATATGGGTTAATGGAAGCACTAGGGATAAGAACCGAATACAGTTAAATTTATTAATACAATATATTATTTTAAAGATATTAATAAGGTATGCAGGAAAGTAATAATCCATAACAGATACTTATAAACACATAGGTTATATAACAAGCAAATTACATATAGTTTAGTAGCAATAAGAATTGCATATTCAAAAGTGGGCATACCACAAAATGAAAAACAGAATTTTATCTATTTCTTGTTTGCAAAACCGTGGAACCAGTGTTCCTCAGGGATGGACCTTAAGAAAACTAACATATTTAAATGTTCTCCGGATAATCGATTTTGTACCTGAGTTGCAATTAACCCGGCGTGAGAAAATAGTCGCTCACACGGCACGGAAGAGGCAACTATAGATAAAATCCTGCTGGCTGGTTTGTATACGTGGGGATATTCTCCCTTAATCTCCTTACAAGCTTTGTCGTGGATTAGAGTTGGACTTGCGGTCGACTGGAGGGCGGTTTACGAACTGGCGCAGCTCGATTGGCAAAATTCAAACGCTAGTTTTAGCTAGCAAGCTAAAAATCGAAAATCGATCGGCTAGAATCGATTTTGATCGGTTTTTCAAAACAAAAAGTCGACTTCGAAATCGAAATCGATTAAATCGAAATTCGGAGTATGATAATCGATTTTCGATTAAAATCGAAATCGATTTTCCAATCCCTAATTTAACCCAGACCACTATAGCGAACAGCCGCTAACTATCAGCGGTAACATCGCGACGTTCTCTTTAACTGAATGCATGGCAGATTTAGGTAGGAAGTTACCTATTTATTTTTCAAAATTAAAAAGTTAATTTCATAATCAATGCTGCATCTCAAGTATTTATGGCGAACGTCCTGGTATGTTTACTCCATCACGAGGTCCCTCTCACTCGCACCTATCGCAGCATAAGAGATTTTTATCTATTCCCTATTCCGCAAACACTCTTCTTAGACTTCACCGCACTATTCCCATTATTCCCTGGCCCTAGTCTTCAACATCTTTCCTTCTTTTCTCTCTTCTGTCCCATGCAATCTTTTTTTCCTCATTAGTAGCGTCACTCAAATTAGCAATTTCGAACTTGCTTCTCGGTTATCACGTCGCTTTCCTGATCCTATCTCTTCCTTCCCCTCTTCCCTTTTCCCTACGTTTCAATTAGGAGTTGATCGCAGATTCGAGATAAATTTCTGCGAGCGTGATCTTTCAACTTCCTCCTCTTCGCGTGATAACTGATAACCCCGCTTATTCGTTTCTGGAACGTTTAAATAAGGGAGTTATTTTTCATTTAGTGTAATTTTCAAATAGATTTGAATGTCATTCGCACTATTTGGGTGGATAATAATACTTAACGTGAAATAAACACATTTTTTACATAATTTTCATTGTTTTAGAAACTCACCATAACAGTTCAAGATAAAGGCCTATGTCTCATAGGATATACTCTTTAACAATGGAGAATAAATCTCCAACGATTTTCATACGGAATTACTTAATTATTTGAACCAGAGACACTCATATTTTTTCCACATAAATGAGACTTTTCTACTATCTACCTTTCAATAAATTAGCTACCATATTTTGGAATATATTTAAGATATGTAGTGTATAGTAACTCACTCACCATAATCAGACCACTTAAAGTTGACCGCTATTTATTCGCATGAAACATTCGCTTTTCGATTTTTCGTCTACGCTAACTAAATAACAGTGAATTGTTACAATTTAACAATTGCTAACATAATCAGGCGTAAATACTTAATTCTATAACATACCCTCATTGAAAAGAAAACACTGTAATTAATTATAAGGGGTGATAATAATAGATAGAAGACAGATGACCATTGCTGATTCTTTACAGCAGCAGGCCCTCGAATTCAATTCCTACGTGGGCTAACTTAATTTGAACAACCTTCAACATCTCAAGTTTCACGATAAAAGCCATATTATTACGGGAGGTACTCTCTCTTTACTAATTTTTAGTTGAATAGAAATTAATTTTGCCAAAATTTTTCAGTGAACAGAATGTAACCCCACTACAATTTCCCCACTGTAGGTTCTAGAGCCTACTTGTAAAGGTTTTCGCCAGGATGCCCAAAGTTTTCTATAGATCACTTTCTGTCTACATACCCTAAAACACACCGTTTCACCCATTTTTTCTCCGTTCTCCCATTCTTGCTTTTATATTTTACTTTCCCCTGTATATCGCCACCCTACACCCATAAAATATTCCCCCTTATGCCAACCCCAATGTGCCCTACTCTGCTAAGTCTATATCCCCCTCGCTACAATACTCAGTTACTCTAAATCTGAAGTGGATGGGCTCTGCTCACCGCCTTCTACCCGCCCCATATATTGTCGCATTCCCCATTCAAAGGCATAAATTACCTCTATCTAGAAGCCACACCCTCTCTTACCTGCCACCGCTATCCTCCTTGCTTCACAATCCCTTCTCCTTCTCAACTCCTTCCTTCGTCTCCTATTCTTCCATGAAGACTACCTGCTCCACTTTCTTCAGTATCCTACACAATATCACTATGAAACCTCCTCCTCCAATCTTTCAGTCTCTTTCCTTCGCCCGCTGCGAAATGTACTTTTGCTCGATTGATCGTCTAATTTGAATATCCCATGAATAAAGTTGCAGCTTGCTGGAGACGGGAGAACGGTCCCCACTCGTCGCCTCGCAGGGTAAGGAACAAGGTTAGGATGACTGCGAGGAAGGATATTGAGGGTAAGGCTAGTAGATTTTGGATGGTTTTTAATTTATGGTCGGTTACTGGTGATTAATTGATTAATTATCTATGCCTCTGTGTCTTGCTTGCTCTCATTTGCACATCGCGTCATCTCTATTGATATATTATACGAATCACATAAACAGTGGCGTACTCAGGATTGACTTCTGTGGGGGTTCATTAATATTTATGTGCATCATCATTTAATGATATGTAGATTATTATTCTCTAAAACAATAATTAAATTTAAATTCTCTTTTTGTGAAGACAATTCAACTATTTTTTCATTTCAATAAGCAAAACTCTAAACAGTAGTTCAGGTAAACGAACGAAAACGAATTCAGGTAAACAAGTTTTAGGGGGGAATTAAACCCTAAAACCCCCCATGCATATTAGGATAGTTTTAATGAAGATGGACCCGAATGGTAATTTAAAACAATTGTGAGGTGCGTATATTTTCAAATTGGTTGAAATTATATCGAAACCATCCCGAATAAAATTCAATAGTTCAATCAACCTACTGCCAAAAATTCCAGAAAGACAATATTATCCACTATCATATTACATCCAGATATGACGCCATTGTAACTTAAATCATATTTGCCATGAATGCCAATAATGAAGGAAAACTAGATACTTGATGTTTTTTCATCATCAAAGTGGTAAGACATTTATTGTTCAGGCATGGGTTTAATCTATTTTGTAAGTACTGCAACTAGTTCGAGGGTTTAACGTAAACCATATGGTGAAAATAAAATACCTACAGTTGAAGTACCTATTCAAAATTTATCAGCATTGGATGAAAGATAAATAAAATGACTATGAAAAACTAATTCATTAAAGTAGCAAATATCCACAAAAATAAATGCTTGGCAATGATTTGGCATCCCCAACTGACCTATTTTTCTACAAGAAGCATCAGCTAATGTATGAACACTTATGACAGGAATTTTTCCATCACCGGAAAAGTAGCATGATTTTGAAGCTGCATGATTGGCCCTCAACGCAGGCCATTTTTGCCAAGCAGAGGAGCCATCTTAAAAATCAATTTTTGCCATTATTTTATAACCAGCGTCTAAGATATAAGAACGATGCTCATTTTTCGGAGGCAGTTTAACCAAAGAGAGCACATCCCATTTTTGAAAAAAATATCTGACATGACTGATCTTACTACATTCTACGCCATGAATAAAATCCAAAACAATAACTTTACGGTATGTGATGCTTCAAGAAGGCAGGTCTGAGGAAAAGTCACGACATCAAAAGTCCATCATTTTATGAATAACATTTACATCCCATCTTGAAACAAGGTAAATGTATGCAGCTGCGATAATCGAAATAAAATTGTTTTCAACAAGTTGGAATTCGATTAATTTGACTTAAGCTACCGTGTTATAACCATCACATTATTGTTTCACACTTAAACATTTGAACTTGCTACAAATTTCGCATCAATTTACAATAGCCATATATTTCTAACACAAAATTGGAAAAATATTTATGGTTAAAATGTAACTATGAGTTATTTGCTCTGCATATGCACACCATTGTACTACTTAAGTGAGAGGAGGGATCCCACTATCAACACGCATCATTGGTCATTAATAATCAAGATTATGATTACCAATCGGCTCCACAAAGCATTACTGTAACATCTAGTTTCAATTTGAATGAATACATCCAATTTCCCCTAGCTGAAACCTCTTTCGTACACAATCAAATTAGCCGTATATGGTCTTCCAATATGGCTGTTTGCAATGTTTCTCTCGGTTACCTGTAGTTGCAAAAATGTCTTCAATTTCCCAAATAAATCAAGACAAATCTCTACTTTATGATAGCTTGAAATATTTAGCCTCTCTCAAAGGTGCCTCTCGTTGTGTCGTTAGCTACTGAAATATTTTGCGATTTAATAGTCGATATGGTCAGTATCGGAAACGCACCCTCGAATAGTGTCAAGACAAGTGATGGCTTTCTCAAGACAAGAGAGTGCTATCGTCAATACTCTATCGAGTTAGGAAAGCAGCTGCACGGAACCAATACGTGGAGATGTTGTGCATCGAGACTAGGCCGTGCCCCTAAACATCCGACCATTTGGGTACATCCTTTAAACTTAAAAATCTTGATGTTTTGAAGTATTTATTTTTCAAACCGAGGTATTTTCTGCCGATAAATAGATTTCACATGGCTTAATCCATCTCATAACATGCTACCGCAAAATTGCGAGAAGATTTCTGTCACAACTTTGACTATTCCCTCAAATGATCGTGAGTCACTAGTTGCGTCTTTTGAATGGTTAAGGAGGAGGATCCTTGTCAAACAATGCCCATTAAAAACCATTAATCGTCGAGCATTAGTTATTCGGAGGTTTAATTATATTTTTGTTCCCTCAGTATATTAGGTTCATGTACTCGGAGTCAAAAACCTTGGGGTTTTGTTCTTAAATTGTTCCCCTCAAAATAATAAAAATGCATTATGTATCAATGCGAAGGTAATAAGGTTCTCATCAATTCATCCATGCTTCATTAAAATGATACTCATCTTATTTTGGTGATAAAAAAAGCCCAATTCACTTTACAGCGGCCGCTAAAAGAACAAACGAACCACTAAAAAAACATCAGAACTTCTTCATTCTGGAATCACTATAGCACTGGTATCCATTAAGCAACTTCCTTTTATTTTCAAAAGTGGTTTTGGGAAAGGAAATACCTTGTGCCTTTGCGTATGATACTCGAATAAAACATATTTACAGTTGTTTATAGTTTGTCGAGTCATCAATGCGCACAAATACGGATATACGCTTAATTTGGTACTTGGATCCCCTCAGAGCCTCTATAAGGTCAATGATATCGATCCTTGTTACGCCCAATGGAGTTAAACAAACATATAGACATATGTGCCCCGTATACTACATGGGAGCAATTTACAATATAACCACCCCTGAAAATCACGCAAAAATCATTCAGATTTAACGCTTTTTGATCCTCTCCCCAATACCACCTCAGATGTCAATGTTAAGCATTTTCTATTCACCCAACACCCTTCAGCACCCATGGTACAATATCGATTTTAAAAACTGAAATTTGGAAATGTATGTATCCGCAATCACAAACTTTTTGATATCCGACTAAAATCCTAAAATCTTCGAGTCAAAGGCGGGTCAATAAGGAATTGAACAATTTCTTTTATGTATTCAGCTCATTACTATCCACACAAATTACAGCTTTGGAAGACAGGGTTAAGGGGATGCTAGTATCCAAAATTAACGCTCACCCTTTTAGGAGTTTATCAATGGTGTGGAAGACATTGGGTCCAATAACAGGTCTTTGAGGAGGTAGTTGGAATAGGAGTATAGAAAATAAGAATGAAGAATAACATCGATGGTTTGAAAAGAAAAAGACTGGAAAGAGAGATTAGATGATGTTTTTATGGGAGCGAAGGCCATGGAGGGAGAGGGAGAGAGAGGAGAAAGAGGCTGGCAGAGAGAGTCAAGGAGAGAGATTCGTTCCACCGCGAGGCCCTGATAAGTATTTGAGAAGGGTACTCATTCAAATAAAAAAAGAAGGGTGGCCATCCTCTGCCTCTTAATGATCCAAAAATACGACCCCGATTGACACAGGCTCAAACACAGGGTCATCATGCTCCTTATTCCTGCCACCGGCCTCCTCATATCTATTCTCATAATAACTCTCTCCAAAGACGGTGTGGGTGGTGACCGCTCCCTGGGCACATACCCGCTGCGATGGACCGGAATGGAATCATTGACTGCACCCTGCCGCGCTTGCTGAAGTAAAGTCGCGGGGATACGGGGGTTGAATCCCAATCGTTTCTCATGTACTCTGGCCATACTACCCAGCAACCATTAGCCATAAATCGCCGTATCTGGTTCTCTCCCTTTACAGAAATATTCCTCCGGTGCGTCATTCAAAGAATATAAGGAAACGCTATGGAATAAGGAAGCGAAAAAAATCCCACGCGGTCTCCGCGAGGAAGTCTCCAGTTCACTCGTTTCGTCCGATTAGGTTTCTGGGCACGGATTGAATATGATTTAAATATACAAGAAGTAGTGGGACCCTTTGGGTTCTGATTGAGACATTTTATAAAGCCAAGACCTTCTCCGAGATGACTATCGCTTTCAGTTTTTAGGGGCCATACTTGCTTCGTTGGCGAATGTGAGGAATAGGTGATGTTGAGATGGGCTCGCTGTAAGATATAAAGAGCTAGTTTCGTATTCGATATCCGACCGAGGACAATATAGATCCAAAGTTTACTCAGCTTTAAGTTTACAGTAGTTTAAGCAGCTACATATGCTTCTTGACTATATCCATTTTGATTCATAAACGGAATTATATGTGGCAAACCCAAACTCAAGCAAGAAAATTTCAAACCTAATGAAACCTAAATAGAAAACCTAAAGAAATGATAAAAGGATGAAGACAATCGCTAAGAAGTCCTACAAATAGTTATAGATAATAAATGTATGAGAATCTTATGGATGATAAAGAACCATCCTGGTGGATTCAAAGTATTCTAGTCTCGTACGTACCATAAGCAGCTGGAGATTGAACGAATTGAAAATTTCCCGGGGCACCAAAAAAATCAAGTAAATAGGCTTAATTAAAAAGAGTGTTTTGGGTATGTAACTCTTTTCTAGGATGTATTTTCTGTTTGCTTCAGACTTCAGCAGTAGAAGGACCATATATTTATGTTTAAATGAGAACTATAAGGCAAATTTCACCCCATTTACCTTTTCGACACCAGTGTGAAAATGAAGCTATCAATAAAGGATTCCGTCATTATATTCAACATCGAAACAAAAAACTGAAAACGGATGAAAACGGTTGCCATTACCATTAAATAAAAGGAAGCCAACTCTGAAGGGTGCTGAGGAAAATATACGATGGAATTATTTTTCCTCAGGTTCTCGATGGCGTAATATGGATGCAATATTCAAGAGTTGATTACCAGTGAAATTTTCAGTAATTTTACTGCATGCTGCAGGGCTGTCATACAGTGGAATGGAAATTTGCATCTTACAATGGAATTTTGCAACCTAGGAAAGTCAAATATAGATAGTTTATGAATTATAAGTTTAAAAAAACAATGGTAGTAGTATTTTTGCTTAACGTGCTTCGACGGCTAAGGTCATTTCGCACATACTGTCTGCTACGTGCAGACAGGGGCAACAGCACTCGGACGAATAGGAGGAACACCCCTCCAAACTCGAGCCGAGCCCAACGATGCTTAACTTCGGTGACTGATCGGGAACCGGTGTTTCCATCGTGGCAGGCCGTTGCCCCCAAAAAAAATGTAAAATCAATGATTTTCGTTTCAGGAGATAAATAAAACTGCATGCATTTCCACACTGACACGTCAGGGTCTCTCAAATGGAATGAATAAACAGAAAAATAATATATATCTCACCAAACGATGGTATTCATGCAGAAAATGATATGTAGGGTGATAATTTCATTGTAAACCTTTTGACAGAAACGAAATATTTTAAAAGAAGAAAGGTGGGGCGGAGAGAAGTGGTGGTAAATGGTGAGAGGAAGAGAAATCGTTATCACCAGCAGTCATAAATCGGAAGATTGGTTTGCTTCAGCTCTCCAGTTTACTCTCTTCTCCGCCTACCAACTCATTCCTACGTGATTCTATTCTTTGACGTCCTTCATAACTTGTCTGGTTTATTCCATTTCTGGTCTTCATCTGTATGTTTTAAATTAATTATTCATTGCATTATTGTTTTCAATAGGCTGTTATGTCACAATATTTGCCCAATAAGTTTCTCCTTTTCATCACAGATTTCTTTATAGGTACTTCATTGCACAGCAAATCCTCGTAGGACTTCTTCGTTGGTACGTCACTCCGTCCATTAGATCTTTACCATTCCTTGCTTTCCTTTACCAAAGAACCATTTCTCCATTTATTCCGATCCCTTTTGCTCTGGAGCTGTTACTGTCCAGGCATCACTGCCATATTAGAGCAAGCTCCAAATTTAATTTGAAATTAAGTTATTCCTTACTTTGAGGCTTGTGTTACTGTCAGCAGACTCCTATTCCAATATAATGCCTTTTCAGCTTTGAATATATTCTGCTCAAAATTTATTTGTTGCTTCTTCCATCCTGGATCTAGTTATACTGCTACCAAGCTAGCAAAAAGTTTTCACTTGTGAAATATATTAATCACCTATTTCCTATTTTCATTGACGAGGAGATTTAATTACCTTCATTCCGTTACGAAGTAACATTTTGATTGGACGTAATTGAAAGTAACTCATTAGAGGCCTAAATTTAGCTTAATATTTTCCTAGAGAGATACTTCCTTTCACTTCTTTACATAAGTTACTCATCCATAATTCTCTTACATTTCTGGCTTTACAACTGACCGTATTATTTATTAATTTATCACCTGATGACCTTGTTCTATTTCCAATTTTTGTATTTGGTTTATATTTACCTCATTAATTAGTATTACCAGTGGCTTAGAACTATGTTAAGGTTTTTAATTCAGCCACAGAGGTAATATTTTTTATGGGATGAAGTAATAATTGGAACTTTTTGGCTATCGTTAAAAGGCTTGGTTCAGGACCACCATTACGAAGATAACAAACCGACCCGCTCAGCACCTATGACGTATTAATTTAACGATCAGCGCGTTTTAAATTCATTTACGATTTAGGTAATTCCGTTTGAATCACAAGTTTTAATGCAGCAAAACAGGATTTCAAATGTAATTAAATGATTTGGCAAAGTGACAGAAAAAGAAATTTGGACGCATTCCTGACCAATTTAAATGCAACGTATTATCAATATATAGCACCTCGTCTATATATGAATATACTAATTGGCAGCTTGAGTAAAATTTACCACAAACGATATTTATTCCCCCAGTGGCGATCGTGATGCGTCACGCCTATATTTCATGTCCAATAGAAAATATTACAGAACAGGTTCTAATCAAATATGTGAAACATTTTTGTAATACAGGTATGAGTAAATACTATGAAACAAACAAATATTCGGGTAAACGACAACATACAACCGTTGGGTCGTCCATCTTAAGCCTACTTTAGCAGGTAGTCAAAGGTTTTAAACCTTCGTTCACGCTTCCTCCGATAATGTTTAACCTCTACAGGTGTCCTTTACCCTTGGCGTGAAAATAAATATCGACCTGAGTAATATATTATGTAACATATAATGATATTTATTCAATGTTCATGGTATTCACGCTTTTGGTTCTGAAATTAATTATTCAGTATTAGGCAACTGTTTCGCCGTGCTATGCTGCCGGCTTTGTTGGGCTTTTAAGAAAAGCCGTCGGGCTTCGTTGTTCTTAGAAGCCCGACGAAGCCGGCAGCATAGCATGGCGAAACTGTTGCATAATATTAAATAATTTAATCGCAGAACCAAAAGTCTGAATACCATAAACAATGAGCTGCGAAAATCTACAAACAAAGTATATTTATTCAATGTATTACCAATTCCGAATTCTTGCACCAACCGCCGAATTCTTGAATCAGTCGAATTCTTGCACCAACTACCCATTTTACTCACTTAAATTCGTTAAAAAAAGTTACCATCCCAAAAGGCAAATACTTCGGAATTTTAAATTTGGATAATTTGAAAAACATAAAATAAAACTTGACAATTCAATAACCTAGAAAATGACGTTTTCAACTTTTTCCGTCCACTCTTGGCTGTGAGGTAATTTAACGTCTTCACACTAAGGCAATTCCGAGGCAAGAGCAATAGAACAAGAGAAGACAGAATACCAGTCCGTGCACAGGAGAAGGGACAGAAGACAATTTCGGTAAATATGAACCTTTCCACGACCTGGTAAATCGTGGATATACCCTTTCATTATCATCATCGTACGCAATTCTCTTTGATCATTCACCTCGAGCGGGAAAGCGATAGACTGCAACCTGTCATTGTGGAAAGAGCTCCAAAGTTGTCAAACTGGTCGGAACAAAGCAGATCAAATTGCGGCAGCAATGATAGAAGGGATGAAAAATGATATAAAACTCACAAATGTTACGACCGTGCAGATTGGGACGGGACAAAAGACGTAATTGCTATCGTTGAAGAAAAAGACCTAATCATGTATAGCTTGTTCTGGACGGTTACGAGTCACCGTCTTTCCTCAATGGAGTTGAACCTCAAGCTGTCATTCTGGGAAAGGAGTTAACCCGGCAGTGGCTAGTTATCCAGTGATACCAAACGATATTGCGGCATGAAAGATAAGGAATTGAGTGATGGATCGTCGGCTACGAGGACCGGCACTTGCACTAAAAATGTTTCACGGCCGTTTTTAATTTCCGGGCTCTCGGGTCCTTTTCATTTGTTCTTGACTTGCTTATTATTACTAGAAATATCTATAAATTACTCTCATGCGGATAATGTTAATAATTATTAGGGCGTAATTAATCATACAATTTTTTTCCTAGAGTGTAGCTTTATTTTCCTACTTCAATGAATACCCAAGATTTATTGCAGTCAAGCAGAAAAATTGATATGCTATTGCAGTAGCATATCAATTTTGATTTTAGTTCATACTATATCTGTTGACACAGTATCACGTAATTAATTTGACTACCAACACGGATTTAGCCTGACAACAGGATATTTGCCATACAAAGGTAAACATCGCCACGGTGAAACACCCAAGTGGGCGAATTACGTGCTTCACCCCTACAGTATAAGCCTTCGATTGTCCGAGTCCGCTGGATCTGGTTTGTATCCTAGTAGAGGTGAAAAGTTTTCTGCGGAATTCTGATTCCTATTTGAGTGCCATGTGTGCTTTGTGTGCCATGTGCCATCAGTGCAGTGCTCCGCCCCTCGGAAGGAGCGTATTTGGTATCATTCGTTAGGAGTGTGCTGGTGCAGACGCCTAATGTACCTTCAATATTCCTAATAAAAATAAAGAGAACTTAGTAATTTACCACACTTTTTTATAGATCACTCAACCGGTTTCAACGTACTGATGACGTCATTTTCAAGAGCTGAGTACCATTCTGAGTAACTCTTCTACCATTGATCTAATTCAATATTCCATTAGTCTCTATGCAAGCCTACATTTAACAGCCAATCCAAGTACCTTTGATGGCCCAGATGAATTATTTTGCAGATTGCCTCTCCAAATAGCCCAATAACTAACGAACTATTTCACGCTTTCCCAATTAAATATGCTGGTGAATCCTACTCAAGCTCCCCGGGTGAACATCACCATTGCAGTCAATATTTCGTCATAGCACGTTCCTATCCTCATCATGTCAGTAATGTTGATAGGAAATCCTCCCTTCGAAGCGTTGGCCAGAATGAAGATCCTCACTTCGCTGGGGGCCCAAGAAGGGTACACCAACCAAACAACTATTTCTGTTGTTGGCAATCGTCGAAAAAAGCAGAGATTTGTGTATTAATGTTATACTATCGGGTATCATTGGTGACTGTTGCGTCAATGGTGCTGAGCTCAGTTCCCCAGTATACTTCCCCGCTAACCCGTTCGTCTAAGAATATCATCGAAGGAGTAAAAAAGGTGATTAATATGCTGTGGGAAGGGCTTTACTTGTCACGTAGGGAGGAATATGCGGTGCGTGTATTCATTCGTAAGGGATGAAGCGGTGCTGTCCAGTAGGTTAGTGGTCATTGAGAGAGAGAGATAGAGGGAGTGAAGAGTGAGAGATAAAGGAAGGATATGGGTCAGAGCCACTCAGGGGCAGCAGGAGGCCCTTGGGATCTTGTGATGAGGCTCGACCAAGCGAGCACCGGGTCTCCGAGCACGGCTTTCCAACTCCTCCCTTTCCTTATTTCCCACTTTCAAAGAACTCTTTCAAAGAACTCCTCTGTCCTCCTTTCACCCCACCATTCCGGATCACCACGCGTAAAAAGTTAAATAATAAACAACAAAATAAAAAAACCGTCGATCGTTCTCCTCCGCGATCCTAAGCTGTAAAAAAGTCTTTACTAAGCTAATAATAAAAACAAAAACGTTTACCTGTTCTGTGCCGTTTACTGCTACCTCTGTGTACCGTGTCTTTCACCGTTTGTATGTTGACACCCAAAATTTGCGTTTATTCTCCACAAAAGCTTTTCTTTGAAGTTTTTCTTTCCACCCTTTTCAGATCCAAACGGTCGACTGATTCCGTGTTCGGGTATTTTTTCATTAACTTTCCACTTCAAGGAATCCCATTCAGGACCCAAATTGCCCTGGGCCCTTTGGATGCGCATGAATATGCGCATGCGTTTGTTAGTTAGAGCATGGATTCCCTTATCTTTGTCAGCTCAAAGCAGACTAGTCACTCCTCCCCATACAAATTCGGTCGGTGCTTCGCAGGTCGCGGCGAATGACCCTTGTATACATTTGGAAGTGGAGCGACCTCAGGCAATTTCGCACCATTTCATGATCGTAACTGGAGAAAGGTTTAAAATAAGGCCTCTACAGGCTACAAACGTTCGCAAGGTAACATTTTTTTAAAGTGCTTGCTGGTCGAGTGGTTGCTATCAAATCACCGCACACTCCCTAACATAAGCATTCTGACCTGAGTAACTCGTGTCGCCAAGAGCAATTTGATCGTCCAACACTCTATTCCTGCATCACTCCTGGAGATGAAGCAATTTGGGTAAACTCCACTGTATCATGGATACACGACATGGGACCAAAGGCAAGTGTAAAGAGATTCGGTTGTCCGGTGGGATATATCAAGGATGTGAAATCGATGATATATTTTTATATTTCAATTTGTTAGGAGGACAAAGGAAACAATGTCTGTTCTTGAAATGAAAACTTAAGCTTGAATTCAAAATTATATCCGGTTGTGCTAGCATAGCATGGATGCGGATGAGGAATATGAAGTGGGTGGAGGAGTGATTCAGTCGTTTTTATTTAAAATACAGGCTGTTGACAGCTGATTTTACTGTAATTACTTCTGACAAAGCTGAAATTATTAACTCATAACAAATAATTAATTATGCATAGAAATTATTTTATAGGAAAAAGGGGATTTATCATGAATTTCAATACCAATAATCACTGGACATTTAATCCTAAAATTGACAAAACACCAGCACTTAATTCTGCCGTGTCTCCTGCTCAACCATTAACAGACAAAATTCAGATGAGTTTAACATAGAAAGCCCAAGTAAAAATATTTCATTAAGTCAGATTTGTTTCCAAACATGATCTCATCCGTGGACAGATATTTTTCTCATGATTTCGATCGGTCGGATACTCAAAAAAAGGCAATATTGTCTCAGAACGTTGACGGAAGGGGAGGGAAAAGATTGGTTACGTGCCGCCTTAGAAGAGTACAAAAGAAATTTCACATTGAACATATACAGCTCTGGCTAAAATTAGCAGTATTTTCAACCCAACCTATGCGAAAATTTTACACTTCTTTTTAAGGCCTGTACACACGAGACTTTACACTATAAGACCAATGGCTGATATTCCTGCGTCAGATCGGTTAGGCTTCGGTGGTGATATCCAAGTACTACCAATCACGGTGACATGATAATACATGGTGACATAATAGACATGGATACATGATGGTGGTATGTTGGCGACAAACATCACCTCTGTTTACAACCTTTCACCTTTGGCGTTAACATAGTTGAAATTTTGTCCGTTTAAAAAATAATCTTGGTGATCGACTTCCTCTGAACACTTTTGCAGCTCTTTATAGGTTATCTATATATCCCTGCACATCTGCTTGATCTATTTACATGTCTCGTATTAATTTATTTCTTCTTCGTTAGTCTTTTCTGCTTCACCAGAGCAACACTGGTATCGATTTAGCGATTGTCACCCCGGGGAAGCACGCGCTTAAGTTTAGATGCAGTCCACTATACATTATACATTGCGGTGTAGTTAAACGATACTTTGGGAAGGGCTGGTTAGCCAAGGTTAGATGATCTAACATTACTAGGACTCACCCTCCCAAAACTACAGAAGAGCCGATGGAGGCTACGGAGTTAAAATAAATTAGCAGGTCGAATAATTTATAAGTCCTCGGTGGAATCTGCTTGCGAGCCGGGAGCTCTCTCCATGTAATTACCGTGAAGAGTGATGCTTAGAGTGTTCACTTCCAACGACTAGCCCTAAATGCATACGCCTTTCTAAATAACTCGAAACCTTGGGCTAATTAACTTAGCTTTTCAATGTCAAAAAATCTCTTTCTTCACCTGTAGGAGGACTTTCCTGAACTTGTTGGCTAACCCACCAAACACTATTATGCTTAAATCATTGGCTATACCCGAGTATCACAAATTACATGTTGTGATATTGGCGTAAATACTATATATTATTGGTGATCGACCAGTTAATGTGGACTTATGTGGAAAGATTAAATGGACAAAGTCATTTCTACTGATCTTAAAATTATCCCATTTGGGACCTATTCTCATGCCTTTTACACTCTTTTTTCGCCTATGTCACCTTAATACATATCTGGCCACTTCCGTTTGAACAATATTAACGTTTATATGCCCTATATAATGAGGGTCACTAGAGTTGAGTTTTATATTGTTTTGTTGGTCAGTTCCTTCGATTGCATGCATCCGTTCTGGTTTTGCATGAACCAGTGAAGAATTTAAAACACCTTACCGATTACATAATTATTGTACAATCCCGACCTTGAACTTTTGTTGGGATATGCACCAAGATAGTTACAGTTGTCACTGTTGGGATAGGAGCACCACTAATTCTATAATTCCTCGCCACACATTTTCTTCCATCGAAAAAATGTACAATATTTGCATTTTGTTATATTAATTACCAAAACGTTTGATTTCACACATTTGATACTTCATCAATATATCATCTGGCATTACATTACAAAAATACAGGATTTAATTTGCCTACATAGGCATTAGCCAGTCGCAGGCGAATAGTCTTATTTTGAAGTTGCAAGGTCCAAGGTATATCATTCATATAGCATAGAAATAACAGAGGACCTAATACACTGCATGTTCAATCATATTATACGTGGGGATTTTTGCATTAATATTTTTCCATCACATCCAAATCATTTTTTGGTAAGCTCAAATACCGAAAACAGAAATTCAACATCTTATTCAAAGACAAGATCAGGAAGTAAAACTTTCAAGGAAAATACTGGACATCAGAAAATACAAAAAATAGTCAGTACCAACTAAATCCCTGACTTAAGGTTACCCGCTATATTCCAATGCCGAAGAATGATTACTTTGTACGTAATTAACTTGTAAACTATGTCTTCTCTTTACTAACTTCCAAGTTTTAATGATCTGTTACTCAAATTTCAGCAGTGCCCTGATTTAAGAAAATTTCCGAAAAGAGTACCAACTTTGCCAATAATTAACAAAGCGTGCTATATGCCTGAATGCTCACAGGAAGAGTAATATATGATATTCACCGCATCTTGCCTATTGAAGTAGTTTACTAAAGAAGACGCAGACAGGTCGAACATCCCGACGTTTCTGAACGCATATATGAAGCAATATAAAGTGGTTTCCGAGAGCAATGGTCCGATAGATGTTTGAATGGGTGCACTATTTCATCATTAGTTCAATTTTGCACTCAATATGTTCTATTTGTCACACATAATATGAAATGCATGCTGACATTTTTATGAGGCAACGCGATACCATATTATCATATTCAATAACCTGAAAATATTTAGGACGGGAATTTTGTGAACACCAGTCACATAAAAGTCATAAATTAGTTTTTCTACTAAGGTAACACATTGAAAATATTCAAAAATATCCCCATTTTGTTCTCCTCTACTGCAATGACGAGCATGGGAAGCGAAGCAGGCGCAATGGCAGCGCTTTGGGAAAATATATGTTCCAAGTGTAACATGAACTTTGAAAGGGATGAACTTTGGAAAGCAACGAAACGTTTTACTGTAGAATATGTACCTACGTGAAAACAATTTTTACTAAATTTTTCATTTGATCGTCGCATATACTTAACATTGTTTTGTTGCCAACTACTGGATTTGATATTGACACTCATAATTTATTTACCAATCAAATCAAGGTTTTACGGTCGCTAATACAATTAAAAACAGCGATTCGAATAGAAATATTTCTGCCTGATAGACAAACAAAAAAGTATGTATGATAATGACAAGCTTCCGAAACTGAAATATTTTTTAGCTTCTTTTCCTTAACCAGATTGCTATTTACAACATTTAGAACTTATAAAATATTTAGAACTTACATTTGGATACATTTAAATATATGTATCATGTAAATTTTGCGCTGTAATAAGGGGTGATTGACAAATAATAATTTACCATGATTAACTCAACCATGCATAGTTTCTACAGGTCTGCAGTTAATATACCGACCATGAAAAAATAACTAAATTTCTAATATACTGATGGGGGATAAGGTATGTACCACGTCGCAAGCTGGTAAATCTATGGATAGTGATCCAAATATTGAATTCTACTCGCGGAAAGAGTGTTCGTGTCTCACAAAGATAAAACAAGAAATATTTGGAATACAAAAGCAACTAAAAATGCGCAGAGAAAAACTTTTGCTGCAATAGCTAATCCATTGATTATTACGTCATATAAATATACTTAACATGTATATATTTGACTCCAAAAATTTTCTCTTAGATCCTTTCAAACGCTTGATATCCACTGCCTTCTGCATAAGCTATTAAATTAAATAAATGGTGATTTCGTATCAAAAATATTCTCAGTTAATGTCAATACCACGATGAAAATGTTATTGGAGCAAAAAACAAGCATCTGATATCTCCAGCGGCAATTATGAAATAAAGATATTATCTTAATATTCATTTTCACCGAATTCATGGTATTCTTCGGGAGGATAAATGAATAGTAGAATTATTTTAATTAAATCGCTAGAAATTTTGCCACACCCCTATCGTCCATCCATCGTCTGTTATAAAGGATGAGAGGGTATGATATATTCAGCAGCAGCGAAAGAGGATAGTAATTTAAGCCAACGTGCACGTCCCCGTCATCACTTCAACAATGAAATACATTTTCGTGACGTAATGATTTAACAAATTTGAATGCGCTGGATATGACAGACGTTATTTTTGAACCTCAAAATGAAAAATATGCACAGAGGTGGAATTGAAGTTCATTCTAAGTTCCCCATTACTTTCCGCCCTTGTGAGCATCAAGAAGTTCTTTCGACGAGTGACGACGAATGAGTCCCGGCTGCTTCCGCTACAGCAGCGGCGCAAGTTCTGGGTTTAAGTGAGGAAAATAAAAACCCCATAGTCGAGTGGTGTTAATGGAGAGGGAAGGCAAGAAGCGGGGCCGGGAGATATTAGGATGGCGGCGGAGAGAGTTGTCTCTTCCCCATTTACCCTCCCGTCGAGTTCGCGTCTTTTAAATTACAAAGACACGGTTGTACCGAGTTACACTGAATTTTGGCGATGTCTCAATTGTAACCATGCGGAATAACGTCATGATGGGTTTGTAATTTCAGAGCACGGCGACTCTTAAAACATCTACCACACGCAGTCAAAAGATTAATTTATAACGCGTAAGAAGATAAATCTCCACCAAAAATGAATATTGCATCAAAACGACTCAGCTATTTCTAACTGTATAAATTATAGTGACAAGATTTTTTTCATCTTGAGGTAACTTTAAATGCTTCACTTCACAAAAATTAATTTCGATGCATTGTATATGTGAAAGGAATCAAAAACATCCAACTCAATCACCATAGGTTACTTAAAAAGGGAATCGATCGTTTTCCTTCGTGTTTTTTAGTGATCGAATTCTTTTGGCAATGTCCCTCATGTCCTCCGTAATCCCGTTGACGTAGTAGAATAGTCACGGCGAAGGAATTGTCGCGCTTGACAAAAAAGGATAACAAAGGGAACGGGTGGGTGGTTGTGATGACTCTTCCACAATTTTAAAGCTGCACACTTTACTGTGTATTGTAATATTACTCGGTATGCATTTTTATTTTTCTTCGGCACAGACCGGATAATAAGGTTTAATTTGCTTTTGTAGCGGGAAACACTGTGTTGGCTATCCTCTCATTAAGAAATAACCAATATTTGACTTTCTGACGTGTACTGCTTAAAAATTTATTTGCCGCACATATCGGCGAGCACCCATTTTTCGAGGAAGGCACAGCTTGTGGAACATGAAGTTCTGTAATCATTTATTATTCAAAGATTGAAAAATACTTCCGAAAATTTCAGAAGAATTAGTGAATGTCAACTATCTCCGCATGGGCCAAGATACAAAAAAGACCTAAAAACAATTTCTGAGCTCTAATGAGTTTCCCTCTACCAAAATGATTTAATTAAAAAGTTCTTTACGCATCGTGGAAGCTAACTTTTAAAGAATAGCCTTTTATAAAATATGTATAAAGGTTAAAATAGATCTTTTAATTGATTGTTAAGCATTTAGTAAAGTTTAGTTACCGAACAACTAAAGGATGCGAAATACATGGGAAGCAATCTAAAGTTTGGTCATAAAATAAAAAATGAACATCATCATTTCACTTCCAACGATGCATGAGGTATTCCAGCAATTTTAGACTTTTCAAAGGAGTCGAATTCAATTTTTTGGCCTCGATGCCAATGAATCAAAATAGTTCTTTTTTCATGCAAACAAAATTGGAGTTACTCCATCAATAGGAATGCCAATTTACATTTTTATTTGCTATAATTTTTACATTCTATGATTTCATCATCAATGATTTAAACCCAAATTCATTGCCATTCTTTTTCACCAAGCTATTATGAAGCAATTAATTCTGAAACTTCGTCAGTTTTTGTAAAAATACCACTATAATTTAAAATTTTAGGAAAATAAAATACATTTAGAGGAAAGTATTTCCCTTGGGAAATATTAAAATTATTTTCCGAGTGCGTTTGGTGGTGACGGCTGATTAAGTTATCGAAGAGTTGATAATTTAAAAAAATTCATATCTTATCATGAGCTGAAAATGTGGAAGTAAATATTTTATGTGACGTGGATTTTTTTCATTTCATTACCATTCTTCTTTTCAAATTCTAAGCATAAAGAGAGAGCGACAGTGGAATATATAACATTTAAGTGTGTATATAATAATGGCATTTTTCAGAAAACATAAAAATGTAGTGTTTTTAAATACTATGATCGCATAATTAGACAGCTTAAATAGGATCACTACGCTGGGTTTTGGATAACTACAGCATTAGATTTGTAGGATTGATTGTTTTCCATGTTGTTTGATAATTTAGGCCTTTTCTGAAGACCTATTCATAATTGAAGAACAAGAATAACGGTAAGTAGGTACACGATAACCCTAATATGGCTGGTGTCAGATTAAAGTAACGGTCTCTATTATTGTCCAGAAAAGGGGAATTATGCTTGTAATTAATAAATTAACTACAGAGAACTTACAGCATGCACCAGGGGATGGATTTTGTCTCATGAAGTTCTGAGACGAGTACCGGACAGGTTGAAAAATAACGGTCAGGAGCAAAAATGTGATGAAATTGAGAAGGCACTTGAAAACCTTAAAAGTAAAATCAAGTGACATAAAATAAAAAAGGGGTTGACGGGTCCAAAATAATGGCAAAGCATGTGCTTGAAATCGGCACTGGGAAGTCGAGCAAATATAGGACAACTGATAGGGCGAGAATGTATGGATTTAATCTGATGTTAAAAGATCGATCTGATCCAGAAAAAGTGTATTCCATTCCAAAGATGGATTCCTGTGAGAGATATTGAAGATGAGAGTAGAGAAAAAGAGTCTTGAAAGGAATACTTGAGAGGAAATCTATTGACTTAAGAGGAGCATTTCAAAGGGTGGGAAATTTTGTATCGTTCCAGAAGTAGCTTTTTTTATTTGATGATTTCTCTCGTTAAGTTTTGAGGACAGTGGGTCTATTCTTTAAACGATATGATAATTATTGCAAGCTTAAACGCTAACTTTCCTCCTGATTTTGTCAATTTCGCAATTGCTAGTCGACACATTAGGTCCGCATGCCATAGTTAACCTTAAATATTTTAATAAAATTATACGGATAATTGTTATTTTCACGTGCGATAGTTACAATGGAACATCAATTAGCTATCCCGCAATCATAGAATAGACAGTTTATCGTGCATTCTGCATTAGCAGTTAAAAAATTATCCCACAACCCTTTTTACCACACCGTTTTCTAATATAAATATACTTCCCAGGACTGATTATGTAATCACAGGAAATCAGTTACTGTGAAATGTGTGTCGCAAAGAAATTTTAGCCTATTACAAAATCAATTTATTTTGTGGCAACATGCCATTGACACTACGACAAAAATACACATTTTTACCTATTTTAACATTACGCCATTTCGAAAATGATCACCTTCAACGTAGGCAAGCTCTTTTTATTATTAGCGTCAATGAATTTTCAACCGTACAGTACCAATTCAGCTACGAATCCTAAGAAAAAGGCTTTCATGGATTCCTCACAAAACATACAGATGCACCCAACCATTGAAACGACATAATATAATTGAAATGACAAGTGGATAAAGTGCTCCACTTTGGACACCTTGGGAATATTAAGAAAAATACATTTTAATTAATTTCCTTTTTATTTTTAGTTGGTCAATATTCATTCTCCCAGGAAGACGGTGAAATAAAGTGAATTTTTGTAATTATATCAATAAACTTCGTTGCAGTTGTAGTGCGTGTATTTGCATTAAAAACCGGGGTACAAAGGTGTACTAGGTGAAAAGTGGTGAAAAATGTATAAAACAGAGGTGAATTTGGGTAAAAATTGTAAAAAACTACATAAGGGGTAATACCTAAAATGAATAACAAAGCGGTAATAATAGTAGCGGTAGATGACTGTTGCCGTTGAAAGATTTACTTTACGCAACACTTCTGAATGGCAGTGAGTGTGTGGTCCTGACACACTGCTGATACGATACACGGCATTCTACTAACTTTTTGCCTCCAAAACTATTTGATTGAAAATGAGTTCCCTTCCTATTCCTTCTTTGCTTCAAGATGAGATAGATGACAAGCTACTTCGCACCTTATTAATCTTCTAGAAAAGCGTCATAGGATGACGTCCGGACATGATTGAATGAGAAATTTAACTTGAGTACCTTACTTATACCCAGGAAAAATTCGATTAGATTTTAAAGACTCAGCGTGTTTAACTTGAATGTACGCGTTGTCTTGAGGAAACCAGGTCCCTTACTGAAGCTAATGAGAGCTGAATTACTTCCGATAAATGTGTCTAGGATGAGGTTGCTTAAAGTCTCAAGACAATGTTGAGAGGAAATATTTATTTCCCCAGCGTTTTTCACCGTTCAATAAACAGTGCATTACATTTTTCCTCCTAGGAAAATAAATATCAAAATCAAGCATTAATTCAATTGCCTCAATTAGCGATGAGAATTGAACTGATATGGAATTGTGCAATTGATGTGACGAAGATGGGACTACTTTCATGATATAGAAAATCCTAAAAATGGAAAAATAAATAAATAAGGCCGTAATCCAATCCAATAATATATTGAGGCCTTGGGGAATCCTTTTACCATTAGTACTAAAACGACTGTGGATACGATTTTCACATTTTAGAAAACCTTAATTTGAAAAAGAGCTGACCATAAACTTAGTAAATACATTTCAGCAGATCACTGAAGGCATTTTGAACACTGAATTGAACAATTTGCCCTAAAAACAGGATAGATTTTTATACTCACTTTCGATAAATTTATTTATGTATGTAGTGTACTGCTACTTGACTTGATCAAAAAAAGTTATTGAAACCTATGATGGGTATTTTGTTTCACTCAAACGCTGTTGGGCGGAAAAGCTCTAAAACCAAATTGACGGCTTATTTTGAGGCTAAAAATTTCTCAATCATGTGAAAAAAGTAATATATTTCAACCACTGGGATAATAATAAGCTCTACAGAGACATAATATTATTTCTGAAAGAATTTTCTTGGATTAAATTGACCATTCTGAAATTCCTTTCAATAAATTGAAGCCATAAAATTATTGTTGTAATATGCTAATGGTGACTACAGGCCGTTGATTTAAAATAGTTCTGTAGAATATATTTAACAAGTTTATAACTTTTTAAATATAATACATTTCAAATATAATATGTACTGCATTTTACATTCTGTAAAATTCAGGCATTTAGTGCACAGGAGTGCTAGTTGAAAAACAATTAAAGGAATAAGTCATAATTAAAAGTCAATTTTCCTAAATATGCTTCATATTGGTCACATTAAAAGTATCTAATGAGATTGCTATTCGTATGGATTTTTTGGGGCTTTATGAGTTCATGACTTGGAATTATTTGCAAAATTCATTCGTGCAACTTAGCATATTTTTCAAACAATCTAAATTTTAACTACTAATACGAATTAAAATTTTGTCGAATAGGCTTTCATGAAAATAACAATTAAAGGTCAATAAACATAGGTGAATTTTTTGTTGCTCTCCTATTCAAAACAGCTGGAGGGAGCGACGAGGCATGATCGCTTTTATTTCTTTACAGTGAAAATTACGACCATCATGCCTAACAGGGTGAATCTTTGCTTACGGATATGATTAAAAATTTTGAACATTCATAGTTAGCTATCATTTATTTGTAAAAATAATAGATATTCCTTTTTTTAACAATGGAAATATATTGCATTCAGATTCCTACAGAGAACATCTGTTAAGCTGTTAAGGGCAACTGTTTGCCGAAAATAAACATTGTGTGAATATTAACAAAGTATTTTTGTGTCAATTTTATCTGTCACCTATCCCACAAGTAGTCGACTGATACATAAAAAAAATAAACGGTTTTGAAAAATATTTCTTCTCATAATTCGTGGGCATATTCGTTTATCATATAAACTCTCTCAGCAAAAATATAGGTATGTTTAATCAGTTGAAATTAGCAACAAAAAAAACAAAAACCTTATTTATATGATTAAAATAAATATTTGATTTCGTATTTTTGCCATGGCGTAAGGAATTTAAAAAAAAACTAAAGCTTTCGTAACACCTATATTTTCCAATTTTGACGAAAAATTATTCACAGTTATCCGAGGAGAAACCCTATTTGAAAAAACAAGAGATTTATTGAAAGTTTTTAGAGGTAAAGGTAGGTACTTTAAATCATAACATCCAACAACATTAAGGAAAAACGTTTGTGAAAAGAAGAAACCTAACGAGGCGCAACAGCAAACGCTCCTTTAGCACCAAACTTAAAACTTATAACATGTAATAGCGGGTTTCAGTTACACGATTTACGAAAACCGATAGCAGAATCTCACCAAAGATTGATCACATTTTAATGTAAACGGAAATGAAAAGCATTGGGCGTCATGTCCTAGCATTTTCTGCTTTTGATAGACATAACGCTATCATCGAAAATCACTTAAACATGCGTCGTAGGTAACAGTGCGTGTGTTGATACATTTCTCAAAGGGCAATCCACTTGAAAACCCCAGGTCATCTTTTCCAACACCATTCACTATTTATGGACAAACAAGTACAACTAAGTAAAAAGTTTTAGCATATAAATAAACATGCACCTACAATAGCCCTACGCACAACGCTCAAAAATGAAAATAACATCTTATTGATAAATTAAATACGTGTATATTGTGAGTCAATTGCTATTTATAAGAGCAAATAAGGTTGTAACTTTTCAGGAAGACAAAATAGGTCTCAAGTCCTTGCATATACCCCTATATACTTACATGCGAGCTGTTGCAAGAGAGTGGGGCAGGAGATGTTAATACACTGGCCAGAAAGAATGTAGGTAATAAGGAAAAATAAATAAATGAGAGAAAGGACTGAATTTGAAATATACTTCGACTAAGTGCCTTGGTGTCTCGCTTTGTTTTACCTAAACCATTCAATGGTACGTTGAAAGACGGAATTTTTGTAATGTTCTCTTATTACAGTTCATCACTCTTATTACAAAGACATACCAGTTTTATAGTTATGCGTCACTTACCACTGGCATACACGTCTAAGGAACCAAATCGCGTCCACCCTTGACGTAGTTGAATAGTAACCTGAGTCCATGAGAGAATGATAAGAAAAATATTATCCTTCTCAGAGGATAAATAAATTTAATCAGTTCTCGAAAAGGGTGAAACTCTGAACAGTAAAAATATTCACCATGTGACACCCTCAAAAATGAACGCTTAATAAAACTGTAACCGGCAAGGGAAATAGTTTCACTCCTTCCTGTTTTATTGAGCAGATTTTTACCATCTCTCCCTACCCGCATTCCTCCACACCCCCTGACACACAAACAAATATGCACTCACGGCCTTCCTTACCGCACAGAGCTGCCGCTACTTCCCTCATCATGCTCCCCGGAACAAGATTACTCTCTCCCGCGAGCGTAATCTCACTATGCGCTTTCGGAATTATGAATGGTCTCTTTGGAGATCGGAACCCCTTATGTTCCCTGGGTGCGACTGAGTCTCCACGTAGGCAGTCGAGAGGTGGCTCGAGTGCCGGCCTCTCCTCTGACGCCCCGCTCCACCTGCTCCCCTCATATTCCCTCCCTCATCCCGAGCACCCACTGCCATGCACACCCTTAAGCACGAGGGATAGCGATTCGCGGCCACCGTCTATCGTTCCGTTACCACTGCGTCGCAATCTCTACATCACGTCGTCCACTCCACCGCTCGCTTCCCAACCTACTCATAGATGAACTACATGCCCTCGAAGCTATTCCTGAATCCCTTTGGTGCCCTTGTCACGCCCAGGCCTGGCGACGCGAGCACCAAATGCGTTTAGTATGGGTGTAGTCTCGTGAACAATGCCAGTGGACTCCCTCTTGCTACCAGGCTGATTATGGATGACACGGAATCTTCATGCTATGTGGCAATCCTTATGCTATTTGTGCCATTACCTACGTAGTAGATATAGAAAACAGCTGCCAAATCTCTACCCAAAAACGGTTCTTAAAAATATGGCCATGAGATTATCTGTATTTCCTCCTTAGAAAATATTTAAAAGTAACTTATTTTGTTTTTTTTAATGCGTTTGGTGTTACACTATTGACGATAGATACTTGGGTTCGTAACTGAAATAGTCCTAGTCACAAAAAAAAGAAATGAATATCAGATCTTTAACAAAATGTAGTATTTGATAGAATTCATAGCGTTTCTCACTAAGCAATTCTTTTTTAGGTGTGCAGAACTGATTTTAAGCGTACTGGTACACGTTTTATCATCAAAGAAAATCATATTGAGAGGTGACAAGGTCCATAAAATTCGACAATGGAATCCATGAACGTAAATAAAATACCATATCAATTAGCGAAGTGAGATGAGGTTTTTCAGGTTGACAATTTTCTTTTAAGAGAAATGATTTTCATTGTCATTGTACATAATCAACATTTTTCACCAAGAGAATGGAAAACACTTGTTGCTTGTATCCATGCTACGTATCAACAAGACAATTGAAGATCAGAAACATCTAAGTTATGAAAATAATATCAACACATGATAATTTCCACTAACTGAGTTACTTGGGTAATGATTATTTTCCGACACAAGGTAAAAACCTGCACCTGAATATAGGTAGATATAATTACCTCTCCTCTTTTTTACTTGATAATGAACTCTAAAATTAATACCTGATGGTGACGCTAATAAGCTGAAAAGGAGAAACTTTCCTAAACAAAAGATTAATTATTAGAATTATATAGTTTTTCTATCATTTATTCAGCATGGATTTCCACTGAAACGTAGGGAAGGCCGATTTAACTTTAGCATGAGAACATACTTAACAACGCAGTTTTTCAGGATCAAACTGAAATTTTCTAAGTCTTCAAACAAAGCGAGGAGAATAGTTTTAGGATTCCTTTCGTTGAACAAGGGATTTATTAATCCAGCATATACTGATGTCGAGGAGTGTCATAAATTTGACGCAACAAATTGGCTATCATTCCGAAATTTTCAAAAATTTCAACCAATTTTATGAGAATGCATATTTGGACGCTCGCAAGCTATCTCATAAAGAGAATACTACGTCCAGCTTAATGGTCACTCCTGAATTTCACTTTCAAATTGCTGGTGGTGGATGTGTACCTGCCAAGATAGTACATGATCAGTCATTGTAAGAAATCCCTTTTTAGCGACTGGCCATCTTACATGAAATTAATTCGGAGATGAACGAGGATTTTCCGTGTTCTTCTCATTAGGCCCGTAATGAACGCGCTTTCATTCTCAAGTTCAGTCGTCTTAATTTACATGTTAAAGTACAACCACCCAAATTTTCTATGTGAACCAGCTATCAAGGCTGGAATTATATAACTCCAAAGACTTAAAATCTTTACTGCTATGGGGTTACAGGGTACAACCGTAGTTTTCAATAGGTAGGTAAACTTAAATTATTTTCAATCGAGGAAATTACACTTTTTCCCTCCTCGCGCTCCTTAAGCATTCCTGTAAGACTATTTTCTCATAACTCAACATTTATTCGCTAGTTCTCAGATTATTTTACCCATCGTTTCCTGCATATCCACTGCTGATCTATTTTTAAATCATAATTCCACTCACACTGATTTTTTATTAAGACGTCACCGACGCTGAAGACGACTCGCTGCTACCCGGTCGTATTCCATTTTTGTGTACATAATTCCAAATATTTTAAAATTTCTTATGTTCTCTCCCTCGTAAATCTCTCCGAAGAGATCACCGATTTTTTATCTCTGTTTACACAGACCTGTCTACCTCTGAATCAAGCATCTACATGTTGTGGCATAGAAGAAAGTTCAATTTTATGACAACTGTGTTCTAGTAAATAAACGAGCAAAAATTACCCTTTTCCCTCTCGTCTCGCCATCACAGTTTGAGCCGCACTTCAAACTCATTTAAATGTTTCGTAATGAAGCAAAGGTATGGATATGCTACCTCATTTTTCAAAGGGAATATCTGGTCCTGCATAACGAAAAAATAAATAAATCACCGCCTGGATTGGGAATATACGTTTGTTTCCAGTAGATTGCAACCAGTTATTTTGAACTATCCACGTATGCCTAGCAGATTATAGAGTGAATGACAGACCGAAAGCTGTGAGTTTGGGATAGTTAAGAAAAAAATAGCGAGAGAAGTAAAAGAATTTGAGAAAATGACTTCATTCATGAATCGAGACAATGCCTTTGGAATGACTCCTGGCCATCACAGGGCAAACAATTTTAGGGAGATTGCGGGTTCACTGAGCCGGCAGCAGTTTCAGCGAGCTGCGGAAATGATGCCCATAGAAATGGACGGACCACGGGAATGAAAACAGTGATATGGAACAAAAAAGGAGTATAAAAACAATTCCGACGCCGCAACGGACTGAGATGAGGCAGTATGTATTAAAAGAAGGTGGCTTATTTGAGTGAGGGGAGACGATGAAAGAAGGAAGTCAGGGGAGATGAATTCAGGCTGGGTTTTTCAGTCGCTCTTGTGATGATGAACCTGAGCCATTCAAAAGGTTTTCCCACAATGAATTTGCATACAAGTGCTAAACATACGCACAACAATGGGACAGGAAATTCTTGTAGAGAGAGCAGGTCGGAGGATGGACGGAGGTTGGGGAACGTGATTTTGCCGACGGCAGTGGGACAGAGATTGCGAGGCTGGAAGAATATAGGGATGAAGCTAGAATGAGAAAGGGCTCGGAATTAGGCGAACCGAGACTGTGAACACAATGAGCAACTAATGTCAAATGATCCAGAGGCGGGTGTTGGTCTAGCGCTAATTCATTTCCTATAACTTTTGAACCAATAGAAAGAAGTTTCTAGTCCAGTATAAGGTGAAACATTTTCATGAAAAAAACAAGCAAACAGACACAAAGCAAATATTTCCGCATTATTACTTCGATAATAAACTAAAATATAACTAGAAATAATTTAGAACAACTATCAGTTGCATAATTCAAGGCAATACTTAAACCAAGCTTAATGAAATAAGATTTCAGTATCTATAGTCTCGTCCTATTATATTGACGATCATGGAAATGTAATCTTCAATCGATATAACATTGCCTTCGAAGACTAGTCATTGTTTTCTGTGTTTTCATACAACATTATAAAAAGCTAAAAAAATACTTAGTAAAAAACCTTAGTACCTGATCAATGCAGGTTACCTATTCCCTAACTTTTCTCGATACACTTAATTTCACGTGCGCGAGGGAACAGAAACCGTATTCCATCAAGAACTCTGCGCTTGTAACGAGATCAACCTTGTCCTTCCCATTTTTCTCAGTGGGGCTGAGGCGATGTGACGGATAGCCAAAACTTCAAAACTGCTGTTTCCCATTTTAAGTTTAAAAGGCAAAATTCAGTATGAGACAAGGGCGTGTACGTTTACATTGTGTAGGAAACGGTAGGGCGAGGAAGGTGCAACCATCGGGATGCAAGCTTTCTGTTATCTTCCCTCATTCTCACCTGAATATAAAAGAGGAACCTCAAAATCCACGATGAGTTTAGTATCAAAGGTGCATACGTATTTCTTGTAGTTAAAAAAAAAATCGATTATGAATCAGAAAAAGAATTTTTAGGCCAAGGTTATCTAACCCGCCATTGGTCGCGCTATGAGATTTTCTCTCACACCAAATTTAAACTTGTGCTCACTTTGTTATCATGTGTTAGAAAAGTTCCCTTTCCTTCTAGCTGGCTTTTTATCTCTTCCTATTGACCGACCATCTCAAATAGTATAAAGGAAGCGCCCGCAGCTGTGTAATGATATGTCTGATACCGTTGGCTACAAGGTGTGAGACTTTTCCTCATCGCGCTACCACTGACGTTAGTGTTTTTTGTATCACTCAGTTGCGTTACACTTTCGCAACATGCGGGCAAAGTTAATTAATTTCGTGGAGAGCAGAGACGTTAATGAAAATTTATGAGTCATGAGAAAGTATGTCCTCATAATGAATATTTCTTCTTGAGAATGGTAATTTGCTTCATTAATACCAATAGTATCGTCGCCAGTAAAATTAGCAATGATTACGTACTTGTATCAGTAATTATCTATATGTGGGAATCATTGTTTCAAAAGAACATTAAGAGAAATAAATTAAATCTAAATATAGTGTAATACATTGCAAATAAACGCTCTATGATAGATAATCAATGGTGCATCTGAGTGTGAGAAAAAGTCTCACACGCGACCGCTCGCATGATAAGTAGCTTAGCGACCACTTCCGGGCTAAATACAATATCATTGATAATGTTTTCGCCGTAACTATAGACCATTTTCCGTGGCTTCAAGTAAAGTTTCTCTTTTGAAACGTTGAATATTGAAAAGAAAAACGGCTGAATAGAGAAGAAGCGATTTAGAACTATGGAGTTGGAATTGGATGCTGCGGTATAAATGGACGGATTAAATCAGGGATTAGGAAGAAAACAGAATACTGGCGAAGGAGAGGACCACATGGCGCACTTTTAAGAAAGATCCTGGTGAACGGAGGGATTAGTATGTTGGTCATATGAAAGGGTAAAAGGGCTTTAGTGGCACTGAGGAGTGTGGAAGCAGCATGGAAACTTGAAGAGGGACGAGTAGCAATCAATTAAAAGATCGACTCACGTCTGATGATCACTAAACTACTTTTATGTACATTGCAGCTCAATATCATATTGGTATTAGCGTGGGAAGATGACATTAACTATATAAGGTTTATGACAGCCGTATAAATTGATGAGAATGAGATGAAAAAAATAAAATGATCAATGAAAAATACGCGTAAATGTAAATAAGCAGCCACGCTTATTGAATAACGATCTAAAATAAGGATGCAATATCTCCCCTTTGGTTGAATACTATCAAATTTTTCCCCGTTCCTTCGACGACATCCCCGGAAGTTTGTGTTCAATTCTGCTTTACCAAAAAATCGTACTAACCTAAAGATACGCATTTCTTGAATTTTATATATTTCTTATTGTGTTAAATAAGAGAAAGATGGGCATGAATTACAGTTACCATAGAATAAATGAAGGAAAAGGACGACGTGAGAGGAATAACCAGCGGTAGGAGCAAACAACCCTCGCCCAAATCAGCTCATTTACTTCTAGGACGGGTGGTGGGATGGTTTTAACTAAATCAAAATCACGCCACGCACTTGGGTCTTAATGCCTGAAAACTGAACAAATTTCGTCTGAATATATAAACGGGAGGGGATGAGGGGCTTTGAGATGGGGTGGGACAGGAAAGCATAAGGAAGAGAAGAGGGGGTGAAGTATAAAGAGGACCAGAAGGGAGAGGGAAGGAGGATTTGGAAAACACAGGTTTAAGCGGACAGAGAGAGGGTGTGCAGTGGAAAGTATTTGAGAAGAAGTATGATGAAAAAATAGAAAAGGTTGACGGGGAGGGGAAATAGCTCTGAAGAAAACACTTAAAAGTAACAGGCGATACTTAACTTATGGAAATGTGTGACACACAGAATTATCACAGAAATACTACGTAAATTTCAAGATCCAGTTTATTTACCGACCAACAGGTTTCACCAAAACAGTATCATTATAAAAGCATTCCTTGTTTACTTACCAGTTTATTTACCAACCCAGGTTTCACCAACACAACACCATTATCAAGGAATACCTTGATAGTGGCAATTTTTTCTGAAACCTTGGTTGGTAAATAAACTGGTAATGGAAATTTACAAATTATTTCGGTGATAAAGCTTTGAAGAGCTGAGAAATTGGGTTACATGTTGCATGGGATGTAGAATGGAGTAGAGAGGTCTTTTTATTTGGAACAGGGGCCGAGATTCCTTAGGCTGGAGCACAGAATGAGAGCGTAGATAGCTAGAGATTACTGAGGAGTTTTCGGGGAGCGGTAGAGGATCAGGAGGGGTTGAAGTTGGAGAAGATGAGAATACAGGAGGGGGTGGGACGCCATGGGAGGTAAGCATGGAAGAGAACGGATGACATAAGGTAGAAAGTAGGGAGAAGGGACAGAAAGGACAATGGAGGGAGAAGATTTTGGGGATTAACCAAAGTGTGTGGGGGAGAGTGAACGGGAACAATCAGCGAAGGCACGAGGTAAGAACGCGCGCGTGATCCACGTCACCACCTGCATTACAGACTTATTAGGCGTTGTGAAGAGACCCAGACTTGGAGTTCCCATCCTTTTCGTAAAATTGACCAGCTCTCCCCCCAGGACCACGATTCGAATAATGATGTGCGAACGGGTTATCGTGGACAAGTCGGCGACACAAAACAACAGTCAGCAACCCAACGGTTTGCTGAATTAATGACCCCTGTGAGTGTCCATTTTCAAGAGGAAGAGTGAATTTGATATCAAGAGAGAAGAGAAGCCAAGGAAGAGGAAGATGAACCTTACCCATCTACTCCACAGCGCGTCAATTCAAAGAGAAGTATGGGTACATTTCGCCTAATCTCTACTCTCGTGGCTTTTCAATAATCTATTAGAGGATTTTTCGCAAAAAAACGATTGTGATACGACCTGAAATTTCAATTTTTTTAACCTTTTTTATTCACCAAATTACTAATTAATTAATTATTACAAAGGACCAGCCTGAGTTTCACTGAACAATCATGATGCAGAATGAAAAATAGAATGCATTAGCTTTTACTTGTGGCACATAACAATAGCCTCAAAAAGTTAATGATGAAATTTGCTTATGAGGCGTAAAAAAGGAAATATTTGACAACTGAGTTTAGTTTAAGATAAGTAATTTTTAACAGTTTAAAATTTCATCTTAAAAAACCCAATAACATTTTGTGAGCTTTTTAGTCGAACATTCTCTCACCCTACAGGAACAATGAAGTAGTGCCTATCTAACCGGATCAGGAAATGAAAATAGCATTTCGATTACATTTAATGGGTTTCAATGAGAATTTATAACTCATTTTGGATTATTTCCTAAACAAATTAAATTTGAATAAATTTTAAGAAGAACGTAGGCTAACTAGGTCTTTCTAAACGTCACAGATGCGCCAGAACTTAGTAAAATGTGAATTTGTGACGAATAATGGTCTGTTTTTCTTTGATATACCCAATGACGTTTTTGGCCACAATCTTGTGAAATGCCTCGAAAACAATAAGCCTAAAAATGGAAAGCTTTTCTGTGATCTTTGAGAGAAATTCATGGCTATGCTGAACACAACGTGATGTTTATTATGCTCTTGACAAGTGTTACAGCAAAAGAAAAACATTTTCATGGATTTGACCTTCTGATAGACTGAATGCCAAAACGTATAACCGATTCATAAGAGTCTCAAGTTGAAGAACAATACCGTATGCAGATCTTTGGCCAGAACGGAAAACTAAATACTTTTTCCCTCAAAAACGTCTGAATTATTTCCATGGATAACTGTGATATACATATATTACGAACTTCATTCATGCAAGCAGTTTTATTCTTGGTTTAATGCCAAAAGTAAAATTGTGCATAACTATACAGAAGATAGAGAAAGGAATATTAAAAAGGAGTTTATTTTACGAATATTTTAAATTATTCATGAATAAAGCTGTGAGCTGAGAAGATAATAGAATCTAGGAGTAGCGGAAGCAAATATTCAAGTAAATGAATGATGGTGATAATTTCAATGCACAATAGCATACGATGTTTCCACATACATGGCGATATCATGCGATGTCTCACATATATGTATTGCTAAATACAAAACTGTATTCATATCGGAATCATAATATCAGACCTAGGAGGTCATAGAAGGAGGAATAGGAGAGCCTACGCGAGGAGACGAAGGGACAAGTGGAAAGAGAAGCATGGGAAAAAGCGGTGGAGAGCGATGAGAGATGTTTTGCTATGGTAGGTGGGACGCGAGGAGACGAGGATCGATTGCGGCGCCGGATGGATAGGATGCTGAAGTTGCCTGATGCTTACTGTCTCTCCCCCATGTCTTCACCGCCCACCGCATGGGGTGATCGCGCTATAGACGGCAGGCGGATGAGTCTCACTCGCCCTTTTTCCTACGTCAACCTCCTTCCCCATCTGGCCCCCCGATCTCTTATTCCTTTCCCTCGTCAATCCTCCTCTGTCTATCGACCTCTCCACCAGTATCCTCTACAGTATGCCTGAGGGATGCTCCCCGAGGGCTGCTGTTCCGATCAGTTCCTAAAATCGACCTCCGATGGTTTCTATGTCGGTCGCCGTGAGCTATACGAAACGTAGGAAACGCAATGCGTGCAATGCACAGCAAATTCCACATCACCAACTTCTGATTTGCTGGCGTTTCAGGGTTGGGTGATGTGATTTAAGAGGAGATAATTTAAAACTGATGGGGGACTACATTCATTGCTACAAGATCTTGAGTAGCTTGTTTAAGAAACTTTTTAAATTAAATAGTTCTTACAAATAACATGTGTCAAAATCTGGGAGGTTTTTGTCTTAAAATCTTTATTATCGACATTTTTATTCTATTTTCACGTTTAAATACTGGCAACCACTCGTATCAAGCGGAAAGAATCAACAGATTGCAGCTGTTTTAATTTTTTGGTGCTGCAATATGGGAGAACATCCATCATAAAACTAGATGGAAAATTGTTTTATGTAACTTTTTCCGCATACGATTACTAATTAAAACTACTTTCAAACACCTTTGTTAGCTAACATTTAGTAAATGTTTCGTCAATTAATCCCTTTACAATAAACAACTAACAATTTTAAATTTAAGTCATATTCATTCGCTTACAGAACGGATGTGCATCGACACTTCTTCTGTAAACACAAGAGAGTGCCCAACGTTGTTGCTTATTTCCATGCATGAATATATTTTATAATAGGTAAGTTACATTGGTTTAGATTATTTTATAGCCTTTCTCTGATGGCAGCTGCTGTGTGCTCCCGGAATTTACTAGGAAAGAAGTCATGTAATTGACCATAAAATTAATCAATTTATTTATAATTTGGTTGATAAGAAAGAATACCCTGGATGTACGTAAAAATAATGTAAAATGCTGATGTCATTAAATGAAAAAAAGAGTCAAATGTGAAATTTAAAACTTCATGAAATCCAGTGGGAGTCAAGAGGTGTAGAATTGAGTCACTGGACGCACTTAAGTCAAAAGGAGTGGTGGTTATCACTGGCTATTGTTTTATGTTCATAGGTCGTCACCTGGGTTGTGTCATGTCTGATTATGAAAAAAAGAGACACCAAAGTAATCTGTTCTCGTTTTCCATCCCTAAATATTCCCATATCCAACCGATCATTATATGTACTGGTTTGTATGCGTATCAATATTTAGATATACTGTAGTCTTACACATATGCTATATAACCTTAACATATCTTATCCTCAATTGTACTTAATCATATCATTTTTAACATGTACATTAAAAATCAGAAGATTTGAGATGTTATGAACACTAAAAGACTACCTAAGTTGACTCTGTTTCGCAAACAATCACCTTCTTGGAATCGACAGTCAGAGACTAGTCATTTCTAACATGCTAAAGATTTTTAAGAAAATTATTTCATCGAAGCCTATTCTTAACCGCTGCACACAGCACGCTGAGATGCCTACCTCATACATGGTAGATTATCAATGGATATCTTGTGGGCATAAGTGCGGTAATCAAGTGTTTCAATGTGAATAAATAATGAAAAGTTACAGATATCAGTGCACAAAGCTTATAGATTAAAATCCATAAAGAAGTTAGTAGTATCAGGGTGATAAGGGTGATTCGACGACTAAGGTCATTCGCAGAGAGAAAGAAGTTTACATCTAAGAAATACATTCTTTGCTCACTCAGTGCCTATAACGTCGTGCTGATAATCCTTATCCTCTAGTTTGCATTTTCTTCCAAGATCCCGTGTTTGTTCATCTGGATTTTACGATACGAAAATCCGTTTTTTATGATATCCCACTCCATTCGCAGATAAAGATATCCGAAAACGTTTTATTAAACAATATTGTAACATCGGTAAGAACCCACAAGGACGACAGCAACATTCTCGGATGAAAGATTTCGATGCCTGCCCACCCATGGGAGACGCAAACGTGCACGGATTACCTTTCTTTCCCACCATCGGCGGGGCATGAAAAGAATGAGAGGGGACATATGTGACGCATTTTGACAACGCACGGGCCTTCCCCTCCTGGCACTTCAATATGCGACGACGTAGTCCGCCGAATCCCCGCGCTCTTGTCCTCCAAGCCGCTCCTTAGCATTATCTCCGAACACTCGTCTGGCGCAGCGGCCACAGAAACCCTCCCGCACCCCACCTCTAACCCAGCATCCATTCTCCCAATCCTATCCTGTCTCGCACCCCATGGGACGTTAATCTGGCGCGTTACTTTTTTGATAGGTTTCAGGGATTGGATGCGAAAGAGGGGAAAATGAAGAAAAGACGGCGAAGGAGATAAGAAAGAGAAGGAGGAATTGAGAGTAGGAGATCGATCGAAAAAGGGAGGAGGGAACATACGCATAATTGTTTTTGGAAGTGTACCATGCTTCGGTTCGGCGGTAACCAACATTAATGGAAGGCCACCGAGGATAGGAAGATGAGTAACTTATTTTCTCTCGCCGTCACGTGTGACTCGTGAAGTAGGCCGGGAAAATATTGAGTCGAGACAAATGAGAAGTCTCACTCTTGCCAGATGACACTGCCCTCATCGATAAAATCGATAGACAGGCAACAAGTAACGATAACCTGCTAAAAATGCAGACAGTGAGATGCAGATAGGGGCGAAATTTTGCAAAGATATTTTGGAACCATTTCTTAAGTTAGCTAAAATATATAACGAAGACAATGAAATTCGCAGTGAAAAAATAATTTCATGATTTTTCCATGGCGAATTTCACCGCCGTCGGTGTAAAACTTCGTACCCGTGCGCGTGACTGCGTACCACATCATTTTTAAACGCAATGATTGAAAAATATATAACCCTTGCTAATGAAAAACTTTAGCTATTGAATAGCAAAACTTAACTACAAAGGCGCAGTTGCTGTTGATTTTAGGTTTTGAAATAACTTTCTTAGAATTTGATTCACAACTTTACATCTATCAGTTTTAAAAAAAACTGCATTCACAGTTCCAATTTATGAGCAATTGAAGAGTAAAAATTTGCTAGCAATGCTTCAATGTATAAGATACAGACTCAGGCGTAAAAAGAACTTTTTAAAACTCATTGCAAGTGAATTCTGTTCATTCTCACTCCAGAACTACTCTGCTTCTCATCCTCCCCTTTTTAACCTCAAAGCATGCTACAAAAACATCCGTTGACCATCCTCGTCTTCTATTTCCCTTGTTCCCCACCACTCCACTCCACGAATCAATCCGTTTGATTGATTGATGGGTTTTCGGAATCATGTAGATCGAGTAGACTGACAAGGAGAGGGGGTGATAGGGAGACGAGGGGTGAAACAACTGGATGAGAAAGAGGTTGAGAGAAAACGGAGAGAGACAGGTGGAATTGGGACCGAATCTGGAAAAAGGTAGAACAAACTAAACTACGTATTCATACACGGAAATTGCATGAGGTTCCGTCAAGTTGAATTGATTTGTCACTCTTTGAGGAATGCAAGACGAAATTTAGAGTGGGAAAAGACTAAGCTTCACTTTTTTTTTTACCAGAATTGCCGGATGTAATCCATCGGATTAAACTCGGGTGGATTTCGTATTATGTAGAGGAAGAACGCAGAGAGATGGATGTTGGAGGCGTGTGGAATAGAGAATATTTGGGGGAAAGAAGAGATTCATTCACGTTGAAGTTTTCGATTAGCCCCGGGGATTCGCGGCATGAATGGAAGAAGGCGAAAAAGTTGATGAACTGAGCGCCTGAATGAAAGTGAATGAGTACTCAGCAAACGGACGTATTAAGAGTTTGTCCTCTTGTCAAAGTTATTTTCCGTGAACTGCAAGTAAGTGACGAGATTTTTGTACTACACTATAACTGCAATCCTACCATTATACAATAAGACTAAAAAACCTCCAGTAAAATTATCCATGACAGAGAGAGAGAGAGATTTCATCCTAGAAGTCGAGAAATTATCCTAGTGAGTAAAATCTTGAATAAAAGTATAATTCTACATACACAATTCACAATACTGAGATAAGCAAGTAATTGGGGGGCTTGTCCTCTCTCTCCATATCAAGCTACATGGAATGAAATAAAGTCCATCCTCCCTTCTTCCTTCCCGCTTCCGCAAAATCATCATCCGAATCTGTAGAATACGAGTTAAACTCAATCCGAACTGGAAAATACCTAATCAGTGAAAACTTGAAACTAATTCCGATGAAATAGCCACCATCCTATCCTAAGCTAGCTCACAAACCCCTCTGAAGGGAAGAGTCTCCTTCAAAACATTACTCTTCCCCATTCAAAATATCCAATCCATCCCAAATCCGGTATCCTTAAAACAGACTCGCAAAGTGCTCTATCTCGATGAGGGACGGAGTTTTCTTGCAACAAGAAATATATCGCAGTCTGCAGTTGAGGATGGAATGGCAAAAACGTAGGGAAATGATTCAGGTTGCCTGCGTACTCATGTTTTTGTATTCGAAAGAAACTCAGAGCGAAAATAAACCTACTTCGTATCACCGGTGAGGAAGGTGGTTGATCTGTTTCCCGGAGTGTCCCGTGACGATGACAGGGACGGATAAATTAGGGAGGGTGGGAAGGTAGGTTGAAGTTTCATAATAAGTTGGCAATTTCCACATTATTCATTATTTATTTGCAAAAAAGCGCGGCTTGGTTTACACAGTTTTTTGCGTGTTAAATTTACGAGAAATCAGATTACAGTTGCGTCCTGAAATTTGTCACATCGTCTTACGGACCACGCCCATGGTTTAACAAATCCATAGAGTTAAAAAAATAAAATCTGGCCAATTTCAGTTCCATATGGAACAAATAATAGCATATTTAAAAAAATATCTTTGCTTTTCCGCTTCATGCGATGAAAATCATAATTACTATTTTCCAATTTTTCAGCGACCACACTTCTCCATTCACTAATTGGGCATTGAAATAATGACCACTCATGCTAATCCATGGTCCACTAACAATGCTTCAATGTGCCGGTTAGAAATGATGGTCCATAGCGCGGGTCAAATAATCCAAATTGGTAATTGTCATATTATGGGCTCAATGATAATTTGGATTAAATGACCTTCAGATTGTCCTATGCAAAGTTTTTACCTCAAAATGCAATCGCATTCGGTGGCCTTTCGACTACAGATTTAACATTCACAGCCGGTGACTTCATTGCCACCCTCTTGCCCACGAGAGAGTTGATAATTTAAAAAGTGTCATGAGGAAAGCCCAACCAATTTGAACGCTCGTACCATTTTCACCATGGTGTTTTTTTGTACAAACGTCGGGGTGAATAGCATTGAAAAACATTAAACAGGAGAGGTAGGTGTTTATATGTGGGCAGATTAGAGGGCGGAGTTAGAGAGAGGGATAGGGGTTTAAAGTGAAAGGGAACGTGGATGTGAACAAAATGTGAGGGGCGAAATGAGACGGCTTGTGAGGCGTGGATAAGGCTGAATGGGTCAAAATAGGGTGAACTAGGGAGATAAAGGGGCGGATTAGATGGTGGGGGAGGTAAATTCGAAAAGGAATAGAGAGTTGTTGGATGTTGTGGGCAGGTGATTCCATTGGGGGATTCGAGCGAGCCAACCTGGGCTCCATTCAAATTCGACGGATTGCTGTGGCCGTTGGAATAAGTGGAAATAAATGCGATGCGTGGAGGAAATCGTAACCACTACTAAATGAGCTACCAAAATACGAAAACCCGAGCAAAGGACGGATTTATTATGAATTAAAGAAGGGAATAGATATACATCGTATGGAACGATATCACTGACGAATATCGTTGGCATCAGAATGCATAATAGGCTTCATTGTGGTGAATAGTCACGCTGTAAAAATGCCGCAAACATTGTAATTTGTTTGACATGCCGCAAACATTGGCAATGGCATTTTTTTACATGTTTTCAAAGTACCTACCGTGACTTATTGGCTAATACATGAATATAATATATCATATTGGCAATCGTTACGCATAATATCAACAAATATAAAAAATCAGAAAATACATAGTTTTCAGCATCAGCGGTTACCATACTGGAGTACACTTAAGGGGAGGGTTTTGAAGGTCAAGGCAAGCCGAGCGGTGAATAATAGCTGGTTAAGTTTAAAATAATGGACATAGCATAAATTATTAGCACCTCTTCTCTATATATATATATATATATATATGGTATTCATCAGTAAATAAGACTTCAAAGGTGCACTCAAGGTGAAACAGTTTGGGACACCCTGCTCTACATAACAAGGAAAATATTACGTGATTACCTCAGTTGGGAGGTTTACAAAACAAAACAACCTTCAAAAACGTTTATACAGATGTGTATTATATCCTCCAATCTGAGGGATTTCCTCTCCAATAAGCAAATGCATGCGTCCGAAATGCCGGCAAAGCCCTTGAACACACCAGTTTTGTTTATTTTCCTATTCCTTCTCCTTGAAGTCCCTGAACTGGTTTAGCCATCCCTGAACGTCATGTACGCAAGTATGAAGAAATAATATATCTTGCTATTATAAGGATGACTGCGTGGATCCACTCCGGGTAGGTGGAAGGCAAAAATAATAACGGATAAATGAAGAAAAATAATCCGTAATTTTTACGATTCCGTACAAAAGGTTATGAAATACAGGAAAATTCCCATCCTTTTGCGTGTGGAGTACCGATGGAAAAACCTCGCTCACAACTGTAGCTCGATGCAGCGAGAAAAAAACGCCAATGAAAGATGGGTTGACAAAAGATATAATAAGGTTACGTTAAGGATAAGTAATTAGTGTGAAATAATAGCTTCCTAAAACATTTTCCTCAAACATTATATCAGGACTTAGAAATAAATGTTACTCGGTAAATAATATCCGTGAATTTGCATAGGATACTTACTTAACACCCAATTAAATTACTTGGAAGCACTATTTATAGGCAAAACCATATTCCAGTTTCTCTTAAGCAAAAGTATTTAACACCTAAAGTTTTCCGAAATAAAATGGCCATCGAGTAACTCTATGCAACTGACTTCATGTAAAGCCTGGGAGATGTGAATACCATGCACAAGAGTGCATGGTCTAGATAACTCCCAGAAGAACTCTAATGATGACTTTGTTATGTGATTAAAAACAAAGAGGTAACTCTAAAGCAACCAGACAAATTTTGAAATCCATTTTAACCATTCTGTAAACCCTAAAAATGAAAAAATTGATAAACCAATAATGAGTTTCGATAATAATATCTTCGGAGTTTGACCGTCCATTTTCTGTCATTCGAATATTTAAAATTGGGGCCCAACATATGGATCAACTTTTCCTTTTTCTGCATATTGTGTCAAAATTGGCAATCTAGGTGTAATCTCTCCACTAAATACAATAGTTCAACACTCTTAAAAGTACTTTTTAGAGGAAATGGCGAGAAATCCATACGATATGTATCTTTTTACAAATATAAGGGAAACTAACGACTCCGTGAAATCAATACCAACGAAAACTCGCTCAATGGAGCTACAACGAGATATTATTCTGAACAAAAATCACGGAGCTCTCTAATTAATGCTCTTTGGGCGCTGAGTTGTGACAAAACACGAGAGAAGAGGAGAGAAAAATAAACGATAAGTCGCGTTTTATTAAAAAAACAGCTCATTTTGAACCTATCATTTCTTTAAGAGTAATATAAGCCCAAAACTTTTCTCGCCAACCAAATGAGTTATTATTTACGAGTGTGTGAGAAGCTGGGCGAAAAAGAAGTTAAAAATATATGAGAGTTCGTAAGAATTTCTGTAGGAATTCACTCCGAAAGAATAACTGTTTCAACTCTCTTTAATAATAATAATAACGATAAAATAACAATATGACTTATCTACAGCCTTCGGTGAATGACTTCCGCACATGCGCCCGAATGGTGTATGAGAGCGACTTGAACCCGCAGCGGGATGAAGATGGACGGCAGTAAAATACAGGGAGGATATATGCGATAAAAGGGAGTAATGAGAGGGTCTTAAGAGAGACTGGAGTAGGAAGTATAGGGTGAGCGCAACATCCCTTCTGGGCGAAAAACATCATTACACGGGCAACGGCACACAAAGGTCTGGCTATAAGGACATGCCATATAAATTATTTTCGCCAACGCCTTGTACTAATAAAAATTATAATTTAAAAGGGTGGTATTCGTAAATTTAACAAATAGTACCACTTCACAGAGCGTCGTTGCGTTGACAAATTTGTTTAGTGACTTTGGTGTGACGAAAAAGCTGTTTAATGGATAAGAAGCCATAAACTGACAAACCCGGATTTTGTGTAATTAGGTTTGCTGCGTTGATAGGCTTAAACATTCTACAGTAATTATTCTATTCTATGAATGTCTTTAAAGCAATTACAAATTCTTTTAATCAAGCATGTACAAGTATTTGAAACTGCATAGAGTCTAAGAATGGAAATTCGTGAGTTTGCATTGGCAGTAAAACAAAGTTAAATCCATTGAAGGTGTAAAGTTAATACAGAGAGTATTTACGAGAAAGGCGTTGAGAATTTTCACTTATGATGAATGAGAAATGACTTCTTCCATTATACCAACTAGAAAAATAAGTGAGCCGAGAATTCTATAATTCGTAGTAAATATAAATATTTTAATGGAATCCTCAGGCATTTATTGCCCCGATTGATATTAATAGTTCGTTATAAAGAAATTCTAAAAATCCAAAATTAAAAATCCAAGAAAATTGCTGGTTGAAATCAGTCTATATTTCTCTGGTATTTAATCATCCATCAACTATTCAGTTAAATATTGCAGCAGAGTAGTAAAGACAGATTTTCAGGACGCAACTAGTTACCAAAGCGCAAATATTTTCAATCATGTAATACAAATATTTCGACATATTACGCTTGTATTTGAATTAATGTTTTCAACTGAGTTTGGAAGCACAGTAAATCTAAAGTACAATTCACCTCAGAAAAAAGCTAAACGCCCGCAGTCTATTGCCAAGGGAATAGTCCTCTATGGCCGGATGAAATTTCTTGGACCAGGGCATAAACGTTTTGAAAACCGCGGCTCTTATACCAAACCGGTCAATTTCCCCATCCTTTTTAATGATTTCATTAGATTATCAGAACCAAATTCTAGCAACATGAACTCGTAAAAAAGGTAAGGCTATAGTCCCATCAAAACATATGTTCGGGTTATAACTGATCTTTCCCAGAGTTTTCCCGCGACTGAAAGAGTTCAATCACTCGAGAATTACTCGACAGGAAAAAATCTCGAATTTGCTTTAACCACCACCCTCAATTATTCTAATCAAAGACAGCAACAAAACCTTACGATAAAATTGCTTCAGAGAAAATAGGGAAAGGAGGAGCGTTTCGCCGTAAAGCCCTCAGAAATTGGAAATATTTTATACTTTAGGGTGGTGGGGTGGGGGAGTTGAAGGGCAAAACAGACGAAAAGGTTTCTTTTTTTATACGGCCACTCTTGCTCATAAAAACTGCTACGCCGGCCTTGAGTAGTTCTTACCCTGCATTACCACTCATTCATTCAAAGGCGATTTAAAAAGGTGGAAAAATGACTCTCCCGTTTCTTTTTAGGAGTTGGTACGGACATTTAATGAATCCGCCAACCCAAGGTGTGTCAATAACAATTAAATTTTAATGAATGATGTTACAGGGCAGCCTTCTAATGACGTCTTCTGAAAAAAATTTCGTTATTGACAAAACAATAGTCAGAATTTTGCTACTCACGGTACCGCTATTCAATTTTAAATGAAACTAAAATTGCTTAGTTTAGGCACTTTTCATCCCCTATTACCACCCATCTTCAAAGTGGAACGTAATTGCCAAAGTGTTTGGTAACTTGTACTTCGTGGAAATAGGATGAACGAAACTGAGTATTTTGAAATACGGGTTTAGAGGAATGAATAGCGACCAACGAGAAGGCGCAGGACATGGACTGCCGAAGCACCCATGCATATTTCGTAGAATCCTTATCTCCTCGAAATAGTTTATCATTAATCAAAGCTACAAAAAAGGTGAGACGACTGAAATCCATCGATAAGGTCTAATGTTTAGGCGCATATTTCGGTTAAAAAGTTGCATGTGGTTTTTAATTCACATCGATCGATTAGGCGGATGGGTTTATAAAACTTTAGGCGCAGGATAAATCAAAATAACCATCTTGAAAGAATGCTAGATGTGACTCCTGGTCAGAACGATAAGATATCGGAGTCAGACAGGAATATGATTGGACGATATGTATCTTTGCCCTGGGTTTAATGATTCCTATGAGCACACACGCTTACGTGGCCCCAACACCCTCGAAATCTTAAAAGTGCTGGCAACAGCCTCGAGGTTATTCCACGAGTGCACGATGATTGGCAAGCATCGCACGCACATGTAAGTAAGTCCTTACTAATTCACACGGGTGTTTCATCCGCATTGAATCCCTGGGTTTAAGGCACTTTAAATCTTCCTCCTATTAACGAATGCATTTACCTGCACTGCAAAAATATCACGTAATGATAACACTTATTCTTTTCCCACCTCATGTTTATTTCAATTGAAGGAATTTAACTTTTCATTCATGGCGTGGGATTGTATACTTTCGGATGACAAATGTTATTACTCGAGCGCGACTCCTGGGAAATTTTAAGTGAATACATCGTTGCTAATTAAAAAGTAATAATCCGTTCATTGATTACGGCCTTGAGAAAGACCCAAGGCCAATCTAAGCCCATCTTATTCACGGAAGTATCCTTGTCTTTTCAAAATCTAAACACATTAGGTCTGTCATCTGTAGCCTCTTTTCGGCTGAACAAGAATCCCGAAATTAGCTTCGAAAGTCTCCCAAGGGGATTGATTGAAAGTCCAGCAAATAGGCTGAAAATTTACAAAAATAATTGTTGCTTAATAGAAATGTGTGGGAGTTTACAATAATTCCGTAAAATATTCGAAAGAAAAAAAATGCCACAACCTGGGAACGAACCCCAGCCACCAAATGATGATAACCGGCTCAGCGCCTCAACCCGTTGGGCTACGAACTATGTTGATAAACGAGTGAACTGAAAAGCATCTATACTGAGGAAGGTTCTTTAATAGCTTTTTCTCTTGAACCCGGGCCTATGTGGAAGAAAGCCGTGCAACTTTTCCCGCATTCTCTCTATAGTTTCAAAAATAATTGACTCGTTTGGATCCCGAACATAAGTCACGCGATGTCTCCTTGAAAATAATATTTGAACTGTCACGAGGGTTTTTACAGACGCGACCGCTGCTTTGGCATGTAAATACAAACCAATACCCTTTCTAAAATAATAATAAAAATTAAGGACAACAGAAATTAAAAAGATGCTATGCTTTTAAACTTGTTCTTTCATTAGAAATTACATAAATATGAATACTAATTTGCTTTTTTATTATTTCTGGAATCAACCGCTTATGGTTGATTTTGTTTCGCTGCTCTTTCTTCAGGCGTCTTAAGTTTTATTATCGTTTAAATATTGGTCGCTGTAAGTATAGCAACTGGTTGCTAAGACATTTTTTTACGGCTCATGGATTTTATTTTAAACTAAACACTCCCGATTTCCCGGAGTAATTACTCACCTCCACGTCGTCGTAGTAGTGTAACGGTCTTCCTGGGTCTATCTCCACCGCTTCTCTTATGACTCAAGAAAATTAACGGTTCTCTCTTGCCAGCACTTCAATGTTTTCAAAGTCAATACCTTGGTTCTGACCAGGCATGTTCTGAAATGGTGGAAAAAGATAATTTTTTAACTTATCACCTCAATTTAGAGGAAGGAGTCGGAGAACAAGTGATAACGGCAAATAAAATAGTGGGCCGTCTAATTAAGCAATAGGAATATAAGTAAATAATAGTGGGGACAAGAATATAAAAAGCAACATTCAGACTAATACTGACCTCGTTGGTAAAGTAAATACCGGAGAAAAAATAATATACTTCTAGAAACGATAAAAATGAAAATTCATAGTAAATATTCAGGGAAATATTAATTGACAGAATGAGAAGAAAAGATTGCCAGCTAGAGAATATAAAAAAATGGGTAGATGGGCGGTAATTCCGAAACAAATATTCGTTCAGCCAACAAAAGTCGTCTTCCTATTAGAGCAAAACTCCTTTCCACTCTTCTCTATACAACTCGTGGTGACTTATATAAAATATTATATGCAATTTTATCCATATTTTCACAAACGCTATAACTTAAGGGAAACTATTTCATAGCTAGAGATAATCTGAAAACATAACCCACACACAATAAATCATCGAATGCCTTTTCCTACTCAATATTGAGAGGTAAATGCATGTGCTCCACCTCAGGAAAAGAAAATTGTGCTACCAGAGACATGTATTAGGCCTTATAACCGAGAGGTTTTTTCTCTTATTTTACAATATGGTCTATACAATACAGTCCATTTAATCTATAATCCACAATCTATTTAAAGAATTACAGCAAAAATTTATTTCAGTGACAAAATATCCTAAAACAATTAGAGGAATATTTAAGCAATTTTCTGTGATTACACTCCTTTACTATATGTGCATCAATTTTGAAAAAGGAAGTAAATAGTTATTTCAGTTTTGTAAAAATATGACACAGCTCAGCGAAGGTGTCTTAGATACCTAAAATTAAGAGATGAGAACAGATTTGCCACCAGAAGATAGAGAAGCGACGCCAATGAGAACAGAGTGAGAGAAAATACAAACATATCATGGCAGGAAACATTTTACGACCCCGTGGAAATATAAAATATACCAAGAGTGAACATGCAGGTAAGAATTGAGGAAGAGACTGACGTTATTGAAAGAGCAACGTTTCTGACAGGTAGTTTAAATACGCGGGATATACTTCAGACTCTAAAATAATGATCTGAAAGGGATTATCTTGTGTAACACATTTCTTAGATGAGATAAGCATTCACACAGAATTAAAATTGAAATCAAGAGTTACCATGATTTTGGCGCGAGTTTTTATTGGCATTCCTCCGGCCTGGCGTTTTCGGAAGTGAAGCCACTACAGTAGTGTATTCAAAGAATCTTCAGTCACTTGGATTAAACGACTACCATAGAATTTGACGTATGAGCAATAGGTGTTTGTTCTGCAAGAATATTCACCCCTAAAAGAAATTGAATTTCACGTTCTGGATGGCGAGCCTTAAATATTTTTAAGGAAGGTTAAGAACTCTGGATCAATTAATCTTACTGGATCCTCAAATGCATCACATAACTTGACCTCGACCGTTGCTAGCGCATCAACTTACGGCAAAGAATAAACCACCTAATATCCAAAATATGAGGTGAAATAGAAGTTTAATTCTTCACAAAGAATATTTTAGTGAATAAATATAATGCTAAGGATGGAAAATTCCGATCAAGGCAACTATGCATCGCGTTGGCCAAGAGGCGGGCTCAAAAATACGACGCTGTAAAACAACGGAAAAGGCTAGCATGTGAAACGCTCAATTTCCAAGAAATAAGCTCCCCGAAAGTAGCTTTCCTGGATCGGAAGCCACCCCAAATTCCATAAAATATTTTCAAGTGATTCCAAAGACCCACATAAAATATTTAGAAATTTGAATGAGGAGATTTCTTTCAGGAAATATACTTCAATATAATCGCCAAGACGGTGGAGCAACTCAGTCTCTATAATCCCACTGAGCGATTCTATCAAGATGATATTTTAGTAAGCAGCAGTTCTCCACTCACAAGTTCCCCATTTGGATTTTCATCTATGCCTGCGCAGTACTTAAATCGCAAAGCTAAAATATTTTCGAATCTACTAATTTCCCATTCTCAAAAACATTTTTTTAAACTGGATAATTAAACAAAACGTGTATATAAAGCATGGACATAAAATACTACTCTTGCTATTTATTTTTTACCAAAATAAAAAAATTGTGTCTAAGCCCAAATCGTTACATAACTCAGGACGTTCTCAAGCGCTGCAACGATGTAAATTTTCTATGCAGCCCAAGTAAAAATACAGCCGTTAAAAACTATTTCTTGTTCATGAAAAATTGTTATAAAAATTTGAGACTAAAAACAGCAATTCAAAACTGCTTTTTAATGCTAGCAACTGAGTCTGGATACATTAAGGCCTGGGGAGCGAACGCCCACATTCACTGACTATCTTACAACCATGGCTTTCCACTTCTCAAGTTGAGCATAAAATCTTGTGACCTGTAAAATTCTAAAGAGTAAGTCTATTCGGCACTGTGCGTCCCATCTGCAAATTTAAGCGTTTTCATATTCGAGTCAGTAACTAAAATATGAAAAACCAATTAGGATAAAAAACTTAAGCTTGACGATGCCGGGGAAGGTGCACATATGCGATATACATTTTCTGAAAACGATATTTCAACGTTTTGTTTACATTTTCCCTGCCTAAAAAAGGAGCAAAAAAAAACAAAAAGAAAATTACTTTCACAGAAATAGGCTCTCTCTGATGATATTGATTGCATTTTCTATAGATAGCAACTCGCACACCGTGCATTTGCTTTTACGAATGCGAGATCTTTCGCTTACGTTATATTTAAATGCTTCCTAATTGCATGACAAAAAAATCATGTTTTTTGCCTCATCAAATATGTATGCACCTCCTTAAATGCCACTTACCCCTAGTGAATCGAGACAAGTCAACCGGGATGTTGAAAAGTTAGAGGAAACGGGAAACATCTATTTTCAATTAAAGACCTGGTAAACAGAACTTAGTAAACATAATTAACCATTTTTGCGAATATATCCTGATTTTTTATCTTCCTTTACTTTTTTGGGGGAGAGAAAATCACAAAGAATCTAGGGAATGGGTGAAAATGATTGGAGAAAGAAAGGGACCGTTTCAAATGGGATGGAATTGCGAGGTAATAAATCAATCAGATGCAGTATCGACATGTAATACTGTCTCGCATGATGGAGAAGGCTCTTGTCACTTGAAAGAGGCACTGCTAGCTGAAAACGGGGGTTCGGTTGGGTTGGAGGTATGGGAGTCGGATGCTGCTATTGATGGGTTAAGAGTAAGCCCCAAATGTATAGAGATTCTAGGAGAAGAGGGGAATAGGATAGATATGAAAAGAAAATGAGGGTGTGTAAGGGGGGGTTTTCTGAGGATTAGAAGGGAGCAAAAGAGAGTAAAGCATATCGTATGAAAAAGGTGGGAAAGGTGGGACAATTGGTTCCCTCAGGGGTCCCTACGTTAGTCCTTCGGTACCATTACCCGCTTATCAAAGCATGATTTACCCTCATTGACCCAAAATTCTCCACTCGTGAGAGCCACAAGGCTTTCCTTTACCTGTCGAAACAGCTGTAATGCTGGATTAGAATAAGTAGTGCACCCTTGAAGATCAAGCGGAGGAGTGAAGCGAGGAAGTGGAATGGAATCAATGAATTCCTCTGGTTACCCTGACTACATGGGCCCATTGACTGGCCAACCTGCCACATCATAAAAAAATATTAAAATTTCGTTTTCATGCCAATGTCACGAGCTAATACTAAGGCGAGACTCATAAATAAGAAACTTACTTTTGGATTAAATTCTTCCCGGAATATGATGGAGAGGCTTATTTTTCGCCGAGATGAGAGGTAGGAAGTGAAGGCAGGGTAAAAATGAGGGAGATGAAATGGGGTCCCACGTCCGAGATCCACTTTCGTATGGCAAGTCATTACGGTGTGTCCTCCCATCGAAACGAATAGCTTTTGGCAAAGGCATCACGTGGAATTGAATTAGTTTTTTTGACTCCATTTGCCCTTCACTTTTTCATCAAGACCGGAATTCGACGAACTCAAACGCAAAGTGAGGAAGTTTTTGACGGTTCCGAGAAAAGGAAACAAATATTTTTGGCTGCAAGTAATGGGTTGTCTTCATGCTGGAAGTAAATAGTTCGACTTTTTTAAAATCATAGTCTAGAGCTTTACCATGCTAGTGATAAGACAGAGGATAATAATTCATTACTCTAGGATTGCACCATGGATATTAATTTTCAATATTCATTTGCAATGAACTTTTGAACTAATATAAATGCTTTCGATCTAATTATAAGTCGAAATAAAATTTATATCGTTAAGTGAGAAATGCACGTCATTTATTTAAAATTTATTATGCACGCAAGACCAAGGACATGCCTTACACACCTGAAGCTGATTTTATTGGAAAACCTCTCACGCTCAAGCCTCAGAGATCAATATTATGTTACCTAACTATTGAAGTTATATCTTAAAATATTGAATGGAAATAAATATAATTGGCGGGCAAACTAGTATGTTGAGCAAAACGCAGGTCGAGAAGTTGTACCAATAATCTGATTCGAGATTTTACCGCACGTAGCGTATATATTGATTATAATGATATATTGATTAAAATATTTAATACCTATGAAACTGACAAAAATATCAATCGAAGATTTTTCGAAGACTAGCTTTCAAGATTACAACGAATATTATTAAATATTTCTTGAGTACATTTCTTGAGCGCATATTTCGTACAATGGTGAAAAATTTAGGCACCCACGCATTAAGCGACATTCTATAACGCAAGTGTTCCAATTAGTGAAAAATGCCAGCAATATTGGCTATATCATTCAGGCTAATACAATAGGCACAACTCTTTCTGAATTCGAGCTCATAAGCTTGAACACTATTTTGAATAGCCTTACGCTGACCTCTTTGGCGAGTTGCGGGATGCTCTGTAATGGGTGAAAACATTTTCAATTTTTCAATATATCCCCTTTTCGTGCACTAAAGCTAGCATAAATTAACATGTAATTTATTTCCAGTTAATTTGTTCCAACTTATTAAGCCACAGTACTTTTAGAAACGATTTTCAACACAGCTGTCGTAGAATTTGCAAAGGAGTGAAACCGACGCAATCGAGATCGAATGCATTTTATATCTACTCCTGCAAACTACCGTTCAAGCCATTTGTAGGGTGTGAGGCAGAGGATGGTGCTACAACCGTCATTAAATTCTTGTATCTAATGAAGGTACAACCCTGCACATGGCTAATTCGCAAATTAGGAGATAGTTACCTTGACGAGCATGCAAACATCTATTCGGCCTCGTGGCCGTGACCCGGCAAGGGCGTGACTCGGCTGGTGGCGGCGGGGTCACGTCCTCGCCTGCTAACCCGAAGGTCGCGCCTGCTAGCTTATTAGTTCTAGTTCGAGTCACGCCGGGAGAGGATTTTTCACCTCCCAGGGCATGGTTGTTTGTGATTGTCCATTTTTGTACCGTTACAACCCCTGATGTAAAAGGTCCTCGAAGCTGTTTTCGGGTTGCTGATAAATTAATTAAAATATAAAAAATAAATAAAAAGCATGCAGTACACGGGTTGACAACAATACCCATTAGTATTACTAGTTCTACTCGTTCATGGTTTCTGCGATATACCTATTCATGCAGAAAATCATTTGGATGATTTTAAATGCCAATTTTAAAACCATCTGTTCTCCAACGTTTTCCTTTTATCTTGTGCTTGAGATTGTTTCTACCGTAACACACCGTAATACGGGTGGTCTTGGCATATTAAATTGAACGTCTTCCGAAAAATTGTCAACTTTTACCTCACGAAAAAGATTAAACTTGCACGTTTCAGTTCAAGCTTTTACAGAATCCCACCTTAATAACTTTAGCAATTCGTCCACACTGACTTTTATTTATTTTGCAAAACCAATCTGCTCTCTGATACACTCCGTATACTATATTAGTTCTACTTTGTAAGGATCGCATGCGCCAGCGTTGAAGCATAAATGAGCACTTGGAAAAGAAAAAAACATAGTTTTTTATCTTCTCGTCACATTTTCCCAGTACTCTTTTAATAAATTTCAATTTGTGAGTAAGTTTTTCAAAGATTTCCCGTACGTGTTTTCCCCAAGGGAGGACCTGTGTCAGGGTAACACATATGAATTTAACCTACTGAGCATATAATAATTCCGTTGACTTAAATATATTATTGATGGTAACAGAGTCATTATTTAATCATATATATAGCCACAAAATTGTTGAAATATAGTTCTTACTGCTATTTATTGCACCATTTAAGTACAGCACCTATCTACTCCGTTTTTCAACGGTGTCCTGGAAAACTTCATTTTAATATTCCAGTGAAATTCTTTGAATTCTGAGACAGAACTTCACTGGAATAATTCGCCGGGAAAACATCAAATCCTATTTCATTTTTATATGGTGTTTACAGTACTATGTTGTCTGCCAAAAGGAAAATGAATCTCCTACCTCAGTATTCATTTTATTAATATATAAAAGAAATAACACGGGTCCAATTACACTTCCTTGGGGTATACCATATGTGAAGTTTACTGTATCTAAGCCATAGTCTCCTGAAAATCTCTCATCACGGCCTCCTATGAACTCCTTCATCCAAACTATTGCGTCGCTATGTATACCACAGGCCAATGTCATTTGTCATTTACCCGAGAAAAAAACACCGTGAAAAAGGTTTAGTTGGATTTCGCTACATTTCCGGAATACATGCTGATTATAGTTAACTAATCTTGACTATATAGCTGTACCTATCTAAATATCTGATAATTGTATGTTTTAGCCGCTTACCTGAGATAAGAAGAAATATATCACTGATTGAATTGCTCTCAAATGTCTTTAATCTTAAATTACGTTAGCGTTTTTTTCAGCTCTAAAGAACACGACACTCATTGCCAGTAAATGATTTTTCAAATAGTATTTTCAAGAAAATATAATTTTCATTGAAAATGCCTCTAATCCTGTGCACGCCCACAGAATAGAAACTCACGTAATGAACGTCATTTAATGATGCCCTTGTGAGTGTGTGTGTTATCGTGGAATTCTAGATTAAGCCATTTCCGCTGTCGCGACCGAGGATCCCCCGGGAGTGGTCTCGACTGGTAGTACTGCTGTGTAGCTCAAGAGATCTGTGGTCCCACAGGAAGAAAGACCCTCATAGACCCACCCGATTGCGATCAGGCGTCGACAGTCAAAACGGTTGAGTCCGGGCCATGTGTAGCCGCTCCGTCGTCCACCGCTCCACTCATCTATTTCCTCATCCCCCTCATCATTCTCTCTCCCAGTCAGCCATCCTAACAACTACCATACCTCTTCCCCCAATCCAAACTATAGAGAATAGTTTGGTAATTTCTGGGAAAACTACTCAATATGACCCAATACTATCTACTCCCACGCTAGAATAGATTAAGTTCAACCAATGCGTAGGCCTCCTAGGTTACTTTTTTATAGTCTCATTTACTAGTTTCAAAATGGAACGGGTATTAAGTGGGAATCAATTTGAAGAGTATAACGACCAACCGTCTGATAAAATAAATTAGTGACACTATCACAGCTGCTTTGGTTTCTTGCTTTTTATGATGCTTTGCCAATTTTCAAAAATATATATTTGTAACCTCCAGAAACATCTCAATGCACTGATTTTACATAGAAATAGCATAATATCGAGTAAAAAATCTGGATATGCAAATTATAAACTATTTGCATATCCAGATTTTATGAATTCAAATAAAAAAAGAAAATTTTATGCATGCAAATAATAAATTATTTGCATACATACAATTTCCATTAACCCACCGGAAATTGAGTGTTTTACTATGAAACAATAGATAACTTTTGTTGTCTCTATGATAAAAATCGCTGTATGCTGTATCGCTATGCTGTACGTTTTCTTAGTATGCTTTAAATCGTTGCAGCACTTTGATGCCAGTATATTTCATTTTCACTTTATTTCTGAGACTCGGTTATTGATAGTTTTTGAATGAGTTATAGCTTCAAATTAGTGAACCGGGTATCAAAAAGTGTTCTGAAATGAAATTATGCTATAAAATTAAATTTCAACGGGTTCGAAATGTTACTCATCCAGTAAAACTACTAGCCTGTATTATAACACAAGTAAGATAAACCAATTGAGTATAAATACGCAACCTTCATTTTAACTATTTAGATAAATTATGTTAAATTTGCCAAATGAATGAAAAAGGAAAAATTGCATTCGTAGGTATTATAAATAAATGGTCTAAGAACACAGTCCTGGAAAATATTTCTCCGAATACTTAGGGGCTAGTCATGACCTCCTTTATTCTCAATTTAATCTTCTTTTAAACTTTTGTTATCACAAAGTAAAAAAAATTTAATTTAATAGTCATGAAAAGGACATTAGATAGTAAGTTGCAATACATTACTAAGAAAAAAGGAAGCATTTAAGTGTTCTAGTCAAAACCTGATATGAACAGATTTCAAAAATGCCTTGCACCCCGGGGTGGAAGAAATGCATCTGGTTTCATCTACATCTACAAAATACCCTGCAAGCCACCTCAGGGAGTATTAAACACATGCATTACACTATACCCTAAAGTTAGTGTAACTAAGAATAACTATGCATTAGCATAAAACGCTAATGCTTGTCACGAGGCGAAGTCTAACAAGCATGCACTACACTACAGATATTATCACAATGGAGAGGAACCATTAATATACCTATGTATTTTGCAACTACACAAAAGGACAGATCTGCAGTCTAGTTCCCTAATTTTTTTCTCATGATCTGATCTACCGTAGTATGTCGGATTTCGTAAAATATTATCAATGTCGTAAGAAAATAGACCGGTTTGGAACTTACGTAATATATTGAGTCTAAATTTTAATCGACGGTCTGAAAGCGTTTTCCATCCCAGTTGGTGCAAAAGGTCAGTAAAACTAACGAGATTATCATAACGGCCTTTAAAGTATCTTGCCGATCTTCGCTGCACTCGTTCTAAGTTTCCAAACCTATCTCATAAGGATCCTAAATACTGGCAGTATATTCCAAGTGGGGTCTAACGAGGGAAAAGTAGCTTGATTTCCCTAAATTTATCATCGCACTTGCCAAGTACTCTTTAAACAAATCCCAACTTGCAATTAGCTTGACCGGTAATTTCTCGAATATGTTTACTCCACAAGAGACCACTAGTCAGTTTAACTCCGATGTATTTAACCGATTATACAGTTTATAATTTGCTGTTTTTTATGCAATAGCTGTTACAAGGAGCGTTTTTCCATTTCAAAAAGTTCATAACAACGCTTTTATTCAGGTTTAATTCTAGCTGCCACGCATCGCACTACTCCTGTATTGCTTCGAGGTCCTTAGTGAGCGCTTGATTATCATTAAGGCTACGAATTTCTCTTTTCACAACTGCGTCTTCTGCAAAATAATCTAAGCTTACTGTCAACTGTTTCACCGATGTCGTTTATGTACAAAAGGAACAAAAGTGGGCCGATGACACTTCCCTGAGGAACACCCGATGTGACTTTTACTTCATTAGAGATAGCGCCATCTAATACAACCATTCGCATGCGATTACTTAAGAATTCTCTAGTCCAGGAAATTACGTCATCGCCTTAACTGTAGGATTTTAATTTCATGAGTAGCTTACTGTGGGGAACTTTATCAAATGCCTTTTTAAAGTCAAGAAAATTGCATCAACTGGAACGTTATGATCACCCGAGATTAAAATATCGTGGGCAAAAAGTGCTAATTGAGTTTCGCAAGATCTTCCCTTTCTGAATCCGTGTTGCGTTTTTGTTAACAAGTTCTGCATATCGCGGTGTCTCATAACTGGACTTACAATTATATGTTCAAGGACTTTCCAACAGATAGATGTGAGAGATATCGGTCTGTAGTTCGATGGCTGTTCCTTATCACCGCTTTTGAATATGGGAGTGACATTCGCAATTTTCCAGTCCATGGATACTTTGTGTTCGTTGATGGGTTTACTAAATATATTCTGCAAGTAGGGTGCTATTTCACAAGCTAATTCTCTATACACGCGGGCAGGAATTTCATCAGGGCCTGGGGATTTATTTGGACTTAAAGATTTTAGCAAGTTTTCTATTCCGTGAGTGTAAATATCGATAGGCGGCATCTTTTGCTGGAAGTGATCATTTATCTTTACGGATGTAATCTTTGATAATTTGGTGAACACACTTTGAAACTAGGAGTTTAATAAGTTGGCTTTGTCCGAGCTGCTTGTTAATAATTCGCCATTTTCGTTTCGTAGAGGAATAACTGTTGATCTATTGGCTTGAACTTCCCTTACGTAGGACCAAAATGCTTTTGGGTTATCCTGTAACTATTCTACTTATGTTTTTCTTTTAAAATCCATGAATGCATTTCGAAATGCTTCCTTTGTAATGGATTCAGACAATTTGTATATTTCAATTATTAAATTTTGATCACCAGTGGACAAATCTCTACGGAGTTTTTTCATCTTGGCGTGGCAAATTCTCTGACGTCTTAACGATTTTCTCACTTCTGAATTGCACCATCTTGGTTCACTGTCCCCTTTTTTATTTGGAATATATTTCTGATCCCCGAATGTACGATCGAAAGAAAATATTTCCAACTACCCTCCGTGTCTAACTTTATGCTTGATTCTTGGAAGTCGGGAAGAGAATTTTTTAGATGACTCTTGAACGCATTGAAATCACCTTTTTTTATTTATAACTTTCTTCTTTGTTTTAAACTTTTAACTATATTCCAAGAGAACTTTGCAGTAACTACTCTATGGTTACTAATACCCTCAACATTGTGTACCGTAATTACTTGTTGCAGTATATTTGTTGCCAATAAATCAAGAATGTTGTCCCTTCTGTTAGGCGTCGTAGCTATCTGGTGTAGGGCATTTGATTAAAACGTGTACAGCAAGGACTCGCATATATCTTTATCTCCTCCCCCTGATATGTAACTGTAGATCCTCCAATCTATAGTGGGCGTATTAAAATCTCCACCTATGATTAAATTTCTTTCAGTGTTCCTGGATGTGATGTTCTTTATTTGTGTTTCGAGTTCTAAAATTGAGGTGACGTCGGTGTTAGGTGGCCTTTAGTATATGCACACGAATATAGTTTTTGAATTAGGGCATCTAATAGAGCACCATACAGATTCTAGGCTGATATCTGGGACGATTTTCGCTTGGCTGACAATGGTATTCTTTACAGCTATAAATACTCCGCCTCCGGTTCGGTTGGACCTATCTTTTCTGTAAACGTTGAATGATTTAGGAAAATTTCACTATCAGAAATATCGTCCGTCAGCCAAATTTCTGTACCAACAATGATGTTACACTCCGTGCTATGAATAAGGTGGTGAAATTCTGGAATCTTATTTTTTAAACTACGGTAGTTAACTACTGCAACGACTACTGCTTCATGATTATTGTTTATGCGTTTCGGGGACATTTCAAGATTGCTGTCTTCATTTAAACTATTCTTGGGCCCAATACTCGGAGTACTCTTAGCTAAATTACTAACTGGCAACACATATTTATTGACCCCACTAATTTAACTGCCCTTTAGCCTACCGCCTATGTTAAACTCGCCGAGTGTGCTCAAGTATCCCGCGCGATGGCTGCGATGCCTCGTAGGTATAAATTCGGTTTCGTCCTTTGCATTAAATCAAAAACTTCTTCAGTGAATAAACGAGCTTATCGGCATTTTATTCGGGTATTTAACTTTATTTATAACTCGTAAAATGATTTTCTAAAACGGAATTTGTTTCAATATCATGCGTCTATTCGGCGACCGTTGACTCCCTCACCACCGCCCTTCCATCGCCCCCATTACCCTCCCTATCCCACTCTTTTTCCTCCGATGTGAGTTGCTTGGTTATCAGCCGTGTGTATGTACCAGTGTACCTCCATGTGCCTCTATCATGCCACCAAGCAAAAGAGCAATACATTCAACGGTGACAGATGCAAGGTTATAGAGATGCTGGTTGATGTTATGGCGGAGAAATCTATCGTAGGTATTCATTAAAAGCTAAGTTGATGTAAATTGGACTACCATAATTGAATGAACGCTTTTCTCACTAACGCAAAACGCAATTTATTCATATCTCCAACACAATGGCAGCAGGATAAACTTGCAATATCTCAGGTTGACCTTTCTGATTATAAAATACTACTTTGACTCATGAGTTCCATTCGTCGGGCCGATTGAATTAAGATAATTCAGGCTATTCTCAATAATTTCTAAAATCTCTTCATCGCGAAAGCATTATGAAACGTTTATGACTTTAAGATGGAGATAAATATTTTATTTCCTTCATTGTGGTTCCACTTGTAATTCTATTTGCTTTCAAACCTTGTCGGAATGTGCGACCATTTCTCCATCTTTGTAACCATCGCCATGCATAAACCCCATGCATAGCATGATTATTTTTTCAACCTTCAAAATATAACAAGCAAGCTATTTATTCATAAAAAGGCAAGAATATTCGATTATTTAAATCTGTTATCTGACCATTTAATTTATTTATAACTCTTGCTTGGAGAATTCTGGTGTTTTGTTTCACAAATTTGGCAGTAGGTTGCCTTTACTACAGCTACCAAGCTTTATACGCTTTTATACGTCTTCATATAAACTTCATTTAGGTGGGAGACGATGACTCGGGATAATGTAAGCACAGTAAAGCCTTATAATAAACCCAGCGGCAAAATTCTTTATGGACTTAGGAATACTTTAATTTCAGAAAATTTCGTCTCGGAATTTTTTGGTGCCCGAATTTCTCCTTCTTGCGTATACCCTGCGTTTCTTCCCACTTCCTATAAAAACCCCTCCACTCTGCCGGCCCATACTAACCTCACCAACACAGACACACCCACTTACCCATCTAAAACGCCCACCACGCGCTCTAGCAATTAGAGAAGGAGAGGAGCTGAGAGTGACAGCAAAATAATTGCTCCGATGTGAGAAATTTCGATTGCCGTCTGGGGTGCACGATCAATGAGTGTGGACGGGGGCGGCCGGTCCGCAGATGTCGGCCGAATTTGACGACAGGGGTAAGGGATCAAAGGATTGAGGGGATGGACTCCGAAAAACGCAACGGGACGGACTCGAGGGGAGGGAGGACGAATAAAGGACGAAAAAAGGCGGAGGGAATTAGTAGGGATTCAGCATTCGATTCCTAATGAACAACGGCTGTCGAAGCGGCGGCGTTTTCGTCAACCATGCCGCCAGCGTGATGCATGGCCTTCTCGTCGTTTTCCCAAATCGAAAGGGACGCACTAGAAAAAGATGGATATTGGGAGAAGAAGCGGTGTTAGATTGACTTTGAAAGATGGGAGGGTCTGATTCTTCATTTGATTTCGTTATAGGTTGAGAGTCACAGCGAGGGAGGTCGTGTTAATGAAGGGGTGGGGATTTGAAAGAAACATGGCTGGTTGTATCTATAGTTACTAAGCGATAGCATTAAACTGTTGAAAAACGAACCACACCCAAGTTTACTCTTTTTTTATTTATAAACGATTACCTAGGAAACGTATAAAAATTGAAATAACTGCCGCTAGAGATCGCAGAATATTGACAAATAGTTTTAAACACATTAGTAGGCATTCATAATTTCATGTGTAGGGTGATAAAAAATGCATGAAAATGCATGCATTAATTTTTTGATCTGACTCTTTGAATGCCAAACTGGCTTATTTTCGGTTTTCGTGAATTTTTCAACTTTATCTAATACCTAAACAGTGACTCGGAAAGTGTTGATGTCACGGGTAGTCCTCTTAACTCTTATCACTGAAATAATCTCAAAGACAAATTGTTGACGATTAAAAATGCATTTGAAGAAAAAGTAGGCAAATCTAATGAAAAGTAAGAGGTTAAAGGGAAAGCAATTTAAAGCAGTATGAAGATCATAAAACAAAAGAGACAATTGAAGCTATCAAAACTATGATTTCACTAATATTTTAGTCACAAATTTCAGAAATAAATAGTTATACTTAGTTATACGTTAAATTATTATAATATTTAACCAATGACTAATACGTAGATAAAGCGTCAATGGCTACCAATGGAGAATGCCTGCATTCAAAAATTATGACCTTAGATTGAGGTATATCCCAACATTTTATTCAGTGCATGGGATGATTTCAGAAATTACTATCGTACTATAAGGTCACTGTTAACGACAACCTTTGAATTTTCATCCTATAAATTATCTTCCCGGAAATGGAAACATAGTCTTGTGAACATGGACTGTAGGAACGATCGCAGGGTCACATAATCACAAGACTCACCAGTCATCATCATCGTTGTCATTAACTAGTGACAAGGAATCATCATTTATGGGTGAAATACGCCCATAACGTGAAAAACTGCCTACAGATAACGTACCAGTTAACTACATGACCTCTTCATATCGGAGAGGAGCTTACGGATGAATATTTTCTAAATATTTGATCGAATTTCTTGCTCTGTCAGCATACATGTACGTTATTGAGGGTAAAATCCGAGCATAGCACAACATTTAGATGTCAAAGAATAGTGGCAAATGGAAGGAAATGCGCTACTACTAGATCAAATTGATTTACAAAGGCAACAGCAGATCATTTTCTGTTCCCGTTTATAAACACACAAAAACAAGAGGGTTACAAAGAATACCTACTCTAAAACGTGTATCCTTGACCATCGTAAACTTGAATAAGCCCAATTTTCTCCACTTAAATATGCTACACCTCACATCTAAGTGTAAACTGTCCGGCTCTCAAGGTTTATTAGATGTGTGTGGAGGTCAAAGGCAAAAGTTCCACACTCCATCCTGTAAATGAAGTACGTTTAACAATGCGACTTTCTAAAACTAACATTATGGGCAAAATGTATCAGAATATCTTTTTGCCTAAACACGTAAATACGCCTTTAAATTGACACTGACAGCATGTGTCGAATAGGTCGACTATTCATAGGTTTCTATGAATCTCTTCGTTTTTGGCAGCTCATGACGAGAAACTATGACTATTTGTATTTATCTGTAATGAGTTTAACTGAATATCACTCTCAATATACACCTCAAGCATTGTAAACTATCAAAAAACATTACACTTTCTACCCTCTTTTGCTAGAAATTATGGCTATTACTGCAGTTCCGATTTGCTGGAAGGATAGTTTGGTGACAATGACCGGAAAGGAGCTTTATTTTCATAGATTCCACCCGTCAACATAGTAAAATTACCTGATTATGACATCTGAGGAGAGGTATGTTCTTTTCCATTTTAAAGAGGATCAACTACTTAACTTGAGATGGACGAACGAAATGGTACTTAAATGTTTGTAATATATACCTACATATTAGGTTAAAATCAATAACACGAGCAAAATTTTGAATATTACACGGTGTAACATTTCCCAATTCTATATTGGGTTCCAACCCTCGGCTGCAGCTACGAGTCTGTAGCTGGAGCAATTCAGTATTAATATGATTGTATATTGTAGCTAGTTTGGATTAAAACTTATTATTTGTCTTACAAAATATTTAAAAACTAATCTATCAACTCAAATCTAACCATTCAGTCAAGAGTTCTCGATAAACTATGATGGAGAAATTTTGCCCTCGAAGATAAAGTTAATGACCTTCGAAATGTTATTTAACTATTTTTCAATATTTTATGATATAATAACTGAGCCATTGTTATTAGTAATTTTCATGAAATTCACTGTTATGCTCTACGCCAGGAAGACGGCAGATTAGAAAATTTAACAATGTGTCTCATTCACAAAAGTGGGTAATTTTCATACTCCAAATTTAGAGATTTTGGATAGAGTTATATTCTTGGATCTAACGTCGTTAGAATTACAAGCTGTCAGGATGCGAAGGAAACCTGAAGAAGTATTTAAATATTGGCATAAAAGTTTCAATCTCTTCTAGAAATAAGAAAGCGTTAGGTTGATACGATGATACGAGTATTTCCGCGAAATTAGCATGAGCAGGTTTCACACGAATATTTCGGGCGTTAAGCCGTGCGGTGCCTATTAGAGTCCGCGTGGTATCACTTAAGCTCTGAAGACGCTAACGGGATGACTTGTGACTGTCATCATTAATGGACACCACGTGGAGGAACGCCCAAAAGCTATTACCCTTAAATTTAGTGCCTTTTGTCATTAAATAAAAATATTAAAGGTAATGTTTAAATAAACCCTAAATAGTTAATATATGTAAACATTTGACACACTACAAGGAGGGTTGCCAACGTTTTTTTAATAAACTTACCCTCGATAGCATCGCAATGAATAAAAACCACATAAAATTTATTTGTTTTTGGTACCTCTCTGACATCAATGTTGCTTTTTCCGTAACAATTGCAATATTAGTTGAAATAACTAGGTGCAATTCAGAAATTCGTGAAGTGAATTATCTCGACATAATGAGTTCGTCGTGAAATGTTCTTCCAAAGAAGATTATGAAAGGACATAAAAAATCAACAATTACTTACCAAATATGAGTCGTGCTGGCTTTCTGCTGGTATACCGGAACGCGCGCTCAGCATGGCTTCGACCGCGTCCACTATCCGTGGGGAGCAATGGACTGCGCGGCACTCTTTTCCTCAGCGTTGGCAGGGTGGGTGCAGCGAGCGGGTTTGCTTACTACTTCCTTTCTCGGTGCAAGGGACTCCTCTCAACTTTTGATTACTTCGACGGCAGAACCCATCCGGTCAGCGTCTCCTCCCTTCGTTCAGTCTCACCTTGCCCGAAAACTTTCCATCTCGCCGCCTCCTGTTCATGTGTAGTGCCAATGAAGTAGGTTACCTCGCCCCCGCTTTTCTTAAACGACAATGAGAAAATAAATGATGTTATTCTTTGAAACATGGAAAATTGGATGAGTTTATACCCTCTTCCCTACATCTCCTCGTCACCTCGAGATTTCAGATTTTGCTGCTGATATATGTATGCTTTCTTAAATTGTCAACATGTTTGGGCGGATTGCTGTATTTTAACGGTCAAATTTCGGATAATTTGGTTTATATATCAAAAAGGTTACGAACAGGGATGTAAGAATTGCTGATAAAGAATTAAAAAATTAAATAAGTACTCAGAGAAAGCACATTCTTACACGAAAGTGTAAAGTAGAAAGGTACACGTATAATGTGATATATTCCCAACGTATCATCTGAAGGCTGGTTTCATGGGATGTCCACCGGGTCAAGTACTCCATCTCTGCCAATAATTCAAAGAAAGAAAGCTTACTTCAATTTTAGTCCACTGGGTAACGGTTTCAAACCTTCGCATATAAATGCCTCTTAAAATCTCCCATAGATTTATAATTCACAACAGAGATATTTCAAATCACTGCATCACACGTAATACTGGCCTGCTTAGGGTTTAATTGACTAATGTATCTGAGGAGTGGCTTCTATATACCTTAGTTGTAAAGTAGGTGAAATACTTAAAGAGACTTCAGATGCGAGGGAGTATTAAGTGGAAGTTACCTACCTGTACCTGAGGTTCTGGCGATACATTGATTCCTAGAAATGTGGCGAATATTCATAAACAAGTTTTTTAAACATTCTTTGACATTTTTCACCGCTCAACGAAGGTGGTACTGACAAGATAACCATTCCGGCTGGCCTACTATTGAAACCGATGGCTCTTTGACGATAAACTCAGATGAGAATTTGCCTTTGGCCACTTTTTCATTTCCGGAGGGACCGCAAACCTTCCAAAATGTTACCCAACGGAATATTTTCCTCACCTAACTCTCCGGGGAGAGAGCGAAAAACTCAGCGCCGCTCTCCTTTTCACATCCCGCCCAGATGTTTCTCCAACTTCCGATATTTATCTTCCACTCCTGCAATCCATCCCGCGTTACTCACTGCCTATAGCTGCTCTTTTTACCTCTACTCTTCTTGCCCTCCACTCACTTGCAAGAACTTTTGCGGTCCTCGTCTCAACCCCCACCACTCGCCTCGCATAAGCCTCGCTATTTCAACCTCCCTCGTCCTATTCCCCAATCCTTTCTGGGGAATCCTCCCCTCTCCCAATCACATCTCACCGCCCTCCCCTTAAAAACCTCATCAGGTCAACTTCTGACAAGTTGCGGACAGCTGTGATCCTCGAAAACTCTCCACAGTCCACCCACTGACCTCCCTCTCTCGCTCTACCTTCCACATGCTCACACCCGCCCACCCGATCATTTTTCTGGAAGACTTCTCGGTTCTCAGGCACCCTTATTTCAGAAACTTCCAGCCCCACCATGCTCCTGAATATTATCTTCGCCTTCACCTTGGCGCTTATATGAGGGAGAGAAATGTTCAGGTATGTTTATTGTGAACATATAAACATTACTTAAGAACATGTTTTGGATTGTTAGGGATCAGTTTGGTTCATTGGCTAGAGTACCTCAAATCATTGGCAAGCTCACCAACCTTTATAAACGCAGATAATTTAGATAAGACAGTCAATAACACATAGTAATTAACAAGATCAAAAAACTCAGGCAATGATTGTAGAAATTCAAATAAATTTGGTGAGGGCATATGATATTTTCACTCAGATTACGTTCAAACTGGATGGGTACGGTGGTGTCAAATGCTCGATTCGTGGGGTGCAGTCAGATCTCCCAAATTATCACCTTACTCTCAGTATCCGAAGTGAGGACTCAAAATTAATGACATTGGATGCACTTTAAAACACTTATTTAAAAAAATAACAGCAAAAACACATTTATAAAGTAGAGAGAGTAAATATAACTGCACCTGTTAAAGTCGAATACCAGGGAAACGATGTAATTTCTTATCTAAAATGTGGAAAAGACGATCTTTTGTGACACTGCAGGTTACAGGCAGGTAATTAGAAGGATGGACCTCAGATGAAAAGGTGAAAGTTAGATACAAATTAGCTATAGTCAGGCTACATCTACAAAAAGCCTCGTGAATTTGTGACTCTGGCCAAAAAGATTTAATACGAAAAGTCGCACGATTCGTTAATATTTGATGTGAGACAGTAGAGAGTGTAACCCAGATAATGGTAGGACTAATTTTGGAGGTGCTTGAGATTCGGAGACATTACGCTAGGCTTACATTGTTTGTAGAAAAGTATTTTTCTCCCACGAGTTTCAGAGAGAGTTTTATTTTATCGAAGAATTACATTTTTAAAGCTAATATAAGTAATAAAGTAAGAGGAATATATTGCTTAACCTAGGTAAAAATACTCTTCCTTTTAACGCAACCAATACAAGTAAATTAAAAGAACATAAGAAAGTAAAACAGTCCGTTAGATAAAAATCACTTTCGTTCCTTTCGTCTTCCAATTCGTTTATCGTTCCCTTCATATTTATGGCAGGTGCCCTGACACTCTCGCAAAGTAATATATAGATGTAAATTATCTAACTTTTCTCGCACCCCTTCTCAGTTATTCTCAGCAAATGAAGCATTGGTAAAAACCGTAGGAACTTTGGTTTTGAACGTATTTATTTGAGTACTTGGTCATGGAAAAGCATGGGCTTTCCATGAAAAAGTTCCTGGTAATGGCGTTTTTATTGGGACCCCGATCCCAACTCGGGTGCTATTTCGGAATTTAAAATTAAGCCCTGAGGATGGGAGGCGAATACATTATCGCCCGCATCAGCTCAATCCCTTCTAAGCTTAGAGCCATCAACAAACCCCATATAAAAAAATATGGAGCAGCGGCATCGAGTAAAATAAAAAATATTAGATTAGGTCATTTCCCATTAGATCTTTGTAATTCCCTATTTGCTAATAGACAGTGTGGGCACCTTAGCCCTCCGTGAACAAACCTCGTCCAATTGACAACCTACTCTTAAGGATATGAGCTATTAAGTCCAAAGTTTAACAATCCATCTGACGGATTTTTTAAGTAATTTGAAGTCATCTTCATTCAGGACCGAAGCACGAAACGTGATTACAATAAAACATATCTATCGCAGTGCTTCAGTTACGCCACTTCGTGCTCTTAGGTTATGTTCTTATGCTTGATGCATGCTGAAATTCCCAAAAGATCACTTCCAGAGACTCACCCCTTGCGTAACTGCACCAACCCTCTCTTATCCCCTACCCCAGGGGACGTAATCCCGCCTTTAGTGTGGAGCGACATGTGGTGGAGGAGCGGTCACCGGGGAAACGACCACTCCAAAGCGATTTCACCGCCCTCATTAGAGACTCCGTCTTCCGGTTGCCTATCCTTACTCCTCCTAACATCCACTGCCGCTAACCGGGGTCCATATGTTCCAACCGCTACGGCCGTGACGGCGCAATTTACTGGGAAAGTTGAGCTCACCACACTACCAACTTTACATGTAACTCAATATTTCCGTTCTCTCAATTCCATGCCCTTCTCCTCAAAACCCACGGGCACGGCAGCTTAAGAGATAAAGAAACTCAACGCACACGGAACAAAATAAATCCAAACAAGAAACAAACAGATGAAAACATAAACGGCTTGATGAAAATCTCTATCAGTAACGGTGCACAAGTTTTTGCACTCTTTATGGACCTTGCTCTCTATCCTCGGTCGTCGGACCAGTTTCAAAGAAGTAAAACTATGACTCACAAAGAAGGAAATGATAGCGAATAAGCAGTATTCCGCATGGCTATCATCCTGCCTTTTGTAGAAGAGTCCATGATTTCACCTATTTCTGCCACATGCCGCACAAGTCCTTGCTAGTAGTTCTCTTCCCTGAGGAGACGAATATTATTAGACGAATAATATTATATTATAAGCAGGTAACTAGTTATATCCTATATTTTTACATATTATTCAAGTGAATTGCCCAAGGATGCACACGAATGAGAGACAATATCCTCCTGGGATGCACTAGGCTATATCCGCACGCAAATTTCTGCGGTCGCGGTGTCTAAAACTGACACTTCATCGCCATTCACTCACAACTAATAAAAATCCATTCAATATTTGAAGTTGATGTGCAACAAACAAAACATTGAACAAAAAAAGGAAGCATTAGGTGAACATATAATAATACCTCAAGGGAATTGATGAGAGGGACTGAGAACTTCAACATTCCATCTATAATACTAGTGACTTAACGCATGTACTGCCGATGAGAAATCTGAGAGGATTTCTTAATCCAAAATTAAATAATTATCCCTTCATGGTCGTCAAATCTACACCTCCATCGAAGTGGAATCCCGAAAACCACCTAAACAGTGTGCGTGGCAGGGGATGACTCCAGAAAAGCCATTCACCATTCGTTTAACGCACATTCACTCGTATATAAGAATTTAAATAAACAATTTGTATGGTAACTGATATGTCTCATTGATAAAAGCACTACCACTGCCATAACTAGAACCCAGAACTTTTGCATTGGAAAACCACACTATTCCATGACGCAGTACTCCAGCCAATACACCGTCCCGTTCTCCGATATAGTTGTTCCTATGATTTGTACCAATGCTTCAATTTAGATAATTTTACTAGGAATCGAGAAAATGCTTCCTGTGTAATCCATGGGTTTTTATTATCAGTTTTTCTTCTGCCTAACTTCTTCTCGGCTTCCTGCCTAACTTCTTCCTTTCTTGATCAATTCCCAGCTTTCGTCAATGGACCCTGAATCGCTAATATCCTCATCAGCTTGGTCTAGGGTATTTCGATAAGGTAATCTGGTTTCTGTTTCTCTATCTTTCAACCCACCAGAAATTCTTCGTTAGTTTCTTCAGTCGTTTAAACAAATGATAACATTTAATCCTGACCAAATTATGGTCAATGTCGATGTCCAAACCAGGGTATCTCTAGGTATAAATACATATATTTTTTAATTTAGGATAGCCCGGCATCGGTTGATGCGTACTCAATTTAAAACCGCAGGTAGCTGATTTACTACCGATTCGGAGGACGTTGTGCCGGCACAGTCAGGTACATTCTGTGTAAAATTGAAATAGAAATGGAGACCAATATCCATTCAATTGCTGTGTTTTGATCCCGGGTTCTCGGTATGGAATGTACTTCGTCAAGCCATCGTATCTGAACTATCAGAAATTATATATTTGAATTCTTAGAATAATGCAATCTGATCCCTGGTAAATTCGCTAAGATACATAGTTAATGGCGTTCGATAGGTATCTGTCATGGGTTAAATTTTGTATTGATGAAAATAATTTGGCTATCGACCCTGAAAATGTGTGAATGAGTCACATCAATGATAAGATGTGTACTTTAATCACGGATTTTAGCTGAAATCCAATCCATATATGTGATAAGTATTTAAATTGCAGTAAGAATGGACGGACTTCGGTATATCTCAGGACCACTTGGCGCCTTGCGTTAAGGTTTCTTTCCACCCTTACTCCATGCTATAAATTATTCCCTTACCAAGTATATAAATTCAATTGGTAAGGGAAGTTTGGAAACCTTAAATGGCGTAAACGACTTCAGCTGTCGGTCTACTTTCCTCAACGCTCAAATTATTGGCGGAGGCGGATCTCATGAGGAAAAGCATTTATCAGTTGCAATAATGGCCCAAATTAATCATAAGAATGAGCCATCGTCTGGTGAGTGTAAAGATTGGAACAGTATTCCAAAAAAATATTTTTGGTGTTTGGTTAGCGCTCATTTTCTTTAAAATTCCGATGTGTTATGGCTACATTATTTTAAACAAATTTTGCAAGTTTTCATACTTTCTGCATCATTATTCTGGTATCCAAGTTTGTAATGCAATACGTATATATCTACTAACATTACCAGTAATACAATGACCAACCAAATTCTGTTAGCATCTGGAATTATTATATAATTATTATATTTGACTGTTTCTTCTCGGCGATTGTCATTATAACACAATTCAGAACTTGGAGGGTTACACATGCCCTTTGAAATGTATTCCTTGATTATAAATAACGTTCATCTTTTTTTCACAGTATAAAAAACTGATATATTAGTACGTGAGTAAACCTCATGCCGTTTCGTTATATTAACCTTTAAAATAGGCGAATATGTGAAATAAAAGCGATTTTATGATGCATTAAGTTGGCTAATTTTATTTCAATGTATTTCTGTCAATCATGTCGTAGGAGTGGTGGCTGAATTAACATCTAAGAAATAAAGTGATATTGCAACATTAAAATTCAGTGTACAATTTACTGTATTCCATGATTTGTATTTTTCACTATGTTACCTTAAGAATGGTCGTTCTTTTCAGAGGATGGTTTGGATAGCTCTTATTCATTTTAATGTGTCCCTTGACTTTCAGTAGGGAGATTCCCTGCTCTGAATTGATATGAGGAAACTGAATATTTCTAGACGGAGCTAGAAAATGAATAATTAAGCCCCGGGTGAAACCATAAATAAAGGTGTTATGAAGACAGTAAATGGAAGAACGCTGGAGTGATCCTCTCTCTTTACAAATCCGAGATTGAAAGCCAATTCGTTTTCTGTACGAATGGTAATAAAAAAATGGATCGAATGAGGTGTATGTTTCGTAAAAAAGATGAGTGACGTAAATGGGCATAATAAAACTATTTTTATAAAAACTGTGTGGGGAAAAAGGAGTGGAGTTTTGTTCGCGTAAGCCAAAGAGAGACTCCGTCCGGATCCCAATTGATTTCAGCTCGAATCACCAAATGAGCATACGGGGGAGAGAACGCGGAATTTCTACGAAAAGAGAATAAATTGGATTTGGAGGAGAACAAACAAAATGTATTGAGGTCGATGAGCTCGCATTGACTCGAGGAGAGAAAAAAAGTGTGAATCATTGGTGCGAAAAACGGTTGGAATGATGGAAAATAGAGGGATCACTAATAATTCCAATACTCAGGCATAAACAAAATGAAGAGGTTGGAAAAATATAAGGATGTATACATTCAATGGGTCTTAATTATTCTTGAGAAGGATTTTCAATTAAGTTTAATCATGTTGGCTCTGGGACTACGAAGAACACATTACATACCCTGAAAAGAAGTGTTTACGCGTTTACGTGGGAATTGTAATGTGGAAGTTGAAAAGCACTGATATTTTTACTAATAAGCTCCTACTTAGAAGATTCAGCTAGTGCACGGAATTCTTATGAATATGGCTTTAAATTGGTGAGTAATGTGTCAACTTCTCTCCTTCAGGAGGAAATATATGTATATCTACAGCTTGAATGCTCACTTTCAAAGCCAATGTAGGATTTTTTACTTACTTTTTGGGATTTGAATACAGCACCGGTAATATACAATAGGATGTGCTAAGTAACTAGGCATTTCAGGTTTTTCTGCAAGTTGCTACATGCAATTAACCACAAAACGCTTGAAAAATACATGCATTCCTTAATACACTCACAGCAGTGCACGGGAAGGCCAAACTAGAGACAAAAAATATTTTTTTATATATTTATTGAATTATATTCATATATTATCAATACTAACCACTGCTCAAGTCTTTCATTTAATTTGGGCTAAAACAGCAGCATTTATAAAAATATAGCAATTTTGTCAATGGTAGCCCATAAAACACTGACAATATCTCGAAATTGAAGAATTATGTACTTCATAGCATACCACTTTGAGGACGAATGAGTAAATATATGTACATAAGATTCAAAATTGGAAAAACATGAGCTACTGTATATTCAGCGCAGCGAACAATTTTCAGCTTTACGATAATGTCAGTGGTTTGTACAAATTACCTCTTCAAATTTTAAATATGGCATTTCACCACATTATATCTACTAGTAATTTTTGCACGGAGATTGTCACATTCAAACAAGTTTATTTTATAAAATAATGTGTAAATGGGATAGATCTTTCCAACGAGGTGATAAAATACATTGTGCAAATTGTTTCATGGCGTACTTAAAGCAAGGATTGACCTCTCGGTTACATTAGTAACCGATTCGTGCTTTATCCACCAGTGAGTACAACCATTTCAGAACACAGAACACTACGGTACTTTCTCCGTAAAAAAGCAATGGATCTCCGCTATTCCAGATGAAATAACAGTACTGTAAGTGAATATCCTGGTGTAAAGTGAATAGCTGGTTCCCTTATCATGGGTGGCCCGCAGTGATTAGTTATCATTCAGATAAACTGTCATTAAGATACGAGTGGGCAGCCGCCTGTGGGAAGTTGTGGAGCAGAGCGGTTCAAGCTCATCTGAACCATTGAGATAACCCTCCTGGGTTTAATTAAAGATTAGACTTACGTTGCCTCTAAGGAACTGCAGGTGTGGGGTGAGGCGGTCATTGGATGGTGGGGAGAGAGAGGATTCCACGGAAGAGGCAGGACTCGAGGAGTCGGAGGTAAGAGTGTGCACTGTGCACGGATGAGACGCTGAGAGTGGCGAGCGAAACTATTGGATGTCCATGTATTTGGACTCCGCATTAAAGATCCTTTTATGAAGTGTCGTTCCCTTAATTGACCCTATTCGGACCCCAAGGGGAAGTCCATACAGTACATTATTTTACTGCGGCAAAATGCCTTTAACCCTAATACGTAGCTCAAATGAAATAGCCACCAAAATAAATTGATTGTTAGGACAAACAACAACAGTATTTTCAAGGGAGACGTCATTACCTCCGATTTTTATGATATTTTGTGTACTGAGTTATACTTATCTCGAATAAAAAAGTGTACCTTTATAAGTCCTCCCGTAGAATACTTCTGTAGATATAACAATTTTTGTGATCCCATGTCACGACCACGTGTAATTGAAACAGAGATATTTTGGCAAATTTGGGGCACAATACCTCCGTAGATTTTATTTCCAAACAAATTATGCATATCTATTTTGTACAGCTCATCGTGCTCTATTTATTGAATATCATTATATAGTTAGTTTATTGTACCCAGAGTAGATACATAACACTAATATCGGTTATATATTAGCTCTAAAAATACTCCAGTTCTTAAGCTCCATCAGTATATATTCAATGAATGTGAAATTCCGCTTACAATATTTCAGAGCAAGTTTCTCTTTGATTGCACAAATTCAAACCCCTCGTTTGGTCAATTAGTTTAAAAACCAATTATGAAGTCGACGAATAGTCTAAACTTCCCTTGTCCTTTCAACCCCTTTTATGTGAAAACTAGCTCCTAAAAACGCCTTTTTACCGATCTCATTAGAAATAGGATGTTTTACATTGCCCAAGAAAAGTGATTTTTTTAACAAACGCTGGCATATCGTAGTGGTTCGTGGCTCACTCCTAAGAAGACAGCATTGCAATCACGCTAACTGAGCATTAACACGGATTCCCTGCATGCTTATTGGCCCCATGGCCCCTTAAATACCCCATTGTAGAGCTTGAAGTACGTCGCGTCGCGTCGCTGAAATTAAAAGAAATACTTACAAAAAAAACTGAATACTTTACTATCGGTTTAATACTGGGAACAGGCCGCTTCATTATGGAAAGCCATCGCCAGCGACGCAATGAGATGAAGAGGAACGAAAAATTGCAATTATTCCACGACATAGATGCCGAGTAATATCAACGATACGGCAAATCGTCGAGGCAAACAAACTATTAATAGAACATGAGTGCACCTGTTCATGAAAACATATTGCCAATTGGATTCCACATACTTAAACTCTACACTCGAGTACGTTACCTCAAAATACTCAAGTGCTCAATTGCATGGTTCGCTTTACAGCATCATTATTAGAGAAACCGCGGATACAGCTACAGTTACAATGCATGCCGTCAGAGCAACAAAATCCAGGTAAGTATTATTTTTTTCTGGAGAAGAGACTCAAATATTTCCATCCAGCAAAGCCAGCAGGCATGTCCCTCCAAGAATAGCCTTTACACTGGGATGGGGGAGACCGACAAGCGCAGTGGTAGTATGGTCTCAATTTCGTACGCATCAACCCACTCTGTTCAAGCCAACGATTCGCTCGCCTCATGGCCTTCTCCTCCACCTACTCACGCCCTCCCACCGCACAGACGCAATTCCTACCCACTCACTTGACCCCTACAAGCCAACTCTTGTTCACAATTGGGTATTTTCCACGTACTTCAAAGTACCGATATTCTGATTCTATTACTTGAACTTATTACATTGGCTTAAAGTTTTCTAATCAAATTGTATGAATTTCGGTTTTAAAAGCTAAAGAAAGTCGAAGGTTACGAATCCTCCCGAGCACACTCCGAAAATAACCGAATGACCTGTGACGTCATTTTCTTATGCTTACGGTGGAAACTGGTGCGGTGAAATTAGTTCTGGACGTTTTTCTGTTTTTGATGTGAGTTTAAATGGCATATGTAGATGGTGTTTTTTGCCACAATGCACAAATACATCGGTGAAAACACCGAACAAGAAATGGATTCACGCAATCACGACATTGAATGTTTGAAATGTCTTCCTTGGATTCCTCAATATCCACCTGCACAATGTATGCTTTACTTCGCACTTTGTATTCTGGACAGATTCAAGCAATGACTGTTCACAGTGGTCAATCTCTCTTCACTTAGACGTATCCTATGGCATTACCACCATAACTCTCAAGAGAATCTTTATAATAAAACAACACTTTAATTAAACTTTGAATAGACATTTAGGAGATGAGAATCTATTTTTAGACATTTCTGCAGCAGAGAAGCCACTTATAGAAACCTCTACAAACAATCACAAATTAACGTCTTAAGTGTGTTAAGTATTTGCAGCGTAAATATTTGTCAAGTACTGTGTTATGTTGATATGTTACTAAGGTACTGTTTGTTTACTGTTGCATGGACTGGTATGGACTTTGAGAAATAAAGAAGAAGTATTATAATGATTATGAGTGTATTGGAAAAACAATTAATAAAGCTCATACACCAAATACATAATTATATGCATTAAAATGATAAACAACAGTCATGGCGATTTTACAAGCAAACTTTAAGCTTGCAGTTTTTGGACTTAAGCTCCACGAATTTCGGAATCAGTAAATCGATCGTCCTTATTCATAAAAACGCCTACCATAAACATATATACCTTGGGTAAATTATCTGATGTGGTTTTAATAAAACCATTGCACGCCATAACCTTTGTTTTCAATGAAAATTCTTTAAATCTACGGCATCTTCTACAGTCCTTCACTTTCCCCCTCACATCTGTCTATCGCTCAGCGAAAATGACGTCAAGCCAATCAGATTTCGTTTCGCAGCCGCGTAAAAATTTTTGAAATTTCGTCTATTTTAATCTTAAATATCTCAACTAATATTGAATCAATTTTTAAACTATTTTCACTCCGCAAACTTGTTTGAGTTAAAGTAACATATAAAGATCCATTTACTTAAATTTAAAATTTTGGAAAATACCCAATTGTACCCCAGCCAACCACTCTTCCTACTAACAATCAGATCGTCATCCCCCTTGACCACTCCCGTGCACACCTCCCAAATCTTCCTACCAGGGCTCGAAAAAAGTACTTTTTACACCCTTTACACACAATAACAGAGAAACATAGCAAAGTATTGACTGTGACATACAATACACCCAAGCATTACAGTAGTTGAAACTGAGTAATCCGTATCTACGATAAATCACCTTGCGATAGCAGGCAATAGAACGGAATCGTTATCAAAATATTATACGGAATAAACTTTGCCCTTTCGCCTAAAAACTACAATTTGTCAGAGCGAAGCGTAAGAGAATGACAAGTGCTCAAATATATTACATTTGTTTTTAAGTGTAGAATAAAGTTACTTATGGCAAATAAAATAACGTAAAAGTACATTTAATGTGATAAAAAATATTTTAATGGTAACATTAAACGTAGATAAAAGCATCCTTTCAGGTGTATTTTTATTAAATTGAACTCGGTTTCCTCATTAAAAAGATAGAACATATCAAACTCGGGAGTCTCGACTTAATTTTTGGCAGTCTGTCGTCTTTTGCTCCTGTGACACCTGTGGGTGCTTGATGGATTGGAGTGTGAGCGAGAAGGACGTCAGAAAACTCCGTTTCGCTTCTGATGCACGATACGTTTCGTCTCACGTGCCGAGTGAGGCACGAAATTTGCGCTCAACTTTCCACCTCATGTAGCAGATTAGTACAACCTAGGGGAAAATATGCTGTACAAGGAGGAAGCGGATCTTGATGAATCCTAAGGATCCTTAGTACGCTTAAAAAAACTAGTTATTAAAGCCTTGTTGTAACATATATATCATAGAACGGCATAGAATAGCGCAGGAAGAGCCATTTATTAATTTTAGCAGAATTAAAGACTATAATGTGCATTGTGACAAAAAATATGAGTGGGTTCGTGGATACACGAAAGAAGTGGAACTTCTAGATAGCAAAAATAAAAAGTTTATCCATTAAAAAAACTGCTGGGCCAGAAAAAACTGCGTAAAAGAAATATTAACGCTCCAACAAAACTATGGTAAATATGAAGTAGATAAAGCAAATAATCAACATAAATAAATCTCCTAAAAACGTTCTTATATCTGTTACTCATACAAACGAATTTTAGACACACGTAATCTTAGTTCATAAACAAATCTGATTATTGGAGGCAAGCCATGGTCATAAGCGTAGCTCTAATCATGGAATACAGGGAAAAAAGCAAACATTTTACACTTCAACTTATATTTCGTATTTTAGAGAACACTACGTAAACATCAAACGTAAGAAAATAGAAATTTAATTTCTACGCATACTTCAGTCTAAGCCTCGCTGTTTTAGGTGTATTTTTTCATATTTAAATGTCTTAAACCAATTAATAAATCAACGTTGGTAATTTTTGGCCTTATTATGCACAAAAATCCTCAAGCTATTTCTTTTAATTTCAAAGAATAAGCTAGTGAGGCATCATGGTAACACAACGGCCTGCTGGAATATTCTAAACGCTTTGGTTATTGTTGCTTCTACTCCAATTATTATCCCTCGTACAGCTTAAAGCTGCAATTCTGTACATCCTCGTGCATACACTGAATTTATTCTTGCGTGTTTGTGGCAGAGCCACTAAGCGCATCTGCAAGTCATCAGTGCAGCGTTGGGTTATGCTCCATTGAACACAAACAGAGAGGTAAGGAGAGAGAGAGAATCAAGGCGGTCTAACAATAAGAACGGAATTCTAAATCCCTCAGAGACGCTTGTACCATCCGTGAGAGGGATTCCTTCCGTGTTCACAACTGTTAGCGTTCATTCGTTCGGAAAACGAGCCCACTGTTTTGCATGATAAATTCTATCATCCATAATTAAATGAGGAAAATCGAGTTAAAAAAATAAAATAATTAATTTAAAAAAATAAATCCATGCATTCGTCATTGCTACGAAATCTAAATGAATCCTGGCCAACTAGCATTCCTCGGTGGTGGCGTGGTAAAGTTTGTGCCTCCTGACCCAAAGTCGCAGGTTGAATTCCTCTTGGGGGATTATTCACCATTCCGCATTTGATTTTTCACCATTGGCGGCGTAGGTATTTTTTCGCGCATCCTTTGTTAGAAAACCCAGATATAAAGGTTTATATATCTTAATGTAGTGTTAACTATAAAATGAAGAAAATAATCCTATCATTGCAAGGTTTAAAAAAAAATCAGCAGGAATACTGATTTTCTGGCAGTACCTACACATTACTGGCGAAAACTTATGCAATTTAGCTAAATACCCTCCTCTCATATCCGTAAAAAATTGGTAAATTGGTGTTTACACGATAAACATATTTGTGCGTGGACAAACTCGAAATTCCATCAAGTAGTCTCGTCAATTTATTCTTTGCGTACACTTATATCCATTAAATAGCTATTGTTCCAATTCTGAGGAATGGATTCAATTTAGATTTTGGTTTTATAGTTAATTATTGATAACAGCCTATTTGAGGAAGAAAATTGAATATTTTTGAGAGAATGGGTGTAGTTTGTATGCATTTAAGATTTGTGGAGTGCATGACTCACTTTTGTACTTCACGGTATACTTAGGAAGATAAAAGATGAATAAGGTGTAGTCATGAAATACGTCCTGTTTATAACAGACGCTGAAAGGATTGGAGTTACAAACCTGTTCATGAGTCAAACTTTACAAGCAAACATCAACAAACACAAGTCCTATAAATAAATGGACTGTCCCGCAGAATGTCATGTTTACTTCGCGGCATTAGGAAGTAACAAGAGTGGATTCTAATTGGCCGAGAGAGAATGCTGAAGATAAATCGCTTGCAATCGCTGAAAATAAATAGTTGCAATTTTCCACAAAATAATTAATTTCGTTGTTCTGAGATTGAAACCTAAGTAGCTCTTGAGCTTTTAATTATTTACCTGCGTGACATTGATAATTTTAAATTTGTATTTTGCGGAATCACTTTTAACGGCTCGGACGTACGCGGAGCCCTGGAAACATGGAAGGTGGGCAATAACGACAGATGGCCGGGCGGGCGGTGGGTGTTGGAGCGTGCTACTGACTAGGGCTGATCAAGGGGTGAACGCTGTGATACGATAGCGTACTCGTGGAGCTCTTGTCGTGCTGCGAGGATAACAACAGTGAGCAAGAGAAAGGGAGAGAAAGAGTAGAATAGATATATGAACAGCCCTTGTGGGTTAACTGCGCAAACGGGGGATAATCCTCGCGCAGGGACAAATGACATGTATAGGAGAGAATTATACCATAAGAAGGTACTACTCTCCTTTCAGGCACCGAAAATACTTTAGGGCGCGAGAATCGGGGATTTAAGGGCATTGAAATGCAAGAAAACGGCTCCTTTTTAGTAACCTCCAATCCCAGGCACTTCATGCGAATAGCATTATCTGGAATTAAGTTCATCTCTTCGTCCGTTCGCTTGTCTCCCCAATTGCGCTCTCTTAGTCTCCTCTGCTATTTTTTTTAATTCCCTCACTGACTTGCCTCTAAATTTTAATATGTGGAAATGATTGAATTCATATGAATCTCGAGCTTTTAATTCAGCGCACACGAAAGAGATTCTCCTCCCGATTGTTTCCCTACTTCCACAACTCGAATGAATATTCCGACACATTTTAGGAAACTTAAATTTATAACAATAGTCTTTCAAAACTCATCGTTCAACTTCAAGAAAATCCATACTCATCAATTTTCGCTGCAGGCATTCTATTCCACCTCCTCCAAATTCACAGAATGAGGCCACACTCAAGAGTGGCTCATTCAACCCTTCATCGACGGCACGCTCAAAAAGCATAATCTCTAAGGTAAAAAGAAAGTATCGATATGAATAAGAGCATTGTTTCTCTTTCTAGATAGACAGCCTTGCAGAGGAAACTTCTTCTACCGACGCTTTTATTTGAATCTGGATATCAGATTTAAAATAAATAGACCTACTCGTCGGTTGGTTATCTAGGCAGGGAACCTGCAACTGAGATGATTTGGCGCACTCACTAGCCTCTCAGTTAAATTCATAAAGGGATAATAATTTTATCATCCAATCTGAAGAACGAAGTACTATACTTACAGTGCTCTTTGAATTTTAATGTAGTAGTGATGGCAATCCACTAAAACATCTCCCAAAAAAGAAAACTTTAAGAAAATACTGCCAGAGTTTGAACCAGTGCATTAAGAGGGATGTCAGTTCTCTAGCCATGAAATAAACCCGATTCCATACTGGGATACCCTTGTTGGGCTGAGTCACTCAGAAACCAAATTTTATAAACGTGTTAACTGTAAGAACTAAGGAAATGAATTCATGCATATACAATAGTTTCACTATTTATTTTAATCCAGGATTAAAACTGAAGTTTAATACTGCCTGCATAGTAAATATATAAAAAAGGATGACACTTAAGAAATATATGTTCCATTGATGAAAAAATAAATTACAAAAAAACGTAAGTTATTAACGCAAAACTAACGTCCATTACCTCCACATTATATACAAATCAAGCAAAAAAGCATATAAAAAAGTATAAAATTCACCGCTAAATATTTAACTAACTTTCAGTCGCCAGCCAAGGGACATTCATATCTAGAGGAGAATTTTCGCTGCCATGCAATGCGGTTCGCTTCCTTACGACATCTACTTTGAGACATAAAATCGTAAGGGTAGAACTCGCCTCGCCTTTAAGGGTCATGGATCATAATTTTTTATTTTAATATCGTCCGAGATGAATAAAATGAAAAAATGCACTCCTCCAACCGTCTCGTATTTCTGCATGCAACTCATATTCTCGCCATTGGTCCCTCAGTCGTGCCTGCACCAGTATTTGAGCGAAGAAAATATAACTTCCCCGGTAAAGACATTTTGGAAGTAATATAACTCAAACCCGTGGATTTTTGACGATGCAGAGTTGCATGGAAAAGTTCTTTGACCTGAAAAGAATGTTTTGTGTACATGCAAGGAAAATAGTCGCCCAAATAGCGCGGGAAGGAATCTTATTCCATTGGGTTCTTTCATGCGAGATCAGTGAAGGTGGACAGACGGACGCCATTATCCCGATCTAACTTTCACCATTCGTTTTGCGCTTTAAATGCTTTTAGGTATTCTTCGATCCCCTAATTCAATACACCATCCGCCTTCCTCGCCTGCAAAGTCTTCACACAATATTACCCCAGCAGTGCATTCCTCCACCAAAAGCATTCCTAATGCTGTTCGGGAGGAAAGGAGGTACGCATCCCTGGCTGACTCTCATGCCGCGCCGAAATTTGCTGAATTTACGACGAAATAAATTTCCTAAATGAAAAAGACTCCCAAACAACGTATAAATATTGGTATTAGTAGTTGGTAGTATAGTAAAACGTTGGTTTGGAAAGGAGTTAGAAACGTATCATAATTGTGGCCAATGAAGGGCACAACACATTTAAAAACATACTATTAAAAAAGGCATCTAAAGACTTATTTTAGAAGTAGTCTCCTCACTTAGTGGTGGTTAAAGGGCTGAGTTTCACGGCGTTGGATTGATTTCGACGAGTCACTGGACTGCATTTTTAAAGAAGTGTGAAAACACACGAAGAAGGGCACTGATGTTCGCGGATAAAGGTTTCACGAGAGAGTGCTTCCTTATGCGGTGTAACTCGAGTCTCTTTGTTTGTGGTGCCATGAATCTTGCTCAGAGTTGTGTCAAATCGTTCACCAGAGCTCGGCGGAGACAGTGTTCAGCGGAAACCTTGAGGGTACAGGCCCACCTCTGCGAATACACAAGGTAAAAGGAATGCAGAAAGAATCGGCGCATTTTTTGATGGGACCTATTATTGGACTAGCGTGGCACACATTTTCAATCAGCTACTGGTATGCAAACGACTGATCCGTATCCTGCACACGCCACATTATGCTAACCGTTAATTTCATTACAATTTAGAAGCATACTGTTAGCGCAATCATTTTCACGCCTTAAATTGAATATTAATTCATCCGCTTTTATGTTTTATGTAATTTTTATTTATCGCTATCCTGAATTCAACCTCTAGTTCTATTTACTTCAAAAACCTTATCAGGTAGTAACACCGGAATAACGATCAAAACCATGACACTGGAGGTGAAAATCCTTCCAAATCGGAATTCTTACCCGTCACCCTAGGATGGTAGGCAAATCAGTACACCCCCACTAAGACCTTGAATTTACATTGAGTGAAAAATATTTTTGAGACAATTTTTGAAAGTCCACTTAAGTATTTAGACGGCACTATACAAGCATGATCCTCCCAAAGACATTTAACAAATTATAGTATCAAACAACGAAATTTCAACTAAGTTAAACAATCAAAATGAAATACTTCTCAATGTACTGTAGACGGGAGACAATGTTACAAATATTTTTGAACCAAAGGAAAATGGTGGAATCACCATTCAATGTATCACATAAAAGTTTTTTCTGATATATCTGAGCATTATATCAAGGGCGCTTTAAAGTGATGCCATTGGAGTAAATATCCTTTCAATGATTTACGAAATAGTAAATACTAGCATGGATAAACCACGGCCTCGATCGTTAAAATCATTAAGTATTTAGAGTTTATATTAATCCTGTATCTAAACAATTTAGAGATCATTCCATTCTTTATAACTTCCCACACTGTTCAAATCCTATAGTCGATCATACATTTGAACGGCAGGTGACGACATCAGCTGTAATCTTTAATTACAAAAACCCCGCTCCAATTAACAAATCGATTCCAAACACCGAGAATGTTTAGTGGCAGTGATGAATTCCAATTACCCATGAGAAATTTGACAGTGCAGTACTATTTATTCACAGAAGGCACAATTACGCAGTGATACCCAGCATAACTCCCAAAATTTTGCTTGTATACCTTTTGAGTCTTACCATCTGTAGAAGAAAAAACTGGAGAATGACAGTCATGCTTCAGAGAAGCTGAAATCTCTCAATAATTTAATGTAATTGGAATGGGGCATAATTAAACTAAACTTCACTAAAGATTTACTGAATATGAAAAACATGATCTACTCTCATGTAAGTGTTATAACTCTCATTTTGTGGAGGAAGTGCTTTTGGCTTTTTTCGTTAGATACACCAAATCTATAGTTCCATTTTTAAAAAATCCCAGCATTGAAAAAACGCGTAGCAGAAAAAGAATATGGGGTTAGCTATTGCTAATGTTAGAAAGAAAATCGTCGCATTTAGGTAAGTTGAAGATGATAAAATTAGCAAAAACAATTAGCAATAATTATAACAATTTGATTTCAACTGTACCGAGATTACATACATGGACTAACTTAAGTATTGTGGCGATTGAATTCCTATTTTAATTAATACTAGATTATGCTATAAAAATTCCCGGGGGTAAAGCAAATAGTATTGCTGTGATCTCGCTGCAGTACCGCTAAGTATCAGAAAGCATCAAACTTGTTTCAAACCAGTATTCTCCAGTATCGGCAGCCGGCAGCCTGATATTTTAAAATTCATAACGGTCTCAAACGAATCTTCCTCAGGGTCACATATTATCACGGAGGCAGCCTGATATTTGAACTGACTCAACCGAGTCTCCATCAGTATCGCATTTTATAGCGGAGGCAGCCTATTATTGATTGATATGGAGGAGGAAGGATATAGAAGTCATCCTCTATTAATTGACAGCATCGTCATAGGGGAGATACATGCAGTTTGGGACTGTGAGTTCTAGTGGCTCCAGCTCTAAGATTAGTTATTTGGAACAGAGCAGAGGAAATTATCTTAGACAAAGTAACCAAGTTGTATATAGTGATCACTAGTTTATATGCACTAGAAAAAAGAGTTTTGTGCGTTTGTAGTCCACAGCTAGGGTGACTGTAAATAGTAAATCTCCGGGTCCGGAGGGAATACCCGCGCGTGTCCTCAAGGAATTAGCGCCACAGATCGCACCGTTCTTAGACGTAATATTCAAGAAGTCATTGTCTGAAGGAAAGATACCAATAGACTGGAAAATTGCAAACGTTACACCGATATTCAAAAAGGGAAACAGACATGACCCAGGGAACTATCGACCAATTTCATTAACGTCTATTATAGGCAAGATACTCGAACATATCGTCGTTAGCAATATCATGACGTTCCTGGACAGTCGTAACTTCCTTCATGGCTGTCAGCACGGCTTTCGGAAAGGTAGATCATGTGAAACACAGCTCGCGCTCTTTCTTCATGACGTTCTCAAATCTGGTGAATCGAAAACACAAGTGGACGCATTATTCCTAGATTTTAAGAAAGCTTTCGACACGGTACCTCACAAAAAACTTTTATACAAATTACAGTCATGCGGCCTAAACGAAACAGTAGTAAACTGGATACGCGACTTTCTGAGTGATCGCAAGCAAAAAGTAGTTCTTGACGGAATTAGCTCTGATGCAGTTAAAGTGACATCAGGTGTCCCACAAGGAAGCGTAATCGGCCCCCTTTTGTTCATTATATACATAAATGATCTATGCTCTCGAATTAGCAGTAAAATACGTTTATTTGCTGACGACGCTGTCATCTATCGCGAAATTAATGATCACTCTGACTTTGAAATTCTATCATCGGATTTAAACAACGTTCATGTGTGGAGCCAAGAGTGGGGACTCGAACTTAATCTGAGCAAATGTGCGGCGGTACATTTCTTGCGGAGGTCGTCCAACTATCCCCGTGTATATGCTGTGGATGGCGTTAAGATAAAGGCGACAGATGAAGTTAAGTATCTGGGAGTTACGATAACCTCAAACCTATCGTGGGGAACACATATAAGAAATATTTGTGGCAGAGCTCTGAAGAAGCTAGGATTCGTCAAGCGTATTGTGGGAAGATTCTCAGATGAAAAAGTAAAAGAGAGGTGCTATTTCGCACTCGTCCGGCCACACCTTGAATATGCAGCAAGCATATGGGATCCGGTGCAGAAAGAATTAATTCGGGAACTTAATAAAATACAAAGGAAAGCTGCACGATTCGTCAAAAACTGCTACGGGCGTACAGACAGCGTTACGCAGATGTTAAACGAATTAGGCTGGGAGCCGCTAGAGACTCGGAGGCTGCGCGCTAGGCTTAGATTACTTGAGCAATTGAGAACAGATATCTTTCAGAGCGACACGGAGAACATCATATTAGAACCCCACTATATTTCCAGGTCCGACAGAAACGATAAATTAAGAGAGATATTTTGCCGAACGGATAGGTATGGGAATTCGTTTTTCCCCCGAACAATAAGGGACTTTAATAAATGCAAGGCGTAATTTCATAGAGCGTTTCCTTTTTATATGTAAACGGCTGGTGTCCTAACACCCCCCGCCACACGCCTATTGAGGCGGCTTGCGGGGTAGTATGTAGATGTAGATGTAGATGTAGACTGTTAAACACGCAAATTATATCACTAATATGAAAATAAGACGTCTTGCAGCTCTCTCACCCCTGCGCTCTACCCGATGGGGATTAAGAAAAAATATAACACCACGAGCCTCTCTCTCATTCGCCCATTTGCAAAATTACATTTGCCACCGCGATCTAATTCCGAGCAACGACTGAGGACGCTTGAATCCCTTATCTCTTTCACATCGCACCCTTCTCATACCTCTTCTCCTTGTTAACCCTCTCTCTTCAACTCCGCATTCCGACCACATCCCCTTCATTTACGCCAACTCCCCTCCTCCATGCTCGCCCTCCTCTTTTTCTTGAAGATATCCCGCTCATTCCTCTTGCCAGCTCTTCCTCTTCCGTGGCCGCTCGTAGTGCGTGCACGCGAGGCTCCTCCTCTTTACGTGTCATCCTGAATCGGCAGGGCCAATCTAATTCAATGACGCCTCCTTCAGCCAAGCTCAAGGTTAAAATAACGGTTATTACCAGAGAGAACAGAAAAAAATTGCCTTCCTTTCCTCATTTTCCCTTGTCCTCCCGTTTTTGCTTTCGTCTTTCTTTCGATGTTCTCCCCTCCTTTTTCTCCTATTCTCACTCTCGTTAACTCACCATTTGACTTTTTCACTGCTTGCCGATTAATGGCTGCTCATCACTAGTATTACGCTTCCGTTTTACGCATTACGAAGTTCTAAAGTTTGTTTGCTCCCCACTGCCTCCACATCGCGCCCCCTAATGTAGATACCACGTAATAACCCAAACCATCTCAACCCCCTAAACATTTGCATCTCACTCCATTCCCAGCTCTTCCTCGTCCTCAGCCCGTGCTTTGCTGCTGTTTACGGGGTTCTTATCTTTCGCCAAATTCTGTCTTCCTTTTCCTCTCCCTTCATCAGCGGCTTTAGCGAATTACTTCTTACCCTAACATACGCATCACTACACATAAAACCTCGTAAAGGCCTGTATTATTTTACGCATTTTCTTGCATTCCGAGGATTGTAGGTGCGAGGACCGAGAACGCACGATAGGCGGGGCATTTTCTCTAGAAATTTAAATAAAATTCATTGTAAATAATTTGTATTTAAGCAAATTTTGAATAAATGTACTGCATATGTTAAACGCCAACAGTATCCTATCTATCCACATTTTTTTACTTGTTCCCTTAGAAATTAACCTTTAATTTACATGGCCTCAAAGAGAAGACTGGATGAAAAAGGTTAAGACTGGCCTTTATTTAGCAGAAAACACTAACGCGCATTTTGCATAAAACTTATACATGAAGGGAACTCTACCAGAAAATTAAAACTGAAATAAAATGCCACCCTGGTGGGGATAAGATATCTTCAGCCACCTTCCTACAACACCCCTCTCCGCTTCACTTCCCAGCAACATTATTATTTTAGAGCACAACTGAATAATTTGACTGTAAAAATTGGCAATAATAGGAGAAGTTGATTGATTGTGACTCGGAGCAGTTGTAAAACCTCCCATATCATTGTTGAAATTGTTACTCTGCCCTCCACGATGCAATAGTTAGTGATAATGTGCAAACATGCATGAGGCTATCTAGTTGGGGGCCCTCAGTTTCATTATTCCAGTTTGTGAAGCAAACATGATTTTTGGTTCATTGATAATAATAACACGAATTAATGATCCTCTCAGTCAGCCAAGCCATTCCTCTCAATGGCCATATCGTACAGCAATCCACCAAGCCCAGCATACAGTGAGAACCACTAAGTGAGCAATTAAAATTCCATGTCCTCAGACTATTACTTTTATCAGCAAAACTTTAAATCAATGTGGCGAGAGAGAAGGAAAGGTTTTACGTCTTTTTTCACTATTATGTACTGTCTATTTTTCCTCCACGATTTACAATGTTTACCGTTAAATATTCCTTTGGGCAATCTATACCGAAAACCGTAAAGTTACGCAGCAGTTATGGAAAATCTAAGCTTTAAAAAGTCAGAGGAGTCATAAAGACAGATATGCCATATTTGTTCTTAGGAGGCCTGAGCAACATAACGTACTCCGCTAAAAACGCAACTAAAAGTTTTTTTATTTGGACATTCCCTCGGAAAATAAAACACTGGCCAAGGTTTATGTGCGCATATAATAAGAATGAACTGTTCTCATTACAATACGGTTTTAAGGCATAAATGGTGCATCACGAACGAAATATTTTCATTGATATATTCCATTCATACTACATACCTACATAAATTCCACATTTTATGACTACATTATGTTGGTCATATATGACTACAACCGTCATATGACTACAACCATATATGTTGGTCAACGAATGTACACGCTTATCAGCAATTTATTATTTTTAGATTTTGATTCTTTCTACCTGACTTTTAACCGGCATTAAATGACTGCATGTAGCCACAACTAGTCGAAACATTACATTTCACTCACCTCGCAACGAAAATATTTAGGTAGCAGCTAACATTTTACTGCGGTAGCTAAGAAGGACGATGACATCAACTCAATTTCATCATAAAATTAGACAAGATTCACAACATTTCACCATCCTTTCCCTGAACTAAGTTAATGACTAAGATAAGGGTGACGGTGAATTTTCTGGCTGTTTTCCCTTCTTTTTCAAATAATTTGCCTGAATTAAGAATAAAATTAATTATTTTCGATATATTACAATGCGGTAGCTAAATTTACCCTCGTTCTAACCTCCAGGATTGCAAAACATTTAGCGGATGGTCTCGCTGCATATTACTTGGCCTTAAAATCAACTTTATCAGGATAGGTCTATATAACTATGAAAATAGTTATTGGACTCTAATGGACCTTTCATCACCAAAGGTATTTAAATATAGCTTGTGTAGGCCACCGAAGTGAATTGGGAATAAACTGTCAGAAAATGCGAAGCTTTGTAAAAACAAATTTAAAAACATCTAAAATCAAATTTATAAACAAACATTTAAAACGAATTGTTATGCCATAAAAGTCAATTACTAAATTTAAAAAAGCGGCACTAAGCGCCAGGTAAGCGATTCTAGATTTGGTTAATTGACTTGCAAATATACAAGGCCACTCACAACGACACATGAGTTATTCCCGAAAATTTGAAATTATTAAAAATCATTTGATAATATAATTTCTCTTCAGTACCTACAAATTAAATAAAAATCATTTATTTTTATGTACACTAGGAATAGTTTCCTTCCTCGGTTGGAAGGCAGATTTAGCAATTAGCATGAACCGATTCCCATTGCAGGGAAATTTGTTTGCCATTTTTTCACATTGCTTATTCCATTGCAATTGATTTAAATTCTTCGAAACCCCAATCTCCGTTTCTTTGAACAAAATAAAAAACTGTTTGAGATATTGAATGTAAAAATAATGCACTAAGGGGAAAAATTTCATCTGAGAAATACTAAAATCTACGTGCTGAGTGAACATGCTAAGCGTAAAAGTGATAAAGGTTTAAATAATTACTCGGAATTCATATTTCGTCATGAGATGTAGCGTATAATTAATTGGTTTGAGTAAAGTGAGCTCCTTTGTTGCATCATTTTCCCATTTGTTAAATTATTCAATAATTCTGATATTATTATGATAGTAAATAAAATATGCTCTCATTATTAGACAGCTTACCTTGGGAAACTCCACAAGTTATATAAATGCTATTATATCTCTCTCATACTGTCTCATATTAGTAGATACCACTAATTTGCATATCACTTGATTCCTAAGGTCTTTTAGCAAGAGCCAAATATCATTAAATCCCGAAAATAGGTTGTGATGGAGATATTAAGAGGATATCCGGTCTTTTCATGGGTGACCTTTCATGACTGTCCTTTCACAGAGGAAATCTGATCCTTTCATGTGTGTACAACTCCAAGTCAAGCACTCCATCCGTCGGATGAGACTGTGGTGTCCTAGGCACCTGTTGTTGCCTAGGCACATGGTTTCCATTCACCCTTACTCCATGAAAAATGCGATGGTGGGTGGCGTAACATGGTGGAACTCCTTCATGATGCACAAAGGGTAAGAAAAAAGGCTTTGCTGTTCCACAAAATAAAATATATTTGCGACCGGTTTCGATACGGCGTATCATCATCTGGCCAGATGATGATACGCCGTATCGAAACCGGTCGCAAATATATTTTATTTTGTGGAACAGCAAAGCCTTTTTTCTTACCCTTTGTGCATCTTACTCCATGCCCAAAATGATCCTTCCCTTGCTAACCTACCTGTCCTTGGCAGTGCATAGCTCAGTTCTAGGTCACTTCCTCAACCAACCGATATGGAACTAGGAAAAACACACGATTGCGCTTGCATCGCTAGACAAATTAATTAAGGTAAGGGTCAATTATTTCCGACCAGAAAAAAAGAAATCTACTTCCTAAACTTCAGAAATAAGAGCGAAATAAGATAATCATGTAATATGTTTCATTTAGAAAGAAAGAAAGAAAAAAAATATTTATTGTTCAGGACAAAAATCCAAAAGAACAAATATAATAATAAAACACTTTGCAGGCACAATCTTTTAAAAGTACAAAAGGACAAACTTTTCATCATTTCAAACTTGTCAAATACAAAAGGAAAAACTTTTTATCATTCTATAAATGTAAATTAACAAAAAAAAAACTCATGTATTAATAACTAACAATAGAAAAATGATACAATGAATAAGGAACCATAATAACATGAACACAAATTTGAAGAAAAAAAATAATAATAAGAGTAACTTATGTTATACCCGGGAAAGTAAATAATGATGGTATTTCATTTTAAATGTTTTAACAGATTTACAATTTTTAATATCAGTTGGCATCTTATTCCATATGTGACAAGCTGTTACAAGAAATGATTTATTATATGCTGTGGTGCGATGCCCTGGAAAATACAATCGATTAGGATCAGACCTAGTGGACATTGTGGAGACAGAGGGACAACTAAGGAACAAATCATGCAGATACTTGGGTGATTTGTTTTTAAATAGGACAAACAAAAAGGATCCCAGAAGGTATTCTCTACGGGATTTGACGTTGTCGTCAGTCGTCAGCAGGCAGTCACCGTGAACGGTCGTATGCTACGCTCCCAGTAGTGAAAGCGTGTATTTCGCAATGCCTGAAAACTGTGTTGTGTGTGCCAAGCCATCCAAACGCACGCAGAAGACTCTTACATGTGGTAGCTGTAGTGCAGTTCACCATCTCTCCTGCACTAATCTCACCGAAGCTGATCTGCAGGAATTAGAGGACCTGGGAAAATCCTGGATCTGCCCAACCTGCACTTCGGAAAATCGCAGCAAACGGCGGGACGACACACCCGTCGGCTCACCGTCCTTAGCTCAACGGACCCCAGCTCCCATGGCATCTTCTGATGGTATGCTGAAAGAGCTGCTGCAGCGTGTCACCGACTTACAGGATGGTCAACGTGAGTTCGAGAGATCCATTAAAGCCGAACTGTCCTCAATAAATCGTACTCTGTCACAGTGGCAACGCACGATCGAAGAGCATACAAAGAGCATTGCATTCCTTAATGAGACTCTCAATTCAATTAACACCAAAACTGATAACATAGTTGAAGAAAGCAAGGCTTTGCTAAAACGTACTGATTACTTAGAAATGCGCTTTAGTGCTACAGAGCAGAACTCCCTAAGGAATGTCGTGGATATTCATGGAATTCCTCACAAGAGCGATGAAAAACCTGAGACATTAGTCTGTCAAGTGGCATCTCTACTTGGAGTCAATTTAACCCCTAGTGACATTGACTATTCGTATTGGGTTATTGCCCGGTCAAACAAGAATGCCTCCCCTGCTCCACCTCTCTTAAAAGTTCGGTTTCTTCGGTACAATCTCGTGTGTGAGTTTCTTGCAGCACGACGTGCGAAGAAAAACTTCTCCACAAAAGACCTTGGCTGCGATTACCATCATACTATATACATCAACGAATCTCTCAGCACCTTCAACCGTCGACTATACTCCGCTGCTAAGGAATTAAAAAAGCAGGGTAAATTGAAATATCTGTGGGTTCGCAATGGGTCGATCTTTGTTAGGAAAGAAGACGGGGGACGGAGAATCACTATACGTTGTGAAGCCGACTTCGAGACTTTATGAGATGAGGTTGGCAACGCAGTTGATACTTCTGACGGTGATACGGGGATAAGTCTACCTGAACCTGTGAAACCTTCGTCTGCACAATCTCTTCGTTTGTCCCTCGTGAACTGTCAGTCACTACTACCTCACTTTGACGAATTTAGTGATCATTTTGTACTGAGCTCGTTTGACGTTATCTGTATGACGGAAACTTGGCTAAAACCAGTTGTGTCTGATGATATGGTGAACCTAATGGGTTACAATTTAATACGCCATGATAGGACTGGCAAGAGAGGTGGCGGTGTAGGTGCCTTTATTCAACAAAGTTTGAATTACTCCGTCTTAGCTACTTCCCCATCCGAGTATTGTTTTACAACTGAATTTATTATTATAGAAATTTCTGGATCTGTTATGTCAAAATTATTGTTAGGTATAGTATATAAGCCACCTAAAATTACTTCTATCACCGATTTTGAATCAACGTTTCTACGGTTTTATCCAACATATAAAAACATCATTATTGTTGGTGACTTTAATGTGAATATGATGAATCCTGAAAGCTATGATTGTTTACACCTGAAGAATTTCTTTCACTGTAGCAATCTTCACCTGGTCTCTTCGCAACCTACTCACCATACGCTAAATAGCCATACCTGCCTGGACCTCTGTGTTGTGGATGACATGGAGAAACTAACGCACTTCTCACAGTCACCAGTGCCTTTTTTATCTGCTCATGACCAAATATCCCTTTCGTACAATTTTACCTTTCCTTTTGTAAAACTCCCTACTTTTGTATTTCGCGACTTCAGAAACTTCAATAATGAAAGATTTCTAGAAGACCTACTTTCTGCTGATTGGTTGCGCATGACTCAGTCAAATTGTATCGACGATAAACTTCAAATTTTCAATGATTATCTTGTGAGCTATTTCAACCGACATGCTCCTGTGCGTATCTGCCACCCTAAACGCCCTACCTCCCCATGGTTGACCTGTGACATTCGCAAAAAAATGGGTGAACGCAATCGCATACGTAGAGCCTTCATTCGTTCCAAGCTGCCAGCCCTTCACGCCGTATACAAACGACTGAGGGCCGAAGTCAAGCTTTTGATAAATGAATCCAAAAGAAACTATTTCTCTAGTGCCCTTTCCGGGCTTCAAGAACCGAAGCGCATCTGGAAGGAACTACGTCAACTCGGAATAGTCCGTTGAGCCATCTTAGTTGTTAATGAGGATTTACCGAAGGTCTGAGGTCTGAATTAAAATATCAGAAGAACTTATATTCTTTTAACATATGAACGCGAGAGTGAGCACAAAACTAGTGACAAATAATTTCAAAATATTCCGTCATTCATCTTTAAACAGTATGGATGCAAAAGTGCAACATCAACTCATGAAAATAAAAAAAATGAATGGACATGCGTAAAAAAACGAGAGTTTATGAATTATGGCGGAAAGAGCTTGAATTTTGGATTTGAGAGTGAAATTAATATTAAATGGCCAACGAACTGGCGTGTAATCAAAAGTGAAAAAATAGATCATTGAAAAAAATTACGTTCGCATCAAAATTGGGAATTCAAACGCGGGAATTGCAAAAAATATCCCTGTGAACCTTGAGAGTGGCTTCGATGCTTCGAGAGAAAGTTTGAAGGCTCCAATTTAAGTACAATTTTTGCCTCGCCATTGAGAGCAGTCGCCTTTATATATTTTCTTCTTCATCGGTTCATTTAACCTTTGTGAGGGCCTATTTATTTTATGGAACTATTCCTCGTAAAAAAATAAATGTTCACAAAAGTTGTAGGGCAGAACATGCAAAAATATATTCTAATTTTAATGACCTTCTATTAAGTTTTAAGAGTGACTTGTACTATGTAATATACAAAGTTATTTTCGAAGCCTTTGCGTGGGTGGCATGGAACCTCATGGGTCCGTTGAACACATTTTTGAATACGGCTCTCGCGTTACATCATTTGCTGTCTTCATGAAGTAGCCAAAATATCATGGCCTACAATCGCGCTTTTTAAATACATCCCATGAGGAGGATGGTTGTTGTCACTCACGAAAAATCTTCGAGAACCGACTGCTATATCGGATTAGTGTCGAAAAAAAACTCTACACCCTCCATCGCAGTTGAAGCAAATATCTGTTCTTGCACGTAATTAAAGGTAAGCAGGTACTTTATTTAGTAAATTAAAGTTTTCCCGTTGAATCTGAATTGCGGCTTATTTATTTGCCAACTGAAAATTGACACTAAAAGCATTCGCTTAGTGTTATAAACAGCAATATTTTTATCGGTTGGCTCCAAAATTTAAGTAATCAAGCAAAACAAAGAAGCCTGAAGCCTGCTCTCTACAGGCTGCAAAAAATCCCTTAAATATAACTTAAGAAAATACCAGATGCATATCGTGAAATTATGGATGCTGTAATGTAAACGTAAATGCTGTCAAATGAATGATGATGAAAAAAAAATCTATTGTGCATACATTTTTCATTAAAATCCCTTTGCTCACCAAAAATACATAGTCCCATCAATTATTGCTGCATTATATTTCATTGAACGGAGGGTTGCCTAGATTTATTCAACTATATTAATTGAAATTCTATTTTATTCCTTCTCTGCGTATGATGTAGCTCGTCAAAGCACACGGCCGCATTTTTTTAGCTGTATCCTGAGCCTATTCATCTGGATAACTAGACAGGCGAACTCTTTTCTAATACATGACCTATCCCAAAGGAAGAGAATGTTTCCTATTACGTTTTTTATTGTTTATCCTTGGCGAGTAACCGCGACAACAACGACGACAGCATCCCCGGATGAAAGATTTTGACACGTCTCCACCCATGGGAAAAGCAAAACACCTGTACGCACGCAAGCCTGCTTTTATTTCACAATAGGGGCGGAAAACGATGTGATAGAGAGAGATAGACAGATTGGAAACAGACCACGTATCTCGGCAACTCATGAACATCCCCATCCTACCCTTAACACGTCACTATGCAACGCAGTCTGTCCCCTTTAAGGACTCCCATCAGCAAACGTCTTGCATGGCGGTCACGGGTGGCAGACGCCACAGGGAACGCTCTCACACCCCTAATCCATTCCTCTCTATATCTACTCCACGTTGGGACGTCATTCTTACGCTACGTTGTTTTGAGAGGTTACGGGGATTTGGAGAGTAAAGGGGAGATAAGAAAAGAAAGAGTTTTAGAGAAGAAAAGAAAGCGATAAGAAGATGGAATATGAAGAAGTTGGTTAATTAACCGCAGAGGAGACCGATAACTAATGAAATTTGCCCCTTTAGGGTCAGATGGGTTAGATTGTTAGAATTATGATGCAGGGGGAATAGAGGTAGGGTGGAGAGAAAGTCAGGGTTGAAATTTTCCTGCTCTCAACCAAAGTCGTCAAATTGTTTACAGTTTAACGTCTAAAGTACTACTTCTTAAGCACAAGCGTGGCACCAAAGCGGGGGCCAGATTTCGCTGAAATTTCTTCTTCAGAGTTGGAATTCGAACCCAATCACTTGGGATGGTAACTCAGTTCTGTAGCCATCACACAAATGCGATCGCCGATATTTGTGGTTACCAGGACGGGAGGAGAGGCAATAAATGAAAAAAGTTAATGAAGAGGGGAAAGAGACATGAGTATGAAAAATATAAAGAAGAATAGGAGACCAATATACCGAGGAAGGAGGGGGATCGCGAACTTAATTTTTGGAGGTGTTACATGTTTCGGTCGAGCGAGCACCAGCAGTAGCGAAAGGGCACAGATCATAGGAAGAAGAGCAACCCGAGCCTCTCACACCGCCCCGATGAAAAATGTCTCACCATCTCGTATGCAGGAGGTTTGCTCATGGCTTCATGAGTCTAGACAAATCAGTCATCCCATATTTTCCTCATTTAGTTGATAAATGCACTGCCATCCTGGATAACTATGCATAAACTATTGACAGTAAAAACTTTGCTTCAAAATATGCACTGTGAAATATAATGATTAAGGCTTTAGACTTACTGAAGATTTGTCTTCCACTTTCACATAGATACTGTAACTTAGGAAAGTAATATTTTCCAATAATGGTTGCAAATAAAGAAGTTTACACATAAATGCGATATATGCATAATACTTGTCACAATCTTTACGCCACGCAGTTAAAAATACTGCGCTCACTGACGTAAGTGCCTTACCCATTAAAAATGTAGGATACATATGAAGGATATAAATTGTTCAATATTGTGACATGCATTGCGATTGACCTTACCCAGTCTAATTTCTAAACAATATTTTGCTACAATCAACTCAAGAGCTGACACCTAGCGTCGAAAAATACTTCTGTTGACACCAAAAATCCAAATTTAGTTCTTTTGGAATTAAATACACACGAAAAATTAATCAATTTTTCTTAAATTCAATCGAAGAATATTTTAAATTGAATATTTCCTCGAGATTGAGAAGCATTAAGTTGTGGTATAAGATTTGAATTTATGCATTTTTCCTTTAATTACGGCTGTAATTGGCCATGAAATCTTAAACCAAGGTGCCTTTGGGCATTCCCTATTCTCCATGCAATGCTTTGGACTAATTAGGTTTATTGTATCAGTTTTTCGCAATAGCTTTTCCAATATCTCAAAAAATGCTATGAATTCCAAAAACTTCACTGGTTTGTCTATTATCTCCTTAAACCTCGTGCATATCCTCCATTTGTTACTGTAAAATTGGGTTATATCATCGTAATTAGTTGGAGAGCTCGTTTATGTTTAAGTAACATAATTGTGAAAAAAAACCAAATAAGTTTAACTTTTTCACCATCTTCATTCTATGTAAAAACCTCCCTTTACTCCCTCTTCTTCGTCTCCCTCCCTCGTCTTACTCCCTCTTCCGTCTCACGCCCTCTTTATCAATTTAAAGCATCCCTCCTTTTGAACTACACTAATTGTATTTTCGTTTCAAACCTCAAACTAATCAACGGTAACATCCGTTTGCTATCCTCGTCTTCTACTTCTTCTCCTTTGCCTCTCCACTCCGAGGAGAGAAGGGACACAGAATCAGAAAACTGGTATTATAAGAAATAGGGAATTAGACATGATGACTGAGACATAAGGGTCATTTCATGTCAAGTCATCCAATAAAAAATTAAAACTGATGATATCAGGCCTGACCTTGTGGAAATTATGGATATTCATGATGAGAAACCACCTTAGTTATTTCCACAAAACTTATTACGCTGGCACGACGCGCGTTTCACCACACTGTGGCATACTCATTATACAAATTATTGTGTGATACAATAAACTGCGGGACAGTGTACGTAGGCCAAACCGGACGAGCTATTACAACCCGGATGAAAGAACGTGAAAGATGTTTCCGGAATTTCGACCAGAGGTCAAACTTTATATTACGAATATATATACGAAACATTTATATGAAAACGATCATGTTAATGACTTCAATCCAGTGTTTTTACACAAGATAGGCAAAGGTGCAAAACTAGACTCCCTCGAGCAATTAGAAATCGCACACCACAGGCTGATCAATGAGCATTTGTGCAACGAATATATGGATGAAAACTCCTTCCCCCTCCTTGCGCCATACATGTGTCGTGCCGCAATCGAACTGTATGTAGGTGACGTTGCCCCTACCCTAACTGCCTGCCCCCTCCCCCCCCACCCCCATCATGCCCTTCAAACGGTCAACCCCGACAGTGGCGAGTCCCTTTTCCCGTGGTGTCTCCGGAACCCCCTCCCTCCCCGCCCATTCCCCCACCTTCTCCTCCCCTCATCCCTTAGCCTCGTCTCAAACCCCACCAAACCAAAACATACGACCTCGCCCCCCCTCCCCTCCTCCCCCCGTTTAGCAAAGACATCTTTTCCACCCTCCCTCCTAGTCCTCCGTGGGGTGTGACGAGTGAGATGTATAGGGACTAGCGTTATTCCTGGTGGTTACTTTTTAGCAGGGCAAAGCAATGACAGTGCTTTTTTAAAAGTTAATAGTTTACTATTTTTAGTCACCATTATGATGGGCACGAAGTACTTCTTGTATGCAAGTGATGAGTGTCGTGTGTAGTCTGTTTTATTGTTTGTGTGGATAAATATTTATCAGGACACTGCAATGACTGTGACTTAATATATATGTTTGTCAATTTTCAATCTTTTCACCATTCTTACAATGGACAGGATGTACATATTGTGTGCAAGTGACGAGTGTGGTATATTTAGTAAAAAGTAGTTTATATTTAAGTTAGGCCATAAATAATTTTGTTGGTTAGGGAGAAGAATTAGTTTTTACTTGTTTGTGTAAAGTTTTAGTCGGACACTGTAATGACGGTGGTTTTTTAAAAATGTGTGTGTATTATATATTTTATGTTAGAGCTAATTAGACCTTTCCTCTTTAAGAGGGTGGTCACGGCGGTTTTTAAAGCGCTTGGTCCCCAAATCCTCCTACACCATGCACCTCTTTTCACCCCCTCTACCCTCCCCCCCCTTGACATCCCCCATACCCCTCACACCCCTAGAAACCCCCTCTAAACACTCCACCCCTCCCCTTCCCCCCAGCCATCGGAGTCGCCTAGCAGTCTTCCGAGAAACCCTCTTTGTTACTCATTTTTAAACTTAACGGAAATCCTCTCCCCTCTCCCTTCCCCACCCACCCCCTCTCCAGTCCTCAACATAAGCCCAGGCTATATATTCCCACGCAACCTACCGCTAAATGCACATGAGTATGCCATAGTGTGGTGAAACGCGCGTCGTGCCAGCGTGATAAAGTTTTGTGGAAACAACAAAGGTGGTTTTCTCATCATGGACAATAAAAAATTATTTGGTCACTTGACCATTGAAACAAATCCATTTTTGCGCACACATAATTGCATTCATTGGAGATTGAATACAATGAGTTAAAACATTTAATTTCTCCAAATTTTCTCACGGCAGTCATATCAAAAACTAATGCCATTAGGAGAGATACAGCTACTTTTGAGTGTTCCCAGGGGGACCTATTTGTTAAAGTAACAATAAAAAATGAGTGTGCAAACCATTGAATTTGCATGTAATTTCCCGTTACTTCACAACAGCCATTAATCTCACGAGCAGAATCTCAAAATTCAAGTTTTAACTATATGCCGTACTTTTGCATATATTTGTATTTTATAAGCCAAATATTTGTATTATCTCCCCCTACGACAAAATTAAGGTTTAAAAATGGCTAACTTAGAACGCCAAGCCAGTTAATAATTCTGATATGTTTCTTAAGAGTACAGTCTTAAACTCCAAGTTGTCAACAAACTCCATGTTGAGCTTTGTCATATCTTTATATTATGTTCGCCACATTTTAATAGCTCCTCCACTAGAGAAAATAAAGTCTCAAAGGCTGATTTTGAGTAAGAACATATTTTTGTTTGCTTACAGAACAAAACATGCTATTTCCACATGTGCATCACTTTCTAAGATTATTTTTCTACATTAATACATTATGAAAAGAAATTTCAAATCGGAAACTTTCCGCCTTCGTGCAGTTTTCTCGAATGTCAAAACCAGTTTTTTTAAGGAAAAAATGTTGACTTCATGGTCAATTCCAACTATAATAGAATAATAATAATTAAAAATTAAAGAAAATATTTTCAATTATGAGTAAAATAGTATGATCTCAGTAAAAACTGTGACATCAGTCAATGTGAGTCTACTAACATGGATTATTTCAAAAATGATTATGCAACCATCATTTGATACGGAACGACCTATGAGGAGCTAGCCATGCAGCATATTTATGAACAAATATCTCGTGAGCACCTATGTAATTGAAAGGGAACATGCATAAAAATGTATTCATCGTATTTGAGTAACATGATAGAAAAGTTTCTTGAAACTCAAATAAATAACCCATAAGTGTATACGAAAGCAGCAAGATTTAGTAACTAACTTAAAAAAGTGGATAAAAATGTATAAAGTCACGTGTTCAAAAATAGCTTCGCAATAGTCTAAAGTTTCTGCAAGGTACTGCATATCTGCTCTACGTACATTTCCACAGGAAGGATCAAATCACACCTGCTCGTTTATTTCAAAAAGGAAATTAAACAATATTTTCCTATAAAATTATTGTACGAGCTAAACTTCCCATGAAAATGTGTCGGATTACTGGCGACGATACCTTTCCATGATATTATACAACCTATAACCAATGGTGTAGTGTATTCACTCCGCAAACCACGCTGAGTTTTTTACAAGAAATATTTTCTTTAGACAGCGTTGTTTGTCAACTAAATTTTGGTCCTTTAAGTACATGTAAAAACATGAACTACACATACAAGTAGATACTAAAATAATTAATGTTCCTCATTGATACGTCAATGCCTAAAAGGAGGTAGGTAGTGTAAGTAGTGAAAATGCAAGTATTTGTTGTTAGTTTTTAATACGAACTACCGGACATGATTCGTCAGGAATTTAATGAGGAGGATATAAGGTCAAAGTGAGGAAGCAAGCAGAGAGGGGAGAAATAGATAGATTGGAGAAAACAGGTGAAAGGGATGGAGAGTCTCCGGAGGAAAGGAATGAGCCATCCACGCTGAAGTTTTCAATTAGTCCCGGGGAATCGGGAAATCAAAAGGAGACGACATGCATTTAATACTTAAAAAATATTTCCGTCCACCGATCATCATCACATTGGAAGGTTGAACCAAGTGACATTTTAGAAATGTGCTTTGGGAAAAAACTTTTATTATTGCGACTACCGATAAAGTTATATTTCCGTAAATTAAATTTAGGTATCACTCAAAGCAAGAGATCATATTGTCGACTTTCAATCAGCACATGCATCAGCCGGTATACACATTCAACGGGAAACTCCAAGTTAATATGGAAAATGTGTCATTTTCTTCAACCTCGGATAAGAACAAGAGTTGTCCACCTATGAGTGCAGCGACAACAAAGAGTTTCTTTAACACTAGGTACTCTCAAATTTCAGTTACTCTGCAGTTTTATATCCCATATAAGCATTCGTATGTATAATAATATATATAATGTAATAAGATCCGGGATAATTATTAGAAATTGTCGCAGCTTAATCTACTACTAATACCTTAATAGCACTCAACTAATATTGAACAATGACCTCTGACATTCCCATCATATATTGCCTACATCTCGTTTGTCCGTCGCCTATCTGCCAGCACAGATGTAGTGGTCATGTGCCAGGAATAGCATTTGTGGTGTTGGAGTTTTATATTTTTCGGCCAACTACTTTGTGAAATTTTAATATGCTTCACAACGCAGTTGGCAAACGAGTGAATGTAAAAGCGAAATAAGTACTTTTATAATATTGAAGACTGTCTTTGCGGTTTAGAAAAAGAAAAATTCATGTTGCCCTTTTTTTCATCAAATTTCCAGGAAATGAACTCTCAGTCCTAAATCTATTATAAATTATAAAAATTATTGATGGTTAAATTATTTCTGTGTATTGGTTTTTGCCCGCATCCATCAATTCTTCTACACTGGATATGGACTCCGATAGTCCCGCCCTCTCTCCTCGTTTTTCGAACTGCTGTCTCATCCTTAACTGTCCTGTTTATATTTCCTCGTGAGGCTATAGGTATACAATCTCTCCCTACCTCACCATAATTACTCCTCCCTATCTCCATTTTATATTGAGGTGGGAATCAATGCTGCACATTTAAGGATAATTCAATGGTATATTATTTCATTTGTCTGGTCATAATTATTTTACTTTGTCATTTTTTTAATTAACTGGATATACCTCGGTCATAGATAAATTTAATAATAAAAAATAAAATCATTAACCCTTAGATATAATAAATATTTTGAAAATATAAATAGCTTCATATATGCGTCGTTAACGTTTGAAAATATCAATATTTGTTCATACTGCATTTGCTTATGACTGTCAGTAATATATTAGTAACAAAAAACAGTCAGCATATTAGTAACAAAAAAATATCCGTCATTAGTCAACTTTACATATAAAGCGTAACGCATGCGGGTTAAAATTTTACCTCCTTAGAAGAATTAGCAGGTTTTTGCGAATGCATCAATAGTCGTAGTTTTATTAATCTTGTTAGGGTAAGGTTTATCACATTTTGGTGATAACACACCCTCTGCCACACACCCTTGAGAGGACTTGCAAGGTTTAATGTACATGTAAATTATCAAGTGGACTAATTGACACAGTTCTCAATAACCTACCACGAGGTACAGACCTTTTTTGAAGAATTCATACCCCACGTATACTGCATGACCACGAGTTTGTCTATAATTCGTTGTTGGGAACAGCGAAGGGTGATCACTGATCATCATGAAGAGTTATTTTTGCCTTCCTGTTTCATCAGTCGTACTGATAAGCCAATGCTCAACAGGGTCATTCGATTTATTTAGTTGGCCGCAAGCTCAGATCACCACAACATTCCATCGGCATCATAATTCAGTTGCGATGGAATAAACTAGACAAAGAGCGTGTTTATCGTATGTTTATAGAAATAATAACCAGTACATATTTCATAAATACATGCGAATGTAATGTAAAATATTGTCCAGTAGGTATTAACTATTCTGCTACATATTTTTTGGTACGAACTTTTGGAACTACGATATTTGATCAAATACTATTGAATGTCAGCCAACCTTGGTGGTGGCAAGGATCTGCGAACCCAAAGGTTGCGGGTTCGTGTCCCGCTAGGGGAAAATTTGCTCTGTGCACAATCAGGAACCTCGCATGTTTTCAAATCTCCTCATTCTTTTCATTTTCGTGTCAAATTCGACTTGGGATAATGGAATCCGAAAACATAGTGGGGACCTTACCCTTTATTTACGCAACCTATCCGGCTATCCTGTACAGCGGAGGGATCGGTGGTCTAAGGGTACCCTAGTTTTATTAGCTGCCTAGTCCAAAAAATGTTCATATTTATTTTTCGTAAAAGCCAGGCTCTCCTTCCTGAGCCAGAGAAAATGACAAACTGTAAACCATTCATTATATCCGAACATCTTTAAAAGACGAAATGATCAACATTATCTCATGTTAGCCCAAATATGCTCACCTTCATCCTTTTTCCTCTTCGTATGTTTTTTTCTCTCCTAAATCAATGCATGGTAATTATCTATTGCTTTGTTCGCGTCCACTTATTGACAATCGCAATTTACAAACATTTTTGGGACGACAATTTCGTATTCATTAGGGAATTTGTACGCATTTTAAATCTTTAATGTAAGGCTTATTTCCGATTATATTTCCCAATTATCATTTGAAAACCGACCATCATTACGTTTAGAAAGTAACTCCATGACATCAGCAGCAAAAACGTGGTTTCAAGAATCCATATAATTTTTAAAATATAGAGTTAATCCCACTTTTTTTTGCATTCCTTAGTGGATAGATACTCTCAAAATTGAATTAAGGTGGGTCTATACTTCGAAGCCGTCTCAATTTAACGGTCACCGCCTGTGGCCACCTACTGGGGTGGTAGAAGCCCAACGGGAAACTGTGAAGGAGGCGCTGACAAAAATGGAGTGAGGAACGATTATCCTTGTGTGGGGATTGAAATGGTCTACTCCGTTGTCAATGCAGGCTTGAACGTTTAACATTTCTATAGCCTGAACACGAAAACAGCATCAATGTTTGTTGATGTTTCGCGTATATGAAAGACGGTTCTTTTGCGAAGACGAAGTGGGCTGAAAATCCTTATTTCAGAATCTAGCCTTCGCAACGTGCCCCGGAATATTACCAAAATATGTCGTAAAAACAAAGTTTTTCTATTAAAAAACAGAAATACTTCATGATACAGTTACTCCGCTTAAATCTTCAATGACTCTTCATCTCACGCTCACTCACTCAGTGATTAAACCCGAAGGTTGGGATAGTAGAGGGTAGGTAGAGCTCACCCCGGACTAAGCCACAGGCATGTGAATTGCACACATTCACGGTAGGGGGGCCAGTCCTTTCCCAGGATCACCTCGCACTCCGAGGATTTTTTTTGTTCGGAGGCGTCCAAAGGATTCACCCGGATTTGAACCCGGGACCATTCGATTAGTGGTCAAGCGCTTACTCACTAGGCCACCAGTCACCACGCTCTCCACTCATCATCTCCATAAGACAAAAATTGCAAGTCTGCAACTGTCACGGCAGTGCCGTTACTGGGTTAGAGGGAAACTAGCTTCTTAGCCCCGGTATAGATCCACCTTAGCTATATGCGCATAAATTTTTATGGGATTCACAAGACTCGCATGTTTGAAACGCCATTCTCTAGCAACGATTTGCGGCATTGAATTGATGGGTGGAGGAAGTTCCACTTCGCTTCCGATTAAATTTACTGGTACAAAAATGAGCGGTAATGCGCAGATACGCAGTAATGGTATTGAGTAGAAAGCAATAAACAAGGCTCTAAACTTTCGGGTTAGATAAAGCATAAACCATAAAACGCCCGAAATAATGAGAGCTGACATTTGTCAAATAGTAACGGAATGTGTGATAATGCCGGTTTTCGCAATTGCCCAATGTAAAGCTATGACGTAGTCAATTCATTTTGTCATAAATGACTCTCATATATTGCCGCCAGCTTCACTGCATTCCTCCCGCTCACGAAAGCGCTGATGCTTTTTTTCCAGTTTTGGAAAACATTATATATATACCGAAACGAGAAAGCAGAAGGGAAATCGGTGCATGCGTGGGCAGAGTAGTGGACTAAAGGAGAGAGAGGGAGGGAGCGGTGTTGAAAGAGAGATGGAACATGGATGTGGTAAAAATTAGATGAGTGAAAAGGGGAACGTTGAAGTGGCGTAGTTGGCGAGGAAACCTCTGAATGGATGAAAAAAGAGGAAATAAGGGATGAGTAGGGGAGGATTAGAGAGACAGAGGCAGTGGGGAAGGTAAATCCAAATCGGGACAAAGAGTAAGCGGATGGCGTGGGCCGGTAATTTTATAATGGGGATTCCATCGAAACAGCATGGGGGATTACTTTGTCATCTCGCCTCAGGGATCATGACATCACGGATCCCTTTATAAAAGGAGTTATTAACCGTTCCCGCCAGACGGCTAGAGGGTTGAAGGCGAATGAAAAGAGGGTAAATTGGGGCAAAAGGGAAGGAGGCTCGCTGAGGGAAACACTAAAGGCTGGACAGCTATAAGAAAAATTCTATGGTTCCCCGATTTATCGCATGACCTGGCGGACATTCCGTTAGACATTCTATGGTTCTTCGATATGTTTTAGTTTTTCGAATTTTAGGGAATGCTGACAGAGTCAGACGATAAAAAGTTTTGGATAGTGTGCATGTATTAACCAGAGTAATAGGAAAATAAAAATAATCGGTGAAGATAAATCTCGCAAAAAGTAAGTACATGTTAACTTCCAGTAAATCACGTAGAACCTCCCTGTATGGGAAAACAAAAATATTGGTCCCTCGCTATTTAATCATCAAATCTTAATTTCATCACCAAATTCTACCTAATCCCTCGAGACATTTAACACATTTCTGATTGTATCTACTTATAATATATTGCTAAATCTTTTACATGCTCCATAAAATTAAGTAATTGTTGCAAAGTAAGTGAAATTATTTTAAAATCAACAGATTTGTACGTCAGACGAACTTACGATTCCGCTGGTATCGCAATGCTACTAAGGACACACAATGGTAACCTTTCCCTTTAACAAATAGAAAAAATAGTAATTCCTCGGTTGTGAAAAAATCTATGGTCGGCAAATTTAACATGAGTATCTTCTTTTACTACTTGCATGCGTGCAGAAGTGACCATGACTGCAATTTTGACCGCGAGGTAGGTACTCGAAGAATTCAAATCCAAAGCTTTCCCAGCCTCGCAAGTGACGTGTGCCCTGTCGAATATGGATGTACTCGCCGATACGTATAAAATACGATACGGCGATATTTTATCCGTGTTCGGCCTCAGTTTCCCGGTAACTCCAATAGGGTGCGGACTCTCCCTGTTTCTAGTCATAATGGTAGTACTAACTGGTAACCGTCCGTTGGAATAGAGCAGAGCACGGAGACAGAAATTCGGAGATCTACTCACCTCTCACCACTAACAAATTGACTAGGAATGCAATGCATTTATATAATAACTTCCGAATAAGTAGTTTTTGAAGGGTGAATGAATGTTCGATATGTATTTGAACGAGAAGACTGGCGACGAAGGAATTGCAGGGAAAGTGTTAGTGAGTGGGGAATGGGACTTCGGTGTTCCTGGAGGGCGGGACGCGGAATGTGTCCGAGGGGGAAGGGATGGGAAAGAGTCAAGGGCCTGCCAACGAAAAAAGAGCAAGTAAATGGAAATAAACGGCGACAGAGAGTGGAAGAGGTAGAGAGATGGGAGCTTCGATGTGGGGGCTGACGGTGATGATGGCGACAAGATGGAGAGCGAGGCTTCGGAATTTCTATTTAAAACACAACTCGTGTGGCATTCATAATGGGCGAAGTCAGTGGCATCGAAAGGTCGGGCCAAGGGTCGTACTAGTAGGTTACATTTGGGTACTCCCCATTTGGGCACATTCCATACTTAGCAAATTTTTCATAACCCCAATTGGCCAATCACATTAATGTAAAAACATTCTATTTTGAATCATAAATACAGTTTCGCGGAAATTACTGCATCTCTCGCATTCTTCACGTAAGTATATCACATATCGAATGTGTATCCGGAAAAGGCATTTCCTAAAATTGAAATCTACATTAATCACCACCAATCAGTTTGATGAACATATAATTATTTTTCAAAATAATATCATGGTTAAATAAAATAACACCTGATTAAAGGAGATAATCATTAAGGTTTTTACAGTAAATTTAAAAACATGAAATTCAACCAGAAAAAAGCCTTTTCATTATTTCCAAGCGTAAATAATTATTAAAAGTCAAACCTACAGTCATATAATGGCAGAAAACTGATATAGCCCAGTGATGGATGGCAAAATCCGCGATTTGCGAAAGACCTTTCGAGAAAGAAATTTGGATTATCTACTTCAAATACTGTTTGGGTTGATAAGGTACTGTAAACTGGTTTTTTTTGCGAATCTGCATGTTTATAAATCTAGAGCATATACCTACTCATCTTGCACATTTTTATTCTGAGAATTAGGCTGAGTAGCTGATATTCCCATTCACTAAAAAAATTGATGCATAACAATCGAAAATCATAGGTTTAGTAAAATTTCCGAGTCATTAACAAGACTGCACCTTCTAATCCGTCCCAACAATTGGTAGTACACCGGTCAGATATTTTTTATGGCTTCAAATTCAGAGGGCGGATAATGCTCACTCCACATTTTCATCAATAGACCATAGTAATAGAAATACATTCAACAGAAACTCTGCCAAAATTAAAAAAAATAGTACGAGCTTTTTTGCCAAAAATAGACTCCAAAAATGCCAAATGTCAGTTTTACGATGCGCAATACCCTTCGATGGAGAAATAGGATCATTTTCTGATCCCCAGGCGGAACTAGTCGTCCATCAACGGATTCCACGAAAGCAGCGTCATCGACCATACGGATAATCATATACACACTAGAGTGAGCGACATATATAGGTCATCCAGATGATTTAAAACTCAGCGGCTTTGATGCGTAAACGAACTACTGCTAAGCGCAATGTGTCCTTCTAAAATCATAATATAATGGAAAATCAAAATCCATGTGCCCAATGGGTTCCGAAGGAAATATATCCTCCCTTAGTAGCCAGAGCAGCATTTCTGACTGCTGTTTTCAGGTGGAAACTCGGAACTAATTGGAATGCCTCAGTTTTTCAAAAGATCAAAATCTGTCATCGTAAACAACAACATTGTTTTTCACATTCAAAATCCATCAACATTGAGTCGTTGTAGCCAATTACGCTACCATAAATTAAAGTTGCCCTTGTTTCCAGTTAAGTGATTTTTATGATAATTTTTATCTTTTTGATCTTAATTAATTTTTATTTTGCCTACATGAATATTTTTTAATTCACAAATATGCGTAGCTATGTTGTATTTAGATATTGCAGGTTTTTGATACTCCCTTACATGTGCGAGGATATTCCTGTAGTATGGTGCATTTTCCAATTATGAATTACACCCAAATCGTAATTTTACTACAGAAAAGATGTTCATCTCTCTTATTTCTGTTAGTAATGTGCATCCTCACGCGTATAATTCACAGTGTGTACATTTTATGACGCATACGTGTATTGGAAAATAAAATTAGAGTATTTCCTGATTGTAAATATATCCATTGAGTAAATGGAAACTTATGATCTTAACTCATTATTCTGTAAACTTGGAAACATATTTTCTTTCTTTCTAAATCTGACTCTGTATCCTGTTATTAACTCTATAACTAACGGTTTATATATCGTTATTTACCATGTGACGAGGAGGTAGGTGAAAAAGGATACTGTAGACCCTCAATTTCGCACCACATGATATTAAAATCATTTATCGATTTATATATCGACCTTAAATATACATTTGCCAGTCTATGGACGAGAAATCTCAAAGTTGTATTATGGATAAGTCAAACTTACGAGTAGTTAAAATTCAAAAGATTCAAAGTGTGGAAACAATTCAAGTTACTTGCAAAACGAACTTTTTTACAAATGAATCGTGCAGTAATACTCTCAATTTCTGATGAACAAAAAGCAAAATTTCATTGTGTCTCACAAGAAATGCAGGATCACACTGATTTCGAAATACATTTTAACTATGCTTGTGTATGAGATCCTTAGGCAGTTATTGCTACTACCATATAAATAGGTCGTTTTCAAGCAGGGCAACAGTCGTAAAATAAAGTAGGCAATACACATACATGGAGATATAATTTGCCTGCATTCCATTGGCATTCAATTTCTGTGTACACCAGTTACATTAAACCGCAGCGTTGTAAAACAGATTGGCTATGTATAAATCTGTCACATGAATGGCACATTTTTCAATCATATCAAAACTTCTTATTTCGCTAAAATGAATGTTGGGAACTCGAATGAACAATTGATATTCCGTGCCAGATAACGTTCTACTCCTTTACGAAGACTCCAAGATAATTGATAGGATTTCTTCGACATGGACGTAATTTTTTTTTAACCTTGGCTTTTATCACAGGCGGATTTTTTCTCCACTCGTTTTTATAGTTTTCCAAAATTAAAAAAATAAAATTCGTGCAAAATCAACTTTAAAAAAAGGAACGGGGATATGCAAGTGAGCTGAATTCGTTCGGGTCACAGGAATTATTTCCCAGAATGATCACGGAGCTGGAAGACTTGGATCACTCGAGTATCACCCCATGCCGGATTCACGGTGGAATATCGTGGATTTTACTGCGACAATCGGGCTAAATCCTACCAACCAGAGATGGAAGTGAGCAGTAAGAAGGAATCCGCGGTATAACCTCAAAGAAAATAGAGGCATGAAGGAGCGCTGCGCCGTGAATTCCTTAGAACTCGGTGAGTATTTTATGCTTCCGCGGGGTTCGGAGTATAAGTCAAGGGAGGGTTTACTTTTTTGTACGACCGCTTTTGCTCGTGCAAACCACTACGTAGGTCCAGCGCGGTTCTTATCGTGCATTGCCACGAATTCGTTTAAAATAAATTTCAAAAGGAGAATAAATGATTCCCAAACTCAACATAGAAAGAAATGCAGGAAATTAACCCGGGAGTGGTCGCTAAGCTACTTATCACGCGAGCGGTCGCGTGTGAGACTTTTTCTCATACTCAGATGTACCACTGATTATCTATTATAGAGCGTTTATTGCCAGTATATTACACAATATATAGATTTAATTTATTTAGCTGTTCATTTGAAACAAAGATTTCTACATATACACAATTACTGATACAATTAAGCAATCATTGCTAATTTTACTGGCAATGATACCATTGGGTATTAATGAAGAAAATTACCATTCTCAAGAAGAAATATAGGACATACTTTCTCATGACTAATAAATTTGCATTAACGCATCTGCTCTCCACGAAATGAATCAACTTTGCCCGCATGTTGCGAAAGTGTAACGCAACTGAGTGATGCAAAAACACTAACGTCAGTGGTCGCGCGATGAGGAAAAGTCTCATACCATGTGGCCGACGGTATCAGATATATCATTACACAGCTGCGGACGCTTCATTTATACTTTATGAGACGGTCGGTCAATAGGAAGAGATAAATAGTCAGCCAGAAGGAAAGGGAACTTATTCTAACTCATGATAACAAAGTTAGTACAAGTTTAAATTTGGTGTGAGAGAAAATCTCATAGGGCGACCAATGGCGGGTTAATAAATTTTTCACGCCCCCGCGAATCAATTATGCCGGCTGCTGCCTTGAATAGCTTGAGTAAAAGCACTGATTATGGCAATGACGGAGCACACTTGGGATTAATTCTTCAAATCATGGTCAAATGATAGACCGAACGAGTCATTTTACTAAACCCCACAAAAAACCCGCAAAATATTTCCTGAACATCAGGATATCCAGGTTTCATTAAACATTCTCATGGTGCACGTGACCATAATAGCTGCTTTGTGGATAATGGACGAGAATCGTAAATGAAAATTTAAAATTTTAATCTAAAATTATTGATTAAATTGTGAACATTGGATTTGAGACTATATTAATGAATGAACGAATTTTCTCTTTCTCAACTACTAATGTGACCAACACGGAATTGTATTGCTACTAAATATAGTATTTTCATGCGTTTAAATAAAAACAGCTGATTAACTGGAATTTCAGACAACAGTATCATAATTATTAGAACAAAACAGTTCTATTCCTTATAACTTCATTTCTATTTCCTCTCCATCTTTATCTCCAACTTCACATTTGTCTAACGGGTTGGTTGCTTGCAAGATAACGGCTTTTTTAATTTACCTAAGGTAATGTTTTTACAAATTTTGGCAACTAACGGATTAAACTTTACCTAAGATCAAATACTATTCCCCTATTAACGTGACTGGAAGAGGCGAGTTTCATTGAATGAGTTTTAACACCTTTGATGCGTCAGGTGGATAAAAGTGCAAGCAACGATCGTTACATTAAGCTCATTTTGAATTACGTGTTGACTTACGGTGGAATAACTAATGTGTGATCACGAACGTAATTTACCAGCTAGTTTATCGAGAAAAATATTCACTTATATTTATTCTATGATACTTTACCATTGTCTTGCATAATACGGTGACTCACTGTATGATTACGAAATGTATTGTTAATGATATAAAACTAGTGACTGTATTTGCACGGGAAATTGTGGGTGTATCTGCATGTGGGTGTATTTGTATGTTACTGTGTCTCTTTAAATTGGCAGAAATGCTGTATGTGAGCAATTAAATAAATAAATAAATAAATAAAAATATCTGTTCGCTCACGTATCCACCACTCTTCACTCTAAACTTCTATCGTGATCAACGTCTTACTTAGGTGGCCATTCAAACCGTAAGAGGTTTTTTGCCTCGTCAACCGCTTATCTCCACCTCGGCCTGATGTCTGCTACCCTGTAGAGTTCTTTTAGCTCCATGTTAATCCTGTTTCGCCACTTTTCCTTTCTCTTATTGGACCATATATTGTCCTAAGAATTTTATTTTCAATAAATAAATTGATAAGTTTTTTTCCGTCTTTTGACTGATTGCCCATATCTCCGAGCCATATAGGAATACTGGCCTTATAATTGTTTTGTAGACTGTTTCTTTAATCTTTCTTGACAGAAGTTTGTTCCTTACTATTTTTGTAATGCCCAATAGAATTTGTTTCCATTTAAAAGTATTTTTTTATTTCAGCTTCTTCATTGTTTTATTGGTCCACAGTGGTACTTAAAATCCTTACTTCTTTGAAACTTGTGAGTGTTAACTTCCAAGTTGGCTATTTCTTCTGGGTTTCGTCCTACTTTTAGATATTTGGTTTTTTCTTCATTTACTTCTAGCCCCACTAGTCTTGCTTGAGATAGCAATTCCATAGCCAGGTTTTTGAGGCTATCTTCGTCTTCTGCTAGCAAGGCGACTTCATCTGCGAATGCCAGTACATTGACTTTGGTGCCCACTAACAAGCCTTCATTTAACTCTTTTGTCATTCTCAATGTTCCATCTATTGCCAAATTAAACAGTAGGGCTGACAAACCATATCCTTGGCGGGCACCTGTATTTACTTTGAAAGTATCTGAAAATTCGTTATTTATTTTTACCTGACATTTCGATTCACCTATACACATTCCTGCCAGTCTAATTACCTTTTCAGGTATACCCTCTACTTTTAGTCTGTCCCATTACTGTTAACGGTTTATACTTTCGTATGCTTTATTAATATCTACGAAGAGAAAGTGGGCAGATTTATTGTATTCCCAATATTTGGACAGCACTTGTTTTAAAATGTACAATAGGTCCATTGTGGATTTTCCTCTTCCAAATATAGCTTGATGTTCCCCTAATGTTTCTTCTGAGTAACCTATTAGCTTATTACATACAATTTTGGATAGGATTTTGTATGTTGTGTTGATTAAGGATATTCCTCTATACTTGTTGCAGTTCTGTTTGTCTCCCGTTTTGTGTATCGGTACTACAACTGCTAACTTCCATTCTTCCGGCAGCTCTTCTTCTTTCCAAATTCTCAAGATAAGTTTATGAATCTCTTTCAGTAATGTTTTCCCACCGGACTTCAGGGCTTCGATTGGTATTCAATCTTCCCATGGAGCTTTAACATTTTTAAGTGACGATATAGCTTTTTTTACTTCTTTTAGGGATGATTAATTGATATGGGGCTGTACATTTTGGTATTTCGCTGTTCATGAATCCTTTTTTATTTCGCCATTCAGAAGTTTTTCAAAATATTCTTTCCATATCTTAAAGCTCTCATCTTGATTACATATTAATTTTCCTTTATCATTTTTTACCCCAAAACGGTTTGGATTGGCTCCTTTTTTGAAATATTGTACGGTACGATAATAGTCTCTTGTAGTGTTATTTGTCCTATCCTCTTCTGCTTTTTTTTCAGCTGGTCTTTAAGGAAGCTCCTCTTAGCTGGCCTCAACATTCTGTTAACTTCCCTATTTCACCTTTGATAATTATCTTTATTTTCTTCGGTGTTAGCTGCTAACCACTTCTGTTTACATTTTGTCTCTCTTCTATTGCATTTCTGCATTCTTCACTGACACAAGATATCTTGTTTCGTTTTCTGGTTCCTAATATTTCTTCTAATTCTGTTTGTACCGTGTATTTAATTGTATTCCATTGTTCATTGACACCCGTGGCTTCCTCGTCTTCTTCCTTTATGGATAGTGCTTCAAATTTATTTTAGAGTTCTATTTTTAACTCGTTTTCACAGCCTGATTTTTCAAATTTCTAATTTCTTTTAATGGTCTAGTTCTAGTCTAATTTCTTTTTCTGGTAATGGTTTTATTCTCTTGTTTCTACAAATTCTCTGTCTAACTTTAGCAATGACAAGCGTATGGTCTGTCCCACATTATGCTCCTCTTTTACTTCTAACATCTGTAATGCAGCTTTTGTGTCTATCTTCTATCAATATACGGTAAATCTGATTTTTTACTTGCCCATTTGGAGACGTCCATGTATATTTGTGGGTATTTTGGCATGGAAATGTTGTTGACATTATTTTCATATTTCTTGAGCTGGCAAAACTTATAGACTTACTTATAGGAGTCTTACTCCATTGTCATTAATTTGATCATGTAAACTATTTCCTCCTGTGTACGTATTCCAGATTTCTTCATTTCTCACTTTGGCGTTGGTATCTCCCATTAATATTTTAATATCATATGAAGGTATACTTTTTAGCATATGTTCAAAAGTGTCGTAGAATTCGTCTTTGGTATTTTCCTTTGCATCCTCAGTAGAATGATATCAGTGATAAGTTTTGGAATTTACCCTTCATCCTAATATAGCATATCCTTTCATTTACCGGGATGTTGGTTATCACAGTCTCTAGCAAATTCTATTTTATGGCTTTCCCTGCGCCTGCGTAGTGATTTCCATTATCAAAGCCATTATAGTACAATGTGTATTTCTTAGACTTTAACTTGTCATTTAATGACCATCTTGTCTCTTCAAGCGCTATCACACCTACGTTGTATTTCTCTATTTATTCCACCACCATGTCTAATTTTCCTGGTACACGTAGGAATATTCCATGTGCCAAAAAACATGTCCTTGTAACGAAGCTGGGGTCTGTTGCCGTTGATTCCATCCTGATCCGAGGCTAAGTGTAGAAGTTTTTGAACAATTTGTATTTTTATGGGATAAGGTTGTTAGCCTTACGCCCGACCCCCAGCATGGAGGACCAGGGTATTCCTTTTAGTCTGGCTCCTACCTCACGGAGACCTATCCGGCATAGGAGGCCCTACCATTAGCTACGCTACCACCGGCATAGCTCTGCCGGAAACTCTGTCGGCATTGCTCTGTCATAGGTTTCCGGAGCACCCAAGCTCCCCCGCCACGTCAAGGCAAGAATACCATCGGGGGGGCGTGATCAACTTCAAATCCATAAAAAATTGTAAATCTACTACTCGTAATAATAATGTCGCCAAATTGAATTCAGCAATTCGGCAATACCCAGCACTTAGCATTCTATTCAATGAAAACACTGTTGCCGTTTTCTTTATCTGTCAGTAGTGTTTTCAGTAAGGAGAGATGCTCAACCTAAATTTCCCAAAAGTGTAAACAAATAATAATTCGTCAACCACAATGGTGACAAAATTTCGACATAGATTGCATTACGCAGCCAACTTTGATACATAGTTTGATCCAAAGAGAAATTATCATTTAGAGCATCATTGTCTCTTCACAATAAGGTGAATTTTGACATCGAAATTGATTATTTGTGTCATAAATATACACCTTCTACGTTGCGTGCAAAGTCGGAAAGTGCAAATATAAATTCGGTAATGGAAAATTGAAAATGCCTGCACGAGAAACACGCTCATTACTGATAAGAGCATGCGAAAGCTCAATGTTGGACTCAGAATTTGCATCAAACTGAACGATTGAATAAAAAAGTGGAAATAATTCCAAAGGTAGCCAATAAAAGTACCATGATTTAGGAATAGAGTGTACCTTCGCAAGGGGAAAATATTTTACAGTGAAACAACTTGACATTAGTAGTTGAAACTAAAAATTAGAAATTCCACTGTACGCATTTATTCAAAAGCATTGATGGTAAATGTTTACTGACCGGGAGGAATAAGCATCGAATTACTTTGAAAAACTTAAATATATTTTAGTCATCTATAGCGATAGGAGGGTAGGATGTATTTTTTGTTTAAGGATGTTTGTGAATGATTCTATGTGAACCAAAAATGTATAGATTAGAGTTAAAGTGAAGTCGCTATGGTAAGTGCATTTGCAGCCAGATTATGAGCTCAAACATTTGGTCTGAGTAACACTTATGCTCCAGAAGAACACAACATGAAAGCAATGTTTGGAGAAGGAGACAGCTTTTTATGATGAATTAACGTGAGATGTGAGGAGAGAGGCAAAGCCTTCGGTCATTTGATATGCCGTCGCACTGTGGGGAATAAAGGGAGGTTCAGTGGACTCACAACGGAACAATAATAATAATAATAATAAAACGTCTTTATTGGGCGAGATTGGGACTAGAAAGTCCCATCTTCCATCTAACCCCTCGTCAAACATAAAATTATTGCAGTTAAATACATTGTCAAGTTGCTCTTGGAATTACATTCAACAATCAAAATTATAAGTTAGCAAAGTGTAAAAAGATGTGAGCAAACGTGGGAAAAACCTAAGGATATTGACTGTCGTCCTTATTGGAAAAAAACCCACTGCAGGAAAACGCCCACACAAGAAGGGGGGCGTGAAAAACCTGCGAAAACCTACTGAGAAAGAGCTAATGTAAACATGGATGTATACAAATACAAGAAAATATCACCCAGTACCTGGAAAGAAAAAGAATATTAGATGAGGCAGGAGGAGATTAGTGTTGAATCTTTCCTACTGTTCCCATGGTGTTTTATGTGTCTCGTTGTTGTTCTCGGAGAAGTTTTTCGTATAGTGCCCTTTTGAAGGATGCGAGTGATGATGATTTACGTAGCGGTAAGTCAATGTTGTTCCACTCGCGACATGCGGTCACAATGAATGATTTATTGAATCTGACTGTCCGGTGGTGAGGAATAACGAGTTTATCATTTCCCCTCGTATTTGAGTCGTGTACTCTACTAAGTGTTTGAAACTCGTCTCTTAGGTACGCTGGTGTATTTGTTTGTAAAATTTGATAGAGAAGACCAAGGATATGCAGCCGGCGTCGTGAACTAGGTTTTAACCAATTGAGATTGTTAATATAATTGGTAGTATGATCTGATATATGTAAATTAAATATGAACCTAATGCAGGCGTTGAAGGAGCGTTGAAGTTTAGTTGACAGGGCCTGAGATATGTCTTGAAAGGCAACATCGGCATAGTCAAAATGGGGAAATATTAAGGTTGAAACTAATTGCTTCTTTAAGGAGAGAGGAATAAAGTGTTTGAAACGAATTAGAGGAAATAATGACTTATTCACTGCTTTACATACCTTAGTTACATGAGATGACCAAGACAGACTTTCATCAATGACCAGTCCTAGATTAATAACTTCGTCGCAGTACTTTATAGGAGAATCAGAAATGCGTAGTTGCGGTAATTGATCCCTGTCGATTGACTTGAGTATTTTCGGATATCCAATTATAATAGCCTGCGACTTACTAGGGTTTATGCTTAGAAAATTGGATTTACTCCAATTGTTGATGTTTTCTAGGTCATTATTTAAATTACATATTCCATTGCATAGGCTTTTAACATTTGAATTTAGGTATACTTGGAGATCGTCAGCATAAAGATGATATTTGGAATGGTTAATCACTGAAGGGCAATCATTAATGTACAGGGAAAATAGCAGAGGTCCTAGTATAGAGCCTTGAGGCGCACCTCTTGCTGTTTTGATCCACATTGAGCATAAATCATTTGTAATTACTCGCTGATACCGGCCTGATAAGTATGATGTTATCCAGTGGACTGCTGTAGGAGAAAAACCCATGCCTCTCATTTTTGCTGCAAGGATATCTTTGTCTAAGGAATCAAAAGCTTTCGAAAAGTCAAGCAACACGAGTACTGAAACTTCTTTTTGATCCATGGAGCGTCTCAAGTCATCGGTGATTTTAGCTAATGCGGTAGACGTGCTGTGACCGTGTCGGAAACCAGACTGGCATTTATCAAGAATATTGTTGCACTTTAAGAAATGTGTTAACTGCTCATATACAAGTTTTTCGAGAACTTTGGACAGGATGGGAAGAAAGGATATTGGACGGAATTCTTTTTCCCCTTGGGAATTATTCTTTTTTGGAATAGGTCTGATTGAACAAGGTCAATAAGAAGAAGTGAAAGAACATAGATGTTTATGGTTTCCCTGGCGAAGAACTCTCCGTAGGATCTTCGAATTCAATAACGATGAAGAAAAGGAAATCCCACAAATTAAAAAAAAAACTTAATGCCTTAAGCCGTTCGAAAATACTGAGTGAATTCTGAAAAACTCTTTTAAATTGGTAAGTCCGGACAGAAATACTCTGCACTAATGACACCATAATTACAAAGTGACAGGTTGGTGTAACAAGTGTCATATACTATGAAACTATAATGGCAATCAGTCGATTCCCAATAATCATTGATTCCATTACATTTTTTAGGATTTAAGCCAACGCTAAAACTATTGACAAAATTCTTATTTTAAATGCTCAGGACTGCGACTATTCTCTCGGTATGATAAAATGTCTAAAATACACATGTTATTATGAAGATGATGATGCTCGACACGAGAAATCTTTTGAAGGAAGAATACGATGATCTGGAAGTTCAATACTTTGTTGTTATTTTTTTCAGTTTGGTGTAATAGTAGGAGAGCTATATGAGTTTTTCCTTAAATAATCAGGTAATGTGATAAATATAAACGCTCATTTCACGGCACAGTTACTGAGGTCTGCTGGTGAAAGAAAACCGTATCTGTTCTTTGAAAAATAACTTAGTAAGTAACGTTAGTTCCACAAAGATTTAGCAAATCCGCAACTAATTGTCACTCAGATTTAGCTGGAAAACTATATCCGTCAAAAGAGTCCTTGATTGGCGATAACTGTTTGCCAATTAATCAGAAAAATGATGACAGACCTAAATCATGTAGAAGACAAAACGTAAAATATTAAGAAGGCATAAGTTGCCAAACGTAATTAGCCTACGTTTTGACTTTCGCGTCAAGATATACTCGTAGTATGTATATAAAGTATAAGATAATCCTAGTATATACCTTATGCTATAACAAAATTGACTTACAAGTTACCATCTTCCAAAATATTTTCTATACTCGCAATCGTTGTCACTATTTGTAGATAAGACTCGCATAAAATGAAAACTACCAGAGAAAGTTTATTTCTTTGTTTTAATTGCAATGACTTTGACATAATTTCATTACGCAAGGGCGCAAGTTACATACTAAATAACACGATCCTATATAATCTGGAGAAACCCGAAAACACACAATTAAATTCCCGGACCTGAACTAACTAATTGATTTACCGGTTTGATGACAGTTTTTATTGCTCTGGTATCATTATAAGTGTGTTTTTGAAAACAGCAGAAGTATAACAGCCAAACAATCGCAAAAAGCCTTGTATGAAACCAAAGCTCCAGTTAACGTCCGGATTATTGTTACTGATGTACGTGTCGGAAGGCTCAAATGGGTCCAGTATGGGTCATGAGGTGAGGGAGGAGCAATATTGTGGTAGAGGCGATGATGGAGCGGAAAAAGTTGGGAAAATGCGACGAAAAATAAATATTTCTCTCATTTGGATTTCATCAAACACCGTCGTGTCCTCTCAGATCTCGCAAGTTCACCCATACGAATATTACATGGAATTTCCGAGGGACTTATTAAGCCAAATTTATGATGGCGTGCATTGTAAGTAATATCACAGCGCATATTAAGTGGTCCGAAAATTATCATTGATATTTACTAGCATATTCAAAGTGGTAATCAGTGTAAAACTGGAATGTGGAAGGTAAAGGAATCACATAGTATCCGTTTCAGCTACAACATTGAACACTTATAGCAACTTTGTTAATGATCTAAGCTACCTATATCGAATTCCAAGATCCTGCGAGGGAAGTAACCAGGCTTTTAGGTTCATAACCCAACGGTATCGTCGCCATGGAATTGTAGTTTAAGTTGAAGGATGTAGTAAAAATTTAAAGTTCATTTAATAATAAAATAGAACGGTGATAAGATTTTTCTTTAGATGATGATCATGATTGTCAACTTGAGCTGCTACGGAGATGACTGAGAATAGAATAGAGAATCATGACGTTGGTAGTTACCATTTAGTAATGTTTAGTAGTATGCTAAGTAGTAGAGTTCAATGCGCTTTAACTACAAAGTCTATATAGTACAGAACAACCTAATATAAGGATTTCATCTCGTGACAAAGACATCACCAATCACTTCACTTGGACCCGGACACTACCCTTTCGTTTCCCAGCTTTGGGCTGTCTGGTTTGAGTGTTTTAAAAATATGAATACAGTAGGATGGCAAATTTAATATAGCAGATTAATTACAGTAAATACTCATGCTTATTATTCGAATAGTGATACGGTGCCCAGCTATTTGCATGCGGCATCGTAATTTTTAGGCTTATCATAGACTCATTGCAAATAATTACAATTCGGAGGCAAAATACCATATTTGTATCAGTGAAAAAGTTTGCTTTTTCAAAACTTTAAGAATAAATTATAGCTCCTCTTTCAAATAAAAAAGGCTATCTGAGGAACCCTTTAAATGTAGTCTTCCAGAAACACAGAGTTAATCTTTTCACTGCATTGCATGTTTAGCATCAACAAAAAGATGTACAACATTTTTGTGCTAAATATAAAAATTTGCATTGTTTGAAGCAGAAATGGCCAAACTACTGTAAAACCGATTATATATGGGGGTAAATTTAGCATGACACGAATGCATTAGCATTATAGCTACAATACCTCTGGGAATATACTTGATATCCGCAGTGAATAGAAAATAATTTTGGAGAAAATGTGAACCCTGCAGTGAGCAGAGGAAAATATTCATTCGGATATATAATGACTTCGCAGCAAAAGGAGTGATGGGTTGATGTGAACGGAATGATTGAATAAAAAAATGAGGTATTCACATATTTATCAAGCTATTTAATTTATAAAATTCCCTGCTGTGAAGTGCACTATTTACTTTGGAAGGAAAATGAGTCTTAAACGATACCTTTGAAATTTGAGACGTAACAGGATGAGCATATCAAAGAATTACTTCGATATTCTTCCATGCCATGCTCGTTTGAGAATCGAATTAATAATGAAAGGAAGATTACCTAATTGTTACACCACAAAAATTGTTGCTAGTTCTCACATAGAGAGCAAGGTACCATTTAAAGTTGAAATTATTATACACGATAGCGTAAAAATGAATATGTTCTCCGAATTACCAATTATCACTTTAGCCACAGCGCTTTAACAGTTTTATATCCCATAGAAATATTCGGGACAGTTTATAGAAATTATCGCAGCTAAATCTACCACTAACACATTTACAGCATTTAACATTGACACAAAGAGCTCGTTTGTCCGTCGCCTATCCGCCAGCACTGATGTATAATTCATGTACCAGGATTAGAATTTGTGCAGTTGGAGATATATTTTAATGACTACATTAATAAATAAGCTGTGAATTAGTTAATGCCAATGAATAAATAAATATACAAATAAAAAAGACAAAAAATAAAACAGAAGTAAAATAGGTATTACAATTTCCTTGTTCCTAATTGCTTTTTAAAATTTTGAACTATTGACGGTTATAGGTGGAGTACGTATCCGTTTTTACTTATAAAACTATAGTTGTTATATATTCAAGCATATTTAAAATTGTTTTATTGAACGTATTTATCCAAGCCGGAAGTTACTTATTAAACTCCGAAGTATTCATGAATTTAAATATTACATATTATTTTCAGTATTTTTAATTAATTAATTTTAAATAAACGCAAAGAGAATAAATAAATTCTTGGTAGATGAGCTGTTGGTCAAAGTATCTGTAAAATCCATAGCAATGCATAGGAAACAAATTTTCCGGCAACTCAAAATAGAGATACATAGCATAACCACGTCCTTTAACTCATGCTTTACAATTGATCAGTATTTATTTTTGCCTCTCCTTTAATTTTTTGTCACATTGGCCCTATTTAACTTTAAAATAATGTAGGGCGCCGCTCCGGCCCAAAGATATCCATATCTCCCGGACGTGGCCTATCAGTGTCTTTTGGCTCATTCCTTTGGCATTCTGCCATTCCACGACTATTTTGTCACAAATATTTGTTAGGTCTGGTGAGAGGCCAGGGTAGCACTGTTCTGTGCGGATTCTACTCTAAACATTTTGCGTGATGGGCCAGTTGTCCTGCACAAATGTTATTTCTTTCCATTCTGACACTATTTCGTTCATACATGGAAGCGATGAAAGTGTGAAGTATTTGGACGTAATCCGAAAATATCATTCGAGGTGTTCCTTACAACTATCCCGGCCCAGCAGCAGTAATTTCCCCCAAAAACACAGAAATACATGCCCAGATATATTTTCTTTGTTGTGATTCTTGGGTAATACCAGACAAAGAGGAGGAATATCTTTTTTTCTAAAGAGAAAGATGTTCTAATTAGTACTATCAGTTATTTAGGTTTTATTTATCCACAATTACGTGATATCCAACGCTAAACATGTCCATATTCAATACTTCAAATGTTTAATCATCGATGAAAGTTAAGATTTTCTAATATGATTGGTTCATGTCCAAGTAGCGATGAGTGAAATCTAACCTTGCCGTTTAATTAGTTTCGTTTATTGTAGACTTTATTTCCGGCCAGAAATCTCTAAGTAAGTGGCTTCATGGAGGCGACTTCTCACCATACAGGTTTTTAAAAAGTTTAATGTCTACTTAATTACGGCCTACCCGCAGACAGAGGATTGACTGTAGGGTGTCAACGAATGACACCATCATCATCTCAAACCGTGCATAATGGTCTCCCCTTCTTTTTTCTGTTGCCATCGTCTCATCTCCCTTCCTGTAGCATTTTATTCAGCAATATACTTTTCTATTCAAATCCATTGGCCTCGATATTTGAGTGAAAGTGAGCCTACCTCAACTATCCCATCGATTTATGCCCTCTATCCTGGATTTAATGGAATTTTGTGAATATCCGTGGAGATCATTACAGAGAAAAAAAGTGTCCGCAAAGGCAAATACATTCAAATTCGCATCCCATCTAACCTCCCGATCATCTGTCATGAGTATTTAAGCATAAGCTGCCTGTGGTCTTACATACGGAGTTCGGCCAAAGGAGAACTATTTATATATTTATCATTACCTGGTTTCGGTTGAGCTGTCCGAGAGAGTTTAATGGAATGTTTCAAATGCATACAAGGTTATCTAATGTGACTCAGTTCTCGTGGCCAGCGCGAAACAAGCTCGGGGCAGGCGAGCGGTTGGGAATCAATCACTGATTTGTGCGATTAGTCCATCACCTTACTGTATTTGAATTTCCCTCATCTTGGCCGAGACCTAAGAATAATTAATATGCCGTAGGAAAGGAAACCAACTTCCCCTCAGAGCGATAGTGGCGGTGCGCCATTATTGCTCAGTACATATGCACTACGTACGCCGTAGCGCGGCGTTCGGTTTAAGTATCGTGAAAACTACCTCTTATAGAGTGGGAGGCACGGGGTGATTTCACATCAGGCATACAACACACATTCCTGTTCAAGGTCAAACACCGTATGCTCCGCTGTCGGCAAGACGCTGACCATTACATAGGCTGCAAATGAATTCACGGTTAAACCCGAAACTATAGGAGAGTAATAAGAGGACGAACATGCTAAAGTGCAGCGTGCGGGTTTAAGGACTGCTTCTTATTAATAACGCTACTTTCATTCTTGGGTACTAAGAGATGTCAATTTATGCGGGAAAAATAAACGGGTATATTTCATATGGGGTAAGATTTTGGCAAAGGTGCTATGTTGTTGAGCACAAGTATCAAGTATAGTCCATTTATCGAGCGTGGGAAATTCGTATAAAATACCACCTTAACTGTTTATGTGTCCGCGGAAATATACATTATAAATCCATCCGTCCTGCTCTCTATTTCATTTACCTTACACCTTTGATAGTTTCCAATGTATTACGTCTCGATCAAATGGGTTGATATAGACAAGATATACCCAGCGGAATAATGAAAAATGGCCTATCATGAACTAATGTGACAAACGGTTCCATGCTAGTGCCCGAGGGGTAAGGAGGAGGGTGTGTTTTAGTCGGTATTCCGGAAACGGGAGTCCGACACTCAGTCCATAAATGGATTTCACCCCTCCATTAAAACAAAAGTGTCACGTTTGCTTCAAAAAAGTATGTGGAATGTCTTCCAAAACTCAACTTCCTTCTAAAGTTTTCAAAATATTAAACTAATATGTTATTTTATTTAAAAATTACAACTACGTGACTTTATTACTCATGTACGTATTATGAACCATAGTTATCAAATCCGTAAATTTTACTCTCATAGATCATCTCTTACTGTTTAGTTTGAGAGAAATGCGTAAATGTTAATGGTATTTGATCTTAACAATAGTTGTTATTACAATAGTTATTATAATACAATTTTTTGCTGCGCATAGTTTTATGTATCAACAAGGTGACCCATCATTCCACAACCAACTTCTACGCTTAATCTCGACTATCTGAAAGAGAGCCAAATTTGCGTTTTATTTCACGACATTGGAGGTAGTAATTGGATGCCAAGGCGCTATGGGTCAATACTGCATACGCGACTGATTCCTCGGAAATAGGTAATTAATGAAATATTCTACTCCAAGGAGTTACTTAATAACCATAATAAACCATAAAATATAGTCGAGAAATTGAACTACTATTCGTGATGATGATAGAGTAAGGGTTTATTTTCCTACCATCCATAAGGCAACAGCCTTAATGAGTTATATATTTGTGTCATGAAACTGAATCACCTTAAATATCAAATGCTAATCCGCAAAATGAGGTCTTAAGCTAAGCTCAAAACCTCCCGGTTCCGCAATATTCAGCGATCCAGGAATAAGGAAAGAAAGACTCTTACAACAGACACTTACCGAGTTGTTTAGTGACATTATTCGCATAACTGCCGCACGCTATTATTTGCGGACGTGTTCTATATCATGCGATTGGTCTCAAAATCATTTATGTTAAATAGATCAACTAAGAAGTAATTTCTTTCAGAAAAAGCTATAATTCCGGATGCTTGTGTGTAACTCCCTCGAAATGGAATTTAAGATAAATTCATTGGAATATCATATTTTTTACGTTGTAACTCTTTGATAAATGGACTCGCGACCAGTGGATATGTACAACTATAATTTAATTTAAGATTTAATTGTGCTAACTACATGACTTAAATGCATCAGTTTATCAAAATGTGGACTTAAATGGTCATTCTTAATGAGACATTTCTTCTTTGGTCGTTGAAAAATCATATTAATAAAAGTCTCTGCAGTGATGCTAATTAATTAAAATGATTATGTCTTTTCAAGAGAGCTTGAGGCTGAACTGGGGATAAAAAGGAAAAACATTTGAATGGGTAATAAATTATATTATCAATGAATGAGAAATTGTTTCATTGCAAATGTAATTGTTAGCTTTAATATCAATACACATTGTGAAAAATTCTAGGATTAATTACACTATGATTATGCTAAAAATACTATTAACTCTTAATTCTCAAAATTTAATGCTTCCCGTTTAGTAGGGACCAGCGAAGAAACCTAGGACGAAAGCCAGAAAAAGTAATTAAAAAGGGATGGAAGATTTTAGTCAACACTAAGTTGTTATTAATTTAATTACTAGGAATTTATTTAAATTACTTTAAATACTAGGAAATTTTTTTAATTACTAGGAAAATATGCATCCCAATTAGAAGGCTATTCAAGAAGTGAATTTTGGATTCAACGTTCACCGCTTGTAAGTAAGACAACTCACGCATACTGACTGAAGCAGTTAGGGCTGAAACCGGACGAACCGGCAAGAATCCAGCAACAGACAACTGTCTTGCATTTTGGGTCTATTTATCAAGTAACATAGACGCAGATGGTTGAAATATCTAGAACCATCAACTAATTATCACCTTTGTGTTCACAATGCGTCTAACTACTAACTCCGGAATAACACGGTAACAGAGCGACCATATGCAGAGTAACCCCAAAGGGACCACTTAATTTAACGGACGGCGAGGAAATCTTCCTCCGCGCGGAATTGATACGGGAGAGAGAGAGGAATCCCTGGGTGGATTACGATCATTAGAAATGAAGTGAAGCGCCAAAAAGAGGAAGAAACTGTGTCGGTAATAGCTGTTCCTCCTTGTTTCACTCACTTGCAAATGAGAGCCATAACGAATAATTTTCGAATAGGTGGAATGACAACAAATTGACAGACCACTAGACTTTTTTGAAATATGTTCTACCTCCTATTTTAATTTAAAAATAATAACATTGCTACAATATTAGATCCGAGTTCACTAAGGTGATAACTAATTGCTGCTCTTACGACCGAATTAGCATTTGGCTACAAATTAAACTGATTGACTCGGAAGTCTTGATTCTTTCATAAAACGATATGGATCGTTCAAAATCAAACAAACTTCCAATGATATAAACAAAGTAAACAGAATAGATCAAAGATTTTTTACATTATTCTCCAGTGAAAAAAGGTTAAATGAAGGTATAAGGCGAATTGGCCAAAATTTTCAATTTATTGAGAAAAAGTATAGTTTTATTATTTCAATCGATCTGCAAAACACTGTAAATGTTCTCATGATAGTGAGAATACTGAAAGAAATCTATACATTTTTCTCCTATTCTTACTTAGAAAAATTTATGTTGTCTAAATGATAAAGTTACAAGGGTTAATTGAAAAAATGCTATTAAAATTTAACACAGTAGAAAAGCCGATTGAAGAATGTTTTAATATTTTGCTAAATGAAAGAATATGTGCACGATAAAAGCCATAATACCTCACGTTAAATTTTTAATGGTAATGCTTTTCCCAAAATGTTGATGGCACCTGCATGAATACGTCGAGATTTATAACTAAATCAAGCATTTAATAAAAATGTCTTTGTCGGAACAAAGCCAAAGTCCAGTATGATCGTTAAAGATAATTCTCTATAACCAATAGCATGAGAAATTCAAAAGACAGGGTTCCCGGGACAATTCTATACCGATGTCATTATTCGCAACTATTTCCGAGAAAGATATTGAGGTTAAAAAGTTGCACGTCAAAGATTTAGCTAACCACATCCTAAGATTATTTTTACCCACACTTGCAGACGGGACGAGATTGCCAATTAAACGCTGCACCAACTGAGCTACGAGGTAATTATTAAGTATATAAATGCATCACCGAAGACAATAAGCGGATATTATGTTCACAATAACACGGTTTAGAAGGCATTAAAAAGGGGGTTGGAGCAGGCATTAAGATATGCCAAACTTTGCAGAAAATAAAATTATCTCTATTAATTCAACGCAATTCGTGGATCATCCCATCTTAATATAATCCCGTAAAAAATATTCTTATACAGTAGTCAGAATATTACTTCAAAACAGCCAATTTCACATTTTTAACCTTTAATCCTATGGAGAATGAACCGTCTCAAACGGAGACTAATTATCTCGCATTCAATTGTAGACGATTTTCTCTAACTCGAAGAGACACCGTCAATGAATGCGTATTTAATGTGCTCCCATCCTTTTTTAATGGCTTATTCCGTTCAATGGGTTCATTAGATGGAGAATTAGACTCTGGACAAGGTCAGAGATTAAAAGGTGACGCGAAATATCTGATCCTTGTGGGGTACAATAACTTTTTGCGTTCATCTATATAAATTGTTGGTTCAACTGTATTTTTTTGTGTTCTTTCATGTTCCTCATCCAATAAATACTCCATTTTTTGCTATTTTCTCTTATCTTCTCTACAATTACGTTCCGTCCACGAAGTTTTCTCTCCAGAAGTTTGGAAAATTGTTACTTTGCTCCTGAGTACGTGATGTTTCTTCGTGCTTCCCAAAGTAATTACCATTCCTCACAGGTCCTTTTCCACTCCCTCAAACCACGCATCTATTTATCTGACGCGTACTTTCAAATCCTACTGGTTAATTTCAACGCTTCCATTCTCATCAAGTTCACATAAAATGTAACTCTATTTTTCCGCATGATATCCGTATGGTATATCAAGGTATTCCGTATGGAGAAATATACGAATGATACCTGTCGAGCAGTTAATAATTTCGCTAATTTACTCCTATCGGTCATATCAGCAACCTGGGTGCCTAGCCACGCGAGCGCATATTGCAATTTCCTGTCCAGCTTTCATTCATTGGCGTTCATATTCAAATGTTAACAACAGTATATGGTCAAATGGCAAGCTAATTTTACACTTGCCAATTTTGAGGTGTACCTACGGTTTACTTATGGAATTTGGAATTCAAAAAGCGAGTAAATCAGGGCAGCAGGAATTCTACATCATAAAGAATTGAAACTGAGTTTCATAAACACAAAAATATGTCATCATTCGATCAAAGTTTATTATACTGAAATCATACCCTGGTGATGACGATTAACTACAGCCATCGCAAAATCTCGAGACAGATGTGCAATTGATAATGGTGGGACTGGAAGGGTGTGTTTCCAGGAAGCCTCTTAGAATATGTGAATGGCTGGAAGTTATTTTCCATCGATTACCTTTCACTACGTTGAGACCATTGATAATACCATTTAAATTATATGGCAAGAAGACGTACAGAAGTACATCTTCATTTCCACTCCTAACCTTACCCTCCACCCATTCTCTCTGCCTCGTCTCCTCCAAGAAGACCAATCCGCAAATGTGTCTGTATGTTTTACAAGAGAAGTACTTCTCTAGGAAGTGAGTTCTTCCACAAGTGCTTCATTCCATCATAAAAAATTAGCCTCGAATTTGTCGCTCATCTAGATGACTGCGTGAGCCAATATGTTGAACTTAAAATTTTTAACTGACTGATTGGTCTTATTGGGGAGAGAATTATTTGGTGACTGGTTTTCAGGATACGCGAGTGGAAGTCGAGCGTTCCTCGAAACATAGGCAAGTGAGAGGTTGGCGGCGCTCACTGCAAGCCTTCGCATCGAATGCCACTTCTATTCAATCGCACAGCCGTGGATAACTAACTTGTGCCACATAAAACGGTTAACATTGCAAACCTTCCCAACCTGCCCGCAGGTGTCATATGCTTCTCTATTCTACTAAAATATCTCTCCAACCGACTAAACAGTTTCCTCTGAGGCTGTTTGAGAGTGCCGGCTTTCGCTGGCGCTCCTTAAATAACCTTCTGAGCCGGCCGGGATGGATTTGATAATGATGATGTATGTCCCGGATCACAAACAGAGGACGGCCAACAAAAAAGGCTTTACCATGAGGACATAACTACCGGCTTCCCAATATTAACCGCCAAAAGTTCCGTTCTCGAGAAGTGAAGAAATCGAAATGGTATGTCATCGTCCTTGCTTCCCATCCCTAAAGGCCTATGACCGAATTCCGCCTGCTGTGGAAATTTTCAGCGAAATATCAAGTCGATCCATTTGCGGATAACTTTAAGTGAAGTACACAGTCCGTCGGATGGAACGTACAGCTATGTAACTCTTAGCGGCATCGGTTAAGCGTAGGCTAATGCAGACGCTGGGTTTCTCTCGAGCCTTCCTCCGTTCACCATAAGAATCTTTCCTTACTTTACTGCCTATGAACCCTTCATTCAATACAGTCGACCTCAGTTGTCGTAGCCCAATCGAATTAACAAGCCAATAATTATAACTGATGAATCACTTATTTGCAGATTTCACTATAAGATATCTGATGCGACTGGATTAGATGCTTTACATCAATATCAATCAAACTGTTAAGGTTTCATTCAGATATTTATACACTGTCGGTGACAGCTGGAGAAAGGGGGAAGGAGAAAAATGGGAAATTTGAGGCAGGTGGATCCTCATGAGAGATAGAAGGCATTACAACTTATCTTCTTCCCCTCAATACCTTCCCCCCAGTGAATCCTTCTCTTCCCACCAACCCGCAGTAAAATGCGTACACACCTTAATGTAACCTCAAGAGTTGGCTTGATAATGATATAAAACATCGAAAGCAATCAATTTAAATAGTTATACTTCGAAAGCTGCAATTAGTTCTTTTGACATTTACAAGTTCCACCAAATCAGTCCTGAGGCAACATAATTAATCGGTAACTGGCATGGAGCATGAACTAAAAACCTTCCCTAATGCGACCAAGAAAGTTACAAAGAAAATATTCTATGAAGAGAGAGTATTTGGTTTGGTTTGGTTGAAGGTAGAAAAGAGGTAAACAAGGGAAAAATTGAGAAAATATGTAAAGGAAAAATGGAAAAGAGGGCTAAAACATTTTCCTTCTTATGTACTATACATCTGCATAATACCCTACCGACCACGAAAAGAGTGCGGCATAGGGTGATAGTACACCAGAGGTGGATACGGTATGGAATAGTTTTAAGAACCTGAGAAAGAACTGGAGCTGAGAGAAGAATATTATTTTTATGAATTAATGCCTCGGTCTGTGTCGAGTATATTCACTAAAGGATTATGGAAAAAAGGAGTTCCTATCTCAGTACCTCTCAGCAACTCAGAATATCTAATTTATGGTGATAAATTTACAAACCCACAGATAGATAAATTTAAGGAAGGGACATTCTGACGAAATGTAAATATTAGTGTTATAAATATTTAGATAACTTAGAAATTTGTAGAGAAGTTGCTACCATATAATTGGCTAATTAAGTGTGTAGCTGCGTTAAATAATTATTAAAATGTAACGAGAGACATTCAACGACTCACTGAAAAGTTATAAGCGTACATACCTAGTGATGGTTCAAGGACTGAGCTGCATTGCGATGTACCTATTTCGGCAAGCTACTCGACTGCATTTTGGCAAGCGGCCACAACACACAGCAAGAACAGGGGTGAAGTTCATGCATAGCGGTTTCTTGTAATAGTTCCTTGCCCACCGAAACCGTCGGAACTCAAAAGAGTAGTAGCACGTTGCTCGTCAGCGCCCGTTGGAGGTGGTGTTCGCCTGAAACCTGGAAAGTAAACACCCTGTTCTGAGAAAACACAAAGTGAAAGGAATGCAATAAAATTTCGCACTATCCTGATGGGTGGTACAATTTTATGACTCGTATGAGTGCAAAAAAGCATGAAAAAGATGAGGCGTTGATGTGTACTGGTACTTACACATGCTAAATGTTTTTAACCCGCCATTGGTCACGCATTGAGATTTTCTCTAACACCAAATTTAAAATTGTGCTCACTTTGTAATCATGAGTTAGAATTAGTTTCCTGTCCTTCTATCTGACTTTTTATCTCTTCCTATTGACCAACCGTCTAAAAAAGTATAAATGAAGCGTCCACAGCTGTGTAATGATATGTCTGATACCGTCGGCTACAAAGTGTGAGACTTTTTCTCATCGCGCGACCACTGACGTTAGTGTTTTTTGTATCACTCAGTTGCGTTACACTCTCGCATCATGCGAGCAAAGTTGATTAATTTCGTGGAGAGTAGATATTTTAATGCACAAGTCACAAGAATGTATGCTCTCATAAATAAATATTTTTTCATGACAATGGTAATTTTCTTCATTTAAACCCAATGATATCATCGCCAGTAAAATTAGCAATGAATACGTAATTGTATCAGTAATTGTGTATCTGTGGAAATAATTGTTTCAAAAGAACATTTAGAGAAATAAATTAAATCTAAATATAGTGTAATACATTGCAAATAAACGCTCTATGATAGATAATCAATGATACATCTGTGTGTGAAAAAAAGTCTCACACGCGACCGCTCACGTGATAGGTAGTATAGCGACCACTCCCGGGTTAAATATTTTCCTCACGTCAAATAGATGCGGGCCTTAATTCCAAAACGCCGATTGCTGTCTGATTCCAACAATGAATGCCCTCTCAGAACGGCATTGGAATTTAACGCGATTCCGACGGGTAATCATTCCCATCATAAGCCAAATAGTTACCACTTGACTCGAGGTGGTCGACCGTGGGGTGTTAAATAAAGGATTGGAACAGTGGAAAGCACCACACCGTTTGTACCACGTGACTTCATGGAAGCATGTAAGAGTGAACCGTCACCTGTGAAGACGACTCCTTTCGAAAGTTTGAATAATGGTTAGAGTTTTAGAAATTTAGGGGCTAATGCTGAAAAAATTGACTCAAATTCTTTACTATACGGCAGTGATTCCTCGTGATCGTAGTTTGCCCCACATTGCTGTGAATATTGAAACTTTTAAGGGGAGTATTGTTCGATTTTAAAAATATTAACAGGCCATCATCAGTAAAAGAAATATTTCATGGCAGGAGGAAATTAATGAAAATCCTACAAAAGATATAAAAATACCTAAAAAGGATAGCAAGCACTGGTTCCGAATACCGGAGAGAGAATGAAAATAATGGGTTAAATGACTTTGTATTGAATGAAAGTTGCTAGAAAATAAATCATAGGAGTTTAAGAAGTTGACAAAGAAAGTCCTTTGCAATGAAATAAGGGTACATAATGAGGAACGGGACATCAATAGGAATGAGTAGAAGGAAACTTACATGAGAAGCCAACTTGAGAAGAAGAGAAGTACGGTGCAACATGCCACTGTGAAGACAGGCATACGACCTCTGTGTGCAATTAATAGTTATGCATTTCCAATGCTGCTATTTAAATTTTACTTTTGGTTAAGTTGGTATTGTTTCTTTTATTAAAATTCATATTTTAAATAATTGATTGGTGTTTGTGCTCTGTGATTCATGATCATTTATATCATATTTTCAATTAGATTGACGTTATCTCACATGTTATGATAACCATGTATTACACTTTGTACCAACTACACCTAGCTAGCTGAGCCAAAGGTGAGATCGTATATACAATGTAATATAACTTAGTATAAGGAGTGTTACAACTTGTATCGAAATAGCAAAAACTGGAAATAATGACCACCCTAGTTACACGAATAGGATTTCGCTGAAGGGTGGTAAGGATGCATTCCGTAATCGCCAATCAAACATAAGGTCGTGAATCGAAGGTAAGGTCGTGTACGCATGGTAATTTTTCCAGATTTTAGGAGTGTTACAACCTATATCAGAAATAGCGAAAAAGTAAATATATAAGTATCTATATAAGTTATATGATTAGGATATATATAATAGACGATGAGAACGCATCACGTTATCACCTGTAGGTCAGTTAGGGAGGGATTATCGACACATGATTTCTTAACAATGCGTATGGATATAATTGACGAAAATTTTAATAATATCAGACATTATTGTCAATATATTGATATGAATAACATTATATTTTAGACAATGCTCCATGAATACGAAAATTCGCTGTATCAATAGATAATTTATTCAGATCAAAACTTTTCATCAACAGTCGATGATGAAAATTGATCAGCTAAAGTCCCTCGCTAGGCACAACATTTCAATATGCATCAAGGCGATAATAGCCGGAAAACCTATAGATGTCTCGGGCGTTTCGTTCACCAAGTGAACTGGGGGACAAAAGAACATTCCGTGCATAAGAACACAGGCACCCGATGTTTTCAGGAGAGAGCAGCGTTTGCGATGCCTCAAAGGTAAACAGGTTTCCTCCCTGATTCCGCCAAGCAAGACCTCATTCCGCAGCCGCAGCATGATAAGAACTTTTGCCATTCCATGCCGAAGATTCTCAAGTTGTTCAATTAAAATATAAACACGACATCAACCATAACACGTTTGCATAAATGCTTAAGAGAAACTATTTTTCGCATTCGAATCGGCCATATCGCCTTCGATAGTCAGACAGAGGTATTAATAATTTTCAAGGAGGCATTATCTCCAAGCAGCTATTTGCGAAATTAACCTCTAAGCACTCAGGAGCAGTGAAATCAGGGTCTCCTCCACGGTATCACGGGATGACCTTGAACAAACATTCCACTGCGAGGTCAGATGGACGATTTTCCTAGGCAACAACCACGTCATATCAGGCCAGGAAACTTTTATTTGCGGAAATACTTCATCATAGAGCTCAATGGAATTTTTTTCAATTGAAATATAAAATACAGTCTTTCTTATCATTTGGGGTACTGAGCTCCATAAAGAGCGACAATGTAGGATTTCAAAGAATATCTGAAATGTTTGAGTCTGAACTCTAGTAATGTACCTCAGAGTCATTTCCAAGATCCCATTTCTAATTTTTATTAACTTCATGATTTTTTTTTATCCAAGTCTGTTTCTTCTATTTTTTTATCTGTTTCTAATGTATTGTTCAACAATAGATAAAGTGTTTAAACCACATAACTTGAACGCTTTCAAAATTCCTGCGTTGCTAAGTAATGCCGTTTAAGTATTATCCAGTATGTCTTAATAGAATTTGAAGACAACCAGAAATAAGAAAACGGAGGCTATAATTATTACAACAGTAAGCAAGATAGGTTTCTGATACACAAGTATCGGTACTCGACATGTTAAAAATTCGTCTCGTTAAAACACTAAAATGGAGAGGCCACTTTATTTGAGTAGTAGTACTCAATATGACTGCCCTTAAACCTAGGGTTGGTGTAACACAGCTCTTCCGAGAAATCTCCATCTAAAATGAAGAGCTCCACGCTTATGCCTATTCTTAAGGTCCCTGTAGTTCACCTATCCAAGTTCTCTCTTTCCTTGGTCTCCTTCGTTAGACTTTACCACCTATTTAAATCCAAAACTTTTCATTGTTACAGTACTTATAATAAAGCAATTCAGAAAAATTATACAACTAATAGTTTCATGTTAGATATATGTAATGTGTACACAACTACAGATATATTATCATTATATTTATGTTATTAACAAGTTATTTTAAATGAGTCTGGGCCCTAATTACAGAGTAGGTACATCGAACGAACTACTCTAGATATATATGTGTACCATCACAAATTAATAACAGGGTAATAAATTAACTTCGTTAAGAGATTTCTGTTTTATAATTAGATTTAAATAGTGATTGTGAAAAATAAACCAACGTTCTAGACCTAGTGATTATAATTGTTTTTACTTTCGTGTTGTGCCTGCATATGCACGGAAAAACAGCTCTGGAGATGAGGGCGGCCCACAGTGGGGCATTTTCCGAAAAAGCTGGCCAAAATACGAAATACAAAGTTGCATAATTCGCTTTTTTATCAATGTAGTCTTTAGGAGAGACAAATTAGGCATCCAATGCTTCTTTTTCCCGCGTTATATCATACCATGGTTCACCGTCTCATGGACGACAGATATCTCAATACGCTTTGGGCAGGCCTCGCCGGTGGCAATGTTAGATTTATAGCTCTATGGTGGTAACGCACGCTCACCAAAACAAATGAGAAGAACAAGCGAGAGAGGAATGAGGTGGGGGAGAGGAACTATGGCACGCGGCTGGTGAGATTCCGGCGCTCTACCAGACATTCTGGCTTCCCCTACGTCCTCCCCCTCAAACCTACTGGCCCGATCATAAGACTTCCATGACCCATCCACTACATTTTCCATTGTGGCAGTAGTCTCCACTCTCCACTGACTCGCTTTCCCAGCCTTTTACCCTTCTGCGCAAGCGTGTAGCACCCCACCCTTCTCCTTGCCCTTCGTCCTCGCCGCAGACTCAGCTTTCAGAAGAAAATAAGGAGAAGCTGACGAGTGTATTAGGGAAGAAAACTACTTGCACGAACCTTAAGGTCGCCTCCGCCTGTCCCCGAGGTGCTGATGGCGGTGGTGTACTCTCGTGGCCACCATGTCTCCAACGGTTTTCACCTTCGTACACTCCTACGTAAGCACTGACGCATTCGTAAGGGTCCTCTTCTGCGACTCCGTATTCGTTTCCCGGGGAGGCAGGATTTAAGCTGTTGGCGTCGGTGTATTAGTCGGCATGAGGCGCGTCGGCCTCGGTTCTCTGGCGAGGAGAAAGAAACCCGCCGGTGGGGCATTGCCCAACTACCTTGCAATCGGCAAGTGTTTACCTTGCCTCCGATATCAGGCCGACCAGTGAACATTGGCCGTGGACAAGGCCACGGTGCGTGTTCGAGACGTACCCAATAAGACAGGCAACCTCAACGCTGGGACACGACAATACAAAAGCGGTATTAAACTCCGAAATGATCCGTGCCTTAGGAGCACGCTCCGTTTCTTATGCCACCTATAGCCCCCCGCACACACTAACTCCAGAAAATAAATTGGACCTTTTTCCTGCGGTGAAGGATGACCGCAGTTATTCCGCTGCGATTATTATTTTTGGTCGGGCAAAGGATGAGTCATTCCGGCCGGCTTGTTTGTTTTTCCCACTCGAATGCCGGGGAGAACGATCGGTGGATTCTATGTAGATTTACCGATCTGATTGCGCAAACTTGTTGGTCTAGGTACTGCCATTAATGCTTCAATATTTCGTCACACCCGAAACCAGCCGTTCATACACCTGGTGGGATTTACAGGCGGACCTCTCTTCAATGAAATTTAATTTGTATATGTGTGATGTCACTGTGGCCATAAAATTATTTCATGTTTATATGTGAAAGAAATAAATACCGGGTTAATGACGGTGTAGTATTTGGAATAAAAACAAAAGTTCTGCAAGACGCTGATGACGCTGTGTTTCGGTCTCAGAGCTAACAGTTATTTCGGCGGTATTGAGTAACTTTTGCGAAGTAACATATGAAAACGAGTAGAGGGTATGTGCGTCCAAGACCAAAGAAATGGTTTTCGACTTAAAATAATAGAAAGAATGTATATAAATTAGGATAAATGGCATAATAATTAAACTATGGGCTGATTTCGAGTACGTTGTACGAATCTAAGCGAATCTCCATAAAGAGAGAGGTGTAAAAACTGAAAAGAAAGTCCAATTCGTATAATTGTTGTTTTTTTATTTTAGTTACCGAAAAAATCTTATTGCTGTGATTTGATTGCTGCAGATGCTGTGGTTTCAAGTTATGTGATCAATGAGAAAAAAATAGTTTTTGTTTTGACATAGACGCGTGTGCATCGTCTGCAATATCACGTCAGTATCAAATTCGTCAATCAAGCCCAACTTTATTCAGTAGCAGTTGAATTTACTCCAAATGAAGCATTTTTTGCGCTCCATATAAAAAAGTGAACGTTGCACGTCTTTTATAACACTAACTCTCATGCCTCGAGGATACCACAATACGGATTAATATTATTCTTCACAGCTATGTGGAAAAAAATTATGTCTCTTTCTTCTATAAACTAACAAATCAAAGGAATGTTTTGTAGAATATCCTCAGAAAATACAACTTTAGGCGCTGGTCACCGCACAATGACTCCAATTTTCCTTTTCCCGAAAAGACGACGGTAGTAAGTCGGAATTATTAGCTTATCTTAAGAGCAGCTAAGGTATATGAAGTATGTAAGGGGCGTTTATTTTAGGGAACATGTCAATTTAATTTCCAGAAGTAAGAAAAAAATTTAAATGCAAATAGCAAATCATTGTGCACTCTATTTCATGTCACAGCCAGTAGCTTTCAGGTATAGGCCACCAATTAAATTTTCACTGGTTGCCTTTGAAAGCATAATCATGTTCTCCATCCATAATCTTGGATAAAAAATTGAATTAGTCTAGCTCCTCGAATATTATCCCTTTTCGCAGAACATTTAATGACAGATATTCCTTAAAAGAAAGTAGTAATAACTTTGTTGAATTCCCTAACAGTTTATCATTACTAAACAACTGGTTTCACCCGTTTGCATCATCAGGTACAGTGACCAAAACGGGTGAAACAGAATGTAAAAATAAAGTAGTGGAATTTTACAAAGTTGCTACTACGTACTTTCTATCAACATGAGACGATACCAACAAGTTACGCCGAATAACAGTCGTTTCGTCATTTCTTGGTAGTTAGAATATTTTTCATGATAAATATTATATCGTATAAGAGAGTCATTGTTGTTGAGCTTCATATAAATATTTTTTCACTCAGCTACGAGTTTTAATATGCATTTACTACAAAATACCTCATTTGCAAAATTTATTATTGCATTGCTCAAGCAGATAGCTCTATATCTTGAAATTCGAAACGAGAAACAAGATATGGCGACTCCGTCGAGGTGAGTGGATATCCCAAGATTTCCTTAAGCTTTTACGATTAAAATCTTCTCAGATCATTACTTTATCTTGTCACGAATCCTCTCTTGAGGTAGTGTCTTTGAAATGCCTAAATCATCTGGATTAAGGAAATATGTTTTGCAGGAATCGCGGTTTCCCAGATGTCTTTATGCGATATTCTGCGTACGAGCGTTACTCAGTCTCCAGAGGGGCCAATGAGTTACGCATCCCAAGAGTTCCCATGGCAGTTACGCATGACATAGGAGGGCCAAGAAAATACTGGCTTGAACCTTCAGGGAGAGCTTGAAATAACGCCTTTACCAGATTAGGACCCTCTGAACTATAGGTGTATACCACAAAATTCAATATAGTACCCCTGTATTCATTGTCATCATGCCCTTCGAATATGCTAAGGCTGATTGAAAAAAATGTCATTTCATTACGATAGTTTTTACAATGATATAAACTTCCAATTTCATTTGAACGGAAATTGTTACGAAGCTAACTTTTCTTCATTCGGTTCCATTTAACTTCATTGAATCGCGAGCGTAAAATATTAAAAAATATAATCATACAAAATGTATACCCAATCACCAAGCATTAACTATTAAAGGCCTGACGGCCTGAAGACGCCTGGTGGAATCCCGGCAAAACTGTCGTCAACCTATGACTACCAACGCGGCGCAAACCCGGAAAATGGAGAGATCCACGAATCCAGAACGCCACGGAAAACTACGATCCAACATTATGCTCCACATTGTTTGATGTTTTCGCGAGGGGTAAAGAAGAAGTCTTAAAATTCGTCCATCGTCCAGTCGGAAAACCCGAAGAGAGAAATTGGAAGGAAGGGGAAAATGGCATTACCCCTCTTTCGCGTAGGAGGGGAAGTGGGATAAATACAGCACATCATTATAACAATATTAAGTATTGTCAAGTTTTTTTTTACAAATTTTCCACCTTCTCCAAGCAGCTGAGCCTGGGTCCCTTATTATTTAAATGGAAAATATTTGGGCCAGGTTCGTTCCATTAAACTATTTATGCGGAAAATGGAAGTCTCCTTTTATTTTCAAAGTACTGCTGTAATTCTGAGACTGGTCCAATAGAAATGGAATGTTATGCCACGACATGTGCTTTTATCACAGTGATCTCTTCGTCACGAATCGGTGCCGTGTAAGGATCATTGGAATCAAAGAATCCGGATAAACATTGTTTCTACGCTCTAAGCTGTAGGAGTATTGTCACTCCTGCAGCTCTGGAGCTATGACGCTCCGGACTTGTGATGCTCCAGAATTGTGACACTCCGGATCTATGACGATCATGTAAGTCAATTTTCACGATCACGAATAAAAGAACAGGTCGTGAAATCACACCCCATCTCTAGTGGCGATAATCGTAATTTACCTCTCCATCGCTCCGGAAATATGAGTGTGCAACCTCAAGAAGTATATTACTTGAACGATATCTACATACGAAAACATACAACACATGAAAAAATTAATAAAATGATCATTCCATGCTTAACTGCTTGTGAAGGCCTTAAACGAAACCCAGGAGCATTGGGAAAAAATATCAAAAGTAATTGCCTTTTAAACAGATGTTGTATTAATTAATAAAGCATTTGTATTTGAATTTACACATAAATCGTTGGGTGATTTCTGCCTAAATGGCTTATCAGATCAGTATCTCTATACGGTAGTAACCCCTGATTTCAATCACGAGCAGTCACGAATCATCTGCCATATTATCCCCGCATTTTTAAATCTAAAGATATGTTTCATCACTTTTAATTTTGAGAACATTTTTGGTCCCGAAAGAACACTGACTAAAAAAACATATAAAAAGAAAATCTATGAGCCTGATAAGTTATTCAAAAATTTTAAAAACAAATGATTCTACTCAAATAATCAATCTCGTGGTTGGTCGCGTGTAATCTTTTAAATGAACTTTCACGAAAATTTCTGTAAGGCGAGTTTCCACGAGGCGAGTTTCCGGGATGACCGCTTGCGATGAGTATGATACATTTTATATATAAACAACTGTAATCTTCAGTCATTTTTTTATTGATTTTATCATATAACAAATTCTATAATTACATAAATACGTACACTTGATAAACTTTTGCAAAAGAAGGAAAAAATTATATCTAAAATAACTTCATTTCTGCATCAAAAAGAAAATTGCACATTTAAACTTTTACTTGGTTGTAGATTCAACACTACTAGGAAGGCTTGAAGCAGAAATATGCAATCTATTATTATTATTATTATTACTTGAAAATTTCTTTACGTTTCCGAGGCAAAGATGATGCATAGGATGAAATTATGGCCAATTAAAAAGGAACACCTACTCAATGTCCGTACTTGCATATACCAGCTTTACATGGTCAAGGCAGAGTTTTCGGAAGAGAGAAAGAGAATCTCTGTTTATAATAATCAGAAATATGAAAGGAAAGATGAAGTGATTATAAGGCATGGGAATGCTGCAGGGTCATAAATAACTTTCGGAGAATACCAAGAAATAAAGGTTAGTCTAAGGAATAAAAAACGCTCTGCACAAAAAAGCACTCCCAAATTTATTGAAAGTGAACCTTGAGTAAGCCGGGAGAAGCATAAATGTAGATTAAATGCAGAAGAAATGTAAAATTTAAGAAGCATTTGTGGTAAAAGGAGTAGCAGGGCAGGAAATAATTAGGTCTCGAAAGAATGTGTTTTGAATGCTCCAGTAATGGATACGTATGATATAATTGTGCTTCGTTGGTCAAACTAGATGTTGAGGGAATGGATATCATGTATATTATTTCTCAAGGGCTTTTTTTTGTCGGTACGCCATAACTTCCTTAATACTTCATCAATTTTCATAAAGGAGGCGTCATTTTAAAGATTTTCTTAACCGCTACACCGAAAAAATGTACAAATTACTCTTATATCAGTTTTTTTCGAAAAATTACCATTGAAAAAAAACGGTTTTTTGAAATTCCGCCCTCGACCTATCGATGCTCAATCGAGAATATCGAAATATATCTACACAGAAATCAATGAACTCAATGTTAACCAAATTTATTCAACAGCCATATTATTTCCAAAGGATGGCGATTGTACCACAATCAATGATTATGTTATTTCGAATTTGTTACCTGGACAGGAAACGGTTTATCTCAGTTCTGATTCGGTTCTCTGCGAAGAGACGGAAAACTCTCAGTTGTATCCATTAGAATTCCTGAACTCATTAAGCCCTTTAGCATTGCCTACTCATAAACTCATACTAAAAAAGAGCGCTATAATCATGTTGATTAGAAATCTAAACGCTAAGTAGGGCTTAAATAATGGCGCCAGATTAGTTGTAACTCACCTGGACAACTACACTATCACTGCGAAATTGATTGACTCCGGTCAAACTGTCGTCATACCACGCATTAACCTCACCCCTTCTGATCCTACCGTGCCTTTTAAAGTGACTAGGAAGCAATTTCCCATAAAAGTTGCCTTTGCCATGACTATAAATAAGGCACAGGGACAGACGCTAACAAAGGCAGGATTGTACTTGCCTGACTCTGTTTTTTCACACGGTCAGTTGTATATGGCGTTTTCCAGGGTGCGCTCTTTCAGTAGCATCTATGTCTGTGTAAAACAGACCCACCAACAAACAATGACAGATGACCATATCATCACTTCAAACATAGTGTTCAAAGAGGCCCTGTAAAAATGGAAATATGCTGTTAATATGTAAATACCTTAACCTTATATTTCAAAAAATGTTTAATCTAAAATTTACGCACAAATCTATTCCTTACTTCAACCCACACCTACATCAATGACGCACTAACTTCACGGTACTAACTATACGGTGTGTACTTCAATTAAGTGGGATTTTAGGAGGATACAGTGCGAATGGTTCGCACGGTTCGACTAGTAAGAGCTGAATAAAGAAACATGTTTACGATGGAGGATTGAATGGTGTAAGACTATGTTATAGTTGATCTAGGAAATCATGCGTGACTGTGGTGGAAGAGACTTTTATAAGGAGGAATACTAAAAGTCTTAAGAACAAATGAGCATGTCTGAATGAATGCAAGGCTGTGGTAGAAGCAAAGTAGGTTTATTCACAATTCAGAGTGATAAAAATTGTAAAACGTAAGCAAGTGTTATAGGTATTACGCCGTGACAACCTCTCTTGACTGCTTCTACCCCAAATAGGACCGCTATGATGGAAATCGATTTAAATATTAACTTTAAATCTTCATGATTCTATTTTGCCTTAAAAACAAGTTACAAAAACGATCTTTAAAAATACTGATAAAAAAGTACGGAACAAGTTTCATTTGTTGTACTAAAATTTATGGAGCGATAGATTACAATTTAATGAGGAATAGAATAACCTAGAGATCTGTACAGAAGTGAGAACTTGAAAAAATGAATCATCGTAACAACTAAAATATCAGGAAACGTAAAAGCAATTCAGTGATATCCAAGGCTTTCCTGAAGAGCTAATAACTTTTTCATCACAGTTATGGGGTCATCTCGCAGATGAAAGCACTGACTAAGGCCCATTAAATTATAATTCATTCGTCAGTTTCCTAACATAATCAATGAAAAGAGATTATCCACTAATAGTGAAAATGCAGTCGTATTTCTAAGGTTAATATCATTCATTAATTCAAAGTATTCCATTTTATCTTTGTAGATTGTCTGCCTCATCGAGTATCGATTCCCTCAATGGATAGGTACACTACTCTTAAAGTAGTTTTCCATTACCCTTCTCATCCTCTTTATTTCATCCAATTCAATCGTGGCCATCTCTCATTTAAGTTTTGAAATTCTCACTCGTTTAATATTTCCATTCCTCAAAACTTTCTTACTCACCAATTAAAGTGTGTGAAAGTTCAATTCTAGATCTTTCTTGTATTGATACAGGCGTCGTACGATGGAGATATTCATCATGAAAACTCTCTGCTATCATTAATTATTCATTGGGAGGAGTATTTGTTTTTTTCCAACTAAAGTAGATGGTAATTCTAAAATATATTTCTCTACTTAACCTTCCACTTATATCTACGTTTACTGGCGTATGGCAAACATATCGTTAAAAAATGTACGCGGTTCGTTTGTCATCAGAATTACACGATTCTAGTAATAATCTCGAATCTACACAAAACGACCTGCAATAAAAATACAGAAATCGCTAAATTGAGAAAAACCTACGATCATTAAAAATTTTTATCACTTCATTTTTTTAAATATTGAAAAAAAAATGGCAATTGAAAAACTCGAAATAGCATAATACCAACCCAAATAATTCGTACAGAATATCATTGAAATTACGAAAAAATAAGCACACGCCATTCAGCAAGTAGCTACTCTTGGGTGAATGCATTCATGTTAACGTTTTGATGAAATATTTTACCAAACATAAATTATGAATACACACCTTCTGAATTATGCGAATAAATTCAAGCACTGATGACGCAACAGTAATGTTTGCAAAACGTTGGTGTCTGAGTTAAGGTATAACTTCTTAACCTAGTTCTATATTCTCCGGAAAAAAGATAGATATCAAGATATAATGCACTATTAGTAAACTTTTCTCACGGATTGGATTTATATTTCGCCAGGAAAAGAAGGGAAATTAAAAGAAATTAAAATCCTCATTCGAGTAACGGTGGGAGTAGAGGTAAAAACGTTTTAGGATGGAGATATCGTCAACTGAAAAAAGCAGGATCTCCTTTTCTGCGCATGAATGTAGGGAGATAGGGAATGCGAGAAACTATGTGATTGCACTTGCTTCCAACTTTAATGAACCGGATTGTTCTGAAAATGTTTCCGTGGAAATCCGAAAACCTTTTCCCCAAGGCTGCGGGATAAATTAACACGCCATAGCAATGAATGATTCTTTCAAAGCAGAGAGAAAAAAACAGAGGATTAACTCCCTCCCGAATGAAACGGCGTGATAAAACGCACGTCCCATTGAGTCATGACGAGAGCATGATCCAATAGCCAACACAAACAATAAGACGGTTTATAGAAAAGACCGTGACACTATATTAACGTTAACTTTAATTTAGTGTTTCCCAAGCATTGGTGGATATGGGGGAATTCGTTGCGTGGAATTCGTGTTACTTTACGGAAAACAACAACTTTGGATTAGGTCCAATTGAATTAAGCGTAACGTTGCAGTGATGTAGTAATTTCTTCTTATGCTACATTCCGTAAATTAGTTGAATTTTAGAGTGCATCAAAGGACCAAGTCAATGAGAGGAAAGCAAATTATTGAGTTTCTAAGCTTGCAACACCTACAACCCATTTTTAAGAGAAACATGGAGAATTCAGATTAATGCGGCTATCCACATTTTCATAGCATAGTTTTGATTGAACATGGATACATGCTGACTCTGAAATGAAATTAGACGTTGCCAGATATTAAACAGGGCGAAGTCACGCCTTATGAGGGACTGCGATGGAATTCCGTTCTTGCAAGCGGAAGATTGGACGACCCCGGACCGCGGATCATCAGAACCTCGTCAGAATCGCGGTTCAAACTCCGTTCTCGCAATCCACCCCTAGTGTCTGCCATTGATTTAAACTCTACCTAGTCAGCGTCATTTTCTTTTGAAATGAAACTTTGAAGTACTTTTGACAATTTCACGTTTGATGCTTGAGTTAATTTAGCACTAATGATTTCTACCAACTGGAATGAAAGGTAGAATTTTTTACGTGTACACACGCTCCATTTTTCTAAAGTTTGCCAATCGTGCCTTCCACGTCTCTTCATCCTCATGCTTCATCCCACCCTTCATCCAACAATCAAATGGGATGTCGCTTCTATCACGCACTGGGAGGCACTGTATGTGAAAATAAACAACACAGTACCGCTTCGCCGAGCGCCAGAACCAGTGGAAAAAGGGATCTTCGTCCCTGCTCAGTGGGTGTTCGAACACGACCAAATCTCTATTCCCAATCAGGTGCACCCGTTGAGGATGAAGAACGCCGCCATGGAGAGTGAAAACGTAGAGTTGTTGGTGAAAACGAGGCACGGTTCAGAACGAGGGGTGGATGGCGGGGAGGGATTGGGGTGAGGTGGGGAAATGGGCGAAGGAAGGAAGACAAAGGGAGGCATAGCTGGATCCCGCTTACCCGAGTTAATGTGGACTGAGGCTGGATAACCGCAAACACGGTTAATACAGATGATCTTATATATCGTTTGGCTTACGAATATTATGAAATGACAACTAATGTTAATGCCTTGCCGTAGTGACGCATATTTATATTTTAAAATCACTTTAATGAAATAACTTCAATAAACACAACAATTGTCCAGATTGTTTTTACCAATAATCTTAAAAGATCTCAGCAGAAAATATCTCCAGGGATGGTATTCCCCAACTAAATTTGAATCAATTAAAATAAAACGTAAAAATTATTATGAAGCAGTCCACAATTCAATAGGGTAGTTTCCTTCATCAAAGAAAACAGAATTCATTTCTTGCGACAGGTGCCTCAGCATAAACGTATTCATTACACGCAAATTATTTGGATTAAAAAGTCTTAGTTTCCAAGAAAATTGAATGTTAATTTTAAGTTCATTTGAAAAGGCTCGGAAATGGCGGGACAGCGGCAGCTTTTATGATGACGTAACAGGTAGATAGTCAACATTGCGAGGTATGTGGAATTATCATCGACTGTACTTACTATTGTATTTCAGAGTCCCTAAAATCTGGTAAACATGTATTAATATACCTCGATTAAAATGCTCAAAGTTCGGAAAGTCTCCTCAATTGAGCATTCCATTAAAAGACGTTTTCTAAGCTCCTACGCTCCCTGCTAGTACAGAGCTACCGCAAAGGCGTTCTTCGCGGTAGGCGTCGCATGAGCAGTGAAATGAATAACGAAACTGCGTACCTGTGACTTCGCGTTCTGTGGTGTTCCGGCTTAGGTGTTTACGTTTTGATCACTTTCGTTTCGACAAACATTTCCTTTATTTCATCTTCTATTCCTTTCATTTACCATTCCTATCATTCATACCTTGCATATTCCAGTAGTTACCTTTCATCATCAGTTCCTTTTGCTGATATACAAATCCACAAGGTTTCATGAGAACAAGTTCAATGGCTTTACAAACTAGTTTTGTACGGACAATCTACCGAAAGTGGATGTGGCCATGGTGGTGGAGTTCTTTAGAGAAGATGTTCGGTTTAGTGCAGGTGAAATCAGAGGAGTAAAGCAAGGTACTCTCTTCTGACAGCTTTGAACCACAAAATTCTCCTCTTCTCGCTTAGTGGAACCGCGACGTAAGCTTTCTTGCAATCGCTAATTGTTGTTGTGTGACACTGCGACACAAAACAATTTTTATAAAGCAATGTTCTCGGAGGGATGTTACTGGTACTCCTTGGGTAATATGATGCTGATCAGCTGATGCAGTGAATCAAGAGTTCCCATCAATGGTCTGTGATCACGTTGAGGGGTGATCAACGCATTTTAGTTGTTTTAGTATTTGCTCAAACATAGTTTGCTTCGAGATTTTGCCATCCATTATGCATTGACGGTAAGCCTATTTTGCTAATTTTATGTTCTGACAATGACACCTCAACAAAGTGGATGAATTAAATTAATGTGCATTCGTATAATAGCTGCGGCGCAGCACCTGCTCTCCGTATATTTATTAAGTGACGATTTCGTGCTTGCTTGCGGGAAATATTTCGAAATGAATACGAAAAAAATGGGTTATTTCATGCTTTTCATACTAACTTTACCTAAGGAATAGGAGCTAGCACCATTAATTTGAGAATATATTATTATACGATTTTCATTCCCCATACCGTAACCATAAATGTGTTTCATTATTTTGATGAGGTTTCTCTATGCGACTAAAGCAAAAGCTAAATTAATAAATAAAGCTCATTTCCATTTTACACCAAGTTTCCTTTTGTAAATGTTTTTTTTCTCGTCAGTAAATGTATTATTATTATTAAAGCTTTCTCGGCGGGCGTCGTCTGCAGATAAGCAGCTTACGGCGAACCACCTAGCGGGAGAGTAGTTGCGTACGTACCTCTGACGTCACACGTAGGATTAACCAGCATGCAATAGTTTGCCGTCGCGTTTTCGCGCCGTTGAATTTTTTCACTTTTTAATTAATAAGAAAAAATACTTAACGCCATTTTTAAATCGAACGGCTTCAAATACGTACTCCAGGGGTTATAAACTTCAGATCTAGGCAAGAAAAAAAATAGGAAACCACCCTATTACAGTGCTTATGCAACTGGCATAATAATTCGGTGTACTAACTTAAGATATATCTCGGATAATACGGGCCCTCGGTAAATGGGGGTTATGGTAATCGAGACTACTACAACATGATAAGTTCGATTACTAATATTTCGCTTATCGATTGTCTAAATATCGATTAAGAATATATTTAGGCATATGAATCCACTGGGAGTAGTTTTTTTTACAAACAAACAAAGACTTTGATGCCAGCTAGTACAGATGAAAGAAAATTAAGTACTTATAAGGTAGTATGCAATGAGGTAAGACTCCTTTGAACCTGAAAGTGGGAGTGCGAGAAAAGTGTATTTCTGCAAAGCAGAGCTTCAGCATTAATATGTTTCGGAGACATGAAATTTTCTGGGACTGCTCAAAATGCATCACTTATTTGTAATACATCAAATCAAAGTTCAACACAGCAAATATGAATTTATGGATTATTTTACCATGGGCCAGTAAACTGAAATCATGAAATCGGACCTCTAAAATCATCAACGACGAATAAATTTAGCTCTCTTATTCATTTGTAACGTTGCAATACATTCTGCCGGATGAAATGAGATATCCTGATGAAATGATATGAAATCCATCAAATTACCTTTTTTTTCATTGTAATTAGCGAAAGTTCAAATAAATTTTTATCTGAAACCACAAATAACCAATTTTCTATGCATTCAAAAGCTAGACTTTTGGCCAAATACATTTGTAAAGACCATTTAGACCGAATAACTCTAAGCGTAGAGTTTTTACAAACTCATGTTTTTTTACTTCTTTAGTTTCATTAGTGGTAGCAAAAACAGTAAGAACATGAAAATAGTTTTAAAAAAACTCTAGTTTTAACAATACTAATAAATGTGTTACCCCTTTTTCAAAAAACTTCCGCCCGTGAACGAGTAAAATTGATTGGAGTTCTGTACAGGAAAGCTGAAGTAATATTTTATCAATTGAAACACTACTCACTATTACTGAATAACACAAACAGTTAAAAAAATAATGAAAGGAACTCATTGCCTTCCTTAGAATTGCTTTATTGGGAAATATTCGTCGGATATTGATGGCCGTTGCCACAATATCTTTGTTTTTATCTATCTGGCGTGCATCCCGCTTTTGCTGACTATGCCAAATTCAAAAGCATTCCAATGGCTAGGAAAACAATTAGGCTGAACTAGAAAAATCTACGAGGCGTACTGCAAATGAAGCACAACACGGATCAGGAAGTTCCATTCCCAGAGAAATAGCGATACGGCATAAATCCTGTAAATGACTCGATGTCAAAAACGTTTCCTTGAAATCAGAACCGGCACTACTGATCTTAAGTGAATTAAACTTTTTGCCCCAGCTAAATATATATCATGGCCGTGATCATACAGTGAGCAGTGCCTGCAACGGTCTTGGTGAGAATTTATGAGGAGGATATTCTTTGCTAAATGGAGGTGCTCGAAGTATCAACGATAAACCTACGAAAATACTGTAGTTAGATGATTGATAAAATATAAAAATGGCTAATTATGATAATGTTTGTCGATAAATATCTGTTACTAAAGATACTACAAAGATAAAATGGAATACCACAAAGTTAATTATGAACTAGTAATTTTGATAACTCAACAAGTCAGAGGTAACATTCCTGGAATCTTTTGTTTAACTTCCGCTAAGGTATATTTAATTACACATAAATACTATATTTCTCAGGGCCTAGTGAGTTAAGGAGTGCGTTCATTAATCATTAAACTATGCATGATCATTATAATATTTACTTCCCAAAAAACCAGCTACAAGTGTTTAAAATTTGAGCTTTCGAACTGACCTCATTAGCAATATGTAAGAGTGATTAAGCGAATGCCTGTACATAATTTTAATAAGCTTAAGTGGTATGTTTATCAATTATAGCATTTTTTCTTAGGGATGAAGAATTTTCAACGTGCTAGGGGAGAATCAATCGCGTCGCGAGATCTCGCGACGCGAATGTCGGCAGCAAATACCATGCCACTGCTGCTTCGAGATCTCGCGACGCGATTGTCGGCATTGTCGCGGAGAACAGGTGCACATAATTAATTTGTTTTTGCGTTCTTTAAAGGCTGCATTGGGCAATTTATGTTATCTAGAGTAGTTTGTTGATTTTTCAGTATTAATTATGTACTTATGTAACGCCTTATCTATGCTCTTAATCATTGCCCATTCTGCATAACAGTCAAGAAAGAAAATTCAGTTCTTAACCATATTGCCAATGTTTCAAACATATTTTCAAATCTTTATCACGGCTACAAAGGACAGAAAGAGGTTAAGCGTCCATGCACCACGCACATGCACCATGAACAGCGTTCGGAATGCAAATATTACATTGTTGAATTATTTTCTGGTACATCCAACCCTGTAATCACGTCTAAAAAATGGTTAAACTTGAGTTAAAAGGTTTTGAATAAATACTCGACAGTTATAAATAATGGATTTTATCAATGGTCAACAAAAAAGTGAATTATTAAAAGGTAGATAAGATAAATGAGATATTTTGGAAGATTGTAATCGATTATGCCAAAGCGTATATAAATGTGATTGAATTGATTTTAAAGCCTTTGATTGTGAGTCAACCTACGGACTCGTATTACAAAGATTCATTTTGATTAGGAATCGATGAATGAGCTTCTGCTAATGCTTAAAACGAGGCCAAGTATTAACAAAATATTTGCAACTTTACGGCCAGAGGGGAAATATTTTGACGACTTACTATTTGAGACGGCATGATAGAGAATGAAACTTGTCACTTCGAACGCATAAAAAAAATTCCTGGGTATGATTTTTTTCGTGCCAACCTCGATGAATCGACTCACCATCAGAGATATTAAAATGAATCGCACGGGAGAGCAGGAGATTGAAGCCTTCGTATTTTGGAGATGGAAGCGGCGACATGTTATCAAAAACCCCCAAGCGCTGGTGAAATAGTTACTTCAAGGAGCGGATAATTATGCTGGTCTTGGCTTTCGCACACCCACGGAGGCTCTTGTATGAAACCTCCGCAGAGAATGGAATATTCAAGTTTTCATATTCTGAGGGGGAAGGAATGCCTGGGATTCCGTCGGCTACATCCGTGCTTTCATCAAATGAGTGCTCTACTACTTAAGTAAAATGAAGAAGAATGACATGAAAGAAAATTATAAATAAAATAACTGAAAAAATAGTTTTACTAAATAATGTACAAAAAACTACAAAATAAAACTTGAGCTGTCACAACTGAACAACAACAAGCAGGACGTGATTATTTGTGATCAAAAATAAAACCATTGGGGTGTAACCAACATTTGTGATACAAAATACTTAACCATTAGGTACTTTACAGGAAACGTGGAAAAATTATTTAATATTCCAAGTTGTGTAAGATAATGAATTTCCAGCAAGTGAAGTTTGCCTTAAATTTATCAGTAATTTGTTGTGTCACAAGTTGTCATTAGGACTTAGGTGTTTCCGATCAAAAGTCTTTTGCGTTACAAATGTTGGTTGCGACCCCATAGTTTTATTTTTTTATCACAAATAATCACGTTCTGCCTGTTTTAGACCAGTTAGGACTGCTCAAACAATAATTTCTACTTTTTTTACATTCCTTAATTTAGCCGTGTTTGAAAAAAAAACATTTTCTTTATTTTCTATTTTTGTAGTTTTTAATAATTTTGCCTACATTTCTTGCATTCTATGGACATTTCAATATTGAAAAATTGAAATTGAAATATTTGTTGAATTTGAATGGAACGAGTTTTAATAGTGAATTAATTAGTGTTTAAATTTTGTGTCCATTTGTAAGAATCGAGAACATATTGTATTGTCATCTAAAATACACATGTAGGAAAAGTTTAAAGAAAATAGACTTGTAGGAAGTGGGTGAATAATTGATTACAGCATTTGATCTAAACAAACAGAGATGTGAAGTCAAATACAACTGTAAAATGATGTTGTTAACCTTTGTACATGTACGGGAGTGGGCATCTACGTTGTTTCCGAGTCATATTCGACCGCGAAAAAAAAGTCGCGAGAGAGTCTAGAACCCAAACCACTAATTCTTAACTAATAAACACTATTTTTTTATTATTGGTTTAATTTTCATTGTTCAAAATCTACAGAAACATTTTCATGGATGATCCAAAAATATTCCTTATAAATACTTATTAAAGATTTTAAGCCTAAAGTTATCATAATTTCCAAAACGGAAACATAGAAGGCGTTAATGATTTCATAAGATTAAAAAAAAGGATATGCTCTTCTATCATAAAGATCGCTATAAGTATAACTATCGCACTGAAAAAGAGATTTAACCCCTGGTAGATCTGGCAACACATACAATAAGTGGTCGACAATAGTTTTAATTTTAAAAGGATAAAAGTGCAGCAATGCTAGTTCTTCATTTAAGGCTTTAACTATAAGCCTGGAGGTCACTGGTACGGTATCTCGCCCAAGTGATATGTTTTTCGTTAAGAGTGTTAAAAATAAGAATTAACCAGAAGATCTTATGTTGGTGCAAAATAAAATGACATGCATTACTATAATTACCAATATTAAAGTTATAAAAACTAAATAATATTGTTTAGAGATATTCACGATAAGTAGTATCACGACATATCACGTGGCGAGATATTGTCTGAAAATACAAAAATTTTCTATATGCTTTGCTGTCATTACTAAAGTGATGGATTTACCATGAAACGTATCGTCCAATTAGTATCATAATCGTGGGCGGTGATTTTTAAATGTATTCGAAAAACAAGAGATGGCTTTATTGAGCCCAAATTCAGTATAATTACTCCGAGGGAAAAGGATGACATCATCTGGAAATATGAATATTCTGTGGGAATTTCCACATGCATGTTTTCTCAAATGCATGTTTAAAATTGCTAAACGTAATAAACGTTAGATGAACTTTTTAGTAAGGAACGGACAGTTTTTTATAGTCCCCATAGATACAACTTTTAGGACCTTTTGACATGCCTTTGTCATTTCATAGTGTACATATACACCACTCATTAAATCGGAAGTTATGATACTTGAAACTGTACATCTATCCATTTAGAATTGTAAGGATTAGTCTTACAATTGGATGAAGTAGTGAGTAAATCATTTCAAACAATGGTACTGGATATTAAATTTTCAGCATGAACGGTATAAGAAAACATACATTTGTTGATAAAATGATTTACTTATCTCGAATGCATAACGAGGGATGCTGCGTCAATATTCCAAATCCTATAAAAAGACAGCCATATCTGTCTACTTTACTTTCTTAACCAAGCCAAATCAAATCTCGCGTCGATTCACTTGGGCAAGTCACGTTTGTAAGAGTCTGCGTCCACGAGCCTTTTTTCTAGCTCGAATTACATTCTTCCTGCATTGGACACAAATACAAAATCAATTATGCATGCGTATGTTTTTCATTTTGGCCCCTATCCTCTCCAATTGGACGCGCGCATCGCTACGTTCTGTCCCAATGTTTAATTTGGTAGACAATCAAAACGTGAAGTGATTCCAGATAAATCACAAAAGCCCCACGCGCTCTCTTTGCTATTGCATGCTACCCACGTCAATGAGTACATACGGAGAAGGGGTGGGAAAAAAAGCGATCGGCAGTACTCCTCGGTGCGAATTCTTCCTCATCAAACAGATCTCCCGGGTGGAACTCAATTGTTATGCCATCTCTCATCCTTCCTCCCCATGGTCTCAACCCCATACTCTCCCACTATGTACGTCTCTCTCATTCCCAGATCATTCCACTCTACAACATCTATATCTACTATTCCCTTTACTGCTCCCGTTCTCATATCACCAAATATCCCAACGTACTAGAGAAAACGGAGGGGCAAACCACCCGGTATACTTGAACGAAACGCCTGAAACGTGTTCATTTATTACCGTCATTGCGAAAATTAAACACTTACACACTTTTCTCGACTGCTTTTTTTAATATCTGAATTTTAAATGGTGGCCGAATGCCGGAGGAAATTCCGAAATATTCTTCTTTGTTGTTAAATGATTAGCCATTATCAACATAGAATGAAATTTGTATCCATCTATTCTATAGTGGATTTTCATTATAAGTTTTAATAAAAATATAAAATCTTTGTATTATACGGTACAACCTGACATTATTTCGCATTGAAATTGTGCAAACGATCACACAAAATAAACGGTGACGTTTGTAACATTTCAAAGTGCCTGCCATTTATTGTTGCTGCAGTTGAACAATTAAATCGTTTCGGTGAAGGTTAACCCGTCATGTTGTTAGGTAAATCTGTGAACTCTTTAAACATGCTCCGTGTATATCCATGTTGAGAAAATGCAGCTTTGTCATTTCAACAAACTTAATTTCGCAGGCACGAGGCGCCTTTCACCACACTGTGGCATAGTCATACGCGGCACATGACTATGCCACAGAGTGGTGAAACGCACTTCGTGCCAGCAAAATAAAGTTTTGTGGCAATTACAAAGTTGGTTTTCCTCAATATTAATATGCATCATTTCCAAGATATCAGGTCTGATATCATAAGTTTTATTCTCCGTGGAGCCGACCGACTAAAAAAACGCACTGCTTAATGACTGCAGAAGACAAGAAAAACATTGGCATTCGTGTCTCACACTAATTAACTAGAAAAGGCTAATTAGCGCAAAAACAAACAAGCGGGAATTCCTTCAGGCAATCTCGTAGTTAGCCAAGGGGTCTGGAGGGTCGAGGGTCACATGCTAAGAATCGGGGGTAGTGACGATGGGAAGAAAACGATCGTGCAAAAGATGAAGTTGGGAATGAAAGGCAATAAGAAACAAAATAAGAAATTTAATGCCAAGGGGCGGAAACCGAACGACGACTGCGGTGCTACTTCAGCGGGCCCGAGAATGACCAGATCTAGAGGACTAGGGTCGCGTTATTTATTCCTGACATCAAGGAAAGAAAATGGTAAATTATGGGTTAGTGATATATGTGATACTGTTAATGAAACACGCAAATAATTATGTTTTTGTTGAATAAATTTTATGCTTTAGCTTGACGATAGTAGGTAAGTACTTTAGAGGGTAGTTGAACTCTGAAAAGGGAGTTAATAGCTATATTAATTTGTAAATCCATGGATTTTGATTAGTTCCTTGGCCCGAAAGGTGATACTAGAATAATTTTCACATAAATGATTTATCATTAGCATGTTTGTGTCACAACCTAACAATGAATCTTAATACCTATGTTTTAATTTTTACCGTTGACTATTTTGTACCACGGCAGCCGGAAAGTTTGACAGACAGTTAAGTGATGACGACGATTGTAAGCACGAAAGTTTTGCAACATAATTAGAATTTAATTTTATTACACGATCTTAATAGCATATCTCCGCCTCAGCTATGACTATGTGTTTCTCCATCACGAAGGTAAAGAAAAAATAACGATGTTAAACTTTATTTTGATAATTTTTCGTTACATCTGTGTGTGAATATATCATATAATATTTAAAGAATTTGTGAATACAGGCGTGACATTCCATATATACGACACAAAGAAAACACATACATTTAAAATTAAACTATTTCCGGGGAGACTTAAAACACACCTTTTTCGGTAATAGAAATAAATTATCCTTATCGACAAAGACTGTCTCATGCTTGATGATATATTATGCCAAGAATATAACCTAAAAATAACGAGATCCGATTTGCCGTGATTTTATATGGAGAAACATATACTAGCGTTAAAGTTACACCAAGAAAATGTATGCCATAATCGTTTACCTTGCTATCTACAGTAGAGTTTTATCGTATCAGGATGGATATTTGTGGTAGCTTTTGCGAACATTACATAGGATTATCGAGACTGCTCTGTGTTTATTTTACAGAGTACAAGTCTCGTCCAGCTGACAAGTGGTTCGTCTTTCGTTAGTTTTCCAAGCATAAGACACGAGTATTACTCCTGGTACCGGGAAGTGGCATCTGATTCAACTTCCTATCCTTCCCAAGGTTCAAAATCCTGTTGCCTTTGTGAATTTGTGCATCTTTTTCCATGACTTTATTTATATTAATATGACAAAATGCACAGATACACACATGTAACCCGCAGCTCGTAAATAAATTTCCCTCGTGGTTTTACCCCTATTCACGCCCGAAAACCTCGCCCATTTTGAGATTATACGTTATTGATTGCGTCCCGGCGAAAAAAAATATTTAGAGATGGGAAAAACATGAGCAAACGAAGCAACATCGGTTTTAGAAGCCTCCCGATCCTCTCTGTCTCACCCTCGGCATACGTGCGCACTCTTGAGTGGAGACGGTTCGCATCAATCACTTCCAGTTAATCTCTTAGCCTAGTTTCCGAGAAGCAAAGGGCACTTCATCTGCCGACATACTGCGTTCTCTATGCATGGGGACGAAGACGTTAATGGAGAAGGGACTGGAAGTTCAAGTGTCCTACATTCACGGCTTACCCCGCGAGCCGCCAAAAGGGCGTGTGTCATAGTGTATTGGGACTACAGCCATAAAAAAAGGAAGTTGGAGTAAAAATACAGGTGGAGGAAAAAGACAGGAATGAAGTGTATCTTGGTGGGTTAGTGCTTTTTTGTTAATCATCTGCAACTACATACTACACTGCAAGCCACCGCAGAGGCTTACGTCAGAATATGTTAAGGTACCGTTTACAAAATGGGGAGGAATTAGGAAAAGTAAGGGGGAGAAGGCAGACGTGAATTGTATGCTAAGGATGTGTCTTATGTTGCTGTAATGGTTTTGGTTATAATCCCTAATAGTTGTTGGGAAGAAGGAATTTTTGTTCTCATTGGATCGGCAGAGTACCTCTCATTTTGCCGCTTTTATCTATTTTAGATATATATTGTGGGGTCAAAGTTATGTCCTCCGTGTCGTATTGGAACTCGCATAATCTGAAATTTTCAAGTAATAGCCTAGCATGTAGCCTCTAAGTTTGTAACGGCTACGAAACTAGCCCTTTCCAGTTGGGTTACACTGTTTGTACACTCGCAACAATTTTAATTAATCGTGCGGATTTGACTTGTATCTTATTTATTTTGCGAATAAAAAATTTCAGGGCATCATGAATGACGTGCGGAAAGAAAGAATTTGAAACTCTACCGATCAATGATGAATGCTTTTTTATTTGGTCGCTTTTCTCTCTCCTGTACTTATATTGAGTATAGTACCCACCATGACGACCTGCAATTCCATAGATATGACTTTTCAAGTAAACGTAGCTTATTGGTGTTAACTCTTAGAGTCTCTAGTGCCTCCCGATCCAGTTATTATAGTTTCGCCTCACACTTTTTTTCCAGAGAGCAGTTTTTGACTCTACGATTTACTTTTCTTTGCCTTTAACTGACCTGACTGAGAGGAAGAGAGACGCTGAGAACTGAAATATTTCGTAATTGTCCACTCCCATAAATTATTTTCGTATAACTTTAAACTCATTTGTTATGAATTTCAATGAATTTGTTGGAATAAACTTGGTAAATAATACTTATGAATTTCCTCAGTCCCACAATCAGAATGAATATTCTAAGCTACCCGATAAAAATGCTCGGGGAACCGTACACGGAATTTTGGTACACCGGTCAATCCTATATATTTTGACTCTCTTGCGCCCGGGACGTGCGTTTTAATACACCACCGCTGATAAAATTAGGAAAAACAATATTTGGAGTGGTCCACTGATCATTCAATCAAACTGCGTCGTGTATTCGCCCAGAATGGCTCTCGGTCTTGTGCATTCTTACACCATGGGTGGCTCGAATCCTGCATTTTCTTGAATAAGAAAATGAATCTGAATTCTGAAAAAGAGTAAGTAATGCCTATATCAAATATTTCATGATAAAGAAAATATGGTAACATAATAAATAAAGGCAAAGAAGGTAAAATAATTAGCTTAAAGATTTCTCCTTGAGATAGAGATAATAATATGCTGAAACGCAAAACGAAAATTAATTATACACTGAAGCAAACCAACAATTCGACAGATCAACATCAACACTCCCTAAGCTCAGGCTAAATGAAATACATTTTTCGCAGTTTTTTAAACGGATCATTTTTACTACAAAAATCCCGTTATTTCAATTCGTAATTTATGAACCCGGAATTCGTAAATATTTTATTTAATTCCACTGTAATTTTTACGGTGAGGCTGAACTAGTAAATTAAGCACATTATTTCATTCTCAACCTTTTTGACGGAAAGCATCCATTTTACGTGAAACAACTTATCTCTTCAAAGTTTTAGAAAAAATATTAAATGATTTTTCATTTAAGTATATGCAAGTCGAAATACTTAAGTGATTCGTCAAATCAAAGTTACACAAAAATTGTTTTATCAAATTTCGCATCTTTATAAGGGCTCCCGATATTTGAGATTTGAGTGCCCCATATTTAATGCATAACCACCTAACATATGTTGCTCACCGGATGATATAGATCGCTACTTTTCTCATGAGGAATCAGGAAGAGGAATAGGAATATATACGTGCGTAAAATGAGACGTCAATCTCGAATTTAAAAGTTCTACGACGGAGAGAAGCACCCAGCTCATTTGTAGTTCCATCGGATATTACGTCTGATTGGGGCAGCTCCCCTGAGAGCTTTGCGATCCTCTTTTCCCTGAAGAAATCAGTTTAAAGGGACCTCGCTATGTGTTACAGAGTCTTAGTACATATTTTCCAGAGTCGTAATTCCTTTCCAGGTAGATTACGAATGAATGCGATTTACAAGTAAGAGTAACGCTGATACATTATCACATGACATGGACCATGCGAATGGCTATTTTAGGAGTTTAGATCATCTAAGTTCAGATCATCTTATATTCAGACTTTTAATATCTTATATCACGAGTCGCATAACACATAATGTATACCTTGTCAATTCGTTATGGGCGTTCAATGTAACCGACCATCAAAGTTCATCACAATTATCAAGATATCCACGGATTCCATATTATCAATAATCTTAGATTAAAATATTTGGATTCCTCACTACGCACTTCTTTCTGGAAAATTACCACCAATGGTGCAATACCTGTGAGAAATCAACCTCAGCGTAGTACTATCATAAAAGTTTTCACCAAAAAAACGGGAACTGCTTCTGTTTTCATCACTTACTTGTTGGGCATGATATTACAATGAAAACGTTATGCACACAACTTGGAAATTTTTGGAGTATAACTATTCTAAATACGTTTAGCAAATGAGTGGCGTAGCGGTAAAAGTCTTGAAAATGTAGAGCATAATTAATTAAAAAGCTCTTTTGCTACCGACATCGATACATATGGGAGTTCGGCTCATTACATGACTCGGCTCAACTCTTATCTAGAACACAGCTCCCCTAGGATTTTTCGAGCATGTCTTCAATTCCGTAAAAAGCTACTGGCGCAGATGAAAAAAACAGGCATGCGTTTGTCGAACATTCATATTTATGAAAAAATATGCCGCGGAGAGGTTCCCCGATGACATTTTTGAAGTGATACGGCTTAAAGGGAGTAAAATGTATCTTGACGCAGCACGGAGTGCATCATATCAAAATATTTTCAAAAATGACATGTTCAAGGAGAAACATGTGCATGCAGTGTAGTTTACATTGGACTTTCAACCGAAAAGAAACAATTATAAATTTTTTATAATTATTCTTGAAGCAATTTCAATAGTAAATCAAAGTACAGAATATCACATAATAGAGGAGAAGTCAGAACATATTTATAATAGATTGAATTAGCTGATGAAATGGTTTTTAGAAAGTAATAACTTATTTGACAAAAATCGCGTGAACTTACTGGAAATTCACGTTTGATATTAGGTTCCGGCTGCCTAAGGTCTGCCTGGTTTTTGCCTAATTTCATACCATTGATCTCCACCAACAGTTTATATTGATAATGTAAATACTGAGTAATCAGCTTCCTAGTATTTTTTCCTACTCCCAGCTAAAAGTTAGTAAATAAATAAGCTACAATGGTACAACAATCAAAATTAAATAATCTACGATAGTTAAACTAAAATGCAGGGACTCTAAAATCGAATAGTCAATGGAAGAAATAAATATGGCGATGAATAATTGTTGAACGTTTACAATGAAAAACTCGGTAGGGTGCCTTAAAATGTTTTAAAAGAGTAAAATCACCACATAAAACGGTAAAATGATTAAAGAATACAAAAAAATTATAAAATGAACTTAATCATCTAATTTCAATATTTATTTGCAAGGAAAGATATGCAAGAAAGAAAAAAATATGCACATAAATAGGCTTCTTGAAATAAGAAGTAGTTTTCATTATACTTCTTCTATAAGTTTTTCTCTATTTATGTAATGATATACGAAAATGGAGATGGATTTTTCAAATAAACAACACCTGCAGCTATGAGACAGTAGCATATAATTGTTTTTATCTCTCATTAAATGGTTTATTAGAATTTTAACTTTAAATTTTCACAAGATGTAAGTGAAAAACGTTTTAACTCCTTGTACAAGAATACTTCTTACGAGGTCAATTAACGGAACAGAGTCCGACAGAGATTAGACTACAGAGAATTATTAAAACGATAAAATTTAATGATAAACATAATTTGTCACGAACGACATCAATGAAAATCTTAGCATAAAAAACTAATATATTGTACATAGCTAGAAAATAAAGCTATCAATTTAGGTTTTTGGCAAAATAACTTTGAAAAAATAAGTGTGAAAACAAATCCAACCATTCACGCTCTTCATTTACAATAGGTCTGTCATTTCGATGATATACGCGTAGTATTCATTCTTAGATATAGGCCCGGGATCATTTATTTTTAAGTGATGAATTTCAGTCACAATTATTGGCAGAATTTGAATGCAAATCACGAAAAACCCTGCATTTTGGGTATAAACTCAACTCAACAAATGGAGCTAGCGACGTCTTATAAAATAAATTTGTCTCAATGAGAACATAATTATACCATCCCATGCTGCATCAACTAAAATATGATTCTCGTCAGGGATTTTTAGCGGGAATAATGTAGAGGACAATCGATGGTTACGGAAAGAAACACGTAACAATCTGGGGTGAATGGAGATGTGATATACTTGCCACCGACTCTTTCCCTTGCTGGGAAGGTGTCCCCGCTCCGGGCCGTCGATGTCCATGCTAAAGTCTGAGCCTTCAGCCGTCTCGCGCACCTTTTTCTCCAATCTGTTCGCCCTTCTCTTGGCCATGCATGCACATATCTGCTTGTTCGATTCATTCTTCTGCAGCCGCAAACCTGCCCTGTGGCGTGTGACAGACTTTCTACTTCCATTCGCAGTGAAGCAGCGTGGGGATCTGGTTTCTTTGTGACCAGGGGCATCGCTTTTCGTTCAGCACAACTTAAAAAAAACACCGGACCTAAACCCATTCTTCCAATACCTTCGTTCCTCCACAAGTATGTCTTCACGTATGCACGTACCAATGCATTTTAAAATATTATTTTACTTTCAGATCGTCGCGAGCATGTAATCCGCTAGGAAGTGACAGGCGGCTGTAGGGAAATCATGCTTCAAAAGCGATGTGCGGCATATCAACTTCAACTTATTCTCAAAATTCAGCGAGCGAGGGAAAGCTTAAAATTCCTTCCGTACGCAGAGAGAAGGGAAGGTTGTTGGGCAGACGTTTTATCAGGGTTCTTTGTAGTGATGGGAAAAGTCGGTCTTTTGAGAGATTTCGGTCGCGTCGGTCACTCCCGCTTGTGATTCGATCTTCCATCGTCGATCAGAGAGACCGATTTTCCAGCTAGTGAGCAGTCCAAGTTGCCTACGATCAATGATCTCTCAGGAAAATCGTGATAGATAAAAAATCTGGTCGTTCGTGAGTTTCATACTGTAAGCATGACCGAGGTGTACAGCTTTGCTCTTGATAGCACAGAGCAGGCACAGAGTTTCAGTGCAGCTACCTCGTTCAGTGCCGGTTTCCGTGGAGTTGTGGGTAATTCTTTGAAAACAATTGAAGGCACAATTGTGCAATCGTGCGAAGGTTTGTTTTGTTTTTACACAATGCTCTTGGTTTGTGATTTTAAGTATAGTTATACGAAGAATATTAGGAATATCCCACTTGATTACAAAACTATTGAAGAGTGACATTTTATGGACCACAAATTATTAACAACTCATTATAGAAACCAATGATTAATAGTAATTTAATAGCGAAATTTTATTTTGGTATGTAGTTCGAAACGATCAACGTTTTCTTTTGGCTGTAAGAATTTAAAGCAAATTATCCGACTGTAGCACTAAAATTCAATTTTCAATTACAGTATGTTTCACTTGTTCACGAGACGTAATATTTGTCGAGAATATTGAAACGATGGTTTATCGTGTATTTAAGTGACAATGTAATTATGGAAATTCAGTGATTACAAATGTTATATGTGCTGTGATGTATTGCGTGTGTTCTTGTGGTGATATTTTGATATTTAAAGGTTATTTGTGTTAGGTAGACTTACGCTCCTAATGGATGTGTTATGACAGGAAATACACCATGGAGGTTATAAAAGTTTCTGTGCTTCTGAAATGGCATAATATTGCGTTGTGTTTCTGGACGTGAGTTTTTCGTTATAGTTTATGTCGTAAATTTACCAAGAGTTAGTGCTTCAAAGATAGCCTTTAATGGTGGGTTTTTGTTTGTTTACGTCGTAGATTTTTAAGTTACAGTCCCCCCTGAAATAATCTCATAGTTTGCTGCTGTGTTTGTCTAAGAGTGAATTGCATGTAAAAAAGCGAACGTTCAACTTTGGTAAAGGTTTGTTTACATCGTACTATATATCTATAATTTAGTTACTATGCTTCTGAAATACTGTCTCGTGATCGTCGAGTGCTTACAATATTAATAAATGCCAAAATCGAAGATTTGTTCATAGGTTAACGTAATATTCGTCGTTTATTGTTTACATCGTAAATATAAAGCATAAATTCAGAGTATTAGTGCAAATACAGGAGTCCAAGACATTCGCTGTGCATATATATATCTGTGATTCTAATAATAACAATCAGTCCTACGATGAATACTTTTTTGTGAAGTTGCTTCTGTCGTGATGTTGTTTTCTTCTCGTGAAGCACTTCTTGTGCCAAAGTGAACTGAATAGGACTTCACGTTTACTATTCTCAATATTTGTTGAAATATATGCATTTTTTCAGCCACTTGAGTGATTTATATCTAATGTAAAACGCTCCTTACAAAACATGCTTCGTTTGTTGCCATCGATTAAAATCGTTGGGGTTTCACCATGCACTTCGTCACTTAGATAACTAATCAAACTAGTCAATTATATTGATGTTCAGTAAATATGTTTTTCGCAATGCCACATAGATTCTAAATGTTTAAAAAGCATATTATTGAATGATGGTTTGAATATGTACCTGCGTACCTTTCAATAATATGTATATTCAGTAAAAATGCACTTTGTTATAGTATTGAATCTTTAGTGCTATATTAATTCCCCCTCACAAAATGCTTTTGCCCGTACATTGGAGATGTTAATTGGTTACGAAAACGATTTGATTATTATAGTTATGTCTTACAGGGTATTCAACAGTTATACATATCTTAATTCTTATCAGTTAACATATATTGCTTCTAAGCTACCTATAAGAAATGCCTAATACACACAAAATATTTGTTATTATGATGTGTATGAGTAGGGATTTAAAAACTGATTGCAGGATGAATCTTCTTAAATTGTTTGGCACTGACAGTGCTAATTTTAAACCCACTACATTCGTTCTTCCTCTAGATGATATTTCTGCTATCATTAAGAAGCACCAATGCAATGCAATAAAATATGTAAGCGTCAGTGAGTTTCTCTGCTATCTGATTGCTACTCTAGTTGCCATTTACTAGACTATATCATGTAACAGGTAGGGAATACTATATCTAGGCAAAATTATAACTAGTTTACTCTGTAGATTTTATGAAATACATGGAACAATCAGGTTATAAGAATGTTTACTAAATATCTGACCTCAATATATATGTTTATTATCTTTGCAAGGAATAGCCTCTGATCAATTATTAATTTACACAATGGTTTAGTGCTTATCAATGGTTATAGCATCAATAACTTCAGACCAATATCCACTCTGCCAGTTCTCTCTATATTATAGAACTGTAATCAGAAAACAGTAGTGTTTACATATCATATGAGTGATAACAGTTGTATGCCATACCTAGTTTTGATTCAAAGAAGAAAAATCAGCTGTGCATACTGTGACAAATGTTTATTTCCCCCATGCAACATTGAATTTGCTAGAACAATATACATACCATCTTGGATTATTAAGAGTAAAGATTCTGAGTGTATTTCATGTTGATTTTTGCTTGATATACTTACTGAATACTTATGGGAACTAAAGCTAATATCTTTTTATTAATTTTCTTTTGACATTTTGAAAATATCTCTTCCTTCATGCTACCGTAATGGACTTTATGAAAGGATTATTCTCTGTGGGTTTGGCAATGTTTAAATAATAGATTAGAGTTGAGTATTGGAACAGGATTGTGATTGAGGAGTGAATAGCGTAAGAGGAAGATGGAAAAAATTGTGGGTTCATGATGTGGTGGAAGAGACATTAAAGGAGGAAGATTAGGAGTCTTAAGAATAGGAGAGAGTGTGAATGAAGTAATGTATGAATGCAATAGAGGCAAAGGATATATGCCAATATAGGGTATTATGGAGTAAATTATTATAAGAGAGCCAGTTTCCAAATCCAAACAGACATCACTAACAGCAGAGAGCAAACAATATCATGTGATAAGTTGTGTGCCTCAAGTTATCCAGGTACTCAATTACTTAGCAGTCAACTTAAGTGTACAGATGTCTTTCCTGTGTGACTTAAAGTCAACTTGATCAGAATAAAATAATTTTTTATGCCCTCATTTAATTAAATGTCTGTCATAATTTAAGTCAAGTATGCACTCATAGTTTTGGTAACACCCTTTTATAAATTGAAGAAGATAATGGAGAAGAGGGTCATGAATGGATAATAATGCAATGGTAGGTAATCAATGATTTTTCACTTATAACAAAATTTTAGTGTAAAATGGATTTGGTCTATAATGCTTCATGCTTAATGAATGCTGTTACATATTATTAATATTATTTATTTCACTGATATAAGGAACCTAAGAAGCTTTCTCGGGTTTCCAACAGGGTGATGGTCTCCATGTAGGCTGACGTTTCGATGTCTGACTCAGTCATTCTCATCAGGGGTGATGAAAACTAAGGGTTGTGCAACCATTCATAGATCCATTTATTTTTAATAATCAATAAGTGAAATAAATGTTGGTGTAGGTTTTTTACAATTACTACTTGGCTTATTTTGAATATGTTCCTTGAAACCCCAATATGATTAAGTCTTAAGTCGACTCCTATTGTCATGATCTTTGGTAAATTTATGAATATTAATCAACTGTTATCAAAGGACATGCTATGATGTATTGTTTACCTGTAGTAGAAATTAACAAGGGTAATTATAGCTGTTAGGCTCACACATGCCAGATTGGACGAAGAGCAGGAACGAAGGGAACATAGTCCACTCAACATCTGTGGATATTTTTCCTCATGGTAAGTGGCTTGCCATCTCACTCCAGAGTATAGATTGAGAATGGTCATTGAGTAGAAACCATTAGAGGCTTAAGACAAATAGCAAAAAACAAATAGTGGAATGAAGTTGTAACTGGTGCAGAATTTTAGTGGAACGAGGTGTCCTACTCAAGATATTAAATGTCTTGTATCAGAAATATTCAAGAATTATGGGGGATATGTAATGCCTCAAGTCCTGATATAGGATGTAAACAAAAGGTTGGTTTGGAAGGTTTTATAAAGGGTTGTGGACTTCGGTGGATCTAAACCATTGGCTAATGTTGAGAGGGTGAGATTAGACTAAAGTTATATGAGGAGTGGCTCTCGAGAAGGATAATGAAAGTAAGATAGAAGAGAAGTTAAGAGATACTTGACTAGGCATTGAAGTTACATATAACAGTGAAGGGAATTTAGGAGTCCACTTTATGTCAGATAGTAGGTAATTGAGAGGAAATGAGGTCCTGAAAGGCACTTTTGAAGGGAAAGGTTTGCTTCGTTGGGAGAGGTAGGAAAAATATAGGCAATTGAAATGAATGGATGTGATGCGCAGAACTAAATTGAAACATTTTAAGGAAAGAAATTTTTGAAGCAGGAAGGGTGGAGTGGTAACTGCAGTTACCACTCCACCCTTCCTGCTGGTCATGACCACTGAAATATATATGTCTGTTAAGCTATCTGTATACCATTATAATGGTGGTAAAATGTCATGGTCGGGCAAATATAAGAATTAAAGTGAATGTGAAATGAATAGACGTTGATAACAGTCCAATGCTATAATTGCATTACTCCACCAATGTTTAAGATAGGCATCAGTTTTTAAACCAAAATAAGATTTTCTTTGCCACTATAGGTTTCTGATTATCCTCATGAATGTTCTGCTAACTTCCTGCAGGTTCCTTCTAAATTTTCCTGCTAAATATTTACCAGGGATTTTGGATGTACAATGAGTAATTAGTACTATCAGAAATTTTAATTTGTCCTTTCCAAGGAATTAAATTTTAAATGAATATGGTCTAATTGTAAGCTCCTGTGTACAAGCCATGTTCGAATACACACTTTGATGGATGATACGATGATTACAAATTTCTAGCACTATTTTACAGTATATGATGCTCTATTGCACGCAGAAATACAGTCTTTATTTATTTAATTGCTCACATACAGCATTTCTGCCAATTTAAAGTGACACAGTATCGGTGGTATGAAGTCATATATTGCCTTACTAAACATGTTAGTACATTTTGATTGAAATAACTCCTTGCCCATTTCAATGGGATGCCTAAGGCTGATGTAATGGCCCACTCATGTAATTCATTTTTGCTTACAACCAATTACAGTATTACGATATTTACATTGTACCGTTTATTGAAGCTACACTCAGCGCAAATGCAAATGAAATTCCGGAAACTCATACTGATATTTACTGATCAAGCCTATGTACATTTTTTTAAACTTACTATTCACTACAAAAGTATAATGATGAAAGTATGAATCAAATTACCAGTGGGTAATCATAATTTGCAGTTATCATGTCTCGAACGGTGTTTGGATCTAACCTATATTAACTGGAATCACGCTATTATTCCCTGAATCAAGTTCTTCAAATACCATTCCTCTAAATGAAAAGGAGAGTTATTGGCACATACGAAATTTTATTCTCCGAAAAAAGGATTCGCTGATGAGATTGCAGTTAAAAATATTTTAAATAACACCAAAAGCAAACTGCATTCCAAAAACAAACAATTCTGGATGAATTCACCGGTGATTTTAACACGCCAATACTTCGGAAGACATATGGGAAGAAAATTCAGACGAAGGGAAAGCCAACGGACATCCAATGAAGCACTGGAAACATTCTTGATTGACAGCAACACCATCAAAGTCTAGAAAAAGTGATTGAAGAGAGAGGAGCGGAGTTGAATTTTTAAAATGCATTGGCAATATGAATCACAGTTGTTTATATAAACGGCCGGTATATATATAATACAGCGGCATGGGTATCAGGTTTTATTTCTAAGCGATCACGTCATAGACTCAGATATTTAATTATCACACAATTTACGACTCGTCGCGGCAAAGGAAAACAATTCATAGGGATATAGTATTGTACTATACTACTTACAAGTGACGATTAACCTATTGCACGTAATAAATAACGGCACTACATAGCCAACGCAGTAACAAATAATGCATTGCTTGGCGAATTAACAAACGGATAAGTACCTGGATCATGTTTAATTTCCATTGCATTCCTTTTGAATCCTAACCCAGCTGTCTCTTTGCCGACAGTGTAACGGATTCGGTCTTCATTTTTAATGATGTTATTATTCTACTAAAAAGCGAGCCAGCAAAACTGGTAAAACTCTCTCGATGCAAGATATTTATGTCGTGATGTAAATTGTTGACTGTTATTACGCTGCGTCTTTGTTAGCGCAACCGAGCGGAGCATCGAATAACTGCCTACATTTCACGAAAGAGCGAGTAACTCTGGAATCTCTCGTTATAAAACTCACTCAAGATTTTTTTGGTCGGTCTCAAGTCTCGTGATCGATATTTGATGTCATGCAATCATTCCTGTCGCAATCGGTGAAGATCGCCTCGGTCATTGGAGAGAAGTCGTTCATCGATCTTTCTTTTAAGAGAACTTGCTCTCGGAATTCGATCTCTCACGACCGACCCATCACTAGTTCTTTGTACTACTCTTGGAGCTTCTAAAAACGCGGAAATCGCATTCGATGGTAAAATAGAGCACGCATGATTAAAAAAACCTAAAAAATCCCTTTTTTTCCATGTGTTTACCAACACTTTAAAAATATGCATATCCTTATCTTCTCAGCACCGATGTGGAACCTGTCAATTTCTCGTAGAAATTAATAATGCGAGGGAATTTGTTCATATTTTACTTTTATCGGATTCCATATTGGCACGCGAAATGTTTTAGTACGCATTAAGACTGAAACCTTCAGAGTTTCAATGAAATTTACGTAGCTGCCAAATTAATTCACAGTAATGGCTTTTTGATTCAAAATATGAAAAAGTGAGAGAGGCACACTCTGTATAGCATATTCAACTAAAATGTTTCGGCCGCAATATTTTCATGCAAATGTATGCCTTCATGGCTACTTAGCCTGAGTCCTATCCCTTTCGCTGCTGTGAACGTAGGAGATACGTTCGCCCGGTGGACTGCTGTGAACGTAGCTCCTACGTTCCGTTGGCAAGTGGTCGCTCCTACCCGCGCCTCCGAACTTTCTCTTTTTCCGCGAAGGTTTCGCGCTTGGAGTTCATTGTTATACTAATCCCTTCCTAGGAGCATTAGTGACCTGTGAGTTGCAGGTGTTCGGTATTGATTTTTCAGAGGGGAAAAGGTGAGCATATTTTTAGAATTTACTTTTCCGCATCAGTGAGAATACCTTTTCAAGGAGAGGACGAAGATATTCTTGTTGAATTATTTGCATCGGATAGTGAAAATGAAAATTTTAGCGATATGTGTGTAAGTTCTTCGGAAGAAAGTGACGAATCAGAAAATGAATCAGATAGTGATCTCCTACCGCCTCAGGTTGACATAGGCTCAGCATCTTCCAGTGTTTGGTGCAGTGCCCGTGATTTTACTCCTCATATTTTTGAGTTTGACGACTCCGCAGCTGGAATTCAGGACAATAGTGGGATTGACGAGAACACAAGTGAGTGTGGCTTTTTTGAAGTCTTTTTTGATAATTGTTTGATGACTCACATTGTTGACGAGACAAACAAGTACAGCAGTGCAATCGTGGACGGTGCAGCGCTCTCGCCAAAATCTAGGCTTCGTGCATGGGAGAATGTAAATATTGCCGAAATGTATGTTTTTTTGGCACTTTGTTTACTTATGCCTCTCGTAAGAAAACATGCAATCCAAGATTACTGGTCTAAAGATCCTCTGCTTAGAACTTCCATCTTTGGGAAGTATATGTCGCGCGATCGCTTTATTTTGATTTTGCGCTGTCTGCATTTGGCAGATAACAATGTTCCTGACAAGAATGATCCCCTCTGGAAAATAAACCATGTATTTTCCTACCTCAAAACTAGATTCAATCATGTATTTAGGCCATTTCGTATTGTGGTTATTGATGAATCCCTGGTGCTCTTCAAAGGAAGATTAGGATTCAAACAATATATTCCATCTAAAAGGCATCGGTTTGGAATAAAAATTTTTGTACTTTGTGATTGCGCGACCGGTATTGTGTTGGACATGATTGTTTACACTGGAATGAAAACAAAGATAAGGAGGGACAGTGACTTGGGTTTGTCTGGTGAGGTCGTGAAAACGTTGATGGAAAAACATTTCAATAAAGGACATGTTCTATACACTGACAATTATTATAAAAGCCCAAAGCTTAGTCAATTTCTTGCTGAACGTGGAACCGGTTCTTGTGGCACAGTGAGGGTAAACAGAAAAAATATGCCAAAATTTACGCAAAAGATGTCTAAGGGTGAATTTGGAAAGAAACACAATGGGAATATTATTGCTATGAAGTGGCGTGATAAACGTGATGTTTGTGTCTTGTCCACAATTCACGAGGGTAAAATGGTGGATAGTGGAAAAAGATGTTTTCAAACAAACGAAAAAATACTCAAATCCGATGCTATTGTTGACTACATTACAAACATGAGGTTATTCGATAAGTCTGATATGATGGTGGGCTCTGTGGAGTGTGTAAGAAAGACATTGAAATGGTATAAAAAATTGTTTTTTCACCTTGTTGATGTCAGTATGTTGAACGCATATTATTTGTGTAAGATACGCACCGGGAAAAAAATTCCCATGAAGAAATTTATTCAAATTGTTGTTCGTCAGTTACTGGGAAAATACGGTGTTGTGGTAAATTCTAGGCCAACAGGCCGGGCAAGTTTGAATTGTAATGAAAACATTGGTGAGAGACTAACAGCAAGGCATTTTTGTGAAAAACTTCCGGAGACTGAAAAAAAGAAGCATGCCCAAAGACCATGTTTTGTATGCAAGCATACCAAGCGTAGAAAGGGTGTCAGAAAAGACACGTGATATTGGTGCCGTGATTGTGACAAGTCGTTATGTTTTGAAGGTTGTTTTCGCCAATATCACACTTTGAAAATATTTTAATCGTTATCTCAAGTAGATTGGACAGTAAAAAAAGTATTCTCAAAATTTGTGGTTTTTTTATTGTACCTACCTGACGTTTTATCAGGGTTCTTTGTACTACTCTTGGAGCTTCTAAAAACGCGGAATTCGCATTCGATGGTAAAATAGAGCACGCATGAGTAAAAAAACCTAAAAAATCCCTTTTTTTCAATGTTTACCAACACTTTAAAAATATGCATATCCTTATCTTCTCAGCACCGATGTGGAACCTGTCAATTTCTCGTAGAAATTAATAATGCGAGGGAATTTGTTCATATTTTACTTTTATCGGATTCCATATTGGCACGCGAAATGTTTTAGTACGCATTAAGACTGAAACCTTCAGAGTTTCAATGAAATTTACGTAGCTGCCAAATTAATTCACAGTAATGGCTTTTTGATTCAAAATATGAAAAAGTGAGAGAGGCACACTCTGTATAGCATATTCAACTAAAATGTTTCGGCCGCAATATTTTCATGCAAATGTATGCCTTCATGGCTACTTAGCCTGAGTCCTATGGAATTTAGTAGGTAATTGTGACAAAATAGATACTCTGTTGAAACAGATTCCTCTTCTTCAGTTTTTTGCCGTAGGAAAAGTACGGCTCAATAAATTATGGATTTGGAGTTTTTTTCAAGGGCATTAGAAATGTTAAATGCTGTTGAAAAAATATTATATTTAGGCCTAAAACCATATGCCACCTTGCGAACTATCACAGGCCAATGGAAGGTGATGCCTGAATCCGAGCTATGTAAAAGAATAAGAGTTGAAGAAGTAATATAGAGATAATCAAGTGACGGTTATTCAGATGTGTTGCTCGATAATTGACTAATTCTATTTTAGGCATGAAGGGTGTTTAAAATGAAAACGATTACCAACCTTTCGGTCAGAAAGTTTACTTCTTTCTGTCAGACAGTGTACTTCTTAATGGGCCATTGTCTATTTCATAGATGTTGAGTTAGACTGAAACACATGTTCCTGTAGTCTAAGCATTGTGTGTTATCTTTTGATTCTATAGGCTTCCTCCTCAGTCCAACCAATAGCTGTGTATATTCTGAGATGGAGCATTCTGTTCGCTTACTTATCTTGATTCGTAGAAGAATAATTTATTTTTTAATAATCTACTAATCTTGAATTCGACATCACCTATGAAGAGGACAGAGACATTTTAAATAAGACAACTAATTACCAAAGAATATGAATGACTATACGAAGAGCACTGAAGGGAAAAACTGCAAAAAGAAACTCAAATAAAATTTTACAAAATAATAATGGCTGTCCCCACATTACTATACGGATCAGAAGGTTAGACACTTAGAAAAAGAGACATATTGAAACGTCAGAAATGAAATTCCTTAGAGCTGTGAAAGGATGTACACGCCTGGGCCATATAAAAAATGAAGACGTAAGGGAATAATTAGGAGTACAACCAGTAACAGAAGTAGCAACAAATTATAAAGAAAGATGGAAAGAACATGTTGAGCGCATGCCTCTAGAAAGGACTCCCAGAGAGGTTTTCGAGTATAAGGCTTTAGGGAGAAGAAATGTTGGGAGGCCGAGATTGCGATGTTGAAGGCGGAGCAGGCAAATTGCCTAATCCTGGAAAGGAGGAAGAAGAAGACTTATCTTGCGGAAGGTCTGAAGGAAAATCTTCATTGAAGTAAAATTCATATTGGAGGTAATTTCTACAGATATACAATTTTTACTTCTCTTTGAATTTTTTCTTCGGGACCACTTCCCTGAAGGGTATACCAAAACTCGGTGAAGTTTTATATTTCATAACCAGAGTAGCTAACAACTTTTGTCTTTGCGGCTGTATTATTTATGTGTAGTTGACTTTTTGTAATCTCTGAATAATTATTGGCAATTAAACTCCTATTTTATTTAGTTTTTCTCCTTAAAGAATTGTTCAACCTTGAGAATTTAGTTATGAGACCAAATTCAGTTCACTGAAGTTATCCTCCCTACTTGTAAATAGTTTCTTATGTTATCCTTGTCATTTAAGTTTCATCAATCAATTGAAATTACTTATAAAAATAGGTATTTACTTAAATATTAATTATTTTATTGTTCTAAACATTATCATCATTTATATGCTATATTTTGTCATTAATTTTGTTTTAAACCTGAGCTACTGGGTAAGGTGATTGATGCTACTGCGCTGGCACGGCACCTGCTATGATAAAGAGAGGTTAGTAAGCAAAGGGTTATAGAATTGTCGGTCAAGGAAGAAGCTTCTCCTGCCTTCCTCCTTCAATTGATTGACAACTGTGTTTGGAATGGTATCGTCAATTATTTGGGGCTTGGAAGAGTTAGTGACCCCATTAAGCTTGGGAAGGAATCAGAAACCAATGAATACGTGGCACTTAATGACATTTTAGTGGCCCAGGATCAGAATGGGAGCCTCGGGAGGCTACCGGACAACTTTCACAAATGTAGAGCACTAAAAAAAGATGTGCCGGAAATAAATAACACCTCTCTAGCTCTTCTAGTTACCGAGCAGTACGAATTCCAGGAAAACTCCAGTATTTCCAGTTTTTCCAGGACGTTTTCGTTATCCCACCTAGGAGCACTTGCGCCTTTTGATATGTTCATCTCAAACGGGTCCTGATTGCATCTGAAAAGTCCGGCTTTGTTATTAACTATTTCTGAGTTAAAACCTAATTTTCCAGGGCTACATTTGCAATACCTTTAATTCTTTACATTAAGGTTTATACATTCCAAAAATGTTACATGCTTTCGAAATAGAGACCGTAAAATTGTATTTCCCAAAAATTCCATAATTTGTTTAAATTATTCCATTATGAAAATTATTCACTAATAACACTGGTAAACAATAATAAACTTCTGTTGGATATTTAGGTATCTAACATGCTTACTAAGACAAATGATTCATGCTGATACATAATTTGTAAACCATCTGATCTCTGGGCTCTAACTATTCTATATCATCTACAGAGATTGACTTAAAATGCACAAAAGATGAAGCTAAACTCAGTGGCAATCAAAACCTATAATGAATCGGCAACCAGAAGAAACAGCATTAATTTCAGCGCTTCAAAAAAATAAGCAGTATTATTTTTACGATCCATGAAAATTTTATATCTTATTATCATGAGGCGCGACCTTATACACCGATGCTGCTGCCTTGAGTTATTTTGTTATGATCGTTTTTCATTTTAAGGACGCACTGTTCGATGAAAGCCAAATTAGCATGGATTTTATTTTATTACAAAGAGAGGGCTAGGTTAGCCGCATCAGCTAACCGTGCCCCAGGGTCCTCCGTGGTCCCAGCAAAAGACGCCCATCAAATGTCTTGTAAAAGATTTTGTTTCCAAATCTTTAGTTGAAGCCATTCCAGTTTGTCCTGAAGACGACCTAACGCGTCAATGAGATCTATAATATCGAAATTTTTTATTTGAAGAACAAAATTCCTGTTTGAAACTAATTTTTTTATTAAACTGGGCGCCTTAACTAAAAAGCAAATATGCAACGAAAAAAACTGCGCTTAACAACATTACTTAACTTTTACTAAATTATTTCCCAAAATGCAAGATCAAAAAATTCCGTGTTAAATAAATCATGAGGTGTTAAAATTGAGGAACGAAACTAAGTATTCCCCATATATTCTTAGTAAATTCTCAGTATTTTTCATATTCGCGAGGAATTCAATAAATGCTTCTCCTGTTATGTGATGGCTTACTGTAAAGAGATGTCGAAATAATTTCGGCGTAAGCATAAACCGTTTGCAAAGGACGGGTCCTCTGGAGTTCCTGACAAGACACTTTAACATAAAATATTACTCTTTTCCAAAACGATGACAAAACTTTCAGCGAAGCATGAAAAACGACGGGGAGAATAACTTTTGACGAGCGGCGTTCCATGAAACGTTGTTTTTGATGACATCTTCAAAATCTGACGTGATACAGAAAAACGGTTTTCAGATTTGAAATCAGCATGGTAAACTACATTAGATAAAATGAATGCCATTCCAGATAGGTACTACATGTTTATCAGTGTAATGAATCTAAAATTAACTGCAAAACTTCGGCAAAGTTCTGAATAAGATAAGGCAACCAAGGCTCTTGACAAGTATTCAGAGACCGCTTCTATATGTAAAGCCAAATGATATAAAACCAATCATGATATTATAGTGATGATGATGGTCATGGCCAGAGGTATAATGGTACAACATTGTGACCAAAGGGTTGCGTGGGGAATGAAAACCGCGCGCCGTATCCCAACAACACCCCAAAGCCGTGGCCATGAAGTTGGATTCACATGCACTGGAAACAGAGCACGGGGAAAGAAAAAGGACGAGCGGAAAAGTGGAATAGGGTTCACATGAAAACGGAACGGCGGAAAATGGAGAAAGCAAATAGAGGTTCTGCGCATTCTCATTCAGACGCATTTACTGTGATTTACTGAAGAACAAAACAAAATTCTTAAGCGATAGATCGAGATGAAAATACTAAAATTATTCAAGAAAGTGCATTTAACTCTTTGCAATAAAAGTTTTACCAAAGAGACTTGATACATTCAAGTTAGAATAAATCAGGTACGCCAATTATAATTAAAGTCAATTCATATGCGCGTAGAAATATACATCTCTGAAAAACAGTGCTCTTTTCGTTGGGAGTGCCGTATCGTTTTCAATACTTTTCAACGCAATGGATAGGTTGGGCAGAGTTATGACGCTTGGAATCTTCATCGAGGCTACTATACTAAAATGGGAGAAGAAAAGGTAAGGGTGGGCCCTACATGTAACTGCACCCTATGGTTCCTGCGATATGGAACTTTTTCTTGCTTCTCACTTCCTCCGGCTTCTCATCATCATTCCTACCTACCCGTATTTACGGAAGCCATTCCTTGGTACTTTGCGCTCGGAACAAACTCGTAACTTAAACCGATGTTTCTATTCTTCAAAATTCCAAGCCTCTCTTTATATCTTTCATGCAAAATGAGTATGCTCCACGCACAAATTCACGAGCATAACAAAAAGTAGGAATAATTCATAGAATTAGTTCATCGAAAGAGTCATTGAGAGAGTGAAAAAATAGTATTTACCATACATAAATAGCGTATTGACGAGCGAGAGGAATACATACCACGGTCAAACACTTCTTCATGGCTAATAAAGCTTATTCCATTACCATTCAACTGTAAAAATAAGTTTTCAGCAGGCAATATCAGCAAGCCAGCGAGACGGTTTCAACATGTCGTTGCCTTGGACGCAGGCAACGTCTCACTTTGAGTGATGGCCTTGACGTGACCCGTATACCCCCTAACGCCAAATGCCTGCCTCGGTCATTTCTTGATAAAGGTGAGCCAGAGTGCACCGAGCGATAATTGTTTCACGCTGAAACGGATCCATACAAAGTTCTTTGACTGTTCGAGCGAATCCAAAACGCGGCGGGAGTTGAATCATTGAGCAATTCTGTGTTCGCAGCAAAGACACAGTAAGCACCCGTTTTCTGCTCTTGGGTGGAAAAAAGAAGATGAGCCAGCATCAGACTGAGCCCATCTTGCATGCGCCTCTCACGTCTGGCGTCACACCTATGCACGCCGTGCACACGGAAGACTTGACCTATTTCCTAGTCGTGTATACTTTCGGGAGTAGACAGACGATGGAGCATAGAGATAAAGGCAAGTTGGGCGAGGTGGAGGTTGGCCTTTGTACTGTGCAAGCTTATTTCACTCTACGGGATTGCGTCATATATTAAGGAAAAGACGGAGAGTCGCAGCGGTGTCGTAGGTCAAAGGTCAGAACGCTTGCAAAAGACTTGCAAGAGAAGGAATGGAATATATAAGACAGTGAGATAGTCATGTTGAGCACCTCTTATTGCCCATCCATCGCGCAGCGAGGAAGGAAATTGCAGGAAGGTACTATAATAGCTAATTAAATTCTACTTGTGCCATAATGTATCCTGCATTTATAACTGAACTATTGAAAGCTTCGGTTCCATCGTCTTCTTTCGGAATTCCCATCACGTGGTATATTTACATTAAAAATTCACTATTTTCCTGGAGGTGTCCACATGTCAAAGATTCAGCATCTATTTAAATTATTTAAAACGGGGTTGACGATTTACAGAATGCGTATGACAGAATTAATAGAAAATATTTCACAGGTTTTGAATCACTTTGCAGTGAATGAGCAGTTATTGAATAGTATGATATCTAGGCATGTATTATAATAGTAAAGCAAGTGTGAGAGTAAATGAGGGTAAGGACTGGTCTGTAATGTAAATGGGCGTAAAACAAGAATGCGTAATACTTCCATGGAAATTTATGATTTTTAGGATCAATGCGTGAGATCCGTGAGAATTATATTGTGGAAAATTTCCAATATTATTTAATTATGATATTCCACCAGTTCAAGCTTGAAACGACTCTTTTTAAGGAAGCGCGAGTTTTTGTGTGCCTTGGCCGAATGAATTTGAAAGATGGAAGGCTAGATAAAGAAGTTAAAATGCGTACGAATCCAGGAATGAAATTCGTGGGTAGTCTGTGAAGTACATCAAGGAATTATGTTTGTCTAAGGAAGGAAAAATCGCTTTTTATAGGTGTTCACTCCAACCCACTTTATTATAGGTATATAAGTTAAACTTGGGTATGTCAAAATAAACATAAAGTATAAAAAATTGCAGTGAATATGAGTTATCTAATGAGGATTCGCAATAAAAACAGAAGAGCAAGGGTAAGTAATTATTGGGTTATAAAAGAATTTGTGTTGGATGCTCTGGTAATATGACTAATGAAAGGAGACACGTATGAAAGGAACGTGCTTCGTTAGTTTGGCCATGTCGAAAAATGGAAAGCAATTGAATAAGGAAGCTGATTTATAAGATATAATTGCATGATGTGTGAGCAAGGAGGGATTTGAGAAATACATGGGTGAATGTGGTGGAAGATACTAAAGAGAAGACACATGAGAAGTCTTAAATAACAGAAGGGCGTATATAAAGCAAATTATAAGGGCAGCTGAAGAAATATTTGTATGTCAGTATAAGACAGGAAATAATGAAAGCAGAGTGTACTTATGTGCTTATAGATACATCAACGAAAATGAAACTTTTTTGACTGAATCAACCCGGGAAAACGGCGTGAACAGTATGTACTTAAATGCGTATGTGTTAAAGCAAAATGGTTGATTCACACTCCTTCCATGGGAGTGCCAAACAAATGGAGTCCTTATAGTTATTCTAATTGTGATTTACTTTGTAAAAAATGCCCATAATAAATAAAGCCAGCTACACTACACTAGGGAACCAGTCACTATGCTTCAGTTCATTATATTTCATATTTTTTGCAAAAATATTTCAGAATTCAGCTTTCATTGTAATTTCCAAAGTTATTACGAGATAATATGCAGCGACGCTTAAAGCATAGCAATAGAACACGAACATAGAAAAAGAAATTTTAGTAATAATGCCACAATGTGTATTTCTTTATACCATGGAGTAAAAAATGTGTTAACGGGCATTGAATGTTATCACCTTCTAAAATTAAATCTATCCACGCTGTAAAAGACTAGCATGGAGATGTCACGAAGTACACTGCGTTTAATGATCTTCCACTGGTTCAATGATAGTCCACTGCATCACCTGATGATGATGCAGTGCATCGAAACCCTTATCTATGGAAAACTTTATCATTGAAAAACTGTAATATCTTAGTTCTTATTATCCACTGCATTTTCCCATTTACTGTGATTATCGTCACGTCAATCACATATTTCTCATGGCAGAGATAAATCCTGATAAGAAATATCAGATGCTCTGTTGCCCGTTCATCCCGAAAATATATATCTCCCTGAATGAAGCTCCATTAAATGCTTCAACAATTTAAACAAAATTTCGATTTTCTCGAAGTTTGTAATAGTTGAGAAATGGTGATGTTATCGATCTAACAGACACCAAACTTAGGATTTGCAAATATCATTAGGGAATCGGTTGAACTAATAGGAAAAACAGTAAATGGGCATCAAACTAATAAAAATTGTCTTCACTGAGCATTTGATCGGATAATTGATTACCACGAAGCCATAGACAGTAATGCAGCAGAAAAAGGGATGAAAAATAATCTTATCTACTCACTTACTTGCGCATCCATTACTCAAATCTCACGTTCATCGATCCATATAAGAGCACGATATTCAAATGCGTGACACTTGCATCCACATAATCCGGGTGAGGAACCTGTAAATTACATCAAAATGTTTCACATTAATTTATTTCATGTATTAATTCGCACATAAGTCTAGGAATAATTTATTTAGATTAGGACATATAAAGTGACAGAAACGTACATAAATTGGGAATTAGAATGATATAGTCTCTAGAGTACTGGCCCACCATCCCGAGGTTCCGTGGTAGATTCATGGCAGTGGGCTAGATTTATCAGTGGAATACAGATCCCTGGTTGGGAAAGTGGAGAGAACTTCAGGCACAGCACTCCAATCGTGCAAAAAAAATACGTGCGAAGAAATCCATAAATATTTTGAAGCCTGAAAAAGTTGAAATTATAATGAGACTCACATCACTTACTATCGCATAATCTCTAAATTCAAGATGGTAAATGCGATATTGTTGCAGCAACAACAGCTCGCTATATCTAGGATCGGATCGTGTACCAAACTCTCCCAGATGCTGTAATTTGGAATAAAGACATAAAAAATAGTATAACCGGTCAAGATGCAGGCTAACACGACGGGAACAAGCAACAAACGTCAGCCAAGATAAGAAGGAATCCCTATATTTTCCTCGCTTTTCATGCCATCGTTTCCTAATCTTGTCAAAGAAAAGAAAGCCCGATTGTTTCCCAAGCCAAGTCACAAGATATCCATTCAACGCCCTTTACAAAGGGTTTCAGCCTATCTTTGGTGGGATATTTATCTCATCCGTAGCGTAAAGGAATAAATAACAGAGCAGTGGTGGGGAAGGAGAAAAAAGGGAAGCCTTTCCTGGCTGGGTGGCAGGCTATTCAGAAATGGGAGGTCATTTATCCACCAACAAATCCCTTCAAGGATGGTCCTTCACCATCCCTTCCGCCCTGTAACCTTGTGCTTTTAGAGCGCTTCCGTTTCCCAGGTTTCCGTTCAAAAGCGATCATCTCTGCCGACCTAGTTTTTCTCCATTACCACACACGCTCACGAAACTTTTTCCCCTGCACCAATGCCTTCATACCGTTTCCTAGTGTGAAGGGAGGTTTGAGTGCTTAGCACCACAATGCAAAATGCATACTAGATACCCAAAAATAATATAATAAATATAAAATATATATTAATTAAATGTAGATTGACATCAGTAGACAGTGGGTCTAATGAATAAAGAAAGACATAGAAGAGATGGACACAACAATAGGCAAAACACAGGGTACAGTTTAATTAAGAAGGTCGCAAAAAAACTTCAAGGGTTTCGAAAAGATGTAAAAAGAAAATAACACCTGGACAGAATAAAGGAGGAGAAAGCGCAACTTAAGGGTAAAAAACTAATGGAGAGCAAGAAATATGAAGAGAAAAATCGAAAATAAATTGTTGAGGTTTTATCCTTTTTTTAAATCTGAAGAAAAAAATGAATTCGTTGGGTTGTTTTGCGAGGTCCTTGGATAAAATCGTTTGATTGAGAAGAAGAGGATAACCACTTCATTCCCCATATAAGTGATATTTCTCTCATTTAAAACTGCAATGAGGTAGAGGCAATAAGGTAGCATACCCACACACTCTCTCTGTCCGTCATCATTACTCCGTCGCGTTGCAGGAATTTTAAAGCACACCTGCTACCCAACATCCCTTCTCCCACTTCCCTCATAACGTCGCCTTTCCCTTCATACCTATTCCAATGTTCTTCTTCCTCCCGCTCTTATTCCCCTCTCATCCCATTTAGCACCGTCGAATTCTCCCCGAGCCAAATTTAACAGCCTCATTTGAAACCTCCTTACCTTCTCTTATAACACAAGCGCCCTTCCTCTTCCCTTTTCCTTCGTTTCTCCTCTTCCCCCGAAACACTCTCGCTTCTCTCATTACGCGTGAGAGCCTTGTCAAATGTATCACCGCAGAAACCAAATCGAATTCCTTCCTTCCGTCTTGACGCCGAGAAGGCTCGACCATTACTCAAACCGGTATTACTCTCAACTCCCCACACCACCCGATTCATACTCACGACTCCTGTTCCATGTCTTTCACCTGAGCAACACGCATTCCACGGCCGAAAATTCTTAATTGCGAGGCCATAGCTCAGAGACAGACAACACCGCATGAACTTCCAAGAGCGATTTATTACTTCTGCGCACTGAATTAATGACTGTTCACATTGAAAAATAATATATTTACTAAATAATGTAATTTAAGATGGATATATTTGAGCATCTGAGTCAGACAGAGAACGTTCACAAAGCGCATTAAAAGCAAAAAGGAACTCAGAAGCGACCTCATCCTCAAATCTTAAGTTATTTCACCATTTTGACGTATTGGTGACACTATAACCCCGGAGGCTGTCATTTTGAGGCCGAAGTGCGAAGTGTCGACTTCCGGAGGATAGCCAGGGGAAGAAATCAAGGCTTTTCACAGCCCTCTAATAAACATTAATGCATCTGACTACACCAATATCATCGGCTGGGAGTACACTACAGTCACCGCACCACCTCTCCTGGATCACATCTCGACAGAGGAACTTTAATCTATGTTGTCCGACTAGACGGAGTTCACCCCGGATCAAAATCCCTGACTTACACTGCCACACTCAAGCCGTCGAAATAAATGTGGAAATGGTGACAGAGGCATCGGGGAGCAAGAGCACAGCGGAGAAAAGAGATGGAAACATCCGTCAGAAAATCCAATCAAAGAAACAAATGCCAAAGTTTGGATCCAAAAAAGATTACAACGTGACTGGTAAGTTATAAGACTTGAAAGGTGGGTGGATACGGGAAGAAATAGTCTCCAAAGTAATGGGAGAGCCTGAGAGGCACCGAACCTCATGGTGGGCGAAGAGCTGCATAATTTTGGAACACAACCATTTTCGTTTACGATGTAGCCATCGCAGTGCGTTGATAGGCGGGCCATAGTTGCTTGAGAAAGGGAAAGAGTGTTGTTCTAGAGAAGGGGAAGCGTCATATGAGTGCTATCATGCCCATACGAGTGCGGCAAATTACAATATAAGTCATTAATTACGCAAATTTTTCAGGTTTATTTGCATTTTAAGAATAGTTATTGTATAAACTTGAGACCATCCAATCTCGGTGGCTTACCTCGACAATTCCTGACATGACTGGTACAGCATCGACTGAAAAAATGCTTGAATCGCGACATTTACAGCCAAAAGAGCGTAAAAAGTTGGTGTACATTGTGGGTTGCCTACTCTCAACATAAATGACCTCGGCGGCACCGTAGGATGCAAACCAACCGAAACAAAAAAATTCTCAGTTCCTTGGGTACTGCGGGCTAAATGTTTCCGTATGTCGAACTTAGAATTTCGAAAAAAGTTTTTCATGATCGGGCCTAATGAGCACCCAATGTCAATTAACGATGGAAATCTTTGCGCTCTGTAACATCCCGAGACTTTTATATGACAAAATAATATCATTAAATTGCATTGAATTCTATTAATTGACCACTATCTGGTCATCTCATGATGCGTTAGTGCCTTCCCCATAGAAATAATAATTTCCTTGCGGACTGTAGCACTAAGCGCACGCTTTGGAATGCTTCTGTAACGCCATATGTCCGGCTGCAGTGAAAAACTTCTAAAAATCCGCCGGGGAGGAGGACATATCGGTAGCTTAACTGGCCAAATAGGGGTTCGAGTCCCAATCAAGGCGAATGATTTTTTTCTCTGTGGAATATCGTACTCATGTGCATTTGCGGGTGACTCCGTCAGGGTAATTCTGTTGCTAATCCGGTATCGTCAAAATTCGAAAGAATAAATTCCCAACAGATCTCCCTCTCACAGGGTTAATTTCGATGATCAGTATATTATATATAATCAGTTTTTCATTCGCAAGTTTAATGTCACAAATCTCTTTGGTCGCTGAACCATCGATATTCTCTTTGAGACGGATCAAGAGTGAGCCAGCAGTTATTTACATCACCGGTCTTTTCCAAGCTTAGCCCTTTTCGGTGCAATACATTATGTTGAGGAAATATGTGATTTAAGAGCGAAAACATTTTTTCCCCCATTTGAAACATTTATAGTCATAAACTGTGCAATAATTAGACAATATGCTTTATTTTTTGTTTATTTTCAAAACAATTTTTTTTCGGTGCCCTTGAAGGGCCATTTATCAGGTCCACTTCATTATATATTGTTGAATTGCGTCCTTACGTATATCATGATATTATGCATCGATTTGCATCTGAATTTACTCTCTAAAATAGGGTCAGACTCAGCGTAGCATTTATTCGTTTTATCACTCATTCCCAGGCTGTAATAAACTGGCTGTAATAAACTGTAATTCTCCTTTGTTTTCGAAGTATGTACATTGTTCTTTATTAGTTAGGAAAAACGTTAAGCAAAATTTAGCACGCTTGTATTAAGATAATACCATTTCGCCTCTAAGAAAAGATTGACAGATGTTTCAGTTGTTATGAAAATAGGTGAGCTGCAATTTTATATTAGTTAATTTTTTCTATCAACTCCATCCCTAATTGCGGTTTCTGGGCATTAGTTTCTTTTAATTTGAAACTTCCGTGGCAAACACAATTTTAAAAATAATGTATTTTATGTATAATCTGCATTATATTCTATGAAATAATCCTTTGTTTTCAGTTCAATATCTGCCATTAAATAACCAAATATCTTCAGTTCTAAGAGTTCACGACTTGAGCTATTCGCGGATTGATTATTGGCATTATAATTCTGGAGAAGGAATTAATTTTCAGTGATAAAAATCATCGTATATCACTGAGTGTTTTCCTTTTTTAAATAGAGGTAATAGCGGACAGTTGGGACAGCATAAGTTTACCCCTTCGTTGCGTATGGAATTTTTCCTTATCTTTCAGCTGGTGGGGAGCAAATCCTCCGATTTTCATGAAATAAAAAGCTACATACTTGTACATGTTTTTTTATGCCTCCTAGAACTTAACGCAAAGTTTTTTTCATGAATTTGTCAAAATATTTTTATCATTTTTACAAGGCACTTTCCATTGGCTAGATAAAGGTAAAGCTATAGATATTGCCGGCAAACGCCTGTACGGGCATAATTGAAATACTTTGCTGCTATTTAAATATTATTAATTTTAGAATACGTTTTACTTGTATTAATTGTATAATATAAATATTAACTTGTTTCCCAACTTATTTCGTCTCCCGATATGTGAATCGACAACAAATAGAAACTAAATTGAACTCTCTTGTTAACCCAATCCTGGGCATCTGGTTACTTGGAGGTTAGCGAAAGAGGATTGCTCACCCAGGAGAAGCTGCTTACCCTTTCGCCTGCTCCATATTTACAGCCGCTGAATCTTAAGTGCAACAAATCTCAGTACTCACGTAACCCCCGCTGGTTTAGATAAATACATGGATAAAAATCTGGTCCAAGAAAAGTAGAGTGCAGGTAACGTAGGGCCAATATTATAAAGCTATATCTTTACTTTCCAAACCAAGAAGTACGTGGAATAACTGATCTTAGACTACGGAAACGATTGACGATTTGATGGTGGTAATTTATCAGTGACAAAATACTTAGTTTTCTCTCACTCTTCTAAGAATTAATTTCCACATTGTTAAGCCTGAAACCTTCTAACGAGAGCACCTCTGGAACCCTTGGATTACTTGGGTTCCAGGCGCAATTTTCTCTTCAAATTAGAACCCACTCCACCGCACAAAAGTCTAAGCTAACATCGAGTTGACATTACTTATAATTAAATGGCAATAAAATAAACGCACAGGTGGCACTACCGAACTTTATTCCTTTTTGATGGTAACCTTTTTCAGACAGCAGTTAGTTGAATATTGCTTTAATTTAGGTATGGCTGTCTATGGATAGAATAATAAAAATCCCCTGTCTATTAACATCCACGATCTATTTATCTACTGTTAGATTAATGCCGGGATCTTCATACCTTAACAAGTATAGCAAAGAAGGTACACTGACATCGGAAGCAAATATTTGTAATACCTCGGTGATAAAATTGACGACTCAGATAACTGCGATGTTTTTAAATTGTCAAAATAAAGCAATTGGATCATTTGGTATCTTAGATGATAACGCAGGAGACAGAAGTTTCTCCGGTCAATGAAGCTATCAGTGATAAATTTGTTATTGAAAATTCTCAGAGGAGATGACAAAAACAGGATACAGGAACAGATCCTGGGGAATAAGGAGAGAACGGATTTACCCTAGCATAAACGTACAAGTGAAAGTTAACCAGGTATATATCGATGTTTTCCTTCACTCATCGGAACATTTAACAGAAGAGTGTTGCAAATTTAGAAAAAGTGTTTATTTTTTTACTATGTTCCTCGATACTTCAGGGATATTGAGAAATTTTGTTAGTTACTGTACGTAGTTAGTTACGTACGTTAGTTGTATTCATTACCTACTGTACGTTTAAAATGTGATAAAAGACTAAAAGAGGTTGTAAATTCTCAAATCTCAAGTCCAAGACACTGGCATTTATTACATAAATTACCTCTAGGCTAGGTTTTATAAAATATTTGTAGCATACTATATTTAATGCCTAAAATGTCATTAATTTTAAACATGATTATAAACAGGAACGTATAATTATGGATTTATTCTGTGAGAATGCAATTTTAAAATGAGCAGGGCAAAACTTGGTTGAATTCAGTCAAGTTTTCAAAACATGAAGAAATCTCAAAATATTGGGCCCATGCTAGAGTTAAAATGGAGCCTCTCTGAGGGTAAATTAAATAATATTTGGACATATTGAAACAAAAAGTATACATCAAGCACTCAATTGTAGAGATAAAAACGGTAGTTTTTATTAAATCGTAGTTTCATCCCTAAAAAAAATACCCTAATTTAAAATTTGACATAATAGTGAACTCGCTATAAAAATGTAATAATTAAGAGAGCGTGAACAAATTCTATAAGCTTTTTATATTGATTTTTTATTATCAAGCATGGTTTAATGGTAGCTGAAGAAGTGGCTTTTTTCAGAATGCCCATGAAACTTCGACTCCATTCCATGTTAAATATGGAAATAAAACATTTAAATTGACGAGGAGAATGAAATTTCAATGACTTACTCTGACCTGTCCTATCAATCGAGCACTTTAATGAGGATAGACTAAAACATATACATTTTTAGGGAAGTCGTCAAAGCTTTACCGTGGGCAGCGGAATAAAATTATTCTATAAATCTTCAGCTCAAATGTTGAAATCTAGGCCACCGGATGACCGCACTGGAAATCCTTATTTGTTAAGGAAAAAGGTAGAAAGCTTTTGTCAATCAATGATCAATCCTTCTTCTCCTGAAGTACGGCCTTGACGCAATGACGGATGCACGTTGCAACATATAATCTGTCACTATGTCTACTTGTAAAAGGCAGCTATGAATCACGCTGCATCGAGACCGTTCTGGTAAAACCCTCCATCGCATCGTGGACATTGATAAGCGACAGGGGCTGGCGTCCGACTAAGAGATGACGCACACAAGCATCGGCACATTAGATAGGGGTCACGAGTTTGATCGTTGGCAAATGGTTTCGAGTGCACGTCAAAATTAATATCGCGTGTCAAGATACGGTATTTCACTATCAAAACGCAAGGATAGACATCGTTCAATATGTTCCACGACTTTTATAGAAAGATATTGCATATTTGTTGGATGTCAACATGCATAAAAGAAACTTTTCACGTCAGCTGTGGAGCTTGCAATGAATAGCACTTAATAGCAAATATGGCTAGATTCTGGGAAGCATTAAGACTTTGACCAATATATTTTATCGACTGAAAAAAAGAAGACCGTTTCCAGGCGTAAATATAGGCAATTAGAAAAAAAAAACCTGTTGAGAGCTTAAGCCGTGTCCAAACTCGCCAGTTAGGTACCTAACTCCGGAAATTTAGGGAGGACGCCATCTTTCAGTGTGTCCAAACTCGTTAGGCAGCATAAGGGAAAGGATTTGGGCAGCCAAATCGGTCGCCAAATTTAGGAAACAACAAGCCCTTCCTAAATCTGCCACCATTTTGAATTTCCCAAAATTCCGAGTGGTAAAAGCGTGAAAAGTAGTGGAATGAGTGGAATTACAGTAAATGTAGTGGGGAGGATTTTTGTTTTGAATGGAGGGGCGTGAATTATAATGAATGATAAATGTTAGATTGATTTATGTTATACATTTCATCCACGGAAGCAACGAACAGACAGAGACCTTCATATCAACGAGTGAAACAGAATTTACAAGTGTCATAGCGGGGAAGTATTTTAAGTGTTTACAAATCAGATTTTTCATATTGTCTTGCGCATGTTAGATATTTTTCAAATTAAAATTTCGTGTTTGGGAGTAACGAATCAATCAACCGAACAGTTAATTGTACCTAGAAAGTAGAAGGCGGGTCTAAACTAAAAATATAAACTATAAAAAAACTACCACTACGCGTCTAAATAAAGTCTACAATGCTGCAAGTTTTTAACGAAACTAAAAAGTTACTACAATGGTAAAGAAACACTCAAAAAAACGGCATCTATAATAGTACTTCCCCACAATGGTTAGTCTCCAAACCCCATTTACCAGCAACTAAAACCTAACAATTCAATAATAGTCAGCAAAATATAGTTTTACGACTGTAGACGAATATCCTGTACCATTGGAAAACTGTACATAGATGCAAATAATATTGCTATTTAAGATTTATTTTACATCATGTACATTCGGCATCATTTTGTGGCCACCATATGAATGTCACTGCATGAACCATATAGGATCTCATCCTATGAACATCCAAAGGATGACCAATACTAAATGGACAAATAATGCGGTGGCTGGGTATCACCGTAAACAGACTTAGCCATTAATAATGCACGCCAAAGGAAAGAACAGCACAGGGATAATATAAAATTCGAATAGAAGCAATTACCTACACGATCACAAATTCAACTAACTGCTCAGCCTACCACGAATCGTTATCTGCCATAGCAAATTAAATACAAGCAAATGAGCAAAAATAAAAATATGTACTTTATACTGCTAAAAGACAGGGATAAATACACAATCACAAATTTATTACATAGTCCAACACGAATCGCTATCTACCAAAAGGATACATTGATACAAACCACGAACTTACAAAGAAACAAACACATTGAACAAATATAAGTACGTGCTATACTGTACTCTGTACGTCACGGAATCTAACTATATAAATCTCAATGTTACGAATTAACAAAATTGCATTGCGAAACTACGAAAATAACGAGGAAATCTATTATAATCGCAATCCAATTTCAAACAGCACTAGTCATGAGGGTCATTTCTCATTTATTCAAAACTTTATCGTATTCCGTAATTCCCTTGTCCTTCGTGTGCTTCCAGCTCAGCAGATGACAACAGTTGCGTAGGGCGTCCTAACTCAAGCTCCTTTTCTGTTAGCTGCCCAAAATTTAGGTAGCCAAATCCATGCTCCGTAATGCCTAACGAGTTTGGACACGGCTTTAGGTTTTTTCTGAAGTAAGCCGAAATACTCACTTTTAACTGCGAAATTTTGTTTTTAAAAAGTGATTTCACTAAAAACTTCACATAAATGAACTCATGTTACAATATAAACTCATGGCTTACTATGGTAATTCAAAGAAAATCACACTCTATAGAGATCTTAACTGTTGATGAAAATTTAACATTCAGTTTAGAATAAATTAGCTATAACTATTAAATTTATTATTGATCCAATATTCGTGAATTAATTTAAATTACACATTCATATTAGTGCAATAATAACTCAAGAACGTTATTTAAAAAGAATGTACAAATCCCTTTTATACATGTTTAATTAGAATTACGGTCAATAGTCAATTATTTGATGAAGTAAAAGATGACGGGTTGTGGCTCACAACATATATGACATGATCTAGCAGCCGTACCGTTGCACTTGTGGAGCTGTTTCTTACTATAAACCATTAGAATAGTAAACTACCAGAGCGAAAATTTATCTCACTTGTATTTGAGATTGGCCATGAAAAATATTTCTATCCTAACTGGACCAATTAACGAAAAGAAGTGCGTCAAGATCACATTTTCAAAACTTTAATGGCATTTGATTCAGTTAATACAGCCTTGAAACTTCACAATACCATCCCACTCATCCCACTCGTAAAGGAGTATTGGTGGAATGTACTCAAATGGATGATGAGGAGGACGCTTATGACGAACTTACCTGTATTCCACTTACGGATAATTTCGGATCACAACTGTGGAAGGAACTTGAATGATGTAGTGGTGAGCACAGAAAATACTCCTGATAAATGAAGGCACTTTCAGAAAAAGTCTACAAAGAGCAAACAATAGCCTCGAAGCACCTATGGTGGAAATAAATTAACAGAAGTATGGCTTTTTGACTTAAAAATTGCATTTATGCTTAGACGATAACGGACCGCATAGCAAAAAATTGGAAGCAGCGGACGCGAGGTATATTGATAAATGTAAAATTATTATAAAGATACGAATGATAAGAATCAAGTACACGAATCGAGTTACGTTCTACGTACCAACTCATTTATCATTGTATTTTTTCCATAGCCACATATAGGCAATATAATTCGTAAATAATTTAGAAATGATGGCAAACCACTCATGTATCAGAAATCATTTATGTATCTATCATGATGACGCTCATCAAAATGCTTTCAAAAATATTCCCTGGTTATAAAATATTTACACTTATTAAATATTTTGTCCTAGAATAGTCAGAAAAGCATTTCAACCAGCGATTTCTATCATATAGGTATCTTGCATAACTACTTCCGATTCTCCCCAATCGGCGGTTCTCATTTTTCCTTCGAGAAAGAAAGTTTTTTTATTATTAATTTAAACACTCCTTTAGTTATTCACCGTCACGTAAGCGCAGCATGAAATGTATTTTTTGACTTTACACGGGAAAAATGTTCCAAATTCCTTTTTTTCCATGCTAATTTTTAGCCATTTATTTACTACTATAAACGTTTGGACCCCAATCGCCGACAGACATATGTATGAGACATTTTACCGCTAAACACAATGCGCTAAGACTAAAAAGGAGTGTTTTTTGTGTCAACTGTCCAATCTATGATTTTAACGGTTACCGAAACTAGATCTTTACTTTGGCTATCCGCGCAATAAATCTGTTGGTGCGTAGTTAAAAACAGAGCTGTCATATTTAATTTTTTTAACAGCAGACGTAATCCTAAAATCTATATCATACTATTTATTAAGGGGTGCAAATGGAAGGGTGCAAAGCCTCGCCCCTCGAGTACCACAATTAATTTAAAAAAGACCGATATATTCCAAAGATATTTTGACTTAGTGTCAGGTATCTGTGTTCAAAACATGGTATATTTCTGCCTTTTATCGTATGATTTCTTTCAAATACATGACCTTTTTTGTTTAGCGGAAGGGATGCGTTCTTTGAGCCTTTGTGATATTTAAATATACGCAAATATTCAACTTTATGTCACTAAGAAAACATAGATGCGTACCATTCTCCACGATAATCAAATTCTTAATGTCTCTGAGCAAAAAAACCTAGGTTGGAAATATTTTTCCTTGATTTATATTTAAGAGGATTTTTTGCTAAAGAATAAAACTTGAAATGTATAGAGGTATTTGACTTTGATTTTAAATATCATGATTTTGGAAGGTAGGGAACATATTATTTTCATTAAAGGTAGGTTTTTATGAGTCAGGCAATATTTTAAATCCTCAATCTCTTATCATATTTAGTCTCCGAAAATATCAATTATTATAAAAAAGCAACGTGAAATAAATGGAAATATCTATTAAAATGAGTACGTTCATTATTTTTCAATTTTCAAAGTAAATATAATTAAATTATAGAATAATATATTATAATATAGCATAATAGAAATACTTAATAGTAATAATTGTGTCAAAAAACGGAAACTTGCTGCCTAGTATTTCACCGGTGGGCAATCTCAAGTGTTTGACGCTTCACGCGGAGGTGAAGAGGCACGCAAAGAGCAGTTTAATCATCGGAAATGATGGAAATGCATTTACACAAGGCCGACAGTAGTAGAAGCGTCGTTTCGACGACTCTCACGTGGGTTGGGTGAGCTAATAATAATAACATACGGAGCAAATACTGTTAACTACCTTTCCGGATAAACCTCAGCGCTCTTTGTTATAAGGTTTATGAAACAGAATATTTTCACTTCTTTTGTATTTACTACTACTGGTATTAAATACTCGTTGCAGGTGAATTTACCAATTATAGAGCGTAGAGTATCATCAATTTTTTTTGGGTGTGGGATGTGTGATCCCAGGGTGGTGGTGACCATCGCACACCAAGGCCGTCATGCGTGGTGAAGAGCCACATCCTCCACGAGGTGCCCCTTTTTTTGCAGAACATGACGGATCTAGACTTGGTGGTCGATAAACAGCTCCCATCATCATGGTGCGTCCCTGTGCCAAGGATGACCGCATCCGCGGGGTGGAGGGTAAGAAGTCATTAACATTTGAGACTCCGGAAACAGGGCGACCTCCAGTTTTATCTAGCCTTACCCATGTATGCGGGGCTCTGCATGGGCGGACCCTTTATTTCCCTAGCTACTCGTGGGATCATTTATGGAACCTATTAAAAACAAAACCTCGGAGCATGTTGAGAAGCGGACTCCACCTAAGAACTCATACAATCCAATGTCCATCACCATGGAGGAGGCGCTGTTGGAGAGCCCTGATAGGGATCCCAAAGGTCGCCCCTCATCTACTCAACCCATAACCTTGGGATCCCTTAGGGGAACCCAACACCCCTAAGCCTTCCTTCAGCACACGCTTGGGATGGCAACACATCCTCAGACTCGTCTGAGGCCACTATAAAGGAGGCACCAGAATCCACCAGGGAGATTGAGTCGGACTCAGGAGCCTCCAACGCAATCCTGAAGAGTATCTCAGGGACAATGAAGGACCTGTCAACTGAGGCAAGACCAAGCGATGGAACTAAGAGAAGGAGACAGAGGGAGAGGGCGTGCACTGAGAGAGCTGCAGGGGGCCCTGCACACCCCCCTGGATTGGGAGGAACTGCTGGAGGCAAGTCCACCGGCGGAGCCCTTAGGCAGGGTGCAGATACTGCTGAGGCCTCGAGCACCTTATCCTTGGGGGAGGACGCCTGGGGAAACCCTAAAAAATGCCTCCCAGGATGCCAAAAGGGCTAGAACAGTGCCTACGTATGCACAGTGCACTAAGGATCTGTAGAGGATGGCAATAGTGCCGGTAAACTACCAAGAGGTGATGATGAAGGAGAACTGTCACTAACTAGCTGTGGCAATGCTCGAGGAACTTTGGAGGACCCAGACTGGGGATGGCAAAAAGCTTCTTTTACTGAATAGAAGATAACTTCGGACGATAGTGGGACTGCTCACCGGACACTATCAAGTCATGACGCATCTCCATCTCCTGAGAATTACAGACTTGGCAAAATGTAGATGGTGCGAGGAAGAGGACGAAACCACATCGCACGTACTCTGCAAGTGTCACTCTTTGATGAGGACCAGAGTCAGGCATCTGGGATCACCATTTTTGGAACTAGATGAAGTCAGGGGTATCCTCGTAGAGGACATGCTAGCATTTAGCAGGGCGACTGGACTCTATTGGTGATTACAGACATGGCGGTTGGCATAATGGACCATTAGGTCTAAGTGCCTCAGGTCCTCCTTGGAGGAACTCCACCTACATCCAATCTAATCTTATCTAATCATCATTTTTTCTTTTGCACTCAGTATTACTCTAATGGTCTTAATTTGCATCTCCCGATTATATTTGGAATAACAACATCAAAAGACTATTCGAAACTATATAGTCTTTTATTCTCCTCATAAAGTTTTCGATGTGATAGAAGTTTTCATTAAAACTCATTATTAGGCATAAGTGCGCACTCACTTTTATAACCTCCCATGGGTCTCCCCACCCAAAGAGTTTGGCGTTGGCAACCCTCTAATGTGTGAAAGTGTTCGTTATTTTAAGAAACTCCAAATGATGTTAAAATCTACGCTCTGACGATCTAACACGTACGTATGGTACTTTCGAATCCTTTCAATGACGAGTGTCGGTTGGTGCTTATCTTTTCACTCGTCCCCTTAAGTTCTCAGCTCCTTTATACACGCAATTATAAGTAGGTACCACGCGATCCCTCCACGATTTTTATTGGTTAGCAGACCCCCTCTCCATTCTCCCCTCCCCATCTCTCTTCTCTCTATTCCCCCCAAAAGAATAGGGCACCTTTGGTTGTGGCTCGTATTGACTTCCTTCAAGAGTTCATTCCTTTTCCTTTTCTCTCTTTTTCCTTCGCTTGAGTTGAAAAATCTACTACTAATGCAACTACGTTGCAATATCCACTGGGAATCTATTCCGAGATGTTGAAGTAAAAAGTATAGGTCACACGACCTCCAGAGAAAGTATGTACAATCCCCTTAACTTCAAACCAAAAACACTCAAATACATAAAAGCCAATGCGTATTTCGAACATTTCCGCAAACCAAAGGAAGAACATGGTATCGCAGTGCAATTCTCAATACTCACTCCTGCATTCCGATCACGGAAGAAAGTTTGAAGTTCCATGAAAGTTTCCTCAGACACTATGATGATTCTGGTCTAGATATTACAGAAAACCAGGGTAAATACTTTTTTTTCATTAGCGACATTCGTTCACGCAGAGCCCTGGCCACAACACGTTATCCCATATCATGAAATCCATTCACCAATTCACCAATTGATGAAGAGATGCCATCCTAACCCATGGGAATACCAGAGCCATAAATAGATACATTGATTAGAGATGGATAGATTCTTAGACATGAATAGTTAATAGGAGTAGGCATAATTTCATACCTACCGAAGAAGAAAATTATGTACAATAATCATAGCCCCCTCTCCAGTAAACTGGATTTTTTATGAATGAACTAAGGATGTACCATTCACTTATTTTCATCAATTGACTGCTTACAAATATGCAACTCTTTAAAGGCATAAATTTAAAATCTAAAAACATAGCATTTATGATACTCAAAAACCTATTGAGCAGGAAGTTATTGTCAATGTGTTTACTTTTATCACTACTTAATTAAATTTCTTCACATTTTAGAGGCTTTCACCTTAATAATAATTGTTAAGAATTCTGTTGTTTAACGACAACTTATTTATGGGTAAGAAATCATTAGGCTGGCTATTAATTTCAGACTAATTTGAGTGAAATTGAGAATTATTAAGCTACATTTTTTCTTACAAAGCCAAGCTTCAAATTTATTACAGCCGGTAATTAGGTTACATGGGCAAACGATCCTTCCTCAGTTTACTGCAGTGCACCAATAAATCATAGACTAAATCTGCGCCATTTTCTCGTGCCTAGCCGTGTATCAAGGCACCTGCCCAGTCACTTTTTCATGTTCCAATAATAAAGGATAAAGAGACAGTTTTGGCAACAAAGTGACAGAAAAGGACATGAACCATAAATAATTCATTTAGCATTTATGGTCAATTAAATCGGGGTCTGAGTTATATATAATTTACGGCAAGGAATTCGACTTCAAGCTATTTTGCCACCGATTAAAGGTCTCATCGCTTCCTCGTCGGAATCTTTTCGTCTCATGGATCTCCAAATGTGTAACTTTCTCCGACATTAATGCATCACTACTCGCACCACTGCTCTTCTCTTATGAACCGATATCACTGTCTGTTTTGCCAAAGCTATCGAATGTGTCACTAGAACTAGTGAATTTTACAACTCTTTGGAATAAATTTAAGCGCCTAGTGACAAATCCAACAACTTGTCAGGTATAATTTTATTGAGCTCAAGGTAAAAGTAATTATTTATTAGTTAACATATATTTAGTGCATTACATCCAGCGAAAAATCTAGTGACATATTGTATTGCATCCAGCAAAATTGGTGACATTTTACCTAAACTTAGCGACTGAATCCGGTTATGAGTTGGGAACACGTACCGCTATACTAGAGGTGAAATTGACGCCCCTACATCAGTAAAGTTTTATGCTAGTATCTTTGGATGTTTTTAGAAAATAATATTATCTACGTAGGTATATATAACGAAAGATTATGTGTGAAACAAGCGTATTTTGATTCAATTTTTGATGTTAATGATAATGTGGTTTGAATATTTTAACTCCCAAATCAATATTTTAATAAAATTAAATGAAGCAACAGTTAAGAAGGCGAAAACAATTTGAAATTCTGGCATGAATCCAAAATATTTTTAAACTTCTTTATGAGGCAATGGGTCGAAAAAACACATATATTTCACTCCTCAGTTTTGTAACTATACATTGAGTATAGTATAAAACATTGTTCAAACTGCGAGTATTAACTTTAACCCCCATTGGCGAAAAGATAGGACGAAGTTGAAATGAACCGAAAATTTATTTTAACCGTTAGGACTAGGAAACAATAGAAATTTTCAAATGACTTCCACATTCTTATCCACCTTTGGGGAAAGTGACTTCAATTTAAATGGTATAAAGGTAGATATTTGCAAATACAATTTAAATGGAATAAATATTTTCGGTGTATGCTTCAAATTATAAAATGCAAGTTTTATTAATATTCTGAAATATTGTGGTTAAACTATGGGGAAAAACGTTCCGATTCTTACTAAATTATATTTCATTACCTCTTTAAGTAGTTATTAAGTAATTATAAATTTAAAAAATACGTGAGATTCGAGTGAATATGGTTGGCGTAGCTAGAAGTTCCGTATTCCACGCATCTAAATAAATCTGCTGGTATTCCACGGCTAAAACTGTCTCTGAATTTAAGAAATAGAAATAAGTCACTTCGAAGCAAATTGCTCCGAGAGTAAAGAGTTTTTCACCCAAGCACCCATATGTAGGTCAAGTATTGCAACTGAGATTTTTTAAATTAAGCCTAGCGTTAATATATCACGTTCCACGAGACTTAAGTAGCTCCCTGACGGTCCAACCGAACCAAAATCACACCGCATAAATCTTCTTCTCTCTCAAGCTTTGGAATCTCAAATCCTCGATGTCCTCCTCCCCTGAATTTTAATAGCAGTATTTCCTTCCTCCAAGCTTATGCCACGTTCCAAGGGAACATTAATCAGAAATAAACTTTGAGGAATACTAATACGGACATAAATGCACCCCACTAACTCATAAAAATAGTCTCAATCGGCTAACTAGATGGATAAACAAATACAAATGAAGCTTGCCGCCAAAATACACGATTAAAATTTTGAATACTCTAATCTATTATTTTTAAATCAAGAATTGAATTGAATTGAATACTCTAACCTTATTTTTAAATCAAGAATTCACAAAACATTTTGAATACATCAATGCTCTATTTCGGTTGGTAATTTTTTAAAAAATTTACCAACAATTTTTAGTAAAAGTGCAACAATACAATTTAAGCTACCGTACAGTTCAAAAAATCTTTTTATAATAATTATTTGACGATAAGGTAACATTCTACAAAGGCAAGTCCCAATACAATACAGAGGAAAAGAGAGTGATGTAAAATGCTCATTAACCGCGAAAATCTATCAATAAATTTTATGTAAATGTGGAAGTTTCCTTTATAATACTCTAAAAATTAGCATCGTCTGTACTAACTCCCATTAAAAACATTAATTAATATTTGTATAATCTTCAGACCCAAATCGGGTTTTAAAATCGCAACGGGCATTGGTAAACCCCCCTTAAATGCCAAGCCCGCTATGAATCTATCCCTCTAATTTCTAAGCAAAAATTTTAATTGTTTTGAAAATAACCAAGTACAGCAATCCTTTAATTTTAAATACAACTATCTCCGAAAATGAATTTCGCCAATTTTTTATGGCCAGCATTTTTTCCTAATTTCGTTTTTTATGACTAGGGGACGGGAAACTAGCGCTTTTTACAACTAGCGATGAGAACGATAGGGGAAGAGAGGATGATGTAGCCGAATAACAGAGTGCTGGGGTTCGTTTTATGTTTTAAGAGTATTACACGGGATTAACCCATTCCTTCTCAGTTGGAAAAGGCAAAATATTTTCCATTCCCGTTTTTTGTTGCGCTGATATTTAAGCACAAAGTGAATTAGAGCACAATGGTCCTTTGAACTAATATTAGAATACCGTCGCCGGGACGACTCTAAATATTTATTATTTGCCTCTTGTATTGGACCGTATCACGTAAGGCAACGAGAAAAAGTAAGGAAGAAAGACACTGGCATCGGCCCCTTTACTCCTCATTCCTGCAGCCTCCCCTGCCCTAGTGGATATGCTGATAGAGATGGAGGCAAATAAAGGCATAGAATAGGAAGAACGAAGTGGGGAACAAAGAACTGAAGAGAGAGAATACGAGACGAGGAAGATGGGAGAGAAGTACGCAGAGTAGGACGACCACGGGGAACTGAGAGAGTCTGACGAAGGTCCAGAGAAACGTAAAGAGGAGAGATACGGTTATCATGGCGCACGCTATCGTCCCCTGGTGGTTATTGCTTAGTCTTCTCTGATTCCATTCATTTCACACGCTATTCCTTACGGGCACCGAGTACCACCCTATTCTGCAATTATGGAGAGGCTACTGAGTGTGATCGACAGCAGGCAGTGAGGACGGCATCTTATTTATCCCCTGGTTGGCATTTATATTTCTCCCTTACCATTATTTTAAGCTAGTACACATTTTATGATTGCTTACAAGAAAATGACAGGGTAACTTAGGACTTCACAGCTAGTAACAGGGACTGTCAGATGGAACGTGAACCCGGCAGATGTAAGATGCTTTGGGAGTAATGATGATTCTCATAATGAATTCAAGACCTGGTCAGGTAGTCATCCCCCATAATTGGCCATTAGGTCCTTAAATCTTAGATTGGATGCCTTCAGCCCTCCATTCTTCCTAATTTCATACTAGTTCCCTTACTCAGTGGTGGTTTAACTTATGTACTTTCATCTTTCTTTGGTCCATGTATTAACCCTAAGTCTTCCTATTGGGATTTTCCCTCTATTTTTCCTTCAATTGTATTCTTCACAAACCCACAGGGTGTGCCCAATCCATTTGATTCTTCTTATCTATATAGTATTCCATATGGTTCTTTCCAATTCTACTCTTCTTTACACTTCTTCATTTATTATTTATCCGTTCATTTGATCTTCTGAATCCTACTCCAATACCAGATTTCGAAAGCTTCTAATATTTTCTGGTCTGGTTTTCCATTGGTCCATGTTAGCTATCCATTAGGATTTCATGCTCCACACGAATGTTTTGACAAACTGTTTCGTCGTGCGTAGTCCTATATTTAACCAGGATGTAGTCCTCGGGAAAATTATCGTTTGCAGTTATTTAAGTCACCCAGTTCAGAAAAAAAGAATATAATACAAATGTTTTTCAAGAAGGCGGCCATGCTTAAGTCTCTTTGCGGCATATATTTTTGCATAGTCCCACCAGAAAATTCCGACGATCCCGAATATGTAGCGCGTATGTGTATTAGATTAGGTACATGAAAATTAACGGATGAAATTGTTTGGGTTTTAAAAGAAAACTAGGTAGGCACCTTACGGTTAATAGTGCTACGTTTCATTTCTCTGCATTCTAAACAACTCTGTAAGTTAATGTCTAGGCTTATACACACAGAGCATGTATCACAAGACGATTTTCATTGTACTTTCAAAATAATTGATGTTATGTAAACCAATGATGCTTGTAACATATATTGATGCCTACCCTATTTTTTCCTAGAATTGAACATTTACATCGTGCCGGTGAAAGTGAGCCAGTGAAATGTTTAGGTAAGTCTGCAAATTATCCACACGCCGCAGAACCGACCGACTCGAAAATTACTTTCGCCATGAGGCATACATTTTGAGAGAATTATTCAGTCGGTAAAGCATATCAACCTAACCCCTGCATCCTAAATTTCCAGGCACTATTCATTTCCTCTTTGTTTCCTTGAATTTAAAAGCACATCACCTCCGAATCACTTAATTCCATTACGCATTCCACTTCAATCTTAGACTCACACAAACCATGAGCCTTACGCAAGCGATTTTAAACTCATCCATGTTTACCAACATTAGAAAAAAGAAGAAATCCGGCAGTCATGTGCATGAGTGGATTAAAATGCATTAATGAACGTATTTAGATCCCATTTACTTAATATGCTAAAATGTCATTATTTTTCCTTAAAATGATGAGTTAATTTTCTGAAGAAAGCATTTTTCAATTAATTTCCTATTCACTAACGGTGGTTAATTGCATCCATTTGTCATCAATGCATTAAAAATATAGATATATACCAATAATCCTGCGATGATTACCGACGAATACATACATTATTTGGAACACAGTATCCATTCCGGTGAACACAGGTCCTGGAAAAATTAAAGTCTGGGCTTATTGTCTCCCCACTAATCTGTTTCGGAAGGTAATAATGAGGCGAAAAAGGGGCACTGAGGCAAAAAGAACGCGAAATAAGGAGCGTAGAAGAAAGAACAAATAATCAGGAGAGGAGTTAGAGGAGGAGGGAAGGGAGAGAGACAAGAGGAAGTCAAGAGTGTGTTATTCGTGCGAGTGTAGAAGAGGTGAGACGATGCTGGGAATATTCGACTGTGATATGCAATATGCTGGAGACGTCATAAAAGAGATCGGTCGCCCATATCACGTTACACTTTATTACATTGCAATGCGGTGCGAGTGATGTGTGTTGACGTCGTCAAAGCTAATCGAAAAGAAATGCATACGATGGAAAGCGATCTGCGATGAATTATGATGTTATTCCATATGTACTATGCAGCGTGGAAAATACAATGTAATGGTAAGCATCTAATGCTTACGAAAACGGGGCGGATTAAAGAGGTGCGAAAGGTTAAAGGAAAACGGGTCAGTAATATCAAACGAACCCGAGAGAATTTGGATTCATCTCACAAGTTCTACGAAGGGAAAATTTGGTTTTCTATAGCCTGCACTTTCACTTCCACACCCTCTCTAATCCAAACTAAAGACCCAAATTTAGTACGCCCGGAATTTTCTATCATATGCGTGTTTGGGATACACATAATTTGGTTTATGGTTTATTTTAGCAGGAATACATGCCTACTTTTCAGTAGGCCTCCTATATGGCTCCGATTTTTCTTAAATATAAGTAGGGAAATTTGAAAGGCCGACCCCCCTCCCACTACTTTATCGACGCCACCGAGAGTGCAGAAAACTATAAACTAGGAATGTATAACTGGACATATGATCCTGGAATGCAGGTGCCAAAGATTTCTGCTTTCATTTCCACTTTGAGGAATATCATAACAAACCTCTACTTAGCTGAAATTGGGTCTGTTCAATCCACTCACGAATACAAAGAGCGAGGATAGGTTCATTATCTTAAAGATTGGCAAGGTCAAAAGGCCCCGGTAATTCATCTATAGATTTAACAACCAAACAGGCCTTGTCCTCAAGAATAATAGTGCTCTGGAACACACACATAAAATCAGTCCAATTGCAAAATTGATGCGTGCATTCCTTTTGTAGAGCGATGGATTGAAACACTCATATCGACTGCCGCAAAGTAATTGCTTTGAAGCAATTACCACAATGCAGTTTCTATTGGAGTGTCTATGTCAAGAAGCATTATTTATTCCTTGAAGTGGATTGAGTTTTTTGAGTGTTTTCAACTATATCTTAATAGTTTATTCAAACTTCAAATAATTAATAGTTTATTAAAATTTCACGATCTTGGAATAGCAACCAGCATTTGATAATTCGAAGGAAACTAGTGATTTTATTTAAAAATGTTGAAAAATCAACAAAATTAAATAAATACTGTCTATCATATACATTTCAAAGCTTTCTCTCAAGTGTTGTAATTTTTATCACTTTTAAATGTCTTTCAAAAATTGTATGTATAATACAAAATTACATAGCTGTGCAAGCATATTTCACCAAATCCATTTGCAAAAGCAGAAACGATAAAAAAATCCATTAAAATAAGATTTTTTGGCTCTTATGCGAAGTTTTCGCGTTACATAGGTTAAAAAATACCGCCAAAACTAAGAAATGAAATATAGGAGCTAACATTTTCAATGGATTTATGATGAAAGATGAAATTTACTTTACAGTTACATATATCGATCTTTATTGGCAATCTCAATCCTTGTTATTTCATCATTCAGAACATTTAATTCGAATGACAAGCGATAATTATGCCAATATTGGTAGAGAAAATCGGTGAATAAAATGGGTGGAGAAAATGAGGAAACATGTCACCAGCTGTTTCTAATTCATAGCATGATTAAACCTGTCTGGTGACTTCACAATTAAATCTCTTAACCCCCTGCTAACATTTTATTATAAAAAATATCTAGATTAGCTGATAAAGTATTAAAAATTCTATCACCGTGATAATTCAGTTTCATTGAGTAATCTGAACGCTTTTTAGATCTCACACTGACAAATGCCAGCGAATGGAAACAAATAATATGAAAATCGTGATTCTGATAGTCAAGTTAGAAGTTAATTTTTATAGAGAAACATAATTTTCCATTATTTAATAATAGGAGCTTGTAACGACACCGTTGGTACCCGACACTTAGACGACAAAAGGTTGGCAGTACACTCGGCGAAATAATGGGGACCAACAATACGAAATGAAAACTTGAGGTAGCTAGTAGTAGTGGTGAGAAGTGGGGTTGTTGTAGGCTGGCGGAAGAAGAGAGAGGACGTATTTCGGGGAGAACACTAGCTTGGTGAGAATGTATAATTTTGAAAAGTGGACGTGATAAAAGACGACTGAGAGTGCCCATACAGGTGGAGATGACGCAACCGATGGCAGGGAGAGACCGATCGCCGCAGGAGACAACCACCAGATGCGATAATCACCACTACACATAGTTTCCTGTTGTGCAAAACGGGGGGAAGCCCCCGGACTACTGAAAATTGCAAGGTTTATTTTATGTATTTATGTACCGTAAGCATTTGATACATCATGGGTATCTATTTGAATTTGGCCCCACCAATCAATTAATTCACTAAATAATTATAAAAGGAAATAAAGTGATATACATATCTTAAATTTGCTACCTAAATTACTTAACGTAACTAAACCTATTGCATGTTGCACTTGCACTTTGGTGAATTTATTTGTGCATGAGTGAAATTTATCTCTCATCTCTGTCTCCAGCATAGTGAATTTAAGCAGGACCACCGTCCATTATCAACCACCGTCTATTACCACGAACCAAATAATAAAATATATATAAAAATTATTCAAATAGGATTAGTACTTTACAATAAGCTTTATTAATACTGAGCGAAGCACAACGTTTATGCAATAATGACCTCCCATGAGTAATAAGTTTGATTGATGAAATGATATGATAAATATGATTTATTTGAGATAGCAAATACGGGTTAGTTATTAGAACTGCGGAAACAGACTAATAAAAATCCGTGAACTGAAAAGAATGAAAAGCAGCGAGAAACGGAATGTAATGCATAAAACGTGGTGAAATTGCCAGCAACTGCAATATAGGGAACTGCCATGTCCAGCTGCCCGGCGTCGTGCGGCTGCGTGACATGCTAGCATTAAGTACAGCACATTTATAAATCAGAAGGTGTTGATGAGTGTATCCGCAGTCCGTTCTTGTCAAGCCAGGACTATATCAGAAAGAATGCTTCTTCATCCGGTATATCCAAACCCAATGATGAAATGTGGCCGAGTGGCTCTCCTATTGGAAGGAAATGTCAAGCGGAGTAGAGTTATACAGGGCGACAATTCTATATCAAGGTAATTCCTCACCCAAAATATGAAAGCATTATCCAGTTGAATGATAATGCATGTTTCTTATCAATGATTCTGCATGCGTCATTTGTGCATGTAAACATTTCTTTGGTTTATATTCCCTGCCACCCTCACTGTAAAAAGACTGATTTCAAGGCATACACTTGGCACCAAAATATTTAGTTATTTGGCATATTTATTGTTACTCTTTTTGAATAGTGTCTATCACTGCCCTTTGGAATCAACCAAAGCGCAGAAATCATGCCTAATAGTTGTATTACCTCGTGTGCCTGAAGTCTACTTGCCCAATAGTAAAACTTAGCGTGCCTTTGTAAAAGTACCTCTAGTCTTAGGTACTTAGCTAATTAAATATTACTTTAACGATTTTCACATGAGTCACAGAAAAATGTTCATGAAATTTTTATACTTGAAAATTGATTAGTATTTTGAAATTATGGTAACCAATGAAATACGACATGTAAACGAATAATTGATATGAGAAAAAACGTATGGATGTAAAAATTCGACTCAAATCTGAGAGAATAATATGCTAGGTCAAAGATTAAGGACGTCTTATTTTGTGATGATAATAAAATGCAAGTATAGGCGAGTTATTTTTTTAAAAGAATTGAATTAAACTGCTCAAACTTGAATGTACACATTTATTTCATTGCAACTGTGGCATACGTTTAGCCTTTGCATCCATATTTATCCTAGTTACTTTAACGATATGTAACGATTGAACAAAGGTATTCGTGATAAAGCCAATTACGAGGACGCCATACGCATTATTTCTGTACATTGCCTTGTTTGATATAAATGAAGGCTTAATAGTAATCAAATCCTCCATCCATACCATATAATGATCGTGTTTCAAGCTCAAAATCCATTAGTCCCAACACGGTTGACTTTGAATAAATGATCACCAATAAAGTTAAATGGCATAACTCATTCCTTATTTTGGATAAAATACTAGAACCATCTAAGAGTTTCTAAAAAATTCAGTTCACGCTGTAATCACAATTATTGTTTCATAATAGGAAAGAGGAAAAACGGTAATTTTACAGGAGAATTTAATTTAATAGCCATACCCTAACAAGCATGTGGTAATGAAATGAAAAGAGAAATGTCCCTCATGACATAATTTAACTCCGGGGAAGTAACAGTGGCACGTCAGAATTTGGTTTCAAACAGCCAAAACAGGTTTGGTTTCGCGCATGGACATGAGCTACGATCCAAATCAAATGATTGTATCAGTTTTTAGAGTTGATTATCACCTATTTCACCCTCTGACGACGTATTTTTACTTAAAACGCCCAATACACTGCGATGACAGTAGTTTCACTAGAAGATGGCATCCATATTTACCCGTTATTGCGTCGTAATATTGTTCCAGAGGAAAGTTTTGTCAGGGGAAACACACCACCAGACCACAGCAGACCACCATAATTTAAAATAAATGATTATTTAATTATAATGTTTTCTGATCTTGTTTCTAGCCGAGTATTATAGATACACACAATTTTCAAACATTGGTGACATTTATAAGACAATATCGACTAATTAAAGTAATAGCTTTTTTTAGTATAATTTTGTAAAGCTCTAATATCTTTTTGGCAATAAGTTATTAAAATAATTCCTTTACTTTTTTTCGCAAAAAGTAGCTTCTTGGGATGATGAATGAGAACATTTTTAAAAATTTGGTTCACTTTTATTATAATTAGGGAATTATATAATTTGGACACCAAACACATAAGTTTTAATCATGAATCCTGGGTTTTGCAATACTATCAATAAAATTATGAAAATAACAGTTAATTGATTAAGCCCGAGTTGGTGTGTTGAAAAAAAAAATGTGGGAAAATTTACGAAATTAGGCAATTTGAAAAAAAACTGAAGTTTTGTTTTGATATATGAATAGCCTAATAGCGAAACTAACCATAAGTGTCGGCCGATTAGTCGGAAGATTCGGGGACCGACGTAAAGTAACCATGCAATTTGTTTATTGGGAATCACATCAGTGACATTTTAAAAGATACGGAATCTGGTTACCACATTGGTGTCATGGGGTCATTCAACCATCAACAAAAAATATTCTATATGAAACAGCGCTTGTTTGTTACTTTTTTCAAGCTAAATAACCATCGTACCACCGTACATCATTCGCTATATATGCGGCTTTTCAGCACTAGGACCGACTCTAATCGTTGACGTGAACGAAAAAAAAACACATTCCCCAAGATTATGAGATTCATAGCATTGCCGCAAGTGAAAATTTGCTGGGATCTACACTGCGATCAATTTTTATTTGGTTATTGATGCAGAAACAGTCTTTGGACGATAGGAGAAACACAAAAAACCTCAGAGAGTAAAATACAAGCGTGAGCAACAACATTTTCATAAATTTCTATGCAAATCCTAAAGGAATAAGGATTAATGTTTCACACACCAGAGAATCAGATGTGAGAATCAGATCAGATTATAAGATGTGGGTGAGAGAAAAACGAGTAAAAGTCTCTGGGAAATCCTTGAGAACAGTGTGATATTAAAGCCATTCCATGAGAACTCTCCATTCCGTATGTAGGTATTATCGGAGCGAAATACTATAAATAAAGAAAGTGGTATCTTTTTCAACCCTTTTCTCGCCAGAGTGAAATAAATTACGAACGAGAAGGGCGGAAAGAACAGACTAAGAAATTGAACACGAACATTTTATGAGAATGATGAAGGATGAGAAAATTCTTTCTCCCGGAACACAAAAAATACAGTTGAATCGCCTATTATTTCTTTATTAAATGGCTGAGGAAGGAGGGGTCAATCGCCTTACAACACATAATAAGCACGGAGAGGTGAGAATGAAACGGAGAGTGGGAGAAATAAAGGTATAGGAGGGAAATGGTAACGAGGAAAAGGGAACTAGATGAAGACAGAGCAATGGAATGGACGGGTTGGTGCAATGAGGATATGATAGGGTGTACAATGGAAAATCATCCAAGGGTTTTTTGTGTAAGTGAGTCTGTTCAAACTCCGAAAGAGAGTTTAGCTTATTTTTGAGAATATATATAGTGCATGAATTCACAATGTCTACGTTTGTAGCATAGAAATCCATTGCAGATTTTCTCGCTCAAGTCAAAAGCCAGAGAGACTTCAAACAGACTCCGACATAGGAATACGTTTAATTAAGGTAATTAATCCATCTGAATTCTACATGTATAGTGGATTCAATTCTACATGTGGATTCTTATCCATGTGTGCTCATAAAGCTGAAAACGCCTCATTCCAACTCAACCTCTCACTTCCTCCTACTCCACCTCTCTGAAGTGCCGTGAGACCGCCGAGGCTGTCTGTCAACAAGGAGGCTGTCAAGTCAACACTTTAAGAGGGAAATAAATATCTGGTGGGAAGTGCGACAATGTCTCGTTAGAAAGGCGGAAATTCAACTCAACATAGTTATACTACATGCACTATTTTTCTCCTCGTTATCAAGATCATGGCAAAGAGTCCTACAATATTTTAAGCGTCAGATTTCCCACCACTACAGTAAATCACTTTTATATATTTGGGTGAACTTATAGGTAAGCTCCCAACGCAACAACTCGAAAATGCATAGTGGGTAATAAAATGTTAAACAAAATTATTTCTGTAAAGCTGTCGCATAACATAAAAAATCTTTCTTATTGAAGTAAAATGTATGAAATATCTTTAAAAATATCTATTTCTAGAATTATTTTCGTAAATACCTTTTTGCAAATTAACAAAATTACTGATTAGGCATTACAGTTCATTCTTTTCCTGAGATTTAATTCACAGTAATCGCCTTCACAGGCTGGGAAATGTGTCCAGGACAATGAAAATTAAACATAGTTCCTCAAACGTAACATCAAACTTCTTTCTCATTAGCAATAAATTACTTTGTTTTGGGATGAGTCGAAAAGACGCCTAATCAGTGTTCTAAGTGCTGGCTAAACAAACTAATTTCGGGCGTTCTGCAGGCAGAGAATGGGAAAAAAGGTAGCCGGAGAGTTACACGATGGCCAGAAATACTAGGGATACGTAGGGAAGAAAGGAGAGATTGGAAAAAAGAATAAAAATGGAGAATCGCAAGGGTGTGGAGGAAGCAGTTACCGAAAAGATGGATCAAAAATTAAAATTATACTTTACTGCTATTGGCTTCGTATAAGTTTTGAAAGCTAATATTCATAATTAAAATAAAATACTTATTACTTAAGACTGCAGAAAATGTTAGATTTGTACTTCAATTATCATATGAATACCAAAGGTATACTGTTTAATAGGTCATTGAATAATTTATCCCGACAGGCAGACCCCCACTCCCACTCCATCTGATAGCTAAAAGACCAGGCTGATTGGCGCTTTTAGGATGATATTATCCCCTTGTGGGTAAACAGACCAAAAATGTTATACTCATTTTAGGTCATTCGAAACGTTTATTAATTATATTTTATAAATATCACTTCTTTCCGAAGACGCACGCTCGGAGGGCTCTATCCATCCTGCTAATTTTGTGCAGAAAAAGAAGAAATACCAATGAAGTACTTCTTTCACTAGGTAAGCACTCACACTTGATAAGCTTATCAAGTGTGTTAACGTACTTTGAATGCCGCAGCAAAAAAAGAAAAGGACTCCTCGGGGGGTCTAAATTTCCGCACTCACTACCCACGGAGCATACCGAACGTGATACGGTAGCTCTTCCCAATGCTGAAAAAACCATGCATCGATCAACATTGTCGGCACTTCACATTGTGGGACACATAACACTGCAGGCTTAATAATGAGCGTCTACCGAGTTTGGATGTGGGATGCAAAAAAATATTCCCTCCAGGGCCTGCATTAGCTTACAATAAACGGCGCTCATGTCGGACAACGGGTTGTGCCGTTCAAACACCCACGTGAATGACGGCACCCAGTGTTTGGCAAGATACCATGACGTGTAACCTGGGATCGATACAACCTCAGAGAACCTGCTTGTAGCGGAATAAAACCAGGGTCGTTGGAGCGGAATTTGAATTGCCTCGGGGCATCAAATCACGTGAACGACATATGAGAGGTGACATGATGAAACCTACGGACCATGAGAGATAAAAACGTTTCACGTGGGAATACCTGATGCAATTTCTATTCAGTCACCAATTAACAGTTAAAATTCTTCTACAATAAAACATTACTATTTATTAATATGTGATATTAACCAACTGGTCTCATTTTGATTTAAAGCAACAAATTAAGGCTATTCCGGCGAAATAGATTCATGATATATCATCTATAGATATTTTTTTTCGATTAATATAACCAAACACATTTCTCACTTTCAGGGAAGTATATTTTACTATGACAAAAACCCTCAAGGTTCATGATGAATAGATCTTTCATTTACCTTGCCACAATACTTCGATGAATTACAAGTCTCTTTTGTCAATGCGTAACAAAAGGAGAGACGCTTGTATTTCCTTTCTTTGTTCGTGTGCGTAAATTAACATTCAATCGCGCATGCCACCACATTCCCACCGGCACGTCATGGGGGGCACTAAAAAAACGAAAAAGATAGCAGATAATGAGAGTCCCACATTTTGGTGCATCCTCCCTAGCTTCCAGTTCGTAATGGATCATGGGATGAATGCTTGACGACGTGTCACAGGCCAGGGCCACATTGAACGGTAGGCTGGTAACACGCCAGTGACTACAAATATATTTCCAGCCCCCTGAGTGGTGCATTTGCTCCTCTTTAAAGATAAACGAAGGCCTTCACACGCGGCGTCTTCGCCACCGTGTCCCGCACTTCTCACTCACCTTTCTCCCTCCGGGGCACGATGGAGCGCCTTCCCTCAGTTAGACAGAGCCGAGATATTACCCCTTGAGAGAGATTTCGTTTCCTTGACCTCACATCCTCTGGCGGTGCCCGCACGTCCAATTGCGCCAACGAGTATCCACCCTGAGAGTGAACTACCTGCACTGACATTGAGAGAGGGCTGGGAGGAATGTGCTGGAGGATCGCGGTGCTCATTAAAGGAGAATGCACGTGTGTGGGAGACAGCGCAAGAGATGAGAGAGCTGTGAGGAAGAGCATACGAGCCAAAGAGGAAAGATAAAAATCATCCCGACTACAGAAGCAGAGTACGGACGTCACGAAAGTTAAGAATAATGCACGGAATTGCAATAGGAAAACCGGAAAATTGTCACGATCCTTAGAAAATATTTAGAAAAATCAAATTAGGAATAATTATATCTGTAGACAGATAAGAATTGATGGAAATTTGCCCAAATGTTGGATTTAAGGAAAGGCTAGCAGCGCGCTCCGGGGCAACGACCACCCGGTCGAGAAAAAACGTGAAGAATAGAGTTGATGTGCTGACTACGAGTACTGGAATCCTACACTGAGAGCTCGAGTTCGAATGTTGGCAGTGAAGACATGCAAGTGAAATCCCGATCTCTACTTGGGTGTTATGTGTGATCACTTCAAGTGCAATGCTCCATTCGTCAGTATCTAATCTCCCACCAATTTTTAGGTGGGTGGTAAACCTCAGCTGTCACTAGTCCCTTTTCACTATTGCAAGAGAAAACATGTGGACCAATGGTCGGTGGTGCTAGGTTAAGAATATACCTAATGTCGCTATTTTCCTTAAGCATCGTGGCCTTTTTCATAAATGCAGCGTACTCCCACGTTGTTGACTTCCCATTTATAACTTAAGAAGTGTTCATATATGATTTAGTGATTGAATAACAGCATACGGTTACGTCATTGAAACGGCTTTAGCTCTATTTTACCATACTTTGATCAGAAAACATTAGATTCCAGAGAAAAATGAATTTTTCTTCCTTTTTGGGATAAGTTCAGCCCTCCTTGTGCTTTTCTCTGCCTATGTGGGTGATGATTTACTTAGTGAATTACCCCAGTTACTAGTTAATTCTTGAAGCAGTCTCCTGTGGTAACAAAAATGCCGCGGGATCGACAGGACCTAACCTCTTTCTAAAATTCTTTTCCGATTGCCTACAGCCTAATTCCAACCATAAAATGACCCCTGTCCATTCCCTTCATTTTTATTAATTTAAATCAATGCCTTTCCCACATACAGACGCACTCTCGGGAAGTTTCTCAATATCTCTGCAAAATACCCCTCCACCGCTCAACTGGCCCTGATGGTCTCAACCCTAAATTCATTCGCATCTGTGCTTCATCCCTCTGACAACCTTTAACCCTCTTATTCAATCGCTGTTTTTCCCTAGGAACCTTCCCTCCTCCATGGAAGTGCACCAACTTTACTCCGATACATAAAACAGGTCCCAAGAATGATGTTTCAAACTATCGCCCCATCTCATTGCTTCCGATCCTTTCTTCCATTTGTGAACGTATTATTCTGAGCCGGATTTACTATCTCACCTCTCCTTTTTTTATCTTCTCAGCAGCATGGTTTCCTCCCAGGAAGATCATGCTTAACCAATCTTGCTGTCTTTCAACACCATGCCGTCAGTGCAATAGATAAGTCAACTCAACTTGATGCCATTTACCTTGACTTCTCCAAGGCTTTTGACACACTCCATCATCAACTCCTCCTTCATAAACTCAGCCAACAGTTTGACATACATGGTATGTTCCTCAGCCTTCTTTCTAGCTTCATCTCGAACAGAACTCAGCGTGTAATACTCGCAGGTGCTTCTTCCTCTTGGTCTCTTGTGACGTCTTGAGTCCCCCAGGGCAGTGTCCTTGGGCCATATCTTTTCAATTTATTCATAAATGATCTTCCTTCTCAACTCCTTTCCTCCCAAGTCGATACTCTTCTCTATGCTGATGATTGTAAGATTTACAAGCAAATTAATAACACTTATGGCTGTATTAATCTTCAACTTGCCTTAAATCAAACCTCCCTGTGGTGTGATACCTGAAAACTTAACCTAAACACTAAAAATACAGCATCATGACTCTCGCTCTGAAAACAAAACCCCTGACATTCAATTACAATATTAATTCAACTCCCTTAAACAGAGTGACAGCTATGAAAGACCAGCTCTGAACACATTCAGACTTTAAAAAGCAAAGCAATGTCCCTATTAGGCCTTCTTCACCGCTTCACAGACATTAGAGATCCCAGGGCACTCCATTCCTACTTCTCAACCATTGTCCTTCCCGTAGTATCGTATTGATCCCCAATATGGTCCATATCAGCCCCGACTAATCTAAAATCCCTTGGATGCATCCCCCATTTCTTTGCCAAAATAGTCAAACACAGAGGCCCATATTTCCGCAATATGTCCTCAAATGCTATTCTGTCTTCTCCTTCCATTTCTAATCTCCAAAACCACATACTTTAAACTGAATTAAAACTCATCCACAATACCCTTAACTCGACCATTGACTGCCCTGAACTACTTTCTCTCTTAAACTTTAGGATACCAACTCGATCCACCTGCACGCATTCACTACTCCATCTCCCTATTCCTAGGATATCACTCACCCAGTGCTAACCTTTATTTCGCCTCTCCTTCCTTCTTAATTCACTCCCTCACACTGTAGATCCTTTTTATTTATCATGTAACCAATTTACCACCCAAGCTATGTCCCACATGTCAACAAATTAAATATTTCCCCTTTCCATGCTGGGCTCTGCGTTGTTGATTTTTATGTTGTTATTGTATTTTTGTCCTCTGTCATGTTAATCGTTAAATTTTTCACTGTAAATTGGCTTGACTACTATATGTGAAAAATGTTTTAAATAAATAAATAAATAAAATGACTTGCAAACCATAAATGCTCCAGAAATTCACAATCAATTCATGCTTGGATAACATTTTGGCTATAAAATATTCTCGGAAATTCTGTTTAACGTTGAGTAGTATTTTACACAATCAGAAATATAAAATTATTCTTCGGATTTTTCACGCCATTTTCACCATTTTTCTGCTCATTAAACGTAGCATTCAGCCTAGTGGTAGATGCAGATGTTCTATTAAATATGCTTACTGATTGATTACCATCAGCTCATGGTATTCCCATTAATGATCAAATTAGTTGTAAACAGAGTAAATTATAAAAGTACAAGATTTCATAATTATCAAAGCTTTAAGTTAATACTAGTGTATGAGTGTTGCAGTTAGCTTCAACGCAGTTTTTCAGTGAGTAATCTAATCAATATTTTGGTAATATTAAACGAATTAACGTATCATAAAATTCTCATTTTCCAATATGGAGAAACTGAAGCGGCAATAGATATTCCAACGACTTAAATGAAAAGCTATGCTTGAGAAATTAACCATAAAGCCATGACAAAAATATTGCCGGAAAGTATAATTCGCCGCTTCCTTGGATAATTTCGATAACAGAGGGTAAGCATGAACTTCACAATTTTCCAATCACGGGTCGAAATGAAACATATAATTGACAGATAAGTGAAAATAAGAAGTAATTCTGTTTAGACGTTGATTTTTCGTCACTTATGATTCGAAAGGCCTCAAGTGTAACCCGAATCTATCATAAACGGCTGAATCGGCATCGATGTAGAAAAGTGCGGATGATGGGATGAAATAATGGCAACGTCCTCATTTAAAAACTTTTATCGCCCTCGGAAAATTTTCCTTTATACCCTACTTTACGTTTTGTCTCACCCAACCATAAAAAGGGAGAATAGAAATTTCACACCTGCCGCCGGAGCGTTTGAAGAGATGGAATAGAGATGACATGGCCGAGACGGAAGAGGAAGGAAAAGAAGAGGAGTTGATCGGGAGGGGTAGTGACGCAGGATTGACTCCAGAGGAGGGAAGAACGTACTCATAGGGAGAAGTGAGCTGAGATTGCCTTCGTTTCATGCAGAGATGGGAGAAAGAGGGAGACAGGGAACAGTGGGAGAAGAAAATAAATGAACACGAAAAAACGAGCCAACGTGGGCCCTGGATATGGAAGAATACAACCTAACACAACTTCCCGATTCTTAGTTTTCTTTCTGCATTTTCTCCTGCAATGTGACGCATATTTTGTCGTATAAATTGAATCAGTACCCTATTTACGGATTAACTGAAATAGCTCTTTATATTTACTGCAAAAGTTTGTAGGCTTCTCCTGAATCTCTAAATTATAATTCACTTGACTATTAAATTTAATACTAAATCTATTAAATCAGCGTTAAGTATTCTTGGTAAAATATTGCAGACCAAATAAAAATGTCTTTTAAAAATGTAACAATTTAAAGACAAAATAAGGCGACCGAGTAAATTTTGCGACTAAAGGCTGTGCATAGGGGGCAAGTATGATGATGTGCGGAAACGTTCGACAATGCTTATATCTGTATGAAATTAATTCGTCAAAGATAATGGGAAGCATGGCAGTTACAGTTAAATAATATCAGGCATATATGTTGGTGTGGAAGATACACGGAGCGAAAATTGCACCATAACAATAACTAATCTAAAGAGGAAGGTAATACTTGAATTAAAGGAAAAAAATTAAAAATTATACAAATATCCTCCCATGTTAGAGAATGCAGAACGTATTTAGTTGGAAAGGGACGGGCAACCACTTCCATAAGCATCCTCCCTCTACAGTCTTATGGAGAGAGGGTAGGCTAGGAAAATTACGGCGGCTGGATTTGTTCACAGAAACATGGGGAGGGGTTAAGATGGATTAGGGATGCTCTTTCGAGGGGGGGGAGGACGGATGGGGAGCGAGAGAGCGCAGGAGACGGGTAGTTGGTGTTGGTGCGTCAAGGAGGAGGGGGTGGAAGCGTGAGAATAAATTGGCAAAGGTTGGCTTGCAGACGAAAGGAGATTTAGGGCGAGTGTATTTCAGGAACCTGGGCGAATTTTCGCGAAAACCCTGAAGCCGGGAGATGGGGGATTTTGGCGGAGTTTGAGGTACTTGGGGAGGGATGGAGGGACAGGGGTAAGTCGCTCGATAAGGATAGATTGAAATTCGCCGGTATCGTGCAGCTGAAAAAGAGATACACGAGGCTGTGTAACGCGGGGGGATTATTGATGAGATTGGCTCTCTTGTTTGCACAGAAAGCAGCCTTCCGCTGGCGAGAGAAACCCAACCCGACGTTCCCTCCTCCGCCCCAGACACTCCCACACCCCCTAGAAACCTCTTACTGCGCCATCTCTGCTTGTTTACGCTTCCGAAAAAGAAAGGGGCGAAAGGGGGACAGCGGGGATCTAAGGTCATGTCTGCCAGCTAGTCCCGTCTTCCCGAACTAGTCCCAATTTCTTTTGCTTCATGTTGACTGTCCTGGATAAATTCCTAAAATTTTTGGAAATGTCTGAAATCTGGAATTCACACGTGCTGCGGTGTAGCGGAATATATATTTTATCAAGCCGAGTTGCATAAATGCAACATTTTTTAACAAAACTGTTATTATTAGTTATTTACTCTTAAGATTGATTTGACCATAGGCCCCAGTGTATGTATAATAATTTTCTCTGCTAACTCTCGTTTCTCTAACACTCTCTACTCTACTAAATCTAATCCTCTGGAAAAAACTCTCCCCTTACACATTTACCAACCAGCCACGTACTCTCTGCCGTATCCCAAACCATCCCACTTTCCCCCCTTTCGTGAGCCATCCCTCATAATCCTCCACTCCTTCTAGCCTCTCCCTCCTCCACCCTAAATTACTCCCCCCCCTCACCGTGCTCTATGACGCTGTAGCCCTACCTCCCACCCTAACCCCTCTCCCTAACTATCCCTCCACCAAAACTATACCTATATAAAAGTGTGTGATCTCTAGAGTAATTTACCTGATGATGGTACCTAGCCTCGAACCCGGTCGCCAATTTAAATTTTTTTGTGGAACCTTGCCAGTGCTTTTCGTTTTGAACCATCATGAAAAATTTCCATCATGTTTCGCTTAATACCATTGAAAACCTCTCTTTTGTCCTGGTTGCTCTTCTTTTTCACATCTCCTTTATGACTGACCTGCATATTTCCCGCGCTGTTTTTCATGAGACCTTTTATTACGCTCTTTTTAAGTTCGTGGTGTATGTTAAAGTAAGTTTAACATTGCAAAAGTTATAAATAATTACTTTTGCTTCAAAAAATATATTCAAGGCAAATAAAATGCTAGCTAAAACAAATATTAAATAAAGCAATTTATTTTTTATTTCAGCTGGAAACGTGGCATATCATGGTATTGCTGGGAAAGGCGTCTTCGAAATACGTTAGTTACATTCATTTGCTGAAGCATGGCAGCTTATTTGAGGAGCCGTTACTTTAGGGGAGGTGTTCGTAAGGGAGGCAGTGAGAATTTCTCCCAATCTCACATCCATTCAACCACCTCACCTTTTCGGCCACGGAGGATGTTGCAAAGATAAAAAAATATAAAATATACCATATACAGTGTGATGTTAAAGAACCGTTATATAATTACATAATCAATACTCCAAACTTCAATGTTTTGTTATGATAAGAAAAAAGTAAAAAATATAAAAACACCTTACTTAAATTCTTGAGGAATAGGAAATTGCTTGGGGAGGAGCACGGGTGTTTCGGAAAGTAAGAGAGAGAAAGAGACAGAGAAGGCAGGTAATACCATTCTTGTTTTATCACACTCCTGTTGAATGTCCGTAGGCGCTCTATGCGAAAGAAAAATACGCTCCCCAGTCGCGTAAAGCACCGGGGCAGCAGAAAAACTTTCAATAAGATGGATTAGAAACCACACGACAGTGACAGACGATGATGGCTACCATCTCACAATGTATGCGTTTCGTACTTCATCACACTCCACGCAACGAAAGTCTTTCCAGAATCAGAATGTGTCACAATTTAATCCAATACAGGGATGATATTTTATTAAGATAAGATATTTAGCATCATTCCTGGTAATACACGAGCTCAAAATTTATCGAGCTCGAACAATCCCGAATACTTAGATACATAATATTTCGGTAAGACTATATAATATTGATTAAAATTATACACGTATTTAATGAAAAGCAAAAGTTATGATTTTTTAAATGTTAGACTTCATCTTTAGGCGCACTGAAACCTACATCGCTTGTTTTATAAATAATATGTGTTATTTCACTTCAACATGTACTACGGATGTGCGGTATACAAAAATGTACCGATATATTGGAATCCGGTATTTTTTAAATATACCGATTAGTCGAAAGGTGCATCGTTAAAAAATATACCGGTGCACCGGTATATCGGTGCTATATAATGTGACATACCAACCATATGTCCGGTATTTTCGACCGCTGCGCAATAACCCGAGCAGGGGATGATCGCGTGCGTGTGAGGAGTGTGACTGTGTGTGTGGGTAGAATACCATGCCTTGGGCATGAGATATGTGATTCATGAGTGTTATGTGTTGGTCAGTGCGGACCAATGGTTGCCCCACTCGACGGATAGGCACAGGTGAAACCCCCTCTCACCTCAAAACCCCTACCCCCAGTGCATCATTCCCCTCCACATGAGTATAAAACCGCGCAGAGAGAGAGCCTGAGAGAGAAATCCTAGCCCGGTCGACGGGGAGAGAACGATAGTGGTGACGTGCCTGATGGTCGTCATTCTGGGGGGTAACCAGAGAGTGCTGTGGGAGGACGAGACGGTTCTACGGAAAAACATGAAGCGGAGCGAGATTGCAGACAAGCAACAGACGGGACCAACGCCCAGAGGTCGGGAGAAAGACAGCCCTCGATCCCGCGGACACTTGGGTCCAACTCGTCGCATCATTGACGGCTTCTACTGCTCAAGCTCCGACCAAAACCGTAAGAAAGTCGCAGTTAGCGACCCGTCCTCGTGCTTGTTCGCCCAGACCCGAATCACTCCCCAAATTGTGTAGCCAGAATATTGGTTCTCTCGCTCTGTCCCGGTGCGCCGTATCTTTCTACAAACTGTTGACTCAGTGTCAAGAATATTATTCGGTGTGATCACGAAAGCAGCATAAAGACTTGATTTGGGCATATTGTATATTCAGCCCACATATTCTATATAAATCACGAATTGTTCCTTTTTGTTTTTTTGGAGGGGGGGTAATTGAATTATATCATAATTGTGCATTTTTCGTACACCTCATCTTCATCAGGGTAATTACTTTCGATAAGTGTGTGTATGTTATGCAAGTGGGAAATATATTTTTTTTGTGTTTCAAAGTAATCAACAATGGTTCGATCATTCCGTGCTCGGGACTATTGATGCCCTCACCTCCCCATAAAATATGTGGCGTTTCATGTTCCGTCACAATATATATATATATATAATATGTATAAAATGATGCTACTATTTTTGCTGGCAATAGCTAATTACTTGTACCTACTTACTTACTATCGTTTTCTATTCTTACTTAGTTCCCAGAATGCTAGAAAGTGAAGTGAAATTGTGTAAACTATAAAAAATAATGATGAAACGAGCAATAAATATGAAATTTACATTTTTATTAAAAGATATACCTATTTATTAGAAAATATTTCCGAGGAAATATTTTTCAATATTTTTTTTCGATTCATTGTGTTTTCCAGTCCAAGAATATGCGGAATAAATGCAAAACTGGTATATGTTAAACATGCTTTTTTCCGATAAGTAAAATTTGTTAAATATATTTTCTATTCAAAAAGCACATACTCTGACCAAATGCTAATTTCACTATTCTCAGTTAGGCTGCAGTTCTTATGCGCGATAGATTATATAAAAACACAAAAATAGGCTTAGAAGTAAGCCTAAAACAACTTCATCATCGTTTTATTACAGATTATGATGTTATTAGATGTTATCAAGGTAAAGACATATAGTGCACAGGTCTCAACAAAGTATTCATAATTAAAATATGCCATGCATTGATGCAATATTCCCAGGAGTGTGGTTATGGCTCAACAAATTCCTAGCTTGGCTGATGATGTACTGACAAGGCGAATGCGATGGATATCAAATGGCAATCATGGAAAAACCAATATTTTTTCCAATTAATCCCAAAAAACCAGCTGGTTAATATGGTCGCAAGTCAACCTGCTTCGATAATCAGATGCAACATTGTTGACCAATGAGACAGTGCGCTCAGATGGTACTGAGGATCCCAGAACAATCATGTATTTAAGGGCCACTCCGGCTAATGCAGGGAAAGCCGTTCTACTGTTCTGCCAAAACTTCAGAGTTCTTTACAAACAAAACCTCTTCAAAAACATTGCTCTTGAGTGATAACGCCTGGCAGAGATGTAATTGCAGTTCATTCGTTATTTAATGTGACGTGCTATATTCGCTCTCTTTTCCTATTACCCGAGCTTTTTCATAATGATTCGCTGAAATGGATGTAGAGGCTTCGTCATCACTTATAACTGGGTTTTCATGAAGACCCTCTGGGAGTGATGAGACTTGACGAAGGCGATAAAGGTCGGCGTTTCCTTCAATACTTATGTCAGCTATGGCGTTTAGAAACAACTGAAGGAATGGAAAAATTAATATAATATAGGTATTAATATCCTGTGAACATATTTGTCTCGAATAATGTTTAAGGAAATATGATTCTGGTAAGTGATATATATTAATAATCAAGGATAAATCCGAGTGAGATAAAGAGCCGTACACAGGACATTTCGTAAAAAGTTTCAATAAGGCTAATTCTAATTTCCTTAACAGCATAAAGATTAATTATACCGCGCCGCGTCGCGATACAGAACCGCGATACAAAAGTTTTAGTTGTGTTCATTGCTTGCGTTTACACGTGGGCAATTATAAACCCAAGCGTTGTTTTTGCAGCAATTTGTTCACTGAAAATGAGCATTTAGAGATTGAATCGAAAGGAAATCTTTTGTGAGAGAAAAGTGGTTATTTTATCTGAGCAAGAGCAACGACTAGAAAAAACAACGATTGAGTGAAACGAAAAATGTAATAGGAAAAATAATTTAAACCCGCATGTAATAAAATTTAAAGTAATTGTTACATTACCACAATACAAAAACAGTATCTTTTTCGATAGGACACGTGGTGCCAAAGGGAGAAGCTTGAAAGGATAACCATAGCAACTTACATGGCTGTAGTCTCTTCAAATATTGCATGGGTTAAGCTGTGATGTATCATAAATGTGTTCTTTAAATTCATCTAGGAAGATATCCAAATTAGGGTAAATATCTGTTTTCATTGCAAGTGTATTGCGTGCGGAATGCCGCAGATCGTCTTGATGGATGGTATAAAACGGAGGTCATCATCGTAGATATAATTAGTACACGCAGGGAAAAACCGTGCGTAACTTTTTTTCCATGACTGTGATCATTTTTTTAAATTACTAGATTTTGGAGCATTAATTTAGTTCCACCAAATTCGGATTGAATTCTGTAAAGGAAATTCTAAAGAAAGCAAAATGTAAAGAAAACATACAGTTCAATGCAAGACCGTCTCATGTCCTATTTTTAAGGCACAGCGCTTTTCAGAAGACGCAGTTGTTGGGCCGAATAGGTGAAACACTTCATTACAAGTATTCAGAACCAAGGTAAAAAGAGTTCATCATACTTTTTAAAACAATTCGTAGTAAAACGGTAAAAACCATGAAAATTAAGTTCCCATTTTCCCTTGCTATGGGGAATTTTCAACAACTCCACTCTATCTCTAATCATTTCCTTGACTCAATCACTGAGCTTATGAAACTATTCATTTTGAGCAATATATCGGGTACCGGTGTTTAAAAAATAACACCGAATATGCCGGTATATCGACTTAAAAAAATATACCGGTATATACCGACATATCGGCAAAAATATACCGGATATATCGATATATACCGCACATCCCTAATATGTACTCCTAATCCCGTAAGTCTACTCCCGACAGAACGATTATACTTTTCTTTCAGAAAAGTATAGTCTGACTACTTTATGATGGATTACACAGATTCAGAAAACTAAAATGAATTGACGATCGCTATATAGATTACGCAACGATATACAGGGAGAGTATTTCAAGAGGACAATAAGTATTTTAAAGCAGACTGTTATAGAATCCAGGTCAATTGAGTTAACTTTTGCAAATTTTACCCAATTGGTATCAATGGAAAGAAGATCTACGATTATTTTTAGGATTAAGAGTATTAACGGAGCTTCATAATAACGAATGCGAATAATATGAAGCAGAAATATAAGATTTTCAAGCTAATGATATCATACACAATATAAAAATATGGATGACCATTCTCCACAAATTGACCTGAATTCGTATAACGAGGGATTGTTTTGATTGCAAATTCGAAAGAGACTCGTAATATGATCTAACTAAAACGATGCAAATCCATAACCTGTAATATGACCACTTGAACTTAATGGCACCATCATTATTTTTGTATCCCATTTGGAACCAAAATCATCTAAATCGTTTTCATTGAGAGAGCTTTAAAGCAATAAATAGCGGTATTCAATGAATACTAGTCATTGAAATAGAATTTCACGGAGGAAAATAAACCTAATTACCACTAAGCGAAATTAATGAGATTTATATGTTGGCTCCATAACCATTATTCATGGAATTAAATATCAGTATGACATATTCTATCAAATTAAATGTCCTCGGTGTAAAATTTATGTAATTGGACCGATTTTTATAGCCAAGAATTTAGTTATTTCAGTCACATAAAGATGATCTGTCTTCATTAACTATCCAATCAGAATTTTTTAATAATAATAAACACTTGGTTGTTATTCCACACTTTATTGGAAACAAAACGACCCGGGTTTCAACATGTCATGCCATCATCAGGTACAAACAGTTGGGAGTTCCACAAAGTAACGCCGGAGACAGTGTCTTATATCCAATCAGAAGTTTCAAAATAATAGTGAACACATACATACTGAAAGTTTGGTTTCTCGAAAAACTCTATTCCATGCAAAAGAACTAATAAAATGCATTTTTATATTAACAAAATCCACATTCATAATATGCTAATTTTTTATGCCAGTGATTAACTCAGTATAAGTAAACAAACTATAATATACGGATTATTTCGAGAAACAAGAGTAACTGTAAACAAATATGTTCGGTCAAGCAAATCAGTTTTCGGGATGGATCAGGCAATAATCATTACCAGGTCCTAGAAGTATAGGTAAAAAAGTGAGGCAGATTCAAATTTTCTCTGTAGTGGTGCACTTTACATCAAATCACTATTATTACAAATTCAGTGATAAATGCCGGAAAAGAATATATTTACCTTATTTGAATTCACAAGGTCATCATGCAAGGATTTCCCATTTTTTCATGTGACTAATGAATCGGTTCCATAAAATAAAATTCTGTACATCATTCTAGTTACGAATGGGTTTCTATCAAGAGGCTATTCACACTTTGTACCCAGAAGATCTCTTAGTACGAAACCTGGCATGCCGTCCCTTCACCCACGCGTTATTCCGTAATCCAAGTCCGTATTACATTATTGATATGCGCCATAAAAAATGAAGGCACATCACTACAAGCAGGACCAAATATATTTCAGGCAAGCAAAATATGCCCATGGCAAAGTTTCAGATTTACGGATGGTCTATTTTAATTAATATTTCGAGGAAGGAAACTTCACTTGGCCGGCTTGCGGTGGTATATTAACACTGAGGCGAAACTTTGAACCAATTTGGAGTAAGTTTACACTGTCCAAGAAACTCCGTAGCTCCCACCCATATTTGCAAATGGTATGTTAAATTGCCAGTTTGTGCTACACGCGGCAAAGAGTAACTGTTTACACTCTAACAATGAACTTTGTCAAAGTCAAGTCCACGCGCTTACCTCAATGCACGCAAAAGTCTAAAGACAACGGTCACTACCGATATAAAGTTGAGGAATAGTCCAGATGAGAACTAAGGCAAGGGCATTGAACAATTTGTGCCGAAAACGATCAACGCAGATAATTATTGTTTCGCGTAATTGCAAAAGTTTTACATTACATCAGCCATTTAATGTGCGTACATGTTGAAAATCAGACAGGCTAAAAAACGAGGACATTTGGGCCGAGATTTTTGACAGAAAAAATACCAGAATTTTTACAGGCATCTTCGCGCTTCAAACAAGAAGTTAAATACCCTTAAAAGATGATTTTTAAACTAAATTCTGTAATTTTCTGAATGGTTTTACCGAGAACTATTTCTACAAGGGATTCAGTTTCACAGATAACATTTTATGCAAACCAATAAAAGCCGCATGCACGTCAGAAATCTAATACTGAACTGCTTTCAAATGGAAGTCAATGGCAGGAACATTACCTAACTTGCTTTCAGTAACAATAAGTTCCCCAAACGTCTTTGTTTTTAATAAAAATGGCGTCGATGAGTGATAATTCCTACAGTAATTTTACTTGGAAATTGAGCCAATTACACTTATAATACCACTGGGGAATGTTACACAATTTAATATAATGTAAAAGAATTAGGTCATTCTCGTTTGCAAAAGCAGCTTCAAAAGCATACTTCAAATTATTCAAAAGAGATCCAATAGCTTAACAATAAATACTTTTCACAAACAATCACACGCAATCAGCAGAAGTTTATTTTTTCGGCCGTGATTCTTTATGAGACTTGGGTATGGAGGAGGAGTACTCCATTATCTTATTCACTACACATCTGCAAAAGACACCACCGAAGGGAGATCTCGATGCCGTTCGATTCAGTAGTTAATGAGGATCACGTCATTAAGTCTAGTCACACAAGGTCCCCTCTCAATCACCAAGCCACCCCTTTCATTTTCACCGCCATTCACCCCTCCCCCTCTCTTTCTCTTGCCTTCTCTCGAATGCGCAGAAAAGCATTGCGCTCGATTAAGTCTTGGATCCATCCACGTTTTCCACAGTAATTGACTCCTCGTTGTCATCACCTGTTTGCGCGGATTCTATAGTGCCAGAGTTCGACGATGAACCACTCATTCCGCACCGATAACTCCTGTAGAATTACCACCCCTGTCTCGTCGTTCCGGCTGCGGTCAACTACACATCCTCGTCCGCTCTTCCCTCGCACACACCCTCTCCAGGTCCATCGCCTCCCAAATCCCTGCCGGCCATAGCCTCCCGCTCTGCACACCGCATTGTTTCTGCCCCCGGTTTGTTACGCATTCGTTGAATTTAATCCGATCTAGATATGTAAGCCTCCCACCTGATTCTTTCGTCATTTTACCCACTCAAACCATCCAAACAACATACCCAATCCAGCACTCCCCAAACAGATGATTCGTCAACGATTTGACCGCAAAATGTGTGCATTCGCGGATTAACACGGCATTACATGAAGCGTTTTTTTTCAGTTATTTTCCTAGCGCTCACCTCGGCGCGTTGACAGCTTGGTTCGTGCTGTATTTAATTCTGCACCGCGTCATGAAACTCTCCAATTCTGCATATAAATAGGTTATTCAATGCACCTAAAAATTCATAAATTCGTTTTCAACGCTATCCATCGGTTCCTACATTTGAATTCCCAAATACACAGAAGTCTTGATTATCCAAAGTAGTGTGAATTAGGAACATCAAATATTTGGCAAAACGAAGGGCGTATGTGATTGAATAAATTACGAAAAGAATAAAATAATTCTTTGCTTTGTTTTTTTTAGTTTTTTATCTGGATGGGATAGAAAATAAATGTTAATCAACTTTTAATTGGAGATTGAGCTGATTAAGTTGTTTTATATGACCTTAACTACCTTGGTAAAATGCAAAGCTGCACTCTACTGCCACTATACTAGGATAATTACCTCAGATAAAACGGTACCTTAGTAAATGAGGACAAGGATAATTCCATAGTAGAATTTCCTATAGCCATGTAATTGGTCTTTTAGTAACAATTTTAGGCATTTTTTCAAGCGATTATACGACAATAGTTACAATTTATAATTCCCAAATCACGTTGTAATAATGTGAATAACTCCTGTTCAATTCATGCTCCTCTGGACGTAGAGACAAACCATACCGGATCTATCCTGGAAAAAGGAAGGGCCATCGCACTATGCAATTGCAGTGCAGATTCAAAGAAGTTCCTTCTCATGGTGATACACAGGAAGAAAGACGGGGAAATCATTCCGTACGACTGTGCTCAATCGTGCGATCGTGGTCCCGCAATCTCTCGCACATGCCCACTAACGAATCTGCGTGCGAAAGCATATTACAATCCATACCTCTCCGAGATAGTAGTAGTATTTTTGTTTAACGTGCTTCGACTGCTAAGATCATTTCGCAGTTACTGTCTGCCACATGCAGACAGGGGCAACAGCACTCAGACGAATTCGAGGATCACCCCTCCAAACTCGTGCTGAGACCAACGATGCTTAACTTCGGTGACTGATCGGAAACCGGTGTTTCCATCAAGACAGACCGTTGCCCTCCTCTCAGGTATGAAAAAAACGATGCGTTTGATGCAGTGGCCACATTGTAATTAGCAAAAGATTTAAAACCCAGCAAATTGTCAAAGGACCAAAACCGCCAGGGCTAGAGCCCTCAGCCCTGCATTTGTGACGCTTCTTTAACCATTGGCACTTTTGATGTGATTCTCGTGTTGTTTTGACGCTTAATGACCCATCATACAACGCCCACCAAAGTTGCACCCTCCCCTGATATTCATACAGGGGACTTCCTGTTATTTTTTTTCATAATTCTACCTTCATCTCTCTCTATATGTGGATCGTGATTCGTGTACTTCACATTTTTGTAATAAGGGTAGCCAGAAATAGAATTATAGCAGTCATAAAATACATGTTAACCACTACCGCACATTGGTGAATAAATTTCCAAATATTCAAAGATTTCTTCCACGAGGAAGCTAATATGAGAGTAAAATATTTGTATATTTGCTACGCAAAATCAAGTGACGTCAGTAAAAATTACGCGGTCCTCAAACTTCAAATATTTTAAACACGGGTGTATTGCGGTGTTTAAAGCCAGAAAAGTCGAAAAAATCAACTCTAGAAATGGCCATCGTGTGGGACGTAAGAATTTTTGCACCTTGATCTTTATAATAAAATAATTAAATATCGATCTACACGAGTAAAACGGATTATTATATAGTTAGATTGACATTAATTTATAAAATACATTTGGGCCTTCACTATAAAAACTATCTAAAAGAATTTTCATCAACTGCTTTGCAAAATGGACATAATAAAAATTGGATAAATCATTTTACAAGTGCTTCCGCAGCACGCCTTTAGCTCACAGTGGAAATAAATATGAGAGAAAGCGGTAAACTCTCATACACACTTCACAGAAGACTAGCTAACCTATTTCGTATATAAATATATAATCTTCAATTATTGCACGATCTTACAATATTTAGTTTTCCCTTGGACGATATTTTCATATATTTCAAGGTTAAAAATGCACTTATGAATAGAAATGCAATAGGAATAAAACCGAGAAAGCGATGCACCTAAGAGATGGGTTGCGTTTTGCTGGCTGATTGCATTTTCAGCACAAAATATTGTACGATAATAAATTTCTTCAGAAAAATACAAATTATTCTTTTCTTTTTTATTTGAGAGTGCTAACTTAACAGAACAATGAATTTGCACAATAACATGATAAACTTTTTGCCGTTCCATCCGCGGTATATGATCCACATTTTGTTTTTCCACCGTGACACCTAACTACAAAAAATTTTTTTTAAACTTAGCTCCTCGGGGAAATAAAATCAATGGCAAAAAACTAAGTATTAAATTTGATAAGTTAAAAAAACTGATGTAAAATGGAAAAATATGACTGTTACAAAGAGAGTATTTTTGCCTATTACAAATTTACAATTAATTAATTTTTTGAAAAAATATAAAGAATTCAGAAAAAGGAACAACTAAACCAGTACAACTTTTAAGCATTCAATTTTTCATCATAGAGTAAATTATTGCAGCTCACAACATCCGTAGCGATCAGTTGATGTTAACTCCGGCCTGCACCACTCTTGATCGGCTCGCAGGCACTAGAGTGCTGATTGATAATAATATAATAAAAGTAATTGAGAGAAAGTTATTACGTTACAAGGGCTTAATCGCAATGACACTGATATCTAAAACGGTCAAATCCGCATTAGGAACCAAGAAAAGGCAAGAACACAACATAACCACTGCCAGGAATTAATTCAGAGTTTATCGTAAGCGCGAGTTGTAAGCATTTTCGTTGGTGGAATTTGGCAGCCATAGGTTTAATGCAAATCACCCTTATTTTAGTGAAGTAGCTCAAGATTTCGACGAAACAAATTTTTCACTGCCAATTATTTGGGCTTGAACGGATAAAGTGCGTCAGTATTTAGAGCGGAATTAGTTGGAAATTATGAATTCATAATCGCATGCCTCCATCATCGAACACCTGCTACTAAACAACAAAATGCATATATGTACTCCGACATGGAAACAACCAGCTAAATATGAATTTGCTTTTCAATTTACAAATAATATTTGCAGTGCTGAGTAATTAATTTTTAACTTATCATTATATCCACTGTACAGCATGAAATACGTTTACTAACCCTTAAAAAAATTAAAGAACACTAGCATTGCACAGTTAGTATTGAAAAAAACATTTTATGCTATTTTTACAATACACATAAAAAAAATTCCAAATAAGTCATTTTATTTGTATTTATGACGCATTGCATTACGCTTCAAATAAGAACGTATCAAACACGGAATATAATATATAATCATGGAAGATATTTGCGATGACAGCCATTAAGTTGCCGAATACCTACCGTATGGATTCCTTTATAAATAATTAATGTTTATGCTTCTGTGTACACTTGATGAAATTTATTTCATACATGATAGTTAACTATTCTAATATTACATTGAACACGTACATCGAGTTTCAGAAAAAAAGGGCACGTTATGCCAGGTCGTAGGAATTAAAAAAAAACAACGAACAAAACGGGAAAATAAATCCTGTAGAGAGCTTCTTACACCGCATATTTTGAGCAGAGATGATCTGAAAGATTAGACGGCAGTGATCTGGCACCTGGTTCAAAAGCGATTTTATAGTCGCAAAGATGCTGAATGTATGGACTATTTTGAGGTTGCATCCATGCGGAAGATTCTTCGCAGTCGAGTCTACGCATTTACACACAGTGCATATTATTCTTCAAATGTTATCTTTTTTTCTTATAGTGTACAAATATTTTGTGAGTTCGCTTTTATGAATGAAAAAATAAACTGATACTTTCGATTTGCATCATCTGTGAGTAAATAAATTTCCTATCACATTTATTCGATAATGAGGCTGAAATAAACAGACAATTCGGGAATGAGGGTGGTTTGTTAATCATAGATATGATATTATTCTCAATATATAATTTTCACTATTACTCGTCTTACTTAGCCTTTAAGAATTATTAGCCTTGACCTACTTGTATAAACTAGTTTCAACCAAGGATAATTTCCATGATAAGCTAAATATATTAGTATTAGTACGTTATTACATAAGGTCTCTCAGGGTAGTAATGCAAGTCGGGTAATAACACCAGACTCTTATTTTCTCATTTGCTCTCACTTAATTTTACATATAACATTACTTGTTACTTAATCAGTGTTCGTAGAGTAGCGTCTCGCCTTCACTTGCAGTCGTCACTTACTGGGTTTTGCTGCGGAAAGATATACTGCTACACCTAATGTTTTGCTGGGTCCGCGTGATTATGCTAACAATTTCACTTTCAAAGTTTGTATCAGTGCCTAAAGCACTTCTTCAAATACCTATAGTAAGAAAACTGCAGCCTTTATTATACCGATTTCACTCTTCCTCCAAAGATAACACACAAACCCGATTTTTTCTGAGACGGAAAAAAGCGTTTGCCAGTTCGTTACGTTCTTATTTGCAGTGGACTAATTATAAAAAAATAATGGGGAAAGCAAAACGAAAAAAACATCTTATTTTTTAACCTTATGATTGGCTGGCAAAATGCCATGGCCTACCAATCATGGAACGGGGGCAGAGGCATTTTATCTTTCTTTGTACCGTAGGTATGAAGTGTTTTTTTTTTCTCTCAGCCAACCCTACCCCATATGGTAATCGTTCCTTTAAATGAGGCTTGTGTATACGCCCCTGTCCTTGCCACCTTACTTCCTGTAGTGAAACCACATCAATTCTAAATTAATTTAATTCCTGGGCAATTTCTTTCATTCTCCCAGGCTTTATCATCGTCCTTACATTGCAAGTTGCAAATATGATATCCTTATTCATGTTTCTATTTGGTTGTCATTGTCGTAATCCATTATTCCTGTCCAGTATCCGAGGCTTTTGTGCAGTTTCCGTAACGTTATGTTTTTTTTCAAGGTGAGGTTGTTGGCCTCACGCTCAACTCCCGCTACATTTGAGGACCTTGGATTTTCTCTTGGGGTTTACTACCTTAGCCAAGTTGATCCGGTTTTAAAGCGCCGGAAACTCGCCTTCCACCCTTCCACGATTAGTGTTACCCAGGGGATGCGACGAAGACACTGGTTGCATTCGCTGGCTGAGCCTATAAGAGACAGACGGCATTTCTCAGCATTTGATAAGGTCTTGGGTTTGGCACCCTCAAACTCAAAGAGACCGCATTACCAGTTTTACCTCCCTTTTTATTTGCTTTCATTTACACAGAGATATTTGATAATAGCATATTTTTTCAAAGCGAGGTAACGATCTGAAAACCCCTGCGCTACCGAAGAAGATCAAACTTAGATTCGTGATTTTAAGCTTAACTGACAATAAAGCGAATTTTTTATTTTAAACCTTAGATCTCCATCCTACTTATTGACAGATACTTTTATTTATAAAGAGATATAGAATCATAACATAAGCTTTCAAAGCGAAGTGTCGATCTGAAAAACCGCTGCTTTACCGAAGAACAGCAAACTTAGATTGGTGCATTAATGCCACTGATCAACTGATTATGAAGCGGATTTTGACTTTTAAACATATATCAATATCCTATGTATGAATGAATACTTTGATTTACACAGAGATATTGAATCATAACATATTTTGTATGTAGAACTACTATCTAAGGACAAAACTGCCGATAGCAGAAAAGGGTATCTTCGCATTCGTTGCTAGGGTTACTAGTAAGTATATTGCCGCATTTGGAAGCTTTGTCTGTGGATGTGGAATACAGGAGTCTTATATCCGAAAGCAATTGGTGCAATAAATTACATGGGAGGACTCATATGTAAGTACCTACTCATTTCTAAAGAAACTTAATATAACCTTTAAAGAAAATTAATCGATTATTACCATAATTAATATTATTACTCAAAGATTTTTATGCATCATGCGAATGTTATACAGTTGTCAAAGCTTACTTTAACGCAAATGTAATGTAAGGGGAAGATTTTTAGTAGAAGTTAAGAGTTTGAAGTCACTTCTTCCGTAAATCAAAAATAAATAAGTAAGAAAGTTTTTACTTAACTTAATCGAAAGAACCGTGTGTCTTAAATATCCCCGCGAGTCAAACTAAACGCGTATATCTCTAAGAAGAATGTTAGGTTTGGTGGTACGGAAAAATAATGAGAATATTTCGGAGATCGGGAGCAGGTCATAAAGAGATTAATGAGCTGATGACAGCACTTCCGTAATAGTCCTAATGTATGTCGAGCTGTTGACATTCCAAACTTGTATGTAACTCTAATGATAATAACCAAGGGTCCTCAGTTCTTAATTATAACAATATATCGCGCCCACATGGTATTCGGGTGCACCACTGCGTGTGTTGGCTTTCTTGACAAGAGTTTCGCTGGCATTTCAGAGAGCATCTTCAGGTCGAAGGTGAGAGAGAGGTTTTATGGTCACCTTTTATAAGCCAGACCGTGTTGATGCTGCTCTATTATTGGCCGTTTGGTTTAGGGCTCCTTTACAGGTGCTGAGTAAAAAATTGCCATGTTCTCAGTTGATATTTGGTGGTGTCTTGAATGGCTTACCTTGGCTATGGCTATGGCTTACCTGACTAACCCAACGGAGTGACGGTTCTCTTTGGCAATTACTTCGAAGTAAATTTCGTGTGCCTTGAACGCGTGTCACGCATCTTCCACGATAGCCGACTGTTGGAATTGCTTAAAACTTCCTTGTGCCTCTGTCGTGTTCCTGTAGGCGGACTTTTTAATGATCTGAAGGTCACCAGGATGTATACTTTCCCGTACGAACATGTCACCGGGTATACATTCTCCTTCGTACTACATGTTATGTGGGTTTTTGTACCAGATTTTACAAGACACCACAAAAAATCAACGGAGACCACGGCTACTTTTTACTCAGTACCTGGAAAAGAGATCTAACAAAAACGGCTAATCACTGAACAGCGACAAGAAGGACTTATAAAAGGCGGCTAAAAAACCACTGTCCCTCACCTTAGACCTGAAGACGCTGACTGGATGTCAGATCGTGAAGCAAGCCAACGAACGCAGTGGAGAACCTGGAAGACATTCAGAAGCCTACTGATCGCAACTTTCGCGCTAACGATAAAAGCAATAATTACAACTCAATTAGGGACCTTTCTTGGCTTTTTTATGAAAGTATATGATTTTGAGTGTTGGTCGAAGAAAATCTAATTTTTCTTTTTTTGTTTGGCTGCTGTAGAACGACTGGTAGACGGTTCCATGCTATTAATGTGTATCTTTGGTCAATTTTGTAGCCCTGAGGAAGCTTATAAGTTTTGGCGAATCATAAATGATGAAAAATTGATTTTAATTTGACCAACACCAAATAACCATATGCTATTATAGCAATTAAAACATTTGCGTTCCAAGTAGCTCTCATTCCAAAGCCTAGTCCTTAAATGGATACATACGGATGGATGGATATGTTGACCACACAGTTCTCCCAGAGTGATGTCAGGAACACGTGCACTGCACGCCGTGCAGTGATCATTTAATAGCTTAGTTTTTTCACTCTAGGCTCGAATAAAATGTGACCGTCAGTGTGGACGAGGAGTTAAACATTTCTCTTGGGTCGCAGGTTGTTGCTCGAAGAAAGAGAAGGAGGAGGAGTATAGCCCCCCTGACCCCCAATCCCCCTTCACCATTCTTCCATCAGAGATGGAGAGCGGAAGACACATCGGAGATGGAGAGCGGAAGACACATCGGAGATGGAGAGCGGAAGAATTCCGAGGTGAGGCAGATCTACCAGAATAACAAACATTTTTAATTTTCAAAGCATTTTATTATTCTTTAGTCTTGTCTCTTAAATTCTTACATGTCTTTCTTAGTACTGTTTTAATCATGCACCACTATCGGGCACAGATATTAAGACCCAACAGTGCATTTTAAGTCCGTTAAAAGAAGCACCAACTAAAACCTTTAAAAAGAGAGAATGTACCTTAAATGCGTTCAAAATCATCGTGTTACTGCTTTTTTTCTCTCTGTAATTGACTTTGGTGTACATTCAGTGCATTTCCTCTGTCGCGTACCATTTTTATTGTAAACTAATATCAGTCTTATTATGCAATGGACACTTTTCTTTTAAATGCGTCTTATTTTGTGTTCCTCAATTGCTGAAGTGTCTACATAATTTTATGACCAGGACATGATGGGAAGTAAGGATTAAAAGTAATCCATATACCATTAGCGATTATTTTTTACTTCCAAATGGACTTGTAATCGTCGTTATCTATGCCTATTCTGGTATCAATTAACTCCGTTCCGTAGCTTAAAAAATTCTAATAATACTTCAAATGAAATTTTTGTTTACTCTCGATATTTGCTACGGTATTTTCAAACCAATGGCTATTCCGGCGATAAAAAATAGCCCAATTGTAGGAAAGGGTCGCTTTTCTTATCGGCTATTTCAATTTCTCTGTCACTGCATCATTTCTCATGTCAGCGAAATAGCGTATGGCTGAAAATGTTTGCAAAAGTATATAATATGAGGCGCTAACCAAAAGTTCTCGAAAAGTCATCAAAAGACTGAATTATACCACATCTCTAACTAATTCACCACCATCACCTTTGAAGCACTCCCCTGTAGATTGTAGGTATGCACCGATCCCAGCGCTTCTTCCAAGTATAGAATGACATCTATTGGTCTTTTTTTCATGAGCGTATTTTTATAGTCACCTGCGATTCCGCTGCAACTGTCCCTTATCTTCGACATTATGACTTGAATTTCATCTTAATAAACAAAAAGAAGTACGTAGCTAAGTGCAACATCGCGCGAGTAGGGTGGACGAGAAACTTTAGTCTTGTTGTTTTTTACCAGGTCCCTGCAGACTTTTTCTTCATCACTCAGCAGCCACGGCTCAAATTTAGCAGAATTCAGTCTCATGTTGAATACAATATCCTCTGGTATATTTCACACATTAGTCCCACAATGTTGCAGACGTCGTACATGGTCCGCCTGTAATCTTCCTTGACCGCAACCCTAACAACAGCGACCATTTCAGGCGCAGTGCTGGCTATTGACCATACTGAACGTTCATAATCATCAACCGATGTTCGACCATATTTAAAATGTTTACTCCACTGGTTGTTCCGTGATTTAGAGCAGAGTAGGGGATACCCATGGCAATTGCTCCCAGGTGACAGTAGAAAAGATGATACATCCATATGTGCATGATGTGAGTGACAATAATTCCAAGGAAGATATCACTTTGTCAGTGACTCCAAAAACTGAGATATGTAAGACTACGCTTAAATAGTAACTTCATATTCTGCATAGGTAAAAATTTCTTTCGTTCGACACGTAGAAATACGGGAAATAGTCCATTTTCAATTTGGGCAATGCGGAAATCAAATTGGTTCTAAGGTAAGAGGGAAATGGATTCGTAAGCCTTCTATATTAACCTCACGTGTAATATGTATTTATTCTCCATCGGTTCTTTTTACAGTTTTGGGAAGTCATATCAGATGAGCATGGAATTGATCCGACTGGAGCTTACCACGGCGACTCAGATCTTCAACTGGAACGAATTAATGTGTCCTACAACGAAGGAATAGGTAAGAAAAATTTTCTTGCTTCCATATATTTGGTTATGCACAGAAGAAAAGTAAATCCAAATTTGCGTCGGAATCAGGTTTTCAAAGCTCAATTAAGCTCCAAGTAACCTCGTTAAGGGTTTTAATTTTTTAAAGTGCATTTCATTCATTCCTGAAGTGGCAAAGTTGAGCTTTCGTATCGCCGGCGAAATTTCATTCAGCTAAAAACCCCCGTATCTCCGAATAGCCATCCAAATCAGAGGATTGTTTTCAAATTTACCTTGAAACATCACTTTGAATTTCAAAAGTCTTCCGGGACAGAATAACAGCTTAGTTTAAATGTTTCTTTAAAATTTACTTGCTATTAACATCGAAAGTAGAGATCTCAGTATTTATCTCTTTGAAAAATCTGAGCTTAATGTATAAAATTCCGTTGTATCTAACACAAGGAGCGCGAATCATTTCGTTGTTTTCAAATACTTGTGCGTGGGTTATCTGCATACTGGATGTTTTCTTTGCTCGACACTACTAGCCTTTAATCAAAGCATAAATGCATATGACGCACTTGTGTATAATCTGTGCGTATCCTTCACCAGTGGCGTAGCCAGATTTTGGGTCTAGGGAGGGGGGACCAACTTTTTAGAGGGCGCCGACTTATAAATTTGCCAGTTTACTAAACTTAACGTACTGTTATCTACTTTAACTGTATTATTGTGTTTGTAATATACTATGATCCAAAGTTGTAGACCTTGTAGAATTAATTGTTGATAATTAAGTTACGACATTGAATCACGTATGTATTTGGGACTTAATGAGGAAAACATTCACAGGCTTAGGGGCGCCAGAACACAAGGGGCGGGGAGGATATTAGCCCCCCTGCTTCCCTGGCTACGCTACTGGTCTTCACATTTTACACGACTCTTCGCCAGCTGGCGACTCCTCGCGTATGGATTGTAGCGTGTGTATGGTAGAAGCCTGGTCGCTGAGGAAATACGAGACTACTAGGAGGCGTTTGAGATGTGGAGGAGAATAGAGAAAGTGCGAGTGATGAAAGAGAAGAGGAACGAGAGAGTATTTGACATGGTGGGTGAGGAGATTAGAAGGCAGAGTCGGCGGTGGGAATTGGTCAGAGGTCAGCAAACTCGACACAAATAGCTATTCTCCAAATATGAACATAAGTGACGAGCTAGCGAAGATAGAATGAAAGTTGTTTGAAAAACTCGTTGGGTTCGTTAAAGAGAACAGGACAGTAAAGCTAGCCCTTCGCGAGCTACCGACAACATCCACGAGAGCTACCGCGGCAGATCCTGAACGACGGTTTTCCGGCCTTAGAATAGGTAACGAGGAGCGAGGGGATGCTAAAAGCCAAGATTGAGGGAAAGATGATGGGTAAGCGGGGAAGTGGGTGAAAAAATAGGCTTTATGGACATCATGAATAGATATAGGGCGGGTAGAACGCATGTCGAGCAGAAGAAGGATGTTTGAAGGGGCCTGAAACAAACCAGCGTAGAAGTAGCAGCTTCCGGGCAACGGCCTGCAACGATGGAAACACCGGTTCCCGATTAGACATCGAAGTTAAGCATCATTGGGCTCGGCTCGAATTTGGAAGGGTGAACCACTGATTCGTCCGAGTTCTGTTGCCCTTGTCTGCACGTGGCAGGCAGTATGTGCGAAATGACCTTAGCCGTCGAAGCACGTTTAGCAAAAATACTTCTAGTACCCGTTACTAATTAACTTACCCCCTAACAAGTAGATCTCGGTAAATTTTGATGATGTGAAATGGATTTGCCCCCATACGCTTACAAGATACGCAGAAAGATTTAACTCGCAAAGTAAATGAAATAAAAATGAAATCCAAATGCTTCGTTATTAAATGCTACGAGCAAACAGTGTGATAAAGGTAATGGAAAGACTAGTTTGTAACTTGCTAAAGACTCTGGGGCTACACCCTAGGCATAAATTACGTTAGCAATTCAGAACATGCGAGTTTCAGTATGACAAGGAAGATATATGTATAGAACTGATAGAAACTCAAAAATTAGAAAGATGTATTTTTCCGTACAGATATAAACATTTCATTTTTGCAGGCACCATTAGTGACAATAACAACAAACACAGAGCGTGACACTGCGACACGCCGTTTTCATGCAATTGATCTTTGTCCTTTCCCTCTTCTTATTCCCTCCTCTTTGCCATTGGCGGCCCCAAAGGATTAATTGTAAGCAATTAATTAATTAGGGAAGCAATTAATTAATTGATTGCTTCACTTATTGAAAAACAAAGTTTAAATGAAGGTTGACGCCATACATTAACCCATTGACTGCTACGCACGCATTTATTGATCGTTTGGCCGGAGCAGTATCGCCAGCACTACACATGCATACCTTTACGCCTTTGGGTGGAGCATTGACATCAGTGCATATGTATGCATATATGCGCATTTTACATGCAAACGAGTTTGAATACCGAAAAAATTATGCGCACTGGGTTATTTAAATTCCCAGCAGTGTTGCGTGCTACAGTTAAGTGCTCTTTGGGATGAAGCTTAGCAGTGAATAGGTTATGAAATTAATATATTATTTAAACATTCTTAATATCTATGATATTGACTATGCTTCTAAGTATTCCTACATGCGAAAAATATTGAGTATATTGTTCTATTACGGTGGAATATAAAGTAGTTATCAAAAGTATACTCTTGAGAACTGTTTGGCTAATACAATAAGATATTAACTGCAACTTCTTATTTTCAGGAGGAAAATATGTTCCAAGAGCAATACTTTTTGATTTAGAGCCTGGAACTATGGACTCAGTTAGGGCAGGGCCATTTGGGCAATTATTCAGACCAGATAATTTTGTATTTGGTCAGAGTGGGGCTGGAAATAACTGGGCCATAGGACACTACACAGAAGGAGCGGAGTTGGTGGATTCAGTGCAGGATGTCCTGAGGAAGGAAGCTGAGAACTGTGACTGCCTCCAAGGATTTCAGCTGACACACTCACTTGGAGGGGGGACAGGATCTGACATGGGAACTCTACTTATCTCCAAAATAAGGGAAGAGTACCCGGAGAGGGTCATGAACACCTTCAGCGTTGTCCCTTCACCAAAGGTAAATTTACTCTTACTTGAAGCAATAATGGCTCATCTTAAATTAGCTCCTTCATTGTAAGGATTTAACACTGATTGTCATATTATTGCAGGGGTCAGATATTGTAGTAGAACCCTTCCTAGAAGGAAAATTGTCGTATAAAAATGCAAACAAGGAAGGTTTGACGGATTTGAAAATCATGATGTGCACCTGAGACAACTGTAGATTAAGCGAAGCACATTGCCACTACAATACGTTTACGAATAAATATGTCATAATATTTATTTTTGATAATGGTTAACTGATAAGAAATAAATTTTCTCAATCTCCGCTTCATCGAAGACATCGCAGTCATTTTAGGATGTCTTCAGTATCTTCGTATATCACTCACTACAATGTACAAATTTCTATAAGATTATAACATGAAAATAAATAAGAAGAACAAAATCCAAGTATGTGGAAGAGCAACACTGAAGGTATACGCCACAATAATTGTAAGAGGAGAGAAATTAGAGCAATTGGGTTCCTTCATCTATCTTGGAAGTACCATCACGAGGGGGGACGGAAGAAAATCTTCTTCGAACGAGGAAACAAAATGCTAAAACGTTCGTATGGATCGTGGAGTTCTATAGATCAAAAAAATGAACCATTGGAAAAGCAGACCAGAAAAGATTTGAAGAATTTGAAGTGTTGGAGTGTTGGAGGAGGGTACTTAAGATGAAATGGACGGATACAAAAAGGCAATGAAGAATTTTTCATAAGAGTAGAAGAGATAAATACCATTTGTAAACCAAACAGAAAAGAGGAACTAGATTCATTGGGCACAATCAGAGTCAAATTGGGTTAGTGAAGAATATCATTAAAGTAAAAATAGAGAGAATAGCTCAAAGAAGAAACCGATGGGACAAATACATCGACCAAAGAAAGAGGAAAGTATATAAGAAAAACTGCCATGTAGTTAGAGAATTACTGAAAGTGAGGGAAAGATGATGGACTGTACCTATCCAAACTTAGGATTGAACGACCAATGAATTATGACACACGGTTTCTCCCATATGCTTTCATATTCTATGGATTTCACCGAAAATTGATAATTAAATAATCTGTTTTAATATATTTATTTTGTGACATAATTGAAAGTTATGATATAATTTTAAAAGTATTATTGAATATGCAAAAAAATCTCGGGAGTTAGGACGGAGTCGCGTGGTTGCCTCAGAGACATCGCTCGCGCCATACATCCCCATAAGCATCAATAAACAAGACTTAATCATAGCACGGGGCAGCATTCCAGGGGATTGAAAAGAAAATCTTGGGATCGTGGCAAACGTAAAGGTTAATAAAAGCCACTATAACGGAAAAGGACCTTCGCGGCACATACTGCATGAGGCCGAACTTACAGGACCCCCGCTCTTGCAGGATTGACAGGAAATCGGAAGGCAAACATTCTGAAACTCCTAAAAGCTTGAGACGAGCAATACTCACAACAGTAAAAAAACGCAGAGGAGAATGAAATAACGGTAAAAAACCCTGAAGGGAGTTATTTTTCCTTTATTTAGACTTTTGCTTTCTACCACCTTTCTCCACCTATTGCTAAAGCTGGGCCTCTTAGACCCTCGGGATGAAGAATTCAAAGTAAATACTTTTAGATCGACCTGGATACATCACTGGGAAAAGGTTATGGCGCGCGTGGAACTTCGGGAGAATACTTGATTACCGGCGGCGGCTGTCGGATACGGAAAAAATAAAAAAATAAAACCTTCCCGTGGATGCGCCATACGTCGCCGCAGGAGTCCAGTCACGTATATCATGGTTTTCATTCCTCCACCTACTCAAAACCCCAGTCATTCCTCAATGGACTTCAATCGAAGGCTGTGGTCTCGGCAAGAAATGTTCAAATAGCCACGTAGTCCTTACTTGCCCATCTTCCCAATTCTTCTCCCATTCTCCGTTATGCGTGATTACATTATATGTCCTTTTAAAAACTTCAGGAACTGAACTTAAAGAAATTTTAACCCAAATAATTTTGTAACAATTAGACAAATTCATAGCTAGACTAATAAAGTGCTACAGAAAGAACATTTTTGATCTCAGAAGAACGTCCGTTTTTATGAACTATTAAAAAAATATCACAAAACACAATTGATGTCACATTTAACTCATGAAACCACTTCCAAAACCGTGAACTACGGTTTACCCAGTATTAACATCAAATGTTAAAGAGATATTTAGTATTTAGAAAAACTACCACTAAAACAGAATATTATCAAGTAATGTTTTAAATGTGGGTAGAACTTTAAATAGCTTTTAGTCACCGAGTGGTTTTTATTTGATTTTATCGGTGTTGTGACTGAACCTCAAGTATGTATACTGCACTTTGTCATTTTGTTACAGATAAACCTATCTAGAGCCTCTACGTCGGTCATATCCCAGCATTTCCACATTAAGCATAGGCTCAATGAGTGGTGAACATAAGTTCATAAAGCTGACAAGTGAAAAAGGAGAGATACGATTACATTTCAATTTGTTGAGTTGGTTATTGACCACTCTAATTAATGAATGCGTTTATATTATTTAGAGTTGGCCATGTGTTTTTAAAAACCTGAACTTCCTTTTTCCAACATTTAGCTTGGTAATGTGAAAAACGTTCCTGCTATGACAGTGGTCAAATGACAAAATTGTCATAGCAGGGAAGTTGTTCTCACCTTAAGCCCTGATGAGGCTCTCATTTAAAAACGAATCGTTGGCAAACGGAAGTTGAGATTTTTTAAAAACACATGACCAACTCTCAATAATATGAACGCAACATATTTATTTAAATGCATTGTTTTCAATTGCATGCATTAATATTGATGGTTGGAAACGCCGCGGTGGTTAGGGGCACTATACGCTAATTTAAATAAAAAAAGCTATTTTTAGGAAAATTTCAGTCTTCATTCACTCGGTTATATAACGAAGGAATGGCAAGATTAAAATGGATTTGGCTCGTTTTACTCTTAAGAACGACGAGAGAATTTCTCCCTGAATAGAGAATTTAACATAATTGGAAATCACAAATGTAAATAAGAGAGGGACGAATATTTGTGACTCAAACTTTCAGTCTCAAGTACATGCCTTTGGACCGAGACTGAAAAAATATTCTTTGAGAAGAAAAATCGGATATTTTATTTTCGGAGGGAATAACTAATGAGAAGTGAAAACCTCCCAGCGAAATAATTAAACATATACAAGGAAATTCCGTGATGGCTCTTCAAAGAGAGATTTACAAAATTAGTTAGAAAGAGGCAGTTTATGAGATAAATAAATGTAAAAGAGGTAATGGAAATAACGATGCATGTTGCGCTGGATTTTCGCATACATTATGAAACACTATCGGCGTGCCCTTCACTTTCTCCGATATTCACCGTAACTTACCCTTGTAATGCAAAAACATCGCCCTTTTAGTCAACAACAGGCTGGCGTATTAAATTATAATGGCTCAATGGCTCGCCATGGCCTTGCAGCGGCAGTAATCGGGCGTAATCAAATTGACGTGGCGCGAGGTTCACATTCTTCTAGCTTAATATTCCCGTGATACATGTTTCAAACGTAAAGATCGCCATATTAGGCAGAAACCATGCATGCATATTGCCATGTACTGCTGATGGTTAAAATATGTGGCCGTAAATTATTCACAATGAGATTTACCAAATGTGGTATAGGGATATATCGATACAAAAACTATTTTGAAACAAATGCTTTAGCTATGAAAGCAGGTAAAATAAATATAGAATAACACACGCTGAGAATGATATTATACGACACACGTTCTCCTCGTGATCCCCACCAGCTAAGGCGTTCTATATACGCAGACGTTTTGAAGGTTTCCTTTCGGAATTCGATACTTCTTTTCGTCAAAATGGCTGTTGAGACTTTTCTTTGAGTGTTTACATCCATAATTCACCGTAAAAACAAAAAATATTTCAATGAAATGGTAAGAAGGAAGTAATAAATAAATGATATTTTACTACCTACAAATACTTGAAATAATTGAAAATCACATAATTTTGGAAAGGTAAAATAAAAAAACTTCATTAAGTTATTAAATAGGTACTTTCACAAAGCGTAGATCCACAGCTTCCGTAAAAGGTCGACTTTTTTAATTTGCTTGATCCGTATCCCTCCTACAACAATATTACGTCAGTTTCTTCGACTTAACACGTCTTACATCAATTTATAATTTTCCTTATTGCTACCACCCAATCTTCAAAATGTATTCGACATAATTTATACATACAAATAAAATAAATAATATAATTTGTATTTATACGAAGAGAATAGAAAGAATATTGAAGACCAGTTGGTATTATATATAAATATATACATATAAGTTATTTTTATTTACCACATACGTTCAAAAAATAACTCTACGCACCCACTCTGGATACACTTTTCATTCCTACCCACCAAACTACAATACTTCATAATTCCTTTTCGGACGAGGCCGTCAAACTATGGAACTCCCTCCACCAGTACATTCGTCATCCATAAATTCGTTCCGTCCAAAACTTTTTCAACATCTCTTTAACCTTAGCACTTCACCAACTGGGGAAAAAAACTGAATATGATATTTAACATTGTTTCTGGTTTGTTTGTTCTTTGGTCTACTCCTAAATCTTAAACTGATAATATCTTGTTATAATGGATTGTGTAATTTAAAATATATGTACCCCTATATGAATCATATTTAAGCTGTATAAATTGATACAGCAGTTATATTTCACGTAATCTTTCGTTAATTCCAGTTCTCTGTATTATTCATGGTCTAAATTAATAAGAAAATTCCGAATGTTGCCCTCAAGGCTAAAAGTATCTGATTTACAATGTATATTTCATTAGATATAGTTTATATTTTTCACGTATTGTGTTCATTACAACCTAGGGTACTTGAGATACCTGGTTCTTAACAAAAGTTATTATTATTAATATTCTGTGGGCACCGGAAAATGTTTCAAAGTTTAGGAGGACTTCGTATTCTGTTCCTTTAAGTCATTATAGTTCATGACCACCGCAATGGTGTATACCTTGAGATCTTAGTTCTCTCTCTCTATGCTGACAGTGACGTACTATAGATAAAGTAGATTTTTTGATAAAAACGTTTGACTATAGGTCACCAGTCACGACCCAAAACGCGCAGAGATGGAATTATGCCGAAGTGCTTCATGTCATCTAAGCTGTGAAAACGCAACATTAAGTTCAAGATTCTTAATTCACTTAACGAAGGCTTTCTGTCATAAAATAAATATTGAGTATCATTAATTGAGTACTTGAGAAATAGAGAGACGAATAAAATATTTTTAAAAAATGGATTTGGTCTACTCCTAAAATCAGATTTATTTTGAAATTCGTGTGCCCTGATATTGCTGATAGTTTGACTTTTTGTAAAAATAGTTGACATCGTTAACACCTTTATATCATCCTACTATAATCAGCTCTAACCTTTCTTTGTGTGGTAAACAGAAAGCGATTTGAAGAAAATTAACATAAAACATCTTTTTTGCGATTAAAGACAATGTTGCGTTTTCGCAACTGTAGACGAAAATCGGAAAAATTAACCAAATTAATTTTCTGCCACACCTCGTACTAATAATTAAAGGTACCTTAATTTAGATTTTTGTAACAAATACTTTCATCATAATCTAAAAATATAAAACAAATCCCTGACCGCCTTGGCCATCCACCAAAAGATCAACGAAAAAATATTCGTTAATATTGTGTGCCTATATTAATATTATTAGGAAATGAAATATTTACTGCTAAAGGGAAACTCTTAATGTATTTTCGGTGCAAAACTGTATTCATGGAAATTTAAAATTCAGCAAAAAACGATAATAGAACTAAAATAAAAACTCTCTTGGAGACGATCGATTGGCGTGATATATTGGATATAATGTATAGTCCTTTCCGGCTGACCTCTTTCCCTCTTAGCTTCCGATTAGTACTCTCTCTCTCTTCAGAGTTAACTCATATTCAATTAGCATTGTAAAAATACTAAGGATTGTGAAAGAAAATCCAATTCAACAGAGCCCCTCTTTTGTGAGTGCCGAAAGCGGAGTGCGCGCAGCCCTTTTGTCTCCAGCCGCTCCTTTCAGAAGTCCTCCTATAGGTCACTCACTTCCCCGACTCACATTGCGTTACACTTCATTTTAGTCCGACGACCCCACTTCTCCTGCAATCCTACCTCTCTTCGTCATACCTTTCCTCTATGGTGACCCCAAAGGAACTTTCTGTCATACATGGGGACCAGCTTACAAAAAATAAATTTCGCACTCACGGAATTCAAAGAATCCCTTCAAAGGGCGCAGAGTGGCTCCATTATCATCTGTAACCGAATCGTCCTTCCATGTCCGAGTGAGCTCCCGTTATTACTTCCTTTTCTGAAGATTTTGTCCTTTTTCTATTATGCTCCAGTGAACATCCGAGATCCCATTTTTTGCCATGCCGTTTGCATTCTGCAAATAGCAGTGACAAATCGGCCACCGTAAAAATGTTACAAATGATTTCATTTGTGAGAAGCTATACAATTCTATTGGAAAAATCTAAATTTCTAATAAATGAATTAGTGAAATACTATGAATGCAATAACACACGTGGTAAATGCCATTATTATTTTATATATATATACGTTTTAATTTTGTCTCACCATTTTTATGCCAGAACCATATTCTTTAAGTACGTATAATTAGAATACACTATCAATACTTCAGTACCATGTATAAAGCCACCAAATATATATCACACCTACAGTATGACTGAACAACAATTATGAAACTGAACTGACCCCACACTCATAGCCTAAAGAATTGTAAAAAGTCAACAAATGTTGCATTTTTAGTAGCTTCCATCATTCCTTAGGCTTTAAAAGAAGCAGGGGAAGGTCATTGCAAGGCCTCCAGAGCTCATTATACCACTCCAAGTAGATTAAATATTTCCTGCACTGCGACTAATCTCTTTGTCATTAATAACAATTATTTTTCTCCATAAGGCGTTTCAAAGAACATGAAAGTAATACGCATATGATGTTGTTTACTATGAATGCATCGACTGAAATGATAATTTAACACCACTCACAAAAAATTAAAGCTTATATCGTCATGGAAAAACAATCTAGGTAAATATGGCACAAAATTAAAAAAAAAACAATAGTAATTTCGTAGTTTTAGAAAATATAATTAACGATTTAAAAGATCAAGTTATATTTAAAGACTACTTTGTTATGAAAATAAACTCATTCAAGGAGTGAAATATGTCATCATCGTTTACAACCACAGTAAAATCCATTGATACAAGCTGGTTTTTGAGGGTTTGGTCAAGAATAATTAGACGCCAACGTTTAAATTTATTCATAAATCTTCATCAGGGCTAAATAGAGGAACATACCAATAATAAACACTTCATCCTAGTATTCAGTAGGCAAATCAAACATGTCAACTAAACATCAATAATTTAAAAGCTAATGTAAAAAGATAAGTGGCAGCACTACTGTCATCAAGTGCATCAATATGGACGTGAAAAAAGCAAATTGGTATATTATTACAAAGAAAGGATTTGAAAAATCCTATTATGCACATAGTATTCACCATTTCACAAAATTTCATCCCCTGCCCAGGTATGGCTTCTGTATTTAAAAATATTGTTGTGTGATTGACATGTTTGATTTGCCTACTGAATCCTAGAATGAAGTGTTTATTATTGGTATGTTCCTTTTATTTAGACCTGATGAAGAATTATAAATAAAACGAAACGTTGTCAAAGACGACTAATTATTTTTGACCAAACCCTCAGCAACCAGCTTGTATCAAGGAGAGTGAGGCTAGGAGAGTCGTCCCATAATGCGGTTTACTGAGTCTCACCAGAGGCCTATCCTACTGCTCACGTCCCGGTAGAATAAACTCTCCGCCAGGAGTCTCACACTCAGAAGAGAAGCCCAATGATCACAGTGGCAAGTGCCAATACCTAGGGCAAGAGATTCTGCTTACAGCCTATTTCGCATCTGCACATAAACTGAGCTAAGACTTCACCACATAATTCAGTCCGTATTCCGAGGGATTTCCTGGTTCTTCGTCCTCATCATTCTTTCCCCGTCTCTATATTATATTTCTCCTTTATTTCTCATTAGCGTCGCTGCTCAGATAACAAACTCCAGGTCTGTTCCCCCACTATCACGTCGCAAATTACTTCTCTTTTTCCAGCTACATCCCAAATCGCTTCCTTCTCTGTTTCATTTCGGCTTTGATTGTATCTCCAAAATTAATTTCTACTGGTTTGATCTTTGAAATTGCTCCTAGCAGCGTGAACACAATTTAGCATCACTTATTTCTTCCCATTTGTTCAGGAAAATGTAAGTTAGGGAAGCTTGAACCACGACATTTTTCACAGAGCACTCAATTTCAGCTGCATCATACGGTAAGATCACTATTAATTGCACCCATTTTTTAAACTCCAATTCCAATATTATTTTATGAAAAAGTCAATTTCTCTTATATTCTTACCGCTCAATAAGTCTAATTTTATTTTATTCCAGACTTTATTCATTATTTAAACACAAAACGATTAAATTTTACCACAACAAATGGAAGGAGATATCTGGTGCTTTTTTAACTCGCTGGTGAGAATGTTTTCTTTTTTCACGAAGCACATCACGAACGTCAAACATTCCATAAAATCAATCAATTATTTCACTTATAGAACCTTATGACTTAAGGATATTAATTAAATGAAAAAACTCGTTTTCTACGGGCGCGTGTCTGGAAATAATTAGATCCGACAACAGCGTTTCCCTCTGTTTTCCCTTGGCGCAATTCCTTTGATTGAAATTCGAACTGTAGTTCCCCCAATCATTTCTTCCAACTGACTTCACCACTATTCCATTTGATCTCCACTTGGTAACCTTCCCCATCGCAAGGTGCCCGAGAAACCGAGATTCACTATCACTCACCTTTTAAACCTTGAAAAATAGTCACCCCCTCCATTTTAAATGCTACCTCCACGCATTGAATTTCATTGGCTCCAATTATCGTCCCCAGGGTGAGCATGCCATTACGTGACTGCGTGGTTTGCCACTTATTGCGTAATAAGTTTTCTACCAATCACGATAAGCTCACGTAACATTTATGGAAATTTAAAAGCGATGAAACGCATGCCAATTCAAAAATTTTAAATTTCATTTGACGTAATGATACGGTAACGCCCGCTGTCAAATTAACTAACTATTCGTGGAAGTGGCAGTTGTGCATCTTTGGATGTAAATTAATATAAAGATTTCCTCCTGCAATTGAATCATTTACTTACTGTTGCCACCTTCTTTATTTAATATCTTTATTAGATTTATTCGCTCTTTTCATTGAATAACTGGGTTATCATCTTTCCATCTCTTTCAGTGATTTCCTACGTGTTCATTGGTGAGATGACATACCTAGGTGTAGCCTACACTTGCTTGTAATGCCTTCCCTCTAAGCGATATTTTAAGGTCCTTGAATATTTTTCTGGGAAGAATAAGAAGCCATATTTAGCGTCCTTAGTGACCTTCACCACTGGTATACACTCCAGAAAGGCATACTACATCTCTTTATAGTCCCCCTCTGCACCGAATCTTCTACCAATATTTTTCAAACCTTTACCCGCCCTTGATGCAGTGTACTGCCCCGCTGTGTTCCTCTCGGTTCGGTAACGAAACATTGCAATGCAGAAAAAATATTCTTATTTAATGCAGGGCAATACGGTAAGGAAAGTGTTAGCTACCTAATAGAAACATGTCCCAGAATCTTTTATATGACCTTCTGTATTCCCACTCATAAAATTCTTATGGCCTATTATTTTCTGGCGAAATACATTCGATTTCTGCTGTTTTCAAACCCAATTATTTACTAATATTACATATTAATGTTTTATTTGTTTTGATCAAATTGATCATATTTATGAAGAAGAGGACTTTTCCTTGACTTTGAGACATCTAAACACGAAAAAGCGTAGTTTATTTTTCACAATCTTGTATTACACCTTTCTTTGCGATTAAAACAATCCAGGAAAACTATTTTCGAGCTTCTCTTATTTTTCCATCTCCATTGCCCCACTTCGAATATTTCTCCTTATTCTTCTAGCTAAATGCAAATAACAATCTTGTACACACAACACAAATCAATCCTTAAAAATAATATCAGGAAATTAATCGTTTACCTCTATATACTTAAATTAAAAAACCGGTGAAGTGAAATCCTGTGCTAGCGTTTATTTTTGCCATTATCAAGGTTGATGAGAACACTAATTTCCAACCAGAGGGTAGCAATTTAAGTGGGGAGCAGCAAGACGGAGAGGTTCGAGATCAGAATAGTAGTTGGCAAGGGTGTAGTCCATCCCCAACGCTTTTCAACATCTACATGGAGTCGATGGTTCAAAAGTGCTGGACAGTCAGCAAAATGGATAGGAGGGAACAAAGTGAAACGTAAAACATTCGATGATGATATGTTTATACTCGCAGAGAGTGCGGAAGACCTCGCGGGAACGTTAGAACAGTTAAGGCAAAAAACAGAGCATGTTTTAAGGGAAAAGAAAGAGGAAACGAAGGTAATAAAGGTAGGGGAGAAAAAACAGTTGAACATCACATTGGAGAGGGTAAGGTTGAAAGAAGGTAAAAGGTATAAACAACTTGGAACTGAGGTGACGGAGGACTGGAAATGTGATACTGAAATAAAAACCAGGATTGGGCTAGCGAAGGTGGCATTCAGAAAGACAAGAATACTACTAATTAGTAATCCACACCATCTACCAAAAGGATAGTACCTAGTATTTACACCTCCAAGTCTACTGATAGCAGTAGACTAGGATTTGAAAAAAAGGCTAGAAGAAATGCTATGTGAAGTTTTTTTTCTGTGCGGCTTTGAGGCGTTCACAGCATAATAAAAATGAAGGTAAATGAAAGAAGGCCTAAACATGTGGATATGGAGGGAAGTAGATACTTAATATCAAGTCTCAGTCAGACAATGTGAAACCTATAGAGGTCTTGGAGAGAGTGAGAGAGGATAGAGAGCTGTGAAATGCCATAAAATAAAGAAAGCGAAATTTGATCGGGCATGTTTTGAGGAGGGAATATTTGCTACGGAATTTGCTGGAATGGTGTGTGGAAGAGAAACCCATAAGAGGAAGAAAGAAAATAAGATTTTGAGAGACATCCAAGAGGAATCTATGCGAGAATGAAGAGATAAGCAGAAGACAGTGAGGGGGCGACTGGGACCTGCGCTAGCAGACAATCTATGATAATGATCAAGATAGATGAGTAGAAGAAGTTAACTTTACGATTTTACATTGTGAAACCCTTAAGGCGTTTGAAATGATTTAACCAATAAAAAGCAAGTTTCTCGGCAAGTAAAGCCCACCATAGGTTTATTCACTATAAATCATTGATGTTTACATTTGTCAAATAGAATACTTTTTTCATCCAAACACTTATCAGTGTTTTAACAAACATTTAGAGCATAAATTAGTGACAATTAAATGCAAATATTGAAATCCCAATGTATTCAAATTTATATTGTCCCCATATTCATTGTTATATCTAAACAATTCAATATAGGCAAGTAACTTCCACAAGTTCTCAGGGCACGAACTTGAGGAGGCTACCTATGAATTGCGCATGGACGCGAACAGTTTTTGTCAATCACTCACCGTCTTCAGACCCTATATTATACTTATATCTTCTTTCCCCTTTATTTTTTGACTATCTCGCCACACAATTTATTTTCCTTGTCTCTCGCAAGCTCCCGTACCCCAAACTCCCAGCTACGCCAACTCCAAGCGCTACATACCCTAAAATTCACCGTCTGGACACCCCCTTAACCAACCCCCTCTTAATAATAATCTGGCTCTGGAGAGAATGGGCTCTTCTCACAATCCCTCTCAGCCAACCACCCAACTCCGCCCCTATGTCGCCGCATTCCACTTTCAAAGGGATTACTTCCTTCCATCTGGAAGCCACAACAACTTCTGCCCGCACCCGCCCCGTTATCGCCCTCGCTTGTAAACCCCCTTCCCTAACCCCTTTTCTTTCCCTACAACTACTGTTCCCTGAAGGACACAGACGCCATTTCCTCATCGTTTCCACATTCTCCCCGCCAACAGCCTCCGCCGCCAATCCTCCTACCTTTCTTCCTCCCCGCTGCAAGTGCGCTTTCGCAAGTTGAATCGCCTCATTTTAATAGCCCATGCATAACGTCGGAGCATGTTAACAGCCTCAAACCGTCGGTGCACAGGGTAAGGGACAGCGGCAGGACAGGGACCTGGATGGGACGAGGGAGGGTGGATGGAGCTTGTAGGTTCTGAGTGGTATTTAATAGATGATTTTTCGGTCGGAGTCAACTGATGCATTATGTCCTGTTCTCCTCTCTCACTAACATATGAATATCCACTCATCTCTATCCAACTCCGTTTTCCTCAAGCTGTAAAAAAGATAAATTCAATAAAAATAATCCGCAAACGGAGTACACATCACTGAAGCTTCTGTTGCCTAATACAATAAGAAATTAAATTAATTAAATAAACATTTTAAATAAATTCAGTAAATACTTGTCTTCCCTAAATGTAACGCTGAGATTAGTTGCTCTCTGGAAGCATTCAAACATGATTAATTTGTATTATTTCAGAAGTAGAAAAATTTAGTAGGTCCAAACTCTATAATGAAGCTACTGATCGCACAAGTGATGAATAAATAATTGCTGTGGCATATCGTTTAAATTTGAATTTTCAATATTTTTTCGCAAAAAACCTTTTCCACCCATTCCCTCTGAAATCTCAAAGATTAGACGTACATTCATCTCCATCGCATCTTCCTCTTACATTTAGTAAACGAATTCATTTCGATTCCAAGATTCGAAACGATTAAAAGTAAACGATTATTTTTCTCTATTTTATGCAATTGAGCCTAGAGAGATAAGAAGTCCCCGGAGGAAAAGGTGCGCTGTATTTCTTTGCGGAAGAAAACGTAACTGATCTATTATCTATCTCTAACTTAAAACAAAACATGGGTGACTTAAATTTTCCGAGCAATAGACAAATCCAGTTCATCCAGAAATAAAGAGCACAAGGCAACTCTTCTGCCAGCTTTATCCCTCGAGAGTTTTTCCTCGCGGAAGAAAGGTGAAACTCTTTATTTTGCTTTGCGTAGGGGTGGTAGTGGGTGTTAGAGGGAGGGAGAATAAACGGAAAACTATACCTTCTCCTTGTCTCCTCGGAGATATTCACCCGATGGAAAACACAAAATACCACGTACCTATGGCTAGTCTGGCGGTTACCCTTGAGGTAGCGTCCGTGCGGCACGAAAAAGTCGCCAGAGCCTCTAGTATGCGAATGAGGCGCCCACAAACGCCCAGTAACGCAACAGGCCCCCTTTTACGGCCCCCACTCAAACCAAACTCGACAGCCCCTTTTTAATGCAATCCCAGCGGAAAAGAGGGCCGTTGTATCCGAGATACGTTTATCCTTTAGGAAGTTTATCGATGGTGACGACATGAAATTACCCAAAAAAGACAAGAGTAGGTGAAGAAGAGAAAAAGAATAGACTTAAAGGTAGAAAAGGATTTAGGAGAGAGAGGGAGTAGAAGGGGAGAGATCTTTTTTAAGGAGCGAATGTAATTAGAGAGATAGTTGGGGAAATAGATTTGCTCCACCTCGGGGGCTCTAAAAGGATTTGAAAACAGGATTTATTCACTGGGTGACCCTTTGACTTTTTGAGAAGATAAATGGGTGACATTTTAACTTTTTGGGATCCAAAAATCCTACCCTGTACAGTGTACACATGCATGAACGATGGGGCCTCACCTCGCCTCTGGTGACCCTCCACAACTCGCCGACGGCCTCTTCCGTCTCTGACTTCCCTAAAGATCATGTACGTTGTAACGAAAGTGAATTAGATACAATATATGTGCGACAACCCCCCGGGGCATATCACTGTTGCAACCGAACTGTTGTAGCCATTGGCTGCACTAAGCAGAGACTGCCAAAGGAAATTCGAAGAAAACGGGAGGTTAATATATATCACTTACTTATCTTCTGCTCTGGCTCCACCAATTTTCTTACGAAAGCCGAAATATCTCCTGCCTACCCTCCTGGTTCTCTTCCTAAGAAATATTGCAGCACGCCATATTAATAAGAAATAGACGGAACGCGGAGTAAAACAGCACGGAGCGGCCTATGGAAGTATGAATGTGAATTCCACCCAAAGGTCACTCACTGCGGCAGGCTAATCTTCTGTTCAAGGAGCGGAATGATTTTATGAGTAAACAACAACAAAGTGATAAAAAGAATTTTTGAGCATGTTTATAAGATTAAGAAAGGCAGCCATTGTGTTGAAAGGGAAATAGGAAGAAATGAAAGAGATAGAGATAACGGAAATCATTATACAGGATAAAGCAGGATACCTAGAAGATTTACAGAAAAAAACTTCAAGGGTTTCCGGATGAAGGAATATAAGAAAATAAATAACACTTGGACGGAAGAGAGGAGGAAAAAAGCGAATTGATGAAGAATCATTGGAGAGCAAGAATTACGGCCAGTGAGGAACAAAAATGATTAAATCTACCTTTTTTATGTGGTTTGGAGAAGAAAGCAATCTTAGATAACTAGCTGTTGTCTATACCTATTGATATTCATGAATAAAATTCAAAATCTCATACCCTAGGCTGGCCAGAAACCCTGGACAGGCTTCGAAATCAACTTTAGTTCACCCCTCTGCGCACCATTAAAACAACTTCAATTTTTATCAATTCATTTAGCAATACTAATACAAGTTTCAACCTACGTATATTATTCTCTATTTATGAACTCATTAATAGCTAGCCAGATGAAAAATAATAGCAAAAATAATTTTAAATAACCCATTGTCGTTCATGATTCGTGAAATGTATATGGTGTCAATTAATTAAGATCTATGTTCTCCTACCTACATATAAAAAATACTTGGCCACATTTTTTTAAAATAAAGAAACATGCAAATTTTAGGTCCTAAAAGTAATTTCAATACACTTATTTTCAGTTTCAGTAAAACTCACAAACATTTTAGGTAATATTTTTTGAATTATTAAGTGTGGAACAATATACAAGGCAATATGACCTGAAACTAAAAAAAAGGGATGCAAAGGGATGGACCATTTAGCGCTCCACACTATGATCAATCACCTCGAGCAAGAGCAATAGATTGCTGATCTGTCGACGTGGAAATTCTCCCGCGTTGGACCGCTGTTCTAAGCAAACCATGGAAAACGCCACGGAGGTGATACACAAGAATAGAGTGGGAAAGGAATTAGGTTGTCTATCACATACAGGGACTACATTATCGGGTCCGATGGGTTGGAAAAAATAAAAACGTATCCTCTTGTAGGAAACGGTGCGCGGTCTCTTGTTGTGGCTGGTTGCGAGTCACTGACTTCCCATTAAGTTCAGCCTTGATGAACCTATTTGGGGATGGTGGAGGGAGAGTTTCCCCCAATGGTGAATTTTGGGCAGAGCAAGACGAATTGATGCGATGCAGTGACGAAAACATGAATATATATGTTGCATATTCATGGACGCAAAATACTGACGATAACTAGCTTTTACCCGTTTGGGATACCCACTTTGACTGCTACAGTGTAGTGTTTTGGAATGACTTTCAAGTCCTTTACACTTGACCTTGCTTAGCAAATCAAGAGAGACCTATGAATAACTAAAGAATACTTTTCAAATTCATTGAGCATGTAGTAGATAATACGCATCTCTACTCCAAAAAAATTACTTCAAATTTGCTTCAGCAACCTTACTTCCTTAAAATCCACTTCAATTTGTTTCACTACCATCATATCTATATCTGTTTCCATATCTGTAATTTGTGCCTTGAAACTTAGGTATATTCCACCACAAAGCAAGATCTTGACTGCACCTAGTGGTCACACTAAGTACATTCAACATATGAGGCAAATGTGGGAAGCTCTGCCACTCTGTAACCATAACAACGAATATTTCATTTAAAAAAACATTCATATGCTTACAGGGAGTTTCTTGCTTCATATAATGCTCCATGAAATAATCCTATTATTAAAAAAAACACTTCTTCAATCCTTTTTACGACAGAGTTTGATCCAATCTTAGTGCGGCAAAGCTTCCCTTGGTAATTATTGGAGTACTTACGGCGAGCCGGCAGTAACCTTCAAGAAAAGATGAATCTCGTGCAATCGTTACATCTTGCAGCCGTCGGTAACTCTTCCGATGGTACAGCAATAATCTGCAGTCTCCTTGCCGTCCGCTGGCTGCCTCGAACTGATCCCTGAGGGGTGATACAAAGTGATCAAAATTATCGCAGAATGGATGAGTGATTTCGTGGTGGGAGGACTGTGGATTTTTTTGGTAAATTCATTCCCTTCTCGTGAGACGGTGCTGCCCGGACGTAGGAAAAGAGGGAGTGATTGGGGGACCAAAATGAAAAATGTGGGGAGTAGAACAGAGACACCATGGTGGAGAGTTAGAGGAGGACTCAGCTAAGAGGCTCTACCGAGCGGACACTGCGTTTGCAGACACAGATTTCCAATTTCTCCCAATTCCATTACTGGGACTTCCATTACACCTCCCACAGTCAACCTTTATTTAATCCTACTCCGCGGATATGCGGAAATAAAAACTAGCATTAAAAAATAAACACTTCCCCATTTTTTATTCTTACCTCTTACCCTCTCCCAACAACCACCTACAGACTAGATGCTCTCCTACCGCCTCTCTCCATGGTAAACAGAAGTTTAAAAAGTTATAACCACAAAAAGTAAGGAACAAAAGTGTTACCTATTCTCCCTTGTAGATTACGACTTCCTCATCCCGTAATTTAATACTAAATTTAAGTAATACTAAAAAGATGCGTTCTCACCTTTTTTCATACTTTTTTACCGACCCTATCCAGTTCCCAACTGTTGGCAACCTTCGTGTTCGGATATTTTTTTGTTAACTTTTGACAGCAAGGAATAGCGTTCCACACATTCTGCCGGCGCTTCGCAGGGCACCTTTGAGTGAATTTAAACTGGTCTGGTGCCTTTGTCCTGGTGCTTGGCGGCTGCAGGCAATTTACACCTTTTACCGAACTAAAACTCAAAAAGAGGTGATTTTTTTTACCTTTGCTGATTTATAATTTGGAAAGTGTACACTATCGCATGAAAATCCACTTTCACACGTCATTTAATCGTTTATGAAGTTCTTCGTGTCAATGACTTCTCTTTCCTCATGTTGATCATCAACATCATTTGGTTTCTGTCACTCCTGGATATATATAAACATGACTGACCTCTGCAGCCGCACGGAAAATAATCGAGATGACCAATGTAAAAAGTAAAGGAATTTGATTATTTGTTGACATATATAAACAGAGGGAATTCTAGGCGAAAAAATCTGCTTTGGGCCAAAAACACTCATACATGAGAGGGTTACGAATTAAAACCATCAAATTGTTTCCAAATAATTGTTTTTTATTCAAATTTATAACTTATACTTGAATTTCTCATATGGTAAAATAAATAATATGTTTCTGGTTTTCGGCAATTCTCGCTAAACAGTAATTCAGTTGAGGAATATGGAACTGAAATATTTGGTCATGCACTATAGTTTTCTACAATCAGCGAAAAATGGTGTCTTTTCCGCACTGTGAGGTGAACTTCACATTTTTAAAGTTACAAAATTACCCAATGGGCTTTTCTGTTAGAGAAAAGATTCAACGTAACTTTTTAGTCCAAAATGTTTTTGCATTGCGCAAATGTCGCGTCATGAATCGGCTCAATTTTTGGAAAATCCCAAAAACTAGGATTCCATTTCTTTCAAACTTTTGTAGTTCCAAATGTTGTCGCTCACTAGTCATCACAGTACGAAGAGACTCTATTGTAAATTACTAGTATTTACTTTACCACAACTAATTTCAAGGGACGTCGTTTTTTACATTTTCGATAGCGCGTGATTTTACATAATTCTCACATTTTTTACGCGAAAAACGCGATTTTTTGTCTTTATTTAGATTTAAACTAACACGATTTTGAAATATTTCTTTTTTAATTTCGTGCTTTATTATAGCTTTGATGAGTACACGCACCAGCTGCGATGATAGGTCGTCAGATGGAAGTGACAGAAGCCACAGCATTAGATTCCTTCGGTTCCAGCTTTATATTTCTAAATCATCCCATTAAATATTTGTCTATAATGACTAAATTCGAGTCACAGAGTAAGGGGACGTCCATTTCCACAGTATGGAAAGGCGTCTCCTTCAATCCTTCTAAGGTGCATGGCACATAGCATCCCACCTTTCACCTCGAAAGTAGGATGGATCGGTGATAGAGTGAGGGGAGTGGAGTCCATACGCAAGGGGAAGTGCCTTCCGTACCCAAGTTTTACGCTGGAGTCACTGCCGAAACTTTCTTCTTCCTAAAAAGCATCGTCTTCACCATTATCCATGAAGTTAGTTGCACAGAATTTCTCAAATTCATGCACAATAGGCAGTAATCATTAAGTATCAAGCTGTTTTGAACTGTAATGATAAAAGCTACAAATTTTATTGTCCACTCGTTTTATTTATTGCAACGCGTTTCAACGCCTGAATTTTTGCTAGGCACAAACAATTTATTCCTCAAGGTTACGCTCGAACGCTCAAATGCGTTGTAATAAATAAAAAAGTGGGCAGCAGAACTTGTAGTTCCTATCAATACCTGTTCCACAAAGCCTCGCATAGCACAATTGATCTGATTTGATCTTCTTCCCTAATTCAGTGGCCGACGGTTTCCTTATCTTTGAAAGAATTTTTAATCAAGACAGTTAAGCCTTGTAATTTTGATACCATTGCACCGGTAACAAGGGCCGTTTTACATGGGGCACGACATTGTACAACTTAAAACTGCAGTTTTTTTCTCAATCGGGCGTGCAATCATTTTCGAATTAGAGCAGGTGCTATTTTGCCACCTCACGTCCATGCATTCGCGCATTAGTTCTTGCAATTCATGGCTTCACACGATGCAATTTAAAATGCATGTTCATACGCATTCAGATTGTGCAATTACATGCCCCGTGTAAAACGGGCTTAAGAACTAGGCCCTCATGCATTTCAGTCATTCTATTCTTCGTATGTTTTAGTTGAACTTGGAAAGCGCCAAGTATGAGTGTACTCCTTTGGCATAGTAAAGGACCCAGGCACTTACCTAAGATGACATTCAGCCTATCAAATATATATACACCATTCATCCATCTGTTTTACCGCACACTAAAAGTACCCCTACCCCTCTGATGAAAACCTATACTTTGATTCTGTTTGACACGTCAAAGTTACATAAGGGGTCAATTCATCGCCATTTGGCTGCGTCTGCAACCATTACGGTGTCTCTAATTCCGTCATCTCTTGTGTAACTGATTCTGTGCGATACTGATTTAGCACCTCAATGTTTGCCGGAATATCAAAATAAACTGAAATTTGACCGGCAGTTCCTATCTGCCCAAGAGGGTAGGAATGCTTTTTTTGTAAGTTCATAACATAACTTCTTTGCATAATTACCTGGAAAATGCTGTTCTTAAATTTGGCAAAGTAGAAAAAGGAATTTTCTATGCAAAATCCTTTTACGCTAACCAATGTTTACTTAGAAAACGTAGTGTGGAGTCTTAGTTCCGTTGACACTTCAACAGTTTTCTTCATTCCTCGCTTCGTTTTTCTATCACAAAATTACGGCAATTAACGAGATCTTCAACTCTTTCTGTTCAAGATCTGCTACATGCCTTCTTGGTTGAAATATCACGCTTGATTTTTTCCTTAATCTTCCGCAATATACGCACAGATACTTAAACACCAGTCCAGCAGTTTGAGAATCGTTATTCCCGGCTGCCGAGACGAGAGTATTAAAAAGCTAATTTTATAACTTCTTTGTAGCTTTTGTTAACTTGGGAATTGGAAGAAGCCTTTTCCTCAGCATGATCAATTTTATTCTGTACATCCATCATTATATAAATAACGATTAGTGGTTGAGAGAACATTAATTCAAAGAGACTGGCTTAGGGCAAACGGGACTGCAAGGTCGCACATATGTGAAACAACTTCGGCGAGACAACGAGGATGTAGAGTACGGTGGCGCTTAGTTTTTACTAAACTCAAGAGAAAAAGAAAATAATTTGCTAAACTAGATCAATTTGGTAGGAAAATAAAAATATTTTTCAGCCTTAGAGCTGTTAGACCCGCTGCCGCAGCCCAGCTCCAGGGTCTAAGTTCGTGAATGCCGGCGCTCAAACACAACTTAAAGCGCAATTGAAATTCAAATAGTAATAAAAAGCTGATCACGGTTTTTACTTTATTTCATACACGCCTAACCATCGAAATAGTAGTCTACCACATTCATGGAAAGTGTCAGCGTAAGTCATTGGACCCAATAAGTTCTAACGTATTTTAAAAAATTAGTTCTGCGTAAAATTAGTTAAGTACGTAAGTTTTAAACAACACTCGTCCATATACGTAATATAATATAGATGATACATAACACATATGTGTGAAAAAGAATTAGAAAGCTTGCCACCAAGAGAGAGCGATCATACGTGATATCTTGTATTTCATTGATTTATTATTACATGTAAATAAGTACAATGTAAGTAAATATGTACAATGAATTTTGAGGCTTAGTATTAGTGCTGCACTGCACATAAAATTGAAACTAACCACCTCAATTTATTTCACAATTAAGCACTTTATTATTATCTAATCATAAGCATCGTATGACCAACGAATTTTTTTCGATATCATAAAAGTTTCTTGAGATGAAAAACACGATAAGTCATAATTTTTCCAGCCCGTCGGTTTTTCTCTTCAACTTTCCTGGTTATGAAAAGAATTAAATCAGTCATAATGAAATTAGTTTTAACTGCTCAGAGGATGTGAGGATAATTCAATAACAGTAAAGGCGATACCGACTACCCTGTCTAAATCCCGCTTACTGTGAGTATCCTTACTATTTTGAAGTCATAGATTTGCACATTTAAAAGAACTGGAGTGGATCCTCTAGGACTGCCGTTAGATTATTAAGTTTCTTTTCAACCTGGTTGCCGTAACACAATCATGCCCCTCTCATACATTTGGTTCGTCGTCTGTGTGGAAAGCATTTAATCTATCCCCGCCACCGAACAGCAATGTCCTCCTATTCGCTCCATCTCTTGCAACTTAACCCCCTCACCACTCTCAACACACCGTCGCCCTCTCTCCAACCAACCACTCACATCTCATCGCTTTTGACTTGGAAATCTTAAGCTCGTAGTTGTAGTCCTCTTTCCATTCACATTTCCGCGACCTCTGCTCTTCCGACATCCGCTCCATTCCTGCACTTCTGCTATATCCCACCTCTTTAAATCCCAATTCCTCCCAGAGCACACAAATATTTTCTGTCTGTTTCCTTATCCGTGTCTTAGCCTTTCGTCACTCGAGTGATTCGCTCCACGCAGACAAAGGCTTAAGGTGGCTCTATACCGGGGCTAAGAAGCTCGTTTCAGACGTTTCCCTCTAATCCAGTAACGGCTTTGCCGTGACAGCTGGAGACTTGCAATTTTTGTCTTCTGTAGATGAAGAGAAATTTGTTGATTTAAGTGGAGTAACTTTATCATGAACTGGTTGTATTTTTTACATAAAATAGCAAAACTTTGGTTTTTATGACATTTTTTGGTAATATTCCTGAGCACGTTGCGAAGGCTAGATTCCGAAGTGAAGATTTTCAGCGCACTTCAATCAAAGAATCATCTATGATATATGCAAAAAATTAACAACCATTGATGCTGTTTTCGTATTGAGGCTATAGAAATGCTAAGCGTTCAAGCCTGCATTGACAACGGAGTAGATATTTTCCATCCCCACCCAAGGATAATCGTTCCCCACTCCATTTTTGTCAGTGCCGCCTTAACAGTTTAGCGTTGGGCTTCTACCACCCCAGTAGGCAACCACAGGCGACGACCGTTAACTTGACCGTTACTTCTCAAATTCATCAACTGCTGGAATTGTTTATTTACTTTATGAAAAAAAGACAATTGTTGTTCTTAAAAGCCCGACGAATCCGGCAGCATAGCATGGCGAAACTGTTGAAAAATATTAAATAATTTAATCGCAGAACCAAAATCCTGAATAACATATACAAAAAAAGACCGTTAACTTGAGTTGGCTTGGTATGTACCCACCTTAAGTACGCGTTTTATCTCTCAGTGAGGGCTGCGGAAAGCTCTCCCAGGCAATTCCCAACGCAAAATCCCGTATTCATTTAGGCAAGCAACCAGCCTATCTGCATTATCCTGTATTGAGGCTGCGTAGCGTTGAAAGACAATTCAAACCAGTAAAGTAAGCAATGCAATGCAATGAAGTATGTGACGTAATGCGTAACTTGATGCAATGAGATGTAATGCGATATGCGAGTTACCGCATTACGCGATACAATGCGATGAATGGAACACAAGCCTTGTAATTCGATTCATGCGACACATTAATGATATGAATGTGATACAAATTTTTCAATGCGATTTTGGAACTAAGTGCATCGTAAGGCCTTCGGTACAGATAGTCATAGTATACAAATACTTATATTTTCCTTCGTAGTCGCACATGATATCTCTACCCACGCGTCTTCCTCCCCGTACTCCAGAATCCCTGAGTCTGGGCTCAATGCTCAGACACTTTTTTTTTGTTTCCTCAAAGTAATTTTACGGCCGGAAGAAATACTTACCAAGTAGGGATTGCAACCCCAGGATTTCGAATCCTGGGATTCTACCTGATGTCTATCCCAAAATTCTGGAATTAGGTAGATAGATACCGGGATTTTGAGATTGATATTTTAGTATTTTGCTAACAGGTGGTGATGTAAATTGTTAATATAAAGGTGAAATTAATACAAAATGAATTTAAACTCATTGAGAAATACATTTCATCTGATTGTTTTAAGACAGTAACAAATAACGAGAATACAACACCGTAAAATAGTAGAAGATTGATCTGCAATATCTGAAAACTATGGCATTTAATAGTTTGTTTATTACCCGATCACAATTTTACTTAGACACATAAATAATTAAATACATTTCTTAGGTTTTATGACATCAATAAAAGTGGAACTCTGAATTTTGCAAAGGTGGAACTAAATATTATACGGCACTCATTAGGAAATTGTTGTTAACAACACATGGAAACATAAAAGGGCTTACTTTGTGTAATGATGCTTAATTCACGAGATAAATATGAGAAATCGAAGTGAAAAGAGAGAAAGACTCGGTGAAAATTATGAGCAGCCTAAAATTAAAATCAAAATAAAAGAAATTAATATAATTTACTGAAAGAATAAATAAGAATTTTCCTCAACTATAGACCACTATAGGTTATATAGACCAACTATAGGTGATGAACATGCTAGAATGACTGCTCACGACAGCATACATGTTGTTATGTTCAACATTCGATTTTGAAACACCCTGAAATGTCGGGATATTTAGGGTACATCTTAATATCCTAATAAGTACTTTATGGTATTTGTATTTTGACACGTTATGCGATCCAAAATAAAAATTGCAAGCATTAAAAACGAAGGATTGGATTCAGAGAAAATGTTGCTTTTTTATGAGTAGACTTCACAACATACAAGAGAATGTTATAATATTCTTCTGAGAGAGACCAATAATTCTGCAAATAGAAATTTATAGTACATACGAGGGTTGTCCTTAGGAAGTAAACAAACACCAGAGGGTCTAAGTTTGTTGAGTTTGCTCCTCAATGAGATGGTCATAACTTCCCCAACCTTGGGTAGACTCACACGTTTGAAGGGATGAGAAATAGCGTCGGGTTTAACGCTCTCTCCCCCTCATGACCCCGGTCGTTCAGATTCGATGTCACCTCTTGTGTCCCATCAATAGTCCTAGGTGACAGAACGGAACGGTTAGCTTGGAAGACGGATCTGTTTTTCGACGGTTCTTGATGTTTCCGGCGCGCATTAAGGAACCCAATTTTGAACTAAACAACCCGCATGATGAGTATTTATCGTCTGTGGTGTAATGTGAAGGTGTTTTTAGGAAAAAACTCATTAATGCCTTTCAGTTCTTAATCAAATCACGTGCTGCCATAAATTTCAAGGAGCGAATCGTAAATTTTAGTTTAATGTTGAAATCTCTCGAGGAAGCTCTTTATCCTTCAGAGATGTCGGAGCGTGTGACTTGATGGTTTTCGGGTTACTCCCGCGTTTTTTCATCGTTGTGGAAAAAGGTTTCACCGGCATTCCAGCTGGCATGTTCAGGTCATAAGTGAGATTTTTGGCCACTATATACATAGGGATCTAGGCCCACAATATGTATATATGCTTTGGGCTAGCCTTCGGCACTCTGATTGGCTCTGTTTGTCTTCGATTGTTAAAAATCCGTTTGAAGGAGTAGGAGAGGGGGTTCTTCTTCTTAGGAGAGGGATATCGGGGATCTTCCTTTTAAGAATATGTGATGCGCATTTGATAGTAGCGCACCGCTTGCATATGAAACGGAAGAGTTTCTATTCTGTCTCCATATGAGATGACAGCATTTTTCAACCATTTCACATCAGCGTCTCACATTAGATTTTATGTTCGTTCACCCAGCCCTATGGTCTAGGCTTGTTTTCGCTTGGGTGAAGAGTAGAAGAGCATTTTCCCGACCCCTGCGCCACTTGTTGAGGGAAAAGTGAGACCACTTTTTTCATGATGGTGGAGAGTGAAAAAGTAATTTTTTTCCTTTTTTTCCATAACCCATACTTCGACAAAAACATTGTTGTACGACAAGTTAGAAATAATTTCAAAACCTGCATTTAGAGGATTAAACCTTAGGTTCTTGTGCGACTCTGCTATGTTTCAACCACGTTATCACACGAGATTTCTCTATTGCGATAGAAATCACATCAGGAGACCCATCTCTGACATTTATATTATTGTACAATCGATTGAGTTTGAATATGGTTCAGGGGTCTCTTTCGTTAGGCCTTGAATTGATTCAGGCAAAAAGGCCTTGGAGATCATTATGTTTTATATACCATGCTAAATCACATTTCAAGTCACTACCTACGTTGAAGCGGTATCCGGGAGGAATGTATTTACTTCCACATGCTTCTGCTTGTTCCTTTACTCTTCCCACCTAAAACGGAATAGGCTTAAGAACTCAATTTTGTCATTATGACTGTGCACTTAACGTTTGAGAAAGCAGCTCACAAGGCAATAGAATCCACTTGAAGAGTTTATCGGTTTAACAACGTCTGAAAAATAATATCTGCTGTCTAAGTGCATCCAAATGTGTTTTGTACGAAGAAGCCGTCTCTGGGTTGCGGGTCGTTAGATATTTTTATGATCGCCTTTGAATTCATATTGAAAGGGATTGTCATCACTCAGAGTCAATATATCTCGTGAATAACGCTTTGACAATCACCAGCTCTATAAGAGAATCTTAAACTTTATAAATTTCTTAAAAGTATTGCAAAATCACCTTTTAGTCATCACAAAAACATATGAAGTGTCGTAATATGTATTAGTTTGGTATTTTCTGACAAAATTGCGAACATGTTGGCTCGTGCATGCTCTAAAATGTCATGCGTTGCCCAAATGATGCACCAAACGTTTTGCCGCCAAGAGATACTAAAAAAATATTTACTACCTATGTTAAGTAGAAATAGGCAATTACACGAATCTTCACAGTTAACTTGCCTGCAATGAGAGTAAATTAATTTCAGCCAATTAGTATTAAATATTTCTACGGTTTCAATTACGATTGTTATTCTCTCGATTATTATTATTATATTATCGAAATAAATTACTTGGTTTATCATAGGTGGCTCTTTTATTGTTTTACGGCAATTCATTAATTTCAATTGAAAGAGCACTGAACGCCATGTTTATTGAATTACTTCTCTCCATGTACGCCCATCTGTTCGTAATACACTCTTTTTCCCGGCCTAATTACCTGGAATGCTCGCAAGCTTAATTTGAAAACGAGAAAAAGTACAAATTGAGCAAATGGTAAAACGCCGGAGAATTCATAGCAAAATTAGATATTTTTCACTGCTATACAACATATTCTCGAGGTTTAGTCGTCTAACAATTCATCCTATGTACAAGAAGCTCGTTCTGTTGATTCTAATTTAATATATCGCAGGTAATAAAATTAGGTTTACGTATTCCTCATCAGCACAATATTGAGGATATTAAATTAATGTCCTTTAAATGTGTTTCAGACGTTACGAGTGCATGTCTCTTGCGAATGCTTTCATTACTCAACCTTGTTTTTTCCAAAACATATTTTATTTATGAATTTCGCCAGCTTTTCACTCCGTTCTTGTCACACGTAACAACGATTGACTTTCCTTATGTACTTGTAGCAGTCTCTTTTTTGCTGTAGTTGCGGATGAAGGATTTATAACCGCAAGTTTTCTGAATGTGTATAATGCATTTTCTTATGATAATATTTGATGGCAGTAGAACTTTTTAAATAAATAGAAATAATTTAACTTTCAGTTTATAGTATTTCATGAATGCGTGTGTAAATAAGGAATTAATCAATATGTAATCGACACGTTTCGAGTAACTTTGGCATCCCGTAATCAGTGGAAAATTCTAGGCAAGGCAAAGAAAAGGAAGAAGTAATATTTGGCACATTTTTCTAGTGGATTAACGGGCGTATCATTTGCATTTTTAAAATTTTAACCCTATTTGACGCACATTCAAAACTTTCATTCAAAGCAAAGACTGCCTTGATGAATGGAAGTATTGGTGTGTTAAAATTTAGAAGAGGTTGCTTTTTCGAAGAAGGTTGCTTGATCCAATTAGAAACAACGAACGATGCCAGAGATGAAGGGATGAAGGCGGTTTACAAGGCGGAGGGATTAGATACGGAAGGCCGACTCCTCCTCCCTCCAACGCATTCCTCAAATTTCAGAGAGGTCGTTCACTTCAGCAGGAAATCAAGAGAGCATACGAGCACCACGGAGTAGACTTCCTCCTCACCTCTTCCAATTCAACCCCTTATCCCTATTTCGCAAAGATTTCCACTTTTCCTTCCATTCCACCATCCATGCCCACCTCTACCCTCGTTCCTCCCTTTCTCCTTCTCGTCCCGACGACCATTGCTTCTTCCTCCAATTACACCCCACCTCCTGCGCTTCAGGGAGGTGTATGTTCCTTCTTCTAAGCCAAATTGCGAGACATTTCTTAATGATTTTTCCGAGAGGAGATTGAGATGAAAATAGGGGTGGAAAAACGACATTCAAGGAAGTCTGCTGAGTTATTAGAAGAGTACTGAGTCAAACATTTTATGAATGGGGAGATTTCATTATCAAATCCAAAAGCAGTTTCATTGGGATGCTCAAGGAGGTTTAGAAATTACGGTGCTCTAATAATAGTCGGCTAAATTTGATAGTTTCAGGCTAGATTTCGTGGACGTAAATGATATCCATTTCAACATTAAAACTGTGTACTTATCCGTGCTTAATCAGATACTGTGACTGGTTTCACCTTGATTAGGCATATTGAGACACATTCTGAGGCCACAATTCTCACTATGCCCTTTCTTGAGCCTTTGTATCAGCAGTACCTAGCATACCTTCATTGCTTTTGTGTTTTTTATTGAAGTAGATTTCTTTGGAAAAAATTTAAAATTTAACTTAAGAATTTAAAAATATGTCGAGGGAAATAAAGCGAAGTAGTGTTGACAAATTGGGGGTGAGCCTACCGCATTTGACATTTGCAATATTGCTTTGAATTTAGTATTTAAGCTTTAATGTACTTAAGGTTAATCATCGGGGACATACCATCTATATATCGTGTAAATGATATCCATTAAATATAATTTTTTTGCGCTATCCGATATTAAATTCTTGAAAGATGAGAAAATTACAGCAAGTAGACACCGTTTAAATCGCGTACCATATTTCCCTGTTCGTAATCTTTACCGAATATTGAAATTCAAAGGTTATTAGTAACTTTAGTTATCATTAGCCAATTGTTTCTTTCCTAGAATTCTGTAAAAATAGTAATGAAATAAGCCAAACTATTCATGAGAATAATGGAAATAACATGCGAGAAAATGATGAAAATGAGGAAATGGTGATTGAAGATGTAACCAATGATGATGAGAATTGTTAATTAGAATAGAAATATAATTAACATAAGAGATATAAATGAGTGTTATATTATTCAGACGCATGTACAATACCTATTTTTCAGATAAATACCTATTTTGTCAACAAAAAATAAAATTAACAAAAATGGAATATTCATTTTTAAAAAATATTGTACCATATTCTCCTTTTTTATTCAGATTTATTTGGGAATATAAATCGGTCAAAGAAGTTTTCACTTCCAGCGTGTGGTCCTAAGAACACCCAATTTTTCTAAATTTTAATTGTAATTGACATGTCTTATTGAAGTTCATTGGACTTCGTAAGTTTGAATTGAACATCGGATATATCCTCATCAAACTTTTTCTTGTTTTAACGAGTGAAAAGGAACTAATGCCTAGCACAAATGATGTTTTGTATTGTAACCGGTCCCATTTGGACCGAGTTGCAAGGTTGTGGGTATCCAGAGTGAAAAGGATGGTTCTATGTTTTTTTTCATTGTTAGATTTGTTTGCGGCGTGTATTTCTGAGTGAGTGAATGTGAGTGTTTCCCCCCCTCCCTTTCCTCAGTTTTTTCACCTTCCCCCCCTCCCCTTCAACAACCGGCGAGCGACCTCGGAGTTTAGAGACGGCCGGATACTAAGTGCTTTTGCCCCCCCCCTTCCCCTTTTTGCCCCGAAGTCACCGGCGTGAGCTGCGTCGCCACCGGAGTCAAGTGCGCCCTGGGTGATTTTTGTTTTGGGCGAAGCTACGTCCCCTCAGCTCCCTTATTTCCCCCCCCCTCTTCACCCCAGCCAAGGTATATAAGGGCCGCATCCAGAAACAGTGCTGAACCTGCAGCGGAGCCTGCTGCTGCATGCTATATCCAGAAACCCCGCTACTCCAAATTGGTGGGGGGCAGTGTTGCCACATTTATTTTGGGCTACATTGATGACGTAGACGAATGTAGTGACATTATGTTCCCCTAGATGCGGGTATCGGGAGGAACTAAGGGCGATAATTGAATAACGAATTCTCAACGTGACTTTGTTGGTAAACAAAATGGAGACGGGAAGGGAGCAGGATTTCCTCGGAGGAGAAGAATTTAAAAGTAAATTTAGTTGTCGCGAGGAAAGCTGTATTGGAGTCCAAGAAAACGGATGCGTTAGTATTTCCATGGGATTCTCCCGGTCCCTCAAGTTTCTTCTCGGAATCTGATGGCCTTCATTATGTACTAAATGCCTCAAAAAATTGGAAAAATTATCATCGAGTACCTGCCGATACATGATGACGATCTGCGCGCTCGGGAAACTCTATAGACGAGTACCTAGGTACCATGCGTCTCGAATATAGTATACTGCCGATCGCCGATGATTGCCGTCTGGCCCCGGCACTACCGCCGCGGCGGGTGTGCCGGGGCCGGCCGGGGCCGGGTAGTTGCCGGCGCGCCGGGGCAAGCCGGCCGGTGTACCAGGCGCCAAGTTGGGTGGGAAAGCAATACCCCATCAAGTTTTGCTCACGAAGTGTCGGCACCGACTTCATAGGTGATTTTTTAAATAAAATGTTGTTAAATCTAGACGTTAATTATGAAAAGTATGCGCTCTCATTTCTTTTGAAGGTAGCTATTGGTGAATAATCCTTCGCCTCACCAACATCACTCGTCATGGTGGGTGAGAAATATACACGTACGACTGTCGATCGCATTTGTGTAGAGGGATATTCAAATATGCATTGCATTATAACGCCCAAAGATGTACATGACATTCATTATGAGATGAATATAACGAGATATTGTCAACGGACGTAGAAGCACTATGCCATTTCCATCTATCTCTGGGACATTCCCATAAACTTTAACTCATAATTTCAGTAACAAAATTACACATTTTAGGTACGCTTACACGTAATTGTACATGGTTTTCCATGGCTTGGAACTCTCATTACTTTTACTAACAGTAACTGAGTATGGATAGAGCTGGCTGGAAGACGGCTTTCTTGTTTTGAGTATTTTACGCAAACTTTAAATTTCACAGACACAAAGCGGTGATTTCAACTTTCTTTGGGCACTTATATAAAAATATAAATGGTTTACAAGGCAAGCCACGGTCCATACCAAAGTTAATACCTATTATAACGGCAAAGCCAAAGAGGTTTCAGCATAGTTGTGTTGACAGTAGTTATTTAAGGTAAAAAAGTATTTCACGAGCATCAAGGCAAGACATTAAATATGTACATAATTTGTTTTTCTTTAATTACAAATGGTTTTCAAGGCATGACAGGACCCGTTCGGAAGTTAATAGCAATTAAAACGGTGAAGCCGAAGAGGTTTCATCACGGTATTGTTGACGGAAGTTATTAATAGTTATGTTAAGTAAAATATTAATTCATCAGCATCAAAGTCCGTTGTTGAAGCATTCATACTATATTTTTATATAATAAGAAATGATTATCATGAGCTTATAGCCCTTTAAACGTCAATAATTATTAATTATAAATGCGAGACGATAAGCAGACGAAATCCGGCAGCCATGTTACTTATCCACTTCCCTGACAGGTTTTTTTTACAAAACCGGTCAAAAAAAGTCATATTTTTTTATTTCAGATTCAGAAGCATTAAAGGGAGGCAAATCCGAAAATGTTTTCCTTAATTTTTTATTCCAAATATTTATTGATTTATTCAATAATTTCTGATTGTTGCCCCTTAACTTAAGGTAATTAGGCCACCTGCATATCAGTATAACCTTCCCTCCCGTTAACCTTAGTTAGACATCTTTTGACGAATACATTTAGTTTATATTACAATAGTATATACTTTGCCGGCAACTTTCATGTTAACTATTAATTTTAGACCATAGTAAATCAAGAAACAACGTACAAACATTCATGGGAGTTATGCAACCCGCATGACGACGACTTTCGCCCTGAAAATGTTATAGCAAAATTCATTTTATGGCGAAAATCAAGAAACTTTCTTTTACTTGATTCTCTTTGAAGAGAGCTGGATTCCCTTTCCTCAGTGTTCCATACGAGTCAGTGGAGTGTGATGCGAGCAAGTCGGCTAGATCTGGAGACGTATAAAAGCTATCCGTCGTCAGGAAATATCATAGGCCAAATAATGGCTTCATTAGAGTCATCATCACTTTTGAGGCCATGAGTAAATAGGCAAAGTCTTTATCCAACACAGTCCCCTTTCCCGTGTAAATTGTCGTTGACCACACGTTTCCAGTTCTCGATTCACAAAGAACAAATACTTGCCAAATGAAGCTCTTTTCATAGGCATGAACTGCCGCCACCCCAATCTTCCCTTGTACAAGAGTAGGCTCTTTTCGATGGTAATGTCCATCTCTGGTGCATGGAGTGCCTTGAACTTTTCCTCCAGCCTCTGGGAAATCGGCCATATTTTATTTAATTTGGCGTTGGGGTGTGTTTGGGGATCAAAATCGTTATTATAGGCAAAATGTAAATATTGCCTTATTTTTACGTATCGTCGGTAAGACATTGTGTGTCCAAAAAGGGAGAGGAGAGTATAGGTCTCGTTGACCAATAAAACTCAGTATCTGGCTTCCGCACTCTGCCTTGTAGCATTACAAGGGCAAAAAACGCGAATTTCTGTTCTTGTCACAGCTCGTCACTGATTTATGCTAGCACTGCACGGCCCCGCTTTTTCACGCAAAGTGTTACTGGCGGAGTGATTTGTTTGCCAAGTTATAAAGTCAAAAATGTTATCGTTGAAAAAAGTATTTATGGGAACCTCATTCGGGGACCAGGTCGAAGTTCATCGAAGAATTATCTTCAAAAAGAAACCTAGGTGGTGCTGGAGGAGGATTCATTGAAAGCATTTCTTCCCACTCCGCTTCCCGCGAATGTTCCGCTGCGCCTTCTGATTCGGAGCTTGTTTCTCCGGAGAGAGTCGACTAGGCGCCAGGAACTTCATTGTCCATAACCTTGGAATCACTGCTGGTCAACACTGATTCCTCTCCAGAATCCATTTCTGATTGCCAAATGTTACCGAGCGAAAAAAAAGAATTTACCATAGAATTCACTCCTACTACACCGCTCGTATTAGGACGGAAATGTTCTAACTAAAAATGCAATCGGTGGAATTTCAGCGAAAAAGTGCGTGCGCTCTGAAAATCAAGGATGCTTATGCTCTGAAAATCAACAAAAGGCTGTCACCATCGTCCTTCCGACAAAGTAATCGTGGAAACAATCACGATATGCAAAGGACCTCGCCCCTAGTGTGAAAAGCTCATCTCCATGCTCTTCATAAAATTTTTCTTTTCCGTTCCTACCATTTCTTGGAAAATAAACACACGTGTGCGTACCGCAACAGCATGGATATTCCAACTAATGGTAAATTGATATCGGGAAAAACCCATTAGTAAAGGGTTGGCTGGTGGGAAAGTAGCTCGGGGAGCAAAGGGTGGCAGATTAGCACGACATGAAACCAGGCGCCAGGTTGCTTAGCGGGCCATCGGCTCTTGAGTGGGTGTTTTCTGACCTCAGGAGAGCGTCAAACATGACAATAGAAGGCATTACACATGTTTGGGATTTATCTCTATCTCTCCTTTTTTCTCGTACTTATGTGGGCTAGGGTAGCACATTCACAGGGCACTTGTGTTGGTTTGTATTGAGAACGTACGACCTTTAGACGTCTTCATCGTATAGCTGTTTTCGTAAATATGTTTCGCCACTTCCGCCGGTATTCGAAGTAGAAAAATGAAAGGGGCTGATGAAATAACATTCGCAACATGTCTAAACATTTACGCTTACGCCATTTTATCTAAAGAGAACGGTTCAATAGGCATTTCCAACATATATAAAAATTACCGGAAGAAAAATGTGCGGACGAATAATTTAGAATCAGATAATATGTACAGTAACAAATATATATTGTAACAAATATATATATAGTAGCAAATATATGTAGCAAAAAATATATATATAGTAACAAACATATAAGGTCATAGATATATATCTTTAGTAACAAATAAGGCAAGGAAAGATTCATGTTCTGTTGCTAGAGAAATATTTTATTCCAATTACTGTGGAACTCATCGTAGCTGTGAAAATTAGCGCAAAATTGAAATTGCAATTTTTATAATGACCACTAAAATGTTGAATAAAAATGTAATTGAATGCTCATGAAGAGTGAATGACGAAATATAAATGAAAATAATTAATTTAAAAATTATTTACTCATTTATAAAGTTTGTGAAACGGAAGTTTTACATCATAAATTTGCAATAATTATCTATAAATGACAAAAATTAAAGTTGTAAATTTCGTAAAAAGTTCGCAAAAGAAACTCCATGCATGAAGTAAATAGACGGATAGTTACGAATGACAATGTAGGTGATTGAAACTTCGTAAGGGGATAACTTTTCAGTGCGTAAAAAATTATAACCCTCGAATTTCTAGAAATATTACCAAAAAATGACCATTGTTTTAACATTAGAAATCACTATTTGAAAAGAGCGCCACTTGCCGCATCGCTGGCTCTGAACCTTCAACAGTGCAGGAGGCGGCAGGAACGCGAACTACTAGCATCGGCCGACTATATGCGGGCGTAAAGAAAAAAGATACGGACATCGCGGTCTTGCCCGAATATATGCGGGCTTGTCAGATTTTGCACCACCTCGGTGCCCGAATATATGCGGGCTTGTCAGGGAAGTGGTTATAGCGAGTAGCATGGCATGGACCTCACTAGACTTTGCAGCGGGTGATCGTAGCGGAGCTCGGCCGCTATAGCAGCTACGTCACCATCTGATGACGTATACAGCAGTAGTGAGGTTTCTGGATACGGCCCTAAGTCGTGAGCCACGCGCTATAGGGAGGAGAAATTCTGACGACTGATTTGGGAGAGGACTGGTTGGAGGAAGGTGGCGAAAGTTATACGGCGTGGAGGACGGAGCAATCGGCGTAAACCCTTGGCAGATAGACGGAAGCGAGCGAGGAGAGAAAGGCGGAGGCTGGAGTGGTCTGATTGACGGAAGGGAAGGGTGTAGCGACCAAGGAGAATTGGAAGGAAAGAAGTCGCCACCCGAATATTGAAGAGGTTCCGCATCCCACAGCCTGGCCCTACAGAAGTGGTCGCATTCGCAAGGTGTCTGCCCAGTAGCCGTGCTTCCTCCTGCCCACGATAAGTACTGTCCAAAATCTCGTCGCCCATGCCTCCACCAAACCCAGTTGTCCCAATCCTCCCCTTCAAGAAGAAAGTGCTCAGTTAATTCCCACTCGTATCATTTTGTATCACCCCTCCCTTTCCCCGTGTGCATGTCCAAGTGCTTCAGCGAACCTACATGAAAGAAGTACAGACCATAGAAGCTGCACTCCAACCATATTGTTTTTTTTTTAGGGTAAATTTTGTGAGAAGACTAGTGTATGACTAGATCTCATTAATAAGACGCACTGCCGTGCTTAAAAATATTATTAGGGTGCCCATTACAATGTTTTGAGCTGTTGGGATCATCCTATGTACGATTAAGTGTCTTTTGATTTGTTTTTTTAATAATACGTGAGCTCACGGATGATTAGTTTAATTGTTTTTTTCATTACAAGGCTATTTTTTATGTGCTCGTTCTCTCGTATTTTGCCTGAAGTAAATAAATTGTATATTGTTAATCTTATTTTCGAGACAATTTCTTTTCTTGTCAGTCGTGCCATCCTTTCCTCACGTCGTCCCGTCCAAAGTCAAAAGAAAGGAGACCGTGGAAACGCGTCGTGTTTTTGATTGTTAATGCCTCATACCTACCGAGAACCCACCCCACACCAAGTGCTCCGACGAGCTTAGCAGTTATCCCTTACCCCCCCCCCCCATTTCCCCGTCCCTGAACATCTCCTCCCCCCCCCCAATTTTCCACCCATCATTACCCCCTCCCTTTCTTTGTTTCACCTCCGAGCCTACCAAGTGACGAAGCTGACAAATTGGCTTACCAACGCGGTGACGCGGTTCGTAGGTGACAGTATACTTATGATTCCTCTGCGCCTACTATCCACTCACATCAATGTAACTTTGAGGGTTCAATCGTGCGGTATAAACGGCTTATCCACGGAGTGGCGTGAACCACGACCGAATGAAATTTACATGTAATTATTAAGGCCATATTTGTCAGCACGAAATTTCATTTCATACATTTTTATTCAGCAGAGCATTAGAAACAACCTTTATCCTTGATTCATCTTGAAACATAATTTTTAGTGAAACTCATCCAAATTCATTAGCATCACGTGGCCGTGAGCCTTCTGGATGCTAGTATGGCAGTAAAACATCCGTCAGGAAATGAAACTCTTATATCGGCAGTCTTGAAGGCCGGGTTAAATCTGGAAGATGAATTTCTCCAACGCGTTTTAAAGAGATAGTATTTAATGGTGAAACAAGAAAACTTCCATTTATTGTAAACAATAATTTTATGTGTAACGTCATAAGCAATGGTAAGTTATTATCACAAACGACTCACCTCGCATTTGGGGTTGGTAAAACGTATGTATTATGAACTAAATTTATGGAGTAACAAGTAATGAGCCTTAAATGTTTTCAATTAGTTTAAGGAAACGAATATTTCCAGCGTTAAATGAAAAATAAATTTATCCGCAGTATCTGCGCACCTGGAGGCATGGATTCTGTTACTGAACAGTGGTCGCCTCAAGATGAGACAAAATCCTTCTAACGCGATAAAGTGAAATACATTCCTTCTATGAATACACTCGTTCCAGCATAATACAACCATGCGTTTAAGGCATTTTAGTAAATATGAGTAGACTGAATAAAAATTAAAGAAAACTTTATCCATTAATGAACTGCGCCATGTCCATATAAAGACAATATGTATCCACTTATTTGTTATTATGTGAGGCTTATATTGAAATTGCAATTTTTATAATGACCACTAAAATGTTGAATAAAAATGTAATTGAATGCTCATGAAGAGTGAATGACGAAATATAAATGAAAATAATTAATTTAAAAATTATTTACTCATTTATAAAGTTTGTGAAACGGAAGTTTTACATCATAAATTTGCAATAATTATCTATAAATGACAAAAATTAAAGTTGTAAATTTCGTAAAAAGTTCGCAAAAGAAACTCCATGCATGGAGTAAATAGACGGATAGTTACGAATGACAATGTAGGTGATTGAAACTTCGTAAGGGGATAACTTTTCAGTGCGTAAAAAATTATAACCCTCGAATTTCTAGAAATATTACCAAAAAATATGAGTAGACTGAATAAAAATTAAAGAAAACTTTATCAATTAATGAACTGCGCCATGTCCATATAAAGACAATATGTATCCACTTATTTGTTATTATGTGAGGCTTATATTGAAATTGCAATTTTTATAATGACCACTAAAATGTTGAATAAAAATGTAATTGAATGCTCATGAAGAGTGAATGACGAAATATAAATGAAAATAATTAATTTAAAAATTATTTACTCATTTATAAAGTTTGTGAAACGGAAGTTTTACATCATAAATTTGCAATAATTATCTATAAATGACAAAAATTAAAGTTGTAAATTTCGTAAAAAGTTCGCAAAAGAAACTCCATGCATGAAGTAAATAGACGGATAGTTACGAATGACAATGTAGGTGATTGAAACTTCGTAAGGGGATAACTTTTCAGTGCGTAAAAAATTATAACCCTCGAATTTCTAGAAATATTACCAAAAAATGACCATTGTTTTAACATTAGAAATCACTATTTGAAAAGAGCGCCACTTGCCGCATCGCTGGCTCTGAACCTTCAACAGTGCAGGAGGCGGCAGGAACGCGAACTACTAGCATCGGCCGACTATATGCGGGCGTAAAGAAAAAAGATACGGACATCGCGGTCTTGCCCGAATATATGCGGGCTTGTCAGATTTTGCACCACCTCGGTGCCCGAATATATGCGGGCTTGTCAGGGAAGTGGTTATAGCGAGTAGCATGGCATGGACCTCACTAGACTTTGCAGCGGGTGATCGTAGCGGAGCTCGGCCGCTATAGCAGCTACGTCACCATCTGATGACGTATACAGCAGTAGTGAGGTTTCTGGATACGGCCCTAAGTCGTGAGCCACGCGCTATAGGGAGGAGAAATTCTGACGACTGATTTGGGAGAGGACTGGTTGGAGGAAGGTGGCGAAAGTTATACGGCGTGGAGGACGGAGCAATCGGCGTAAACCCTTGGCAGATAGACGGAAGCGAGCGAGGAGAGAAAGGCGGAGGCTGGAGTGGTCTGATTGACGGAAGGGAAGGGTGTAGCGACCAAGGAGAATTGGAAGGAAAGAAGTCGCCACCCGAATATTGAAGAGGTTCCGCATCCCACAGCCTGGCCCTACAGAAGTGGTCGCATTCGCAAGGTGTCTGCCCAGTAGCCGAGGCTTATATTTCTATGAACAAAAGACATTGTTTTACTCATACGCTTTTTTAAGAACTTTAAAATTTGAATAATGCCATGCATGAACAATAACATCGTTTTTTTTAGAAAAGTTCCAAACATTCTGATCCAAATATTTTTCCAAAAGACCGTCACCTATGCTATTGATCTCTTGCAAAAGTTTAGAATTGAAGTTTCTGACAAAAAATACTTCAACAGCCACCTTAAATATATTTTAGAAGTTATTTTAAAATTAAGTGGAGAGTTATATTGATGGCATAAAAAAACATATACTTCCAACCATAGATATTTGATTCCAAAATACTCAACAAAATACGAGTCGTGATGAAGTACAGTTGCAGAAAAATCGCTACCAGGTAGGTATCTGCTTGAAGGATCTTTTCACATTTCTATCATCATGAAAAAAATTTACTATAATTTTATCTGCGTGTAGAAGGGATGTAACTAAACTGAACTCGACCTATTTTTTTTTAATTGCATTATCTTCCAATTTTAAGCACATTCGAAGATAAGCTAGTTCAACCCCTGTGTTCCCCCCGTAAGCATTAATAATTTACAAAGTAAACGGCAAATGAGTCCTTGCTACCGCTCACCACTACTCAACCACCAAATATTGCTGGTACTGAAGCGCGCGACGTGAGATCCGGTCAGGTTTAAAGTGGCTCTGGGGGCTTGGAGGATAAAAGTACCCATTCGCTGAGTGGCGGCACTGCGCTGAAGAGCACGAAGCAGGGACGGGAGACATTAGAAGGGAACTGTGGATGAGAAGGGCCGAGGTCGCGGCCATTAGCTCAAAACGGTATGGAATTACCCACTTAGGCTAAAAATATTGGCAATATATACCTATATACTGCATCTGCAATGTGCAAAATTGCATAACAGTAGCAAACCATGTGCAAACACCTCGCGGGGAATGCAGTCGACTTCCAGAACCAAGAGACTAGATATCACCGAATGCATTCATGTGAAAATTTTGCGGCATAGGAGGAAATGAAGCTTATCCCATATGAATTTAACCAATAACGGCTCAGGAGTTTCCTAAAAGTAAACATTTGGTAACGAGAGAGATCCTCTGAAGTTAACATCTAATACTACTAATATTTCATTGAAAACTAAATATAACGTATTGCACTAAAATAATTAAATAAATCCGACTTGATTATCATATAAAAAACAATTACCTGTGATTAAACTCTCTTGCTTAGCACACAGCGCAAAAATAAGAATAAATAATATTTATTCTGAATTCATATTGAAAAATATTAATCTAACATAGCCTTCTAAGCAGGAAACTACACTCTATCTACAGTGTGTTCTGTGTTAGCTGTACGTACGATCAATTTGATCCTGAAGACACTCGCTGCATGGCTAAAGAAATGTCGAGCAAAATATGGTCCAAGCGTAGCGCGACTCGGAAGCCACATCACGCACTATACTCTGTTCCATACAATACTTCAGAAGCAAATTCTTGTTTACTATATATATATATTAATGGATAAAGCGAACTTGTAAAAGAGAATAAGAAAATGGAAAACGACGGATTATGCCTATTGAGGAAAAAGAAGCATCCACCAATTTTGTCTTCGGTAATTTTGAAGAGTTAAATCATGATACAATGAAGCTATACATGAGCAGTATCGGTTACCAAAACATTTTTGCTCAAACGGTGCAAATTAATAAAAATCAATTATGCACCGAGTTACTTCGTAGAATGCATTGTACTATCGATCTAAAAACCAAATTTCCATTTTATGACGACAAAAAAATTGTTTAGCAAAAATTGATTCTGGAAAAACATCATGAGCATAGTTTTCTAATCATAACCACAAAATGAGGCTCATCTAACTCTTCTAAGCAATAAATCAAGCAATTAAAACAGACTAAAGAAGAGGTCTTTGAAATGGGAAATGCGATCATGAGAACAGTAAACATAAATTATAGAAAAAAGGAGGATATATCCTCTCAAAGAATAGTGTGTCAGGGAACGTAGACAGGGTGGTACGAAAAACATTTTCTTCCTATTTTTCTAACCTCCCTTTTATCGGTAATATTTTCTCCGCTCCTCCACGGACTTATTCAATCTTTACGCACTGCACGTCTCACGAAATTACGTTAGCTCGTATAAATATTGCCAACGGGTCCGAAAAAATGCTGTCTTGTGCCAGAAAAGATAATAAAAATTCCACGGGGAGAATGTACGGATAGGACGTAGTCATAAGAGGTAGTAGACCTTAGCGAACGAGGAATAAAAAGCACAGGAGAGCCGTTGAGAATGCATTTACGGTGGATGTGCGCCTGGGGGGAAATCACGAGCTTATATAATCGTTATGTTGTAAGAATAGCACAAGTGATGTCATGAGTTTTAACCACACCGTGAATTATTGCTTCGGGGGATAACCTAAAAACACACTTTCGTACATTGTACGTATTACGGAGGGCCTTCGCATTTTTAGTCACCCAAGAGCCTACTTGTTCTTAATACGAGCAATGCCAATTGTCTTGCACTAGTAACAGTGTTTTAAACATATAATTTACGGTCAAGTCGTGTGAAAATGGTAGTGGATTGAGTTACTTGAAAAATTGTTTTCATAATTGGAAGCAACTTGTTTTACACACACATATTCAAACAGAGTTAAATGATGTTTCCCTTTCTTTGATTTATTATTTCCCAATTAGAACGCAAACCCCTAATACAATTTATTCAATATTTAAATACTGCATAATAGCAGATAGAAAGGTATCATAATTTTTCATCTAATATCTACCTCTAAAAGGAATAAAATCACGTCCAATAACACCAAGTCTCCATGATAAAGATTGAAATGATTTACTTTTCCACTGATTTTTTTAATTTTGTTTCATTCGAATTGTAAAATTTTAAAATTAATGCGAAGTACAATATTTAATTTTTTAGAATGAAAACAAAATGCCTACTTTCAGGAAATGAAGCCTGAAGTGGTAGCGTATAAAAGCAATTATTTACTTTCATCAAGTGATTCGATTATTTGGTTGCTAAGTTTTAAACGCCTAGGTATCAAATTCAGTTTCAAATGTTAAAATAACATGCAGAAGTATATGTATAACACTTTTAAATGGCATATCAGGTCATGCATTTTCTTTTTTAATTGAAACTGGAAATAATATCTGTGTGATGGAGACTCGTTAGAATCCTAAGTATTGATGGAATCTTACAGTCTCGGAAAAATGCACAGTACCTTGGTTTCCGCCGACAATGAGTGAATGCCAGTTCTTACGAAAACTAAGAACAGCGATACGTCTTCCTTTCGATTAGTTTTTAACTCATTGGACCTTGTCTTCTACAATATCCGCATGCTTCAAATTTCACGCAGTGAATGGGTTTCAATTAACGAACACAAAATTGCGGAAAATTTTACTGTAAAAATGTGTTCGCTCACATATCATCTCATATCAGAGCAACGGCTACATATTTAATAACTTGTATTCGCGTCCACTTTTACGTCACTGATGACCCATGTTTACTCGCCAAGGTAGCAAGTGAATGGCCTATTTAAAAAATTACTTTTTTCGAGGTTAGCAAAATTAACATCGCAAGTGAGTGCCAAGGAGAGCTTTGAGATCAAATAAGATAACGGCTCTCGTCTCAAGGGAGAGTATTATCTAATTCCTCTCTAGTGAAAACTCTGCATTGGACTTATGGCATGGTCAGCATCAACTATCTACCACTACGTTCTTAAATAACGCCAACCGGGACTCATGTGTTCTGAAAAGAGGTAAGTTACTTCCAGCATACGTTTTTTTAACAATTAAAATTACTATTGTTCCTTCTTTGTGCGCCCAGTAGGTTACCGTGTGACCATCTCCTTGACCTTTACCATCGAAACCATTTTCCTTGGTTTTCTTGGAGGATTTTCAAGGCTCTTCCTCAGGTGTTACTTTTAAAATTTGCATCCTTCTCAGTTAAAAATTCTCCTCAGGCCGAAATTACATTCCGACCCACCATCACCCACTTTGACGACGACGTCTTGCGGAATCGCATTCCATCCGTATATTCATAATTCATTCCGAAATTTTTAAAACATGGCATGGCATGTGACATTTCTCTTTAAAGGACACATAAGGCAGTATTTTAAGCTTCTTTACATTGACGTCCTCACATCAGGATTGCTCTAATTTACATTGTGGTCTAGATTAAAATACAATTGTAAGATAACTGCGAGCGAGTAAGTAAACAGAAAATGTACATTTTCTCTCCCTCATCAGAGCGTCACACAAACATGAGTTGAGTCTCATCTGCAGGTCACCTAAACGTGTAGCCCATATGTGTCAAAGGGAATTTTAAGAGATTTTTCCACAATGTCCTAAGGTAATGTTTCATGCAGTACATAGTTCCAGATAAAAGAAATAAATCGTCTTAAAATAGTTTTTGCACAAATTGTGCATGTTCCTATGCGTTTTCCCGAATTAATTTCGAATTCTCCGCGCATACTACGTCGGTGAATGAGTCAGCAAGAGAGAAATAAAATAGACATAGGGAAAACGCATTAAAAAGGAATAAAGAAATGAATTCTAGAAAAACGACTTCATTTTTCAATCGTGAAAACGACTTTGGATTTACTCCTGGATGGCATTGAGTTACAGTGTTACAGGAAATATGGGTATGAAGTTTGTCAAAACGCCTTCAGTTTTAAGCAAGCAGCCGCGATTATGACTCAAGAACATAGCGGACATCAGCAATGAAAACTTTGGGACGGAAAAACTTCAGGTCCTCCTCTATAGTATGGCTACGATGGGAGAAGAGGAGAGAGTCAGTGAATATGTGTGCTTAGAGATTAAGAAAAAGTCTCCTTCACCGAAACGACGAGGAAGAGGTCGGGGGTTTTCACGGAGGCTAATTTGATGACGAACCCGAGCTATTTCAAAAGGAGGTCCCTTTATTCGCGAAAAAATTCCCTCGCCCGCAAACAATGGCAGGGAGGCAAGGGAGACAGGGATATTGAGGAGAGAGAGAGTTCAAAATAATGCGAGCCGAGACTGCGGACGAAACGTCCGAGTGAGGTAATGTGAAATTGACCCTGGGGTGGATGATTGTTTCTTAGCCGGGCAGTTTTAGCAATAGTCGCCTCAGCATTTTCTTGGAATTTAACATAAATCGACTTTATTACTCTCCCCAAAACTTACCTGGATTTCAAAAGTGCACAATACACGCCCATCTTTTACATTTTAATTCCTATGTAGTAATGTGAGATATTTATAAGATACTGTCTACTGCGTATACATGTTTTGCCACAACCCGTGAAACAAACATGTTCTCTCGTGTCATACAGACGTGACATGGTTTGACGAGATGATGAATTAAGTAAGCACATGATATGCTCAATGGGATTCTAACGGATAAGAGATCAATTGAAAGATTGCATCAGTATCACCATTTCGGATTTTGGCCAAAGGCAATATCATGGTCCAATCACCCGGAATGTATTTTGGAATATAATTTGGCTTTTAATCAAGCAGCGGTCTGCCACGATGAAAATACCGAAAAATCACCAAATTTTAGCATAATTTTGCTGAGCTCAAATTGGGACGGACAGCCATTAAATGCATCTTGAGTTGTTGTCCATGTTAGCAAGAAGCGGCCAAAATGTACCAAATGGTCTCTGCAGTTGAAGAATGTATAATGGAAACACTAATATTACAATTGCGTTTTTTCTCAATTTCAAGACTTCTCAACCAACAGCTGGATGAAACAAAAAATGCGTCCAATTCTATCTACTTATATTCACCATAATATCTCAACAACCAATACTCAAAATGGCATGCACATTTATTGGGTGGACGAATTCAAACTCTTTCGAATTTACAAACTATAAACATCTCAGGGTGGAACAGTTGCCCCCTTGTTGGGTTAGTTAATTATTCTGGATTCAATCTATATAATAAATGCCCTACCCTGCCTACCTACGATTGAATGTTGAATATATACAAAATAAGCAGCTTAAATCCAAAAAATGTCTCCGATAGAACTTATGTTTTTGGATAGTGTATGGCTTACCGTGCAGAGAATGTAGTGCTCCCAGTTTTGACTAAAGTAACGCACCTTAACTTCGTATAGGAAACGAGAGGAGGAAAAACGTTTTGAAACCATAGTAAAGAAATATTTCAACTATGTTCCTTTGCCCTTCTCGCTTATTTATATCTTACGTGTAGGAGTTATCATTGAACAAATAAGAGTTAAGGGCACCAATTAACCAATTTTAGAATTTATTGACTTATGATGATGGCTCAACTTATTGGCTGACCATGGTTAAAAAATATGATTTAAGTGCCCAGATTATGTATCATCGTAGGTCCTCAACAGCCACATCGATTGATGAAACAGAGATAAAAGTGCGATAGAACCAAAAAAGAAGACCCAGCTGGAAAAGTAATCAGCATCTTCAAGTGAAAACTAATCCCACATAAAGACCTATGGGGGAAATATTTATGAAGCCTTTTTTGTTCCTACGACCTAACTCTTCCCAGGTCGTTCTCTGTCCTCAACTTAATTAAAAGCATCATCAAAAATAGAATATATGTATCTCAACTCTCTTTATATGCATTCCGTTCCTTTTAAAAGAATAAATGTGCACTGTAGTCATGGTTCTACAGCTACAAATGAAATAAATATAGGGCGGAAAAAAGTGCACAACAGGCGGTCAGGTAATAACCCTCTCCCAAGCAAGAATTTTACATCTAGTAATGATGAGTAGGTTAAATATGGAGAAGAAAAAATAGTTTTAGCACAATGGAATGTCATGCTATTGGTTTTAACGCCTTAAATAGTGCAAATCTCACCTGAATACATAAACGGGATGGGATTGAGTTATGGGTGGAGGAGAATGGTAAGGAAGGTAGGAGGAGTGTTTGGTAAACAGAAGTAAAGGAGAGCGTAAAATAAGTGTAAAAACATGGGTTCAATTGTGGTGAGAGGGGATGGAGGGGAAGGGAATGCAAAAGGAGGACAGGGAGGTGATGAGGAAGAAAGTTAAAAAAGGATTAGTTTGTAAATGGGGAAAGAGAGAAAGGTCAGGAGAGTATGGGAAATGGCCAAACATTGGGATGGTAAGCAAAGGAATGGGTGAGACAGGCATATTTATAAAGAGCCCTGGACAAGATGTCTCTTTGGCTGAAGAACAATATGGAGGTGGAGAAGGAGAGTTTTTGGGGGAGTGAGAGAAGATTAGGAAGGGTCAAATCTCCAGAAGATGAAGAGACTGAAGAGCAAAGGCCATTCATGTTAAGGGAGAGGCGGGATGTAAAGTAGTTGAGATAAATGAGGCAGAAATTGAATAGAACAAATACGTTAAGAACAGGAGAAAATTTTTGGGTAAAGGGATTAATCGAAGTGCATGGTGGAAGGTAACAGGGGACAAACACTCAGTTTAAAGGTAAGTTGAGGGTGTACGCACGAGCTGGGGTGGACATATTATGGACTAATTATGATGACGGGACCCAGTAAAAATGTTTTCCACATACTCATGGAACCTCGCCCCCCAGACAACCACTCGAAAAATGACGCTCCTACGTGGGGCATATCAGCACACAAATCAATGGCCATCAGCCCAACGGTTGGCTGGGTAGGATGTACAATGGACATCTAAACCTACCGTGCCCAACAGTACGTGAAAGCGCGCTCTGATGGCTGGAGAGAAGAACCTTCGTCCGTTCACTTGGCCGCCCATTGTTTCAAACAGAAGTATAGTCATTCAAATAAAGCACAATAGCTTGGTTTGGCATTGGTAGCAAGGCACCCTAACGTACAGTAACGCGGGTCCTTTTAATCAACGGAAGGCAGGTGGGTATACTCGACAAGACCCTTCACCTATATGAAATCGCCTCCATGATTCATCATCTGTATCGCAGCCTTAGAATACTCGAACAAAAACTACCGAACGACAGATTTCCATAATATACTTCTTAAACCTTAACCGTATAAACGGAAAAGATTTTTCTATAATTGTTTTGTAAAATTGACTTATCAGTTCGTAAAAAAAATGCAGAGTGAAACTTAGCACAGCCGTATTGGTAAAAACCTAAATAATTGGTTTTCAATATTCAGCAGCAGAAAATTTGGCTTCAGCAAGAACGGGAATTCACGAGTCATGGTGAAAAACCTTGGGTAAAAATGTTAAATTTGAGATATGTAAATCCTCTTTGACGTTTTAAATGCATATTTTAGTTCCATCCTTCAATCAACTAAACTAAAGCAACACTGAAAATGAGTGAAAATCTTATGATCACTTAGCAGAGCATCTTTAAAAATCAATACTATTATGCTTCAGCCGTAATCATTCTAATGCATATTACATTCTATCAAACAGTTAAATGTTTTTACTGAAGAAGCTGGTGAGTAGCTTGATGTACACTTAAATAATGAATTACAACTCCCGATGAGCTGAAAGCAGTCCCACTTACTTTGAATTCACTCATTCTTCCTTTAATAGCAGCAGACGTTACTATCAGAGCTAATTCAGAATGTTTGTTTTCTCCATTTAATTCAGTTCGATTTACTTATAAAGTGCTTCGATATCAGTATATTGTAAAAACTGCCACTGTATGACTTCAAAATATGGTATTTTCTCACATTTTTTCTTTAAGTTTATGTCTGCCTAGTTGTAATATAAAATGATTTTGTTGCTTTTTGGATAGAAGACACATACTTAAATGAAATACGTAAAATGACCGTCAATCAAGTAAGGGGAGAAGAAGAGAGAGAGGGAGTGGTCGGAAAGGATGCATGAAAGATATGTGGAGGAATGACATAGTGGGAATTACTGTGCACGACATAAAGGTTGAAATGAGACCGAATGTGGGAAATCGTATAACAACATATTTACTCACGAAAATCACGTTTGAACCAGTCGGGTTGAATTGATTGGCCACTAGAAGATTCCGGCAAGTGAAAGAGATTAGACTTCGTAACGTTCTTTCATTCATATTTTCCAAAGTAATCCATAGGAATTACGCCAAATAGGACATCGGCTGCTTTATGGGAAAGAAGGAAAGATACGGGAGGTAAAAGACAAGACCATGAGGAGATTATTTGGTGGAAAATAAAGCGTCGTGCACGCTGAAGTATTCAATTAGCCCCGAGATATCACGAAATCTAAAGAAGACGACATGATGATGATGTCTTGCGTGCCTGAATGAAAATGAAAGATTATTCCTTAGCGAAACGACGTAATGAGAGTATGAAAGGTTCTTGGGTTTCCAGACGGGTTAAGGTGTTGAACTCAGGGTGAAGACGATGACAGACAAGATGACAAACTTCACCATGAAAACGATGCCAAACAAGTCATTGAAACTTCGCGTCGGCGCAGTTCGACACTATAACCCGGCTGGAAACCAGAGAAATCTTAAGCTTTAAACATTCATCTTAAGCACTCGCTGGGAAAGACTTAGGTCCTACAATATAATGAGAGGTCGATTCTCTATATGAAAGGTACTTTCCGCTGAAAAGGTCTTTCGTCAAATGGAGTGATGCAATCTGACCAACTCACTATCAAAATGGAATTGCATATCCCCGTGCGATGAATATATTGCGCGACAACTAAAAATGCAGATCCTAGCGACTTATATCGACCGAAAAAACATTACTGCGAATAATTTAAAACTGTGCAAGTGCTGAATGGCTTCTTCGTCAAACTGTAGGGTCGACTCTAATTATAAGGCTAACAAACAAATATGTTTTGCCAATATCCCGTGCAACATGACTGATGTGTGTTAAGTAATATAGCAAGTCATTATGAACACCAGCGTCAATTTTTAGTTGACCGAAAAAAGATGTTGTATTTATATTTCACAATACAAGAGGAAGTGCTCCAAGGTCGTTTTCAATTGGAAAGCAAATAAGCCGCAACTCATATTAAACGGAAAACTCAAGAAAAATATGGAAATTACCAAAATTTCTGAAATATTGAACAAGAATAAATACTTCAATGTTTGGAGCAGAGGCATCATAAAATTTTCAGTACTTGTTTCACAAAAAAAATATTTGGAGGACATACAATTTGGAGGACATACAATTTGGAGGAACTTTTCCCGGGTTTTTATTCGGGTTAGTGACTCAATGTTCGAAAATGTTTCGATATCTGACTCGGGCATCGTCATCAGGGCAGATGATTTGATGGAACCAACATCCACCTCGACACTCATCTGCTCTGATGACGACAACCAAGTCGGATATCGAAACGTCGCGACGCGTTGAGCTCGAATTCGAAACCCGAGAAATGTTCCTGCATATCATTCACCAGTGCATATGCACCAGATCTTACATTACATCAAATGATTTTCAAAAGTACACAACTGGGCATACGGTCAACTTTGAGAAACATCCACTGCCTAATGAAGTTAGCGAGGAGATGTGGCATCGGATTAATCCATAAGATGCTATTCTCGTCTGCGCGGAAGCCCAAACTCCATTGAAAGTGGGTATCATCAAAGGGGTCACTCGCCGCGTTTTCCCAAACCCCCGGTCCCTTTGGAGAGAATCGTAAATTTTCGATCAGAGGTATTCGATTTCATTCAAATCATTCGTCTGACGTCCCTCAAATCCCTAGACTTTTCTGCCCGGGGAAATCTGACGGGAAAATAAGAAAATCAAAGGGGTGATTTCCTTCAACGTGGAAATCATTTTAATTATGAACATCGAACCACCCTTCATGAAATAAGAACAAGTTAAGAAGAAAAAAATCATTTGGAACGTCTCACTAATTTTGCAAGTAGCGGTCAACACCATATTGTATTTAAGAACTGTTTCACAAAACCCTCATTTTTATTTTATCTATTATTCGTCACTAAAAACTAACCCTTCTACTCAAAAAGGCAAAAAGTACTCCAGCGAGTATATGAAAAAAGCACAATTATGCATTTCATCAACGTGAAACATATTTCAGTCGTTTACGGTGGAACAATCATCCTCGACCCATTCGCAAAAAAATCTCCAGTGCATTTTGTCAATATAATCGTAAATGACTGCTTATGCATGAATGAAAAGGACTGGCAATTTTCCACAAGAGTATAGTTTTAATCGACCGGTTTCGGTGTACAACACCATCAGACCGAAACCGGTCGATTAAAGGTATACTCTTGTTGAAAATTGCCAGTCCTTTTCATTCATGATGTTGTTCCACAAAATCAAGCCTGAAACAAGAACTTTTATGAATGCTTATAATCAAACCTAACTTTTCACTCATTGCATTACGAAGAACCAATACGAATACAAACTTTTAAGCAGTTACTTCAAAAGTATAGCAACCTAAAGCAAACAATTATTAGAACATATGATATTTGATGATGATTATTGGAATATGTAGGCAATAATTTGCATGGCCCGGTGTTAGTTAAGATCTAATCCAACGGACGAAGTATTATGCCTTGAAGTGCTCTGAACATTGCTGGAACTGGAATTTCACTGAAAATCTCAGCCACCTTTGGGATTTAAACACGGGTCCTTGGCATTAGAAGCTGGCAGTATTATGTAACGAAGCAACTGAGCCACCACTGTTAAGGTAGCAAATATTTACTCATTCCACCATTCAAACACAACGTAAAACTTATAATCAAATTCATTATATATCGCAACTTAAAGCAAACAATAGCATAAATACTCGCAAAGCACTACTAAATCCATCGCATCAGCTAAAAGTATTTGTTGAGATGGCAATTTATCAACATCAATCCTATCAACCCAATGAGCTAAGGTGTTTATGTATATTTAAAATGAATATGGGTTGCTAAGTATATCTATCTTGTTGAAGTTGTTAAGTGCTTAATTACTGTGTTTTCTTCTTCCCATTAAAAGCTGATGATATAAAAAGACGCAAGAACTAGTGTTGCTATTCTTCATAATGTATATAAAAGCTATATATTCTAAGATGAAAGTAATCCTTCAGGTTATGTGCCCAGATAAGCTCTGGTATAGAAATTGAGAATTTGAATAAGAATTACGTGATGACAACGGTTAGGAATCAGGAGATTGGAAAGAAATTTTTGTCCCTACCGGTCTTCAAAGCCTTTGGAGTCAGAAGCAAATTCTCAATTCCCAAGTCGAATTTTAGTCTCGTACTTACGCAGTCGCTTCTGCCCCGACAGCGCGGACGTCCGAGAAAGAGGGCCGGAGAGAAAAGCGTATTCGGAGGGCCCGTCCTCTCGTCATAAAAACCGAGACGGAAATAAATAAAGCCCCGCCTTCCTTGCTTCCTTCTTCTTCAAGCTATCATCCAAGCCACCGAAATGGAAACAAAACTGATTGCGACGAGAAGGATGCCTAATTAGAGGAAAGGCAGAAAGGCAAGCCGATAATGTAACTTCTCTACTCTACCTGGCTCTCATTAGAAGATAAAACCGTTTTAGAAATGGGGGAAAAACTACTCAGTCCTTCTTAATTTTCCTCCCCCCCACCCCACCCCGAGAAGATTCGACAATAGACAGGCTCATATCTCTCCCTCTATAAAAGAAGGGCATCATTCCCCTGCAGCAAAGTAACGATAGTGACCCTTACATTAGGATCAAATGACGAATGAAAATGGATAGATATGAGTCGGGTCTTGCCTGCGCTCTCATTTTGCGTCTGAAGGGAAAAAAAAACTAAATAAAAAACTTAGACTAAAAAAATAAGGTAAGGTTTGAGGAAAGCAAGAGGAAAAAACGAATAATGGGCCCGATCGTTTCAATTATGAACCTTGCATTTCTAGACGCGAGAGAAGAGAAAATATACAAAAGACATTCCTCTCGCTCCATATTATCGCTAACTCCCTCCCAGTATCTTCCTCCCGGGCCTTGCTCATCTTCCGGATGGATGACTCGTTAGCGTCCACCCGAGGCTGCAGGGGTTGAGTGAATCCAAGAAGGAGCAAGGCTGTTGTTACGCGGGGCAAGGGGCAAGGGGCCGTAGCTGACTCGATGGAGAATGGAAGAAATAAAACGCTCCATCTCACTGACTTCCCAAATAAAAACAAAACTATAGTACCTTCAGATGCAGTGCACGCGCGTTTTCATATTTCTCCTCGTTCTTTGCACATGCAGGTCAATCGGGATTGAAACGTAGGGATCAAAGACCATTGTAGGGATCTTACCCTTTCACCCTGTCACTAACTAAACGGAACCTTTTTTAGAAAATGCCAGGTTCTCCCTCCTAAGTCAGGAAAAAAGGACGCACTGAAGACATCTGTTTCATTCACTGTTTTCTTAGGAATATACAAGGCAAAATTTCGCTATTTTAACATCGTCGAAAGGCACAGTAAGCCTATTTTATCTTTCAAGTTTGCGTACAATCGTCATCTTTTTTCTTACATTCGTTAATAGTAATTATCCACTGCATCGTTCACGTCCGATTATTTTATTTTGCATTTTGTTTAAACAAATTGGTAAAAAAATGTCATTTTAAAATTATTTTGGTGTTTTTTTAAGGTTTAAAAGGTATCTTTTGTATGCAAGAAATGGGGGCGTGTTATGGATTCAATGTTTCTGAGTAGGTATATTTGGAAATAGGTAATCGTTGCGTTGTGTACGATTTCACATAATATTAACGACGGAACTTGCGGTTTCACGAATAAATATAACTTAAAAAACTTATATTATTTACAAATTTTTCTTGCACTCCATGTGGAACATATGATCACAAAATGGAATAACTCACATGTCCGTCTATTTTCATAGGATTTACATGAATAACGTTTTTAAAAACAGTTCTCCAGCCACTAATTAACGCATTAAAATGACGGGCGGGGATTTGAAAACGAAAATTATTGGGTTTTCAAATGTTTATTCATTTACCAAGTTCCATTTCTCATTAGTTTCTCTTTGCATTTCTGAAGCTTAAACTTTAAGTAACAAATGTCAAATGGGAGCCATTATCTAACCCCTCGACATGTAACTGCCCACATCGATTCACCGCCACCCAACTTTGCCTGCACCATATGGGCAGCATACACGTTTTTGAATGGGTGCTCATTCGCCACAAAGTGTTCGTCATATAAGTCTTCTTCAAATTCTTTTCCTTTAAATTTAATCACTTCCCATTCGATTAGTCCCTTTCCAGTTTTTATCTTTACCAATTATATTTCTCACTATTGGTACAAGTATCATCAGTGTTCTTTACCAATTCAATCTTAAAAAGAGCCTTTGCAAATAGACGAAATAAGCATAGACGGCTCACTTAATACCAATTTTTGCCCGCCCCACCAAAACATGAACTGATAGTGTACTAAGTTGTTTACTCAGCCCTCCAACCTTCTGTTAAAGATTTTTAGGAAAAGAGTGAAATAAAACTAATTATTTCATAACCTTCACCTTCTGACGCTTTCCTTTTTACGGGATGGATATGAAAACTGTTTTCACTAAGTTCTCTTGACATACTCCTTTTCGTACAGCCTACGAATTGATTAAAGAAGATGTCATCATCAATTAATATAATTGTTCTTCAATAAACATGGAGGTATAATACCTTCCCCCCTTACGGCTTTCCTTGATTATATTTTCCATATTGCCTTATCTATTTCGCAGTCTAGTACCCTTAGTCCAAGGTTACCTTTCTGTATGGTGCACTTCCTCTCCAGGGGCCTGATTCCTTTTGCCATATGTCTTCTTTATATTCTTTTCCCCTTATCTGAATCACTTCCCGCTACATTTTTCCCTTTCCTGTTTTCCTGTTACCAAATGTATTCCTTGCTATCTCTTAACAACCGATAGCATTTTCGATTTGCGAAGCTTTTTCGTCAAGCTGCGATCGCGTTTGGCGGCCATTCCATATCCGACGTTAGTTTTTATTCCACTGACGCCACTGCATTTCTCCCCGGCGTGAAAGCACTGGTTTTTTTATGATATAATGTGGCAGAAAACGAGGAAGACCTACAGAACTCACTGAACACAATTGAAAAAGTGTTCCAGGAATACAACACGAAGGTCAATAAGAAGAAAACCAAGATACTTGTATGTGAAAGAGAGAAAGTAGTGGCCGACGTCCGCCTCAAAGGAGAAAGATTAGAGTAAGTGGAATCATTTACCTACCTCGGGAGAACCATTACCTGGGATGGAAGAAGCATGACAGACATCAAGCGTCGAATAGCCCAAGCTAAGACGGCATTCCTGGCCAAAGAGCATAAGACTGGACACAAGGAAACAGTACGTGAAAACATTCGTGTGGGCAGTGGCACTCTACGGATCAGAAGCATGGACCATTGGAAAAACTGACCAGAAAAGAATAAAAGCCTTCGAGAAATGGTGCTGGAGGAGGATGCTAAAGATCAAATGGACGGATAGGGTGAGAAACGATGAGGTATACAGAAGAATTGGAGAAGAAAGGAAACTGTGGAGCACCATACGCCAAAGAAGAACACGGTGGGTTGCCATGTTATGAGACACGAGTAAATAAGTAGCATAATGGAGGGAAAAATTGAAGGGAAAGTCCCCAGAGGAAGACCAAGAGACAAGTACTTGGGGCAAGTCAAGAGGGATTTGGGGAAGAAGAACCATAGGGAAGTGAAGGAAATGGCATGAGATAGGGCGAAATGGAGGTCTGCAATATACCAATCCTAGGATTGTAATACTATGATATAATGGGGCAAGTCCGGCTGGGATGATCGCTCGTGCTATTTTATTGACGTATTGTATTTAGGCTACATCTGACGCGAATATCCTTCGAAAGCATTTGACATGCTGGAACAAAACTCTCCAAGGGAGATAGGTATACACGTGAGTAGATTGGAAGGCGTAAAGAGAGATAGGGTGAGGAGGATTGAAAGATAAAGACAACACGGATATGATAAAAATTAGATGGACAGAATAGGTAGTTTTGGTGGCATGAAAAGATGTATGGAGCAACATGGAACTAACAAGAGAGATAATGGGAGGATTAGAGATAATAGGAGATAAATCCGGAATGGAATAGAGAGCGGGTGGGTGTTGTGGTCCGGCGATCTCATTGGGAGTTTCATTCGAGGCAACCATTCTGATGCGATAGATTGTCGTTGTCGTAGCTGATGGGACAAGCGTCAATGAATGCGGTAGATCATCGTAATAACAAACACACCGACCACCAAGAGACCTAAAAACGAAAACCCATGCTAAGGATGGATTTCCGATTATTTAAATACAGGAATTAAAAAGGACATATAACAGCACGTTATTAAAGACCATCAATATGAAAAATTGGCCATATTGGGTGGATTGTATGCACTGTCAATTTTCCAAAAACAGTTAAATTTGTCATAAAACCTCTTCCCGACAATAGAATAAATATATAAACAATTTTTCGACAATTTTTCTGCAAATATTTTGAGCGAAATCTCTAGACGTGGTGGTTAAGAAACCAGCAAAGCCTCTAAAGTAGAGCCAATCCCTTCCAAGTGAGAGGAGATGAATGAATTTTTGGAAGTAGGGAGAACACAAATAGGATCGTTAGGGAGAGGGGATGGCTTAAGCGGAAGAAAATTTGGACTGAAAGGGAAATGGTTGCGACAGGATATGAAATAAGTGCGGAGAGTGGAGACGAAATGTTATGAGGTACGACTAAGGATGATTTGGAGGATATTTTAAGCTGGGAGAGAGCGAATGGGGCTCTTGTTGCCGCGACAGAGTGCAGACCAGAGATAACGCGGTAAAAAGAGCATCTAAGCTTTTGAAACTAATCAGAAAAACCCGCCGATATTCCCAATACACCGGTCAGTAGCTAAGATACTTCTATGGTTTCCACTGAAGGTAGAGGAATCCGAAAAATTCCAAAGTCCTCTTTAACCCTTCCTCTACCCTCATGTCGTAACATATAACTCGTCCCATTTTACCATAAATTCAGTATTCTCCGCATCGATAGCCCGTTACTAAGTGCATCAAGATTTGCTTACGAAAAAAGTAATGGTCATTTAAACCAGAGTTCACAGAGACACTAAGATAAATCAAAGGGTGAGAAGAGGGGATATAAGTTATTCATATCGATTCTTTAATTAGACGTTATCAATAATATCTATATTTATCTTTAGTTACACAATGTATAAAGTGGTAAAAACGGAGGCTATGGCAATAAATTTTCAGAAAAACGAGCGTTCATTGAGATGTTCAGGCAATACCTACTAGAAAGTGATTACTAAATGCGGTAGCATCTGCTTGTTAATCTTCACAGTATTTTTGCATCCTATCCAGACTAATTAACGGTAAGGTGTTATACAACAAGCTATTCCTATCACCAGGACTATTTTTACAGGTGATGCGCATGTAAGATTCCACACGATATGGCGTTTATTTTCCACCTGTTAACGACGGCAACCTACGGTGATTAAATCATTGCAATCCTCCTTAAGAATTTCACGGCAGAAGTCACTTTTGAGAACTTAAAGTTATAATTCGGGGGAAAATAGCAGTTCATATGTGCAGAGAGAATATTTCAAAAGAAATTTCACCCATGCAAGTCCATAAACACAATTTCTAAGTTCGTGATGAATAAAACACTAAATTATCTTCCACAGATTTGCAGTGATTTCAAGTGTATACAAGATTCTGTGGATTGCATAGCATTTAATTCATAATGAATGTTAACAACTTCCACCAGGTCCAGTCGAACACAGTTGTATTAATACAATTTCTAAAGTAACCGATAACATCTACGTTGATATATTACGAGAGATTTCATAAAGAAAAATTTTCATATATTTATAATGACGGAGAAATACGAAATGACAATCGCTACCGACAGTTTCCAATCGCAGTTACAACTCCTCTCGAGTAATTCATTATTATCAACTTCAGGATATGGGGAACTACAATCTCTCATATAGGAAAATTTTTCAATCGTCATTAGAAGATATAGAAGATCCCCCCATTTCTTTTTCGTTCGGCCACTTGATAAAATTTTCCACCTAAATCCGAAGTCAGATCGCCAAGCGTTCTGATAGAGACGCTTCCGAAGAAAAGTCAGATTGCTTTCTTTTTTGTTATAGAAACTCAAGAAACGAAGCAATTTAGAGAGAGTGAGAATGTCAATATGTGTTCATTCCCTGAACAAAAACCCTCACCACGTTGGCAGGTGAAGAGTCACTCAAGTCATGCATACAGATCACCCTATTATTTTATCGAGCATCAATCAAAGCCGTACTAGAGCGTCTACATCCAATTTTCAAGAGCGCATCTCAATGGAGTCCCATGTTTGACTGAGTAAAGGATCACAATGAATTACACAACGTAAAGCCAACAACACAAGAGGAATAGGAAAGGAGGGCAACAGGGGTTTGAGGGGTGAAAAGGTGGTAATTAAGGGAATAATCTATGAAGTACAGCGAGAGAGTGAGTGTACAGGACGGTGAATTAATATAAATGAGGAGAGGGTGAAGGGCTAATAAAAAGAGGACAACAAATTGAAGGAGAGATAGAGGATCGTGGTGAAAAACACGGGAAGGTAGGAAGGGAAGGAAGAAAAAGAAGCAAAGAGGGAAAAGAGTGAGGGTGGGCTATTGAGGGCTATCTCTCTCTCGCTCTCTCTCCTCCTCCTCCTCCTCCGTGTTCTTTGTTTTGTCTCAAGACTGACTTTATTATCCATGGGCATGAGAACGCGTATCTACATTTCGTCAACGGGCACGTTTGTTTCCAATCTATGTTTCGCTTCCTAGTGCTTCAATTGAACTTGGGGGAAGTATCCGAGGGGGAACTGAGAGAAGCAATATGAACACTACCACTGCTGCTCTTAGACGGCCTTGTCGGTCCACCTCTCCCCTTTGTGATACACCCTTTAATTTTTAGGTTTCAATGACGAATGCTTAAGGAAGAAATTTACACGACGAGAATGTCATTTTAAGGTATAAAATGTCCTTCCGAAAAGTAAAACCAATGGTATTTAGCGATGTTTTAAGATGTTCATGCGGTTGGCGATTAGAAATTTCAGAAACCCGAATCATTCTACACTTTTCAATGTTACCATATATTTTCCCTGGTAAATAAACCATTTTAAATCTATTTATTTAAAATTTCAGCTTTTGAATTGATATTATTTGGGTAAATTGTTTTAAGGAAAGTATTAGGCCAAATTAGGATTGCTATCCACAAAAGTTGTAGCACGGACAAATAAAGGATTACAATAGGTCACACATTGCATCTGAGGGGTTAAGAACACCGAATGAGCTCAGCGATATAGGAATATTACTTAGAAGTACAACCGCAGTCTCAATGTACGGTCTAACAATGTATCGAAGTATCCAAGTACATTCCTCCAACTTACAGGGGTCATTCCATTGTTTGAATTCATTGATTTAAGATTTCAAAACCAATATGCAATGCAAACATGCAGTCTTTGGCTACATTAACAGCAAATACCAGCCAACAAACTTATGCATATGTCTTTTCCTGCATTTATTTGCATAGCAACTTGCGATACTGCAAGTTGCAATAAAAAATATAAAAAAATTGGAGCAATAGATATGTTATCAAGAAAAGCGTACTCCAAATTTCAGTTGATTTAACCACCTATAAGTCAGTTCGTTTTCTTCATTTTAATGATCTATCAACCGAATAGGACTGGTTTTAGGCGCTAAAAATGCTATGACTATTTAGTACGGCGAACGAATCATCAAGTACCGTCATCATATTCATGCATTAATATAGATCAATTGCAGCCAGCAGACATATAGTAGGCATTTCGATGAAGGCACCATGAAACACATACTATGACGGGACACGATTTTCGTAAAAAAACATTAATCACCTGAAATACTGCTTTTATTTTGTTTAAAAAAAATCCTTTTCAAGTCGTGATATGACTCCGATTACGAAAGATGCAATATGAATTTTTAATAAATGAGTAAAAAATTGAACATTAATCTAATTACCATAAACATAGAGAGTATGGAGTATGGAGAAAAGTCCTTTTTTCGGAGGACTCGGTTTGATGCAGCGCGCACTATGACTGTGCACATTAAAATGTTATGATACAAATATTAAAACGGAAACTATTTTGTTGGAAAAAAGGCGGTTGAAAACGTCATACTTCAAGTAACCAAATTGTTAATCACCAACTGCTCGTAAATATTACTGCAAAATGTATCGGGTAGTTAAAGTCACCGTAAAGGAGAACGTACGATCTAGTCTAATAAAAATTCACAGATGTGGAAATCATTATATTGCTTTATCAATGCTACTGACGATGACGGATTGCTCAAAGTTTAACAGCTAATTAAAAGTCCCCGAGGAAAAGACTATATGAGGATACATCATGTACTTCACGATAAGTTATTTAAAATTTACACCTGCGGTATGAAGGATCTGCTCTAAAAAATGAACAAAAATCATTATATTTCTAAAAAAATCAAATTTTGGTAACTGAAGCAATTTTTAAATAAATGACAAAAGATTGACAAAACGCAATTTACTGCGGGTATTTTCTGATGAACATGTAGGATGATATTTCCTAAGTCCAGTTGGAGCATGGTACTATACCGGAATTCGAAACAATATGATGATGTTGATTTAAATAGGTTCTAATACAATTAAAGAGAAAACTGGAATACAAGCAGTCGATAAATCAACAAATTTTATCCAGTTTAACCCTCTGTAACGAACAAGGAAGTCAGCAGATGCATCATGAGAAAATGAGAGATTAATTGCGAGTGCATATCCATATTTTCAACGACATTAATTTGAAGTAAAGGTTTATTTTTGCCCACATTCACTTGCCCTATCACGATTTAAAAATTAGATGTCCCTAGAAACAGAAGAGCACAAATAAGTAGATTTCTGCAATGAATAAAAATCAGCACCATTAAAATAACATATTGTGGTAGAAATGACTGAAAATGGATTAGTACCGTTTCATTATGCAAGGAAAAGAGAAAAGTGTGGCTCCATGAAAGCCAATACAACAAACGAGCGAATACTGAAGTCAGCAAGAGAGATTATACTAAATTACAATCGTAACTCGTGGTACTTATTTCAAGTACCTTTTGGACCCTGCATTACGTGAAAGCACTTGAGGAGAAGGTGAGAAAAATAAGCAGCACTTTGTGGTTTCAAAACAACCCTTTCAGTCTTCCGTTTACTTAATAAATTCCTCAGCCTCCTTTCATCCCAAACCTACATTCCTCCTTATTAACAGACCCCGCCCAAGAGTGTATCAAGCAACCGTGAGAATACAGAGATGACAATTGGTTCGAGTCTGATGATGACGTTGTTCTTCATGAATACTTTGAGAAAAAATTACGTACTCAACCCTGTATTGCAATTATGATGATTTATGTAAGAACTTATCTACAGCCTTCGGATAATTACTTCTCCTCCTATCGTAGATCCAAACGGTGAATGATAGTGACTTGAACCCGCGGCAGGATGTAGAATTGTAGATGGATGAGTAAGCTGGAGCTGGACGGAGGGGAAGATAGTGAAAAGATGAAGGGTAAAAAATATATAGGTGGGGAGGGTGTAGGCTCAAGTTAGTGGCATGGGGTGAGCAACACACCCCGTAGGGCGAATAGACTTACTGTATGGGCAAAATCGCATACAAGGCAGAATGGATTTTTTTTTAACTGGGCTCGCAAGCCCATCACCCCTACCCATATATCCCCCTTCAATTCACCCCGTTGCCCCGCCAATACAAACAAATTGGCTTCGACCGAGGTGGAACTGGATATTCCGCCATTCCAGAGGAGTTTTTGAGGGGTGAATGAGAGTGGGATGGAGCGAGAGCGGTCGCTGAAGGGAGTTAGCGAGACGTAAAGGACAGACGGCAGGGGAGCATTGGAGAAGGGTGAGGGGGCATCGAACGATTTATAGAACGAAGGAGACCCGATAAGAGAAAACAAAGAGTGGGTTAAGTGAGGGGTTGGAGGTCCGACGAAGACACTGGCGAATATAATGATGGCAAGAGGGAGAGAGAGGCAAGAGACGCGATTCGGATTTTCTAATTTTAACACAACTATTGAAACACTCAAAATGGGTGATTTCAGTGTTGGTTAATCACAGGGTGAAATATAAGCTTCCTATATATTGTATTTATCTATTACTTTTCAGCAACATTATTGGATATATACTTAATATTCTTCCAAACATAGGAGTAGTTTTGTGGTAATATTCGTACTATTACTCACCACGAATGTATAGATAAAGCACAACGGTGAAGTAAAAAACTGTCAAAGCATTTAAATAACCACTTTTCTAATTTCGACTACCTAGAATGTTCAACTTGGGTAAGCATGGGAATATAATTTCAACGCATAATAAGAATGTTTAATAATTTTGAAATTCAAAACAGATAAAGATTAGTAGTGTCAAGCAATAACACAACCTTACACGCCCCATGGCACATTCCATAATGTTTCTTGCACCGATGTGCTGTTCACATTTGCACAGAGCAACTCAAGGAGTTGGTTAATTGTTGTAGGAAGCTATGGTTATTTTGAGTGTTACCAGCATCATAGTAAATATGATGCTAGTGTAGATGCACTGAACACGACAAAACATTAGAATCGCCAATCATCAAGGTCAATTCATATTAAATGGAAAGCATTTCAAGTGGGGTGACCCCATATTTTCACGCGGATCACTGAACATAACGTTAATGTATCCGTATATTTTGCTTGATTACTATTAATAATTATCTCAATATTGGCATTGACTTTTTGACTAAACATTAATCGTTTGATAAGAATCAACCTCATTACCAACATGTACTAAATGTCTACATTTCATTTCATGGATATTAATCCGAAGCTCTCTACTTTTCTAAATGCAATTTCTCATTACAAAATTTGTTACAGTAATTTACTAAACAAACCATCAACAAACGTGCACCATGATCACTCAACCTACTTAACTACTGCCGTAATTTGTCACACTGACAGGCAGTCGGAAGTCCATCAGAGGATATTGAAGAATCGGAGTCCAAATTTCATCATAAAAAGCTATGATTTTTAGATATTAAAAAATAAATATATATATATATATATTATTTATTTATTTTATTTATCTCACACAACCAAAAACGGCACAATGGCTTATTAAAATGGTCGATGCAACAAAATAAATAAATATAGAACAACAATAACGAAAAACACGAAGAATTAAATAAAAAATAAAAACATCAGCACAAAAACAATATTAAATCAAATTTTTGGGTTCCATTACCCAAGTGACGTTTGATGAATGATTTGAATATGTTGGGCGAGGAGAAGAGGTCAAGGGAAGAAGGATGCGCTGAGGACAGTATGTTAAATTTGGAGGGGATTCTGTAGAACAGGGACCGCTGTGATAGGGAAAGCCGGAATTTCGGGATGTGTAGGAGATTGAAGTTTCGCGTGGGGCGAGGAGGGACACGAATTGGAAAGAGAGAGAGAGAAAGTCACAGGAACGAAGCTGTCCATTCATTATACTGTGCAAGAATTTCAGGTCAGATAGTGAACGGCGATGGGAGAGCAGATAAATTCCTAGGAAGGACGAAATGGATTCACGGGTTGAATTCTTGAGGGAGGGAATGCGATGACGGGAAATTTGCCTTATTTAAAGGAAAAAAACACACGAAGGCAAATATAAAAATATTGGAGGCTTAAAAAGTTTTATAAAAACATAGGGACAAGCAATCAAAATAAATATAAGGGATCATATAGGAAGCAATTGCCTATTTAAAGGTTAAATTCCACCTTGTGTACGCATTTTCATTCTATCCTGGCGCAATTATTTATTCCAAACCCAGACCACTAATATTTCACAATAAAAATAATATTTGAAATGAAATGGTCATGAAATCCAATAGAAGACGAAAAATAAATTCCGTTTTTAATACAGTATTTATTGACTACGCACCCTGAGAAAGTGTAAGAAAAGCGCTCTTATATTTGCTGCCAAGAGTTCAATTGGAGGATTATGCTGAGACCTAGTTTCCAAAAATTATCCTCGGTCATAAAATAACGTCTAGACAGCCTCCAGTTTTAAGCACCGGTAAGAAATGCTACGTTCTCAATTTTGAGAATTTAACTGTACGACCCACAATATCCGACCCGAAATCGGGAAATAGCACTATTTTATGATTCTCAACCGGAGCTAGTCTACACTTGGCAAATTTCAGCAATTCAATCCAGGTATTTCCTCGATGCATTCCAAAGGAAAGTTTTCCAAGTCAAATGGCCACGTTTCACATTTATGAGATCGAAAATTAGGGGTAAATCTGAACTGCTCCACATAAAAAGGCGCAGAACAAATATTTTGGATGGGAGGTGAAACATTTACGTGCAAATGCGTAAATAAACGATTGTTTTCCTCCGAATATTTCAAGTCACTCCTCATAAGCTCCTGGAACATCACGGCTTTCAAATAATACATTTTATTATTGCATTGGTCTTGAATTCCTGACAATAAAAAAATATTTTCACGTCCCTCATTAATCATCTGCCCCGTCTGAAAAGTTGTGTGCCTTTCAAAAACACATTGCATATCCTGTTAATCTTCTTTTTTACATTTATTATAATTTCTCCAAAGTTTTTCATGAACAAAGTCCTAAATACTTGTTCAAGACAATGATGGTCAAACAAAACCAAGTTCGTTCTCGTCCACTCAACCTGTTGACTTTTCGAATAAAAGACAGCATCAATTTGTCACCCATAAAGTGCAACCGAATAGCAACATCTAATGCTACCGTAAAACTGTACAGAGTTGTCATTGGAACCGAAGGCTATGCCTCCCATGGTCCTATTCGGGATCCCTCGCGGAACACAAACTTCATCGCTGCCCACAATTCTTTCATCCACTTGTCCATCGTCTCCAGTCATGACGATCTCACAAGCAGTATAAATACGCCAACAAATCGATAGATCATTCATTGACTCTCATCAAATTTATCATTAAATATGGACGACGTAAAATAAACTCGGCTACAAAAAGTATATATAAGACTCTTCCTATTATAAAGATTATGCGTAAAATTAACTAAGAGAGTGTTTCATTAAGGTCAGTGGCAGATTTGCGTTATATTTATATTGTGATATATGATTCCAAGTCATTATATTAATACCTTTTTTGCAGGCTTCGTGAAAACTACCGTAAACTAATATTAATCTCACATGCTTAGTATTTCAAGCATTACCAAAACAAAGAAAAAGAGTGTATAAACATGATATCACTATCCGTATTTTACAACACGTTTGCTTTTTTACTGTTGAATGTTTTTGGTAATTCATTATTTTGTTTATTTTTTCCGGATATGGTGTGCGACTAGAAAAGCAATAATAACTTTTCCTGAAACGACTGATATGGTGATGGAGGAATATGTTCACTTCTTTATATCTACTGGTAATGAGATCATTTGATGAAATGAAAATAAAAAGTACGTTTTAAAGGTTATATTCCAAACATTTTGCTTACAAATTAAAGAAAATATGTATTTTTAAAATATTCTATTAAAAATCCAAGCAAATCTGCGGAATAGTCTTCATACTTACTCCCCTGGCAAAGTATATCAAAAGAAGTAGTGGAAAATTTGTATTTTGCACTTGAAAGAGGATAAATTCACACACAAGAGAAGCAACTCTAGCAATAAAATTGATCTTAGAAAAAAGATTGGAGGTAAATAGAAAAATGTATGTTAATTTCATCGATCATGAAAAAGAATGAAATAGGATAAAATTGAAGCTGCTATTCCAAGTTATGACATAAAATCGACGATAGAAGATTAGTTATCCGTTATTTTAAATCGCAAACCAAGGAAATATATATCAACGCATATAGGAAAGAGGCCAAATAAAAAGAAAGTTGAGACAAGGTTGTCCCGTGTACCCTTATTTAGTCAATCTGTACATACAAGAAACAATAGAAAAAATTAAATAAGGAGGAGGGGCAAAAAGGTTAATGGAAAAGTCATCCATAGTGTCCGGTTTGTTGACGACTTTATTGTTCTTTTCAATACAGATTAAGAAATGAACCACTTATTGGAGATTCTCAGAAAAGAACTGAATAAATTGAAATTAAAGATCAACACTAAAAAACGAAAACGATGGTATTAGATGTGATAGATAAGTTAAACAGTACGCACAAGTTAACATTAAATTTGAAATCTCATACACATATCTAGTTAAAGAATTCTGCTAATTGAGCCGTAATGTAACAAATGAAAATAAAAACAAATGATGTTAGAAAACAATTGCCCTGGCCAAACGAGGATTTCAAAGGGAGCGTAACCTCTTGATAAACCACCACATCTCAATTGACACTCTCAATTGACACGTCCTCAAGAATGGTTGTAAATAATGGATAGAAAAGAAAAATATGTGGTCCTGGAGGAGAATTACAAAAACAGGTTAGTTCATGAGGAAAGAAAATGAACAATATTGGACGTAGGTGAAAGAAAAACACTTCTCCAAACAATTCAGTTCGTAAAAATCTAATCTAGTCACACTATAGGACATAACGAGTTCATTAAAACATAGTGTTAGGAAAAGTTTTTGGGAAGAAGACGGTGATAGCCTACAATGTTCTGACTTCACAGAGTGTCAATAACGTTCTGCAACTCCTATGGGGATATTTAAACAAAGGCTTCCGAAAGTGACAAACACTCACAAGGTCTGGACTTTTGAGAAACGACGACGACGACGAAAAACATTCATCTGAAGGTATATTTTTCAACTATGTTAAGTATATAACATTGACTAGTAAATAAAATAATGCATGATTTTGAACAATAGCTTTCATATTAATTGGAAAGGAACACTGAAAAAAATATAAATTCATACGTTGGTATCTGTTTCATTTTTGTTTGGCTTTTTCTTTTTAGTTATTACAAGTATCCATAGCTGCTATGAATAGATATTTTCTCTACTCTGAAATACTTCCCAAGGGTCACTTCTAAAAAAGGTTATTCTTTAGTTTAATTACAAAAACACTGAGTAAATAATACTGATAAACAAATTTATTTTACTTGGAGCGAAGGCTTGCTAATTTCCTGGAGGTCATTCTTCAGCAAAAACTGCGTAACGCCTCCGGTGACTGAGGAGAAACTGTCGTCAAATGAACATTGACACACGCAGGTGCTCAGGAAGAATGAGCTGAAGCATTGGGTGTTGTTCTGTATCGAAATTGTTTGGATTTCGACATTTTTCCCAGAGAATTGTGTATCTAAAAGGAACACAAAGGAACAAGGATTTTCCAAAAATAACCACTTGGATTATGAAAAGGTGCATATTTTATGTGAATGAAAAAATCTAATTTAATATAGGCAATAGCTATGCATACTCGCCGATAAATTTCCGCACAGTACGGGATATTGGATTTCCAAATCACCTAGTAGTGTTGTCCAGGACTAGTAGGTACTGCAACCTTAAGAAGCTTCAATAAAACTCAGGTTTCTGATGACTGGTGCCAGGAATGGGTGGCTTGAAAGTTTTGGGGCCCTGGTAGAGAAGCAATATTGTGGAAAATGTGGTAAAGACCAGGGGAAGTTGGAGAGACGTGCCGAGATTTCAGAATTTCTCTCATTTGGAGAACAGCATACACCACCGTGTTCTAACACATCATAAAATTTCACTCATAGTTTCAAGGGTATCTCCAAGTAACGTATCGAACGAATTCTTATATAGGTAGCACTGAAAGCCTCCGCTTCGAAGATTGGAACGTCATAGCGGTGGTAGCCACTGAGGTAGGGCGATAATGGTCGGATTAAAAATTGGAAAAACGGATTTGAAAATTACATTTTTATTTATGACGAGCGGAAGGTACCCGTTGAAATTCAACGGGTGTGAAAAAGGTGAAACTTATTTTATTAGAAAACCGCAAAGCCTGAAGAAAAACTGTATGCGTGGTCATTCTAGGAGTTCGTAACCTATCTTGTTTATCTCAATGATTAAGTGAATGTATCTAAGTTAACTGCACTCTAACACTTTTAAACATATGAATAACTCGTGACGTTAATGATGTAGGAATTGGTCTAAAAAACAGTTCGCAATCATAATGAGAGGCATACGATTTCACTACGTGTAATACATGTGAGTATTAAACGATAATAAACAACGCCGTGTTTGTTGTAGCAATAGAGGCATTATTACCATTGATATTCACTGCACGTAAATATTCTTGCATATTTAATTGTGTATTCTATTAATTCCTTTATGTGTAACGTTTACTACGTAAGTGTTCTCTCATATACATGCAGTGCCCCTTTGAGAGCTACTTTGAGAATAGACGTTGAAGAGTATACTTGTTAAATATGCATTGACTTTATCGATTACCCCCCCGAAGCAATTTATCAGGGGGCCCTTGGGACTCTGGGCTCTTCTTATACGGATTTTGCTTCTACGTACTATCATGGGCCTGCAGGAAAGCGTGATATTTAAATGCTAGAGGCGTGAATATTCTTTGAATCTAATGAATACTTTAGGATATAGTGTAATTTATCTTGGTGATTACTCACCCCCTGCCACACACCCTTGAGGTGGCTTGCAGGGTATTTTGTAGATGTAGATGTAGATGTATTCTCTGAAAATAAAATCTCTGGTTGTCAAGGAAATATGTTATTGTTGATTTCAGGGAATATGTGAGATTTTTCAACTGAAAACATGAATTTCAGAAAAATACGGAGCGTAGAAGAGAATCGATTGATAAAATTAGAAATTATATTGATTCAGCCATCCGATCAAAAAATTCCAGCCCTATATCTTGAATGAATGTACTTTTAAAAAGCAAAAAATGCAACCACTGCACCGAACACAATGCTTAGCATGGACCACCACGGGGGACCTTCGGGGGCCTTTTGGGGCCCTTAGGGCTTTTTAATATAACATATATATAAAATTCAATGTATGTATTTATGTATGTATGTATGTATGTTCCACATCTCCTCCTAAACCCCTGGGCCGATTTTGATGAAATTTGGAACACGAGTTTGTCACTGATAGACAACAAACACTGTAGGGTTCAATTAACCGAAACCCTATTTTTTTAGGGTTAAGGGTGTGATCCTTAGTACAAAATACATAAAAATATAATGGTCTCTGCCTGTCTGTTGCTCTATCACGCAAAAACTACCGGACCGATTGAGCTGAAATTTGGCATGTAGATAGAATAAATATCTGGTTGTATCATATGCTATATTAAAAAGCCCTAAGGGCCCCAAAAGGCCCCCGAAGGTCCCCCGTGGTGGTCCATGCTAAGCATTGTGTTCGGTGCAGTGGTTGCATTTTTTGCTTTTTAAAAGTACATTCATTCAAGATATAGGGCAGGAATTTTTTGATCGGATGGCTGAATCAATATAATTTCTAATTTTATCAATCGATTCTCTTCTACGCTCCGTATTTTTCTGAAATTCATGTTTTCAGTTGAAAAATCTCACATATTCCCTGAAATCAACAATAACATATTTCCTTGATAACCAGAGATTTTATTTTCAGAGAATACATCTACATCTACGTCTACAAAATACCCTGCAAGCCACCTCAAGGGTGTGTGGCAGGGGGTGAGTAATCACCAAGATAAATTACACTATATCCTAAAGTATTCATTAGATTCAAAGAATATTCACGCCTCTAGCATTTAAATATCATGCTTTCCTGCAGGCCCATGATAGTACGTAGAAGCAAAATCCGTATAAGAAGAGCCCAGAGTCCCAAGGGCCCCCTGATAAATTGCTTCGGGGGGTAATCGATAAAGTCAATGCATATTTAACAAGTATACTCTTCAACGTCTATTCTCAAAGTAGCTCTCAAAGGGGCACTGCATGTATATGAGAGAACACTTACGTAGTAAACGTTACACATAAAGGAATTAATAGAATACACAATTAAATATGCAAGAATATTTACGTGCAGTGAATATCAATGGTAATAATGCCTCTATTGCTACAACAAACACGGCGTTGTTTATTATCGTTTAATACTCACATGTATTACACGTAGTGAAATCGTATGCCTCTCATTATGATTGCGAACTGTTTTTTAGACCAATTCCTACATCATTAACGTCACGAGTTATTCATATGTTTAAAAGTGTTAGAGTGCAGTTAACTTAGATACATTCACTTAATCATTGAGATAAACAAGATAGGTTACGAACTCCTAGAATGACCACGCATACAGTTTTTCTTCAGGCTTTGCGGTTTTCTAATAAAATAAGTTTCACCTTTTTCACACCCGTTGAATTTCAACGGGTACCTTCCGCTCGTATAGCATATGATACAACCAGATATTTATTCTATCTACATGCCAAATTTCAGCTCAATCGGTCCGGTAGTTTTTGCGTGATAGAGCAACAGACAGGCAGAGATCATTATATTTTTATGTATTTTGTACTAAGGATCACACCCTTAACCCTGAAAAAATAGGGTTTCGGTTAATTGAACCCTACAGTGTTTGTTGTCTATCAGTGACAAACTCGTGTTCCAAATTTCATCAAAATCGGCCCAGGGGTTTAGGAGGAGATGTGGAACATACATACATACATACATTGACTTTTATATATATAAAGATAAAGATTACCATTTTTTTGCCATTTTTTAATGCCAAAATTTTTCAGATGAAAAAAACCTAGAGCTTTTCATTTTCACAAATAGTGGCTATATCTTTTAATATCGTAAATTAAGTTTGAATTTCAGGTGCTCTTAAATACTGAGGTTTATAGAGATTATCAGAGCTTAGAACCTTCGAGCCTATATCTTAAGCATACAGAACATCTATAGCCGATTCGCGGTACGTACGTTACCTTCGGGATAAAATCGCAAACTCATAACATGTTATATCGGTGTGCTACCAATATGAAAACCTCGGGTTTCAACCCAGTATAGAAAAAAATAGAAATAGAACAAAATAATCATTCGCACGTACATACTTATTATTCGAGTATTCAAGGCAATCCAAGTTCCTTGAAAATGTCATACAGTTCACTTCCGTCCTCCCCCGTCCTATCCTTTTCTCTCATTCCTCAATTTTTCAAAGCTTGCATCCTGACACTCCCTGTCACACTCCGCCGCCGTGATCAGCAGATTGGTACATAGATGTAGATTATTGAAACGATATTAAAACGAAAAATAAAAATAAAGATATTTAATTCAACACACAAATACATTAATTGGTGGTCAATATATTGAAGTAGTTCCCATGTCAATCGATAATATTTAGAGATGAAATTTGTAGACACAAATAATTATTCATGACTAAGAGGTCTTAAAAATACCAATAAAATCACGCCTGCTATACTTTTTTGTAATGTGTGCAGAAACATATATATCAATTATATATAACCACATTCAGATATCCGAATCAGGCGGTTTTTTAACAATCTAGAAATTTATTGCATCAAAGTAATCTACTGTTTCCACTTTTTTCCTTTAAAAATTTGAAAAGTAAAAAAGTGAGGTACATGTTATCCAAAACAAATTAGCAAATGAATGGAAAATGAAATGTTAAAGCCAATATTTTCTACACATTTAAACATATTATCAGTTAGGTGCAATATTTTTATAATTTATCTTGCCAAGAACCGTCATTTTAAAGAAGCGATTTATATCACTGTATCCAATAATTCATTAATTTTGCTAGAAAAGTTTTTGGTTTCATAAAATAGTTCATTTCTGTTACTTGAACGCTCCTAATTTCTTTCAAATAGTATTCTACCTATCATTTTTCCTTCCCCGTCCTATCCTACTTCCTTCCCCCGTCAGCTCAGCTCCATGCCTTCCAGTCCATCCCCATTCACATTTCAGCTCGTGGCACATACAAAGCTTCTCCATCTCACCTTTTTCCTCTTCCCCATCCGAAATGACCACCGTCATGTAAGGAGGGCCGAAAACGAGAGGATATGTGAGAGGAGAGAGGATGCTTTGACGCTCTTCCTCTGGCCAGCAGGCCAAAAAATCTCCTCTACATCCTTCACAATCCATGTCCTCCTCCTCCTCTTCGTCCAACAAAATTTCAACTCACCCAACCATTTCCGTGTCCTTCACCGATTTACTTCCTTCCTTCTTCTCTTTCCACCATATTCTTTCCACTTTCTTATTCTCTTTCAGTCGCTGAGCGTTATTCATTTTAAACACTACTGCATTGAATACTGCGTTTGTAAGATGCCATCATGAATATAATAATATATTAATCATATGGAGGGCTATCTCTTATGCTAAGGAGTGATATGCGTTTTGAAGAAGTCCAGGAGCTACGACCCAGGTGTCCAAGATGCATAGCCTGTTTGAATTTCTTCCGAACCATCACTCTACACTCCACTCTTGTCACGTACTCCAGAAGAAGCGACTTGTGATTAGAAGGGCGGAATGAATAGCTGATGTAGTGACCTTGAATGTTGAGTCCGGGATCTGTACGAAGGCTTACGTCTGCGGTTTTTTTAAATTTCTTTTTCACCGGTATTTCGCGGAATCCCTATCCTCTTGAGGTCGGTAGTCACAAAAATCTTTCTTCCGACATCTGGGATGTTTTTACTGGTATACCAGTGGTTCTTGCGAATAATTGGGCCATCATTAGCAAAATGTTTGCCTAATGTAAATTTTGAACGGTGAATGCGACTTGAAAGTTGGTGGACCATTCAGCTATGAAGAAAAGGAAAATGTCTAATATGGTACACTTACATTCTATTCATTCGTAAACTCATATTCTAGTTACATTTACTGAATCGTTGCCTAAGATGTCCAGGGGTTGTGCGTTATTACGCTTTTTTATCTCGTATTTAATTTGCTATGAGACGATCTATAACGTATCGTATAAGACATCAATATATATTTATTGAATTTTGCAGGTAGTTGTCGTACGTATATATACGAAAAAGTGTTGGACACAATCTGAGAGCAAGCACCCTACTACAGAAAACAATGGAAAAGCAAAAAATGGGAAGGTTAGCCAATATAGACCGAGAATGGCGTTGTATGTCAACGGGGTCAGGAAAATCATTAGATATGCTAAAAATAAAACTTGAGGAGTAAATCGGTTATTTGAAAGGAAAATAAAGTGGTATTTAGAAAACAAAAACGATATGATGGCCGAAATCGCGCACAATCAGTGCAGGATCGTAAAACCTGATAATAAAGCATCGTTATCGGATTCGATAGCATATAAATGGAATTGGACCAGCTCCTCTGCCACATATCCTTTTGTTCCCTTTCACTCTATCTCTTCCATTCAGCTTACGACAGCTGCCACACCCCACATACCCTTAGAACACTTTAACCCCTAGACCTAGTACTAATCTCCCAACTCCCACTGCTCTTATTTTCTCCACCAATTCCATGAACCTAATTATTTTACTCACATAATACGTTTGCACTGTGTTCTTCCGACCATAAGACGTACGTTGTTGCTGAGAGATCATGATGTAGAAGATAGACAACGAAGCTTTCGGGATGACTATTCTCTCGTCATGAGCAAAAGCTTCCGAAATTCCGAAATTATTTTGGGTGAATATTTAGGGTTTAGCCACGCGAAAAAAGGTGGTGTAGTGGTGCTTAAAGTAGCCGGAAGGAAACAGTGAAAGGAGTCTGTCCTTTAATATCTTCATCACCGTCCTATTGCATCATAAATTACTATAACGTGCTCTTGAAATAAAATAATAGGAAGTGATTCCGTAGTGAAGAATATAAACACTTGAGTTTTCGTAATGCGAATAATAAGGCTATTTATAAATCAAGAAAAGTCACAAACCTTCAACTATACGCATTAACAATAGCCCAAAGCGATGAATGTCAGTATTTTGATATAGAAATAAAAATACCATCTTAATGCTTTACAACGAAAAATGCGATTTATTTGAAAACCTTAGAGCACGCGGGGCCTGAATAGTTTTCCAGGACCCTGAGTTCTTATGGTTGCGATAAAAATGGTAATTCAATCCGTGGCTTTCATGCACCGACAGTGCTAGCAGCATTACATTTGACTATTTATGGTACAAAAATTCCGGTGTTCTTAAAAAACTGCCACTATTTTTTGGAAGAAAACGAGCGAACTTCTATAGGATCAAGGAAGAGGAAAAGCATAAGCTAAAAATAGTCAATTTATGGGAACGATGAGCTCCTAACTTGGATAGCATTTACCAACTTGTAAGCTTTGACCGCTTAAAAATGGAAATATGAGATATAAGAATTACTTAAAACTTTAAAAATGTTTAGCAAACAGGGTAAGGCTTGAAGAGCTAAGAAGTCTGAATAAAGAAGAGGTTTTCAGTTATAACACCTCACATTTGCGCTGAAAAGAGCAATATATGTTACTCTAAATTCTATACCCGAAAGGATCGAAGTTTAAAGGTTTTTTACTCTAAAAAAATAATGCACTTTGATGATTTTTCTATACACCCGAAGCCTCCTTAATTCCATAAAATAGTCTTGAGTGACTGTCAGGAAGTAATATATTACATTTCAAATTGAGAGAATGCGATCAGAAAAAAATATTGTCAAAATTGGAAAAAAATGTCAAGTTTGCCGTTCTAAAGTGACAATGTTGGGTGTAAGATCATGTGTTTATATAATTTGGTACGCACCTACTGTTTATAAAATTTGGTACGCTCCTACTGCAAAAATATTTGTAAGTGGTGTTATGTGGCAGTAGATCAGAAGATAATGCAAAACCATATATTCACATAATAAGACAGATATTCAGATATCTAGAAATAGATATATGTTAACTGTATGTCTAGGTATGGTAATTTTGAATAACAGGCGATGCAATTGCAATATTACCTGCATTTCTAAATGAAGAGTGAAAAAATAAATATCTTTTGATAAAGACCAAATCAAGTATAAGTAAAAAAAGAAACTAACCCAAAAATGGAAAGCACAGCTAAGACACGATATAAATTGAAAACAATGCTCCCAATTAATATTACTTTTCATGAAGTGTATTTCAAATTAAAGTGAATGGTATACCTATTTTTAAAAACACTCCACCTTCGAGTAGGAGTGGTTTATTGGAGAGGATATTTTTGGATGATTATTGGAAAAGTTACAGAAGTTGTTGGAGAACGTAATTTACTTTGTTTCCTACTCAATAACCAGCAAGTAACGTAAAAGCCAGAAGCTAATTATATTTCTTCGAAAAACCTTCCTTGCCAGATACGTGTTTTCCCGCAGCGCAATGTTTAGTGATTACGCTGACAGATAATTAGAGTATTTAGTTTAAAAAAATAAATTTGTATTAAATTGCAGTTTTCTGTTTAGAGCACCCTAATAAATATCCATTACCACTGAAGATACCTACACAACAAAAATAATATAATTTTTGTGCAACTATTAACTTCAGAAGCATAAAATGTGCAATAGTGGAAATACACAATATAATAATAATATACCCGAAAGTCTTATAAACTAGAACTATTCAATAAACCAAATGGTGAAAGCATTTTGTTTACCGTATAACCTAGGCTGCTACATTTGGCGCAGCCTAGCAAATATATTTTATGGTGGGTAGGAATTCGTAGGCAGTAACCGTATTAACATTTCGAGGGACATTTGCGATCCTCTGTTTCCGAACGAACTTTACGGAGGAAAATTATTTTTAAAACAAGCTTTTACATATCTTGTGGCCTCCATAAGCATACAAATACTACCAAAAACATATGTTTTTTTTCATTTTCCGGATAGTTTGTATGGAATTTCTAATCCTTATAGCATACATAGTAATTAGTAATAAGTTTATACATAGCAATTATTAATATGATTAGTAATAGCTTTTTAGCGTAGCCCTTTTACTGCTTTTTAACGGAATTAAAAGAACTCGAACGAGACAAAAAGAAAATCAACAAAACCGTTTCTAATCCCTCGCTCGCCCGCTGAAGTTGTACCCGTGAAATTTACGTCATTTAATGACGGCTTATCTCTGTTTCAGTGAGTGCTTGTTTCTGCATTTGAATTATATTAGAGATTTTTCCGTTATTGACTTTATATGTGGTGTTTAAGAGTTTTAAATCCCACAGGGAATCCCACTCGACCCACCCGTTTGATCTATTGGAGACCGGGCGGTGGATAGTGTAGTCGCGACTGCTACTCAACCACATTATCTTCCGCCTCCGCAATTGTTTCTTCCCCCGTAGTATTCCATCACCTGCGTGTATAAATAATAAACCTCTTTCTAATAAGAGAAGGAATTCTCCCCCCTCGAACTTCACAGAGGGGTCGTGGGCGATTTCTGGGAAAAATATTCTAGGGTACGTAATTCTAACAAACTCCCACGCCCACGTTTTCATTTCTGACGTATTCAATATATTACAGGCAGTTATTTTGGTTTTATGTAATTATAAACCCGCAGCGACCAACGATTTTGAATTAAAACCAATTAATGACACAATAACTCCTCCTTTCGACTCCCGTCTCTTTATTCTCTCAAAATAAATTCTCAAGTGACGTGATTAAAAGAGTATGAATGGGAACTTTTCACAAAGCAGGATGTTTAAGATTAAATTGATTTTATATACCTTCGTAATTATGTACTTCATTTATTCACACGTCAAAAATTGAGTACATTTGAATAAAAAATGGCTTACCCAACAGGCATGGGCTATACAGCTATGAATAGCACTATTGAAGTTTTTTTCTTTTTCTTTCAACAGTACTGGAGTACAATATCATTAATTCGTTTTAAACTAAACAGAAATTATACTACATGTCATAGATTAGTAAAAATACACCAAAAAATATTAACTTACCGATTTTACAAAAAATTTCGATAGTGGGGTTAACCTGTAATAGCAATATTAATGAGTTATATCAGCTATTTAAAGAAGAAGATATTTTAGTAGCATTATTGCACCAGAAATATCATTAGGATAATAATCAACCTGCATTTAAAAGTATTGAGGTAAGTTATGTAATACTGCCTCAAAGCATGCAATACACGAAAAAAGCTATGGTTGGGGGAGCCATAGTACTATTGATAGTGTCAGAATTGGTGCAGTAGCAAAGATAAGTGATATCAGAATGCTGTGGTGCAGCTGCTAGATGCTATGGCTGTGACGACTATAGTTCATTGCTACGAGCAATATGTCTGCAGCAGCTAGATTAATTGTCCCTTCGCCCACACCGTGTCACTCTGGTCTCCCCAGCCATACTCTGCTGCTCGGCTGACAATTCCCTCTAGCTGCTGCATGGATATTCCCTCTAGCTGCTGCACAGCTACAGCGACAAGCAAAAACACATGGTAATTGGAAATAATCTTGTTTATTCTCATTAATATTGACTTAATGTTCATCTTTTGTGGCAACATATGTTTCAATTAATTATAGCCTGAAAATTGTTATCGTAATTGGATGGAATTCATATGGTAACTATCACGGCATTGACATTTAAAAATTAGTTCTCGCAGTTATTTTGACGCACGGGAATGGCTAGAAACATACGACTTTCTAGAAGCGTGACTCTCAATCTCGAGTTAGACATGAAGTAGGTAGGCATGAGAGAGGTAGATATGAGATATAATGCGAACTACGTGGTCGGGTAGGTAGATATTATCACATGTTGACATTGATAATTGGCAGTATGACTCAAAATATTGTATGTTGATAATGTGATTCTACATTTATGGCATAATAAATAACATTTTTGTTTTGGGATAAAAAAAGGAAATTATTTCGATGTTTATAATTTTGCCCACGTAAATAAAAATATCATAGCCAAAGATAAAAGTATTTTCTGGATTGATGATCAACGTTATGAAGTATGGAAAAATTATGACAAGGGCCCCGAGTGCAATCCCGGCTGGTCTGTAGTTGGGGTGCAACTTGGGTGGAGGTTGTTTCAATTCAGTACCAGTTATACCCCAGTTACAGAGGTCTTAATACAGACCAGTTTCACCCCAGATCCATTCCAGTTACAGAGCAAAATATTTCTACCTGGGTATATTTGAGCCATCCTCTCCGATCACCTCTACCTATGGCTGACCCAGCAATATCTGGGGCTAGCGCACCAACAGAGCTCAGCTGGAACTATGGCTGCCACAGCCATAGTGGATTCCTGCAGCAGCAATAGGGTGTTTAGCAATATGCTATGGCTACCGTAGCCATATAATTTGTCGGCTGAAATATTTCAACAGTCTATGGTTGGGAGAGCAATACATCCGGTTGCGGCAACTATTCCTTTTTTTTCCGTGTAGGTTTTCAAAAACACGTGTACATTCCTTGACATTCATAAGCCTTAACACCATGTTCTAAGGTATGCTTACATGCACTATGCACTATGCTAGTCATTCTGGCTTTTAAAAAATATTCGTGAATCCACTGGGTGATCGTCGTATTTCACTTTGTTTCCAGTAAAGATGAACATGTTCACACAAGATACAAATAATTCTGAGATCAAAATCTAATAACCGAAGTTCGCAACAAGCCTCTATGAGTTTCAAAAGCCAAACTCTCCACAAAGCACGGAATGAGATGAACAGAAAGTTTTGGTAAACCCATTAAGATGTTCCACTAGGGTATGCTTACGTGGGAATTTGTATTGTCATTTTATATCTACCTGTGAATTCAAACTTTATCTTTCTTTTGAAAAGTAATCAAAAGTCACTGAAACAGATGCTCTCTTAAGTTGACAATTTCCCCTGCATCTTAATTTACTCCGAAGACTTCGATTCCCCCGAAGATTACGGTGAATTTTACATGTATCCCATCTACGGTGAAATGAACAAGAGGTAAAATGTTACAACATATCTTTTAGGTGAAAATGAGAAACTTTGTGGAAAATTTCTGGAATTTGTGGAAGTCTTTATCCACAGCTTTGGTACACCACCCGGATGTAAATTTATAATATGCGAGAAGATAAATTTCATTTTCAACATGCATAATTATACCTTAACATTATGAAGAAGTTGAAACTTGTGTTTTTATTACGGGTAAACCTGAAGTCAAGGCTTTCTCAGAGGTCATTAAAAGTTTAATTTTTAGAACTAGACGTAATTTTAACGACGACGAAGCTTAAAAATATTATAAGTAAAGTTCCGCGGGATGCCTGATGATTCGATATTTTTATCCATTTGCAGTTCGGAAATATAAATTCACTCAATCCATTAATTTAATTTCATAACTTTAAACATTTCAGATGCCGGACCGTATCTCACTGACTGTTCACCCACAAGACTTCCAGGACGCCTTTTTCACTTTGAATGGGGATTATTTAAGCCATTAGTGGCGTCCAGCCCAGAGAAGTAAGAGTAGCAATAACTGTGACGAATCATAAGTCACTTTAAAAAATAAAATATACTTTACATGATGCATTCTATTCACTGACAGAATGAAAGCAATACTTTTATTTTACCGAGTACCGATTTCTGCGACATAACATGAGTAGAAGTGAAAGAACGGAAGATGACATTGCATTGGGCAAATATTATACCGTAAAAAAACTTTAATTTATACGCTTTACTGTAGAATAAAAATATTTATACGCAGCATAAATAATCTGAAGGATTGCTGTCATCGGTAATATGGTTTACCTTACGATCAGTCAGTAGGAAGTATGTTATAAATTGCATGGGTTAAGTACGTGGGATAAGATATATCCTAAAGATTGTTCTTACCTCTAAATTTTATTCTCTTTAAATGGGAGTGTTTGGGAAATTTAACCGGAAACTTTCACAATATTTTGAGAACCAGGATTCCAACTGAAACTGATAGATTGAAATAAATTGTAGACAAGCATCATAGAACTCGAACGAAAAAAATGATAAATTTTATTATTTCTCACCCCTCAATAGAAGAGGCATGGAAGGAGTATGATAGATATTTAAATGCACTCACAACGTCATAAGGTATGCTTCTGGATGCTGCCGAAGGAATGCAATCTTAATAAGCGTTAAGCTCAATGAGCCAAATTAATATTGTAAGAGGGGTAATGAGGGACGATGGTTTGCTGAAGGCCGTGATAGAGGGTAGGATGTTGGGTAAGCGGGAAAGGGGAAGGAAGAGAATCGGTTTTATGGACGGGATGAAGAAAGGTAGGACTTACGCTGAGATGAAGAAAGAAATACTAGAGGTAGAAAGGGCACGGCACGTGTAAGAGTTCGTTGGATATTCTCTGACTTTCATCATGATCTACCTCTAACTGGTAGACTACTGTAATGAATGAAAAACTAACATCAATCAATTTTTCAATCATTCACCACTTCAATTAAGAGACAAACATATGAACCTGAACTTATTCAGGTTACGTACATTTTTTTCCGTGAACTCAGTGGTTTAAAACACTTTCATTTAGTTCAAAGGACTCCAAATTCCTTTTCTTAAGGTGACCACTCAATTTCATAGATGAAATCATTTACTCAACTTCAGCTCTAAAAGTGTCTCAATACTACAGATGGATTGGCTGAAATTTATTTTACAGGATTTCGTGGGGATACTGTATTAAATTTAGGAATTGACCAACAGAAAAAAGTTATTTTTCCTGCATTACGACCCACTCCACTTAATTATTCTACAATATTTTAAAAAGGTTTAGGATAAATCGAAGGCACTTCTTTGTATGAAAAATAAATCGTGCCGATAAATGGGCAATGAACACCTGCTGACTATTTACCTAACAGATATATGCCAATTTATCTCACATCATTGACCAAAATATATAAATAAATAGATGATTCCTTATTATGATCTTTTTTATAGTGTATTTTTTTATTATTCTTTCAGGAGATATAGGTCTATACTCATGTTCCTTGTAACATAACAGCTTGGGACCTTGTCAAAAATCGGGGGAGAGGAAAAGGTACGCCATATTGGGTGTGTATAGCACGGACTCGTGGCGAATACACAACAATGGGAAGTGGAGAAACAACAGCCAATAGGGCAAGCAGAGCAATAATAGCGAAGCACCAACACCTAGTAACGGGGAGAGTTTTAAACAGGAAGTTAAGAAAGAGCGTTTGGGAATAATGCACGTGGTCAAGATGGACTCCGGGGGGAAGTAAAAACCAAAGTATGGGGAGTGAGATATAGTATAGGAGATCACCACCTATGCTGATTAAGTTGGGAGCAGAGTGGAATACGGAGGAGGATCGCGCATCAGAGCAACCATCCTGCGTTGTTTCTTTTTCTGAGAGGAGAAAGGAGTAACCAAGGAGGGGCGTGGTAGGGAATCGCCTTTCGTACCTGTGCGTCATATGAGCGGCCTAATGTATGCACATATTATATGTTTCTCTATATAAAAACTGAACAGTGAAAATAGGTGAGAGCAGTATAAATGTGTGAAAATTGATGGCTCAAGTGTGCAAAAGGGTGCTATGGCTTTTTAAAATGAGCCAATAAGACAGAAGATATGGTATGTGAAGGGCAAGATATTGATTAAATGTACCATCTTATAAATGTGTGTAATCGTTTTAGTATGTAAATTTAAGCCTCATGCTCGACCGACTGGAAAATAAATATTTCGCAAAGAATGAATATTACAACCTTTATACTATAGACTCAAGAAGAAAAAAAAATATATATAAAATAAATATACTGGCTAGAGTATTCCTGAAGATAAAAATCTCTTACCGTTAATTGTATTATACTTAAAGATTTAATAAGCAAAAGCATTCAATACCCCTTAAAAAATAAATAAAAACTACATTAAACCTAAGTTCACATCAGCTCTGTAGCCTCCTCCCAAGGATAACGTATTATGTGTCAGTTTCCATAGTAATTATCGAACCATTTTTGACTTCTTCAAGAAAATTAATCAAAAATATTTCTGAAGCATATGGCGGTGGAAAATACAATATTTACGCGATTCTATGCTAATTTCATACAGATAAAGAACAACTCCAAATGGAAGGGAATTAGTAAAAATATACCATCCATAGAATTTGGGCTCAAATACTAAAATATAAGGAAACTAAAGTATGTTTTATCATTTATGATAGGAGTGCAGCACGAAGTTCAAAGCTAGAAGGTCACCTACAAAGATATGGTACTTAAAACATCCGGAATGAAAATTTTAAATTGGTATTAGTCTAGAGTTAACGTGGCCTTGGGCTTCACTAAAGGAGAAGAACGGCAGTACATAGAATATGTTATTCATCGTCGAAGTACATAGTAACTAAATGGCATAAGGCTGCGAAAAAAGTTAATTTACGTCTGATGTACAACTTTGAAGAAGCAGTCACTGCTCTAGGATGACAAATCAAATGAATTTTGAGTGCAAATAGCCATGGCAATATATATATCTCCCAAATCGTCGAAAAATGCCTTTTCAAATCTTATTAGTAAAATTAACTTCAAATGAGTTTCCAATTGAAGTTAATTTTACACCTGGCCTAAATAATCAGTGTTACCTATTGTAATGTAAGACTTAATTTCATCCGAAAAACTGTGTACAATATTTTTAATGTTTACTTTTGTGGTTCAACATGATATGAGGCTTTATCTTTTTCTTCTTTCCTTGATTGCATGGCTTTATAATAATTGAAATTATGAAAGTGGACAGAGAGAGAGAGAGAGAGCATAAGCTAAAATACGATGTGCTTCATCTTAGAAAAAATTAAGTTCAAACTGCACGATAAACAACTGCAAAGAAATACCAAGTGAACATCAGTATTTGCATCTTATCCAACGGGTTCAAGTTCGAATCCCGATTGTACCCAAAAAATTTGGCGCAATCTATATCCCAACTTGGGCTCTATGTGGAGGGCACATTGAGGTGTTTTACTTTAACCATTTATAACTGAAACCATGACACATATTCATCCATTTTCCCTTCTTCTTCTACGAACGTTTCCCACCGGAAACTAATCATCAAAAACTTCTGTAGAGCTCAAACCTTTCCAAATAACTTTTACGCGTAAGTAGTCTGCAGCAATTACTGTAATTCTTTAACAATATAAATTTTAAGAGCATGACATTTTGATAAAGAACCATCAGAACAGCCACGGATTGAATCCTTTAAAGTCCAAATGCCCCAAAAACTCGAGAAAAGCGAAGAAAAATAACATTTAACATCCGATTTCTCGCAGGTAAGTCAAACACTTGATTAGAATCCACTCAAAAAATAAAGAGAACGCATTAATAAGTTCTTGAGGGAGTGAGCGGTTGGATCAAGGGAAGCGTAGGTATAGCGTTCCGTAAAGAAGGCCCCATTCCCTTCTGAGTCGTAGCCTTATAACCCGTCCTCCAAAAACCCTTCACCGGCGTGAATGAAGTTGGCATACATCGCACCCTCTCACCGGAATTTTATTCCAACTTCAGGGAACCCCAATTGTGAGTGGTGACCCTGTCAATTCTTCTTAAAGATCCATTCACTTTTCCTTTTACACTACATTTTTCCACCTTCCTCCTTAGTGATGGAGAGATTAGGGCTCTGCGTCGACTGAGTGAGATGTACGAGGGCAGACTTAAAAGTAAGGTCTCCAATTTTTTTGTCATAGAATATTACATTTATATACATTATTGGATACATCGTTGGAAAGGTCATGGCTTCAGCTATTTTTCGATGTAGTCACCCTGGCGCTCGATGATTTTCCTCATCCGCATGATGAACTTTTGAATACCGTCGCCATACCAGCTTCCGTCCGCGTTGCGAAGGCGAAACCTCATCTTGCACCTCGTCGTCCGTCGCGATCTTCATCCCTCCTAGGTGTTTCTTCAGGGTGAGGATTTTGCTGGTGGATTTCATGCCCCGGGGAACCACTATCAATAAGGAAAGATACTGCCACACACTACAAAAGCTTCGGCGCGCCATCAAACAAAAAAGTTCAGGAATGCTGACGAAGGGGGTCTCATTTCATCACGACAACTCGCGACCGCATACGGCTAGTCAGACGCAGGAACTGATCTCGAAGTTTGGGTGGAAAGTGATCGGGCATCCTCCGTACAGCCTCGACGTCGCACCATTGATTTCCACATGTTCCTCACCCTGAAGAAACACCCAGGAGGGATGAAGATCGCGACGGACGACAAGGTGCAAGAGGAGGTCAACGCCTTCGCAACGCGGACGGAAGCTGGTATGACGACGGTATTCAAAAGTTCATCATGCGGATGAGGAAAATCATCGAGCGCCAGGGTGACTACATCGAAAAATAGCTGAAGCCATGGCCTTTCCAACGATGTATCCAACAATGTAAATAAATGTCATTTTCTATGACAAAAAAAATTTGAGACCTTACTTTTAAGTCTACCCGTATACATACAATATGCTGGAGATATCGCAAATTGCAATTTATTACCAAGTTCAGGAAATGCATATACTATAATTTAATGCGAATCATTATGTTGTAGATATATGAGATCAATTGCTCCATTAAAATAAACGTTGATATGCTGGTAAGCGAAAGATTAGATGAGGAATAGAGAAAAGGTTGGGAGAAACCAGGCGACGGCAGTTAAAAACTGTCAATTAGAGAAGGTAACATTGGGTCCACAGATTAACTTCTTAACTTACATTCACCTTCTGTGTTCTCCATAATTGACCTAGGTAGGGATGATTGTTTAAATAAAAATTTCCACTATTACTGGGATTATAATTCATTAATACAATAAATGATCCAAAATGAACCTATGCAATTTGCTATAATATACAATGATATGCTGTACCATTCATTGCAATAAAATACATGATTGCGATGTTGCAATGTGCAATAGTATGTGAAACGCTATATTTGAAACGAAATCCAATAAATATGATTTGATGCGTCGCGTCTTATGCAAAGCAATGCATATATCGCAATGATTAATATAAATTCAAACACCGAACAGACCTGGGACAGTTGTAGCGCCGGCTAAAGACTGAAAAATGAAAGGGGTTGCCTTTTCGGCGGCAACCCGTCGGGAGTGGGCGACCAAAGAGCGGAGTTAGAGAAAGAACAAAAGGGCGGCAAGTGTCAAGGCGAGGATCTTTCCCTCCTGAACTCTAAGGGTGGGAGAAAGGGACTTTCTCCGCGCTGCTGAGACAAAAGATGGTGCGCGGTAAAATATAAAGAAAAGCAGTAGGGGTTCGCGTGGGAGTTAGTGGACATAAGGGCAAAGGGGTCTTTCCGTTCTCTCCCGGAATGCGACACGGGTTGTTTGAGCAAAGAGATATGGGGAAGGGAGGAGAGATCTACTACGCTGGAAATTTTACCACTGCCCTATGCCTTACCTAATCGTTCATCACGAGGAAGAGAGAGCCTCTCCACTCAAACTTTGTTGGAACATATATGTGTATATACCATCCGATTCAAACATGCGTCCGTTGTCTGTACCAATGTTCAAGACTACAATCTCAACTCTTCCAACCTAATGCTTGCCGTGATCTTTATGGAAGGTTTTTGCGAGCGAGCGGGATAGTAGAGAAAAAAGTGATATGTAGTGACGGGTGCATATTATTAAACAGGGACTTCATCTACCAATCTGCTCGCGTTTTGACTACTGAGAAAGGACGAAAAGAGGGATTTCGAGGCAAAGAAAAAGCGCGAGAGAATCCTTCAGATCCTTCATTCCTGGTGGACGCAAACCCGTGGATTTCAAGGGCTTTGGGTTCGACATCCATCTGTAGAGTAGATTTTTCAATAGAATTCCGATCTCAAATTGAAAGTTCGGGAATAGTACTCAATCTATCATAAGAGATGTTTACCTGTGCACTCCTGGATGCATTTCGTTATAAGCATCTGAATATCGAAACCAGGTTTCTCTCAACCTTTCCTCCATTACCTTAAAATACCTAAGATATGTTCATCCGGTAAGAACGTCCCTATTAGTTCCCTAGGAGCCTCGTATGACAGTAAATGAAAGTTTTCTATGTTTTACTAATAAAGGCAGTGGCTAGCGCTAGGTCAAATTTCTGCGAAACCCAGTATTGGGTATCAGGTTAAAGCAAAGGTAATTGCTCGGGTTTCCCACGCTAATCACCTGGTTTCACGGAATAAAAGTGGGCATTTTTCTTCGGAGTCTTCAAATTTAGTTTAGTGAGCAAAACGGAGACTCTCGCCCAGGGCTGTACCCGAGACTCAAAAAAGTCGAAAATTCATTCCCCTGGTACAATGAGTGGAGTGCACAAGTAAATAGCCGATCTATGAAAAAAAAAACTTAAGGAATACCTGGGACTTGCAAACACCTTAAAACAAGAGCCAGGGAGCATGAAAGATGTTTCCGATTGGAGGATACATCCTCCAATTTTGCTAAACATTTGCTGGAAGACGGCAACAAGAGTGATTTCACCCCCAAGTTGCTTCATAGGGTAGATAAAGGGTGAAAAATGGACGATTTGGAGATATTGGAAATTGTGAAGCATCAGAAGTGCAATGATACCAAACTGTGTAATGATTTCATATTTCACAACCCTTCTCCTTCATTGGCCACAAAATATTTCCCAGACAATATCACCCTCCCGCCCTTAACCGTTTTCTTTCCAACCGACTCTTGCCATGTGTCCCAAAATCTTTCACACTCTACTTCCTTCCCCCCCCCCATCCTCCAGTGCTCTGGTGTGGGCAGTGCACTGACCATTTAAAACCCTCTGACCCCCCTCCTTTCCCTCACCATCCAGAGTTCTCAAGGAAAGGAGGCCTCCATCATCACCCAGTCCCAACCCCTGCGCCCGTTTGTCCCATGTCTTTCCGCCCTCTGTCCACTCAAACCCTTAGTTCCCCCTCCCCCCGCAGCTTCACTCTCCTTCTTCCCACCCCCACTTACCCCCCCTATCCGCCACTCCCTTAGCCTTCCCCCTCCTCCCCCCACTGCCTAACGCCTTGGTGGAATCCTATATATCCATGACCTAAACCAAAGAACCCTGCGAATGATTATGCCACAGTGTGGTGAAACGCGTCGTCCCAAAGAAGATCAATGAAGATCATGAAAAAACAATCTGTGGAAGATTACTAAGTGTTTTTATTCGTTATGAATATCGAGAACTTCCACGATAACCAACCTAAAACAGTTATATTTTCATAAACACCATTATTTAGAGCCTAGTTATTCGTAATACCCAAGATAATTTAAAAAAATCCTTGGAGATAATTGTTCCCTTATTTCTGGAGACAATCTCGAGAATCATTGCATTTGAAGCATTTATAGAACATACTATGCATAGGTTGCCTCATTTTCAGCCTTTCTTTATGTGCCTTTCAGAGCTTTAGCCGTAAAAAATATCCTTTTTAAAATTTGATTGCTTCAGGCTTGATTTATTCGAAGTGGTATATATCCATTTTAAATAAAAAAACTTCGAAATTTCCATTCATTAAAGTGTGGAAAGGAACAAATTTTGTATTCAAAATGGTTCTCCTCTTTAGTTAATTTTGGTAAAGGAGTTTTATTGTCATTCGCAAAATTCAAGAGATGTCTTTATCTGAAATCAGTCTTTCACACATTTAAAAAATCTGTATATAATTGAAATTCATTTCGAATTGTGTAGGAATAAACTGCTTCAAAATTTAATGAAGTAGTAATATATAAAAGTTATTTTCTACATATTCTTTGAATATACGAGATAACGCAATTTTCAATGACATTTTCCAAAAAGGAATTGGCTTAAAAATGAGTAAAAAGGTAGTATTTGTCACTCCTGACAGTTCCAAAGCAGCGGCCAAATTACATTTAAATTCGCAAAACAAACTTAAAATATATTTGCACAGAAACTTCATTTTAAGTCTAGTCATAAAATTGGGAAACGTGCCTTGACACAAACCCATTTGATTTCAAAATTACCACGGCGTAAAAGAAACTTCTGACACTGACAACAGGGAAAACCGCTACCCACCCATTCACTTCCAAAAAATTAAAATGCTGCTTGCTTACACAAAAATACCGCCGTAATAGTCTGTGGTGGACAGACGTGCCCCTCGACATCTAGGAAACAGAGCAATGTTGTATGGCAAAATTATCAAGTCCTTAGTCACAATTTCCTAGGCAAAGGATCAGGAAGGAAAATATGCATAGAGTTCACAAGCAAAGGTAAAATAGCAGCTACTAGTGCCAAAGGCACGAAGGGTGTTGAAAATATTCTCCGCTGACTTTTGAGAACCGTTAAAACTAACCCGAAAATGATCAATGATCGGGATTCACAAGATCGAACTTATGGTTATCCTCCGATTGCCATGCAGGTGCAAATATCGTAATGCATACCCAGTGGGGAGAGACCATGCAAAAGACATTCATGAACTAATTCAAAGATAGTTCACCACTGAATTATCCTGAGCATACAACTATAGAACGTTCATTGAATATTCAAGTGTGAACTATTCATTTGAGACTGTTCATAGATCGTTCATTGAATGTTCAAGTGTGAACTATTCATTTGAGACTGTTCATAGATCGTTCATTTCCAGTCCACGAAGAATTATTCAAAAATGCTCCCTGGTTGGACATTTAAAGAACATATTTAAACCATGCAGATTTGAATTGTCATAAACGACAAAATATTAATTATATATTCTAGGGAATATTCTATGTATATATGTACGATATTATTCCTAAAATTAATGCCTGCATGTGATATCGCATTTTGTACGTAATGAGTTAAACTGTAAATTTTAACGGATAAACACTGAACTGTACGCATATATGCTTACAGTTCAAAATATTATTTATTCACAGTAGTAAGTTATTTATATTCGTATTATGTGACAATATAAGTTTAAATTAATTAATGCCTAATAACTGTTATCGAAATTTGATGGTATTTCTCCAAACTATCACAGAGTCGCCATTTAATAATTATAGTTCTCGAAGTTACATTTGTCGACGGAAGTGACTAGATACACACGACTTTCGCGGCTGCAAGAACATGCGCTCAGAGACGTGAAGTACCTAATAACGCTACATAGGTACATAACCGTTAGGAAGATACAAGATAGGATGTTATAACGTACTAACATTACGAACGCGTAATTGCACATTCATAGTGATTAACTGCAAATTATAATTTTTTATATCGAGAGAGTAGGGAAGTCAGTGAAGAGATAATACGATATGAATCGAGAATTACTTCACGAGAACTATTTTTAAATATTCCTTCATGGTTCATATGTTATTAATTCAAAAACAGTTCAGCCGCAAGTCATCCAAGTTGAACATTCTTTGAACATTCTATGAAATATTCCAATGAATGTTCTTTGAACTATCTGTGAGTGCCATTTGATCGTTCATTGAATGTCCCTCTTGAATGATCTTTGAACGTTCAAATAGTCTTCACTGAACGTTCTTTGAACATCGTTTGGACAATAAATTCCCTACTGGGTACCTATAAAAGTTAACTCAGATGTATTCACAAATTTAATGGGCCATTTTCCTGTACTCATTGTCTTTCCAAAGCTTAGGCTTTTTCACGGCCTCTGTACAGCTCAAGGATATTGGAAATCATATTCGATAACTGCACCATCACCATATTTCAATTTAAATGACTTTTAGCGTTGAAGAGTCTCTACATCCTTTAAAGTGGACGTTCTAAGACGCCCTATTCGCGATCTTTATGTCCTTAATAATGGTAAAAATAGAAGGTACATTACATGCTAATACCATTTGTATTCAAGGATATTTAAAATTCCACTGTGGAAAAAAGTAAAAGACCTACAATGGTCATTTCCCCAATTTACAACTGAAGAGTTAATGTAATACCGACGTAAACGGGTGGCAATAGTATTACAGCAATTTAATAAACAACAATTTAATGTTCCATGGTTCGCAAGTGCACTTTGTGGAACTTCGAATTCATATTAAAATTAATAGACTTTGAATATTCCACACATTTCTTTCATGGTATACATCGACCGGTTTCATATAATTTTCAAGAGAATTACCTTATAATTCACTTGTATTACCTTGTAATTCCCTTGAAAATGACATGAAAGTGTTGAAACCGGTCGGGGTATACCATCAAAACATTGTGTATATTTATAATATATTGTAATATACATAGCATATTGTAATATACATAGCATATTGTAATATACAAAGTCTATTTTTTTAAATATTAATAAACTCTGTTTATCATGTAAAATGATACTTATTAGCGTCAGAAACAGGGCATAGCGCTGCATCTGCTTCTTGAGTAGCCATAAGCTTAAATGACAAGAACGGCGTTTGTTGATTACGGTCCAAAACAAGAACAGAACAGCCCTTACGTTAAAAGACAAAACGTTTCTATGGCCGCAAAGAAAAAAAGTAAGGACATTTCTTTTTGCTTGGAATTTTTCCAGTTGTGCTATGTGCTAACTACACATAAATATCAATCATCGCTATAGGAATACGCCAGAAAGGATGCAGACAGCCTTGCCAGTGATTTCTTCGAGTACAAGAGGACGGGGGAGGAGAGTTTTCAAGACTTTTCAAATTTAGCTTGGTTTTCAGCATTAGTTCCCTTATAAATTCTTAGTTCAATAAAAAGTTACTAATTTACACAATTTACAATCTTGCAACGGGAATCCATATAAAGCAATGCAATATGATATAAGATGCATAAAGAAAAAACAGTTAAGTTTTAAAATATTTACTTTGATTAGTTTGAGAGTCACGTGAGCTCTTGCATGAAGTAACACTCTAAATCCATCTCTTAGAATAAAACTCCGTCTACTAGAGTTAATTTAGCTCTCTAGGATATACCTTCTTTGTTTAGAGGTCAATTTATGAATTTCCATCGTTCTTTCAAAATACGAGGTGAGAGAGTGTCCTTGTTTTCCTTCCGTCACTAGAAATATTTTATCGTCCATTTAGACCATCATATACCTCGTATAGCTTACATACATAATTTATAATTTAAAGCACTATGGCACTTGTATGCTAAAAAGTTTACCTTTCATAATACAATTGTTTAATCATCACGTAGTAGCATAAAATACGAGGTGCTTCCGCATGAAGCTTTCTCCATGTTGGCCATCTTACGCCCGGTAGTCTGAAATCCAATCCCATTGGTCAATACGCTTCAAGACCATTCAAGATTCAAGAAAAATTAGTACCGTTCTAGACATGAGGAATTTGATGGCAATGAATGGTCTTTCAATGTCCGCCATCATGACGTTTCAACTGATGTCATGTCCATTCGAGAAAGCTTGTTCAACGAGTCTTGAATGAATTTTCACGTGAATTTGATAGTGTAAAACGGCCTATACATTCCGAAGGCGATGGATTCGTTTAGATGTAACTCGTGTCACCGTTGACCACCGCATTATCCAGATCGACCACCGATCATTTGCATCCACTACACACTTCACCACTATTTGCTTTCGCGCGCTGGAGGGGCGTCACTGCTAATTTAAAGTCCTCGCCCTTTCTCCCTCCATCTGCCTATATCCTTTTCGTCTCCATTAATTTTTAGGGAACCCAACTCTTCAATTGCTGCCGCCTATGCCACGCAAGACGCCTTTTGGAGCGCCCGTCGAGTCTCTCCCCGCAGATATAATTTTCATTCAGCCCCCTCCATTCGCCCATCCTCCTCCACCATAATCACCAATCCCTCTTTCTCTTAACTCACGCGCTCTTTCTTATTCTTTCATTAATTCCGCGCCGATTCTAAATAATCCATAATACAAAATACGCTAAAAAGAGTATGATATATCTCGACGTTGAGACCACCGAGGGTTAGACATAAATGATCCACTTCTTAACTAAGAACATTTTATTTTTTACATGTATTTATATTTACCATATATGTAAAGTAACTCGCAATTAAGAAAGTTGGTAAATTATTCCTTCCCGTATACCACTCACAGCTAAAAGTAGAGCAGACCTAATGTAGACCAGAGGCGAGATCTAATATTGCGGAAACACATTACTCCTCACCGATACCTTGTCCTCATTTGACAATTTTCCCCAACACCTTTCCCTCATATGTCTGGTATCCTATCGCCAGTTTCTACATGACGCTTCGGCGACTAGCGGAGTAGAGAATATATATAAAAGTAATTATTTCAGAGAAGACCTATGAAACTTTACGACTTTCTTTCGATTATAAACAGAAATAATTTCATGAATATGGCTCCCTTCGTATGAGCTACGTCGATGTAGAATATTGCGATGCTTCGAGTGCGTATGGGGATTTTAAAACTCTCAAAACGCATCGTTAAACCAAAGTATTCTTCATCGAGAAACTGGAGATTACAAAAAATATCACTTACATACTTCTAAATAAGTATATTGCTTAAATTTGCTTATAATTTTCATGTGCCGAAGACGGTTTATTAGGCATTAACAAAAGAGCTGAGATTACTAAAGAGATATGAGGTGAAGTCAGCACTCCATACATTTAGAAAGTTGAAAAAGAGATAAGTAAGTAAAACATAGGGATTAATTTAACAGATTAGCAGTTTTCAATGGCTACCTGCAAAGTTATTCATAAAAAAAAATATATTTTGATATACTGGCAAGTTTGCTTTAATACAGGTTTTAGGTTCACTGAGTTTTGCATATATTTCTTATGCCTAATTAAGCAACCTTTCATCGGAGCTTGACCATTTTTAATATTTTTTCAATGCAACAACAAGACAAAATCCACTGCAAAATGTCATAATCATTGGTCGCCGGTCAGATCTTCACTCACGTAGAAAGGAAAACCTTCAGAAGGAGAGCGTTAGTAAGATTTACTCCGTATTAAAAGAGTGACGTCCTCGCTCTTAATTACTATCCATTTGTTACTACAGGGTCCCGCATCGCTTTCTTGGTGCAGGTTGAGAACTGTAGTTTTTAAGTACTACACGAACGTTATAAAAACAAAAAATGACTTTCGACACGTGCCTGAAGCCAATTGTTAATCACATTTAAAAGGAAGTACTGAAAATACAGGGTGTTTCAAAATGAATATAGGGGTTTTAATGCTCTGTTTAATGCATTAGATGTGCAGTGCGAAAAGTATGGGATGGAGATCAATCACAAGAAAACGAAAGTTATGAAATTTTCTAGAAATAAGAAGGCGGGGCTGAATATAAGGGTGGGAGGGCAGAAGATAGAGCAGGTCGAGCAGTTTACGTATCTGGGTAGTATTTTGGAGGCAAATGGGTTTAGTGGTAAGGACATCAGATGCAGTATTGCGCTAGCTAAAGAAGCATTTTCGAAGAGAAGGGAATTGATGAGGGGGGGTCTGAGAAGAGACGTAAAGAAGAGGCTGGTGAAAACTTAAATATGGAGCGTGGCGCTATATGGGTCGGAAACTTGGTCATTGCGAAGGGAGGATGTGCGTAGACCTGAGGCGTTTGAGATGTAGGTTTGGAGAAGGATGAAGAAGGTTAGCTGTATGGCGAGAAAGACGAACGAGGAGGTATTGTATATGGTCGGAGAGGAGAGGAAGCTTGTGGCAGAGGTTTGTAGAAGGCAGAAGAGATGGATGGAGGAGGTATTGAGAGGAGAGGGCATGTTGAAGAGAGTGTTAGAGGGGAGAACACTGGGGAAACGTGGAAGAGGAAGGAGGAGGAAGGAATTCTGGACGAAATAAGAGGAGTTAGAATATAATAGAATAGTGAAGAATTAAAGAGGGATCTAATAATGGGCCATCCTTAGGAGGGAAAGCGAGACAATGTCTATGAGGTTGGTATGCAGAATGGGGACTGTCCAAGAACCTACCAATCAGCTGGTAGAATACTTGAATGTATGAATGAAAAATGAATGCTCTGTAGTATTTATACCATTTGAAAATTATAAATGATACATCAAATGAAAGAGCAACTCCAACAGTTTTGGTTTTACCTACAAGTGTTCAATGTGAGCTCCATTCGTCACACAGCACAATCCGGTCAATGGGCGAGTTCTTCCCATACCTTGATCAGTGTGTCTGGAGTAAATTATACAACAACTGATTTAATCGTGTTCTTAAGTGGGGTAGGTCAGCTGGTAGCGGAGGCACATACAAATGATCCTTTATGAACTCCCAGAGATAAAATTCGCATGGCGTCAGATCGGGTGAACGCGGAGGCCATGCGAAACAAGCCCCGTCATCTGGCCCCTGGCGGCCAATCCAGCGGTTGTGTACAACGTCGTTTAACCAATCTATACTACTAGCACTTTCTAATGGAAGATAGAGGAAGCACAGCCTGCGCATGCGTACATGTGTACAACGAAACTGTTTGAGTAGCACTTTCATTTGATGTATAATTTATAATTATATGTCAAATGGTATAAATACTACAAAGCCTTGAAATCCTGATATTCATTTAGAAACACCCTGTATTATTATACATTTGAAGAGTTAACGGTTGTATTAGTAAAGGGTAAAATTAGCCCCCTGGCATGTCAATGACGGGTAGCTAAATGTGGTGGCTTTAGTAGCTATTACATGGAAAATTATTTGTTGAGGCGACCGAATCCTCAGAGCAATTTCGATATTAGTTCAAATTTGTTCCTTCCAGTTTTCGTTGAGAGCAATATGTTTGAAGTGCTCTCCATGTAGCACCTAAATACACATTAAAATTCCATTGAGTATATACCACCAATTGGGGTTTAAACTCCCTCTTTAAAAGGAAAAGCAGTACAGTATCCACTACAACAAGTCAATCAAATTGTTGCATCCTGAAGTATTTTCTCTTTATCTTTTTTCCAGTACGAATATACTTTTGCTCAATCATATTAATCTTTTCATAATGTACTTCCTATCTCTCTCTCTTCCTCTTTGATTTTTACTCTGGTTTCATAGCATGGGAAATGTTACCTCTTTCAAAAGGATTTATCGGTCAATTTTTACAAAGTTTAATATAAAACCTGCATTCACTGCATGTTAAATTTTTCTTTTAACCCTCGTTCACGTAATCTCCATTGCAAATTAACCGAAGAAAATAAAACAATTTTTTTCCTTTACCTTTTCACTGCGTTACTTTTTTATTACACGTTCAGATACCTACATAAATCGACACGTTGCTATGACCTTTTTGGGCGATTATATGTAAACGGGCAGGTAAACGACATAACACCACGCTCCCCTCAATCAGAACGCCCAACCTATCCCAATCAGCTATTTATATTCTTGTGTCTCTATCATTACCACGAATTAAAAGGCAGATTTATTCATGAGGAGAAAGTTTCTCTAACCGCGGATGTTTTTCCAACAGAAGCAGTGGAAAGCAATGCGCTTAATGCATGATGGTGCAGTGTGCTGCTGATAGAACGGCAAGTTGATGCAATTCGACACACAATGATTTAATTAATACATTTCTCTCCAGCGCAAAACGCTATTTATTCCGAATTTTCGGAAACCATTTGATCAGGGCAAGCACTCTCACGGCCAGGGATTGACCTTTCAGAGGCAATATGGCTTTCATAAATGGCAAATGTGTGTCAAGGGAGGTTTTATGACAGTCGATAAGGTAGATTTAATCGTCAAGCTATTTTCACTAATTACTATAAATTTCAGTCCCGTAAGAGCATTAGTAGAATATAGTTACTAACTTTAAAACGTTGCAAATTTTAAATATTTCATCTGTTTCAATTTTAATATTTCCATATATTACACTATTATCAACACGTTCATGAATTATGAAAGCATGACCATTATTTTTCACAAATTTATAAATCCCATGTAATGCGTTTGAAAATTATATTTTATTGTTAAAAGATTAGAGCGACAGGGATTGTTACATTGAAATTTGAAGGCTTTGTTTAATCACCTAATTTTTGTTTTAATCTTACGCGGAGGATATAGTCGTTTAAATTTTCTTGAAATAGCCGTAATATTGATTTCGCCCCAAATATGGTTTCTACATATCAAGCTCCAAACATTATGTTTATCTCAATACTGTTTGGACGGGCGTTAATGACTCGGGATCATATGAGACCTTTGAAGTCCTGCACCCAACCATAAAGCAGAACGTTTCACAGATGACGTAATGCTTCCGCCTGCAGAATCATTTTATCTCCTGCTACTCTCCTCATTTTATCTCCTGGCTGGTTCACCGCCCGAGTCTCTCTCTCTCACGTTTACCCTGTCCAACCCCACTTTACGTCAAACCACACCTCCCTTCTGATCCTTACTAACTCCATCAACATATACCCTCCAAACAGAAGCTCTTCCACTTACAGCACCCTTGTGATTACAAGAGGATAAATTAAGATTGAAAGCAAGAAAAGAGCCGCGATACCAGAAGAGACAATAGAGGAGGGCAAACAAGTTTAATGGGGCGACGTGCATACAAATATTGGGGTGAGTTTAACGACCGGGGAAGGGGAGACGCCAGGAAGGGGATAGAATGAAAAAATCGCAGTGAGGGACAGAGGGTAGAAAGTGAGGAGAACGGATTCGAAAAAAAGGCAGTGTGGCCTACCCCTCGGGGATATTCAGCTGTGTCTGGGTAGCGGCGGGGAGTGAAGAAGCCTCGTTGACGTCACCACCGTTGTGATGTGGCTTTGTTCTCGCCATCCGACCGAAGCAAATTTGGCGGACGTAAGGTAGAGGGAGGGATATGGGGAGAGTAGGTTTGGTGGCAATAGAATGGCGGCTAGGCGGGAGCTGCGTCTTCAAGTCGAGCCAGTTCGGCGAAGTCTTGCAAGGGAAGGTTGTACTACATAGTAATGGTGATATGGGATTCGCAAGGCTTGGGAGTGGCTAAAATGAGGTACTAAAGTAGCACTCGTAAACTCTGCCGTAAGTAAAGGTGAAGCTGCTTCCACCTTATGTCCACCTATCTACATGTTTGCGAGCATAAAATATTGAATTAGAGAGAAACAGGTAAATAGGGAGCAATGAGCTCATCACCTGCTCTTTGAGTGCGTATACTATAGCCCCAACAGAACAGCTACGTAGCGTTACGCAGTATTTAGGTAGCATAGGAAGCAGTAGGGACGGTTTATATCGCGTAGCTTATGCGTGGATGCTACGTAACATAAATCAATGCATTGGAAAAACTTAATCCGTATTTTTAACCTTGATCATGAATTAAATTAGTGCAATTGAGAGAAAGGAATACATCGGAAAGTCAGAGAATGAATTTGAAGAGGAAATATGAAACTCTTCATTGCCTTACATGGTATACGTAACATCTGCGTTGCCACTACGTAGCTTTGCTACATGAAAATTGTGATCATCTCATTTCTAGCAATCTCGTATGAAATACCAACAATAATGGATGAATGGTATGCAACGATTCAAGTCAAGTTCAAAATGCAATTCATTGCAAGGGGTTGGTTGCGGTGTTGGTGACGACTAGAGTCACGGAAATTTGTAATATTCTTTTGAAAAATCGTGGCTCTAGCCGTTACTTCTAGCATTGTATTCAGACATGGATCAACCGAACCTTTAAAGCACGTATTCCCGGTGAAACCTATAAGACGACTCAAAAGTTTTAAAGGATTCAAAACCTATGCTGGAAACCCGGACAACTTTGTGTTTTGAAAAATGCAGGTTATAACAACCTGACGTCATGAGCTGCGCCGAACAAAAGAAAAACGATATTTTGCTTGTTTACAACGTGAGAACACATCGTGCTTCAGCGAACAAAATATTCACGAAACATATTGTTTATATATTCCCTGGTGCAACGTTTTAAAAGTCATCGTCACGTTTCTGCGACTCGAGGTTGGACGTGATTAGCATTTATTCTGAAGTGCCCTTCGCAATTCATGTTGAATGTGAGACGCCAATGGATGACAACGCCCGCCATGCTTTATCGATTCAAGGTAAGTTTTTACCAACTTCCTTAATATATGTTATTACTGACTCCCAATCGTAATTTAAGAAACCGTACCCCTTTTGAAAAAAGTTCCTTCAAATTTGGTGTTTATCCTAGCCTATTCTGTCTAATTATTTTAATTAAGTTTACCGGTGTATTTTCATGTTGTGTGTTTTGTAAGAAGTGATGAGTGTTCCATCAGCACAATGTAATTACCTTGTATATTTTATCTGATCTAATACTGAGAGGATTTATCCACATTGATATGAGGAGAAAGCTTGTACCTACATGTGTATCGGTTCATCAATTTAACCTCATATTTTAGGATTCTTGATTTGCTGATATCTGCACCTTCTATTTAGGGGTCTAGTGTAGTGATTAGGCGCTTGAAAATATCACCGCCCGAGATTATTTTTCTTCGGAATGAAGTTATTCATGAGTAAAAAAATCAAACCGCTAGGAGAAGTGATTTTGGAGAAAGAAGAATAGAATACAAATTTCCGTTACAAGGTCGTAGAGAAACTGAAGTTTTATCTACGATAATCATTAGTGTAAAATTGGAAGATTATTATTGCCTGTGGGTAATAGTATTATTTCAAGATATTACATTAGTGAAACGATTTGTCCTATTTTCACCAGTCTTCTCCATCTACACTGTTCAATGAAAAGTTCCGTTGAAAAATTCGTAATCTCATTGGGCGCTATAAGCATTGGCGGTGTGTTATTTTTTTAAATCAAGGAGTTAATTCTCTATGTGATTGTCAGTGTGGGATTTCTATCAACATCTTGTTTTTTCATTTGAGATTATTTCAGAGTGGAGTTCAGTTGTAACTTATTGCCAGTGGAATTAGGTGAAAAAAATATTGACTGCAATGCATTTCAATTTTTCATTGTAATTTTTACTATTTTTTAATATGTGCTTGAATCACGAATTATGTGCTTAATTTGTTTAAATGTGTTTTTCGTTTAAACGTAAGCTTCACAGATCCATTTTTAGTATTCTCAGCTACAAATGTTTTCGTTAACTACAGGTGAATTGGTAAATCTTACATTTCTAGCTGGCATCCGATGAGCACATCCTGCTTCAACTGAGATATGGAGTTGGGATTGAGGCTGGCATCAGAGACAAGAGTGTGAGAATGAAGGAATGGGAATAGAATAGGAGACGTCTGTTGGGGAAGGTGATAAATGATTTAAATCTTGCATAGCAGATCACCTTAGATCAAGGGAGGGTTAGTATATCGTGTTCTTTCTTCAAACTGTGGGCATCATTTGTTTAAATAGAAGACATAAGTGCCTTCTTTGCTCATTTACCATTTGACCGATGTACAAATACTAACTTTGAATGCCCATTTTTCTGATAAGGTGATTTGAAAAATGTTCTCTGGTGGAATCGTAAGTATATTAAGAGCTCTACATTAATTTCGGATGACATAGCTGCTGATATTAAATTTGTAAATTCATGGCCAAATGCTAATACTACCTTAAATACTAGATGAGGAATACACTACTATTAGCCATAAAAACTCTATTTTGTGAAAAATATAATGGCATCAAGGAATATATATTTAATAGAACAACCTGGCAGTGAATGTGTTTTGATTTTAAACAAATAAGTTTCTCTTTGACAGCATGACTCACGTAAGCTGTTTCTTTCAGCATATACAATTGAGGAGGATGAAGCAGCAACGAGAATAGGAATGCAAAAGAAATGAATCAGTGCTTCAAATACGATGAAAGAGCTTAATAAGCCACTCAGTATTTTTTAACCATTTGTAATCTCAATAAATAGTATTTTTATCACGTTTGTATTTTCTTTAAGAAACTCTTATATACCTTAATATAGGTATAAAAGATGGTTTCAATTTTGAAACCATCTTTTATACCCATTGTAAGCACATGAGTTCTGCCTCCTATGCTAGTCGCAGCCATGAATGTGCCATCATTAATTTAACCATATTTTCCATTTTGGGGTGTAGTTTGTAAAATAGTCCCATGATTATTATTATTATTAAAGCTCTATAACCACTATGTTTACTAAAGCGCTATAGCCATATTCATTCTAGAATACTCTATCTCATCATTTTATACAGCTATTGTTTGTGCCACTCGGGAGGTAGGCCTTTTTGAGTTTCCCTAACTTCCCTCTTTTAAAATTCCCTCCATTTCCGCCTTGGGCGAAATTCGGGTCGCATTTGCTTGTTGTTGCGAAACCTGCCACCACGAGAAGTTTTCGTGGTTCAAGACGATGTGAAGGAGAAGGAAGCATTTCCTCATTTGGATATAGACCTCGCGGGACGACCTGATCCCCCCGAGCAGGAGTGGCGAGCGCTCGTCATTTTCGGGAACAACTGAAGAACAGGTGAGCGCCTTATTCCCTGTCCTGTTCCCATTTCCCATTCTTCCCGGTGTTTTATTTTCGTAGTATCCAGCTCGTATAAGCCTGGCACCTATAATTTTGTGGTGCGGCAATAACCGGCCCTGAGTGGGAATAGCTATATTGCAATTTTTTCTAAGGGATCAACTTTTTGAATTTCTTATCATGAAAATGTTGGAGAAACTGTATTCCTTCTGGTAGTAATAGTGGCAATGATTGCAGTACACCAATGGATTCAACTATTCACCCCTCAAGTTTCCATTAACGTGTCATGTATATTTAAAAGGAGGGATTGCGGCGTGAGAGAAATGATTTTTGAAAAGGTGAGTAACAATTGTGTTATGACAAGTGATGTGATGAGTTGCATTGCAGTACATCTACTTCATAGCAGTGCCATGGACCTGCACTGTAGTAATGTAATATGTGCCTATGCAATCTACATGATTGGCTACACTGCATAACACAGCTGCATAAATTCTACTGTATACTGCTGCGTAGTAGATACGTAGCACTGCCGCGTAACAGATGCGTAGCACTGCTGCGTAGCACTACAGCGTAGTAGATACGTAGCACTGCTGCGTAACAGATGCGTAGCACTGCTGCGTAGCACTGCAGCGTAGCACTACAGCGTAGTAGATACGTAGCACTGCTGCGTAGCAGATACGTAGTCTGAGGAACCATTTGAAGCACACCATTGCGTATCCAGTATACGTAACAAAGTCCCTAAACGGTATGTAGCATCTACGCAGTTGTTACGTAACGTTCTACTGGGGAGGTAGTGTATTAATAAAAAGAATGAAAAACCTGAAGTAATCAGGAAATACAACTAGCATTACCATTTCAGTTCATTACCTAAATATTCCGCGATAAAACATTTCCCGAGTCTTTATTGGTTTTCTACCTCGGTCTCCTACTCTAAGCAGGTGGCTTGAGTGATAATGAGATTATATGGATGTATATTGTAGCAAGGCTCAGCAAAACTAATTTTTTATTCCCCAAACTCATCTATCAACTTTAAATCAATCAGTCAAGAATTTTGAGTAGGTTATAATGGGGAAAGTTATTATCTTCCCCAGAAGAAGAAAGCTACTCCCGAAGATTTATGACTCTGTGAAAAACATCTAAATATTAAATAACACTTTAAAACTATTTTGCTATGTTGCTTCAACAATATAACTTTATTAATGCATATATATTAATATATAATGCTTTCACTCTCCAAGTGAACAGAATGGAAGAAAATACATTATTTTAACATATCCGATTAACAACCGCAGCAAGTGGCTAATGACCTCTTACTTGTCTAACGTCGAGACTAGAGGTAAATATTCTCCATCAAATTATAAAATATCTGCAGAACGTGGATAAAACCCGAAAAACTCCTAACAGTTTCCAAAGGAATATTTACGTTTCCACACGATTGAAGAATTCAAAGCTGATTTCCGCAAAATGAGATGTTAAAAATAATAAATTACAAATATGTTTTAAATCCTTGAAGTAAAATAGATGGCCTAGCGCTAAAATATTATCCAAGTTATTCTCTCTGCGCCAATAAACTTTTTCTCCATGAACTGAAATATGTGCCATCATGACAAAGTAGGTACATTGAAAAACTCCTAACAAGAGTGATATTATTATTTAACGGAGCGTTTTGATGATTCCACCGAAGAAGATGATGGCATGATATAATAGTCGTTACATGTTACAAATATTAAGACGAGTAGTTTTTATTTTATTTTGTTATTCCCTTACTCATTGGCTGGGGACCTTTTTTATACAGCTCTTGCGAGACAATACTAACATTGTGAAGTCTGCCATGCGTAGAGATAAGTAACTGTCTCCGATCCCTACATCATGTTGAAACATTCTTATATGGTTAAGTGGGTAAGGGAGAACACTTACTTATCTGGAATAACTCACAATGGTGTAGGATAAGCTCCCCATCGCTTCCGCGACCTGAAACCGCTGAGAGAGGGGGTGCAGAATCATATCATTTTCACTTACTAGCTCTTCACGTGCACGGGCTTGGTCTCAACTTAGCATTTTGATTGCAATAACGTCAAAAGTCTCCCGGGCTATACTCCTCCTCTATTCCACCACCTTGCCCGAAAACTTTCAGTGTTGCGGCCTCCTCCCCCTCCTGCGATTGAGTGAAGCGAAGTACGAATGAAGAAGTCAATTCACACTTTCGCTTACTTTAATAGGGAATGTGCGAAATTTTTACGTCATCCCCTTGTAAAACGCCTACCATGGGTCTCATCTCCTCAGCCCATTTTCTGACTAAATACACGTATAGATGATGCCAACCTTAACTTTTTATTTTCATTGGCTATTCCAAATTAGTCGCGGGAATCAAGTAAGCCACAAAGTTACGTACCAGTGTTCTTCAAATGAGAAGGAATCTGCCCTTCAGAAAACGTACAAATTAGCCATTCTTTAGGAAAAGATGCATGAAAGCCCTGTTCACATTTGAGTGAATAGTCCTCGAACCCAGTTATGTTTCATAGTTCAAGAAAAAAATCCATTTTTTACAAATAGTTTAGATTCTTAGTAAAATAATAATTTAAGTGAATCTAGACGTATGTAGGAATTATGACTCAAGAACTTATTTTATTAGTTCCGGGGAAAAAATAAATAACTCAAAGTTAATGAAATAAATTTTTGACTGTAAATCATTTATTTATAAAATGCTATCCATTTGCTATTTTAAAAGAGTTAGAATCCTACCATTAATTCACCGGCTTCACTCGTTACTAATTAAACAAAATTGCCAACTGAGATAAATTTTACAAAGATTTATAAATTCTCTTCCACGAGGGCCAGACTTGTCGTGTCATTAAACTTTTTCAATTACTCATTTAATAAGGAAAACATTTATTTTTCGAAGTGAGATTTTTTGAACTTTTAGCATTTCCCGAAATCAGTATGACTGGTAATTTCTCTTTCAAGTCCAATCTGTTGACTAGTTCATCACTGAATCCTTTTTTACTTAACCAGTGTAGTTTCCCAATTAATTGAATAAAGGAATCTGGTACGCAAGGAAAGGATAAGAAAAAGATGAGTTGATTCGAAAATTCATGAAGCGGATAATGTTAAATATCTATCAGTCCTAGGTCAAAACTACCAGTAATTGACTAATAAAAATACATATTCTGCAATCATGAAAAATTTGACCCATGATTAGGAACGATAAATACAAGTATAAGTGAATGATGCTTTTGGAATGATGGACACAAACTTATTGATAAATTTTACTAGAAGGATTCGATAAACCTAGAAGGTCTATACACTCATGTCATGAAGAGAGGATAAAGCAGAAGGATCTCGATGAATATTAAATACTGGATGTAATATATTATCTGGAAGCGAGTGGAGAAAGATGCATACGTAAGGAGGAAGAGTCGGAGGAGATAAAATGATGAGTATTATGGGTATGCTGAGGAGAAACAAAAACAAATGGACATTTTACTGGGACTGAGTGGGATTGAATACACGAGGAGCTAAATACCGAAACAGTTCCAGCTAATATGTGGTCCAATTTGTGGCGCAGATATTCTTAGCCCAGGAGAATGCATCCTAGTAGTTTTCAATTACCAGCGTCTACTCTTAATTGGTGGATTTCTTCCTATAAAATTATCAGACCTTGTTAGATGTGTTTATTTGCTGTAGATGGTCTTTAATACCTTCCTTTGAAATTTCCCAAGCATATTACAGCGGGTTTCTACCCCGAGAGTGAGAGCAAAGACACTTGTGGCGCAAATAACCCAATATTAAATACCGATAGTCTGTAACATGTAGAATATAAAAGGTCACACAAGGGCAAAATCCTGGAGAGAATTGGATATGAGAAATGGTGTCAACAGACCGGGGAGGTGGCGCATGTCTGTTCATGCTCTTGACTAGGGCAGGTCAAGACACATACTTTTTTGATTGGGTGTGTTTGCTGCCGAGGCGCGAGGATAACAAGAGCACAAAAGGGAGAGAGAGGGAGTGAGGGAGAGATGAACAGAGAGATGAACAGCAACAGTGAATCACAATTACGCAAACGGGTGGCTGAACTTGCTCAACGAAAAACTTACTCCTATACGTGGGATAAATATTTACCATAGGCAGGCATTCTGTCATTCCTCTACTGAAACAAACATCTGCTGGAGGCGGCGCGTGACAAGAAAACGATTCACTATTGTTTATGCCTCTAAACTGAGGAACTTCCAACTGATGATCGTACTGGAGCGCAGTATGCCGTTTTCCCTAACATGTTGTTTTCCTTTATTTCCCTTCCTCTGGTTGTCTCTCTACGTCCTTGCCGCAATCGGCTAATACACTCTCCTGTTCTCATTCTGCGATTCCTTCACTGACCCATGTGTTCATGCGGACTCAACCCAGTGTATGCCGGCCTCGTATTTTTTTACATTCACGTAAGATTCCCTTCCTTTGCATCGCGGCCATTTCTCTTTTCCCACTTGCCGAGTGAATTTGCTGACGCATTCGAACAGAACAATTTTTTTAACACAAGTTCCTCACATTTCTTTTCAAAAATGCAAGCCTGCGGAATTAACTTGGGCTGCAGGCTTGGATTCATTCATCTCCATCACAATAAGTGGATGGCTTTACCTAGTGTTGCATAGCTATTACATGCGGAGTAATTTTGTTCTTACTTTTGCCACTATGCCGCAACCGCACCAATGCTTCTTTTTGTTCTATTTGCTTTAAGGTTTTAAGAGCAAATCATTCGTCACTGCAAGTTTACGCTACAAAATCCTACCTGATTTTGGGGAAGTATGTAGATACTTTGTTATTTGATAACCAACACGCTTGTCACCGAGTGGGCACATGCCGCATTTGTTTGAGCAGAAATTTACGCTGTACTCTTTTGAATTAATGCACGAGTTTCACTGCGTTTGTACCAGCATGGCCTTCGATTTATCACAGACTGTAGATAAATAATGTGGTTAATATTTCGTTTCATTTCTTCTCCAAACCATTGCATGATTATTCATTCATAGAGCCCTATGTATTACATATAAAACCCAGAGTTATTATGTAAAAAATCTATTTTTTAAATTTTCGTCGCAGTAAAACCCAATGATTTACTTTGCACACTACAGACTTTGGTGAAGTATGCTCCAGAATTACTACAACGGATCATTCAAAACTAGTAAAATAAATAGCTGTCCAGTGGATTATTCAACTAGATTCACTCTTGCTAAGCTATCGCAATAATATTTAATTTTAAAGTTTTGGTTATCAAAATACCCAATTATCAATAGTATAAAATCTGGAGAAATGTTTCAATGTAAATTTTAAATAAAATATGGAAGTAATAACTAAAAACTAATAAAGTAATAAATAAAAGTGTCAAGTACTTACAAAGAACTTACTTTAAGTACTTACTGTACTTACTTTAAGTACTTACTTTAAGTACTGAATTTAAGTACTTACTTTTAGTACTTACTTTAAGTACTTACTTTAAGTACTGAATTTAAGTACTTACTTTTAGTACTTACTTTAAGTACTTACAAAGCACTTAAAGTAAAAGCACTTACAACCTTGCGTTGCAAGTGATTTCTCCCTTCAGTTCGCTGAAGAGGGCCACCTTGTGGCCGAAATACGCGTATCCGACGCACCCCCTCATCTTTTTTTGTTTTTGTGCCGTTTCTTGACAACGCTCTTTTGAGCTGGATTCTCCCAGAAGATGGGCCCGTTGAGTGTGTGAGTGAGTGAGTTCTTGAGTGCTTGTGAGTGTTTTTGTGTTCACAACCCAGGCATCCTTAGTTGGGTCTCATTAGCTCAGCAAAGAATCCCTCTTTGGGTTGAGTGTGTGTATGTTCATAACCCAGGCATTCTTAGCAGGGTCTCATCAGCCCTGCGAAGTATCTCTATTCGGGTTGGTTGTGTATGTTTGTGGTTGTCACTGGCGAGGAAGTGATATTCCCGTAAACCACCACAGGGGTTTTTCTGGTCGAGAGGTTGTGGTTGGTCACTGGCGTGGATTTCCCCCATTTTTTTCCCGCAACTCAACACAGCAATTGTGGCGTATTTTTGACGAGTGGTGCCAATTCATTACGGACATTGGAGAATTTTATACCTTGTAATCATAACACAGATTGGACAAACGCTGTAAAAAATCCTTTCCCGCGGTTACATTCTTTCTTAATGCATTCTCATAAAAATTCCATGTTTTTCTTCCGTTATTATACCTCTATGACGTTGTTCCTTATAAAGCCATGCAGCTGATTCACCCATAATTCAATCCTGAGCATCGGAGTCTACATTTTTACTTTTAATTTTTATATAATATTGCATACATTTATTTAAATTTACTAACCTAATAAATGATACTTATATAACTATAAATACGTATGAATATTCACAGTTACATTTCCCTTAAATTAAGTCGGCAATGATTTTTTAGTATAGCGCTAAAAGTAGTGAGTTGCTACGACTAGAGATTAAAAGAGGAAGGCTTTTAACACGCAATACGCCATAAATTACTAGCACCTTCATAATTCATTGGGCTAATTCTACCTTCTAAAAGTCGTAACCCAATGGCTATTCCATAGTAATACTAGTACATGCAGTATTAGTAGTACCATGGACTATATAAGGAGTGAATTTTGGTAGTACATTTTGCCGTTCACAAATATTTCAAACTACTACCATATATCTTTCAGTCAGTGAGAGGTTGCCAAAACTGTAGGGATTACAAGGAATCCAGACATAACCAACTGCTTAGAATTTTGCGTTTATTTATCAAGTAACGGATGTAAGAATGCATGATGATTTTAACGAAATCGACAAATAATTATCCCGATCATGCTTGTGAATCGACGCTGCCGCTAACAACTGGGCTGGAGGAACTAGTGTAAAACAAAACTGGATTATCACGATCAAATCAAGCCCCAAGATTTTTGAATGCGACATTTTCCCATGTTGAGGTACCTACGTAATACCGGAATATTTAAGCATTGACCATTAATCAGCATTGAAACATCAAAATGACCTATTTTTTGAAAGAAGAGATCTTTTGCAGCAATGGATTTTCCATATTTTAACCAACCTTTGAAACAGTGCGAACCATTTCAGATAAATGAAAAAGTAGAAGTGTCAAAAGCGTTTACTGATATACGTTTTATGAATATAAGTTTTTTACCGTTTTACAAACTTATAAATGGATTTTATTAGAAAACGTTTTCACTTAAATAATACGAGAGGCTTCCAAACAGCACAATTTTAAAGAGAGGTGATAAAACGCTTAATATAGTGAACGATTATAGAAGATTTCCATTCGCTCTAATGCGCTATTCACAGTTTTGTTTTCACAGTCTCTGATCCATATGCAATATCCCTCTCTTCCATCCCTAATCCAATTGCTGCTCAGGTTCAAACCTTGCTGTCAATGAGATGAAGTCACCATCTCTAAGTTTTCTCACTTAGTTATTTCTAGTTTTGCCAAAGATGTTTCAATCGCAAGTTCAATCTCTACCTTGTACACTTTTTTATTTGACTCTCCCTATCTATCCTTGTCATTCTCCCAGAAAAAGGAAACTATTCCATAGGCTGAGAACCCATTCGAGGCAGGGGTAAGAAAATTGTGTGCTACACATTTTTGATTTCATATACAGTTTCACAATCCTGCTACGGGAATCCCTCATTACCCTTTAAAAGTCCCATTAGTCCTTTAGAAGAGAAATATAATGGTAAAATAAACCAACTTTTAAAATGAAAGAAGGGCGTCAAAGGGAAATACGGAGATGAAAGAGACTATTCATCCACCAACGCACATACATATCCCTGACGAGAGTTACATATTTATGAAAATCCAAGGTAATTTGTGAAATTACTCATAATCAGGAAGCTGCCTTGAGAGAGTAGTGAGGAGGGAATTCGGGAAGCCCTCACTAAGCTCCCTTCATTTGAGATCCAGGCGCTCAAGAAGCCCTTATTTCCTGAAGAAATCCTTTGTGATTTTCAATGAACTCTGCTCTCCTTGGAGGAGCAAGCAGCGTCTCTTCTCGTTCGCTTTCTTGCCTTCAATGCCATCCTCCCAAAATCTGTCACCCTCTCCCCGTCAACCTTCTCTCATGCGTCATTTTAAGCATTTATAAGGGAAAAATCTCCAAATAAGCGCTAGCATAGATAAATTGCGAGTTTCCAGAGTCTTGATTAAATCATAGACAAGAGTTAATGGAAAACCATACCACAGAACCCGCATTAAATTATGAAAAAACATTAACTGATTATTTTTTCGAAATTGAGTAATCGTGATGTTGAGTACAAAGAGAAATATTCATCTTTTACGAGCGATATTATGAAGTAACTAGTTGAATACTGTTGTACATCATATGAGAAAAGTATTAGTAATGAATACCAAAATAATGTATTGAATTTTAACTAAATACAATCGCCGATTCAATCCGTTCTAGCGTAACTTTGTTGGAAGTCCATTTTCAAATAATGACAAGGCCAACTATGTTTAAATCCACAGAGTATTTTATTGGTACAACTAGTTTCAACGCTAAGGCGTCATCATAAGGTAACTAGGCAACCATTACTTCTCGTTGACAACGCAGAGGAACTAAAAGTGAAGAAAGTAGTACAATATGGATATACGTTGTCACGAATGACCTTTAACATATTGGTTGAAGCCGTAAATGAAATTCAGTAAAATTTAAAAAAACGGAAAAAAGGTTCATGGAGGAAAAAACCATCATGCTACGCTTTGGTGATGACATAGCAATTCTAGCTGAGAAGAAATATCTGATGAGGATGCTGAACAGTATGGAAAACACTCTGAAGCAATACAACTTATTTAAGACTTATTTAAGACTTACAAGACTTATTTAAACAACACCAAAATTGTGTTTTTTTAAGAAATCAAGAAGACAGAGTTACCGTTAAACTTGAGCAGCAAAAACTTGCGTAAGTGGAAGAATGTTGTTATTTGAGAAGCGAGATCATTAGCGATGGACGAAACAAGATGACATTGTGAGCAAAATAGCCCAAGCAAACATGGCATTCTAACGGAAGGGGAGTCTGCTGACAGCTGGTAACACAAGCTTGGAAGTCATACCTAAAGCACCTTATTAAAAGTTATATTTGGAGCATGTTCTTATATGGAAGTAGAGCCTGGACAGTAACAGCCGGAGAATAATGAAGATAAAATATTCGGAGGGAATCACTAACAAAGAAGTCCTACGAAGAGCTAGAGAGAAAAGAAGTAAAATTAAAACTATGCGAAGGAGAGACAAGCTTATAGGGCAGATTTTGAGACACAACAGTCTGATGAAAACAATTTTGGAAGAAAAAATTAATGGGAAGAATTACAGAGGAATGAGAATTATAGAAAATGGAGAACATTAAGAAAATCATGAAAGACGTCAAAGTAAATAATAATGTAGTATTGAAGGTGTTGACAGAGAGGAGTGTGAAATGGAGAGCTGCTACAAACCAATCTCCGGATCAATGACTGGTGGCGATGATGACGAGTGACAAACGTCTAGCTTGTCACTACTCTATTTCATGGCGTTCACATTACTCTATATTTTTAATGACCACAGTTACGTTGTTACATTAATACGACCTGAGGTATCAAAGTTAACTTCGCGTTAATTTTTTTTTATAAAACATGGATTTGAAATTTTACCCCACCCCAAATTCAAGTCAGAAACACGCCCTCTCCTCCATCTCAGCTTCCGTCCCCTTAAAAATCCCCTTACCCCTCTATAGGTGTAGCAAAACCTGGTGGCACTCGCATGTACAGAGAATGATGTCAGGGAGAGGAGGAATAAAGTTGCTAAGGTTCACTCTAAAGGTCCCCACCAGAGCCCTGCGGCACCTATGCCCGCTCTTGAACGCTTAATTCGCTCTCTAGAACCACAAACTCTCCGCTATCGACTGCCATCGAGTTCCTCTAAGCCTATAATCGCCCTCGCACTTCTCTTTCATCTCCAAAACCATTCATCATTTTTTGACATCGCCAGCTCAAGACCAAATATAGGTATTTAATGTGATGAACTCTTCTCGGGCTCTACATCGTGTGAGTGATTTAAATGTTGCCGACGTTTCGGGTAGCGACTCGTTACCCATCTTCAAGGCAAATGTCACGTAACGAAATTGTCCGTTGGTTTTATACGGACGGTTGCGGTGGGGAATTGGTCGATCCCCGATTGTTGAGCTGGAGAACCGTTGACCGTTGAAATTTGGCTGTTGACCGTTGGCCTTGCTCTGTCAATCTGTATTATTTTTAGGATCCTATTCCACGAGCTGCTGATGGTATAGCCCGAATCCCGGTTTACGTTCCTCCTTTCCATTTTAATCTCTATCGCTTCCTTTGTCAAGCGATCCCAAAATTTTTCCGAGCGCCAGAGAACTCTCGTATCGTCCCATTTAATGCGATGGTCCAGACTGAGGCTATGTTCAACCACCGCTGATTTCTCCGGTTGTCCGAGTCGAAAATGTCTTCGGTGTTCCTTCAGTCGAGTGGAAATCGTTCGACCAGTCTCTCCCACATAGACCTCGCCACATTCACAGGGTATTTTATAGACCCCCGGAGTCATGAGGCCAACTGGGTCCTTCGCTCTCACGAGACGATCCCTTAAATTAGCCATTGGTCTGTGAATATTGTCGATATTAAACCTCTTTAGAACCCTCGAAATTTTTCCAGATATCGTGGAAACATATGGTAAAATGGCTCTGGCTGTCGGTTTAGTGTGTTCATCCTCTAAATCCGAAATCCTTAAAATATAAGGGGGCCTCTTGAAAGCCAAGGAAATTTGACGCTCACCGTATCCATTCTGTCGGAAAGTTTTTCTTAGGTGTTCTAATTCCATAGGAAGATTTTCTTCGTCGGAAACAGCCTTTGCGCGATGTATAAGTGTGGAGAGGACCGCGCCGCGCTGAGAAGGGTGATGGTGACTTAGGCCGTTCAGGTAAAGATCAGTATGCGTCGGTTTACGGTAAACACTGTGCCCAAGTTTGCCATTTTCCTTCCGGTGGATAAGGACATCGAGAAAGGCTATCATATTATTCTTCTCTTTTTCCACCGTAAATTGGATATTGGGATGCTGGTTGTTCATATGATCCAAGAACGATGCAAGAGCGTCTGGTCCATGAGGCCATATGATGAACGTGTCGTCCACGTATCTGTAAAAGCACTTGGGTCTTAACGGAGCAGTTGTAAGGGCTCTTTCCTCGAAATCCTGCATGTAAAAATTCGCAATGGCTGGTGACAAAGGGGATCCCGTCGCAACTCCGTCGGTCATTTCATAAAATTCACCGTCATACTTAAAAAATGTGGATGTTAAAACATGGTTGAAAAGCTTCACGGTTCCGCTGTCGAATTTTTCTTCCAAAAGCTTGAATGTATCGGAGAGTGGAACCCGGGTAAAAAGTGAAACAACGTCAAAACTAACCATAATGTCTGTTGGTTCCACCCGAAGGTTAGCCAGAATACCAACGAATTCAGAAGAGTTCTTAATATGGTGTTCACAGACGCCCACATAAGGCGACAAAATTCCTGTAAGGTATTTGGCCAGGTTGTAAGTAGGAGATCCGATGGCACTCACAATGGGACCGCGAATTTTGGGATCGCTTGACAAAGGAAGCGATAGAGATTAAAATGGAAAGGAGGAACGTAAACCCAAAAAAACAATCTCCAGCTGTTGAAACACTTCTGCCATTATATGTATCATTGTATATTCACGGGGAAACATGTTTCTTCCGGGTTGACTTTTTCGGTTGACTAAGATTAACAAAGTGCTCCACTTTTGACGTTTATATAATCTTCACTGTTACTAATCATCAAAATGATATAAATATACTATCATTTTACAGCAGAGAGGTAGGTAGAGGCAATTTAAACAGGCAATAAAATAGTAAAAGAATTACTTATGTCCGTTTCAATGAAAAGGCTCGGAAGCATTCCCGTCCCGAGAAAATGCATGAAGATAAAAATCCAATGCTAATATTATTTATAGGTACTTTTTTAAATTAAATTAATACTAGAAAAACACACAATTTAATATGCTGGTTTAATTTTCAAATGTAATCATTAACAAAGTGAAGTAAATATGACATGATTTTCAAGTAGAGGGAATAAACTTGCAAATATTATTTTAAAGCAATAAAACGTCTACTAGCTCACTTATAGTTGTTTGGAGGATAATATTTGTGAACATTTCTGGAATAGATGGCGCTCAAGGAGAACATGTAAATGAAAACATCCGCTTATCTGCTGCTGTGACTCCAATTTCTTCTTCTTGAAGTCCTAATCCCGTATAACTCGTTCTGCGATTCACTCACGACTAGAGGTCCCGCGCCTTCTTCCATTGCTTCTCCTTCGACGCGTGTGACTTAAAATTACTCGGGAAGAACACAACGAAAACTTATGGGAATTAGAAATCATGGGTTACAAGGGAGCGCCTGAGTGAGTGGGACCGAACAAATGAACACAAGATAACGGGCCTCTCGTCTAACTCGCGTCAACATCTCCACTAGAGATTAGGCCTCGGTTCGCAGTAGATCGTCACTCATCCAATGGGGGACAGAAATGCACGGCTTACTTAACACTTGGCCTGCTCTATTCACTCCTTTACGTGGCCTTGTTTTTCTTTCCAGTTGTCTTTCGAATCCATGGCTCCTCCCTTGTTGTTGAAATCCCGTTGCTCTCAGTGGTGACGGAGTAAAATCCTCGCCTGCTCTACCTAAGGCCGTGGTTTCGAGTCCCGCCTGAGCGGATTTTTTACTACTCAAGAACATGTTTGTATTCGCTCAATGTAACTTTTTAAAACACCCGTTGTAAATGGACAGTAGACCTGTTTTTGGGAATGTGTAAGTAAATAAAAATACAGGTATAAATAAATTGGAGACTGAATGACTAATTTGAGAAATTGGTGGCTAACGTTTAACATAGCATAATCTATTAGTTTTTGTTTAACATTTTCGCCCAGTTTACATCTACTCTCAGTACTCATTTAGCAGTAATCAGCGTTACTAATCATTCATTAATACATCCTGGAAACAAAATTCTGAATTTGAAGACAGTGAAAGTCAGCTATAAACGTTAAAAGAATACATTTCACACTGCCGATGTGCCTTCCGAGTTTTTCTGCGTTGAGAAAAATATATTCCCGAAGCAGAAAAACTCTAAAGTCTAATTAGCATATATATCTATCAGCAGCTGTGAAAGTCTACGCTTGAGATAGGTAATATTTCAAATAATGGAGGGTCGCGTGGATCATTGATACGTTGACATTTTGCATTGAAAATAAACGGGTATTAATATTTGCACCGCTTTATTCATTTCTCCACTCTACTATAATTTCAGGAGACCACTTTTTTTCTTAAGAATGCCTTATTTTGCCATCTATCATTATTTTCATAGTGCATTCTTTTCTTGGCCTTAGTCAGTAGTTATTACCGTTATTTAATTCTCCCATTAGTGTTTTAGGAGCCTTTTACTTCTAACATCAAAATGAGAACAAAACAATTTCCTTTATGCTTGATTGAGATTTCACTAAGAAACTTTGTACATGAATATTCCAGGTTAAATTGAGTGGGGAGAAGAGCAATTAGATTGAATAGGAAAAGTTAATGACAGATAAAGGAATGGAGATTGTCCGAATTACCGTGGTTAAATGGCGGACTTATGGGTCTAAAAGAAATTCTCAACGATGGGAAAGTGTTTTCCGTCTCTTTTTCCGTTTACACTCTAGATTCGGCCGAAATCTACGAGCATGCTGCACGAATAAATGATTCGTGCGAAGCATTTCTATTATTCCAGCACAACTGAACCAACGTAGCCACAACCACTACATGTTTCAGAATCGTGCTAGGGCGCAAATATTGAGACTGAGTGCGCTCTATCTAAGATCTCAGCTATGCTGAGTATTCACTAAATTTGCGACGAAATCCATTTACAAATTGAATAAGGCAGTAGTTCTTGAAGTTAATTTTCAATAACGGCAGATCCAGACGCTATCGTTGGGAATATACGGATGGACGGGTCCAATTCCAATATAGATGCAAGAGGATCAAATGGCTAGCCGGGGCCGATAGAGCTAATTAGACTCGTCAAATTGTCATATCAGTGTGGGGTTGTCACATTTGTACTTCAGCATACAGTCAAATGACGCTGAAATCCATCAATTGCATTCGCTTAGCTGCATGTCTTGGAATATAAAATTCACAAAGAACAGCGTTATACATTAAAATACCTATTTACTGTGACATGTAAAATAACCTAAGAATCCTATATAAGAGTCTTCCTTATATGACTAAATACGCTAAGAATTAAAACTTTCAAGATGGAACTGCGATGAGCAATTCGAACGACAGCCTAACTACCAGATTTGAAAATCATACGAACGCTTGTGATGAAAGACCCAGCAAAACCTTGCTTCAATCTACTAGAGTACTATTTTTTAACTACGGCTATGATCGTTAATTAAATTATTTAATATTCTAGACCCCTTTGTCATAAAATTCCACTACAAGCATTGTACGGACGAAAACATTTAAATTTGAACATAAATTTTCTCTTCCAGCGACTGTGACATGAGTTGAATCGTCTAGATAAAAATTGCGTGGGCATACAGCGCAAAAATTAACCGCAATACACTGTCGCTGCATTAATTGGATTTCTAAATTCTTTTGCTGGACAGGAGATGAAAAACTGAGTCCAAGTTCATCGAATAGGATGAGATTCCAGAATAGCGGTTTATGATGAAGTTATAAAAATACCTGAGCAAAATATTGGAAGAACAAACGTCTCATGGGTGCTTTGTTGAGAAATGTGTACCAGCCCGATGATGATATGTAAATTGATTCAGAAAGATCATTATAGTATTTACAAACCGACTAAAAATTTTAAAATACATTTACACACGCATGGACAACTAGTTCAAAAACCAGATTGCAATTAAAGATGAATAAAGGCGAAGCTGAGAAAATATTTTCCCAACAAATTCTGCAAATTTTCCTTACAATTAACAGAAAACTGATGAAAGAAGTTATTCTTTCCAGCATAACGAAGTGCATTACAATGAAGGAACAAACATATTACTGACTGAGTTATTACCGAATGGTTGCTTAATGTTAGATGGAAGTAAAAATGCAGTAGTTCAAATTGAACCAGCGCTACAGTTAAGTCGTATAGCTTGAAAAATATATTAATTTCAAAATGGTTTCTAAAAAATCGATGCTGAAAAGACATTCTTATAACCTGCCTTTAAGATAATTTCTTTTACTACTTGTTGACGGATGGAGTGCGTATTTTTACACAAGACTGCGAATGAGCAGAGACTGAATAAAATAATCCTATTTTTTATAGCCTTTAATACGGCACACGTGAATAGGGAATGAGATGTGAGTCAATACTGATCAATTACTTTTCTGGATGTCCATTACATACTGCATTTCATTGAATATCAGATATAAATAACAGCAGTGTATGCTGACTTGAAGTTAATAATGCAATCGTTAGCAACTAGCGTGGTCAAAAGACCATGAAAAACGGCTTGTACCGGGATTACGGGAATCATATTGGCTGATCAAATTTATTCAAAGAATGGTAAGAAGTTATAGGGGTCAGGAACCAGCAATCACTTTAGCTAGACTCCCGGGTAATTTTATTTTGGGTCAATTCAAAACAAATAATTTTCCATGCAATTCAATGAGGATTTGAAGGCTTTAAACCTAACATTAGGGAGAGATTCTTCTATCTAATCACACAAAATTGTCATTCCATCAGCACGAATAATCAAAGGAATAACGATTAATTTTAATTTAATTTCCTTATTGGTAGTAAAGAAACAGAAAACGCTTGACTTAGCTTCCATATGATTAAATATGCAGTAGAACTTCATGTAATTAATTTTTTACCAAGTATTCCATCCACTTCAACGTTACAACTAGTTCTTATATCTAACCTGTCATGATTAAACTTTCATAATTTAAAGGGTGTACTGTGAAGTGCTCAATGTTTTGATCAAAATAAAAAGGATTATAGAGAGTGTGAAACTCCAGATCAAACCGCTCAGTTCACTTTAATCCTTATATTAATTCAACTAGATGGTAAATACAAATTTTATCCCAGGTATTGTGAAACCTACTCACGTGAGGGAGTTCAGGATTCCAGTAATAATAAAACACATGTGCATGACGAAGTTCTATAAAGGCAATCGTATTATCAAAGACGCGTTTTTTCGTGGGCAGTTTTGGCAGTTTTGGATCTGCATTGAGTAGTCATAATAACGGCAAAGCTCCGTTATACCCATATCCTTTCTTTGGAATTTGGTATCAAGGCAAATTTAGAAACGGAAATTCCATTCATTGAGAATATCAAAGCATCAACAAGAGTAAATACAAACTCGCACGGCTTTCTACGGAGGAATTCTCCCTTGACGGTACATATGCTGCGACGAAAAGGTTTTTCAAAGCAATGGAGACGGAAAAATTAGTGTGTGGTGCCAAAGGGGAAATCGGGAATTAAAATCTTTGTTCATATGTACCCCGTTTTTACTTGTTTATGAGTAAAATATGTATTGTCACATTTCCATTTTTATTGTTGCGTTATTTATTAGTCGATACTGGAGACCATTTCCATTCCAAAGTCAAAATATTTAAAGCTTGGAATTACAGAAATAAGGAGAAAATTTTTCATTTTTGTCTAGATTGGAATTCATTTATAAATTTTGATTTATATATAAGAATAAATAAAAATATGCTTTATCAGGCAAAAACGAGCCCGAAAATATCACCTAATCACTTGGTAATTAAAAAATAGCAATGAAAAGTAGCCATTAAACACGTCAACATTACATGCAACAGTTGACGAATCCCATTAGTCCTCACCTTTTATTTTACCTACCTTTTCTGCACATTATTTCTGCATATTCTAAAATCATTCCTTTAAAACTCTTCCACACTCCCTAACTCACACCCCCAATGCCAATGTTAGTACCATTTTATCTGATTTGAGCATATCATATTTTCAAGCATGCATCTATATCGTATTCTCATCTCGGTGTCCAACATCTTTCCCAATCATACTCTCCTTGGCTTACGCGCACCACTCTTCCTTGGAACCCACTATCAACCCAGATCCATTCTGGGACCAGAAAATATGGGAATGCTCCACATTCAGCACCCCTTTAACCCTTGTGTCACTCACAAACTCTCTGTATCTCGTCACGCCCAATTAAATGAAACCAATCAATCAACTACCACTCATTCACCAAGGTCACATTAATCCATAATTTCTCTCAATTTTCCCAGAAAATCATCTCTCACTTTCTCCATGCACTTTCTGATGCATAATATTCCACAACTACAATTCTACAAATATATTGTATCATATGGACCCAGAGAAATGAAGGAGACACTAACTCGTACTTTCTTACTAGCATCTTAACTCAACCAGTAAGGGGAAAGCTTAAGCTCTTACTACCGTGCACCCTATTGTCAACGCTTGACCTCAATGACAATCAGCGTCATCAGTTGTCACAACATCTTGCCCCCTGCGCTTGTTTACGCATGATTACAAAACATATACAAGTCTGACTATCATATCATTGATAAACTTATGCTCTTCACTCCCCTCACATTCCAAGTACAAATTTTTCAGTCCGACTCGACGTGTTCGTCTTTTAATGGACCATCCTTACACAGTTACTGACAAGCCTCGTGTCTTCGGCGTTCCGCGGCAGCTTTTTGACTGTTAGCGGATAGTATAGGAATAAAGTATGCAAATAGCCAATCTCTAGCAATTCTCTGTTAAGGGTTACGAATCGCTGCTGGTCAGTTGAAGCACCAAACCTACTAATATTATAGGTCCAACCAAAACTTAATAATACGCTAGGCGCGATTTCAATAATCGTCTTGAGCTTGAGTCCTTCAAAATGACATCCTTGAGAGCCATAGTATCGTAGTCCGTGAAACATACCTAGGGGATAATTAAGAGTTAGAACAACTAGGGTTAGCAAAATAACTGATAACGACTGCAAATGGGCTGCTTCAGTTTGTCATGAAAGATGTTATTTTTATTTTCCCTATTCCCATATTTTTTAATCTTACAAGAAAACATTCAAAGGAAACATTATGGAGTGTACTATTCTGAACTTACATTGTGAATTTGGTTTCTTAAATTCTCAAGGTCTAGGAGATCAAAAAATATCTTTCCGCAGAAATCATAATGTATGGTTTTAAAGAAGACTTCCAAGCTCTATGTAGCTCGTTCAGTAACGTGAAAAACTAAACTTTTAACGTCCATTTCCATGACCAAGTAATTAACGACCGCTAACCCAGCCGTTATGGATTCAGGTGGCCTTGACCGCCATATTCTACTGGCCTCAATCACCTTGATTACTTTTAATGGGGCTGCTTTAACGACTTTGCCTGCAGAAATTCTCCACATGTCAAGACGAACTAAAAAATTGAAATATAAAACCTTTGCCTTGGAAAGTAATGCTTTGGATCCTCTAACAGGAAAATATTCGACTACGCACCCTCACTCGTTAGCCTACAGTTAGTTGAATCAACTACGGGAGACTTGGACATGTTTTTAATTAACTAATTTTGCGTGAAGATGCAATTTATGTGCATGTTCCAACGGTAATTATGAATTAGCAAATTTTGACCTTCATGTCTCACCTACCACAAAAAGCATTCTAGCTGGTAAGAAGTGTTATAAAGTGTTTTTCCTTACTGCAACAAGTGACAAAGTGAACGATTGCAATATTGAATGAAATGAGGTCTTTGTTTCGCATGTCTAATGTCGAGTTTTCAAAGAGAGTCATCACATGCGTGAGTGCTCATCCCTTGCAAGTGTTTCATTGTTTTGGTTAGTGGGGCCCGGTAGGTCTAAAACATTGAAAATATGTACGGTTTATTATATAAGACTATATATTTACAGTATCTGGGATTATCTGAGAAACGAGAAAACACATAATTTATTTATTTATTTATTTATCTCACATAACCAAAAACGGCACAATGGCTAATTACATTGGTCGATGCAACAAAATAAATAAACATAGAACAACAATAACGAAAAACACGAAGAATGAAATACAAAATAAAAACATCAGCACAAAAACAATATTAAATCAAATTTTTGGGTTCCATACCCAAGTGCCGTTTGATGAATGATTTGAATATGTTGGGCGAGGAGAAAAGGTCAAGGGACGGATGCGCTGAGGACAATATGTTAAATTTGGAGGGGATTCTGAATTCGATAAGACACACGGTGAAAACGCGTGCTGCACTGGTTTTTCTTGTGTTTTAATTTGAGTGAGCATTAGCTTAACTCATCAACGCTTTTGCATTGACGAAGTAAGATTGAAGAAGCTCTTCCGGATATAAAACATCAAAATGTCACACAGGATTAAAAGCTATTCAAATTTTGGTACATCTTCTAAGGTCTTCCTTGACAGAATTCTAGCATATTTTATGATTAACTGTTAATGGTTCAGATGGTTTGCAATATAATATCTTAATTTTCAATAACTGAAGATATCAGAGCAATACTAAATGACAATGCCGAGCCGCAGCGCGGCCAATGTTTTAGCGTGCTAATCTTCTTTTAGATTCAGAAGGATTTAAGCAATTTAGGATTCAAGAAACATGTCCAAGTCGAAAGATCATCATAAAATATTTAATTAATTGAGAATAATTCGTTCATGTAAAATATACCGCGGTGTATTTGCATTTAATCCATGCTTTTGTAATTGGCGTTACCATGTATGTTTTCGAGCGTCGATTAGCATTTTGGCAGTAACCTGTGAGGTTAAGGTAGCATTCCTCACAAGTATACAACCTGATTTACGAATAGGTACTCTTTTCTCTTATTCTATATTTGGCGAACCCTGATTATATTACATTTGAGCAGAGTGGCATCTCGAAATGAGTCAATTCTGTTCGGGGTCAAATGTTGCCCCAATTTTTATTTCTTTGATTGCCACCAAGACAGGAATGAGTTAGAAAAATAATTACAATTAAACCGTATATATTCTTTTGAATTACTTCTTCATGTCACTAATGAATGTTAACTTTATGGCCTCATGCACAATTAACAGACAGAGAAGGCCGTAAACATTAAATTAGGTTTATATTCCTATTAGGGACACAATGAGGATAAAACACGGTAACAAGAAACATTCTAACCACTTGGGCTAAGTTTTCCCCGAAAATTTTTCTCTCGGCCATCCTATAACTATGTCATCATTTTATGAAACAAAAGAGCTTCCAATGAGGACATTAAAATTTTTTCCCTCAATCCCTTGAGGGACAGGACCCTTTTTTATGTCAGGCTTCCGACATCTGAAATAAGCTTAAGAAATTATTTCAACTGTTCTTCTCGCTCTGTCAGTCAAGTTAAAAAAAAGGGCTTGCCATTAAACTTCCTCCATTTGGAGGCCCGCATCCCTCGAGGGTAACATTTAAACGCTACCTTATAATTAAAATGCTGGATTCTGGAAATTAATGTCTTCGTTTAAGGCATGTTAAACGACGCATAAAACTATTGATAAATATTAATTAAAAGTACTTAATAATTTCAGTTGAAAGCAAATGATGTTGGTCTAAAAGATGATTTATTCCTCAGGTAAGCCTTGAAGATAGAAACAAGTGGCACTTGCCGAATGAATTTATTAAGGAAACTCATATTATATACAGGTTATTGTACTTTTAAGAAAGGGAGCATTTATGATAAGGGATGATGTATTACTGGATCATCCTATAGTGAACATTAAAGACCATCATTTATTCGTCTGAAAATTCTGGCATAGGGATTCTTTATAATTAAATCTTTAGGTGCAGGTGGAAAAAAATGCTGATAAAAATGGAATAATATTCCATGCAGATGAACCTTGTCACAATGCGAGAATACCCTTCAAGATGTCTACATTCAGAATGTAAATATTTTAATGCAGTGATCATGTTTGTAAAGTGTTTGGCTTAAATGAAATAGTTCATGGTTTCCTGCAATCTATTTTGGATTTTTTTGTTGATATAAAAATACCACTATTATTAATCATAGTGTTCTAATGGATTTTCTGAAAACTTTTACCGTTTATTCCCATATTTATTAGGTTATTTATTAGTTAACTTTAGTTGTTGTCCCTATAGTAAATCAAAGCCTATTAATACGAAAATGGTTGGGATTTTAAATATCCGGCATGCTGTAGTTGACCTTTTTCCAACCAGTCTCAGAGTGATGGAGATGCTATCGTGAAAGTAAATCACTAGCATCGAAATTAACGTTTAGATCGGACGAGCTTCCTTTGTTCACCCGTTAACGAAAATGCTATTTAACTTGCATCTATTAGCTTTCGTTTTGTAACATGCCTAATAACATTTTGTTGCGCTGAGATAATACAATGTGAGAAACAAAAATAATGAGTTAAACAATTACAAATACAACGTTAACCAAACTAGGTCATTTAAATATGAAAAGTATTAAAAAATATTGGATGTAATGAATGATCCCCGCTGCAGCCTATACCCCAATAAAATTTCGTTAGACCGAAGTTCCCAGTGGATAAAATACTGGCCATTACTGAAAAAATAAATAGTAAACTCTGCTATGCTAAATTTATTTAAATACTTAGCGACCATATTAATAAAAAATTGTTCTTATGCATGCATGTAAAACGTTCAATACCCAATCCAGCAGATACTTCTACTACCTACTTAAAACATCTACGAACGACAATAAATAAAGGATATTGAAAGAGAGACTTTTAAATAGACGTGTCAACCGATTACGCCTATAATATAACCTAAAATTAAATTTGTTAGTTAACTTGTAAGCATGCTTTTTTCATCCTGTATAAGTATAATATCTATTATAATGAGTCGGAACTTCAAGGTGGTGCTGGAGCGGGTGATGAGAAAAGCAGGAGTCAGCAACCCAAATGGTACATTGATCAACCGTATATCGCAAAACCTAGCCTATGCTGATGATGTCGGTATGATATCAAGAACACTCAAAGATCTCGAGGAAGGACTGGAGAGATTAGAGATGGAGGGAGGAAAATTTGGGTTAAAAGTGAACCGTGCCAAAACTCAGTACTTGTTCTCTTCCAGTAAAAGTAAGACTGTAAAAGATGAATCTATAGAATTAAATGGTAAGAAATATGAGAGATGTAACAACTTCAAGTATTTCGGAGTGCTGGTGACAAAAAATAATGAAATCCAAGAAGAAATAAAAGCTAGGATTGCAGCAGGCAAAAGGGCTTATCGAGCTTTGTTGGAGGTGCTCAAGACACGGAACCTCAATCGGAACTTGAAAACGAAGGAAGGTTTATCGAACAGTGATTAGACCTGTGGTTATGTATGGTTCAGAAAAATAAAACTATGACTACTGCAGGAGAAGAGATACTAAAAAGATGGGAAAGGAAAGTGCTAAGAAGGATTTTTGGTGCAGTAAAGGAAGACGGACCGAGGAGAATACGGAGGAATATAGAACTGGAGGAACTCTACAATCATCCTAGCATAATGGCAGAAATAAAAAGTAACAGGTTAAGGTGGTTAGGCCATCTTGAGAGAATGCCTGAGGATAGAATGGTAAAAAAGATATACCTTGGACATCCTGGTGGTAGAAGATTGAGAGAAAGACCTCGAAAAAGATGGTTGGATGATGTAGAGGATGATCTGAGAAAGATGAGAATAAGAAGATGGAGAACGCATGCAGGAGATCGTGATGTCTAGGCTAACATTGTCGGAGAGGCCAAGGCCATACAAGGACTGTAGCGCCGAGGAGTAAGTAAGTATTGAGTATAATACGCACAATATTTTGTAGACTCCGTAGAAGGACCTAAATTTATCTTCAATGGTTTACCGCTTCCACAGATGATAAGCGAGTATTGACACGACGGCTCTGGATTACGGGTTGAGATGTGAACTTAGGTTTTGAGGGTCGTAAAATATTGAGATGGAATTTCATTAGATAGCTGCTTGAGCATAACCCTTCACCTCGGCTCGAAACCCAAAAGAAGTAGACCACGTTCTTAACCTTAGGAATATGATATAATATAATATTGTTCGGAAAAGGACCGCACATTTTAAAAAGTATTCAACACAACACGGTAAGGAGGGAAAATAATTGTCATGGCCTCACGTAGCTTTCCCAATATTCGAGCGCTGTACTAGGATGCAGTTTTTAATATAAGATGCAGAAGGGGTAGCGACAATAAGTGTAACTCGGGAGAGAGATATTTCAATACGAATCAGTACCTACTGTTTTCATATAAATAAGCATTATGGTATGAAAACCCGAAAGCTAACAGTACATCGTCGTATTTGTACACATTTATAAACATTTGGCCAACTAAGAACAAATAGCAGAGTAACGAATATTCAGAGTGGTTGCTACACCTATTTATTCGCGATTCTAACAAGACGCAATTCATTGAACGACCTAACACGCTTGCGCGCTTAGTCCACAGATAGCACAACGTTGAAGTTTTCGGCCAATGTGTGAATTCCTCGAATGATTTAGGTACACTTCTCACATCTTGCACGGACATAAAGAAAAATAGTTTAATAACGCCATGAACACATCTCGAACCTCGTATATTCCGATCACTGTGAAATAATGTATTCAATCGCCAATGTCTCAGAGCGGCTGTTTGCTATGGAAATGTGCGCGGAGTATACCTACTCTGTTCACACTGAATTTCTTCGCCAGAGGGGTTCTCACGGAAGGAGTAATAAGCGCAAATACTCATGTACATTTAAACAAATAAAAATATTTTCCAGGTTTATTGGAATCCAATAAATTATAAGTATGGGTACAAGTATTTTGTCTTACCATTGAAAAATAAAATCACGTATATTTGATCGAACCTTTTCGTAGAATTATAAAAAAAACACCGTTTGCAAACACAATAAAAATGAGACAACTTCTATCTCTCCTGTCATTCTCCATTAAGTGGTGCCAACAGACTCATAGAAAATTGTGATATGCGGAATAAGTGTCTTTTCAATCATCATGTTCAACAGGAAAATATTTTATTTTTGAATTAGTCTTATTAAACGTTCAGTATCGGCTTCGGATTCGGAGCTTCAATATTTTATTATTATTTTAGAGAACATCTGTCTTAATGAAATGATTTTTTTATTTTTGAACGAAAATAAAAAGCATGGTTATGGATAAGAAAACTATACCGTAAAAATGTGTAGTATATTCTGTAATTTTTTTCCAAGGAAATGATAATAGTTTCTGGGGCAAATGTAAAATGTGGTAGAAAATAGTTAATATACCTACATATTTCACAGGAAAAACATGTTTTACTTGAGATTCATGTGATCAATAGCTGGTAGTGAGATAAGTACGAATTTCGAATAAGTTCCGTGGTCTCAGAAATCTCAAGTTCCTGTGCTAAACAAAGATAATAGCTAAACGACCAAGACTTGATACTCAATAAAACAGTAAACCCCAGAAATTTGGTATCAAATGGTACCAGTATGCAAAAATATCAATGCAAATATTACAACATACTCTGAATGATATAACTTTACTGAGTAACATTTTGTGGATCTCAATAAAAGTGATGACGTTTGTGTAGAACTTCTCCAAATAGGGGTCACAATAATACTGCTTAATAAACTATATTTGCTAAGCAAGAAATGGAATTGTATCAAGGGATCACGACGTACAATTTGAACTCAGGAGTAATTAAGGAAAAAGGCGGAAGAATTTTGGAGTGAGGGAAAGAGTGGCTTGACCTTTATTTCGAAGGATCCTCCGCTAATATCCTCCCATCTTCCCCGCAAGCTGTCGCTCAGTGTCCTCTCCTTTGCCCTCTCCCAACCATCTAAAACAACGTCTCTTTCTACCTGCTCGGCTTTTCCATGCGGCCAGGTTGCCTCATTAGCGTCGCCCAACATTAGCGTTTGCCGACCGATCCCGCTATCCACGAACCATACGCTCAGAACTAACGACTATGGTGTAGTCTCTCCTCTTCACACTAAGGCTTCCCAGAATTTCTAGAAGTCGTGCCCGCTTCTCATCTCACGTGCAAACTCGCCTCCAACCTCTACACAGCACTCACAGAAACCTCCCCAAAAAGATTAATAATGGGGTTGGACGGTTATGAGAAGAAATCCGAGTAAGGATAACCGGTCATTTTTATTCTAAAAATACTAGAATATTATAATACAAAGAAAGAAACTTGTTCTTTCAGGTTCTATAAAAGACTTATTAGGATTACCCTCGAGTGCTTGAGGGTAAACATAAGTACACAAATGGCTACATTCAAATTAAAGAGATACTTTTTCACACAGGAACTACTGTATATTAACAAAAAAGTAATCACAAAGTCGGTTATTCTTTCACCGATAATGCTTAGCATCAATAAAAGCCTCTTATACGTTCACATTAGGATTTATTTTTAGTTCTGGTCATCTAGAATCAATAAAAGTATACGTATGGATGTTTCTCCATTTATTGCTATTTTTAATTATAGATTTTAGACTTAGATTAAGGAGGTTCCGCCGCGACTGTGTGAGTCAAAACAAATACTAAATTCCACATTTTTTATATGTTGTCCGAAAAATCCTGCTTTCACTGATGAAATGCGTTACCTATAGAAACCCAAGAGTAAGGAACAAAATTTGCAGATTATTCCACGAATGTATTTTAAATGAACACTTTTTCCCACCCATAGGAGCTGACTACAGCGCCATTTCCTTCAAATTTTTACCGCATTTTGACTTCAATTACGGCAGTAATTCCCTAATAACTAAGAAAAATAAGGAGGTAAGATGCCTATATTACATTTTTATTCCATTTTTCTGGATTATTTACTTCTTATAAATAGTTTTCCGCAAAAATAGCATTTATATTTTACGAGCGGAAGGTACCCGTTGAAATTCAACGGGTGTGAAAAACGTTAAAGTTATTTTATAAGAAAACCTCAAAGCCTGAAGAAAAACTGTATGCGTGGTAATTCGAGGAGTTCGTAACCTATCTTGTTTGTTGTGTTCGTTGCAGTAGACATGCCACCGTTTTCCAGGTGCACGGAGAGATGAGTGACTATTGGTCCACTTTCATGCACGGGAAACCCAAAAATCGGCCATACAGACTCATTACTACTTAAGTAGCAAAGGTTGATAGATGGTCACCCCGTCCCTCCGGTTCTCTTGAGCCGTCTTCTGAGTGATTAACAGCTTGATCGCTTCCCTTGTGTACATACATATCATTGCACTCCATGACTTAATTCAGTTGAACTATTCAACGTTGATATGTGCGTTGAGTATATTTATCAGGATTGGACAGAAGGGTACAATCCAGCAGTCGATAACGTCAAGAGGAGTAATGGCAGCAGAATATTAAAACAGATTGAAGGTTCGAAACACATGGGTCTGTATTTGAACCAGATTTAGAGCTGGTTACCTGTCCGTATGTTGGGTAAGGATGAAATTTGTGCGGATCTTAGCGTAACCCGAGAAACACCACGGGGAGATTATCATGAGATCGCTGGTGGGCATGTCTTTGAGCATCCCAGTCTAACTTTGGTCGTTTTTATTGCAAGGGCTCATTTTCTCGCAAAGAAGACATTCCTTTTGCTTTAGAAGATTTATTCGAAAGGTTACTCTTTTTTCTATTAGGCATGCGGATGGATATATTTTTAAGTCCAAGGAGGGGAAACACAGCGGCGAGCGAGAGTCTTGAATAGGTAACTCGATGATTGAGTGAATGTACCTAAGTTAACTGCACTTTAACACTTTTAAACATATAAAATATTCGTGACGTTAATGATGTAGGAGTTAGTCTAAAAAAGAGTTTGCAATCGCAATGAGAGGCAGACGGTTTCACTACGTGTAGTACATCTGATTATTAAACGATAATAAACAACGCCGTGTTTGTTGTAGCAACAGAGGCATTATTACCATTGATATTCGCTGCACGTAAATATTCTTGCACATATAATTGTGTGTGTAATCAATTAATTTCCTTTAAGTGTATTGTTTACTACATAAGTGTTCTCCCATATATATGCCCCTTTGAGAGCTACTTTGAGAGTAGACGTTGAAGAGTATACTTGTTAAATATGCATTGAATTTAACGATAACCCCCCGAAGCAATCTATCATGTGGGCCTTGGGATTCTGGGCCCTTATTATACGGATTTTCTTTCTACGTACTATCATGGGCCTGCAGGAGAATGTGATATTTTAATGCTAGAGGCGTGTATATCCTTTGAAAATCAAATCTATGGTTGTCAAGGAAATATGTTATTGTTGATTTCAGAGAAAAAGGTGAGATTTTTCAGCTGAAAACATGAAGTTCAGACAAATACGGAGCGTAGAAGGAAATCGATTGATAAAATTAGAAACGTCATTTATTCAGCCATCCGATAAAAAAATCCCAGCCCTATATCTTGAGTGAAAGTAATTTTAAAAACAAATAAATGAAACCACTGCACCGAACCCAATGCTTAGCATGAACCACCAGGGGGGACCTTCAGGGGGCCTTTGGGGGCCCTTGGGGATTTTTAATATAGCATATGTTACAACCACATATGTTTTCTATCTGCATGCCAAATTTTAGCTCAATCGGTCCAGTAGTTTTTGCGTGATGGAGCAACAGACAGACAGACACCATTACATTTTTATACACATTAGTAAGGATCACACCCTTAACCCTGAAAAAATAGGGATTTGGTTAATTGAACCCTACAGTGTTTGTTGTCTATCAGTGACAAACTCGTGTTCCAAATTTCATCAAAATCGTTCCTGTGGTTTAGGAGGAGATGTGGAACATACATACATACATACATACATACATACATACATTGACTTTTATATATATAAAGATAAAGATGGAAAAATACTATTTTTCCCCGTGTTTCTCTCATACTAATTTCCCATTGAACATCATGCAATTTCATGTTCAATTAAAGAGTAATATGGCGTGGAAAGGTATTAATATGTTGTTTATATCAGATAGAGGACAACGTTTTCTACTAGGAGACAGAATATTAATAAAATTAAATTTATGTCATTTTATGGTGTAACCACCTTAAAACGCAACTAGAACAAAGTAATTAGGAATTGGTCAAAAAATTGTCGTAGGGTTTGATTATTATTTAAGTAAAAGTCAGTGAAAACCAAAAGCAGCTGAAAGTAGCTCACAACTACTTTTGTGAGTCCTTATAGAGTATCTGCTAATTTGTTTTCGATTTGTAACTGACAGAGCAGCTGTTAATTTATTTTGGGGAAATATCTAAAACGTAGCTAGGTAGTAATTGTATTGTAGTTTACCTAACCCTGCTTACTGTCTATCATGAATTCGTCTATATGGGTCTTATTTTCCCTAACTTCTTCGCATTATTAGTATTCCACCTTCAAAGAAACCTCCTAATTTCGAATTACTTGTTCGTAAGCACAATAAATATATCAGCAAATGTCTTATGTAAACCTCGATTAGATCTCAACGGGCATTAGAAATGATATTAGTACAGGAGTTCCGCATAGCTGAGGAGATTACCTGATGATTTGAAACGAAGCGGTTTTCCAAATCCTAGTCCTGCAGACGTAAATGTAATGATGTCGTAATACAAGCAACCCACACATTTGGTACTTACATAAATCCTAGTACATAAGCAGATAATAACGACTACTACTAAAGAGAACTTAACCTTTAGAGCCGAAAATGATAATGAAGAGTTGTTGACCACGCCCTGTCAAAAGAACAAAATTTACAAACTATCTCAGCGTGCAATTAAAAGTTAGGAGGATGTTAAGGACCAGCGACGTTAAATAAAAGAGGGAAGGGTACCCAGTACCCAATGCATAGGGGTCTGGTTGACGTCAGCCCCCTATACTTATTTCCGACAGCATTTAATATCATTAAATAATCAGTAATTATAATTGAATTATACATATAATTTAACATATTTCACGTGTCCTGGTCGCTTCGTCTTCACTACGTCTTTGTTGTGAAAAGATAATTTCTGTAATTTTCGGGCAGAACGTGTTTCCTGTCTACATTCCCTTTCGTTCCAAAACTCGATAATTTGGAATCCCGAGCTGGGAGATCCCAAAGAGAATAAAATTATTCATTCAAATATCATTTGGCCTGACTGGAACCCGAACCCGGATCTCCCGATTGTCGGCCAGGCACATATTACGCAATTAATATATCTACCTTAACTGGGATGGCTTGATGATATTACTGGTCAGGACACCTGAATGGTAATTGAGAGTTTCGAGTTCGAATCCAGGTAAAGTCAAATGTTATTTTCATCCATTTGATGTATATCTTTGCACCTGTGCGCGTAACTACGTACGATACAGTTCGGGCATTTCGAAGTGACATGGGAATACATGACAGAAAAAGTCTGAGGTTCGTTGTAACTCTTCTAGAGGACCTAAGGCTTCGAAGGTGTGGATTTTGTCTGGAAGCGAGCGGATAAACTTTTAGACTAGGTAACCAGCTGGATGGTTGTGTGACTTACGGTGGTAAAGAGGCGATGAGAGGCGAGAGGATTTTGTTTCCTCAATCTGAGATATTAGTCAAATTTCACGTGGAGAAAAAGGTTACAGGAGTTTTTAATTACGGTATTCCAAGGAAAGTGCCGGATGCGTGAGAGAAAAGGAGAGACGGGGATTTCCTCAGAGAGAACAGTGAGCCTTGGAAAAGTGGGAGGCAGCCAGAGAGGAACAGATGCTCTCAGCGATGTGGAAGCTCCGGGTTTCGGCTCACAGATTCAGGGCGGGCGTAAAAAAAAGGAACAATTTCAGGAGTTAACCCAGAGAATATTCTTTTCACCCTCTTTCACTCTCCGATGCGTGGTTGGTTTACTCTGATAAGGCTCGTTGAAGTCCCCTCCTTTACTTAAGATTCTATGGAAACGTGAATGGAATTCTCGCCGTAAAGTCAGATAAGCACGGCTTTCTTAATTACGGACTTAAATTACCAAAGTAAGCACATGCTATTTTGATTTCAGCTATGTTATTTTGTCAAATTTATACTTTTCAGGCATTCATAAAGAATTGCAGCATTTTTTGCTAAAAAACTCATTATTTTATTCTATATGGACCATTGGATCCATATTCAATCAAATTATAAGAAAACCTGAGCAATTGTACTCATGTTCGTAATTAATTCATAAAGCTAAAATTTCTCTTTGCTTTCTGGTTCCGATTTCCCACCGTTAAATCATTTCAACATTGATAAATTCTAAAGAAAAACCGAATGATGTCCGTCCGAGTGGTTATGCGTCTTAAAAAATACCACGTTTTTTGTTTCGGATTCACAATAACTTGGTATACTTATGCGCTTCCTGGAAATAACTGCCACGAACTGTGGTCCTTTAATTGCGTGTTCGTGTGGAACGGCCTTGCCTTATAAGTCTGGGCGTGTTAATTGAATTATGTGGGTCACTAATTGACCTCACATCCCTGCGGACTGAGTAGGTAGCCTAAAAACGAAGTTTGGTTCAACACTTAACCAGCAGTCAGTCATAATTTTGTAGCGAAAATATGTCTTTTGACTCAAACTTCGTCAACTTGTTTCATTAAAAGCCTAGAAAAGAAAAGTAGATACTGTTAGTGATTTTTATGATTGAATGATACCATCTGTAGACTTTTGTCGGGAAACACTATTTTTAAGGAAAAAATTGCATTTTGTGTTCAAGTGAATTTATAGTTTTTCTTGTTGCATATGTATCAACGTAATACAACCACGTCTCACTTTTTCAATAACATTTAGGGGCTTACAGAGAAAGTCAAGAATATGTAAAAAAAAATTCATGGCGGTAATCCTCAACTCCTTCTTTGCCGCAAGACATTACGTAAAATTCGTGTGCAATATTTTATCAGACGAATCTCATATCTCTTTCAAAAAATTTGTGAATACCTACCTTAGATAACTATTTACGCCATACGTGAATACCCTGGGAATTTTTCTTTGTAAACCTACTTGAGCTAGAGATCTGTTTTCCCAAGGTCTATACCGAAATTTTAATGAAATAGTTTCACTAAGATGTTTTTTCTTGTAGAATGCTTGCGGATATTGCGGAAAGTTTACTTTCATTTAACCTAACTAGTTTCACTTTCCTTAATGATGGCAATGAAATACGTTCATGTTCATAAGGATAAAAAATCTAGCTAGACGGGGAAATCACAGACCTATAGCTTTCTAGAGTGATGTTTAACTAACTAAGTAATGTACTAACTAATTAAGTGATATACTATCAACAACTACGATATTCAGGGTAGCACCTGAAAAAAAACCAAATCTACGATCCGTAAGTGAACAATTCTGTTTCTTCTACCTCCTAACTCTCCACAGAAATTAGTGTTTCCGCTGAATCATGCGCACGATGAAAGAGGTCTGTCGTAAACCGCTTTCTCGTCACCCGTCTTTCTCAAAACATTCACCACCACTTGAATCACCACAAAAGGATTTAAAAGGGCTATTAACCCCAAAAAAGCTAGCGATGTTGATGAAACTAGGCCTCCTGCTACTGGCCGGCTACTGTCCTCACTAGATCGCTGTAGTGAAAATTGGTGCATTGGAAAAAGGAAAAAAATTAAAAACAAAAAAAGGAAGGGAGGTGAAAATTTTGTGGGCGAGCGGAGCGAGGATCAAAATCGTTTTTCGGGGTACCGGAAAAATGATGAAAGCTGTGTCCAACATTTCACAATTTTTTGAGCTGCCGTTCCCGCCATGCGTTTGGAATGCCAAAGATCGACCTCTCTCTCTTACGTGCGTGAATTCCCGGCACCATCTGCGCCAGGGAGAGGATATGCTTACGTGTGGGTGAGAATTATACCCTATGAGGTCGTTTGATTATGATTGGTTACTCTCTGCCTGAAAGTACCTGATAGTCACGTACACCACCTCATTCCGATACCAATCGAGTGATAGCCATAAGCATATCGAATGATTAGTTTAAAAGGTTATGCAAATTAATATAATTGCTTTAATATGTAATGTTATTTTCTGTACCTTGACCTGAGCGGTGACTCAAGGACGTTTTCTGAGCGTTAAGTAGGAACCACTGATCTAGTATCAAATTTCTACGTCCCCGTCATATGTGAGATACCCTTTTTAATGAACGTAAGAAATAACAGATATTATACACTAAATTATACCAAATTATTCATCGTACTATAAAAATTCAAGGAAAATAAATGCTTCTCAAATAACTCTTATTGTTAGTTTTACCGAGAAAGGTATTTAGCAACTCTACACGAAATAAGAAATGCTTATCCAAGTTAAAGAAGTTGAATTTGCATCATGAAAACTTGCCTCTTGCTTGTCCATACTACTATTCACAACTCTCTCACAGAAAGATCTCTTTTCCCAGAGGTTATATTTCGTATATTTGTGTGATCAAAAACCGATGCTCGCACTTTCGAAGTAAATTTCGGTCTATTCTTCATGGTTATATACCAATATTGGGCCTACGCGCTTTCAGTCAACTGAATGCAATTAATGTTATTTTTTGCTTTTCAAACCATTAAAAGAAACTATGAGGAGTGAAGTTGATCTAAGAAGATGTCTTCTTCAACACTTCCAACCGTTTAGAGAATTTCCAAATTCCTTAAAGACCTTATCACTCGGGAGTCATAACGAGGCTCCACCTCGAAGTCTTCGACGCGCTTTGCTTACGATTTTCTTTTTTGTCACCATCACACTGCCCATTGCCCATCGCCACCTTTTGCCACTGCTATCATCTATAGCACTTTCCCAGCTCTATAAACATTACCCGTGTATTACCGTGGAGCGCAAAGTTTTGTTTTCTACTCAGCGGAAGATGCCCCATGGGCAATACAAATTTCAGCGACCGGGAGGGATATGACGTTCTTCGTAGGACAGCCCTGCGGATTGATGAAAATCAATTTGCAAGTTTTTCCCAATTCAATAATGAACGCATGCGCGAATTTTACAACCACAACACACTGTAAAAGTTTCTTTCCGTTCACCGCAAAGTGTGAGTTGTGCCATCTTGATCGGGGGAACCGTCTCCGTTTTTGTGGGGGAAAATATCCTTTAGGTAAAACAGCAAAATTAATAAAATAGTCAAGTTGCTTATGGCAATATGCACGGAGAGGTAGTGTTGCAGAAATGAAGGTGCTTGATATTGGAATGCCACGCTTACTTCGAGTAAGTCATTAAAGTCGTGATGGGAATAAATGCCTCTAAAATGGCACCAGAGTTAACAAAAGAAGATAATGGACTTAAAACTACACAAAAATCTCCTAAGTAGCACTTTCAGTATATTTATACCTCATAGTAAGGATAAGGTAACTACATCCTTAGATTTACTCAGATATTAACTGACTTGGAATAAGCAATATTTAATTATTTTTACCACTCGGATGCTCAATCGGTGCTCCAGTTTGGGTGAAGGGGAGCGAAAGGGATGGCGTATGAGTATATGTATCACTTTGGGAGAGAAAATAAGTCACGGGCAGATTACCTCCAAATCCCCTCTCTCCAACATATCCCGTGGGAATGTCAAAAGAATTTCCAGATACTAATGGAAGACGTTGAGTATGTGTGTGTGACGAGAATAAGCCGAGGATATTGAAGGAGACGGATGCAGGAGGATTTACGGGGGGATTTTTAAGAGAAGGAATACGGGTAGGTGCAAGATAGTGGATGTTTCAAGAATGGATGTTTTGAAATGAGAGTAAAAGAGGGAAGGAGAGATGATGAGTTATCTACCACGAAACCTAGATAATGTAAGTAAAATCTAATACCTCGCACCAGCAAATGTGTCTTTCATTTTCTCCGACTAAAATATTATTGCGAGTATGGGAAGGTATAAAAGAGAAGTATGGCACATGGCCATATGGATTGGATGCAAAACTGTCGATTTCCGGGCCAAAGCAGAGCCGTTTTCTTGTAATCCTTGGCCAGTTCGATGGGTACTACTCGAAAGATACTCTGTGATTTGATTACCTTTCAAAAGAGGATGCTTCGTCTCATACAGAGTGCGTTTCAATTGAACCATATAAATATCACAGCTCTGATATTTTTGTTGATTTATAGCTCCAAAAGAAGAGATAGCGGAGATTCCATAGCAACACCGTGATTCTGTCAATAATATGATTTGTTTAAAAGTTTAGTTTTACACAAAAATGGAACAGATCTCAAAAATGTCTCTCAACTTGATAATTATTATATTTATTTCTCACAAGTTCAGGTGCAAGATCAACCACATAAATAGTTGAAACATAATTAAATAAAAAGGTAACATAGAAATACAATAATTTGGAGTGAGGAGGGGAATTAAAGGTGACAAATTCTTGAAATAATTCCACATAATCCCTAATGCTGTATTTTACTATAAATTTTGAGTAATTTCTTAATAGACAATTCATTTTCATGGTTTACATTGTGCTGTGACATGTGAAACGACGGTTCTGATCTTAAAATACTTTTGTGTGTTTTTTTAAGAATTCGTATAGTCGTGGAGTATGTAGATTACTGTTAAACACAATTTTAAAGTGCCATGGGAAAGAGACAAGTCGTTAACTTTCACTTAAGGTTCTGCCAGGCATTTTAAAGTAGCTTTTTTCTTTGGCTTATGGTAAAGTTTGAAAAAGGAGACCAAATCAGAAAAAGGTGGTCATTAATAAAACTTTCGACCATATTTCCAACTTTTCATCAACCACTAAATGTATTCAATAAGTGTCACATGAAATGATGCGCCGATAAATAAGAAAGATAATTATTTCATGGAATTAAAAATCTGCCCAAAGCTAATTTGTTATCCAATTTACATAAACTATAACACGTGTATTAAAATTTAAAAAATACGATTTTTCTTGACTATCTCGAAATAGAAATACATCAAACCTACTTATGTATATTTGGACGACAAAACCATGGAATGAAATGATTTACTTTTTCACTATATTATCTGAGCTGAATAAATAATAGGTTCTGAAAAATATAGGCACTATGCTAAGGGTGTATATTCTGTAATTTAGGTTTAATAGGTAGTTATGGTTAATATTAATTGAAGAAACATTATAAATTCCCTGTAGACAAGTATAACCACACCATAACCTCAACGACTTTCTGAGATCCTGAATTCGAGAGATCTGAGATCCTGAATCGATACCTAGTTTTAGTTAGTGAAATAAGTTTATTCGCGCAAAACACGGCTATATTTCCGAGGTAAGCCATGAGAGATGCATTTCCAAGGAAGAAGTTCAACTCTCTGTTTAGGCTTGTAAGTATTTGACACTAAAAGATATTCGTCCATACACCGTATTCTCTTGCACTTTCTTCTACTATGAAATATGATGAATATATTAAGCTTACCTGACGACGCTTTCTCTCATAATTAACTGGCAGGCATTTTTTATTGTTCTATATAAACATTTATTCCATTAATTTCATTAATTCTATGTAACAATAAATTTAAAAATAAAAATGAAGTACTCACCGTTGCTCCTTTCAAAGAATTCAAATCATATTGGTTCGGAATCCCACGCAGAACGGCGTTACACACCTCAATCGAGTACTTGCTGGTGAATTAATTACTCCATCCCTCTGAAAAATAAAACAAGAGGTCATGTAAATGCATCCTCACTGAGTTTTTCATATCCTTTCATCCACTGTTTTCAGATACTTTCTTGTATTGTATAATCTCAGAGCACAACTTAATACTAAGCTTCAGCGCCTAATGAATTCCTCCATTGAATTCACTTATGACTTGCGGAAAGATGAGCACATAACCACATGATCAAACAAGCTCTCCTGCATGGACATAAAATCAAGAATAAAATTCAAACTGGCCTGCTTCATGTATTCCCTACTCAAACACGATGACGCACAGTACATAATTGACTTTTATCCCAAGAGAACCATATTGTCAAATATAGTTACTTGAGCCGACCCTAACCTAAATATCTCACATAATCGCTCCTCTTTATGTAAAAAATCATTTACTGTTGCCACCTCTCAAAGATTCCTCACCGCTGCACCAATTCAAAAAGAAATGATATTCTTACCTAACTTTCCCCACCATAAGCCGTATTTACTCATTTCAATGCTTTATAGGGGAAGGTTGCCTAATTTGGACAATTTTTTTATTTTCTTGCATATTTCCATTATTAATTATTATTCCACATCAAATTTTATTACTGTATAACATACTTCACAGTTTTCTCTTTTATCTACCAGTTTTATATTTGCAATATTTTACTCTGGAGATAAATTAAGTGGAAAAAACCGAACTAATGCTAACGGTCCAAATTGGGAAACCGGTTGCCTAATTTGGACTCACAGTTTCATAAGTTGGACCGGGTGAGGTGCCCCTAATTATTAGGGAAGCGTTTGCAGTGAGGTGAGTTACATTGTATGAGTCCAAACTATCGAAACACAATGCAATTCACTACACTAAATACTCTTCCCTAGCCAGTAAGGAGAAGATGTTTTAATCCCCGCTGAGTGCCTTTCCACTAACTCATCACCCTCACACCACTCTTCCCAGAATGCAACTAATTCCTGCCTCGACATACCACCACCCTTCCCTTATCCTTTCTCCTCACGTGTCCCACATCCAGCCTTCCCCGCCCCCCCTTATTTCGAGTATAAATAACACTGAAAATGAATTCCAAATTTTGTACCTATTTAATATATATAGTACCTATATTTTGTAATTATTGATGAAGCATATGCCTTAAAACTAGTCGCATCATAAAAATAATGTAGGCAAAAACAAAGTTAATTTATTCTTTCACTACGTAAACATTTTTAATAATAGCTAATCAATCCATAAGGTGTATAATAATGTTAAATGGTAATGAAAAATAATTTAATGAACACTTTTATTAAGCCGACTTAGCATTTTTAAAATTAAAAATCATTTAAGTATGCAGAAATGTGCCCATTTTGTAAAAAATAACACTCATTGAAAGCACTAAATACACCAAAAATTACCATGCAACAATATTTATTTAAAACGTATTCAAAAGCACTAACAAGATTATTGCACCAAATTTATGTAATTGCATTACAATCGGCTAATACTTGATAAATTAAACATTTCAAACTTAAATAAAATACTTATCGACAACTGCGCTAAAGGAAAACTTCAATTCAAAAGAAGGGCACCATTTACCATCATTGTTGCCTGCCTGCATGTAAATAAAAAACCGCTATCTTTGCAATAGTAGAAAATCACATTTAAATTTTCATAAAAATAAAATTATTATTTACAAAATTATAAAATTGAGAAATTATGAATTAAAAGTGTCACAGAAACTGAATTAAAAGTGTAAAAACAAACAAGTGATTAATATCATTACAAAAAGGTCTAACAGCAGTCTTTACAAAAATATTTCTTTATGCTGGGTTTCACTTTGGCACATCGTGTATGAACCCATGATCTGCAACTCATACACTGGATCATGTCTTCTTCCTTTACGGCGCCACACAAAACACAAAACCAGCTTGAATCACCTTCATGCTGATCGTAACTCTGTTCATCGGAAAACAAGCTTGTCTTCATCGGTTTAACCTTTTCCGTTCGTTTTTTACACTGCTCTAATTTCAGTTTGTATGGGCTGCTCGTAATTAAAACAGCACATTGTGCTTTCCCTTTTCCTCGATTAGCCAGTAATTTTGATGCTTTTGGTAGAGGGGAGTCTTCTGAAACTTATTACTACTGCCATCACCACTAGTGTCATCCTCTGAAAAGCGTTCATAGGTACGCTTGAGACCTTTGCTAGAAGTAGGCACATCATCCACATTTTCATCGACCGCTAACGTGTCTGATGGCACGAAATGGTGATCAGAGAAAACATTTCTATCAACGGGCCAAATTCCAGCCGAACGGAAGCCACTCTCCGCTGTCCCTACAGATGCTGCTCTTCCATAAGCTTCCTTTAAGAGTCCAGATATCTGATATTACGAGATTGTTTTTCCCACGTTTTGACTCAACCATTTCTCTTGTGCTTGGTTGAAGTATGTTTGAAGGGGCGCAAAAAATGCCACATCAAGTGGCTGCAATCGGTGGGTTGTGTGGCCTGGCAACTGCAACATGATGATGCCATGATCTCGAGCATACTCGACTGCCTCCAGATTTCTGCTATGTGTGGTGTGACTATCTAGTAGTAGAAGTACAGGTAATTCAATACTGCAATTCACATGCCTTTTGAAATGCTTGAGCCATGATACAAACAATTCTGAATTTATGTATCCAGTGTCCGAAATCTCTATCACGCTACCTAGTGGGGACCCATTTCAAGCTCCTGTGGCTTCCTTTTTCTTTTGAAAATTATCATAGGTGGTATGAAGAATCCCGCTGCATTGGCAGAACACACTATTGTCGTGTTCACGCCCCGTTCCCCGCTCGTAATAGCTCCAATTGGTGCTTCCCTTTTCGAGCAATAACCTTCTGGAGCCGTTTTTGCACCGTTGTAAACCCGGATTCATCAACGTTAAACACACTGCTTGCTGTTATGGCGTTCTCATCGACTGTTTTTTCAAGCAGGTCGAAAAATTTGTTGACGTTCTCCCGATTGAACCCTTTAGCTCGAGCCATTGAAGTCCCATATGGCTGACGCAGGGATAGCTGTGGGTTTCGTTTCATAAAGAAATAGAACCACTTTTTTCCGGCCATTTTTTTCTCCCTGTTAAAGTTGTTGGGGTAATGCATGTTTTTCGGGCTGTACTATTGTTGTATATTTCCCATTGTTATTTAAAAATTATTATATCAAAATATTTAATCTTGTTAATATTTTATTCATTGTATAAAATTTCTTCGTATACCATAACTTATATTATGTTTTTTTCTGATGTTTATTCCATTCATATGGGTATTTTGTTCACTTAATTGTATTTTTTTCACAAATTGGGGCTTTGCGTACAATATTTAACTGAATTTTAAGCTCAAATGTGATTCATGCTCATTTTTTAAAATCTGATATAAATCTGTGAACAATAAACTTATTAATATATAATAAACTGTAATATATTGTCAGCACAGACGAATCAGCTTATATTCCCTAACGTACGTTTATGCATTCATATATGCCTTCTAATGGCTTAAACACATGAAAAGAAATCGATGTCATTTTTATATTTTCGTATGACTCAATTTCTAAAGATAAATTAATGAAAAACCATGTGCATTGGCCAATGAAAACGCTTCTTTACAGATGCCTTCACTATAGAAAGCAACTTGAAATTTATAACAACGAATTTTATTTATTTATAAATTTATATTATAAAAAATGTCCACATACAGCATGCTTGCCAATTTACAGTGGCACAATGAAACAACAACAAAAAAAGAAAAAGACATACGAATGCATTCAAACAAAAACATTCAGCTCAGTAAAAATGTATGAAAATAAACACATAAAAAGAAAGAAGCTATTAAAAATAGCCAGTGAGAGACGAAAGTGCACGGCTGTTAAAAGTGTAGGAAGAAAGTGAAAACGGGTCAATATTGTCTGGAAGTGAGTTTATCTGGGAAGAGAGGAGGAGGAAGAGGAGGGAGCGCCTGGTCAAGGATAATCTGGGGATGGGCATGTGGAATAACGAATGTGTGCGAGTGTGTCTACATGGAACTTTAATGTTGATACTGCCAATCAGTTCTGGACAGTCAATGGCAGAGTTGAGGATGCTGTGGATGAACTTCACGTCAGACTTGAGAAATAGTTTAGGGAGATTAAGAATAGATAGTGTAGTTATAATAATTTCAGTTGGCATATTTCGAAAATGAGATACTCTGTATTTTAACTATCTAGCAGAAGAAAGAGGTAACAGGCTGAAGGGTCTGAATGCTAGAAGAAGCTGATATGGACCAGATGGGGGAGGAATATGTGACGCGGCAAACATGCAAACACGGATTTTGTAGTAAAAACACGGATTCCATCGTAGTTCTATGGCAACATGGTGCCAAAGTGATATTTTCGAATGTTTCCTTCCCTCACGTCTCGTAGCTGCTAAACTAAGTGATCTCGAATCTGCTGGGCGGCTTTTTTAGATTTCATAATGTCCTAACATTTATGCCAATCATTTCTCTCTAACCCTTATAGTTCGCTGGAAACATGACGCAAAATGTGTATTTTTCGGTTTTACCACTGTAGCTTCTAAACTAGCAGTCGGGTCTCAAATCAATGCCCCCAAACGAGCAAAGCGAGTATATACTGTAATCATGATCAATGTGTACAGGTACCTCGTTTAGTACCGGTTTCCGTGGAGTTGTTGATAATTCTTCGAAAACAATTGAAGTCACAATTGTGAAATACGTTCGAAGGTTTGTTTTGTTCTTACACAATTTCTTTGGCTTGTGATTTTAAGCATAATTAAGAAGAATATTAGAAATATCCCTTACGATTAAAAAACTATGGAAGAGTGACATAGTTTATGGACCACAAATTATTCAAAACTCATTATAAAAACCAATGATAAATAGTAGCATAAAACGCTGCAAAAGTGTATTTTGGAATGTAGTTTGAAACGATCAACATTTTCATTTGACTATAAGTATTTAAATCAAATTATCCAACTGTAGCACTTAAATTCCATTTTCAATTACAGTCAGTATCATTTAGTTTAACTTGTGCAAGAGAGGTAATATTTGTCCTTTATATTGAAACGAACGTTAATCGTGTGTTTAGGTGACAATGCAATTATGGAAATTCGGTGGTTACAAATGTTACATGTACTATATGTGCTGTGACGTATTGGGTGTGTTCTTATGGTGATATTTTTACATTTAAAGGTAATTTTTATTAGGTAGACTTACGCTCCTAATGAATGTATTATGACAGGAAATGAGTTTAATGTGTTGCATAATCTTTGCAAGAGTCGGATAAGACTGATTACTGCAATGTGTTCGTTGTTTTAACTATTGTATAAAATTTGGAATCATTGGAATTGGAAATTAAGTTATTGACAACATGGATGCTCTTGAGTTTTCAGTTTGACAGTTTACATCCTCATTGAAAGGATAATGATTTATTTGTGTACTTAAGCAATGTTGGTATTATAGATAGATATTAGTGTATAGTTTTTATTATACTTCTTTCAATAAATTTTGCAAACTTAGAGTCAACTCTTTATTTTATCTCATTATTGTTTGGCCGGTCTCACATTTCGTGAACGATACTTGATGTCATACAATCATTCCTATCGTAATCGGTAAAGATGGATTCCACGGTCATTGGAGGGATCCAGTTCATCGATAAATCTTTTAAGAGAACTTATTCTCGGTATTTGATCAATAACGACCGACTCATCACTAATTCAAAGCGAAAACTAATTTTACTATATAAAAAATGGTCTATCTTTTTCAATTTCAAAACTCAACACCGAATTTTAAGAGCTGGAAAATAAAAATGTGTTACTAGATGTCACCAATAGCCTCTTAACATCAAAGACAAACACTTTTAGTATGTTAGTCATTTGAATCACCTGCAAAGCATGATACTTATCTATGAGAACTTTCCTTTTCTTTAGTGGAATCTGTCGATTTAAATGTCTGAAGGCTTGCAATGGTACATTGTATTAAAAAAGACTATAATGCTCACACAAGTCAAATATGACGCAAGGACTTCATATTAGCATCATTTAAAAAAATAATTAGAAATATTTTTTATTAAATCGACAGAAAATAAAATTGCCAATTACTGATGTGATAGTTTAAAACAAAGTTATTCAATGCGTTTTTGACTGCAAATGATGACTATCAACTTGTCCAACATTTTTTCCATGCAATATTTAGAAAAAGTATTCATAAAAACTGTATGCTATACTTGGATTATTGATTTACATATTAAAAATGAAAATACGATGAAATAATCCGCAGTGTCAAGTGGTTTTCTAATAATTTTGCTGTGATTTTTAAGTTTACAGAAACATGAAATTTTTCCAGTCATTAACAAGATGTGTGCATTCATCTCCAATTTCAAAAATGTCTCTAAAAAATAACATCCATTTTATAAAAAGACAGACACGAATTTTTCATCACGTGGAATATTCTCTTCTAGAACATCATCTTATGCCATAAATAACAGTGGTGACACTGTCAACCATTTTTTATATGATTTGGAGCCTCCACACTTATGCATTTCATTCAGCTATTCCTTACGGCATTCCCTTGAATGGTTTCACTTTACATGGGAATGGGGAGCTGCTATGAAAATCCATGATCCTCGTACGTGACACGTCGCACGACCATCCAATATCTCTGGAACCCAAGTAAATAACGAGATGAAGATTTTCCCGAGAATAATGATATTTGGGAGGAAGATAGGCATACAAAGAGAGCTTGGGTCACACTCACTCTGTATCCTTTTATAAGATGGACTTCATCACGTTCCTGATTCAATTTATTTGCCAGATACTTGGGCGTGTCTCAGGTACGCGATCATCTCAAATAGATTAAGCAAAGTTTCAGTCAAGGAAACCAAAATGTGTGAAATGGAGTTTTTGATGCAGTTCCCATGGGTACTTCCACCGCAGTTAATCTCCGACTAGGTTATCAACTACTAAATCCTAAAAAATTTTGCACCACGGTATTTTTATTTATACCCTTTAAAATGAGCAATATTGATGAAATATGGTCCAACTTTGGCAAAATAATGAGAAATTCCTGACTTTAACCTAACTGGATAGTAATCACCAGCCGTTTAAAACAACTGCCAAAATTAGAAAAACAAGACTGAGGAGCAAGTATTACCACATGTAAAGACGTGATTCCAAATGCTTTAGAAATCACAAATACCATAGCACTTATTTTCAAATTTCCTCAAATACCCTTATATGCTTTCTAAATTAAACAAGAATGATTTTGTTTCATTTTGAAATGATTAGAACCAAATTCAGATCCAAAACATTTATCACCTATATAATAGAATAGGCGTTGAATTTACCTTACGTGAATAAACATTAATAGTAGGGATATAAAAATATCAGAAAACGTGTAAACGAATATTTCCATTATACTTACGACCAATACGAATCATTTTGTCCTAGCTTGAGGAACTCATTTAGGCAAAGACGTGAAGGTTATGCAAATATCTTCTTCCCGTGCTATCGTGGTAATATACATTACTGTGCAACACACGAGTTAATTCGCTTATAAACACTTAGAGTCGATCCTTCAAGAAGTGACCGTTAGGCAAACTTTACAGTACTCTACAGTAATTCCGTGAATTTTTGTGACTCCTGGACCATAATAGGCAATAGAGTTTTGGAGTTTAAAAGAATTTTAGAGTTAAACATTTGGAATAAGTATTTTCACGAACGATCACTAAACAACGTCATTTAATGGTGAATTTAGAAATATTTACTGTACATTTTAATTACGAAAAGATAAGATAGGGTAAGTTCGGGAGAGTTGCCGCATGCGGTATAGACTGCGCAACCCCCCCCCCCCCCTAGTTTCGGTAAAAGCCGACGGAGTGTGCGCGTATGCACTCTGCAGTTGCGCTGTAGACTCTAGGCGGCGACATTGTTTTCGTTCCGATAGTGGGAGTTTTAACCGAGCTAGTCTTAACAAACGATGTAAGTCTCTCTCTCTCTCTCGTGCATGGAAATCTTTTACAGTGTTACGGTTAGTTATTAGTGGGTGCTTGTGACATATTTCAAAATGTCTGAGTAGTTATACGAAGAGTAAATTCTGTTGGGAGCTTTTTGATTCTAGTCCGGCCATCTTGGCTGCCAAGGTCACGGAGTCATAGGGTGAGGCGTATATCCCCCATAGATCGGGATACATGCCGCAATGATATCCAGTTTACATGACGCACTATTTTTTAATAGGGATACTTGCCGAGCGAGTCCAATAAAAGCAAAAAAATATATAAACGGTTCTGTTTTGATTGTATGCTTGTTGTAGAAGATTGGCATGTATATTTTGAGAGTTCATACAGCCTAATAAACATAATTAATTCATAACAGAGTTAGCGTTTTAGAGTATATTATTTTACTTAATTTTTTAACTAAGGTGTTTTTTTCAGGCCTTATAAAAATGCCTACGTTTTACAAACGAAAACCAGGGGCCAAATCTCGTGATCTTTGAGATCCAGAAAGACTGAAGGACGCTATTACAAGGATGGGATCAAAGCTGGGGATATATCTATTCGGGAGGGAGAAAGATACTACGGAGTACCAGCAAGTACTATAAAAAGAAGAATGGACAATGGGACAACAGATGCACCCACCCATGGGCCTACAAGTTAAAAAAACACCTCTATGAATATATTACTGTAAAAGTTGTTACTGTTTTACTGTGCTTATAAAGGCTAGTTATCGTCAAGCTTACTATTAACCACAAAGTCCCATGGTGGACTTGAATTCATTACAACAACAGTACACTAAACCAATTTTTGTAGTATTCCAGGTAGTCATGGACCTGAAAATTAACAGAGGCTCGTCTGGCACATCAAGAAAATTGGTGATGCTGGATTTTGTCCAGACCAGACTGAAGTAAGAACAATGGCATATGAATTTGCGGTCGACTTAAATATTGATCACAGGTTTAATAATGATAAAAATATGGCAGGATACGATTGGCTTTCAAGCTTTTTGCGTCGTAACCCTGAGCTATCTATTAGAAAGGCTGAGAGCTTGTCAATGGCAAGGACAAGAGGGCACACTAGAGATGCAGCAAATACTTTTTCTCAACTGCTTGAGAAGGAGGTAGAGAAGTATAAAATGAAGGTTAAACCTCAGAGCTTTAATTTTGATGAAAGTGGGATCCAACTAATAAATAAAGTAGGAAAAATTGTAGCAAAAATGGAGCAAAGGTAGTTAATAAAGTGACAACTTGATATAAAAGGAGAGACTGTATGCTTGGTGGCATGCTGCTCAGCAGAAGGAAGATTTCTTCCTCCATTTTTAATTTTCAAAGGAACAACCCTAAAGCCTGAATTACAAGATGGGCTTCCCCCAGGTTCCAAAGTCTACATGAACCAAAAATCGGCTTATATGAATAATGAGATATTTTTTAAGTGTTTTAAGTTTGTATCTCTGACTCGTAAAGCGCAAGGCCATAATACTTTGATTCTCGATGGACATTGTTCTCACGTGACATCAATCGCGCTCCTTGAATTTGCAGAAGCCGAAAAAGTCTCATTACTCGGTATACCCCCTCACACTACACACGCCCAACAGCCTCTTGATAAGAAGTCTTTCGTAAGTCGTAAGTCTTTCTTTGCCCCACTCAAAGCTTATTTTAAAACAGCGAGCAACACCTGGGTTGAACAAAATGTTGGCCGAAAGCTGACTAGGTACCAGGTTGGCCCACTACTTTGTGAGGCTTGGAAAAAACCAACCTCCCTAGGCAATGGTACCAGTGGATTCAAGACAACAGGAATTTACCCTGTGGACAGGAATATTTTGCCGGATTACCTGTTTTCGATATCGGATAACATTGCGCACAATACCGAGGTGATACCTTCAAAACCTCAAACCACATCTTCATCCCCAACTTTCATCTCAAAACCATCTGACAGCGAACCACAACCTGGTTGCAGCAAAGACAGCGTTGGGCCTGAGCCTGAGGGAACGCCTTCAAAATTTCTAGCTGTAATTTCCCCTATACCTAAACTAAACGAAGAAAAACCCAGGAAAGGAAAGAAGAAAGGGGTAGTTTTATTAACTTCCAAAGAAAATCGAGATGAACTGAAGAAGGGGTTAGCTGAAAAGGCTAGAAAAGAACTTAAGAAGAAAGATACTAAGGCTAAAGCTCAGACTGGATAAAGGAAAATAAATTTTGAGAACATCGATTCAGATCCCGACGGGATTACGACAAAAATACTTCAAATAAAACATAAATTGATAAATGTAAGGAGTGCAAATAATTGTATCAGGAAACCACTAAAAATGTGACTGGTTGTGCTGCTTGACATGTTAGTTTTGGGTTCACGAAGATTGTACAATCTTTTATACTTATGGTGTTGATTGTGGCAGGGAAAATAGGAAGAAAACCTAAAGAGGGAGAAGGTTTCTTTTGAACAATTATGATAAGTCGAATCTTCAATAAGAATTTATTGAGTAAATTGAAGAATATTTTATTTGGTCAAAGAGATGTTTTGGTTATTTTTAATATGCTAAGTTACTTACTTACCAATAAGTGAATAGTATGAGTCACTACTTATATGTATTGATAAGACAAAAATAAAGAATATGGTCGTCAATATTTCAGTGTTTATCTTTATTCCTCAATTATGTTAATCATAAACTAACATTTTAACCATCTATAACTTAATTTTTGTTCCCAATAAAGATAAATTTCAGCATTCATCAGCATGCGGCATGTCACCCACAAGTGATCAGATTTTAACGGGCGGTGGTGGTGATTAAAAAACCTCTCTCCCCTAAACAAAAGCGTGTTTCTTTTCTTATTAGCAAGAGGCCTCGCCATTCACATGAATCTTTACCCAATGAGCACTGTCTTCCTGATAGCCTCCCTAACCATCACTTACCAATAGCAACATTCTCCACCTCCCTGAATCATTTACGCTCATTACCTTTTCCTCCCTTTTTCCTTTCCTCCTTACCTCCCTTATCTTTTCCTCCCCACTAATTCCTTCAATTCTTCTTGCCATCATTCCCATGTCGTATTGTACCTCTTAAGCCCTCCGCTAAAGGAATCATCGCTAAATAACAAAATATATGGAGTATCAGGGCAACCAAGATATTAGAAAACTATTCTATGATCGTGGGTGCAACTTAGTGAAGCCTGATTACTTTTTGAAAAATGAACAACACAGCATAGCATTATGAGATTTAAAAAAGTAGTTTTATGCAATTATTTTTGCAAATTACCAATGGTTTGACTTTGTTGAGGTAAATCTACACAGTGCAGCAACGGTTTCCTACTCCAGGTAACACATGTGGTGGCGCTCGCCAACGGAAAGCTTAAGATCAGGGAGAGCGAAGTTGTACTATTCATTTATGAGAAGCTGCAAAGAGGCAAGCAGAGGTGAGCATAATTAACCTAAACGGGTAAAATATTATCAATACATTCTCCTAAACTATAAGGCTTTTTTATACTAATTACTTAACCAATCTCCCATTCCAACACCCTTAGACCCTCACATTCATCCCCGTATCCATTTTCTAACCATATCCCTTCCCTTCCACGCCTGACCCCTCCCACCGCCACCACCCAATACACTCCTTCCATCCACACTTACTTCCCCATCAGTTGAAACCTTACTCTTCCTCATCTCCATTTCCTTCCTCAGGAGACGTTAGCTAAATGGATAAATTTTTTTCTCCTCCACCACCAACACCCCTTTACTCCCCAACCACTCCCAACCTTTCCTCAGCTTTTTCTCCACTTACATTAGTGAGAGAGTGTGTTAAATAAGAGGAAGGATTTGGATTACCAAGGAAGGAAACGGAAGGTAAGTAAGGTACAATTTATAGGAGATGACTGATTGTGAGATGGAATGGGCGCACAGGAAGGTAATCCCTCTGTGGCTAGGGAGACAATCAAGATTAGTGGCTAAAGACGAGAGTAAGAAGGAAAATGGCAAAGGGAAAAGATCCCTTTTATACTTCTATATCTTTCACCTTCTTATGTGAACATTCCGTTGGCGTGCAAGAAGTGGCGCAGAGCGCGTGCAAAAAAAGGGTGGTAGTTTTCAGATACGGATATTTGCGCCGCGTCAGTTACCAAATTGGGAAAGGATCCACCAAAAGCTCCCCATTGCAGACTTTTGTGCGTTTTTAATGCGATGATCGCAAATCTCAAACAGTATGACCAACTCCAGAGTGGAGTTCTAGTGGGCAATTGATTCTCGGCCTCTAAGCTCCTCATTTAGGAAGAATATTTCACTAACTAGCTCAATCCCTACTGACACTGAAAAAAATATGATGCTATTATAGTGCTAAGACTTCAGCAATGTGTTGAATTTGAAGGCTGCATTCTTTCGTGCGTTTCAGCGCGTCATTGTTTTTAAAGACAACAGTTTCGCCTGCGTTCCAGAAGGCACCTTACTAGGCAAAAATGCTGTCTTAAAAACAACGGTGAAACACCCGAAAGAATGCAGCCTTCATGATTCTATTATTTTTATTGTGTGGAGTTCATTACCATTCAGTTCGGGAGGCTGATTTCCGTCGAATATTGCCATGGAAAGATGCGGGTATTCATTGGAAAGCAAGACAATGCGTGTATTAATATCCGCAACGTTCATTAATGAGTAGAACAATAAAAGAGGCCAACATCTACAGTTTCTTGCTGCGCTATAATTTGCGTGTACTTGTTCAGTTGTTCTTCTGTGAGGATTGATCGTGCTCAGAGAAGACCAGAGAGAACTGAGTGTTGGGCAAGGATATAAATTGTCATAGTTAGCAGGGTATAAAATGAATATTTACAAGAGTCTATTGTCGTGGTAGGAAAAGGTAGAGGAAATATAGTGATGTATTCACTGGATGGAAACTGAATGTAAAATTAAGCTAACGTCGGAATAATTTTATGAAAGCATTTAGAATATAAATAAAATGAAGTTGACGTTAAGTAGAGTGGAGAGGGGCACGAAGTAATAGAAGGTGAAAGCGAAAGGTTGAGGAAAAATAATCAGGTAATATTTCACTGACAATGGAATTAATTACTTGAAAAATTACTAAGTGATATAAACAGTAAAATACGGCTTCAGTTTAAGTTTAGTTAAACGCTTCGGAGACCAACGCTGACTTCTATTACTAAAGTAATGCTTCTATAACATGTTCAGCGTATTTTTTGTGGGCTGTTGAAATATTCTTGGCAAAATTAAATGACTTCAAACAGTGAGTGTGGAGAATGATAGGAATTTTACAAACGCTCTATTATAAAGTATTTAAGCAAAATTACTTCTGACGAAATATTTCTCCCAAAATACTCCTAAAAATCATAAAATGACTTCTTCCAAAATCATGCAGTGAAATCTTTTGTAATTATTGCTATTATCAGAAAGATATCACCTTAACTGGACCACAAAATAATGTAATTTCAATAGGCACAATTATAACCTGTTCAGATTGGGTCTGATGATCATTTCAAATAAGCATCATTTTCATTGGGAAACTGATGGTGATTCTCAAATTTAGAATGCGCCAAATACTTAAGAAAAATTACCGAAGGAATATTATAGTCCCAGCATAAACGCAACCACAAATAATCTTCCTTAACAATTTGTTTTCCCAGCTGTATACTCCATGATCGAACGAGGATAGCATCAAATATTTAGACTCTGTTGCCCTTTGCTGGCCTTAATGATTCTTTTTTTTTAGTATTATCCTTAACAAAATGTGTACCCAAATCTAGACTATGTCACGTGACATGCAGTCTAAATTGCCAGTCTATATTTTATTCACGCAAAGGATTCCACTCCGCAATGGACACGGAAACAAAATCAAGTTTCCACGCGTGTGTTTGGTCGTTTTCCAGCTCCGTTGGGCACGTAAATAATTAAGGACATCCCATTGTTCAATCTAGCGGCCAATCAAATCGTTGAATGTAACCAATGAAACCGCAAAGGCACCTCACGATCTCCATTCTAGCGCATGTTACCCACGTAAATGTGCAAATTCCGAGGAGATTTTGGACGACGTTGGAGAACATGCGCCACGGTGCGCATCCTTCCTCTTCAAACAGAGCTCACGGCTGGAATGCAATGGTGCCGTGTTTCAACCTCGTCTCCCTTGTTCCAACTCCCTACCCTCCCACTCAGTGTATCCCTAACATTATCACGACCTCCACTCTCCGTCCCTCCTACACCACTCTCGTTCCTAACGAATCCACTTTTTCCCGTTCTCTTCCCCGCCCTCCCTCTCACATCCGATCCCCATCCCACCTCCAAGTCCGTGCGCCATGGATCTCCTGTGATTTCGTAACCAAAAACCTTATAAGAGGACGTTCATCTCCTACTTCGATCGTGTTATCAACGGCCGCGAAAGAAATCAAGTTCCAACTTCGGCCGCTAGAGGGGCTGCAACCGCGTGGGAGGCCAAGAAATTCTAGTCTTAAAATGATTGTGTTAAATGGCTGTTGCGGGGCGAGTTTGAGTGGAAGGAGGGAATAAACTGTGTAGGAGAGGTGTGTATATGCTAGAGAAGCAACTGTTCGATCGCTGCGCTACGTACAGTGGATAAGAGGAAACGGAATTTTTTCACAAGATGGCGGAGAGGAAAAATCGCACTTCTCAGGTTTGAAAGTTTCCCATTCCTAGAGTAAATGATACATTGTTGTGTTGTAAGTATTTTACAAATGCGCAAGGTTTGCATAATAAGTGAGGTGAATTTGGTTCCGATATCACTGTTAAAAGTTGGTGAAATTTACGAAAACGCTGGCGGGACGAAAGCTCACATTTACCGAGGCCTCCCTCGCAACACCAGCGCATTAATTGGCGACCCGTAATTTGCGCAAATGACGTTCGGAAGCGCACCAAGATTTCCGTCCTCATTGTAAGGTTGTTGTTCGTAACGTTGAATTCTTCGGTTGCCGGTCACGGAAGTCCCTCCCTCCCTACTCAGAAATCAGTGACTGACACTAAGGCAACCACCCGAGGTTGGATATAACATACAAAAAAATTGCACATATCTCAAGTGCTTACGACGATATGACTTAAAATTTTCCGAAAGAAGGAATGTGGGCAAAAATAAAAAATGAAATCCAAGTAAATGAGGATTGAAAAAATGGAAAGATCTCAGCGACCAAAGCTATGGGGATTCGACGTTCCTTTTTGAGAAGCAGTTGAGCACAGAGAGACAAATAAAATTCTGTGAAATTTTAATCGTGTCGTCAAAAATCATTGTCAATAAGGAAATGTGATTTAACGGAAGAAATCACGGTGATAATCCAATAAATGAAAAGAAAACACTATTTTAATTCCAGTTGCCATGGTTCATGTAATCGAGGGGAAACGCGGAGAATGAAAAGGAGTTGAGTAATCTAAAGAGTTTCATGGCTTCGTAAAACACAGTTAAAAGTTACGGAACTATTTACCTTATTTTACAAAAAAATTGGCAAAAAGGTTTGAATCTTTGAATGTCATAGTGTGTACATATAAGAAAGGTGAATGTCGATTACCGAGTGATAAATAAGCTATAATATCAAAGAAAAAAACCCTATACAAGCCTAGAAGCATTAATATTTAAATTATTTCATGTCTATCAATTAAATAGTTAGCAATTATAATTACCTCTTTCCATTAGTGAGTATTAATATAATCATAACAAGATCTTTCTTGAGTTAAATATCGTCAAATTAACAAAAAAGGTTAGCTGTAAAGGTGTTTCATCAATGCAAAACAACTCAAAACAAAATGGCTTTGACATGACTCGGAAGTAGTGGGGAAATGGATATGAAATGTAAAACTAAATTCATGAAAATATAGTAGGGCTTGCATGGATACGAAGAGCCTCTTGAGCTTGAGAAAAGCAAGGGAAAATATCTATGAGTAATGTTTGATAATATCAAAAAAGCTATAAAATAAGGATGAATTCGAGTTAAAGCTAAAGAAAGAAAGATTTTGTATTCACGTACAAATGGTCATAAAATCAATGCAGTTAGAGTGTTATTAAGAGATGCTTAAGCAAGAGAGAACAAAGAGTTCTATCATACCACACATAAGCATCATTTCAGGGAAGAAATGTTTGAACTGATCGAAGTTCCATTAAGCTGTATCACCATGCCATCATTAAAGACATTTATTTTATTCATGATATGACAGTTATCTGTCAATAATTGAAAATTAAAGTTTCAGAAACATCATTTGAGTTACATATGACGATGAAAGTGTTATGTGAGTCATAAAAACCTTTAAAAAAAGTGCATACAAATAATATTTCGGAAACACCGTCACAGAGTTATGAAGATTCTCAAATGAAATACTGGAATGGACCGAAAAGGAAAAATTAATTGAATGCGAACCCTTATTCTTACTAACCGTATGTATTTCTTATTAACCGTGTGGATTTTAAAACTTAATGATTGAATGTGCCCGTGGGTATTTTGAGATGGTAATAATTTCATAAAGGATACCCAAAGGATAATATACCACTAAAAAAAACCAAGACTGAAGCATGATTCCTCTAAATGACATTATTTTCGTATTTTTTTCCTAAATACATAGTAATGAACCTAATTCACATTTAAATATTTTAGGTTATCCGGTAAAAAGAAAAATCAGGTGTTAGTGGTTTGCTCACCATCCGAGCAAAAAAACCCTCGATGAGTTCTGTGCTTCAAAATGAGGCTAAAGAGAAGGGAGAAAAACCGCAGAACCGCTCACGAAAAGGGAGAGAATCCGCAAGCAATCGGAAAACGATTTAAACCGTGACTATCATCTCTTTCTGCTGAGTATGAATGAAAGAGGCTTCACGTTTGGCTCAATACAAGCACTAAAGATGCAGAACCTTGCTCTGAAAGGCATCTACTTGGTTTGTAACGGATTGAGGATGCCACATTCCATTCCCGCTTTTCCCAAGCATTTAAGCTAAATTCAGGAGGAGCACAGCATTTCCGCGCACTGTAATCATACTTTAACGAGAAACGCGGGAGCAACTATAAAACCTGGCTTATCTTCAAAACCTAAAACTTACTCGGGGTGGGCACAAATGTTTACATTTCATGTGGGTGAAGTACAGAGAGAGATAAAATTATTCATTGATCCCACCTGCCTAAACTTTCCTCTCGGCTTTCTGCAATGTATTAATTCCAAGCGCGAAAACAGCGACCCCACTGGAGTGGAAAACCCTAGTAATGCCAGCATAAATTCGTCTCTAATTCCAAATTCACTTTCCTTTATGTTTTCCCAATGAGATTCAAAAAATCTATGCAACTATATTTTGACCGACCAGGCCTTCATTAATAAGTCAACAGCCTAGTGATATTTACTATAAATACCGCCACAATATGCATACTGGGCTATACTAACAATAAGTATTCATGCTGGTCTAATTTGCACAAATACCTATAGTTACATAAAAACTTGAGATGGATGTACTTGGTATTACCAAAAGGTTTTAATAATTTTTAGAGCATTCAGACCTTCTGCTATGGTAAAAATGTTTCCATGTCTAAAGCCACAAAGTCGTTACACACTAACAAAAAGAGAACAAAATTGAATGAAAAATACATAATTGACAGACTCAATGTCAAAAGTGGCGTAATTATATGTTTATTTCATTGCCTTTCGATTAAAGTATAGATTATGTGAATTTGTAGGTATTTGTAGGTAAGTCCAACCACCAAAAAGTCTAGTTATTTTAGTGGTCATGGGGCTCGTTTACGCAGATGATTTTAGCATATGAAATATTTACTCTTTGAGTTTTACCTGATCTTAAATGCATCCCGGTGGAAGAGAGAAAAATTAAAACTATTGAACGAAGCGAAGTGTAGACCAAGACTACACACCCCCATGATCAGCATCAACTTTTTATACATTTATCTTATAAGGCTAGTTTTCAGGTGGACTACCTATATTCATCGAGGACTGTTGGGTAGTTTGTCAAGGGAAGGATAAATTGGGCAACGGAGAAAGGGTGGAGGAAAACCTGGCATTTCGTTTTGCCTGCTATAGTTTTCGACAGGCGCGATAGGATCCGCAGTTCCTCGTCACATTCGAAGAACGCAGTACTTAACTTGTAATGCTCCATTAGAGATCGGGATTGCACATAAAAATATCCGCCAACGCCCATAATCAAAAGCGAGCCCTTCAAGACGAATAAACCAGCACGCTGGCCACCAAAAACATTCGATTATTTCACGGAACCTTCGCAAGGGCGAGGAACAGGGGGTGTTAGGGTACCAGCTATAATAGGAAAGGAGAATTGAAGAGAGATACAAATAACAGCGAAATTATCTTGTTGCAAAGGCTTCCACAGCTTCTTTAATTAACTGTAAAAGATGTTTTCAGGTATTGCTGCGTATTCATGCACTCCTAGTATAATGAGCGAAACGTTGAGTTTTTTCAAAATGAATACGCAGCAGTACCAATAGGTAGTTGGAAAAAAATGAAATGAATTTCAATGCATTCGCTCCACGTTTTGTGTTTGTGCTCATTAATTGTTTTGAGAAAGAAGGAATTATTTAACGTAATACATTACAGTGAATTGCTCTCTATGTTTTATCTTTAATTTTTACAACAGGTAATAAGCGGGGGTAAATCAATTCGGCAATGCTGACTTCAAAAACTTCTGAGAGCCGTAATTGTTTTTCAGCCTTAGCCTACCTTCGGGTAATTTTGGATTTAAACAAAGTCCTTCAAGTAGTTTTGTGACACTTCTTTCTTGCTCGTGGAATATTACGACAAAAAGCGTGTTCCTTCCTTGCATTTTAACTTGCATAGGGAGGTTTAGAGATACAAGTGTTAAGTTTTTGACGTAGTCAACCCCATACTAATTTACTTTAACTCATTCATCATATTGGAAACTCTGTGATATTGCGTTTGTTTTCCTCAATCCCGTGACCTGATTAAAACATGGTCGATCGTGCGCAGAATTTCGGAGCACCAGTCACGCCTCAACTCTCGCTCCCGTGTCCACCAGTGACCATGCACGGACGCTACGCCGAAATCAGGAGATATTTCGGGAGAGGCCCAATCGACTGACTGTGGGACGAACAGTCACCTGGGATGACTTACGGTCTCGAGTACAGATCAATACAAGACAGGTGGCATGAGTCAGATGCATTTCCTTGAACCCGGATTACTTAGGTTCACTAAATGTTTCCAAAATTCATGGAATACGCTAAATGTCCAACATCTCAGAATGGTTGCCAGCAAATAATGATAATAATACAGGTATAAAGCATTAACATGTGCAAAATTAAAATATTTTATAATCTGCATATACTGAAAGGTTAATTTAATAAATGGAGCATGGAACATACACAACAATCAGATACAACTCGGGTAATCATAAATAGTTATGGCATAGTATTTGTTTCTTACCACCAGCATAAACAAATGACGACTGATTCATGAAATCGGTTGTTTAAACAAGTCTGTGAAAGTTGCAAGTCTTTTATTTGCTTCCATACCCTAAACCATTAAAATGAGACGAAATTGTTAAAAATGAAGTGTAGAGTTTTATAACTTATACTTTTTTAAATAAAAGCTGATATTTGACCACAATAATACTAATTTTACCTATTTGTACTCCAAAACCCTCGATAATTTTAATACTAGGCATGGTATTATAGATTATATCTTACATCTCGAATGACGAAAATAATTAGATTCCCTTTGGTCCTCAGTCTCAGGCATAAATAATTATGGACCTCAGTTGAAAAGAGATAAGCGTGCGATTGGAACCCTGTTCCGCCAAGAAACATAGTTTCCTTCACACGATATATATAAAGAGATATCACGTATCTATCAAGTAAGCGTACGATCCACGTCGGCGCGGAATACCGCAATACCTCAGAATTTGACAACAAAAGCAATTACGTTTCATCGCCGATATGTGAGGAGTAATATAGTAATATAAACATAAAGTATAAAATAATATAATAATAAAGTAATAGTAAACAGTATAGTCCTCCTTTTTCGTATTATTCCTCCAGGATAGTTACTTGGGTATTTCAATGACTCGATTCAATGAAGGCTTTCATATTCTTTAATCATTCAAGTAGAAATTAATTGTTGAGTAGCTAGCAAACGTTTACATTGAAGAGCGTTTTAAACCATTAGCAAAGACGTGAAGCTTTATCCACGCTCGGGAATTAACGTGAATATTGAGAGCCAGTGGTCATGTCATGCTCGTATAGGTTTAAAAAATAAATTAGAACATTTCGAATAATTTCTCTCACATATTGCATGCATTAATTTCCAATAGGAAAAAGTTTTAGGAGGGGTGAAAATTTCACAACACGATCGACGGTGGACAGGAGCTGTTTTGATTTCGAAGTCCCTTATCGTTAATCTCTAAAACTCACCCTTTTTTCAAAAAAGTTTAATAAGCTGACACTCGAAAAAAAGAAACTATATGTATTGAGCAAGAGGTACTTGACTGTTGACTATTCAAGATTACAAAGGAGAGGAAAAACTTATTTTTTTGAGTTTTTCAAATTCTATTTGAATTAAGGTAGTTTGAGCGAAAAATCACTTCACCTAAAATTTGATGAATTAGGCCTCATTTAAAAAATCCTCATCATTCCAATGATATCAAAATATAAACCACTTACCGAACTACTTTTCGAGGAACTTTCCTAAGAGCTGTTTTACATGGGAAAGATTACGGCTGTGCGCTCCAGAGGGAGAATATTTAAAAAAATTAGGAACATCTAGCACCTAGATTTCGTTAAATACTAACGGTGTATGGTTTGCATGTTTTCTCAACTATTTATAGAAAATAATTTATTTCTCACCGAAGTATTTTTACAGAATCTCAAAAAAACCTGCTGTTTTTAACGGTTTTCAGTCGTAGGTGCAGCTTGAAAAAATTAGTCAAGCTGGAGAATTTTGTATCTTTATTTATTAAACTACTGGGAACTTTGGTCATATATAACTCATTGCGCAATTAATAATACAATATTTATTTCATACTTCTTACAGACGCTAAAATAAAATAATAAAATTTAAATATGGTCTCAATTATGACTAAGGAACTATCTCGCATAAACCACCTTAATTAAATGCGATTTCCACATCCAATTTGAAATACTCGTACGATCAATCACCCAATACTTAAGAAATTACTTACTTTTTCCATCGTCTTATTTCATTCATTTTCCTTTTTAGAAGTCAATTGTTGCGCTGGCCTGGCGCGAAATCAAGTGAAAAACACGAGTCGTTAACCGTCGGATATTGCCCCCAACCCCAAAATTATCCAATGTTTATGGTGGCTGCTGCATGACATCACTTAGCCCTGCGTTAGTCCAGTGGGGTGTTTAGACACCCCAAGATTATATTTTTGCTCAAATTTTAGTTAATGTAGCACTGATAAACCTCATATCTTGAGTACCTTCCTAAATATATTAAAATTTTATGTTTTTATCTCTCTTTACTCCGTTTTCATGATCTTTGAGCCAAAATATATAGTTATCCTGTTGGGGTGTTCAAACACCCCACCGCACTAACGAAGGTATGGAGATACAAAAGTGCTCTTTTGGTATCTATATACCTTTTTGTAGTGTTTCTCATATTGGCGTTTTGTGTGTACATAGTTATGACTTAAACCATGACATATGTATCGAATATTTTATGTTTGTGCTCTGAAAATAATAATCTTTCGGGTGATGCTGATCACGCCATCTGTTTCCCATATCTGAAGTGAAGGTTGCATTTCAGCCTACGAACAATTACTTTGAGTTGTCAACTGAATTACTTTGTAGCTCTGAGACAATAATTTGGTTACTGGAATTGGGCAGTGTCTGAAGAGCTAACCAAAGCATCAAATGTCTCGAATACAATGTAACAAAATGGGAAAATACTGAGAGTAGCAGCGATTTTTGTTACTTTTTCTCCGGCATTCGTACGGGAGAGGTCTAGCTGTGCTTTCACGCTGACTTCTTCAATAATATATCGAGAAACTCATTGCTTGGTAAGTAGTATGTATGAAACCAAATTTTATTCCAAGTTCATACATCCTCGTACATACCACAGGAAAATTTTCATGGAGTAAAAAGTTAGATTACGTTTTTAGATTTATTTTCCTTCAAATCAATAAGAATTCAACGTGATAAATGGCCGTCCTGCGTCTCTTCTTACAGATTTTTCCAAAGTTTCATCCCTCAAGGATCCCCATCTTTTTGCTTTATTATTGGGAATCTTACCAAGGTAATTTTGAGTATACTCACTATTTGCTGCACAAATTACTGAATGATGATTTTATAATATATTTTCAATTAATTAAAATAACATAATATGGACATTTTCAGATTAGACATGGATAAATATGAAAAGGAGACCGAGAGAATTAGAAAGCTCCTGAGTGATTGCGATTGCGCAAGTGATCCAGAGGACGACAGTGAAGGAGAATCAGATGGTGTAATGGAGGACGGGCATGTTCCTGACTCTGACAGCTATGAATCGGAGGTTGAGGATTCACTTCAAGAAGCCCAGTGTGGACGTTCCTGGCAAGACGGATGGTTAGGAAAAGATCAGAAAACATGGTGGGAAAGGCAAGTACCTAATGCAGCTGTTCGTACCCAATCTCATAATGTCGTCCGGGAAAGGGGAGGGCCGAGAAGTGAAGCATTGACTGCAAAGTCACCAAGTGACTTTTGGGGACTGTTTGTAACTCCCAAAATGGTGGATTTATTAGTTGAAAATACAAATTTGTTCATAAGTGAAATTAGGAGTAATTATTCTGAGGTACTTAGGGCAAGAGAAACAGATTGCATAGAAATGAAAGCATTTATTGGTCTGATACTTTTATCCGGTATCTATCGACGCAATAGAATGAATCTAAGCGATCTGTGGGCTTCTGATGGCATTGGTGTAGAAGTGTTTAGATTGACAATGTCAATAAATCGCTTTCGCTTTCTTTTACGTTGCTTACGTTTCGATGACAAAGAAACACGCTCCGCAAGAAGACGAGTAGATAAATTGGCACCGATTAGAGAATTGTTTGAAATGTTTGTAGGTAACTGTCAAAGAAATTATTCCCCATTAGAGTATGTGACTATCGACGAAATGCTTGTATCCTTTAGAGGAAAATGCCCCTTCAGGGTATATATACCAAGCAAACCAGCCAAATATGGGATAAAGATACAGGCCATGGCTGATGCGAAAACATTCTACGTGTGTAAAATGGAGATTTACGCTGGTGAGCAGCCTGATGGTCCATTCAACGCAGACAATTCGGCAATATCCGTAGTTACAATACTCACCTCAGAGATCAAAGGATCTGGGCGAAATGTCACATTTGACAATTGGTATACCAGTTATCCGTTAATTCTATAGCTTCTTGATGACAGCAATTTGACTGCTGTGGGCACACTTCGGAAAAACAAACGTGAAATACCTGCTGAATTCTTAGTGATAAAGAACAGAAACAGGTGTGACAGTGTATTTGGGTTTACCAGTAAAATGACACTCACCTCTTACACATCGTACGGCAAAAAAAAAGAAAAAAGTCCTTCTCCTAAGTAGTATGCACCATGATAATGGTATTGATCCAGATTCTGGTGATAAGAAGAAACCATATAGTATCACCTTCTACAATTCAACCAAATTGATATAGTCGACAAAATGTCAGGAGAGTATAATACTACAAGGAATAGTCGCCGATGGCCTATGTTGCTTTTTTATTCCTTACTAAACATTTCAACAATAAATTCCTATATTCTATATAGCCACAATCCTCAAAACAAGCTACAGCGTACATTATTCATCAAGAATGTGAGTATGCAGCTTATACAGGACAATTTGAGAAGAAGGGTGCAGAACATGCATATCAAAAAAGATCTTAGAGAAGAAATAAGAAGATTACTGCATGGCCCTCGGCAGCCATCGGTGGATTTGAAAGTACAGATACCTAAGGTAGCAAAGAGATGTGCCTTTTGCAGCAGGTCACGCGATCGAAAGGTTAAATCCATGTGCGAAAGCTGTGGCAAGCATGTGTGTAGCGAACACAGTAAGATGTACGTCAGCTGTATTGACTGCCAAGATACAGTATCAGCTGGTGATTCTGAATAATTTGTGGTTTAACATTAATTTTAGTATATTTGTGGTATATTGTTTACCTGGGGCAAAAATTTATTTTCTTTGCCTAAATTAATTTTGAGAAAAAGAATTTATATTTGAAAAATGGATGTTTTATATCTGAAAGAAATATCAAAAAGATATATGTACAAATATGGCAAACCTGACTTTCTACATTCAAAAAATTCTGTTTTGTTCTGGTCTGGTAATGTATTACATAAAAATGATAAAAAAATATATGGAAGTTAATGTAGAGGTCTTCAATATCCACAACACACTTTATTATGTAAAAACACACTATATTGCTATTGTAAATAAAGACCAATGTCGTTTTGAAAAAATAAAAATTTGCTTATACTAAATAAAATAATTTCCTTGAAATTTTAAATATAAATACATACTATAGAGCAGAAACACTTTTAATAAAGGTGGGAGAGTTCGTATAAGAAATGATATGGCAATATTGGAAAGGGTAAAAAGTATACACGATTTTTTTCACTTGGGGTGTCCAAATACCCCACCGTACCACCGGTGTACCAAAATCCCACCGGACCAACGCAGGGTTAGAGCTGATATACTTTCGGAGACTGCCGTACCGTAACGAACGATAAAGAGCGGGGAACTATAATTCCATGGGGTTGTAGCGTACGGTATACTGTAGCGGTGTTACCGAACAATATCTCGTACCTATGAAAGTACCATAATTGGCGCCCAGGTGATTTACAGGATTCACTGGATTCGTGGAACCTACTCACCATATATGTACTACTCAACGGGGGACTTAGATCGCTCATCCATCTACACAGCTCCCAACCGGGTTTATACCCTCACCACCCACACAGTAAATCCGTCTCTCCTCCTCCCCTGTCCTTTCCGATACCACACCAGAGCCGTCCCGAGTGTGTCTCTCTTTGAATCCCCTTCCCAATCCCCCAACACTGCTCCACAAACTTGCCTGCCTACCTCGTTCTTCCACGCTTCCCAATCTACGTTTGGTTGAGCTAGCTCAATTCCTCGTTTCATTTGTCTCCAGGGATGCTCATTTCACAGCGCGACCGTCAAGTGCGCCGTAGTCGGAATCCATTTCCCCACATGAAGTGAAAATTAATTGTGTTCCAATTCATCATACACACGCGAGCACACGTTTTGTCAACGTAGAGAGTAAACGGAGATGTTACGCACGAACGCATTGCTATATAAAATTTGATGGTGTCATTTCACATGCAAAACTTGATGGTTTCATGGTCACATTTTTGCTCCGGAAAGTGTTTACTCCGAGCATGGACTTACCAGCGTCGCTCTACGCAAATATTACCAAAACTCAGAACTCTGGCATTAATGCCTGAAATTTTACTTTACATATAAAATGAAAGACGAGAGTCCACTCTACAGAAATCACGGTAGAAGTACATTCATTACATATTTACAAATACATGGACATTCGAAGTTCATGTAGTTTTAAAACTGTCCTATGACGAATGAACAAGAGAATTATGGATTATTTCATATTTACAAATACGACACAATTCGATGGAAAAAATAAAATAAAATTCCCTAAAACATTTGTATATCAGTCAAACACCATGTTAAAGATTGAGTCAAATGTTATAACTTTACTAAATAAACCTGATTTTATGTAACGATGAACGTAAGAAAGGATGTAATACGACGAAGGCATGCGGAAATGCTTGACGGAAATGCAGCCAGGCTTGCATGCCACTTTGCGTTGACTGCTCAGATGATGGAGAAGTGAAAGAAAAAAATGAAATGCGAAGGCACATCCCTCTCGTCAGTCTCTTTGCTGTAACTATGTATTGGTGCACATTATTGCCTATGCCAATGAACCTGAAATGTAACCTTCTTAGGGCTGTCCTTTGCCCTGTAGCCGTCTTTGTAATGTAATCTATGAAAGACATGTGTGATATATTTTTAAGAAAACATCTTAATAAAATTCACCTCAAAATGAAAGAGATAGTCGGAGGGAAATGCGACGGAAAACGAAACATAAATTTACGGGCATTGGAACGAGTTAGCGTACATAGATGCTCTAAGAAATTTCCCTTTTCATAATTTCTTTCAAGTCAAACAAAATGTTCTCGAAAAAATTCTACACATTAACGTTTTCCCTAAATATTGCTTCAGAATACATATGGGATACAATTCTAATTATTATGTACAGCATTAAAGAAACGTTCTTGACATTGTTGAACGTGATTTGTAAGGGAAACCTTTGACACCTTTAGCGTTGCATAAAAGAGTGGACCAATTTACATGAAGCTTTTCTTCAGCACACTGCCCCCTGGGCTTTCTCAAGAGTAGGCGCTCATATTTGTAAAAGCACTCGTGTGAAAACATTTGGCTTGTGTTTGTTGCATTCAAGAACAAAAAAATTTGAAAATGTCATATGTAAAGCCGCATTAAATTAAATAGAAGAAACGATTGTGTTAAAGAGAAATCTTGAGTGGCATGGATAGAACCTTTAGTCAAGCATGGCAAAGAAAAAACACCCGCAATCAGCGAAGTTCTTTGTTATTAATTCCTAAACCTGTTGTGCCAGAAGAATTATAATTAATTTGTAAGTTATATATTAGATAATTCTGATGAGAAGTTAAAATACACAAAACTTCGGGACAGTTTCACTCAATTCATCAGCGTAATATCAATCTTAATTGATGCTCTGCCTGAAAACATGGTAAATTAAAAATGTTCTTTGATTTATTTGTTCCAAATGCTACACTTTATGTAGGATTTGGTCAAAGACAGCCGTTTTTTTCGGAATTTGAGTAAAAAAGTCGCTAACACTGAAAATTACATCCATTATGAGCCATTATTTGCGGCAACAGATTCGCCGTGAGTAATTATGGTTAGTTAATATAGACTAAACAAATAATTTAAAATTATTGGGGAATGAAAACTTTGAGCAAATTAAAAAAAATTCGTTCACCTTCATAGCTCATTATTAACACTTCTCGACTGAATTCATGAGCATGTGGTGGGATCGCGGTCATTCTGAAAGGTTTTTCGGAAGAGAACTTGAGATTTATAAATTAGACCAGGCCCCAGAATTAGGAACATGTTCTGGGAGTTTTACAATGACGTCAAAGACAATACTGAAGCAGTAAGAAATGAGTGAGATATAATAAACGGGGAAAAGTACTATTCCTGAGGAGATAAGGAGAGCGGGCTTGATCATTAGAGCAGAAAGTTTAAGCATATCTCAGGATTTATGGGACAAGGTCGCAAAACTTCAATTTCCCGGATAGAAGTGACACACCTGCGTAAATATTAGTTAAGGTGTATTCAAATCTTCTCCGGTGTGAAAGAGTGGGACATGAGCATTCTTGTGTTCCAGCTTTATTAAAGACGACCCATACTTTTCCCTTCAAGATGTCAACAACGTTCGTATTATTTAAATGTGCAGCAAAGCGGTACAATACTTTGCATGGCACCAGCATCTGCCTAATTTATCCTCTTCTCATAAAAGATTTTCTATCGTCACTTCAATGTTGAAAACATATATTTGGTTACACTATTTCTCTTTACAGAAGTACCTGTATCTCCGAACTTCACAATGTTAGCATGCAATTATATGTGTGAGCAGTATGGACTCGGTAAAAACCGGAATAAATTCCTTTACTCCTACTCTCATTGTGACTAAGATTGTATGTCATCGTTACAGTAAGTAGAAAAATAGCCATGAATTAAACATTAATGTTCTGGACTGCAAGAAATACACGTGTAATTCTCATTTTTACAATATTTCTATTTATAAATATCTAACACTCAGCCACTTAAAAGAGACGTGCATGATACGATGACTAGCCAACTGGATGCAAGTTTGTTGGGAAACCAAGAGTTTTCAAGAGGAAAAAATAGTCTCCAGCACTGAGACAGTAATCTAAATCGTCTTCGCGTTAGTCGTGTCAAAAATATCTTTAATGAGTCGCAACATCCGACAGCGCTTCAACATACCGTCATTTCATATTATAATCAACATCGCTAACTTTTAAAATCAAATGATAAATTAGGGCATTGAAATCGAAAAAAACAGCTAATCCTAAACTACGAAGTGACACTTAGATTACATAAAAAAATTATTTTTACACGTAGTCAGGCGCACGATTGGAAGATTCGAAACCTCTTAGAAAATGAAGGATTGGCCAGTTTTTCAATTCCAGCGTTACATGCCATGTTTGAGACTCAATTGCGCCACCAAGATATGTTTAATTAAGAACATTTTCTGAGAGATGTCATATCATAATAACGGGCACAAAATAATGGGCAGGAAAGGTATTGAGACAAGAGTCAACCAGAAAAACTGTATTACCAGGGAGCATCGATGCTGCCAACAAAATGTATGATTTCAAATCCAAAATAGCGAAATGTGTTCTTCCTAAGTCTCCAAAATTTTAAATTCGTATTGCGTTTAAGTGCTACTGGAAGGTTTCACCTGCGCCAGACGACGTTCATCGATTTCCTTATCGTCATCCGTAAATTGTGTCGGGATATGGAAACAAGTTCCCCAATATCGGCCTTTCGTGGCACTCTTCGTGTTGCGCTTTAATTTCTATTTGAGGCACTCCTCTCATTCATGTAAAGTGCCGGTAAATTAGCCATATTCAGCGCAGAAACGCAGATAAGCGGATAAATGGATCAGAAAGCACCACTCAAATAATTTTTGTGGCGCAAACTGGAGTTACGAAAGCGACACGCGAAATAATTCAAAAAAGAATTAAGGTCACCCTCTCGGGAAATAGCATTTCCTTCCCAACTTCTACCTTCAATATCACATGAAGCTGTCTTCTCCAAGTAACCGAGGCCGATATACGATATCGGTCAACAAGGTATGACTGAATCAGGCCTGGCACTTCATATTATGGCTCTATATCGACGCAATTTGTCAGGCCCTTCGGAAAATCTGTTAGGCATTTTTTTACTGGGGTCAACAAATAATATATGAACTAAAAAACAGATTTGGAACTAAAAAGATTTTAAATAACTTATTCAGTGGTTAGAACGGGGCTCAAGCACTTCAGTAGGTATCGGGCGTAGCTGGTATTTTCTCCAAATAAATATGGGGTCCTGGTTCTAAACAGGGATTTAGTGACCTTATTTCAGAGGACTACATAACTCTTTTTCAAATACTACATTTAAGGTGCCCTCAGAATGGAACTTCAGTTTCAGTAATCCGTCAGTCGGATTGGACGTAAAACTCATCTCCTAGACACCTTTCGTTAAGCGCGGGCTCATTCCGAAGCCAAGTTTTTTCCACCCTTTTCCTTTCCCTAAATAAACCTCTCAACTTAGCCACCAATCCTTAACGGCACAAATGACTTCAGTCGTCAGTCACCACCTAAAATATCCAACCAAGCCATTGATTTTTAATAATCTTATCTTTCTTCTCAGGAACAATAAACCCATGTATTATTCCTAGGTTCATTTTCCAGGATTACTTTCACTGATTACCTTTGTTTCTAGTGGAGTAACATTGTGCAATACTGTTCTACATCGGGTCATAATCATACATTTTTTTCTCACTCTAAGTGTTTGTTTGCAGAGATACATGAAATGAGGCAGCCAGTCAGTCATTTTTACATAAATATTTTAAATTGCAAGTAATATATTTTCATTTCAACGAATATTTATTTCCAGCTATATTTTAATTCATCACACATAGGTTTATGCAGTTTTTATAGCGATTTTGCACACAGATGAAACATTAAGACGTATCAACACATCGTTTTTCACTCTTTAAAAAATATTTATTATACCAAAATTATATTTTTAATATGAATTTTTAAATCAATTTTAGCATTTAGGATAATAAAAGTTACGACTATTAAGAGTGAACTTACTATATGGATCGATAGTGCCAGCCACTAATGAACTGTAAGTGCTGAGCCTCTTTACATAGGGTAACTCTCAACGTACGGTGCAAAGTGAAGAAGGAATCAGAGCCGAACGGATAGCGGAGTAGCAGAACCTAACTCAATATTCGATCCACTTACCACGTTCAGCCTAAAAGCTTGATTTACATAGTGTGCTCAATTTCCTCAATTTGATCAACGTTCACCAGATCAAATACATTGGGTTTTTTCTCGAAAGTATCAAGAATTCAGGATATATTTCAAATTCAGAACAGTTTCAATTTATGTTGTCAATGGCAAACATTTAGCATTATCACATTTTTGCAGGACGCGGATAAAGAAAAGATTGAAATTCATTCCACCAGCCAGTGCCTTTCACGCAACGATATTAACGGATGAGTAAAAATATGGAAAATGGTGAAGTAGACTATTGTAAAAAACACACAGCTGCCCCTTAACGTCATAGTACATAAAAAGTACAGGGGACAGTAAAGTTGTCTAATTTCTTTCTACCAGGAAAAACTACTTAGAGTACAATAGGGATAACAGTAAAAATGAAGAAATACTGCCGGAGATGTTTAGTTTCATCATGCATTTTCTTTTCCTTTAGCCAATGCTAATTAAAAACTTAAAACTAAAATAAAATAAGTAGAGTAACTGTAAAGTAATCTAGTAAATGATATATATTCCAGGGTATTTTTGCTTTCACTTTCCTCATGCATGCGCTGGGCGTTAGTTATTATACCTATATTGTTAACAGATTTCGTTCCAAATAATTCCTCACAACCTTTCCGAACGATTTAAAATGTGACAGCCAATATCTCTCTTTCATTTCATTCATAATTTCATGAAACTGTTTCTGGCGAGAGTTTATGAAACAGTTTAAATATTCTTGAGTTGGAAGATTAACTTGTACAGCCCACCGTTTATTTGAAATACAGAGGCACAAAATGTTTTTAAATGATTGATGTAATTTTCAAGATTTTTCAATTTAAAATGGCCTACATCGTTGGAACTGGTAGTATTTCTATTAAATACAGAGCAAAAATCAACATTCTCAATATTCCATTCAATTATTTCTATTCAGTTGTGTGGTGGCGGTTTTATAATCATACGAAAAGCCCACTGACTGGCGCTTTTCCTTAGGCACGGCTCAATTTGGATTTTTTTGTCTTTTGCGATTCATCTGCCACAGCTCTTTCAGGGCAGTTTAATGAGTAACTGACAAACCATTCGTATGGAAAAGAGATTTCCAGGAGTATGGAATTGGGTTTTACTTAGTCCAAAAGTTAACACACAGATCTAAGTCCGAGGGAATCTATAGAATAAACTAGAGAATAATAACAACCGTAGTGGGATTGGGACTAGTATCCGCCATGTGCGAATCCCTTTTAATTTAAATATGAAAAACAAACGCGCTCTTTGAAAGGACAGTGGTAGGGCAATTTATCCAGTTTTACGTGCACTCCAATTGTCTCAAAATGCTCATTCTCGTAACAAAAGGAACCTCTGGGAATCTCTCTTATTTATTTGGTGCTTACAACTCCAGCCACGTAGAGCACAGGCACTAAATATTGATCTTTCTGTGAACTACAAAGGCGAGAGTACAACCACAATAAGGGACCACTTCTGCATCTTCAAGAGGATGCGCACTAGGGAGTTGGAGGAGGAGAATAGCGGAAAATTATATATGAGAATGTGGTGGGTTTGTTGAGAGTGCCTGAAGCTCTAAATGAGGCGAGGGAATATCCGCACGATATTAAGGAATTATACAAGGAGCATTAACTTTTAATTGAAGTTCTCAGCTCATACAAGAAGCTTAAGCGACCACTAAAGTTATATACCTATCCGATATAAAATGGTAGTCTACAGTCAAAGAATACATTTCTTAAGACATAATATTCGGAGGTGGCATTAACAATCTAGGGCCTAACGGAAAAAGAAATAAAGGAACAAATTATCAAAGGTAATAGCATACCTACCACCTAGCATACCACAAGAGTGCTGTCAGATTAAGCCAGATACCGTAAAAAATACCGATTGCTTCACTATGAAGAGAATAAAATATGCGCATAATACAAGAAAACAGAATTTTGAGACCAGCAAGAGACGAAATACCGAAAAGGAGAAGATGAGCTGGAAGACCTAGGCGAAGAGTGAAGGAGGGAAAGAAGAAGCCTCAATATTACAAAATAAGAAACGAAAGAAGCAGTGACGCGGTGAGGTGATAGATCAACAAAGATGCACTTGCACGCATGCAGGCGTGGGCAATATTGCGATCCAATGTTCACATGCGAAGGCAGCTTCGTCATTGTTTATTCCATCCAATATAAGCAAACTTCAAAAACTCTAGTACGACCCCCAGCCTTCAATGTAGGACTGGTAAATATTACAAATGCAAAGATTTTCGGCGTCATCTTCATTTTCATCAGCCTCAGGGACTTCGGACACAGGCTTCGGATATTCATATTAATTATGTGGTGACACCGGTAATTTTGTTATTTATTATTTTTTATACTATCCTTCTCTGTCTCATCCGGTTCCATTTTAAGGACATCAATTTGGTTAGAAAATTTCACCCGATTTTAGAAAAGACTAGATTAGCAAACAACATCATCAAAATACTACTCGTTCAAAATGAGCGTCTCCTCAGCTTGTTTAAGTAACTTCGATCCTCCCGTCTATGTTTCAGAGCATTCTGATGCATGAAATAATAATCTCCCGATGTAAGCCCGTTCCGTCCCTTGCTCCATCTTCCATATATGTTAGAAATAAACATGTTAATATGCCTATTGAGGACTACCTTTACATCTGATGTACCTATTCCGAAGACCACGGTTCGAATCACGGTGGTGGAGGATGTTTTGCAGTTGTTCCCCAAATCCTTATTTTGGTGATAGGCATGTGGAGATTGCAAGTGACTCTCTCGATTACACTGCAAGTGACTCGTTCAAATTAATGCTTCTGATGAAAACTTAATGGATGGACCGTTTGATCGACCAACCGAATGGATGTCGTCATGAATACTCCAATTCCTACGTCGGATTTCTCGGTAGCTGAGGGGCAAAGTCTTTCCCTCCAAATCCCTTGGTCGCAGGATCCAGAGGGGACTGGATGGAATTTTAACAGCCAGGCTCAGATCTTCATATGACGCATATTAATACGGCACCGGTATTTATATTTATCTCCATAGAATCTTATCCTCTCCGACAAAACCACCTATTCCTAGCGGTTGATAAGACCTCCGTTTTCATCGCTGTCACTCAAATCCCTTAGTGAACAACCGACAAATGACCTCCAAACGCCTAATTTATGATATACGTAAAGAAGAAGGGCAAATAAAACGTCAAGCTCTTTACTAACCGTCCCACACAGTCAGTATTCGGATTGATTTCTTTGATTAAAAAATACAATCAATAAGAAATTTAAAAAATCCGTTTTAAACCCTCTCTATCGTTTCGAGCTCAACACCCAGCTCAGCGCAATTTGACAGCAACACTCGTTAATTCGGCGAATGGGCCAGAAAGACAGAATTTCCTGCCGGCCGCGCGCAACGTCCTGTCAATCGATAATGAATGCAAAGTAAACCCCGAAAGGGATACAAAGTGCTCACGCAGAATAATGCGAAATAGGAAGAGAGAGTCATGAATTTGAGCCCGCGCTGTCACCACAGGATTGTCCAATCAAGTCGCCTGTTCCGTTAAGTCGGAGAAAAACGAATGCAGATGCAGATTGGGCAAGAGAGTTGCGTGAATGAAATGAGGGAACGGCCGAAGCTGAGCGGGATAGTCACCAACAGTCAAACAAATGCCCCGAGAGTTCAATTAAATCTTTCTCTTGCAAGATATAATTAATCATCTTGCACCCTCAAGACTTAGCGGAAATGGATTCTATTGCTTTGAGAGAGCACTCGTGGAAACTCGGACGGTACCGGTCGGCATGCAGGCGCTAAACTGAGGAGGTCCCAAGTCCATTGATGCCGCATCGAGTCAAATCATTTAGTTAATACGAATCATCAGTGGAAACAACACCAATTCGGATACAAATAAGGCTTATTCACTCACTTTTCGTTGGATGTATCTCAAATAATCAGCAACGTTGACTAATGTATTCATATGAAAGCATAATGTGCCTATTATTATTTAACGAAATGCAGGTTATAATTCAGCCATGTACTACCAAAACTCTGAAATCCATTATTATGTGTAAAATATTAAATGAATGCACAGATTTAGAAATAATTTTTTCTCGGAAGTGATCTTACATATTCCAAAACTCAACCACATAACTCTGAGTGAAAATATGGAATGCGTATTAATGAAAAATGCTTATTAACTATATATAACTTAAATCTACAGGAGCAAAACATGTATCTTATGCTCCATTCTAATGAAAGTTCGTAACGAGCCAACATACCGAAGCAAAATATACGACTCTCAACAAGCGTTCCCATAAGACATGCGCAGGAATTTCCTCCAAGAGACCTAAATTATGGTGACTGAAAAACGGTCCATAGCCAGTGGGAAGCATTATACCAATGAAGGTAGCTCGCTTGAGCGCCTTAACATGGTTTCGGAGAGAATAAAAATAATAAATCTAATGCCAGCACCGGAAGTAGAGACAATGCGGCGTATCCGCAACGATCGAGCCCGCGGGTACAGGTTAGAGGGAGGGAACGAGGAGTGAGACGGGACTATAACCGAGTTGCATATCGTACGAACAAAATATGATCATCTCCTCAGACGATGAGAGGAAAAGTCAGTAATATGATCCCGTCCCACGAACAAATCTAAGGTAGGGATATATATAATAATGGGATCATGGAATCCAGAAGGGGAAGCGGTTAAAAGAGTAGAAGGAGGGTTTCTGAGAGGAAGTGAGAATTTGAGCGATTAAGATATCGCGAATGTGGAAGGAAAAAATACGGATCACATACGAAGTACGTTATTATAATTATTCATATAATAATTATGGTATGGGTAATTTACCGATAATGGTATGTTTAAAAGAAATAAAGTAAAAAATATATAAATATTCTAGTTTTTTGGGTCAAACTGCTAATGGCGTTGCAGATTAACTATCTACGCAATTCGATGACGTTTCCGAAAACAGTAATCACTCGTCTGAAATTAATCTTAACACTTACAGTGCGGATGACATATGTATATATGTCATAAGAGGTAACAGGAAAGCATGAGCACCGCAAAAAATGAAAACTCCATTAATTTATTTATAGATGATTTTACCTGGTCATAAAAATGCAATGAGAAACAAAATAGCATACCCATTTAATTTGCAAAGATGGGAAATTTCTGAAATTTTTACACAAATTTATGCGAAAAACATTTTTCTATAAATAAAAAATTCTAGCCACACTGTTTTATATACCTTACAGTGGATGTTCACATTTTTCTTTAATCTACATAGGGAATGATTTATTTTTTAAATTATACATTTCCATAAACGTGTATGCCTAGAAATAGTAAATAAGGCCTAAAAATTTAGCAATTAGGATATCCATTTTTTATCTTTGTGTAACACAGAAGTAGACTTACACACTTGGACTAGCATACTTTTATATACGGAAAAAATATGAATGATGATACCTTGATTTTCTAAAATAAGGTAAAGTTTATAATCTAAAAACGGTAGAATCGCGTCCACCGTAGTGGGACAGGTAATTCATTCACGAGAGAGGAACTGTGCGGAAAAATCTCGCGAGATAATCGATGGCCACAGATGGATACTCGAAACAACGTCGGGTGGGTGAAGCTGTGGTGTGTGTGTCCGTCACCGATTTCTTCCCTTGCTTGGAAGTGTCTCCACAAAACTGGCCGTCGACACCCCTTAACGGGCTGAGCCCTGCGTTATTTCCCCAACCTCCAACAATCCGCCTGCACTACTCACGGCCATGCATTTCCATATCCTCTTTTACAATTCATACTTGTGAAACCGCGAACCAGCAGAGTGTCGTGTGACAGGCTTTCTCCTTCCTTTCGCAAGGGTAATGCATGTGACGTTCTCTTCCCTTTGTGACCATTCCGTTCCATTCCTTCGTTTCAACTACACAAAAACATACATATGTAAATTCATGTACGTAAAATGGCATTCAGAAAGACATTATTATTTTTCAATCGTCAGGTGGAATAAGAGTTCACGAGCACCATAAATGTGACCGGCAGCGTCACCGGCAATCGTATTGAGTGACGTGTGGGCTACTTTTTTCCCAGCATTCCACGAGCGAGGGAGATCTTTGAAAATGCTCCCGGTCGCAGAGCAGGGAGTTCTCAAACAAAAATTCTATTCAGGTTTCTTGTACTCTTGTGGGGATTCAAAAGACGTGAAAATCGTAGGCGAAGACACAATTGTGTTTGCATTACTAAAAAAACAGCCCTATGACCAATTTTTAATTGCATGACATTTCATAGAGAATGAAAATGAGATGAGGTTCTTCTAACATTCTTAATTCATCTATTCCACTCCAAGATCTGAAGTACGCAACTATCAACGTTTCACTAGAGATTAATAGGTAACTGAAAGTCAAATTAGAGTAATGTTATGAAGTTTTAATACAAGTGTGATTGCTAATAAATGAACTACGTTTTGCACCTGAAATGTTTCTATTACGAGTATTTCCATTCCGATATTCTCTGCCCTCATGAGTACATGAAGGTTGTGGCTGGAAAAACAATTTAATTTGTTTTCAGTCGTCAACCATATCAAAGAGGATTTTGACTATTGTTTTATTACCATTTATATATATTTTTATTCAGCCTCAAGAAAAAATTAATGACGAACGATTGCCTATGTCCGTCTCTAAAAAAGCATTTTCTAAAAATAAATAATTTAAATGGTATCCGTGAAATGCCAAATGTGTTCGTTCTCCATGATGTTAAATTTACTAGTACCATACAAAAAAATTAATGTTGTGCATTATTTCCAAAATGTTGCCAAGGAAGTACCATAGAGGATATAACAAGATTTTAATTACCCGCTGTTCTCAATGACGTTAAAGTACTCAGAGAAATCTCTTAACATAACTGTACCTCAATAATTGACGCACTACTCAGCGTTTGCTTATCAAATGCAGAGCAACGGGTTATTAAAAGGTGCAAATCTAAACATTGAAGGTGATACAAAAGGTTTAGCTGATTCATCGACATTTCAGCACTTTAGACAGTGATAAATTGAAAAAGAGAAAACTTGAGATAAGAAAGTAGTGAATGAAAACATTTCAGTGAACGATGGCTCTTAAGAGAATAGCATGACAGTACAAACGAGAAATACAAAAATATTGGAAACTTCGTAATCAGGTACAGAGAAGAATTATTAAGGTATATGAGAGAAGTGAGAAATGGATGAATAAATTGAGGAGGCATGCAAAAGAGCCGAAGAAGATGGGAATCTTTGGCACAACATTCAAAAAGGAAAATGCTGAGGATTCGAAACACCCCTTAATGCAATTTACTTAACACATGAAAGGAAAAAGAAAGATAAAACTCAGGGAAAAACACTATGGACAAATATCTAAGGTCGAACGAAATGGAAGCTGAGAAAAAGCTTCGGTAAAAATAGACTGCAGGAGCTGTTCTGCTCGCGGAGTAAGACAGAATGAAGGGCTACCGTTTACCAATTGTAGTGTTGAAATATCGATAACCATCCTAAAAGGCAATGGATATCACGAAGTCAACAATAAGTTATATTTTCAATATTAATAAAAGGTAAGATAATTATTATAAATATGCAGAGGATCCAGATTCATTTCATTACTCTTAGCTACCTAACGTAATTATCCAACCACGTCTTCCCTTCTTATTCCGCCCACAGAAAAAAATAAACCTTCTATTTGAGAGCATCTGTCACCTTGAACTGTGATTGGGTGGAGCTGGAGGAAATGTCATACGTCGTTTCGTTCGGATGAGAGATCGGGGCATCTCGCAAGAGTGCTCCACATCTGCGCTGGGGAGACTGCGCGAGGATGAATGGACCTCGGAATACATGTCCCGAAGAAAGGTGAGCTGTGACATATATTAGTGGCAGGACCAAGGGAATATACTGCACAGACATATTCCCTAGGAATTCCAAATTCTTATTATACTACTCTCAAAGTTCATCGTCCGAATAAGACAGAATACGTGGACGTGAGGGTATTTAGAGTACTTCAGCGTGTGCTCCAACGTAATCCAAGGAGGGACACGTCAATACGAATGGATGCACTTCCATTTCGGTACACATGAAATGTTATTCAAATTATTTTCCATTTTTGCGCCCGGATTCAGATTAAAACTATGGAAAAGCCTCTTCCGTGATTTGACCGGTAAAAATGGGTCCTATGAATTTACGAATGAAATATTCCTACATTCATACATTATGTAAAAGTAAGAGTGACAAATTGTCGATTTTCTTGGATTTATATCCTGATTTTGTTATATGATGCAAAACTATATTCCCACACTAATTGTTGCAAAAGTTACACATTTTTACGTTCGCATATAAAAAAGTCTCATTTAGATGCTTTGATAAGTTCTAGGTCACTTTGAAATGATACTTGTCCGTATGTCTGGTATTATGAAACTTTTTTTGCAATCTAGAAAATTTGGGCGCATAAAGATTTTACTAGACCCCAGAAAGAACTCTAATTACATATATCACATCACATTTGATTTTTAAACCGTCAAATAATACTTACTATTAAAAAGTCAAAGCTACCTTTGAAAAAACACAATCCCTGCAGTTGAAGGAGATGAAAGATAGAAGAGATGGATTGAAAGGCTACATAAAATATGAACACATTTAAGAAAGTGTCCTTCTAAAACGTTTCTCTGCTATCTTAGATGAGTCATTGTTTCCATAATAATTCCTAAAAGAATACGGTACAGAGTTAATGAGACATTTCTGCGAGTTTAGCATCAGCAGTAAGAGAACGAGATGGAGAAGGGTCACTTGCCCTTCGAGTCCTTTCACAAAGAAATTTTAGTTCTTTGTCATCCCAATTTGCGGCGGCGCCAGCATCCACGACGCTGTCTCTACGAGTGAAGATGGGCTCGTCGGGGTCATCTTATTTCCGATACGGTTGCAATTGGACTAGAGAGTGATTAATGGGCGATGGGTAAACGGCCGAGGAAGGAGATGGAGTGGGCCATAAACGTGTATAGAAATAGGGAGACACGGTTGTAGGTGGCCATGGCTTAGGAGCTGAGAGATGGGGCTGACCAATGCAATTTAGATGGGGATTTGGAGTTTGATGCATGTTCCATCGCCATATCCTCCAATGCGTCGCCCTCTCAGGATCGGAGCAGTGGTGCTAAGCAGATGACGACCGTTGATGAATTCCGTCCACTTCAGTTGATTCGCGCGCGTCCACTTCAGTTGAAACTTCCGCGCATGAAAACATACAAGTGTTTCCGCAGTGTTACATCATTCCTCTAAAAGTCTCGCGCTACCTGTTCCTACGCCTATTGATCTATTTCTACGTGATGATAAAATATATTTTCCTCACTGTCACCTTGACTCGCATATATGGGGCATAATAATTTCGAAGCACTCACTTACAGTTTCCGTTAGCTCTAGTCGACCCTGCCTCACGGGGCGTGACAACAGACTAGTAGTGATGAATGGATAGGAATACACGTGGATAAATGCTTAGGCAAATAAACTCGCGGTTAGGATGAGATTGACAGATAGAATAATTAGTTGTATCGATCTCAATTGATTCTCAAGTATTTTTAATGTAAATCAACATTTTAGCTATACATGTTCGGACTTTAGTCACAAGGAAAAATGTTCCATTATTCTACACTATATTCATTTTCTTCATTCTCTCGTCTCCCGTCATTGCACTTACTCGTCAGAATCGGGCCTTAATTTTACGACGCGGTGGAAAATTATAAAGGAAATAGAAATATATTGATATAATTATTCTACGAGTTGAGATCTCCTGATAACCTTTTTCTCAATTCTCAAACATTGAAAATTTTCCTTCATTGTCCTATAACAAAAGGAATGGGGTATTTGGTGACTCATGACTTACATAAAGTAACTAAAATAATTCGCAGCGTATAAAAACCGTGAATACGTAGTGAACATCCCATTGGCTTTTACATTATGAGATTTAAAAAAAAACTTAACAGACTTCATAAATTTGTTCCGTTTAACTGGGTGGAGCAACTGTGCCGTTCGAACTAACGTTCTGTGCAAATTTACTTTATCGGTTGGAGGATTCATGTCGGTGTTTCCAGACCAATTCTCTCACATGGGATTTAATGCTTTCATTTGATGAAAAAAATTCACACCTGGTGGGCTCAAAGGAATGAGACACTAAATTACTAAATTGTTTCAATCATTGATAGTAATTTCAGCCTGAAAATAAATATGAACAAAAATGAAACTGCTGGAGGCGCAAAAATCCAGATAGATACTAACCTGTTCCTATTCCTAACCAAACATTCCACCTGTTTTATATTCTCAAATTGGCTCATATTAATAAGGTGATACTTTAAGATACATTTCAATTTTATGAAAGGAAGAATAAAAGAGTATCTTAAAGCATTCTACTGGTAGGCGGGTATATACCTATCTAAGGGAAGACGGAAACCGAATGTATACCCATTGCTAACGGAAGACGGAAACATGGTGAACAGCGTTTGTTGCGAGATATAAGTATGGGTCGAGGTGGCGGGAGATAGGATTAATGAAAAAAGAGTTATAGAGCCATCCGTTTCTTTAACAACTTCTATATAGCGTTGCGCTGACAGAACACCAATAGAGACGGAGCAATAGCATTCCAGAGAGTACTCCTCTTCCCCGTAGAAATCTCTGGACGGATGCATTTACTTCTAAGGTGTTTTTCGACTTCATGTTCCACATTTCTATCCTCCCTTTTCCGTGATTGCGACGCTATGTGAAGTTGCCGCGCTCATGTAGTTGTGGGATAGTTGCGTCCACTGATGAGGTGCTGAGTCACAGGGAAGTTGATCGAGAACTTCCACAATGGAGGTTTGGAGGGGCCACTACAGAAATTCGCTGGGAGGAAGATAGCAGAGGATGAAAGGCGAATCCTGGCGCTTGGATCGGCCAGTACGGTGGAATGAGTTAAGTTGCAACCAAGGATTTGAACCCCCGTAACGATACCCGCAAGAGGGGGAGAGAAGGAATGAGAGGGAAGGTCTTCGCAATATTAAAACTTTTCCGCTTCTGAAGCCTTTCTACTTTCCATCGCCATGTATGCCCTTTCGAATGGACCCACTCCGTGGGATTTTGCGCCCAGATACATTCACAAACCCATATGCCTTCTCCAAAATTTTCAATCAATTCCTTCTCAATACTTACCATCTAAAATGCAGCATGTTGTACGCTTGACCGCACAAGCATAATAAAAAGGAGGAATGTGCTATGTTTAGGGATTCATAGAAAATGTAGCTGAGTGAGTGAAAAACTTAAACATACTTTACGCTAATGAGGCATTAGCGAGCATGATGACAGCTCACGGTGGGCACAAAACGGTGCTGAGATTCGGGAAAACGTATGTTCCGGCCAATGAGCAGTTATGCCGCTTTGAATTCACGTTGAAGCTTGCAAGCTCCTTTTCTCCGTATTTTTCCGCTGGGGATTTGATTAATCACTCCGTTCTTGCTCATATACCACAGAAAAAATCGATGCAAGCCATGTACGCTGCCTAATGCGCCCTATGTAGCGAAAAATAGTTCCTCCACCGGGGTTGAAGGAGCCAAGCAAAGGAAACTTGGAAAGGAAACGAAACTTCATCCCAAATGGACTCGGAAATGGAAAATAAACAAATCGCTGCATATTGGATAGCAGAGTTCATTGAAAATGGTCCAACGTTACAAAAGTTTGTCAAATTTAAATCAATACCTACCGATTTAAAATTAATAATCAATACTAGCATACCTGCTGCCTGCTCTGCAGGCAGTCTTTGCCTGAGAAAGAAAAAGTGAACACGGGAGTCCCGAAAAACTGCAAAAACTTTAATTGGTTGGTCATCATGGGTAGTCATGGTTTCGTTAAAGCTGGAGTTTCTATAAAATCAGTAAGGAATTTTTTGCACATTGCATTCATTGTTTTATGTCCCCCACTGGCAATTTCACTTCCCCAAAACAGCAAATACGGGAGCAATAGTAGACATACATTAACAAAAACTGGTAATGAATTATCTCCGAGGTCAGCTTCTCGCACATTCGAATATAGCATTCGTAACAGTATAAGTAATACTTCTAAACTTTCTGCGTGAATTTTGTACCAATAGTGAGACAGTGGCACACGCAAATGTATTGAAACGTTTACGGCATAGGTATTTATCCAGACAATTAAATGCATGGAAAACTCTTGAGGTTCATTTATTTTACGCTAGCTAATCGTATATCTTATGCAATAAAACTAAATCAAGGGAACGGCAATATCAAAACACTTAATAGAATATATTAACATTGAGTTTACAGAAATTTTAAATTAACCTTATTGTTTTGGAGGGGCATACATTTAAAATTTACCCGGATAGTTTCTAAATATCTTCACTAAATAACTTCATTCGCGTAAAAGTAGCTACATATCAAGAAATAAAAGAAATGAAAATAAAGTAGGTAATACAGATATCGCAGTTTAATCCACATTTACTTGAAAACGATAAATTAACAACGTTTATATGCCCATACGGTTTGTAACTGATTGTAATTTATTGAGTACTGCTTGTTTACTTCACCTATGCTAACCAAAATAATTTTATCGTTGTTAAGCAGTTTTTTTTTTACGAATTATGAGCTTAATAGCCACGGTTGTTTGCATTTTTCTTTGCACTACCAACTGCCAAAAATCCAAAACTACTACCAAATCATACACACAGAGAATCCACATTTAATGCACCAAACCTCATTTCTGTAGCTCAAAACCTTTAGATAGTGTACCCTTTTTAGTTCTTACGCTAAAAGCGTTCATCTACACCTACCTCTTATTTCTTTATTCCCACATAACATCGTAAAACATTTTCCCCAGAACCAGCGTCGGTCCTTTTAATAACCCCATCCAGAGGAAAGAAGGAAGATCCTCGTGTTTGCACCAGGTATTTGAGGTACCCCAAAATAATTTCAACGCCATGGAAAAGGAAGACGATCCCCCATTCAACCAAATTCCTTTTGACAAACATTTAATTTGAAGCGACACATCTCCTATTTTCTCTGTCGAGTCGCATAAATTTGATACGCTCACCTGCTACCCGGCACCCCCTGCCCTACACAACTTCCCTAGCGTAGCTTTTTCCTCCAAGCCCTTTCCTACTTCTGCTCGCATAACCTTTTTTCTGGCTATTTAACACCGTGGAGTTCTACCCGTTCCCCTATTTAACCGCCTCATTTGACTCCCCCATACCTTCCCTTTAACACAAGCGCCAAACCTCACTTTTCCTCCACTCCTCGTCATCTCTCTATTCACTCCCACTCCTCTCATTTCCGCTCAGAGCGTCACCAAATGCATCACCGCAGAAACCCTATCAAATTCTATACTCTGATATTGCCACAGTGAAAAGAGCCGACCGCTATTCAGAACGTCACCACTCTCTAAACTAAAGTCCCGCGCGATACGTTCACACCTCCAACTCATCACACAGCTCGAAAATTCTTAATGTAGGCTCACTACTCGTCTAAGTACACCAAAGTTTATCTTGTTGTCTTTTTGCATCATCATCATCATACTAATATATAAAAATTGAATGGTGTCTGTCTGTCTATCTGGACCGATTTTGATGAAATTTGGGACACGAGTTTGTCATTGATAGACAACAAACACTGTAGGGTTCAATTAAGCGATACCCTATTTTTTCAGGGTTAAGGGTGTGATCCTTAGTAATATATAAAAATGTAATGGTCTCTGTCTGTCTATTGCTCAATCACGCAAAACTAATAAACCAATTGTGCTGAAATTTTGAATGTAGTAAGAAAATGTATCTAGATGTAACATAGGCTATATTAAAAATCCCTCATGGCCCCCAAAGACCGCCCCTGGTGGTCCCTGGTGGTCCATGCTAACCATTGGGTTCGGTACAGTGGTTTCATTTTTTGCTTTTTAAGATTACTTTCACTCAAGGCTGGAATTGTTTTAATGGATGGATGAAAAAAAACAGTTTTTAATTCTTTCAATTGATATTCTTTTACGCTTCATAATTGACATAAATTCATGTTTATAGCTGAAAAATCTCACATTTTACTCTGAAATCAACAATAGCATATTTCCTTGATAACCAGACATTTGAAGTTGAAGGGATATTCACGCATCTGGCATTTAAGTTTTCCTGCCGGCCCATGATAGCACGTAGAAAGTCCATTTGTTTAAGAAGGGGCCAGAGTCCCATGGACCCCATGATAGATTGCTTCGGCGGATAATAGATAAATTCAAAGCATATTTACAATAAGTATACTCTTCAATGTCTATTCTCAAAGTAGCTCTCATATGGGAACTGCATGAAAATGAGAGAACACTTATGTAGTAAACGGTACACATAAGGAAATAAAGGTGCAGGAGTATTTACGTTCATTGAATAGTAATTGTATTAATGCCTCTGTTGCTACAACAAACAAGGCGTTGTTTATTATCGTTTGATACTCAGATCTCATTACGATTGCGAGCTGTTTTGTAGACTAATTCTCACATCATAAACATTACGTGTTTTTTTTATTATAAGTTTAAAAGTGTTAAAATGCAGTTAACTTACATTCACTCAATCATCGATTTCCAGGGCTTAAAAATATATCCATTAACATGCCTAACAGAAAAAATAGTAACCTTTTCAAGAAATCTTCTAAAGCAAGAGGAATGTCATCTTTGCGATAAAATGAGTCCTTGCATAAAATACGACAAAGGTTAGACTTGGATACTCAAAGACATACCCACCAGCTATAAATCTGGTTCAAATATAGATCCATCTCTTCCGAAACTTCATTCTGTATTAAGAGGGGCAAATTATAATGACGTCCCTACATGCTTCTTACCCGAAAGAAGAACGGAAATTCTGCGCAATGAAGGACATCCGTGCATGAAAATCGGCAAGTACACAAAGAATCACCATAGTTGTTTTATTTAATAATTGAAACCAATGGTTATGGCTACCCTATATTCCGAAGGCGCAGTCCGGGTGATGTGGGATTTATAGGTTAAATAAACATGGCATCGGCTGGAAATGCTCATTTTCACGTTGTCAACCGCTGGATTATACTTTACTCTCCTATCCTGATTATAATACTCAACGCACATATCAATGTTGAATTGCGGAACTCAATTAAGTCATTGAATCCAAATATTTTTATGTATACAATGGAAGTGATTAGGCTGTTCTCACTCAGAAAACGGCTAAAGAGAACCGGTGGGACGAGGTGACCATCTATAAACCTAGGTGATATTTAAGTAGTAATGAGTCTTCGTGGCCCATTTTCGGGTTTTCCATCCAAGAAAGAGGACCAACAGTCACTCATCTCTCCGTGCTCCTGGATAACGGTCAGCGTATCCACTACAATGACTACAACATACAAGATAGGTAATGAGCTCCTAAAATGACTACGCTGACAGTGTTCTTCAGGATTTGAGGTTTTCTTATAAAATACGTTCAATGTTTTACACACACTTTGAATTTTATTACGATTTCGAACAGTTTTTTTAGACCTATTCCCACGTCATAAACGTTACGAGTTATTTAAATATGTTTAAATGTCTGAAAGTGCACTTAACTTGCATTCACTCAATCATCGCGTTACCTTTTTAAGACTCTCACTCGCCGCTGTGTTTCCCTTCCATGGATTACAATATATCCATCAACATGCCTAAAAGAAAAAAGAGTAAACTTTTGAATAAATCTTCTAGAGCTAGAAGAATGTGCTCTTCGTGAGAAAATGAGCCCTTGCAACGAAAACGACAAAGATTAGACTTGGATGCTCAAAGACATGCCCACCAGCGATCTCATGAACATCTCCCCCTGGTGTTTCTTGGGTTACGCTAAGAACAGCAAAAATTTCATTCTAAACCAACCTACGGACGGGTAACCAGCTATATATTTGGGTCAAATATAGACCCATCTGTTCTGAAACTTTAATCAGTATTAAGATGGCGGAAATTATGACGTCACTAAATGCTTCTTACCCGAAAGAACTGATATTCTGCGCGATGCACGATATCCGTGCATGAAACTCGGCAAGTGAACTAAGAATCACCATAGATTTTTATTTAGCAACCAAAACCAATAATTATGGCTACCCTTTATGCCGAAGGCGCAGTCCGGGTGATGGAAAATTCATAGGTCAAATAAACATGGCTGCTGCAAATGCTCCTTTTAAAGCTGTTAACCGCTGGAATGTAACGTACTCTTCGATCCTGAGTAAGATATTCAGCGAACATATCGATGTTGAATTGCACAACTCAACTGAGTATTGAAATCAAATATATTTATGTACACAAGGGTAGCCATCATGCTTTTATCTTCTCAGAAGACGGCTCAAGAGAACTTGATGGACGAGGTGACCATTTATCAACCTGGGTGCAATTTAAGTAGTAATGATTCTGCGAGGTCTATTTTTGGGTTTCCAATGGAAGTGGTTAGGCTGTTCTCACTCAGAAAACGGCTAAAGAGAACCGGTGGGACGAGGTGACCATCTATAAACCTAGGTGATATTTAAGTAGTAATGAGTCTTCGTGGCCCATTTTCGGGTTTTCCATGCATGAAAGAGGACCAATAGTCACACATCTCCCCGTGCACCTGGAAAACGGTCAGCGTATCTACTACAACGAACACAACAAACAATTTAGGTTACGAACTCCTCAAATGATCACGTTGTCATTATTCTTCAGGCTTTGTGGTTTGTTATAAAATGTATTCCATGTTTTCCACACCCGTTGAATTTCAATGGGTACCTCTCGCTAGTATAAAACTATTACCATCACATCGTTCCCTTTTGGAGTAGGCACAGCCCAAAAAAAATAATTCTCGGCGACAGGCTGGTAAAGGTCATTCCGCTTTAATAATTTCATTCATACTACCCTATCATTATAAACACCTTTTCCTTTAGTTACACTCATATCTGCCTCTTTCACTGACACCTTTTATCAATAATAATCGTAGGCATAAGCAATGTGGCCCAGAGGGTGATTGAGTCGTACGGTATGAGGCTCCGGACCAACCATTTACTCCTCTATCACAAATTAGCTACGTTATTCGGCTTTCATCCAATATGTTGACGTAGGAGAACCAACGAAGCAGGCTTATTTCATACCATTACGCGGAAGCATTTACTCCACACTCATTTATCATAAACATATTTCAAACTCCTTCCCTTCTACTACTATCGCAAACATTTCTCATTTATCACATACCTAGCATATTTATCCATTCTTATGTCTATCATGGTATAAAAAAAAATTTCTACCATATAATAAAAAAGGATGGACTACACCACTTTTGTGTACAGTAACTTTTCTAAATTTTCTTGCAAATGCATAGTAAGATTTATGCATGAATAATTACCTCGGAGGAAATATTTCTTTGTAAACAGAAAAAGTATGCAAGCGCACTAATAGGCGTTTATAGTTCCACGAGCCAAATAATGGATAGTTAGCGTTGAAAAACAATTTTTAGTCTTGATGTTGCCTGTGGAAATTATGTCCGCAGTGCCGAGTCAGCTTGGCATCTAGAGAATATATGAGACCGTCTTTTAGATGCAAATTATTACATGACATTCTAAGAGATGTAGGAAAATTAGACAAATAATAACATCAAATTTATAACGAAGCTATTTAATTATTTATCCAACGGGTCTAAAAGTAAAATAAATTATTTAAAATAGAATATCCAAGTTAAATGCTTCGTCGCAGGAAGCAGTCAATCTACAAACTGGGGCGCAATATGCATCCAGAGTAAAATTATAATTTTCCAGAAGACGTGTCCTTTTAACATTTTAAACCGAAATGAGAAAGCTTAAAAATGAGCAGTTGTGTACATATCTCCATGCGAGGGCCACTTGCTCTACCTCAAACATGGCATAATAGGAGAGTGCCCAACGGAATTTCGAGCTTATCAAATTATTGAATTATCAAAAAGCACTCAAAATCAACGACGAAATATCAAAACATGATCTGCAATGTTCTAGGAAACTTCCAGTAAATTATACTTTGGAAAAGCATTCATGTATTATGAGATATGCTGATAAACCGATTGTGAATATATTGCAGCGTATAATGCGATACGATGGAGCGATATCGACGCATTATCTACAATTCTCAGGCAAATAAAGAGCACACAAAGTGACCATTGTCACGTGATGCATTTGTAAATGGAATAAATGTGAAATGCGATTGCGACTGCTACAATTAATTTCTCGCTGTCCGATGCGAGTATTGATTAATCATGTTTGTCATTGGATATTAATAATTGCCGAAGATAGCTGTTGGCTCACACGACTTCGTATAAACGTGGCATTCATTTCCATGTCACAGCAAACAATATTATTAAGGTTTCCTTGCCGAACTTGAATGAGGGTGCTTATTGCTCGATGATAGCTGAATATTGAATATACTAAATAATGTTAGTTTATAATTCATTAAATTTTGTGATTTATTAATACATTGGGAAAACTAAAGAAATGATTCTGAAAAACCACGAAAGGAAATAGAAAGCGATCAACTAATAACAGGAGTAAAATATTAATAAAAACTGGTAAAACTACGTTCTAATAACAGATATATAATTCACTAACAGACAGCGCCATATTAATGTTGGTCAACAATGCAACCACGTATTTATTAAATTAATTATTACACGTTATCCAGTAATTTGAAGCAGTAAAAATGTATCATTATATTTTAAGATGATAACAATTTGCAATTTTGGCAGCAAATGTATTAACTACCTTATCCATTTGGTTCAACGCAATATAAATATACCAAGAGGAGTTTTCCTAAATACTTTTTTAAAAATTCTTCACCAGCGTCTTTTCAATGTTTTTTTGTCTCAAATTGAAATTAATAATAATGGTGCAGAATTTGAAAACAGTGGTAAGGGATGTGGCAAATATAATATAATAATATACTGTAACCAAATAATTTAATGCCATATTAATTTATAATTATTTGCCAACTTATCTGTGAGATGAAATGATAGAATACCGGAGTGAAAAATAATTTAAAAGTATGGCGACAGCTAAAAATGTACTAACGCAGATATAATCGGCTAAGGCATGCATTAATTATATCATATACTGTGGATGAAAGTGAAGTCTACATTTAACATTCCTTTGATTATTTGGGAAAAATACTGAATAACTTTTTGTTATGAACATCAGAATAACATTTCAATGTAATTCATCATTATTGCTTTTTCCTTATTCCATTATTTAATTTTCAATATTATAAAATGTATTGGCACTAGGGAGCGGATCTCAAAAAAATTACAAGAACGAAATTATCAATTACTTAAAATGGGGATCTTTGTCTGACGGTAAGGGGATCAGGCTGTCGGGAAAAATGTAATGATTAAGTACAACAAACATATTCTCTCTGATAAATCATCAATAAAAGCATCGGCATTCTGCACCTTCTAAAAGATGAACATGGTGAAATAATATCGAAATGACGCATTAAATGCCACATTTGCTTCAAAGGCCTAGCCTAAAAGTGATTTCCTCTCAGATTCTTGTCTGTGGTTTGCACCTCACAAGCAAACACAAAAGAGGAAGGGCTGCGGGCTGTGCTTAGAGGCAATTCATTCTCTCTTAAAATATGTGGAGACATTAAACCATTTCCTTGCTCATTCTTGTCATTTCAGGGTATCAAACCATATTCAATAGTGTGGGCAAAAGATTGGGTAAGAGGGTATCAAATAAGGCGTGATTTAATACTTCCTTGGGAATGTTAACCGACATTTTTCTGTTTTCTTTGTAACTAAGGATCACAGATATACTGCTACACTAAAAAGTGCTAGATATAACGCTATTTATTACTTACCAAACAGCATTGTGGCATAGTTCTTTCAATTTAGGTTTTCTCAGCACAAATCGAAGTTTCAGACTGTGAGGAAAGGAAGAGTGGAAGATTGGTCAACGGAATTTATAGCTATAACCCTACATTTAGGATATTTTCACAGGCACTACAATTTAATCTCCCATGCCATGTAAATGGTACTAAAATGAGGTGTTCACCTTTTATCATACACATAGGGACCGGGATACCAGTGCCAAATTTACACTAACAGTCAGTGGTAAATACGATTTCTTGCTCGATGATAATAACCGAACAGAAAGAGAATTGCATAAAGAGAACAAAAAGACAAAATTATTAAATTAAAAAACTCATCATTCTAAGCATTGTTCTTTTTACGATAACTGAAATTATAAGAAAAATAAATGTATGAGGTGAGGACAACAAATGAGACTTTTTCAATTAATGTTTGCTACTTGAATACGAATTTCCTACCACCAAACGCTCTGGTTAAAGCTGTTGGAATCGAGCGGTCATATGAAGCGTAAAGAGCAGTGGCTGGGTAACCGGGAAGTTATTTTTCTCTTTCGAACACGCTGGGAGTGTGTGAGTGAGAGAGTGCATGGAGTATGGTTCGAGTTACATTGTGGTGGCTGCTGGGAAGAAATCCAAAGTACTAGCAACACTCCTCTCTCCTTTGCTGTCCAATGCTTCCGCAGTTGCCGCGTTGCGGCATATGTAAACATGCACACACGCTCCACTATTTAGCAACTTAACTCTACATAGTTCCTCCTCTTTGTTCTTTCTTTTTATTTTCCAAAGCTTTGCACCCCAACTACAATAGTTTCCAGAGCCATTTAGAGAAACAAAATCGGATGCAATATCTATTTTCGGGTTATAAATGTTGTAACTGATTCGCAAAAATGGGGGGAAAATTTCGCGATATGGTACCATTGGTTATGATTACACGGTTGATGTTCTCCAATAACCTCATTAAGAACCCATTCATTTCAGTAAATACGTTATATTAGGTTGATAATATGCGTTGGGTAAACATTTGAAGGCTCCGATAAGATTTACTTATTTGTCGAAGGGGTAATTATTTGTTTCCAAGCATTTATGCGCACTTCATTATATCCTTTAACCATTGAGTGCACTGAGGGCTACATTATATACCGCAAATAGAAACTGTACATGTTTAAGAAGGATAAAAACAAACGAAAAATGCACTTAGAAGAGACTAAAAAAGTAATATTTTTAGCCCTTTAAATCGACTGAAATCCAATGCTTTACCACTAATGCTTACGTAAAACTAAGATTTGATACATGCACGCTGTCTTCGGATAAGTCCGCAGGGTAATCAACTCGCAGAGGAAGATATGTCCAAATGGAAAATAGTGGTGAAGGAGGAGAATGCATAAACAATCCCTCAGTGATAAAATGAAAACAATTAGCCACACTAATAAAACTTGTCAAATAAAATGATAGCCAGAAACTGGGCATTGACTCTTTGAGTAACACCTTTTAATTTAATGATATAACTTTATTAATACTATTTGTGTTTTCGTTGATTTTTCTTAAGGAATATTCCATCTTACTTCGTTATGGACGGCTAATGTTCATGCGTCGTCAACCACTTACACTCCCGGCGTGAACCTTCAGTTCAACGCCCTTAAAAAGTTAAGACTGGTGAATCAATCTGCGACCTCTCGAAGCAGTGACAAGGTTTTTGACTCTGTCCTCAGTTTCCGTTGTTCAGCCTATGAAACACCATGTGCAGAAAGTAAACGGTTGTAAAGTAAATCGCTGACACGATTTTCCACGCCTCCTTTTGTTTAGATTAATCTGGAATTGGTCTTTGCTCATGACAGAATATGTAGGTTTAAAACCAATCAGTTTAAATGCAGTCATAAAGCGTCATTTAGTGAGTGCGCAGAGCGCTTGATCACCGTCTGCAGAACCGGCATTGCTGGGCGTAAAACCTGCAATATACTCTCTAAACATGGAACGTCGGGCATGCTATGCGTCAATTCTTAAGTTGATCATAGATATTTTTATCTATTTTAGTTATTCTCTTTGAATAAACTTAAAATATTCATCCGGATAAATGCTTTCAAGATATCAAGTGATATTTTGACCAAGTGCTACTTCTGTAAGCAATTCATGAAGAATTCAAGAATAGTTTCATGTCATTTGCAAATTAATGTTCTCCACTCGCTAACTGCCCCATGATTACCCTTGCGGAGAGAAGAAGGAATTCGTTAATACTGATGCATATCTGAAAATTTTGTCTCCGTTCCATTAGCAGCAATTCAAAATTTCACTAAATGCATTAAAGATAAACTGTGCCAGAGTAGTAACTAATTAAACATGTATAATGAAAGCCTATACGTTCCTGTGACAATAGTTACGGTGAAATATCGTGGCAGAGTAGTTTGGTCGCGAATGTGTCATAACAATTCATAAAATATCTTCAACAGCATCATTGTAGAGCTTCTTTACAAGTTGAATGTACTACGAAACTATTTTTGTGGGATGTTAGTAGGTATTTTCCCATAATTTTGCCTGTGTCGGTGGCGGCGGGGTAAAGTCATCGCCTGCCAATGCAAAGGTCGCGGATTTGAGTCTCGCTCTGGTAGGTTTCACCCACCCAGGACATGTTGTGATTGTTCAAGTTTATTATAAGAGAGGACCTAATGGTCCCAAATACCCTTCATTAAATAAAGACGCTATTATTATGATGACTAAATGTTATTGGGTGTAAATCACCCAATAAGAGAAAAAAATAATTCAACAGCATTTTATTAAGCATTGACCGGTTCGTTCTGGAATTTATTAATACATTTATTTCGCATTGATTACATAATTCATTATTCCTCAAATATTGATTTTTGCCGCAAACACAGAGAGACGAAGCACTCACATAGCGTAAATCATGTGGAGGATTTTCGCCACTGCTCAAAGATTCAAAGGAAATGAAACCGTTACGATACTATTCTGAGAATTGGGACCGTAGACTTTGAGAGGAAACTTCTGAAAGCCATATTTCACAAAGGAAAACCCCACAATAACCTCCATAAATTTTAAGTCAAGTTGGCAATACGGAGAACAAATTCATCGAAACTGCCTTGCAGTCAGTGGCATATATCATTAAGCGGCCCTCTTTCCCGAAATTCAGTGAAAGTAATCTCTTTGTCAGCAAAGAAGCAACTTGCCATGCATTAAAGGTATGAATAAATGATAGGAGAACCACTGACTTAGCACCATACTGCAATAATGCATTAGGAGTTCAGTGAACGAGATGAATTGACAGACACCGAAAAAAAAGAAAGAGGCACTCCGGGAGTGCCGACAGAAGTGAAAACTTGAAATAACGTGAGCATTTTTGAATGTAGGGAATAATTTCTAATGAAGTGTTTTATTAATCAGTAGAAAGTAGTTTCATGTATATAATAAATTAAATATTCATTTATTGCGCTATTGTACATAATTATTTTACATAAAAATTGTACACTTCAGAATAATCAACTTTCATCCATTATTTCAACAACTCTTTCGTCATCACCGCCATCATCATCGGCAATATCTAAAACTGATACAATAGGCTTATGGTAACTAAAGTAAGAAACGAATTATTTTGATTCGATTTTGCTTAAATGTCTTGCAAATACTGCATCAATAGTAGTTTTATATTTCGTTGTGCCAAGATTGCGATCATTAGACATCGTTAAACCAAACTCACTATTTAAAAATTCAATCAATGGTAGATTTTTATCGTCTGCGAAGTTTATGTTTATGTATATATGAATAAGCTACTCAAATTGAACGTATTAAAATAAATTGAGTTATATTGTACTAACTTTCACTATTCGTGTATCGAGTACACTCTCCTGCACGAGTATGGACTATTATATTATCCGGCACAATATTTGTAGCAACCCAAATTGAATGAACTAAACCGTATATTAGATATATATAATGTAATGTGAATAAAATTATAATATAGTTTATTTGACGGTGACGGTGACGCGAGTCCAATGGTTTTTACCCATCCACAAGTACTGTGTATATAGCGAGTATACTGTGTATATACAGAATATACAATTATACATATATTTAGCAGCAGTGACGGTGACGGTGACGCGAGTCCAATGGCTTTTACCCATCCACAAAAGTGTATATACAGAATATACAATTACACATATATTTAGTAGCGGTGATGGTGACGGTGATGCGAGTCCAATGGTTTGTACCCATCCACAAGTAATGTGTATATAGCGAGTATACTGTGTTATATATATATATATATATATATATATATATATATATATAATACAGTATGTTATATCTTTTATACTATACTATAAAAGACATTGGACTCGCATCACCGTCACCGCTACTACATATATGTATAGTTATGTATATTCTGTATATCAGAATATACATAATTATACATATATGTAGTAGCGGTGACGGTGATGCGAGTCCAATGTCTTTTACCCATCTACAAAAGTGCTCAACGCGACATAAGAAGTTTTCACTTCAATAATACGGCTTGGTAATATTCACATAAGGTTACATATATGAGAAATCCTGATATAATTTGAGGATTTCATCAGTGATATCAAATAAAGGTCCTCAAGTGAAGATACCACTTACACAAAGGGCGAGTAATAAATCTAAAGTCCACGTGGCAGATTCCAATGGAGACCAAACCTCCACTTTTGTTCCTCCACTCGTAATATAAACCCCTATCACATGATATATGGGGTCATATCGGCAACCACTGCATTAATTTTCACATCCAACTTCACTCGAAAGGGAAACTCTTGATACACTTTTACTTGATTTTTCTTGAGTACCAAAATATCAATAGAAGAATTAAAAATGTACTTAAAGCTCTAAACAGGTAAACGTTTCGTTAATAAGGCAAGAATAGAATTTTAAAATCACCTATAAATATTTAACAATGTTATTTATATTAAGGACTTCTGTAAATACGTTTTATGCAACATTAAATTAAAAGCAGCTTTCGTCAGCCATAATGTATTTCGATATATAGAAATATCTGCCAAGGTGAACGAGACACGTTTGCGCTGAGGAATAACTTGATTTACTTCTCCATGCACCTCTTTTGCTTAGTTAGAGGCATTGATGCCCAATTTTGATGTAACAAAATTTATTTTAAAAATCTCATGTGAGTAGTGATATGGAAGAAGAATTACTTTCCTAATCTAGAATAAAAAATAAGGAGCTTTGTAGATCACCATATTCAGTTACTTGATTATCCTAATACACTGGTAATGATCTTTTTTCCCGAACACTCACGTTCTCAGAAGACAGAAGCGCTTTCCGGTGAGAAGATATGGACTCCTCAGACAATATGGAGAGATTGAATAGTTTTATTATTCGTGGACAGCACGGGCATTTGGATTTCTGTGGCCAAGGCAAGGAGGGACAAACCCCAAGGACCACGTAAGGATTTCGCGTCTCTCAAGTCACCGAACATTGGCAAGAGTCTTTCACTTAATATTCCTCCAAACACGGCCCCAATCCAAAGATCGCATTGCGATAGACATTCAATGGAATTGAGAATGTAAAGAATAAACGAGAAAACTTGAGATAAGGGAGATAATGAAAAATTAAAATAGGGCACGATGTTTTTATTTTCTTTTTTTTCCATTTTTCGTCTCCTTCCGTCCGCACAAACATCCACCTTATTTTTCCTTACACTTCGCATGCAGTAGAAGGGAGAGCAGAACAGCCGTAGGACCAACAGTTAGACCCTCTACACAAGGGCACATTTATTGAGCCAAAACTGGCGTACAGTCCTGCCCCAGGCCTTGTCGGATGGAAACCAACCGATGGCGAGCTACATTTCACCGCTATGTAGTAACTGTAGTACACACAAAGCCACAGGATGCGATCAAGTTGTAGAATAAGTTAAATGTGGGTATCTATTGAAGTATAATAATAAAGAGCAATAATTAGCGATGATTGTGAACCTATGCATAGAGTAAATTTATTATTATCTCCGTAATTACTCTACTTTTTAACGTGATACATAACTCTTGAATATATGTCTAAGTGAATAATTACAGAAAAAAATAATGTAACATAAGAACAATAAAAATAATGGATTTAAATACTCGTTTGATTGGTTGGATCATTATCCAATAACAATTCGTCATCCATTCACAAATAAGTAATAGCGGAAATGCGCAAAACCTGATGCCAGATCTTTTGTAAAATTGAATGTGTTTTTATACTACAAGATTTATGGATTTGCTGGCAAATACTTAGAATGAAGAGTTCTCGAGTTGCCAACAGGGTAGTGTCGGTGAGAGGTTCCAAGGTTTCAAAGGCGTGGTCTACTATCATCTACACCATAAGGATGAATTGATTTAAACTTTTTGGGATAAAGTTGACTTTGATGGTACATCACCTTCCCGCTCTTTTTTTAGTTGTCTCAGGGCAGGTCTCCATGCACTATTTATCTGTAAATCTTTGTCTCGGTTCATGCAGTACTCCTTGATTTCCACAGCCTGTTTCGGTCAATGTGGTTGTCCGCATTTCGAAGAAGTTTGGTTTGTTTGAGAACGATCCCGTGACTAATTTTAGAGGATGCGTTTTTCCACCGCAGATATTTCGGGGTGGAAGAGCCTGATGCACCGCTTATGCTCTTTCAAGCGTTTTATTTAGTGCGCACCGTTTAACCGATGTAAATTTAGGATGAAAATAAAAAATTCAGCATACCCCCTTGAAGTTTAATTATCCCTTTTGTTCCTTGTTGAATTAAAAAACAAACTAAGCAAACTACTTATACTGTATTTTATCCTCCCTACTCCGAAATAAGCGTGTCGTATTTGGAATGGGGCTGATAACGTTTTGCAAATAACTTAGTTCTGCGGATAATTTAATTTGCAAACAATGTAACGCATTTTAAAAAGGCTTATCTACTAAATTAGGATGTATAACATCTTTGTCTCTATAAGCTGAGGTTCAGGGAAATTAAGAATGGGAAAACATGGGGAAAGAGGAGATGGGGAATGGGAGGACACCGCGGTGAGGGTTAATTGTGTGTAGAGGATGGGGTAAAGGAAAGGGAGGGATGAAGAGGGTGAAGCAGCTAAGGATGGGCATTTGAAAAGTGAATTATAGGGGGAAGGCAAGAGGAAGGAGTGAGTTTTGAAGGGATAGGAGGGAAAATGCTAGGATCCGATGAATTGAGGGTAGAGAAAGGAGGGAAAGGCACTGGTGAATACGTGATGGAGAGCAAGCAGGCTCGATGGATGTGGACGAGATTCGCCCCCGCCGTTCAATGAATGGATTTCTTCTTCCCCGCAGACCCTTGCCCTCCCCCATCCGACACTGACATAACGGTTGTGCATGTAAAAAAGGAATTTGCGGATAACCAATGGAGGTCGAGTTATTTCTTTTTTTCAGCTGATGTATTTCTATTCACCATGACCCAAGAACGTGGGCGGAAAATCGCCAGGGAGATCCTGTGGAATACGGCGATTGAGATACTACGGTGGAGGACGATTCGTGCACAAAATTGTGAGGAACCCCCCACTTGGGGTTGAGATTTAGCTTTCGATAAACCGAACAAGGGCTAACAGCATGGTTTAGTCGTAAACCGTCGGTCGAAGGATAATAAGCTTACCTCATGCTGACGAGTACAATTTTGATCACTTAATATCGCTTAAGTAGTTTATTTGCTAGTATATCAGGAGCAGCATGCCACAAACTAATAAAATAACAAAAATACTATGAAATGTTTAGCCGCTGCTCATATCGCACGTTGCTTTACTTAAGGCCGTTTTACACGGGGCACGTCATTGCGCAGGTTAGAGCTGCATTAATTTCTATTATGACGGGCAATTGAGCGAATGCACGAACGAAATTAGAACAGGGGCTATTTTGCCATCTCGCATCCATGCATTCTCGCATCACTTGGGGTTGAGATTTAGCTTTCGTTAAACCGAACAAGGGTTAACAGCATGGTTTAGTCGTAAACCGTCGGTCGAAGGATAATAAGCTTACCTCATGCTGACGAGTACAATTTTGATCACTTAATATCGCTTAAGTAGTTTATTTGCTAGTATATCAGGAGCAGCATGCCACAAACTAATAAAATAACAAAAATACTATGAAATGTTTAGCCGCTGCTCATATCGCACGTTGCTTTACTTAAGGCCGTTTTACACGGGGCACGTCATTGCGCAGGTTAGAGCTGCATTAATTTCTATTATGACGGGCAATTGCGCGAATGCACGAACGACATTAGAACAGGGGTTATTTTGCCATCTCGCATCCATGCATTCTCGCATGCGTTCTCGCAATTCACCGCTTTACACGACGCAATTTTGACTGCGCCTTCGGACATACGTCAGATTGCGCAATGACGTGCCCCGTGTAAAACGGCCTTTAAAACAGTTGAGTTTTCACTCGGATATAATACCAAAATTTGACGCTTACTTAAACCAGGAAAGATAGTGCCTCATTCTGTGCATATAAGTTACTACACATCTACACATATGCTATTCTGTTACATAATGTATACTTTAACACTTTAAGTTTTATTATTAGATAGAGGTTATTATATGCTATTTAACTCCCTAACGCTTCTTGGAAAACATTTACACCACATATACGTAGTGATGCATAATGCATCATTTGGTTGCACTTATTTTCTAAATTTATAAATGTAACATGTATATAAAGAACAGCAAGCTTTGGAAAATGCCGACATAAGCAAAACCAAAATGCCCATCTTCGTAAATCTATCCGCAAATTTCTTTTTTTGCATTTCTATCAATATATTTTCCATTTCCCAGAAAACAATCAATTACAATAATCAGTCTTTTACATCGAGTTCAACAACATTTAACAAGGAATGAACAAACACAAGGATTTTTTGGGAGGGGAAACAATCAACCAAAGACGGACAACAACCTGCGACCCTGGACTAGCAGGTGGCAAGGACTTATGACCCTGCCATCCCTGGGGCCGATAAATCCACTCTTTCCAACGCAATTTAAAATTATAAAATGTTTCCCATCAAATTAACTGACTTGACATACCGCTGATGACGTCCTGACAGCTTCGGAACATTATATATGTTTATTTTATTTTAATAAACCGTGGTCCCCCTGGCAGGAATTGATTTATTTTCTCCATGCACGAGAAGCAGTTATTGACTCACCCAAAAATGCTGGTGGATAATTTAGATTCATTACCGTGAGGAAGCTTTTCAAATCCATAGAAAGGACTTGGGTTTTAATGCATGAGCATCATCATCAGGTGATTTTAAAGCACGCAAAAATACGGATCTGCTCATGAAAGGTTTAAAGTATGCATAATAGATCCCTGAGTCATCTCGGGACTTAAAACAAATATCTATAGAATTTCATGCGTCGTAATCAAGTTAATTCTAATATTTAGTCTATTGTGGAAAATGAGTGGAGTGATGCGTGCACTGACGTAGAAGTTCCGCTTACAAGAAATAACAGAGGAGTGCTCATGAAAATAGGCTCAATTAAAAACAGATAAAAAAATGAAATTCTATTGTTAATTTAGCTATGTTATTCTATTGTTAATTTAGCTAAATATATCTATGTTGATAATTTCAGAAAGGAAACAAACCAGATGATATATCACAGGCTGACTGAGCTTGTTTTACGGAATAGTATCGAGCAATCATTCAAAGCAATTCCATTACGTTTTTGCAAATTCCCAATGTAAAATACGAGAAATTCAATTACAATGAATGACGGTTTATGCTCGCGATGAAGGGTAGTTTCGTGGAAATGGAAGTTTTATGGGTAATATTATCCCATTGCCAATGATTCCTTTTCATTGACACCTAAACAAAACAATTTTTCAAATAAAAAGCACGTATCAACCTTGCCAGCCAGCATGCACCACACAACAGGTTAACTAAGCATTATCATTAGAAGATATCAAGAAAAGAAAGTGGTGAGATAACAAAATGACGCCCAACGTATCGAGGGTATAACACGTCGTTAAGGGGGAATATCGTGACAGGGTCGAGGCAAAAATAAAAGTGATTAGTACGAATGGAATGCAAGAGGCAAAGGATGCCATGAAATGCGTCTAAGGAGAAAGTGGGGGAAGTAAAAATGCTAGGCTAGAGGGAACTACTCACCCAAAATTTAATATTTTTGCAAGAGTGAGACAGTGAAAACTGAGTGAGTGAGAAGTGAGACAGACTAACCATGAAGAGAGAAGTAAATAGGGGAAGCAAATTGGAAAGAAACGAAAATTTAAGTCGAAATTACAGTGTCGTGTTTTGTATTTGCTGCAGCAGTTTATTGTGCGTGAGAAATAGGATTTCTTGTACGTATCCATTTCACGCTGTGTACCTATTTTTCATCGCATTTGTGAACTCTACATGCGTACCATCTGTACCAATTAATAAGTAAAATCTGTAACAATCTGAGTCATCCATTGTCTCAATGCTTACTTTAAACTTGAATAAATACCAGAATGAGTAGACCTCTTCATGTCTGTGTAAGTTCTCCACCCAGTCTTCTCGGTAGCTTGTGTTACCCTTTCTGTTGGCTTGCAGCAGTCCTTAAAGACACCCAACTTTCACTATTAATTTGATGAGCTAACGAATTAAATACGTGGTTCGTCCCAAATGCTTTCAACGTATTTGAGATAAGATCTAACTATATTAAATTAGCGTTGTTGTTTACCTTTTCGTCCATAGACTATCTATTCTGAATACTAAGAGACTCAAGGGGAATTGGAGCACTGAAAAAGGAGAACGTGTGAGGGTTACTGCGGAGTGAAGGGGAGACGAAGTAACAATCTGTGACGAGCGAGAGGAGTGCAGTGCGGTGCTGAGGTTTGGGCAGAGAGGGGACACATGTGGGAAGAGGGATGGTATTCTCTGGAAATAAGGGTATAATGGAGGGTATGTGGAGGGAATCACATAGGGATGGCGGGGTTGATCAGAGAGAGAGAGAGGGGGTAGTGGAAAGGAGGGACGATGTAACTGGTGCGGGGGAAGGACCGAGGAAGGGATGAGGGAGAATGATGGCTCGGCTGGAATGAAGACGGGAAAAGTAAGAGAAGAATTTGGGACTGAGGTCGCAGGGAGAAAGATGAGGATGAAAATACTTCACTGGGCGAGGGTGTGGGGTTTTCACACGAGGAGGGAAAGAAGATCGTGAAGGTGGATTCGAATAAGGCCGCATCACACACAGGATATTTACCCCTTGTTCTCCCCTGCGTTGTGCCATACGTTCTACTTACAGATTTGAAATGTGTTTCATCACAAGGAAACAAGGCGCCGTGCTTCTGCAAACAGGGACATTCTCATAGTGCACAAGTACTTAGGAAATGTCTGCCTCGATTGTAGGTCTTATGTTATCCCCTGTAGAGAAATGTCAAAACTACTTTGTGATCCATAAAAAATTGGCGTAGTAGACACCAGGCTAATGTTCATAATGTAAATAAAAACGCTTGTATTTTCTTCAAAATATCACTATTCTCATATGACTGACTATACGTTTTGCCGACTTACGGTGGTGCCGACGAGGTGCAAAGTTACTCAAAGAATGTTTTGTTAATTTTTCGGTTGTGTTTTTCCAAGGTAGGTTTTTTTGTTTCAATACAAATTTTAGGAATATGATTTGCTAATTGCTGACTCTAGATTGCGAACGTTTAGCACAGTATAAGCATAGACCGATTTTAAGCCCTTCAACCGACACCTTAAGTTTTCTCTTAACCACACTAAAATACCAAAAGTTATGTGTGCATTTCCCATAATTGGACAAAGGTTAAGGTGTTCGAGCTGATAAGCATCTAAAAATGAGATTCGTGTCTGTATGCTTAAATACAGGCACATGGAAGCCCCACTACATATGTCCAATGCATAAAATGGAAGCTATTTTAAAATATTGTTTGTGACATGAACATGCTGGTTGAATAATTTACTTGTTTATGATTTAAACATGCTGAACGTACACCGTCAAAATCCTGGACTATTTTAATCATATGAAAATAATAGGCACTTTAATTACACCACGCAGAGGTTTCCTTGAGATAAAACGCACAGCAGATACAAGGAGAGCTCGTTAGGTTATCGTAAGGAGAGCCACAAAAAAATTCTTCCGCCATTACGCCAGCTAATGGAAAAATAATTGAGCTAAACAGAGATGGAAAGATGGATGGATGGATATGATGATGGAAAGCTGATCCAAATTTTCTGCCACAGCTTTAATTAATTGGCAATAATAGATAATAGATTTGAGTAATGTTTTATCAGTGTCACGCACGGTTAGTGAGGATATAATGCGGAATGCTTGAGTCATACTCACCAACTCTTTTACAGTTGAGGGGAAGAAACTCTTTTTAAGAAAAAATATGTCATCTATGGGAATTAAGATACGGGTAGGGGAGGGATGGAAAAAAAGAATCTCAAACTCGTAAAGCAGAGGGTTATAGTATATTATCCTAAAATAGAAAGGGTTAAGGACAAACTTATAATTGCGAGAATAAGAGGGTGATTTGTTTTGTGAATTTGGAGAAATAAGTTCACAGGTCGGCAATTGTGATTTAGGTTACTCAACTAATAAGCGGAGACTAATAATTGCGTCATTCATCGTTTTGACAGTGCTTTTTTCTTAATATGTCACTTTTATCCGTCCCGCAATACAGCGTGAGTGAATAATATATCCGTCGTGTTAATAATAAAATCGTGAGATCTGATATTTTAAATCAACTATATCCTGGCAGATGCCTAAGTATGCTAAAAATTAATCCTGCCAATGAAGCCGAATCCTAGCCAATGCATGTGGTTTATAAGTCATTTAGAAAATTTGAAGCACTCAAGAAATAGGGAACAAGGTACAACCGCTAGTACTTACTCCAATCATAAGGTTCATACCTCGGGGCCTTCTATAGAAGATGGAGAAGAGTAGGGATAAAAAAAGACGTGATTAGCATCGCTGTAAGTGAGATGACAGAGACTTTTTATGGTTGCATCCCTTGATTTAGGAGACTTAATTTACATTGGCAAAATGTTATCACGATGGGGAGAGGTAGTGAATTAGGAGGTGGAGAGGAGGCTTTCCCACTCACAGGGAAGGACATCATGTTCTACATATACGCCTCCATTTACTGAGTTAGAGCTCTAGCTATGTTAGTCCCTCGCCACGCTTGATGTTAAGTTATGAGGCGACAAGCCGTGCTACAAACTTCTCTGGTTGTTTTTCGGACAAGCAGTGACCATGACTTGGATTTTCCATAATAAGTAGCTGGGAATTTGTTTATTATCGGGCATAAATAGGAATGGATTCATCGCTCGGTACACATTACCCAAGCTGTTACGACCTCTCTCGTAAAACTCTCGTGTTTCAGTGCTTCAACGAATGATATGACTCGGCGAGTTTCAGCAGAACCCTCTTGCCTAGCGAAAACGTAGGCATCGCAGTTCGTCACCAAATAAATTCTGTATATGGGTCAGAGCAAATGTTATGACATGGAGTTCCTCCGTCACTACAACTACGAGAAAATTTTCAAAGTGTAACTTTTGCAAAAAGTAAAATATTAATTTTATGAGCCTAGTAGTAGTAGGTGTTTAACGAAATCATCTAGCACGGTCATCAGAGATATGATTAAGCTGTATCTTCATTCCAACAGTTTAGCAGTAATTCATTTGTAATAAGCGTGAAATTAACTTAATTTACCACTATCTTGAATTGGACCAATACCTTTAGAGGTATTGGACAAATCTCAGAGTCAAGACACAAATGAAGATGCTGTTTATCTAAATACATCTGAATGAATCCTTTATATGACTCGGCCAATCCTTTATATAGCCAATGGTTTGCATAGGGTAGGTACATGATTTTCCGAAAATCTGTATCCATGAAATACGCCCGCAACAGATATTACAATGTAAGGATATATGAACATTTGCGAGTACATCACATTACTCCACCACTCTTGTTGTCCGGCCGAATAAGTCATACGCATAAAAGGGTCTTGTACAAAATTTTGACAAGGCATATATGAGGTTTTGTCTTCATTTTCCGAATAGAAATATTTGGTCCTCCTACTCCATATGTTACTATCTGGACGTAGCGCTTGAACTCTGAATGAACTTATACTCTAAATTTATTGACTACATACCGGCTGAAAAAGAAAAACGTTACCCTTTTTCATTCATTTCCTGCGAATTGCTCAATGTACCAACTTTGTGACATAATGTGCTTGGAGAAGCAATGAGGGTAATTACCTCACATTCCAAAAGATGCTAAGTCGCAATTTTATCTTGGTAAGCATTTTTAAACAGCTGCTCCTTCTGCCCCTTAATATGTTTGATTCGATGAGAAAAGGCAGGCTTCGATGGCGTATCACCATAAAGACCTTTTCTGCAGAACAGCTTGATTTTTTTTCATTTTCACATTCAATCATATTGAATAGACTGTAGTTCCGAACGTGAAATTAATCATTTCGAAGCACGTGACATTGGGTCTCTACTTTACTCGTAAGTGAAAAATATCTCAAACTTCGGCAATGCTGATTGCATTCGTCAAACTAATATTCTTTTCCTAAGGCAATACAGTGAATACAATGATGGCTCATCTCTCTCTTATAACGTGTCCTGATGGATACTATGCTATTTCAAGAACTACATATTTTACGATGCAAAAAAGAATCTGGACGTGGAAATAAAGCTCGGATTGAATCATATAACTGAATATAATAAAATTAGATAGCAAAACTTAAAATGTGGTGGGAAAGAGGAATGATTAGACATTTTGGGCAGAAATAACGATGAGTTTAAAAGGACTTGAGTATTACTGACGTTATTAGTAATGCAAAGAATATGTAAGAAAAGATACCACGTGGTCGAGTATTTTACGGGAAGGAATGTACATATACCGTCCATAAAAGGAACACCTATCTCACTTTCAGTGATGGATTCTGGACCTTGTAATTTACTATTCTATACTTTGCATTGTGTTGTTGTAGCTAAAAACAATTTTGAACTGAACACTCCATGTATAGGCACTCCAAGTATATATATTGTCGTTTACATTATATTCTGTCATGTTTTAAAGAAATTGGCCTCTTCAGTAGCCTGGTCTAGTAGCACCAGTATGAAAATCAAATGTCACGAGATCGAGTACCAATGCAGTCTCTAACGGCATGTTTCTTTCAGCGTTAATATGGAACGACACAGCTGAAACAATCGGAGCACCTGAAACTACTCCCTAAAACTAAATTATGTCCTTTTCCTCATGATTGCTCTACGCATTGCGCTCAGGAAAAATAGTTCAAAATATATAAGAATTCCTCAATAACTAGCTACGACCTTTATTTTACGGCATCGCCATTTATTCCTTCATTTCTCAATTCCAAAATATTTACATCAAAGAAGAGTTCTTGGAAGTGCATAGTTACTTCTTCCAAACGGAAAAAGGTACCAGATTTTGCATTAGGACTCTATGAATTGAGTAAATGAAAATTAAGACCAAATGAATAATTGAATGTACTCAACAAAATTTTACCGTCAATTATAATATCATTGTCTCCCAAAAAGTTAATGAAGAAGAATAAAGATGAACATGATAAAAACATAAACGAACTATAACCCAAAAAAATTCGTCTAATGAATTTCATCGCCCATGAATCGCCCATAAATTTCATCGACATTAAGTCCATATATCACAGAATAAAGCAGAAGAATTTATTTCAAAAGCTAAATATAAACTGCCAAAATGAAGACGATGCACTTAAAATAAGTTTTAATAAACCACCAAGTAAATCATGGAAACATTTTCTACTAAATGAATCGGTACTTATAGTTTTTGAAAAAATGGAGAATTGTTTTATTGGCGGCCATTGCACAAGAAAGAAATCCCATCAACGCTTGGCCACAGGATGTCAGTTAACTTCATTGAAAGGGATGCAGAAATCACAGATATGCTATTACCTGAATTTCAATTGAGAATTTCACATGCATTCGTAATCACGAAAGATATAAATTTGTAATGGAGGACATTAGTCGGGATAATTACTGAAAAAGAAGCTTTATAATCAGAATGACAGCTAACGAGAGAGAATGGGCCTAGCACGTTAAAATTTTTATCTAAATACACATACCTCTACATAAATTCTCCGAATATTGTTAAAATCATAGCATAAATATTTTGATTTGTTTTCTTAAACATGAATATCGACAAATCCCACCAGACAAATCCGACCTGAAGCAGTAACATTTACCAATAAGATAAGTTAAAGCGTCATAGGAATTGCATGCACTGCTGTGCAACACCTCGTACCAACACGACAGAGTATTTTCTCGGTCCTGATCCTCCAGTGGGAAAAGAAAGAGAGTGAGAGAAATAAAAATCGCGATTAGCATCGCTATGAGAGAGATGACCGAGGCTTTTCAGGACATTTGCATTGGCGAAATGGCATCACGCAGGGAGAACGAGGGTGGTGGGATGATATGGAGGAGAGATTTATTTCAATGGCTTTTCCAATCGCAGGAAAATACACCGGGTATTATAGGTAGGTATATCGAAACTTGGTGGCACTCACCAGCGGAGAATCAGAGATCACCGAGGGTTAATCGAGCGTTGATGAGCGGGCAAAGGTATAGAAAGACTCCCGGGGTGACATCTAGAGGAAGACTCGCCCACTTAATTCTAAATATCTAGTATACCTTACTCTCCCTTACGTCATATTCTTCACAAGCGAGTGCCACCAAGTTTCGCTATACATATTCTCCTTCACATGCTAGGTTTAAACTTTAACGTTCAATCACTCTTCGCATTAAATGGTAGACTTTGCTTAGACACACCAACCTACAAATTCCCCCCGTTGGTTTTCCTCCACGCTCTAAGCTGAACTGGGTTTAATCATGTTCATAGTTTGATATTTGTTTATCATCGGACCTAAATCAGAAAGAATGCATAGCAAGGCAAACACTACCCAAGCTGCTGCGAGCCTTCTCGTAAAACTATAGCGTTTTAATGACTCAACAAACGATATAATTCAGTTCTTATATTTCTGATTACCTGCAAGTTGAAGCCGGTACCTGGCTGCCCAGTAAAATTGTAGGCATCGCCGTTCGATCACTAATAAATTCTGCATATGCGTCAAATATATACATGTATCAAATGTTAATAAATCGAGTATCTCCAGAAATAAGAACAGCAACAAACGACATTTTCAAAGTAAAACACATGCAAAGAGTGAATTCTTATCTAAAATAAGCATAATTGTGAGTATTTCACAACATTGTGTAGCACACATATTAGAGACACTTTGAAAGAGGTGCCTCATATTTGGGAGACTCTAAAGAGATAATTTTTGTCGAATTAGTTCAAGCAAAATATGTTATGCACCTTCAATCAAACTGCTTGTCAGAAATTAGTAATAAACGTAAAATACAAGTCCATTACCAGTCTCATGCATCAATATGCCGTTAGATGCGAAAGAGGTATATAAAAACCTCAGAATCAAGATAATTATGATAGTAATTGATATGATGTAACTTGAATGAGAATATCATATAACAACTTTAAGTATTCTGAAAAGTACATTATTTTCCGATAACATTTTCTGTGAAAATTGAATGAAAGAAAAAGGATTGGTACCTAATGTAAAGGATGCATTAGATACATACATATATGCATACCACGTAGTCGTGGAAATGCAAGATAGGAGTATTATTAAAATGAAAGAACGCATTTGCTTTCTTAATGAAATTGCATTCTATCAGTTAATGGACCAAAATTTATTATAATTATTTTTCTAGCCCTAAAAATGATTTATAAAACATTGAAGAGATATTGGTGTATAAATTATTGCAATAATGCAACCAAACCCCCGAGAAGCTACAACTAAGCCAATGCCTGTTGCGATGGGATTAAGGTGGGATTGATGGGATGGGTCTTATCATTTCTGGATAAATAATATTTCTACAAAAAAACCTATGTAAATACACTCTATTGATAAAGATCATTTCAAATAACCAAATCTATAATGTAATATACCAGAGTCGAACTCTCTTTCCAAAACTACGATACTTGTGATAATCGTTCACCAGACATCATAAAACTGGGTCGAAAAGAAAAATATATTCTCAAATACTAGAATCAAATCAGTGAGTTGATTTAGTAGGTAAACAATTATGTACGTAAAAAAATCTATTTTCAAGTTTGCAGCCATGGTCTTAGAAACATACTCAATCAACATTTGCAGTTTGTTGCCGTGTCTCTGGATGTGTCTTTGAAATAAATACTATAGGTTACAAAAAGGTGTATTGGCATCTGCATTAAATATGCTGTAATAAACCTGAAATATTGGGGCACCTAAAACTACGGACAAAATGAATTATCAAATACTTGTAATATGCTTACATAAATTGTTAACAACATAAAAAGTATTCTAAAACATTAATATCAAACAGTTTTTCACGACAATGAAATACATTCATTTAATATTTCAATTCCAAAATATTTACATTATAAAAGAGAATCCATTCACAAAGTAACCTCGAGTACTAATGTAACCTGGGCGCGTTTTTAGAGTGCATAGTCGTTTCTCTCAAGCAGAGAAAAGATTCTGAATTGTCATCGATAACCTTAAGATTGGCCAGTAGGTTAAGCCCAAGTTGAAAAATGAAAAGTTATCAGTGAAGTAAAATCTTTAATTTTAAAACCCTTGCTTCAAAAAAGTTCCAAAAATGAAGTTACCCTAAAAAAAAAACGTTCGTCTACTAAGCTTTATCACCATCACATGCAAAAAAATAATGTGTGTTTATTTCAATAACTAAATAATAATTGCCAAAACTGATGACTATGAACAAAAAATAACTATCATTATATGAACAAGTAAATTTTCTAGTTAAGATATCAATTTTTCGCATTTTTTTAATAAATGGAAAATTTTCATGTCGCCATAATTTGACCACGTTTGGCCACGGAACAATTTCAATGAATTGCATTGAAATGGATGTAGGAACCGCCAATGTATATTTTAAACTGAAACTGCATTAAAATGAATCCACACGTACAAACAATCCCAATACACTAATTTGCAATGGAAGTACATTAGCCAATTGCTAAAAAATAGCTTTTTTATCAAACGTGAAATATGTTACGAGAAATCAAGGAACGAGCACGTCATATTCTTTATTCAATTGCACATTTTTTGATAAATTCTCCAAACATTGTGATAATCAAAGATATTCAGCTCGAATTTTACCAGAGAGATCATAAGTAGGTACGTTAGTATTAATACCCCGGGGCACAAAATAATATCGCCTGGCCTTCAAGAACATCGAGGTTCTCTTCCACTCATTTTTTCGAGAATTGGCAAGAGTATGATCAGAATGCATTGCCTGATCTCCGACTTATGCTACTTGGGCATAGCAGGAAATTGGATTGCTTTCCTCTAGAAGCCTCGGACATTTTCGGGATCCTATACGTATCTAATCATGCAGATGAAATCGCGTTCGAGGAAAAAAATCGGATAGACCTGTTTCATGTCAAAGGTTTCTTTCCTAGTAAAATTAAACCTAACCGCGACATTTTTAGAACGTCCATTTACATAGCCGCGCGTGTAAGTGAAGTTGATGTGGAAGCCCTTGGTAAGCAATTGAAATTGGGAGGAATGTTGGAGGGCGACGCAGCCATATGGAAGAACAGAGGAATTCTTGCGGGTGATATTATAACCTGCCGTGAATATATTTTTCCATCAGGAGCAGCCATTGAGGAACTTCGACTGTGCGTGGTAAAGGGATGACAGCCAGGGTGCGCACGAATGAGACACGAGAGAGAGAGAAGGAGAGATAGAGAGAGATAGAGAAAGAGACTGGAAGAAATGGAAAACAATATTAGAAGCGAGTGGGGAGGGGAGAAGCTTTGATTACGTCAGCGATAGGTAATACTGTTCTTCCCCGAATAAAAGCCGAACTCATATTATAGCCCACTCTGGCAAATTTACACCAGTTTTTAGGAAAATATTTTGGTACATATTTTAAGGAACAATCGATTTTGCATGCTTTTAATGTGCCAAACATTCAATCGTAAATCAAAGGTTTGCCTTGAGACTCTTTGCCGATATAACCCATCTACCCGGAATGATGTTGCTCAGAAAGTCTTGAAACCATGCCGAGGATTCGTTGATCACTTATCTACCTTTAAATATTTTATTTTGTGCCCTCGTATTATTAACCGAAAGATTTTACAAGTTTATATCCTAGCGGGGGCTCTTCCATTGAACTCGAGAGAAAACAGTGAAATGATTTGTTCCGAAAATTTTTTCAAATTACTTTTTAGTTCCGTGAGGTATCCTTTAGGCATATACAGCTGATATCCTTTGCCGCTCCAACGGATTTTTGGATTGCTTAATAAACGAGGCTGTTGGAATCAGTCTAGAAGAAGAAAACCTGAATAAAAACACCGGGCACATGGTCAGCAAACTTTTTAGACTGGTGATAGAAAATATAACAAATGCGCGAAAACCAATAAATAATCCCAACCGAACGTGAATGAACTGAATTGCAACATAAATATAATATAAATATAAACCTGGCCAAAACTCGGCACTCAAATGTTTTCCTTGAGAAAGATGAGCAATTTACTCATGGAAACTTCGGCTATGGAATGCCTAACCCAGGGTAACACCCGAAAAGACTTCATATCATCCATTGGTTAAGCCAATGGTATTTCCTTATAAAAGTATAAATTGGAATTCTTAGCCAACTTAGTATTTAATAAAAATAACATTGTATTTCAAGTCAACACCTAGTGTAAAGTATTGAGGACATAATAAAGACACAGCGAGGAAAAGTGCCGTCATTTATATATGATTCTTTGATAACATAAGTTTTGAAAACCAAAACTTATGTTGATAAATGATATCACCGGGATATAATTATAAGAAAAAAATGTTATTTTAAATTCGGAAAAGAACGTTAATATAGAGTATGGAGAGAAGAAAGAAATTCAGAGAGGGAAAAAGGGATTCATGAAAGGAGCACGGATTCCATCAGTCGGGCGGGCTTCGAATCAGAAGAAATTCACGGCGATATTCAATCTTACGGATGTCACTTTCCAAACGCGTTCGATGCCACGTCAAAATGTCTTGATGCCTTTTGATCACGAGGTGGGATACCCTCGTCTCCAAACCGTCAGCGAGGGAGTGAGAGAGATAGGAGAGAACCGTGTCACCCCTTGGACTCCACTTCCCCCCTAACACTAACCCCCACACACATTTCCGCAAAACTCCAACTTACTTAACATTTACCATAACAGAATATTCTTCTTGTATTCCACCCTCATCTACACCAACATTGAAACATAAAAGGCAATCGGAGAAAAAACAAAATATTAACAATCCTCCCACGAGTTGCGTATTATAAAATTTGTATGTTGCGCAAGGTTTTGATAACTGCATGATTTAGAAGCTAATGATATCTTATATAAGTATAAATAATAAAAAAATTAGTAAAATAAAGTCATTTCTCACGCGTACCAGTAAATTTATTTGCTTCATTTTATATCTTTGGCAGTCATAATCAATAGGCATTTTCCTTCGAGGTTTTCCCTTACCGTACCAAAATAGAAATTATTTTTGCCTTTAGGTCATCAAAAAGGGCTTTGAGGTCTTGTCCATTTTTTGTTGATGTAGTGCAACAATTTAAGATTTTCATGCTTAAAAACCCAATTTTAGGAGAAAACAAAGCATATACGAAAATCGTATAAAATAATTGAAAACCTTGTTCTTTAATTTATCTGATGATAAGTATTTAAAATCCATATCATGAGTGTAAGCGATTAAAAATCTAACAAAGAGACCACTGCACTAAATCATAACGTTCCTCGCTTTTTTGAGAGGCGAGGAACAATAAGATTGGGTTAAATAAGTCAGAAACCTTTGCGTACGTACGAAAGACAACTCACCAAAAATTACTCGTAATCAAATGAACGGTATTGGAACGCATAGAAGACGAACAATCAAAAAAATATCCATTTTTTATATTATATAACTAAAAGAAACGAAACAACCATCAACATAATAAAAAACTAGGAATGACGAAGCCTCGAATATTAAACAAAATCCATTCAATTCTACGACTGGTTAGTAGTAATACTAACCATCCGTAATATCTTAACCCGAGCACTTCATTTTAGTATTTTCGACAATGTAGCACTCTTCTATTTTCATGCCTGCTCAGTATCGTTCTCCTGACGGTTTACGGTTCACTTCAAGTGGCCCGGGGATGTAACGACATGCCATACCCTAAATTTAAAAAAGTGATCTCATTGATTTTGTATAATATGTTCGTAGCTGGAGATATATTTTTATGATTTCACCACCATCTCATTCACACGCCACTTCTCTCCACTTCAACCAATAATTGCCCTTTGAGTACTTGTTCATTCTTGTTCATTTTTTTTTTGTTTTTTGGTTATTGTGGCAGAAAACCAACAATCATGAAGATTAGTTTTGACGCAGTAGCGTCATCTTCAGGCAAAAGACTTTTTTTATTTGATTTGATTTGCTTGGTTACAAAACTTTGAAAAAAAACTAGTTTTCATGCTGAAGATGACGCCGCTGCGTCTTAACTAGTCGCACCGTAAAATAAATTGGTGGAATAAAACAAAGTTTTCTTTTTCTATGTGAAAATGAACTTCCACAAAGTTGAGCAGGAAACTATTGAAAGAATCGGGAAGAATTTATAATCATGAATAGGTTATCAGGTAAGTATGGAGAGATTTTTTCAGAGAATGGATAAAGCGTGGAAAATTTTCCTTGAAATCAGATAAATATTTCACCTAGATAAGCGAGAGTGTAGAGTTACAGAGATTTACCAGTAGCGTCCGATCCGACATACGGAGTAATGTATTCGTAGCGCTCTACATACGACACCCAAGAAAGGACCGTGTATTCACTGAAATGTCTTACCTAACTTTGAAATTCGGCAATTCAAATTTTAAGATAAAAGAACAACTATAACCACCACATCGACGCTATCACCTCTGATTATTGTCAATACCGGCATGTGTAGCACATGGAAAACCTGACATAGTTGAATGTACAACGATAATTTCGTTATTATACTTCAAAGGAAAATTTGCGTTAAAACCAGTAATTGAAAAATTCATTATTTCTGTATTAAGGATTTTAAATCTAACTATATTACGTTAAAGTCTTAAAAATTGGGTCAAATTAAAACGTATTTCATATGTGGTATAGATAATGAAAAAGTTTGATTCTTCCTAACTTTTCTTCTCCACATTTTTTCCATCAATAATCACCATTTTAAATAGAAAGGTTTATTTTTCCACCTTTATTCCTCCGACAGCTAATTTTGGCAGATAATAATAACCCCCAGGTGAAGATAGTGGGGAGGATGAAGGGAAGTGTACGTGGAAAAATGAACGAATCCCTTTACCTCGAAAATACATCCCTTGAATGAGAAATAACCTTTCGAATTTCTTGCTTCGAATATGCTTTCCATCCACATGTGCAATGTGTGCCATCTCTATGTCGGAATACATTCTCGGTTAAGATTTGGGGCAAAATAACGCTCGCGGTAATTTTAATAATAGTCGACACAACATGTGTATAAGTAATTTTTATGCCGACGATTTTTTTTCTCTTTTTGCCTATCCCGGTCCGTCAGAAGAAAGTAGGTCAAATATTTTTTTGCGAACTCGGTACAGAAACATTTAGATCAGTTTGAATGAAAACTTTCGTGTTTAAAAAAATATCCTCGTTTCCGTATATTTTGGGGATCCCCACTATCTTCTGAGGAAGCCCCGCACGCGTGTGGTTTACGAGTAGCAATTAACCGTGAGATAACGACAGGAGAACGCTCATATCGGAAACCAATGAATTTGGAATAACGCCGCAAGTATATTTTCGACTCCAATCATAGCGCGGTGCCTTCAAGCAGGTAGATCTATAGATAAATGCAATACGCGGTTTTTAATAACGATGTTCATGAAAACGCACGTCTGAAAATTCATCCCATCAAACTTTAATTATCCAAGAGATGAAACCATATCTCTTCTAAATTTATATATAGGCTTAATGCATTTTTCCGTAGTCAATGGTTGTGAATGACAACATTCACGTTGTTATCCTCTAGGAGAATCAGGCAGGTTTGAATAAAAAAGTTGGGTCACCTCTCACGAATATTTCATTGTTGACAGTTTTGAGGCTTCTGCGCACTTACTTTATAAATGTGAAATAAACAGCACGTTGGATATAATAAGAGCTTTCCTTAGCGAGATCATGAGGTACTAACCGATTCCGTTAAAATTGCTTTTCCATTACACCCTTCTACGCTTACGGCAATCGACTTCTACCTTCGACAAGGAGAGGAAATAAAAAAACGTTTCTCTTTACGGGAGAGGTAATACCGATAATTAACTCTGAATTTTCCGTTCAACGCAGCTCACTCAATCAGCGGATACTTCAAATCGATACTTTCATACGAACGGTACTACTTTTTCCGACCCTTGTGGAGAAAAGTGGTTCCATCAAAACCCAACTTAACGTTGAAAGCGTAGGCCAGCAGATAAAAGTCCTGGCTTTCGGGATTACCTGCTGCATGAAACTCTTCCAACCTTCACTTCATCATTGTAGGACTAGAGTACATACGTCTTTGCTGCTTCAACTGGAACACGCATCAGCAGTGGAGGAACTTTTAATCTGGTTTAATCTGTCTGGTGGTAGAGGGGCAGTTATGAATCACACTATATTGAAAGGTCTTCCCATTATAAATCCACATCACATCGAGGTCTTCAATAAGTGAGGGAGTCTGGCGTCACAAAGAGATGGCAAAAACCAGCTTAGCCATATTACAGGTGGATCACGTGCGAGAGCGTTGCTGGAAAATATCTTCGTGCTCATAAACATAAATTCCACGTATCTTGGCTTTTAATAATCAGTACGCTGGGGAATGAAGCATTGCTCAGTAAGTTTTAAGACCTTCATACATAAATATTGCCAACTTGTTTAACTTCAATCTGTAAATGGAAAATTTTAATACCATCTGTCATGTGCGAAAGGTCTGCAAGACTGGTAATTACTGCCCATAAACTTCTGTGGCCGATCTACTGATGGCCGTATTCAGGCGTGAAACGAACTAAATATCCGTTCACCTAGGAGAAAAATTATTTTTTCAACAATGTCCGTATTGAGAACCGTTAACGTTAAAGAGTCCACAAGAGTAAGGCTGTTTATGGACCCTTTAAATCCTGCAATCTTAAACTCGTTACAAGTTTATTTTTATTTAATTTAAGGGCGGCATCGTTACTGAAGGCCAATCGTTTACTGCTTATTTAGCTATTTTTATTCAACAATTAGTGTTATTAGTATTCTTGTTAAACGTTCTTTGAATGCTAAGTTTATTTCGTACATATTGTCTTCCACTCGAACTTAGACGAATAATCGGATTACTCCTCCAAATTCGAGCCAAACCCAACGATGTTTAACTTCGGTGACTGATTAGGAACCGGTGTTTCCATCGTAATAGGACGTATTAAATGTTTGTAAGAGGGATTGAAATGGGAATTCGGAATCGAGAAAGGAATATAGTTTTATGATATAACTCCAAAGCATGAGGTTCAAGAAATGCTAATGGAATAGATATGATGATAATGTTATAAATGATAATACAGGAGAAAGTGGTCTACTAAGAAACAACAGACACTGATAACGTAGGCGTAAGTATTTTCAATTAAATAACAAAACATAAAATTCTAAGATACTGAAAAACTAAAATTTTCACATTCCATAAATATATTTTAGTTTGTTTAGTACAATAATTTTTATAAAGGGCCATTTTGATAATTGACAAATATTGTGGTTGATGTCCAAGTGCAAAAAACAGGCCGTTCCTCGCATTGGAGGAAACAAATTATGGCATTATTCTTACTAAGTAAAATCAATTGAGCATTTAGGCTTAGCACTAGGTGCGTCAGCAATCTTCAGGAATTAACTTTTAGACGATATGATTTTGGGTTGTGTTAAAATCTCATTTTATCGACACCAACATATAAAAGCTTTATTTGCAGCCTTGTAGATATTTTTTCTAGCTTTAAGTTAGCTCCTTAGAAAGAAGAATTTATGCACAAAAGAGGCTGAAATTTACCAAGAAAAATCATTTGAATGGGCTAGGATTTGGACCCAGATCTCGCGATTGCCGGTCAGATGTTTTAGCTAGTTATATAACCAAGCCATCATAATTCTTGGCAAATTTCAGCGCTCGGGGGTTTGTACGAAAAAGTGATTTTAGTTCTAGTTTGCACTGTTGCACAGGAGGAGTAGTCGTATTAATCCACTCATTTTATACTTTGAGTCATCTTGAACGAAGTTGAATTGGCCATCTCAATTGAATAGATTTTGTTTAAACTGTCCAATTTAATGATAGCATAATAACCGAAAACGTATTATCAATCCACCCACAGCTTTGTAAACTTACTTAAGTTTCTGAATTGTTAGGTTGATAGAACACCAGCGAAATATTTACGTAGTAAAATCTTACTCGGAAAGACTTATCGAAGACTTATCTTGCCCGTATAGGTTAGCTCAGGCTTGTGATCTCGTACTTCCCCTAGCTTTTGAAGGATGATTAACAAATTGCATATTCATGCTGCACCTCTTCCCATTAATGAAATTTACGGAACGGTAGGAGTTTAATCTTCGCAATTTTCCAGTCCACTAAAATTTATGTTAAATAATATTGTTATCTTGAAAAATACATTACTTCCTCTCCGCTCACATATAAAAACGTATGCATGCAATTATCAATTATAAACGCATAAGTGTAAATGGAAAATATGCAATGGATAGATACAAGATTTCTACAAAAGGCGTCATTGTGAAATCCATTAAACCCTTTTTCCTCAAATTGGAGTTTTGAGAACTTCAATGTGTTTCAAAAAGGCCGCACAATTACAATGACAATGTGTATCCACAGATGAGTTAACAAAGTATGAAATATGACGTTAAAAGGTAGTCTCGCAAAGTAGAGGCTTTAGCGCTCTTCCTATTTCCGCAACATGGGTGCCTTTTAACGTGATGGTGATAAGGATGCATAGCAAGCACCACAAAAAAGCAATATCAACGAAAACTAAAACGTTTTCATTGTAAATGTTTTCTTATATTTTTATATAAAAGCAATTTACCTTTAATAGTACCCTTACAAGTCGCACGAATTAAAATAGCACAAAAACATGTATAAATATTCGAATCGGTCATATTAAATTTCTATGTTGGGGTCATTTTTCTTTTATCAATAACTGCTAGAGATATCGAGAGGTATTTAACACCAGTCGTAGGCTTTGACTCATTTCATTATAAGAAGATCTATCGGTAACAACTATTTACCAACAAATATTTGACAGCTGCTGCACCTCATCTTCAAACAAGATTTCGTATTCTCTTCTCCGAAACATTATCGACTAAAATACACAGCTGAATGAATAGATGCACGCATTAAGATGACTAAGATCACTCATAGTAAGGATGTATAAAGAATTAAGTCTAAAAACCTGGAACTCTTTCTCTTCAGACGATGGTGATCTGCCGTATTTAACTATACGTTAACGATTGAAATAAGACACCCATTGCAAGAAATAATTAATCATCGAATAAAAAATAAAAAAAAAACGGTTAATTTTTTCAGCTATCCTGCATAAACATCTATGAGAGTTAATAGGTTTGATGGGGATGATAAGAGGAGGTGGGGCGATTTTGCGGCGAACATACTCGCGCAATTTATAGCGAAACTACGCTAAACCATAGAGTAAGTATACTAATATGCTTACTCTATGGCTAAACCAACCTGCGTTAAGCGGGTTATGGCTTGGGAGTTTCTTGCGGCAACCGTTACCCACAGTAATGAATGTTGGATTGCCTAACCGTATCAGAATATGCTACCATTGTTGCCTTACTTTCAGGATAACGTCCATAATGTTATTCACTTTCTCCCTATGGTGGTATAGGTAAATTCCTAAAACGCTGACTATTAAAAGAAAAGGAAGAATAAGAACGAAATTTTACAAAGGAAAAATCATTCGCCTTGACCGGTACTCGAACCCGGATTCCTCGATTCCGCGCCGGGTGCGTTAGCCCGTTAAGCTACCGAGGCGTCCTTCTCTCCTGGTGTTTTATGGCGGGTGTCTCCGTAAAGATAAAACCGTGGCTAGTCCCGGAATCCTCCAAAATTTGTTATATTCTAATCCTTACGCTAAAAATGTTCAAAACATTTCAAGTATAAAATTATATTAATTTACACTCAATCTGCCATAACTCATGGTCGACGGAATCAATGGTAATCCCTGTTTGAGGTTAATTCAAGGATTTGCTTAGTTAATATACGAGGTATACTGAAGTGAGAAGAGCAACGACCTCTGTATTGATAAATATCATGTTATTAAAATATCTCGTCAGTATGAGATGTGAGTAAGATAATAAATTTGAAATATCTCATTCTCCTCAATATTCACAAGCATTATTTCATCTTTTCCCAAAACTCTATTACGGTATAGCATGGGATGTAGGTTTGTGTCTAATAAAATTAACTTATTTCTTACTTAATTCCATAAGAAAGATGGAAAAGCAAAGCTGGGATATGTATCCGAACTTTTATTTTACTTTTTAAGTTAACAAAGGGCGATATATACATTCTCCTGGAAACTTTGCAATAAATTTCATTAAGTAAATGACTGGGTGTTTGTTTACATAAAATACTAATGGGTTGGATTTAAAAATAGCCAAGAGATACAGAAAAGTACTTAATAAGCTTCCTCATGTACTTTAGGGAATTGAAGCTACTGCACTAGACTTTATTCCTTATATTTGTTTGACGGACGCTTTTTCATACATACATAATAAGTTTCTCCTAAATATTCATGGATACATTAAAATTAGACAACAGCGGTAGATAAACTAAAGCCTTTACCATAAGAAAAGTCTTAATACGGAACATTTACTACACGAAACAAAGAGGTGGCTGATTCAAAAATGTGGTAAACTGAGGTTTGAGTAACATCGTTTTTATTATTACATGCTGACTTGATATACTTTTTAAAAACATACAGTAGTTGACATTTTGTACCATGAAAGGCATGTATAAGGTTTAATATTAACTCAGTCTCGTATGCATAAGCCCCTATTCATCTTGTCTTATACGTCAGTTACGATAAGTCATTCAATTAATTAAACTCAATGCCAATATACATTTGAAGCCTCAATCACCCTTATTTCAAATTCCAAAACTATAAAAAGCTAACAAACTGATGATCACGAAAGTATATTTTAAGGATAATGAAATTTTACTTCGTTATTTATTCTAGAATTATTTATTCTACGTACACGCTGTAATTTACTATGGACAAAAAGCCACATATGACATTGGAAATAGATAATCAAATATTTGTTTTCATATACATTCATAATTTGGACAGTCTCGTGATCTAGGAACATTATAACACAAATTAAGAGTTTTAAATACTTTTTAAGATTCAATAATGAATAGACAGGTCACTGGAAAGTCATCGAATGGTTTTTTTATTGTATCAATTTCCTTTTCCGACAAAGGAATAGAAATCTTCTACAATTACCTCACTGATGGATATTGATTCATGCAGTTATTGTTTAAATAATAATTCATTCAAATGAACTTCAAGGGATAAGATGTAACACTATGATCACCTAACTAATTGGACACGCGACTAATTATAGAGACAAGTGGTTGGTGAAATACGGGGACACGAGTGGTTCAGAAGGGAGCGCCGGAATTTTAATTCGCTAAACTTGATGTTTCAATAGTTTAATCGATAGAGAAAGGACGATCGATAGCTCGGGTATATATTTACCGCTTAGCCGTCGGTTATAAAATGTTTCGCAAACCCACTTCACCTCACGATTAAAGACGGAAACCCTGGCGTCACCGGTGCAATATCTCCCAGAAGAAGATATATTATTTTAAACATCACCATGGCATTTGGAAGAGGGTGATTTGTAAGAATAAAATCTTCGAAAAAATGGTAAGTCACACCTTGACGAAGGGTATCAAAAATGAGGACGTTTTTGCTTCATGACAAGGGTAAGGACAAATCCAAGTATTCTCGTAGGGACCGCATGACTGAGCCTGAATTGGTGTAACTTTGAAGCTTTCATAATTTCCGTCATCGTCTGCTTTTCATTTGCTTGTGCATCAAAGAGAGTGAAACCAAATTATTAACAAACCATACGAGGGAACTGAATTGTTTGCCGGGCCGAGCACCTAAAAACACAGTATCTGCGATAATACTTGGAATGGAATAGGTACATGCTTTGAAGAACCAATCATTGCATGCTGAAAGACTGTTCCCAATATGCACTCCGGCTATAACTTACCAGGCCGAAACATTCATTTATGCAATACCTTATGACCAGCAATCAATGCCCTGATGATGATAGATGAGCATTGTGTCGAAACGTTTGCGGCATCCAATTACCTAACCTGGTGTGAGTCCCGAAAACCCCCAAGACATTATTTATCCACCGGGAAAAAAACAGATCTTACTAAATATATATAATGGTCCTCGTAATATAATTTTTCATGACAACCTCATTTTCAGACACCTCTACAACTATAGTCATTCATCGAAAAGATTCCATTGTAAAATATTTGGAAATATAAAAACAATAATCATTACCTCGGGAGATTGAACCCAGGTAAAATTGAGTAAAAATGTTTTCGTGAATTTTCACGAAATTTCTTTTTTTTCCTAAATTTTAAAATAATCGGGATACCACAGGAGTAATCTACTCTAAACGTCCACCATAGTCCTAACCAACTATTTTCAGTACAAATTAAGAATGTTGTTTATTAGAAAAGGTGTTTTTACACAGCTATCTAAAATAGATGCAAAAACCTTCTTTAACTTCTCGGTAAAAACTGCAATAGCCATCGAAGTAATATGAAATAATTAACTTTTTCGCCGGCAAATTATCCTAAAATAGGGCATCAAGGCCAGTATTGATAAAGCTATCAACGTACATGTAACCAAATGGAAAACTCACCCCTGAGGTGATACTATTGTCGTTAATTCGATATTATTACCAAAATCCTTACAACGAGATATCTTTGCAGAGGTCCCGTGATTTAAGATAAATTTTAAATAAAGGCTTTTGGACACATTCCGTGATATTCTTTGAATCATTGATAAAAGAAATTTATCTGTAAAAGTAAATACCTAGATATGAGACCGTTTAATCTATTAGAAATCAAATATTTACGTTCGCTACATAATTCAAGCCATTATCAACATTTGTAAAGTTAAGATGTCATATACTGTACTTCGACGGCACTTCAGATAAAAAAACGAAATCTACAATAATGGCAGCAAATACACCTATTCTTAGCTTTAAGATTCTGCATGAAAAATTCTTAAATAATTGATTGCTACGCCTCTATTGATTCTACTTGACCACTAAGGAAAGAGGATGAGCGTGAATTGGGGGATTTTGGATTTACAGGATAATGGAGAAAATAAGGTGGATGAAGAAGAAGACAGGTGAAGAGCGAAATTGGTGCACTAGAGGAGAAAGAAATCCTTGGGGATAATTGACAACGGGAGGGACTTCGTTGGAAGGACTAAAGACCAGAGGCAACCTACGATTTTAAGATGGGATTTTGAGAGTGGATGATCGGCAAAGAAATATAAGCCTAGGAATTTATCTACGCATGTAGATAATGTCGCTGTAGGCATCCACTAGGAGTAATTGGGAATTATCAAAGTCCCGAAGGTCATAACGAACAAAAGTCCATAGCTGTTTCACGTGAAAGGACCTGGATAAATAAACTTTATAGTCAGTTATAACATTTACGATGCAGATACGTACGAAACAACAGACAGTAGAATTTTGTAAAGACTACATTACAGTTATGTTAAATGGCTGGATATGTAAATCCCAGAATTATCCTGGTAACTTATATAAAAATGAATTTTTACAAAGTACAATCTATGACGAATTGTATACCCAATAGCAGTGTTAAAAGATTATTTCAAGAATTTTCCAATCTAAACAAATTATTTTCATTGTTTGATGGCATTCATTTTGCTCAAATGGAGCTTGTTTGGAATAAAGGGTCATTTAACTCTATTCGATCCCATTTGGGCCATGGACTAATTCAATGGAAAAGCCGGATCTCCATAGAAGCGAAGCATCATATTACTCTGCTTGAATTTCGAAGGATTTCCCAGCCATTCATTCAAGTTCTGTTGCCTCCATCCGCAAATGACATATAGCAGGTGCAAGGTGACCTTAGCCATCAAAGAATGAAAAACTAAATTACAACTCCTTCTCCTTCTGATTCAATATAACCAAAGTAATGAGATTATCAAGGACAAAGAATACGAGGCTGGTCATCTGGGGCAGGTAAGAAATATAATTAATTGGTAAGTACGTTTAAAGAAAATGGACTTAGTACCAAAGAAACTAGAAGTAGAAAACCACTAGAGAAATAACGGTTTAGCATAAGGAGCGAGCTGATGACGGGAAAATTGGGTAATGAAATTAAAAATAGGTCGGTTAATAATTGAAATGAGTTTAGCTTAGTATAAAGCAGAAATGTAGACAGAAAGAAATACAAATATAGGCCTTTTAGTGGTTGAGATGTAGGTGTGAAGGAAAATGGAGAAAAAAATACAAACTAGGAAGTACTTGGTATGGTGAGCAATAAGAGGAGACATATGAAGGTTATACGGAGGAAGCCGAGTACGTAGAAGAAGGAAATAATGAGGGGCGAAGGGTTGCTGAAGGCCGTGTTAGAAGAGAGGATAATGCGGGGAAGAAGAGAATGAGTAGGAAGAGAATACGCTTCATATACGATGTCAAGAGAGGTAAGACATATTCTGAGTTGAAGAAAGAACTTGTTTGATAGAGGCATGTGCCCCTAAATATCTATGGGATTTCTCTCTGCTGTTTAAACCAACATTTACCGTTTACACACCTAAATAATAATTAATAATTGGAATATTTCAACGTTTATAACGTTGAAAACAGACTAAAATCGAACTTAATAATTGAATTCAGAAGCTCCAATCAAAAGCATCACATTCAGCATGTGCCTCAAATTACTTGTCTTTCCAGTAAGGATAAATTTAACGGTCATATACATGGACCAAAAGAATAAGTTGTCCTAGATAAAATAATTTCCTATTAAATTAGAGAAAACTTAGATATTTATACATCACGAGCACACAAAGATTCCAAAATTAGGATCTGAAGAGCAAAACATTCGTTCAGGATCGGGAAAGCAAGGATTTCCCTGAAATTAAAAATCTAGCTAGTTTAATGATTCTCTTCCTGATGAAACACAGGGTTATTAAGATAATATATTGAATAAAACTACTTATTAACAAAATTATACGAGGTAGCGAAGCTGTCAAATATTATTTTACTCTAATAAATTCTAACTATCTAAAAATTATCAGTTGGCTAGAATATGCTGTCCTTAACCTACCCATAACGTCCATGAAAATACGCTATAAAATGGAGGTTGCCAGCGGAAAAAGATTGAGTACACCCAAGTTTCCTCTGCTGCCGGAGGTGGTGTAGGCAGCATATCACCACAGAAAAGAGTGGTCTTGGACAATAAATGAGGGAAATTTGTGAGATCCAATTAGAAATGAAAGTATGGCGATGATGAAGAAGAATAGATTTGGTGCACGAACTTAATGCGTTGGATGGAAAGGGAATCAGTATTTCTCGATAAGATAGACACAACATATGTACACATTTAGGTTCTTCCAACGCAATAAGTTCACCGGCTTCTAATAAATTGGACGTTTTTTTTGTGAGAAACGAAAAGATTAGGTGCGTATAATACAAATCTCCCCGTTCCGAGGGCTTGGGATTGAGTACCAGAATATGTATTTGCAGTGAAATATCCATTCCCACCTGAGCGATATTTAGAAGGTACTTGAAGTGTATTATTCTGTCCATTGGATGTTACAATAAAAATGTGTTTCCCTTGGCACTATTCGTCAACAGTCAACTCATACCGACGCCAGAACCCTCTATAACATTACTCCATTCCCTATAACAAATAACATCTTCAGCTTACCCCCCGTATCTAAATGGCGGAAATGAACTCAGTTGTCGATTGTCTTAGCGAAAAGCCAAGATAGAAGTAAACTTAAGTTAGAATGATGACGGTCGTAGGGAGAGAGGCAGGGAATTCAAGGAAATATTTTTGCCGAGTACGATCATTTGTGAACGCAGTGTATGCGGCAAGTGCCTAGGAGGACGATAAAAGAATTATTTGAAGTTTTTCACTCTGATGACTACTCTTTAACTCATCCGCGGGTGGAGTATAGTCAACTTTGGGAACGAGCATTGTTTACCAACATATTTATTTTACTTTTCAGTTGGACTGAAATGCTTTTGCGATGGAGTCAGCATCCAAATGGAGCCCTTGATGGCTCTCCTCATTCAACATCAAATTTGTAGCGTATAAATAAAAATAAACACATCATTTGGAAATGTGTGAATCGAAGTGCAGCTGCTGTTATATGTGAAACTAAATATAACGGCTTACATTCCAGGTATCATTATTTGAATTTTTAATATAATTTTAGAATTTTGTTACCATCACGCCTAGCATTTGTAAACGGCCTTAAAAAGACATATTCAAGCATGTTCATTCCGTTCATCAACCATCATCGTTGAGGATCACTCTCTTGGACATGATATGCATACGATGGAACACATTTTCCAAATTATTAGGAAAAAGTACCCGGTAAATTAGAGTATGGTGTTATGTCATTAGCAGTACCAAAATGAATGTTTTTTGACTATTTTTAATTTATAGAGAGCCTAGAGAATTCAAATGACGGATCTTATAGTCATATAATCCACCGGCATTCTCTCCTCAACATTTTAGCCAAACATTGTTTTAAATCAAATGGACTTTACTAGTTTTATTCATGATATTTTGTTGCATATCAATTTTTTCTATGACTTTATCCACAAATGAAAGTAAAGTTGATCAAAAAAGAATAAATTTCATCCTCCCAGTACATGCCCATCCTCCCAGCATTTGCATTAAATACAATAGCGTGCTGCAGCGGTATAAAATATCCCCATCGAGCTGGTGGAGGTGCTGTAAAATACCCGTTTTATTGTATTAACCCTTAATTGGTCGCGTCGGGTCACATTGACCCGACTGGATTTGCTTCGATGATTTTTTTATTTGAACGATGTCGAAACAAGTTGTTATTCTCTCTAGTCTCCTATTTCGTGTCACTCTACCGTTAAGTAGTGTTTGATTTGCAAAATGTTACTTTGTTTCACGGAAACTGATGTTTTGACCCAACGCGACCGTAGGCGTAACAAAATTATCCCGCTTCTGACCCGACGCGACCGTAAGTGTAACAATGTATTCTTGCTTCCTATCCGCCGTGACTACGATTAAATTGTATTCGTTCTCGCTTTTGGCTTGCCGGGGTCGCCGATGCTTGACATAATTTTGCTTCAGACTCTGCGGAAACACGTACCAGATCAACATTCAGCAGAGCCTTTCAGGCTAATACACCAAAATTTATATAACGAAGAGTGAAATCCAGAGAAAAGAGCATAAAAGAGCAGATAAAGTAATACATGCATGAAAACATTTCATGTATTATTTGTTATTGCTGAGTTTTTATTTATGATGACTATTTTCATCTATGGTTAGTTCTAAGTAATCTTCTGATAGCTTAGTGAAAATACCATTGATAATTAGGATTTTGAACAGTTTGTTGCATATTCAGATACTTCATGTTATATTGTGTTCATTTTCCCTTTAGTACTTCTGCAATGGCCAAGCATCCCTTTGTTACAGAAAAGGAGCTTCTAGAAGAGCTTGAGCGTGAAGAGGATGATGAATTGGGTGACGAGGATGATAGTCTCTCAGAAGAAGATGATGATGAGGATTTGGAAGAGGAAAGTGATCACGACTCCGATTCGGAAATTTCCACGTCCAGTGAAGAAGACGATCATCGAGCTGGTGAGAATGACTCTTTTTTCACCAGTAAAAATAATACCAAGTGGAGTACTCGACAATTTATTAGGCGGGGACGTATTAGAAAAGAAAACATTATAACTCATCTCCCTGGAATACGCCCCTGTGAAAAAAGTGTACAAAATGAATTATCGGCATTCCGTCTCTTTTTTTGCGGAGAAGTATTAGAGGTAATAGTGAAAAACACAAATCTCTACATTTATTCAGTTACTGTAAAGTATGCCAGAGTTCTTGATGCTAAAAAAACGAGTGAAGATGAAGTTCTGGCTCTTATAGGCCTCCTTTTTCTCTGGGGTGTCTATATAGCTTCCCATGTTGATTATAGGGAACTTTGGAGCAAAGATGGCCCTCAAATTTTTTCCCTTACAATGAGTCATCGGAGGTTCCTATTTTTGCTACGGTGCCTTCGTTTTGACGAACTCAACACTCGACTGGAAAGGAAGAAAAGTGAAAAGTTAGCCGCAATTAGGGAGTTCATCACAATAATTGGCAACAAATTTGAACAGGCCTATACTCCCTCAGAGTACGTCACAGTCGATGAGCAACTAATACCATTTCGTGATCGAAGTCCCTTTAGACAGTACCTACCCAATAAACCAAAGAAATATGGGATCTACGTCTTTGCTATGGTGGACGCTAGGACCTTTTACCTGAAGAATTTTGAAATTTATGTGGGTAAACAGGCGGATGGCCCCTTCAAAGTATCCAATTCTCCACATGATATAGTCATACGTTTAGTTCAAAATATTGAAGGTAGTGGAAGAAATGTTACCACTGAAAACTGGTATACCAGCATTCCTTTAGCTATATACCTTCTACAAAAAAGATTGACGCTAGTAGGAACTATACGTAAGAATAAAGCAGATATTCCTCCTGAATTTCTTCCAAACAGAAATAGGACCGTGCACACATCCCTTTTCGGCTTTACTCCCGACGTTTCCATAGTGTCATATGTTCCTGCAGAATCAAGGGCTGTGGTACTTATTTCTACATTTCACCAGGACTCAAGTATTGATGCTTCAAGTGGTGACAAAATGCTTCCAGATATAATATCTTTCTATAATTCCACCAAAGGAGGTGTCGACTAAAATGATCAGCTTTGCTCTAATTACAGTGTTGGTCGAAGAACGAAAAGGTGGCCACTTGCAATTTTTTATCATATTATAAATGTGACGAGAATAAATTCCTATATATTGCATAAACACACCAAAAGCGAGGAAACCAAAAATGCTAACATTTCACGCCGACAGTTTCTGAAAATTTTAGGGAATGAACTCACAAAAAATTTATTAGTAATTCATTCCGTAAATAAGAACATCAATAGAGATTTGAGGGTAAAAATGAAAATGTTTTTGGGAGAAGAAGTAATAAACTTGCCGCACTTCGATGATGATGAGCAGATACCATTGCATGGAGGAGCACGTAAGAGAAGAAGATGTTGTACTTGCCCAAGTACCAAAGACAATAAATACAGCCATATTTGTGTCACTTGTAATAACTGCATCTGTAAAAATTATTCTATAAGTTTGTGTTATGCTTGTCAAGAGAAACATATTTCTGCCTAAAAGAGCATGAATTTTATAAATATTATCTCTTTTTCGTATGTGAAGTTTTCTGAGGGACAAGTTTCTATATCAAAGGTTGCCTATAGTTAGAGTCTGCAGTAATTGTCATTTATCTCCATACGAGTGTGTTTTATATGTATACATCTAATTTATAAAGGGTTTATTTCTTCAAACTCTGTAAACTTCACGAATGTTTAACATTTAAAAAATGTATGATGACAGTGTTTACTGCATAAAATGTTAATACAATTTTCTCTGCATCAGACATAAGTATGTGTTGTTTTTAGTATCTAACTGAATTTTGCAATAAAAAATGAAAAAACCTTATTTAGTTTATTGAAGTAGAAACTACCCAAATTAACCAACAAAAGTTTCGTAAATTGCAACAAAACCAATTCGGGTCATAATGACCCGACGCGACCGACGTTAGTTTAGGGGTGCGACCAATTAAGGGTTAAGAACAAGTAAGAATTTCAGTAAGAAGTAACTACGATAATTCTCCCGTGCTCCACTCACCAGTTACTATGCGCAATATTTTTGGTCAATGTAATATTTTCATTTTATAATGGAGAATTAAAGTAATCTCTAATAGGCTGACTGACAATCCATGCAAACTTACGTGGGTTCCTGAGGCAGAGAGGACGAGATGACGAACGCCTGAACTGTGGTGTAACTCGAGCGGTGAAACAGCTGAAATAAAAAAATGAATGGGTAAAAATCATACTCACAGTAAAAAATCTATAAAAAATACATTATTAATCCAACTCTAAGACCTGCGCCTTCAGGGTTTACATTGGTACCTGTTGTTCATCCATTTATTCCACGTGGAACACGCCGAACCATCTGATTGGTTGGCATTTTAAGTGTTTCACGATATCCTTATGTTTTAGAATTTCATCTATGCTCTAGTTACCCTTATTCACCACGTAACATTTTATTTAACTGGGTCATATCTATGTATCAACGTAATGTTTTTCAGGTAAAGGCGGTTTATAGCACTAAGTATCTTCCATTCTACGTACTTCATATCGGTACTCAGGTTGTTATCATAAGAATGATTTTCAAGCAGGTACGTGACTCAACGATTATAATATCGGGAATAAAGGTATTTTTCGAAGGATGCAGAGCAATATTTTCCTCCGTGAAAGAAAATATTGGCCCTATTAAAACGAGTATGTTAACTCAATGGTTAGTGCTGACTTGTACCTGATTTTTTATTGTTTTACAACATTTATTCCTAATCTATCCCATCCAGTTTTTCTTACAGTCCTATGCTGCTACATTCTCGTTGTATATTTTATGAGATTCAAAATATATAGACAACAGGTATTGTACTAGTCCCCCCCTATCAATTTCCTTATCACAGGGGTTCTAATAATTATTCTTTCACGCGGTCCTAAACACGCGACGTTATATACTTGTATCAGCCCGACACACAAAAGGTACCCTTCACTTTATCACTTCTTACCTTGAGAGAGAGATCCTTTTGGTAGTCCTTGGCGGCAAAGGTTAATGGATTAATTCATGCACTAAAATGATACACTTGAACAGTACATATATTTATAATAACCCTTTTATTCTTCACTTATGAAACAAATTCACTTTAGTTACTCAATTAATCAATATATGTTCCCTTCTCAAATATATTCGTATTAATTTATAACGTTTGTTCTACTTCACCGGATATTGTACAAAGTGAATTCCGCCGATACTCTATGCCCCAGTATATGTTTATCGGATTCCTGGATCCTTCCTTAACACAGGACACTGGCGTTGGTAATTGCTGTCCAAAGCTGCTTACTCCCGGCGAATTATCACTGCAAAAACTCCCGTTTGACTTTCACTCGATAAGCGTCCCTTGTGACTCCCTTGTTAAGAAGAAGCCTCGTTCCTTGTTTGACAATCCCTTTTATACTATCTCACCTCCCCTCCTGTATGTTCTAGAACATTCCAGGTTTTCTCCCCTTCTCTCGTATCTGATAGGCTATTCCCCTTTCATTATTATAAGTTTGTTTACCCCTTCCATCCTTTCTTTGCCTTGCAGCTGTCATAACACCTGGTGTTGTTTTAGTTTGTTTACGTAAACAGAAAATTGTATTGTTTAAAGTTGTTTTCATAACATAGACGGCATTGTTTTAGTTTGTTTACGTAAACAGAAAATGGTATTGTTTAAAGTTGTTTTCATAACATAGACGGCATTGTTTTAGTTTGTTTACGTAAACAGAAAATGGTATTGTTTAAAGTTGTTTTCATAACATAGACGATATTGTTGCCTCGCGGTAGTACGTGTTCCCAAAATATACATAATGGCGTCCTTAATCGTATACTTATGCCAACACGGCCAAAATGGCGTGTTACAGTATATTACAGGCAAAAATAGCTCAAAAATGTTTAAATTCCAACCACGGCATTCAGTTAGGGAGACAATTAAATTGTGACAAAAAGCATATCTGACATTAAAAATCTTGTAATTAAAATGATTTACCATGTATGCGAAGACCTACAAGTACATGATATACTATCACTAACTTTGAGGGAATTCATTCAGCAATTGGAATATCGTCGCCAACAGCTTAAACCCATTAAAATTTCTTTTGATAAGGAGAAAATAGAAGCTAGCACAGAAAATAGTTTTCACCCAACATCTTCAATATTCTAATAATCTACTAATATTTAGGGTAATTTCGTATTGCTATCTAATTTTACCATACCGAAATTGTTTCTGAAATGAATTCTATGAGTGATGCATATCGAGTTGAACAGAAGAGTGAACACGACTAGAGGAGGAGAAAACTACATATGAGACGAGAGAAAGAGACGGTCCAGACTATTAGGTCCACTGAAACACAGCGCATTTGTCAGAAACAAGATAGTAGGAAGTACAAGATGTAAAGGAAAATTGTGCGAGGAACACAGAGGGGCAAATGCACCGGCTGAATAAAATGGGATATGAATCAATAGAGGTACATGGGCGTAAAGGAGTTAGCCGGAGACAATTTAGACAGAGGGCTGCAGTCAACCTATCGTATTAACCTACAGAGAGATGGGCAATTTGAATCAGACCGTGCATTCACTCATCCCGATCATCAAGATGAGTGAATGTACGGCCTTATTGCAGACACACCACACGCTTGGCATAAACTCGATTGCTTTATAGGTGAAGCTCGGGCCCTTGTAATGTGAACCGTATTCGCGCCGCATAATGGAAGGCAAACGAAGTATCGAGAAGGATAATGACAAGAGACGAGCACGAAAGGTCGCTTTCACGGGTCATGCGTTTTCCTCATCAAAAATACGTTGAGCAACACGACGCCTTTGGAGCGCCTGAAGCCTGAAGGTGCCGCTTGAATCACTTTATCGACCTCAGTATTTGTGATCTGATTTTTATTCCCGCACCCCTTCGAAGTAAACAAAAAGCTATCATGAGTAAGGACAGCCAAAATCTAGCAACATATATTGATAAAACGGAATATCAGGGATGAGAAAAGGTTTTAAAAGATGAGTATTATCTGTAAATAAGCTCTTTACATGAACTCTACATTTTCACTACGGAGATTCCAACTACTCATCACCATCTGCAATCATCATTACGAAAATTGGTTTGCTGCACCTCTAAGCTCCACTTTCCTACCACTTAATTCTTAAATAATTTATCAATTTGACGTTTTCATAATTTATCTGATGTATTCTCTTCATATTCTTCCTGTGTAGTTCTTTCTACTATTTTTCCTTTCATAATTGTTTTCTTTAAGCTATTGTATCACAAAATCTGTCCTGTAAATTTGTCTCTGCTTCTTCTCAGAGTTTGTCTTAAACTTAATTTTTTTCTGCTTTCCACCTGGTGAGGCACAGTTATCTAGGAAAATGAGGATAATCCTCTTTAAAGGCTTTTGGTGTCGTTTGATATATCAAGGACAACCTCCACACCGTCTAAAACATGAATGTTAGGCAAAATAAATATAAATTAAAATACGTTAAAAAGATTTTTCACGCCGTGAAAATGATTAAATTCAAAACACAAACTCATGTATCTTTGTAGCGCTATTTTATAGTTTTCAAAAGCAAATTCCTATAGCATTATAATCATTAAATACGAACAGTGACATTTCAGGTTGCGTATTACCATATATTTTAAAACTCTCCTCAAGAATGCCAGCTGTCTGTTGTAATCTCTGTGGGAGTATTGATAAAGATGTGTGGGAATCCATGACAGAGTTAAATGTTATGAAATAAGCGTAGCCCTATTCACATAGTTCAAAAGCATGATTTGAGTAGATCGTCGTCGACGTATCTTTATTTAGACATGTCTGGCTCAGAGACCACACTAGTGAACTATTCCACAATTTTGTGTCTGCTTACGGCTGTGGAGTCATGGTGTAGCCCAGCCATGAAGAAAAAGGAAATTTCATTAGTTCTAACCTTGAAGGCTTATTAACTTCATGGAAAATACCAATCACATGGTGAGTAGACTCAAACTAGCGTGAAAACGTTGTCTCAAAAAATGCAACCTACGCGGTGGACACCCGGAAATGGAGAAGCATTAATCAAAATTGTTTTTTTTTAACTTTTCTGTCCTCTGGTGCTCCTATATTTGGACCCTTCTTCTGTACTCATGCAATATTTTCTGTTGTACAACAGACATTGATCGTAACGTAGTCTTTTAGCTCGTTTTTCACATAATAACTTTGTCTATGTCTGTTATGCGTTTGCCTCTCTTGGTTTGCTTCTTTTCCCATGGTCCTTCTTAGGACTCAGTCTCCCGTGTAGCCGTGTCTCATAAGAATGTAACTACATGTTTTTTCTCAGCCGTTAAAGACATATTGTTTGATATTCTACAGACACTGTGAACTAGAGTTGCCACTAGAAAAATCTTATGCATCGGGTTGTGGTACAAAAAGGCGTTGAGGTAGCTGTCTATGTGAGTAGGATTGGCGTAGTAGTATTGGGTGTGTTAGTAGGATTGAAGGTTGGTCGGGCGTACCCAAGGTTTTAATGGCTCTTGTTTCTCAAGATAGTTTTACAGACCTTTTTCTATCTCCGTGGTGAACTGAATAGCGTGGATTATAGAATATTGGTGCTGCATATTCGTCAAGCGCCCAGATGAACTTATCACCTACGTATTAAAACCACGAAGTTGGCTTCTTTTAGAGTGTATAAAGCGCCTTCTTAATATATACCTGTATTTCTTCATCCACAGTTTAGCCACCACAAACGTTGTGATGTACCTGTTGCTGCTCTTTCCTACGTCATCTCTTATTTCCAGGAAGATTCCTGGTGACTGCGAAACGGTTGTCAGCCTTGTCATTAGACGCGGGAGATATCCCACAAGAATTACCTTTGGAATCAACAGCCCAGCGAAAAACGACGCACTACATGACAATACCACCAGCTGAGCGCGTCAGCACACATCCTGGGATTCTCCGAATTTGTTTTTGAGACAACATGCCCGTGGAAAATGGAGACAATATGCTAACTATAGAGGAAAAACTGCATGCATGAGCATAAAATTTGCAAAGATTTCGAAGCAAAACAAAAAAAGGGAAGAATGTTTAAGACTCATGCAAATCGGGAAAAAAGGAGAGAGGAACGGGCACCATCGTAAAAATTGGCGAACGAGTGAATATAAATGTATCTACTTAAATAGATACTTATGGTCTGGGTGATTAAGTGGAGCGACATTACGTCAAATCGGGCATATGGAAGGAGAACAATCTCGAACGTTTTTTCCGCATGGAAAAAAATTACGATTTGGTGGTAAAAATTGGGGAACGGAGTAAAAGGTGGTCTGTGACAGAGAGGAGGAAAACTATATGAGACTGACAAGTGATAAGAAAACACATTCACACGGAAGGCAAGGAAAACATAATCATATGCCTATTTACTGCAATTTATTTGCCTATTTACTGGAGAAAAAGGCAATGGCCGTCCACCAATATCGAAAGTGCGAAGAGAAAGAGGTGAGAATGAAGGGTAAGGGAAGGTGAAGATGGGAGAAATGTAATAAGGAGTGAGGTGAGAGAATATAGAAAGGGGATTGGTGGAGAGGTGAGAGGGGGTTGGGGCGAGGATGTAAGATTGGGTGCAAATAGGAAATGCTGAGGATTGAATGTGTGTGAGTGACGTGTGGGAGCATTGGAAGAAAATTCATGAGCAAATAGGAAAAGAGGGAGTGGTGCTGGTGAGTAATGCGACGGTCGGAAAGAAAAGGAGACGAAAGAATGAAGGGAAACGAGAGCGATAGAAAAGGGTAACGAGGGATAGGAAGATGCTCGGGGGAAAAAAGGATAGTTTGATGAAAACAACTTCAAAAACACGGGTCAAATTGAACTGTTTAAAGGCCAAGGGACGATCATTTATATAAAATATCACCCAATCCCCTTCTCTCAAAAGTGCAGATTGATGCTTTTACGAAGTCATTTTCCCATTGCAGAGAAAAGAGATCCATCCTGTCATCCTTATCCAAGGTCACTCGCATGGTTCAATCATTATTCTTTTCGTTATTTTTCAGTCCTCATCGAAGGCGTAAGTTCCAAAAATGTAAACCTGAACATTGATTCCGACCAAAAGGGGAACTACATAAGAAATCTTTCGTTTCGTCGCAATCAATAAGCTTTTCAATCACGAAAACGTTCTTAGACTCCCGCATTAATAAAATATATACCATAGTGCGACTTAATATTCACACTAACTCCCCCAGCTGCCAAATAGAACGTGATATTTCAACTATTCCCAAAGCCCCAATACCATACATCAATCAATATTGACGGCACTTCACCCCTTGGGACAAAAAAACACAGCACCGAATATCACAAGATGCTGCCAAGTTTCGGATAAGTTGTGTAAAAATATATCCCCAGGGGTCCGCATTAGTTTGCTCTAAAATGTATTCATGTCGGACAACAGGATGTACTGCTGAACCACCATGCTCTGTACTTGGCAAGATACCATAACGTGTTCCCTGATATTGATGTAATCTATGGAAGGCCTTTGATGGAATTCAAACTAGGGTCCTAGGAGCGGAATGGGCCTTGAACGTCAATATAGCCCATAAAGTGAGAGATAAAAGTAATCTAGTGTTCATGTCTTGTGGGAGAAAGTTTGTCACCGTGATTACTAAAGGTATTAATAATTAAATCGCCAAATAAACATTGAGTTTACTTAAAAAATGGCCTGACTAAAACCTATATGACACGGTATTGATTTTAAAATAATAAAGGTTCAATATCAATTGAAAAATATCATAATATACTGAAAATATTTATAAAAAAGTTATTAAATCAACACTTCTCAAGAAAGAGGCCACAGGCTAATTGGAAACGAAGCTCCATTATTATGAGCCCCTTTGCACACGCAAGCTTGCGAAGTTAATTGCTGAAGATCACTACTCTAATCTCACAGGGTTGGGTTAAGTTTCATAGTCGCCATCATGGTTGATCTTTTTCATGACGTTTTTCCAACTATAGGATGAAATACCTAAATCCTTCGATACAATTATCTACTGGAAAACGAAAACTATTCTGAGTGACATACAAAAATGAAATTGATGGGAGGATAGCTACATCAAGTTATGATATATTTTACCTAGAAATTCACCGGCCATATTTTTCATGCCGTTTCACATAACGGTTGTAACTTTTCCAGTGAAGTGTGTAGCACCAATACCTAAACTGATGAAACTAAGAGTTTGTTTGATCATATTTACCTCCCTAAAAGGCTTTGAATGTAAGCGGAATTAATTTTTTAAGCACAAAGAAAAGCAAATGAAGCTGTAAAAGCAGGAGCTCCTTTACCCTCCAAGGTCCAAATGTAAACATTTGATTGCCCACGCCGCTGTACTCTCTCCGTTTTAGAACTTGCTCAGGGAACAAAAGAAGTGCGCGATGACAGGGAACAGGTTAATGAGTATCCTATTTTGGCGTCACACCCCTCCTACCCACCTTATAATCAATGAACGGATGAATATTTGGTGATACGTCGTAAGGCAATACAAAGTCAAACGGGATAATTCTCGCAAAAAATATTATTACAAACCTCTGAGAAGTACCATTTATTCTTATACAAGATTTGAATAAATACATACCGGAATTGTAAATTTTTTAATTAACCTGATTTTTTTATTCCACGTCATCCTCAAATTACGTGTTAAATATTCATACTGTCAATAGTGACACTTAAAAAAACGAAGGTCAGAGATTTCGTAACTACTAAAGTTGTTAAAGAAATTAGGAGAAAAATGATTGGCTTCAGTTGAGTTTACCAGTCAGTAATCAAAGCAATGTTAACGTATTCAGAATTATAGATTTCAGAAAACTGTAGTATTTAATTTAAAACACGAAAACCACAATAAAGTTTAAATATTTAACTTTCTTTTATGAAAACATCGAAGGGAAAACTTGCACGATTTCGAATGAATATCGCCCATTTTAAAACTGCAAATACTTTTATTTGAAACTCCAGGCGCATGAGTCCACATGCTACGTCTATGCACTACATAAGTAATGATAAATGGTAATAAAGGAGGAATTATTATTTTTAATCCTAATTACCCTACAAAATTATTATCACTTTTCCAAAGCACAGATTCTGTGCGGTTGAAATCTAAAGAGAGGTTTAATTTTTCTCTTCATTGACAGTAAAAAATAAATATTTGCCAGCCTATCACAAGAAAATATTACCTAACGCAAGAGCTACCGGTGTTTTTGGATTGCAAATTCCTCTGTGCTTTGAGTTTACGCATTTCAATTATTTCTTTCATTGTTGCTTTAGCTTCATAATTAATGTGCTTTAACTTGTATAAAATTATACCACGGGTCCACTTAAAAATGTATATTTATTTAAAATAGTTGATACCACCTTTTTAATATTTCAAAGTTTTTCCAAGAGGATTGTACGTAGAAACTTCCATTAAAAAGAAATGCATGAGCATTTGAGCACTAAACCATAACCCAAAGATAACGCCAAGAAGTTAAACTCAATGTTGGTGGTTTCCGGCGTGACTTTGTGAAACTTAATATTCATTTTTTAATAAAAAAATATATATTTAGTCCTTCCACCTACTGCCTGTCTCCCTTTAAAAAGGAGAATAGAAAAGAAAGTCAGCCATTCGGCCTCCGGACGATAGGAAATAAACATCCGAAAGAAAGACTATCTGGATATTTCACGGTTCAAGGTCATTATCAGGACTGAAAAAATGGTCGTCAGGTCTTTACCTCATTATGACGTTTACCGTGGAAACCATGGTCGTGAAAATTAAAATTTAATGTGGAAAAAACTAAGTATAACTTTTTTATTCAAAAAAAAGAAAAACTCAGTTCCTTTAGAAATTGAGATAAATGCTGGGATCTATGAGATTAAAAATGTGCCACTCACCTTTATGAATAAAATAAGGAAAAATAAACTTCAATACAAGGAGTTAATTCATTCGTAGAATAATAGTTACCATGTACTGATTTTGGATGAGTTAACTCTTATCTCAAATGGCTGAACTATCATTCTCGCGGTGGAATCTCCATTCTCTTGGGAAATATATAATGACGCCCTCTGAAAATTCCCATCCCCCTTCGGATATATTCTTCACGAAATCTAGCTTATTTTGTATTCTATCCACTCAAACCCCCCCTCCCATCCACTACCAACACTGTGAATTGATATCTCATACCAATACAAGGGTATTTTTAGACAAAAGAAGTGTGGAGGGAGGAATACGGTAAAGAGGAAGTGGAGGCCAAGAGCTGTAGTTATGCAGGATCCGCTCGTATGAGGACAAGGTGTTGAGAGGATGGCATAAGACTGGTTTTGGGTGTAAGCAGGAGGTGATTGAGTTTTAGGAAAGAAAACAAACAAAAAAAGAAAAACCTTTGCGGACAGAGCAAGAAAAATAAGGTTTTTATCATTGCATGAGGACATAATAGAAGAAAACCAAAACGTTTCCATGACATTAAATCGTAGAACTTTAGTTTTAATACAAAGAAACTTTTTCAATTTTCAATGTCCTAATGTTTTTGCTAAAAACTTTAACAATTTAAAAAAAACTTTTTTTCACCACTTTTGATTTTGTTGAATGGTTAATTTTGGAGGCGACCGAAGTCATGGATCTATTCTAATATCTATTGAAGGGGATTTCTAGCTTAGTTGAAAATTATCGAGTGGCTCTGATCGAAACTATGCAGCGCTAACCCTGACTTCTCAGGTTCACACAGCATGGTGTGCTTCTGGTGCTGTTGGACCCTTTGATGGAGAGATAAAGCTGGAAAAGGGGATGGAGAGGATCGGGAACTGGTAGATGAGCGGAGGGAAGATAGGAGCAGAATAAAAGGAAGGGAGATCGGGTGAGTGTGTGTTCCAGGAAAGTGGGTGGATTGAGATAATACCCTTACACTGTGAGACAGCGGTTCAAAGGCGGAGTTAGAGACACGTGGAGAGTGGCAACAGGGGAGAGGGGGTGTGAGGGTCGGAGGAAGTTGAGCTCGACGAGGAGAGATTGAAATCCGCCGGCATCGTGTAGTTGAAAAAGATATACAAAAGGCAGTGTAATACGGGGAGGTTGGAATATTAATGAGACTGGCTGCGTTGTAAGCAAAGAACGCTGCCGGTGCGTGAGGGTAACCAGCTTGCCCCCAAGACTACCTTCTCATCCTTGTAGCCCCTCTCTCTTTTGGCACCACTTCGCTCTTTCCCCCCTGCATGCACTCCAGATAGACAAGAGACGAGGGTAATAAGGGGATTCAGAGGATGCATGTTGATTCCAGGGGGCGGTGCATACAAATAAGACGGTTAGGATGGCTTTCTACATCCACTCAGCAAGGGTTTACGAACTCCAGACATTTTCTAACCGACGGGATTCGAGGCTGTTTCCCGAGGCTGTTTCGAGGATATTTTATTTCCCGCGGACCATCAGCGACATTTTCGTAATTCTCGTAACAATTCATTTATCTAATTTTTATATATCACAAGTAGTAATGACTATATCAGGAAGTGTTAACTCATAGCAAATCTAAAGAGAGCAAGGAGCAACCGTGCGCGCGGTCTGGAGACTTTGCCTCGTAGATAGGCGAAGATGCTCCTATAAAATGCTGACGCAATTTGAAACATGAGTGAGCTAATTTTCTTAAGAGAGAGATCTGTAAGAAATTAATTACTAGACACCTCAAACCTAGGACGCTGAACGGGGTCATCTCGGCTCATATTAACAGTATCAAAATATGTAATGATCGATTTCTTAAAAACTTTAAAAATATGTGTTCACGGAGCCTTTTTTTTCGATTTTACCACAAATCATTTATCGGGACTCAGAAACAGAAATCGTAAAATAACCCGGGAATACGCTAGAATTCTTTCCATGTCGGGAAGGCTACACACGACTTCCCATAAATACCTAATCTTTGCGCTACGCGAAGGAAGAGGTTGGTGTATAGGGTGAGAAACAAAAGTAAAAGGAACACAATGCCTTAATATTTAAAGGACATGGTGGATAGCATTTTTTAGAGCGGGGGTTTCATAAGGCAAAGAATAGATGTGGGACTAATCGAGAAGGTTGTGCATCCCATCCTTGTTTTATCACGTTCCCGCGCAACGTCTGTAGGCGGACTAGAGGGAGGTATAATATCCCTGCTCTCTGAAAAAAACTGGTATAACGAAAAATCTACGAACAAGGTGAATGAAAAACTAACGCAAGCAGCAGACGACTCCATCGCCGCGTGCGGTCAAGGTGCGTCAGGTGCGCATCATACGCGAGATTATTTGTAGATGTTGGTAATAGTTCTGCTAGGCACCCAACTCCCTTCACAAAAGTTTTTAATGTTAAGTTCATTATGTACTGCAAGAGACAGGTTTACCGAAAAACAATTAGGAGGGTCCAAGCACTGGGGAGTCCAAGAATGGATCTCATTAGGAAAATGAAGAGAGATATAAAGTAAATAATAATGTATTCTGCTGACGAAAAAATATTGTAAAAGCAAAAGCAGACCAATCCTCGCATGGATGAATGCTAATATTGCTGACACGCAACCAGTAATGCTTACGAGAAATAGCCATGATATAGTAATAAGGAAGAATTGTGAATATGTAATAAAATATGGAAAATAAATAAAACCCCTTACTTATAAAGATATACCAAATAAGCTGAGAAGAGTTGAAGTTAAAGGAAACAATTCATAAGGAATTAGTCTTGGCGGAAAACGTGTAAGTTCAGGAATATAAAATAATAGATTTTTATTGAAAATGGAGAGATTTTTATTGAGAAATTGAACTTGAAAGGAAATGAAATATGAAAATAACTTGAAATTGAGATTTTTATTTCACGGTTTGTGTATTCTTTGGTGGATCAAAAAATAAAACCACCGACGTTTATATACTGTTGTCTTGAATGTAATGAAAGCCAGTAAAGTACACAAAAAGCTTATCTGTTAAGCTGATGGTTGTCTTTCGGTGTTGGCAGATTTTCGTGGTGGTGTTCATGCATTATGATTAAGAAAGTTCGTATCTTTGCTCATGATTTAAAAGCCTTTCACGCATTTTTCAGCAAGTATTCAAAATTATGTATGTTTTTTAGAGAAGTAAGTATGAAGCACCCTCAGACAAGTAATACACAATCGAAGATTCTTTAGAGATTATGTAAACATAACTGCTCACTGTCAGGAACTAGGCAGATCGATGTCTCATATTGCTGACAATTACAAAGGCTGGGAAGGAGACTTTTATATTGGTTACTATATTCCTGGGATGGGATTTTGCTCTGCCTTCGGACTAGCGTGTCCCAATTAATCCGTTTCCCCATCACCTGATTAGAAAATTTACAAGGCTAAGTTTGCTCATAGTGGTTAAAATATAGTCCCTGAAAAAACGATAAAAAACATACACAGGTAATATATTATCGAAACGAGATAAAAATAGCCAGGTATATGCTTGCAGCTTCGTCAGTTAGATCAAAGCTAGTCGTCGAAATCTCTATGGAAAAATCATGTCTCCTGGTTTAGTTGTAGGTGCACAAGGTACCCTTACAGGAATAAAATGCCTATGTCTGACACAATTCAGGATACGTGGAACGTTGCACGGACCAAATCGCAACTACGCCGCACCGTACGGAAGAAATAGCGCAGGTATAACAGTCATTCAGGCAAACTGTGATTTATTAATCACTTTCTTTTGTTAAGCCCATATTGCGTTCATTACGACACTCTGGGAACTCTTTACATTATCATGCGCGAAGTCATGTTGAACGTAGATTAAGTTGAAATGGTAATGAAAATAAGGTAAGAGTAAAATGCAAAAAAAATAAATTAATGGTTGAAAATCTCTGTGATTAGTAAAACCTTTGATATTATACCAGGTTGAAAAATGCAGTATTGAGAAATTCAATTCCAGAAACCGGAAACCGAAAAAATGACCAGCGAGAGCAGAGATGAGCATCGTTTGCGGAAGTGATCTGATAGGTTGTCGATTGTAATTAACTGTATATATATAGGTGGCATAAAAATAGAGTTAATAAAATATATTTCACAAACGCATACATATGTATATATAAGATAATCAATTAATAATTTCGTCTAAAAAGCGTATTGTATTCCTGCCATTCTTCAATTAAAAATAGTGCTTTGCGGATAAGTACATTTGCCAAATTAAAAATTAGTATGGCTCTCTTTTTCTCCGTTAGTTATGAAAAAATATAAATAAATTCCATGACATTAACTGAACACCAAATTTTTTCAAAATAAAATTATATTTTATTTTAAATAATAATATTTATTCAGGACTGAAAATAATCACTGAATTTGAATAGTTGAACAATAAATAGTATGACAATGTTTCACGGGAAAAAATAGATATTAAAAAATATCATATTTTAGCTTCCTAAAAAATTACATACAACAGTAATTCGAGAAAAAAATAGGATTTGATGAAACTAAAACAATGTTATCAATAGATTTTTTAGGCAATGCAATTCAACTCAACTTACTATGTGAGCATATGGCGAAAACGCCGGCTTATATCTGATTGAGAGCTATTCCAACGACCAAAGTATGTACAATCACACTATCATTCGAAATGGCGTAACCCACAATAAGGATGTGAAAAAGGTCAGCCATGCACCGCATTCATATATTTCCTGTCAGGAATTCCACGTGGTTAGAGAACGATAGGTTGCACTTATATTCTCATTGCAATTGTCAGCCACGGGTTTACTGAGAATTAACCTCATTTTAGCAGGGTATTTATCGATATTGCTTCAATGATATTCAATAATCCTCGCATTTCGACGCGCACTTATGGTGAGCACATATACTCTTGGCACACATGAATGTATACAAATTTGAATATCCCTAGTTATTGAAACCATGCATCATTCAAAGTCTTCTTTGATACAATTAAGAAGGGGAGGGTCAAACAAAAAACCTCCAGTAGATAAATAAAAATTTGTTTAAGCACTGAGGTTCGGTAAACCACGAGTACTTTATTAATATACTTTTCTGTTTAAAACTTTGTTAAAGGGGATAAAAAGTGTTAAACATGTTACTCAGGCTACACTTTGCCAATTGGGAAAGCCTGGGGCTATGAAATCGCACGTCGGAATAACGCGTCACTACGTCATACACTATTGAACTGTGGGAAAGTACTAGTACTTTGATTTCAATTATGAAAATTAATACATTAATTTTAAAGTGTGTGATGGATCGAAATGAAACCTATAATATTCGAGTGGACAGAAAGGACTGATTTTAAACGACATGGGTCTCTTTTGCGTGTCATGTCCTCTCATGCACGAATAACTGACATCATCGAAGCGCGTCATAGTAGTGAGAATTGAAAAGAATATCCGTCCTCGGATGGTGGCATATCTTCACGTAAGAAATATACGTCCTTATTGCTACGTGGGAACTCTACGGCATCTTGCATGTGGCCGTGCTTATGGGACCCACCAACCAGAATTGAGGTAAAATTGGAGAGTAATCATACCTACCGCAAACTCAGAACTTAGGTTGAGGAAATGCAAAACTGGTATATGGAAGCAGATCGCAAGGGATAAAGGCAACCGCGGGAACAGTCGCTTCAGGGAGGGAGTATGATTTTCATTTGCCTGTCATCCACCCTCTCTACATTCCCCCATTTCAGGCCACGCATACGCTTGTGACGGAAACTTTTCAGCCCTTGCTTCAAAGCTGACTAGGATACCTCGCCGGCACGTGATTATGGCTCACGTTGAACTATTGGAGAGAACTCAAATATCGGGAGAAATAAGTTAAAAATATGAGATAATCTTTATTTCGATGCGGCAAATGGCGCCACGTAGCCAGAGATTTTCCATTCTCCTCATCCTTAAAACGCCGATATTTCATGCCGGGGCTTTCATCGAAGACGGATTTCGTTACTTGAACTGTTCATATAGCGCAATCTAGTCCAACCTCACCTACCGTTCTGATCCTTTCCCCTATTTTTTTTAACACGGAATTAATTTTGACCTGGAAACACATCTGAAATCGAAGACATGAAAAAAATATCCCAATTGATTTCCGTATACTTACATGTTTCAATCAAACGCATGGCTCATACAGTGGCCCGAAGAACGGTATAAATTAGTTAGTAATGAATAAAATGTTGTCTAAGCTTAAGGAGAAGCACTTGTCAACAAAATAACATTTTGCAAGAATAAACAATTTATGTTATCGATTATCCGAACATTCAAAAGATGCACTTAATTTTCACTACCGAGGTAAATTATGTCAATGGACACAAGCGTCAATAAAAACCTTATAAAATAATATTAAGGAATAGGGGAAACTACCACACAAAGTAACCATTTATTAGAGTGAGAGTAGAAGAAATAAACTGCATTAATGTAATGAAACATCTTATATTTCCGAAACCGAAGAAAATATAACTTCAACCGTTGAAAAGGAAATAATCAGTACTTGACATCAAAATGGGTACTTCAAGGAAACAGTCACATGTGCAGTCACGTTCACGTGACATAAACATGAATGTCAAGGTTAAGATGAGTGATGCCTTTTTCCCCTTCTCCAATTACTGAATCGCAATCAGACAAATCATCAACAAGGATATCATAGTTGTGAACGGGAAAGAGAGAAAAATATTTATGAGCAACTAGAGTTACAAATTTACGACAGGAGGTAGAGATAAGAGGGATGGTTCGAGATTGAATGCAAAGGAAAGGCAGACATGGCAATCGCAACATACGAAGAACTAACTTTTCATCGAAAGCATGCGTCCCTTTCATCGTCTATCCGGCTCTCTCAATACGCCCAGCTGTGGTTGAGCCTCTTAATACATTAAACCAAACACGCATTTAAGACGAAAAGGTGGAGGATTAAATACAATATCACACTATAGCTAAACTTTTTAAAATTTAAGTAAGGAACAGAACTAGATATTCCCACAAAGGCTGCGTACTTGAGTGGAAAAATTGGAATTTCCCAAACAGGACAAGTAGATATTGACACCTGTCTTAGGTAGTTCACAATATTCTGAAGCATAAACTCAGTCTTTTAGCCAAGATTGTAATTAGCTACATTTAACATTTTCAAATATTGACTATAGTATCAAAAAATGGGGAAAATACCAAGTCGACTGCATGCGTTTGAATTATGTATTCGGCGCCTCCCCTAAGTCTTTAGGAAGAGCATATATTTCATCCTCCCTTCCTCCAGAACCAACTCTGATAATAAGCGTTCGATAAAGTAGGGGGAGACACCTGCTTCCAACACCTCTTTCCGGCACCTCGGCACGTCAATATTCCCTCTATTGGCTCCATTTCATGAGCTCAAATATTTGTAGCAGCCATTGAAGTTTTAAAGCCCAGCCTTTGCCGTTATTTCATCCTCTTCCCAGACCTACTTATTTTCCCTGATTGGCCAATGTCTAACATCTGCGTAACCTCCATTTCCCCACCCAATTTCCTGAGTATTCTTATTTCCCCATAATATCCTGGTGGGACCAAAAGCAATCAACTTCCGGCAAGAAATAGGTCTTACAAACATGCCACCGGCCCTAAGGAACTGAGACCGTTCCGAATCAATTAACAATTTTTTTCTTTTTTGTCGAATGGTTTCGCCGGTTTTATTAACTTATTCTCTATCGCCTTGCTCGCCCACCGTCATTTTCTTACCCGACGGCCGAGCTCCTCACGGGACATGGCAGTCAATCAAGATTGGTGATGAATCAATGACGCACAAGAATGTCCCTGAACGTCTGAAGACGTACCTTTGATGGAATTTACAACGTGGTGTACTGATTGCGCTTGGAACGCCCGTAATAGACCGGGACCCGCTGGGTACTCCGGAAAAGGTTACGATCCCGACAAAGATCGCTAAAAAAACTCATATGACAAGAGTTTCATGTTTTAAGTGTTCAGGTGGTACGAATATGCAGTCTTTCAATCTACAGGCATGCATTTTCACTTAAACTCCCATTGTAGGCGATGCTATATGTCCTTCAGACAATAGCGACGAAGTGTAGAAGAGGATTGGTTGTGCCTGGTCCCCTTGCGACTGTCCTAAAATCTCTCCTCCAAGTCAACCCACTGACCCTACCACCTCACCACACTCATATCTTTCTCACCTACCGACCCCTATCAACGATCGGATCCACTATATCGGGGATAACCGTTCTATGGTTACAACATACGGGAAATATACGGCAATAGCAGGATGTAAACTGCCAATATACGTGTACAGGAGGTTTCCCGCTGATAGGAACCTAGGGTCAGAGCCCTCGCTTCATAGCCTCCCATTCCAACGGTGGAGAAAATTAATATCATCGAACAATTGGCCTACTACCTCGAACGCTCATGACTTCGATCACGTCATAATCGAACCATGAAAATGGAATGCTGAAGGTGAAGTCCAAAAGATCAAGCGATGCAAAGAGAATAAATGTCAACAGCTGCTAAATATTGAATCCATCTTCAAAGCAAAGAAAAAATATTAAATTTCCACTTATTTTTTTCCACCGAAAAAAATTTCGCCACGTTATGCCATCATCAAGGTTTGAGCATAAGCACTAATTTTTAAATCCATTACTATGCGAAAATAAATATACACAAGGGCAATGAAGTAAATCATGAACCTTGAATTGGTGTGAATTGCGAATTGAAGCCTACTGGGGTGGTAGAAGCCCAATGGGAAACTGTGAAGGCGGCGCTGACAAAAATGGAGTGGGGATGTGATTATCCATAGGTGGGGATGGAAAAGGTCTACTCCATTTTCAATACAGGCTTGAACGTTTAACATTGCTATAGCCTTAATACGAAAACAGAAACAATGGTTGTTATTTTTTTGCGTATATGAATGACGATTCTTTGATTTAAGTGCGCTGAAAATCCTCACTTCGGAATCTAACCATCGCAACGTGCCACGGAATATTACCAAAACATTTCGTAAAAACAAAAGTTTTGCTATTTTTTATAAAACACATCCACTTCATGATAAAGTGACTCCTCTTAAATCAACAAATGACTCTTCATCTACAGAAGAACAATAATTACGAGTCCCCAGCTGTCACGGCAAAGCCGTTACTGGATTAGAGGGAAACATCTGAAACGAGCCTCTAAGCCCCGGTATAGAGCCACATTAAGTTGGCAACAATAATTTCTGACAGGTACCCCAGGTTTGATAGATTACATTCAAGGCTTAACTAAATATATCTTTTGAACTGGGCATGAGGATGGTTTTAAAAATTATTCCCAGTAGCTCCTCCCTAACTGTCTATTGTGAGGGTCCTTTTTTTAGCCGCACCAAAAGACCACCATTACGAGCAAAGGATTTTAGCATTTTCATCCAGTACTAAAGTGCACGGTAACGCTTATAGTGGCATGTAATTCGTACACATCAACACTGCTAGTTATGGCGCTTCCATGGGATTAATATAGGAGAGGAGAGTAAACTAGAAATCAAATGGCTCAAGATCTCTGCCTATGTCACCGAAGGTTACCTTAACATTGTATACGAGATTTATTATGATATATTGGACATACTTTACATTCTCTGGAAGACAACTAATGAGTACAATGAAAACACAAAAATGGTTAAGGCTAAAATTGGAATAAATACTTTTAAAAAGATAGGAATTCAACTATTTATTTTTTTAGATAGTCATCGAGTTACTGCTAGTATTTTAATTACCCCATCATCTCGGAGTCTCTAGGTAGTAAATACGATTAATATGAAGCAAAATACCTCGATCTCAATTAGCACACTGCTAAAAGGGAACAATGTGCTGATATTTATTGTTGCGACGTGCAAAGTTTATAAATTTCCTCGAGCATAAAGGAATACATTAACGTCTAAAACACACTACGGAACAAAAAATGAACCAAGAATATAATGCAGCAAGAAGTGACTTTCTGGATGTAAACAAACAGGCTCAACTCTCTTCAAGGTTAGACAAGTAGCTATAATATTGCATTGATTTTGAAAATTGCAACGGAAATGTCACAATATGCCATTATGAGAGGTTTTAATGCAGGGAAAGAAATAATTATCCACTAGTTGTGAAAAATTTTGTAAATCTATGCTCCCGAGGGGATAATAGCTACCATGACACCAAAAAAATAAGTCCTCACTAAAATGACGGTATTACATTAGAAAAACATACCTTCACAAAAGATTTCACCAAGAAATAGCAATCAACTGGCTAAATGTCTTTAAATGCCAATCAAATCACGTCGAAACGTTGTGAGTTTATGACAAGTTTGACGAGATGGTGATGCGTTTGACGCGTCGTTATGAATACTCTACCGCAATAAACATCTCACTGTGCCAACCATTCGCCAAACTGATTTTGGACACATCGTAGGCAAAGAAAGAATTCGGTGCATTTCTTTGTAATTACTAAGAATACACTAACCGAGTTGCATTACTACGAGTATAAACTTGAATTATAAATTGTTTAATGTATGCGAATAAATTTTATTCAATTCCTCAAAAATCCCACTTTTCACATACGTTGAGTAAAAATTCACCATATCTAGACTTCACCTCGGGGACAGAAAAAAGTAAGCGGATGCAACGGCGTGGAAATAACAGGAACGTCATAATTCCTAAAATACCAAGAAATCTCTCCAGATATAAATATAAGTGTACATGACAAAAACATCTGGCAATGTCTTTCCGTCAATCGATCCAAATGTAGTGAAATGCTGTCTCTTTTCCCTCACCGAAAATATTTCCGTTTCACTCAGACAGTGACATCTGAGGTTTCCGCAACGACTTTCCTTTCCTTGGACCTTCCATCTTCATCCGTCACATTACATTTTTCATAATTTTTTGTGATCCGCATATTTCCACCGTATTTTTTTCTGCCCTCCTTCGGGAATTTTAATTCCGTTTCATGTTCTCTCTCGACGATGCCCCCACGATCGCTCAACTTTCAAATGACTGACGATACATTTATTTTTATATGTGATCTAAAAAGAATAAGATAAATTACCACCTGGCCATTTGTATATAATTTATACAATAAAATGAAGAACCTCTTTGCAAAAGAATCAATACATCACAGTGTCCCAGTTGAGTCAATGTTTTCTATGGAAAAAGAAAAAATATTACCGTCTCAGATATTTTTTAACATAATTACCGAAAATATCAAAGAGCACTGTTGAGTCAATATTTGGTTTTATTGAATGAGAATAAAATGTAAATGCGTTTATTATTTCAGAAGTATGGAAGCTGCTACCACCGAGTTACCCATTTAACACAAAGAAAGTATTTGGAAAGGCGAATTAGGTGCTATACTACAAAAACATTATCCTCCGTTTGATTATGGCCAAGGAGAAAAAGTTATTAAGCCATCAATGCTCCTTAAGATTTTAAAAGCAGCCTTTTGGTCACTTCCACCCTGTCGCGCATTTTCAGTCTAATCTCCCTCGTTGCCTTCCGGCTTACAATTTTCTCCAACCTTTTCTGAGAATAGCGAGAACACCTATTCTGGCCTCCTTCCTAGTTAAAAGATACTTCTTTTAGAAAACTTGCAGCTCAGCAAAACTCTACGCATATAAACATTCTTCGACTCTCGCCTACCATCTAACCTCACCCTTCCGACACATCCATTTCAATCTCTCAGAGAACGTTTTTCTGTTGTTCCCTATTTTTCCGCATTCCTACTACATCCCAACATTTTCCTTCTGAGAAGTTTTTTGTCTTGGAGAACCCAAATTTTTCTGAGAGCGACACCTCTCCCTATGAAACACCACACGGGTTAAAACAATATCATCGAGTCGCCCCCAGATCCCGACCGAAAAAATGTAGCCCTGTCGTAAAATATTTCCTCAAAAAATCCCACCTCTTACATCCACTACATCCCAGTCAACAATTATTTAATAACACGGCAATGGGACGCAGAATGTGGACAGGGTTGTAGTCGAAACTCACCATCTACTTATTCTATTGAGCTCGTGGCTGCATAGAATTACCTTACTAATTCTATGTGTGAACATTTTACACAATATAATATCGATGCTAACTAATCTGAAACTCTTATGGAAGTGCCTACTGCTCCGTATCCATTTCTCTTCTCCGTATCATATCACGGGGCAGGATCACCGTGAGATGTTGCGAGAAATAGATGGTCGAAAAGCACGATATAAGGACTCCTTTTTCCCACGCACAATCTGCGATCAGGGCAGAAGAGAGTGCAGACAAAACTCTAGTATCCCCAGAAATTGAACAGACCGGCCCGTATTGTCAGTCGCTCCTTTTAGGCAACCTTCGCCTTCTAACCCTCCCGAAGGAGGGATTTCATATTGAGAGACGAGAGAAGGCCACCTTCGCCTCCTATAGGAGACGAAGGTGGCCTTCCAATAGAAGGAGACCCTGGGCTATGCTTCTGTGACGAGAAGGCTTCCTTCAACATGGCGGACGAGGTAGAACACGACCTTGAACACGACGACCACCTCGATGATTTCATTGAATATATTTCGACAATCCTTCCGACTACATGCCTTTAATCAGTCATTTTATTTTCAATTATATCCCTATATTTAATAATTAAGCTAACCAGCAAATCTTTTTCGATGTTCGTCATGCGCTCCATCGTGAACTGACGTCATATTACTCAGCGATTACTTTTCGTTTCTTATTTTTCTTCGTTACGCTTCGATTTTGTCCGTGCGAGTGAACGGATCAGTCCATGAACGTAAACAAAAGCTCCTTCTAAGAGAAGGTGAAGGAGACCTACAGAGAAGGACCGTCTCTCGAACTGACTGACGCCCTTTAAGGCGAAGGTCACCTAGGTGAAGGAGCCGATAGAAGGAGCGACTGACAATACGAGCCTCCGTCTTCGTTCTCTATATTAAGTGCCATATTAGGATTCTTAAACGGCTGGAGTCAATACACCCCCGGCCATGCACCCTGTGGCGGCTACCTGGGTAATCAGCAGATACATTCTATTACAAAAATTTAATTTTGAAAATAATTTTCAATACTGCAAATATAATTCCATAACGATTTGCGATAAAAAACCATGATGACGATGATTCTTGAATTTTTAAAATGTGAGGAGCAAAGGAGCTGAATTAAGTGAAAAAGTCATATTATAGGGTTGCGTTTATAGCAATTATTGAATCGGACACCAATCACCCCCCCTGCTAACCAGCCCACCATCTAACCAACCTGTCCCTTTTTCCTACCTCTTCCCGACCGGTTCAGTGGGAAATTGCATTCCGATGATCATTGAGTAGCTAGTACAAAACCTTTCCGGTGGATATAAAACTTTTATTTTTTGCGTGAAACTGTTTCGAATCGAACAAAAGACTACTAAAAACCTAAATGTTTATATATATTTTAAAATACACACACATTCTTTCAGCAAGCCAAACTTTCTCATTTCCAATTTGCGCTAACTGAATAAGAGGGACACTATGAAGTGCAATAATTAAAAAAATGTTAAACATAGACATATGTTACAGTGCAACAAATGGAATACCATTGCTGGTCTATTACAGCTGCAGACCCTCAACTCCAAATCCCACATGGACAACCTCTTTTTAAACAACCATCAGCACTTCAGCACTTATTTAAACGAAGCATGAAGACAAAGGCTACAATAAAAAAGTACTCCATTTTCACTGATATTTAATGGCATAAAACTAAGTTTACAACAAAAGTTTCAGTGTAAACTTAATTTCCTAGCTTTTCCCACTCAATGTTCTTGAACCAGCTTGCAAAATTTTACACGTAGGCTCCCAAATGTTCTACGCATCACTCTCTGTCACAAGGCCGTAAAATACACCCTTTTACTCTCCCTATCACTCCATCCCTCAATCTCTCTCTCTTGTATTATTTCCCCGCATCCCCTGCCAACCTGCGCACCTAAAATAACTCCCCCTTAAACCAACTCCAATGTGTCCTACACTCCCCGGTCTAAATCCCCCTCGTCACCACACTCAATACTTCTCCTCTGGAGAGGATGGTCTCTGCTCATCGATTTCTACTTATACTACCCACCACTTATATCGCCGCATTCCTCTTTCAAAGGCGCAACTAACCTTTCTTTGGAAGCCTCTCTTTACCACCACAATTTTCCTCCTCGCTTCAAATCCCTCAACTCCATCTTTCTCCTCCGTCTTCTCTTCCATGATGACCACCGACGCCATTTCTACACACTTTCCACACTCTCCCACCCTTTAGCCTCGTCCGCCAATCGTTGAGCTGCGATTCTGCGCATCCTGCAAGTGCACTACAGCCCGATTAATGGCCTAATTTGAATAGGCCATGCATAAAGTCACAGATTGTTAAAGAAGGGCGAACGGTCCCCACCCGTCGGCACGCAGGGTAAGGGAGGCTGTGAGGAGTGTAAGTTGAGAGACTGCGAGGAAGGGTGAGAGGTGAGAGAAAAGGTTGTAGATTCTGGATGTTTTTTTAATAGATGATTGCTCACTCGTGACTAGTTGATGCATTACTTATTCTCTTTTTCAGTTTTACTCGATATAAGTAGCACAAATAGGATTTTATATAGCTAGCCTGTAATAATGTGAAATTGTTTAAGATGCAAATTTTTGAACTTACAATATACCACGCCGTAGTAGAAAAATACCATGGAATGCTTACACAGAACTTGTGGAATATTTTCTAGTTAAATTGAAAAATCTGAAATGTTTTGCTCTCCAGAAGGGCTCAAATAAACTTACATGTCATGAATTCTGCGAGAAGGGATCATTTAATTATCATTCTCATAATTAGAGACCCAGCATTTGATAACCAATTGTCTCGACGAAGCATTTCCATAACATCTAGTTTAAATTTTAATGGAAATTTTCCAATACCCTAAGCTAAAACCTCTCTCGTACATACATACTTTAAGATTAGTTCATGATTCTAATAAAATTATGAAGCATTATTTAGAATTACAGGATTCTAAGGAAATTAGCTCTTCTGAGACAATTGATCAATTTATTCATTAACAAACGATGACGAAGATATTGGTGCAACCATGCCCAAAATACCGATCCGAAGACATTCCTATCGCCAGAGCGATAATAATATGCGATCTAGCGTAGGTAGGTACTCCTCTCTCTCTCTCGACTAAAACGGAAATGGATAACTTGAAATTGCCGAGCAACAGATGTGACCCTTTAATAAGGAAATTATGAGCACCTTCGGAAAACCTTTCACGCAATACTTCCATCATCTTTACCACCCGTTGGATGGGGGAAAAGGAGGGGATATAATGACTTTAGAACTGACCTGAAATTTAATGCTGATCTGTACTCAAACATTTACCATGAAAAATTGAGTAAACGCAGAGGAAATACCCAAAAAACAGTGGAATATCAGAAGAGATTCTTATTTCGCACACATATGAAAATGAAACTTAGCTTTGTTCATTTGTTTCCAGGAAAGTAAAGTCGGAATAGGTGAGTGGTTGGGACCTGGTTTGTCGGGAGGAGGGTTAAAAAGAGTTGTGGACGTTAAAGGAGGTGAAAAGGGAAAAAAATTCCTTTCCTCCCCTTTAAAGAAATCTCAACCCAAAAAAAAACGAAAAACCGCACACTCGTGGCTTCTCTAAGCCACCACAAGAGCAACTACCTCTCTCAGCCTTCCTTTGCCTCCTGCCTGACCCCACTCAATCCATCCCGTTATCCAACACTCAAATGGAGCAGCACCTTCTACCTCAGACTTCCGTTTTGTCGCGTAAAAGAGGATATGTAGTAGTATGCGAAATGTCTGTTCAACCTTTAAGGAGTTTATCGATGGCGGGAGAGGCATAGGACCCAATAACATGATGTTGAGGGGGCAGTAGAAGGGAGATCATGGAGAATAAGAAATGAGAAAAGCTTCGAGGGTTTGAGGAGAAAAAAGAGTGGAGAGAGAGCAGAAGAGATGATATTTTTATGGGAGAGTAGGCAATAGAGTGAGGGGTGGAGGCTGAAAGAGAGAGAGTCAAGGAGAGAGATTCATTCCACCGCGAGACCCTGAAAAGATTTTGAGAGGAGGGTGCATTCAGGGGTAAAGAGAAGGGTGACCATCCCCTACCTCTTGATGGTCCAAAAATACTCCCTATATAAACACAGGTACATACACAGGGACCTCTCTCACTTCTTTGCCCCGCCTGTGGCCTCCTCCTCTATCCCATAAACCCCTCCAAAGACCATGTGTGGGCGGCTACCGCTCCCTGGGCACGTACCCGCTGAAATGGACCGGAATGGAACCATTGGCTGCACCATGCCGCGCTTGCTAAAGCAAAGTCACGGGGGTTGAATCCCAATCGTTTCTCATACGATCTGGCCCTACCACCCATCATCCACTAGCCGTAAATCGCCTTCTCTGGTTCTCTCCCCTGCAAAAATATTTCTCCAGTGCGTCGTTTAGGCAAGATAAGGAAACGATATGGCATAAGGAAACAGGCAAAATTTCAAGTAGTCCCCGCGAGGAAGTCGTCAGATTTGTTTTCTTGGCACGCAGTGAATATGTTTTAAATAAACAACAAGGAGGGGACTGGTCTATCTTTTAGCTAGGACGGAGACATTTTCTAGAGCCGACTTCACCATGCTCTTTTCCGATGTCTATCGTTTGAAGCCTTGGGAGGCTATTCGTCGGCGAACGTGAGGAAAAGACGATCATGGGGATGGGTCCGCCATAAGAGGATCAAGAACTTTTTTTCGCATGCTATTTCAGACCAAGGATAAGATAATGGTTGTAGGCAATGACCAACCAATAAAGAACATTCTTGCTGAATTCTTAATGTTGCAGTCTGGTCACCAAAATCAAACAATGACAAAATTTACGACTTGAAAATTTCAAGGTGCACCAATATTAAGCTGTATTAAGTATGTTAATATTAAGCTGTTAATATTAAGTATGATAAACGAAAAAACGGGGCGTTGAGCCATTTTACTCTATGACAGGATATATTTTCACTCTGCTTCAGGCTTCAGAAAGACCCAATGGTTATATTGAATTAGAAATTATTCGGCAACTTGGTCTCATTATATAAATTATTAAAACAACCAAAACAAAAAAATGTCTATCAATAAAATTGACCTGGAAACAGAATAAAAAGGTTAGTTAAAAATAACATTGTCAACTTTAGAGGGAGCTGAGAATAAGATCGGAAGGCATTTTTCCCCCCACGTTCTCGATGGCGTTCATGTAATGCCCAAGAATCGTTCAACAGTAAATAGACAAGCATTTTTTGCATCCTGAAGAATAGTTGAGTGAAAATAAAAACTAACGTCGGAATGCTCCAAACTTGGTAGGCCAATGATTGATAGTCAAATATCTACGAAAAAGAATATAAGGTAATTATTTAGGAGGTTCGATCAACGTCAACGTTCCATACGACTGGAACTTAGACGCAACGAAAATAATTTATATTTCGTCAAGCTTCTATGCTGAAGATGATAAATGAGGTAAATATTTCATTTTAGACACCCTTAATTTTAGCCGATTCCGTGCAAAATGACAGCGAAAGGATCGAGAAAATTCGCTGAGAATGTTGAGAGAAAGCAAGGACATATGCGACGATTAATCATGATTGGGATTCCGCGATGAACTGGAGTTTGAAATGACTTGCTGGTCAGTGCTACCAATGGGTTACGTCTCAAAATAAATTTCATCTTCAAACAGAGAGAAAAGAATGTTTTTATTTTATGAGATGATGTACTTTCTGTAACTCGTTGGAAATATTTTAAAGCGCTTGAAACAGGAACGAAATTATGAAGATAACAAACCCACACAGCTTTCTAAATATTTTTAAAAGTTTTACTAACAAAGGAAGTTAGCCGAGTTCTGAAATTAGCAGTCAATTTTTCCTCTCTCATATTCAGCTTTAAGTATATCATATTTTAAATACTTCAGGATTTACACAGAAATTTTTTTTTATTCTGAAAAACTTATAGATTAAAATTTAAACTTCTTTAAAATAGAAAATGCTTTTATCTACTCCCCGTTTAATTTAAGCTAAAGGGTAAATTAACATTTTTCGCTCGGAACATTCCGGAGAATGAGCAATATAACAAGAGAAGGCAATATACCTCTCAATACAGGAGAGGGAGGTGAAAACACAACTCACTAGACTTCTTACATCCTAAAGAAGGAATGGATTTCAAGCCCACGTGCCGCAACAAGTAAAATAGTGTAATGTATAAGCTTCCTTCATTTTGGCGGATTAGCTGCCTTCCCAAAATTAAATACTGCTGCATCCACCTCCTGGATCGGGTGAAGTGTGGCTTTTTGCGTCAACATGGGGGACTGACCAAAGAGGAACATTTCCTGGTCCAGTCGCCAACCAATTAGGAAAACTCCCAGAAACGAAAGGAAACGGCAGAGAAGGAAAACCCTAATACGAAAATACATCGTTGTGAGGAAGGATGGATCTATTGACCAAGCCACAAGAAAATCCCATGAGAAACCCAATTGACTTCAAAGAAAACGAGATCAGGCTACCCATACGGCGGGTTTTCCTGCACTCCAATAGAGAAAGGATATTCTCGTTACGAGCTTGGAACGTATTAGAGTATCACTCAACTCACGACGCACGGAAGAAGGTTCTGAAGGCCGTTTTACATGATGAAAGATTTTGTAAAAACGAATGTACGTGAGATTGTACGTTTGTCTCAACTAAATTAGAATAGGTTCTATTTTCCGTTTAGGTATTGAAACATTCGCACAAGCGTTCATACAATTTGCCGCATTACACGATACATTTTGCTTCATGCAAGAGTTCACGGAAGAGTTTGTACAAACAAATGTACCGTGTAAAATGGCCTTTAGAATGCTGGTGAGCGGGGAAAAGAGGGGAAGGTGAGTGGGAAGGAAGTTGGGGAAGACACTCAGTCAGGGAACTTCGACAGCAGTGCCCCTAAGCGTGAGCAAACCCCCAAACTAATACCGACAAAAATCGACAGCTGACCAATACGCCGATGAATACAAAAATACCGGCAAAGGGTGTTGACGAGAGTCGAGGTGTGGCATGGGCTATTCCTTCCCTTAAGATTAGGAATTGCTAATGGGGAGGCCCGAGTGAGAGAGCGGGATTGGGGAATGCATGAGGAGTGGAGCAAAGGCAGCACGCAGGGGTGGCCTTTGGGTCCATATGATGAGGCTCGACCACGCGGACACCGTGTGTCCCTGAGCACAGCTTTTTCGTCTACTCCCACCTCCCTTCTCTCTCACTCCCGAATAACCGCTCTTTTCAGCTCACCACGCGGGAAATCGGAAGTTGAAAATAATAAAGAAAACAAGCAATGCCGTCCTCTGTCAAGTTAAACTTTACACTTCCCTTACTCCTATCCCTGAGTCTAGGTTGCAAAGAAACAACTAAACTGAACTAACAAAAAAATGTAACCTTTACCCGTTCCTTGACGTGTACAGCGATCTCGTCCCCACTAGGTGTTTATTGCCGCTCAAAATTACGTTCATGCTCCACAGAGGAATTTTATCCCCCTGTTAAGCATTTATTATTTCCACCCGTTTCAGGTGCTAACGGTCGACCACTTCCGCGTTCGGACATTTTCTTTTACTTTCCACTACAAGGAATCCCGTTTGGGACACAAATTGCCCTCGGCTCTTTGCGTGTGCATGACTCCGTGTATGCGTTCGTTAGAGCATGGCTTATCCTCGCCAGATCAAACAAAATAGAAGTTACACTCCCCATAATCCTTCCGCTTTATTTTCAGCCGGCGCTTCGCAGGTCGTGGCGAATTCCCCTTTCACGCACTTGAATGTGTGCCTTTGCCGCGGCCTCAGGAAATTTTACATTATTCTCGCACTAAAATAGTGAAAGACTAAAAGAAAACTTGGAGTAAACGCCGCTACAGGATTCGCAACTTTGCAAAGCTGATCATTTTAGAAAAATGAATCTTAATCACCACAAACTCTTCTGAAGATTAGAATCCTTTTGATCCAATTTACTCATGTTGCAGAGAGAAAGTCGATCGTTCAACATTCCCTGCCTCTCTCACTCCTTGAGATAAAGCAAAATGGGTGACCTTTCCAGTATCATTGACACAATAAATGGGACTACACACATGCTCAAAAGAATTTAGTTGTATTTTGGGATAAATAAAGCATGAGAATTTGCTATAAAAACCCCTTAGTTCATATTGGGGAGGAGTAAAACGTTTAGTCTGTTCTGGATTTCTGGTTCAGAACAGGCTTAAATTCTCATATGGCAAGGCAAAGCGAAATCATTTCTGCTAATGCTAGCAATGCATGGATCCGGATGAGGAATATGGATGGGTGGAGAAGTAATTCCGTCGTTTTAATGAATAACAGAAATGGCAATTTTCCAATAGATAAGGTTTTTACGACCATCGTTTGGATACACTGGATCATCATCAGGTATATACACAAAAACAGATCGGGTATGAATACAAAATTTACAGAGGAGAAGGAGGTGAGTTAGGGAGGAGAAGGAGGGGGGGAGGGTAAGTGTGAGGTTGGAGGTGGTTGGGGAGGAGGAGAAGGTCAGCCAAGTGAAGAAATGGAGGGGGAGGGATATGGGGAAGACGAGCAAAGGAAGGTTAAGTGGAAGGGGGGGGGGGAGAAGGGGAGGAGTAATAGGGAAAACACACCAATATGTAAAAAGGAAACATCAAAAAAAGCTAGTCACCACTAAGCATACAAACAAAGACCAAAATAACACAAGACAAATGGCACAGGTTGGGTGTAGACCGGTGTCATTAGGGAGTTAAGGCGTAGTCCGTAGACGTAGGCGTAGTCGTAGGCGTAGTAAGTAGTAAGGTATTGTTAACTTCCTAATGACACCGGTCTACACCCAACCTGTGCCAAACATCTTGTGTTATTTTGGTCTTTACTTGTATGCTTAGTGGCGACTCGCTTTTTTTATGCTTCCTTTTTAAATTTAGGTATGTTTTCCCTATTACTCCTCCCCTTCTCCCCCCCCCCCTTCCACTTAACCTTCCTTTGCTCATCTTCCCCATATCCCTCCCCCTCCCTTTCTTCACTTTGCTAACATTCTCCTCCTCCCCAACCACCTGCAACCTCACCTCCTCCTCCTCTGCAAAATTTTGCACCGTAATAAACCTTATATAGTGGAAAATTGACATTTCTGTTATTCATTACGCTGAACTTCCACCATATCACGCCTGATACTTTTTGTCGGTCGTTTTTATTTTAAATATTGTCTCCCAACAGCTGTTTTGGAATAAAATAGCTCTGATAACTTTTTTCGAAGCTGAATTTGTGGCATAATGATTATTATTATTATTAAAAAACCAAGGCTTTATGTCAAGAATTTGATCACAAATTATCATTAGTAATTCAATTCTCAATTGACTGGCAGCAGTGCTTCATTCTAAGCTGTCTCCTGCTGAAAACTTTAATCTGAATTGAAATACGCCACCTCAAGGGTGTGTGGTGTAGAAGAATGTAACACACATCACCAACGGTGTAAAGTTGATAAAACGAGAAACAGAAATCTTAGATTTCGCAACTGCGTTTTGTATCAAATGACAGTTCACTTTTTAAGTCAAGTATAAATTCAAAATTCAAGCTTTACAGTGTGATCCGATTCTGTACATTGATACCAGCAATTATTAAAATTTTACTTTATCATAAACAAAGCAATTTAATGATGTCTTTATGATTTCAACGATACTTCATATCAATAAAAGCTGAAGTAACTTGACTTTCAAAATTGTTTACGTTATTCTAAAACCATACTAGGTTTTACATTCCGTTCAAATAAAAAAATGTGCTTCTAAGTGATGCACAATGATTTTCAAAATTCACTTTGGCAAGGCTCTCAAGGACAGACTTTGTCAAGGCTCGCTCAGCGTATGTAGTTTGACGGTTCCGTAGACGTTCGGTCATCGTAATAGGCTACACTACATAACAAGCACCAAGCCACACCAACGCTCTTGCCATCTTGTCTAGTAGCGTTCATCGTAATCCCGCCATAAAAATACTGTCACTCGTGAAATGTAATGAATATCTTAAAATACTTCATATTTCAAAACACACATTTTCCGTTTGCCACATAAGACGAGGGTGATTCTTATGCTGGTCAATCAACTAGTGTCAGATGGATTGTGATTATATTTATGTCAAGAAAAGAGTAATCTTCCAAAGTTTCAGTCCGGAGTACACAGCAACTTAGGTATTCACCTCCTACTCAAAAACGTCAACTGCCAAGGACTGGGGACGGAACATTCTCACTCAAGATGAATTATGATTCATTCCTCGAGAGTATATTCAGATATGGATAAAAATATATAGTTTTGTAAACAATATCAGCTATACCGCTCTCTGATCCCGATTATTTCAATATCCTAGCTTCAAATTGGTACAGGCATTGCAGTGAGATTAAACAAAGAATAAAAAAGCTGCAATAAAGAGAGGATAATTGTAATAGATGAGTGGTAGATGAGGTCATGAATAGCGGCGTAATTCAATTAATTGCGTTCTATGCACATCCAAATTCGATTAGTTAATCACCAAGAGTACATATATTATTTGCAAATAGCTCACGAAACTATTGCTGATAAAAAACTTTTAACATCAATAGAAAGCATATTGGAATCGAAAAAAGAACGGAACGTAAATACTGATTCCGTAAAATTAATTTACTCCAGTTAACAGTCCACTAAAAATCCATTTAAAAACATTTTTATCGGAGAGTTAAGTCGAATTGCCTAATTCCATTTAATTGCATGGAAAAAGAATACATTCCCCGAGGTCTCGTGATAGCAAAACTATAATAACATTGTTTGCGACTCTTGTGACATTGCAGAGCACAATTTATAGTACAATTTTTTTAAATTTTTGCGAGGTAATTAATCTACAGCATTTACCGATGGTGTAATAACCCTCGCTGGTGCAAAAATCAATCATGGGTTTGCAAATCGAGCTGAATATTCGTCATATTCAAAATATTCCTCCAGAGACTAAATGGTGTGTCACTATTAACAAGGATTCTAGAGTTAGGATAACAATACTCGTTCCCGCTTTAGACCTTAAGAGAATGAAGCATATAAAAAAAGCATACCCCCTCTGACTTAATGATGATCCTTTTCGTGCAGAAACACATTTGGATGCACATTAAATTGAAACATCAACTCGTCTGCTTTCTTAAACTAATAAGCGCAGCAAGATGATGAGATGCCTTAGGAGCCACTTTCACGAATCTGAAGCACCAAGTTGAATTGACGAAAAATTAATTATACGGTTCTCTCCATCCGAGTTGGGAAGGACAAAGGAATAAACAGTAGCAAGAGGAAACAGCCCACCCGGAGGCAGACGCGATGCCAAAAGGAAGCTAGAGGATAGAGAATAGAGATTCCTCAGGAGATATAAAAAAGGAATCAACAAGGTCGTTTCCAAAGAGTTAACTACTCAAGGCTCAGTGACGGAGGCATTAACGTAACCACATTCGAACTTAGCCAGTTATGCATTTAATTACTGTGAGCGCTTTAGGAATAGACGTGCGTAAATGTGGTTGGAAAACAGCAGACACATGGTGAATGCTTTCCTTTCATTATGATAAATCCATCAATATATTAAATATCCTCTGAGTTATTTATACAAAAATATAATAATCTATTAACGATATTTCAGTAAGAGAGAAATGTCCACCACGCACGAAGTCAGATCGCGTATATATCAAATCCGTAATGGTTATTTCCTTGGTTGATGAAATATCTTAACAGTGTCCTTCTCACTAACCTTTGAGAAAAAGCTAAATTTAAATACCATGAAAAATGTAGCTTTCAATCAGATGGGTATATATACAGATTATCTACCAACTCCCACACGAATCATTTCCAGCATTAATACTGCTTTATCAACGGCAATCGCAAGCGCATCGATTACTGTGACGCTCTTACGATCATGACATAATTTTATATACATGGTATGATAAAACAGCCAATTATTGGTAAAATCGGTAGACCCAAATACAGGAGCACCAAAACAATTGAAATTTCATTGTTTTTATAATGTTTATGTTAGCATTGGTGCAAAGAAAAATCCATGGTAATGGACGTAAATAAATGGACATTGCCAATTAGAAAGAATGATGTTGACCCTTACCCAATATCCAAGCTGAATGTGATTATCGTTCATCTAAACCTGCAATCCACTTCAAATGTGTGTGGTAGGGGTGGGACACAAAAATTCACTACACCATACCCTAATAAGGCTAATAACGCTATGACTGTTAATGCATCAGCAAAAAACTGCAATTTCTTGTCATGAGTTATAATTCACCAAAACGCACGGCACTATGGCTCGTTTACGTTTTTATTGACCGTGTCTTAAATTAAAATAAAAGTTACTAGTATCCTGAATTTATAAGGATGGTCGAGCATGAGTCAGGTATCAAAGCGGTAATTCAGGGATATATTGCAATCCTGACTCAAAATTGGGTGCACGAATATTAAAATCAGTTCTATAAAATAATTTAATGGGAAATGAACAGTCACTAAAACAATCACTTCCATATGATTGCAAGCATGTTCAAATACAGTATTGATTTCTATGCAATCATTCCTGAAAAAATCATATGAAAATTTTCGTTAAAAAGCAAAATTACTCGATCATTATTCTGTGCCTGTAGAAAAACTGGGAAAATCAAGGTAAAATATATAGGTACCCAAAATTCCGGATTGTTCATGGACATCAAGGAATGTCAGCCAACATGTAATAAACGGCGGAAGTGTAGTCCCTTTCAAAAGACAGTGCTACGGCTAGTCGCCTTCTCATGCCTGCAGCGACGCTCTGAAACTTCTCAAGGGCAAAGCTCCGCCTCGAAAGCATGAAAGAGCACACTTAATTTGACAACTCGTCCCCATCAAATTAAGGCGGTACGTGATGTGATTAAAAAATGGCAGATTTTGAAGAGTTTTCCCCACTCTACTAACACCACTACCCCCACAGCCTATAAATACTCATTACGCGAGAAATTTCTTTTTTTGTAATTTGCTTCCGTAATACGCGTCTCCAAACCATCAAGAAGCCTCTAAAATCAAATCATTCTTCCAACCTATGGCGCCGCTGCGTTGCGAACTGTAAATTGGAATGGAAGGGCAACGTCGAATTTGAATGTCCGAGTTCCGTGATGGAGAGATTCTTTACCAACGCTATTCCACATACAGTAGAGTCTCGGTTATCCGGCCTTCCGCGATATCCGACCGTCCCCGTGCACGATAACCACTGTAATTTATTTATATTTCGTAGTTCACTGTACTTTAAGTACCTTCTATACAACATATTAATTACTTGGCCGTAAGTGCAGTCTTTCATATTATTACTTGTACGTCATATAAAGTTAAGTAAGACACATGTATTTGAAAATTTTTCAATGTGAAAATTAAATTTAACATTTTTTTACATTGTTTTTTTTTATTTTTTTCCGTGTTATATGACCTTCTCACTTATCCGACCTTGCCGCGGCCGGTTAAGGTCGGATAATCGAGACTCTACTGTACATGCAAACGTGTGATCTCTTCCCGAAGACGGCCATGTAAATAGCATTACATTAACGAGCGAATTCCGACCATTGATTAATTAATTCTCCTCGTCTAAAATTTTCCTTCTCAAGAACAAGCCTCGTACAAGTGATTAGGCGTATATCGCTTCAGCAAGCGACGGCGATGATAAAGCGCATCAATTGCGCTTGTTCAAAGGGTGGATAATGGTATTTTCATGGGTGCATCCACACACTATGGTGTGAAACCTATTTCCAATGTTACTCGGCATTCAAGTGCCGCCAAAAAGAAAATTGCCGTGCCATGCCCAAAACTCTTTGAGGTTTACAACGAGAATATGGTTGGTACTGACCTCGTGGGCCAAGGAGTGTATCTCTATCGGGTCTGGGTGCGGAGCAAAAAATGGCGGTGGCCGCTTTTACCTGGCTGATTGAAGTGTGTATTCACAATGATTGGATACTAATGTGGAAAACGGGAGTTGATATATCGCAGTTAGAGGTAAGGAGGGTGATTGTTCAATCTTAACTTGTCAGATACGGAACTATTCCACATCAGGGGCAGCGAAGAGGAAAAAATACCGGACGAATTGCAGGAAAAATACTACGATATGATGGGATAGATCACCTCATAAACCCAACAGAAATGGAAGTCGGGGAAATGTGCAGGAAATAAATTTCCTTCACAAACCAGAACTCAATGTTCGAAATGTATTATTAAACAAGGTGTAAAAAGCTTTGTCACTTATAAATCTAAAACAAATTTGTGAAAATATAAAAATGAACATAGAAGTTTTGAAAGATTTGAAGGAGTTTGACTCCTTCAAACAAAAAAATTAATTCATAAGCAAAAAGACCCTATCAACGCCCAGTGGTGCCATATGGTTCCGGGGTGTATTTCCGGTTCTACTGAATATTAAGGGAAAATATTTATAAGAATTATTCATTGCACATAAGAATCATATTTTAGAAAAATGAACAATTTTCGAAACAAAAAAACTTTAGGCGCTGACGGGTTAAAGGATAATATAGGTTACATTGTGTCACAGTTAAATAGGTACCTAATGTAAAAACTCTAATGATATAAAATTCTAATGCCTAATACTGTAGGAGGTACGTGATGCACTAAAAAGGGTGCGGCTTAAATTCACGAATTACATTTTTTCCCTGTTTGAGACCTCAAAAACGGGGTGCGGCTTATACTCGAGTGCGGCTTATATTCGGAGAAATATGGTAATTTAGATTTCGCGACAAAAATATTCTCAGTGAATGTTAGTACCGTGAGAAAAACTATTTTTGAGTATTCGAGAAATTCATTCAATGAACTTCGGCATAGAATTGAAATGGTTCATTGGATTAATAAATGAAACGTCATATTTTTCAGATAGAGCTGGAAATTGTGTCACACCTGTATCACCCATCACCTGTAAAACAAGTGATGAGTGGAAATATTGCAGCAGAATAATAGGGGAAAGTAATTGAAGCTTATGTGCACGTTTCCGTCATGGTCACTGCCTCAAAAATGAAATATTCGCGAAAGTAAGGCCAAATTTAAGTACGTTCTAAGCTCCCTCAACACTTTCTGCCCTCGTGAGCATTAAAAAGTTCCTTCAATGAACGGGGAATGAGCCCCGGCTGCCTCCCACCACAAATCATCGCCTTGAGCTCAGCTTCCGCCTCAGCGGCGCAAGATCCGTTCCGGGTCTAAGTGGTCCTAATGGAGAGAAAAATAAAAGTCAAGGGGCGGCACACAAGAGGGAGGGTACGAAGCGGGGTCGGGGGACATTAGAATGGCGGCGGAGAAAGCAGCCTCTTGCCCATTTACTCTCCCATCGAGGTCGCGTCTTGAAAGTCAGAACGATACAATAATACCTAGTTAGACTAAATTTTAGATATATGCCAGTTTTAACCATTTACATTCACGTCGTAATTGGTATGTAACTTAATCAATCATCCCCCACATGTAGTCAAAAGAATGTTTTTGAGGTGTAAACCTCTATTGTCGCACCACGCACAGAAAATTCTGCAGGCGGTAAATCGGCTTCTGGGCGTCACGCTCTTTTCCTCACGTCACGCTTAGAATGCCGAATGTAAACTCAAGAGAACGATCTCTCTGTAACCAAGTAAGATGGCGTAGTGGTTGGATTCATCTTTCCGCGAACCGAAGGTCTCAGGATCGATTCCTAATGGTGGAGTTTTTAATACCCAAAATACTTTCCATAATATTTTTATGTATTATATTTATCAAAACATCGCCAGAGAAGTTTAAACTTCTCCCATGTGGTCTTAAGCACACCAAAGTTTTGTAGTGTAAGAGGAAATGAAACGTGACCAATTTTAATATTGCGTCATAGTAGCTCAGGCACTTCAAAATGCATAAATTTTATTGACAAAATCCTTTTTTCCTGACAGTAAATTCATATGTTTCGCTTAAAGGGAAATAAAATTAGTAAAAGAGTAAAAACAGGTAAGACGGCTAGAGATAAGTTTTTTTGCAATAATGTTTTGTATTTTTAGCATAAATTATTAGAAAATTAGCAAATAAATAGCAATGTGTGGAAAATTGGATTTTTGGGGTTTAAATGGTCACAATCAGAGGATTCCGGTTAAAATTATGGCACACTGTAATGTATGGAGTATTTGCAAGTTTTTCATGTATTTTGTGAATGGATGCGTGATAAAAAGTTATATCTGAAGAGAAAATGAAAAATATATATCCAAGTCTCAATGCCTAGATCATTCTTTATTTAAAAAACATGAATCTTGCAGTTACTACCATAGACAAAAAATGTTCATTATTATATGTTTATTCCTAGTATTGCTTGTAATATTGAAAATACAATTTTTATCAGGGCTTAATTTATAGACCGCTGCAGTCCTAGTCCAGACATTTGTTCTTGGAGACAACTATATGAACAATTAAAAATAAAATATAAATAAAGTAGGCCTAGTAGGACTAATGTCGATCGAATCTAGCTTTCTTCGTCCCATTAGGGCACTGATTGACTTCACTTCTAACTGATTCAAAGAGCGCGATGAACACGTTTCCTTTTTAGTGGATTCCATTCTTGCCCGCTTGTCGGTCAGCCAATATAGCCAATGAGGGCAATAGAACGGTCAATGGTTGTCAGAGGGAGATATATCAAATAGATGCTCGGGAAGCAGATCGAGTCAGGAGGCAGCAGGCTGCGGGAAAACACGATTTTTCGGAAATCCCAGGCGCACATATTTCGATGACGAAAACGGGAAATAACAATTTGTAATAATGTCTGAATTTTGGCGACATTAGCACCTATTTCGCTAAATAGCAATTATTCGCTATAAAAGACTTATTTAGCATTAAATCGCGAAATAGAAAACCACTTTAACTGCTTCCAAAATCACAAATCATATACAAAAATCACAAAAACATGTTTTTAAGAGAATTTAATTTTTCGTTCGTGAGAAAATAACGTATCTCTAACTATGGCCATTACGTAAAACTGTGGGAGCATACGGTTTAGGCACTCGAAATGAGAGAGGAGAAAAATTGATAGAATTCTGTGAACAACAGCAGTTATGGATAGCAAATACCTGGTTCCAGAATCACAAGAGAAGGCTCTACAAGTGGAAAAGCCCAGGTTAATAAAACAAGCGTTATCAAATAGATTTTATACTGATAAATCAAAGATTGAAGAATAGCGTCAAGAACGCGAGGACATTACCTGGAGCGGATGCGGATACAGACCACAATCTTCTGACAATAGATATGATCACTAAGCTTAAGCATGTGACGAGGAAAAAGCAATCAATAAAGATGTGGAACTTGATGAAGTTGTAAGAGGATAAGAAGAAAATTACCAAAGTCCTAGAAGAGAAGCTGCAGAAGGGGGAAGGGGAGAAAAGCATTCAAGAATAGTGGAAGGATATGAAGGAAAGCATAATAATGGTTCTTGAACAGGAGGTTGGAACTGTAAACAAGAAAGGAGCTAGAAAAAGCTGGATAAACCGACATATGTAAGAAAAAATGGAAGAAATAAGGAAATGGAAAGAAGACGACTCTGAATAAGGAAAGAGACAATATATAAAGATTAATAATGAATTAAGGAGAACTATAGACAAAGCTCGAGAAGAGTGGATGAAGGAGCAGTGCTTTGAAAAAGAAGGAAAGTTGGAGGAAATGTTCAAAATAGTGAGAATGTTGGCTACGAGAAAACAGAGTCATTTCGAAGAAAGGTATGAGAGATAAGTGTGGAAGGGTTACAACAGATAACGAGGATGTTAAGGAAATATGAGAGGAATATATAAAAGAACTGTACCGCACAAGAGAAAGAGGAGGTGAAATAGAATTGGAGAATGACATGAATGAGGAGAGGGACAATACAGGTCCTAAAGTAATGAAAGGGGAGATAGAAATGGCAGTATAAGGAATGAAGAATAGGAAGGCAGTCGGCGGAGACCAAATACCAGTAGAGATTCTAAAGGCTTTAGAGAAAAATGGGTTGGATCGGCTCACGGATCTGGTTAATAAAATATATGATACAAGGGAGTGGCCAGAAGATTTTATCAAAACGGTAATGGTGCCGATACCAAAGATATATAATGCACAGGAATGTAAACACTACAGTACTATAAGCCTTATTCCATATGTGGGAAGAGTTATAACCAAAGTTATATTGGAAAGAATGAGAAGGAAAATAGAAGAAAAATTGATCAAAGGCCAGTTCGGTTTCCGCAAGGGCAAAGGAACGAGAGATGCTATAGGATGTATGAAGATGTTAACAGAAAGGGTATTAGAGTTGAACCGTGGGATATGCGTATGCTTTATTGATTATGAAAAGGCATTTGATAGGGTCAGATGGGAGATCTTATTAGATCTTCTGAGAAAGATAGACATAGACTGGAAGGATGGAAGATTAATAAAGCGGATGTGCATCCATCAGAAAGTTGCAGTAAGAATTGGGGACAAGGAAACAAAGGAAACCACGATAGGAAGGGGAGTTAGGCAGGGTTGCTCTCTGTCACCATGTCTCTTTAACTTGTATGCTGACAAACTGCAAGAAGAAGCTTTAGAAGAAATCGGGGGGATAAAAGTGGGAGGTGAGAGAATAAAATCCATCAAATATGCTGATGATGAGTAATAGCAGAGAATGAAGAAAAACTTCAGAAAATGATGGAAAGAATTAGAAAGAAGAGTGAAGACTACGGAATGAGAATAAACTGGAATAAAACTAAGGGAATGAGAATAGCGAAGACAGAAGGGCCCTTACATATATGGCTGGAGGAAGAAAAATTAAAACAAGGAAGCTCTTTCAAGTACCTGGGAAGTATAGTTACACAGAATGGCAACTGTACTGAAGAGATTAAAAGCAGAATTGGGCAAGGAAAAGTAGCATTTAGCAAGATTAAGGAACTGGTGACAGCAAGAAACATAAAAATGGATATTAGGAAAAGATTTACAAAATGCTTTATATGGAGCATTGTGTTGTATGGATGCGAAACGTGGACGTTGAAGAAGAGAGAATTAGAAAGATTTGAAATAGGGCTATGGCGACGAATGGAGAAGATTGGATGGAAAGACAAGATCATGAATTAAGAAGTGCTAAGGAGGATTGGAGAAGAAAGAAGTATACTGAGAGAAATTAAAAAGAGAAAGGCAAAATGGATTGGACATATTTTAAGGAATAACAGCCTACAGAAATTAATAATAGAAGGGAAAATAGAAGGGAAGAGAGGAAGAGGAAGGAAGAAGCACGGAATGCTGAGGGATATAAAAGAAGGAAGGAGTTACGCAGAGATGAAGAGAGAGGCCCAGGACAGAATGTTGTGGAGACATCGCTACCGTTGAAACCTGTCTGCGGACAGAAGCACCAATGATGATGATGAATTATGGCCCATGAAATCAGTTGAAAAAATAGTTAATAGTAAAAAATGTAACAAAGTAACCAATATGTTACTGATACTACACTGAGTTACTAATAGATGTTTGATATCATTTAATATATAGTTTAGCACCCACTACATACAACGTAGCACCAACGACGACCCTTGTACTCAAGTCTGCATATTTACACAAGATTCCGTGTGTTTTCAGATGAATTTTACCAAACGCATATCTGTTTTAAATGAATAAAATTTCAATGTATATACTTCCGTAAAGGAAGATCTCCTAATACTTATTAGCATTTTCAAAACCGGCAAGCACCCAATTCGATGATGATAACATCCTCATTGATAGATTTTGACTCTTATCCAACCATGGCATCCGCGAATATCCTACATGGACTGTAACATATCGTAATCCTTGCCATATTGAATATCTCGACGCTAAATATTTTAAAGGAATATTTCAAAAGCAACCACGTGCGTGCAGTGAGTCTTATTTTTAGATTCCGTATTGTTAGGGGCGAGAGGTAGCAACAATTACGCTGCGGCGACCACAACCTGAGCGCGTGATCAAACTGAAGCCAAACAATAGCCGATAGCAGAAAAACGCTATTGTTTAATGTTCTGAAAACCTGCGAAAGAAGGGAAACGAGGAGAAATTCCTTCGTGAACATTCTAATAGAAGGAGGGAGAAAATTGGTATATATATACAGGCGAGTTACTCCGTTGTAACGCTCTATTCCTTGGGCCGAGGGCCCTGCCATTGCCCGTGGTTGGTTGGTTGGTTGGTTATAAGAGGCTGGCAGTTTAAAGATTCAACGAAGATAAAGGTCGAACCCACGCCACTCGCTGCAGTGAAATTACGTCATAGAGATCATCGAAAACAGAAGAAGTATTTATAAAGTAGTGGTTTCCGGTACGAGGGAAGCATTAGCCGTACTGTAAAAGGAAGTAAGCTGAAGTCAGCTGAAAACTATCCGAGTCATAACCAGGGAGCAGTACACTTTGCGGCCGAATACCTGTAGCGAGACAGGTATTGGACGATAAATGCGGGATTCCCTTAGCCAGTCGAGGGACGCATGTGTGTCATGACGATATCCATTAAAGAAGTCACTATACATGTATGTATGTAATCATAATTAATTGGTAAAGGGTATTTATTTGTGCAAGTGAATACATTTGTGTGCAACATGTGAAGTGAATCTCTAGCCGTGAAGGCAATTAAATATTCCCAAGGGGAGTTATCGCTGTGGCCCAACACTGCGAAGAAACAAATGTGATTCACTTGAGAAGGGTAAAAAAATACACCTATCATTGTGATTCCATGTATAATTTGTACTTTATTTAGTGACGTGATGTATTTTATAAAAGTTAGTACGGGCAAATATTTAACCTTCAATGTGGAGAGAAATATCAAAAGTGAATAAATATAGTTTATAATTTTAAAAGAAGTAGATAGTGTTCTTATTGATAGAATAGATAAGTAATCAGAATTTATTGTATGCTAACATTTGGGATGTCACAAATTTTAAGGGCATCACCGTTATTTTTAAATGTTACAGTACGCTGACATTTATTTCTCAGTGTCAACGCAGCGTAAACTGGTGGAAGGAAGCGAATATAGCCTACGCATTTCGGCAACGCACAGGCTTTCCCCTCAACACTTCTGAATACGCGACAACGCAGTCTGCCGAAGACCTATACATTTACCCTCCCGGCAGCTCCGTAGTTTTTCCCTCTACACGCGTCTGGCGCAGCGGCCATAGAAACCCTCCCGCACCCCACTTCTCCTCGCCATTCCCCCTCATTTCCATTCCTCCTCCCTTCTTCTTTCCCGCAACCCTTCGGGCGATAATCTGGCACGTTACTATTTTGATAAGTTTCACGGATGGAATGCAAAAGAGGAGAAAAGGAGGAAAAGACGGTGAAGGGGAAAGGAAAGAGACATGAGCAGGATGAATAATTAAATGAGAAAGGAGGAGGCACATTTTCTTTTTGAATGTGTTACATATTTTGGTCCAGCGGTCACCAACTGTGACGAAAGGGCACCGGGGATAGGAAAATGGGTAAACTAGTTGCTCATACCGTCCCGTCTCAATGTCTTCCGTTGGAATATGTTTCACCATCACAAATTGAAGAGTCTCCTTCAAAATAGTGAGTCAAAACAAATGAGAAGCCCCACCATTCATAAAAATCACTTTCCTCACTGCAACCGCATGGCTTGACTTTTTAAGGACCTCTGCTTAATCTATTTCTTAATAAACGATAAATCTCACCGGCTTACCACCTAGTTCCATTGTATCCTCCAAAACTGCCACAGGAATTAAGAAGTCTGGGTAGCGTAGTGATCTGCACATTGGCCCTGCAAGCCAAATGTCCGTGGTTCTTTCCCCGACCCAGAACCATTTTGTTTTCGTGGCATTCCCTACGTAGCTCAATCTACGGTGATTAACACCTAAAGATATCTAATTAAAAATTGAATTTGAGTATTTTTCTGTAGGTAACTGACTGCATGTGCCTCTCACAGAATTGCCTATTGACGTGTGTAACTATACATCTCTAAAAGAAAAGAAGTCCCTATTGACGCATTTGTTGGATGATAAAAATATAAGAGCATAACTCTAAAGTGAGCAGACTAAAGTTGAAATTAATATGATACATTTCAACCATTCCATGTATGCTAAATATTAGACAGCTGTCATATAATGTCATATATTCTATGTTTGACGGTGCATTTTATTTACTGTGGATTCTTGACAATGGAGTCAAATATATCTACTTATTTTTCCATTTTTGCGTTTAAATTTGCAATATGGCTGTTATATATTTCCACTGAATACATTCAACACTGGGTAAAGTTAAAGAAATTTATAAAATGCTGAAGTTCTGCATTTTTTAACAAAGACGATTGGAATGTAAAAAAATAACAAAAACTCTCACAATAGCATCAGAAGGAGAAATTATTCTGAATTAAAATCACGGAACATATTACAAACTGCTCTTTGGGCCCTGCATTGTGAAAAAACACTGGAGGATAAGGAGAAAGAAATAAGCAACATGTCGCGTTTTGTCAACAAAAAATACTCGTTCCAAATCTTCCGTTTCCTTAAGAAATTCCTAAGCCCCACCCCTTCCCGCAAACCAATCATTCCCTCGAAACCAAAAGCCGTATTTACGAGTGTTTCATGTACCGGGAAGAAAGGAAGATAAAAATATATACTAGACCGGAGACGCCAAAGTATTCTGTAAGAATGCAATCCAAAAGAATAACTCTTTCGATTCTCTTTCAGAAAAGTAATAAAAAAATATGACTTATCTACGACCTCTGGTGAATGACTCCCCAACCATCGCACATGTGCCCGAACGGTGGATGAGAGCGACTTGAACCCCGCAGCTGTATGGAAACGGACGAGAACACCGTGAGTGGGATGAAAAGAGGATAAAGGAATAAAAGAGAGAAGTGAGATGGTCTGAGGAGAGACTGGAGTCGGAAGTATGGGGTGAGCGCAACATCCCGTAGGGCGAAAAACCTTATTGCACGGGAACGGCGCATACAAGTCTGGCTATAAGGACACGCAGGGCTTTCAGACTCTTCCTCTCTCACCATACCCCCTTAAATCCCACCCCCTGCTCCCTTCTTGCTCAAGACGAATAAGTTCACAATGGACGCAGTAGGGCTACATATTCCAGGTGCCGAAAAAAAAAAGTTTTTGAGGGGTGAATGAATGTTTGCGTTGTATTTGAACAGGAGGACTGGCGGTGGAGGAGTTGTGGGGGAAATGAAGGAGTGAGACAACCGGAGGAGGTAAAAGGACTGCAGTGCTGCTTGGAGGCACGTGGAGATGATATGTGTGGATGGCGGGAAGGAAGGGGAGGAGAGCGAGGGGAGAAGGGGCGAAGGGTACCAGAAAGGATATGCGACATAGAGAGGAAGATTAGAAAGTGGAGAATTTGGAGAGCAGGGATGAGATTTCTGGCGAAGGATATGTTGATGGTGACAAGAGACGAGAGCAACACTTTGATTTATTTATAACAATAGTGTGGTCGTGGCGTCAATGGGTGCTACCTGCGGCTCATTCCATATTGTGAATTCTCTTTCCCGACCCCTCCGCGATAGTCAAACCTTTGAAATTGAAACAATCTTTGCTCTATTTCGTGGAAAATACTGTATCTCGGGAAATATATGTCAAGAAATCAGTTATTCGTTTAGGTTTTCTCAAGGCTAGTCTAGTCAATTTATGCTAGAGAAATTGATAGATCATATGATGTTATGAGGTTTGCTATCCTTTCACGAAAGCAATTGACCTCCTGCGAACTATCGAAAACAAATACTATACCCGTAGCTTATGAACCTGAAACTTCGCTTTCTTTAAGATGTCAGGATACCTCGCTGAAAAATCTGTTAGCAGATTGTCGGAATTTAACTTCTACGATGGATTGCTGGCTAATAAAATAACTACGGTATTCACAATTCGATGTAGTAAAGATAATAACTGGAAATTATTTTAAACAAACGAAATGCCAATCATGTTTAACATATAAATGCGTATATTAAGCCTAAATCAAACATTTTTGGTTGACAATAAGAACTAAGATATTACAATTTTCCAAAGATAAAGTTTGATGATGATGCAGTGCATCGAAACCCGGGTCGATTAAAACTTTATCTGTGGAAAATTGTAATATCTTAGTTCTTATTATGTTCATATTCCACAACATCTCGCCTGATTCCTCCCATTATTGATTGTTTTCGGTTAGGATTAGGATGGAGACTGCGATGGGCTATGTGGGCCAAACAATATATTTAACCTAAAATAATCCTTTTTTTATTGAAACCTTTCTCATAATAATATTTTCGATTCAATATAATCAATCGTGTAAAGCGTGAACCATTTTGCGCTTCTTGGTTGACGCTGCGTCTGTGTCTGGCAGCATCAACCTGGGCCTCCATTTCAGCAGAATTCTTCGTCTTCACCGCGTAGCTCGCTCCCCCTCCCCCTGACAACACCGGATACTTTTTTCAGCAATAACCGTGGTAAATCATTTGGAGCAGAGGCTGACAGCTTCCTATCTCTCGGCTCGTATTACGGCTTAGGTTGACACCACCCGTGATCACCTTAACTTCCAGGGGAAGGCTGCTAATTCCTCCGCATGCCCCTCCCACACTTATTACGCTGTAAAGCTCAAAAGGTAGTCGGTTGTTTATTGTTCCGTGCGCACAAAGGTTCACCTAGCACTAATTAGTGCTAATGACTTTATTTTGCACTTGTAACTATTATTATTTTGTATTTCGAAATGAAGGAACAATGCTTGACGTGAAGGTTTTTCCGGTGGGACGTCCACGAGATTGATGCCAACATTTTGCTTTTCATCGCTTGCAGATTACGAAACTTATATCGAATATTTTCATTCAATTGCATAAAAATTTTTACCTACAGTATCTTTGTTTGCATCTATAACATCGTATTGATACACAAGTCCGAAGTGAATGATATCCTTAGATTTTACGATTGAGGTATCGTTTGGCCCTCTCGCTCAAGATAAAAAAAAACATCACCTAAAATTCTGGCACAAGACGAAATTCATGAGCGAGGTACTCTCAGTGATAACGATATGGGAGTCACCTGATAAGATTATTCCTTCCACTTACGTAAACAATGGACGCTGAAATTGTTAATTTGCAATGATCATTGTTTACTAGCGTCATGCATTTATACGAATAATTCGGAAGTGAGGTGAAATTCGAACGATGCCCAGCAAGAAGCGATATACGATAGTAGCGATTGTATATAGAGGTATTGATACTCTTGAGATTTTGGTGGAAATCTAATTCCATTCGTTGATCGATTCAAGGCATAATTCTATTCAATCGTTCGTATTGTAATGTCAACTTATTACTACAGGCAACCCGAGGCTCAAATCAGATTATCGTGATGAGTGGTAAAATAACCTTTTTGAGGTATTTGGAAATCGCCGGAGAAGCAGTCCTGCCACCCAGCTATCCCTCTCAATCACAAAGCCGGAAACAATAAAGTTGTCATGTTTTAGTGTCTTTCCCTCATTCGGGTCCAAGTAAATTGACGCATCAAAACCGGTTTCCCCCAGCACCCCTGTCGCTCAAGAAAAAAAGTTCTTCGTCTCATTTTTTAGGCAAGACGTATTTCATCTGCGCGGGACTCAATCAACGAGAGAGAAATGCCAGAGAACTCCTGCATCTTATCTCTAATAATCTACCCCCTTTAAGCTTCGCTTCGACCCAGGTGGCTAGCACCAGTGGGGGAGGGGGTGGGTGTCGTTTTATAGGCTCCGCAGCCAACACTGGGTTGATGCTCGAACGAAACCAGAGGAGCCGATATTCCGGTCGATACCTTACCCCTTTGGTCCATTCATATTCGGTGTAAGGTTACGACATATATCGAAGCTTGGCGAGGTAAGATAAACAAAGATATGAGGGTATATAAAACGGAGTGATCTTCCTGGGTTACACCCAGGAAGATCACTCCGTTCTATATACCCTCTCTTGTTTCTCTGTAGCTCTCTTGTTTGTAATGTAGGGAAAGCGCTTGGTGTGGATATCAGTGAGTCTGACCTTGATTACTCCTATCGCCTTAAATTACGTGGCAAAGGGCCTGATATACCTAACCCAGTGATAGTCCGTTTTCTTCGGCATTCGCATGCCTCTAAGATTGTTGCCGCCCGTAGTGTCAAGAGAGATCATTTCACTACCAAAGATATAGGCTTCAGTCACTCTCCAGTGGCCCCAGTGTATGTAAATGAATCCCTCACGCCCTTTAATCGTAAATTGTATTCAGTGGTACGCGACTTGAAGAAAAATGGCAAAATCAAGTATGTGTGGGTGCGCAATGGAAGAATCTACGCTCGTAAAGAAGACGGATCTGAGCGCCTCACCATTTCTTCGAAGGAGGACACTGATAAGCTGTCTACATCGGTGGATTAGCAACCAACTTGTCATCTCAACAGCTGCCATCGTGGTCAAGGAGTTCTTCAATCAAACTGCATTAAGATATGCTGTGTTAATTGTCAATCTTTGTTTGCTCATATTGATGAATTTAGAATTTACTTTTCACAGTGTTCTTTTGATATCATATGCCTCACCGAAACTTGGCTTAAACCAGACATCCCAGATGACTTAGTGTCTGTGCCTAATTTCTATCTTCTGAGGCATGATCGCCTCGGTAAATTGGGAGGTGGTGTTGGACTATTTATTCGCCAGGACCTTCAGGTCTCAGTCCTTGCCTCTTCCCCCTCATTGTACTGTTCCCAACCGGAATATTTGTTTGTTGAAATCATGAGCCAAAATTCATTAAAACTACTATTATGCGTTGTTTATCGTCCTCCCAAAATTGGGTTCATGAGTGTTTTCGAAGATGACCTTCTTCGTTTTCTACCATCTTACAGCAATGTTGTGATAACTGGAGATTTTAACTCTGATCTCCTCCGAGTCAATTATGATAGTCAACATATTAGGAATTTTACTTTCTGTAACAATCTTCATGTAGTTCCGTTTACTGCAACTCATCATACTGCGACCTGTCATACGTTACTTGATCTTTTTATTGTCGATGACCCTGACAAGGTGATTTCATACTCTCAAATGCCAGTTCCCTTTCTGTCAGCCCATGACCTCATTCAAATTTCCTATCGCTTTAAATTCTATACTACACCCCCTAGGCCTTTCAAATTCCGTAAACTTAAAAACTTTGATGAATGTCATTTTCAGAATGAACTTGCGGCTTTGGATTGGAGCGATATCCTTAAGTCCGACTGTATTGACCTTAAGGTTGAATGCTTTAATTCTCACTTATTGAAATGTATCAATGCTCTGGCTCCCCTAGTGTTGTGCTATCCAAAACGCGTTCAAGCACCATGGTTTAATGAAGAATTCCGCAAACTTACTAGCGAACGTAATCGTCTTCGTAGAATATATATATTCGCACTAGAAAGCCTGATGACTTCCAATCATTTAAGGAATATCGCAATATGGTCAAAGCCCGCATGACTGAAGCTAAACACCAATATTATACATCAAAACTCACCAAACTCAGAGACCAAAAGACCATATGGCGTGAACTGAGGAACCTCGGGTTAGTACGCCAGCATTCTAATGCACTCCCAGGTCATATCCACATTGACCAAATAAATCAGTTTTTTACCTCTTCACCGAACAGTGATTTTGCGATAGCGGAACTTATAAATGAAGATTTTCAAGTTCCATTTGATGCCAACAATTTCTTTTTTCAACACATTACACCGGATGTTGCTCTGAAATACCTAAAGAAGACCAAATCTAATTCCCCAGGCCATGATAATATTTCAATTATGTTTGTTCACAAAGCCACTCAGGTCCTGCTACCATTTATCCTTGAAATCTTTAATTACTCCTTATCCTACGCCCAATTTCCAGCTGCCTGGAAAAAAGGACTTGTCACGCCCATTAGAAAGGTTAAAAAGCCTGAAAACCCATCCGATTTCAGACCCATTTCAATTCTCTGCGCCCTCTCTAAAACACTGGAGAGGATTGTGCACTCACAAGTCACTGACTTTCTTACATCTTCTGGTAAACTTGACCCTTTTCAATCTGGCTTCCGCAAGGGTTTCAGCACACAGACTGCCTTGCTTAAAGTCACTAATGATATTCGTCTCGCCCTTGATAAAAAAATGGTAACCATTATGGTCCTATTCGATTTCAGAAAGGCATTTGATCGAGTTAACCACGCAGTTCTCTTACGCAAGTTAAAATCCCTCAATTTTTCCAGCTCGGCCCTGAACTGGTTTAATTCCTACTTGACGGGTAGAACCCAAGCCGTCAAGGGCTCTGGAGAGGAGTTATCCCCTTGGCTCCCAGTATCATGCGGCGTTCCGCAAGGTTCCGTCCTTGGACCTCTCCTCTTTACTTTGTACACCCTGGATCTGGCTGATAGCATTAGTCACGCCAACTATATGCTCTATGCAGATGATCTGCAAATTTATACTCACTGTTCTGCTGATGAAATTCCATTTTTCATTGAAATAATTAATCGTGACATTTCCTCCATCAACCATTGGGCTAATATCAACTGCTTACAGCTAAACCCCATAAAAACTCAAGCAATCATTTTCGGAAATTCAAGACTTTTGAATAGCATCGATCATGATAGTCTTCCGCCTATTCGTGTTCACACGAGCATTGTTAAATTAAAAGAAACAGTTCGATACCTCGGCATCACTCTTTCCACTAACTTAAAATGGGATCAACATGTATTGGAATTGTGTAATAAGGGAAACAAAATTCTCTATATACTTAAGCTCCAAAAGAAAAATCTACCTGTTCATACAAGAATTTTACTTATAACCTGCTTGATTTTTCCGATCATAGATTATTGCATACTAGTGTACATCGATTTATCAAATTCTCTCGAAATACGTATACAGCGACTAATCAATAGCTGCATTAGATTTATATTCGATCTTCGTAGAGATGACCATGTCTCTGACTACTTCGCTGCCTTGAAGTGGCTGCCTCTTGGCTCCCGAAGGAACTACTTCCTGGGATGTTTTCTGTTCTCCCTCTTTCATACCCAAATGCCGGAATACCTCTATAACCTATTCACCCTTAGAACTTCTGTTTCCGTAAGAAGAACTCGGGCAGACCAAAACCTTCTCCATATACCCCAAGCCCGTACCAACCAATATCTAAATTCCTTCCCGATTATAGGATCCAAGTTTTGGAATTCATTACCCCACTCATTAAAATGCTCCTCCACTCCGGAATCATTTAAGAGGAAACTATACCAATATTTAAAACAGTAGTACTGTTGTTTTAAAATGTTTTAAAATGTATGAATCTTTGTGTTGATTACTTTTATTTTTGTTAGAACCTTTGTTTTCAATTGCTCTTGTGTTTATGCTATGCTATGTTATATTATTGAAATGCTATGTTATGATATGCTATGCTATATTACTGTATTTTGAGCAGAATGGTTTTCTGTATTTATTCTTTTTTGCTCTTATGGGTTTCCCAGAGCATCAGTAAACTATTCATTCAACATTCATTCAACCCATCTTTTTCTCGCAAAAATGTGTTACGCGCAGATGGATTTCTTCGTGTTCAGGAAAAAGATGCGAAAACATTTTATCTTGAGTGAAAGATGTCTTTGTAGTCCGGATGTTAGTAGATTTCACCTTGCATTTTTTTATCAAAGCATGAAACTTGGCACAGATGTTCTATAAACAGTGCTCTTCAAAATAAGAGATGTCGCCATGGTCAGCGTGCATTCAGACTACGTGATTTACCGGTGGCCACTAGGCGCAGAACGACCAAAAGAAAAAATACGAAGGTTTGCGCTTTTCCGTACGCACAGCCGTCTGTACGTGCGATACAAACACGTTTGCCTCTTAAATAACGCATTCACGTTACATCAATTCTTGAATTATAGTTGTGCACAGAGTAAGGTTGTGTACTTATATGTTTTCTTCATACGATGTTGCTGAATATCAAATACTTCAGGGGGACTAAAACATTAAATACCCATTCAACTTGTATTTTTTTGTGACATATTTGCGTTATGTGCTGTGTTATTTACGGATGTTATGAGCTACTTCTAGGTTTTGCGAAATGTGCTAACCTGCTGTACATGGGCTATTGGGCTAAAACTGGTTCTGGTCCCCATCAATTGCTTTGACCCGATGGTGGGACCGACAAATAAACCTGTCAACTTCGCATATGTGACAACTTTATGTTTTCCGGCTACTGTTTGGGGGAGAGGGGTTGCTAGGTGGCCGAACTGCCTTTTCGCGCAGGTGGCTGATTTCCAGAAATCTCGGATATTTAACATGAATCGCGATAAGCATTCGAATCGAATAAGATAATCGAATCTCGAGTTCATCAATTCATAATTATTATCAGTCATCCGTTACCATTAGCGCATGGAATAATGCTACAATGCCTTACGCCTAGGGGTTAATTTCTATCGAAATCTCTTTTATAGCAATATCTCGATGCATATTGCTCCTTGCAAGGCATCGTTCTGCCTTCAACTTACTCATAAATTATCCGTAAAAACATTATAACGGAAGCGTATGATGAACAGTGCACATTAATATTTGCAACGCCCATTCTTTACGTAAGGCAAAGGAGCGATCTTTTCGGGTGACTCCCATATTGTTCTCGTTTAATGTCTTCCGTGCTCATGAATGTTGTTTTGATAAGAAATTAGCGGTAATGTTTTTAGAAAAAACTTTTTACATCTTGAGAGAATGTCTTATGAGCGATTATTTAAGAGTCAACACGAAGACTGTCATCCACTTCAGACATAGAGTCAATACGATTCTGTGTATTCATAGAAATATGGCGCAGGTAAAATTTCCATATAGTAACTGAATTAAGGTATTTGGTATTTCGTAATCTACAAGCAATTCAAAGGGACAATACGTAATCTATCACATGATGCTATTACAAGGGAACGAATACGGTCCCGAATGGAGAAACACTGCCTCAGCCCTTCGAGGGCTCTTCCGCCGAGACAGACCACCGAAGTTGGATCTTTGTGCAAGAGGGAAGAAACTGTCGGCCTCTGCTCATCATAGAATGATTTATCACCGTCAGTCACGCGACGCGAACACGAAAAAAAAATATCCGTTGCCGGTAGGGGAGAGCGAGCTACGCGGTGAAGACGAAAAAGTAGGCTAAATCGTAGGTCCAGACACGATAGCTTCAATTGTATCGAAAATATTCTTTCGAGAAAGACTGAATTCAATGATAAAAGATCATTCTAGGATATAGAATTTTTGACCCATATAGTCCATCACATGGCCAGCTGCCATGCCAGCCACTGCGCCAGTGAATATGATTGATTTGGGCTTAATGTACGCATTTATCTCTTTAATATGTTAGGTGTCACGTGTACTTAAAAAAACCTTCAGTCAAAGCTTTACTACATAGATTCGTAAAAACCGTAGTTTTTTATCTCCCAGCAATCCAACGTACCAGTTGTAATACCGAACGTCTGCAAACACATTTTTAGAGAGGTATCTTTTTACCTTAGGAAGCTGAACTTCTGACTTGCTCAGAAAGTAAACTCGTGTTTTTCATCTTTGTTTTAAGACTTAGGCGAGTAGCTCATATTCGTAAACACAATGAATAACAAAACCACAAAAGGAGAAAAAATAAATTCTAAATTCAGTGAATAAAATTTCCAAGTTATATATAAGGCTGCATCTTGTACTCCAATCTTGCAATCGAGTAGATAAGCGTTTTTTTCTGGCAATAACTTCTGCTAGTGGACTCTGCTGACACCTAGTTTACAGAAATATACCATGGCCATAAAATGACATCTCTAAGCTTCCGTAAACTCTGAGAAAATTTTAAATTAACAGAATCAGATATTCTTTTTTTTCAAGACCCGTCGAAAGTCCAGAAATGGGATAATTTTACTATGTATATCCAGAATGAGCTATTTGACTGTCGGAGAGTTTATCAAACTCTATTCTATCGACAATACGGATAGGCATACAAAATACTTCTTATGCAAAGAGCGAGTTATATTTCGGGTGATAAAGGGGACAAGCTACCTCGTTAAAAAGTGTTTGCATACCGTCGGCATTTCAACGCCTATAATGGAATGCTGGTAGATAAAACGATTTTTCACGATTAAATGTAGCAAAGATGCAGGTTTTTCTAACTTATTTCAAGTACTCGTGATACCTACGATATTTTAGAGATAAATATGTTTTTTAAGTCTTAAGGTTGTTCACTAGATCGGCTAAAAGTGTTCCTGCAGGCCATTTCTAAAAACCTTTTCGTAGCTAAACTATAGCTCTGAGACACTTCTAGTTTTCCCTATTTTCTTATAAAAGGATGGATCTGTACCCCCAGTACGCGATATTGTTCATTTTAAATGACGTTGTTGAGTCCATGTTGAGGAAGAGTAGTGCGTCCACTGACGCTTTTTGTCGTTTTTCAACATGGTTTAGTTCAGTTTTTGATGCCGAAAACCAAAGATATCACGTACTGGGGGTAAAGGTTTATCCTTCATCTTTCCATGAGAAGTATTTACAGCACCTTATTTACGAAAATATAGATAAAGGTGTGGAAAATACTAACGCATGTTTCGCGTCTTTTCACTAGCGTCACTAAGGCCTGCGGCGGGCTGCCCCCACCACCGCCGCCTTATACCCCCACGTCTAGCTACTCTCCTCTACGCCGCAGCGTGGAAGGGGTACTCCCCACCCGCCGACCCTCCAGACTCGCCTCTGTAGGTGACGGGGGAACGGACGAGTAGGTGCGGGGAGAACGTGGTTTATGCCGTGAACGCACAGCTGAACTCGCGCCTTGTCGTCTGACGTCGTCAAACAACCAATAAGAGAAAAAGGAACAACATGATGGCGGCTAGATTGGAAGCTTCTATTGTTTTATACAATTTATTTATCATGGAGTCGCGCGACGAAAAAGCGTCTTTCGGATAGAATGGCATTAATTCCGCGGAGCGATTTTCGTGGCATGGGCGGGAGATACTATGACTAGTGTTGGGCAAACATTTTCAGTAATCGATTAATCGTATCATATGATAAAATTGAGGCATAATCGATTCAGGAAAAAATCGGGTTGAAATAATCGGTTATGTAAATAATTGGTGAATAATCGTATGATTCTTGAGAATCGGTGAACAAACATACGGCTCTTGAAAATCATACGATTATTATCCGATTCTTTTGTGAGCTAAATAATCGGGTGATGAACGAAATGCGCACCGATTCTCGGTATAATCGACGAGGTTATGTGATGAGTTGAGAATCGGCAAAGATTCATACGATTAATATGACGCATACGATTCTTTGCCGATTATTGGAGCAGAATAAAATTATTTGAAATAATCGTGTCGTGAACGTCGACAATGCGCAACAGAAATCGGCTAGAGTTGATTGTCGGCAATAATCGACGCTCGTGGATCATGGAATACATGGAATATGTGAAAATAATCTGTAAATAATCGTATGATTCTTTGAGCTGAATAGCAGGGTTTTAAACAATCGTGTTTTGAAGGTGGTTGGTGCGAAACGTCAAGCGATGAGCGTCTATTCCTGTGTATAATCGACGCTTGTGGGGTTGATTGATCTTAATTATTACATGTGTTATTTTATTTGTATTGGTCACAGTGGTAAAAAGTGATTTTTCCACATGTCTTAATGCTTTTAAAACATATTCGACAGGATGCAGTCCCCTCGTTCGAATTTCTCTGAAAATACTTCCACAAATGGCTTTTTATAGGAGGCATGTCACTTTGAGTCTCACTAAATATTATAATATGAGTATCTTGCCAACATTGTAATCCAGAGATCAAGTGTTGAGAAGTAATTTTTGGATAGTAATTGTTCGCGATCAACTGTCTATAAAGAGTAAAAAAAAAATTATAACTCCACAACTCAGTCATAATGCAATCTTGTCTTTGCAATTTTAATGGTAATACTTCCACAAACGGTCAATACATGGAGCCATACCAATCTGAAATTTTTTCTAAACATTTATTTGCGAAGAAATATCACGAACAATGTCCCGGGATCCACAGTGTTCGAGAAATTATTGGATGGCAATTGATCAGTCGATTTAGTTCATTGTTGGCCATCATAAAGATTCGTCGACAGAGTCGGCAAAAAGTTGTCTTTCATAAACCCTTTCCTCTACGAATTGAACGGACGCCGATTCCGCTGATTCTTCATTAATTATAATTTTAATCATATATATTTTCTCATATTTTTTAATCCTTCCAATACTAATAAGAATAGTTTTTCAGACACCATATATATCAGTGTGTGAGTACGCCAACTTTTGATTTGTTTCTTCTCCCGCATATTCCATTCAAATAATCGATTATACCATAATATCGGATGTACATAATCGATCCAATAATCGAAAGAATCGGAAGCAAATAATCGATTATGACGAAGAATCGATTATTTTTACCCATCACTAACTATGACTGGCGTGGATTCCCTGCAGTGCCCGACACCCCCTCACCATCAGTCGACTCACAGGGCGGCAGCCATACGCATCCTTCTGCGCTTCCTCACTTAGCGAGTCAGGAGCATCAAGACGGAGCGGAATTGCGACTGCTGCGAGTGTAAATCTTGGCTTTGCTGATCCTGTTTCAGAAGTGGAGCAGAAATATTTAACTGCTGCGTGTATGATACGAGTACTGCTGTTCCTTATTCGGGAGTGGCGTATTTTACGTAAAATATCGTGTTATGGAGGGTTCAGAAGGTATCGAAAATACCGGTTCCGCAAAGGATATAAACGAAAGGAGAAAAGATATTTCTTTAAAGAGAGGAAAAAATTAAGACTGAGTACGTATTTCCATACCAACTATTATTGGGTTAGCATGCATTTCACTGTTTCTCCTTGAAATGCATTAAAGTATAAGCTATCCTTTGTGATAAATTCTGAATAGATAGTGAATCCCAAATTATTCTATTTGTTAGGTAATACTGAGGAGATAACATCCAAAGAAATTTGTAATGTTTCCCCAGTGTCCATCGTCAGCTCCGTGGAAGTTGATAAAGAAGGGTATTAATATTTAAAACAGATATATGTAGTACTGGCCTCAAATACATATTCTCTTGCAGAGGAATGTTGTTTTATGAAAAGTCATTGTTATCTTTATATATATAAAAGTCAATGTATGTATGTATGTATGTATGTTCCACATCTCCTCCTAAACCACAGGACCGATTTTGATGAAATTTGGAACACGAGTTTGTCACTGATAGACAACAAACACTGTAGGGTTCAATTAACCGAAACCCTATTTTTTTCAGGGTTAAGGGTGTGATCCTTAGTAATATATAAAAATGTAATGGTCTCTGTCTGTCTGTTGCTCCATCACGCAAAAACTACTGGACCGATTGAGCTGAAATTTGGCACCTCGATAGAAAACATATCTGGTTGTAAAATATGCTATATCAAAAAGCCCTCAAGGCCCCCATAGGCCCCCGAAGGTCCCCCTTGGTGGTCCAGGCTAAGCATTGGGTTCGGTGCAGTGGTTTAATTTTTTTGCTTTTTAAAAGTACTTTCACTCAAGATATAGGGCTGGGATTATTTTTATCGGATGGCTGAATAATTGAAGTTTCTAATTCCTTCAATCGATTTTATTCTACGCTCCGAATTTGTCTGAAATTCATGTTTTAAGCTGAAATATCTAACATTTTTCTCTGAAATCAACAATAACATATTTCCTTGACAACCATAGATTTGATTTTCAAAGGATATTCACGCCTCTAGCATTGAAATATCACGTTTTCCTGCAGGCCCATGATAGTATGTGGAAAGCAAATCCGTATAAGAAGGGCCCAGAGTCCCAAGGGCCCCATGATAGATTGCTTCAGGGGTCAATCGATAAATTTAATGCATATTTACAAAAAGTATTCTCTTCAACGTCTTTCTCAAAGGGTCATCGCATGTATATGAGAGAACACTTACGTTGTAAACAATACACATATAGGAAATTAATTGATTTCACACATAATTATATGTGCAAGAGTATTTACGTGCAGCGAATATCAATGGTAATAATGCCTCTGTTGCTACAACAAACACGGCGTTGTTTATTATCGTTAAGTACTCAGATGTAGTACACGTAGTGAAACCGTCTGCCTCTAATTACGATTGCGAACTGTTTTTAGACCAATTCCCGCATCATTAACGTCACGAGTTATTTATATGTTTAAAAGTGTTAAAATTCAGTTACCTTAGGTGCATTCACTCAATCATCGATTTACCCATTCAAGACTCTCGCTCGCCGCTGTGTTTCCCCTCCTTGGACTTAATAATATATCCATCCACATGCCTAATAAAAAAAGAGTAACCTTTCGAATAAATCTTCTAAAGCAAAAGGAATGTCTTCTTTGCGAGAAAATTAGCCCTTGAAATAAAAACAACCAAAGTTAGACTTGGATGCTCAATGACATGCCCACCAGCGATCTCATGATAATCTTCCCGTGGTGTTTCTCTGGTTACGCTAAGATCCGCACAAATTTCATCCTTACCCAACATACGGACGGGTAACCAGCTCTAAATCTGGTTCAAATACAAACCCATCTGTTTCGAACCTTCAATCTGTTTTAAGATGGTAGAAATTGTAATGACCTCACCACATGCTTCTTACCCGAAAGAAGAACAGAAATTCTGCGCAATTAACGACATCCAATAGTCACCAATCTCTCCGTGCACCTGGAAAACGGTCAGCGTGTCTACTACAACGAACAAAACATACAACATAGGTTACGAACTCCTCGAATGACCACGAATGCAGTTTTTCTTCAGGCTTTGCGGTTTTCCTATAAAATAAATTTAACGTTTTTCACACCCGTTGAATTTCAACGGGTACCTTCCGCTCGTGATTTATAAATAATAGATAGTTTGACCAATTCTCAATTAAATTACTAGATTATACAATTTATCGTAATTGACATTACTATAACAGCGATTTGGAATGCTAACAACATCATATTTATCGTAGAGAGATTATGGAATTGGATTCCAGCGCAAGAGAATTCAATCTTCATTTTGAACAACAAACGCCAGAAAAAGCTGAGACCGAGAGGTAAGAATCTACTTTCATTAGTCTTTTTGGCATATTACGAGGTTCAAAGAATTCATCTTTCTACTAGCTAACGTTATGGAAAAGATACAAATAAATATTTTACGTACATATCCAATATTTTAGAGCTGATGGAGAGACTGATTATCACTGCTCCAGTCAGAGGGAGGAGGGTGAGCCCGCAGCTTCTAACATGTTCGGAACGTCATTGCCAAAGTAGGTTTTGGTCACAAAAATAAGTACCTAGGTTGTGAGACTTTGTATTACGCTCTTTATTTTGTAAAAAGGTTTTAATCATTTTATTTGGTATTTAATCTGCTTCCTAACTATTTTACACAGGCCTCGGCCAGGGTGCAGCCACTGGCAAGAAGATGAGATTGAGTACTCAATTGCTAATCCACCGGCACTAGAAAAAGATTCCGGGGTAGTTCACTCCAGAAGTCAAGGGCATTTGGAAAACATCTCACAATCAGAGTATGTAATTCATGTTAAATTTGACTTCATTCATTCAAGTATTCTACCAGCTGATTGGTAGGTTCTTGGACAGTCCCCATTCTGTATCCCAATCTAATAGAAAATTTTCTCGCTTTCCCTCCTAAGGATGGCCCGTTATTAGATCCCTCTTCAATTCTTCATATCTTCTACATCTTCTCATTTCGTCCAGAATTCCTATCCTCCTCCTTCCTCTTCCACGCTTCCCAAGTGTTCTCCCCTCTATCACTCTCTTCAACATGCCCTCTCCTCTCAAAACCTCCTCCATCTATCTCTTCTGCCTTCTCCGAACCTCTGCCACAAGCTTCCTCTCCTCTCCGACCATATCCAATACCTCCTCGTTCGTCTTTCTCGCCATCCAGCTAACCTTCTCCATCCTTCTCCAAACCCACATCTCAAACGCCTCAAGTCTACGCACATCCTCCCTTCGCAATGACCAAGTTTCCGACCCATATAGCGCCACGCTCCATATCAAAGTTTTCACCAGCCTCTTCTTTACGTCTCTTCTCAGACCCCCCTTCATCAATTCCCTTCTCTTCGAAAATGCTTCTTTAGCGAGCGCAATTCTGTCGATATCGTCTTCCCTTTCTATATCTAACATATTGGGCCTTATTTCTTTACCATGGAGCTCTTCAACGTACTCCTTCCACCTCTCCTGGATCTTTCTCGGTTCTACGATCATCTTTCCCGTCTTGTCTGTTATCGTTGTAATTTCCCTTCCCTTATTACCACCCCTCAGTTCCTTTACTTTCCTATATAATGCATCTGCTCTTCCCTCTTTTTGGTATTTCTCTAACGCGTCGATTTGTTCTCTCCACCACGCCTCTCTTGCTTTCTTTGTCTCTCTTATAAGCCTGTTATTAAATTATCGGTATTTTCTCTGACCTAGCTCTGAGTTTACGCTCTTCCATTTCCTTATCTCCTCCATCTCCCTGATCATCTCCTTCGTGATCCACGGTTTTCTAATTTTAGTAGCACTCACTACGCCTACCGTTGCTTTCGCCGCTTCTACAATTCCAAATTTGACTTAATGAGTTCTGAAAAATATGTTTATAATGAGCAATCTTCTGGTTCCTTATAATATCTTCCAGAAGTTTCCCCTCCGTGCCCACCATTCCCAGCACTTCCTCCTTTGACTCCGTTTCCATCTTTCGGACTTTCTACATACTCCTTCACTTCTACACATTAAACGCCCGCAGCCTATTTTCGTCCTCTTTCTTCACAATTCACGTTTCTGCACAATACAACGCCGCACTACATATTTAACTCTTGACCAGCGTCTTTCTTACATCCATAGGCAAGGTCCCCGTCATCAGCTCCTCCTCACTGCTGAACGCTTCTTTCGCTAGCGCAATTCTCCTTCTAAGGCCTTTGATCATACGGCCGTTTTCCTCCAAAGTACGTACAACCAAGAATCAAATTGTTATGGTTGCTCCTCCAGGTTTTACCCCCCTTCTTTCATGACCTGCCTGGCTTTCGTCGTCCTATAAAATCTTATTCCTTTGTTTTGCTATTATTAACCATCATTCCCCATTTCCCGCACAGATTTTCTAATGCATCAGACAAAGCTTTCAATCCCCTCGATGTTCACCAAACCAACGTCTGGTCGTCCGCGAAAATAGCCTTCTTCATGAGCAGTCCTTCTTGTATTCCCACACCTAGCTTCTCTCGTGCCTCCCTCATCATTTTCTCGGCATAAATGTTAAAAAACAAAGCGACAACGGGTACCAGTGCCTTACCCCACGACCTGTAACTGTCCACCCTGATTCTCCCTCAGCCACCCTCACCTGTGCCCTCTGGACCGTATATATACGAACTGTTTTCATCACCTAAGTAGTGATTTACTCTACACTCCAACCTTTAATTACTATTCTAAGCCCGCGACTCAGTCAGTTTGGTGTTCAACGTCACCAATAACATGGCGGAATCCTATAACGCAAGTGTGGCTAAATACGTCGGTGGAAAGAGGGTGAATTTTTGTATGAGGAGATCATATCAGACGCGTTGCGAGTTGGCTGTAACTGCGTACAATGCAGGACCCAATTTACATTCTCTTATTCATAAGGGCCTGACGCAGAAGAGTCCTGGAACATTTACAAAAAAATACAAGACCAGTGCCGTAAAAAAGTCGACTGCGCGGTCCAAACGACGCCTGGAATACAAAACGCGCCATAAATTCCAAATACCAGCTGGACCTGACCAAGACTACGGAATATGTAGCCGCCTGGAGGATACTGAGGAAGTTGATGAAGCTAATAAGAATGAGTTCCTTGCGTCATTGTCTTTGAGTAGAGACCACAGACTACGGCTGGAGGCCGAAACTAGGACTCAATATCTTAGCCTGATGTGGGTGTCTGAAAGGCGTAAGAGACTAACGGCATCCTTATTCGGTCAAATATGTAAATTGAGGGCTAATACATGCAGAGTAAAAGTAGCAGAAAGGATATTGTTCCCAACTTTTCGAGGGAATAAGGCTACTTCTTATGGTAAAGCGTTTGAAGGAAATGCTGTTGCACAATACGAGAAGATTAGCGGAAATACCGTATTGCCTACAGGTCTTTTTGTGGATGAAACCTTGTCTTTCCTGGCTGCAACCCCTGATGGAGTTCTAGAAGATGGCAAAGGCATAATCGAAGTTAAATGTCCAATTAGCTGCAGGGATTTGTCTCCATCGGAGGCGGAAGGACAGAAAAAACTAAATTTTTTTCAAAAGAGTGGGGAGAATGTCACGCTAAAGCAAAAGCATAACTACCATTATCAAATACAAGGACAGTTGCGCATTTGTGACAAAACGTACTGCGGCTTTATCGTTTGGAGCCCATTGGGCATTTACATTGAGCGTATTAATAGAAATGATCACTTTTGGAAACACCAAATGGAACAACCATTAGAAAAGTTTTATATGGAGGTACTTCTGCCTAAAATACTTCGCCTAAATACCCATAAAAACGAATAAATTATATGTTAAGCCATTACGTAACCCTAACCTGATGTTTTTCTTGATGTAACCATCCTTACGTTTTACCCCGCACTATTTACCTTGCAGTTCGCTCTTCATAATTTCGTACTATTTAATTGTTTTAATCTTACATCTACAAAATACCCTGCAAGCCGCCTCAAGGGTGGGTGGCAGGGGGTGAGCAGTCGCCAACAAGCATTACACTACACCCCAAAGTTAGTGTAACTACGACTAATTTTGCATTAGCATAAATCTCTATTGCTAGTCATGGGGTGAAGCCTCACAAGCATGCTTAGTCCAGGCCCAAGCTGTAAAATCTTTGCAATTGATAACTTTTCTCTCATTTGGTGCTGGTAAGGAAACTGAGGTTCTGAGATCAAACCATGACGAATAAGGAAAACATTGGTGGTAAGTAAGAAGACACAGTGTAAAGCAAGGATACATCTTGGTAAATCGTGAGTCTGGTTGTACTGCTTTTCCCCTTGTAAAATCACTTACTTTCACTGTGCGATATTGAAAATTTTTGACCGTGGACATGCTGTATTCACGAAATTTTCAACTATGTATTATGATATTAGTGAAATATTGTGTTCCACCAGGTATATATCGCATCGATAGTATCGCATAGGCAAATCGCATTACGCTTTAAATGCACAATGGAATATTATATGCGAGATAATTGCGACATCAAAGTTATGCGATCCGTTCACATCATAAAGCCGATCATGTGCGAGGGATTCTTCATTTTGCTATAAAGCCGCGAAAACACCTATATAAATTTGCGCCTAATACGACACACAGCATTCAATCCACATTCATTGCACACACTCCAGACAGTCGGGTTTTTGACGAAAGCCAAAGGATTTGCGCCGATTGATGATTCTCGATGTGGACGCTTCTGCCGCACGAATTGACGACTTGGGCACAGACACACGACGCACGGGGTTAATATTTGTGTGAAAATAATTTTCAATTTGTGCCGAAAAGTTTTGCGGCAACGTATTTAGCAAACATTTTTATTGGTTGCGCGGCTGAAAGTTATAAAATTTTTCAATCGATGCATCTGATACTACTGCTGTACTCTTGAGTTTTTTATATTTATTTTTCTACATCGATGGTGAAGCAGAAAAAGGACTATCGAGTTTCTTGCATTCTTCTTTATTTAGCGTTAAGATCTTTCAGAGTGTAGGCTAAGGTGTAAATTGATCAAAGTAAAATTTAGTCTTTTCGCATCATCCAAATGATAATACAATAGTCCACATCCACACCCATATAAATTCCAACGCTCATGTAATGTCTATATTCTGACATTCATTTCATTGCCTGACGAAAGGGAAAAATATTCAGCACTATTGTTGAGACTACCCCTACCCCATGAATTCTTCTGGATGAACATATTCCTGGAGGCCAACGCACAGCGAGATTGAGCAGCGAGTAAATAAGTTCGCTTATTTGTCCGTCGACTCCCCTAGCTTCGCGACGAAATCCAAGGTCACTCTAGGCTCGTCTACTGTCCAGCGACGCGCGCTGATCACGATTGCTCCTGCCCCTCCAAACCCTCCACTCCATTCACTCATCGAGTTCCCCTTCCACACTGGGAGCCTTCCCATTCCACCTGGGACTGAGCGGTGAGAGACCCGACGAGGCGAAGCTGAAGTCTAGTGACTAACCTTAATCAATCATTTTCAACTTTTTCGCAGCACCTGGCCAGGAGATGGACTATGTCTGCCAAAAATATCTACCACTTGGATTGTTTCTTTCTCTTTGATTTAAGACCTCTCTCAGAAGAATATTTTTGATACCATTGAAGCAATCGGTGAAAGTGTGAACCATGTCGCGCAAGATGCGCATCGGCGATCATCCACGATGGCAGCGCCACGCCAACCTTGGCCACCGATTAAGCTGACTACTTCGTCTTCTCAGCATATCTCGCTCTACCCCACCCCTGTAGACACCAGATATCTTTTTCGGGTCCGCCCACCTCCTACCCACTAGTGGAAGCCAACTGGGTGACATTAGAGTTAGGTGAAGGCAGAAGAACAAAGATAAGGAGAAGAAACGATCTTCTCGGGTTACTCCCATCGCTGTCTCGCAGAATGAGTCACGGGTAGATGAATTTCATTCTGCTCGGGAGTTAAGGGTGATGAGCTTTTTTATCTTGAGCGAGAGGGGTCTATTGGGCTAAACCGGTTTTGTCCCCCGAAGGAGGAAGGGCATACATCATATGTCAAATTGACAATTTAGACAACTTTATTGATTCCGGTTATTGTTCACCTGAGAGGGATAGGCAATAGCAGCAACTTCGTTTTCATTCTTTTCACCGATATCCACAAAATAGAAAGCTCAACCAAGTTATCTGATTTGACACTTATAATATAGCAACCCACCCATCAATGTTTAGGTGATTATTTATTTTGTCAAATGAAATGCTGCCGATGCACTTCTAAAAATGTGGCGAATATTCATTGGCAAGTTTTTCAGAATATCGTTGACAGTTCTATCATCGTGCAAGGAAGATGCTGTTTACTGGGTAACCATAACGGCCGGCCTTCTATTCAAGCCGAAGACCTTTTGACAGGAACCTCCGCTGATAATTGGCTTCCGGGTACTTTTTCGTTTCCGGGGAAATCCTAAACTTTTCAAAATGCTACGCACCAGCATATTTCCCTCGCAGAACTCTCCGGAGATCGAGCACAATACTCATCGCCGCTCACTTTTTCATATCCCATTCAGATGTTTCTCCAACTTCCTATATTCACCTGTCCCTCCCACAATCTCATTTCCCATCTATGCCATGTTACTCACTACCTATTGCCCCTCTTGCTACCGCGACTCCACTCGCTCTCGGCACACTTTCACGGAACTTTTTGCGATTCTTGTCTCACTTCCCATCCCGCCTCGCTATTTTGACCTCCCCACCTACAAACTACAAACTTTTCTGGAGATATTCAACCCCCCCCCCCCTGACTGCTCCCAATAACAAACTCATCGAACCGACTTCGCACACGGCTTGAACTCTCTAATACTCTCCACACACTAGTCTTCATTACCAACTCCCACACCCTTCCAACCACGCGATCAGTTTTCTGGGAGACCCCGGTTCTCATTCACATGCCCTGAAAAACTTAAGGTTGTTTTACACGGTACTTTTCTTTGTACAATATCTTCCGTTACTCTTGTTTGTACATCTCTTCCGTTACTCTTCTACTATTGCATGAGGCAAAATTTATTGTGTAAAGTGGCAAATTGTATGAACGCTTGTGCGAATGTGGAAAATATAACTTGTTCATATTTCTTCTGGACAAACGTACAATCTCACGTACATTCGTTTGTACAAAATCATTCATCATTTTATAAATATCACAAAATCATTCATCATCAATCATTCATCATGTAAAACGGCCTTTACAGCCCCCCTCTCCTCCAGAACATTATCTCCATCTTTCCGTCGGTACTTATGCAAGAGCGAAGTATGAGAAACAGGCTAGTTCACTTTCCACATAGTAATATAACTTAAGAACGTATCTAAAAATTGTTAGGAATCAGTTAAGTTCGGTGGCTAGAGTAATGCCAATCATTGTAAGCCTCACTTTCACATTAACAATTCCGATAATCATTTAACACTATAAGGCCTGAGATTCCGGACTATCATCGCTGCCTGAAGGGGTAATTTTGACCCCTGACATCTAGAAACCACTAGATCGGAGAAGAAGGATGGTGAATTTGCTTGAGTACTGCTTTATGAAATAGTATGGGTTTTCCATCCAAACATTCAGGGTTCAAGTGACAGCAGTGGTAGTGGTTTTATCAATGTGACCCCGATCCCAACTCTAAGATATGTGGAGTGCATTTCAAAGGCAGTACTTCGTCCATCAGATGTTGAACTTGTAGCGTGTTCGAGGGTGAATGTTCCGGAAACTCCAAATGTACCAAACATTTGTGCCGTCACATTAAATTATTATACCTCGAATCGTGAAGATATAAAAAAACCAAAAGACGAAAACAAAGTTGAAAACGTAGACATCCCAAAATCATAAACAAACCATCGTGTGCAAATGGGGGGATACAACAAACATGGCAAATGAGATTCCTCGAAATATAGGCAAAATCTCTCCCGAACTTCGAACATTGTCAGTAGACGGAAGAGCCAATGCTAGACAGAATATAACACCTGGAATGTTCTAGAAACTCTACGTGGATTCAACAATCAGAACAGCCAAAACCTATTTATAGGTCACGCTGTATCACAGAAAAGGACACACTCAAAACTCTCTCAGTCAGACGCTCTCTATAAGCCTGAAGTCTGAATTTGACGAGTCAATATTTACATACGGAAATTTAATTTTAATCAGTAGTGAATACTTTAGTGCATAATAAGTAAAGGGGAAGGAAGTTACATAATGTTCAGCATCCGGGAATTGCAGACAGCCACAAGGAGCAGTTGAAAGCAGTGCCGCGCGGATATCGAGTTCAGCCCTCTGACAGACGCGAAGGGGGAGTTACACCGCGAACAAGTTCAAAAGCGTACGGAAACACGTAATATGTGTGTGTGAGATTGTATTTGTGTTTCAATTTTCTCTTGTGAATATTTGGTAATATTATATTTGAAGAATGGTGTGCAAATTGTTTAAAGAGTTAATATTGAAAGTCAATTTACTTAAAGAGTTAAAATGGAGGGAAATATTTAAGGGCTGAAGTTGGAAGTTAATAATCAAAAGGTTAATATTAAAACTCAATTTTGTGTATTGTGCTGACAATGTAACTCTCCACTGTAAATGTTCACTGCAAAAATTGACCCATTTACAATGGAAAATAACTGTCAACCAAGATTAAAATAATGAATGATTATTCTGAATCGTTTGTGCGTGTGTGCATCTAATTAATTTTATTAATCACAAAATTTATCAGTGTAACAAAACTTTGTACCTCTATGCAATCAGGAAATCTAACAAACAATCATGGTGAGAAAGGGGTAGCGAACGGGAAACTACGAAGTGGTCATCCCTGATCGATCCTTGCATCCTTTTGCGTGACCGTCGAGGGTTGCGCGTAACCTCTTAGAAATCAAAATATTTCTCAGTTAAAATAGTTAAGATTAATGAATAAACAAGAGGAGGAGAATATTACAAACTATTAACTCCTTCACCGTAAGCAGGCTGGAATTTTAATGAAGGCCCTGGGAATGGGAGGCTTGCATGTACCCTGCCCACTTCATAAATCTAATATGCTGGAAGCTTGAAGCCTCCATGCACCTAAAAAAATAAATTTGGAGCAGCCAAAAAATAAATTTGGAGTAACCATTGGAGTAAATCTAACAAATGTTAGATGAGACAGCTTTATAATAAATCTCTGTTATTCCCTATTAACAAATAGACAGCGTTGGCTCTGTTGTGACCTGGAAATCGGTAGGCGAGTTTCTATATATTTTTGTGACTGTTATTTTCCAGTTTTCTATTGAATGCATTAGCTTGGTATTTCCTTGTGTATTTATGTACAGTTTTAAGAACAGCTCAGAATAGCCAAGTGAAACTATCCCTCTCGGGAGTGTGACCTTTCACTTTTCCTAACGTCAATACCTTCCTGTTTCCCATCCTCCCCTAATCTGTTGTCACCTCGCCGAAAGCATTCTTGTCTCGGCTAGTCCTATATAATGGCACGGAGAGATACGCAAAAGGAGTATTTTGGAGTCGAGCATTGGAGCAGTTGGTTAGTCATGTAGCCAAAACGGAAGTCAAGGCGCGGGCCATGCGGGCCGTGCACTTGCAGACGCAGCGCCATCCATCCGTGCCATATCTAGAGCTTCTCTCCCTCCCGAGCCGTGGTAATATACTTGTTGGGCTATTCTGACGCACATGTTGGTTCTTGTATAACGTTTTGTTCTTGCCTTCAATAGATTTGAAATTCATTAAATCATTTTCCTCTCAAGTACTTGATTTTGAATTGAATAACATTCCCCTCAATACCTATGGATGACTATTCGTTTCTCGACAACCAAGGACAAGGACCCAGAGTCCGTGTTCGAGTTCCCGTGAAAACACGGGGCCATCGAGCGCGCGACAACAGCTCCGTATCCCTCCGTGAAAAACATTTGTCCAATTAATAACCTACTCTTAACCAAGGTGCCACTAAGTTCAATGTTTAACGCATTTGAAGACCCCTCCATAGTACCAAAGAACGAATCGGGATTCCAGTGAAAAATACCTGCCACCACGCTTATGTTACGCATGCCCATAAGTTATGTTCCTATACTTGTTATGAGCTGAAATTTGGTCACCTCCCAAATCTCTCGCAGAGACTCACCCCGTTCACACGTGGCCACGCCAGCGCACGTGGGGCAGGAGATAGAAGAAATAAAGTCTGTTAAATGCGCCCAAATTTTGTCCGGCACATGCAGACAACCTCTTACCCGCCCCAACTCTATTCCCTCTGCCCTTGGGGACCTAATCTCGCCTCAAATAAAGAGCGGTGTGTGCTGGAGGAACGGTCGCCGGAGAAAAGACCTTCCCAAAGCGATATCGCCTAAAAATTAAGATTCCAGCCCCCGGGGTCGCCTACTCTTACTCCTACTAAAACTCGCACCCGCACACCGGATTCCACGAAGCCTAATCGCCACGATCGTGACGGCGCCACTAATCGGGTAATTCGTGGTCACCGCACTTCCGACACTTCACAAACAATAACCATTCCATTCCGTCAACTGCCGACTTTCTGCTTAGAACTCCCACACGCGAAACTCAACTCGCTGCGAGCAAGAGAAATACAAAGAGATCAAGAAATGATATGAACAGATGGAAACATACACGACCTGATGAAAACCTTTATCATTACGGAGAACTATTTTTAGCGCTTTTTGTGGACCACGCTCTATCTCCTAAGTTAGCGCGCTAATTCAATAAGTTAAAGTTAGGAGTGACAACGATGGGAATGAGAGCGAGGAAGCACTTCCGCAGAGCTATCATAATTTCACTCTACCGCCACATTTCGCAAAATTTCTCGCCACTTAGCACGAATGCCTTAATGCATTGGTTATAATGTTAACAAGCGTTTACACGTTCATTAACGGCGTGTTTCAGCACAACTAGACGAATAACAGGAAAGAAACGTCTTCAAATCATTCTGTTATCTTTGAATTTAAGGATTAAGAGTATAACTTAGAACTTTTCGCGTGCAATCCATAATATTGGCGGCAATCCGAGAGAGTTTACATACTCAAAATGTTACCCGCCATCGACGTGACGTTGCGACGTATAATCTACACCTACACCAACGTGGAACCCTGCAATATGCCTTTAGGATGTGTTGTAGGAGATGACTTCAGGACAGGCATGCACAAACCGTCAGACGCACACTCATTCTGGTATTTGAATTTTAATTAATATGATTTAATATCAGTAACTAATGTGTAAGACGATTCCACTAGTACTAAGTCTTCCAATTGCTATTCTTCTCTTGCGGGATGATTACTGCTCTCATGAATCACAAAAACGACATTAGACGAACTTAAAATATGGTCACATGTAAAAATGAGAAGTGATTACAATTTACTGACAAATAATACTTAAGACCCAATTAAAAAAAAAAGATTTATAAAATAATAAGATACTGAAAAACGAGGTTTCCTATTTTTACCAATTACGTAAGTGGCAACTTTGATCAAAGCTATTGCGGTCCTTAATTATAGACGGAAGAAGGAAATATAAACCTTTCTATCCAATAGTCTGCCCCTCTAATGTTATGCCTGTTACCTAACCTATCGTAACAGCTCGCAGTTTTTAATATGTTCTTGTCGTCTTCTATGGGGTAATTACCCAAAACATTATTCTGGAAATTAAGCTTATTTTTTAACCTAAGGTGTGATATCAAGCCAGATTCATAGGGGCCCCATGTACTAACTACGTTTTAAAGGTAGAACGTAATTACTAGTAGTAAAACATAACAGCGCCTTGTAACTTTCTCATCGAATATCCCATCGAATATCCATCGAATATCGAAACCCCTTTCAAGGTCCTTAACGTTTCCTGCGCAGTTCCGGAGTCAATGAGCCGTTGTTATAGAAACACCTTTAATTAAAATGTCGACTTTACACGTATTGATATTTTTCCTTTCCCTACGCTTTTTGTTTGAACCTGAGTATCCTCCCCATTATTAGTGAATATTCATTTTTTATCATTCATACCGTTTTCGCACCAGTGATTCACACTTTTTTTCTATCCTTGAGTCAATGAGAGCTCATCCCTCCATGCAGCTCTCGTGTTCTCCCCCAAATCCAATTCATTCTGTTTCCATTAAAAATCCGCAATCTCTCCCTCGAATGCTCATTTGACGATTTGAGTAGAAATCAATTGAGATACGGACGGCATCCCTCCTTTGTTTCCATGATCCTCACTCCACTACTGATTTTTTTCACTTACAGCTTTCTTAAAAAACTATTATGCGCATTCATGTTGCTCGTATAGCCAATTTACGAGGAATATATCTAACTCGATTCCATGTTTTATAAATTACCATTCGAATGTTTTCTTCCATTTGTTGTATCAATCCTATTACGATTTGCACTTTTTCCTCGGGATGTAATTTGTATTTCCAATCCAAGAGCTCCGTTTGGCAACCTTCAATTTCCCCATACCACATTCGAGCACGGAATCCCCCAACCACAAGTCATGGGACGCATTACAGCGCAATATAGGTAACCTTTACAGCGGGATGGGGGAGACCAACAAGCGCAGCCGTAGTACGGTCTCATTTTCGTTCGCATGAAACCACTTTGTTTGAGCCAACGATTCACTGAATGCCTAGCCTCCTTCAACTCCTTTACACATCCTCCCAGCACACAGACGCAATTACAACGCGCTCACTCGACCCCTACAAGCCTACTCCCTCTCCCAAACTGTTCCCCGGCAAAGCACTCTTCCAACTTGGGTCGTCATTCCGCTTTGCCATTCCCGTGTACTCATCCCCTACCCTCTTCTCAGGGCACACACCGATAGGTACCCTCGTGAACTCATCACAAACAATACTGGAAGCGAATGTCACAAGCCATCACATTGTTGTTACTGAGAAAGACGATGTATTGCCTTGCAATGACATGCAATCGTTTTCAGATACCTATTGTATATAAACCATTTTATTTTCAATTTAAAATTCCAAGTTGGCAGTCAACAAAATAACTGATTGACAAGCAATCAAATACATATATGAGATTCTTTTCTAAGTGTCGAAAACAATGGCTTTTTTCGAATAAAATTAGGCAAAAGTACGTTAAAGTAACAAAAATACTTCAATGTGCATTTGTACTTGTAGAATTTAACAAGCTTTCAAGTGCATTTTACAACATTAAATTCAGTTTCCTTATGTTGAAGATAGAGCATCTCAAACTCAGGTATCTCAACCTTTTGCAAAAGGGTTAAGGGCGAGACGAGGGACGCCGTCAGACATCGTAGCGAGTCGTCGTTTGCAGCGTGATACGCGTCGTCTCACGTGCCGAGTCATGCGCGAAATAAGCCTTTGCGCTAAAATTTACGCCTCGTGTAGTTGATTAGACCAATCTTGAGGAACATATGCAGCACAAAGAGAAAACGAGTGTTAATGCATCCTAAAGAGCCGTGCTACGCTTAAAAATAACAATTACTTGACATAGCCTTGTTGTTAAAAGTCATATTAAAGAACGACATAAACTACAGAAGTTAGAGAAATGTATTAATGTAGGCTGTATAAAGAATGAAAATACGCATTGTGACAAAAATAGGATATCTTCAGGCGTACATTGCGTATAAGAATATTTATCTCCTATACCGGGGTTAATTGGTGTCAACACTTGCTAAATACTTATAAAAATAACTTTTTAATTCTCTCAGCAATTCCAAAGAATAAATATTAAGAACTGCTGAGAACATGGAGGACGTGGAACGTTGAATAGTCCGGTTCAGAAGCAAGTAACCTTGGGTGGGAAGATGAGGACATGGAGATGTAGCATTAAGTATTGATGAAGCAAAAGAAAGAAAGGTGCTGAAGAAATGACTAAGGATGCAGAATAGGTGGAAGTAAGTGTCATTAAAAAGTAATTTTCAATGCGGGGAATTTAGAATATTATTCAGGATGGGAGGAGTCAGGAAAGAATAGGCATTCAAAACAGAATGAAAACTGAGAGTTAATCCAGTGAAAGATAAGAAACTTAATCCGATGATTTTTCCGGCCGTGGGGAACAACATGTGACGTAGTTTATTGGCAACAAATGTTAAAAATGTTGTACTTGAAGTATTACAGGCAAAAACACGCCTAATCAAATTAAAAGGTGTGAGCCGCCTCAAGGGTGTGTAGCAAGGTTATTTATGACTTCAGCTATGAATATGAATATGAGGAAATGAAAACAGACACTTTCGCGTGAGTTACAGTCTCACACTAATACTTCCATTGAAATTAGTGATAATTTAGACGCAGGAAACAGCCATATCTTCAATTTATTCCCATTACCTTAAAAAGTAGTAAGCATTAAACTCGAATTTAAAAAATTTCACCGATATTTATGGATGTGCTGGAAGCCAAGAAGCCTTTAAAAATGGCTCGAATTCCCACTCACGAGGCCTAAAAAGATAGTTGGTATTTCTTTGTTGTGGAATGAGCGCTTATTCCATAATTGCTACTACTTTAGATCTCAAAGTTTTTTTTATATAAGTCGCTTCGCCTTCCCTAAATAAATTCACTTGGATGGACCATTAATGGACTGACCTATAGTCTTCACATCGAATATTGTTCCGGTATCCCTGACATCATGACGGAAAAGTGGGATCACTCATATTTGATAACGCATGGATCAGAAGTTTTGTTTTAGTTTGGAGCACATTTCGATTCGGGTAATTTTCCCCCTCCCCTTGGAGGGAGAGCCTGCCCATTCCTATCATCTGCCTCATTAATTATATTTCAAAATTAAGTTAAAAACAAGATAAGGGTCCAATTAGCCATTACATTATCGGAGGCGAGGAAATTTCAGGATGGCATATTCTTCCCGCTTAATATTGGCACGTCTTAGACTAATGCCAATCACTCACAATGTAATAAGACGTTCCATTCTTCAGTGATGGCACACACTAAAAGCACAATAGCCTCCGCAAATGAACTGACTCGCGATATACAAACTAACATTGTTTCTCTCCCTGAGTAAGCACCCTTGCAGAGGAAAACTTCTTTGGCATGCACTGTAACATGAGTCTGAGAAGCAGGTTTAACATGGATAGGCCTATTCGTCGGCAGGTTGTTTGGGCAGGTGAATGACATGTAAGGTAATTTGTGTTATTCGGGATAGATGAATAGGGTGGTAAGAGAAGAGTCAGCGTTATATGGAAATAACGATGAGTGGAGAAAAACCTGGCACTTTTAACAAGCATATTTTAAAAAATCACCATGGGATCAAATTTTTGCACCCCACCTGAAGAACGGAGAACTACAATAATGTGTAGCAAAAATGGAAAAGGTTGTAAGCGCATGTAACTAAAATTTTCAGTATTCAATAAAATAAGTCCTTCTTTCTCCTACGGCCAAATAAGTTTTCCGACTGCTCTGCAAACTAGGGAAATATTTTTTGACACTTACTAATTTGTCTATCTTATTACGCCTGGCTTGTACTTCGCTTTTCACCGAAAAAGTCATTTTTTAATTTTTTGGCACTTACATACTTTTCCATTTTTACTACACAATTAAAGTTCTCTTCACACAATACTCGAGGGATACACTGAAAAATCTCCACCAATGCAAGGAACAGAATACGTGCAGGGAGAAGGAAGCCATTACACAAACCGGTTTTGCATATTCTCAACGAGCAGCTTCATACCGATTCCAAGGTTTTTAAGGTCGTTAGGTTTAAAAATTAAATAAATGAATGCATTCCAGAAAAGTAATTCCACTTGTTATTAGCTTCAGGAATTAAAAATAAAGTTTTGATATGAACCGCAGAATTATCAAAGACGATTATACTTACTTAATTAATTCTTACGAAATATATGTTCTCATAATGGGAAAAATAAACTGAGTAAATACCTAAGTTATGAACGTTAAACTAGCACCGATTCCCTCATCATTACATGAAGATTAGCCGGAAAAAGCATGAAAAATATCAGTAAATATTTTGAAAAACGTTTTAAGAATCCTTCCCAAAATATTTCACCTGCATCCAATCGCCAGCCTAGAAACATTCTTAGAAATTCGAGTAAAAAAATAAGCCATATATTACGTTCGCTCCCTTACGGACTCCATTCATAAGCAAAAAATGAAAAAAACTCGCTGTTCCTGTAGAGGGCATGGCACACAATTCATGACTTTAATATCCACCGAGATGAGAAAATGAAAGAATGAACTTCTTCGACATTCTCACTTTTCTGCATACGCCTTCCAACTCGTAATATCGCCAGGATTCCTTCAGGCGTGCCCACTCCAGTTTTAGAGGAAGGAAAATATAATAACCCAGAAACGACATTTTGGAAGTTTTATTAATCGAATATAGTGATTTTTGGGCGTGAACCAGAGTTGACGACGCGGAGTTGCATGCTGACCTGAAAACCCTGAAAGGTATGCTGATATGAGTACAAACAAGGTAAACCTTGTTTAAATGGCGTGGAAGGGAATTTATTCCATTTGGTTCTCTCTTGCGAGCACAGCAGAGAAGAACAGGTGGACCATATTCCACCAATCCAGCAGTCACCGTCCGTTTCGCGTAATGCGCTTAGGCATCCTTCAATCCCCTAACTCCTAACAACGTCTACCTTCCCCGCCGGCAAAATCTACTCGCAATCATATCCCCGCAGAGCAGTCCTCCATCATATGCCATCCTGGCTGAGATACTTGTACGCATCCCTGACTGAATCACATTCCACTCTGGAATTAGCCGAATGTATCGCGAAATTGATTTCCTAAACAAATAAGGAAAAGTTTCTGGGGCACCGTGGAGGAATTACATTTGGACGGGCCAAGCTCTAATTTACATTTTCGAAATTAGAATGACTTGCCGCGGCCGATCGATTAATAAGCTCCAATGAAACTGACATATTAGTGTGAAATTTCCACATTTGTACTCCGAAAACAGGTCAAATGGTGTTCATATCCTTCATATTGCAAGAAACAGTTAACACAACATGTGTTGTAAAATTCATCTTCAGAAGCGTCTATAAGAGCTTAGCAGCTGCGAGTAAAACAACTTAAACTTCTTTTTGTTTAAGGTTTTCGCCGCGATAATATATACTACTCTCATAAATTATCGGGTTATCTGTTGCGTGGAGAAATGTTTGGCTCAACGTTTCATTCCTCATGCTGGGAACGTCGTCAGGAGACTTAAGAAGTAAGATCTGTTTGTGGCTCCATTTCTGCCGTTGGATGACTGACCATTGTTGTCCGGATTTAAAAAAATAAATAAAAACCAAAATATTTTTAAACAAAAAATAAAAACGTCGTCAACGTACCTGAGCCAACATAAAGGTTTCAATTCGTTTGACATCAGAGTATCTGTTTCAAATTTCTCCATGTAAAGAATTGCTATGACCGGAGATAGGAGAGATCCCATTGCCGCTCCCTCGATTTGAGAATATATTTCCCCGTTATAGCTGAGAAAGCTGCTCTTGAGGCACAATTCTGCTAGTTCGGGTACGTATTTTTGTAGCCCTTTTTGGATAAGTTTCCTCAGAAGCAGCACTCACCAAGAACAAGCCATGCGCTTTTGAAATTCTTCCTTATATATCCGGAACAACTGACCGTATTACCCGTATCGTGAGAAAAGCCAACATTGAGACCAGATTTGGCACAATGAAGAAAATTAAAGTCTTCCTTCCATCCGCCACAGATGATGTTCCTTCTTTCCAAACAGAAGGGATATACGAAAATCCATTCTCGTGTGGTTCTAGCTTTGTTAGAAAAACAAAACGGAAAATTGAAACAAGACTTAAAGAGCCTAAGAGGGCGCATAAAGCAAGACAGTGACAAACCTCAGCTGTCGCTGTTCATTTTGTCGGGATCAGGGCACAAAATCCTCCTGAATGAAGCCAAAGTAAGAGCTAAAAAAGCTTCTTATTATCCACGACTGTTTCAAGAGGCAGTTGTAATAGCTAAACGGTCTTTACATTTTAATAAGGACGATGGTTATCACACAATTTTTAATTTTTGCTTCAAAATATTTTTTTTTTAATCCGTACAACAATAGTCAGTCATCCAACGGCCGAAACGGACGTTCCCAGCATGAGGAATAAAACGTTGAGGCAAAACTTATTCCACGCATCAGTTAACCCGAAAATGTGTGAGAGTAGTGTAAATTATATTTCTAATAACAAATGATTCTAGTGGACACAGGACGCAAAGTAATTATTCTTGAAGGAATAAATAACTCTAAAAGGTTAAGATTGAATTACAGCAACGGAGGCGTAACTATAAGTATAAAACAATTGTAACATCCCTCGCAATGTGAGACGTTATAAATTCTTCTTCAATATACCACAGCATGGTTTAGGTATCTAATGAGAATAATTAATTGAGTTTTCTCTTAGCTTGACTGCCTTGTCCTAAAATGCAATTTCAAGCACGGGACGGAAGTAATAATTAATATCCGAGCACTTATTTCTTCTCCCAACGACCTTGACGTGAGCAAAATCGTAAGAAATAGTTATGAGATTATTCAGAGAAAAAATATGGGTGACGCGCAGTTAGAGAATAAATTGAAATCCTTAATTATTTCTCTGAGCGTGAAGCGAGACTGATATTCCTCAAGTTCAACTAATTCGGAGAGTAAGAATTATTAATTAAATGATGAGAAACCTGGGTGAAATATTGTTAATAGTACACAAGTAATGAACGCTTGCTGAGAAAACTCACAATGCAGCCACATTGATGATCTGAAAATGGATTCATAAATATAAAAGTAAACCTACAATAGTCTTTCGCAGGACCATTAATAGTTTTGTTTTTATTAGCTACTTACTGTTGCCCAAAGCTGTGCTCGCAGAAAAGCCGGCTAAACTGTTGGCGGGTTTATGCTGTGTTTAACGCTGATGAAAATATTTAACACTTCACCACTCCTCGACGATTGCTAGGCAAATACTATCCCACAGCGTGCAGATTTTCTAGAGCGAAATTGCGGATAGATGTTAAATAAAAGTCTTAAACGATAGCGGTCAGTTTTATTTTGGATACTACTCCATGTTGTTGTGTTTTTTTTACTAACATGCGCTTACCAGTAGTGAAATGGGTCCATCAGAGAAATCAGTACCTATTACTCAAGTGATGTAACTAATAAACTGCGATTTCCCTAACTTTTTGGCTCAATGAGTAGTGACGGGACCTTCTCACTATAAATTAATTTCCATATCCTAATACCATTATCCATTCCCTTTCGACAATTATTAGTGATAATAAACGAAATTAATGTTAATACAAAATCCCGACAGAGTGAAGTCATTTGAAGTACTGGGGTACGTATAAATAAGTACGAACACAGACAGGTAAAGATTAAATTAAAGGATGCGATCAGTTAGTACCGTTTATATTACACAGATGATGAATAAGTGGGACCAGATAACTCTGACTTATTTAAATGCTGACTGTTCATAGTATAATTCGTATATATTTACCTAACTTCAAAAATAAAATGGTAGGATGAATTGAAATTAACTACAGTGTATATATTTTGATGATCCACTGTTTTAAAATAACTTGAAATACGGCTTGTAAACGATTAGTTCGGTTATTGATTGTATTCGGAAAATTAATTTAAGTTATGGACGTTCAGCATTATGAACCATCTTAGCCGCACTGTCGGTTAATGCTAAGGTCATTTCAGAGCATATTACTCACTGGAAATCTTATAGCCGTATATCGAGATATGATATATTTAATGTTAATAAGCAAGAAAAACACTAGCAGCTTTTTCTACCACGCCATATTGCCCTGACTTAAGCAGAAAAATTGAATTTAAAAAATGTATTCACAATAATTTACATAGCTTCAGGACGAAAAAAGTCTGCCTTGGACTATGTACAATAAAACCTATATTAGACCTTCATTGATCTCTGAGAAATTATTCAGCTTTAACACAACAGCAACTCCTCAAAACTCACAGTAAATCTCATGTTTCATAATTTAATTTTCATAGTTCTGAATTAATCGAATTTTCTAATTCAAATGATTCCCTTAATTTCCACTGTTTCAGATTAATAAAAAAATAATTGATATTTTACGACCTATGCTAACATTTTCAGAAGAGCGCAGTGACAATGTGTGGACATTTAACATTTCGGTTGAGTTAAGACACAATTTTCCTGAAAAAACTTGTTGCTCATTTTTTTTCAGTCATATTCTTCACACATTGCTTGAAGTAAGCCTACGTGCTTTCTTTCCTATTTTAGCTTTACCAATAGTGAAAGGGCAATTTCTCCAAAGGTTTTTCAGAGCAACTAACATGAAATAAGACCGTATTCCAATAATAAAAGCCATGCTGGTGTATGAAAGGTTGATTGGAAATGCTTTGACTCTTAAAAAAGGGAACGATTCGCGTGAATGAGAGAATTAAATCCGTATTGAGAGGATACATAAAAACGCAATGTTCACAATCACGCCACTTTTTTCCCAAGAATTGTTTCTTTGCCCTTCATTGGGCTCAAATGAGAGGGAAGTTTAAAGGAATTGATGAAAGGCGGGAAGATACCTGCATGGATATTTGGACTTGAAATGAAAAAAGAACCTTGGTTTAAATAATTGCCCATTGCGAGAGAAGACCTTGATGGTAGGGTAGGTTAAGTTACGAAAAAGTGGGAGGAAGGTATTCTAGAGGGAAGGCAAGAAGAATAAGCCGAAAAGTTGCGAGCAAGTCATGCCGACGAACTTTACATTTTCCACCAATTTCTACAACTGCGCGATTGTACTAAACTACACCATATTATCGCAAAAATGCTGTATTAGATCAATTCAGTTAAAGAAATACACCCAAAAATGAAGGATCAAAACACCAATTGTTAAAAGGTATGCAATAATTAAACATTATTGGAAAATTTGGACATGTTGTAGTTCAGTGGAGCAATTCCTTGTGGTAACACGGAGCAATTTAAAAAAGGCACTCTTACACAAATCCACAATGGTAATTACATACGTCACGTAATCATGCCTACCACTAGCTAATAAAATAAAATATTCCCAAACGGTACCTTTCTCATTAATACATAACGGCGGAGTTAATGAAACATTAAAAGGTTGGAAATGTCTCACACATTAGTTCAGTTCTGAAGTATTATGTTTTCAACTTGCCATAATTTTTTTGCGTTTTAAAACTCTTTCGGTTTTGTCATTATAACTCATATGAATGATGGTAGGTTTATCAATAAAATAACGGAGTAAAACTGTGAATAAAATTTCTGCCACATTAATGCCTGTCTAATTCTATGCCACGAAAACAGGACGTACTGGATAAATTAGAATAGTATTCTGCATTATAACAACATTATTTTAATGTTTATTTTTCTGATTGCACATCGCTTTTTACAAATGACCTGGAGTATCTTATTTAGTATTTTGCATCTATGCACTGCATGAAGCAGAATGCTACAGAGAAGCACTCAGGTAGTAAAAGCATCGTACCTGAGCACATCCCTGCATATTTTTCAGAGCTCTTTATGCGATTAATGAGCGAAACAACAAAACTGTTACAAATGATCTACTGCTCTAAGCTAGACTAACATTTCGGGAGTAGCCAAACCTTATCCCATAAGCTAAGCTCTTGTGGAAAACAAATTGCAGAAAGATTGCAGACTAGCCAATTGCAAATTGGTATTAATCAAAATAATAAGAGGAAAAACAGACGAGAAGTCTAAAAAAGGAATTGTGTTATTTCTTTCTCGTATAGCCTTACTTAGAGTAGGGGGGTGCATGCACCCTTGCGTATGCGTAGCGTATGGCACCCTTGCGAATGCTCAGAAATAAATTTCAGAAATAGATCAGGCACAGCGGAATGGGAGCGTTTGCCATTTTTTTATTATTGCCGAATCTGATAGAGTTTGTAAAATAAAAAGACCCGTATTTTCCGTTTTTCGATCCGTCTCCTAATTCTCGAGTTATAAGCGACGAAAAACTGATGTTCTTCACCCTTTCACCGAAATGGGCATGTTGAGGCTTCTTACGTCATCCCTTCAATCAAAGTCTGCTGCGCCAGTTGCTGTGTAGGCAATGTAGTCCCCTCCCCAACTCCACTCCCCAAAACAGCCAATGAGGGGAGGTGGATTACGTAGAAGTGCAGGGCAGCTAATTCGATGGGCGTCACCTTTGGCGTATTTTCATTTTCAATTTATGAGTGAATGGCTAAGGTTAGTTGATTGTTTTTTTTACTAAAATTAATTTTTTGATACCATCTAATGATTTCGTGAATAAAATAGCAATTTCGGTTCCGATTAAACGCCCCAAATAACTACAGTAAGGCAGCAGCTATATTTTTAAAAAATTGTTACGATAAATTTAGCAATGTGACGGTATTGTTACAGGAAGTGTTTATGTCTTAATGGTGGCTGTATTGCAGTTTGGCGTACGACTAAGGAGAGACTTAAGATGTATATGGGAAGGTAGAGGGAAGGGCAAGCGATCCACGGAACGATGGCAAGAGGGCAGGTGGACGGTGGCGCATTCCAGAGCTTAACGCACTATGAGCTTGCTTCGGAAGACGCTTTTGTCAAATGATTGAGGATATAATGCCCAGCTCATGCCACATTAAACGACTAGACTTGGAAACTATTCCCACCTTCCCGCCCGCCTCATACGCCCTTGCTCCTACTTCCTAAAGATTTCTTCAGTCAAATCTACGGCCTCGCTGGACGTTGCTCGTGAGTTCCGGCTGTCGCTCGCGCTCATCAAATGACCGCAAATGCAGGCCGGGAAGAGATAGCTGTCTTCAATGCATAGAGCATGGGGCCATGAAGTTTGATGGCACCAAAATAATCTGATTTCGATAACTAAGGGGATCACGCTGGTGTGATAGATTTGTGGCTTCCCGTTCCAAATAGCCCATGCTCGAACTATGTTACTCATGGACATTTTTCCTCGAAATCTCTATTTCTCTTGGAGCGATGCGAGCGATGCGAGAGGTCAAAGTCCAGTACTTCGTCCGTCGGATGGAACACATACAAATTGACCCCTTGGTCTTGTTTAATATTTAGCCATTACAGACGCTTATACGCCCCTCCATTCTCTGGAAAATTCTTCACTTGATTCTTCCCTTAACTATCTACAAACCTACGTACCCTTATTGCGCAAACCTCTTTGTGGCGGAAATGAAGTATTTTGCGCCATGACGTCTCCAAAATTGACCAGCCAACCAGGGAAAACTGACAGAAACTTATAATTAAATATCTTCTTCTTACGAGGGATTAAGAAAAAAGTGAAAGCAGAAAAACGTTGGACAGCCATGGAGACCGTAAACAAGAAACGGAATTTTGTACATCATGAAGGGAGGCAGAAGATATGAAATTTTAGGAAGGAAGTTAACCAAGAGGGAACGGCTGCCCTCTTTAAAGTAAGTCAACATAACATCCTGCAAACCGAGAAAAGAGGCGTGAAAATAGGTGTTATGATACCAGCCACGGATAGGTGAGGGAATACTGATTGTGAGATGCATTTGGGATAGGAAAGTAACGAGAAGAAGGATGAATTGATAGATTATTGCCCTGCCCTGCTATTACTTCAGTCATCCATGTCTCTTGGGAGGCTAATTATTTAAATAACCTTCCAACAGGAGGAAATAAAAGGAGGGACTCCAACGACCTTTAAATGTTGGTAGTATAAATATGATGACGATTTGGAAAGGGAGAAAGGTGTCAATGATTTATCATGATTGAGGTTAATGAAGGTCATAAGCATACTAAGTAAAATTAAAATGTTACCCATAAGTAAATTTGTCTACTCACCTTGGTTATTCAGAGGATGAACTCCACGGCGATGGATGTATTTCGGCGAACCACTAGACTGCATTTTGGAAGCAGCCTCAAAACACACGAAGAAGGCCGCTGACGTTCACGCATTAAGGTATCATGAGAAAATGGCCTCCTTGACCGGCGGAACTCGGGCCAGTTTCTTGAGCCGCGAGACTAGCAGAGAGTAGTAGCCAGCCGTTCAACAGCGCCTGGCGGAGACGGTGTTCACGGGAAACGTCGCGTCGTGGGTAAACGCTCAACTCTGCGGAAAAACAAGCCAAATTGAATGCAGAAAGAACCTTCGTGTTTCTGATGGGACGTATGTGTTAGAACTACTGTGACACCGAAACATTTTTCTGCTCGCATAAGTGCAAACAGCTGATCCGTATAAACCCACCCCGTACACCCCACGTTCTTACAACATTAATCTTCATCACGAATTAAGTAGCGTACTTAAAACTTTTGACACCTCGATGTGAAAATGCAATGGGCCACCTTTTAAGTTTTAACTAATTTTTATTTAATATTATTCTGAAATGACCTAAGGGACATTTTACTTCAAGAATGTTAACATAGCAGCGGACGAATGCAGACAATCATACTCATAAGGGTGAAAATCCTACACAGGTGGGATTCGAATCCGCAAGGTAGGCAAGGACTTCATGTAGACGTCACCGACTCCGGCCATAATTCCGTTAAAAAATTGGGTTTCATGAACATGTTGAGGAAAATTTTCTTTTTTACGACTATTGTGACATAACATTTCTGTTTCATAATCCACCAAGTCTTCAGAAGGCACAAAACTAGCGTAGTCTTTTCAAAACCTTTAAAAAATATACAGCACCAAAACAACGGAATTTGAACGTTAACATTGCAAACAAAATACTTCTCAGTGCCCTGGGGAAATAGACAATGGAAGTTATGCTCTTGAACAATAGAGAGAGAATGGTGGAATCTCATTTAATTATATAACATAAAATCACATACATTTTTCTGATGCATTTTATCGAGAAAGAAGCAGGATATTGCTTATAAAATATTAAAAGTGCATTAATGAGAGATGCCACTTGAGTAAATATCCTATTAATGATTTACGAAAGTAGTAAATGTTTACATCTATAAAGCGTCAACTTGATCGTTAAAAACCATTACTGACTTTGATTGTAAATACCTATGTATAAATAAGATGAATATTGATTCGATATAAGTTACTAAATATTGTAGGGACTATTTCGTTGTTCATATCTTTCCACACTATTCGAAAGTACGCGTTAATTTACGTCGAGCGGAGTAAGAGAAAATTCCGATGTCGATTATACATTTGAACGGCAGGTGGCGACATCAGCTGCCATCCGTGATTACAGAAACTCAGCACAAATTAATAAATTGAGTCCAACAACCAAGAGGGTTTAATGGTGTCTGTACATTCCAATTATCCATTATAAATTCGAGATCCGCAAGGGAAACGAAAACATCAAGACCATTTCAAATTCGTCCATTTGCCCAATTACAGCTGACGCCGCGTTCTTATTCCAACCGAAGACGAGGGAAGCTTGATGTCTCTCACGACACACCCTTCACAGTCTCCACACTTTCCGTTCCCAACCCATCCTCCAGCATTTGCTGATTCACCCCTCCCCCTTCAATTCTGTATTCCCTGGTCGTCTCCAACCCCGACGACATCTCACCCATCCCTTTTTCCCGCTTCTCTCTGTGCTCCTTCAAGGGTCCCGACCGCCCACTCCTACTCTTCCCCGCACACTCGTACATATACGCGAGGCTCCTGCTCTTGATGGGCCGTTCTGAGTCAGCAGGTTCATTACCTATCTCATTCAATGACGGCTCCACCAGGCACGCACACTAATTAAATAACGGTTATTGGCTAAAAGCACCGAATACAATTCTCCTCGTTCTCCCATTTTCCAACCTTCCCTTTCCTGCCCTTCTCATTTCTTGCATTTACCTCCAGTCTTTCACTTTCTCTTCTCCAACACGTTCATTTGACCATTTGTCTCTCTCTCTCTCCCCCTCCCTATTCTCTCACAAAGCACGCTAATCGTTTGCTGCTCGGAATTATGTTGTCCTAACGTTTCGTTAACTCCAAATCACTCCACTCCATGGTGTAATATCCTAAAATTTCACACCGCATCAATCTTTTAATCTCACCAAATTCCCTGCTTTCCCTCGTCCTCACCCTGTGCACTCACTTCGCTGCCCATTACAGCGATCCTTTTCGCCAAATCGGCTCTACTGTCTGCTTTTTCATCCCCTTGCAACCGTTTTAGTCCTGTCAGCATTGCACGACGGAATTGAAGCGGATGATAAAACAGGATAGCCAGTCCAAATCATGTGTTACAATGCCACAAGAGGGGAGTGGGCACTTCGACTTCCAGAAGAACAAAAAGGTGGCCCATGACAATTTTCTTCTCATTGCTGGATATTGCTGAGATAAACTCCATGAGAATATTCCAGATGAATAGCCCCTTGAAAACCTTTGTAAAGGCCATTTTACACGGTACATTAGTCTGTACAAACTCTTCCGTGAACTCTTGCATGAGGCAAAATACATCGTGTAAAGCAGCCATTTGTATGAACGCTTGTGCGAATGTCTCAATGCCTGTACGAGAAATAGAACCTGTTCTAATTTCGTTGAGACAAACGTACAATCTCACGTACATTCGTTTGCACAAAATATTTCATCGTGTAAAACGCCCTAAAGATAGGAATATCTCTCTGGCCTGGCCATGGAAAAACCGAAACCGAAAAAAAGTTATAAAGAATGAAAGAGAGAGTCAAGAAGAGGAAGACGTTGGTTGATCATCTTTAGAGTAGGCCGACCACTAAGGTCATTGGCACCTTTAAAGACAGGTGGGTTGGATGGTTTTGGAGGAATATTATGGAAAATACAGGAAGGTTGGAGAGAAAAATTAAGTCGGCATTTGTCTGCTACCAACCTACGGCGCCAAGAGGTATACAGTTTGACGTACTATCAGACGGATGGAGTACTGTACTTCCATCAAGATTACATGAGGTTAAACAATTGAGAAGTCCCATCTTGGAATAATTTAGTTTGAAATAACCTGCCCTCACAACAACAAATTAGTTAAAATTATGGATTTAACAACCGGCATCGAAAAGTGAAGTCGCGAAGTGAAGTCAATATCTGTGTCGATTGTCATAAACTCCACAACGAAAGAAGTTCCAGGTGTTTAAAATTAATGTAAACGATGATTAGGTGGTAATATAGCACAAAATAAATACTCGTCTAACCCTTTAAGGAACAAGGGACATATTTGTCCCATATTTTTAAACGTTCCCATATTTTATGAAGGCAGCCTAGGGTTCTAAATTTTATACGTACGGAATCAGTATGTCAGCGGCTTTGAGTTTACATACCTATTTTGAATATATGTTTACGGATTAAAAAAATCTTTCACTTGAAATTCCGTCTATGAACCGGAAATTTGATTTATTACACAAATATAATGATTGAAACAATCACAAAATTGTCATCGGTTAGGCCTTCGCATGTATCTGGTTCATGATTCGAGTACAATTGATGCTGCATTTGTGCTTTTGTTTTTGCAAAATATTTGTTTTTATGTCATGGGACACATTTGTCCCTACGGCCCATAACGGATGAAACTTGACATTGGTTTACACAAATTTATTCACACTCACTGAATTCTATCCATTACGAGAGCCATCTGGGCGTTACCTGCGGATAAAGACGATGTTCTACTTGATGCAGGAGATCCATGCTTACTGGTTGAAGATGCTGACAATGGAGGAGGGGAAATTATTACTGTGAGCTCTGTTTCATAGTACACATACTCATTTATAGTATTTCAATTGCCGCCACTATGGTCACCGCCTTGGCGAGTAAAACTGCATTTTGTGGTAAGATCGCGTGGTGGTATTGTTACAATATTAGTGGTCATAGATGCATTAGTGTATTGAGAATTTGCAACCAAAAGAATACAACTTGTTCTCGACATCTTGATCGCAAGTAGGAGGCAAAATGCTCTCCATACGTTTATCACTTGCGCGTCGCTTGGCGAAAAAAGAGTTACAAAGAAAAAGGATATTTGTGGTTTACCCAATGGATAATGGGTTATCCGGTTCCCTCCAGTGCACTTTACCAACTCGAGTGCAGCGATTACCCCCACCCTCCACGGCACATACCGTCACCACAACTTCGGCATGATGGTAGAGGTCCTCGAGGTACCTCGAGGCGTTGGGGGTCATCTAAGAGCGAAACTATTAATTTTGTCCTCCTCAGCGAACACTGTAAATACTCTCAGGGATGAGCTCGAAACATTTCTAGAACGGAGCAACAATCATACCACGAAACGGCGCAACTTATCGCCTGCCCTGGTATTGAGTAACTCTTCGTTTTGTAGCAGTTGGATGCTGAGACCAGCAAGGTGAGTCAAACGACCTCTCTAACAACTCTGGTATGTGATTCAGAACGTTTCCTCCAGTGCTAATACACTGGTCAACTACTTCATTGCAGTTATAGCCGATTGAAAATGGATGCTGATAGTAGAACGCTTCTTTGCAGTATCTGACAATGCAATTGAGTATATTCTACTTGCTGATAACAGCAATGATGAAGATAAATCTACCACTTGACAATCTTCCACCACCACCATAAAGTGGATGAACAACAGATGTGTTGTAATGTTATCTAATATTTGAATCCCACGAAGTCTCTCGCAGTGCCCAGGAGGCTAAAAAATTGCACAAGAGATCCAAGTACCTTGCCCGGAGATGATTATAGCCTACAAAAGTTTATGGGCAGCGTCGATCTCATGAACCTGAATAGAAAAACATATGAAATCGACAGAAAGGCAAAGATCAAGTACTACTTGCGGATATTTTTCGATTTAATGGATTTAACTGTGAAAAACGCTCACTGTAATTTTACTCAGCTGGATTTCGACGTGAATCTTGAGCATAAGGCCATAATGCCTCTTCAGTTTAGGCAACTCATAGCAAGGTACCTCTCTGGAAATTATACAAATAGGAAGAAAGGTCTTCCAGCCGCACCTGTCTGAAGCAGCAAGAGCACCAATCCAGTTCCTCAGCTTGAGCACAAGCTGATAAAAATGGCAAAACGGAAGAGGTGTGCTGAATATGCAAAGGATAAAATTGAAAATTGAACTTATAATATGTGTAAAGTCTGTCTGGTTCACTTGTGCTATACAACGGCACGCAATTTTTTTGAGAAATATCATACGTAGGGGAGACTAGACGCAAACGAAGATAAATGTTGACCTCATTGGTGTTTTGAAATTTTGATATTTTGCTGTCGTCACTTTATTCCCTTTTTACCAGTGTTTGGAAAATGTATTTAATATAACCATAAAATATGCACGTGGATGTTCAGAAGAAGTTTGTTTTCTTCTGTTTTGTTACTTTCTGAACATGAAATTTACTAAGAAAACCTTGGATTTTTATGGCTTCAGAGAAGAATCCTGTGTTGATTCATGCAGACATCATTGACTATTTTTTTTAATAAAATTTATATCAATTTCAAAATACGTAAACTTCTATTATTTAAGATAGCTCTATACTAACGAGCCACCTAATCCACCACGTGCCGCAAACTCTTTATAGTACAATAAACAAGAAGAGTGGTGAGGTCTAGGGTTAGGAGTGGGGGTAGATCAGCGAAAGGCCGTATCAGTGACATACTCGGTCGGCAATCTTCCTCGGATGACGTTCACAAAGAAAACTGCTGGATTGAATATTTTACCCAGTTGTAGTCTTGAAACAAAAGTAAGATTAATACATGTTATTTGTAAACGTATATGAGGAATTAGGCTTTGCTTTAAGTATATTTTTAATCCTCGTCCCGGATTTTAGTCCTAGGAACGTTCCCCGGAAAATTACCAAAAATGGGAATTTTCGCTATTATTTATAAAAAAATAAAATTACTCCATTCGTAGTCACAAATGATTTTTTATGAAGAGAAAAAAATACCGCAAGTCTTCAGCTATCATTATACAGGGAAAATGTCATACGTTTGCAACTTGGATTTTTGCCCAGGAATAGAACCCCTTTAACAAATGATTCCGTTACCGTCCATAGGGACATCCCAAGCTGAATCTCAGAACTATTAGAGGTAGTGATGGGTAAAAATAATCGATTCTTCGTCATACTCGATTATTTGCTTCCGATTCTTTCGATTATTGGATCGATTATTTACATCCGATATTATGGTATAATCGATTATTTGAATGGAATCGGCGGGAGAAGAAACAAATCAAAAGTTGGCGTGCTCATACACTGATATATATGGTGTCTGAAAAACTATTCTTATTATTAATGGGAAGGATTAAAAAAAATGAGAAAATATATATGATTAAAAGTATAATTAATGAAGAATCAGCGTGATCGGCGTCCGTTGAATTCGTCGAGGAAAGGGTTTATGAAAGACAACTTTTTGCCGACTCCGTCGACGAATCTTTATGATGGCCAACAATGAACTAAATCAACTGATCAATTGCCATCTAATAATTTCTCGAACACTGTAGATCCCGGGACGTTGTTCGTGATATTTCTTCGCAAATAAATGTTTAGAAAAAAATGTCAGATTGGTATGGCTCCATGTTTTGACCGTTTGTGGAAGTATTACCATTATAATTGCAAAGACAAGATTGTATGATGACTGAGTTATGGAGTTATCAATTTTTTTTACTCTTTATAGACAGTTGATCGCAAACAATTACTATCCAAAAATTACTTCTCAACACTTGATCTCTGGATTATATTGTTGGCAAGATACTCATATTATAATATTTAGTGAGACTCAAAGTGACATGCCTCCAATAAAAAGCCATTTGTGGAAGTATTTTCATAAACATTCGAATGAGGGGACTGCAACCTGTCGAATATGTTTTAAAAGCATTAACACATGTGGAAAAACCATTTTTTACCACTGTGACCAATAGAAATAAAATAACACATGTAATAATTAAGATCAATCAACCCCACAAGCGTCGATTATACACAAGAATAGACGCTCATCGCTTGACGTTTCGCACCAACCACCTTCAAAACATGATTATTTAAATCCTTGCTATTCAGCTCAAAGAATCATACGATTATTTCCAGATTCTTTTCACATATTCCATGATCCACGAGCGTCGATTATTGCCGACGATCAACTCACGCCGATTTCTGTTGCGCAATCTAGACGTTTACGACACGATTATTTCAAATCATTTTATTCTGCTCCAATAATCGGCAAATAATCGTATGCATCATATTAATCGTATGAATCTTTGCCGATTCTCAACTCATCACATAACCTCGTCGATTATACCGAGAATCGGTGCGCATTTCGTTCATCACCCTATTATTTAGCTCACAAAAGGATCGGATCATAATCGTATGATTTTGAAGAGCCGTATGTTTGTTCACCGATTCTCAAGAATCATACAATTATTTCAACCCGATTTTTTCCCGAATCGATTATACCTTAAATTTATCATATGATTAATCGATTACTAAAAATGTTTGACCAACACTAATTAGAGGTATCAGAATCCAGACAAATATTTTTGTAATCTGCCTGTCAATTATAGCTTAAGTACGTCAATGTATTAACATATTCTGGACAACATCCTTATGGTACTTAAAGGACTAATGTTGAAGGTTATCATGGCGGCTTAGAAATAGACGAATGTTGATTGACACTGTTTTCCATCAAATTTCCAGAATACGATCTCGCAGTCATGTGTCTCATGAAAGCAATCAAAATATCGATGCATAAATTGTTTCACTAAAGTATTTTTTGTTTAAATCGACCAATTCTGCTACGCCGTCTCTAGAGTCCGATGACCCTGCCCTCTCTTTTCGTTCTTCTGAACTATTGATAGGCTCGTCCGGCTTACCCTTAGCACTTAAACTTTTAGCATATATTATATAAAATTATATTACTTATAGCATGTACTTTTAAACGTATGCTTACTCTATGGTATTGCTCAGGAATATTCTTATGAATTATATTTTCTATTTCGATTGTCTCTTAAGTAGAAAAACTACCCTTCTCATAGGTAAGGTTACGAGAATGGAAGGGGAGGAAATAAAACAAATGAAAAAGAGCAAAATAAGGTGAAGAAAAGGGGAAAGATAAACGAGGAGGAAAAATAGAAAGAAGAGCAGGAGACCTATCCACCGAGGCAGGAGGAGGTGCGCACATTTAACCCTTGGAGGTGCTCCGTGTTTCTGGCGAGCGAGCACCTGCAGTAACAATAAGGCGCAGAGTAGAGGAAGAATATCAACCTATTCACACACCTAGGGCCATATCCAGAAACCTCACTATAGCATAATCTCCGCTGTATACGTCATCCACGGCTGCTATAGCGGGGACGGCGCGCTGCAGTATGACCCATACGCGTGCTGCAGAAAGTAGCGAACCCCAGGTCATTGTACTAAGTACCATTCACCAAGCAATGCGGAGAGTTGCTGTTGCGAGATTTCTGGATACCGTGTAGCGGTGATTCTGCTGTAAGTTTAGCGAGGTTTCTGGATACGGCCCCAAGTCTCTCTCTCCCGTTGGAACTGGTTTCATCATTTCAAATACACGGGGCTCCCTCAAGACTACGGGAGTCAAGAAAAATAATAAATCTCACCTTGGCATCAATTAGTTTAAAAACTTCCTGTCCTAACTTTTTGCAGAGAATTATTTACCATTACGGATTTCACAACCAGGGTCGAAAGCTATTTTTGTTGATACCAAGTGTCAAAATATGTGTCAGTTATAATAGAATCCGCACCGAAAATTGAATCAAGTGTTTGAACCAGTTCAACTTATTTTGAAGCAACGAATTTTGCCTTTAGCACTGCAGTAATTTTCCATGTAATCGTAAACCACGGAAAATTAGATCTTTTGTCAATTTTTCGGAAAGTTCTGCTATTACAGTTTTTCGAAGAGGTTGCATTACCATTAGTCGGAAAAATGGTAATTTTTTCGTTTGTTTAACTTATTCTCTCCTTCTTAACCATTCCTATACACATTTGCTCGGGGGAAACCATATTGTTGAGATATAGGATGTTATAGACACCATTAATTAAAGAATACGTATATTTGTAAGTTACAATAACATGAAAATATGACAAATAACGAAAAAGTTTTCATCAATTTCACTTTACGGTAAAACCTCGTTCTCTGTATCACAACCTCTTGTTCCATTTAATGCCCCTTCTCTTGGCTCCCACCTCTTGCCCTCTCGTCCCAAGCGGCAAGGCTATCAATGGGAACGTCACCTAGACGTTCCCATCTTCTACAACAAATTTTATATCTCTCCACACTAACTATAAGAAGAGGGAGAGAGGAAGTATAGACGCTGGACTGGAAAGTCGGTGGGATCAAGAACAAAACAAACAACACATTTGCAAACAAAAATAATTTGAGGAACTGTCGAGATTAATTGACATATCAATGGTGTTGTAAAGGTATGGCATGAAAAAGGCTTGTGTGCTATTTATGCGAGTAGTAGGATGTAAACCGTCAGAATTTTACTAACGAGGATGTGGCATTACTGTAAGTAAGGAAGAGTAGAAGAAAGTGAAAAACGGAGGGAGAGGGGAAAGAAATGGAAAGTATTTAGAGGAAAGGAAGGACACTTTGACGCTGACGTTTTCAATTGGTCTTGTGGAATCTCACGAAATCAAAAGAAGACGACATCATGTCGACGACCTTCGCGTCTGAATGAAATTGAAAATATTTACCTTAACGAAAAGGGCGTAATGTCTGTCCTCCACATAAAATATAATTTTCGTCAACTGTTCCTCATTAAATTAGTGAGTTGAACCGACTAACGTATAAGGTTGGCTTGCGAAGTGACATTTTTTAAGAGGACAAATAAAAATATTTATAAAGTGTTTATCTCTAGAAAAAAGTACGTTATGAATTTTCACATAACCGGAAGATATATACAATAAAAAACTCCAATTAAGGTAGTTTGTGCGAGATATCACTCCATATTTTGATGACTTTGACCTCATTTAAAGAAAAAACACATATTTCCAATCATGTCGAAATATTAACCTGCTTTTTGTTCAATTTCCTAAAAAACATAAGCTGTTTTTCACGGCATACATTACGGCTGTGAGCTCCAGAGGAAGATTATTGAATAAGGTTAATATATAATAAGTTAATATAAAAGTTAAAAAATAATTAAGAATTCAATTAATTAATCACCGCAGTAATTTTTACAGAATCGCAAAAAGACTGTTGTGAAGGCGTTTACACAGTGCAGTGTGAAAAATGAGTCAAGCTAGAGACTTGTGTAGATATATTTATTTAATTTCTGATATTTTTTTTCAGATATAACTATATGTTGGCGCTATTATTATGACAATATTTAATTCAAACTTCTCACAGACGATGACATTTAAAATAAAATTCGTGTATGGTTTCCATTATGACTAGGGAAATATCTCGCTCACACTACGTTAGGCATTCTATCTCCCTTCGATCTCGAACATGAAGAAAGGTTTACTTCTGTTACGAATGCAGAGATGGCAAAACGTTTTTAAATTGATGATCACAATTTATTCCCACTCTCGAGGAGTTTATGCCGAGTGGCCACAACTATCCTTCACTTTACATTTGCTTAAGGAGTACGAAAATTAGGCCATGTGACAGGTAAGGAAACGGCTGGTGAATCAAGTCAGTGCAAAGATATGACGTTAGATTGCTCTAGGGGATACCATCCTCGTCTCCACGGACGTCTCTATTCTATAGCAATAGGCGCTATTGAAGGGATTTATTTCCAGAATGTCTCTCCTCAAACAATCCGGAGGAAATCGGAATAAGTCGGACAAAGCATTTCGATTCAATTCAAATAATACAATCGTCTCTCATCTATTTGGATACCTTGGCTTAAAAAAATGCTATGGTGACAAATATGGGAAAATTTATAATGAGAGATGTTAGGAAAACAAGACAACCAAAGGAATGCCGCCCGTAAAGGTAAAAGCCATGCATACTATGAGCAGCGACAACGTCCTTTATGACCAATTGTAACAATTTAAATACCAAATAACTCCTCCGTTGCTCACGACCAACAAATCGGAAAAAGCTGTCAACATTTTCACGCTATCCCCTTCTATAATTGAGATTTACAAATAACATTTGTTTCCGAATCAGCAGACTGGAAAGAGATTGGAGTGCGTGAGGGAGTGGATGAAAACCACAGGAATGCTTTCTAAACCATTTTTTTTATTCACGACTGTTTATTGTAAATAAAAAGAGCACATACGAGTTATTTCAGCATTACTGTTGCAGTCTAATCAATTAAAATAGCAATGAACTAGCTTGGAAAGGACACTCATTGGAGCTTATTTTCATGCATAATCTTTCTGAAGATAAAACTGCTCAAAAGGGAAAGTGTTCATTCGAAAACATCGTTCACCTCTGTGATAATTGAAATTTATTTTGCTGAAATTAAAACAACAGATAGCAAAAAGTAAAAACATCGAAGATAGATTTCGATTAAATTTAAACATACCGGAATTGAATAGATTTCAACGAAAAAGACCAGCTGTATCGCGTTGTCCCATCATCACGTCCCAGCCCGTAATCCGTAGCACCATCACGCCTGGATAATTCTAACTCTTAGAACGCCCAAGATATATAGTATTTTTTGGCTAAATGTTTTTATTTTAATTCAGTATTAATTGTCAAAGTTAAAGTTTAATGAGAAATACTTTCATTTTTATTAACTGCAACACATTGTTCAGAATAATCTTCAATCAACACAGTGATCATTATTATCTTTCATCCTTCATAAACCTAATATTTATAAGATATAAAACATATTTTGTATTATTTATTGCTACACATATAGGTACTGCAGTATGGGTTGAAGGTACATCAGTTCACATATTATTTTAATACTGCTGTTGCTTACGGCTCTGTCATCATTGCATAATATTTGTATATTAAAATATCCGTGATTCGTCAGTGTCGCATTTTATCAAAGCAAAAGCCTAACTTTCTTGAGCATCATATCCGCGCATAAGCTGCATTTATAAAAGTTTGTCTTATTCAGGCATGTGAACCGGAGCAATATTCCGACCGAATTGCAATTTCGATAAGCGAACTAGCCGTTTCAATTTCAGCATAGGCCTCATAACTGAACTATAAGGCCAAACTCCAGCTCGTGGAATACTTGTTTCTGGAAATCATGAGGACCACGATGGAACCTATTAAGGCCTAGGGTTGAGAACCAGAGCTAAATTCCGAGCGAATTCCAATTTTGCCCCGATAATTCAAATATATGCTCTGCAGCAGATTTTCGTACCGGCTCGGAACAAATCCAAATTCTATATGAATTTTAGTTTCACTCCAGGCCAGAACGCCTCAGTCCGTGTCTCCCTTCGTTACGCCGTAACCATGTCCGCGATCCCGGACACACCCTGTACCAATACGTGCACCCGCACCACCCGTCTTTAGGATAGTAAGGGCGCAACCTTTGACAAAATCAGAAAAAAAAACAAAAATTCATATTGAATTTGGGTTCGCTCCGATCCGGAGAAAAAATGTTTTCGCTCCGGCTCGGAACGAAACAGGTCTCGTGGCAAAATTTTGGTCCGAGCCGGACACAAAATCAGTTGCGGAGCATACATTTGAATTCGCGAGGTGATATTGACGTTTGGCTGGAATTTAGCTCTGTTTCCTGGTGTCGTGCTCCGCGTGATTTCCAGAAACAAGAAATTCCTCGTGCTGGACGCTTTATTGGCTTTATTGCATTCAGTAATTATCTAAGAAAATAAACAAAAACTGTTTTTGTGATGTTCTCATAAACACAATCGACTGTCGCGCTATTGCAAATAAAAGGGAAGGAAATAGAAAATATTTCGCCACAGGTATTAAATTTTCTGGCAAATATTTTTCGGGTAAAATAGTTTCTGAATTTCGACCTTTTATCCAAAACTGACCAAATTTTTCTTCTTCTGAAGTGTTTTCTTTATTTTCTCCTGTTATTAACTTCCTCTTCTAAAGAAGACTAACCATCAAAATAGAAGGGAAACCTTTTCTCACACAGCAAGATACTCCAACTTATTCACCACCTACAAAACCTTGACTACTATATTTAGACCTGTTAATACTATATATGTGCTTCATTTCTCCTGTAAAAGTAGCACTTATTCATCACAGGCGAAAAAGAAGTCAAGGGCGGCGATTGTGCACGGACTGAGTATTAATCCAGAGTTTGAACAGGGAAACATGAATATGTAGGATGTGAAGAAGTGACTTCTTCTGCATTGGAATATGCATTGAATAAATGAGACAAGGTGGACAGATGTAACGACTTTTGAAGCATTTTATTCCTAGTACAAGTTATTACTTAGTCAAGTTATTATTTCTGTATGGGTGATCCGATGATAAAGACCTATTACCTCCTATAAGTTAGTAGTTCGGCATCCAGTTATAGCTTTTTCTTGTAGAGAAATGCACATACTGACACCGCAATAGTTAAAAAAAGTATGTTCGGCAAGTTTGTAAACCTATCTGCGGTCAAACCTGTTGTGAATTTAATGGCCGTGGGCGTTGTTGGTAAACTATCCCCTTAATTATTTTAAAATCATATGGTAACAAACTTTACTTAAAACATTATAAGGCAACTAAAACAATTTCAATCAAAAAAGACTGTCCATTGTACAAAAGTTACAGAAATATATCGATTGAAAAATAAAAAAAGTCAAAATGACGATCGCGGAAGTTCCAGTTTTCAGAGTCACTTCAGAAACATTCGTGTGAAGCCTACTTAGCGCAAGAACGATATAATTAAGCCCTTTTGAAAATTCTCTCTTCGAGACACAGTTATGTTAAATAAATAGGAATACATGCCAACAGTTTTAAGCATCGAAATATTTCCCATGCCATCGACTCAAAACTCTTCGGTTGGGAGATGGGTGGAGGACGGACGGACATCTCCTCGCCATTTCCCTAGCGGATGGAAGCCGTCTTGGACTGTAAACCGCTGTTAGACCTTACGTGGCAGGTGCTTAAACTAGTACAGAGAAAACAACAGCTAGCCAGGAAGCGTGCTTGCACCGCTAATGGACTCGCCTTTCACATTTCCAATATATTGCCATTGCAATTTCCAGGTCTTACCTATCTTTCACCCAAAGGGTGCTCATCATCTACGCCTTCCTCTGCCCTACTTTCCATAGAGCTTCAGGCCTTAACGTCTTCTAGCTTCTTGTTGGCAACAAAACTTCACTGGCATACGTATAGAAGCGGCCGCCTCATGCCGAGCAAAATCTCTCAGCGTTGGATAAGAATCTCCGTATATATAATTGTATTTTTTTGCGTAGGAAGGTTGGTTGCATACACTATTCGGAATACTAAAAGTCCGTCTTGTGTCACGTTTGCGGGTCGATGGGCTGACGGGGTATTTCGTAGCAAAAATCGCAAAACCGAGTGTGATTGAAAGAGAGCCATTTAGGACCGGCATTTTAGGTCATTTGCACCATTGATGATATGTAGGAAGTACAATATGGGAAGGATTATACATATATACGTATATACCAGGATAACCTGGTAACCTGGAACACCGGAAGCCATCCAACATTGCTTCATCATGAAACACAGCGGAAGCCTACGTCAGAATTTTATGATGTTAACCTGTTCATTCCTTCTTAATTTTATGCTACGTCCGAAGACGCTCTTTCCATCGCTAAATTTTTCGGAGGTATCTTTAGGAAAATGACATGTAACAATTTGTAGATTCCAGCAGCTTACATATAATTCCGATAGTTGCTCATATTAAACTCTTCTATTCTACGCGGAAACTCATTAATAGTTGCGTAGTATTAGTAAAGAGGTTATGGAAATTTGATAGATGTGCTTAGTAAGATCCATAGTCTCAATATATTTCTACTCGAGTCTGAGAGAGTACCGAGGGCAATGGCCTGCCACGATGGAAACACCGGTTTCCGATCAGTCACCGAAGTTAAGCATCGTTGGGCTCGGCTCGAGTTTGGAGGGGATCCTCCGATTCGTCCGAGTGCTGTTGCTCCTGTCTGCACGTGGCAGACAGTGAGTGCGAAATGACCTTAGCCGTCGAAGCACGTTAAACAAAAATACTACTCAGAGAGAGTACCGGATTGTAGTGAATATTCAGCGCTACAGTTTTTCATTAATGGCTAAAGATTTAGACCGTATGCGACATTTGACGACAACACCCGGGGAGGCCCCTTTTTGGCGCGAAAGCGGTCGTTTAAAAACCATACTTTCCTTTGACCTGGAATATATGTAGCAAGTAACTCCAAAATTAATTTTAAATTGCTCATGTGGGGATCAAGACATGAAATCGATGGTTTATTATGATTCTGTAACTTATTAGACTTCCCTTTTGCTTGGTTCTATAGTTTCAATTAGGTACCTCGTGTCTTATTACACGGACGATTGGATAAAAACATAAAAAAAGCATTATTGTCCCTTATTTTTTTATCTTGTCCCTAATTTTTTCCTCCCGGGCCTTGCTGGTTTTATCACCGGACGAATGGCTAGTGTTTACCCGAGGTTGTGGAGATGAGGTGGCCTCATTGAGAAGGATGTAGTGCGGAACGAAGGGGTCTTGACCGTTACGACGGAGAATGGAAGAAAGAAAACGCTCCTCCTCATTGACCTCTTTAACAATGGACAGAAATAAATGCAGATACAGAAAAAGGCAACGTTTTCATCCTCATTATTTTCATATTCCCGTCAATCGGGGTTGAAATGAAGGAATCCAAAACCATATGTGACGGGCCTCAGGAAAAGGGACCTTATCTTCCCAGACAAAATTTATAAATGTAAAACTTTAAACTCAATTTTCTCAAAACTATACTTTTCGTACCTTAATGATCTAACTACTGTATGTCGGACAATTTTTAAGATATTAAAACAATTATTTTACCATTTTATTCAGAATTTTATGTAGTTTCCACGGATAGCAAAAGGTTAATATTGATATTTTGAAGATAAGGTCCCTTTTCATGTGGTCAGTCTCATATAACCCATTCTTTCCACCACTTTTCCGGCTATCATGATCTGAAGAGGGATTAGGGTACTAAAAAGCTGTGGGCCCGTCTTTTACATCCTGATGAATGCACAAAAGTTTCACCATTCATTTTCAAAAATGCCAGGGTCTCCTTTGAAAGCCTGGAATAGAAGTGATGAATTACAAGATATAATTCAAGTCTTACTTACCTCATGAATGTGTTAGGCGAAGTTATTAAAAATTTCTCATTACCTAACGCGAAAACAAGCATCATTTATGCTCAATTACATTTTGTGTGATTTTCATATAGTATTTCTTTCGTACCTTAATACTGTCTACTGCTTTGATCGTATCCAATTTTGACAAATCTATTTGACCCGTATTTTTGTATCGCAAATTTCATATTATATTGGAATATTTAACGCATTTATAAAATTTCTAATATTTAAGAAATCAATGATAAAAACTGGTTACATCTTTTGAGCATAAATTAAATGCAGAGCATATAGTAGCGTCCTGGTCATTTTTATATTGTCATAGCAATGCCAAACGTGGTTTCATGAATAAATAGAATGAAAAGGTCTAAATTTTTCTCACCTTTGATGGATTCTTAACGGAACGGATGATCACAGTATGGAATTAATTGAATGCTGATCTATTTTTTTGGACATTCATATTATGTCATTCAACCCGAAGGTTGGTTTGGATAGTTGAGGGCAGAGTCCTCTGGATTGCCGATAATACACTACATAATAGAGTCGTCGCATTCCGCCATTTTTGTTCTCAGCACATCTTGCTTACTGTGTGAAAGTGAAGGCGGTAGGCAGTCGCTCTGCGGGATTTTCCTTGTTTTGCAGAAGAAATAAAGTCAAATGGTTGGTTTCTCTACTCCTAATTGCTCTAATAGCACTGGGAAAGGGTTTTTATCTCGAGCGGTTTACCTTGGGCGGCCATTTTTATAATATTGCGCGTGCCCATTTTTGCGTTTGTAAAGGTTTACGGAAAAGTCTATAACTATAACAGTATTTATCCTAGAAGGATGAAACAAAAAGAATTTTGCTTGAAATTTCTCAAGGTAAAAAATAAATCCAGTAATTTGTTTACCTATCTCTTTACTTTCTAAGTTAAAACTACAATCAAAGTTTAAAAAAGTTACGATTGAAGTTTTAATATTTGAAATTTTTTTTCAAATAGTAGGAGAGGATTATACAGTTTAAATTATTTATTATTTGTAGATATATGCTATTAAATTTATCATTAAAAATATTAATAGTGATGTACCTACCCTTGAATTGTTATAAATTTTTAAAGTCACTTTTTTCAACTTTTTTTTCAAAGTTTGGCTTTGAATAACTCAGATAAGGTTGGAGATAAAAATCTTAAATTCGCAGAACTTAGTCTTTGTGTATTTGTACATGACATATAAAAAATTATGTTGTGTATTTTACTAGTAAAAAAGTTAAAACCTCTCAAAATGACACAAACATTGTTAAAGCGAAACTACTTGGCGCACTGAGTAAGGCTTTGTAAGATGTTTCTGATCTTCTTTATGATTGGCAGTTGTATTATTAGCCTAGCCGAAATGCTAGTGAAGTAGATTTATTTATTTATTCAAAAGTTACGTTTGTATTTTGTTGTTATTTTTAATATTTCTTTGTTATGATGTAATAGAAAAATTTTGGCAGGGCTTTGTGGGAGGAGTGCTGGGATGAGGGAGGGAGAGTCTCAAGGGTTTCTAAGAATAAATATCAATCAAATAATAAAGTTTCAATCATATGAAACTCCCACCCTCAATAGGTAGAGTAGAATTTTCACTTGTGCTTAATAACACCACATCATTACTAAGTCTTCACACCGGTCGATTTGCCTGGCATTGTTTTATTTTGTTCTTTGCATGAAGTAGCATCTCTTAGTATTCATAACTTAACAATATCAGTAATATTGACCACTAGATGTGTCTATAGCATTGCTCTGCATGTTTGCATGTTCATTTACGCATTACTCTCCCAGTTTCCGGTTGGACTGCGCACTGTTCTCCTGACTGCTTTTGGCCTGCGCCTAGCGTCAGGGGGAGCGTGCGAGGTTCTTATTTGTTCTGGGACGAGTGCTGCATGCCTGGTGTGGAATCACCCCGTGCCACACACGCTAGAGGTGGATTGCACGGTACATCGTAGATGTAGATGTAAGAATCGAGGTTTTCCAACAGACACAAAGGGTTCATTGAAGGGGAGAGTAAAAGAGAGGGGGACGAGAAGGGACACTAAGGGTGGTACAGTCAAGGGGGGGTACCGAAGGAATCGGTATTTTCAGCTCTTGAATTTTCGGCATTAAATATCAAGTGACACGTATTAAATTGGATGACAAAATAGGACTTGATAGAAAAAAGCCAGATTAAGTGATGTGGATGAATGTTTGTTTTACGTGGTTTGTTCAGAAGCGCAGTGAAGGTGTTCCATTATCTGGTCCACTTTTACAAGCACAGGCAATTAAATTAAATAAGCAAATAGGCGGTGCTGATGATTTTATTGCATCTGCTGGCTGGCTATCGAGATAGAAAATTTGCCACGGGATAGCGCAAGTCACCATGGAAGGAGAATCTCGTTCCAGTGCCACTGAAGTACCTAGAGAGTTCTGTGGGACTTGATGATTGATGAGGGTGAGTACACTTAAGAGCTGTGTATGTGCTTGTATAACTGTGATGAAACTATCCTCTACTAAAGATTGCTTCCAACAAAGTCCCTCGGTATTAAGAAGTCGGCACAAAAATCTGGTATGGAAATCATCAAAGAAAGAGTGACTTTGTTATTCTGCGAGAACGAATCAGGAAGTCACAAATTAAAACCTTTCAGTATCAGTAAAAAACAAAGTCCTCGGTGTTTCAAGCACGTTAATATAACAGCACTACCTGTCAATTAATAAAAACAGTAAGAATACGGATGACTCGCGATGCATTTATATCATAGTTCAATGAAGATTTTGTACCATCGGTAAAAAATCAGTTACGATGAAAAAAGTTAGAAGAAATAGCACTCCTTCTGTTGGGTTGTGTCCTGACCATCCTTCTTCTGGTAAAATTGTGGCAACGTTTTTACCAAAAATACCACTGCCCTTTTTCAGCACTTGGACCTAGGGATTATCAGAGCATTTAAAGCCCACTATCGGGGGGAATTGCTCACTGCTGTCAAAAACTCAGAACTGCAAGTACAAGAATTCCTGAAAACAGTTACCCTGAAGAATATGGCGTACAATATTGGATTGATATGTAAGAAAATAACTTCAGCTACAATTCAAAATTGCTGGTCGAAGTACACACATATATATAGCGGGCGAAAGCATGGAAGACGGAGACGAGCTGTTGGGTTTTACAGAAGATGATGCATGTTAAGCTTCAAATATTTTTGCTGATTGACTAAATGCGAATGATCTCGCGGCCCGGGTGCGTGAAGATGAAGAAATTCCTGTATCTGTCCTTAAGAACGATGAAGAAATTGTGGCTGCAGTCCAGAGCCGCGGAAGAAAAGTTTCATTATCGGAAGATGAGAGCAAGAATGAAAAAGTAGAAGACGTCCATTATGAGAAAACCACCTTTGTTATTTCCACAAAAAATTAATACGCTGGCACGACGCGAGTTTCACAAAGTACACATGAGTGTGCCACAGTATGGTGAAACGCGCGTCGTGCCTGCGTAGTAAAGTTTTGTGGAAATAACAAAGGTGGTTTTCTCATCATGGATATCCATAATTTCCACGAGGTCAGGTTATCATCAGTTTCATCAAGTAGAAGACGAATGTGAGGTAGAGATGCCAAAAATAGGAAGAGTATTGGATAGCATTAGTGAAGTGATGAATTGGTTACAGAGACAGATCGATTGCGATCATCTTGATCTTTTACATTTGCAAAACATTAAGACTTATGCGATAACTATTAGAGCAAAAGAAAATACGGAGTATGTAACTCCCTTTAAAGTAGGGCGTGTATTTAAATCAGAAAACATCAGTTGCTACTTTATTACGCAAATAATTTAGTTGTATAATTTAGCTTTACGGGTTTTTTTATTGTTTCCCACCCAATTTCCCGTAATAACGCGGTTTTCCGATAACGCGGGTGTAAACTCCCCTAGACCCGCGTTAAAACAGAATTTTACTCAGTGAAGTTTTTTATGATTTTTGAGAGCTTGTAACTTTTTTAATAGTAAAATACACAACATACTTTTTTATATGTCATGCACACATACACAATGACTGTAAGTTCTGTGAATTTGAGATGTTTATCTCCAACCTTAAGAGTTATTCAAAGCCAAACTTAAAAAAAGTTGAAAAAAGTGACTTTAAATTTTATAACAAGTCAAGGGTAGGTACATCACTATTAATATTTTTAATGATAAATTTAATAGCATATATCTACAAATAATATATAATTTAACTGTATAATCCACTCCTACTATTTGAAAAAAAATTTCAAATATTAAAACTTCAATCGTAACTTTTTTAAACTTTGATTTGTAGTTTTACCTTACAAAGTTTAGAGATAGGTAAACAAATCACGGCATTTATTTTTTACCTTGAGAAATTTCAAACAAAATTCTTTTTGTTTCATCCTTCTAGGATAAATACTGTTATAGTTATAGACTTTTCCGTAAACCTTTACAAACGCAAAAATGGGCTCGCGCAATATTATTAAAATGGCCGCCCAAGGTAAACCGCTTGAGATAAAAATCTGAAAAAATGTTTTTAATATCTTAAGACATGAGAAAAACAACTAGGAAAGTTTCAATTTTTTTAAAATTGGTCAAGCATCCAACTTATTTTTTTGGGCCAGTTAAAATGGATTGACCCTTTTCTTTTTTTTTGGGGGGGGGGGGGGGGAGGATAATATTTCCAATTTCTTAGCACTTAAAATTAACCAGACTCGTCCTCGAGTATCACGGATTATTTCCATTGCACTGTTTTCATGGAAGTTTACTCGGAAATTATCTGCAAAATATCTTTCGCCCTTGTCATTTAGCTGATATTTAACTCTCCTAAATGCTGTTATTATTCCTTTAAAGAGTAAGCATCGCTATAATAGCCATGAAAGTAATAATTAGTACTTTCGGAAATGACTTAACCTGTTCAACACTAAAATATAGTAAGTTTCATATCCGAAAACACGTCCCGTGAAAAGAATCAAAAATTGACTGATGCGCGCTTAATTTGTAATTTTTCACGATTTACAATTCATAAATTATTGGTAAAATGTTCCTAATAGGTCAAGGATGAATTGAGTTCAATTAATGATCACTCGAAATGCGACGGGAATGGCGTAATTGTGCAAAAACTAAGTTAATCTCACATTCCCCCATAAGATTGAATAGAGACGGAGGAACAAAGATGGCGGAATTCTCAATTCCCATAGTGGAAATGTATGCGACGACTCAACCCTATGAGGGAGTAGTGTTGAGAACGGCCATCCAGAGGACTCTGGTTGAGGGTAGAGCTCACCCCGGACTAAGCCACAGGCGTGTGAATTTCACACATTCAGGGTAGGGGGGCCAGTTCCATTCCCTGGGCCACCTCGCACTCCGTGTTTTTTTTTGTTCGGGGGCGTCCAAAGGCTTCACTCGGATTTGAACTCGGGACCTTCGATTAGTAGCCAAAAACTCTACGCTCCCCTTTTGGGCATTACAAAACTCAAATTTTGAAAGCCCCTTCTCCAGCTATTAAATTACGAATAAAAATGACGAATGGTGAAACTTAATCACCATTGAATATAATATAACACTGAAATGAAAACAAAAATGACCGGTAATGCCAATCCAGAATCCATTAATAAGGCTCCAAGCGTGCGTGTTAAAAAGGGGATTGATTAACCATGAAGGGCTGCAATTAATGAAATCTGGAAATAGTCAAATTGAAGACTATGCTATTCCGCACTCGTCCGGCCACACCTTGAATATGCAGCGAGCATATGGAATCCGGTGCAGAAAGACTTAATCCGGGAACTTAATAAAATACAAAGGAAAGCTGCGCGATTCGTCAAAAACTGCTACGGGCGTACATACAGCGTTACACAGATGTTAAACGAATTAGGCTGGGAGCCGCTAGAGACTCGGAGGCTGCGCGATAGGCTTAGATTGCTTGAACAATTGAGAATAGATATCTTTAAGAGCGACACGGAGAACATCATATTAGAAACCCACTATATTTCCAGGTCCGACAGAAACGATAAATTAAGAGAGATATTTTACCAAACGGATAGGTATGGGAATTCGTTTTTACCCCGAACAATAAGGGACTTAAATAAATGCTAGGCGTAATTTCATTAGAGCGTTTTCTTTTATATGTAAACGGCTGGTATCCTAACACCCCCCGCCACACGCCTAATTAGGCGGCTTGCGGGGTAGTATGTAGATGTAATGCCATTCTTGATATTGCCCAAAGTACTAAGCTTTTTCGTCAGTCTTCAACATTTTCCAGTGTCTTTTCAATATATGTCTCCTATGTATTGCCGTCGGCTCCACTGCAGTCCTCTCGCACAGGAAAGCACTGATCTTTATTATAAAGTGTAATGGAGCTAGCCCGGACGGTTCAACCCGCCTCGTGCTATCTTCATGACACCGGTTATTTATGCAATAGCCGCGGGAATAGGGTTGTAAAACATTAAATACATCGGATACCAACGGTAAAAGGGAAATCGGTGAACTTGTGGGCAAAGTAGTAGTGGGCAAAACGAGAGAGAGAGAGAGGAAGTTCGGTGTTCAAAGCGAGAGGGAACATGGATGTGGTGAAAAATTAAAGAGTGAAAGGGTGAGCGATGATGTGGCGTAGTTGGTGAAGAAGAGGCTGAATGGATCAAAATAGAGGGAATAATGGAGATGTAGGGGAGGATTAGAGAGACGGCGGGGAGGGTAATTCCAAAATGGAACCAAGAGTGGGCGGATGGCGAGGGTCGATGAATGCAACGGGGTTAAATGAATGAATGATAAAATGTTAAAATGAATGCAATGCAATTCAATCGAGGGATCCAGAGGGATTTCTTTGTGTATTCACCCCGATGGATATAAGGTCAAAACTCGTTTCTTAAAAAGAGAAAAATTCCGAAAATAGAATTGCAAACCGTTCCCACCTGACGGTGAGAGAGTGAGTGGGGAATTAAAAGAGTGCAAATTCGTGCAGTAGGACCAGTGCGTCGCAGATGGAAACACTGGAGGTTGAGGAAGGGAAAGCAGGAAGAAGCAATCAATATTTCTACGATTAGGTTTGTTAATCAGCAATGCAATGAACGTTAAGAGAATCATAAATTCAAAAGTTTTGCATACGTTGCATCCCTCCATCAGTCTAATATGAAAATAAAAATATATCGACGAAGATAGAAATTGCATAAAGTAAGTAATAATATTTCAGTGTATCACGTAAAACCTCTCCGTGGGGAAAACTTAATATTGGTTGCTCGTTATAAAATCAGAAAATCCTAATACCAATATCATACCTTCCCTAATGCCAGGAGACCTTTAAGGCGTATCTGATTCTACTTATAATATGTAAATTTTGATCATGCACCTACATGTTTTGTAGCATTAAATAAATGCCTTAGAAGGAAATGAAACAATCGTATGAACAATGATTAATGCATAAAAAAAAATTGTGTGCCGCTAAGGACACGAAATGGAAAGTTTTTTCTTTACCAAGTAGAGATAATTGGAATTCCTCGGCTGTATTACCAATCTACGGTCTGCAATTTAATCATCAGTATCTTCTCCTAAGGTCGCATGTTCAAATCCTGGTGCCTCCAAATCTTCAAATTTTAAAATTTTCAAAAAAATTCAAGTTATTTTGAACTGGAAATTTAGGGAGTCAACGACATTCTAATCTCAACTACTGGGCTCCACTGATGAGAGGCAGCAGTTTCATCAGAAGGCATTGATGGCGAAGATCCAGAGGATCGGTCCGGTATCAACTGCCATAGCTTCGGGCGAGAGTGAAGTTCACGGAATCAGTCGGAGTACTGCGATGTAGAAGGCAACGGGAAACCACCATATTAACCTCCCTAAAAAATGCAGCATTGCATTCAAGTATGAAGTGATGGCATCCTTCCCGGTAAAAAATTCCGGTGGTAAAATAGTCCCCCAATCGGATCTCCGGGTGCGGACTACTGGGAAGGGTACACCAGTCAAAGGTGTCAGATGCAAGATAGGGACATGGAACGTGAGATCATTGGGGGTGTGCGGGAAATTGGAGATTGAATTTAGACATCTTAGGAGTGAGCGAAATCAAGTGGACGGGAGCGGACAACTTCTGGAGTGACGGGTATAGAGTCACATACTCCGGCGATAACCAGAAGATTGCGGGAGTTGGATTCATCCTGAAGAAAGAATGGGGAAGAAGAGTAAAGGCATATTGGCAGTACAACGAAAGGATAATGCTAATCAAGATAGAAGGAGAACCGACAGACATAGTAATAGTGCAGGTGTACATGCCAACGTCCAACCACTCGAAAGAAGAAATCGAAGAGATGTACTAGCAACTAGAAGTGGTCCTGAGTACAGTCAAAGGGAAGGAAAACCTGATAGTAATGTGAGATTGGAATGCAGTGGTTGGATAGGGAAAGGATGGGAATACAGTAGGAGAGTTCAGGCTGGGGAAACGGAACGAAAGAGGAGAAAGACTTGTGGAATTATGCAGTGAGAAGAACTTGGTGGTGGCAAACACCCTCTTCATGCAACACCGACGGAGAAGATGCACATGGAAGATGCCAGGAGACGAGACAGATACCAGATTGACTACATACTGGAAAGGCGAAGGTACAATAACCAAGTGAAGCATTGCAAGAGTTACCCCGGGGCGGATATCCACAGTGACCATAATCTAGTGGTATTGGAAATTCAACCGAGATGCATGAAAATAAGAAGGACGAAACGAGAACAAAGATGGAACCTAAAGCCACTGCAAGTGGTCCGACAAGGATGTAACCTGTCACCAGCAGTCTTCAATATGTACATAGAAGAAGCAATAAAAGATATATAAGAACAAGGAATCAAAGGAATCAAAGTGAATGGAGAAGAAACCATCATACTACGTTTCGCTGATGATATCGCCATCATAGCAGAAAACGAGGAAGACCTACAGAACTCACTGAACACAATTGAAAAAGTGTTCCAGGAATACAACATGAGGGTCAATAAGAAGAAAACCAAGATACTTGTGTGCGGAAGAGAGAAAGTAGTGGCCGACGTCCGCCTCAAAGGAGAAGGATAGGAGCAAGTGGAATCATTCATCTACCTCGGGAGCACCATTACCTGAGATGGAAGAAGCACGACAAACATCAAACGTCGAATATAACAAGCTAAGACGGCATTCATGGCCAAAATGCCGCTACTGTGCTCGAAGAGCATAAGACTGGAGAAAAGGAAACAGTACGCGAAAACATTCGTGTGGGCAGTGGCACTCTACCGATTAGAAGTATGGAACATTGGTATACTGAGCGGAAAAGAATAGAAGCCTTCGAGACCTGGTGCTGGAGGAGGATGCTAAAGATCAAATGGACGGAGAGGGTGAGAAAGAAGGAGGTATACAGAAGAATTGGAGAAGAAAGGGCACTGTGGAGCACCATACGCCAAAGAAGAACACGGTGGGTTGGCCATGTTATGAGACACAACGATTACATAAGAAGCATAATGGAGGGAAAAATTGAAGGTAAAGTCCCCAGAGGAAGACCAAGAGACAAGTTCATGGGGCAAGTCAAGAGGGATACGGGGAAGAAGAACCATAGGGGCTGGCATGCCAAGAAGAACCATAGGGGCTGGCAGAACTGGCATGGGATTGGGCGAAATGGAGGGCTGCAGTGTACCAATCCTTGGATTGTAATACTATGATGATCTTCTTCTACATCTTTTGTGTGTGCCGGAGTGCCCAAGACGGGCCCATGAGTGCGTTTTTCCGAAAAACTTAAAGAATCCTAATTCTGAGCCTTTCTCGCTGCAAAAGTAACATGAGACCGGCCGAGTAAGAATGCACTCGGCGATACATTATCTACTATAGTCGAGTTATGCTCTGGTAAAGTTTTCGGATAACCCCGCCAGGGTGCGGAATCTCAACCATTTTCTGGACTATAACGTAATAAAGGTAGTAACCGCTAACCGGTCGACCAATTATAGCCATGAACGGACACCGAATTGCAAGGCTCCTTTCCCACACACCGCGAACAAGTTGGCTAGGACTCCAATGAAGTTATACCATGCAGCTTCGTATAAGTAGTTTTCGAAGGGTGAATGCGTGTTTGAGATGTATGCCTGGGAATACTAGCGGAAGAGGAATTTCAAGGAAGAATGTAGGGAGTGGGGAATGCAACTTCAGTGTTTCTGGATGATGGGACGGGGGCGGGGGGGACGCAGAATGCGTTCGAGGGAGAAGTGAGGGGAGAGAGGGAGGTGCGTGAGTAAATAGCGAAGGACGTATATGGAAATGAATGGCGAGAGAAGAGTGGAAGAGGTAGACGCTTCGGGATTTTTATTTAAAACAAAACTCTTGTGACCTTCATAATGAGTACATTCAGTGCCATCGAACGATCGAGCCAAGGGACGTATCAGGTTACATTTTTGTGCTCCCCGTTGCACATTCCATATTGAAAAACTCAGACGTGCCAGACGTGCCAATCTCAATAATATAACAACAACCTAACTCGACATTGGCAGAGTTTCGTGGAAGTACGGCATATCTCGCACTCTTCATGGAAGAATAGAATATCACGTATCGAAAGTGTATCCTAAATGAGCATTGCCAATAATTGAAGGCCACATTTATCACTATTAATTCAGATCAATTAAAATTGATATAGCTAAAATCTAAAAGTACAATGAAATACCTGATTAGAAGAGACATTCATTCAGGTTTTTCATTCGTAGTCAATATAAAAACTTAAATTCAACCTAACAAAAGCGTTTTTATTTTTTATGCGTAAATAATTATTAAAAGTCGACCCAACAGTCATATAATAGCAGAAATAGATTGCAAAAGCCCTGAGTTGCGAGAGACCTTTTGATAAAGCAAGCTGCAGCCACTAATAGATATGCTGTATCCGTTCACAAGGCACTTCCAACTTTTCTCTCAGTATAAAGCTGTATTTTTACATCGCTCAGAAACAAACCATTTATTTCTCAGCTTTCTTCTGATATTTGGGGGTGTGGCTGATATCCGCATTCACCAAAAAGAAATCAAAGCATAATTAAGGGAACTCATTAATCATAAGCTCAGTAAAGTTTCCGAACTATCAACAAGGCTGCATTTTCCTTTCCGAATTATCAACATGGTTGTATATTCTACAATTGGTAAAAGAAACTAGCAACAAATTTCTTGAAAAAACTTCAGAGAGTGAATTCTGTCAACACCTCGTTTCCGGCAACATAAAATTGCCACTAAAATGCATATGCCTAGGCATTAAGTAAATCTGCTTGAAAATATCTGAAAAAAATTGTATGCGAGTTGCTTATTCTTATTAACTAGCAAATCTCTTCTACGCAGAATACTCTTCGATGAAGAAATGGATCAATATTTAATTCCTAGACGGTGCCAGTTGTCAATCAACAGATTTCACGAATTCAGCACCATCGACAATATGAATAAACATTAAAATAGAAGGGCGAGTGATAACGGGGTCAAACAGAAGATTGTAAACTCAAGAGGCTATGATGCATAAACGAACGACTATTTAGTCCATCGTTTCCTTCTCGAATTACAATATAACGGCAAGTCAAAATCAACTTTACGAATGATTTCAGAAGAATTATTTTCTCAATACATAGCCGGTGCATTTTTCCTGACTGATTTAATAAATTTGAAACACAAAACACATCGAAACTCCCCATATCTAAACAATTTCATACTAAAATAAAAAATGAAAAATATTTTCAAATTAAAAGTCTATCATTCCGACATAATAAACTTAATTTAAAGCTTGCAACTCAATTGGAAAATACATGGAAATTCTAAGGACTGCTAGAAAAGGTTCCACATTGGCACTCCATTGTCAATGGTAATGTTACGAATTGTTGGAAATGGTTTCTTGGTTATGGACGTAAAAATCTTTTAGGACCATGACTTTTATAACCGACCAATCCCTTTCCCAACCCGCTTTTATAGCCTCCCGAAATTATCAAAATCAAATTTCTGCTAAATCAACTCGTAAAAAAGAGAAAGATAGCTAGATATAAAAGAAAGGGGATAGCCCAGTGAAGTTGATGGGGTCACAGGAAATATTTCCTGGAGTGATCACGTAGCGGGAAGAATTCGATCACTCGAGTAACACTCCCGGCCAAATCCACGGGTGAATCTCGTTGATTTTACTGCAACCAACAGTGAACAGCTAGAGGAAAACCTCGGTATTGCTACAAAGAAAATAGAGGGGGTAAAGAGCATTAAGCGGTATATTCCGTAGCTCATGAAGAATATTTTATGGTTCCGCGGGGGTTATGAGTACTATAAAACAAAAATGGGCTTATTTTTTTATACGCTTTCGCTCGAGCAAACCGCTACACGGGCCTAGCGCAGTTCTTACCGCGAATAGCCACGAATTCGTACGAAAGCGATTTCTAAGGGAACAAAAATGATTCCATGCTCTTCTCTGAAGGAAATGTGGGAAAAAATCCGTCGCGACCCTGCGAAAAAATGTTTTCTTGCCAAGAATACTTTGCATTAGGTACTGGTGATGGGAACAAATATTCATATTTGGGAGATATTGATGAAATTACATTAAGTTCAAAGTTTGATTGAGTCACTAGGGCCGAGAAAATGTCAAGAAAAGTTTCGGACACATCAAGATACACAATTTACTACAAAAATTCTAAGAATGTACTTGATCATAATCACTGCCTTGCGGATGACGGACGGAAACTGCGAAAGCCGTTCTTTATACTATGCTCTCATGAGTAAATGAAAATACTTTTCCATATTTTAGCATACATAAATCACAATAGATGTTCACTATAATTCAACGTGGACTTATGTACAAAATTTTAGATAACTCTTCTAAACATTACTAATAAAATGATGTATTGGGCGAATACTGGATTTGCATCTTTTCTTGAAGAATGTTATTTTTTCCGTTTCCCTCAGTCAGTATTGTGACCAAAAGGGAATAGTGATTTTAATTAATAAAGTATTTTAATAGAACATAGCATGGACATTTAATAAAATGGAATATCATATCGTACTACTGTAATTATATGCGCATATAGTCCTCTTTCTCTTAGCCTTATTTCCACTAACTCCCTACTTCATTTTTTACGGGTTTTTTGTTCCAAAAAATGGATGTATTTTTCCCTTTAGGCTCAGTCATAATGCCAACCAACCTCTCCCCTCTAAATGTTGCTATTATGTTATTAAAGAATCATCCACTTACTTTAATCTCACTCTTCACTCAAAAATTTAATTTTCCCCAACCCAACACAAATCTTCCCATACTAATCTTTTAATTCCTTCATCCTCCAACTCCTCCTCCTTCGAGAAGTTCAAATTATTAAAGTGAGAAATATTCTATTGAATTGTTCATCATGAATCGATTCACTGTATTTCTAATGCTTTTAGGTAGATTTCGAAGAAAGATTACAAAAGAAGATTATAGTCGTTACCAAGGGCTATGGTATATTTATATATAAAGTACCTGGTTACCGAACGTTGCTCGATGTATATTTGCTGTACTATGAACTTGTATGCTCCTATTCTGCTACTTATTGTCTATTTCAATTATTTTGGACATTCACATAGTGCGACTAGAGATTATGATATAACAAATTTTATAAAGCCTAACGGATATTTATTTCTTTAAATATAGTAGGTATGATGCAATTAGGTAGAATAAAGCAAACTCAAAAACACCACTAACACAAAAATGTTCTTCTAACGAATTTTTTAAATCATTAATAAAACAATATTTACAATGTTTTAATTATTTCCAGTGTTCATTGACATATTATTGTTACTATTAGATTAAAAATGATTCAATATTTCTTTCGATGCAACGTTTCTCGTGTGTCGAAGTTATTGAGTCAGGACGCTCTTGGGCAAATTGTTGCAAGGTTGATCCATCTCCTAAAGTTGTGCGAGCTGCTTCCGCAAATTCGGGCCATTCAGGATTGAACGTCATTGTGATAAAGAAGTCTGATTATCCAAGTCGACAGACAAATGCCATTGTTTCATCAAAATGTTCAGTGTAAAATTATGTAGATCCAGGAAGCGAAGAAGGAAAAATAATCCTTTCACCTAATACACTATTCTTTTTTTCAGCCAATCCGCTCAAAAACTGAATCGCTCTTGTACAGTTTTCCGCAAGTATTTTTTTCAATTTTCTTTAATCCATTGGATAATGTAATGTTCCAGTCTTATATAATTGTTAACCAGATATTGCTGAAAATGTCGTCCACCGAAATGCAAAGCTTTGAACTTCAAAAGTCGGAGATCAGGATCCCCTCCCTCTCTCTCCCTCTGAATACGGTGACTCGACCTAGTCTGGGCATAGAGATACAGGGAGGAGAGAAGGAATCAACGGAGGGCCATACCCTATAATTTGCCTTACCCTACAATTCAGAAGGGAGAAGGGGTCTCCACTACTCTTCCACAGCTAAATCTATTCGGGTATTCCTCCTACGCGTCTGTTCAAGCCCTGATTTCCACCTTCACCCACCTTTATCCACCTTCTGCTGACCGTGCTTAATTACAGTTTTTTTTTGGTCCGGGAGGGCGATGAGAGAAAAGAAAGAAACCTTAAAAGCACCAGTAACAGCGGCGAAAGGTAAGACGAGGGACTTCACTTTCCGACCAACTCGCCTTTTTTTAGGGGATAGGTAATGGACGAGAAGGAAGATTGCGAAGCGCTGTGGAAGCGTGGGAGGGTATTGCGAGAGTACAAGTCATAAGTATCTCATGAAGATCCTTCCGGGAGAAAATGAAGGATGGGGATGATTTGATGTGGTAAATAGAACACCGCCTTATTTCCCGAGGGGCCTGGGTTCGAATTACGGCGTAGGTGGACAAATTTCAGCGGAGTCGCTATTCTCACTTGGGTGCTATGTGGAGAGCCCTGCCGGTTGGTGTGGTGGCTCGGGCACTAAGAGTGCATTTTATTGTTACTTATTAGATACATATTAGATCTCACAATATGAATATGAATCTGAGTAATGAAATGCATACGAGTAGCGCTATGAGCTGCTTCAAAGAGCTGCTGATATGCGATATCAGGTTGGTCAGATATGCGATTGATTCCTTGATCGCATGGCAGTATGCATAGCTAATGTATGGGATAAACTGCTACAAGGGGGTTCCATAATAACCACTATTCACTGCATGAAAAGATAGAATCGAGTAATTGAACTACTGCTCGTCATAATGATATTGCAAGAGCTTATATTTTCTTTCCGTTTGAATGTTTATAGCCTTAAAAATTAATTTTCTTACGAGCATCAAATTGAATCTACTCAAAAAAGAAACGTTTTTCCGCACAAATGAGGTCTCCAACTCAGCTCAATAGAATTGCAGTCGGTTCCGCTCAATTCAGCGAGCCAGGAAAAGGGAAATGAAAAAGCATACGACTGAGTTACCAAGCTGTTCAAGCGCTTAGTTCGTAAAATGAGGGCGTGATATTATTCAAGAACGTGTCACATATCATGAGATTTGTCTCGAGTTCATCCATGTTTAATCGATCAACTAATAATTCATTTATAGCAAAAACACCTGAAATTTAGGATACTCGCCTGTAACTTCCTCGAAATTAAATCGAAGACATAGTCATTGGGATATCAGGATTGTTTTTATGGAGGAATTGTGTGATAACTGGAAAGGTGGGAAGTTAATCTTTACAACTATGGATTCAACTGATATACATGTATAAATATCAGTCATCAGTTCATCAAAGTTCAGCTGTAAAGTGCCATTCTGAATTAGACATTTCATCTGAATTCGTTAACATGAATTCTTGTAGGGTGCTATGTTGCGTTACCAGTTAAATTAAAATAATGCATGAGCTTTTAGAAGAGTTTGAGGGCATGATTAGGAATAGTTAGGTGAAAATTTTAATAAGTTATTCTAATATATTGATTTTTACTCTGACTTGGTACATTCGAACAGTGATAAGTAACATATTAGGAAATAATGAGAAACATTTATATTACAAATATTAATATTAGCTTAAATATATAAAAAACAGAATTAATTCCTTGTATTTGTAACCCAATGATTCTCCTTAAACTATATTATTAACTCATATTTCCCCTAGGTTAATACTTCCCAATCTTGTTGAAACCGGCTAAGGAACTTAAGACTAAGATGAGCCTAACGCCAGGCATAGTAATTGAGAGAGAGAGAATAGGAATGGTAAGGGAAGAGAGATTAAAATCCATATAACGTATTTTTTAAATAATAATAAACACTTGGTTGTTATTCCACACTTTATTGGAAACAAAACGACCCGGGTTTCAGCATGTCATGCCATCATCAGGTACAAACAGTTGGGTGGCTTACACTTATATAGGTATCCGTAGGTGGAGGGGGGGGATTTGAAAACAGGGGAGGAGGGTGGGGAGCACTGTTAACGGACAAGGCTGTTTTTTGAGGAGGGTGGGGTTGGGGGTGGCCTTGTGATTGCTTGCATAAGAAAACAACAAAGGAAGGGGGGGGGAAGGGATGAAGAAATAGATTCCCAAAAAGGTTTAAAAGCATGAGCAAATTAAGGTTGAGAGTTGTGGAGGGATGGTAGTGTGACGTAAAGCAAAGGTGACTGGGAGGGGAACATATGGTCATTACAAAGTTTAGTGGGGCAATTCACAATTTCAAACTGTTCTAAGAAGTCCATTTTACGTCCCTTTTCAATACAATGTAAAATCCGAGGTTCAAAATTACACCAATGGTTTTCGTCACATAAGCGTTTGGCTATTCCAGAGGGTGGGGTTGGGGGTGGCCACCCTCCTCAAAAAACAGCCTTGTCCGTTAACAGTGCTCCCCACCCTCCTCCCCTGTTTTCAAATCCCCCCCCTCCACCTACGGATACCTATATAAGTGTAAGCCACCCAACTGTTAGTACCTGATGATGGCATGACATGCTGAAACCCGGGTCGTTTTGTTTCCAATAAAGTGTGGAATAACAACCAAGTGTTTATTATTATTTAAAAAATATGAAGGAGTTCCACAAAGTAACGCCGGAGACAGTGTCTTATATCCATATAACGTCTTTATTTACCAAGCAACGTGCTTCCCAAGTCCTCATACAAATTACACCTCCTCAGAGTTATAACCCAAACATTATTCTGGGAGTGAATTTCGGATGCAAATTTCACCGCTTGAAAATAAGTGGACTTGCTCTCTCTTTCAGTAGGATGCAGTAGGGGCCGGCGGAAACGGTCTACTTTCTTTCATTTTGGATGTAGGTATTTATCAGGTAATATATGCACATACGGGTGCTATTTCTAGCACCATCCACTAATTATTACTAATGTCTCCACATTTCCGCTAACGGCTAACACTCGGATAATACGATAACTGGACGACCACATGCAGTGCAACTTCCCAAGGGCCATTTAATTCCATAGACGGCGAGGAAAACTTCCCCGGTACGGAGTTGTTACGGAGGCTGGGCGGATTACGATCGTTAAGCATGGATTGAAGCACCAAAAAAGGAAGAAACTAAATGTGTAATAGCAGTGCCATCTTCACGTTTCACACATCTACAATTTCGTGCCATGACGATAATTCAGAATATGTGGAATTATGACAAAATGACGGACCTCTGGACTTCCGAAATATATTCTCTTTATTTTTTATACAAAAGTATTACCATTACAACTAACAATAAAAAAACTAGCACGGAAATAACTTAATGGCTGCTTTTGCGTCCGTTACGGCTAATTATCCATCAGTAACATGTGTTTAGTTAGGTATTTAAAGCAAACTGGTCAGAGTTCTCAAGTTTTCATGATATGGCGTCAAGTATTGAATTGGTGGATTCTTCTCACGTCAACCAAGCTTTACAACGCTGATAATTTTCTCGTGATGATGATAAACGTTTAAAGTTTTCTTATAATCCTACTCAAGTCAACTGTAGAAATAATAAAGTTAAAACGGTCATTCAAAATATTCGATTTGTATTAAAAAAAGTAGAGAAGTCGACGTTTGGTGATTTAAGTAATGTTTAAGTCTATCATATTGTGATAAACGAAACGTGCCCGATAATAACCACCTCTCATAGTACCTAATGAAATTTATTAGCAGTTTTCCACTTTTTTTATTAAATATAGGTTTGTGCGACCAGTTTTGATGTATTACATCATTGCCAAGCACGTTATTGTAACGGAGGCTGGGTGGATTACGATCGTTAAGTATGGAGTGAAGCGCCAAAAAAGAAAGATAAAATATATAACGTGCTTGACAATGATGTAATACATCGAAACTGGTCGCACAATCCTATATTTAAAAAAACCGAAAAGAAAATTTTATTACTATGAATGAATTCCACCACGATTCCTGCCCTGATACAACTTTATATATACGTTTTAGTAATTTGTGTTTACTGTAATTTTCTCGAAAAGACGAGTCCTCATAATAGAATCTTCCAACTGCTTGGACTCCACTTAACGAGTCCCTTTCCCACATACATTATCAATTGAAACAGAAGCACAATATTGCCACCAAGCACATCTCATCCAATCGCTCGAAACTCGGGCAGGACTGTTAAAACATTCGTGCCGAAGCAATTCTAGATACAACATAGATGGAAAAATTCAACCAATTATTAATACAGCCGTGTAAAATAATATCGATACATTTTGTTTATACTACGCATAAGGGACGTTGAATAATACGTATTTTGGGTATTCTCGAAAAAAGTATACTTTAATTAAGTTTAAAAATAAAGATTATCCTGTCTCCTTCGAAAGTGTTCTTATTAGAATGTTTGCATAGTTTCACTAGAAGGGGAGTTATTAATTGTTTTAAGATAAAGAATTCATAATTTCATCCCAATTTATGTTGAGTTTAAATTTTCAAACATTACCTGATATGACAATAATAATTTTCATGGAGTGATCAAAATATCAATGAGACTCAAGACACCACACCAAAAACCTCAAAGGAATCTAAATAGTTTACCCCAGAGCCGAGTTGAAAAAATTCATTTCACTAAAGTTCCTAAGTGAGCATCAAAGGTACTCACAAGCTGGGGTACTTTTAATTCCCAGTTCATTCATGAATATGTCCGGAGCGAGCATTTTAACCACAAACAGCATACAAATAATATTATTTAGTTGGAACAAAGGTATTAACCATGATTCCACATTGATGATTAAAGAGAATTATCTACCACAAGCTGCGCAAAAAATTCGAAAGACAGGGTTACCGATTAATTAAAATTCTATTTATTCGACGCCATCCGAGAATTATCTCATTTTGAAATGACCCCTTTGAAGAATATTCTTTGATAGTAGCCAGTATATTTCCTTAAAATAGCCAATGTCAATCAACGGGCATTGTAGCATCTCAATTGGATACCAACTAATTCGCAGACAATTGGAGGAAAATTGCTTTCCCTCGAAGAGGTACCATCAATGGCGGCGCATTCAAAGTGGTTCATTTCCTTTTTAAACAGTTTCGTTAGATCAATCGGCACATTCTACAGAGAACTAGACTGTGAGACTGCTCAAGGATTAAATTATAACGAAGAAGTTTAGTTCATTATGGGGTACAATACGTTTTTGCGTTCATCTACATAAATTTACGAATTTTCGCTAAATATTTCATTCAACGATACGAGCTCTACAAAAGTGTTCCACCTGCCAATGCAGGCTCCTCGGCATAACTCCAATGTAAATGACGAGAACCGAGTGGAATAAGGCATTACCTCAATTATAACATATCATTAGCATCAGATCCGACTCTGCGTTTCATCCCACAGCTCTGCATGGGTTTTCTCAAGGCTCAACTTTCATTAACAAAAAAAATATAACTCAGGCTAATGGAAGAAAAATGCATACCAAATGATTCGCATGTGATATAAAAATACTATGACCATAACAAGATTAAAAGCCTAGCAATTATTACACGGCACAAAATAAGAACCATTACTCTTTGAAATGTGGGCTGAAACCTGAGGCAATCGACATCGAAGTTGGAGCGTCGAAGTTTCCGTTTATCACGAGACATTATATTTAATTTTATCCGCAATTGCACAGTATCACCGATCAGCTCACCGAGTTTCGTGAACGTTTTCAGAGCAAAGAAATTCTGAGAGAGTATAATTACATCTGCCAGTAAACGCGTATTAAATGACATGTCCGGCATCTTAACAAATAGGATACAAGCAACAAATGATTTGCATTTTGAAACACAATCCTGTCTAAACCCCAAATGTCCCATTGTAAAAAGAAAATTTATCTCTTTTTGCCATGTCTTCCTTTCTCAAAACACGGTTTAGATTCCTGTTTCAAACATTCCTTACCGCGATTTACTGCATCAAAAATTCCTCATCATCCTGTTCATTACTATTTCCGGGCTCCCTATACCAGGAATAAAAATTGAAATGGAAAAAGTGGACTTCGAAAATATTGAAAGAGTGGAATACAATCGTCTCTCTTTTTGGCATTCACCGTGCAACCCTTAATTTCGCCATTCCTCATTCAACCGTGCACACTCCAGATTTTGAGGGAGAAAAACCAAAATCAAACTCTTCCAGCCACGACATTAGACTCCAATTTGTGTTTATTATTAGAGCTTAGATTATTGAATACATAGGTACTATTTTACCGACAAGGCCGTTTCCGTCTGTTTTGCGCAATATTCTTCTGCATCCTTCAAACCCCAAACTCAAAACACGGCCCAGTTACCCCAACTTAGAGCGCTTCATACAGTCCGCGCCCCAAAAGTGCAGTCCTCCACTAGATGTGTTCCACGTGCCATTCGTGTATTCGTGAGCATGTTCGTGCCATATTGGCAACCCGTCCCCTGCTGAATTAAATGGATCACTGGTATTCGCCAAGAGTAAAAAAAATCGATTTCATGATTCAAAAATAACACAATTGTGGGTCAAATTTTCATTAAATTCGACTCTGGAGGACTTCGTGCAAAAATACGGATGGACGGTACACATTGTAAGGTATATGAATGAGGTTTTAATTATTTGCATATGAAGTCTCCTGGAAAAGGCTAAAACATTGGTGAAATATCCAAAAGACAATGATTAAAGCAGAAATTAAATATAAATGAATGTTAAATTTTTAATTTTTAATGAAAAAAATACATATTTAACATCGGAAAACAATATATAATATTTAAATGCCAGTGATATCATTGTTTAAAATATTTTTTGTGAAGCAGGCGGAGCTGTTACTAAGCAGTATCCCTAGCGGGTATTTTGAAATATATCCTTTGGTTAGGAATATATTTCATGTCTACCGAAACCGGTTACGACATTACGTAGAAATTACCTTAGGAAAAATCCGCCCGTACCGGGAATCGAACCGCGGACCTTTGGCTTAAAGGACCAATGCGTAGACCACCATGATACCCAGGCTTACGGAATCCAAAGGAAATTTGATAAATTTAAGGGAACTGAACATGTAGTTTCCTTAACTCGTCAAGCCTTAGGAATCAGGAAGCCTGGGTAGCGTGGTGGCTTGTTCATTGGCCCGGAAATCCGAAGGTCCGTGGTTCGATTTCCGGTGCAGATGGATTTGCTCCTAATGCAATTTATACACTATTTTCTTACTAGAAGTTTTTCTTTACCATCTATGGGTACACATCTGAATCACTACGCGTAGAAATTGAATCATACGTACGTACATGTAGCCTTTTAGATAATAGATGTGTACTCCGGTACCTGGTCCAAGAGCGTACAAATCCATGATATTGCGATAACCAAGTTACATTATATGGGACTTTAAATTTACATATCAGTAGCAGCGTCAACTGATATGTAAGAATATTAGGAATTCAATAATCGAAAATTATTGTCTGCAAGTCGTTCAAATGATGGTTTTATTGACACGGCCTTTCCTGAAAAACCTGGCCCAAACCGGAAAACGAAAATTCTCCGCAACGTATTGTAACACGCCATTTTGGCCGTGTTGGCATAAGTTTACATTTAAGGACGCCATTGTGGGTATTTTGGAAACACGTGCTACCGCGAGGCAACAATACCGTTTCCGTGTTATGTAATCAAACTTAGAACAATACCGTTTCCGTGTTATGTAAACAAACTTAGAACAATACCGTTTGTGTTATGAAAACAAACTTAGAACAATACCGTTTCCGTGTTATGTAAACAAACTTAGAACAATACCGTTTCCATGTTATGTAAACAAACTTAAAACAATGCCGTTTGTGTTATGAAAGCTGCAAGGCAAAGAAAGGATGGAAGGGGTAATCAAAATTCTAATAATGAAAAGGGAAAAGCCAATCAGATACGAGAGCAAGTTGAGAAAACCTGGAATGTTCTAGAACATACAGGAGGGGTGGGGAGAAAGTATATAAGGCTTGTCAAGCAAGGGACGAGGCTGAGAAAAGTCACAAGGAACGTAGGGGGAGGACACTCAAGGTCTCAACGAAGTCAGCTCACTCACTCACTCAGGGAAGCCGGAGGACCGGTCTTCGAGTGGAAGTCAGTCTGGAGTTTTGCAGTGATAATTAGCCGGGAGTAAGCAGCTTTGGACATCAATTACCAACGTCATTGCCCTGTGTTAAGGAAGGATCCAGGAATCCGATAAACAGATACTGGGGAATAGAGTATCGGCTCAAGTCACATTGTGCAATATCCGGTGAAGTACAACAAACATTATAAATTAATACGAATATATTTTAGAAGGGAACATATATTAATTAATTGATTAACCAAAGTGAATTTGTTTTTTTATGAAGAATAAAAGGGTTATTATAAATGTATGTATTATTCAAGTGTATCATTTTTGTGCTTGAATTAATCCATTAACCTTAGCCGCCAAGGACTACCAAAAGAAAGGATCTCTCTCAATGTAATAAGTGAAGTGTACCTTTTGTGTGTCGGGCTGATATAGTGTATAACGTCGCGTGTTTAGGACCGCGTGACATAGAATAATTATTAGAACCCCTGTGATAAGGAAAAAGGAATAGAAATTGAAAGGGGAGAATAGTACAATATAGAAATTTTGATACCTTCTTTGCTCAATCAGGTAAGCCCTTGATGGCCTATTTGTCTGCGTAAAATAATCATGTTTCAAATATTGTAAAATGATGTGTTATGTAATGAGGTATTTGTTATCATCATTCATCACCATAAATTCCCGGTTAGAAGTAGGTTGTGATGAAAGTCAGAGAATATCCAACGAACTCTTACACGTGCCGTGCCCTTTCAACCTCTAGTATTTCTTTCTTCATCTCAGCATATGTCCAACCTTTCTTCATTCCGCTCATAAAGCCTATTCTCTTCCTTCCCTTCCCCGCATACCCAACACCCTGCCCTCTATCACGGCCTTCAGCAAACCATCGCCCTTCATTACCCCTTCCAGCCACCTACCCTGTCTTCCCCTAATCTTATCTTTAAGTTTACTCTCCTCGCACACCATGTCAAGCACTTCCTTATTTGTCTTCGTTTCCGTCCAACGTACCTTTTACATCTTCCTCCATACCCACATAACGAACGCCTACAGCCTATTTTCGTCTTCTTTTCTCAAGGTCCACGTTTCTGCCCCATACTACGCCACACTCCATATCAAGCTCTTCACCAGCCTCTTTTTTATATTAATACTTAAGGTCCCCGTCATCAGCTCCCTTCTATTATTGAACGCTTCCTTCACTAGCGCTATTCTCCTCCTAATGTCTTTGCTACTATGTCCTGTTTCTTCTACCGTACTACCCAAGTAATTAAATTGTTCTACTTACTCCAGTTTGTAACTTCCTACTCTTATCACCAGCCTCGCTTCCACCAGTTTTCTTTTGCCCGATTGTTCACTCGCCGGAGTTTATTATTATTAAATTACTTGTACTTCCTTTTGCCTAAGTCGGTGTTTACGTTTTTCCATATCCTTCTCTCCTCCATCACAACGCGTTAAGGAGTTAATAACATAAAGATAGTTTCTTTAAGATAAGATATTCTATTGATCAACTTCAATATATTACATCTTCTGCGAGCGTATTAGTGTATTTAATTGAATTTACGAAGGGTAGGGGGTCTACCAAAAACAATTATGGTAAGGTAATGTTAATAAGCATCACATATTCAGCTACATTAATACCTACGGCATTGTACACCACAATAACACGACTTCCCAGTAATATTTCGTAGGCAAAATGATTAGAATATGAGATTCTGAATTATTTCGGTGTCATTTTTTTTAGGTTTCCTTTACAAATTTCGCCAAAATATATTCTGATAGCACTTTCCTGTTAACAGTTGATTTGGCACACGTCGAATCAGTTAATGGTTTCGAGGTCTGCTCTCTATTAGCCCGGAAGCTATCGAAGGGCACTACGGTAACAAGAGCCTATCTGTTGAATACATTCTCGCTTATTATTCTAAGCTTTTTAACATCCTTCAGAATGTGAGCAATTTAACATCCTTCTGATACTATCAACAGATAACTCGTAGCTCAATGATTTCATATTTTTAGGAGAAAAAGAAAATTGATCTACTCGGACATTTTTCGTATTTAAGATAGTGCATTAAAATACTACTATGCATAAGTTAAATATTTTACACGGCATTTTAAAATAAAAATGGATAACATTTTCATTCCTTGCAATAACGGCTGGTTCCAAAAACAATGTTTGTAACAAAAGTTGTAGATATTGTATTCAAGATTTCAGATAACTTCACTCGAATTTTGTATTTTAAAAAATAAGGGAGTTATGTTTTTTTTTCTCCTTCATTCACTAAAATACAAATCTGTTACATTTCCACCCCTTGCAATAACGGCTGATCGTACAATAAAATGTTTGGAACAAAAGTTGTAGAAATTGTTTTGGCAATTTCAGATAACTTTAGACGGAATTTTTACAATTAATAATAAGGGTGTTATGAATTTTTTTCTCCTTCAACCACTAAAAAACAAATAGGTTATATTGCCCCCCCTTGCAATAACGGCTGGTTGTACAAACAAACGCTCGAAATAATAGTCATTTGCAATATTCATAGAAATTTATATTACACCAAAAAAAATCATTATGTTTAAAACTAAGGGAGATATGGGTTTTTTTCTGATTATAAAAAAGCCTCCTTATTTCTACCTCTTCGGTCCAATTTTGCTCAATAACGAACTTGACAGATATTTTGCACCTTTAGATTTTATGTATAAGTCTGGAAGTCATTATTGCAAAATTACGGAAGTTAGCGTTTTTACAAAAAAGTGATTTTAAATATTTATATATATATATATATAAATTCTTGAAGAATCACTCGTGTGATAAATATAAAATATGCCAATAGGGTGGCCGATAAAAATATATAAACAAGCGAAAGACACAGATTAAAACTTCCAATATTTCGGTGGTATAAACTTATATAAAACCAATATATCGGTGGTATTGGCATCCACCCTTCTCAAGGCAAAGATTAGGAATGAGGAAAGGGATAGAGATTGAGTTATGGGAGGGCAAAGAGGGGGAGACGAAGGTGTAAGAGGGGAAGAGGGGGAAAGAGGAAGATCAGGGAGAGGGTGAGTGGAGGGGAGAGAGGAATAAAGGGGAGAAAAAGGAAGTAGAGAGTGGGGGAAGCAGGGAGAGAGGAGATGAAGGGAGGGAAGAAACTAGTGCGATTTATCGAGTTTCTTCGAAATCTACCTAAAATGGCCTTGGATATGAGCCAGGCCCATTGAAATACCATTCCCTCTCTCGTGAACGACTGTAATCTCAAGACATCTTGTCGGTGTTAACGCGCGCATGCCCAAACAAACAAAGAGAGCAATCGGGAAGAGTGAGAGGAACAAGGATATTTTTGTAGAATCTCCTTGGAGAGGAACTACGTCACACCGCTGTTGAGATTCCGGCACGCTCCCTGACTTTCTCGTTTCTCCTCCGCCTTCCACTCACCCAACCGTAAAACGTCCACGACCTATCCACTACTATTTCCATTGCTCTCCATCGACTCCCATTCCCAGCCTTTCATCCTTCTACGCACGCGTCAAGTAACCCTTAAAACCCTTCGTCCTCGCCAATACTCTGCTTTCCGCGATTAGGAGAGCGGACGAGAGTAATGGGGAGAACACTACGAGCCTCACGGTCAACCCCTCGTGACTGCGGTTGGTCTTGTTGTAGGGCTCCTTGCGATCACCAAGTCTCCAGGTTCCAGAGCTGTAGTCTTCGGGCGTTTCCGTCTACACCTACGTAAGCAATTACGCCATCGCGGGGTCCTTTTCTGCCGACCCGTAGTTTCCTAAGGAGGCGGGCTTTAAGCTGGTGGCATTGGGGCAGCTCTAGCCGGAATGATGCCCGAGAAAACCAACCAAGGTCATCTGGCCGACCTTCGAAGAGGGAGAGGCCCGACAGAGGTACTGCATTGCCCAACCTCCATTTAAACGGCTTAGCCGTGTACTCAACCTCCGACTTCGTGTTAATGACCAACCGGTAGACATAGTCAGTAGCAGGGCCTGGGTTTAAGGCCGGGATGTGGCCATAAAGACGGTAAACCTCTACTGGCACGGCTTCTGGGAGTGTCTGAGGGACGAAGGTTCACCATCGTTATGTTACAGGAGCGCCGCGGCCAAGACTATGCGGAAAATGGTGGTGCTGGAACAGCAGAGGAACGGCAACATAAAGAGTATCCAACCCTGATGTCATGCCTTCGTAACATGCACCGTTGCCTGCGCTACCTTTTCACCTCGCCCCACTCATCCTACCTAAAAATATGGAACCGGTGAAAGATAAACTCGATCATTTCGCTGCTCTTCGTGTTTTGGTCCGTCCGACTGGCTTGATTTCTTTTATCGCTAAGAGGTCGGAGATAAATATCGGTGAATTCCAAGTAGATTAATGGATCGAAATGCGCAAATTTGTAGATCAGGGTGTTGCCAGTCGTGTTTCTTATATGCGCCACAACTGAAACCAGTCTCTCCAATACCCTTAATGATTTGGTGGATGTATTACTATTTAACATAAGTTAGTTTGCCAATGCGTTATGTCACCGTGGCAGTTATATTATTTTTGTGTGATTTTAATGTGAAAGATGCGATTAAAAAAATGTCAGTACTATGTCGGTGTAATATTTGCAATTTAAGTGCGCGAGTTATACCACACGCTGATGATGATGTGATGCTGTTTGAGAGGTCACAAGAATTTCAGGAATCTTGATAACTTTTGTGAAGCAGCATAGGGCAAATAATTGAAGGTATTTGCGTCTAAGATCTAAGAAAGATTCAAGATCAAAAGGGGTGTGCTAGAAATTAAAAGAAAGCCCAATTCGTCTGATTACCGGAAATTGTTTTAGTCCCCCAAAATTTTATTGTTTTGATTTACTTGCCGGAGAGTTCGTGGCTCTGGCATGGTCATTGAGAAAAAAATTAATGCTTTTGACTTCGATGCGTGTAATATATCATATATGCAATACTTCCGGCCACCATCAAATCCAGAAAGCCCAACGTTTATCAATAGCATTTGATTTTTCTCTAAACGAACCATTTTTGCGCTTTATATAAAAAATGAATGGGTGTTCCTTCTTTCATGGATTGAGCTCATTTTATTTCTCAAAGACCACTAAAACGCGTAGTAGGTAATATTATTCCTCATAGCTATGAGAGTATTAAAATAATGTACACTTCTTTAATAAGCTGAGGAAATGTTTACAGAATATCCTCAGAATATACAATTTTTGGCGCCGCTCGACGCATAATGACTCCCAATTGTCCACAAATAGACGTTAGTGGAATGTTGGAATTATTGACTTATCTTACTAAGAGCTACGGTATGTAAATAGGCGTTCGTTTTAGGGAATTAATCGATTTAATTTGCCAGTAAGTTTTTCAGGAGTGGGAAATAAATTATACACTTAAATATTTCGGCAAGAATCATGCAACCAGTTAGCATTAATTTTGAAAAACGTGTATCTTACATATTCAAATGAGAAAAAAACGGGTGTTATAATAAATGTTTTCGACAGAAGTTCTAAAGCATAGGTCACACATTGCATTTTCACTGGTTTCCTCAGAAAGCATAATCATGGTCTGTAGTCTTGGATGGAAAAATTGTTAGTATTAACCAAAACTATCGATTGCCCTCTGAAAATTGTATTCGAGAGTCATTGCTTTAAAAAAATTATTGAAAACTTTGTAAAATTCCACAGCAATTTATACCCGTACTGTCCTCTATACCTTTAATGAATAACCAATTTCACCCGTAAGGGTATCGTCAGGTACAATTACCCAAATGTATGAGACCTCCTTTTTGTTCAAAATAAGTTGTGCAATGTTACAAAGTATCTACGTAATACTGTCTATGAATGTGATATGACCCCAAAAAATTATAATATTCGTTACTGTCATTTAATGGAACGTTCTACGTTAATTACGATAAAACGTATATAGGTGATATAATCTTTTGGTGCTTATTTACTATATTTTTCCACTCGACTACGGATACGATAATATTACTTTCCTACAAGATGCCTCATTTGCAAATGGCTAATTGCGTTTTCTGAGCAGAAGTTTCGTATTACGTGATGATACATCCCGTCACACAAAACGAGAAGCAAGACTTCATTGAGGTGTGTCAACCCCATAGGATTTCCGTAAGCTTTTGGAATGAATATCACCTCAGATCGTAACTTTACCATGTTGCAAGTACTCTCCAGAGGGCTACTAGAGTTACTACATTACCTTAATCTTCTGGATTGGAAAACTATATGCTGCAGGAATCGCGGTTTCTCGGATATTATTACGTGATCCGCTACGTATGAGCGACATACGTAATGGCTTTGTATTTTTAAATCCCCCCCTCCCGAAGTGTGATGATTACTCATCTACTGATGATGAGTAGTGGTGTTTCGATTAAGGTCATATAAAAGTGAAGAAACAGAGGCCAAACTGTTTAAAATATACTGCAGTTTTTACAGGACAATTAGCGTCTGAGTATTTGAAATAAATCACCTTTAATAAATCAAATGTTTTTTTAATACAACATAAACATTCCATCAAGTGTCCTAGTTAATTACCTATTTTCTTCTGCAGGGCTAATAAACAACCCGCAAAGGCGGAACTTAAATAATTTTTTGTTTGAAAAGCTTGTGTTCAACTATAATGCATTAACTGTAACATTGACATAATAAATGACTTGATAATAACTGTACATATAATTTGTATAACTCATTTCCTTAGATATTATTTTGTATTTTTAAATGTATTTTTATTACAAATTTGTATTCTCAGAAATTTTGGCTAGTGCAAAATATCTAAAATAAATTGCGGTAAGTATATGGTATTATGTAAATAGAACCCATTTTTCATGAATTTTGTCTAACTCAGGTCGTTTGGTATAAGTAAATTGCTCTATAACAAATAATTTAAAATAGGCGAAAAGACAGATAAAATTGTTGATTTTTATAAACATAAGTAAACTTGGGATAAAACAATTTTGATTGCTTTTTAAATTTATTAATTCCATAATTTAAACTTTATGATATAAAAAATGTCGTTTCACGAAATAATCTACAATTCTATTTTCAATAAACTCACGGGAAAGAGTATTCCATACGTCAGAACCTCAATGGTACATTGGTACAGCCTCAACATTATAACCTCGCAGAGGAGCCGAGTGAAGGAAGGTAAAAAGTTATTACTACATTTTTTATTCATTTAGAGATGAAAAAGACTTTACACACCCTAATTTACGTAATTCTAATGGCCATAAAATTGTTAAGATACACCACTTTGAAGTTTTATCACCACGCTAGCGTCACTCCTAACGCCGTTACGCGTCACCATTTCTTGTCGCATCAATACATTTTGTGAAGTACTGTCCCCTAAGGACGACTCCATAATGTTTTTCTCCTTGATCGTGCCAATGCCAAAATCAAGATAGTCGTGATATATCTGGGGCAGAGAGGCGAGGAAAGCTACTGCCGGACGATCGGATATGGTCCAGAGAGCACTTTAATCCATGTGATGCGAAAGCGTCGTGAAATGGTCCGCAAGCCGAGATATTCTTTTTTTAAGGCCCTGATCATGCTTCCAGCATTGCACCTGACCTCCTCATAGAGTAGCGTGCAATTTTATGACCCCGCTGCCAAGAGCAACATTGAGAGCACTCGTGTTACAAAGCTAATGTGGTATCTACACAATGCGTTCCAAAGAACACTCTCAGCTCCTGGGCATGTTGTTGGTTTCTATATTGACCATGAGAGAAATAATGCTTCGGGGCGCTGTACTGTTGTAACGTTGCACATTAGCGGTCACTAAATACTGCATTCTCGTGTACTGTACACCATGTCATGCGCTTATCCACCAACGGGTGGATCGGCAGAACTATGGTGGTAAATTGATCAAAGCGCTCCTACCCGACTATTCTCGAAATACATCCATAACGTCCCTGCGCGAGATGAATACAATATTTTTCTGGAACAATTTGCGGCACTACGTCACGCTTAACCCTCCAAGAGTAAATATTAATCTACGAAAATCAAATTCTCATGGTGAGAGGGACAGTAATTCAAAGAGAGACGATGGCTGTCAGAACGAGGGGAGTTCAGACATTCGTCATGTCGCCCCCACCTGTGAATATTCCATTAGTTACCATTTTCATTCAATCTAGTTCATATCATAAACAAGCTAATCCAAAGTTACGTTTTCAATCGGTTTCTTCTGAATACAGACTCCAAGTAATACATAAACTAAGAAACATCGAGTTTTGGAATTGCTTTGAATCCTTTGTAATATTAATCGAATAACGTGAACAATAAAGTTCTTATGACAACTTCTAAGAAATGAGTAGGTAGTCCTCATTAATACGACTGATTAAAATGTAATTTTTCCCTTTAACGATAAGGGACCATACCAGCTGCCTATGAGACTTTTAACTTGGTTTATCGATAGGTAGTGTAGCTCTTAGTAGTAGTAGTACTTCCTAAAACTTGTATCCTTATCTGCTACCAAGTAATTACAGCACGCAGTGCATGTTTTCAACATAACTATTGAGTCTCTGTCCGTTTGTGTAGTTGCAAAATACATATATTACCGTATTCATACCGTATTCCGTTACAAACTTTCATTTTAAAGTTGAAAACATTTTCATGGCATATTCCATAGTTTCCTATCGTAACGTTTACACTTTATCAGATGATGGCACTATCTCTATTTTGATTAGCGTCTATTTCCTTCTATTCCCAGGTTTCTTTCTGAGCCGAACTCCCTCATTCTCTCATGTCTCTCATCTCCCTCCCTCCCCTACTCTACTTCGGTATGCAAGGAACGCAACACATCCGTGCGAATATTACGACGCCATGTTTTAGTAGTATTTTGATATACGAGCAAATACCTCTCTGGATATCATACATCAGTTTTGGGAGATGCATATGACCGATGAATTATTTCTATCAGCCTTATTGGTCACTGGCAGACCTCACAACCCTAGTGTCCGAGTTGGTAGCCCTCAAGCGGAATTGGCTCTAGACAAAACAAACATGGAGGCATCATCCCCAAGAAGCAATTACAATACAGTACATTTGTTTTAGTGGTCATTGAATTGGATTACCTGACCTCACAAAAGTTCCGTCCAGACCTTTTATGGGCTTAACTTAACTTAAGCATTTATCCAGGATCGTTGCAGTGACTTTTATCCATTAATTGAGGTCATTAACACACACGCGTAATTTGATACAATTCCACGATACATCCACCAGTATTATATTTTATTCTTCGTTCCCATTGATGAGGAAGGACTGCGAAGTGTGGGATAGGCATTTTGAATGAAACGAGCTATAAGCAACCGTTATTAAATCAAGGGAAAAGCTTTTGTTAGACATTACAGAGTATTGTAGGTCCTAACTTCAATGACAACCTTCCCACTATAAAAGTTCAGGGAAGAATATTGCATTTGAATTCATAAAGGAACTATTTTGTCTTTGTAAAATTGACGAAGAACGCCCTAAAAACCTTCAATAAGTGGAACCAAGTTATATTAGACATTTAATTTTATTATTTCATTACATCTGCATGTGTATAATGGCATGAAAGCCACCTCGAGAGTATGTGGTAGGAGATGCGTTATCACCAAAATACACCACTCTACACCCTTATAAAGACAATGATATTACGAATATTAACGCATTAGAAAAAAACAATGTAAGAGGCATTTTGTAATTATTTACTTAGAAACAGTATAAATCCTTAGAGGTACAATAGTGATGAAAATTATAAACCTTTCCCAAATCCAGTCCCTACCAAAACATCATTATTTTTTCTTCTCTCTTTGAATGCTCTCGACTGACTGATAGATGGATTATTAAGGAAATGCATCATTGTAATTTGATAGAAAAATACAAAATCCCAGTGCGACAGGGATTTATAAAAAGTGGCCAAATGGGATGAACGCGCCAAGTTTCCTATTGTTGGCCCACAGCTCCCCTAGAGTCGCACACGTATTCAACTCAATATACCCCAATAGATAATTATGTATGTATAGTATTGAATTTTTCCCACTTTAGACCAGAGACCTATGCCTAGCATACGGTGCGCTGACATTTACGTTATCTCTCGAAGGTAATCGGGTTTTGGAAGAAGCACGGAAAAATCCCAAGCTATAGAATCACTCACCATCCCTCTGGAATTTGTATCGTAGTCCCTTTGGTAGTTTTTGCTTCCTATTTTGTCCGTCGTCCTTCCCAAATTCCCAAGCTCCTACGATTCATCCCTCCTCATCCCACAAAAATCGCCCCTATGACTACCCTTCCCCTTTCAACACAAGGGTTTGCTAAATCTCACCCCCGCATACGCACCGCCGCCGCCGCCACTCTATGCACACTACGTTTCCACAATGTCCCCCTCATCTCTTATTTTAACAATAACAACGATATCCGCCCTCCTGCTGTGGCCGCAGTCGATTTTTTTCACCCTAAATCATCCCCGTCTATCATCTTGTTTTCATTGTATCTGGTAAAAATTTATTTTTCAAACTGCCCTCACCCACCTAAGATAATCTATCACATCACATGCATTCCTTCTCATGTTTTTTTCAATAGTACCTATCTCTTACGGCACCGACGCATTGACTCCAAGCACGTTCGATAGCCACCGCACAGCTTTATAGCGTCCCCACCCCTCATCCCCACCCACGGTGTGCACACCCAATGAAAAGCTCAATTCCCCTCCTCCATGAAGTCTTCCGGAGGAACTTAAACAAAGCTTTTACTACCCACCCCCTTTTCATCACGACCACCGAGCAGGAGCAAATATTTTCTCATAAAATTTCCGGGTCTGCCTTTTAAAAACACGCAAGGCTACCAGTATCCCTCCCCCTTCACTCTTCCGCTTGAGAATCACAATTTAAAAAGAGTTTTTCATGTCCCTTCTTCTCCCCAACCCCACCAACCACCCACCTTCTCACTTCCGAGTAGAGAGGCCCGGGGCTTGTGGGAGTGAGGTTGGGACGGCATTAGAGTACTCATTCCATTCCATACGTATTTCTTCCCTTGTTTCTTGGCTTATTGCGAAGGGGGGGAGGGAGTGGGTTTGCATGTGTATATTCAGAGAAATTGAGTGAAAAAAGAGATTTTGTGCGTGCTTTTCGCGTGTAACCAGTGTTTTTGGAGCGGCTGCGGTCATTTGGACGACCGGAGTTCCCGAGAAGGGTAAAGAGACACTTTACAGTCCAAACCCCATTCAAAGAAGGGGTTTCTTTCTTCTCCAGTCCCTTTATCCCTTACCACAAACCCAGAAGTGCCTGTTCATACTGATGTTAAGATCATAGTGTCATATTTATGTTTTTGTATAATGAGGGGAGGCGAGTGATAACTAAGGTAAACGGTGCCATTTATTAAATTTATGTGGTTAGGAAAGGGAAGAATGACTCTGAGAAATGGAGGATGCGTGGAGGAAAACCTTGCGACGGTATTAACCAATTATTAACGAGAGGCACTCAGGCAACCACAGTCCACAAACAGCGAGCTTCTCTTCAACATTCCTCCATTCCCTATATAACCCTTCCCTTACTAAATAGACTCTAATCCAAAATACGCAAATGGCCACAGCTTTCCTTCATCTTCCTATATAACCAACCGACATGTTAATTTAATCAATAGACATAAGCCCTAATCGTGATATAAATATATAGCAGCATGTGACCGATAATGGTGAGATCCAACGGACAGGAAGACACTTAATAAAGATGAGATAAATAATTGACAATTTCCACGCATATTTAGGCCATATTAAACCTAAAAATCTGTTGTATTTGCTTTTAGGACAAGCAATTTAAAATTTTGCTTTTTCTCTTTCTCTTTTTTATAATAACTTATACGAATAATTGGCAAAAGACAGCAAAAAAATCCGATTGTCTCAAGGAAAAATGAGTACATTTTATATTATTATTTTAATTATATTAATATTGTTATGTTATATGAATGTTATTAGTATTTTTCTCTCGCTTAACAAGGGTGCCACCGCGAATATTAAAAAAGTAGTCGGACAGCCAGAATTGCACAGAAAATTCACGCCCTCAAGTCTAAAATAACTTTAATTCTATCAATTTCTTACACCGTTTGAACACTTAGGGTGCGGGGCTGACCCTTCCAACTGCAGCCTTCCTTTCCTTTCCCTTCCATATATTTCTCCAACTTATCTCCAGTCCTTCTCATCCCCACTCTCAAATCTCGGCATCCCTTACTCCTCCTCTTCCGACATAGACCCGCAAAAATTTACCCGCTCTCGCCACTCGCCAGATGACATAGTCGCACTGCTCACCGCAAAAAGTTAAAAGCCACACAAATTCCTACTCCACTCACTCCGATGCTCCGTTTGTATTTCGGGGTAAAGGCTCCTTAACGATCTCTCCCCCTCTTAAGGCAACAAACTCCGACCGCTTGTGACGCAAAATAGGTGTCATCATCATCCCTAGTCCGTGTATAGCGAACTTGCGATTCCTAGTCAATGCATCGTATTTTCAAGTATCCTCCGATGTAATCGCTTTCCGTTTGATGGAAAAGAGTATAAGCTTCGCACAAGATGTAAAAGAATATTTAATTATGCGTTAGAGGAAGTGTTCCTTCAGCTGTCAGGGTGTATTCCGAATCTTCAGAATTTACTATAGTACATAAGGTTTAAGGAGATTCAAGAAAAAATGTATCACAACGTGCACATAAATGTTTCTAAGCTCAAATGTTAAGGTTTCTAAATTTTATTGAGGTCAAGCCTGCTTGCATAAGGATTGGCAGTCACGATCAAATGTGGCAGTCGTACTTAGTTCGGAGAAACTATTTTAGTTCGCGCAGGATGTAGAATAACTACAAGTAATTCCTAAAAAGAAGCGGACAACTTTTTTCCGGAATTCTGCAGCGTGCCAGTCAGTCAGTCATCCTGTATCCACTTTGTTTTTATCTCTCTCACTTTTTGTGCTACAGAAATGAGGTTTGGTGCATTAAATGTGGATTCTCTATCTGTATGATTTGGTAGTAAAATTGGTTTGGTAGGTGGCAATTTTGTGGTTGTTTTTACCCCAATATTAACAATATTGGGGTAAAAACTATTAAAAATATTGGGGGCTACATTTACACCCTTAAGACAAGCATTGAATACGGTGCAGGTGTTTCTTCATTTGATTTTTCAAATTACATGCACTCAAGATATTGGATGGAGATTTGCATCATAAAACGCATAAAGGAATTTAGTATTTAATTATTTCATTCAATTTTCTTATACGCTTCGTTTTTGTCCAGGTACTGCGTTCTTATCTCAAATATTCTTCATTTTCAACAATAAATATTTCCTTGGCAACCAGGCTTGAATACCCATTTAATAGCGATTTTATGAATGGCTATTCAGTCCTGAAGCCTTTAAAGGCCATGTTAAGTGACTAATTTGATAGTTTTAGTCAAACGACTACAGTTCCCCGTTCGCCTTGCCATCTCAATGACATCAACAAGGGTCGATCGCTTCAACTACGTAGATTAAATCTGGAAAATCCATGCTTTTCGCGTGGTCAATTATATGTTGCGTGCTCACGAGTGGGACAGATCAGTAATGCTTAATTCAACACAAGCTGATGAACACAACACTTGCCTCAAAGCGTCGCATCTTTGGAGACATGTACAGAAACTCACGTTAACGACCAATATACGCGTAAATCAGCACAATGTGTTTACCAGATTTTCAAAACAGCTAATGGACATCGGTAATGGAAAAGTACCAGTTGATGCTGACACAAAAATATTTCAATTCCATTGAACTTTTATATCATTGTTCCATCGATCGAACAATCATTTCAGAAAGTTTTTCCACAAGTTGCCATCAATTACAAAAATAACCGATGGCTTTGCGAACGCGCTATTTTGGTATCAAAAAACACCGACGTCAATGCAATCAACTACGCTATCCACGAGTGAATTTAGGGCAAGTCTGTTACCTATCAATCGATTGATATCTCCATGAATTCGGACGAGATTTTTAACTATCCAATTGAGTTTTCAATTCGTTGGATCTTTTTGGTGTACCACCGCAGAAATTTTCACTCAAAGTCAACGCACCTATAATTCTTTTGCGCAACATTAATGAACCACGTATGTGCAAAGAACCAGGCTCACTGTCAAACCACTAATAACAAACGTCATCGAAGCGACAATTATGAATGTCAATTCAAAAGGAGAAGATTAGCAATTACTTTTTCAAGGTTTACTTGGTGGTATTCCATCGTAAGAGGAATAAAAAGACAACTTTTATAAATACCACTGAAATTTAGTGAAACTCGACCCGGGTTTCAACGTGGGTTCAAATCATCATCAGGATTGATGATGAGGAAAAGATGTGCTTATTCCGCGTATTCCCATCAATCCCACCGACATGCCATTTGATTTCAAACGACTACAGTTCCCCAATCGCCTTACATTCTCAATGACAATCAACAATGCTTAAGGTAAATCGCTTCAATTGTGTGGATTAAATCTGCAAAATCCATGCTTCTCACACGTTCAATTGTATTTTGCATCCTCATGAGTGGGACAGCCGACAAAGTAATTTGTTTTTGCAGAGGGTGGTAGGACCAACCATATTGTATATCCGAAAGCACCCGAACAAAATTTTCAACTCTTTTGTATTACACAAAATATCATTTTCTTCCATTCGCAAACAAAATGTTGCGTTTTCGCAACGTTGGGACGAAATGGGTTAATGTTGAACATGTCAATGTGTCTGCTTTGTGCCTACTTAAAAAGAAAAAGAGGCATTGCAACGCATGCCGGGCCCCGCCGGCGCGCCACCTTATTTATTTCTCAAGTTTGCATGGGATGGGAAGACTTAAAACAATACAATTGCTGTTTTGGGGAAGAAAAATTATTCTGAATGTTTCTCTCATTTTTAGGAAACATATACACTCATTTAGCCACATGTCCCACTGCTTCTACTTGAGTAATGCAAAAAAAAAAGAAAAAACACCAAGTTCACTTCATGAGCACACCAGACAGGGACTTCCTGCAAAGCAGGCAGCTAGTCTCTACACATTAATGTTGTAGCGTACCAGTCAGTCAGTCATTCTGCATCCATTTTGTTTATATCTCTCTCAATTTTTTAGTTAGAGAAATGAGGTTTGGTGCATTAAATGTGGATTCTCTGTCTGTGTGATTTGGAAGTATTTTGGATTTTTCGCAGTGGGTGGATCAAAGAAAAACGCCATATACTGCTAAATAACGATGAATTTCTCTAGGTTAGCAACGGCGAAGTAAAAAAGCAGTACTCATTAAATTACAATCAGTTACAAACCGTATGGGCATATAAATGTTGTAAATTTATCTTTTTCGGGTAAATGTTGATTGCAATATGATACCTGTATTAATCTATTTTCATTTCTTTTATTTCCCTTGATATATAACTAGTTTTACAAGAATGAAGGCGAAATTCGGCAATTAGTCGAGTTGAAAATGAAAGGTACAGTTAAGTGTACCAATCGGAGAAATTTAGTGAAAATATTTAGAAATTATCCAGGTGAATGTTTAAATGCATATCACTACAAAACAATGAAGTTCATGTCAAATTTCTGTAAACTTAACGTTAAAATTGTTGAAACCGTTGAAACAATTAATAATTGAGCGTTTCTCGATTTTTGGTGCTTTTTCGTATTTCGTTTTGTATTCTTTTCTTTGGTGAATTCGAGATTGTTTTGAATGTTTCTATCTTTATATATATAAAAGTCAATGTATGTATGTATGTATGTATGTATGTATGTTCCACATCTCCTCCTAAACCACAAGGCCGATTTTGATGAAATTTGGAACACATGTTTGTTACTGGTAGACAACAAACACTGTAGGGTTCAATTAACCGAAACCCTATTTTTTCAGGGTTAAGGGTGTGATCCTTGCTAATATGTATAAAAATGTAATGGTCTCTTTCTGTCTGTTGCTCCATCACGCAAAAACCACTGGACCGATTGAGCTGAAATTTAGCATGCAGATTGAAGACATATCTGGTTGTAACATATGCTATATCAAAAAGCTCTCAGGGCCCCCAAAAGCCCCCGAAGGTCCCCCCTGGTGGTCCATGCTATGCATTGTGTTCGGTGCAGTGGTTTCATTTTTTGCTTTTTAAAAGTACATTCACTCAAGATATAGGGCTGGAATTTTTTTATCGGATGGCTGAATCAATATAATTTCTAATTTTATCAATTGATTTTCTTTTACGCTCCGTATTTGTCTGAAATTCATGTTTTCAGTTGAAAAATCTCACATTTTCCCTGAAATCAACAATAACATATTTCCTTGACAACCAGAGATTTCATTTTCATAGAATATTCACGCCTCTAGCATTTTAATATCACGCTTTCCTGCAGGCCCATGATAGTACGTAGAAACAAAATCCGTATAAGAAGATCCTGGAGTCCCAAGGCCCCCATGATAGATTGCTTCGGGGGGTAATCGTTAAATTCAATGCATATTTAACAAGTATACTCTTCAACGTCTACTCTCAAAGTAGCTCTCAAAGGGGCATATATATGGGAGAACACTTACGTAGTAAACGTTACACATAAAGGAATTAATAGACTACACACTTAAAAGAATATATACGTGCAGCGAATATCAATGGTAATAATGCCTCTGTTGCTACAACAAACACGGCGTTGTTTATTATCGTTTAGTACTCAGGTGTATTACACATAGTGAAACCGTCTGCCTCTCAGTACATTCGCGAACTGTTTTTAGACCAATTCCCACATCAGTAAAGTCACGAATTATTTATACGTTTAAAAGTGTTAATGTGCAGTTAACTTAGGTACATTCACTCAATCATCGAGTTGCCTATTCTATACTCTCACTTGCCGCTATGTTTCCGTTCCTTGGACTTAAATATATATCCATCAACATGCCTAATAGAAAAAAGAGTAACCTTTCGTAAAAATCTTTTAAGACAAAATTAATGTCTTATTTGCGAGAAAATGAACCCTTGAAAGACAAACGACAAAGGTTAGACTTGGATGGTCAAAAACATGCCCACCAGCGATCTCATGAGATTCTACCCGTGGTGTTTCTCGGGTTACGCTAAGATCCGCACAAATTTCATCCTTACCCAACATACAGACCCACCAGCTCTAAATCTGGTTCAAATACAGACCCACCTGTTTCAAACCTTCAATCTGCTTTAAGATGGCGGAAATTATAATGACGTCACTACATGCTTCTTATCCGAAATAAGAACGAAAATTCTGCGCAATTAACGACATCTGTGCATGAAAATCGACAAGTACACTAAGAATCACCATAAATGTTTTATTTAGAAACCGAAACCAATGATTATGGCTATGCCGAAGGCGCAGTCCCATTGATGGAGGATTCATAGGTCAAATAAACATGGCTTCTGCTGCCATTACTCCTCTTGACGTGTCAACCGCTGGATTGTACTCTACTGTCCAATCCTGATTAAGATAATCAACGCACATATCAACGTTGAATAGTTGAATTAAGTCATGGAATGCAAATATATGTATGTACACAAGGGAAGCGATCAAGCTGTTAATCACTCAGAAGACGGCTCAAGAGGACCGGAGGGACGAGGTGACCATCTATCAACCGTTGATATTTAAGTAGTAATGAGTCTGCGAGGCCGATTTTTGGGTTTCCCGTGCATGAAAGTGAACCAATAGTCACTCATCTCTCCGTGAACCTGGGAAACTGTCAGTGTGTCTACTACAACGAACACAACATACAAGATAGGTTACGAACTCCTCAAATGACCACGCATACTGTTTTTCTTCGGGCTTTGTGGTTTTATTATAAAAAATAAGTTTAATGTTTTTCACACCCGTTGAATTTCAACGGGTATCTTCCGCTCGTAAGTAATAAAACTTATGATTGTTGAGTAAGTTCTAGTAAGATTGAGTAAAAATGTATTTGTGCGGAGTTTTTGTTAAATAAACTTTTAGAGAGTTTTCAATTATATTTTTGATAGGTCATGGGCCCAGGCATACGCAAGGGTGGATATTGGTGATAGAGAGACAATATTTTTCGTGAGTTTTTCCCCGATCTTTTCGTAAGCAAAGCCTGGACGCGACATCATTTTGGAGGGAATGGAGAGACTGAACACCAAAAATTGGGTGCAATGAAGTAGCAGGACGAAGGCGTTTCTAATAAAAAGGAAATTGTGGGAATGCATAGAACCCGGTTTTGACGACTTCAACTGGGATCAAATTTCCATAAAATAGAAGAATAGAAACAATGATGTGCTGGAATATTTATTTCCAGTATGTCAGTGGCTGACTGCTATCTTAACGATGTGAGCAAATGCACGAGGGCGAGAGCTGCTTGAGAGAGACTAAGAAATATCCACTGCAAGAGGAGTCCAGTGCAATTTGTCAACTCCTTAGAACAACTGTGCACTCTGTCCAAATCATCAACTGAGAGAATGATGTACTACGTCTCCAAGGTGGAAACTTTGTGCGACCTGCTTAGTCAGCAAGGGACTCGGCTGGATGATAGTCTAGTGGTTGGGTTTTTGCTGAGAGGCTTAAAGGAGGAACGCTAAGGGGTCCACCATCCACGTCATGGAGTTGAATCAAGAGAAGATGACCACTGAGATTGTCAAAAACAAATTGCTGATTGAAGAGCAGAGACAGCAGAGAGAAAATGTCGAGAGGACAAGACGTGTGGAGGAGTTTAAGGGCTTGCTGTCAAAGAATATCGTGAGGAGGGTTGTAGACCGAACCGGTGTTTCCTGTTTTTTTTCTTGTAATCGATTTGGTCATTAAGTCCGGGATTGCCCTAGGACTGTGGAGGCAAAAGCAAGAGGGACAGTAATCTGCTACTTGTGTGGAGAGGAAGGACATACTAGTGTCGCGTGTCTGAAGGGGAAGAGGATTAGTTTCCAAAGGGGGCGAGATGGATTCAAACCTGGAGGGCAAGCGCAGAGAAATATTAATAGCAAAGAAGGAGAAATGGAGAGAGAGGATAGTTTTGAGCAAAATGAGGGAACAGTAGAGACTGTGAAAAATCTTGTTGAGAGTTAAATATAGAACCTGCGTGGGAAAATCTAAGGAGGTATTTTTGAATAGGAATGAGAAATATGAGCGTAGTGACCTTAACCGTTGGTTTTTGGACAGCTTACATGACTCCATATCGCGATCTGCTGGACAACTTTTGTACTGATACAGGTGGGAGTGTGAAGGTAGCTATGAAGAAGCCGTGTGCAGTAAAGGGTTATGGAACTGTTACAATTAAGATTTCCGACAAATATGGTGGATGGACTCTTGGACTGCAACGTGTTTTGTGGGTATTTGAAGTAAGTGACAATCTCTTGTCAGTGCGTCAACTTGAGAAATCGTGGTTTAGTTTCAATATTAATAACGGACTTTTCCGGGGATATGATAAATTAAATGGGAATGAGGAATTTGTGAGCTAGAATTGTGGAGGTAATTGACATTTATGCTTTGGACTGTGACTGGTACGAGATGAGCAAAGCTCAGTGCAGCGACCCGAGTTTTTCATCTCATCCGTCATTAGCGACCAATCCATGGATTGAGGAGGTGACAGTTCTGAAGGCGGTGACCCAAGACATCTGGCAACAACGTATTGGGCATGCAAACAACATACCTGAGTGTAAGTTCATGCCTAAGGGGAATGCCACGGACTGTGTGTCATCAGTGTAAGGCAAAAAACTTCCATATCCAGATAGAGAGGAAAAATCATCAGGATTACTTGAGCTAGTTTATTCTGATGTATGTTATGTGAAACCAGAGCGTAAGGGTGGTGATTATTATTTTTTCATTTTCACTGTTGATTACTAAAGTTATAGTGAAGTTAGTATTATGAAAAAAATGATGTATTTAACAGTATTTTAAGTATAAAAATAGAGTTGGAAATTTGTTGGGCAAGAAGATTTAAGCTTTTCAATCAGATAATGGGAAGGAGTATAAAAATGAGCAATTAAAATCTTTGCTGAAGGAGGAAAGGAATATTTCATAATTTTTTACGGCAGGTGCACATCAGCAGATGGGAGTAGCGGAAAGGCTTAACCGAAAGTTATTTACTCTTGCTAGATGTATGCTTATTCAAGCTGGCATATCAGCCACCTTTTGGGGGAAGCCATAGATACTGCTTGTTGTATTAAAAATAGGGGAACATCTTCAGCTTTAAATGACAAAACACCTTATTAGTTGTGGTTAAAGAGGGAACTGAATGAAAAGGAGATTCAGAGGATGAAAGTGTTTGGCTGTGAAGCATGGGTAATTTAAGGAAACTGAAAAAGGTAGAAAGATGGAAACTAGGGCAGATAGGTGCATGATGCTTGGCTATCCTAGAGAAAAGAGAAGCTATCGCTTGTGGAACATGATTAATAACTGTGTGGTTCACTCCAGAGATGTAACATTTGAGGAGAGAATTTTTCCTATGAAAGAGAAAGTTCGGAGTAATTCAGATGTTAGTGTCATTGATTAACCTGTTATAATTTGTGTATCTGATATTGATAGTAGTGACAATAATGATTCTGAGACAACTGGTAATGAATCTGGTAATGATGACATTGACGGTCAGAATGTATTTAATGATAGTAGAACTAGTGTAGAGTCTTCAGATGAGAGTTTGTCTGATGTTCAGAGTCAAGGGGAGCAGGCGATTTATACGATGTTTCTGATGATGAAGAAATTGAGCCACCTGTGTTGCGCAGATCCGAGATAGTTAGAAAGCCTAAAGAATTGTATCACATTTGCCACGCTGCTGTTTTAAGTAGTAGTTGTGAATTACGTGAACCTAAGACCGTAGATAGTTCTCATAAAAATGAATGGATTAAATCTATGGAGGATGAGATGTCTGTTTTAAGGAAAAATAAAACGTGGGATCTAGTTAAAAAGCCTGAACATTGTAAATTAATTGGGGCTAAATGGAATTTTAGAGTTAAACGAGATCAAGTACAGGGAATAGATTACAGTGAGTCATTTAGTCCAGTTGTGAAAAGAAAAGGAGTTCGTCTGATGAAAGCACAAGCTGATTAATGATTGGAACTGTCATCACGTAGATATTAAGTAAAAATGAAATTAAAGAGGAATTATTTATTAAACAATCTGAAGGGTTTGTTAGTGAAAAGTATCATGAAATCTTTACAACAACATATACGGATTAAAGCAAGCGGGGAGAGATTGGAATGACCAGTTACACAAAATATTGACTGATTTGAAACTGTATAGATCTATTAGCGATTAATGCCTCTATCTTTATCCAAATAAGAAATTGTTTGTGAAATGTTGGGATTTTCATAAGAGTAGTAATCAGTTGGTTTTTGTTTTTTATTGTTTGTAAAAAAATCTTGGAACGAGGAGGAGTGTTCAAACCGTTGAAACATTTATTAATTGAGCGTTTATCAATTTTTTGTGCTTTTTCGTATTTCGTTTTGACTTCTTTTCTTTGTGTATTCGAGATTGTTTTGCACATTTCTCTGTGTTGTAAAAGTTTTGATTATTGAGTAAGATCTAGTAAGACTGAGTAAAAATGAATTTGTGCGGAGTTTTTGTTCAATAAACTTATAGAGAGTTTTTAGTGATTTTTTGATGAATATAACAAATTAAGTGTTTTGATATTGCCTTCCCTTGATTTGGTTTAATTGCATAAGATATAAGATTAACTAGCGTAAATGAAATGAACCTCAAGAGTTTTCCGTGCATTAAAGTGTCTGGATGAATACCTATGTCGTAAACTTTTCAATACATTAGCGTGTGCCGCTGTCTCAATATTGGTACAAACTTTACGAAGAAAGATTAGAAGTTTTACTTATACCATTATGAATGCTATATGCATGTGCAAGAAACTGACCTCGGAGTTAATTCATTACCAGTATTTGTTAATGTATGTCAAATATTGCTCCCATGCCTGCTGTTTTGGGGAAGTAAAATTGCCATGGGGCACCTAAAACAATGCAATGTGCAAAAAATGCCTGGGCTCTCTGTGTGGCTCTTTGTCTGATAGAAAGCGGAATTTTTGCCCTCATCTTTTTAGCTACGACTAACCAATCGTCCGAGTGACTGTATCTCAACAATGGTACTCTCCTCAGTCAACTACGGTGAGCATTGCACAGAAAAATGAATATTATGACCGTTTTCGCCCCAAAATGTTTACTTATGTTTAAAAAACTATTATGAATGTTTTTTTTATATTTTTGGGAAACATATAAACTCATTTAGTCACATTTCCCACTGCTTCAACTTTGGTTACACTAGATTGCCAAGCAAAAACACTTTCCGCCGTTTCACGTCATCCAGGGAGCAAGCAATCTCGCCAATGGAACGAGAAAGACCCGTTGCTGGGGCATGAGTCGAAATTTTTCCCAATTATTTGATTATTCTATAAATTATATTCATAATATAGGTAAAGTTAACGTGCACTTTGTGTTATAAATTAATCATGCTATAAATGTATTGTAATTAATGATTTCCTAGTGTCAAGCGCTATCAATTCACACGCCGCAAATCATTTAGCACACACACGTATAAGTAAATATAAATTGTTTTAGCATTCATTGAACATCAGGTGATGTAACATTCTAATACAGTATATCTAATTAGACGGTGTCCGTCAAAATGCAGGAGGTAAAGCGAAGAAATATTTAAGGCTTTCCCGCCATATGGTGATATTGAAGGTTGTTCAGGCTTCCCTCCGGGTTAAACTCTCCATCTGCCGACGCTTTGATGACCGTGTCGTCCACCGTCATCAGGGCATGACTGTGAATAAAATTGCGAAAGTGAGGACGGCGCGGGAAAATCCAAGAGGAGAATGAAAATCTAGGGATTATTATATGGTTGATCGTTATCCATGGCGTTTTGCAGCATAGTCATATATATGCGCCACCTATATTAAGAGGTATGACGGAAGAAGATGAATGATAAAATCTGCGATAAAAGAAGTTTAAAGAAGCTAATCTTTATCGTTTGTGGTCAAAATTGATAAAATAAGTATTTTAAAAATATCTACATAAAATATTAATAAACCCTTTGACATGAAAATAAGAGAGGAAACTGAAGCATCCTAGAAGAACATAAAAATTAATGTGGGTAGCACGATTTACTCACGAACAGTATTCTGAACTAAAATCAACGGATGAGGCATGATAGAAGATCTCTTTTAAGTTTTCCACCTAGATATAATTATGTTCAATTCAAACTTTTTAAGGTTCACATCATTATCAAGTTCTTACTCAAGAAAAATATATTATTTCGTTGCCTTATTCATTTATTCAATTTTATTTAAACCTTGAAGTGTTGTATCTGAGATATTGACGATTTCTGGAACAATTTGAAAGTGCCTTTAATTAATGGACCAATACATTAAATTGAGATACTGCAAATTAGGCATTGATTCTATGCATAAATTATGACCAGTAAGCTGAAATCTTTAAAAAGTACCTCTCACTCTAGCTTTTTCATTCATTTGAAATAGTGTAATACACTGCCGGTTGAAATCGGACAAAATCAATTAGGTTGTCTTTCAGTGATAAGAAGTAGAGAATTCTCACGTAATGTTAAATATATTACAAAAAAAGACAAACTATACTCACAGAAAGTACAACTTTGACCAATTACACTATATTTTATGTTTCCAAGAACAATTGGTGGTAAAAAATTGCTAGCATTTCCCAACGGTACAAGTTCAAAAATGTTATATGTATGCTCTCTGCATGAGCGCAATACGAAACATACCTTTGAAAACAAAATGTTAGCCAGGCTGTTTTCAATTGAACATGGCGCATTAAGAATGCTGAACGATAGTTGCAGAGTAAACATTGAGAATGTAATGAAAACACTGCCATGTGTTTCTACGTTTATTACCGAACTAAGCCAGACCAAATTTCGTCCCGAAACACAAATGCAGCGTTACGAGCGTAAGAGTCCACATTCACGAGCCTTTTATTCTAGCTCGTATTTGATTCCACCTGCAATGGACACGCCAACAAAATCAAGTATGCAAGGTTATACCTTTCAATTTGGCTCCTATCCTGTCAAATTGGATGCACAAATCATGACGTTCCTCCCTAATGTTTAATCTGATAGACCATTAAAACGTGAAATGAAACTAGTTAAACTGCTGAAGATCCTCGCTATCCCTGTGCTATTGCAGGCTACCCAAGTGAATGAGCAAATACCGAGGAGGTCTGGGACAACCGGCGATCGACAGCATGCTTCGTTGCGAATCGTTTCTCATCAAACATATCTCCGAGCTGGAATTTAATTATTACGTTCCTCATCCTTTCTCCCCTGCTCTTCACCCTTTACTCTCCAACTTTACTATTGGTGGCAGCACTGTATGCCTACCTGCCTGCCTGTATGATATGTCCAGCTGTAGTATTAAAGCTAACGTAAAACCCGAAAGTTGTCTCGTCATTGAATTGACCCACCTAGCCGTCACACCCACTCTGTGTATCTCTCTAATTCATATTCCTCTCAGCTCATCCCACACCATACCATCTACTAACAGTACTCACTCTACTGTTACCGTTCTAATATCACCAATCATCCCAACGAGTTACAGTAAACATAGAGGAAAAAACAACACGCCATACTTAAAGTAATTTGACCAGCAAGTGTTAGTCTCCTCCAGCTGACAAGAGGTTTCTCACCAGTTTTTTTCCCAAGTAGGAGACACCGGCGTAGTCTCCTGTTGTTGGCAAGAGTGTTGTGACCCGGAAATCATCTCTTGTTAATGGACCATGCTGTTTTTTACTGTCCATCTGTAAGCTCTTACTTTGTTGTTTTCATATTTTATTGTACTGCTATTTGGAACATCTCAGAATAGTTGGACTCGAGGAAACTACGAGTCTCGGGAGTGTGACCCTTCACTTCCGCGGACGTCTATACCTTACTCCTCCTCCCACTCTACCCATTGTAACCTTGCCGAAAACATGTTCCTGTTTGCTTCCCTATAAAGTGGCACCATTAGAGGTGCAAATGGTCAGTCATGCGGTGAACAGTCATTCACCGACGGGAGACTCACTGACAATCTGTCAGCCATGTAGTTATGTTATGCAGTCATTTATGTTGCTGCAAAATACTAACGGTCCTTCTTACATCGATAGAATACTTATAGTGTAGTGTATGCTTTTGAAGCTTCTCCTCCTGACAAGCATTAACGATTTATGATAATGCAACAATTGTCGTAGTTACTCTAAATTAAGAGTATAATGTTATGCATTTTGGCGACTACTCACTCCCTGCCACACACCCTTGGGGTAGCTTGAAAGAAATGTTTTAGATGTAGATATGGCTATAACCAGAGTAGTAGCGCGGGCCATGCAGCTCGTGAGTACGAAGCCGCAGTGAAACCATCCGAGCCGTCTCCCTATATCACCTTCCCGAGACATGGTAAAGATTTTATTCGGCTATTCAAGACGCGAATGTAAATTATTTTGAATAAGTCAATTGAACTATATTTTTCATGTTCCTCTCAAAACCTCTCTGTGATTATTCGTTTCTCGGAACCAAGGGAAAGAACCCACACCCCAGGGACGTCGCCATCTTGGAGTCTTCACGGCACGCACGACAACACGCCTATGATTCATCTTTCTATCCTTCTCCAGTATCAACAACTTATTGATAATGTGTACTTAATACATCTCTTTCCATGTCTATCTTGATATAAATATAAGCATAGGCACACATAGGCATAGTACATATACGCATCCTCACTCAAATAGGCAGAGGCTATTCAACGAGATGTGGCTCTTGTCGGCGAAAACGTTATCACCTAGTAAATAAAATTTCCTAAGAGTTTTCTGGCCACTCACGTACGACATTTTCTCCCGGATTGAGATTTGCATCTTCATTATGAAAAAAACACTTTGTAATCTTCCACAGATTTATTGAATGGCACGACTTGTGTCACCACTCTGGTGTGCAGGGTTCTCCGGATTAGGTCGTCCATAGATAGCCCTAGACCGAAGCATTGAGGGAGAGGTAGGGGGGGAGGAAGTGGAGAAGGGGAAGGGTGGGGAGGTAGGTGGGGGTGGGGAGGTAGGTGGAGTGGGGAGGACGAAAGTGGAGCGGAGGAGAGGGGGCTTTGAATGGACACAGTAAGGACAGACATGAGAAACGGACGACCCTTTCATGTGGACCCGATCCGTGTATTTTCTGTTTATGCTCAAAACGTTTTTAGAGTTTTTTCCGACACACTGGGTGTTTCGATACATCCCCTGAAAATTTCAGCCCTCCAGCTTGAATAGTATGGCCAGGAATTTGCATCAAATACATATTACATAATCTGAAGTTTCACGTGTCGGTCATGAGATAGTTTTACTCTTATGTCAGTGAACGTGTTTACAGCGGTCGAAATATTGGGCGTATATATATAACGACATAAAAGAAGTTCCACTTCAATAGAAACAGAGAGGAAGATAAGGACAAGGATGTATAATGTGGCAATTCAATAATTTAATGGATAATTGTGTGAAAGGTGCAATGCTCCAAGGTATGTTTTTTGCAAACGAAGTCAAAAATGCAGCTTTATCGTTAAATACTGAACATTTGCAAGAGATAACATGCATAAGTGACATAAGCATAGCATTAGGACAGAAACTATAATGAGAAAGCAGACGTTCAATGCCATTATGATAATTTGAATATATGATTTGATTATGATTATAATATAATATGATTTGAATTAAAAATAAATAAATAAACGGCGTTGAATATTGCTATTTTTCAAATTACATATATCTTTACACGAAGTGCAGCAAAAGACTGAAAATTTAATGAGACTATCGTATTTTCCTCCTTAAATATGCCCTTTAACCGCATGTTTTTCGTTACTACGATGGCTCATGATATAAAATTATAAACACTGCATGACACATTAATTTTTATATGAAACTAGCTGAAGGTACCCGTTGAAATTCAACGGGTGTGAAAAACATTGAACTTATTTTATGAGAAAACCACAAAGCCTGGAGAACACTGTTTGCATGATCATTTGAGGAGTTCGTATCCTATCTTGTTTGTTGAGATCGTTGTAATTCATTAGTTTTCCATTTTGTGCACGGAGAGTTGAGTGATTGTTTGTCCTCTTTAATGCACGGGAAACCCAATAATAGGCCACGAAGACTCATTACTACTTAATAAATAGCTCCTAGATGGTCACCTCGTCCCACCGGTTCTCTTGAGCCGTCTTCTGAGTGATTAACAGCTTGATCACGTGTGCATGAGTATATGTGAATGACTTAATTGCGTTCCGCTATTCAACGTTGATATGTGCGTTGAGTATCTTAATTAGGATAGGAGAGTAGAGTAGAGTATAATCCAGCGGTTGACAACGTCATAAGGAGCATTTTCAGCTACAGCCTTATTTATTTGTCCTATGAATCCTTCACTACCCTGACTGCGCCTTCGGTATGAAGGGTATTCATAATCATTGATTTTTAAATCATAATCATCGGTAACCAATTTAAAAATCTATGGTGATCAGTCTTAGTGCACTTGCCAATTTTCATGCACCGATTACGTCCATTGCGCATAATATCCGTTCTTCTTACGGGTAAGAAGCATGTAGTGACGCAATTATAATTTCCGTCATCTTAAAACAGATTGAAGTTTCGAAACAAATGGATCAATATTTGAACCTGATTTTTAGCTGGTTACCCGGCAGTAGCTTTGGTTAGGATGAAATTTGTGCGGTTCTTAGCGTAATCCGAGAAACACCACGGGGATATTATCATGAGATTGCTGGTAGGCATGTCCTTGAGCATCCAAGGCTAACCTTTGTCGTTTTTCATGCAAGGACTTATTTTCTCGCAAAGAAGACATTCATCATGCTTTAGAAGATTTTTTCAAAAGGTTACCCTTTATTCTATAAGGCATGTTTATGGATATATTTTTAAGTCCAAGGAGGGGAAACAGAGGCAAGTGAAAGACTCGAATAGGCAAGTCGATGATTGAGTCAACGTAAGTAAACTGCATTTTAACACGTTTAAGTACATATAAATAACTCGTAAAGTTTATGTAAGAATTGGTCTAAAACACAGCTCGCAATCGTAATGAGAGGCAGACGGTTCAACTACGTGTAATACATCTGAGTATTAAAACTATAATAAACGACGCCGTATTTGTTGTAGCAACAGAGGCATTATTAACATTATTATTTGCTGCACGTAAATTTTCTACCACGTTTAATTCCTTTATGTGTATCGTTTTATACATAAGTGTTCTCTCGTATGCAGTTCCCTTTTGAGAGCTACTTTGAGAATACACATTGAAGAGTATACCTGTAAATATGCATTGAATTTATCGATTACTCCCCGAAGCAATCTATCATAGGGCCCTTGGGACTCTGGGCCCTTCTTATACAAATTTTCTTTCCACGTGCTATTATGGGCCGGCAGGAAAACTTAAATGCCAGATGCATGAATATCCTTTGAAATTCAAATCTCTGGTTGTCAAGGAAATATGCTATTGTTGATTTCAGAGAAAAATGTGAGATTTTTCAGCTATTCACATAATTTTCAGAGAATTCCGAAGCGTAAAAGAAAATCGATTGAAAGAATTAGAAACTTCATTTATTCAGCCATCCGATAAAAAAATCCAAGCCCTCTATCTTGAGTGTAAGTACTTTTAAAAAGTAAAAAATGAAACATTTGCACCGAACCCAATGCTTAGCATGGGCCACCAGGGACCAACAGAGGGGGCTTTTGGTGCCCCTGACAGATTTTTAATGTTGCCTATGTGCATCCCATGCACATTTTATTTCTACATGCAAAATTTCAGCTCAATCGGTCGAATAGTTTTCGAGTCTATGGAGGACATACATACATACAAACATTCATTTTTATATATAAGAAGATATATCCCTAAACAAATCTCTCGAAAATATTTCGGTAATTTAATCAGAATTTAGCTATTCTCGTGGGTTTCAATATTTGCAGATACAAAAGTTATAATTCGCCAATATAATTAGGGATAGAGTGAGTTTATGGAAAACACAATACATAGGCATCAAACTGATAACATCGTTTTTGATGAACCTATGTTGGCACAGTTGATGACCACCAAGACAGAGTGATACAGTTGAACGATTAATTAATAATAATCTTATCTACTCACCAACTTATAATTTCATCATTCAAACATACGTCCATCAATCCCGCTACGAGTGGAGTATTCAGGTTCATGACGCTTTCATCAACATTATCCGGGTGAAGAATCCCTCCCTGAAAATTTAATCATAATGGTTGAAATTAATATACTTCAAGATAAACTTCAAGATAAACAGATGTCATATTAATTAATGCATACAGAAATAAAGAACACCGCAAAAGATGAAGAGGCAGAAATGTATGCAGTTGGAGAATCAGGTTGACATGGTGACTTGAGTATTGGCCTCATAACCCAAGATTTAGGGCTAAATGTATTGCAATTCACAAGATTTTTTCAGTGAAATGCCTATACCTACTTAGGCGCCAAGTCCACTTGACTACTTTCACCCAAAGTAGATTGATACCGGCCCGCCGGGTTTCTCTCCAGCCTGACTCCATTTCCTAAATACCTAATTCTTTCTTTTACAACCTACCCACTTAACATTCAAGGCGCAAATTATCTCATTTGTCAATTTCCTCCTTTAACCCTTCCTTGCCCAAGGTATTTTACACCTTCCCTCGCCCAAGGGGGAATTTCAAGTACCCCAATGCGTTTTTCTAAAATTAAACGCTTTAGGAATGTATAATAATAACGAAATTATTTGTATTTACTAGTTGTGCATTTTAATTAGCATTAATCTTGTAAATATGATGCAACGGTATGGTGTATGATGCAATTTTCATTTTATTTTAGTGTCACACAGACATGATTTGAATAAAATTTCAAAAATAATTTTGAAAATGTTTTTCATGCTGGAAAATCATTGAAGTTCTACATGAACATTGTGAGCATAGAAGGTTTTCCGTAATAAGACCTAAATATTTAATATTAATAACAATTTTTTGAATTGATAATTTTTAATTATTGCCTCGCACTTCACACATGCAAATCTCGTTTTCCTGTCTTCCTCTCCAGGATATAAAGCTCACCTAACAGAATAGGATAGCTTGCTGTCATCGTTAGCATTTTCATTATTAGAGCCCTTTAAATGTATACCGCAATATTTCATTTCTTCAACATTTTCTTAATGCAGACCACTTCTTCTAGAAACCCTATCCTCAATATGGTGTTCTGCGAGAGCCATGCTCAGCTCTTGCAAGAAAAGTTTTCTTCTACTTCTACATTGAATATTCCATTCTGGATGTTTATGAGTGCATATAATATAGGTATTCAATGCTTACATGTCATATATTACAAAAAAATAGCCCAAGTGGCCAGCTGTAAACTCTTGTAATTGTATCCCCTGACTCTCTTGGTGCTGTTATATTCCATTATTACATCGGGTTTCAGTCTATCCTGCTGTTCACTAGCCGATTCTTCCTGATGCTGAGTGGTTAGTAAAATAACACTTTTACGTACTTTTGGTACGTAGGAGATCAAAGTCATATCTATGGTAAAGCCAGAAGTAGAGGAAAATACAGCTCGAATTTTATTTGGGAAAACTCTTTGGGCATATCTGCTTTATTCAACCTCATTGTTCCAAGTAGGGTCAGGTTCTTTTGCAGAAGACATTCGGGTTGAGACAATGACATACAAAATGTATCTACGGTAACCTCTTTTCCACTTCCAACACATGGTTTCACCAAGTTGAGAACTATATGCTGCCTTTCCACACTTCCCTAAGTAAACTGGTGCATTCAAAACGTAAGCAGTTTTTGAATCTGCCCACACCCAAATGTTTTATCCCATAACGTCCTGGTTTGGATTTCATAAACATATGGAAGAGACACTTACCACGAAATGTTGCTAGCCGTTCGTCTATTGTTATATGCAAATTTGGAGAAAAGATTTCCACGCAAGCTGACCAAAACCTATTGATTACAGGCCTAATATTCTCCAACTTGTCGATTGAATTTTCCATTCCTTGTGTTCATGTGAATTTATCGTCAAACCGTACACATCTAAGTATACTATATTCCTACCCTTTATCTTGCCATTACTGCACTAAAGAAAGGAATTTGAAAAGCCCTGCACTGAGTCCACATATTACATAGCGTTATTTTACACACATGAAATTTTCCGGCAGCAATCAGAATGCCAAAAAAAGCAAATAACTCAGTCTGGGTCATGTATTTCAATTCCATACCACTATTAGGTTGATTGTGATTGTAGTTCACGTACACTAGCTGCTTCTCTGTTAGTCTCAATAAACATAATTTCTAATATATCTGGAGCCAGGAACAATAAATATGCATCCTTCAAACTCTCAATTCCCGAAGTACTGTCAGTTTATCCACGTTTACCCATCAGTACCCATGTTTTGCAATTACACTGTTTCTTTACATTCTGCGACCCACGTAATACGGTTTTCTGTTCCATTTCCGTCCTAACGTTGCCGTAAAAATTCTTTCTCAGCTTCTAAAATTCTTTCCAATTGGAAAAGGTAAATTCTTTATTCAAGAGTAATTTGATGTTCAAGCATGCCTAAATATCGTACATACAGCAGACTACTCACCCTACAAAAGTGCATTTTAAAGTAGTCGACTGACGTCAAAGGTCAAATGTTCCAACGTTTCCTCCTGCACTGAGGAAAAAATGCTCAAAATAAAAATTTTTTGTATAAAATATATATTCAATGCCATTAATAATTTCTCAACTATGTTTCTGATAATTAAAAAGGTCGTATACGCGCGCTTAAGCTTTTTTATGGCTGCATTTTACTGAAACTCTCTAAATATCAATGAAATTTTTAAATTATGGCCGAGAACATTATTACACATGAGTTATCCATGGACTTTACTCTAAATTATAAACAGTTTACTTTTCTACAGAATATAATAAACGGTACAACGCGTTTCGCCAAACGACGAGATAATCAGGTACAAATTCATAGTAAGTTATGTGTATTTCGAAAATTCATCAAATAGTATTACAAACCTATATGCAGTAATTACACCTTTTGAAATGAAAACGGCGTTACATTAGTTCTATAGCAGTTCAAAGTACATAGCTTACTGATACTTGTGATTATAGGATAAAAGATCGCTACTATCAAAGATTAATGTTACAAGCGATAGCTTCAGTTATACAATAGGTACAATCAATGTCATTGAGGCTTTAAAGGCTGCAAATATTGAAAGGAAAATGGGATTCATATTACTTACTTAACCCTTCAACGACTGGCGTACCCATATGGGCACAGTTGCAATGGTCTAAAGAAACGAGTATAAATTTCGAACCAAACATCGCAGCGCTCGCTAACTCCGCCAAAAGTGATAACAATGCATCACTTTATTCGTTTTGTGTGTCTACGGCCAGAAGTTTTACCGGCAGTCGACTGTGTCACGACAGGTATTCTTACTCATTGTGCCCGAGGTGGCGAAAGTGGAAAAATGGCGGAGTGGCTTCCATAAGTACGATTTTTTCCTTTTTATTTTTGACATTATGCCATACATTTTTTCTTATCCTTATTGTGAATGTGGTCATATTCGGTTTGTCTTGCCTGAATTTTGATATATTTCGTGAGGACAAGAAATTTGAATTTATTTTTGGGTGATTCCGTTTGGGCACGCTAGCCAGTAGCCGAGGGGACCTCATTTAACGGAGATTCATAGCTAAAAATGTCGTTATAGGTTCTATTTAAAACATACCTACGATGTAAAATGCTTAGTTGGTGTCAAACTTTAAATTTTTTCTTATTATGTCCTCATATTTTAGCGAATTTACTATTTTTTATTTATTTTTTGTAGCTTTTCCATTAATTTTTAATATAAAAATTATACTGTGTGATATTCCACACTTTTATTCCTGGTGCTATGCGTTTCACCTTGCTGTATAATCACGTACGAAGAAAATTAGGGTCCCGATTTCAGAGGTCTAACTCTCAACGAAGTGCTCGCTTTTTTTTAAGATGATGATGTCGTTGTCTTTCCAAACATCTTTACTGAACCACCAGAGCCTATATTCAGTCCGATGAGGATAGTGCTGACGGAGATGACGGGGGTATTATTGACAATCTTTGCGGCCGGCGACTACTTGCTGGATGTGAGGTGCGCTACAAGCGAATCGGAAGGGGCCAAAAGAAAAATCATGACTATACAATAGGAGCAAAGCGAGGTGAGCAGGCAGACGATGCAGCTCATTCCGCAGACGGTCCTGCTCCAAAATGACCACATCGAACCTTCACTCGCGCCCAGATTTGCCAACCAAGTCCAACCCCTGCTCGTAAGCCGAGAGAAGACAATCAGAGAGATAGTGAAAAAGTATCCGTTCATTGTGCGCAATCATCAGAGGAAGACAGTAGTGATGACTCCTACTCCGTCAATGCTACTCTTTGACAAGAAGGAAGAGACAACATGTCTCCTTAAAGAATATTTTCCCTGAAACGAATTTTGCTACATTTCGAGGTAAATCCCCAGTTGATGTGTTCAAAATGTTTATGACAGAAGAAATTGAATTTTTTGGCCAGTGAGAGCACCAAATATGCAGCATTTATGGACGAGTCTAATGTGATCATTATACCTGAATACATTAGAGATTTAATAGCAGTTTTAATTGTGTGTTTATTGCTGTCTTCCAGGGAAAGAATATTTTTTTGGAGAGTGGTGATGACGTTCAAAATACGCTAGTATACAATGCCCTTCGTAGGTATAAGTTTCTAATTACAATGAGGTTTTTTCACTGTGCAGATAATAATCACCTCGATAAGAGAGAAAAAATGTGCGAACTTAGGCCACTCATAAACATGATAAAGCGCATTTGTTCTGAAAATTTTGTGCCAAAACCCGAGCTAAATTACGATGAATCCATGATGAAATAGTTTGGCAGACATGGGTGCAAACAGTTTATTCGGGGTAAACCTACACGATTTGGTTTTAAAGTGTGATGTTTGAAGAATTCTGAAGGGTACTTGGTGGACTTCGTCATGTACCAGGGACGGAGCATTTAAGACAAAAAGAACTACGATAAAATGGTAGGGAAATGCCCTTCCCCTTTGCTCGTCATGTTGGACAATTTACCCTAGCAAGCAATAAACTTTCCCTTTTCCATTTACTTTGACAATATATTTACTAGCTTTCCTCTTACAAGCGAGCTGAAATCTCGAGGATATGAGGGTACTGGAACAGTTCGGGAAAATAGATTACCCTAAGAAATAGATCCCATTGATCGAAGAAAAACAGCTAGCCAAGCAGCGGCTCCCATGCATTCGTACGGGAGGAAAATGAGATTATTGTTGTCGTAAGATGGAACGAAAATTCGGTGGTGATTGTCCTGTCATCTTGCCATGGTGCACAGCCACTAAAAAACGTCACGAGATTCTCGCGTGTTGTCTCAAAACAGGTACAATTTAGGCAACCGGCAGTGTTCTCATACTACAATAATTACATGGGCGGAACTGATCTCATGGATCAAAATATCAAGAGGTACAGGGTTTCTATCAGAGGAAAAAAATAGTGGTGGTCCATCTGGAGCTACCTCCTTGATGCTGTTATTGTAAATTCCTGGATCTCTATGAAAAATGCGGGTTCAGTTATACCGCAGTTAGCGTTTAGGCGAGAGATCGCACAGGTGTATTTGAAACGAAGATGTAACTTTCCGAAACCTGGCGGTCGTGTTCGACATTCGTTTTCCAGTGCAACCGACGATAGAGTGTCTGATGACATAAGGTATGATGGCAGGGATCATCTTCTTATACCATCTGAGAGACGACGCGTCGATGGGCCTAAGAAGAATGCTCCTCCCGCGCGCGCTCAAAATGTGTGAAGTGCGACGTAGGTCTTTGCCTTCAGTACAATTTTGATTTTAATACCCGGCACTAGTGGACCAAATTTCTTTTTTTCTTTGACTCTCCTAGTAGTATGAGACTCATTTTTTCTTTAACTTCATTTATTATGTGTTTTGTCATTCAATAAATGTTTTCAAAATGTGTTTCACACTGTTGTGTTCCTTGACAACTCAATAAAAATTTTTAAACTGAACAAATAATTTAGAATGATTTCAACGTACCTCTTACTGACAAATAAGTTAAGTTTCTTGCGTAAATGCAAAAAAATCTACCGTTTAACTCAATAAAAATGAGAATTATGAATGTATCGGCGAATTTTCTGCAGATTTCAGACCGGTGCCCCGAACGGCTAGCGTGTCCATGCGGGCACACCCCCTCAAGCGAGAACGGATCAACAGAATTTTAAATCAAAGTGTTTTTCTGATTGCTTGAGCAGTATGAAAGCAGTTTTTAATAAAAAAAAGGATCTTCGAAAAAAAACTCCGCTGTTAAAGGGTTAAGAGGAATCGCTTACATTGTTACAGTGAAAAGCAATATTTTTGCAGCAGAAATCGCTACGTATAGCATCGGAAGATATACAATTTGTTTCCTGGTGAAGTATTAAAGAAATAACACGCGGAAAAATAATGTCACCGCGCTCGCTAAATGCTTGGGCAACGGAAGCAGGCCACAAACGTCAGTAAATAAAAAAGAAATCCCGGTTTTCTCTTATATTTTAATGCCATCATTTCCTATCTTGTGTTTAGATAAGAAGACCAGATTTTTCACAGGAGTTTTACAAAGTCAGAGGACATCTTTTCAATGGCCTTTCACAGAAATATATAGCCTTTAGCTCTTTGAGTTAAATTTATCACATTCGCAGCGGAAAGGAATAAATAACGGAAGAACGGTGGGAAAGGAGGAGAGAGGGCAAGTCTTTCTTGGCCTGGTGGGAGAATATTCAAGAAGGGGAGGTCGTTCATCCACCAAGAAATCCCTTACAGGACGGCCCTTGGCCGTCCCTTCCGCCCTGTACCCTTATACCCTTTGAGTCCTTCCGCTTCCCAGGTTTCCGTTTAAAAGCGCAGATCTACGCTTACCTGTATTTTCTTCACGCTCACGCAATCTCACAAAACTCTAAGATTAAAAAGGGTGAAGGTATCGGTGTATGAATGAAGGAGGACCACGAAGTATGTGCTTAGTACTCCAATGGAAAACATACGGTTGATACCCAAAAAGAAATCCAAAATCAAATTAAATGAAAGTGTTAGTTAGGTTCTCCGGCCATAGTATACTTAGAATAGAGTACACCCACTCACTTAGGATCTAAGAGATAAATACAGACATAGAAGATATGCGGATAGCGGAAGGTATAACAAATGATAAAACTAAATATAGAAGCTGGATACAAAACTTCAAAGGGTTCTGGAAGAAGAAAAAAAAAAGAAATAACACGTGGATGGTAGAGTGGAGGAGAAACCAAAGCAAAAGAATAAAGAGATAATGGAGGACACCGCCTTCATTCCCCACAAAAGTGGTATTTCCGAACCCCTATTTTAAAACGGCAATATCGTAGAGGGGCATGCAGCACTCCTCTCTCCCTCGTTATTACTCGCAGGAATTTTGAACACACACCTGCTAACCGACATCCCTTCTCCCATTTCTCTCATAAGGTCGCTTTTCCTTTCATTCCCATTCCAATGTTCTTCTTCCTCCCTCTCTTATTCCCCTCTCATGCCATTTAGCACCGTCGATTTCTCCCCAAGCCCAATTTAACAGCCGCATTTCACTCCTCCATACCTTATAACACAAGCGCCCTTCCTCTTCCCTTTTCCTTCGTTTCTCCTCTTCCCCCGAAACACTCTCGCTTCTCTCATTACGCGTGAGAGCCTTGTCAAATGTATCACCGCAGAAACCAAATCGAATTCCTTCCTTCCGTCTTGACGCCGAGAAGGCTCGACCATTACTCAAAACGGTATTGCTCTCAACTTCTCCACAATGCCCAAACCATACTCACGAGTCCCGTTCAATGTCTTTTACCTGAGCAACGCGCATTCCACAGCTGACATGTCCTCCATTGTGAGGCCACCGCTCGCAGACAAGCAACACCGCATGCACTTTCAAGAGCGAGTAATTACTTTTCCGTGCTGAAATCACAACGGTTCACATTGAAAATAAGATATTAACTTAAGAACGTAATTTAAGATTAGCATTGAATTTTAGCATTTTAGCATATAGAACATTCACAACGCGAATTAAAAGAACAAATTAACTCAGAAAAGAAGTATCCTTCAATTTTTAAGCTATTTCTCAATTTTTTCATTCGTTAATAAGATTTTTTATTCTTTTGATCATAACAGGCATTAATAATTGCACGTACGTGCAAGAAAGTGATAAGATTGAAAAATGAAAAAGTAATGCGGAGAGTTTCCAGATGAAGTCGTTTCTAGTTAAGAGTGTGCGAGTCATGCACTTTTTGAACCAAATTTGAGCAACAAAATCGATCGCTTTTTTTTAAATTGGATGTAATAAGGAATAGGTACAAGATATGAAAGAGAAAAATCTCATTGGTCAACTAAAGAAACAAGGGAAGTATTGCCACCGTCTGGTTTGAAAACACTGGCAACTTTTCAGCCTAACCTTAAACGGCGATATGTTCTGCAGTTTTATGTGAACGGGTTGCTCCTCAAAACGATTTACTTTTTACATCTTCCCAAATTTCTCAATCACAAGCCTACCATTCTTAGTCTTTCCTGAACCCTCGCACCACGCAGCCAAAATCTCACATAGAGATCCCACGCCTCTGAGCTATATCCTAAATGACTCTCATGAGCCTTACTTTTACTTTGGCTTGCTTTGATTAAGGCCTGTTCAGGCTGAACAAAACGTAGCGCATCAAGCCTAAATTTAAAATTTTTCAAACTAAAGCGCAATAAAACACATTATCACTCTTTGAAGCGACGAATGAAGCAATGTTCGTCGGCAAAAAGTTCGGTAACATGCCGGTTGGAAGTAATCTGAGGGTATAAAATGATCACTGCTGGATATTTAAAGGTATTAAAATAACGTAACCCTCCAAGCTAAAAGGTAAAATTTTTACCACAGAGCAATTAGGCACATTATCAATCTTTGACGCCTACAATGATAATCATCACAAAACAACGATTTTAATGAAATTATCAATTACGAAAGAATTTGAGTACCCAAGTTAATTACGGGTTTAAAAAATTAACTATGGTATTTTAATTATTCCGTTATTGATAAATTCCACAACGTCAAACCTACAACAGTTTCCTTTGTGAATATATCAACGTTCTTTTCTTCTCCAGCGTATTTTGGCGAACATTAAAATCTGCTCTTTATCTTTTTTTATTTTCCCTACCTTGTGCGCAGTGTTTTAAGGCCGTTTAATGGCGAATAATCCTCCAAATCATTATTTGAACATTAATTCGCGAATAAAATAAAATTATAACCTGTCAGAGCGTCTATTTTTCGTGGTAAATGAATTATGTGACTTGAGTTTCAAGACGCGCTGCGCGCGTTGAACCTATAGCCCCCGCTGGAGCGGTGCCGTCATCTCGTCGCTCTGGTTCAACTTACACCAAGCGGTCAGAGTTGTGTCCTTTTCAGTTGCACGACGCACCACATCCTCGAGACGTACTTCTCGAAGGTAAACGTCCTGCTGATACGGCAGGCCAGTCGAATGACGCTCTGCGACTGATCGTGCATCTTGAATTAGAACAAACGCCAAATCGCTTCCGGGGAGCTCAAGTATCTAATGTCATTGAACGATCTATTTTCGTCATGAGCCAGCAGATCACCCACGCGGGTCTCCATCTCGACCAACGCGCAATCGTAACCCTTGTCAATGTAGTACCTATTTGTAAATGCACTTAACGCTCCTCGCCGATAAGCAGATTTTTTCAGACGTGAGTCTTGTAATTCAGCGAGAACTATCTGTTGTAAGGAACGACGTGATGATTATATTTGGTCTTGCGATACGTGAGGGAAAGGAGTCGACCCTTATCCCCTAAGCATTATTTCCTTTTCAAGGAATACTTGGAATCCTTAAACCTGAACCAGCCTATTCATATTAACCACTCCTTAAGTTATGACAGATTTCCCTGGAATATCCATCCGCTATGGATATATTTCACATAATGGAATGGTTCGCTGGACAGGCCAAGTTTATTGTTACTGTGATTTATCTCCACCGAGGGTGGATATGATAAGCATTACCTTCTAAAATTATTTCCATTAAAATGCTATATGCCCGTAAAAATTCTGGAGACTCTTCTCTCATAAAAAATGGAATTATCTCACAATTTCCCAGTGCATTGTTAGTATAAGCACGGAATGTTAGTACTACTGAAAAGAAGAATCCTACAAAGACATAAAATGTAAAAAAGTTACAAAAATACTGGATTGAAATTTACAGGAAGTAAATCAAAATTTTCCTTATTTCCACTGAAAACAGAGTGATTGATGGACTATGATTGAAATTGATCCAGCACACATTACTTCATTCCCCTGTTGCCCGTTTCTACTTCTATTAAATAATAAGTGGCAAGCAATAATTGGTATTCGATGAGGTTTATTCATGAAAATTTAATGTTCTCTCTTCGCCCATTTCTACTTCCATAAAATTATTAGTACCAAGCAAGCAATTGGTATTCGATGAGGTTTGTTCATTAAAATTTAATTTTCTCTCTCAAATTATTAGGTTAAAAAGAAATCCACGAATAAATCAAGAACTGAATCAAGTAAAGCTAATTGGTTACCTAATTTTAAAAAATTTGAATATTATATTTTGAACACAATAGATATGGATACTATGAAATCAGAGATACTATGAAACAAGAGAAATATCACACAAGTGCTTCATCAAAGAAAACTGATGGATAGAGACCCTATAAAGGAATGGATGTGAAGATTTCGCCTTGAAACGTGGCGAAGTGCCTGCGAAACATGAACTTGTTATGTTACATAAAAGATGTACAATGTTATTCAAGGAAAGGATAAAAAAACAATACCTGCGGAAAAGAGCAAAAAAAGGATACAGAGTGAGGAAAAGGGAGGAAGAAAATATGATACCTGAACAGGGGGGATAATATAAGGACACGAGATTTAGCAGATTTAGTATGAACCATTTGTTTTCAATTTCTCTCTTAAGGCCCTCTCTCGTAAATCGGTAAGTTTAATATTAATTTTTGTGAATCACGGTTTAAGGTGGTTGATAAAAAAAATATCCTTTTTCTAAACATCCCCGAGCAATTAAGCTAACCGATTAATGCCGGGCTCTCCTGATCTTTATGTGTGTAATAATAATAGGATGCTCACGTCGGAAACCAATGAAATTGGAATACAACGGCGACAGAATTTTCAAATCATAATAAATGCGAGGTTTTTAAATCGCAAAAATAAATAAAATGGATTTATATCTCAAGTATTCATAATAGGGAGAAAAAAAACTCAGGCTAAAAATAATAAAACATTTTCTATCGAATTTTCTTTTAGAGAAATCAGAAAACAAGGAACAGGAACAACATCGAACACTAGCAGAGACAATTAAATACTTTGGAGTAAGAAGACAACATATATTTCCTTGATGTCACGCGCAGCTGCCAGGCAAACAGCAAGATATTGATCCTTTCCTTTACTAATCAATAGCAAAGGTTCGAAAATGCAGGTCTGTATATCATGCTGTTTTCTGAAAACTCCATGGTTATTAGAAATCTTGTCAGTTGTTCATCTGCGTATAATTAATTTGTAATATAGTTAAAGACGAAAACTGGTTGAAAGCCTTTAAAAATTTTACGTCAAAGTCCCTGATTCAGATTATATGTCTCCAGGCTATATTTTTATAACATATAATCGCAGCATAAAAACCAAAATGTCATTAATTAGGAAACTTGTTTCGAAGCTGTCACGTTTAATGGTGGAAATGACATGAGGGAGTATAATTTTAAAATTCACAGGGCAAATATTGACTGAATACATGAGAAAATATTAGAATCTCAAAATATTTGACCCATCGGTGAGTTATCATAAAGCTCCTCTGAATGTAAAATTGCCAGATAATACATACATTAAAACAAAGTGCCCAATCGTTTAAATGACGTGATTAAAACGTAAGTTTGTATAAAAATGAAATTTCAACTCACAAAATCATTCCCACATAACAATTTGAGGTTTTTGCGTAGTAGTTATATAATTGTAACAATTTACAGTGCATTCAATATATCTTTAGCTTTTTTTACATAACAGTTAAAAAGCACGCACGGAATATAAAGCACGGAATCTGCAGAAGTGGCTCTTTATGAGAATTTCCTTGAACACCCAAGTGCATTCCTTGAAAAGGCAATAATATGATAACCATGAACTTTAGAAGAAGAAAAAATGGAATTACCTTGTATAAATTGTTCTTTAAATGTGGAAGTTTATTCAGGGATACATAAAACCGATATATTATTACGAAAAGTACCAATTTTGTACCGATCCCGACGGAGTATAATCAAACTAATATATAAAAATGTTGTGGTGTCTGTCTTTATGTTAGTTACGCATATACTCAATAAATACTGAACCGATTGAGCTGAAACATTGCAGGATTCTAGCGTACACGCTATAAGGTGCCATAGGCTACATAAAAAAGGCTCAGGGCCGCAGAGGTCCCAAATGGGCCCCTGTTATTTATTCCCATAAGAAAGGCATTGGAATTAGTGAAGAGATTTCTTTTTTAGCTTTTTTAAATTAATTGCAATCAAGATATATGAAAGACTCACTTTCGTATTTAAAAAAAGTATGGGGTATTTAATTATTGCAATCGATTTTGTTATACGCTCCGTTTTTCCTTCAAAATTACGTTTCAAATTCCAAAATCATCAATTTTTCTCCAATTTCAACAATAGTATATTTCCTTAGCAACCTGAGAATTGGGGAATGATCGGGAAATTACCTCCGAGACTTTAAAAGCTAACATTAAATTAAATTATCAATATTAGCAAATGTTTGTTTATTTAACTTGGTGTATTTTGTACCCCAACCTCTCGAAGTGCGCTTTACGGCTTTTACGTAGTAACTGCATTTGGCACGTCACATTGATTCTTATAATGAGAGCCCATCGATATGCGTAGTATATTGATTACAACATAAAATTGTGCACATTGTAAGAGGCCTACGTATTACACCTATTAAACCTTAACACCGTCTTTGAGCTCAAGTGGGATGGTTGGGGATCCAATCGGCTCAAAATCCCCAAATAATTCCTTTATATTTAAGGCCGGAACGAATGCAGTAATGAGCCTTTTATCTTGAAGTTTTGCGCGTGGGAACATGATACGTATTTTAAATAAAAATTCGAATATGATTTCTATGGTACTGGAAAAAATCTCGAAATCACATAAGGGAGAATATGCTCGAATTTAATGGTGATATTCCTCCATTTGTGAAATTGGTATCCTTTTTTAGTTACTGGAAGACAATTTCAGTAAAATAGCTTCGTAATATGTATCGTTAAGAGGCAAAACGAGCAATTTCTACTTCTAAAAAAACTAAGATGATAAATGAGAAGTCAGTTACTGTTTGATTAAATAGAACTACTATGCTTTTTTTCACTTTTATCTCTGTGGTTGAGAATCAACGAGCATTTATGCTAGCGCCACTAGCTGCTAGCTAAGTACTAAGATGGTGAACGGCAGTTGACAGTGTTGTATCCTTTAAACGACAAAAATGCTTTGCAGTTTGTGGTTTAGTTTGTGAAATCACCGTTTGAATCTTGTACGCCTTCAACAGTAAATATCGAGAATGTTATTTTTAGCCTATACCTTATGCTAAGTAATTTATTCCCCCCGTTGAATTTCAACGGGTGCCTTCTGCTAGTGATTCTATAGAACTCCACCATAAGGCCACCGAATGACAGCCTGGATGGACAGCCATTACTTATCAGAACAAGGCAGGAGTTTTCTGTCGACTTCCGTTCAACCATTTTGCTCTTGTAGTCCGTCCTCAACGCTTCAACAGGACCACACATCGACAAATTTGATCGTGTGAGTCGTCTCCATGTCAACTTGTAGATTGAGAGCTATAAATCACACTGCATCGAGACAGCCCTGATAAAATCCTCCATCACATCGTGGACTTTGATAAGTGACAAGGTTCTGGCATCCGATCAAGAGATGACACACATAATCTGCGCCACATTAGAGGGTGGTCACGTATTTGATCGATGGCAAATTTCTTTGTGTGCACGACAAAATTAATATCATGTATCACGCCAAGGCGCATATAAAAGAAAACTGCAGCAGTCACTTTTTACTGCGTAATTTTGTCTGTAAAACATGCGAGTAATAATAAAAACGTATGAATGAAATCATGCAGTTTTGTGAACATATGGGTAAATCACAACAAGTCACATCGTATACAGATTACAACCACTGCTGAAAAACTTATATGCATATTTAAAATGAATTTTCAAACGCTTACTAGTGATACAATAATGGATTATCATACAATACCTACATACACAATAATGGGTCATCATAAACTACAGCTTCATTTTTGTGTCACGTACGCCGAATCGAAAAAAATCACGTACGCCGAATCGAAACGGTTTTCTTAACATTTTATGTACCCTTAATCACAATTCAGCAGTTTAGTTTATTGACGATGTACATACAACCATATATCACTCATAACACACACCTTTAAATGCAATAGTACAATAGCAGCCGTGCGGTTAATTAGCATTAGCTTTAAAGATTTACACTTTTAGTACAGGTCGTGGGCCTTAAGGAGGACGCTGTTACATAGCCTACGCTCCGCTTGTTCACCTTCCGGATATATTGGATCACAAATGATGTAAGAAGAGAAAGATATTGTGTTGAGCACAGAAGCTGTAGAAATGAAGGCGTTTCCTTGCATGCAAATCAGCAAACAGCAAACAAAAGCTTTGAAGTAGGAAGGAGGGAAGGGGAACTAAAGCACCCCTAATGTTTGTGCTTCTACATTGCAGTAAAGCTTGGGCAATAACAGCAGCTGAGAAAAAATCTGTTATCAGTAGAATCGCAGCACATTGCTAAAGATTAAATAATTATGAAGATGCGAATAATGAAGATCAAATGGATTGATTTACTTTCTACGCACCAATGATGAAGGTCCACGAAAAGAGAAATATTATTGGACTCATTCTGAAACAAAGCAACATCAAGAAAACAAATGAAATGAACATGGATTGAAAAGACTTTCCGAACAAGTAGTAAACGATGAAGAAAATTCATATGAGGAAATATGAAGGCATAAAGCTGTAGGTTTAAGAGAAACTCAACTGGAGAGAAGTAAACAAATCCATGGGTTTAAGACTGCCGGTGATGGCCGGATTGCGATAAAAATGTTGCACCGCAAACGACGTAATAGGTCGTAATATATTATCATATTTTTTTCGAATCTCCTTCGGGGGAAAACATTTTTAGTCACACCCTTGAGATCATATATCTACATCTAGATGTAGATGTAGATATATGAGATCTTTTCTGAGTTTTCCAGGAAAATAAATCCATACAAGTTAAAAGTGAAAAGTTAAAATTATAGTAAAGAAGAGCATAAAAATACAGATTTTTATTAACACGGGGCTGTAGAAAAATGAAGCAATTTACTCACGAGAATATTACATAAAGAACTACCAAGTGAAAAAGAAAATAGATTTACGAAGTCACTGGGCGTTATTCACATCACTTAAGAGCCATGAAGGATTCCGTTGCGCAATATTGTATATTACACATTGTGAACGAAGTTTTTCAGTGTGCTGGATGAAAACCTAATTAGGGGCAATAGCGAAGCCGTTTGGGATTTCACACTATGTGAGTTCAAAATGGGGCAAACGAGTACTTCTCCAATATTTTCCTTCTATTTTAAACGGGGATAATGTTTTTCCTAATTTAATGATGGTATAATCTGTGCAACAGTGTTGCAGCATAAAGGACATTTGTCATCATTTCGATTTTATAAATTCTTTGAAATGCAAACGAAATTGGAGTGGAAGATCAACTAAGACCTACCTACATGTATCATACTTGTCTCTTAGGAAAAACGAAATATTGTAATTTAAACAACCATCCATTTTAAGGTCACGTTTACTTTTATTTCAAGAAATATGACTCTAGTCTCTCTCTCTCTTCAGTGGAAAAAATATGGTAGCCATAAAAATGAATTTCCTTCAATGTTCCCCTTCAATGTTACTTATATATTCATTAGATCGATTCTTTAGGCGATGAGTGCATATATCGTATATCATATCATCGTGCATAAGTCGATTAAATGAAGTTCATTACATGAATTCAATGAGTAGATAACCTAGCTGTTCGTCTAAATCTCAAATATGAAACCTAATAGAAGACATCCCATTTTACGTGTTAACAGAATGAATTCAATACCTAAGCACGATTTACTGAGCACAATCTCAACATTATTGGCCTGATGAATACCTTTTGGTTTTTCCTCATTCGGTGGCGACAGAAATTCAGGTTCATTGGTCTAAAACCATGAATAAAAATTAATTATCAGAGTCTCCGCTCACAAATTAATATCAGAGTTACGACAAGTAACTACTAATATTTCAAATGTTGAATGCATGACATGAGAGCAGAATGAGTAACTTTCTTCATTATTGAAGACGCATTCATGAGACCATAAATGAAAGCATTTATAGAATAGTGAAATATCCCCAAGATATAATGTACACTGATACTCATAATGTTACTGTGTTCGTAAGCACACATTAATTTAAAGCATACATTTTAAATTAATAAGGCATTTGTAGAACAAAAAATATGGAGCAGGTTACTGTCAATATATTTACATTTTTCACTGTCTAATTTAATTTACGAAATCTGAGAGACTCTTATTACCTTGAGCAGGCTAATAAAAAATGTTATAATGTGATCACTTATCTGTGGGGACGAAGTTCTAAGGCTAGTTATCAATGTCAGGCTTACTTAGTAGATATAAGGGTTTTTCACGGTACATATGTCCCACACATATCAGCTTCGAATTCATAACTGTTTTTAATTAGGTTAGATGAGAAAACGACACGGCTTCAGTTTATTAAGGCACACCAATAAATCATATACTCTAAATCTGCAAGGTTTTCTCGAGCATATCCCCGTATCCAAGCACCTGAACACTCATTTTTATGCTCCGATAGTGAAACATGAAGTAGCAGCAGTGGCAACTAAGTGGCGGGAAAAGAGGAACTATAAATATAAAATTTGGCATTTATGGACAATTACATTGACGCCTGAGTTATTTATAGCATTCAGGGGCTATTACATTATACCACAGAGTAATACCTTACTCTATGATTATACATATTTCGGGCTCCAGCTATTTTACCGCCACCTACTGAGTTTAACGCTTCCACGTCAGGATCGATTCCTTTTGGATATCCATATGTGGATTTGACTCCGTGGTGAATGCATCAATACTTGCAGGGTGGCGACTGCTCTTCTCTTTCGAACCAATATGCCACAGTAAGTTTTGCCAAGCTGCCAAATATTTCATTAGATACAGCTACTTTAAGGTGGCTGGAGCGATTTTTGTTTATGTACGGATTTGCGTGAAACCTTGCATACGTATCCTTATTAGTATTATGTATCGATAAAATTGAAAAAAAAACTGCATGGTACCGATTTGGTTTTTTGGGAATTCAATGATATTTTACAAGTACCCATATGGCACACGGCATATATTTTGAAACAATTCGATTCACTATGTACAGATTTTCTCCTAAATGCGAAATAATGTGTTTCATATTATTATAATAGCTACTAACAAATATCAAGGTGTTATACCGAGTAAGATAAGCGTGTATAGATATGACTTCCTCGTAATTTCGAATTTCGCGCCGAAAATCCAAGTAAAGAAATGCTTTAATTAAGACAAAAAATTGATATATAACACTTGCGTCATAAACATTACTGCAGGTATAGGGATTTCCAACGTATAAATAGGTGTACTTGAGTGAAATGTGGTCCAAGAATATTTTTGTCGAATGAATTGAAAATGTATTGGTATGTGCCTTCAACGATTCACGGTTTCCGCTCCAGCCACCTTAACAAATCTTTGGAATGAAATGATAAAAATCAGCGCCTAGTGACAAATCCTACGACTTTGCAAGTAAAATGTTCATTAGATGTCAAAACTGGTAAAATAAAGCCTTTTTCAGTTTGAAAAATCATTTCACAAGTACACCGTCACATTTAACGTAACATAGATTTTCGTTTGTCTTTTGAGGCCTTTCTACTATAACAAAAGTCTTACCCTATTTTTGAACGCACTAGTAACAAAGCAAGAGCAAAATGGAAAGCCCTTTTTTACACTTTAAGCCATTGAGTGCTAAAAGTTTATAAAGAGTTCGAACAAATACCTGTAAAAGTGTGTTATTATATTTTCACGGAAAAGAAACAAATATCGAAAATAAAATAATTAAAATAAGTAATAAAGACTTATACCCTAAACATAAATGGCAAACCTTCCACTGTTTCCATCGACCGTCTCAAGCCAGCCCATCTTCTTGAGGAGGACTCTCCGCCTACTCCATCAGCACCATCACCAGATATTACTACTCGCTCCGGCCGCACCGTCCGTCCTCCGGAACGTTTTTATGGCCGATGCTCTCCGTCTCTCTTCCAAGGCGGGGAGTAGTGTGGCGCATTGTTCGCCACAACACGGAGTGTGTGAGTGGAGAGTGGATGGATGTTGGATTCCAAATCGGACGGCCCGCGTTCGATTCCCGGCGCCGGATGATATTTTTTCTGCCTCTCTCCAGAAGAATTCTACAATGTTCGAGGTAGTTCCGGCGCCGGGTTCGAGAAAGTTCGCCGTCAATATATAAGCAGGCCATCTCAGCTGCCAGCGTCAGTCTGTACTACGAAGTGGAAATAAACGCTCCTCTACAGAAACTTCGCAGTTGTGTTATTCAGCGTAGCAATCGCTACAGTGGTGACCCCGACAGCAAACGACCATGGCCGACGCAAAGCAACTCGCCAAACTGCAGGCACAAATCACGGAACTCCAGCAGCAACTCGCCGCACAGCAAACAAACCACAGCCAACAGCTAGCACTCCTCCAAGAACAGCACCAGCAGTCTCTGCAACAACAACAACAGCAAGCAACGCTCTCATCGCAGCAAGTTTCCCCGCCTCCATTATCCTCCGGCGTCGACACTGCTGCCGTCTACCGCGTCACTCCGAAACTGCCTCCTTTCTGGCCTGCCCAGCCTGAAATATGGTTCGCCCAGGTCGAAGCACAATTTTCTTTTGCCAACATCACCTCGGACAAGACTAAATACGACTACGTCGTAGGAAACCTAGACCATCATTTTTCCAGTGAAATTAGCGATCTTCTAGTGAATCCACTGGCCGAAAATCTTTATCAAACGCTGAAAAATCTATTAATACAGCGCGTCTCTCTCTCTGAGGATCAACGGGTGCGGCAACTCCTCACAGCAGAGGAGCTTGGTGATACCAAGCCTTCGCAACTATTACGACGCATGCGGTCCCTCATCGGCGCCACACAGGTGGAGGACTCTTTCCTCCGCACATTATGGTTGCAACGTCTTCCGGTCAACGCTCAAGCCATCCTGCAGGCGCAAGTTACTTCATTTCCCCTTGATGAACTTGCAAATATGGCTGACCGCATCGTCGCCGTCGTTCCGCCTCCAACTGCACCCGCCATTTATGCAGTACGCCATACCACTGATGATTCGGCAATGGCCCAACGGGTTGAGGAACTCTCGAAGCAGCTGCAAGAAACAGAAGCTCGTCTAATAAAACATCTTCATCCACGAACTTGGACTCGGAGCAGCCCTCTACCGCATCCCGCTCGCTCCACAGATATTCCGCAGCGCCCCGCTCAACCTGTGATGTGTTACTACCATCGCAAATTTGGGGTTGAAGCCAGACGTTGTATCCAGCCATGCACCGCAAATGCAGTGAATCCGGTAAACTTCAACAGCGACTCGTAACGGCTACGAGTCGTTCTATCACAGGCTGCCGCCTCTTCGTCACCGACCGCCTCTCCCAACGGCGTTTCCTCGTAGACACAGGATCGGATCTCTCAATCTACCCAGTAAAATTATGCCCCGAACAACGGACCTGCACTGACTACGAGCTCTCCGCAGCCAACGACAGCCGGATCCGTACCTACGGCACTTTACTTCTACGCCTTCAGTTCGGCCTCCCTCGTGACTTCCTTTGGAGATTCATCGTTGCCGACGTTACCATCGTTGCCGACGTTACCGTCATTGGCTCAATCATCGGAGCAGATTTCCTAACCCACTTTCAACTCGTTCCTAACATGCCCACCGCTCAGCTCATCGACACAATCACTGGTCATTCTACATCGGGTCATCGGGATCGATCTTCCCAATACAGCGTGCGCGCTCTGTCGGGCTCTTCGTCCTACCACGACCTCCTGGCCGAGTTTCCTGGTATAACCCGGCCATCAGGGATTCCTCGGGAGATCCACCATCATACTAAGCACCACATACGCCTACAACCTGGACCGCCGATCTACCACCGTGCCCGCCGTCTAGCCCCGGATCGACTTCGAGATGCACAGGCAGAATTCGAGCTACTAGTACGCGAAGGCACTGTTCGTCGCTCACACAGCTCTTACGCCTCACCACTTCACATGGTTCGCAAGAAGGATAGTAGCTGGCGACCTTGTGGTGACTACAGGGCCCTTAACGCACGTACGATACCGGACCGCTACCCCGTCCGCCATCTGAAGGATTTCTCCCACGCTCTTCAGGGATGCACCATCTTCTGCGTTATTGACTGTGCCAAGGCCTTCACTCAAATTCCAATGGCTCCCGAAGACATAGAAAAGACAGCCATAATTACACCTTTCGGCCTTTTTGAATTCCTGTTTATGCCATTTGGACTTAGTAATGCCGCCCAAACATGGCAGCGCTTCATCGACGAAGCTCTCGAAGGCCTAAATTTTTGCTTTCCTTACATAGATGATATCTTAGTATTTTCCCGTTCGCAGAAAGAGCATCATCAACACCTACGGATCTTATTCCAGCGCCTTTCTGACTACGGTGTCATCGTAAACTCAGCTAAGTGCGTCCTAGGATCTTCCAAGGTCACATTTCTGGGCTTTCACGTGAGCGCTGATGGATGCTCGCCGTTACCTGACAAGGTAGCTGCTATCAACAACTTCCCTCCACCGAAGACCATTAAGGACCTTCGGAGATTCCTCGGTATGCTGAATTTCTATCGCCAGCACATACCACACGCCGCATCCACACAAGCCCCTCTCAATGAACTGCTTCAAGGTCCTGATATCAAGAGCTCCACTCCAATTTGCTGGACACCAGAACTTCAGCAGAGTTTCGATGCCTCTAAAGCTGGACTCGCCCAGGATGCAACCCTGTTACATCCAATCAACTCAGCACCTCTGGCGCTCGTCGTCAATGCTAGCCAAACCGCAATCGGCGCCGTCCTACAGCAATTTTCTGGGAACTCTTGGGAACCACTCGGTTTCTTCTCTCACAAGCTAACGCCATCCCAGCAGAAGTGGAGCACTTACGACCGCGAACTCTACGCTGCCTACCAAGCAGTGAGGCACTTTCGACCAATGGTAGAAGCCCGCGATTTCGCCATCTTCACTGATCACAAACCCCTGTCTTACGCCTTTGGCCCCAGAAATAGGAGTAACGACACCTGCTCACCACGGCAATTTAATCACTTGGAATTTATCTCACAATTCACCACGGATGTGAAACATATCTCCAGACTGGACAACGTCGTCGCGGACTGTCTCTCAAGGGTAGAATCCATATCCACAACGACTCCGATTGACTTCATTGCTCTCTCTCGCTCCCAAGACGACGACGAAGAACTACACAGACTACGCCACAGCGGTACAGCTCTTCAGCTTCACAGAAGGCCTGTACCCGGAACGAACATTTCACTGTGGTGCGACACTTCCATGCCAACTCCACGCCCCTATGTTACTCCCCCATTTCGTCGGCAAATCTTTGACAACATCCACTCTCTTAGTCATCCTGGTGCAAACTCAACTATAAAACTCGTGTCCCGTCGATATGTTTGGCCATCCATGCGTAAGGACTGTCGCGCATGGGCTCGTAGCTGCCTCTCCTGCCAGCGTTGCAAGGTGTCTCGTCACATCACAACGCCACTCGGAGATTTCGTTCCGCCAACCAGGCGTTTCGAATACATACACATGGACATCGTGGGACCATTCCCGCCTTGCGCCGGCTACCGGTACCTCCTCACAATTATCGACCGGTTCTCCCGCTGGCCAGTTGCAGAACCCCTAGTAGACATCACCGCGGACAGCGTCTCCCGCGCCTTCCTTCTTGGATGGGTCGCTCACTACGGCTGTCCTCAACATATAACTTGCGACCGTGGACGACAGTTCGTGTCTTCTCTTTTTCAGCAACTTTGCACCACTCTAGGTGCAACGCTACACCACACGACGAGCTACCATCCTCAGGCCAACGGACTCGTCGAACGATTACACCGCGTCCTCAAGGCAGCCCTCATGTGCTCTTCTTCCAACTCATGGATGGACGCACTACCCGCAGTTCTTCTCGGCCTCCGCACAACTTGGAGAGCCGACCTGCAGACAACCCCTGCCGAACTTCTCTTCGGGGAGCAACTGCGTCTTCCCGGGGACTTCTTCGTCGACTCTGACCAGCATTTGGATTCAATGGATCTGGTCTCTCGGCTGCGTGACCACATGAGTCAGCTGCGTCCGACCCCTGCGTCACGCCACATCTCCTCGCAGCGTGTCTTTATCCACAAGGACTTGGCCACGTCTTCCCAGGTCTTTGTTTGCCAAGACGCTGTGCGGCCATCCCTACAACCACCGTACACGGGCCATTGCCCTGTCCTCAGCCGCAATAAGAAGACTTATACCCTAAACATCAATGGCAAACCTTCCACTGTTTCCATCGACCGTCTCAAGCCAGCCCATCTTCTTGAGGAGGACTCTCCGCCTACTCCATCAGCACCATCACCAGATATTACTACTCGCTCCGGCCGCACCGTCCGTCCTCCGGAACGTTTTTATGGCCGATGCTCTCCGTCTCTCTTCCAAGGCGGGGAGTAGTGTGGCGCATTGTTCACCACAACACGGAGTTGGACCGGTGGATGGGTGTTGGATTCCAAATCGGACGGCCCGCGTTCAATTCCCGGCGCCGGACGATATTTTTTCTGCCTCTCTCCAGAAGAATTCTAGAATGTTCGAGGTAGTTCCGGCGCCGGGTTCGAGAAAGTTCGCTGCAAATATATAAGCAGGCCATCTCGGCTGCCAGCGTCAGCCTGTACTACGAAGTGGAAATAAACGCTCCTCTACAGAAACTTCGCAGTTGTGTTATTCAGCGTAGCAATCGCTACAAGTTCTAGATAATTGTAATAATTTCTGCGTAAAATATATATTTAGTGTATAACCATACAGCGACAAAGCTAGTAACTTCATTGTTCTTCATTTTTTGATCTAGCAAAAGCAGTGACTTTTTACTTGCAGTTAGCGACTAAGTCCAACTATGAGTTGGCAACACGGACCACTGTACTAGATGTGAAATTTATGCCCCTCCACTACTGAAATTATGTCCATATGTCTTTGAAAGTCATTTGGAAGAAATGTACTTGGCCTTGCGTTTGTGTAGATGTGTTGTAGGTGGTTCCATGGTTAAACAGCCACACTTTGATTTAATTTTACATGTAAATGATTGTAGCACAGTATTTGATGCTGCAGGAATACTTTGCCCTTTTTTAATACATACCGTAAATTAGAGCAATAACAGAGAATGCAGAAGAAACTCTAATTCATTCACATTTGAAAAATGAATATACAGGACTCATATCTCAGTTTATAACTGACTGCTAAATCGGGTATGGTTAAAAACATTGTTCAAGCTGCTTAAAACTTTATCCAGAATCAACAAAAACTAGAAGGAATTTGTAATGAACGGTCGCCTTTCCTTTAAGAATAAAAATGTTTTAATGTATAAGAAAATACATACGCCGTGATGAACAGGAAAGAATGTTTAATTTTCAACTGACTTTCATTTTGTTAATATACTCTTGCGGAAGGTGAAAACAATTTAGACGTCATCAAGGTAAATATTCTAGGTTGAATCAAGGTAGATGAGCTCTACGGCCTCTATAGATTAAACAGATAAAATATTTCTCCAATGGCCGTAAAATATATGCACCACTCGTCAAAAAATTAAATACTTACTGTGTTGGTTTGCGGGAATGAGGTTCCACAACAGGGACCAACCACAGCCTCTCCACCAGAATACCCTCCTGTGGTAGTTTACGGGAAAAAATTTCCTCGCCAGGGACTACCACAGACACACACACACAACCCAATTGGAATCCTTTGTAGGCTAATGAGACCTAGCTCAGGATTCCTGGGTTATAACCTGGGATCCTTCGGAGAGCTGTAGTGACTCTACTAAGGCTGCCAAGTTATTTACACAATCACACACGCAATCACACAAAACACTCACTCACACACACAGCAGGGCCCCAGTTATCTGGGAGAACAGCTCAAAAAGAGCGTTGTCAAATAGAAAAACAACAAACAGGGAACGAGGGTGAAATTCGTATACGCGTATTTCGACCACAAAGTGGTCCTCTTCAGCGAGCTGAAGGGAAAAACACTAGCAACACGAGGTTGAAAGTGAATGAAGAGGAGGACAAACCTAGAATAAATAGGGAAGGGACAAAAGGGTTAGGAAGCGGGGGGGGGGGTAAATTGGTAACGGCTAAAAGGTCATTGGTGAGCAGTGGGAATGTGGGTGAAGTGGAGAGTGGGGGAGGCGAGGAGGGGTGGGAGAAAGGGAGCCAATGGCCAATAGATGTGGTAGTGAAGGAACGTAACCGTTGAAGTAAGGAAGGGGGGTGGGAGTCATGGTGACCGTTGGCGGGAAGGGGGGGTGGAAGCTAATGACCGTTGTAGTGAGTCAAGAGGGGGGGGAAGGGGAAACAAAACAAACTGACCGTTGAAGTGAAGCGTGGGGATTGCAACTGATGAAAAATGTTTTAAATTTAAAATTAAATGTGGTCAGAGAGTGCCTAGAAAATTGCAAAAACGGTGAAAATGGAGAACTTCTTATTCTATAATAGAAAATAATGGAGAGAAAGAAATCGGGCCTTTGTCGTTGTTAAGAAGGTTTTTTCTAAGTTTGTATATATATAAGCTTTCATAGGCGTCAAGTAAATGATTATCTGTTTGTTTGATGAGTTGAAGGTTTTGTTCTGATGTTTCGTGTTCTGTGTCGATTAAATGTTGTGCCATGCTGGATTTTTCCGGTCGGTTGAATCTGTAATGGGCCATGTGTTCTTTAAATCTGGTTTTAATGTTTCTACGAGTTTGCCCTACGTATGCCAGGTCGCATGAGGAGCAAGATATTTTATATATACCGGACTTATTTATATTATCTATTTTGTCTTTGGTGTTCCCTAATATGTTTTTTAGTTTATAATTATTACTGAAAGATATTTTGGTGTTCACTGTCTTAAATATCTTTTCCAAACCTTTGGTGACTTTCGGGTGGTAAGGCAGTTTAATGTAGCGAGTAGTTTCATCTTTTCTTAGTGTAGTGGAATTTTGTATTAGTCTCTTAAACTTATGTTTTTTAACAATGTTGTCGATTACAGAATCTTTATAGCCATTTAATCTTGCAATGCGCTTTATGTTATTAAGCTCTTTAAGGTAATTATTCTTCCCTAGTGGGATGTTAAGCAAGCGATTGACAAGAGCATGAAAAGAAGCGAGCTTAGTGCTGTTGTGAACGAAAGAATCAGAATGAATGTAATTATTGGTATGTGTGGGTTTACGGTAAATATCAAATTCGAGTTTTTTACTGTTTCTGGTCAACAAGAGATCTAGAAAAGGGAGTTGGTTGTTGTTTTCTGTTTCGTACGTGAATTTAATGGAAGGAAATAAACTATTTAGATCACTCACGAATTGTTTTAAATCATACTTTTTAGTATCAAAGATAGCAAAAATGTCATCAACATATCTTAGATAAACTTTCGGGAAATAGTTAAACGTACTTTTGAAGGTATTCTCAAAATGAGTCATGAACATATTAGCTAGAAGAGGGGATAGGGAGTTACCCATAGCTGTGCCGAACTCTTGCTTATAATAAATACCTTGGAAAACAAAGAAATTTTGGTTCATGACTAAATTAGTGAGTCTAATGTATTCGTCTATTTTGTAATCGTCTAAATTCAAGGAGATCAACCAATTCTTTAATGAATTTATGGCTATATCTATTGGCACGCTTGGGAATAGATTTGTAACATCAAATGATACCATAATTTCTCCCTCCGAAAACATATAGTCTTTGACTTTGTTTACGAAATCCAAGTTGTTCTTAAGTGAATGGGGGCTTTGAAAATTTAATTCTGAGAATTGGTTAACAAGCCATTTTGACAAGAGATAAGTTGGAGAATCTATCCCAGAAACTATTGGTCTCATAGGGCAACCATCTTTATGAACTTTTGGGAGACAATACAATCTCGGTAACACCGGATTTGACACAGAAATTTTGAATTTTGTTTTTTTATCGATAAGGTTATGACAATCGTTAAGGACATTCTTAAATTGAGTGACCAACTTGTTGAGAGGATTTTTTAGGATCTTAATGTATGGTCCGGATGATAACAAGGAACTTACTTTAGTGTAATAATCCTCTTTGTCCATGATAACACATAGGTTGCCTTTGTCGGCTTTCATATAGAAGCAATTCCTAGATTTTAGAGACCGTAACACTTTGTTAAGATTGGGTACACTGTTTTTTGATGGTAACCTGAGATTATTTACAATTTGCTTTTCACAAGCTTTCCTGATAAAATCTTTGGTGGCATTGTCAAAAGGTCTTAGAGAACCTTCTACGTGGGCAACAATATCCTCGATAGGGATTGATTTTGGTTGAATACTGAAATTTAAGCCATGATTAAGCAATCTTAATTCTTCAGTGGTGAAATCCTCACTGGAAAGATTGCGGACGTTACTATGGTCATGGTCACAAATAACGGATTGATTTGACTCACCGATTAGTTTGGACAATTTGCGGTTGATACAGCGGGCCTTGTCCTCACGTTTCTTCAAATTCACAGCAAAGATCCTTCTGTCGGCTTCTAACCACTCCTGGAAGTCCTTTTCAGCTAAATTCTTGGTTAGTTTCAGGTGTAGGTTGTACGCTTGTAATTCTAACTTACTCCTTTTGGCAAAGAGGGACCCGATTTCAGAGTTGAGAGCTTTACGTCGTAAATTAAGGTCAATATTAGGGTTTCCATACGGTTTCCATAGGGGTTCCATAGGGTTTTTCCATACGGTTTCCATAGGGTTTAAACATACGCGTATACGAATTTCACCCTCGTTCCCTGTTTGTTGTTTTTCTATTTGACAACGCTCTTTTTGAGCTGTTCTCCCAGATAACTGGGGCCCTGCTGTGTGTGTGAGTGAGTGTTTTGTGTGATTGCGTGTGTGATTGTGTAAATAACTTGGCAGCCTTAGTAGAGTCACTACAGCTCTCCGAAGGATCCCAGGTTATAACCCAGGAATCCTGAGCTAGGTCTCATTAGCCTACAAAGGATTCCAATTGGGTTGTGTGTGTGTGTCTGTGGTAGTCCCTGGCGAGGAAATTTTTTCCCGTAAACTACCACAGGAGGGTATTCTGGTGGAGAGGCTGTGGTTGGTCCCTGTTGTGGAACCTCATTCCCGCAAACCAACACAGTAAGTATTTAATTTTTTGACGAGTGGTGCATATATTTTACGGCCATTGGAGAAATATTTTATCTGTTTAATTCTAGGTTGACATAAAAACTAAATAAAAATGAGCGGGATATATTTTTAAGAATAAAAATGCCAGTTAGCACTTAAATCTGAAATATTGTGGCAAAATCGAGGGAAAAAAGTAATAGTTTCTCATCAAAATGTAATTTATTGTCTTTTTCTTGAAGCTAAGTAGTAATTATGATATATGTTTTCACAAACAGCGTGGAGTTTGAGTGAAAATGGTCGGCGCAGCTAGACGCTTCGTACTCCACAAATCGAATAAAACTCTCCTGCTCGTCTTCTTCGGCTAAAAATGTCTCTGAATGCAAGAAGAAGAAATAGGTACCCACAATATGATCCATCTGTGAGGAACGCGGTTTTCACCAAAACACCCATAATGTGGGTCAAGCAGCTGAGACTTTTTGAAATTAAGCTTATCGTTAATATATCACGTTCCACGAGCTTTAAGTAACTCCTCGATGGTGCAGACGGACTAAAATCATACCATATAAATCTTACCATAAACTATGGACTCTCAAATCCCCGTTGTCCTACTCCCCAGAATATTAATAGCAGCAATTTTTTTCTCCAAGCTTCATCGTCCCCAGGAGACATAAATCCGGGATATATTTTGAGGGATATTAATACAGATATAAATACATCCTTGTAACATTCTCGTCTTGATCGGCCTACTATATGGATTAAAACATAAAATAATGCCAGCCGTCGAAATTTACGATTACAAATTTGACGTCTCACGATCATTTTATTTAATCCTTATTCTTAATTTATTTCACAACCACTCAAAGAAACGCTAATTATGTAAGACGTGTATCACACAATTAAAGACGTTTAATCTATTCTTGAAGCCATCTGGAGGCGCGTTGCTTCGCGACGACATGACTAAATGTGTCGATCGACCCGGATTTTGAAAATAGGAAATATACGCTTCGTCTGCTGCACGGAGAGAAGAGGGACAGGGAAGAAAGCATCTGCATTCACTTAATGAGTGCGGAACGGATGACGTGGAGAGGGGAATGGTGGGGTAGGTTGGTGCTCAAGGAGACGAGAAAGAGGATATCATCCGCCCTTGGCTCTATTAACAAAGGCAGCACTCTTCCCCCTCCACCATGCATCCATACCCTCTCCTCCATCCATTCATTCCCCGCTCTATTATCTTTCCTCCTCCCGAAGATAAGTCGACGTGTCAAAACGTCAACTCTTCTCTCAACTTCTCTTGCTTGCACCTGAGTGGCTACTTGGTTTTAGTCGTCTCGCTACACACCTAAAGTCTCTCTTCCTGTCGAACCGACAGGTTTCCACTTCGAAACGTGAAATGAACATGGTAACTGAAATTTAAGATAAGTTGAATGGAAAAAAAATTGGTAGAGTGCGCAGATCTGATCACGTTTACAATGCCCCTCCCCTTTAAGTAGAAATCCACGTTTTGATAAAAAAATAATAAAACGGATAAGGGACTAGAAAGACTCGTGAACCGATTAACAATTGTCTTGGAATGAATATATTGAGTACAAGATGTGGCATAACCGATTATAAGAATCTTGTTTATCAAGAAGATATAAAATACTCAGTAATTTTCTTATTTTAATTTTTGGTAGTTAATTAGGACCATTCCACAAAGTTACGGCAACGAAAATCGCTTCTATTATAAGGATATTCCGCCTAATTCGTCCACTTAAGAAACATTTCGCCACCAGTTTACGTTGATCACTGCAACGCCTCTATAAATATTTCAATCGAGAAACTTGTGCAAAACCTTATACTAAATAATCCACCATTGATTTATGGAAATGTAATGCACAGAATGTTAACGTAGGGACAGAAGTCAGAATCATTGAGGAAAAAGGTAAGGTTTATATAAAACACTAAACATCTCGTAACATAAGAAATAAAATTTACCTCACATAAATAAAACTTTTGATTCACGCGCTGGGAAATATTGCAAAGGCATTTATATAGTATACAGAAAGATAAGAGAAACCTTTTCTCATTGTAAAATATGTTAGCTCTCCAAGGAAGCCATGAAAGTCCTCATTATGCTAATAGGTTTGGTAATATTTCACAAAGTTAACTAATTCTTTTGCTTGAAGAGCTATTGTATCAATTTCCTTTCAATAGGTTAAGATCTATATGGGTTAGTACCGAAAAGGCAGAGAATAAAAAAGGTATATATAGGTTAAGGAGGTTCCGCCGAGACTGTGTGAGTCAAAACAAATACTAAACTCCACATTTTGTATATTTTGTCCATAAAATCCTGCTTTCGATGACGAAATGCGTTACCTATAGAAACCCAAAAGTAAGGAACAAAATTTGCAGATTATTCCACGAAAGGTTTTTTAATGAGCACTTTTTTCCAGCCATTGGAGCCGATTGTAGTGCCATTTCCTACCAATTACCGCATTTTGACTTCAATTGCGGCAGTAAATCCCTAATAACTAAAATAATAAGGTTGTAAGATGCCTATATTATATTTTTATTCTATTTCTCTGGATTATTTCTTTCTTGTAAATAGTTTTCCGCAAAAATGGCATTTATATTTTATGGAAAATACTATTTTCCCCCGTGTTTCTCTCATTCTCCCATTGAACACCATGTAATTTCAAGTTTAATTATAGAATCAAAAAGCGTGGAAAGGTATTATTTTGTAGTTCATATCAGATAGAGTACAACGTTTTCTACAAAAAGACAAGAAAAGAATATGAATTAAATGACATTTAAGTCATTTCACGGGAGAACCACCTTAATAACATGCTCAACACCTGCGAGAAACGCACTGATACATTATACAGTGTAGATGTGAAAAGTTTCCTTTTTCTAATTCTAAAAGTGTGTAGGAACTGAGCTAAACTTCCAACGCTATGAAAAAATACTATTACGTATATTTCTCCATTTTAAATATCTATATATACGTATTAATTTTGCGATGAGCTAAACTTCCAACGCTATGAAAAAATACTCTTACGTATATTTTTCCATTTTAACCCATTTTTTCCCAGTGTTCCAAATTTGGAACAAAAATCCTGATCTCAAGAATTGGCTTTATCTTTTTTCTGATTAAATATTTTGAAGTTATACGGTTTATTTTAACATTAGGAAACATAAATGCTGCCATCATTCCGAAGACATTGCATGTTTGCCATTATGTTTGAAGTTACACGGAGCAGAAAACATGGTTTTAAATTTCTTATGCTATGATTATTATTTTTTTAATTATAACACTTTTTGAACGTTGTAAATAAGTTATCTTGCTATTCATATTATAAAGCTGAATATCTATTTTATGACTTATGGCACTTAGATAAAATATCATTCATGCTTACTTTTCTACACTAACAAAAACAACAATGTTCCATTTTTGGAACACTGGGAACGGGTGGGTACACCCTTTTCATCCAGCATTGCATTACTTTCAAAAGCCTGGGCTCTGTGAACTCATGTTTATCATTTCTTCGAAATTAAGTATTACATCACAATTGTGAGTATTAGTGCTGGAAAAAGTGCATTATGTTGTAAAATTCATCTGGATTTAGTCTCTACTTAGCTGCAAAAAAGAGAGGACACAGTAGAACAGCTCTTTCACTAGATGGGCAGCGTTCAGCGCAATGCTGAACAACAGAAGACAATTTTCAAGAGTTCTGAACACTGAATAAGGAATTAGAATATTGGAAGACAACGAAGAAATAACGAGAGCAGACATTTTTATCACGCCACCTGATGATGGTGAAGGAAGCGCGGAGGACAGTGGTGATGTAGATGAAGGGGGTAATATCAACAATCTAGATGGACGCCAGCTAGAAGCAGAGGCTGAAGTTAAATGAATGCGTCAAGGATGGAATTGCAGAACATGTGCTGATGTTGAATATGAGTATAATGTGGCCAGTAAGCCTCATAAGAAAAAAATCAAAAGTTTTGCAGGAATGGATTCAAAAGGATTTGGTCAAGGACTTTCCTGAATTTGTTTCACCTCCAATAACCGACTGATACCTTCTGATCCAGTGTAAATTTTTGAGCTCTTTTTTGATGATGAGGTATACAAGTTTCTAACAAAATATGTTCTTGATTTATGCCAGAGAACAGAAGGGTAATCATAGACTGTGAAACTTGAGATAGACTGTGAAGATGTTCGATGTTTCGTTACTTTGCTTCTTTTATCTAGGAACATTACAGCTCCGAGATGGAGGATGTGGTTGGAGACTGATTCTGACTGTTTCAATAAACTCGTTTATGCCACGAGGAGAAATAAATTTGAACTGATAAAGCGTTTTGTCCATCGTTGCGATAATAAAAATCTGCCAAAAAATGACAAATTTGGAAAAATGAGGCCTCTTTTCAATTTAGCTCGTAGACGCTTCCACAAGTAGACGTTGAGTAGAAATCTTAAAAGAATTTTTCAAATTTAAAAATTCCGGCAACAATTTGAGTCCTCACTCATATATATAAAGACGAGCGAGACTAAGGAATCAGTTCAGTTAACCCTGATGAAGCTGGCAGGAGGACCAGCGAAATATTGATTTTTACAATTTTAACATCGCGGAATGAATCCCGCAAAAAGAAACAGTCATCTCTTTTCAATTTGCTAAACAGTCGCTTTTTGAAACATGCCAGTATGGTAGAACGTTTATCAATCCATGAAAGTATGGATCCTTATTTCGGTAAAGATAGTGCTAAACAGTTTCTAAAAGGAAAGCCTATAAGATATGGGTATAAAATGTGGTGTCTCTGTGAACCATTTGGTTATTTGATGCAATTTGAGCCCTATTAAGGAAAGCAGATAGGTTGGCCTAATTCAGAACATGGGCTCGGAGCATAAATAGTTCTCAATTTAGCCAATAGCTTGACAAAAAAGTTCCATTTAAGTTTTATGCGGATTGGTTTTTCTCCTCACTAACGCTGGTGGAAAGAATGGCAAAATTAGGTTTTGGGTCCATAGGAACAGTTATGAAAAATCGATTGGTAGTCTGTCCAATATCTGAAGTAGAAAAAAAGGGAAATCTAGTAGATGAAGCTTTGACTACCACTCTGATACTTCATCAAAATTTACTATAACAGATAAGAATGGTTCTTTTGATAAGTTCGTGTGACTCAGTACGAGATAGGTATTTCGTATTTCTCGTATTTCCAATTGGTATCTACTGCCAACAGATGTGTTTTTCGCCGAAAGGAACAAAAATAATTCCTCAGCCACACATTGTGTCACAATACAACCATTTCATGGGAGGAGTGGATAAGATGGACGCAAACATCGATAATTATCGCATTAAAATTAGTTCAAAAAAGTGATGGTGGCCCTTATTCGGCTTTTGCTTGGATACCTATGTTCACAATGCATGGCAGTTCTTCAGGAAAAGTAACAAAATGTCGATTATCTAGGATTCAGAAGGGATGTTGTTCAGGTGTATTTGAAGAAAAACGGCAGGCTATCAGCTGGAGGAGGAATACCAAAGTTATCAAAAGACATACTTCTACGAATTCTTAGTGATAGTAAGATCACACTGATCACTGGATTGGTAATGCAGCAAAAAAAAAAACAGATGTGCTATATGCAAAAAAATTAAACAAAATGTTGTGAAAAATGTAATGTACATTAACATTGTGTTTATTATAAAAAATTCCGTTTCTAATACTAAAGTTTACTAACTGCATTCTCATTTTAAAACGTGATATTAAAAAAAATATTCTCTGCAGAACGGAATTTTCTTTATGCTCCCATTCGATCCCAGTGTTCCAAAATTGGAACATAGTATTACTGTAGTTCTATGGGTGTAAACTTCACGTAAATAAGATGTATGTACTTAAAATAAATAGAACTAACAAAAAATGTTTAAAAAGTTAAATTTATACCAAAAAAAATAATTCGGGCAAAAATGGGTTAAATATCTATACACATTAATTTTGTAGCGTGTCAGTCAGTCATTCTGTATCCATTTTGTTTATTACTCTCTCAAGCTTTGAGTCAGAGAAATGAGGTTTGGTGCATTAAATGTTGATTCTCTCTCTGTATGATTTGGTAGTAGTTTTGGATTTTAAGCAGTTGGTGGTGCAGAGAAAAGTGCAAAAAACCCTGGCTATTAAGCTCATAATCCGTAAAAACTGCTTAACAACGATGAATTTATTTAGGTTAGCAACGATGAAGTAAACAAACAGTACTCATTAAATTATAATCAATTACAAACCGTATGGGCATATAAACGTTGTTAATTTATCTTTTACAGGCAAATGTTGATTGCACTAAGATTTCTGTATTACTTTATTTTTATTTCTTTTATTTCCCTTGATATATAGCTACATTTACGCGAATGAAGTTATATATTTAGTGAAGACTAGCTGAAGGTACCCGTTGAACTTCAACGGATGTGAAAAACATTGAACTTATTTTATAAGAAAAGCACAAAACCTGAAAAATACTGTCAGCGTGACCATTTGAGGTATTCGTATCCTATCTTGTTTGTTGTGATCGTTGTAATTCGTTCGTTTTTCATTTCGTGCACGGAGAGTTGAGTGATTGTTTGTCCTCTGTGTACATGGGAAACCCAATAATGGACCACGAAGACTCATTATTATTTAATAAATAGCACCCAGGTTGATAGATGGTCACCTCGTCCCTCAAGTTCTCTTGAGCCGTCTTCTGAGTGAATAACAGCTTGATCACTTCCCTTGTGTACATAAATATATTTGCATTCAATGACTTAATGGAGTTCCGCCATTCAACGTTGATATGTGCGTTGAGTATCTTAATCAGGATAGGAGAGTAGAGTATAATCCAGCGGTTGACAACGTCAAAAGGAGCATTTTCAATAGCAGCCATGTTCATTTGTCCTATGAACCCTTCAATACCCGGACTATGCTTTGGCATAAAGGGTGGCTATATTCATTGTTTCCTAAATCATAATCATTGGTTACAAAATTAAAAATCTATGGTGATCAGTCTTAGTGCACTTGCCAATTTTCATGCACCGATGACGTCCATTGCGCAGAATATCCGTTCTTCTTATGGGTAAGAAGCATGTAGCGACGCAATTATATTTTCCGCCATCTTAAAACAGATTGAAGTTTCGAAACAGATGGTTCAATATTTGAACCAGATTTTTAGCCGGTTACTCGTCAGTAGGTTTGGTTAGGATGAAATTTGTGCGGTTCTTAGCGTAATCCGAGAAACACCACGGGGAGATTATCATGAGATTGCTGGTAGGCATGTCTTTGAGCATCCAAGGCTAACCTTTGTCGTTTTTCATGTAAGGACTCATTTTCTCGCTAAGAAGACATTCCTCATGCTTCAGAAGATTGTTTCAAAAGGTATTCCCTTTATTCTATAAGGAATGTATATGGATATATTTTCAAGTCCAAGGAGGGGAAACACAGAAGCAAGTGAGAGACTCGAATAGGCAACTTGATGATTGAGTGAATGTAAGTAAACTGCATTTTAACACGTTTAAGTACATATAAATAACTCATAAAGTTAATGTGCGAATTGGTCTAAAAACAGTTCGCAATCGTAATGAGAGGCAGATGGTTCCACTACATCTGAGTATAACACTATAATAAACGACGCCGTGTTTGTTGTAGCAACAGAGGCATTATTACCATTACTATTCGCTCTACGTAAATATTCTTCCACGTTTAATTCCTTTATGTGTATCGTTTTATACATAAGTGTTCTCTTGTATGCAGTTCCCTTGTATGAGAACTACTTTGAGAATAGACATTGAAGATTATACCTGTAAATATGCATTGAATTTATCGATTACCCCCCGAAGCAATCTATCATGGGGCCCTTGGGACTCTGGGCCCTTCTTATACAAATTTTCTTTCTACGTGCTATCATGGGCCGGCAGCAAAAACTTAAATGCCAGATGCGTGAATATCCTTTGAAATTCAAATCTCTGGTTGTCAAGGAAATATGCTATTGTTGATTTCAGAGAAAATGTGAGATTTTTCAGCTATAAACAAGATTTTCAGAGAAATACGAAGCGTAAAAGAAAATCGATTGAAACAATTAAAAACTTCATTTATTCAGCCATCCGATAAAAATAATCCCAGCCCTCCATCTTGATTGTAAGTACTTTTAAAAAGCAAAAAATGAAATAACTGCACCGAACCCAATGCTTAGCATGGACCAAAAGGGACCCCCAGGGGGGGCCTTTGGGGGCCCTGAGGGATTTTAAATATAGCCTATGTTCAACCCATATATATTTTACCTCTACATGCAAAATTTCCGCTCAATCGGTTCAGTATTGTTTGCGTGATTGAGCAACAGACAGACAGACAGACAGACACCATTCAATTTTTATATATTAGTATGATGATATTTAGAAATTATCCGGGTGAATTTTTGGTTGGTTTTATCGAATCGTCAGTTTTTGTCGGTTGTTCACCAAATTTAGAATATTATCACTTATTTCACACTCTAAACAATACTAGGGGTGAGCGAAAGTGATTCAGCAACAATTTAAATGTGACAAATACGATACTTATCTTGATAAGGGATGGGTTCCTCGTATGCTTCTGCAACCATAATAGACGACAAAAGATGATCGAATTAACATGCGGCGAGGCGACATATGTTGCACTACTTCGTATAAACCAATGGGAAGTATCTCTGACTTTATTTTCCGTTCAACACTAGCTATTAAATTAACAAAGTGTTTCCCTTCCAATCAAGTAACATAATGTAAAATTAAAGGGGAAATTCTCACATGAAATCATCTTTGTCCAAGAAAATATATTTGTCTTGCACTGGCTTTGGATTCCCATTTAGATCAGCAAAACATCGCAGATAAGTATTAGGTATATATATAATCCCTAGGTATTACATTAACCAAGTGTTTCCCTTATAAATGAAGCAAAATAATAGAAAATTCTCGTAGAAGGGAAATTCTTATAGGAAATCATCTTTTTACAACTAAATATATTTTTCTTACCTTGGCTTCCCATTTAGATCAGAAAAACATCGCAGATAAGAATTAGGTATCTATATTAGCACTAGGTATTAAATAAACGGAGAGTTCCCTTCTAAATGAAGCAAAATAATATAAAATAGAATGGGAAATTCTTATAGGAAATCAACTTTGTACAACAAAATATATTTTTTTTGCACTGGCCTTCGTTTCCCGTTTAGATAAGCAAAACGTCGCAGAAAAGTGTCGACTAAAACCTTTGACAGGATTATTCCACAACAAGAACAATAGCTGTAGTTTCATGATGTGAACCTCACTCCTACCAATAATTCTATAGACTTTGATAGTTCTGTGTTATTACCATTTTGGTAGCAAAAGCTGGCAACTTGCCTCGCCGCTTGTTGATTCGATCGTCTATTGTCGTCTGTTATGGCTGCCGAAGCAAACGAGGAATCCTGCTCTAATCAAAATAAGTACCGTATTTGTCACATTTTTATTGTTGTTGAATCGATTTCGCCCACACCTAGTATTGTTTAGAATGTGAAATAAGTGATAAATCCTAAATTTGTTGAACATCAAAAAAACTGACGATTCGATAAAACCCGACTGTAACCGAATTTTGAAATGTTCTTCTGCCACTCCAAAACAATAAGGTTCATGTCAAATTTCTGTAAACTCAAATTTAATATAATCAATTAAGTGTTTTGATGTTGCCGTTCCCTTTATTTGGTTTTATTGCATAAGGTATACGATTGACTAGCGTAAGTGAAATGAACCTCAAGAGTTTTCCATGCATTAAAGTGTCTGGATAAATACCAAAGGTCGTAAACGTTTCAATAAATTTGCGTGTGCCGCTGTCTCAATATTGGTACAAACTTCATGTCGAAAGATTAGAAGTATCACTTCCATTACGAATACCATTTAATACCAGTATACCATTACGAATGCTATATGAATGGACGAGAAACTGACCTCGGAGATAATTCATTACCAGTATTTGTTAATGTTTGTCAAATATTGCTCCCGTGCTTGCTGTTTTGGGGAAGTAAAATTGCCAGTGGGACACCTCAAGAATACACCAGACAGAGACTATCTGCAAAGCAGACAGAAGGTCTGCTAGTCTGGTTTTAGCCATGCCTGTATTGAGTCATTGTACTTACTTTTTAAGTTAAAAAGTAAATTAGTTTGTACAAATCCATTGTTGGCAGGCAAAATCAACCCTAGCAATTAAATGGATTTGCTTAATATGCATTTCACCATTTCTTATGTGGCGGGCATGTTCCCCGACTTCCTATTTTATGTTTAACTTTCGATTGAAATATTAAGAAGAACGATCGGGGGAGAGAGGAAAATGTGAGGGTAAAACAGTGTTGGGTAACTTTTTATGCTTTAAATGGGATACAGGATTTACACAATATTTCTTAGCTTGAAAAATATTTCCATTGTTGTTCCTAAAAATTCTATGAATTTTCCTACGCCTTTATTATTATATAAAATATTTATTCTTTGGCTCCTCTGTTCGATCGATACAGGAAAGGCTGCAATGGCATGTGTAGGGAAGAAAGACAGAGACAGCGGCCCACACGCTTCTCCTTCCTCCGGCATCCCACTGCCTGTCCCAGTGGCGAAGTGGGTAGAGGTAGAGGCGAAGAACGACAAAAGTTAGGAAAATAGTATGTATATGAAGAAGTAGAGTTAGGAGAGAGGTAGGAGAGAATATTGCAGAGGAGGACAACGACTGGGAAGTGAGTGGCTGTGACGGAGTTCGAGAGAGAGATGTGAGAGGAGGGATTAGGTTCACATGGAGTACCCTAGGGGCGTTATTACTCAGTATATTCTGCTGCCACTCGTTTCGCACGCCTTCCCTAACGGTCGCCGAGCCCCACTTCATTATGTAATTACGGATCGACAGCTGGCGGTGCGGACGGCATTGCTTTTTCCCCAGCACAGTCGTTAAAGCCTCAGATCGCGGCCTAGAAATTGACTTCTTTACTGAGGACTTCTCAGCGAATAAGAGAATAAGAATGATCGAATAAAACCGCGAAACAGGGAGCTGCTACTGTATAATGCTTTGTTTCTAACGTTGGAAAGCCATAGTCAGGGTATATTAATGCGGAACTCTAAAGTTGATTGTTTTCCGTTTTCCGTACGATTCCATATAAAAATTGATTACGGGGATTCATCAAGGCCATTCTTAAGCGTAACTCTCTTTGAGGCGTATTTTTTTTAAATAATACGTGGCATATTGAACCAAAAATTATCTATGCATATATGTATATCCGCAATATAGAATAGGCATTTTAATTACAAAATATTGGTAGTACTGGTTAAATACAAAAAAAGCCAATCCTGGCAAAATAATACACTAGTCTACCAATAAAACCTTAATGCGATCAATAAAACTCTATAGAAGAAAGGATAACCGGGAGAGGAGTTTGGGGTGAAGGGATGAAAAGAGAAGAGGGCAAGAAAGGGGTACACAAGAGTAGATTATCCAGGCAAGCGTAGAAGACGAACGACGAGCGTGATGTCCGGCGAACATCCGGCTGTAATATAACCGATACGCCGAAGAGGGAAGACAGAATAACCGGGCATGAAAGATGCCATTCAATATGTACATATATAGTAGGTACCATGCAGTGTGCTACATTTCATCCATGGTGATATGCGATGAAAAGTGAAAGAGACGACATAAATTCTTAACATAGCGTAATCGTGAGAAAAAGACGTTTACAATGCAATGCGATATTTTGCGCTGCAATGGAAAATATGCGATTCAATGAGTAAAAGCGAAATGTTGCTTTGCATGGCGGCTTTTTCAGTGCAAAATTCGCATTGCGATGCGATGTGGACATCGCATGACTGCACGTAATAAAAGGCTAAAAAGGGGGCTATGGTGCACCCCAAAATCGGATAGATACCCACAAGGAGGAATGAGGCAGGGTCTCCAGGAGAGGGTTGCTGGTTCTCCCTTCTCCACGCGACCGTTTCATTCTCCGGCCGCCTTGCCACCGCTTCGGGGACTCACCACGGCCACTCCGCAGGGTGCGGGAGGGTGCCAGGCCAAGGGTGGATAAGGCTGAAGGAGTGTTTATAGTGGGAAGAGAAATTCCCGATGTGGGGGAACGAATTGATGGTCGATCAGGAAGACTCTTTCCCACAGCGCTCAAAGGAATGCGTACGGATGCGAGGCTGATTTTATTGACGTCTTAAAAAGTTTAATAGGAAACGGGTCGGTAATATCAAATGGACAATAAACACTTTGGCTTCAACTGACTAGTTCTTTGGGGATGGGGGGAGGGCAACCGGGCTCTTGAAGGCCACCACTATTACTTTCCCCTCGCCCGCTACCCTACACCACCTCAGACCCAAACAAAGTCTACCCACGGGGCTTTCTCCTATGTACGTGTTTAAGATACACATTATTTGGGTTATAGTTTATTTTTTTAAGGAATAGGAGTCTGCTATCCGATAGGGCTCTTTTACAAATTCATTTTTTGGGAAGCGAAGAGGGCAGGCGGGGAGAGTGGCCTTTTGAATCCATTCGAATACAATCAGGGGAAATTTGATAGGCCACCCCCACCCCGTCGATACCTTGACGCCACCGATATTGCATAAATATTGGCATTTAGGAATTCTGCCGGTGATATGTGGTTTTGTTTCCACTTCGATGAAAAGCATTAACTGAACTGAGACTAAGGAGCTATAATGCACTCGCGGATACGGAGTGTGAGGTGGGGTGACTACATCTTTTTAGGATGGGCAAGACCGAAAGGGCGCTGGGGATTCATCTACAGATCAATCAGCAAAGCAGGGCAATAAAGTCATTAGAATGGTGCTTCCGAGTACAGGAAAACAATCAGTATGACTGCAACCCAACCATTATGTTAGTAAAACAACAAATGAGAACACGCGTATTGATTGCCTCAAGATCATTACTGTGAAGTACTTATCGTGGTAGAGTAACCTTAAAGTAATTCCTATCGTGGTTACTGTGTCAAAAAAATTATACGATCTTTAATTGCCAAAGTTTATATTTTTATTGAGATTATTTTTTTTAAATTACAATTAATAATTATAACAATATGGTAGAAAAAATGGGCGTGCAGAAATCAATTTCAAGCATAAATTATTTTTGAAGTTATACTTCTTTGCTCCCGTTGGAGACTTTTGGGATGGGATGTTGGTCGAGAAACCGCGTCACGCTCTTTTTTGGGTGAGAAAAATCCACAATTGTACGTTTTTGTATGGTTTTTTGTACGTTCGAACTTTGAAAAGAAGTTTTGTTTAAAATAACAATATATCGAAGAGAAATATATTGAATAATAGAGAAAAAATGTCTTTTATTTCATTTATATATCCTGTCTGCCTGTGTGTGTGAGCGGGTGTGTGCGACCGGCCGAAGAAGTATAACTTCCACCGTCTGGTCCGACGCAGACCACGTTTTTTTTAATTTTAAGCCTATTTGCTGGATTTTCAATCAATCCCCTTGGTAGACTTTCGAAAGCTCTGTGAGAGGCGTGAACTCCGTGAATTTACGGAGGAAGATTCTTTAATAGCGTTTTTCTCTCGAACCTGGGCCTATGCGGAAGAAAGCCGTGACACTTTTCCCGCATTCTCTCTATAGTTTCAGAAAATAATTGCCTCGTTTGGATCCCGAACATAAGTCACGCGATGTCTCCTGGTTAGTTGAATTTATCATACAGCGTATGTCTATCTTGGAACAACAGATAAAGAAAAAATCTGGGTCATTACTTTATATCACCGTCTATTTAATTATTAGAAATTTAAACCGTGTAAGTGAGCGAATTTTATAAAAATTATTCCGCCAGAAAAATTCTTTAAATATACTACTGAGCTGCCGTCATTGGTTGGGTGAAATTCGTTAATTTTAACGCCTTACTTTTATAGTGGCTGAAAAATATTATATACCCATAACGCCATTCCTTTTCCAGGTAGGCAAGGCCAAATAGCTTAGTTATTTCCGTGAGGCCTAGACAACTGGCTCTCTTTTAATAATGACCTCCATAATGCCCTATCCTAGAAAGCCACTTTCGCTTCTCTTACATTCATGCATTGCTCCATTTACGCTCTTCTATTCTTCCGACTCCTAATACCCTTATTACTACCACTTACGACTTCATGAAGCTGTAGTTCGAGAAACGTAACTAATAAATCGCATCTAATAAATGCTATTCTTAAGACGCGTGATACTCCTCTTGAATAATACATTAAATCATATTCGCCCATGACTTGCTCAATCCACTCCTTCCTCTAACGCCAATCATTCTAATATCGTAAATCCGCTAAGTTATTCGATTCTCATCTACTGTCTGAACATGACCAAAATCAACGAAGCACACCCCTTTCATAAATGTCCATTAGAGGAACATCCATTCCAGATTCTTTCATCACCCACTCATTCCTAGCCCAATCCATCCTACTTCTGTCGAAAACAACAAACACTATTTCCTTGATATCATTCATTCATTGCAGTAATCTACCTGTTAGAGGTAGGTTGTGATGAAAGTCAGAGAATATCCAACGCACTCATACACGTGCCGTGCCCTATCTACCTCTAGTATTTCTTTCTTCATCTCAGCATAAGTCCTACCTTTGCAGCCATGATTACCACGGTTGTTATCACCAGATCTGCAGTATAAAACGGGCAAATGTTTACACAATCACATCGCATTCCACCTTTATGCAGCTATCCCTTCAAAAACTAGTCTCCATATTTCGTAACTTAACTTTGTATTCTAATATCCAACGCACATCATCAGCTAAAGCATTATTTTTTAAACAAGCAAAAAAAATGCAGAATTTAGTGTGTGTTAGTTTGATTTAGTCAAAGTTAAACTACTTTCATTTCATTACAGTAATCTACCGGTGACAGGTAGGTTGTGATGAAAGTCAAAGAATATCCAACGAACTCTTACATGTGCCGTGCCCTTTCTACCTCTAGTATTTCTTTTTTAGAATATTAAAAAGGTTAATAATAATATTAATTTCCTACAATCCCTAATAAAATTTAAAAATAGATATTTCTTAATCGGCTCACACAGCATTAAAATTTGTAATTCCACAATAATTCAGCCTTAGGGAGCAATTTTAATGCAATTTGATCTCATGTTAATGAACATTAGTGTGTTCAAAGAGTCAATAGGAAAATGATGAGATGATGGATGAATGAAGATGATGAGATGAGAGGGAAAGAAAAAAGTTAATATTTGCAGAGAAAAGGAACATTCTTTCTTTAGCATTAACAGCTTATTTATGCAAACAGTGATGATCAACATGCAATGCAAGATGCAATTACGACATGCTGCAAGAAATAAATAGCGGATCTCAGATCTAGGATATTGGCTCATTTAAGCATCATCGAAATAAATTTATTAAACATCCGTTATCTGAAAAGTATGTTTAGAGGCAGCGATAAAAAGAATGTAATGAATGGATCGGGGTGGGATGGCCAGCAACCGCGCTGCTCATCACAAGGAAGCTGCCATGTCTCCTCGACCTGGCGCTATTTTCCGGCGTCGTACGGCTCTGTGTCATGCAAGGGCTAAGGCCAGCTCATTCATAAACCAGTAGGCGATGATTAGACCATCCGCCAGGAACATAATCAGAGAGCATGCTTCTCCATCCGGTGCATCAAAGCCATGTGATGAAATGTGACCGGGTGGCTCTCCTATTGGGAGGAAATGTCAAGCGGAGAGGGTTTATAGAGGCCAACACATGGGTATTAAAATTAACGCTCAACCTCGCATATGAACACCCTATCTGGTCAAAAGTTATGCACGTTCCTTATCACTGATTTTGCATGTGTTATTTGGGCATGTGAAGCATTATCATTCCCTAGGTGGTAGCAAATATCTTTATTCGTAATCGATGGAGTCCTCCCTAACTATAAAAAGACTATTTTCAATCCATAACCCTCATACAAAAATCTTAAGTTAGCTTATAGATTTAATACCATAGTTACAAATAAAATGTGTATAATCGTCTTTAGTTATCATCACAAATGGCATATGCCTAATTTTTTATGGCCTTACGTGCTCTAACCACTGTAAAATCCGCTCACTCTGTCGTTAAACATAGCCAGCCGCTGTTAAAGAACCTCGAAGTTTGGATTGTTAGCTATTTAAATATTAGTTCTCCGATGTTACTATGAGTCAATATGCTCTAAGATGGAAAATAAGTTAGAAAGCGAAATTAAGTTTACGCGTGAATCATGTCTTAACGTGTGAACGACTCATTGAAATGACAGTCTAATATTTTCGGATGCAAAAGGTGTACTCAAATCTGATAGAATGGTAGGTTGGCTCAGATTATTAAAGACGCTCGATTAGAAAAATGAATAAAAAGTCCTCATTAATTAGATTTATTTTAAAAACAATAAAAACCTAAGAAACTCCTTAAATTAAAATGAACACATCTATTGCATCGTAACTAGGGCTTATGCCTGTTGCTCACGGTTAAAATTTCGGTAAAACGTTTTATAAAATCGAGTAACTTTATAAAAATGAGCTTGCTAACGATAAAACCGTTTTATAAAACCTTGTTTTATAAAACATTTTATGGAATAGGACAGGTTGAATTTCCATAAAACCGTTTTATGAAACAACCAATGAGACCTTCCGCTCATCGCGTTGATAATAATCTCGTATCCATGGGAAGCCAAACAAGGAAAACGTAAACAAACATGGCTGGAAGTTCATGGAACGTTGAGGAAGTATCCTTATTGTTAGAAGAAAGGTGCATAGAAGACCTTTGTTAGAAGAATGTGTTAGAGCCTTAGCACCGTTGAGTATGATCAGAAAGTAAGTAAATAAACAATACATATAGTTTTTAACCTAACGGTCATCCAAAAGAGAGTGCATTTATATCACTTCACGTGTTCGCAAAGCGTCTCATAGATGGCAGGACATTGCGGTTTTATGAACAGTTTTACCGTGAGCAAGCTAGTACGTTTTACGTACGATTCATAAAACTTTCAATACAATTTTTTATAAAACTCTTTTATGGAAAATTTTACCGTGAGCAAAAGGCATTAGACTTAAGCGACCACATTTCACCTTGTTACCTTAAGGATGTATTGACTCTGGAGAAGAGGTATTAAACTATATGGAGCTCATATCAGAAGTGCGTTATATCATTCGTATGTGCACAGCTACCTTACATAAATTCTGTAACCATATTAAGTAACGGTAAAACAAATTTCCTGCAAAACTTGTGAAATAATGAGCTCATTTTATATAAAGTTTTCATCATAAGCCACTATGGTCCAAACATTTGAAATTCCAGGCAATAGAGTATTTGCACACTTTTGGGAAGTGACATCTAAAAAATCTATCGATACTTCAGACACTAAATTTTCATTCTGACGCTCGAGAGGCTTTTTGTTATTTTTTTATTAGCTAATAAGATCTAATAAATTATTATTGCGCCAAAACACTGGTCCGCCATGTTTGTAGGCTCTGACGTCATCTCCCATAGTCGACCATTTGTTGATTTGGAGATTGTGTGACTGTGTAGTCTTAGCGTGCGGACGAAACTTTAGCTATTAATTAGCAAATATCGAAATAACTTCGAAAAGGCAAATACTATTTCACTCTCAACGCACAGCTAGGCTATTTCGCTTCTGCTAATATGGGAGATGACGTCACACTACGAAGAACCACTGGTTGGGCGTTTAGACCTAGGCAATTTCGATGCTCAAACAATGCATATTAAAAGCTATTTATTAAATTAATTAGTTGGAATTATACCTTGGTATTCCGTGCGTGGCATTTCGAAACCAAACACTACTCGCTATAATACATTTCAACAAAATACCTCATTTAAGCAAATACTCTATTGCCAACCAGAAGATATCCGAGCCAGTTGAAACGATCCGAGGATATCAGTCTATATGTCAAGCCCATATCATGAAGTTGGTGATAAAATCTCAAAACTTTTGATTTATTTCCTTCAAAACCAACCGAAGAGCATTTCTTTCACTTCCGCTTCCAAAAATGGAAAAAATATAGGAACACCATTTGCGAAACCTTATTCCATCAGACCAAACCTAAACCCATAGAACCCACGATCGTTCTTCGTCATTTTATCCGTAAATAATTTATCCCGAGGGACAAAACAAGTCTGTGACCAACTTTTCCCTCAACGGAGGACAAGAGCAATAAAAAACATAAGACAAGGAGGTGGACATCCTGTTACTGCGAAAACAGGCTGAAAAGGAATGCACCTGGCATCTCCGTAGAAGAAGAGTATATTTCTGATACGCCTGTAGCGGAATAAAGACGGAAAAAGCAAAACTAAATCAAGAGGCTCTAAAGGAAAATTATTATTTTCATTGCTTCTAGATTGGCTGTTTCATCCACGGCATCTTATGTTGTGGAACTCGATGAGTAAAACAGCAGTCTCTTTCTCCAACCCAGTAGACCGGAGGAGAATCGCAAGACCTCTCCACCTCCCACGCAAACGAACTCTCCTCCAGACTTTCCTACATAAAAGCATATGTATTTAAGAAAAACGTCTGGTACACAAATGCAAGGGAACGATGTGTGGTGCCAAAACAATGATACGATATTAAATAATAGGAAATAGTCTAAATATAAATCCAAGAGATCTTACTTTGTTGTAAAGAATATTGATTAAGGTTACCAATAGAACATGAATCCTTAAATAATTACAGAGCCTCCTTGAAAATACACTAAGTCATAAACCTTACAGCGAGACCTTTCAACGCATTAATCCTATCCATCGCCTTGCTTGACGTTAATACAGACTGAGGAGTAATTACATTCTTCATTATCGTTGTCCGCCAAGGGTCGTCTATCAAACAAACCTACATGAGCCAACACGGTTGTTTACCACGGTTGTATGACCATCTATAAATGTAATATCTCTGACAGATACTTCATTTGAGACAAAAAAGCAGAGCCTACTCAATGTCTCTTATTAATTCAGCAAACAACGTTAAAGAAATTACAGCATGATACGAGCAGAGGTAAAACAGGAAATTTAGGATCTAATTAATTTTAAATTCATACCTCCACATGTATGTGATCAGGCTATGAAACGTCACCTGTCCTTATTTTGCACCGAGGAAGTAGTATTGTCACTTAAAAATCGGTAAATCTGACCTGAAAATTACATCTGGCGCAGGGATGCAAGATACGATCCCAATCTAACGACAAAAGTAGGCTTCGAAGTTAACTTATAGATATTCTACCCTTTGACATGGCCAGCACATTTAAACCATCCAATTTGGTATGGTTAAATCAATATGACTTGGTGATAATATCGATTTTCCTGCGCCATATAAGTTTTCAGAGGTGAGTTACGTCAAGTGAATGGCCGGAACAGTGTTGATCTGATTGCTTAAAATGGGAAGCTAGAGCCATGGCAAAATATATCACATTCGCACCGAATAGAGAAGGCACAGGAAGAATGGATTGGAATAATGACGTGAGATGGACTGGAGAGATCACTCGGTGAGCGGTTGCTTCCCCAGGAGTCTTGCGCCAAATTCATGTGTTCTCATCTTCCTTCTAGCAACGGTGATCAACACGACAATTTTAGAGCGATCAAATTGGGGAGTGTCCCTTGCATCACAACTTCGACGCCAGTCCAAGCAAATTGTTATCCGAATTATCATAGCTTTTCCATATATCCATATTCGAAGTTTTTCAAGGGAATTCGTTTGTTACGAGCTTGATCAAGAATAGCAATATTTAGGCTGGGTGCAACAGAATGGAAGCAATTATTTAATGGTTTACATGGCTGAACAAGCATTAACATGGCCGTATACTATCCTTATCTCAATGTTTTCATTCCTGGGCTATAGCATTATTTATTCGGAATTAAAACAATTCTTCGGTTGAAACTTTACTCCTGGACTTAGCTTGCAAACTGCCTGAGAACATGAATGTGCTTTGTCATTCATTTGTTAATGCATTCACCTAAAATGAAAGACCTCCCTAATATTCATGCAATTTTTTTAAAAATAACGATTTTAATTTATTCAAGGAACTATACTATTTTCAAATTATTTTCCATGAATTGAATGATGCCGATAATTCACTGCTGTTAATGGTTACTAATGGTATTGACTTAGCATAATGAGGAAAATATCAGCGTTCCGAAAACAAAGCTTTTGGAGAGAGGAAAAACCTTATCCTTGCGTTTATCCATATTGTCTATGCTTCTGGTTCAGAAAGCAATTGTCAGCCAAACACGTATTTGATTCTGAGAAGATCTTCCCGAAAGAATAAAAAAACACAAATGAAACCATTATTATCTCTAATAATGCAAAGGATACAATATTACCGGCTACAAAATAATCTATCTTCTAGGATTTGCATTGCGAACTATTTAGAAAAAAATAACCCTCGTAATATTTTCCTGCACTCATTATCAATACCATGTACCTAAACTAATAGCATTTATTATATATTGGTCATTAATTACAATGGCAAATTTTTATCTACATCAAGGAAAAATATAAAAATTAAGGTTGTTTGTTACAACCCAAGCCTGTTTGTTTACAAAAAGTGTGGAAAAACCATAAACGGTTAATAAAAATGTTATAAGTTTTATTTTGAAATATATTTACCTTTATTATACGCAGCATATCTTAAGTAGAATTTTAATACTTTTGACCGAAATGAAGTAACTTTGGTATGTGCGGCTAAGGAGCCATTTCATGGGAATTATTTTTATTTTGACCCTGATTACCACCATGGATTCCCGGGGTCCCACAACCGTGAGGAGGAAACATTATGAAGGGAAAAACGCTCGTTTTGCTACATCATTCAAGCTTTGCAACCAACATACCGATCAACGGTCACTCTGTGACTGAGATCTAGATTGATCTTCAGCATTACAGCCAACTGTGGTTGTTGGCATGAGCGAACAAAGCATACACATTCCCCGAGAGAATAAAAATCATAACATCGCCGAAAGAGGAAATAGTACACTTTCATTTACTGAGCAGCCTTCCACGATCACTGAGATCAACTAATATAGCCTTACTCATTCTGTTTTCGAGGCGCAACAACTTAAGCTGAGAGAAGAAAAATGAGGAAAACCTCCGAGAGAAAAGTATACACGGGAGTGGGAAAATTTACATGAATTTCGAAGAAAAGCCAAAACGAGTGGGAACGAATGTTTTAGTCATGAGAAAATCATGTAAACACAGTGACGAGCAAAGATCGAGGTAAACGAAGGGCATTAGAAAAACTGAAGGGGGGTTGAATATTAAAGTCATTACAAGAGATCTCTATTGGAAAGAACTAGGGGGACAAAATACGAGAAATATGGAAAGCGGCACTTTCTCCTTTTCCTCACCAAGGTGGAAATAAACGAACGAGGAGGCAAGAGGGAGAATGGAAGAGAGCTGAAACTGTGAACAACGGAATATATTATGAGAAAAGTAAGGGAGGAGAAAATTCACCTCCCGGAGCGCGAGAAAAACAAACCAGTCGCTGATTTGTTCTATAATGCATGAGTGAGTATGGAGGTGGCAATAGTCGCTCATCAATGCATAATCAGAATGGGGTGAGAGGTGAGAGTGAAATAATGACGGGGGCAGAATGTGGGTGATGGGAGATGTTGGCGAGAAAAAGGGAATAAGATGAAGATTGACAAAAGAGATAGGAGGGTAGGTGCATCGAGGAAGATATAATGGGGTGCGAAATGGAAACACCAGGGGTTGGTTGTGTGTTGGGGAGTGTCAAAACATTGAAAAGGCTAAGCTAGATTGAGCAGCTACAAGCGTTATTTCGACTCCTCCCAGAAAAGTACCTGATATACTTTCTGAAATGTATTAGAATAGTCGTTTCCTTTCATGCATATTGGTTGGTTTCACTACTATATACCTATTGTTTAAGATTTTGCCGAGAGGATGGCCTCTCACCCATCTTTTTCGACTGCGTCTTCAAAATATGACCACGAAATGAAGAAATAGGCTACCCACAATGGTATAGGATAAGGCAGAGGACCCAAATCAATGAACATTGACTGTCTTGATTTCTTAGATGACGTCATCCTTATGACAGATGTTCTTAACGCCGTCAGAACTCAGGCTGAGACTACAAAGGAAATGGCAAAAACCACAGGTCTCTATATTTCACATAAAAAACAGAAATAATGTTGTCTGACCGCAATCAGTGTTCCTATCTAATTTATTCACGCAAAGTTCGGAAATTTCAAACGTTGAAATCACTTACAAGTGTCTCTAAGTGATATTATACTCCAAGTTATCTGAAAATGAAGCACTAAGATATCGAGCTCACGCATAGAATCATATTTTCTCCTCTGTAAATCTACTTATCAGTCCAGATCAATCTCACTGCAGGCCAAATATCTCCAATGCACTACAGTTATATGCCTAGAAGCCTTTAATGCCAGCGAGCTCTTGGTCATCACCCACAATGAGGAGATTGAGAAGATCCGTGTAAAGGAAAGAAAAGTTTTTAGAAAAATTCTTGGCTCCGTCCAAAATTCGAATGGCAAGTATTGACTGAGACTAAATGTCGAACTCGACACACAATTTGAAAAACTCACTTTTATAAGGAAACCTCTCACTAGGCCAAATTTCTAGAATGCCTTAAACCAGAATATCTCATAATAATCTTGATCTTATCACGTACTTGAAATACAGTACTCATTTGGCATTGGGCACTGGGTGTATCATGTAAAAGAGGACCTGGCATTAGCATCTAAATCGATGGATTAAGATTTTTTCACAACATGGGCACGAGGATCTCCCAAATATGGAAGGCAAAAGAACTGCTACCAAATGGGCTTAAGAGCGGAAACCTGCCTTCCCAACCAAAATGAAGGAGTATTGGGACCCATAAAAATGCTGCAAAGTATTAGATGTGGTCCTAAGTGGCCGAAACGACAGTTAAAAAATTTGAAAAGTCATCAAATGGGAAAGGCATATTAACAGGTTAAATTAAGGCGTTCGCTACTCGTTCAAAACGCTATATGGTTCATTCCACGTCAATCCGGCCAGAAAATCGGCAAAAATGACCCTTAGAGTAACCGATTTTGACCAAATTTGGCATATCGTCCTCATTTGATAGCATATTGAAAACCTAAGCTAATGCTAAAAAGGTATGCAAGTAAAATAGTTCAGGGGCTAGGAGGAAAGTAGCATTGGAAACCCAAGGCGCGACGAGGTTTATCTATTTTTCTCCGAGGCTGACCGCTGTAAGGTCTGGTGACGCTCCTCGTGGGAGGCGGCGGTCACATCTTCGAGAAGCAAATAGCGAATGGCAAGGGAAAAGGGGATTTAAGGGTTGGTATACCCTTAAAACAGGCGAGAAGAAGATGTAAGAGAAAGTGTACTGAGATCTGGAGAACCAGAGTACCGTACGGTCGGTGAACTAGCCGGTCTGCGTGTGAGCCGGACGCCGTGGCGAGCGGCCAGCGCAGCGTTATGCCTACACTGAAAATTTGTTTTCTTTCGTAAATTAAATATTACTCCTACCTAAATTTATTTTAGTAAATGAGGGTTGTATCTACAACATATAAAAAAATGAGCAAAATCGAAGGCAAAGGTACACCATCAAAAATCGATTTGATTTAAATCGAATCGATTTAAAATTGTTATGAACTTAATGACATTGTTTATATTTTGAAATATAATCAGTTATTGTACTTTTCTATTTCATGACCTTTAATAAATAAGCTCTTTTGTACATTTGTAGCTTCAATATTCTCGGAGATATGCCGTGAAATGTGTAGTCAAATTTGTAAAATTCAAAATGTGCGACGTTGCAATATCTAGTAAACGGTTGCATGTATTACAAAACGGCTTCGTGGTTTTCAATATGCTATCAAATGAGGACGATATGCCAAATTTGGTTAAAATCGGTTACTCTAAGGGTCATTTTTGCCGATTTTCTGGTCGAATTGACGTGGGATGACCCATAAGTATTGGTTACACGTGTCCTAGAGGAATTTTTTTTAATTTTAATCATGTTGAGGACACAACACTACTCCATTCCCTCTCTACGTCTCCCTTCCTCCTCCGCTATCCACCTTCACGGCCTGCATCACATAACTTCTAAAGGTAAGCCTTCATTAGGTGACAGATTGAGTGAATTGGTGGGAGAGGTCGCAATGCTTCGATCGGGAGGCGAACCGTCAGCCATACATGTACAGTTTGCACTCATACCACGATAATAGCAGAACATCCTCTTAAGAATTCAAGCAACATATTGCCCGCCACCAGAGTAAATCAAATTCATATTTTATTGGTGAATATAAACCATGAATCTAAAATGAAAATTCTGAAATGTTAAGTATGATAAAAAAACATCCTGTAAATTTATGACGTAAAATTATTAAAATTATTTTTGAAGTGAAATGTGTAAAAACATTTTTTCAAAGCCAATCTACCTTATAGTTCCTTCATCATTCTACCTATATTAACAATAATACTGAAAAATCATTGCAGTTTATTCTGTTGCTTAGAAGTAATTCACGGTATTTGCCTCCACTGGCTGGTAATTGTGTCCGATATCATTAGAAACTAACGCAGTTCTCCGAAAAATCAGACCAAATTGCTTTCTTAATAGGCAGAGATGACTTAGCTTCAGCAGGTGTCGAAATGACGCCTCATGAACGTGTTAAGTATATTCCGTCCCAGCGTCAATATTACAGATCTTAACTTGACTCATTTTTTCCGCCGTATGGCTTAAAACCCTTCAAAACAGCAGGTTTTTTTGCGATTCTGTAAAAAATAATGTGGTGAGTAATATATTTTATTTTTTGTAAATACTTGAGAAAACATGCTATCTACACACCGTTAGTTTTTTGAAGAAATCTAGGTGCTAGAAGTTCCTAATTTATTTAATATTCTCCCTCAGGAGCGAGTAGCCATAATATATCCCATGTAAAACAGCTTATAATATTTAGGCAAATTGCCGGAAAAGTAATTCGGCAAGGGGTTGATTTTTTTATATCATTGGAAAGGTGAGAGTTGTTTCTTTAAAATGAGGCTAAATTCATCAAATTCTAGGTGAAGTGAATTTTCGCTCAATCTACCTTAAATTGTTTATAAGCTTGTAAATCATTATTATTCCACACGAACAAGTCGCAAATAATGCTCCATCCGACATATTAAAAATGCTGATTGACGCATTTACGAATGCATTATCCCTTTTTACGGGAAAACTAAGTATTTCTACTTCCTCTTTTCACGCCAATTTTTCAATACGTTAATGTATTCACTTTTCTGTTTTTTTTCCACTCCTTATCAAAGACGTGCGCCCAGTGAAATCCACCCCGCCAACTGATTTCGTAAAAAACAAGAAGAAAAACAATGTTTTTCTTTGGCTTGCAGATTTTCGATATGCTTATCTATAGCGTTAACGTACTTTGAATGCTGCATCAAAAAATTAGAGAGAAGGAATCCCCAGAAGTTCTAAAGTTTTTCACTTACTAACTATTAGGCAAATCGAACTGATGGTGCAACTCTAGCCAACGCTGCAAAACCATACATCGATCAACATTGTGAGAACCTCACGCTGCGGGACACACGGGACTGCGGGCGAAATCTTGAGCGTCTGCCGAGTTCGGATATCGGGTGCAAAAAAAATCCTCCTCTCCAGGGTCTGCTTTAGCACAACTAAACCGAGTTCATGTTGAACGACGGGTTTTGCCGTTGAAACACCCACGCCAATAATGGTACTCAATGCTTGGCAAGATACCATAACGTTTACCCTGGGGTCAATACCATCCATCTATGGAAGACATGCCTCAAACGGAAATAAGTGAAATCAAGGTCCTTGGGGTGGAATTTGAATATCTCTGTGGCCTCGATCCACCACCCAATGGCGCAAAAAATGGCTAAGTAAAATCATGAACTCTCCAGTCCTGGCGAAATATAAAAATGTTTTACCGGCGATTGCCGAGTATATTTTCAATTCAGCCGCCATCTACAGTTAATTAACATAACACGAGAGAACATGAAAAGTGATATTTGCAAATATAATTAGCGAATTGGAAACTCATCATAGTTTTTCTGAGGATAAAATTCAAAACTATTGGTTAGTTTAAATCCTTCTATGAACGTAGAATGTATGAACACTCCAATGAACGTTCTACGTTCATAGGAGTCACTAAAGGCAAAATGGAAAGGAAAGATAATGAGTATGAGAACCTATCACGCATACAGACATCTAAGTAAATCACAATGTAACACTAACTCTCCAATCTGACCGACCTTTTTACGGTGATAGAACCGTTGTCACGGATAATAGTTTACTTATGGCTTTTTTGAAACATAGTGGATGTAATTCCGACATTCTTTACTAACTAAATGTCACTGAAAATTAAAAACGGATTTGATTCAAATTTAAAGCTAAAATTGAGGTTATGCCGGCGGATTGGGCTCTAGATAAATTTTTACACTAATTGAACCCAACTCTTTACTTGCTTCCAGGGAATTTAAAACTATTACGATTAACCCCTATAGAGTTGATGGTGCAATAAGCTCTCATTTACTTCGCTAAAAGACTAAGATCAACAATTGGATTCTTTTGCCAATGCGTAACCAAAGGGTCAATTGATCAGTAAATGCATAAGCTTTTTTCTTGATTCAGGTGGGTAGATAAACATTCCATTGCGCAAGGAGCCTAATTCGCGCCGTCGCGTTGTCAGAATCACTCTAAATATGAAAGTAAGTGCTCCATTTTTGTGCTGCCCACCTCGCTTCCAGCTCACAATCGATCATGGGATTAATACTTCACAACGTTTCATAGGCCGAGGCCATATCTAAAGGCAGACTTGAAATTTGCCAATAAGTACAAATACCCCTGCCTACTATAAAGAGCCTTTACTTTAGCTTTACTTTAGCGCTTTTATAAAGCATCTAAAAATTGTCTTCCCGACTTCCAAGAATCAGGCGTAAAGTTAGACACGGAGGGAAGTTGGAAAGCTTTACTTTCGATCGTACATTAAGGGTTCAGAAAATATATTCCAAGTAGAGTAAAAAATAAGGGCAGTGAACCAACATGCAGAAGTGAGAAAATAGTTAAGACGTCAGAGACTATGCCACGCCAAGATGAAAAAACTCCGTAGAGATTTGTCCACTGGTGATCAAAATTTAATAATTGAAAAATGCAAATTGTTTAAAGCCACTACAAAGGAAGCATTTCGGAATGCATTCATGAATTTTAAAAGAATAACATTAGTAGAACAGTTGCAGGATAACCAAAAACCATTTTGGTCATACGTAAGGGAAGTTTAAGGCAATAGATCAACAGTTTTTCCACTACAAAACGAACAAAGCATTATTATTAACAAGCAGTTAGGAAAAAGTCAACTTATTGAATTCCTACTTTCAATGTGTGCTCAACAAGTCATCACAGATTACATCCATAAAGGTAAATGATCACTTCCAGCAAAAGATGCCGCCTATCGATATTTGCACTCACGGAATAGAAAACTTGTTACAACACTTAAGTCCAAATAAATCCCAAGGTCCTGAAGAAATTCCTGCCCGAGTGTATGGAGAATTAGCTTGTGAAATAGCACCCTTCTTGCAGAATATATTTAGTAAATCCATCAACGAACACAAAGTACCCATGGACTGGAAAATTGCAACTGCCACTCCCATATTCAAAAGCGGTGATCAGTAACAGCCATCGAACTACAGACGATATCTCTCACATCTATCTCTTGCAAAATCCTTGAACGTATAATTGTAAGTTCAGTTAAGAGAAACCTTGATATGCAGAACTTGTTAGCAAAAACGCAACACGGATTCAGAAAGGGGGTTGATCTTGCGAAACTCAATTAGCGCTTTTTGCCCACGATATTTTAATCTCGGGTGAACATAACGTTCCAGTTGATGCATTTTTTCTTGACATTAAAAAGGCATTTGATAAAGTTTCCCACAGTAAGCTACTCATGAAATTAAAATCCTACGGTTTAGAAGACGACGTAATTTCCTGGATTAGAGAATTCTTAAGCAATCGCGTGGAAAGTGTTGTATTAGATGGCGCTATCTCTAATGAAGTAAAAGTCACATCGAGTGTCACATAGGGAAGTTTCATAGTCCCGTTTCTGTTCAATTTGTACATAAACGACATCGGTGAAACAGTTGACAGTATGTAACGTTTTTATGCTGGCGCTCGGGAACGCCCACTGCTTCTTTTCATTTTTTTTGTGTTGCTTCCGTAGACAGCCGCGGAGGCCGCTATCGATGGAGGAGAGGGGAGGTAGCTACCCCCCTCCAGCCCCTCGGGTGGGAAGTTAGGAGAGAGACGGGAGGAGTGCATTTCGTCGGGGACCGCGTATTTGGTCGGTATTCTCGAGATTCTCCTGGCGTCCGGTTAGGCCGGTTAGGACTTCGTCGTTTAGGTTTTAGGCATTTAGGATCGGCAGTAGCCTGAGTATTTTCCGTACCTTTCCTTTCCTTCAATTTCCTTTCATCACACTGTCCTACTTCCTAGCCTCTCCTGATTCTCGATGATGAGCAGGTGCTCGAGCCAACGAGTAGCTGCCCGACGCCACCTACTCTGAGAGAATCACATAACTAAAGTTAAATTATTCCTACCCTCAACCTTGTCCCCCTTCCGAGTGTGGGCGGAAGCATCTAATTTACCCACACTGGCGCCCAGCATATCGCCGACATCCTTTGAGCACTCCCGGGAAGGACGTTACAAGTAAGCTTAGATTTAATTGCAGACTACGTAGTGGTGTGTAGAGAAATCTGTAGCCTTAAATATAAGCAAGCGATAAATAAGGACCACAAGGCAATACAGTAGTGGTGCGATGCGTGGCAGCTAAAATTAAACCTAAAAAATGCGTTGTTATGAATTTTTAGAAACGGAAAATCACTTCCTGTAACAGCTATTGCATAAATAACAGTAAATTATAGACTGCAGAATCGGTTAAATACCTCGGAGTTAAACTGACTAATGATCTCTTGTGGAGTAAACATATTCGAGAAATTACCGGTCAAGCTAATCGTAAATTGGGAATTGTTTAAGGAGTACTTTAAGGAGTACTAGGGACAAGTGCGACGATAAATTTAGGGAAATCAGCTACTTCTCCCTCGTTAGACCCCACTTGGAATATGCTTCCAGAATTTTGGGATCTCTATTAGATAGGCTTGGAAGCTGATTTAGAACGCGTGCAGCGAAGATCGGCAAGCTACGTTAAAGGCCGTTAGGATAATCTCGTTAGTTTACTGAACTATGGCAGCAACTGGGATGGGAAACGCTTTCAGACCGTCGATTAAAATTTAGACTCAACCCATTCTGTAAGTTCGAAACCGGTCTATTCTCTGACGACGTTGATAATATTTTACGAAATCCGATATACTACGGTAGATCAGATCATGAGAATAAAATTAGGGAACTAGACTGCAGAACGGACAGATTTAAAATGTCATTTTTTCCCACGAACGATAAGGGACCATAACAGCTACCAATGAGACTTTTATCTAGGTTACTCGATAGGTAGTGTAGTTCTTAGTAGTATTAGTACTCCCTAATACTTGAATCCTTATCTGTTACCTAGTACAAGCAGCACGCCGTGCATCTTTTCTACATAAGCCTTGAGTCTCTGTCCATTTGTGTAGTAGCAAAATACATAGTATATATTAACGGTCCGTCTCCCTTGAGATAATATCTGTAGTGTAGTGCATGTTTGTGAGGCTTCGCCTCGTGACAAGCATTAGCGATTTTTGCTAATGCATAATTAGTCATAGCACAGAGTAATACAGAGTGCCAACGCTTATAGGGATTTGCGAATAACTTTTTGGGTGGCCATGTGTTTCGCTTTTTCTCCGCTAGATGGTGATGCTGTTATCAACCTGAAAGACTCCCGCTTCCTGTCAAGGTCAAGTCTCCCGCGTAACCTGATACGTCAGGAAAATGCTCACGCGACTCTTCGGGGACGGTCGAGGCGGCTGAGTTCTGCCGGGAGTGGATGTCTTGAATCCACGGTAACGATGCTTGTTTCCCAGAGCCTTGAATCCTACTCTGTGAGCGGGCCTAGGCCAGTCGCCCGGCACCAGGGGAATGGCAGCTTTCCGAATGTTTTATTATCCATCCATCTTTGTGTAGGGGAATGTTGAACCTCCACTTTTTATATTCCGTCGATTTGATTTTTCTAATTCTAAGGAACTGAGTTCAAATTGTTCACTTCCCGTTTTAATTCAGAATTGAGTCTGCAGTTATGCCGCAGAAAATGTCCGTCTGCATATATGGTTTGTATCATTCCACTACACCCTTTACCCCAAATTTGAAAGGATCGAAAATGGAAAATCATGATGAGTAAGGTGGTAAAAATATAGAATCTCTGACTGAACGTGAATTCAAGCCTTATTTCATTGCGTTTCTTGTAACTCACAACAATGCGATAGAAGTAGTTTGGTGATTATTTATCGTTAAACTGTATGAGTTGGGCAGCGGTATGAAATATTTGTATTGTAAGAGACGCAATCAACTATAAAAAATTTTAACGCTAAGTATTTCGTAATTGGTAAATATTAATTCGATCTGTTTTCCGCGCTTGCATGGAGGATACACAGGTTAAATTTCCACCAATGCTGGTTTTCTATCTTACAAACGATGTCCCAAATAGTTCAAAAGACCATTTTCTTCCTCCAATCTCGATCTACCGACCCGATAATGTTGCGCCTTTCCAGTGAGAATGAAAACGATAACTTTTTAAATGGATCACATCCTTGGTCACTATCACTAGCACTCTTTACTAACCCGGAATACTACTTCAAACTTCATATGGCAAATTTTAAGTGCAATTTTTCTCTTTAAATCTGCCGTTTTTATGGTGCCTTCCAAAATGAACTTTGAACCATTTTCGTGAATTCTTTTAAAGTACAATGAGGAACTATCAGTCGTGCCGACCATGCCTTTGTATTGTAAGAAAATATACATGGAAACAAGTTACTGGCTTACAAATAACCGAGGCACTTAAAGAGCCGAGTCACTGCAAAATCAAGCATCCGGTCATTGCAAAAGGGAAGGTTGTTGCTCAGTCGGATCAAATCGATGACCGTTTCAGTAACTTGAGGTTGTGAGTTACAAGGGGAGGAGGGGAATTGTGACAGGAATTCGGGATTACGGGTGGGAAGGTTCCAGGTCGGGTAAGTACTCTCCTATTGGTCTCGACCCCGACGTATAGAGCCTGAAATCGAAAAACGCTGACCAAAACTCATAAATTCGTTATTATTGTAGTCAAAACCACGAAATTTTCACCTTTCATGATCTTAGCTCCTGGATCTAAATTTTATGACATTGAGCTTGTAACTAATAAGAGACCTATTTTAAAACAAAATGGTGAGAACCGTAAAATCCATCTTTTCTAACATTAAAATTCTTGTATTCCCGCTGTATCAACAGTGAGGAAGTGGATCGGAACATCACGATATTTGACGGGATTTAACGACTCGTTTTTCCATCAGCTGAAGCTCAAAGTCTCCGTAATGACGGATGTTAGCAAAGAATGCGTAATTTTATTTGACGAGATGTCCCTGATGGAAAATTTAGAATATTCAAATTCCCTGGACATGATTGACGGTTTTGAATATTTAGGGAATCTGGGTAGGAAGAAACAAGTGGGAAAGTATGCATCCGTGTTCCTCATCAGAGGTATTCATCAAAACTGGAAGTTGCCTGTAGGGCACTTTATTTCTGAGCATGGGCTCATTAGCTCCAATATACGGAAACTCTTATTGTCCTTGATTGAAAAGTTGTTAATGGTAGGCCTGCATCCCAGAAGATTCATTTGCGACCAAGCCAGCACCAATAGAAAAGCAATTAAAGAGATGGGGGTTTCAGTCGAAAACCCTTATTTTCAGATTAATGAAAATAAAATTTATTGCATTTTTGATGTTCTTCATCTTTGAGAGTCTTTGTCTTTGAAGTCTTTGAGAAATAACTTCCTGAATAGTGATTTTGTTCTGGAAGGAAAGACCGTTTCCTTTGAAAATATACGCCAGGTTTACCAGAGTGATACATCCAGCTCGACAACTAGAGCTCTGTGGAAACTGACTATTGCACACATTTGGCCCAACTCTTTCCAGAAAATGTCTGTGAAGCTGGCTACTCAAATATTCAGCTATTCCATTTCAGCTGCTATTCGCACAAGCCACTCCACTGGAGAGTTAAAACGTCAATGTTAAAATGCTCAAGTTATAGAGCTGCTTCGGGAAGGGCTGAGAATTATGAGCGTCATTAAGAAGAAGAACAATCGGGTGGTTCCTTCCAAGCTCAATGAGTAAAATTTAAAAGAAATACCTGATAACGATTCCAAAGACAAACAAATGGGTATGTACCTACTAAAAATGGGAAATGAGACAAATTTTTAGACGCCACTAATGGTTTTAGCCTACCACCGACAGCTGCTGTTGAACGTTTTTTGTATGAAAATGAGAATAAATCGGAAGTCGCTGGGCTGCGGCCCGGGTGGTCCCGGGTTCGATTCCCAATGAAGCCTCTCTGCCCACTCCCACCTAAAATCCTCGCGGTGATATTTTCTGTCATAACTTCGTGGGAAATTGCAAGTGGCCAGGGAAAGGAACTGGCCCCCCTACCCTGAATGTGAGAATTTCTCACGCCAATGGCTTAGTACGGAGTGAGCTCTACCCTCACCTATCAAAACAAAGCTTTGGGTTGAAATACGGTGAGCGAATCGGAAGTCGGCAAAAAATGCTTTTATATATAACGCTGAATAAAGTAAAAGAAAAATACATTTTTTCATTGGTAAAACCGCACCTCGAGTACTCCGCTAGTATTTGGGATCCAGAAAATAAAGACTTCATTCGTAAATTTAACAAGATACATAAGTAAGCAAGCGACCTTCGTCAGTAATCCCTACGAAAGATCAAAAAGTATCAAGCGGCTTTAGAAGAACTTGGGTGGAAATCTCTGATGATTCGAAGATTACACGCCAGATTAAGATCATTAGATACATTCGAATCGACCGAGTTCCTGACTGCCACGGCAGTCATAATGTTACCCCAACACTACCTCTGAGGTTCAGACAAAGGCGACAAAATTAGAGAGATAAACTGTCGAACACAGATATTTAAAAATTATTTTTCCACAAACCATTCACGACTATTTTAGAAAACCCATTTACAAATAAACGCCATCCAATCACCCCATTTCCCATACAGATGCCTAAAGTTTTTTTTCCCCTTTCGCTAAAACCTTTGGTTTTCTACACCCCCCGCCAAAGGCTCTTGCGTCGGATTACTGGGGTATATACAGACATTGATTCATTCCGCTTGATTTATACCATAATAAAATAATATTAGCCTCCATACCCAAATAAACATGTTTCAAGTTCTTCAGAGTAGGGCAGGAAAACGTTTAAATAAATTCTAATGGAATAAATTATACAATTATCTATTAGCAATTATAATACAATAGTCTATAATTCTAATGTTTCAAAGGACAAACATGCGCATGTACAATCTCAGAAAGTTGTAAATTGAAAATTGTGGAAAATTGTTTTTCAAAGTCGTTTCCAATGTCGAAGAGTAAATTAATTCCGAAAGTTTGGGATCAAACATTCGGAAACTCCGTTTACAGCTGTGGGAATTTTATATTATCATCCCTTGATTTATTCTGCGCCTTTACAATCAAAAGTCATTTCAGCAACGTCGGCAAAATGGTTGGGCAGCGAATTCATATCCTCAAAATACTGAAAACCTTCTGTAGTTCCGTTTCACTAGTGGAAACGATTTAATATCAATGGCATTTCCAGTCATTATTTTCTTCAAATAGTAATGGCAAACCATTAAACAGCTCCCAAGATAAAGAAGCCAGCAGATGATCTGGAGCCATAAGCTCTGAAGCTATAGTGGATAAGCCTTCGACGGAACGCTTAAGCCTGAAAATTTTCTTACACATACGACTCAGCCGCAAACAACGTTTTTTCGGAGCTTTGCCGGATCTGTCTGAGCTCTCGGAGCTTCTCAGCTTCTATCCTCCAGCCCGACGCGTCAGCAGTTCTTCCCCCGTTATCAATTCAAGTCCCATCGGTTTCGTTGCGGGATGAACGAGGAGCGATACACGCATGGGACGCAGCGCAAAAGGGATTCAAATTGGTCGCGCGGCTATGGAACTGACGACCGTAGTGACACCTGGGTGACAGCTCCAAAACTACGTCAAAACGTAATACGCTTCTCAACATGGGCGTTAGCCCTCTCATACCTTACTCTATGGTCATAGTTACACTAACTTTATGTTATAGTGTTATGCATGTTGGTGAATACTCACCCCCTGCCACACACCCCTGAGGTGGCTTGCTGGGTATTTTGTAGATGTATATATAGTGCATTGTTGTGAGGCTTCGCCTCGTGACAAGCATTAGCGATTTAGTCTAATGTATAATTAGTCGTAGTTACACTAATTTTGGGTTACCCTTGCCACACGCCCCTGAGGTGGTTTGCAGGGTATTTTTTAGATGTAGATGTTTACTACTCTATAAATACTAGCTCATGTGTGAATAATCTGTAAGCCATAAAGGGTGAATAAAATATGTCATAATTTATGCTCGGACTACGTTTCAGTAATGCAATACTGTAGACAATGATGTTATAAACCTCAAATTTTGTTATTTTTCGTGATTAGACTTTTTAAACTACCCTTTAAATTTTAAACGATCTCTAAACCACTTAGACGCCAATAATACCTAGAATTTAGCCTAGTTGTAGATACAGATGTTCTATCCATTGAACTTACCGAGTGTTCATCATCAGTTCCTAGGATTTCCATAAATGACAAGCAGAAGTCTTTTGACTGAAATCAAAGTAAATGGCAAATATATGATATTTCATAGTCATCAAAGCTTAATGACAATACAAAGGCATGAGTACTGCGGCTAGCTTCAACATAGTTTTGAGATCAGTAATCTAAGCATTCTTTTGGAAATATTAAATATATTTTCGTAGTACTAAATTTCCTTAAAAAAATCTGGTGAATTTTAAGCAGCAATAGACGTTACAAAGACGTCCTCCATTAAAATATATGCTTGAGCATAAATACACTGCTTGGAAGCTTTATTCATCGCTTAAAAGGGTAATTGCGATAACTGAGGGGAGTGATGAACTTTACAATTTTCCAATTTCAATAGTCCATGCCTGAATAAAGTAAAGAAATTATGAATAATTGATAAAATGAATTGACTTATTTATGCGGTGCTTTTTCCTTACAGTGCAATGCTTTGTGATGCATTAAGTCAAACCTAACCCTACCTCAAAACGGCTGAACTGCCATCGTCGCACCAAAATTCGGCAAAAGTATGATCACGTCCTCGTAAAAAAAGCTTTAATCACCCTTCGTATATTTTCATCTCCACCTTGTTCATAGTTTTTTATAATGGTTTCACACATCCGTAACAAAGTCAAATAGAAATTTAATCCCTGATGGAGCTGTAGTGACGCAGGATCTCCTCCAGCGGAGTAAGAGAGAATGCAGGGTTGTGACATTGTTCTCGGTGTACGGAGAGGAGACAGGAAAGAGTTAGTGGATATAAAACACGAACGATGAATAACGGGAGCAAATCAAGTTGCGCTTCGAGAAGCAATCTATGAAACATTAAACAATAAAAAAACACTTTTGACTACATTTTTCTCTGTCGGTTTGAGGGACATGGCTGAATCTTGAGGCAAAACGCGTCACTAAGGAATGATGATTAATAAGTAGTAACCGAAGAACTTCATGAGAAATGGAGGTAAGTTGCAAAAAAACCCTTCACCGGCATTAGCTTTCTGAAGGCTTCAAGGGGTCCACAGTTAGGCTTACTCTCCAAGAGATTGTACTACCCTTGAAGAGCTTTCATCATAGAACCCAAATAGGTATTGGGATTTCCCTAAAAAATCTTAATCAATCTCAGAATGTCAACTTGGGCCCTGGATATTAAAAGACCCGTACTTTACCCAACCCAACATTACCCGATAATTTTTGCCCTTCAACCCCTTCACCTGCAATGTGGAGCTAAGTGACGTAAACGGCTCGGTTGTCTATTTATGGCATTGTTGAAACAAATATTTATATTTCCCATACAAGGTTGCAGGTCTTGCAAGAATATCCATACTACTATTATTTATCAATGAAACTACGAAGCCAGTATAAATAATTCTTGAAAAGATGCTGCTGAACAACTTCCTTAAATTATATAAAATTTTAGAGACAAAGTAACGCTACACAGTATTTTTTCGATAAAAGGCTGTCCATAGTGGACAAGTATGATGATGCGCGGAAACACTTAACAGTTTCATAGCTGGTATCAGGCCATCATATGCAATAGGTAGAATGTCTGCAACACGTTTGGAGTAGGTATAAGACTATATATATAGCTGTGGAAGCTACATGAACCCAGAAAACCATCATGAAAATAATTAAGTAAAAGAGAAACGCAATCTCTAAATTACGGAAAAAAAGACAAACATTCTTTTAGGCTAGCGGACGTTGAATGGATAGCGCGGAGGAGTGGATGGACCACCACCTTTTAAACATTCTCCCTCCACAATCATTAGACAGTACCTAGATACACAGTATTTAGAGCTGGTTGGATTCGTTATCCTAAGTACGGGGACGGGCTGAGATGGATAAGGGATGCTCTGTAGACGGGGCAGGATGGATGGAGTGGGCAAGGAGAAATAAAAATAGAACAGGTGCAAGTGATGGAGGAACCGAGTAGTTGGTGTTGGTGCGTGAAGGAGGCGGGTTGAAAGCGCGAGAATAAATGGACAAAGGATTGAAGGAGAGGGAGAATTGGTTGGATAATAGAAAAAGGGAGACTGAGGTCTAGTGTGTGTCATCAGGAAACGGGGAATATTTTCGTTAAAAACCCTAGTGTCTGGAGATCGGGGTTCAAGGCGGAGTTTCTGGCACTAGCCGAGGGTGGAAGGGGGTGTGGAGAAACAGGAGTAAGTCGCTTGATAAGGAGAGATTGAAATCCGCCGGCACAGTGTTTTTTTGAAAAAGGGATACCAGAGGTTGTCTAACGCGGGGGGCTTATTGATGAAATTGGCTGGGTTGTTTGCACAGAAGATCTACTCCACCTTGTGAGTGTAACCCCCCCCCCCCCCTACGTTCCTTCCTCCCTCCCTCGCAGATACCCCTCACCCCCTAGACATTCCTCCCTGTGTCATCATAGCTTGTTTACGCTCCTAAAAAAGAAGGGGCAACAGGGGAACAGCGGAGTACTGGGGATAGGCCTGCCAACCGCCCTTGCTTTCCCGAACTTGTCCTCATTTTTTACGCTTCATCCCGACTTTCCCGGAGGGATTCAAAAACATGTTTGACGTATCTCAAACCTGTATTGCAATTGTGTTTTGGTGTAGCGGCATGTATATCTTTTCAGACAGAATTGCTTAAACGCACAATATTAATAAAAATATCATCAAATGAGTCATTTATTCCTAAGATTGGTTGTACGCAGCATTTCTTTCAACACTTTCGCCAGCATACTCTCTTTCGTCTAAGTAGCTGTTATGTTTTACTCGTTTCAGCTGGCCCGTGCATCTGTAATTTGTGTGACTTTGTCCTATATTAGTTTTTTTAATAATTTTTTGGTGACATAATACAAATTTAAACAATGAATAAGTTTAACATCATTACTTCTGCTTAAAAAATAACATCCTACGATTCATTAGGAGCAGCGTACGCTAAAACATAACTCGGACGGAAATGAGTAAATAGGGTATCATGGTAGTGTTGGGAAAGGGCGTCTTCACGGGTGTTTCGGGAACCAAGAGAGTGAAGCAGAGAAGGTGGTGAATACCATCTTTAATTTATCACGCTCCCGTGGATTTTCTGAAGCCCCTCTAATCTAAGGAAAAATACGCAGTCTTGATAAACACCGGGGCAGCATAAACACTTTGAAAAAGGTGGAAAAGAAGCCCGTGCAAGCGACCGACGGCGCACGCTACCAACTCCTAGCCTGTGAGGTGTGCGTCTCGTATGTCTTCGAACTCGACAAATTTTAATTCTTACATAAATAAGCATTATGCGTGACGGTTTCATTCGAAGCAACACCGAAGAGCCCTCTCTCCGAATTAATCTGCCAACGACATTCTATCGAGGGTTTTAAGGGGCAAAGCGAGTGGACCGGCAGATACACTGGCTGAGATGCGTCAGGAAATGGTAAATAATGATAAAAAAAGCTATTTCATGCTCCTCTTCATGTGCACCCGTGAAGGCGGGGCTCCAAAATTTTCTATTAAACTTAAAAGTTGGAAAGGTCGGTAAATGTTCTAATTAAATATCTGACTGATTCTCTTATGATGTAAGTAAACTTTCTGATAGGATTCTACTACGTAGAAAATAGGTACCAATGGGGTATATTAATTACTATCTATGATATACTATTACGAGAAAATAACGCCTCCTGACCTGTAACTAGACCCACTATAGTCGTCGACCGCATTTGAACGTCCCAAACGACCTCCGGAATTTTTAATTTATTAGGATAATGGTTACCAGCTATGCAAAATATTGTGCTCGTCTCTATAACAGAAATATGGCGTCAATATTTACAGCTCTAAATGATGTGTACGATTTTCCACATGGACGCAAACGATTTAACAAAGATAGTGAAATTCACCGCGATATAATCGTTTGACTTGACCGGATATCCAAATTGACGGTCAGCCGTGTTCGACTGTTATACCGCCAAGCTATCTTCATTCAAAGCGAATTTCAGTGGGGGTTTATACGAACAAGTTGTTCTCGTCCCAATCAGTTCGCAATGATTGGGAACTTGTCAAAAGTTAGCCTAAAGCGACAATATTGGGTTTATTATCCACGACTGTAGCTTATGATGCACGACCACGTCTCTGGAGATAAAATTGAGATGGGAAGAGAACAAATTGTTAGTGTAAACCTCCGCCGAAATTGGCCTTGAATAAATTTGACTTGTGGTATAACAGACTAACACACCTGACCGTCAATTGGGAGATTCAAGTTCGAATCTCGGTTCAGTGAAATGATTTTTAATGGAATATTTTATCCTATTCGATGAATAAGTCGTTGCACCCGTGCGAGTTACTGCGTACCGCATCATTGGCGCAATGGTAATGTTTGGGAATCTCAGCAAATGTCAACCGCATAGTAATTTTATGAAAAGTTAAGCTTTTAAAATTGATATTGAGTTATTTTGTTTAAAATTTGCTATTCATGTCAGTCAGTCTTAGAAATTAACAACTGACACTACTTTTGACAAGGCGTGCCATTATCGAAGTGAAGATGGAACTAAGAACCGACCTTAAAAATGAATAAGTCGGTTATTGATTTAAAGACTTAAAAGTACAAAAAACAATTAATAGATGTTTAACATCACACTGGGCGGAAGGCATGTATAAAAAATAATTTGTGCTCTAAAATTACGGCTAAACCTACGTCATGTAATAGATTAAGGCTAAATTATATTAAATGGAGAAAAGCCAGAAGAGTATACCTATACATATGCAAGCAAAAACCAAACTTTTCTTTTTTATTAAAAATATACTTACTATCTTATGCATAATGTATTTATTCAGAAGATCAAAGATTTTGCTTTTACATCAATTTTAGAGCAATCAATCTATGCCTATTGCAAATTCCATTAGGTTATGCCCTTTATTTCAGAAAAATATGCTCGAACTCATTTATGTACGGTAATGCTGATTAGGAAGTAAACTGAAATGAATATGATTTGAAAACGGCCAAATAGATTACGCAATGACTAACAGGGATACCGCGTCGAGATTTAAATAATTTTAAAAAGCAGACATTAATAAAATCTAAGTCAAACGATTAAACTTTAGCAAATATTACTCAATATGAATGGAAAGTATTGCTATCATTATATTCTCGATAATGAGGTTTAATTGAGCATGAAAATAATGAACACGAATAATGGGAGTCATCGATAGGCGATTTGCAAGCAAATAATATACAAAACATTCAAATATCTGGGTTACCATTCTCAACAAATGCACCTAATTTCGAATAACGAGGGATAACTTTGACTGTAATTTCGAAAAAGTCTCGTAATATCATCCAGCCAGAACGTCGGTAATTCAAAATCTGTAAAATGGCCAGCTGAAATTATTGGCGTCATTTTAATTTTTATGATTACGATAGGATTTAAAACCGTTTAACTCTTCCCTGAACGAGCATTAATACGACTAATAGCGAGATTCAATGAACGGTTGTCATTTAAATAGAAATATACGTAAGAGAATAAGCTTATTTTCCATACAGCGAAATTATGGAGATAATTGCTAGACGGGAGGATGCAAGGACATTTATATGGTAGCTTCATAAACTTGTGGAGCGGAATTAAATCGTATTTAGGCTCGTTGTACAGAACTATATTTCCTCTTTTTAAACGGGTTGCAGTTAGAAAGATTTTCTTAGTCTGGAATTTAGTTATATCAATCAAATAAAGTTTTTAATTTAAGGTTTCGAAATAATAGTGAACACACAAAAACAAAATATGTAACTTCTCACTAAAGTATATTCCACGCAAAATTACTGTTTAAAAGCATAAATACAAACAAATGCCACGTTAATGAAATGTTTAGCTTTCATAGTTAAGGAAAAACTCAATAGTATTAAACAAACTATAATGGACGGCGTCTTGAAAGAACCATAATAACTGGATACTAAAAAATGTGTGGCCGAGCACATGAGTTAATGGATTCGACCATTGTCATATCCAGGTGCTAGAGCCGTACGAGATATGGCGAGGCTGACTTACATTTTCTCCATTTTGGCACTTTTGCATTCACCTAATTATCGGGAACTCTGCTAAAAGAGCCAGGAATAGAATTGCCTTTTTTAGTATTCACGAGATTAATATGCACGAGATTGCTACTTAGATATTTTCGGATAATGAAGCACTTTGAGCAAAGACATTTCTTTCGTCCAATTTGGATGGAATGTCTATCAAAAGGCTGTTCTCACTTAACACACAGAAGGTCTCTTAGTAAATAACCTAACTGGCCGTACCTCCACCCTCCACCTTATATTTCCTCATTTATTTAACAAGTGACATCCCAAAATAAATTATTAATGAGTTTCGTAAAAACTGAATGCGCGCATCTACGAGCAAGGCCGATTATATTTTAGGCGAGCAAAAGATCTTTAAGGCGAAGTTTCAGACTTGTGGCTGGTTCACTTTAGTTAATCTTTTGAGAAAGGAAACTTGGCTTGGCCGGCTTGCGTTAGTAACACTACGTTAAAAATTTGAAGAACTTGGGAGCAAGTTTACACTGACCAAGAAACTCCATGGATGCTGCCTGTACCTACCATAAAGTAATTCAGAAAAAAATGAATTCCTGCACATCGTAAGGGCATTGTTTAAATACGACATTATTAAACGGTCGATAAAGAGAAAATTTTAATAAGCCGAAGGAATACCCCCAAATGAGAATAGGTATTTATCAATCATATCATAATAACTATCTCACTTCGGTACGTTTTTTCTATACTATTGGCCATTAAAAAGACGCATGGGAAATCTGTCATGCTAAAATAACGAGAAGATTTTTGCTAAGATGAAAAGCAGAACAAAGCAAAAGGTAGAATCAACTTTCATATCGTACGCAATATCAAGATTGATTACAGGATAAGCTCGTTTCAAACATAACATTGAATATCATTTATACATATATTTTAAACGTCATTCGAATTATTATACCAAATTTGATCCGGGAGAAAACAATAATTGTGAGATGAACTACGTTTACAAAGCATTTTGGTTAAATGACAAAATGTATATGAACCATTATCAGCCGCAATCATTGATACATGCACGTCAGAAACCAAATAGATAGGTATTGTTTTAATGAAAACCAATATCAAGAACATTTACTACTCGCAGTGAAATTATTTTACGAGAGTGACTATGAAATTAGTCGGTGAGTCATTATGTACTCTTGTAGTATTTTTTTCAAATACAGTCAATTCTTTTTATTACACATATGGTAAATATTTCACAGTTGAATTTAATCTACTAAAATGACGACAATCTTAAGAATAAACGCAGCTTTCAATGCATTCTCGAATTAATTCTGATGAGATGAAATAGTTCGAAAGAGGATATGTTGCACAAGCGTTCACACGCAGGCAGCAGACATTTTATTATTTCGGTAGTGATTTTTATTAGTGATTTGGGTGTGAAGGAGGAGTAATATAATTACGTCCTCATCAATTTAATTCACCATCTTCTTAACTCTACTGACTGCAAAAGACTCCACGGAAGGAAGGCGCCTTTCGGTCCGGCAGTTAATTAAAACCACGCCACTCGGTCTAGTCACACAAGGTCTTCTCTCAATCACCAAGCCACCCCTTTCACTTCCACCGACCTCCCCTCTCTCGCCTCAAATTAAATGCGCAAGGCAGCATTGCGCTCGATTGAATCTTGGATACAACCACATTTTCCATGACGATTGACCCGTCGCGTCGCAGGCATTGCCCAGTTACCCACTTATGTATAGCCGGAGATCGAAGAGTACCCACTCAATCCGAGCCGACAATCCCTGTTGAATCGCTATCCTTCACCTACCGTTCAAGCTACAGTCGAGTACCGAATCTCCTCTACCCTTAGCATCCCTATTCCCAGGCACGCAACTTCCCTGATGGAAATTTCCCTGATAAGAATTCCCTAGAACATAGGGAAAAGCAAGGGAAAAATTGAAAATTCCTTAGAAAAATAATTTTTTTAAACCCGATATTTTTATGTTTACATAAAAATAAAAATATCGGGTACCGTGGAGGCAGTATTTGGAAAGGCCAAGAGCATTTATGAAATTTTGAATGAAATAGACATCGAGGGCGTCTTGAGGACAACCAGTAGTTGGTGAGTCCCAACGAATTGATAAGCACATCTCAAAATCTTCCTCTTTGAGATGTAAAATCCGATACGTCGACAGATACAAGGTCGAAGGATTTGGTCCTTCGACAATCGTATCGATTGTCGAAGGACCAAAGCGGCAAGTGCTAGTGTACTCAGATAGCTGCATTTCTGACGCTTATCCATCACCTGGCTCTTTGGGGATGATCCTGTTGTTGTTTGGACGCTCATCGATCCGGGATCACACACCGAAATTCCGCTCTACTCTGATATTCATACAACGGGGATGTTTGTCTTCTTTACTCTTTATATGTTTATGTATCGTGATTGGTGTTTTTGACATTTTCTGAATCAAGAGTGGCTAGATATCAGTGATCATTCGGGGTTTACACCGGGTATTTAGGTCCAGAGCGGCCAACGTTTCGACGCCCGAGTTGAGCATCATCCTCAAGGCAGATGTGAGTCATCTCACCTCTGTCCTGAGGATTATACTCGACTCGAGCATCGAAACGTTGGCCGCCATGGACCTAACTACCCGATGCAAACCCCAAAAGAACACCGACATACACCTATGCCGGGAAAGCCTGAAATCCTTTAAGAGAGGCTAGAAATAAGAATATAGTAGAAGTTTGGGAATGAAATACAAGTTAACCAATTTCTGTGAATCACTGCGTAAAATTATCAATCATACAATATTTCCATCATTGGGACCCTAATATGAGAGAAAAATATATTCTTGTATTCGCTACACAAACCCAACGAACGCAAGCAAACATTATACGGCCTTTGAATATCAAAAGTTTTACGTACGGATTTATTACAAACCAAATGGCGAGAAGCTAACGCCCGTGCAGTGGGAAATATCAACTCTGGAAATGGCCATCCTGAAAAAGGCTACGTATTTTTACATTTTCATCCAAAGCATGTGATAAATATTTGTCGAGGTTTTAGAGTACAATGGATAATTTGTTTGATAGGTAGGCAGATTGAATTGAATTTACCAATAAAAATACACGGACCATCACTGAAAAATATTTACTTGAAGGAATTTAATAATTCTGTATTGCCAAATATATAAAATAGAACTGAGATAAATCATTGAACACGATTCCTTTCGCATCGCACCTTCATCTAGCTGATATCAATTTGTGAGGAAACTCGTTAAACTCTTATATAAACTTCATCGAACGCTAGCTAAGGTGTTTCTCAAGTATATATATAATCTTTGTAGATTATGTGACCTGCGACACAATTTTACATACCTATTTAAAGGTTGAAAAATGACGTACTAAATGCCTTAATGCCAGAAGTAGAAGCCAAACAAAAAATGAGGCGCATTTGAGGAAGTATGCCTTTTTTTTGCAGAACGTATCGTATTGCTTGTCCAATGGCGTCAAATTTTAAGTAGGCGGCATAAAAATGAAGACAGCATATTTATTCATAGATATAAAAGACTAAAATTTTATCTCAAAATAATACACCAAAATTCCGTCTCTCTTAGTTCAGAATGCATCCTTTGCGGATAAGTCATTTCCCCAACAAATAAAGCGTCGTTCCTATTCCATTTACAGTTCATGAAATCCGTTGCAAAAAACTAAGTATTACATCTAAAAATGTATAAAATTGCTATGAATTGTTTCACAGGACGATATGGTTTATAATTCATACAGTATATTTGCCTGTTATAAATTTACAATTCATAATTTTTGATACAAATATTTAGTAAACACAAAAAAGAACTATGTCACCAAAACCTTTTTTGGCATGTAAAATTGAAATTAATTCAACTCGCCACTTCCGCTGTGAACAGTTGGTGTTAACACCGGCCTGCACCACACACGGTTGCCCTGCAGTCACTAGATCAATGATTGAGTCCAAGTTATTCCGCTACAGGGACCAAATTGCAATCACACTGAAATCCGAAACAGACTAACCCACATCAGGGACCTAAGCAAGGCCAGGCACTCGGAATCTCCATCACACCAGGATTAAATGTTAAGTTTCTGGTGAGCGTGTGGTCCACGCATTAACGTAGGTTGCATTTGGCAGTCAAACTTTTACTACGAATCAACCTTATTTCAGAAAAGTAGCTCAGAATTTCTACAGAATAATTATTTTAAATGCCTAGATATCGGAAACGCTCACATTTTGTGCGGATTCATATCCTGAATAAATTGGACTGATTTATTCCTTTACAAATGAAAGTTGAGTTAATTGGAATGTATAGTCCTTATCCTTTGACTAACACATCATAAAAACTTGCTACTTATCAACTTCAAATACTTATGTATGCTTGACTACATGAAAACTTTTAAAAAATCTGTATAAACATGTCAAGCCTATCATCAGCCGAAGTAATGAATATAATTAGCAATAAACATCTTACCGAATTACATAGGAGGTGCCGAAGAGTTTACTGGTATATTGAACAAATTTAAAACGTTTAATTAACCCTCTACAACAAATACATTAAAATTAGTCGTTTCAAAAAATATTTCGGAGAAAATGTTTTTACAGAGCACCTAAATTTGAACAACAATGTTCTTTAGTTATTTTTATTAATCTATGACTCATTAAATTACGCTTTTTAATAAGTAGTTACCATCTATGGAATATATTATAGAAGGATAGAATATATTCTTTAATGATTATAATGATATTTTTAAAAAGCCAAATATTACATCAAATACGTGAATCATGTTTTACGTAGAAAAAGGATCATACTGGGCAAAAAAAATTAAAAAATAAAATTCCTGTAGATATTTTACAGCAAATATTTTGCATATAGAGGCATCCTTCTGAAAGGTTAAACGGTAGTCACCCAGCACTTACATTAGTTCAAATACGATTTTACAATCGCATTAAAACTGAAATTACGGTATGCTTTGAAGTTTCATAAATTCATAATAATCTTTTCCTCCGCGCCTATTGCATTGGCTTGAATAAGAAATTCCAGTCCCGTTTTCGCAGAGGGTTATGCAGTGACACACACACCGTGCGCATTGCTCTGTAAATGTTATTTTTCAATTTTCTAGAGTAGGGAAAATGTTTTTACTTTTGTGAGGTCACTTTTATGAATAAAAAATGAATTAGTACTATCAGTATACATCATCTATGAATTTTGAATGCTTTAATCACATTTATACGAGTGTATGGAAGGGTTACAGCCGAGGGTTAATTATGTTTGCATTGCGGTATCTAAATAAATAATTTTCCCGAAATAAAGGCGATTCATTGCGCTAGCCCATTCTGACGCACTATTTTTTAACTAAAAGACATTTTAATGATTTATCTGATTAAATTAGTATTTGTATATTTTCAGATATCTGTCAACAGAATTTATTCCCCTCCCTAATACAAAACATCATTAAGATAATAAACCATTGAAACGGTTATAATCAGTCATAATTATATGAGTTAGTTTGAGGGACAATGAAGAAGCAGATTCGGATTTATTCCGTGGCTTATTCACTGCATCACTTTCTATTAAGTTGGCATGTTCGAAAATTTAAAGTGTATTGATTTTCTTAGCAATTGCAATATTTGTTCCTTTTACTGTAGTATAAAATTGTACGGAAAAAATATTGGGGGTTTCTCATGTAGTTTTTGAGATATTTAAGGTTTTTTTAGCATGGGGCCTTATGGCGCAGCCCGCTTCGTAAAGGTCAATTCTGTATTATTTACGTTTCTACCATACAGATTTTTACCAAAAACTGAAATGATGTGGATATAGGCTAACAATTGTTATTCTGAGAAAATCAACCAGTGTTATCGACTTATTTCCTCCGTGTATACGAAATAAATGAAATATTCCTTACATTTTCAAATATTGCGCGCGAAGATTTAAAAGTGTATTTGGCAACGTCGAGTCAGACGATGGGAATTATGGGAACTCAGGATTCTGCAGCAGACAGCACATTATGCGCGAATAATTTGTAATCTTAATTTTTAAGTAAAGGAAATTTATTATTTTCATCAGATCATTTAGATTGGCATTCAAACAAGTCACACATGAATGCTAATATAACATCTAGAATATTTTTTCACCAGTGCATTCGCATAAAATGCTACGTTTTGACTAGCAATTTTGGGGCAGTTACCGAAAAGGCAGTAAAATTTCTAAAGGCGACTTCAATTGCCAATAAATATCAAGGATTAGAAGTAAAAACTTTTGAATTACAACTTTATTCTTTCGTTGCTAGTGAAATTACTTGATCAAAGTGATTTAATTTGTTCCTCATTGTCAAATTAAATAACATTTATTTCTATAAGGACGCAGACATATAGCTCAAGCTATCAATTACGGATCCCTAATTGATATTGTAATTTCCAACCTTGAACATGTTGAGATAAAAACAACAGTACTTATAAGCAGCATGTTTGATCATCTCCCTTTATCATTACGGGTTATAATTGACTCATGCGCATATTGGAGAAAGAAAGTTATTATCTTTACTCACACGAAAACGAACATGCATTCAACAACATCCCTAAGTCCAAATATTGCTCCTGCATGAACCAAACAAATTATTTAGAAATAAGCTTCCAGAATAATCCTGAACATTCCATAGCCCTCCTTTCCAAGTCCTTCTTCAAAACAAACTTCCCTTTGCTCCTAAAATACGTAGACATCATGAAATGTTTTCAAGACAAAGCTTCGAAAGGACCAAAGCAACTCATAACCAAATTTCACACCGTTTCACCAAGAGCAACCCAAAAACATCGTGGGAAAACGAACGCACGAGAAACCACACCAAATCACACCACCATGAACAGAAACAATTCTCTTTACAACAGCAGTGCCCAATTTCAGGATGTGAGTTGTTTCTGAGTAAAAAAGAGAGATGTTTAAATGAATGGTTTAAACAAATGTCAAAGATGTTTAAACGTTTTATCACAACTATTTCATCACAGCAACATATACGAATACCCGTAGCACAAAGTTATAAACTTTTTCATTCCAAATATAAAAACAAACACCTACAAGGTCAAAGGATTTGTATACAGTGACAACGTTCAGGTTGCTCAGAAACAGATTCAATTCAAGTTTTATGCTATGTCTCATGTGAATATTTAAATTCAAAAGGCCAATGTTTCACCATGAACTGATAATTTGAGGCATCCGGTTAAAATATTGTGTAATTTCATCATGTCCAAGAAATTGTTTAGTGCCATTGAAATCATATGAGCACTGGTTCTCAATGACTCACGATTACCGAACCAACCACCTTAATAACTATAATGACTAGTAATTAATTCCATACTCATTCCATGCAGAAAGGAGAACTATCACATTTCGAATTTATGAGATTACTTAACATTTTCTTAGCGATAATTCTAAGAAACAGGTCAGTTCTGAGTTGGAGAATATATCTAAGGAGCCATGGCTCACTGAGGCGGGGCTTGGTTTGAATTAAGGTCCTTAAAGTTATGGAATTGTAAAGAAATTTTATTTTATGGCCACCTTGAATTCAGTGCAGATGGATGAGAAAAGTTGGACTCTCTTATCTACTGCTCCCTTACAAGCAGTGTGCAGTGACTACGTGAGAATAGAAATCAAATTAACTGAGAACATTTACCAATGTAGCCACACCTGTGGTAGGTTTAGTAATATATCTTGAGATATTATCGCATTGCAGTTAAATAAGGGGACAATAAAGGGTAAAATGTGTTTTCTATTTATTTTGGACTAGTCATAAAACTATATAAATATATACTATATACATATGCATTAGGTCATTGAGCAGAACTATTAAATTGGGAGTACTAGTCTTACGACACAGATCAAGCAAGATGCTTAAAATAAGGGACCCTCAAACAAAACGTTTACAGTTTCTGAATCAATGATTCTCTTTCAAGTCTCTCCGAATGAAATTTGATTAGGAAACTAATTCATCAGAAAATTTAATATGGCAAAAGAATATGGGAAAGGAAAAAGAATTTGAAGTCGCTCGTCATAAATACTCCGAAAACAAAGATATTTATTTTATTGAGAGTAGAGCTATAATTATTTCGTTAATTAGTGAATTAACGTTTGTAATGTCCCCATTAATGCTTATCGCACATGAATTGTATCTTTATCAAAATATTCGTACACACTAGGATCTATTGAAAATATAAAATACCAACACACGAAATATTTATAAAGAACTTTTGGAATGCACACAGGGGGTAAAGAAATAATTTATATGGATTAAAAGCGCAAAAAAATAATTTTGAACTTTATAGTGTGTTCTAGGAGAATATTATACAATTGATATATTGTCATGCAGTATCTTCCGCAAAAAAATAAGAAATATATATGCTGTGTCAAAAATTATAATTAGATGCATGTTATGCGAATGAGGTTTAGAATCGTCAGTGACCTGCACGGAATCGCGGCGTTGCCTCTAAGTAAGACATCACTCCCGCCATACATCCCCATAAACATGAATAGCTAACTTGATAACAGCTCGGCACAGTGGTGAAAGGGAATTGAAAATAATATCCGTCTTGGGATCGTCGCTAACGTGCAGGTAAAAGCCGCTATGGAATCTTCACGATACTCATAGCATGCGGTCGCGACTATAGGATCCCCGCCTCTGCAGGATTGACTGAAAATTGGAGTAAAACATTCTAAAACCCCAGGTTCCTGGAAGATTAGCACACAACTTACATTGTGCGAAATAACGCATTGTGCGAAGACAATATCGGTAACGATCCCGGAATGGAGAAACGATTGCTTTAGTTTTGCTTTTCTTTCTATCTTCCTCCTGCCACAGTTTTGCCCCTTCAACCCTCGTTGTGTCCAAATTACTTTCCTCAAGGTCGACCTGGATACGTCACCCCAAATTGGTTACGGTTTTCGAGCCCTGAGAGAGATTTTGATTGCGGTGAAAATATACTAAAAAATGTACAAATCTTCGCTCAAAATCGTCACCACAAGAGTATGGTCACGTATCTCATGCTTTTATTTCCCTTACCTCCACAAAAGCTCAGTACATCCCCGAGGGACTTCAATAGAAGGCTGCGCTCGTGGCAAGAAACGTTCAAAACGCCATCTAGTTCAAACTCACCCACTGACCCGATTCATCTCCCGTTCTCCGTATCTCGTGATTACTTTTGACCTGAAAACACTCTTAAAACCAAAGGCGCTTAAGAAAAACTTATCCCAAAGCTCTTATAGGTTTTTCTTATTTGTTCAAATTAACGTGTAGAAAAATTCATTGCCAGACACAACATTACCACATTTCACATTGGCGCATAACATGGACATTAAAATTAAGTACATTTATGCAACGATGAATGGCAAACTGAAATATACAATGAAACTTGAAAAAGAAGAGGTGATTACGATTAAATTTTAATGCATGTTTTTCATCGCATTTGGAGGTCAAAACGCTGCGGTTAGCAAAGGAACTATTCTCTAATTTATATCCAAAAGACTATTTCTCCATTACACTCTATATATATATATATATATATATATATATATATATATATATATATATATATATATATATATATATATATACACAGTTTCTTAGGAAAAGATGCGCGTAGCACAAAATAATAATATTTTAAGAAATAAAATCAGAAAAAAAACCTTATGTTCCGAATAAACCCCGCTCAGAAAAACATTGCTCCCCTTCTCTTCTCACTACCTACTTCCCAGGCGCTCATGCATTGCAGGATATCCTAAAGGACCTGTACCCCATTCTTTCTAACCACAAATCCACCTCACAGATTTTTACTAATATTCCACGGATCACATACAAAAGGCCACCAAATTTTAGCACCATTTTTAAAGCCACCCGCCCACTTCAAAAATCCCTGCGAGTCACCGCCACTCCACCTTCGCCTTGCAATCGTCTCAGATGTAAGACCTGCATGATTTTTTCTCCACCCCCAGCCTCTTTTCTCCCCAAACTTAAATCCCTCCCGATATTTCCCTCCACCACCTGTACGTCCACCAACATAATTTACCTTTTACAGTGCAACTTCTGCCCAGCTTTCTATGTAGGCCAATGTACCACCCCCTTAACCTCAGAATGAATAATCATCGTGCCTCCTGCTGCCCGTCATCCCCCCATGCTTCCCTCCCAGTGGCCACGCATTCTTTGTCCCACGACGCGGTCTTCAATTCTTGTTTCAAGATGTCCATTATTGCTTCCCTCCCCCCCTCAGACTCCGCCCTCAACCTCCACACGCTTGAATTAGCGTGCATTTGGCGCCTAAACGATTGCAGCGCCCCTGGACTTAATGTATCCTGCTAACCCCCTCCCCCATCACCCGTTCTCCCCCTCCCGTTCCCGTTCCCTTGTTCCTGCGGCATTCTGACCCAGTCAGTCGACATCTCCTCGTTGAGAAAGAAGCCTTTGGCTTCGAAAGCTCCGGAAAAAACTTTTCTCGTGTGAGTGTTCTTTCTTAGTGTTTTATTTTATTTAATGCGTCACAGCTAGTGAAACTGGTGTATTATATATATATATATATATATATATATATATATATATATATATATATATATATATATATATATATATTCACTCCTTTTCATATTGATGAAGAGCAAGATTGAAAGGCATACGGTAACTTTTGACCATACTGATTTCATAATTTAACATACATATTTACAAATCACAAGTTTAAATAAGAGAAGACGGATATTCTGACTTAACCTTTCTATTTCAACCATCTATCTTCCGAGCGAGAGCCTATGAAACTTACGATGACACTTGGAGAAGACAAGGCAGGGATCAAATGTTTAGGGGGAAAAACCTAATGAGAAGTAAAAGCTTTCCCACGATATAATAAGAATGTTACCAGGATCTTCGCCGACGGGGAATCATAGAGAGATTTACAAAAGGAGATTGGGAATCACCACGGATGAGGCACTTGATTTTAGCTTGCACTATTCAACGATTTCTTCGTGCCCTTCACTATCACTGCTAACCGGTGGGCCTGCTACCCTTGAAATTTTAGTTAACGCCAGGCGGGTAGATACAATTCTAAACGACCTCGCAGTGGCCATGAAATTGAGCTTCTCAACCTCCCCCGTATGGCCAGCGTTGCTATTTCAGGGTATGCACTCTGCCATTTACGACTGCTGGTTAAAATATGCTGCCTGAAATAATTCAGAATTGAGGATTCCCGAGAGATATAATTAAAGTCAACATAGAAGCTTTTACGTGACAAGTGCTTGAACTGTGTGTTTTGTTTAATCGAGAACTCACTTTACGATGGCGTGCATGCCTGGTGGTTATACTAGACATGAAATAAATGAGTTATCAAGGAACATGTGATCTATCCATTACTATGGCCCTAATATCAGTATTTAGAGATTCATTTAACCAAAGTATGAAGGTAAAGTAAAATAAAACACGGAATAACACACGCAGAAAATTATATGAAACATTTTTAGGAATTATTAGCCTCTCGTAAACTCAGGAAATCACAACACTTCTTACACACATGAGGGAATCTAATTGAAAATAATATTAAATACTGCACACAGAGAACCCAACATTGGTACGCCTATGGCATACTCCTATTATAAGAATCCAGACACCAATGAAACAAAGAACGATATGTAATCACTTTAAACTCTCACGAAATTCAATGCAGCATTTGCAGTAGTCGATTTTCAGTGAATGATCAGGTATTTTCAAACGGATGATGATTTTCAATTTTTACCGGGATTTCTACTAGGTCAGTGTTTTGCTGCTGCAAACGTATAAATGACTGACATTTCCATTTTCTTCCTGGCGTTGATGCCTTCCTGGTTTTTATTATACGATCGCTGCTTGAGGCCATCATTTCTGATTGGCGCTCACCCTTCCTCATTCTTCCCGACATTATTTCGCAGAGTCATGATTAAAGTTTTTATTTTATTTCCGGATTTATATGGTATGATTGTCTGAAATTAGCATATGGTAACATAAACTTCCATAGAATGAAGGCTACCGTCGTTTAACCTCTTAGAAAATCTACTGCTTGTCATTTATTCCTGAATAATTTCATCAAGCACCTATGCATAACAGCTTCCACGTAATGATGTACTATACTGTTTTAGTATTCAGTAAATGTCATGGGTATAGAACTGTATCATTAATTACTGAAGCCATTAATGCTGTACATGGCCGAGTAATCCTATTACATTATTTTTATTTTGTTAAACACATTTGAGCATACTATGGTTGTTGCTGAAACTTTTTCTTTGGTTATACCGCACTTCTTTATTACAAATTAAATACAAAATATAATTTCGTGAGTTGGGATTGGAGCAAAAAGTTCCAGAGAAAAATGAAGCTCAAAAAGAATAGTCACCGGTGTTTGGCATTATTGAATTCGAAAAACCACAAAAATTGAAATTATATCGATTGCAGACGATTTAAAATACCTCAATGGAATAAATATAAAGCTGAAAGCTCTTTTACGCCGGAAGATATAACAAAAATAAAATTTTAAACTTGAACAACTCCAAAGTTTTCGGCAACAATGGGAATATAAAAGATATACTACCCATCTAAAACGTTCTTTGCGTTATTCTTACCTATATGATATATTTACATGATGCACCACCGAGAGAGTATTGAAGATATACTACTCCTACCGTTTAGATTATAAGCGTAAAAAACCTCTATCCACCATCCACCAGCATGTGGCCATCCCTTCAATTGGATTCATTTAAAGGATTAATGGATTCGTAATAGCCTTGAATATTTCAACGACCAATATTCACGGTCTATTTTTTCCTTCCCTATCTCCTTTTTTTCTTCCTATAAGTTCTGCCGCCTTTCCGATTGACCAATTTCTGTTTTCCTTATAACTTTCATACCTCCTCTCAATTTTCTGATTCTTGTCATTCCTCCAAATTGGAGGCACCGAAAGCAATCCATTCTCGACAATTACGGCCCTTGGAAACGTGCCGCGACGACCTCACGAGGCGAAACTCACCCAAAGGAACAAGGACCACCCTCAAAAATAATTTAAGGACTTTTTTCTTCTTATCGTTGATTCAACGCGCATCTTACGTTTTGGTTAACTTCTCGTTCACCAGCCACAATTTTCATTTCGCAATTTCGTCGTCGCCTTCGCAACTCTTTAGACTTCGCAGTCAATTAAGAGTGCTGATGAAATACCTCGACTTACAAATATATGTCAAGCTGAACGACTGAAGATAAACTTTCGTAGGGATCACAACTCTGTGCACATTAGAGTAGTGGACTGTATTTAGAGCCTGTAGAGCACGCACATTCAAGGTAGCTCAGGTCACTAGATATTTGGGTTGACACAAATAATATTATTTCACTGCCGTGGTTCAAAAAAATAGATTCAAATTGTAATGCCCGAATCCCGAACGATATGATAAAACAGTCATGATAAATTGGCCATAGAAAGTGTAAGACATCAGTCTCAGAGACAATCCCTAGAGCCTCTGTACATTTTGAGGTAACGTGTAAGCGTTTAGCTGCAAATAATTGAGATAATGAGTCTTCGCTTGACATGTGGGATACTATTTTACCAATACACCACATCTATGGCATATACAAAATTGACATAGAAGGAAGGATGCATTGCCTAAAAATGTAAACAATACACACACATAATTCCAGATTACAGCGAAAGAGCAAAACACTAATCCATAAAACACCTTATTTTCTGTTCCTTCACTGGTTTGTTTATAGGAGAAGATACCGTCAGAGATGTTTGAAGAAAAGAGAATTTATTGACCAATGAAGATAAAATGGTGATCAACGAAACGCTAGGAATTAGCCAACTTAATTAAAGGCAATAAAGGGCCTACAGTTTGGTGCCACACTTAACTGACTGAGTAAATTACCACGCATTGTACCCTCCACGCATTGTCCCCAAATGGTAATCCAAATTACGTCAAAGGTACTCGAAAATGGGACGTTAGAGATTGAAGAATAGTATTCTAGTCACCTGAGCTCCGATCATATCACCCGTATACAATTTCTTTTCCATATTCCCTCACTCCTTAATAGCTGACGTACCAACACCTCCAGCCACATGCTTTTGCAGTGGCCCGCATGGCAATACGTACAGGTGGTTATAGACTTGCAATTTAACGGCACGATTTTTTCTTAAACACCACTTCAATGCGAGGCTATCTCTTCTTCATGGCAATCACCACAGAGCGTGAAGTATTAAGTGTTGTGGCTCGTCCTCACCTCACGCGACTGCCCTCCCCATCTTTCCTCCGAGTAGACCCGAATGCCTATCTTCCCATTATCTACAACTGGAAGCGTTCCCGAACGACGAGCAGGCAATATTTCGCCAAAAAGTGCCCCTAACCACAACCCCTTATCCCAAGGGTGTATGTATTCCACTCCCTGCCGCCGCTACGCTGTCCGGGAAAGATACGGCAATAGGAGGTCAATAATCTCTTGGCGGTCGTCAGGAGGTCGCCGACTGATATGAAGCAAGAATCAATGCCAGGGTCACCTATCCACAGTCTCGTTATTGTCGGGAGAAAAAATATCATAGGCCATTTGGCATATTGCCCAGAAGTTCCATGAACTTCAAAATCTCACAAGAGAAACAGGGCAATGGATAGGCGAGGGTACAAGATTTATTACTTCGGAATCCCATGGGGAACGTAATCCCATTCACTCAAAGAAAGGAAAAATGAGCAGCCGTGGTAAGTAGAAGTGCACTTCCGCTACGAAGAGCAGATGGTTAGACTGGTAAGGGTTCAATTCCTAAAAGCAAGGAGAGAAAACACGACGATGCCATTAGTCTGGCGATAGCAAAAGTCTACTGCAAAAAAACTAGGTCAGTTTGATGCCCTGTCCGAAGAACGAAATACATTTTCAGATACATTTCTGCTCGATATCTGAGTAGGACTAGGAATGTTGTTGTTCAAAGCTGTTACACATTTTCGAATCTTATCCAATGAGGAGACGCGAAAAAATATGATAAATTCAGAGAGAAAAATCATTTGAACGCGCCCATTTCAAATTAATATTTAAAAGCAAATACTAGGCATGGGACGCCATCAGTCGCCTTACAAGTTCGGTATTTTGGTTATCGATACGAAAGAGAAGGAAAGCAAAGGATAGAAAAGGAATGGAGCATTAAAGATAGAAACTTGGTGCGATATTCCACAGGAGAAAAATCATTCGCCTTGACCGGGATTCGAACCCGGATCCCTCGATTTCGCGCCGAGTGCTTTAACCAGTTAAGCTACCGAGGCTGCGGGTGACTCCGTAAAGGTTACTACCGTGGCTAGTCCCGGTATCCTCAAAATTATAGAAACTTGGAATGATAGAATAATGTTGAGGTCAGGGAAGATAGAAAACAATAAAAAAATAAGCCGCATTGAGAGCACTAGTATGCAATAGTAATTTGCACACACTGAACTTATAAGAATTTTAGAAGTTCATACTATTTAGCTGAATTCAATAATAAACTTTCTCGAACAAAGTTTAAAATTTCAGGCAGGTTTATGAAAATTCGTGACAGACAGCATTATCACAGAAACACTACAAGGTTTATTATTACGATTTATTTATTATTATTATTATTATTTTATTTTTATTATTACGACATATTATATTACGATTACAAGGTTATTTACTGCTATTATCAAGGCAATTGCCTTGCGATTGCGATTATCAAGGCAATTGCCTTGATAATCGCAATGTTTGCCAAAACCTAGGTCGGTATAATAAAACTTGTTGTGGAAATTTTACGAAGTGTTTATGTAATAATGTTGCCTCTGTCACGTAAGTTAATCATTGTTGGGATCGGCTTGGATGTGGAGAGACAATCCTTGTATTTGCCTGAGGAGTATTGGGGCTCTGTCTGTAAGTGGCGGACAGAATGGGCGAAATCTTTGAGTGTGTGGGACACCAGCCATATAAAGGGAGAGGACGAAAATTTACTGTATGGTAGTGGCTTGAGTCTATACCTAACTTTCACTTCTACACTCTAGATTCTTCATTGGTTGTCCGCCTCTATTTCTCCAGATTTATCAGTTTTATTTGTTCTTCTCCAATCATATGTTTTTTGAAGGAATTGGAAGTTGGATATTTTATTTCTCTGGCTAAATTCCTAAACTGCCCCTTAAAATATCTACGTATTTTTAAACGCCCAATCATCATTAAAAAATTCTCATTCACTTCACTAGTGCAATATTCTAATTTTTTTTCATTTGCACATCACTCTCTTTGAAACTATATTTATGCTCTAACCGACTAGTGGTAAATTAAAACTCATCCATTAATACTCTTTATAAATTCTTCTTTCCCTCACCATCCACTCATTATTAGTTAGAACATTTACATAAAAGTGAAAAATACTCCGTGAAAGCAATTTGCCGTCCTACGTTTTGATAAAAATTAATTTCATTGGTGTTCAAATAATAAAAATCATCAAATTATTTAAAAATTAAATTATAATACAACATTGTGTTATTGAATTAATTCACAAAAATGCAGTATTCAATCGAAGGTATCCATCAAAGAGGGTAACGTGCCTTCTCTTTGTATTAAAAAAAAAACAAAAAATCGAATAAGGTGCTACCATGATGACAGAAGGTAAAACAATGCAACATAATTTAAAAAAATAAATACTTATGTTGAGTCAAGAAAATAAACATTGTTAAGCATTAGGTAATATGTGTCACGAAAATATGAATTTTACCGTCATATTTTGCAGCGAATGGTATATGTGTACGTGATCATTACGCATTTAAAATTAACGCAAATGGTAAAAATATGCCAAACTTAACGTGCAGACTTCGAATTAAAAACCACCAACCGGGAGCGTTTTGATCAGCTCGATCATGTGGGTCTTGCTATAACATGCAGTTACCTACGCAAGCATCAATAGTAAGACGGGGGATCAAATCAACTCATATTTAGTTGGAGCAGTTACGGTTTCAAATGCGTCAAAATGACGTCGTCTACCTATCTAGGAATAAGATCAACGTACAAGTACGTGAATATTGGATGCAAATATATTAATATGCAAATAATGATTGACTGCTTTAATGCATAACAAGGAATTGAAGCTCACATTAAATTTTCAGGGCACAATAATTGTATAGCTAATAGGGAAAACATTTAGTACAAAACGATAATACTATGAGTACTCATGAATAAGACAGCTTAGTACTTTTATAAAATATTTTTTAATGGACGAAGCTTTTCGCCGTTTTACGCCATCGTCAGGTCATGTACACAATACAGCAGAAGAAATCTCTGTATTGTTTACCTGACCGGATTAAAAATATTGTAGAAAATTACTAAGCTGTCTTAATCATGAGTACTGATATTAGTAACATCTGCGAAGTGAATCCGGCCACGATCAATTATATACGATGATACTAGCTTACTAAACAATTGTTTTGGAAACGAGCGATTTGTGTGATACCTTGGATAAAACGTGTACTCATTTCCGGCTTACCTCAGAGTTATCCTCTCTCTCTCACTCTCTTAACGTCTGGCTAAAACTATCTCAACGGAGTTTACTCATATTCAATTAGCGTTGTAAAAACACTGAGGATTTGCGGAAGAAAAGACAATTCAATAGAGCACCTCCTTTGTGAGTGCTGAAAGCGGAGTGCGCATGCGCGCAGCCCTTTTGTCTCCAGCCGCTCCTTTCAGAATTCCGTCGAGGTCACTCACTCCCCCGACACTCACATTGCGTTACACTTCATTTTACTCCGACGACCCCACTTCTCCCTCAACCACCCACCCACCCATCCCCTATGTCTCCGCCGCACCTATTCTCTTTAGTGACCTCGATGGAACTTTCTTTTATACACGGGGACCAGCTTACGAAAACTAATTTCGAACTCGTGGAATTATAAGAACCCTTCAAAGGATGCTCTGTTCTCATCACTCGCCGAATTATCCTCCCATGTCCGAGCAAGAACCCTTTACAGCTTCCTTTTCTGCAGGCATTGTCTTTTTTTGCACTGTGCTCATGAGAGCACCCGAGTTTTCAGTTTCGGCAATACCGTGAGAATGTAGATATCAGTGACAAATCGGTTAACGTAATAATTCCACGGATGACTTTCATTACGGACAGTTACAAATTACGTTGACTGAAAAATACATTTTTGAGAAAAGTGTTTAAGTAAGCCTAAAAAGAATGCCAAATGAAATACCAGTGGAATTCTCAAATAATTTACAATTCAACACGTGAGAACGCCATGCTTTTTCAAAACCTACTTTTTAAATATCTGTCACCAGTTTGATAGAAAAACTTTGCATTTGAATGTACAAGTAATTGGAGGAAACTAAAGAATTTTAATATTTCAGTACCGTGTATAAAGCCACATGTAAATGTCAGACCTTAAATATAATTGAACAATAGTTAAGGATCCATTTAAATCACGTATTTTAGGTTAATATACAAAAAGAATCCTTTCACATTACAATTAAGGAGCGGTGTAGAATATTGATCGAATGATAATTTAGGAGCATGGTATAAGAAATCACCTGCTCCCGGATATGGGATGACTATAATATATGCATAGTTTTAGCTAAGAAAAATTCCGACATACTATGGGATAAATTAAACTCCGTTTTTTTCGGCAGTCGTGTAAAAAGCCTCCATTTAGCCATGCTATGGCAAAATGCTATTGATAAAAATACATGGCTTTAGGACTTTCCCCACATTTTCTCCAAAAGTGACGTTCTAGAAATTACAAATTTAAAAGAAGTCAATCGAAAAGAGTAATGTACGTCATCGAAAGTTCTAACCACTTATAAATAATAATAAAGTTCTTTGAATCAGGACATGCAATTATGATCAAACTCTAATATAGTCCTACCAGAGGTAGTCCAACCAGCAACAATGCCGTAGTGTGGTATAAGTGCTTCAGATCCATGATAGAGGGGAAGAACTTCTCAGGGTAGTCTTTGACCTTATCCGTTTATCGTGAAATTCTGCGCGTCGTAGCATAACAGTTATTTACAATTAAAGCTCCAATATTTTTCGTAGTCTTTAATTACTTCCAAATTAAAGTTCCAATTTATCTTATGGTTCTGGAAAAAATCCCGATCAAACTCACTTAAAGGAAAATATGCTCAAAGTTCATGGCGATCTTCCCCGCGCCCTCTCCCCAAACTAGAATACTTTTTTTTAGTTTTACTGTTTAAATAAATAATTTTAATAAAATAGATTGATACAATGCATCATAAAGCGACCTAATGGGCAATTTCTACTAAGTAAAAAAACTGAGATGAGAAGTCAGATTCTCTTCTGTATGAATATAACTAGTATATTACTTCTTGCTTTTATCTCTCGCATTAAGAATCAACGAGCATTTCTGCTATTTTATTATAAAAACAGCATTAACGAAATCTATTATTAACTAATGTTATGGAATGACGTCCAAAGTCATCATCTACCATACCTAGCATCATTATTGCCAGCATCGGTAAAGAAGACAAGTTATCATACATCAAACGAATTAAACGCGTGATATGCTGCAGAGGCTTGTGATGAAGGGGCCTTAAGACTACAGTCAATGAATGGATAGGTACTGGGTAATAGAGTTGGTAGCGGAAAAAAGGATGGCTAGCGAGTTTTGGTTTAGTAATGTCAGTAGTAGTCAAAAATGTTGCCCGGGAAGTAGAATCTATTCTTACTGATAGTGCAATCTTAACATAGGCGTCGCGGTGTAAACGACACAGACCCAGTACGTATCATATTACACATTATTAGGCTGTTCTATTGTATCACCGTTCCTTTAGAATTTATATTTTTCTTCAGCGATGAACCTACAAGGAAAAATAAACGGAAAGATGAAAGTTCTGTCGTCTATGTATGCTGCTTTATCAATTCCGTTCTTGCCATAAATTTGTGATATACAGTAATTATCTTCTTGCAGCTTCATTGTTCACGTAAATTTTGTCTTATTCAAAGAAAATCATTGTTTCATGTACTTAACCTTTTGAGCAACCTGTACACACAATAATTAGAAAGAGCAAGCTAAAAAATTAGGTTAATTTGCTGGAAACTTAATTTAAAGGGACGTGCTATAATGGTATGGGGTATAAGATAATGCTAATTAAATTTCGAAATAGACACGTGTGTATTGATAATTTCAATTGAAATATAAACGTCTGAATTCAGTATCAGAAACAATTATCTGCTCGAGTTCCACGATAAAATACACACTAATATTATTTGCACGATATCCATGGGGCGAGCTCGTTTTGGCAAGTTTTGGCAAGGCACATTATTTAAAGTCTTACTTATATCTTTGTTTTAATCCATTTCCCCATTTCTCCCTTTCTGTCTTGAAAATTAAACCCGAAGACAATATTAAATATTTTGTCTCAAAATATAAACTCTCTTTTTCTTATAATTATTTTACTTTTGTAAACATCTGTTTATGCAACGCGATCGATCGTGTTTTTTAAGGTCAAGCTTATCCTCAAAATATCCGGGTTAACGAAAAAGAAGATGGGTATGGTTCGATCAATGGAGCGTTTATTTGAGGGGCTCATTTAATTTTAACTCTGGTTGCTTTCGCAAGAAGCGTTATCATTGTGCCAAAATTAAAAATGTAAAGTAATAAGTACCTATTAATCTGTAAAAATAAAATATGTCATTCAAGTAAGGCCGTAGTGTTACTAAATGAAAACAAAATAAAAAAGCTTGAAAACCAAAGGGCAGCAAATGCATGAAAGGATAAGAAATGCAATCAGTCGTAATGCTAGAAAGAACAGAAGTGGCTTGGAATAAACGAAAAATTATGTAAATAGCTGGGGTCAGAATATTTTAATCTCATCACAGATCTGTAAAGATTCACTCTTTAAGAAAAATGTCCAATGAAATGTATTACCATTCGTTGCCGAACAGGTTATATTTTCATTGAATATTGAGATTAATTGAAGACACGGAAAAAGAACATGAAAACCCATTGCTGAGACAAAGAATTATTTACCAGATTACAAGAGGATAAAGATACCGTTAATGAAAATTTTTTAAATATCAAGTATTTAGGTCAGACTTTGCTGCTATATTGAAATATTCCCTATTCCAAAGAATAAAAGAGCAGATAGATTTTAAGATCTGAGAAAAATTTTCCTCTCAGTAAATTAATAAAAAGTCCCGAACAGAAATATTTGCATAAAAATGGAGTAGAATATGGAATATTTCTTGAACTAGCACCAATTTGGTTTCCGAAAAATCAGGTGAGAGAAGCTATTTTGGTGCTGGGCATTATCATTTAGAAGAGGATTGTAAATATATTTACTTCATCGCCCTTGAGAAAGCAATTCGTTCTGGAAAAATTGCTGATGGCATTGAAGAGATTAAGAGAGTCATTTCATGACTGATGACTAGTATGCAGGCTAATTGAAGAATTGTTTGTTGGCACTAGTTAAATGCTCCAGTAATGCGGCAAGATTTAAAGTGCTTATATAAATGAAAAAGCAAAATATGTGAATAATATAAGCCATTGTAAATCAAACATTCGTCGGCACTTTAACCAAAGTTTTAACACGAAGTGGGACTAAATTAACGGTAATATAGAAATCCCTTTTCTGTCAACAATGTACGGTACCAACGTTCATTTTGCTACCTTTAAAAAAGAGGTATTTTATCCATTTCTCAGGTAACATGGAAGGGACTGGCTAGGTATTTCACGTAGACGCATCTGTCTCTAGACCCTAAGATGAACTTTCTCTAATTCCCCCTACATCCCCCAACTCTCTCGCGCGACTTTTTATTTCCTGTGTGTCTCTCGCAATGTGCCCTCTCCGTGCCTACACCATACCCCTACATACGCCAATTCCAAAGGATGAAGGAAATATGGACAGAACTAGCCACTATTATTTATAAAATGTAATCGTTACACGCTGAAGTATTTTTTGTTGGCAAGGGTTTGAAAATTTCTTAGTCGGAACTCTGATTGGAGGTAGGTACTACTCCCCGAGTTTGATATTGAAAACCACAATAAAATACGAAAAAAATATAGCAACCGTCATCAGAAATAGCAAGAAAAATTGTGAAACTAACTTTATTTTGTATAAGATTATCTTTGGTCCACTTCACTAATGTGCACGTATTTTTGAATTTAATTAAAACTTAATAGCGTAATAGTGCACATAATGCTAAAACACCACATAATTCAAATTGAAATTAGGCTCAAAGTACCCAAACTAAACTAACCATAGTTTTCACTGCCTAATAAAATTATTGCCTAAATTAACTCAATTAATTTTATAAATAAATACTATCAATATTTATTTACTTCATATGTGAATCTGAGGTTATCCGGCCTTTTGATGCGTTCAATTATGATTCGTTTTCATGTTGTCTCAGATTGGAGATTTAATAGCTTCAAACTCTAAGATGAAACAAGTCAATACCAACGGATTAGAAAAGCATTGCAGTAGCACCTACTACAAATTCAAATTGAAATTTTTAGGTTTTTTGCTATTTCATTTTCTCTCCTCCGTTTAGTTTTCTCTTGATGATTAGACATACATCTCCATCGCATAATAACATTCGATTTAGACTAGATTCCAAGAAACTGAATATATTCCTCTCATTTTAAAACACCAATTTCCTTATTGGCAAAGAATACCTAAGGCACTCTTGCAGCCAAACACACTCTTAGTTAAAAATTCGAAAATAGTCGTAACTTGACGTTGAATCAAATGCTGTTGAGTGTGGCCAGCCAGATAAGAGTTCCTCGGAACACCTAAAAGGAGAGTACGCGGTATTCCTCGAATAAGAAAACACCGGCGATATATCTTATCTCTCTCGTTCAAAACAAAAATGACTAACTTAAATTTGTCAGCAGTAGAATCGACCCGTTCATCTGGAAATAAACAAATCCACGTCCACTTTATCCACCCTAGGAGAGCAAAAAGAAGAGATCAGCTTCTTTTTCTTCACACGGATGAAAGGAAGACTTGTTTTGCTTTGAGTGGTTGCGGTAATGAGCGTTAGCGGGATTGAGAAAAAATGTGGTACGAAACCCTCTTCTCTACCTGCGTGCGTACCTCGGCCCTCGAAAGACGTACAAGACCCAGCACCTGTGGCTGCACTGGCGGTATACCCTTGAGGGATTGTGCGTACAGAACGCCGAAGCAACCAGATCTTGTAGGATGTGAATAAGGTTCCCCATCCCGTTTAGTAACGCATAAGTCCCCCATAACTGCCCCCTCTCAATCCAGCTCACCAACCAACTCGAACCTGCCTCTTTTTATCTCCATCCCGGAGGAAAAGAGGACAGTTTCATCCGAAACCTACGTTTACCTTTTAGGAATTTTATCGATGGTAGGGACGTGATATTACCCAAAAAGGTCAGATTGGTAAGGCGGTTAGGAGGAAAAGGATATGGGCAGAGGAATAAAGTCTTCAAGATTTTCAGGAAAAAAGGAAGAATAGGGCAAAGAATCTTTTATGGAAGCAAAGGCAATGGAGAGAGAGAGACTGGGAGAGAGATTCGCATCACCTCGAGGGCCCTGAAAAGGATTTGAAAAGAGAGAAAGGTTTGCGTTCACAGAGGAGAAGGGTTGCCACCTTCTGTCTCTTTAGCAGCCTAAAATCCTCCCCAATCTTGAAAGATATGGGGATAACGGACGACAACATATAGGATAAAACTATATTTAGAATATTGATAATAACTTCCAGGATTTCCGAAAGAAGGAAATAAATTGTCCCTGGAGGAAGATAGGAGGAAAAAACGAAGCGAATTGATGAAGCATCATTGGGCAGCAACAAAGTACTCAAGTGCGTGGCAAACAAGAAGTGAAAATTAATTTGTTGAGAGTGGTTCTTAGACGTACAAATTATAAGATGAAACAAGTCCTAATATTTCATTAAAATTATTCATATTTTAATATCCAAGTCTGGCCAGATATCGTGGCCGGACTTCAAAGTCAATTTAAATCAACTATTTGCAGACCGTCGAAAATCATTAATTAGCATCTATCATTTGACCATTCGAAAACAGGTTTTGACCAACCTGCATTATCCTCTCTTTATGATTTTACTAATTGCCAACCATCTGAAAAAAGTGCAAATTAATGTCTCAGTGGCGTCAATAATAAATGGCAAAGCAATAAAAAGATGCATGCAAATGCAAGTTGTAGCTTAATAAAGCAAGAAAGAGATGCATCTAACTTTTTCCATCCGCTTAAGAGGGGTATTACTTTAAAAATTGACCACTCGTATCATTCAGAAGGTCACTAGTGGCGTTACAGGACAGAGGTCGCAATATACCTATTCTAGCACCGAGGAGGGAGGGTGTAGACTATATTTCGATGGAGACATATTAAAAACTTGATGAATCAGGGGCAAATGAATTTCATTTGGACCGTTCAACGCTCTGCACTTTGATCAATCACCTCGAGCCAGAGCAATACACCTGTCGACGCGGAAAGACCCCAGCGTAGGCGAGCCATTCCGAGAACACCATGGCCGCGATACACAATGAAAGGAATACCATTGTCGCTTGCACACAAAAATAATACGAGTGGCTCGTGGGGTTGGGACAAAGGAAAACGCCGTCTCTTTTATAAAAATGTGAGCGTGGTTATCGTTTATTGTGATCGCATGAGAGTCACTGACTTCCCATAGAGCTCAGCTTCGAGCGACCTTTCTGTGGAGAGGGTAGGGAGAGTTTCCAGTGATGGAGGATTACGTGTAGTGCGAAACGAAACCATTTAGTGGCGTAAAATCCTGTTGATAAGAATCGAATACCGGTCTGCGATCCTCCCTTTGACTGTAATATAATTTTGATTGGCAAAAGACCTCTGAAAAGGCTGGTGTTTCTGTGGCACACATAAGCCAATTACTGGTCCAAAACCCTGACTTTTCAATGATAAACACGGGTGACAGTTTAAAAAACGAACGAACCCTCCATTTTCGTGGTGTGAAAACTGTGAAGGCAGCAGTACAATCTGTCGGTCCGACAACACACTCGTCCACCATACAGCCGACGATTACAGCGAGTGGTGAGCTTCTGTCTCCTCTATTAATCTGCCTTCAAGAAAAAAGTGGAGTGTTTCCAAAAACAGTGCGCGTGCTGGAAGCGTCAAATATACATTCTCCGTAGCTTCCACTTCCGGTCTTTTGACGAAATAAAATGTACTGAAAGAGTACTTCGGCAAGTATTCACCAAATTAAAACAAATCCACTATTATTTAGTGGACTCATGGAGTGCTTTCAAAGATAAAGGTGTAATTCGTGCAATGAGCACACGGAATATTCAATTGGAGATAGAGCAAATACCCCCGAAAACCACTGGTCTCATACAGCCTTTGGAGGTTTATTTTTTCCGCATGTGGAAAGATTTTGTCAGAAAATTCTCCAACCGTGTGTTGCTGGATCAAATAGCTGTAAATTTATTCCAAAGGAACAATATCATAAACTCCGGTCTCTAAAACACCGGCAGATTTCGGCTCCTATGTTTAAAAATGTCATTCTTGGTTTTGTGCGGGATACATAGGAGAGAGACCAAAAGCGCACAGCACTCCTGTGGAATATTGTTTCAACATAAATATTATGAAAGAAAAGTGCCAAATAATAACAGATGAACAAGAGTGCAACTTTTTCACATTATTTTAAATGCGCTTTCTGTGCAGTGAAATGCTGTTTCCATCATTTTTTTAATGAATACCATTGCTGTCAGGGTCATTCCACGCCACTTCAGACATGAGTTTACCCTTGACCTCTCAGATTTTGATGAAAATTGGTGAAATTGTTTGCCTCACCAAATAAAACATATAATTTAAAGCGTTTTGCGAAAATCGAAAAAACAGATGAATAACGGACATTTTACAAAATGGCTGTTTTCGAGGCAAACAATTTCACCAATTTTCATCAAAATCTGAGAAGTCAAGGGTCAACTCCTGTCTGAAGTGGCGTGGAATGACCCGTCGGGAATAAAATACCTTAATACTTATTTTTTTCTTCTTGCACTTCTCACCATGTATATTATGCAACCTGTTTCACATGCAAGCAATTTCTGTACGACGTGTATTTAAAAGTACTTATGCAACATGGTATATTATTATTTTAAAAAATGTGTCTTAATAATATATATCGCCCACCCTTTTATTTCCCGAGTGGATAAAAAATTATTTTTTATTTTTAGGTACATACATTTGAATATAAACGCGGTTTTTAAAAATAATTTTTATACAACATCTTTTACTACTTTTTAGTGTTTAAATAAATTGAGCAACTGTTCTTTGAAATTTAAATTATTAGCATTTATTCTCACTATGATAGATGAATTCTACTAGCGCCATCTATTGGCGTAAGACTATTTTCCATATTAAATGTTAATAATTTCAATTTTGTAGATTTACTTGGTAATTAGTGAACATAATGCCTGATCCATGTATCTAAAGTAAGTAAGTGTCGCAAATGACAGCTCCATTGAACATTTGTGAGTGGGTTGGATTTTGATTTATGAGATTCCATCCAGACAAACAACAAACAACAACAAGTTTAAATAAGCGCACGGTACTAAATACTCCGTAGAGCATTTTCGTAAAATCCAAATGCGTATGGTTTTCCACAAACTTGTCAATACTTCTACTCCTTATTCTTTTTGCCATCTACATTTGGTAATTTATTTTATATTCTTTTCATAGGTATTGATTTTAACCTACTTAAAAAAAATATTTTTTATGAATACAGCTTAGGGCCCAATAGAGAAACCCAAAAAGAAAACATTTAGGTGTATGACTGTGATTTTCAATCGCTCGCTGGTGATGAAAAATGCATTCATGTATAGAATCATACGTTCACTTACTCGATTCAAAAATTCACATGAGAACTCCAACAGCTACACAGGAGTAGAGGGTCATCAGAACAATCTACTGGCGACTCTTTCTTTTTTCACGAAATATTTTCAAGGAATTACGCCGGTGATCCCTGCTCCACAACTTAAGCCCAACTTCTGTGATTATGAAGCATTAACTCCCCAAAAATTATTTTCTTCCACCTTCAAACTACCTATTCGGATATGCCTCCAGCTTAATTAGACATTTATTTATACAACACTACAACATGTAAACATCCTTGGGCATCATATAAGTAATTACAGTTGGATGTCATACCGGAATATTTCGATTTCCCACTAAACACTTTTCTTAACAATCTTCTTTGAACTCTGTCCCTCGGCTTTGATTTTACTCCTATCACCTCTTGAATAATTTGTTTGAAAAATGTTTCTATATCGGCCTTAATAGAAGATCATGCATATCTAAAGGCCAAGTGGTGGATGTTATGTGTGTAACAGGGAGAAGCATTAAGGGTAGTAGAGACGAGAAGGATAAACGGAAGAAAGATGGTGAAATCGGGAGTGGAAGGTGGAATGGAGAGAAAAGAGGGAATTATTGCGCGATATTGCAAGAAAGTGGATGGAAGAGGTGAGGAGAGATTCGATTGCTTGCGGCTTGCTCCCCTATAGGAGCGAACGACCTGCGCCTGCACGAGCGTCCAAAATCCCTAGGGGCGAATGGGAGGAGTGGTCTGCCTCCCGAAGGTCACCCCTCCGTACCACCCACTAAATTAATCTCCGACACCTTTGCTTTACTTTTAATTGGATCAAGCAACCCTCTTTGCAAAAGTAACCCCTCAACCTCTGAATTTTAAAGGATCAAAACCGCCATTTATCCACGCAGTCTTTGAATGTGCATCCAAAAGAATTCATAGAGCTTGCATCCTACAGCTAATTATTCGGTGCTTGAAGAAATAGTTTTTAAGTGCATGATTATCAAAATTCATTATAAAAAAATGTAAAATATTATTCTTTCCTTTGCTTTGCCTAGACGTCCTTTAATCTATACCGATTGAGTGTTGCCATTGTTCTCGAGACGTCCAAATTAGCATTGAACTGGAAAATACCTATTTTAATTTTTTCCCAAACTATTTGTTCCTAATTTTCACGCATATTGATGAATTGATATTTATTCCTGATTTTAACGGAAATTCAGGAATTGCTATAACAGGAAGGCTGCTCAATAAATACTCGTTATATTAATCGTTCTACTACCGTGGGATACTATGCATAAAAGCGAACTAGACAAAAAAATAAACTTGGGCTCTTCCGGTTATAAATCCGTCTTAACTTTAAGTCTAACAGCATAAGAGACGGTTGAAAATTCACACATCAAAATGAGCCTTTGGATATAACTTGTAATTAAATCAAGGAAGAAGAAAATGGTCAGATGCATGTAAAAAACATATAAAACAAATTTTGAAATAAATTTACTGATAGCAAATAATGAATAGTATAGAATTTTGTGAAAAGGTGTTCATTCGTTACTGGTGAATCAACTTTTAAGCACATGCAGCCATAAAGAAATTAATTAATAAGCGACATTGATACTGTGTTGGAGAATAAATAAGTTAACCTTAATTTACTAGCAGTTAGATATGAAAACCAATTCTATAGAACGACCTTAACTCACCCAGGGTGAATTTTTAGACGATTATCCCAAGAGAATATGTTGCATGGCGGTGAAAAGTATCTAATTTTGCAACAAAATCTGCGATGTATTTCCATAACCTCGATTAGTCTGATTATCTAATTTTCAATTTGCGTGAACATTGAAGCGAATTACGCTGGAGTTAATAGAGTATATTAACAACAAAGGAGTGAGTGCATGTTCACGGCAAGAGACAATTAAATAGCGTTTCATGGTATTTCTAACGAAAATAATGAAATGCCACAAAACAATTAAATAGTCACCCACAATTCACGAAATATTTTATTGTGGGTAAATAATAATAATAATCGATAGAGTGTTAATCGGAATTGAAACCAAAGCAAGGCTAAGTTCTAATTGGCTTAACTAAGTGGGCGCGTCAAATTCACTCCCACGAGTGGGCGCGCCGCGGCAATTTTACCGCAAAAATAAATTACATTCCTATATTTAAGGGCAAGATAATTTACTAATGAAAAGGCTGAATAATTTGTAACAGTTATATCTTTTATTGTTTGACACTGAATGTACTATGTTAATCATTTTAGTTCATATCTAGGTCCTGTTCATCTTCCCATCACATACATGTTGTCTCTTGACGACAATGCCTCCTACATACATTATGTTAACATCACTGACACAATTTTTTACCTACAATTTTTATTCTACCTGCAAACATGGTATATTACTGGTTTAGGTGCTTCAGGAACCGGTTCCTTGTTCTTATATTTTCCTAAAATTTCTTTTATATCTTCAGTCAAACGTCAAACTCTCTTATATGTGACACAACTACTGAAGCGTGCAATGGATAATTGATCCGGATATCGGAAATACTCCCTCCTATCACGAATAATTCAAAAACACGCTTTAATGATAACTCAAACTAAAAAGTGAAAAATTATTCTTAATATAGAAATAAAAAAATAAATGAAAATTATTAATATTATCGTGAAAAAAGCGTGGGGTGCTCCGTTGCTTAGTTAATTTGATATGCCTTTTGTAATTGTTTACCCAAATTACTGAATGGAAAATGCGGGAAAAGATTATGCTTTGAGCCATATTTTTAGTACCATTTTTCTACCAATCGTACCGATTGAATATTTTCAAGAATTGATATATCGAGCACCCCACGCTTTTTTCACGATAGTATTAATATTTTTCATTTTTTTTTAATTTCTATATTAAGAATTATTTTTCACTTTTTAGTTTGAGTTATCATTAAAGCATGTATTTTAGTTTTTTTAACTATATTTATTTTTCACTTTTTAGTTTGAGTTGTCATTAAAGAGTGTTTTTTAGTTTCGGAGTGAAATCGTTAAGAATTATTTTGGAGTTGAGTGTTAAGGAGTCGGTTACAAACGAACAGACAAACAAATTTAGCAAATACGAAAAGCGAATACGACGATAAAAATTTCTTCTCCCGTCTAAGCTTACTGCAATAAAAATTAAATTATAACTGGCCGTTCAACGATCAAATTAAAGACAACAAAAAAAACGTCCTTCATTGAGCCGCGAACTCTGGCCAACCCTCGGTCTGAGATGACGACGCTAACCACTACACCATCCGATCAACATACTGATAATGCTTACTCTATCCCTCTAATTCTCACGCAAAGGATCTGTTCAATTGAAGAAAATTATTAATCCTGGCGGTCCTGATTAGAATATTGAGAAATCTTATCAAATTATTGTGTTGTCATCAGTCCTTGATGACTCTACAAAGTTTAAAGGAAATCTGATCGTTCAAAGTGGGTCAAAATCGAGTCCAAAGGAATCGGTTACAAACAAACATACAGGTGAAGCTAACAAAAGCGTGTTAAAAATGAATACCTGGAGACACAGGCATAAAATACAAACGGTACCAATTGGAGAGCTCAGAAACTAAAATATGCGGCAATATGCCGCAGGCGAGCCCACCGGAGGGTTAAATTAATTTATCAACATTGTAGGGAAATAACGAGGAAGATTCGTGTAAATGCCTGCTTCCAATTAACTTCGCTGATGCTTTTCGAGTATCTCGCGGCGGCAAAAGGTTCGGTACATAATTTGAGCAATGCGGAGCACAAATGTTTACGTAATTCAATCTGATTCTTCGCTTCATGAGCCCTTGTGATAGCATAGTGGCTGTTCTGCAAAGCAAGCTAACAATTCTTAGTCGTTTAAACTATTTCACAGAGGTGGTGATTGCCTTATCATTATTAACAAACACTCTAGATTCTGGGTGATAAAACTCCCTCACACAATGAATTCAAACGAGAACGGAGATCATTAAAAACATCAAACTACCTGCCACCCAGACCACCTCTTCGTACAATATTCAACTGAAAGCACTAGAAAATTCCGTCACATCCGGAACCCGAACACTGTCCCTTAGGAATGAGAAGCCAGTACTCAGTCACACTTAATCGTTCCCAAATAGCATTTTGCACTCAAACATCACGGGCTTACACGAACGCTTCTGTTACGACTGCGCGGACGTCCGCAGGTGGAGTGCAAAGAGGCAAGCGAAGAGTTTTCGGGGGACCTGTTCCCTCACCATCGAAACCCAGACGGAGACATATTAAGCCCATTCCAGCTTGCTTTCCACTTCCTCAAGCTATCATCGTATCCGACAAAATCTAAACAAAACACATTTGAAGTTGGATAATACCAAATTTGGGAGATAGCAGAAAGGAACTCCGAGGAAATGCACTCTCTCCCATTCTACCTGGTTCACCAACCCCATTTTTGGATGAAGATGCTCTTTTTAACATTAGAAAATAACACTAACCAGTCCTTCCAAACATTTTTAAATCTACTCCAGGGAATCTTGGATATATTTGCTCTCAAAGACCAGCAGCAAAAAAACAAGGCGAGTATTGAGTGACGAATGAAAATAAACAATTCGGTTCCCGCCTGAAATTTCATTTCACTTTCGAAGATAAATTAACTACGTACAAAACAATGTCCTTCAAACAATGGTTAGAGAAGAGATAGGTAGAATTCTTTCTCAGCGTGCTTCAAATCGATTACTGGGAGAAATAAAGCAGGGGAGGGATACTATGAAGGCAAGTCGAGAGAATAGAAAAAGGAAAGGGAAATGCAAAATGATTGGACCAACAATGACGATTATTAAGGTTTTGCCGCGACCAATATTTGACTACTTTCGAGGGACTCGTGTGAAAAAACTATAAGGATTACAGAATATCTAAAGCTATGACTGGACAGCCCGGTTTTTGTCGACTACCGGAAATGGTTTGTACGGGGGCGGAGGAGTAGTCACAGTGCTGCGCGTGGGGGTCTACATTTGGGCTTGCGTGGGCACGGCGCGCGCTCAGTTCAGTTGTATCTCCGAACGAGTCAGTCGATTTTAAAGATCAAGGTGTCTACGGAGAGCTGAGAACGTAAGTTAGACGTTTATACCACAATACATATAAAATTAACATTGGAAAGCAGAAAATATTACTTACCATCGGCCAATTGTTCATAGGTTAGCCATTTGTACTGATGATTTCGATGAATAAATGTTGCGTCATTTCGTAATAAATTGTAGCGTAATTTTATTTACTTCATTTCAACATTCTCTCTGACAAACAAAACAAAATAATCTCCCAAAAAGGAGAGTACCGTACGTAATTTCGCTTTCACGAAATAAAGATCCCGCGGGAGTATCAAGAATACTCACTATATTTATTTCACACGAATTAATAGTAATTAACTACTGCCTTTTTCAAGTCCAATTACGTAAATTATTTCGTATACTTAATAGAGCAAGAATTCAAAATAATTTCATAATATTATGGTATTTTTTGCGATTTTGATCTCTAGTATGTAAGAAATCAAGGCTTTTTAATGGTTACATTTTGCTTCGTGTATTTGAAAACAAACAATTGTTGCAGCGTTTTGGGTTTCACAAGGTCTTATTGACCAAAATTTCGGTTTCACGACTATCAGGATTAAATATATAAAGTAAATATTTGATTGTTTTGAATACCATGCGGGACACATGATCATAAAGTCGAGCTAATCTTACGTATATCACTTAATAGCCCGCCCAAGACTCACATTTTAATAACCCGTTCTCCAGCCAGTAATTGACGCATTGAAATGATGGACGACGATAATCTTAATCCTACAAATGTAATGTATAAAAAAAAGTCCGGTTTCACCGTTTCAGATCTCATACATCAAGTTCCAAACGTGCCGGTGAGAAATCAAGCAATGTTAGGTCATAACTTTTTACAGGTGATCTACCTGTTCAGATAATTACGCAAGAGCATCTATGCAATTTTCAACACCGCAGGTCCACGTCCTCTATCATAATTGTATCCTGCGTCTCGGCATATGGGCAATTTCTCCTATTGTTTATTTTTCTTTTACCATTTCATCGGCTCAAACGCTTAAGAGCAAATTTTACAACGGAGCATAATTGTCTTCTCCCGTAGCATAAACTGCTCTCTTCAATTCTCCGTCACCCACCTTCGGCTGCGTCGTCTGGGTCTGATACAAGTTTTTGATTGAGACCTCTATCTCTCCAATGTATTCCTATTAGCTTTAGTATCACCAGTAGTTTTCCAAATTCAATCTTTAAAAAGTCTTTGCTCCATCGGCGAAACAAGCATTAACGCTTTGTTTTACTCAAATTTTGTATAATCGTTCTCATTACCGCAATAGTATCAATGCATCTCAGGTTGTTCGTCCTTCCCTAGACATAAACTGATTTTCGAGATCAAGTTTTTTCTCTACTCTCTAATCTTCTGTACAACCTATGCTACATGTGAAATCATACTAATGTTCCTTAATATTCACCTTTTGACGCTTTTTTCTTTTTCGAGATGGAGATATATAATTTTTGCACGATGTCCTCTGGACTTACATTAGTTTCTCATCGTAGATCATACGAATTAGATAACGAAACTGTCATAATCAGTTATTTATATTATTCATCAATAAAACCTGGATGTATAATGTCTTTCCTTTATTTCTCGAGCTGCTTTTTCTATATCGTGTTAAGTAATCTTCGTAAGAGGTTGTCCTTCTCTAGGGTGCTTTTCCTCAACATCACTAAGGTAACGGACCTAATGCCTCTTTCATGCAAGTTTCCTCGGTTTCTTTCGATCTTTCCTGAATCAGTTATCGTTCAATTAGTATCTTCTCTGTTTTTACCTTAACTCTATGTAGTGTTCTCTCTCTCTCTTTACAACCGATAACATTTTAGTCGTAGCGCCTTTGATAACTATGCTTTGCAAAAATTACCATTCTAGCTGCGACAGCTCAGGTGGCCTTCCCTATATCACATGCACTACCCCTGACTCCCGAATCTATTGACCATGGATGCGTTGTTTTTTGTTCTTGTGCAATGGGGCATGCCCGGCGGGGTTGAACGCTGATGCCACTTTATTGACGCAGTATATTTATACATTAGCCGACGCGAATACCATTCGAAAACATTATTATGGGAGAATTTAAAACATTTAGTAATATTCCACAACGATTTATTTTCCCAACCGGTTTCAACGATAACGCGTTATTTTCAAGGGTATAATTCTCAAAGTCTTTGGGAGGTGCGCCACTTATATATCCAATTCTCAAAGGGGGAGAGGGGGTTTAAGTAAAAGGGGGGAGGAAACGGGGGGTGGGAGGGGGGTAGGGAGGGAGGGTGAGGGTGTTGCGAGGAAGCAACCGCCAAGGTGAGAGAAGGGACTGTGGGTATAACACTGAGGTGAACGAATGCTATTCAATGCTATTTTAACACGTAACCTCATATTACATGACATATATTTCGTAATAATTCTATTACAGATGAACAGATTTTCTCCAAAACGTAGAAAAATACTTTTCATATTAAAGTAATGGTTGCCGAAATAGCAAGGCTGAGTTTAAAAAAAACTTATTTATATATTATTTTCACTTTGACTTCGAATGACGCGCCGAAAACTCAGGTTATAATAATGGGTCAATTAAGGCCAACATATTAAAATATAATTCTTGCATAATTTTATTTAAATTAATTCTAATGAAGAATTTTCATTACTTCATGTATGGTGGTTTCCACCACATAAATAGATGTACTTATATGTTATGTGGCACAATATTTTTTTTCGACTTACTTGAAAAATTATTTAAATGTGAACTCAATTACTTACGTTTACCGCTCCAGCCACCTTACATTTGCCAGAACTCAACGGTGTATGTGTGAGCAGATTAGATGGCGGAGCGGGAGAGAGGGAAGAAGCGGTGTTGAAAGGGAGAAGGGAAAAGGATATGGTGAAATATGTGATGGGGGAGTTGGGGAGTGTAAGGTTGCGTGAAAAAGGCTGAACGGATCAAAATAGAGCTATGGAAGTATAGGGGGGGGGGATAAGAGGGTGGGAGAGGAATACGAAATGGGATACAGAGCGGGCGGATGTTGCCGGTGATTGTATTTGGGGTCTCAATCGAGGCAATATGGGGTCCATTCTAATCCGACGGATTGTTTAATTTGGTGGAACAAGCGGAAATAAACGCGATACGCAGAATGAAACGTTATTGACTCAATCCAAACTACTAGGAAACCTAGAAATGAAAAATCAAACTAAGGATGACTTACTCATGAAGTTAATAAGAGATAGAAAGGAAACCATACGACGCGATATTATTTAAGCCATCAAAATGAGCAATTGGTCATTTTTGGTGGATCATTCACGCTGTCCACTTGCCGAAAACAGCAGCAACAGCAGCAAAAGGAATAGTTGCCGCAACCGGATTTATGGCTCTCCCAACCATAGACTATTGAAATATTTCAGCCAGTCATATGAATGGCTACGGTAGCCATAGCCTATTGCTAAAAACCCTATTGCTGCTGCAGGAATCCACTATGGCTGTGGCAGCCATAGTTCCAGCTGAGCTCAGTTGGTGTGCTATCCCCAGATATTGCTGGGTCAGCCATAGGTAGAAGTTATCGGAGAGGATGCCTCAAACATACCCAGGTAGAAATTGTTTGCTCTGAAACTGGGGTGTAACTGGTCTGTATTAATACCTCTGTAACAGGGGTGAAACTGGGAGTGAATTGAAACAAGCTCCACCCGAGTTGCACCCCAACTACAGACCAGCTGGGATGGAACTGGGGTACCTTTCCCTTATCAAAATGTTGCCTTCCTTCAAAACGTTGGTCATCAATCCAGAAAATCCTTTTCTCTTTGGTTATGAATTTTTTTTTACGGGGGGAAAATTATATCCATCGAAATAGTTTCCTTTTTCTGGATCCCAAAATAAAAATGTTATTTATTATGCCAACAAATGAAGAATTATACTATTAACATATAATATTTGTATTCATATTGCCAATTATCAATATCAACCTGTGATATTAACTACCTACCCGACCCCATAGTTCCCATAATATCTCATGCCTACCTATGTCATGTCTAACTCGAGTTTGAGAGTCACGCTTCTATAAATTCGTATATATGTGGCCATTCCCGTGCGTAAAAAAACTGCGAGAACTGATTTTTAAGTGTCAATTCCGTGATAGTTACCATATGAATACCAATCACGATAACAGTTATCAGGCATTAATTAATTGAAACATATGTTTCCACATATGTTTCAATTAATTATTGATTAATTATGTTTGGATGAATATTAAGACAATATTAATGAGAATAAACAAGATTATTTCCAATTACCAAATGTTTTTGCTTGTCGCTGTGGCTGTGACAGCTATAACTATACCCATGCCGCAGCTAGAAGAAATTGCCAGCCAAGTAGCAGAGTATGACTGGGGATACCAGAGTGACACGGTGTTGGCGAAGGGACACTAACTCTAGCTCCTGCAGTCACATTGCTCGTAGAAATTCACAATGGTCGTCGTATTGCTCTGGAATCACTTATATTTGCTCCAATCACTGCACCAATTCTGACACTATCAACTGTACTATGGCTCCCACAACAATACTTTTCTTCCGTGTGCTATGAATTATTTATTAATATCCAGAAACTGTGTACGCGTGCTCTTAGTGGTAGAATCTTACTAGTAAAGGGGTAAGCGATACAAGTTAAAAAATGGCTCATTATTTTTACGGCAATTTAAAAATTTGTAATATGAATCATATCATATCAACAAGGGATAAAATCACGGGAGTTAAGGGTTTTGAATAAAGATAAAAATTGGAATAGGCTGCAGTAATTAATAGTAAAAATACTACGTAATTACCATGGAAGGTAGATATTTTTCCATAAAGCAACATGACTCCTATTCGTGAGCAAGGACGCAATAAACGTGTTCTTCAAAAGGTGCGCGTCATTTTCCATTAGCTGAAAAACGATAAAAAAAACATGCAAACTTCGTTGAATGCACCCATGGTGACAACAAGTGGAATTAGTGAGTATAAGAGTAGAAGATAAATTTTGTCATTAAATTTGTGTTTGAGTGGCACTAGTCCGGGCAGGTGTATGAAAAAATTAGATAAAATAAAGATAATAAATGGATTTTCGTCATAGGAGTTAAAAAGAATTTGAATTACGCTAGAGTTCACTTCCTTTTGTGATTGAATCGCTGTGAAACCCTAACCCACACAAGAGGCTCCATATGGCTCCAAAACCACCGCTGAATTATGATGAAGATATACAGGAAAAGTAGACTTCGAGCACCCAAAAATGAGGAAATGAATGACATGGAAAAACTTCTGCTGTTCTATTTCTTTTTGCTTTTCAAACCACAATGGGGTTATCTCTTTCCTTCCTTCTTTCAATGCATCCCTGCGCGTCACAGTGACCGAATTCCACTAGCCATTCATACTTCGTTTAGGAAATATTCAATACCGCCATAACTCATGCGTCAGGAAACGCTACGAGACGCGCTTGGCAGTGTGCCATATCAGTATCTCCCCATATCTCTCTCTCTCAACTAGACACAAAGGCAGACAGATGAAGGTCAGCCAGCATGCTGTGAGCCTTTTATGTCTGGCTGCTGGCTAAGAACATGACCATGCTTAATATAATTCGCCGGGAAAAAACTAAATCTTGCTCCAGTATTCCTTGTTTGTTTTCATGAAAAGTTGTCACTAATTATAATTTAATTTTTTTTTAAATTCATTTCGAAGTATCAGTCAGACCCTTTAACTCTACATTAATAACAGAGAATCATCAAGTGAAATGAAACGATATCCATGATAAAATCCACTCATTATTGTCACATTTTTTAATCAAAGACCTGGTATTGTAATATAAAATACATTTTCACGGTGGTATGCCGGTCAAACAGCATTTCGCCTCCTATTCCCTTTTTAACAGGCCGCCGAAATTACCTTATGATTTTATTTTTCATCTAATTCCCGTAAGGACAGTTTGGCAAAATCTACCACAGAATTTATGTTTTCACCTATAATACACTTTTCGTTATTGGTCATGCAATAATTATTTAATTCCCTATTGTAACACACAATGTAGAGAAAAATCCTTGGTTCCGATAGTTTAACTCGCATCTATTCATATGGTTTTCATTTGCGATGAAAATTTATATATTTGGACTTGATAGAACATAGTATCTATATCCCATGGCACCAATATGTAACGCATCAATAAGTAATGACGCACGGAGACTGAGGTTGGAGCGAAAATGGAAGACGGAGCTCGTTTGGAAAAATGGGAGTTTTGTTGGATGAAGAGTAGGAGACGGTGAATTGGAGTGCGGAGGATGGAGAAGAGATTAGTTGGTCGGATGGTGCGAAAGAAAGAGTGGCGTAACTCACCCGTTCACTCTCTCTCTCTTGCCTTTCTTAATGGACAATGGCCATTTCGGATGAGAGAAAGAGTAGCGGAGGAGAAAAGTGGAGAGGAGGAGGTTTTCTGAGTGCCACGGGTTGGGTGAGGGACGGACTGGGAGATAAAGAACTCTGCCGACGTGGTGTTGGAGAAGTAAGGAGGAGATGCAGGGTGGTTGAACTGCAGAGGGGTGAGCTTCTGTGGCTCAGGGAAGGGTTATTTAGTATTCAATCAAATCCTTAAAATAGTGCACCGAGGGCGTCTACATATTTCTAGTAGTAGTAGCACAGCACCGGTGGCAGAAGAAGTAAAAGCTTGCAATGCTTTCGTATTTGCCTCGCATTCATATTACTCGCTTCAAAAGCTATCGTAGCATATATTACAGACCCACAATTATCTATCTAATTAATTAATTTTTAATTCCAGTTTTTCCTAGACAAAATAGTTATCTAGATCCCTTTTCTATGATTGTGACAACCCCTTCACTTTTTCTCCCATATCCCCCTCCCTTCCGTGCGAGTCTTATACGCCCCCATTCTCCCTCAATCTCTCCGTCTACCGACACCTCTACCCTGTGTCCGCTCGGGCCAAGACAACTCCCTTCTAAAACACTTTTTCTCGAAAAATGGAATATCCAGTTTCCCTCCTAAATAGGTCTAAGCCAACGGAGAGGAGATGGACCTGCGAGTCCTCTACGTACTATTAAATTAGCCCTTCTGGCGCCGTAACTCACCTAATAAGACTTTCAATCCCACGGGGTGTTTCCTTCACCCCACAACACCTACTTGAGCTTGCTCTTTGTTCTACACCCATCATCATCCATTTCTCCTTCCCCCATTTCAATGCAAGATTTTTCACCCATTTCCATCCCACTAGGGGTTAAAAGCTTCTCTAATCCACCGTTCGTATGTACGATACGAGGGGAGGTAATTAAACCAAGGCTGTAGATAAATTCTTACTTTTATTATTGTTCTTATGGAAGTGGGTCGAGTGTGCTATTCTTTCTCAAAGCATTCATGAAATAAAACAGGGGCATCCTCGGGTCCGAAAAAACAACTATAATCGTATTCTCGCGGCTGCTGATACACACGATGCTGTGGCATTATGATAAGTAGGTACGGTTCTTTGGGGTTGGGATAGGCTCAGAAATGTCTTAAGAAATTTGATGGCTGAAAGGGTTGTCATAAGAAAAACGACGCGTTGTTTATTTTTCTCTCCTCCTCAAGCGCTATGTCGCAATCCAGGACCCTAAGAGCACTTGCAATTAGTAGCATGACTTATGTTTACAATTCAGAATTATCTATTTATACTCTGACGTCTATATTCATTAGTTTGCTGGGTTTTATTCACTGAGTCTTGCGTTTTCCTTCTTCTTGTATATCCATGTAGTACTTTATTATTTTCATTGTTTTATACCTACCTATATCATTTCTACGAGTGTTGGTTTCTATTCATTGCAAAATATGATTTACTTTTGCTCCTATGTTCCTCTTGAGCTCATATCCGGATGGCTAATTTTAAATGATGAGGGAGCAAATAAAAAATTCTTCTGAAAAATCCTGAAAATTCAAAAAAGCCCCAAATAACCCTGATTTTACTTTCCTGAGGGAAATTTGCCTCCTTATGAAAAAAGTCTTGGCGCGGGAATTACTTCCATAATCATTAATCAATGGATACTAAAAATTGAATAGAGAAGCGGGAGAAGGGGGGGTGGAGAAGGCCGTCTAAGAAACCAGCACCAGTTCATCTTGCCTCTTCTAGTTCTCCCTCCGGAATCTCCTCCAAGTTCAATTGAAACTCGAGAAGGTAAACCATTTGAAACATATGCGCCCGTTGGCAAAGCGTAGGTATGTGTTCTCATAACAGCGGATGGTGAAATCCGTCTTCCGAAGGGGATGGCGATGAGGCAAAACAAAGAACACGGAGGAGAAAGGAGAAGATTCCTCCCAGCCCAGCCTCCATCCTCACTCTCTTCCCTCTCTCTCTATCTCTCTCTTCCCTCTCTCTCTATCTCTCTCTTCCCTCTCTCTCCCTTCCCACCTTTACGTGCTTCCCTCAACGATTCTCTACCCCTCCTACATTTCGTTGCCCTCTTTTTATTCACCCTCAATCCTCTACTCATTTGGATTCATTCTACGTCTCTTGCGCCTTCTCTATCTCACGCTCTTCTTCATGGATTTATCTGTTTATAGCCTTCTTTTTACCCCTCAAACCCCTGTTGCCCTTCTTTCCTATTCCCCTTGTGCTGCTGACTTTACTTTGGGTACCGCGGCAGGGTCCTGCTCCTTATCAAAGGGGAGACACGAGTTAGACGTGCTCTTGAAAATTGGCTTGCGACGCTCTCTTACGGCGTAGTTTGGAGCTTGATAAAAATTAGGCCGATTTCTATTCATATCATTGAGTGTCCTTTGACCTGGCAGCGCGTCGTGAGTGTTTATTCAGGGAAAGAATAAATATTTTTACATTCTCTTCCTCTTTGCATCACTTCGTCTCTTGGATTCCCATGAGAAAGAAATTCAAATTCTCTTCGGAAGCAAGTGTCTCCATCAGACCACATGGTAAGTTAGGATTCGGATGGAGAGTTTAACCAAGTGGCCGAGTGAAAAAGAATGATGGAGGATCCTCTAAATGAGAACAATTTGGAAATTTCTATAAACAAGATAATATAGTTGCACATTTCCTAAAGTTTATGGCCGTGTGACTGCGATTGGAAATTGTCGGTGGTGATTACAATTTCGTATTTCCCTGGGAGTAACGAAATATTAATTTTTAAAATTTGAATTCTCTTAAAATTTAGGTAACATATGTGTTAATTAAACCTAACATCTTAGTGTTTGTTAAGATGTGATGTAAGTAAATTTTGAATAGCGTTGCATGGGTGAAACTTCTTCTCAAAAATATTCTTCATGCTTACGTGTAAACTCCTATTTGCCCCCGTATTAAAATACAAGAGGCTCCAAGTTTTGAACTTCAGCCGCAAATTCCTTTAGAATTCCCTATGGTGCTAAGAATTAAGCACCGTAGTCGTAGTTTACGTGTGAAAAATGAATGTTAGATTGTTGGAATCTTGCATGCGTATGTATTTCTCTAAAAATCGTCCAGTTACCTATTATGAGAAGCTAGTTGCAAAGAACATTTCCCAAAATGATTGAACTTCAAGGTTAGACCTAGCGGACCTAGCCCATTCAAGCCACCATTGCATTATATTATTATTATTAAGTTTTACACCTTCATTCAGCCAAAATAAGTATGGTAGAAATTCTGTGGGAATGAAAAGATGATGTTACAACACCTAGTCTTCACTATCTAATATTGCGTGAAGATATAAAGGCACACTCCTTTTCCTGATAATATATTTGTATCGCCTCATTTCGTTAGACTTTGTAAATTGCGAAACCAAACAGAATAATCGTCATAGTGGCTAACAACAAATGTCTCACCCTCGTCACTCTTTGATTGTATTAGTATATCGTTGAACTCTGGCTTTAACGAGCACTGGTATCTTCGAAGTATGGCGGTAGGTTGAGGTACTGACTAAATTGATATTAAAACGGGGAATACTGAATTTATGGTAAAGTGGAACTACCAAAGAGGGATAAACTTGTGCTGAAGACCACTTAGGGAACTTTAGGGTAGCTTTATATACCGTGGAATGAACATTGGTATGCCTGTACTGAAATAGAGAGAACTTCGGTAGGTTTCTTTAAATAGTTTACAAGGTTGAGTTACTTTGTCTGCTGTCTTTTATCTGCTCCTAATAATGTCGCAGCAACCGGAGCATCATCACACGCTTTCTTCCATATCATCCTTTGTCCTTCCTCAATTCATTCCGTCTCCACTCTCCTCACATATTTCATTTATTGCCGCAATTATTTCCCTTTCAGTCTCCACGTACCTTTCTTTGTCTTCTCTTTAATTCCACCAATTACTTCGTCTCCTTTATTATTGTTCTCGCTTCCAAGCGATTAGCTCTGCTTCAGAGGGCTTTGTTGGATTATAACGCACCACATCTAGGGAGTTTGTTCAAAAATGTTACAGACTAAGGGACTGGCTATAAATTTTCGTTTTTATCTTTATCCCATTGTCGTTAAAGAAAGTAAACTCAGATCAGATGATGTTCGATTAAAAGAGTGTAAAATGTTTGTACAGGCAATTTTATGTTTAAAAGTTAAATATGCACACACGTACTTTTCTGCCAAAGAGTTGAAAATAACTTTCTTAACAGTTCGGCTCTTCTAGATCTAGGGATTCTCATTTACTATCGAGAAGCAGAGCACAATTTTTGGAGCAACGAAAAGTGCCGCACTCGTCATCCCAACTACTTCCTGCTTCCTTCCTCATATCGCAGAGAGGGAGTAGCCGAAGAAGGTACGTTAATTGACAGTAGTTTAGAACGGTAACGCTTAATCTAAAACATATGCTTGTTAGTTTTCATCCTGCGAAATTAGTTAGATATCGATGAATGGAATAATTATATAAAAGTCCCGATGCGTAAAGGTATTGTGCAAGAACCCCAAAAAAACCCCAATCAGAACAGTATTTTTAAGGAATACTGGGATTGCCATATTCATAACTGTCCGAAGCATATTTAAGGGAAACTTTGGAAGAAGGATGAAGAGAGTATGTATTCAGAATGTTAGTATCCGTCGTAATGTTTTATATTTATTACAATACAGTACTTCACGATTCAACGTTTTCACGTCACTCTCTGATAGGTGCTATGTTTTTTGCTAGATCCAATTTCAATATTGTCCAGGTGTGGAAGACGAGGTAGGGTATTTGGAGGTGGTGTGTGAGAGTGGGTCACTCATCTATTCCGGAGGAAGAAAACGCTTCCTCTTATCTGTCGCCGTTGATGGTAAAAACAATGGAAGAAGAGGAAAGGGTCTGGGAAAGCCAAGTGAAGAGGTGAAACTGATGAGGATGACGATTAGGAAATTGAACGGAGATGATATACAAGAAATACCTACATAGGCAGGTACCATATATCACATATGATAAAATTAAATCTTAAGAGCGAAGTAAATTGATAAGTTGAAGGTATAATGAAGTGGGAAGCTTCAGGAAAAAATATCCGCATTTATGGCTCCTGAAAATTAATATAATAGCATAAATAAAATATATTGCAACTTCATTAAATATAATTAAGAATTAATTTGGAAGTATCACTCGTGCCAATAATTTATGTAAGCATATAATGTTATGAATCGTAAGTATGGAAAACTCTGAAAGTTAAGCATCGGTATCGGATTGGATGGGAGAAAAATGGAATTAGACCAGCTATCCTTTAACGTACCCCTTTTTTCCTTTTCGCTCTTTTATTTTTCCCACTCAGTTGACGTAAGGGTCTCTCTACCCCATCCCTTAAGCCCCTTTTATCCTTACGCATAATATTATTCTCACAACTCCCACTCCTCTTGCTTTCGCCACAATTCCCATTGACCTAATTTTTTATACTTACATAATACGTTTGCAACGTTTTTTCCTGACTTAAGACGTATATTTTTGCTGAGAGGGTCTGATGGAGAAAAAAATGGAACGATCCTTTCTGGGCAACTCTTCTTTCGTCAGTAGGCACTACGAACGGTAGAATTACAATGAGTTATTTTAGGCGAACTTTTAAGACCAAACTCACGCGAAAATGGGAGTCAGTGGTCGCGGTGACTACGGTGGCCGGAGGAAAACCGAGAGGGGAAACAGTCTTGATGTATCTTATTCATCGTACTTTTATTTTTCAATATCATTAACGTGATTTTGTAATGAATATCGAACACGAGTTAATTCACAGAATTCTGGGGATGAAATAGAAATGTCTTCCCAAGGCATCAGAACCGAGGATTCGATTTCTTACAATCCCTTAAGAGTACCTACGATGGAAAAAAACAGTTTCCAAGGAACAACAGTCCCTATGTAAACAATAAACCATTTCATGTATTCGACCTTTGAATCGTACATTTCGTGCATCGATAATTTAGTATTTCCATAATTGCATTTGATGACACTAATGGCAAAAATGTTTAAGTGAATTCAAAAACTGCCACTTTTAAATTATGAGACGTAAACGGGCGCAAACGTAATAGTTTAAGAAAGAGGTAGAGCATTATTAAGAGAAGAGATTTATAACAATAAACTCTCAAAAAGAGTGAAAGATTAGATAGAATTTCATAGTGCACGAGGTACTACGAAATTCCTCATACAAGAGTTTTAAAGCCATCAAGAATATGCCATAGATACAATAAGGATTTCCTATGCCTAAACGCGTTCAGCCAAATTGTTGCAAGCAAAATCTTGAAATTACAATAATTGTTTCAATTGTATGGTTTAAAGCCATTATACTACATTGACAGCAGTTTTGAAGAGAGCTATATGTTCTTATTTATACTACAACAGCTCGAAGCACTTAGGTTACCACCACTCTTCGTTCTGCTTTCATTCTTCAACTCCACGTATTTCACGCTTTTTTATCAACCAAAGTAGTAAAAATTACAGTTTCCGGCGTAATTTGGTGGAAATCTTTTATGTTAAACATAATGAATTTAAAAACGAAATATATTGGCCAGACTGGGAGGAGTTTTAGAACGAGAATTCGTGAACATAGACGATGTTTTTTAAATTATGACAACTCCTCTGGAATAGCTAAACACTTGAATGAAGAACACCACTGGTGTAATTTCGATCCAAAAATTTTACATGTACTTAACAAGGGGCAGAAACTTGATTTTTTCGAGCAGTATGAAATTGTGAATTGCCACACTGATTTTAAATTATGTAATGATCATATGTTCCCATTCCACTCGCCTCTCCTGCACATCACCCTACCTCCCACCCATCGCCCGTTGACGTCATCCCTCACTCCCATGACCTTACCTAAACCCTCAAATGAATCCACCCCCCAAAACCCCCTCCCACCCCAAATCCAGTAACCCCCCCCCCCCTGAAAACTCTACCCCATCCCTCTCCCATTGAAACATGTATATATAGGCTGCCACCCACAGCTGTATACCTTGAAAATGGCACTACGTGCTGAAACCATGGTCGGTTAATTAAAAAAGTGTGGAAATAGACTTGTAAATTCATTATGTTCATTATGTTTAACAAAGTGTAGTGTTCTAAAAAGGATTAAAAAAGTTAAATCGGAACAAATCTAACCATATAAAAAAAGAAGATGTCAAAATAAAAAGAACTAAACCAACCAAAAAGGTAAACAATCCGAACAATACACTAAATATTTATTTTTTTTATTTGATAGTTTAGAGAAGGAGAAAGCTATGAGGACGGGTAGATAGTGTTTGATCAGGTGCGTAGAAGAACACAGACAACTATAAGAAGGGTGAAAAGAAAGTACATAAAAAACATTATGGAGGAAGCCCAAGAAGATTTCCATGGAAATAGAAACAAAGAACTGTACAGAGAGATAAAATCGTTTACGAATAATGGTAAACAAGTATGTAAGTTTATAAAAGACACGAATGGGAAAGTATTGACGAATGAACGAGAAATTGCAAAGCAATGGCGGGAATACTTCAGTTCACTTCTAAATTGTGAGGATCCAACCGACCTGTTACAATTTGAGGAAACAGCAACAGTGGACCAAGAAATCTCTCACCCAACCATAGAAGAAATAAAAGGACATATAAGACAACTTAAAAATGGCAAAAGTGCTGAAGAAGATGGATTATCAGCGGAACTGGTTAAAGCTGGGGAAGATATTCTGGCGGTGAAAATATATAGGCTGATTATATGGGAATATGGGAAGACCACAAATTACCAGATGAATGGCGTGAATCTGTCCTATCCATAAAAAGAAAGATAAGATGAACTGCGACAACTACAGAGGCATAGCCCTATTGAATATTTGTTATAAGGTTTTATCAAAATGCATATTAAGTCGAATAAAGCCATTCGCAGACAACATAATTGGTGAATACCAGGGGGGTTTTCGACAAGGTAAATCTACCACTGATAATATATTTTTTATTAAGCAATTATGTGAAAAAATGTATGAGTACAATCGTAGCCTTCATCTCCTCTTCGTGGATTTTAAGAAAGCGTATGACAGTGTACATAGAGAATGTTTGTTCAAGATATTGACTGAGTTCTGCATGCCAAAGAAACTTGTTAGCCTGACAGAAATGTTTCTCAATGAAACAGAAGCTAAAATAAAACTGGGAAATAAAGTAACAGAAAGTTTTATAATTAGGACAGGTTTGAGGCAGGGAGACGGTCTATCTCCAATTTTGTTTAATTTTATTATAGAGAAAATTAAGAGGGAAATTGACAAATATGATTTGGGAGGTTTTATGATGAATGGAAGAAGAATTTCATTTTTAGCATATGCAGATGATTGTGTTATCATTGGCGAGTCAAAGGCAGAGTTAAGAGGAGTAATGCAATTAGTAGAAGCAGCAGCAAGAAAAGTGGGATTGTTGGTCAATCCTTCAAAAACTGAATATTTAATTGTTGGAAGGGGAATAAATCATGATAGAAACATTACAATTGGCAATAATGACTACAAGAGAGTACAAGAAGTTAAATATCTAGGAACCATTTTGACCGAAAACTCCTCAAGTGAAACGGAAATAAAATCCAGACTGCAAACAGCAAATAGAAGCCTCTATGCACTTAATAAAATACTAAGCTCAAGAAGCGTTTCCCGGGAACTTAAAATAAGATTATACAAAACACTGATCCGTCCCGTTCTCTTGTATGGATGCCAATCATGGAGCACACGGAAAATAGACCTGAACCGATTAGCGATATTTGAAAGAAGAGTACTAAGGAAGGTTTTTGGTCCAGTCCTTGATTTAGAAACAGGAGAATGGAGAAGACGACATAATGAAGAATTGTACAATCTGTATCAAGAACCGAATATTATAGGAGTGTTAAGGAGTAGGAGATTGGAATGGGCTGGACATGTGGTTAGAATGAGTGGCGAAAGATTTCCTAAGATGGCTATGGATATGACAATAGAAGGAAGGAGACCAGTGGGGAGACCTCGCAAGAGATGGATAGATGGAGTAAGGGAAGACTTGCAACAGCTAGAAACCTGGCCGAACTGGCGGAACATAGCAGAGGACAGAAGAGAATGGAAGGCCTAAGTTGTATCATCGCGCGGTCCTCTGGGCCTGATCGCGTAAAGTAAAATAAAGTAAGTATTTGATAGTTTAGCCGAAGACATTTTTTATCCAGCATTGGCAATGCCCCAAAGTTATAAGTACGCATACTACCTCATCAGTATTATTTTCCGTAATTCCTTTCTATGAAGCCGGAGCCACCTAACCTTGCTAAACTTCCCCCTAACCCTGACCTTTTTTATTCAAGCGGTAGCGGGGTTCTAGTTGGAGGTACCTTCAGAAAAATAGGGTTTGTCTCCTTCCTCTCGCTCGATTAATTTTTCCCCTCTCCAGGCCTCTGGACTCGATCCACATGCTACGGCGGCCCCGAGATGGCGAGAGAGCAAGGAGCCCGACGCAAAAATCACAAACCATATCCGCCTTTTATTAAATCTCTATGAGGAAGGTTCAGCCTGCATCAACAAATTTTCACGCGCAGTGCTTTGTTTACTGAGGGATAAAATCAGCCCATTTCGTCCATTAACATCGAAAGAGGAAACAATAACACAGGATAGAATATTGCCTCCACTGGCTTTATTCTACAAAATCAATGCTATTATTTCAATTAGATTTAGGGGGATCCAACTGAGATGACATAGTGGCTAAAGAATTAACTTCTCTTTATAATTCAATTCTTTATGCATTCTTAATAACAGACATCGTATTGACTAACCAGGGGCAAACAGAAAAAAATATATCCAGAAACGCTTTTCCTTGTGCATTTTATATGTTTAGATAACCCTATAAATTTACTAAGGGCAACCGCAGATAGGAGAAAAAAAATTTATTCTGATGACTTAAGTTGTAGCTTTCCATTTTACGGGTTTGGGTTGGAATCCCGGCGGTGGAAGAGACTTTATTTGGTGGAAACTGATCCCTCAATGCGTAACAAGAAGACTTCTAGTGTAGTACTACTTTCGTCTAATGCCCTGTGACTGGCCTTAAAAGCAGAATCCTTGGCGCATTTCGTTAAGAGTAGACAAACGAAGACATAAGTTTCATCCCCAAATATAATTTTTCCATAGATGATATGATAACGCCTTAGCCTGACTAGAATCCAAAATTACTTTTTGGTGTGCCATTTGTCAACAGAGAAAAGGGATATCACTATGGAAACTCATGATAATTTTACACTTAAAGTGAATTTTAGTTTAAATATAAAACCTTGAGATAAAAAAAGACAAAAAACGTTAAACTACATTATAATCAGAAACTATTCAATGAAGTAAGGAATGGAAGAGAAACATGGAATATAAATAAACGATTATGAGGCAAACAAGTCCATACCACTGATGTTGGTTGACACCTTCTGGGTATGGAAACGCCAAGCAATGGTCGCGTTCAGGCGAGAATAGCGGTGAGTAACCGGTGCCTCACCGGTCAGCAGTGCGCGCTACGATCGGCTGAACGGAAAAACCAGCAACTGGTACATTATGGTCACGTGACTTAGTAGCAGACAGACCTACGTAATTGGGAGCCAACGATGTAGTGAGAGATTTGGCTCAATTCATCGCCGTTGAAGACGATTTCATGCCAAATATTTTTAATATGATTCAGCATGAAGTCGGTATAAGGCGCAACAATAGGCTGGCTATAAGACCGAGAAGAAATATTCAACGGAACGAAAATTATTTCGAAAGAGTCGTTCCGTGCTTCAATGACGATTTGTTTAAGGAGCATTTTAGGATGTCAAGGGCCAGTTTTCAGGTACTCTTAAACAGGTTGATCAACAGAGTTCTTCTTCAAGTATTCAGCAAAATAATTCTCGTCTGCAAAAATGAGCATTTTGAAATTGAAATGACGCTATGAAAATTTTGAAAGAAATCGGTCTAATTACTGCTACTTCTTACATGATAATCACAGCCATCTTCCACTGTGGTTATTTTCGCAATTTTCTTCTACAATCATATTTTAAACGATGGCATTCTGTTTGTTAGACCCAAGAGATACATTCCTTTATATTTACTTGATACATTTAAAGAGAAACGTGGAAAAACAGGGTAGACATTCATGAGCCTGTGCATAACAAAATTTCCAGGAGGATATTTCAAATTTACAGAAGACTATCCTTTGCATCAAAGGCAATTATTTTTAATATCAAAGTTGTTACAAAGAACTGGCCTTTTCAGAGAATTAAAATCGCAAATTTCCGAGGAAAAATACAAATATTATCACTGCCTTGTTAGAATAAGGATACGTTCATCAACAAAATAGAGCATGTGGAGCATACGTTGTATAAAAAGTGCAAGGGTGTTTGCGGAAAGAGGAACTATTGTTTTTCTAAAATTGAAATGAAAATAACCTGCTAAAGCCTGATCGGAAAGTTGAAACTAAGGATGCTAACATACACGACACAACTATAACCTATCCATAAAGAAAAATACATAAAATAACCGATATATAACCTGAACTCAGCCTTCTATGAATTTCAGACCTTTCTTCAATCTGAAAGGACATCCCATTGAAAACATAAACACAAGTTATATTTTCATCAGAAGAAATCATGGGCGCAGCCATATTGAATCTCAACATGTTACCGATTCGCACCGGAGATGAACTCCGGTGGAAAAAATGGCGTCTGATCTGCAACATGTTGACTCACCGGTGACTAACCGGAGAGCGTTCAGGAGATAATCTCCACCGGTGCCGCAACTGTTGAGTCGCCTGAACGCGACCAATGATATAATAGTTTTCTTGCCCATTTCACTGAGGGTATTAGTAAATTAAAGATAAATTGTGCATTAAAACTCATTAAACCTTATTCCGCACTCTACAAGAAATTATGTTACTCCCTGAACCTGGTGTTGATGACATATATAATATTGTAAAAGATTTGAAAAAAAAAAGGAAAAGGGAATTGATGAAATCCAAACAGAAAATATAAAAAATAATCAGCTAAAGTTTCCTGCGATCACAGCACTAATTAGAAATGGCATCAATGAAGGATCTGCTCCAAGCTGGTTGAAAATAGGTTTAATTAATATACACCAAAGAGGGTGAAATTCGCCATGAAATATCATTTGTCTTGGCCGGTATTCGGACCCGGATCTCCCAATTGCCGGCATAGCAAAGGAGATAGGAAGCAATGGAGATTTGGTATTACCAAAAAATAATGAAGATTAAATGGACGGTGAGAATCACTAACGATGAGCTGGAGGGAAAAGAGGCATAGCAAAAACTCTGCGAAGAAGGCGAGACAAACTTATTGGACACACTTTACGAAACAACAGCCCAGGAGAAATGGAATTTCCAGCCAAACAATAATAAAAAGGAGAAATATAGAGAAATACCAAGAATGGACTTTATCAAACAAATCATGAAGGATGTTTAAGTGATTAATTGTGTAGGAATGAAGCAGTTGGTAGATAGGAGAGAGGAATGGAGAGCTTCTGCAATCCAATCTTCGGATTAACGACTACTGACGATCCATTCAGTGACTATTTATGTTTCACCTGTCTCCTGAAGTTCATTTGAGATGTCGTCCCGTGAAGTTCTATTAACAGTCTATATCCGTTATAAGTCTACAACGATCATTCAAAGAGAAGGGTGCCACTAAGTTTTTTTTTAATTATAAATATTCGGACCCGGATCTCCCAATAGCCGGTCAGGTGTGCTAGACAGTTACACCACGTAAGTAGAAGGCATCTATCGTGTATGCAAAGTAGAAGGCATCGACGAGTAGGTGTAAAACAGTACGACGGAGTAAAACTATTACATCATCCAAAAGGTTCACAACAGGGTTGTGAAAGCAGCAAAATAAATATTAGTAATGAGAAAAAGAAATAAAAGGACAAATATTAACATAGATGCTTAGGTAACAAGAAACAGGCACAAATATTGAAGAGAAAGAATTATTAACTTTCACGTGCGGTTTAGAGGTTGGTAAATCCACCCGTTATACATTTCCTGCGATCAATTTTCTGATATTTTGTTCACGGTTTACTTGCCTTAAAATCACAAAAATACTAAACAAACTATTTTTCGTGCTTTGACATCTTTTTAATGAATCTTCTAACAGTAAATAACCATATCGAAGTACAGTAATATATACTAAAATATGTACCCAATAAATCGCAATTTTAACAAAAGATCCTACGTGCGAACAGTTGTACGCATGTTGTGGATACTTCATTACGGAGCGAGAATATTTTTTGCGCTGAATATAAAGTTCGCACTATTCTCTGGAGAGTGTAACGATTTAAAACCTCAATTATTCTCCTCATTTATTGCCAATTACATCCGTGCATCGAAGAAAACACTAGAAGAGTAAAATATATATTCAGTATAAAAGCCCATACATAACCGCTGGAAACGAAATAAACCTTTTATACAAGCATAAACTGTCTTCTCAGCAGTAACTTGCCCTGTGGAAGACATAACGTGGAATCGAAAAAAAATGACAGACCTATTCGGAGAAGAGAAGGGCTGTTACTAATGGGACTAAATGACAAGGCGATGAATCAAATAGACACAGTTACGGCTTGGGATTCTGCTTCCAGCGCTGAAAAGGGATACCTACTCTTCGCGGTGGTTGGGAAGATGGAAGAGAGAAGGAAGTAGGTTAAGGAGCGGGATATATGGAGATATATGTGAGGGGTAAAGAAAAAAAGGGGTAGTTTGTGAGGAGATAAGAGGAAGTTAGGGGTTTAGAAATAAAAAAAAATTAGTAGATTGTGAAGGAGGGAATTGAATTCTTCGAGGAAGAGATAAAAGCGAGAGGGGTGAGTCCAAAGACGAAAAAATCTTGATTACAAAATTTGCTGCGAGATAGAGAATCGAAGAGGAGGAGAAAGAGAATAAAATTGATTGTAGCGCGCCCGAGTTGGATGGGTTGGTAGAATTATGGTTGAAGAGTTCGCTTATGGTTAGGATAGAAAAAAAACAGGGATCGGATTTTGAGGGCAGCATGAATCGGGTCAACGACCATGAAATTGTCATGGGCCGACTGAAGCTGGCTCAATTAATTTTAAATTTTGCTAACAACAAGGAGAATGAAATGACTAAAACAATACACCCGGGAGGCTTGAATAAAATCTTATACGACGTGGGTTTAGGCAAATTTTGAGTTTTCCTCTCCAATTCATTCGACGCATTAAGATGAACTACAATTATAAGATTTTTTCATGTTCATACGAGTCAAGGAGGGATGGGTGATCATCTTAATAAATATTAAGATCGATCCGTGAACCGAACCAAGCTCAAAGATTACCGTGCCGGGCTGAGCTTGGTCAAAGGAAAGCGGTCCCTTGAAAACCTTAAATCAGAGTAGATGCTATGATAAAAAGAAGGTAGAGAGTAGTAATAGTAGAAGCAGCAGCAATAGTGGGGTGGAAGAAGTAAGGGGGCCAAAAGAGACCTAAAGAAGCAAGAAAAAGGAGGTATAAAAAAACAGAATGTAAGGTCCCCCTTCTCCTTACGGACACCTTAAACTTCAGACAAACCAACCACCTACCTCTGGACATAATTAACGTAATTTTATTCCGTTTAGGTTCCGATTTTACGTGCTAATACCGTCACATTTTAATAAAGGGAATTTTCTTTATAATTATTCATTTTTGGAATTTTTGAGGCGGGAATTTTAGGAGGTGGAGGAAAGGAAGATGAAAGATAGTTTACATTACAGAGTGGATAAGTTTACATTACAGAGTGGATAAAGGAAACCGCGTCCGGAGGAGAATCTGACTTAGCAATGAGAGAAAACGATAGAGAGTGCTGGGTGAGAGAAATGGTAAGAAGTAAATACAATTGCAGACGAAAGACGGAGCGAAGGTTTTAGGAAAGCGGGCAAGGAATCTGATTACGAAAAAAAACGAGTGCAAAACTTGTTGGGGGAATGTGTGGAGAGGGAAAAATCACAAATGAGAGAAAGTTATAAAACAGTAGGGAGGGAGGGGAGATGAGTAATAGCAAGGCATTACGTTGCGTCCTCCTACCGAGATAAATCGATTCGATCGAAGAAAGCACAGCTTGAACACGCAGAACTACAGGGGCACGTTCCTTGTCTATTTTCGCTTCACTTTTGACTCGACCATGTCTGGAATTATACTAACCCGGACCCAAATTGTGAGAAAAATGAGCCCACTAGCTTTATCTAAGGATTTTTTCCATACTATGGATAAATAATAAGGAATATTTTACTCACTTTCCTAAAGGTTTTCTAATCGTAAGGCAAAATTCAGGAAATCTAAGGAAATATCTTTCAATCCAAGAAGATACCTACATCTGATATTATATCGTGAAATTAATTTCGCAACAAATAAACTTATTATTAAAGCCCTATTAATATTTTCTCATGTAGTATATTTCGACTGGAAACGATTTGAAAATACGCAGTCAAAATAATTCCTCTCTATCCAAGAGGAAGAGGATATTTTGGAAAAAGTCGTTATCTACTGTTTTAATGTCTTCCCGAATGTAGATTTATTGTAAGTAACACTCTTTGTAATGAATTAAATAATTTACTCAACTAAGTTTTTAAACGATAGTCGCAAGGACGCAGATGAATTTGTTCAAATTGATTTAGAAGAATTTTTTTAGAAAGCTGGTTTCAGTCCAGCAATTTCCCAACAGAAAACAGTATTTCGTCTGAATAACGACTCACTTCATCGATTATCCCCTTACTTATCCAATACTATTAGAAAATGGTTTATGTGTCACAGGTGACACCATTTTTTTGTGAAACAAATGGTGCTGAATAAACATGCAAATAATTCTACCAGGATATTTACTTAACATATATGTCACTTCATGTCACATCATTGAAACAAATGTATAAATAAATTTATTTGCCAGATTATTTATGATGAAGATAAACCACCATTTAAACGGCCACCATTATGTAAAAAAAAAACAAAAATCGTAGTATAATTCAAATAAATATTTAAGTTTCCATACAATTCAGTGATTTAAAGCTAGTTTCCGTACAAATGAAATGTAAAATGTGATCAATAATAAAAAGGGTCTTTAACGCTCAAAACGAACAAAGAGAACAATAAAATAAATTCATTTCTATGATATTTTTGTGATAATGATGTAAATTTCTTTAAAAAATGAAATATGTGCCGTGATAACAAATTACATATAAAATACTCCTAACGTGATTGAATTTTATATTTACCTGTGCATTGTGATTATTCCTCCAAAAAAGATGATAACATGATATTACCGACGCTATATGTTAGAAGTATCAAACGAAATGTTGTTAATGTTAAATTTTAGTATTCCTTTTCTCATTGGCCGGGTGTTGTTTTACACTTAAATCTTGTGAACAAACTAACTTAATGAATACTTCATGGCGTTGGGAAAAAGTGGACTTACCTGGAATGACTCACGATGACCTGGGATATCGAAGCCCGTGCTCGGCATCGCTTCCATGGGACCCACGGGGACATTGGAAGGTGCCTCTCTTCTTTGCAGGGCGTGTTCGGCATAGGGAGTTGCGAAAAGGTAGGAGGTAAGTGGTGAGTGACGTATACTCATCCCTTACTTGCTCTCGCGGTGCACGGACTTCGTCTCAACTCAGCATTTTGATTGCACTAACGGCTGAACTCTCCTGCCTGTCGTTCGTCCTTTATTCCGCCACTAGGCACAAAAACCTTCATTCCACTTCCTGCAAATGGGCATTAAATTAAGTATATTATTACTTTGTATTAAGTTGTAACTTTACTTAAGCGAGTTTATACAAAAAAATTAAGTTATCCTCTCCTGACACAAATGGAAATGGGTCTCTTCATCTCTCCGTCTACAATCCGACCGAAAGAGAGAAAAGATGATTCAAACGTCACCTACCTTTTAATTTTATAGATTATATTCCACGTAAATCGCGGGATGTGCGTGATGCGCATATTTACGCACATTTTTTTTTAATTAGAGGGTTGTTCCGTTTCAGAAAATCTTTGTGCTGGACATTCCCTTGAAAAAGATGCTCGCTCGTCATGTTGTAATCTGAGTGGATAGGTCTCGAAACCATTCATGGAACTTATTTTTAGCTCAAAAGAAAAGTATTTCTTAAAAAAAATTTAAATTCCTAGTAAAACAGTAATTTTGATAAAGCTAATAAGTATTCAAGAATTATGATTCAATAACATATTTTAGTATTTGCGCGTAATTAATTGTAACAACTACGAATTTTGCACTCAACGAAAAAATCTACAAGACATATGGATTAATCATTATCTTTTATCATTCTTTCCAAGAGCTGTTTTCAAATTGTCAATTCCTATAATTAATTTTTAGGGTTTAACAACGCTTTCAAGGATCGACTGCGTTTAGATGAGATGCGTCTCCCGCGAAACACGTATTTTTCTAGCAATAATGCAAGCTGCAGCCGCTAGGTGGCAGGGCAGATCAATATTTTTATGCTTCCCTATTTTTTCATGTATTCCATGGTATATATGTACATGTTTGCTTCTGCTGTTTGAGTTTCAAGCGCGAAGCAGAAATATCAGGAATCAGTGAAGTTCGTGCTAATTTAAATGAATGAGGCAGAGGTGCTCAAATGTAGAGGTACTAAAATGAACATCATCAGAAACAAATGAATTAATGCCAGCCCATAGATAATAAATATTCAGAATCAGAGGTATGTGCGGACATAGGATCATCAAAGTATTCAAACTACTGAGAGGTGGCACATAAGCACATCAAGCAAGCCATAAGCAGAACAATATGACACACTATATTTAACGGCAGAAGAGGCACTAAAACAAATCATAGATTACCTACCATACATAAGGAAAATTCAATCGATTTAGAATGGCACAAACATATGTACCTAAAGTGTTTTTAGAAACTTTACAACTGTGACTACACAATGGCAGTCACCAACTTTGAAACAAGGTTAAATTAATAAAAAAAAATTAATTTGGTCTGTGGAGCAACGTAACGAGTCTCCCAAAGCATTCATATGATTCATACCTCCCTCTCGTTCTTCCCTGAATCAGAATCGCAGTCTCTTCCATAAGCCGTACAACTGGAAATTCCGTTGACAGATTCGACATAGAGGTAAAACAAATACATCATTAGCTTAAGAATAGAATGAACGCGCACCCATTTGGCATTGGAGACATTACTGAAGCAAGAAAGCGATATATATATCATCATAGGGAGTAACCTGACGGAGAGAACTCAAGTGCATTTGGTAACGTCTTCAGCCAAGAAGGCAGTTAAACAAACACGGATTGCTGTTCTTATAAAGGCGGTTAACCTCCGAGACATTTAATCTTCAAAGCACGATGACAATGAACCTTATCTGGCCCTATTTTCTGATGGCCAACTCAGTATCATTTGGTAACGGACACTAATTTTAACTTAACACTAATTACGCCGTACTACGCCGGTGATTGGAAACTTTCCGAAACTGAAGATATTGACAATGAATACAGAACAATGTAAAAAGCCAATATAGAAGAATTTTATTGCATATCTCATTAGTGTGACTTGAAACCTCAACTACTTGCGAATTAATGTCATAAGAGATGCCGTTTTCCACCGTGTGTGGAAGAAAGACTAGCCATCAAACTGCTTATTTTATTCCCAACCAATAAAAGTTGCTAACTCAGGTAACTGGTTGCTGACTAACGAAAATAACGGAAATGTTTATCTGAACGCCCACCGAAAGACGTCGTAGTACCGCCTATAGGGATAGATGGCATAAAAACGCAGTCTAATTTTCCCCGGCAGTCATAACCGGCCATGGGCTTTTATTCAGCCGGAGTTTATAACCCCTTAATAGTAAGATAAATTTTGCAAATATATGATCATTCTCCATCCGGTGGGTCTAATCAGATTGTTAGTTTGATTAAAGATGCCCTATTACTAAATCTATAAGTTATACAGTCAATGTTCGAAATGAGAGATTTAATCTCACAATCTCATAGTTTACCCATAATCAATATAAATAAAAGGTTCTGAGTGAATTATAGTCCTTAAACTTATTTATCATGAATTCCCTATTTTATATTTGGATTCCCGCTCTTATTCTCCTGGTAACTCAATCAGGAGATTCATCAAAAATATTAGCATATTACCACCAGGGAATAGAAAGGGAAGATCCAGTTCAACATTATTTCGTATGCATATAGATTAGAGGTGAGCAGAACTGTGATATTCCAATCACTTTCTTACCTGTGACTGCTATTCTTCAGTATCTGTGATTGCAATCGCAGGTAAGAATCACAGATAAAAATACGCCGCCATTAGATATTAGTGGCGCTGCGGATCCCGATTACATGCTCCAAATATCCATTTGCGTACATCTGCTTTTGCACATACGTTGCTTTTTTGACAAATAAACCTCGGAGATTAATCTCAATAAAACCATCGAAAGAATATGCGCGTTAAGCATTTGCCTGGTCATATTTTTCATTCGATGTCACTTTATCTTCCAAAGTAATTATGCATTTATGCGTTTGTTTAACTTTTGATAATGCACTGGAAGTTAGCAGGGAATCATTTATATCTTGAAGATATTTTTGAGTGTTTCTCGACTAACACTATTTATGTTTTTGCCCTAAATAACATAAAGAAGAACACTAAATAACATAAAAACTTGCTAAATGAATTGTAATAAATAAAATATTAAAATAACTTGCTTAAAAAATTGCATTAAATAACATAGACTGAAAAAAAAACATTAACAAAATAATATTTTCCCTTGGGTAAAATCGATCAATACGATTAGGAGACGTGTGCTACATCACTATAAGCAAAATTCTCTCTTTTATTCATGTTTTCTTGTCGGACAATAATTTTTTCTATGTACAGGTACTAAAAATTTGAATTTTTATAACAAATTGCGTTAAGCTTATCGTCACCTAAGCGCGTATGCTACACGGGATACTCGTTCAATACACTGTATCTAACATTTATGCGGAAAGTATTAAAAAGTACCCCCGTTAAATTACAAATTGTGCAAATATCAACCATATTTGTACCTATGTAAAAACTAAAAGAAGTCAGCTAAGTCAGTACACATTTCAGATGGCATAAACGTGCAACTATAGTTTTCAAAAATGCTATCACAAATATTCTCACTTGTAAACTTTATTGTTATAACTATGGGAACATGGCAGGATGTGCCTTGACGAAGACGGCAGGGTCACAGTAGGATGTTTTGAAATTATATAATTTTTCATGTTCGTTGTCGACGTCTTGTAAGAAAGTTTACATAAGTTGCAAGACGCAATTTCTACATTGCACCCTCTTCTTGTTTGTAAAAAACGCCGTTGAAAGTGAAATAATTTTGAGCAGTTGTTATTTTAAGAGCACAAGATCATCCCTAACGTTTGCATTAGTGTTTGAGTTTTCTAATAGGCTTTCAACTAAATCTAATGTTTCTGAAGTAGGGACCGACGGAAATAAATTTTTAACGTCAAAAGAAACTAATTTATCCTTCTTAGGAACCACCATGTCTTTTAGGATACTTGCTAGCTCTAACGTATTTGCAACACTATATTTTGGTTTAAAATTTGTATACGATTTGATAAGTTCATTTAACTTTGAAGCCAGGCGGTGACATGGTGATGACATGCACGACACTACCGGTCTAATGGGAACGGAGGGTTTGTGCAATTTAGGCAAGCCATAGAACCTGGGCGCTAACAGGTTCATTTGTAAAAGGTTCCTTTTTTCCCTTTCTTTAAAAATTACAGTTTTAGACACGGCACTTTTCACAGCTCGGGTCTTTCAATAGGTTCCCCACTTTCACCACTTCTGGCCGAAAATTTTCTTAATAATTTAGAAGAAAAAATATTCACGTCACAAGACAAACTCATTCAATGAGCCCATTATTGGTATCGGTATGTGGACGACATAATCTGCCTCTGGACAGGAACGGAACAACAGTTGGATCAGTTCCTCGCTAATTTAAATAATCTGCACAATAATTTGTCATTCACGATGGAAAAGAACGTGAATGGCAGTCTTAATTTCCTCGATCTAACTATCTCAATTACAGCACACCAATTTTCAATGTATCGAAAGCCTACCACTACGGATCATACCATTCCCCAAGATTCCTCCCATAATTTCTCCCACAAACACGCCGCATTCCATGCAATGGCACACCGTCTCGTCCAACTTCCCTTATCACCGGAGAGTTATAATACAGAGCTCCAGACAATGTATTTCATTGCCACAACAAATGGTTTCTCAATAGAACTGGTGGACAAAATTGTTAGGGCAAAACAAAAACAGATGGCGATTAAAGAGGTTTCCTCCAACTCTATTTGTGTTTCCGGGGGAAAATGGAGGTCTCTACCCTTCGTGGGTAACCTCTCATATAAATTAAGTAACTAAATGCCAAAAAATTTGAGGGCAGCGTTTTATCCCCCCTTACCTTAGGGAAAATGTTCCATAGTGGGAAGGATAATGTTGACAGAAATATGAAATCCGGTATTTATAAATTAACGTGTGACGAATGTATGTCTTGTTATGTTGGGCAAACTGGAAGAGGAGTGTACACCCGTATTAAGGAGCATGAACGCCCCCTCAAAAATGCTGATGGCCATTCCCTATTTTCCCAGCATTTATTAGAGTGTAACACAACAGTGATTTTTAAACCTTTAATTCTACACATGTTACCGAAAGGCCTAAAAATGGACGCTTTGGAGCAATTAGAAATTTGTGTGCTAGCGAAAAACCAAAATGTTAATTTGTGTAATGACCATATATTTATGCATTCCTCTCCGTTGTTTTCGATATTTTCACGTTTGCAAAAGTAACTGTCACTCCCCCACATCCTATTCCCTCTCCGGCCCTTCCACTCCCCTTCTCCCTCTCCCCACATACGGTTGCTAGGAGCCCTTCCAAACCCCTCCCCTCACAACCCTCCGTCTTTTACCCATTCATAAACCCACCCGTGGTTCCTCTGGGGTCCTTTCTTTGCAGCTCCTCACTTCGCGGCCTTTTTTGAACCATTGTTTCGGCATATCTTAGCCTACTTTCCTTGCCCTTCAGTTACAGATGCATCAAAACTCAACTCGAGCTAGGGAAGCATACTGTTTCCAGCGAAGCATAGCTGTAATCACAGCACAGCATACAGGTTAATGTGGTAAAACGACTCATAGGGCCACGAAAATGACAGATAACCAATAAGAATGGGCTACTTCAATTTTTTAGGAAAGTTATTTTAATTTAACCTCCAACCAGGTTGAATATGGGCACACATAAAACATTTAGGGAAACGCTACGGAGAATATAAAAAAAAATTACGTAGTGACTTTTGGTTCACTACCATTTTAGAGGCTTACAACATATTAAGCCGACGTTTAAATATAAAATCGTGTACACGCCGTCTATTGAAGCGATTTAATTCTCACGGTCTAGGGAGAAAAAAATAGTCTTCCGCAGAAATCTTAATCCATGGTTTTAAATAATTCCTCCGTACTCTATGTAGCTCGGTACTTACGTGAAGTCTAACATTTTGACGTTAATTTCCATGACCTAGAAATATACGACCACTAACCCAGGCGTTATGGATTCGGTTGGCCTTGGCCGCCACATTCTACTGACCTTAATCCCCTTGATTACTTTTAATGGGGCTGCTTTAACGACTTGGCCTGCAGAAATCCTCCACATGCCAAGGCGAAATAAAAAATTTGAAATATACAACCCTTGCCTTGTAAATTAATGTTGTGGATAGTTTGTCTGGTAAAAATACAATTACGCGCCCTCACTCGTTAGCCTACATTAAGTAAGTTTAATCCACGACACATGAATTGGAATAATAAAAACGATTAAATAATTTTGTGAAATTTTGTGGTTTTATTTTTGGCTTTTTTTCCAACGGTGGCTACAAACTAAAAACAGTTGAGCTTTATGTCTAAGCTACCGCAAAAATGAGGTATTCCTCCAGGCTAGTAAGGAGCGTTACAACGTGTAGGAACTTCTAGGAAGGTTACTCCGCTCACTATCCCTCCCTTCAGACGTGATGAAAGGAAAACCTCCCTCGCCTCAACACCAAAAATGTCATTGGACCTCGCTAAACGCTGGCCACAACTGTTGAGAGAGAGAATGAAAGTACATCACATTGAAGTCGTGTCTGGCATTATTCATATCAGCAGGCGTGTAAGACGTGCATTCGCGACAGGTACTACAGTTCATTTCTATTTAATACGTGCTTTTATCATGGACTTTATTTTAAACGTAATATCTAGCGTTTGTCAGTCACTGTAAAGGTAATCATTGTGGTCAGCCTTGGAGAATGTAGTAGCATTCCTAGCAATAATATACCCTGATTTATGAGTAAATATTTGTGTCCCTTATTCTGGTCTTAGCAAAACCTGATTAAATTCCGTTTCAGCAGAGTGGCAGTTCAAAATGAACCAATCCTGTATGAGGATTCTTTTTAATTTATCATTAGTGTCGTAAATAAATGTAACATATATGGCTGCATGCACCATTAGCAATTTGATGACTGTAAGACAATTGTGATTTATATTTCCATTAGGAACAGAGAGTGGATAAAGCATGGCCACAGGGAAAATTTTAACCACTCGGGGAAATATTTCCCCAAATAATTTTTCCCTCAGCTATCCAGTAATTATGTCTTCCATTTTTGCAACAAAAACGCTTCCAAAGAGAAAATTTTTAATTTTTCTGTCGTACCCTTGAGGGACATGGTCCTTTTAGGTCAGGCCTCCGACCTCGGAAATTTGCTCAAGGAATAATTTCAACTGATCTTATCGCTCTGCTAGACAAGTATAAAAAAGGTCTGGCCATTAAAATTCTTCCATTTGGAGAACCGCATCCCTCGAGGGTAAACATTTAACACTACATTTATTATAATTAGACTTTATTCAGGAAAATAATGAATTCGTTTTTAGTCCAAATAAATTACAAGGAAAAATAAAGCTTAATTAATTTAAAATGTATATAATAGTTTCTGCTACCAGCTAATGTTCTACTACAAAAAGAGGTATTTATTCCCCAGTAATTATTTGAAGATGGAAACAAGTGGTATTTGTGGGATTACTAAATGGTTGACAACAGCATTCCATAGATTTCAATGGCGATGGCACCAAAAGGTTTCTATCACTTCCACATCAAGCTTAAAAACATTCAAATGCGCCCAGTCAAATAAATTGATGACAAAACACGATAAATGTTCTTCAGTGTTAAACAAGAAAATGCTTACTTCTCCAATCTTGTTGACCGTGAATATATCAACATAGACGTACGAGAGGAAATATAGGAAGCAATTGAGTTGTTGGACACAGAAAGGTCTAGAATGAGTTAGGGATCAAGGTTAACGGAAGGCAACACTCGGAAAACAAGTGTACACGAAGTAATGTGACGGAGGTGAAGGAAAAAAAGGATAGAGGAACAGTGAAAAACACAGAGGAAACAAGAGAAACACCAATGAGGGAAAAACGAGAAGATACTTTATAAAGAACGGGAGAGAAGGACGGAAAGGATTCACCCTTAGACTATCATTTTTTTCTCCTTTTAAAGTACCCATAAATACCAATGGGACACAAACGTCCCATTGGTACGGGACACATATGTCCCATTGGTACTTATGGGACCGCACATCTACCTGGGACATATATGTCCCGTTGGTAGTCCAAGGGTTTTAAGAGGTTCTCGAAAGATGGAGCGAAAAGTATGAAACTATGAAGGAGCTACCCTTGGTTCTACAGGGGCCGAAACGGAGGAAGGCGAAGATAGGTCCTCAATGTAGACTACTTGTACGCTTTTATTGGCACGTTCAATACACTCTTCACGTGGTTACCCGACACCCATAAGTACTTCATATTCCGATTTTTAAGTAATGCTTAAAAGTATGACCCCAAAATGTTCTTCTTCTTGATGGTGCAACCGACTAACTCGCGATATCTGGGACAGAGGCGGTGGAGCGGAGGACCGGATTGCCCAAGGAGCACCTTGACATAGCTCACACGAAACTGTCATGATAAGTATGGTAAGGTGGAAAACTAATTTTTAAAGGACCCTCAAAGTGCATGCTTCAAATATTACACCAGGCCCATCCGATAAGAAGTGTACACTTTTATGACCAAACTGCGGAGAGCCACATTACGATCAGTTGGAAGACCACGCGCTTCGATCTTTATAGCGTTGGCATTTTGTTAAATGGTTGCAATTAATGACCTTTTATCACTAAATTTGTCATTAGTACTTTCATAGGGCATGGAAATGGCATGTTAAGGAAACTTTGCATTAGAATAATTAGGCCAAATATGTAATTATAATTCGACATCCAATTAATATAAGGGGTCTAATGTTTGGCTAACTGAGACAGTTCACTCAGTGTTTCAACCCGAAGGTTGGTTTTGATGGGTGAGAGTAGAGCTCACCCCGTACTAAGCCATTGACGTGTGAAATTCACACATCCATGGTAGGGGGGGGGGGGGGCAGATCCTTTTCCTGGGCCACCTGGATTTTACCACTACCTTCCAACAATCAGATCAATCCCACCGCGAGGATTGTCAGAGGGGGCGTCCTGAGAGGCATCGCCCGGATTTGAACCCGGGACCCTGCGGACGGTAGCCTAGCGCTCTACCCACTAGGCCACCACGACCCCCCTGAAATACTTATTGAGGGATAAATAGGGAATTAGGATCATAACGAGCTAAAGTAAGAACTATTGCTCATTCAAATTTCCAGAACAGTGGATGAGAGTTTACCTTTTGGCTAAAGGCAAGTTGTTTTGATTGGCATTATTTTGTTCACTTTGTGACCGAACTAAAGAAGTTAACTCGCCCTAGGAGAATTTTATATTTAGTTGAAAGGGTAAGTTAAGCCTGTAACGTGGCGGAATCGGGTTTCGTATTAAGAAAAAAATATTATGTTTAGAGATCAGAGGTCTGAAAGCCAAGAACAAGCATTATTTTATTTTAACCACTATGATTGAATTTGGTCGTAACCAGTATGATTTACTTTTGGTGTAATTATTGAGTATATATTAACTGTAGTTAATGCTCGGGAAACAGATTGGACTCAAAACAGCTGTCTATGTTATTGTCACTAATAATTATGGTAGAAGTGAACTGAACTAACCGGTAATCCTTTTATTGTTTCTGATATATTTAATTCTTTTCTTTATATAATGTGGGTTCTCTATCGTTATCTAAATACCGGGAAGAGCAGTTTGGCACATTTCCTTAAAGCCACATACGCGTTAACTTTGTCCCGAAAATTGAGCGAGATGAGTGGTGGGCGAACTTGCCGCCACTCTATTAAAGCGATGAGAAGAAGAATAGACAGTTGCTGCTGCAACACCGCCCAGAAGAGCAGCTCCAGGATGAAGAGGAGGCAGTGGGACGCAGAACTGGCCATTCCTCGCCATGGTGGTTGGCTTCGGCATCAGATCGGCAGGGTCCGCTGATCAAACTGCCGCCAACCACAGTTCCTGCCGAAGAGGAGGAGAGAGCCGCGGTCGGGGAGTCCGGAGCACGACCGCCTAGCGTCACGCATGCGAACTGGAGAGAGGCGAGAGGTCTTCTCACCGCGCGGAGAGCTCGCTCTCATGACGGTAAGACCTCGTGTTCACTTCTCACTCTAAAATTGTCGACTCTGTTCATTGTCGGGACGCCCCACATGGCGGGCCGCTCTGAGGGTATAAAAATTTAATCGCTTACTTCATGTATACCTGTACCAAGGGTCTTAACTTACGAAATATAGGACTAATTAAAAAACCCAATAATGAGAAATTGAACATTCACCCAGATATTCTAAACAATTACTTTTCCACTAGCAGAAATGCAATTCTTCCTCCAATACTCATTAGCAATGAGACAGTTAATCTTGAGAGTCAATTCTTTTTTTTACACGTGAAGCCACTAGAAGTTACTTCATTCATTCATTCATTACAGTAATCTACCGATTAGAGGTAGGTTGTGATGAAAGTCAGAGAATATCCAACAAACTCTTACACGTGCCGTGCCCTTTCTACCTCCAGTATTTCTTTTTTCATCTCATCATAAGTCCTACCTTTCTTCATCCTGTCCATAAAACCGATTCTCTTCCTTCCCCTTCCCCGCTTACCCAACATCCTACCCTCTATCACGGCCTTCAGCAAACCACCGTCCCTCATTACCCCTTCCAGCCACCTACCCTGTCTTCCAATCATCTCATCTATAAGTTTCCTCTCCTCGCCCACCATGTCAAGCACTTCCTCATTTGTCTTCCTTTCCGTCCAGCGCACCTTCTCCATCCTCCTCCACACCCACATCTCAATAGCCTTTAGCCTATTTTCGTCTTCCTTTCTAAAGGTCCACGTTTCTGCCCCATACAACGCCACACTCCATATCAAGCTCTTCACTAGCCTCTTTTTTACATCCTTACTTAAGGTCCCCGTCATCAGCTCCCTTCTATTATTGAACGCTTCCTTCGCTAGCGCTATTCTCCTCCTAATGCCTTTGCTACTATGTCCTCTTTCTTCTAGCGTACTACCCAAGTAATTAAATTGTTCTACTTGCTCCAGTTTGTGACTTCCTACTCTTATCACCAGCTTCGCTTTCTTTGTCCTAGAGAATCTCATTACTTTTGTTTTCCTATTATTTATCTTCATTCCGTATTTCTCACACTGTTTTTGCAGTGCATCTACTAAAGTTTGCAGTCCTTGAGATGACCGACTGACTAACGCCTGGTCGTCTGCGAATCTCACCGACTTTATCCACTGGCCTCCTACTTTTATTCCCACATCTAGCTCATCCCATGCCTCTCTTACCATTTCCTCAGCATAGATGTTAAAAAGTAAAGGCGACAACGGAAACCCTTGCCGTACCACGCGACCTATAACTGCCCACCCTGATTCACCGTCAGCTACCCTTACCTGAGCCCTCTGCCCCATATATAAGTTTCGGATGAGTCTCCTATCACGACAATCTATTCCTATTTTCCCCAGTATCTGCATTAGTTTCTCCCAGTTTACTCTGTCGAACGCCTTTTCGAAATCTACAAAACAAGCGAAAACATCCTGATTATGCTCTATTTTTCTATCTATAAGTGTTCACATTACCGCAATCGCAACTCTGGTTCCCCTCCCCTTCCTAAACCCAAATTGGTCATCGCCTAAATAGCACTTTGCTCTGCTCTCCAACCTTCTATTTAGTATTCTAAGCAACACTTTTGCTGCGTGCGAAATTAAACTGATTGTTCTATACTCCTCGCATTCTGACGCTCTCTTCTTCTTTGGGATAGGTATTAATACTGTTTTCACGAAATCCTCTGGCCATACTCCTTCCTCATAGATCTTGCGAATAAGTTCGAAAAACGATTTTCTCCCCTTACTACCTAGATTCTTCAGCAGCTCCGAAGGTAGGTTACCGGCTCCCACGGATTTTCTACCCTTCACCTCTTTTAATTCCCTCCCTATTTCACTCTCAAGTAACTCTGGTCCGAGGCTATCCTTATCTATTGTTCCTTTATCCTCTAGATCTAGGCTAAGGGGTCTATTCTCGCTGTCATATAGCTCATCTACGTATTCTCTCCATCTTTCTTGGATATCTTCCTGTTCGATTAATATCTTCCCTGTTTTGTCCTTAACCTTTGGTATCGGTTGACCTCTCTTACCACCCGATAACATTTTCACCTTGGCGTACAAAGCGCCCACTTTCCTCACCTCCTGCATCTTTTCCATTTCCTCACATTGTCCCTTCCACCAGTTTTCTTTTGCCCGATTGGTCAGTCGCCTGAGCTTATTATTCAATTCCTTGTACTTCCTCTTCCCTACGTCGGTGTTCACGTTTTTCCATATCCTTCTCTCCTCCATTTTCTTTATCATTTCTTCTGTAACCCACTGCTTCTTAACCCTCTTCTTTTCCACCGTTCCTATTTTTTTCTCTGCCGCTCCAACATAGCCTGTTTATATAACCTCCCATCTCTTCTCAATGGTTCCCATCCTCTTTTCTTCATCTATGTTATTTTCTACTAGCTCTTGGTATTCCCTCCTTTTCAACCCTTTCAATGCTTCAAGGTTTCACCTCTTTATCTTCCTACCTTTACAAAGCCTTTTAAATCTAACTTCACACTTCATCATCACCAAGTTATGATCCGAGTCCGTATCCGCCCCTGGATAGCTACGAGAGTTTTTTACACTGTTCCTAAATCTCTGCCTCACCATTATATAATCAATTTGGTATCTCCCAGTATCACCCGGCATTTTCCATGTGTACTTACGCCTGGTGTGACGTATAACCAAGTGTTTGTCACTACTAATTTATTTCTTCTACAAAATTCAACTGCCTTTTCACCGCGATCATTTCTTCTTTCTAGCCCAAACCCTCCTACTTCTAATCCGTCCCTCCCTTCTCCCACCACTGCATTACAGTCACCCATCACTATCAGGTTTTTCTTCCGCGGCACTTCTCTAAATTTTTCTTCTACTTGCTCGTACACCTCTTCCACCTCTTCCTCCCTATGGTTGCTCGTAGGCATGTATACCTGGACCAGTACGAAATTCGTCGGGAGTGCTTTCATTTCTACCACCAGTATCCTGTCGCTCACCTGTTCAATGTTTACCACCCTCAGTCCCAACTTTGTGTTCAGTACCATGCCTACCCCCCGGCATCTCTCTCCCACTCTCTGACTCTCATCTCCCCCACTATAGATCACCCTGCAGTTATCACTCCAATAGTCCCCGCTATCCTTCCATCTCACCTCGCACAAACCCAAAGCATCTATTTTTCTTTTTTCCATTTGCTGCTTAATATTTTGAAGCTTCCCGGCCCTCATGGTCCTTACGTTCCAAGTTCCTATTTTTACCACTGTTTTCCTCCTCCTCTTCCTCTTTTTCTTCTTCTCCCTCCTTTCCTTTGTATCTTCTGATGATGATGCTGTGCAAGGATTTCGTGTGATGACGACCGCGAAGGCCTTGCCACCCCCGCTGCCGGGCACGACACCCGCCCTAGTGGGCGGCGTCCCGTAGTTGCCAGGAATTAATTATCTTTGAATGACTTTCATGTTCTGGGAAGTGATAGTTGAGAGATATTCCCACGCGACTCAACGGTATTTTTAACATGACACCATCACGGAACTACCTTTCGTCTGGCTCCTACCCTTCGACCTATCTGGCATGGGTGGCCCTACCAGGAGAAATGTACTTGCTCCTGCCAGTCCAGCTCTAGGGGTCATTGGAAAGCACATGGGGTTTTCCTCTCCCGTGTTTTACTCCGTCCCCGTCGATCCTTTCGTCGGTAACTCATACCCCACCACCGTCGTCTCACGACAAGTGAAGCTAGCCCAGCAAAAGACGCAGTTCGCAGGTGGTACCAATTTTCAAAACCTTTCCGGCCATTCCCAATTCTATGGTTTGTAGAATGGGGCAAAGTGGATGCACTCAGACTTTTGGAAACGATAATACTTACGTTCGTGTTTCGCGAGCTGTTACCGCTGTTTTCACTCATGCAGCAAGACCGTGTGTTGCCTTATTCTTTTAGGGGTTTAAATTGGATGGATCGTAGGAGCCTATTGGGAGGGAGGTTGTGATTTGTTCAATTGCACCACGTTCGTGTAGTTCAGTTCAGTTTACCGGATTCTCAATTATTTTCAAAGATATTATGTATTGTATTTCCTGAAGTTGCCTTGTATCGTACCCGAGATTACTACCTATTGAATGGCAGTGAGAAATATTCATAGGGGTCAGATACCTGTTTGGAGTGTACTTCGCCAAAGGGAATAATGTGTAATTAGCTTATAGTGAGTCACTTTTTTTGCTTTGCGTTTGTATCGTTCATGACGGGATTAAATACTGGTTCAAAGTTTCCTGATCGTTGCTGACTACTTCTCCCTTTCCTTTTCCCAGTTAGAACCCTGGACGAAAGTCTCCTTCAGAGAAATTCCGGGTGGGGTAGGGAATGAAGCCGTACTCCTATTCTGAATGGTCAAGACGACCTGGCTCCCGAGCGAAGGCAGAGAATATCTGTAAGGGACATCGCAAGCCGTAAGAACACTTGATTAGCCAAACTAGGAACATCGGCGTCACAAGGGGGGTGCGAACCGCACCAGGTGAAACCATGGGGAGATACCAACATGCAAAATTTTACTATTCTTAAATATTACAAAAATCTGCTATGAAATTATTGCTATGCATTGTTTCAGGACATCGAAAGAAATTTATTACAGAAACATAAACATCTCTCCGTTTTGTTACTTAAAAATCAAAAACCTTCTTAAAGTTTGCGTGTATAATAACTCCTCCAGAAGATAACATTGTGTATAGTTACGGTAGTTATGGTAGTTATGGTAATAGATTATATATAAAACGGTGACTATTATATAATCTGGTTGCGCTGTTGGCTGCTGGCCAAACTTTTTATATCAATAACCTACAATCTGTTACCTCCGAAAATGAATGCAATTTTTTTTTCTATCGTCTTTGTAAATATAGGACCTACATTTACAAACGTAACTGAGTATTATATATGGTGACGTTAATGGGCACTGGCAGACTCGGAGGAGGTCCATGGGGTGAGTCGTGAGGGGGTGACACCATGAGTTACTGCACTGGATGACACCAACCCTAGACTCGTTAGACCGAAGTTCCCAGGGGAGGATTTTTTATTCCACATTTTAAATGAATAATCGGCATCTTCAGAAAGTTGCAATGCTCCGGGTTTCTACCTCAACAAAGAGAGCCAGTGTTTCTCTCGGTACTACGAAGAGTTACTGGCTATTACTGAAATATCAAAGTTTAAAACTCTTTAAGGTTAAAATAGATGGAATATTTTGCGTCTATTTCAATTTGAATCTGGCTTCTGCATGAGAATAAGGTACTTATGACCGTAAGAGCAATGGAATGTGTTAATCCTCAAAGCTGGATTATAATAGATCGCAAAAATGGCTCCGGGGGTGCTTGTTGGTGTGATTGCAATTGTTTGTGGGATTGACGGGTCACATCCGTAGGAGTTTAACTGTGAGTGAGAATGTGATTACGAATCACGAAGGTCACTGAAATCACAGGCCTGAGTGAGGGAGAACTTATTTCTAATTTTAAAGTATTATTTGTTTACTGTTTACTCACAATATATTTTATTTTATCCCTTTCATTTGTATTTTTCTCTTATCTATTAATTTTGGTCATAATGATTTCTTATTATTCTATTATTAAATATAACCTCCTCATATTCGTCTCCTCTATTCCTTGTGCCCCTTAACGTTACGGTCTGGGATTATATCATATTCCATTAAGGCTTCGGCATTAATAATTTACAGAATTTTTTAAAACACTAGCAATAATGATAAAAGGTGGAAAGATTGACCGTTAACTATATGGGTCAACCGATTATGACTAAAGTACTTCCTCCTATGTGAATTTATTACTTTACTTTTAAAGTTATGCTTTCTACCATCGAGTATGAGTATACTATATGCTCTGAATAGTCCGTGCTTCACGGAAGGACCCAGATTCGTTGTCAGTGCTTTACCGCTTCCACAGAAGAGAAGCGAGTATTGACAGAAGAGACGACGCAGGATTTCGGGTTGAGATGTGAACTTAGGTTTCGTGTGTTGTGAAATATTGAGTTGGGATTTATTGACATAGCTGTTTGAGCGCAACACTTTACCTCGGCTCAAAACCCTAAAAGGAATGAATGGTACCGTAACATCCCCTGGAAACGTAGAGGAGGCACAAATGGTCGCACTGGTAGGCAAATTTTAATTAGTGTTTGAGTCAACACGGATCGGAAAGGTCCTAGTTTTTAAGGGCTCACGTATCTTTTCTTCATTTCAGTGCTGTACTAGAATAGACTCTGAATATATGATCGAATGTAAGAGCGCATAAGTGAAACGCGAGAGAGGGATATCTAGGTATTTACAAATCAGTGAATTTTTTATATTTTAAAATGACAACACAAAAATACAAATACTAATAGCAAATCATCGTATATGCAGAAATTTCTAAACGTTTGGCTAAGTAGGAAGAAAAAAAAGCACGAATATTCAGATTGGCTGTTACAACCTTTCATGCGCGTCAACCTGATTTAAACAAGATGTAATTTATTGAACGATCTGTAACTCTTGTGCACTTGAACTTACTAAAACGGAACCAAATGAACGACGTTGATGCATTCAAGCGATATTTGAATTGCTCGAATGAGTTACACTTCTGACATCTTGCACGGAAGCAGAGGAGACTAATACGCCATATTCTTGGAAATGTCACGAGCCTCGTAGAAACCGATAACTGTGGAATAATTTATTAATTCGTCAGTGTCTCAGTACGGCTGGTTACAAGGGAGGTGAGCGTGGAGTAAATTCTATTCACGCTGAGTTTTCTCGCCTGAGGGGATCGCATACATTCCCCAGATAGTAAGAACGGACGCACATACAAATGCGTGTGAAAATACATAAATGTGTTTTCCAGGTATATTATAACGCAGCAGATTACTTATTTTGGTACAAGTATGAACACAACTAGCGGTCAAAGGATAGAAGAACAAAGACGCATGTATATTTGAGCCAAATATTAGGTAAAAGGAAGAACAAAACCTTTCCAAATAGCATTCCACTCTCATTCTCTTCCCCTGTTATTCATGAAGTTTTGTTTACAGTATCATCAATAGTTTTACATGCATAACAAGTATCTTTTCATTCATCTTTACTGACAAATAAAAATAGTACGAAAGTTTTACTGTTACAAATATTTCAGTAGCGGCTTCGATTTCTTAGTTTTAATATTTCTTCCTTGTTCGAGAGTATGTTTTAGAGAACTACTTTCATATTAATTAAATGATTTTTTTATTTTTGTATAAAATAAACTTGGTGTACATCGATTACAAACGGTACTGTGAAAAAGTAAGGTAGTTTCCTTTGTTATTCTCAATAAAATGATATTTGTTTCTTCGGCAATTGTCTCCTAGAAATAAATACATGATATATATTTCACTGGAAAAATATGATTTACTTTGGGTTCGTGTGATTACCAGTTGGTTTCGAATTGAGTAGGAATTTGATGACAAAAATATAATAGTCTCAGAAATGAAAAGTTACTGCGCTATCCACAGGTAATAACTAATCGACTAAGACCTGATAACCCTGAAAAAACTAATCCCCAATAATTTTGTATCATCATGAGTTTGCATAATGTTAAACGCAAATTTAAATACCTACTTTGGATGATATAACTAAAATGATTAACATTTTGTTGCCCTCAATATAAGTGAAAAAGTTTGGGTACAACTTCTCTCAACCAGCGGTTATGATCTTCTGTTACTTCGTGTCGCTAAATTGTATGATAAGGAAACTATACAATGGCATTTCGGGATCACGACGCGTCGCGACGTACAGATTTGGAAGTCTCTCTCAAGACTCAACTAATCCACGAGTAGTCAAGGAACTACCTGTTTTATTCCATTACTCCTATCTTAAAAATTTAATAGGCCTCGAAACACTTTGAACTCCTTTCATGTGGATGAATTATAGTTTTTCTTTTGTGTTAAACCTTTGCCTTCCCACTTAACCTTCAGTATCATCCGTTAGGGAGTAGCCCTTTTGCACAATTTACATTCTCTTTCCACAACTCTAATTTAATTAAAACAATACTGCTGCATAAGGCGATATAAGGATAATTTTTTCTGGCACCTACATGTTTCTTGAATTTGTTCAATTTGCATTTAAAAAGTGTTTCATTTATACAAATTCCTTCGGCGGCGGACAAAAAACATTTTCACCTTCATTCTCGGAAAATTTACCCTCTAAAAACGACAGGTGGGAAATAAATAAATTTTGCTTTAGTTTTAATGAATAAACTTCATACCTGTACGTTGTATGATACATTCAAACCTCAGCCTTACCGCGACCGTTCACCATATAATTGAAGAAAGTTCGCACACCCAATGTCGTCGGTCGACATCGGGATCAATTGAAAGAGTACTCCTCCCAGCACCAGCAGCCACTGCCCCATGCGCACTGCAAGGCTGAAACTTTCATATCACGCTGTGCAAACAAAAGGCGAAAGCGAAACGACCACTGGAAGATAGACGGGGCGAGAGGGCTGAGTAACATCGGCAGTCTCACACAGGGTCACGGGTCCGGTCCTTCCCATTTCATTGCGCCACCGATTAAGGAAATGTCCGTTCGAGCTTAATCCGCCAGAGAGAGGAAGAAAGAGGTGTACGGGAAAGTAATAATGAGGAAGTGAGAGGAAAAGTTGGATGTCGGATATACCACCGTAAAAATCAATTAAATATGACGGTTTAATGGCCATGTTCAGCATCGGCAGTCATCAATCCTATGATAGTTTGCGACAGTTCTCTACAATCGACCCTCTTTGCAGAAAGCCATTCTCTTATTTTACCAGCATATTATTTGCGTCATATGTTTTATTTGCGGTCTTCCTTGTAAGTACCTTCAATTGGTTTCTCCTCCTACCTTTCATTTACAGAAGGCTGCGTTGTCAACCTGTGCATGTATTTCAATGGAGTTTTAATCGAGCATGTTATTTCAATAGTTTTTCAAAACAATATTAATTCATTTTTGGAAAATTTAAACGAATGGATCTGTATAATATAAAACGTCGATATCTCAACAATTTTATTGTTATTTTTTAAAAATTATTCTTCTGCTGCAATTACTGTTCAAGCATCTCATACACTAAAACAAATACAATATTACATATGGTAAATTTTATTTTGATATTGAAGCATCAATTGATTTCAGTTTTTTAGGAAATTATTAAATTAAGTGCTACAATTGTTGAAGTCATATACTCAAGGCGCTGCAAACGGTTCCTTAATGAGCACATTTGAAATATACCCGTCGATTAATCTGCAGCTTAAGCACCAGAAATATTTTTTTTTAAGATACTGAGAAAGTTGACAGTTGAAGTAGTATTCGTGCAAACAGCAATAGGGACAACATCTCATTTGTCATGACAGTAGTCACAAATTAACCTCCATAAAAAATTGACGTTCCTCGTTCTCATTCTCAGTTTCTCATTACAATTTCAGTAATTATCAGAAATCACTAAACGCACAGCAATGAAATTTACCGTCCAACTTTAAGGTAGATTTTAAATGCTCCCTAAGAAAGGTTTTAGAAATACAAAATCTAACTGGACTTAACTGAAATTTATAATCCTACAATACCCCTGACTCACGGTAAGAGCAAGATATTTATACTGCCACTTATATTATCACAATAAAATTAGCCAAACATCTCCATATAAGGCCTTACGTTTCTACAGAGAAATATTTTTGAAAAAAAAAACTAAAATGGGGATTTTTTAATCTATAATTTGTCATAAAAGCACAGAAATAGGTTAATCTTGGATAAAATTTAATTTTGCGACGAAGTATACGATAAGGTACACCTAAGACGGTGGTATTTTAACTATATTAAGTGATACACTTTGAATATTACTATTATAGATTCCGATTTAAACATTATTGTCTAATGTGATGATCACACACGCTATTCTAGTGTTAATCAAATTACTCAACAGTTGTGACTTCGTCTCGGCCATTGTTGCAAACGAAGAGTTTTGTTTTTGCGTTTGTTTACTTTCGAGAAAGGATTAATTTTTGTAATTTTATCAGTTTTCATTTCATTTTTTGACGAAGCTGCTTATGTTAGCGAAATTATCTAGTTCAATGTATCGTACATTAGAAGTATGGGCGGAGTTTTGGAATTAGTATGGATTTTATTTATGCCTATTTAACACTTATTTCTTAATTTATACAAAGTTATCAGCAGTAATGAATAAATACTGAGGTCTTATACATTTTTAGACTTAAATATGTTTATTTTTTTGCATCCGATCCTATCCTCTTAAACGAGTTATAATTTCATGCACGTGAACTTTCTCTAAAAATTAACTCAACTTATTTTGATAAGATATCGGAAGGAAGGTTCGAGCAATTACCCTCAAGGAATTTCTAGCGTCTAACACGTTAAGGGACCAAATTCTTGACAAAATTCGTTAAGGGACCGAGTATTCCACCTAGAAACCAAATTTCCGAGCCCTTTCATGAATAGCATGGGAATCGACGAGGAAGTTAAATAAGTTTTTTATTTCACGACTTCAATGCATGATATAAAAAAATTACAACTATAAGACATGGACTTCATTGCACAAGTATGTGAAAATGTTATACTTCTATTAATTGTATCATATTTTACACATTACTTTCTTCGTGCTTTCCACATCGTTGATTGATTTAATAAATATTCACCACAAGAAGCAGTTATAAATTAGGGCCGACAAGTTGGAATTGAATAGGTAAGGTGGATTTTCTGGTTTACTCATTTAAAGGCACACGGCGCCGATGTATTCACAAGCGGAGTAATTTCGCAACCGCGGCACCTTGCGTACAGCTCTCGCGAAAGCTTATGGCATTCGGATACGCAGAAGAAGACGTCGTGGAGGGGTAAATTTTGGTGGAAGGGGTAGGGAAAAGGGACGTAGGGGAATGCGAAGACATGGCATTTGTGCCGTACATGAGTGCATTTCAAAAAAATGGAATTTGGATGACGCGGGCAACACAAACGCCGCGCATCCGAACGCCATAATCTTTCGCGAGAGCAGTACTCCTCCCACTTACGAGCTCACCCGTGCGTCCCTTCCCTTTCCCTCCTTTGATTCACTTGACAACGGGTTATGTGAATAAACAAGATATGCATGGCTTTCTGCGCGCTTTGGAGAAATTTGAGAACATCACGCGCTTCTAAGCCCTCATATTTCTTCTCTCGTACTCTCTCTCTTTAAGAAACGCTCGCAGTCTGATCATTGCGTCATATTCGTAGAGTAACACCGAGCGTTAGTAGAAACGAGACGATGCAGTCAATGACTTGGGAATTTATGTACATAGATTTCGGAAATGATGCCTAAAGTTTATACTCGATGTTTCGATAATTGTCTTTTTTTGATTCCCCGGATGAAAACATGTTACCCATTTGTCCCCGTTTTTGCTTAATTTACGTCCACGTCACTCTTTTAACTCCCACTCCCCACATTGTGCACCAAAATTATAGCATAGACGAGTGCGTAAGACCCTATCACTGTACTTTTCTGCAACGCTTTTACCTGCGTCCTTGCCCAGCCTCTTAAAGGGATAATTCAAAGGATAGACATACTACATAACACAATTTCAAACAGGCTCACATTTTTGTTTAATAAAATGGATGTTAAGAAGTCAAACTGTTAGTAATAACTCCCGTATATATATTTTGACACACAAAGACAACAAATTACTCAAGTATCTACCCTCTTTTTAGGATTGTCTACTTAATCTATAAATACAGCCATACTTAGTAAAGTGCGTTAGTTATCGTGAGTATTGGTATTAAGAACACAAGAATTATGATATGTGACAACACGAGTAAAACAAGACATATTGCAGCCGCCATAGGAAGGTTTCTGGCATATTTCATCGCCTTTCATCACAAATGATGCCATGAGGTTAAATAATACTATCAGTTTGGAAACTTAAGCATTTACATAGGAGGCAATTTTTTAGGCATTAAATAATGATTACCACTGGCACTTTCCGAGATAAAATTGATGAATAGGAAAATGGATAATTTAAAATGACTTAATCTGTAACTATACGTTGTCTTCTGAGTTGCTATAAGCACAGAAGCTCGACATTAATCTCAGAGACTTTGTCCATTAAAACCTTACCATTCACATTGCCTTTGCCGAGAATTTAATTGCTTATCTTTCCGGTAGGATTCCCTGGCCTCTTTGGCAAAAAAGGAGAGTTGTTCTCCACACCGTCGAAAGAAGTTTCCTTATCTCCCTCGAGATTAGTCTAGGTTAAGATTTACAATCCTAAAATTTCATCCATCTCCAAAATACATTTGCTCCGTCATGCTATTTTACACAGAGTAGCAGGTTTAACGGAGTACTAATTATCCTAAGAAAAACCTTGCACGCTTGACCACTCTATTTATGCAAATTTATAGCTCCTGAGTAGATTAAATTACAGTATCGGATTGTATGTAATTATCCGTCGTAAATCAATTCAAGCACTTACATTATTTCTCATAATCTCGTTACAAAAGTAAAAACTTAGAAGTGCGTAAAATCCTGGTCCCATTATCATACATAAATACTTATTTTAAGTGTCCATGATAAAAAACAACTTAGTTTAAATCAAAACAATTTATTAGATACGACCCGGGTATCAGCAACTTCGTGGCATCTTCAGGCCTGACCTGAAGACGTCACGAAGTTGCAGAAACCCGTGTCATTATGAACAATTAATGCGCCTGTTTTTAACTCGAAGAGAATATTTTTCCTTATAAAATGCTACGTGTTACCCGCGGCTTTGCTCGCAGAAAAATCGGCCGAATGATTGTGCTTTAACCAATAATACATTATATTGCATGTAAAAAACTATCCAAGCTCTAATGATCGTGGAAACCAGAACTTATGCTTGAGCCTCAGAAGAATAAAATCTCCTCAGAAGTGGTTGAGAAATAACCAAGATGAATTGTTGTTTTCACTTATTTTTGAAAATGAAAATATCTTCAGTGTTTTGTCCTTTGAAAACAAACCTTTTTAGTGAAATCATCAAAATTGAGTTTTCTGCGCTTATAGTAAGGTTTTAAGAAATTTCTGTCCCTAATTTACGAGTAGAGCACTCTTGTTCTAAAATGCGGAGGAGAAAGTTATAGTGACCCCCACTACACAACCCATTATCTTACTCCTTAAGAGACAAGTGCAGTTTATTCATCACGCGGATGCGACAAAGCCCGAATGGCGTGCAGTGTTGCCAATTCTACGAGGACACACTCGAATCACGAGGGCTCAAAGAGAAGAGGCAATCATGTGCTAAAGTTGAAATTTCGGGCCAGAATTAACTCCGGTGATTTAATCTTTCGCTTTGGAATTACTTCATTTAAATAGCGAAACCCCTTCATCAGAGATATATAATTAGTTACATGGAGACCTACTTACGGCGTTTGAAAATGAGTGGGAAGAGATGAGAAGGGTTGGAAGAGGGGGGCACTAAATTTGAGTATATTAATTAATTTAAAAATTAAATAAACTAACCTAAAATAGAAATGATCGTTAGGAATATACCACTTTTCTAATCACTGCAAATGAACAAATTATATGGTATGCAGTTACGCGCACGGATGAACCAAGATATACACCAGGTAAGGCAGAATTCGCCTAGAAAAAATCATTTCATTTGACCGGGATTTAAACCCGCATCTCACAATTGCCAATTAGGTTTTTTAGCCAATTGATACACCAAGCGAATGGTGTCTTGGACTTACACACCTTATCGGCAATCGGGAGATACAGGCTGAAATCCCAATGGTAAGTGTTTGGATGGATTTTAAAACCTTACGTCAAGTATCGTTGTTTAATGCATTTAATGCATTCTAATAAAATTAAAGTTCCATTAGAACCATCCTTTTGATCCCAATATCCCTTGATATACCAGCTAAATTCCCACTTCTTCTCCTTCGTATTCCACAGTAGCATGGTGCCCTATTTAAAGACATAAGGTATCTTTTTCTCTATTTATTCCACCACCAAAACCTATTTCTTTTGATTTTATCGACCATTAGCTAACCTACCTCCTATACTATGAGTAAATCTTCTTTATCTACCCCCCTATCACAGTCATTAATGGATTAACCAGTATTATGCAGGGTTATTTTTAAATCTTAAAATATTCTAAAACATCTATGCACTACATATTATTTAGGCCAATCCAAATTATTCTACTCTCGAATTGAAAAAAAACAAATTGCTGATGAATACGTTTGAAGGATGAATAAATCCTTTATATTTATTAAAGAATGTACTTTATTTGTTAATATACATTGATGATATTTTATGCTGCTGGACAGGGACTTAACGATAGTTAGACCAAGTTCTTGTTTTTAAATACCCAGCAAAATAAGAATAATTTCACGAATAGAAAAGAAGAACAAGGTTCCTTAAATTTTCTTAATTTAACCACATCCAAGAGGGATAATAGGCACATATTAGATATTTATAGAACACCCAAAACTACGGACCAGGTAATTCCATCAGATTCCGTGCATGCGACTCCTCAAAAATTAGCACCCTTACATGATTAATAGGTTATTCACATTTAGCTACGCGGGGTATAATGTCAATACAATGAATCTAGGGTAATAAGAAAGCGAAGTGGTGTAAATCACCTTTTATAGATAACGTACCTCATTAGGTGGCCAAGCTCGTTCCCAAATACGATTGTAACGTAGACTTTAATCCTAATTAATTTTATTCAAGTGTCTCGGATAGTCACAGGACAAAGTGGACAATGACAGACAATTCGGGTATATATACTCAAATGTGACGTGTGGGACGATGAATATTGATCAAACAGGGCGGAACTTTAATAGAATCAAAGAACATCCCAACGACGCGGGAACAGCGGACCCGTCATCAGTTTTATCTTGATGTTTAACGGAGTATTTGCAGACCACTCAGTGAACCCTGGCTAACTCCATTTCGAATCCAAAGGTTGAAGATTCAATTATCTCGAGAAACTGAAAATAGTTCCAAACAGCAAAAAAGAAATTTTATTTGACGATTTCTTTTTTTAAATCATTCCCCATCGTTGGACTTGCCCTTTTAACCCATCTTTCCCACCCAGAAAGCGGCGAATATTACATCACCACCGATCGGCCCTTAACCCCACCAACCCCACTCCTCAACCCCCTTAGCTCCCCATCCTTAAATAGCCTTAGGCAGACACACTATACAAAGCTGTGTTCCTTTAAATAAAATTTTATTGTGTTAGGCATTACCTGATGCACGACATTCTCACTTCATTTTCATTTTTTATTGAATACATCCTTTTGCACAAAACTTCTATGAAACCTAATTTTAAGCGTAAATATTTATTAAAAAATAAATAAATAAAATAATATTACGACCTATTAAACAATAAATAGCCCTGTAATCAGCAAAACAAATTTATGAATTAGGAGTCTGCTTTCTCGGGTATCTAATTGTGCTTAAAGTTCACTCTTCCCACCCTTCCCTTCTCCTCCTGCCCACTTCAAACACCGCAAGAAGTTGCGATGGGCTTAGTCGGTCATTCCCGTAATCCCAATCACGATCACCATTCACTCGAGTGATTCTGTCATGAACACCAGGTCATGAATGAACGGGTCGTGATTGTAAAAAGTGGATGGCGATCACGACCCTGTGCCCAATCACGACCCACGAGAATGATCGCAGATCGCGACCCTCTCTTAAATGGCAGTTCAGCGTCGGTCAACAAACCCCCAGTGGTCAACATGGCCATACTGGCTGGCTTTTCCGGGGATTTCGGGGTAGTTGAATTTGTCTGTAGCCCCTAAATATACTTTCGGAGCAATACCGCGCCTCTGGGGGATGCACTGGTTCATAATGTCCGCACTTTTTTCAATTTTAAAGAAATGGTAAGAATTTTCGAGGAAAACCACGGACATACTATGCCAGTCACTTATTTTCAATTAAAAAATCTGAGTTCAATTTCAACTCGACTACAACAGAATTAGTCGTAAATTATAATGCTTATTGCTGTTTTCTCCCTGGCAATTTCAACAGGCCGGGGGCTGCAGCACAAAGCATTCCTTGGACAGCAGCACCACTGTGTTCCAAAAGCAGTTCCATCCACATTGATTGAGGGCTGCCATTGCTTCCCATACATATGGTTTTTGGTCGCGAAAGACCTACAACCGAAAATGATCCTCTCGGTGAACATATAATCACGAATGACAAACGGATCGCGATTGATGGAGAACGACCTGCGTCCGAAAATGACCCTCTCGGTCATCTAAATGATCCCGTTCATCGAACAATATCCGAGATGACTCGGGTCACGTGATTCGATCGTTCATGACCGACCCATCACTAGCAATAAGGTCTCCTAGTGACGGAATATGTTGATTGCCCTGAAGATGGGGTTTGGATATTTAAATGGAATAATTCCAAAGTAAATGGATAAATTGCCGCGCCGGAGTAAATTCTGGCTGTAAATTTCAACTTAAGCACTTGACTGCCTCCTCTCCTCGTTCCCTCACGAATCGATGATTTCCTCACTGAAGTGGCAACGCTAAGCGCCATTTGCACTCTGTAAAGTCCACGTGAGGAATGTGCACCGCTTGTCTCTCCAGCAAGTATAATTGGATAAAGGAATGGGTGAAGAGTGGAACACCATACCTCTCTCCTCCACATTCTAGAATCAGAGCCCTCTGCTGGTTAATTTAATGACGTAAAAACTCTGCACCCAGAATTAAACACTCGTCGCGAATGTTCACAAATATATTATTTTCTAATTAAAGAAAGAAGAAACTTCAAATCGTATTCATCCACTCTGTTTTGTTAACACTTCCGACCCAGGTTTCAACAGACAACCTTCATTTTCAAGGCGTCGAACACCAGCAAAGCACCTGTATATTTTTGCTCAATGTTTTTCGGATGTAAACCAGATTTATGTAAGTACAGACAAGACCTAACTATTAACTAATAAATAAGTAAATATCGAATTGAAGAGTCAAAGAGTCGAACCAATGAGCCGGGAAAAAAAATAGAGGAGCGAGGGCGGGCAGTCTATGCATATATTAATAGTAAGTGCGTCAATGCCAGTGATCACCAGTGAAGCTCCCGTTTGTGCAGCTGATTAAAGCACTAATCCCGAATTAGTCCAAATTCCCGGTAATTTGCCTCGCAAGAAGACAAAAAATTCAAAACCAATATTATCACACCCTTTGTAATTCTAATTACAATACGATCACGTTAAGTAAGGAGAAAATTCTGACTGAAGCTGTAAAATATTAGCTGCCAAGTTCTTGCATATACCCATGTAGAATACATAAATCTAAAATTACGTGAGCAAACTTAGCTTATATAAACCTAAAAAGTCTCTCACAGTATTAGACAAGCATGCAGATAGGTTTACCGCAATAAATGAAAGAGAAAGGCGGTTTGAATTATGATTTTTTCTTCATTTTATCATTAATTTTTATCCATAATTTTATCTTTTTAATAATAATAAACACTTGGTTGTTATTCCACACATTATTGGAAACAAAACGACCCGGGTTTCAGCATATCATGCCATCATCAGGTGATGATTATGGCATGATATGCTAAAACCCGGGTCGTTTTGTTTCCAATAAAGTATGGAATAACAACCAAGTGTTTATTATTATTAAAATGAATGAGTTCCACAGAGTAACGCCGGAGACAGTGTCTTATCTTAATTTTATCCTTTTCTTCAATTTATCCTTAATCATAGTTTCAGACTGTGTTTGCATGAACATATAAAAGAGGGCATTGGTGGCTAAATAAAAATGCAAACTTATCAGGCATTATTTGACACTCATATAAGAACAAATTTTCCATGTATTTATCTCACGTACGATTTCTTATTTCTGTTTGCAGAAAGTTAAAGGAATACATGTTTAACTACCCCACTGTCACATTGGCAGAAAAGAGAAAATCATACAGATTTCAGCAATATTCGAGTTAATTAGATGAGATACAATAAATGAAATTTGAGCAAATAAGACACATATTGAGCAAATCCTTAAACTTCACCTATCCAGGTTGAGATTCCTCATTGCTACATTCAGTCGAATATTAACACTTATTAGCACCACTGATACTAGGGTATTAGATTTAAATACTATGAGACGTAGAATACAAAAACAGTGTGATAACATTTATGTACTCATATTGAGCCGCAACCTTACGGCCTATCTCTTACGAGAAATCCATTTCCAAAAATTATGGTATGCAAGTGTTACTTGCATGAAAAATCTATTTCTTATTAGTTATCAAAATAATGAAGCCGAATTACACCTCCAGTGGAAAACCTATCCGGCCAACATAAAAAGGCACTGACTTCTCTCCCTAATCATCCATTCACTCGAAGGACCAAGAAATGTCCACAATCTTTATACATCATCGCCTTCGAATGGCCTCGCGATGAATCTTTCGTTAATGGAAAAAAGAAAAGAGGGGCAGAGAGGAAAGATATGAGGTTAAAGGGTTCACACGGGTTTGCATGACACTGTCTATCGAGTCCGAGCCAGGGGCAGTAGTCCTGTTTTAATTCTCCCTGACAAGAGCTCTATAGAAAAGTTGAGTGCGTGATACATATTTGGAATTTCCATGATGGAGGGTTCTGATGACGGAGGTGGTTAGGAGTTAGGAGTTTAGGTCATGCGGGGGTTTTTATAAACGCTCGTAGCCCAGGTATCCCTGAAAGGCAAATTTACAACGGATTATTCGCCTAACATCTATACAAATGAAAAAATATTGTTCTAATAAAGAAGTTATAAGCGTTTCACTACATTTTTGGTACTTAAATAGCATCGGTGGAAACCTAACAAGTAATTCATTTTGCCACAGATTATAAATTCAATTCTACTATCCTAACTCACAATGTTAAAACACAGTATACCTAGTGTCACGACTCTATGACTCAAGCTGGCTCGGCTTCACCTATGGTTGTCAGGAGATAGCAGACAATTGGTGTTTGCTCAGATTGCTTCATGGTAACATAAAAAACCGATTATTCCAGTTCACTGGATGAAACATGTACACGATGCAGGCCGTTCTAGTATAATCAGCTTCATGTTGTAGCAGTTTGCTCCGTGAAATTGTTGACAACCAAAATTTGATAAGGTTATTTTTCTCGTTAAACCTAAAAAATAAGAGTAGTATTGTTAATCTGTACGAAAATGCTGCATACCTACTGCCTATCATGAATTCGTCTTGGTACATGTCTCTTCTATTCCTTCTCTTATCTACGTACCCATAATTTCACCTTCAACATCACTTTCTCATCTCAAATTACTTGTTTGTGAGTACAACGAATAAATCACCTACGCATAATGAAGTAAAGTACGCATTAAGAACTGTGCCGGAGCAATGCATACAATGTAAAGGAAATTACCTGCTGGCAAAAACGATGGAATTTCTCAAATCCTAATATTGCTTTCTAATAATGTAGAATTCCAAACATCCTACACGTTTTGGTAAATTAATCCTTAGAGAATTAAGCTGCTGATTACGACGGCCTAGGATAAATTGACCTTTAACGTTGATGAGGTTTTTAAAGAGCTGTTTACCACGCACTATCCGGCAAATAATATCTCAGACCGTAAATAAAATTTACGAGCATCTGAAGGAGCAGCGACGTTAATTGAAGGAGGTAGGGGGTCTTGTTTACGTGAGCTCCCTAACCCAATTTCCGATAAAGTAGAATATTTAATTATTTAATTTAGCATATAATTTACCAAATTACATCAGTAAATTGACGGCAGATTACCTCATCTAAAATGTCCTGGGCAATTACACCTTTGCATTTCATACATTAGCTGCGTGGCGGGAACGTTTCTTAAGTAATTCAACGCTTACTTTCGTCGAATCATTTTCATAACTAGGAATAAGCATAGAAATCGAATTATTCCCTCCAGCCTAAGGGAATACATACATACTGACTCTCATCACGATTTAACTAAATTTCCACTCAAGAGGCCACGAAAGATTTCCTCACGGCGATAAAGCCTTTGCTGACAGATAAAAGCCTCCAAATATGAACGTCCGTATTTAAAATAAATTTAAGTTTTACATTTGCGCAAGCTGTACCAAGGTGTTGCTAAATAGCAGACCCCCTTCATTTACGCTAAGTAATAGGGCATGAGAAAATGAAATCCGTTTCAACGCTATGAGTACGATGCAAAAGCCAATCAATCTATGAATACGATGATAATCGTACTACACGACAATTCAGTTATTCCGAATATTTCCGTAATGAAGTGGGAACAATGGAACCATTATTCTACGGAACAAAAAATGATTTATTTTTCACAAATTCCCTCCTTTTTAATACTTCGGGAAATAGTTTCACTCAAATATCCACAAAAAGGCCAATAATGTACCATTAATAATCCTTTACAAACAAAGAGAAAAGGCTGAAAATGCAAAAATGATTTAACTATAATCAAATAGGGATTTAGCAAGTTACTCCCATACCGAAATCCTCCCATCCCATATAATATACCATTGATAAAGTAGGATGTTACAAGGTGTTAAAATGGTTGCAATTCGTAAAAATCTGTTGATTACCCTTAAGTTAGTAGCGGATATTAATTACATAACGCCGTAAAATATTGGTGTATTAATCATCACCGTAATTTCTTTTCATACCTCAAGCCTTTAAAATAAATGGAATTTTTCAAAAGATATTACAACTCCAGCAAAGGGTCACCAAAGGAAATGGGGAAAAACAAATTCCCAAACTGTCGTGCATCAAAACTCTTAATGAAATAGGTGTGGAGGCACAATCAATGTAAACTTACTCTCTCATGTCCCAAGAAAGGACATTAATGAAAATATTCTCCATTAGTTTTAATTTAGACCAGAAACTACTCACATATTGCAAGTTCTAACAAGCAGGGTTTGGATGATCATTTTTCCATCTAAGTACCGATTTGAATAGTTTTGCATAATTAAAGACCTCTTAAGATTTCAAACAGAAAACTACAAATTACAATGAATTGCTTAAAGTATAGCTGCTTATATTGTTGTATAAGGAATAGCTTTTGAAAAGAGAGAATGCATGTTAGTTCATAAATATTCGATCCATGTAAAGGAGAAAATGGACCATGGAAAGTATAAAACGTTTACGCAGTTTAGTTTAGCTAGGGCCCTATTGGTGAACAGTCACAATTATTATATATATTTTTTAGTTAATGGTGACTCATTATCATGATCATGCTAGACTTTGGTCATACATATCGGCAATTCGGAAAAATGACCCATAATAGTAATATTTATGCTAACATTTCAGAAAACCTCAAATATATCAGAACTCATGCTAAAGGTGCTTATTTGAGACGAAGTGATTCTCTTTTGCGTCCTGGAAAAGAGATCACTAGTCATGCAATTCCCGTCAACCTCTACTAACGAACTACTTGTTCGTCATAATGCTTTTTTCTTTAACCCATTATAGCAATGTCTTCATCCTTATACAAGACAACACGCACCCTACCCCACGTGTCCCGGTAGCTCCGTTCTCGCTGTCATTTAGGTAAATAAGCAATTAGGGTTATATTCGTTAATAATGATGAATTATCAAACATTCATAACAAATTGTAATTCCGATAATTTTCGGGTTTTTATTAATCTCGATTCCCCAACGTTCCAAAAGGTCGTAAATTGGAGACCCTAGCCGGGAGATTTACACCAAAACGGATGTAATTCGCCAAGAAAAATATAATTTTACCTTACCGGGAATCGAACCCGTAACTCCCAATTGCTGGCCAGGGGTGTTAGACAATTACTGTAGCTTTCACTAGGATGGTTTCATTGCGTAGCTGCCTAGCACACTTGAACGGCAATTAGGTTCTAAACGAGGTTATCTCAAACGATTTTTTCATGGTGAATTTCATCCCTTTGGCGTGTATTATTGCACCTGTGCTAGTGACTGCATACCTTATAATTTGTGCATTTCGTAGTGATAAGAAAATTCCAAACCAAGAGGTCCAGTGGAACTCTCATGGAGGAAAACCTAAGGATTTGGTGGCGAGGATTTCGGCTGGAAGCGAGCGGATAAACTTTTCGAACAGACAACTAGATATTGCGTGGTCAAAAGTCGGTAGAGAGGATAGTGTTTCCGCAAACTAAGGTAACTTGTAGTCGATGGTCGCGTGGAGAGACGGGAGTGTATTGGAGTTGTGATTTGCGGTCTTCCGAGGAAAGTGACGGATGCGTGGGCAAACAAGAGGGGCGAGGATTTCATCGGGTGGGAATGGGAACAGGGATCCTTGGAAGAGTGGAAGGAAGTCGGAGAGGGAATTTGACGAGGTGTTCTTTGGCGCTTGGCTTCGGCTGACAGAGTAAAGGGTGGGCGCAAAGGAAAGAAACACTTTCAGCAATTTACTCAAGGAAGATTCTTTTTACCCTTCTTCCTTCTGGGATGCGTGGTGTGTTTTTTTGTGACAAGGCTCGTTTAAATCCTCTTCCTTTTACTTCAGCTCCCATGGAAACGTGAATGGAATCCTCGCCGTAAAGTTTGCCTCTCCATAAGCCTGGTTTTCACAATGGCGGACTTGAATTACCAAAGTAAGCACATGCACATATGATAACAGCTTAGTCACCTCTGCTTCCTTCTATCTTTCTGTGTCTTTATTTGGTGGAGCAGATCCGAAAAAAACACGCACTTACACGCACTAGATAATTTAGATGGTCGAGTTAGCAACATAATCGCCAAAACAACAACGAGTCGTCTCACTTTGGTCACACGCCAGAAAAATCACAGAAAAATGTTTTTTGGCGAGTCATCATAGAAAGGTGCAATCCCGTATCGCATCAATCGCTTTTCCAAGGCCTTTACAATAATGATGAGGGTAGAACACTGCAATTCACATGAAGGAAATCCACTTAGTTAAGGCTCATATTCAAGCCTTTACAATAAAAACAAATGGAAAATGGATTGGTATATTCATATCTAGACATTTTATAGGTAAAAATCATGTCACGTCATGAAAATCTAAATAACTCCGAAAAATGGCCACTTTTGCACCCACAGTACGAGACTATGAAATGGGCAAGCTGCATGCACATTTTTAAGGCGGGATATAAGGGCGCGTTGTATCCGTCAACGTGGATGCCATTTTCGTCTTCAGCCTGGAAGACGAATACGAAATAATTGAATTATGGAATGAAAAAAGAAACAATATGCGTAAATATATGAACAATTTTTGTCTATGCGTTTGTGAAGTGGTATTATGTGTGACAAGTCCTCAAAGTGTGCAGTTTTGAGGACCTAAGCAAACGATCGATGGTGTAGGCATACGTTTTATGAGATCCATTGGCAGAAATGTGTACAGAATGCGAACAGTAGAAATCTGTACGAAGAGTTATGTTCTCTTAGAACAAAGGAATATGGATACGATTTGTTTGCATAGACATTTGCATAGACATTGCAGACCTTTCCGGAAGGACCACGGATGTGTTGTCGGCAGAAGATATCGACTGAAGAAGCGGGAGGAAACTGGATTTATGCGACTTCGTGAAAGTTTAAAGAGTATACATAAAGGGTAACAAAACATGCTTGTTACGTGGGATAGCATAACATAACAGGGATGATATGGCAGAGAAATCGCCCCCTTTTGCTCCCCCGCCACTTTAGAACCTTTCCTTCCTTCTGAATTCGGTCTCTTCTATAGAGCGTTCCATATTTTGTTGACAGAACCTATCGGATTTTATGGAAATTCGTTTCCTATGTAACTCTCCATAATGCCGGACGTGCTATTTTGGCAATAACAAGATATAGATGGACATAGCACTATGCTACTGCAAATTTATATGTATTGTAACATTTAAATATCATTCCCTTGAGTAACTTACAATAAATGAGCGTGATTTTGAAAGTGGTTTCCTGCGTGGCTAATAGAAGAAAGCACAAGGGACGTACGTTTGGCAACAGCGTATCTGTCAACTATATGTTGAAAGCTCTTTAGACATCGCTGCTTTACTCCCTTCTAAAACATGAGATTCCTCCTCCCATCCACAACCACCAGCATCAACCAAGCAGCCGGCCACTTCGCCCTCAATCTCACTCTCATCCCTTGCCTCATCTCTCCACGGCCTCGTCCCCGCCGCCGATGGCACCCTCAAAAGTAGAGGCCACCTCCTCCTCCTCGTAAATACCTCCTGGATTTTCCCTCCATTCTCTCTCTCCTCCTCTCTCCCACTTCTCCACTCTACCTCTGCCTCTCTCGAGAGATTCAATCTGCTAAACAAGATTCACTCACCCATTTTCTCATTTCTTCCTCCGCCTTTCTCCTAATGCCTTCTCCTCTCCACCCCTCTGCTTTTTCCTCCCACATCACCTTCACCCTGCCAACCATTCACTTACTTAGAAACAAATTTCACGGTGGAAATGAAAACAGAGGAACTAATGGAAAATGCAGAGTAGATAGAGAAGAGTTGGATGAGGGAGTTGTATTTTAAGAGAAGGTGGTGTACAGAGGGGACAATATCCGAATGAAAATAAGAGATATATGGTTTGGTTGATTGGTAATTTCGGTTGGCCACCGACAATTGCGGTCATATGCACCATTAAAGGTAACGTGGGTAGATTGATGTAGAAGGGGTGTCATTCGCCCATATTAGCTCTCGGACATCTTTTTCCTGCAGCTGGTTTCGTCCAAGTGACAGATTCAATAATAAAGGCGGATGATAGGATTGGCGTGACGGCTGGCTTAATAGCTTTTGAAAAACCGAGATTTAAATGGAATGAAGTGCACCAAGTCACCGTAATTGGGATGGAAAGCCATACCGATGAACTCAACACTTTTTTCGATTAATTTTCTTGGCGGAAACTTGTTTTCCTTCCACCATGTACTCATTGATGTTTTTCTAAAGGAGATCACATCGTCAGAACGCATATACAAGTGACCTAAGAAGACAAAAATTACGTTCGCAGACTCAATCCCACTCCATTTACTCATTATTATGATTTTTTCCAATAAAGCAAATATCTACAGTGAAACTAACGGAATGCATGGCCATTAAAAAATATGGGAACCGTAGTCTATTTACCGGTAACAGAATGCACATTACGTCCATGTTAATGGCCATAATCATATAGAACGAAAATATTCAAAAGTAATTGAAAATATAATGCTTTATTCTATATTTTGAGCTAAGCAATTTCTCGAGAGAGTAACTTCTGAGCAATAAGTAGGTAGTAAGTAACCTACCACTGATCTACCTTAAAATGCCTAGGCTCCCGCTCAATGTGATAGGCCAACTTTGTAGCGTCAATAGGAAATTGCAAACAAAGCACACTAAATTTTTTCAAACCTGCCATTATAGTAGTTAAAAGTGAAGAGATGAAAAGTTTCTAGAATAACCCCTAGTTCTTCCGAAAAAAGGACTTGCCAACTTTTCGCAAAATGAGAAATGCGTATCCAAATTTTAAAAAATTGACCTTGAATCATATTATTTAAATTAATCATCTTTTAAATAAACAATAAATCATCTTTTTCATATTGTCACGATGCTCGAACTCTTGAAAAATACTTTGAGGTCCATGCTTGAGGCTTACATACCAAGATCAAGAATTTTCCTAGGCACTATGGGTCAAGTGAACGAAAAAAAATGCAACTTTTGTGTCTGCAGCCATGAATAGTGAAGTTGATCTGTGCAGACCGGTTACACTCTCATCCGTTAGGCGAAATTGCAAGATTCTCAAAAACTTCATCACTAGGCAGTCATGACTAAGCTCCCTCTCCCAGACCTCGTCGCTATCTGCTTCCGATTTAATTTTGGCCACTTTTCTACTCCACTACGCCAACCAGCGCCGCCGTTTGCCACTGCTACCATCTACAGCCCATTATTAGCACTGCCACCATCGACAACGCATTAGCGAAGGAGCGCGCAATTGCGCTTTCCACTCTGCGGAATACGCCCGCAAGGCAATAGATATGTCACGGACCGAAAGGGATATGATCTTAACAGAAATTCCCCCCGGATCAAAGAAACTCGATTTGCAGGTTCTTCTATCAATGTACCCAGGCACATATTGCCCGAACGTAATCCAAGGTAGAAAGTTTGCCAACTTGAAAAGGAGAAATCACCTATAGGCGAAACAGCCAATGATGCTGATATGTAATGGACATGGGACTTTCGCTTTTATGCAGGTAGTAGAATTATAGAAAAAATATAGTTGCTTGAATTTGAAAGGGCACGCCTTCTTGGAGTTGAACAAAATCACATTAAACATAAAGGTGTCTTCAATGGTACAAAATTTGACAACAATGAGATGGCGGAGTTTCAAACTCAGGGAAATCTCATAGGTAGCGTTTCCATTGTATTTCAACCTCTAAGAAAGAATAAGATAACCTCATCCTTAATGTGAGATTTCATATAACTCGGGAGTAGCATATTGTTATTATCTTCACCACTCGGCTACCCAACCCTTGCTCTTGTTTGGTGGAGGGAAGCGAAAGGGGATTCGTGCGAGTGTGTGTACTTTGGGAGAGGCAATAAGTTGCGGGACGATGCTCTTCATATTTTCCTCTCTTCACCATGCCACGAGGGAATATCAAAAAGAATCCGGTGGATATTGACGGAAAAGGGTGCATCGTAGGCTTGAATATGCGACGAAGATGAGCCGAGAAGGAGGATGCAGGAGATGGATGAAGGAAGGTTTACGAGGAAGAAGTAAAAAGAGACGGGGAAGTGCGAAAGAGGGCGAAAAGGCAAAGAATGAGTTTATGGATAAAATATAAAGTAGTGGTGAGGAGATTCTGCCGTAACGCCTAGATAATGTGAGCAAAACCTTAATCCGTCGGCTCACCTTATTTTCCTCAGGTTATGCACAAATAAATTTATCTGTTAATTTATCTGGCCAAAAAATGACTCAACATGGAAATCAAAATAAGAAGAACGGCTTACCTACATGGGCAGAGGGCATAGCGGTTGTTTAACTGGTGTGGATCGAGCCAACTCCAACTCCTTCTCTCATAATGCAAGAATAGTTTGGTGTTTACTACTCTAGAGTAGCTCGGTGACTCGATTACCATTCAAAACTCGTTCTATGTTTTCCAAATATTTTATAATCAAGCAGGTTCTCAGATATGACTTCGGTACTTCCGTTCTAATTCTAGTAGTAATGACGCGGAAGAATAATATGACTCCTTTTAAAAGAGGATTCCTAGTCTCAGAGTGCTTCAAAATTGATCCATGATTTTATCCGATAGAATAGAAGTGTACGGAGACTCCATAGCGGGGCTATGATTCTGGCGTAAAAGGTTTCATTATAGAGGAAATAGTTTTGTATAACATACAAATACAACATGTCTCTTACAACTTGACAACAAGCATTCAAAGTCTTTACAAGCCTAACATTAAGATCGACTGCTTCACCATATAGAACACAAGTAAATGAATAAGTAACACTGAAGGAGATCAATTTGGTACAACGCGTCGCGAAGTTGGAGATGAACAGTAGCAAGTTTCTTAAACACTTTCACCTTATTCCTAATGCTGTATTTAACTGTAATTTCTGAGGAATATCATAGAATAAATTAATTTTCATATAATTTGAATTCTGTGGTACTGCTACATGTGAAACTACGATTATGATTGAAACATCTTTTTTGTACGTTTTTAAGGAGTCATACAGTCTTGAATTCAGTAGTTTCCTGTTAGACAAATAATAATTTTAAACATACACACGACATTTGAAAGAGCTCGTGGTTGCCATTATTTGTCTCATCACGTTTTTTAAAGCATTTTACAGCAGATTTTATTGTTAACCCACGTAAAACCTTCGCACAGTGGGACCAAGTCATAAATAGCTTGCCATAGTTTAAACTTTTGAACAATGTTCGAAATTTTATTTGGCCTCTGGATATAGGAAAACAGGATCTCACAAATCGATGGGTTTGTAATATACTTATGAAAACAAAATATATCAGATAGTTCCAATATGCCAAATATAAAGTATGTTATTCCATTCACTTTCACGATAACTGGTGGAATTCAATGATTAATAGTTGATGAAGCATGGATATCATGAAATAAAAATAATTTAGGCTTGCTGATGTATGCATATATGAAAAACCACATTGGATTTTTTTTAAATACCTGTTCATCGTCCAGTCTGTGTTATTTTTATGAAAGGTTTGGCACTATTATCTTTGAGCATTATTCTAAGAATGCTGGTCTATTTAAGTTAACCACGAAATGTTGAATTATTGGCGAAAAACTGAGAAATTTAGTGCTCATACGTAGCAAGAGTTGCTATAAAAACTGAAGGAAATTGAGAAATTTCCTGTAGACTAGTTAACCACTAAGCGACTAGTTGAGATCCTAAGCTCAAGGGTGTCGATGTCTATCAGTACTAGATGAAATAAGTTCATTCGCACAAAATAGGATATCATCCTAGAGGGGAGCCATGAGATATGGCTTTCCAATGACTCCTTTGTCAAGCTTTGATTGACACTAACAAAAATATACCGGTGCATATGTCCTCCTATTATATTTTTATTCAAGGTACAACAAAGAATCAATGTCTGTTCGTATCAGTCACAATATAAATAATACCCCGGAAATTTCATATTCACCGTCCGAATTGTACACAATTTTGCAAGCATTTAAGCTACATACAGTCACACTTAAATTATTTGGGTGAATTAGCTTCATTTCACACATAGTAGCATTCTCATACTGAGATATCTATGGCTGATTCATATTGCGCTTTCACTGAACGTAAATGGGAATTCTAATATGAAGCTCCTTTCAAGTCGCTGCTGGCTAAGACATATTTCTCCTGAATTCAAAGATTGATGGCCTACTCCCGTTGCAGATCACAAATATTAATGTTGTGCAGTCCGTATGGATTATATGTTACATCTAAAGAGTGGTAAAATTTCTTATAATTGGAAGAAATAAAATGTATATTTATGGACGTACCTTCTCCATAGATATCCACATATCTTTTTATGGTTTGTATGGTTTGTATGCATGGTTTTATGGTATCCTTATCTGCCACCTTTGATTACTACTGGACCCAGAGCGTTGATTTGTACTTTCTTTACCACCTACCCTGAAACAGATCATTACAAGTGCAGTATTAGTATTCACGCTGTATATTGATCACTTCCCATTTTTCCTCATGTCAATAAAGCATAATGATAAGTAAGTATATAAATTGTATTTATTAAAACTCTGGAGCTATGCTACATTTAAAAACATTATAAAGTAATTTCCTTTTTGTGGTTTTGATTATAAAATTAATCTAATTAATTAAATAGTGATTATAAATGCTTCATCCAATACTGTTACAGATTTCTGTAAACAAATCTATAAGGTATTAACTTAGTACCCAACAAATTAGGAATACTTAGAATATTATGCTCCTGTTGGAGGAAAGACGAGTGAAAAATAATTTTCTAGAAATAAATGCAGCATTTGAGAAATACTTAATTTACAGACAGCATTTGTGAGTCAATTTTATCAAAGCACCTGAGAATTTTAGCTAGCATTTTCCTATTCAAAATAGTCCATAAATACGAATAATGGCATGTGTTACCTTCAGGTATTTTTTTTCGTTCTTACTTCCTTACTGAAAAACCTGCGGAACTGGCCGCGCAGTAACTTTAGGGGAGACACCCACTGATGGTCTCAAAATTAAGTGAAATTTACAGTTCAATTTCAACTCTGTATTTTGAATAGGTGAACTATCACAGTTTTTTGACCAGCAGCGGGTGATTTCGTTTAAGCAACTGGGCGACCAGTTTCGCAGTTCTTTGAATTTTTCTACACTTTTGTATTGAAAGTAGGGCTGTACATAGTGACATTCGCGTTTATCACTCGCATACGGGTATTCCATGGATTTGTATGCACGGTAGTTGTGAGGACAACTCGATCCTTAAAACATCCATGAAATTCACAATGGAAAAGGACGCCTGGGTAATTTTAACTGGCAAGAGCGTTCGGCACGAATTCGAGGGATCTGGGTTCAAACGCTAGTCCAGGAGGATGATTTTTCCCTATGAATTTCACACGATGACTTTCAAATACTTTCTCAATGAACTTTTATAATATGATATTCAGTGTAGGATTTCGGAATGCCATTTATTTTATTCTCCTGAAGTAACTATATCAGTGGTAGTCGGGTCACCTGATCTTATTTCATCACTGCTGAAATTTTGTCTCCTAATGTGAGTGTTTGAATTAACATTTTTCATTCACGCATAGGATTCCTCTCAGGACTCCATTGGAAACGGCGATAAAATCAAGTGTTCAGGAGCGCTTTTATTATTTCAGTCGTTTTTCAGTCCTGCTGGACACGCAAATAATCAAATTATCTCACTGCTTAATCTATCAGCCAATCGAAACGTAAAATGAACCCAACTAAACTGCATATGGTTTCCCGCGAACTCCGTTCTAGCACAATTTACACACGGAAATGTGTAAATTCCGAGGTTTAGGACAAGAGACGATCGAGAGCATGCCTCGGTGCAAATCTTTCCTCATCAAACACATCTCCTGGCTGGAATTCAATTATTCCATCCCTCATCCTCCGGTTCCCTGCTTCAACCATCCTTCTCTCCAACTCCTAACTCTCCCATTCCACATCCCCTTCCGATCCCACGTCTCCTATTCCACTGTCCATCATACGCATTCCCTATCTCATCCCGCCCTCCATCTCACATATAACCCACTCATTCCCCACCTCCAAATAGATTGTGAATTTATTACCTATACATTTTAAAATGAAATATTTCATTTTATATCAATAAAAGTAATCTTATTCAGATTAATGCTCGATGAAAGCGGTCGTTATAACAATTCTGTGAAAGTAACACATTTTTTGTTTATTCGATTCCGCACAAAAAATTATTATGATGAGAGAAAAAATGAAACAAAATACATAATTTTTAGCCTATACATTTTAAAATGAAACCTTTTATTCGGTATAAATAAAACTAATCTTACTGTAGTTAGGAATCGGTTCATTCTGTTTAATTCCAAATTGGGTTTTATGGCTAAGTCACAAATAATGAAAATTACGAGAGGGTTATGTCTCAGGTCTTTCGAAGATTCACGGGATTCTAGGATCTAGAATGCCCCATTTCTGATTCATACCTACCACACCTGCACTGCTCGCCGGGTTACTGGATCACTGCTCCACCTACATACCTGCCAATCGCGTTTATTCTCATCTACACATCATATCCATCCCTCCACCTTCCCTGTCCTTTCCAGTCTCTCCCCAAAACTATCTCCAGCTTCTCACTTTGATTCCCCTTCCCGATCCATTAACACAGCTCAACAAACCTACCTGACTATCCCACTATCCTGCGCTTCCCAATCTGCGTTAGACTGAGCAAACTCCATTAATCGTGTCACTTGTCTTCAGGGACGTTAATTTCGCAACGCAGACGCCAAGTGCTATGCTGTCGGAATACATTTTCCCTGTATTCAATGAAAGTGAATTGTGTCGCAACTATAGATACACACGACCCTACTCGCTTCGTCGCTGTTCAGAGCCGACTGACCAATAGCTAAGTGTTGTGCAATCATTTTACATTGAAAATGAAACAATAGGTTCCTATCTATAGAAAACTCGATATACGTATATGTTTTACTGGGTTTTAGTAAAAATATGAACATCTAAAATTCATTATTTTATGCATTGAAGCGCAAATTTACTCTTGTTTTATAGGAATTTAGAAAGATAGCCACGCATGATTCGATATCATACAAAAACGAACCTTGGCTCCAGTGCAAAAACTCTTGTGATGGAATATTAAAAAATTAATATATTGATCTGAATTAATGGTAAAGTAGAGTTACAAGTTATATTTAGTGAAACGCTGAATTTTTTTAATAATAAGCATCAGACTGGATATTGTTTGGCGGTGACACGTGGACGCTGCTCTATTTTGTATTTCACATGGTCTGCAAAGCTGATGGAGAAGTAAAAGAAAGAAACTCTCACTACCAGAACTTCGAATGGAAATCATTTCTGGACTTATCCATATACTTGCAATTAAAATAAATATCTTTGTGCCTATTAAGTACTGGTGTAAAAACGATATTTAATTCACGAAATGGCATGAATACTCATGATACATGCCACAAAATGCATTATCACTATATTTTCTATTGTATTATTCTGACACAAAAATTTTTATATTCATTGTTACGTGGTTTTATTCAAGTTCCTTTGCATGTCTGTTTGTTTGGGTAGAATGTGTAAATCGATGTTTTACACACATACATTCATCAGACATCCTTCATATTTGTCATCTTCGATGACAATACAATATTTAATAAATAAGAGCTTAGGGTCTTTACATAAATAAGGCAAAGAAAGAAAATTTCTAATCTCCCCATACAAATGGAAAGTATAAAATATACGTTAAGCAATAGAAGTGTTGCAATAACACTACCATTTACTAAGTTGTATAGTAGTGGTCGTCAGTGAACCAAACCAACTTTATCAGCTGGCCTCCTACCTTGATTTCTGTAACTACTTTTCCCTAGTTTTCTCACGTGCCGTTTCCTCGGCATAAATTAAAAAAAAGTAAAGGTGACAACGGGGAGCCCTACTTCACTCCACGATTTAAGTACATCTGCCCACCCTGATTCTGCGTCAGGCACCCTTAACCCCCCCTGGGCCAAATATAAATTTCGGATGAGTGCCGTATCTCGCCAACCTCGCTAATCCTATTTTCCCAGTATTTTCATTTTCTTCCAATTTACTCTCTCAAAGGTTTTTTTAATCAACTAAGCATGCAAAACATCCAAATTTTACTTTAAGTTTCTCTCTATATGAGTTCGGATCACTGCAAAACGCATCCAGAATTACTCTCTCCTTTCAAAACCCAAGCTGGTCAACGCTCAAGCTGAAATATGCTCTACTTTCCAACCTTTTATCATTTTAAGTAAAACTTAGAAACTCAAATAGAAACTGCCACGTGCAAAATTTAATACTTTTCTGTAGCCTTAGCATTCTGACGCTTTCTTTTTCTTTGGGATAGGAATCAGGACTACTTCAACGAATTCCCCTGGCCATACTCCTTCCTCGCAGTTCCTACGAATATGTTCGAAAAAAGGTTGCCTACCTTTCTGTACAAAAATGTATTTTAAGAAGCATAATAGCTGATTAGGGACGGGAACTTTCCTCTGATAGGGATAATTTTAGAATAAAAATTGAGTTTTCAAAAGGAATTCATTTCGGAGAAAATTGATCGGGAAATTAGATTTGATGGAAAACTCCCAGAGACACGCACGTGCATTTTAAAACACAAGCCAATCACGTATTTTTTAACCTTAGTATTCCCATGGCACAAAAATATACGATAAATATAGTCAAACTATAAAAAAGGAAGCAGAATACTCGCAATGATGTGGACAGGAAGAATAATGAGTATTAATACCGCACATTGTAGGCAAGTAGGATTTCCGGGAAGGAATATGATTTCCGATTCAAACTATTCCGGTTCTAGCTTATCCCGCACACAGGAAGGAAGCCATAAATTATTGTTATGGATGACATAGGAGTAGGGGAATATTTGAGAAATCATGTCCCACTCACCAGTTTCTTTGCTGTGTCAATATTTTACCATATATTTGCCAGTGCCAATGAACCTGAACCTTAAATCTATGAAGGTCATTACGTGATATATTAATGATGATGGCATGGCATGCTGAAACCCGGGTCGTTTTGTTTCCAATAAAGTGTGGAATAACAACCAAGTGTTTATTATTATTAAAAAAAAAAAAAAAAGATGAAGGAGTTCCACAAAGTAACGCCGGAGACAGTGTCTTATATGATATATTAAGACTAAAAAAAAGTTACTTCCTCAAAAATTAAAGAGTGATTCACAGGGATATGCGATGTACAACGATAAAATAAGTCACGCGCATTGAAATAAATTGATTAAAACATGACTGCATGAAAAGATTTTCCTATTTATGACTACGTTCACATCCAAAGATATTTTCACGAAAATATTCCAGACAATATATTATGGCCCGAGGATTGCTTCAAAAGATGGTATATGGTATAATTTCAATTGCCATGTAGAGCAAAGAGGCCAACTTCTTGACATTGTTGAGCGTGATTCATAAAAATACTTTATTAGTATTTCCTCTTTTCATCAACAATGGCCTATCGAGGTTTCAAATTTGAATGCACAACCTTGGTTACACTATTCCTCCAATTACAACAAATACCTGCAATTTCAAACTTTATAATGCTAGCGTGCATTACAATCAGAGTTCTCAGGGCAGAATAAACCTGGCTAAAATAGGTTCTTTTTACATGTAATATCATCATAATGAAGGAAGTTTATCACCGTTGCCGTAAGTAGAAAACTAATTAATAATTAAGAATTTATTCTGGGCTGGAAGAAATACACTTTTTGGTTTCTTTTACAGATTTTTTTCCATCAGTTGAGTTACTTACATAAGCATAGTTAAATATAAAAACTTATCTTATTTCTCAAATAATGACAATTAGACAGTTGTACGTCTAAGAGGTACACATTTTACGCTCTGGTGTATCAGTGAAAGTAAAGATATCACACTCAGCCAATTAAAGGAGACTAGCATGATACGACGACTTGCCAAACGGTTGCAGATTGGTGGGAAAGCAGAGTGTTATGTTGTGAAAATAATGTCTCCAGCAATAGGACACATCAATAAATCACATTTGTACAAGTAATGTCTATGACTCTATTGTTTGTGCTAATGCATCCAACTACAACCTGTCATATCATGAGAAAAACAACTACGCTAACTTTTAAAATCCGATAATGAACTTAGTTAAAGGGATAGTTAGCAGTAATTGCAAAAATGTCAAAATTGGTTATTGTACGCAGTCAAGGTCACATCACGGTTGGAAGATAAAAAAACCACTGAAAAAAAAATTACCGGTTTTCTGTTAGCTGGCTGTTAAGTGTGTGAGCCAATTAAACCAGAAACTATTTTCAATCCAGAAGAATCCCTGAGCATTTTCATGTTATAAGAATGAGATAGCGCAGAATAATAGACAGGAATGGTATCGAGACAGAGTCAATGAGCAACGTTTCTTATCAAGCAGGGTCGATAATGGGCGCAAAAAGCTGAATAATTTCAAAATCAAAATAGATTAATGTGTGCTAGCTTTTTCCCATAAATTTGAAATTCGTATCACCTTTTAAACACTCATGGAAGGATAGACCTAGGCCAGACGTCATTCGTCGATTTCCTTATCATCTTCTATAAATTGTTTCCGGCTCTTGAAACGTGCTCCCAAATATCGGTCTTTCGTGGCACGTTCTTTGTGTCATGTGAAGCCATTACGCTTTAGTTTCTACTAAAAGACCTCCTTTTAGTTTTTAAAGCTCCAGTAAATATTCATAAACAGACCAGAAATACAGATAAGCGGATAAATGGATCTGAAAGCACCAATGTAATCAATGTTATGACGCAAACCTGGACTGCGAGAAAGAAACGTGAAAATGTCTTTTAAAGAACTAAACTATGTTTCTTGGGAATAATCCATTACCTTCCCAATGTCAATGAAGGATTTGATGCTTTCACAGCGAATTATTCCTGTAAAACTCTCTTGGGCTTCCGACCGAATTAGGTTCTCCATCTCCGCCGACATTTGGATGAAAGACTTTGCTATCGTCCTCAGTGCAGTTGACGACGGATGTCGTAATAATCAAGTTAATATACTCTGTTCTTCAGATCCCAGATGACCTGACCTGAAAAACAGAGTATATTAACTCTATCAAAAGCCCTGAGGAGTATGGAAAAGTTATTCCTCGAAATGTCGGCGGGGATAAAGTTGAAGAACTTGACCCGATCGGATTCCCAATTTCAACCTTCACTATCAGATTTAACTGTATTTTCTCTGGCAAGGAGAGAGAAATACCATATTAGTCAACAAAATACATCTGTATAAGTTCTTGGAGTTAATATCTTGGCAGTATATCGACGCAATTTTTTTTAGACTCATTGGCATATATCTCATTATTTTTACAATGGACAACAAGCAGTGTTTGAAATAGAAAATATCTCAAGCCCAAGAGTTCTATAAATGATTTATTCTGAGGTTGGAACCGGGCTCAAATAGTTCGGTAATTATTAGGCGTAGCTTAGTTGCTCTTCAAATAAATATGGGGCTTCGGGTTCAAATCACGGACGTGGTGGAGACTTTTTAAAACACTACATATCCTTTCGTCAGAGTTCCGCTCTTGAAGTGCCCTATAGATAGCAATTCATGTACAATAATCCGTCAGTTGGATTGGACGTAAAATTATGGTCTCCTTGGCACCTTTCGTTAAGAGCAGCTCCATGCCGACGCTGGGTTTTTCTCCACACTTCCTCCATTCCCCAAACAAATATCTCATCTTACTCACCAAGCCAATCGCCAAAAGGATTAGATATGCTCCCAGAAACTTTGCATTAAACGTTCATCGTTTATTTACAACTATCATTCACACGCAGCATGTCGATAACTTTCTCTCTTTCGAGATAAAAAAGACAATAAAAAAAAAGAAAAATATGACAGGAAAATTCAATTGAAAACACTTCCACTTAATTCGCACGAAGCAGCCCACCGAATTTGATATAAATAGTCGTTAATTTGGCGAATGGCCGAGAAAGACGAAAATTGCTTCCGGCCGCGCGCAACGGCCTGCCGACCGTTAGTGAATGCAAAGTAAACCCTGGAGGGAGAGAGATCACACAAAGCATCAGTTAAGAGAGGGAAGAAGAGAGTCGTGAATTCAAGCACCCGCGCTGTCACCACGAGATTGTCCAATGAAGTAACCCGTTCCGTCAAGTCGGAAGCGACGAATGCAGAGGCAGATTCGGCAAGGGACTGCGAGATGAGGGAGCGGTCAAAACAGTGGGTTAGTCAAACAATTTCCCCCGGACTGTAATTAAATCTCACGTCCGCAAGATTTAATTAATCATCTTGGTTCCTCAAGACTTTGTGCGATTGTTTCGGGAGAGTACTCGGAGAAACTCGGAAGGTACGGTTGGGAATGCAGGCTCTTAACTCAGGTATGGACGCCGTATCAAAAGGAAACTAAGTCCACAGATGACGCGACACTGCATTGGTAACAATATAAAATATGCTCATGATTATGACGTGGTTTCAACACCGATGTCATTTCTGCCTCAACATGGAGATTGAGTAAACCGTAATTAATTATTAAATATATGAAATAATGGGAAGGTTAGTCTGGTAGCTCACGGTTCACACAAAAAACAATCAGATATTCTTCAATATCAATCTTCAAAAGAAATAGCACCACAAACAATAATTTGTAAAATATAGATAAAGCTGCCTATTCAGCCTGTGAAAGAATTCCGAGACAGGCTTAGCGAGATATTTATCCCTTTCGCACATATATAGCTACAACACATATAATAATGGGTAAAATTTAATAACATGTCCATAAAAAAAGGATTTTGTGATTGTTGATTCGTCACTAAATACAGGCTATATTTCAATAAGTGTACAAAATTGTGGAATCCGTTATTATATGTAGAATATAAAATTAAAGAGGCGACATTAATAAAAAATATTGCTAGGAAGTAATCTACATATTCCAAAGCTCAACAACAGAACAGTTTGCCCACACAATTTCATTCTTCATATCAGCATAGTCCTACCCTTCTTCATTCCCTCGATAAAACTACTCTCTCTCTTTCTTTCACTTCCCGGTTACCCAGCAACCTCCCGTCTATCACTGCCTTTAGCATACAACATTACCTCTTCCAACCACCTAATTTGCCTCCTTCTAATCTCCTCCAGAAGTTCCCCCTCCTCAAAAAGCATACCAAGCACTTTCTAGTTTGTCTTCATTTCCAACCGCCGCAATTTTTCGATTCCCCTTCACATGCACATCTCAAACGCATGCAGTCTATTCCCATCGACCTTCCTCCGTGCCACCGTATCTCCCCTATACAACACTACACTCTATATTAAACTACTGACCAGTCGTTTCTTAGCATCCTTACCCAAGACCCCCATCTTTTAACGTGCTACCTAAATGCCAAAAAATCAATCTAATTCCGGCATTGGGGCTTATGAGAAATTCTGAGACAACAGTCACGCCACACGTACTCACACCTCATCCCAAACGAAGCTCCTCACTTGTGGAATAGGAACGAAATATGAAGCCATCGTTTTAACTTTAAAATTAAACGACTGTAAAGTTAGATTTACAAGAATAGTAGAAAAGGCAATAATTAGTATGAACTTACTCAATAGCTGTTTTAAGTATTCACTTGTAATGCTACTATTGGATAGATACGGGTTCGGCATAAAGAAAATTGGGTAAAAAATTGCGTTGGACAAAGAAGAATGAACTAATATGGTAGTCGATGAAGTTCGCTGGCTAAAGACGCTCAGTTTAAACTTCAATGTTTTAGTAAATATTAATTCCAAATATTATTAACAATTAGAACTAAATATGGACACCTGGGTTTTCTATATCATATCTAAGTTTTTACCTACGTAGTAGAGCAGTGCATGCTATTGGCATGCAGAATAGCAAACTAGCGACTTACGTTTCATGGAGAGGTCACTGGATACTACCTAAGACGGCTATTTAGAGGAGGTTTGGTTCAAGAAGGATTTTAGGCAGAGCGAAGCAAGTTTTGTGAGCTGAAGGCCGTAGGTGATCCAGCGACGGAGAAATAAAAAGGCAGGGACAATCCAAAGTTTGATACAAGTATGGTATAAAATACTTATTTTTACAAACATTTGTTCAACTCATGATCACTGACTTTGAGAATAAAAATTGCCTTAAAACCATCCGTCATACACGAGTTACTAACTTTTTGTACGGTAAATACTACGGTTTTTAGGTCATTAGTTTTATTTTATTTGATAACAATGTAAATTAATATATGAAATAATAAAATTTTAAGGCATTTTTGAAACACGTGAATCAATTGATTCAATTTTTCAGTATTGGAAACGATATAACCAGAGGCAAACATGTTTTGGCCAGTTAACTTTATCGAACTTATAGAATGAGAAATTTTTACAAGCTATTTGGCGTCCGTAAATAGCAATTGCTGAAGTTTCCCTAAAAAATTATCGAAAATGTACTAATAACAGAAAGTAAATTTTGGAATTTACTGATTAAACTCATCATTCTTACCTAATAACTGACGTGTTCTTGGAATATTCCTTTGGCACAAATGAATGTATAGGTGAATTCAAAATTTTTGATTTTGCTCATATTTTAAGGAATTTTACGTTCTGCGTAAATCAATCATACCCTGAGGATTTTATATAACCAAGAGAGTATAAAGGACCTAGGAAATAGGTTTAAAAATAATTGTCTATGGTTTACTCAGAAAATTATTTTGCTGACTAATTAAATAAACATTTCCGTACGTCAAGCTGCTACTTTTAATATGCCTAATATAAACAGCAACGTAAAATTCAAAGAAACGAACAATACTAAGAAAATTCGAAATAAAAAAATATTTTATACCATTATTTCATCATATAATGTCAAAAAAGATTTAATATGCATTTATACTAAAATGTGTGAGCAGAAAACGTTTAGCGGCATTAAGTATATAATTAACCTACGAAAGAAGTGGATTCTTGGGTCGTATTTTTCAACGTTACTCTACAATTAGAAGTACATATAGCATATAACTTTTCACTGGACTTCATATCTGGTAATTTAAAACGAATGCTTTTCATATGTATACGTATACCGTAAATTTACATATCTTCAATGAATGGCGGGTTTTGAGCATGAATACGGATCATGAAAACGTCATATTTATGGTATATTTACCATCAATACTCTCTTCGTGTGACCTATTACTAGACTAGCGTACTTTTATCTGAAGCAAGAGTATGAAATATGATACCCTGATTACTTAAATATAAGAAACACTTCACGGTGTTAAAACGGCAAAATCATCCTGTATCGTGTCCACACCAGAAAGACATGTGATTCATTTACGAGATAGGGACTGTGCGGGGAAAACCTCGTGAAATAATCGTTGGCCATATATGGATACTCGAAACAAACTCGGGTGAGTGATGATGCAGAGTGTTTCCGTCACCAATTTTTTCCCTTGCAGAAAATGAGTCTTCACACTTCCGGCCGTCGACACTCCCTAAGGGTCTGAGCCTTACATCATCTTCCCGGTTTCCGACAAGCGGCCGCACTTCTCACGGAGTTTCATGCATTCTCATGTCCATTTTTCGATTCATACTTCTGAAGCCCGAACTAGCAGTGCTGTGAGTAACAGGCGAGGATACGCTTTCTCCTTTCTTTCACAAAGGTAACTCAGTGTGCGTATAACCTTTCTTTGTGACCAGAAGCAACAGTTTTTACTCATTTCTTTTCAATTTTATATAAAAAATACTGGACCAAAGCCCTTCCATTTTATTCCTTCCTCCAGACTGCACGACATGTCACAAATGCGTATATATATGCATCAAAGTGCAATGATGTATATTTTTCTTTTAAATATACACGCAAAATAGTTTCGCAAGCTCCAAAAAAATTGACTGGCAGCTGCATGAAATCGATTCATATCATTGATTTTCAACTTTTTCTCAATGTTTATCAAGAACTCAGTTACCTAGGGTCAGCTACAAAAATGCTCCCGTCAGCAGAGAAGGGAGTGATGTAGTACAAATTATATTCGGATTTGTTGTACTCTGGTTTGGTGGGTTCAAAAAACGTTGAATCCGAGGGTAAAGATACATTTGTGTTCGTATTGTCTAAAATCAGTCCGAAAATAAACATATTTATATAAATACCACTTAGAACTACTTTTGAAAGGGACAATTTCTTATTCAGAATGAGAATTGAATGAGATTCTTCTATCCTTCTTCATTGTCCTACTTGATTCCATTTAAAACGGGAATTTTTAATAAGAATTAAACTATCAGCGTGTCACTGAAATTGTAGTAACTGATAATTAACTCACAGTAATAACGTCATGGTGTAAAAGCGAGAATTACCGATGATGAATAGAAAATGTCTTGCGCCACAGAAATTTCTATTGCGAAAAGGACAATTTGGGCGCACAGATATTTTATAAGACCCCGAATAGCACTCTTATCGCTTATTTCGCATACAATTTCAACCGTCAAAAGATATTGAAGGCCTTGACAATACACTACCACTGTTATTGATGAAGATGAAGGATGGAAGAGATAGATGGAAAGGCCGTATAACATTTGAAGACAGCTAAGTAAGTATACCGGTGAAAAGGTCTCCTGTAGTATGTGATCAGCCACTGGTTCAATTGTAACTGGATAAAGAAAGAAGAGCATCTTTAGCGAGACAGGTCTGCGAATTCAGTATTCACAGCAAGAGAATGAGATGGAGAAGGATTACATATCCTTCGAGCATTCCCACGGAAGTTTTTGTCACAATGACGTCACAACAACGCCACTGCCAACGTATAGGGATGGGCTCGTCGGCGTCATCTTATTTCCGATATGGACTTACCGATGGAAATAACAATCGATGGCTGAACGGCCAAGGGGGGAGAGAGGGTGGGACGTATACACTCCTAGAAAAAGGATTAAACGGGTCTAAGTGGTTGTGTCCATGCGTGGAAGCCAATGGACTTGGATAACCGATCCAATTTCACGAGGATTTGGAGTTTGATGAATGGTCCATTGCCATTTCCTCCAGTGCGTCACCCATTCAGGATGAGTGCAGTGGCGCCTATGACGGCCGTTGATGGAACACGTCCACTTCAATTGATTAAATTTACACGCGTCAAAACATACGTGTTTCCGTATCGTTATATCATTCCTATAAATGTCTCGCACTACCTGCTCATAGTCCTATTCAATCTTTTTTACGTGTGCGACCACATTTTTTCCTCACTGTCAGCTTAAGTACGAAAAATAGGGCGTAATGGTTGCGAAGCGCTTGCTTTCCGTGTTTTGGTTTGCTATAGTCGTCCTTGCATCACTGTGCACCACAAGCTCTTCGTCAGACTACAAGTGATGAATTGGGAATACACCTGAATGAATGTGCGCAGATAAATATACTCGTTGGGAGGATGAGAGAGATGATGATAATGGTAACTGTATAAATCCTAGGTTTTATGTGTTTTAAGTGTAACTCAGGGTGTATTCACAAGTTTAGAATTCACTGCCTAAGAAAAAATGTTTCCGGAATCAACAAAATTCATTCTAATAACTCTATCGCCTCCCGGTGCTGCACTTACTCATCGGAATTGAATCTTTATTTTGCAACGCAGTGTAAAACGAGAAACAAAAATAAATAAATTGCTGTAAAACTTTGGCGAATGGAAATACCTTAATTCCACTTGTCAAAATAAAAGTTTTATATTTTCTAGCTCCACAAAAATAGCATGAAACTATTTTTACACATTAATTACTGGTAAACTTGACAATTATTCTTAGCCTATGCTTACCATGAATACATATTGTGAGTCAAGAGGCATTGCGCAAGCTTGTATATTACATTATGATATTTGAGAAAATTTGAACACATTTATAAATTTATTCTACATAAATGGATGGAAGAGAAACGTTAACTGCCTTCACAGCGTGAGTTTACTTTGCTGAGGGGATGGATTTCCGAGGGTGTTCCGAAATAAATTCTCACGCATGGAATATAATGTCTTCATTTGATACAAAACATTCAAACCGACGCGACGAGCCCATTGGAATCAAATATAAAATGAATAAATTGTATTCGATCGCTGATAATTATTTCAACCACACAACAATAAATGGGAACGAAAAAGAAAAAAATAGAGTCGAAAAAACCAAACAGAAACAGCCTTTCATACCCATTTTTTTCTCTGCACAAATTAACGCATATTCATACATAGTCGTATTTAAATAAATACCATTTAATCTGCAAAGTATTTGCATTAAAGATGGGCTTAAAATGAATGTATTATTTCGTTCTAAGGTTGGGGAATATATGTCGATTCCTAAGGGAAAACTAGATGAATACAAGTGGCGGGTGTTGCGAGATGGAGTGGTGAGTTGAGATGGCGGGTGAGGAGAGGTGTTGTAGAGCCATTCATTTCTTCGACTTCGACGGAGCATCGTGCTGACAGAGCAACGAGAGAAACAGAGCAAAAGCGTTCCAGGAAGAACATTTCATCCCTCTATGGAACCACTGGACCGAAGTATTTATTTCGGGAAGTACGTTTTCACACTAAGTTCCGATTTTCCATCTTCCCTTCCCCAGAAGTGCGCCGGTATGGTTCCCCGGAAGCTGCCGCGCTCATCTAGTCGTGGGATAGTTTCGCCCACTTATGAGGTGCTGATTCACAGGGAAGTTGATAGATAACTTCCACAGTGGAGGTTTCAAGGAGAGACTATAGAAAATCGTCGGAAGGAAAAGAGAAGAGGATGAAGGGCATATCCTGGCGCTGGGATCGACCAGAATGACGGCGGGATGAGTTGAACTGAACCCAAGGACTTGAATCCCCAGAGTGAGACAAGCAAGAGTGGGAGAGAAGTGAGAGCTTTGCAATATTGGCATTTTTTCCACTTCTCTCGTTTCCACTTCCCATCGCCATGCCTTCCCTTTTGAATGGACCATTCGCCATTTCACAGCGGAAAATGTAATTGACGTCTCTTTTTTGCTTTTTTGAATTACTTGCAATCTATACTTAGGGTTGAAATATTCACAATCAAATGGCTGAATACATGAATTGTTTATTCTTGGCATCGATTTTGTTATACGCTTTGTTAATGCTTGCAATTATGTTTTAAACTAACCGTGCCCGGCATGCGTTGCGATGCCTCTTTTTCTTTTTATATACACACACATACCTATACAAAGCAAACACATTTACATGTTCAAAATAAATTAAAGAAATTTTTTTTTGTGTGCATTAAAATAGAGTTGACAATTTTATTCGAGTGCTTTCGGATATTCAATATTTTTGGTCCTACCGCCCTCTGCAAAAACAAATAAATGTTTCTGCTGTCCCACTGGTGATTATGCAACATATAATTGACCGTGCGAAAAGCATGGATTTGCCAGATTAAATCCACATACTTGAAGCGATTGGCCTTGTGCCTTTTTTATTGTCATTGAGAATTCAAGGCGAACGAGGAACTGTAGTCGTTAGAAATCAAATGACATGTCAGTGGGAATTATGGGAATACGTGGAATCAGCAAATCTTCTCCTTTTGACTTGTCATTCAGAATTGTCGCTTCGATGACGTTTGGCAGCAGTTGTTTCATAGCGAGGGTTCCGATGCAGAATTGTAGTGCATAAATATTACGCAAAAGAATTATTGGTGCACCGAGTTTGAGTGACAATTTGTGATGTGGTACACCAGATATATCCTACGAATTTAAAATCTCAATTGGATAATTAAAATCTCGTCCGAATTCATGACGCTGTCAATCGATTTGTAGGTGACAGACTTGCCGAAATTTTTTTCTTGGATGTTCGCAGTTGATTGCATTGAAGTCAGTGTTTTATGCTGCCAAAATAGCACGTTCGCAAAGACATTGGTGATGTTTGTAATTAGTACCGATTTGTGGAAAAACTTTCTGAATTATTTGTTAAATCGATGGAACAATGACACAAAAGGTCAATAGAATTGAAATATATTGTGTGTCGGCATCAACTGGTACTTTTCCATTTCCAATGTTCAATAGCTATTTGGAAAATATGGATGACACATTGCGCTGCAGATTTACGCGCATTATGGTCGTTAGCGTGAGTTTCTGTACATGTCTCCAAAGATGCGACGCTTTTAGGCAAGCGTTGACTTCATCAGCTGGTGTTGGCTTTGTTATTACTGGTCTGTCCCACACGTGAGCATGCAACATATAATTGACCATGTGACAAGCATGGATTTTCCAGAATCCACGCACTTGAAGCGATTGACCTTGTGCCTAGTTGATGGTCATTGAGAAGGCAAGGTGAACGGAGAACTCGAGTCGTTTGACTACAAATATCAAATTAGTCACTGAATCTGGCCTTTAAATGCGATTCACTTTTGCATAAATGAAATCGCCAATATATAGATATTTACGAATGATTGCCTAGGATATTTCTATTGCTGAAAAGAAAACGAGATAAAAACGCATTACTTGGACAAAAACGAAGCGTATAAGAAAATTTAATGAAAGTTTATCCAAAGACCAATATCTTGAGTGCGAATAGTTTAAAAAAAACAATTAAAGAAAGCCCTTCAAGCCGTTCCATACAAAATGTATGATCAAATTAATTTTCTGCATAAATTTTGTTTTGTGAATTTTTTAGATGTTTTAATAGTTATTCTGCTATTCGGGGCGGAGACAAATCCAACAAATCAAAGATAATAAAAATCGGTCCAGCCGTTCTTGAGTTATAAATGGTGTAACTAACCAGACTTTATTTTATGTATAGAGAAGATCCCAACATTATCTATTCTCTCCGATGCCAACCATAGCAAATTTTCTTGGAATTCTGAGCGATGGATATGAACGGGTAATTTTGCCAGGTTCATTTATGGCTTACATTAAATTGAATGATCAATAGTAGTAAATTTCAGTAAGATTTCAGTTTGTGTATTTTTACCCCAGCCTCTCCACGTGCGCTTAACGGCTTTTACATAGTATCTGTATGTAGCACGTCACATTGATTCTTAAAATTAGGGCCAATTGGTATGCATTGTATATCACTACGTATTACACCGATTAAACATCAATAGAGTCATAGAGCTCAAGTAGGATGGTAGGGCTTCCAATCGGCTCTGTCCCCAAATCACCACTTTCTATTTAGCTTCGGAATGAATGAAGAAATTAGCCGTTAATCTGGAAATTTTGAGCGCAGATGCACTATACTAATTTTAAATAAAACATTTATTGGTAGGTACTTTAAAAAATGTTACTCACACTCACCCAAGTTAAAATATGCTAAAAGTTTAAGTCGATGGTCCCCACGCCCCCATTACGACTTTGGATTACCTTTTCACTGTTTCCACATTGTAAAAAAATTAAGATGATGAATGAGAAGTCAGTTTCTTTTATGTTATAATTAAACTACTATATTATTTCTTACTTTTATCTCTGCCGTTGAGACTCTACGAGCATTTCTGCAAGTAAATAACTAAATTGAATAGATTTCCAACATCATTGTCTCTGAATGAAGTTGAATGTCAATAAAATCCCATTGTTGAAAGCATTAATCACAATTTGGACGGTAATCTTCTCTATTGGAGCATTAGGTGGTCATCAAACGCTTAAATGTCGAGCACTTATACACTAGAAGCGTATGTTCTAAAGGATACGCCGTTTGATTTCTTCCCTCCTCCGACCCAATTCCTGGAATTTGCGAATACCTCAGGGACGATGGAATCCACAAGGGATATGAACAAGAGAGATTTTAGAGGATGAGATGGGACTCAGAGATGGGGAATATAGGGCTGGAGAGTGGTGCGCATGGAGAGAAGACAGAGAGGGCTTTCAGTGGTGGAATGAAAGGCATAAGCATTGTACGACGGGGAGGGAGGGTAAGAGGAAGGAAATGGATCATGTTTTCATCTATCTGGGACAAGTATTCCCACGGACGACTATATTATTAATTACGCTCCATTTGCATTATGCAATGATTGAAGGTACTTTGAGCAGAATATTTTTATTTTCATAATAGGGATCATATTTTTTAAGGATAGGGATAATAATAGGGATTTTATTTTAACGTTTATGAAGTTATAGCAAAAATGAGTTGAAAATAGAAATATGCTTCTGAACAAAAAACGTTATTTTAATGACCCTACTAGTCAACCATTGACTAAATAACCATGTCTGAGGCTTCAACTATTTTTGTTTAATTAACTCCGTCTCGATTATTTTGACTATTATACACTAAATTTTACCCGGAACGTAACATTTCTGATGCGATATATAGTTGAAAACCGCTTCGTAACCGCCTTCGGCACAATATTCTGTGACGTCAAATTTGCACGACTATAATTTTATGCAGTATTCTGATCTACTCATAAGACATAAGAAAGTTATCACACGAAGAAAAATGCAGTTGATCCATTTTAAATCTCTATTTCAGCTTTTACAAGGCATGTTGATGTCATATGCTGAAGAATAAACTGTACCCGAGTATTAACTGGCAATAAATTAAAATGGAAGCCTATAATTTTTAGTGAAAATATTTACAATTATGTACCGTAGAAAAGGAGTTTAGTCATGAGTGAGTCGTCACAATTCATTTAATATCTTCATTAGGTAGAATGCAATAGTCAATTTTTTTTTAAATTTACTAAGGATTTTAAGGATATTTATGATAGTATCTATGCAGGATACAACTAAATAATAACGTAAAGAAATAATTCAACGGTATCACCTCAACCATTGACCGGTCGGTTATGGAATAAAAAATAATATTCATTATATTTGCATAAATTATTATTCTTGTGTTTACATTTTCACGCATTGAAAAATACTTCGTAGATAACAAAAACAATAAAAGAAACTATAAAATTAATGATGCGTGTAAATTTCACTCTTTGTAGAACGTATATGAACTGAAAGAGGTGTTGATGAAAAAGAACGGTAACGTCTCATCTATCTAAGACCATCTAACGTCTCATCTATCGCAGAGTATCTAAGACCGAGGAAAAAATGAATAAAGATGAAAGAAATGTAAGGAAAAATGTAAGATATGGATGCAAAATATAGAAGCACACGAAAAAGCAACTCGAAAACTCTGAATTTAGAATCAAGATGGATTTTTTTAACTTGCAACAAGATATAAATACTGTGGCTCTTTGTCGTCGTGTTCTCCAAGACTTAAAGGAAATGCAAAACCGCGTAGCGCGAATCACGGAGAGGTCTTAAGCCACCACTCGATAACTAAAAGGAAATGAAATCCTTGCGATAATATTCTGAGAAGTGAGATCGAGCACTTTGAGAGGAAACTTCTCGAAGCCATAATTCAAAAAGGAGACTCTTATAATAATCTTCGCCGATTTTAAGCAAGTGAGGCGATACGGATAATGAATCAATGGAAACAACCACCCAGTCAATGGGGCATAACAAAATGTACCCTCTTCTCCGAAATTCAATGTATGCAACCTCTACGTCATAAAATAATTTTACTGCTACGCATAATCCCTTTAAAAATGAAGAACAGAACGACAACTCGGTTAGGATCAGGCTCCAACCATGTTCATTGAAGAATAAGGTTTCACAGGTACCCAAAACTAAATGTTTTGTTCGTTAAATTGAGACATAAATATTAAGGGTTAAATACTTTTATAATAAATCTGGAGTTAAGTTATAAACATCAGCGATGAGAAATAAAGTGTAAAGTAAAAGAGTTACAGACACAAATGGCTATTAATAGTACTGAGATTCACGCTCCACATCTCAATGGATATCTAACTTCCGCTCGTAAAATTGATTCCCTAATTGTGATGTAAACTCCATTCACATTCATATATCCCATGGCCCATATCCGCTACCACTTCATAATTTGTATATCTAAATTGGCAAAAAAAGAAAAACCTGAAAGAGCAAGTTTTCCTTGAGTGCAGAAATACCTACACCGGAATCTAAGATATACCCAAAGCTCTAAAAAAAATGCAAATTGAGCGTTGATGGGACAGATATAAAAATTTTAACTTTCCTCTAAAGTTTTTGAAATACTATCCATTTGAATATTACAGGTAAGTTTTATAAAGCCTTAAATCACAATTTCTTTAAAAAGGAGCAGTTTTACCTTGGTGACATAGACACGTTTCTACCGTAATAAGACAGGTGACTTCCCCATTTACCTTTTTGTTAAACGTCTTTTGATGCCGGGTTGCTGCATCATATCACCCTAGCAAAGCTGGAAGGTCACTTTCGACTCCGCACGTTGACTCCAATGAAATGTAAATTACAAGTCATTCTTGATTTCTCCCGATTTATAAATTTTACTAAATTCATCAGATATGCCTACATTAGCAATATTACGCAAGAAGAGTTTTTTTCCTAATCTTTATCCACCACTTTATCCATCACCATACTCATATACTTATGTATTTTATGCATGAATTGCTCCAAAAAAACTCGAGTTCTCACAAAGCTGGTCGAGTACCATCCATTTCCATCTGATGTTATTATTCGCTTTCCTGCGAGAAGATAGGAAGAACTCTTTGGGTTGCACGGAAAGATTGGATAGTTTTGTTATTCACGGACGATACGGGCATTTATATTTCTGTACCATGGTGTAGGCAATATTATGAACGGAGGAAATAAGCAAAAGTGCACGGAATAATTCCGTATCTCTCGCGTCACCGAAAATTGGATAAAGTCCACTCAAGCCCGCCCAACTCTGCTCCAATTTCAAAGTTCGCATCGCGATAGACATGTAATGGAATTGAGAAAAGCTATGCATTTGAATGGTAAGAGGGAGAAATGGGAGTAAATTTAAGCAATTTAGAAAGGGGTGAATGAGTCGGGAAGAAAAAAGTGAGGAAAACAGACATTGGTGGGAGAAAACGGAAAATTAGAATAGGGCACCGCGTCATTCCATTTCCTAGCACATTTCTCGTTTTCTTCTATTTGTCCAGCTATCCAAACCTTCTGTCCTTTCATCACACTCTCATCCTTCCTCCGCCAGCCTTCCTTCCTCAACCGCTCCCCTCCCACCTCGTCTACGTCCTCCCCGCTCCAAAACTCACTTCGCATGCAGTAGAAGGGAGAATAAAATCATCCATAAAACTAACGGTTAAGGCGTCTGGAGCGGTAATCGTGAGCTGAGTACACATATTATTACTTTTCAAAATATATATTTAAGTACACTTAGGCATGCGTTAAAACTCTCCATGAATGCAGAAATGGAAATTGTGAAATTATTATATATTTTAGCCTTAACTGAAACATGTTATGACATCAGTTTTCAGCATTCGAAATTTCAGCTGTCCTTTTCGACATTCCTGTGGGAGATAATCGTGATTCTAGGCCAGGAGCAAATGTGCTCTCATGTCCTCTCCCCTTCCCGGATGTAATATTTGATGGAGTAGCGTGCATCTTAGTCCCTCATAAAGATGCGTGGGAATTGGTAGAATGATGGGGTTTTGACATTTCGATTATATTTACATTTTCTTCAGACACCTTTATAAATGGATTCGGAAATAAAGGTGCTGTTGGCATTCTTTCTGTTCCTATAATAAAGTATGATACCCTGAATTACATAAAATGATGGATTATGTTCGCATTGAAGAGAAGTTTCATTGAAATAGAAATGCAATTGGTAATTTTCTTCCTCAGCAAATGACTTCTTTTCTGTGAAACCTAAACAAGTCAATTCTTCTGATTAAAAGAATGTTCCGCCCTTCCCAATCAGCACCAGCCAGACAACAACTTAACTCAATATTTTGAAGAGAGCAAGAAAAGAAGAGGTTGGGTAACGAAGTGACGCCCAAAATTTCAAGGGAAAACCTCTAATAGTTTATCTTGTGGCGGGGTTTAGGTTGAATGAAAAGAACCTAGTACGAATTGGGTGCGAGAAACTGTGGGCGCGATGAATGTAGGGATAAAGTTGTGGAAGGGAAAATGGGAGAGAAACAAGAAGACACGTCCACCATTTGATATTTTATGTAAGGGTTCGTCAAGGGTTGCTAGGGTACTAGCCATTAAAATAGAAGGAAATAGGGGGAAGAAATTGAAAAGGAACTAAAAGTTAACTTACTATATTAGTGTATCGCTTTTGCTGTTGCATTTTATAGTACGAGGGGAATAGGAATTTTTGTACTTTTACGGCCTAAACTCTCCCCATATTTTCCTCGCCATCGTCAAATCTTCATGTGCAAGTAGTTTAAGGGAAAAATAAATAATATACGTACCAATCTGAACCATGCGTCGTCTTAATATTCACTTGTAACCTAAGACCTTTATGTCACGTCTTCGAGCCTATAGCGGCCACCAACACGGTCTTCCCGGTAGCTTGTGTTACCCTTTCTGTTCACTCACAGCAGTTTTTAAAGAAAACCAACTTTCATTTTTTTTTGCCGAGTTTACGAATTAAATATTTTTGTGGCCGGCCCCAAAAGATTGCAGCGTTCTCGAGAGAAAATCTAATATATCTAGGTGTCGTGTCTACTTCACCTTTTTGCTCGTAGACCTTCAATTCTGACCGCTAGGGGACTCGAGAGGAAGAAGAATTAATGTACGAGGAGTAAGCGTTAATGGCGGCTAACGAGTTAAGGTTCCTTCGGAAGAAAGGGGAGACGAGGAACCAGTCGGTGACGAACGAGAGAAGGGTGGAGTGGGGTTTGAGAGAGACGGAAGAAATGGAATGTTATTCCCTGGAGATACGAGTCCAAGATATGAGTGCCTGGAGGGAATCACAGAGGGAACGGCGGGTCTTAGAGAAGGAGAGAGGGGGGAAAGGAAATGGTGCGGTGAGGAAAGAAGGATGAATGAGGAAGGTATAAAATTGAGAGGTTGCCCAATTGGCATGAAGAAAGCAAAGATAAGGGGAGAAGAGGTCGGGACTGAATTGGTCAAAGGAGGTGAGTTAGAAGATGAGAATAAAAATTATTTTTTAGGTAAGGTTGTGAGGTTATCGCAAGATAGGAGGATGTAGAGGGAGGATTCGGTAAAGGACGCGTCACAAGGAACATTTCCCCCTGCGTTCTTCCCTGGGTTGCGTCATGCGTGCTACTTTAGGATCTTGGGTGGGCTCATTTTCACGCATAAACCCCTTCCGTGCGCCAACGCATCATTAGTCGTTCCGTTTCAAGTAGCACATTGAAGCAGTTCATGCAACACGTGAAACGTAAAGGCTAATTGATGCAAAAGGGAGAAGGTGCAAAAGAGAGTATTAATAGGTAAGGTGGACAGCCGTCAAGGATATTTGTGACTAATTAATGAATATAATATTATTAGTATTATGTTTTTCAAGAGACGAAATATGAAGACACAACAAATATAAAAGATGAATAGTTTAAAGAATTTCTTCATCTTGCCGTTAATTGTGCAGTAGAAAGCCGGTCCGAGGAGTGAATCAGTCTCCTGTTTTCAATGCAAATCATCATCAACAAATAACCTTCTCTGCATTTGGACTCATTTTCATTGCTAAACAACCACCTGATGACGTCCCTGCATGAGTTTTCTTGAAGCTGAGCTTTTTGTTGAAGCGATTGTATCGGTTATTATTCACGCTCCGGGGCCTTATCGAGGGCGCATGGAGGCGCTGCCATGCGTATAAGGGTGCGCTCTCCTGCTGGGTGTTTTATCGCTAGGAAACTCAGCGCGGCATATTTCCAATATTGAGATAAGTCTGAGACGTTAATTTGCATCAGGGGAAGCGCATTCCAATCAGAAGTCCCTATTTTTGTCAGATGATTAGCGAACTGTGGATTGTTGATGGCAAACCTGGAGAACACTCAAGCGATTGACCGTAATTAACGATTCAGTTGGTATCGTAAAGCTTGCCCTCAAAGACACTAAAATACCAAGACTCCTGTCAGTAGTTCAACTCGTTGAGCAAAAAGTTAAGTGGAGGAACTGATAAGCAGGTATTAAGGAGAGTCGTGTTTTTTCGTTCAGCTGTAGGTGCATGAGGCAATATAAGCATGTAGCTATAACTAGTATTTTAAAAGCTTAAAATGAAAGTTATTCTAAATAACTGCCCGTGGCACTAAAACATTAGCATTTAAGATGAATAGATTATCCCGTTCGGCAGTTAAAACATGCCAAACGTACTCCATGCTTACGCCCTGGAATATTATTATCTCATTAAAATTATAGGGACTCCTTATTAGATAACTCACGTCTGGAAGCATACAAATATTGCACAGTCTCTATCACAGAAAAACGCAAAGCATCCTTGAAATGAGACACAGCAGATAACAGGGCAGCACACTATGCGTGACGTGTGGAGAACAACAAAAGGAAAACTTCCCGTTTTATGCCAGCTAACGTCAGCGAAATAAAAGCTGAAAATAATAATACAGGTAATATGGGAATATTAGGATATGAAGGCTATTCAAACATTTATGCGTAGGAGATATTTTAATAAGAAATAAAATATATTGCATGGTATAGATGGTCGCATATAGTTAGGAGGATAAAACAAGGAATACTTGAATAGTATCATAGAGATGATAGTATTCACCATATTTTTCTTAGCTGAAGGAAGGAAATCCTCCGTTAGAAAAGAAATATCACAAGAATGGGAATCAAGAGACAGATCGTATGAAGGATGAATAAAGAAATCTCATACTATTTAGTTACCGGCAAGTCACTGCAAGGGGGTGAGGCAGGGAAAATATATTTAGAATAGAAAGAGACAAATATATAAAGGGCACAAAAAAAGTATTTGTGAGAGGGAAAGAGTTATTGCTTTAGTTAATTGGACAGAATTGGTGCAAAGTTCGGCTTTTGGGATTTGAGTGACTCAAATGATAGGCGAAGATAAATAATTTCTGCATCCACCGGTTTGACAGTAGGTACTTCTATTTGTAACCTGTGGATTGTTTCTCTCCAATCATGCATAGTGAGAGAAAAAAACCACGTGAGTTTGAAAGTTTTAAAGCAACTATATCCTAGCATAGGCTGTACATGGCTAGAGCTAGAGCTGACAGTAAAGCCAAATGCTTGTCAATGCCTGCGGTTTTTAAGTAATTATAATATGTGGAAGTAATCTATAAATTGGCAGACAACGGAGCATCACTCGTACCAAATCGCATTATATCGCTCGTCTATGGGAGCCTCCTGTAGAAGAAGGAAGATAGGTAGAGGACGTAAGTGACGTGGTAACCATGTTTACTACTGAAAACGAGTTTTTTTTTGTTGATTCCATCCCTTAATTTACAGAGGCAAAATGACATCACGGTGGGGAGGAGTAGGGATTCAGGTGCAAGGTGGGGAGGAGTGGAGATTCAGGTGCAAGAGAGGTTTTTTTCAAAGGCTGTCCCGCGCCCAGGAAAGAACTTGCTTGTTTAAAACTTTTGCGTTTAGTCACTCGCCGCGTTCGATGTTAAGCTATGTGACGACCATCCGTGCTACAAAATTGTCAGTATTTTTTCCCGGCCGAACTTACCTGGATAGGCCATTTTTAGTTGCCTGGCATTTGGTTAACATTGGACGTAAATTAGAATCGATGCATCGCACGTTAAACTATACCCATGCTGTTACGACCCCTTTCGCAAAACCCTCGGGTTTAAATGCTCCAAAGAATGCTACAATTCAGTTTCAAATACCGGCAAATTTCAGCAGAAACCCCTTGCTTAGTGAAAACGTAGACAACGCAGTTAATTTTCAAATAAAATCTGCAAATGGATCACAAAAAAATTGTGATATTAAGTTCCTCCGTAACAACATCCACAACGGAATAATTCAAGGACATTGCTTACCAAAAGTTTATTATCAATTTAAATGGGCCTAACAAAATGCATTTCAAGAAATTATCTAGTACACTCCTTAGTGATACTCTTAATACATCGTTCCATCTTTTGGAATCTGTAGAGAAATCGTCAAATTAATCAAGACAAATGCGTTTAGCACATTCATTCCAACAATTTGGCAGTCATTAGTAATAAACATTAGCTAATCGCCATTCACCAATATACTGCATTGATTTGCCTTATGAACATTATGATGCTGCATGTGAAAAATATTTTGACATAAACTCAGAGTCGAGACTCAATTGAGGATAATTCTTAATCTTATACAATCTGAATGAACTCTTTGTAGGATAACCTAAGTTTTGTATAGGGTACATGATTTTCCGAGAAAAAGTATCACAGAAATGCGACCGCGACCTATGCTACGAGGCGGGTATACATGAATATTACACCGCTCCGCTGTAGTACTTGTCGTCCAGCCGGTATGAGCATCTTATAGGAAGTTATGACATCCTAATTGCAATGCTGCGTTATCATTAAAAAAATTCTTTTTAAGTATTAATTCACGATCAAAGCGTAGTTCCTAATCCCTGCAAGGTTCTGAATTTGAAATTTAGTTTTCTCTGTACGCATCACCTGAAATTGATACATTTTCCAATATTTCAAAAATTCTCCTGTGAACCACTAAATGCACTTTGTTAACAGATATAATTGGAGGAGAACTCGCGGAAATAACTTTTCATTACAAAAGGTGGTAATTTACTCTCGTCTATTTGTAAGCTCCAAGCAATTTTAAACTAATACTCCTTCTGCCCCTTAGTGTTTTTGATTTAAGGAAGAACGGCAGGGTTAAATGTTCTCTACATTTTGTCTACTTGAAAATACCATCACATATAACTCCATCTACATTCGCCGCAGAGATTCTTTCTCGAGAGCAGCAGCAGCTATCTTCTCTCTACGCCGTATCTACATTCAAATATTTTGAATGCAGTCCGGGGTTGAAATTATTATTTACAAACAAGTGACATCAGGCCTCTACATTTAAGTGCACATATTTAAAACTTCCGAATTCCAGATTGCCGTTCCTGAACTAATATTTTTTACTCATACTAAAATTGTCTGTACAATGAGGACTCATGTATCTCTTGAATTTTGTCCTGAAAGACGCCACGTTATTATGGTAGCTGTATATTTTATATGCCTAAGAAAAGCTGCTAATTTAAATAGAACTTTAATTGAATGAGATAACTGCATACAATAAAGTTAGATGGTAGAACCAGGGGTGGACTGGGTACCCAGGGGCCCCGGGGGTGACGTGGTCAAAGGGCCCCAACAGGCAAACAACCCCCCCCATCCAAAAGCCTGTAATGAACACCACGAACGCCGCGCCGTCTGGTGCCCCGGCGGGAATTTCCGCCCGCCCGCCCTTGCCAGTCCGCATCTGGGTGGTATTTACAATTAGATTTAGAAACGGGAGAAGTGATATTAAGAACTTCAGGCAGTAGGAATATTGGCAGGAATTATTTTGAATTATTATTCAGGAATTATATTGAATTATATTGGTTGAAATGATAATGAATACTTTGAACATTATTGTTAACGTAAAAAGGTACGTAATATTGGAAACCACGAGAGGACATTACAGACTGAAATGTCCATGGACCATCCATTAAAATATGGAATACATTTAGATTAAAGCTACGACAATTGTGATAATCGTAAAAACGACATTATAAAACCCGGTCTAAAATTAAAAATATCATTTCAAGTACTAAAGTCTAATCAGTGAGTTGATTTTGTCGGTAAAAAAATGTGTAAATATTAGTTTCCAATATTGCAGCCATGATATTAGAAATAGAGTCAACCTTCAATTTGCAGTGTGTAGCCGTACCTTGATGCGGCTTTGAAATGTATATTCCATGAATTTTACATCGGCATTAATTCATTATATATGCTTCTAGTAAAAACATTTGGCCCTTTTAGTAGCCTGGTTACCTAATGTGCCTCTCTGATAACCCAACGTCACAAGATTGAATACCTAAGCAAGCACTAACGTTTTTCAGCATTAATATGGAACGATACCGCTGAGAACATCGAAAAACCCCAAAGTACGGCCAAAAGCTATATCGTATCCTTTTTAAAGGTCATGACTATCTCTACGTATTATTCTCAACTGATCTGATCAAAACATAAAATAATACTCAACTAGCGTAAAAACCGTATTCAATTGCATCTAAATTCATTTCTTTAATTTCTCAATCCAAAAATATTTACATAAAAGAAGAAATTCTATTTACAAGGTATTATATATTTGAAATATAAATAAAACGGAGTAACATGCGGGTATTAACGTGAGTTTCTGGAAGCGCATACCAGCTACTCCCTAACGGAAAAAAGATACGAGATATTCCCTTACGACTCAATGATGGGCTATAAAATGAGCTCAAATGGAAAATCAAATGTAATCAGCCAGAATAAATCGTCATTTTTAAAACCATTACCCATGAAAAAGTTCTAAAAACGAACCATAATCCAAAAAACATTCCTCTATTGAATGTTTTATCCTTTTTTCCCATAAAACTCACGATAAAGCATACAAGTTTATTTTCTAATAGAAATTAAAGTTTCCAAAAAATTATAAATATATGTGTATGCACAAAAAATAAGTTTCATTAAAACTAAAAGTAATACTTGGATAAAATTTCTACCAAAATATAAGATTTTCTTATATTTTAAATGAAATAAATCCAAATCAAATCTCATGCGGCCATAATTTGAGAAAAAAAAGCCTTCAAAGCTTGGCCACCAGACAAATCTGTTAACTTGGATTAATATATGAGCAAAAACCGCAGATATGTTTTACCATGGAGCAAGGATATATGTACTCTATGGTTTTTCATAGAATGTGTAATTTCAGGATTTTAGATGTTGGCACTACATATCACGGCAATATTAACTTTTATATAAATATTAATTTCTATTAATAAATATTAATATTTGGAAGTGTGCTATTTGATACAATTGCCTAAGTAACAGTTTTGTGTATCAGAAGTACAGGATGTAATCGAGATGTAACGAGATATTTTCGTACGTCATATGTTTGATGACAATGCACAAAACTCTCATTCAATCTCAGAATATTGTTGAAGTTAATGGTTATTGCTGAAATTAAAGGTTTCTGTACTAATTCTGTTGGAGAGATCACAATAATTGGGACAATTATCTATTTTTTTAAATTTATCACGAATATCGAGAAATTTCACCAGATGCAGTAATATTTAAAGTAGTAGAGTTAAAGCATTATAGAAATTGGGTCCGCTGCGGTCCTATACAAATACGCACAGTAGAATTGGCACGGCACGATACTATGCTGCAGTAATGCTGCCAGTGCGGTCAAAAGTATGATGACTAACGATTCTGTGGCAAATAATCATATAGACTTGATTTCATCTAGCTTTCCAGAGTATCGTCGATTGTTTCGAAGCATATCTTGAATTGATTTTCAGAAGGTTTACAAGAGCATAACAAGAAAAAGCATAAATTCATGGTCTCTATCATGTCGATATTGATCTCGGAATTGTGCTACTAGGGCATTGCAGGAGCATCTTCAGAAGCATGATTAGAAATTTTTGGAATCCTGTATCTTCATTGATGCAGATGAAATCGCGTTCAAGGAAATAAAACGCGGAGACGTACGTTATATTTCGGAGGTTTATTTGCTTGGAAAAGAAATAAACCTCGCTACGAGCTATTCAGAGCTTACATAATCATAGACACGAGTGCAAGTGAAGTTGATGCGCAAGCAATTGGTGAGCAATTGTTATTTGGATGAATGTTGGAGGAGGACGCAGTCATAGAATGATTCCCTAAAATCCCTTTAATTACCTAAATGAATTCTCCTCTGTCTCCTTTACCTCCCACATCTCCTATTCCCTTGTAACCTTGCTTGATGTTGGTATCTCTCTCACTCCAACCAGGGCGAAGGAATATTGGTGGTGAGGACAAAGTCAGGATATGGAGGAGGGAATTCTGTAGGTGCAATTCCAAACGGCGGAAAACATTTTTTTTCCATTAGTACCCGTCAATGCGGAAATTCGATTCTGCGTGATAAAGGGATGACACCCAATGTTTGGGCGAATGAGAGACACGAGAAAGAGAAAGAGACAAGCAGAACTGGATGAGATTGGTAGGATGGAAGTAAACAGGGAAGTGGCGCGCGATGAAGACGATGAGCAATGCAGGAGGGCTTCAACGTCCGAGGTGGAAATAATGCTTTTTCCCATATAAAAGTCGAACTCAAATCATAGCCACGCACGGGCCCAATCGACTTTTGCCATATATTAGTATACCATACATTCTAAGGCGAATCAAAGCCTCAAATTCAGCCTTGTAGCTAGCTGGTATACCTTGTCTAGCCAGAGTCATGTTGCTGAGAAAATATTATTTTCGAGAACGGAGAGGAGGAAGGAATACAGGGATACGAATAGACGTAAGAGAGATCGAGAATGTATTCCGTCAGTCGGGCGAGGTGCGAGTGCTTCGAATCGGAAGTAATTCACGGGGGCATTCAATCTTACGGATGTCACATTCCAGGCGCATTCGGAGCCACGTCAAACGAAACGCCTTGATGCCTTTTGATCGCATGGCGGGACACCCTCGACTCCAAACCATCAGGAGAGAGAAAAACCCACACCCCTTGGACTCCATTCCCTCTCTAACGCAAAACCCCATACACATTTCTGCCGAGATCCAACCCTCTTATGGTTCCGCATATCAGAAAAAGTTCCCTCCAACCCTCAACCTCATCACCAGTAAAACAAGAAAGGCAATTGGAAAAAAATCCAAAAGATCCTCCTTCGCATTGCGTTATAATAAGTAAATGCCCCGCATAATTTTGTTTTCTGTTTGGAAACTAATCAGTCGTAGTGTCTTAACCCGGACACTACGGGGTCAACAAAGGGTATGGAAGAGGTTTGAATGTGGAAGTGGATAGAAAAAGAGTTCGCTTGGCGTAGAAACTCATCCCTTGAATAAGTAATAACCTTTCACATTTCATTCTTTGAATGTGCTCTCCTTTCCTTCTCAGCGCGGAAATTCGTCCTCTGCGCGAATATATGTGGTGACGCAACATTCATTTTACCGTATCCTTAATTTGTAGTACATACCGAAGTCTTTCTTTCCTTTTTTCCACCTAAGTGCCTTAGAAAGCAGTTATTGGGAATTAATTATTGTGAAATACGGCATCGACGCATTAGGTCGGATTGATCAATAAAATTTTCGTGTTTTTAAACACCCTGGTCCATTTTGCTTTAGCTCCGATTAATTCTGGGGATCTCTTCCATCTTCTAGTGAAGCACCACACGTATGTGTTTTACGAGTTTCAATTTAACGTGATGTTATAAGCATAACGACGGGAAATCGCTTACATTGGAAACCAATTAATTCGGACTAACGCAGCAATTACAATTTCAGCTCCAATCACGGCGAGGCGCCTAAATCGCCAAATAAATCAGTTGGATCAGTAGATTAATACAATACGCCGTTTTTAATAACAGTGTTCGTGAAAACGTGGTCATCTGAACATCCATTCCTTCAAACTTCTATTATCCAAGCGATGAAACCACATCTCTTCCAAACATTTACAAGCTTAATGCAATTTTCTGAATTAAAAGGTGGCGAATGACTGAATTACGCAGAGTTGTCCTTAATTAAGGGGAAACAGACGCTCGACTAGCACCAGGGAAGGGCATCGTGCTTTAGTGATAGACCCTTGGGACCAAGAAGAGAACAAACGTCTCCTGTACTTATAGGAAGGTGAAAAGTAAACAGAAATAAAATAATAGTTATATAGTATAAGTCACCTAACTAATGTTTCACAAAAATTTTTTTTACGAGATTTATCGTTTGATGTTACTAAAAAAAACATTTATTATTTAAAGTAGCTAAATTAATTCATAAGGGACCTTAGCGGAAGTGAAATATTATGAACTATAATTATAACTTCATATTACCTTATTATTATTCTTTCACTTATAATCAACTTTCGTTCATCTACTGTTTAAAGTGATGTTGCGTTGTTTTATAGCCACTTTTTAATGCTATTTATTTAATTACCAAATCATTAGGTGATCTTCTTGGTATTTTTATGCCTGAAAAAGCATAATTTTACCTGCGGTAGAGAAGGCTACTAAATGGGACACAAATAATATAGTTTTTTGATAAATCAGTTTTTTGTGCATCGGTTGGTCTAAAAGTCTCCTTGTGTGGGATTGTTTACTACCTTGGCCATATGCTGAAGTGTTCCAGATGTAATTAAAACTTGCCTGGTGATGGATACTTCGTAAAATGCAGAAGCTGCTCCTGCAAAATTCATTATACGTAATTCAAATGCGCTGGTTTAAAAGAGTCGACATACAGGTCAACGTCGAAGAAATCCAAAGATGGTTGGAAGTGCCCTGGTTGTGGGCAAACTAAATCTGAAGGAGGAGATGATAACCCTGGAAGCTGTGATAACCTACAGGAAATCAACAACAGCTTATCTTTCCTAAGTGATATGTTTGATACTCTTTGAACTTCTTTGTATTCTAACTTAAGTGAAAAAATTGTGGAGTTACATAATGTGATTGAATCTTTAGCCATTGAGCTAAAAGCAAAATATGTCAATGTTGAAGCCCTCGAGCAAATGATTAATGACTTGGAAGAAAACACGCTTGGGAAGGATATAGAAATTGTTGGACAAATTTTCAAGGGAAAGACATCGCTGAGATTAAATCAGAGGTGGGTGTAGTGCTGAACATTAAAGACATGTGTGAAAAAGAGATTGATGATTGATATGTTGTAAACCAGAAAACAGTGATAGCAATCCAAAATGTATAGTACGCTTTCATTTCAAGTCAGTTAAAAAAGAATAGATTTGTAAAAAGAAGGGCATTAAGATCTAGTGCATTGAGAGAATTTCATAAGAATTCAACATTATTTATCAATGATCATTTAACTTGGAATTTTAGAGATCGGTTGTGGAAAACAAAATCTAAATGTACAAAGTAGAAATATATATGGTTTAAGGAGGGAAACATCTTTGTTAAAAAAGATGAAAATGCAAATGCACAGCGTGAAACGACTGAAAAATCTTTAGACAATCTGTAAACTCAATTTTTGTCTGAACTGTTTTTCGGTAATATTTATCTTTAATAACTGGGTGTGTATAATTTTTACTTTATTAAGAATCCTAAATTTATTACATTTCTGTTTGAAAGTGTAAATGATTTTCCTCGGCTATCAGGTGTTAAATTTAATATTATATACTTAAATATTAGATCCATTTGAAAACATTGGAATGTATTTACGTGTGTATTCCTTGGAATGTATGCATGTATTTTTGTATAAAATGCACAGTACCTGCAGAAGTGAACACCAGAGAAGATTAAATAGATTTGTATAAAATAAATGGCTTCACTATATTTTCCTCATTGAGGAAAGAGACAAATGGTGGAGTATTAAAAATTGTATATAAAAAGTGAGTTGAACTTCCAACGTGTTGATGTTAGTACATCATACACAGAATCGTTTATTGGTAAAGTATGTTTTGATGATAAAATATTAAGAAATATACCTAGCCCTGTATAGGCCATCAGATGGTGAGATAAGGTCATTTTTGGAAGAGTTAGAAAATAATATTTCTGAAAATGATTTTTGTGAAACAATTATAATTGGGGATTTCAACATTGACTTAAAAAATAAGTATTCCACCAATGTTGTTAAATATAAGGAATTGCTGTCCTCAAGTGGTTATTTGATTTATAATTGATGCATATACTAAGGTAGATATTAAAAGTAGTGTGCTGACTCAATCTCGTATAGATTATATAGCATTTAATGGTCAATATAATCTTGTTAACACATTAATTTTCAAGACCAAAATCTCAGATCACTATATAGTTGGTTTAAATTACTTCGAGTCTTTACGAGCTAACAATATTAGCCAAGTGAATTAGGCTATAGGTCATATATAAATAACTCAAATGCGGATCTTAAGGTAAATGCTTATCAATGGTAAAGATTCCTACACAAAACAACCCTAATATTCTTTATGACAAAATACGTTATACCTTTTCGAGAAGAAATATGTTATATCTTTTATGAGTCAAAAGGATCCAATTACAAGAATGGTAGAAAAAATAGCAAGGACTGGATAAATCATGGTATTATTAAATTGATAAACGAGAGAGACAAGGCTTTTAAGAAGTAGAAGAGTTAACCCACAAATGAAAATTACAAACAGATTTATAAACAGTTAAGGAATAAAGCTGTGTATGAGATAATAAAAACAAAAAATAAATAAAACTTTGATAAATTTTTAAATGTTAAGGAAAGCAAGTGTATGTGGAAGCTTGTTAATAAGTTGATTGGAAGAACTCAACACAAAGATAACGATGACAGGTTTTTAGCTCATTTGGGAAATATTGCAGAAGTGGATGATGTTTGCAATGATTTTCGGAAACAATTTACCAGAGGAATAGAAAATATCAAAAACAAATGAGCATTCAAACTTGGGAATAATTTTTCACTTACTGCAGAGAATAGTATGTGTATGGTAGAGTCGAATGACAATATATTTGGTAAAATAGTTTCTGAACTTAATTAAAAACAAGGGTACAGGACATGATGAAATCAGAATTGGAGATATTAAAGCATATCCAACCTTTATTCCTGTGTAAACTGCTTTAGTTACAACCAGTATAAGATATGCTACTTTACCTGAAGGATTAAAAAAGCCACACTAAAGCCTATACATAAAGAAGTTCCTTAAATAAAGATTTGGGAAATTATAGGCCCATTCTCTCTCGTCATTATTAAGATTCTTGAAAAATATTGCTGATTGGTTAATAGGATTTTAAAAAATATGGCCTAAATCAAAATTTCAATTTGCTTTCAAAAAGGCAGGCACGAAAAATGGTTTGGAACCCTTTACTGATTTAGTTAATAAAAACCTGAATGCTAACAATGACTTTGTTGCTGTATTTATCGATTACAAAAAAGCATCTGAAACTGTGAATCATAATGAATTATTAAGCACAATGTCAAGAATGAGGGTCAGAGGTTTTGGATTGTTTTAGAAGTTACTTACAAAAAAGGACTGTTTATGTTAAGCTAAAAAATAGCTTTACTGAGACTTGTACAGTGAAATATGGTGTACCAAAAGGCTCGATTTTTGGACCGATTCTGTTTATAATGTACATATAGAGTATTTTTGATTGTATAAAACACTGTGATATTTTACTGTATGTAGACGTTGTTGTTCTAATATCTGCTCATAAACATATGTATAGAGACAGCGTTATTGAATATGCAGAAGGAGGTAAACAGGGTTTCGATATGGTCTCAATATAGACCTGGTAATAAATACAACAAATCTAAGTGTATGCATATTGTTAGTTATTCAAATAATCTAAAGTGTATGCAACTAACTTTTCAATAACATAAATTTCTGCTTAAAAAAATGAATAAAATATACTGTAAATGTAATTAAGTGGAAAAAGTGCCTAAATGTAAATATTTAGGAATTATTATAGAGCACCATTTTAAGTTCGGTGAGTATATTGTGAAGATATGTAATAAATTGAGAAAAATTGCATACCAGATGTATAACATTGAGGATTGTGTACCAGTATACCGCAAAAAATTGTTTAATTTGCACTTGTGGAATCTATACTAAGATATGGCTTGACAGTATGGGGACATACTAGTAAGACACATAAGATTAAGCTTTATTCCTTGGAAAATGGCATTATAAAATTAATATGTAAAAACGTTACAAAAAACATTGATTACCGTACTAACAATCGAAAAATGGATGTGAACCAAAAGTATGCTTCACTCCAAATATTGCCGTTAGAAGATCTACTACTATACATGTTAATATTTGAAAACTATTTTTGTGACAAGTACAAAAATGTCAAACACAAGGAACATAATATGACAACCAGAATTACTAAAAGGTATGACGTACCAATATGTTACAACAATTATGGAGGAAATAGACTAAATAGCATTATACCAAAGATTTTTAATAGATTGCCTAGTGATTTATTGAGTTTTAGTACAATAGGTGAGGTAAAGAAAAAGTGAAACGATGGTTTTTAAATAAATATTGTGTGTGATTAAATCTTCACAACATGTACCTAGTAAAGTATTTGAGAACCTCCTGATGAGCCATAAACTGGCTCTGGAAGACTCATAATTACTATATAGATAATTACTTTATAAGAAAGTCTAGCTATTAATTTGTAAGTTGTAATCTTTCTTGTGACCCATCCAAAGGGATATTACAGCATGTATTATTTGGAGAATTAAAAACATTGATAAAAATGCAAGCAATACGGGACTATCAAATTCGAAAATAGTATTTTTGAATTTAATGTCTTGACTAATAACACATTACTTCTCAAACCTTGATTAACAGCAGTGAATTAAATAAAAATGTTGATGGAACCAATGTGTTCCGTAAGAAACCCTAGATGCTTCAGAGCCACTTGAATATTTCATCAGCAGGGAAACATTGAACGTTCTAAACTAAATTTGTAGAGGAAGACTGGATGAAACTTTTTAAATGTCATGCCCAAGTCATTGATGCAAATCCATTCAATGCGTCAAAAAGCTAAAACTTTATAAATATTGCTAAATCTAAAGTTATAAGGATAATGAATATGGAGTATTCTGAAATATGAGGTTTCTTTCCACTAAAAATTACCTACGAAAGCGTAACTAAGCAGAAAATACATTTAAAGTGGCAGGCTTCACTCCGTATAAGTTCTTAATGTTCATATTCATTTTAAGTAAAATACTTTGTACTTTTCTACATTACTTAATAAGTGACATGTTTTGCCCATTTACGTAAACAAACTTACATTCTGTACCTGACGATGCCATAAATCGGTGAAATGCGCTGAACTAATAAAATATTGTAGAATAGTACAATGTATTTTACTTTATCATCGATACTAGTTAATAACGTTGCCTGAATCAATAATATGTCCTCAACACATTTACCCATGAATGAGTCTCAAATAAGCCCCCCGGTAATATAAACCAGTGTCTAAGGCTATTAGTAACAAAACGTCTATATTAGCCAGAGGGAAGCGAAAGACATAAAGGAATTGGACAAAATGGTTAACAAGTTAACGGGGGCGCTAACAAGATGCATGGAAAAAGCCAATTATGACGCTGGCTGAAGATTTCAAAGCCTCGCCTGGAATAATAGAAAATATCCGTAGAAGAAACAGCATTAGATGAAAATATAATGAATAAGGAAGAAATTACTTTAAAAATAAGAACGGCAGCTAAATAGTTTAATTGAAGAACAAATAAAAAGGCTAAGAATAGCGAATCAGGAGATGAAACACTCCACCATGTATAGGCAGAATCGGTCAGTCTGGATAGTGGTGAGGAATCTTAAAAAGATACCACCCAGTCAGTAGCGTATCTAGAATTTGGCTCTGGGGGGTGTCCAGAATATTTTAATCGGTGTAGTACCGAGAGTTTGGGCCTAGCCTAATGAGATACCTATCCCGTAAAATGTTTAACGGCAAAACTACATTTTCAAGCTTTTTTTTAAGCAATTGAAGATATTTAGTTTTCTAATTTTTTGTTATTAATGTTGGTACTCTTAACAAAGCTGCTTCTGCGGGGGGGGGGGCGGGGTCCAGTCCCGTTGGTCCTCCCCATAAATACACCCATGCACCCAGTTACCAAATGCGGGGAATGGACCATCAACAATGAGAAAGACAGAGCCAACTTCATCACTGAGTACCTGGCTAAAACCTTCAAACCTAATGAAGAAAGTTTTAGCAGATTTTCGCAGCTCATGTTTATGGTATTCAGGTTTCTGGTTCTGCGATTAAATTATTTTATATTATGCGACAGTTTCGCCGTGCTATGCACGAGCCCGACGAAGCCGGCAGCATAGCACGGCGAAACTGTCGCATAATATTAAATAATTTAATGGCAGAACCAGAAACCTGAATACCACTAATGAAGAAAGATCTGAGATTTTACCGGCGTATTTTCTTTGAGGTATATTCGAGATCTCCCCCAGATCAAACTCTGCATTGCTTTCGACGCTTCGATGGTTGAGTCATCCAACGTCATCAGGATCGACGACTCGACCATCGAAACGTTGTCAGAAATGGAGATTTTGACCCGTTGGTGATCCAGAATACACCTCAATAGCTTCAAACCAAAGGCTTGCAGTAACAAAACCCTTGAAGTGGCAAAAAAATACCAAAATATTTAAGTAACTGGCCCACCAACAGTCAGCCTAAAAGAACTCAAGAACATCCTGGAAAATCTCCCGCTTAAAAAAGTACCAGATATTGACAATATACTGAACGAAATCATTCGACAAATGCCAACAGATCCTGGGGACTATTTTGTAGCAAAAGCCTCCATCGTCCCTAGCTACTTCTCCTCGGCATAGGAAGTGGCAGTAATAAGATATATGCCAAAAAAGGTGCAATAGCACTCAAGCCTAATGACTTCCACCCATTCTCTCTGACCTAGGACCTCGGAAAATTCCTGGAGCGACTAATTACATCTTTAATTATACTTCACGCGTAAGATAACAATGTTATCCTGCACGAGAAATTTGAATCCAGGGCAAGGCATTACACGGTCATACAAATACACAGGGTATTGGAATATAATACGGAAGGTTTGAACAGTAAACAAAAGATGATAGGGATATTCCTTGATAGTACAAAGTCTGTCACGTCGGATCACTTTTAAAGAAATATAAAATATAGATATTAAAATGAAAATGCTCCTACCTCACAAAGAGAAATTTAGTAGTCAAATGGGGTATGGATTTTAATACGAAAAGAAAAGACTTGGCCGGATTCCCGCAGGGATTAGTCCCAGATCCATTTTAATTTAATAATTATGGTGCTGACTTTCCAAGTAAAAAATAAACAGAAAAATTAAATAGCACTTTATGCTGAAGACGCTGCAGTAATTGCTCGAAGTAAAAATCAAATAGTAGCGCAGAAAAATGCCTAAGGCCTTCTTGATGACGCAACTGAATGGTTAGACAAGCAGACAATTAAGATAAATTCGAATTAGACACATAATATTTTCCAAACACACCTACGAAGGGTGAAAAACCACCGTGCGGCTGCTTACTCAACCTGTCCCATGGAGTCACGATGCGACGACGTACGTAGGACCAATATTACACATGATATTGAACTTTGAACCCATGTGAATAGAATTACCGCCCAATCAACGGAAGTAAAGCCTAGCTTGGCCACAGCATTAATAAATAATGTGATACCGAAAGCATAAAGACATCGATTGGGGAAACAATGATTAGACATACGTATGTAGCGCCGGCATGATTCGAACTGTCAACAAAATCGGCCCCAAGTAATATCGAAATAATATAAAGTAGGGCGATGAGAATGGCACAAGACATTTAATACCTCGTACTGGACGAAAACTGACAGTGCATAAAAAATATCAGATATAGGGCCCATAAAAGAAACGGATATAAAAAAGAAGCTGGAACATAGTTCCGAAGTCTAAAAATTCGTACTCTGAAATATCGCTACACAGACTTTTAACACGTCTGACTAGTAACAAAACGGGTGGACCAACTCCTGTTTAGTAGTATTACCGGTGAGCGTTTGAATAAAAATATTGCCTCACCTCTCATGAAAATTTCATTATTAACAGTTTTGAGTTTTTAGCACATTCACAGCAAAAATGTCACATAAACAACACGTTGAGTATTACCAGATCTTTCTTTAACATAAAAACGAAATTAAAAGTTTTTGTTAAAATTGATTTTGCAATACATACATCCTTGGAAAATTAAATCGATCAAAAACTTCCAAATTCGATCGAAAAAATAAATTAAAAAAGTTTACCTTTGCGGGAGAATAAATGTGGATACATACTACGAGATTTACTCTTGACTTTTCCGTTCAATGCAGCGCACTCAATCAGCGGAGGCATAAGATCGATACTTTTTCACGAAAGACTATTTTTCCGATCATGGTGGAGAAAAGTGGTTCCATCCAAACCCAATTCAACTTCGAAAGCGTAGGCCAGCGGATGGAAGCTCTAAATATCGGGATTACCTTCGCCACGAAACTCTATTGACATTTGCTGGATCATTGTATGGACTCGAGTACGTCCTCGTTGCATCAATGGAAACACGGATCAACCATTGGTAGAACTTTTAATCTGGCTCCCTGTCTGGTTGTAGTGGGGCAGCTATGAATCACACTGTGCCGAGAGGCCATCCCCATATATATAATCCATCCCAGCCCCCTTTGCATAGGGGACTTCGATAAGCGAGAGGGGCCAAGGTCACAAAGAGATGACAAAAACCAGCTTCGCCATATTACAGGTCGATCACGCGCAAGAGCGTTGCTGGAAAATGGCTTCGTTACGCATAAAAATTAATCTCGCGTGGGACGACACGGCTTTAAATAATCAGGGCACTGGGGGATGAAGCATCAGTTCAATGCAATCCAAGGCCATGTCACAAAGTTATTGCAGACTTGTTGAACTCCAATCTGAAAATGGAAATTTTTTAATATCAACTGTCATATGCGCAATGGCCGGTGATTTGTAACAGAAATTGCCACACTCCAGTAATCACTGCCCTAAAAAAAATTCAGACGATCCATCAATATCATGGACTGGGCGAAATGAGGTTCATAGTCAGGCGATAAACGAACTAAATATCCATTAGTCTAGTAGCAGAAAGAACTGTGCCACAATGTCGGTATTTAATAACGCTAGCGTGAAAGAGTCCACCAGTGCAAAGGCTATACGGTATATTTTATATCTTGCATCCTAAAATTATTTGAAACATAATTTTCGTTTAATTTAACGGTGGAATCGTTACTGAGCAGCTCATGAATCTGTAACATCTCATTTAGTTATTGCATACAGTAAAACGTTTTGTTAAGGTAAAATAAAGTTGGTGTTCGATCATAGAGAAAAGAATATAATTTTAATGCCCTCAAAGGAAAAAAATAGTAATGAAATAAATATAGGAGAAATTACGCATACTTGAACAAAAGGCACCGATAATGTTGGAGTATATCGTTCAATAGAAAATACAAAACTTAATGATACTCAAAAACTTAAATCTTCACACTTCATAAATACTTTATCATGTACTTTGTGGAGTAAATCATGAATCACAAGACCTTTAAAGTCCGTACCTTACGTTGGATGAGACAAATCATAGAACTATATATTTAATTTTTAAACAAATTTCACGTTAAAGTATCTAAGTGCATGATTATATTTTGGCCATTAGTGTTTATACATTATGATAACGGGCTAACTGACTTGAATTTTTATTCTTGGATACCAAAATATTGAAGTTTGTTGTTGCTTTTTAGATATGTTAATTATTTTAATAATTATTAAAGAAATAATACATTAGATATAGAAGGATAACTTCAGGCTATATACCGGAATCCACAGCAATCTATAGCTCTAGATTCGGAACGAATTGATAATGAAACTGAAACTGACCTATCCAGTACATGGGAAAGATATTGAATAAACATTTTTCTACGAGAAAATATTTATTTCCAAGCATTTTAGCTACCTATTTTGAACAATGTGATGTCATTAGTTGCGATTTTTATATGAAACTGAAATGTTTTATTTTTTAATTCGGAAATCGGAAGTCCGATCAGAAGGAAATACAAAGCATTATAGCGTGCTTACATTGGTACGAAGATTAAAAGGGAAATTTTTTCACAATCTATAGCCTTGAAAATATTTTACAAACGTAACTGCTCGTTAGTGCACGCTTTCAAATTATGATATCATACATACTTCATATGGCTCCCTAATACTATATGCGTATTATTAGAGCCCCGCCTGATGACTTCGAACTGAGACATGGCCCAGTATATTATGTCAAGCTTAACAAAATTTATCTAGCTAATATTATTTCCCAATTTGATAACATGCAATTTTTAATCGTCTCGGCGCATATCCCTCGTTAGAATTCTAATCGCATATGAACACCTAAAGACTCAGTTTTTAATCTCCTGTTATTTTTTTTCGGCATGAAAACCGAATTCAATACGCTTTCCCGTCATTAATGCTCACGTTAGCTAACCAAGCTAACATAGCTCACATTAGCGTTTGATGTAAAATACAATACCCAAACTTTCTGTTGAGATCAAGTAAACGGAAAAACGACGTGGTCTTACGGTTTACGTTATCAACTCAATATAAAATCATAAAAAAATCAGATTTTTCTGGACAGTTGTGATTTCAAGATTTCCCTCTTCCGAGGATTTCCAGGTCAGTGGTGAACCGTGTAGTAAAAATGTACATCGATTCAATAATTCATCCCATAGTGAATTATTTTCATATTTTCCTAAAGAAAATTGTACGCTAACTTTATCGTTATAGATATATCACTTAAACAATGGGAAAGCTTAAAATACCTAGGTTACTTATTTATAAGGTTATTAAGAAGACAGGCATTTCTTCAAATGATGAATATCTAACTCTAGATTGCATTGTAAACCTGAAATTCCGAATAAAATGTAACAAATATATTGGAATATGTAAACATTACACTAAATTCCGAAATGAGCATCGTATTTCACCAATAGTTTCCACCACCTTATGCGACCCTGCTCATTTCATTTTCAATTCCCTTTATATTGAATCGAATTTCCTCGTTGAGCAACGCAGAATAGATGGTATCACATGCCATTGCATTATATTTGCGGTTTACTATAGTGTGTAGAGTGTGTAGAGTGAGTGTGTGTGTGTATATATGATGCAAAAGCTGAAGAAAATGTAAAGGAACGCAAAATTCCATGTTATATACAGATATAAGAGACCTGAATGTATGACATACTCAATACGTAAAGGAGAGAATTAGGAGGTAACATACAATTCCAAGATTGATAAATAGTTGAGTTTGCGTTGTTAACGTTCAGCTCTTGTTGACTCGGAATGAACTGTTTTGGCACGTAGAAATGATCTAAACAACGATACATGAGACATTTCATAGATTTATACGAATTGTTCTTCCAATACCCTTTTAAAGAGAACAACAAAAACAGAGGGAGATATCCGGTGATGTCGATGGATTACTGTACCTCGAGTTATTTTGCACCTGTATGTATGTCCAACGCAAGTGTAAAATCTACTGTCACCTTATGGAATATGACGTTCCCTTAAGTCAATAGAAGAGTCACATATTCCTTTAATATCACATATACTTAAACCGCTCCCCACACCCAATCCCTCCATCCTATTCGAAGTATCCCCCATTGAGGGTTTGGAGTAAGGGCGCCCGTAACGAGGGAAGGGATGGCGGGAGGGGAAGACCCCTTCACACACCGCGCAGGCGCCGGCCCCCTCGTGGGAGAAACTTTCCTCAAATAATCCGACCGCCTCTGTATTCGCTACAGTCATCCGAGACACCTCGGTCTCCGCAGGCATCAGCTCTGCCTCTATCAACACTTCTCCTTGAACACCCTTTTCTTACGTCGGTTTCCTCCAACTCCCTCTACAATTCTTCTCCAAACGGTGATGTTCAACAAGTGCTCGCGATGGCAGTGTGCCCCTGCTCTCCAGTGATGTGTCTATGCGTCTTGTCATACGGCTGTCTCTTCGGGATGGCCGTCACCTTCATCTTCTGGCCCGGGTTCGATCCGGCGAGGGAGGAGGCCGCGTTTAGGAGAGCCTGCAAGGGCGGCGGCGGACGCTACGGTCGTCCAGCTTCCGCCTTCGGCCACCTTCTCCGCGACCTCGCGTCACCCGCTTCCCTGGCGGGAGTCGGGCGTGGCGCGGCCGGCGGCCTCACCGCTTACCTCTCGCGCCAGATGGGAGCCGGCGTGGCCAATGAGACCGGCGTTAAGGAGGACGTCAGCCCGGGAAGAGGGGGTGGACTCGGCGGCGCCAAAGTGCTGGATTGCTCGGCCGTGCACTCCGCCACTGATCTCGAGTTTGTGGCCGGCGGGTGGACTAAGGCCGTTTACAGGGCCAAGGTGCGGGGCCGGGACGTGGCCATCAAGACGGTGAACCTCAACGGGCACGATGTCCGGGAGTGTCAAAGGGCGGGAAGGTCTCTGTCAGCCTGTTACCGGAGGGCTGCAGCCAAGATCCTGAGAGAGATGGTGCTACTGGGACAGCTAAGGCACGAAAACGTTATTCAGGTAGGAATGACTGCCCAGCGTTGTTGACACGTGGTCTGGATGTTACCCATCGACGATTCAACAAAATGTTTTGCTCTAAAATATCTGCTTCAAATTTGAAGTCGTATATTTGCGGAACGTTTGAAACATTTAGATGCACACTCCTCTATAACCAAATTAATAATAATATAAGAAACACAAATAACTATTCGTTTTTAACTACATAATTGCTAATTTAATATTACTAATGCTGTATGGCTGGTTAATTTACATGAAATTACCGATATAGATGATTAAAATCCATATTCGCAAAAGTCGTCGAACATAAAACATAATAATTGGTCTCTAGCATTACTTTTGTGCACTTATAACAGTTACTTCGGAGCAGACGAACGTATAGGATCTTATTGAGGAACGAGAAACCTTTCGACGAAACTGTTTTGCCAAGGTATTATGTTCCTGGAAAAGAAATACTTTGCTACTCATAACCTTGAGTGAATATCACGGTACATATGAAATAAAGTCCCATACTACTGAATATAACGGTCATACAATAACGGATAGAAATGTCATTGCGTTCACAGAGCATCAATTCATATTCCGAAGTTTTCAGTCTTAAGGAAAACAGCCTAAAACATTTTGTCGGGAAGAATTAAATCGAGTTTCTAAGCAGAGCTAAAATTTTATAGGACATAATTTCAATCAAACTTATACAACCATAAGTCGTCATTTTCTCTCCTTTCCAAGAAATTAGGTTGCATTGAAACAGTTTTTATCAGTACTTGAGTTGATTACTATCTTGGAATAAAAATAATTTATATTTTTTTCCAACAGTTGTTTTTAAAATAATTTATAAAGCAGGGAAATATATTTGCAACGTTAACTGCTGCAAAATTAGAGTTTCTATGAATTAATGTCGAGGAACTGAAACTATCACGATGCTGCTTATGTATTTTTTGCAATAACTTTCCCTATTTTGTGAAGTATTTGCAAGAATCAAATCCTTTTGCTTTGTCGGGATGAGCAAAATAGCTTCTTAATGATTATTATAAGTTCCGAACCTCGATTTTCTCTGATCAGTGGAATACTAAATTTCACCGCAGTGCTGAGCATGAAACTATGTTAGCATTCGTTTTATTTTTATTGTCACGCGTACGCGGCAAGGCGCGCCCTTTTGACTCTTCACGGATGTTTCATTGTGTTTCCTTTCATATTTGATGCAGCAATATTGACCGAAATAGTTTTACACCCAATTGCAACGGTGCTTTGGATAGAGCTTTGTACTGTTGTATATAATTCACTGCGACTCCTTAGAACAGATTTTCGTTTAACCGGCTAATCAAGTGCTTTGGGACACGGGGACCGCAAACGTATTTCAACTTTTCCACACCCGAAGTTAAACCGCTGTAGCTTTCGACTAGCATAATAAAATACAGAGATGTATGTGAAAAATTTAAAGTAGACCAAGTCAATCGAGGAGAATTTTGAGGACAATATTTTTAAAGCTCCCGTAATTCGGCTGTAATTAGTGCTCTCGAGGGCTTCTCCAATGAAGATTTAAATAGGTATGAGAAATTTGGACTTATTTCTCCCCTGCCCTAAAAATACACGATTCAAGCCATTCTGATCATTTGATAGTTAAGTATAGAAAAAAATGAACTGGACCCATTCTTCCACTAAGCCCTCAGTTCAGTATATGCAGTTGCATTTTTAATAGGTATCAATCCCCTAAAGAGGCCTAACTTATTTTAAATGTTTTTGTCATTCGTTGCTAACATAAGTTTATTTTTCTTGATCTAATTGTTTACGGTACCTCCAAAACGTGCGGTGGTTACGTCAAGTATTTGCTAATGTCAGTATGCACATTTTTCCAATAGGAGAATGCATGTAACGGAAAGAACGTTTATCGCCTCAAGTCAAAATATTTTGTTTCGTAAAATATTTTAATTTTGTTTCTTATTTTCCGTACCACCACCCACTGATATATATGGCAAAGTAAATTTCCCATTGATTAGTGAACATGTGTTTACGGAGGATGTGAATTTGTCAGATTTGAGAATTTGTTTGGCAGGTATTCCTTAAGTACCTTTGATTCTATTTTTTTCACGAGGAGGGAATACAAATGCTAATACCCCGATTTATTAAAAAATTCCGCATAAAATAAATGAAATAGCTTCATGTTCTCTACTCATTGGACCCAGCACAGCTGCTATCAGCGCCATGGATCAACTAAAAGATAGTGTATTGCTTCGTTTAGCGGAAGGGATAAATGCTAAGAAGAAAAAGGACTGCCCAAAAATTCAAGTGAATACATAATAACAAAGAAAAGTTGGGCAAGATGAAGCGATTAACATCACACTCTAACGTGATTACAACTTCAGTGTTAACCGAAAAAGAAAGTTCATATCTCATGTAGTCTCATGTAATGCAACATATTCGTTTAAATTGTTACAAAATCAAAATTAATTTGTAAACATATATTTATGATTACTAAAATTCTAATCTAACATAAATACAGAAATTCCATAACGGATGATAGCACGTAGAAATGTGTGGAGCACTGCTTGGTACAATAGTTGACAGTAATGTCCCTTGAGTAAGACTTTACCCGCAACAGACGTAAACGACTCCGTTATGATCACGGACACTATTCGCGTGTTTCTACTTCTGTCTTGCTATGAAAACCTACAACGGATGTCATCGACGGACATTACTCAAGCCACGTAAGAAACGTTTCTGTATTCCCGGTACAAGGGCTGTGGACACCAAGCCAGAGAATGTGTTTTCAGAGAGCAGACTGTTTTTCAATGCTACGTTTGCAGGCTATTGATAAAAAAACAAATAGTATGAAAAAAGTGCTGAGCCTTCTACAATCATAACAATCATGTAGTATTTACTGCTTCGCAGGATGGGTATAAGCGCTCTCACTCTGCATAATAAGTACTCTGCCTATAAGTTTGATTATGAAAAACCGGAAATCTGAGAGATTCGTTCCTATTGTGATGAAAGAACAATTACCACAGAGTTCCTACGGAGGGGATAAAACATTACAAACTGGAAAAAACTATAACAGAGAACTCGCCACAAGGATAAAACTTCATGATATTCCATGGTATTCTGGTTCTGCGATTAAATTATTTAATATTATGCGACAGTTTCGCCGTGCTATGGTGCCGGCTTCGTCGGGCTTTTAAGAACAACAATGGTCTTTTTTCAAAAAGTAAATAAACAATTCCAGCAGTATATGATTTTGAGAAGTAAAAAACTTAATTTCGAATAAGTCTCTTCCAGGTATAAGGGAGTTTATAACTATCCTCTCTATTGATGTTATTTGGTCTTTTTTCTATTTCAATCGCCTCCCTTATGAGCCGTGGAAAGTAACTGCTTTCTTTGTGTAGTACTCTTGCCGTCTCGATGTCAATGGCGTGACCTTACTCTAACGTAGTGTGCTCAGCCACGGCAGAGTGATACCAGTCTTTCTTCCGGATTGCACTTTCATGTTCCTTTAATCGGCATCCAATTGCTCTCTTGGTTTGCCGCACATATGATCTACCGTAAATAAATCATAAATAATTTAATCGCAGTACCAGAAACCTGAATACCATAAACATGAGCTACGAAAATCTACAAAAAAGTTCATGATATTCCACTTTTTTATTTTATGATATGACCGGTTTCCATACTTTCACATAATCCTCAATGGAAGGTACAAAAATGGGTTAAAGGCGACGTATATTTACATTATCACGAATGAGAGTGAAGGAAAAGGTAGGAGGGTGGAGGAAGGTTACGTTACGAGGGATTACGTTACTCGAGTTTTGGGATTGAAATTAAAAAGTTATTAAAAGTTATAATTATCAATGATATTCTCATCCTTGTGATGAGACAATTGTTGATTCCACAATGTTACGACGCCGAATTTTGCTTCCATGCGAATAGAGACCCATACTATGAAATATGAGCGTAAAGTTCAGAATTTTTTCTTAACATTCGTTTGGTTCCACACCCTAGATCATTTCATTTAAGTTCTCCATTTCTACCTTCAGTGTGCCTTTTCAGTTCCCTAGATCCCTCCAAGTTCTGGGCTACATTTAAACTCGTCCCCCTTCCCATACTACCCTATTTCTCAAATCCATCCAAAATGTAAGGGCCTTTGGCTGTCATCCCCAGGTGCTTCCGTTGAAATTCCATTTCTTTTCCTTTTGTTGTCCTTTAGGGAACAAACAATCTCCCTTGAGACATCCGTCACATATCTTGGGAATAAAATCTGAGGTGAGTCGAATATAAGCTATTTTTCTAATGAGTAATAAATAAAATACAATATATTTATCTAGAAACTGAAAACACAAAGAGAAAGCAAGGCGTTTGAAGATGGGTGTCTTCCGGGTTTCTTCTCACGTAAGTCCATCCAAGTCACGAAGTAAGAAATCCGGAAGACATCATCAATTTCAGTGGAAGCCTTCACAAATTGATATTGTACTTCCCATTAAATTCTAATAATACCCTTTTTAATTCTATTTACAGATATTGCCATTGAATTTTCATATACGTTTCATCAGTGATTTAACGACTTCATAGTTAGCATTAATACATGGTCCAGTTTTAAGTATACCCAGTTTCAAATAAACCGAGTTTCATCTACGCCAATAAATTTGGATTCGTTGTTACGTTACCTGAGAATAGTGTTAGTGCACTCTTACAAAGCCGGAATGTGAATTTACAGATGCCGACATTGAGATTATTACAATTATGCTGGCACAAGAATCTTCCTGAAACTCTTCAAACTGGAAGTATTAATTTACAACAGACATTATGACACGTAAGCCTTAACGCAGAAACAATGGTTGTATTGCACAGAATCCCAAATTATGTCCCTTAATAAAAGACGGTGTAGCACTTTATTTAGGTCGAACAGTTCAGCAAATGCGCAAACGGTGCCTCTGCGCATTGAAAATGTCATCGTGCCAACATACTCCGAGGCATCGATATCGATATAAGTTCCAAATTTGGTTCCAAGTTTTCAGCGAAAAGATGTGTACTGATTTCATTACCGTGCTTAGTGTCTTGTAAATAATCTCAATTCGCATTGTCTTATTTTAAGTTTTATGTTTGACACCTACACCTTTTCCTCACGCATTTGATACTCACGAGGAACCAGCTCAATAATAATTGGACCAAGCTCAACGAATCACTCCTTCCGGGAGAGCATCATTCAGAGTGACTGAATTACCATTAGAAATTCTCCCGCATTTCCGGAAGCAAGCTTTTCCTGCAATTATTATCGCGATTACAGCGGGAAACAAAGGGAAGGAAAATTGACAGAAGGGGAGAGGAGATGACAACGTCAACAGGTGTATACGGAAAAGGGTTTAAAAGGGACACTGGAGAGATTGGTGGTCAACGCAATTGATTGCGTCTCGGTGAAGCTAGCGAAAAACTGAATCTAATTCCTATATCGGAGCCCAACTCCACAATGTGCCAGTGCTCCCTTACACGATGCAAAGGGATGACGGGCATCCGAGTCAAATATTTTGACCCCGCTGGACGAGAAGCGGAGGTAGCCAAATGAGAATGAAGCGATTCTAAATTCACGGATTTTAAATGAGGCACATATGAGACCTTCTCCCAAATATTTTTTCCATTTACGACGTCCAAAAATTATTTTGTTCGTGCCATAGTAGCATGCATTTGCTGCGTAACTAATACCGTCGGGATATAGGAAACCTAATCGATATAATTAGATTTGACGTAGAGATAACAACATTGGAATATTGCTTTCAATCAAGACCTGCCTACGAGTATCAAGAATATTAATCACTGCCTTCTATTGCTGTGCATTTACAGAATTGATATTTTTAAATCATTTAATAAAAGCTTGAAGAAAAGACTTTGGTAAATTACTCCATGGAGGCATAAGGTATCTTGGGTCAGAATTTTCTCGCCTCCTGGAACAGTTATATTTGATTATTTACTGTGTTGTTTAAGACCTTTCAGTTCCTTCATCAGAGGGTGATAACCACAATTTAGGTGCATCCAGGGTTGAAGCTAGAGATGTAATACTAAAATTGTGTAATTGGTTCTTCTTCTTAGAACTTCATATAAAATAAAATACATTAAAATACCAGATTTTCACACAAAATACAGCAGTAACAGCAAAAAAAGACAGCAACATGAGTTATTTTCTACAAGATTTGAAATCTTTTTCTAATTGTTAAGCGAAAAAGATCAATTATCCCATTTGAATATATGAGCGTTTTTATCGTAAACTGAATGCCGTCTAGTATCTAAGTATGGAAAGTAAATTCTATAAAGGCATTGATTATAAATATTTACAAAATATATAAAGTTCAAGATCCTGCAGAACATGAAGTTTCTCTGAATTTGATCACGCTTTAATTCACAGTGTAATTCTTCATTTTAGCAACTCTTTCCACTTTTTCCTCATTAATTTACATATCCATTAAATAGAATAGGTACCTAATGTGTATATTTGGAGTAATACATTTAGTTGTAAATGCCATTCCTATACGTTGTGACAGAGCAAAGTTTCACGACATATATAACACTGTCGAACTAAAAACCGTTGTAAATGATACTGAATGGGTGAGCATATAAGCTAAGGTTTCTTTTGGTCCACCAGGAAAACAAATACGACACATCCTCAGAGTTAGGCGTGTTTAGCCGTGAATAATAGACCCTGTTCATTTGCATCCTTCATATTCAGGTAATGAAATATGAAAATGTGGGTGTAGCACGAAAATGTCACGAAAAACCAAAGTTAGAAATACTGCATTTGGCATTTATGGGCGGTGAAATCGGGGACTGCGTTATTTATAACCAAGGATTCGCATTCAACACAAATCATTGACCTCAACGCATCCATATCGGCAACGCTTCCTCTGGGGTCACTTGAGGTGGACGTGTTCGAGAAAAATATTTCTGTGGTTGCAACGATTGCTGCTGCGATTTCCGTGGTATCAGAGACAAAATTGACGTCCATACTACAATAATATTTTGTGCAAGAGTATTTCAACATGCTTCAAAAGGAATAAAGATTTACATAAATCGATCAATCTACAAAGAAAATTCTTGATGGAAGTAATAACACATCTTAATGAAAAACTATCAATACTCGAATTATTTGAAGATCATCCGTTACATAAAAACAAATATATGTATTTTTGTAAAAAGGTGTATTCAAGGGGTCAATGATCCTGGAAAATAACTTTTCTCAGCATTATTCTACATCTACATCTACATACTACCCCGCAAGCCGCCTCAATAGGCGTGTGGCGGGGGGTGTTAGGACACCAGCCGTTTACATATAAAAAGGAAACGCTCTAATGAAATTACGCCTAGCATTTATTGAAGTCCCTTATTGTTCGGGGGAAAAAAGAATTCCCATACCTATCCGTTCTGCAAAATATCTCTCTTCATTTATCGTTTCTGTCGGACCTGGAAATATAGAGGGGTTCTAATATGATGTTCTCCGTGTCGCTCTGAAAGATATCTATTTTCAATTGTTCAAGCAATCTAAGCCTAGCGCGCAGCCTCCGAGTCTCTAGCGGCTCCCAGCCTAATTCGTTTAACATCTGTGTAACGCTGTCAGTACGCCCGTAGCTGTTTTTGACGAATCGCGCAGCTTTTCTTTGTATTTTATTAAGTTCCCGGACTAAGTCTTTCTGCACCGGATCCCATATGCTCGCTGCATATTCAAGGTGTGGCCGGACGAGTGCGATTATTGTAACGGAGGCACGGCTATTAGTACTGTAGTGGTATTTGCTTCGTTGGAGCTGTCTTTAATTGATTGACCGTGAAAATCAAGCTTCAATAAATAACGATAAAGATATGCGGATTTTCCAGCAACAATAAACGAAACTTTATCATCATTCCCAAAAGGGCAATTGGTTTGAAAACTTTCGTTTAAGATGTTTTTTTCTCGTACGTGACACAGGTATTACCTTACAAAGGAATGAGGCACATCAAGCTTCCAAATTAGTGCGAATCAGTTCAAAATAGAAAGAAGCTATGTAAAGTTCAAAAAAATAGAGATAGCTATCAAAACAGGAAATCGCTTTGATTTTCCTCTAACGTTAAAATTGAGTAAGGATACACGGTTAGCGTGGCGAGAAGCTCTGTAATCCACGTACCGGAAAGACATCCTAACTGTTTCTTCTAGCTAAAAAAGTCTCCGAATGCATTTAAATCGTTTATAATTAAAATAAAAGATAAAATGTATACTGTAACGATTCATATCCTCAGTGCTCAAAAGAAAGAGCTTTTCATACAGCCACCCATGATGCGGGCCAAGTGTTGCCGATGATAGTTTTTGAAGTTAAACTTAGCATTATAAAATCATGTTACGCGACACTAACGGAATTTATCGACACTTGGTTCGTGGGTCCACCACGCAAAGAAGGCCACTCCCCTTTGGCATCAAGTTCGCGCTTATTATCATGGTTAGCGGGGCATAGGAAGTAAAAAAGGAAAGGGAAGAAAGTTGAAGGGAATGGGAAGCACTCGACCCCAAAGTCATGAATAGGCTGGGGGGGTTGACGAGCGGCGACACAAAACCTTTTTCTAGTGTGTTGGCTACGTCGAATACTATGAATGAGGAAACGACAGAGTCGCAACCGGTCGTCCACGGCCTGGTCCACCCAATGGAATTTTATCGACAGTGAAGTCTAACCATAATTTCTCGGTATAATTCCTCTAATCTTCCTCACTTTATGGACCAACTTATCCTCCGATAAATTTGAGTTGCCGCGTTTCCTTTTTGTATGCCCCAGCCATGTACCTTTGATAACGTCATTCAGGGGGGAAATTTATGGAATACGGGCATAATTACCACCTATCACTTACTCGTCTCTCACAATATGGAGTAGATGATAAAAAATCAACCGTCAAAATATGAAGAAAGAATTGTCGTCTCCCAAACCTTTTATTTTCCTTTTTTTATTTTTCCATTTCTTTCTCTCCCCCGCTTAGAAGAAAGTTTCTGAGGAGCTGCTTACCCAATGAAAGATGCTTAGCGATGCTCAGTAGAATGCGGACGTGCGTTGCTTAGCAACGACGTATATGTGTCGATTGACTCGGATTCTTAAAATAGAAATAAAAAATCCCTATTAGTCCTCCTCGGGAAAAGACGGGAAAGGAAATAAGACATCTGTATTCGGATCTATGAGTGCGGAAAAAATGACGCGGAAAATGTTGGGGCTCAAGACGGTGAGAAAGGAGATATCATCCACTTTAATCCTATTGACCGGGCTGCTCTTCTCCCAACTCCTCTACCTCCACCATGGATCCGCACCCACTCCTCCTATCCATCCCCTACTCACTTCCACACTTCCTTATTTTTCACCTCCCGAAGAGAAGTCAACTTCCTCCGAACGACGCCTTCAAATACACGCTCGTTCGCGTCGCAGTGGACTGTCATCCGAATTAAGTCGCCCTGCTTGACATTCGCTCTTTCTCGCCAAATCGACAGCCTTTCTGCAGTTTTTACATTAAATGAACGGGATCGTTTAGTTTTTTTGAGAGGCTGAAATGTAACAGATCGCAGATCCGATCACATCCCCATTCCCTTGCCGAAAAGCGGAAAGGCGCATGTGGTCGCAGAAGATTAAACAAGGAAACCCCGGAATCTTTCGGGCCTAGTCTTCGGGAAATAAATTCATGAAGGGAAATACGTGCAATCAATTTTCCCCCGAAGCGACTCAATTTCATTATTTTTTAAACTTAAAGTTTATTACATTGAGCACAATCACTTCACGCAGGTCACATTATTGGTGGTAATTTAAACACACTTGTCGTTGAAATTTTATTTCCCCTACTTCTTTTATGACAAGAATTTTCGCTGGGTCTCGCTTTTATGCCTTAGAATGAAAATAAATTTTGGGATAGAAAGATATTTAAAAAAAGACATAGGGAGTAAGAGGTGGTGGTCGGAACATTTATATATACTACATGAGGCTTACACGAGATTTACACAGTAGGTACTACTTAGCTCGAAATTATTATAAAATACAATTTCGTTCTTTTTTCGAAAATTACTAAACAATGTATGCTGTGCTTATATTTGACCGGATAGGGAATTAACCCAAAATTGTTATTTGTACAAACATCAGAATAGCCTTGCCAGCATGACTCGGCATATTTATTCTTTCCCTATTTTACTGGACCACAGAATCAAAGGCTGCGATAAAAAGTAAGGAAGAATGACAAACGGCGGCTCTTACTCTGGCGGCTCTTACTCATTCCCCCAATCCCCTAGTATAGTAGCTATGCGGACAGAGTTGAGGGCATAGAAAATAGAGAGAACGAGATGGAGGAGCAAGGACATAGTGAGGTAGAGAGGAGAGGCGGGAGAGGATATTTCAGGGAAGGAGGACCACTGGGGAGTGAGATAGAGCATGTGAGTGATATGAGAGGAGAGACTGGGGTCCCAAGGCGCACCCTCCCCCCCCCCCCCCCTGGGAGTGCATTGGTCCGTTTAATCTGCAGCCGCTCATTGAACCCGATCGTCACCGCACCCAGCTCCATTCCGTAATTACGGAGGGTTGTGGTATAAACTTGATCGACGGCAGGCAGTACAGACGGCAGTATTTTATGTTCCTACCATTAGTTATAGCCTAATTACTTTATATATTCACATCTAAGAAGTTAAAGCGAATATGGCTGCCTTTGCAGCAAATGAGAGAGGGAGACGGATTGCGTAAAATTGAAAATATATATCTTCTATCCCCTACGTGGCATTATTTGCGTGGAAAACTTGCATCGAGTCTTGACGAAGTTGAGTAAAATTATTCGGAAAACCTTCAACTTATTTTTTTTTACATGCAGCCCTACTCGATACAAAGACTAGACCACAGTATTTTATCTCTGCCCACATCTCTTTGTGGCGTACCAACTTCACTGCGTCCAACCCACGCCGATGATTCCAATAATAAAAAGTGTATCTGTATTAGACATTATGCGCATGAATTTTTGTGATTCTACGAATTCTCACTGACATCCAAGTATGCGTAACACAAAAAGTTGTACCATTTGTCTTAGAGAACAATGAATCAGTTAATGATGAAAAATAGCCGTCATAATGTAGTGAAAAAAATAATTTATCCGCGCCATATGTTTCAGCATTATGGAATGCCCGAATTGGATCCATTTCTCAGACGTGGATTCATGGAAAAATTTGGGTCCAATTAATTGGTATATATATATCATAAAGTATCACATATACCCTATGATAAATAACAATTGACGTAAAAAGAGTTGAACTCGTTCCAGACGAGTCAAGAATTATCCGCACATTATTGATAAGGTGTAAGTCCAGGAATTTATTTATTTACATAATCCCTCTTTTCTCTGAACCTTAGTCATGTAGTGGGTTGATTATGCATGCGAAAAACATTCAGGCAGCCTTCATAGCTTAGCATGGCTAACGATTCAAATGCCAAATGTGCTACATACATTATCAATGAAGGCAACCTGAAGTTAGGGCTTGCTAAAAAGATGTGGTGAATACTTCAAGAAACTTAAAAATGCCCAACTAAATGCTTATGTTGAATTGAGCTGCATGAAATTGCTGCACGAATTGTAAGATTTTTAATAATTTTTTTTAGAAGATTTATCAGCAGTTTTATCAAAAAACCCACAATTCAAATTACTGACAGAAAACAATCACCTGCCCCAATACATTTTTGAAAATTCTATTAGTAGTTCCTACAGACACGACGGTTCAGGGAAAAAAATCGGTAATATGTGTGTAATGCTAGTAATCTGATACTCAACAGCTTGTTTATCATTAAGAAATAAATAGCTTCCTCCTTCCCAAATGACAGATATTTGCTGGCCCTCGTTCTGTGGAAATTCATTAGTTTCGCACATATAATATTAAAAAAATTGCATTTTATGCAAAAGCCCTAATCTTCCTTGGCTGAAGACGCAACTGTTAAATACAATATTAATTTACCCTATTTTCCATTAGCCTAATTAGCCTACTATCAATGCGCTAAGTTTCCAAGAAACAAGCTAATCATCAAATGAAGTTGAATTTCTAATATTATATTACATAATCCTCTATTTATTCGTCACAAATATTTTGCTAGGTACCTAATTGATGTAATTTATATTCCTAAAAGGAGTCTCCAAACAAAATCACTTTAGTTATTTTAGTGGAACGGCGAGAGAAGCAAACACTCCATTCTGGTTTTCCGACAGAACGAAAAGACGTTCGTTTATTTCCTCCCTTTTTTTTACAGGCGACAGAAGAGGGCAGCACAGTACAGGAGGGTTAAAACAACATACACTCGCATAGAGGCATGGCGCAAGAATACAAAAGAGAGAAAATAGTTCGCTGGTAGAATTTTGCTATCAAGCTTGGTATAATATGACACCTCTCCTCAAAATTCGAACAGCAAGAACAAATAAACAAAAAAAACTCGATACAAATAAGAAGTGAGAGCATAGACATAGCTCAAAACTATCAGCACAAAGTAACAACAAAGTATACTTGGCAAATATTTTGGTGCAATTTCAGGCATAAAAATAGTTATGTCGATGCCCTAAAAAAAAACAACATACTTTAAGGCTACCACACTTTGATAATTGATAAACAGAGACAAAAAAACTTAGTCTTCAAATTACTCACAGGCTTGACATTAACAAGCAAAAAAAACAAGACTTCTACTCTACTAGCCCCATAGCTTGGACAAACAATTTTGTTTTAGGTTGAGGCAAGATTTTTGTTAAGATGTCAGCTACATTGTCAGATGACGGGACATGGTTAACTCTAATTTCACCATTTTGAATACACTCTCTTACAAAATGATACCTCAGCCTACAGTGCTTATTTTTGTCTGTTAATCTTATTGATTCAGCCAAACCGTTGGCCCCCTGGTTATCAGCATACAGCTGCACAGCTCCTTTTACAGGATGACCTAGCTCGCTCATTAAGTCTCTTAGCCACACTATGTCCTTACACGCTTCAAACATTGAGTAATACTCAGCCAACATAGTACTGCTTGCAGTGGTAGATTGCTTTTTACTCCGCCAAACTACTGCAACACCAGCCATTAGAACTACATGACCACCTACAGACAATGAGTCTGATTTATCATTTGCCCAGTCGGCATCACTGTACACTTTAAATGCAAAAGAGGGGTCACTCTGGAATACCATTTTGTAGCTTGCAGTCCCCTTTAGGTACCTCAGCACACGCTTCACCCCTTCCCACTGCACATCAGTAGGCTCCTGGCAATATTTACTCAAATACCCAACTATGAAGGAAATATCAGGTCTCGAGCAAGTTGATAAATACAACAAACACCCGATTGCAGACCGATACCTCTCCTGGTTAAAAGGTTTCCCTTTTTCATCCATCTTGGCACCTAAAACACCTGGAGTAAGTACACTAATACAATTAGCCATATTAAACATTTCCAGTACTTCCTTAATATAGTTTTGTTGGTCCATTTCAAGGATATTTTCAGTGGGTCGAGAAAAATTGAGTCCTACAAAGTTTGTTATTGGTCCCAGGTCCCTGATCTCCACAATCTCACTTAGGCCCTGTTTTAAGATAGATAGAAATGATTTCGTACCACAAGCAATGATATCATCCACATACGTTCCCACGTAACCCTCCTGGTGTACAAAAACACATGGATCTGAAATACATTGCTTGAAACACATTTTACACAAGATTTTAATTAACATGTCATTCCAAACCATGCCTGACTGCTTTAGACCATACAGGCTCTTTTGAAGGAGACAAACCATTCCCTCATCTCCCTCGTACCAGAGTTTGGGCTGCTCCATGTAAATAGTCTCATCCAGAGCTCCATTCAAGTAAGCTGCAACACAGTCAACATGCTCAATTTCCCATCCCTTGCTAATAGCTAAGGCCAACAAAACTCTAAGACTACCCTTAGATAGCACGGGGCTGTACGTTTCCCAATAATCAAAACCGTACCTTTGGCTAAAACCCTGTGCCACCAATCTAGCTTTGTACACAAGATCACCAGAGGAACTCACTTTCGGTGGGGGAAAAACCCATTTGCAGCCTACCACATTGACTCCCTTTGGTCTTTCCACCATAGTCCAAGTACCATTCCGTTGATGGTTTGCCATCTCCCTCTGAATTGCTTCCATCCACTGCTTACGGTCAGGTCGTCTCATGGCCTCCTCCACGGTCTTCGGAGGCCCGGCAGGGTGCCAGACATCTCCGCCCACGGTGTCGTCCACCCTGACGTGCGACAGGCAGCAGGGCAGCTTGCATGGTTGCAAGGGCCTCCTCTGGCGCTCCGAGCGTCGTACCCCCACTCCTGGAGGATGGCCCCCTCCATAGCCATCACGGCCGTTTGGCAGCAGTGCAGCTTCATCCACAACAGGGATCTCGCCGCCATCGTCCTCCTCACCCAGGGCATCAGCAATTGGGCAAAACACCTCCCTGGGGGCAGGCTGCTCCCACCTCAGGCTTTCCTTGTGCTTGAAAGGGAATCGGCCCTCCCTGAACACCACGTCCCGGCTGTGGAACACCCGCCTCTCCTGGATGCTCCAGAGACGGTATCCCTTCATTCCTTCCCCGTATCCTAAGAAAACGCACTCCTGCGCCCTGGGAGAGAACTTGCCATCCCTCCTCGGTTCGGGCGTCCAAGCCCAAGCGAGACAGCCGAAGACCCGGAGATGTTCCACGTCTTGCTTCGTTAACTTCCTTCCGGTCCACCTTTCCATGGGAGAGTCATAGTTGAGCGACTTCGATGGGCGTAGATTTCGAAGATAGACCGCCGTCTGCAGTGCCTCCGCCCAGAAGTACAGTGGCATGCTGGCTTGAAACAAGAGACACCTTACAATATCAGCCAAAGTTAAGTTCATTCTCTCTGCAATACCATTTTGTTGGGGAGTGAATTCTACAGATGTTCGGTGCACGATCCCACTCTTCTCGAGGAATGATTGGAAATCCCCGGCCAGGTACTCAGTCCCCCGGTCCGTTTGGAGTTCCCTCACCCTCCTGCTGTGCAGAACTTCACACCTCTCCTTGTACTTCTTGAAGTTGTCAAGTGCTTCGCTTTTCCGTGCCATCGGCGATGCAGACACATACTTCGATCCCTCATCGACAAAAGTTATGATGAACCTCCTCCTCCTTAGAGATTCTGGCCGAATTGGTCCCATGATGTCCGAATGTACTCGGTCGAGAATGCCCAGCTCCTCATGATGGTCCTTCTTGGGGAATTTAGATCTCTTCATCTTTCCTTGCACACAAGGGTCACAAAAATTTCCATCAATTTCATTTCCATTTTCTCCCTTTGACATCAGGCTGGAAAGCACCTTCATCCTGCCCATGATTTCACTACATGGGTGGCCCAGCCTGCGATGCCACACTTGTTGTGAGACTCGGGATGCTTTCTTCTCATTCTGGTTGTACTCTTCACGTAGAGTCATAATTGAAACTCCCTCCATGGTTGAAATAAAGTATAATCTCCCTATACGATGGGCCAAGAAAACTGGTTTCCCTTCTCTAAGAACTTGAGTTTTCCCTTGTTTTGATATAAATTCCAGCCCTTTTTCCTCAAGCTGTCCCTGAGATATCAAATTATCTTGCAGCTCAGGGACATACAAAACATCAGAAAAGCTAATATCTCTGCCTCCACATTCCTCTGACAGGCGTAGAGTCACGGTCCCCTTACCCATTATTTTCAGGGGTCTGCCGTCTCCTACTTCTACCTCTCCAGAGTACTCTTCCAAAGTGGTAAACAAATTTTTCTTACTGGTCATGTGGTCCGATGCGCCCCCATCGAGGATCCACACTCCATTCTCCCCAGGGGTGTACTTCTTTGCATACAAGGCTATATGTTCCCTTGTGGCGATTGAAGCCTTAATAGAATGCTCAGAGTCCTTCTCTTTCTTCTTCTCTTCTGCCTCTTTCACTTGTTTCACCTTAGGGCAATTTCTGGCTATATGGTCTTCATCTCCACAGGCATAACAGAAATTTCTGTACACTTTAGACTTACCCTTCCCCTTGTTTGAAAATTTCTCTCCCTCATTCTTTTGCTTCGACTTACTTTGTACCTTCCCCATTCTCAGGGCTGTGTGTTGGTCGTCACTTCTACCTTGCATTTCCCTTTCACATTCCAGGAGAATTTGCTTCACAGATGACATCTTTATTTTGTCTGGTTGGGCACAAAGGGTCTTAACAGAAATTTCGTATTCAGGGGGCAGTCCTGACAAGCATAAGTAGGCGAGTTGACTGTCACTTATTTCAAGTTTATTTGACTTCAATGTCCTATTCATCTCTTGCATGCTATTCAAATACTCAGAAATAGATTGATTTCCTTTTGTATGTGAGGCAAGCTCCCTCAGTCTCATCATAGCTCCATAACTTGTGTTGTTTGTGCAGAGCTCTTCAAGGATCCTCCATGCCTCTGAAGCTGCTTCACAGTCAAGAATGTCATTTATTAGGTCCTCACCTGTCGTTCGCATGATGAGGGCAAGCGCGGTATAGTTGCTCTTCCTACGCTTCTTGGCCTCAGTTGCAGATGGCTGAAAATCATCGTCGTCATCATACCCAACGATGGCCTCCCAGCACTCCAATTTCAGCAGCTCCGGCTTAACACAAGCTCTCCATGCCGAAAAATTACTCCTCGTTAATTTCGGGATCGAGCTTACTGATGAAACCTCCGCCATGATGCTGCTTCACCTCTAGACAAAAGATCCGTCGAACTGCCGGACGCCACGCCACAACACAGAATCTTCTCCCAAAACGAAACTTGTTGAACGTCCGCACTAGTTTTACTTCGCTATTCACGCCGAGCCAGCTGGGCCCATAACCTGATGTAATTTATATTCCTAAAAGGAGTCTCCAAACAAAATCACTTTAGTTATTTTAGTGGAACGGCGAGAGAAGCAAACACTCCATTCTGGTTTTCCGACAGAACGAAAAGACGTTCGTTTATTTCCTCCCTTTTTTTTACAGGCGACAGAAGAGGGCAGCACAGTACAGGAGGGTTAAAACAACATACACTCGCATAGAGGCATGGCGCAAGAATACAAAAGAGAGAAAATAGTTCGCTGGTAGAATTTTGCTATCAAGCTTGGTATAATATGACACTAATCTACATCTACATCTAAATCTACATATTACCCCGGAAGCCGCCTCAATAGGCGTGTGGCGGGGGGTGTTAGGACACCAGCCGCTTAAAGATAAAAAGGAAACGCTCTAATGAAATTACGCCTAGCATTTATTGAAGTCCCTTATTGTTCGGGGGAAAAACGAATTCCCATACCTATCCGTTCGGCAAAATATCTCTCTTAATTTATCGTTTCTATCGGACCTGGAAATATAGTGGGGTTCTAATATGATGTTCTCCGTGTCGCTCTGAAAGATATCTATTCTCAATTGTTCAAGCAATCTAAGCCTAGCGCGCAGCCTCCGAGTCTCTAGCGGTTCCCAGCCTAATTCGTTTAGCATCTGTGTAACGCTGTCAGTACGCCCGTAGCTGTTTTTGACGAATCGCGCAGCTTTCCTTTGTATTTTATTAAGTTCCCGGATTAAGTCTTTCTGCACCGGATCCCATATGCTCGCTGCATATTCAAGGTGTGGCCGGACGAGTGCGAAATAGCACCTCTCTTTTACTTTTTCATCCGAAAATCTTCCCACAATACGCTTGACGAATCCTAGCTTCTTCAGAGCTCTGCCACAAATATTTCTTATATGTGCTCCCCACGATAGGTCCGAAGTTATCGTAACTCCTAGATACTTCACTTCATCTGTCGCCTTTATGTTAACACCATCCACAGCATATACATGGGAATAGTTGGACGACTTCCGCTAATGAGTCTTACGAGAATAAATTGCAAGCCTAAGATTATTTCCCTTACCCCAGGTTTCTTCATAGTCTCAGAATGTAGAAATCACAGATCTGTTACAGTGTCGATGATTCTAATTTTAAATACCTAAGGACTTTACACATGCTATCGATTCAATGAAAACCTCTTTCAAATATTTTCGACTGTCTTAATCTTAAACTACAGGTTAACTCCGCTAATTAAAAACCAGTTACAGGGATGAATAGATAGGATGTCTTGGAAAAAAGGACAAGACCCAATGATTGCATTATTCTCGGAGTTCCCAAGCGGAAGAGAGAACCCTAACAGGTGAATAATGTGGTTCATTTTACGGCCTCCTCAAAGAAGAAGATCAACGGCATCCACGCAATCCCTCTCCACTGCGATAAAGCAGTCACAATAACGACGAGGTGTAGAACAGTATCTCCCTCTGTGCGTCCTCCTTTCCCCTCTTTTGCACCTGCAACTGCATTTCGACCAGATCGGGAGAGTGACACCGCCGCCTTTAACACGGTAATGTCATCCGGCAAACCACCAAATTTCCGTTTCAGAGGTAGCGATGTTGGTATATTTGGTGCTGTCTCTCCCGCGTCACAGAATACATCCACAAAAATACATAGGAAGTGAGCATCGCATGTTCTTAGCTACTGTGGAGTTTTTTGTGCTCTGGGAACACACAAGAGAGTTGGAAGGAAGGGAGTAGGCAGTAGTGAGCGGTTGTGAGGTGCGCTAGAGACTCCAGAGACCAAGGAAGGTGAAGTGAGATTATGGTGCCTGAATGGAGGCTTCAAGTCAACCGCGAATGTTCCCTGGAGAGGGGTGAGGAACGCAGATCGGGGGGAAAGGTTATGGTAGAGTCCAGCCGCGTTGAAATGGTCGGTGATCGGTGGGTGGAATTACGACTACCTACCTGATAACCCCCAGGATGAGCCAATTTCTGCAATAGGAAGATACAGATGAAGCTTATGCCATCTACTATATATTATATCTATTGTTTAGAGAAATACTGATAACGCTTTTAAACTTCGTTTGGAATGTGGAAGTATGTTAAAGTTAAAGAACTAACGGTTTCTAAAGCTGTTTTCTGATATTTGGTTAAAATATGTTTTTATCTGATTAGCTAAACCATAAAATTGATAAAAAAGCTACATATAACATTTTTAGGCATCATTCGTGCAATTAGGTTTCTACGATCAATTCATGAGCCCCATGAAAAAAGAGGTGTAGGAATTATTGATATAAATGTTTTCTTTAGAAAAAAGATAGCATATCCGATTAGGTTATTGCAATAAACATAGACAAATAAGGAATATGAAATTTTAAAAAAGTCGATAATTGAACATATTTATGTGAACAGCGTTGTTAATATCGGAAAAGAACGTTTAAAAAGTGCCTCAAATGCCTATTTTATGCGTTATGGATACGAATTGGTGTCTTTTTCAGGGAATTAATAATTGCCGATCTAGAAAAAGAGCAGCGCATTGCGGAATAGGGAACTTAAGGATCATCACCTCGTAAGCGCCCCAAGAATCTTGACTTCACATTCGAAGAGAAGAAAAAGAACAGGATCGGTATGCAAGGTATTACCTGGAATCAAGAGTCTGGTTATATTTATGGTTATCTCTCCTCTCAGGAAAAAACTGGACAACAGGGAATATCAGCAGAACTACATCTAGTAAAAGGATCGATTACACGTTAAGTTTCATCATAATAATAATAGAGTGAACAAACCCATGCTTAAAGTAAAACCTGAAAAAATCGGTCTTATCTATTCCATTTCAAATATAGCGTAAAGGAACAAGTTTTAACTTTCACAGGCTCTGAAAACTTTATTCGCTCCCCTGAAAAGAAGGAATTAACTTTTCCCCCGCTGGAAAAAAGAAAAAGTAGAAGGTCCCTCCCAGCAGGAAGAGATGATAATATTTTGTTAGCCGGTTATGAATACGGGGCGATTAATATTTCACAACTAAGCGTCCCTACTTAAGGAAGACAAGTTTCATTATTCAACCCTTTACCCCTTCTACTCGTATTACGTCGCTATGTTGATCCCTCGATCCTTTGCTGAGAAGGAGGGGAGATTTAAATTAAAAGAATTTCTCTAATATAATTCCTCCTTCTCCTACTCGTGGCCTCCACCGCTGTGAGGAATACGAGATAAGTCTTATGGTCCTCTTCCGCGCCTGCCGGAAGTGGTGCACTGTAGAACAGACTCTTAAACAAGAGTGCAACTTAGAGCTTTCTCACCTCACGCATGTTACCTTACTACAAAGTTTTATATCTAATATCAAGGAACATTCTAGTTTACAAGTTGATTATTAATATGACCACTCACTGACCAACTGTGAAGCCATGAAAACTTACAGTTCCATGGGCATGGCAGGCAGGCAGACAGAAATGTATTTCTTCTAGATTTCATTTTTAAATTAAATATTTATAACCATACTGACGATTTATGTGTATAATACTTTTTCTTTGAAAACATTTAAAGAAGTTTCTACTTCCTAATTTATCATCAATCACCATAGACCTATTTTATGCGTCCAAGCTTAACTAATTAGCTTAATTATCTACGGTCAATGCGGAAGAAAATGAAAAAAAAATGCCGAAGAAATTGTAAAAAGTCATGCCAGTTCAGAAGAAAAAATAACAAAATATTACCGATCACTATAAGCCAATATTGACACCACGCAAAACCTAAGTGGTTCCGCACAAATGTATGGTAATTTATCTTAGTCAGAGAGCTAGTAAAATCGAAGATCTTAATGCATGGCAGCGCTCTAAAATTAATTCCGGCACTGTCTTACTCAAAATTATGAGAGGATAGGCATGGTAAAGAACAGGTTTTCTTTAACAGTGGCCCTACAAATCCTTATTATATTCTCCATTTACATTAATTTTTCCGTAAATGGCGTGATCTGATAGTGATGACTGCAACGTGATTTCAGTATAATGCCTTTGACAGACCTTACATAAGGATTACTCAGTACATTCTTCAACTTCATTTGCCTCATATCCGCGTCCACGTCACCACTGATGGTCGAATGCCTCCGAAAATGGAATCGGAAATCTTTGGTGAACCACATCCAAGATACGAGATATATTTAAGGAATGGCGCAAAAGCCTTGCAAGTTGGGGTATTAGTAAAGGATATGGCATGGGCTTTAATTACGAGATCATAATTAAGATTAATTAAGAATTATTCTGAGGCGGTGAAAACGAATTTAAATGTCTTGTCATATGTGCCGAAGATGGCAAGGAGGCAAAAACGAAAGATCTACGGTCTCCAATAGCCTGAGTTGAGATTCAAATCGAGATAACCGAATTCCATATTTTGAAATTTTGCAGAAAGCGATTTTTTAGCACACAAATTGCAAAAGCGGTTACGAATATCAATCTTTGCTAACTTCAAAGCAAAATACTCCTTTGAAACTTGAGCAGGTGGTTGTGTGCTATATAGCGTCAGAATTACAGATACTTAAAAGAGAACAGTTAAAAATATTACCAGCATTTGAAATGGAGAGTAAGATAGGCAGAAGGAGAGGTAAGGGATGAAAGAACGACTTGAATGGAAGAGCGGGAAGGAAGAATTGGATAAGAGAGGAGAGGAAAGGGGAAGGAGTACTCACAAGGGACGTCAAAAGTTGTTAGACGATGCTGCGATACAAGACTGTGATATGCGGTATGACGGAGATGTAACGGAGAAATGGAAGTCTGAAGGGGTTACAGCAGGGTTTCTCAACCAGGGGAGAAATCACCCACCCCTGGGGGTAATTTAGAGGGGCGAATTGGGACCAATTTTTAGCAAAATATGTAAATGTCATCAAAAGAACGGTTCTTAAACATGCACATCATTTTTACCTTCGGAGATAAATAGCTATTTAATAATTTTTTTTGTGGAGGAGGAATGAACTGAACTGGTGAAAATGGTAAAAAGAGAAAAATGTTTGAGAAGGTGACAAACCTCATTGGTTTAGAGTGATCATTCAATTAGATAGAGGTACGTGAGGGGGAAAGAGGGGTCTCATTGAACGAGGACTACGGGTTCTCTATTCTCCTCCACATGACCGCAAATTCCTCCGGTCAGCTTGCCTCCATCCCGGAAACTCACCACGGGCTCTCTGTAAGAGAGTCAGAGGCGTGTATGGTTGGAAGTGGTAGGGGTGTTTTTTCGTGGAGAAGGCGATGAGAGGAGGATAAGAGAATGTTGGATGGAGGAAATTCACGATAAGCGGGAACGCATTGTTGATCGGTTCCGGGCCCTCTATTGGCGTGGGAGGGAATGCGATTGAAAACGAGAAGGCGGCTTAAAGTTGCTCCTTTTAAAGGGAAAAGGGAACCGGATCTGTTATCAAACGAAAATGTAGCCACTCTCTTCATCGCTCAGCGGGAGGAATATAGAATGTTCGCTCGAGAAACTCACCCCAATTCCACCATCAGTCCCCACCCAACCACACACTAGTAGATTCCACCCATCCCAATTCTATGCGCGAGCTTTATCCCTAGTGCGTGTTTGGGATACGCGTAGCTTTGGCAGATGTTTTATTTTTTGAGGAATGGAGCCCTGCTTCCCGGTATGGCTCTTCTTACAGATTCCCTTTTCCGGGGAAGCAAGGCAGGAACAGGAATAATAGTCGTTTGAATTCCAATTGTATGTAAATAGGGAAAAAGGAAATGCTCCCAACACGCTGCCAATGATGCAAGTATGCAGAGGTTTGTTGGTGGGCCCTTGACCCTTGACCTTGGTAAAATATCCCAAGAATTTTCGCCTCTTTTCTTCTCCAATAAGTAGTAGAATTACGATTTATTGAGGTCAGAAATAACAGGGATGGAATCCACTTGCAGGTATGTAGATAGATGGTGAAATATCATTATCCCTATCCTAAGAGGAATCTCTGAAATTCCTTTCAACTGCAGATACAGCGCATCAACCGGACATCTTTACAATAGGCCCTCTTGGTAACTGGCAGCTATCGTTGAGATGTCCATTTTGATTCAGACATTGAGCAAGGAAAACGACATATAATAATAAATGAGTCAATCAATGCAAAGTGATTTTTTGCGGAGTAATTGTTATTACTATGTAATAATCATAATTATTTCAAATTTAAGCTGGAAATTGAAGCTATTTATTGTAGAGTAAGGAACAAAAATGGAGTTAACGTTATATATATAACGTCAGTTTCGGGTAATTATTGAATAATTATGCCTTCTAAGTTTTTGAAGAAAGAAATTTCTATTGCAACACCAATGTAGGTAGATATAAATTATTTCATGAAAATCAATGTCACCTATTAGAAAATAAAACGTTAAAACTGACTACAAATCGCGTACCATGCAATTCATTGGCGTTTGTGTATCATCACGATGACTTATGACAGCGCTCTCGTTGAAAGATGAAGCGTCAAAAACAGAAAGCCAAAAATTGCTTTAAAGAAAGGAAAAGGAGGGTAGTAAAATAATATTCACATTGAGCTGTATTTTTGCCCTGTGTAAGTAATTTAACCTGAAAAACGTGGTATCAGAATTTGAATAAAGAAGAAGAGCGCTATGGCGGGTAAAAAATGCAAACAGTAACATTGCACTAACCAAAAGTTAAATAATATTCTGGTATTAGCATAGTATTTGGGTCTCTTCGAGAGATACTGAAATTCAAATCGCTTCATCAGTAGGCATGAAGTATCCATAAAATAATTACAACAACAATCATATAAAAATCACTTCACACAGACAATTTCATTATTATTGAAACCGTTCGCTTACGTATGACATCGTATTGAAGCAACTTATAGAATGTTTCAGAGAGTGAATATTACTGTTAATCCCATAGATACCCTATGTAGTTGATAAAGTTAATGCTTTGATGTTGATTGATAAAGATATAGTTATTGCTCTATCGCATATAGCACCAACCGTTTTGATTATTTGCAGCTGCATTCATAATAATGCCTCATAAAGATACGTCAAATACGTAAATAAAACGTTTTGTCCGTAATAAAACGGTCGATATGCGGTATTCTGTAAAAATGGTTATTTATAACCACAAAAATAGATGCTAAAAATATTTTTCCTAATTACAATTATCATTTAGCAATAGTTCTCTACGATATTCACAAATTACTAGTGTAACAAGTCACGCACATGGACACAAGATATAATACAAAATTGAGGAATATCAATATGAACCTTGAATTGCCATCAAGTAAATGATTTTATAGAAACTTCCATACGCAGGTGGATATACCACATACCACTATTCATAGTTTGTTTAATCTATTCCAGCCGTTGTTATCCCTCCGATTTTTTTCCATTTTTTCCCTTTCATTATTATTCTTAAGAGGAATTGGGTAATTCCCTCTGTCCATCTAATGGTGATCATTCTTCTGCAACAGGACATTCCATCGCGTCCAATACTCTCACTTCACGTTCTATATGTGTCATCTTTTGATTGCGTCACAACATATGTGAATCCGCAACTAACGACTTCGCACGTCGAAAAAAGATTGCTGCAACAGGCGATTCAAAGCGATTATTAAAGGGTTCCGAAAGAGCAGTTCTTCAATAATTTTCATTTTCCTCTCTCTTTTTAGTCTACAATGTCATTCCTAAATTATTCCTCATATTTCCATTCCTGATAAATTTTAAATTTTCTGCATTCATTACCTACCTTGGAAATTCATCTATTAATTTCTCCCGTCATCACTGTTTTTTGAAAGCCGTTTTGCCTCAAAGGGTGACCGATCAGTATGTCTCTTCCAACTAGCATATAATGTGAGCATCCTTTCTCCCACACTCTTCCTTAAACTTCTTCATTGATTATAAATTCAGTTTATTTATTATACATCATTAACCATCCGATTACATCAAATTCATATTCATTAATTACTATTTGTTCTATTACTGTTAGCGTCCAATCATCTGTGTTACATAACAGTTTGTCCTAAATATTTAACCTACTGAATAGCATCCGTACTTCCCAGCATAGGAATCTTAGCTCTCAGTAAGTAACCTTATTTTCTGATAGAATGCCTTTCTTTCTTAACCTTCCATCATCGGTGATAGAAATTCCAAGAAAGTGAAATTATTCCGATTATTCTAGTTTTCCTGATTAGGTTTCATATTGAAGCTCTATACTTGGTGTATTTATCTAAATATTGTTTTTTTTCTCATATAATAAAGTTTAAGAAACATAACTTCATTGTTTTCCCTCCTGTTTTGGAAAAATGAGTAAATTCAAAAAACAAAATTGTGGAATTTTAACGAACGCTTTTTTTATTTATATGCATTCCGACACTTGTTACTCCTTCCATCAGTGGTTATACTAGTACCTAGGTAGTATCGTCTCAAGTGGTATCGCTGACAACATTAAGCAATATACCATAGCCTGGTGGTTCAATACCGCAATGCAATATCTAGCGAAAACCGCAGTTGATACAACAAATAATTGCACATTACTTGTGAAATTTGCATGCACTATATATTTCCGCTTATACTATGCAGCGTCTATCCCAACTTTTCCATAATTCGTAAACCCTGCCACCCTCAAAACATTATATAAAATAAATTGTAAAAAAACATTAGTATATCGCAAAGCAATACTCCGAATACCTAGGTTGCTTACCAATGTACGGCGAAGTCACACGATAATTATACATGGCAGGTGAAACTCTGTAACATCTCACAGCTCTGGGAGACTGTGATTTAATTGAAGATAGATGATATAAGTGGGGGGGGAGAGCATCAGCGGAGGAATCTAAAGGCGAAAGAAAGAGAGAGAGAGGTGTGTCTGGCGGGAGATGACGTTCAATTTCACGAGACGGCGTCAACACCCTCATCAACACACAACTTGCTTCCGGCCTCGAGTTAATGCACCCTCAGACGAAGAGCTGCCTTATCCTTCTTCCCCCCAAAGATGGCACACTACCGCAGTGTATAGTTCACAAACATGAAACTCTGGCATCTAAACTAGTCCCCTTCTTCGTCGTAAATAAAGCAATACGAGTCCCCGAGGAAATGAGCGTGGTATGGTTTCGCACAACTTTTAAACTTAAGTTTCGATGAGGTCGTTAACTGGGGTGTCACGGTATGGCGGTATCCTCCCTTCTTCTTGGCGCAACAAAATTAAAAAATAGTTAAAAAAGTAAGGGGGTTAATTTAAACGCGGAATAATGGATTGGGTGTTAAAATATACCATCACAAAAATTGAGAATGTTCACAAGAGTAGAATCAAAGGAGTCAGGTGAGAAGTGGGGTGGAGAATTTTAATCAATAGATGTTCTGTGAAGTAAGTACTTATAATTAGTATGTACCAAATCACAATTGGAAGAGGTTTGCGAACCTTGTCAGCAGGCTTAATAAGCAAAGACCAAACAACTGAGGTATTCATTTGATATCGTGATTAGACGCTCTACATTTACGCAAAGTGCCAAATGGGAAAGCTGGTGAATATTTTAAGTGATGATGAGAGGCTCAGCTAGAGGAATGGAAATGAATGGATCAGTGTGGTACTGCCAACAACCGCGATGTTCATGAAAAGTTACTTTATTCACATATTATAATAAGGTTCGCAGACGCATTAATCAGGCTGTATCATATTTTGTGTCAGAGTGGTGTGGGTCAATTTCCAGTACTTTGTCACTAAAAAGCAGCACTTAAGGTTATATTAGTAATTAGTTTAACCCTCAGCTATCAATGTTAACATTTTTGACCTAATTATTCAACCTACCTACCAATCATTTGTGAAGGGATTTGACCCTTAAAATCCACGAAAAAAACTGTTATGAAGTAGCAAGGATCCTTTAGTCTAGTAAAATGTTGAACTAACTTTTAGTATTCACCAGAAGCCACTAGGCCTCACGAGAATTGAATTCTCAGAGTATAGCGAGCCATAATATGTGCCTCACGTAAAAGGCTTCGAGGAAATATTTCCGTGTGTTAAGCCGATATCAAAAAGTTAGAAGCAAGAGCAGCATCCGGCAGAGCTGTATTCTCAGAACTTTCGATTTCTTTCCTCTTATACAACTTCAAGAGAGGCATTATGATTCCCTCCGCTTCCACCACTACGGAGAAAGTTCCGCAGAACCATCTACGAAACCGTATTCCATCAACTCGAACTCAAACCCATTGATTCCGCTCCTATACACGAGGTGTGTTACGGTATCTGCGCACGTTCTTCCCCATTTTGTCCGTCACTAAGTGCATCTGTGAAACCCAGCACACGTCCGTGAACTACTATCCACCAGACGGAGGAGGGCAAAGAATTTATAAAAAAAAGACGAGGCGGGCATTCCAAACTAACGAAAGCAGCCTGGGAATGAATTCTCATGACGTCTCCTCAGACAAAGATGCTCCCGATAGGCCACTTACAATACTAGAACGGTGGAATGACAACTTAAGTGAATTCAGTACCAATACTTCTTCATCTAAAGCGCTTTCGATTGAAAAACTCAAAGTAGTACACACTTGTAGGCTACAGTAGGTGTTTCTATTTTCAACACGGTTTGCTACAAGTGAATAAAGATAAATATCAATTTATGATATAATATGAATATTATAATAGGCTGAAAAAAAGTAAATCACACAAACTTATCTTCGATGGTTGTGGCGTTCAATAGATGAACCAAGCTGAGAGGAGTGAATAAGGGACGCATGAATGTTACGATCAAACATGCATACATATATGCCCATCACGCAGTTCCCTTTTGGGGTATTATCATTCCTTATTGAAAATTTGGTATCGAGAAAATGTTGCGTAAAACCAAGCATTTAAGCAATAATGAGTCATAGTTTGTTCATAATTTAAATGAGGGACACAAGGCGGAAATAATAAAAAAAGTTGAAATCGTAATCAGATGAGTTGATGCATTTAACAAAACATTTTTTTTTTAAATGATGAACTTTAGTTTTCACATTATTTTGATGAAGGATGTTATAGACATGTGCTCCTCATATATTCCTCAGTGACACATTCTCATTCACCCAACATCCAGGACTAACAATCACTATTCTAGAGAGAGAAACAATCTGACTCTCACTTCACTTCTAGAATTTTCTTACCATACGCATTTGTTAGTGAACAAAAATTTCGATATTCTTTAACCTATTTCCTATCTAACCCGCAAGCTCAACCAGTACTTTCCCGATCTTCCAGTTATTGAATACGTAAACATTAAAAGAACTATCGGCAGAATTGAACATTATACAAAGTACCAAATCCATAGTTGGATACGGATCAGACTCGTACCAGGTCATTTGACTTTTTAATCTTAAACACAAAGTTACGTCACAAATAAACCTTGAAATCTTTTTTCGTAGATTTTCGCAGTTCTTTTTAATTTTGGTAAGTTTGATTAATATTTATTAATCATGCTACATAATAACCGCCCAAGTTTGTTTATTTACTTTTCATTATTGATTTTGAAAATCTGACAAAGTCGGTAGCATAGCATGGCGAAAATGTTGCTATATAAGTATAATTATATCGCAGAAATCCAAAAGAAACTATCCAAAACCTGGAAATCCTTTCTTAATACAGTACCATTGACAATCTTTCAATCATCGCAATGAACAAATGTAAGGTAAACTGTCACGCGCATTGGTGCAAAGGTATGGTACACCATGGGGATAATATCCGCCCACCGAAATTCTTCTTGAATTAAGATAGCTTGGTGGTGTGACTAGCTAACACACCTGACCGGCAATTGGGAGATCATGGTTTTAATCGCGGTAGGGTCAAATGATTTTTTCATAGCCATTAGATTAAGGTTTTAGCGGTTGAGAATGCCTTTGACATGGTCCTTTACTTTCTTAATATCAATATTTCCACTTTGTCCTCCGTTTGAGAGGTATCTCATCGAGTGCCGAAAACTTAATTTCCGTCTTAACTATCTGAAAGTATGCGTTTGTTTTGCATTCAACCCGTGAAGGATGTTATCTTTTACGCATCAAGACATTCAGAAAGTTGTTTTATAAATTTATGTCCACGCTGATATCTCTTAATTTTACGAAAACTATTTTTCTTACGGCATATAACTAGAAAACTTTGATCGCAATATATAAGCAATATAAATTAAGAGTGTATTTCATTGGATTTTATTATATTTCTTTTTTTGGTAAAACATCAAATTCTCGGAAATAACAAGTAAGAAAAAAGGACATCCTCTAACGTTAATTTGCTATTTATTTATACAGTAGAGACTGACTTAAATTTAAGATTCAGCAAAGACCTTCGCTAAATGCGCTTGATATTCCGTAAAAATTGAAAGCTGCCGATCGTTAGCAGAAGTAAGAGGAATGGAGATTGACCACAAAATACAATTAAAATCCCAGCGCTTATAATTAAAGGACCTCTGGTAAAACATTTGAGCCATCCTAAATAGTTTTGTAGCTTTTTCTCTAATTTTTAAAATATTCATATTTCCAGTTGCATATACTTCGATCTGGATGGACCATCCAAATAGAACCAAAAAACACGCACGACACTAAGTTAAACATTAATGATGTAAATGATAGAGTAAAATAAAAGCAAATACAGAATAGGCGTAATGCTAATGATTTTTCATTTTGAAAACATATAATTAAATACTAGTTTTCGGTAATTTTTCTATCACATCTCTCACGTCAATATCTTATCATCACATAAAGATGCATCATATTTTTATAAAATAAGAAAAGTGAAAATTCTCCCACAAAAATATTCATGTAGATCATAATATACGTTTTTTTCAGGGTCATTAACCCGTATACAAGCAATTTCAGTCTTGGAAAATTCGTTTACTTTTCCTTATATTTAACCGTTGAGGAGATTCTGGCGGCCGATACAAGTGTGTAGTGAGGGTCGACCGTCCAAACTGCTACCGTCAATTATCCGTGGTGAAGGTGAACAGCAGTATGTTAAATTCCTACTGCCTTACCTGGTGACGGAACTACTCGGTTATCAAAACATGCACAGCAAGAAATTTTTATTTCCATTTAATAACTATTTAATGATCAATAAGTAAGATTTGGTCATTATATCTTGGACAATTTTTTAATAATAATGAATTGATAAACCTTATGGAGGAAGAAATATAGCATTGGAAGCAAGAAAATGCATCATATTTTTAGTAACTGTGCAGTATCATTCTGAAGAGTAATTATTTAATAAAGATATACCAACAATGACCTGTTAATGAATTAAATGAAAAATTTTTTCTCACATTAGTTCAAACATCACTATTCAAACTCAACTATGCTACTCCTGTCACGTATAAGGTTTGGCTATATACAAAAAAGACCAAGAAAGATGACAACTATCACTTGAAATCTGGGTCAGAATATTGAAAGACCGAGGCAAAAAATAAAAGAGCTTTCGCTTGGAAATACGTATAAATTACTTTCAAGCAAATTATTATATTTTAATTTAGGATGCCAGCTTTCGACCAGTTCGAGGAGAATTTTGGAACTAGCGAGCATATCCGCGGGATTTGAGAATTTTAAACCAGCTTTAAAACATTGAGTCAATGCATTCCTTAACCATTTTTGAAAAACATTCCTTCAGAAATTACGTGCCTTTCACCCATCCTTCATGCCATACTGCCGTCATGACGACATCTGGCCAAGCGGGGTGTTAACTCGAGCTAGCGTGAGATCTGTACGACTTTTAATGACTTAACGGAACTAGAACGGAACAGGGATTAGAGAAAAAAATAAAACTTCGCTATGAACATGAAAATCATAACTTTTAAATCATAAGAAGAAATTATGACATCCACTTTAAAAGAGCTAGTCAACACATATTCTTGGATCTCTGGAATCCCCTATTACTCGGGCTTTAAGAAGTTACAAGTTGACGTAAAAGCGGAGAATAAAATACGCAAAACCTCAGTGGGATAAATAACTGAGAAATTGAACATTTCCAAACATTTCACAGCAAAACCCAAATTTTTGGGACAAAAGGCGAGCAAAAGGCATAGAATAAATATAAAAAATTTACAAGGCTACTAAATCACTATGCAACAATTGGACATAAGATTGATCTAAATGGCTCAAATCCGTATAGTAAACTGAGCGGGTTGGCTAGATCGATCTGAGAAGCGAGATGATTAAGCCCGCTTTGCAGCCAGCCTGAGATTACAGATCAGAAGTGTGCAGTAACTGCGGCTGAATGAAGCAAATGATTGACTATTAAACGTAATGAATAGTGTTTTCGATCGGTGCAAATTAGTTTAGCGAAATGCACAGAAAGCTATTTAGTTTTATAGTCAATTTATTTATCCATGATGAGAAAAGGCGAACGGGTGTGTAAAATCGAGGAGCTTAGAAGAAAAGAAGGGCTACGGCTATCACCGATGAAATATTTTATAAGGAATATGCGAGAGGAGAAAATTCTTACACAGGGAGCGCGAATAAAAGATGCAAATTGAAAATTCGCTCTACATAATGAATGGATGAGACAAAAGGTGGCAAAAGTCACCCATCAATATAAGATGGGCAGCGAGTGATCAGGTAGGTGAGAGGGAACGGTGGAGAGATTTAAGGGTATGGAAAAGTGATGAGGGTAAGAAAAAGGGAACCAGAAGAAGATTAAGCAATGGATTGGGGAGGGGAAAGGAGTTGATAGGAAGATAAGATGGGGTGCGAAATGGAAAATTTAGGGTTTGGTTGTGTATGCTACCGTGGACCGGAGCGCAGGGTGCGAGACCCCATAAAGAGATGGGAAACTTCTAGCCGGAGAGTAGTGCGACGGCCAGAATTGTGAAGGAGACGAAAGGAGGAGGGGAGTGACAGGAAAACGGCTTCTAGGGTAGGAAAAAGCGAGGGTGAGAGGAAAGCTGATACCGAAAGATGGACCGAAGGCCAAAATTGTACTGTTCAAAGGATATGATCTCAGAAGTGTAGATTGACCATTTCATGAAGGCATTTGCTCCTCAAGGAGAAAACTGACTAATTATGTCCTCTTCCTTGTCTGGTCAGTCATACAATTACGCTAATGTAAAAATATACAGGGAGTATTCTTGATAATCCCGTTGGATCTTTATTTTGTGATTGCGAAATTATATGCGTTACTCTCATTATTGGGACATTCTTTATTTTGGATGTCAGAAAGAAAGTTAAAATGAAAGAAAGAAAATCAAGCCATAGATACATAACATTCATTAATCGAAATCATTAGTGCAAATGGCTAACCTTTGAACAATTGATCGATGGTAACTAATATTGTTTGCTTTCAAATGTTAATGTTATAATTATTGTGTTATTTACGTCTACTTCACGTTCTCAGCTCTCTGTAGACATCTCGACCACTAAAATCAACCTAGTCGTTCCGGAGATACAGCTGAACTGAGCGCGCGCCGTGCCCTCACAAGCCCAATTTTAGACCCTCACGCGCAGCGCTGTGACGTCACCTCACAACCCCTCCGCCGCTCGCGACAAACCATTCAACGAAACTGGTTTTGCAGTCATAGTTTTAGATATTCTGAAATCCTAATAGTTTTTGCACACGAGACTCTCGAAAGTACACAAATATTGGTCGCGGCAAAACCTTACATGACGCCGAGAACGAACCATAAGATGTTCATTCGCATTCACATCAAATTGGGAGCGGAACTTCCTGGACATGCAAACTCGCCTGCATGAAGTGTGACGTCAAGGAGAGGATGGATTGAATAGAAGGGGTTGGCTATGGAGCGGAGGGTAGAAGACAGAGCATAGTAGGCAACGCTACCAATATTACAGCATTTAATTCAAATGGTATTTATTTATCGACCTCTTATGCTGTTCGGTGCAAATATCAGGAGATTTTTGGTCAATTAATATATTATTTTTCAAATTTCAGCCTAATTTTTGGACCTTTATTGATCCATCTTCAGGGCTATAAACAAAATGACACATGATAGTGAAAAGTGTTTTACAATCCTTTTTTAATACAAAATGGTTAAAATATATAATTTACAGTATTTAATATGAAAATTAAATTACAGCATTTAATCTGAGAAGTTGGTAAAGGGTTCGCTCGACTGCGCTGACCACTTCATAACACAAAAGCGCACTTGCTTTCTATTCTAGCTATAGAACTTGCGCAATAGGCAGCGCACATCAAAACAGATCGAGAGCAGTGTTTATGGGCACTAAACAACAAAATAACGTCGATAATGGCATCCGTGATTGTTATAAAGTTTGTTAATTTTCAGTAGAGGCGGCAAACATGCATACTTAAATGTATTATTTCAGGCTTTCCCGGCGAATTATACTAATGATTTCTTCTCGGGCCTTGATAATGTCAGGAAAGTCTTCTGCCGAAACGTCGGCGATCAAGGAGAGCCTAGCCCGGTGGAAAACCCTAGAAGAACTCATCAAGATGCATATTTAAGGTTTTTAATTGCTCAGCAGCAAAAAGCTATTAATTTCAAATACGTATTTTGAACAAATGTACACAAAACATTAGGCTGTGACTGTTTTATAACCACAGAATACTACCTAACGACAGGTTACGAAACATTTCACCAGCGTACATCAATCCATTCAACGTCGTTCGTGTGCGCTACAGAGCGCTGATGTGTTTTAACTTCAACACCTTCAATCAAAAGCCCCAAAAGTCTCAGCAGTGTGTTCCGCGACAGTGATTACAATCCAAATAGAACTTCAACCCAAAACGTAGATACTTTTTCAACCCATTGGAGAAGGACGTCTGATCAATTGGATTTAGAGCCTCAGAGGGTTAGAAAGTTTAAGTGAATGAAAGGTTGATAATTTTGATGGTGTTAGCAAAGTTTTCCAGCCTTGGGAACCCTGGTGGTCAAAAGCGGACAAAACGTTCGTCTTCTTTGCGATGAAAGGTCTTAGGCAATGGACTACTCCTTTGAAAAGAGTCCCTGCGCAAGTTTCATAATGTATTACTACCGCTATACTTTGCCTCTCACACCAAAACATTTGTCTTAGTGGCAATCAAGTGTTTGCACTCACTCCCTAAATATCAAATAAACCCTGACATTTTCACTCTTCCCAAAGGTACAAAATATCGACCGATATTGAAGGCTACATACTGAGAGGGGCTCTAAACACTACAGCCGAGACCAAAAATGTAGGGGTAGAAATGTCTTCCCACCGAAAACCCAAATCAGCTTACTCTAAACGGTGTTCATGCCGGACAAACGAGTAGTGCCACCTCCCACGTGAATGAAAATTTTTATCTTGAGTTCTTAACAAAACACGATAACGCGTTCCCTGGGATCCAAGAAATGTGTTATGACATGAATTAAACTGCGATCTATGAAACGGAATTTCAATAGTTCAGATGACTACAGCCGCATTAACCCCGAGGGCTGGGAAATGTTCCCTAGGATTTTTTAAATGGGGTTCATATCTTTTCACCAAAAACAATTGAAACAGTTTTGACAAACAAAATGATAGTGAAAAAACAATTTTTAATATCATTTGACGAATTGAAGCCATAATATACATGTACTAAGTAGAAATAATTTAAGTGTTTCCAACAAAAAAAAATGTTAAATCTCGCTATCTGGAAGAGTATTATCATGACCATCTGGGCTGAAGGTATTAACAAATACCTTCAGCCCAGGTGGGCATTGAAGAAAAATACATGCAATGAAGTTGATTCAAACCTCATCTACAATCTTTCGGATGTTAGCGTATAGCCACAGATGATATTTTGCTTTGTGCCCATTATTTTTTTAATACAATACCTACTCTCATTGCAGCAATAATACACCACAAAATGGAAACTGGTCCGATTTAGTTTTATAACTCAAATTCAGGATATATCAGCTACATCACCTCATGATCCATTTGGCATCTGATAAATTATTTAGAAAAAATACACAGTATTTTTCACACCTCATGACTAAATTGCTTAGTCACTTCCAACAGAATTTCGTCTCGCACGCTGCCATATTTCCTTCGTCAAAAGGGTCACACAGGTGACAAGAGAAGAGTTAAATGCTAATGGACAGATTGTTTAAGTCCAATTTCGGTGTAACACTGGACTGATTGGGAAATAAAGAGAACGTGGACAGAATCCTGGTAAGCATCGTTATTATCCTACATAAGGCGCCAAAGAGGTTACGGTTTAGCATCCCAACCAATGCACCGATAACATATTTCAACTGAAGTTCTCTTCACATAGCACCCAAGTAGATATGCATATTACTTTAAGGAATCTCCGTATTGGGATTTTAAACCAGGATATTAAAGCAGAAAGTCATCTATCAACTCCATAATCAGGATTCACAGTTTATTTTTTAAAATAACTTCTGCAATGAAATGTAATTCATTCAATCTCATTGGTCGCTCTGCTATTTCAGGACTACTTGAACATATTCGTCATACTTTCAACGAATGAAAATGAAAATCAGCCACGCCTATAACAAATATCCAATATTTTATATCCCGAAACAACGTCATTACCATTGTCATAGTTTCTCGGTTAAATTACACTTCGTATAGTTTAACTGGTTTTCCGACTACAAATGGGTAGCGTTACTTAAGTTAATAGTAACGGGAAATGTGTTTCATAGCAATATTTTTCGAAAAAGTAAACACCAACTCTCAATTTAACAAAAATATAAAATGTTCACTACATTTTTGCGGACGAATGAATATGTTTTCAGAATTTTTTCAAGCGTTTATAACATTTTCTCTCTCAAGATTAGAGAGGCCAAGGTGCGAAGAGAAGAGGTGAAGAGGGGTAGTTGTAGATAGAGGAAACATATCAACGCGAAGAATGAAGAGCAACGGGAAGCGCAACGCAAACTGGAGAGAGAGATAGGGAGGAAAATCCTCTCTTTACACTCCGCTGAAGAGAGGGCTGCGAGCGAACGAGTCGAGAGTGCGAGGAAAATTCCGGTGACTGAATTTGTTTTTCGAAACAGGACGACGGGTTAAGATGGATTAGGGATGTTCTGTGGAGGGAGAGGATGGTGAGCGGGGAGGGAATAACCGAAATAAAGGCTCTTATAGGGGATGGGGCCGACGGGTAACTGGTGGTGTTGCTGGAGCCTCAAGCGGGGTGGAAGCGTGAGAAGAAATTGGCGGAGAGCTTGCATTGGAAAAGCGATAGGTGACGAGTAGAGAGAGAAAGTAGGAGAAAAAAAGGCATTGAGATAGGGTAATCGCGTGCTTTAAAAAATTAAGATGATGGTCGGGAGATGGGGGTTATAAGTGGAGGTAATTGTATATGGGTGGGAGTGACGGGGAGGGGTGGAGACGGGCGAAATTATCGAAAAAAAGATTTAAATCCGACGGTATCGTTTACTACAAACAGAGATACAAGAGTATGTGTAAGCAGGAGACTTCCTGATGATATTGGCGGTCCACGCCAATATCATCAGGAAGTTGCTGCTGTTTGCACGGAACGCTGCTGCGCACGGGTAAACCCACCCATTTAGAGACCCTTCCCAGCGTCACCCCCGCGTGTTAGCCCTCCGGAAGGGAAGCTTAGGTAGATGCAAGTGAAGAACAAGAGATTTTGAGGACAGGGCTACCGACCGTCCTTATTTTCCAGGACACTTCCTCTTAAATGAGGCACCATGCGGACTCATTGGAAGGTACGGAAAAAATGTTTGAAATGTCCGGAATATGTGCTAATAAAAATTTTGAAAATCGTCATATTGGTGTTATTTAGTACCCTGGCCGTTGAGCTACTCAAGAGCCCCATCAGGAGATTTTTGGCAGAGTACGATTTTTTCTTTCAAGTATTCTACCAGCTGATTGGTAGGTTCTTGGACAGTCCCCATTCTGCATCCCAACCTCATAGACATTGTCTGGCTTTCCTTCCTAAGGATGGCGCGCTATTAGATCCCTCTTCAATTCTTTATATCTTCTACCTCCTCTTATTTCGTCGAGAATTCCTATCTTCTTCCTTCCTCTTCCACGCTTCCCCACTGTTATGCCCTCTATCACTCTTTCAGTATGCCCTCTCCTCTCAAAACCTCTACCATCATCTAATCTGCCTTCTCCGAACCTCTGCCACAAGCTTCCTCTCCTCTGTGACCATATCAAATACCTCCTCATTCGTCTTCCTCGCCATCCAGCTTACCTTCTCCATCCTTCTCCAAACCCACATCTCAAACTCCTCAAGTCTACGCACATCCTCCCTCCGTAATGACCAAGTTTCCAACCCATATAGTGCCACGTTCCATATTAAAGTTTTCACCAGCCTCTTCTTTACGTCTCTTCTCAGACCCCCCTCATCAATACCCTTCTCTTCGAAAATGCTTCTTTAGCTAGCGCAATTCTGCATATGATGTCCTTACCACTAAACCCATTCCCCTCCAAAATACTACCCAGAAACATAAACTGCTCGACCTGCTCTATCTTCTGCCATCCCACCCTTATATTCATCCCCGCCTTCTTACTTCTACAAAATCTCATTACTTTCGTTTTCTTGTGGTTGATCTTCATCCCATACTTTTCGCACTGCACCTCTAACGCATTCACCGTTGACTATCATCCCTTTGCAGACTGACTAACAAATGCTTGATTATCTGCAAATCTCACTGATTTTATCAGCTCCCCTCCGACCTTTATTCCTACCTTCTAATCCCCCCATGCCTCCCTTACCATTTCTTCTGAATACACGTTGAAAAGTAACGGCGATAGTGGACACCCCTCCCACACTCCCTGTCCTATCGTGGCCCATCCCGATTCTCCATCGGCTACCCTAACCTAAATGATCTAAATTCATGCCAATTATAGATCAACCTCGATGATATACCTACTCTGAATGCTCGCGTAGCCGTTTTGTGAGTTTTAGAGTAATATTCTTGTATATATCCCATAATAATTACAGTGATACTATTATCATCACACTGTTAATATTGGTTACTAACACTAAATAAACATAGTCTAATGAAAAGTGCAAATTAGAAATACTGGGAAGACGATCTCAAACCTTTACGTTTAGCGAAATGCCTTCATTTTCATAGAATGTCCTTGAATGGTGTTAATTTTCTTAAAATTATAGTTGATAAATCATAACCTCGGTAGTTAAGTCCATACAGGAGATATATATCCTTTTTCCTTCCATCATTCGCACTCTCCAACATTTATCCGGCCACCCTCCGGCCACGCGAAAGTGGTGGAAGGATTAGGGGAAGAAAGAGAAAAAAACCCGAACGCTTGTGGGAAGGAGCATCTTTTTTTGAGGGCAAGAAAAGATCAGGATATATGGGAGAGAAAGAAAAGATATTGCATCTTTATCTTTGTTTTATCATATTCCCGTATAACGCCCGGAATCGATCAATACGGTTAAAAAATCCACTCCGTGGTATCAAAAACACTGGGATCGCGGGAGCACTTTGGAAGCGGTGGATGAGAAACCCACATGAGCAGAATACTACGCCCCCTACCGTCTTCCAATGTGTGGGAGTGGTATCCTGTGTTTTATCGAATTCTATGCGATAAAATTTTTTTCGGAATTACTGTGGCAGTAGAAAATTCCATTCTGAGAAACACCAAACCGCCTTCCATCGCTTGGCCGTACGAAAGTCATTTTACAGGAGGCCAAATATATACAAAGCACCGCACTTATGTACATGGACTAACTGCTCTGCCAGCCGCGTAGCTTCGGTACGATAAGTAAGGAGAATGAGAAAGAATGAGAAACAAGACAATCTTCCTTGACACTGGGAAAGTCGGGACGCTACAAAGCTACAAAATTCTATTATCCCCAAAATGGCAAAGGTCGGTGGTATCCTAACCTGAATATTCTCCTGCGGTGGAAGCAAACTTGGCAATGGAATTTTCACTTACTATTCGTATACATAGAAGAAGCACTATTAAATTTCTTGTCAGGCACACAAGGCTCCTGACCTAGAAAATAACCCATCAGTGATTTGTTACTTTCATGTTTTAAATGGATTACATTTTTGAAACAATTTTAATGATGGTTTTGAGTCTATTAAGCATCATCAACCCTGCCAAATCGTGTTTTTGAGTAAGTCCCTCAATCAGGTATTAGTATACGTCAAAAATATAAAAAATGAAAGGAAAAAAACAATGAAGATAATGTCAGATTCGTAGTAAGAATGGAATTAATGAAGCAAATCGATAAAATAGTTTTCCTAAAAAAATATTAGCAATAAAACAGTTACATTAAAGATAAGGTGAAGAGACGCAGCAGACCGGTCTGCAGATACACGACTGCTGAGGAGAAGACAATATTAATTATTTATTAAATATAAATTCAGACCAAGGAAATAAAATGTGAATAGAGTTTGAAAAAAAAACAAAACGCATGAAAGGAGAATGTCAACATAGCTAAGATTACTTCATATATTGGCTGAATTACAAATTTTAAATTAAAAATAAAAACATGACAATATGTTCATGCCTTTGCATTGGTTCAAATTAAAATAGAAATGAATTATGATGGAAATTTAATATTACCTGATGGCTGAGAGTGGTAGAGGAAGAGAATGATGAATATAAAAAATAGACAGCTACAATATCCTGTGCGATCGGCATAATCCTTGTGAATACTACCCTCGATCAATGCAAAGAGTCACTACAGTAATATTCCTAAATATTATGCGAAGGCAAAAAAAATAAAATTTAATGAACTAAAATGGTCTTACAATTGTGTTAAATTCACAGTGAAAAAATAATTCGCCTGGACTGGGATTCGAACCAGATCCCTCGATTTCGCGACGAGTGCTACAAATATTTCACAATTTCGAATATAAATATCCTCCTCCATGGAATTCCAATATTTTCTGCCGACAATGACAATAAAGAACTATAATTGAGAGAATATGTTGGTCGAGTGAAAGAGATGGTAAAGTAATGAAGGCATTTTTATGTGATTTTATTAACCCTCCGATTCCGACCAGTCTCAAGAAGAAAAAAATCTCGGAATATGTTACATTTTCACTGATGTGCAAGTGACTGTGCGAAAAATCATATATTTTTTTTACAATCAATCCAGACGTAATTTTGGAACTATGGGCAGAAATGAGCCATAACGCTATGCCATAAGAAAAAAGCGAGAGCAAGCTATGACATAAGAATGAAATTGAAAAAAATTGAATGAATTTGTCTGCATTCAAGTACATTTGTTGTCGCGATGAGTTTAGAGAGCAACCAGATGTTAATAACTTGAAGGAGATTGTGAGGTTGCCCTAAATTATCTCGTGACAAGTTATAAAAATCTCCAATGGCCGTAATAAATTGGCACCACTCGTCAAAATTACACCACAATTGCTGTGTTGGTTTGCGGGAAAAAAGTGGAAATCCACGCCAGTGACCAACCACAACCTCTCGACCAGAAAACCCCTGTGGTGGTTCACGGGAATGTTACTTCCTCGCCACTGACAACCACAGACACACACACTCAACCCAAATAGAGATCCTTCACTAGGGCTAATGGGACCCCGATAAGGATGCCTTGGTAATGAACCACAAACACACAAGCACTCAAGAAATCACCCACTCAAACGGGCCCAACTTCTGGGAGAATCTAGCTCAAAAGAGCGTAGTCAAAAAAACGGCACAAAAACAAGAAAAGACGAAGGTGTGCGTCGGGTACGCGCATTACGGACACAAGGTGGCCCTCTTCAGCGAACTGAAGGGAGTAATCACTTGCAACGCAATGTTGTAAGTGAATAGGGAGGAGGACAACCAAGAAGAAATACGAAAATGAATAAAAAGGGGGGAGAGGGCAGAGAGGTGGGGAAGGGGAGGGGACGGTGATGGGGGAAGATGTGATGTGAAGGCCGGGGGGAGAGATAAGGGAGGTGGGGAGTGAAAGGAAGTGAAGTCCGTGACCGTTGAAGCAAGTGGGGGGGGGGGGGGGCGAGAGATCGGTCAACGTTCAAATATTTTTGAAAGATGACCATTTCAAAAGGAAAGAGCACCTCACGCTAAAGTAGAGAAAAGTGAAGAATATGAATTAGGTCCTTTTACAATGTTGATTCTGAATTTGTGTATGTATAGACTTTCCTAAGCGTCAAGCAAATGACTATTTTATATTTTTTTATATTTGCATTTATTGATAATTTTATTACGGCCAATGGAGATTTTTATAACTTTTCACTTTAAGAGACCGTAGAGATCAAGTTCCCTAGATTTTAAATTTTATCGGTTTTGGCTCACTAGCCACCACCAGATTATCGAAAATTCTGCGCTATGAGATATTACCTGAAAGATTGAAACAGTATTTTGTGTTCTCGGGGTCATTATACATGGGATACCCACTAGGTTATAATTCATTTGATTTATCAGGTGATACAATATAACTTTCGCAAGACGGGAAAAATATCATGATGTACACATGAACTTTGAACTTCTACTGCAACGCAAGTGAAGCTGCGGTCTGTAATTTGTACCGTTGCAGAAGTCAGCTCGGAAGAAACGTATATCCTACTCCGCCACACAAACAAGGCCAACTCGTCGTCATTCATTCACAACAAATCATTCGTTTTGGCTCATTTCTGCCCATGATTCTAAAAATACGTCTGAATTGATTGTATTAAAGAGATGATTTTTCGTACAGTCACTTGCACATCAGTGAAAATTTACCATATTTCGTGATTTTTTTCTTCTTGAGTTTGGTCAGGATCGGAGGAGTAATAAAGTCACATTAAAAAGATTTCATTACTTTACCATCTCTTTCACTCGACAGGCTGTAACGGACTTCAAGGAGATAGGAATATGGCGCCGGATCTTTTAAGGTTTAAGGGATAAGGCATTAGGTAAAAGTGGGGGAAGGGTAGGGAGTGGATGTAGGTGGACGTTGGGTTTGTACTGGAATTGGCAGAGCGAGAGAGAGCTAGGGGCAGCAGTTCGGGAAGGGCTTAGCCAAGATTGGAAGTTTGGATAAGGTCTGGGTTAAGGATAGCGGGGCATCTAAAGGAAGAGATTAGTTTAAAAAATGTTTTGATTTAAAAGACTAGGCCATTTATAGTACCTGGTACTCCAATGAAAACCGTTTGTCAATAATGAAATCTATTGTAAAAATTGAAAAATAATTTTACCCATTCAGTCATAATGAAATTTTACCAAGATAGGCATACAAATGTAGAGATTTAATTATAATCACACAACTCAGTCTATTCGTACAAGGCCTCCTCCTAATTAACAAAACACCCTTTCCTTCTCTTCCGTCACCCTCTCTCTCCCTCACGCCTACCCTCAAACGCTCAGAAAAGCACCGCCCTCGATCGAGTCTTGGATTCGCCGTCATTTTCTTTGCCAATTGACTCCTCGGATGCATTGACCTTTAACGCGCATTCAATAGAGCCGAGATTCTACACAGTCCCACTCAATCTGCGCCGATAACCCCTGTTGAATTCACATCCCTCGCTTGCCGTTTCGGCTGTAGTCGACTACCGCCCACCCGCTCATTCATCATCCCCTATTCCAAAACACACTACACCCCCGCGAGGCTTGTTGTTTTCCACATATCTAAATACCCATCTTATCCACTCTAGATGCGTCTAAGTAATCCATATCTACTGCTGCCAACCAGTTATAAACCCATTCAGATAGGCAGTCCCTCTCTAAATATGATACGCACACGATTTGACCGCATAAAATGTACACAAATCCACTGAAAAAAGGCATTCACCCTGAACTAGACTTGAACCCGGATACTTCGAATTCGCATCAAGTGCATTAGCAGTTATAGCTACCAATCTCGAGGATGCTTGTGGATTTTTTGAGGGCATTAAACGAACAAACTCGACATATGATGTCACAGAAATAGTCCATAGCGTGCGCTTAGCGCCACGGTGCAAGAGGTTTAAGCCAAACATGGGACACAATGATCTGTTCACTCTTTTTGAGACATTTTAAGGATACCGGGACTAGCCATGGTATTACTTGTACGGTGGCACTCGCAAGTGCACCTAATTGCGAAATTTCACAGAGGAAAATCATTCCAATATTTCGCAGAATGTGTGTTTTCACTTGCAAAGCCGACATCGCAGGAGACGTTTTCCATTACATATCTTCCTAAGTTGCGCAAAGTATTGATCTTCTGTTCATTTATTTACAAGAAAATCCTTCGTATCTTCAAGATAAAACGGGAAATATACTTAAAATCTTCCTAATATGCACAGAGTCCGGTCAGTATTCCTTATTTCTGTAGCCCATTTAGAGAATTTCAGACCATAGAAAGCGTATATTTTAACCATAGAAACTTGAATAACGTCTATAACGGCATCCTTATCTTTTTCTGAAACTACCAGGAATGTGTTTGCATGTATTTTCAATTGTTGAATAAAAGCATGAGTACATAATATCAACTGTAGTCTGGTATTTTTTGTATATGGGACCGATGAAATGAGCTCCTTAGGTTCTGCTCTTTTTCGGTATCTGTTCTTCATACTGTTGCTGCTGATATCCAAAACACGAACGTCTATTATCGCGAACTGCTCGCAGTCTCCGTCCGTGCAGCTCCCTATGCAAATGCGAAGAAAAAAGTTTTAATAAAAGGCGTAGTTTGACGTCCCTGATTGGACTACCATTTTACGGATGCAGTAACAAACGGCACCAGTATGTTTATGAAAAACGCTTAGTTACCAGATGAAACAACGCAAATAAGATCCAACGGCAGCACTAAAAGAGCTACTCAAAGAAGAGTGCAGGAGAAAAGACTTCCTATGTGACTCAGGCTTTAGTTCGGGATTTGCGTCCCTGTGATGTGTGATTGCGCACATATTTCTTGGTCACTTGATCCCGCACACCCTCATGTTTAATATGTGCGAGCAAAACATGTATCACCACTACAGCTCCGACAGCTCCGTCCGCCACCCTCCGAAAGACCCTCCAGGTCTGTTTATATCGCTTCCGCTCCAAAGGGGGGGAAAACCGATGCCTTTGATACAGAACCCATTTTGGACTTTCCAGCGGTGATAAGCCCCCGTACGGCCCGTCGAAAAGACCAAAACCGCCAAGCCTAGAGTCCTAAAGCCGCTCTTTGTCGCTCTCTCCCATGCGTCAGGCATGGTAGTTCGGACGTGTGAGCCCCTTGTTGTTTTGTCACTTATCTGTCAAGGATCACACGCAATGCCACCCAAAATTTCTCTCTTCTCTAATATTCATAAAAGAGGGGATTACAAGAGGATTTCCCGTCAATTTCTTCCACAAATCTCACTCTCCATCTGAATGTGGAACGTGATTCGTTTATCTCAGGCTTAATGGAGCGACAGTAGCCAAAAATGAAATTTCGACAATAATCAAAGATGCATTGACTACAACGCCTCGGTGTGCAAAAGACAACATTTCATAATAATTCCTAGAGGACGACTCCATTATGAAAGAAAAATATTTGCTTATTTGCCACATGTTCCACACATCAATCAAATGGGTTTGACATTTATCACATTGTTCTTGCGGATCTAATGTTCCACGCGCGGAAGCAGCACGGAGCAGACAGAATGGAAAATGGAAATGGCATGGAGGAGCTGCGTATTTCTGCACTATAATCCATTCTACTCTATAAACGATCACTGACGTACGGAAATACAAAATTTAATAACCATATTATATTTGGAATAAATTAGCATCTGAAAATATAATTTATTATTAAATTAAAAGATTTCGTTGCATAAAATTTGAACTTATACTACAACGATAAGTGAATTAAAATTACTTAGAGAAATTATTTTTCAGTAAAAATAATAATTAAATTTGTTAAGTAGATTTAAAATTAAAATTAAAATTAAGAAAAAATCCTTTTACATAGAAACCGAAATGAAATATATTGCATTGCTAACATAACATAAATAATAGATACGAATGGATGTTTCTCCGACAATTTGGGCTGATTTATATGATCAGCAACACCTTCTAATATTTATCAAGATTGAATTACGGATCAGATAAAATTTGAATGCCAGTATTTGGAGATAAAACTGAGAAAAATCACTGGAAAATTTGCTGGGATGATCACCGTTACTGATCGGATTGCAGTTCATCGGTATCAAAACTAAATACTTTAATTACAATGTAAGTAAATGTATTTACTCAAATGCAATTATGAAAAAAATAACTAAAAAAAGTATACGCCTTTCTGACATACTTTATTTGGATTCTTGCTTCACGGATATTCGTCACGGATGCGTAATTGTCATTTCTTAAATGTATTCTCTTCACCTCCTTGGTTTAAGATAGTATATAAACTAACTTTTTGCAGTATACATTAAATTAATCATCATTGAACATTGTCACCACTCTTTTGGAAAATGAAAACGATGACTGAATGCTAACTAATGAAGTTTAGGTATTAGTTGAAAAATTGTTGAAAACCTTTATGTAAAACAAACAGATTTTATGATAATTATACTTTTGTTTATTATAAAATTTACAATCAATATTCAATGAAAAATAAAATTGTACTACATCAACAAAAGCAACGTTGCGAATTGGATTTGCTAGGCATGCAATTCTGAAATTAATTCAACTCCGTGCTTCCGCAGCCATCAGTTGGCAGAAAACTGGCGCACTGGACCACAAGCACTGATTAACGAGTAATAAGCGAGTTAGTTCGGTCCAGGGACCGAATCACAATCGCACTGATATGCGAAGTGACTAACCCACAATAGTGACCTTAACATAGGCCAGGCTTTTACCCATACATCCTCTGCCAGGAACAAGTTCAAAGTCGCTCGAGGGTCTGGGCTCTACGAAGTAAGTTAGGTTGCACTTGGTAGTCGAGAGCTTACAGCACATTAACCTTACTCCAGCAGAAAAGTCCTGCATTTCTCTTGGTTAATAACATCGTAGGATAACGTCTGGGAAATATCCGTATTTAATTTCCCTGTCTATTATTTACCTTATTTATGGTAGAGAGTACATAAATGAACTTGTCACAGAATCATTTTTTAATGTAATCCATTGAAAACTCTTCACAATATCCCGATAGCACATTTGAGTTAGGTAGTGTAATAACCAAAAAAATAAGATATGTTTTGTGAGAATTATGAACTAACTTAATCAATAATATATCAAAAAATGCTTAAAAAGCTATTTTTCCAAAACATCGAATATAAAAGCAAAACGAGAATATTTTATTTAATTGTAAAAATGATTAGTTGATTGAATTTATAATAAGTAGGTACCATGGCCAAAGAGAAATAAAATCAAAGCCTGGATAATAATTCATAATTTAGTTACCAAATACCAACAGTGTCATTTCCCGTTCACTCGCACTCTGTGATTCAACCCGAATGTTGGTTTGGATAGTTGAGGGTAGTGCTCACCCCAGACTATGCCACAGGCGAGTAAATTTCACACATTCAGGGTAGGGGGGCACCTCACACTTTTCCCTGAGCCACCTCGTACTCCGAGGATTTTTTTTGTTCAGGAGCGTCCAAAGGCTTCACCTGGATTTGAACCCGGAACCCTTCGATCAGTAGCCAAATACCGTAATTTCCTCATTTCCCTTTATAATTATCATATTTAAAGATTTAGTGTATAAATCACAAGCCTCCGTGCATAAAATATTAATAGGTAGTTAACCAGATATGTGTTATGTAAAAAATACGCATTTTACTAATTATTTATTCTTTAAAAAATTAAAATGGAAAACCAAAACTCCTGCGTAGACCATGTCCGCTGGGTATTTTACAAGAATAGACTCATGCATCGCTCTGAAAGATTTAACAGCTGTGATCCATTAACTGGTTTCATTACATTTTCCCAATCGTGGAAAGCTTAATCTGGGAATGTGTGAAGCATGAAATCATGCATGATACAATTTTTACCCGTACCCACAGTACAGCGGTTTATGAATGAATTCCACTGCTGGTTCAACCGAGAGAACAGAGTAACGCACAGTGCAAAATAATATTCAAAAGCTCCATTTGTTGATTTTTGCAAGATAGCACTCAAATATTAATAAACGCCTAGTTCCAGTATACATATCTATGAATAATTAATAACTCAATAACACTCGAATGTGTTTGTTTTGACTGCCAGCTTTCGCAAACACTGAAAAATTGTTTAAATGACGGAAAATTCCGCGACAGTGTTTATTATAATTTTGGCAATTTCAGCGCAAAAATAAGCTTGGATTTTAAATTGCTGACAGGCAGCACCTCAAAGCAAATTAACTCAAAATAAAACCTTTTAATATTATCAGATAGAATAACTCTAACATTATTATCGTCATATTATGATGAAACATATACCTATACCCTCTCATCCCAAGTAGCTAAATGCACTGTTCAGAGTGGGAAAGAGGTACAAACGTTGCAATTAAGTGTAATTTGGTTCTTTGATATATTTGACGTGCAATCTGTCCCAACAATTACACATTCCTGATACTTAGGAGTGAGTTTAAAGTAATGGGAATAAATTTAGTGTCTTTTATTGATACTATCTCAGCAAAAGAATTTTCCTACAACTGAGCGAGAACACTACTAAAGAATAGATATCTTATTATCTGGCATTTAATTTTACCAATGTTATCACACCTGCCGTATGACTACTAAGATATTTTAATCTGCGGACTCATGCAAAGGTTATTTTTTTATTTTATCTTGACCGACTCGTAGCGCTATCAATGCGGTATTATTACAGAGCTAATTTGTCACTTTCGTAACCACAAACATTTTCTAAAAGATTTAACACTAGAAGGACCGGGGTTGTATGGCTACCTAGAAGGACCATTACTACCCGTCAAAATGACGGGTAGTAATTATTTTAAATATTTCTTCGTTTATGTTAAAATTAATTGATAACTTCATTGAATATAACCTTTTTCTTTATTTATCAATACAAATGAGTAATTTTTTACAAATAATTTCGAGGAAGAAGCACTACTCCCGTAAGCCTTGCGAAAGCTACTGAAGCCACACTCATATATGCGCTGTAAGGCCACCCACGCACGATACAACCCTTCTCTGCCTTTTATTTCCCTAACTAAAACATCAAAAACTAAACTAAATTTCTTTATCTAAAACATCAAAAAGGCCAGACTTAATATAGTGTAGTGATATCCTGGACAAAACACGCGTTACCGTTACAAATAAAATAGAAACGCCTAACTCGTCAATTTGACGGGTGTTGGTCCTTTAAGGTAGACAGGTAGTATAACTCCATTTCTATGTGAAAAAATTAAATTATATTTTAACAAGATACGTATCATACAAAATAAATAAAAGTCAGAAAAAATTAAGACGACAGAAAAAAAATTATAGGCAATATGATTAAGTAATTAGAGGTTACCCGTCAAAATGACGGGTCTGGTCCTTCTAGTGTTAAAACGAGTGGTCCTCAAATAAATACTATGTGTGAAAATGAATGTTTTGGGCTTTTTTTTTAAAGAAATTTCATTCAGGACCAATCTTTGAGAATTTATGTTTAAAAAGGTTTACGTTTATCGTTTAAGTGGTCTCGTTTTATTCACTAAATTAACAAATCGGTTACCTCCGTTGGAGAAAGAAATTGATGGCTGTTAGAGATAGCTCCACATGTATCAACTAAGGGAATGTTTGGCCGCTTTTTTCGCGTCGTTATTTGGCAATTTGACGTTGTGATAATAATACCCCCAAGTGATATTTCTGACAAGCATAGTTGGGATTAACGGTTTAAAAAATAAACAATTAAAATAAATCTTTAAAAATGTAGTTAACTATCAAACTTTACCGTTACTTTCTAGAAGAGTTTACTTTTAATCGCTGAAATTTTGCATTAATTGATACAAAAACTTCAGTTAATTTTTTTCGTTAATTTTTGACGAATGTCGACCTGTTCGAACTTGGGTACTAAGGTTGCCCAACAGACAAAGGGGAAAATAAAAAATAATGTTAGTACCATGAGTGAGTTAAAGGCCCTGGCGTAACTCGCGTAAACAGAGGACAGGGAATTTTATTTTTGCCGATTGGGCGTTTTTTCTCGCAGAGTCACCCCACATATAACAAGGATATGGTTATGTAACGTAATATGTGCTTTGGGTGCAGTCAATGTACAGAAAAAAAATTTTTAATTTGAAAAATGGACGTTTATAAGAGTTTAACGTATTTTATTACATTTGTTGATTGTATTTGTTGTTGTACTTTTTTTGTATTTTTGTTGTTGTATTTTGGCTCTCCTAGCAACTTTTTGGGTAATTTATCTCGACAATAATAGACTTTTTTACTCAAGCTCTCGTGGGTCATTCTTAAAGCAAATACTGCTTAAAGAAAAAGTGTTTATAAAAATATTTGATCAGAGCCCGTCATACCAATTTAAATATATCAGTTACCTGCATTTGGAATTCCTACTACTTATTATAGATTCAACATTATAAATTTTCAAAAATTGGTCATATATCCACTTAGAAGGATCTTTAAACCATTCAACTATAATATACCAGTGGAGTAATTCATATTTCATGTTCGTTTAGGAAGGCCACAAAGCCGATCGCCTTGGACATTTAACATCCGCTCTAATGAGCTAATCATATTATTAACTAATTTCATGTGATGATCCCAAGTTCTATACATTTTAGAGTTCTCTATAAGTTCAATACATTTTAGAGATAATTTGATCAATAACATTTATAGTGATACTCCATAGAGTAATCACATTGATAACTAAGAATAACATATGAATAAATGATCTATAATAGGGGCTGCCAAATTCACCCCAAGAGATTATTAACATAACATGATGATTTACGAATTTTATTACTAGTTTTAATTTATTCCAATTCAGAAGGAAATTACAAACGGAATATCTAATATTTATTTTTTAACCACGAACTCTTCCAAAGATGGTCACACACTGAGGCTTAACCCGAAGTCAAATGAAAGTCTAAATAAATTATATGGCTACATTATCATCAACTTAAAAGAGAAATATAGATATGATTTCACACTAATATTTTGATTTTGGAGTGCTTTTCAGAAAAATACTCTTCTTAATGTAAAATAAAATTACGTATTCGCACGCAGTCAGGACATTGTCACGTTCAACGGTAGGGCCTTCAATGCGCCGCTCCCTCCAAGAATTCCTGCAAACGCGTACAGGTGACGTAATCATAACGCGAAATGGCAAAGACAGTTGGTTGAAAAGAATATCTGTCCAGATTTAACGGCAAATGCGCAAATTCATACATTTACTATGGCTACGCGGAAGCTGCACGGCACATATTGCATGCGGAGGTGATTTTGAGGGTGTGGAGGTCCTCTATAGATTTGGCGGAAAATGGGAGTGAAAACGAGCTGTTCAACCGTGGTACCTGGTAGAGAAGTGCACAACTGACATCCGCAGACTGCGAGAGAAGAATTTAATACGGGAACAATCACTGCGGAGAGAAAGGTTGGCTTTAATTTGGTTGTCATTCTCTTTCTCTTACTCCCAGTCGGTCCCTTTCAAGGTCCGTGACGGACGGCTTGTGAAGTACAATCCTCAAAATCGAGCTAGATACGTCTCAGCCAAGTGATTATAACTCGCATTAAACCAACGGAGAATACTTGATTACCGGCGGAATTAAGTGAAAAGACAAGTGGATTTTCGGCCCGATGCGTCAAATTTCGCCACAGGCGTCCAGTGACGAAACATAGGTTTTCATACATCTCTCTCCAGATAACTCCAGTATGTTTTCTCGGGAGTTCATAGAAGGTGTAGATTGTGGTATGAAATGTATAAAGTGCCAACCAGTCAGGGATTATCCGTCTCTAGGTGTCCTAGTCCAGTCTAATCAGTCTTTGTTACACGTACTCACGTTTGACAAGGAAACACAATTTTTTAAACATTCATGCTGCAATTTTAGTTTTCGCCACCGATTATCGTCATGAGTACGACGGTATTCCAGCATTTGTGCATGAATAAACGTATAATCTAAAAATATACATTGAATAGTTTCTATTAAACAATGAAATGCGAACATAAGGTATCAATGTAGCCACCTATTTCAGAAAAGGCTTCAGGTAAAAATAATTTTCACAAAATAATTTCATTAGCTTACAATAACGGAATGCCTATCAGAATAACTGTTTATTAGTTAGCATCAAAAATCCAATTAAACGTGTCATTTCCAGTTCACTAAACAGTAAAAAAATGAAGAGGCTAATATGAATTGTCTAACAACTCTATTTCTGATTACTTAATTAACCATAATAGGAACTAATAAATGAGATGCAGACAAGGATATGAATATTTGATAAGTATTTTGGTGGGAGTAATTGGTAGGATGTAAAAATTGTTTCTTAAAATAGGATAATATACGAAAAAGAAAATTCCCAAATGATTCTTCAAAGAATTGAATTTACAGAATTAAATATACAGAAATATTGAGATAAAATTAAAAGGAAAGGCAGACACGAAAAAAAGCGTGTAGCGCTGCTTTGCCCTAAAGTGTATGCAACTTATTCTCCTCCAAAATTCCTACCACACAATTTCTATACCCCCGGTGTAAAAAAAACTCACCCCAATCATTATTGACGCGAATTTAAGTCTGTAAAATATCATAGAACTTGTGTTTTTCAACGGAAGAAAATGGAATTCTACATATACCTGTAGGGCACATATACCTGTACCTCAAGAGTGTAAAATATGCACTGAAGGTATATCTTCATATGTGATAGCAACTTCGTAGGATTCTGGTTCATGGGTTGTTAAGTACGAATGTATTTTTAGATGGATTTATTTCGTGAAATATATATATTTAAAGAGGTAAGTATTTGGCATTCACAACGAGAATGCATTTGTTGCGTGGGTATTCACTCCCTCGAGATCATTTACAGCTGGCTATTCCTCGAGATTATCGAACCCCACATAGCGGGAATCCCACTCCCCTTAGGCTACGCGCTCTCTCTGATTGGATCTCCACTGTTAAGATTTACAAATATAATCGCAAATAGATGAATTAAGATGATAAGCATTACCATATAACTTATACGGCTGATTGCTTTGACATTCACCATTTTCCGGATTTGACCCTTCTTTCGTTTTATTAGGATGTTGTTACCAACAATTTCTAGCTATTGGCAAAACGACTGTCAAGGTAAGGCAGTTTAAATTTCCATCCAAGGAAAACGAAACTCTCAATAATTTAGTACCTGTTTTGCGGCTCGGGACGGGACTGGGGGATAGGGGATAACTTTAACGGATAAAATTATCACTTGGGGAATGAAGAAAAGTTGGAGAGAGACCATTAGTGAGCATTAGCATACTCTTAAAATTCTGCTCCAACGGATTCACAGTGTTACGCTCCATTCTAGGGACGGAAAGCAGCACTTGAAGTACTCTCCGAATAAATTGCCAAAATAGTACCCAAACTCCAGTGAAGGAACTTCTATATTCCTTGGATTCGTAAATGGGACTTTAGGTTGGAAATTAAGTACTCTAGTAACTATACCTACCTGATCACATTACTTTCCGAATTTATTCTCCTAAATTCTTTTCATTATTCATTTCACCATCGCTGGTGTCCTGATTCTCTCTGTCATACGCCTTTGTAGCGGCTTGCGCGGTAGTACGTAGATATAGATGTAGAACTGCGTTAAAATTACGTGACTTTTTACTACGATATCTTTATTAGGCTAGGCTATCGCTTCTTCCAGGTAATCACCACGGAGCTTGTAGGAGAATAATTTGGGGCTCGTCCCCGTGAAACTGCCCTCAAATCCCTCCTACAAGCCAAATCATTGACTTCTAAACCTAATCTCCTCATCTCTGAAAAAGTAGCATTAATCAACGAGCTGGTAATGCCTCGCCTTTAAGAGCCACGACTCCCGATCTTTAGCGTAAATTCAACTCCTTTCTGTCGTTACGCCATCCGGGAAATACGCTGAGGATGGGAGAGCGTCAACTATCAAAAAACTCTTGTCAGTCGTCAAGAAGTCGTCGATTGATAAGAGACAAGTATCATTTCCAGAGCAGGCACTCCACTTCCACCTCTTCTCCTGGTGGTGAGAAGTAGAAAGATCGGCCAATTAGATCACTCATCCCGAGCGCTCATGAAATTGCATGCATAACGATGGGGAAACGAAAGAATAAATTGCAATATGCGACGGATTTATAATTCATGATTTGCGCAATGGTATTCATGCCATGAAAGAGAGGAAAAATAAGTAACATCAGCTTGTTTAAGTCACTAAAGAAGGATACATAGAATAAGTGTTTTCCGCTGCGAAGAACAAATAGGAAAGTTATAATGGTTAAGATTTAGGGCACGACGGGAAATAGGAGATATACATGCCATCGGCATAAGCGTTCACTGAGCGAAAGGCACCGAAGGATCCGCAATTTCACAACCTGTTCGATCTTCACGAACTCCAAGCAAGATTGGGTAAAAAATTATTCTAGGCTGTTAAACTCCAGCAGACTTCAAAAATAGTTACAAATACGACGTCTCCCTGAACATAGTGCCGTTTTAAAGGTTTTTTGTATTTCTTGTGACCTACTTTAACTATACTAATTTTGATGACTTCAATTCTTAAACCCACTCAATCAACATCAATGGAATAAAAATTCATGGCCCCTTGAATGGATATATATATCGACTGGTAAGAGGACATTACAATCAGCCAGGAAGTAAACAATTTGAGGAGTTACACACGAAAAACTGTCATCAAACTAAAAAGACAAGCAATTAAAAAGATTATAAAGTAAGGATATATAAACGAACGCAGACTAATCAAGAGGTGACCTTAAGAGGTAAGTAGTCGATGAAGGGCATAAAACTCCGAGATTTGCCCGAGTGAGTGGCTCATTGAAACGTCGGTAATGGGAAGCCTCGGGTATAAACCGACCCGTTTTATACCCGAGAAAACTTCCATCTTAATTGCTGATTAATACTCCAGACAAAATATTAGAAATATGTGTCTAGAATGTCATTGAAAACGGGCTCGAGTTTTACCACCATCTTTCTCCCCGAAAACATTTCCGTATCAATCCGATAAAAGATTAAAGGTTTCCACAATGCCTTTTCTCGTGTCTTTGTTCTTCACCTACCTCATAATTCCCTCCCTTTTGCAGTTCCGCAAACTCTCACCATATCTTCTCTTATACCCTCTCTCGAGCACTCAAAACTCTGCCACCTGAAGTTAAAGTGTCTCTTACACCTATACAACCTCAATTGATTCTCTCTCGGATCCGATTAATTGTGGAGATATTGATTTTATTGATACGCTCGCACCAGGAATGCGTTGTTGTCAAATCCGAGGCATTTATATTAAGTGAAGAAATTACGCGGTGTGGCCAAATCAATGCGAATACCCCAGAGTCAAATAGATAAGTTTCTTCAATAAAGTAAATTTAAAACCCGGTGCCGTTTTATTCCCACATCACAATCACACAGTTCCGCTCGCATATCATTTACGGATTGTTGGTCTGGCAGTAAACTGAATGGATGTTTGTTACATAACCTTTTTGAACTTTGTTACCGATAGGAAGCACATTAAACACACTCATTTAAAGGAGAGGACTTCAGAATTAAAATAGGAGAGGCAATTTGTTTCTCTTGAATTGAATATACCAATGGAAATACAATTATGTACGCACTATGATCAACAGTGCGTTAATATGAAACCTTATATTCCTGCATATCACACATTTAGAGTTGAACCTCCCTTTTCGGCATACCTGTTCAAATCTTTCTACCCGCTCTCTAAAGTTTCCGCGAAGGCCTAGCGCCTTTTCTTTCCTTGCCTTCCTCCTGCTCGAAAACCAATCCCCCTTTCAGAAATCTTGCCAATCAGCCACACTCTTAGCGTCTAAACTTTCTTCAACTCTCGCATCGTCCCTTTTTCACTTCCACAACACTTCTTTCTTAAACCCTCAACGGACCCTCTCCCTATGTTCCACTTTCCGTACTCGTCCGCGTTCCTAACATTTCCCCACGGTTTTTTTCTCGGCCTCCTTTTCCTCCATTCCTTAGGAGAGCCCAAAAGTTTCTGAGAGCGCAGTCTCCTCTTCTCTCCAAATATAATCACCCGGATTAAGCCAATTCCATTACGTTACCCCGAGTCCCCCCCCCCTTATATCGAAACTGGCCTCCCAACTACTCTTCCCCCGGTGCCTTAGAAAAACCCAATCCTCTCTTCCACTTAGTCCCAATCAGCTACAAAACCACCCTTCACCGTTTTCCTGGAGACCAAACTAACCCCTTCTGGCCTTCACTATTCCTCAACTGCCTTCTTTCTGCATCACAATGCATCACGGAGACCTTATTACGAGAAGGCCGAAAGAAGAGTTCAATCAGCGTGCAACTCGTCCGTGCTTTCGAATTAGTGATACTGCGTAAGGGTGCAAAAACCAACCGACTCCACTTGGAAGCGCCCTGGGGTACGAGACCAACCGCGCACGGGGTCCAACTACGGTTTTTATGTAAATGCAAAGTCTCTGCAGGATCATTTGCAGTAAAATTTCCGTTGCAACGCATTTTTTAAGTGAGATATCGTGAACCTGCGGCAGATTTAACCTACCTGAATAGCCTTTGGGCAACAGAGGTAATTCTTGAAAAAAGTGAAATTTTGGGAGGCACTCAATGATTTTTCAAATTTAATTAAATTATTATCCGCCTTGAATATACCGTTTCAATTTGTACCAATTACCGTTTGTACTCAATTTCATTCTACTCCGAGATAAGCGTCTAATAAAAAAATTGAATTAGTGATGTATTTTGTTGAATTTTAATCGAAAAGGATAGAATGAAAAATTGTGTATATATTTACTAAACATTAACACTAGAAGCTCAGGGGCTATCATTTTGACCGTTTCGGAAATTTTACCGTCACCTCCTCCATAATACTTAGCGAAATATTTTGTTATTTTGTGTTTTTTTTTATGATTTTTAGTTGCACGTATTCGTGTCATTTATTTTGGCAATAGGTGTAATTGTTTGCGAAATAGTTAAATGCATATCTATTAGCGCCGCAGCCGTCTCCTCACCCCTCTCCCTTTTTTTCACTCTCATAAATGTTCATCAAAAATTCATAGACACACGCATCATTTAATATTATCTGCAATTGAGCGTGCCACTAATGCACGATAGGCACTGAACGGACTCATTTGAAAAATAATCTTCAATTTTTTTATAATAACTTCTCAACTGCTTGAAATAAGAAAATATGACCCTTTACGACTGACACTTAAGTTTACTACAACTAATAATTCCAATTAATATGCATTCGGGCTTTTATCGTTATTTGAACACTAAATACTAATTCTTTTTCCATTCCAACGAGGAGAGATATGGTGTTTACCCAACCGCAAGCGAGTAAATACTTTCCTTTAACCAACAAACATTTCACGAGCGTGAAACATTTTGCAAAAATATTATGACTTCCGACTAAAGAGGCCGGATTAGACGAATCATACCATAGAGTAAGTCTACTTAATTATATACTTACTCTATGATCATACCCATTTTAGAAGTTTGCGTCTCACAATAAGTGAATCAGACTTCAATCTGCGGCCCAGGCAACGCTCTAGCTAACCCTAGTCATTCATCCCACCCACTCCCACCGGCATAGAACCGTACATTTGCCACCCTCGTGCAGCTTCGTCGCAAACGTGGGGACACAAAAACAAACGAGGTTGCAGCCGAACGAGATACCTTCCATGTACCTCCAGCACACCTACAACCCTCCCCCGGATACCCAAGTCTCTGAACCAAATAGCTCGAGACAGGAAGATCGGAGGAGAAATTCAGGGGGTACTCCCCTTATTTGTGTTCCCATAATCTCCCGGTTCTCAATACTCACTTTTCTGGTCGTATATCTGCCTACCTTCCCTTATCCACCGCCTAGGTGAGGACGGCTGGTGAAATGACGGACCTCCGAGAGTAGGTACGCTCCTTTCACGCTAGGGTTTGGATTAACAGTGTACTCTCCTTTCATCGCAAGGCATGGGATTTTAAATCCATTTCAATTAATTTTTTTTTTCTACACTTTTTATTGAAATGGATATTTTATACGCTTTATTTAAATGGATATAAAAAGATTGCAGCATTTCCAAGCAGGCACTAAATGAATAATATTTAATATTTACTATATTTAATATAATTACAAAACGTTACAAGTAGGCATTCGCCTGGTAACATTAACCTAAGCATAAGAAAATACACATGAAATTTTCAAAACACTTCCAAATAAACCATTACAGAATCGAGGAACACTTATTTATAAAAAAATTTTACGTTAGCAGGAAATATCTCAAAAATTACTTCAGGTAACTCATTGCACTCCTTTATACCTCTATTTAAGAAGGATTGCTTCAAGGTATCAGTTTTCAGCTTTCTACATTTAATTTTGTACCTGTGGTCATTTCTTCCTATGTAGCAGGGTGAGTCTAGCCTTTGATTTATTTCCTCCCAAGTCCGTTCCTTTGGTAACGTAACGTAATAAAAGGTAACGTAAGTGACCATAGAATTGTCAATGAGTAAGTGAAAGCTTCAATTTTCGCATATTCATATTCACGGCTCAATGAATCAGGGGCATGCACTTCATTTTGACCGCTTCACTCCGTGCACTTTGATCCTCTACCTAGATAAGGAGCGATTGACCGGTGACCTGTCGACGCGGAAACACACTCGAGTTGGCAAGCTACTCCAGGAAAACAGTGACGATGACGACATATGGGGAGGGGGAGAATAGGGTTACTCTTGCATGCACACATATTATACGAGCGCGCACGAGGGGTCGGGTCAATAAACAATATTCCCACTCGCCAAAAAATGGTGCACAGAGTAATTGCTTATATGGCCGCGCGTGAAACACTAAATTACACCAAATGGTTCAGCCTGAAGCAATCTTTGGAGAAAGGGAACGAACAGTTTCCCCAGTAGTGACGAGTTAAGAGTGGTGCGAATTGAATAATAATATGAAGTAGGTAATATTGGGGCGAGATTGAGACTATTAAGTCACCTCGGCCATCTAGCCCTTCATTAATGTATACTTGGAATTATAAAAAATAATACGTTTTTTAGCCTGAAAAACATGTAAAACAGGAAAATTATCATGCATATAAAGTGCAACAAAACATTTAAATTGTGACGCAAAATCACCAGAAAGGTAAAAACAGTTATATACATGAGTAGGACAATTCTTAAGGGTTATTAGGCTATTGTCGAAATACTCCGCGATACTAATCCCGTGTCTACTCCCGTCGTTTATACTTCCATAGTTTTCTCTTGTTTTTGCTCTTCCTTCAGTTCCCATGAATGCTAATTATTTCCTACACACAACAGAAATATGTTTATATTTTGACCACGATTACACACTCCATCCCATGGAAGGAGTACTGCCCTTTGAATGACTTACCACATAGCAACCAAGAGGGAAAAGGGAATCCACTGAAGGATCTTTCTCACATCAAACTCGAGGTCTCGGCAAGATAATCCCAGGGTTTTATCAAACACACAAAATTCACCAAAAGAAATATTCATGCAAATGGTATAAACTATTCAATATGAATGAAAACAAGTTCATACACAACAGATATATTGAATACTTAAGGGACCAAAAAACTTTTCCAGGTTTCAAAAACGTAAGCCTAGAAACGTCATTCTACAATTTGGGATGGAAGACCCCTTCGCCTTCCTATCCACCCGTGTTCCTCCATCCAATGAGTGAATCATCCGCATGACAAAACTGTCAGTGAAATTCGTGAAATCAATTGAATTTATGCGCAATGAAATTAATATACATGACATCATCAACTTGGGAATATATCGGACAAATTGATATTCCCAATGTAATAGGACCGTCGAGACTGCCACTAAAGAAACTTTTCATTCCCGGTCCAAATTTTGGATTATGTCATTCTAACACTCAGGAGGCTCACGACTGTGAGTGATGCTAATGAAAGTGGATTTAATTGGATGGGCTCGTAAAAAATTATGCTCCAACAAAGATGAAAGCAGCTGTTATTGCACCGGGGAACAATTATAACGACAACGTGTATACGCCGCACTTAAGCAACCCCTTACGTAGCGCACGATTCAACACTAGGCTACATTAGTTGAAAACTTGAAGTATATGAAGCAAAAGAATATGAAATTTATATTTCAGCTAAGCATTTGCCCTGTTACACCCATTGACACAGGAAATTAAGTTGTTGTTCTGATTTTCAAGGATCATCACAAACGCACTAGTTTCTAAAATTTTCAATTATTTTTAGGAAGTAAATAATTGATTGGTTGACCAATCAGCATAGCATGTTTCGTAATTCAAAGGTGTATATTAAACTCCGGAATATCTATAAATTATTGAAATATAATTGCAATTTCCTATATTTTCAATATTTAGTTTCCGTAAAACGAATTGATAATTCTTCATTATTGTAATTATTCCTCCAGAGGCGGGGGTTGGCAAAAATGACTCAACAAAACTATCAAATCTGGGTAATTATGATCACGGCAAACACGCAGGAGTATGGAGGTCGTAAAAAAACCAATGAATCTGAAACTCAAAAAACATTCAAAGAGAAATTCACAATAATGGCTTAATACGTACGAAGTATATCTTAGGCGCTCGTAAACTGATAAATGCAGTAAGTACACGAGATGATTTATCAGAACCCTTTCTCTGGTGCACCCAATCAAGATGACGAAATCGACGTACATGGCAATAATTGCATATACATTCTCAGCGTTAAGAGGAATTTATTAAGATAAAACTTACGGGATATTTTTTAGGGTTATTTTCGCGATATTTCGGGATATAGGTGGACGCTTCTTCAAAGCTGTGATCATTTTTTTCCAGTGGGATTTATTTATACTTTTATGGTGGTATGGTAGGAAAAAGGGGGATGGTGGTAAGTTTCTTCTACAAATTTCTGTATTCCATGATTTTCCTGAAGGAAATTTCCAATTCTCTGGAACCGGTTTTTTTTTTAATTCGGAAAGACTTGAGTAGAAATTATCTGTATTCAAGTATGCAAAGTATTTTAGTGTCAATCCAGTCACTCTTGCATGCTTGAGACCTCAAAATAATTACGTGAAAAATACGAAAGCCTGATATTCGGTTCACATTGCGATGCACTGGGAAAGGGAGACGAAGACACAAATGATTCTCACCCGTCGCAGCTGCTGCAGCTGTTTCGCAGAGAGAAGAATGCCGTCCATAGTTCTGATCCCCCTTCTTAAGTGCATAATTAAATCACAATTCACCGCGTTAGCGGCTCAAGTCTATTTTATATTCTTCTTCGGATTTCGGCTTGAGAAGTTGCTTGAGTAATGACGGTTGATGCTGCGGTGAGAAGGGGGAGGGAGTCTGAGAAGGGTAGGGAGGAACTTCCTTGCGCTGCAGGAGAGGAAATGGGAATTTGCCATCATATATATAGGTGACGATAGAGAACAAATGACGGAACGAAATAAAGGGATAAGGTTAAAGCATAAGACAAGTGGAAGCTGGCAAGAGAGTAGGGTATTGTGGCTAATAAGTGGATTATGACTTAGTGGGTAAATTATTTCCATGAGGATGAAACTATGACTGTTACGAACTCCATTCTCAACTGCCGCCTTTCCAATCGATGCTTTGATGAGAATAATCACCTGATCCAATCGATTTTAACAGCTCCGCATTCCCTCACCACTCGTAATGGGAAATATTTATAGAGATAATCACAGAAAACATATTATTCATAATTATAGCACAATGGCACACATCACAATAGCACATATATACACATGTAGCACACATACATATATAGCACATACAGCACATAGCACAATCTTAATTATACCACTCTTAGCAAATGTTTTCCCAGAATATAATTTGATAATAAAGAATCGAATATTGCCAGAATTATGCTCTGAATTGGGCTAAGCACATTAAACGCTATGGATATACGAATATCCGGCATGGGACCATTTTTTTAGACAATACTATTATGGCTGAACGTTTGCTATGTCCAACGGTAGGATTTAAAAATAAAGAGAAATAAATATGTAAAAGTTTTATATCTAGGGATATTTTTAAAAAAAATATTAGGAGCATTAACGTGTAAGCTACGGTTTTTCAGCTTTTCCCTATCCATGCATACGATTACATGTTAAGGGGTTGTTTCAATATGTGCCAAAAACGTTTTTTAGTGAACCAATGAATTATGATGTCTAAAAATGTAATGATGTAATACAAGCATTTCAATTTGTATTGTACAGGTGAATATAAAACACATTGCAGCAAGCATTAATCCTGCAAAAAAAGATTATTGAACATACATAATACGTTAAAAAACTGTTTTATACGTGCGTGGCATTTTATATGCATACATTTATATTGCTATCATTACAATAAACCAATTCCGTAGGTGTTTTAGTTATTTTATATCATGGATGGTAATATGTTGACTCTTTCCAATTCTGAAATTCAGTAAAATTCGTAAAGAGTAAATAAACAAATAGTTAACCCAAATTCAAACATTTTAAGCGATCGCTTATTCACAAGGGTCAACGACGACGACGGGGAAAAATAAATTGTGATACATTAAATATTCTAGCTGTGGGCGAAGTTGTGGACATTGGCTATTTAACAGATAAACAAATGGTTTTCCAACCTCAAATTAAATTTAAATTGACAGTTAGAATTATATGAATATAATTTCTTTTCCTTAAATTCATCCCCGTTTTATCATATTTTGCATCACAAACCGTTTAATTACTTAGCATTATATTATTGATGACGGTTTCCTATTTACATATTTTCTTTGAAGGAAACTTTGAAGGTTTCTCATTAGGGTAAATAATACACTTGATGATGACAGCTAATACATCTCTTAACTTATTAAAACCGGCATTTACATGAATTTTATCAATTTTCTTTAGTTCTACATTGCCTCAATATACAAATGCACAACGTGCTCTTGTTATACATAACTTTTATCAAAATTTAGAGGCTTGCGGTCTTCAGCCTAGTTTTAGTAGTGACTTCAAACACAAATCAGCGTAATTCCACATTAATACCACTCAGAACTAACTCAAGTAACATTAGAAGCTATACACACGCGTTAGTAACAAAAATCACAATTTTCATGTACTTAAATTGTGGTTGTGATATAGTCTTAGAAAGAGTACCGATAAATTTCTTTTTCAAGTGTAAGTACCATATTTGCAGAAAGGATTAACCAAAGAACAGTCACGACCACGAAACAAATATAAAGGGACGGACAAGACCAAGGCATCGGCACTTTCACCTGAAGACGCCTGCTGTAACGGTTGCGAAACTGTTGTCACTACATCAAAACAACACGGTTCTCACGAAAATTAGGCATTTCGAATATTTCTGTTGCTGGGTTACTGCTGATATTTTGAAGCTTGTCCTTTCCCCGTTGTCATTTTTCGACATCTGCCTAAATGTACAGAGTGAGCTTTCATTGTATTGACATACTTTTTCTTTCGCACTAAAGATTCATTCTCATTTGTCACCGGTATGGTTTCAAACTCAGTTTTAAACGGGCTTCATCGGCAATTTCTCGAATTAGTTCCAACGAAGACGCTGCAGAATGTTCGACCCAAGTAGAAGGATTCTATTATCATATTGAATCATGTAAATTTAATCGACTTATGTTCATTTAAAATATGTTTTACATAGACATAGCTCCATAAACGTAATTATTATTTAACACCTGAACTTGTTTTTTATATGAAATATATATTTATGTGTTATTATTTCAATTATTTTCACTGTAAGCCCTGCAGAATTTTTATTATGATTGGAACATATTTTAGTAATTTGAGAATTTTAAAACGCATGAATCTATATTTTGTATTTTAAATACACTCACGAAAAGCATTTCGTATTTCAAATACTATTTTTTTGTATTTTTCATTTTAAATTCAATATTTAAGAGTATTTTTCCCAGTCCTGATGTGATCAAAGTTCCCCAATTTGGATTTACTTTTTAATACTAAACACAGAGTAAGTGTAATGACTATGATGAATGTCAATTATCCCAGCGGAAATTTGACATTTGAAGTAATGTTTTTGTATTACATAAACGCAATCTCGAATTTATTCCAAACAATACTCCCCAGGTTTTGAGTACATACCTGTTGAATGAGGCCAGCAGCTTAAGAAAGGAATTGGAGTGTGGCAAGTGGTGATGTTTAGAAGAAGTCGACGTCATTCAGAATTTTCATCTTCACCAACAGATCCATGGATCCATTAATCCTTATGAATGATTCACCTAAAAGGAAAAACATGACCCCTGATCATTAACGACTTGCTTATCAGCCAACATACCTTATAAATGGATATTATTTATCACTTGGAAACTTTGAGAATATGTTTCATTTAAATTATACGTGTTACATTAATCAATGAACCAGTTTCTACTTCCTAAAAGTTTGAAGGGTCATTAATTGGAAACACTATGGCAGAAAAGAATTAGAAAATCATGATGGTGTACGCAAGACTTACTTTCACCTCCGGTAAAATTGAAGCAATCTCCATAATCTTATGAAGAGAATGAACATTCATTGTAATGGACTGAAAACAATGTGCTCAAATGGCGCAAATTGAATAACATTGGTTGAACTTTGTGGTTTAGTTGTCAATACATTGATGACTGTATTTTCCTAATAATTATTAGGTTGTGTCACCGTGTGCGTTAAAATATAAATGAGTCATGCAAAATGCCTCAGCCTAAATTATATCGACATGAAGATGTTCGTCTATTCATAACTGCTCAGCCAGATTTGCCCAACCAATTTAACAAAAAAATAATTGAGTAATTGGATGGCAAGGATAGGGAAAAAAGGAAGAGAGGACGTTGAACTGGGACGAAGGAAAGTAGAAACAGCTTAGATAAACTGCAAAAAATGAGGAGAATACTTCCTCTCAAGAGGTTTGTCCCCTTAAAGCGCGTGGGGTAGAATCTTAAGTAGATATGCCTCTTATATCACTGACATGAAAATTAGACGTCTTGCAGTTCCCTCACTCGGGTGCCCTCTGTGGAGGATCCAGGGGTAGAAAAAAGGAACTTTACTACCACTCCATTTGCCCGCAATCCATTTACCCAATTACAGTTTCCACCACGTTCTCATTACGAGCAAGGGCCAAGGAGGCTCGATATCCTTACCTCTCACATCGCATCCTTCGCAGCCTTTGCTCTTCCCATTCCCTTAGCCATCATCACCTCTTAACTACTCTTTTCTCTTGCTCAACTCCTTTACCCTGCATATCCTTATTCCGTTTCCGATCTCCCCATATCACTAATGTCCTCCCTACCTTCCATACACATCCCCTTTGATCTCCCACTCATCCTCTTCTTAAAGGGACCCGTCCGCTTCTCTGAGGCTAAAACGTGAGGTTCGTTCGTTTGATGCGTCGTCTCCAGTCGGCCGGTAAGCCTTTTCTCATTTCATAACTGCTCCACCAGCCACGCAAAAGGGTAACGGTTATTAGTGAAAACAACCCAGGGCATTGACCTCGTTCGCGCATTTGTTCTTCTCGTCTCTTGCCTCTAACCCTCCCTCCAAACTCCCTCTTTCTCTCTCCCTCTCATTGTTCATTTTAAAGTACTTTGAGCGAGATAAAACTTCATAAAGAGTTTGATAAATTTGATATTATCTCTGAAGTTCTCATTTTACAGAAAAAAAACTCATCTTTCCAATGATAGAAAAATTCTAACCCCTAACCGTTCTACTTTACAAGCAATTTACCTTAAAATATTAGTTCTTTTGCATGGGATAGAAAATGACTGTGCGCTCCAGAGGGAGAAAATTGAAAAAATAGGAATTTATTACACCTATATTTCTTCCAAAAACTAACGGTATGTAGTTTTTACGTTTTTCTACTTATAAAATATAATCAATTACTCACCGCAGTAAGTTTTACAGAATTACTAGCAACAATCTGTTGTGAAAGCGTTTGCACCGTACGGTGTGAAAAAAGTGCGCCAAGTTAGGGAATTATGTGGATATATATTTATTGAATTTTATTTGTTTAACATAAATGTTTTTGCACCATATAAGAGTACAATATATACTTGAATAGGTACTTCTTACAAGCGCTTAAATTAAAAAAAAAATAATATTCAAACATGGTCTCCATTACGAACAGGGAAATATCTCGCTCAAACCATAACCGGCAACCATTTCTCTCTCCCACAATTTTCCCCATCAACACCACGCCAACTATACCGTGCTCATCAGTAGCATTACGCTGTTATAATGACTCGATAGCTCACCCTACCTCCCTCTCCTCCTTCATATAATGCCCATCCTCGTATTGACCTCCAGAAAGGTGCATAGAAGATCTTCTATGCACCTTTCCCTCCAGGGATAGCTACCAAGTCTTTGTGACAGAGTATTGCTAGTGAAGATTAGGGCATGATTGTCGGGGTGGTGAAGGGGAGAATGGTGAGAGGGAGAGAAATAGTTGCAGGTTTAGAAAGGTCAATTTTGCTTTTGTTATTGGCGCCCAACTGTATCGATTCCACTGACTGTCGAGGCTGTCAACTATGCATGTCGATTCGACTGTGGAGTCGACTTGTGTTAGAGTTGCTCGGGCGCCAGTCCTCCGCTAACGTAGGTGATGGTTGCTTCACATGGAACTGCAGTTTCGCTCATAAGTTTTGGCTGTAAACGCGGCATCAATGAGAGAATATTTCAACTTTAATTAAGAACTTAGTTTTCATTTATCGTAACCTCCTACATGTTTTCGCTACACAAAAAGAGGGGCCGAAAGAAGGGGAGATTGCAGCGAAGGTTAGCGGCAAGAAATGAGAAGAGCAAAGAAGTGAGGGGAAATGGCAAATGCTAGAACGAAGTCCTTGCTCTAGGTTCTTCTCGCTAATGACCGTGTTACTCTTGTGTGTTGCTGCCGGAGCCGTCACAGAATGAGAAAGGGTTTACCAACAGACAGGGGACGACGCATCAAGGGAAGGAACCTCTTACTCAAGGAGGAGCAGACAGATAGCTTTTCCTCATTTCATTTCCCTCCACTCACTCACCCACTCCACCAATTGAACTTGAAATTACATAGTGATTAATGTGAGAATACGTAAAACATTTGAAAATGTTTTATTATTTTTAATATTAATGGTATTGATCGAAAATTTATTCATTTGCAACAAAATCCGTTAATGAATCGAATGAAAGTAAAATGCAGGTATTGTAACATCTTATATTTTTAGTAGTTTGCAAATTACTAAAATATTTAAAGTCACAATGTGGTAATTAAATAGGCATGTCACCGCAGTTGGGTCTTTTAGCCAGAAAAATATGAATTAAACATTTTTTCCTAATTCATGCCATCAGAATAAGTAGAATTTCGTAAAGAAAGGAAAATAAGATGTTGTATTTTGCATTTATTTTCACAAACTCAGCCGCGGAGTAACCTCCTTAAGGGAGTTATGTACCGAAACGACACATCTTCTTCAATCCTCACCCCTACTTTACACGAATAACTTCATGAGTATATGCTACTCGACCGTATTCCAATATTCCGACATTATTATTAAATAATTTTTAACAGGTGTCCCTAGGCAGACTTTAAATACAGTTGCGGGTGTGTGAAGATTATATGCGCTAGGTGGGAGACAAGGTAATACATTCTCCAGATTATATTGGTAAGCGTCTTGTAGCCCTCGACCGCCCCAGCGAGCTTTTCTTCTCTGAGCAACCAAGAGCTGTTCCTATTCCTCTTCTCATTTGCTCATTACCACCCATCTATATTATTGTTATCCTAGATTTGAAATGGCTGACGATGTATCAGGCGTTAATATATTTTAGTCCTGCTTTCCACCCAAGATGATTCTAATTTTTTACTATCATGTTATAAGAGATGCCTGTTTCCAGAGGCACTACTTAGGTACTACCTGGTAGGCGCCCATTTCTTACTTCAGTGGTCACAAAACTATATTATTTAATAACTCGTTCAACAGGACGATAAAGTCAGTTTTTGAGGTCATCAGCCTCTAATGTGATATGCGTCCTCCCATTTTGGAAGTACAGTGGTACCTCGAGATACGAGTGCCTTAACATACGAGATATTTGAGATACGAGCCGTCGAGCGAGCGAAGTTTTGCTTTGAAATACGAGCAAAATTAGAGATACGAGGAACGGCCGGCTGCTTACGACCTCGAACGACAGTTAACTGCGCCTCGTGCGTCTCGCATTATCCCACGCATCCCCCCAGTTTTTTTTGTTTACCTCGCTATCGAAGCATCTTTGATAAGTTTTTCTAGGGCTTTGTGCTTTTTGTGCATTTACATACTTTATCACATTTCTTTTTATAACCATGGGTCCGAAGAAAGTAAGTGGAAAGGTCAGTGCTCAGAAGAAGATGATGTATATTGAATTAAAGCGTGAAATCATAGAAAAAAATGAGCAAGGTGTGCGAGTAGCTGACTTGGCGAGGCAGTACAGGCGTAGTACCTCAACAATATGTACTGTGCTTAAACAGAAGGAGTCAATCAAGGGTATCACGCCAGCTAAGGGCGTTACAATAATTTCTAAGCTCCGGAACTCTCTCCATGAAAAGATGTAGAAACCTCTGATGGTTTGGGTGACGGAGAAGCAGCTTAAAGGCGATACCATAACACAAGGCATCATATGCGAGAAGGCACGAGCGATTTACGGTGATTTGCTGAATCAGACCCCGCGCACTTCCACGGACGAGGCATCGGAAGACTCGTTTAAAGCCAGTCAAGGCTGCTTTGACAACTTTAGGAAAAGGACCAGCATTCACTCCGTTGTCAGGCATGGTGAGGCAGCAAGTTCGGATGTGAAGGCAGCTGAGGATTATCTCAAAACTTTTTCCGAACTGATAGAAGCCAAAGGATACATCCCCCAGCAAGTCTTCAACTGTGACGAGACAGGGCTTTTCTGGAAGAAGATGCCGAATAGGACTTACATAACGTCAGAAGAGAAGATGATGCCAGGCCACAAACCCATGAAGGATAGACTAACTCTCGCACTGTGCGCCAATGCGAGTGGCGACTGCAAGATCAAGCCTCAGCTCGTATACCATTCGGAAAACCCAAGAGCCTTTAAGTCACATAAGATTTTAAAATAAAAACTGCAATTTATGTGGAGAGCAAACCCGAAGGCATGGGTCACTAGGCAGTTCTTTGTGCAGTGGGTAAACCTGGTTATTGGCCCTTCTGTTAAGAAATATCTACAGTAGTGTTTTCTTTCTTAGATTAAAACACCAACTTCCAATGAGTATACTAATTTATTTCTCCTAGAATACAAGTGGTAGAGCTCCGATGTGCCGTGTTGCGAGCATGTTGACTACTCCCCGCGCCGTGCCGAAGATCGCCCTTTTATATTACTCCCTCGACCTTGGGGAACTCTCTCGAGGGAATCGGGGAATCTTCTCGAACCCTCGACTGGCACATGGTACTGAAACACCGTCAGGTGACCTCGGGAACTTTCTCGAAGCCATCGCCGGCATATGACAATACAACAGAAAACAACCTACGCATGCAAGCCCTCCTCGTCCTCGACAATTCTCCTGCTAACCCACCGAACCTCGAAGATGACATCCTCGAAGAGTTCAAGTTTATTAAGGTTCTCTACCTACCACCCAACACCACTCCTATCCTGCAGCCGTATCTGCTCCGCAAGAAAAGCAATGGAAGTCAATGTATTATGCCCTAGCCTTTTAAAGATTGTTTACCTGTCAAAGCCTTTGTGTCGTGAAGATGTTGATGAAATAGAGTGATCAAAAGATAGAAAGGCAAATAAAATCATGAGATGTACAATGCATCTCTTGCATCACAATCTTCGCGAAAAATAACTCAAATAGGTTCTGAAAAAGAATGTTCAAACAGTTTCAAATCAAATTCCATTCGCAGTTTTATCTATAGGTCTGTGTTATTGAGAAAATACACAAAATATACTAATTTTTACTACAGTATCCTTTCAACTATTATTTCTTTTTACCTGAAACGTCTGCAAAGAATTTTCCAATTATTTGTAGCTAGGCCCTAATTATGAAATTGGATATCTTAGACGAGGCAAATAGATAATGAGATCCCGCATCAAAAAATTCAAACTGAATCCCATTGAGGGACGTAGCTGACCAATAGAAAAGAACTCCAGACGTTCTAATCTACAATAAAGAGACCTATTCATTTATTTCTTCCTCTATCTGCCCCTGCCATCCCACTTCTCTTCCTTTCTCCTCAAAAGCATTTTCTCTGTCTAGCTAATGCTAATGATAATTCGAGAACGAAGCGGCGGAATTCATATCATTTAAATAGAAATAAAAGGACAAAACGGTAAATTATGAAGGCTAAATGGGTAAAAAAAGGGATTATAAGTAGACAAAATCGGTAAAAAAAAGTATGAAATGGTGTAAAAGGTTGTCACAAATGAAAATTTGTAAATATTGAGAAAAAAGTAAGAACAGGGCTAACAAAATGAAACATTTAATCAAAACTTTCTTTTTACTTTCAGGTGCGTCAATGTCTACTCCCAATGGAGGACCAGGGTCCTCAGAGAGTGTCAGTAAGTATAGTAGTAATTGATGTGCAGTAAAGTAGCACAAGGTTTTTCATTAAAACCTTGGGTGAAATGGTACAAGAATTGGGAAAACAGTGATTAAACGTTTAAGGAATTTTTAAGGAGGTAAAACATTAGTTAAAGAAGTTAAGAGGCAGTGAGATTCTATAACGATTTCCTTTGCACTCTTGGTTTTTTAAGGTTAGTGTGTGCATGATCCAATTGTGTTGGCGATACGATATGCGGCCTCCTTTTCCCTCCTAGTTCCCCAAACTTCACGTACGATCTGATGGAGAGGATAATCCTAGCTATTACTTACTCTCTTCACGGGGAGATGACTCACGATAACTGCCGGCCTTCGTTAATTTCCAAGAAATCGTGAATCGATTACGTCTGGAAAAGATTGAATGAAAACATTAACAAGATTTCCTATCCCGGGGAAGAATGCGTTCAGATAGTTATTATAAGTTACATTTTTCAAGTCTTAGCGGGTTAAACTTGATTGCTCGTGCCTTATCGAGAATATCACGCTATTGATGACCATGACTTCTCTCCTCCCGATTAGTTATTAGTATTGAACTTCAATAGAATTGTGCCACACTTCCTTGCTTCCAGTCCTAAGACGCTCATTTAAAATATATTACTAAAATAAGGTTTTACTAAAAATATACTTCACTGATGCAATGTGATGGAAAACTTTAAGGCTCCTTCCATTTAGTATATACGGTCAACAAGTTCATTCTGAAAATGATTTTGATTATCGTTCAAGGAATGATCACTACGGTCAGAGTTAATAGAAAACGATATTCAGAAGAATAATGTTTAATTTTTCTTAAGAACTTCACATTCTTAAACGATATTTTTATCGGTACTTACTTATATGACTTTCACGGTTACATTGCTCAGACCATGTAGTGAAGTTCAATCGAAAATACCTCTATAGTTAGTTACATATTGTAATTATCAATACACATTTGAATCACCAAAAGGCAGGACGAAATAATCCCAATATTTTTATTAGCGAGTTAGCATGCATATAGATATCTTAAATTTTCGTCAAAACATAATACACTTTCCTTAAAAGTCCCATCCATGCATGTACCATGATTTATTATTATAGATTTCATCTATAAATACAGTAACTAAAATCTACTCCCTTCTAAAAGTCCCTTATTGTTCGGGGGAAAAACGAATTCCCATACCTATCCGTTCGGTAAAATATCTCTCTTAATTTATCGTTTCTGTCGGACCTGGAAATATTGTGGGGTTCTAATATGATGTTCTCCGTGTCGCTCTTAAAGATATCCCTTCTCAATTGCTCAAGCAATCTAAGCCTATCGCGCAGCCTCCGAGTCCTTAGCGGCACCGGATCCCATATGCTCGCTGCATATTCAAGGTGTGGCTGGACGAGTGCGAAATAGCACCTCTCTTCTCTTTTACTTTTTCATCCGAAAATCTTCCCACCATACGCTTGGCGAATCCTAGCTTCTTCAGAGCTCTACCACAAATATTTCTTATGCGTGTTCCCCACGATAGGTTCGAAGTTATCGTAACTCTTAGATACTTCACTTCATATGTCGCCTTTATGTTAACACCGTCCACAGCATATACATGGGGGTAGTTGGACGACCTCCGCAAGAAATGTACCGCCGTGCATTTGCTCAGATTATGTTCGAGTCCCCACTCTTGGCTCCACACGTGAACGCTGTTTAAATCTGTTGATAGAATTTCAAAGTCAGAGTGATCACTAATTTCGCGATAGATGACAGCATCGTCAGCAAATAAACGTATTTTACTGCTAATTCGAGAGCATAGATCATTTATGTATATAATGAACAAAAGGGGGCCGATAACGCTTCATTGTGAGACACCTGATATCACTTTAACTATATCAGAGCTAATTCCGACAAGAACTACTTTTGCTTACGATCACTCAGAAAGTCGCGTATCCAGTTTACTACTGTATCGTTTAGCCCGCATGACTGTAATTTGTATAAAAGTTTGTTGTGAGGTACCGTGTGGAAAGTTTTCTTAAAATCTAGAAACAATGCGTCCACTTGTCTTTTCGTTTCACCAGATTTGAGAACGTCATGAAGAAAGAGCGCAAATTTGTGATCTTGCTCTAAACAAGCACGACCAATTATAACTCTTCTTATGGATTGAGTCAGGCTTTGTGTGTTGATGGCTTGAAGAACCACATCAACCAAGGCACATGGAATGATTGATGTTGTTATTGGCATGTAGTTCAAACGTGTTACTTAACGAAACTACCGTCAAAGTAAGAGCTCAAAGTAGTAAAACGCAAATTTTGGCATAATTTTAGAAAATTGATTCAGTACATAACTCATCGGAGACCATAATTTACATCACTGTCGTTAACATGTCTACATCAAGAAAAAAACAAATACGGATCCATTTCTTTAAAAACAAGGAAATGAAAAAAAATTAGGGAAGCATAAAAATACTGATTTGAAAAATGTTTCTCTGGTTCTGGTTGCAGTAATGTTCCGTAAACGATCTCCATCATACTTAGAAGAGTATTAGAGGAGATAACTGCGAATTTACTAGAATAGAGTAGTTCTTTCCAACAGAAAATATAATTGGATGAGCAATGCAAAAGCTATAACAAGATGAAAATAAATAAACTAACAAGATAAAATAACTTAACAAGAAAAAAAATAAATTAACAAGATGAAAATAATTTCAGACCGAAAACTTAAATTATTATGGAGAGTCAAATGTTATTGAGAAATACAAATCATGGCATAATCCTCCAGACGAATGAATAGAGCTCGTGTCAATATATCATATAGCAGATTGTGGACCGCCGCAACGGCGGGTGGCAAGTGGCGTTAGGACACAGGCATGATCTATTGAAAGGACTACAGAGAATTAATTGCACAGAATGTATATATATGGAATGAATAGTAAATGTCGAAAACTTAAATATCTTTAGACAGAGTGCCGCAGTGCCTCATTCAATTTTAGTTCCATAGATTTTTAACCTATCAGTAGGAGTTTTTTTTTAGTTGGAGAACATTTTTTGTCAGTTCTAGGGATGTACCACCAATATTCAAAATCTCCTCTTGGACGTTGGTCGATAATTGATAATATTAACAGGTATTAAGAAGCAGAAAAATCCTAACAAAATGAAAAAACGCTTCATGCCTAGGATGGGAAACTACTAACTAACTCTTTAAAATATAAATCACCCCACTGAGCCATTACCGAATGTAAAATAAGCACAACAAGAAACTTTAATCGAGACTGGGAAGCCATTTCTCCTTCAACCTGAGTTTTTTTACGAGAATACTTCCCTCTCCCCGAATGGCAAACCCCTTGCCATACACAGCAGCGGCTTCTCCGCCGCACACAGGGCACGTCCGCCGCAACACTTCCCGCTTACACGCTCTCCCCAATGAGATTACTCTCTCCCGCGGGCGTAATCTCATCCTGTGGTCTGGGAATTTTGAATGAACTCTTTGAAAGCGACGCCCACATGTGTTCACCGGGTTCACTGATTGTGAGTCTCCACAGTTGGTTGAGAGGTAGCACGCGCGAGCGAGTCCTACGCCAGCTCCCCGAATCCCTCTTTATCACCCTTGTCCACTCATTTCTATACACCCCTTGCGGCACACACTCCAACACGGCACAAAGCTGGTTTGTGGCCAACGCCTACAGTTTCCTTCCCTCTCAGCCGCAAACCCGTTCAGTCGCCCTCGTGTCCGTTCGCATCCTCTCTCGCTTATAGTTGGTCGCCTTTCCATCGAAGCTTCGATAAATATATTTTTACAACCGTGTATGAATTGTGCCTCAAGGTGAAGCGACACTAAACAATACGAATATTATCACGCAAACAAAGCCACCCGAATCCTGCTCGCTGTCTACCTGGATCTTGAGAAGGGTGCAACTTAAAATATAAATTTGAAAGACAAATTAAAACTGAAAATCAAATGAGCATCGGCTCTTTTTAACATACACTTTGTTTAAAGATATGCTTCACGTGGAATAAGATAAACAAATAGTCACATAGCAACATATTTCAGCATTTAAGGTGCCAAATACATTGAGTTTATACGTTTTCTACATTTTACACCTAATCCAGGAAAGAAGGCACTGGCATCGTGGCACTGCCGACAGAAATCGAACACTGAGAATGGATATGACTGGCAGTGGGGAGCACACATTCTCATGCATTTTGAAACCGGGTAATCATGTTGTTTTGAAAAGGTCGGTTTATGGAATCAAGGGAGTCGAGCACGCTTTCCGATTCCGATGAGCATGTGGAGTATGGCCCATGAGTCGGGGGTGGAAGCGAGGTTGCCGGTCAGGTCATTGCTGCCGGTTCGATGCGACCGACGCTATGTAAATTCCCGGGGGCGGGGGTGCCATGATGAAATACTTAGATGATCATGACATAAAAAAAGGGAAGATCAGAAAGAAAGTAATAAGCGTCATCAGGCAGACCAGGAAGATGGGGATAGGCGCCATCATGCGTAGCAGGAAAATAAGTGGAACGATCTAATGACCGCTTTAGGTGAGAAGCTAGATAAACAGGAAAGGAGGGTTGATTATCTATGAACAATCACTTGGGAGACGGTATCCGAATACGAGAATGTGAAAGAGTAAATTAGGACATTGAATGGGGACTTGAATGAAACCATGATTAAATCAGAAAGGAACACCCACGTAAATAAAGGGGACAGATATACGTGGCTCAGCTTGAGGACGAAGTCAAACAAATTGAAAGTGTAGGATTTATTCAAGGTGTACTTTCAATTCAAACGAATTTAATAATTAAGCCTATATTCCGTGGAGACGGCAGGGAAAGTCCTATGAGGTTTGTGAGTGAGGCAGAAGCTTATTTTAACCTATTGTGCATTTCTGAAGTTTATTGCTCTAGAACCTTTACTTATATGCTATATAGTATGGCAAAATTATGGGCTGATATCATGGTACCAATTACCGAAAATTTTGGGAAAATTAAAGGGTAAATTTTATCATTACTTTTGGAATAACGATGTGCGGTGTAACTACCGCATCAATGTGATAACGGGTCATTTTTTCAGACGTGGGAGATGAGAAGATGAAAGAGCGTGCAGCGAGAAAATAGCTGCGATAAGAAAGTTTGCGATCCATCAATAGGAGATGCGGATTTAATTTCTGTATTAACACATCACTTATATCCCCAGGTGCAAAATATCCTCAGAGCTGCCGTACCATTGACGACGGATAAGATGATCGTGTTGTTGGGCTATTATGGCCAACATACTGAGCGTAATGCTCACCAAATCCGACGTCAACCACAAGTCGGATGTGCGAGATTTCATGAAGGAGGAAGGTGTACTGTGGATAGTTGAAAGTGGGCCACCCCGCAGACGTGCGATGGAGAGTCCCACGATCAGATAAGACGACCCGTGAGCACTTCTCATTCCCTCCATTTAATGCTTGAGGAGCGCACTATAGGGAGGCGGACTCCTCGGCTCCGTGGCCCACGGCGAACCAAGTTGACACATGATGGGATGGAGGTCCAAGAGGGGCGAACGGCAGCAGGAATGGATGAGGCACAAGGAAACTAAATTTTTCCGAATTGAACGGTTCCCTCGGTTCGGAAATAAGGCAGGATATGCATGCGCGTATAGATGCGTCATATTACATAGAAAAGAATCTCATAAAAGATTTTTTGTTTGAAAAGGAAGAACTTAAACGGAAACTAAAACAAAAGGGGAAAACTCGTTAATTTAACCTAGGGAACGGCGAGCTCCTAAGGATGCCTCATTTGTCTGAACTTCTTTTCACAATTTTTTTTCATTTATATATGAGACCCTTTGTGATCGATAAATAGCGGGAACCAAATCGATGCCATTTGGAGATATCCATGGGTTGGAATACATAACTTCGCAAACTTTAAGGCTTATATTGCACCCGCAGATTCTGTTTAAATTTCTTTAAGGTCGAAGTTACATTTTTCTGTTTGACTTACGTTTTTGGATTGAGGGGGCAATGTAACGGTCAGGAACCGACACAATATATAAGAATTTAATATTTCCGCAAATATTAATGTAAAAATTGTATTTAAACATGAAGTACACCTAGAATTAAAATATCCACGTGAAATCACTCTCTATACTTCTATTGACAGTATTGTGATCTAAGCGCTTGTAATTACAGGTAGTACAATGTAGGTACGTTACCACGCAACGACTCAGCATTCCGGGAGTCGAATGTCGCGTGACGTTAGGCTTTCGCGAGATTACTCCCACTCGTAAGAAGTGCTCCAGACTGTATTCATCAGCAATCATTGTTCTAATTAAAATGGATGACGTATTCTCAACATCATTTACTCACCTATGAGAATAAATTTCCCGACGCGTGAATCAAACGCGAATCTCTTATTGCACATTAAATTCCACGAGAAAGTGATTGCTGCCGCTATAACTAATAAAATTATACTAACTGGAATTCACGATAAATATTTCATGATATAACATAAAATTCGAAATATTTTTTGAAAGCATGAGAAACATAACCAGTTTCAGAAAATGTCATTCACTCACGTGCCTTTACTTTTCAGGCATTCCAGCATGCTTCTTCGAAGATTGTGGCAACTAATGCCTACCTAATTTTAGCTTATGATAAAGAACAAGCCATACTCGATGGATAAGCTTGATTTTATTTATAGCACATATTATCATGATTGCATGAGGATAACAACTATGCCTCATAAGCTCGTTAGTGGCTCACTGATTTTCTATATCGAAAACTTCGTTCTGACAAAGCTCAAAAATTCTACCAGCGGAAGGCCTCGTTCTGTTTTCCGTTCCATTTTCGTCATAATTAACGGTTTATATCGAAGTTGGGGTAAATGGACCGGTAAAATTTATTTTAAGAGAATTCATTCTCCATTACTTTTCACACCAATTCTCTTCATTTAAAGCATGATTTTCCCTCAAGGAGAAAATATAAACTTCCTTTCCAAAACTCCGCTGCACCGGTAATACTTTGAGGTATTCAAAGTGCTAATGACTTGATTAATTCAGGATTGATGTTCAGTACATTTGAGATTGTACTTCCAAAGCCAATTAAAGAATCGCCAGCTACCGCAAGGTCCGCAAGTTAAAGTCAACCATTGCTATAATACTACAAGCAATATAGCAAATGAATCAATTTTACATTGCGGCTTAAAACAGGTAAATAAATTTTGACGTTTGCCTCTCTCAACTTCTTCCGTAGAAGCCGAATCCTTCATCCAAGATCTAAGAATAGCTTCGCCATCTTATGCTATGATTTATGGCGGACTAGGGTGACGCGAACCTTATATGTGTTCCTCGGCTAGTATCAGATATTTTTTCTCTGACATAGAACCTAACTACTACGTTTAATACTCCTGCATGTTACATAAATAAATTTTTACCGTTACATCTACTTACGCATCAAATAAAGTCGTCGTAAACAGGAACATTCGATGGAAATAAAATCAAAGAACGTAAATTTCATTTCTGAAGTATAAATTAACGAAACATGGTATAGATCAGGGCTGTCCAACTTGTAAGGCCTCAAGGGCCACAAATTAACCTTTAATATGGTTCCGGGCCATATATTAATAAATTATTATATTTCAAAGTAACAAAAAGAAACAACGTAAGGTATAAAAATAAATATCTGAATTTTTGTTTAATAACCTTTCGTGGTCCACAATAAATGGCCGCCAGTTGGACAACCCTGGTATAGATGCTATTGTCATCTCATTTTAAATGTTAAACATATTTACCGCGAGAAAGTGGCATATTTGCTCCTGAATATCACGCAGGATTTCAGCAAGATATGAGAACATCAACTTTTTTATGATTCTCCACCAAAATTAAGAAAAAAAAATTCCTTGAATCAATTCTATCCCTTTAAAATTTCTAACTAGTTTACTGAGCGGAATAAAAACAAAACAGTGGTTGAGGGGAAAAGAAGAAGGGGTTAAAATAATTGAATTCGCAGCAAAAAAAACTTCATTCCTAAGTGACGAAAATGCTAATAGAATTGTCTAGGTATCACAGGGCAATGGCAGCAAGGGAAATAGGCGTATGAATGCTACCAAACCGTCAGCTGTTATCAGCAAAATGCAGCCATTATGACTCCAAAAATGGATAGATAGATAGATAGGTATATATTATAACTAGTTTAGTGAGGGGGATAAAATAAACAGTGGTTGAGGGGAAAAGAAGAAGGGGACACAATAATTGAATTCGCAACAAAATATTTCATTCCTGAGTGACGAAAATGCTTATGAAGATTCTCCAGAAATGGATAGATAGATAGGTAAATATTCATTGCTCATTTTTCCATGAAATGGACGTACCATGACACTGAAAACAGTGGGACGGAACAGAAACACACCTTCCCCTATAGGGCGACGCTGTCATGGGTTCAAAGGAGTTAGCGTATGAATAGAGATGCTTGTTAGCGTGGGTATATGACAGATCAAGTCGCACGAGTGGTTTTCGGAAGCTATTGCGAGCCAATCCAAAAGGACGTCCCTCAGTATCTTCCCAAATGAGCACCACACAAACATACACATACAAGGCGGATGGAGAAAGGGAGGGATGACGGACATCTGGGGAGGCGATTTGGGCGACGCAAGTGGCAAAGATAGGTATTGCAAGACGACGAAAGTGAAGGAATAGTACAGCAAACGTACTTATTTTTAAGCTCTTTATATTTCTGTAGAAGACATTTGTGAAAAACTCCATTAACTTGACGAAACGGGAAATTCCTACCTCCATATCCAAAAACCAGTAGTTACATAACAGCCCAGAACCTTTAGGGAAAGGGATGGGTCGTAGCACATGGGAATTATACGGGATTGAGACAGAGATTGTGGGCTTAGACTATATCGAAATCACGCCACAAACTTAAGTCTCAAAGCTTGAAAACTGTGCAAATCCTATGTGAATGCATAAACGGGAAATGTATGAGGGGCTTTGAAAAGGGGATAGGAAGGGAAAGGAGAGGTGAAGCAGGGGTGAAAAAGATTAAGATATAAGGAACCAGAAGGAAATAAGGAGTTGAAAAACATGGGCTCAAGTGGAGTGAGAAGTCGTGGAGTGGAGAACAATTTGAAAGGAGGAGGAGAAAGAGGATGAGAAAGGAAGTGGAAAAAAGGTTAAGGGTGAATTAAAGGAGGGATGAAAGGTCTGGGGAGTTGGAAAGATGGACTGAGAAGAGGCTGGGATTCAGCAGAGAGGAGAAACGAGAATATTTATGAATAAATCGGGAAAATATGGACACTGGGCTGGAGCGCTAAATGGAGGAGGAGGGGTGTGAGGGGAAAAAGGAGCTTGAGAGGTTCAGTAGAGGATGAAGGACGGGAATAAAGGAGGATGTGAAGCCGTGGGAGGCAAAAGGGGATGAACGAAAGTAGATGATGGGAGACACAAGTAAGGGAGAGAGTGGAGAGAAGGCAATGGACGGAAGGGGAGTGAATAATCACAGGTTAAAGGCACTGAGGTGTATGGGGAAGGGTGAAGGACGGCAGACAGCGAGGACACAGGCAAGGGAGTGAGTGATCTATGTATTGGACGGATTAATTATGCATTGTAACGAGACCCTTAGGTTAAGAATTGTTACCTTTTCATTAAATCGCCCTTCTCTCTCCATAGAACTACCACCCGAAAAACATTCTTTTATGAGTATTCTTCATCCGTGTTCATGTATACGGGTACGCAAGCAAAACATAACAACGGTCAACAACCAAACGGTTGGCTGGATAGGTTGTGGGAGGAGGGTTTTCTCCTCCCAGGATAATACCCCCTTCCGTGCCCAGCGGCACGTGGAAGTGCACAGTGGTGGTCAAAGATGAGAAGACGAGCCTTAGCCCATTCACTTCACCACCCACCAAGTATGGCTATTCAAATAAATCAGAAATCCCGGGTTAGAATGGATACCCGGGCACTCAACGGCGTAACGCCATGGGACCCTTTAATCAAAGGATAGTGGGTAGACACAGCCGCCATAGTACCATGTCTATGAGGAGTCACCCGCACAACTCTTTTTAGATAGATTTTGCAACAACTCATTAGCGAGAGAGTTTGATAGTTAGCCTCTCTTTATCTTTATCCTCAAAGTCTAGTAAAATTGAATTTTCGATGCCACGCACAGATTAACTATCAGTAGGTAACTGAACGGCTAAAAACGGCTTAAAATAATGATAAGCGGAGAAATTATAATAAAAAACGGAGCTCTTTTAATGAACGACAATTCATAATATTTTCATGGAAACTGCAATTCGAAAATTAAACCATCTCATTGCAGTACGGATGGAGCTAGCGGTTTAATCCTCGGTCGGAATTTTGAATCCTTCCTTGATTATACACATTATCATTCTATCAACCAGTTCCAGCTAACTAAATTAATTATGCTATGGGTTTTATGATCATAATACCAAATATTACTAAGCACACAAATAAATTTACAACGGATTTAGGACGGGTTTGCTGAATGCAGATAAGGCAGGTATATTGCTATCATTTGCACTACCTTTCTCATTTTACACCAATGCCATATAAAGCTATATTCATTAAACAGGATATTTATTTGGGAACTTTCATTCAGTGTCAGCCTTTTACCATACAAAGTATTCTGCGGTACCTACGTATCCTTAATTCTTACGTCATATACCGTTTGAAATGCCTATAGCAATGGATCGCTACTGGTATTCCATTATTTATAGAGTCACATCATATTTGTCAAGGATATTAATGGGCACTTTGGTGGATTTAATGTTAGCTACCATGAACGTTTTGAGAAATTATTTACACAACACAATAAAATACGTGTGACTAATACACAATGACTCATACACTACCTCTACACAAAAGTGAACCTCCCTCAAGTGTACATACACAGAAAATGTAGTTTCGACTATATTTTATATTTTTTTGCTTTATGCAGGTGTTTACACATTGACAGAAAAAAGACCATAAATATTAAAATCCGTACCATGCTTTCCTTGAAATTGGTTATTAAATGACCATCGCAAACTATTACAATATTTTATCACGACAAAGAAAGTAAATCCACACATTAAAATAGCGAGTCCATTTACAGTAAATTTGTAAAGGTGCTAGATGTCGAGCATGTAACTGTTACTTGGATAAACTAAAACATATAATTAGGTTCTATGGTGACAGAGTTCAATGACTCAACGAGATTAAAAACTCAAAAATTATATATTGTTAAAATGAAATTAAAGTAGACAAGTTTAAATAAACCATTATGACACTCGTCCCAAATTTTTTTAGGTGGAACGGATTCAGAAAAATCCGCGAAAAGCAAAGCCAGTAACTAATAGAAAACTAAACATAAAATGAGCCTGAAAAATTCTTACGTCGCATACCGTTTTCAATGCCTACAGCAGTGGATCGCTACTGCTTTTCCAGAAATGTTGACAATGTAGCAACTACTGCAGTTGCTAATTCGTCAACATTTCTGGAATATTGGCGAATTTCACTCACTAAAAGGAAGTGAGTTTCAATTTTTCGTCATATTTTGAGTAAGCCGTTAGAGAAATGAATTTCACAGACAGTTTTTTTAAGAATCGAAACTAGCTCGTTCTCACAAATTATGTGCCAAAATGACACCTTTAGACGCCAGGGAAAACTTATTTCTCCATCCCTCTTTTCCAATACACCAGATGGGAGAAGATTCGTCATAATCTCTCGTTGATCGAAAGAGATACTATCCTCCTCCAAATTTGGGTGCACCCTACGTAACAGGCACCCTCTTCCTTCGAAGGAAGGTTGGAGACCCTTACTAAATACGCTGTTTTTCATATTTAATCCGCAACCTTTGGGAAAATTTATTAGTTTGGGCGCGCACACTTCACCTGAAGTGAAGGCAAGGAAGAGATTAGTCGGGAAAAAGAGACAAAGAGGCGGACGAGAGTAAGAAGAAGAGGCGACAGAAAAAAATAGGGGTTCGAGAAGAAGGAGGAATGGAAGAGAGGGCGATGGAAGGATGGAGAGTCAGAGAGGGAGCTGCTTGAACGGTTAAGGGGTTCGTCCCACGACAAGTCACCCATTTTTCGTGAAAGGGTCCGTGAATCAAAAGAGGTATGTGTCCTGGTGCCGATATTAAAGTCGGCGGAGAGTTTGCGCTCGCAAGAGGATGTTCGATACTGAGACGCATCGTCAGCGATATGAGATTTTCACGAGATGGTGCAATACGTCCCCCATCCATTTGGATAAATAATGCGATATTGCGAACTTATGCTCATGATACATTCTTTTCTCAGAAAACTGCTTTGGGCTTTTTATCTATTGCTCTTTGAAATTTAACCATCTGGGACATCCTGTGCTATATTGGAACGTATTTCTTAAGATAATACGATTTTTTCAAACCAATCGCTTTTGGCTTAATCACTCTGTAATTTACCAAACTGCAATATCCTGTTATATTGAATTCCGTGCGATATTATGAGATAAGTAGAAAACGAAGTAATATGAAATATTATACATATTAAATCGTAGGTATTTTTGCATTAGTGATAATTATGTGATGATTTATTTTATTTTTTTTAAAGAAAGATAACCACATACAGCAGGGTGCAATTTTATAGTGGCCAGGTAACAATACATACAATAATATTTTCGCCTTTTCCTACAAGCAGACTAGAAGCACAAGGGAGCATATAATAGGGAAAACTTACCAAGCAAGTACAAGAATGTTTTAAATTCAGAAAAATATGCGTCACCTCAATAAGAGGAATTATGAGGAAATTATAGAAAAAAGGCTCTGACACAATCAACGTTAACGTGTGACGCGAGCCGTTGACGAGAATACGTGATGAGATGGCTGACGGGAAAGTACCGGGAACTGACACAGCCAACGTGTACCGGGAGTACGTGTACGTGAGAGATGGGCAACTTCCATCTCTTCAAGTTTCTTGCACACGGAGAACCAATCAGGACCGCAGAAGTCAGAAGATACAAATTAAGAAAATGGCCGACGTCCAGTTCATATTTAGCTTTTATTTGAAGCTTTCAATATATTTCGCCAGTTTCTCCAGCCATCATCTATGACTAAACGTCAGTGCCACGTTGCTCGGTGTCTATAAATGCGCGAATACAAGATAAACGGCATTTTGGGTCAGGAGAGATTTTTCCACCGAATTATTTAACTTCGTACGAGGACTTCAACACAATTTTATTTTAATTTCACCTGCATCCGTGCTGTATAACCAATTTGGATAGCTGGACGGCAGATAGCTTCACTTTAAAGGTGATGGATCGCTAATTCCATAGCCTGTCAATCCTGTATAAACTCTAATCTAACACGCAACAACTCCAGCTGCTTCTTTTACCTACATTTTCATAATTCTATAGAGGTGAATGCAGCGAACAATTACATTCGGAATTAAAATTGCCAAGGTACGAATAGGAAACTATTCGAAATATTCTTGGAACAAAATCTGCATGAAAAACGAAGTTAAACAATATCATCGACAAAAATGAACATTTACTCATTTATTGCTTGCTCTACAAGGAAGTGGAGTGCAACCTTTGGGTTGATAATCGTAAAAAAATAGTAAGACATGGAATAAAACTAGGGCGTATTCAGGAAATACCTCTGCACATAAACGTAGAAATATCATCTTCCTGCATCACACAGTACGCAGTCTCCCCTTGTGCCTTCAAGGCTGAATATTTCATAGCGAGTTGTCATTTTAGTAGAGAAACGTATGCTTTGCATTTTTATGTCTCAATGTGTAAACTGATGACGTGAAATGATAAGTATATTGTTAAATAGTACCTAATAATACTAGTAAACTCAAGCGAAACTTTCGCATACCCAACCTCCTCAAAATGATTTATTTTTTATAAAAAGAGATCATTCATAAATTGCACGATTAAAAGCAACATACATGTCTCCCGTTGGCAATAACTCTTTCTTTTACGTTGTTTATTCACAAGGTCTCCGTGGGAGAGTTCTTATTTTGCTACGCTTAAGTCTTAAATATTTTTAAAAAACTTAAATTATAAACAAACCATATGTTTTAATGTAAACAGAGAAAATGTTATATCATAAGCCGTGATTAGCAGGATTCCAAAATATAAAACTTTGTCTTCGTCCAATTCACTGAAAGTAGCTGTATTACGTAAACTAATAATCTTAAGTTTTATAATTACAATGCAATCTTCACCTATGTTTACATAGACTCTTGCATGAATTCGCCCTTGCGCTTACGACAATAAATTTTCCCGGGAGGTGACGTCGATTATGTCCGTAGGGTGAAAGTTCCCGTTTCACGTAATCACGCTAACGGTTCCCGTCACACGTTAACGTTGATTGTGTCAGAGTCTTAAGTTGAAAAGAGAATGGAGTGCTGAAGTATATACATGCTTCGGACTTTTTGTATCGAAATTAATGAAAAACCAATTACGGTTTTCATAGTTCATGATTAATCAACCTACGCTTCTACGACATTTATCAAATCTAGATTATTAGTGTTAAGGTCAAACACTAGGTCATTTTCAATAAAAAATGAAAAACACTACAGAATGTTTTATTTACTTGATTATGAATATCTATCGTCACTTTTCACGAATTGAGAGTATTGATTTCATATATTCGAACTTTTGACAACTGTTTATGAAAACAGACATGATTACGAGTCGTTGTATCTTTCGACATGTGACATATCAATGCTAATTTGAAATAAATACATCAACTGAACTTCTTGGAATTCAAAAGAGACAAGTCATACCCTGAAAAGATAGTGGACTTGAGAACTGCAGATAAAGTCTCGTAAATGATGTTGATGATTGCTATTTGCAACATCATACTAAGAACAATATCTTACGGAGTTTACAAATATTTAGCGATATGGCTCAATATTTAGATAAATTGACATCAAGTAATTTATCAAGTCCTTTTCGATATTCTGCTTTTCTAAGTTGACGGGAAAATATTTCGATCACTGTATGATGTGACAGGCTTTTGTTAGGGTTTATTCTAAGGAAGAGTCGATTCCAAATGTCAATTCTCGATTCTACTGATTCTCAGGCTTGGAATCGGTATCAAGAATCGATCGCCTAAAATCGATTCTGATTCCATCGATTCCAGATAGATAAATGCAGTAAAACTTCGATTTATCGCACTTTGATTTTACGTCGTTCTGTTTTTTTACGTAGCGATTTGCAAGTCCGGCTGGGAAACCTTGGGAATATGAATGGTTGAAAATATTTTTACGTAGTGTTTTGGTTTTACGAAGTTTTTCGATTTTACGCGGTATAACTCCAGTCCCTAAGAGCAAAATAATATTGATTTTATGTAGCATTTTCGGCATTTCAACTAAGAATGGTCGGATCGGATTCGTCGGATCCAAAAATCCGCGGATATTGCGTCCAAAAACAATCCAAAAATCCGGATACTGAAATCGGATACTAATTCATTAAAAAAAATGGATCTTGATCAGAAGTATTAAAATTCACACTTTTGTGAATGTGTCCTGAAAAAGGAAGTAACATTAGATTAAAGTTTCGGTTCTCTCTTCGCATGCGCCGATGCACTACGTTGCTAGTTCTATTGACATGACGATGCATTTCAAAACTCTTTCGGGCGCTACGCAACATTATATCAGGTTGTGGAAAAATCACGAGGAAGTTCTAAATTTACCTCACCCCTACCACAAGGGTAAGATTACGATTCAAATCGACCGAATTAAGGGGTCCTCTCGTTTTGTTGGAGTATCAGCCGCATCAACCCAGGGTTGCCTGCAAAGTCACCCTAAAAGGAGGCCCATCCCCTCCCCCCCAAGAGTGGAAGCCACCTGGATCGAAGAGAAAATGGGTGAGGATAGATAAACACTGATAAGGCAAAGGAGAGATCTTCTCGGGTTACTCCATTCTCTTTCTCGCTGATTTAAGTCTAAGCCGTAATACGAGCCGAGAGGGGGGGAAGAAACTGTCAGCCTCTCCTCATCATGGAATAATTTATCACCGTCCTCGCGAAGCGAACCCGAAAAAAGTATCCGGTGTCGGCAGGGGTGGGGGGAGAGAGAGCTACGCGATGAAGACAAATAAGTCGGCTGAATCGGAGATACAGGTTGCCCTAAGCATTGCCATCGCAGCAAAGCTCCAATGAATAAGCGCGTTCACGCTTTACACGATTGCTTCAATTGTATATAAAATAGAAAAATTATTTTTATTGTAATGAGAAAATATTCTTATGAGAAAGGTCAGAATTCAAAGAAAAGGATCATTTCAGGTATTATACTTCTTTGGTTCATACAGTCCATCTCATGGCCAACTCCATGCCAGTCCATCACTGGCAAAAATGGTTGATTTAGGCGTAATACATGCATTCATCTCTTCAATATGGTTAAAATCACGTATTTTTTAAATAACTTCCGATATAGCCCTATCTTTACTATATCGAATTGTGAAAACAGTAGTTTTTATCTGCCAGCAATACATCGTAGCAGTGTAAATGCCGACCGTCTGCAAACACATTTTTAGCGAGGTATCCTGCCCCTGCATGGGTTTTCAGTTCCATTTGTTTACATCATGGCAAAAGTCTCTAAGAAGCTGCTCCTTGGACTCTAGTCCATGCTGTCAGAAACATTGCTCGAGCATGGAACAATGTTTCAGAGTAAATCATAAAAACATTGCTGTAAATCAGCAGGCTATGGCGAGACAGAAGTTTATGTGGCTGAAGAGATCTCATCTAGGCCCTCGAAACTGCAGGATCTGCTTGCTACTGAATTTGGGCATCTCAATCAGGTTTGCCCAATAATGCCAGTTATTTCACCTCTCACTTAAAATCAGATAGATGAAGAGTTGGCAACAAATCAAGAAGAGTGTAACAAGAGTGTAAAGTGCAGAATGTAACAACCTGCCAGCTTCTGATTTATTTGAGGGAGACAGTGACATGATAGATGACAGTGAAGCAGTGCCTGTTCATCCTGCTCATTGTGATATGTGAGAAGATTTCAGAAATTTGTACAATTTTTGCCATGCACAGCCATAATATGTCGCAGAGGGCTACGTTAAAATCTCAATGCTTTAGAGACAGTTGTTCATCATTTTTTTATATTAGGATGCAACAAACTAAAATAAATGACTACTTTCACGCAAATTGAGTGATTTCATAAACATTCAAAAATTCTGTTTAAATATTCTTTATGCATAGCATAAAAAAATATATATATGACAAGGATTATTAAAAATAAAATGTTAAAGACATCCTAAATAACTAGACACTATGCATTGCTGTCACCTCTTCATAAAGTCTTGATTTTACAATGTGCCCTTATTTTGGTCCCACCAACTGCGTAAAATGTAGGTTTTACTGTATTTTAAACATAGAAAAGCTGAGGATATATTTGCTATTTGTCATTAAATACACTCTTCGAGCGACTTAATTGCCTTTGTTATTTAATTCCAGCCAGTACTTGAATTTAAATAATAGTCTTACGCTACTCGTATATTAATATCTCACCTGTTATTAGGAATCGGAATCGATTTGAAAGAAACGGAATCGAAAAAAAGTGGAATCGACTAATTCCTAGTTTATTTTCTCTGCGAGCCATAGATATTATGACTATTAACGTGTTTAATTAAACTAGGTCATAAGTTTAATGCTGAAGAGATGAAAGGGACAAAAAAGACCAGATCCAATACTCCTGATGAGAATGATTTAAAAAATATCAAATTCTGAGTTCACGTGTGCACTGCTTTACGTTGAAATCTAAAATATTTCACGCCAAAAATCTATACTTCATTGCAGCCCTTAAATACGAATATTTCACAGCTCCAGGCCAGCAAGGAGAGTCGACGTGAAGAGACAAGAGAATGAGTGTAAAGGAAGATGAGTTACGAGAAGAGCTGGCTGGCGAAGGAAGAGGGTCCGTTGAGGTAAGATGGTGGCTAGTAGGTGACAAGAGAGATCCGATCATGACGCCGCCGCGCCGCCGGGTGGATGGATAGAAAGTTACTTTTTTCTATCTACTCCCCCCTTGACCAAACGCTCAAAAGACTCTCTCGCCCACTGCTTCTCTGTCTTTCTTTCTACCCGCATATCATCTCATATCTAGTCACCGTGACCCCAACCATTTCCCACTTCGCCCTGTCTACCTTCCGCCTCTACAAGTTGCCTTCAAAGCCCCCTATTGTCTGCTATGTGCGAACTTCAGTCTGAAGTAAAGACCTCTGCCAGTGTCTTTTTCCACACATAGCTGAGAGCCCTGTGCTGCTATGGTAGCGAAAATTATCCCTCTTAGTGTGATGGGTTTATGTATCGACTATCCCCGGACTCCTTCCGAGATCAAGAACCAGCGCCACATTAAGTTAGAAACTGGTGGATGAATACAACTTGTATCAATAGATTCCAACCTTGCGCTTGACACGACGATTTTTGCCGTAAAGCTGGTGGATACTAATTGTATGAGGGACGGTAAGGGAAGGGTAATAAAAAAGAATGCAGGAAGGGAACAGGGTAGCTATGCGTCTGCATTAACGTACTTTGAAATAAAGGTGCCCGAGAGTAACACTTGTTGAATGTGTCCTCAGACGAACGGTAAACTATAAATGAATTGATCTCCAGGTGGCATTAAATTCGAGAAAGAAAAGCGAAAAGTAAAGAGAAACGGGTCAATACATAAAGAGAAGGAAAGATAAGGATATGAGAAAGAATATTCGGAGATCGATCGACTGACATGGAAGAGGAAGAACACACTTTTATTTTTCGTCCGGAGGTGTTCCATGTTTCGGGCTGGCGAGCAACGTTAGTAGTGGACGGGTAGCATGAAAAAGGCAACCTATTCAGCACCTGTCTTCCCAGAGAAAATTGTATTCTGACCTGTTATCTTTGTGGAAGTTCCCCACCCAAATGCCTGAGTCGAAACACATGTAAAATCCTACATTAATATTTAAAAAATCGTTCTTCTATTGGCAATTGAAAACCAAAAATGATTCGAGAACTCTTGACTCGAATCACAGTTCAGGTAAAAAGGTTTTTTTTCTGTGAATTTGGTATACTTAGTAAAAAAATTATGTAATAAAGATGCGAAATGTACGTTATCGAATGATGTAGAATAAAACAGATTCTGGCATCATTTTTTTAATATTGTGACAATTATGTATATGTATCTATTATCAATAATGTGAATTAAACTACAAACACTAATTTTCACAATACATTTGAATGCAAGGTTTCCTATTCTCAGGAATGTTGATAATGCCACCAAGCCGGAGCTGGAGTCGGTTGTATTAAATTTTCATTGAAAAATTAACTAAGTGGTTTTACGAAAGCTTTGGAAGGGGAGCGAACCAAGATACATTCTTATTTACGAAAGCATAGCTTCAGGTGAATGTCATTCGAGTTCAATTGACTCGAGACTTTGGAAGAAAGGGACATAGAATAGGAGGTGTATAAGAGGAGAGAGTGATGAAAAAGAGGGAATTTTTCGTTTTTTTTAAATTTTAAATTCCTTATTTAATCCGTCGTAATTCAAAGGAGTTGGATATCGGATTACCGTGAGCAGATAGGGACATAGAAATGAGAAAATTTGTAGGAAAGAGTCGTCCACGATTAAGTATTGAATTTAGCTCCGGAGAATTTTGTAATCAAAAGGAGACGGCATAGAGTTGATGATCAGGGGGACTGAAAGGAAGCCAAGATTTTATCAGTAACGAGGAGGACATAATGAGAGCTGGGTATTTCAAACAAAGGGTACTTTCTTCCTGTCCAATGGTCCACGTCATATGAAAGGGTGTCGAATTCCATCAACGGGCTAACAACTTGGCAGTCTGTCTCCACTCCACCAATCTCTACTGTGATAATGGATATTATGCTACATATAAAAGTAAAAGTTGAATTATACCAAAAAAACGTAATGAGAATGCAAGAAAATCTTGAAGTCGATCACAAAATAATTATGCATGCATTTCTCAACTCATATTTCATATTTTATCGCTCATATTTCATATTTTTCAAGTCATAATTCATATCAATTTCATATTTAATCAACTTTCTAAATTATCATTGAAAATAGTTTTGCGTCAAACTGCGACCTCGACCGGTGACCTTTCCCTAACCAACTCACATGCTCTCCCACCGATTTCCCACAGCATGTCTCCCGACCGCAAAGAGCGGTCTCCTATAGAGCAAGCCAGGCCGGGATGAACGCTCACGTCATCTTCATGATGCCGTTTGCTTATGTAACAGACGCCACGAATGGCATTGGAAAACACTACATATCCCGGAGCACAAGGGATTAGAAAAGGAGAAAAAGGTGCATTTGTGTGCAGAGTAGAGGAGGAGAAAGGGAGGCGAGTGGGTTGAAGGTGGGGAGGAATATTGGATGTGATAAAAATTTGATGGGATAAAGGGAGAGCTATGGCTGCTTGGAACATGCCGGATAGAGAGAAAGTGGGAAATAGATGGGAAAGGGAAAAAAACAGATGGGCGGTAGGGGGAAAGTTATACCCAAAACGGGATGAAAGGAGGGGCGGATGTTGTGGAAGGCTCCGGCCAGGTATTTAATTGGGGGATTCAATCGAAGCAACCTGGGGTCCTTTCTAATCCAACCGATCGACGTCGTGGCCGTGTAGTTTGTGGAACCAACGGAAATAAATGCGATATGATAATACCCTAGTTTGCGTAAGCATTATTACGAAATCGTAACCAATGAAACCCTAATTGCGATTTCACAAACGAGGGACCAAGAAACGAACACTATAACTATTCGTTTCTTACTAAAATATCATCAACCGTCCTTCAATACTTACCTACGGAAAGTAGGTAATAGATAAGAGCATGAGGATAGATATTATAGAGGATCATAAAAGAAGGATAGGAGAATATTGAAGCGAAGTCAGAGCAGGTTAACGGCAACCTATGAGGATATGAAATGAAACTTAATAAAATAATTTTCTTTGTTCTTTTAAACGTTTCAATAGTTTATGAAACGTACGCCGACCCCCATTATCTTAAGCGGGTTTCATTCGAAACAATCTTTTCTCCATTCTAAGTTGATGAATGGTAGTGAAGGCATTGAAAAAAAATGAAAGAAGCGTCATATGCGAAAGGATATCAATTTACGTCAAGGCATTTGATGAAACCTATTTTCGAGTACACAAATGTCAATGACAGTTATATTACCCAAATTATAACCCAAATGAAGAGAGGGTTTCCTCTATCGTAAGAATCAAATTGTGTCCACAAATCCTGCAAAGCCTTCTTAAATTCAACAATGGATGAATTTTTTATTGCATTCGCAGTCCTTGGAAGAGATTCAACACTCCGAATTGACATGCACTCCACCAAATTACACGCGTTATTATTACAGGGTAGAGAATATTTCTAGTATTATTATTCCAAGTGTGACGACAGCCTGGAACGTTGAAAAGCAATATATTATAAGGTAAGCTAATATTATTTCCGACATATTTAAGCGGCTATAAAAGATTTTTGAAGCACATTAAAATTCCCTTACTTTCGGGTGCTAAGCAGCGGTGTAAAACCAACCTCACACAAACACACGTGATCTGGAAGCGACAAGAAAAACGCAGGAGAAAGATAGCGGTGTTGAAATGAGTAAAACAAAATTACTCAATTTTCAATGACCGCATATAGTATACCAAGCGAAATTCTAAAGATACAACAAAAGCAGAAGTAGTAAGTGGTGTGAGTGCAAATATTTCATGGATGAGTATGTTATGAAAACGGTGGAACCTCTCGGGTACTTGATTTCTCGGGCGTGAGGCACTCAAAAATGCAAAAATGAATGGTAACGAATAGCGTTCCTCAGTTTTTCAAATTTTCATCTCCCTCTGGGGTTGATTACTTCTTTTTTTCAATACCTTTGCATTGCTTTTCAATTGCCTTTTCCCAGCGCGCCACTCTGACCAGTTATAATTTACGATTAACTGTTTGTTTAAGTGGTTATTAATGCTTGCCCCAAACGTCAGGGTGCGAAAGTGTGGAGACGCTCGACGCTTTGCCATATTTACATTCACTCTCTTGGAGAGAAACACAAGTCAGCCAGGAGCAGGCAGGCCAGCCAACGCACGAGAGTAAAAAGGGAGAACCTCATTCATTGCAAAGTGCGGGTGAAATATGCGGCGCCGGGTTCATTCATAAAAATGAATGAAAAAATAGTACGTGTGTTTTGATAATTTTGCGTAAACTTGCATATTATACTGAATTCATCTAGAACTAAGGACTCATATTTAATACTCGTAAAAGACGCAACGCATCGCCAGTGAATGTAGCGGAGCATGATAACGAGCAAGTGCACTAAAGCTATTAAAGTAAGAGTATTTGAATTGTTATAAAAATAAGGCAACTAATTTATAGTAGGTACAATTTTATGAATGATTTTTTATTTATTTTCTTTAGGAATGCTGAAGTGTACCAGATTCCAAAATTTAATTGTCAATGAGTCATAATTAAATAAATTCGAGGAGGAAATGCATTGAAATGCTACAGACTCGCATTTTAGAAATTTGGGCTATGACGCATGTCAGGTTTGCCTTTTGGCCAACCTCTTCAGAAAAAAAATAGAAATATAGTAGTGTAAAACTCACCAAATGCATGGAATTTCATGTGCATACTTTTGAAAATAAAGCTACAATTTATGTCGTTATTTTAGGAGAGGGATTATTCACTCCTTGATTTCTTAAATCGTGGTTCCTATATATTGCCATAATACGCAATGAGTCTCCAACAAGTACTGAAGACAGATAAAAAATAGCATATAAATTAAAAAGTAGGAGTTAATAATTGTTTAAAATCTCCTATAGAAATCTTAGTTTACCTCTAAATTTTACTTAAAGGGCCAAATGTATAAGGTCCATGAATTCCATCATCGATAACTGATTAAAATTTTAAACCGCATTGTATTTTGGTATTCAGGTTTTTGGTTCTGCGATAAAGTTATTTAATATTATGCGACAGTTTCGCCGTGCTATGCTGCCGGCTTCGTCGGGCTTTTAAAAACTACAATGGTCTTGGCGAAACTGTCGCATAATATTAAATAATTTAATCGCAGAACCAAAAACCTGAATACCATAAACATGAGCTGCGAAAATCTACAAAAAAGCGCATTGTATTTTCTTCGAGGGTCAAATTAAAATAAAAAAAGGTATTGAACAAATACAACTTAGTGATCAGGTTACCCACTACGAAGAAAATAGAACCTTATGCCTAACCCAAAACAGCAGATCCCCAGTATCAAGGTGGAGTGGATTTACAAATTCAACTTTACTTGCGGGAAATCCTACCTGGGTCAAACCGGGAGAGCGACCTCATTCAGAGTGAGGAAGCACCAGTAGGGAACCGAAAATTATCAGTTCCGTCTCTCAGCAGTCGCCGATCATGCATGATCTGAGTATTCAAAATGAAAGTCTTGATGATTTTAATAACCCTGATGATATGATAGGTATAAAATACTAGGTAGAGAATCCTTCAATCTCATCGAAGAGTACTTATTGTCTATGGTACTTATTTTTTCTTTTTCTATGCGTCTGTGGTACTATTTATGAAAAAATAGGATTAATAATATAACCTTAAACAAATTAAAATATTCTAAAAATTGTCTAAAACATTACATGAGATCACAAGTTATGTAAAATATTTGTCAATGCGGTAGTAACGATGACAACAATAAGACTGAAATGATTGTACAATCAAAATGAGGTCAACAAAGTTAGAACTTGATAGGGTTAATATGAGGGTTAGTTGGACTGAAGGGTTGAAATAAGTAAATAAAGACGATACTGAGACAGGTGAATTGGAGCCATGTCAGTTGAATGTCAGGTTGAAGCTGTACACTTAAAACGATATTAAGATTGGAAATTTGAAGAAAAATGTTATAATACGCCACTCAATTCGAATAAGCGATATTTATCCGTCTCTACACTAACAATAAGTCTTGGTAGAAACTATGGGAATTAATCCCTAAGTTCCTGAGAATATCATTCATAAGCTAGAGGCCTTGGGTAGTAAATAGCGTCGCGCATTTTAGCGAGTTGAACCTTTGTGTTTTCAAACCCGTACGAGTGGGGGGCTTTGAGTTCACGGGGATCACACAAACGACGCTAACTCCTAACGATCCACATTGTTGATTCAAAAGGCTTCCGCAAAAGGAGCGTCATTCTCTCGCAAACATCTTGAAATGATAAGGCTAATCATAGCACAATTTGCGACACAAATACGGAATGAATAATGGATATGAACTGTGAAAAACACCTTATGGTTCGTAATAAATGTAAAACCTTCAATAAAAATAGCATTTTTTTATTCCCACATAAAAACCGACTTAATAAAATACCATATATCAAAAAGAGAAGCGGTATAGTGACAACGAAAATAACCCACTTATTGCCTTCATGTATGCCTAATAGATAAAACGGTATCAATGACAAATACTAAAAAACCCAATACAAAGTTTATAACGTACCAAAACTAATAAAATGAGACAGCGGATACCACGAAGTCAAAAAGTACGGAAGCATTTCATTATAAAAACTCTTAACGGGTTTCACTAAATTATTTGACGCGGTAACTAATCACAGAACCAAATACTTACCTTTTTTACTAAAATAATAATTCTCAGGCTATTAATCACCGGCATGTAACTAGGCATTCAAAAGAGCTATTTGCCTACTGCTAGTTTGCAAGCCTCAATCCTCACGTTTACGAATCTTATGACGCAGAAATACCTGCAAAGATAACCCACCGTAGCAAAAATATCTCAGATTGTGTGACAGAGCAACTACGAGAAAACTATATCCCTCTCTTTTGATTTTATATATTTATTGCTGTGACATCACGCCTTTTGTTTTTCTTTCACAGGCCTAAGTAATTTCTCTGCTCCTCCAAATTCTCTTCAGAACGACTACGGAAATGTGAAATACTCATGATCATACAATCCTATCTAATGTAGCTTGGCTTATTTTTCTTGTAGCTATATGGAAGTTGAATGGAACCCCACGGATTCTCAGATACACTCATTAATGAGAAACGAAATTTAAATTATAAAAACAACTTATCTCTTTCCTCCTCAACAATTGATTATGTCTCAGTTAAACTTACCATTACATACAAAGTAAACTTATAGGTACCGTTTCCCCATTATCAAGACTCCACCTTGAGTTTTCAAATTAATTTTAGGAATTGTTTTGGCCATTACGATAGATCTCCCTGCAGGCACCATTCTCACTTCATACCATCATTAAATTTATTTTAGATTTTCTAAATGCTATTGAGAAGTAATAACGTACATTCCTTCTAAAGCCTTTCAATTTAAAATTGCGGAGAATTTTTTTTTCATAATCTTATTTGGCAATTGATAATTCATAAGCTACATCTAGGTAGCGGAACTAACAAAAGGTACTTAATGGCCTAAACTGTCATGCATTTTTATGTTTTAAACCACAAAATTGCCTATGGCAGAATTTCATCCCCTTATATGTTGTTTACTGCTTACAGCAAACTTTCTCAGCGACCATGGTATTAAAATAAAAAAGACATTCCAGTCCCACTACAAAGGTTTCACAAAGGAATAGGGTGTAAGAATAAGGAAAGCCCACTGAAGCAGAACTAATTGCTTCAAAATGAGAACAAAACGTGAGTAGACGAAGGAATCAGCGGAAGTAGGGAGAAGACAAAAAGAAGCGGGAAGAAGAGCGGTAAAATGTATGGAGGGACTAAAAAAGAGAAACAGAGAATGGCGATAGGAAATGAAATAAGTGAGGAGGATAGAGACGGAAGACGGCGAGTCAGGACAAAGACTGGTGGGGAGGAAAGTGGTAAACTGGTGGAGTCGTTCATTGCTCAGCTTTCGACTCAATGGTAAACTCAGCTATCAAACTTTTGCAACCAATAAGGAAACATTCCAAATATTTCTCTACTTAAGCTATCGTACATAATTTACTTCCATGGCTTCCCGCTAAATGTACACTCATCCATAATTTTCCAAATACATATCAATTACTCCCTCCCCCTTTCATTACAGCGGTATGCTGATAATATAGTTACCGTTCTACTAGTAATATAGCATTTCCCGTTTTAATAAACGGTCACCGAGAAATACGAGTCTTGTAACACTAGTGAAATTCATGGCCCATAGAAAAGCAAATTTGAATAAATGGGGGAAATAGGTGAGAGCTTAGGCGTTATACACAGACTCCATATCCGACTTAAGTTTTTTATGAGCATACTCCAAATAAAGTAGACAGTGAAAATGGATTTGCAGAAAACGGGTTTCCCTGGAGGACGTCGCGCAATAATTGAGAGTGGACATCTGATGCCTAATTCTGTAACTCGTAGCTCCGGAGCTAAGAGCTTCGGCTCGCAACAAGAATTAGCTCCTACTCGTATTCTGTAATTCACTGAAGCTAACTCTAGCTCCGAATCGGGGTGGAGAAAAGTCAGCAGACGAAGTAGTAAATTTAAATTCCTGCGAGCAAATGATCTGCCAATCACAATCGTTGTTTCATTTTTCGTGACGTTTTTCCGGCTTGTGCTTCCGGAAAATAGCAGACAGCAGTTGAGACTACCAAAAGTAAATAATATTGAAGCATTATTGATTGTACGACTTTAACATATAAAAAAGCACCTTTTTAGCAATATACAGACTATTTTACAAGCTATAGAATTCTCAATTACGACTATCCAGGAATACCCTGCCGAGTTTAACGTGTTTACATATGGAAAGCTGTGAAAACGTCAGCTTAATGCATGCGCAATTATATGATTTTATGAGTTTGTTCGCATCGAGAAGAAGAACAAAGCAAAAACTAAACACCTTGATAACGAACATTATTACCTGAATCAGTTGATTTTTTACTTAAGGGAGCAAATTATTATAGTAATCTAGCATAACACTTGTCATCCTCAACAGCTGTTTCAGTGAACGGCGAGTTGAAAATAATAAGATTTCCTCAATGTTTTTCTATATTTTTATATTCTTGATGGTTAATTTAAGTAAATATAAGGTAAAATGCTTTATTTAAACCTGTAGCAGGCGTTAATCTATAGGTCAGTTCATTGTTTTACCATTCCGTCATGTATACGAACGTCGGTGATGTATAAGTACATACACGATGATAAATGCAATTGATCGGCCAATAACTGATGCTATATTTGTTATTCTGTTATATTTTCTGCAAAAAACTACTATTAAATCTACAAAATGTACACAACACTTCGAAAATTACCATTATTTAGGAATTCCCACTGAAGTGTGCAGCTATAATTTATACCCACATGTTATGCTCACATAGGAAGATTGGCGACGTTTACTTGAAATTCTCCGTATAACTTTGAAAATAAAAGTTCTACGGAAGTACCGATGAATACTTATGTAACTTAAATTATTAAGTTACCTTAAGAATTCGTTCTACGTTAGGCAGCTAGTACTCGAAGAATCTTTATAGCATGATACGCTCACTTTTCACTCAAGGAAACGAACTAAAGCTGCGACCTAATTAGCAATTGATTTATATAAGTTAATTATATTGGTTTATGCATATGAGCAATCATATTCTGCGAGTGCATGCGTATGATCACTTTAACATAGACATGCATTTATACATATAGCTTTTTTCATCGATTGAACTTCCATAATCGTACCTTACCTAAACATTCTATCGTGCATTTTCCTTCTCTTCACGCAGCAATGTCAATATTAAGAGTAGCACCTCGAACAGCTGTTGAAGTAATGTTATTAATAGGTAATCGCATTGATCGTACTCGGCCACACATTAAGAACTTGCTTAACAATAATGAAAAAGTTGATCATTAGTTGATAAAAATGGAATTTACGATCATATATCCTTGCGGGTTAACAACATCAAAATAAGAACATACGTGAAAACATTACAACATATGTTTTATGACAAAGGAAGTGCTCCTATCGACTTTGCTCAATGCCTATACAGTTTTATTAATTTAAAAAGGATTCTCAACAGTATGAATGACAAACAAATTCAATGGAATAACGTAGTAACCATGCGAAACACGTATTTATCGATGAATGTTCACGAATTGATCTCCGAAAGACAAGTAAGGCAGCAATATTGACATCGAAATAATTTTCCATGATGTAAACAGGGATGGGATTTATTGGTTAAAATAGGTTAAAAATAAATCCTTTGGGTATCTTGATCCTTCCGCCGCGGTAGATAAGAGTATCACCTCAAGAAAAACTACCAAGAAAGAGAAAATAATATCATCGGATTCACAACAACATGCACACTTCACGAAAAATCAACGAAACACTGCGGGAATGCGCATGGATTTCACTGAAGAATACTCCTAGCGCGGTCTCGAGGCTGGCGCTGGCCGGAGCTCCGATCTGAGGCATTCTGGGACTCCGAAAACAGCTTCGGGACCGTTGAAGAATACCATGAGGAGCTAAATAAGCTCCGGAGCCTTCTCTAGCTCCTTCCGGCACCTTGAGATGCTGACTTCGCGGAGTTGGAGCCAAATTAAGCTCCTGTTCTCAGGAGCTTTCCAATACAGAATACGAATGGGAGCTAGGAGCTTATTTGAGCTCTTTTCGCCAGTTAGCTCCGGAGCTACGAGTTACAGAATTAGGCCCCTGATGCCTTAAAATGTAATCAGCATCTTCAGGTAAATTTCCCACTGCCCTATATAAAGTAATTAAGTAGAATGAAGTAATGCTAATGCTGACGGTCATGGCTCGAATGAGTGAGGTCTATACCCGAAGTATGTATATTGATTTGAGTGAAGGTGTTACACACTAACCGCCGTTTATAATACCAATAGTATCATGTAGTATCATATAGTAGTTGTATATGACATAGATTTAATTTGTCTTCTCTATTTAATATATATAATATAAGTACTAATATTATGCGTTCAATCCACCAAAGTTCTTAGTCAGATCACCATTTGATCTATACAAACACCCACACCCCTTTGGCAGGTGAAAGGATACTTAATAGTATACATTAAGACCAATTTATTTTTCTAAAATCTAAAAAAATTCCGTAAGAGAGATTTGCCACCCGATTTCCAGGAACGCGTCTCAATCGTTTCCCAGACTACGAAGAGGATATTACCTTCCAACCCTCGTAAGAGCAGAAACGTTATAAAAGGAAGAGGAAAGAAGAAAGGCATAAGGGAATAGATTTCAAATAATAAGAATAAAATCAATTGATTTCATTTTAGCTAGGATATCCATAAAGGTATTTTGAGCGAGATATCACTTCACATAAAATTTGATGAATTTTACCTCATTTTAAAGAAATAACACTCATCTTTCCAATAATATCAAAATATTAACCCGTTGCCAAAATACTTTTTGTGTAATTTGCCTAAAAATATAAGATGTTTTACATTGTATACATAACGGCTATGCTATCCAGAGGGAGATTATTAAAAAAAAATTGGAATTATTAGTCTTGATTAGTCGTCAAAAAAGAAACTGTGTATTGTTTGTATGTTTTCTCAGTTATTTATAAAACATTATCAATTATTCACTGCAGCAATTTTGACAGAATCGCAAAGCAAACATCTGTGGTTTTCTGAGAGAAGGCATTTTCACCGCACGGCGTGAAAAAAAGAGTCATGCTAGAGACTTATGAGGATATATTTATATAATTACTGAGAATTTTTTATTTTTCCATATAACTATACTTTTGCGCCATTTATATAACAATGCTTACTTCATACTTCTTACAGAAGGTGAAATAAAAAAATCGAATATCGTCTCCATTATGGCCCTAGAAAGATCTCGCTCAAACTACCTTAGAGGGAAAAGTAAGAGGTGTATAAACGCAGTGGGAGGAGAATAGGGTCGCGCTTAGGGGGTGGAAGGAAGTGGAAGAGGGAGAGAAAGTAAGATAAACGGGGGATAAATTACGAGGTGAGTGGAGGTTGGGCTATAATCAGGGAGGGATCTCTCTCCTTATCATCCGTGCTCTTTGTTTCACCTCATTGTCAGCACCTCTAAGGACCAATTTTATTATGCGCCAAGCCACGAGAACGCGTGCCAACGGTTTGCACCCAATGTCTCGAGTTTCAACTGAACCCGGGGGGGAGGGGCAAATTAAGTGGGCAAATTAAATGAGAGTCCTGCCTCTACTGCAATTGATCCTTCTCTCCTCCTCCACCCATATTCACTCCTAAAGGACTTCCTTTATTTTTATGGTCTTAAAAAATGTTTTTGGAAGATGATTACACACGGTAAATTACATTTTAAGTAGGCAACTATCCCTCAAAAAAGGAACATACCTACACGTCATTCGTGGGATTATTAAGATTTTCAGCAGTGATTTCTTATTTCCGCGTCACGTAACGCTCCAAGATATTATCATATCCCTTCTAGTGCAGTACTTAGAACCATAATGAGTTTTGGTGATTTCAAGTCTATAACTGCCCAATGACGAATAGTATCAAACTGAAATCGAATAATTGAGCTAAATACCGTAAGTGGTCAAGAAATGTTTATTATTCGTCAAATTTGTGTTTAAAAATCAAGTTTCACTTAAAGAATAATTCTTCAATGATCAACCTAGTACAGTCAAAAATATAAAATAATGTTTGACATTTTTAAACAGCATCACGAAACGAAAACGTTAAATAAAATTTCACATATACCTAAAAGGGTTATTTATTAACGATGTACCCCAAATATAAGGTCATAAGACCACCTAACATTCAACAGGTTTTCTTCATTCCAGCAGCTTAATAACCGAAAATAATTGGTTTCATGTCGAAAAGAATTTTTATAGTTAGAACGTCCATCAAAACCACCGTCGATGACCATTATCATATTTACACTAATAAGGATCAACATTCAGCAGCAGCAACCTTATTTTTTTAATCATAGAGCAATAGATTTTCAACATTTAAATGACTACATATTTTTCACAGTAGGGCATGCCATACACTTTTTTATAACCTAGTACTGTGAAACACATCTTTGTTAGAAGGTCAAAAAGATGTTGGAACCTAACCTTGTGAAAAAATATTTATGATGATAGTTTCAACCCTACTCTTGTGCTATAAAAATAACATCAGGTGCATGATAAAAAATGGAATAATTCTGTGCGAAATTATTCAATTTTATTTTTTAGATAAATATTGAAGCTGAAACCAAATGCATTTAGCAATTTTAATTTTTCCCTATACGCTTTAGAATTAGCAATAGGTTCACCAGCCATTAAAATAAGTAATACGATATTTTGAACACCAAACAACACTCGTAGAAATATTTTTCAACCATAAACAATGAAAAATAAAAAAATTCTATCTCTGCAAAAAAAGCTATTACCACTAGGTACTCAACGGAGGCAAAGCCAACAAAATTAGAATAATGACGTCAGCATGATTTATTATTTCGAAATAAAATTACAACACGTGTTATTAAGTCTTCATTAGATCGCAAAAAAAAATCAGGAGGAGAGATGAATGCAGAGTTAAAAACGAGATGCAATATGCCTAGTTTAAAAAAACCCACTCAGACTTCCATTTTCTGAAGAATTTCATGAGCGCTCCCAACCATTGCCTCCTACCCATTGGTCCTATAAAGGAGTTTATCAGTAACCGTGAGAAAACAACGATCACAAAAATGTACCCATTTTATGCTATAGTGCAGAGTGAAGCAATAAATCTTTGGTCACTTTCAAAATATTAAGAAAAATAAAGAAAACTGATTTACAGCCTTCGGCGCTTGATACAGAAAATGAGAGCGACTTGAGGCCGTTTATTTTACCTAGAAAGTCGAAATGCTTAATTTTGTAATTCTATTATTAGGATATGACACTCTACAATTTAATGGGTGACTAGATTCAGAAATACATATTAAAATAAAATGTACTTAATGTAAAGGGTCCTATGCCCACAGCCAATAGTCTACTGCTGTGGCTCCGGATTTTTTATAGGTATATGTCATACACGGGCGTTAGATTTGAGAACCGTTGGTATTGCGCCAAACCGATCCCTTTCTCAACTGATGTTATATGGTTTAGAAATGTTATATGAAATATCCTGAAGAACTAACTCGTAAAAGAGAGAAGGGGACAACCATTTGAACCGATTTCAGTCAGTACAGCGACGATATTTCCCCTCACTGGAAAGATTGGATATAACGAGTAATGCACTCAGTTGCCTCAGAGATGATCTCCAAGAATCATACTTAAACTACAGCACTGGATAAAAGTAAGCAAAGATGAAATGGTAACAAAGAGATAAAACCGCGGTATTACCGCAGAAAATGTGGAAGGAGAAAGGAGCATTGTACATACTACATATTCATATATTGTATATTCATTAGCACTTATCGTAAAAAATATCTTACTTATTCGTGAGGGAGTTGGGGAGTAAAAATTAGGGCAGGGTTTTATTTTTCCATACGACCCCTTTTGATCGAGAAAACCACTGCGGGACCAAAGCGGTTCTTATCGCGAATCGCCACGCATTCGAAAGGAAGCGATTTTGAAAGGGAAAAAATGACTCTCCAGCTTAACTCCAAAAGTAAATACTGACCTTTACCCGCTATCGCTCCACTGCTTGCGCTAAAACGCCAATGTGAATGCTAAATTGATGATGGGAATAACTGTTCACGCAAGGGAATAATTTACAGAATCATAGTTAGTATAGTAAATTAGCTTACTTGATTGAACGAGGACCTATACGCGCATGTCACGAGAAGATGCATACCTGGCAGGATCGCATTGTTTTTCAAATTCTGGAAAATATATGTTTGAATTGCCAAGTTTATTTGCATCTGACGGCTGGAAATATGGAATAAATATATCCCATACAGAGAATAATGAATACAAAAATGCGACGAAGTTAATTTAAGCCACTTCTGAAGCATGTCATATTTACCCCCGCCTTAAATCATTACTGTGACCACCAGGGAATGCTTACAATACAAAAAAAGCTGTATTAATACAGAGCGGAAAAACATTTGATAAACTGGAATTTCATATCGAGGCAGGATAAATACACGGGTTTTATCCCAATGGATAAAACTTCATTTCCATTTTATTCATCCATTTCCCTTTTTGACAACTCGTTCGCTCTTTCCCAAACCATGGTTTATCCTCTTTAAACTCATCGGCACGACCAGCCACCATATCTCCACCCTCAAATGGCCCTAAGCTTTTTAAAGTCTCGTTTACTTTTCCATAATCTCTCTCCTCTTCTCCAATATTCATTTCGCCCTCGCCCCATTTGGAACATCCTAATAAAATCTCCCCTGCTCTCTAAATATAAAATTGTGGAATATACGTTTGAATGTTTGAATATCAATCTGCAGTTTTCCGTCTTTAGAGTATAACAATATTATTATTGAAAAAGGACAACAATAAATACAAATGAATGTCAGGTTCGGCGACCAAAGGACCAGCGGTTTTTCCAAACGGCTGGCTGTGGAAATTGAGCAGATGACGGCGGTCTTAGCTTAGCAGCGCTGAGGTGCGTACAGCGAGCATCGTAACAAGGAGAGGAGAGGGAATTCTATTCCAAGGATGAATGCACGAGAGAGAGAGAGAAATAGATAGAGAAACTAGTATCACAAGCCTCATTTCTCTTAAGACTAGACAGTTGAATAGACAGAAAAAACATGCGCCTTCGTCTCCATCGGTATTTCTATTTTGCTCGCTCCGGACCCGAATAGACTTCGCCTACCTACCGTCACGCAGGAGAAAATCTCGAGATACATCTCGCACGTCACCAACAAAAATCATTCAATAATCATCTCAGGTAGTCCGAAAGTTAAAAATGAAAATCCCTAAGGGTGAGCCTTAGAACCAATTAAACAGCGGAAATTGGAAAGGCAGTAGAGTCGTACCCTTCATTCTCTCTCAAAACGTTCCAACACTCCCTCTGACATATTCTCATTCCCCTTTTCAATTTCATCTTCTCCTTACTCCTCCATCTCCTTCCTTCTTACTTAATCGTGCTTCTTCAGTCTCGACTCTAGCTACATTCCCTTTAAACTGTCCCCTTATCGCCTTTTCCTCGTGCGTGCCACATATCACCGTTCCCACTTCAAATAAGTACTTAGAGCACGTTCAAATATTGCTGCCCTATTTTCGGCCCTACCCAATAAGCTATGATTTATGTTTCTTCGAGAATTTTGAGTTAAAGCTGAAGTCTATTCCAGAATTTTTACACTAACGGGTTTAATTTTATTCAATACGGTGAAGAAACATTTTCCCAAATGTATTTACATAATGGATTGAAATATTTCGGCTAAATATTGATTCAGGGTATCAGGATATGATTTCAGGATGCGTGAACCCTTTGAAACACAACCTTAGGGAAAAATGATCTCATTGCTAAAATTCCCAGTGCTATTTAAAATTTTATGAAATTCCCTTACAAATAAATTATTTTGCAAAACATTAACGACTGCTGTGAACAAAGACGTTGTGATGAGCAAAATCCAAAAAAGGAGAGGTACAGAAAAAGGAGAAGGAAGAGAGAGAGAGAAACATTCTTAGACCTATCCGCCTCTTGAAAACTATGTTGGCAGGAACTACAAATGCGAAGAAACAAAGCTTACAGAGTGCTTGAAGCAAACTATGAAGGATAAGGATGAGGAAACATGAAAATTAAAACTCAGTTGAATAGAGAATGGAGCGGAGAGCTACAGCAGGAAAATCCTCGGATTGAAGACTGTTGATGATGTAAATTCTTGCGCTTCATATTTCGCGCCGTCTTCAATGTAAAATTTATGTCAAATGCACGATACTTAAATTAGAACATCTCACCACCCTACGTAATCCCGGTCAAGGCGAATGATTTTTCCTCTGAGGAATATCGGCCTTATATGCACTTGCGGGTGACTCCGTAAAGGTTACTACCGTGGCTAGTCCCGGTTTCCTCCAAATTGGTCAAAAGAGCGAACACCTCATCGTGTTCTATGTATGGCTTTATCCTCGCGGACTGTGGCGCTAAGCGCACGCTTTAGACTGATAATGAAATCATATATCTAGCAGTCCTGACCACTATGCTCCTACAAAGCCACCAAATAATCCACAGGGGAGAAGGACGCCTCGAGGGATGGGCGATTATCATAAAATAATCGATATTTTGTAAATTGATTCATTGCAAGCAGCCGAGTAATCGTGCCCGATTATTTGATTCTATTAATCGATACATCGATTAATCGACAAGATACAAAACATAGCGGATATGGTCCCTCCATAAATAAATTAAAATTATGTATTTTAAATTGTATAAGGTTAATTTTATCATTAGTACAAATTGTAAAATCTAGATAAACTTCCAGGAGACTTGTCAGGGAACATAGTTGGGAAAAATTTCTTAACTTAATTTAAATTTTGGACGATTTCCAAATGTATGTAGGAACTGAATCAAATAATTGCAATTTTTATAAGTGGGTGCTGGTAAGGCGGCTTCTCAGATCAGATTGAATTAGTCTCATCTCGGAATAGAGTCTATCTATTCCGAGATGGCAGGCACATTTTTTTGGCAGGCACATCCTGGCTACCTGATATAAGTGAGGGTATTCTGTTTTCATTGACTCCCACACACTGAATAAGGATTCAAATTGCGGTCAACGACGGGTCGGTTGAGGAATTGCCGTAACTCAAATGGTGTCCGACCTGCGACATATTCATGATACAGGGTTCTCTGTGATGCTGCTTCAGTGTCATGAAAGCTCCAGAGGTCATCTGAGGGGGTCATTTTGTAATCACACTTTTTTAATGACACTTTGCGGCAAGGCGGGAAACCCGTTTCGCTCTCTAAATGAACGGCGTCAAAGGTCCGATGGTGGCTCCATTTCACGTTTCTAACGACAGGTGAGATGGAACTAATGAAATGCGGAGCCAAATGAAACGGATCAAGAGTCGAAAGATACGGATAAAGAGTCGAAAGAGCGGATGAACCAAATAAATAGACCGGCAGTTCACCACTTGAGAGCTGAAGATAGTCACGCCGTGCCGCCTGGGTTGCGGAGATGAACTACGAAAAATGACGTAATTTTCCACATTTTATGGCGTATTCTCACTTTAGTGAGATTACAAAATAACCCCCATGATGGTGCTGCATGACGCTCAGCGTGTAAAAACATCTGCAGGACGTTCACCTGATCCTCCTCGTGAAACATCACAGCGATGACGGTCCTCATGGCATTGGCTAAAGCGATCGGTCTCTTCAAGTGCAGTTTTTTTAACCTTGGCTCCAGCATCGTGGCGATTGCATAGTGCTTTCTGGACTCAAATAGCATCGAACCGACGGTCCAGCTCCGACAGAACGAACTTCTTCTCCCGTTCCGTTAGCCTGTCTCCTTGCGGATGCTGTATCAGATGTATGCTCCGAAATTGTAAACCGAGATAAATGCCAGAGAAATGAAATAGCATGGTATATCAAGTGAGGAATCAATGATCGCGTTAACTTCACTTGTTTAAGCAATTTCACGAAGCGAATGACCTTGCTGACTGTAGTAACTTATCCGCGCACATTTCCGTAGTCACTTAAGCAAATGGTTTCTGCGCGGATACGAAGACATGGACGGTGCTCAGCTCCGCACCGCTCAGCATCGTCACGTCCCCATAGTCGAGCAACATCTCGGCTACTACGGGTGACAGCTCTACGAATCGAGAAAGCATCTCGTAGGTTGAGAACCACCGGGTAGCGTTCGACTGGATGAGGTGTAGCACTGTACCCTCTGGCTTCCCTTGAGAGTACTGAATGCGTGTCAAAGCATCACTTGCATTGACACTGTGGTGAAAGAAAGTAACAATAACCTTATTTTTTATTATATCTAGGGCTCCATGAACATACTTCTCGTTAGTCTTTTTATTGATTGATTTTTTTATTTATTATCAAAATAACAAGCGCAAATAACAAACGGCTATGCCTGTCGAAGCGACATCTGACACCTGACACGTGAGTGGCCAATTAAAGGTGGTACCGTGTAGAGTTACGTCATACACATTCTACTAACTCTACGGCGTCGTCACTTAGAGTTCAGCCACAGTCTAATTTTAGAACTGAAGACGAACATGAGCCGTCGAAACCATCACAGTTCACCAGACACAAAATTCCGAAAAAATCGATAAACGGTCAGATTAATCGGGCATGCAATCGTTATCGGCTGTTGCATTAATCGATTCCAATTTTTCAATTAATTGACAAAAATAATCGATTAATCGATATCGTAATCGCCCATCCCTACTGGATAGCTTAAGTGGTTTAAGCACACGGCACGAAATCGACGGATCCGGGTTCGAATCCCGGTCAAGGCGATTGATTTTTCCTCTGTGGGATACCTCACTTATGTGCACTTGCGGGTGACTCAGCCAAGGTTACTACCGTGGATATTCCCGGTTTCCTCAAAATTGGTATATTAATACTCTTTATAATTACTATATCACCTCACCTTTAGCCTCAACGGTATCACCTTTTCCCGTCTCAGGTCAATTTATAGCTACTCCGACTGGATTGTGCTACCATACGTAACGTTCAACATATGGATAGCGCATTAGACAAAAAAGGAGAAGGGCTGAGGCTAATGGAAGGATATGGAGGAGAACAGAAGGTGAAAAAGGGGAGAAATATAGTGAAATGCAGAAAAGAGAGTATTTGAAGTTGCAAATCAAAAGAAGAGATTGACCCTGGATGAAAAATCATTTGCTCGCGAGACCCTGTTCGTTCACTACAAAAAAAGAAAATTGATTGCGACCACGTGATAACTTGTTCACAGCATTCTGAGCCATGGATAGGTTTGGTGGGGCGGGCAGCTAAGTCAAAGCCCCGCAGACGAGCAAAAGGGCGAATATAGCTGCTGCCATCGGCGTCTATAGCTCAGAAATGAATCGGCAACGATTGTATAACTCCTGGCAATTCATCGAGCTTCTTTCCGTACTGGGAGCCATTTGTGAATGTGAAGCGCATGGGTTGGAAAATCGCGCGAAGCAGCTTTTCTCTCTTCTACAAAATGGCAGTGGTGGTTGACATATACTTACAAGATATAAGTATTGCAAAATTGAAAGTATCAAGCCAAGTATTGATATTGCAGTATATCAGAAATGGAACTTCTAAAAGTAACAAATATGTGAAATTGAAAAGCATTTGGTACAATCACAAAAAAATGTAATTTTAGTGTCAAGTGTTTTATTGGGTACATGTAACTATCCAGGTGGGTGATACATATATTTACCATGCCATTCACTATTGTTCAGAAAAATGTCAATATTATTGAACCTAAATGCTCTACAACCCAACTTCTCAATGAAAAGTATTTGAATGGTTAACTTTTTGTGCAAAATGCAACGAACATCGAACAACATTTTGAACGAAAATGCATCCCCTAAATTCATCCCCTAATTATTACATGAGTAACCTAATAAATTGCTACAGAAGAATTAATTGAAACAGATAATCGTTCATTAGCAACACACAGAAGAACATCTAACTTATGGAGCAAGATTCTTATCTAAATACCTTCAAATGGCCAGCAGTAGACACCGTGGGAGCTGCTGGATTTGGAATAGTTGATTTAACAAATAAAAATGTAAACCTCTATTAGAGGTAGCTACCGAGTGCGTGTTACGTATTTAACGACTCGCAAGAGAGACGTTTCTGCAGAAATATGGGAGGGATCATATGCTACCTACGAGGGTTTCATGTTACTAAGGTACAATTTAGTTTTAACAGCTATTACACTGTTAAGTAAATAAAGTACTTCAGTAAATTCACTTATAAAATGGATAAATTGAGGAAAAACGATAAAAACGATACAGAAGGGCAAAATCAAGATATCCTCTGACTATTTCTTCATCTAAAAAATATCCTGCAAGCCACCTCAATTGTGTGTGGCAGGGGGATTGTTTACGTCTGAAATGAGATCTTCGGTATTTGAGGAGCATTAATTTCAGTTAAAACGATTATAGGGGAAGAAGATAACCTTTAAATGAATTTCAAGCGGAGTAAACTTGCCAACCACGCACTAGATATAATATAATTAATTATTTCCATTGATTTCCTTCAAACTTTCCTATTTCGTCGTGTCTTTGATGAGGTTTAAATAAATATTTGCCAAAGTGATGTGAAACAAGAGTAGGTACATAGTTGTTAAAATCGGTGCCCACGTTCCATCTCAGCATAGAAGGAACGATAAAAACTAGGGTAGGATTATATTGCATTTTTCACAAGCATGAGCACCTTTCAATTATTTTGTGTATATATCAAATAGAAAATCTAATAATATATAAAAAATATTTTTAATTCGGTGTGAGTGTGCTGTAACTTATTTATTTCTAGCATACAACATGGGAGAAAGATCGTTAATAAAATAACGACTAAGCTCAGGCTATGGCAAAATAAAGTTCATTTTTTCCCTCAAGGGCCCAAAATATTTTCACATAATATAATCACTAATACAGACATGATTTGATTTGCCGTGAAACCTAATAAGAGAAAATTTGAGAAAATGTTTTAAAATTTGGGATCAAAAAATCTTTGATGAGTGGCAACCTAGGCCCTAGCAATCTCGTGTCTCCTCTGTTTAAAACAATGTCATTCCCCAATTTTTCTCGTAAACAGTCGTTTAAGGTAACATATTTTTAATACATTTGATTGCTAATATGAGACAATGTTTTTAGCAACCGGGCTTTAAGGTTGCTGGGCTAGGGACAATCCTGTATTTAGTCATCGTCATCCGTTTGTAGTCGAGCATTACAATCGCTAAAAATTCCTTGAGAAGTACTATGCAGAGTTTTCAAAAACTCGGAGAGGATGTTATAATGAAACCAGTCGATGAGATTTATTTGGGCTGGGCAAATGAAGTAGCTCTTTCGAGGGTGAATCGAATGTAGGTAAAACATCATATATAGATAGATTAATTGATGAGAGAAATATGAAATATGCGTATATGCCAGATGTAGGTAAATTTGCTTATAAGGGTATATTGTATCCTGATTTTCACAAAATTTATATTCACATTATAAATTTTGAGTTAAAATGAAATATGAAATTTATATAAATTTAAATTCACAATAAAGTATTTCGTGAACATATTATAATATATTCACGAAATACTACAAATTATAAAATAGGCCTTGAGGCCTTGAAAAACACTCGTGTCTCTGTACTTCGGAAACAATACAAAACATCCTTGTAGTTGTTAGATGTGAAAATTATATGGAAAACTATTTCACCTTCACTCCCCTCATCTCCATTTGCCATCTCATAGTCATTACAGTCCATACCATCTAATCCCACACCGTATTCACGCGCACCCATTTTTCGGCGCACAGCATAATACACTCCCCACTCAATTGACCCTGAAGCTCATTTATTCGCTAAAGGTGACATCATTGACATAAACAACTTACTAAATTTCATGGAGTATACTCTGGTCCATATTTTTACGAGACACAATTTGCACTCCAGATGGTGAAGTTATTTATAAAAACTATCATCATAGCTAAGATTAATATCAACCATCTACTATCCCATTTAATATCGAAACTATCATCAGAGCGAAAAACGTGGCGATCAATAAACGAAATTAAGACGAAATTAACTTATTAAGTCAGTTAATTGGGAATGGTACAACTCCGCTTACTTCAACTGATTTTCGTTTCATCTAACTTCATGTCACCGACTGACTTTATGTTTTAACGCTGATGCAAACAAGAACGATTGTGTCCGGCATAACATTGTGATATTTGTAAGCGTCACTAAATTTATATGTAATTTGTAATAATTTTCTACTAACGATTTTTATTTTAATGTGTGGAATATATAAAGTTCAAATTCATTTAGCCAAGTTGACGCAAATATTTAAATAAAACATGCGTCAAAGGAAATTATAACTGGCCTGAAGATTTGTGTAAGGAACCAAAGAATATATTACGAACCAGTATGGAATGAACTTAGACCATAGACTACAAATTAAAAAAAAGCTTTCTCTTGGTGCCTTCTATCATCCATTAGTTGAGTAAAGGATATCAATCCCTCCAAAATCGCTACTCTCACTTTTCCCTAAAAATTTCCCACATCTATGGTGTCCTTTTACGTCCCCCTCAACGAGAAATAACTTAGCTTATTCATCTTGACAATTTTCTTCCAAGAGCAAAGCAACAACTTGGGTATATATACAAAAAGCAATGAATATGCTCATGTGTAAATGGCAGAGAACCAAATTTTCGTCTCCTAGGCGGAGACATCATCATCGCTAAAGCTCCTATAAATGGGAATCATTCCTGATGGAGTCTTCGGAAAGGAAAATGAAAAATAAACACTCCGTAAGCAAACTATTCCAGAATCGATAATCGAACCACCACAAATTTATTCGGATATGGTTTTGCTCAAAATTTGACTCAGAATTGGAGTATGAAATAAAACATTATAGACGTATCCATAAATTTAGACATGAAATATTCATCCGCAGAAGTCTGTGATCATGGTTTCAATAATAAAATTAGATTTTGATAATAAATTGCAATAAGTAATGTTTCTCATCTGGGACTAGAAAGTATTTCATTGGTTAGATAAATTTTCGAACGAGAATCAGAAGAAAAGAACTGGTCATCCAACCTAGAAAGAAAAGGCTACTTTATAAAGAATAGAAATTAGTCCGACATGGTTGGATGATGTTTGAAATATTAACCTCAGAGGGAACGAAAGAAATAATATCCGAGTAGAAAACCTATATTTTACTTGACTGTTATAATTACAATGCATTCAATATATATCAAATGTTCTTCAGGGTCATACCAGTAGATAATGTTTAACTTTAACTAGAAAGGTATAGTACACACCTTTAGCCTTGTACCAATAGCAAATTCACAATATTCCGTAAATTCTAAAATATAATATAACTTATTGACAAATTAAACAGTAAAATTATATTTGGATTCAGCTATGAAAATATACCTACCTTTCATTTGGAAGGCAGCAAGTTGGAATATAAATTCACTCACTTCGATATCGTTCTCCGTCAGGTATTTAAAGCCCTTTCGGATAGTTCCACAACCAAAACTCAAAACAGAATAATTCCCAAAATACAACCTTTTGGCATTATGTAAGCAACTGACACACACTGCATTGACTCCTTGGATTATTCTTTAAGCTCAACCTTTCGTACAAAAGAGAAAACACAGAATACTACCGATCACCAGTAAATGAGACAGCTGGGGATGCACATGTCTTCAGTGTCGAAAAAAAATAGAGAGAATTACAATATTTTAAGTCGGAAAACGAACTTTGGTGCACAGGAAATAAAAATGGAGGACCATAATTTGATAGAAATTGCTTTTAACCTTAGTTATAGCCCTATGCTTCATTTTCCATAACTCAACTTATGATCTAGTAATATTATCAGTAAATAGAACGTGAGCATCATATGCTAACCTAACGGTCGAGAGATTTCCTTATGGTAGAAATATTAAGAAGTATAAAACAATTTATAGTCAATAGCATGGTCATAGATTTTTTAAATCAAACTTTCAAATTTTACTACAACTATTCTTATACGCAAATGCTGATTGTAGCAGAAGGCGTAGTTAATATTGTTGTCCTAGAGACAGGCAGTGATTGACGGAATGAAGCGTTTTCTTTTGCTTGAACGAGTAAAAAATTCTCGTGAAGAGGAGCGGCATTTTAGCCAGCACAAATCAAATTGTAATGGATAATCATACGTCCATCAACTAGTGAGATAAAAACAGCACCAGCAAAATGCAATAGACTTCTTCATAATTACATCTACTTAAAATATATTCATTTACGAGCTACCATTGTTAGTAAGCTTTGACCCCTAGAAGGGTTAAGACTTACTACACGATCCAAAATCATGCCTCATTCACATAATTGGATTAAGGTTCGTAGTTTCTCCTTATGAGAGGAACACCAAGTCCTAGGACCATGTCAGCCATATGAATTTCGGCAATGGGATACACAGTTATTCCCAGAAGAGGGGAAGGGATGTGAGGGAAATTGCAATAGAAGGAAATGGCATTGAGTAGGCATGCAGGGAAGAAAGAAGTAAAGGAGGTGTTATAGACATTTGGCTTTACGTGCTCATCGAGCATTTCCCCTACTGCACCCACGAGCTAGAATTTTCTCAGGGGAAATGTAAACGAACCACTGAAAGATCGAGGAAGGGAATAAGGAGGAGGAGCGGTCAGTTACATAAATAAAACTGTAATTTACCTTCCATTTTGAGAGGATATTTCATTACTTATGGGCTAATTGTTTATAATAATCGTAATAAGCTAACGCTAAGGTCAGTCTTCAAATACCAGCCTACACCACTTCTGATATCTATCGAGCGTTCCCTCATTCACTCCTGCTCCCCATGTACTCTATTTCCCTTATTTCTTATTCCCCTAATTGCAGACAAATTGTAGACAGTTGCCACTTTCAATTACTTATGGAGTAAAACGTTCAGCACCCAACAAAAACTTACTGATTTGATGGGTACATTCCTTATTCTTTCTTCTTTACGTCCCGTTTGCATTACTTCAGCGTAATCTGCGACAGGATTAGATGAAACCCATAAATTCCGGCATTTATAGCGCACGGTTTGATTGTACTTAAGAGGATCGCGGCCATTACAGTAAGAGATATGGGCCAATTATATGTTTTGATAACTAAGACAAGACGGTCAAAGCGTAGATTAAATTTCGAAATTAATTTCAATGTCGTCTTTTTCATTCGTATTTTTTTTCTTGCATTATTTATGAGTGATCCGTGACTGCAAAGAGAAAGTCGTCCAAAGTATTTCTGACTCCAGCACGCAAATCCCCGGGCAAAATTTTAATGTGTCAAGACGAATGACGCCAACGATTATTTAGAGTAAAAAGGGTTGTTGATGAATTATCACTGACTTTTTGAATAACAATCATGCACCTACAGCCAAATTGATGACACAAATTACTTGGGCAAGGAATAATTCATTCAGATATGAAACTAGTTGCGCACATTCAGAGAAACTTGATAAGGCCATTAGTCGTTGTTAAAACATACAAATATATATTAGTGTTTAAAGGTCTGATTAGAAAGAGTGCATATTTGAGCAAACCTCTCTGCACATTCAACAAAATGCTGATAAATTCTATAATTACATTGTACCGTCGCGTATACCTAGCTAAAGCGTTGAACTTATATCAAGTAGGTTACATATTATGACTTTAAAGTCAAAACCATTAATGTACCAGAAATAAGCGATATATAACCTCATTAAGCACTTAACCATAGAAAAATTCACAGGACAAGTTTACCAGGCCGGGAATCTTCTCTTGCCGATTTGTGGTACCTACATGTTCCAAGAATACAAGGCGCATAGAAAATCAAGGGAAAATGGATTTTACTCGACTTGGCACATAGAAATTTCGACCGAATCGAAGGAACCGTTTATGAGCTGGACCAACTGGACTACTAAACAATCACTAACAAATATATGAAGGATTAAAAAGATTTCGGACAATCCTGCAAAAAATACTAAAAATAATCATAAACTAAAATCTGTATATCGGTATAATCGGTAAAAACTAGTTTTCAAGATACTGGCTTCATCATGCACCTAAAAAAGACATTTATTTATTGAAAATTGATTATTACCGAAATAATGATTAGATAGAAGTTGACATGAGCTTTTACCACTTTATTTCTATCAATGTCCACATAGCTGACGGCCTTGAAAATACAATTTGAGCCATACAATAAACATATAGATTCGTCACACGATAATATGAGCGGATATTGAGTTCAGATAAATGCGAGATATATAAGGGACAGCAGCTTACTACGTTGAAAACACAATTTTCCACTGATCAACGAAGTTTGCATCGTGGACTTGGCTTGAATATTGAGGGATGATCCTGTGGGCAAGTGGCAGACAGCGCAACATGATTTCAGCCAACTTGACCCGATAAATTGAAATGTTTTTGCTTCGAAATATTACACCATAAAAAAGCTATTCCGGATAATTAGATATGCCAAGCGCTGCTGCGATGTAAATTTTATTTTCTTATTCACCTCCAACCGCGGACTATCCCATCTTGACACGATCTCTTAAAGATAATCCTCCTGCACCAGCAAAATATTCCTGTATTAATTGTCAACTTCCAATTACCAATGTTTTATCCAGAAGGCTACGAACCGTCTCAAACAGAGGCAAATTAGCTCGCTCATAATTAATTATAAATCTCTTTGGCTAGAAGAGATACTCTTAATGGCTGCGCATTTAATACGATTTATTTTCCTCTTTATAAAGGTTCGTCAGTTCAATTAGCTCATTAGACAGAGTGTTTAACTCTGAGCGTGATCAAAGACTAAAATATGTCACAAACATTAAATTCCTTATGGCGAGCAATATTTTCCTTTTTCAGAAAAGCGTGAAGTATAAATGTTTAATATCCTCCTCAATAGTTCCTCAGACGACACTCTCTGTCTCAGGGCGCCATCTGGCAATTCAAGGGCTTCTTGTCTCACTTCCAATTCCACTGATGAGAACTGAGCAGAAGATCGAAGTAAATTAATAGCAGCAGCGTCATTAATCATTAGCATTGCCTCTTCCTTGTATCTCAGCTGAAACACAGCTCTCTATGGTTTCCCATAATCTCATCATTCTTCCATATAAAAAAGAAAACTACATTAATCAATAAAAAAAGAACACTCAGACAAACGGTTGTAAAAGGTGAAAAACTATTTCTATGTGATAAAATAATTATCTTTTCAACAGAATAATCAATTATTTCGTAATTATTGCATTGCTCTTTCAAATACTAAGCAAATTCAGACTCAAGTCTAGCCGTATGGTATGCAGGCGATATTTTCGTTTAATACAGCTTGTATCCCTTTTGTTTCACTATTCTACGATTTAGGGGCGGTTTTATTAAACATAATTTAGCAAAATATTACGAATATATGACAAAAGTGAATTTTTAATTGCATTTTCTTACAATAAAATCCTAAATTAGGAGTCTTAAATCGATATTGAGCTACGGATAAATGATCTAAACCAGGCGCTTCATCCCTGTTTACGTTAATAAAGCTAATTTATCTCTGCATCTAATCATGTTCAACCGCTAAGTACAGTAACTTCCACTGGTAGAAAAACGCTTCGAACAATTTGATAAATAAAAATATCACCGGAGTATTCACTGTATTAAGTACTTCAGGAAATCGAGCATGCATAGAAGTATATCTAATTTTCCAAGAAAAGGTTTATTTTACGACCCTATAAAAAAGATAACACTTATTCAGCTTTTATGGCTTCTCTACATGGCAATATGAAATCGATTCAAACAACGAAAACAATTTCCAGAAGAACGTTTAGCATATCGTAAAAAGGTATGGCGAAGGAGCTAATATGCAGCGAAGATGAGGAGCAACCGAAAGAAACAGGAAAACTTTCTCCAGTTGAGGGTTTTGAATGCTTAGGTTTAAAATAAAGGCGACACCTTGCGTTATCATTTTCCTTGCAACTGAGAAGTAACAGAGGCACTTTTTCATTCATAGGCTAAATTTCTTGACACTATTTGACACACTTTTCTCAGATTTATGCGAATTATACTTTTATTATTTTTGTGATTCAAACATTTTATTGGGCATGCTCTCATTTTATCATTCGTCCAACCTCATCACAAAAAGAGTCTCATGAGAACTTCTCATATGGAAGTTTCATTTTAATATACTGACTTTCATTATTTCTTATTTTGAAAAATACACGATATTTTAGCAAGATAAGTTCTCATCTCGTCTCATGGTCGCTTAAGACAGGCACATAAATTTGGAAAAATGTCTCGTCTACGAAAGAAAAAAACGCATTGATAGTGGTACATCACATTTATGCTGGTATACAAAAGAATGGGAGAGGAAAAAATCACACGGCGCACCTTTAAAAATATGAAGTCCATGTGTATTGGTTATGCCTTGAAAAAAAATTGCCTCTAAAGGAGAACGACACAAGGAAAATTAGTCGGGAAGGTCTGAAGAGGAAGAGGGTTATTACTCTAAACAGATAAAAAGGGATAAGTAGGCAGATGAGCAGTCAACCCAACACAAGAAATCACATTTTCTAACTCTCCCAGATCAACCAATACTGCTATTTATATAAAAATTGCAAAAAATGAAATTCATCTCACAAGACATTTAAAAACTTCTGTTGAAACTGTAGAAACTAATTACATTATGTGATCATAAATTATATAAGATGGGTCAGTGAGTATTACATTGACCACCAGCCTTCAACAATAATTAGTTTGAATTGATTCCGATGAGTTTAAATCTCTTTGCAAAGACATCTGACTTGCACCTCTTGCGTAATTTTCTCTCGAGTCCATAAGACAATAAGAGGTTTTTAAGCGCAATGACACAAATTATCAAAATTTTCGAAATTTCATAGGTTTTTTCAATCCATTAATAAGATTGTACATATGTATGTTGCAGTCTTTTGAATTCATTAAATAATTGATTGCTTTCCATTGAGGAAGATCATATTTGAGCGTTTGTTGAGGATATTGCACCTAGGTTCCTGATTACAATCCGTGATTAAATCAAGGAAGAGGAATCGGTTATCGGAGGCGCATAATTAGCAATTTAGTATCCTTCCTTTCCATGTGGGCACATTTAAACAGAAATGTTAAAAACGCTGGGATGGGAATCTTTAGAGAGTAGGAGAAAAATAAACAGACTCTGCGGTATGTTTAAAGTATACAAAGGGGATAAAGCATGGAGAGAACTAAGCAATAAAGTGGGAAAACCTAATTTCATTGGAAGTAACGATCATCAGTTCAAAATTAAATGCCGGGCGCAGAGGACTAATGTTAAAAAATTTTCCTACCTCAATAAAACAATTGTAGATTGGAACAGCTTGCTTGCAGAGTTATTTGAGCCATTTCCGGGTAATGTGAAAATATTTAAAAAAAATATGAAAAAATTGATTTAGTTTTTTAGAAATTTCAATTGAATTTTAAATTTTGTTCACTATCTAGTTTATATGTGACTTTGTGGACATATTGTGTTTTTCTTTTTGGGATGTGCATGTTACCACCTGGCCATTTGCCAAATTTTAACTGATTACGATAATAATAATATATAAAAATTTCCAACGTCACTAAGGCCACTCTTCATTGAAGACGCAATAAAAAATCCATGATCACCTGTAAAAACGAATAAACTTAAGACATGCAAAGGAGCAATAGTTAACTAAAAAAAGCCCCCAAACAATGGGAAACTTTCTTCACTCATGCCATAGCATGAGTATCGCTGGCAGGTATAAACAGAGATGGGCATATTCATTTGTTGGTTATTTGAGTAGGTGACCGTCAACCGAGGTCATTAGCTTAACTAAGGAGAGGTGAATGAGCAGGTTATAGAACGGTCATCTGAGGAATGAATGTGAAAAGGTGTGGGACCTGTCATCGGCACTAGCCTACACCTAGCTAAAGTCGCCAAGGGGTCATGTTATACGATTCCATGTCGGACGTCAGAATTTCACACCAAAGAATAACCTGCTTAACGTGAGCATGAGAGATCCTTAATGAGAAGAAGAAAGGTTTATTTTCGTACTTACGGAGTCATTTGCTTTAATTGATGTGTGTTGCTTCTAATATCATACGAAAACATACGTTGTTATATGTGACATCATTAGGACCAAGAGTTGCCACCATATTGAACCTCATCACTTAGGGAGTCACGTGAAGTAGATGAGTCCGATTAAGTTTTGTTGCAGCTGAATTCGTGATATGGGTTTTAATGAGGGACATTTATTAAGATATATGTATATTGTGTAGCGGGTGCACCAAAATATAGAATTATCTTCATTTGTAAGTCCCATTATGCCTATATTGTGTATTCACTCGTTGCAAGAGGCTGTCAGTATTCTTCGTTCGATACCTTCGCGTTGCGAAACTAAATAATTTATTAAAATTCAAACGTGATTTATTCCATTCCATATTATCTATTTTTCAAAATGGAACACAAGCCCCCTACATAGAAAAATATACTGAGTAAACCCGTACATAATAGCCATTACTTTTCCAATGCTGCCACTTCCATAGGAGACGTATGACAGTAATAATAATCCAACAAAAAAGCGTTTAGAAAAACAATTATCGGCCCCAAAATATGTCATACACTTCCAGTTGCCAGTCGAGAGGAATTTGGCTTCCTGCTTCCTGCTTTGCGTTTAGCTACCTTAAGACCTCAATTTAGAGACAAAATGAATAAATGAAACTTTCCGTTACCTATTGAGGGAATGGCATGCAGTGCATGGCTTCATGTCGTCTGAGATGGAAAAATAGAAAGAATGTACTTCTTCGAACGTCCCGCATTTCTGAATACGACGAACAACTCGACATTAAGTACTCTTTCAGCCGAGCCTGCTCCAGTTCTTGATGGAGAAAAATGTTTTTAATATCTCCTCCGGCAACGACTTTTCTATGTTTTATGACCCAAGCCTTGGGATTAATATTCGCAAACCCCAGTTGACTGCCCGACGCCGACTTGCATGGGAAAGTAGTCTGACCAGAAAAGAATACTGATGATGAACCTGAAAAGAATGCTGAGAACGCATGCAATGCAGAAAGTTTCGTGATTTAACGGTGCTGATGGGTATCTTTTAATACTTTTTTCTTTCCTGCGATCTCAGACGACGCTATTCCATACATTTATCCGTAGCCGTCCACTTCTATGGCGTACCTCAAACCTTCAACTAAAAACACCGTTCACCTTCCCCGCCTGCAAGCGCTACCCAAATCGCGCAATCCTTCTTCTAATACGATTCTAATGTATTTCGGGCGGAAATATTTTCAACGTGTCCCTATCTGCATTAAATGAAGCGCTGAAATGCAAATAATTTACGATGAAACTGATACCCTAATTGAAATAAGTAGTTCGGGGTCACTTTTTCAAGTATTTTCATAACGGTCATCTGCGATGCAAGACCTTCACTGCAATTTTTAATTCCATGTATCATCCTTTCATCAATCAATCTGTGCAGTAAAGAGCCCCGTCAATTGACTAATCGCAAATGCAGTCAACCAAAACAATCTCTTTCTTCAAAGAAAATTAGAGAATATTTTATCTGTATCCTCAAAAGTGAAACAAGCATTCGGTTGTCACATTTAACTTATACAAAATAAATGATCATGACAATTTTTTCAGCTTTATTTTGTCAGCAGTGCTAAGCTTTAGGCAAATTAAATGAAACACTTTAATTCCAAAAAATCACGAATTTTCCCTAACTTATCAACTGCCAGTAAATGCAATTCTCTCATTTTCCAATTGTATCCTAAGTCTTATTTTCAGCTATCACCTGAGACTGCTGACAAAACCTGAGACTGCTGACCCCAGTGACATCTTGTCACTGGGGTTTTCAACTCCGAAAAATATTTATAAACCACTTTTTTGTTACCTAACATTATTTACCATTATCTTGTGATTCGTCAAGATAAATGAACCTCATCAGCTACTATCATGGTAGCACCTCCTCTAGCTGCTTTAAAATCCTTCAGTACGTTCAAAACGAATTTTCAGCATTAGAATAAACGTTGGGCCACTCAATGCTTTAGATCTAACACCAATAAGATAGATTTAAATATGCCCAGGAAGTGAAGCACTTCATGTTTTCACCAATCCTGCAAAAATCTCTCGACAGCAGGACGAATAATGAAGAAACAAAATGAATTACAAATTATCCATTTTATCCGAGAAAAAATGCAAAAAAGGTAAGCTTGGTCTTATATTGATTTAATTTCCTATGATACTTTCTTTTTATTAATCCCTTGTAAAATATTCAACCCATGAAGCACAGAAGAAATTCTTAATTGCAGTTCCCAACAAAATTTGCATAAGTTAAAGGAATTACTCAGACGTTTCCTCATAATTTTCCATTTTAAATCGACTCTAACAGAACAATTTGGAGCAAAGAATCTTTAATCTCTTAGCAATAAGTAACCCTAAACACCTCCAATCATATTTTTAAGTTAACGATATGAAGACGGCAAATTCTATTCCTGAAATTGCGAAAACTCTCTAAACGTAATCGAGGATTCTAATAATAGTAAAAAGAAGAAACGAAAGTAGTATGCAAACGTGTTAAACGAATAATCAGATGTTAATTCACTTGCCCTTTCGCGGACAGTTTTGAGAATAATGAAAGATTCGTTTGAATGATAAAACTTCAATCCTTGTTACGAGGACGCATGAAAAGGCAAAGATCAGAGCCTTTTCCGTAGCATTTGGGAGTAAGGCAACTATGGAAATAGAAGTTACATCGGCTGAAAAGATCAAAACATGAAATGGAGGATATAATAAACACGAAAGTACATATCTTTCATTTTATTTGCCTGTACATTAGTTCGGATGAGAGAAACGCATCAAATAATGAACGGAAGGCAGGAAGGTAGTTTTGCGGATGAGTGGATTTGAAAGGAGAGAATCACCTTGAGATAAAAATCTTCCGTTTGCGATGGATGACCTTTCTCCTGGGGGAAATTGAGATACTTTATCGTGAGAGACAGGTTCGAGATAGACGGCAAGCGGAAATTGGGACACCGAAAAAAGAAAATGGGTCCCGTCAAAAAACATTACATTTTAGACAGAAAAATATGATAGATCCATTTAATCTTTCTGTCCTAAATAATATCTACCCGAGAATGCATATAAGTGTATTTCCATAAGCCCTGTCATTTACGGTCTACACCAAGCGATAATGAACAATAGCAAATTTAAAAGTATTTCAACGCGAGGAATGAAATGGGGTGAATATTGCATTCTCCCAAAAGTCGACCTCAGCCCTTTGAAGTTTGAACGCTCCAGTGTACCTTCTTCAGTCACTAAAACCTGGAGCCAATGACGTTGACCAAATCTGGGTTCATTCAATACCACCATTTAATACTATGCACTTGCGCTTCTTTGGAGATTACAGAATGTTGCTGCACACAACGTCTACCAGAGACCTTCCTAAATGTCTTGAGCAAGGGGAAGTAAAAAAAAGGGAAGGAAGGCAGATCGATTACAGTCACATCGTAGAAATTGAAATTATTTCGTCATTTAAAGGACGCGTTGTACTCATTTATTTAACGCTTACCATGGCAAAATTGTAACACCAGTGGCAAGCAAAATAACACAATTGCTAAAATAAATATTCGGCGAAATGTAGAGTTTTGCCTGTCTTGTACTGCGAATTACGACACCTACTATTGACAGATTAATGACAATGAAAGAATGAACAACTGAGGGGATTTAGTGGGTGTGTGGTGACTAAAGTGATGGCTTCCCATACGAGGGCCCAAGCGGATATTTTTCAATGAAATCCCGATTCCTACTTGTTTTCTGCGTGTAGAGTATTCAAAAGTAGTTCTAAGTTCTTTAGATGGGACACATGACCTAGAGCGAATAGTCTCCTTCACACACTACTATCCCACAAGCGAAAGAGCTAATGGCATGGGGTTTTACGGCACCGGCCACCGGGAAGAGAGAGAAATATATGCGTTTTGGTCTCTTTCTGCTTTATAGTAGTAGTCATAAATGGTAAATTTGAATAATTTTTATTGCCTTCTCCTCAAAATAATTCCTAACTTGTAAAAGAAAGTTTAGATACGACCACTGACAAGAAGAATTACAGGAAGTGACTGTCCAACGACGCATGACTATAGGTAATTTATCTATGACAATGATTTAAAAAGGTGACAATCACTTCAAATGCTACCATTATTGCGGTGAACGAAGAGCTTACACATGTATTATTAATTAAAATACTACTAAAGGTATTAAATGTCATTTTTCAGAAGAGTAATTAAGTCTACTCACCTAAAACGTGGTGCAAGGGCTGACCTGACTGGCGGTGGACGTACTTCAGCAAACCACTAAACTGCATTCCAGAAAGCAGCGTCAAGACCATAAGAAAGCCACAGAAGTTCACGTATTAAGATTCCACAAGGAAGTGCTCCTTATCTCGACGGAACTCAGTCTATTTCCAGGTTAAGCTACGAGTTCAGCGAAGAGTAGAGTGGCTAGTCGTTCGACAGCACCCGGCGAAGACGGTGTTAGCATGCAACCTCATAAATAAACACACAGCTCTGCGAAAACACACAGTAAAAGGAATGCAGTAAGACAAGAATCAGCCCCTTACTGATTGAATATATAGTTAGGACTTTCACGAACCCGATCGAGCATTAAAAAGAAGCTCAGTTGAGGCCCACCTTCAGATTGTCAATGTCCCTGAGTAACTCGGAGTCCACTACCTAAAGGCCAACTGCTCGACGATTCTACCTGAGAATGTTCTCTCGTGGGTGTATTGCAGTTTACTGTGGTTTTGACGAGGAATCACTATCACCATATTACAGTCCTCGCGAGAGCTTACGCGAGGCCTTTAGATGAGGAGAACAGAGGGGGTGAACTGTGTGGGAGGGGTAAAGGAAAGGAACGGAGGGGAAAGTGAGCGCGTGGTAGGCACAATGACCAACAGAGCGTCTCAGCGTAAAAATGTAATTCCGAGTCGTATTGGACAATTCGACTCGTCGCGGAGCATGGAGCAGGTAGCCGACCCTTCCCCGTCAAACCTCCGTTCCGCGGCCGGAGCTGTGGAATAGATGGTCTTACGCGATGACTCACAGCTGGGCATTTCAATTACTTTAAATGCATTAAAATGTATTCAAAATTAATAAAAAATAACAAATAAAGTCGTGATTCCGTTAAAACGCTGCTTGAGTAGACACCAAACTTCGCGCAATTCCGTTTTTTTTTCAGTAACGTTACTAAATTTTTCAGCCGCGTGAAACTATGTAATCCAGATTCAAGTCATGCAACATAAAATTACGAAATAACAGTGCATTATATATTCTTCTATTACCTAGCTAATGCAATGAATGGAATCGGGCTTTGAATACCACTAGCTAAAATTTCAGTCACTGAAATAAGAAAATAAAAAGTACTTGAAGAGATAATGTCATATATTTGTATAAAATTCACAAAAATTTTTTATTCAATACTTGGGGGAAAATTTCGAATACTGTCGAATAATCTTGTTTAACTTATGAGATATAAGATGGTTGGGGGCCGTCACATTTGAGACCACAGGCCGTATGGGGTTGTTTAATTTATGGGTTTTGGGAAGACCAAAGAAACGAGGCATTCATTTGGATGCACTTGCTTTTTTTAATTGACCGGAGAATCACAGAACATGAACTAATTGCACTCTTACACTCCTTTGGGAAATACGGGGTGGGATCAAAAAATTGCTGCATTCCATTTTCTCTTGCACAGATTGATTCACATCCCTATGTCAGAGGCTAACCAATCTAAAAAACTCAACATAATAAAACAAATAGCCACCAACAACGGTTATTCTCCCAAAATAATTGATACACTTATCAACAGAAAACGCATAAAGTTAGCTACGAAAAGTATTTTTCCCACTCTCCTCACAGAAGACCAATCCATCAAGTGGCGTAGGATTCCATTCTTGGGAAATATTTCTTCCGAAGTGAGTTAGTTGCTGCCCAAAGATAAGTTAAAACCGGCATTTTACAACAAAATAAATTTAAAAAACGTAATTAGTTTTACTGAAGACAAGGTAGACCTAAATGCGAGTGGAGTGTATAAACTGACGGGTGATGTGTGCAAAAACATTTATGTCGGGCAGACAGGGAGAAGTTTCAAAATAAGAGGCAAAAGAGCATGAGGCATGCTTTAGAAACAATAATCATTCTTCTCTTTTTGCCAAGCACTTATTAGAACACAACCAGCACAGCAGTTATCAACCGGAAATCCTCCATATGGAAAAGAAGGGTGGCAAGTTGGACGCACTTGAACAAGTGCGTCCAACATGTGCGTCGGAAATTTGTAAAACGTGACGAATGTAATATTATCAATGATGTCCTTTTTCAATCCCATTCCCCTCCGCTTTACCTTCCACTACTTGAAGTCCCCGTCCAACCTCCAAAACCTCCCCCTTCCCCCCACCTTGCCACACCATCGTGACTTACGGCCGCACAACCTCCCTTTCCCCCTCCCCCTCCTGACAACAGAAGCCTACAGCCTCCCCCCCCCCACAGCGCCCTTCTTCCTTGTATTCTCTCCTTCCTTTCCTTACTCATCAAACTTCCCCCCTTCCCCAGCCAAACCCTCTCAAACAACAGTAACCTACAACCTCCCCCACAACGCCCTTCTTCCAAAACTTCTCTCTTTTTCCTTACTCATCCAACCTCCCCACTCCCTCCCCCTGCCCTACCCTCCCCCAGACCAACCCTCTCCCTCCTCTTCCAAACCTTTCCACCCCCTTCCCCCCAGTTTACCTATATGTTGTGGAAAAATGTTCTGTCAACTATCTGATGAAGTCGCCCAGCGACGAAACCTAGGTCGGCATTAAAATTATTTTTGTGGAACGAAAAAAGTTTTTTTTTAATATTAGCCAGTGGTTATGTATCTCGACTGAGTTTTTAGATACATTATGTCTACATTAGTTTATCTATTTATTATATAATCAGTAAAACAGCTTATTTTCACACCGATATGAATAATATATTCATACCACGAGATTTTTCATTGGTTCCAGATTGTGAATGATAAAAGAAATGTTGTATCCCTTTGCGACACCGAAAAATAAATCGAGGTTAAGATTGCGCAGCCCGGCATTGTGAGTTGATTGGCAATGAACATTTTGAATCGAAATAGTTATTTGAAACTACATGCATTAAAAGGACCTCCACATATATTATAACTGAGAACCACCGGTAAAATTTTCACAATAGCATTTAGGCATTCTTGAGAGACAACGTTCACCGTAAAAGGCTCGGTCACAAAATTAATATGTCCCTCCTAAATGCAGTCGTAACTCAAAAGTCCTTTTTTTCTCACGGCGTTTTCAATCTGAGCTGCCTGTAAAGTCATCCTCATTAATGGCAGGATCCATCACTCCCTTCTCCTTATCGCTTATAATTAGAAGACCCCCTACTTCCATAGAAATGCTCCAAATCAAACAGAAGTGAGAAGGAGCATTTGGAAAAAGTCTTGGATTCTAGCTTTTAAAAAATCATTTACTGGATTTTGGCTTACTTTTTTCGATATCAGCGTCTCGACGTCTCGACGGCGTCCGTGATTTCAAATCCCTGGGATTAACCCGTGCAAAAGAACGTAAGTGACTGATTTATCGACGGTAGAGTAGTGTGTGCAATATGCCTCGGAGAGAAGAAGACCTTCTTTTTACCGTCACCTAGGAAGAAGACCTAATTTCCTCGACGCAGCACGATGAAAGCTTTTGACAGTCAACGCCGACGATTTCCGAGTCGTCTAAAATATTTCATCAAAATACAGCAGCAGTAAAAAACTAGTTCCATGCTAATTGGGAAACTTTTTCGCGTCCCACTCAGCGTTATTGCAGACGAAATTGTCCACCATCATGTATGTTCATCATTTTCACTGCGTGAATAATTTTTCACGAGGAAAAAGGGTAGAGACGACTGCGGGTGGAGACAAAATGGCCTCAGGCACGCTATCGCGGGAGAGTCTACATCAAGTAGTCTGCTGCAAGGCATGATGTACTGTTCTCCTCAGTAATATGCATTTAATTATGTCCAGGAAATATTTTTGCTGGAAAAACTTCGTTTAAAACATATTATTTTTATGTCGGAGAACTTTCAAAGTGTACTTAACAAGATAGGTAATAATTCCGAGTAATGATTAAAATAAAATAATAGAATTACACTGCTCTGCATTTCGAGAAAACACGTTTGATGCTTTAGTTTTGAATGCTTTTTCCCCCTAATTTTGGGGTGTTGATTCCAATTATGTTATCAGCTTTCTTCTATCACGTCCAGGTTAAAAAAAACTGAAAACAAAATTTTCACATTTACCCATTACGGATATATATATTTATACACCTCCACAAGATCATTGCAATGCTTAAGAACGTGGTTTATAATTGAATTATTTGATAGTATAATTGTAAACACGATGTACGTAAATTTCACAAGATCTACCAAAAATTGATATAATTGATATTATTTTGCAGGCAGAAATTTTCTTCTTCTTGCACTTTTTCCATAAGCATAGGAAGTACTTTCCCTCTTCAGGGACCAACAGTAATCTTCCATCATGTCAACAGTCCAACCACCATGGTATCTTCTTTCAATGTCTTTCAAATATTGGTGAAATCGTTCACCCTGTTCCTCGTTGTAAAATCCAAGACAACAATTTGGAAAATAGTCAATGTGAGCATGTAGGAAGAGTAACTTCCAATTCATGTTACAACCTAGTTTTCTGAAATTTTCCAAAATGCATTTCACAATGATTTTGTAATCTAGACTCCTTCTGTTTCCTAAGAAGTTTTTTACAACCTCTTTGTAGCTATACCAGGCTTGCTTTTCTGTTTGGCTCATTGTATCCTCAAAATAGGGGTCACACAATAATTTCTTTGTATGAGGTCCAGTAAAAATACCTGCTTTCAGCTTATCAAGGGTCATTCTGTGATAAACACTACATATGTACTTAAAACACTCACTGTTCTTGTCTAGGACACGTACAATGTGGTTCATGATTCCCAATTTTATGTGAAGGTGAGGGAGAAGAACTTTTATGGGTTCCACAAGGGGAACTTGCATAACATTCTTTGTTCCTGGAGTCAAGAGTCCTCTGGTTGGCCACTCCTGCACTTGCCAGTGATTTTGTCTGTCTCAACTATCCCATTTGCACAGGAAGCAAGGCATTTATGTTTACCCCATTTGTAGTCTCTGTAAATAGATAACTTTGAAGTCACCACATAAACTCCACCCATGCTCGGGGTACTTCACACACTGTAATAGAAGCTGCACACTTTCATATGATTCTTTCAAAGTAATATAATAAGCATTTGGTACAGATATAAGTACATTAATTTTGTGGAGTAAAAACCTTCCAGGCTGGTTGCAGAAGAATATATGAAAATCCTCAATTCAGAAGTTACATAATTCACACCAAGCCACGTTACAAGTTTCGGTATATCAATGCAGAAGATTATAGACCTTGCTTCTGAAAATAAAGAAACTATTTCTTGTTCCCGGGATCTGTAACATAAAATTTAGTGCCAGGTAGCAATAAATGTCTGTCTTTCAATACAGAAGCCAACAACTTAGCACTTTTCTTTGGTAACGCAAGATCACATATCAAGTGATTCAGTGCGGTCTGACTAAATAAGTTTTGGTATTGTCACTTGTAATGGATACAAAGTCGTCTGTATCTGATCCACTGATGCCCGTTTTATCGCTAACTTCCTTTTGAGGCGTTGTACAGCTTGAAGATGGACGAGAAGAAATAGCTAGGTTTTCGCCATGTTTTATTGGTCTCATTGTAGATCGCAAATGTGGATACACTATGTCACTTTTGTTCTTAGAACTGAAACCTTGCCCTTTAACCTGACAGAAATAGCAGTCATCAGTGTGGTTTAATTTCAATTGGTAAAATAAAATTTCTCTCTTTTTCCGTTCATCCACAAACTCAATCCTTCCACACAAGTCTCACACACTTTCTGGGGTGCCCATGGTTTATTCTCTTTGCCAAGCACAAACCCAAAATACGTAAGGTAGGCTTCTTTAACGAATGATGTTATATTTAGTTATTATATGTGTTCGGGTCTCTTTTTGCATCCACGTGAAGACATTTTCGAAATACACAATTCAATTTGTCACTTCATGCAACCGTTGAGTTCAGCACACTGAATACAACACACTCGATGTTCACTCATTTCATTGTCACCACCTCACCACATGTGAAACAAAAAACTATCGAATTACTATTGGCAGATCACATACACCACACTCAACAAATGAATTTATGCTGCCAGACCACATAAAAAGGTGTAATCACACTTTATCACAAGATACTTCCCATGCCCTACTATGGTATATAAACGGGACTTTTATGAAAAACATATCTTGATTTTCTCGAAAACCTGACGTGATAGAAAAAAAACGGATTGACCCGTTCAACTCAGCGCAAAAAATATATTTAGGATCATGCATTTATTCTAAAACATCATTTTTGTTTCAGAGCAGTGTTATACGTCGCAAGAGCTTACATGAATTTTGAAGCCATGACAAAGCACGCTAGGCTTTTAGTAAGGGATTGATTATTTAGTTTTTCGCCTAATCCAGGAAAAACGATTAAAGAATTTTCGAGGTATATGTGTAGCAGATTTTAGGGTAATTCTGTAAATGAGGGCGTGAGGCCAGAAACAGTGAAATCATTGTGAATAAAAAACAGAAGCAACCAATATTCTCGCGAGGAGACCTCTGCTGGGAAAATCGATCTCTCGTTTCCATAAATTCCTCATGATTTGCTTCCCTTGACGTCACGCTACACCGAAATGCGAGGCGTCACATCCTCCGATGCTCATAACATGATCATTCATGCCTATCGTACACACGGAAACTAATACACGAAAAGCATTGAAATTAGACAAACTGGAAAATTCAAAAACCAATAAGTGTGTGCAAATAATTGCTAGTAAAACTGCAAGGCGTGGAGCTGGTGAAGAAAAATCATCTCCATTCAGCGCACACACTATAATCGACGTTAATCCTTAACCCGATGAAAACGCAACATTTTTTGGTATGCGATTCTTCACCTGATTACATCTTGTCGTCATCCAACACCGAGCAAACACAGCAGCAAGCATTTCCACGGAAAACCTTCTTCCCTTGGCTTGCCGCTTGAATGCGCGCATCCTACTCATTTCAAAAGTCATGCATGGAAATGTGGCTATTGATAAGAAATGTCTAGTAGACGCGGGTACCGAGTGAATATGAAATGATACACAAAACTGTGATGGTCCCAGCATCAAGAATAAAAGCGCCATTTTGACTAATTGCATGCAAAATTCAGGTTATATCTTCCTCCGTGAAAATATAAAATCATCACTTAATCAATAAGTACTGTGTGTTTAAAAGGAGTGAACAACATTGGCACTTAAAAGAATTTTCTGGGGTCCCAGAGATTTCAGTTTACCCCCAATATCTAAGTTTATGAATTAAGATCGATAATTCTACAAAACTTTCTGTTGTTCGACCAATAGTCTCACAATAACCTCCAGTTAAATTTTCAAATGTCGAACTCTAAACTAACCCCACAATTTCACATCAAATTTGAAATCCATGCAACCTGCAGCGACTAACCTAACTGGAACTCTAAATAAGATATCAAGGTGAAATGAAGCAAACATTAGATAATTCAGCATGACCATATAAAACATTCTCTAGAAAATATTAAAGCCAAAAATCCATTAGCCTCGTCCTTACGAAAAGAAAAACATGTCAAATTATATCATCTAATGATTTCTGATTCTTGGACCGCGTGCGACTCTTTGAGAAGGGAGGGAGAGTTCGAGGTAAGACAACGAATTTAGTAGGAACGGGAAGGTGAAGAAAATGATAATCGGCCTGTTAGATGAAAACAAATGTCTCTTCCACTTGGGGACTTAGGAAGGTGGATTTGGGAAGATTTGGATTTGGATTTCCGCTGAGTTTATTATCTATTGATTTGTATTTGAATTCCAGGAAAGATTAGGGTTTATTATTCAATCCATATAAGACTCGTCTGCAGAGAAAGTGCAACGAAGCAAAATCCCAGGAAGACAGGCGACAGTGAAAGGTGTAAGCAAATTTGAAATCAAATACTAAACGGGAGATAATCAAATAAAATGCGAAGAGTTCAAAAATAATATGGAATGCAGTTGAAATGCGAACACCAGTAAAATTGTTCAAAGTAAAACATTGACATAATTACAAATATTTAAGGGGAACTGAAGACATGGCATCAAAATCATTGAAATTACTCGTAAGAGAAACCCACAACAGGTAAGAATACAGATAAACGATATGTTTACATAAACCGTTGTCATATTCTTCCAAAAAAATATGAATATTTGGCGAAAGACTAAAGTGCATTTCGTCGTTTATATGGACGGAAGAGCAATTGAAGACATTTTAGGAGAAGTAATGCAACAGGTGGACTACGAATAAAAATCGAATCCCTGTCGACCACTCGAAGACAACGACCATTCGCACAAATGGGAATGGCCATTTTGACCAGCTGAACTTAAAACAGATACTTTCTCTGCATTTCAACTACTCCGTAGTCAAACTTAGCGTCGTCATTGTACGTTCGGCTGCAGTAAAAACTTCGAAAGACTCTCGTCCCTCCTGATCACTAAGTGTTTTTAGTCCAAACGAAACGAATATTTTGTGCAGTCGCATGCTTATTTCCTGATCCCTTACTTTCGATTAAGTGGGTATATTTACCTCGGTTCAATGGGAGGAATTACATTTCTCTTGATCTTTTTGAGTCTTTTCGCCAAAAGATCTTCAAACTGAAAAACTTAAAAAAAAACTGCAAATTAAAGAGAATCACGAATAAAGCAGAACAAAAAGTACAGGAACAGCTTTGGTTAAAATGTTTGGATTCATGCAGCTAACTACTTCTCAATTCAAGGCATTGAAGTATCTAGTAAGCCACGACGCATTCTGAATTTTATAGAGGCCTAACTACCTTTGCACGCCGTGGGTTTTTTCATCGAAAGCCTTGGAGAGTTTTATATTTATCGGGTACCCTTAAATGTGATCTACAATAGAATGAGTGATGCAATACATGATCACCACCAAAACTTGGAGAATCCGCCAATATTTACAATATTTCTTCCTATTTGAAATATTTTGTGAATAAACTGCTCCTAAACGCATAGATTTTATATCAAATATGAAAATTCATAAATACGGGCACATCATTTCAAAGAGGATAGGGCAAATCATTTCAAAAAGGATTAGACACACTTCTGCTAATATGATTTTCTGGGTGAACTGAATAAGTCTTCCAATTTCAATGGTCGAATTGGCATATGCTGCTACGTCTCTTTTAATTACCATCTTACCAATTACCACTTCAATAGACATGACAGACTGCTGTTTGAAGTTTAATATTAAGCATACTGGATCTTGATAACGTCAACTCATGCGACAATTTCAGTTCGATGATTGTAAAAATGTCTCTCTTGCAATAATATAAATTGTTACAGGTAAGAAAACCACCCAACTGCTGTCGCATGGTTGAGCAAACATTGATTCATGGCGATTTTCTGCCTAAATCAAGCAAGATGCGCTTCTTTGAAAATTTCTTGCACAGCGAATTTTCGTACAGACGCAGCTTCCACTCCGTTTCACGTAGATGGTATTGAAATTGCGATATTGAAGTTAAAAATTTTAGTTTTACAAATAACAAATATGATACTAATTAAATTTTTTTAAATACCACCATATACCCCCATCCATATACCCCCATAACCATTTTACAAAATGTTTTAACATCTCTTGCGACGTGTTGTCGTCCCAAAGTCCTACAGGAAAAGAGGAGTCATACAATATACACCGCGTTATACAAGGCAGTCCCTTGCGAATAATCTTGCTCGTTCATTAGCGAATATTCGCGGCGGTGACGCGGGTATTCTGTTGTACGTGGTGGGTATTCAGTTAAAATATATACCATCTCAATGAAGAGAAGAATGTTGCGAAGAAAAGCACTTGCTTGCTCACTGAAAGGCATTTTCCACGCAGTACGGAGGACTTGATGATCGAATCGTTTTCCTTTCATCCAACCATTTAGTTGCTCCTCTCCATCTCCACTTTTAAATTCTTTTCTAAGTCTTCTTTCTGCCTCCAGGATTATCAACCATTGTTTTCACCACCACCTTATGTAAAGGCTTATTGTAAATATATGTAAAGACATATGTAAGTATATTACGTAGGTCGTAAATTAGAATGATCTTTTAAAACTATTTGAGATCAATTTCCTAATAGACGGATTCAAAAAACATTTTAAAAACAAACCATTTTAATTCACGACTTTCCACGCCAATAGTATTTGATAAGGGTATCAGAGTTTCCATCCAAACAGTGCATATTGACCTTTTTGATGAAAGTTTAGGAAATCATTATAGCTGCCATTGAGACTTGATGAAGACATGTTTCGACAGGCAAGCTATCAAGTAAGTTTTATGTATACGTAATTCTTATATATTTACACGCTATCCAGTACTGCAGCATGTCACTCATACTTGATTTCATCCAACATCATAGCACTCGTAATTCCCAAAACATTTAAATATATATAATGTAGTGCACATTTTAGTGAAACTTAACCACCGAACAGGCAACATTTAGGTTTTATGATAGTAAATAGATGTGGATTACGTATCGTGCGGGGCATGGCCACCAAAGGAGGCTAGAATGGAGAAAAATTAAGAGACTAGGATGTGAGACGGGAGGAAAGGAAGTTTTCAAGCACAGCGGAGAACTCCATTTTCAGGCTCGTTTCAGTCGAACTTTAAAAAAGTCGGTAAAAGTGTTCACCGTTCACCGTCTACGGTTAAACTATGCTAAACGCAACCATATACGGTATATAGATCCATAATCACACAACAAATATAGCTGCTATTTTAATCAATTTTAATCGGATGCAAACAAAGGTTTCTCGTGCCCATACATCTTTAAATATCCTATAATTTTGTCAAGATGCAACGCACAGCAGATCTCAAGGTAGCACATAAGGATAACGCAAGGAAAAAGGTCCCATATGACCCCGACTTATCCACTCTTCTTCCTTCGCTAGCTCGAATGTTGTACTAGTGATCTATTCTCTCTTCCTCTGCCCACTGAAGAACCTTTTTAAAAGCTGATATTGAGCAATGATTGCTGTGGAGGGATGATATCTCTCATGGCCCACTAACAAGGGCAAAAAATTGTTACTGTCATTGTTCATGACCGTTTTCTCTTTCCTTTATTCCGAGTCCCGTTCTATTCCTAACATTTTTATATTCCTTATACCTCAGATCATCCCCAAAAACTAACAAAAATCAGGGTTACTCCAACTTCCTAGTCAGGAGGGATTCAAATGATGCTCAGAGGCTCATTTTCACAGAGATTGATGAAATATTAACTCTCGTTGATCATTAGATTTCCATTGTGAATAACTAGGTACTTATATACTTTAACATATGATTGAGTGATTTAGTACATATATATACATAACAAGTACTCTATATTTACTCTAATTTTTGGCACTGGTGGTAAAAGGGTTGTGTAAAAGCGTGCTCCCGGAAAGATGCTGAGAAGAGGTAAAACGAAAACGTGAGACACAGTTATTGAACGCTAAGCATGGTCCAAACTCAGGAGCTGAAGAAACACTTGTTTACTGAAGTCTCACTTCTCTTAAATTTAATTATTACGTGGTCGGTTTCATTCCTCCCCAAGTCTCACTCGGGAGGCGGATACGGAGATAATACTTTTTAAATTCGTAGTTATGCGTCGTTTTTTCCGATGGAAAATGAACTTTGAGAATGCACGAGGGTACGAGTGGTTACCGAGTCGTGACTTTGCCAACACTTGACTGCGTCACCATAACAACTCCCCCAACTACGGTCTCTGATACAATTCTCAGGCCCACTTTGAGCGGACAAAAAAATGAAAAAACCTGAACGAGTAACGACCATGGACGCTATATTTTTATCCATTTATTTCTTCAAGACAATGAAAGGCAGAAATGAAAGTTCATACTAAAAAATAATGAATGCGAGCAGAACTGTGCAGGGGGTGCCCTTGTCACACTCCTGGACTTGAGGACGCTTTTCTGCAGCCCAGATCAAGGTCTCTAGAGATAACCTTCAATTAAGGGACGCATTTTTGGAATTCTCATTTTTGCACAAGAAATAAATATTTTGCTCTGCTTTTCAATTTTAGTGCATTTCTCCTTCAACATTAGATTTATTGGTTACCCCTCCATTGTGCAAATCAATGGACAGGTGGCATTTAGTCGTATCTCTTGAGAATGTATTGCTATCATACGAACCACTACTAAGAGGTAGTATTTTTCATGCGTGTGAATTTATAGATACAACCAATATCACTAGCTTTGTAATTTACGGGTGAAAGAGAAATAGGCAAGTGCAATTGGTTTTGCGGTTCACTCTCACGCTCATCCTTAACATGATAAAACAGTGAATGACAGTTGCGGAGGGATTTTCATTAATGCTTTTATGGCTGTGGAATAAAAACGTTGATAAGAGCTTAGACTAAGCAATCTCGCACATGTGTCTTTTATTGGAACATCGAATTAATCGGGTGAGAAAAAAGCAGCGGAATTTTTAGTATTCGTTTTCTAAGCATCTATATCAAACTAATTGAGATAAACAGAATGTTAACAGAACCGTTTACTTTATCCCGGACGAAATTGTTCGTTCTAGCCTTAGGAGCTAGGATGTAATGGATAAAGAATCGACTATCACCACAACTGGGACCAAATATAGGATGCTTGGAAGATGGTAGCAAAGGAAATCAGTTTACCAGTACACACAGGCAGAGAACGGAGGGTTCGCGGAAACGGTGCACTGGTTTTCTATGGAGCATTAAAAACTTGTGATATCCCGAGAGATATAAAGAGAAGAATCGTAAGGAAGAAAAGAGTCATACATAACTCATAATTTTTTTTTTTTTTTCATTTTAATAGTTCCATGGTCGGTAAAATTTAATTTCTCAGAGCGGAGCTAGAGCCAAGGGAAAGATGACATCGCGGGATGAAAGCATTTAAGTTAATGTATTTAGTGGACGGTGGAACGTATTTCTTCGGACTTGGAATAAGATCACTCTGCTCAATAAAGACAGGTCACTTCCTCTAAAAAGGAATCTGTTTGTGATATGCTAAAAACATTAAGACCCAGGTTACATATGCAATTTAATTCCCATTGAAAAATAAACGATTTTATCCTAAAGAACGTATTTTTTCCGTTTTCGCAGGGCTTTAGAGAAAACCCAGCATCCTACGCCAAATAAGGAAACAGGCTCGGAAATAGTACTTATGCTTATTAGACCTTTATATAATATAGGGAATCCCATTAATTTACAGTTAACACGAATCACCTCACGTGGTAATCATAGGGTTGACTGGAACAAATAAACGATAACAGCAGGAAGGTCCTAACCACTTACAAAAACTGGAATTTTTAATCAAGGACTTATTAATTTATGTTACGGAATAATATAAGGAATAAAATGCCCAGAATACGCTGGACCTCTCCGCAGTGTGATTTCTGCCCCGGAACATAGATCAAGTGAACGTATATTATAAAAAATATACTTGTAAAAAGTTTTTATGTCTTTAACTTTCTTCGTCTCCTGTTTGAGGCGTTTGTGGTCGGGGAAAAGTGAAAAGGGGCAGGCAAAAGGGACTCTGACAGGGCAGGTGTAGCTGGAGGCGGTGGGAGGGTTTTGACAGATTCCGCCTAGCATCGTAATAGAGGAGGATCTTGGGATTACACATCGCGGCGCAGAGGGAGGTAACTAAACTATCTCCTTCCTTTTTATCAAATGATTCAATCGATCAATGGGTGTGGTGCGACTCTCCGCCACCGAATAAGAGCCAATATTATTTCAACTTTTTATAATGCTCCAATGGCTCAACCGATAATGTTGAAAGTCAAAATAAATGTTATGTCCCGGAGAAAAAAACTCAAGACTACGAAATTTGGACCAAGTTTTTTTGGATTGAAGTGGTAAGATTTTGAAATTTGGACTGAGGTAGACAGGTAAGCAAAACGTAGGCCTATCAACCTAAGGTTGATTGATAAAATGCTGAGTATATAATGAAGGTGAAGGCTAATTAGTAGACTTCAGGAGCTATACAAAAGGTAGAAACTCCAGTCTATCACTCTTACTACGGGTCAAATTTCAGACATTTTCAATTTTGAGCTAATGGGTACAGATATTATAAACAGGACGTAGAGCGCAGGTAGTAGGCATGTTGACACGAAGATATACGTTCCCTGTGACTTCCGTTTCCGCAGTCAACTGAAGTCTACGCGCAATTTGGTGGGCAGGTAGTACGTACATGTGTTCTGATGGCCCGGGACAAATAATAAGTTATAGAATAAAACCTGCTTTTTCTCACTGCGGTTTGGACCAAATCCATGGTTTGAAGGGCAGCCTTCGCCAAATAGTATCCGAACGTGATTTCATCTGGTGCGGTCATACATTTCCTTCACACACGAGTCGTGAAATCATCCTGGACGTTATCTAACATTCAAAATTTTTTCGCTTGTACATTTTACCTTTGGATTAATGATATTTTTGATCCACTATTCCAAACACATAGTCTTAAAACGTCCAGCACGGAAATGTACAATGCATTTTCACCTAATTTTACCAGTCATAAAAGAGTTACGTGGTCACCATGGTTGTTCCATTTGTAAAACTACAACAATAAATTAACCGAAACACCATAAAGGTATTGAGAATTGAATGTAAAATTTTACAAGAAAAAATCACAAAAACTAACACAAGAGTTCAAATCATTTTAGTGGGAGAATAATGCTATACTTCGAAGAACTCCAGCGATTTTCAACCATTCAATACTATGATCAGTTATTATGTATCTAAAGTGGTTCCATTTACTGTTACTGTGTAACCGAGTCCAATGTTTCAAACATATATATTACATTGGGTTTATTACCAATACCAGAACATTTTCAGTACGTCATAATATGTGAAAATGTTTTCCGAAACAAGTTTAAAAAACAAAGAATTGTTAATCATGATATTGGACTTCGCTGTATCGAAAAATATTCTGTTCCAAAATACAATAACAAGCATGGTAAGAGTTCTTTAATGTACATTGTTCCAAAGAGTATCAATGAAATACCACAACCCTTACGAGAAACCGAAAAAATCTCTTCATTAATGAGAGAAGTAAATTATGGTTGTTGAATAAACAAATATGCTATTGAGACAAAATGTTATGCTAACAGCTGAGCACATTGAGTGTTCTGAACTTGATTTTGAAATAATATACCAATAGCATTAAGATACTGATGATTTAATAGTAATGTTCTTATTGTGTTTAATCTAAATCAACCTGTTTCTCAAGCAAAACGTGGCTTTAAACCTCTTTTACTTTATAATTGTTGTATGTTTTCTGATAGAACTATACTGAGCATAAAAAATAAAAAAAATGTTCTTAAACGAAGCAATTTATACCTATATGATTTATTAGAAATTTTATTTATATAATTTGTCCATACATAACTTTTTATTACATTTTAGAATATAAATCTGTTTTCTTTTAAAATTTTTATTCTCTGTTTCTGACTGAAAAATGCTGTGCATGTTAAAAAAAGTTAAACGAAAAAAAAAGAATATATATTACGATAGAAATTGTGCATTCTGTTTTGTGTATATTTATGTGCTTTATTACTTTTAAATGGGTTTTTCTTTTACTTTTCATAAATGCTAATTTCTGACAATTAAACGGGTATCTAAACACATCATTCAATTTTTTTTAAATTTTAAGCTTGAACTTATGTATACATATTTTATTTAATTGATTTTAAATATGTAATTAATAACCTGGTGAAAATAAGGAGACATAAAAAAGAGCACCTGCTGACAAGCCTGGAAAGGCTTAGCAGGAAATAGTTGGCTATTTTTTAAAGGGAAAAAATTGTAATTCATATTCTTTTTTTTTGGAAAATTAAAACAAAATTACCTAGGTACATGGGTATTCATAAAAATTCATATATTTACGGCTGCCAAAATAAGCGTGTGAAAATATGAACTTCAGCTTGAGATTCTATTACGTAACTACTTTACTTGAACATATGCTTACTCTCGCTAAAAACGAGAAAAAATGAAGCGCCTGAAGCAACGTTTTGAAATCTTTCGTGTTTCGCGATGTTCCGTTTCGAGAATCATTACTCGCTTTTCCCCTCCCTCTGCTGTATTCTCCTCGGGGTATCAATCTCAGCAACGAAGGGCTTTATTTTTATATTTTTCTTTTTATTTATCCTCTTTAATCAACGGTGAGCGCTCAAAAACGTTCCAGTACGTATATATGACTAATCAAAACAGCACAGTGATTCATCATGAAAAGCAGTTAATCAATAGTCCGTTTCCTAATTACGGCGTGCATAAAAAGAGCTACTTTTTAAGCAATCATTCCCAAATATTACGAAAAATGAACGATAGGGCTACCTAAATTCTCTTTTACTATGAATTATAAAAAATTATTATATAATTTATTCTCACGTGTTATGCTTGACAGAATGATGGTTCTTCTCTATATTTTTCCTTCTCTCTAGTGATGAAAGTTTTGGTTAGGGGGTGTTAAAACATGTACCTACCTACTTTAGGTATACCTAAAGTAGGTAGGTATACTACCTACTAAAACAATACCTACTATAGGCGACTCCACTCTATTATCTTCCCCGCAATTCGAAAAAAAGTGTAGACAGTTAACGTTTTGTCACGGCTTCATCTCTCTCATAGTTACGCAAATTACGAGCGGCCTCTTTAAGCGAGGAAATTTTCGAAGAACACTGTTACGAGGACTTCATTAATTATTATTCTTCAAACTCTTTTTCTTTCCAGCCTCTTTTTTTACCTCCATTTCACGAACCGTTGACCAGGTTGAACCTCATGCGTGCTTTTCCTATGTTTGCTTCGCTGTCCCTCAACGTGTCGAGCACCATTCAAATTCCTGAAGCCTCTTCCTTCTTCCCTTACTCCATGCATTCCTCCCGCCCAACTCAAAACAGAGCACCATCAAACATTCACCCGCGTTCACACTCATCCACTCATCCAATTATCCGACACAACAACTACCTTCAACATTTGAAAACACTCGACGATCTGGTTTTGAGTGTATCTGTCAGACATTTTCACGCGACGGATATCTTAGTAATCGGTAAGGGTGCTCTCGTAATTTTTGCATTAAAGCCGTCGCACATCATTAAAAAGATCATGAGCTGAGCAATCATACTATCTGGAAATAGTGTACTCACAGCTTTTTTCCTAATCGAATCGACGTCCAACGATATGTTGACTATTTACCCTTCTGTGGAGGACTTTATCAACATGAGCTATAAATTAAGACTCACGCGTCTGATACAATAGTAATGCCTTGATTTTAATTACTTCCTTTAATTGGATAATTTCCATTAACTCCTTGTCTTTACCACCGTTGACTCCAACAAGGCAGCTGTGCATATTAAGGTGGTGGGGCGTTTTTCATTTGTGTCACAAGATACAAAATGATAATCATAGATAAATTGAAAAATCTCGAGTAATAATGCCGTTAGGTAATCTTACCTTGTCATTATAATTATTTTGAAGTTGAATCATTGCAGTAGTTAACGGTATTCATACTATTACTTAATTGGAAAAATACTTGTTTTTCATAGACTTGAACATTCGATGGAATTGTAGTTCTGATTTAGACGGTAAAATGTTAATAAAACTTCCGATCTAAGTAGTTCTCAATCAAATAGTAATATTTGACTGATATCCGGCCTATTTCATCGATTTTCAAGGAATATATCAGGGCGAATAAAAAATAATGTCTTCAAAGTAGAATGCCTCATTTTCGTATTGCTTACCTCAGTGTTTGAGCATATATTACCGTGTGGCATTCTGCAAGCCAAGAAGAGTTATATTGCGTCTTTATCGAAGTAACGGGGCTTCATAGGTTTTGACTATGCTCCTGCAATTAATTTTTCCTAGCGTTTAAACTTCATATCGTTACAAATCCCTTCCTCTACAAATTATAACTTTTTCTGGCTACTTCTTTTTTTAACGAAATGATGTATAACCAATGTGATTCGACTTAGTCGATTTGCAGTGAATAGTAACACTTTTACGTATGCATCTCCTACCCTATGAAAAACCCACAAAGCAATGACACTCGGTGGAAACGCTACCGATTTACTTTGCCGCAAGTTTATCACCACAGTACGAAGTTGGTCCAACACTCCTTTCAGTTGCTTATAAAAAACAACTTTGGTGTAGAAATTGAAAAACGAGATAAATAAAATTATCTTTTCGCAGTTTTAAGTCGCAGTATTAAACGAAAATTTCATATTTATATGAAGTTCCTCCAACTCCGTCAAACGTACACTTTTAAAACTCATTTTTATGTTGGAGTAATTAACGAGCGTCCCAGTTGTTGCAGATTTGTTTGGTCTTGGTCGCCAACTCAATCCCAACGATAACTCTTTATGAGGCTGCTCATAAGACAACCTACAGTAATCCTTCAAGAGTCACGGTGTACTAAAAAAATTAAATACACAATCTTTGCCACGGAAAAATTGCTTGAGACGCTCTGACGCGAAAAACTGCTACGTTCCCTCACTCGTTGGCGTTATGTAATTAAAGTCGACCACACGAAACATGGATGTATTCACTTAATGTATTCGGAGAGCGGAACAACATTTAGACCATATTTCAATGGTGACCAGTAACCAGAATCAACTAGTGACGCAGCCAGGAGTTCATTTCGGAGGAGTCTATGTTGAACATATGCAAGGGGTGAGGGTGAGCATTTGTTAAAATCAGGAGCAAAATTGTGTTTTGGCAATGAAAAGTGCAATTGCGACTGCAGTGTAAAAACCGATAAAAAAAAAGATTTTTGCAGCATAAATTCTGAAAAAATACTATATTCACGGTTTTTCCATTATTTGAGAAATGAAAATATATTATTTAAATAGATTTTAAATTAAATAATAAATTAAATCAATCTTTGTTAAAAAAGCCGGAGCCTAGCGAGACAACTGGATGTATTTCATAGCTTTCTTATGTTAGCACGGAACGGTGAACTCTCAATGCTTCTATTTTATCTCTCCCAGTACTTTTGACACAACCTACGGTAATGGCCTTTCCGCAGTGGAGAAACGAGGCAGGATAAGGATATCTCATCTTTGCATCTCATGCGGAAGGAAATCCAGGCGTCGAACATAGATATTAATTGATGGTTAGCAGCAGTTAGCAGCCTTCCCAGCCTTCCCCTAAAGCCCAATGAGGTAGTACGAAACTGTTTTCGCCAGCACATGGCCAGGAACCTTCACGGAGCCTCCTTGCTCTCACTTAAGGAAAAGTCTTCTCAACGGCGTATTTAACCAGTAGCAGCAATGAGTGTGGTAATGTGTCGTCATTCCTGTCATCCTCATTACATTGATCCGTAGCGTGGCTACTGTCCCGGTTTGTCAATTTCACTCGACTAAGTGGAGGAACGTATATTGAGCAGGACTGTTATTAGCGACATAGTAATTAATCGTCAATCCCAACACGGCAAGTGGAAAAATGATGAGTACGGGAGCCAGTCCTCACTTTCAATCGTAGAGCAATCTCTCGCGCATGCTGACAACGATTTAATTTCAAGTTTACAATCACTGCAAAATAAACAAATGATGTTGAACGCAGGAACGCGCACGGTTGCAAAGATGCATACAAAATATGGTGAAACTCACAATGAAATATATTTGACTTGACTCAGATTCGAAAGATCTGTGTTTGGATTCCATTCTCGGGTAAAGTAAAATGTTTTTTTTAATTCGGCGAATTTCACCCTCTAGGTGTAAATCTAGTTCCAACCACAGAGTAAGTCAACAAGTTTTAGCATTTATAGGTTTAATTATTTAGCTACGAAATATTCTAAGATTTGTATGTCTCAATCGTTTATACGGCTTATATTACAATTTCTTATTTTACCGCAACTGAAAACATTTCATAGAGTATCCCTTGGATTACTAGGGATTTGGAATTTCTGAGTGTTTTGGCGCATTTATCCAGAATAAAATACATGCAATTTTCTGCAATTCAGTATTGAAGAAAAAAGACCAGTTGAAAGATCGTTGAAAAACAACTTTATGGGTGATAAAAATTTGGTATTGTAATTATACCTTGTGCGCATGTGAAAATTTATTTAGAGTGACAAACTAATAGTCTCTTTAATGTACGCGTGTTAAGTAATTATTAATAGTTTTTCTCGTGTTGTTACCATTGTATTCCTCAAACTTATAAAATCCGCATTATGAATAAGCGCTAGTCTGGTTATTTTACTGATCTCCCCTGATTACATTCCGTTGAAACAGAACAATACAAAATTAGTGAAGCCTGTTGGGGATGAAATAATGTACAAGATTTAATTTCTTCCAGTGCATTGCGACAGGAAAGTGGAAGCTAGTTAATTAATGAACAACGGCATAAACTCTTTTGGACTTTCTCTTTATGTCGTAAAAGAGTCCTGAAGTAATGGATAAACACTAGCACATACATTAGTCCCCAAGGGGGGCCGTAAACATAAAACTAGGTTTATTTTTCTACTGCGATAATAGTGAAGGTAAAACATGGCCATAAGCAACATTCTATCCGTTTGGGTTTAGCTTTTTCTTAAATGTTTTCCCCTCTGCCATCCAGCAATCACAATTAAAATTAATTTAAAAAAGCGTTTCTAAAGGGGAAATGTTTTATTTTTTCCTCATTCTCTTGAGTGAAATCGTCCCTAAAACGTCAGGCTTCCGACACCTGAAATTCGCTTAAGGAACTATTTAAACTGTTCTCCTCGCAATGTCAGTCAAATTTTCAGAAAGGGGCTCCCCATTACAAAACTCCAAAATGAGAATCCGCAACTCCCACGGGTAAATTTTAACGCTATGAATTTCAAAATAACAGTCATTTGTTTAGAAGGATAACGTTTTCAACTTAGCATTATGAACATGGCAGATAAATATGTTTCTTAATTATAACTACGGCTGGTTTAATTCTGATACAAACAATTATTTTAGGCCACAAAATTAATAATTCCATAATTTATATTGAACACGGAAACTAAAACTAACTAGGGAAGCCATAATAAACTCGTACAGAAAGACATTACATAAGTTTATAAAATCCAAAATTAAAAAACTCGTCATAATTTAACACAGAGCCGAGTAAAAGAGGTAAAAAATACGATTGGTTATAACCTTTAATAACCACCCTGAGGGAGCCCACAAAAAATTCTCACCCTCTCGATCATTATATTCGTGAGCCTATTACCCACACTTTTCTTAAAGCAAACCACTTATATCTTCTTATCTGAGCATTTGCTAAATTCCTAACGCCTTTACGTGGCATCCTTAGAGGTGGCATTACCCTATTTGTTAAGAACTGCCCCAACTGGGTGACCCAAAAAATGATCTACTGGATCGTGTAAATCCCTAAAACGTCCTCCTATCTATCTGGGTCAGAGAGACGGGGCAAACTACGGTTGAAGGACCGGTTTATGTTTTAAGGAACTTTACAACGGCTCACGTGAATGTGTCACGTAAGGCCCGCTAGGCGAAAGAATTATTTTTTTGAGGATGTTTTAAGTGCATGCTTGCTGTATTATACTGACCCCCCCGATAAAAAGCATGCACTGATGCTTGGTTCCCTATGCCCTAGTTCAGAGGGCTACATAGGAGGACTCGTGTTCCCACTCGTGTGGATAAGCATCCTTACGTGAGGTGGCATTTAGATAATACCTCCCAATGAATGACTTTGCATCATGTTTGATATTAGCATGTTACCACAGGGCCCAAATTCTAAATGTGCTTGCTAAATCTAAGGAACTCAGACGTTTTTAATATATAGACGTTTTTATTTGTACCTACTTCTAATTCTAACAGAACCTAAAAGTTTTTTCAGGGCGACTTGAGCAAGAAACTTGAAAAATGTTTTCGTATTCTCCTTGGTAAGTCGAATATATTCATTTGTCGGAATCAGCAGAACTTAATAAATACACGAGAGGGTTAAACGACTGAAACTAGATGAAATTTTATCGTGTCTATGAATTATCTGTGATTTATGTTTAAAGTTTTTTTTTATTAGGATAGTAGCATTAAAGAGTAGTGAATAAAATGAGATCATATCGGCAGGTACAAAGCGCATAACTCGCATTTTAAACCATTTGATAAACATTTTACGTCAATATTTTCGGAAAACTGTTAACCTAATCATTTTTTCTGCCGAATTTTGGGTATTACTCTACGCTATCAGCGAAAAAACTTTGTTCAATCACTGGAGCGTTAGATGGAAAGCAGAGAGAGAACATCAGCGGTACCCTTAGGTGAACGTGCTTAGCGGTTTAGGGGCACGTAAAAATGTATTAATAGGTAACGGAGAAGATAAGTTTGAAATAACAGTGAGCTTTAATTATAATAATTTTCCTAATATGAAAGGAACAATTTTAGAAAAAGTTTTTACAAGGAGTACGCAAATCGAAATAAGTTTTGAGCCACAGCACTATAGGTATTCATTGCAATCGGCCAACACCATATAACGACCACTCCCGGCAGTACGGAGTGCTCGACGCTTAGAAATACTATAATGACCGCATTTTACAAGGTAGTTTTGACTGTTTGATATAGTATTTATGCCTTAAATTGACAAAAAATTGTATCAATATGGAGGTAATATACCATTGAATCACTGACTTTCCTCGTTCCATTCCCACGTAGAGAGATATTCATGTTAAATCCTCTGATTACGAACGAATTGTTAGCTGTCAAAGGAGGAATTTATGTTGAAAACAGGAGTTTTAGTCAGTCCTTTTAATTCTTTGTGATAACTAACCGTAAAGGCGACGTCACTATTAATTAAGCACCACGAAAGCGAAAAATATATTTCCTTGTTAGGCAAATAGCGTAGATATTCCTATTTCAGCCGTGTACACTATTTCTGATTATTTTACACCGTATCCCACAGGAGTGCCCCGCTCGCAACCTATCCCAGTTTGTTAAAATTAATGTTTTTCTATTATAGACGTAGTTACTAGCAGAGTAGTGTTTACTCACCACTGGGAATTTCGGATGAAAGACATAAACTTGCCTTTCGACTATTGAAACGACGTTTTAGGTTTCATCAATCATATCTACATCGTTTGCTGGTTTTCCAGCGTTGTGCATTTCCAAATTCATTAACCTAGTTTAGTAATTCAGGACCAAGCATCAAAATGTTGCATCTCAATTCAATAAACGTTAACAACCAAACCATTAAGAATTGGTAAGTGCACCATCTCATAAACCACTTCATTTGTCCAGCCGTTCGTATTTCCCTCCTTCACGGACGTGCTGCTTTATCTCTTCCATAATTGGACATCCGGACTCCCGAATTATTACTATTACGATTTCTGCCTGCTCGAGCATTATATTAATTAATCAGTAATAGTTTTCATTACATGATACACCCTTTACCTCAATATGTCTTTCTCCAGTTTTTCTCTAAAATTACCCGAAACATAAAACAAATAGTTGAATTATTCATCACTATTGGCATAATATCATTCTTATATCAGTTATTGGACCTATTCCGTATGGTCTGTTCCTATTCAATCTATCTCATTCCTACTTTCACGTATAACGTTATTTCATGGGTGATCCTTATTTATAAACGCAACAACCGTATTAGCTCCCCGCGAAGGACGAGGTATGCAAGGGCAAACGTCCTCTAATTCCCAGAATAAAATCAATTGTTCTTCTGTTTGCCAGCTTCTCCTCATTTCCATTGTCTTGGTCACTGCAAGCACAAGCTTCAGAATACAAACTGGCAAGATCCGTGCCCAAATGTTTGAAATGTAGGGTAAACTCCACGGAAAACTTTCCGTAGCCAATATTATGCATGGATAGCCAAATAATGCGTAGCAAACAGCAATAAATAACTTGACGTTTAGTATGGATAAGAGTTTTGTTAATTTATTGCGGAGTATGCTATACCTTAAGCTTCATTGATTTCATTTGGAAAATTGAGTTACAAATCACAAATAATCCGATATTTTTTCCTTATTTATTTTCACTCAGCATTCACACGGCCTTTTGTCCTCGTCAATCCGGAAAATGACCTGCCCTCTGATATTTTAGTAAGCAGGTTAATGTACCGCATACACACAACATTTTAATTTTTTGTATGCAGAGAGACTCATGCGTAGTGACCAATAAATTCCGCTGAACTGTTTCATCGTTTGTAGGTGTTAAGTGTAGGGTTAATTTTTTTTTAATATCAAGTATGCAAAACGAAGGGTAGCATCTCTTCGCTAAAATTCTTAAATATCTAGGATTGAGCCATTAGGATCAATTTGACCAGTGTGTGAAAACAATATTTTAGAGCCAGAACGTGTAAGTGTAAACGTGTTTAATCTATTTTCTCTGAATACTGTATTTCACCATGAATGAGTATAATTTTTAAGTTCAAGTATATTTAACACTGCGAGCAGACATGTGGCCATTAGAGGTTACCAATGTGGCCATCAGTTATTGAAGGCAGCAACTAAATATTAATGTTGTGTCGGCTTCTTTGCAACAGCAGAATCAGGCTAAAGTAAACGGCCGGAAAATATTTGGTTAGAACAAAAATCCTGGTAATATTACATGATTCTTTTTAGGTGGGCTTCTGCATATTATGCTATCAATTATATACAACTTATTTTCCAACACTAACTGCGAGCGTACAATTCACTACTGCAATTTGAAATGAGATAGCTTTTCATAGAGAGTCATTAAGATTGTGCCTCATGCATCATCGGAAGGATTTAGCAAGTCTCCGGACGCAATTGCTATTCGTAATTAATTTCCGTTCTTCGTAGTTTGTAGGCCTAAAATTTTAAATGCTTCCGTTATTTCCTGTGAAGCTGGCACATAGAATTGATACCGCATCAAACCCTGGGTGTGATTCCTAATTCTCGAGAATGAAGTATTTAATACGTCATTCTGCGGGATACTAGGTAATTGAGGAATATTTAAGAACTGTGCTGATTTTTTCTCGAGGAAACAAAACTTGAACCATTGGAAATCTATAATCTGATCATGTGGTTCGATGATGAAAATGGTATTTTTTGTTTGTTTTCGCTTTATGAGACATTTTTCCCTGAGGTACACATTTTCTTGTTTCGCGCTTGTATTTTACACTGGACGAGTCGTAAAAATAAATTTTTCATTCCAAGGTTAACTTTGTTTGATCGTAAAAATATTTAAAAAAGAATCACGTAAAAAACTTACCATCTCCACGGGCTCCACGGTGCCAAAGCTCCACTCCACTCTTGCAAGAGCACTCTCTATGGGCACCACTGAACGCACCATATCACCCAGCTGGTCTCCACACCATCCTCTTGCTAGCAATGCTCTTCGCTGCTTAGTGCCACCACGCTTTTGCACATTTCTTGCTCTTCGGAGTTGCTGAGGATAGATTAAAAATTGTCTCCTAAGGCTTTTCAATCTGTTCGCATGATTAAATTTTCGTCGTGGGATAACTGAGAGGCGAAGTAAATGAAAACACTAATCTCTAATCTGTACATAATCCACGGGACGTTAGAAACGGTCACATAACCATTACCAATGAGACGGGAGTCATGAGCCGTAATTCTGAACCCTCCAAACACATCCTTTAACCTTTCCTCGTAAGTATAGTTCCTCCTAAATATCAAAATCCATAAAAAGGAAAAAAAGCCTACAATTTTTTTACAAATTTCAAGGAAAATACTAATTCCATAATGAATTCACTCACCACTTAATATAGAATTTACTTAATAAATGAAATACTAACTTTGTTTCCTTCCACAGATTTATTTTCTTGGTACAACATGTTTCGACACATCGGTGTCATCATCAGGTACCAAGAGAATAAATCTGTGGAAGGAAACAAAGTTAGTATTTCATTTACGAAATTCAACTTCCACCTAGTTGAGCCTGAAACAATGGAACGTATAGAATTTACTATTGGAATAGCAGGCTAATTTATTCATTATGAGTAAAAAATGTTTTCCTCTTCCATTTCGCGGTTGAATAAATACAGAAATGGCATTAAAGCTACATTATTTGCCAGAATTAATTGAGTTTAATTCATCACTACCACACTTGAGCACTCAACGTTTATCGTGACGCTATTTCTGTGTTCAGAATACGTTTCCCACTTTTTATGATAAAACATATCCTGAAAACAGCGAAGAAAATACAATACTCCGCTTCGTTAATTTTTTCATGATAATTGAATTTATACAATACACTGACGTACATTGGTATGAGTTTACTTCAAATTTTGTATGTGAATCATTGCACAATTTTTTAGTTCTGCCTTTAATTCTTCTACACATACAAAGTTGAGATTTCTAAAATAAATTTTTTCACATTTCCCGAACTCCAGGCGTTATGCTCTTCAAATTAATGTATATTATCTATGATATTACTCTATGATATTATTTAGCCATATCGCCACCCGGAATGGCGGAGGAGGATCTGTGATTTTAGAGGCTACGGGAGAGAGATACTAGTGGAAACACAACAACAACAGAACAACGAAAATAATGAGCGTTGGTCTATGTCCCGTCCACACTCTTATCAAATGTATCCACGTCAGCCGGAGAGCCACGCGTTCACCTTTCTGCTTCCTCCCTCCCCCCACCCTCTTTCCCACTCTCTACGGCCATACACGACCTGTTACTCGTACATAGAAGGAGTGAGCACAGCACGTGTACCCCGGGTGAGTACAATGAATAGAACCGATAAACGCATGCATAGCTCATATAGCCTTTTGTGAATATCGGTATGCGTGTGTGATTGAGAACAAAAGAGAACGGTGTTGGTAGCTGTACCGTGGGCAGCTTAGAGAGGATGGGAAAGCTGAACGGAGAAAGAAGATAAGAGAAGGACTAGAGAGGGATGAGGGAACTCCATCCTCGGAAAGAGGAAATGAAGATCGCAGTGGTTTTCGGGAGGAAAGGGGAGAGCCACTGGGTGGTTAGGGGTCACTTCCGGTAAGTACTAATTGTAAGTAAATGGATTGGTCACCGTGCCATGAACCAATTTTTACCTTTGGAGGTAATATATAACAGCAAGTGGGCTTTAGAGGAAGTGCACTGAAGGCAAATATGGGAATCAGAGGGTTTTTTGGATGCAAGCGAGAAACGTGTGCACCGGAAAAACAAAAATGGCAAAATTAATTAAGATCTCTATCCCGATAAAACTCGGAATACATCCATGAAGTCCCATAGCAAGTGGAATACATGTTTTTTTATCCGTTTCCCGGTTGATGCATGTGGCAGCGTACGAGGAAAATGTTAATAGTAACAATAAAACGCACTGGCTGCAGGAGATAGCTTTTTTTCGGTGGTAAAGATATGATTCCAAGCGGAAGTGTAACCGCGGGGGATGGTGGGAACTTTGAGGGTGTTTAGGGCCTCCATCATAATTAATCCGGGTTAGTGCGCAGTGACTGCCGTAATTTTTCAGGACCCGTGTGCACACTGCTAGACACTCTGCTTTCGCTAAATACTTCGAGTCCTTTCCTAAGATTCCTATGTCAGGTGCCTTTCCTCTTCATCGTTTGAGCGAGCAAAATCATATTCACGAAATTCGGCTCGTCCCAATATTGGAGTGGTGATACGATGGATTCGTTTCTTTTTTACTAGAAAGGCGACAATGGCCATCAGAACGAGTTCGGACATTCGTAAAGTCAACTTCCCTTGTCTAATTACAGAATGTGAGGTGTGATCGCCTACATCTAATTTATGCGTTGAATGGCTCAGAATCTACGAATACATGCGCCATGGATAATTTTTACGTTTAAAGTTTACGAAAATCTATACTGCATTACAGGAGAATAAAAATATGCGACCAGAATAGTAATAGGAAACAATTAGTCTTCGAATGCTTAAATATAAGTATTATGACTGGCTCCGAACTAATTTAGCGGATTAAATAAAGCTTAATGAGATTTTTTCGTATATTTCCCCAAATGGAAAAGCTATAAGTTGTGACTGCATAATAAGTAAATAGGTAATAAATCTGGAGCAGTGTCTACGAGATTTTCCAAAGGTTGGAAGGGTCTTTCACTTCTTGCCTCGAATACGTTTTACTAAAGGAATGGATGATAAAGACGACAAAATTGATTCATTTTAAAACCGTTATCACCCACAACAGTGTCATTCACGATTCATCACCATAGTCAACGGAAAAATATTACGAAACACTCAGGGAGAAGTAGATACCACAACGAATTAAATTTTGCTATGGCAGTGTGGAAAGTATAAATTTTTCTACGGCAGTGCCAGAATTGGAGCAGAACTTAAGCCAAGTTTGTACTAAATGTGTATCATATGGAGTCCTGGTTTAAATAAAATTTATTATATTTAGGAAAGGCTCAAGAGTTTCTTTAATCTTTCATTAATAGGTCTTAAATATATTTCATTATGCTGAAGGAATCAAATTACACTTAGGAATCACACCGCTGAGAGATTTGAACTTGTCCTCATGCTTTTATGAAAAGTTTAGGATGAAGCTTTTACAGTTTACCACACCTTTCCTCCAAATACGACATTCTTCCAAGCTCTTTGCACTCATCATGGGTTCTTGAGATTTTTTGTCTAGAATTCTTGGGCGTACGGCCTCTGAAATGTGAGTAGCTTACGTCATGGGGTAAGCGATTTACATTTTTGGTAGGTATTCCTCTTCCCACAACTCCAAGAGTATACATTTCTGCCGGGTTTTTTTTGTTGGAACTTTTTTATACTGGTTCGAATTACATTCAACAACCAGCTGCATACACAAAAATCTATGTAGCTCAAAAAACATACTTTGGAAATGGCTCTCATTTCTACAATAACCGTGATTATATCAGCATAACTGTTCGATTGGACATTGTCAGTGCGTGTATTTAATCATATGCCTTAAATAAACAATGCTAAAACAAATAAGTTCATCCCCTAGTAGAAAATGGAAACTAGCGACCTTGGGGCTGTAAGGAGGGTGTATTCCTATCATGGCTATCGCGACTAACTCTCTCGATCTTAACTTTGAAACAGTTTCATCTATGAGGATGTTATAGGTACGATAAGAAAATATTTTAATGAAGAGAAAACCACTGTGCAAATAACAGTTAAAATTCACTTACAGTGAACTCCTGATTATCCGTGCGCGGATTATCCGTTTTGCGGATTATCCGTGCGTGATTTCTACTCTTCGTCGTATATATTTTCTGCGGTAAATATAAAAAAAAAATTCAATGAAAAAACACATTTGGATTTTAGCAATCTAGACAAGCAAGCAAGAGACGTAAGGCCATTTCTTGCCACTTAAATCCACCATATAAAACGTAATTGTTTTCCTTACTTACAATGAACATGTGATGTTTACCTCATTGTTCATTGTCAGTATCTTTCCAACTTTTAAGCCGTGAATACGCACTCTCCGGAGCTTTCTCGCTGGTATATTTACAATAATTAATGGTTTTGTCCACAATAAACTTAATAAGTTCCACTGAAAGAAACAATTATCGGAAAAATCTAGTATCGCACAATCTTCGCTAGCACTCGCCTTGCAATTAGAATCATGGGGATCGCATCCATGAATTCCCGGATTCAGATCGGTAGGGTACCATATGAATTCCGGGAATTTCTTCTTCGAATGTGGCGGTAAATCGTGAAGATACAGGTCTTCTGTGTTTTACTCCGCGTTGGTCCATCATCTTCGGACGACGGTTTCGCCAGCGTTGCAGTCGTGAAGCGGGCGACTCTACGCGGACTTTCGACTTTGGCAGTCGTGAAGTGGTCGACTCAACGCCGAATTTCGACGGCAACGCCGGTAAAACATTTCGTCCGAAGAAGATGGACCAACGCGGAGTAAAACATGGAAGACCTGTATCTTCACATCCATCAACTCGCGGAAGCCTACACAAGGCGGTAAATCGTCTTCACTTGAGCTATCTTCAGATTCCGAAGGTGAACTTGGAAATTATTTTTCTCTAGCAGAGGCTCCCGCCCGACGTAGATGGTTTAGCAGATTATGCTTTAGAAGCCTCTTCCTCTTCAGTGCCTAAAATTTGCACGCTTTCCCTATCCTATCGATCTCTTTCAAACAGAACCATTGCTCAGAATATTTTTTAATTTATTTAATTCGATGAGATTTCATGGCGACGTGATCGGGAGGTTGGGGAAAGAAAGGATATAGAGTAATCTTCGGAAAAGTTGTCTAAAAATTCATCCCCGCGCTCATTTTCCTCCAGATTTTCTTAAAAATCTTCCGTTGGCAGGCTCTTCTTGAAAAATACATACGTTCTTACTGTATTTTTGGACGTAGAATCAGAGAATGTCTCAAAAGGGATGGTGGAGAATAAGCCAACGCTAATCCAAGGGCAAATAAAGCCTAAGTTACAAGGATAACGCAAGACAGCCAAAATTAAGCACTGGAAAAATGTAAAAATAATCATTCCCAAAATGCCGAGAGAAAAGTCCAAGATGACGCGCAGGACTGTAAACAAACAATACACTGTTGAGGTTGGCTCGAGTAATCCAAAGAAAGCCCTGCTACCAATCAAACGCAGAGGCCGCCAGGTCGGCAAAAAGTCCAGAGATGAATGACCAAACAAAGCAGGGGTCAATAACAGAAAATAAATCTAGGATAGTCCAGGGAGATTAACAATAAATGCACAGTGGACTTATTTCCGAAGACAAACTCCAAACAGTACGCGATGGGTCAAAACATGAGCGGAAGGAAACAAGAAATCAAACTCAAAAGGCTAGCGCAGTAGAAGAAAATCATGGAGTAGGACGTATCAAGAAAAAAATAACGGTAAAGAAGTACGAGCAGGCAAAAAATCTAGCAGCTGTGGGTAATACGATACTCCAGAAGCACTATCGCGAAGCTAAGGGATAATCATAGACTCTCATCAACTACCAAGGCCAACGTGCCTGGGAGAGGGAAATCGTCAAGCTGACAGGCTGTCAGCAGGAAAAAGATAACAGACAAAGAAAGACCATAAATACAAGCGAGCGCCCTGTGACGGTCAAGATAACTTCTGAGAATCATGTAAAACCCACAAGAGTTCGTCAGAGCCATCGGCGATATAAAAATTGCTTCTCAAAACACAGTGCAGCGAGGCGAATTTTTTTCTTACTCCCGAACGTCACTTCCATACTTAAGTCATTGCGTCAATGAAAAGGAATTAACGAGTATGTATTCTCAGGACGCTAGCCTATGAAAATGATAATTTATTGAAATTTTGGAAGAAAATTTCAAAATTGGATGCAATTCACGGTGTGTCAGAGGGCTGGTCCTCTGTGAAGCCTGTTACACTATTTCGTTCTTGGAGGAAACTTTCGTTTCACCTCGAAGGTGATTTTTGGGGATTTTCCTAGTTTGGGGGTTTAGTGAAAACCATGAAAGGATTAGAAAGTGTTGATGCGGAGAACTTGGAAGAATGGCAAGAGAGAGACGAAAGTGTTCCGGTCTTCCACCATGCGACTAATAGCGTATTGTTTCCGGCACGATCGGACAAGGGGGAGAGGAAGGGAGTGGGGGGAGTGTTGAAGTAGCGGGGATGAAGACGAGGGGGCAGCGAACACATAAATCACAGCCAGGCGCTCAACTTCGTAGATTTTCTGCTGCATTATACGAAGCAATGGGAATTCGACTACAAAGGCATTATCGCTGCTAAAAAGATACGCGGTGGGGTGAAGAAAACTCACAATTAGTCCATGAAACAATCTAAAATAACGGACCATGAGCGCAAATGATATTACATCGTTTTTTTACGTATATTATGAATATTATAAGAAATAAAAGTGAAAGTTCGGATTTTCCGTGTTTTCTGATTATCCGTTCGTCCTCTCCCTATCATTAGCCCGGATAATCGAGAGTTTATTTGAGATTGATCCAAGCGTTTTAAGATATGTATGCGAGATTAGATGTTGAGATTTGATCCAATATTTAGCAACCATTATTTCGTAATGCGTTAATTAGGCAGGCATACTTCCCAAGTGGATACATGGGACTTTACCTAATATGCAACTTTGGTGGAAATGGCAAAGTGGAGCTAATGTACCATTGGAGAATAGTTGAACTGAGGAATTGTAAGTCTTAACCAAGACCAAACTCAAGGGAGATAAGAAAACTTCTTTGGACTATTTGGCGGATATCTGTATCCTTTTTTGCAATCGGACAGGTGAAACCAAGTAGAAAAATAAAAAAATAAATTATCAGTAAAAGGATGTGCAAGGAAGAGTATTTATAGGCGAAATCCGTGAGCGGAATTTTGTTCACCTACGCTGAACATAAAACCGGAAATAGAATAGCCCCGGAAACTTAAATTATTAACTTGATTAAAACGTCTCATAGCCGTATCTATATGATTTAATTTCGAACGTTTTTCCAACAATTTCATTTTTTTCTTACCGAGTAGCACGTATCACGCTAATCACTTTGAGATTAAAATACTGCATGAAAAAATCTTCCATTACTTATAGATACGCCGCAATGCTTCAGCTTCACGACGACAGGAGCGTAAGAAAAAGATGCAAAAATAACTAAATATATTTTTGTTGTAGCTGGTATAGCGTACATACATAGTTTCCAGCTTTTAAACGTCCCTGACTGTTGAAAACGGGTATTTTATTTGTCACTTACACGATAAACTAAGTGCGATGATTCAATCTAAGTCAAAATTTCTTTCGTTTTCAAAGATAAAGGACGATTTCAACGTTCATTACGAGAAGAACTATAAAGGAATACTGCGGAAAGCTGACAAGAGGAAGTGGAACAAACCCATCTGCGGATTAGTTGCACATTATTTAATATTTAAATAAGAATATAATGTTTGATGGTTATTTTATCCATAACTCAATGTCCTATACTAAAATTACTTTAAATTAACAGCCAACTATACCTATTCCTTTATCTACTATCGACATCAACTAACGTAAAGTTACATGACAAGACATCAACGGAAAGGCTCAGAGGCTAAAGATCATTTCTAAAAATTTCACCAATCAAGTTGAATAGCTACTGGAAAAGGTATGAGAAACATTAAAAATTGAAAATGAACCTCGTGTGAATGGGAATGATTCCATTTACAATTTTTTTGTAATTAACTACCAACTGAATCATGTTATTTCCACAGCTATTTGGAAATTCTTGACAAAGAGTGCATAATGAATCGCACCGCAAGGGTTTCTTAAAAATGATTGAGGGAGCAGTAGCGGAGAAAGAGGAAACTGTGAGCAGCGAGAAGTTCTTGATTTCCTCCGAGCGTGCTCAAAGCCGTGCATGACCAGTTCATTGACTAAACCCGTAATCAAAATAATAATAATGCAGACTTTGTTCAGGGCGAAATTAGGGCTATGAAGCCCTTTCTTCCATTTAACCCTTATACGTAAAAACCCATGCCCTGAGTGGTTGAAAACCCACCCAAGCGGGACTAAAACCCGCGACCTTAGGATTAGAAGGCGAGTACTTTACTCCGCCTCCACCGAGGCCGGCAAAGTAATCAGGGAAGGCAGGATCGAATGGGTGAGTGGCGAAGACGGAAAGGGCTCTGGGCGAGAAAGTACACTGCCCCAATCAGCAGCAAGTAGGAGTTGGATGAATTAAGCCACTCTTGCTCCTGATAATTCGAGTGTAATAAACACTGTAAGTGCTAAACACACTGACATTGAATACGTCAGCGTCGATTGCAGGCGAAGGCGTAAACTATGCATGTCACCTATTTAGTTCCGCTTCTCTGGTCTTGGTCGATGCCCGTACCGAATAACCGGTATATAAATTTGCACTCGCGTGTGAGGAAATTTTTATAACCCATCAATCTGGTATTTGTGGGCTGTAGTTGAGATTATACAGTTGGCGAATCAATTCCTCCGTTCTGCCAAGAAATTATTAGTGGATTAAGAACTCGACTGAAGAAGAGCATAACGCGGAAAAACCAACACGACTTAAACGTATCTACAGAAAGTTGACGTCTGAAAATAAAGAAATTTTAATGCTGTGATTTAATTTTATAAATGATAATAATAAGCCGTCTGATAATTACCGACAGATTTTTTATGGATAATGCAAACAATTAGCCAACGTCATTATTAGGCTAAAAAAAGCTGATTCCCTTACAACCATCCTTCAGCTTCGCATTCACTCAGCGAAGGGATATGTCTTTTAAGCTCGATTTCATTTTCCTTTCCTACCACCCGAACAAGCCTTTATAATTACCTATATCATTTCATTACCTTTCAACATTTCACCCGAAATTTATTTCTCCTCATCTCCTCCATCAACCTTCCTTCTTCCCCCTAATATTTTTAACACTTCTTTTTGGGCCTACCTATCTGTCTTACTTATACATGGTTAAGGTCAAATTTTACTCTCTTATTCCATTTTTTCAAAAATAGCTCATACTATTTCGACGAAGTAATGCATGAATTTGAACTCGGTAAAGCATTTATACACATTTTAAAACGGTCTTAGTTTCAATCGTTAAACTACTGGAAAACTTTGGTAAATAACACTTAGGTATAAATACAGTTGATTAGAGAGTACCTTCACCATGGTTCAAATCAATAAATATTTGAGTGAGGCGTCAAGAGTGCCGGGTATCTCTTCGATTTTTGTGCCCCATCTTCCCACCCTGCCCTTCACCTCCCGCCAATTTCAAAAGCTCCATCTCCAAGGTGGTCTGCTAGTGACATAATGTATAGCTCTGGTAATGGGGTAAGAAGATATAAAAGGAGTAATTCCAAAGCGAAAGAACGATTTGGCGCGTCGGAGTAAATTCTCACCCAAAATTTCAACTTGAGAACTTGAGTGTCACTTCTTCTCAAGCCCTCGTGACTCGAGAGAATCCTCGTTGAAGTGGAAACGCTTCCAGGCATTAGCGCTCTATCACATCCACGTGAGGAATGGACTGCACTCGTCTCTCCAGTACGAGGTAAGAGGAAGGGGTGTGGAAGGAGGGCACCGTCCTCTTCACAGACACTCCGTATTCTGGAATCAGCTTGCTCTACTCGTAGGTTTAATGACGCAATTTCCTCTGTAGTCAGAATGAAACGCTTTGCCTGGAAGGTTTCCGTAATCTGGATAGTCATTTTTTCTCTAACCATCCCCTTTATCCATCATGAATAGTGCTGAGAGACCATAAAAGAATCACCGTGAGTGGTTGAGCATTTCAGAAACATTTATCAAGAACAAAATATTTCTGACTAAAGGCCCCACAAACTATTAATAATGACTTCACCTTTATTAAAAATGTGTCGGGATAAGTAGACCACATAGATAACTTTCCTCGGGGAAAATAATGGCTTTCTTGTCGACCTCAACCTTAAAAATGTATCAAGGTGCGATGTTCCATTCGCGGAGTTTCATACAAAACGGCCACGCCTTCAAACTGGACTGCCAATATCCGATTGTTCCTCAATGGAGCCCCACGATTATATTTATCCGTTGTCAGTCTGCGTACTTAAACCCACCAATCAATAGCTCCATTCATTTTCATATGTTACTAAAATAAAATACAACGGAAAGCCGTGATCTTCGTTAGAAAAGCTACGAGCGAACAAAGAGTGTTTCACTGCTTTTAGAGGGATTAGTTTGAGAACCACTAGAGGCTCGGAGGCTACACGCTAGGGTTAGGTTGCTGGAGAAATTCAGAACAATTGTTTTAGTATGACTCAGAGAAATATCATTTTGACACCGAGCTACATTTCTAGGTCTGACAGAAAACATAAAATAAGAGACATGCATGGCTGGTACAAAAATTCGTTCTTCCCACGCACAAAAGGTGACCAAAATAAAAACTGAGATCCACTGAAAACACTGCCGACATTAGATTCATCTTTTCACCTCCCTATAAAATTCTCCTTAACACCTTTACATGGTTGTGGTCCTAACACCCCCAGCCACACGCCCATGTGGCGGCTCACAGGGTAGTATGTAGATGTAGATGCATGAAATTCACAATTATTGTCCCCTTACATTCCTCCACCCCTTCAGCCACTCATCCAAACGGAAATAAATCCGAAATATTACCGAGAAGGTTGGTAAGGATTCACCGGAGGCATGTATTGAGGTTCAATGGTGCCGCGGTGAACGAAAGGCTGCAAGTATCGCTTATTACTTCTGAAAATCGTATCACAACTTTTGGTGTTTAGGGAATTTAAGAGGAAGAAGCGAAAAGGGTCGTGACGGTGTGTGTTAGACGGGGGAAAGGAGCTCCGGGGGGAGGGGTTTACTGAAGAGTAAAGTGGGAGCAATGTAGAGGGAGGTTATGACATAAGATGAAGCGGAAACCCTGGGGAGTCTACAAGAATGTCTCCCATCACTCAGCGCTACGGGGGCTATCCTTTCTTCCCGGCACTCTACAATAACCCTCTGTCTCTTTTCTCCTCGTTCTTTACCTCCCACCCCCCTCCTCTTACCACCGTCTTTTTCCACAATTACCTTCCCTTCCCTCTCCCTCACTGGCTTTCATACCGCCCCCTCCCCGCCTCCTTATCTAGTCAATCAAAAGAGAAGGAGGGTCAAAAGTACGGACCTATGCGAAACCAGAATCGAAGACTTCCCATTTGCTTTCTAACATCCAAGTGTGGGTAACCTTCACGGAAGTCACCGCGACTAACAGCTGTTAACGACGTCTTTCCTTAAATAAAAATCCTCAGTCCCTTCAAATCACGCATATTTCGGACTTCACGCCACTAAAGTAAATGCCAGGTGTTGTATTTGAATTTCCCCGGTGAATGACGGCGAAGCAAAGACGCACGAACGATGGTTCCTCCCTTATTGTCAGTACTATTACCGAAACAAAATTAGTAAAAGGTTACATGCCAAGGCCGAAGGCTAGCTGTGAAACAATACTTGAAACAAACTAAACAAATAATTTTGAAGGAAAAATATTAAAAAATGTTTCGCATATAGGAGGAAATTGTTATCAAAATGTTTGCACCAAGTAGATTCATTGGCTAGTGTAGAGTGCATTTTCTCTGCTCTTCAGGTAAAAAAAAAAACAAAACACAACACCATTTTCTGGGCATTTATAGCAACCGAATCAGAAGAGCAATGCCAAAGGTCTTAATTTTAACATTCCAGAGCTCACCAATTGACTAATTTCGCTTTTAAGTTCAAATAACTAAGGTCTAAATTTTAACAACCCAGACCTTCCAAATCGGCTAATTTTGCTTTTAAGTTCAAATTACTAAGTTTATTGGTTCTGTCAAATTTTACAATAAATTATCTGTGTAAAAAACATTCATGACCATTAACTCTTAAGTTAAGATTTATTTAAGTAAAATCTATAGTGTCGAACTTTTCAACATTTTTTTCGAGGTATACAAATTGCTGCAAAACTATGAATTAACAGTGCCATGAACCCTTTAATGTTCATTTTCTCAGTCAATACCTGCCAGAATCTGAGATATTTGGCGTCGCTTCATCTAATTCGGGTGAAATCCTGTCATCTCTTCCAAACTTGCCACACTAGCGTTCTAGAATTCACCTTCCATGGAACAAGTTAACGTGTCAAGGTTGCAAGGGAACCTTCACTTAAGCATCACGAGTGACGTGAAATCAATTTAAAGAGATAGATGAAGTGTACTCCGAAGACGATGTGTGATATGTTAATCGCTTTCATGGCACGTCTCTTCTTCCGTCTCCTCCCCCGGACACCCCGATTTAACTACAAACTTCCCGTCGGATTCTCTCTCCGGTTCGTCACCGAATTTTGGGGGCACGCAACGTCTCTTTTTGCCTTCATCATTCACTTTTCGTTTTGTTTTCCTCTATGTGTTTTAATGATTGGGAAACTCCCTTCTTTAGTAAGAAAATTAAGAAGCATACAGACTGTGCATACAATACAATGCATACAATATCACGATAAAATATCGTGATATTGCGATCGATAAATAAAACCGAGCCCGATAAAATGCCACGATAAATAATGATAAAATATCATGATAAAATGCACTCGATAATATATCACGTAATCGCGCCCGATGAATTAACGTGATGTCGCGCCGGAAAATCGAGCCAGAAAAGCCGATCAGTGACCGAGTTTCATGAAGAATTTACAGAGTTTTCTTATTTACAGAAATTTACCGAATATTGGCTTGCGCATGCGCAATGTAACTCTGAGAGTATTCATGAATTATACATGAATAAATTTCCGAAAAAATTTACCGCGGGACACCGGCTTGAGGAAAGTGCCACCGCTAACTGCACCTACTGCTGCCACCCTTTGACGCGTAGGAAAGGTGACAGTTTCGTCTCTGCATACGGCCCTCAATGCTGGGCAAAAGAATATGAACGGTCATTTCTTATCATATTCCCTTCCTAAGTTACGTTAAGCATCAGAGGCAGCGAGAAGGCGGTGACAAAGAAGGCTTTGAATAATAATTCGCGATAAAGGGACTATAAACAACTAATCTTGGTAAAATATACTAAAACTGAGAAAAGCGCCTGGCTCTGAGGCCTCCCTTCATTTCGTTCATAATTCTTATTATTCATCTTCCTCTTCCGATAGCAACCACCCAATCAATATACCACTACTTCACAACATCGATCAGCACAGCACATCGAACCATCAATTTTTCTGCCTCCTTTGAATCTTCTCCACCTCCTTTGAAGAAATTGATGAAGAAATTTCTCATCAGGGAATGAGTAATTTCTAACTGCTGTCCCGATTTCCAACATTTTACCGGGAAATTACATGGGGTGGGAGACTTCACATTAAAATACCAACAGCCAGGCTTACAGAACCCAGAAATTTAGTACAATCCACCAAGCTACGACACCCTCGATATTAATTCCGTTCCACTAGTTTCTAACGAATCCCATTTTTACAATTGCAAAACTGCTGTTAAAAATCATAATTACATATACATTATTTAATATAAATTAAGTCTGAAGATAATGTAATGCAAAGCGCACGACGTATCATATGAATACGTACATCATTATGGACTACTCCTGACCGGAAGGAAAGCTAAAATCACCAAAATGCAATGTGACGATAGATTTGTCAAAATGGAATTGAATGAAACGTAGAAACCTCCGGACTTCAAAGGCCAAAAGCATTCAATTCCTACGCCGAGAATTAACGTAAACATTTAGACAAAAAAAATTGAATACAAAAAATTCAAAATTCAACCTTCCTATCAAATACCGAAGCTATCAATTGCTACGGAGAATGAATTTCACAAGTATTACTGCGACAAAAAAATTACCGAGACTGAAAAGCGAACAATAGGCCTTGAACTTGGTACATACTATTCTACCATCACGTCTGCCTCCTACCGAGGCAATTTTGATGAATTTTAGAGAACTGTGTGTTTATCTTTTCATAATCATTGCTCATTATCTCTCAAATCCCTCCTAATATCCACAAATCATCGATAACATTTGTTATTAATGATGAAATGAAATCTTATTCCCGAATAGATATCATTAACTAAGAGTTTTACATACCAGCACGATCAGGAGGCTTGACATCGTCGATAAGCAGAAGGATACGATATAAATGCAGAAGTGATCACTAACTGTGACATAGAATCTAAGTCTGCCCTTACATAACTCCTCCTAAGATGATAGAAACATCTATTCCAATAGAGCGCACCCACGATCAGCGACAATGGTAAAATATATCGAACGGTTGAATTAACTAAAGGCATTACTTACAAAATTTCCAATCTCAGATTCCCTTGGATGAACGATGTGTCACTTCTCGTCCCAGTCCACGCGTAACTCCCAGGATTTCGAACACCTACGCACGCCAGCTACGTGAAAACTACTGATTGTGAGACATCAGTCACCCGCGAGGAGCTGTCCTCAACGAACGAAAAAAAAGTGGTGGGGGTGGTGGGGGTGGTGGGCGATGAACTGTACCTGGCCAATCAGAGAGCTTGGCGGGAAATGCGAGCGAGCCGACGCCACACCCACCCCGTCTCGTATCCATGGAGACGTCTCGTGACAGGCCCTTCCGCGAGGTTCACTGAGCTTTTTCAGCGACTCAAACGTTTTGCATATAGCACGGCCGAGCAGGAGATGGAGACCTTCAGTTTTTTTTACTTAAAAATTATCTACCAAAGCACAATTTCGAGAAGACTGGCACCTTCGAGTGTGGAAATAGTCATAGATTGTAAATTTCATTATTGGTTTCGGAAAACCATTCCATTTCGGCAGAAAATTACCTCTAAACGTATGCATTTTTTCGCTCCCAGCAGCCTTCTACATTATACCATCGCCACAACGGGCGGGCGCGGAAGCTAGCGGAATCAGCTTCGTTTACTTTAATTTGTTCCTAACTGCAGTACCTAACTCTAGGAATACGTTTATCTTTAATTTATAAGATTGTTTTTAAGACCTTCAATTGAATTACACCGCCATCGTTTTCCCAAGATCATATTTTGTAATTACGTGAGTATATATCAAACATTTAGTTCACAATCACATAAAAAATGCGATGATATACCTCACATTGGAAATGGGATCACAAAATTTATTGAAAATCATTGTCTCATCCACCAAAAAATGTATATTATCTCATAACCTCAAAACATATGCATGCAAAATTTCACCCTGAAATGTCTCGACTAATGAATAATAACTCTATTACATTTCATTAACTTTAATAGATAGCTGTCCAAATTGCTAGCATATTAGTCAACCAAATATAACTATAGGAATCAAATTTTGTTCGAATATCTGCGCTAAAAGTTTCCCTAATATACTTAATATTCAAAAACAACAACCATTGTAAATTAATTGGCAATTGAGATATATCTAGCGCAAATCTACTAGAGCCAGTACAATGAAAAAATTATTAGGTACTTACGACAATTTTTGTCATCAATGAGACTTAAGATAAAGTATCTGTTTAAATGAGAGTGAGGTTAAAAGGTGACGTAATTAGCGATATCTATTGGTTTAACTTGGTGATAACTTGCAATTTTCTACGGCATTCAAGTCTCTCCCAGCTTGCGTCCAGGAGAATGATCATCTACCGATTTCCTCTCGAACAATTGTAAGTGATCTCAAATTTTTTGCAGTTATTGATAATAGTGAAATATTAACAGCTATGCATAGATATAGAGGGTGCAGTTTCAGCCTAATGTTATTGATCTAACGATTTCAAACTCTAGCGCGTCATTTTCGATGTGCAATAGAATAAAAATATTTTTTATATCCCTTTTACCGACGAAATACTTTCTAGAAACCCTTTTCATGTCACTCTTCTTTTTCTCTTTCAATGGGTATATTTTCTAGGAAAAAGGGTGGTTTAATTTTCAGGGAGAAAAGGGGGTTCAATTATCTAGGGAATTTTCCGACAGAGAGATCTTTGAATTTTATTTATCTGCTGACAAAGATTATTTATTCGTTAAATTCTCATTACCCATTATTTTTTACAAGAAGCTGGTAATTTTATTAGAAATATCGTAAAAATAACCTACGCAATGATGCGATTTAAAACTATGTATATGCTTTTACGAACCTAGGACTGGGGAAAGAGGGGAAAATATAGTGCCCCATCTGGTCCAGGTAAATCAAACAAATAAAACGAGGTACTTGGTCAAATGTGTCCAGTGATCTTTGATGTTCACCAGAATTTGATGCTATGACTGCGATACCATCTGTGAGGCGGAACATGTTTATTTCTTCTTTGTCAACCCTAAGTCCGTTTAATCCCATTTCATGTTGCCTTCAAGTACACATCAATAGTGCTGGAAAGAGGTTGCATCCTTGTCTTAATTCCTTTGTTGATTTCCGCTTATATGTTTCTTCCATCTCTCATTTGGATTGTGACGACTTCCTTCTTTTATAGCTGGTAGATTATTATTCTGTTTCTTGTATAGATGGTAGATTATTATTCTGTCGTTGAAATCGAATCTGTGTTTTACCATTTGCCTCAACATCTTGATTCCTCTCTACGTGGTGGAAGGCTTTTTCCAAGGCCAAGAATGCCACATACATTGGTTTTCTCAGATGTATAGGTTTCTCTTCCAATACTCGAAGGCAGAGTATAGCCTCCCTGGCTCCTCGGTTCTTCCTAAATCCGAATTGGTTTTCCGAGAGGGTGTCAAAAATTTTTCTTTCCTTCCTTCAGATTATTATATGGGCAAGTAATTTTGCTGAAAATGACACCAGACTCAAGATGCAGCGTTCATCACATTCCAAAGTCCTAGTCTTCTTCGGTAACGAAATCATTACACTCCTCACTGTCTTCTGGTAGACATTCGCTTGAGTAGCAATCTATGATTATTCCATATAGGTCTTCCATAGTCGATCGTTCACATGCTCCGTTTTCTGTAAGTTTGATAGTAGACCGAAATCACACACTGCAGTAGACATGCACTCCGAAGCGCTCAAGGGGGAATTTTAGGCCTCAATCGTGATAAATATATCCTAGTTTCAGTTCCTAGGTTTTTAATTAATCCCATTCACCCTCCTTCCATCGGTTACCTTCCTCACTCTTTAACCTCAAAGATTCTTTCCCTTCTCGACCACCACCGACGGTCCAATTTACCCCCTCCCACCCACCCTCCTTTAACCCGCAACCATCATCCACCCAGAACCAACTCGAATCTTGAACCTCTGTCATGGAGATGGAGTCGAGTGTTCGGGGAACGAGAGGCGAAAGTGATGGGCGCTGAATAAAGGGTTCTTGAGCGGAATGCGCGCTTGGCTATCACGGGAAGAAGAATTAAGAGGAAAGAATGTACGGAAAATCAGACGGAGGCGAAGAGGTGGAACGGGTCGAGGCTTTACGGACATGAATGCCCGGAAAGTACAGCTCTCGCAAAGGGTTCTGGCGCAGAACTGCACGGCAAGGAGGAGAGGAAGAAGTGGATGAGGTGAAGTGAAAAGACGGAAGGAAGGTAGCCAGAGGCAGTGATGCAGAGGAGCAGAACTACTACGCGAAATAGGTTCGAGGCAAAAACACCAAACGCCAATAGGCAAGTGCTTAAAACCACTCACCGCTATGACTTAACAGGGACCCTATCCTGAGGTTTTCATAGTGAGACGAATTCAAATCAGACGGCAAGTACTGATGACTGCTGTCCGACACAAAATTATGTGCACTCGAGTTTGAAGCTCAATAACAAAATAACTAATGACTGTACATAAAGACCAGTATAATTATATTATTCTTTGAATTATTCTGCGTTTAACGGTTATAAATAATATTTTATTGCATTTATAGTAATATTTTTTTCCGAGGCAAAAACGTAAAAAATACCCGGTTTTAGGCGTATTTCATGGAGTCACGTTTTAAATTTGTGTTCTTAAAAACGCGCTGTAGAATGCGCACCACATTTTATACACTGATAGATAATATTGTTGCTTATATATATATAAATTATAAAATTATATCTTAGTAGCGAAAATACACGTTGATTCTCAACGGGAGAGAAAAAACTTGAAGATAATGTAGTTGTGCTGTTTATACAAAAGGGAAATGATTTCGAGTAGAAAAAAAAATGAAATCGCTTTTAAATTTAAATCAAAAAGATAAAAAATCGAAAACCGAACAATGGTATGCTGATAATACATAGATGATGGCTTATAATTAAATCAAAACGTAGTGGAAAGCGGAAGGTACCCGTTGAAATTCAACGCGTGTGAAAAACTTTGAACTTATTTGATAAGAAAACCACAAATCCTGAATAATAGTGTCAGCGTGGTCATTTAAGGAGTTTGTAACATATCTTGTGCGTTGTGTTCATTGTAATTTGAACCGCTGACCATTTTCCAAGTGCACGGAGAGATGAGTTATCGTTGGTCTTCTTTCATGACGGGAAACCCAAAAATGGGCCACGCGGACTCATTACTACTTAAATAGCACCCAGGTTGATAGATGGTCACCTCGTCCCTCCGGTTCTCTTGAGCGTCTTCGGTCTTCTGCGTGATTGACGGCTTCACCGCTTCCCTTGTATTCATACACATATATGTGCATTCAATGACTTAATTGAGTAGCGCTATTCAACTCTGATATGTGCGTTTATTATATTAATCAGGATTGGATAGTAGGGTACAATTCAGTGGTTGACAACGTCAAAAGGAGCATTTGTAGCGGGAGTCATGTTTATTTGATCTATCAATCCACCGTCACACGGACTGCGCCTTCGGTGTACAGAGTAGCCATTATCATTGGTTACGATTGCTAAATAAAAAATCTATGGTGATGTTTAGTGCACTTGCCGATTTTCATGCACGAATGTCGTTCATTGTGCAGAATTTCCGCTCTTATTTCGGGTAAGAAGCATGTAGTGACGTCTTTATAGTTTTCACCATCTTAAAACAGAGTGAAGTTTCGAAACAAATGGATCTATATTGGAACCAGATTTATAGTTGGTTACCCGACCTTAGCTTGGGTTGGGATGAAATTTGTGCGGTTCTTAGCGTAACCCGAGAAAAACCACGGGGAGATACTCATGCGATCGCTGGTGGAGATGTCTTTGAGCATTTAAGTCTAACCTTAGCCGTTTTTCATGCAAGGACTCAGTTACTCACCAAGAAGACATTCCTCATGCTTTAGAAGATTTTTTCGAAAGGTTTCCCTTTATTCTATTAAGCATGATTACGGATATATGTTTAAGTCCATGGAGGGGAAACACAGCGGCGAGTAAGACTCTTTAATAGGCAAATCGATGATTGATTGAACGTAAGTTAACTGCACTACACTTTTAAATATATATAAATAATTTGTAACGTTTATGATGTGGGAATTGGTCTAAAAAACAGTTCACAAACGTAATGAGATGATTCCACTACGTGTAATATTTCTGAGTGTTAAACGATAATAAACAAAGCTGTGTTTGTTGTAGAAAGAGAGGCATTATTACCATTACTATTCGCTGCACGTAAATATTCTTCCACATTTAATTCCTTTATGTATATTGTTTACCACGTAAGTGTTCTCTCATAAACATGCATTGCCCCTATGAGAGGTTATTTGAGAATAGAATTTGAAGATTAAACTTGTAAATGTGCATTGAATTATCGGTTACCCCCCGAAGCAATCTATCATGGGGTCCTGGTTGTCAATGAAATTAGCTATTGCAGATTTAAGAGAAAAATATGAGATTATTCAGCTAAAAAAATAAATTTCAGACAAATTAGAAGCCTGAAATATTCAATAGAAAGAAACGTAATTTATTCAGCCATCCGATAAAAAAATCCTGGCTCTCTATCTTGAGTGAAAGTACTTTTTAAAAGCAAATAATGAAACCACTACACCAAACCCAATGCTTAGTATGAACCACCAGGGGGGGGGGGCTTTGGGGGTCCCGAGGGCATTTTAATATAGCTTATTTAACAGCCAGATACCTATAATTTCTATCTACATGACAAATTTCATCTCAATCGGTCCAGTAGTTTTTGAGTGATGGAGCAACGGACAGACAGATGGACATATAGACACCATAACATTTTTATATATGTATAGCTGAATTACCCCTGCGAAGCTCGGGATAACACTCCCTTTATAAATTATCATATAAGAAGAGGAGAATCGATTGAAGAAAATGAAAAACTTCATTCTTTCGGGAATTCGATAAAATAATTTTTAACTCTCTATCTTGAGTGAAAGTATTTTTAAAGGCGAAAAACTTTAAACTTTGCAAAAAACCGAATGCTTTGAATTCCTAATCAGGTTAACTGAGAAAAATGAATTTCCAATTCGTTATAGACCACAGCTGGTTGTCAAGAAAATATGCTGTTGTTGATTTCTGAGAAAAAATAAACCACTGCATGAAACCCAGCTTTAGCATTCCTAATCAGCTTAACTAAGCCATGAAAACTTCGCCAAGGTTTTTATGAACAAATAATTCTCTCTATTTTGTGACACGCAAAATTCATGAAGGTCAATCCTTCAATATGTGAAGAAATCTGATCCAACGTACTACTATTCACCGTAATTTTATAATGCTACAGCTTCCCCTTTTTTCGGATTTCCGTCCTCCCTGAGGTAATTTTTATGGCAAAAACTTCTTTGAACCTGAACAAGGTAACTTAAAGCATTATGATTCATTGTGTTGAAAGATTTCCTTTGAAAATGTCTACAATTTACTGCACTGCAACCACGTCCAAGGCGAGAATATAGATCATGTCTACCGTTTTATCAGGCAAACGTTACTCGCGTAGGTGACCGGCTCCTGATTGATTCTTATTTTCGTTTTTTTTTATGCAAGCAAAGGTATGCAAGTAGAAAGTCAGTAATGAGACGGAATTTTGAAAACCATAACAAAGAAACTTGATATTTCAATGGCTAAAAATAACTTACCTATACCTATTCCTGTCGAGGGATTACAAGAAACTACATCTACAAATAAGAGACAATTTGACTTGATTTTCGGAGAAACTCGATGCACCCCCATATCTACGTGTATTATTACAGATTTTACTAATTATATATACAAAAGTAAGCCTTACGTATTATGTAAGCAGAGTGCGTAGATATTTACACTTTCTATCAATTGAAATAATAATTTGAATGAATAGCACGGAGAATTCCGAAGCAATACATATACCAGCTCCCCGCACGGATCCGTTTTGTAGCCAAGTCTGATATTTTTCTCTACTTTTTTCCCTCTACGACTCTTCGAATTTCCAAACTCCTACACTAGCTCCCTATTCCCTCCACACTGTTACCACCTGCGTTGACTCCATTCATCCTGCATTCTCCCTCTCTCCCCGCGATAGACTTTCCCCTTCAAACCACGCGCTGCTAACTCCTACTTCATTTTGACTCCGTTTTTTTTTATTTTTCCCCACCGCCGACACCAAACATCCTTACGATACCCTCTCTCCTCCAACGGAAAGGCTAAATTTGTTCAACCCTTCATCATACTCGTCTACCGAGGACAATCTTGCTTCCAATCGGTTTCTTAAACATTTCTTTTTCGAACTACCCTCGCACACGAGAGATAAGAAAATGTCACCCTAATACTTGCGCTTTCCTTCCAGTGTTTTATCCACCCCTTTTCCTGAAACGCAGTCTTCTCACACATTCGATAGCCATCGCACAGCCGTATGTCGTCATATCACCGTCATTTCACCGACGTTCCCCCCACCCTATTCGGAACGTAGAGAAATGCTCTACATCCTCACCCTCCATACCTACCTCCCGTCGCTCATCCTATGCATTTCTTTCTTCCATTGAGGTTAAAATACAACGGAGGCGCTATTTAGGAGATTTCTACTTGGTCTTAATTCCGCCGTCTTGGTTTGTTCCCTTCAGCAACATTGAAGAGGGCGTTCTTGCCTCATCAACATGATCATGATATTATATGCAAATACCACCGGCTAGTCATATTTAAACTATTATTGCGAATTTAAATGTCAAAGTTATTGTAACAATGTTACGATGGAAGGCTAAACAAATCTCTTTCAAGCACGATGAACGGCAAAAATGTTGGCAGTTTTGCTCCAGGAAACAGCGCAGTGATTTTCCGCGAATTACTAGGCAAAATATGACAAATATAATTCACTTACTACATAAAATGAGTGGAGGCTAATATTTTACTCAAATATGAGTAATTGAAGTTCTGTGAAAATCCACATTGTTCAATGATTTTGTTAGCTAAGACTACATTTTCTATGCAAATCATCCCCATACCTTCCACGTTGTTTCTTCATGCACATGACCATTAAGCGCCCTATCCTCCATGGTTTAACCCAGGCAGGAAGGAGAAATTCCTCCTGCCTCCACCTGTACTTCACGTTTTGCTCTCCCTAGCGTGCCTTTCATTTCACCGAACAACGTGCTAATGTTTTCTCTCAAAGCGTTCCTCATCTGCTCACCCCCCTACCTTCCTCAGGGGGCAGAATGAGGACTGAAGAAACGATGGGATAGAAGCGTTCACTCCTCAACTACCTTCCCTCTCGCTCTGCATCTCGGCAACTTGGGAGGCTTCATCGATACTCAAAGAGAGAGTGAGGGATAATATGCGTTCTTTGCATATGAAACCGCTGTGTTTGGGGTGGCTGCGGTCATTTGGGCGTGTTGAGTGAATCCTCTTCCTCCTCCTGCCACCTCCGCTCTGCTCACGCTCATCTCCGCATACACCTTTTTCATTGGAGTGCTCTCCAGCACCATACCTCGCAATTCCTACTCTTTTTCCCCTTCATCTGATCCCGTATGGCTTTTTTGGGACGTTCAATTTTGACAACAAACGCATCACATTTGAAGTGCTTTGTATCATTTGAAACAACTATCGACTCCGGTCCTCATTTGGGCCTCAAACGAAAAGTGGGTAGGCTCACAAGGTAGGGATTAATTGAGTAATAAAGGAAGAGTGGAGGGAAACCCAACGTTGGAATTAGCTTACCCAATGCGCAAGTTGCCAAGGGGTCCATAGTTTTTTGCTTCATCCTACTATATACAATATGTACTATATTTAAAATACTCACCACTTCGCACTCAGCGAAAGATTACACGATTCATGCACGTATTGTACAAATGATGGTAGTATGCCATTCATGTTCATCTGAAAATCTGTTAAAACGATTTTTAAGTGAGTGGCATTGGAATATTTTCCTTAGCAATCTTCACACGTTTCTTTCAAGATGAAAATATATACATAGCAAATGGCAGACAAAAACGCTTGAAAAAACGATTGCGGCACCATATCCATAAACTCACTTTTCCACATTTCAAACTACACTGAATCGTATGTTAGTTACATCGGTTTCTTGAACCGGGATTCACGCTAAGTCATTTTATAGATAGCCGACGTTAAGCATGCACTGAAAATCCACACTTATTTGGTGCTTAAGTTAATTTATCCACAATCTCGCGTTAAAGGTTAGCTCTGATACCGATTTGCAATTAAAATAAGGACATGCATCTTGATAGTATAACTTGAGTCCGATATGGTGGGTTCACTACGCACCTAAAGAGCATTTCGCAGGAGGTTTCTCCCGTTTAACTCTTATTTTAGGTATTTTTTCTGGCTAATAATGAAAAATAATGACCATGCTAAGCTATCTCTGCGGATAATCAAGCACTTCTAACGCTGGGAAATGGGAATACAAAGTTGAATGGATGTTGTTTAAGATGTAGTCATTTATCATTGGATTTTGCGAGTGACTGTATTGGAAACAAAATGCATCTTTAAATTCCTAAACCCACCCGAATGAAATCAGATTCATAGTGATGGAAATTAGACATTTAATACAACCAAAATCCGTTTGTTAACTGATATAGGGAATGATCCCATTTATATTTGAGAATGATGATTGGTTGGAAAGATACGAGAGGTTCCGCCTGCCTTTAGGGTGCTTGGAGCGATTTTTTATTATGAAGATTTTGCGTGAAATATTGCATATATGTCCTAGTTAGTAATATATATAGATAAAAGTGAAAAAAACTACATGTTACCCGAGGATCCGGGATCCGGGACCGGGATACCGGTCAATGCCAATGATTTTTCCTCTGTGGAATATCGCACTTATGTGCACTTGCGGGTGACTCTGTAAAGATAAATACCGGTGCTTGTCCCGGTATCCTTAAAATTGGTTGCATGTTACCCATTTGGATTCTTGTAAATTCAATCCAAATTGGAAAACTTTCGCCAGTTGGCCACAAATATATAAAAAAAGTTACAGGAGGTGAGATAAAGAGATATAGATAAAAAAAGGATTTTTTTTCTAAAGAGTTTCGGACCGGTTGGTCCTTCCTCAGCTTTAGAAGTGACTTTCGCATCTTTTTTCTAAATCCCTTTTTATATCTATATCTCTTTCTCTCACCTCCTGTAACTTTATATATGTAACATGCAGAGTGAAAAACTGTATTTTGATCAAATTTTCCCTTAAATTTCTAATTCCGCTCCGAGATCCAATTCATTACAAATCTTTTCGTAATGTCCTTGTGTTCTTACCTTCTTCTGTTCATTATTATCCGTCCTTTAGTCCCTCCGGTCGTGGTCGTCTTTTCCACAACCGCCTTTTTTCTGTCCCTCTCATCTACTTCTCATTCGTTACTTCACTCCTTTCTATTTCCCCACCCTGCTCAACTCTCGGTCTCCTCATCCTTCCGACCCAGACCCGCGATAATTTGCTCTCACCGCCGGATGAGGTAGTCGCAACTCCGCACAAAGTGCTAAAAGCTGAATAATTTTCAACCCAACTTACGCTGACTTTCCTTTATTATTTTGGGGGTCACCCACCCTTTAGCAGCAGTAGAACTTAACCGCTCGTGATGCTCGATGTAATTATCTTCTCGATTTGGTGGGTAATGAATAACTCATTACTAGTTCCTGAAATATATTTTTAAGTTAACTTCCTTGTAAATACTCTTCGCTTGGCTGGAAGTAGTAAAAGTTAAGCGTAAGGTTTAAGTAAATGAACAAATATGGTCGCGAAAATGTGTCCATTTTGATGACTAAGCATTTCAAAACACGTGCATCCAGCTTTTACGACAGTACATACTTAACGTTTCTTTAGATTTAAGAGCAAATACTAACGTGACGCTTACATAAATGCTTATAGTTTCCCAACCTCTGTGAGACTGAGATTGCTCACGTAGAGATAATCTTTGGCTTTAAGTAAGAGAGAGTGTCAAGATATTGGCAAATATTATTTTATTTTTTTTGCTTACGCAATGAAAGTTTTTGGTGGTACGTCTCAATAAAAGAAATACCAAAAATACTTGCGGACAGGCAGTATTCATCACAATCATTCTAACCTCCTAATAATTAAATCCGTTTTTTCAAAAGATATATTTAAGAACAGTAAACATTCAGGTTAAGATTACATGTTGCTGTTAATGACTCTGCCGCTAAGGATTCATTTAGAGGTCCATATATTATATTAGCTTATAATCCTTCAACCTTACTTTTAGAATTTTATCACTATGAATTTACAATTTAAGTAACCGCTCGCCACCAATCGTTGTCTACAGTCTTCATCATAATCTTCAGCCCTACATTTGCTGCCGCCGCGCCATGAGTGCTAATTACTATGAAAATAAACCCTTACCTCCGCAGACCCTTTCTTACCCACACTAATCCCCTAACGGTTATCTCCAAAGCGTCCTCCCTTTGACCGTTTAATATCCCCCCAGCGAGCTGACCTCACCCTTCCTGCGAAGGTGCGCGGAAAATGTGTAGCAGTGCATTGTTATTTCGTCTAATTTTCGAATGCCAAATCTCTAGTCATAACATAGATGTTTAATCATAATCAGATTAATCTAACTGTGGAAAAAATGTTAAAATATATTTTTGAATCATTTCCATTCCTGCCTGATTAGTGCGTTTAAAATGGGATTAGTAAATGAGGTTAAAAAAATATTTTTCGACTCAAAACATTATTGAAATGAGCTCTAAATGACTAAATATTACCGTTCCATATGTGGTTAAATTCCTAAACCATCCTTCACACACGGTTTAAACCCCCTCCTCTCACCCTTACCCATATCTTGCTGCTCTGTTTGGATTATCCCATTAGTTTCTCTGTTTTTCTGTCCACCACCTTTATCACAGCTATTCCTTCCCTAAATTAAATTTCGTACCGGACTCATTTCTCCTAGTTTGTTTTCTTTACGTCTTCCTCAATGCAAAAATTCCCACATTTCCTTGTTTGGTCACTTCGTTTCCAGTCATCCTGTGTTGTTTGGACACTGCATTGAACTTTCCCTTGTTAGCTACCGTTCTCCGTACCCATCACTTTCTCTCCCTTCTCTTTTGTCCAAACATGGCTTTCGTTTTCTTGGTAGAGAGACCATTGCTCCTCATTCGTATTTATTTTCCTTCTCCAAATGCCGTCGTTTTCTTGGTCATTGACCGTTTTTACTTTTCTTTGTCTTCATTCATCCTACGGTATCTTCCCCAGCGGCCTCATTTGGTGAATTCGTTTGTTATCATCTGTTAAAGCTTGTTAGTATGACTTCGAAAAGACTCGTTGCATGAGATAACTTTCAATAAAGTTGATCAAACGACGGGTTCCTTACGAGGCAGAGAATAGAAATAATATTATTTAATATCTGCGCGTTTTTTTTGCACTCAATAAAATAAGTGGGAGGGAGAAGGAATTCGTTCAACGTTGTTACTACAGCCGTGTCCAACTCGTTAGGCATTAGGGACCATGGATTAGGCTAACTAAATTTTGGACAGCTAAAAGAAAGGGAGCTTGAGTTTGGACGCCCTTGGCAAGTGTTGCCATCTGCTGAGCGCGAAGCAAACGCAGGACAAGGGAAATACGGAATACGATAATGTTTTGAACAAATGACCCTCATGACTAGTGCTGTTTGAAATTGGATTGCGATTATAATATATTTTCTCATTATTTCGTAGTTTCGGGATATAATGTGGTTTATTCGTAACATTGAGATTTATATATATGCCGTTTTTCTCCGAATATAAGCCGCACTTTTCCTCCCGATTTTGGGGCCTCAAAACCGGGGCGCGGCTTATATTCGAGAACTTCGTAACTTCGTAAACTTAAAAAATCGTAAAAATGACGGATTTGAAAAAAACAAGCCATTCAGATTCACGCGGACGCCAGCAAAACTAGCTTAATCCACGGGGAAAGTAAGAAATAACGCTGAAAAAAGTCAAATTGGTACACAATTTACTCATATATTTAAGGATAATAAAGGTAAAATTGTGCCACAGTTACATAGGTAAAACAGATATAAAATTCAAATTCCTAATACTGTCGTTAGTACGGGATGCACTAAGAAAGGTGCGGCTTAAATTCTCGTATTAACTTTTTTCCCTGTTTGAGACCCCAAAAAACGGGGTGCGGCTTATATTCGGAGAAATATGGTAGTTAGATTCCAAGACTTACAGAGTATAGTATAGCTCGTATTTATAGCTTTTGATCAATGTGTTTGTATCTTTCTAAGTTCGTGGTTTGTATCAATATTTCCTTTTGGAAGATAGCGATCCGTGTTGGACTGAGCAGTTTATTAAATTTGTGATTGTGTATTTATCCGTGTATCTTAGCAATATAAATCACGTATTGAATGAGAAGGCGTAACTTTGTAATTCCACATGTATTAATTATTTATTTTTATTTGTATTTATTACCAATACATGTGGAATTACAATGTTACGCCTTCTCATTCAATATGCTAAGCAAATTCGATAAAGTTATGCCTGAGACAACGGAGAATAAATCACGTATTTTTAGTTTTTGTTCATTGTACATGTATTAACTTTCGCCGCTATGGAAGATAACGATTCGTGTTAGACTGAGCAGTTAATTACATAAGTGATCGTGTAGGTAATTGCTTAAATTCGAATTTTATATTATCCCTGTAAATACTGTTCTTTCCTTTTGCGTGCATTATTAATACGCCTGTTTAACGTGATATCCAGCCACCGCTTGATGTGCATTTAGTAATGGACATCCTTTGGATATTCATAGAATGAGATCCTATAAGGTTCAAGCAGTGACATCCATATGTTGGCCACTAACTGATGCCTAATAGGCATGATGTAAAATAAATCTTAAATAATATTAATAACAACTAAGTACTATTTCCCAATGGTACAGGAGCTTCGTCTAAAGTCATACAAGTATATATAAGGGGTAAGAAGACTAATTATTATGGGGAAGAAATAATATAGCTTGCCGTTTTTTGAGTGTTCCTTTTGTATTGTGGTTACTTTTTAGTTTCGTTAAAAACTTGCAACATTTTAGACTTTATTTAGGCGCATAGGGTAGTATTTTGTTAGCTTATATTTTTAGTTTAGATCCGCCCTCTCCTTTTCAGCTATAATTAACTGTTCGGTTGATTGAGTCGTTACTCCCGAAAACAAAATTTTAATTTAAAAAATATCTACCATATGTAACTCAATATGAACAATCTGATTTGTAAACACTCAAAATAATTCCCCACTATGACACTTGTATATTCTGTCTCACTCCTTGATACGAAGGTCTCAGTCTGCTCGTTGCTTCAGAAGATGAAATTCATAGCATAAATCAATCTAACATTTATCATTCATTTAATATATTCATAATAACTCACACCCTTCAGAAACAAATTACCTCCCCGCCATATTTACTGCAATTCCACTCATTCCACTACTTTTCACGCTTTTACCACTTGGAATTCTGGGAAATTCAAATGGTGGCAGATTTAGGAAGGAATTGTTGTTCCCTAGATTTGGCGACCGATTTGGCTGCCCAAATCCGCTCCCTTATGCTGCCTAACGAGTTTGGACATACTTCAAGATGGCGTCCTCCCTAAATTTCCTTTTTAGGTACCTAACTGGCGAGTTTGGACACGGCTTAGGACACCCAGAAATTTAAAAAAATAATGGCCTATGGCGCATTCGTGGGTCCAAAAAGAGGAGAGAATAGAATCGTTTCCCTCCCATATACATACATACATACCAATGAACCAATACGATACACCTCGCTTGACAGTTAAAGGCTGTACTTACCACATTATACTCCAGAAACACTTTTGAGCTTGGTAAAACCATTGAAATCGAACTCCACAGGTGTTGATGGTATTAATGCTAAAATGATTGAACACATTCTTCCAACAGTAATACCCCTTATCCTAGATATTTATAATTGTTTCATAAATTACTCCACATTTCCGACTCTTTGTGAAACTGCTATCACCCGTCCTATCAATAAATGCCAGCGCCCAAAGATGTCTGACTTTAGACCTATTTCTGTGTTGTGTGCTCTCTCTAAACCTCTTGAGCGCTTAGTGTATAACTCTACAGTAGACCATCTATCTCGGTTAAACATATTTGAAAAATATCAATTGGAGTTCCGTAAAGACTACAGAATTCAGTCTACACTAATTTAAATAATGTATTTAATCCATTGTGACTGGTTAGCCATTAATCGGCTTAAGCTAAATTCAAACAAGACTAAGTTGATAATATTCGGCAGTCCTTCCCATCTTCACTTTATCTCTATGAGTGACGTTCCTAAAATAAGTGTACAGAATCTCCTTATAAATTATTCGAATACTGAGAAGAGTCTTGGAGTTCACTTAAATAATTACTTGAGTTGGTGGGGGCATGTTAAAGCTATATCTAACATTGTGTATAAGACACTTTACCAATTGAAGCAATTCAGGCATTTCAGGTTCAAACTCTTGTATTCCCACATTTTTATTATTATTCAATTATTTTCTCAGATGTTAACACAGATCTCTGCACTAAATTACAGCGACTTCAAAAATCATGTTTCCGTTTTATTTTTAAAATCCGCTACGATGAACATGTTACGCCTTACTATAAAAAAATAACATGGCTGAAATAGGATAAACTCAGTATACTTAAAGAGGCTAAATATTTGTTTATGGTACTGAAATCCAAAAATCCGTCTTATTTGTATGAAAACTTTATATTTAACGCAAATACCGGGAGGAGGTCAACTCGAATCACTGAGATATTCTATGTTCCTAAATACCAGTCTTTAATACTTGAGCACTCCTTCCTCATTTCCTCCTGCAAGCTATGGAATTGTTTACCTGAAAATGTTAGAACTTCTTCTACAATTTCGATGTTCAAGAGAAATATGAATGATCAACAATGTAACTTAGCTTAATCTTCTCATATCTAATCGATATGATCAATTCTTGAAATGTGATTTCATATCTGTGCATTGCAATCTTGAATGAGATTCGTCATGCTCTTTCGTACAATCATACTGTTTGATGTTGTGTCTATTACTTTATATTCCATTATTCTTAATGCAAAATGTGTAAGTAATGCGATTGATAATCTATGTTGCTTGTTTTAATTTCTCAATCCAAAATGTGTGATCTTAAACCTGTGCACTGTTGCCCTAATTTTCACATGTTATGTATTCTATTATTCAATGATTATTGATGGTTTATATATGATGCTCCTTAATGAAATTTTTTATGTATTGCTGTCACCATTTGTTGTGGCAGGTAATAATGTGTCAATGTTCCAGGGGACTTAAAGTCCCAGAACAATAAAGACTTTTAAATTTCAATACCATTAATTATCCGCCTCTGTCTTCCCATACCGTCTAGTATTCGTCCGTAGGTCGGTGCATATCCCAGAATAGAATTTTTTCCTTCTATGCCTCCCATATACATCCATATATATGCATGAATATGATTAATTATCCGCCTAGCTGTCTTCCCATACCTTCTAGTACCCGTCCGTAGGTCGGTGCATATCCGAGAACAAAATGTTTTCCTTCTATATCCCCCATATATATCCATACATATGCACTTATACGATTAACTAACCACCTCTGTCATCCCATACCATCTAGTAGCAGTCCGTAGTTCGGTACATATCCCATCACATGACACATGCTCCAGGAGTCCGGGAGGCAGCCCAGACATGTGGATGAAAGAGGGGTGAAAAAATACATGACGAGATGCCACTGCGCTCCGAACTGACGGAAGAAATCCCACGCGCGCGCTGTAACATGTACGCTTAGAATATTTTCATCCTCTTTTTGACGGTATATTTTCATCCTATCGACTCACTGCAGCAATAAGTTTTTCCGCTGGCATCACGCGCACACCGAAGGTTCTTGGATGGATCGCTCTCACGTATTTCGCCTCACTGCCGAAGAATCCACAAAGGGCACCGTTCTAATGGAATTGTTGCTGACGGGGAGCTAAACCTTGGGACTGACCTAAGTTAATGACGCTGCAACTACTTACTCTGCCTCCCTTCACCACTGCCCAGGTAAAATATTCTAGGAATTGGTGCACTGGTATAACAACAAAAATTAAAGAAGGCTGATTTTTTTGTGGTCACGTGGGGTGCGGAAAAATCGTTTCTTGTGGCACCCCCAAAGTCCACCTTAAAGTCCGGTGTCGTGATGGAAGCCGAGTCCATTATCTATCACTCTATCTGATCTGCTGTTCTCCCACCGCGCGCTCGGAATACCGAGATCCACTGGTGGCCCACCCCCGCTAACTAATCCCTTTCAACACATGTGTCAGAGAACAAGTGCTATGCTTACGAACAAGTGATCATATCATATGCTACGAGGGCGCTTGATGATGATTTAATACTTTCTGACGGTATCTTAGTATCAAGTGGTATTTTGCGCTTGTATTAACGCAAGAAGAAATTTAAGCTGGTTTTTCGCAAGAAATGGCAATTTTACGCTATACTGACCAGAATAACGCATTAGAAAACTCCTTGATACGCGAACACCAAACGCTCAACCACTTCGTCATTCTGCAAAATAAGAAAAAACTTCATATCAATGTATCCTATTGAGATATATTCATTGAAGAAAGTTGTTTTACCACGTTTTTATAAGTTCGTATAAACTAATTTTCTCTGGGCCTTCCTAAATTTTTAGGGTGAATTTTTAGTGGCTATGGAGATATTTGTAAGACTAGAAGAGAAAAATGTGGGGCGCAGGCAACCCATGATAATTAAGGAGGAGTAAAGGAACCAGGTGCCGTTCAGTAAACTCCCACAATTAATACCATTTGCAATGCACTGAAATAGGTTGTGAATCTATCCGGATAATCTACTTCTATTATCTACTGCCTGTGCCTCACGTTTTTCTTTTCAAGTCTTACAAATATCTCCATAGCCACTAAAAATTCACCCTCAAAAGTTTAGAAGGGCACAGGGAAAATTATTTTTTACTTTTTAGTCCGTTTTAAAAACGTGGTATATTAAAAAAAATATTTTCTTAATTATTTTACTAATAATAACGATTAAATATGTGTAGCAATAGTGTCAATTAAATTGAAAGACAGTATATATCGCTCGAACTATTCACTAAAATCTATGGCTCACCCTATGAGTCGTCTACCTTCATTAGTGTATTATAACGACTTACAGATGCTGCTACGAATATGAAAAATTAAGTGGTTTCATTAAAATCCAAGTAGCTTTTTGATATCTACATGTCCATTATCCAATGAACAATCCATCATATAATGGATTGCTATTTTGCAGATTACGGTACATAAGTACACATTTTTACCTTGAGAGGGAAAATAATCCAAGGACTGTAAATATCTCCCTCTGTGTTAACCATACTAAGAAATTTCTTAAATTATTTTCAGGTTCTCGGATATTGCATCCCTGATGCTGTAGTTGGTCCTGTTGCCATGGTCACCGAGTTGGGTGATCCTCTGGACACAGTTAGGTTGCTTCAACTATCATGGGAGGATCGACTTAGAGTAAGTTTTGAACCAGTGAATAGTTTGTCACGCTTTTATTCAAACGTTGAATTAAAATGAATTCACATCATTTTCCTTATCATAATGCCCTAAAGGTAATGTGAATTTTATTCTGTTTGATGAAAACTATGGGCATCTTTTATATTTTGGTCCTTTTTATGAAACTTTGGTTATATTAGACAAAAAATAACAGATTATTAACGCTAAATTTAATGCAAATAAGAATTTCTCTTAATTATATTACATCCGACTGTCGGTTATTTGGTTTGACTGTTATCATTGAGGGTTTAAATAACTTAGATAGGGAGAAAAGAGAAAATGTCTAAGCAGAACTTATAAAACATGGAAATGTGAGGTTTTTATGCTGTTTTTTAAAGTAAGATATTACAACTCTTTCAATATTTCAAGTCCTTTACGTAAACGTATACTGAGAGAATTATTTCATCACCCAAAAAAATAAATGTTTTTGTTTAACATAGAAGATATCTATTTGTAAGTTCAGAATAATGTGTCCAAAAAGAAATACAAGGTTTGAAAAGGTATACTATTAATCAATCAAGTCAAACATCTGCCTCTAAAATCTTGCCATTACCATATTAATTCTTAATACAGATAGTCCAAAGGAAATTCATTCATATTAACGGTGAAAAGTGGCATGTAGTACGACCATTCAAACTTCTTACAATTTTATCCAAAATACAACTTTATTATTGAACAAGTTGAATTGAGTTTCAGCTGAGTGAGAATTTAACAGGTGAAAAAACCTGTCAGAATTGTATAAACTGCTCTCAAAGCCATTATATCAGCGACAGCTGCCGTTAAACATGAAAATTCAGTCTCCTGAAATCCTTGTTAGGTGTTTATGCTTGAATAAAATTATTTTATGAATATTAATATTTACAATCCAGTTTAGAAGAAATACTCACTCTCAAGTATCATTTCATATCTGAATGAAATTTTTAGATGTCTATCATCATTGAAGTAGGTTAGCATATGTAATTACGTTTGCAAAATTGTATTATATACATTAAACCTCCCACATATACCTACCTTAAATGGGAAATTAGAAATGAACAATAATGACGCGGAAAAAAAACTACTATTGTACCTTGAAATAAGTACCTAAGTCTGTATGATTAGTCTCCCTAGGTTTCGGTTTATTATTCCATTCCCAAATATCCTAAAAATGGCATAATATGCCGACATCTGCGACGGTTAGAGAAATAAAGTGTGGAATCACATTGATTTACTTATTTCAATATGAAGAATATCAAAGATTTCCACAGGTTAAGAGACTCTGTCTCATAATAGCTAGTTCATTCAATTGGCCGACGCCTTGATTCATTGGCTGAATTGTAATAAACTTTCTGCTCAATAAGCACATTCTATGTTCAGAAACAATCTTAAACTTATATACGGTGCAAAATAAAATGGTAGGTATGGTCATTCTAAAAAATGTTAGAATTACTCCCTGTGAAATTTTTCTTGCAACTTTTACTTTGGCCCATATAATTAGAACTGTTTAATGAATAAGTAACAATATAATGGTTAAAATGAGACGTAGGAGTTAGGCATTTTCAGAAACATAGAAAACGGAAGAGGAGAGTATGTAATACAAACTTTAAACAATATGAGCGAGGCAGGTTATAACAAGAGCTAAAAAGGAACTGTGAGACAAATGAAAGGAGCTGATGACGAAATATGTATTCACATGAACTGGGAACACAATCCAGAACACTTTAATTTCATCATCACTATTCCAAATTTTTGCATTGCCTTAGAACGTGGCTCCGTTGAACTCGTACTTCCTGGCCGCTCTCTCAGTACTTTGAACAGGGAATTATATGCTCTACATTGTGAAATTGTAAGGCAAAGACCGTTTTGAGAAAAACAAATATTGGTACCCATGATATTATCATCAAAATCTTCATTTTTAATTATTAATGCTATATTTGAATCAATTTGTACTTTGCAATTCAAAATTCAGTGAATTGAAAGGAAATGTATAATCCAATGATGTGCGACTTCATAACAAGAAAGCTAACGGAAAAAATTATCCTTATACTTTTAGTTGTCTCTTGGAATGGCCCGAATCCTTCACCGCCTAGCTCATTCTCCCCTCGGATCTTTGGCAATGAATGACTTCCGGAGGCAGCAGTTTGTCCTTGTTGGTGGGACCACGCTTAAGTTATCAGATGTTGATGACGTTGGGGTCACGGAGCCTTCTTGTATCAGCCCTGAAGACTGTTTTCAGCGGTTGCCTTCTGAAATGCTGAACGCATCATCCGGGTTGGACCACTCATCTAGTCCCTGCATAGAAGGACGCTGTGTTGGACATAATGAGAGGCTGAACGTGTGGCATGCAGGACGCCACTTCATTCGTCTCTTTTTACCGCCGAGTGCCCCTTCAACCCTCGAACCTCACATCCAGGATCTGTTAGAAGCCTACAAAAGTTCTGAGTGGAACTCCGAACAAATATTGGGAGCATCAGAGAGGCTGATTGCCAGTTTCATCACTGGAGACTACCGTGAGGAAGTGACACTTGTCCACGAGAAGCAAAAGCCACCCAGTATTGACGTAGTCAGTAGGGTCTATGACGTTCCCAAAGGGTAGGCAGAAACTTAGGTAAGGGCTAAACATCAGATGTGGCTAAATGGGAGTTAAATTTATCGTATGAAACAATTTATTGCTAGTTATTATTAGTTAAATTAGTAGTGCTCTTTTCATCTGAAGCCTCTTTCATAATGTTAATCCTTATCCCACGACATGACATTCAAATGTCAGTTTAATTCTAAGAGAAATTTGTCTTTGTATATTTTTCTCGGTCAAGCAATAGGAGACAGACAAGTTAATATGTGAAGGAAAATTTATCATTTAAATTTAGTATAAATTCGTTTAATTTTTTTCAAGCCAAAATTTGTCTAATACTTTGGGCCAGCTCAATCATCAAAGAGTATGAACAGCTTAATTATATTTACGTTTTTCCCGCTAATTATTATTCCGTTTATAATGTACCTCATTTATTGCTGAACATTATCAGAGGGAAGTACACGTTACACTGGAATTGGTTTACTTTAAAAATTATTTAATTACTTAAATCAACATAAAGATGATGAGTGTATTATTTATTTGATGTTCCTTGCACTAATATATTTGGTCGAAGATGATATGTTGATATTTATTACGATAATGCATAGTTAATGCAACTAATTTCTATATTGTTTTCAGGTGTTGAATTGTTCCTGATAGTGATCTCCCTGAAATTTTGGATAATTTTTGCTACTCTAATCAGCTCTATGTGCATAATTTCTCGAATAATGAAAGCGGAAATATGCATATAAATGATGTTCATAAATACCTTTACTGCAAGGATATAGCATCGGACTAAGGGCACACTTATACAGGTAATCATTAAACCCTACCATTGAAATTTAGTCTTTTTTTATGCACTAGTTGTATGATATGTTTTGGAAAACTGAACCAACAGGTCTGAGTGCCTAAGGACCCTATCTCACTTGGGTTCTACAACCCTTACCCCGTAACTGTTTCCCTCGATCCTCTAAAACTATTTCTATCATCGTCCATCACTTCTTTTCCCTTCAAATCTCCATCCACCTCCTTTGATCATCATCCACCACCTCCTCCAACTTTTCTTTAAATCGTCACGTGACAAGACTCTCCCTACACATCCGACCCCCCTCACCGACTCCCCCTCAACTCACCGCCATCTCATCACGTCCTATTCTCATCATCGACCTCTCCCCATCTAATGCATCGTTTTTCCTTCTGACCTATCACACGTACTGTAACTTTAACTATTCAACTCTCTCTTCCGTCTATTCCTCTTATATTCCGAATTTATTTCTAACTCAATCGCTTTGTATCCTTCTGGCAAATCCTCTTTTTTCTAAGCATATATATTTGAATTATTGCTGCAAATACTTTTGAGATTTTTTCATAGTCCATTATTATCTTGAAAACAGTAAGATTGTTTAGTTAACTTCACATTAAAGACTTTACAACTAACCCAAGAATTTGACTATACTATTTTCTAGATCTGGTTATGATTGACCGTTATTTATCTAGCTACCCTGTTATCCTGCTTGTAATAACGATTTGAGATTTTTTAATTTTTATGCTAAGTATAAAATAATATTTGATAAAACTTTCTTTTTTCAGGGAATGCATTCACAACGGATCACTTCAATACAATTAAATAAATACATTTATATGAGAAATCACGTCATTACTTTAAATAAATATTAGGTACTCAATCTTGAGTATCTAAGTGAGGTAATGAATGTAATTGAGTCGTGAAAGCCTAGACTTTTATCTATTTTTGTATGAAAATATTTATGAAACGTGTTTTATACCACGTTACTTAAAGTGGATGTGCAACACTGTTTGATAGGGAAAATATTTTGCATTTTTAATTTATAAATTTTTTTATGAAAACCAAGTCTTTTTGTTATTTATAAAACCAACCTGAATATAATTCTAACTAACAATAAGTGCATTTTTTAGGATAAAGATAAATACGTTTACACTACGACGTCAAGCATGTATAAAGCAATGGGTGTACTCCATTCATCATCACATTTTAAATTCTCATCAACATCAAGATTTCAATAGGCTCAAAATTACCATTTAGAAAGTTTGTTTCAATTTTTAGGGTCAAATTTAACATTTCTGATCTTACATCAGTATCTAAAACTACTATTTTAACCGATTTTGCATAATTTTAAAGTTAACTAATAACTTCTATTTTATCTATTTTTTTCTTGAAAATTGCCAAAAAACGCTTCACCATTTTGATTTCTATGGTAACAATAAGTTCGCATAATGTCAAATTTCTTATTTCCACTCAAAACTTCGGCGCAGCTGAGGCTTAATTCTTTGTTTCCTGTATCTTCAATGAAAAAAAAATTATTGTGATTAGATTTTTAGTGTTACTGCACTTCAATATCATCTGTAATCTTGAAATTTTTTCAAAATTTTGAGGTAGTAATTAAGAGGAAAGACTAAAAATCAGTCTTTCTCAATTCAGTTTTCTTCTTTTTTTGCATCAATTATGGCTGAATGTTATTTTATATTTTTCCATATGATGATTTATAAGCAAGAGCGTAAAACAACCGTAGAAAGAAAATAGGTAAGTGTAGTAATACTATATTTTTACTTAGCAGTTAAAAGGTTTGACAAGCATTTTTTGTAAACTCGTTGAAGGATGCAATGAGGCCTAAAAATAAAAAAACCTATCTCGAGTATGGTATAAAACCTCTAAAGTTTTATCATAGCTAGTGATTTTCTTATATCTCTGCTTCCTGATTCATGTATAAATCATTCTTATATTAATCATGAGGTACTTCACTTATTAAATAAGGTGCTAAGGGGGATAGTAGCAGGTTCTTTTCGTTTTAATAGAAGTATAATTTCCACTAGCAATGGATGAATTAGTTTTACATCATAGTTCATTTTCTAAATTCTAGACATAAATGTTTATATAATTATCTGATTTTTACGAGATTACGGATTGGTTTTCCCTGCAAAATTAAAGTCTAGATTAATTTACAACCAAAGAACAACTGTAGTTTACATAAACATTATTCTACCTTAAAAAACGAGACAAGAATCGATAGTGCCGTCTCGTCCATAGGTAACATCACACGGGGGAGCGCGGAGGTCGCGGGTCGGCGGATATTCTTCGAGGTGACAGGTAATCCTGACTCCACTCTGTACATGATTTCATCCACTATATATTTCAATGTTAATGACCATACATTATTTATTTTTCAATCTGCCCAGCATTTTTAAGTTTTAATAATGCTACTTAAACATTCTATCAAGTACAATGTGTAACCTAAACGGCAAATGAAAAGACGATATTCCTTCAGCGTGTCAATAAACTCCAAAATTGGAACATGAGCATAGTTTTGTGCACTAAGGTTACAAACCTTACTTTGCGAGGGACAAGAAAATTTTAATCACCCCAACTTCCTAAATGAGAACTTATTTCTCCACCTGACTAATCCGACAAGTAAATCCCATTGATCAGGGCTTTCGTGAACCTAAAATAATGGTCACGTTAAACAAAACGTGAAGGTTATATAAGTCTTGTTTATATTAAGATATTCCAAAGGCCAAGGTTATGTCACACCATCTAATCAATGACATAAGACCAACACAACTTTAATGCCCGCGGTGGGATTCGATCCCTCGACCTTCGGGTGCCTAACTAGTAACTCAGGTAGGGAACCAACCAGACCACCAAGGTTACTTATCAATGCGCGAATATTATGTCGTAATTTTTCCAAGTCATTTGAAAGGCATAAAGAAAGCCGAAAAATATTCTGGAGGAGATATTATCTCTGAATCAATATTTTCATACCTTCAATTTCACTAAAAAATTTTAAATTATGACAAGGATGATAAAGTTGGGTGATGATTTTCTTTATCAGCCGTCACAGCAATCACGATATCAAACTCTAATTTTATACTGAAAACCACATTTTTCCAACTAAATTAGATTTCTTGTCAACATAATTTAAACCTTATCGGCCTTAAACCTAGGTATTTCAGCTCCGTCATAATATTAAATAAATGCGTTCATCGAAAATAAAAACTTTGAATACCTTTTCACAATGCAGTCAAGAAAAATAACTCGAATCACTAAATGTTATTGGCATATGACATCGAAAGTTCATTATTGAACTTTCATCCGTGAAGTAAGTAGGTAAATTTGTATCAAGTAAGATGAAGAAGGCACCACCTAATGAAAAATGTTCACGTGAATGAGAATTAACCAAGGCGGCACGCTTCGGAGCTAAGCTATATTTTGTCAATTTTACTCGCATGTTACTCTCTGGACAGAACCAAAGACAAATGGTAAATCTCACATCTATTTCAATTACGGAGCCTAACAATCTGATGAATGCCACATGAGGTGAAAAGCACAGTAATGTCAAACATCAAGCACAGCATAAAATCAATAAATAAAACAGAAAGCAGTTTACTTTATTTCTCCACCAGGAGCCGTGAGACGAGTGTTTAAGTCACTGCATGTAGATGGTCCAACTGCCTTCTTACTTATCATCCACTTCGGAGATGATAAAAGGCCACACTACCGTCAGAAGGAAATTGGAAATATTTCTACTCAATGGATGGCGATGGAGAAAATAATCCAAAAACCACAGTCACTATTTTTGTTAGCCTCATAGGACACATAAAAACTCGTCTCGGATCTAGCATTTAATGAAGATGACACGCGCCGTCGCCTGTATCCTCCCATTTACATGTCGCATGAAAAAGCCGAGAAGATAGCCGCATTAAAAGCCGAGGGAACTACGAAGGACGAACACATCGGCAAGCGGACTACGCTTGACTGCGAAGACGGTTTTGCGATGGAAGCAAACACTGCAATTCTACGCAATAAAATGAAAAAAGTCACTGGTGTACCTCATCCTTCACACTCACGGTCCAAGTGAAGCTCCTCGCTAAGGGGAAGTGGAAACGGTGAAATATAAATCCATCGTTGCGCAACCAAGGCAGCGGCTCAAATTACACCACGGGTGGTATATTAAGGTGGTATCATGTTATGCAGGGAGCAAACAAGGTGTTCAGTTACCTGCCCAACGCAGTTGATTACTAATTTCTCAAGAATCCAGAGGCAGTAATCTATAAACATGCTTGCCTAAAGTAATAGTAGCTACTTATTAGCTACAAATATCAAAGAAGTTCTAAAATAGTTTCTCGACTGAAGTTAACCATGTTAACGCAATAATCCATGAAGGAAGTTGGCAAAAAAGGCATAACTGAAAAAATTATTAGGAGCACTCACTGAGCACTATCTCAACTTATTATAATAAAACAGAAATCTTACTTGAAACCGGGAAGAATATTTCATTCTTCGTATTAGCCTCACTGCCTTCTTATTTCTTATTCAGTTAATAACTCTGCAGCCATCGGAAAAAAAACTTTGAAAAAAATCTCTCCTTAGAAAGGTTTTATGGAAAAAAGATCAGCATTAACAGCTAAAAATATAGAGGCGAATTAAAAAAATGCTCACCTGGGATATATTCACTCATCCATGATCGCAGACTGAGGTTATCTAGTTTTCTATTGGAATAATGGCTTCCGAAAATGCTTTACAAGTGGCCAAGACGAATTGATTTTTTTCTATCCTTGCCATTTTAGAACTTTGGTAGGTTTCTTGGAGTGAAGCTTGTCGTTTCACTGATTGACCCTTCTTCTTTGATTTTTTTATGTCCTGCACCCTCACAGTGTTTAGCGAAAGTATCTTTACGTGCCCATTCAATTCGGCAGTTGTAATACTTGTACATTAATATTTTCTTCTGTTTATCAAAAACATAGAAACCCTCACTACGAAACTGATTTTTGCGGTCAAAACAGGTTACTACTTTCGGAATTTTCCTTAGGTCAATTTATGCATCATAGGAATACTTCTGCTATCGATCTATAAGTAGCAATTAAATTGTGTCTCGAATAACTCACGAATATGTTTGCATGTGGACAAACTGCAATAATCCCTAGAAAGCAGAAGTCTCCATGATAAAGTTAGAAATCGCGCTGCGAAAACAAGAAAAACAAAACAGACGAATATCGCTAGGTGACTGTATGAAAAGTAGGTGCTCGGACGAATCAAGACGAGATTAAAAGGGGGATTACGATAAATATAACTCATATGACGGTTTGATTCACAATAAAAGACCATAGGACCCTTAAATATTTAAAATCATTGGATTGGTACATGTAAAACGCCTCTGATGATTAATTTTGTACTGGCGTTTGAATGAATTGAAATGGAAGGTTTCCGTCAGCGGTTAAAATGATCGATTTTAATAGTCGGAAGCAGTACTATTTCGTGGAGAAATGAGAAAACAGGTGTGGGAGTAAGAACAACAATTATCGCCGAATATTCCATTCGGTGGAGGTAGTTTCGCGGACTGGGGGGTACACTCTCCGTACAAAGTGCAGAGGTTTGTCGAATATAATGAGGTTCAATAAGAAGATATTTCCCTCTGTTTCATGCTTGAACTTTGGTCGGCGATGAGGATTTTCGATGAAATGAGGTTCGACAGGTAAAGGTTTTTCGGTGTATTCAACATTTTTGCATTTCGCAAAATATCTCGTAAACCTTCCAAAAATCGTTTTATTCTCGCTCAGGAGATAATATTTCGCCTTATCCCAAATAATCTTGATATTTCGCGTCATTTCGCGAAAAAATCGTGTTGCGAAAAATTCGCGCCTTTACTTATAGTCCTATACCAAGTGGACGACGAACGACCGCAATGAATACTGCTTTGTGACGACCGTGAACACAGTCAATACACGTGCCTCAAAAGCTTTAACTTAAAAATTACACCAATAAAATGGAATTGGCACTCGTAAAATTACTCAAAGGTCAAACACACCCCAACAACCCCAACCCCATCCCTATCCACAACCCCAATCCACACACGTCCAAGTGAAGATTCTCGCTTGGGGAAGGGGAACGGATTGTAAAAAGATTGTTGCGCAATCCGGGCCGCGGCTCATCTTGCACAACGGGTGGTTTATTTTGCTGGAATCACGTTACTCCGGGAGAAAATATGATCAGATTACCTAACCAACTCAGTTGATATCAGATCTTTCAAGAATACGGAGGCAGTAAGTAATATACTGTATTAAAAAATAAAAGTTGGTACCTTATAATTCTTAAAACATAAAAAATCCTCAAGTATAGTTTCTCGGCTGAAGAAGACATATTCATGAAGGAGATGAGAGACACAGAAGTCACAACTTATGTAACAGACGTGACTTATTTGGGGTGAATTGGAATCCCGAGTATAATTATAATGAAGGACATCTAGCAGAGAGATTCGAAAAGAATATATGCTGCACATCTCATGAACCGCTTGTTTAAAATTCAATTTTTGAAATAATTTAGAAAAATTCTCTTCAAGCATTTTAATACAAGGGATTTCATATTCATCAAAAAATCTTACAGAAATATTCCTGTCAGTGAAAATCCAAAAGGGTGTGTGGCAGGTGGTGCCGAAACAAGAGCCTAGAAGAAGTGTGAGATAAGGAAAAGTGGACAAGATTTGCGAGGATGAAACGAAAAGGTAGGAGGATGAAGGTGGTAAGAGAAAGGCTAAAAGTTATCTACATACTGCCCCAGAAATAACTCTTTTCGTTATTCATGTATCTGATCCTGCTAACATCCATCTCAGTGGTCGCAAGGGGATGTGGCAAGGTTTCTCAGGCAATAGATAGTTATTTCAATACAATAATGTACGAAGGAAATATGTATACCTTTGCAATTATATTCTATTCTATTTTTATTGAAACTTTTTCGAAAAAAAATTGAAAATTAAAAAATTCTATTTAATCAAAATTCGAGATCATATATCCGTAGTGATCTCGACTAATGATTGGGAAGACCAAAGTAATTATAATAACCATTAATATAAGTCCTTGTTTTCCTAATTGTATTCCAGCGTAAGTTTTGGACTTGAAAGTATTTACGTAGATAGCTACTGCCAACCCAAATTTAAAAATATGCACAGGCTGCTTTCAGCTATATCACTTTTAAGTCAAACAGTTGAATCATGAATTTATGATTCAAATGGCCATGCCTGAGGAGCGAAGGTTCATTTTCTTATTTGATATATCTATCACAATTAAAAAAATTGCAATCGTTTTGCATATGATTTTAAAATTTTATGCCATATGCCGTATAATGTGTAATCTATAGAATTTTTTATTGTACATACATAATGTCCCATTGATCGTGTGTCATTTTGGACCTAAATTTTCACACTTTCTTTCGTGCCACATGGATGAATTTTGGTACCTGGGAAGAAAAAGGTCGTAAGTTTTGTTGAATGTACGCAAAATTTTACAAATATGATTTTTTGACCCCTGAAATAGGGTCCACCAAAAATCCAAATTTTGCATTATGAGCTTTCAATATGGAATTTTTTGAAATGCAAAAAAACTTAATTTGTTTGCGAAACATTCGATTGCTAGATTTTGGGCACGACGAACACGATGGAAGAACTTTTGAGTTCGGAAATTCAACCATGACCCCTGAAAGGGCTCAGTCAATGTCACAGGGGTGACAAAAAGCGAATAGCCTCTACAAACCTGTCGAATCATAGGTTTTAAAAGGAGCCAAGAACGATGGTAAGGTCTTCTGATCCCTATTATCATTCCTTGTCTTTCAAGGTTAACTCACAAGGTTAAGGGGTTCACAGGGGTGACAAAAGTAGAATCGGTCACAGGGGTGACAAAAGTTGAATCGGGGATACATAAATAACAAATCAGAGGTTTAAAAAGGTGCGGAGGTCGATGGTAAGGTCTTCAGATACCTATTGTCATCCATTGATCTTCAAGTGTCACTCAGTAGTCACAGAGGTAATGAATAGCGAGCGACTCGGGGCTACAAACCTGTCGAATCATAGGTTTAAATAAGTACCAAGACTGATGGTAAGGTTTTAAGATTCCTCTTGTCATCCCATGACCTGCAAGGGTTACTCAGGTGGCAAAGGTCACAGGGGTGACAGAAAGTGAATCTGGGCTACAAACATATCGAATCATAGGTTTAAAAAGGTTCCAAGGTCGATGGTAAGGTCTTCAGATACCTCTTGTCATCCCTTGACCTTCAAGGGTTACTCAGGTATCAAAGGTCAAAGGGGTGACGGAATGTGAATCGGAGCTACATAAGTGTCGAATCATATGTTTCACAGAGAGCCCAATACGATTGTAAAGTCCCTTCAGGAATTCTCTAACCTCCCGCTATTGGGCAGGGGTCAAAGGCCACTAGGTGTAGCCAAATAAATCAGGGCAACAGGGGCGTTCATTTGTATATTCGAAAGGGTGAAAGATTATAGGATTAAGTTCCCTGGTACTGCTCGTCGTCTCCCGATCTCCAAGGGATACGCTAGGATCAATGGCCACAGATGTTAGAAATGGTGAGCCGGGGAAACAAATATGATGAATCTGAGACTTTTTAGATCTCCAAAGTCAATGGTAAGGTCCTCATACGCCATCTGTCATACCTTGGTCTCTTTGGGTCATATGGTGGTCGTTGATTTTGAGTTTACATATCAACGACAAAATTGAATTTTTATTTCAAGTTAATTCATAATGTGCAATTAAAAATGTTCATCAAATCAAATGTTTCATTCAATAAAATATTAAATGTCCAAATTTTCCTCAATATAAAAATTTCAAACAAATATTTCGAAGCAGTACAATAAAAAATCAATTTTTATTCACTCTATGACGTACGTGCGTCTACGTGACCTCCATTCCGTGCCAGGTGCAATTGAAATCGCTCGATATAACCGTGTGTGGACGTTTCTTCCAGCATATTTCGGGATATGAACTCTGCGCACCATGTAATTTCTTTCTTCAGGTCTTTGATGCTTGGAAATCTTTTTTTGTATCTCAAATGTATGCTTCATTAATAATGGATGTATGCTTCATGAATCCCCAAAGTAAGAAATCGCGCATCTTGGCGGCCATGCAACTTGCGTCCCCATCTAAATAAGCCGCTCGCCAAACTTATGTTGAAAAATATGAATGACCGCACGGGACTTATGGGCAGGTGCTCCATCCTGCTGGAATCACACCTCAATGGTGCCATAGTCTCCATGTCCCGGAACAGGTTTTCTTCCAGCATAGCTCGGAAGGTTTCCTTTTTTACGTTCTCCTAAAAAAAGTACAGCCCAAAAACATGAGTAGCCGTCATAACCATGAAGACCATTACACCACGCTTGTCGTGGGAGCGCTCACCCAACACATGTTTGCAGCCCAATACCTAGCGTGAGTGGAAGATACAGCCCCATAGAAAAAGAATTTGGCTTCGTCGGAAAACATAAGCTGAAAGAAACAAAAATATTATTATATAAAAACTCGAATTAAGCAGAGAATATTGTCACGAAGCATCAAAAGACGTCACATAGAAGCATCAACTACCTAAATCGTGAAAATAGGGTTTTATTTCAGTTTCTCGACCATTCAGTTGCAGAAGTGGACGTGTTCTCCATAGTCTCCCTCACAAAGGCCGCACCATTCTGACTTTGTATGGCATTAATTTCCGCATTCTTACTATTCGTTACAAGGTCGACCTGGGAATGTTCAATAAAAGCGCACGGCAGCGGATGGAACGCGATGAGATTCAAGACCAAAGCAACTACTTCCTGCCTCTACTGCAGTGAGGTGGATATTTAAAAGAGCCACTGTTATGGCCCCTCTTCTTGTGGTGTTCAAAGTTGAAGCAGTTTTTCTCCCTAAACTCCCCGAACAAGCGCAGAATTTTCGTTCTGTGAAGGAGGACATGATACGATTCGTTACGTTTGCAGCCTCGATTCAACGTTTGTTACCCCTGCGACCCCTGAGTGACCCTTGAAGGTTAAGGGATAGTAATAGGGATCTGAGGACCTTACCATCGATCTTAGCTTCTTTAAATACCTATGATTCGACAGGTTTGTAGAGGCTATTCACTTTTTGTCACCCCTGTGACCTTGACTGTGCCCTTTCAGTGGTCACGGTTGAATTTCCGAATTCCAAAGTTCTTCCATCGTGTTCCCCGTGCCCAAATACGTGTAAGTTGAAAATTTCGAATAGAAATGCGAAAAATATAGCATTGAAAGCCCATAAGGCAAAATTTGGATTTTTGGTTGGACCATATTTCTGTGTCAGAAGGTCGTGTTTATGAAATGTTGGGTACACTTAACAAAATGTACGACCTTTTGCTACCCAGGTACCAAATTTAATTCATGTGGCACACAAGAAAGTGTCTGAAATTAAAGGTCCAAAATGACACACGATCAATGGGACACCCTTTATATTTTCATATTGATTTACCAGACCACGGGAAAAGAAACCATCCATCAGAGATCTTCGAATGTCGATGTAGTTATTCCACATGCTTAAATAACGCATGGTAAACTCTTTCAGAAATCAATCTAAGGGTTGGCCAAATTTCTATTTAATTCCAGCTTTTTTATATCTTGAAATAATTTTAATCACCTTCTTAAATGCAAAATCTATCAATGTATTCATAAATGATGGACCGCTCAAATGACAATTTCTGTATAATATGTGATGCAATTTTAAGGAAAGTAGCTTTTATTAAAATATTCCATAACAGAAGTCCTGTTGTTATTATATGGAAGTTTTATTTCTTGATATTAATTTCTGCATATACTACTACAGAATTGAATAAGTTTTGAATTCATTAATGCACATCCATTGTACAGGCACAGGATAACTGATTACATCAATCCGTATTAATCCTTTGGAATTGAACACCCTTACACAAATTGAACCCTACAAAAGGTTCTTTGAATCCAAAAATTAATTTTAATCTTCCTAGAATAGCAGCGTGTCTCATACCACCGCAATGTACCAACCCTAATATCTACTTGAAAATATTGGCTGAAAAAATCAGGTATTTAAAATACCTACGCACAAAATTACAAAGCCACATAAATTTATATGAACTTAGTCAGTCATGAATTTGAGTCTATAAAACGTAAAAACCTCGTAAATTCCTACACGTCTACCAGTCGCCGGCTAAATGATCAATACTTGGATTCACTCAGACTCCTGGAAAATGATTCACCAGTCCGCCATGGGAAAAACAAATTACAAACGGTGACCAAATAACTGCCGAATTCGCAGTAAATATTATGAGGAATAATAAAACTGCAGCAGCCTTCCTTGTTTTCACGTGTTTTGCAGCATTTTGAGACCGTGAGGAAGATATATTGAAAACGTAAAGCCCCATTTGTGTCTCTGCAGATCACCTAGAAAATAATGAATGCGTCCCATTTGCAGAAAGGTCTTGTGAATTACTACTTTCATTTTGTTTATGAACGTTAAACTTTTTTTTTCATTTTCATAGCATAGGGCTTGCAAATTACATGAAAGAATCAGAATCATGTAATTGAATGAAGGATAAAACATAAATCTAAAAAAAACGACGATTGAAATAAACTTTGAATTAGTAGGGCAGAGCTTTCGAGCAGGTAAAAAACTTGATGATTCACCTGGATGATATTTTTGGAATAAAATAAGCAAAGAATTTGAGAACAGAACAAAGGAGAACTAACGAGTATTTCACAGGCGAAAAGTAAAATTCTACACATAAGATGAAATTGATGAAAAGGTATTCCAAGAAAAGAAGGGAAGAGAAGGTTGAGGAACATGATGATGTAGAACATGGCATTCTATCGATCCGAAAAGAAACGGCTATGAGGAAGGAGTGTGGTTTGAGATTAGAGGTTTACAATTGTTGAGAATGTATTATATTACTACGGAGAGTGTCAAACAACGAAACGTTATCCAGTCCATTAATTGCAATAAAACCAACGTACGGTGAAAATTAGGCACAAAGAAAAAGTTGAATGAATCGGAGGCCGTAATGGAACAATGAACGCTGAAGAATAAGGAAAATAATGTGCATGTTAAATCGTGTAGATGTACACTATAACATACGATTTGACAACTTGAGAAAAGAAATTAGCATTCAATGTTCAACCTTCCCATATGGGGCCGTATTTACAATATGGCGTAACGGGGTGCGGGGCCTCGCGATAGTTATGGCACACTTGGATTTGCAGTGTTTTGAATGAAAAAATGTGAATATAGTCGTAAGTAACATGGCTCCTATTAGCAGAGTATTAATAGTCATAGATATTGGTACTCATTATGTATTGTCTTTATAAGCATGGAAAAGTCTATGTCAAGCTGCCTGCAGGTTGCAAGGCAATAACATGGGGGGCCTAATTCTACATTCCGCCGGGGGGCTCAGAGGTCATTAATACGTACTTACTTCGCATAGAATAAGAGCTTATCATGGTCAATTCAAATCTATCACTAGTCGTAATGTTACCAAAGATTTAATTACTAATAAATCCTCTAAATAAATAAAATAATTACATGAACACAACGATGATACTGCTACTCTAATCCCACTCTCCATAAAATTATTTCATAAAAATTTGATAACTATTTTTCTACTTGGAAGACCATAATATAAAAAAGGATCAGTCACAAAAAAATAATTGATATAACCACACATTCCATTAAGATGAAAATGCATAATATATGTTTTGAATCAAGTAAATGATTAAATAAAACTATATTCAATAAATAAATAGTTAAAAATGAAAAATCGATCAAGATGCAATTTTTACACAATGACCAAAAAAATTCAGTGGAAGGCACACTGGGGTCCAACGGACACCAGACAATATTTACCGTCTTATAATGTTGCACCTAACCGGTAAATGATTGTGTCACACGCAAGGATCTTTTCTTAACATGTTAAAAGAAATTTACATAGAGTTGAGCTACCGATTTTTCACGTTATGCAATAATGACAGCAAAGAACAAATTACTGGGGTCCACTTGACCCCAGTGTGCCCTTCTAGGGTTAATTAAGAAGTGGTATCAGCCTATGAATTGCGCCTATTAATGTAGATTTGCAGTTCTGTGATTTGGAGTGTACCCTAAAGTGTTACCTTTGTTTTGGGAATCGTATGCATTGATTAAATGAGGTGAGAAAAGTAAGACGAAACTAGTTAAACTGTCGGTACTTTCTCATACGCCTTAAAAGCCTTATTCCCATCCCTTAAATAGTTCACTATTTCAATCCATCGTGGTCTTTTTCCACTTTCATCTCCATATCCCTTTCCCACCTTATCCACCCCTCCGATAAACCGTCTCCTTCCACCCTCTATGAACAACAGAAACTCTTTTTCCCTTCCATACCAGCTCCCTGACCTCAGTGACCACCTCTCCAACAAGTCTCCCTCCAACCCGAACAATTCCCTTCTACGGAAAGCACAAGGAGAGAGGCACACAAAACGTATTCTGGCAACATCCTCGCATCCGCTACCATTGCGTGCCCAGGGAGCCAGAGAGGATGACTTTTGAAAACGGGATGAGGATGCACAAGGAGGAAAGGAGAGTGGAGAAGAAAAGCGACGACTGCCGAGGATCATAGTGCAAAACAAACGGAGAGACGGCGAAGAGAAAGAGGAGATAGACACAAGAGACGAAATTCAAAGCAGGGTGGAAGAGTGAAGTAAGGTAAAGGTAAGATAACCGAGATGAGTAAGATAGAAGGTAAGGAAGGAAACTCGGTTGCAGAGGGCGCACGGGAAAGTGAGTCCCACAGTGCCTCCGGAAGGCACTCAAATGTTAGTGGTTAAGGACGAGAGGAGGGGGAAGAGGGCAAACTTTCCTCTTTTCATCCCTCTTACCCACCCACTGCCTTCTGCGAAGAAGGCGTTCAGTTGACGTGAAAGAAGCGACGCACCGGGCGAACAAAAAAATGAAAGGAGTCTTCAGACACGGATATTTACGCCGCGTCGTTTGGAAATTGGGAATGGATCCACCACTAATCCTGTTTTCCTCATCTAAAGCTCTAAATTACCTGACTGGTAGTCTATAGCCGAGGTTTGCGCGCTCGTTTTGTGGGAATCGTAAATCGCCAAGAGGACAACTCATTCAAGTACACCAATGATGACCTTCGGATCAATAAGGTGTGCAATGACTCGACCTCAAAGACCCATTTTTGGCAAAATATATTTCACTTACGAAGTTGATCTTAAAGTAGAAAATTAACAAGGGTACCTTTTTATATGAAGCCGTCACTTTATATTATGATTAAGCGGACAATTCCCCATCACATTGCGTGTGAGGAAGATATAGAACTCAAAGTTGAATTACATACATTCATCGCAAAGAGACTGAGACTCATTCTTGATCATGCATGCCATATCGCACTTATATTATCATACACTTCTTTCGTACACTTTCTTCTCTTAGGATGAAACAGATTTCAGATAATTTGATCTTTTTTGGAAAAAACTTTATTGATGGAGAGAAGTTAAAAATAATTTACTTTAAACTTTGTACTTTTCAAAGACAATGCCGGTAGCCTTATGACTTTCCAAATTTTCTTCAACGCTGCCACTCGTTTTCATAGTCTTATTTCACCACAACCTATTAAAACTAGTGTAGGACTTTTGCTTCATTGCTCCGTCAATATGTAATATATACAATTCAATAATGATTTTAGTCCATCATTTAACTAAAGTTTTACTTTATTTACTTCTACCAGTACACATGGAGAAAAGTGTTCCAAATTATTCTTAAAATAAAAAATGTATCTAAACAAAAATGCTCGAGAGAATGAACCATGGTTGTCAAAAACGTTGATGTGCTCAAAAAAGACAAGTACTTTTCCGATAGCGGTTCCTCCTTATTCAAGCTTAAAGTTGAAAAGAGTACATTAAAAGTGTTCGAACTCCTTTTTTAAGCCATAATCTGTTTTTTCTCTAGTAAAATACAGGATAGACAACTGATTGAAATGCTTAAGGAAAGAACAGGTTATCTTTGCGAATCCATTCAAATTGTAATTGAATTCTTGGGAAGCATGTACCTGCAATTTTGCCAATAAAAGTTTGGAGAGTAGTATTTTTTGCTTGCATAAATGAAACCGGCCTCAGAATTTCAGGGCAAGAGATCTCGTTATTGATTAGCGCCGTGCGTTTCCTCTCTGTCTCATATGGGTCTAATTAAGAAGATTTTTCCTGGATTGAACATATTCCATACTAAATAATAGGGTTACTTCCACGAATAAAAACCCTCACTTGCATTACGGTGAAAAGATATGTAAATAGATTACGGGAATGGGGACTTAATAACCCTGAGACAACTTTATCAGGGAAGGAGGGGGGATATTAAAGAAAGGGATAATACCTTTACGCTGGGGGAGGCAGGGAAAACGAGAGAACGATCTTATTTCACCCTGCTTTTAAGGGGCAACAATCAGAAATTATTGAATAAATCTAATATAAAATAAAATGAATGAATGAATAAATAAAAATATTTGGAATAAAAAATTAAGGAAAACATTTTCGGATTTGCCTCCCTTCAATGCTTCTGAATCTGAAATTAAAAAATATGACTTTTTTTGACTATTTTTGTAAAAAAACCTGTCAGGGAAGTGGTTAACTTCAATGGACCGGACGATCCTGAAAATTTCACCTTGAACATTAAAAAGCTTTTCCTCACTGGATAAATTCACTTTCAATCAATGAATGGAGAATAAATGAATGAGTCTTTGAAAGCGGAGAGAGAGAGAGAATTAACTCCCTGCCAGCAAAGACGCTAAATAATACGCAAGTGCCACAGGTTGCAATGGACAAGGACAATGACCGGGTACAAAAGTAAATAGTAACGCTAAATAAATGCAGGAGTAGACTTAGCAATATTTCCTCTCATACTAAATGCCGTTCGTAGAACAAATCATGGTAAAATCCGCATTGAGTTGGGAAAAAATGAGATAGATTCGAATTTGAATTAGGTTAAAATAAAAGTGAGTGCTCAGCGTCACTAGCGGATTTTTATGGTGCTTTTTGTTAGTCATTTGTTTAATAATTGTAGGCGTCACATCGTATATATATACAGAGAAATAGAAAAGTATTGCGTCATCGATCCTCTGACAAATGTAAGAAATTTTCTGAAGAACGCGGACAATGCAAGATAGGGTTCTCTGAATTTCGACTAAAACAATATATTGACTTTCACGCAAGGAGTGCATATTCATTTTATCCAGGATGGTACAAAGCACTTGTATATCAAATTTAACCACCGTGAATGTCACTAACTTATGTTGACCCAAGTTTGGATATTTGTGGACAATTACAAAATAACAGAGCAGGAAATTGTGAATGAAACAGTTAATTAATTACCTAAAAATGCATATCTTAGTTTTCGATTACTGGACTAGTTTTTGCATGGATATTAAATACATATAAAATTAATAGTTTATTGATGGCATTTATTGTCATATGATACCTTCTTCCTTTCCGGGTGACTGTAGTGGTAATATGCACCTAATATTTGCCATTAATTCATTAAATACGGATATGTCGTTCAATCCGTGCTAATAATTAGTGAACATTTATAAAAATATCACTTAAATATAATCTAACGTGTTCAAATTAATAAAGTGCAAATTCCTTTCATTGATTTATATGAAAAATACACTTTCCAAAATCTTCCATTCTTTGCCGCGCTTTCCCATCGTCCCTCTCACTAATCCCCTTCAACAGAGATAATATCACTTTGATTACACTTTGAAGGATCCCAATTGGGATACGAACATCATTTTAACGTCTCCAACGTGTACATGGACTCTACGGAACAAAAGAGAACTTTTGAATCATAGGCGTGCGTACTTTGGGTGCCATGGGTGCCATGCGGCACCCCCAAAATATTTAGGAGGGGCGCCAAACTTTGGATGGAACAGAAAACTTGGAAAAAGGCGAGTCCTGCTGGTAAGAACTGGAAAACCTATCAATCTAAAAATTCTGAAGGTTTGATTTTATTTTTTTTTATCTTTAATAAGACTACTCAAACTATCATTGCATGTGCTTCTTTGAAACAGGGTACGGAGCCCGATTTTAGGCGCAAAAAAAACGAGAAGTAGAATAGTATTAGTATGTTAAAAACATTCTGAAAAGCTGATTACAAAGTTTTTCTTATTTTTTTGATTGAATTTTTTTCACTATATTTACTCTGCTTTTATTTCATAAAAAGAAAATATCTGACTAATTAAGATATTTTATGCTAGTATTAAGAAAGATTTATTTAATAGCAGTTTATTAAAGTATTTTTAAGACATTTCTTATCCTGGAATCGAAAATTGAAGTAGAAATGTAGTATATAGATTTTTTGTTTTACAAAAATATTGGGGCCTTCTAATTTTGTTGTGGGAGATGCTTTATGGAACTGGCTTTCTTCCGAGCACTTAGGGTTAAGGCTTATGTTTACGGTCATGGGCGAGGTCAAAAGACGGCATTTTTATCGTTGGCACCCCCAATAGCAAAATCCTGCGCACGCTTATGCTTTGAATGTACCCACCTGACAATTGTTCGACTGCAAGCAGTCTTTTATTTCCTTACGGATGAACCCAAAGGGGAAGGAAACTGCCGACATCAAGAGAGAAAGCGTAACGTTGTAGTGGGCAAGCGAGGCGCACTTTCGGACGAGGGTAGAATGGCGAGGAAGGGTCGCGTTTCTGCGTGTTGGAGTTAAGGGAAATAGGTGAGGATGAGGAAAGAAAGTTGTACGGAAGAATTCGTCCGCCGATTGTCCTCTACGCTCTGCCCATCCCTACCTTCTATGCAGACGTGTGTGTAGGATTAAAAGCACCGAGGGATGTATCGAGGAATGACGGTAAGAGAGGTACATAACTACTGCAGTACATAAGCAGCAGGGCGGCTGATGAAACCTAGATATAAAAGCATAACTTATAGAAACAAGGATATTAAAAGCATTCCTGTGGAACAAAAACTATATCGGATGGCAAGAATTGCTAACGAACGGAGTTTTTGAACAAAAATCAGCAGAGTAAAAATGCCACTTCGATAGGATTGGTGAATCTAAATAAGATTTAAAAAAAAACGACGCGTACACTTAGGACAGGGGGCGTTAGAAAATATGCCGGGGAAAGAATAAAAGATAAGGAAAAATTATAAACAGGTATTGAATGGTACTGACAAGAGCCATCATTCACGATATTTGAGGAAAAGTCTCTGGTGCGAATATTTTGATTACTTCGAAATGAGTTCGTAGTTATGAAAAATATTGTATTAAGGAAATAATTAGAATTAAGTATCGACAGGAAGGAGTAATATAAAAAAGGAAAAATTGGAAGCCAGCAGCCAAAGAATAGGAATGATGTATTATATTTGGATGAAAGAGATGATTGAGTGTTCACTTAAGGAATTATTGAGTTGGGTAAAATTATTCAAATGGGAAATCGGGAGTGCTAGTCAAGGACTATTTTGCTGAGTGGCGCTTCCAAATAAATTTAGACCAAAACATTTTTTATCAGAAACCGTGTTTTTTTTCTGAAAGTCTTCAAAATTTACCTCTACTATGAGTACGCATTTATGCCATAATTGGGTATGAGCCAGTGGGCTTAATCGTGAAACGAATTACCTCTCATTAACCAGCGACGAACTAACCGTTCATTGATAATGAGTGGTGATCATTTGCTTAGTATTTTGTCACAATTCAAAAGCCAAATGAACTATATTTGCGGAAGGTAAAAACCAAGGATAATTAGAGTAAGCGTTTAAGAAACTTATTTATCATGGTTAATGGTACTGAAAGCGTTAGTATTTTTAAAAACGTATTTTTATAATAATGTAAATAGCAGTAAAATCAGCAAGAAATATATTATATTAAACGGTTTTAATACACCTGTTTCCTCTAAATACTAGAGAAGTATGAAGGTACCCCAAAGTTTCAATAACTGTCGTCCGTGGCAGACTAGAATCATATCAAAGTTTCGAAATGAAGGTTTAAGTGATATTTAATACACTTAAATGTATTTCTCAACGGCTCATTTACTTAAACGTAGATAAAAAATAAAAATGGCAACTCCTTTTGATCCAATTGCTTTATTGGTATTATTTGTCACGAAGTTACGGATACTGCCGCTGTATATTTATTTATCGCTTACTGGCGTACCTCCCTCTTTTGCTGGCAATGCCAAACACAAAGGCAATCCAATGACTGGGAAGAGAAAAAAAAAGATATATAAAAGGCAATGAGGTCGGGTTGCGGATGAAGAACGACAGGGATCAGTAAGTTCCATCCACAGAGAAATGTCGAAAGCACATAAGTCATGCAAAAAATCTTGTTAAATTGAATTGAATTGAATTGCAAAGGAAAGATAAAACTTTCCTTTGCAATTTGAACCGGTACTGTTGATCTAAAGTGAGTTTTCCTTTTTTCCTCAGCTTAATATAACTATGCTGGAATCATATATCTACTAGTGCATGCAAAATGTCTGATGTTTAATGAGAACAATAAGAGCAGTGAAGCGAGTATTAGCTCACATAGTGTTTCAACCCGAAGGTTGGTTTTGATAGGAGAGGGTAGAGCTCACCCCATACTAAACCATTGGTGTGTGAAATTCACCCATTAAGGATAGGGGTGCAGACAAAAAACAGAATACACATTCTGTTTAAAGAATATCCCACCTGAGACAAAAAAATACAAATTGAATCAAATTCCAAAATGGGAGCATCCAAGATTAATCACTTAAAAAGGATTTGTCATTATTAAGTAAATTATTACTTGCGGCAAACCATTGCAAGAGCATCTTTCATTTTTCATATTGTGAGAAATCATCGTAAAATAATAGCAGATTTCCCTTATATATCCTTTTTTCTCTTCCTGGCGCGCCTCGAACATTTGCTAGCATCCCCTTAATCAAGAGGCATTTTCATGATAAATTAGGAAAAACGAATGAAGATCAAAAAGCAGATAAACCTAGAAAAGTCTATAAGGCGTTTTTCGAATGGAGAACAACACGGACTAGGAAGTTCCATTTCCTCGATATCTGTAGTAGGGCATAAATCCTCCTTACGACTTATCGAAGAGATTTCGAAGATATATCTTTAAAATTTGTATCAACGCTAAATCCACAGGGAATGGAGCATTCAGGTTTTCAAATTAAAACAAGTAAGCGAATACCTTGAAGGCAGCGTCCAAAAGCACCACTTGGTGCTGCAAAACTGTTCCATTCTTATCCGCGGTATAGTTTTAATTTAAAAACATCTTATATTGATGATGATGACGGGTTAGATATGTCTTCAACTGGAATTGTTGTAGTCTAGAGACAGCTCCTGCCGTAATATCTTGGAAAGAATGCTGTGATATTAAGTGGGGCTATATGAGAATGAAATAGAGAGAAAAATAAACACATTTTCGAACTTATTTTATGCATAAACTAGTAATTTTCAAACACAAAGTAAAGGAACTCATGACTGACTCAAGATTTGTTATCACATACTTTTAATTTCTTTGATGCAATCATATTTGAACCAACCGATCAATGATTACGTACAAATTTGACACACAATATTGCAAGTTCATTAAAGGCAGATAAAAATCACCACTAGGGATTCCATGATTTTATTATATTTTAAGTATAACTGAGTGTGTTTCAACAATATATGTTAACCCCTATTTGTTTTACAATAATTTCTCCAAGTTTGATTTTGCTGTTTTTGATTCATGAGGTCATCATTTGAAATCAGAATTACATTATTAAACTAGAGAATCATTTTATTATTAGGTATTTTATTTCACATTGAAACTATTCATGCTATTTTATCAGGTGACAGGTTCCGTCATTATCAAATGTAAATTAATATATGACCATTAAATATAGTTTCTACCGCAAGTAAACTCAATTTTTCAGTTATTTCCAATTTCAGTAGAAACAAGTCTTAATTGAAAGTCGGTTATGTATAAAAAACAATTTTCTTGCGTATTTTATAGTGTGTAAGCAGTTATTTTTCATACAAAATTACAATTTTGATTTTTAAATTCCTTTTCGGATGTCTAAAATGCAAGATTTGCGCGCCGGAATGAATTCGGGATGCATTATTCACTAAAAATGCACTAAAATTCCACCAGATAATTTTAAAAAGTCAAACCTAATCTTCTTGCAAGAAAACATTAAGTAAATGCACCAATGAAGGCTTGCAGGTTGTTGCAGTTTCTGATCTTTTCAGGTTTGTGCAGCGTAATCATAATGACTCTGAACGGTTGTCAAGTAACATATTAAGCAGAAATGGCGCATTCGGAAAAGAAACTTCGTCAAGAAGAAACTCGATGAAAGAGGGAGAAAAACTTAAAATTGTGAATAAATCAAGGATATATGGTAATACAATTTTAAGATCCAAAAGTTTATCTTTTCATGTAAAACAGCTACTCATTTTGCAAAAATTAAATCATATCAACCATATCATATCAACCCAACTTACTGGAGATATGACAAACCTCATGTCAAGTTATTCAATTTTTTGAATGGCAACTCAAATGTAAAAGAAATTCGGTCCATAATTTTTAATTCCATTTACGAATGTCAAGTTTCTCTTTCAGTGACAATTTCCTTGTCCTATGCATTAAAAACGAAATAGTAAAAATAGTAATCCAAGAACTCATGCATGTACCATAAAATTTTAAAATACATTCAACGTATTTCATGGCTTCCCTAGTTATTTGGTGTTTTCAATAATTTCAATGCAATAAATAAAACGATACCTCGATTCAATTTCAGAGACTAATATTAGGAGTTTTTCAATGGTAGGTAAGGATACAATTATTTGTAACTATCGAAGTATTGCGAAGTGTAATGAAGTGTCCTCCCACCAGGAAACATAACCATTTATAGTACTTATTGCTAATATCTTTCTTTATTGTCTATCAAATGGTCTCTCAACGGTTATGCATAACACATTGAACCGTAAATTAAAAAATCAAAACGACAATGCAAACGCAAGAGACACTCCGCCACGCGCTACTCCCCTCGCGACTCATGTTTAAAATGCTGGAGCCAGGAGTATGAGATGGGGACCACAGCTGCACTTACATCTTACTCCCGCCGCACAAAAATATTGCAACACGGGTAACTCTCACGTAGGAGAGGAGTACTCTGCCACCATGCCTATCCGCTTAGAGTGGTTACTTAATCTTCAATCGCATTTCCCATGGTCATCCACCGCCGTTCACCCTCTACGTACTAGTTTGCGGTAATCAATATTTTCGGTGTTAGAGTAAGCTTAAGTTTGTTACCGCATGCTCTGAGCCATTAGGTGAAAGAATTCCAAACAACAACGTTGAGAGTTCACTTCCTCATTGGTTACACACCTTTGGTTCTCTTCAGTTTTCCTGCGACTAGAAAATTTCACCGGAAGTAGTTAAGGTGATGGAGTCCTTGAACATAACACGGATTTAAAGCCAGGAGATTCCTAGCTATCACTAAAAGCTAAACCTATTCGGCTATACATAGGAGGTTACGGTAATTCTATTTGCAAAATTAAAGATGGGTCCAGGTTTTAAAGAGTTAAATAACGTTAATGAATGAGGTTGTGATGCGCTAAAAAAGAGATGGTTGTGGTTATTTCTAAATTAATTTCTTATGCATTCACTTAAACGCCTCTCTGAAATATCATTGATTCATGTCCAATTATCCATAAAACATCCTAATATGAAATATCATTGACATGGAAATACATGCAGAAGCAACGGAATTGGATGCGTAAATGTATTTAAAGAGAATTGAAGGTTTTTTTACAATGTCGTTGGTCTAACAAATTAAGATGCCGCCATAACTGCCACTGCATGTGATATTTGAGGAAACATTTTACCAAAACCAGGAATAAATAAATAAGATTTTATCAAAATGAAGGTGAATTCCCGTTCCTTTTTAAGTGGTAGGTAGGCTACTTTAGTGACAACGATTAATTTTGAACTTCATGCAGGGCGGCCACCCTGAATCATGGCAAGGCATACTATTACTGCCGAGTATGAATCTTTTATGAAGCATATATACAAACATTATTCTTGGATTATTATACTCCCAGCATAGAAACAACATTTTGTATACCTTAGCGGACAAAAAGTTCGTCGGTTTATTTATTTAAAGGCTTGAAAAAGACGACAGTTAAAATATTCAATAACTGATCTAAATACTGATTCTGCCTTTCTACCATCAATAATTAACTGAATTTAATAACACAGGAAACTTCATGTATCCAAAGTAGGGGGCAATGCCGAAGTCAACATTACTGAATAATTTGTTTCAAGCATTCGACCACCATGAAATGTGGAACAGGAATTTATCATTTTTTCATTTTCATCTATTTATTCATATTCAATTTCGTTCATTTAAATCCAGTATGTCCATTCATTATTTCTTTTTGTAATTTTCGTCCTGTTGACCATGCGTATCATTAAGGTTTGTCTCTTTGCATATTATTGTTAGCCTACCAAACGTGTACTGAGACCAATTAAAACCTTAAAGCTCCTAGTGATCTCCGAGCTATTAATTTGTCGCATACTAACCGTAACAATGCGTTAACTCCGAGAAGGTTTCGTAGAACCTAGGATCGATATCAGGCCTCGGAGATGATCGTTCCCCATCAGACAGAGCGTCAACTTGGAATTCATTTATGCCATCCCTCATCCTCCCTTCCCTTGTTCCAACCCTCTGCCCTCCAATTCTGTGCAACTCTCTCTCATTCCTAGCCTTTTTCACGCATACCACCCTCCAATTTCCCACACTCTCACTCGACTGTCCCCGATGTCATCCCTCCCTCACGTCCACACATATCCAATATCGTCCTCCCAAATCTCGAAATCCGTTAGCAGTTGTTGTTCTACCGGGTCATTGCGATACGAGGTCCGGTTACTGAGAGCTCCGTTTGTCGGCCACGGAACCCTCTACCTCCCCTTGCAGCAAACAGACTCTGACCGCATGTATTTACCCGAGTTTGGAATGACTACCGAAAATGTTCATCTTTGAGTGTGCGTCGGATTTCAGCTATGACCGGACCACCATTGGCGTAAACGCGAGAAAAGCAACGACTAGCGAGTTTTAAAATACAAATGCATGTCAAGTTAACAAAAGGAATTCTAATTCAAACTATCCTCTACCAAAGCTTTGTGGGCTTTTGCGGTTCCAATTTGAGTAGCCTTGTCAAAACGTACACAAAAAGACATAGAAGAAGTATGTGAACCACTTGATGATGTCACGTGCACTATCAAGGGAAAATAAAACAAAATAATCATGGGCGATTGCGACATATTGCCGGGTGAGGGCAATGAGAGAAATTTTGTAGGGCACTATTAGCTCGGAAATATACTGGCAGAATTCTACAAATAAAAGAATATGTTTGAGAAAAACACACACTCCGAGCGAAATCGGCGCCAAATATACTCATGGAAGATGTCCCGAAGCGTAAAGAGATGCATAATTGACGACGTACTGGTCATAGAGAGGTACCGGAACCAAGTATGGTATTTAGTACAAGAGATAACCCGGCGTATGTTTAATTAGTTACCTCAAACTATAGATCATGGATAGACATATGAGATGGAAGAAGGTAGAAAAGGGTGAAGAAGAATCCAGTATGGAGAGGAAACTTCAGCTACCTTTTTCGACCGTTACGACTTCCTCTCAAATGAAATCACCCCTAACCATTAGCGAAGAGGAATAACAACCATCGCTTATCTAAGACAAAACTGTCCTCTAGTACAAGTGCGCACCTCCAATGGGGAAGATAAAAAGATGTTTATAAAAGCATTCCCACCTCCACCTTACTCTTCTTATCTGTGGACAATCTCCCGTTCCAGAATTCGCAACGTGAAAAAGATGACCCCATTCAAGTTTAAACGACTTGTCGTTCCAGCGTATAAATGCTTTCAAAAATGCTCCCAAGTAATTAAATTTAATTCGGCGAACCGCACAAATATTTTAATTACGATTTACAAATAACTTAAAACCTTTACTTTAAAGCCGACTAGACTCTTGAAAGGATCACCTACGCTGCGTAATCAATTCGACCTTTAGTGATCTAGCTTCCATTCAAAGTTCACGGTCCAATTGACATGTGCTTTCAAGATCGCCTTAATCAGTATCTACCATCATATACATTTATACACATAGTATTACGTCCGTCTCCTCATCACTTCATCTACGCCCACGTCACGTTTTCCAGACCTATTATTCTTAAAAGATAGATCTAATCAGATTCAAGAAATTGGAATGCATCTTTCTGCATTCATATGAGCATGGATAACATTAGTTCTAAAACTTAAAAATATCAATAATAAGCCTAGTTTAATTCCATTACAAAAATAGACCTTATTGTATCACTTCTTGGGAACATAGCGGCCATTTTTTTGCATTTTTATTCTTGGAAAGAGCTATCAAGCTTTGTCTGTTGAATTCTCGAAAATTATTAGCGGAACCTAAAAGAAACTGATCAGGATTCGTAAGTTTATAGCTGACTTCTGCCCAGGGATATTCCTCATGCACTATGTAAATCACTTTTATAAATGTTGATGATTAATTTTAACTATTCAATATAACAAAATACGATAAAAAAAGCATATCATAAAATCATTCCTATCATTATGTCACTTATCATATAGTATTATGATCGTAATAGGTCACATGACAATTTCTTAATCTAATGATGCGCTCCGTTTCAATTTTTCGTTATAATTATTGAACTACCACGAAAGTCCGGAGGTAATTATAATTCAAATGGTATTTATTCTCGACCTCTATTTTTATATGGTGAAAATTTCATGAGTCAAAGTTCATAGGTCAAATAATTTTTTATTTTTAAACTTTTCGGATGTTTATTCATCCATATTCTTGGCTATAAAAAACAATGATATATGATGATAAATGATTGAAAGTTCTGTTTTGGTTACATAATTGTAAATTTACAGACATTAAATATAAAAATACATAGACATTCAAGATTTTTACCTTTAAAGTTTGGTGCTGTTTTTATTTTTTTTTACAATTTTAACTTGGTTGCAAAGAAATATATCCAAGCAACCAAATTAAAATTGTAAATAATTAAAAACGTCGCCAAACTTTAAAGGTAAAAATCTTGAATGTCTATGTATTTTTATATTTAATATCTGTAAATTTACAATTATGTAACCAAAACAGAACTGTCAATCATTTATAATCATGCATCATTGTTTATAGCCCAGAAGATGGATGAATAAACATCCGAAACGTCGGCAAAAGTTTAAAAATAAAAAATGGTTTGACCTATACTCATGAAATTTGCACCATACAGGTAATTATAATTCAACTTGGAAAACACTTTGAGGAGAATTATTCTCATTCGCTAAACTCTAAGGTGGGATAAGGAGAAGTAAGAAAATCGATAGGAAATACATAAATGATACAAACACAACGTAGGTGAGGCTAGGGATCATCGACACCAAATGAACTAGAAAGAAAAGTACACGGTGATATGCCTTTTAAAAATTACTCAGCTTTTATTATTTCCTCTTCATTGCCCTACCTTCCCAGGTAGAAATTTTCTGCTCAGTAACTGGGATGGAACTGGGGTGTAACTGGTCTGTATTAAGACCTCTGTAGCAGGGATGGAACTGGAAATGAATTGAAACAAGCTCCACCCGAGTTACACCCCAGGTACAGAGTAGCTGGGATGGAACTGGGGTACTCTCCTCTATTGAAAAAAAATATTTCACCGGAAAAGAAAATATTTGTAACGGGAGTTACGGTGATGAAAACACAACTTCTAGAGATATAAACGTAAAAAACTATTAAAAATAAAAAAAAGAATTCCACGACTGAGAATCGAACTACACACTAACTCATGAGTTTATCATGAGGGTAAGGAAGAAGCGGAAGGTATTGAATTTAACGAAATTTCATAATGATACTACGTTAATAAGCATCCATGGATATCATGATATATCAAAAAATATTTCTTACAAGCTCTATGTTGGTTTTTTAACAATGGTCTAGCCGTAAATACTGTTAAAACTAGCATTTGTGTAGTGGTCTGAGGCCGAGTAATTAAGATCTCTTTGATTCGATGGATATAAGATATGATTACTATAGGTATCCATCCTAGGGGCATCCAAGGCGATTTTTTTAAGTCCAAAAATGCACCCCAGTTACAGATGAGAGGGTGTGAGAGGGTTATCTCATCACAGGTGGAACTGGAGTGGAACTGGGATGGAGGAAGGCAATTAGACATAAAGAAGAGTTACAGCTCTGATGCACCCCAGTTACACCCTTCAATATCTCCATCATTATGAGTCCACCCCTTTGCAGACCAGTTACAGACTATATTTTTCCCTTACAGACCAGATTGACCTCAGTTTCACCTCAAATATAGAACAGATATTTTTTCATGAGTTGGCATACCTCTTTTGCTACAGTTAAACTCATTCAGAACTTCATTCTCGCCCTCTTGGTCTAAAAGACCGAATTACACTGAACCAGGCACATTACTGCGAAGTCTCACGTATGGATTCATGTGCAGTGGAAATAGCACCGTGTAAAGCAAGGAATTGCTGTAATGACTGCGCGAATGTATTAACGAAAGACAGGAAAATAGCTCTAATTCCTTACCTGCGTTCCGCAATTCCTGTGTATCATATTGTGCAATTAAGTGCCTCGGTTAAAACAGCCTAGAGACTCCTAATGTTCCTTGTCTAAAACGTATCTTCCATCACATTCATCCCAATGATTTCTCAATCTACCCCTTCCTTTTGCACCCTTTAGGTACTCCTTTATATTAAATCTGCTCAATCTGCTTCAGCAGATGAAAGACGAATTATTGAGAATTTGAGCAACGGAAAAATGGTGAATAATTTACTTTAAGAATCTATTTAAACATTCATGCGATTCAAATATGCCATCCCTAATGTACACCCGCCACGCCAATGTTGCTCTCCGCGAGGTATGAACCGCTCCACCCATGTCTGCCTGCCAGGTTTATTCCCTCTCCATCCACATAGCAATCACAGTTCTCCAACAAAAGCCATTCCCTCAGACTAAACATGTCTCTATTCCCCTCTCGCACCTCGTCACACTCTCCTCCCTCCCCCCAGCCCCCCCCCCACGTTTTCCCAATCAGTGTTTGGTTAAGCAAGCTCAATTCCTCGCGTGACGTCAGTCGTCACTAGCGATGCATATTGAACACTGCGACCAACACGTGCGTTGCAGTTGGAATCCCACGTCCCGGCATGAAGTGAGTCGAGTCGCAATTCCTCTTACATGTCCGTACATGTTTGGATGGCGTTCATAGTTGACGGAACTTTTACGACCGAACACCTGTATATATATCCTCACGTCAACCCGCGGGGATTTAAACGTATGCACGGACTTCTGTATTGCTCGCAGGGTAAAGTCCGAATAGTGATATAGTCATGCGGGGCAAATTTTGCACCAAAACGTTTAGCTTTGCGCACCGACTCAACCGTGTCACTATCCGAAAAAACAGCTGTAATTCCGAGTTCTCTCATTAAGATTTGTAAAGCGCTCATGATTTCGGCGTTAATGGAGTGTACGCTAGCTACAGCAAACAGAACATCAAGCGGGGTGAATTGAAATCATTCGTAGTCAACTTCCTATGATAGGTTTACTGCAGCCCTCTATTATATTCTGACCCCTGCTAAATCATTTATGCAGAAGATTTATTATTTCAACTCCCATTTTTGTTGCCACTGGTGCACCAGTAAAGGTATAGATTCAACACTTAATTACATCAAAGTGACATTTATGGCTCAACGACGAGTCATCTGGGAGCAAGTTAAGGGGATAACCAGAGTAGCTCTTGAAGAAACAAAATATTTCCACTTCTATACTTTTACCATTTTTGCATAAGTCCGCAAGATACATTTTATGAGTCGAAACATCGCAATTTGATTGGACATTTTGCCATCTCATCACTGAATCAAATAAGCTTATAAATAAATAAATAAAAGACAAGTTCACGCATCATTTCTAGATTTTAAGAAAGCTTTCGACACGGTACCTCATAACAAACTTTTATACAAATTACAGTTATGCGGCCTAAACGAAACAGTAGTAAACTGGATACGCGACTTTCTGAGTGATCGTAAGCAAAAGGTAGTTCTTGACGGAATTAGCTCTGATGTTGTTAAAGTGACATCAGGTGTCCCGCAAGGAAGCGTGATCGGACCCCTTTTGTTCATTATATACATAAATGATCTATGCTCTCGAATTAGCAGTAAAATACGTTTATTTGCCGACGACGCTGTCATCTATCGTGAAATTAGTGATCACTCTGACTTTGAAACCTTATCATCGGATTTAAACAACGTTCATGAGTGGAGCCAAGAGTGGGGACTCGAACTTAATCTAAGCAAATGCACGGCGGTACAATTCTTGCGGTGGTCGTCCAACTATTCCCATGTATATGCTGTGGATGGTGTTAACATAAAGGCGACAGATGAAGTGAAGTATCTAGGAGTTACGATAACTTCGGACCTATCGTGGGGAGCACATATAAGAAATATTTGTGGCAGAGCTCTGAAGAAGCTAGGATTCGTCAAGCGTATTGTGGGAAGATTTTCGGATGAAAAAGTAAAAGAGAGGTGCTATTTTGCACTCGTCCGGCCACACCTTGAATATGCAGCGAGCATATGGGATCCGGTGCAGAAAGACTTAGTCCGGGAACTTAATAAAATACAAAGGAAAGCTGCGCGATTTGTCAAAAACAGCTACGGGCGTACTGACAGCGTTACACAGATGTTAAACGAATTAGGCTGGGAACCGCTAGAGACTCGGAGGCTACGCGCTAGGCTTAGATTGCTTGAACAATTGATAATAGATATCTTTCAGAGCGACACGGAGAACATCATATTAGAACCCCACTATATTTCCAGGTCCGACAGAAACGATAAATTAAGAGAGATATTTTGCCGAACGGATAGGTATGGGAATTCGTTTTTCCCCCGAACAATAAGGGACTATAATAAATGCTAGGCGTAATTTCATTAGAGCGTTTCCTTTTTATCTTTAAACGGCTGGTGTCCTAACACCCCCCGCCACACGCCTATTTAGGCGGCTTGCGGGGTAATATGTAGATGTAGATGAAGCTTTGTCTAAATGTTCGAAAATTAATCACTGGCACTCGGGCTATATTTTGAAACGTGTTGATATATAGGATATACTGTATTTATTGAAAATGTGACAAAATTTTAATCAATTGGCAGTAATTCTCACAGTGAGAAGGTACAACACCGCAGTCAATTACAAACGGATATATTATAAGCATTGACCCAAATTCGACCTCGAATCTCCCATATACGGTCAGGCACATTATACAGTCACATAAAAAAGTCACGCTATTTCAAGAAGAAGCAAAATACAGGTCGGTTATAAGGATAACACTGCGTGAAACAGGAAGCAGAAAATGTATCACGTCACCACTTAAGTAGCAAATTCTTATTTCGCTAAACAGGTTTAAGACTAGCAGTAAAAAGCTGACAAGCTTCAACTATAATTAACAAAACCGTCGGCTATGGTAGGCCAAGAAATTTAAGATTCACAATAGCTTTTTGAGTAGGTATTGAAGAGAGGAACTCCGTCAGATGAAACTATTATTTCCATGGCATTTAATTATAAAATGTTTTCAATTTTTAAAAATGAGTCTCAAGACTTTCAGTCTGCAGTGCCAAAATCTCATTGCAGCGGAAAATCATCTCCCTTTGCCTTTTTCTAAATGAATTTTTAATCTTTCAGGTCTTATAAAAGCCTACAAGAAAGTAAAAACAGCCCAGAAATAAAGATAAGTTGATAAATGGCACTGAAGGTGCGATGAAATTACATTACAAATTGTTGCGAGCGCGAAATGCGATGCTTAATTAAAATGAAATATGCAATATTTCTTCTGAAGATTACAGTAATCTTCTTAGGTACTGTATTAAAAGTCACATTTAACCGTCTTCTCCGTATCATCGAGAAAGATCTCCGGGATTGATCAACGAAGTGTGACTTTGAGACCGTAGATAATTTCTGTAAAATGCACTGATATAATGTGCTTAACAAATTGGCATATTTCTATTTACATACCAAAGAACGAAAATTATTTGATTAAAAGTTTGAAAAGAAACATTTAAAAAAGAAAACTGTGAAATTCCTAGCGATACAAGTGTTTCAATAACTCAACTGAATTGATACTAAAATGAGAAGTAAAAGAGAGTTAGAAAAGTGGAGGCTGTCAATTAAATTGTGAAAAATCACTTCAATGAAAGAGTTCTTTCAACAGACTTCAAGTAAGAGTAAAGAGGTCAAGAAATTGGACACAAAAATTGTAATTAAAACATAAAAAATAAAAATTTTAATCATTGAAACTATTTCGTGATGGAATAAAATTCTCGGTGATTGGGCTAGTGGGGTGGCTAGGTCCTGGATTTGATTTTCAGCAGCGGTGAGGGTTTTCAGCGATGTATCCTGATATCCAAATGCGTATTACGTGGACAAAACTACAAGTGCAGTACTCCGGCCATAGAAGGGAACACTTAATTTTTTACGCGTTTTGAAATGTACACCCTTATAGTACTCCGTCCGTTCTATTCAAACGTTCTTCACACTTTCAACAAATTATGGATAAACAAAACCAATAATATAATAATTCACCTATTTATGAACAGAATGACTGCCTTCCTGCTTTTTTATGATGGCGACTCAAGTACCATTCACAGACCTCCTTTACAATGGGCTAACGCTAAGGAATGAAAGTTAAACTCGTGGAGAATGAGAGACGAAGCTAGAGAGAGATTCAAGCATTGATGTTTCCTCGATGTCAAAAAGAGACAGTCCAATCAGGTCACCGGTTCCGTCAAGTTGGACAAGACGACTGCAGGGGGAGATAGAGTACGGGCTCGCTGTAGTCACTGGATGGTGGAGCGGCTGAAACAGAGCTGGACAGTCAAACAATTGACCCGAGAGATTAATTAAACTCATCTCGCTCCCTTAAGATAACCAAAATTGATTCTATTGTTTTGAGAGAGCGAGCACTCGGAGAAACTTACTGTCAGACGATAGGGGCGGAATGCGGGCGCTAATATAGCAATGGGTGCAATTTCAGAATAAAATAATGTCTCTTGCTACTGATGATTAATGGTAGGTACAAACGATAAAAAAATCTCTCCTCGCATTCACGACGTCTCCAGTGTCACTTTTTTAGCAAGGGAGAGTACTGGCAAAGCAAAGTATCTTCCTTACGACATGCCAATTTGCACAAAGTACAAAGTTTCAGTCCGGTAGGTACTTATTAAAACACATGGGTTCTTCAAGACGACATTTATTCGAATTTGAAGAAAAATCTTCTGTTTTACAAGGAAAATTATTATTTAATTTGACCTAATTGTGCTTGAAAAACAAACCATCTACATTAAAATTAACAACAGGAATATAAACATAAGAAAGTGTACATATCCATCGATGTATATACGAGATGGGTCCTGCTAGGGGAAAATTTAGGAGTAGTTCGTTAGTTAAAATGTATCAAACAAAAGTGTAAAACAATTGTTTTCGAGGTCAATGGATGTTGTTCCTGGCTCTTTATACAATGTGAGAAGCAATCATACCGTAGAATTGAGTAATTAATACATAACTTAGTGTAGGGGATAATATCAATCAGAGAAAAATTAAAATATAAATTAGAGGACGTAGTAATTCTGTGATAGTATCAGATAATATTACTCAATACAATTCCTTATGTCAATAATAATTGAAAAAATTGGCCTCGCTGCGAAAGGCTCTTAAAACATAGTCACGTGTGTTAAAACGAAACAAATATTTGGTATTCAGTGCAAATTAAAGTTCGAAATAAAGTTCATATAGGGCATGTTTCTACAAAAATGCGATTGTCCACTGGCACGTTGAGAACCAGGGCCGGGCGTGTGGACGTCCCTCAAAGAATGGTGACTGATCCACGGCCCATGGCGAGAAGGTTAAATTACGACAATGGGAAGGAAGGAACTCGAGCACATTACATACATCCCAATAAATTAAATAAAAAAAATAGAAAATTAACCATCGAAGGGAATAGATATGATTCGACGGAAACGCAACGACCAAGTCCATGGGTTTAAGTTGAGGCAGTCGGAGTAATGGTGGAACGATAACTGAATAAAATATATCGCGGATAAAATAAAGATGGCACACACGGACGATAAGACAAAGGCAGAATGGCAGAATTTAGACATAGAACGGTGGAATTCAAGAGGAGAAGTGGTTTAAAAGTGGAGAAGTGTTTCTGAGGAGGTAGGAGAGAGGCGAATGAGAAATCGTGCGCAAATGTCATTACAGCTGACGGACGGCATACACCGATGTACATATTTGAACCGCGGGGAAGAGAGACCGGGAGAGCACTCAAGGCGGTGGGAATGTAAGAGAACGAAGAGTAGTGGGAGGGATTATCGAGATGAACGATCTGAGAAAATTCGTTTTCCCATCGTTTCCAAAATTTTCTACCTCGCACCCGTCGCCTGAAGCGGAGAAAGTTAACAAGGTGGAGAAGGAAGTCGACTTTGTGTAAGGCTGGAGGGTGAGAAAAAAAGATTGCTGCAGGATAAAAGAGGGATAGAATGAAGAGACAGAGAGAGGAAGAACAAGATTCCACAGTTTTTTCCGAAGTGGTGGAGAAGAGAGAGAGAGAGGGAGACTATATCTTTCGCTTAGCCTTTAAATATGTTCCGCGAGAATCGAAATATCCTCCTGAATGAGAGTCCGATGAATTAAAGCCCAGTATCGACAATGAATATCGATTCTTCCAAATTCAGGGCAAGAACCTGTATCTCTCTCTCTGCTCAACCTTTTTTCCTCGTCCGCCATGTGCGAAGAAATCACTAGAAGAAACGACGGCTGCTTTGATAGTGGCTTATCGGTAGGGTTAATGATTATATCTACAAGTTGGCCAATTTGTGTTGTATCTCTTGATTTAGGTCAAGTATCAGAAAATATTCTAATATTTTTCTGAATGTTCCAAGGATTGTATGCTTAAGACATATGCCTGTGTTACTTCTGCTCAACAAACAAAGTTTTTCAGCCTTATTTGAGGTGCAAAAAACCAATTTACCAAAATCGCAAGTTCGAATTTCACATAGGCTGGTTTTGAGGTGCACAGAAGTTACTTAAGGACATAGTAAGCTTTTTAAACCAAGCCATAGTTTGCGGTAGAATTAAGTAAAAGAAAATAGGATTTTTTCCACGAGTTAGGCCATCTATATTATTCAAATAATTTAACTAATCTTGCTGAGATTTACCTGTGCCAAGTTGGAATCATGATTTCATTAAATTCCCTGATTTACTTAAAAATTGATTGTGTCATCAAACAGGTTTGATAAACATTAATTGAAATGTCTCGCCTACATCTTAAATGCCTATAATTTTCGTCTCTTTTCCCCTCTTTTCCACCGACATCGGTCTCTGGTATCTCCTCTACTTTAACTAATGGCTCAATACAAATAATTTGATCCCACCACATAAATGAACGATATTGCAATAATTTATTTTAAAAAATGACAAACCTACTGCTTTCAAAAGGGTTGCCTCCAAGTGATTATTAATTGGCGTGTTAATATTATTGCGTAATTAATTAATATAAATATATAATTATGGATCTATAATAATTAATTATGCATGCATATTCGCAAATATTGATATGTTAATTCGATGTGCATAAAAACATACGAGAGTAACGGACGGAATATTGTGATTTAATACTGCGAGAATCACAAGTACCTACATAGGCGTTCAAAAGAGTTTCAATCCATTAGAGCAATCATGGATAATAAAACTTGAAGTTACTACTAGCATTAATTCATCATACTATTTCATTCCATTAATTTGATTAGGATTTTTGGCAAGGTTTCATTCTCTTGCAATGACAGATTCTCTCACGCATCATTTAATTATCAGTCTGATCTTCGCTCAAAGCGCTCAGTACCTACATAAGGGTTACTGATCTACCTTCAATTTTATAAAACACTGCCAATTCCGCAAGAATCCCTACCTTAATGCATGTATTATGCATTCAAACCCAGATTACTTCGTTCGAGATGGGCTGAACTGGCATTTTCAACGATAAAATTAACACGGCCAAAATCATTTCAACTTCTTCGCTTCGGAAATTAAATCAGAATGCTCGTAGGAACAATATTCCTAAATTTTGAGACACTATGAGGATCAGATTCCTCCATAGCTTGTTTCTTGTATTATTATTATTGGTACGGAACATAAAATACTTCAAATTACCGTTTGAAGCTTTATTTTTTAACATTTATCCAGAATAAGATTTACTTTCTCATGAAAAAATTTCAAAACTCCTCTACACTGTATTTCACTCTCCGAAAACGCAAGAAATGTCGAAAAAATAATAATCTTTTCCCAAGCATTCTTATTTGCTGTATTTGTTTTTTATATTCTTATTTTATGAACTAAGAAAACAAAAAATATGCATATAAAAAGCGTATAATGCACTCAACATATCATGTAAGAGTAAGTATCACTTATCGTTAGTCAAAACTTACATCGCAATCTACTCTGACGCCAAACATAGCGATGTAATGGCGAACGAATAAATCACTCCACTTTAATCAACTATAGCACCGACAATGACCACACACGTCAAGTATAGCAGTATGGGTTTCGGAACAACTGAAGGATTATTATATGTAGAGCATTTTTCTGCTCATAAATTGTTAATTCAGAAAAGGGATAACTCCTATCTCGCGACTATACCAATTGTTTAATACATATTACATTTTCTGATGGAAAAAGCTGTGCTAACTCTTAATCTAGAAATCGCCATGTGCAAATTAATTTCCTCTGAAGTCTTTCATAATTTAACCATCGCTCAGAAGCAGGTCGTCAAGACAGAGAGCGCGTGATGGAGAATTTTATTCATGCATGTCCTTAGAAAAAGGGAGATATACTAAGCTATTTTAATGAGTATCTATGCAGCTAGAAATTTTTGTGAAGAGAATTACTACGCCAAAGAGTACATATATGTGACTATTTCACAAAGGCATGGTTAATACTGTCATTGTTTCACTAACCATTCCTCTATTGAGGAGATATCCCAGGATAATGCTTAATGGTACACTGCTATTGATATATAATATCATTACAAGCAAATTATTGTCGCAATTTGGGATAAGCAAATTTAATATCGCATTTCATCCGCCATATCCCGCGCAACACACCAGAAAAGAAACTCGAACGGTTAGGACAGAGGACTAATCAGAAATACATGGGACACTTTGAAAGGGTGAATGTTTTTTAGTAGATGACTGATGAGTTAAGGCCTTTTATCTTCGAGCTCAGAGTAAGTTGGAGATCGCGAATTTAAGATAATCACAGGGACAATTATATCTGATTCTTTTCCATTTAGGCACGTAGAAAAATCGGATTCTCATTCATCATTTCAGATTATTTTATTTGGCAAAAGAGATGAATAAATAATGTGCACGAAATTTTAGAGAAATATGAAAAATTAGTCACCCCGAGGTTTATGCCATTGAAAAAACGAGACATCAATGATTTTACTGATAGCGAATTCAACGGAAACATTAACCTGGCGATTTCTCTTTATCTCGTCTCAGAAAACGAGCAATATCCTTAAAAACAAAAATTACAATATTATGAATCATTAATGAATGAACATTATTGCAACAATATCTATGCGTTAGTACCTAAATATTATAGCATGATTTAACTACGTCTTAAAATCCCTATAAGCTTACCAAATAATTTCATTCATTTCGTCAAAAAACTTTTCTTTTTTTCGTCAAACAACTTTCGTCAAAAAGCTAGCATGGGGGTTGCTGCTATTTTCAAAACTATTACGAAAAAGTAGCTTGAAAATACGCAACTGAGCTTGAAAAAAAGATGATGAATTTGTTTTGCATCACCACTTTGACCATGAACAACATAATAACACTACAGAAGAGGTGCACGCGTTCGGTGATAAAAATAGTCATCAAATGGAAAGCCAGAGGATTACTATATCATATATAAAAATGCTGTTATTACTCGAAAATGTTTCTCAAATTAGTTCATGCTTGTTAAGATTGCCTGTTGTAGCTGATCCAATTTTAATCAAATATTACTTGTGCAGAAACTAATGAAACTTTAATCAAGTACCTTCCAAAGTGTTATTTCTCTATTCACTTGCAGCATATCCCCTGAAAAGATGCTATAACCACTAACTTTATATTTATTCGCAAGTTCCAATTAATTATCAGGAACGCATAAATGAGTTGAAATCAGGGAATTGGAAAAGTTAATCTAGAGGCAATTAAACTAAAATCATCAATTTGAAACTCGCGTTGGAGTTGATGTTGTTATTGTTGATATTTTCTACAGTACACTTTTAGAATCCATACTTGATGATGGCAGTAATCAAGAATACTTTTACCACCATTGTGAAATTCAAATAAAGCGACATCTATCACCCAAAATGCATTACGATATCGAATTTGGAGTATTATCTTAATAGAATATGCTGGTTTGTCAGATGAATAAGGATGAGTTGCTTCATAAGTTAATAAATATACCCACTCCTTTCCAGAGCTCTGCATGCTGTTTCCAACCCAACATCATATCCAAGGCAGATTACAACAACCCATTTCAACTAAAGGTTAAATTACAAATGACGACGATTTAAAACAATCCAATGAAATTTGAAGCACTAAACGATGATAATATATTTATATCCTTCATTGCCTCAAACCCTATCACTCTCGACATTTTCCGTTGAAATTTCCAGCATACTGCCGTTGCCCTCACTCTAACTTTAATCGACCCTATATTCTTGCCAGGAGGAAAGAAAGGAATAATTATGGGAAACAAAAGAACATGAAAGACCGAGGGTGGAAAAACATTTGGCAGGAAAAAAGCTTTAATCCGATGCTCCGCCTATGATACAAGACCTTTATCGCTTTGTGATATTGATAAATGCAATGCGCTGCATAGCCTTTCCTTTAATCGCCTGACGCGATTTTAATCGATGTGAGGAACCATTATTATGTAATAATTAGCAATATACAATTATAAGGTGGTAATTATAGATTTTAGGTAGATAAAATTGTAGGTGATGCAATATCGCATCAGCTGAAATATATTATGATTTATATATGTTAGTTTTTCGAAGCTTTTGCACTGTGTCAAACTTGCACGAGTAATATGTAATACAAGAGATAAAATTTCAGCTTTGAATATGTAACTAGGTAGTAGATTTATTCTACTCGAGAAATTATTTACATGCTTTGATACATTTATGACTACTTAGTAACATAAAAAAATTATCAACGAAATAGATATTCCTAAATATTTCCGATAACAACTCCGAGGAGAACTAACTACAGAACAATAAAATTAAATTCAATATCATGGGATAGGCAATAGATATGAGGCAACGAGAAGCAACACTAAGCGAAGTTTGACAATTCACGTCTTTTGAGATGCAAAACGTACATTTTTACTAATATTCGATTGCGAATATCGAAAGCCCCTCATTGGAATAGAGGAAAGATATCTTCACAGATCTTCCCATGCCACTTCCAACCACGGTATCAGCACGAAGTAAGAGAGATATGAAGGAGAGAAAGATATAAACGCCAACGAGCACTATTCGGTTTTTCTGGGTCATGCGATACTTAGGAAGGCTTTTGGGATTACCCCAGTAGGGTGTTAACCTTTTTCCAGGCAATATCGAAGGGATTAACCTCGACAAACGGATGACTCTTGGCGAATATTTTTTCCCGAAAAGAAGGCCATTGTCTTCCTCCCCCGTAACACATCCCATACTAAACTTCGCCGACGGCTTTTCTGCGGTTTCCACCCAGTTTCTGTTCAGCCACATTAATTATCATTTTCTCCACTTCTCAGCTACTACCCCTATTTTCAGTTTGAAATCGGTACGGCACCTTCCACTCACCACGAAAACTATACATAAATTGGAATTATCTTTAAGTACATATTTCATTAAGCAACTGCGAAAATTAGTTCAGAACTCTGGTTTACAAAGCAATGATACCGATCATAGATTGAGCAAGGTGCTGAACTGCAACAACACCAATGAATGATATGCTTTTTTTTAAACGGGTATTGAGAATATTTTTAGATAGCGGATTCTCATTTGGCAACAAACGTTTCCTTAGCATGCACGAAATATAACTAGTCACGTAAGACTAAAGTTGTTGGGGTTCCGTTTTGAGGACAAACTACCATGATAATTTTGATTACTCACTGGAAAAAAAGAATGAATATCTAATACTGTAATGATATATTTCACAATACAGTTTATGATTGTACGCTGGAATATAACTCACATCTTATCTTATAGGCGTGTAAAATGCATTGCCAGCATTGTATTATTTAATTAATTAAAATAATAGATATTGTTTACGTCATAACTAACAATTTTAATGGCATATTTTCCCTTTTAATAGATAATAACTTCAATGGGTAGGTTTTACGATTGCTGGTTACCAAATTAAAGGGAAATACTCAAATTATAGGAATTATTCACGTATCACGGGGAGATTAAGAATTCCTACAAGGATAAAAGTAAAAAAGGCAATAAGAATACTTAACTATTATTAGTAGCTAAGTGGAGTTAATTTCACCCATGGAACTTGGTACATGGTACAACAAGGAAATCAGATAGGAGGTTTCTGGGATTATGGCCTTCATTAAGATAGAAGTGGTAAGCTAAGTGTGGAGGATGACAAACGAAAAAGAGTTACAAATGATTGGGGAGTTAAAATAAGTTTTATAAATAGAGTTATATAGAATCAATAGTATATAAATAGAACATTCACAATCCATAGACTACACTGAATTCTATTTTTTCACACAAACATGAAACGGGTAATTGAACAGGACAAACATACAAATATAACTGAAGGTTACACAATATTAAACAATGTACATCGTGTTATTGGCATCATAGTTAGTTTCACCGGCATGAATGACACCGAGAAAGTTTTTGGAGAATAAATAAAAGTATAATTCTGTGATTTTATGATATAAAGCACAACTCTTAATTTTCAAAAGCGTCTTGCGCAAGCTGCGCAATACACGTAAGATGTATCATAAATTAATATGTGATTGGGGTGGTTTCTAAAGGAAAAGTCTTGGGTAGTAATTATTTGTTGATGCAAAGAGACGTATAACCACCTCAGGTGAGTGCAGATGTTATTCTTCGCTGTCACCAGTTCAAAGTTCAAGGTCCACCTTGCTGGAAATGAGTCTCCCCACACCAAGCCAAACTTGAAATGCAAAATGTGACAGAATTTACCCATTTCCCTAGCAAATATGATGAAGCGGAGTGTGACCAGTGACCAAAGGCGTCGATGTTCATTCAATTCTTCCCATTTTTCCGACAAAAACAAAACGTATCCTATCTGTTTCGTTCCTTCGTTCATGGAATCATGTACAAGTGCACATGTATGAATTAACCAACGTAGTTATATCTTTTATTTTAATTTCAGATCATCACGAGCAGTAAAATTTCGTGAGCTTGTGTATAAGTGAAGGGCAGCTGCAGAGAAACGTGATCCAAGAGTGATGTGGGGAGTATCATTTTATACTCTATTGAATGCTGTTTTTCTACATTTTTTTTATTTATTTTTTATCTTTATTTAAAAGTTTTATCGAGCGAAGGAGAGAGGAGAGAGAGAGACATGAATACTTAAGAAATATTAAACTTCATTTGGGTTGGTCGTACTCTGGTGTGGCTTTAAGTAATTTCGACTTTGTGGGTGGTGGTAGAACTATGTTATCACGATTAAAAACGTCTGAAAAATTAAATCCTTCTCTTCCGCATCATTTTTGAACGGACCGATCTCTCATAGAGAACAGAAATTCGATGAGGTGTTATTATACAATTTTTTACCAACCCGATTGCATTGGGTACACTTATATTTTGATTATGAAGAATGCAGCTTTCAGCAGCAATACGGAGAAGTTCACTCCAGGTTTAAATTACAGTAATAACTTCACTATGCAAGAGATGGGAGTGTTAAAGTAGCAGAGCATGAAGAATATAATATTAACTGTGCCTCGAAAATGACCACCAAGGTATTTCCATGCAAGGCTCATGCATTCATGACTAGCTATTCATATCCATTTCATTTAAAACAGCTATTTTAAAAAAACTAGGCACAATCGACACTTTCCTGAAAGCTATCTAGAGGGTCACTCTGCATCGTGGTGGGATTTCCGTTTCATCAAATATAGGACTGACGTTTAAAAACTATCAGGGAAATGAGAAATGCCCCTGTGAAGGAGTCGCGTCTAGATCTATATCTACTTAGTTCCAAGCAATCCACCGTGAGGTTGTTCGGCTAGGGGTGTTGTGGTTTGTCGACAAAACCCTCCGACCCAAAACTCGCGGAAAAATCTTTAAGCCCTTCCTCGAGTTTAGGTCCTTTTTTACATGCTTACTATTGTTACATTTACTAATCGTTTGTTGCATTTTGCGGTTTTATTCTGCCACAAACATATATTATCCTTATCCTTTATATTCTTATCCTTTTTATTCACCCCAGTTGTACATCGAGTGAGGTTCTCAACACTAGAGATCATTTGCGCCATAATAGATACTGAGTAAATAAGCCAGGGGAGGAAATTTGACAAGGAGATGCGGTGAGAGAAACCATCGTGACGCGTCCAATATCGTGGATATTAGACTACAAGGTGACTAATAGGTGATGGGATGGCGGCCCCGGGATCAGATAGGACGAGACTTAAGTGGCGTGTCCTTGTGGGAGAGGGTGGACGGAGGCTGCCGGCTCTAATTTCGACGGCAATTCGGAGAATGATGCATAGCCCATCATCTCTCCGCCTGTGGTTGTCCTCTGTGGATGGAGACCGTTACGTAATCCTCTGACGACAGGTGATGGATTCCGTCAGCTTCAGTTGATTAAATTTCCATGCGTGAAAATTTCAATGAGTTTTCGCTATGTTCAATAATTCGTTCGTCCATTCCTAACAACTCGTCCAACGCTCCATTTGTCTATATATCAGTAAGCAACCACAAATATTACACACGGTTATCTACATACAGGAAAATGGGAGACAATGATTGCCACATGCGAGAGCTGGCTTCCGTTCCATGTTTCTGTCAGCCATCACTCTCGTCACCACAAGCTTCACAATATGTTATTCGACCAACCGACCGGATAAGTACGCAAGCACGTTTGCAAGTAAACTTCCTATCATTTTAAGCAGATAGTGGATCAGATAAATAGCACTTTTACAACGCTTAATTATTTCCCAGAGGATTATCGTGGTAATCAGCATTTTGTGATGTTTAACTATGTAATAATTCCAAAGTCTAAAGAGCCAGTACAGAATACTACTTCATACATCGATTTCCGTAGCCTTCATTACTTGGATTCCATGTGATAGTGGAATGATGGGAATCAAACCTTCATACGGAATTGGTTCACTAATGCAAGTAGAAGAGTACTGACTCTATATTACGTATCAGGGTAATAAAATACACGCATTCTATGCAAAAAAAGTAAATTATTTCAAATCCCTAGTGTTATAAATGGCGCATCTAATATGTTAAAAATTATAAATTATTAGCATATTAAACAACGGGTTTATTAAAAAATTATCTTTGGCCTAAAATACGAAGTAACTCTAAACCACCACTCCGGCTTCAAAATTGACAGTAATGTTTTGATAAAACATGAATACATTTTCAGCTATGGGCAATCGAACCGATTGACGAAGAACATTTTAACTAAAAAAGTTGGCCGGGAATTTTTTTATTCACTGCCTCAGGCATAACAAATAGTTTCATTCATGATGCACTTTGATAAATCAGATAGAAAACAACCCAATTTCGTCCGATCAATCGGAATTGTTACGATTCGACGTTCAGGTTCAGTGAACGCGGATCTGTAAAAAAAAAATAAATCAACTCACACTCCCTCTTTTGTCTTTGAAATTTTCTCACATTCATACGAAAAGTCATTGCAATGAAAGCTAATAATGCATACCATTTACATAAAAGAGAACCATTAGACGAGTTGATCATATTATTGTCTTTTTGGACTTGGGGGGGGGGGGTGAATGGGAGGATAGCGGTATATCGATCGCAAATGGAAGACAAAGCCGAGACGCGGATTATTGTGGTGAGATTGAAGGGCTTGCAGAGGTGGAGGTAAGGGAGTGGTAGAGTGTTGGTAGACGGAACCATCAGCTTCCCGACTAACGCAGCGGAGTCTCACCGATAGCAAAGGCTTTCCAGGGAGGAGGACTCCTCTTCTCTCCTCTTTAGCAACAACCGAAACGATGTATTTACGGTGGAAGTGTCTTGACTCCCAAACTTCTAATTTTCCTCGTCTCTCCTCCCTTCTGTGTGACCAGCTGTGTCAAGTAGTTGCGCTCGGGAATGCAGTGTTTTGAGGGATTTTCGCTTTCCAGTGAAATGGAGATGACTGGCAGAGGGAAGAGACAAGTTTGTCGAGTGCTTCGGCATTGAAGTTTGGAATATCGTGGAAGGGATAGAGTGGGAGAACATATGAACATGATCCTGTCTCTGCGCTGGAACGACTGCCGCAAGGGAAAATGATGAGTTTGACTGACCCCTGGGCCATCTTGAATCGACTTGAAACTAAAGAGGGAAGCGAAAGATTAGGGTAGTCAGATACTACGTCTTTGACCAAGGTCATTCAGAGCACCGAGCTTTTTTTTGATCACTTCTTTCTGCTTCCTATAGCCATGTCTAAACCCATGAATGGACCACCTCTACAACAAGGATAATTAAGAGATACAAATGCAGACCGTGACCATAAAATTGAGTGGAAATAGGGAAACTTTTTGTCCCGGCCAATACGATTTTTTGCCCAACAAACTTAAGAAGATCACCTGGTTTTCCCTGGAGGTAGACGAATTCTTTCAAGGTAAACGTCCTATTTCCAAGCATATTGTTTTATTGCAATATTAACCAATACTTGTTCAGTTGTTACTGGATGTTTTACAAGTATTCAAATTGATATAAATTCAAGATTACATTCAAATTGACTAAAAACTTGTGAGCTGCACTGTAGGGATACGGCAGAGTCTGGTCAATTATTTTTGAAGTTAAATAGAACGAAGTTCGAAATCGTTTTGAATAAGGAAGTGGATGCTTTATAACAAAATAATGATGCCATCATAAACGCGCTTGCTTTTCAAAATTGTAGTACCTCGATAAGAAACTATAGATCGATATAACGCGTTGCTTTAATTTTAAAACAAAATTTTTAATCGTCGACAAAGCGAAACAAATATGAAATTGAATGATAAGTTAAGAATGAGACTCATAAAGATCCTAACAAATAGGTATTTCGATGTTTCTCAAATAAAAGGAGATGAAAACCTAACTTTGAGCCAAATATATATCATGCTAAAATGCATAATTTAGAGGTAATTTTTTTTCATAAAAACTGATAAAGACAAGGCATGGCTGGAAAACTACCAAAAAACTGTAGACATTAATTAGTAGCTGTAAAATCATAACAGTTAACTTACTTGACGTTGTAAAGGAAAGATTAGGGAAAACATTGATAATGAAGATTTGATGTGATTTATTATAAATATTCAAAAACAGCCGATGTCGACTTTTACATTGAGCATTTTCCACTTAGAATCTGCGGATAGCGACCTGCCATTGTTACCTAAGGAATGATATAAAGTATAGATTTCCCCTCAAATTTTAATTCAATACAAAATTCCTGATGAAATTGCTTGCAATAGCAGCGAAGGATCAACAAAAAGAATGATGAAGTCGTGGGATCCGGATGGCCATTAGAACATTCACACCAATGTAAATTTAAATTTTATATTAACTACTCACCTAAACAAATCCATTGCTAAGGATTCAATGTCCATCCATCCGGCTGAGCGTGTATCCTCCTGATGCATGCCATATGAAGATGCAATGGCTAGCTTGTGGAATTTTCCCTGAATAAAGAAGAAGATTGACGGGGCTATATAAACACATTTATTTATGTACATAGAAAATACAAAGGATACTTGAAATTTATTTAAATAAATGGTGGAATAGAACAGCCTATAAAGTATCAAACACATAATATTTTAGTGAAATAAATGTGCAACGATGTGGGGAAAAACTCAAAGAAAAGATCAAATAAGAGAGGAAACATTTCTTCTGAAATGTCTTATAATTTTCAAGGTAAAATTTTTCTAAATATCCTAAAAATAAATATCAAATAAGTACAACAAATTTGCTTCCAAAGAGATAATGTATATCCTCTTCCAGGGAAAGGTACTAAAATCTTATGAACCAAGAAACAGACTTAAGCGCATCAATGGTCCATCGCTTGAATTAAGTAGTTCACACATGAAGCAGCCTAACTGACAACCAGATGCGCGTTTCATAGAGCTGAATATGGGTGAACCCTTTTCCCATTCTAATGCATTTCACCTTTCTGCAGGCACGTAGCGGCCATATGGGTCGTTATTTAATTGAATTAGTTAATAGATAAGGAGACGATGTCATATAATCTTCTATAGCCTTCTATCTTATAGGTAACTGGTTTTTATTTTTTCTTTATTCATATCCCTCGTATATACGCTGACATGAAAAGATCTTAAGGCAAAAAAGAAACAATCCCAAAAGTTAAGATGGAATATTTACCTGCACCACCATTAATACGTGTCAATTGGGTAATTCCATTTTAAAGGAAGAAAAATGACCAAAGAAGCCCTTGACCTCCCTGATTTCAACCAATTTGCTGGTCGTATACCGTTTTACTACCTTGTTGGCCATGCCCGATTACAAATTTTGCAAATTATACATCCGTTTATTAGGTACGGGAGTATGAATAATTGAGCTTCTCGTAAATTTGCCTTTTATTTGTCTTAGATATCTCCGGAGTATGAATAGTTGAGCTTCTCGTAAATTTGCCTTTTATTTGTCTTAGATATCACCGGACATGTAATACTTATGTAAAAGCACAAATGTTCGTTTAAAATAAAGCGGACGGTGCATAATGCAGTGACAACATTAAATAAGCTTTTTAATTTTAGCGCAAACATTTTGATTTTGAAAACTTTAAACCAGTTCCTTCAAAGCACGAACTCCTGATAGGACTCATTTTCTAGCTTTATACCTAATTTGTGCGTTTTTGAAGTTTTTCGATGGTGATATTTATTTTAGGGAGAAAAAAGTTTTCATGTTTCTCAGTGTTCGTTTTTTACGTCAAATTTTCGCGGCATCTAAAACTGGGGGTATGGTGGTTTTATAATGACTTGCGATTCGACAACACCCATGTATCATGTAGGGGTTGATTTAGAGCTAAAAGAAAAGAATTAGAAATTACCAAATTGAACCAATGCTGTTGTAGCGATGTGTCCATATCGACGAATTGCCGAATTTCATCTCGCGCTTTTGATGTTGAGGCGCTTGAAGCCTCGTCATTGTTAGAGCTCAGATATTGCGTGTACTCAGAGAATAAGTAGGTAAATACATGCTGCAGAGCTTGGTGAGAGCACAGAGCACCAAAATTTACTTTTGCGAATTCATTTTTGATAAGTTTTAGCTACCATACAAGATGTCCTTAAGACCGGTGAACCTACCCATTGGATTGATAAATGCACATGTCGCTCTTGATAGAAAGTCATTTTGGATTGACATAGCCCACATTACATCGCCCGGGGAAAGGATAACAGCTGACGCGGATTGAAGCCAGGCAGACTGCAGGGGAGGCGAGCTGTGAGTAGCGGAGTCCGGTCATACCCCCACGTTCATCAACGGTCCACACACGTAAATTACCACATATGGAATCATCATAGTTCTATTACGTCATCCCATGTCTTTAAACTACAATTAAGGCGGTTTTGCGAATTTTTCACGCTAAAATTACCGGCCTTTTGGAACTACTAGAGCTACCGACACAGCCATTTTGGTTATGTCGCTTGTTTTTGGACTATAACGTCTTACTAATATGTAGTTCATCTTCATTTGCTTCACTACATTCCAATTCATTTTTAGAAATATTGCTGAGAATAGCGATGATCTGTTCTTGCGTACGTGCACGATGAGTAATTATGTTTTTAACTCACAGAAGACTGATGCCGCACCATTGCGCCTCAGTCTTCAAGGCCATCACTGACTACCATGGAGGAGTGAAGCAACTATTGGCAGTGGCCGAGTTGTGTATGGTGCCAAAATATAGTGTTGGGTCCACGGGAGACAGATGACAGATGAACGAACACATTGGCTTCACTCCGTCTCAGCGGTCCTCGACGTTTATTGCGTCTGAGGCCTCCTCGAAGGAATTTGGTGAAATGGCAGTGGAATGTAAAATATGAATGATTACCCCAATAAAATAAAATTATTGTAATCATTATTTCAATACATATGATATTATGCCTAATGAAAAAAATATTCCTCAATCTTTCTTTTAAAAGTGTGTAAGACATATTCATTAACTTGAGCACTTATCACAATAAATTACATTGATGTAGCAATCAAACTCCGTTTGGCCTTTAATCCCTATAGAATATCATGGAAAATGCATGTTACCCAAAATGGCTATTTGGCAAGTCTAGGTATAACCTTAAATATTTTCCAAAATAATGGCGAGGAGGAACTGTGGCTCTGGTAACACGAATAAGATCAAAAATGATGAAAAGTCACTGAAGGAATACTGTCCATCATGTTAAATAAAAAAATTACAGAAAAATAGAAAAAAATAAGCCAAAATGGCTGTCGATAGTGTCTTCTTTGAATATCTTCAAGTATTAGCATATGAACGTATGTTTTTGATGAAGTAAACTTTGACAGAGTCATTTGATAATAATTCAAAGTCAAAATCATAATAGTAAAAGCATTCATCCTTAAAGCCACTATCTTAGATGAATTGATTATAACTATTTGTAATTTACAAGTGTCTTGTGATATATCATAGACAACGTATCATCTCTTTGGTGCTAAAATCTCATTAGTATTATTGCATAAATTGAGCAGGTCAAACCGAGTATATGAAATTTGTTTAAGCTGGTGAATACATTTCTAGGTAAACGTTATCCGGGTTTCGGAATTTGTATCACGGAGCAGCCAAGGAAAAGCTAAATATTATCGGTAAGGAGGTGTGTGTTAAAAGAGGCTGAAGCGGTAACATGAAGATAGAAGAAGGTATGGTAGGTGTCCCGGAAGGATCCAGAAACCGATCCATTGTGCCACCAAAGATCCTGTAATACTAATAATCTAAATAGAGTATAGAAGAAGTAAGTTACAAGCAGCAAAATAAAAAAAATTACCAAAATCAAATGGGTTCGTTTTTTGAAAGAAACGAATTCGTTCGTTTGAATATTTCAAAATTCAAATGCATGCACAAAAGGAAAGTATTTATTTATTTACACCATAGCATTATGCACCGTGGCTTTTACTTTTTAACGAGCACTTGTGCTCTGAAATAAGTAATATACTTGAGGAGATATCGAAGACAAATCAAACATTAATTGACGAGAAGCTCAATTTTTCATACACCCGTAACTAGACAAGGGATGCATTATTTGCTAAACAATCCAACATGGCCAACAATACAATAAAACGGTATACGACCAGCAAATTTGGTTGAAATCGGAGACGTTAAGAGCTATTTATTCGAATTGACGTGGAATATAGCCCAGCTGCACAGCAACGCACGCACTGACCTTGAGGGCGTCTAACACTCTACACTACCCTTTGTGATTAATCAGGGGATATTGCTGATGAGGAATATATCAGTAGTTAAGATTTATTCAAATTCTAAATGCGTACGTTCACTAATCCACGGGATGTAAAACGCCGAGAGAGTTGTAACCATTCAAACGCAGCGCCCCTAATCTATCCTGCCCATCTCACTCCCCCATGTTTCACCGCCAGAACTATTTACATTTATAGATACCAAAAATGAATTTTCTACCTGAAATATGTTCACTTGATTATAATACACGCGATTAATTTGAAAATTGATGCACAAACATGAGTATACACGATGCTTATAGCGCACTAATCACAGCACAAAAAAGGATTATTGCAGTCGAATAAATGCCCTTTTTCCCATGGAAAATAATTCTCCATATTTCCTTCATCTAATTGATGAAAATATCCACTATATATGATTTTTCCTTTCTATAATTAATGAAAAATATTTGAGGTCAATATTTCCAAAAAATAATAAATAAATGTGATAACGCTAACTAATTGTCTAAGTCATTTGTTCCGTTTTCGGTTGGTATATTTTCCAATTTACGATTTTCAGCAACAGTACAGTTGAATCCAACCCTGGAAGAGAATTTAATTACGTTAAATGAGGCACTTAAAACTTTTTTACCAAGGAAAGCTAATAAGAAACGTTTTTTGTCACATAGGCTGAAATTGGATATTTGATAATATGAAATAATTTCTTGAGCTGGTAAGAGATACAAAGACCAAATCCATCCTTTTGGATGCATTCAGAATATACCTACATAAATACTTATTTCTTTGAGATATAACTTAACTTTTTTGCAACTATTGTGCGCGTGCATGTTAAAGAAGAAATGCTTTCACATTAATATCAACAAAAAATAAACATGAAATAGAAAAGGGATTGCAATGCCATGAAGGCCGCAAAATTAAAAAGTGTAGTTTTTATTACTTCATTATATGTGGTGAATCCCTTAAGTTGATTCACAGATAAACCTAGGTATTCGAAGCTTTAAAATTCACGCTTAACACTAGGAAGCCAATATTCATTTTGATATATCGCGGAACCCGATTTTTGAACAAACATGCGGCAAATAATAGCCGAGCATGAAGCAGGCGAACGTGCGAGATTGATTCTTGTCTTGCGTGACGGGATCTGACCACTAACGTCAGCAGATTAAAAAAATAACTGCCAGTTTTATCCTCTCTTTATTCATTCCATCCTAATCGTTTCGTGTAAAGGTTGGGATTCACAATTTTTGGAAATTTTTGGAAGAAGAACCATTTATACGTTAATCACCTTTTGCTATGTGTTAATGTCTATATTTGGGGTGGGTTTTGTCACTCGGCGCAAAAAGGAGTAAATTACTGGGAAACGGTGGTGAGGGAGGAGAAAGGAAAGTCTTTTCTGGCCTGGTAGGAGGATGTTCATTAAAGGGAGGTCATTACTACCACCAACAATAATCCCTTGAGTGACACTCCTTCTCCATCTCTTCCTACCTATATACATTTATAGCCCTTTTGCTTCTCTGGCTTCGATTTAAAGCGTTCATTTCTGCTTACCCCCTTTTTCTCCTCTCCCACTCAAGCTCGCGAAAACCTTGTTTCCTCCAGCACCATCATTTTATCATCCCTAGCGAGAGGAATGAGGCAGACCCATGCTTGGGTACACGAGATACCCATAAATTATTCCGACCTGAAGGAAAAGGACCCTTCCTCACCATTGCCTTGGCCAAAACCCTGATTTAAACCGACACAGACGCACGGGCCATACGCACTTTCTCTTCTCATTACTTCATCGCAGGGATTCGATACGAACACCTGCTACCCGACACCCCCGTCTCTTCCCTGGGCAGCCATTACCTTAACATCCTCTTTACCTCTTTCCTTTCTCTTGCATTTTCCCTCTTAGCTATTATTACATCCCCCTTCTCCTCGCGTTCCATCTAACCACCTCATTTGACTCTTCCTTTACCCTTCTTCCACCGATTCACACTTCTTCCATTTTTGAGAAAGCCCTCTCAAATTTACTATTGCAAAAATAAAATCGAATTCCTTCCTTTCGTCTTACCGCTGTGAAGGTTTAACTCAAAATGGTATTTCCATCTTAAATTTCCTATTTAGCCTGTTTCATACAAAAACCTACAATTCCATGCCAGCACGTCGTGCTGCCTATATAAAGCATATTTTTCAGCCCAGACCATAGAATCAGAACATCACATTCACTTCCAGGATCGGTCTCCCACTTACGCACTCTTTTTTCAGGATAATGAATATTGAGAACGAGTCTTGATACGGTTGAACGTTCAGTCAGTACCTACAATGCGCCTTAAGAAGATAACGCCAACGATGGTGCTCATATTGCACCGCAGATCCATTATCAACATGAACATACTACCCTGAAAGGCGCTGCAGGGGCGTGTCGCAGGAGGTGACAGTATAACAGCCATGGTAACGGGGGGTATAGGGAATAGGAGTAGGAAGACCACAGATGATTGCTGTGAGTTTACGATTTGTCAAATGTTTTTGTAACGTTGCTATTGTTATAGTAACTAATGGTTCGCGGAAAGAAGTATTTTTGTACATCCCTCAGTTTGGTAGTGGATCTATCTAACTTTCATCGAAAAAGAGAGACTTTTTATTCGGGTTTAAGACGATGAAGTGAACGCCATCTATCATTCCGCAAATTTCAGAATTTCAAAGGTAATTGAATTGCTCCATCATCTTTCCCTTTCACACAAACCCTGTCGTTCCTGTGCGATAAATGAAGAATTTGACCTGGAAGCTCATCTTTGCCTAATGCCTTATCTCTTTCCACCACTACGTTCTCAGTAAAATTTGAAGAATTCTTTGTGATGCCAACTTCTTCTTCTCCCTCTCACCCATAACGTTCCATCTCGGAGACCGTCTAAACGAGTTATTTCGCTTCCCACATGTAAAGATGCATCGCCTCACCGTAATATGCACTCAAATTATGGACGAAATGAGTTTGCAGGGAGATATTAACGCCAAAGTCGTTCTTCCATTATCATATTTTAAATATGGGTATGCGGGAAATAAAGGAGATAATATGAGATTAAAACTAATTGATTCCAAATGGGAGTACACTTATCCGCGGAATGCCATATAAACTGTAAATACCAGGGTCCTTCACTCTTTCAGCATACAAAGTAGTCCAAGGTGTTACACCGAATGACTTGATAGCTGGGTAGGCAAGTCTAATGCACAAAAATATAATCCGAGGGACTAAGATGAAGACTGTGATGGATAAACGAATTAAATTTAACACATGTTGAATTTGCTATTTAACAGCTGTGCTTTAAGTCAAAAAGCTAAATGATAAAGAATTACATCAACTATCTTAAAATGAAAATTAGATGTGAACTCTTGCAATATCTAATCAACCCTCGTCAGAAGTTCAGACCAAGAAAAGTAGAAGTAATTTTTATTAAAGAGGTCAGGGAGGAGGTGCTATCCGATAATAATCATAACTTTGAGGTCGTAAAAAATATTGGCAACGATTGACTAGGCACCACAACACTAATTACTAAGGCATCCAGTTTTTCCATTTCCTCCATCACCCCTCCAGACGTATATTTAACCTTACGGTAGGTGACCTGCACACAATATATTTCTAAACCCCATCAGGAGAACAAAAAAAGAGTCAAGGGAGAAATATTCCAAACCCCCCACCTTCACGCCTTCAAAGGAAAAGCCCTTCTTGGGAATGATTTCAGTTCAATTTACCGAAGAGAAGAAAGGCAGTTATAGTAAAACTATACATCAAACTTAACGGATATGTCGAGGTTTCAAAATATTAGGAGAGTCGTTATAGGTCGCGGATGGCGCCCTCGCCCTAATGAACGGACATCCTTCATGCTCCCTTCACCAGAGTGATAGCAGAACTAAAATGGACTAAATCTTCATATCTCACAGTATAAATACATGTCCCACTTATTCTCAACCATACCCGTATACTTCTCTGACCAATGTGACATTATTCTTTAACCAAACCCTAAAATACCAGACTCCCAGTCTCTCGGAAACCACGCATATCCTCTCCCACTTTGGATGATGGACACATGAACACAGTAACGAAGATTTCGAAAACCAAATCCGAGAAAAAAATCAAATGCCAAACAATCATCCGATGGTCATAATAAGCATTATTCAGTGGCGGGAGACGCGAGAAGCAATACAAGCATACAAAGAGCAAAATGACACTATCGGAGTGTTCTCGAGGACAAGCTAAACGTAAAAAAAAAAAAAACCAAGACTTAAAAATGACATCACCTTCATTAAAAAAACTAATCCTTGCAATAGATAACGCGAACTCAACCTTGAGCGTCTGAAGCAAAAATATTCCCGATAACTAGCTAAACGAATAACTATCAAATAATTTAAAAATCGTATTCTCAAGAAACCTATCGTGGAGAGGGGACGCTTCCCCTCGGCTCGGAGTTCTTCCCGGCCTCACTCATGATCCTAAGGAAATAATAGCAAGGCAATAAAAATATCACACGATCCCTCAAAACACGATTGAAAATAATTAATCAATTTATTTTAAACCGACACACACCAAAGAGTGTAAGTGTATGTGTTCGTGGAGCACTTATAGCACCTACCAGGAAAATTGAATGCTAAAATAATAACAGAAAGAATTAATTATTGTTGGGACGGTTATTTACGCATCAGTTATAAAACGCTTGGAAAATATATACGAACCATCAACGCAAGGACGACTTAATTTAACTGACAGCAAGTTTAAGACCAAAATTCTGTTCGCAGAGCGGAGCCTCAGTATTTTCGGAAGTACGAATAATTGGCGCAAGACCTTACGATATCTAGAACAGGGTTCTCAGAGGCCATTTAAAATATTCTGGAAATTCTTCTGCCAGGAGAAAATATCCAGGTGAAAAGACTATTCCAAAGTGCAAATAATGCTAAATGAAGGACGGGGAACGCAACTTTGAATATTTCCTGGATAAATTGGACCACAAACACGAGACAACATTTCAAGACAAATGCTGTCTTCGAAATAATCGCGGACTTATTACCCACGACCAAATTTAAAACGAACTAGGGCTTAATTAAACTAATAATAAATTAAAACCAATTCTGCTGGTTGTGTGAGAAAGTCAGCATGGTCGTCCATTATGTAATAGGATGTGATGACTAACTAAAAGATTTGGAAACACTAAAAAGATTTTCAAAAAGTTAAACATATTCGGAGGGAAAGTGATTGGACCTGAACATAAACTGAACTGAAACTGAAAAATGTTTTCCTTACAAAAATATAATTTTTACGTCTATGATAGAAATATTTGTTCACCTTAGAAAAAAACAAAATAAAAAAAATGGAATCCTAACCCATACAAAATGATGGTCGACAAGGTCCCCGGAAACATTTAAGAATTGTATACTGATAGAAACTCTATTAAACATAAAAGGGCAATAGTAGCACAATTTGCCAATTTTTTAGCTGAAAAATATAGAAAATTATATTTATTTATCTATGACATAAAAACTATATCAAAAAGTGTTCCTAAACCTAGAAATCAATATAATCAATGTCACAACATTTTGCAAATAAGTTATTATTTGAATGAAAATGTCCATCAATAAAAATTATACTGCAAAGTAATGCATTGAAAAAAAATGAAAACCTATTGATGACCAATGAAAGAAATAAATCAATTTAAACGTAGCTTAAGTTACTTAGGCACTCGTCACGATATCGAGGGATATAGTTAAGAGTCCCGGTCATGGAGAACTATTTTTCCAATGTGAAATGACGCACTCTCATGAAGAACACCTACGTGAATTATTAAATTACAGCTCACTTCTCACACAAAACAACGACTATAGCATATTAGTAAAAGGAATTGCACCCGAGAGGATTCATTTTTTAATAGAGATATAGCTATAACCTAAAAGTAATCATGATAAATCTGAGCTTTTCTGAGCTGAGAAATTTTTCAATTAATATTTTAAAAATCGAGTTCGGATATTAAAAATAAAACCAGTGATGGCTGTATTTAGTTTAACTTGGCATGAAAAATAGCGTTCACCTTTCAGCGACGAATTATTCCATGACATTGTAAGATGGTGAAGGTGTTTTAAACGAAAATAAAACAACAAATATATGAGGATGCGGCTCTGTGAAATGAATTACCTACCACCTGAGCCTAACGGTGATAGTATAAAAATAGAATTATTTAACATATGTTGTTGGTAATAATGCATCTTTCATACAGGGTACAACATAATTCTAGCATTAAATCATAATTTTCAGAATGACGCCCTTGATATATTATATCAGAATGGATAACGTTTGGAAATAAGCGGCTCTGCAAATAACTCCTGGCGAGGGATAATTGATTAATCCCAAGTAGGACAAACAAGGATTGATACCAAGGGGTTTTCAAGATCACCTAGCAATTTTATGATTAGTATTCCATATAAACTCGGACTGATACGGTGAAATTGGTAATCAGTATATTTCAAGTAATAGCCACGTAGCCTTATTTTTTGCCAGCAAATTAACATTCACACGTGATAAGATGAAGATATGGTAATAATGTGGCAATGCTCAGTTGGATATGATCAAACGAAATTGATTTACAATATCATATTATGAGGGAATTACAGCACATGAAATTTCAATTGCAATTACTGCAAGACGCGTATGCGATTGTAATAGTTGCAAATATAATTACGACATATATAATCATTTTCCGCTGCACCATGGAAGTTATGTATATCTTCTATATGGCAATCCATAAACGGCAATCCAATGCCAATTGGTATTGGTTTATTTTACCACATCAAACAGTGGAAACAGTTATTTTTTCATAGCGAAAAACGAACTTCCTATGTGAGTCTTTGAATGTTTTTAGGTAGGAAAATTTTCAAGAATTAGAAGAGTAAGTTAAAAATAATAGGAATTCTGATGTTGGTGAATATACCTCCAGGTAAATTAATGAAATTATTTTGAGATCGTGTCAATTAAATATAAAGCGGTCCTCCAAATATAGTGGTGAGTGATTGGTTACAACTGAGATTCACGTATGGAGTAAAAATATCTTATTTGCGAAGAGGCCGAGTAATGTATAATGCCGGTTATTGTTGCCACAACTATTACCTTAAATGTATTAGTTTACGAAATAATTGCTTGGTAAATTAATGTTCTATATACACTATGGTGATACATATAAGCTGCTGCAGATGAAAGGGATGGGTTAAAATTATTATTTGGCGATAAAGATATATTCTATTTCCATTTCACTTTCCTTTAACTACATGAAAGTATTGTGTTTTAAATTACTTTGAACTCCATAAATTAAACTTGGGTACCCTTCAAAACTTACATCACTCAGACATAGCTGAATATAAAATAATTTGGAAACGATATTGCCAAGTACTCAAAATGGGTAAGTTTTTTCAAGTGTAATATATGGGATTACACGGCGGGATAAAAGAGTAACAGTCGGGATTGCATTACGATGGAAGATTGTATGAAGACACTTTTTGTGAGACCCTCGGCTGAGAATAAAATTTCATTATCCTTTGAATTTTGGAAATCCCGCCTGACAATACAATGCTTATGCAATGCATTTAATTAATTATACGTCTTCAAGACGTCCTTGCTAAAAAATAATATACTCCGAGACTTGCATTCGTAGTTAATGCTCGGATAGCAAGCACAAATGAGATTTCTGACGTTGGGTAACCTTGGCCTAAAAGATGTTCTCTCGCTCTTACTATGTTCTAAGGGTGTAATTGAAATACAATTCCACATTTTTCTTTACCGTCCTGAAAATATCAGGGCCTCACGTTTCTTAAGGGCCTAAATGTTCACGTCTCAGCCCATTTGATTGACATTTGACAAATCAGCTGAATATACTATTTGATAAGACTATGAACCAAACTGTTTACCCTGCCTTCGTTACCGATGTATACAGTTAGCGTTACAGAATAACAAGCACTACATTTACTTCAACTGATTTATTTAAAAAAATCAAAAGCTCACGTATTTTAAATTTATTCTGCACAAATTGGCCTTTCAGGCCGTAAGGAAAATGATAGAGTAATCATCATCAGCAGGTAATGATAGAGTGGACGTATTGGGTTATCAGAAGGACAAATACATTAACCAACACATATAAATACTTAGGCGACCACGGCTTAGCGTACAACTCGATGAAAGATGTGCTTAACTGAGGGGCTCTTCTCGAATAATCGTCGCAGGTATCGGAATACATGTAAAATATTTAAGCCTAAACTTTGCAAGAAATTTGCTTTATCGCTCAACAAAAATACCAAATTAGGAAGGTTAAAAAATTATGCGAATTTCACAAGAGTTGGTTTATTCACGACCCGGGTTTCAACACATTATGTCATCTTCACATTATGTCATCTTCATCAACACATTATGTCACCTGAAGATGACATAATGTGTTGAAACCCGGGTCCTGAATAAACCAACTCTTGTGAAATTCGCATAATTTTTTAACCTTCATTTCACATGAAAAATTTCACATGAAACACCCTGAAACCGCAAATTTTCTTAAAAATACCAAAATTAAAAATTTCCCTTTCGGGCGCCTACAGGCGCAGGTAGATGTCGAAGTTCATAGTTTTAATAAATACCAACTAGCGAACAACACGAGTAGCTGAATTTCACTCGGATAAAGTATGCGCGCAAGTTTCAGCGCAATAAACTTGATATTGGCCGAATTGTAGCCAGATATTGCCGCGCGCCACCTGGGCAGTAAAATTGTGTGATTGTGTAACATGATGCAAATAAGCACTGTAGTACATAGATGTACGACCAGGAACTTCATCTACCGCCTTTCCTGCAATTTCTGCCCTGCCTTCTACGTGGGAAAATGTACCACCCCTCTCAATATTCGCATGAACAATCACCGCCATGCCACCAATACTCCACCTTTTCTTGATCTAATCCCCAAACATACCGCCTCCCACTCCCAAACATTTGACGATTGTTTCTCACTAGCAATCTTAGAAGTCCTTCCCGAATCCGCCGTTAATCTTAATGTGAAAATGCAAATGTATGCTCATATTTGGGTAACAAGGGCATTCAAAAAGCCTTCCTTCTCTGGCCCCATGACGTCGATTCTTTTAATTCATTTATTTCCGCTCTCAACGATTTCTCTTCTGTCTCCTTCACCTCTCATTTCTCTTCTTCCCATGTTACCTTCCTGGATGTAGATATCACTCTCTCCAACCACCATTTCAACACCTCAGTCCACATCAAACCCACCAATAAGCAGCAATATCTTCATTATAACAGCTGCCATCCCTCCCATACTAAAAGATCCCTCCCCTACTCTCTTTCCACACGAGGCTTTCGCATATGCAATAACCCCGATTCCCTTGATAAATTCCTTTCCTCTTTACACCAATCCCTTCTCCGACGAGGATATCCTGAGACTCTTCTCAATAAACGAATTCTCAGAAAACCCTTTCCTCCTAAACCAACCCAAAATAAGGAGAATTACAACCTCTCCCTCTGTACCACCTACTTCCCAGGCGTCCATGCCCTCAAAAAAATCATTAAAAACCTTTTCCCACTCCTTTCTGACAATCTCACCACCAAAAACACATTCCCCAAATGTCCATCTCTCACCTTCAGGCGTCCCCCCAACCTCTCCAGCATTCTAAAAACCACCAAACCGCTGACTAAACCCTATATTAGCTCTAAAACCCCACCCAACCCCTGCCATCGCGCGAGATGCAAAACGTGCCCTATCCTTATCACCGACCCCCTCCCCGCTAAATTCCTCTCCCACCCTCTTCCTTCCGTCCCCTCTCGGGCATGTACTTCCCACAATGTTGTTTACATCCTCCTGTGCAACCTGTGCGATTCATACTACATTGGTCTCACCACTAACGCCCTCAGTGTTAGAATGACCGGCCACCGAGCCAGTTGCAAGCCGTCCTCGCCCAATGCCTCCTTCCCCGTCCCGATCCATGCTTCCTCCCACAATCTCATTTTTGATAAATGCTTTCGTGTAGGCGTATTGGCTTCCCTCCCTCCCTCTGCCTCTCCCCTTCAATTGCGTACGCTAGAAAGTGCCTGCATCTGGCTTTATTCCGCACATAATCCGCCCGGATTAAATCGCGCTCACTGATCTCTCCCGCCCCTTCTCCCCTTTCCCCTCCTTCAATCCCCTCCCGCCCCTCCCCTTTTCTCCTTTCCACATCCCTTTCTCCTCATCTGACCCCCTCCCGCCTCTTCCCCTCCTTGACCATTCCCTCTTCCTCTGACCCCCTCCCGCCCCTCCCCTCTTCTCCCTCCCTACCCCTCTCTCCTCCCATCTCACCCCACCTCTTGTTCCCTGCCTATCCATCATTCTGTATCCGTCTATCTTTGAGAAAGGTTCTAGAGCAACCGAAATATCAACTTATAGTGTGAGTGTTCTTTTTTATGTGTTTATTTTTCATTCCGCCCCACCTGTGGCATAGTTTATTTATATATATGTGTGTGTACCATGGCTCTAGGTAACGACTACAGTAGGTAGTCTTTCTTCGAAATTTACCTAAAAACAAGCGTTTGATACTGAAAATTTTAAACCAGATACACGAAATTCCCAATTAAATTATAATATTTACAGAAAAGTTATGTTGGAAAGTGCATTGGAAAACGGTGTCTCGCACAGATAGTAGCTTTGCCACAATCGGGAAATATTTAAATAATTTGAATACTTAAATAACGTAAACGACCCTTTGAAAAAAAGGAATAATACGTCAAAAATTTTATTATTACTGACCGAGATAGGAATACCTCTTTCGAAGTGTTGACACCGTAAGTGGTGGTGTGATATCAACCAGGGGTCTTTTTCGTAAAACAAGGTTTATAGAATTAATTTCAGGCACGATATTTACATAGACAACTGTGGACAATGCGACTACCTTTACCGGCTGTCGAATTAAACCATGGAAAATGTATTGCGGTGTAGAGAATACGGCTTTGCATAAATCATTTAAAAATGAATTCCTCATTTATCTATTGATACGAAAATAGCATGTTTCTCGACTTTTTCTTGTTTTGTATCTCCTCTTATAAGTATAATTTATTGATTTACCGTTTTATGGCTTCAAAATCATAGAAAAATAAAATAAACATAATATGGACAACACCAGGTTTTAATCTTGTAACCTATGAAAAAGGTGGAAAAATCACCGCACTCATGGCTATTATAAACATACATACCAATCAATTGGAGAAGATTATCAATGGAGAAAATAAAGAAATATTTAGAGAGATATTGGGAAAATGAGAGACTTAGGTGAGGTGGTAACAAATTGTTAATCAGTAGAGGACAAGAGAGATTAGATTTACTGTAGGTTTGAATTATAGCATGCATTCGAGAAAAGATTGATCAGATACTCCCAAAATCGAGAAAACATTAAGATGATAAACCAACAATGAATATACGGGATGATATGGTGGGAAATGGATATACTATGAACCAATGAAATGCATCAACATTACACAAACAATTGTCTGGGATATCAAGAATAGGCTAAAAATAATCAATATAAAATTGCAATTACCAAATTTCTTTTGATAGGGATGGCTAACTATTTCAACAGGCGTGTTTACGAGTGATTACGAATAAGCGTAATGTAATTAGCGAACATATTCGAACTATCTAATATAAACATCAAATGATTTATATTTTAAACCTTTAAATGGCAAAAATTCTTTCATACATTGTTAAATGAAGTTGCACTTTTGTATTCGTGAACAATGTTAAAGTTCTGGTCAACATAGTTTCTTATGTTTGTTAATACCTACGCCGACATAAGAGTTTAAATTTTAAAAATTAATTCATGAAAAATTCTCGAATCAATTATTAAGACATCGGAATATGCGACGGAATGCCATACTCAATACCCCGCACATGAATAAATCGCAGTCAGCATTGCGTACCCAAAAATTTCATTTCGACATACGAAAAAATGTCATTTCGGCATATAATGACTACGCGCTGTCAAAAATATGAATTTGGTCTCTCAATGTATACTTAAACCCGTCAGAACTGTTATCAAAACTTGCATTTCTTTATTTTTGGCAAAATGACGAATAAAAAACAAAATAAAAAGGATTGGATACGACCTCTTGAGCATTCATGGCTTCATGTAGCGCGCCACCACCACTTGGTGGGGTCGCCGATCGATTCACTTGGATGGATAGAACGTCAAGGTCTCAACGAGACAAAGGCTTCCTTTCTTTTGTATTGTCGTCGTCGTCGAATGCTTGCAAATCATCTCGTCAAATGCTTTCAGAAGGAGATCAAGGTCGCGTTAGTCCCTTACCGCAATCCCTTTGCACACCCAGAGTGCCACGCCATGGTGGGAGAGGTTGGAGCAAACTCACCGTCGGTGGCAAACAGGAAAGCACTTTTACCAACATAACATTACGATAAAATATGATTGTAAATAGAATATGCACCACTTAATATTCACCAACCAAGATTACACTTCTTTCACTCCATCTTACACAAATAATTAAAGTTGAGTCACAGTGGCGGTTGTGGGTTACCATCACAACCGACAAATATTTTGAGTTTTGGTTATTTCCGCGGTTTCAGTCATCATAGTCATAATTTATTTTACCCTAAGAGTGGATTTAAATGGTTCTGCAGCCTAAAATAACAATTAATATAAATAAAAATGTCGAATCTCTACTTCATCAAGAATGTGAGGTCACGGCGTAGGAAGAACTAAATTTTTCAATGCAACTGGCTGCTGTTGACATGGCGGGGACGTCTAAATTAAGGCCTTTTGGTGGCCCAACAATTCTCAAGTCATTCCTAAATATTTACAATCCTATGAGTCCAGGCCGGAAGCATGGGATTGGTGGAGCAAGAGTTTTCAGGGAAAGATCAAAATCCACTTTAGTTCTCTTTGGAAAAATCTCCGTCCGTCGGATGGGACGTTTAACTGTAAATACTTTGAGATTATTAGTTAAAAATTGGCAAAGGTCAACTTAAGTTTTCTATCCGCCAATAATGCATTCCAAATTTCTTCTTTTTTCGTGATTTTTTTAAAATTCACCTACCTATCCAAAATAACCCTATCAGCTACTTATTCAAAATACCTATTCACCTACCTATTCAAAATAACCATTTGGAAGCCTGCTTTGAAACGCAATCTACCAATGAAAGTCACCATATTTTTGGCACCAAGAATATGAGATTAAATATATGGAATAGTTTATACAACAGTATATACAGCTATGTACGCAGATCAATTTACATTGCATATACGTCACTGTTCCACAGCTGTTATAGCCTAAAGACTACTACTCCACTGGTTTCGGAGTCAGTTTTAAAAAGAAATATGTATTTCAAATTCTTGGCATACAATTATACATCAGCGACATATGATGCTGTCGGAGAAAAAAATAATGTTATTTAAATGAAACCAGTGGGTTTAATTATATAGCACTACATATAATATATCAGGGTTAGAGTGATGATGTTTGTGAAAATGGAACCATTTTGACAAACTAATCTTAGTTTATCAAAATATTTTTTCACGATTAAATTTTTTTTCCAGGGATGAGAGCTCGAAGAAGGAAGAGGGCGAAGTGGGGGTCAGGGTTGCTATTTGTGTGCAGGGGTGATTAGAATGATGGGAAAGAGGACAGAGAGCATGCTGGGAAGGAATGGAAGGGGGGCGAGAAAGAAAGAGAGAGGCATTGAGGGAGGGGGAGGACGGAAGCGCAAAAGGGAGATAATGTAAAATTTTTCATCGGCCAGGGACAAATATTCCCCAGGATGATTACATTATTCATTGAACTAACTTTGCATAACACAATGGAAAAGCATGTTATCCTGAAAAAAATCATTTGAGCGTTTTTAATTCCATAAAGAATTTCCAGCATGTTAAAAAGCCACATAAACGCTTTCGGAACAGTATTCTTGGACCTCAAATCATGAGTTTACATGCTCTTCATTCTAATCAGCATTCTGCTCGAGTCATAAGGGACGATGTCAAATGAGGTAACAGGCCGTTGTGTAGCGTTCAGACTTGCTCAGCGTATTTTCTATTAGTGTCATTATATAAAAGAATATAAATATATGTTTGATTAGTAGGTAACTGATAAAGAGAAAAAGGATTCCTTTATAATCCCAAGCGACGATGTTTGCAATACAATAACATAAAAAAATTAACCATGATACTCCACTCCATCGTGGTCTTATGGTTAATTTATTCTGTAATAACTACGATATTATTAGCAGACACCATCATCATATTGACCGTATCAAATACGGGACATGTCGCTGTGAAAGAAATTTAACCCCAAGAATTTCGTTACAGTTCATTAAATATCTACTAGAGCATCAACTCTCGTCCAGAAAGTTTTTCATCAACGATGAAACTAGCCAGGAAGCATATGATTAGGTGGTTTACTATTACAAATTAACACTTTACCGATTTAAACATACTTTGTTATAACACATTTACAATATTATACGCTAGAGTTCATTCTTCCGGTGGGAATTTTTCGGAAGCAGCTCTTCCGGAAGAATTGGCTCCGGCATATAAGCAAGCCAGTTTGAAAGACTCTAAATAACTATTAGCTATATAAATATGCAACATAGCGTTCATTTTTAGTAGTTTAAAATGGGTGCTCAACAAATTGAAAATTTGGTTATCATAAGAACTATAGATTTAAAAACTCGAGTCCCATTATTCGCTGGAAGAGAAAAAGTGGGAATGGTGATAAATTGAAAGCAGATATAAGTACAAGTCATCCGTGTGACAATATGATCAAATGAAAAAGCATCAGCAAGAATTCCCAAGTTGGAATCGAGAGGAATATCGTTCACGTGCAATAAGGTTTCAATTCTGTGGAGTCAGTCCACTCTTAGAATTCATGATTCCGAAGACTCAACGAAAAGATAAATCAACGCAGAGCAAATCATGTGGATGACTCACATGACTACTGAAAGGGTCTAATGAAAAGGAATACTTAATATTGATAGCTTTGAGAGGAAGGATCACCTAATTTAAGAGGAAACTACTCGAATCCATATTTTATTAGAAATAAAGCCGTAAGAATCTTCACCGGGCTAATGCCGATGAGGTGACATGGAGAATCGCATCACCTCCCAGCAAATTAATCGTACCTAAATGTACTCTCATTCCAATAATTCAGTGAATGTAACATCCAATTTGGTATGCATCAACGAGCAACTGTCAGTCGTAATGAAAAACAGTTAGAGCTAAAACACCATCCGCCCCGGGTTATCCATTCTCCTTTATTAATTTTTCGTTTTCTCCATCCACCCAGCCTTCTACCCTCTATTCTTCATCACTCATACACCCTACCTTCCCACTCCTGTACGCACTCATTTACATCCTTCCCATTCCGAAACACACGCCGCATGCAATGAGGGGAGAGGAGCAGCAGCCATCTGCCCGACGAGTGGGGAGACCAACGTAGATATGAACGAAAGGAAATTCTGCGGACACGGCGAGAGGGAAGGTGAGATTTAGATGAGCGTTATGGTAGGGAGGGAGAAAGAAAGAGAGGGCTTGGTGACGAGAGAAGAGAGAGGGGAAAGAAATAGCTGAGTTTATGAAAATAGAGAGGTGGGATAAGAAGAATGGCATGGGGTAAAAGAATTGAGAAAGGAAAACAGTGGGAAAGTGTAAAATACCGAAATGGTGAATGGGGTGGTGCAAGACAGTGGTGTGGGTAGGGAATTAAAAAAAGGAAACTGTGGGGAATCATAGGGGAAGTGGGAAAATAATGAATAGAGGAATACAAGTGTGAGGAAGTAGAAAGAATGGGGAACTTGGGGAAAATTGGGGTGGGGAAGTTGTGGGTGGGGGTCAGATAAGGGTCAGACGACGAAGAAGAAGAGCGACCAGGTAAAAGGCATTGTATCTGCCAACGTTTCGACAGACGATTTGTTCGTTATCATCAGGGCTTCTAAATGCCGCATGAGTGAAATTTTACCGTTATTTATATTCAAATTTATAGGTATATCAGATTCACCAGGAAAATCTTAGATAATTTTATAATCTAGAGTACTTGCTGGGATACAAGTTTGAGAAACAGATTTTTTAACTTTTCAAGAGCGCGCTAGATGGCGCTGAAAATACCAGTGGAACGAGGCCTCGGTCGCTGCGTCCATCTCAGCTTTTGGCCGAAAAGGACAGATCCACTTATTTTATATGATTTCCTATGACCAGACATTACCCTCATACCCCTTGCACGCTCATCTAACAACGAGAGAGGTAAACCAGCACGGAAAAATACACTATATTACCTGTCCTTGGTCTCAATGCATTGTGAATACATTCAAACACGGAAATGCATGTTCTCTTGAGGATTAGGGTTCTCTAACTCGCCGATTACTAAGGTCATGGTAAGGCGAAGCGAAGCTCCATCACTCCAGATTCGTGGTCAAGCGGCGCATAACCGGGCTGGCGGAATTAGCCATGTGGCTCAAGTTCCCACAAAACGCGTCTTAGATAAACAATCCCTGACGGAAATGAAGCAGGAGGACTGCATTAATATGGACAATAAACTCATTTAGGGCACGGCTCGCGATATTGGAGATTCAGATTAAAAAATTTTCATATAATTCCACTTGTAAATTAATGAATTGCGATAAAATACTTTCAATTTAAAGTTATTTTTTTCAACATGAGCTTTTTTCGAATGACTCAATGGAAAGAATTGAAAAAACCGAACTTCAAAAGTCGTTGGTTGAACTCTTGAAATAGTTGCCTCGACGGTTAGTGCCAGAAACGTTAGCGTGAGCTGTTATAATATTTCAGAGAAAAATTTATAGTGCTCACTGATTTGTGCCCACATTTCACCAAATAAATTCTAAAAGATTTCAGCCAAGCTAGCTGAGCACGTTTTAAGCTTACAGACATCAGCCGCCACACGAAAATGAATTAAAACAAGATATCTGACACTTAACCCAGTTCTAGGAGCCGCAGATTTCATTGAGGGCGGGTGAAATTGAATACTAAAATTTCGAATTATTAATATCCTAACGTGGCTTGTATATCAAGAGGTAATGGCAACCCAGTTGACATTTTACAAGCACAGTTTCAAATGTTTGAAATCTTAAAAAGTAATGGAAGTCGGCCTCCTTGTTTTGATTGATTTCTGAATTCGTTAATAGCCTTATTTGAAGACAAACTATAAGTTATTTTGACCTAAAAACTAAATCAAGAAGTTGGAGAATTTCATTCCTTAATTAAGTATCGAGGAGGATTTAACAGATACCCAACGGTTTTACAACATAGCCTTTTACAATAAAACCAACCAAAAACAAATTAATATACCGGACCTCCACCGCGCCAGACAACAACAGAATATGGCGAAGAGTCCCTTTTTTAGGGAATTTATCCCTGAAAATACAGCGGCTGCTCCCTAAAGACACAGTTAGAGCAGCCTTTTACAATAAAACCACCCTTAAAAATCTACTAGGATCCAACAAAGACAAGGAGAAGATAGAGCAGCAGAGCGGCGTCTACATGCTCGAGTGTTCGGATTGCCCAGCAATATATATCGGGCAAACAGGGAGGAAGTTTGCCACTAGAGCAGCAGAACACCGTGCCTGCTTCATAAATAGGAAGGAGACCTCCCAATTCGCTAAACATTTGCTGGACGAAGGCCACAACAGCGAATTCGTCCCAAAGGCCCTACACCTCGAGAGGAAGGGGCGGAGATTAGACGCCTTGGAAGAGTTGGAAATTCTGAGTCACCTCACAACAAAACAACTCGTCAATGACCATTTGTATCCCTCACGCTCTCCCCTCCTGCATTTTCCCTACCTTACCCATTACCCACCCACTGAGACAACCGCTGCCCTACTCCCTTCTCGAGGGGACGCAGATTAGACCCCTTGGTTGTGCTGGATTTTCTGAGTCACCTCACCTCCAACAACTACACCCCACCCCACCCCCCTCCTCCCCTTCTCCTCCTTTAACCTCTTCCTTTGCACCCCCCCCCCACTTTTCCCAACGGTTTTGTACTATATATACCACTTATGCTAGACTTTCTGTTCACCTGATGATGTAGCACCGCTACGAAACCATGGTCGTGTTTAATAAATATCTAAGTGGAAGCTGCAGTGTTCAATCCTTTACTCCCAGTTTTTTGAAGTGTTAAATTGTATTTGCAATTTCATGCATGGATATTGGTAATTTTCTGCTGATTGAAATTGAAAATAATTGACTCAAATCTTAATATTTGTCATTTGTCACAAAAAAACAAGGTAAGTAGTTTACTTATCCAATATTCATCTAAAATCCCTTCAGAAGCATCATAAATCCAAATGTTTATATCTCTGTTTTAAAGGAGTCGCAGTACCGTCGTAATATTAAGATACAGATGTTCTTAGTTATCCATATTAGATGACCATGGCGCTTATACGCTGAAAGAGAATTCTTGCTGGCAGCATTAATTTCTAATGATATTTATTGTGGTTGTCTTGAGCATTTCATGGTGGTGATGCCTATTGATAGACATAAATTCCAGTAAGAGTGGCGGAGAATAGGACTGGAGAAAGAGTGCCTGTTTGGTGAGGAGAAGCAAAGGATGCCCTCAGCTGTCAAGCTGCCTCAAATATCTCCGCGGCCGGAGCTCGAATGGTACCTATACTAGCCTTAAAAGGCACCATTCGAATAGAGCAGGGGTCTTATGTGGTGTATAGTACATATTTATGTATGTCTAATTATGACTGGTGAGAAATTTAACCAATCGTATAACGAATTAACTGACAGGTCAAGGATATGAAATACTATTACTATCCTGAGGAAGGCAAATTTTATGATGCTATGACAGATCTTGCGGGCAGAAAAGTGAAAACCAAACTAACTTGTTCATACACAGCTCTGTTATATTTGTGTTTCAAAAGAGGTTAGTTAAAGATGAGGTGAAGCAGGATATTTTGAAATTAAGTGTATAAAATTTTTAACACACGAGTTTTTATGCTTTAATTGATTATCTAGCAAATAAACTATTTCCATACGAATATCGCTATTTAAAATGATAATCGTTTGTTCAAAGTGAAGCATTTGCTGCATGTGGCTATCGAGGAAAACGTGCGAATGTGAAAAGACAGTGAATGTTCTTCAAAATTTCGGACACGCATATCCCGCCTCCCAAACATCCCTACCCGCCGTCTTCGACGGCATCTACGCGGAGGTTCTCCATCCACGTCCGTGGCCGGGTCGTGATGAATTGAGAGGCGGTCGGAAAAACAAAGAAATTCCACTCCAGACGAATAAGTCGTCCGCCATTCCTCTTTAAATATAATCATTATGTGTACGTAGCACGTGCGTTGTCGATGTATGGGGAGCGCACGTGTCAGTTGGGAAGGAGGAGGAAACGATACATCAAAGAGGGAGAGAGCTTATATCGTCCAAGCATATTTAGGGCACCCTTCCTTTTCCTTATATCTGCGAGTTTCTTTCCTCCTTCCCCTTTCCTATTGGCTCTAACCTTAGTCTTAACCCAGTCGACCATGCCAGTGACACTTTCTATTTTCACCGTGTATTTGAGGTGGCACAGAAGTGAAGCCGCGGAGTTCTGACGAACTAGATCTTAGGACTAGAGCGTCCCTTGAAGTACATCCATGATATTCACGCATGGGGGCTTGTTATGTCCTGGAAACATGAAGAAGGCCTGTCTTTTAAGGCATGGGTGGAGTACAAGTGCTGCTATCTAGTTCCACCTTTCACCATGGCCTCAAAATCCTGCGTAATATTTCCCCCCAGGGCCACTGGCTTGCAGAGTACCACTCTCTCCCATATTTTCACCCTAACTCCTCCTTCCTTGCTGCCCTCTTCCCCAACTCACGTATCTCACACCACCACCACTTAGTTTTTGTTCTCCTAACTGCAGCTCTTGTGCTTATTTCTTACATAAAATTACGTTGAAAAACGTTTCGCACTAAAGGGATTGCAAAGTTTAAAAATATATTTAAATTTATAGTTCAATGTGGCATAAATATGAGATATCGATCCATACTCGGGTGCTGTGAAGTATGAGTGCGGTGCGCCGTCCATCCTTCATCGTTAAACTTCATTTCCATCAGCCATTGGCGTCATAGCATCTGGCTAATGTAGAATCAGGGTTTCTTTCCACGATCGCTCCATGCTCCAAGTAATCCCTCGCACTTACATCTTTTCGGAGATCGTTCGTAATTGCTGAGTGACAAAAAGAGTAAGATGAAGAAACGAGAGGAGAGCAGGTAAGAACTTTTTTAACCACAGTTTTGTCAGAATACTCGATTTTCACAACGGCTCCCTACGCGTATTCCCAATTCAATAGTGTACGAAAAGATGACTATCAATGACAGTAAATGGCCTAATTTATCCTTTATGTTTGGGAAGAGTACCAGTGCCTGTTGAGTGTCACTAAACACTTCAGTGCATGACGTTAAATAAGTCATAAAATGTTGATTACAGCATGAAAAAAGAGGAATTTCAAGGAGGCAATTAATTTATGAGACACACCCTAACACAAATGTGGTATAGTCTTGAAACCCCTAGTATTACTCAGGTCTTCATTACATCATGATAAATTTAACGGCGATAAACCTAGCATAAACTAAGCTTAACATTATATATCACGCAGGAACGAGAGCTTTAATCTTAATAAATCTTTGAAATAGGGTTCGAAGAATATAACTAATGAAACCCACCCTTTGACGAAACATGGGTCGTTGAATTATCCAATAGGGTGAGCTGAATGCAAATTGACTGGGAGGTAGCATCCACTTACACGTGTAAATGGGTCATCTACATTTTCAGCACCGAGATGAGCTAAGTGAATTCACGGCATAATTGCAGGCATAGTGTTCGCGTCAATGTGATTGCTATAGACGGGAAGCTTGAGGTCAAACGATCCGTATTCGCACCGTACAGCGGAAGGCAAAGGAAGGAAATAGAAGGATGATGACGTGAGATGAGAAAATAAGCACCTCGGAGGTTGCTTTCAAGGGTCATGCATCGCATCCATGAACTCTTCCTTCCGGCAACATTACGTGAAGCCTTTTCAGTGACCATGTTTCATTATAATACTCAAAAGTAATATTAACAAGTAAACAGCAGTTCCACTTTTTACAATTTATACATTCACCTTGATGATAACACCGTGGATAAAGTGGCTTATTTCCACAGCGCTTAAAATTAAATACACGTATGAAAGTACAGAAAGGAGTAAAATTAGGAATGACTATTTTTAAAAGCTGCCCACGTTGAATTATTTACATTGCCTTTCTTTCTATGAGAACCTCTTCTTTTTTACCAACAAAATTTAATAAGGGTATTATTTTGGAGAATTTGTCAACATATAAGAAAACAACTTAAACAGACATTTTTTTGACGTTTCGTCAAGTTTATTGACTTCCTTAGGCCTCTGACATATTTTAAGTGTGCATGGATTAACAGTCTTAAACTAACGAAGCAGCACTTATTAGCAAGCGATTAATCGATCTGGCTCTGCAGCACTTAAAGCCAAAATACTAATTTCTCAATTACGCAAAAATCGTATCATCGCCATTGATGGAAATACTGAAATTATAATAACACACTGGAATAACTGAAATAATATTAACGAGATGGAAATACTAAAAATGAAAAATTATCGTCAGTACAGAACGTCCCCACATACCTACTCCGTAATCCTTCGCCATTCTGATTTCAAGGCAGAAGAGGTCAACAGATGAGGGCCGAAAACATTGAAAAACGTCTCGGGAAAAAATGTGTGAGTAGGCGTGCATATTTGCATTGATTTAGAAGCAAATAAAAAACGAACCACAGCGAATGTTTCAGGCCATGAGCAAATTTGGCTCGCAGGGAGAGAGAGAGAGAGAGAAAGTGACAGGCAAACAGGATTTAAAAAAATTGGAGAGCTGACGAATATTAAAGTCCTTTATGAAAAATTACTGTCGGTGCGACTAAACGAGGCAACATAACGAGAGAGAAAGCGGATCCCTCAAGGCCCCTTTATCCCCACCCACGTTAATAAGAGCCAAATGGGTTGGTCAAAGGGATGAGAGGAGGAGAAGGACTACGACGCTGAACGATGGATTATTTATGAGGCAGGTGGAGAAGAAAGGTTTTCCACAGGGAGCGCGAGTAAAAACACACCATCCGCCTTTTTCCATCATGAAGTATGGATGAGGAAAGAGGTGGCAATTGTCGCCAATCAATGTATAATGTGCATGAAGAGATAAGCGGTGATAAAAAATGGGAGGGGAGAATGTTTTAAGGGTATGGGAAGGCGAACATGGAAGCGAGAAAGTGAACGAGATGAAGATTGGGCAAAGGAAGGGGTGGAGAGGGTTTGTAGGAGGATGAGATGGGGTGCGAATGGGAAACGTCAAGTGTTATTTGTGTGGGTGGGGATGTCGGAACTTAGCAGTGGACGACGTTAAAGAAAGGGAAAAAAGTAGCCCGAGAATAATTCGACTTAAAAAATCGAGGCCAAAATGCTGAGACTTCGTAAAACGGGAATGAGATTGGATAAAGTTCACGAGGAGAGACAGGAATAGTGTAAAAACAGTGCGTTGTGAGAAAATCAGTTATAATAAGATGGGCTGACGGCCAAAATTGTTCTATTTTAACGTAAGACAACCATAATTTATGTATACAGTACCCCTTACCTTCCCCTATGAAGTCAAAAGTGCAGATTGACGAATCTACGAAGGAACGCAGAGAAAGAACATTCCCTCTTCCATTTTAGATGTTTGGGAAGATTTTTTCATTTTTTCCACACCTTAATTTCCACTCGCACGAAACACAACTCAATAATTTAATCCTATACATTTTTTTCTGTGGAATAAAGGAGAACTGAGCTCTGTCTCATCGTAATGCCTGCAAATATACTTTGACTGCCACACGAGAAAAATATCAGATACGCTTATATATTCACACCTATACCCTTTAAAAAAAGATATCAAATGTGATTTTTCTCTCTCCTCAACGCAGCAAAACTATACATTGATTAAAATTTACGGTACTTCATCGTTAAAGACAGGCAAAAACGCAGCAAAGGTCATAAATGCAAGCCAGATTTGAATGTGAGGTGCATAAAAAAAAGCCCTCTCCCTCCCGGGTTTGAAATAGATTAAGTGGTTACTTTTTATGGCATTTACATCAGACAACGGGTAGCAACATTCAACTCCCACTTGAATGACTATGTTTTCTGCTTGACAAGATACGGTAAGTACTCAGTGTTGGGTTTACCCATGGATAGATGTAATATATGGAAGACCAGCATCAACGGGTTTAAAAGCGGAGTGGAATTTGGATAGCATTGACCTCAAACCAAAGATGAATAATCCTTAACCGTTCAATCTACAGGTTTAAATTTTTCTTTTGGATTTTTACATGAGTTATTCTTTTTCGTAGCTTATTACAGATGTTACAGAATTTTATTGAGAAAAGTTAATCAAATGACACACCTAAACATTTATATGTAAATATTTTAGAAATTCGCTGATTATTATAAACCATAACACATTTTTTCGAGGCGATATGCAATGAATATAAGATTAACAAGCCAAGAAAATAAGAGTCAGCTAAATCAAATAGAAAATGAAACGTCATGATTGACAGTAGGCAGTAAAAGTAAATCACGGCAGATTAATAGGACTCCCAAAAACGGAGCGAAATGGATTATTTCGCAGGACTGTGGTGTACCTACTTAATTATCTAACAGTCAAGTTTTGATATCTATGAGCTCATATAATATTAATAGTGTCAGGCGACCGGTCGTTGCTCGATGTTTATTTTATTAAGAAATTTTACTCAATTGTAATAAAATATTTTTACTTTTAAGTTCACAATAGAGAGATCAACGGGAAGTGTATGTTCAAGGAAAGGTAGTGAATTTTCGGGAAACTAAGTCGAGAGGTTGGGGATTAAGGCGGAGTTTGAGTAGTGACAAAAAGAGTAGGAGGTGTGGTGGAGACAGGGGCAAGCCGCTACAAAGGGAGATACCGAAATCTGAGACACAAGAGGTTGTGTTATGTGGAGGGGTTATTTATGAGAGTGGCTGTACTCTTTGTACAGAACGCCGCCGTTGAGTCTAACCAACCAACCCACCCCATGTTCCAATCCCAGAGCAACCTCCACCGTCAACCCTGCACATCCCCACTACCACATCACCTCCGCCTTTTTGTGCTTTCAAAAGGGAAGGAAGCAAAAGAGAGAGTGAGAGCAACAACCGGCAGGCAGTGACAAGAACAACTTCCTTCCACGAATACAATATCCAGTGAAATCGGATTTCCAAACACCCAACATTTTGGAATGTTTGGCGACACTTGTGAGTTTGGAGAGAATTATTTTCGGCGAATCCAGCGTTTATATTCTTAATTCAATAAAACCAAGATTATGGTATGTGGAATAAATCAAGAAGATAGAACTACCATCAAACTTGGCCTGGAAAAACTTACGCCAAGTGGAAGAATTTTTCTACCTTGGAGCGCAGGGTAAACTGTGATAGCATAAGCAAGAAAGAAGATGTGCATATTAGACCAATGAAAGAAGATGTTCCACTAAAATAAGAGCCTGCTAACAGTTATTAAAAGCCTGAAAGTGAGGACGTACTTCGCTTGTAATAAATACAGAGTATGATGTGACATAGCAGGGAATCATGGGCAATAACAGTTTTAGAACAAAAGAGGTTGAAAGCAATGGAGATATGGTGATATTGAAGAATTATTAACAAAAGGCGCACCGAGAGAATCACCAACGAAGAGGTCTTACGAATAGTTGGGAAGGGAAGAAGTATAATGAAAACTCTGAGATAAAGACGAAAATGTTATTGGAAACATTTGGCGGCACAACAGATCTTTTTACAAAATAAGAAGGAGAAATGAATGGGAGAATTATGGAGAAACACTAGGAAGGGAAGAAAGATTATGAAATGGATCTCAAGGTAAAACATTATGTAGGATGGAAGCGGTTGGCTGGTAGGAGATTGGAGTAGAGAGCTGCAGCGAAGCTATCTTCTCATTGATGACTACTGGTGATGCATTCAACTATCGTGTATCACAACATACCATGTATCGTGAATTATCACATAAATATTAGCTTTAAAATATCTATTTCTTCTCTGCTAATCTGTAAGGAGGGAAGAGCAAATGCGACATGTGGCTTAGGCGTGCGTGGTCTTGCAGATGGGTGAAGATACTTCTAAAAAATGCTTGAAAATCCTGTAACTAGAAAATAATGAGTCTCAAGTATCCAATTAGAGAGCAGCCCAAATTTCATTCACAGAGCAACTCCTGCCCAGGACAAAATTGTCACCTTATCTCTGATAAACAGTATCACATTTGTTTGGTTTCTCTTCCACAAGACGATTCGTTAAAATTTTTATGACATTGCATCAAGGAGGAATTTTACCAATTTCTCGATTAAAATTTCCCAGGATTCGGGGACAGTAAATCGAGAATATATTCGGAAACGAACGGGAATGAAATCAAGCCCGAAAAAATACACCCAGCCACCCACCGTACCCGTCCCTTCAGCCACGCGTGTAAGGAGAGATTGTTAGAGGCGAAAAAAAGGCAAATAATAAAAACCCGCACGCAGAAGGGATTGGATATCTTTTTGAGAGAGCGTGTGGGTTTTGGGAGGCAGGAAAGAGAGAAGCAAAAGAAGGGCGTGCATCGGATCTTCTTTCCATTCCGCTCCCGTGAATTGTGTGGATTCGCTCTACACGTAGGAAACGAGTCCGAAGGTATCCAAAAACACTGCGATAGCGGAAACATTGAACAACGTTCATATAAATTAACCAAGAATGTCAGAATGAAATTAATTTTCAATTTATTTTCTGGAGATATAAATATATAAACTATTATCAGTCAATACTCCTTTTTTCCAACGAATCCTTATTAATATACTTCTTCAGGGCACTATCAGGATTAAAAATATATTTCAAATACAAATTTTAACAATATTTTAGGTTCACCAATTATAGTTGATAAATTTGATAAGATCGGTTAATTTTAAATAATATTTAACATAATCTTAAAAATAGAATCTTTAAACACAAGATAAAAATATAATCCAGATTTAAATTATGTTTACTGACAGGTAACGCAATAAAAACATCCATACATTCAATTACAAGAATACAAAAATCTTATTATTAGAACGCAACGTATCAGAAAGATTAATTATAGAAATGGTACACATTACCAAACACAAAACAACCTGAATAAAAACAGACATCGGTAAACTAAGTAAAATATGTCAATGGAGGCAGGCGATACTTTGTGGTAGACGTACATCTCCAGAAAAGTAAGAATTAACCGTTTACAGTTCAATGTTCCCATTTGGGAACAGATTTATAAAAATTCATGAAAATTATATTTCGTATCTGTGATTACTTTTATAGCTTTTGTTATGTAAATAAAGTATGGAAGTATTTTTTAAAGTGAATCGCAGGACTTGTTCATACATTTGTCGTTAATTATACATTTTTAAAATTAGTTATTTTCATCACCTCTGTAGTGAGTATGCGGTTTATCCAATATTTTTCTCTACACTCGCTCTCAAGTAACAAATACTCATTTATTCAAAAGATCAATATGCATTACATTGTTAAACTTAGTGTTTTGGTCAAGTTTGTATTTATTTTTCAAGCAATAACAAAGTTTTGAGGTGTGTTCCCATTTGGGAACATTGGACTGTCGGCATATCTAAGTCAGTTGCTGTTTTTTGCCTCCGATGAGATATCCCCAAACTCTTGTGGTTTTATTTTTTTCGTCTCATACAAAGGAGTTTTGAAACATTGCCGCTTCTTTGGCCTAATTATATCTGAATTCACCACCTCAGACTGCTTGCAGCTATATAAATACATTGTAGTTCCTTGTTGGACATTGTGGTATGAAATAGACCCTAGTGAGTTGTAACAAAATAGACCCTAGTGAGTTGTCTTCTTCTAAATGCTTGATTGAGGTTAGCTCTTCGATGTACCTTGTTCCTTCAGGTTGTGACGTCCAGTGTGTGCTCCTCTGTTGAGTCATTCTGAGAGTCGGTTTTGTGATCGCTATCTTTGAAGAACATATTTTTTTTAGACACTTCTGATAAAATGAGCTCAAAGAAGTTTCTTACCTTGGAAGAAGTAGTCGAATATTTAGACGCTCTAAGTGACGATGAACTGTCGGAATACGAGTTGTGCCAGCTTTCTCCTGAAGAAGACCACCGTTTGACGGATGAAGAAGATGTCAATGAAAATGATCTAGGGGAAATAATTCCGGCTGACACATGTGGGAAAATCAGCCTCACTCTACCAAACAGAGATGATGATGGAGAGAAAGGAAAAGGTCAGTAAAATATATTTTTCTCTTGCTTCGATGCGGGGTTATGTTCTTTTTAAAATTACAATTCAGCATCTTTTAAGACTTCAAAAGATTTCATTTTTTTTTCAATTTATATATTCATCAGCCATGAAGTAATTGAATGATTATATCATTCACAGGCAATATTTGGAAGAAGCTGAATAAATTTGAAAATGAAATTCCGTCAGAACCAATGCTGGGGTTAGATAATCATCTGGAGAAACTGGTTGCCTTGGAGCCGAATGAACTCTTCTTCAAGTATTTACCACAGCAGTACTTGAGTCATGTTGCAAACATGTCCTCTCTTTATGCTCAACAAAAAGGCTCATCTCTTGATGTTACGTGGGAAGAGATTGGTCAGTTCTTCGGAATACTTTTGTTTAGTGGATACCACACGGTCCCCCAAGAAAATTTGTATTGGTGTTCTGCAGAGGATATGTCGATTCCAATTATTCCATCAGTGATGCCCAGGAATCGTTTCAAAGACATAAAAAGATACTTTCACTTGTCCGATAACAACATGTTGTAAAAGGGTGACAAATTAGGAAAAATTTCTCCTTTGTATAGAGAGTTGGGAAAAAACGTCGTGCAATTTGGAATCTTCCATAAGGAACTAAGCCTTGACGAATCTATGGTTCCATACTACGGCCATCACTCGAGCAAAATGTTTATCAAAGGAAAACCAATTCGTTTTGGGTACAAAATCTGAATGCTATGTTCATCATCAGGATATCCCTATGCGATGCAAATATATGCAGGGAAAGAAAAAAATTCTACTGGACCGCTGGGAAGTAGGGTAGTATGCGATCTTTTGGCTGTTGTAGTGCACCCTAAGCAAATTGAGTTATACTTCGATAATTTCTTTTCATCCCACTCACTGCTAGTAGAACTGGCAGAGAAAAGCATAAAGGCAACAGGCACAATTCGGGAAGGAAGGATAGCCAAATGCCCGCTAAAACCATCAAAAGTGATGGCAAAATCTCACCGAGGGGATTTTGATTTTCTATGTGATGGAGTGGTATTTTTCTGTCGATGGAATGATAATTCAGTGGTTACATTAGGGTCCAACTGCTAAACTAATGAGCCATTGGGTTCTGTAAAGAGATTTTCTAGGAAGGAAGGGAAAAGGATAGAAATTACACAACCGCAATTGATAAAAAAATATAATTTGGGAATGGGGGGAGTTGATGTATTGGACAAACTTCTGAGTAGCTACAGCCCAAAACTCCGAAGCAAGAAATGGTGGTGGAATCTGTTTTCAAATGCTTTGAATATGAGTGTCGTCAGTGCATGGCTTTTGCGTAGGGAAATCCATGGAAAAGGGTCGAAAACGCACTTGGAGTTTCTCCGTGACGTAGCGACAAGTCTCATGCGACTACGCCCAAAAATAATCTCTCATCCTGGACCTAAGACGCACTCTTCAGTGAAACGAAGAAAAACAGGGGGGCATATTCTAAATAAATCTTCAAAGGGAAGATGCGTAGTCTGCAAAAAAACACTCGCCTCCAATGCGCCGAATGTGAAAAAAATGCATCTTCACTATTTTTCAATGTATCATGAGTAATCCATAAATGTAATTTATACACTGTATAATGAGAATGATGTCATAATTACATGTATTTTTCACCACATTTATGATATTTTCGAAAAATATACATGCTCAAAAAAAAAGTAAAACCTTGAAATTTTATTCACTGGAGTGTCCAATGTTCCCATTTGGGAACATGCTTGAAAACGCATTTAAAAATTTTTGTTCGGGTTTTCTTTCATTACATCTCTTAATTAGCTGTAAAATAAATAGAATATGCAAAAAAATAATAAAAAACAGTTGGTAAGTTAGTTCGGTCTTTAAAGGGTTAATAAATTGTGAGGCCGAGAAAAGAAATCACCTGGATAAAAAAATTAATAATAAGTTAAAGAAGTGACAAGATTTCAATTAAATATTTAAACAATTTTCATTTTTTTCTCTTTAGATTTAAATACACACATTAGACATAAACCCCAAAACCAAGACTCGTCTACGTTAAAAGAAATGCATATCTCCATAAGCCCTAAAGTATTATGGAGTAATATTTTTTATTAATTTTGACAACGCACTAAGTTCGACGGTTTCCTCATTGAGACATTGAGACACTTTGAGACACCTGACCCGGACAGAGAAGGTAAAATAAGTAAAGATTAAATTGATGGCAACGACATGACGAAGTTTCTGTGAGGCCCGACAAGTAGGTACGATATTGCAATACTTCGGGACGTGTTATGAGAATTAAAGTGAACTGGTTCAACGTAAGAACTTCTCGCTAGGAACGCTGTCAATATCTACATTCTGTGTGATAATTGCGCAGGTATTCACTGCTGAGGAAGTAAATGTGATCAAAAGAACCAGAAAAATGTGACCCATGACATAAGTCTCGCCTCAACCACGCCAACTACAACTAATCTGCCTTCAGTGTGTCTATACGATCGCTCTTAACTCTGTACTTTTCCGAAACGCAGAAATAAAAACTGTAAAGTTTTAACCATTTTTTTTAGGTGTTTTCAGTCGACCAACCACTCAACATTAACACTTTCATATTCTCTTCAAAGAAACTCGCCTATACAAAAGCATGCATCAGGAGTTACAAGTTACTTATATCAAATTTAATGCATGGTTACTGCAAAGATATTATCTTTGGTCATTAATTCATACCATGAATAAAATTCAAGAGACTCTCTTGGCGAGGTACGATAGGGAAACTTGGCTTTAAGATAATCAGAGCTTCCTCATAATTCGCAACGAATTTTGTAAGCGCTATGCTTGTATTCGAATTGTACACCATAACTAGTAGGGTGATAACCCATATATAGGTGGCAGTTGAGGTTACTTTCTTCACGATGATGTGCCGTGCTTGGCGGATGTATGTCTCGAACGTAACTCCGTACCGTAAGCATTGTATCTCCAAGTACTGAATATACCACCTTGCGTCGAGTACTCAATACCTTTATTTCGCAAAGCATCCATGACCCTAACAAATTTCATACACAAACTTAAAATTAAAAACATCCACTAATCATTCAAGTACCTAAAAATGTTTAACCAGACACAAGTGTTGGGTGGTTCTTCATCGATATATTCTAAATAAATCGACCAAAAATTGATTCATTTCGTGAAGATAATTTGATCATATCGTTCATTTCAATCACATTTCTCTCAATGTTCCCGTTCTCGAACATCACGTTCGTATTAATGTATGGGTTTAAGGTTTCTTCGAAAGATTGTTGTACTTAAATACCTGAAAATAGTCATCTTCATTAGCAATTTCGCTTCATAAATAACGCATTATAGTCGAATCTATTATTTTTAAATTTCATGTGCATAATTTAAAATGACCACAATAATATATCACTACTGTTTATTTTTCTAAGGATCCTTGTAAAAAGTTATTGTTTTGGGTGTCGCATGTCATTCAAGATAATGCAGGATAACGTTAGTCCTCCGTTTTCATTTTCGCTGTAAATCTACGGCTGGTATTAAATGATATAAGTGAATATGAATAATAGTATCATGCAAACCTATAAGTGTATTTTGAATTTACGGACCTTACTCAATTACTCTCGTCATGCATCATGACCCCTAGAATACTTAATCTATAACTATAAGTGTGCCGTACGAGAAATTCATTTTTTACCAATTTATAACGCATGACTATAGAATTTAAGAGAGCGCAACTGAAATTCTGGCAATTTATACTAATTTCCTAGTCTTAAGCTCCATCTAGAACAACTTTTTGCGTTTATTTAAAACCCTTTAAGGAACGTTACATGACAACTATTCAATATCGCTCCTTTGGGATTTAACTTTTTCCTTAAGTAGAAAAGATAACAGAAACATATTATGAGCTTGAGACGCCATTGAGTAAGATTTCAAGCAGGAAGTACATATTTAATAAATGGCGTTCCAAGGTGACATTCCCATATCCTGGGAAATATTAATCAGTTAATCCTAAAATATTACCCTATCTCGTTATTGCAAATAAATACAATACGCTTAACTTAAAAGCATACATATTCCTCGAAACTCTCACTGCTATAGGAAAAACTCAAATGAGGAATTTAATGAATGTCTCTGCTGAATTTAGGTGAATTAATAAATAAGGCAGGTTAGAGCGAACGAAAATCATATTGAAATATGTCATATTTGTCAACGAATTTCCATTAGTAAAGGAAAACAGGCATTCAACTCAAGGAAAATTAGCATTATATCATTGTGCAAAAAAGAAAAAAATATTTTTAAATTCTTTAATGGTCACTCAAATGTTCTACTTCGACTACGGAATCCTTTGCTACTCTTTGAATTTCAAATAGCCGATTCTCAATCTTTATTGTACTCTATCCCTCACCATTTTCTCTTCGCTTCTCTCTCTCTCTCTCTCTCTCTCTCTCTCTCTCTCTCTCTCTCTCTCTCTCTCTCTCTCTTTCCTCATTAGCTCCGGAAATCTAAGAAGTAAATCCAGATCTGACCCTCTATTATAACGTCGCACATTTCCTCACTTCCTCCATCTCTTTCATTCCCCCTTCTTCTTTCTCGGTTTCATTTCCGGACTGATTTTATCGATTAAATTAATATCTTATATGAGGCGACCTTTCAACGCATCCGCGTGATCTTAATTTGCCTTACATATTAATTCCATGCGTTTTGAGAATGTTTAAATTGGGGAGGCTAGTTCTGATTATCGTTAAACTTTCACGGATGAAAAAGGACGTTTATTTCTTCTGGCCTCATGCGGTTTAACACCGTCCATGATGTGCATTTAATACACCTTTTTTAACATATTTAACTACTTTTCGATTTTATTTTCATAAACACCTAAAAGTTTTGAGATAAATAAAAATGATCCGGGTACAGACCTTTTCGTGCAAGAAAATAATTCCCTATTTTTATCCAGGCGTCAATTATTATTTAAACGCCAAATGCTCTATTTGTCAAAAGGAGGGAGAGACTAGGTGTTTCTCCATCTGTTAGAAAACATTAATATTTATACATGGAAACTATCTACAGCGTAAAAAAACTCACAACCAACTCCAAGTCCAATCAAATAACTTGATTAGGTGTAAAATACATTATGTGTAACGGTCAGGAAATAAATGAATCCGTACTCAGCCACTCCTTGTGCTATCCTCTCAATCCCCAACCAAACCGTTTGTCCCACCCTTTCCACATCGATCTAGAACGCAATCTGACCCTACGTGTCACACTGACGGAAACACCAAGAGATGATGGCACACGTGGCCTATGCTCAATTCTCAAGGCCGTTACGACCAGCGAGAGGTTGACTTTTAATCCGGGCGATATTATTTCCCTTCCTCTATATACCCCAATACCTCCTTTCTCCTCGACTCCGATCCACTTTCCTACCTCCACCAACTTCGGGTCCTACGCAAACAGTTTGAGAGCACAGGCATTGGAGAACACCCCTATCTCAGCTTATGTCCTTAATTTTCTCAGGTCCGTTATCTCAAAACTCACCTATCCGGCCTAATCCTAGAAATTTCTCCTCCTTTAATCCGTGTGTTGTTGCGTTCATCAAAGGCTGCATTGGGCTATTTATGTTATCAACAGTATTTTGTTGATTTTGCAGCAATGATTGTATAAATGTGCCTTAAGCATGCTCTTAATCAATGCCGTCAGGTGCCCGTTCTGCATAGCAGTCGAAGAGGTCCACAGCAACAAAATAATAGAGACATGTTGAAATTAAATTTTTAACTGAAAATTGACCCTGCCGTCCAATTCTGCCATAAAAATAGGAGTTCCTATTTTAAAAAATCAGCTTGACCTTGAAGTAACCTCTAAGGGCAGTCTCACGGTCAAAGTCGAGGTCATTGTTGGGTGTCCTCGTTTCAACCGTACAACTTTTGTATTTAACATTTTCTCTATCTCGCGTGTTTTAAGAAATATTTACGTGCGTCGTTTGAAATGGCCCACCCTGTATACCAGAGAGTGTTAAATTTGCCATGCAAAATACCATTTTACTTGACTGGGATTTATTATGACGAATTTCACCCTCTTCTGTGTTTCATCTTTGCAGTAGTGTGCGAGAATGCGGACCATAGCATTTTTGCAACCTCAATGATGGGATTTCAGTCATTCATAACTAATAGAATGGTTCCAATTCAATAATCCACAAATGGTGCGATTAATATTTGCTAAATAAATTTGAAACCCATAAGAATGGCAGCTCTAATTCAAACAAATTATCTCAAGGATACCAAAAATATGTAGAGAGCCTCTTATAAGACTAAGTAATGATATAACAATTCATCTTGTGATCTAAATTTTCAACGTGGTAAATTAATCACCGGCTTTCCCAGCCCAGCAGTGGCTAGCGGGGTGTAGCGCATACACGCATAATGTGTTTTAATCATCTCTTTCCGTCACAAGACCGTAGAATACAATTTCCCATTCCCTTATTTTCATCCAACCTTCCGTCTCGATCAAGATTTTATTTTCCCTTTCTCTAGCCACCCAAGCCTCATGAGCCTCCCCCAGCATAACTTCCCCGTACAACCTCAATAATCCGGCTGTGGTGAGGATAGGCTCCCAGTTCCCGCCCAACTCCATCCCTATGCCGCCGCATTCCTCTTCCGAATGGTTTAATTCCTTCCATCTGGAAGCAGCATCCTCCTCTACCCTCCTCCACCCCTTCAAAATCTTCCCTTCAAAATTCTCTCTCCTGACCCAGTTTATCTTCATTTTACTCATTTCCGAGGCCACCGATACCGATTCTCCAGCCTCTTGCACACACTCCCCCAGACAGCCTCCGCCACCAATACTTCTGTCTACCTTCCTCCGCTGCAAGTGCGCTATCGCCCATTTAATCACCTCATTTGAGTTGAAGCTTGTTAAAGACGTCGGCAAATGATAGGATGGCTGCAAAGATGTAAATGAGAGGAGAGGCTCGTATATTCTCCATGGTGCTTAGTGGTGATGATTGCTCACGCTTGATTAGTAGACGCATTAAGTCCTCTCCATCTATCTTACTCACTCTCATATGCATATTCAACTGTTGATCACGATTTCTCATATTCGCTGCAAAAGACAGTTTGCGTGGAAATTGGTCACTATTGCAAATAAGTGCATAATTATTATTAGGAACATTATATGTCTCGGAATTACTTACTTACTCCTCGGTGCTACAGACCTTGCAGGGCCTTGGCCTCTCTGACAATGTTTTGTCTCGGTCTCGGACTTACATTTCGAAATTATCTTTTTTATCTTTGTTCAACTACTTCCATGCTCTTCTTTCTGACACATTAATGTGGAGGAGTACACTGCTATTCGAGGAAATAATTTCTAACTCCTGCCTGAATCAGTTCAAAAACTCGTGGTAGTCCGCCGAAATTCACATATTCTGAAGAAAGGTTATCTTCAATTCATCATTACATCCAAATATAACACTGGGATATCACTCTTTTCTCAAAAATTCACCAAATAAGGTGAAAAAATCACTTCATGATTTAATTTTTCGTAATTATAAAATTTTGGCTTTGAGCTTTGAAATATTTTCTGTCCGTACTATCATGAAGCTCCATCCCAGAGTTTTGAAAAACTAAGGTATTAAGATAGCAAACTATTTTCACGTAGATCGTCAAATAAGCGATAAAATCAGAGACACACATATTGATTAGCCTTAGGAACTATTCAAAATAAGAAAGTATCTATGCTTTAAGTAAATTGGTTCAGCCTGTTTGTCACAAATTACTATTTTAACATCAAACCATAATAACATAACAATTGATAAGAACGAGCGTTTTTTCAGCATTAATAACGTTGGATTATAAGACAAATGTTTGGCATTTGGATTAGCTCTCATCGTTCCAGTGATTGCTAGCCGTCGCTTACTCCCTTTTTTATCAACACTTTGATGATAAATATGGTACTTAGTGGCGTAATTATATACGATTTACTTATAAATGAATTATACCATCTTTGTACACCTTCGTCTATGCTCTTCTATCAAAGAAATTAATATCAAAACTTCTCCTTTATTAATGAAATATCTGACTCTGACTGCCCAACACAAATATTCACGCACTGGAAGTTAAGATTGAGATCTGAAGACATAACTTTATGGCAAATAAAACACTCAAACCTTCGGATAAAACTCCATAAAATAAGAATTTGATTGTTTTTAATGATGCCAATAACTATACCCCCTTCGGAAACAACGTATATGTCCAGCGGACATAACCGAAAGAAACACACTTTCCACATGTTGCACCTCAAGTAATTTTGAATATATGAAACCCTTATTAAAGAAACGTGCTATATATAATTATTTAACCTTCAAATACTATTAGCTTCAGTTAAAATTACTTGTACCGCTTAAATTTAAAGTAGAATAAATTGACCTCTCTTGAACTAGTGAAATATCCTCAATTTCTATAATTCTCAAGAGTACAGGTGTTCTGACTATTTTACAATATATTAGTCACCAATTCTTTCTCACCAATTATTCTCGAATACTTCCAAGCTCTTCTACAAGCTCCTTAGAGCGTAATAGATTTTTGTTAATTTAATAAAAAATTTTAAACTTCCATGAGTCAATATCTTCTGTCTCGTGGATGAAGGAAATGGAAACTCTCTTCTTTTTTAATGAACCAATTTCCTCTTGGCTACCGATGACCTAACCGAATTAAGGTAACCCTGTAAAAACGTATTCAGGTAAGTACTGGTGCGAAAAGAGACAAAACGCTGAGCCTAGACCCAAAAACGATTATGTGCTGGCAGTAAAGAAATGAAATTTCGCTCAAAAAAAGTACACTATATTCCTTCGTGGAAAACAACGCCATCGATATCTATCTTGCGAAAAACAAATACGGGTAATTGACATTTGCCGAGCAACAGATGTCACCCGTTCATCCCGATATAAAAAATAACTTCGGAAACATTCAACGAAATTCTTACTCCCACTCTAACCCACCTTTGGGAGAGGATGAAAAGAGAGCAGCTCCTTTTATGTGCTTGGATAAAAGGGAAACTCGTTTTGTTTGCTTTCACGCTCTCAAGAAAGGACAAGACGGAGAGTAAACGGATTGTGGTCGTAGGAAACTGGATGGAAAAGAAAGTGAGAGAAAGAGAGTGGCAGAGAGTAGTGGGCGTGACAAGGAATGAAAAGAAAGAGGAAGTCACCTTCTCTCTTTCTTTCTTGGAAATGTTCAGTCCCAAATAAACGCCAAAGACTGGGCACCCTTGGATTTTCTTGCTGCTTAGCCTTGTGAGAGTGTGCATGCAACGTGATGAAGCAGCCAGAACCTCCAAAGTGTGAATAGGTCACCCTCCCCCCCCCCCCCCTCTCAACCCTGCGCCCCGCCCAATACAGCAACAGCTCCCACTAACTTACAACACTCGAATAAGCCTCCTTTGCCCTACTCAAGTAAGCCGCTTTAGCATTCCCACCCTTGACAAGATGCAATTTGTGTCTGAAATATACCTACATGCTTCAAGAAGTATTAGACCCCTGATAGTATGACCGTGGATGGGAGTAGGAGGATAGAGGGAAAAGGGAGAAGGCCCAATAGATCTTGAGCCGAAAGATTGAAGAGTGAGGAGAAGAAATAAGCTTTTCGTGGGTGCAAAGGCAAGTGAGGGAGATAGAAAAGGCAGGGAGAGTAAGGGAAATGGATTCACATCGCCACGGGGGCCATGAATAGGATAAGAGGAGGGGATTAATTCGGAGGAGAAGAGGATGGCCATCTTTTGTCTCCTCATGGTTCTAAACTCTTCCCCCAATGCAGAGACTCATGGGTTTTGCACTTCTTTACCTCGCCAGTGGCCTCGTCCGCCTCGTAGCACTTCCCGAATACAGTGTGCGGGCGGTGACCACCCGAGGAACGGAATCGCAGCAACGGAACGGAATGGATCCATTGGCTGCAATCTGCTGCACTTGCGGATGCAAAGTTGCGGAAAAACTGGAAATGAATTCCTTTCGCTTCACTTCATATTTGGCCTAGGAATAACGTGCCGAGAAATTGCCTGTATATATATCGGTATCTTCCCTTCGGATGTATTATTCTGGTACGCCATTTAAATAAGAAATGGAGACGATTTGACATACTGAGGCGGAAGTAATGGTTCAGTAGAATAAGTAGCCGTTGAGTCTTTTGGTCAATTTTGCTTCAGGGCACAGGGGGAAAATGCATACTAAAAACTACCACAAAAAGATTTTCTATTGAAACTAATGTATCATCTTATATAAATATTGGACAATCTGGGAAGAGATTTCCCATGCGAGCTACGCGGTGTAAATTAAAAAAATACTATATATTACAACGGTATTAAAAATTCACTTTATCTAGACAAAATTACTTTATCAAATATTTACTGTTGATCTAGATCTACCTACAATTAATTAGAATATTTTCTCTTTAAAGTGTTTCAGATAAATGGGATATTAGAACTAATGAATATATCTATATGAATTTCGAGAGAATTTCCGAAATGTAGGCCGAATTAAGCACTTATTATCAGACCGAGTCATGCATTTGACATATGCAAATGAATGGAAACAGACGGAACGTATCATGTCGACTGAAATAAGCAGCAATGGAATGCTGATGTGTTTATCTTCCCGAAAATTCTAAATATCTAACGTAAAGAAAATCTCTGCTTCCAGAGAAACGGCCTGAGGGGTTTTTGAACATTTCCACTATTTCATCACTAATTCATTTTGGTGATCTTTATTTCTCAAAGTGACGCAGTAATCTTGGTGAGAATTTGAAGCTACCATGTAAATTATCCCTAGCAATACTTAATTTCTAGAAACAATAGTCTGATAGGCATAAGAAGCTCTCGTGGTCCTTATTTTTTCTAAATTCGAATTTCTTTTGGGACGCTCCATAAATTTGTTCCACTGGGATAGAACTTCAATTGTGTTAAACATTACTGCAATCGGACGAAGAAAACATGTGAAATTACGGCATGTTTCAACAAAATCCGGTCATTCCTGGCGATTTCGGAGTACTCGGCGCTTTTCATAGCATTTCTGTTATTACCGACGACGTGTACATTTGATATATTTTACATTGAATATTTTAAATGTTACTCTAATATTTTTATTGTCTTTATGCTATATTAATAACTCCGTGTAAAATGCATTCAAATATTCTCTTTTATCTTTAACTGAATAGACACAACGTACCAAAAATCCTAAACGAATGAGAAAATTCCCCAAGGATTATATCATGTACAATTTACGGAAGGTCATCGAGTACTCCAACGACTAAAACCTTTTTCTCTGCTCACCTGGATTATTTTATATACTCATATGGTATCGTCTAAAAATGTCAAGACATGCATTAACCCATTAATGCCCATTGGCAACCTCAGTTGCCAAATATTTTCCACGTTTTTTAAAATTCCTTTCTCCACCAATATGCGTCGTACACTACTAATTCTCTCTTTTCTATGCTCTCTACTCTTTCTTTTGTCAAGTACGTTCGTGGTTTTACCCTGCCATATAATCTTACAGTACCTATGGGGGAGAGTCTGTGAAGGGTACACAGGTGGTCATTTTCGAGCTTGACATTGAAGTGTTCACTTGTGCTTCTCATGATACATTCTGCATATTTCTGAATGCTGTTATGATACGCGCATACGTAAAATATGTGTAATTCCACTTGAAAAAAATTTCACCTTTCTTGTATTGTACTTGTGATTTATACCCTGCGGAACTTTGCTGGCAACTGAAGTTGCCACTGGGCATTCGCCGTGTCTTTTGGCGGCTAGCGTAATTTTCGCTGGTGACATTTATTCTGTCACCACTAATTGAAATGCAAGTAACGCAACGTCTTATGATGACTTTTAATGGGAGAATTACTTTGTCGGGTTGGTTTTAAATTTTTCTAATTAACGCACTAGGTCTTCTAAGACGTATTCAGTGAACGAGCTCATTGAATTGCTGGAAAACTCTGACAAAGATTTGGGGCACAAGGCAATTTTATTTACACCACCTTTGGAAGGGCCAGATGTCATCACCGATGAATATTCCGATGTGTCCGATAGTGAGGTGACAGGCGACCCAACGGGTGATTCCACGGGTGATTTTGGCTAATGAGGCAGTAACGGAGGATTCTTGCGATTTAAAAGAAAAGGACGATGGCACATCTACTTCATTCGATGAGCCTTTTAAGTAAAACAGTTTCCTTATATTTTAAAAAACGTAAAAACTTTCTCCATAGCGAATAAAAAACATAGTTGCCTAAGGAATTAAGGATAATCTTGTGAATAATAAGTAAGGCAATAGTGTCCTGATATTTCGATCCCAGTGTTGAACCAAAGGAAATGAAAAATGATAAACTCAAGATTTGTCACACTGAAGAAGTGAATAGTTATTCATGGACAAAATAACCAAAAAAATATGCTTTTTATGTTTAACATTAATCTTGAGCTTTTAGCAGAAATTTTAGAATTGCGAAAGATATAAAATAATGTCGCAAGGGAAAACTTGAAAAAGTTACTAAGAACCCCAAATAAGCCACAGTGTGAAATTAAAATACTAATGAATACGGCAATTCTAGCGAAGAAATGGGTAAAATCCGGAAGAAGGTGAAATGTAAAGAAGATTAACTACGAGTTACAAGGGCAATATTCTTTATTGAAGGGAAAAATAAATCAAGCAGTTGGAAAGTGCACTTGAAACAACTTCTCGTGGAAAGAAAATAGAGGCCAAACTTAGGATGAAATTCTCTGGATGTTAATGAAAAAGGAGTATCCTCTTTGAGTTGAATTCCACGCTGAGGTTTACGATCGCAGGGGCAATAAAATACACTAGCCATTTACGTAAAAGCAACAGATTTAATTGAACATTCTAAAAAATGAGAATTTGAGAAGCATTAAACGTGGAATGAAGGAGAATGAATTTTGATGTGACGACCATAATGACTTTCGTAATAACAGAAAGAGGAAAATAGATGCTCATCTTAAAGCCAGATCTTAAAGAATAAAATAAAAAGAGACCAAACGATCAATCAGACTTAAAGAGTTTCTTTCGAAATTGCATCAACAAAACTTATTCTTTTCTTACTGCTGCACACTGTAATTATTTAAATAATTAATACAATCCGTATTTAAAACAAAAACGGGAAAAGTCTTGTACTAGTCCCCCCTTATCAATTTCCTTATCACAGGGGTTCTAATAATTATTCTTTCGCGCGGTCCTAAACACGCGACGTTATATACTTGTATCAGCCCGACACACAAAAGGTACCCTTCACTTTATCACTTCTTACCTTGAGAGAGAGATCCTTTTGGTAGTCCTTGGCGGCAAAGGTTAATGGATTAATTCATGCACTAAAATGATACACTTGAACAGTACATATATTTATAATAACCCTTTTATTCTTCAATTATGAAACAAATTCACTTTAGTTACTCAATTAATCAATATATGTTCCCTTCTCAAATATATTCGTATTAATTTATAATGTTTGTTCTACTTCACCGGATATTGTACAAAGTGAATTCCCGATACTCTATGCCCCAGTATCTGTTTATCGGATTCCTGGATCCTTCCTTAACACAGGACACTGGCGTTGGTAATTGCTGTCCAAAGCTGCTTACTCCCGGCAAATTATCACTGCAAAAACTCTCGTATGACTTTCACTCGATAAACGTCTCTGGTGACTCCCTTGTTAAGGAGAAGCAGAAGAAGAAGCCCCCCCGTTCCTTGTTTGACAATCCCTTTTATACTATCTCCTCTCCCCTCCTGTATGTTCTAGAACATTCCAGGTTTTCTCCCCTTCTCTCGTATCTGATAGGCTATTCCCCTTTCATTATTATAAGTTTGTTTACGTAAACAGAAAATGGTATTGTTTAAAGATGTTTTCATAACATAGACGGCATTGTTATAGTTTGTTTACGTAAACAGAAAATGGTATTGTTTAAAGTTGTTTTCATAACATAGATGATATTGTTGCCTCGCGGTAGCACGTGTTCCTAAAATATACACAATGGCGTCCTTAATCGTATACTTATGCCAACACGGCCAAAATGGCGTGTTACAGTCTTATGGAGTGAAAAAATTAAAAAAATTAATTCGGTGTCAGTAATGTAATGTTTATTGGCAGCCCTTTCGGTATTTAACGTTTACATTATTATGTCAATAAATAAGTTAAAAATAAAGACACAACGGGATGTTGAAATAAATGGAAAAAGGAGCCCGGAAGCAACAATATTACTGTTTATTATGGCATGAATGTAAATGTGCTAATGCATATTTGCAGAGAAGAAAAATGACCCAATGAGTAAAAACAGCTTATATGCCAAAGGGATTTTAATTAAAACCTTAAAGTAAACAAAAAAGGAATGTACGTAATAGCCTAAACTTAACGTGGGGAAGATCAAACTTATTAATGAGAATTTTAGGAAATTTAAGTTTAAGGATGGATGATCAGCTAAAACAGAGGATAAGTCGAATAGACAGTGAGTAGAAGAGCGCATGAGCTATTTATCAGTAGATAGAACTATCGATTATGACCAGCAGTATCGTGCTATTATCCGACCTGTTAAATCAAACTTAATCTTTAAGCCAAATGCGATGACTTGATACGCAGTCATGCACACGGCTGCAAAGATATACACCAAAGCGACCAAATTCACCACGAAAATGTCATTTGAATTCTCGCTCCTCAATTAAGGCGTGACTTATGGTATTACACTAATTATCTGCACTTTCAAAAGCTATTTCTTAACCCCCCAGAATATTTGGATATATATTAAGCTCACAATAAACCATTGTAAACAATGGCACGACTATGTCTAAACCCCCTTGGGTATTACGTAGTAATTACAATCGAGTTTTACGCAAAACAACTGCAGAAACATCATCAGCATTGGGATTTATAACTGGAGACGCTATTTAGCTCTCAGCAATGATCCTTGAACTTGGACGTAAATGGCCGCCCATGCTTTTCTTCCATTCCTCTCCTGAAGAATTCATTAGAAGTATGTCCCTCTGTTGGGTTTAGAAGAAAATAAACAAATACCTTGAGTGGAAAAGTGGATGGAGTGGGGTGTGGGAAGTGTAAGTAGCAGAAGTAACCACTCCAAGAAGGAGATTGGAGCAGGCCAGAGAACGAGATGGGAGTTGAGAAGGGAGTTGGGAAGAAAAGAGATACTATGGGGAGTGGGATATTTCGGATTGTGGAGGAAGACTGGGGCGGGGAGAAAATTTACTGCTTTCTAATACTTGCTCTCCCGGAGTGAACGGCTTCTCCGAAACGGGAGTGCTGCATGATGGGAAGGTGTCGGCCCTCTGCGCCATATACTACCTTCAGCTCTGGCTCCTTTCGTCTCCTCCTCTGCCTTCTGGCTAAAAGGTTGCCTCACGCAATTTTGTTCGCAAATCAACACCAAAATGTCAAAGCACCAATATCTCCATTCATCAAATTCGCGTTCAAATTAATTTGCATTCGCCGAAAGAAAATGTGGTAGCAATGGGGTGCTTTTTTTCAATTCCGTGCGTATAATTAGTTGTGAAAATAGAAAATGCTGGTTATTTCTCTTCCTTTTCTAAGAAATTAGTGAATTTTCTTCAATTTGGTGACACGTTACTTACTCGAGACGTACATTAGGCCATTGATATGATAAACCACTTAATTTGACGTCCACTCCAGATTTTCAAATATGGCACGGTCGGGATTCATTGACTCGCGAAAACAAATCTTAAATTGATTCAATTCACATATAATTACCTGTTGGGCATTTAATAAAGAAAACGCTAATTTTAATGTTAATGTGAATAGCGGTATCCAGCATTCATACTGGAAAAGCACCTGCAATTGATTCAATATTTTACCACTGATTTAACTTTTATAATTGATAATTCAGTATTTTAATTTTGTTAATAATAAATACGGCTCTTGATTTTATTTAATACTACCTAATATATGTTATCCAGTTTCACAGAACGCCTTTCTCTCACGCAGGATAAATTATGAGGCAACCACTTCTCCTGAACTAACGCGGCAGCATTAATATACCTAATATATTTTTTCCGCAAACTCTACGCCGTTTGAATAGTCCAACTTTTTCAATGCATTAGTATTAAATTGGCACGAGCATGAAAGTACATTATACCTCTATCAAGAAAATATATTATCAAAACATTGACTATGCTTGGAGTGCGAGGAAATTCATTAGCTACGTGTTCCAGGCGCTTCCAATTATGAATAATGAATTGCCGCTAAGCAATGAAGGGGTCACCAACAATTCACGAAGCGATAAACACTAATGGATTCTTATGAAAATAGCAAGAAAACAAAATGGAATAGTAAAAAAAGAGAAATTAAGTTCCTAGTTGGATCAAATTAACATGCTAACATTAGAGGGAGTTATTTTACATAACAATTAACTATGTTATTTCAGAAGGAATTGGCGTAGTTACCTACTTCTAATTAATTTAATAGACCTTGTTATCTAATAGTTTAATTGAAATTATTCATCTCAATATGTCCAGTGAAATGAAAACATTAAGGTTGTCATTCCATAGACTTCAAATTTCGAAGTTTATGCGCACCTTTATTTTCCTTAACAAAACATAAATTATAACTCCAACAATTAACTCGATGCATCAATCTATGTGACGAAACACACGTGGATCTGCAAAATGAGCTAAATATTTGTCAATTTTATAACAAAAATCCAATGAAAATTATTTTAAAGACATTACTCACTGGAAGTCTCAACTGTGGGCAGAGTGCGTCTAAGATAATACGGTATTTCATCATTTAAACCTAAGACCAATACGGCACTGGCATGCAAAGGCCTTCCGGTGATACAGATATGACGCCTTCGTGACGCCATCATGGATGAATAGCAGCCGACACCATTTTCAATTTATGTTTGCCAATGTCATGTTATTCGATGGCATTTGTTTTCCTCGATCGATGATACAAATAGAAGAAGAAATTCGATGATATTAGTTAATCTTTAAGGTCACTTGCACCAAGTCAGAAAAATGCCAAGGTAACTAGTAATACTGAAGACATTGGCGGTATACAAGCTGCATGCACGCGGATAAAGCTTGCGGAATGATATAAATTCTTTAATGATAACTACCCCCTAAGGTCCCTACTAAGCAGTAATTATAATAATTTTATTTTTAGTGAGACATAACAACAAGCATAAATAAACCTTCAACCCATTTCCGAAAATACTATAGTGACTCAACCATTTAACAAATCTATAAAATATTCTGACAAACGTCCCATTTAAGACAAAGTCAAACACAACGCTTCTCGTGAAATTAATACGGATCCTCTGCACATGTTTTTCAGTATATTCAAGAAGATTAAATGTAATGACGAACTCAAATTATTTCGGAAAAATTCTAATTATGAATTTAACTTCATTTATAAGTAATATATAAAAAGAAATGCCACATTTTGCATACATACCTAGAATATGAGGCCAGCAGTAGAAAAGTGGGCCAGAAGTTGGGCACCCTCTAACGTGTAGGAGAATCTGATGGTGCTGATGAGTTAAAATTGGTCAAGGATCCATAGATCTACATGGGAGTTTCACCTAAAATGATAAACATGAACGTGTTTTATCAACGAATCCTTTGTAAGACACTCTGCATTTCTTATCTCTTCACAATTTCAACGCGATATGTTGAGGAAAGAGTACAGTTAAATAGTATTTTCTTAGAATAGTAAGAGAGTCGAGTTTTATTAATTTGAAGGGCCATAGAAATAACAAACATGTTGCAGATTAAGTTGGAGAGTAAAGATTACCTTTTTAAAAAATATACTTCTAGTAATTTACGGACAGAAACATTGAGGAATTATTCAATGAGGAACAATGAGGAAAAATGAAGAAATGTATAATCGGTGAATGAAAAAATATTCAAAACATTCAAAACGGTTCAAAGCATGGAAGATCAATGGATGTAACTAGCCAATGGAATGATTGCGCATTCTTGTATGTACATTTTCATAGCAGGTCACCCACTGATGGAGTGTGTGGAAGCGCAATGCGAAAGCGCAAGCGAAAAACAATCATCAACATCAACAATATTGGTCTTAATATCACACAGCGAATCTCTTTTAACATTTTCTAAAGTAAGAATTGACAACGTGAACTGGACGAAAATAGAATGGAATGTAAATGAGAATGGAAAGCCGAGTTTGGAGGAAGGGACGCGGGCACAATTACCCATAAAATGAGCATCCACGACTCGAAGACTTCATTTTCTCGGGAGATCTGTCCAATGAAATGAGCACAGGGACATCTAGAAATACTCATCTAATATCAGTGATGTGAAAATAAGATGCCCGGGAGCTCCTTCACCCGGGCGTCGTAAAGATGGGCTAAGAATTAGAATATAGAAACATAACCATCATTTGCCCTTAAGATATTTGCCCAAATGAAATATTTCTCTCTGAGCATCATTAAAGGAAGATTGAATATTATCTCTCGCACCCTTCGCTGTCTCCACTCTCAACATTTTTTTACCATCTCCTCATACACATACTTATTCCGTCAACCGCTCCTCATTATACCTCATTTTAGCGGGTTTTTATGATGGGGTAGTTAGGGGACAAAGCATTAAGAGCTGGTTGACTGCGCGGCGCAAGGAATACACTAACTCTAAAGAACCCTTGAAAATGCATTCATGGCAGATGTGTGCGATAGGAGAAATCACGAAATTCTCTGCAGGTTATGCCACGAGAATTGAAAACATGGCTAGTTGAGTTTTAACCGCAACGAAAATTCTTGCTTCAGCAGATCACAGAGGAACACATTCTTGTACATTCTAACATTTTCACAGCCTCCGTGTTTTGAACCACACGAGCGTCGGCTTAATCTCAATACAACTAATGAAAAAGCTATGCACTTTTGGTGTATGGAATTCCCATCATTTAGGGTGAAAGAATACGCGTGAAAATTGTTGTGGCTGGGTATGAAAATATAAAAAGTAGTTTATGATGAGGAGTGACTTGTTACAAGTCCTCATTTCAAAAATCTTTCCTTATACTACTTATAGTAATAGGATATTTTTCTCTCACTTTGAAAGATAATTTTAGGCATGTGATGAGTTTTGATGAAGTTAATGGTGACATAAAAAGACCTAAAATTATGGCTTTTAATTATATTTTAAAATATGCAATCAAGGAAAATTAACCAAGATTGAGCATAAAAGTATATGAACAAATAGCAATAAATATAAGAGATAGGAGACTATTGGTGAGACAAAAAGTTATAAGCAAAGGAAATGTATTTTTTGTTTCATGGCTTTCGCAGCTTTTCTTGTCAATGTGAGATGGTGTTTTCGGGCAATACTGCGTTTTGTTCATTTTGAAAAATCCAACGTTTCGCTTCTCTTACTGGAAGCATCATCAAGAGAATGAGCGTCTACCGGCTCTTGTTTACTCTTATATATAATCGATGTCCGTTGCACCATTGTCGGGCCGAATTGAATCTTTTTCGGGAGACGTTAGCCGTTGGGCTTTTGCAGGAGCCAAGAACCATTTCCAATCGCTATATAAGAGCGAACTGAAGCCGGTAGACGCTCATTCTCTTGAAGACACTTCCGGTAAGAGAAGAGAAACGTTGAGTTTTTCAAAATGAACAAAACGCAGCATTGCCCGGAAACATCATCCTACATAGACAAAGGAAATGTACTCGAAAGTTAATGAGCTAATGCAAAAAATTCAATGCAGCGGATTGAGTACCTAATATTCTCCTATGCAGTTCCATCATAGTCAACAACGAGTTTTTTTTACCAATAGTTGTAATTTGATATCTTGACTTCAAATTCCGGTGGCAATGAATACTGTATATTGCAGTAACATGGATTAATGATGGAAATACTCTTCAGTTAACTTCATCCAGCTTTCCTTTCAGCTCAACACGCAATGCGGACCAACTTTCATATTATCAAATCGCACGCTCAGCGACATATTTTTACCATGCATTTTGTTTCTTTGAGGCGAACGAGATAAAGATGTGTTGCCCTTATCCTACACTTCCCATACCTTTTTCGACCAAGAATGTATTTCCTGTTTCGGAGTATTCCTTTAGTCTGTCTCCACAATTAAAAAATAAGAAACAACAGTTTGGGAAGTTGAATACGTTGGCTTTAAAGTAATTAACGTAGAAAACACGGATACTAGGTCCCCGTTATTACTTGAAGGCCTCAATTACACAGCACCTTTCGCTAAAAAACTAGTTTTACTACCAGTAAAATACAAAAATAAAAATAGAAAGCTGCCAGATTTTTGTGTGGATATCATATAGATTAAATAATGCTATAGCATTACGATTCTAAAGAATGACTTTACCAATGCTAATGTAAGAGTTTCGACTAGGAGTTAATTTCATATCATTCATAAACCAATCATTGGAGACGAATATATGCGTTTATCAACTAGGTTTCCGCTAGTGATTTTCATTTCCTGAAATGTAGGTTGAAATCTATTATTCGATGAAACCATCAAGCAGATTGAAATTAGTACTCAGTATACTCCTTTTTCTGTTATTTATTTAGTTATTCTCAGTTTATATCAATCATTTCTAATGCCCAATATGCAAATACCACTAGTTATGTTTGCACCGACCCGACTTATATTTGCCAGGATGGTCCTTTTTACTGGCTGGCTGGCTTTGAAGGCTGTATTGAATATCATTATATATGAGCTAAACAGAAATATCGGTTATGTTATTTGTGAAATATTTGGACCAAGAACCAGATATTCCATTACGATGGATTTGACAACGCAGCTTATTTTCTTCGCATTATACTCCCCTTTTTATCTTACATCTCTATAATCATAAAATCAACTCTCTGAAATGAGTTAATGAGTTTTTAAAAATACCCGCGCCAGGTATCCAAGCTAGATTCATTTAAAAATTAAAAAAGCAGCGAAACATCCATTAGGAATAATTAAAAATTGGAGACTTTGATGTGTGAAAACTCTAAAAATACACTATTTAATAGATGATAGTATGAAACAATGACGAGTAATTTTGATGTATACCACCCATGACTTTCAACCAAACATTACTTCAGAGAGTATTTCATTTATCAGGAAACGTTTTAAAGGAATTGCCAACTTTTCTCGCAGCTGCGTCTGAGTAATGAAAATGGAAATCGCGAAGGCGGCAAAGAGATAAAGCGTTCCCCTTTGAACAGTTTTGGGCGGAAATTAGCTGAGGGACGTAACGAACCTTTAGGACAAGACATAATGTTCACATCCACGATAAGAAGACAAACCCACCTCTTATATCTCCCATCCACTACATTTCCTCGCACTCGTTCTTCTTCATCTCTACTATTCTTCTTTCGTGAGAATTCGGGAAAGATACAGCAAAATGCCCGATAGATGTAAGAGAAATGGGTTTCAAGATAAAATGCTTCAACACCAGTAAACAGAGATAAGAGCAGTTGAAATAACTGGAAAAAACGGGAAATGGTTTCTAAAATAGGTAACTATGATAGGATAAAATATAAAAAGAGAGGTAATATGGAACAAAATGAAACATTTTCCGAAATTTTCTCTCCATTTGCAGGTGGGCATGAATCTTATATTGAAAGAACACGAGGGTCTTTGATGAGTACAGTTAATGTTAACGCTCTGCAGATAATATCACAACTGTTTACGCAAGAAGAAGGAGTAAACATATGTTGCAAGAATAAAATGGGCATAACAGGTCTTAAAAGTGAAAAAAATAATTAGTTAAAAGAGGTAAAAGAGGGATGTAGAAAGAGTTAAGTTGAGAGTAAAAAAAAAGAGAAATAGGGAAACGTCAGACGTAATAAAGAGTATAAATAATGGGTATAACCGCCGATAAGTGATTTTCTTTGCGCTCTCCATTATTAAAGTTAACAAGCACATATCCTGTTTGCAATGTGATGTGCCTCTTCCATCCTCGCCGACATCGATCATATTAAGAACAAGATACAGTGGACCCCGTTCTGTTCCGTTATGGCAATCCGTTATTGGACCGATCGTAATGTGAATTTCAACGTAAAGTGAATCTGTATGTTACCGGACGACGGATCGATTTTACTACATCATCGCCAATGATTTCAGTGATACATAATACAGTATAGGTACGAAATATGCTGTAATTCAACTATTAAAAACGTTATTTAACCAATATTTTAACTTTAATTGAATCGTCAAAATGAGAAATTTTAAAGGGCGAGCGCATAATCAGCGCGCTTTGAAATTCCTAGCATTCAAATCGTACAGTGAACCCATCGTAAAGCGGGGGTTAACTGCACTTTCAAAAAAAAGCGTAATATGATTACGGCCGCACAAAATTGAAAGAGAATGGAGACAAGAGATCCAATCCACAGCAGTAATGCGGCCAGATTATCGAGTTTTTGCGCGTCGAACTTGATTACTTTCAACGTCTTAAGGGACCCATGCTCCTGCCTGAAGCAAATGAGAGTCGATTTTCATCCGAAATAATTTCCAGGGACAAGACTGCACAAAAGTTCAAGTCACTGACAGTAGAAAACATATTTATTGCGTGAAATGATTTAAAGGAAAATGCAGAATTATAAATAACCTCTTAACGGAGTCCTTCAACTATTGTCGCAATATTCTCTTAATTCGCTACTTATGATATCGCTATGTATTTAAAAATTAGCAAATGCCAAAATAGGTAAATGAATTTGTGCAAAGTGACAGATTTGGTAACATTTCCTGAAAATGGATGTCCACAGTGTTCAAGTTGGTTCATATTGGGATAGGACCTAACGTAAATTGAGCTATGGTGCCAATTTCCTATGTCCTTAAAGAAGCTTAAGAGAATAGTTATCCTTTAATTAAGTTAAATTGAATTTAATTGAAAAAATTTTTACTGTTCTAGGACAATTTCCTCTACGAACTAAACTATTAACATCCAAAACTTTACAAATAGAGGCAACAATCTATAAAACAAACAATCAATCTCGTTTTGATACCCAGATCACATACATAAGTGTAATAATTTCTATAAATTGAACAATAACAAATATGAACGTAATATTTCAGTAACACAGAAAGTTATATGAATACATATCATAACCAATTCACAATGAGGTAGGATTCATGAGAAGACTTAATAGCTTAGATTTTAAAGGTTTTAACCCTTATCATATTGAATGAAAAGCCGTAACTTTGTGATTCCACATATATTTATTGTAAACGACCCGGGTTTCGACGTAGCACGTCATCATCAAGTGACGTGCTACGTTTTGACGTGCTACGTCGAAACCCGGGTCGTTTACAATAAATATACGTGGAATCACAAAGTTACGGCTTTTCATTCAATATGCTAAGCAAATTCCACAAAGTTACGCCTGATACAACGGAGTTTTAACCCTTTATTATTTTTAACCTCAATAGGCAGAATATTCCAAAGATTCGAGGCTACAACCTGGATGGATTTCTGGATACATGTGGTCCGATGAGAAGGATAGTAAAAAAAGTTGGCATCAGACCTAGTTGTGATACAGTTTAAAAATAATGAATAAATATTCAGGACTTTTAAAGTGAAATAAGGCATAAAGGAAGACGGCAAGAAAATATTTACGTAGTTTTTTGACAGTCAGCCATCCGATATCATTAAGGTATTGAGTTATGTGTACATCTCTCCGGAGGTTGTAAATAAGTCTAACACAGTAGTTTAGTGAGCGTTGAAGTATAGCATCGAGTTCATCGGGAATATCATTCATTATAAACTAGACAACAATAGTCAACATGCGGAAAAACAATAGAGGTTATCAATTTTTTCCTAATTTCAACAGGCAACAAGTATTTGTTTATTTTTAGTTGAAACAGGATTTTTCTGACTATATTTGTGATGTCATGGATATGGTTTTACCAGGAGAGATTGGTATACATTGTAACACCAAGGTTTTTAACTGTATTTGTATAGGGAATGATAGTATTTCCCAACTTTACTTTAGGGATTGCATCGAGTCCAATCTTAATAACCAGATTTGAGAAACCGATGATAATAGCTTTAGTTTTGGTGCAGTTTAGGATCAGATGATTACTATTAACCCAATTGGAAATTGAGGCGATATCTTCATTCACATTAACAATTGTATTTTCAATGTCTTGAGAAAGACAGTGATGATAAATTTAAAGATCGTCCGAGCACAGCATGTATCTTCAGTGCTTGATATGCTCGGAAAGATCAAAAACATATCTAGAAAATAACAAAGGTCCGAGTACCGATCCTTGAGGTACGCCGCAGGTAACAGTATTCCATCTTGAGATGCTACCGCTAAGTCTTTGACTGCTTGGCGGCGCCCAGCAAGATAGTCATGGAACCATTTCAAGGGAGAGCAAGAAAGACCTAGTTGCTTCATTTTTTCTAAAAGTCTTGAGTGATTGACCCGGTCAAATGCTTTACTGAAGTCGAATAACACTAAGACGGTAATCAAGTTCTTATCAATAGCAAACCGTATGTCTTCGGTGACCTTTAATAGAGCAGATTGAGTGTGAAGCCCTGTCGAAAATCAGATTGAAATGGATCCATTTTATTGTTAGCGCACAAATATTTTGTTATTTTCTGATAGGCAATGCGCTCTAGAATCTTAGATATTGCATACAATATGGAAATTGGACGAAAGACCGAGGGAGAATGTGGTTTTTTTACTTTGTGATAGGCCGAACTAAGGCAGCTTTCCAACAAGAAGGGAATGTGGAGGAAGACAGCGAACAATTAAATATATTGAGAATAGGGGGCATAATAACCGGTAAAGAATTTTTTATTAGGTCGATGGGAATACCATCAATGCCCGTAGCCTTCGATTTGTAGTATGCAAGGAATTTGAGTAATGCTTTGGGCATAATCGGTACAAAATAAAAGTTTTCGTAATTACTAACGTTTTAACTTTATTTCTCATTCTTTTACATTTTTCGTAGTAGTCAGCATTCCCCGTGCGCTGGAAGGCTGCTTCAGACGATTTCTGTCCATAATATTTATCCGAATATCATTATTTAACCGTAGTGCAGGACGGTGCGTGGGATAAATGGTTTTAATAGAGGTTATTAATACTTTCCAAGAGGTTCCAGTTAAAAACCTGCATTTTTAATTCGATGGAGTCAGAATTTAGGAGGTGATCCCAATCCCGAGCCTCGGGGTCATCCAAAAATTTTCCAACATCAAAGTTAGTGAAGTCCCGATATATGAATGAAGAGTGGAATGACGGAGGGTTTTGAGTCTATATTGCATAAGGATAAGGTCGTGGGAGGAAAGGAAAGGAATAGGGGACTGAGAGTAAAACGCAATTTTATCTGAGTTATCTACGAAACAAAGATCCAGTAATGTATGACTTTTTTCTGTGTGATGAGTGGGTTCAAATGGTACCATACGGAGATTATTACAAAAGAAGATATTCCTAAGAAAGTGACTATCATAGCTATCAACGCACAGGTCAGAGTTTCTCAAGTCTCCCATTACGACCACATTTTTGAAGGTAGGGAGAAATCTAAGGAGATCGTTTTTAAAATCCGAGATAAAGCCGAGTTTGGGAGGCCGGTATACAACACAGATTAATAATGTAGCAGTGTTGGCGTCAGAAACGTCAACAATAAGATATTCAGGCCTTGAGCAGTAGGTACCAGAGGAGTTGGAAAGGAGAGTCACATACAGATTTGAACGAACAAAGATTCCAACGCCACCACCTTTTTTTCCAATTCGATCATGTCTGATTAGTTTAAAACCAGGTAAGTTTACCATATCATTCTATTGGGTGAAGCCAAGTTTCATACACACATATGTCAAAAGATTCAGCAAGAAAATAATCCCGAAATTCAACAATGTGACATAGGAGGGATTGACAGTTAACATGACAAATTTTTACTGTAGGCAGTTCATGCTGCTAAGGTTTATAACATCTGTTTTGAACAGCCGCAACACATGAACTGGGCTCCTGATGCTATATCAGGGAATCAAGATCCCCGTTGTTGCCTACGGTAAGCCTTTCACTAGCTTCAGCTATTCGGGCGAAAATTCGTCCACCACGCACCCAGAGGAATTTTAACTTTCCTTCCCTTTTTAGGCTTTTGGCGGCAGCGTAAAGCTTCCGATTTGCAGGGGTGAGAGATTCATTAATGTATATTGGAGGGTTTACTTAATGTTCCGATATCCCGATATGAGATAGGCACATTTTACCTTTTGCACGACGGGCACGGATGAAGGTCTCAGCAGTGCGTGAGCGAAGGGAACGGACAGAGAGAATAGGAGGCCGAACGTCACTAGTATCCTGAGATCCTCTGCGAATATTGACTGGATAGGCGTGATCGATGTCCTCAACAGCTAATTCCAAACCCATCGCCTGGCCAATTTGACACGCTAAGGAGTCAACATTTGCAACTTCTTCGATCGGAACCCCAAGAATTTCCACCGAGTTTTTAAGAGAATCTTCAAGCACTTGCACATCTTTTGCTGACATCTCAACACAATCGGAATGATAAAATTCATTACAGAGGGCACGATCTAGGGACTTTTTATCCTATTTCACAGCCAAAAAGCACTTCGGGCAGGTGGGCATTGCGTCACTCACACGGGTAGAAGAGCTCACGAAAACAGGTCTGCTAAAAAACAGGTCACACAAACTCGCACAAGTAGCGGAGCTCACGAAAACAGGTCTTCTCACAACGAGACCCAGAGACTGACTTGTTTAGTTAACCAATAAGATTAATGCATTTTACCATGTTCAACAGTTATTTCCAACTTCAGCTTTGAATATATAAAATATATATTCAAAGCTGAAGCGCTTCGCGATTAGATAAAATTGAAATTCATTTGGCCGTAATAATGCTTAAATATCTTATGAACGAGAATCAACGAAGTATTTAATTTACTCTGCTTGTTTCTGCATTTCACATTTTCATTGCAAGGGTGAATGAGTAACAACCGGCCGTTACAGTTGTAATTATAGAATTTAAAAATTCACGTCACTTAAACTCTCCTACACGCTAAAATGAACCAAAAATGATGATGATGATGCTTCCAACAAAGGTAAATATATTTCACGGTTGAAACTACACTTTTTCCCTTCTCTCACCACTCATCCACTCCTAGACGACCGTCAACTTACACCTATCCATGCATTTAACAATTCTAATGTGTTTTTCACGTCTTTTAGCTCAAATCTGTTTTCTTCCTTTGATAATTTCTTAAATCAAAATTCCGCTCACGAAAAAGTTTAATGCAGACATGAACTACATGGAAAGCATCTCTCTGCCATCCAGACATTCCATCCATATGTATTTATAATTTTTTCTGAATATCTTTAAACGCCCTGAATACCCTCGATCATATTTCTGTCCAATCAGCACAAATAGAGTATGTTAAGTCTGTATTCACAGACGTTTAAACATCTGGATCAAAAACTACACATGCGGCACAGAAGAAAGTTATATTTTATGATGACTGGGATTAAGTAAATGTTAGAAAAACGTACTTTTTTCATCCCGTTCTTGCCTCACGAGCCAGGGTTGAGACCATTTTCCAATTCCACTGAATGTAACTTAATTATTTTAAACTGAGGAAATAATACCACACTGGTAGAGCAGAACTTTTCATCCTTCACATCGTTTTGGAGAAAAAGTAACCATCGTTAGAATGCTTGCTTGTTGTCATCCATTTTCCTGCGACTATTCCAAATTCTCGACGCCTGACAAGCGAGGGAGATAGTGTGGGAGAGATGAAAAGAATAAAGATAGCGGTTGAGGGAAAAGTTAAAAAGGGGATGAAATAAATGAACCCGCAAAATCAACTTCATTCCTGAAGAGCAAAAAATGCCCAGAATTACGCTTGGGTATCAAGGCCAAGAGTAGCAGGGGAAATAGGGGTATGAAGTTCACCTAAATGCCAGTAGTTTTTTTTAGCGAGCAACAGCGATGGTGGCTCTAGAAATGGACGCACCACGGCAATGAAACAGAGGGACAGGACAATAAACATCTGTAAGTTGACGCTGCCACTGGGAGACAGCATGCAAGGAGGGATGCCTTACATACGGGTAGAGGTACGTCTCGTCTACCGAGAGGAGGCGGATGAGATCTAGGCAGAAGAGTCAAGTCACCAAGCAACGAACTTTCGAGCTCTCTCTCGAAAGCCATTCCAAAAGGACCACCCTCAATGAATTCGCAAACAACAGCCATAGACACATATCACGGGGTTCGATGTGAGGGGGCATAAGTCATACGCGGGGTATGTAAGAGAAGTAAAAGGTGGTGCAGTCGAAAGTGCCCATGTACCTAAAGTTTCTAGGACGAAGAACTGCACACTTCACACGAGGAAAACAACGACCGTAAGGTCATTCATTTCTACGATACATGTCCCTCCCCTCCCCCATAAAATAAGGGGGCAATAGGAATTATATCTATATTAAAAATACAAAGGATCTTTAGAAGAGGTCACATACCGATTTTAAATGCAATCCGATCACTGTAACTCATAGAGAGAAAATCCCGAAATAAGTCATGTTTTTTACTGTTTTTCGATAATTTGAACGCGATAAGCGACTCCCCCTCCCCCAAAAAGAAGGAAAATTATACTTTTTTAAGACAAAGGACCTTTAGAAGAGGCCAAATACCGATTTTGAACGCAATTCAATCACTGTAACTCATTTTTAAAAATCCCGAAATAATTCATATTTTTTTAAGATTTTTCGAAACTTCGAACGAGATGTGCGATCTGAAGATGTGATCCGATTTCAAATATGTTTCTTTTTTGTCATCAGGGGGATGAGTAGCAACTTTTCCGCACTATTACGATTCGATTCGGCACTTTCGTGTTTTTCGGCCCACCCTAGTGTACACAGATATCTGAGGGACAGATAGATAGACAGAGATTCGGGTGACGGGAGTGAGAGAGAGTATGGTGAGAAGGTTTGGGAGAAAGGGAGAACTAAGAGGTGAGATCTTGGAGTGAGGCGAGCTGAGACAGTGAACTCAGCATCCTTACGTGGAAATACCAAATGATCCAGCCATGCATGCTCATATCGGGAGGGCGTGGCTTTGTAATTAATTGCCGACAACCTTTTTTCATGCATACATACTCACTATCAGAACGCGCCATTACAGGAACGTACTATCGTTTCCATAAGTCTGAGTGCATCCACTTGACCCCATTCTACGGTTTGTAGAATAGGGCATGGGTGGGAAAAACTTTGAAATTTGGCACTACCTGCAGTCTGCGTCTTTTGCTGGGCTAGCTTCACTTGTCGTGAGACTACGGTGGGGAGTGAGTTGCCGACGAAAGGATCGACGGGGACGGAGTAAAACACGAGAGGGGAAAGCCCCTTCGGAATGCACCGAAGGTTATTCGCGCTCATGCGGTTGTGACGCGACGATGGAAGCCTCCGACTTATATGATTTTCGCTCTCGAAATTCATATTTGTGCTCACGAGTGACCCACTCTGTAAAAGCTGCGCGGTAGCCGCGTGGTTAAGACATTCCACCGCGAATTTGAAACATTCCCGGGTTTGATGCTCAGTCGTATTTTTTTGCGCAGAAGTAATTTCAATATGACTGTGAAAATGAACCTCGAGTAAGGTCTCTTTACATCAACGCACCCGGTACTGTTTATTATATTACATGGAATCAGTAATGATGCAGAACAACCAAATACGAAAGATGACTCATTGAATCCTTATTTCTCCTTAAACTAATATATTCACAGTGAATAAATACTTAAACGTCTCACTAGCTGAATATTGAGCAAAAAACAGCTCACTAGCTGAGTTTGGCAAAATCTCCCGAGGGGTAAGATCCCTAATCTCGAGACTCTATATTTGCCACCTAAATATCAAGTCGCATTCTGGGTATGATATTTTTTGTTATCCGCAAGTGATAGATACGTATCATTGAAATTTCTTAGATAGGCCTCATTTTCAATCTCCTAGTTCTCAAATAAATAATATGCCACGCTCTATGGTACAAGGCTTTACTTTGTAGAAATTATTCGTATCCATACTAAATATTACACTTTTTATTTTTTCTTCACACCTCGCCCTCCCTAACTTTCGTTCGAGGGCCCGAGGCGATGTGACAAGTGGCCGAAATTACTAAACTGCTCCATTCTCCGTGTAAAGCGTATAAAGATGAAATTCTTTATGAAACAAGGTCTTTCACGTCGACAACGGACAGGAAAGGTGAAGAGGATTAGGAAGGCAAAAGTCACCATTGGAGGGCTGGCATTCCACCATGTTTCCCGCTTTTATCGTCTGGATAAAAATTTAAACGAATGAGCACCTCAGCATAAATAATGAGGTCAATTCCAAATGTACGTTGAACTTTATGCTTAATACATTGAGGTTGCGCATGAGGGATTTTTAGACAAACGTATATTGCGGAGATATCAGAAATAATATTTTAACAACAGCTTGAAATTTTTTCCATGGCTGTAACTTCGCCTTTACGTATAAGAAATGAAATTGGGGTGGAAAAAGACCAGATGGATGATGAACTTGGATGAAGATCCTGAAGAGCTAATAAAAAACTTCAATAAAAATAGAGTATGCAGTAGAATAGGAGATGGATAAACCATAACCTAGAAAATATTCAGTGGATAAGTCACATCCTAAGGCACACTGAACTGGTATGGAGTTCGAAAAAAGTGAAAATATAAGGTGGAAATTCCCCAGAATCATATAAGAGAAATAAACGAAAGCTAGATAAAAGGGAAATGGAAATAGAAGAGCTTTCAGGGGGAAAAAATAAACTTGGGACAGGTAAGGGTCAAAGAAAGCAGTCAACATAGTACTGAGTGTCTGAAAACGATATCTCACTAATCTTTGAATTAGATTTATTAGGCATTTTAGCGTAAGTGGGAATAGCTAATATATACATAATTTTAAATGAAGAAAATAAGAGGTTAGTTTTAAAGAATATATAGCAAGATGCACTGCTGAAAAAAATGGCTCATCGCGAAGGGAATACAAACGTCTAACAAGAATGCGACCTCTCTTTTTAGGTTTCCGAGGTTACATGGCAAAATAAATGAGTGAAAGTCTGCGTAAAGAAGGAAAATGGTGCTTAAAAAAATGCACTTCCCCAAAAAAGCTCTTTCACCTCTATACTGTCGGGTGGCGGGTGGACATTAAAATCGGGAACGAGGCAGAGAGAGATAGAGGTATAAGACAATCGAAATCACGCCTTACAAATGGGTCATTATGCATTATGCTGTGAAAAACTCAATTGAAATGGGAGGTGGTGAGAGGCTTTGAGGACGGGTGAGTCAGGACAGGAACGGAGGGAGGAAATGGCCGTGTAGAATATAAAAAGGACAAGAGGAGAAAAGAAAAGTAGTTGGGAAACACGGGTGAGAGGGCGTGGAGTGGAAGGAAATTGTAAATTAGGACTTGGAAGAGGATGAAGAATGAAGTTGAAAAAAGGAAACAGGTGGAAAGGAGTGATAAATAACGATCTGATGAGATCACTTAAGTGGTAGCGTGGGAGGATGAAGAAGACGGGCATATTTACTAAGAATCTGGGATACGATGTCCCTTCTGCTGAAGAACTAAGTAAGTAAGGACGGAGAGAGTGATGTTTTTAGAGAGAGTGGGAATAGATCTGGAAGAGGGTTAAAGTTAGGCCAGCTCCTAGAGAAGACTGGAGGATGGGAAAGGAAGGTTTGTTAGACGGTAGAGAATAGATGAGGAAAGATGAATTCCCTCAACTCCCCTACGGAAACGTCCTCGTTTGTAGAGCAGAGTAAAATAACATACTGCATGCAAAAATATAGCTGGACCACTGTATATACTATAACGGGCACTGAATAAAAAATTAAATGAGACGATTTCCACAAAATAGAACAATTTTTGTATTTATCCTCCGAAAACGGAATACTTTGAAAAGTTAAAAATACATAGTATAAGTCATCACATTCATGACGTTTTGATGTATAACGATGAACGAGACCAGTGCTATACCAGTGCAGAGACGAGAGTGGGGTATTGAGCTGCAGTATACATATCTCTGAATTGATGATTCTAAATTATGGTGACGATGAGCCAAAACATCTAGACATAGGTACTTTTAATAAACTTTTTACTGGTTTGAGCTTAAATTTCCAGCGATCTTGGAATTCAGATAAAAATAAATTCCAGTCAGTCCACTTTCACCAAGATCTCGAACAAGTTCCCAAAGAGGTGATGCATTAGTATCCAGAGAAGGCGCCCACTAAAGCAGTGCTAAAGGCTTCAAAATGAGAGCAGTACGAGATAGAACGGATGAGTTAGTGATGAAGGGAACGGGAAATGAGGAGTTGACGGGATAGGAAATGGCGTTATTGATAGAACGGTGTGTAGGGACTAGCAGGGGAATTAGAAACTATGGAGGCATACCATGACATAGGGGAGGAGTGCGGAGAGGGAAGACAGTGAGACTTACTGGACGGCAGGGAAGTTGTAGAAGCGAACGGTGATGCTCCGGTTACAGCTTGAAGCCGAAAAAGACGGAAGGGTCATTCCATATGAATTCAACTTAAGTCCAGAAATTTTGTACGGTCACCGGCTTTGATTTGGCTACAAAAATTAGCATTGGTACTTCTACATTTATAATGACCAAATGCAAAATTTTAGGTTGAAAATCCAATGGCTTTTGGTTTTATAGGCCTTCAAATGAAGGGTGTTGTGCCCATTTTTGGCACTTGAGGATTGCACCTTTTCCTGTGTGCTGATGGTCCTGTTATAATACGTAAGGCATCAAGCCTCAATAGCCTGTTGCAAATGAGTCTAGGCTGATAGTAGCCCCCTGAAAAATTATGTTTGTAGTTTCGCTTGCTAAAAGATCCCCAATGTAGATGTTAATATTTTTAAACAAGGAAAAAGCAGACACTATTTGCCTATACTACACTGAATAGCAAATTTCAGCCAGATAACTGTTTTTATTTCGAAGAAATTGGCATCCAAATGTGGGCACACAGGAAAACGCGCAATCCGCGAGTGCTAAAAATGGGCACAACAGCCTTCTTCACCCTGCAGACCAATAAAACCAAAGGCCTTTGGATTTTTCATCTAAATTTTGTATTTTCTCATTACATGTGTAGGTACAGGTATCAACATAATTATTTTCAGTGAAATATGAGTCAGTCACCGGAGCACCTATTGTTGAAATCATAGAACTATCAAAACTTTAAAAACCAAAAAAATACCAAAATGATTCTCTATTTAAGTTTTTTTCATATAATATATTTCACATATAATAAATTTCCATGGCTTCCCACGAAAAATTAATGCATCCTTAAAAGTATCAAAGCAACTACTTTGTCCTCTATCGGGATCTTGGCGGAATGCTAATAAAATCTATCCGGTTTTGCAGGAAATTCAGTATTTACCCCATCCGTAAACCATCACCGAGTCCCAAACTATTTGAGTACGATCCTACAGGCAGAAAAGTAGGTGGTTTCATGAACTCACAAGCTGGTAACCACCACTAAGTCAGAAGGTTAATTTTTTTAAACCAAGGAAATAGTAACGATTACCACCTCACTTGGTTACCTTGCGTGAGTTGCCGTCACCGCGTCGTGCTGGTAACCAGAACCAAAAGGCGGCTTATGCCCTAACCAGACCCATAGTTATGATAGACATATCTCATTGTTTGAGTTATTTAGTATAATGGTATCGTTACCAAAAACTCAGGTGGAAGAATCTTTGTTGAAACCATCTTGAAATGGCTGCCTTGAATCTCTCTTGAAGTTGTGTTGAAAATTGAAACATGAATCCATAACAGTCTCTGTTGAGACTCCCTTGCCCTCTCAAAATCAAAATATATTTCAAATACTATGAGTGTAATAATAACACTGTGGCAAACATAATTATAGTAACATTATCCTATCTAACGAAACAGTCACTAACTCTCATGGCCATTTTTCCTACGACTCAACGCGCACATTCTCGCACCCGATATTAACAAATCAACGTCAAGAAAGTCTTATATATGTGGCCACTTCCGAGGATTAATGTAACTTCGAGAACTAACTATTAAATGGCAATTCCGTGATAGTCTGAGGAAATACCATAACATCACGATGACAGTTATTTGGCATCAATTAATCGCAACCTCTTTGCCACATAGTATGATAATAAATGTAATATTACTGAGAATAAACAAGTTATTTTCCAATTCCCGCTCCCAGCATGCGCATCATCACTCCCACCACGTTGTTCCCCCTTCCACTCCAGCGGGTTCCTCGAGCTTCTAGAATTGGTTGTGTGTGCCGGCAACTTGCTGCCTGTCACACCAAATTTGAAAAGATGGTTACCGTTACAAGCCGCATAGCCAGAGTGTAACCGTGGGCGAGTCGACCAGTCGTGCTGGTACTGATTACCATTCTCGGATAGTTACGGTGACCAATAGATAATTAGGGCGACCAACTGCAATTGTTTTCTCAACTTACAACCACGTTACCACCAATTTTACAGGGTTCCGAAAACAACCATTTTTCTGCGTGTATTAAGGCACTTCAAGGTAAGGGTACATGAAAATGACGATTGGTGGATACAATATGCTATAACTTATTCGTTATAGACATAACTCATATAATTATCACTCTCATAACGCACACAATATCATTAAAATGAAAAGAGAAATGACTTTCCCAGACGAAAATTAAGAGCATCAAGAAAATTCAGACAGGGACCACTATATTCTTTTATATATTAGGTATTATTCATATTCACAGAATTTAGAACTGCCTTATAAAGACTTATGAATGTATGAGAATTTATGTAGTAGTTTTGACGAAGAATGTGGCGCAAAGGGCAAGGACTGTCAATGACATTAATGAAATTTGGGTCTTTATAGTAATTACCATTCGTTTACAATTGCTATTTTAGGTTTTCACAAATGCATCCACAAACAGAAAATCATATGTCTATCGTTAGCATTAATTTTCACGCTGTTTTTATGGTGATGAAATTTTAAGGCTCTTTGAAAGGGATTTAGTAATTAAATATCATAAAATGGTGCTCTTCTACTATTGTTCTATGTTCTCAAGAATACTTTGTAAAATCTTCATTCCTTTAATCTTAGGTTCCCTAAGAATATGGGATGATAACAAAAGATATTATTAACGCAAGGTAAATCTCGATTATTTCCACACACCTACATAAGCTTTATAAATAAATTTGAAGAACTTATTAGGTAAATTTTCACTGATATTAATATGAAGATAACTAATTTCCTTCACTTTTAATAACCTTCTCAAATTCTTCCACATAGTATATGTCCAACACCAATGACAGATCACCATACTGTGTGACATTGACATCCAAGATTGCTTCTTTGAAAGTCAACAGAAGAGAATTTGAAGTGTTTTCTCCTCAAAGAGAGAAATTCTAGGCACGAACTTGCGTATTGAGAGGTATGGAATGTAAATATTTTATGTTTTCCGGAATGACGACGCACGCCAAGCTGGGTAGGAAAAAGGACACCTAATAGCATGCATGGAAACTACCTAATTTTTATATCGAGAGCGTCGGAAGCCAATTCTCTCATCCGTCTCTCGGCGGTCCCCAACGAAGAGCTTCTACCCTTACAAAATCAGCATCATTCGGGAAATTGGAAAGTAGAAAGGGGTTGAGTGAGTGAGGACCATAAAGGGAAAAATCTATGAATGAAAGAGAGATTGAGTACGAGCGCAAGAGCCGGGGAATGAATCCGAATGAGGAGAGGGCGGCGGGAGAATAAAAAGGGCAAGAGAGCCATGCTTTGGGAGACTTATGGGATGGAAGGATATAGGGAGAGGGAAAGGAAGGGGGTGGGTGGCCGGGTGTAGGTAGGACACTCTCTCTCGTTCCCTCTTCTCCTTGTCTTATGTCTTTCCTCATTGCTTGCCCCTTTGAAGAGAAGACTATTATGCGTCGCCATGAGAACGCATTCATACGGTTTGTCAGAGGGCGCGTTTGTCGCCAATACCTCAACGCCTCGAGTGTCAAGTGAGCTTGGAGGAAGAGGGAGGGTGATGGGGAGACAATCGTTGCTACATCGCTTGGACTGCCTTTCCACCCATCTCTTCACTCAAGGGCCACCTTTAATTTTAAAGAGGCGGCGACGATGTTCATGAAAGATAATTCCGCGCCGAGAATGCCATTTATGGACGTGAGTTGCCCTCAGGAAAGTAAATTCAAGGCTATTCAGGGGATATTCGTGAATTATCATATTATTCTTTTTAATACTATAAATCATCATAGATCTGATTCCCGTTACATCCCATAGTGTTAGATGATACAAGCAAAACTGCTTGTTTAAGTTATTAGGTATTTAATTCAATATGTTTCTCACTGCTCATGGCTTGGACATACATATGAATTTCAATGGGATAGTTGTGGATATAATTGTTGAACGGGTATTTGAAGCAAGTATTTGCTGGTTTATGTCCCCCACCATCTATGCATGACACCAACTTATGCTAAGCCATACACAATAAAGTAAATGTATATTATATTAGAGTAAAAGTGGAAAAAAACGTTGTTAGTAACATTAATAACGTCTCGTCTGACTTCAATCACTATTCAAGATAAGACCCTCTCATGGTTTTGGCTATAGCCAATTCCAAAAAAGAACCGCCATTCCAACACGATCCTAGCGGATTCGAATACTAATGGAAAGAATGCGATCAATTTGCTGAGGTTATTTCACTCAAAGCTTTCTCCCAAGAATACTAGAATGCTCTACCAATACGCAAAAAATATTTCCGAAAAATCTGTCCTTTAGTTTAACTATCCAACTAAAGGTTTTTGGAGTAGAGGGGAATATTGTCGCACAATGGAACAAGGGAACATATTACGCCGTTTCGGATTTTAAGGGCTAATTGTAAAGTAAACTAAAAAATCATTTTTAAGGTAAATAAAGCATATTTTATTAAGTTTCATCATCTTTATCCCTTGGAAATACTAATGCATACGATAGCATAAAAATGATTTATGGAAAATTTTAATCCAAATATAGTCATCTCAAATTGACACAAACAACACGTTAAAAACCGACTAGCTACTCATTTTCTTATCACCCCTTGAATGAGAAATCCGAAAATAATATGACCAGAAATAAAATAATTAATATTAGCCCAGAGTAAAAACGTGGTCTGCGTCGGACCAGACGGTGGAAGTTATACTTCTTTGGCCGGTCGCACACACCCGCTCACACACACAGGCAGACAGGATATATAAATGAAATAAAAGACATTTTTTTCACTTCGAAATGTTGGGGCCTGTTTCTCTATTATAATTTCAAAATCCAAGAGATAATGCATCATAGAACATTACCATTTTACATGGTTTTGACTTGTAGAATGGAGTTTCGAGGTACATTTCAGAAAGTAGGTGCAAGGATTAATGTTTCCTGGAAAAACAGAGAGAGGGAAACCCGGAATAAGGTGTAAAGAGTGTTTCAGAAGCAAAATGGAGGAATCTGGAGCGATCCCAACGGATTTCGTAGGCATGAGCAAATGGAGGAGTGTCAAAGCTACGAAACAGTTTATGTATATAATTATAAAATATTGTAAAAAGTATATTTCTAAGGCATAATATCGTTAAACGCGATTGAATTACGCACGGAGAATGTTATATTCCTTTAAGATTAATCTTTATAGTACGCGTATAAGGTACTGGAAGTCTCAGGAACAATGAAAAAATTGCTTAGCAACGAAAATGAAAAAAGATCGAAATTTGCATTAATTTTGCGTTTAAACTTCAAATATTTCAATTTATCGATCGATAGAGGAACATCGGTTGCAAGAAGTAAATGCATTGATCTTTTGGCCTCATTTCAGTCAAAGAATGAAACTTGTATCTAAATTATTTCATATTTTAATGAATGAATGAAAATTACTCTACACGTAAATTATTCGTTTTTCCCATTTAAACCCATTAAAAAACAAAATCCTATCTGGACTCGAAACCAATGAAAAATATTGGGATTTTCGATTTTTTCCTGACTTGACACCAAATTTGAACCCTTCCCTGAAAATTTCATCCTTTTAGCTCGATTAGAAATACCCAGGAATTCGTATCAATGAGTACAATTGTGGATTTTTCTCACCCAAAAAAGAGCGTGACGCGGAAAAGAGCGTGACGCGGTTTCTCGACCAACATCCCATCCCAAAAGTCTCAACGGGCGCAAAGAAGTATAACTTCAAAAATCATTCGCAACTGAATTATTAATTTTTTGTTTTTTTTTAATTATTTTCATTGTTTCATGTTTTCATTTTGAATAGAAATGATGGGAAAGAAAAACAGAAATGTTGTATCTGTTAAGAAGATCAAGAAAAACGCAGGAGCCCGAGACATCAAAATGCAACTAGAGAAAAAATTCTGAATTAAAGTCACGACGCATAATACTAGCTGCTCTTTGTTCCCTTGTATGAGACAACACACTCGAGGAGGGTAGAGAGAAAAAAATGTAGATATCATGTAAAAAAGTACCGTTGTCTGTACATTTCCTTTTGAAATCTTTTGAGTCCTCTCCACCCCCAATGAACCATTCAACCCTCGGGCAGTATTTGCAACGAGTAAGTATATCTGCAGGTAGAAGAAAACGAAGATATGCATTGATATTTGACCACTATGACGCCCCTATTTTCTACTAATTACTACTTACTAATTAATAAAGGGCGCATTGTGAAAGAATGACTCCTCACTAACCTTAATTCACAATAGCAACAATGACAGACAACTCGTATCTAAATATTGGTCCAAACTTGACCCCGCGGTGGGATAAAGATGAATGGTGAAAGAAATTCAGAGAATATTTGCACTCAACTCGGTGCCATTTTTTCTTTTGACTAATGCTGAAATGTGGTGCCATTAAATTAATAATTATTTTATAATATATTATTTTAATTGTTACAGTTGTAACATGACCCTCCGAGTCCCCGGCAAGCATCGGGTTTCATTGCCGTCATAATGGCCGGAGACTCGAGAGGGGTTGTGCAGTAATCGCAGCCACGTCCGACGCCCATCGGATGAGTGGCTACGCTGCTGTCGGGTCATGCGTCCGCAGTAGACGGAGTGACCCCAGGATGACGGCCTTCTGCATGCGTGCAACTAGTGATTCCACCTGTGCCACGCAGGACGGAATGCACTTGATGTTATTTAGCAGCGAGCCCTTAACTCCACCAAGCACACCTATGATGAGGACCACCAGTTTCACAGAGTGTCCGGGGTACATCTGTCGAAGTTCGAAAAGCAGGTCTTGATACTTCGTCCGTTTTTCCACCTCCATGTTAGTTTCAGCCGGATCCGAAAACTCGATCACGAACATGGAGCGTGTGAGGTGGTCGAGGAGAACGATATCATGCTTGGTCGCCTCCAACTGCCTGGTGGTGGAAAAGGAGTAATTCCACCAGATCGTGCATTTATCGTTCTCCACGACGGACTCAATATCTCCAGGGGCATAGGGCAGCACAGGTGTTTCGTCGATGCCATAATGGTGTCGAAGATGAAAGTATAACACCCGTAGGGCCGCGTTGTGCCGAGCTAAATACGCTGACTTGGCGTAATAACTACAGCCGGAGAGAAGGTGACTCAAAGTCTCCGGCTGGGCTCGGCACGCCCTACATCTCGTGTTCGCAACCTCCGCCTTGAATATAATGCGGCGGTACACGAGTGTGTTTATGACACCATCCTGGCATGCGAGGACAAAACCCTCGGTCTCGGACTTCAGACCGGCGGAGCGTAGGAAGGCAAACGTTAGCTCCTTAGATAGCCCATGCTTTTCGATGTTTCGATAGAAACCTCCATGCATGGGCTTATCGGTATGCACCTTGAGCAAGGCCTTCTGCTCGGCTTTATTTATTTCGAGCTTGAGGACGTCTGCCTTCAATGACAAGATGGTCGTGTCATTGTCGCTTCCGTCGGATGACGGGTCGAAGTCGAGACCGGTTTCGTCCGCTGCCCTCTTTGCCGCCTGAAAGAGAAACGCCCCTGCTCCCGCACTCTCGATATCTCTCACGAGATTGAGCAGGGGGTCCCTGCCTTTCGAAACTCGGCAAGCTGTACCCAGGACAACTCTGTTGTGGAGACACTCCAGACTCAATATTCCTCTACCACCTACATTGAGAGGGAGATACAATCTGGCGACAGAAGATTTCGGATGAAGACTTCTATAGATGGTCATCATCTTCCTCGTTCCCCTATCGAGGTTCTGCAACTCGTTGACGTTCCACTTCATGCATCCGAAGGTATACAGCAGTGTAGGAACCGCTAACATGTTCGTGGCAAGAACCTTGTTCTTGCCTGACAGCTCAGAACTCCAGATGTTCCTGAGAGTCTGTCTGTATTTGGCGGTGACCCTTTCCTTCACTGCTGCAACCTCCTGCATTCGGCGCTGGGGGACGCCGAGATATTCATAGCTGTCATCGTCCTCGAGGTGACGAATGACGCTCCCGTCAACAAGTTGCACGTCTTCTTTGATCTCCGAAAATCTTCCTCTCGCCAAGTGGATGGATGCACACTTGTCCAATCCGAGCTCCATCCTTATAGCCTCACTGTATTCCAGTACGGTGTCCAGGGCAGTGCGAAGGTCTTTCGCATTAGAAGCGTACAGCTTCAGGTCATCCATATAAAACAAATGGGTGACCTTATGCTTCCTGTCATCTGGAACACCACACATGTATCCTTTACCTCGTCGCAGCCTAAGGGACATGGGTAGGAGGGAAATACAGAACAGTAAGGGGCTCAAGCTGTCGCCTTGAAAAACGCCACGGTGGTATGTTACCAACTCTGTGGAAACTGACCGCTTGCCTGAGGTCAGAACGAAACGCGTTTTCCACAGTGGTAACAGGCGTTGGATTCAGGACACAACCTCAGGGTGGACTTTCATCAACTTCAGCATGGCGATCAAAAGCTCATGCGAAGTGGAGTCAAAAGCCTTCTTGTAGTCCACCCAGGCCATTGATAGGTTTCGCTTATGCCGGATGGCATCCTGGCATATGCACCTATCAATGAGCAGGTTGTCCTTGCATCCCGCGATTCCCCGCTTTGAGCCCCTCTGCTCGTATACCTCCTCCCAAACCGGCTGGACTTGGTGTAGGATAAGGTCGCTCAAGATCGAGGTGAACGCCTTATATACAGTGTTGAGGCAGGTTATAGGGCGGTAGTTCTTTGGATTGGACAAGTCTCCCTTCTTAGGTATCAGAACCGTGCGTCCCTCAGTCAGCCAAGGTGGAATTGGTTTTCCACTATTTAGAAAGGACGTGAAGATTATGGCGAGGTGTTGGTGGGTGGAAGTAAATTTCTTCCACCAGAAGTTATTCACGGCATCCATTCCTGGAGCCCAGAAATTCTTCTTGCCAGAGAAGGCCTTCTTCACGTCACTTTCGGTGACTGAAAGAGGTCCATCCACATCTTGTAGGTGGCGGTCACAAACCTTCTTAAAGAGGCCTATGGCCGGAGTGTCTCCGTTGAATGGCTTCGACGTTTCGTATATTTCCTTCCAGAAACGTTCAACCTCTTGGACGGGTGGCGGAGATTCAACGACAGGCGGAGGTGGTCGAAAGAGACGGGACGGGTGAAGGAGAAAGGTGGCATTTTCTCTCACGCCCCTACTCCTCTTCAGGAGTTTTTTCCGGGCCGTGGTGAGTGCCCGTACTCTATTGACCGCGTGCTGCTTAATGGTAAGCAGCACGCTTTTATTCAGCGTGTGATGGTTGTACCTGAGACTGCGCGCTATGCGCCGAACTTTAGGAGTGAAAGTTCGCCCAGATAAGATGTATTTCATCACACACTGAATTCTCGACGCCTGTTGTCTCGCCTGCATGATCTTGGCCTCCAACTGTTCAAGCCTCTTTGCTGCTTTGTCCTCCCAAGAGGTGTTCCTTTGGGAGTGAGCCATAATTTTGGCAGCAGCATAGACCGCGCAATTTACCGTCCAAAGGTCCGACGTTTCCGTTAGGATTTCGTCGATAAGACCATTCAACTGGGGCAGGTGGTTACCCCGCAGAGAGATCTTCCGGTGGATGTCTCTCTGCCTAGGTTGTCCATCATCATAACATATTGTGCTTAATAACCGCGTTCGTAGTTCAGAGACGGCCTGACCAGCTTCTTCCCCATTTGGCCGAGAGACAGACACGAATGTCGTTCTCGCCTCAGGCGGTGGAGAGGCTGCCTGTGTCGGGGAGGGTGGTCTGGCCGTTGGTGTGTTCCTCTGAACTGGCGGTTGGTGGAGAGTTTCCTTTTTCCGCAGGTGTTTGGCATAATCGCGCAGATTCTGCTGCGATAGGTGGCCGTGTTCTGGATGCATCTCACACCACAAAGAGTGCATCCATGCCATATACCCCCTGCGTTCGGGCTCGCTGGCAGCATGGCATGCGAGGAGGTCGCCCCTTAGGGCTTCCGTCCACTGCATCCGGGCTCCCTTCTGAGGTGGTGAATTTTCATTGCCACACCCAACTGTACTAGGGCCCCCATCCGAGAGGGTCCGGTTGTGGGTGGCTTTTTCTTTATTCCTTTTTGGAACCAGATTGACTGCGTGTGGGGTGGTTATCCCCACACGCAGACGTCCACCATTAGCCGGCAAAGCCGTTACCAGGTACGTCACGTGGAGGCTGGTGGTCCGGTTTTCGTACCCTAATATATATATATATATATATATATATATATATATATATATATATTATAATATATTAATTATTGAATTAATGAAATCAAGAATCCACTCCGAATATTTGAGAGAGGACATACCATTATTGCTACGGAAAATTATTTGAGCAATTATTCCAGCAATGTTATTCATACTACTTTAAAAAAATACCTTTGGCCATATATTTGTTTTTCTCGATGATTTTCATCGAATCATCGTTTTATCGTTTTCATCGTATGAGTCGCAGAATTGGTCGACAGGGTCAACGTCTGACTTTATTAGATTAAAAAATTCACCTATCTCTGATTTATTTATATTAGAGCTAAATGTACTAGCGTCATTATGCATAGTTGAAATTTGCAACACATTTTTATTTTTCTTTGGTACATAAGATACTAATGTAAGTTCCTTTTTAAACCCAAATAAACTATATTTTTTCACTCGAGATTTGGTTTCTACAAAAATTGCGGAATCTCTCTTCATCAATTGGGCTGTTACTAACATGAAAAGGCCCCAAAGGTTGCTTGGCATCGTATATTTCAATATTGGAGGGTTAGCACACACGCGAATCCACCAATACAAAAGTTTTAATGCTGTACTTTCTTGGCTTGCTCGGGATGTATTGTCTAAAATGACATCTACGACGATATCCCTCCAATTTCTCATCAAAAATACAATATTATCCAATACTATAATGTTTTGTTAACTATTTAAAAACTTTTCAAATACATCTCTAAAAGCCGTTTTACACGATACATTGTACAATATATCGTGTGAACGCATGTATCAGGAAATTGTGCCGTGTAAAGCGGCAAATTGTGCGAACGCTTGTGCGAATGCATGAATGACTGAACAGAAAATAGAACCTGCTCTAATTCCATTTAGACAATCATACTATTTCGATCCGGTTTTATTCAACAGATGAAAAGAGAGAAGAGATTCCACATTTCTCCCTAATTAACGTTAGCTTACGTGAATATTTACGTAAAAGTTTATGGAAAATTTATGACTCTTTGGGAAAAGTTGCGCAATTCCTTTGTTAAATAAATTCGACAAAGTATAAATAATTAGATGATATTTGAAGTTAAGCCATTGCCGATATTTGGATCATTCGATTAAGTTAGATCATTGCCGATATTTCGGCTAAATTTAATCCAAACATAAATTTGGCCCAAATTTGACGCAAACGTAAAACTTTTTACGCGGGATGTTTTATTGTATGCTCTTATCCAGTGATCTTTAAATAGAACGGGGATTTCAAATAAATTCAATTTCAGAATATTATGACCATCATATTTCAGAATATTATGACACTTGCGACTAATGGCGACACAATAATTTTGATGATATTTAATTTATTATTAATTTTTCTAGTCCGATTCACACACATTCTTCTTTCATTGATAATCTACAAAAAAGTTTCAAAAGACAAGTTCGTTCGTTGTTTGATTGAGGTTACCGACAACTGAGGTCATTTGTAACATTATGGATAGGTGGGTAATGTAGACAATATTTGAAGAGTGGGAGATATTTGCGAGAGGAACTGGAGATTAACCCATTATTCGGAAATAGCTCGTTCTTAAAGCTAGGCACCAAGGGGTTCACGTCCCATCCAACGGCTGGAGTCTGCACTTGAAGTGTTCTCCGCATAGCATTCATTAAAAAAAAAACGTTCATATTTACTAGAATAAACATTGTCATGCCGGAGTTTTGATGGGTCGACGGTGATTAGATTAAAAACCAACGAATATATTTTTAAAGAGGTGTTACATATATAAAATAAGTTCTATAATTATTGCTTAGCATTTTTAAATGGCAAAAGCTGAAGAAAATGTTATATTAGCGCTGTCGTTGAAATAAGATAATATTCTTAGACCCTACCTCCATGTAAATGATTCCAAATAAATTGTTATCGATAGTGTCATACTTTCAGTAAGTTTCCAAATGCATATACTTTTATGGTGAAACTAATCCATCACCCCCTAGTTACTGCATTTGTTGTCGACAGTCTTAGGCCAAACTATATGAATGCTTCAGTTCCTATTAACTTAAGGAACAAAAAGTGATTTTATTTACAGGTGATGGTGCTGCTTTGCTACTAACCCATGGTCATGATCGTGAACAATAAAATACGTATTGTAAATCAGTGTCATTAATAATTAACTTTTCATTCGTACGATTTAATAACTTAGCTTTACATGTACAGCAGTATGCGGTAATAATCTATTCTCATTAAAAATATCCCAAAAGTTCTCATTTAGCGAGTTTGATGTAAAAGTGTGCATTTAGTTTATCAGAACTATGATTTCAATTAGGTAGAGTTTTAATTTCTTAACTTTTAAACCAAAACCTTAAAATTCAGAGTTTTCAGGGAGCTTCTACTCGTTTAAAAAATGCCAAACTTTCTACGTTGCGCGGAATTTAGATGGGATGAAAGTTTGGTCGAAGCCATTAGATTTTTCCCAAGATAATACTAAAGTGAACATTTTATGCATGTTACTTTGAACTTTCTCTTTCTTCAAGAAAGTAATAAGAAGTCACGGAAAAAGAAGTTGATCTTCGGTTACAACCAATCTTACTATAAAGTTTTCGCCGAAGGTCTCTCGATTCCATCGAATCGAGAATCAAGGTTTGGGATAACCTTACATGCACCCCATGAATGGCGAAATGAGCTTTATAAATATGGTTTATGGTTATAGTTTTACGGAAATGGTGAAAAAGTGGCAAAAATTCCATTCATATCTTACTGCACATCTGAAAAATTACCTTGGCGTAAATAAGTAATTACTCAGGGAGGAAGCTATTTCTTTCACAATTATAAGAAGTTGAAGGTTGTTGTTGGTTGTAGAACTTCAACTAAAGGTGCTTCGATGGCTAAGATCATTTTACTCCTACTGTCTGCCACTTGCTGGCAGGGCAACAGTACTCATGGTCAGACGAATGGGAGGGTCGCCCTTCCGAATTCGAGACGATCCGTAAGCTGCCTAACGTTGGTTACTGAACGGAAACCGATGTATCCACCTTGGCAGGCCGTTGACCCTTGTGTTTTTAAAGAATGAAAGGGCTCACCTGAAGTCAAGCTTTTCATAGAGCTAGTTAAAAGTTGAAGATTTTATAAGAAGTTTCTGCTTTAGAAAATCTCTCAGAGACCCGAGGAAAATTCCCTTCGGCGACTTGTGAAAGGATATTTTTATACATTTGGAGCTCACAAATATAATTTTAATCCACTTCTTAATTAATAAATTTAATCTCTTAATGGTGTCATTAATTCATCTAAACTTGTGACGCGCACAACCATGCCTCACTGACAGCATACACTCAAGTCTAATAAGACGCCACCCTGGTTTTACGGAGAGATATTGAAGTCATTAGTCGCCTGCCAGGGCTAAGAGGGTCACTGAGACAGAAGCATCCTAAATTCTGAGCTTTTCTCCATGCGTCTTTCAAGTCTTTTTAGTCTTTTTAGTTGCTGTCGGGGCACTGGAAGCATAATCTTAATTGGAACAGATTCCCTCGAACTTATTGTGTATCAGCCTAAAATTAGCGGCAGAAGCTAAACTTTCGCAGCTTTTCACCCTACAAGAAAAGAGGCATGGATGGCGAAAGAATGTCAATTCAAAGTATTCACTTAGTCATAAATATGTCAGGGTACAAGTGAAGGCTAACTATGGAACTGATCGTTAAACTTTATGAACGGAAGTAAGATTTTTACTGCCTTGGTTTTATTCTGTTGGCAATGTGTGTCACCTACTAAGAATAACTTTAGTCAACGTATGTTATTTCGTATATTAGTCGTTGGTTATTGCGGTTTAAAAAACTTTTATTGTCTTTCATTAGAGTGCACCGAATTGCCACTTCAAGTTACATAAATAAAATTACTGTCATATATATGTTTTTATAATAGAATAAACCGACGTGGTCTTATAGCTAAAAGTTAGACTTTATTCAAAAGTTTTGAGCTACCAATGTGACTAGGCCATAGGAAAGCTGTGCATGAGGCGTGATGTGAACCCGCTTACTCTGCATTTTAGGGAGAAAGAAGAACCTACCAGAGCCACCACACCACAGAGTAGCCGTCGGCGTAAAATCCATCAATGGAAAGTCCCCCAAAGTTGAGAGGAGAGAATAAAATTATTTTTTTTCCATCCAACTCCGCACAGGTAATTCAAACACTTAATGAAAACCTCCTCCAAAATTAAAGAGATCGCACAAAAAGTTTTTGAAAGAGTAGGAGATAAGGGAAGGAGAAGGGGTGGCGTGTCGTGAAGGAGGCCTCTCTTCCCCTGGGCTGCGATCTTTCACACACCGCCCTTCCCTAACTCTTTTACGCGTCCCAATGAATTCGGTATCCGACGCACAATCACTAAGGTATTTTACTTTCGCCCATGGAGCCCCCATTATCGGTGACAACCCCCTTCTTCCTCCCCATCTCCTTCACCATTTCCCTCGCTAATCCTGGTTCACCATCCTCCCTAGCGAAGTCAATCTTAGTGCTCCAATACGAAGCATCAGCTGTATTATGCGATGTGTCAAGATTATCGCAATAATGTGCAATCATTATGATCGTGCAAAATTTCACACTGCAAAATGATGCGAATCAAGGTGATGGAGAATTTATGTGAGGAAATGAGCACATCTTTGAGATCATCTGCGCCGTTAAGTAAGGGTGGTTAGGTTTATCGAAGAATAGAATAGGAAGATTGATGAGCAGAAACCCACATTTGCCTACTCATAATAAGATCCCAACTGATATATGAAGGTTTCTTGAAATATATACTTGAAAAGCTTTCAACTTTGCGCCCAGGGAGTGATTCTACTCTAAATTCGACGCCACAACCGAGATTCAGTACGATGCATGCAATGGAGTGTGATTTGCACGATATAATGCGATATTGCACTGAATCTTTTGCGACGCACCGCAATGCAATATTGATATTAACAATCATCGCACACACGCAAAAGGAATGAGGTTCATGGGACTTCTCGGTGGACCCAGGCAATCCCAGCGATCAGGGAGGCAACCAAGAAGTGGAGTGCCAGCCGAAGTGTAATAAAAAGTTCAGTGAATGTGAAGGTGGAGGTCTCTTTCTCTCCTTTCGGACGGCGCGCGGTAGGACGGCGGAAGGAAGGTGGGCGGAAGGAAGGTGGGCGGAAGTGAAGGCGAGGAAACCTTTACCACGCAGCCGAGACAAAAGATAAGCGTTATAATTAATAAATATCCTCAAGGGGGGTGGAAGGGGATGCATATAGAAGTGTTGGTGATAAAGATAGAGAGAGAGTGAGAGAGAGCACGAGACAAAGAAACATAGGACTAGGTAGACAGCAGTCGAGCGTGCCAACAGTTTCAAAAAGCCATCGCAACCTGTTCTATAATACTTCTTTTGGCCCCTAATCTTCGCTTATGGGGACCAACGAGGTGTTCCGTTGAAGGAAAGAATAGGAGCCAAAAGGAGTAAATAGAATAGAATAGGATTGTTCGCGAGAGGTAAGCAAAGAGGTCGTTGCATCTTCACAGGCCAGAACCCGGATTTGCATTCTATGTGATTGCATTACGGGATGTGTAAGGTCTAAGGGATTCTATAGCTGCGTCTACACAGTTTTTCGAGAGCAAATAAAGATGTTTATAGTTACGTGGACACAGAGGAGGTCGTAATAGCGCTGGGAAAACAGAAGTGGAAACGTCAACCCACTCACCAAAGTACCCTTAAACTTCACAATGGTGTTCTACGTGGACGCGGAGTGGCTAACCACAAGCCGTAGATCAGATGTGTTATCGGGCAACTGTCTAGTTCCTGGCATGGCATGAACTGAACTACTCGTTAGGACGCCCCTATTAGTTTCCATGGGGTCAGTATGGATTTAATTTATTTTTTTGAGGGAGCATTTATTTTTAACAGATGGATGTCAGCCATCTGTTAAAAATAAATGCAATGACCGGCGTTGGAACGTGTGTCGAACCCAATACTGGCTTTCGGCAAATGGTGATGGTTATTGCTCTGGTTTATCACTCAGGCGGCATGAGTTCAATGAATTTTTGTGAACTTAGTGCCTCATTGAAGCTTTCGCGGGTCGTTATTCGGGCGTAAACCCTTGAATTTTGGGTCTATGTTAATATGGACATGATTCATAAAGTCAGACGAATCAAACGAAAAGACTCACTCAATCACACCGAAGAGAGTCTAAATCTCAATCCCCTAAGATAGCAACCGGAGCAGGGTGATAACTTAATTTTATTAATGTAACTTCTATGTAACTAATGCAAACAAAAGAAAGTTCTCACATCTCAAACATAGTTTTTATAGATCTTGTGAATGCTCGAATTATCAGAGAGCGAAGAAGCATATGCCCATTGGATATGGATTGGGTTGGATCCAGACGATATTGGTACCTTCTTCAGTGATGGCATATTTATGACAGCGATATGAGCAACAAAAAAAGTTCCAGCTTTGAAAATCAAGAAAATTCTACCTTTGATAATTCCCTAATAATAACCCTAAGTCGTATGTTACAGCATTCTTTCATGTCACTTCCAAGGCTGTAGCCGTTAATTAATTTTCCATTTTGGATAACTGAGGAAATATAATTTGAAAGCCTCTCAAATTATTTAAGAAAATCCTTTCTAAAAATATTTATTTTTTATTTTTTCAAGGACACAGCTGTGATTAGTTAAATTGGTTATTGTTTGACTAAGAATAAAATGACTTAGAATCTATCAGGCTATATATTGAAATATTTTCCTTTAATGTCACGACAGAACGATTGTATTCGACACAATCTGAAAGTGACTTCAAAAGTAGATAATATTGACGTACAGTTTTTTCCTTTAATTCCCCCAACTTCAAAACTTGAGCCTAATTGCATTTAAAATTAAAAAGCAAACAAAAAATACACTCCAGGACTCTTCATTTAAATTTTGCGCATAAAATGTTGCGCCCCGATGCAAACCAAAACGAGTTGCTGTCAAAATTACCGAGGCGGAAAAGTGGCAGCTGTCACGAACATGAAAAATAATAAAAAAACTTGGGTATATTTCCTCTATGAATATTCACTAGTTACTTACCCTCCCCCTAAACAAAAAAAATTAAAACATCGTATTATGATTCAGGGATACTACGATATTAATTATTAATAACATATGGCTTTAAAAAAAAATTAATGACGGATTCGGGACATTTAATAAAAAGAGCTATTTTCCACCCCTTTCCAAAAAAATCAGCTCCTTTAATCCTTCTAAAGGTAATTGATCGCATTATTTCTGAATTATAACTTTCGGAAAATTGGAGATACGTATCAACGCGAGAGTAAAAAGTTGACTTTTAATATAAAATTCAAGAGATAAACAGGAAAATTGCGCATAGAGTTTATATGCACCGTCCAAAATAATAATAATATCTGTTTGGCAAAGTACAAAGGTTGAGGGGGAAATACCCCACCGTCGTCCGAGCACCGTAAGCATTAATCCTTACCCGTAAATATTGATATCTTTTGAGGGATTTTTACGGTTAACCTTGGAATTATCCTCAGATTATTGCGGAGTACCAGAGTGCAGATTATTACCCAACTAATCAGGCAAGCATTTAAAAAAGAATCAAAAATGAGTCACACGTCCCACGAATAATTGTCCTAATAATAATGGTAATGTATTCAGACTAAGTGCGTCTGGTGAACTTCAATACTTAACTAATTTAATTAACTAAAAAGGTAACTTAACGAATAACTTATGATAAAGTACAGCTTCACTGTATTTCAGTTTCTACCGCTAATTGTATCACTTGAACGTCTTACTTTATCCTTTCGAAAGGACGCAGTAAGAGCCCATAATTCATTAGAATCACATTTTTGAGGAAAACTAAAACTTTGCTCCTGTGTTGTTCAGCTATAGTACATAGGAATGCTCATTTTAAGGGTACAAAAATGCAAACATCGATCGATTTCATTAAAACGAAGAATACTTAAGCAAGTTCGAAGGTTTAAGTAAGCAGGTTAGAGGGCTTTTTCTTCATTTCTGACATGAAACTTGGGTCCCATGAGCCTTTTATTGCATACCTGAACCTTGTTATTGTACCCTAAACGGTAATAAAAAAACAAATATTGATGAAGAAGAAACTACTAAATGATGATACTTTACCACAAAAGGCATTACGTTAAAAAAACTACATCATTCTTTTTCAAGGTCAAAACGCAGAATACTTAAACGTGGTAAACATAGATTTAGTGATATTTATTCCAGCTAGGCTAGATTTCAGTAGAGCACGATGAACGTGGTCATAAGGGATTGAATTTAACTGTTACCGTAGGTGATACTATGTTAACAAATGAAAAGTTGGTCCTTATGCAGCCATCGGGATTATGACTTCGAGTGTAGGGAGTCTTTTACAAAGTTTTCTTAAAACAAACTATCCCTTTTTATCAATAACGATTCCTTTTAGAAATACACTTAATTGTTATAAGCAAATATTTCATTGAATATCGTCGTAATAAAAATAATCAAAGGCAATGCAATTAGATATAATAATAATAAATAAAGGAGGTAAGTTTTCAAGAAAAAAAATCACTGGAAGACACTAACTGTGGCATGCTCACTTGGGTGATGAAAAACGATGAATTTCCACCAAGAAGAGTAAAAGTGAGCTATTGTAATATATATGTATATATATTTTTTGTTAAATCCCTATTTTTAACTCTCCATTGCTATATTCCTGAGGCGTTTCCCAATAATGGCGCTCATTTCAGTACTACAACGTCGTCGCCTCTTCCTCCCACGCCATTATCCTCTATCGTCTTTCAATATTTCTTCTCTTCACCGGCGTCCATTTCTCTTGTTGGAGAAGTGAGTAGTAATAAACCCAGAGCATCATTCAAATGCCGTCGACCGTCACCTCGTTCATTGGTAACCACTCCACACTTCGCTTTCAGTTGTCCCCGGGGGAGAGAGGGCGCGGCTGCTAATCTAAGCAACGCACTTGCCTGCTCTCCCTCATTCTCCATTAAATTTTCGTCTCCATTCAATCGAAGGGCGGCCGACTCTTCAAGTGCATCCACCTCTGCTACGAAACGCCCGTGGAACGACAGCGCACAGTGGTCGGAATGACCCGTTTTGCCGGACAAAATTCGATTCTGTGAAATGTCGCAGATCTTTTCAAAATCGATTGCAAGTTGAAGTAAAATATCCAGAATTATATAAACAATGAGGTTTTTTTCGCTGCAGCGGTGTAAGTTCCAAAACTCCTTTTCCTGTCACTCTCCTCCATGCTCTTCAAACCTAACCGCACACCTTACCTCTCCAACTTTCTCTTTACAAATCCCTTCCATGTAAAACATTTTACCATATCCGCACCAAATTTTGCGGGCCCACCCCTCCAAAAAGCCATCAGGAGCAAATAAAAGATTTTTAAATATTTAACATTTTCGAATCAAATAATATTAAATTTTATTATCTGTTTTGATGATTCACAGCAATTATAAAGTAAACCAACGAAACATGTCATTAATTTCAATATTATGAAAGTGAATAACTGCTAGTTATTTATTTACCATTATGGAACACTTCCTCATCCCTTGGACACCTTGACGCGGTGGAAAGGCTTGCGCGTTCAAATTACCCGGCCGGCCGGTAGGGCCGGCATTAGCAATTACTATTGCTCTTGGTAGGGCTGCCCATGATAGATCGAGGTCGAAGTGGTGATAGTTCACGTGATGGTTTCACGTAAAAGTACTGTTGGGCATAGCAAAAGAAAGCCCACCCAACTATACCTTCACCGAAAAATGGTCAATAACAGACAATTGAATCTGGGCAACTACGGGACACCGCCCACTAAGGCGGAGGGTCGTGCCCGGCAGCGGGGGAGGCATGGACTTTGCGGTCGTCATAAATCATTTCTTGAGAGAACTTGAAACATTAATACAATGATTAGGGTGGGGAAGCTAAAAAATATTAAACAGGAAATGGAGAGCGGGAAGATAGATGCTACGGGACTGTGCGAGGTGGTATGAAGGAATAGCGGGGACTATTGGAGCAATAGTTAAAAAGTAATCTATAGTTGGGGATACGAGAGTCAACGCAGAATAGCTATGGTATTAACAACGAACAATTTGAAGAGCTTTGATATCATTTTTAACATTTTTTAATTATTAAACTATTTTACTACAAACATATATCTGCACAAACCTCTGAAAATTATAGAAAATTCATCTTATGTGGGCAGGAATAATTTCTTAAAATGTATCTAATTTGTGAAAGGGAATCAACCCTTTCGCGCCTAACGTCGGCTTTAGCCGACAAGGATATTTCTCCGCAAAAGAACTAGTGTCTCCTATATCCTATGCGGAGTGAAGAGAAGTGACTCCAAAAGTCACGAGTTCCAAATTTCAGGCTCAGGTTTTTTTTAACTTTTGTAACCCCTTTCCATACTGGATTGGTATTTTTTTACACGGAACTTGCGCGGGACAACTACTTCGTAAAACCGGCCACCTCCACTTCCTTCTCTCAACTATTTTCAATCGTGCCCAGCATCACTTCCACTGCCTAGGTGACCCACGGGGGGAGGGGGACAAGGGTGCTGGTGATGTGGGGGGATAGCGTGCACAGGAGAGGAGGGGTGGCGCATACTCCTCACTTACTTATTCTCACGGTGCTTGGGTTTTGTCTTAACTTAGCATTTTGATTGCATCAGCGGCAAAAGTCTCCCGGGGCATTCCTCCATTCCGCGACCTCACCCGAAAACTTTCCACGCACTGATTTCTTCTGAAGCTACGGTTCAGGACATGAAGAAGGCTTTCGCTTTGCTTAAGCGAACATCTGTAAAAAAATAATGGATGAAGTATTCTTCTCGCAAACACGTCTCCTCTTATGCCTCAACCCTATTCCCAAAATGCGGCCGAATGCGAATTTACATAACGGAACATATAACCACAGTCTATAACTACAGTATGCACAGACATACAGACTGTGCTATAAATTTCAAATTTTTGGAGTATTCAGAATTTACCCAGAGCTATTCCTGAGTTCTCAAAGCATGCATTACTGAGTGTTATCATATTTCGAAAGGATTCCCACGAAAAAAACGCGAGTACATTACATAGCCTGCGTATTAGTACGAATATCCTATGCAAACAGTTCTCTTCTATGAATGTGCTTATCTAATTGTCCTCTGTTATAGCTATTAGAGTTGCAAGTGCTGGGCTTTGGGACTCGATGGAATCCCATGGAATGGGAACAGCCAATGTTCACAATGCATCAAATTTTTATCATAACTCCTCCGAAATTTTAATAATAACAAATCTTCGATTTTTCCAACAATGTGATGTAAGATAAGAATTAGTTTGGTTTTCTAGTCAATATATAACCTCTTTCTTATCCTTTGTCCTTAAATTCTGATAAATCATTTGTTTTATTTTCCTAATAAAGATAAATAGAAAAAAAATCCGTTATCTAATAATGAAATCAAATTATTATATACTATTTATCCATATTGTGTACAAGAGGAAGGTTCAAAATATTTCCCTTTTAAAAAATGCACTTTCAGAGCCACAAAATTAGTTTTCGTCCCTTGGGATTTTTGGTGAAATCAAAGCTTGCCGGGAAACAAATATAAATACGATATGTCTCAATACCATACCAAATTACTGTCTTACCAATTACGTTCAAATTTCACTCGATATGCGAAATATACGTAATAAACGGAATAACCGCGTCTTTTCAATATGTTTCCCTGTCATCATTGATCGATGCTGGCAAGACACTTCGTTTAATGTAAAAGGCAGTGATTTTGTCGGTCATGTATTACATCCGTCCATACATTCATATGATTTGTAATGTTCATATGACCATTTATATCCGACCATTGGAGATTTAAATATGACTGAATAAATTGGCTGTTGAGTTTCTTACAGAGTACCCAAATCCGGCGTTTGCATTTCTAAAAAAGCTATAGAAGTGAACAATGAAGTATTTGCACACTTTTGGGAAGTGACATCTAAAAAATCTATCGATACTTCAGACACTAAATTTTCATTCTGACGCTCGAGAGGCTTTTCGTTAATTTTTTATTAGCTAATAAAATCTAATAAATTATTATTGCGCCGAAACACTGGTCCGCCATGTTTTGTAGGCTCTGACGTCATCTCCCGTAGTCGACCATTTGTTGATTTGGAGATTGTGTGACTGTGTAGTCTTAGCGTGCGGACGAAACTTTAGCTATTAATTAGCAAATATCGAAATAACTTCGAAAAGGCAAATACTTTTTCACTCTCAACGCACAGCTAGCCTATTTCACTTCTGCTAATATGGGATATGACGTCACACTACGAAGAACCAATGGTTGGGCGTTTAGACCTAGGCAATTTCGATGCTGAAACAATGCATATTAAAAGCTATTTATTAAATTAATTAGTTGGAATTATACCTTGGTATTTCGTACGTGGCATTTCGAAACCAAACACTACTCGCTATAATAAATTTCAACAAAATACCTCACTTACGCAAATACTCTATTGGCGCAGGATAGTCGCACTCACGCCCGCACATAAACATCCTCTCGGTATTTTATTCATATTTACAATACAAAGGTAAAATATAGGCCTCACAAAAACTTGTCTTCGAAAATAAATAATCGCTTGTGGGTCTATTCTCGCTGCGTGTCAATTTCTTCTAATAAAACTTAGGTTCCAACTATTTTCTCCATCGATATTTTTTCCCAATCTAAAGTGACTTCTATCACGATTTCCTCAAAATTAAAATATATAAATAATCAGAGCATATTTTCACTACATGTCTTTTGTGTAAGAATGTGGGTAAGTACACATATCTTGACCCGTTTCTTACTTCCAGCAACATTAATAAGAATGATGAATAACAATGAACACAGTCTCTTTCTCCTATACAGAATTCCATTTCATGCCATGAAATATTCCCCCTCGTCTAATGAGTGAAACAGCGATACCAATTTTCTTTGGAATGGTGACCTGAGAAGAGAATTGACTCTGTGACCAGTGGTCTAGAAGACATCAAACGCCCGAAATGAGCGTAGCATTTTATAAAGTTTCCTTAAGCTGACGCCGATCCGCAACAGAATATTTCATTAAAAACAGGTACACATTACCCACATATAAATGAACATAAACATGTCAGAAATTGATAACTGCATTCTTACCCTTTCTTTTAATTTCTAAAACGTTTTCCGCTATCTCCAATTTCTATACATTATTTTAGAAGATTAAATGATAAAATGAATGGTAAAGGGCTTCTGTGTGCCCACCGTGCTTGATTAATATTTCATGGCAGTAATTTCAAGCTAATTGATTTCTGTCTACCATTGAGCGTTTTAACATTTTTCGAAAACAAAAAACAACCTTGTAAGCTGCTAATTTCAGTTTTTAATGATGATATGATGGAAATGATTTAATTATCAAGCGTATAAATTCTGCCACAAATTTTCCAAACAAGTTAATTAATTAAAATAACTCATTTAACCGTTAATCGGTCGCACTCAAAGCTGGCCTGATCGCAAATCGCAAACCTGAGATCGTCAAAATTGTTTTCAAAGACTATTAATGTGTACATTTAACGTAAATAACAACCATAATTAAGAAAATACTTCAATAGAACTGGATGATTTTTTTCTTTAAAAATTGTGCACTAAAAATATGTAGCATAACGCCCTACGTAAATGGCTCAGCTGAAACTCAATATAAAATTTGTCTTCAATTAATGTCTTATATTTAACTCTTTCACTAACGAAACCCTACGCAAAAAAGCAAGATTTTGTATTATTCCACTAACAAGAAGATTATATATGCCACAGTATATTTACACATGGTTTTATTAATTTTTGATCTTTCTCATTGGCAGCTACAATTTATTTGGCGTCCCAACAATGGATGACATGCTAGAAAAGCGAATTTCTGGTCGACCTACCTACCGAAAACCTACTTTTTTATTCTTGGCGCGCAATACTTTGTTTATATTCTTTATGGTGGCATGTATGGAGGGTAATAAGTTGTCAAAAGTTATAATTTCTCAGCTATAATTTCTATGTCCTAAATTTGAATTTCAAAGAAGTTGTTAATTTTTGTGGATTTATATACTTTGGTCGAGGCACCAAATACAACTATCACGGTGAGCCTTGTCTCCAGACAGGCACGTGGTGAATATCTGAAATAAATCTTACTGGAAGTGAAGGCATATAAAATTCTGATATTCCCTGAAGGATTATCAGCTGCAATAGTTTATATGTTTGTACGCATGGATTCAACGAATGACAGGCAATTATGCTATGAACTGTTTTGGAAATTTATGGACAAAACAACTATGAAATACTAAATTATCAAACGCTCGTTTTAAATCTAACCATCATTTAGATTTTTTCAGGCTTCGTACAGACAAAGATGTGATCTAAAGTGCAACAGTATTGTTCGTCTTTGGGCGAAAAGCTAGGATGATTTGTTACACTGGTGGTTGCGTCGAGTCAAATCTCTCTTCCGAAGATATTGTTAAACCTACAGTAGGAAAATTTAATGGAACAATAATATGACTCAAAATAGGAGACTAGACGGAAATACAAAGCAATATGATAGCATTTTCCATAAAATATCTTCAACAAAAGGTTTGCGGGTCATATTAAGCCAACGCGACCAAATAGGGGTATATGAAAATATCATTTCATATACCTTTTCTATTTCCATATTTTCTCCTTGTGCTTCAACTATTTAACTGTCAACAAACATTTTATAAACCCTAAATTTAAATCATTAATATATCCTAAATGAATGATATAATTTCACTTTGCAATCATTTTATTAAACTGTCTATCCATTAGCCATCTAGAGTAACTTAATTCAGCAGGATATCACTGCTACCTACTAACTCATTTTAGATTCCGATGGCGTCTTTCCCTTCGCCTTAAATAAAAAGGATTTGCAGGTAAAGGAAAATTAAATTTGGAACGCTGAATAATTTTACCTAAATGAATTCCACCTGGATGAAACGTTCTAACCAACGAAGGGTGAGTTCCCTCAATACTCATTATAAAAGAATCGAGATATCACATTTCGGTGATACCTACTAAAATATAAAAATACATGAACGGGGTAACAACTCAAAGTCATTAAAATAAACATTACGAAAATTTAGTTTCACAGAATTGGAATAAATCATATAATCCTGGAAATTTCGAGTATTGAATTACATGTAACAATGTTTAGCATCGGGACCAGATAAGAGAGACAGCATAAAATATAAGACCCACATGAATTGCTTTCTTCGATTTACACCTAAATATGCTTGATTACGAATACTAATCAAAACAACCAACAATATATTGTTTTAAAAATTACAAACACGTGCGTCCTACTTTTAACAATTAAACTAACCAAAGATTGAATTTTCGGGTGTTGTACAAATAAAGAACTCAAATACAACTTGTCTTTCTGTATTGTTATTAATCACGTAATTTATAATAAGAGATAATGGAACGTAGTGAGGGAATTGCAGAACAAAAAGAATGACGAAGTGACATCTTTTTCGTGCTTTCCAGTCCATTCGATTTAAGATGCAATCATACAGACAGCATTCAGAGCAGGCTAATCTGATTAACCTCATGAACCATTACGCATGCGTTACAAACATTTACAATTCTTGATGTTATAAACAGGGCGGTAAATTTCATAATATTATCAAGAGAATGATAAGAATAGACAATATACCCAATATATATGTTGGAAAATTGTTATACCTGAAGCAATTTCATATATGCTGGGCATATACCACAAGTTTTTTCAGTATCATCATAAACTTCCACTTATTGGAAAAACAACTATGAAATACTAATTTTCCAAATGCTAGTTTGCTTAAGTTATATTCTATGGGAAGAAGAGGACAAGTTGGAACAACAAATATCTTTTCCATGGTGCCTTAAAAGAAAATATGAACAAGGCAAGAAATGTATTGTAATTTTTGAGATGGTAATGTATGTAGGTAACTATGGTAAGTTTTGAGATAAAAAGCATTCCTTCCCCGGCCTTGCAGTCTCGACACATTGGCTACCACTCTTCGTAGTGATTCTGCGGCTAAGGAGAAAATATTCTTCCCCAGGCTTGATAAAAGACATATTAGGCCAAAAAAGATATTACAAAATGTATTTTATGCTTGATATAAATTGGTACCAATTCCATGAGAAAGATATTTAAGAAATGGCGACACCATCAAACATTGCATCTTCCATAATAAGCCCAAGAATATTCATTCCATTCTTTTTGGGGATCCGTCATCACATAAATTTCAATCGTGAGCATGCATTTTACAGAGAAGTACTCCAACTATATTATTCAATAATAATAATAATAATAACTGGACTCCAATAATAGGGTTAATTATCATGTATCAAAGTATCAAGAACCAAATAACTTTTACTACAGAGAGAGTTTTAATTCCATTCAGAGATATCTTTTCATTATGAATAACGCGAAACTCTCATTTACAATTTTTCCATCGTGAGTTTAATAAAAGTAAAGAACATTCCCATAAATGAAACTAAAATATATAGGCATATTTATTTAATAATGGGTAATTCACATGGCATTACTGATGAATTTATGTGAAAGTTAGCAGTAAATTGGCATTTAAAGCAATAACAACGGAGGTAGCAGCATACATCAAAACAGCATAATTATTGTTGCTTTCCTGCACTTCAAACTGATAAGTAGGGAAAAATTGAATTATATGTTGCCATGTAAAAATATTCGAATCTCCTCCAAGTGGTAAGCGTAAAGGGTGATCAAAGTTTACAGGTAAAAATCTTTTATGATATATCAGTGACTTAATTTCATAGGATGAATTTTATCAAAATATCAAGTAGTAAAGTAGGTGTTACGACAAAAAAAATCCACACATAAGTACCACTTTCGTTGCATCCCTTTTCTTTATATCTAATCATTGCATGAGACAACTACGAAAGAATTAAAATAATGTTAGATCATATTCTAATTATGCCACAGCCGGACAATTGAAGTCCATCAGCGGGTGACTCCGTTAAAGTTACTGCGCGGCCAGTTCCGCAGTTCTTTGAAGGTCATATTCTTTTAAAAACTCGTTCAAAAATTGATTTTATTACACCTCAATATTTACAAAAAATAAAAATGAAAAAATACATTAGCATATTCAGAGCCAGAACATATTCGGATCTTGTTCATGGAACACGTGCTATCTTTCGAAACAAAAAATCCGTACTGTTTGGAAAGACAACGATACTACTATTAAATTGCGTACGGATGGAGAGCTAAATTTGAACCCAATGTCCAATACCTCTACTACACACACAAAATATCACATTCCGTGCTTCAGTAAATTCAACAACCCCTCCTCCCGACCACTCCATTACCCTTACACCGGAAGCCTCGTTAAGGGTTCTGCAAATCGCACGCAAGCTAAGGAATGTTCGTGCAGCATTGATTGGCATTATATATTTAAATGGACCGAGAAGGGCACTCAAAGGACAGTTTTAGCGAGATTATGTGACGATGGTGACGCCGCATAGTGGTCGGAAATCGAAAGAAGCCGGACTAAAGTCCAAAATTGCTTTTTTTATATAAAGACTTGAAACTCGTCACATATACTCATAATTGATTACTTATGATGAAATAGTAAGTGAATTTTCAAAGAACATACCCATTACTTAGATACGGAGGCTCAGAAATGGCCATTATTCCAAAAAAACACCCGTTTTGATTTTTTTTCGAAAATCTTAAAAGTTAAGCAGGTAGTGGAGTTGTGGAAGGATTTTAATGAGATAAAAAAAACATTACAAACTGTCATAGTAGTGCCTTCCATATCCTATCCATTAATTTAAGATATATAGTCGGTATTTGTGAGCTTTTACGTCACAAAATGGGGGACGATTTTTTCAGGCAAAATTTCATATAAAGTAGTCATTTAAATTGGTTTCACTGACACGTGAACGGAGATATTTATACAGAGTATTGTTTGAATACATATTAAGGTTATTTTGAAAACATCTTTGAAAAATGTTTGCGGCGCCGAAAATAAATTCGATTTTTCGATCGCGCGTCGCGGCCCGGCTCCGCGCCAGCGCACAGTGGGCTAAAATCGAAAAAAGCTGGCCAAAATTCATATCTCCTATGTTTTTGAAATAAGAGCAATGACATGTTCACAATATCATGCTGGTTAGGTCTCAAACTTAACTCCAATGATTCGTGCCCGTAGACTAGTTAGGGATCACTTTAAGAAAAATGGCGAAAACCATGAAATCCACTTCCCTAGCAATCATACGGACGGTCAATTAAAATTATTTTTCCTTGAAGGAGAATATTTTAAACATCTAAAAACAACTATCATTCACTGACGGATATCGATGTTTGACGCAAACTGCTTGCTCCATTGAGTATCGATGTATATATTGATACAAATATCGATACCAAACTACTTAATGTACTTCGATAATTAGCATAAGAATTTCTTTAAAATGTGATAGATGGGTTGATTTTGATTCAACTCGGAACAATAAGAAATAAAGCGCTTTTAAGAATACTTTATCTCTACCGTTTATCAGTCTTTACCTCAAAAAAACTCTTCATCTTAGTCCGAGTATGCATTATCTCTGTACTCTGAATCTGTTGACCTCTCTATCGGAAGAAGAGTCCGTACCTCCTTGGATATTCTCAGTTTGTTTTCCGGATTTATCTTGTTGAAATAAGTGAATCCCAACTTAGGAGCAATCTTCGGAAAGTGTCCTCGAATTCTCCTTTCCTAGACATCCTCCTCGAGTGCTACTCCCTGAACCTTTTAACGTCCTTGTGCCTGGATTCCAGAGCCTGCCCAATTGGAAGCATTGCTGCTATCACAATTGATAATCCATGAAGTTGCACCTTGTGAAGAGTTGGTGGCATGAAATACCAAGGGTATAAATTTATATAACGGGTAGTAGTGGAGAGCCGTATGATTGAGAAGGGTTTGAAGGTTCACCTCACATTTTGTTTCTGCAATTGATATTCCCTCTAGATAGGCTGCACTCTTTTCAAATCTTACTCTCTCGTAGCTAGGATATAGCTTGTGCCCGCTCCTTTTGAAAATTGGACGTAGTGTGTTGTACTTTGGTTTTGTTAGGTGACAATTTATTATTAATGAAAGAGCCTCCGCTGGCGTCAAATCCTTCTGAGGGGCAGCTTTTGATCACTACTTAGACAGCATCCGCTTCCCTCACGTTGGAGTTGTTGTCGTAACCTCTGTGATAATCTGGGCTGTGGCATCATCTCCTTCAGATCGAAGCTTCATACTTGTGACAAACGATAACTTCGCTGTCGATGTTTTCTCCCTCAATTCTGTTGTTTTCCTTCCCTTAGATCTGACACTAGATCCCTGAAAAGCCTTTTCCGGTCTTCCACACCAGAACATACGATTGAGATGGGAATAGAATTGCAATAATTGTATGGCTTGGAGGATTCAGAAAAAAAATATTTTAACTCTTTAACATCAATTCGGTTCTTACCTGAGTCAGAAGTTTCAGGAAGGTTTTGACATATATCAATAGGAAAAATTATTCATCAGCCACACTTGATTTTTTAAATCTGCTATTAGTCCTGTTGCAGGCATCCCAACGAAGAAAGTATGGAATGGGTTATTCCATGCCAAAGCATCGACAAAAATGCAAACATTTGCCTTACTATCTCAGATTTGCACGAAATATTTTGTGTTTTCCTTTTCTTTGACCCTTAGTTAGTATATACAATTTTTATGAAATATGTTGAGTTTTTACGGAGATACGGGGGTATGAAAAATTTGGCATTTGTAAAAACAAGTCCCAAATTTTCCCAATTTTTTCAGATCTAAGAAAGAGAGAAAGCTCCGCTAAGAATCATTTTGTACAAAAAAACATTAGTATATCTTATTCAACGGTCAAATTTTAAGATTTAAAATTTTTTGAAATTTTAAAATATTTGAAAATTTAAAATTAAATTTTCAAAATGTAACCCACCTCCGATCTGTCTAAAATTTAAACATCTTGTAGAACTTTGTATATGTAAAAGGGCTGCAAAGTTTCGTCATTGTAATATTTCATATAAGGGAGAAAATAATTGTTTATGGCATGCAATTCACCGTGTCCACGCCCATCTGGTTGATTAGCAGTTAAACCTTTCGCTACTTGCCAATGGAGTGAGAAAGGCACTATGATATACTTTTAACGTAAGGGTGTTACCTTAGTAGCAACAAAATTATAATATTCATTACGCTAATTTCGGTGCAAGACGGTTTCCCCCCCTCAGAATACATATTTACTCTAAAATGGAGCGGGGGCAAGTTTTTTTTGTAAGAACGTAGTAGAGATGTTGTAATTTATGTGGCCTAAGTATCTCAGTGTCATTATGTGTCGTTCCTAAAGTTTTTGTTAACGTTATAAGAAAATTAGGTAAAAAACAGGGCATTTTAATTGTTCAACAATTATTAACAAAAATTATTTTTTAAACCTAAAAGAATGCGAATTGTATTTTAAAAAGATGCTTACCTATCACTAATACTTTAAAATAACCATAATTGCTTTCAGATGCCCATACGAGTAACGAGAATACACGAAATTTCGCTAAAAACCTTCTCCGTAGGATTTTCACAATTTTTGTCATCTTTAACGGGCTCTGCTGATCTAAAAAATGGCTCAAAAATTAAACCAGTTTTGGTTCTTTGTAGTGTGAATGTTGTTAATGCAAACTGTAATACTGCGGGGTTTCAATTTAGAAGTCAAAATTTTGAATTTTGGCCAGCTTTTTTCGATTTCAGCCCACTGTCCGCCGTGGCTTTAATACTTTTTTTAAGGAAGTAAAAAATTGAATACTAATAGAATTTTAAGGCCGGAGTTTAAGGTGTAACAGCGCAATCCTTGCCCTGGATGACGAGTGGATCCTCAGAGCCTCTCCTCGGACGAACGAACAATATAAATCATTGAGACGCTGTGCATAAATATGTCCTCTAAGTCTGTGACGGTAGAGCCATAAGAAAGTCCCGGATCGCGACATTTTCCCGTAGCACCGGATAATCCAAGCTAAATCGAGTATAATATTTTTACTTCAAGTAATAAAACGATGTCTTTCCTTTCTAAAAGAAATAACTTTCTAAATGAAGATTCTGCTAACTTTTCGCCGAAACTATTATTTCCGAATTGTTAGATGAACAAATTATATAAAAACTTCGATAAAATAAACGTATTATTTTGGCCAAATAAATGTCTGCATCCTCTGGAGGTTTGGAGTCTCAGCTCCCTTCTATTTTTTAAAACCAACCCTCCTAACCCTTCCCTTCAACTTTCACCCTCTTCAAACGCTCTTCAGGGAGGGCTGCTACTGACGGAATATACAGTCCTGGGAAGGGATATTTAAATTAATCAATACCTAAGCAACCGGATGAATTGGCGCGCCGGAATAAATACTAGCCCCAAACTTCAACTTCATCTACTTGAGTTCCTCCACTCCTCGAGCCCTCCAGACTCGAGTTAGTCCTCGTTGAAGTAGCTTTGCGTTGCCAGGTATATGCGCTCTGCCACATCCGCGTGTGAAACGGATGCAATCGTCTGTCGAGTAGGAGGGAGGTAAAAGGGTAAGGGAAGGAGTGTAGAGGGCGCCATCTCTTTCTCGCTCTCTTTGCATTTTAGAATCAGCGCGCTCTTCTCGAACATGTGATGACGCAAGCATTACTATAATCTGGAATTGGACGCTTTTCACAGAATGCCTTCGTCACCTGGATAGTTTTTCTCCCTCTAGCCATCCCCTCCTCCTCACGTGAACAGGCTTTGAAGACGATAGAAAAACTCCTCTCTAATCCCCCATAATCCCGAAGAATAATAGAAAGGAGGAATCAAATTGGGGATTATGGAGACAGGCTGGGCCTCTCTGTTATCTTTTTCTTCTTGTTAATTCACCTCCCTTCACAAATTTACGAACTCCCGGACTTCTTCCCTCCTCGCTACATACTTTTCGCTTCCACCATCATCCTTCTCCACACACCCTGCACCTTTCACCCTTTATGGGCTTTGCTTTGCTCTTCCACCCCACCCTACGTCCCCCCACCACTCTACTCTCCGTTTTCACAACTTCCCCACATTACCTTTAATACAAATCGCCCGAGCGATATCAAACCTACATATTCGGCCAAACTCCATTTTATTTCCACCATACATCATTCCCGTCCTCCGTCAACCACCGTCTTACCAGTTGGTCTCGTAAACTTTTACTACGTAACTTTCGTAAATAAAGTGTGGAATTTTATCAAGTGATTTTTCAATATGCATATTAAAAATTTCCACAGTTACGCCGGAAACGTTTTCTCATACACTTTGAGGTAGCATCCCAATAAGGACCCCTCTCCACGATCCTCACATACTGTGCTTTATCTTGCTCTCCCCCAAAAACCTTTTGCTCCCAGCACATTCGATAGTCTCCACATAGATACATACGGCCTTACCACTCTCCCTCGACCGCTCTTCACGCAGAGACACTCTCAAATTTCCCTCCCCAACCACAATCAAATCTCTCTCGGAGGAACTTAACCAAAGCTCTTTCCTAAAGTTCTGTTTCTTCCTGCCTCTCTTTATTGTTTGCATGCCCACCGTAATCTCCACCCTGCCTACACCCGCCCTTCCTACCAATTCTACCGAGCAAGGAGCTGATAATTTTATCTTAAAATTGATGAGACTGTCGTACAAAAACATAAAAAACTCTCTTCCCTCCCTCATAAATCTTCCATTTGAGGTCGGTACCTAATTTAAAAAGATTTCCTGAATTCGTTTCTCCTCTACCCACCGACCTACCTTTTTGCTTCCGGTGCAGAAGGAAGAGTGAGAATGGAATGGCATTGAAGCGCTCATTTCCTGCCTATCTTCCTCTTATTTTTGCATATCGTCAGCTCGTAGGTTTTTCTGTATACACGGGGAGATAAGGGGGAGAATTTGTATGTGGTTGACGTGTATAGCTGCTGTTTAAAGAGATTTTGGTCATTTGGACGGTCATAGTTTAAGAGTTGCTCTATCTTCCCTCACCTCCTCTCCCGTCTCCCGTCACGCCCCTCACGTCATTATTTTATATTTTTTCCATTTTTTTTTCAATTCATTTCACCTCTTTTGCTTGGAGGAAAGTTTCTGAGGTGTTGATCACCCAAGGAAATACGTTTAGAGATTCGCAGTTGCTTGTGCAGGTGCGTTGCTTAGCAGAGACGTGTAGACGTGTGTGTAGAATCGACTCGGATTCTTAAAATAGGAAGAAAAACCTATTTTATATCCTCATGAAAAGACGGGAAGGAAAAAGAAGACTTCTGCATTCGCTCCATGAGTGCGGAAAAAATGACGCGAAGCGGGAACTGGTGGAGTGGATTAGGACCCAATGCGGCGAGAAAGGAGATATCATCCACTCTTAGCCCTATTGACTGAGCTGCTCTGGTTCCTTCTTCCATTTCTTTCACCTTCACCATGCATCCATACTCACTCCTACTATCCATCCCCTACTCCTTCCAAAACTCCCTTTCTCCCGCCTTTCGAGTAGACGTCGACTTCCTCCCAATGCCGACTTTAAACATACGCTTGTGTGCGCCGAAGCAGATTCTCTTGTCAGATTGAGTCGTCTCACATTAAGGCCCTTACATACGATTCACCCATCGGAGCAGATTATCGAACTGAATTCTGAATGCTTAAAATCGTATCATAAATAGTGTGATATCGTATCTGATGAATCTGAGTTTTTCATCAGATACGATCAGTACTAAAAACAGAAACTAGTGCCGGACTTATTTTCCATCCCATTCCTGATACCAACGACAAAACACAGTCAAGTAGGTGAGTTGAGTGTTTCCGGTGAATACTAGTGAGGTTTGAGTCTACAAAAATAATCGTTGGAGGAATTTTGGGAAAAATAATCAAAAAAATGGGCTAATGAGATTTAATGAACTGGTTTACCTGAGCTTATGAATGTATTCATCCCTGCCTCAAACACAGCGATGAAATACGTAGAAATTGCCATTAGAAAAAGTTTTACTAAGACTTGTTCAGAACGTTTTGTATACATAAAAGAAAATATACCATAGCAACAACAATATAGTATTTCGGTCTCCTGGTTCAGAAAATGCCCGGACTATGCCACTGCCCACTGAAATTATCATCGATGTGATCACAGGCTCCGAGACTTTGAATTCAATATAAATTTAGTTTAGTTTTAGGCGCTGATCTATCTGCGGACCTGAATAGCGAGTAAATAGGCCCTAGATATTATTACTTTCGCCAAAGCGACAGCCTTTTTGCAATAGGTACCAAGCGTGTAAGAAACACGGTCACTGCATTTTTTGAGATCTGTAAAATATCACAGATCCAATCATATACCCATTAATTGGAAACCTTAAGTGAAAATGAGCATGATGATGTGCAGAATAGAATAAGGGAGGAATAAGGGGACCCGTGAACTGTTCTCGACTTGTCTTCCTGAAATTATTTTATCAAGGCCAAAACTTGGATACCACTTTTTTCCCCGTAGCAATTTACTTCCCTTCTTTTTTAAAAGACTTAATTATTTTTAGCAAAGTCACCCATCTTGGCAAATAATTAAATTTCTAGCATTTAAAAAACACAGGCGTACATGCCTTTTCCGGCAGTTAAGTTTTATAAGGAAGTTGGGAGTATATGAATTCGGAACTATATTGAAAGTAAAAATATGATTTTCCTGGTTGTTGCGTTAAGGTATTTTCAGAAAGTGCTTCCAAAATTGTGCAATCATCATTACCATGATTTACGCTACTGAACGAAACTAAAATAACATATATTAATTACAATGCTCATAGGGACTCTTGGCAAAATAACATACAATCACCGGCTCAAAGTGGCACCCAACGTGAATCACTCCGTGTACCTTAAAGACCAGCTTCAGTTAGAAGAGTTGACGGTGAGTAACCTCATCACGGGATGAACTACCGTAAATATAAAATATATAGCTGGCGAATACATTTGTTGGAATTGACAAATTGTTAAAAAGTGATATTTTGTGAAATATACGGTTTATTTAAGTAATCTGGACCACTAATAAGGTGATATTTTTTAATAGAACTAAATAATCTCATCTAATATCACAAACACCTACTCTGGCTTTTAAATTTGATTGTTTCAGGGTTTCAGAAATTCCCCCGATTCAATTTCCTTCCTATATTTCTCTCGACTTTTCCACCATCCCTTCTCACTCTGCCAGGCCCCAACCGCCCTGCTTCTCTCTCCCCCATTTCAAACCAACCCCCACCACTGTTTTTTTAACTTTCTCTGGGTATATATTGTACGCCCTAAGCTTCAGAATGTGCAAGAAGATGCCTTATTAAGGAGAAACCTGTCGCAGTTTTTAAATAAAGTGTGGAAAAGTATAAAGTTTTTTATTAAAAATGGATACTCTAGCTTTCTAATAGGTAAGGAAGTATTCGGTTGCTTTTGAAAGAGAGGCGAGGGATAAAAAACGAGGGAGCGGGGTGATTCAAAGAAAGGAATGAACATAAAAAGTACAATCATTAAATGAAATACTACATATTTGCGCAATGATATGTCCAAAGACTAAACGCAAAGAAGAGGTACGTCGAGAAACATTCATTAATTTGAGCATTTATCTCACGGTAATTTAATTGCAGGTTAACCATTTGAAAAATGAAAAAGATAAAATAACCCTTCATTCGGCAAAAGTAGTAATTACATGAAATATAGACAGAGCTTCCATGATTTAAAATAATCATTTTTATCAATGGTTATCGGTCACATTCCATTATATTTTCCACACCAAGGCCATAAAAAGGGTTAATCTTCAATATACATGTCTAGGGATGCTACTATCAAACACACATGAAACCAAAATGTTCACTGTTTGGGTGAGCGCCTAAATATTCCAAACTCAACATTCGAGGAGTAAAAAAAGAGCAGGATTGGCAAGCAAGAATTAGCCTTATGTCCAGAGTCAGGCTATAATACAATATTGTTAGTATTTCATGGCAGGAAAAATTGCAAAATGAGGAATAACTGTAGGTCTCCCTCCAGAAAAATGATCGATACCAAGTTTAATTTGTAATAAAAATACACGAGTGTGCGAAGCCGTCATAAATTATTTTACTTGAAGAGGTAGGTCCTCTGACCAAATTTGAGTATCCGGAACTAGTCACAGTATTTACCTTTACGGAGTTACCGGCATGTGCACACGAGTGCGATATTTCACAGAGGAAAAATCATTAACCTTGATTGGGATTTGAACCAAGACCCCTCGATTTCGCGCCGAGTGGTTTAACCAGTCCTTCTCCCTTGTGGAATTTAGGTTAAACCACTGGGTGCGAAATCAAGGGATCCGGGTTTGAATCCTGTTTAAGGCGAATGATTTTTCCTCTGAGGAATATCGCGCCAATAGGACTTTTCTTATGTATTTCAAATACCGCTTAAGGGAAAGATGTATAAGTTTCACAGATTTTGAAACTTTTCTTCATATTTTCTTCATTCAAAAAATATAAAGGCTACATAAAGAGAATTGGGATGATATGTTAACCACTTATGAAAACGGGATGATTTTTATTTCACAACTAATCGTTCCTACCTAAGCGAAGACTTGCTTTATTATTCAATCCTCCACCCCTTATCTCCGTAATATCTCAACATGCTGGTTCCTCCTAGCTTTGCTTAGTTGGAGGTGTGAATAAATTATAAGAATTCCTCTGCTGTAATGCTCTTTGGGCCATTTACCTTCCCATGGCCGCCATGTATGTGCAGTATACGATGAAATGTGATAACTCTTAACTAATCGCATGTCTCCTTACAGTCTACTTCCGTGGATACCAGAATAAGTGCAGTTGAGAACAGGTATTTCAGTAAGAATGCAGCTTATAGGTCTCTGACGTATTACTATCCCCTGCTACAGTAAATTATGTCTAAAATGAAGGCAAATTACTGATTTTCAAAGTGATAATTAAACTAGCACATATTGGCCACATAACAAACCATGACAACTTCCATTGTCTCCTGGAGCATTGAGGTCAGAATGACAGGAGTATATCGTTTTTATACTATTTTACATTTAAAAAATTGAAATTGATTAATGAATGTGATGATAAACTCGTACGTAACCACGGTTTTTGATTTAATCATTTTGAGGACATCTTTGCAAAGAATGGTGTAAGTATAGGAACTTTTACGATGAGGTCTCAGTTTGAGAGTATTTTTATGGGCTGTTGAACGGTATCAACTATATCCATGCAGTATAGCTATACCTATATTGCATCCATTTGCAACCAAGGCATTGTTATCCTATAAAATCCTGTACAAATCCTGTACAATCCTGTGCCTACATCACGCCCTCTTCAAGGATGAATTTCCCCGGGGCAACATGTCCCGGCGAAATCAAATTTAGATCTAACAGCTAATTTGTCACAGTTGGCGAGAAAGTGATAACGAGGGATCTGCTGTCTGTATAAAAAGTCTAGTTATTCGAGTTTGCGACGCTCAATCTTAAAACTGAAGAAACCAAATGAAATACAGTAAAATTCACCGAAAACCGTTCTCATTTATGTGTATACTGATGTGCATTACAACATTTTCACATACGCTCAGATGATATTTTGCTTTTTTTATCTGAAAAATGAAGTTTTCGGTACCACAATCTGATCAACCATTTGAGCACTCGGTATTCCATTACTTATATAACTAGTGTCTTTGAATAAAAACGTTTAATTAAAAGATAAATTTTATATATTCTAATAAAGTGTACTCTATGGCGTTCATTAAAATTTATTGAATGTCAAATATTAAAATCTAGTCGTCAATACATGCAGTCTTTTCGTCAGCGGAATTGATTCATTATTAATTAATTTATTATGAGCGGGGGGAATGATATTTTTAACTAATGTGAAAAGGGATATTTGTGCCAAAAAGATTGAGAACCTCTGGGTTATAGGGATTAGAAAGAGGAATTCTGCGGTCAGCTCTCCGCCGCCCCAGGAACTCAGCACGGCCACTCTGATAGCGAGAAAGAGCCTAAAGGGTTGATATGGTCGGGAGTGGAGGGGATGTTTTTGTGCGGTGGGAAGGCGTGGAAGGCAGTAGGAGGCGGATAAGAGAAGGGCGAGCGAAGGAAATTCACGATAAGCGGGAACGGATTGTTGATCGGTTTGGGGCTCTCTATCGGCCTGCGAAGGAATGCGTATGAAAATGAGGAGTCGGCTTAAAGTGGGGCCTTTGAAAGGTTAAAGGGAACCGAATTAGTAATCAACTCACTTGTTCAGGGTGAAGGCTTCAGGGAACTTCTAGTACTAGAAATTCACCCTCACTCTTCCATCCATCCCCACTCAACCACACTCTTGAAGATTCCACCCACCCCCTTCTGACTGTGTGCGGGCTTTCTCTCAAGTGAATGCATGGCGTATGCGTTGCTTTTTTTATCAGTTTTTGAAGTGTAAACTTCTATAGGCGCACCACGCACAGAATATTCTGCAGGCGGTAAATCGGATTCTGGGATTCACGCTCCAGAACGTCACGCTCTTTTTCTCACGTTACGCTTGGCTATATATAGTAATAGTAGGTACGCATATGTGTATTAGCAATAGCAGAGTGCGGAAGAGTGCGCAGTGCTGATTCTTTATGTATTTCTTTTTTATGCCCAAAATACTTTCCATAATATTTTTTACATGTTATATTTATCAGAATTACGCCATAGAAGTTTACACTTCTCCCGTGTGGTCTTAACCACACCATTTTTTCTTTTTTTTAGAAATGGATGCTTGTTTCTCTGTATGGCTCCTCTGAAAGAAAAGCTTTTTCTGGGAGGTATGGCGGCCACAGGAATAGTGGCCGTTTGAATCCCAATCATATGTAAACATGGAAAGTGGAAATGCTCCCAAGACGCCGTCGAAGGAACAGAAATGCCAACTTTTTGGTCGAATCCTTGGGCGATTATTCTTCAATAAGTAGTACTTTAACGATACATTGACACCTGAAATTGTAGATGTGGAAGCCATTTGCAGTTACGAAAAACTACGGGGCGATATCGTAATCCACAGCCACAATGATTGCCTGGAATTCATAAAATCAATTCGATTAAAAACCAGATTCGGGCTTTCAGCAAAATAAAACGACAGACTTATGTAACGACCAATGCAAATTGATTTACGTTGAGCAATCCTTCAGATTCCACAAGGTAATTACAGTTGTACAGGTATATCTAAATGATATTGACACCACATTGCTCATATAATACTTTTTCTATCGCTTTAAATTGTTTCGCAGCAAATCATTGATCGTATACTTGGACTACCTTATGGAATACCATCTTAATTGTAAATCGGAAAAGGAAGATTTTGATTAAAAATTAAGATACAAGCATAAACTTACTTTTTTGCTTTCTGGACTTAGGCGATTATGTTTTTTTCGGCTATAAAAAAGTTCATTTAGAAGAGAATGACTTCATTCAGAGAAAGATATCCGTTCTCAATAAATTGCTAAAGAAGAAAAATTCTATACGAAATCGGAAAATATGAATCATAAGCAATTTAAATTGAAAAAAAAAAACAGATCACTCGACCACAATTGAAGTATGATGCGTTTCATCCGCGTTTGTGCAGGCATTATGACGGTGCCCTGATTGAAAGCTGAGGTTTCAATATCCGAAAAGTTAAAATAGTTCTTATTGTTATATTTGCGTAGAGCATTATGTACGTTAAATTTGCACTTTAATAGTCGAATTACCATACAAACCAATTTTATCTTATATTCCACTGCATCTCCTTTGATTATTCCATAATTCGTCATTCCTGCCACCGACACTATATCAGATATAACTAAATGGCAAGATATAACATTATGCCCCAAAGAAATATATCAAATAGCTCGGTTGTTCATCAGTGAGCGGTGATGTTACAAGGATATAGTTGCATGAGAAACTCCTGTCTTATCTCACATTTCTGCAGGAGAGTGAGCTGGATGAGGAGAGGGGTAAACGAGTGGAGAGAGGAAAACGCATTGGTGGAGAAGATCAAAAGGCGAGAGAGGGAGAAGTGTGGATGTGGGAAGATGACGATGCCCCTCCGGGGAATATGCGACGCAACTGCCATCACCCTGACAGCAACACACAATTGGCTTCCATCCGTTTCACTCACTGAAACTGGGAAATAGATTAATTCCCCCTCAGACAAGCCATTGCCTTTTCTCCTTTTTATTTAAAAGATGACGCAGTATCCCTGTACATAATTAAAAAATAAGACTATGACCTATGAACAAGTCTTGCTCTAAGCCAAAAATAAAATAAAACTTGACACCATGGAAATCACCAAGATATGGTTTCAAACTTTTATTTCCGGTGCCTTATTTTCTTTAGACTCGGGTGTCAATCCATGACAGCATCCTCTATTGTTGGTGGTAAGATAATAGAAATAGTCTACAGAACATGAAAGTGAAGTCGGACATGGATATTTAGATATGGAATTTGAGGACACCTTCACAGCGACTGAGAAATTTTGACATGGTGGAAGATTAATGGAGTAGGTAAGGGAGAAGGGTTTTGGGAATCTTATTCGGAAGGTGCTCCTTGAAGATTTCTTAACTTATAAATGCGAAAGACTGTTTAAAACCAAGCTAGCAGGCTTAAAACATAATAAATTCACTACTGTCATTTATATTCGGGATTGAAGTTTGCCGCCCTGTTGATGAAAAGAGCCAAATGTTGAATCCGGTGAAATCTTAAAGAGATGATTAGAATAGCATTAAAAAAAATGGAGTTAAATGTATCAGGGCGTGATGGCCAGCAACCATGATGATAGTGGGAAGGGACCAGTGGGCCTTTTCCCATTATCGTTGTGATAATTATTTCATGCGAAAATAATAGATCATCGAACGGTTTCGTTGAAGTATTGCATGCTTCGCCTTTGCCTGAATTTACATGCAATAATTATCACGTATAGAAAAGATGTGGTTACTCCAAAGTACAGAATCAACTAAACCTTGCGATAAAATTGCTATTTTTGTACACGATAATTATCAAGGCTTTTGAGAAATGACCCCGAAGTTACGCTGGTAGATTACTTTGACCTGGCGTCATCCGGATCCGTAACAGTTCTGGGTAAAATCTATGTCAAATAAACCAGGAGCGCGATGAGTAGGTATATCATCAGTCCTTCCCTGTCAGCCCGGGATAAAATCAAAGAGGAAGTTTCCTCATCTGGTGCATCCAAGCCATATAATGGGATGTGGCCCCATTGAAATGAAGGAGATAACGTCGAGTGGAGATAGATAGAGAGACAGTAGGGTATCAAAATTTACACCTGACCTTTATGGAGCTCATAACTTGTGCCCGTTACGGACATTTTTTGATGACCAGAATTTTTCTCGTCTGCATAATGTCCACATTCTTTACAGAAAAAAAAGTCATTTTTAAAGAGTATCAGTGTTTTCATACCCCACAAATCTCTCTCATATGCTCCCTAATTAGCACTACTATATTACCTTGAGTGCATAAAACTCTCGAAATAAAAAGGAAACTTATTTGAAATCAGGTTGATAGAAAACATGAAAAAATATCTATGATGAGAAAACCACCTTTATTATTCCCACAAAACGTTATTGTGCTGGCACGACGCGCGTTTCACCACACTGTGCCATACTCATGTGTCAAATGTGTCACATGAGTATGCCACAGTGTGGTGAAACGCGCGTCGTGCCAGCACAATAACGTTTTGTGGGAATAATAAAGGTGGTTTTATCATCATGGATATCCATAATTTCTACGAGGTCAGGCCTGAGATGATCAGTTTTATATGAAAAGAAATACCTAAATGTGACAAATTGTATTTACGACTAACTCCTACATGCGGAGTGATATTACCATACATTATAGTGAAATGTAAAATATTAATAAGATCAGATCTGAAGATCAGTTGAGTTCATTACTGAATAAAACCTAATGGCATGGTATTCACATTATTTAAATCAGTTGCAAAAATGATTTATTTGGAATGCACACATCTGCAGTTATTGGTCGAGGAGTTTCTTTGACCTTCATCATCTTAAGTCACTCAACCCTACAATTGGTTGACTTAAGTCTTCTATTATTGTAGACCTTGTTCTACATAACACCTTAATGTTCTTGTAGCTCACCTGTTTCATGGGCCGTTTAGCCGGGTCATGCATTTGTTCCTCGGTCTTTCTCGAGGGCTTTCTCTTCTATTAAATTCCTTACAAATTCTCTGTTTCAAAGTTTGGCCTATCTATCAAGGCTGAAGGAACAAGGCTACTCCTGAAAGAGTAGCTTATTGTTCTGTAGTATCTTATTTTTCTGTACACGTTCTCTATTCTGATTCTGGTTAGATCTGTATGTGCCAAGTCTCAAAAGTCTCTTATTATCTTCTGTTCTAGATTTCTAATAGCCCATGTATTTGAGTCACATAATGCAACAGACCACACGAATATTTTCAGATACTACTTCCTTACCGATAATACGTTTTTGACATAGCAGCTGTTTTCTTCATGAATTCTTTCTTTTATTGAGCTAATCCTTGTTTGGTGTCCGTTGCACTTATTTCATCTGATGCCATGCAGTTTCCGAAGCAGGTTAACAATTCCACTTGCTCGAGCATCTCGCTTTGTAGTGTAATGTCTACCTTCAGCTCCTCTCTTCAAAGTGCTAATATTTTTATTTTCTTACTGTTAATTTCCTTGGTATATCCTTATAGTACTCAATTCATTGTGCTCAAGCTCGCTTGCAGCCGTTTTGCTTTCTCTGGTATGACTGCAATGCCATCAATGAAACGGAGTGTGTTGGATTTACCTTTATTCACCTTAGTTCCTTTATACAAGAATGTTTTATGTTTAACAGTATGAAGTACGATATATCCAAGGTATTAGCCACGACTAAGCCCATTATGGATAATACATGAGCCATAAAGAGAAAAAGTGTAGTAATTCACTTTTGTACTATATTTTCATTTGGCGCGCATATGCGTTACTCTGGCTGTATCGTGTTTTGTGCAAGAGTGGTGAGAGTTTTTCCTCCGCTTTTTTCAATAAAAAGTAGAAAATGAGGTATAATTAAGGCCAGATTGAAAACATTTAAGGCTTACATGATTTATCATAACCTAATGTTTCATTAAGTCAATTTTTACGTACACCCTTTTTCCTATTAGCAGCACTTAAAGCATAAATATGTATGTGCAGGGAGAATACCCTTAAGATCTACGAGGACAAAGCATAAATGAAAAACAACGTACTTTTATTTCTGTACAATCTGACTTGAATATTGTAATTGTTTTAAGTATTCATCAATTGCTTCATTAGAAATGAATTCTAAAGCAATCGCGAACGATTAGATGTGCCTCATGTAAAAGGGTTCTAAAACATCTGTCTTCATGTTAAGCCCATATCGAAAAGTTACAGGGAAGAACAGCATCCGGTGGAGCTGTACTCTCAGCACTTACGAATTCTTTCCTCTTACCCAACTTCAAGAGAGACATTATGATTCCTTCCGCTTTCACTCCCACCAACACGGAGAGAGTTCCGTATCATCATCTGCGAAACCTTATTCCATTAGCCCCAACTCAAACCCATCTATCCCGCTCCTATACACGAGGTTCGTTACTGTTTCTACGCACGTCCTTCGCCGTTTGTCCGTCACTAAGTACACCCGTGATACCCAACACACGTCCGCGAGTTACTATTCACCAGGCAGAGGAGGGCAAAGAATTTAGAAAAAAAGGAAGAGGCTGACATTCCGGAAGGGAAGCAGGCTGGCAAGAAACTCTTGTGACGTCTTCTCAGAACAAGATGATCCCGCAATCATCAGCAATAGTATAGCGGCGAAATGACAGCGTCAGTGACTTAAGTACCTATCATTGGGGTTTAAAAGAAATTAAAACATTATTTGCTCATGTTTCACCCATTTTACCCACAGGGTTTTCGATTGCAATTCTCAGGGTATTAATTTGCCGTTTCTAATTTCAACACGGCATGGAAGAAGCAGCATTGACAAACATAACGGATTATGAGCGCTAACATTACAACTAAATCCCTTGAAACACTTTTCAACCTCAGTACTGGTTGATTGTGATATAAATATTCATGTTCATACACCTTTGAAGTTGGTTTTAAATAGCATTTGCTGTATCTGAAGCTAGTCCCACCGAAACCATATTTTACCACTTGATGCATATTGGATTATAATTCAATAAATTATGTTAATAGCGGTTGAGCAAGCATTTTAAAATAAATCTTTAAATTTCTCAATAACGACTATTGCCTCGGTTGAAAGATATCCGGGAGAGCCGGGGATTAACAAACCCTGAGAAAGAATAAGTTCGCTTTGCATTGTCGTTGGGTGCGGAGGGGAAGAAATAGGGAATCGGGGAGTCGAACGATTTACGCCGAAAATGTAGGTGGAAAAATTTAGTTTCCTTTGAATATTTGAAATCGTAAGCGGAATCACGTTCATATCAATAATGTTGGATGGAAAATAGCGATCATGGTGCATTTTTTACGTAAAAATCAAAAATTCTTTTATTTTAGAAAATTCTGATTTTTTTTCCTTTTCAAAGACGTGACAGTCAAAATCAGTTACGGGATTAGAAATATACATATGTCTTAAATTCAGGACTGACAGGAAATAGAGAGAGGGTGGAGAGAGCTCCTGGCATGCGTTGTTATTAGCTTACATAAGGTACCATATGGTCCATCGTTTAGCATCCTCTCCGACGGATCGACAACCTGCTTCACCAAAAGTGCCCTTCCTTATAGTATCCTACGGATTCCACCATTGAACCTTTTGTCACCCCAATGACACAACTATTTCTCTTTTCACCATCAATTTTATAAGAAAATTCAAGTTTTTCAATTTCATAGCATGCTTGGCTTTTTCAGTGTGATTGAAGCTATGCAATTCCCAAGAATTCCAGAGTGAAATTTCAAGCAATAGCCAGTCTCTCCTTTAATCGCCAATGTACTGTCCACTCGGCGCTCACCACTACGACCTTATCACCGTCAGAACTTTGGAGAAATTACGCTGCGTAAGGTTTCCATGATTTTGACTACAAGAGGGCGGCAGACTGACATCCTTACAGAACCTGCTATCAGCGAATATGGCCAAAATCTGTACAATTTACGAATTCAGGGTATGCTGCATGACACGAAGACATGCTTCACAGATTCAACCACAACACTCTCTTCAGTTATCTCACTTACCCACCATTAGAAATATGGCATGGTGTATTTATTGAAATGGTGTATTTATTGAAATTTATTGAATTGAAATGAATGAGGAATTTATGAATGTAAGGAAACTCTCGACGAATAAGCAATCATTGGATATGTGATTCGAATAAATGACGGTCCACAACGTTAATTCCCACTCTAAATGAGCAAAAAAATGTTTCCTCACGTTTTTCAGATAATTTCTTTTACAAGATTAAAAAAAAAGTTTAAAATATTTCGTGTCCTACAAGTTTTCCATATTAATGCTGGCACGGTCGAGGTGCGGAGTAGCGGAGTAGAAGTGAAGAGGGTAAGTTGAAAGGAGGGGCAACAGATGAACGGGGAGAGAGAAGAGCAACGTGAGGCGAAACGCAATCCGGATAGAGAGAGAGAGATGTGCGCGGCGGAAGAGGAGCATCCCATTCCATTTCACTCCTGCGGAGAGAGTAATGGGGATGGCTCCGATGGCGAACGAGGTGAGAATGCCGGGGAATGGGTGGATTTGTTCGACCAATCATGGGGACGGGTAAAAATGGACAGGGGATGCTCGGGCGAGAGGGAAGATGGTGAGCTTGGAGGAAAGGATGAGTGAGACAAGTACGCAACATCGGGCGGGACGGGTGAGGGGTGGTTCTGTTCGAGCCTCAAACGGTGTGGAAGCATGAGAAGAAGTTGGCTGCGGGCTTTGAGAAGAGGAGCAATAGCTAGACAAGAGTAGAGGGTAACGGCTTGCTACGATGGAAACACCAGTTCCCGATCAGTCACCGAAGATGAGCATCGTTGGGCTTGGCTCGAATATAGAGGGGTCCGATTCGTTCGAGTGCTGTTGCCCACGTCTGTACGTGGCCGACAGTATGTGCGAAATGACCTTAAGACGTCGAAGCACGTTTAAAAGAGTTCAACTAGAAGAGTAGAGACAGGAAGTAGGAGGAATCGGACGATCGTGTTTAGTCAGAAAAGTGGGAGTATCGCCGAGAGATGGGGGTTCGAAACGGAGATAGATCTACTTGGTTGGAAGTGACGGGGAATGGTAAAGGCAGGGCAAGTCATTCAATGAAGAAAAATGTACATGCGACAGCATCTTGCATTAAAATAAGTTGTACAAGAGGTTGAGTAATTCTGGGCTAGCTTGTTCGCACAGAACGCCAATACGCATGGGTAACCCACTCATCCGACCACTCACGTGCCCTCCTCCTCTCAGTAACCCAACCTCCCTTTATATTCCTTCCTTCCGCTCTCGAAAGTAAAGGGGCATGAGAGGAACTACTGTTTTTGACAATGGCCTTACAGCTACTCCCGTTTTTCTGGAAACGTCCTCATTTCTTACGTAAAACTAGGTAAATATGTATAAAATGTGCGAAATGTGTGATATAAAATCACCGTATCAGTACCATTAAGTGCATTCCATCTTACTGAAGATCCCAAAAACAGCTGTCTTTCGGTGGAGAGAAACCACGCCTATGAAGTGCACATCACATAGGAATAAAGCGTCAAATTGCTGTCAATGGCCGGTAACAATAAAAAATATATCTATAGTATTACAATAAAACGACCAACATATACTATGATAACCAAAACTTCTTCATTTGTAATAGAATGTTGGCATTATTGTTGAAGAGTCGTGAGCTTGGGTGTGGGATTCATATGGGAGACAGAAAGATATAGGTTTCGTTATCACACCTCCACACCCATCCACCCACCTTCCTCCCAAGCGGAAGAAGAAGGTGTACAGGAAGGATAAGGGGTAAAAGAGAACCTTACCCGAACGCTTTAGGGATAGAACATATTATCTAGAGACTAAGGAAGTTTTGGGAGGCAGGAGAAGTAGCGAAGGTGGTGCATCCCATCTTTGCTTCATTACGCTCCCATGAAACGTCTGTAGGCACCCTTTACGGTGGAAAACACGTCCCGCGGTATCGAAAAACTCTGAGAAAGCGGAAACACTTTGAGCAAGGTAGATGAGAAACCCATATAAGCCGCACAGACTACGCCTCTTAATACCTCTCAACGTGCGAAGTGTGTGTATCGTTTTCTATCGACTTCTGCGCGATAAAAATCTTTCCTAAATTACTTTGGCAGGTGACACTTCCATTTGAGGCAACAGCAAACCACCTCTCTTCCCTCAGCCTCACCGAAGTCGTTGTACAGGAAGTTATGAGCAGCGCAGCGCGTGGACTAACCACTCCACCCACCACCACGAGTTGGTTACGATGCGCGAGGAAAAATATGGAAGAATGTGAAACGAGGAGATCTGCCTCGGTGCCGGGAAGGTACGGGCACTCAAAAATTATATTATCCCTAAAATGGAATAGGTGGATGGTATATGTACTTGCTTGAATATCGGAAATAATTTCTGATATTCAAGCAAGAATAAATGATAGGAAAATTACCCTTGGATCACCTTTGGGCCAAACGAAAGAATCAGAATTCATACATTTACAAATTAACAAGATTATCAACTCCCATTTCTGATTTCAATTACTATTTAAAATCCTTACGCTCGTCAAGCCAAGAGATATAATAGGTAAATTTAACGAAGCTATAGAAGATAGCTATTCGCAAATGGGCTCCCATTTACTAAGTTACATATATCGCTAGACCTCATTTAGCGCATATTTCCAGTGTTTAAAGTACCATGTCTGATGATTGCCTGATGAACTCCTCAATAATATTCATATATAACTTGCAGAGAGATGAACATATAACATCAACAAACTTTCCTGGATGGACATCAAAACGAGAAGAAAATTTAAATTGGCATGTTTCATGTTTTCTTTACTTAAAAAAAATGAACCTCAGTACATCATTGACTTCTTCCCTAAGAGAACAATAACGCCTAATGTTGTTACGAGAGCGGAACCCGACTATCTTCATGTATCCCATTATCGGTCCACAGCTTTTCAAAGATCATTTACCGTAGCCGCATCACAAACATGGAACAATCTTCCCAAATTAATCAAAGACTCTTCATCCCTGAAAGTTTTCAAAAAACAATTATGCCTATTTCTAAATAGCCCAAACTAATTCATATTTTCAATGTTGTACATTCATTAATATATGTTTTACATTGTGTTGTATATTTTCCTTTGTTAACAAGCTTCATTTCTTGTTCTGTGCTTAGAAATTAAACTGTGAACGATATAATAAAATGAGACAGAATATTAAAAGCAAATATAATTTCATCAGTATGAATTCCATGCACTATGAAAATGTTTGTAAACTCTTTGTTATATTTTTGTTTAGGATTTCAATTTAATTACCATGCTTAACATAAAAACGATTGCTGAGCTATGAACTGTTCTTTAATAATATGTTCAAATCGGATGTAACAATCTGTGAACAATAAATTATATTATTATTATTATTATGTCTTTGACCCAATAGTCAGGATTTTGCTTTCATCCTCCCGCGAAGTCCTCCGTATGTTTCGTTGGGATCGCTCGCGTTCACCTAGGTCTGTTCAATCTCGGGTCTACTGCAGTAGCTCCGCGTCCGGTTTCCGCCCCTATGGGTTTTTTGATTTCTTATCTCGGTTTATATTGCCTTTCTCTCCCAACTTGATCTTTTTCCAGAGCGTTTTCTGCGCGTCATCACTAGACCCGATTCTTAGAATGAATCCCCTAGACGCGTCCAAACACTACGAGATTGCCTGAAGCACTTCCGTTTTTTCGATAAATAAATATCCTTTTGTCTCCCTCTCCGGATATTATATCTCTGTTACTTTGATTCATACTGATCATCTAAGTACACATCAGTTATAGCGATGGATTTGAGAACTAGAATTTCCAGAAACTTAAAGAATACATCATTGATTATCTATATATATCCTCTCTGGCTCTGGCTCTTGCTTTAAAATAACTTTTTAAAATTCTCGATTTGAGTTACGACAACAAATTTAGTACAACGGTAATGAAATTCCACAAAGCCACCTCATTTTTTCTCACTCTGACTTCACAGCAACTACGTACGAGGGGGTACCCAAAAGTATCCGGCATGGTGCGGATATTATGGTTGCGGTGGTCAGAGATTCCGTAGAACGATGTTTACCCACTAGAAGTCCCTGAATTGAATCATTTCGCGTTAGTCTGCCAAAAGGTGTAGCTAGGGACCACTGTATTTGGCTTCTGTGAATTTTTTCATGGATGTTGTTTCGCCCGATCCACATATTTTCTAATGGCGTACTTGAATGAACAACGCGCGGCTGTGGTGTTTTAGTTCCTGCTCGGAAAGCACGCCACAGAGACTCCTTTGAAAAAAAACTTACATGGAACCTGCAATGGAAAAACTGAAGTGAACTAGTGGTTTTCTTTTTTTAAAAATGTATTGGAAAACAAATGTCAAGGAAATGCAAAACTCAAGGACATGCTCATTACTTTTTTCGACGTGAGTGAATTTCTCCCATCCATGAAGTTCTCCAAGTTAGTCTTGAATGAAAGACTTCAATAAGATCCACGCCAATCAGTCTCGTCAGATAGAATACTGCTATCCTAATTACCATACCACCCCTTCCGGGGATTCCGCCACTCTCCTCCCCTCGACGCTAAGAGAAGAACCGCCCACGATCAACTCTTGGATTCACCGCCATTTTCCGCGCTAATTGACTCCTAGGATGCATTGCCCGTTAACGCGCATTGTATAGACAAATGCTGCTCGACGCTATTCCACTCAATCAGCGCCGATAACCCCTGTTTCCTGACCACTCCCCACTTGTAGTTCCGGCTGCGGTGGACTCCCATTCACCCATTCACTCATCATCCCCTGTTCCAAAACCCACCGCACCATGAGAGCTAGGCTTATTGTTTCCCTCATTCCAAAGCCATGGAGTAAATCCCCTTCTTATCCACTCCCGATACGTCCAAATCACCCACGTAATTTGCTGTCTACCAGCTCAGATAGCATATCCAAACCAATCATTCCCTACACATGACATGTTGACGACTCGACCGCAACATGTGTTTTTCCTCTTGTGAAGCAGATAACAAAAGGGATGTTTCCCATAGCATTTCTACCCGTGTTATTCAGATCTTGAATAACTTGCATACTTGGGATTTCCTGTTTGTTAATTCACTAGAGTTTTTCCAAGATTAAATGATTTTTCTAATCATATTAAGTTGCACGGTTCAATCGTGAGTCCCATTCATTGCCACTTTATTAGAGAATTTCAGACCGTAGATAGTGTACGTATTTTGTAGTTTAACTATGTATCATGAGAATTTTGTAGAACGGCGGCAGAAAATGTAGCTAAAATAGCCTTTAAAATACCAGAAACATGGTCACTTGTTGTTCCAATAGCTGTTTGCACAAGAACAGTAACTGATATAAAGCCATGATAATTTGTTAAGTATAAGATACTAGAGATGACCTCCCGATAAGGAGGAAGGAAAAGTATCGTGCGACGCAGTTCAAGTTGAAATGAACTTGGCAAGGACCAGGGTACTAAAAGGTTAGGCTTCATGCATACATACGGATAGCGTAACCAAAACCAGTACTCCCTTATCCACCGTAGCTGATAGAAACACAATTTGAAAGCCACACATGAGCTTTCGCGCGTCAATAACTCTGTGAGTATCCCTACAAGGAATGGTCTGGAAGTGTCCCTTTTGAGGCTTTCAAGCGTCACTCCAATCATTTTCTCGAAATAATCCATGTTAATTAACATCAACGTTGTGAGAACTTCGGTATCGATTCGTTGCACGGCGTCAACTGCGTCAGATGATACATTCCCTACGTTAAGGGAGACCTTCTCTTGCTCTGACTTCTAAAAGTATGAACAAATTTGTTTTCAAAATGATTAATCAGCACATGCTAATGAAATACTGTCCAAGAGGAGGAACTGCACGCACTTAATATTCCGGTAATTTCAAGTCTCATTGCAGCAAACCCTTACTCTTCAGCGGCACTTGCCTTAGTTTTGACGACCACTGCATGCGGAAAATAATGTTACCTTCAACCACGGCCTAGGTACGAGCATGTGATGCACACTCATAATTCCGGTCAATCTACTCCCACACCATGTCGAACGCATTTTCAAGAAGCATAGGAATTCAAATAACGTAAGGACTGATTCATTTAACATAAAAAGGTCATTATATGTATGAGGACTCAATTACTTAAGGACAATTTAAATTACTTGCTGTTTTTCCGATTAAATTTGAACAACATTTTACGTGTATACCTTTATTTTCAGCCATGATATATAACGCTAATTTATAAGGCAACGTGGTCATTAACCTCGCCCGAAGAACTTGCATAACTTTCTGATAACACTTCTCCAGATTGATAAGAAAGTGAAAGCAATCAACTCTTTCTTGGGAAGGTAAAAAGGAAATAAAATTCGGAGAGGGACAAAATAAAGGAACAAAGGTGAAGGTCAAACAAACATATACAATTTTCCTGAATTTTCCTAAGAAGATATCTATATCCTGTACCGTAGGAACGCTTCCCGCAGCTATAGGGTTAAGGTTACGAGTCAAAGCGCTAATTACAGTCTAACAATAATGATCTATATCAATTAATCAATTACGTGAAAATGACAACGGCTCTGGAGGTGCGATCATTGATCTTAACAGTGCATTGTCGTTTTTTATTTCCAAAACGCGAATGCCCATTGTTGAGAACTGTTCTCAATTCCTTAATAACGTGACAATTACCAGGCCTTTGAGGTACGATCATTGAACTTCACAGCGCGTTGTCACTACTGACATGAAAAACGCGAACGTCAATTGTTGCGAACTGTTCACAGTCAAAGTACTTGCAGTATTCAAAGGCATCACGGTGAGTACAACTCAAAGAAGACTGCAGATAAAAAAACGTTCCGTGTGACGCAAGGTTAAGCGCGGGATATGTGTTTCTCTGATGTGTGATAGCGCATGTTTGTGCTTTCGTGGACACGTGATTTCCCTCACACTCGCTTCAGTATTTTACGTGCAATGGATACATCACCAACACAACAGTTTCAACCTATACCCACCCATACACCTTTGATTCTGTTTCTATCTCTTCTGTTAAGAGAGGGGAAAATAGATGAGTTTGATACAGTGACCATTTTTGAATTTCCAGCAGCCATAACCACTTTAGCTCGTTGAATGGACCAAAACCGCCAAGCGTAGATCCCTTAGGCCTCTCCATCTCTCTCCTATCCTCTGGCATTTTAGACGTGAGCCTCGAGGTTTTTCGACACTAATCGCACCGGGATCACACGCAACGCCACCCAGTATTTCTTCCTACTCAAATATTCACTCAAGAGTAGATAAGAAGAGAACTAACTTGTCATTTTTTTCTCCTCTCTCTCTAACTTTGTGTGAGTACAACGCGATTTGTCTATATCACGCTTGAAGGAGCAACAGCGGCCGACAATGGAAACTCGTTAGTAATCAAAGGCGCCTAATACTGCACCTCGTTATGTAGATAGCAACCTTTTTATCAGATTTACGATAAATATGAAAGAAAGGTAATTGCATATTTGCTAAATAGCAATGAACTGACTACATCAAAAATCACAAGGACAGTGCGGCTCCAAAATTAAAATTATGATAAAAATGAAGTGCCTTCAAAGTAAACACTTGCGAGTCAAAAAAATCTGTTATGAGCCCTTTTTTGAAACAAATTTCATAAGGGAAGTATAATTGCAATTTTATTTTAAAATGATATAGTTATTCAATTTTACAGTCTAGGTCAGTGGTCGGCAAACGCATTAGTCAAAAGAGCAAAATATCAACAGTAAAACGATTGAAGTTTCTTTTGAGAGCCAAATATTTTAAACTTAAACTATATAGGTAAGTACATTGTTACTAACTAAATTAGGATACCCTTAAGCTGCCCTTAGCTAAAAACGTCTTCAATATGATTGAGGTACATTTTCTGAGGTCGACTCCCTTTTACTCTTCCTTCCATACTCGTCTTGTACATGTAATTGTTTTGTATATCTCCTTTAGTTCATCCTCTCAATATGTCCAAACCATTTCAACATAAGTACCATTCTCAATCCTCCACACTACATTTCACTCCACAACGCTCCCTAAAATTTACTTAATAAACTTTACTTAAAGTTTTAAATCTTAGTTAAACTATGCGTTGCGTATGCGATGCGTTGAATAAAAATTTATATCATACTTAATAACGATAGTATTTATTGATACAATTAAATTTTAAGGTATTCATAAAATTAAACCATGGCGTTGACTAAGGAACACTAATGTGATCAATGCCCTTTCATTTACTTGGCAAGCTTGGATAAGTCAGGTTTGTATGTTGTTGTTTTTCATTTTTGGCACAATTCCAGGTTCTCATCAATAAGACGACTTCTCAATTTACTCTTCATAAGGCTCATACTTGAAAATGATTGTTCGCATGAATATGTAGACCCAAATAAGGAAAGAACAGCAAACGCTATTTTTTTCTGCTGATTATATAATTCTGGAATACTGTTCCAGGCGTTAAAAATCAACATATATTCCTTCTCCAGATCTTTCAAAGCAGACAACTTATGCTGTGAACTAAGTTCACATTTTTTTACATTATCTCTATATCCGCTGAAATACGTTCAAACTTAGAGCTCTACAATTCTTTGTTTTTAAATCCAGCGATTGCATTTCAAAGTCACCAATGACAATATTAAAGTTATTTTTTCTGTTACAGTATCATAAAGAGGTTTTTTTTTAACAAAGGCTAACATCGCTTTGCTATCCGTGAATTTCTGGAACCTGTTGGAAAAGCTTCCCTTACCTTTAAAAGTGTGGTTCTGAAATAGCAAATGTCAATATCAGAATTATTTTCTTGGCGATGTTTCAACAGGCTTGGAAAGTGAATCAAATTTTCTCTTTCAATTCTTGAGCAAAAAGAGATGAATTGTTTTCAAATGAAATAACTTCTTCTAACATCGAAAAAATTGAGTTTCCTTGCCTCTGTAGTTAACGCGTAAGCTGATTTAGATGAGACGTAACGTCTATCATGAAATAAAATATTTGAATCCACTGATCGTTCGTTAGTTCTGGATAGTGAACACCCTTCTCAAGGAGAAATACTTTAATTTCTGTTAACAAGGAAACGAAACTTTTCAAATATTTCCCCTCGAAAACCAATGTACATAGGCGCTGACCAAAAACCATGAGGCGCTATTCAGAGATCTGCGCACTCACACTCCATTTCAAGAAACAATTCTTTAAATTGACGATGATTAAGAGCTTTAGCTGCAACTAAAGCTATAAACTAAACTAAGACTTTAGCTATAAACTAAACACCAATTCCATAAATTTGCAAATTGCTTCTGGAAATGTCTGTGGACAACGCGCTTCTTGATGAATGATGCAATAGTAAGGAAATAACTCTGGATTATTTTTTTCTTTCAAATTAGCAAAAAACCCCGTTTCTTACGCCAGTCATACCATTTCCCCGTCTGCTGAAATTATGACAATTTTATCGAGTGGACTATGATGTTTTTCAATGCACTTAATGACAGCATTTGCTATATCCTCTTCACCTGTTTGACCTTCTTCTTCGTCCATACCTCCTTAGCAGTCTGCTCTTTTCTGTGCCATAAGCTCCAGTGGTGGGGTCCCGGCTGTACGAAAGATAATTCGCCAGATATGGTGTGGTATCCGCTACGTACTTTCAGGGCAATTCGCCTTTGTACTCCCTTCAACTGGCTTCTAGCCTATTTGGAGTCCAATGCTCCGTTATGAAGTCTTTGGATCCGAAAATGGTGGTATAGAACCATACTGATGCCTTAACTTTTGCGCAAATACAAGTATTTTTTGTAAATCCACATGGAGGTATGTAACACATTTTCACGGAGGCGTTTTTCACCAATTAGAAAAATAATGAAGCAAGAGATTTCTCCATTGTTTCTACTTCATCTCTGTTCCCATAACTCGGATAAGTCTTTGCTGCAGCATCCTTACAGCATTTCCTTGACCTATCAGTCCCTGGTTCTCCGATCTTATCATTAGTTTACCCTCCCTTTCTCTCTTGTTTAATTTTATTATTTTTCTTCATTAGTGGCATCACTCAAATGTGCAATTACAGACCTGTCCCTCGACTATCATGTAGCTTCTCTATCTCTTTCTCCCTACCCCACTTCCTTTCTTTCACTGCTCCATTTCCGGGTCGATAGCATCATCAAAATTAATTTCTACGGGTGTGACCATTTAACTGCCTCTTCTCCGTGAGATCACAGGCGTTTCGTCGTTAGGCATTTTAGAAAATTATAAATTGGGTTGGCTCGATTATAACTTTCAGATATGTTCATAGAGGACGTGAGGAGCAATTAGTTTTGCCTGAATTAGAGCGTTGTTCTAATACATGATAGTCACCACACGTACACCTTTTTTAAATGCTGTCCACATTTTGTTATGCTAGCTTCTCCACTTTTTTAAATAAGGAGCTACAACTCTTGAGGGTGTATTTAGGCCAATAACTCCCTATTGATGTGCATCCAAACTTTCCTCATTTTAACTATTCTAATTTCATTTTGAACACGTAATGCTGATATATTTTTCCACGACAAAGGGAAGGAGAGATGAAGTGTTTTCCAATCTTAAGTGGGAAAATACTTTTATTCAAGAAATTTAAAACGATCTTGGAACATTACTAAAAATATCTAGTGAAAACACAGCCCAAATGGGATATGCATTGATAGGGATTGGGATTGTCTAATGTGGCGCGACGGCTCAAATGGTACACTCTGAACGAACATGTAACTCTGTTACAAAAGCGATCGTTCCAATAAATTTATATGGAATTGGAATTTTTATTTTCTTATCGTGAACAATTCCATACAGTAGAGCTAGAGACAGAAGCTGAAAATTTAGAGATATGACAGCTTTTCATGAACAATAGTTATCATCTTGTTATCCAACAATTCAACTGAGCTTTAGAAATAAATAAAAAAAATTAGGGAAAAGAATACAAACGGCAACTTCGGTTCCTAATGTAATAATGGCTATTCGCATCTAAATTCGCATTCACATCGCAATAAAATACTATTCGAATATGTTTTGTAGTTCTTAGCGATTCCAGTGCCAATTTTGACGGAACATGCAAATTGCTTTGTTTTGGCGACGTTCAGTTAAAAGTATACACCAAACAATATTTCCTAAGTCATTCTTTGGTACTAAGGATAATTTACCTTCGAGTCCACCAGAAAATTATGTTTCACGCTGTGAACTGGAAAGTTGAGAACAATAAATACAAGTAACAGAGCTTGAATCTTCAAGGAATAAGTTAAATGTATGCTTCGAGGAATGTGATTTCCGGAGTGGAATCCACCTGGAATCATCGGCTCGTGATCACTAACTCTAAAAACCACTTATTGCTGTCAAGGTCATGGCTAGGGTGGGTACTGTAATGAGTAAAAACTATCTACAGTAAAATGTAGGAATCATCAAGGCTATAATAGAAGCTTCATCACAGAATTGAGGCGTAGTCCAAGCAAACTGAAATCAACAGAGAATGATGAAGACGATTTGAAATACATGAGAGTCAGAATTAAAAAAAAGAAAAAAATAAGAGGGAGGGAACAGTAATAATAATTCGTTTAGATTGGAATGCATTGGATTGTAGAAACCCAAGAACGAATGAAATTTTAGACACAAAGATTGGGGAAGGAAAACATTAAAGAAGCGAAGCTACATACGTTGGGCGCCAAAATGACGTGCGCGCACAAATATTACCAGGAAATCATCGGTGAAAAAATACACCAAGATAATGCTGCATGGCAGAAGATGATTCTTAATTCATCGTATTGTAGTGATAGAAGCGTTTTAGGAATCTCATGAAAGACTGTAGTCTAGTAAACATCTTACTCATGTTAAAATGCCAAATAAAGTTGAAAAAATATAACTTATTGAAGAATCGCTGGCTGACGAAAAAATTGAAGTGCACAGAAATTAGATTGGCCTCTTAACGTTAGAGTCAAAGTGGCTCGGGAAAAGAACGGATTCACAGTTTAACCATAACGGTAAAAGTGATTCTAAGATGAAAAAGGAAAATTTAAGGAGTATAGAAGTTTGCAGGTAAGGAGACAAGGAGAAAATTGCAGTAAATAGAATATAAAGGTATTACTGGAGATAGTTGAAAAAAGAAAACTAAAATTTGAATGCGGAATAAGCGAAGTGCCTGCATTACAGAATAATGTATATAGTATGCCGTAATACAGGAAACGATGGTTAAGTAAGGAGGAAATAGCAATTCAAGTGGTTCAAGAATATCTTACCCTGAGTAATGTTCAAGCCAATCATCGATTCATGCGCAGCAACAAAGCAGAAGTCTGAAAGAAAACTCCTTTTTAGCATAGCGTATGGCAAAATGGAGGAATATCCTTCTTCCTGTTGACACCGATTACTTTATCTCAAATCAGAACTGTATACTACTTCAATTGACTATTCCTCTACATTCACATTGCATGGCTCAAATATCGGATATGAAGGCCAGCCAGCCAGTCAGCTCCAATATGCATATATGTACTGTAATAAAACATTACCACAGCCATTGTATTTCTAGTTCTGGCGACAGATTTTAGGCAAAAATAGCACTCACTACTCCTAATTTCCTAGTAGTCCCTACAAATAATTTGACACACGCTAGTGCAAACTTACTTCTTAGCTACTTCAATAATTTTTCCCAAAAATGTTTTCCTTATTTTTTTTCGTATGCTCCCACAAGACAATGCGAAGTGAGGAATGAATTTTAACTATCTGTCCGTTAGAGCAAAATAAATAACAGTTTATTAAAAGTAATTCCATATAAATTCGTTCTAAATCTTTTACTCTTAACTCCGGCCAATAAAAGAGATATTGGTTGAAATCACCTCCATGAAGAATCATTAAAACGAAAAAAAAACTGTATTCCCCTATCAAAATGGGGAACAAAGCTTTAAATAAAAACTATAGTGATTATCAACATCGTGGCACGTAATATGTAAACGATAATTTTTGTAAATGTTTACCTCTGAAGCTTGTCGAGTTCAAACATACAACATAAATTTTGCAAAATATGGGTCGCTGAAATTATTTTACGGAAGAATATACCTACAGTAAATGGTTCTAGAAAAACAGACCAAAGAAGATAAATTCAACCCTTACTGAGGCCTTACTTCAACGAGCTTAATTAGGTGTCAAAAACACCGTGAACATGGAAATAGTTCAACTATTAACCTACGCCTAAAAGAAGAGGCTACTAGTCAGTGGCGTAACTATGGGGGGGGGGATAGATGAGGGGGATAGAACCCCCCCCCCACCGCCCAGAACCCAAAAAAAAAATATATTAAAAAAATCGTATCACAGCAATCCTACTTGTTTGAAATTCAGTAATTAAATGTTTTAGTTTTAATTTGGCCTATCTAATTTATTCAAATTAGTAGTTTATTTGCATAAGTAACGAATTAACGTGTGGTGTGCAAATTCAATCCGATCCATCCCCCCCCCCCCAAAGCCAAGTCCTAGTTACGCCACTGCTAATAGTAATATTCCAGAGGAAATTCCACGTCCTTATATACGTTTCTGTGATTTGAAATGCTTTCATTATTATGCAGTCGCTAAATTATCTTTGGTACCAAAGGATGACTTAGGAAATCTTGTTATTTGTACACTATAAACTGAGCGTTGCATACACAAAGCTATTTACATAATAGGTAAAAATTGTAACTGGAATAGGTAAAAACTAGATAAAATATTCGATTACTATTTCTGTGATTAGACATTACTGCATTGGGAACGGGAGTCGATCTTTGGATTATTTTCCCTTCATTTTTTAAATTTATTTCTTAAACTCAGTTGCATAATTGGATAACAATATACTAACTAATGTTCCTGAAAAGCTGTCATATCTAGCTGTTCAGACACTGTCTCCGGCTCTACTCTTTGGAATTGCTCAATTCACTCACAATGAGAAAATAAACTTTACATCATAAAATTATTGGAACGACCGGTTTCGTAGCAGAGTTATATCTTCGTTCAAAGTTCCCTTTGAGCCGTCGGGCAAATTAGATGAGTCCGATCCCTATCAAAGTATGCATATCCCATTTTGGCTGCTGTTTCTTATTTCTTATGCCTAATGTACCTTCGCATCACCAACTGGATATGTTTTCCTCGGAAGGAGAAATTAACTCATACGAAGATTAATGAAACCTAATGCATAATTGATTTACTTACATTATGAAATTTAACGAGTAACAGAGGGTCGAAAAACTTATTAATTTGGTTCATTTATGAGAAATGCAGAGCTCTCTAGGAACTAGGAGTGTCAAGTAAAACGTTGTCACAAAATGTAAATTATTAAAAAATAAGAAAAGCAGAGTATCCAAATTACAAGTTTTAAATAAACGTTCATATCACATGAAGGCGAGTCACTGCCTGCTCTCGAATGAGGACTAGGGTCCTTAGTGAGAGCCAGTATATGAAGTAATTTAGACGCAAAATAATAGCACACATTTTTATATTAAAACCTCTGGTTACGCAATAAGCAAAAATAGAAATAATGGTGATTAAAAAATAAAAAGTGTGTTAAAAGAAGTAAAAAAGGCGGGTAGGGTCTAGAGTGATTTTTGTGCTCATGCCGTGTGCATACGACATGCAGCCTTTTCTTCCACCTTGCTCCCGACCCGCTCTAGGTCCACCTCATCCATTTGATGGAGAGGAAGTTCCTTACCGATTGCGTCCGCGCTTCACATCGAAATAGCTTCCGAAATCTGTCGGCCTTCATTACGTTCCGGAAGAGAGTGACGCCATTATGTCCGGAGAAGATTGAATGAGAAAAGTAACAAGAGTTCCTATCCTAAGGAATAATCCGACAGATTTTCAAGTCCTAGCGGGTCGAACTAGATTGCTCGTGTCACCTTGAGGAGCCCATGACCCATCTCGAAAGGAATGGTGGGTGACTTGCGACCGATGAAACTGTCAGGGACAAAATTGCTTGAAACTCCAAGCCACATACGATAGAAAATCTTCATGTCACCTCCGTCATTCTGAGTTCATTGCGTGTAGCAAACCTTTCAGCCATTCATTTTGTCATCTAATGATAACCATGATTTTACACCTCCCGATTAGTTTTGAAAACTGCTTTTAAATTTTAAGTTGTGGCACACTTCACTATATTTATCACTAAGGCACTTAAATAAAAATCCAAAGTTTCAATATTGAATTGTAAACCTCCACTGATACATCACGATAGAACACAATAAGTCTCCTACCATTTAGTAAATACAAAGTAAACAAAGTCATCCTCAAACAATATTGTAATACGGCTTTGAATGACTACTTTTAAAAAGTTAAACGATAAAAGGAAGAACACTGTTCAATTTCGCTTAAAACTTCATATTACTCTTGAAATGATATCTCTATCAATTTTTCTGAAGAAGTACTTCATTTTTCTGGCTAAGACTATGAGGTGAAGTTCTATCGAAAACATTTTCCTTGTTATCGATATTTAGAGCTTACTGATTAAACCTAAACATTTGAGTTACCAATTGCCTGGACAAAGCAAACCTAGTATTCGCATTCATAATTTGCCATATTATTACTTTTCCAAAACACAACAAAATATCCACAAATGCCTTATCCATGTATCAAAGCATGTGTGCAGATTTCATCCAAAAGTACAATTACTAAACCATTCCAGAAACGACAGCCTGAAGGGCAAGGCATCTACTTTGATGACTAATTTCGAGGCATAAATACTTATGTTCGCTGTTTAATGAGTTGAGGAAGCAACTGAAAGAAATTGTTCTATAGGGTGAAGAAAAATCTTCCGTACTCGGTGACACCAATATTGATACAACATGCAGAAAATACAATAACAGCGTACAATTCAAAAATTTATTTTCAGAATATGGAAACTATGAATCAATAAAAAAATTATAAAAATAAATAAGAGATGGATACCTTTTGCAGTCTTTGTTAGATCATATTTTCATTGATGGGTTTTTGGATGATGCTGAGGGCTTAGTGCTAAAGACCAAAATACCTCTTTTATTTATTTCATCACTTTTATGTTGTTCTTTCTGTCAGTCCTAGTATTCCACCAAGATTCAAAATCATCTCCCAGACGTGTTCGGATAAGAGCTTAAGTAACAATATGATAAAAGAACCCTTTCAGGTGAAAACAGAATCTTAATTTGATCAAGGGATGGGCAAACAAAAAATTAATCTTTAAAAAGAAAGTCTCACACCACGCTATTTATGAAAATAAAATAAACGCATACAGAACGTGTAACCGAGACTTGGGTAGACGTTTCTCCAACCACCTGTATTTTTTTCCGAGAATTTTTTCCTTTCCCGGAATTCAACAACCCATGCCACTCACACCCTCAGCTTCCCCACCGCGAACACAGGGCACGTCCGCCGCAACACTTCCCCCTAACACGCCCCCCGCCAATGAGATTACTCTCTCCCTCGAGCGTAATCTCATTCTGGAGTCTGGGAATCGTAAATGGTCTCCTTGGAGAGCGGTGCTCCCATATGTTCCCCGGGTGTACCGACTGTGAGTCTCCACAGAGTCGGACGGTGGATGACGTACCCGAGCACGTTGTAAGCCGGCTCCCCCTATCCGCGCCGTCTTTATCACCCCCGTACACTCATTTCTCAAACACGCCTTGCCGCGCATAACCCTACAGAATATAGAATAGGGGTGGGTGGGTTCGCAACCGCCACCCATAGTTCCCTTCCCCCTCTCACAATCAGCCGCAAGCCCGCATCGTCAACCTTGTTTGTCCGTTTGCTTTCTCTCTGTTTCACAAAATATCGCTCACGAAGCTTCGTGTCTGACTTGGGGAACGAGAGACCACCAAATGCATATGCTGTAGGTTTCGTCTTGAAAACCGAGCCAACAGCTCCATCACTCGCTCTCTACTTGACTCTTGTTTCGGTTGTATAATCGAATACAAATAGTTAAAACATATTTAAAAAGAAAAACCAAATGAACATATAAACCTACAGAAAAATTAGAGACGAACTCGTGATAGTGAAGGACTCAATTGATATTAGGACGCCTGATGTCTATCAGATTCCTTGTGAATGCCGCCAAGTGTTCGTACTGGGGATTGGAAGAAATATTTTTCGAGGATTAAAGAACACTGGTGACATTTCAGGGTTGTACAGCCCAAAAAAACTTCTGTTACTGAACACAGCATTAGTCTTGAACATAGGATTAAATGGAAGAGTGTCAAGATTTTTTGCCGTTACAAAATTAGTTGGTATGAACTGGCAAAGGGATTGCAACCATCCATATATACACCCGCAAACCTGGAAAAACTACATTGAATTCTCCAATGATGCATGACATTTCTCATTCTACCACCCGCGCAGTCCTTTGCAGAGGAGGTTGTCATACCCGATTTTATTTACTTTCCACCAAATGACACGCGCGCATTTTTTAAGATGCCGTAGAATGTTTCTTGCGTAAGATTTTCTACGTGGGGTTGGTAGTCTAGGTAGGTGGAATTAAAAAATCGTTCAAGAAAAATAATAGCATTTTTTACGCACGTACTTTGGTGCTCTACAGTATTTGAAGCACACTGAAATTTCCTTCGTTTTGCATGAGCGGTAGCTGTAAAACCCAGCGAACGCAAACACACGTGAGGTCAAAGTGACACGAAAAACGCTGCTGTACGACAGTGAGTGGAGAAAAACAAATAAGAAAATTGATTTTCAATTACCAAATAAAGACAAATCAACTTCTTACGGGCACAATGATCAATAGGAATGTTTTAAGAGAACGTTTTGCACTGACGCGTACTACATAATAAAAACGGTGGACTCTCTCGACAACTTGCTTTCACGGACGCGTGGAACTCAAAAACTCAAAAATGAATGGCCTCTGAGAATGTTACCGACTTTTCAAATTTTTCAACTCAACCCTGGGGTAGACTTTTTTATTTATTTTTTTAGTGTCTTTTCAATTCTTTCCAATTACCTTTTACAAGCAAACCGCTCTTGGTTAGAGATTACCTCTTGGTTTGAGGAATGTGTAATGCATGGCCCAAACGCAGGTGTGCGACACGGTCGAAGCATTGCCAAAGATAAATAACAAGGAGGACCAGTATACACTTCAAAATGATCTAGTCAAGTTGTCCTCATGGATAACAGTAAATAAAATGGAAGTTAACATGAATAAATGCAAACAAATAACATTCACGATAAGGAAAAATAAAGAAAATAGGTCATATATTCTGCTCGGAGAAAATATTGACAATTGTAACGATTGCAAATACCTGGGTGTTAATTCTATGTCAAAACTCGATTGGGGAATACACATCGATAAGGTTGTAAGAAAAGCTTTCAAATCTCTGCACTGGGCGATGAGAAATATTAAGGAGAGTAATAAAGAAACCAAAGAAATTGCCTACAGGACTATGGTTCGTCCGGTATTAGAATATGCAACGGTAGTGTGAGATCCTCATTTAAAAACAGATATTTTCAACTGGAGAAAGTACAAAGGAAGGCTGCCAGGAATGTTTTAGGCAGTCACAAAAGGTGTGACTGTGTCACAGCCATGCTGGGGTATATCTGAGTTGGAAACCTTTGAAATTAAGGAGGAACATAAAGAGGTTATGCGGGATATACAAAGCAATTACAAAAGAACGGGCTTGGGAGGAAATAAATCAAAGGCTAGACTCACCCTGCTACATAGGAAGAAATTACCACAGATACAAAATTAAATGTAGAAAGCAGAAAACTGATATTTTGAAGCAATCCTTCTTAAATAGAGGTATAAAGGGGTGGAATGAGTTACCTGAAGTAATTTTTGAGATCATTCCTGCTAACGTTAAAAATTTTAGAAATAAGTGCTCCTCGATTCTGTAATAGTTTCTTTGGAAGTGTTTTTTAAAGTTTCATGAGTATTTTCATATGCTTATGTTAAAGTTACCACCAGGCGATTGCCTACTTGTAACGTTTTGTAATTATATTAAATATTAAATAATCACCTCCACCTACTATTTTTCTGTCTACATAAACAAAGCTAGCCAGGAGAAGGCAGACCAGCTAAAGCACGCCAGCAGAAAAAAGGCGAAAGATCATACATTTTTTTGGAAGTGTGAGTGAAATCAGTGGCGTTGGTTGCGTTCACTACAACGTCCATTAACTCGAATGGCAATTATGGTCGGGTATGTCACAGTTCACCACAGGTGCTTTCTAGATTTCATCAGCCATTATTCACTCATACATGTGTACTTATATTAAAAATATAATGGGTATCATTGAGAGATAAAACTAATCAGAGCACCTACTTAAAATACGTGTTTGATAATTTTGCATAACTTTGAAAACCAAGATCAAATTATTAATTAAAGAAATACGATGATATTTTATTCTTTCGGAATTGACTATTCATATATTGCCGTTGAAAAAAGCAATGCGTTACCAGCGGTTGCAACGGAGTACGGTAAATAGCAAAAAAACAGAATTATTAATACATGAATATTAGCATGATTTTGGTAATCGGGTAACTGATTAAGAGTAATATTTTATGAAGTCTTTTATTTTAACTTTATTGCACAGTGCTCAGGAAGAGATCATTCAAAATTTAAACGGACAATGAGTAATAATGAAATAAATTCAAGGAGTACATGCATCCTAATGATCCGGACTGACTTTTCAGAAATTTTAGCTCCAATTAGTGATGCGCAAAATCGGTCTTTTGAGAGATCTCGGTAACGCCTATCACTCCCACTTGTGATTCGATCGTGAATGTAAGTTCACAATTGATTGATGTCCCATCTGTTCAAGTTGCCTACGATCAATTATCTCTCAGGAAATTCGTGATTGATACAAGATCGAAACGAACGCTGCTCTCGCTGGCCATTCGTGATTCCTAATACTACACAGCCGAATGAGTGACTCACTCACGTATGTCAATTCCCGACCATTTGCAGACGAGCTAGGAGCCTGAAAATTTTCACGGACGTTTCTCGAAAAAATTCATCGAAGGAAAAATCCCGAAATCATAGAATGTTGAATCGGAAGTGACACAACAAAATAAAAATGGCGAATTTTTGGACTTTTCGAATAGCAGACTTTAAGTTCTCACTTCAAATATTTTTAACGGTGGGTCGGATCAGAAATCTGTCAAAATTTTCATAACGGGGAATTGAATTTTCTTTAACATGAAAAAAATGTTGGTGTTCTCCGGTTCGTAGTTTTCTCACTAAGCAAAACATTTAGTGAAGAGTTTCCATTTTTTGCTGTTTTTTTACTTTAGCTCCTAAACTAGGATTCTGATTTGAAATCAATTTTCCCTAGGGATTTAAATCTTATCGTAACCAACTACTTCAAGCTTTTTGTTTTCTTTAACTCCTGTAGTACTCTGGTAGTATGGTGCAAAAGTTGAATTGTGGTAAAACTGTCAAATGTTTCTGAAACTTGACATGGGCATCTACCTCGCTTAGTGCCGGTTTCCGTGGAGTTGTTCGTAATTTTTCGAAAACAACTGAAGGCTCAATTGTGCGATACGTTCGAAGGTTTGTTTTGTTCTTACACAGTGTTCTTGGATTGTGATTTTAAGCATAATAAAGAAGAATATTGGAAATATCCCTTACGATTACAAACTTTTGAAGAGTGACATATTTTATGGATCACATATTTTTAAAAACTCACAAAAAAACCAATGATAAAGAGTAGCATAGATCGATGCGGAAGTTTATTTTGGAATGTAGTTTGAACCGATCAACGTTTTCATTTAGCTGTAAGAATTTAAAGCAAATTATCCGACGGAACCACTTAAATTCTATTTTCAATTACAGTCGGTATCACTAAGTTTCACTTGTGCAAGATACGTAATATTTGTCGAGAATGTTGAAACGAAGGCTTTATAAGACGAAGGTTTATCGTGTGTTAAAGTGACAATGCAATTATGGAAATTCAGTGATTACAAATTTTATATGTACTGTATGTGCGGTGATGTATTGCGTGTGTTCTTGTGGTGATATTTTTACATTTAAAGGTAATTTGTATTAGTTAGACTTACGCTCCTAATGTATGTGTTATGAAAGGAAATGAGTTTAAAGTGTTGCATAATCTTCGCAAGAGTCGGATAACACAGATAAATGCAAGTAGTTCGTTGTTTGAACTAATATATAAAATTTGGAAACAATTAAATGCGAATTGAAATTAAGTTATTGACTACATAGATACTCTTGAATTTTAAGTTTGGCAGATTACATCCTCAGTGAAAGGATAATGGTTGATTTGTATACTTAAGCAATGTAGGTATAGTTAGTGTATATTACACTAACTAGTGTGTGTAGTTTAATGTATAGTTTTTATTACACTTCTATCAATAAAATTTGCCACCTCAGAGTCATCTCTTTATTTTATCTCATTATTGTTTGGCCGGTCTCACATCTCGTGATCGATACTTGATGCCATACAATCATTCCTATCGTTATCGGCAAAGATGAACTCCTCGGTCATTGGAGAGATCCAGTTTATCGATCAATCTTTTAAGAGAACTTGATCTCGGGATTCCATCTATCACGACCGACCCATCACTAGCTCCAATAGATCTCAGGACTTACGACAACATGGTTTACTACGACGCGTCGGCATTTTTCTGAAAATTTCCTCATGTTTGATCCTCTGTATCTCAGAAACGGCTAAATTATAATCCAAATGAAGTGCTATTCCAGATACATGAATCCGTTTTGTGTTTTCATGTTAAGTTTCAAGGTCATACATAAAAAATAGCCATTTTTGAATTTAGGCCATCTTTTTCCGATTTCCGACAACTGTGCGACGTTATAATAATTAATTTGCTTATTACGTGTGATTTTTTTCATGAATTCACCCATAGAATAGTTATAATATGATAGAACATTAACCTCCAGACATTTTACTGTTAACAGTGATATAAAGTTTAAAAAATTATAAGTCAATAAAATCTAAACTATTAAGATTTGCATGACCCGTCACTTTTCACGGATTATCAACTACCTAGTCATTGTAATAAAATATCTTATAAATAATATAATATCGGCTTTTGTTTCCTACCATAGTCCTAAATAATTTATGCAATGAAAGTCAATCATCCCGCTCCCTAACATCCTCTTCACGCAGTCAATTTATTAACTTTGCCTAGCGTGAAACTATTCATGATCATAAGATTCCGACGCAATATTAATTGGCTTTTTGCCAGTGATAGCATGAAAATAGAGTATCTCCCGGTAGAATTCTCTGGATAATATAATTCCTGATTAGTGCAAGTCAATATATAAGAAACAATCCTTAAATTCTTTCCTTCCCTAACCAATATTTCCTTACTAAGTGATTATTTCGGCTTTCATTCCACCTTGGCCTGTATTACCTTTTTGTTTCAAAGAACTAGAATACGCTCATTATTCTTATCAACTGCATTATTGGATATATTTCGGCCGGACCGGTAAATTTTGAGTCACATCTTCCTACTGGTACATTCTTACTTATTATTAGGTACCAGTTAATGTTAATGCACGCCCTTAAATGATAGTGAGACATGATGTCGTACATTTCCTTGCTATAAATACCAAAAGATCTAAACCTGAAAATTGCCGAGAATTTCTTTCACGCTCTATTTCTAAAATTGAAGGGAAGCACATCGAAACCAACTTCTAGGAAACAATATCTTTCTGCTTGTAGATGCACCTTCACGCGTATTTTCAATTTTTGCGCAAAATTGTCGATGGGTACATGTTATCCTCTTTTGGTAAATGGTTTACTGCTTTCAGAAACTTTCCCAACGACCACGATATTGAAGTTTTCCATTAAACCATTTCCATTTTTCGTTAGGCATTCCAATCCCACTACAAAGACTACCTAAAATCCTGAAATTTCTTGGGGAGTGAGGACTCATAGAAGCCCAATGAGGCAGAACTAATTGTTTGAACATGAGAACAATTTGGAAGGAAACGGAGAAATCAGCGGAGAAGAGACATACGACAAAAAGAAGCTGGAAGGAGAGGAGATGGCGTGAGCGGTAAAAAGAACGATGGGATTAGGAGGGGGAAGGGAAAGAATGGTGACAGGAAATGAAATTAGTGAGGAGAGTGGAGACGGAAGGCGGTGGGGTAGGACAAAGACTGATGAGGAGGGAAGAGGTAGATGGTTGGAAACAAGCGATGCTCTGGTTGCTGCGACAGATTGCAGGCAAAAGGGAAACGGTCATGAAAGCAAGCAAACCTTGAAAAACCATTCAAAGTCCTTCCAAATATTTCTCTTTAGCTCTTGTAACTATTGCACTTCCATGGCTTCCCGAAAAATATACTGTCATTCACAAGTTTCCCAAAACATCTACATCTACTCCCTTTCTCTTGATCTTGACAGCGGAGTGCTGAAAAAACAGTTATGCTAGAAATTTAGTAAAACCATTTGAACCGCCACCGAGTAAGACGAGTCTGGCAGTACTCGCTAACGTTAATATACAAATAACGCTAAACCTTCCATGTATACACAAATGTACGGTAACTTTGAATAAACTGCACGTTTCGTATCCCCCATCTGTGCTGTAGAGGCTAATTGAATGCAAAGAAGCTAATTGATGATGCTGACGTTTATGACCCTAATGAGTGAGCTTTATTCACGAAGTTCTTTAACTTGGGGGAAGGAGTTACATAATAGCCGCCGTTTAATATACAAGCAGTAGAAGTAACATGCATTAGCATGTAGGATTACATATTCATATTATATTTATGTTAAAGATGAGAAACCCCGGTGCTTAATTCTATAGGTTACTCCTTAGCGATTTTGCAATAGAAGTTGTGCATGTTGCATCACACGCTGTGAGATAGCAGTTCTTTGAAGCTTATAGAGTTTTGGTAACTGCAAAGCTAGAATAGTCCACCGTGGAAGGCAATCAAGGTACATTTGGACAGCTAAACCTATATACCATATTCTCATTTACAATTGTAAAGATCCGTTCAATTTTATTTTCAAAATCAAGTTTCATTTAATGAATATCTATCATTTCTCAATAATCAGCAATGAATAGTCTAAAATTACAAAAAGTTACAATTTCTCTGAATCGGTAGCAATAATGAAAAAAAAAATGAAATTTTAAATATGAATATTTATAAAAAAGGCATATTCCAGGGCTATGTTGACAATACGACCTTAAATGCAGCAATGTATTTCATTCCAGTAACCTCTTAACCAAATAGGATTGGATTCTTGGTAATAAAATTCCTACGGTCAGTTCACACGGCGAAAACACGGCCGAAGGCCATAATCAACATCGATTCATAAAGTTTAAGAAAAAACACTTTTTTAAAGTCAAACTTTCAAAATTTAAATAACCTATCCAAGTTATATAAGTACTTTAAAAAATTACACTAAATACATGATGAATTAGCAAGATAATTCCGTATGCCACAAACAACTTTCATTTGTAATGATGTATTGAAGAAAGGAGTACACTTTTTCTCATTTTTCCCACACTTTGGTCTATCAATAAGTTCACTAGCCATATAAATTAATAAATTATGCACTGAATACAAATAATCACTCGCTAAAATATTTTTCAAGTAAAAACGACGAGAAATAAAAAAAGCTGTTTATCATCCGCAAGAAAAAGCAATCATCACAACTCCATGAAGGCAAAGCAAACATCATAGATTGTGACAAAATACATGAGGAGTTGGAGGAGAGAAATACCTTTGCCCACACTTTGCCTACAGAAACCCTCTATCTTTTCCATTTCCCTAAGAATTGCTTAAGCGCTCCCAACCATTTCCTCCTACTCACAATTTATATCTAAGAGTTTATCAGCAGCCAGGAAAAAACGAAGATATATATTGAAGACGATGATGAGACGACGACTCCGTTTTTGGCAAGAATGCACTGCGAAAGAATAAATCTTTTGACTCTCTTTTGTAACAATTATAAAATAAAATAGTCAAATTTACAGCCTTCGGTGAATGACTCCCATTTCTTAGTACGTGCGCCTGATCGGAGGATGAAAGCGAATTGAACCCATAGCGGAATATAGCTAGACGAGAGCTCCATGAGTAGGTGGGGAAAATATATGAATGAAGGATGCAGGAGGATAAAGTAGGTGGCGTTGGGTGAGCGTAGAAAAAGCTTACTGAGTGGGAAACGGCACTGACACGAATAGCTTAGGAGAGCATTTGCATGCCCATTGCATTCCTATTTCTCATTCCTACCCCACCTCAATCTTCACGGACCAAAATTTTAATTTCCGAGTAAGAATTCTTTCATTCTTAAAATCAAATAATGACAGTTAGATTTTTGATGATTCCTTAAAAATCTATTCATACATTTTTAAATGTCTTTTTCATATATATATTTTATTGCACCTAAAGATTTTGAATTTATTTTTATTGCACAATATTACGCAAGAGACTACGAATATTAGAGCTGAGTTATGAATGGTATTGTAGCGAGTGAACGGCTGGACAGCCTGGCAGAGCGTCGGTGAGGGCGCGCGGTCCTTACCCTGGATGGGAGGGGGAGTTTTATGACCCCGAGAGGCGACTGTCCTCTCCTCTTATGCTTTGTAAAATATAGAAAATAAACCAGTACCATGTGGGCTCTGAACGCGACAAGTTGTTTTCTCCTTTACCAACCCTTCTCCCGCCAACCGACGCTACATTGGCGCAGTCGGTAGGATCGTTCTTCGATCCGGAAATTTCGCGTGCGGTTCGGCGGCGGCAGCCATGGCGTGTATAGTGATGCCGGAGAAGTTTGGTGGTGCAGGGGACTGGGAAGACTGGGTCTTCCAATTTGAGACGGTAGCGGAGATAAATAAGTGGCCTGAGGAGCAGAAGACGCTCTATCTGAGACTCTGCCTAGTGGGAAACGCTCTCTCTGCGTTTCGCGAGCTTCCAGAGGAAAGCCGGCAGAGGTACGCTAAGGCGCGGGAGGCATTAGGGCGGCGTTTCAACCCAAAGGAAGCGAGTGAAAAGGAAAAGGCGCGATTCATCCAAAGGACGCGCAATCCCGGAGAAGACATCGCCACCTTTGCCACGGACCTCGGGCGCCTCGCTCGGCGTGCATACCCTTCTTGGCCCGAGGATGCGAGAAAGGCCGTTGTGCGCGACCGTTTCTTGGATGGACTTGATGGGAACATCCGAGTGTGGGTGAAACAGGCGAGACCTGCTTGCCTCGAGGACGCTATCGGCGTTGCCACCGAGATGGAGGCTATCCATTTCGCGGAGTCATACACCAGGGGAGTAAATGCACTGGCGCCGGCGACCCTCACCACGGGACCACGAAGGCGTGGAGATGGCGTGGAGAGCCGAGGGTGCGGTCGCGAGGACAAAGTGGAGGCCGCATTAAGACAGAATTCAGAGACAATGAAAGAGGTCTTGGAATTCTTGCGAGGAATCGCTGTATCGGGTGATGACGACCGCAGCCCCGCTCCTGAGTTGCGGCGCTCAACACCCAGGGTGAGGCGTAGAGACTGGCTGCGTTGTTGGATGTGCGGCGAAGAGGGGCACGTGAGAGCCGAATGTACACGCCCTTTCTCCCCGGGAAACGACGAAAGGCCGAGGAGGTGGTAACCTTCTCGGCCGGTGACGGAAAAGGTACCCGAGATGCTGCTTCACTGCTCGAGGGCGTCGGAGGAGACGCTGCAAAGGAAATTTGGACGATTTTGTCCGATTCAGTGCCCCTGGTGCGAGGATCAGTTTCGGGGATCCCCGCTGAAATGCTCATTGACACGGGAGCGGCGGTGTCCTTGATCTCGGAAGAGATATGGAACCGTACCGACAATTCGGGGAAAATGAAGAAAGACGAGTTGGCACTAGTGACTGCGAATGGGGAGCCATTACGGATTCTCGGGAGGGGAGAAGTGGTACTTCGCATCGGAGGGGAAGAGTTTTCGCATGATGTACTCATCGCCCCTCGTCTACCGAAGGGATGTCTCCTGGGTGCCGATTTCCTGCGAGCACATCAGTGTGACGTGGCTTTTTCCCGGAATTGCGTTCTCATCCGCGGAAAAGCTGTGCCTTTTCTCTCAGGTGAGGAAAAATGCGAGTTGTGTTGCGCCGTGACTTTGAAAGAGAACGTCGTTATTCCTCCTTGCCACGAAGTGTTAGTGGAGTGTTTGATGAGCTCGCATCCGGGGTTCAAGGGAAAATTAGGGATAATAGAGCCAAATCCGAAACTTTTAGAACGTTATGGCGTGTTCGGTGCACGAACTTTACATAAAGTGAAGGGTTCCACGGTGCATATGCTCTTCCTGAATCCATCAGCAGAGACAGTGACTCTATATAAAGACACGAAAGTGGGCGGGTTATGGGAGTGTGATGGAGAAAAAGCGGAAGTGAGTAACGAGCCCGTTTTTAGTTTGGAGAACGCGTACCTTCCCCCTGCATCTTCTCTCTTTGATTTAGACTGTGCCGAAATAAGTGAAGGGGAAAAGGAGGAACTTAAAGTAGTGCTGGATGAGTTTTCGGATGTGTGGTCCCGAGGACCCTACGACTTAGGACGTACAAACATCCTGAAACATAAAATAGAGACCAGGGGTGTGTCTCCGATTCGACAACGTCCTAGGAGATTACCTATTCACAAACGGGAAGAAGTGCGACGAACCGTAGAGGAGATGATGAGGGACGATATAATCGAGGAATCGTCATCTCCTTGGAGTTCACCGATCGTCCTTGTGAAGAAGAAAGACGGATCGACGCGATTTTGTATTGATTATAGGCGTCTTAATATCGTGACGCGTAAAGACGCTTATCCAATTCCCCGCATGGACGACATTCTCGATTCGCTATCTGGCGCCACAGCTTTCTCCACAATAGATATGGCGTCAGGATACTGGCAGTGCGAGATCACGGAAAGCGATCGGGAAAAGACAGCCTTTACCACCGGTGACGGTCTCTACCAATTTAAAGTGCTGCCTTTCGGATTGTTCAACGGACCCAGTACTTTCCAAAGACTAATGGACCTAGTGCTTGCGGGTGCCCAGTGGAAGTCCTGTTTGGTGTACTTGGATGACGTAATTATTTTCGGAAGGGATTTTAGAGAGCACATAGGAAGGCTAACAGACGTGTTGGTACGTCTGAGGAAGGCGGGACTTAAAGTTAAGCCTGAGAAGTGCCAAATAATGAAACCCACGGTGAAATTTTTAGGCCATGTAGTGTCCAAGAATGGTGTTACGACGGACCCTGGAAAAATTGCCGCGATAACACAATGGCGGTCCCCAGCATCTCTTGAGGAGCTTAGGGCGCTTCTTGGAACGGTGTCATATTATAGGCGGTTTATAAGAAATTTTTCTCAGTTAGCCTGCCCCCTTCATAAGTTGACCGAGAAGCATGCACTATTCAAATGGAGTAAGGAATGCGAAGACGCCTTCCAGACGCTAAAACGGAAGTTAACGTGTGCGCCGATTTTGGCCTTCCCGCGGATGGACTCTGAATTTACGCTCGACTGTGACGCTAGCGGAATGGGTATCGGAGCCGTGCTTAGCCAGAGGCAGGAAGACGAGGAAAGGGTGGTGGCCTAATACAGCAGGACGCTCTCACGCGCCGTAAAACAATATTGCTCGACACGGCGTGAACTTTTGGCGGTAGTCAATTCTACACGCCACTTTCGACAATATTTGTTGGGAAAACGTTTTGTGGTGCGTACCGACCATAATTCCTTACAATGGTTGAGATCCTTTCGTGAGCCGGAAGGACAAGTTGCTCGCTGGCTCGAGCAATTGTCGGAGTACGACTTTTTGGTGGTGCATCGGCCGGGAATCAAGCACGGGAATGCCGACGGTTTATCCCGGTCTGTATGTAAACAATGTGCCTGGGGGGAGGGGAACCGATTTCGGCGGAAATCGACGCCGTCCTAGGGGCTCCCAGTGAAAGCGTAAGGGAAAGGCAGAGGAAGGACCCCGTGCTGAGAAGGGTAGTAGATGCACTTGAGGCCGGAATTCGGCCACCCGAAGGGGAGAGAAGGGGTGACTGCTTGGGGGCGAAGGCTTTGTGGGCACAATGGGACAGATTGGTGTGTAGGGATGGGGTTCTCTTTCGAAGGTGGGAGGGAGAAGGGAACGACGCCGACCGCCTACAGTTAATTGTGCCGGCTGAGGCAAAAGAAGAAATTCTTCTGTCTTTACACGATTCACCCGTCGGAGGCCATTTAGGGTATGAGAAGACTCTGGGAAAAGTGAGAGAGCGGTACTATTGGCCCGGATACACCAAGGACGTGGAAGTGTGGTGCCGCACGTGTGAAGGTTGTTCGCGTCGGAAATCCACGCCCCATCCGCCAAGAGCTCCATTGGGTCATTGCCCGACCGGAGGGCCGATGGAAAGAATTTCCATCGACATATTGGGCCCTCTCCCTCAGACCAAGACAAACAATAAATATATATTGGTGGTCGCCGATGAGTTCACCAAGTGGACCGAGGCGTATGCCATGTGTAACCAAGAGGCGGAAACAGTGGCGCATCAAGTAAAGGGCTTCGTGTGTAGGTGGGGAGCCCCTCGGGAAATCGACACGGACCAAGGCCGCCAATTTGAATCCCGCCTCTTCCAGGAGATGTGCAAATTGATGGGGGTGGTAAAAACAAGGACATCACCCTACCACCCCCAGTCCGATGGCCAGGTCGAGCGGTTTAATAGAACTCTATTAGCAATGTTGAGCCAATGGACGGAAAATGAAGACGAATGGGATGAACATTTGGATTCTGTCATGTTGGCCTATCGTTCGGCCAAACACAGCAGTACAGGATTCACACCCTATTTCCTCATGTTTGGGAGGGAAGTGCGCCTCCCGATTGAGTTGGAGTGGGAGGTCCCTGATGTGCAGATAGGGGTAGGGCAGCGAAGAGAAGGCGACTACGTGAGACGCTTAAGAGAGGGTCTCGAGAAGGCTCATGATCTCACTCGGCAGAGGCTGGGGTCGGCTCACCTCCGACAGAAAGAGCAGTATGATCGCCGGTGTCATGGCACCCCCTTTGAGGAAGGGGAGAGAGTGTGGCTCCACGTACCCGCCACAAAAAGGGGCAAATGCAGGAAGTTTCATCGCCCCTGGGTTGGCCCCTTCGAAATCATAAAGAGACTGTCCGACGTCACGTACAGGGTGAGAAACAAAGACAATCCTCGACGTCGCCTTGTCGTACATTTTAACCGCCTTAAGAAGTGGGAGGCGAGACCGGGAGACAGCGAGGACAAGGAAGATCAGACCAAGGAAGGGGACAGTGGAACAATGGCGGGGCCGGGAGAAACCCAAGTACAAGAGGAAAAACCAGCAAACGCTATTGAGAGTGGTTGGAGAATAATCTCCATTCCTCCGCCGCTGGAGTCCCAAACGCCGGCGGAGGACGGCCAGAATTGCAGAAGAGAGGGCACTTGGGATCTGACCACGGCGCGGTATCCAAAAAGGATTACCAGGGAACCAGATAGACTCCAAGTCGGGCTCTAAAGGGTGGGGAAGAACCCAGGGGTCTCTTTTTCTTGCTTTCTCTTCTTTTATTTCAGAAGTTTGAAAAGGAGGACCAAGGCACAGCAGATACCAACTGAGCCGGTGCATCCTTGATCGCGGGGGCGCGATGCTTCCAAAGGGGGAGGCAGTGTAGCGAGTGAACGGCTGGACAGCCTGGCAGAGCGTCGGTGAGGGCGCGCGGTCCTTACCCTGGATGGGAGGGGGAGTTTTATGACCCCGAGAGGCGACTGTCCTCTCCTCTTATGCTTTGTAAAATATAGAAAATAAACCAGTACCATGTGGGCTCTGAACGCGACAAGTTGTTTTCTCCTTTACCAACCCTTCTCCCGCCAACCGACGCTACAGTATCATCCAACCGAGAAAGCAAAGCTACATTAAAAAATATATCCTTAAACAATGTATCCTTAAGCAATGTAACTTCTGGTCTTTTAACAAAGAAACCAGAGAAATGCCTTTGTTAAGAGACTATAGATAGTCGGTTATACCACTTACAATAAAGAAAAAATAAATCACAAAGGGAAAAATCTTAAGTTGATTGGAATTTACGAAAATTTCGCAAGACACCATCTGCCACTCCATTCTTACAATTTAAAACAAAAATTTATATTACTTTCTCTAACTCCATATCTCAATTTCAGTCCACAGAATCTGCTGAAGTCTCGTTTCTAGCAATTTATTATAACGATAATATAAAAAAATTTACATAACCTCCAGAAATTTCTCTGAAAAGTTAAAACGATAAAATGAGAGATGATTTTACAAATTGAGCTTACGACGCACTACTCCCAAAATCTAGATAAAGGAGCATGACATGATCCCAAGTCAATGATAGCCGACTATCAATGAGTTTTTTCGAATTCAGCAACGAATAATATCCAGATAATTGGATGAACATTGGGTCACTCACTCACTTGTTGGGAAGACAACTGGCCTCTACGCTGGCGCATTTATTACGATTATGCGTACATTAATTAAAATTCCACATTATCCGTCCTAATTTCGAAAGACACATGCTATGTCGTGGTTAACCTAGCGGCCAGTTTTAAATTTGTGGTGGTATTCACGATAGCGCCAGTTAAGGACACTAATCACCAACGTTGTACATGCATTGACCACAAAACTATCGAGTTATTGCATATTAATGCCGATTTTTCCTTCTCAATCTGAAAATGAAATGGGTAAACTTCCTTGTCCTTATACAGGCCACGATAGTAATTTGATGGCAAACTCTTTAGTTTTTATAAAAGTTTTCAAATACGATTAAGTAATTTCTTATACGAAATTCGACTTCGCAATTAATCGCGATCTGATATTAAAGTCTTACATGCATGACATTGACACGAGAGGTAAAATGCTCTTATGCTTACTGATTCCATTATTAGTGATCACAAAATGCTAGAAAAAACAATAAGAACTTCATCGATGTTACTCTTCTAAGTGCACATTTTCAACAAAATTGTGCAGTGCACAATGTGCACTAAGAAGACGAGGAATTTCTAAGTATTGTAAAATTGCGATGGTTCATCACTCTATAAACACAGAATTATATTACCCATATGTAGGAATTCATTCATGTATAAGTGATATAATGCAGTGACGGCAGTTTTTTATATCTTCTCAATAAACCAATCGTTATTTTTTTTTAAATAAAGGTAAATGTAGCTAACCGTAAGGAGCCAGGAAAGTTTCTTTAAAAGTCCCAGTTTAAGAAATAATCATAGCTGTGCTATGCCAGGTCTGGTGGCTTGAAAGATTCGGAATGGATGCAAGAGAAGTGATGATGTGGATGCGGTGAGGGAGAGCAGGAAGTTGGAGATACGTGAGGAGTAATGCAAATTTCCCTCACATTGAAAACAGCAAACGCTGCTGTGTACTTCGTAAACTTGAAATTTTGCCAGTGTGAACTTTCTACGGCACTTTCAACTGATTTATCAAGGTGAGTTTTGTAAGGACAGAGCTACATGGATCCGCATCGAAAGCTACATGGATCCGCATCGAAGATGAGGTCAAATGATGCACCATTGGTGATAGTCACCAATTACACCTAATTATTGAATGAGAAATGGTTGGATAAAAATGCATGAGGAGGGATATGAATCTACGAATTGTACCCAAAATTTGATCTGAGCTTTTTTTAATATCATTGGCTACAACTTAAACATACCAAAAGATGATTAGGGTCGTTAAAAACTCGTATAGTTATAACATATATAGTTATTAACGTAACAGTAATCCATAAAAGAGACTGCGTTCATCACTTCACGTGTTTGCAAAGCATCTCATAGATGGTAGAACATTGCGGTTTGATGAATAGTGAGCAAGCAAGTACGTTTTACGTACGATTCATAAAACTTACAATAAAATTTTTTATAAAACTCTTTTGTGGAAAATTTCACCGTGGGCAACAGGCATTAGCCCCTCATCTGTCCGTGAAATTACCCTAGGATCCACCTACACCTAACTATTGAGATAGCGAAAAATGGTCGAACTCACTAGTGAATAACATTAGGTCAAGGAGAAAAAAGAATGCAAGTGAGGTGAAACAAAAAGACTACGTGTATCTGCAGAAGTCCACGCAGGTATTTTCCACTGCAGGCACCCTCTCGGTACCTCTCCACACTTACCAACGCTTGATTTCCTTCACTGAACCTGATTTGCTTCGCAGGTGAGTGCTACCAAGTTTTCCTTCGCCTATAACTCCACCCTGAGCCTCAGAGACAATCACTCTTCTTACGTTGTACTGCCCCTTCCTCCACCTCTACTTTCTCTCACACCTAACCTTCACTTAGCTCAGCTTCATCTCTCTCTATTTATCCTTCCACCACATACATTTCAGCTTGTGGCTCACAAATAGATAATGCTCCGCTTCTCCACTCTCCTTCTCCGCACCTGCCCACTCCCGAAACGGCTACAGTCCATCAAGGGCGAGCGAATGTGAGTAGGAAGGGAGGAGAGAGAGAGGGCGGTTCTGCCGGGAGTACGCTATTTTCCTCTCAGTAGCACACCAATAAATCTCCTCTCCTCCATTCTCCGCCTTCATCTCCTCTCTATCAACCCCCACTGCTAACTTTCTACAAACAATTTCGTATCCTTCCTTCCTATTCCTCCACCCCAACGTCGCCCCAATGTCGGCACCCCAACGACGGCTCTCTTTAAACCCTGTGACCCCAAAAAATCCCCTATCTTAACGCCCTTCACTTCTACGTATCCCTCCGAAAAATATAAGGGCTGGCTCTGTCCTAGTGCCGATACCGATTTTAATATATTGTATCGGTCTACTCGATATTCAAGAAAACATCGACAAGTTAAGTGAAATTTTTGTAATTGCACGAAGAAGCGAAGGTAGATAAAGTTGCCATGAAAAAAATCATGACTTTCACGAGATTCAAACCCGGATCCCCGAGAAGTCAGGAGTGCCCACCTAGGTACACCAACAAGAAATCTTAATGCAAGTATAATTTGAGAATTATCGGGACATAGTTTTCCCTGTTGTAATGTCTTTGCACTCGCGTGTGTGACTGCGTACCACATAATTTGCGCATATTTTTGCACGAAATATTGTTTAATAAGTGAGGGGTCTAGTGTTTTGATTGGTTTTATCTCACCGAATTCAAATTTCTGGAGCCACTCTAATAAGGAAAGGAAATCAGGACGACGAGTTGGTGTTCATTATGATGTATCGACATTTGGTGTAACCCTTTTTTCGGTATAAAGATGCATGACTGAGGAGAACGTATGGCCACGTAAATTGTACCAAGCACAATACTTGAAACATATACATAAAGATATACAAACATATACTTGAAAATATTTTATAATCGAAAGATTTAGTGGAACGGCTATAGTTCACTTTCATAGTGTAAAAAAAATGGCTAAGTGAAAATAGAGAGATATGAAATATAGAAGGAAGTATTTTTGTAATTAATGTAAAATATCTTGTAATGCTCGGATATTGCTTATTAAATTGTTTCGGAGAGGAATGGTATAGCCAGCCCACAAAATTCCCAGTTGTTTTTTTTTCATCTCTCCCACTCATCTAAAGAATGCTCCACTCCCCACCCCTTAAGCGTGTCCTCCCCTCCCAAATTAGCATCATTCCCCCTTGCATTATCCTTTTTACTAATCTTCCTTCGTACGATTGGGTACCTGCAGGAGTTTACTGTTAAACTCCCTCCCAATCATCAACGTTCTACCTCTTCCTGAATAGTTCAGTGTTGAAGTTGAGGTACGAAAAATCGTCCACATAAATTATTTATCATTTATCCTATTCACATAATTTTTCACATTTTCCCCGTCAAAAACAACTACCTTAGTCTTTGACGCATTTTCTCTCAAATCCATTATATTTAATGCTTCACAGAAGTTATCCAGGAGCCCATGTAATCTATGTGGGCTCTCAGAAAGCAGCGCAGCATGATCAACGTACAATGACCTCGCACGTTCGTATCTCCAAAAATTAAAACGACATTGTCACTATATGAATCTTTCACACTTTTTTTCATAAAAACACTAAACATCCTGCATTTAAAATTATATAGAATGAACAAAAGTTCTATTTATGATGGGTCAAGCTGTGAGTAGTGAAGACTGCTTCTTATGTCAATCAGGTCTTCAAACTAATTATGATAATCAGAAAATCTCGCCTACCGTGATCATTCTCACAATCAGTAACCTGGTAGTTAAATAAATACCTTTCGTACTATCATTTTACAGGATGATTCGATCACAGAGATTTAATTAAATTTATCATCCAACGGCGAGATATGTTTTAGTTCATTTCAATTTATAGACGAAACTAGGAGCATTTCTAAGGAATTAAGGAAAAGAAAGCTCAAAAGAATTAGTAAGAGGAACAAATTATCAACAAAGTAGGTTGCTAAGAAAAATATTATATATAATATCAGTAGTATGGGAGGTATTTTGTATTTCCTAAAGATTCATGAAAAGAAAAAAAATGAACATAGATACTGAGATGCATTCATTTAATGCAAAGAAAATTTGCTGGATAAGGAGAAGGCAAAGAAGGAGTCAACAGCAGGTTAGGGTGATTGTTGAGGTAAGATCTATGAAGGGAACAAGGTGGAAAGAAGTTAAAATAAAAAGCAGGATAGTGCTAATATCTATGGAGGATGATACACGCTGTAAAATGGAATAAGACTACGAGAAAATTTAAAGTTTCAAAAACAATTCATTGATTCATAGATAATATAGAAAACATTCGGAATAACAGTTGTAAATATTGATTGTAATATTAAATTGACTATGAAATTTCATTCCGCCTCAATCGTTGTGGGACAAATCATTCTCCAAATGTCCATATTAGAATTTACGGAAGCTATAATCACTCGGGTAATTATCATTTTTAGATTTATTATAGAGCTATGGCTATAAAACTGTTACATGATATTCATAGCAACTATGAAACATTAAAAAAATATCGTCTGATAACATAATTCCACGTAATATCTAACACATAGACGCAATTTTGTTTATACATTTCTGAGTCAGAGGAGTAGCAGCTGTCTCCAACTTACGGGAAAAAACCTTCGTACCTATATTCCCTCTATGAATATTCACGAGTACCCAACAGCCTCCTTAAAAAATTAATTGATTAAAATATATTTTGACTGCAAAGGGATACTTCGAAAATCAACTCAGGCGTAAAAAGATGCCTATCAAGGGATGGGCATCACGGGACAAAGAATTCCGTAGGGCAACGAACAAACCTAGCATTTGAAACTATCCTTCCGAAGCTTAGGAAGATTCATAAGGTTATTATAAGAAACTGTCATATACCTTCTTTAAAGATAGCCTACTGAATAGTCGATTATTGTACTTACAATATAAGTGCATTTAAACAACGTCTACACCGTCCAAGACATTAGGAAATCATATATGATGCACAGCGCCTTTGCCAAATTTAAATTATTTCGCTTACGTGCCGCTTTCTAGGCTCTCAATATCATTTACTTTAGACGAGATAGCCTTTAGTTCCATCCTCTTAAAGCTAGCACAAAGAATGTTTGTACGAAAGACCTTTTGTACAAATATTTGTAACAAAAATTGTCTTCCCTACAAATATTATTCGGATATATCATTATAAATAAGAATGAAAAACTAAAAGAAAACCGCTAAAAATAGATGTATGCATTCTTAATTTACGACTCTTTATTTCATGGATAACATGAATTTAATACGCTCATAATAGCATTAAATCAACAGAATACACTTCTCTAAGTTAATTGACTAATTTTAACGTCAGGGACATTATTGTACAATTTTTTCTTATATGTCAACCTTTGGATGAACATGGCAGTATTGCAGAGCTACGATCCAGAGGAAACAAATATAGAAACATCGGTATTAGCTTGAGTGGATGCCAGCTGAAATTCAGTAAACGTGCAATATAAAGATGAAATAAGCTATGACTACATACATCTTGCATGGGAATTCATAAGAACCATAAGAATTAGAAAATATCACGCATAAAGTCATACGATAATACATAGCCGTTATAAATAGCAAACTTAAAAATAAATTAAAATTAAACTTAAAAAAACAAACAAAATTGTAGGAATTTTCCTCTCGACTCTTCAAAAATTTGCTTTTTAAAATCTTAGGAATAGACAAATGCTTTTTAACCAGCTTCATCTATGTCTCGAAGTTGTGTTTATGCCCTCTACACCATGTACGTCTTTTTCTTCGGAAAACACGGCATTCTTTTTTTTTCTTCTTTCTTTTAAGCCAACCCACCTAATCTCCCGTTGCCCTGATTTTTTTATCCAAGCGGTAGCAGAAGCATTGTCAACAGTGCTTGCTTCCTAAGGAGGCCTCTCTCTCCCTCTTCAGCTTGTTCGCCTTTCTTCTCCGCTCCACTCATGTCTCAGGACGGTTGCTGTGACTCCGAGACGGGCGGCGCGAGAGCGAGGCCGTACGGCGGCGCCCGACGCAAAAATCGTCAACCTTTTTTGGACGGACTCTGAGGAGGGGCTATTGCTCATCAACGTATCTCAGCAAAGAAGAGAAAGAGGAGATGACGTATTAACGAAAGATGAGAGCCGTAGTTATGAGAGCGAGGGGCGAGAGATTAGGGAGAAGGAAATAAATTAACTGAAATGAATGGAGAGTTAAATGGAAGCGGAGAAGCACTATTACTATGGAAAGAAAGGAGAGTGAAACTATGTGAGCAAATTCAGTTAGAGAAGGACGCTAAACGATAGTAGAATGCACGGGGAGGCGGCTCATGACAAGTCATAATGGTGACTCCTCTTACTGAGAGATTACGTTTTAGTGTAAGCATCGCTAGAACACGCGCGACTGCCGTAGTTTATTTCAACTTCAGGTTTCTCTCATGTCCTGAATCCGCTGTCCGCTGGCTGGGCGCGAGCACGGGTGGCTTTCATGCAGGACATGAGTAAGATATATTTTTCAATTGAATTGCCAATAGTTTTTTTATTCCTTGTATACATGGAAAAGGTTTAAGCTGAACTCTTTATATTGTGAATAAACTTTTGTGCAAAATATGATTCCGAAAGGTATTGAAAATAAATAATAAATTTTGATCTTCCATCAAAGATTGAATTCATAATTTATTCCCGAAGATTAATCCGTAATTTGTATTGATGCATATTTACTGGTAGAGCTGAGCCTGAGTCTCGATAAATTATATTAATATGCCTTTTGGCGTCGCGAAAGTTGTCGAGAAGATGTATTTCAATACAAAATTTCAGTTATATTGAAAGATAAACCTTTAAAACCCATAATCATTTGAAGACATATTTTATGATATATATATATATATATATATATATATATATATATATATATATATATATATATATAATATGCCAAGAGGGTGGCCGATAAAAATACAGAAACAGAAAAAAAGGACACTCACAAATTGAAACTTCCGATATTTCGGTGAATACTTACTCCCCCTTTCTCTAGGGCAAGAGTAGGAATCCTAAATGAATCAAGGCATTGTAATCTCCGAATTAAATTATACGAACAGCATACGGAGTCACTCAGATAAAAGTGCATTCTACACCTATGGCACTCAAAACCTCGTTTCCCTCAGACAATAACCGAAGTGCACTAAGTGCGGAATATAAACCTCCTTAAAGAGTAAGTGAAACAAATTAAATAAACTTATATCATGGTATTATTCATTGTTGGATCAGTTTGAATGTTCTCATGTGTTTATAATCCTAGACGGAAAACAGTTACTCCAGTGCCTCATTAGTTATATCCGTCACTACAACATTCTTTTCATTAACTTAACAGATAGTCTTCAAGCGCTGCTCGAAAACCTTAAAAGACTTTTCAATTCAAATTGAACAAAAACATCTAGGAAGAGTAATAATTTATGTTATGTTGATTCAGAATAAAATATCTTCTTATTAAAAATTTTAAAATAAAAATATAAAAATACAAACATTTCCATTAATTAATTGCGAAATTACGAGAGGAGGCACTGAAAAAAAGATACTTTAAAAATTAGATTACTAGTAACGTTTTACTGACAACGTAACCAGGTCCAAAGCTGCTCACTAATTAATTCAAATTCTATAAAAACACTTAAAATATGCTTGCAGAAATTTAATTTCAATTCCAAACATTTAATTTGAATACATCCCTCGACGCAAACCGACGCCATTTGATTTCAGAATCACTGAGGCGGAAGAATAGCAGCTGTCACTAACATGAGGAAAGAAAATCTGCTCATATTCCCTCTATGAATATTCACTAGGACCCATTTTCTCCCTTCCCAAAGAAGTAATTATTGTTCCTTTTGACAGCTGAGGGATACTCCGACAACAGCCACTGTCGTAATGAGAGGCTTACCCACTGACAAGCAGAAGACGAAAAAAAAGGATCCCGTAGGGCTACGAACAGACCTCACTTTGAATTAAATACTACTGCAAAGCTTAGAAAGGCTGAAGTTTTTTGGAGAATTTTGATAGATTCCAGCATTTTTACGAAAGATTTGGAAATATCATTTTACAAAATAAGACAAAAGTTATCATAAGAAATTTCCGTTTTTAATAGCTTTTTGTAAAAAAAACTAATAGATATTTATCTCAATTTACTCCTCTGAAAATGTCGAAACTCTTTCCATTGCTAAATTTCTTGGTACTATTCTGCAATTTTCTACGCAGGAAAGTAAGGAGGAAACAAGCATTGCGTTGATATACAAGAGCCAAAGTAGTAACAACTAGTAGTTGATATGAAGATCTAAAGTAGCAACAAATACGCCAAGGTTTATACGGACATTTGTACCGTTATGATAGCAGCGTTAAACCTCACATGTAAATGTTTGTATATCATGTAAGGGATTTACACGCTCGGCTTTAGTGTTAACTACTGATATCTCAGGTTACGTCAAAACCCAGATAACCAGGAAAGCCTTTTCATGTAAATTGACATGCAGTTGCACATTAAAGGACCATTTTATACGAACTATTGGGAATATGTTGGGAATTGGGAATAGTCAGTGGGAATTAGAAGATCAAAGATCATAATTAGCTCATTTACCATGCTACAATTTCTACCGCCTTATGCGTCACATATTAGACAATACACAAATACATAAAACCAAATTCAGAGGATTGAAACATTTTGAACACTAGTACCCTCTAGTAGGTTCAATGTTTATTTTGTATTTATTTCTTGTTGAACATAAAGGCGTAGTTGCTGTATGTTTAAACTGACTCTCAAACAAATTGAGGTAAATATTATGAGGTAAATACTATTTCTGTCTTACTTCAGCCAATGCCTTTTTAATCAGTCCCTTACTTTATATTGCTGGTGTACGAACAGCCCCGGCCACACTCCCTTATGGTAGCTCCCGTATGGTAGCTCGTAGATATAGAAGTAACTACTCATCGGGATCCCTTCAACATTTTGTTTCATCTGGCATTTTGTGTATTTTTTGTGTGTTTCTACCCTCCTTTACCTATATCATCTCTTAAGACTACTGCATGTCAACATTGTGACCGGGTAGTTTGGGTAGAACGTAGAAAACTCTCGTTGTCTCGTTCTTGACTGATTGGATGGTCGATAAAAAAATACTAACGATTCCAGAAAAAAATATATAAATGAAGAAATGGGGTGATTTTTACCATTAGTATAATTTTTCAAAATCATAAATATGAAAAATATTTACCATCTGATGCCACTGGGCCACCCCAGCTCATTAAACTTCACTCCCATAAATAACGTATTCCATTTCATGCCGTATTCCCTGATCGATTTCTCTACGAGTCTCATTTTGCACATTAGAAAGTGACAAAATTTTGAGAAAAAAATCATCACTTCTAAATCAATGACACGAAAATAGTAATGATTACTACTTAAACGCAATACATATTAATTTAATTCCACAAGTATATCAAATGGGATAAGTAAAATTCTCTTTCCTCAATAATTACCTTATCCTGACTATATTTTTTACCTTGAGATAAGTATAAATTTAGAATATTCATCGAATGCAAAGGAATCTCGTTAAACTTTTTGTGCAAATAACTCTGGAATTAGTCGAACTAATATGGAAATAATTTAGTTTGTCGAGCTTAGACAACTAATCTAAATATGCTTCCTCTTGGTGGCTTCCATCTACATCTACATATTACCCCGCAAGGCACCTCAATACGCGTGTGGCGGGGGGTGTTAGGACACCAGCCGTTTACATATAAAATGGACACGCTCTAATGAAATTACGCCTAGCATTTATTATAGTCCCTTATTGTTCGGGGGAAAAAAGAATTCCCATACCTATCCGTTCGGAAAAATATCTCTCTTAATTTATCGTTTCTGTCGGACCTGGAAATATAGTGGGGTTCTAATATGATGTTCTCCGTGTCGCTCTGAAAGATATCTATTCTCAATTGTTCAAGCAATCTAAGCCTAGCGCGCAGCCTCCGAGTCTCTAGCGGCTCCCAGCCTAATTCTTTTAACATCTGTGTAACGCTGTCTGTACGCCCGTAGCTGTTTTTGACGAATCGCGCAGCTTTCCTTTGTATTTTATTAAGTTCCCGGACTAAGTCTTTCTGCACCGGATCCCATATGCTCGCTGCATATTCAAGGTGTGGCCAGACGAGTGCGAAATATCACCTCTCTTTTACTTTTTCATCCGAAAATCTTCCCACAATACGCTTGACGAATCCTAGCTTCTTCAGAGCTCTGCCACAAATATTTCTTATATGTGCTCCCCACGATAGGTCCGAAGTTATCGTAACTCCTAGATACTTCACTTCATCTGTCGCCTTTATGTTAACACCATCCACAGCATATACATGGGAATAGTTGGACGACCTCCGCAAGAAATGTACCGCCGTGCATTTGCTCAGATTAAGTTCGAGTCCCCACTCTTGGCTCCACACATGAACGTTGTTTAAATCCGATGATAGAGTTTCAAAGTCAGAGTGATCACTAATTTCACGATAGGTGACAGCGTCGTCGGCAAATAGACGTATTTTACTGCTAATTTGAGAGCATAGATCATTTATGTATATAATGAACAAAAGGGGTCCGATCACGCTTCCTTGCGGGACACCTGATGTCACTTTAACGACATCAGAGCTAATTCCGTCAAGAACTACCTTTTGCTTACGATCACTCAGAAAGTCGCGTATCCAGTTTACTACTGTTTCGTTTAGGCCGCATGACTGTAATTTGTATAAAAGTTTGTTATGAGGTACCGTGTCGAAAGCTTTCTTAAAATCTAGAAATAATGCGTCAACTTGTCTTTTCGATTCGCCAGATTTGAGAACGTCATGAAGAAAGAGCGCGAGTTGTGTTTCACATGATCTACCTTTCCGGAAGCCGTGCTGAGAGCCATGGAGGACGTTACGACTGACCACGAACGTCATGATATTGCTAACGACGATATGTTCGAGTGTCTTGCCTATAATCGACGTTAATGAAATTGGTCGTTAGTTCCCTGGGTCGTGTCTGTTTCCCTTTTTGAATATCGGTGTAATTCCATCATCCGGGACACATTTCATGAGTAGCCTCGATTCATTAATGCACTTCAATCCTTCCATATTCGATTCTTTTACGTTTTCTCCAAGACTTTTGAAGGAAATTGTATTCTTTTTCACTTCTCTCAACGAAAAAAACTTAACATCACGTCTGTCGCGTTATCTGGATATTTTGCTGCAAATATTTTCTTGGAAAAAAGTAATATCTTTGGACTTTTGCTCATATAGAACTGGTTGAGAATCAAGTTTTCATCTCCGACGCGGAGTATTAATCATGGTTAAAGCTTCTACACCCCACCATCATCCTTGATAGAGCCTCTGGCAAGGAAAATGAAAAACTATCACTCAATAAGCAGCCTATTTGAGACTTGACAATCTATCCACCACGAATATATTCGGATATAGTTTTGCTCAAACGTCCTCTTGAAATTAGAGTTTGAAATTAAAGAGTATTGATAGAGTTACCACATGAGCTTCTTATATTTTCAAAGTAAAGTGTCCGATCTATGTTTCATGAATAATGAAGTGTTTGAGAACGAAAGACAATAATTATATAATTACATGCAGACTACTAGAAAGTATTCCAATGTATAAGAAAAAATAAATTGTCACCTCACCCAGAAATAAAACACTAGTTTCTATAAAATATAAATCAGCCCAACTATGTCAGATGTTATCTTTATATTCATAAAAGTCGATGTATGTGTGTATTTGGGTATATTCCACATCTCCTCCTAAACCGCTGGAACAATTTTGATGAAATTAGGAACACAGGTTTGCTACTGGTAGACAACAAACCTTTTAGGGTTCAATTAACCAAAACCCCTTTTTTTTGCAGGGTTAGGGTTGTGATCCTTACTAATATATAAAAATGTAATGGTGTCCGTCTGCCTGTGGCTCCATCACGCAAAGACTACTGGCCCGTATGAGCTGAAATTTGGCATGTACATAGAATAAATATCTGGTTGTATCATATGCTATATTAAAAAGCCCCAAGGGCCCCCAAAGGCCCCCTGAAGGTCCTCCCTTGGTGGTCCATGCTAAGCATTGTGTTCGGTGCAGTGGTTTCATATTTTGCTTTTTAAAATTACTTTTAACCATTATATAGCGCTGGAATATTTTTAATCGGATGGCTGAATAAATGAAATTTCTAATTGTATCAATCGATTTTCTCTTACGCTCCGTATTTGTCTGAAATTCATGTTTTCAGTTGAAAAATCTCACATTTTTCTCTGAAATCAACAACAACATATTTCCTTGACAACCAGAGATTTTATTTTCATAGAATATTTACGCCTCTAGTAAATATCACGTTTTTCTGCAGGCCCATGATAGAACGTAGAAAGAAAATCCGTATAAGAAGGGCCCAGAGTCCCAAGGGCCCCAAGATAGATTTCTTCGGGAGGTAATCGATAAATTCGATGCATATTTACAACAAGTATGCTCTTCAACGTCTATTCTAAAAGTAGCTCTCAAAGGGGCACTGCATGTAAGTATATGAGAGAACACTTATCTACGTAGTAAACGATACACATAAAGGAATTAAATATATTACACACGCAATAAAATGTGGAAGAATATTTACGTGCAGCGAATTGCAATGGTAATAATGCCGCTGTTGCTACAACAAACACGGCGTTGTTTATTATCGTTTAATACTCGGATGTATTACACATAGTAGAACCGCCTGCCTCTCATTACAATTGCGAAGTGTTTTTTAAACCAATTACCACATCATAAACGAAACGAGTTATTTATGTATGTTTAAAAGTGTTAAAGTGCAGTTAACTCCAATCATCGAGTTGCCTATTCAAGACTCCCACTTGCCGCTGTGTTTCCCCTCCTAGGATCCTCTATCAATATATCCATCAACATGCCTAGTATAAAAAAATAACCTTTCGAATCTTTCTTTCGAAAAATCTTCTTAAGCAAAATTAATGTATTATTTCGAGAAAATGAGCCTAATTTAAAGGCTAATCATTTAGTTTGCCATCGCAAACATCGGCCCCAATTAAGCTCAGGAGCACTGGAAAATGGCAGAAATACTTTATCAAGCACTTGTCTCTCGACAAATAAAAAGAAGTTTAATGATTTTCAACCCTTTTTTGAGCCAAAAATTAGCACTTCATGGTTATACTGAGCTATTATCTGTGATAAATAATGTGTTACATGACAATGTCTAGAATCACATTTGAATAACTTCTCGTACTATCTAAGGGAAGATGTACGGAGTGATGTTATTAGCGGAGTCGCAACAAGATGTTTAAGCACAGACAACGGAAAACCTGAAGAAGGCTTGTTAACCTGGGAAAAGATAGTAACTGCTTGGCGAAGTTACACCCCAAGTTCATAGAGGGAGAACTTAGGGGTAAATTCATAATGGAAATTATGATGCTCCTCACAATAGATTTGACGCAAAAAATTAGCTTAAACATATGGAAGCTCTCCATTTAACGACGCCACTGGGGAATGCCCATGCTATATAAACAATTTCTCAGTTATTCGTCATATTCCAGGTATGCATTGTCAAGGTATGCATTGATTTGCGCCAGCCTTTGTTAACAACATTCCACTGCCGGTAATATTCAAGATATCGAACAAATTATTCACTCCTCGTATTAACATTTAAACTCCATTATTCGTAAAAAGGGGACTCGCAAAATGCAAAGAATAAGATTCAAATGGTATTTATACACGACCTCTTTTTTTATATGGTGCAAATTTCATGAGTACCTTTTTTTAATAATAAATAATTTTTATTTTTAAACTTTTGCCGACGTTTCGGATGTTTATTCATCCAGATTCTGGGCTTTAAAGAATGATGTATGATTATAAAAGGTTGACAGTTCTGTTTTGGTTACATAATTGTAAATTTACAGACATTAAATATAAAAATACATTGACATTCAAGATTTTTACCTTTAAAGTTTGGTGCTGTTTTTATTTATTTACAGCACCAAACTTTAAAGGAAAAATCTTGAATATGTCTATGTATTTTTATATTTAATGTCTGTAAATTTACAATTATGTAACCAAAACAGAACTGTCAATCATTTATCATTATACATCATTGTTTATAGCCCAGAAGATGGATGAATAAAAATCCGAATTGTCGGCAAAAGTTTAAAAATAAAAATTATTTGACCTATACTCATGAAATTTGCACCATATAGGAATAAGATTCATCATAACACAGCTGATTTCTAAAGGTACACGGATTAGAGTACATTTCTGTGCACAGAAAATCAGCAAAGGTGAACTTCATTTTATACCCGTATCTAGTACCGTAGTGATAGCACTATAATGTTTTTTGTCATAGGCCTTTCCAACCAAAATATTTTAACCTCCGTTTTTCAGCTGACACTAAGTATTCATAGTATTAGCATATGGAACGTTATCACAGAAGAAGAATGATTTTTTAACATAATGTGCTATTGGTTTCATTTCAGCAGAAAGCGCAAATTAGGATAAATCATTTAATATCCATGGAATTTAATCCAGCCGCTCGTCAGCCAAACAGAGTTAAAATGGTTCAAATCCAGTAAAGATATTCAGAGATTGGCCGCCTCAATAGTGGCCAGCTTCTACCAAGTGGCCTTCAGTTTTTTATGGGTAAGTTGAGGCCATTATGCATCATGCTCTGGCAATTTCGCACCTTGCAGAGAAACTTTAAACTGCAAATAATACACATATGAAGTGAGAATCTGCTACAACAGTCGAAAAAAATATTGAAGATATTTAAAAGGTCGAGTGGTTTTTCATTCACATATGCGTTAGAACCCAGTCTGTAATGGTTGGTCAATCACCTTAGATTGACTATTAGTGCCCTCACACCATTGTTTAAAATTTAAGTGCTTATTTATCTCGGAGTTGGAGGTATTTACGAATCCGCGGCTACCCTTAATTCACTTAATCTCGCAATCTATTGGAGGGTAACACGTGGAGATCTCTCTCCACCCGCATCCTTCATAACGTTAGAGAACTGCGGACGTAAACATGATATTACATATATAACAACGACACTGATAAGGCTTCTAGAACAGTAAATCAGGGGGCTTGACAGCATCCATCAAATAAAAGACTAAGTGACGAAACATAAATGACGAGGGAGATGATTCATTACAGCTTAAAAATTTTCTACACCAGTCTTAATCACGAAACGTACTGTAGTCAGCTAAAATTCATAGTAGTCGTGCGTGAAACCGCAATTTACAAGCAAAACATATTCAAAGTAAATTCGCAAGAAAAAAACTGTTTTTTACGGAATTGATTAAAAACAATCGCCTTTTACAATTTTAAACTCGCTACCACTCGCATTGCATTGAATTTACTCGCTTCTCACTTCCTCTTGGGCATGCCAAACGACTTAATTTTGTGTACACAGCACATGATGTATATTTTCATATAAAGTATAACAAAACACATCTACTCTAATATTTACATGCTAATATCACAAAAAAGATCTATATTATAAAAAATAGAAAAGAAACCAATGTTCTTATTTCCTGTGAGAACAACATATATTTGTCAGCCTCTACGTATTGGAATTACAGCATTAAGTATCATTGTTCAATCAATTTATAGCCACACTAGTGTTTCCATACAATTTTACAAAATTGGTTAGATACAATTATAACTATGGGGCACTGCCGGAATGGGAGAATACGTTCGAATTCCACTAATGCCATAAAATAAATGTGATACTGAATGCTTAGCAGTGTGACAGTCGCAAAAATAAACAAATACTACGTGAAAAACTTTCAAGTTCCGTGATTGATGCACAATATCCTAATTTCCAGATGTGTCAAGAGGCGTAATTGAAATGGCCTTGCCAGGGACGGACACTGATTGACGGACCGAAGCGTAGTCTTTCGCCTGAACGAGCAAACGATTCCCGTGCAGCGGATCGGCATATTAACCACCACCACAAATCAAATTGTTGTGGATAATTGTACGTCCATCCACCACTGAGAGAAAAGCATCATCAGTGATATGAAATTGGATTTTATAATTACGTTATATTGAAAACGATTCTATGATTATATTCAAAACATTTTCTAATTTACGTATGACGAAAATATTCACCTAATTTTTCACCACAAACATAGTCATACAAAAGATATAATTCTGTTGTTTTCGATTTTAATTGTTACACATGATGGACGTAAAAGAGATGGAAACATCATTATCTTGGGAGACTGTAACGCTCGGATTGGGAAGTACTATAGAAAAGGACATGGGAGTCCAAACTACATAGCCAACGCAATCACTACATAGCCAACGCAGTCACAAATAATGCATCGCTTGATGAATAAAGAAACGGATAATTACCTGGAACATGCATAATTTCCATTGAATTCGACTTGTATCTTAACCTAGCAGTATCTTAGTCCGACAGTACAACGGATTCGGTCTTCATTTTTAATTACGTTATTATTCTAAACTAAAAAGCGAGCCAGCAAAACTTGCAAAACTTTCTCAATGCAAGATATTTGCGTCGTGATGTAAATTGTTGACTGTTAGTAACGCTGCGTCTTTGTTTGCGCGTCTGAGCTGATCTTTGATGAAAAATCACGACTATAAAAATAACTCATGATTGGTTTCACACGGCTTTACTGCCTACATCTCACGAACGATCAAGTAACGTACGCATCTCACGTTAGAAAAAATCACTCAAGATTTATTTGGCCGGTCTCAGATCTCATGATCGATACTTGATGTCATTCCTATCGTGATCCGTAAAGATGAGCTCCTCGATCATTGAAGAGATACAGTTCATCGATCTATCTTTTAAGAGAACTTGATCTCGGGATTTGATCACTCACGACCAACCCATCACTACATATGACCCCTTGAACGAGAAAGTACAGTCAACGTAAATAGAAAAAATCTGTTCTGAACATTTTTGTAGAGATATAATGGTTAGAAAATGGTTTTATAGAGATCTTATGGCTAGAAAAACCTTTTTCCAACAAAATAATCCATCAAATCATTTATTAGCCCAGGAAAATTATTTATTAGCCCAGGAAAATTAGATTTTAACCCGGAAAATATTAATAACAAAGCCGGACCTTTTTATTCAGGACCCCTTGGAGATGAACATAACAAAAGTCCCAAGCGCTCCTAGATGATTCAACGAAAATATCCTGGAAAAACCTGGAAATACTGGAGTTTTCCTGGAATTCGTACTGTTCGGTAACTAGAAGAGCTATAGAGGCGTTCTATATTCCCGCCACACCAGTTTTTAGTGTTCTACATTTTTGAAAGGTGGCATGGCAATGAGAAGTGCATTCTTTCATTTTTTTTATCTCGGTCTTGGTTTTTCCAACAGCTCGCTTTTCTGCATACACTGCACAACTCGAGCTATGGTAGTCCTATAGCCGAGGTCGCTCCATTTCTTAAGGGTGAAAAAAGTATGCGATATCTAACGTGACAACGAAATATTTTCAATTAATTTATATCCGTATAACCGAGTTGACTACCCAACGAGGATCCGAAAAGAATGTTGATTTTTATGCACTATGCAAAGAAGGGAAATTCGAAATTTGATGGAACGGAAGGGCATCTTCATGCATTTTTTCCCCTCCTGCACGCTCAGGATAGATGGGCGAAGTTTAACCGATCCAACTATTACCGTATGCTTCTTTGGCGTCCCTCGAGGCCCCAACTTAAAATTCCATCCACCTTCCATGCCTGCAGACGCATAACAAGAAGTCTCCCAAACGGCGCAACCCTTCACTAAATACGATCTCAATGCTGCTTGTGCGGATATATTAGCAACTGGTGTCCATCTGCATTACATATTGCACTGAAATGCACGGAATTAACGGAGACATTGATTTCCCTAATTGAATGAGCTAGTAATTTGGTGGGTGGTACTCTTTCAGTTAGGGCAACCATGGAAACCAACGTTGAAAACTTACGGATGGATGGGTCTAATCTACATGCAAGAGGTTCGACTGGTTTGCAGCGGCCGATGGAAGTAATCCTTCACGTCGAAATTGGCATATTAGCAAATAATTGCCACATTTGTACTCAAATTCCTCGCCAAAGAGCGCTCAAATCCATCATCTAGAAAAATCCAAGTTGCCAGACTTGGAATGTTAAATTCATAAGCAGCAGCATCAAGGCTGAGAGAGCCTCATATTGAGTAATTATGCTTTCCGTTTAATTTCGTATGTGCCGGATTTGAAACATACTTCTAGATTCATCAAACCTCAATTACCAATGCTCATTGTGCCGAATTTGGTACAGTGAAATATTACAAATAAATATTTTTTAAATTTCAAACAGATTGAATGTCAACAGCAAAGACGGTGAAATTCGCCATGAAAAATCATGTGACTTGACCGGTATTTGAACCCAGATTTCCAAATTGCTGGTCAGGTATGTAAGCCAGTTACACCACCAAGCCATCTTAACTGAAGGCGCATTTCAGCGGTGGTATTGGGAGATTCGGGTTCGAATCCACGTCGAGTCAAATGATTTTTTTCATGCTGAATTTTCGTGCTATTCGCACACGTGTGCGTGACTGCGTACCACATCATTTGTGCAATCGCAATGCTTGAAAAGGAAATTGAATGTATTTTTCTGTATCCTCAATTAGATTATGAAAAGTGAGAAAAACCTTGAGTAAATAAAACATTTGGTGCCAGAAAGGGTTAACACAGTCTGCAAGCTTTAAAGCTATTCGTATAGTGCGAAATATTAGGCTTTGAAAAGAGGAATTAGCGCGGAGAACTTAAAATTCAATTAATAACAACAGCGATAACATGAGTATTAAGAAGAAGAGACCATTCAATTATTTGAACGTAATGATTTTTTTTAGATTGTTGGAGGGAATAACTAATGACAAAGTTCATTCTGAAGTCGTCGTCTGCCAAGCATATCACGGACAAAATATTGAAATCTGGGCACGAATTTCTTCTCCCAATGACGGTGACGTGAACTGAATCTAAACATAAAAGTTGCGAGGGTATTCGGTATCGGTGAGCTAAAATAACGGTGATACGCGGACGGCGAATTTATTGGATTACTCTATTCTTTCGCAGGGCGTGATTCGATAATCTGAACCCTCGAGTTCATTATATACGAAAATATTCCAGAATTAAATAATATATATTTGAAATAAAGAAGAGAGAAGGGAAAATAACACACGCTATAAAAATGAAAAAGCCCAGTAGGCTACCTTGACGACGATATGGAAGTATATTTATAAAGATGAGCCACACGTTACTGCTGTGTCCATCTTATTCTACATCTACGAAGTACCGTGGAAGCCTCCTACAGATTGTGTGGCTCGGGTTGATTCCTCACAAGGCAAGCAATTCTCGTGTGGCAAGCAATGTTCAAGGTCGACCACCACACGCTACCCTACCCGCTGGGGTAAGACCAAAATGCACTGCGGTAGAACTTGTAGAACTATAAACAGCCAAACTTTCTTCTAGTTTGAACGTGGTATGATGGTATGGAATCACAAGATTTATTTATCTTGAGAGACCAATCCTTGTTAGTGAAGAGAGAGGAATAAATCGCTATCGCAGGTTGTACTATTCAGAGAATAGCCCAAGCATAAACACAAAGATTAAGTCACTTGAGTGGTGACAACTTAGATGACATCTGATCGTGGAAGAATCATAACGAGTGCAGTGATTTTATCATTTCTGTGACAGATACAAATGGAGTGCTACGTCGGCGAACATAGTTACATGCAGTACACCTGTTAAGATAATTTCCATTCGATTAGTATTACTATAGCCGTAAATGAATGGATGCTATGTAATTTAATGGTATCCGGTGGAACATGATGGAACTCCCTCATGATTCTTATAAAAGGAAATTCACTGGTAAGGCCCACGATATTTAATTTGGTGACCTGTTTCGATACAAGGTATCATGACTAGGCCTTGATACCTTGTATCGAAACTGGTCACCAAATTATATATCTGCGGAACCTTTCCAGTGTACCTATACATCTCCTTTTCGAACGATGCAAAGAATAATTAGTTTATGCAAAAAACAAAATCATGCGGGACATTTCAAGCAGGGTGGGGTGTGAACCGAGGTGATGTCCGAAATCGGAAGAAAGCTTCGAATCGATACTCTACTTCTATATTTCATTGAAAAGAAACTATAATGACCGTATGGCTGTTATTTTTATCCTTGAGACTTAATCTCATCATTGAGTGGAAAGAATATCCCTGGTTTTAAAGGATTCCTGGCGTAAACATCTAAGATTGCCGTCACCCAAAAAAAGTAGCATGACCTTCGACTCACATCCAACCAAACACACATCCGACCGCCATAATTCCCATTCCCTATAACCTTGCAAATCCAAGAGCCCATTTTAAACGCGTCTGCATCTGTTCTCGGCAAAAACAGTTCGGATAGGAATAGAAGAAAAACTTAGTCTATGAACGCTAAAGTGCGTATACTACAGTCACTAATACCAGGGGCTATTGAAGTTGAAAAAGTGAGGATTCTTCGAAATCATCATATAAAGCTTTTTTTCTTATCTTTCCAGAACACAAAATGCTCATGAATAAGGCTTTCAGAGGAGAATATTTCTGAACTCCTCAAAGAAATACGTATCAAACATTTTGGTCAAAGGTAGATCGGTCATCGTCACAGGGGAACACCGCCAATTATTTTGTCCATAAAAATACCCTATGGCCTCGTCTCTACAATCCTTACCGTGACAATATCCTAAACCCTGTGTTGGGAAAAATAACACCATTTATAAAATAAAATTATGGCTTAATAAGGTAATTTTGGTCGGTCAAATATGCAAATTGTGAAATTTAAAGATTTTTTTTCTCTCGGACGATTCTGATGGTCCGTATGCCCCTGCAATCCCGATAAGGCATTGATTTTCTATCAGGTCTCTCAGGGGACGAACCACCAGAACTTGACAAACATCCATGCCCTGGGCATTTGAGAAAAAGCGACCCACGCGGGACTCGAACCCGCGACCTTCGGATTAGCAGACCCCCCTGGTTGTGTTGGAAACGCTCGAGATAATTCCGATCGCGTAACCAAGGAGTCACGTGGTGCAATCACGTAGGGTTCGAGATTTTGAAGTATTCAAACAATTCGTAAAAATATCACGCATCCTTTCCGATCTGGTTTTTTAAACAAGATATCGTTGATGGGGTCAAATATATTGATTAGAATCGCAATAATCAACATATTAGACGCTCAATTTAATTTTCCGTCTGATTCAAACACACCACAATCGCGAACCTTTCCTTATTATATCACGTGACTCCTTAGTTACGTGATCTAAATTATTTCAAGCGGTTCAAACACAACAACCCCCCAGGACACTATACCGCCGCAACCGGGGCTGGCAAATTGAATTTTATGAAATACTGGCAATTGGAAGAGTAGCAACTGAGGGGCTGAAGAATTAACCAATTGGTTATATTCCACATAAAACTGACCGTTTCGATGTTAAACCCGCTCCTTCAGCATTCAAATACAGGTTCAACTACAGGTGGAGTCTAATTAAAATTGGAAAGTATGTTGATGACGGGTTGTGGGGAAAGAATGTTTGGAACGGTGATTGCATTATGTTGGTTACTAAACTCAAAGAAATCATACCGCATTAAAACCACGTCAATGATAAAAAGGAGAGCGGGAAAGGACGGTAAAAAAGGGGGACAAGTTTTCCGGGAAAAATCCTTTTAATGTCTGTTCATGTATATTCTAAACGCTGAAACAGTTTAATGTGGGATTACGTTTGGTTGAATGGCAAGCAAATAGTAAGTATTTGAAAAAAAAAACAGATATCCGATTTATCAAAAAAATGACTTTGTGCCTTTTCCGTCTTCAATTTCCGGCCTGTCAAAATGTAACAACATATTACAACCCGGAGAATCATATCTGAGAGGGAGATATCACTCTACTTTTTTCAAACTTTCACACGCATATTTAATTAAAGATACGTTTAACCAATAGTTACCAGACTTTAATAACAAACATAAAAACTGTCCTTAAGCAATATTGTTAACCGTTTATGAGATTCTACTATACGAAATGTTGGGTTTGTATGGGGAAAAAGGGTAAAGGTAAGTGAAATAGAATATGGCTCTTTTGGATTAGATTTCGAAACTGCTTACTCGCAATAGCCCTTACGAGATACGATACATTGAATAACCTAAGGTCTATGCTGAAGTAATGGTGAGTTAGAGGAATGTTCGTCAGGTGATGTGCTATAGAATGGAAGGCCGCAAGTTTTTGACAGTGTTGGTGATTTGATTCAATAGGAATGATGACGACGGCAAAGGAGTGTTTCGAAATATCGAGTAGAAATACTTTTGCTCCGCGATAGAGATTGTCAGATGTAAAAAAACTACGACTCTTGGCGCCCTTGGATCCGAAAAGGAAATGAAAGGGTGATATAATGGAGAAGTACCAGGAATAGATGGTTGTCTCTCTGTACCTGTCCAGAGGCATATGACACCATCCATGTACCTTAAATTATATGATACTAATTTCAACAGGAGATTATTTTAATCAAATAGATTTCCTCTTAATTGCCAAAAAAAAATCGGCCAGAATAGATAATGGAGGGGAACCTATTGATGAGATAAGCGTTTCTATATTGAAGGGAAAACTGAAATAAAAATAATTTAGCATAAAACTATACACTGTTTAAATAAATGTAATTTATTAACAAGGGGTTAGTTCTTGAAAATGTCACAGTTCCACAAAAGTAAAAACTGAGAGGATTGGGTTGGTGTGGTGGGGACCCATCATGAGGGCACACTCCGATTCTCAACTGTGGCAGACATATTTCAACGGAATCCCAAGGCCAGATTGTGTTCTTCGTGTAGAGAACTTGAAAATAGTTCATCTCCCGTAAGATGGGACGTTAAAATAAGGATAAGGCCCCATAAGTCAAAATTAGGCTAATGGCAACGCCGGGTTTCTTTCCACTTTTCCTCCAACCCCCAAATAAATACTCCGTTGCAACGCTAGTAATTGATGACAACCAATCAGAATTAAGAGGGAGCGCGAATTGAATACTTGATTCACATCAAGGGGAGACATATGTCAGATAAAGTGAATGATAAGAGACCTTCAGATGCCTGAGAGGGAATAGAAATAAAATCATTGTGAACTTAAGAGAAGACTAATAAATGGAAAATCTCACATAAATAAGACCAAGGGAAAACAGATGCCTGCACACTAATATCCTACAAGCCAATAAAAGGGCGAGTAAGATGGGGTTTTAGAGTACTTTCCACGAATATGTGACTATATGGGGGGAGCTAATAGGGAGACAGAAAGGGACAGAAATAGATGTTTCGGTAGATAACCGTCTCCCATTGTTTATATAGTGTTAGAACGAGGGAAAAATATTTACTGCTATCTACTACAAAGGATTCTTAATGTGCGAGGGGAATATTAGAGACGGCCACGCGAAGAGAAGAAATATAGAAAGGGACAGCTAAATAACTCAAAAGTTTTGGTAATTTATATAAGATAATGATTTAATTACGTGAGTAGGACTTAAAATTCAACCATAATAGTGGTCGATTAAGAGCTAGCACATATTTAGTAGTAATTACAAGACTTATAAAAACATTTAACGTCACATTTCAAAAGAGTAATTAAGCCTACTCACAGTGTAAGTAGTAGTGCAAGAGCTGAACTGCATGACGATGGAGGTATTTCGGCAAACGACCGGACTGCATTCCACTAAGTAGCCACAAAATACAGAAGGAAGACCGCTGAAGTTCACGCATTGAAGTTTCACTCGAGTGTGCTTCCTTGCTCGACGGAAGTCAGCCTCTTTGCCGGCTGAGCGGCGAGTCTAGCAAAGGGTAGTGGCCAGTCCCCGGTGAAGATGGAGTTCGCGTTCAGCCTCGAACGTAAACACCCAGCTCAGCGAGAACTCCTGGTAAAATGAATGCAGAAAAAAATTTCTCTGAGAGTCTGATGGGATGTAATTTTTAAGATAGGGAGTAAACATTCGCGCGGATTTCACTGCCTAAACGTCGACTGTTGGCCGATTTCACCAGAGAATGTCCTCTAATCGCTGAATTGCGGTTTAACGTGGTTAAGACGAGCAGTCACCTCCGCTATAGTACTCCAAACTAACCACGATTTGACTCCGTAACTACCACCCGCCTATGCTGTCGACTATAATGGATTTAAGAGAAAAAAAAAGATGGGCAGCAGTATCTCAACCAACACCACCTATATATGAGGAGCCTAGTAGCCAAGGGGTACAAGTGACTTTTTATTTTTCTTTCGAACTAAGTGTAGAAATGTGTTCCTAAAGTATGTTAAATTGTTGTGGCCAAGGGGTGTAAGTGAATATACTGATGGGTACAGAGATCTAGTGGAGTACATTTAATATATTTCGAGAAACACATTGGACAACAACAACAACCCTAGTTGAAATTTAAACATGAAGAAGTCAAAACTAACTTTTTGTCACTTATACTTCTTGGCTTCTAGCCTCCTCATATATAGGTCGTGTTGTCCCAACTCTGCCACGCGAGATCATTAAGTACCTAATTAAATTGGTGATTTAAGGTGAATTGATATGCGCTGTGACCACCAAATGCAACAACTGATGTTTTAATGTTCAAAATCCAAAGGCTAAGTAATTTAAGGTGAATAAACTCCAAAATAAGTTGTCAAACAAAAATAATTCCTATAACATTTTTAGCATCAGTTAGACCATTTGCCTAATACGATCGAATTTTTATGGAGAATATTTTACGATTCTACTGACAGGAATTCATATACAATCGTTAAAAACTAGTAATACAATTATCTAAGACAAAAATGGTAGGCATTCAACATAAAAATGTTGTAAAAATAGTGAAAATATTTTTTTTATTGAGTTTGATTTCTGGAACATGGAGGTTACGAGAGGAGATAAAAATAATGGATTTACAGGCTTTCAAAATGTGGTAAAAATATAATTTAGACGCTTAAGTGCGGAATAACCAATAATATCATATCTAATATTGAATGGCTATGCCCCCCCCACTTCCATGTACTCTGCTGATTCCTTTATTCAATGATACTTGTTTCGATTCAAGTCCCGTCTCGCGGGAATACTCTTTCTTTATATCTAAATATCCCCCACCATACGTGTTCATTGTTATCAGGGTGAGGATAATCTACTGAGAACGGATTAGAAAGAGAAAAATATAACACAAAGACAGTGTGGTATTTGAAGAACTGCTAAATATATTAGAGGAAGAGAGATGAAAATATATATGTAAGTTCGAGGTGCAGAAAAGATTATAATAGAGGATTATGGAAGGAAAACGGTGTAATGAAAAGGAAAAATCAATCAGAAGAGTAGTATGAGTATTTAAGATGCATCAAACAGTGATGAGAAGCATTCCAAGGTACAGTGAGAATTTTTTATGGCAAGAGGTATTCATCAGTAATGTTGAGTAACTATTGATGATCTTAATTTCCATCAACCCCACCGGTATAGCACAAAGATTAAAACTATAAATACACTGTAATCGAAAATATCTCAAAAATGGGGATTCGGCCATGCATAAAATGTTTTACCTACATCTGCTTTTGCACAATGGACCAAGAAGGTCTAAGTGCCCGGGCTCCTGTCGAAGGCCCCCCTACGTATACAATCTATATCTGCTTATAGACGCGTGTATTGCAAGGAATATATTTAATTTCAGACGTGTAAATTGAAGGTTACCAAAAATGTTTTTTTGTTTCACAGCTACGATTTCCAAATGCATTTAACACTAGAAGGACCGGGGTTGTATGGCTACCTAGAAGGACCATTACCCGTCATTTTGACGGGTAGTATTTATTTTAAATATTTCTTCGTTTTTGTTAAAATTAATTGATAACTTCATTAAATATAACCTTTTTCTTTATTTATCAATACATTTGAGTAATTTTGTACAAATTATTTTACAATAAAAAAATTAAAATGAACAGCGGTCAATTTTCAAACTGTTATACATATATTTAAAAGTCGTACTTGCCTATTTTATTCTAAGGAGTTGCACTTTAACGTATTGTTCATGTATAGCAATTATTTACACATAATTTAGCATGGCAAAAATGGAAATACATCAATTTTCATCATCACTGCATCTGATAGAAATGTACTGTGCGTTTCCTGCACAGGGCCCGCACACATACTTATTGCAATGTATGCATTTATTCCGGCTCTTATTTTTGCCTCTGCATCCTCCTATTTGACACGTCACTCTTGGTAGTTGCTTGCAGTGGAATTGGCACTGGGTTTTAGTTTCGACGAATGGAGCCGCTAGTTCCTCTGCTAATTGAAATATAAATTTCCGGCGAGATATTTTTTCCCCAGTGACTTCTTGGTACAGTACCCATGCGTTGATAGCGGCAATATCCAATTCATTGCAAAATACATGCATTGGCATTTACGGTATACATCGTAGTCATTTGGTCAAGATTGTCAACTCCACACTTGGTAGTGTTATAAAATGCTACAGACTCTGGGAGCTTTTTTGGGCTTTATGCATCGATAGTCACTGATTGGTGCAACGTACTGAGAAGAAGGACTATTTTCTCTGCTTTGCCCTGATAGGAAGTAAGCGTGGTGTCACCCGACTTGTAAAGGACCGTTATATATAACAATCCCGTGTTTTTTAGCGGATGGAGGAACCTCACGTCGAATTTTATTCATGGTGCCTACCAAAATGTTTCCTTTCCTCTTCAATATTTCCCCACGTTTCAAGTCCCCATCCCCAAGTTTCTTAGAGGTAAAGAAATTATCACAAGTAACATTTATTCCTTTTGAATAAAATGGTTGTATAAGACGTGAAACCACGTGCTCCGCAAGTGTTTTGTCCATGGGCCGTGACTCATATTTACCGAGATACGGATACCCGTTCAGCATGTAATTTGTCTTTGCATCTGCAGAAAGCCAAAAGTTAATACCAAACTTATCTGGTTTGTTTCTCATGTATTGAATAAATCTACAGCGAGCCTTGCATGGAAGTAGTTGTTCATCTACAGTGATGTTCTCGCCAGCCTTGTTACACAAAATGCAATTGGCCACGAAGGGATTTCAGATTGGGGATGCAGCTGCGAATCGGTCAGTCTTCCGCTCGGTGGGCTGCGATCGGTCAGTCATCCCTGCCGCTCACACGACACAAGGAATCGCCGTAGTACAAGGAATTGTACACATGTCCCACTCTTTGGGTTTTCCAAATGAGGATTCTTCTTCTCCAGGCGGTAACGGTACCCTGGGCTGGCCTAGGGTACCGAACTCCTGTGCCCCGCTCCTTCCATAACCCTTTTATCCCTTCCGCCCAAGGGAGACTAGGGATTACAGATTTTACTCATTTATGGTTTTCCCTAATAAAAGATGTCCTTTTCTCGTGGTAGCAGTTACGTTACCGATGACGCCGTTCCTGCTTCCACTGCTCTGACCTACCACACGCTACTCGGTATGGCAGATATGCTGCTTATTTCCATTCAAAATGAAATAAGGAATGTTAAATGGATAAATGTGCTAACTTAAACATAAAAATGGCCAGATGTAATATAGTGTAGTGATTTCCTGAATAAAACACTCGTTACCGAAACAAATAAAATAGAAACGCCTAACCCGTCATTTTGACGGGTGTTGGTCTTTTAAGGTAGACACGTGGCATAACTCTATTTCTATGTGAAAAAATTAAATTATATTTTAACAGAATATGTACCATAAAAAATAAATAAAAGTCAGAAAAAGTTAAGGCGACGGAAAAAAATTGTAGGCAATATGATTAAGTAAGTAGAGGTTACCCGTCAAAATGACGGGTCTGGTCCTTCTAGTGTTAAACCCGTGGTGCTTTATATTATGAAACACGCTATACATATATCATTCTATGCATTCTAATATCTGGTGCTCGCACCTTAGTCATATAACGGCCTCGAGAACGGCCTCTCCTTCTGTTGAATAAACGCGCTAAAACATCCAAGTTTATGTTAAACTGCAACCCAACAAGTGACCAACAACAATTAACTAAGATCCATAAGTAATACTAAGACAACAAAGAATATCTTCACTGAGTGTCAAGCTGAGCCACAAGGTTCTTGGCTGCTCAGATAAAAATCTATTCATCATCGCCATGAAGTGACACAAAAATGTTATTTAAACTCTATAAATATTTGCTATTTCTTCTTTTGTGCGCGAAATGTGAAGTTCACAATCGTAAAAAGATTGCAATCGTGCAAACAAAGAACTATTACAATAAAAAACGGAGAAATTGATGGTAGGTTATGTCGTTTTCATCTGTATGATAAGGCTTTCGTAGTTTAATGAGTAGGATATTTCATCATCATGGTTATTAAAGATAAATCTCGCCTATGGAGTAAGTAAAGTTTTTAAATACAAATCAACAATTTCACAAGTACATACAATATTATCGGCAGCGTCTATGTAAAGAAAATATATTGCACATATAGCCTCATGACCGCGCTAATTATCCACGAAGCACCCTATATCGTAGCCCCGTTGAAACATTTTCATCTACGGTCCAGATGGAGAACTGAATATCGCACTGTATTCATATAAATATAAAAAACGCAACTAAGAGATGCAAAAATCACAGATGTCTCCCAAGCCTAGGATCAACAAACAGTGGGGTGAAATAGAAAAATGCAGGGCAGAATTATGAAAATGCTATTTTGTGGAAGTTATAACTTTGCATGGTTACTCTCAATAAATAGCCGCATGTGCGATTGCAGGTAATACTCCATAGTTTTGAAAGAATTAAAGGTAATAACGGCTCAACATTTAAAAAATTATGTGAATATTTTCCGACTATAATATTCTCTGAACAACAATTGAGTCAAGCTGTTACAGAATCTCTTTGGGTTACCTTTATGGAATAAAAATATCTCTTTCGCTTTAGAGAACAGTATAATTTTATTAGATTAATTAAACTTATAATAAAATGGAGGGTGCTGTTTTTTCAGTTTCTTTATGTAAGATAATATTCCGAATAAATTCATGTTACGAGATTCTGTAATGATTTAAGAATTAAAATCCGAAGAGAAATCAGTTTGGGGCCCTAACAAATAAACCAATCTGTCTAAGGCAGAGCCTGGCTCCGCCTGCAGACTTGGACTGCAGGATTAAGGACTTACGGTGGCGTGGCTAGTGGATTGATACTTTCACGGGCTCAGCTAGTAGTTGGTGTTGAATTCCGCCACCTCACCCAGAAGAAAACACCCCGCGACGAAGAGAAAAAGGGACTTTTCAAGACACCGATGGACCTCAGTTAATTTAGGAAATATGATGAGTTGTTCACAACTTGATTAGTAGGGCACCAAAGTTTAAATTAAAATTAGTTGCATGCTCTGGTTCATGTAAGTTTCAGTGCTATCGTGTATGTGCTGCTGTTAACGTAAAACTGAGGTTATGAAATTCTCTTTGCCTCATTATTTATTTGAGCGTTGGCATTGGATCGCACATGCTAATTTGGATTCTTTTACTCCCCAAATGTGGTAAGCATGCATGAAATGCATTTTGATAGGGATCAAATTTTGGATATACTAATGCGTAGGAGAAAACGTGAAAATATATTATATTGCTGCCTGTTTTGGATTATTCAATTATTTAATAAATGTATCCCTCATAAACGATGTCGTAACTCACAGGTAGCAACTGTCTTTCTAACGGGATTTTTTTATTCGAAGCTACCTATGAAGTCCTTCTATTTAATGATAGAATCTAATGCTTCTTTCTCTATGTTGCGTATAAAAAAGACACTTCTTTCCATTTCAGTGCTCCTTTATTGTTAGTGGCAATTATATAAAGTTTGATATCAGGAAGCAGGTGTAAGAAAGATCATTTCGAATTGGACTTTGCTCAGAGATTTAAAAAAATACATTAATGGGATGTTGGCGTTATTTTTTCGATTTCAACCCAATAAGTGGCGCGGTATCTCAAATCTCTCATATTTTCTCGTATATTAAGATGGCCTTCTCATTGCCGCTGCCAAGCGAGACCTCATTTCCTAGCCGCAGCACGATACGAACTTTTACAAACCGCGCCAACGATTATCTAGTTGCTAAAAAAATATCGAAAAAATACATCATCCGTAGTCACACCACTCCTTGCTAATTGGGAAACTTTTTCCGCGTTCCACTTTGCGATATTAGAGTCGCAGTGCTCTGCTTTCAAGGACATTCATCATTTTCAAGGAAGCAATATCACCAAGTCACTGTGTGAATAATTGCCTTCGAGTCGTAAGGGGATGCGGAGAGACGATTGCCGGCGGAGACGTAAGGCCCTTAGGCACGCAATCGCGGGATGATCTAGATCAAGCATTCCACCGAGAGGCGAGGTGGGCGATTCACCTTGGTAATATCGCCGTCTAAAATAGACAGGGAAAACCTTTCTTTAGAATAACATCGTCTATAAATGCATTATCGTTTTCTTCGTTGAAAAATTACAGCACACTCTCCTTAATAATACGTCGAAATCGTGGATAATAAATAAGAATATAATTTTGCGTTGCAATCGCACTCGTTAATATGGAAGAAAAAAATACGCTTTCGGTCAATTAGAAGAGATAACACCAGTCTGAATTTTGAAACTTTTTGTTGAACATGATTTATTAAAAATAAGTGCCCTTGAATCAATTTTTTATGCTTTTTCTAAATATAACTTACATTTTATCACGCCAGGTTTTTACACAAAATAAGAATTATGGTTTCAAGATTTTAACCTCTGTAAGCACAGTTATATTAACATTACTTCAAGCAATGACAATATTTGTAACAAAAATGAATGAAGGATAAATAACACTGCCCTGATCACACAACAATAGCAGCAGTTGTACCAAACTAAGACTCATTAGTTTGTATTGAGAGCCATTCTTCGCACAATAATTACCCACTGGCACTTATCAATAAATCTTAGAAGTTAATTTGGAACCATTTTGAGAAAACTGTACGTGATATAATAAAACTAAGAACAGTTCTGAATTCAGCATATCAAAGTTAGCTATTATCACTTACGAGTTTTCAGTCATCTGATACCATGCAGACTAGTGTAGTTATTGCAGGATATACCCCGAAGGCGAAGATAATAGTTAAACAATTGTGGTAAATGTTCCATAGAATGTTTTGGCATTGTGCATAAATTGAGCCCATAAAAAGTGCATGAATTTCGAACAAGCAGCCAGAGTAACCAATTTTCTCGCGCGGAATCCTCTACAGGGAATCTCAATCCTTTTCCAACATTGTTGATTTTCTTTCCCTGACGTTATGATTCACACACATGAGTGGCACCACATCAATGTCGATTTAAATACCAACCATACTCTTTGTACAATCCATAATGATCATACATAACATACAGATTTATAGTAATACCAGAAAAATATTGAATTACATACAAGCGTACGTTTAAAATTTCTCATAATTGACAGATTGAGTGGATAATTTTTCACAAATACACGAGGCTTCAATAACGCACGCCAAGACGCCATCTGGTTCCAGTCTTTCTTATGCAAACCAAGGTATTATCGTACGTGGATCCACAAGGGAGTGTACCAATTCAGTGAACCTCCCCCATAAACACTCTACGCTAATGACAACTAATGATTAGCAAGATACGAAACCGTATACAAGTGTCGCATGTTCGTTAGTACGAGCCATCAGTGAGTAAGAGATTAGTGAAAAGATTTGACGAAACAGGCTAATCGTTCTAACCACTTGGTCAACGGACGTTTTGGTCACGAATGTTCCGGTTTCTCATCGGAAAGCAGCACAAATTAACTTTTAATTCCTCTCTTATGATTGTAGAAGGCCATTACAATGACGAGATAATGCAAGTGGTATCAACTTCAGAATAAAGATATTTATATTTTCTGGTAGTAATGGGAAAAACAATAGGGCCCTTTTGCACCCCCATCTTAGCAGTCGTGGCAAAAAATGAATTCTTATTTTTTTCTTGGTTAAATAATTATATTTTATAAGGGTAAAACACAGTGTATATGGCGCTAAAATGCAAAAGGAAGATGACGTGACAAAAATAAAGTAACGAATATAACTCATACGACAAATACGACTGCCATGTATTGTTTAGTCTTACATACTCAAGCTTCATTAAACTTTTAATGTTGCCAAACCTTTAATATTGTCACATCAAGTCAATGAAACTAGGTCTGAGACTTCCGGAGTTCTGGCATCACCTCAGTCAGGTCCGTTTGGACAATATGTAAAATCTCACGATTGAAAATAAAGAATTACTTCAAATAAGAACTTTGCAATGCTACATGACAGATTAGTTTCCTAAAGATAAAACAATGTTGCAAAACAAGTCGAAATAACAAAAATATGCTCAATGGAAACTTAAGTTTTTCTTTAAAAGTTTCTCTTGACGATGTAATGAAATTTCACAAAGTTTTCCGGCCTCACCGGATCTCACGATTAATATGAACTCACGTATTAAGGAGTTAAAAATTAATTAAAAATATTTTGTAAGTAAAGAGAGAAAAACTATGTTCATATTATTGTTTTTATTCGCCGAGTGCGTTTTCTGAGAAGATATGATTACAATTAATGTTTGGTAGGAGAAAAAATAGCGTAAAAGTTGCTGACAGTAGTAAAAAAGTTAATTCGACGACTGTAATATTAATATTTTACGAAAAAATCTGCTCCTAAATAATAAAGTTGCAGACCCAAATATTTCCTTTCGTTTTTCCTGCCCTAGTAGTTTACTGTATATTTCAAAAGAAATTGGAGACATTGTTAAAATGTTTCTAATGATGGAGGTACACTGCTAAGTTCTTGTAACAGCATTATTATAACATTATGAATATCTGAAATTCATGTTAAATATCTAGCTGATCTTCGCTGCAATCTCTTGGATTTCGTGGTCATGTTTGGCGTTGATGACAGCACGTTTATGGACAGCGTATTCTCCAACAATTGATAAGAGACAGGCTTAAATCTCTTTATAACTCCAAATCCAGCGTGTTCAAATAATCATACTATTGTATAAAAATGTAATGGTGTCTGTCTGTCTCTCCGTCTGTCTGTTGTTGCTCAATCACGCAAAAACTACTAAATTTTTATCTGGTTGTGACATATGCTATATTAAAAAGCCCTCTGGGCCCCCTGGTGGTCCCTGGTGGTCCATGCTAAGCATTGGGTTCGGTGCAGTGGTTTCATTTTTTTAAATTACTTTCACTAAAGATAGAGGGATGGGATTATTTTTATCGGACGGCTGAATAAATGAAGTTTCTAGTTCTTTCAATCGATTTTATTTTATCGATTTCAATCGATTTTTTTCTATATCGCGTTTTCCTTCAGGCCCATGATAGCACGTAGAAAGGAAATCTATATATGAAGGGCCCAGAATCTCAAGGACCCCATGATTGATTGCTTCAGGGGGTTATCAATAAATTCAATGCATATTTACAACAAGTACCTATGCTCTTCAATGTTTATTCTCAAAGTAGCTGTCATGGAGGCACAACATGTATATGAGAGAACACTTGCATAGTAAACAATAAACAAAGAAATCAGACGTGCAAGAATATTTACGTGCAGTGAATAGTAGTGATAATAATGCCTCTGCTGCTACAACAAACATGGCGTTCTTTATTATCGTTTAATACTCAGATGTATTACACGTAGTGGAGCCATCTGCCTCTCATTACGATTGCGAACTGTTTTTAGACCAATTCCCACATCAAAAACGATACGAGTTATTTAAATATGTTTCAAAGTGCTAATGTGCATTTAACTTACATTCACTCAATCATCGAGTTGCCTATTAGAGAGTCTCACTCGCTGCTGTGTATCCCCTCCTTGGACTTAAAAATATATCCATCAACATGCATAATAGAAAAAAGGTTAACCTTTCGAAAAAGTTTTCTAAAGCAAGAGGAATGTCTTCTTTGCAAGTTAATGAGTCCCTGCATGAAAAACGACAAAGGTTAGACATGGATGCTCAGAGACATGCCCACTAGTGAGATCATGGACATCTCCTCGTGGTTTTTCTCGGGTAACGCTAAGGACCGCACAAATTTCACCCTAACCCAATATACGGACGGGTAAACAACTATAAATCTGGTTCTAATATAAAACCATCTGTTTAAAGATGGCGGAAATTATAATGACGTCATTACATGCTTCTTACCCGAAAGAAGAACAGATATTCTGCGCAATGAATGACATCGGTGCATGAAGATTGGCAAGTGCACTAAAACTGATCACCATCTATATATATTAATTTTTTAGCGTGCCAGTCAGTCAGTCAGTCAATCTGTATCCATTTTGTTTATTTCTCTCTCAATTATTGAGCTAGAGAAATGAGGTTTGGTGCATTAAATGTGGATTCTCTGTTTGTATTATTTGGTAATAGTTTTGGATTTTTAGCAGCTGGTGGTGCAAAGAAAAATGCAAAACACTGCGGCTATTAAACTCATAATCCGTAAAAACTGCTTAACAACAATGAATTTATTTAGGTTAGCAACGGTGAAGTAAACAAACTGTACTCATTAAATTACAATCAGTTACAAACCGTATGGACATATAAACGTTGTTAATTTATCTTTTACCGGCAAATGTTGATTGCACTACGATATCTGTATTAAGTACTTTATTTTCGTTTCTTTTATTTCCCTTGGTATATAGCTACTTTTACGTGAATGAAGTTATTTAGTGAAGATATTTAGAAGTCATCCGGGTGAATGTTTAAATGTATGCCACTCCAAAACAATAAGGTTCATGTCAAATTTCTGTAAACTCAACGTTAATATAATCAATTTATTTTTTTTATATTGCCTTTCCCTTGATTTGGTTTTATTGCATAAGATATACGATTAGCCAGCGCAAGTGAAATGAACCTCAAGAGTTTCCCATGCATTAAAGTGTCTGGATAAATACCAAAGGTCGTAAACGTTTCAATATATTTGCGTGTGCCGCTATCTCAATATTGGTGCTAAATTCACGTCGAAAGTTTGGAAGTATTACTTATACCATTACAAATGCTATATGAATGTGCGAGAAACTGACCTAGGAGACAATTCATTACCAGTGTTAGTTAATATACGTCAAATATTGATCCCGTGCTTGCTGTTTTGGGGAAGTAAAATTGCCAGTGGGGCACCTCAAGAGTATACCAGGCGGAGACTGCCAGCAAGGCAGGCAGCAAGTATATGTATATAATATGCCAAGAGTGTGGCCGATAAAAATATAGAAACAAAACAAAGGACACTCACAAATTAAAACTTCCGATATTTCGGTGGAGTAGCTCCAACTTTCTCTAGGTTAAGTGTAGGATACAGAATGACTGACGGACACGTTACAAAATTTATATATATATATATAATTTTGTAACGTGTCAGTCAGTCATTCTGTATCCATTTTGTTTTATTCTCTCTCAATTCTAGCCTTTCTAGAAATGCTCCTTTTCACGTTGTCAACTGTTGGATTGCACCCTACTCTCCAATCCTGATTAAGATACTCAACGCACATATCAATGTTGAATTACGCAACTCAATTAAGTCATTGAATGCAAATATATTTATGCACACAAGGGAAGCGATCAACTATTAATCACTCAGAAGACGGCTCTAGAGAACCGGAGGGACGAGTTGACCATCTATCAACCTGGGTGCTATTTAAGTAATAATGAGTCTGTGTGGCCCATTTTTGGGTTTCCCGTGCAAGAAAGAGAAACAACAGTCAGTCATCACTCCGTACACCTGGAAAACGAACAAATTACAACGACCACAGCATACAAGATAGGATACGAACTCCTCAAATTATCTCGCATACAGTTTTTCTTCAGGCATTGTGGTTTACTTATAAAATAAGTTCAATGTTTTTCACACCCGTTGAATTTCACTAGGTACCTTCAGCTAGTTACAATAAAACATATAGGGCGTGGATTTGGTAGAGAAGATTAATCACTTTGCAACGCACAAACTTTAATTGACGAAAATCTCTCACCCGAAGTAAAGGAAAATTTGGGCGTCCAACCGTTTGCATGTGATATTTACTCGCTAAAGGCTCGTCGTCATCCAACACTGAGCAAAACTCGGCGGTCATCATTTCCATTGCAAACTCTCTTCCTTTGGGTTGCCAGTGGAATGAGCGCGCGGCAATAAACTTTCAAATACGCGCATGAAAATTCTTCACGTGGGATCGCCCTTAGTGACTTCAAATATGAAGCTCAAAGGTCAATGGTGACATTCAATGGCCGGTAGTAGCGGAAACAGTTTGAATGTGTCATGAAACGTGAACATTTGATGGCCCAAAAATCATGAAAGACTGCATCTTTCCAAATAATCAATTTTCCATCAGAATTGACGTCCAACCTCCCCACCTGAAAATTTCAATTTTTCACTCAACCAATACGAACATTGTGATTGAAATGAGAGATTCACTTTGGCCTTTCACCAGATTTATTAGGGTTCCCAGTGCTTTTAATCGACCCAAAAATGCTGATGTAATGCTTGAAGGTCGTAAGCTTTGCTAAAAGTAGTCATCTAGGATTATAGCGTATAATCAAGACATTTTGATTTCTAGAGAGGAAAAATACCCCTTCTGTTAATACGCTTCGATTAAAAAACATCACATTTATTAAGCTGCATGGCATTTAAAATTAGCCATTTTAAAGATTTTATTACTTCATGATATTCTCCATTCAATGATTTTTTAGCAAAGAATTATTGAACGTTTACGATGATCCTGAAACGACACCAGTTGAACGGTATAGGACGGAAATTTCTGCTTTGCAATGTAACACTATGCAATTCCTAGTAATACTTACGGTAAAAATATGTACATTTCCTGCTTGATGTGACCAACAACGTGCTCTTTCTATTATTTAAGTAAGTATAAATATGGTTTCAGATGTAAGCGGCTGGGTTTGTGAAATGTTAAAAAAATTTCAAGGTATAAGAATGCGATATGGGGGATATTTTTACATGATATGGGTAAAGGTTAGTGCCTTCCCAAACACATTAAATATAAATAAAATAAATTCCGATAGCAAATTCACAAAGAATTAGAATGGGTGCAAGGGATATGATCACCAGATACTGATATCAATGTTATCTATCGATGACAATCTCTTTCAAACTGAGCCATCGACTAACAATAAGTCAAATACTACTTGAGGATATCCCAGAACGTGCTCCGTGTAACTTCCTCTTTCACCTCTATGCAAGTCACAGATGACATGCTGAAATATATGTACTGTCTCGAAGTATGCCGCAAGATAACTTTTCCAATCAGGAATACATGCCATATACTAATTGATACAATATCACTACAAGTGAAAAAACCCGTTAGAGTCACCACTTGCCTTTTTACACAGCAACTGAAGAGGGGAGTTGTTTCATCAAAGACGTTCCGCAAATCCAGAAACATTTTCCTTCCATAATAAAATCAAGATATTGCGAACTACCCTTTAACGGAGAGAATAGATTATTACATTCCGCCAGATCATCGGGTTAACTTAAAATATCGTGATCCTCTTAAAGAATACCTTTATTCATCAATAGAAATCTAAGGCATGCATAAACTATAATTTCATTTTTAATGCGTACGTATTGATAAACCTGAAAATATGCTCTAATGCGAACGATATGTAGGCCCATTTCCGATAGCAGATGTGTAAACTCTTCCACATAAAAAAAATAGATTGAATATAGCGTCGAATGTTTATCGGATGTTAGTATAGTTGGATAATCAATTGAATAAATAGTTGGACAGAATATTGGGTCAAATTAATACGACAGCTAAGCTTGGATATGCCTTCCAATTTAAATGGATACTCGCTACGTTGACACCACATCTAAGCATTGATCTGCACGGCACTTGGGACTAGATAGGACACCCAAAGCGCTGGATAGAGCTTCAGCTGGGCGTCCTCCCAACCGAACTTTATAAATAAATTCTGAAAGCCCACAGGTTTGACGTCTATGAGTGTTGAATTGTATTACTAGTAATTAAGAAGTAACTAGGAAATCCGACGTAACACGGAAAGAAATAATATTGTTTTCAACGTTACTTTTGCTGTTGATCATTGTTGTCACTGTTAGGAGCGAGAAAGAGCAAGAAAATGGCAACTTCTCAGCAGAACTGGGGAAATGTATGGCATTTAAGTTTGCGTTGCTTGTTATGTGATTCCATCAGAGTGAGCTGAGTATATCCACTTATCAACACTTCGTTTGGCAGACGATTTTGGTATTATTTGCTTAACCTTACTGAAATACCCCTATTAATTTTATTTTTATTTCAATATTTATTATTACTTTCTCCTTGCACCATATCACGTGTGTACTTTTGTATTATTTTTGCTAATGACACACTAGTTGAAAGGTGACGTTCTCTGTGCATACATTTTTAATTTACATTGTTGCCTGCAAATTATTTATTGTTTTTGTTGTAAACATCGACAGTAAAAAATACAGGAAAATTGGTTTTCTTAATTATTCAAGCGGAATTCCGTGAAACGATAGGCATCCATTTTGCAGAAAGAAAACATTGGAATCACGACATAACATTAATTGCTTGCTTTCTCCATTTTTCTTGGACGTGTTATCCAAGTTAAGTGGACAGTGGACCACTGAGAGTTGGATGTGGCATCAAACTCCAATATATTCGTTTAATATGCCTGCCACAGGAAACTAATTGGATTGCGCCCCAGCGTCCATTTAAATTGGATACCAAATCCATTCTCAGGTTGCCTTGTCCAATTTTTTTTTCTGTGCAGATAAAGGAACATTGAGCTCGGTAGACTTCTGACGCTGACACGGATATATTCCTAAGCACAGTTAATACATATGCATTTAAACGTACCTTAAAATAAGAAAATCGGTTATAATGTTGTTTATTTTTAAAATATGGTGTTGTAGATTCCTATTCAAGTGTACTTATAGTATTTACGCCTAGACTTATGAGGGCTATTTTATTGTTTTAGCCATGAATATACATAAAGATCCAATCCAATCCAAAGACCTTCGGCACCACTGTACGGGCAAGGGTAAACCGTAGATTGCTTTCCACAAAAGATTGGTCGCGCTGCAGTCGGCATGGTTCCGCTAGTGTCAAAAATGGCCGGTGTTAATAGGGAGGCCAATTCCGGTACCTTTATTTCCAGTGTCTCCATTTGAATCACGCCCTTTCCTTATTACAACCACCTTCTATAGAGTGGTGGCGCTACAATCTGCTTGGTCCTGATATTTCGGTTCATGCGGAATGTTTGGCAACACCCACTGGGGGCAAGTTTAGGATCCATATGTATATTCATGGTTTTAGCTGTGGCCTTCATATCTACAACACCTTCTAATTTCCACATCTCATTGCAGGAAGAAAAATCCCTAACTGCAGATGCTAAATAGCAATCGTTATAAACATAGTCAAATTTATTTGATCACATAATTATAACCTATTAACAACTGTAATCCATAAAACTATATTTATGGTGCAAACTAAATATTCTCAATGGAGGCCGCAATCGTTTTAACTGTGTAAAAGAGATTAACCGGAGACCCAAGGCCTCTTATCGAGCCTCATGTCTAAATTTTGTAATCGCTGGAACCGCTGCAATAAAAAATTCAGACAAACCTTTCACTTCTCGTCAAACTGTCAGTTGTGTGACCTATAGGGTCACAAAAACCACCAGTTAAATTTTCCAATCCAGAAACCTGGGTTAACGCTGCCAGTTCATATCAAATTTTGATTCAATGAAATTTACGGCGGCGAACCTGATAGCTTTTATTTCCAATCAATGCGATTCAACAAATGATTTGGTACGCAGTTACGTGAAAGGCGGAAAGATATACACCAAAGCGGGTGAAATTCGCCATGAAAAAAATAATTTGTCTTGTTCGGGATTCAAATCCGGGTCTCCCAAATGACGGTCTGATGTAATTGCCAGTTACACCACCGTGACATAATGGCTAATTTTGAATTCCGACGGGGGCAGGTAATTGTTCCTACTAACTCTGACATGTCAAATGATATTTTCATGGCGAATTTCACCCTCTCAGGCGCCGGAAAAGGCCCCTCAGGCACCCTCTCAGGCGCGTAAAATTTAACAAGTTTCAAAACATTGCCAAAATATAACAAGTATTTCTTTGTCATAGGTAATACTATTAACAAATCTGTTGTTATAAAAGCTGTAACGCGTCTCATTTTTCACAATTCATACTGTTTTTAGACATGAATAAATTAGTTAAAAGAGTGTATTTTAAAATGTCCAGCTTGACATCATTGCCAAAGATGGCAAGGGGAATATTTTTGTCTATGGCATCATCCTTCCTAACCTTTCAGTTGCTCTATCTGAAATGTTTTTGCAGTTTAAGATATTGGAGGCTTAATAGCCAAAAACCCAACAAAATTACGTAAATAGTGATAAGAGGCATAGAAGGGTAAGTTTAAAAATGTTTGAAGCCTTTCTGGTGATGTAAAACATGAGGCCGATAAAAATTTCCCATTACAACTATTTCTACTGACGAACATTAAGTAAAGCCACACTTCTATAAAGCATCTTTAGGTACCTACACAGTTGTATTAAGTCTCATTGGGAATTGAAGTAGAAAGAAAAGGAGTGGGCTTCATGAATTCTCATTCGTTATAGACGGTCAATACCACTGTCCGAGGCTGGTGAAAAATTAATAACTGGTTATTTGTTAATTACTCAGATATCCTGTGCATCAAAAATAAAAATAAATTCTTGAAATTCCATAGAACACGAGAGCTGAATTTCGCGCAAGCAAGAAATAATTTGGCCGCTCGTATTGAACTCTCACCGGCGGGTACCTCTCTAACAATATGTAGTTAGTGCTGTCTATGAGCACGTTCAGAATTCTAGTTCCTCTTCTTTATGTAGCTCAGGGTTTAATTCCCAAATGCAGGAATATGTGTGAGGGACATATTGAGGCAGAGCTTCGAGGATAAATATTACTATGCATGCCTTATGTTGAGCGAATTCTTCCTTTGTTACACCACTTATTGTAGGTAGAACATTTTTAAATGGCAGATCATTAAAATTCTTCACAACATACCAAAACAGTGAACACTATTTATTCATCAACAAGGACCTAAAATTAGTTAGTCTCCGAGTAATGCACGCCATTATACAATAGCTTACAACTCGTCGGTTGGTAAACTGCCTTTTTATGATCATCTTGCGGCGCAATGTGGGGCAAACAGTTATTCTCTATTTACCGATTGTGATTTGCGTGATACCATAGAGTAACGATACTCTAAGGTTTACTCTATGGTGATATTGACCCACATTTCATAACCAGTGGTTAATAACCACTGGCTGGAAACTTCTTAAAGAAGCTGCAGGGTAATTGAAGAAGTAACTTCATGAAAGGGTCATGAAACCGGTCACATTTAATGAAACCAATGAGTGGTAATATTTTAGTTGTTACACAATGGAGTTGGAAAAAAATGTGATCTCTATTTTATGTACATCACCATCCTTTACGTAGAGAACACACGCTTAGGTCACAGAATCTACAACTATAGTCTTCCACGTACCTAATGTCGACAGAACTATGGCCTAATAAAAAAAGGGCAAACGGTGGGAAAACCAACGCCATGGGGCACAATAGAAATCAACTCTCAGCATCACTGCTATGAAGCGTCTTCTAGCGATATAGTTGCTAGGACGCATGAACAAACACAACCCTTCGCAGCGCATCACAGTTCAATTGTCAATTGTATAAAAAAAAACAAATGGCCGAAAGACAAATGGAAACAACCGGAATGAAGCCAACTTAAGACTAATCGGGAGAAGAGGAGGCAAAAAGAAGAGCTAGTATCTCCTCCGGAATAACGTATCCCCACTGCCTCCCCTCCCCATTAAAAAATCACGCCCAACGGTGAGTTACAACCACCCCCTCTCCCCATCATTTTATAACAGCAAGCTGCCCCTTCCTTCTACTCTGCGGAATTTCCCATCATCCAACTCATTCGCACCCTGCCTGGGCCGTTTTGCTAATCCCTCCTCTGGGGGTCATCCAATATAAGAGAATAAATAAGCGGGAAGAAGACGCTTCTACAGCTTCCTTGAACCCAAGAGAAGATTCTGGCGGGACGTCTCATGTCATCGTCTTCAGTGATTTGTGGCGAGTAGTAAGGGAGGAATGAGCAGAGAGATAAAAGATGGGGAAATAGAAGATTAGCAGAGATTAAAATAGACTAGTAGATGATATCAAATAAAATCTTATGTCATTCGTTTTTTTCCCCAAGACGGGATGAGGGAAACTTTAAGAATTGATATATGGCTCCATGTCTCCTCCTCCGCTCTTTTTTATCGCTTCCCTTTGAGACGAGGTGACTCTAATATGTTTTTGGCGTGCTCTATAGCCCATTCTGTCGAGTACTAGGTTGTATACCAACTGGTTTATAAAAAACCTTTACAACCTTGAATTTGCAACCAATATTCGACCCATGCAAAAATACAAATTTAATAGTATTAATTGAGAATATAACTGCCTTAAAGCGTTCATAATTTTGACGGATCAACGCATCTCCTGCTAGCTTGAAAATAAATAACACTTAAATTCTGACGTAAAATATTTTATTTTTATATTTCTTTCTTCAAAACTTAAGCATAGGAGAAAGGGTACATAGAGATGGTGAATTGCTAGCTATGGAAAATTAACTACTTATAACCTTTGACTTGTCTCGTCCTCGAGACAGTCTGGAGAAGGGAAGAATCGTTAGGCTGGGGGGAGACACAATTCATTATTTTATTTTCCGTTTCAAATGTTCCACAGTCTTCTAATCATAATTGTTGGAGCAGAACTATAAATAAAAGAAGGATGATGGCGTGGGATAAAAACATTTAAATTAAATGCATATGCCAGCACTAGGGTTCTTAATAAGTGCAGAGAAGGACGAGGGGGAAGAGATTGAATAGGATAAAGTATCAACAAACCCCATATTGTGAATGGCGTGACGACTTTTTTCGTCTCTGAACAAGGGGTCTTTTCCGTCCTCGCAAATTTCTCAAAAGGGGTCGCTACAATTGGTAGGGCGAAAAAATGAAAGCTAGTTATATACGAAATTAGGAACTGAGAAAAATAAACTCTATTAAAAAAATGTTTTTCATATTCGCAGGGCTTCCGTGTACATTGAACGCCTAGGAATACATAGCACTTATCAAAACCTAAAAAAATAACTTAGCAATAAAGGAAGATGATTATACCTTACGCTTTTAGTGGTGGGACGAAATAATACATCACCGAAACCTCATGCATTTTGTTTTTAACTAGATGTTATAATTCTTTTTATATTAAGAACTAAAATTTTACGCTGAATCTTTTAGTGGAAAATAATTTCCTGTAACCTCATCTAAAAAGAAATGTTTACATTCACTTTCAATAAGCCGTTCATCACTATGCGATCCTTGGCAGCAGGAAATAGCTTTTCTACCACACCACCACAGAACAGTCCCTTCCCCGCGCTTCGACCTCCCTCACGCCACAACCTCTTGCCCCCGCTCAACGAATTGTCTCTCCCATTCCATTTGGTCCCTCGCACTAGAGACGGCGTGTGATTTCGCAACCGAAAACTTTGGTACTGTGATCTTTTTGTGATTCTCACTCGGCGCCAGTGGTCCGTATGGTCATTTCAAGTGTAAAAAAGTAGCTTATGGTCTGTTGAAACACCTTCAAGATACTGAGATAATAAGAATAATTAGGAAAGGAGAAAATGTCACCGAACGCAACGTGAAACTACTACAGTAACTAAAAAACTAATTACTAAAGTAACTATACTATCTGATTTTCACAGGTTATGTATTATGATAACTGTTATCGCATTCGTTGCTTATTGCTGGTTTATGTGTGGTGCTCCTTTATGCAATTAGTATCTATATTCGTCACCATTGGCTCCATTTCTTGTGGCATGCAGTGACATGCATGTAGTATCTGAGTGTAATAGTAATGGCATATTCAAATTTATTTCAGAAACTTTCAATCAAGCATTACTTTTATTCGTTACAATATATATAAAGCGGGACGATTTATATATATTGAATGAAGAAAAGAAAAAGAAGAAAAGAAGAAGAAAAAGCTGTCAGATAATCGCGATGTCATAAATTCATCCGGTTGGCATTTAGTGCATCAAATGCAGTATGTAAGCACAAAAATGAACTTTTGCATGAGATTTGATGATATAACTCTTTTAATGGAAAAAATGCTTACTGTCGCAAAAAATAAAACATTTTGAAGTTTCTCCGGCGAAATTTTAAGATCCTGCGTGTTTCGCGACGTTTGATTATTATTTACTATCTATCAATTACGACAGTTGCAATGCTATTATTTAATGGACCTTTATATTTGTATTATTGTTTAGATTGATATAGTCTATGAAATTACCACTCTCGTTAGGTAGACTAGGCTAGGCAACTCGGTTTAAATTTTTTTTTTACTGTTATTAACAGCTAGCCATATATGAAGTTGAGCAGCACATTAATTTGTTTCCACGTGAATTTTATCCTTCATTGATTAATATTAGTATCTTAACGTGTGTACTTTTTCATACTTCATGCAGCACTCCCCTAGATTTTGGTCTAATCTTCCACTAATCTTCTGACAGATTTTAAGTGCTCGGTTAGCGGTCCGGGAAGCGTGCCGGATTATATCTTAAGCTAGGACAAGTTTTACATACCTGGAATGGAATCACCCCGTGCCACATACCCTGGAGGGGCTTTACATAGTTCTTCGCAGATATTGAAACTCTCTCCCACTCCTTTCGGTTACTGCAGCAGTCCACAACAATCACTTCTGCGTCCGTCAATATCTATCTCCCTCACAGAGTCCTCCACCATTCTTGTCTCAAATTCCATCCTGTACACCTATGCAAACTTACTCCGGCCGCGGTTTCTTCCATTCCCTCCAGTCATCTGCGAGAAAATAAGAATAAAAGTAAACGGCGGGGAGTGTCTTGCTTGCATAGGACGTCTTATAAATTGGTTTGGACTTCTCATGGGATATGCTGAAGACAAACATGCATGAATACAGATATAAGACCCCTTGTTTGGCGATTGCTTTGTCCACTGCGAATCAATCTCTTCGAAAAACAGCTCTCAGACTTAACGTTTGCGTCTTTTCAAACATTCCACATGAGATTTGGAAATTTTTTCACTTGAAAAATTCTACTGAATTTTAAATATGATTCAGGTGTGCTCTGATTCAGCATAAGATTCAATCACTTGATTTGAACCTAGTTCTTGTCTTGCATTGCCCTCCTGAAAGATTTATGGTCCTCGCAAAATGGCCAAGGGAGCGAGAGGGATACGACAGTGAACTAGGACGAATTTTGCACGCCGGATATAGACCACGCCAACCCATGTGCCACACATTTAATGTAGCTTGCATGAAATATATAGGTGTGTATTAAATAATAAAAACCATCTCAACTAAATTATTTTTACTTAAACTCTACAACTTGTACGTTATCAACATTGTATAGACGTAAACGTAAATCAATGTGCAGCTTGGGTCACAGATAATCCACCAGGTTATCAAAGATTCATAACTTGGTTCCTATACTGTTAATGTTAAATACCATTTATTATTCAAATCCACAATCCAGAAATAGCAGGGTTATGATGATTTAATCAAAATTAAAATGAAGTAAACTTCAAAAAGAATAACCAGCGTTTTATCGGTCTGCATCAGTCACTAAGCAATCATGCAAATACAGACTCTGCATTCATAATTAAAATCTCCGGAAGCGTGACAAAGTTTTGCCCAAAGTGAAAAGGTAAACTTGGAATTTCACTTTCCACTTTTCTCATTTCAATTTCGTTCGTCATGTATTTACTCAAATAAACCATTAACCTGTATTGCATCTCAGTAATCTGCGTTTATGAGAGGAAAATTTTTAATCAGTCTGAAATGAACAGTTTGTTAATGTAAGTTACAGTGAGTATAAATCTGTATATAGCGTCAAACTGAGAGATAACGGCTGACAATTAGGAAGCTTGAATTCTGAATATTAGCACTGTCAAAGATTAACAAGGTCAATTTCCAGGATTTTAACTTTTTTGCAAAAATAAAATTAAAATATCTTATGGGTTTTACAAATGCTATTAAAACTTTCTTAAAAATTGCGATTATAGAGATTCTTACCATAGAAATACAAATACTTGACGAATTCCATGCGACGATGAAACTAGTGGAAATTTCCAAGTGTATTAGGATGCGAGGTGATCTGCTTAAAGGTCCGGAAAGTCAAAGGTGTGTTCTTCAATTTCCGTTCAATGTAACTACAGGTATTATTTACATCACTGATGTAGTCTAAATTTATCTTCGAGCAAACTCCAGGGGTGCAATTTATTGTGTCTACCTTGTTAGTCAACTAAGCCTGATATGGCTTGCCAAAATGCCGTTTGATGCATAAATAGATATCATCAGCTCATGCTACGAATACAATAAAACTCGGGGGAGGGCCCTTGTTTCAACGTACGGTACAGTCATCCCCCGAGTAAATAGACGGACACAGCCCTACTCGGGTTATATTTGGTACGCAGAATGGGTTCGCAGACGTCCTACGTGAGGAATAAATCAGAATTAGATGCACCTGCATTGGTAAGCACGCAGAGCGAGGCTTCCCATCAGTACTAAAATATGCACCGACTCCAAAACAGATGCATGCGAGTGGTCACCCGGCGCGAGAATAATAAATGTGCCCGCTCTGAATTACGCACACTAAGAATTCCCATTGCAATGACTCATGGAGGCGGGGTTAAAGAAAATACTTGCTTGAGACTTCTGTGACTGTGTGAAAAATTAAGATTCTCCATATTTCAGTAAATTCACAATATGAAACCCATCTTCAAGAATGGTAATCCTAGAATATTCATTTACTGCTGTTAAAAAAACTCACATTTTATCATAAAAAAATGTTCCAATTTTCAAGGGTAAATGTTTGAATTGCGGAATGCTATCTGATTTAGAAAAAACTTTTAATGGTTTATATGGAGTATTTGTAAAACATCTTACTTCTGAAGTTATTGGTGGCGGCCGATATTTTGTGGAATTCCATTGTAGGAAAAGGATAAATTACTTTCCACTATTCTACTGGAGAAATACGATTTAAATCTGCACTATTCCACTGGAGAAATACGATTAATCGTATTACTCCAGTGTAATAGTGCAAAGCAATTTATTCTTTTCCATCATACTTCTCCTGAACTGAACACATTAACTAAGGAACCGCAAGGGTTACTAGATAGTGGTAAGATTACTAGGAAATGGTAAGATTACTATATAATGATAAGATTACTAGGTAATGGTAATGGCCAATAGTTTTGTCGCAATCGTTCCGGATTCAAAAATGAATCTTTCAGAAATTCCGGATTCAGGAGATGAGACCATTTGAAAAGTAGTTTGAAAATAATTTTGAAGGTTATTGTGACAAATTTGATTCTATGAAATACACTCCAGTGTCCTTCTATTGACAGGAATTCGTATTAATACATAAAAGTGTAAGCAACTTTATTAATGTTCCAATTATATATCTCCAAAATGACGATCCAATAGTAAATGTTTAATGCTAAGAACCTCATAATTACACCCCATTGTAGTGAAATTAACACTTTATTTTAATGAATCCTACGGATAAAATTGCTTCATCATTTTCACTAAGGCTGTTTTTTTTATGTAAACAAATATTTTAGGTTGTAGCAGTATTAATTCTCTAATTAACAGAATTAATTCCCTGATTTTGACTTGAAAGCGTAAACTATAAGCACTTACGGAAGATATTATCATCTGACAGAGGGGGATTTCAGAGATTTACAATGTCATTAATTTGGAAACGATCCAATCTGTGCGTCATAATCTAACAGACGCCGATTACAAGAAAAAAAGTAAAAATCTATAATAAACGTAATTACCCATCCTGAGGAAAACCACACTCTTCCAGTCATCATGCCCGTGAATCAATTGTCTATACTGTTCTTAATGTACACCACTTTTATTTTTGTATCTGAGCATTTTGTCTCCCACCTTTCTTGGGATATTCTTATTTATTGACGCCACAACCATATTTGCCATCGGAGAAATAAATTGGACGAAGTATGAAATGGTGGATTTCCTCGAATTAGTATTGTTTGTCTGTCTTTTTGCCAGTCTCTCCCCACTTAATGCCTCGATCCCTGCTTTATAAGCTTCGGAAAACACGGGCGAGACAATAACCGAGCACAAATGTTTGAAATAAGAGGTGTAGTCCACTAGATCATGTTCCGTGTTCGATATTTTGCATTGGTAGTCAAATTACACAAGGCAATCATGAATAAATCTTATGGCCGTGCGGGTGGAGAAGATTTTTTAATTTATTGCAAAATATTCGCAGCATACTTCATTTTTCCTCAATGTATGGAAATGTATTTATTCGGAATAATGGATCTCTTACCATTAGGGATTCCATTTTTAGTCTTTTTTGATTGCCCGTCATGCCCACGACCGAGCCAAAAAATGACCTCGTCTCTGTGAATGTTTTTAGCATGATGGTACAATCTCTTAAAATGTGTTGCACACAAACTCATGCATAGTATAAGAATTTTGCCAAACAATTTCGTCGTTGACAATTTTAACCATGGGGATAATTTTTAGATATATATCTTGTGAGTCAATTGGTGACATTTTTTCTCTAACGTTTCTTAACGTCTGGATTTCAAACTAGGATCCATAATAGAGAGGTGAGGTAAATGCTTCAGATTTGGAAATTAAGTATCTGTTGTCCATGTAAACTGAATTATACCATGAAGTGATTGCATGAAGTTCAGTTTTCCCTTATACCACGAGCTGCCATGTGGCCATTCACTTAAGGGCTTTCAGTCAAGGGCCTCATTTTTATAGGATAGCCCATTAAAAGTTACCTATTCCATACCTTTGTCACCTTCAGCTAATGCCATTGAAAATATATCAACCCTGAGTAATTTAAATAATCCAAAATTAAAATAGGGACGGATTCAAAGTTTTGAAGTGCATTATTTCTCCGTTTTTCCGTTCAAAAGTTTTTCTACGCATAGAAAATGGAAATATCCATAACCCTATTTTCACTTAATCTGGGGCAAAAGAGAACGGGGGAGGGTAGCTGTATCGTTAGCTGCCTAGGGAGGATGGGACGGCTAAATAGAGGGAAAATCTAAGAGAGGGATGAGGGCACTCCCTCTTTGGGAATTTCAGATGAAGAGCGCAGTGGTTGTCGGGAGGATAAGGGACACAGATACTGGACAGTCTGGTCAGCAGGAAATGGATTGGTCATTACGTTGTGAACCCAAGTTTGCGTTTGAAGGCCATTTCTGACTATGAGGGAGGCGTAAACCTTGGTTTTATCCCCACTCGCACCTACCTCTGCTCCCTTGCCCTCCACACAAGTGACAGCAAGTGGGCTTTAGGGAAGGGGTGCCGAGGGCAAAAGGGGGAAGCTGAGGGTTTGGATGCAAGCAGACCGCAGGCGGACAAAGAGTGCAAGGGGAGAACTACAAGGGCTAAATTATTAAAGCTCCCTAACCGGTTAAAGCTCGAAATAAATTCGTAACGTCCCTTAGCGAGCGGGATACATCTTCTGTAATCTCTACGCTGTTAGATTTGCGCTGCAGGGTACAAGAAAAAAAAGAATAATACCTGACACAGGATGTAGTTGATGACTTTTCTAGAGCAGTATTTACATGATTCCGAGTGGAAATGTAACCATGGTGGGTGGTGGGAGCTTCAGGGTGTTCAGCGTTTCCATCACAATTCATTGAACAGTGAATCAACCTTTCCGGGACCTGTGTGCGACCTTGCTAGACGCTCTGCTCTCGCCAAATGCTATAAATCCTGTCATACGAGTCCGAAATAAGACAAGTGCCTTTCTCTGCATCATTTTGCACCACTTTACAGATGTCCCACTGCGCAGAAATATTTATTCACAAAATCGGGTCGTCAAAATCAGTTTGGTAATAAGTGTAGACCAAAATGTTATTTTTTTAAAGAAGGGCGACGGCCTGTTTGGACATTCGTAACGTCAATTTCCCATTGCTTATTAATTAATTGCTTGCCTATTCCAATTAATTATTTTTCCAGATCAGGATGATACTCGCCCAAATCTAAATTGCGCTTTCAATGACTCATAGGTTCCGAACACAGCCGTCATTAATTAGATATTTTCGTGATTTATTTTACAAAATTCAAATCTTTTGAGAGTGGGCACATAAAATACGGTACCACCACAAATCCTGGCCAGCCTCCGCGAGGTTTTCTTTATTAGTTTTCTGCGAAAAATTCCTATTATTAAAAAGGATTGAACTATACTTCACCGGAAATATCTGAATATTTTAATTTGGTTTCATGTAATAACGAGATACAACTAGACGATAGTATTGATTCCGGTAATCCCTTGACGTTGACGAAAAAGTACTTATAACCGTTGAAACCAAGGTCTGAATAATAAAAATATTTAACGGTAAATACCAATTCTATTTTTCTTTCTTTGCAAAAATGAAAAACTTTGTTTGTTGTAACAAAAGTTATGTGCAGGAAAGTTTGTTTTAATTGTTATATTCAAAACCAGTGTAGTTTGACAATTTGTTTTTTCTTTCCTTGATTTTTTGCCACTGCTCTAACACGTCAACCCGATGGCCTTTATTTTGACATCGTAGTATATTCACTTGGAAGCCCAAATGATGAAAGTTTTCAGCGTTGGCTTCCACACTTCCAAGAAGAATCGCGTAGCGTAAATAACCACAATTTTCAAGTTCACAAAAAAGTGTACCAACCAAAATCCACATCGCAATAGGTTAAAAATAATATCAGGAATGCGGCGACCGAAGGACCAGCGGTTCTTAAGGCCGTTTTACACGGTACATTTGTTTGTACAAACTCTTCCGTGAACTCTTGCATGAGGGAAAATGTATCGTGTAAAGCGGCAAATTTTATGAACGCTTCTACGAATGTCTCAATGTCTCTACAGAAAATAGAACCTGTTCTAATTTTGTTGAGACAAACGTATACAGTTGCCATATTTTAAAATGAAAAAAAACGGGGGATTACCATATTTCACAATGAAAAACCAGGGGATAGTCACTAAAAGATTTAGTCCATTTTCTATATTCCATTTATATTAGTATTACATTTCTATTCGTACTATTTAGTCCATAGTAGTTGGCATTTTGGCGCAGAGTAGATGTTTTGGTGTTTATTATTATCATATCGACTTCTTATATATACATACATACATACATCTCCTATATAACATATAGCATTCTTTTGGGAGCACGTGGTGAATATCCCAAACAATAAAGGCCACCTGACCACTAATACTCATGTTTAAAGTGAGTTATTGAGTGGAGTTCATGGATCGAAGTGATTAAAAAAATATTATTTGTAAGTGATTGAATGACGTAGACGTTCACCGTGTGAGAGATAGTTCGGCGAGCAGCATTAATATATGATTGCAAGAAGGGTGGTTCAATGAAAACTGAATGTGGGCAAAACTTGAAAAAACGTCAGATTAAACAACCCGAAGTTTCGAGTTAAACATCAATATTTTATTTTATCATATTTTGGCGTACAAATATAAGGGGCATCATCTTATTTTTTTAATATTACACAATAGAAGAAAATTAATCTTCTACCGGGGCTGGGTAGCGATCATAAAAACCTGTTTTCTGGACATTTAATCGGGGGCTGAAAAAGGACATTAAAAATCGGGTGGTATCCGGCTAAACCGGGTTAATTGGTAACCCTACAGTCTCACGTACATTCGCTTGTACAACATCTATCATCGAGTAAAACGGCCTTTACAGTGGGTTGATTGCGGGTCGAGAGTGCATCTACAACTACAAAATACCCTGCAAGCCTCCTCATGGGTGTATGGCAGGGGGTGAGAAGGCACCAACATGCATTTCACTATACTAATAAAGTTAGTGTATCTACAACTAATAATGCACTAGCATGCATCGCTACATTTCATCATCGTTCATAAAGGACAGGTGGTGGCCATTGCGTAGCAAGGGGATGAGTAATGCAGGCAGCAATAGCGAGAAGTACAGAGAGATTCCAATTGTGACTGTGGTTACCTATTCGGTATGGCTTTGGAATTTCACAGCCTCGAAAATGACGAAAATTTGATGACACAGCCTAGAAAACCTTGAAATAGATTCGTTCAAAAGTTAACATTTTGTCCATTTGAAAAGTTGAGAGATCTACGGATTTTTATAGATTCGACCGTGCCGAGTCCTTACTGAATAGGACACAGAAATGAAAGAAGAGAGAGAGACAGATGATGGTGAGGTCCTGTAATAGACAAAATCGGCAATATTGCCGACCGCATGGCGAGAAAAATTTTATTGTTAGCAATATGAGAAAACAGGCACATGGCGATTCAGGAAGCGGAAGTGGGAAGGGGTATAAAGGCGCGAGACCGCGAATGCCCTGGGCAGTCGACATTACACAGATGCAGCTGGCGTATATGCTCCCGAGAAGAGTAAAAAGTAAACCCGCGCAGTGTAAGGTGAACGCTGAGGGACTGTCATTTGAAGACACTGCCATAACTGACAAGACAGGACAACGACACCATAGAAATGGGAAAGGACAGCCTCAAAACTTCAAAGTTAACCACAGCACGTGGAGCTAACAAAAACGAACACACAGTGGACACGTGTGCGGTATGACAGTCAGAGAAATTGTGAGTGAGTGAGAGACGGGATAGTAATTGTCCTGAACTAAATCCGTTTCCTCTTTATTATTTATCGTCGTGGGATTCTTAAAGTCCTCCTTGGGGGCTATTCTGCAATTCCACTACCGAAATAGCTCTTTCGGAAGAGCGCAAACTCAAATGAACGATTCAATTCCGGTATTACGCTCTAAAAATACTCATTTGAAGCCCAATTCGACCACCCAAAGAACTGGAAATGAACCATTCTCGGCAGAAATGAATGAGTCGATGGTCTCGCCACCTGGCGAGCACGGTTTACAACTCCACTTTCGGTATTATTTGCTATATAAGGAGCGATCCATGACGTCATGTTCCGTGAGATGAAATTGCAGATTAACCCTCCTAAAAAGATACGAATGTCAATATACATGAAAGTGTTAACCAGGAAGCGTTACGATACCTCAAAAACGGCATGCTTTCTTGTGAAGGCCGTGGAAATATAAAATACTGAATACCTCATTCATAAAGATGCTCTGTGAGTAATTAGCGTTCGCAAAACCATTTCAGATCGGTTAAATATTGAACAAACTATCTTGATTAGTAATAATAACTACTCCACCTTAGGTAAATATATATCAAGATAAATGTGCCATTTACCTTGAAAAAAATGGTTTAAAAAGTCTTTCTTCTCGCCCTCAATCTTAAAAATTAATTCCAAGGTTCGAGTCTCTGTCTATAGAATTTCATCCGCTCGCTCAATAAAAACGGAATCACCTCCAAATTGGGCAGAAAGCCTAAAGATTCCTAAGAAGTGTAGTCTTATAGTAACCGCAAAAGAACAGTCTAACAGGATAAACCATGATGAGTTGTGAACATCTAATAGTATAGATATTATTAATGCCGTTATAGTGATGTCTCTTCCTTGAACTACGACCTTGACGTGGTGGAAGGGCTTGTGCGTTCCAATGACCCCTAGAGCTGGACTGGCAGGAGCAAGTACATTGCTCCTGGTAGGGCCACCCATGCTAGATAGGTCGAAGGGTAGGAGCCAGACGAAAGGTAGTTCCGTGATGGTGTCACGTTAAAAATACCGTTGAGTCGCGTGGGATACCTCTCAACTATCACTTCCCAGAACATGAAAGTCATTCAAAGAGATCTGATTCCTGGCAACTACGGGACGCCGCCCACTAGGGCGGGTGTCGTGCCCGGCAGCGGGGGAGGCAAGGCCTCCGCGGTCGTCATCACACGAAATCCTTGCACAGAATCAGAATCATCATCAGAAGATACAAGGGAAAGGAGGGAGAAGAAAAAGAAAAAGAGGAAGAGGAGGAGGAAAACAGTGGTAAAAATAGGAACTTGGAACGTAAGGACCATGATGAGGGCCGGAAAGCTTGAAAATATTAAGCAGGAAATGGAAAAAGGAAAAATAGATGCTTTGGGATTGTGCGAGGTTAGATGGAAGGATAGCGGGGACTATTGGAGTGATAACTACAGGGTGATCTATAGTGGGGGAGATGAGAAATGAGTTGGCATGGTACTGAACACAAAGTTGGGACTGAGGGTGGTAAACATTGAACAGGTGAACGACAGGATACTAGTGGTAGAAATAAAAGCACGCCCGACGAATTTCGTACTGGTCCAGGCATACATGCCTACGAGCAACCATAGGGAGGAAGAGGTGGAAGAGGTGTACGAGCAATTAGAAGAAATAATTAGAGAAGTGCCGGGGAAGAAAAACCTGATAGTGATGGGTGACTGGAATGCAGTGGTGGGAGAAGGGAGGGACGGATTAGAAGTAGGAGGGTTTGGGTTAGGAAGAAGAAATGATCGCGGGGAAAAGGCAGTTGAATTTTGTAGAAGAAATAAATTAGTAGTGACAAACACTTGGTTTAAACATCACCCCAGGCGTAGGTACACATGGAAAATGCCGGGTGACACTGGGAGATACCAAATTGTTTATATAATGGTGAGGCAGAGATTTAAGAACAGTGTAAAAAACTCTCGTAGCTATCCAGGGGCGGATGCGGACTCGGATCATAACTTGGTGATGATGAAGTGTGAAGTTAGATTCAAAAGGCTTTGTAAAGGTAGGAAGATAAAGAGGTGGAACCTTGAAGCATTGAATGGGTTGAAAAGGAGGGAATACCAAGAGCTAGTAGAAAAGAACATAGGTGAAGAGAAGCGGATGGGAACCATAGAGAAGAGATGGGAGGTTATAAAAACAGGCATCGCAAGAGCGGCAGAGAAAACAATAGGAACGGTGGAAAAGAAGAGGGTTAAGAAGCAGTGGGTTACAGAAGAAATGATAAAGAAAATGGAGGAGAGAAGGATATGGAAAAACGTGAACACCGACGTAGGCAAGAGGAAGTACAAGGAATTGAATAATAAACTCAGGCGAGTGACCAATCGGGCAAAAGAAAACTGGTGGAAGGGACAATGTGAGCAAATGGAAAAGATGCAGGAGGAGGGGGAAGTGGGCGCTTTGTACGCCAAGGTGAAAATGTTATCGGGTGGTAAGAGAGGTCAAGCGATACCAAAGGTTAAGGACAAAACAGGAAAGATATTAATCGAACAGGAAGATATCCAAGAAAGGTGGAGAGAATACGTAGAGGAGCTATATGACAGCGAGAATAGACCCCTTAGCCTAGATCTAGAGGACGAAGGAACAATAGATAAAGATAACCTCGGACCAGAGTTACTTGAGAGTGAAATAGAGAGGGCACTAAGAGAGATGAAGGGTAGAAAAGCCGTGGGAACCGATAACCTACCTTCGGAGCTACTGAAGAATCTAGGTAGTAGGGGGAGAAAATCGTTTTTCGAACTTATTCGCAGGATCTACGAGGAAGAAGTATGGCCAGAGGATTTTGTGAAAACAGTACCTATCCCGAAGAAGAAGAAAGCGTCAGAATGTGAGGAGTATAGAACAATCAGTTTCATTTCGCACGCAGCAAAAGTGTTGCTTAGAATACTAAATAGAAGGTTGGAGAGCAGAGCAAAGTGCTATTTAGGCGATGACCAATTTGGGTTTAGGAAGGGGAGGGGAACCAGAGATGCGATTGCGGCAATGAGGACACTTATAGATAGAAACATAGAGCATAATCAGGATGTTTTCGCTTGTTTTGTAGATTTCGAAAAGGCGTTTGACAGAGTAAACTGGGAGAAACTAATGCAGATACTGGGGAAAATAGGAATAGATTGGCGTGATAGGAGACTCATCCGAAACTTATATATGGGGCAGAGGGCTCATGTAAGGGTAGCGGACGGTGAATCAGGGTGGGCAGTTATAGGTCGCGGGGTGCGGCAAGGGTGCCCGTTGTCACCTTTACTTTTTAACATCTATGCTGAGGAAATGGTAAGAGAGGCATGGGATGAGCTAGACGTGGGAATGAAAGTAGGAGGCCAGTGGATAAAGTCGGTTAGATTCGCAGACGACCAGGCGTTGGTGAGTCGGTCATCGAAAGGACTGCAAACTTTAGTAGATGCACTGGAAAAGCAGTGTGAGAAATACGGAATGAAGATAAATAATAGGAAAACAAAAGTAATGAGATTCTGTAGGACAAAGAAAGCGAAGCTGGTGATAAGAGTAGGAAGTCACAAACTAGAGCAAGTTGAACAATTTAATTACTTGGGTAGTACGCTAGAAGAAAGAGGGCATAGTAGCAAAGACATTAGGAGGAGAATAGCGCTAGCGAAGGAAGCGTTCAATAATAGAAGGGAGCTGATGACGGGGACCTTAAGTAAGGATGTAAAAAAGAGGCTAGTAAAGAGCTTGATATGGAGTGTGGCGTTGTATGGGGCGGAAACGTGGACCTTGAGAAAGGAAGACGAAAATAGGCTGAATGTTTTTGAGATGTGGGTGTGGAGGATGGAGAAGGTGCGTTGGACGGAAAGGAAGACAAATGAGGAAGTGCTTGACATGGTGGGCGAGGAGAGGAAACTTATAGATGAGATTAGGGGAAGGCAGGGTAGGTGGCTGGAAGGGGTAATGAGGGACGATGGTTTGCTGAAGGTCGTGATAGAGGGAAGGATGTTGGGTAAGCGGGGAAGGGGAAGGAAGAGAATCGGTTTTATGGACGGGATGAAGAAAGGTAGGACTTATGCTGAGATGAAGAAAAAAATACAAGAGGTAGAAAGGGCACAGCACGTGTAAGAGTTCGCTGGATATTCTCTGACTTTCATCACAACCTACCTCTAACCGGTAGATTACTGTAATGAATGAATGATAGTGATGTAAAAATTTACTCACCAAAAGAAAAATCATAAATACTGCTCTGCGTTGGTTCTCACTCGCCTCACTGACTGCAGACAGACATCAATGTAAATGGCGGTCTCTGTGATTCGTCTGACGTGACAAGTGCTGCGCTCCGACCAATAGTTTATGAACTATAAGCAGTGTGTAAACTTGCCCCTGTACCAAACTTGCCCCGGTCTACCCTACTCCCGGGTAGTTTTAAGTTTGTCTCCCATCATTCAGCACTGTGGGGCTCATATAGCCTATCTTCATAGCACTCAAAAATCACCGCCGCCTTCTTTACCCTTCCATCTCGACGTTCCATTCAGCCTATTCTCACACACACTGGCTGTCATACCGCTTCTTTCGAGTCTACCAAGAGAAAAGGAGGTTTAAAACCACGGATCTGAACAAAACCAGACTCAAAGACTTCCCATCTCCTTTCAGTGTGGGTAACCGACACCTGACGTTCACATGACTTCCTTTTGTTCTTTGTAGAGATGTCCCCTCCCTTCCATTCGCTCGTATCGCCTTTACGTCACAATTGTCAACGTGAAGATCCATTCTGCATGTGAGTGGTCAATTTTAATTTTCCCGATGTAGGACGGAGAGGCGAAATGACATAAAGCAGGAACGCCTATTCCTTCCCCATGCCATAATTCCTTGGCCAAAGCATGCGAAACCTATAAACTGATACTTGAAACAAACTATAGATACTTTTTCAAGGAAAATTATACAAATATCTCACAATAGGATGGAATTTCTCTCTAAAATGTGATATCATGTAGCTGAGCAAAATATTTATGCAGAACACAGATTTAGACGTTTTTTTATTATGTTAATTTCGATCATGATAATTTTGACCAACTATGGCATTGTAAGGCATCGCATTACAAGATCCCAGAGCTCATAAAATGGTTAGCTCCCATGGAAGTCCAAACTAATTAATTTACTCGTTCTGCCAATGTTTCTAATAACTTATCTACTTTCTAGTTTTTCATAGTCATTGACGCTCAGTTATCTGTCAAATTTCAAAAAGATTTTCTCTACTTTACGAACGGCATTTCTAAAAATATTTTATTAATTAAGAGAGATTTTGTAATTCCAAGTCTGTATCTGCCAGTGCATGGGATAATTTGCGTAATTACTTAAAAACTGACGATAACCAGTCACCTCTAACTATTTGGAAGAGTCGCGTGCTAAAATTAAGCTTCCGTCGAACAGTTTAATAATCATGGTTGCACAAGAAACTTTCCATTAGCACCATCGATTAAAATAGATGACCAATTTGTACTCGGAAGATGATGGGTGATATCGTAATCGCTTCCGTTGAACAACTTCTCTATCTTTCCGGCCTGACCCGTTTTGCTACTTCCCTTCCGTCTCAAATTCTTCCTCTGGTTCCTTCATTCTCTTCCGTCTACGCGTTTTATTTTAAGTAAAAATAACTTTATCAGTTCAGCTTTCATAAATGGCTTACTAGAGAAGAGGATGTTTTTCTTTGCTGCGAGAAAAAAGGGGAAAAAACCCATCTCATATTTAGACACAATTTGAAAACACAGATCCCGAAGAATGAAAGTGGTCATTAATAATCTTTGGAAAAGGTCCATTGGCTGGTTCAGTGGTATGAACGGATAGAGGCGAGAATGGGCGTTTAAAACTGAATTGTGAAATGAAAAATAAAATGTTTTTTGTATATTATAGTTACCTTCTTTGCTCAAGATAGTTCGGATGATAGAATCGAGGGAGGAGGGAGCCCGCTCATAAATTTCAGCGAGTTTTCAGCATTCCGCCAGCTAAGGGTTTTTTTCCGAACCACACAATGTACTATTTAACTGCGAATGCTTAAAACTTTACATTCCTTTCCCGGGTAAAGAGAAATAATGAGTACGCTTGGAATAAGGACGAACATAAGAGGGGTGACTCACGCCTCTCCAAAATAAACTGCATTTGATTGCCGGATCACTTCACATCATCGAGCGCGTACAGCTATTAATTTCGAGGTCACGCTGTTGCAGACTATATTTACAATAGCCCTTACTGTTGGGTCGATTCATTAAAATTCTAAGGTTATTATGATTTATGATAATAAGAGTTTATCCCAGCCGGCCATCAACAATTTTAAGTAAGCTTTCTTGTGCTGCATTTCCTGTTCAATATTAACCGAATTTTTATCTATGAAATCGTTCCTGGGTTTCCTATTTAATCCCGTTAATATCTCTAAAATTTATCAAATAAGGTATTTTTATTTTTGTTAAATATTGTTTCACATATTCCTTGTGCAGCTGAGTATGTATGTACTACATACTTTCTCGACTATGGCTAATGTAAGAGTGAGTGCTTATGAGAAGTTTTGGTTGATTACTTTTTCTTTCACTTCTGTAAGTCTCCTGATGGTTTCATTTTCCCATAAATTCAAGAGTCTAGAGATTTATTTTCTTCCAAGAGAGAGAAATCTTTAAGCTCCGCAATTTTCTTTCCGAGTCCACCTGAAAGATCACCACGATCTGCTAAATTTGTTCTCGGCAAACAAACAATGTGCTAGTTACCAAATGTATTATCCTAACCCGTAAAAACTAGTTTCCCGCTACCTGCAATTACCCGTCGTAGAACGTTGTGAGTAAATATTCTCCAAGATGAGTCTCATTAATCCGACTAATTAGGAAACCGAGAAGGTCGTTAGTTGAGAAAACACTTCCACTATCTCATACTACACCACTACCTCAAAACGTTAAACGTGGTTCTGGAATCACAACTTCACTATGACCGGGAGTAAGATTACTGCAATCATTAATAATGGCAGTAGCCTTCGACTCACTTAGAGCATATTTTTAGGGGGCTTTTCTGTCCAAGACGCACGTCGATATACATGCTAAATCGAACATCTGTATCTTTGCTATGGGTGTTTTACGACGGAAATAAACCTTATTGCTTTAAGTACAGATAAGGCTTTACTCATTAAACTGAAAGATATGCTAATCGTATTCTGGAGATGACCGTCATTCATGGAAACCGTGGAAAATGGGGGACACATGGCGGACTGACGAAGCACGAAATAATGCGAATGGCGTGAGTTCCAGTGACCACCGCTGGTCACTAACTCCCTCCAATATATATTTCTGAACATATCTATATCACGCGCTCTAAAGCAAACCTTCGGTTAGTAGGTGGATGAAATTTGCTGTAAATACCACTCACCTCGCCCTGATACGATACATAAATAAAATATATGCAAATGAGATAAACTTATATTTACACTCCTGCATCAACGGAAAATATTACAGATAGATATACATGTACTTAGATTTATATTGTAACTTTAAAAAAATATAAGTGGGAAACCCAAGTCGGATTTAATGGCAGCCGTGGTGTGAAGAGAAGGCTGGGTTCTTCTTATTCTCATCAACATGTTCACTCTCAATTATTATGAGGTGGATTCCCGGAATTTTGGATTTCTTTGGTTTGAACATTTGTGCAGTTCAATAATTTTGTAAATAATGCTTAAAGTTTCTTAAAGAATCAAAGCTTCATGAAGCAGAAAAAAATGTGGGGATGTCTTCAGGATATTTATTCACGTGGTATCAAGGTTTGCAGTAAATTAATCTTCGGAGTAATGACTAGGTACTGATGATATTTTCAGCCTTAAGATACGAGCTCTATAAGATCAGGAAGATACGTGCTCTTTAAGAACAGGAAATTAAATTATGGAAAAATTGAATGTAACAACTTTAGTGAAAACTTACGAACCTAACCATTATAGCCAGATAAGACCTTCTGAATCATATACTAGCCCATTCACACATATCGTCACCTCGGCCAAAAGAATAAGGTTGGAATATGAAGTAAAAAAACAAACAGGTAAAACTGATGATCTCAGGCCTGACCTCGTGGAAATTATGGATATCCATGATGAGAAAACCACCTTTGTTATTTCCACAAACTTTCTTACGCTGGCACGACGCGCGTTTCACCACACTGTGGCATACTTATGTGCCACAGTGTGGTGCCATGTTCACATTATACTGGTGATGCATGGTTTTCTCATCATGAATTAAAATGGTGTTGAGCCACACAAATTGTATTTACTCCCGAACAAGATGTCGACGGATAACCGTCTATGTCAAGGTTACCCGTTGAAATCTTGTTCGGGAGTAAATAAAATTTGTGTGGATCAATACTATTTTAAGTGTTATCTTTCTTGTATCCATGTAAAAGTTCAGTCAAGTGAAGTCTGAAAAAAATTGTGAAGTATATGCTGGAGTACTTGAGAAAGTACGGCATGATACAGAGTGACAGATAAAAGAGATCATTCATTTTTCAGCATATTTAATTACAATTACATAAATTGTAACTTGATACAACAGCTACTTTATAGTCAAAAAATCACGCAAACCTTTTCTGCAAACGTTTTGCGAACTGTGTGTAGCATTTTCCCTAATTTTGACGCTTCACAGACTTACTCGTTTGAATATTATAGTTAAGATCTTTTTATCGTTACTTTACCAATTGCAACGAATATTCCCTGTAGTATCCCGCCAATTAATGCACCACATTGGAATAAACCTATTTCGCTACCTTTAGCTTGCTCAGTTATTTCTGCTCAAAAATGTTCATTTGTTTATGGTTATTTGAGAGATCAAGCCGGATTATGTCAACATGAGGAATCCTCTCCGGCCGTTGAAAATACCTCTCCTCCAGCCTCTCGCTCGACATACAAATAAAGCTCTCCCCAATTTTCATTCAAAAAGGTCTCAAATTGGCCTCGCGATGAAGCTTTCGTAAATGAAAAAAAGAAGGAAAGAAATAAATTAGAGCACGAGATGGTAAAAAAGGAATGGAGCGCAAGGTGCCTGTTTACATAATATTTCTTCTTCAATTCCTCCCCCGGCTTCAAAGGCATTTCTGGAAGGAGTGGAGGGGATTGACGAACAATACTGCGGTCGTGATAGTCGAGCAAAGGAGGTGGAGGAGGAATAGGGAAAGGAGGACGAATAGGTGGAAGAAAGAAGAGAGACGCGTCCTTTAGTGCAAGAGTTCAACCACTCGTTGTCACATTATCTGCATAGATTTCGTCAACTTTTAGACATAATTCGTCTGGACATTCCTTTAAAATAAATGACACAACTTTATAAATAATTCCGATACTATCCAATAAAGTATGCATCAAAATCTCTAGTTCAGATTTTTGAATAAACTCGTTCACCCCTCTAAATGTTTTCTCAATGTCTTTATTTTACACTTAACTCTAAATCTTAAGACATGCACGATCATAAGACTAGAAACTTCGTACTGATTCAGGGCCGGTCTAGAAATGCTGCGGATAAGTTTCGTGGAGCGGCTGGTATCAATTAAAAAAATAAATTGCCTTCATTGATTCTTTTTCTGTTTCATAGTGTAACGTCTATATTTTGCAGCACGTGGTGGTCTTTCCTTCTAACTGTTCAATTTCTCCTTCCTTGTATTTCAGGTTTGCTCTCGAAGGTTTCCATAATTCCTACACATTTTGTATTCAAAGAATGAAATACATCCATGTGTGTATTACGACACCATCTCGGAATAAAATTTTAGAACCCGAGCAAATACCCCTCTAGTTATGATGCCGGCAGCTTCCAGAGTTGGCATGTGCCCCCTGAATGCTTGCTCTTTAACTTTTTTTCCATGTTTTTTTTATATCCAACGTGACGAGAAAGTCTAGTCCAATTCAATCACGAAAATTAGCTATACATGTATTTTTTCATCGTATGGCGAGTTTTGGGGACAACGCGAACAGCATTGAAAATTTAATATAACTAACGCAGGAAACGTGTTTTGCTATGTGGCGGACTGTGGACGGGCTTTATGCTAGCAGTGGCCTCATATCTACGATATCGAATGAGAATTTTATTGAGAGTGAAAACGTGATAGCCAACTTGACATGGTAGTGAAAGTCGGAATAGTAAGGATAGTAGGAATGTTGAAAAGTGAGAAGTAACATCCCTTTCCGATGTAAAAATTTCCCGGATGCCTAATGTTACCGTGTATAGTTTTATTTTTAATACGAAGATGAAATTTAATCGCCTAGAGCCACAAAATAAATGAAGGTTCTCTTAAAAACAAGAATTGTAGCAGGATACACATATTTTTCAGTTAAGTTACGACCTCTATTTATCGCCAACATCGGGGTAATAGGAACAAAATGGCATGATATTATTCTCCACGTTGCGAAACTGGCCATTTACATCAAGGTCAAATATTTCACCAGGAAATTTCCATTTCGCTCCAACTGAATGCTACGCCACAGCGGGAAAACTATGACCCAAATTCCGTTCCGTTTCCTAATTCGCCATAAATTGATTTCACATGTTGCCGTAGCTTCTACGTTTTCAACGCATTTCGACCTTCACGTCCGTAATGTGAATGAAGCAAGAGCTTAATATAAACAACAAGAATATAAAGTCATTTAATAAATTCAAACTTTTATTGGACAACAGATTTTTCACACTCACGCTACCCGGGTTCATGAATCTCTTGTTTATGCAGTAGCTACGCAACGTCAGAGTGGTGAAATAGAAGACATGATATGGGAAAAGGCCGGGTAAATTTATTAAAGTTGATCTCAGGTTTTACATTGTTTTACAGGTTTTAAAATGTCTAGCTGTTCTAGGGAGTCCAGTTCTCATGTGTGATTTTACAATTTTAGAATTTCAAGAATTAAATCACTCCGATGGCTATTAAATATTTAGCAAAAAACTGATTTTAACGCCATAGTTGTTTTTAAATACACTTTAGTCTCTTCTCCTCACTCCAAAGCTTCTCCTTGTCTCTCTCACGTAGACTCCTTTCCACTACAATGCGTAGACCCCAATTTTGTCCATTCCGACAAACGGATCTTTACATTTTACTAGGATCATTTAAGAGAGCCATGTAGTTTAAAAACAACCTCAAATTTGCCTAGTTGTAATTATTAGTGGCTGTATGAAATACACTGTCCAGATATGCAATTGCGCACCATTTGTTTCTTACAACTTTTTGAGCGTTCTTACAACTTTTTGAGGGTCCCAGATTAACGATATTTTGAGGTAGATATTGTAAAAAAGTGTTTAAATTACTTATTTGCCGATATATTCATTAAATATCACAATAATATAGTCTACGTACCTGTAGCAGTTCATTGCATAATCTGATATGTTGTATCCTCAACCAAAACGTTTTATCACTATATTATAAACCAAAACATCCACAATTAAGCGACAGAGTTGTTATATCCATGGCTAAAACACTCTGTTCTGGTGTGTTATATGTGTTGTTGAAGTTGAAGTAATTTTGGGTGACACATATTTTGTGAGGATAAGATAATTCGTTTTTTTTTTTTGCCTGAAATTTGCGCTGGCCCCAAGAAATTTATCACTAGGTAGATTGCTTTAGGTGGTACACTAGCGAACAGGTTTTATATGTCGAAAGAGACTAGTCTTAATTGTTCAGGTACCACGATATAATTTACATTGTCCACCAGCGTGATAAGCTCTGACGGGGTTTGGGCCAGTTTGTGAACCGGAGCGCTGATGCTCGTATGTTTTTAATTAGGGCCGTAAAACCTTGGAGAAATGTCGCTTTTAAAGACAAAGAAATTCCTGTCTTTGGGTTGAATGTATTCATTAGAAATTCAAACGGTGTGTGAAATATCTGTGGTCAAGTCAAAGTTTGAATAAAATTGACATCGTGCAATACCACAAAGTTTCCGCCGAGCATGTTTTATTTACTAGTGTCATCTGTCAACCTTTTAAAAATAATTCCAAGAGGTCGTAGTCCTAGGAAGTATAAACATAAAAATTCATACATATTATTGCAATAAAATATTACTTAGAGGAATCAAAGTGAAGTACGAGGAGTAGAGTTTATTTTCATTTACAATGTGGCAAACATTAAAGTTAAAAGAAAAAACCAAAGAAACCCCTAAAAATAATCAACATACTGTCCATAAAATGTCATCCGTGGAGCTACATTGCATTTCCTCAATCTTAGAGACATTTTTGAAAATAGATTCAGATATGACGTACGCAATTTTGAGGCACATGCTGCTACATTGAGGCTGCATTTTGAGGCACATGCATGCATTAATACTGCTATAAATCGGAAAACCAGTGTAATTTTAGCTGTAGGGTTGTGAGCGGTTTATATTTGTTATAACTTTTCAGGATGCTAGCATTTTCCCCATCACAATCCAAGAAGTATCTAGGAATAAACTCTGACGTGTAAATTTTAAATGGGAGAAATATGGTGTCTCATTTGCCTCCTATATCCTCACGTTAGTTTCACCATCAATATTTCCATTTACCTTGGCAATTTTCCATTTTGCCGCTTAACCCAGTGTCGCATTATCTTCTCTGACTTTCAGCCATTCTAGAATAAAAATTGTTCTTTCGTGGTAAAAAAAGTCGCGATAAAAATGAAAGATTGCTGCAATGCAAGTAAAAGTATTAACTTGATGTACTCTGCGCCCTATTGTAGCCGGTATATGTTTCCTTATCTTATATTTCTTGAGAGACAAGTCATCATTTGGAGCAGAAAAAGTTAATTGAAGACTGCAGTGCAGCTGAATAAGTGCAGCTTACGTTTACTTTTTTCACTCAAAGCCATGACAGCTTGTTCAACTCAGCCTGGATAATTGGCCACATATACTTCTGTTCAGTTATTCAACCCGAAGGTTGGTTTGGATAGTTGAGGGTAGAGATCACCCCAGACTAAGCCTCAGGCGTGTGAATTTCACACATTCAGGGTAGGGGGGGCCAGTTCCTTTTCCTAGGACACCTCGCGCTCCGAGGACTTTTTTGTTCGGGGACGTCCAAAGACTTCACCCGGATTTGAACCACATTATAGCTGCCATATTTACAGGCTTAAGTTCAATATACTTTCAGGAATTATACCTATTATTTTTTAATTTAAGAAACTCTAATCACCTTCACCACCACAGTAGTGGACCAAAAAAAGTAAAAGTTAAAATTTTCGAGTCGGGTAAGTCTTATTCGGTGCTACGGCGTGATACAAGAATTTTGATACCTGGGTCGACGCGATCAGACCACGGGAAAAGGTCCCGCACGGCGCTTGAATATTTAATCTAGCTAATCATAGAAATGAGAGCGATGATGCGCTGTCAGGGACCGAAATATCGTTCCGACAGAAAATTTCAAAAAACAGAATATGTGCAGAATGGTCCATTTAAGGAGGGAAAAAAATAAATCAAGTTCGTGTCTCAAAAAAATTATCGCCTACCCTCTAGGGGTACAGTTCCTTTTCTAGTCACTTGTCTAGTTTAACCTTCATCCGCTCGCGCCTTCCAGCGTAACACTTCCGCTCGCGCCAACGGCATTATGGCCGTCAATGATTTATCGTGATTTACAATATTTCCCTGCGTACCAATTGCATTTTTTTGAACAATTAGTCGAAAAATGAGTCGAGATTAGTCAAGTAATTCAATGTATGTAAGGATGAGACTATACGCGCTACATTGTACTATACATTCTCAATCTGCGATTTTTTGACGAAATATATACATATATATTGTCATGGAAATATTATCACTATTGCTCGCTACTGGCTCAAAACAATGTTGTCATCTTTACATATCATAAAGGTAAACATTTATAACAATAATAATATTTATTCTTCCATGCATATGTTCATACTAGTATTATTTCCATTCAAGGAGGTAAGGTAGCCTGTAAGGCAATAACCCTGTAATTATGATAACTTCAAATTCTACAATGCGGAAATGAAAAAAATAGAGCCTAAATTACTAATTACATAAAGAAAAACATTGAAAGGAATTTTAGTGCGTAAAAGTAAATGCACAACTGTAGTGGCTGTAAAATATGAATTAAAACGTGGAATGTACAATACATATAAATTGAAGCATAATATACACAGTATGTAAACCCTTTACAATAGCATTTCATTATCATCAAAAGTTACTATTCATTTTTGAATCAACCTTATGTATTTACAAAAACAAGTAGTTTCTGTAATTGTATTAGGCAGGATGTTATACAATTTTGGTCTCATTTACAAGAAACTCCTTTTGTACAGAGTTAAATTAGGTTTAGGCATAGGGATACAGAATCCCCAACGAAAATTAATCAATTTATTGCTCCCATATAAATTTGGGTTGTATCCACTACGCAAAAATAACATTTTTAACACTTTGTAACAATACATATATTTCAGCGGGAGTATGTTTAGTTCAATAAATAAATGACGGGAGTGTTCGTAACGTTGTTTTAGTAATATAAGTCTTACTATTATTTTCTGCACGAAGTAGGCTGATTTAACAGCGTTATAATAAGCTCTGCCCCAACAGGTAGCTTGTAATCCAACTTGGAGTGTACCAAGGCATAATTAATCATTTTTCGGACAGAAAGGGGACATTTATTACGAATGAAATAAACTTTGGTGAGACCACGCTTTACAACAGTACCTACGTTTGCAATTTGCTTATCTCATTTCAGGCGATAATCTAATATTACTTCAAGCTATTTCACCTCTTTTGCCATTTTAATGATAGGGCAATTGCAAGGATGCGTTGAACAGTCTAAGGTGTGACACAGTAATTTTACATAAAGATTATAACAGCTACAAATGTCATAAAACATACATTGTGTTTTTCTTTCATGTAATTCCAAGCCATTATAATGAAACCAGGGTCGTAGACAGGATAAGTCACGCTGCATGGCATTAACAACTCCATCCCAAGTAGAATTTCATAATTTAAAGCCACATCATCTGCGAAAGTTGTTACCTTGCCATTTATTTAAATCTACATAAATCATTAATATAAATTAAGAACAGAATTTGTACGCATGAAGAGGGAAAAAGTTATATGCGTACATAGTAAGCATTTCTCCCGTGAACCTGTCGTAACTTGTCCGAAATCTGTTTTTGTATTTGAATCAATACCTTGAAGTCTCTCACCGGAAGTAATGATAAGTGCGCTGTTACAACTGTATAATGACGTGTATGTTGTCACCATGCCACTGAAGAAAATATTTGTACCGTCGTTTTGGCTTATGGGTCGCGAAACATCGAAAATATGTGGGTAAAACAAGCTCCCAACATTACGCAGTGTGCTTTAGTTCGTGCCGCACTTGCACAAACCACCAGTAGTGTCAATCAGAGGGTCCAAAGACTCGGGGAAAAGTTTCTTTTTTCCCTCCTTAAATGGACCATTCTGCACACATTCTGTTTGATGAAATTTTCTGTGCAAACGATATTTCGGTCCCTGACAGCGTATCATCGCTCTCATTTCTATATGCCTGGTATGCATACGTACTATCGTTTTCACTGAAATGTAGACACCCACACGGACTTGTACTGATTTGATTGAATGGGGCTGGGTTGGAAAAAATATAAGAGGGTTGGCAAACGAGGCTAGCTGCTGCCTTTGCCTTTACGTCACCGAGAGCCGACGAGGACGGACGTGGATGCGACCGGGCTAGCGGAATTAGAGTCAAATAAACTCCGAGAGCATAGCCCTAGCGAAAGGAATGCATTGAGGAAATTCACGTCCACGCACACGTTGGGCCGATCGGAGTCTTTTCTTTAGGGCTCCGTCGCGAGGTTTTTGCTCTCCCTAGATTCAGATTTGGACTCACCCTGAGTGTTTCACCAGGAAGTGACTCCGTAGCCGAGATGGTTAATTCAATGCGCCGAAGTTGGTATGCGGTTCGGGCAGGGTTCGTTTCCGTAGTCAGGCCATTTTTTAAATCTTTTAGATAAAAAAGATGCATTCTTAATATCAACATAATTTTTTCATTCATTTCATTCATTCAAGTATTCTACCAGCTGATTGGTAGGTTCTTGGACAGTCCCCATTCTGCATCCCAACCTCATAAACATTCTCTTGCTTTCCCTCCTAATGGCCCGTTATTAGATCCCTCTTCAATTCTTCATATCTTCTACCTCCTCTTATTTCGTCCAGGATTCCTATCCTTTTCCTTCCTCTTCCACCATTCCCCAGTGTTCTCCCCTCTATCACTCTCTTCAATATGCCCTCTCCTCTCAAAACCTCCTCCATCCACCTCTTCTGCCTTCTCCGAACTTCTGCCACAAGCTTTCTCTCCTCTCCGACCATATCCAATACTTCCTCGTTCGTCTTTCTCGCCACCCAGCTAACCTTCTCCATCCTTCTCCAAACCCTTATCTCAAACGCCTCAAGTCTACGCACATCCTCCCTTCGCAATGACCAAGTTTCCGACCCATATAGCGCCACGCTCCATATTAAAGTTTTCACCGGCCTCTTATTTACGTCTCTTCTCAGACCCCCCCTCATCAATTCCCTTCTCTTCGAAAATGCTTCTTTATCGAGCGCAATTCTGCATATGATGTCCTTACCACTAAACCCATTCTCCTCCAAAATACTACACAGATACGTAAACTGCTCGACCTGCTCTATCTTCTGCCCTCCCACCCTTTTATTCAGCCCCGCCTTCTTACTTCTAGAAAATCTCATTACTTTCGTTTTCTTGTGATTGATCTTCATCCCATACTTTTCGCACTGCACCTCTAATCCATTCACCATTGACTGCAACCCCTCGGCCGACTGGCTAACCAATTCTTGATCATCTGCAAATCTCACTGATTTTATCAGCTCCCCTCCTACCTTTATTCCTACCTCCTCCCCCCATGCCTCCCATTTCTTCTGAATACACGTTAAAAAGCAACGGCGATAGTGGGCACCCTTGCCGCACTCCCCGTCCTATCGTGGCCCATCCTGATTCTCCATTGGCTACCCTAATCTACGCCGTCTGGTTCATATACAAATTCCGAATCAGACGCCTGTCCCTCCAATCGACCCCTAATTTCTTCAACACTCCCACTAATTTCGTCCATTCCACCCGATCAAATGCCTTCTCGAAGTCTACGAAGCATGCAAAAACATCCTGCTCATACTCTAGGTTTTTTTTGTACTAGCATCCTCATCACCTTTATAGCGTCTCGCGTTCCCGTTCCTCTCCTAAACCCGAACTGTTCGTAACCCAGGTATTCATTTGCCTTCTTCTCCAACCTTCTGTTTATAATTCTCAGAACTACTTTGGCCGCGTGAGATATTAAGCTTATTGTCCTACAGTCTTCGCACGTTTTTGCCTTACTCTTCTTTGGTATAGGAATTAGTACAGTCTTCGCGAAGTCTTCCGGCCACACTCCATCCTCATAAATCCTGAGAATAAGCGCAAAAAGTTTTCCTTTTTCATTTTTCCCCATGCTCTTTAAAAACTCTGCAGGTGTGTCATCTATTCCCACCGCCTTATTCCTTTTCATGTCTCGTAGAGCTCTTTCGATTTCGCTATCTAGGATACTTGGTCCGATGCCATTTCTGTCGATATCGTCTTCCCTTTCTATATCTAACCTATTGGGCCTTATTTCTTTACCATACAGCTCTTCAACATACTCCTTCCACCTCTCCTGGATCTCTTTCGGTTCTACGATTACCTTTTCCGTCTCGTCTGTTATCGTCGTAATTCCCCTTCCCTTATTACCACCTGTCAGTTCCTTTACTTTCCTATATAATGCATCTGCTTTTCCCTTTTTTGGTATTTCTCTGATGCGTCGATCTGTTGTCTCCACCACGCCTCTCTTGCTTTCTTTGTTTCTTTTCTAAGCCTGTTATTAAATTCTCGGTATTTTATTTTACCTAGTTCTAAATTTACCCTCATTCATTTCCTTCTCTCCTCCATCTCCCTGATCATCTCCTTCGTGATCCACGGTTTTCTAATTTTAGTTGCAATCACTACGCCTACCGTTGCTTTCGCCGCTTCTACAATTTCATTTTTCAAACTTCCCCATTCATCTTCCACTGATCTAGCGCCGTATTCCTCACCCATAATCTCATCAACCTTCTCCCGATACTTCTTCTTCATTGCCCCAGTTAATGCCTCCGTATTCCACTTTCGTACCCTCATTCACATTCTTATCTTTTTCAGTTTTACCCGACATTTCATCACTAATAAGTTGTGGCCTGTGTCTGCATCAGCTCCTGGATAAGTACGAGTTTTTAACACTATTCCTGTATCTGTGACGAACCATTATATAATCTATCTGGAACCTATCTGTCTCCCGGCTTCTTTCAAGTGTACCTACGTCGAGGATGTTGTCTGAACCATGTATTTGTAATTACTAGGTTATTTCTACGGCAAAACTCCACAGCTTTCTCGCGCCGGCCGTTTCTCCTTCCTAGCCCGTAATCGCCCACCTCCCGCCCATCTCTTCCTTCACCCACCACCGCGTTCCAATCCCTCATTACTACCAATTGCTTACTCCCAGGTATCCTACCAATTATTTCCTCTAGCTGATCGTACACCCCATCTATCTCCTCCTCTTTATGATTAGAAGTAGGCATATAAACCTGGATTATAACTAAATTCGTTGGATCTGCCTTTAGTTCCACGACTATAATTCTATCGCTCACCTGTTCTGCATACACTACTTTTCTACCGAGTTTCCTATTCATTACGAATGCAACCCCGCGCTTTCATTCCCTCTACTATAAATTACTCTGTAATCGTCGCTCCAGTATTCCCCGTCATCCTTCCAGCTTACTTCACCCAGACCCATGATGTCTACACCCACCCTCTCCATTTCTTGTTTTATATTCTCTAGCTTCCCCACCCTCAGCATAGTCCTAACATTCCACGTGCCTATTCTGATTCTTCGCTCCTCTTCTTTATCTTCTTTTCCTCTGCTGCTGCTACGTCTGAGCAAGGATTTCGTGAGATGACGACCGCAGGGGCCTTACTCCACCCGCTGCCGGGCACGACACCCGGCCCTCTGGGCCGAGTCCCGTAGTTGCCAGGATTAATTATTAATTGAGAAATGTCCATAATTTCAAGGTTTTTGTTATAATTGAGATAGTATTCCGTGGCCTATTCCAATAGTGTTCTTTACGTGACACCATCACTTCAGAGGCCGCCAAACTGGGGTCAGACGCCTTTTGCAGCCATCTCACTGAGGTGCAGACGCTGCGCGGACTACCATTCGTGTCTCCTAACCTTCGACCAATCTGGCATGGGTGACCCTAACAGGAGCAATGCTCCCGCCAGTGCAGCTCTAGGGTCATCGGAGCACGCAAGCCCTTCCACCACGACAAGGTTGTAGTCCAAGAAAAGAGACACAATTCATATAGTTGACAAAAGAAAGAGTTAATGCGGTTTTTTATTTACGGCTTAATTTATGAAAATAATGACTTTCTACGTTACCACATTTATTTCTTAACAGATGTAATTCACTGAGAGGAAAAAAAACATTGGAAGTGGCAGTGGTTGCATCTTTGTGTCCTTGCAGTGAAATACCTACTCATAGTATCTACAATCCTCTATAAATAACCAAATGCATTCGTAGTTTCGATCATTTTGATAAACCCTAGAGTTTGAAAAAAGTTTGTAATTCAATTGATATTTTTTATCTTTAAACTTCTAATACTTGGTCACGTAAAAATGTGGGAAGTGAGGTGTTTTAAAGGACGAACGCTTTCCTTTCAGAGGGTGTGCGCAGAGCCGGATTAACAATAAGGCACAAGTTGCCTATGGGCCCCTTGTTATGAGAATTGTTTTCCCCTTTCTTCTCTTGCGACTTGTTTATTAACGTGGGCCCCGTTGCTTGTACTGCCTACAGGCCCCCAAGTGCGTTAATCTGTCACTTGGTGTGCGAACCATAGTAAGCTATAAGGACCAGGTGGAAATAAATACGCAAATCAGCCCTTTTACCCCAAATTATCCTACGATTTTTAATAGCTATATATGTTTTCCGACATCAGCGTCACCAATATCTTCAACCTTTTTTATCAAGCTCAGGTGTAACTTTGGCATGATGTATTTCTCTCGGGGCAGAAAGGGTATTTAAAAAGTAAAACTATTCAAATTTCTTTTAGTTTTTTAATACTTAGTGGCCTCAACACCTGACTCTACAACTTGCTGCAGACGGAGAGGTATTGATGCGACAACATTCTCGCATTCGCAACATTCTCCTGGTGAAACACTCAGGGTGAGTCCAAATCTGAATCTAGGGAGAGGAGAAATCTCGCGACGGAGCCCGAAAGAAAAGACTCCGATCGGCCCAACGTGTGCGTGGACGTGAATTTCCTCAGTGCATTCCTTTCGCTAGGGCTTTTGCTCTCGGAGTTTATTTGACTCTAATTCCGCTAGCCCGGTCGCATCCACGTCCGTCCTTGTCGGCTCTCGGTGACGTAAAGGCAAAGGCCGCAGCTAGCCTCGTTTGCCAACCCTCTTATATTTTTTCCAACCCAGCCCCATTCAATCAAATCAGTACAAGTCCGTGTGGGTGTCTACATTTCAGTGAAAACGATAGTACATGCATGGTAAATTCTTACAAATCTATCACCACTCAGAAGTCCTTTATTTAGTTATAAATCGAGGAACATTCACCCGACGCCATGGCATGGCATGGTCGACGTTTTACAAGAGAAGACAATATATTTGCAATTTTGCTGTTAAACTTTGGGCAAATACAAAGTTAAAGCATTATTACTTGGTTCTAAATGTTTTTCAATATTATGAGACCATGATGAAGATATATTGAAAACTAAAAATCCTGATTACGATTCTGCCATTAATCCTGAAAAGAAGAAATACTTTCATAGAATTCTTTCGGTACTAAATGATTTATTACCTAAAAACTGTTTTTGAATGATTGACTATACTTCAGAATCACAGCCAATAGTTTTCCAAACACAATATAGAATGAGATACATATGTAATAATTGAATGAATGAAAATATATAGCCTTAAAAATAACGGTAAATTAATTATAGGAGGGCAGATATTTTGAGCAGGCAGAACACTTCTTGTCCCTTGAATGGTATTTTAGAAATAAAAAGTCGAATACGTTTAAGAACATTATTTACAAATAGTTTTAAATACCTACATAAAAAGTAAAATTAAAAGTTTAAAGTGGTAAAAAAAAGAGTTAAAGTAGAAAGAGTAACAGAATTCACCCCCTTTAATAGGTGCGTGGAGTCTGTCATACCCCTATATATATTTATAATTTTTTCTAATTATTAAACTGTACGATAAACATTTTAGATATATTTAGTGCCTTCAAGAAACTTGGTATTCACACATTACAATAAAATATTTTTTAAATACACTAAATAATTGAAACTTCGCTTACAATTTTTAAGTCATGGGGGTCACACAGACCCCCCTAACGTTAAAATGTCGTTACATGTCGTCCGCATGCTATAATTCCTTTATTGCTATTTATGTGAACCTCATTAAAAATTTTCTTATTAAATATACCTGGAAGCGAATATATCTATCTTGAATAATAAAGCATTTTTTTGCGAGAAAAGAAAAAAAATTTAAATATGTTTTTTCAGACAAGTAATTACAACTCAACGAAAGTGTATGCAAAAATGCGGGAATTTAATGTATTGGTGACTTTTATGGTAAAATTAATCGAGTTCTTTATTTTTTTGGTAGTATAATTTGGTGAGCAGCTCAAACGTGACGCAAAGGCAAGATAGTTGTTTACGACATCGAGGGGGGGGGGCTTCTGGAGACGGGCAGAAGGCTCCTTGGTAGAAAAGAGGCCTACGGTTACCGAACTAGGCAAGGAGTCCGCCGTGGAAGGGGGAGACATGTCTGTGGAATGGCCTTACCTGCAACCAGAGGGAAGGATGAGGGAAGCACCGTCGAAAACGAGGAGGCGAAGGGAAGGAAAAGTTGAAATCCGCAAATCACCAGTAGAAGGGGCTCCGACAGAGAAGGAGTAAGGCTTAAAAGGGAGGGAAGTGGATATGCTGACAGGGAAGAGGAGAAAGCGGAGTGGGGGGGGGGGTGAGAGTTCGGTGCCAAAGGAAACCCCGGTAAGTGCAACGGCGAGGATGGAGGGGGAGGCGGCTTCTTCCAATTCCTACCGTTCTGCGGAAGTTCTAGGGAGAACTGTGGGTTCTAGGGAGAATTGGTGATAGTCAAATGGAAGATATGGGCGGACGGGCGGGGAGGTTGATCGCCACGCAGATAACAGGAGGAGAAGGGGTAGGCGGAGCACAACAAACCAGCTGGCATTGAAACACCAGAGAGAGCGGAGGAGAAAAGGAGTGATAGAAAGGGAAGGAGGAGGTTGCGGCAGTGCACATGATTCCTTCTCATGCCTCTCCTTTTGTCTCAAAAGGAGAATTGTAGAAATGTAAAACCGGGGAGGGAAGTCATGACACTTCTCAGAGTTAACACTAGAAGCCCCAGAATTCTTGTGATACCTAGAAGCCCCGCTCAAATAAATCAAAATTAGGTATAACACCTCAATAGGATTTCTTCGAAACTACGAAAAGATGCTCTAAAACAGCCGAGAGAAACTGCGAAAAAAGGTTCCCTTCCTTCTCAAGATCTACAAAGGTCGATGTATAACTCGCACATTTCTGATCTACAAATGATACTAGAGGATTACAAATTTCAGGTATACTAAATTGATGTTGGTAGCAATAAAAATGACGCCGTGCCGCTATAGAAAGAATTTGCCGCCGTGCCGCAAAGAATCAGCTCAGGTTTATCATTTTATAATGAAATATCAGTTACTGTTAAAACATGCTGATCTCGTTGCTCTCCATTGCAATTGGCAGTACATGCATGTATTATCTATAGTAGCTATCCTCTCGAGGTTATGCGAAACTTAAAATTTTTCTTTATAAATACATAAAACTATTACGGTAGAATTTCGGCGTGAGAAATGTGGAATATTGCAGGAGAGGAGTGGGATCCACTTATTTAGTGAGTGTTGGCCTGCGCACAGTTTTTCACTTCAAAAGTTGGCGTGGAAGTTACAAGTAGGGATTAGGTAGCGGAGACGGAGATAATTCCAACCCTTATATCTTTCCATCGATTGCAGTCGGAGCCCGCAGCTCGAATTACGACGATTACTCGGAGAGCGAACACTTCCACAAGACATGCCCATGCTCGAGAGATGGTCCAGTTTGTGGCAGCCGACTTCCGTCTCCCAATCAGCAAAGAGAATTCAAGGACAATGACTTCAAATTTCTATCTTCGAATGTGAAATCACTCTAGGGATAGACGATTTGTGTTTCTAACCAGCCAAAGTGATGATCGTGTAATTTTTAAGAAAAAAGCATGAATCTCTCAAAATAGTTAAATACGAACAGTTTCGTTATTCTGTAAATCAGGCCGGAATTATAAAAAAATAATTTATATCAGTGAATATCATTACGACTACAGTTTTAGAATCCCTAGCACCAGATAATCTTTTTTAATTCTTTACCTTGTCATGTCTTAGAAATTTACAACTCCATGGGCAAATGCTGTGAAAGAAGGCATGGCCGGAGCCTCTTATTATCAGACAACGGTTCAGCAAAGAAAGAAGTTCAGAACCTGGTACTCGAGGTAAAGTATTTTCTACAAAAGTAATAAATTGAACTAGTGATAAATGGACTGAAGAGAGGAAATCCGGCTTCTCAACATAAATAAACAAATACCGGATATCCAGAAAGCTACAAAGTGTTAAACTTAAGTTAAAGTGGTCGAAATAGCATTGAGAAATACCCAATTAAATCAAAGGAAATTTCAAAATTACATAATAGTCAAGAATATATACCCGGATTCATCTAAGAGGCACTTCCCCCACTTTAAAAGGCAGGTGGTCACCCTGAAGAGAGGAGGAGGGAGGGTTGATTTTGGCAGCGTGATCGAGGAGGCACAAGGATAAGGGAAGTGAAGTGATTAGGTGAGGAGAAGGGAAGTTCTAAAAAACGACTCCTAGAAAATCACTCTGCAAAGCAAAATGGACAAAGGAACACATAGTTCCATGATGAACAGGTGGATTTTTAAGTATCCGTAATAAAGAGGTTAAAAGAGAGCTTTTGGAATGTACGGGTACATGTAGGTTTGCAGTCCTATGATGCGGAGTACACCGGAAAGTTTTTACAATTTTGAAATGAGCGATAGCACCTTGACAAAATACAGCACACTCAGCAAAAATAAGTGAAACTAGCAACACTTTCTCATGCACCTAAAAGTTTTTATACCCATCCCTTGGCTGGCTACCTCTTCCAACCACCTCTGCACCTTCACTTTCATCTTCAACCCTCCGTTCCCATCCTAACCATTTCCCCCCTGACCACCTGAAACACTTTCTCCCTTCCGTACCAACTCCCTCATCTCAGTGGCCCCCTTTTCGCCAGCCAACCCCTCCCACCCAAACGACTCCCTTCCCTGGAAAACACAAAGAGACCCACGAGCCAGGCCTCCTCCTCGTATCCGTCACCATTGCGTGCACAAGGAACCAGAGATGTTGGCTTTTGAAAAAGGGATGAGGACGTACAGAGAGGGATGGAGAGTGGATGAGGAAAGCGGCGGCTCCAGAGGAAGACAGAGCAAAACAGAAACAGACGGGTAGGAGAAAGAGGAGATGGACATTGGGGACTAAATTCAACGCAGGGGTAGGGAGTAAGGTAAGGGATGCAAGCGAGAGTAGGACAGAATGTAGGGAAGGAAACGCAAGGAAAGTGAGTCCTCAGGCGGCCAGGGAGGCACTCAGGGTTAGTGGCTAGGGATGAAAGGGGGTGGATGAGAGTAAAGGGCAAACATTCCCTCTTCCTATGATCCCTTCCAACTATACACTACCTTTGTCGCTGAATTTCTTTTCGGTGTGCAAGAAGTGGCGCACTGTGCGTACGACGAATTTATAAGAACGGTTTTAGCAAAGAACCGGGTACGGTGACGATTCATACAAGATGTACAGACGTGGTTTCTTTGTTGATCTGTGGATGGCGGATTCAATTGGTGCGTGAGCGAATAAGTTTTCAGAGACTTTTTCTAAATTGCTTTCGAGAAAGTTTGAAGTTCCAAATTTTAGTAAAATTTCACCTATGCTTAATAGCGTTGACAGAAGAAAAATTTCGCATGTCATTTGTTACACAAAAAATGCATATCAACAAATATACTTAGGAGAACGTGTCATAATTAGCATAAAAACATGATCTGTTTGAAGAAGTCTAGCCCTTTGTCTATCGCGGCTGCCAATTCTTTGATCAATAAATTGAAAGGTGTGTTTCTATTGTGATATAATTCATTATGAATAAAGACACTTGGTAATCTTCCACTGATTTATTTATTTGGCACTGATATACTTGCTTTTTGTAGATTAAACGATTAATAAAGCAAGCAAAATAGAAGTTAAACAACTGAAGAACATATTAAATAAGAGAGGAGATTTTATTTTTGAAGTGAAGTTAATCCTATTCATGATATGCTAGCCAATGTTGAATTTGCTGTCATGAGTTACCAGCATATTATGGTAAATTGCGCTAGGGTAAATTTGGTTTGAAATAAATTCGGACCTTCAACATTGACTCTTCTGCTACAAATAACGGATGGAAGCGAGCAGGATGGCGACATGAGAAGGTGAGTAATCGTATGACAGAATTCTTCCAAAGGAAACACATATTTAACATTAAAAGTAGATCTTTTTGCATGCTGGCATATCATCATGATATATCTTCATTATTTAAGGGCAATGAGTACGGTAAAAATGTTTGCAGTACGTTTTCTCTCCTTTACATATGAATAAAATTCATGTTACTAACCATGGATTGGGTAAATATTCCATTTAAAGGGAACGAAAACTTCCACGAATTAAAACCGTCACTCGCATCATGCTGCCGGGAAGAATAATTGAAACTTAACGATAATGGGAAATTACTTAATTCCATTAGTCTCATGATTACATTGATTTTGAATGAGTGATTCCTTTTCCTGCAAATGAACGCAAGAGACCGATCAACCTTGAAAAAATGACTTCTATATCTACCGTGAGCATCCGATCATAATTAAAGTTTGAGTCCAAGGGATAAGTTGGCTGAAAAGAAAAACGTACCTACGACCCTGCTCGGGAAAATTCTCCCGGGAAATCAAAACCTATCATGCTAATGCCGTGAATAAATTATAGAATAATAAACTGGGTAACTCCTTGGCATACTAAATTAAGTAATCTACCTTTATTCACCTCAGAACCCTTCATGGATGTGGTAGTTCTGAGTAACTTGCATATTTTAAATCGTTTGATTTAAGGTAAAAATATCGTTCCACAAATCCAATAAATTACTACCAAATTTCAGCTAATAGGCGTTTTCTACAATGTGTGATTTGATGAAAAGTCTCCTGATTTACTTGTCACAGTCATTTTCTCACTTGAAAAGTAAATTCAGCTTACACCCTGATTTCACTCTTGAGATTTCTGCAACAACCCAGGTTTAACTGAAGTTAGTGTTCAACAGAAACAAGAGGGAAAATGAAATAATTATAGGAAAATCGCTAGAATGATGTAAAAAGGATAAAATAAAGCAAATTAAAAGAGCAAGAAGCAGTTTAAATGGGTAAATAGAATGTGATGCCAGGGAGCGTAAAGCTTTAGGCAGAGAATACTTCGCCGAATAGAAGGTTATGGATCCGCGATTACATAGAAGATTGTCTCCATATCAGACAAATCACTTTAGGAAATAACTTCGATTTAGGCAGTTAAAATACATAATATCTTTGGAAAGCTACTGATTGACTTAAGAAAAATTGTTAAAATTTATTGAAATTGTTACAAAATTATCTTTTACAGCAAATGAAGGAAGAAGCCCCGCGGGAAATCTTTATTAAGCGCTTATTTTCATTGCAGTGCCATTACTAAGTCAGAGAAGACTACAGGGGGCAACTACAGCACTGGATTAGGCACAGAAAAATCCATAGGGTAGGATTTCCTTTGATATCGTACAGAAAAATGCAGCTCCTTCGGAAGCTATATCCCAGGAACGAATGCAGTTTCCTACGTATTCCAGTGGCTTATAAATGCCCTCGATTGTAACATAAAGGAACCTGTGGGATCTTCCCTTATTTATTAGGTACTTGAGCTGCAGCCACGCTGAGCTCTGGTCCTAAATCCTTAAGGGTACCATAATAGATCGACCCCTTCTGCTGCTCTCCATTAAGAAGCGGGATAGAGGAAAATAAACGGACCAGAGGTGGGAAGGGTTGGTCGGTTGAGTACACTCAATGGTCTCAAGGAGGAAAGAGAGCGACCGCACGAACGGCAGGAATTTTGGAAGATGATGAGGTGCACAGTAAGCAGGATGATAGGTCGATAAGGACTGACTCCCGACGCACTCGCCAGCCCTCAGGCATGTGCAATCTTGTTATCTGGCGCGCGCGAAAGAGGCAAAATACGGACATGGTCCTTGAAAGTGAAAAAAATAACAACATTAAAAAAATGAAAATTTTAATAGAGAAAATGTTGAAAAGTAACCTTTGCAGTGACTGGGTCGATTTGATGAATAGAGCAATCTAAGGCCCTGGGTTTGATTACTAGCAGCGGTGGAGCATTTCGGTAGAATCGTGATATCTATGTGGGTGATATGTGGATACTGCTTTAAGTCCTAAACTCCATCCGTCGGGTGGGACACAATAAATGTTGAAGAGGTCCAAACTCTTGGTGCCTGTTTTAGAGAGGGAGTTTAAGACGAAAACTCATTCAGTGAATTAGTTAATTTTTGCTGCTAGAGGCCAACTTCTCATCCCATGGGATCGAATTTTTATCCCAGTTAAAATGGTGATTTATCATAGTAATCTCGGTTTCTAATCGTCCTATTTGTGGATAAAATTTCAAGTGTGATACTCCATACAATTTCTTCATCTCTTGGTTCACAAGAAACATCATGCGCTAAAATATAGTTATTTCCCATTTGTGAGGAAGTGCTTGACATTGTGGGGAGGAGAGGGTACTAATGGATGAGATTAAGGGAATAAAGGGTAGGTGGCTGGATAAGGGAATTAGGGGCGATGGTTTCCTCTCTTATTCTCCCACTTTCATCATAACCTACCTCTAACCGGTAGATTACTATAGTGAATAAATTCACCTAGATACTGTCACAACCTATTCTTCAATGGCGACTCAAGAGACCCTTTAATATTTACATATATCTTTTGTAAGATTGAGTAGTTATTGAAGCTAGAGTGGTCTTAGGCTTTCATTCACAAGGGCCCTGGTTATAATTCCAGTGGCCGCGGGGAATATTTTTAGGGACATTCCAATACCTATGTGGGCGCTAGTATACTTGCTCAAACTAAGGTATCAGAGCACTAAAAGGCCAGAAATTCGACCATCGGATGGGACGTTAAACTATGGACTCCTTAGCGTCTTTCGTTATAAATAGGCTAATCCCGAAGTTAGGGTGTCCCTTAAAATGTTTTTTGATATTTTTCGAAGCACCACTTTTTATTTTTTTTACTTTTGTCAGAAGCACCTGTTGTACAAAATATAAGCATGATCAGATAAATATTTCGCGTGCCACAAGGGGTCTAAAAGGTTTGCGGTTTATACTAAAAAATGTAAAAATAATCATTAGAGATCAATGAGGCCGTCCAAATGATTCTCAACACTGCCCACCCAGAAGTCTCAACTCTAGAGGTTTGAAAGGCTCCGAGTGTGCGTATTTGCCCCTCCCCCCCTGCCTCGAACTGAAGAACGAAATAACTCGTGTTGCTATTACGTTGTAGGTAGGCATAGGGTGCGGGGGGCGACATACTTTTCTACAAAGTTCTGCCTACAAAGTTTGTCATTTCTACACATGTAAGTCCGTGATGGCTAATTGGTAGTGATGAGTGAGGACCAGTGACGGTAGCGCCTTGTCTGCGCTGCACAACAGTACGCGTGCTGAATGGAGCATCATCATACCGCGTGGTAACCCGAAGAAGGCCCTTCGGAGGAAAATATTTCTCATTGGGAATTCTTTGGATGAGATTACTGGTTATAAGTTGCCTTCATGCATACAAGTTATGTGCTTCATGTTCGAATTCATTCGCATGTATTTGCAAATCTTCGCTTGCCAAAATATGCAATATAACTGCAGTTGAGGTGGTACGCCTTTTGGAAAAAGCCCACATACCAACATAAAATCAACGTTGTGAAGCTAATTAAGGCTTTATATTTAGAATGGAGATCACTCCAGAAAACCAGCACTCACCACAACAGGACCCAAATTGCAAGAGAGAACCTTTGAAGAACTTTTTGACATCGCAACGGTTAAGTACCGAGATCGTCGTCCGAAAGTTAAGTTAAAAGAATTGCATATGCGGGTTGATAAGAATTTGTATGATTTTGTTGGTTCTTATACTCTGTATTTGTTCAAAAGACTTGGGTTATCTCATGGGTTTATAAATAAGCAGCCAATCAAGTGGGACCAGCGTCAAGAATTTCATGAGGCCTTAAAGTTTTTCTCTCAAATGTGTTTGACAAATGATGTCTCAGAGAGAGGTGTTGCTCTTACTCAAGATTACCTCCAGAGTGTGAAGAGTGAAGAGAATTTCAGCACTTGTTCATAGTGACGTAAGAATGCACCGAAAGTACAACAAATATACCATGTCTGTGAAATTTGTCTGAGTTTTAGCGAGTAAATTCATGCGCTCACATATTTGCCATCTGTAAGTAGGCCTTTTCATAATATTTTTTCGCATAGGAATGTATTTTAGATTTATAAATAGTATTTTGAAAAAATAACGGAAAAAAATTCCAACAATTTTTAAAGTCATTGATATTGATATGATATTGGTATTTATTCCACCATTTATAAACACAAAAACATTAAGATACAGGTCTTACGGGTTTTACACCGCGTAGATCCATTTATCTTCGGACGACAGTTTCGCCGGCGTTGCAGTCGGCTTCTTCAGGTCAGTGAAGTCAACAACTACGATTCTCTGTCATAGCAGAGCACACATGAACGAGCACTACCCGCAGCATCAAATTTGCTGTAGCTAAGCTAATTTCTGAGGAAAGAAGATATTTCCCACGTCTAATACGGGAGGCCATTGAAATAAGCAAGAATGACGACAATTTCAATAGGGAAGATGGTTATTCCCTCGCTAATGCCTGGAAACGCGTTTGCGTGGGAAAAAGAAAAACAGCAACAGCCAATCACGAGCGATCTAACCCCTAAGAATACGATATATAAGGCGGCCAACATACTGCATCCGCTCTTCACTAACCTGAAGAAGCCAACTGCAACGCCAGCGAAACTGCCGTCCGAAAAAAATGGACCTACGCGGTGTAAAACCCGGTAGACCTGTATCTTCATACTCATCAACCCGCGGAAGGCTACACAAGGATTACAAAAACATTATTTTATTCGTTTTCACTAAATTATAAAACTTCTCCTGTCTTGTGGCATGGGTGAAAATCATCCGATCAAAGTTAATTTTTTTACTTTTACTGTACTATTACTGAGGAAAAAATTTAAAAGTGGTGCAAACAGAAATTTAAAAAATATTTTTAAAAGGCAAAATAAGGGACACCCTACGGGCCAACGACAGATATTTTAAACCTTCCTCCGTTTCCAGCTGTCCTCAGTGGCGTAATGATAAGGTCCTCACGTGTTAAATCCGGATTCCTGGGTTCGAATCTTACCGGCGTGGATTTTTATCCACCCAGGGCATGGAAGTTTGTGTCGTGTAAGGAGACTTAACTATACAAAGGGAAATTCAAGTAATAATATCTAAAAAAATAAAGACACCAATAACGTTGATAGTTCTTATCAAGGCTTTCCCATTCCATGCATATCGTCGATGGCGAAAAGGACCTCTCCTCTTGGTCACCTGCTGAAATATCCAACCAACAAACGAGATTTCCCTATCGCTTGTTGGATGTTGGATGACTCTGCTCTCCCAGGCAGTGCGGAAAACCAAGGGATAATTAAAATAAAAACCTATTATTCAAATCCACTCACACATGCAAAAATTTCAAAGTTTTTGTTTTTCACAAAAAAATAATAAAATGTAAATCCAATTAAAAACAGTACCTACCACGCCACAGGTATAACCCGAAACTCCCAATTTAATATTTTCCCAATCTGTGCAAAAAGCGCAAAAACCTGAATTCCTTGCTTCACACGTGCAGCGCTCTACCGATCTTTACTGAATGCAAAGTAAAACTCGCGGAGAAAGAGGGAGGAAATGAAAGAGTTACTAATTACGGCGTCCACGCACTCACGGCGAGATTGTCCAATCTAGTCATTGGTTCCGTCGGAACGTTGTACACGGCGAATGCAGAGGCAGATAAGGTAAGGGAACTGTGAGAACGAAAGGAGGGAGAGGCCGAAGGACCTCGGATAGTCAAACCGGCAAAATTAATCATTCTCATCTTGCTCTCTGTCTGTCTGTCTGTTATCTGTAAAGAGACTGTCAATTATAAATTAGAATATAAAGGTAGACTGCAATATTTTAATAAGTTCGAATTCTCAATTCGAGAACAAGTTTACAATTAGCTTTTCGCTGCGAACAACTCTTAAATCGAAATTCACAATTTTTTCTTTTGTAACAGAACATATTTACTGTGGTCAGTACCGGCATTTTGTATTTAGGTGTACAACCGGGTAAGTTATTACGAAAAATACGGTTATCCAGAGGCCTCTTCAGACGGTAGAAGTGAGAAAGTTCCCTGGGAAATAGTTGGACTTTGGACAGGACAGGTTGGATTCGTGACTGCCCAACGGTCCATGTCGACAAGGAAAAATTATACCTATGGGAAGGAAGGTATTTCACTAGCGCACTTTACAAAATTTCTAAGAAATAAATTGTAAAGAAAAGAATAGTGCCCACCACAGGGAATAGATTTGGTATGACAGATCCGCTACGACAAAGCCCAACTTTCTAAGTTGAGGGAGTCAGAGTAAAATATAGCAGAAAAAAATATCCTAAAAATAAGATTTAAATCACGGGCGATAGGCAAAAGGCAGCTCAACAATTTACTTATATGAACGAGTAAAATGTAGTGAGAAAAACGGGTTTATACTAAGAGGAGAAGTGGTTTATCGTACGAGGAGTTAGGCTTTTAAGTAGGGAGGAGAGACGCGAGGACGATTTGGGCGAAACAATAATCGCATAAGAAGGATGGCATAAAGCAATACATATCTTATTTGAGCCACGGGGAAGGCAGATGGCGCTGAAGGTGGAAGAGATGTAAAAGAACAAAGATTGGTGGGAAGGATTAGCGATATGTGCGATCTGAGGAAATTTGCATTACTTTCGATCCAATTTTTTTCTACCCCGCAGCCGCTGCCTGGAGCGGAGGAGGAATAAGAGGTGGTGGAGGAAGGTGACGGTGGGTACGGCGGTGGATAAGGAGAAATAACTGCCGGGGGATAGTTGAGGGATAAAATGGAGAGAGAAATAGATTCCACAGTTTCGCTCGTGGCGGTGGAAAGGAGAAAGGATCTAGCCGACGCGACGCTTTGCAGCCTTGAAATATGTACAGCGAGAATCAAAATTTCCGACTGAGTGATAGTCCGATTAATCAAAGCCCTGTATTTCATTTGAATATCGATTTTTCCAAATTCAGCACAAAAACCTTTAGCTCTTCCTACTTCTGCTCTTCTTTATCTTCTTTCAAGTGCGGAGAAATTACTGTAAGAAACGATGTGCACTTTGCTTCTCGCTAAATGTTGAGTTATTTGTAAATAGTAGAACTAAGGACTATTTCCAAATGTTGGACCTTCTCTATGATACTCTCATTACATACGTGAAGTTTACAGGTTTCCTGGGGTGTTCCAGGTATTTTAAGGCAACCGAGAATTCCTTGGATTCTTCGGCTCAGCAAACATAGCATGTCAACATCGTTTTTCGTAGGGAAAAGGGCTTGCATTTTGCCATTACTGAAGGGAACAATTTGCCTTTTGGGCCACGTTATATTTTGCGATTGAATTTTTTTTAAAGCGTTAGGAACATTTTTGCGAGTTGGTTCATTTAAAGTATTTTCATAATTTGGGTGGGTTTCAACCAATGTTCTTGATATTTCCGTGAGTCTTCATTCGTCTTAAAATTCTATTTATATCCAAAATTGCGCAAAGTCAATGAACACACTGACCGCATTCGGAAAAATTACTGCTTTCTAGACGTCTGGTTGGGGTTTCAACCGTGCAAACATTTACTGAATGATATTATTACAATTTAACGCCACGCTAAATTGGAGATGTATTTTAACTACCTGGAATAAGAATCATTTCTGAGCAATAATGGTAATATTAATCTGGGATCCTGATTTCTTTTTTTTTCTTTTTCTTTTTCACCGCAGAGTTTTAGTAAACATTTTTTTTTAATTCTTAATTTTTCACTGTGAATTTCACACAATTGTGTGACCACTAGCGGGTGACTCCGTTTAAGTTAATGCGCGGCCAGTTCCTCAGTTCTTTGAATTAAAAAAAAATTTAGCCTACCTACGTTGAAAATTATATAAAATTCTTAAGAAAATGAGACCGTGTATAAATTTAATGCAAGGGTGTAAGAGAAGCGAAAGTGGTGTGCAAGGATTAGGGCATAAATTGAGGGAATTATGAAAAGCGAGCCAGTTAACGGCAATGACCAAACTCATTGACTTGGCCCTCCCCGAAAGGGAATGGCGGAATGAGTATGTATAATGTGATAGCATGCATTAAGATGCATCGCCTTTAGTTTCAATGCAATGTTAAGGAATCATTCGAAATAGAAGTATTAGTAAAATAATTTTGCAAAAATGCGAAAATAATACATACAACATGGAATATGGTGCAATATCGAATCGAATGATATGTTTTAAGATTGAAAAGCGAAGCTTTTTGAAGTATATTCACTGTTCCAAACTAACACGAACTACGAGAAAGAATAACTGTTTTGCTTAAGTGACCAGGTAATTAATCAGTTTCAATAGAGAAATAACTAGAATATTTTGATAAACATATTACGATTTCTTAGGAACATACTAAAGACATGAAAACATTAAATGTTCCTTAATATTTCCCTTGTAGGTAAACTCCAAGGAGAACTTAAAGCAAAAAATACATCGATTTTCAATATCATGGGATTGGCGATATGACGCACATGTTAAGAGATATTAGGCAATGCGCGTTTTCAGTGACACAAAATTTACATTGCACGTATGCTGAATTGCGAATATCGTGAGCCCCATGGATAAGGGAAATGATTATATTTTTAACGGATTTTTCCATGCTACTTCCAACTACAATATCACAGTTTCATTCAGGGAGTAAAAAGTGCTAAAGAGAAGGATCGTCGCTCAGGAGTCACTGTTCGGTTTTTTCCGGGTCATGTGATACTCAGGGGTTCTTGTGCGATTACAGCAGTAGTGTGCAAACCATTTTCCTGGCAGGATAAAATTTTTTTGGAAAAATGGGACGACTTATGTCCTCAATTTGTCCAGGAATGAAGTCCATTGTCCATATTCCCCGAAAAACTTCCTCCTCTAAACTTCGCCCACAGCTGTTCTGCTGTTCCCCCATTTCCAGTTCAACCACCTCCGTTACCCTTCTCACCAATTCTCAGATACCGTTCTTATCTCCTCTCTGCGATCAAGGAGATACCCTCCACTCACCAAAAAAACTACATATAAATTGGTATTATCCTAAAATACACAATTTACGAGGTGACTGACTTCGAGGGTTAGTCCTGAATTTGGTTTTAAATGCAATAATTACCAATTATAGACTGGGCGAGGAGCTAAACTTGACATCGAGTAATTTCCTTGACTTAAGGCAGACAAAACTGCATGGAAAACATTAAAGATCTACTCCTCTTGCTAATCGGATTATGAGAACTTTCTTAGACAGTGGCTTTCCATTAGGTAGTGCTTTTTACCCTAGCATGGATGAAATTAGTGTCATTACGTAAGATGTAAATTGTAGTAGTAGCTCCGATCGAGGACAGACTATCATGAGTGTTTTCATAATAGCCAAGCTAGAACTTTTACTAGTTAAATATATGCCATTACTTACCATTAACAGAAAGCGATTTACAGTACAGTACTAGTATGATACACTTGAAATTGCATTAAACAAGAGTAAGGAGAGATCATACCTCAATTTGGCCATTATTTTATACTTAATAATTCAATGGCTAGGTTTATATTTCAGAGGCCGATGATGGTAAAAAGTAACGAAGTGTAACAAAATGGAATGTTAAAGTTTAGGACAAACCAGCTATCATCCAAAACATCTGAAATAATTCAGTAGGTACTATCAAATTGCAAAGCTGAAAATAGCCTATGAAATCTCAAATTTGTAAACAACGCATTCAGATAATCCACAGAGTAAACTGAAGTTTTATATTGCGTCCTAAAAAGTAAAATAACATTGTTTACTAAAATGGTAGGGAATTTGTATAAGACAAACCTACGGGGAAAGTCGGGAGGTTACACAAAAAGATTCTATTCTTTTCGTGTTTCTGTCACAGTTTTTGGACTCATTGAACCAAGACAGATATTGGAATAAAAATAATAATATTCTTCCGTTTTTTTCATGCAATGAAAATCTCCTATTCTTTAGAATGCAGCGTTTGCAAGCAGCACAATGCACATAATATATATCATACATTTCTTGCTAACGAACGACTGCCATGCCATTTTCACTATCTTTTTCACAATATGCATTAGAATTAATCGCGAAAAAAATAGGAAGACACTTCTTTAACTATTTCCCAATATTATCTAAAATTGTGAAACATTAGCCAACAGGACAGTTAACAAAAATTCCACAACTTTTCCTGCGTTTTATTGATCCACAAAGACAAGTTTTCTGACCCTTAGCTCACTGAATGGTGAAGAAGAGATATTTTTTTACGTATACCCCTAATTGACACATACCACGTCATGATCAAAGGCTACTCGCAATATTGATTGTTTTCAACCTCTCTGCTTACCTCAACCATGGGCAAGGGCCTAGCCATGTTGAAACACCGGTTCCCGTCAGAACACCGAAGTTAAGCAACGTTGGCCCCGGACAGTGGTTGGATGGGTGACCCTCCTCCATACCTGCACACGGCGTGGATAGAGAGGCGATACTCCCTCCAGACTATCGGGAGGCCGGTGGGAATTATACCCAGACCAGGAGAAATAGAGGGAGAACCCTCCATTCCTGGTACTGGGGTGAGGCAGGGGGAGGCCAACCCTCCATTCATCTACCGTGGTGCTCTTGTCCCCTGTCTGCAAGTGGCAGACAAGCATGGGGTTGGCACAATGTACCAAGAAAAGTCTAAGTGCCCGGGCTCCTGACGAAGGCCCCACCCCAATAACAATCTAACAATCTACCTCAACCATGGATAAACTTTTGAATGGTCTGAGGATTCACCCGAGATCAGCAAATGTTTTCGCGCACCCATATTACATTTTCTAAAGGTTCTACGCTATATACTACTACGTAATACGCACGAAATCAGGGGAATAATAAAAAAGAGGAATATTCCGCGCTTAGATTCACCGAATAAGTTGCTGAGTAAGTGAAAAAACTAGCATACGTATACTATTTTTGGTGTTCGTATTCATAAGCGATTGAAATACAGACAGAGGTCACAAAATTGTGCAGCGATCGGTAAAAGAGTATTAGACTCGGCCAATATGTTTTTGTCTTGCCTTCGAACTTATGGAGAGGCTTACGAGCTCCTCCGCTCCATATTTTCCAAAGGGAATTCTGGTACTTAACTCGTGTCTTTCCTACGGAACATGACTGAGGTTAAGCATCTATGTTTGGCGGAAGTTGGTCGATAGAAAGTGGGTTTAAGGCGAAAGATTCTTATAGAGAGAATTGATGCATGACAGGCATGCTATCGTACTTAGAGTACCCTTTGGAGTGAAAAAGATTTCTCGAAGGATAGAGGCCGAACAATGGAGACTTGGAATGGAGTGGACATTTCATCCCGAAACAGACTCGGAAAAAAATGATAGGTTGAATAAGCTTACTTTAGCAAGGGAAACAAAAAAAACGAGTGAATTTATGTAAATTCCAGCCCAGTAGGAAGGCATACTCTTGTAATGATAACATACTTTTGTCCAGAACGTTGAAACTTTAATCAATTTCATTCGTGGGTTGTCATTGAAAATTTTACTCATAAAATTTTCATTTAAGTTACTTGAAATCTAAAGAGCTGCTCTACAAAGATAGACAAATAATGTTAAATTATTTTCTCAGCTAAATAGTACGCAGTGCGAAATTGTCTTGGAGAAGAGAATGGATGCTAAGTTACGGAGCCGAAAAAGTTATCAAATCCGAAAAACGGAGTATCTCTACACGAAATGTAAAATCAAAGTATAGCAAGCTGTTAAATGTTAGACAACGACTTTTGTATGCATTAAAACGAGGATAAAAACAAGTAAGAATGAAAATTTACAAATAATACCCAGTCAAACCAAAATGCAACAAAAAACAAATCTCTGGAAGAAGGTTTTTTCCTTTGCTGTCTGCGTCTTCAAATCCACTTTCACAGCCATACGTCTCCTCGATATCTGGCAAAATATCGAGGATATAAGCCAGACATGACATTGACACCATTCACCGACCACCGCCCAAACTGAGGGAGCTCATAGTCAGAGCGAAGGACCCTATTGGCCTGAAGACCCCAGGAGTTCACCGCGTTCCGTGTGAATGCGGGGAAGTGTACGTGGGTGAGACATGTCGGACGATGGAGACGAGAATCAAGGAACACCGACGTCACCTTCGATTAGGCCAGCCTGAAAAATCGGCTGTTGCAGAGCACAGCATCACGATGGACCATGCCATCCATTTTGAGAAGACAAAAATAATTGCCCGCTCTTCTGGCTACTGGGACCGGCTCATCAAGGAGGCCATCGAGATCCAGAGAGAAAGACGACACTTTAACCGTGACTCCGGTTACAACCTGAGTCACACTTGGAAACCCATCTTCAAGCTTATGGGAGAGTCAAGACCACCGGATGTGACCTAATTTTCCCGCCCAAAAAATTCGGAAATGACCCACCCATGGGGTATATATTGACCTCCATCTCTAGTCAAGGCACTCACCTCTGCCCTGAGGACGACGCTCGACTTGAGCATCGAAACGCTGGCCACCATGGACCTAACTACCCGGTGCAATCCCCGAAAGATCGCTGACATAAATCTTCACTCGTAAAGCCTGAAATCCTTCATTGAAACGTTTATTTTCCCGCTGGGAGTTTGCCTTCACCGGCTGACCCTATGCGGGCTCTGGAGTGCATTCCCTTAACCAGACGTGTTACACCAGAAACCCGGAAGATGGGCGCGGCCACGCTGGCCTCCTGTTTTTTACTGTCCTCACCCCTCCTCCTTTTCTACTTCCCCCCTCCTCTATCCTCTCCTACTCTACTCTCCCTTCCCTCTCGCAGTAGTTAGGATCGCCGGCGAGTTTTTCCATTGGAACTAATTGGACGGAACCCTGAGAGCGAATCTCGGCGATCAGCTGAGAGGGGGACGGTGGGTTTTACGCGAGGAATATTTGAACGTTTTTGAGAATACCTCTGACCAGTAATCGAGCGGTCCGCTCTGTAACTAATATTTCACCCAAAGGATTAAGTCTAATTGTGAGACTCTTCGGAAAGTTATTTTGGCAACTAATTTACGTGGCACGTGAATATATTTTTCTTCACGTAAATCTCTCCGGCCAATCACTGAAGGAATGGACTCCTATTTATTCACTCGTAAAGCTCCTTGCGTATACGTGCCATCTACAGGGTGTTATATATGGTCCATTCTTAGTCCAAGACTGGGTTTTCTTTTTGAGACTTCTCCCTGCAATGTGGCTTCGGGAAGCAACTAGGCTTCCCTGTGCGGATTATTAATTGGAGTCATCACGATTCCTGCAATGGTCAGGCGACGTGGCTGGGGGAAATGTCACCCGTGTAAAATGCCATCCGTGTAATCCACGCCACATCCTTGTCTCAATGTATATCTATGATCTGGGTGAAGTGCCTTTTTCCATGAGGTATGCCGGTTAAGTCGGCTGGTCAATACGTCAAATATCTTAAGGATTTAATTGTGTCATAATCGACACCTGGCAGCTGTGCTTGTGATTGTTGAATTGGGTGGATTCTAACTGCGACCTTCATTTCTTGTTGAATGTCAAGAGAGAGATTGTCTATGTCCTGTTGTCTTGTCTCTCTTCGTAACTATTTCTGGTAATTGGTATCGTGAGTGTATTTATGTCATGCTGTGTTTGTAAAGAGGAAATTACGATATCCATCATTTGAAAATAATTGTAAAAAAGTATTTAGTGTGAGTCGGCCTGTTTCAAAGTCAATTAGTTACGTATTTTATTTGCTAACAGGTCTGCTTCTGTTTTGCCTTTTCAGTTAGTTTATAATTTTCAAACGTTAATAAGGAACTGTTTCTTTTATTTACTAGATGTCTATTCATTTGTAGAGAATTTGTCTTTAAGTTCATTTTGTTCTTAATTTGAATAAATAAGTAATTTATAGATACTGTGTCTTTAAAAATTGTTCAGACTCATTCCTCTCTAGATTTCCACTGGCCTTTCTAATCAACAGTACTACTTGTAGGACGACAACCGTTAGGTTGTATGGCGCCCATTAAAAATAATCCTATGAAGTAAGCACCCACGACCCGTGGTGGAACCTACCGTGAGCTGCTTGGGCACATCAACTAAGGGTAGGCAATCTATCGAGGATCATAGGCCTGAGGATTGCGTGACATGTTCCACTTTTTTGCAATGAGCACATTTCGATTTTATTTAGAAAGATAACATTTGCAAGGTTCAACTTGTGCACCGGCATGTCAAAAGCTTGTCTCATGAAGCGTGCGGCTGCAGGGGAATATTTTCTCATCCTTGGGAGACCCAAGTTTACCACTATTCACTCAAATATTTTGCTTTTCACACATTTCTGAGCGTTATAACTATCAGCCGCTCAAACCTTTGAAAAAAGAAAAGGGTACAGCAGAACTACCCGGCCGACCGCGACAATCCCCTGAGTGCCCGTTAACCCTTCCTTAGTCTTAAGATTTTTATCTAGCTTTCGAGAGCTTTAATCCCTGTACGGCTGAGTGTAGGTAAATATGGCATTCGATGATTTCTTGTTATTTTGTGGAAATACCGCTTATTGATTTATTGCCTCGTCCCTGAAAAGGGGTTTTTGCACTTTTGAGGATCGCTTCTCTTGGACACGCGCACGGACGAATTCCACGAAGTAGCTCCTATGGGTTTTTCTACGAATTAATGTTTCCAATAGGTTGAAAAATTCTCTTTCATGATTTTACTTAGCAAATTAGTCAGATTTTCTTCGTGAGTGCGAAAGTATCTCAGTGTTTGTTCCTCAAAATCCAAAAACCAAGAGTTTTCTAAAGTTCAATTTCCCCAGTGCGTGAAATATCAACATAGAGGTCGAACTAGAGGATACCACGGATCATTAATAAGGTGCGTTTCCCTAGAAAAATGTCTCAGTGATTGTGTGTGTATTACGCTGGGAATTTTATTCTAATTTTGATTTCCTTCTCCGGTTATTCAGATTCATTACATTCCGGATTAGAAAAAAAATGAACCCCACGAAGGTGACCCAAAAAGAAATAAATGACGTGATTTTCAATGGAAGTGGAAATTTTGTGTATTCAAAAAGAAAATTAGCCGTGCAATATCTTCACAGTAAGTTTAACCTAGGAAAATTACATGGAAATGAAGGAAATTTTGACAAATGTCTTGAACGCAATTTTTTTAAATTCATACTTAAAAAATGGGAAGAATGTTACTGGAATAACGACAGGTTTAAACAAAAATTTCGCTGTGGTTTAGAGAAGGATATACCGTTCCCAGCGGACATGCATAAATATCTGCTAAGAACTCCCATTTCAGGTTGGTACCAATCATTGGTAAACATATTTCCATTGGCTGTATTTTACTCCAAGGCAATTTAGTATTACTATTGTAATCTAGTTCCAGGTTCTTCTTAGAGTTAAGTGGCAAAGGAAAGCCGAAAAAAGATTTTGAGAGGTAAAGTGATACAACTAAAAGAAGAAAAGTAGCATATTTAAGAGGGAAAGCGTCAGCAGTAGAGCTATCGGTAGCCACATCCGATACATTGCGCTCCGAAGGAAATGATGCGGCAGCGAAAATAGTAACTGAAATGACTACAGCAACCCCCACCCGAGGAAAACGAATGTTTAAAAAATGGTCAATGCCTACACCTCAAAATGAGTTGACGCCAGAGGAAGCTCTTTCATTAAATTTTGATTGCAATTTAACAATATTGCAATATAAAATAATTCGCAAGACTGCCAAAAAATGTGGACACAAGCTTTACCCTAGTTATGAAAGGGTTAGATTTCAGAAGAACCCTTCATACCCTGAGGGCATATCAGAAGGGGAAAAGAAATGTAAAGTTAGCCTTCAAGAACTGCTGAAACACACAATCTCTCGCATTATAACATCTTTATCAAGATTCCGAGATGATTACGAGAACTTTAACCTTTCCCTCATATGCAAATGCGGGTTCGATGGGAGTTCGGTATACTCTCAATACAAGCAAGTATGGGAGGACCAGAATGCCACTGATGAAAGCTTATTCGCTACATCTCTAGTACCACTTCGTCTTCTGGGTGAAGTGACAGGTAGGTGAACATAAAATAAACATTTTCGAACTATAAATTGCAAACTAAATAAGTTTTTAATTTGGTTCTATTATTCATGTATTTCAAAAAGGTGAGGCTGACTGGTCAAATCCACGGCCATCGTCTACGAGATTTTGCCGGCCGATACGACTTCAATGGATCCGAAAAACCGCTGAAGTAGCGATGGAAGAAGAACTCTATATAAGTGAAATGATAGGGAGGCTACACAGTTTACAGATCGGAAACATCACTGTGAGATATAATATGTTTCTTGCAATGATAGATGGAAAGGTTAGCACATACTACACACATTTACTAATTTCTTTAAAAAAATGTAATTGTATAATATAGTCCCACATTACTTATGCGTTAGCGGTGTGCAGTGCTTTGTCAAATACGAGCAGTATGAGATGCTATGTATGCGGCGCGAAAATATCTGAAATGAATAAGCTCAAGCGAATAAAAGAAAGGCAGGTATATGAATCGAAGTATTGTTATATTCGATTTTTTGAATGCCAACTCCGAGTCTCTTATCGCTTGAACGTAAATAAATGGAGGGTAAGTAGAAAATTTGGTTACATATTGTCGTACCCCGGCTATAATACGCATTATTGTAATACTGGATTGTATTGTAATACCGTACGCTGGATTACGCATTTGGGCCTCTCCCATCATAGCGTAATTTCCTTCTTAACGGACAAACAACTCCACGACCTGCAATTCTGGGATTTTTCCATAAGCTTTGTCATTTAAATACGATGGTGGGTGGCGTAACATGGTGGAACTCCTTCATGATGCACAAAGGGTAAGAAAAAAGACTTTGCTGTAGTCTCACCATTCACCACCGTTCAATGTTTTTTCCGCGAAACCATTACGGTTACCACTCACCACTCCTTAACTCCCCCTCCGCCCTTTTTTCGTCATCCCACACCAACCCTCGGCTACCCCGTGCAGTGACCCATCAGCGACGTGCTTCCCAAACCGACCTTCCCCTCTTCCCACCCTCTGCCCACTACCCTCTCCAAAAAAAAACCTCCCACCCCTCCCCCCCTTTCCCCACCTCCACTCCACCTACCCTCTAACTTCTTCAAGGGTATAAATTCTATATACTAACATGTGAAATTGCAAGATGATGATACGCCGTATCGAAACCGGTCGCAAATATATTTTATTTTGTGGAACAGCAAAGTCTTTTTTCTTACCCTTTGTGCAACTTTGTCATTTACTTTTAAAATGGCAAGCACCGGGTCTTTCCACTCCCTCTTGACGTCAATAGCGTAACTTCCTTTAACTAACAAACAACTCGATGATCTGTACTCCTAGGTTTTTTCCATAAGCATTTTCATATCCTTTAAAATGACAAACAACGTGTTTTTCCACTCGCGCTTGACGTCAAGACGTACAGCGTTAACAACAGGAAGTGAAGTCGGGGCGGGGACCCCCACCCATCCAACCCATTAAAAGACCCCGCGAAGCGCAACTTCGCGCGAGTAGTGTCTTCAAGAAACATAGTGTGACAACCTCACTTGCTGCTCCTCGATTCCACGATGACCACGCCCAGGGTGACCCCTTGCCCAGGTCATCGCCAGTGATCAGGACATCTTTCCAACGCCGGTTCGACCCCAGACGACGCCGCCATGTAGCAGTATCTTCGCAATGTAAGCCAGTTTCCAGATAAATAAATGCAATATCTAAGATTTGGGTGTTGTTATTAATCCAACGTCTCCTGCCAATTGATATGCGATCCTAAAACGAGTTACGAGATACGAGTTGTGATCCTATGGAGGACACTGTGTCACGTTATCAAATAGTGTCCCTTTTATTTTCCATTAAGGGATATTCATACTATAATTTCGTGATTTCTTTGTAGACCAAAGCTACCAATGGGAGCAAAACCGAATTCGAAAGAAGAAAAAAGGAGATTCAAGATTCGTTTTAAACAAAAATGGGGCTTTTAATTGACGTTCTTAAGACTGGTCAAGGGACGACTAATGATAGAGAACACTACCCGACGTTTTTTTTTAATCCCAAGCCAACATCAGAAATTACCTGTTTGTTAACTAGATATAACGTAAAATATGTATATTTTTATTTATAAATTCAAAAAATTGGCATTCATATACAGAATATTGGTGGTAATTGCGTAAGGATATTTTTTTTTCTTTCCCTACTAGGTATCAACGAGGAACTGATTACAAGGTTTGCCACAATTTTGAAAGCTCTCTCTCTTCTGGTCTTGAAGTAAAATTGCGGCACTTTCAGCGATTACTGCTCAAAGAGTGCTTCCCTATATGTGAAATTGTATAAGTGGTATTTCATGCCGCCCACCGTGCAAAAGGTGTTATTTCATGGAGCATCAATGGCAAAGGCAGCAGCGCTTCCCATTGGCCAGCTGTCGGAGGAAGCTTTGGGATCTCGGCATAAATATATTAAAAGGTACCGAGCACACCATACGAGCAAATTTTCCCGTTTGGCTGAAATTGAGGATCTTTTCTAAAGGCTCCCCCCTAACTTCGGATCCTTTTATATCTGGAAGTTTTATTTAAAAAAAAGTAAAAAGACATGTTTCGAAGGAAACACTAGATTTGATTGTGATGGATGAGGCAATTTCGGACGAGGACAGTGATGGTTTGGAACCTGATGAAAACTTACAGTGGGTCAATGAATCAATTTATCGGGTTTTATCATTTGTAATAAATAATTTTGTTTTATTTTTTATGTTAACTGTTAAAAGATTTTAAATGTATCTGAAGTTTGTAAATGTATCTTGCGTATGTAACGACAGTACAAACGCTGATCCTGATGACTAGTTTTAATTAATTACTTCATTAATGTTGTTTATAAAAAATCATTTTATGTATTTAATATAAAACATGCAATAAGCATGCTGTACGGCATGAGCAATGTTTACTAATACGTGTATTAGTGCTACGTTCAACAGATCGCGCTGTTTTTTAAAAAAAGCATGATTTTACCTTTCACATGTGTAACATCTTTATATTTATAATCTTTAAAATATAGGTATATAAAAACACGAGCGTATTCGAAAGCAACGTTGTGTCTAAATGTCAAAGCCATTGGTGAATAACTTTTGGATTTTAAGATTTGGAACAAACGAACATGTACATTTTTATCTATATAGATTAAACCAATATATTTTACAAATAAATAAATAGAGGCAACTTATGTTTAAATATAATTTTAACTTCAAATGTACTGTAAAATAATAGTTTTACTCCTTTAAATTGATAATATATTTATTGAAACATACTGACGGGAAAAAACATAAAATTAACAATTCTATTGGGAAGTGAAGATTTATTAGAACCTAATCTGAATGTTTGCTATAGATAATTTGAAAGAAAAAAGGGCTTTTGGGACTGTAAATGCAATTGCCCAAATTTAAGTTTTTACTCTTCTTTTTTATCGCTGGTTATAGGTGTTTGTGCACTTTTATTTACGGATTAGCTGTAAGTCCCTTTTGCCTTTCAATTATGATGACCAAAGTATTGGTCATCCAAAGTATATATGAATAATTGTTGTGTTGTGTCGGAGATGAAGTTCAAATAATTAATTTTTCGTCAAAATTAGGGAGTAAACCTTAAGATACGGAGTAACCAGCACCATAGCCACCATAAATCGATGTCTTCTTCCGTCTAAAATCAGGTCAACATTTCATTTGGTTGTTTTTGGTGAAAAATAAAATAAATGCTCAAATCGTTGTACTGCCTAATGAAGAGCATCCCTTGCGTTAGTGGGATGGGGAGGGTGGTGGTCGAGTGGGTAGAGCGCTTGGCGAATGATCGAAGGGTCCCGGATTCAAATCCGGGTGAAGCCTTTGGACGACCCTGAATAAAAAAATCCTCGGAGTGCGAGGTGGTCCAGGGAAAGGAACTGGCCCCCTTACCCTGAATGTGTGACATTCACACGCCTATGGCTTAGTCCGAGGTGAGCTCTACCCTCAACTATCCAAACTAACCTTCAGGTTGAATCACTGAGTGAGTGAGCGAGGGGGGATAAACTCGAGAGAAAAAGGTTGATTGGGAAAGAAATAATTTTTCCTAAAATGTAAAATAATAAGCGCAATTCTCATTTCTCCAGTATTATTGGGGGCTTTCTTAAGATGATACGAAGAAAAGATAAGGTATTTGTCGCAGTTAAACCATCGCTAAACACTGGGAAACGACGTTACACCATGTTATCTCACGACACCGGATTTCATAATAAACATGCGGTAAAAAATCATACAGCCCGGCACAGACACGTTTCTTGTGTCACGTTTAGGAAATAGACGAACATTGTCAGCCAATCAAAAAAGAACTTATAGTTTTATCCTCTGACCTTTCATGTCACCCTTACTCTTTCATGAAAAGATAAGAGCGCACAATTGTTTATCCACGGAACAATTTTTTCGTTCAATGCAATTAACAATGTGTTGATGCTCCTCTTTAGGGAGGTTTTTATATCATTTGGAGCAAAAAGAAATAAATAACAGACCAACGGTGGTGAATGAGAAAGGGAGTTTGACGCAGTAGGGGTTTGTTCAAGAAGGGGACATCGTTAATCCCACCGACCAATCCCTTCAAGAATGACCATTCGCTATCCCTTTCGCCCAGTAAACTATATACCCTTCCAGCACTTTCGCTTCCTAGACTTCTACTAAATACGTTCATCTCCACTAACCTGCTTTTTCCCCACTCCCACTCAAGCTCGCAAAAACCCTTTCTCCACAATCACCATTATTTTACCAACCCTTGTGAGAAGGGAAGAGGACGACCCTTGTTTGTGATAGGTATCGGAGAAGCCCAAAATTATTCCAGCCTCATGGAAAAGGACCCCTTCCTACAGTTTACTTTGCCAAACACGCGATTTCAGCCGACACAGGCGCACGGGGCATACTCGCTCAATCTCTCCTCATTACTCTGCAGCAGGGATTTGATACGAACACCTGCTACCCGACACCCGCTTCCCTTCCAAATGGAGTAATTATCTTTATATTCCATTTACCTCCTTCCTTCCTCTCACATTTCCTCTCTTTGCCAATATCACTACCTTATTCGCTCCCTAGGTCCCAATCTAACCTCAAAATTTGACTGTTACTAACCTTGCCTTAAACACATGTGATTATCCTCTCTTTTTCTCTACTCCCCCTCTTCTCCCGAGAAATTTTCACTCCCCCCTTTTTGCTCTGAAGTCTTGTCAAATGTGTCACTGCAAAAAGGATTTAAACTACCTTCCTTCTGTCTCGCCACTGTGAAGGTTTGACCATTACTCACAATGATATTGCTATCTCAAATTCCCTACACGCCAACATTTTTGAAACGCAATAAATGAATCACCTCGTTGATATCCTCCAATCCATTGGTTGTGTCTGCTCTGCTGTGAAACCACTGCTATTTGGAGGGAGAAAACTCTAGTACAGGATGTACTCCGGGTGAAAATAATTGAGCAGAAAATGAGTTGTAGAAATAGTACAAATAGGGAAGCTTCAAAGATTCTCCTCATTTTGCCAACGGGGAAAGTTTCAAACATGAGACATGTTCCCTCTTTTGTGCGCTCGGGCCGACGGAGATAACGGAGGGTTAAGTGTTCACCGTCCTGATCTTGCGATACGTGAGGGAAAGGAACACCAAACCTTTATCCTTTTTCCCGATTCCCTTTTTAAGGTGTACGTTGCATACTAAAACCTACGTCATAGTCTTCAAACCTATTTCTCTTTGTGAACCCACCCCTTAAGTTGTGATTGTATTCTCAGAAACGCCTGCGCCAGTAGGTACATTTTGCGAGAAAATACATTTCGCTGAACACGCATGGTAAATAACACTTAAAATTTATCTACGCCTGAAAGAGACCTTGACAAAATGTGTCCCACGAAATATATAACCATTTGAATGTGCACAATAAAAAAATATGAAGACTGTTAAATAAATAAATGGATAAAATAGCTTCATTTTTCCACACGTAATGAAACTCTTTGGATCAAAATATAATTTTCACAATTACAATTAAATGATAAATTGGACGTAAAATCAAAGAGCAAACCAAAGAACAAATCATCAAACAAACTTCATTTATTTCCTTATTTATCTGTTATTTCCTCAAATTGAACTACGTATTAGTGCTTTGAGAGATATTTGACGAAATCGAGAAAAAGGCCAAAAATTGACATTTTGCAAAAATAAATGGATAAGTTATTCATGAATCATTGAAGGTTTGATGGGAAGTGATTTGGCTATTTAGGAATTATTTCTAATAACATGGGCCGAGTACCAAATATATTAATTGAAAATTCTCGATAATAGCATAAGCTATTATAATAAATTTTAAACCTGTAATCCACAAGATTAACCCTCGCGCGAAAAATAAAGTTACAGCTCACTTCTCTTCCAAAACAACAAATGTAGGGTCTTTCTGGAACAAATGACACTACAGAAGGATTCTCAAAAGTTTTTTAAATGAGTAGAAGCTATGAATTCAATGCAGACATGACAAATTTGAGTTTTTAGAAGCATGTACGGAACTATTTTGTAAACTAGATATTTAAAAAATCGAGATTTGAATTTAGCAATAAATTGAGCAATGGCTGCACATGCTCCAATGTAGTAATTCAATGAGTAATAACCGAGTTCATCATTTAGAGGCAAATTTTTGCACGACATAATGAGAGACAGTGGAATATTAGTGTGTCAAACACAATTAAAATAGTATAAATAGATAACAACCAAATGGAATCAATCGCATTTGAATATTTCAAACAGGGTGCTTAATTGACCCAGCATTAAATCACAATTTTCCGAAAGACATATACTATCCCAGAATGGATAACGTTAGGAAATAACTGTATCTGCATATCATACTAGTGAGGGATAATTGATACATCCCAATCCGGAAACACTATGGTAAATACCTATAGGATTTTAAGTTTTCCCTGAAAATGAATTATTTATTTTATAAATAAACTCGAACTGAAGCGGCAACATTTGTAACCAGTATTCTTTTCAAGAAGGAGCCTTATAGTTTTATTTTTGTAAGTATGGGAGAATTCATGCATGGTAACATAAAGTGTATGCGATGATTTGGCAGTGATCAATGTAATAGGGTCGAACGAATTCGATTTATAATTCCTAAATCTCTGAGCATTACAGCGCGCATGATTTTCCAATTTCAGTTGTAACATTAGGGCGTGTCAATTTGTAGGGCAAAAATAAAACATCGTGATTTTTGTGAATGAGGGGGTCCAAAAATTTGCCTTTTCATGAATATTATCTTAATATATAATATTTTTTCTTATTCATAAACATTTACCTTAGTAAATTTGCGCTTGATTATAATTTATATTGAAATTTCCGAAAAAAGGGGACAATTCCATAAAAATTCCAACAAAATTTGCTCAAAAGTGGATTAATGAACTCAAAAAAATGTATGTATATTTTGTTCCTATTATCAAACACTGAAAACAAATTGAAAAAAATGTAAAAAGTTTCAACCAACAATATTCATCAAATCTTGCTTCGATTCATTCCTAGACATCATTCTTCTGCTTGCTTCCTGGCCTCTAATGAATCCTTATCGTTTCTCAGGAGTATATACACTTTGCCAGAAGTCTCTGTTACTTGTTTCACACACTTCTCTGTATGGACTGTCCATGACATGGCCACTTTGGAACTCGCATTGGCTCTTCAACAAACTTTCTTATCTCTGATATTTTGAGTTTACAAGTAAGTGGAGGTTCATATACTTTTTCTGACCAGTCTTTCAGTTCCAGAAGAGAAGTTACATTTGAATTTACTGCAGGTGTTATCCTAGGCCGAACAGATAGATCTCCTGGTGTATCATCATCTTCGTTCCTTAATTCAATTATCTTCTGGAACCTTGCTTTCCTTTCTTCTTGGTTTTCCAAGCATTAATGTGTCTGAAGCACTATTTCACTAAAGACGAACCATGATGAATGTTGGATTATTGGCAAAACAATAGCTGCTACTGCCTTTTTCTGAGATTTTAGGATCTTAAATTGATAAAGAATGTTGCGAGGTCCTTCCACCCATGAGAATTTCGATTTTATTTTAAACCAGCAGGGATAGTAAACACCAACAATGTATTCCACACGATTATTGTAGTCACAGAATATAATTAAATCCAAAAGCTGTCCATTGAAATGGGATGAAAACCGTTTCAAAATATGTACAGATAAGTAGTTGCTTTTTACAGATTGAAATAATGTCTAACACGTCTCAGAAATTTTGGTGAATTTCTTATTAGCACGTTCATTTTACACCATGGAAAAATTAATGGTTTACTGTACTGCATACATTTCATAATGACAAGTGTTGATTATTTTACCGTAATGAACAGTGAAATTTAATTGTTGTAAACCAAAGGAGAAAGGAGTGGTGAAATTATTGACATCGGAGATAATTCAAGTTGTTGCATTGAAGGCCATGTTTTAAAACCCATATGCGGCAAATCCTATTTGCAGTTGTTTACCACCGAGAGTGGTTCACAGAAACACTCTCGATGGCAAACAATTGCAAAAAACACAGAACCAATTTATAACAATACCAGATCAGTTGGAAGTACACCTGTCCTTATGGCCTGAGTTATTCTGTAACCAGAAGCCTGATCTGTAGAGAGATCTTTGTCAACAGTGTTACTAAATGGAACCAAAGGCTCTGGAAAGTATACTCTGACGAATGAGGGATTGATTTCAAGTTCTGTTGCAGTATCAAGCATGTTGCCAATCGCACCACTCCATTTGTTGTTAGACTACGTTTTTCCATCCAAAACTGTGATCAAGTGCCGCAAAGTAAGCTCATTAGTATGAAGAGCACAAACCAACACAATGAGTTTACGAATCTGCTTTGTCTCAACCCAATGCATGACTCCTTCCCAACCAGTGTTAAAATTAGTTGGGTCACCACCAATAGCCTGCAAACTGTTGTTAAAGAAATGCTGTTTTTCTTTTATAAATTTACAAGATGGTTAGCAATAACTTCAGCCGGTTTCCTTGTCGTTAAGTCTTTCTCTGGAGTAAAATAGCAAAGATACCTTTCACCTGGCTCACTGCACACAGTGTAATTCTCTTATTTCATACTAAATGGAAACAGATACTTGAGTTATCTGCCTGTAACAGAATTTTGTGGGATCTTTGCGTCCAACAAAGAAGATACATTCCATATTACCTATCCGGCATCGAGCATGAAATTCTTCATCAGGTGATTTCATGACTTTTTCTTGTGCCGTTTTTACTTTATTGTGATCAACCACAAGTCTCCTGTCTCCTTCAGTAATTAATCCAGCATCCAAAATTCTAGAGCATGTGACAATGTCACATGCTGTAGATGACACTTTAATAGTGGAAAAATGTGATTACCATAGCTTAAATAATTTTTTCTTTACCGTGTGCGAGTTATTTATGGACAACTCCCACCATTCAATCCAACGACTGACGGAGGTAAGTGTTGGTTCCTTTGGCAATTACAAACCGTCGCATTCATTTCCATGTCACAGTAAAAAATGTTGCTGCCCTTCTATGAGCGCATATGAGTACTCTCGGCTAGCTAAAAATATAATGATTGAGCAATGGTTACTTTTAGTAAGTAGACTATAGTTTTTAATAAATGTAGTCACGAAATAAATGGCTCTGAGAAACATTAAATGAATAATTAAGCGATCCTTCATTGATAATAATGTGGCAAGTGATGTCTTACAACTGAGATTCACGTTTTGAGAGTAAATATTTTATCTTCTATTAACCTTACAAAGACAAATTTCTACAAGTATTTAAAGAGCTCCTCTAAAATATCTGAACATATCACCTATGCTATTATAATACCTAGAAATATTACCAATACTTAATAAATATTTTCAAAAATTAAATTCAATAATAGCATGCAATTTATATTTGAAGACAAGAGATAAGGTCCGTGGAATAATATAGAGTCGAATAATGCTTTTCTTCGGACCTTTCTGTTGATTCTGAAACCCTGTTCAGTTCTGAAACTTGGACGATAATGTTGTCACTATTTATTGACAAAATGATAGCCAGCTTTATCTTTGAAATGAAATGATTTGAAGGTGGAGTACAAATCTTTATACACTATCGTGATGCATAAATATATGAGCTGCTGCTGATAAAAACTGATAAGACTGAATCACATCAATGAGTGACGGTGAAATATAGGATCGGCATTTAGTTTTTCTGTAATTACATTAAAAATATTGCGTTTCCATAACATACTTTTGAGCTCCAGAAATTCCATTTAAATGTCTTTCAACATTTACCTTTATCACCTATGTATATCTCAAATAATACATTTTGGGAAGGATATTACCTCCAAATGGGGATATTTTGCCGAGGTAAGGTGCCTATATATTTGGTTCGGCCTGAACACGCACTATTTTTACATCATTCTAATGATCCCACATACTTGGGAAGTAGTTAACATGAAAGACATGACAATACATGAATGCTGGCATTTATGACATTCATGAAGGATTACTCGTCGTCATTATAATTTTGCGGAAAGAGCTCATTAAAGTTTCTATTGCCTGGCTTCCCAGAGCACCTTTGTTTGCGTATATAAAGCTATATTACTAATTTTCTGTCATATGACCATTATGAACTGATTTCTACCGGAATTTGACCACTAGATCAATACAAAGGAAAGGTTGTTTTCCCAATTCGTGACTTGATGCCTCATAGGTACTTTTCGAGATCATATAAAAATCTGTGTATGCAGAATGCGTATGGGGATAATACTTGCGGAGATCTGTTCCATGCGTCAAGTGTTTATTCGTCTGAAAGGTATAAACACCACCACGACCTCTTTCACTTGTTAACATAGTGTACTACGGAAATGAGGTTGATGCGAATAATCTTCGTGTACAATTGAAATTGTAAGGAACGTTGGAAGAAAACGTAGTCATGAGGATGAACATAGATGAAAAGAGATTAGTACTAGGGAAAAGGTTCAACGAACGAAAAACAATTTTTCATTTTAAAGTTCTAAAGTTACATTTCACGTCTTGAAGGAATACCAGAATACGAGTGAGTGAGAAACGAGAAAACGATAGAGCAAACGTTTGGTACGGAAGAAGCACGATAAAAAGGTGGGCGCTATTAAGGAGACAGAAAAGTTGAAAGAAAAATTTTATAATTTTGGACAAATATTTTTTTAGCTATCCGAAGGCACGTAATCATAATGCTAAGTTGGGAATTTAGTTATCGTTATGTGCAACAGAATACAAACTTATCCGAGAAGCAAAAAAATTATTTCTCTAATACAAACACGGAAGTAGATTTAATATTATCTAAGAGTAATTATTTGATCACATTATTTTTAAGGTCAAACTTTGAGTGAATAAATAACGCCATTTGAGTATAATTCCACAAAAATATTCAGGCAAAATTCGTTACATTGAGAACGCAGAAGAGTGAGGAATATAGGGAGAGAGTTTTGAGATAAGAAGAGCTCCTTCCTTTAATACAGGTAAGTAGGGTTACGAGTGCCTCGACGCGGAAGAAATCCGCAACAACGATCAATCTCATGGATACTACTTTTCGGACGAACTCGGAGCCGCGTCAAACGAAACATCTTGATACCTTTAGAATTCACCGCGGAACATCCAAATCGTCAGCGCGGGAGAGAGGGGGAGAAAGAGCAGTGTCTACACATTACCTCTCAAACACCACACTCTTACACCACCCACAGACACACATACTCGTATATCTCCGAAGACCCCATTCCCAATATCCAACCCAAGCCATTGATTAAACAAGCAAAAAACGGAAAGGTATGAGACAGCAAGGGTCATGCCACGAATTAAGTAAAGTTTTTTATTTCTTTTCGTCTCCATCTCCCTCATAAATACTATTACTCTGCACCAGCACTAGTGCCAAACGCGTACCTAAATTCTCATGGCACGCGCTTAGCAAGAGACCTTGCATTGGCTGACCCTCTGTAGAAAATAAAATCGTTCCTTAACGAACGACTTAAATCAACGTCTATGATTGAAATTCTGCTCATTTTCATACAAATCGATTCATTTTTATATTAAATCATATTGGCGAGTAAATTCAACGTTTCATACCTAAAGCTAACTAGTACACTACTCATTTTTTAGTTCCGGATCGGGTATGGTAGGAGGAGGTGGTGGGGAAAGTTTTAGCTGGAGGCCCGATTTTGGATAATGGGAAATAGTACATAATCAACATGCCGTTAGTGAAGCATCACTGTGTATCAGGCAGCCAGTTATAGTAGCGCATAGGAATGACCCTCACGCATATGCGGGTACGATAAGTTGCTTCTTCACATCTTAGGTTGCAGATGTTGTTGCCTGTTTCTAAGAATAACCTAAATATTCAGTCATAGGAGGCACACGTATAATGCATACTTCAGGAGTTATTTGTCATGATCACATAAAATGGTTATTACGTAAATAAAACAGCATTTGATCACTGTTTTTTTTCAATTAAGGTTTAATTTAGTTTTTGGCACACCTTTACGTCCGATAGTGCAGTAAAAGTTTTAATATCTGCGCATTCTCTAAAAAAACAACGCTATTGAATAATTCTACGGTGTTATCTCTTTTCATCCTTCTTTTTCGTTCGCATAGTTGTCATCGCATCTCATTTATACTCATCAGTAGGTACCTACTGTCCTTTGTAATCTCCTTTAGGCCTCTCGACCACTCAGTTTGATTACGGAAGCCTGGATCGGAAGTTTCGGAAAGAAAAAATTTAACATTTCAATGGTACACTAATTTTTATGGAGGAATACATAACTTAATTTATACTATGGATTTCTGGAACGAGCCTGGAAACAATAAAATGACTATTCACAGAAGCATTACTTAAGAACATTTTCTGATTCATTGGCACTGAGAGTTTTGTGTCCTCTTTTTTTGATGGATCGTGAGCGAAAACGAATAAATAAACTTCCCCAAGCGTTACTCTAGTGGACGTTTGTGAGCCCACGAGTAATGTCGCCGATCAGAAACTGAAAAGTGTATCTAACCTTTATAAATCATGTTTCGAGCACGGTTATTCTTCATTTCAACTAGCCAGCATTGTATAGATGAAGTTTTCACCATCATAGCACTCTGCCCACACACATGTTCTAATGTAACAAGCACTCGCTAGTGCGTGTCATGAGTGAAGCTCAATGAATCACTCCTTCCCGGAGAACGTCAGACGGAACGATTCAATTACCAGCGTTTTTCTACTCCCAAGTCTTTGGATGGGGAGCATGAGGGAGCAAGGGGAGCATGAGGCGAGGTAGGCAGTAGGAGACGGTAAGAGGGTTGAAAAGGGACGGAATAGTAAGGAGTGGGATTGACGCGATTGGTTGAGGGGCTCTGAGAAGCCTGCCAAGAAGTGAATATATCAATCATAACCCAATACACTCTATGGCGCCAGGATTCCCTTGCGGCACAAAGGGGAAACGCGCATCCGTGACGAACATTTTCTGCCCGCTGGATGAGAAACGAATTATTGATGAAAAGGGAAGCGAATCAAGAAATTTTATACACCCAGTGATTTTAAAGGGAACGGATGCTTGTACTTTTTTTTCGACATTTCCGTTGAAACCTTACTTATCTGACATCATAATCGCAATATCTATGCAACTCAGTCAGACTGTAAAAAAGCGCATCCCAAGTACATTTGACGCCTTGCCATTAACATTGGAGCACTGAATTCGACTTGCACGTGACTATGTGTAACACATTCTCCTACAAATATAATGAAAGACTGACATTAAAAACATTATTCTTTTTCATGTAGTATTCTTTTTATTTCAAGAAAATTATAATAACAGTTAAACTGGACAACCGTTCCATATGAAGAAAAATATACCTAAGCCATTATAAGGGAGATTTTAGGTAATAGTAAAAATGTACCTGACCATTTAATGTATGATAACCTTTTATATCTTTATAAATATTATTTCCTGAATGCTTATCATGGCAGTAGCATGAGAACTTTAATGAATTATTGAAATGAAATTCCAAGTTAGCTATTCAATTTTATTTTCTAATGACCTTTTGATTTCTTTCGGGTGATTTTTGGTAAGACGAAGATAACGTAGTAACGTAGTAAGTGTCACACGAAGATAGGATGTCCTCTGTAGTCTTTGTGACTGACAGTTATATCGACCGGTTCATGAATGGAAACAATTGTCATATTCGGATATTAATAATATTTTAAAGCCATAAAATTGAAAATTAGAAAAAGTGAACAAATTATGTTTACTGGTTGCACGCGATCTTATGGCAAATAAGCTTTTGAAATAAAACATTTATCAAATACATTTTATAAGAATACCCTGAAGTTTGCGTGCCTGAATAACTTAAAGCATTATACGTAAAGAATAATAATACAGGTATAATAAAGGTGCATATTGTTTTAGTTTAGAAAAATGATTTATTAAAAGCATTCCATGGAGTGACAATACATCCGGGATTTGGCCGTTTATTTAAGTAAACGTCTCATTTCAATGAACCGCAGGTCTGGAATGATGAATGAGAAGGAAGTAGTGCATGAGAATAAAGATATACCTCTGAAGTTTCGCTTGACACAATTTACGGCCCATGCGAATAATGATGCTAAAAAAAACTTTCGGATCCATTTCATGCCATTTTTAAAGTACCAAACGAGAGCTATGTTGTTTAAATTTAACCTTTTGAGGCTGAAAACGTACGCATTACATGGCTTAGTATAAACATACTTCGGATACACTCCATTATTTTGTAACTAGAAAATAACTTTATTGAATTACTGCTGTGAATCACTCTTTCTTAAGTTATAACATTGAGGCTGAAGTTAACTGGAAATTAAATTGTAATTTGAAACGCAAATCACAAATTATGTACTTTAACAGCCGATTTAGATTGATTCATTACAATACTAATAACAATTTCAAATTTGACAGAGCTTTTTTATGCATTAGAATTCCTTAGGATTGTAAAAATGGCTTTACAATACGGTGTCTCTTTATTAAATGGCTAAAATTGATCTACATAAATTGTCATACGATATTATCAAAGGTAAATATACAGTTTTCAAGATTCAATCGTTTAGCAAAAATGATTTATTTAATACTGAGTGCGATTACCGAAAACCGTCGATAGCTTCACAAGGGGAATAGGCTTTTTCACCATGTTAAGTTAATAACGATTAATGTATTTGATAATAAATGGAATCTTAATGAGAAACAAATAAAACGACTGCCCTAGTTTTTTTCATGGCGAATTTCACCGTCTTTGGTGTGGAAATTGTAATTTTACATAATTAATAATAAGTAAAAAGGTGGGACGGTATTATTGTTGAGTTTCTTCTGACACTTTCCTTAATTGAAGGTGAATTTTAGCGGGGGTTTAAACGAACAAGTTCGCACCCGTGTTCAAATCTTCGCACTCGCGCGCATGACTACGTACCATATCATTTCTGCAATCGTAATGATTAGAAAATTCAATGTCTTCATGAAAATTTCCAGGTGGTTAGTTAATTTCCTCGCTTTCCCCGACTCTAGCAGGCTGTAAAGTGTACAGGCAGAATATGTGCTCTTCATTAATCTTCGTCACAAGATCCTAGAATACCCTAAAATGCCCTCCTTCAATTTCCCCTCCCATCACGCCTCATATTTCTCGTGTCTCTCATTACCCAAACCCCTAGCCTAAAACACCTCCCCATACCTACACCTAGCCTCTTCGTACCCTAGACTCCTCCCTCTCTGCGCCTGCTCAAAATTCCATCTTCCCTTCTATCTTCATCGCTATACCGCCTCATTCCTTTCGCAAATGGACTAATTTCTTCTATCTGGAAGCCGCATTCTCCTCTGTCTACCCCCACCCCATTATCTTCCGCCGTTGAAAATACCCGTTCCAAACCCCATTACTCCTCCCACTGTTTCCCGATGCCTCTGACGCAAGGTCTCTCCACTGCACCCCACTTCCTTCCCTACAGCCTCCGTCACAGTTTCTTCCGTCTATCTACCTCCGCTGCAATTGTGCAATCGCCTTAATAGCCTAATTTTAACAGCCCATACATAAGGTCGCAGCCTGTTAAAGACGTCAGCCCACACGGCGTGAAGAAAGGATGGGACGGCTGCACGGAAGGAGATGAAAGGCTCGTAGATTCCAGATGGTGCTAAATTGATGATCTTTTGCTCGCAAATATATTGATACGATACGTCCTTTATATGTCTGATTCACTCTCATATGCATTAAACTCGCACACTGCTTAAGGTTCCAAGAAATTTGGTCCCTAATGGAAACACGGAATTATTGTGGGGTGATTATTATGTTTTTGAATTCCATTAAAATATCAATGTTAATATCTCTTTTAAGGTTCATTGATGCTTTAGTAGCTATAAAAATAATATCAGAAGCTCAATACTATTCAGGGAAAATATTTGTTACACCTGCCAAATATAACATCAACAACCCGATGTCGGACGCCGCAATGTACAGATCTTTGGAGCGCGATGCTCTCCAATTATTTATTATCTCCTAACGTCCCGTTTTAATTTTATTCATCTATTACCAAACATACCTCCAGATAGGTTAATATAATCACACTAGAATTAAATTTTATTTTATGGTAAAAATTTGCTTTCTTTTTCGGAAGAGCTTGGTAAAGTTTTCCTAGCCCCAGACTTTTCTTGAGCTTAACACCGCACCTGACGTGAAGCAAGAGATTATGAATGCGACTACGATCAAGTGAAGGTAGTCAGGATCGTAACCTTGGAGCACATACTGAAAAGAGAGCGCTATAATCCTATGCAGAAAACAACGCCGCCAATATATCAGTCCCGCCACTTGCGAATACGGTATTTGAAATTTGCCCAACAATAGAGGCAATCAATTAAACCCGATATAAAGAGCAACTTCGGCAACTTTCCACGAAATTCTTACGCCAACTTTACCACCCATAGGGATAGCATAAGAGGATAACAGCTCCGTTTTTTTACTTGGATGAAAGGGAAACTCGTTTTTTTGCTTTTACACTCTAGAAAAATGAGGAGCCGAGGGTAGATGGATTGTGGTGGGATGATAATGGGTGATTAATATGATAGAAGGTGAGAGAAAGTAGTGGGAGCAACGGTGCGTGAAAAAGAAGATATAGGCTATGCCACCTTATCCCACCCCCTCCTCTCCACAGACCCACGCTCGGCCCAAAATAGCCACCCCTTCCCTCACCCCCGACTCCCAACTCTCTCCCTTCCACCTGCATACCCAAGTTTCATACAAAACCGTCTCCCTCCACCCACCCTACTTACTCTTACCTCCTCCCTCCCCATGTGACTATACATTCAGCATTGGTTAACTTGTATTTAGTCGTGATGATGCTGCAGTGCAGTGAAACATGTCATCTAGATAAATAAAATTTCTCCAGTGGAATTGCGCGTGGCTTTTATTCTTTTGTCTACAATTACATTCCACTAATTAAGTAGCGGCCGCCACCAATACCTTCATATGCCACCTTCGTTTTTTACACCTCGGCAACCCTCGACCCCCGATAAACGTAAACAACTGCGCACCCATGACTGCTCTCCCGCCATACACTTCTTAGAGTGACTGTGAAACGAGAGGAAGGATGCCTATACTCCCACCCCCCCAGATCTGCAACAGCTCCCGTCCCCCTAACGGCCCTCACTAAAACCCAGACCCTTCAACCAACTCGTACCAGCCATTCCTCACCATCGTAGAAATGAGGGCAGTTGTATCCCAATATGTATACGTTTATCCTTCAAGAAGTATATCAATGGAGGGGACGTGATTGAGCTCAACAATATGGCTTCGAGGAGGGAAGCATGAGGTAGAGGATGGAAAAGAAGAAGGGAGAAGGCTCAGAAGTGTTTGAGCAGAAGATAGAACAGGGAGAGGGTTAGAAATGATCTTTTCATGGTAACGAAGTGCATGAGGAGTGAGAGAAATTCGGAGAGAAATTGAGAAAGAGATAGATATGAAGAGTCACGGGGACCATGAAAAGGAATTGAAAAGGAGGATATATTTGATAGAGAGGGGTTTCTCTTTTTTTGGTCTCTGGATTTCTCTGGATTGGCCTCCTTTTTCCTTCTCAGGGGCAAAAAATCCTCCCCAATGCACAATCACACTATCAGGGGCTTCACTCTCCTTCCCCTCGCTGGAGGCTCTTCCGCCTCTAAATATGTTCAAGAACGCTGCGTGGGTGGCGACAACCAGAGGCACGCCATCGCAGCAATGGACCGAAATGGATCGCTCGCATCCATTGCACGGCTGCATCGCTCGGCGATTGCTGGGGCAGAGTCGTAGAAGAACGGGAGGTGAATCCCAATCTCTTCGATATTGCTTCGGCCTACGGCTACCACGTAGGTCTCACGCCATCGAAAATATCCTGTTACGCCATTTAAATAAGAAATGGAGACGATGTGGCACACATGCGGAAAAATCACGCATTATCCTCACAAGGAAGTCTTCGGTGGCTCATTTTCTCAAGTTTGGCTTCGGGACACGGAGTGACAATGTTTAATAAAAAAACCGAGAAGGGGTTTTTCAAATGTCGTTCAGATAGAGAAGTTATCAAGAGCCGATGCCACGTCCCAAACTCCATTACCTCTTTTAATTCTCGTCACTTGGTTGCAGACGTTTTCTTCCTATTATTATTTACATATTTTCCTTCAATTTATGCCGCGTTCTTATCACCGTATTTCTATCCTTTCGAATCCCTTTCCAAACCTCCAAAAGATGTCCTCTCTTCGGATATGTGCCTTTGATTTCTATAATATTTTTGTTCTTTTTCGGCGATTGCACCAAAATTGCTTTTCAGGCGTTTTTTTCGAAATTGCCATGTATTTCTACCGTAATTTAATATCGTCAAAATGTTTATGACAGAGAATAGCAGTGAATAAGAACGCACAAATTTTAAATATCATTAGAAAAGAAGTAAAAGTGTCCTGAGGTTCTCCGATAATGTTAATGACGCATCTTATTTTGATAGCCTACTACCTAGGTCTCTTTATAAATGCTACAATCAACCATAGTGAAAAGCGTGTATCATTAAGATGTGAGAAAGTCTAAAAAACTCATAGGCAAGCTTTTCAAACTACTGGATATGAACGCAATGTAAAAGTGACAAATCTACCTTATTTTATGCATGTTTTCCAAAGGGCTAACACGTTTTGACAGGCTGAAATAGGTCTATAGATTTGCTCATATGAGTTACAATAAGGAGATGAAAAAAGGTTTCCCACGCTTACATACAGATTACACGAGCTCACACAAGGAGCTGCGACAAAAGCTAATATTTCCATTCGTCGAAAACAAAGGGGGGAGCAGTGATCGCTGGTTGTATTCGCATGCTAGTCCATGACTCCCCCAAAAGTTCAGCTTCGATCGGCAAATTTACGAGAGGGCGGAGGGAGAGTTTCTTCTAGTACCCCTAACAAGAAAGCACCCCAAGCTCCCTATTGCTCCCGCACCAGCGCATAATATCCAAAGGTCGTTCTCCTATGGCTTATTGTTAGACTTTTAACTGAAATTTAAGTATTGCGAAAAGTTTGTGGAACCTCAGAATCCCGAACAATACCCGTTTTGTCAATTAGGGACAGTAGAGGTTTTGCAAAAAAAATTCTCAAGCGAGTCGACACCAGGAAGGATAAGTGGGGAGCTGCAGAGCAAGTTTATTTAAGGACAGTATCGGAAAATGGGGCTGCCGAGGGAAGGTGTAAAACGGAGTGTTACAACCTCTACTTACTTCTTTCATGATTCATCGGTATCCGGAAATTTCAGTGCTAAAGGCCAGAAACAAGATGAAAAGTAAGAAGCTTTTGAGGGTTTCTAACGAGAATTGGAAAAGAATAACGACTGTGAGCACACTCTTGCACAGTAAGTGGACATATTTAAAAAGGATAAGGATTTTGGACATATCTACCGTGACGCTTATCTGAGAAGGAAATTGAAAGATAAGTACAGTGAAGGTGTCACATTTACAGATTATCAGGAAAGACCTCTGTTGTGTACTTGACTGGTGTAACTGGAAAACTGGAAGGATATCCAACTGGAAAAGTGAGAGGCTCAGATTGAAAATTTCGGCTTCTCAGCCTTTACGCCAAACGGTGAAATCTATCGCATACGACATGTTAGTATATCCCTTTGCAGAGGATATGATGACTGAGCGAGCAAATCTAGTGCCCGATAGGCCTCAAACTTTTCTTAAAAATCTTTTGCAAAGAGCTCATCCAGAAGGCCAAGTTAAGGGTGGAGAGACAGTGCAGTATCCAGGGAAGACGCAAGACGCGTAACCTGGATGAGAGATGCTACGAATTGTTCATACAAATGACAATAAATTTAATCTCACCCAGCTGCCACCAACGCCAGAGTCAGCTTGTCAGTACACCTTACTTGTCCGAGGATGCGAAGCAAAATACAAACATTCAAACAAGTGGTGGTTTTAAAGCTTTCGTAATAAAAATTAATGCATTTGAAACTATTTTGTTAATCCGCGATGGCACGCGTGGGCGGGGATTCCCCGCCCGACGAAAAAAAATATTCCTACTCAGCACACTGCGGCCTCCTCTGTTCGACACTTCATCTAATCTACTATTTCTGAGCTCTTTTCAAGTTACAGTCCGTAAATACGAATAAGAATCTTTGTATTACATTTTATTTCGTAACGGTCGAATCCCCGTCGGCGCGTGCCATCGCGTTACAATGTCTGATTGTGGAGTTTTTGAGACTTGACTCGATCAATCTCGCAGTTTGCATTTCTATTTCGCTACCTTTGTTTGCCCTTTACATTGCCGAAGGAGAGGGTGAATTAGGTATGGGTGAGTGGTTTGGTTTCGACCCTAGGGTGTATATTTCTCTCTGATTCAGTCTGAAAAGAACTCGTGAGGGAAGCATACACTAGTTCCATTTGGTGATCGCTACCTTGTGTTCAACGCCCTGTACCAGTTCACCTTGCGAAAGTAATTATAACTGTAAGTAACTGTAAATTTACATTCGTAGACCTGGTGAATGTCACAACTGTAATATCATTTCTATTGAAATGTGTTTATAAATATGCCATAAATAGCTCTCTTTTTTCAATTATAAATCAAAAAGCCGAGCATACACTTCCCGACCATGAGTGAGCCCGAAAGACATAATATACTGAAAATATATGACAGTGAGAGTGAAGGGGAATATGCAGATTTGAGTAAGAGCGGTGATGAGGAATGCGACAACACCATTTACCGTTCGGGCCACAACTCATTTTCTGAGGAAAGTGAGGATGAGCAATCGGCCGCAACAAGAGCTTTTTCCTTCGTGGGACAAAACGGTGTGACAGAGTAGTCTGCTGTGAATCCAACAAAAAGATCCAGAAATGAGAGATGCAATTTGCTGAAACGTCTACCTGGACCTCTGGGTAACGCACGAAATGTATCGGATATTTTGGGTTCTTGGCAAAATTTTTTCCCAATTGATATTTTATCAGATATTGTATCGTTCAAAAAAACAAAACTTCGGAGTGTGCAGGGTAGTTTTCTGCTTCAAAGAGATGCAAGGAAAACGGACCTAATTGAACTGAAGGCCCTTTTGGGATTACTGTATTTAGCTGGGGTGCAAAAGTCGAACCATAAAAATATTTTTGATCTGTGGAGAGCAGATGGAACAGGAACTGAATATTTTAGACTTGTAATGGGTGTAAATAGGTTCAAATTCTTGCTAATAATGTTGAGATTTGATAACATACACGAAAGAAACGAATTGAAGAAAAAAGACAAACTTTCCCCAATTAGGGATATTTTCGAAACTTTTGTCAGTAATTGCCGGAATAATTACAGTATGAGTGAAGAAGTTACAGTAGATGAGAAACTTCCACAACTCCGGGTTAGATGCAGTTTCCGTGTTTACATGCCGAACAAGCCGTCTAAGTATGGGATCAAAATATTTGCCTGTTGTGATGCAAAAACATTTTACACCGGTAATATGGAAGTGTACGTTGGAAAACCAAATCAAGGCCCAGAGAAAATTGATCACAAGCCAGACTCAGTGGTAAAAAGACTGGTTCAGTACATTCATAACACTGGAAGAAATGTCACCTTTGATAGCTGGTTCATGTCCTACCCGTTAGCACTCCATCTTCAAAAAAATTGTGTAACAACAGTAGGAAAGATTAAAAAAAAATAAGAATGAAATTCCACACATGTTTATCGCTAAGTCGAAAGATAGATTACCTAGTTGGAAATTTTTGGAAATAGTATTTTTGATTTTCAAAAAGAAATGACGCTAGTGACATACAAACCTAAAACTAACAAAGTTGTATTGCTCTTATCAACAATGCATCGAGATGACATTGTGGATCCTCAAACGAATAAACCTGATATTGTTATGTATTACAACTCCAAAAAAGGTGGTGTAGACGTTTCACATCGTTTACAGTCCACTTACAGTGTCTCTCGCATACCATTCCGATGGCCGCTAACACTTTTTTTTACCATGTTGAACATTGGCGCGATCAATAGCATTGTTATTTACAAAGCAAACTCAAGTATATGTGTTAGTCGTAGGGAGTATTTGAATAATCTTGTTAAACTTTTGACCAGAGATTACATGCTGAAAAGGGAGAAACAGCAAAATATCCAATTATCTCTGTGACTCCGGGTGCGGGAAGTATTGGGTATACCTTAGAGAGGCGATAACTTGAGCTGCCATGCTGATGGCCGATGTGCTTAAGCCCATCTAAAAAAATAGAAAAACAAAGACAGCATGCAATACCTGTAAAAAGCCTATTTTCCGGGAGCACTGTGTATTCAACTGCATATCATGTTCCCAAAATACCGACGGAATTGATGACTGTTTGTGAGTCGTAAATACTAATGTTTTTCTTGTAATCAGAAAAATTTCTCTTATGTTCTTTAAGTTCAAGGATAATAAATGAATATGATTCGTTTGTTTAACATTTTTTCAACTGAACTTGTCAAATAAATGTTATTTGTAGTACTTATTAGTGTTTATTTAGCCGTCTACAACCCGTCGGTCTTTTCCCCGCCCCGCGTGCTACCGCGTTACAATAAAAGCGCGTGCTACCGCGGGTTAAGGTTCAAGAATGGCTGGACAAAATGTTTGACAGGTACAGAATGGGGATAAATGGAAGAATAAGGACACCTGTAACCTACGCCAGCCACCCTCACCCACCAAGTTTCTCAAGTTGATATCGTGTGACTGTGCCGCAGGGTGCGACAATCAGATTTACATTTTCAGACGAAATAGGATGGAATATACCAACATCAGTGGGTTCTGCGCTGGGCATGGATGGAGCAACAGTCCCACTACTGAAGAGGACGACGACCCTGACGGTGATCCAAAGGCTATCACACTTACAGGTTAGTAATCATTGGTTATTCTACGTTTTGAAAACGCAAAATAAAAGTGACGTTTTTAAAAATGAGTTTTTAAATTTTTTTATAACAGGAGCAGCCGAAAGTGGGGACCCTGAAGAAGGAGCAGCTGAAGATATCGGGGAACTGCAAGACGCAGAAGTTTAAGAGCACTTTAAAAATACTATTTATTCAATATTTCATAAACATACCTTAAAATAACACTTTCATATATTTTACATCTTATTTGTCAGACATAATAAGTTACATAATACTAGCCCATGAAATTACTAGGTTAACAAGATGTCCTATAATTATTTATTTTATACCTGTATCATTTAGATGCTGTACCTGTAACTTGTTATTTATTATTTTGAAAATAACACTAATTCAGGAAATTGCCAGTACTCAAGTGCCCTTAATCATGTTATCATTTCTTTCCCCTCTACTTCTGAGTTACGGGCACTCATTGCATGCTGGGACATTAAAAAATAAACGGCAGCGCTAGCTTAGTTTTGCTCGTTTTACAGCAGTTTCAGGTACTTTCCAGGGATATTTGAAATTTTTACTGTAAATTAAAGTGTGTGCAGCCTTTTTAAAGTAACGGGGCATGCTTCGATAAAAAAGCAAAACAATGCAATCCCGCGAAACGACAATAGACATTCAGCATCAATGAAGAGACCTTAACATTCCTACACCTACGTATTCCAGGAAATTGTAAGGTCTTCCAGATCTACAATGAAATCTGTAACGGAACGGCTTAAACCTGGCCAACACTAGTATTTTACGTCCAAAAAGGAATGGAATGAAATAACCATCGATCTAGCTCTATTACTGCGGGTTTAAAGAGCCATTCAATGAGGATTCCATTTTTATCGGGGATTTTTAGGATATCTCGGCTATCCCACCAAGGTGGGCGTGGGCCTTTTTTGAGTTATCTACAAAGGTGTCCGAACACAATTAAAAATGTCCCACTTAGTATTTTTAAATTTTCCGGCCAGAATATAAATGCCATGGACTAATCATATGGTCGGAAAATGCTGGGTTATATGCTAACACTCTCAAAAAAATATAGAACTGAAATTTTGCGATCGTCTGCCTGTTGGCTTAAGTTCAGGTTGGTGTTATCGGTATAGAACTCTCGTTGTATGAAATAATTTCTTTTTACCGATGGGATGAGGAATATTTTTGACGAGTTAGAGAAGAGCAATGCTGTAGAGAAATTCTAACATTATTCATCTCTCATGACGCCATTGCAGCTCCAGAAATGATGCTCCAGACGCACACTAATGCTTAATCATGAGACGGTTTAGTCTGCATGCAATATTTCGTTCCAATAATAATGTACTCCTCGAAGGGCTGATTTTCAATGTCTAAAAATACTGAAAATGCTCTCCTGCCTTCTCTAAATTGAAGAGGGGGGGCAATTCAGACCATGTGATTATGATTATACAGGCCGTATAATGAATTAGGCCTCGGTAGAATCTTGTTGTGAAACAGAAGCCGTCAAGTTCTCCTTATTATGGGTGCTAAATTATTCCGCTCCCGACCACTGCAGGGGGAAATTCGTCTACCTCGTCTAAATAATACTAGTTGAGATACTTTGATGTTTGATAACTTTTAACGAAGTTTATTCTAATGTATTGGTATAATTTGTTTTGCGATAGGAGCATTTGTTTGCGAATTATTTAAAAATATACTCACCTATATGCGCCGCAGCGGTCATATCGACCGAATATATTAAATCATAAATAAATATCCATTATCTTGCATTTATTTTCTAATAAGATAATATTTCTATCGATTTACGAATTGTACTCGTTAACAGTTTTCAGTTATTTGCTTTTTTTGCTATCGAACTAGTGATTTTTTTTTGTTATCATTGAATGTATACGATGAAATTTGTATTGAATTTCTGTCTTGATACGAAAAAAAATATTTTACATAAAAATATTTTCGGAATAACTCGGCAAATTTCTCACTACCATAAACTGCTCTTGAAATAGTATTTTTTTCTTATTATTGTAACTAATTTTTAGTCTTTATGATTTTTGTTAACTCCTACGTCATAAGTCAAATGTTACTCTTCATTCCATTGTTTCGTCTTCTTTCGCCTTCGTCTTGCTTTTGTCTTCTTATGCCAGTTACGTTAGCATTGGGCGTTTGAAAATGGGACGAAGTGTGAAACTCGCGCACGAAAATGCGAGTTTATTGAGTGGAGTACAACGATGATGATGAATGAGAGGGCAACTAGCAGAAGTGCAACGGATTTGCTCGTAGCGTAGGTTCTGCCGACGGTGTTCAGGGAAAATCCACACACACGATGACTTTGCTCAAAAGTATTCTTCCTTGAGTTTTCTAGCACTATTGCTTCATCAACAACATCTAGACCCATCTGTGGGTTGACTATGGCAACGATTAGCAAACTAGGTCATGCTCTTGAGCATTCACATTGAAAGGAACAGACGTATCATGTTCGATTGAAATAAAAGTCAATGCATTGATAATATGTCCATACTTTCTTATCTTCTAAATCTGTAATTCAAAGAATACCATTTCCGGGAGGAGCGAGCAGAGGGATTTTTAAAACGGATTTCTATTTCATTATCCGTTAATTTTTGCACTCTATTTTGTATTTATCAGAACATATGGTGCATTTAGTGAGAACTATATGCTAGCATTTGTGACGCTGTGACCTTTTTTTCAATGAATTTTTTCTATTCCAAAAGTTCCAGACTCTTCGTAATTCGAGACCACGATACATCTACGATCCTCTCTCTGCAGCCTCTCTCACAGAAATCCCTATTCTTCTTTGATCAACAACGCCTAAACAACCTTTTTCAAAAAAGCAAACATTCAAGAATTAACAAAACAGCATTTGTTTTTAAATATCAAAAAAATTAATACCAACAGGTAAAATAAACGAAAAAATCATCAGCAAAATAAAGAATAACGAATCCTTGATTATAAAACAAAATCAATGCGATAACTTGTTTATTAGTGTACGGCGTCACACATTTACATTAGGGTGAGTTTTACTTAATTTTCAGAAGAAAATGGCTGAAGACACATTTAAGCGCATATTTTGAGCACCTCAGTCTAATTAAAATCGTCACTTCGTTTTCCACACACAATTGACGAGCCAAACATGTTCGCATACGTATTTAGTGTAGCTATGCTCCCATGAAGCAATGACGTGAGGTGCAAAATCGTTCAATTATATCAAGAATTACGTAAAAAAGCCTCGAAAATAAAGATATTTCGTCGATACCGTTAAGTGTTAGCAGCATGTTATTATTAAGCAATTGTAACTGAATTTCAACCTAATCTCTACTAATGCTTGAAAAAAATCACTCAATTTTTCTACTTTCAATCCACTTAGGCTAAAAAATTCCAAAATGAACACTTGAATCAATATTTTATAGATATAGTTCTCAGTGAACTACAGCTAGTAAATTTAATCTATCTAAATTTAAAAATATAAGTGTGACCAAGGTTTTTTTTAATAAGATTAACTTTTTAGGGCATATTCCAGTACCTATCCAAATCACACTTGCCTTAGCATAAAATATTTTGCAGTTATCACGTACCTCAAAAGGTTTTATGTCAATATGAAATGACAACAAGAATATGAGATGTGACAATGGAATGACAATATGAATATGAGATGGCAATTTGAAATAATATTAGTGGTACATTTCCCTTTGTTAGTTTCAGAAATTCGTCTCACATAAAGTGTTAATTTACATGAAGTCATATCTGAACTGTGACCTAAAGTTATGATTTTTCACTAGTCTTGCGACAAAGCGTTAGATTGCAGCAACGAAAAGACCTTAAATTGAGCAAGAACAACCACAAGCAGCATATAGATTGAAATTGGGAAAGAATCAAATTACCTATCATTTTAAGTCAAAATGATATATCAACTAGATTTTTCGTACAACGTGAAAATCTTCTGAAACAACAATAAAAGTCAATTTGGTTGGGATTGGGTTCCTAGATGTTTTAAAGTATCATGATTCTTGGTACCAAGAATTAATCCGAGAGAAATTATAAATGGTGAACTCCATAGCTGAGCAGTCTAATTAGGGAATATCTTCTATCGTGAATATTACCAAAGATAAGGTGATTCTCAACTTAAACCCTAATAGTCTTTAGTAGAAATATTATGTTGACCCACATTATAGAACTAAGTAGCAAAAAACTGGAATTTGTAACGACCAAGCCTGAATAAAGCGCTCGGTGAATTAACAATACGACAATTCTAGCTATGAAAATAGGAAAAATCTATCAAGATTCTAGAATGATGTAAATTTAAATGTAGTTAAATAAGATTAATCACGAATTTCAATGGAAAAATTCCTTAAAAAATAAATCAACAAGACGGAAAGTGCAATATGAGCAACTCCTCGTGGAAAAGTTCTCATTTATACGAACGGAGGGTAAAATACTCTGGATGGTAATGAAAGAGAAGAATCTTCTTGGGTAGAGTTTAACACTGAAGTTTAAGAGGGCAAAGGCAAAAAAGCAGCAATTAACGTTGTAGCGTTTGAATTAATTGAAGAACCTCGGGGATTAAGACTTAGAGATGCATTTGAGGATAGGAGAATGGCTGCTTAAGAAACGCTCATATTCTATTTAGTAAGATAAGAGCTCGGAAAAAGCTTGTCTTCCTCTCAGACTGGTCCTTAAGAATAAAAAAAAAAATTAAACGATCCTTCGGGATCAAAGTGTTTCTTACAAAATTGCCCAGTCGCAAATGACACATACTTCACTTTCTGTTACTCACTGAAATTACCTGCGAAGCAAACAATTTATATCCAGTCTAATGGAAAAAAACGGCAGTGATAAAATAGAGTGAAATGATGGAGAATGCAAAGATAATGAAATCGGAGTCAGCCAAGTAAAGCTGATCGGCATAATTTGCCGTATTTAACATTTACATGTTGATGGGATAAAATGAGTTAAAAGTAATGGAACAACGGGATTTTAACATAGGAAAAACGCGGGAGAAACCATTCTAGTGCTTTTAATAGCAAAAATGTGGAGGCGCTAACGCATATTTGGAGGTAAGAAAAGGGACCTAATGACGATAATAGCCGATGCAAAAGAGATGAAAATTACAACCTCATGGTGAACATGAAAAAAGTGAACCTGTGAGTCACCTGTGAGCGAAGTGGGAAGGATGATACTAGGAATATTGGCATTTCGCCATTTTAAAGGTTTATGCTGGATGATCAGATCAAATAGTATATAACAGGAAACAGCAGAGCAGAGGAGCACATAGGCTCTTTAAGAAAGGTTAGAGCTACCTACTACGAGTAGCTTCGACAAAGACATATCTAATCCATTAGTACAAAATCACACATTAAGCCAAATTTACTAATGACTTTGTACGTATTCGTGCGCACGGGTGCAAAGATATACACCAAAGGTATTGAATTCGCCATGAGAAATGATTTGACTTAACCGGATATGAAACCTGGATGTCCTAATTGCAAGTACTTGCTGGTTTAAAAAATTCGGTGCTATAAAGCGACAATGCTGAGCTCTCTCTCCGACAACGGATTTCAAGCAGGATGATGTCTACAGTGCTACAATGTTACATTCGAGATTGGAGATGAGGATATCTAGTTTGCAGAAACCCTCGCTAAAATTCACCTTTAACTTACAGAAAGATGGTGTAACTGGTTAACACAACTGATATGTTTTATACTGTGAATTTAAACCCTTTGGTTTTTTCACATTTATGCGGTTATGAGGCGTAGAGGGAAGCATCTGCTGGCAAATAATAAATGAAGACAGAAGTTCCGAGCGATATAAAATCAAGAAATGAAATTAGCGAGTTGCACCAGTTAATATACCGGTAAATATTTCATTTTTTATAAAAAAATAACCTGAATTCAATCCGTAATACTCAAGTAAGGAACGTAGTTTGACGTCTACAGGATGTTCTTGATTTATTATGACAGGTATAAGAAAAGAAAGAACAGCGTACTAAAATGTTATGAAGTAATAAAGAATAAGTAGCATGGCCACATGGAATACTGCTACCAGTCCCAGAATTGATAGCCTATGATAAATATTAATAATTTTGTGGTAATAATTTGGACATTACTTTTGTTCTGCACACATAAAAATCAATATCTCTCTAAAGGTGGATAATATAATTTAAAATATATTGAATTTTGGCCTGCCAAGCAAAGTGTAGGAAAATATATGGCTGCACTTATTCTCATTCACTAAGGCCGTAACGTTTCAATAGTCGGTAAAATATCACTAGCAGCAATGAACCTGGTCACGTACATAAAAAGAGTCAAGTTATTTAACATGGCACCTCCAAGGGAGGTTATGTGAATTCACCATGTGACAAGAAACTATGTGCGTAGTTGCTTACAATCTTCTACATCAACTAAATAGCATTAAAGCAACCACCAGGGTAAAACATACAGAAAAAAACAATTTTTTAAGATGATTTCTATATGTCTATGGCATTAGTGATTTTTATTTAAAGGTTAAGTAGGTGCGTTTCAATAACCTACAGGAAAATTAACCTGCAGAACATTATGGCGCATTGGTCTTTATATGTTCCGTTTTTAATACAAAACGAATCCGTACATTTCCCAGAGGCCCTTAATTATATGGCTATACACTCACGCATTGGCATTCACTATATCCAACTCTAAAACGCCTGAGATCTCGGGTTTTTAACCTTATAAAAATCTTGCTAATCCATTACCTTCATTTGAGACGCAATGAAGCAAAAAAAAAATCAAATATTGAATGTGAACTTAAACCTTAATATGCACATGCGCCGCACCACCTTCATCGTCTTCCATTATAGTCATGAAAAACTCGTAATTAAATGGACCTTAAACTCGTAAAAAGGACCAAATAATATGGACCAAATACCTTCGAATATTAATTATGAATGTCGGCCATGTATTGCATTTTGTCTGTTTCAACTGCCATATCTTGGTTATTCATAGATTCATCTTCAAGGTAGATCTGTCATGTGACAGATTCCATTCATAGATTATAAGAGATAAAATTAATTAGTATGCATTTTATAATTACCACCCGATATAGAATTTACCTAGTAAGAAACATGCTGTGTTGTTGACAATGAGTTGTTTACGCAGAAGTTATATACAGTCGAATGTGAGGCCTTTGGAAAATAACTAATGTTTATTTATGAACTAAACACTTCGAGTTTCAGCTAACCTATGCAATTTTAGATACAATACAATTATTTTCGACATCTTGCGTGGATAATATGGAGCAAAAAAATTAAAATTGTTATCTTTCAATCTCAGATCTACAGAAAAGTGCAAGTCTAATTGTGTTTTTTCTAAATCAAACCAGTTTCTCAAGCATAACGTGGATTTTAATCTCTTTTACCTTATAATTGTTATATGTTTCCTGATAGAACTATGCTGGGCATAAAAAATGTAAAAAAAATGTTCTTAAACTTAGCAATTTATATATGATTTATTAGAAATTTTATAAATATGATTTGTCCATACATAACTTTTATTACATTTTAGAATATAACTCTGTTTTCTTTTAAAATTTTTATACTCTTGTTTCTGACTGAAAAATGCTGTGCATTCGTTAAAAAAAGTTAAAAGTTAAACGAAACAAAGGTATTTATATGTTATGATAGAAATTGTACATTGGGTTTTGTGTATATTTATGTGTTTTATTACTCTTAAATGGGTTTTTCTTTTACTTTTCATAAATACTAATTTCTGACAATTAAACAGGTATCTAAATACATTATTCAAATTTTTTAAATGTTAAACTTGAACTAATGTATAAATATTTTATTTAATTGATTTTAAATATGTATCTAATAACCTGGTGAAAATAAAGAGACATATAAAAAAGAGCACCTGCTTACTCTTGCAGGTGAGCAGGTGATCGTGCTTGCTTAAGCAGGTGCAAGTGCTCTTTTTTATTGGAAAGATTGGCTATTTTTTAAAGGAAAAAAAATTGTAATTCATATTTTTTTGGGAAATTTTTCATTTAAAAGTGTTAATATGACTGTAAAATGTATTTAAATAATAATAAAAATAAGTATCCCCTGAAATTAGTTTCAATTAAGGGTGGGATAAAAGGAGAATAAGTCAATCTATTGTAACTACTTTGGAATCACTAAGCTGTGATATGCTTAATTAAATAAATCTTTGGTATTTAGAAAATTAAACTCAACATACATCTTGATAAGAACGGAGCTCTGATTCATATTTATCAATAGTTAAACATTATTCTTTTAAATAAAACAAATTTGGGAAGAAAATTCGGCTGATTGGAACAAATCAACGAATTACACGTTTTATCCCATGCAGGATAGTCACGAGCATATATAAATGGATTTCCACATTGACGTGACTTGTTAACTAAATCAATTCAGTCAAAATCCTATCAATGGAGCTCCTTTTTTCTATTCTGAAGTCACAGATTCACATCAACATTCCCCTTCGCCACTCGTCTTAGGCTTGAGTGCCACGACTCAGACATGTATCCGTTACATCTGACTCGTGGGGATGCATTGGAATCCAGGAGCACCCACAGCATGAGAAATATCCTCTGATTCGCTTCCTCTGCTTCAGCTAAACCCCCTGCCTTCTCATCTCACCAACTTCTTATGCCTCTGCACCTTCCGCTCCTTCCACACACTCAAATCTCATCACATTTGAATTGGAAATCTTAAGCTCGCGGTTGCGATCCTTGATTAGCTCCTGACCTCTCCTTACCTTTCAGCAACCTCTCTTCTTCCACTTCCATTCAGACATCCCCTAACTTCCCTCTGATCCCGAGTAGACAAACATTTACTGCCTCTTTTCCTATCTGTCTTAGACTTCCGTAATTAGCTTCACACACACAGAAACAAGTTCATGTGCGCATTCTCTCTCTCGATGGAACCCGAAGACTTAAACGATCCCCCACTTCCCCCACTCAGCTCTTTCTGCCATCAAAGTCCAAAAACCAACCAGAACATCCAACAATCATTGCACTTGGGCTGTGCGATGTTTCTGTTCTAAGACTGCGATTAGCGACGGAGTTAACGCTATGCTATATTTTTCTCACGAGCTCTCCTATACATATATCGCATTTCCATGCAATGACACCACGGTGAGACAGATAAATTAATTGAGATGAAATGAGATATAACGCGATGCATTGCAAAGCAATTCGAATTTTTTTAAAATTTAACTATCATGACACAACAAATGGAGAAAGGCTTCTTTGTTTCACTTATTTGCGTTTCCTCGCATGAAAATCTATGTAATTACAGTGTGAGAAGAAGTACCCACCGCGGGAATAATGGTTCAATTTATAAAAGAGTACAGTACCTGTATTTTTCAGTAACCCGTAGGAAGAATGTCCTTCATTTTTTATGTCAGTGGATCATGCAACTAATCTACGATATCTCTTCTATCTGAATCATTTTTCTTATCGGGAATTTGACTTCAGGAAAAAAAACTTGGGGAGGAAACTCCAAGGAGTTTCATCGAAAAAATTCCGATTAAGTCAAAAGTACCCTAATATGGTCACATTCCCGACCCCGTGGCCAAAATTAGTCTTTCAATGACACTTCACTTTATTGAAATGTTTTTGGCTCTGTGATAGACGACATTCATATAGTCAGCAATCTTTAAAAAAAAATCACTGCACTACAGGAGAGCAGGTGGCCTACAGTTGAGGACATCTACGGCATTAAGAAAGTGAGTTGTCTGGTAAAAGCTTTTTTAAGGAGAAAAGAAATAGTGATAAAACCCATCACGGGCATTATCGTCCTATTCATGAATGAATCCCAATATTCCAGAGAGCTGTCGATGAAAACCTCACAACACGGTACCCTTCATGTGATCAGGGTTTTCAATAAATGCCCTTGCCACTGCCGAAATCCAATCCATCATTTAGCTGCGAAATTATCTATTTAAAAAGGTTGAATTCGCCCACCTATCCCTCCCCACCCCCCGCCACCAATCGGCTTACCTTGATCCGCGGGTCTTTAACCATCGGTACGGGAAATTTCCGAACCTAATTGAATTCGAACTAATACATAAGGGAAAACATCAAAACTAGATCTTCCCGAGTCAACAGGACAATCGTAACGCCCACTGCAAATGTCTTCATTCCTACACAAACATGTACATACATTGAGCTTCTTCATATTTCCGGGTTCTACCGCGTAGTTTGCTGTGTTGGTGACAACAGTTTCGCTGGCACTACTGCCAGCGTCTTAAGGTCGAAGACGCTGAAGACGCAGGTTCTTCGACCTGAAGACGCTGGCAGTAGTGCCAGCGAAACTGTTGTCACCAACACAGCAAACTACGCGGTAGAACCCGGAAATATGAAGAAGCTCATCGTAAACCACCGCGAAAACCTTCGTTCTTACATGTACATACATTGCCGTTTTAACACTCGGGAGGTGAACTACCGAGTTTGATGAAATTTAAATGGGATGAGTTCATTGAGAATAAGGATTCCACAAGGATATAGGCATTTTATTGCCATACTGGACGTCTCTAGTGATTATCAAATCACCAAATCAGATGATATTCATAAATGTGTAGGGCAGGAAAAAAAAAAACTTAACGCTTCCTATTTCTAGATTTTAAGACATGGACCAATTGGATGGATTAATTAATGTACATCTACTGGCTCTCAAATGTTTTGATTTTTCTGTTTTACACACATTCAAAAAGACCTTCATAAATGGATGCATTTGTGCATTAAAGTTCTGAAGGGGTAGCTTTTGTGAAGAGGATTACGTGAGCCATTTAGTCGGAGACTATAGGAGTCAGAGGTGATGGTAGTATGGAGCGAAGGGGGCCCCATTTGGGAGGACCGACACCTCCCCACCCGTGAACCCCCCCCCCCAGTTTTGAAGAGGTATTTCGCGGCAGAAGTGGGAGAGAAAGTTGCAAGAAGTTGGTTGACTTTCCTCCCACCCCCTCTTCCTCCACACCTCTACATCTTAAACTCTCCTCCGACATCGCACTAAGATTACCTTATTTGCTGCCATACCCTCATTACCATATACCCTCACTTTCGTGAGCTCTCAAGAGACTCTTCTGGCTTTCGCGACCCCAACTCCTTCCGAACCTCACGCTTCACTCCATCCAACTTTTCGCCAAGATATTTATATAACTTCTCTTAGACACAAAAGAACTGAATATGGACTTCACCAATGAAAAATTCTACAGAAGATTGAGGGAAAAGCAATGACGGCCATTTCCAACCATTATGAGGAAACCATACTTCAATAATAAATCGAGCAGCAATTAAAAATACTATCTAATTTGAACGCAAATTCTGCGGCAACGTGTTATAAGTTCAATGTTGTAATTACTAACAATGGATGTGACGAAAGTCCATCACCCCGTTAGACATAATCAGTAAATATAAATAACATAATGACCAGGGTGCGAGGTCATTGAGTGCGCACAGTACACAATTTTCCTAAAGGTCTAATGCCTTAAGGAAAATTATGAACAACAAAAAATTCACCAAAATTTCAAAAAATGATTTGACATAACTAAATTTTTATTAAAATATAAGGAAAAAAATCGAAATAGAAACAAAAGAGGATTAAAGTTCCTAATTGTATCAATTTATCATATCTATATTAAAGAGAGCTATTTATGTTCTAATTAGCCATGTTTTTTCTACGGCGTCCCACGAAATAGCCTAATTTGTAATTGTTAATTTTATAGAATTTATAATGTACCTACCATTTTAACTGGCCTCGTTACGGCAAAAAGCTAGGGACGTCATTTTGGAAATGACTGACATTATAAAGTTTTAATTTACAAATATTATCTTCAATAAAACATGAAAACTAAACTCCTACATATTAGGTCGATGCAGGCATCTTTACCCTATCATGCTATGAGCATGCGAGGCATGTAAATAGTTCTTTTAATCGGTGCAAAATATTTGTATTATGGCAAATATTTTCGTATCGCCCGCAATACATTTACGAATTACATTTTTATTTGATCAATTGAATTGCTATGCATTTAAAAATCCATCTAAGATACTATTTTTCTTATAATTTAAGCATTAATACGTCAGTAATAATTTTAATCCGTTTCATCTATTTCACGGAAGCTTATCATTAATTGAGTTCAATTTAATTTGAAATGATATCTATCTGTGTTTTATCGAATTTAAATATTTTTATTGAATATATTTTACATGGAAAAAGGTACTTTCCAGTTGCAACTGCTTATGGTACGAGATTATGAGTATTATGATACTAATAAAAAGAAACAGTAAAAAATTCCTTTGATTTTCCTTATGATATTTTGCTATCAGTTATTTGTTTCACACAGTTCTTGGCGAGTAATTAGCATTTTCTCAATCGTTGGTCATTTCTTACTGTCTCATTTCTACAATTGAATTATGGTTTCAGAACGATTTTTGGGAATAAATTCATGTCATCATTAGCGCAAATGCGAAATAATTACGCCCTTCTGCCATTTCGATGAGGCAGACGATGATTGTTGAAAAATGATAAATCTGACTTTTTCCGGCATTAACTTATTCATTTACTATGCCATTCGAATCAATATTATCCCGCAGAGTGAGTGATGGAGAACAAGGAACATCTGCACACCATTCCACTGCCGATGAAGAGCCGTCTGACAATGTATATCCACACGCTGCACTGTGCAGGACTTCCGACGCACGTGCTTGAAATAATTGAGTGGAAACAGCAAGGCAGGAGGCATGTTGGCATTTCTAATGGACTTGCCTCTCTCATTACCAATTAAATCCACTGACAGATAATTCAATTCTCTACCACACCACTCTCCTCACAGGTACTAATGATCGTTCCCCTCCCGCTGTTCCTTCCATTCCATTAAGGACTCATTGCCTTCTTGCTTTTCATAAGTGACGCAACCACTACACTGGTTTACGCCTCGATACATTCTCCCTATATCATTTCAAACAAGATCTTATCTTGGTATCCATAAGCCATTTTCAAGTGATTACCACTAAATTTGTAGTCATGCACCTTGGTAGGTGGGTTACATAATATATAAACACGAGAAAAAGGATCTACCACGGGGTAACTCATAATAGGGTATTATTCATTCTTGTTAAACAAAATTATACTAAATTCAAAATAGGGAGGTAACTATTTCCTTCACGAAGGCCTAAGTGATAATATTTGGGAGCCATGAGCCTGAGTGCCACTTGGGGTTATTTCAGCATTAATGATAAAATATACCTTAATGTTTCAAAATTCATTACTTTTGTGAATAAGAAATAAACTTTTTCGAAATCTGTATATATATAAATATATAAAAAGAAGAATGTTTGTATGTTTGTTTCTCTGTTTGGATTTTATACAAATCTACAGTTTTACTCTGATTGAGCTGAAATGTTTCAGTCTAATAGTTCAAAGGATAGGATATTTTTCAAAGGATATTTACGCCTCTAGCATTTAAATATCACGTTTTCCTGCAGACCCATGATAGCACATAGAAATATAATCTTTACAAGTAGGGCCTAGAGTCCCAAGGGCCCCATGATAGATTGCTCCGGGGGCAATCGATACATTCATTGCATATTTACAAGTAGGTATACTATTCAACGTCTAATCTCAAAGTAGCTCTCATATGGGCACTGCATGTAGATGAGAGAAAATTTACGTGGTAAACGATACACATGAAGGAATTAAATATACAATACACGCAATTAAATGTGCAGGAATACTTACGTTCAGCGAATAGTAATGGTAATAATGCCTTTATCACTACAACAATCAGAGCGTTGATTAATAACGTTTAATACTCAGATGTATTACACGTAGTGGAACCGTTTGCCTCTCATTACTATTTTGAACTGTTTTTTGACCAATTCACACATCATAAACGTTACGAGTTATTTATTTATGTTTAAAAGTGTTAAAGTGCAGTAAACTTGCATTCACTCTGTACTAGCCCCCCCTTATCAATTTCCTTATCACAGGGGTTCTAATAATTATTCTTTCACGCGGTCCTAAACACGCGACGTTATATACTTGTATCAGCCCGACACACAAAAGGTACCCTTCACTTTATCACTTCTTACCTTGAGAGAGATCCTTTCCTTTCGGTAGTCCTTGGCGGCAAAGGTTAATGGATTAATTCATGCACTAAAATGATACACTTGAACAGTACATATATTTATAATAACCCTTTTATTCTTTACTTATGAAACAAATTCACTTTAGTTACTCAATTAATCAATATATGTTCCCTTCTCAAATATATTCGTATTAATTTATAATGTTTGTTCTACTTCACCGGATATTGTACAAAGTGAATTTCGCCGATACTCTATGTCCCAGTATCTGTTTATCGGATTCCTGGATCCTTCCTTAACACAGGACACTGGCGTTGGTAATTGCTGTCCAAAGCTGCTTACTCCCGGCAAATTATCACTGCAAAAACTCTCGTATGACTTTCACTCGATAAACGTCTCTTGTGGCTCCCTTGTTAAGAAGAAGCAGAAGAAGACCCAGCCCCTTGTTTGACAATCCCTTTTATACTATATCATCTCCCCTCCTGTATGTTCTAGAACATTCCAGGTTTTCTCCCCTTCTCTCGTATCTGATAGGCTATTCCCCTTTCATTATTATAAGTTTGTTTACGTAAACAGAAAATGGTATTGTTTAAAGTTGTTTTCATAACATAGACGGCATTGTTATAGTCTGTTTACGTAAACAGAAAATGGTATTGTTTAAAGTTGTTTTCATAACATAGACGATATTGTTGCCTCGCGGTAGCACGTGTTCCCAAAATATACACAATGGCGTCCTTAATCGTATACTTATGCCAACACGGCCAAAATGGCGTGTTACATTAGCCCCATTAAAATAATGACTTGGAAATATAAGAAAGGAATTATTTTAAAGCCTTCAAATGTAAACTAACGCGGCCCCAACGCCTTCAAACTTTAGCCTCCCTCTAAATAATGTCTGTGCCCAAGTATATTGTGTTACAGCAGAAATCACACATGAATACATTTATATCAATAAACACAATTACAAACAGCGTCTCCTCCTTTAACTCAAGACATATGATATACCATATAACAATATGGTCTCTTCCCTTTCTTCCTTGCTTGAAATAGGCAAATAACCAATGAAAATCTTATTCACGTAATTTAAAATCAAGAACATATTATATAAATCGACGTTATTAACTGATACATTGAACGTGAATATAACGTGCAAATAATAAAACTGTCCATCTTCTTCTCAACATTCATTCTCACTTTTAACCCCTTAAAAACACTGGGTTATCAAAAGGCCATAATTCACATTACACATATACACTTCACAGCACTTAAAGTTCCTTCAGGTGATACACTCTCCCTCCTTCCGGCTCAATCTACGTCCACGAGCCCATTCATACATAAGAAAACACGAATCAAATAATGGCAACATGACACTGAATATACACACATTGAGAAAAGATATCACGAAACATACATATTGTGCTAATCCACCTGCCGCCAAGTTCAACCTCTCTCTCTCGTTCGTAAGCTCCCCTCGCATGTCGGGCCCCGATACAATGTATATTATCGGTAAACAGTTCTCCCTTGCTTGAACGGATCAAATTATAATGTTGCGGCGCTGGCTTCCTCAGTTTAATGACTGCGTGCTATGGTCAGTTGGACTACGGTCTTCTTCTCGTGTGCTCGTGTGATGTGAGTGATACCAAGTGCTGTGCTATTGTTCCCTATATGGTTTAATATTGCTGAAGTGGAAAGTGCCTCGTATTTCGTTCTTTTGTGGATTAAATACTACACACGTGGCTGGCCCTCGGAATTCTGAAATCTCATATGGACCTTCGTATAACGCCAGGAAGCTGTGATAAATCCCCCTTTGCTCATCGGATACCGGATTGGTACGTACTAAAACCTCATCTCCTATTTTAAATTTCGTTCTCTTCCTCTTATCTTTCTTCCTTCTTCTCTCCGCCCGTTTTTCGCCTTTTTTAATGATATTTTCACGTATCCTAAATATATCATTTGCGATCTTCTCGGAGTCACTTTCTTCTAAGCTTTGCTCTCGTGGTTCTTCCTCGCCATCCGTCTTCCCATATTCCTCGCTGGTTTCTATGTGCATGTTGTCATATTGTGCGTCCATGCGCATTTCCCTAAACTTACATGCGATCTCCTTTTTTCCTTCACTTAGGGTTATAATCCTGCGATCGTACTCAATCTTCGCGGATAGTTGAGCTAATGTGTCCGTCCCGATTATGAATGGTTTGATCAGCTCCGGCACCACCGTGCAGGCCATATTTGTGGTGAATCCGTCTATCTCTATACTCGGACAGATCTGCCTCCTTATAATTCCACTTCTCCTTCCGACGGCTCCAGCTATCCGGATTCCTTTGACTGGTACCTCCAAAGCGTTTCGCAGTGCATTCTGATTCTCCCGATAAAACTCCTCGCTAATGCACGTTAGCTCCGATCCCGTGTCTATCAGTGCATTCACAGCCACTCCTTCCATTTGAACCCTAATCTCCGGGCATTTAATTACTTCCGGCCTATCCGCTTCTTTCTCCGTCAAGAAATCTCGAGGTGACTCAAAAACATTGCATATCGTTTCCTCCTCCGTGTGGGGTTCTATCTTCTCCTCTTGTGGTGGTGTCCGTTTTATTCTCACTTTCCGTGTCTTCGCCCGTTGCTCCTTCGGTATGTCCCAGAATCCCTCTCCGTCTTCCGGCCTCGGCATGTTGGGACCTTCGTCATGCTTTGCCGCTAATAGTTTTCCTGCTCCGGCTTCCCCGCGGCGTTGCTTTCTTCCGCCATCATGGAATTGACAGGGCGCTCTCTCATCGGTGGGCGCGCCTCCGCCATATTGTTTTGTCCTCGGCGTCGATCAGCTGGTCTCTCGCCCGGCCGTTGAGAGTATCCCTCGCCGCGAAAGTTATCGTCTCTCCGTCCGTCTCTCTGCTGGCTCGACGCTTGCCACTCTCGTGGTTGTGACCTCTTCGAGTCCCATCTGTACTGCTGGTTGTGTTGGGATGTGTCTTCCGGTGTCCTCCACGTACGGTCTCCATGGGTCCTTGGGTATTGGTCTCCCCATCTTCGGTGTCCAGTCGCCTCGGAGTTTCCGTCCTCTCGCGGTATGTTATCATAGCGGGCCAATAACGTCAAGAATTGCGGGATTGTATTTACATTATTTGAAATCATGCCGACGCTTACTTCCATGCCAAAGTGTTTCTTGAGAATTAGAATGATCATTCCGTCCTCCATTGGCGGCGTCAACTCCCTCGCTACGCTAATTTTGGCCGTCGCATATTCTACTCGCGTGAGCCCTCCGTTCTCCTTGTATTTTCCCGTGTCGAAACTCCGTTTTATCAGCATTTGACGTTCATCTCCCCAAAACTGCTCCGTGAAAATAGCTTGGAAAGCGTTCACATCTTCATACAGGTGTCGGGTCGCAGAGAACCATTCCTCTGCTCTCCCAACCATTCCTTGTCTGATGACCTGGAGCATCATCTGGTCAGGTAACCGATATATCTCTTGGTATTCGCACAGCTCCTGTAGGTATTTCATGGGTCTTGATGTATGCCTCCCGTCGAACGTTGGGACCTTTAATTGTACCATTCCCGCGGGTGCCGTTGTGACGTTAGGTCTCCTGCTTTCCTCACGCACGATGCGTCGGACTGCCTCTTCATCTAGCCCAGCTGCTTTTGTGGTGGATTGTTGTCCAGGCTCGTCCGCCATCTTCTTGAACCTTTCCTCCACGTTCTCATGCAAATTCACGTAACTCGCTTCTAACTTTCGGACCTTGAGATCGCTCGCCTCCAGCCTCGCTCCTACTCCGTTAATTTCTTTCGCGACATCTTTGCATATCTCTGCTAACGCCCCGTCTGTTTTGGCAAACCTTTCATCACAGCCATGTTCGAATGATGCAATACGTTCCTGCGTCTGTCTATGTTCTCCTGCTATTTTTGCCATTTCTTCCAAAAGCTTTCTCTCTCTTTCGTCTGCTTCTTCCCTAATTTGCCCCAACAATTCTGCATGTCTTCTCTCTTGCCTCTCAGCCATCTCCTCTAAGATCGTTCTATTTCTCTCTTGCCCTTCAGCCATCTCCTCTAAGATCGTTCTGCTTCTCTCTCGTTCTTCTTTTGCTTCTTCTGCCCTCTCTCTATCTCTTCTATCTTGTTCTTCTTTTAATTGCCTAAATAGCGCTTGCATCTCAGTTTCCACCGGTTCCTCACTATCGACCCTAAATTCATACGTGCTTACATCTATTCCCTCCTTTTCTAGCGTGTGTAATAATCGCTGCTGCAATTCTGGCTTGGTTCCCCCTACTAACAAGTCCCTCTCTCGTAATAATTGCCGTAGCTCTGCCGACTTCAGCTCCGGAAATTTCTTCATGTTGGCCGCCATCTTCTTTCTTCACTCCTTCGGGATGATCCTCCTTCTCTCCGGTTCTCGTGGTCTCACCTAATGAGTAGTCAAGCTCTACACGCTGGGCGCCAATTAATGTACTAATCCCCCCCTTTATCAATTTCCTTATCACAGGGGTTCTAATAATTATTCTTTCACGCGGTCCTAAACACGCGACGTTATATACTTGTATCAGCCCGACACACAAAAGGTACCCTTCACTTTATCACTTCTTACCTTGAGAGAGATCCTTTCCTTTCGGTAGTCCTTGGCGGCAAAGGTTAATGGATTAATTCATGCACTAAAATGATACACTTGAACAGTACATATATTTATAATAACCCTTTTATTCTTTACTTATGAAACAAATTCACTTTAGTTACTCAATTAATCAATATATGTTCCCTTCTCAAATATATTCGTATTAATTTATAATGTTTGTTCTACTTCACCGGATATTGTACAAAGTGAATTTCGCCGATACTCTATGTCCCAGTATCTGTTTATCGGATTCCTGGATCCTTCCTTAACACAGGACACTGGCGTTGGTAATTGCTGTCCAAAGCTGCTTACTCCCGGCAAATTATCACTGCAAAAACTCTCGTATGACTTTCACTCGATAAACGTCTCTTGTGGCTCCCTTGTTAAGAAGAAGCAGAAGAAGACCCAGCCCCTTGTTTGACAATCCCTTTTATACTATATCATCTCCCCTCCTGTATGTTCTAGAACATTCCAGGTTTTCTCCCCTTCTCTCGTATCTGATAGGCTATTCCCCTTTCATTATTATAAGTTTGTTTACGTAAACAGAAAATGGTATTGTTTAAAGTTGTTTTCATAACATAGACGGCATTGTTATAGTCTGTTTACGTAAACAGAAAATGGTATTGTTTAAAGTTGTTTTCATAACATAGACGATATTGTTGCCTCGCGGTAGCACGTGTTCCCAAAATATACACAATGGCGTCCTTAATCGTATACTTATGCCAACACGGCCAAAATGGCGTGTTACAACTCATTTTTGTTTCCCGTGCATGAAAGATGACCAAGAGTAACATCTCTCCGGGCTCCTGGAAAACGGTCAGCATGTCTACTACATCGAACACAACATACAAGCTATGTTACGAACTCTTCAATTGACCACGCTGACAGTATTGTTTAGGCTTTGTGGTTTCCTTATAAAATAGGTTCAATATTATTCATACCCGTTGAATTTTAACGGGCATCTTCCGCTACTACTTTATTATAAATAAAGAGTGGATTTATATTTCAAAAAGCCTCAGAGATTCTGGATGGTGGGATAAGTATAAGAACAGAGTGGGAAATCGATGTTCATGGATTAATCTGGACACTGTAGCCCCATACCACTTAAAGTCTCACCTGCTTTACTTGGCATCAGTGTCAGTAATAATGTATTACAATAGCTAGTATAATAATAAGAAAACTAATACTACAAAAATCTACATCAGTGCATTGCACATAAAAATACTTTTTTTGGCCAGTTTAAAGGCTTAAAGCGCTTAAAGCTCTTAAACCACTAAGTCTCATTGTGAAGTTTATACCGCAAGTTTCTTTTCAATAAGTTAATCAGTCAGTTAAGTTCAGAATTTTTTAATGTTCCTTTTTTATATTTAATCTAAAATATTGCCATTTTCGTCCGCGGAGCCATGATTGATGAGCCATTTAGATAAATTAGAATACACTCAGGTTTTAACTTTCCGAGAGGATGAATTTTTAGATTGTCATACAAAATAAATTGATGTAACAAGGATTACATGATGAAATAGAAAATGTTACGCTAAAAATATAGTTTTTGAAGAAGTGAAGCAAGGTATTTAATCATTTTAAGCAATTCTTTCTATGAATAGCTGCAATATGTACGCAACAATTCATATAAAAAAACAAATCGGGGGCCCTAAAGGAGTTTCACTTACAATAATATTAAAATTTATTCTTCGAAGCTGAAACATTGAAATGAAGGGTATTGACAAAGTTTTTGTCAAGTCATCCAGGAACGATTGTTGCATTCGTAAATGAAATTGTTCCAAATGGTAATAAACAGTGTTGCTACAAACTTATTTTACTCCAAAAACACATTTCATTCATTTTGTGCTTTAAAAACCGGCGTTTTTTATAGCCATTCGTCATTTCCTGATGTGATATACAAAAATGTTAACCAACGGTTCCAAACTAAAATAGGATTCTCAGCAATGCATATAACATCGAAGAATATTTTTTGCCGAAGGGAAATCACTTTCTTCAGAACACACTGTATCATTACTGAATAACATTATGACTGATTTAAGAACGTGGTTGTCACTTCAGTGCAACAATCAGCTCTGTTCTCCGGGAACACTAACTAATGAACATTGGAGAACGTAGTAAGGAGAACAAGGATAATTTATTCTTTTTGAAATTGTTTAGCTTAAAACAAGAAGGAATTGGTCTGACAAGTAACGAAGAAAAGAAAATGACGAAATATGGAACGTGGGATGAAGAGGTGGGAAGGAATCCAAAGGGAGGAAGAGCGCACACTCTCGAAGTATTCTCGGCTTCTTAACCGGGCCCGAGAAGCTCGTTTATGGGCTCTGCTACCAAGTTCCAATGCTAATGCTCTCCGGTTTTTCTAACCAGAGACACTAATCAAAATTAGCATTCAACTTCTCGTGAGCACCGAAGGAAAGGAAAAGTGTGGAAAATTGAAAATAAAATTGAATACACATCTTCTGTCTTTATCCTTAGACTTTGTCTGTCATTTAGTAACTTTTGAATAAAAATCTGGCCTAATTATATATATATATATGTCACAGTCCATTACTGTAAAGTTACGACTGAGTTTTGGTATATGATGTACTGGAAAATAATTTGAAGTTTTCAAAACTACAAACCCGTGAAAACCCATCTAGAAAAATTATTCATCCGAGGCCATTGTTGAGGGATCAAGAACCTTGGCACTTATGGTGAAATACTGATTACATTAATGGACATATGAGGTTACACACGCTAGATAAATAGAGATGATTATTTTACTTTCGGCTTTATAAAATATTTTTCACGCTGTGAAGCAACTTTTGCAATGTTATGAGATAATGCTTGTTCCATTTTTTAATACGAAGGTGAATAACATGACGTTATATTCATTAAGAATTGTGAAATGGCTTTGCACTTGCAACATAACTTCACAGAGTGCAGCACAAAACAATTAAAACATGCCGTTTCCGAAGTAGTAATTAATTTTGCAGTTCAAACAATTGTTTCTCATGCTGAAAACACTGTCTAAGTAATTTCATCTTAATATTTATTGAAAAACATTAGGCTTAATTAGAATAAACAAGCTAAAACACCAAATTATATATCAACCTTTGTTCATTAAACACTGGTGATGATTCAACTGCAGTAAATTGCCTTACTCGTACATATTACTCGTATTTACTTCATCATCAAAACTAGAATGAAGCATAATATTAAAAGTTTGTGATGAAAGTTCTAACGAAAGTTTCTCATGATTACGCATAGATTTCTGAATATTGAATGACAACAAATAATATTTAGTAATAAGGTTATTGTAGCTCTCTCTCTCAGTAATTTAATACCAGTGTACGGAAATATCGGATTTATTAAGTCAACATTACATTCAGTTACAAATAATTTATATAAATAAACGGAGAAATATACCGGTATACCGTGAGTATTACGTAGGTACTACCATACTGAACAAGTTTTGCTTTTAAATACCCGTCGGTTTAATAATTTTACTTTTAAGGAATACCAATATCTACTCGGAAGCTTTACCGATGAGCACAAATGTTTTTATAAAACACTCAAATATTTGTATTTACCGAAATAATATTCACAGGTATAAAGGGAAAATAGAGTCGCAAAATTGAAACAGTGTACTATTGACAGCTATCCCGAATCTAAAACCTTCTCTAAATAATAAGATAAACAAAATAGCTATTCATTACGTGTGAAAACTGCATTTGAGCCAGTTACATAATATTTTTCCTTTGTATACACTTTACAGCTTTACAGATACACTCAGCAGATAAAAGATTAAAGAGTGATTTTTTTCCGAATATTTCCATCACAACTTTCAGTTTTCAGAAAATTTTTCAAAAGCCAATTCCGAGAGATCCCGACCCGACGAGAAAAGCGCTTTACCCCTTTCATATGTTTTAATAAGGACGAGAAAAAGGTATGGATCCGTGAATACAAAGGCCAGAAGGAGTGAAAAAACAATCTGAATCAAAATCACGACAAATGTTACTAAGAGCTCTTCGTGCCATGATATGCGCAAAAACACTTCAGGAGGGAGAAAGGAGAAAAAAGCAAGACATCGCGTTGAAAAAATCTCAGTTCTGCATTTCCAAAATATTTTTAAGTCTTTCCCACCCCTAACCAACCATTATCCACGAGCACTATAGACGACGCATGATCTGCATGCCTGGAAGAAAACGAAGATATATTTTTGAGCCCGACGACGTCTTTGTTTTCTCTAAGAGTTCACTGCAAAATAATAACTCTTAATACCAGCTTACACAAAAGTAATAACAAAATATAAAAAAAACTACTACGGCCTTCAGTGAATGACTTCCCAGCTATTGTCTACAGGTCCAAACGGTGGAGGAGAGTAACCTGAACCCGCGGCGGGATGGAGATGGATGAGAATGCCGTGAGGGGTTGGGGTATAGATAAAGGGTTGATGAAGGAAAGAAAAGAGGAGGTAGGAGGCTAAAGCAGGTGATATAGGGTAAGAAAAACACGCTGTAGGGCAAATAGTGAATGAGCAACGATGCTGGCAATGCAGGAGGCTAAGGAAAGAAATATCAGGTCTCGCAGGCCCCATTCACTGCCCCCTAAATTGGTGTAAGCGAAGCAGGATATTTCAACATCCGAATGAGACATTTTCCAGAGGTGAATGAATGCTCGCGTTGGCATGAGAGGGCTGGCGGAGGAGGGATTGTGGAGTGCATGGATGGGGGGGAATACGACACAAGGGTCGCTGGAGGGGATTGGGGGGACGCCGAGTTCGGATGAGGGATGAAGGGGAGTGAAGGAGGACAATGGTGGATGCTAACGAGTTGCAGAGCGAAGGGGACAGAGAAGAAGAGAAACAAAACAGAGTGGAGACTAGGTATGGAGCCCTGGCAGACAATGATGATGGTGACAAGAGGGTGAGAGGTGAGTGAGACGCCTCAGATATAATAATTATAGCATCTCTGGAGACACTTAAAAATGGAAGGGGTCACTAGTGTCAAAAAAGCTCAATCCGTGGGGTTGTACTTTAGGTTTCCCATGATAAATTATTGTCCTCACTCATTCATTCACTCGCAAAGTTGTAATTTTACTTGAATCATGAAAATAGTCTCATGAAGACTTATTTGCGAGTATGTACTTACAGTGTAAGATCAAGTACAGGACTTGTATGTTAGCACTGACAATGATAATGGCAAACAAATGAACCGTTACGAAGAACCGTGTTATGTTGCGTCGCACGGCCTGTTTTCTTTTGTGCAATTTTGTCTTAGCCCCGTCATACCATTCAAGTCATTGTACAGTATCATAAAACCGTAGGACCATGATATTATATGTCCCACGGCCCAATTCCTATATGGGACTTTTTTATTAGCCCTGTAATGCCATCATTGTCATACCATACAACCCGAAACAAAGCGTAGTTTCGTAGTAACTTCTCCATCTCGAGTAATCTCAAAACATCGCCAAGGCATAAGAACTGAGGATGGCAATATTTATTGTTCTCATTGATATTTATCAATACAAGATACATAGAAGATTCAAAAGGACATAAAAACAATATGACAAAACACTTGATTACGACAATTATTCTTTCAGGTTTCGTATTTTCGACCTTATATTTCGATAATTGGGCTAGCTGAAAAGCCTGCTGACAGGCTAAAATACTGGCGAAATAGCCAGCAAGTAATGATTACAGTGAAAAATTTAGTAGTAATATCTATATGTCAGAGATTTATTTGTACGCAACATTTTTGGTGAAGCAGGCGTACCTGCTACTAAGAAACCCTAGTGTGTATATTGAAAAATGCCTATGCCATGTGTCAGTAAGTGGAGAATGTTTATGGGAGCTCGCCTGCTAGCTATTGGCGCTTAGCAACTGAATCATACGTACTTACACGTAGACTTTTGGAATAAGGAATTCTGGAGCATAACATGCCTAGTTTTGTTTAAAAATTAAATTCCAATTAAATATATTGAAGAAACCAGAGTTGGATGTTGAGTCAGTTAGTAAGCATCAATCAGATGCTCAAAGAAAATATTCCCCTTACCTCGGATTGGCTACAAAGACCCTTACATCAATATAAAAAGGAAAAAAGGAGGAGAAATAATAGAGAGGTGAGGTTACCTTGAATTCCAAGGTTCGCACAAGGAAAGAGAAACGGAGAGGTTAGGATGGGACAATCAATAGTTCAAAATCACAAAGTGAGAGGGCCAACACATTTTAGTCCGGAGATGGTGTAGAGGAATCAATACATGCTGGCCAAAATCACTTGACGCAAATGACGCATATGCTTAGATTTTTTTTGGAATATAAGTTAGATACATGACTGCGAAACCGTTTACTGGACGTATAAAATCGTTTCAGGCTTGATTTTGTGGAAGTTCGCTATACCCAAGTTGAAAGAACACACCAATGGTAATTTCCACACTTTTTAATAAAACAACACTTAACAACCGACCATGGTTTCAACACATTGTGTCATTCTCAAGGTAAAAACAAGCATCACTCTCTCAGTATTTATACCCAGGCCAAGGTAGGAGGTGGGGGCATATGGAATTGGTGTGAGGGAAGTGGGAGGGGAAACAGTTTGGGTGAACAAATGAATGAAGGCCGATAACAGAAAGCATACATCAAGTGGAGCGTGAGTGAAGGTCAGGGTTTTACGTCATGGGGATGCTTAACTTTAACAAAGGTGAGTCATTACAAAATAAAACATCATTACAAAGTCCATCCGGGCTATTGGCAATTTCGAATTTTTCCATAAAATCTAATTTAAGCCCTTTGTCAATACACTGTAAAATATCTATGTCAAAATTGCTAAAATAGTTATTCCGACATAAATGGTCAGCAAAACAACCCATTTTCATTGTATAACCCATTGACGATTGACAAGATTTTATTAAATTCTAAGGACAAATAAGACAAAAGTGGAGTGTATAAATTAAAGTGTGAGGACTGTGGTATGTGTTATGTTGGCCAGACTGGTAAAAATTTTAAAGACAGAGTGAAGGAACACAGAAGAAGTTTTATACATAATGACGGAAAATCTTGTTTTGCTGACCATTTATGTCGGAATAACCATTTTAGCAATTTTGACATGAGTAATGCTTGTTTTACCTTGAGAAAGACACAATGTGTTGAAACCATGGTCGGTTGTTAAGTGTTGTTTTATTAAAAAGTGTAGAAATTACCATTTGTGTGTTCCGTTTACTGGAATTTCTAAGGAAAATGTGGAAACGTTAATTTTTCCGTTTTTGAGCTGCTAAGACAACTTTTAACGTGGATGATTATTTATTTTGCATTTAATATGTTAAAAAATTCCATTTACGCTGTGGTGTTATAACTATGTCACAGCGTAGTAGGTGATAACAATAACATATCATAAGCTACAATTCCTCCAAATGGCACCTGACCTTAGCATCAGTGCTGGGCTCAGGAGGACGAGATCAAATTTCATTTCGGTCCAAATGACTGAGGAAATTATTGAATACGCTATGTTCTTATATTGGGTAGTAAGTTAAGCTGTGTATATTTAAAAATGGGATCCAAACCTTGTTAATAGTTATTGATGCTGACAATGAATAAAAAACTTTTATGCCACCATTTTTCGATCAGACGCTAATATATATTCAAGTAAAAAAATACCTCGCTGTTTTCATGAGATTTACTATTGGTATGCACTGAAAACCGTAAATATTCGAGGATTTGTATCCAGTTACGCGCTGAAACAATTATATAAACATGGAGAGGAAGAAAGGTCACCTCATGAATCATAGATGCTGGCTATAACTGTGAGCCGTGTCCTTTTCTGAGGAACCTTGCCCGGCCTTCGAGCAAGTACACTGCTCCTCGATGGTGCTGGTCTTAAGGGACGGGGCCGGAAGTTTGAAGGGACCCAACGTAGTATATAGAGGTGAGCTGAGCCGTAGAAGGGGTGTTATATCTTATAGTTTTAGAAAAGATCGAGCGGAGCACAAGGAAGTCAGCGCCTCCGCGTCTTTGCCGCCATCCCCCGTTTGGCGTCTACAGAAGCATTTGTACAGACAGACGCATGCCAAGCCTTGAGTACAAAAAATTTTTAGTATTTCCTTTAAATCCCGTTATATCCTTATTCAACTAAAACCATCATCAGAAATATTACTACAGTGGCGTATAATAACGAAATACTGTAAAAGGGGGAATTAATTAAAACTTTCGTTCAAAATAATAGGTAATGATGTCAAGTGGTAATTATTTATGCCACCTATTCGTAATCATAATTGTGAGCAAATTAAAAAAAAATAACTTGAAGACATCGCTTGTCTAGGTTTTTGGTCAAGTTTTTCAATTTTTGGAAAGCCCTCTTTCTCCGAAAGTGCCAAGGATGTTTTTCTAGGTAAATAAATCGTTTATTGATGGAAATTGTTTACGCTAGGAATTTACGTTCTCGAAAGGGAAATTCCGCACTCCGGGACATTCTCCTAGCTCTCCCGTTGCCTAATTACAGCACTCATTTATTCACAGGGACGCAATAATTTTCTATTTCATTTCGGCGGAGGAGAGGCTCTTGGTATTCACTCTTCATCCAGAGCAAGGATTAAGCTGTTGTATTTTTTATGGTGGCCTAAAAAAATTGATATTCCATTTTTTCTTCGATTTAAAAAAGCAAAGGCCATGGTGTCACTTCTGTCACATAATATCACGGCAACTGCCTCGGAGTGCTCCTTCTCTGTCCTCTTAAATATTTAATGCCAATCACTGCTATACGAACATGGCTCAACCGTTCGATTTATAGGACGACCTACGAGGCTTGCGCGGTAATGGTAGTGGGTCGGCGGCGTTTAGAATTTCCATTATTATATTGCTTTAAATTCCTTCATATATTTTTGCGTTTAACATGATCACTGAAGTTATAAACATCTTGCTGTAGCCTATTCCAAAATTTAGGTAGGTATATATTTTCTTTTATTATATATCTTATTAATTCAGCTTAACTCGCAGGTTTTTTCTTTATTTTTTTTAAAATTTCAGTGCAAAAATGTGATTGAGAGTTACTTATTCTTCATCAGGAAAAGATATCTCTGTATTAAATTATAACATGGCTTGAAGTTATGCGCTGATATACATATTTGAAGGATTTCAGTGGCAGGTTGGATCCTCCTGACGGAGATGACCACCCTGTCCTTTAATTATCACCCTCATCAGCAGCAGATGTAAACTGAATGTCAATTAACGATGCGATACGTTACATGTCGTTTGATATATTGAATGCGGACTTGATTGTTTCCTTCCAATTCGCCGCATTTACCCTAATTCAATACTGACTCAACAGACAGCCTTGGACAACTCAGGACCTCTAATTAATAACCAAGTAATGAGAGGGATTCCGCCGGAGGGTTTAAGAACTTCAAGGTAAGTGACGTGTTTGTCTGGGTGCTATGCCACTAAATTTTCTTTTCCGTAAGGCAAACGAACCTACTTGTTCAGAACATAGGTAATCGTTTCAGGCTTAACTTTGTGGAAGTTGGTGACATCCATAATAAAAAACAACTTAGTTTTAATCCACACAATTTATTGAAGACGACCCGGGTTTCAGCAACTTACATTTTTTCCATCTTCAGGTAACAAATTTCACACGTGGCCGGGTATATACATGGTTGAAGTAAGTTGCTGAAACATAGGTCGTATTCAATAAATTGTGTGGATTAAAACTAAGTTGTTCCCTTGTTCAGTTCTGGTGATTGCAGCGGGTGGTTCATGCAAGTCACTCGACGAGATGCGACCAGAGACGCACACTCATTGTATAGTGGGGAACTGCATGGAACATTGCGTCTTAAATCCGAGTCTGAGTCGTCTGAGTTTATATAATGTCGCAGTATTGCCAAGAGAGCGACATAACAATGTCATAGATCAATTTATATGCTGGAAATTTGGTGAACTTGTTCATATCTGCTTGGAACATACAATGACAATGTATTTATTCATTAACATGATACTAATAGAGCTGGAGTACGCCACTTCGTCAGCAAATTGGGGATTGTCAATTTTACAATGATTATTTTTTAGGCAAAGATATTTATAGCACTTGGGGAAATGATTAAAATAATGCTAGCTTCATTAAAAAAGATATTACAAATAATTTATTCCCTTGGAAGGAGTGCTTGTGGTTGAATTCATAAGCTAATATACGATGGTTAAATTTTTTCCAGTATGTACTCATAAATAATCAAAATGAGCCACTCAGCTGAGTATTTTCTTTTCAAAAAATGTTAACCCTTGAGGGTATAATTTTGCTATCGAGGAAATTCCTTGTTCCTCAAGGAACGACGGTATCGCAGGAAACCTCAAGTATTATGCAAAACATCCATTACTGGCCCTTAACCTGTCTTCTAGACTGCTAGTCATCAAGTTAACTCTGAGATGATTCTCTCCCCAGTCTGCCTTGAGTAAATTGTTATCACTGTTACACTACCTCGGAAGGAGAAGGAGATCATGATCTAGAAAGGAATAATGCATGGAAGAAAGAAGCAGAGAATACCTGAGATATAATCATTCCTAGTTACTTGTGTGGGTAGAAGTAAGGCATGTGCCAAAATGGATATTCACCCTCATTATTTCCCAAAATGCATTAAGCGAACATTTGATGTTGGTTTTTGTATGTTTAAATTTCGAGTATAGGGCTGTGACGTCGGGATCCCTCAAATAATATAAACGTTCTTAAAACTCATTAGGGCATTGCCCCATCTTTATTCCACGTCCTTTTTCTTTCTTTTTAATCTCTCCAACAATCCCCTCCCTTTATCAACGATCCATAGCAACCTCTCTCCAAACAAAACAATAAACAACTTAAAACATTAACATAAAAATCAATACCATCAAAAACAAAACAACGAACGAAACCAAATACACAAAGTCAAACAAAACAAATAAAAATGGAGCCCGACAAGGCACGACGCTGCACGACGTTACAAGGGCGTGGTAAGTTAATATAGAATTGAAAAAAGGGTTGGGAGCCGACTGCAAACAAAAAAATGACTCGCACTTGGAATTGAACAAAAAAAGGTTTTGTTTGAAGAAAAGATTTATATTTTAATAGCAGAATTGGATTCAAATCCCAAAAGGATTTTTGTGAGTGAATAACTTGCATTAGTTAGCATTATTACTATTCCAAACGCTCTGTCCTATTACTTGCATCAACTTACATTTGCAAGTCCTTGAATTAGTTTTCATAATTTTTCCTTATTCCACTACTCTGGAGCACAGCTTCCTGCACTTCACAACTTACATGTCCTCATTAATCTATCTTGCGTCTTTACTAAGGTTCAATGTCATTAAAACAACTTTTTATTGGCAAATGTGAAGATACGTTAGCATAAAGTACGAAAGTACTTCTAATAACTCTTCATAAACTCCCCAATCCGTATAAAAACTAATAAAAATATATTCTCCATCATTTATCGCATTTTATGGGTATATTGTAGGTGCTGAGATAGGCCTTTAAATATATTCCAGTTCCCGCCCTTTTGAATAATTGCAACACATGCGTAATTGTTTAAGGTTAAAATGCTGTTCCACCATTCTCCTTCTATTTCCGAGGAAACTGTATATACTTATACTATCTATAACATATTATTCTGGGGTTCATATTTACACAAATTAGAGTCCACAAATTATATGCCCATGGAAACAGAAGACCTTTTCTTTAGAAAGTTTAAAGAAAAGTTATTTTTCCTAAAACATAAATTCCCATAATTGTTGAAAAATAGTAAGGTTTGGTCAAATTCATTCATTTATTCATTCATTCATTACAGTAATCTACCGGTTAGAGGTAGGTTGTGATGAAAGTCAGAGAATACCCAACGAGATCTTACACGTGCCGTGCCCTTTCTACCTCTAGTATTTCTTTCTTCATCTCAGAATAATTCCTACCTTTCTTCATCCCGTCCATAAAATCAATTCTCTTCCTTCCCCTTCCCCGCTTACCCAACATCCTACCCTCTATCACGGCCTTCAGCTAACCATCGTCCCTCATTACCCCTTCCAGCCACCTAACCTGTCTTCCCCTAATCTCATCTATAAGTTTCCTCTCCTCGCCCACCACTTCCTCATTTGTCTTCCTTTCCGTCCAACACACCTTCTCCATCCTCCTCCACACCCACATCTCGAAAGCTTTCAGCCTATTTTTGTCTTCCTTTCTCCAGGTCCACGTTTCTGCCCCATACAACGCCACACTCCATATCAAGCTCTTCACCAGCCTCTTTTTTACATCCTTACTTAAGGTCCCCATCATCAGCTCCCTTCTATAATTGAACGCTTCCTTCGCTGGCGCTATTCTCCTCCTTATGTCTATGCTACTAAAGCCTGTTTCTTCTAGCGTACTATCCAAGAAGTACGCTAGAATAAACAGGACATAGTAGCAAATACATTAGGAGGAGAATAGCGCTAGCGAAGGGAGCGTTCAATAATGGAAGGGAGCAATATTAAAGAATAATATTTTTATATTTTCCGCTCATTTCACACATCAATCGACTGACTTCAACAAAAATCACACGATCCTTGTAGTTGCAACTTTCACGCACGGGAGCTGTACGAAGCGGACCACGAAATAAAATTAAACGAGCGGACGAAATTAAATACATCTCTTTGCTAATAAAATTGATAATATAAGAGTAGGCGATATTCCTCCGGCTATCAGAGTTAATGGGGAGAGTTGGTCATAACTTTCATAGTAAATCTAATCTTAGTTAATTGGAACCAAAGAATATAACTTGTTTTATAAAACTAACACTAACAAATTCACTCATATTCATAATGAAAAATCAATTTCAATAAAGGGCACCACCCTTCTCCTGTTCTCAATTCTGAATTTCTTCATTTCACGTATATTCGTCGATATAAAATTTCCATTCTTAAAAATTGGCAATCCTCTTATCATCGTTTATTTTTATGAAAGTATATAAAATAATTCCCTAGCAAAATCAGATGAATGAATCAATACTTATAAAGACTACCGCCATTATAATATAAATCCATGATTTAAAATTTCATATTAATAGATATTATGTAAAAAAAACAAAATCATTTATGAAAAACATTGGTTTGATTAATATTTTATTCTACCTATAAAAAGTACCATTATCACTTGATTGAGAATAAAGTTGAGTTTCAGTATCAAAAGTATCCTCAAGAATAAGACTTTTTATCATGCGATACTGATATTAATTTAAATTGGTGTTTTTGCAGCCATCAGTTTGAGGATGATTTGGCTCGCATCGCTTCTGAACACCGCGGAGGCCCTAGAGCACAGATAACAAGCAACAAGCGAGTTAGACCTCTCCAGGGAACAAATAACAATCAAAAGACATGACCCACAGTGGGAACTTGAGTATGGTCAGGCGCGCATGGCAAAATATCCTCTGCCAGGAATTAGTTCATAGATGCTCGAGAGCGTTGGCTCTACAAATTAACCCCCAACGTCGCCATACTTGACTCTCAAAAACTCTCAAAAGTGCCAGCGCTAGCGTCGCCTACAGCGACGCTAAGTTCAGGGTTTTTAGTCATCGTGAATACAATTCCTTCCCAGTAAGCAAAGTTTGTGCTGAATTAATTTTTCACTAAGTTAAAGTTAGTGTCGTTGTGCACTATCTCAAAACAAATATGTTTTTCATATGCCAAGAATGTTCTTAAAAACACTAATGTTTTCTATAATATCTAAAGTATGTGCAAAGAATGTGCTACAATACACATAGGTAATTACGAATACGAAAAAGATGGTCTCCAGAGCACGGACTATGCATATGTGCTCCTGTACACATTCTTTACACATGCAATTAATGTAAGGTTTTGCACTAATGCAGAAAATATGCCACGTACAATATTAAAAGAACAGTCTGAAAGAACACGTGAATTTTCAGTTCCTGTTTCCTGTTAATATTACCTCGATTTATGGCCCACAGGCTGTGGGTTTTTCAAAGAGCGCCCCCTGAGGGTTGCTCCTCTGGCAGCCGCCCGCCTGGCCAGCCCCTAGCTACGACGCTGAAGCTAACGTGCAGGAATTGGAAAAATCTTGTTTATTCGCAGTAATATTGCATTATTATATTCATACTATGTGGCAACATAGAATAACAGTTATCTGGTATTAATTAATGGCAAATAACTTTTATCAAGATTTGATGGTATTTCCTCAAACTATCACGGTATTTTCATTTAATGATTATAGTTCTCGAAGTCACATTTATCCACGGAAGTGACTACATATATACGCCTATTCGTCCAGCAAGCGTTAAACAGCTGGAGGGACAAAAAAACCGACCCTTGTCTGGCAACACAGCTTCACGCCTAATCATTAGTAATAGGTGCGAGCATAGGTGCGTCGATTCTTAGAGTTGTTAGTCATGCAAGGACTGTATCGTTAGGTAGACGCGTGGGAGTATACTGTAACGAACTAAATCATTGCACAATAGCATTAAAATGGTTAGTGGCCAATTCATTTTTTTAGTAGTAAAAACAGTATAAAATAGTAGCAGAACATTAAAATAACATTCGAAAATGACTTAGTGCAGGTCAGAACATTCTTTGCATATTCTTTTCACTAGTGCACCAGCATGTACTATGCACTGTCTATGTGCGCCACCAGAACATTTTCTTTGCATATACTTTGAGAATGTACTTTGCACTAAAGGTACCTAGTGCATTTGAGAACACTTTGCATATTCTTTGCACTAACTTTCCCCACGGGGTTGCCATGTGTTTTTATACTTTAGCTTCATAGCGTTCTTCGACCAACTAATTCTCCGATACTTCTGAAATTCACCTTTTACCGCATGTTGTGATTTAAATCTCTTTTAAATACTGTGGTCTCAAATTAAATATCACTTCCACCACCCTCTTACGTGCGTAGTATTATTCTTCTGAATTTTTCCACGTTAAAATGATCAAATAGTTCACGCTAGTAACGATATTTTTTCCTCCATGTTTTGTCTTCTCCTAAGCTCTCCGCAACATTATTTTAAGAGAAACTGGGAAAAAATAAATAGGTAAACAGTCCTGGATTTGTGATATATTTGAGACAATTATTTTCTTTCCGGGCGTAAATTCCCCACCTTTGAATGTATGAGATGGTGCCAGTTGTCTCTGAATCTTTTGCGGCTCAAAATATTCAGAGAAATACTGCAGGTTGCAGGCAAACAAAGTTGCCAGTAGCCTGACCCAGAAAGATTAGACCAGCGGCTACTGATTTTATGACTCGGAGGGTATGAGTCATGCCTTTGAGTCGACAATAACAATGGAAGCGCCTTCCGTGACGGGCAAAGTGAAGGTTTCCAAAGAAAACAGTTGCATTTGGGAGATTTGTTTATTACTTGTAGGGTCTGAGCAAGGCCATCTGGTCTCAAGTCGTGCCTTTGGATCGACAATGAAAGCGCTTTCGGCGACAAGAAAAGTTGAGGATTCCGTAGAAAACAGTTGTACTTGGGAGAGAACAAGAGGCGCATGCTAATTAGGTTTCTCATTTCCTACCTCCGTTGGCGTGTGATACGAACGAAGTGTTTTCTTTACGAACGAGGTTTTTTTCTTTACTATGAAAGCTATTTATTACGATGAGTGAAGCACGAAAAAGACAGAATATTTACTGTTGACGATGAAGAAATAGGCGATTTGATCAGTGAAATATCAAGAGACAGTAGTTTCTTAATAAATTCATCGAATGTTAGAGAATCAGTGGCAGTGGACGATACTCATATTTCTGAAATTTCGTCATCGGAAAACGACGAGAGCAAAGAAGAAAAGAAGAAAACTTTTCAAAATTATTATTGTTCATTTTTTACAAAACATTGTCGCCACTCTATGAAAGTGGCGACATTCTTAATGTTACTTGGGGAATGTCTCAGAGTCAATCTTTTTCGACTTAATTCATTAAATCTGATGAATGTATATTCTCATTTACATATTACACGTAGTAATCTCCGATTATGACTCATAACTTTTAAATGTCTTACTGATGTGAATTGAAAATTTATTCCTATAGTGATACTACATAGTATGGAATTTTCATGCTAAAAATTATAATCTAAAAATACCATTGGGCTGCAGTATTTTATCTAGGTATTTATAACAAGGCAAAGCTTTAGTGATACTACATAGTATGGAATTTTCATGCTAAAAATTATAATCTAAAAATACCATTGGGCTGCAGTATTTTATCTAGGTATTTATAACAAGGCAAAGCTTTAACTGTCTTACTGATGTGAATTGAAAATTTATTCCTATAGTGATACTACATAGTATGGAATTTTCATGCTAAAAATTATAATCTAAAAATACCATTGGGCTGCAGTATTTTATCTAGGTATTTATAACAAGGCAAAGCTTTAGTGATACTACATAGTATGGAATTTTCATGCTAAAAATTATAATCTAAAAATACCATTGGGCTGCAGTATTTTATCTAGGTATTTATAACAAGGCAAAGCTTTAACGATTTGCTATGGTGTATTACTGATTCTCATATACTGCATAATGTTTGGAAGTAAATTAAGATGTGAATATTTTATATTTATAAGTTAATCGCGATATTGGCAATACACTAAGGGTTTAGTTAAAGTATATATACTGCCAGTGTAAATTATACAATAAATATGACTATACATTATAAAAGACAGAAAAGTGTAATTTAGATTGCTTTGTTATAATAACCTGGTTCTAAGCTAGAATAATTATAATGATTTAGAACAGAACACTTTTTGGCAAAAAAAGAAATTAAAAAATCATGCGTAGTCCAGACCATTTTAAACGTCACGGCCTTCAATGCGTCGCACGTCCACAAAAGCGAACAGCTGACGTAATCATTACAAATGGCGGTGACAAGGGATTGAAAAGAATATCCGTCCAGGGATCGCGGAAAATATGCAGAATAATAAAAGTTCCTCTGGCTACGAGGAACCTTCACGGCACACATTGCACTTGGCCGCGCTTTGAAACCCCCTCCCTTTTAGAGTGGACGTAAAATTGAAGAAAAAACGAACTGGAAACTAATTGTTCCAGTAAGGGAAGTGCAAAACTGACATTCACAGATCCCAAGGGATGAAGTCAATAACTGGAACAATCGCGGTTGGGAGAACGGTTAGCTTACATTTTTGTTTGTCCTTCTCCTTCTTTTACCCCAACTTGGGCTCTTTCAACGCTTGGGACGGAGTATTTTAAGTCTAAGCCTCAAAGTTGACTTGGATACGTCGCCGGCAAGTGATTATGGCTCGCACTGATCCAACGGGGGAATGCTTGATTATCGGCAGAAATGAGTAAAAAATACGATAAGATTTTAGTCATAATGCGCCAAATGTCGCCACAGGAGTTCAGTCACGTTACTAAAGGTTTTATTCCCATCTCCAGCTCAAAACCTTGATATTTCATCTCGGGATTTCATGAAAGGCGGTGGTTCTGGCATGAAATATTCAAAGTGGCAACCGATCTATGATCTTTTGCCACCATCAGCCCTCTGCTTAGTCTTTGTCCGACGTAATCACGTTTGATAAGGAAAATACATCGGAAACTGATGCCACACGTGTTTAGTATCTGTGGGTTCCCAATGACGACCAAAAACGCTTCAGTTTCTAGCGACGCAACTGGATAATTGGGAAAAGGGCAAATCCGAAGTACCTAATCAATGGATTCCATTTTTTAGTAATTTTCAACATTCATTCCACGGTTTGAATGAATTATCCTGTATTCTTGTTTGCTGCCACCACTTTTGCGATGAAGTTATCCTCGTCCCACGAGACACAGTCAGCGTATTAGCAGTCAATTAAGACAATCGATTAATCATTAGCCCACCAAGAACCTTCCTCTGAACGTTTGGCATTTGAAAATATTTCCGCTGAAAAGTTAAATAGGAGGTTAAGATCTATAAAATTAATATCAAAAGTGGTTTGATTGGACAAAAATGACATAAATATAATACCACCTCTACATTCTGTTGAGTTAATTCAAAAGTGAGTTGTAAACCAGCCAGCCGTGATATGCCACAACCGCAGCGAGCAAACAGAAAGTGGAACACATTCGTTAGAGGGGCAAACATTATAGCCGCTTGAGAGTCGAACATTATACGCAAATCATGTGTTGCTTGGATAACTCAGATGAAATTATAAACCGTTAAAATATTAAGGCCGTTGAACGGAGGGGCACATTATTCTTCCTGCATACTATGACCGTAGAACTGAAATAAAACAAGATAAAAATTTTCCAGCGTCTAAAAATGAGTTTTTATTCTTTCTTCCCACAGAGTCAAATTTATACGATTAACAACAATATATAATCTGAAAATAGTATTTCATCTTCCCTTGTTTAACTAGATGGTATTAAGGGGATGCATTCGACATTTATTAACAGAGAAAATGAAAAATTAGGGAGTGGAGCAAAGTTGTTGATAAACCCGCAGTTGGCATTAGCATACTCATAACAAGCTGCTCAAACTGCTCAACTGGCAGTTAGGTTGGTAATTCTTGATCCTTGCCCTAGTAATTTAGTGAAAGGGCTGCGTGATACATATATTATTAATTCATGGTAAAACGTGTTCGAGGGTAACTAAAATATGTTTAACCTTGATTTAAACAGCGGGACTTCCATGGAGATAATAGAGATATTACTCTCAAACAATATGTGAAAACACTCGCTTAGGGTAACAATATACCGGCCCAGGATGTTAAATTGCCCGTTTTTCTTACGGAAAAGTACAGCAAGGCCTGGTATGCACGTTACGTTAATCGTGGCTATAAAACTAGTGATTATGATACTCTAAAAGTTCCTGGCACAATCGCAATTTATGATTACAATAAAATAGATAATTAACACTAGAAGGACCAGACCCGTCATTTTGACGGGTAACCTCTACTTACGTAATCATATTGCCTACAATTTTTTTTCCGTCGTCTTAATTTTTTCTGACTTTTATTTATTTTTTATGGTACGTATTCTGTGAAAATATAATTTAATTTTTTCACATAGAAATGGAGTTATGCCACGTGTCTACCTTAAAAGACCAACACCCGTCAAAATAACCGGTTAGGCGTTTCTATTTTATTTGTAACTGTAACGCGTGTTTTATTCAGGAAATCACTACACTATATTACGTCTGGGCATTTTGATGCTTTAGTTAGCACATTTATGCATTTAACATTCCTTATTACATTTTGAATGGAAATAAGCAGCATATCTGCCATACCGAGTGGCGTGTGGTAGGTCAGAGCAGTGGAAGCAGGAGCGACGTCATCGGAGAACGTAACCGCTACCACGAGAAAAAGGACATCTTTTATTAGGGAAAACCATAAATGAGTAAAATCTGCAATCCCTTACAGTTGGGAGATCCTTAGTCTCCCTTGGGCGGAAGGGATAAAAGGGTTATGGAAGGATCGGGGCGCAGGAGTTCGGTGCCCTAGGCCAGCCCAGGTTACCGTTACCGCCTGGAGAAGAAGAATCCCCATTTGGAAAAACCCAAAGAGTGGGACATGTGTACAATTCCTTGTACTACGGCGATTCCTTGTGCCGTGTGAGCGGCAGGGATGACTGACCGATCGCAGCCGTCTGAGCGGCAGACTGACCGATTCGCAGCTGCATCCCCAATCTGGAATCCCTTCGTGGCCAATTGCATTTTGTGTTACAAGGCTGGCGAGAACATCACTGTAGATGAACAACTACTTCCATGCAAGGCTCGCTGTAGATTTATTCAATACATGAGAAACAAACCAAATAAGTTTGGTATTAAATTTTGGCTTGCTGCAGATGCAAAGACAAAGTACATGCTGAACGGGTATCCGTATCTCGGTAAAGATGAGTCACGGCCCATGGACAAAACACTTAGCACGTGGTTTCACGTCTTATTCAACCATTTTATTCGAAAGAAAGAAATGTTACTCGTGATAATTTCTTTACCTCTAAGAATCTTGGGGATACATTGAAGAGGAAAGGAACCAGTTTGGTAGGTACCATGAATATAATTCGACGTGAGGTTCCTCCATCCGCTAAAAAAAAACACGGCATTGTTATAAACAACGGTCCTTTACAAGTCGGGTGACACCACGCTTACCTCCTATCAGGGTAAATCAGAGAAAAACGTCCTTCTTCTCAGTACGTTGCACCAATCAGTGACTATCGATGAACAAAGCACAAAAAAGCTCCCAGAGACCGTAGCATTTTATAAAACTACCAAGTATGGAGTTGACATTCTTGACCAAATGACTAGGATGTATACCATTAAATACGGATGCAGCAGATGGCCTATGCATGTATTTTGCAATGTATTTTATATTGCCGCTATCAACGCATGGATACTGTACCAAGAAGTCACCGGGGAACAAATATCTCGCCGGAAATTTATATTACAATTAGCAGAGGAACTAGCGGCTCCATTCGTCGAAACTAGAAGACCAGTGCCAATTCCACTACAAGCAACTACCAAGAGTGAAGTGCGCAACACGTGTCAAATAGGAGGATGCAGAGGCAAAAATAAGAGCCGGAATGAATGCGTACATTGCAATAAGTATGTGTGCGGGCCCTGTGCAGGAAACGCACAGTACATTTGTATCAGATGCAGTGATGATGAAAATTGATGTATTTCATTTTTGCGCCATTGTAAATTATGTGTAAATAATTTCTATACATGAACAATACGTTAAACTTCAACTACTTCCAATAAAAAAGGCAAGTACGACTTTTAAATAATTATATAACAGTTTGAAAATTGACCGCTGTTCATTTTAAATCTTTTGTTGGAAAATTATTTGTAAAAAATTACTGTATTGTATAGCATTGAAAAATAAAGAAAAACGTTATATTTAATGAAGTTATCAATTAATTTTAACATAAACGAAGAAATATTTAAAATAATTACTACCCGTCACAATGACGGGTAATAGTCCTTCTAGGTAGCCATACAACCCCGGTCCTTCTAGTGTTAAATATGTAATAATAGTGAATGTTATTCTTCCAGGTCGAATAAAATATTTATATGGTTCCGACTATTTGTTCAGCAGTTCTAAAGGATGGCATAAGAATCCTCTAAAATGGATGAATGTTTCGGGTAGTTCAAGGTGTATTTCCGCATTGTATATGGCCTGTATACAACTTTACCAGACTGATACGTTCAACGCTTCCAATTTTTTACATGTTTATGTCCCATTTGAGGGGCGAAATTCAACTCTCCCCATATAGTGCCAAAATAATGCTCCAAATTACATTCAAGGAACTTCGATATTTCTTCCTATCGAAATCGGAGCCTTGAGGATGATACCAAGTACCATATTATAATCACCAAAACCACTTAAACCCCTCATTTTCTTTCTTACTTCTCCCGATTTATTTTTCCATTTGACTTCCTCCTAAATTGCTGGTTTTAAAAATATCCTATGCCATGTGCCCTTGCAGTGGCTTGCATATAAGTACACTTTTATATATATGTGATTCGGTAGAGAGAGTTTGCTGAAGAGAAAAAAAAGAATTGAAAATCCTTTGAGACGGGTGAAGACGGAAGACGTAAGAAAAAGCTTTGCGGGAACATCGGAGTTCATTCTAAGGGTTAAAATTGCAAACCCCTGCTTGCCGTCTGCTAAGAATACGGTAATATGGACGCAGTGCATATATTTTCAATTTCCTCCATGCTTTAAACATTTTATCCAAGCTAACTACTTCTTCGTCGTGGAAAGAAATTTAGTTGTCTGTCTCTTTATTTAGCGACACCAACTAGCTTCTGTTTTTTTTCTGACTTTTTCCCTTTCTTTAAGTGAATACAGTCACGCAAATTACGAATAATAAAACTTCCACCTCTGTCAATTCATTCTCCTATCCCCCATCGTGATGTGTACGAGTTTACGAGTGATCGGGGTCGCGATCCAACCGGCCGATGATGCTTCTACTCTCCACCGGGGGAGTGGCTGGGGTGTACATGGTGCCCTCTGGAGCATACCCTGTTGGCGATCGCCAAGAGTATATTGTCTGTTAACGCTCTCCCACACATGAATGATTCCTGAACGTTGCAACAACGGAAGAGGGTAGAAAACAAGGTCTTCCCGCAGATAGTGTGTGGCGGCTTTCGGGGTGAGTCATAACCTGATCTTTGATCAAGGCCGCTATCCTAGAGAGGAGGGGATGAAGTGTTGAGACCAATCTGGCGACTTGGGGGAAATATTTGAGGGCATGCGCGCGGAAACGAGCCTCAACTCTATCGTCTTCAAGCTCCATGGTACTTGCCGGGAAGAAACGATCGGCTCGCCTGATTGGGGTGCGCAAGTGAAATATCGATGAATTTCTAATTGCTTTATAAACCTTTTAGAATAAAAATAGTCTATAAAAATATCTTTAAAGCCATTGAAAGCAAGTGAATATGAAAAAATATTTCTCTTAAAATATCTCCGTTTCACTATTAGAATGGCATCCAAGGTTTTGACAAGGCTTTTTCTTGCGTATTCGTCTTTTCCGATTTCACAAAATTTTGCCCTCGTTTTCCTGATCCGCGAACTCCCGCCAAATCATTTATTTCCTATTTCGGGCAATAAAAGTCTGCCACCTGAAGTCCAATGCTCATCCACGTCAATACGATCTCAATTCTCTCTTACTTCTAAATGATTAGGTCGCTATTGATTTTTATAGATACGCTAACACCAATAATGTGATATTTCCAAATACGAGGAAACATTTATAATGAGCAAAATAACTAGGTTTGAAAATCACCATGACCCAATACTTAAGTTGAATAAATTATTTCCATCGGTGAAGTAAATTTAAACTTGATGTGGTATTTTACCAATTAAATGGAATAGTCCTGGACCTCCGATTAATTATTAAGGAATGGATTTGGAATGCTTAGAAATAAAGGAGCGGATAAGTAATGAATAGCAGTTGAGAAAGTTACTCAAATAGTGCTTCAGTAACATTCAATGCTTCACATTTTTTTCGCTTGACTTGAGTATACCAATGGGAAAAGACATATTCAGCAATCATGTTCGGCAGCACATTAAATACATTTATTCATACATTTCACGTAATTTAAGTCGAACCTTCCTTGAAACCTCCTGGATTACAACATTGTTCCTGCTTCTAAGGTTCCGGCGTAGGCTTGACATATTTTCTTACCTTGCTTTCCTCCTCCAATCAAACCAATACCCATTTTAGAGGCCTTGCCAATCAGAAAAACTCTCAGTGTCTAAACTTCCTTTAACTCCTAACTTATCTGTTCCACTTTCTTTATTCGTCGGCGTTTCTAACATTTTCCCCACGGATTTTTCTCTGCCTGCTTTTCCCTCATTCTCTACGAGGGCCCAAACGTTTCTGGGAGCAGAACCTCCTCTCCCTAAATATAATCACCCAAATTAAATCAGTTCCTTTGAGTTTCCCTCAAGTTCTTACCCGATAAATCGTAGCTGGCCTCCCATCTACTCTTCCTCAAGTACCTTAGAAAATCTCACTCCTCTCTTCCACCTACACACATTCAGCTAAAAACCATCTTCAGTATTCCGCTGGAGACCAGGCCTCCCCTTTCTGCCCCTATCCATTCTCAACCCCTCCCACTTTACTCCACGATGCATCACTGGGGCCTTATCACGGGAAGGCTGGAAGTAAAATTCGCCCACCGTGCAACTCGTCCGTGCATTTGGGTTGGCGAAACTCCGCGAGGGTGCAGCTTAAAATCGATTCCACAGTAATTCCTAGGAAACCTCACTTGAGGGAGCCCTAAGGTCCGAGACTGACCGTGCACTCGACCTGCTTATGGTATTGAGGTACTAAATCGAAAGGCCCAGCAGGAACCTCCGTAGCGACGTTGTCAATCCAGCGCAGGGATTGCCACTTTTCGTGATCCGGAGGCAAATAAAAAAAAACTCTCAAAATAGCCCAAGGGTAGCACCGGAACCTTAGGAAAATTTTTGAAAAGCACTCCATAATTCTTCAAACTTTGCCCAGTTTGCATTTAACGCTAAGTTACCGTGATAAAATATTTATATCCACGCTAAAATTGGCACCGTCGTAGCAAATTTTTCTCCATATTTTGATGTCATTTATCGATTTTAAATCCGGATGAACAAAATGAAGCATTATGTTTCGAATATCGCAACATATACTGATGATAAATATACTGTGAAAATTGATCATTTCAGGAAAATATGCCCGAAACTGATTTGTACGATTCGAACAGTGATACAGTCACAATAAAGTCTAATAACATAAATCAAAAACGTTTTCTCCCTTTCATATTCACCACATATTTCGGCATTCTCCACCATGACTTCTTGTTTTCAATTTTTTCCTATAAAATATTAATCGCCGAATAAATTATCTGCTGTTTCCTGGATGCGTGAACTGTCACAATTTTACTTTTTATTAACAATTACGTTGTATCTATAGACACTGCCAAATCTTAATGACACAAATATTCGGTCGATTCTATTGGGAAAATAAGTTAGTTATCTGTTACTACGCCAGCTAAGGTGAATTTGCACTTATTTAAATATTCTATAAATTCCTAGCTTATAATGATGATCAATTGCTGCTGGGATGGCGTTTCATTCAATTGGTGGAGTTCAGTACCTCATAGATCGTCAGCCTAAATGCAATCGATTACAAGTATTTGGACTAATTTACAGATTATTGATCTTGTCCCCAGTGCTATCTTTTGTACCATGCAATTATATTATCAGTGTAGTGAGAAACACTATTTGCCCAAAAACGAATTTTAATTATATAAATTCCGCAATAAACAAATTTCCAAAACATGAAAGAGAATAACTACAGACATTCCCCCCCGTTTCCTCTATTTTTATTATTGTATAACTAACACCATATTCTGTGTTCAGCACTTAAAATACACAATAATATAGACTAATTCCAACAAAAACAAAAGGTATTCACCTTTTACCTCAATATTTACAATTTTATACATGTTTTATTGATATTAAGGCTTAATATAGTCTGAATGGATAACAAAAATCTTTAATAAATCCAAATGAGACCTCTACAGGAACAATACTTAGATACTTTATAATAGATAGGACAATACTTATAAATTGCAGGAACAATACTTCAAATAACCTTGTTTCAGAAGTAAGATTCAATTTTAAACGGATCGTCATCCTATACTAAAATGTTCTAAATCAATATGAAATGCACAGATGTTACTGTACAAATTCATACGCACGAGTACTGAGATTTACATCAAATGGGTTGAAAATTATCATGAAAAGTATCATTGAGTTAACGGTGACTAAAACCTTTCCCGCAGAATCTTGCCTTGAAATAATATTGACTAGAAAAGTACTTGTCTATCATACCTGATCAACAAGACCAAAATGATCTGAGTTTGATTCCCTGGCAAGTCAAATAACTTTATTCACGGCGAGTTTCATCCCCTTTGGCGTAAACTTAAAATGATTTTCAGCTATGGAAGAAATCTACAAGCAACGACACTGTGTATCAAGAATCTCTTCTTAGTCTTCCAATTAAGGTCACTTACCGGCGCTTGACCCAATACTACAACAGTAACATGTATATATATTCTATAAACAGCATGCTGGTTACATGACATTCATGTTATCTTTCTATAAACATAAGGATTTTACGCTAAGAAGGTCAAACATTTTATGTTAAATCGTGCTTAAGAAACGATTTATCTGCGTTATGTATTCTGAATACAATTCATCACAATTTGCCTTTAGCGTCACTTGCTCCCGTACAAATTGAATCCCTTTTACAGCAAATTCAATTAAGTCACCCTTTTGTGCGCGCCTAAAGCTGTGTTCACTAGCTCGGAAATCTGTTTCTTGTTGTTCACAATTCCTCTCAGGGTCACTCCCAAGTCTCTCTGCTCAACACATGATTTCATTGCGACACACACACACCCAGACACCCCTACCATCCCCCACCCAAACACCTGTCCCCTCCACAAATACTCTCTTTGGTGACCTCAAACACTGTTTTATCGTACACTGCGAACACATTAAAATAAATTTGACACTCACCAAATTAAGAGTCCTTCAAAAGAACATGGTTTAGCTCTTTCTTTCATTCGCCGAATTATCTCCCATCCAAAAAAGATGCTATTTTCTCCATTTTAATATGAAACACACACCTGACATGAATACAAAATAAAATACTGGTGAGTTTCTCGAGATTTACACACTGGATAATGTGATAGACACAGTGCTACTGCATTTGCAATACGTAAGAATCGGAATAAAACGACCAAAAAATTATCATGTTTCACGGAGTGCAACAGTCGTCCTCGATGCATTGACGTTGCGATGCAAAGACGTTTTCTTAGGAATCACCTTCAAATTATAACAAACTAAAACAGTTAAATACTCATTACATAGTGTTAACAATTTATAAATAATAGTACAGGTCATTGAATCACGTACTGTGATGATAATCTAACTCGGTTGTCACCTCACGAGAATGAGGCATATTTAGAACCGAGGACCACAGAAACAGATGTTTAATGTACCGCCTTTCGTAGAAAGACCTCTCAAGGGTTACTCCAGAGGGCTCCGTCCTTTCTTCTTATATTTCCCTCTAACGAGGCGGCAAATACACCTATCAAGAGAACCACTAGAAAGTAGCGTGCGTGCGGCATCTGGCTATCCTTGAATTTTAATGTTTTCGTAAATAGCCACATGTAGGGAGTGTTATCTTGCATTATCCTTTTGACTTGAGGAACATTACTTTCATTATTTTGTAATGCTGCGAGTGTTAGATCCCTTTCCAGAGCCACTGATCATAATTCACTAAACCAATAGTCACATAATAAAGCCTACAATTTTCAAATTTTACACTAGGAGATACAGGTTTTAAAGAGATCAAATGAGAATAATTTTAAGTAACCCCCAATGTAGATTGCATGGCATGAATAAGTAACCATTTTTATTTCTGCACTCGTTTAGCTAAATAGTTTTGCGGGTTAAATCCATTTCACTCCTGAAAATAATTTTTCTCCGCAATAATGAAATACGACAGAGAAAAAAGGCTTCACTCAATGCTGCAGGAAAAACTAATCGATCATTACGATAAAATATTTAATGTTTTTTTTCGAACGTCATCCTTGAAGCTAAACCAAAGTTTTCAAAATCCAAATAGCATTTAAATTCCCACCTATATCATTGTGAAAGTTTTTTCCCCTCTCTTCCCTCACATTACCAAGAGTTAAAAAAAATCGCCAAATTTTAACTTTTTTATGATAATTAAAAACTCTTGTCTTTTAACTTAAATTAAAAACGTTCGTTTTCAAGACGTTTTCAGGCTCTAGATTGAAATATTTTGATCATGTGTTCCCTTCAGCAAGGTGGAGAAGCTTGCTGATAGCGTATCGATAGCTAGATGTTTTTAACCATTCCACTTAAACAAAAATAGACAATCACTGTAAAAAATGACCAGAAATAGAAATAATGACGTAATATAAGTTTTTGTCACCATTACGACTATTATTGGTCAAAAAGTTAAAGTAATGTTATAATACAATATCAGGAATAAGTAAAAGACTAAATAAGTAAAACGAAAGAAAAGTCAATTTAGACGTCTAGTAAGGGATGCAATGAGAAGAAGTTACAGAGTTTAAAGGTTACAGTACATTTCAAATGAAGTCTTAATAGAAAAATAAAAGAAGCTAGGTAATATAATAGTTGAATAGTGGAATGAAAATTGAAGAAAATGTCCGGTCATCCATGAAGGATAAATAAGGAATTATGGCCCTCGAAGATAAAGGATTAGAATTAACAAGGCAGTAGAAAAAAGGCCAACCAAGAAGAACATAGGGCAAAGGATTGTAGGAAGTCACGCTCCGTAGATAATTAAACGAGAATGACATTCATTACAGAATGTAATGAGGTGAAGGATGCGGAAAATGGCAAACTCAACAAAAAAAGAACGAAAATGTTTTCATAGAACTTGATTGCAAAAATAAAATCCGTGTAGGCGATCAGAATCGTCCCTAAAACGTCCTATAAAAGTAAACTAAAATATGAACTATTGTGAAAATCGCAGTACTTGCTAAGATGCGTCCAGATGTGAATCACACATCTGGACGTGTGGAAATATGCGGATCACAAGGTGATTCGCATATTTCCATGAGAGAATTAGGGAAGGGAGACTTCATTATTTTTCAATTAATCTTTGTTCCCAGAACTCCTCTAAAAATAACACGCCACGGAATGCTTACTGCATTCCCATGGATTTCCTGTCCTTGGTTCTCCGTACTTTTCATCCATCCTCCCTCTCAATGTCTCTTCTTTTTAATTCTGCCCTCGTTAACGCCGTAAATCAAAAGAGCAATTAAAGATTTTTTCCTCAACTACTATGTATCTTCTATTTATCTATCTTTCTTTGCCTACCCCACTTTGTCTTTCTCTGCTAAATTTAGGAGGAAATGACATTATCGTAATTAATTTCTACTGTTTTGACCTTCAAATTGCCTATTCTCTGCCAGATCACAACTCCATCTCACTTATTTCATCGCAATGTGTTTTAGGAAATTGCTAAGTGGGGAGGCTCATTTTATCTAACATAGAGGATACAGGGAAATTTATAATTTCACCAGTGTGTTTGTTTGAGTGACAAATTCATAAAATACCCAAGGCGCTCAAATTAAAAAAATTCTCCAGGTATTTTTAATAATAATTTCTCACTTTTTTCTCACCCTGAGGGTGCACTACTTCACTCCAACCAATAATTCCCGATCCATTCGCTTCTGGACTTTCATAATTTTTTGAACCCGGAATATTGATATTTTATCCACGTCAAATGGAATGAAAGATTAGGTCATTTTCCAACCACTAGTGGGAAATACTTTCTTTTAGTAAAGAAAGTTATCACGATCATGTAAGTTTTTCCAAAAATCAATGCCTGCAGACCAAGAAACCAGATTAGATGACAAAATGCACATCGTACTGGTGCGTGTCTGGAATTAATTGAATCAGAGGTCAATCAGTCCGTCTGATGCCCAGCCAACCCACTAACTAACCCTCCTATCAATTATCTCCACCCATTCCCACCGGCATATAGGCGCAACCATTACTTCACTTACTATTTCGTCGGAAATTCGTGGACACGAAAGCGCTCGTGGTTTCGGCCGACGACATGCTAGGGGCTTTTTAATTCGGACGGCATTCCCCCAACCTTATATTCCCATCTCTTCTCCTTCCAGCACAACTCCACCCGTTTTCTTTCCTCATTCTATTCTGTGGTCAGAAACGAATAGTTTGAGGGAGAAGGAAGGTCGCCCGCTTCCCCCTAATCTTAAGGTACTTTTCCTCAAAACTCCTTATTACATAAATATCTCCGTCCGACCATCTTCATCCACCGTCTATACCCCAATAGATGGACGGCTAGGCTTCGGCAAAAATGGTCCTCCGAGAGTAGACTCGCTTCTTCCAAAGCAAGGGATTCGATTCCGAATGCACCCTCCTTCCAACGCTGTCCAATTCTATGGCGTTCTATACGACCCATGACCTATTCCGAATTTTGCCTTAGTTCTATTTATTTCCGTAAATCCCTACCCCTGTGTTGCATACTGAAATTTTTTCTCTACTCCCAGCTAATTAAATATTCCCTTAACTTTAGAAATATTTCTACGGAACTTCATGCACCATTTTTCCTCATACCATCATTTCAAGTATCCTTACCCCATCTCCTTCACATGTACCTCAAGCCTTCGGAGTTTTATTCTCACCTGTTAGTTATTGAAAAAGAACTCAGCTCTCCGTTGGGACCTATTAAATTTTTGACATTTATGCTCTGAATTTTATTTTCCCTCACTATCGTCACCAGATGGGTCATTTACCTCGTGCATGCGAAAACCTCAACCCTGCTCCCTTTAGGTTTGTAACTTCGACATTTGCCAATAATTTCGTAACAGTTTTTGAAAAAACAAAAAAGGTTACATATAAATTCATGCAAATTTGAAAATTAATTAAACACATTCCGATGCCAAAGTTTTACATGTCTATAAACGTAATGATTCAGAGGTTCCTACTCTGAAAATTATCATTTATGTATGGGAACGCGCAGGTGTGCGGTTGTTGATGTATCATATTTATTTTGCAAGATATCAAAAGAAATTTAAGCATTTACTCACTGCTGCCACCTCCATTGATATCACGTCAAATATGGATTTTTTTCTTCCCTCATTAAATTACTGACTAGGTTTATCACACCCATAGCTCAACCCTTGCAGTATTCTCCTGATTTTTATCTTTGAAATATCATATCTGGGTGCGATCAGCACCATTTTTAACGCATTTTTCTAAAACGAAAATTCTTTGGGATCAATTTTACAAGAAGATTGCAAAGTTCAGAATTATAAGCATTCAGCTTCAAATTTATTTAGTATCTCAAAAAGGAGCACTACAGCACTTAGAAATATCTCTGGTGAGGAAATTCGTAAGCTTTCCATAAGTTCAGTCATACAAACCACCACTGCCGCAACTAATTAAGATATTATAAACATTATTCCAGTCTTGCAACCAAAACACACGTTTCATTCCAGATTGTAACAGTTTTACCTGTTTTAGCGTCGTACATGCCACTGGCCCATTTATGAGAAAAAATGCTGCCAAGATAATTCAATGTACCTAAGTGTTTAGAAAAACAGGTCTAATCAATGCATAGCAAGAAATAAATGTCCTCAAGGACACGTGGCAGTCAAAAAAACTATTTCATGAATTGAATTGGATGTGAGATGCCCTAAAATAATAAAAGTTAGACCACAGTTCGAAAAAATTACCCTGGTATTTTTCTGTGGCGTCAAAAATCCCATAAAAATGAGTGCGAAAATTCCAAATTCCCAAATTTTCGAAGATTACAAGGAAGGGGGCCACCCAGTAATAAATGTTGAAAATAATGTCTCCTCGAGACAGAGAGAGAGGGAAAGGGAGAAACAGAGCAGAGGCTTCCCCACTTCTTATGCATGCGAAGAGCCGCTATCAGAGGCACGTCACATGCCCTGAAACTTTTCAAGGATAAAGCGCCAAGTCAAAAGCATAAAAGAGAGAATTAAAATTTACGATTTGCCTCCATTGATTTGTGGTGGCACGTGATTTGATTAGGAACTGGAGGACTTGAACGAACTTTTCTGACTTAATATGAAATTTAAACAAGAGAAAATATATTCATGCGGTGGTCTACTTCAGAATATTGAAAGTGGTTTCTTAACTAGGTACCCTTGGAATTAAAATGATCCCTATCGTTATGTGATGTAAGGCCATTGACTACCTATTATTCGGTTAAGTTAAGATGAATGATCGGATGCTTTCCCGGCATATGATTATGGCTCCGGGTTCCGGGAGTCCATCCGGGTTCTCCACACGGTCATATTCTGCATTTCTGCCGACGTTTCAATATAGGAGTCGTCCATCGTCATCAGGCCATGATGACGACGGACGACTCCTATATTGAAACTTCGGCAGAAATGTAGTGTGACCCGGTGGATAACCTGAATACATTTCACCAAGCAGTAAAGATGTTTTGATTCAAGCGCACGCAGAAAAAGTCATTTAAAAGTACGTTCTAGAAATAGTGACCAAACGTTGGCCAAAGAAACTATTTTGAATAATTTGAAGTTGATCAGAGAGATCCTATGAATTAATTAATAGATAGGTATTCAAGTTTCGGATGTTCAACGTTAACCTGATAATTATTCCGTGACACACGGAAACTCAAATTGAAAAGGCAAAATTTCTACGTTACCGAATTTTTCAAGAACTTCAAAGAGGGCGGCCATCTACCAATAAATGGTAAAAGGACTTTCTTCTCATGAAAGAGAGACGGAGTAGCGCATCTCCCGATTCTTATGCACACGACGAGATACTTTTAAAGAGGCTTCATATATTCTGAAACTATTCAAGCCAAAGCTCGATAGAATTAACTAGCAAACTAAAATTTACGATTTTACCCCATTGATTTGTGGTCACACGTGATTTCATTAGGAACTGGCAGATTTTTTAACGAGTTTTTCCCGTGCTAAATATCTCACCCACATTACGCCACAGGATATAAATACTCAACATGCCAAAACGTAATTTATTTCGTCATTTGCTTCCGTGATGTGGGCTCGTAACGTCAAGATACCTCTACAAACAGATCTTTCTTCCAAACAGCGGTGCCGCCGCCGTGTCGCCTGGGAACTATTAGCTGTTAATAAATAATGACGTCGATACTGAACGACTGCGAGGGAGGGTTTCATACCCGACGACCTTCAACATCCATTCAATATGTTTGAGTTATAGATACTAAAGAACGTGGAAGTTCACTTTAACACAGCAATGTGTTGCAGCCACACATATATTATAACCGTGTCATAATACATATCTTCGGATGAACAACCTTCAAGCTTGAGGTAAGGGCCATATCGATTTATCGTGCAAAATCGATTATAAAAGGTTTTTTTTTAAATTGACCTTTCAATATAAATATACGTTTTTAGTAATGAAGACGCCCAAAAAAACATAATAAATGGAAATTGACTTCGATTTGAGAGTCATAATATTTAATCGTTGCTAAATACCATTACATCACCGGCAGCAGAGTAGAAACGCGTTCACCTCACGGAATATTTCTAATAACTAATCCATTTCTAGCACAGAATTCCAATTTTTAAATTGTTCTCTCGGCAACAGTAAAAGATCTCCATGAAAAAAATTCATGGGTGATATTATATAAAAAACGGGTTCTCTGGTGAAATAAATGTTTGAAAGAACATTTTTTTATATTCTTTTATCTCGATGCGCACTCTCCAAGTGGCCGTTTTTTCCATTTAAAAACTAAATGAGAAATTAAGGCGAGATGATTCATTCGCATAATATCCGATACCATAAGCCTTCCCCCTCATAGTACGTCGTAATCTCATTTCGTCCCTTCATCCCAAGCTACGAGCTAGGGCCATCCCTCTCTCTCCTATACTTACACAATGTCTCATTCTCCGGTACACTCCGCCGACTTCCACACAATACGGTCTCATTCCTCGGAATCTCGACACATTACTCCAAGGCAACCTTCGGCCGTAACACTCTCCGTAACCCGTTTTATAACCTGTGACAGTCACTTGATTGCAGAACTGATGGTTTCTTTTGCAATGCTATTTGAAATCTATCAAGTAGACTACGTACATTTCCCTAACTCTTTTCCTCCGTGGGGGACATTTTCAAGCCATCAAGCCCAGATGACGCATAATTTACGACCTTTCTTTAACTTAAATTTTATAGCAAATAAAGGCCCTTTATTGCTAGCGGCTGATGAAATAGCTATAAAACCATCACGTAAATTTTACGTAGTAATGAAGAAGGATTGGCAAATCAAAATTAACGCCAACGGTCACACATACATTTTTATTCTTTCTTTTAAACTCACATTCTCCTGATCTAAAAGAAGGAGACGGTCATGAAAAACGCCAGCATTTTTATTCTGAAGAATTTTAAGAGCACAAAGATGCTAGCAAATAAATTGAATCCAAATATTATCAAGTCTTATTCACCATAGGAATGATGTGCGTGAGTTAAAAGAATTCCTTTTATGGAGTTAATATGTGATTAATGATTCTTTTCACTTCTTTATCATTAATGCTTAATTATACTGCGTACAAATTGATTTATTTATGGTAGCGGGCAATATTAAATGGCAGCATGACGGAATCTTGACACCGGGTATAATCATTAATGAAATTAATCAGCCAAGTATTGCTTACTTCTCATTTAATGCTTGTAGCATCGGAGTACCATTTAAGTGAATGGCCGTAAAATAGTATACGGGTGATGTAGATATTATACATATCCGTTTATGTATCCGATTGATAAAATCGTAACAATTTCGATTAAATATTAGTCCCAAATGTAACATTATACTGATGATAATATCCTCCAGATCAAGTTATGCCCTCCCGTGATGTAAAATTTTGTTTTGAGGAGCCACAATCACGAAAATGTACCAAAAACACTCGCTAAATTTTGCCAACATACCTTGTGGATGATGATGGCCGCAGTAAAAGGGAGGAATGAAGTGTGCCAGGTTGTGATGTTTGGTGATAAATTACGCCTTGTAGAATTTGCATGGAATGTCTCAGGGGTCCATTGATCTTCACAAAAGATGCATCTAAAAGGAAAAACATGACCCATTAATCAATAGATATCTTATCAGCCACCATTCGTCCCAATTAGTTTTAAATTTCAAAAGGAAAATGATGAAGTTACGATATATTTTAATTGACGGTATGACATTGAACGATAAACTAGGTTCTCTATTCCGCAAATGTTTCGGGCCGTTATATGGAAAATGTGTCAAAAGAATGGAAGAAAATAAGAAATGTTTCCGTATTCCTCGCTTGGATAACAGACTTCCAGCATTTTCTCCTTTGAAAAAGTTAAAACTTTTGAGACTGAGATGTTTGTTCTCCACCGGTGCATATTGAAGAGCATTGTTTGGCCTAGCTGTTATGGTTGACCGCACTGAGATAAATACTTTTTCCGATTAATTTTAAGGCTGGGTCACCATTTTCTTGATAAAGTATTGATTCATGCAAAAATGCATTTGCCAATACTCCATCGACCAGAAAATGTTGATTCATCCATGGCAGTTCTGCGTGTTTTACTTAACAATTTGAAACAAAAAATAAAGTGAACGGATGGCAACGAAGAAATAAGGGCCCGTCATACACAAACTGCAAACACGAGGAGAATTCATCCTTTCGAGATGTTTGCATTTGAAGCGCGCGGGGTAGGGTATTAAGTATGAACCTTATATCACTGAAATGAAAGTTAGGCGTTTCCTCACCCTGGTGGACTCTGTGGTTGGCCTAAGGTAGAAAAAAATGGTATTTTCACCATCCTAGTTTCCCAATTACAATTACCGCCGCGTTTACATTCCGAGCAGCAGCCAAGGGAGTTTGATACCCTTATCACTTACATCGAACCCTTCGCAGTCTGCTCTCTTCCCATTTCTTTACACAACGTTACCTATAAACTCATACAGTATTACATCCTTCAGCAAGTGCTCGTAAGTATTGCAAGTAATTTAGAGGCAGTATAATAGTGCAAGATTTATTATTTAGAACTGAGGTAATACGGAACGAAAATAGGGACAAAAGTGAGTAAAAAGCCTTAAGCTGAGTTATATGGGGTAAAAAACGGAGTTACAAAGCAATAAAAAGAAGGGGAGATACTACTGTGATTTCTTTTGCGCTCTTGATTCCTTAAGGGTAGTGTGTTTGCGCTCATGTCGTCTTTGCGATACGATATGCGGTGGCCTCCTTTGCCCCCCCCCCCAGCAGACCGCCACCACCCATTTGATTTTCAGAGTAAAATCCTACTCGATTACTTCCCCCCATCATGTCGAGATTACTCACGACGGCTGCCGGACTTCTCTACTTCCCGATAGAGTGTGATGCGATTACGTCTGGATAAGATTGAATGAGAAAAGTAACAAAAGTTCCAATCCCGAGGAATAATGCGGCCAGATTTTCAAGTCTTATCTTGTTGAACTCAATTTCCCGTGTCGCCTTACAGAACCCACGCTCCTTCTTGAAGAAAATGTAGGGTGACTGTCGACAGGTGAAACTGTCAGGGATAATATTGCTAAAAATTACAAGCAAAAAACGGTATCAAATATTTGCCTTCCAGCGTTCGTTGCACATAGCATAACATTTGGCATTTTATTCAGTAACAGAGTGCTCTTCATGACTTCACTGCTCCATAATGGTTATGGGAATTGGACTAAAATTGAATTCTGCCACGCTTCCCCCTTGAAATTTTAAAGACTTTTATTAAAAACCATAGCTTTAATAAAAATCTATGGTACTTTACTGATTCACTATGATGAAATAATATAGACCACCTCCACTTTCGTAAATACGCAATCAACAAATCCATTCCGAAAAATCTTTTTAGTATATTTTACGGAATGTCGGTCTCAGTTAATAGAAAACGACAAGAATAAAGAAAATTTTAAATATTGCTTTTACAATTAACATGACTCTTTTATTGGCATTTCTATTCGTATTTTTTGAAGGACTTCAATGTTTCATGGATAAGGCTGTATGGTATTTATTCTAGGCGATATTGATAATACTAGTCTTGGTAGTGATGCATAGAACATAACGATTATGCATGCTCATTTGATTTACTAAATGCCTGGATGGCGCAAGCTCCGTATTTACATTAATAACTCGTAAGTTTATATTCTTAAGTTTACTATAACTTTTTTTACAAAAAAGAATATCGTTTTCCTGCATCTTATCATGAACGTAGTATTCGAAAAAGATTAATCAAAATTTTATGAAACGCCCGCTTTCACTGGTATTTAAAATTCATACCAGCACAGTTGCCATGTAGTCATTACATCATCTTTGATGACTAATTTCGATGCTAAAAATCTCACATAAAAATACCTATGACAAAAGTTGAATTTCCCTTCCTATGGCAATGCTGTTAAAGGTCCTTCACGTAGTCTAGACACCAAATTATAATTAACCATTTTTTTTAATTTATTACTATTTAGTAAACTATTTTAGGTTTAAACTAATACAGCTGAATTGTCATCTTAAATCATATAATTCCTAGTATTTTGATGATTCATGCCTCAATGCAGAATTATGAAAAACCTTTGTAATACAAAACATAGTGATATTTTAAACATTCGTACCTTTTCGCGGAGTTTTGGAGAATAAGTTTTCCTAAGAGAACATGCAGATAGTACTGTCCTTTTTGCATGTGTTTTCAACTATGATGTGAATAAGGGGTGTATTCATTTTTTTAGTGGGATGTTCAATGCAACAAATATCTCGCAAATGAGATCTAGCTTTGTAGCAAATGGCGAAATCGCAGCTTCTTTTAACCTTACATGAGATTGATGCGATGAACTGTCAATGTGAAGTTTAATGAGAGACTTAAAAATTCTGTTTATTTTGATGTAGGATTACAATTTGGAAACATGTAATTTGAAGTTTTCCATCGTATTATCTAAAATATTTGAATTATACGTGCGTACCTCTTGACGTGAAATGTATACAACTAAAAGTCATCAGGAAACGTGGAGGTACTTCACATTTTTATTGATACCCTCAGATTATTCACAAGTATTTCAGTATATGTTTGTATTTAATATATTCAGATAGTTGAATTAAGAAGCAAGCGCAGTCATTTTGGCTCCTGACGACACCTGTCCTTAAGCATTTCCTTGTCCGTTTCCCTTGAACAAATGCCACGATGACGCTTTGACACATCAGCATGAAATAAGGAGATGACGTGACTTTCTTGCGTGAAAATAAAATAACACGTGAAATATATGTTACCGGTATATACTTACCCTCTTGATTTGTCCTCCTAAATGTCAAGTACCAAATATATAATATGCGTGCGTGGACCATGTTGGTCATGCGACGGAGCATCTGTGTGTTTCACGTGAACCTCGTAGGAAATTGTACCTGATTACGGATGTCATTGATAAAGATTTCTCCTCAATTCACTCGAGAACACAGGGTGTTAGCCTAGAGTATAGTCCGCTAGGCTTCTTAACAGAAGGCACGAACTTAAATTAGTTGATGCATTAAAGCAGTGAAAAGAGTTATCTTCATTTATATCTATTTTGATTTTGAATTTATTAATTATTATTTACTCCAGAGCAGTTACATATTTTCCCCAAAACAAAGGTCAGTTACTTGCGTATATATATTTTCTGATAGTACCAAACTTATTTGTGGATCACTAGGGCTTCATGGAGTATAGGTTGGGAAAAATGTACTAAACTAAAACTATGTTTACGATTAACTTTTAAACGTTCACCCCACATGAAAATTCAAGGACAATTTTTACACCACATTTCACCATTAAAGGGAAGACAACATAGAGAAAGCAGAAAATGTTTCCCGCACCGAAAGATAAACACGAGTGTCTAATGGGCAATGTGAATTGAAAAGATGAGTATTATTTAAGATAGCCCATTGACAAAATTCCTATATGGTCATATTATATTGCAAAATGCCTATCAGGGAGATCCATCTATCTCCAGGATGAATCTAAAAATCTCATGCCCATACGTCTTGTGAGCTATACTTTTTCGCCTATCAGGAGGACAGTGTATCTTGCTTCCTTTGTTCCTTTTGTCTCTTCTAGGGATGTACAATGTGCATCCATGAATCGAAATCATCTACCGCGCCTGATCTGGTCACAGCTCAAGAAACAAAATGGTAAGATTCAAATATACCCTCCCAAGGGAAAAAATGTTAATCAGTTCAAGGAATGGGTGAACAACGATTAAGTCTAAAATAAACGTCCACTGCGCCATCTCCGAAAATAAACGCAAAAATAGCCTTTAATAGGGAATGGGAAGATTTTTCTACCACCACCTATGTTTCTCTAGAGAAATCTTTCCTTCTCCCCGAATACGGCACCCTCTGCCACACACGCCCACGGCTTCCCCGCCGCGAACACAGGTCGCTACTGCCACAAAACGTCCCCCTATCCGCCGAATACGTTCCTCCGAATGCGATTTCTCTCTCCTGTGAGCGTAATCCCATTCTGCGAGTCTGGGAATCGTTAATGGGCTCTTTGAAGTGAGGCGCCCACATATGCTCCCCGGGTGCACCGATTGTGAGTCTCCACAGAATTGGTCGAGCAGCGGCACGCGCGAGCAAGTTCTATGCCTGCTCACCCAATTTATACTCTCTTTATCACCCCGGTCCGCTCATTCCTTAAAACCCCTTGTCGCAAACATCCCTAAAGCACGAGGGGTGGCTCGCGGCTATAGTTCCCATCCCTAACAGCAGCCTCTAACCCTCTCCGTCTCCCTCGCGTTCGTTCGCTTCCTCCTTCCCTTAGAGAAGTTGGACTCGCCCTCGAAACTTTTCCTGAATCCCCCTGGGCGTCCCAGCTTGACCTGGGTCTATGGGTGACGAGACCACTAAATGCATATGGTGTGGGTATCGTCATGCTAACAAAGCCACCAGCTCCATCACTTGCTGTCTGACACTTGAGAAAGTTGCATCTTCAAATATATTAATAAAAAATAACCAAATATAAAGTTAAAACCTAATGAGCATTATCATTTTTCCATAAAACTTATAAAGAAGGATTTCCTACAAAAGGCAAAACCAATATTCAGATGGAAACATATTGAAGTATTTACAGCCCAAAATACATCGAGTGTTTAGCATTACATTTCAATTGCTGTAAAAATATCTTTATTGTCCCACGAGCTTGCAGAGGAGATCACGTCAATGAAAGTATTACAACTAAAAATATGACCGGCATACTATTTAACTAGAAAATATGAAAATATTGAAAGTACCACACAAAAAAGATGCTTATGAAGTTGCTTATTTCAGGTGAATGCGACGGTTTAAACGATATTCAGAGGAAGAGCATATATGGAGTCTACTACTTTCAGAGGTCAAAAATAAGAAATGGTGTTATATAGATATTAACCCAGCTCAGGATTTAGTTATCAATACGTTTGTGGCATTAAATGGGAATACATCAATAGCTGTAGAAATGCAGTGGTATATTGGGCTATTCCAAAATTCTCCTGGATAAGGAGTGAGAGAAACCACAAAGTTGACATTTGCGGACTTCATACAACTCTTTCAATCTTAGTTTTAAGGAGCATTATGATTAAAAGCGAGGGATTATTAGGATTCTTTGACAGTAAACTAAGTTACAAGCGTGTCTTTCGAAGAGAATTGTCGTATCGCATTGAGCTGTGTTCTTTGCACGTTAGTTATTGGCAGTATAGAGATAATGCGAATTAAATTCTAATAAAATCCATTTTTACCGTTCTCACCTCGTCCTATTCTTAAAACAAACGGATACTGTATCCTCTGTTAAGCTAATTCGTTTCTTTTCATTCAGGAATTCATGAAATTTGTTAATGGAAATTGATGCAGTCATTGGAATTCGAGTAGACATGAGAAGTATGACGAAAGAAAAGAAGACCGGTATGATTCGGTAATTACACCGAAGAAGTCCAGCCTTTGATAAATTAAGTACAATCATATTTTCTAATTATGCGATCCAAATAGCATGGCTCCAAAATTCATCCTTTTATGAACTACCGGTATGCATCTTCTCTGATTATACTTTTCTTTCCTGAGTTGAGTAAAACAATTGTTTTACATCCAGAAATCCACTAATTTATCAAAGTAAACATCCTAAAAAGGTGACTTGGTTTTAATATTTGGAAATGATGCCCTCAACCGTGCATGCTATTTCCATAGACATAAACAAAGCTGGATTGGGGTGTTTACAACACCTTTTTTTAATCTTCAAGTACTCATTTAAACTTCCATTTTTTATAATAAAAAATTCCTCGGGAAAGAAACTTCTGGTTCGAAAAAAACTCTGCTTCGAAGAAATATCGAGGATTTAACATGCCTGAAAATTGATTTTTAAAATCTATATCTTCCAAATTTAGGAAGAAACATGATGATGAATCAATAGCAAATCTTTTATTATGTTTGATTTAATTGGGTGCCTACTATTTAATTCAGTAATCTATAGCGAATAACGATTGGAGCCAAAGGATGAAGGAGGATAAAATTGATGAATCCGTGAAAACAACTACATTTCTGAATAGCGACAATGCCCTTGGAATTGCGCCTTGTTATTGCAGGGAAAAGGTAGCTAAAAAAATACGGGTGTGGAGTATTACAAACCATCAGAAGTTTTCCGCGAGCAACAGCAATGATGACTTAGAAATGGTTGTACCATGTCAAAGAAAACTAGGAGAGGGTATCAAATGGTCTGTCCTTATATGAAGACGCTGCCATGAAAAAAGAGGGCGCATGAAAAGGAAGCTTGCATGGGTAAGGATTTGACGTCTACCAAGGGGAGGTGAAGAAGGCCGGGGCCGACGAATTTAGTCGCCGTAAGAGGGTTGTTGGGGTGCTCTTGCTATAAGGAACCTGAGCCATTCTCTAAGGACATCCCTCAATGGATTCGCAACATAGTGTCACACACAAAGCAAGGAGGGCGGTGATGGAGCTCAAGACGCGTGTAGTGGGCGGACTGGTGAGGCGATCTGGCTGAATGAGGCGGGCTAAGATTGTAAACGTCGAATGAGGGAATGCCGAATGATCTATCGGTGAATAATTTATTAGGGCAGGGGATCCCGACGTTTTTGTAACCTAGAAAAACTTTCTAAAACACTGGTGAGGCGGCGGGCACTATCTTATTTCTCAGAGCAAATTTATAATTGGTTGTATTAAATAATAATTATAAAAAGTTGAAAAATGGCATCATACGAGCTGTAATGTTGCCAATTAAAACATAAATTTAAAAAAATATTTTTATGTTGAATGAATACAAAATTCACATGAAACTTTATTACATTATATGTACATGAATATTTCGTAAATATAATCAACCTGAATAATATTCGACGTTGCATTTAGTTATACAAATTTTATAGGTTTTTCAATTCAGATTCTTGAGTTTCACTGAAGTTCGTCCTCGTCAACTTCGTCCAAAAGCTACGGCTTTCGCTTCGTTGTCGAACGGCGACAGGCACACACAAATTGGTTGACGAGCGCCATTGTACCCATGGCATAGGGTTGAGAACCTTAGGTCTAGCGAGTGTGGAACTAAAATATAAGTCTCATCAGTTCGCTTTCATCTACAGATCAGCGATCATTGCCTTAAAAGAGAAGTGTGGATAATCTTTAAAAGTCTGGATATTAACAAAAATAAATAATGGCTTATTTTAGCTTCTCGTCGGTACATACAGGTACGCTACGTTTTTATGGGATTGTCTTCTGATCAGCTATATTCTTTTCCTAAAGAAATTCCAACTAGCAGCTAATTTTCCTAAAATTGTCAGCATGTATTTTACTTGGGCAAATATCTACTCAGGTGAAATACCTTCTCACTCTGTAAATTCTACACTTGCCGAACATAGTTTTTAAATATATAATGTCAAAAGTATGTTCGTTCTAATATCAAGATACTTTACAAGACTCAATATTTCATTTTCTGCAAGCTTTACCTATGCACGAGTTGCATTGACCTCTTACTGGCTTTTGGGATGCCCAATATTAATGTATGAAATAATAGTACACATTCTTAATAAATACTCCAACGCTACGCACGGGAGCGCTGTTTTCATTATCTACTAGAGTCAGCCTAAAATTGTCTAATACTCTAGATTGTATGAGATTATTTTATGCCTCGTGCACTTTATTATCCTGTAAGTTCTCTTTTGTGCAAAGAGAAAATAGTTTAAGTTTTCCGAGACCACGTGCATGTAATTTAGAACAGAGGTTTCAGTACAAATTCTGGTCAAAACGAATGGATCAAGAGAGATACATTTTTATTTAAGATTATGATGAGGATGATGAAGTAAGAGAGCTGGGAGTATGTCAAAGAGAGAGGTGAGATACTGCAGGGATGCGAAACTGGAATAATTGGGGAGAAACGGAAGCAACACGTTTGCTGAACTGGAGCACAAAATGGACTTGGAGAATTGTTACGGGGGAGTGGGAGAAGATCATGAAGTATACATGACGTTCGGGGATGCAGGAAAATGGAAAGCTATGGGAGGCAAGAGGGGATAAACGAAAGTGGATGACGATAGAAGGGGAAGGAGAAAGGTAAGACAGGAGAATGAAGTGCAAAATGAGGTGTCAAAGGAGTCGTGGTGTGTGGGGAGGGTGAAGGGGGAAAAACAACGAAGACACGAGGCGAGAGTGATCTACAGCGCACGCAATGACGGACTAATTATGTATTGTGACGAGACCGATCTTCCCCACTTTTCACAAAATCTTCCCTCTTTCCCCAATAGGAATACCACTCGAAAATGTTCGTATTTGTGTGGGATATCCGCGTCCGTGTGCGCACGTGGGTACGTAAGCGACCCGAAGCAACAGTAATCAGCCCAACGGTTGGCTGGATAGGTTGAGCAAAGAGTTTGGGCCCCGTCCGTGCCCTCAGGAACGTGCGCACTGATGGTCGGAGATGAGAACACAGAATATCGCCCATTCACTCCACCGCCCATTGTTCCAAACAGAGGTATATCTATCCACATTAATCACAAAGACCGTGTTGGGATGGATAGCAAAGGCACCCAAAGGCACAACAACACGGGATCCTTCAATCAACGATAGGTATGTGGGTACATACACCAAAATCCTATTTGTATTAGGATTCACCTGTACTACAAAGTTTTTAGCTAGCGTTGCCAATTACTGAACACGAAACAGTTTCTCTATCATTACTAATCCTAGAAATCGAGTATTTGTACATTCGACTTCGTGTACATAATAACAATCAGTTTTTATATAAAATACAGCAAATAAATATACCAAGAAAGACTAGCTAATATCAATGTGATGTAAAAATGAATGTGTTTCAAAAATTGTGCATCCATAATTCTATTTATGGAAAGAGCAATGTGAAAATTGAAAGATCTCAATCTAGCACGAAGATATTTACCGGGATAATGTATGCTCGGAACTGTGAATCCTTGCATGATATTGGGAATGTGTCTGTGTGAAAAAACAGGGGGTTTTATTATATTATTATTGTAAAATTAAAATATTAGCTCCGAGATGGCACCTAAGCATGATGGTCATGATAACTATCATCATAAAACAAAGAAGTCAATTCCATAATGTAGTAGCCTTATATACGAACATAACTATCTATAAAATTAAGCAAATTTAGAATGTAAATTCTTTCAGGTATACTGCATTCCTTTGTATTATTCTTTGCATGTTACACCCCTGCCACAAACTCTTGATGTGGCTGGAAGGATATTTTGTAGATGTACATAATGCCATCCATTCAAGAAAGTCTGTATTAGCCCATTACCATGCCTACAAAATATTAGTCACTAGCTGAACGTACCCGTTGAAATTCAACGGGAGTGAATTCAATTCAATTCAACAAGTGCTTTATTCCACATTTGCAAACAATATACATTGAGCTTATTTTATATGAAAACCACAAAGCCTGAAGAATACTGTCAGCGTGATCAATTGAGGAGTTCGTATCCTATCTTTTATGTTGTGTTCGTTGTAATTTGTTCGTTTTCCAGGTAAACGGAGAGATAAGTGACTGTTGGTCTTCTTTAATGCACGGGAAACCCTAAAATGGGCCACGCAGACTCATTTCTATTTATACAGCACCCGGGTTGATAGATGGTCACCTCGTCCATCCGGTTCTCTTTAGCCGTCTTCTGAGTGATTAACAGCTTGATCACTTACATTGTGTATATACAAATATTTACATTCAATGACTTAATTGAGTTCCGCAATTCAACATTGATATGTGCATTGAATATCTTAATCAGGATTAGAGAGTAGGGTATAATCCAGTGGTTGACAACGTAAAAAGAGCATTTTCAGTAGCAGCCATGTTTATTTGACCTATGAATCCTCCATCACCCGGACTGCGCCTTCGGCATAAGGGGTAGCCATAATCATTGGTTTCTAAATTATAATCATCGATTACTAATTTAAAAATCTATGGTGATCAGCCTTAGTGCACTTGCCAATCTTCATTCACCGATATCGTTCATTGCGCAGAATATCCGTTCTTCTTTCGGGTAAGGAGCACCTAGTGACGTCATTATAATTTCCGCCATCTTAAAACAGATTGAAGTTTAGAAACAGATGGCTATATATTTTAACCAGATTTATAGCTGGTTACCCGTCAGTAGGTTTGGTTAGGATGATATTTGAGCGGATATTAGCGGAATCCGAAAAACACCACGGGGAGATTATCATGAGATCTCTGGTGGGCATGTCATTGAGCATTCAAGTCTAACCTTTGTCGTTTTTCATGCAATGACTCATTTTCTCGCAAATAGGACATTCCTCTTGCTTTAGAAGACTTATTCCAAATTTTCCTTTTTTTATATTAGGCATGTTGATGGATATATTTTTAAGTCAAAGGAAAGGAAACACAGTGGCGAGTGAGAGTCTTGAATAAGCAACTCGATGATTGAGTGAACGTACGTTTACTGCACTTTAACACTTATAAACATATGTAAATAATTCGTAACGTTATTTATGTGGTAATTGTTCTCAAAATTGTTCGCAATCGTAATGAAATTCAACGGTTGTGAATAACATTTAACGTATTTCAGGCCTCGATGGCAGCGTGTTAAAGTCCTCACCTGCAAAACCATTCCCTTTCATGCACGGATTCCATAAGTTTGGTTAGGATAACAATTTGTGCGGTTCTTAGCGTAACCCGAGAAACACCACGAGGTGATACTCATGAGCTCGCTAGTGGGCATGCCTTTAAATATCCAAGTCTAACCTTCGTCGTTTTTCATGCAAGGACTCATTAACTCGCAAAGAAGACATTCCTCTTGCTTTAGAAGACTTTTTCGAAAGGTTACACTTTTTTCTATTAGGCATGCATATGGATATATTTTTTAATCCAAGTAGAGTAAACAGCAGTGAGTGAGAGTCTTGAATAGACAACTCGATGATTGAGTGAAAGTAAGTTAAATGCCCCTTAACACTTTTAAGCATATCAAAATAACTCGTCACATTAATGATGTGGGAATCGCTCTAAAAAACAGTTCACCATTGTAATGAGAGGCAGATGGTTCCACTACGTGTAATACATCTGAGTATTAAACAATAATAAACAAGGCCATGTTTGTTGCAGCGACAGTGACATTATTACCATTACTATTCGCTGCACGTAAATATTCTTGCACGTTTGATTCCTTTATGTGTATCGTTTACTACGTAAATGTTCCCTCACATACATGCAATGCCCCTATGAGTGCTACTTTGAGAATATACATTGAAGAGTATAGTTACTTCTCGTAAATATGCATTGAATTTATCGATAACCCCCTGAAGCAATCAATTATGGGGCCCTTCGGATTCTGGGCCCTTCTTAAAAAGATTTTCTCTCTACGTGCTAATATGGGCCTGCCGGAAAACCTATATGCTAAAGGCATGAATATCATTTGAAAATCAAATATCCTATTGTCACGGTAAAAGCGCATAGTTGGTTTCAGAGAAAAACGTGAGCTTTTTCAGCAAAAAACATGATTTTCAGTAAATTACGAAGCGTAAAAGAAAATCGATTGAAAAAATTAAAAACTTCATTTATTCAACCATCCGATAAAAAATCCCTGCACTATCTTGAGTGAAAGCACTTTTAAAAAGCAAAAAATTAAACCACTGGACCGAACCCAATGATTAGCATGGACCATCAGAAGGGCCTTTGGGGGGCCTTAGGGGACCCTAAGGACTTTTTAATATAGCCTATATTACCCACAGATATATTTTCTATCTACATGCCAAATTTCAGCTTAATCGGTCCAGTAGTTATTGCGTGATTGAGTAATAAACATCCAAACTTTCACATTTATAATATTAGTAGGATACTTACGTCCTACTACAGTGTATTCTGTGATCATATCGTCCTTATAAACTTTCCTAGGCTCTGAATGGGCAATCTAGTTGTTTTCATAATTCCTGCCATGTATGTAAGGACAAATAGTTTACACAATAAGATATCCACACTGACACAAAGTACCTGAACTCTGAAAAGATACGAATGATAAGAAATTTAGGCGAAAACCCTCATTCATTAAGCTTAACCCGTAAACACAGACATCCTTTTTAGTAACCTTAACACAGACATGCGGTCTCAAAGACCTCTTTTCTTTATTTCCTTATATTTCGTTTCATAAATATATTTCTTCATTCACTCAATATGTTTGTTGAAGTTAGGCTCAGCATTGCTATCTCGCGAAATTTGAATGAAATGAGATGTGAAAAAGTGATGTTGAGGTTTAAAAAAAATTGTGCAGCTTACTGAACGTGGATTTACATGCATGTGAATTCGAATAATATATTAAAATCACATAAGAGATTCATTGAATGTATTACAGTGTAAACAGTGATGAAGGTCCGGTTAAATAAATAAAAGATGAAATATTTTATTAAGTGACTTCTATAAGCAAAAGATTGGTCTCAAAATTTGACTATTTTTAAAATGAAATATTTGTAGGAAGCCTTTTAAATATTGCATTTTCAAGGCATGCATTACAAGTAACTTTCACAATATATGTGCTACAGCACACATACTGGAATCTAATGCCACTCGGGAAAGCTACCGATCTAATCATCAAATATTTTCGTGACTAATTGCTTTGGTATATTTATCTATTTAGATTTTAAATTAACTCATCTATGATAGACTGTGATAGGCTATCCCACGCGAAATCATAAGAGGCACACATTATAATAGACGATATTGATCTAAATTAACAGTATTGACTACCTTACTAATAGAGGCAATATGTTATGGACGATAAAAAATAAATAAAACATGCAGTTTTCGCATTATGACTACGTATAATGAAACTTTAGTTCTTTGCACATAAAAGTGGGCCTTTGATGAAATGTGTAAACGATACCAAAAACTTTTTTATTCAGTTGGCATTTGTTGAAGCAGTGTGGTATTCCGAATGCTTGAAGAAATTTTCGAATCAATCTAAATATATTGGAAACAAAGATTTATTGCATCAGCGAGAATTATGTAATCAGAACTTCATTAGATATGTCTCATCCTGCATAAAGTATGCAGTATCTCAACAGTAGGAATTTGGAGAGGGTTTGGTAATTAGTTGAAAAGAGAACTAACTGTATTGAGTGTTGAAATCCAAATCTTTGGATTTTTGGTAGTGAAATAATTGGTATACCTACTTTGTAAGGTTTCCATTATGATTGACTAAAGCCATCTAGGTTTCGAAAACTCGTGTCATTCTCACGATCGAAATGTGTATTGGTTTAATTAAGCAGTTCCGAAACAATACCGATTTTTAATTCATTTCATTGCTAGTAATAAAAACCGTCATATACGAAGATACTTAATTCAAATTGAACTATATGTCAATAATAATTGATTGTATTTTTTTAATTATACTGAACTCAATAGTTTAAGGCGTAGCGTTGAGAAATTACATGACTGAAACAATTTGTTTATAATTTGCTTTTGTGCTGCTTCCAGAAAACTGTGCTGAAAACAATTCGCACTGTCAAGGCTTTGGTCCAGGTAATTGAATGCCAAAATTTGGCAAGCAGCTCTCATTTTTATTTAAGGTTTTCATAATAAAGGTATTTAATTGAATAGTACATGCATAGGTCATAATCATAGAAGAAATCAGCTGGAACTCAAAGAGGAAAATGTCATCAATGACTTAATCAAGCCAGAATAAGTGACGGTTATATTTTTGTTTTATGCTCATGGAGTTTGAAGTCATTATATACCTCTTGTCATTGCTATTGAAGTTAGATCCAAAAGTAACCCATTCTTGTATTCGTTCTGGATCCCTCCATAATTCCTGCCTTACAAGGATCAAAAGTATCTCCGGTGTACATTTAGTTACGCCATATTTATATTACCATCGTGACATAACGTCTGATCTTACCCTTTCCCCGAGAACAAACTTGTATCCATTTTTTTTAACTTTGAAGAGACAAAAGATAAAATACTGATTGCATATTGATACGTTGGGGAATATTCATGAGGGTCAAAACATCACGTTCCTGGAGTAGGAATCATGGCATATAATAGATTCTCCCATGATACAGATTTTCGAGAGATTAATGAATTAGATGTATGTTCTTGACAGAAGCTTTCAACGCCAAAAAAGATTTTCCCTGAAAAATATACATCTCTTGTAAAATGTATTAAGGCATAGGTGGGAAAATCAAACTATTTAACTTTAATGATGAAAACTATGAAAAATCATAGCATACCCAGTTGTTTCAATAAAATCCAGGGAAAAATATAGGTGCATAAACTTAGCTGATTTTTTACGCACCCTTTTCAATCCCATTATTTATTTGTGTGCGTTAGTTTTCATTGAGTGGAACGTCTTCAGTATAAATACATCTACATAAAATCCTACGTCAACTGTTCAGTGCACATGAAGCACCTCGATAATGCCGATACCCAAGTCTATATTTATTACAAAGAAACTTGATTTTTCTATATGAATGATATGATACGCAAACCCTTTTATACGCGTATCCATCTCCTCCGAAGGCCTCTCTATATGATTACTTTAACTGTTTTATATCGGTGAACATCCACGATAATAACAACGGCAACGTCCCCGGATGAAAGACTTAGATACCTCTCCACCCACGGGAAGCGCAAACACCTCGCACGCTTACAATCCTCTCATTTCATATCACCGGAGGAAGAGCTGTGAGGTTACCGAGGTATCTCGGCAACGCGAGAGTGTTCCACTTTCCTACGCTTCCCAGCATGCGACAGAGCAGTCTGCCGATGTTCTGCGCCGCCATCTTATGCCACCCCTTAAACACTCCCCTCAACACACGTCTGGCGCGGCAGTTAGGAGTACCTGAGGAAACCCCTCACGAACTCTATCTGTACTCTCAAAGAGTCTCAAGTTCCCACCCTCCGCCCACACACGATGGTATGTCAAACTGGCGCATAACTGTTTTTGTGACTGCGGGGATGAGAGGAGAGGAACGAAAGAGATAGATAGGTATGAGAACACGGAATTTGAGCAAGAAACTGGTAAGTCTTTTGAGAAGGCGATCAATGTGAGGATCAAATGACGCCATTTTCGCCGTTGAGGGCAAGTAGCTAGGCGAAAAAGAAAGATGTCTAAATTTCATAGTGATCCAATAGACGGGTTCGAACGAATTGTTCAACTTGATTACTTCCATTGGAGGGTGAAGAAAAACGGTGTGAGAAAAGGACATCGTGTTTTACCCCAACCACAAATAATGGTGACAGGGAATAAGGTATTAACAAGGCGTGCCCAGTCAAGTCTAATGTATGATGTATTATTCCGACGACTTTAATATCAAACTCAGAGCCTCTTCTTTCGTCTGGCGGAAGCCTCGGCTCCAGCACCTGTCCGGCAAGTTGACGATACCAAGACGATACCTTCCAAGATCATTAACCTGCGCCACATTATGCTAGAGGTTGGCGGTTGAAGGCCACTTAAATCATCACATCCACAACCATCACAATACTTTTTGCCCAAAAAAACTCGTGGTCTGTTCCCTGCAGGACGGTACGGTGAGGGTAATTGAAGAAAAGAAGATAGTAACTTGGCGTTTGCGATATCGTACTCTGAAACAAAGAAGGGGAGAGAATTTCACAGTTGAACGTTTCATCCAACGAATAGAGAACTGTACATTAAGTGCTCTCCACATGGCAATCAGGCAGGGAAAGAGACGAAAAAGGTAAAGGTGGACAGGTAAAGACGTGAATAGAGCTAAACTAGAGAGATATGAGGAAGAAGAGTTGAAGAAAAATCGATAGACCGACATGGCAGTAGGGACAGAGCATACAAAATGTCCTTCTAGTGGTGTTCCATATTTTGGGTGGGCGGTCACCGATAGTAACGGTCGGGTTTCGTGTAAAACACTACGAAAATCGCCTTCTCATCCATCTCCTTTAGAACAATCCCTTCAATACTGCGTCAGTCGAAACAAATGCAAAATACCACCGTTAAATCATGTTTTTTAAAAGAACATTTGTTTCGGAAATATGAATTTACAATTCAGAAGCGAAAATTGATTTTTGGAGGCTAAAGGTTGAATCAGAGTTCAATAAAATACACTTTCTGGATTTTCTGTGGATTCCGCGTTTCCCATTATATGTTATCTAGCAAAGATGCTAAATGTGTGTAATATAATAATGTAGAATACGTCTTGCCATTCTTGCAGATAAATGACGGTAAATGAGTTGGGCCTTCATTTAGTAATTTCTAGCATCAATTGTGGATTAAATCACTTAAACCAATTGTCACAATATATCTTAATACGACGCGACATATCCTTTTTTTAATGAAACTTGATGAAGTAACCATAGCATAACTTGAGTCAGTTGTATTTAAATAAGAATGTAATGTAAAATAAGTGATTTTATTAAACTGCAGATTAATCGAAGGAATTCTACTTAAGTGATCAATCTTCTTCGGTAGCGCGCTGGAACGCAGTTCATATGTTTTTAGCGTATTGTCTTTTAAGGTGAGATCATATTGATATAAAAAAATTATAAGGTCCTGGAAATCCTTGGGACATTTTCCTGATTAACACTTACAAATGGCACTTAGTATCTCGGGTACATATAAACATAAGATGTTTAATTGTATTAAAATTACAATAGTATATTTTCCATATATATAAAAAACTCATTTCAAAGATGTAAGTTGAGATACTTTTATTGTCAATTATATTATGGCATAATGGAGAATAACTTATTCGTATTTAGGTTGATTGATTACAAACATTTTTAGCTTCTAAAAATCCTAACGATTATGTGGCAGACACCAGATAGACATGAAAATACTAAGAAATAAATTTTACATTTTACATCAAAGATCCTTTTTAGCCCTTTGGGAGATTTTGGCAAACTTTTCGTAGTCGTTTAAATTTGTACTTAAAATCTACTTTTACCATAATTGCAGTTTCAATAATTGCTAAACCTAGCTATTAAATCAAAAACTAAGGCGGCATAGTTGTTTCAATTTACTGATTAGGTTTTTCAAAAAAATCACCGACAGTTTTTCGCGAAAACTGATTTTGTTAAGGCCAAAAAATATTTTTTCCATTATTTACTGTATATCGAAAACAGAATATCGCCTGAAAATTTCAACGTGGTCACACACTCGCTGTCAACACAGTATCCTCGATAGAGAGTTTCGAAGCTTCTCCGCCAGTTAGCGATGCTCTTGGCTTAAGTACTCTATAAGAAAAAATCGAGAAATTGTCGATGTAATGATCAATGCATAGTTTGACAAATACGTGATTTCTTGCTCTAATATAGGCGACTTCGATTATGAATGAAGATTGTAAATGTTTTTGTGAGTCTTATGACTGAGAACGTTTTTCTGGTCTTAATAAAAGTAGCTTTTTCTGGTATTTATCTATATATAAAGCCTCAATATACTTTGTTTATTAAACAATAAAAGTGGTTTCTTGGGAACTTGTGTAAGGTAAAATAAACACAAATATTACTGTTATTAAATTTTTTTACTGGGAATCTTGCTTGTACAAGCGTATCATCCATATCCCTTAGAGATTCGTAAACAAATTTCCTGTATGTCAGTGCGTTAGTCGGATTCTCCACTCTTTAGTTGGAAGGGAAAGATGTACCATAAACCAAATGGTACTACCACAGTCCGTACAGTCACGTCAAGCCATGTAAATCTCCCTTTACAGACTTGCAGTGCGCCGAATCAAGCGCCTCTAGTGGTGAACGTGTATAACTAATTACAACACGGTGTATATGAAGCAAACCTTGGCTCATTCTCGCCAACATTTGCATTGCCTTATATACATTTGATTTTTGCGAGTAATGCTTTATGGTGACGGCTTCTTCATCCTCTATAAATTATCGTAATGTTGTTCGGAGCACCGATGTCTCAGTATCGTTCGCGGAATAAATGATCCGTTCGATGGTTAGACATTTCAAGGAAGGGGCAAAACTGCCTTCAATTTTTGAAATATGTACTGAGTAGTTTGTTACCCCAGTCTAGAACTGATGGCTTATGACCCGATGTACATATATTTTGACTTTTTAAAAGGCATAATGACATAAAAGGAAGCACATGTACGAGTATTTCTTGAAATAGCTATTGTTTTTGCAATTTTTATGAGGAATGAAATCACGAGAGGATCCACGGAGCCATGCTTTTTCGCACATTAATTCAAATCAGAAATCTGTACTATTTATCTTCAGGTACTTTTTATATCTATTATTTTTGTAGCAAGAGAAACCCTGATTGTTGAGTTTCAAAATATAAAATAAACTCATGTCCTAACAAAGATTCATACAAGCAAATTTTTCACTTCTGAGCTGCATATTTCTGGAACTTTTGTCAATTTGTTTTATTCATAAATCACATTCACAAAAGCCGCCTTATATGTATTCACTAACAATATTATCAATTTTACTCATCATTGTTCAACTTGTGTTCTATAACTAAGATCAATCAGTTGTTATTTCTAATGACTTACACATTCAAAAAAGTGTTTGAAAACTGGTCAGTCACACGTCTTCACGGTAAACACAACGCTTTAGAAAGCATTTTAAGAGTAGTTTTGAATATTTTTTAAAAATAATTTTATTTTACTGACTGGCAGGAAAAGAAATACCCTTAAAGGCTTCCTAAAGTTATAAAATAATCTTGAACCTACACTTGCTATGTTACTGCTTCTGAAGAAACTCAAGCCACAGAAATAGTCTCCACAATTCCACACCGCAACAAACAGCAAAGAAGACTTCGTTGGGCTGGTCATGCACAACGTATGGAGGAAAGCAGGGCAGTCAAAAGGGTGCAAACGATGGCACTCCAGGAGGGAGGAGAAGCAGAGGAAGACGAAGAAAGCAGTGGCTTGATGACCTAGAGACCGACTTGAGAAGACTGGGAGTCTAGGGGGTGGAGGTGAGTTGCGGAAGATAGAGAAGAATGGGGGCAGATTATTCTGGAGGCCAGTGCCCTACATGGGCTGTAGTGCCAAGAATGATGATGATAATTAATTTTATAGCGTCAAACATTATTCCTGATAGCGTATTAAGTTATACCATCCTATTAAATTTCATTTATTCTCACATTCACGCAACCATTATCATCAATGGTGATCACTTGATTCGCGGATCACTTGATTTGCGAATTCAAAAGTACACGATCTGATGTTTATTAACGTTACGTAAATTATATATCCTCTGCGAGATATTCATCAAAAATTGTTTATTTTTGTACAAACAAAAACGTATCTTTATTCTCTCATTTGGTATTGTAATTCACTCACTTTAACCAGTCATTTTCATACTTTTTCCGTCACAATTTTTACATTTACTGATAACGTCTCATTTGCATCTATTTTTAAACAGTTCTCAAATCTTTAAATTTATTTGTGATTTTCCAACGACTTTAAAGTAACTCTGTTCTGTTTCAATCTAGAGAGGAATCGGAGTTGATTGTGTTTGCTAGTTGCTAAAGGAACTATTTACCTTCGGACAATAAAGGTCATGAAAATATTTTAAAATGATTATAAAACGAAGGTGTAAGAGGGAAAGAATCGCTGTAGGGAATGGCATAAACAAAACGGTGAATAAGAATTCGTCAAAGTTGTGTCAATAGAAAATAATAATTCAATGACAAACAAAAGATATCAAAGCAAAGATTTTTAATATTAGAACTAATATTATCAAGCACAATTGATAGAAAATAACAATGAAATAAGCACTAAATATGAATAATGCTTTTTATAAGGTCCTGCACCTGAAAGGTAATTTCTCAGATCTCCATGATATAATTGAGGCAGTTGATGAAGTGATGTGTCTTTGAACATGTTCTTTATATTATACTGTTGCCTCAGACTACTGTCAGAGGTAATTTCCCAGATATATGTGATATAGTTAAGTATATGCATGTCTAGTGATGGGCATGTGAGAATGTCTATGGCATAAGTTTTCAAACATCCCAAATTCATACAATCACCATTCTATTTACAACAAGGATAAAAAGATTAAAATACATGAATGACAATCATTATAGTTCAATAGTAAATAATGATCGAAGCCTTGCATGTAGCTCAAAAGTCCTTCCATTTGTTATCATATATTTTAAATAAAGCGTGCGGAGTTCCTTATTACTTCACCTATTTTACGAGTATTTCTGTGCACGGGATTCCAAATGCTTATGATGCATTCAAAATACAGCCAAACCTGAGCGGAGTCGCATCTCTCGTTCACTTCTTTATCAGAGGAATCTATTTCTATTCGCCTCATAACTCCTTATTTCATTAATGTAGATAAACACATTTGTTGTGTTTCATTAACCACTACAAAACTGGTCGCATTCATGTACTCAAAAGAAAACCAATGTGACTATATGAGGGAAAAATGGTATCCTCTACTTCCAAATGACAAAATCAAATGCAACTGAGTAAAATAATTTGAAAAATCACAGGAACAATACAGTGGTCATTGCTACCAAAGCCTTTGAAGCTCTGTCATTATTATCTTTCCAAAAAGATATGACTGGAATACTTTGCTCGTCTCAGAAATATTTACACTCAAAGAAACTCGAAAGCACGGCATAAATAGCACTTTCAGAAAGAAATAATCTCAGTCGCACTAAGTCAAACAACTGAATTTAATTACTTGTTACGGAGATAAAACCCTTGGGTCTTGGTTTGGATTGAGCTGGATCAGCCATTAAGAAACTGTTCCAATGATATCAGTAAGAATAGACGGAATAAATAGATTTTCGATGAGAGCATGGGTGTAGAGTGAATCCATAAAAGATAAGGGACTGCAAGGCTGCCTTTTATATTCCAAAATAAATATTTTGAGAATCGATACCGATGTCGGAAAAACACTGAGGAAGATATGAAATAAACAATTTCAAAGTTTTTCCGCATATTGAATGGAAGTAATACGACAGAAGAGAAGTTTATAGTTTCTTATTTTTGAGATAAGGCTACAACTAGTAAATATAAATGTTTTAGTATCGGAAGTCGATAACTTCAAGAGAGTAAAAAGCTTTCATTTATGTCCGATATGTTTAAGTCGCTATGGCTTCGTACAAAACTATCTACCAAATCATAATATAGTGAGTTTCAAATAACTACTAACGGTAGCTTGAAAAATAGAGTAAAAAAAGATCAACTTAATAAATAACAGACCTGTGTGGGACCTGGTTTGATCCTTTCAAAAATCTCATTACTTATATATTTACAAAATGATAAAACATTATCATCTACATTTACTCGTTTATTTCCTGCTTTCGCAGGTAGTGGAGTGCAGCTTTTGGGTCATTATCTTAATAAGAGTAGTAGAAATAGAGAAAAATGTTGCAACAAGGACCTTGGACATAACTAGGGCGTGTTCCAGAAAAACCACGACACATTACTGTTGCAATTGTATATCCTGTATCTTCCTGCATCAACCAAAAACTACGGCTTTAAATAGGCTAATCAACGTACGCAATATCTCAATGTACTTTTAAGGCTCAATATTTCATAGCGATTTGTCATCGTAGTGAGGAAACTTAATGCTATAGATTTTTATCTCTCAATGTATAGACTAATTACTTGACATGACATAAAATTATATTGTTAAATAATAATAAATAATACTAGTAAAGTCGTATGAAACTTTTCCGCCGACCTCCTAAAAAAGATTTATTCTTTATCAAATGAGATCGTTTATAAGCTGCACGATTAAAAACAGCGTACATGTCTCTTGCGTGTTAGCGTAAACTGAGTATGTTTTGTCATAATTAGGCAAAACCCTACCTATTGACACCTGATTAGCCTTTGCATTAGTTGAGAAAAGGAGACCACAAGTCACTCTTCATTTGTTTTCCCACTTATTCTTTTCGATTTATTCACCTCAGAGGACTAGTAGAAATGTTCTTACCAGTTGGCTTGAGGAACAGATTGTGTCGTAATCATGGCAAAACTTGTAAATAAACGCTTGTAACTTGTGAAATGGACATGTATGTTGCGGACTTGTAATTAGTAGACTTGTGCCTTTGAGAAACAGAATTTCACTAGTTACCAGTGAATAGACTTGTAACTTGTAGTTTTGAGAAACAGGCCCCAGGAAGAAAATAGAGGTTAACAATGATATCAGCATGCCAGAAGGACGACCTCTGTGGTTGCATGTCCCAGGCTGGGGCAGATCAAAATGTAAGTGCTGTTCATCGTGTTCGAGGAGCAGTTATGGTGCTGGGAGTACAACAAGATAACGAGAGAGGGGAGAGCAGCTATCAGAGATGTAGGCAGCCCTAACGGGTTAGTGGTGCAAATGGAGTATGAACTCTCAAACGGGCACATGATGTGTATTGTAAAAAAATGTACGGCAGGCACTTGGTTAGTGGGTCTTCCGCGCAGGGGCACCACCCTTCCCCTCGGTATGCAAGCCCATGCTTATGACCGAGGGTACGGAAGGGCTGCGGGAATAGGAAGGAAAAAAAGGATGGGTAAAAAGGGTATGGAAAAGGGCAGTTTCCGACCCCAGAGTCATTAATAGGCTAAGGGGCATAAGACGGAACACGAAACGACATTTCATTTAGGGTGTTTGCTACATCGAGTCCTATTAATGAGGAAACGACGCAGTAGCAACCGGTCGTCCAGGGCCTGGTCCAGCCGTGCACCGCAGGCAGCCATTCTCTCCTTCCTTCCATCAAAAGAACTTTAAGAAGGGTGAAGCTGAGAAATCTAATCGGGAGATTTGCACATTTTTATTCGCCCTCTAAACTAAGGTGCCTCCCGTCAACAGTCTTTCCCAGCATTCCCTTCCCTTATCCCTTTGATTTTCTACCCACGTCCTCACAGCATCAGGCTCTCAGTCTCTCCCCGTCCACCCGCAGTTGCCTTACTGACCTGCCCCCATGAGTTTATGAAAAATTGACCCCGTTTATGCCAAACTCATACTTTTAATTAAACGTCCGCGACAGATCCTTCCCATCGCTTCCCTCCTTACGCACGCTCAAGGAATATGTTTGACACATTTTAGCGAAACTTAAATGTCCACCACTAGTCCTCCAAAACTCATTCAAAAAACCTCCATACGCACAATTAAGTTGTGCTGCGGGCTCCAATTCCGCCTCCTCCAAATGTATGGCCAACCTGTTACATCGCGATTGGATGAATCTTCTTTTTTCCCCTCCATATTCTAGCCGCTGGCAATACTACTTCACCCTTTTCTGTTTTCACAAAGTTTACTCAATTTATCGTCACGACAGCGTCAAGCCGTAAATTTGACCTGATTTTGAAGGAGCATGTCGATGAATTTAACCCTCGTTAGCTTTTTCGCTTGTCACTGAGTTGGAATACAAAAGAGGCAAACTTTAACGTGAAATGCATGAATTTTAAGTAATGACATGCATTAAAAACCGTGAATATGCACCTGACCTCTAATTTCCCACGGCAAGGAAAAAAGTTGACTTCAAACGAAAAAATTATATTCCGCTTTTATTATTGACCAGGTAATTTAAAAATTATTCAAAAATTGAATCTATAAAGCGTACATTTTGACTCCACCAAACTATTAGCAAAATAATACATTTACACAAATATTTGACCATACAAAAAGAAATGACTCTAATGTTTCACAAAGTTGGTTTGTTGAAATATCAGAGTTTTAAACAATTTCAGTTACTATTTGAAAATTGGAAGCAATAAACATAATATTTCGGCGGGAACAGAAAAACAAAAACCCTTTATTGTTCGACAGTATTGGTGTATGGTATTACTTTTGACCGTTTTCTTTGTAACTGTGAAATGCTAACTGCCAAAACGTTTGCGCTACCATTGCTCCCAAACTTAGGATATGGGAACCCATGTTAAATGGACAAAAAAAAATAATAATAAACTCCTACCTCCTACAGAATTTATGCATGTTCCTCCTGAAACACCAAGTATATTCCACACGGAAAATCACGAAATAGTAAGAAACGGCTCTGTTTACCTTATGCTATGACACTATATATTTATCTGACTCTACCCATTAAAATAACAGATTTTGGTACCATATAGTTCAATCAGGCAATAGCTATGCTACTGTTTTCAGACATCTCCATAAACTCATTAGAGCCTATGAATAACTATGAAACACTTTTTGAGGGTACCAAAATGGGAGGAAATGTATAGGTTCAAATTCTGTCGTAAAATAAATGTGATATTGAATGTCTTTGTAAGTCAACCAGTTCTTCAGCGCGTGGTTTCATTAATAATTCCGTTTTGCTCCCTGTTGAAGGATGGCTGTGGTAAAGTATTTGGCACCGAATAGGAAACCATTGGGAAATGGAGTTTTGGTAATCAAAGAGTAGCCGCTTAGAGGAGAAATATGTTACGTCAATATGAATTCATAGTCCTTGAAAATTAATGGATGTTTTCTGCAATAAATTAATTGTTAAAATATCTTCCAGCTCCTTTGATTTTCTCTGATTACATCTGGTGCCGTTGTACAGCGAAGGTTGAAGTTGAGACGGCATGTCTCCAGCTGGTCGATCTCCGGAGGAGTATTTATAGGGGAAGGGGCGATGAGATGAATGATGGTTGGCAACACACAAGTGGGGGAGGGCGATGAGATGGGGGCAACAAACATACACTTAAACACCTGGGTTATCTGATGCATTTATCTGTTATTTTATGCTGTTCTTTAATTAACTTGGTTTGAAATAAATTAAATTGGTTTCCTCTCAATTACTCGATTTATATGTATTGATCTCAATACCTCTGGGTGAATATTCGTTCATCGACAACCACAAGCAAGGGCTCACTCTTCATTGTGTACCGTGTGGCGCCCTGGGCGTCGTCAAAGGCGGCGTCAATGGCGGCGTCCCGACGGCGCGGAGTGCGCACAACAATTCCAAGCGAATTGATACTCAAATAATCACCTAATGCAACGTGACAATGTTTTCAAGTTCCGCGATTGATATACCACACTCTAATTTCCGGATGTGTCAAAGTCGTAATTAAAATGTCCTTCCTATAAACAGACACTGATTGGAAGGCCGAAGAGCTTTCTTTCGATTGAGCAAGTAAATAATTCCCGTGCATCGGAGTGGCAAATTAGCCTCTGAAAATCAAATTTTAATGAACAAGTGTACGTTTATTAACTAGTAAAATTGAAGCACCTTATGTGAAAGATAATAGAACTTTTATCAATACATTAACTTGAAAAGGTTTTTGGTCAGCAACCCAAGTATCACAGTTTTTAAGCAATGTTAAATATGATGAAAAAAATTACTTTTATACCATTTTGAATACGAATATACCATAATAAAATTTTCCATTTTAATGATGGATTAACATAAGAGAGTGTTAACTCTCGTCATTTCAGCAAATGTAACAATTAGCTCAATACCATTCCTTAGAGATGCCTTTACTAAGAGAATAATCTACGGGGGTGAAGTAAAATGTAATTTTTGAGTTGTTTCGATGCAACGTTTCCCGTTCAAGACATGTGTCCGAGTTCAAACAAAGGTTGCACTAGCCGTGAGGAATATACTTGTTGAGTATATAATATCTTATGCCGTGTTTACCACAAAAAGAATTGTTCTAGGGAAACTAAGGCATGAAAAATAAAAACTACAGTAATTGTACTGTCCACTTAAATTTAATGTGAATTGCACAACACATGTTTCAACGATCCTTAGGGCGTCATCATCAGGTCTGCCACATTAAATTTAAGTGGACAGTACAATTACTGTAGTTTTTATTTAAAATGCTGTTCCACCATTTATCGCCCGACACTGTCGAATTTATAAGGTATGAAACGTTTAATCCACGACGGGAGAAGATGAAACCCAAAATTATAGGTTCGCTGGATTATAATGTGCTTTTCTATAATCGCTGCCATTGCAGAGAGAGAGAGAGAGGGGGGAGAAGGGAGAGAGAGATAGAGATAGAGGTGTGCGAATTAATGGTTTTAATGGCAAGGCATTGCTGGTCTGGCCTTAGAATACATTTTTAAATTAATTGCCATGAGATCGTTTTTTCAAGTGATAAATAATAATGTCTTGATCCATGACTAGGAGGAGAAAGTCGTGCTAAGTAACTATGACTCTCACAAGCATATCCCAGGCCAAAGTTTTAAAATGTCAAGACGAATTACGACAACAATTATTTAGAGCAAGAGGGGCCGTAGAGGAATTATCATTTACGTTCTGAAGAGATAAACTCATATATATCTACAATCAATTTGATGACATGGTTTACAAACACAATAAAGTAGCCATTCAAACATGCAATCATTATAAACCTCTGATTGAATAAATTTAGTAAGTCTTGACAACGCCATTTGTTGCAATTTAAAAATGCTTAAATAATTGTAGCTCTAACTTAGCCTTATTTATTCACATAGAAATTAAGAGAGTATCTACAAACATATTTGTATTTAATACACAATGACACCATAATAGTATTGAATATCCTTCGTGTCTGAATTGAGGGATATAAAATATAAATGAAAATGTTAAATTTGTCAAAGCAGTTGGGTTTGACATGTAGCTGCTGAACTGTTATACTACCTCAAAGGTCGCAGGTCAAAGTCCTGCATGAGGATTGATATTAAGTGTAGTCAGGAGTTTCTTTTCCTGTGAGACGAGTTGAGTTACAACTAAAAGAGACCCATCTTGATCCTCTTTAGTACACTAGAGCACTAAAAACGAATAATGCGTAAAAATAAACAAATTTACAGCTACATAAAACCAAAAATAAGTTTTTTGATGCATCATTACTTATGTCTAACGCTTTTTATTTAATTTTTTGGGTAAGAAATATTTACCTTACGTGAAAATATAGCAAGTTATTTAAACACTACAATTGTTCTTCGGTCCATATATTTCGGAACAACTAGTTTTCAAGATATTCATCATGCTACTGAAGAAAATCTTTGAGCGCTGAAAACTAATTTATCCCAAAATACGTGATCAAGTGGAAAATAACACAGGTCATACGATTTTACTGCCACCGATATCTACAAAGTTAAGTCCTTGGCAATAGAATTTGTGTAATCATTAACTAGATTTATCACACGAAAATATAAGCGGATATTTATCTCATATTAACTCAATAAATATGGGGTCACGGCATACCTGGATGGTAACAACGGTTCCCCTCGAGCGCATAAGTGAAGCATCGTGGGCTCGGCTTCAATATTGAGTCTTTCTGTTTGTTTTTGTGCATTACCAGCTACCTGTGATTGGCTGACCGCATAAAATGACCTTATCCATCTGGACACGTTTAGTATAAATGCTTTCTTACGAAATAAAAGGCAGTAAAAAAGCTATTCCAGGTAGCTAGATACACTGAAAATTGCTTTTATGTTAATATTACATTAATATTGCTTCCAACTCGGGACTATCACATCTCGACGCGGTATCTGAAATATATTCCTCCGATAAATACAATAGTATTTCCAAATCAATGGTAAATTCCCAATTTCCAACTTCGTATCCATAAGGGAACGAGCCGTCTGAAATCTAAGTAACGTAACTGTAGTTAAGTTGATTGATTGCAATTCCTCAGGGATATTTAATCACTTACAAGCATGGTTTTGATGCTGCACAACAGTACCCGATACTCTTTGCAACTCTTTGGCTGAAATGGTTACCCTGGAAGTTTGCGCAATGAATACAATTCATTTTCGGCTCATTACACAGAGTTGGACTATAAGCATTACCAAAGACTAAAAGATGACACAAATTTCAAAACCTTATCGCAAGCAATATTTTACGTGTTCAGCCAAGCATGAAGCATAGGCTTTCAATATCCTCCTCAATATTTCATCCGACGACACTTCCTCTGCCTCAGTGCGCCATCTGGCGATTCAACGCCTCCTTGTCATACTTGCAACTCCACTGGCAAGAGCAGAGCAGAAGAACGAAGCAACTTAATTATGACAGCATCATTAATCATTAGCATTGGTCCCTGCAGTCCACTTATGTTCACACACAGCTCTTGATGAATATTTCGAGGCTCGGCGTTCTTCAATAGAGAAATAAAACAAACCAATGGGCGTTAAATTTATCAAACTATTTGCATTCGATAAAATAATAACAACGGCAAAAGAATCATCAATATTTTTACAATTTTTACACTGCTCTTTTGAATACGAAGCGAAATCAATCTCTAGACCTGTTGCATGGTAGGTGGGGAGGCGACATTATGGTTTATTACAACTTTGTTCCCTTATTTGGGGGGGAATTATCAAAATGAAATGATAAAGACCTTGAGTTGTTACACGCACTCTCCGTTTGACTGTTGCTTTCAATGACGTTGGTATTCCTTCATTCATTAGGCTCAGATTTTTCTTGCAGCGAGAAAGTAAAAGAGATTCTTTCACATTCATAGGCCAATTCTATTTGACACTATTGCTGCATTTAAATCAGAGAGAGGATGGATTTTATTTATATTTTTATAACAATTGCGACTCAAAGATTTTACTGAGCATGCTGCCACTACTTTTTCGTCCTACGTCATTGGTTACCGTCTCATGTGAACTTTCCATTCGGATCTTTTATTTTAGCTGACTTCATTGTTACACGTTTAAAGACGTACATGTTATATTTTGAACGAGCAGTTTCTACCCCGTCTAATGCTTGCTTTAGTAAAGCACAGAAATGTTGAGTAACGCTACTACGCCTTCAAATGAAAAAGGCATTGATAATGGTTTATCATATTGATGATGATATACAAAAAAAGTAGAGGACACAACCGCTATAAGCACTTTTAGGAATATTTAATTCCAATGAATTCGTAAAACCTTTAGAAAAAATGGAAAAGTAAATACCACGAGAGTTTTTAGAGAAATCCTAGACTGGTGTAGGAACTCGCAACACTTTGAAAATTAGTCATATATTTTCGGGCTTAAATTGGCGGAATTCTTTCATGATAAGAATAAAGAAAACTTTGCAAGTTCACAACGTCCATGGTTTTCGATGCTGCGCAACATCATAAAGTGACATGCGTATGTGTTTGAAGGTTGGCTTATGTAGATTGATTGACATGGAAGGCTAATATACGATGGCTGACAAGGAGAAGGAAGAAAAGGGTTTGAAGATGGATGGAGGTGAAGGAATGGGGAAGGAAGAGGGCGTTCTGGGGAAATTTAGGTATCGCAATCAACCCCTGTGTATTTTGGCGCGTGAGGGGAAGATAGTCGGGTACTGTTGTGCAGCATCAAAACCATGCTTGTAAGTGATTAAATATCCCTGAGGAATTGCAATCAATCAACTTAACTACAGCAGGAGTAAATGATTTTCTACATTATGTTGCCACCAATGTTCCAGCCGTGTCTTCCCGGGTTTAATCTGACATTATGACAAGTGGAAGCAAAGCAAAGAGAGAATTGATGTGATTTTCATTACCTTTGTCATTTAAGCATTTAACTGGGGGTACTTTCACATATCTTTAGTCCATTTAATTGCTTAAAGTCACACATGAATCTTCTATTCCGAGCTTTCATTTTAATGGACTGGATAAATCGTTTCACGTTTTTAGACGTTTACGAAATATTAAAAAAAGGTCATATCTCATCCAATAATGCTTAAAGTCATGCTAAATATATTGTAAAACTTTGAAGACTATAAAAGAAAACCGTACACATAATGATGTATTACTGATATGCTGGTATGAAAAAGAGTAGGAGTGGGAAAAAAACACTTGGCGCACCTTTAGTAATATAAAATCCAGACATATTAGCCACATCTTGAGAAACATTCAACTTGTGAGGAACACGATACAAGGAAAACATAACGGGAATTTCCTACGAGGAATAACGAGGGATATAAACATAAAACAGATAAAATGGGATTACAACACAGAAGTTTATTACTTTTAATATGTGAAAAAAGTCGTCATGGGCCATGAATAAGTGCCATGATGACGTCGCCCAAATAAAGGATTGAATGGCTAAATTTGACTAGTTTGCGTCCGGTATATTGGAGGTGAGAAACCACTATCACTAGTTCACAAATTTAGATACCTTTCTTTCATAGTCTTTCCACGACATTATTTACTCAATTGAAATGCACGCACGATGCGATTAACATTTGAATAAAAATGTAAAATAGCACAAATAAATGTAACGTAAAAGGAAAAAAGAACTCAAATATTCCAATAGAATTTAAAGAACCAAATATTCTCATAAAGTTAGGAGTGCGCAAATCCTTTTTCATTCTACGATACATCCTCACGAAGATTAGATGGTATGGAGCAGAAGATGAAAAAAATGAATTTAGCAGTATAACAATAAAGATATTTAAAAATCTAGGAATGATACTGCCGCCATCGCAGTACGAAGTGGGTCCAAAGAATGTCCATAAACGACATGAGAACTAATGATGTTATCTCTATGGTGATTAGCAATTGAGTCCTAGCAAAAAGATACTTTTAAGGGGAATACCACTTTCGAATCGGATCAAAATTGGATATTTACTATAGTACCTTGGAGTTTTAAAGGTCAAAACGATATTTCCGCCACATTTTTTTATGAAAGCCAGTTATAACTAAAAAAATATGTCAGAAACTGAAAATTTAAAGGTCTGCGTTAGTTTTCTAAGTGCAGACAGGTTATAAGCCCTCCCGATATCTGTCGTATTCCTTCCTGTTTAATGCCCCCCCCCCCCTATAGCTTCATTTTCCAGTTAAACCTGGTTCTTGTGCTACCGGGAGCCAAATAAAAATGTAAACCTAGGGAAATGTATATAAAAACAAATCCCTGACCAACTGAAAAGAAACCACATTTTTTTCTGTACGGCAGCTACCTAGAAAATTGGTGGTAAATACAGGTGTGGTGAGAATGAGGGAGGTTTCAACTGCCACAATCCCCATCCCCCCCTTCTACGGCTCAAGTGACAGAGAAGGAGGGAGACTGCACCGTTCACACAGCCAGGTAGACGAAGGATCCCATTTACCATGAAAAGTATAAACATCGGGGTTGAGGTCATGACGTTTGCAATTTAACCCGAAGAAGTAGAGGACAATGGAATGAGACAGGGAATGTTCATTCCAGTCGAAGTTAAGCAGAATGGATCAATCCATCGGCACGTTTTGATAGGTTCAATGAAGGAGGCGGTAGAATGAAGAGTAGGAAGAGAGTATGGGCCGTATTCTAAGACGTTCCTAGAGGAACGACTCTTCCTCTATGACTCGTTTGTGGTGACAACTCAACCTCCAAGCGTTTTTTAAACGTACCTCTTCGGTTGTAGGCTCAACGCTCTCTACAAACAAACGAATCTCTTGATCCTATTAGTAGCATGGCTCAGACCATCCTCCAAAATAGAAGGAACAGTTCCAAGGCCTAATATGGCGGAATGCGTCGATTACCTCCGGATTTAGGCATTTCTTTCCAGACACATCACGCAATATTTTATTTTATTTATTTCATCAACCTGAATACAGCCTCGAGGGCCATTTTACATCAGGCGTTGTAACAATAACAAAGGACAACACACACAACCATGTCCAGGGAGGAGAAAAATCCTCCAGTGGCGGGACTCGAACCCGCGACCTTTGGGTTGGCAGGCGAGGACGTTACCCCGCCGCCACCGAGGCCGACGAGCGATCAAAATATCTTTTTCCATCTTTAATTATTCTTCTTCTTCTTGCTGTTTCGTTAAAGCCACAATGAACTGTGGGCAGCAAACGTCACACGAAACGTCATCGAAGCATTACGTAGTTATGAGAATTTCAGCGATCTACTCAACAGTCCCTCCAAGCCCCTCCATCGAAGAGGAAGAGTTCGGTTTCGCTGTAGGAACGTTCTAGAATACGAATAGTGGGTAGAGTCACAACTCGCACTCTTCCCCCTCCGGCGAAGAGTAAGAGGAAGAGTATGGTTTAAAAATACGGCCCTATAAGTTACACAGCTTTGTGCGAGTAGGGAGATACCCGATCCCCTTTCCTGTAACCCCCCACAAGGTCAAAATTTCCAAAAAAAAACATTCCTTCTCTACCCCAATCTCGTCACAACCACCTACCTTTTCTTCTTAAGATTTTTGCTTGATAACTCCTTGCCATTCAATCACATCCACCCTGGTTCTCTCCAGTCCTTCCACCATTCACTCTCGTTGTCAATCCTCCTATTTGGAGTGATTATGTTGTTAGTGGGGGCATCTATCTCCAAATTGATGTAGGGGGACCATGCACAGGAAGGCTGAAGATCACAGGTCCCCGCGACTAAATTAAACGGAGGCCCAAGGTTTCCTAGTGTTAATTGAAATCGACTATGAAATCTCTCACGGTAGGGATATGATTCAACTGATTTGGTGCGTTTAGATTATCGTAATGCAACACAAACAATGCAAACAGCATTTTTGTACGCTTTGATAATAATCCATAATAAAAATGATTTTTTTGTCTCCAATAGTAATCACCTATGTTTTTAAACTCATTATCAAAAAACATACTGATTAGAAAGGAAAATAGAATCTATATAATGACAAGCCCATGAAAATGCTTTGGGTGTGAAGTAAATGGTAACCGCATACTTGGTAGGATTTACGTGGGTATACAAGAAGAACCATTAGCAAGATGGAATGAGATTACATTTACATTGCTGTAAAAACAGAAAATAGAAATAGTTAGGCCCTTGCAATGTTTTCGTTACTATAAGCGTGAATCGAGTTTGGCTGAGTCACCGCCGTCCTAAATAGAAAAATTAATTGAGAAAACGCGTATGCGTAAATCATTGCAAAACTTGCGAATCTCAGACAGAAGTTACGCAAAAAGTATGTTTCGAAAATAATACTCATACACCTCTGAATATTCCATTTTCTTCCAGTTGCAAGTCAAGAGTCAAGTTGCAAGTCAAGTTGCATTACCCAAGTTAAAACATAACAGCTCTCTGCTATTGCCTTTTATACATTAATACCTCAATCTGGAGACGTCGAAATGAAAGAACTGGTCTTTCCTGCAGGAGGCATGGCACACAAGGAACGACTTTAATATCGTCCGAAATGGAAAAATGAAAGTATGAACCTCTTCAAACGTCTTGCTTTTCTGCATACGCCGTACAAATCGACATTGGCTACTATTTCAGCCCTCTCAAGTTCTAGAGGGAAATAGTATATAGTAACTGCACCGAAAATGACATTTTGTAACTTTTATAACTCAAGCCTTGAAATTCATATTAGTGCACCCGATTTGACCGCCTGACGCGGAGTTGCGTTCAGTAGATTTCTGGACTGAAAAGAATGTTGATATATGTGCAAATGAGAAGTAGAAAATTTCGATATTTGATTGCGCGGAAAGGCATCTTATTATATTTCGATTTTTTTACTGGTCTTATTTCAACTTGCTTCGTGAGTTTAACCGCATATTTATTAACCCATTTTTGAACCCCTTTCCGTTGTTCAATGTTTCCCAAATTTTGCATAAATGTTTAATTTTGATGACAGAATTTTGGTATTTTTTTTCTAGTTTTCACGTTGTGATCTTTAATTAAATTAAATATTTTTGATTTAAGTACACAGAGAAAACATTAATAAAGCAAAACGCATTGAATTGTAAAAAAATTGAAAACATTGCAAAACATTGAGGGGGTAAACCGCTATAAAGAAATTCAAATTTTGAAATAAAACGTAAAAAATAAAAATATACATAAAACACTTTCTTAAGAATGGTCTTATTTCAAAACGGACTTAAAAGTACTTATTCTTATCTCGCGAGAAATTAATTTTTCGATTGTTACCATTCACATTGGAACTTAATTTGTTTCAATTGTTTCAATTATATTTGTGAGGTTATTCGTTCGTTTACTCGGGAGGAACTTTGCCGTTCGGTGCTCTTTCAGCAAATAGCTCAGCTCTTTCTCTTTGAATAAGCTGACAGTTGGAATTATAGACAACCCAAATGTGTGAAGCGGATTAACGAGGAACCCCAGAGTGTTGGCGATTGTATAACTATCATTATAATTTGTGTAAATAAATGTCTATTCGTTTTTTAATTTTCTTTATACATGTGGAAAGTAAAGTATGCCTTAAAAATACGGTGTCATTCTCTGAGCGAAAAGGCGTTGAATGTTACGTATGCTAGTGACGTCCGTCTCCACTGAGCGTCTTATGGACGGCAATGCAATGAAATGCCTATCAAATAAAAAGGTGCGCCTAGGTGCAAGATTTTATTATCGTAAAATGTTACAGATTCATCAGCCATCATGATGTATATGATGCGGCATTGGTGCCCGGTGGTGCTTTTTTTGTAGCTCATTTGAAATAATAGTCCTCGTGAATTTTTGCATACTCGTATTAAATATGTAATTACTATGGTTAAATAAAATATTAATTCAATTATATTAATGGTATTGTATAATTATTGATATGTTTCCATGATAAAATAAACATTTTTCCTGTATAGGCTCTCCTGATAGCAAACCAAGCAAACTCTGGTATAACCACTTTCGAGGCTTGTACCACAAATTACACTATTTTAACAGCCTTAAATCGTATTGTTTGTCATGAAATAGAGTTTTTCATACCTTCTAGGCATATTTTTGCGTTTATTTTATGAATTTCGAAAAATTTACTTTTGTCACGCTAAACCGGCATTTCAGCCCACTGTGCGACTGCGACATGAACTGAATCACAAGATTACAGTAGCTAGGGTATCCCACGGACGGTGATATGCAGTCGGCGAGTTAATGGAATTTGCTATTCTTTCTCAGTGCGTGATGTAATAATCTGGGCCCTCAAGGATATCCGATACGGAGAGAGTTTAGAACTAACAATGAAATAATGAAATACGTAGGGGAAAATTGTAAATGCCCCACCCTACAAGTGCGCTACGGTGAGAAAACCCATTATACTGCGATGATGATTTGAAAATATATTTAGAAAGATGACCGTCATATATTCGTAGTATTCATGAACCCAATAACGTCATAAAATATTATGCATTGATAGAAAATTTACCTGAGAAAAAAAGTACTATTGATTAGTGAAGCGAAATTTTATACGAGAGAAAATACACGGTCAACTTAACACAACATATCAGCGGATAATAAATTTATATACCCATGCAATTGCTACCTTTGCACTTTCCAAATGCACGCCATTTAATTAAAATGATTTGAGTAACAATGTGAGGTGAGCATCAGGATCAAAAGGCAGATTATGAATGAAAAATAAGAATAACGAAATTCATAATTTTGAAGAGATGCAGAGAGTGAATACAGGAAACTGAAAAGGGAAGATCGAAATTAAGACTAAAATTTTTTGTTAGTATTAGAGACAGATAGGCATTGATTTCTGTGCACATGAAGTTGAATTTCACTTGCCATTCAGTGGGTTGAGCGTCATATGAGCTGTACACTCATCTATTCAAACGACCCTTTGAGTTTCTACTTGCCATTGCACTACAGTTGTTCCTTACCCAAACCATAAATAAAGATATTAAGTATCTATATTTAACGACTACCTTTTCAAATAGTAAATATGGTAAAGTAATAATAATGGCAATTCTTATTTCTCAGCTCCAGGAGCATACTGATTTATTTTCAAACAGTACATTTAAATATTAACTTTTGCCCGTTGCATGATCGCCCGTGATAATGGTTCTGGTTCAAGCATCTTCGGCTCAAGTCTATTCACCCCTTTCATCACTGTGGGTCATTCCACATAACATTTTTTTATTCATCAGCTAGTCAACCGGATACATTCCACTTCCGTTTACGGCTTAAGCTATATCTATGAACGGTTGGCTATTTAATGCCATCATTGTGAATAAAAAATCTTAATATTGACATATCTTTCATTGTGATTGTTTCGCTCTGTTTCGTAATCATGAATAGTAAGATGGGAAATAATATCCTAATTGTTTAAGCTACATGGCCTACTTACTCATTTTTCCTATTCATCTAGATCTTTTCTCCTTTTAGTTTTTCAGAAATACGTTTCTGTGATATTCACCTTCATTTATAACATTTATAGTCTACCATAACCTTACTCTTAAAGAGCAACACATTAGAGATAATTTAAACCTCAACGGATTTTCTAGGTTTTCACATCATATTCCGCCGTGTGTTTAACCCTTTCACTGCGGTTGACCTGCGGAGACTTGCCAGCCCCTGCGCAGCGAAAAAGTGAACGACCAGTATGAATGACCTTGCCAACGCGCAAACTTAGCTGCTACTTTCACAACTGCGAGAGGGTAAAGTTTGAATACTCTGGTCAAATGACATTGAGTGTCCGTTACATTCCACGTTCCATGATAGTTCCATGATAGTTCATGATCTTTCAGGTGACACTGCTATTTCCTGTAGGTAATCGGGGATGACTCCTGGCCCCGATATTGTTCTCAAACATGCACGAAGACTACTTCCCAAGCACGAAGGGCATTTTATCGAACGGAAAAGAAAGAATAAGTCAGCCTTTTAGTTTTAAGTCCATGCGAGAAGCGAACAATCATAATTTTGTATATATTTTACTCATTTGGCATACAATCGATATCGAGCAAATAATTTATCTTTGACTGAAGGCGACTGCTGTCAACCGAAATTATCTACTACTCCAAACATTAGTAGAAAATATTTCATCTGGATTACGATTAACGATACCAAAACACGGTTGTCACTTATGACACATACACAATAAATGATCGTGACGATTTCGCCAGGTTAAACTTTATTTGTAGTGATAAATTTTAAGATATATTCAAGATAATAATTTCACTCAAACAAGAGACGAATTTTCCGTCACTTTTCGCCTGATAGTGAATGAAATCCGATATTTTACGTTCTCACTTGTCCAATTTAACCTTAGTTCTCACTGTCAGAATTGATTTCTGATTTATGATAATTCTAAAATCTTGTCTGTGCGGTTTTAAACTCCAAAAAGTCTTTAAATAACCTTTTTTGGTTCTAATATCACTGTAATTTCACCTCAGATTCGTCATGATAATTTCACATAATCGGCTATCAACAACTATTCCGGCAACTTCCTATTCCTACGGTCTTTTGAAAACAAGTTTTCATCATGAACAAAGCCCTCGGTCCTCTAAATGTTTCAGATCTAACACTTAGAAGAGATATCTAAGGATAACCAGGAAGTAAAACACTATGTGCTTTCAACAAACAGGCAAACATTTCTTGACAGCAGCACTCATAAAGAAGGAGCAAAATGTTTTGCAAATAATAATTCGAGTGCAGAGTCGAAAACGCATACTCTCGGCAACATCCGATTACATATATGTGAGACCTTCGTTCTATGATCCATTAAAAAATATTCAACCTGCATAAGAGCAGTAGAATTCTCATAAAACTTTAAAGCGATTAAATTTTCATATTGCAAAGGGTTTACTACTAATTGTTCTCCTCATATTCAATTTTTACTCGAAACTAAATTAAATACTCAGAACAATATATATTTGTCCTCATTGCTTTGAGTCAACATAATCACTTTTACTATTATTTTTCATTTAATGACTGTGGGACTACACCTTCATTCCACGAGATTGCGAGAACGACTCCCCTGAAGTAAATCAGTATTCCAAGTATAATAAAAAGTAGAAATAGTATCAAGTAGATATGTTTAACGAACAATCTTATATTCATTTACTTGCCATATATTGAGTGTGCACATGAAAATATATAGCTCACAGTCGTAAATCTCCTTTCCATGGCATTATGCAGTAAGGTGGCTCCCATTCAGATAATTCAAAGGTCTATAACATCAAAACATCGAAGAAAAGAGATGGGGATAAAAACGTATAATCCTTCCGTTTTCTTTGCCTTCTAATGGGCTCGGATTAGAGAAACGCATCGACGAATGGGTGGAAGGCAGTAGGGTAGTTGTGAACATGAGTGGACTCCAAAGGAAAGAAGAACAATGTGAAAATAATCCTTCGTTTGAGATGGATGCCAATGATGCTGAGTGAGAGTGAGAGACTTGAATGTGGGAGAGAGTTTTAAGAGCGATGGCGGGAATCGAAACACCGAAAATCACAGCGGGCCTCGCTGATAAAATATTCATTTTAGATGAAAAAATATCTATGCCATTTATTCTTATATAAATAATACCCACATGACACTGACTAATGGTCTACTTCCGTTCAATAAGTAATTAAAACAGGCCATACCAAGCGGAAACGACCAAATGTAAAATAATTGGGTCAGCGAATGTAAACGAGCTCATGGCTCTTGTGGAATCATCAATAGACAAAGGAACATTCCCTCAATAGACTCGTTTTAGTTCGTAATAGGGCCGGTGCCAAGGCCCTCTGAAGCCGACTTGACGATATGCTTCCGACACTTTCGCACCGACGCGACGCACCGCTTTCGTGCTCCAAAATTTCAGACTCCCGTGCTCAATAGGGGGAGATCAATTCATACAAAATGATGATGATAAATGAACAGGAAAAAGTTTCAAAGTAACACAAAACACATTTTTAAACATAGGAAGATTTAGCCGAATTTTCAGAATTGAAGCCACTTCAGTCATACGCTTTTGAAATTTCTCCGGAGTTGGTAGCACCGAAGCCAAATAACCACTTAGTGGAGCAGAACTAAAACGTTTTCAATTATTTTCAAAGCAAAGTACGAATAATAAAACCAAGTTTTTGTCGCTCGATGTTGTGCACCTTCCGGAGCTCCATTGCCGGAGTAAATCACGTGGCTTTTTTTGACACATGCACACTGCTCACCAGAATCGCACCCAGTCAAGTAATTGTACACGAAAATACGAGAAGAAAAAAGTCATAAACCATTTTATGACCACCAATAAGGGCAACAAATCCGTTATTTCCACACTTTGACGGTATAATTGTGACATTTGTTTACCCCTGAGACATCAAAACATCAACAATGCACGGAAGGCAAAAGGCAATCCAAACTCGAAGCGAGTTTACTTCATGCATGCATGCCAAATATGGTATTTAGCGCCATAATAGCTCTCTATTGTAATGAGGATATTGAATCGTCAAGCTGGTGACCACTATTCGAGTTAAGTGGTATTTTGAATTGCCTGCTTGCGTATTGGATATCATTTTGGATAAATTAATCACTCACTTGAGGCACGGGTGCCCTGATGCAACGAAAATGATGCAACGAAAAATTCAAAGGACCCTGGTACAGGCCCAAGTATGAATTCAAATTAAATATAAAGGGAATTTGATACATTGTCTAGGTATAGATTATTTTATGGCCGTGAATTCGTCAAATACCGAATCAATCATTCCACCAGATGTCGTTTTTGCTTGGAATTACCCTTACTTAAATGAAAGTACAGATTATTCACGGCGAAAAAGAGAGAATTTGATTCAATTCGGCGAATATTTTGCATCAAAGAATTGTTTTGTATTTTAACGATGCTAGTGTGTAAATAAATTTCATTTCGTAGTTGTGCAATTTCGTGTACAACGTTAAACTTATTTAATACTAACTACATCGATTGAAGAATATTAAAATCGAAATATTTAACTACAAGATAATAAAAATGATGCTTTAATGAGGTGAAAGCTTTCTGAAGTGTGTTACAAGATACGATTTGTATTATAGTCATAATTTTGAAAATATACCAATTTTTTTCACGTAATCTAATACCCCAACATTTTCCAACGCTTAAGTGTAATTGACAAAAACTATCTAATTAATGATGAATCCATAATCAAACTAATACAGTGATACTGATGGTAGTGCTTTAAAACTTATCATCATTTATCGATTGATGCCTAGTAAGCCAAACAAATATTTTCTTCCTCGTAAAAAATATACGACTATATAGCTTTTATATTTCAGCAATAGTTAATCATTTTTTATTATGGTTTCTCAGGTTGAAACAGGGTGAGATGGTACATTTTCTCCAACGCTTGAAGGTTCGACAAGGCCCTCGTCATTAGGGATGCTGATGAAGAAGGCCGTGTCAAAACTCAAAACATTGGAGAATATGGACCATCTCACGCGGCTGGAAACCCGAGAAAACTTATCGCAACACATTCACCGGGAATGCACCAGATCTTCCATTATTTTTTTTCTTCACTTCATAATAATATATTCTGATGGCAATTTGCTTTGCAGAAACTGACATAGTGAATGAAATCAGTTCTTGGATGCTGTAAATGAACGGTATGATGCCTAAAATATACAGAGACGCATTCAGGCTAGTGGCGCGGATTGGTGGTAAAGTACGTAGGCTGTGATTGCCCACTCTGCGTTGTAAACATATTCACACCCTCTCACTTTCTCACCAAGAGTGAATCTGACACATTTAATGCGAGAGACAACGGATGGCAGTGCGTACCACGATAGCTGCGATTTGAGATACCCTTCGCTCCCCCAACGTTTAGGTTTTCTGAGGATTGCTACGCAAGCGTCACGAACTACCACAGAAATATTGTCTTAATTTCTTGAGCAAGAGGTAGGAAACAAGGAAGTCGACAGTAGATAGCTCATCATCACAAGGAAGTATCGTCTTAAGTAAAGGAATTATTTCATCAAAAAAAGTACCCAACAGACACATATCTTCACATTTTACCTTGGAAGTACCCTAATATTCGGAGGTTTACCAACCATAAAACCACTGCAAAAATAAAATTTCAGCTTAATGACGAGATTGGCTTTTCAAATATGCAAATTTTTAAATATTTATGGAAATAAAATCCTCACCGTGGGAGCAATAACTAAGGGGTTAAAAAAATTATCCTCTCTTTTACAAAAGTTTAAAATACAACTGACCGGTTTTTATGCCCGAACTTCATATTCAGATTTTAAATACTGGTTCAAGTACAGGTGGTGTCTTAATCATAGGAATATGTCGGGAAGAGAAGTTAAAGGGGAAGGACATTGGGAAGGGGGAATCGACTATGTTTGTAACTCCACTCAAAGACAACATACCCCAGCGAAACTCAAAATTTTAAGGATTATAAGATAAGGAGATAAATACGGTTAATAAAACAAGGGTTCTGGGACAAAGTCCTTAAAAAGTCAACTACAAAATTTCTTAAAAGGTAAAATAATTTCAAATAAAAAATTTATACCTTAGCAAAATCATTACATAAGTATAAAATAAAGGGATTAAAATCAGATGAATGCTTACTAAGAGTGGGTAAGAACATACTTCCAGTTACGACTTACAACACATTTAGAATGTTGACCCATTCTGATCTTAATTTGACTGCCAGAATTGCCAATATAAAACAATTAAGGCCCGGAGAATTACATCTGTCCAAGGACACCTGACTTTTTTCCAAATTTTCACATACATCTTTGAAATAAAAAATATGTTACCGAAAACAGACAAAATATTTCTTGGGCAATATTTAAAGTGTGGATTAAATATATATATTGTCCTTAGTTGTGGTGGCTAGAGTGCAGTCTTCCCATCACGATGGCCCAGTCCGATTATATCAGCGGATATATTTCAACGGCACCCCGATTCCCGACCCCTGCTTGCGATCTACGAGTACTTTAAATGAAGTTATACATTCACCAGATGGGACGTTAAAATATGGGTGATAACGAAATTCATTAAAAGTAGGCTAATGCCAACACCAGGTTTTCCTCCAGTCCTCCATTCTGCCAAATCATTATGACAACCAACAAGAAGTAACTGAACATCGTCGCGAATTGATTGCGCTAATCCTTTGAAGATCAGTAAGGTGTCTATGAAAGCGATTGTTAAGAGACGTCATTAGTGTACTCTCGACTGAAATAATAATTCTTCTTTCGATCTGGCGTTTTGGTCAGATAGATCCAGACGTAATTTGTGTATGTGGTTGTATGCATATTTCGAGGAGTGCATAATGTCTCCTTCAAAAGTATTATTGCTGTCTTTCGTTGAAGATGAGAAATTAAAAACTTTAAATAGACGACCTAAGGCGAACCCTTTTCTATGCACACTACTATCCTACAAGCCGCCAAAGAAAGCAATGGAATGGGGTATTAGAATGGAATGGTGTATTAGAATACCGGCCTCGAATAGGTAAATGTGTAAAAGAGAGAACAATTGAACAGTCCATTAAGGGCTAACACATATTCAAAAATAATTAGAATGCTAATTAAGACATAGAACATCATATTTAATAGGATTTATGAGGTCTACTCACCAATTGGTAGAGCGAGGGCTAAAATTCATGTTGACAGGTGTATTTCGGTAAGCCAACAGACTGTACTTCAGAAAGTAGCCACATATCACAGAAAGAAGACCGACGAAGTCCAAGCATTGAAGTTTCACTTGAGACTGCTTCCTTGTACGACGGAAGTCAGTCTCTTTGCTGGTTGTGATGTGAGTAAACGAAGAATATTGGTCGCGCCCGGCGGACACGGTGTTCGCGTGCATCGTCGTAGGTAAACATCCAGCCCTGCGATAACACATGGCAAAAGAAATGCAATCAGAGCCGGTTAGTTTCTGATGGGACAGCTTTAATCGGGTTATGATGAACCCGAACGTACATGAAAAAATAGCTCCGTTGTAGATCGTCGATGTACAATTTACATGAGTAACTTATAACATAGGTTACTTTAGTACCTATGTTATAGTACCTTTAGTACCTTTACTTAGCCTCAGGGAAAATATAGGGGGAAAATATTCGAAAATACAGCCTAAACGCTGACTGCTAATTTTAAACAAGTGTATTTTATGAACTACCCAGCAGTCAGCGTTTCGTGCCACCTCCTCACCCAGATTGAAGGACCTCGCACCGAAGGGAAGATATAGACCGCAAAAGGGGACTGATTTTCAGGCTATTAGAGTGAACTTCGGCAATGAAATGCCATTCTTTTTACCAAGGGTCAAAACAAAATTAAAATTTTACATCATTGTTGCAAGCTCTACGTCATCCAAGTTTAAGCACCTTCAAGCAAGTGTCCCTACCAACAACACATTGCGATTATGAACATTTCTTTATCTTACTCCTATTTTATGCGACGTAAAATGATTGTACATATTTACCTGTTTTTTATACAGATTTAACAGGCGTGGCATGCATATTGATATGGAGTACCAGCATTGGACACTTATATGCAGCAAAAATGTATTGATGTATTACATTGTTTCAGATTGTTCTATAATATACAAATATGTACTACTTGAATGCTTTCAAATCTCAAAAGCACTTTTTTCACTGGTGTTTTCCTTCTGAGCTGCCCGTAAAACCTTTTCCTTCAATGATAGAACATGATGTTTATTGTTTTTCTCTCCATGTGGCTTAGAAGACCCCTTTGTGATCAGAGCGATACTTTGTTGATTTTCGGCGATTTATACGAAGCTTGACATTGAGGGGTCAGAAGAAATAAGGTCCATTTGGAAAAGGTCCTCGCTCATAGCTCAAAAATTATAATTATGGAATTTAGTCTTGCTCTTTGTCAAATGTAGTCTACCAATTGGCAAGCTGCAACCTCAAAACTCCGGGGTTGTCCCATTCAAAATAACACAGATGGCTGAATAGTTCACCTAGGAGAAGTTTTTGCGATATGCTTTGGAGGGAAGAAGGCCTTCACTTCGCTGCCGATGATGAACACCTCCTTTCCTAGCCACAGCATGGTGCAAGGTTTTGCCAATCTGCACAGACTATTTTCGAGTTATTTTGAAAAGGTACAAAAAGACAGCAGCATTAGTCACACTAGCCCAACGGTAATTGGGAAATTTTTTCAGGTTCCACTCAGCGCTATTGCAGTCGCATTTATCTGCTTTCGAGGATATTCATCATGTTCAAGGAAGCAATATCACCAAGTTGCTGTGTGAGTAATTACCCTCGAGGCATAAGGGGATGAGGAGAGACGGTTGCCGGCGGAGACGAAATGATCTTAGGCACGCTATCGTGGGATGATCTAGATCAAGCATTCCACCGCGAGGCAAGATAGATATCACTTCCGTGATATCCACATCACAAATGGCCACGAAATATTTTTTCTAAAGACTGCTTAAAAACGCATTGTTGTTTTTGCCGGAGAAATGGTTCTGCATTAACTATTCCAAAATGCAACCAATTCATTGATAAAATAAAAGACTGGAGTAATGCGAACACAGAAACATATTCCTTCAATAATAAATCCAAAATATTGTGAACTCCTCTTTAGCGGCGAGATAAGATTTTTGCATTTCGCCAGAATAATGGGGTATCCTGAGTTGTATTAACGTGAAAATGAAAATATCGTGCAACTCTTGAAAACCACATTTATTTGTCACTAGATGTCTAAAGCACAGAAAAATAGCCTATAATCGCAGTCAATTACTTTCAGATAAGTGCAGAAATATGAGGTTACTGTACTCGTCCGTAAATCCCTCCTTTTCTGTACTTAATATATCTTTTCATTTTTGATGCACGTAATCTGAGGAAAGCGCTTTCCACATCAATTTCCTATAGCAGATGACATTGAACTCTTTAAGAAAAAAGAAATGCCTTTAACCATTACTAGAACCCTATAGGCTTTTGACGCCAGAGGAGGTATATTTTTATGTGCCTTTAGGCTATCCGGTAAAACAAACATTAAAATAGAAAAACAATCATTACGAAATTTTGAAAATAAGATGCTTTAAATTGTTTTAAAAAGTATTTCCAGGTCCTATGTGCGGATTTCTCACAACCTATTGTTTTAGCGGTAATCTCTATATCTGTAGGACTTTCTGCTTTCCGCGTCTCTAGGCAATAAAGAAAATTCTTAAAAATAGTAGCTAAATATCAATCACCATAAACATAAGCGTATATTTATTGGATCACATAATTATAATATATGTATAGAATAATATTTTTTCCTTAATTATATATTTAATGTGCAAGCAAAATATTCTCAATGAATTGCCAAGTAGTAATTACTACTGCATCACAATAAATTTTAAAAACCTTTTAGCTGCACCATTTGCCTTCTTTCAACACCTACTTAAAAGCGGAATTGTTCCATAAAAAACGTTCTTCGAACACAGAAACATTTTCCTTCAATATTAAATTCAATCATGTTAACAGCGAAAAAGAGACTGACGGGAACCCCGATTCCTCGTATCGAATTTCAAGTCTAAATATTGACATCGCTGGAACCACTGCAATAAAAAATTCAGAAAAACCTTTCGCTTCCCGTAAAAATTTCAAATGCTTGATTCATAGGCTCAAAATAATCGCCATTTAAATTTTTATATGTCGAACCCTGGGCTTAACCAGCCATTTCAAATCCATCAAAGGTACGGCGATGAACTTAACTGATTGCCAAAATAAGATCTCAAAGTAAAATGAATCAAATATTGCGTAAACCCGCAAGACCGTTATTAATAAAAAATATTCTCCATAAACTATGGAAATAAAAAAAACATTAGCCCCTATAACAGAACATTTTTGCACAGTTATATTGTGTAATGATTTCTGATGTGTGAACTGCAGGTAGTGCGACTACTAACGTGGTATTGTAAAGGATGGATGATGTCCTGGAAGAGCGAGGAATTTCGGGAAAAAGAGAGAGAAAGCAATATTTAACCTGCGTGCTGGTCAAGAAGTTGAACTAAGTAAGGACGGAATTGTGACGAAAAGGAAATAAGGGATATAACCTGCCTGTTAAGTGAAGACCGGAAGGTCTCTTCCTCTATGGGATTTAGGATGGACATCAGATGTGGGAGATGGTAGAGGAGAAGGCAAAACAGGATTAGGAAAGGAGGGATAAGGTTAAAGGAGCATGTCCTTCTTAATTTACATGATGACGCAAGAGAACCAAGTAAAAAGAAAAGAGTGAATAGGAAATGATCTAAAAACAAAGTAGAATAACAAAGGAAATTACCTCTCGATTCCTTAGGAAGCTTCTCCTTTTTCTTTCCCAACGTGTTCGACCGTCAGGGGAGCTACACCCACCACTACCTTTTGCAGCTACCAATCCCACGTGGATCGTCTCAATTATTTGAGCCTTTTTCTCTCCCCTTCTTCGGACCTAATTCCGTAGTCAGGCAGAGCGTCGTTGTACTACGCATGGCTGCGGTAGAAATTTTTAACGACTTTTGTTATTCCTTCTTACGAATGGCTTCAACTCGAAGTGAACCAAGTATCGTCAGCGGCTGTATGCTTATTTCCTAATCTCTTCCTCTTGATTCAGTGGCTACCTGGGAGGAATTAACACTCTCTTAATTCTTTTGGGTGTCCTCGGCATAAGCTGCTCAAATGGGAAACTTTAAAAAAACATCCCGTTGAATATTAATAAAAACGAAAGAAGCACGCACAGGAACAGTACCTACCTTTTAAATTTCGGAAAAATGCTGTTTCTTTTTTCTTTTATAAAGAGCTCATTTCCGACGCATACTGAATTTCAGTAACGGGACATTACCACGTTTTGAAGGAGTTAACTCATTTATCGAAGGCCGAAGTATTTCCATCACTTCTCCCTGGACTTCAACCTTGACGTGATGGAAGAACTTGCGCGTTCCAATGCTCCTAGAGGTGGACTGGCAAGAGCAATTGCTATTGCTTCTGATAGGATCACCCATGAGAGATATGTCGAAGGGTTGGTGCCAGACGACATGTATTCACATGAGTTACCTTATAAACACCGTTGGTAGGTGAGGAGACCATTGGGGTGGTTGAAGTCACTCCCAATTTTACAATTACTCAGATTATGAAAGGCATTCAAAGATAAATGTATCCCGCAACTACAGGACACCGTCCATTACGGCAGGAGTCGTGCCCGGCAGTAAGATAGGCAAGGCCCCGCTGTCCTCATCAAACAAAATCCTTTCACAACATCAACATCAGTGGATACAATGAACAGCATAGATTGGAAGAAGAAAATGAAAATGAGGAGGAAAGCAGCAGTGAATAAAGGAACTTGTAACGTACGATCATTGATGAGGCTGGAAAGCTAGAATTTGCAATGATGCCTTTCGTTGAGCCTAAGTGCTCTTTCTTCCACGTAGGTCCACGTAGATAGTATTAAAAGTGCGGAAAAGAAGCTGAAAATGTTAGCTGACACGAATTTGAAAACTTTGAAAAAACATTTTTTACCACATCGTAGTAGCCATCTGCTCCAATAAAAGAGGAGGATCAATGAACACTGCTTTATTCCCCACACGCATTTACAAGAAGTTTCATTGGCTCTTTTGGCGTGTAACCATTCTTCCAGAGGTCCTTCATGAAAGCCCCGAAATTACCACCTGATTGACAGGCTCTCGCGAATGATTTTCCCTCTTCATATTAAATGAGGATATTTGCGGTGTTAGCGCGTGTATATAATATGTTGACTAATTAAGCGATCACAGGATACATCGGAGAGATGATCGCTCGGAGGAAAATCACTCACTGCTAGCCGATAGGATTTTATCTCACAGGTTGGTGGACTTAATGAATGTATCGCTTTTCTTTGTATCATCATTGATTCACACCTCTTTAGATCTCCTGTCTAATTCATTTTCCGTATCCTCTTTATTTCTCCCAGCATATCAACCTTGGGATCACCACAATCTCCCGCAAGGACTAAGATTCACTATAGGTTGAATATTTGTCTAATTTTACCAATAAATTGGAAGTCGATCGCTGTTCAGACGACCTTAAAAACATTTTAAGATCCCCGACTTACAACGATCACACTGATGAGAGGCATTTAATTAGGGTATTATACTACCGAGGAAACCAGTTTACAATGGCAATTTTTGAAAGATTAGAAAGCCATAGAGGCTGGTATTATGACTTGCAAAAGACATTGTCCGATTGGAAAGCTAGCAGCTAAGATAACATTATGCACCTCTAATGCTTGTTTATTAACAAGCTATCCAGTGCTTACAGCATGTCACTCATACTTGCTTTAACAAATTGTTATTCTTTCATTATAAATCTTACAAACCGTGATTATAAAAAAGTTTTCGTTTGCACTTGGGCGTGAACTGCGTCAAGTTATATTTTCCCATCCTGAGATAGGGTTATCTCTCTAATGAGTCAGCAACTAAACATTCCTTCATGCACAAAATTTTTTCGGATGAAGTAGAAAACTGCTTCTGGAACAAAGTATCTTGGAACAAAGAATGCTTTCGTCACGATGCAATGTTTAGCATAACCTAGATCGCTAGACACAACAGAGTGAAGAACTTCGTTTGATAACCTGACTTAACTACTCTTTTTATTCACTTTCTTATGCTTGCTTTCTTCACTTCTTCACACCCGTTTGTTCTCCTCGTGATTAATTATCTCTTCCTGCTGTCCCTTATTACAAGTCGTACCCTTAAAACGGTCATTTTCAGCTCTGATTTCTGCCCAGAGATGACCATTTCCCATGGCACAATGACAATGCCATGCCATGACTTTTCCCTTATAAAATTCCTTCTGTTATTCCTTGCTGCGCCAAAAGTAATATAAAAATAAATATGAATTTCCCACGCCCGTGGTGTAATTATGCATTCGTACGACTATTCTGCTGATGACGCAATACCTTACCTTTTGCCTTTACCTGGCTTGTTCAGTGATATAAGTATTGGGTTGACACATAATTTTATTTTACATTTATTTATCAAATAATGACAAAAGTGTAGTATTTTTTGAAAATATTTCCATATATAGTTATGCCAATTGCGAAAACAAAGTTTTTCTTTGGGTCACTGTTCACAGCTTAGTACCAAATCAGCATTAGCAATTCGCTTTATTAAATTACATGTGTGATTTTCCCCAGATTGCCAATTGATTATCCTTAGTTTTTCAGAATAATTGAATGAATGACTCCCTCTATAAATATGCACCAGTGCATACATCAACGTCTTTACTACGCTCAACAAATTACAATAAAAACCCTGAAATGGCCCAAAATATACCATTAGTTCTAATTATTAATGCAATCGTCCCATTTGGACGGTTTGACACACATGGACACTTTACGTGTCTGGATGTTCAGTTCGAAGCCGGATTGTCCTCATGACCTCCTTTTAGATCCTCCTTAACAATTCACCCTTGGATTGTAGCACCATTCCTGGGCACTACAACTTCTCTTTTCACTGGGTATATTACAACGTAATCAAACTTCTTCATCACAGGTCAATTATCAGAGCGCCAGCTTTTGCGACCTTACTGTTGTGGGTGTGGAGAGATGGACTCCCGTAGCTTCTTCCGATTGTCTCATTCCTCTCGTCGAAATTGTTAACGGTCCTCGTGAAAAGAAACCTCATGTAAATACCTGCGGTGGCCAAGTTGCTGACCGTTATTGTTAATCATATATCGCGATTTGCTTGCTTAGACTACGGTGCGCTCTCATTTGCTGGTGACACCCACAATACCCGAAGCAGGCTGATTACCTCTTCCTCCATCTCAAACTCACGTTTGCTCCCTCCTACCCCTTCTCATGTCGAGTGTACATGTGATGACGCAATATTACGTTGAAGTGTTACATTACAACTTTATTTGTTCAAGCCCATTTTCTATTTCCATTTATCTTCCATGTCCCCCTTTTCTGAAGAAATCTGGATTTTCTAAATTCTGCGTTTGAAGACTAAAATGCTACTGAAAATTTCATTTCCACAGATAATGATGAAATATTAGTTATCGTGCTCATGAGATGGCCATTAGCACCAATGGCAATCCTTATCTGCGACTAATTATACCCTTTGACATTAAAAACGAGTGTTCATCGAGAATATCCTCTCAGAATATCTTTTTTCATTCCTCATTAGTCGTTTACCCTCGAGTTGGTACATTTATTTTACGATATATCGAACTGAAAGACATTTTTCCCCAGGATCTCTGCACACAAGTACACAAATTACTGAATGCTTGGAGATGATTTCCCTCTGATATGTTTTCAACGTGCCGTATTTGAAACTGTGGTGACAAATTAGGATCCGACTCCCATATTCCAAATCAATCTGGTGAGAGCGGAAGTTTTTATTTTTAAGCTAACGAGAAGAGCAGAATTTCAGCCGGAGAAACACAAGCACTCCGCTCTTTCATTAAAAATAACGTAATAGGCAAATTTAAGAAGTAGTTAAAATTACCACCGATCCATTGAAACAAAATAAAACCAATTTTTGCGAATGATCGTCATAACAGACGATAAAACTCACGAAAATAGCGACAAGAGGTGCATAAAAGTGAATACTTTTTTTGTATTTATATTCGTCCTAGAAATGTAAAAACACGTGGCCTATAAGTGAATTCTAAAGAAATAATTTCTGCTATTACTGCTTCATTGAAAAAAACCACACTTCGAAAAAGTATACTTAGATATTGACTCATTCCATGCCCAATCGGGAATAAACGTAATTGGAAAAGTCGAGAGCTTGTTAAATTTTTATTCGATACCCACTTTTCATATCACTGTCAGAGGCAAAGGGAAATGCATAAATCCTTTCCTAAAGCTCAGACGATTTCTGTGCTCACTAAACCAAAAGAGAGGAAAATATCCAGACAGCAATGGAGCCGGTTTCAATACGTTAAACTAAATCCGTAATCGAATATGGAAATATTTGTGTGCAAAGACCTGAAGAAAGAAATGGCTAACGATGGTAGAAATTCTAACACCTCGTCCGAAAGTGTAAGAGGGTGGGAAGGGAGATTAGGGGAGCAAAGAGAGGAGGGTTGGGAGTTTGAGGAGGACTTCAGAAGAAGGCGTCATCTTCCGATTACACATTATCGCATCTAAAAGACACCATATCTCCCGGCCACGTGTCATCACTGATCAGTATTTCTCCAAATTCCCTCCACTCATTCTCTTCCTCCATTTCTCCGTACCAATCTCCTGCTCTCCAGTCTCCATCCTCTTAACCCGTCAATTCCCAAAACCACTTAAAAATGAGGCTGTTTCACTGAAAATTAGTTTTAAATATAACCACGAGGGGAGGTCTGGTCTTTTGAGAGCTACTATATTGCTTCTTAAATCTTAAATTTGACATTGAAACTAGAAATATTAAAATATGGAGTTGGGCCTAATTTTAACGCAGGAAATTGAAGGATTAACCCCATCATGTCCATACTCCTTACTCTACCTTCCTCCCCAACCTCACATCAATACATCCATACATTTTACATGATACCACTTCCCCGTGTACATGCATTTTTTACCACGCTCCTAAATAAATAAGTATTCATGGTCACGTTTGAGGGTCCCCTTTTTACGATTACTCTTTCTTAAACAGACCCAAAAATGATCTTCATCGCTTGTCACATCTAGTCTGTTCTCGCTCTTTACCGACGAGTGGTAATTGAAGGCAAAGAAAAAGCTGACTCTTCAGCATTAAACTACCTATTTCCACCTGCCTCACAGAATACTTTTTTTTTCGTATTATTTTTTTGTTAGTTTCTCCTACATACCAACTCCACACTATCAATCCTCGGATTGACCCCCTATCTGCGCTGAATCTACATCCACGCGTGTCGTTTCATGGAGGTTAATCATTGACATTTTGCAAATTCACACGCGTTATTTATAATTTAACCACCAGTTGTCTTCGCCATGGCTTCATGGAATTTTCTCAGCATTTTAAATAAAAAGAGTAACTTTCTATTCGTGGCCACCAAATCTGCAACAACCCTGACTCCCTTGATAAATTCCTCACTAACCTCCATCAATCTCTTCTTCGCAGAGGCTATCCAGAGCACCTTCTCAATAATAAAATCCTCAAAAAACCACACTCCCCCAAACTGCCTCCCACTAATAGCATTTCTCAACACAATATCTCCCTCTGTACCACCTACTTCCCAGGAGTGGACTCTATTAGACGTATTATTAAAAACCTCTACTCTATCCTGTCAGACAACCTAACCACTTCCAAAATATTCCCCCAATGTCCCTCTCTCAGCTTCAGACGCCCACCCAATCTATCCGCCATTTTCAATATCACCAAACCCATGTCCAAATCACTCAAACCCACCAAATCCCTTCCCACCCCTTGCAACTGCCCGCGATGTAAAACTTGCGCCATCCTCATCACCCAGCCCTTGCCGGACAAGTTCCTCGCTTTTCCCCTCCCTTCTGTCCTCTCACCCTCCTGCACCACGCCTAACATTGTTTACATCCTCCTCTGCCAATACTGCCCTTCTTTCTATATTGGCTTATCCACCACTCCTCTCAATATTAGAATGAATTGGCACCACTCGTCTTGTAACAATTGCCCCTCCCTCTCTGTTTCTCTCCCTGTCGCCATTCACGTCTCCTCCCACAACTCCACTTTCAATAACACTTTTAAAGTCGGTCTACTTGCTTCCCTTCCCCCTTCTTTCTCTCCCCTTCAGCTCAAAGATCTCGAGTCTTCTTGCATTCTTATCCACCAGGCTTTCTCGCCCCCTGGACTCAATTAATCACACTAGTTTCTCCCTCCCCCTCATCTCATCTCTCCCTGCTTCCTCCTCTCCTCTTCCTTTTGCTCACCTTTTTTCCTCTCTCCCCTCCGCCCACCCTCTCCCCGCTCTTCGTCTTTCCCCTCCTTCCCCTCTTACACCTTCCTCTCCTCCTCCTTCCCCTCCTTCCCCTCTACACCTTCGTCTCCCCCTCTTTGCTCTCCCATACCTCAATCTCTATCCCTTTCCTCATTCTTACTCTCTACCTAGAGAAAGATGGAAGCTACTGTCCATCGAAATATCGGAAGTTTTAAATTGTGTGTTCTTTCCGTTTCTATATTTTTATCGGCCACCCTCTTGGCATATTGTATATTTATCACCCGAGTGATTCTCCTAGAAGTTATATAAATATATATATATATATATATATATATATATCGAGTAACAAGGCGGGGGTAAAGGAGAGGTGAGGGGAGAGGGGGGAAGCATCAACCACATAACCCTCTAAAACTCTCCCCCTTATCCCCTTCCCTCTTTCCCCCCTCCTTACTGGACATAGATACTAGTGTCTTCTGTAAAAATGTACCTGATGATGGCGTACTAAGTCTAAACCTAATTCGTCAGTAATCAAATTTTTATGTTGAATTACAAAGTTACTCTTCTCACTCAAAATACTTACCTCTCTCACCCACCAACCTACCTACAACCAATTTACTCTGGTTTTTCTTACAGTCCCTTCTCATTACGTCATTCCTACCTCTTTCATCCAACTCCGACCGCAATATTCCTCTCCAACTTCGTCGTCCTTCGTAGCGCCCAGGGACCCGGAGCCTACGAAGTACCTTCTCCCAACGAAATTTACAGCCTAAAAACAACAAGTTACACACACGTAACCCCCGCCTTTAAAAGCTTTCCCAATTCCAGGAAGTACTTGCTGAAAAGGGAAAATAAAGGCAGCAGATAATGAAGTCTGTTAAATCAAAAATATATATATGGACTCGCACTTTTTGCTCTTTCTCCACTTCATTTCAATTCACTGCTTTTAGCAGCACTGCGGAGATCGGCGACCCGATCGAAATGAGACTGACTAATATTTACTCGAATTCATCGGACTTAGGGAAACATCTACTCAGTATCCCATTAACCACTTCAAGGGCGTGTGGCAGTGGGTGATTTCCACCAAGACATGTGTTGCACTAGTGATTCCCATTCAACTCGAAGTGATAAATTTATAGCAAAATACAACTATCGTATTAATGTTTTGTGTGCTTAGCGAACTTCGCCATATATACAATTTAAAACGTCATTTAAGCGAAACTGCTAAAAATACAAACTCATTTTCATACCTTCCTGCAACTCACATCTGCTAACAGGGAATTAATTTTCACCAAGAATTGCACCATACTATATGCTGTAAAAATTTTATAGACTGCGATTACTTGTGTATTCATTTGATGTTTACATGCATGCGAATAAAAAAAGCTTTGTTGAGCAGATTTATTTATTAGACTATCCTTCGTTCCATTCCACTTCCGACCATTACGGCCTTCAATCATTTGCGGCGGTCTGATGGCAGTCTATTTCCCCAAGTTCTCATGATCTAAACGGGGTTCGCAAAATGATTTTCCTTCCATATGTAAAAAAAAAGAGATTGGCTAACTATATCTAGTCTAAATTTTAACCGACGCGAGGGTCTGATAATGGTGAGCAACTATAACATCAGACCGAAACAGATAAGATGCAAAGGAAACAAGGTGCAAACAAAGAATTATGAAGATAAAATTGATGGAGAGGGTCGCCAACGAAGAATTCCAAGAGTTATGGATATTAAAAAAAACTTCTCCAAAGTAGACTAGGAAACCTTATTTGACACACCCTTAGACAAAACAGCTTTTAAAACGTATTTGTCAGTAATTGAAGGAGCGTAAGAAAATGGAAGGACAACCGAGGAAGACCAAGAATGAAAAACATCAATCAAATTGAGATGGGCGTTAACATTAAGAGTTAAGAGGAAATAAAATGGTTATTTGAGGGGAGAGGATGGATTAAGCTGGTAAGATGACTAAAGTATTGGTCGCCCATTCAGAGGACCTGGGTTTGAATCCCGACTGCGGCGAAGATCTTTCTAAGGAAATTCGATCCCCAAAGGGTGAAATCACTTAAGGTGAAGTACTTCTTCCACCGGATTGGACTTAATCCTTCGGTCCCAGGTTTCTCTCTATAATTCCATCGTTCCTCATCTACCTCTTCCGTAACCCACCAGCCTTCACTGGTGAAAATTACCTTTGGTTGTCGATTGCTTCCCTAAATAAACAATCAACCAACCTGAAGGGAGAACGGAGAGGAGAGCCCAGCAAACCAGTCTTAAGGTTAAAAACTGCTAAAGAGGATGGTCTGGTGGTGATTCCCAGATTCCGTTAACATCTAGTCATTTCCATACTAGTCAATGTATTAGGCTCCTCAATCATTCTCGTACGCGGGCACTTTTCCCTTGGGAAAACATCCTGCTTCAGACACTTCTCTCGTACTTCGTCGTCCTCCACAGAGTTCGGCCAAATACCTACGCACTTTCTGCACTTCGCTTGCTGTTAAAATGGATAGGGAGGTCACTGAATCGATCGGAGGAAGACGACGAACAGCAATTGATTTAAATATTTGGCAGTGAGGGGGAAGGCGGTGGAGTAGCGTTCTCGTGGAATGTGGCCGTGAAGGATAGAAAGAAAAAAGACGAGACGTGTATTGAACGCGAGGCTTAGCCCGAACACAGCCGAGCTAACGAAACGCTAGCTTACTCGATTTCCCTTGCTCCTATTAAAATTAATGATTACTTACTCGGGTACATTCCTCCCTGCGTCTCGCTCGGGAAGCGGTTACGGAGTTCATTTTTTTTCTTTCCGTAGTTTTCCCGATGAAAAGGTGAGTTCAGAGAATGTACGTGGGCACAAGTGGCCACTGAGTCGCGACTGAACCGATACTTGACTGCGTCGCTATAATTACTCGCAACTACGGTCTTCGACACAATGCCCAAGCCCACTTAGGGCGAATAAAGATGAAAAAACTGAACAAATGACGGCTATGGACACATCATTTTCGCACGATTTTCTTTTTTTGCTTCCAGACTGCGAAAGGTAAAAATGAAAAATAAGCCTGAAAAATTATGAATGCGAGTCCACCAATGCAGGAGGTGCCCTTGTCATACTCCTCCACTTGAAGACGCTTTTCCCCACCCAGGATCAAGGTTGCTAAGGTATAATGTTGTATTCAGGGACGTATTTTTGGAGATCTCATTCTCGTACTGAAATTTCCCCTTCATTTTCAAGTTGACGAAGATAAATTGTTTGCTCTGCTCCATAGTTGGAAATTATATCACTTTCGTAATTAAAAATTATGGGTTACCCTAGAATTGTATAAATTGTTAGGTTAATAGCCTTGTTAGTCGTTTCGAGGACATTTCCCCCTGCCACACACGATTGAGATGGCTCGCGGAATAGGATGAAGATGTTTTAGCGTATTCGTCTCAGTAATAAGGAGTTGAAGTATGAAGTTAGATGGAAGGATATCATTTGAGTCATGAAGTCACAAAAACCCAGAGTCTAACTACATGGTTTGTAATTATTTCGTAGCACGTAACTTAATGCATGGCTTTCCAACTTTTACCATAGAGCTTGCCTTAAGTAAGCTAGTATATTTGGATTTATTTTATTCTAAAAGCCAATCTGGTCTTATCTGAGGAAAGAACGGGGAGGAAAATCACTGACATTTTGCTGCAAATTCAATCTCTGTACCACTGTTTTCTACTCTCCAGACTGGGCCGAAATTACATCCGGGTAACTGAAAAAAAATCCAAAAGCTCTTTGGGCGCCCTAGTTCCTCACCAGTTCATCCCATATCAAGCGGTCATTCTTTTCACTTCAACCTCGTGAAGTAACTTCGCCGTCGATCGGACTTCCTGCACCTTAGGTTATCACCCCTTCGTGTGACCTCATCGCTTCCCCTTATCTCCCCCTCCGTAGATGAACGTTCGGAGCATGGGAGCGCCCAGCTGATCTTCGGCGCAGACAGCAAATTTTCATCACCGCACTCCTACATACATGAGTATACGACATGCGCTGCTCACGGGGGCAAAGCTAAAGCCCTCCCCACTCCGGACTGGGACCACCTACGACGACTACAGAAACGGAATAGAAAAAATAAACTCATTCAAAAACTTCTTTCAGTCAGTCTTTCACTTTGATAACATATATTCCAATAACGAGCTCAATGGTTTTTTTTAATACAGGGAGAATGGGAATAGGGACAGACTGAGTGTCCCACGAGCATAAATAATGGTCAGAAATACCATTCATATTTTATGCTATGCGAACTCTCCCGTCGTTAAATCAGTGAATAAAAAGGCGAAACCTAATCATGGAGTCAAATTTTACAACTGCTGATGTACAATTATAAAAAACTCAAAAGCGTATATCTAAAGCAAAACACTATTAATGTATGAATAACCAACTATAATTAGTTTCCGAATAAACTACGCTATTATATTAGAGTTTACTGCTGATGGGCGTGATAATTATCTATTTTTAATATACGGTGAAATTATACATAATTCTCTTTTAAAATCTTCAAAATTAGGAAAACGACACTTTTTCTATATATTCCAGCAATAGTTGCCATTATTTCATTTTGAATTTTCCCGGTACTCTCTATTTAATCACTTGAGCTTTCACTTAGTATTATTCATCGCCATCCTCCAGTGTCCACTTGTCATTTGACTTTGAATGCTTTTCATTGTCATCTTCCAATATCAAAAAATAATTTGAACACCTCATTGTTTGCAAAAAATAAAGGATTTGAGTTTAAATTCGGCCTATTTTTCCGAATTAACAGTTGTACGATTTTTTCTTCGCGTTTTAGGGCCACTATAATTAAACTCAAAATATTATAAGTCAGACCCTCTAATTAATTCAATAGGCAACCTCGGTGAACTACTGGAAATATGAGACCTATCCTCCTATCTACCTGATTCCATTGATTCACAAAATTATGTGCAGTTAATACCACAAATCGTACTTAGTTTGTCATTATCTCAATCGGCACATGCATTATCAATAATAGTTTCAAGATATATTCCAAACCTAATTATTCGTTTAGTGTAAAACGATGTGATGATAATTAGTCTTTCATGACTGGAGTAGTCCTCCGGGCGTTATTTGGCGGTATTATCTATCCAGTTTCCTATTTACTTCATATTTGCATTTCTTCTAATCTTATCAAAAGTTTGTTTTAGCAATATACATACCCTATTTCAGTACGAATATTGATTCATAACTCAATCAGGTCACACTGAAGACAAGACGTTTGATCTTACCCTTTGCAGTGATATCAACGGATAAGGGAACGAAAGATAAACGAAATAAATGGATAAATTTTCCCAATATCTCGCATCACGGGTGTTAAACCTCGTTGCTTCAAGAACCACACTAGGATATCGTTTTAGCTGAAGTTCCAACTTTTTTGTTTTTTATTCTTGCGACATATTCAGTTATTTCTGCTGCGCCCGATTCTTATGTTTCGTTTGTGTTCACAAATTTATTTTATTTTATCAATTAAAATTTGCATTTCAACAGCGTATCCATTGAACGCTCACACTCTCAGATAAATGTATACTATTGATATTTTTTAGATACATCGGTCACAAAAAAATTGATGCATTCCTTACCTGATTCACCAATTTACTATTAAATCAGATCAGTATTTGATGATTGAAAAAATAAGTTTATTCGGACAGTACACTCTAATAATTATTTTCCAACCTCGAATAAAACAGTTTTATAATTTATTTGACGCACAGGTATTTTTGTGGTTGACATTTATTTATATTAGAAGGCTAAGGTGAATGGGAAAATCATTATAATAATGTGATATTTACATGGTATTCCAATTTGTAATTATTGAGTGAATGAAACTAGCTACAAATACATACGTTCTCAAATAAAATTAAAAATGAAAGATGAGACAACAATGAGTATGCCACAGTGTGGTGAAACGCGTCGTGCCAGCGTAATAAAGTTTTGTGGAAATTACAAAGGTGGTTTTCTTAACATGGATATCCATAATTTCCACGAGGTCAGGCCTGATATCATCAGTTTTATAATAATTTAATTTTTACCAGGGTTCAATTAAAAAAAAATGTTTATCTGGTTGCATTTCCTTCTATCCTGCGATGAAATATTTGGTTATATATATTTGGTGGGCGCGACCGCGGAAAATTGCCGCATATTTTAGTTTCTGAGCTCTCCATTTGGTACCGTTTGTATTTAATGCCTGTGTCTCCAGGTATTCATTTTTCATAATAGGAGGGAGTATTTCTGATACCCGGATCAATTATCCACCGGAAGCTTCAGTAGCTGTTTGGCATCGAAGAGAGTTTGACATTTGACTAAAGATATAAAAGAAATTTTAGGAAAATATAAGAACAAGAAACCGGTTCCTGTAGCACCTAAACCAGTAATATGCCATGTTTGCAGGTGGCATATTAATTGCAGGTCAAAAATTGTATGCCGATTATGTAAAAATAATATATTTAGGAGACATTGTCGTCAAGAGACAACATGTATGAGATGAGTAGATTAACAGGACCTAGATATGAACTAAGATGATTAACAATGTACATTCAGTGTCAAACAAGTAAAGAAGTAAATGTAACAACTTGATCAGCCATTTTTATTAGTAAATTATCTTGTCCTTAAATATAGAAATGCAATTTATTTTTGCGGTAAAATTGCCCCAGGGCGCCCACTCGTGGGAGTGAATTTGGTGCGCCCACCGGAAGGTTAATAGGCAATAAAACGCTGATAAAAAATATTTCCATCCAGACCACTCCATGTTCCTCCCCACAGTTAAAAAATAAAACTAAGAATAAAAATGGTATTTCATTCTTGCGCGGCTTCATCACTCATGTGGTTAGTTAAATTACGTGGAAGATTGCAAATTACTACGAAACGAGGATTTTATTTACTATTTGTCTATAGCCAATCCTTTTTCTGTTCCGTCTAACTTTGTTCGCCTTCTATTCATCGACCGTTCTCTAAATGAAAGATCGAGCGTGCTTTTCCCCGGTGTTCTACCTCAACGTGACGAGCTCCATTCACATCCCTGGAGCCTTTTACTCCTTGCCTTCCTCCAATTATCCAGCCATTCCTCACAATAGCACTTTCAAACACTCGAATTCACACGCATCCACTCTTTCAACTCCCCAACACATCGACTGCCTTCAAACTAAGAAAACACTCAATCGAGGCTCGGGTTCCGAGTTTTGAAAAACTGTGTTCAGATTTGGAGTGACATTAGATATTTTTGCGCGATGGATATCTTCGTCATTGGGAAAGTGGTGCTAAAAATCTTTGGCTTCAAGCTGTCGCCACCGCAGTCATCAATATACAGAGACTATTGCACTCGAGTTCACTAAATGAAAAGTTAGCAGATTATTAAAAAGATCGTCATCTAATCTCATCATCAGGGAATCGCGCCATTTATTCCCTTCAAAGTCACCCAATACGTTGACTATTCTACCCTTTAGTGGAGGACGCTATCAGTATTAGCCAAGAAGTAAGACTCGCGTGTTGGAGAAAATAAGAGCGCCCTGACTTTTAACTCCTTTTTCTAGTCTTCAATTTCCATTTACTCCCTGTCTGCAATACCGTCCCCTTCTATTAGGGCATTTTGTGTCACCCGCTTCAAAACAGTTAAATGCTTCCACATGATATTTATAGGATCTTTTTTTAATAGCGGCCAGAACTTAAGCCTGAGTGCTCAACGTGCCGCTACAACACTTATTATAACATCTGTGGCAATCCGTAGTCACCTTTCAAATATGAAATATTGATAGAATATAAGTCAAAACTGATTCCATTTCATTTTAGACGAAAAAGGTTTGAACTATATCAAGCGAAATACAATCAAGAAGAAGTTACCATGAGGAAGGACAAGGAGTACTTATATATTCTTAGTGTTTTTTCATTTGTTGCACTTCACTTTTCTCGTTTTTGTTTTCTTTTATGAAATTAAAATAAATTTACACTTACACTCCACTTTTTTTCTTTGTTACTAAACTTGACGACAGAATTAAAAATTCTTAAGACAGATGCCCATAAATATATACTCTTTGTGTTAAAGTGAGATACACAGAACTGCAATAGTTTTTGTGCGACTAACGGGAAGAGGTATGTGTGCAAGGACTATGAACATTTTAAATCTTTTATCAATTGTGACAGAAAAGGTGTTTTTTCCAATCATTTATCGACCTTAAATAACAAGTCCCATTTCGCAATTGATATTTTGCATGTTTGTAACAAAGAGATGAAAAAGTTGGGTGTTATTAATAATTATGAAATTATGACACAAGTCAAGTATTTTGGCACGATTTTGCTTTACGACCTGGTACTATAGAATAGTTCACGTTTCTACCTAGTAGTAAAGGTCCTTTCCTCCCTCCCAAAAAGTTTTCCTTCAGGTCAACTTTCTGCCCCATTTTTCCTCCTTAGTCTTCCTTACCTAAGTCCTCTTATCCACCTTTTACTGACATCTTTTTTTCCGGAACATTATTTAAATGTAAATAGTCTCAATAACCAAATCATCGCTTTATCTCCATGGCCAGTGCAATTTTTCAAACATGTGAACACACTTCTAACTAGATTCAATTTAATGAATGAAACAAAGATAGGAAACTCCTATGAGGTTTTAATATTCTTGGTTCCTATTCCTTTTAGCTTTAGTGGAGAATAAACGAACTTTAAACAAGAAAATATATTTCTTATGCATGAACACTTTCTCAAATTGACATCGGAACGATGTGCATACCAAGATAACATAAAATTGTACGAATCATATATTCTAAATAGTGACCATGCAACTTTCAGAAGATAATTTTCTAACTCTGGTTCCAATCCTTTCTTGTACGAAAAAGCAATAAAATACGAAAGCAGAAAAGAAGGAAATAAATAAAATTATTATACATGCGCATCTTAATTACCGGCAGGAGTACCACACAGCTGCCGACAGAAGACAAGGCATTTTGATCATAAATCAGTAAATATTTACTGATGTCAAAATAGTATTTTCCTCGTAAATAAAGTGACTCTCATAAGAGTATATGCCGACGACGAACTGAATTTCAGAGAAAGCCAACGTTCTATTGAGAAAAGATTATCAAGTTAATTTTTTTCCGTAGCTCTTTTTTTCATCCAATATTTTCCTGTCTATTGCCTTGTCTGAAGAATAAATCGCTTCGAAACAATTAAATAGGTTCATGTATATTTAAAAACCAACACTTGTCTCCGCGCTCGACAACACCTTGCACGTATCTCTAGAGTTACTGGTGTCAAAGAGCCTTCTGTTGAAAGTAACTCATAATTTTATTTCTATGTTCATGTTGCCGTGTAAGCTCTCCATTTATATTTTCCCCCATCAAAAGGGTGTTTCATACATTAATCATTTCCATCCGGGCCATTGTTGCGGAGCCGGAGTTACCAGTTGTTATAAAGCGGAAGTGAAGCCCATTAGCATAAAATACAACCGTGCGATAAAGGATAATATACTGAAAGCATATATTTTTCCATCGCCTGCTCTTACTTCGACAATCAGTTTTTAGTAATTTCGCCAACTCAACCCTCATGACGCTGAAAAAAAATCATGTACTCTTTCTTTCGGCCGGTGGTGGCGAAACGAATGATTATCCCGTTTGGTGTGGTTCAAAAATCCATGGATTGAAGATCTGAGGACCTGGAACTCTCCCATTTCCTCCCCTACTGCTTCTCATTATTTAGCAGAAAGTTGAAACAATTGCGGAGGCTTTAAGTAGGGATGAGAAGACTCAAAACTAGGAATAGAAACAGTAATAGTCTACATTAATCTAATACCTCATATACACGTATTTATTTTGTAGTTTACTATATATAATGTAGTTTTTAGAGACGGTATAGCTCTTTTATCCAAGAACGAAATAAAATACACAAATAAACCATCATTCCGTTCAAATTTTGTTTTTCACTCGTCACTCATTAATTCTTGAGCATATCCAAAGTTATAAATCAACCTTTTCCAAACCCTAAGTAAGGCATTCGTACTAATCAGCTTTAACCGTAGAAAAGTAGAAGTAGAAAAGTAGAAATCTTAGAAGTAGATTGACGAAAGTAATAATCGTTATAATGAGAGTAACATCACCAAGCAATTCTCTCTTTTGATTAAATTCAGATTGATTTAGAATAGCATATTCCAAAAATTCTGATTATTATTCCAAAGCTTGTAAATATTTCCAACATTTCAACATAATAATTTTTCCATCGTCATTTTTTACAGTACAACCTGAATCTCAACCAATCCGCGTGTAGTATTTGCTATGTATTCCCCTCCTCTGGCGTGCCAGTAGTAATCCCCACAGGAGTTTCTCACCAAGTTAGAAAGATATTTTTAAGCTTTCTTTATCCACACAGGTGATTAATTTTAGCACTAATCCGTACAGCGTTTTCTAAATGTATGAAGACCACTTTATATAAACGGTCTCCACCTTTCAGTCTGTCTTTCCAAATTAACTGATCGAATGATACCGGAAATACTCACTATTTTGCCCGATGAAAAGTGGTTTGAATTATTATTACTATTCCTCTGTTCTTTTTCTACCACTACCGCTAACGACGCAACCGTAAAAATATTTCCCCAACACTCATTCTCAGCTCTAAGCTGTCCTAATCCTTCGTCAAACTGAAATGTTTGACTGAAAACTATTTTGATGTTTCAATCGTCAACAGCTACATTATTTATAAAGTTTTAGGACAAGAGTCAACTCATTACATCTCTCATGAGCCACCTTGAATTTAAAAATTTAGATCTGTCCTAGCATCGGCGCTCGTTGGGGGCATATTCAAAACACCAAATATCTGGCCCACTCCCAAACTGAAGGGCTTGTAAACGAAAATACACAAAGGACCGAACAACGACGGAGAATTTTATAGGCTTAAAAAATGTAGAAGTATTCCAAAAAGGTACCAATAGGCGTTACAGACATTGCAGTACAATACACACAGTGAAAAGATGTATCTACTACGTTTGCTCGAAAATGTAACATAACATTGTGTTCTTTTTCTCCTTTCCATTTCAAATAAAAATTAGCTACGTTTTGACAACGTATTTTCACTGCATTTCCTCCGAATTTCCCTTGTGTCTGTCAAATTGGATCCAGCTAGGTTTCCATTTATTTTAATTCGTTCATAAACATTAATGCAAGTATCTACCATTACATGAGGCAGCTCATACATTTATCATAAAGATCTGTTTAAAATGTAAAAATGGACCCCTAAGATACCAGTGCAAACTCAATGAAAGAAGTGAGCTAAATGGGCACCGGTTCCTAAAGTAACCAGTACTGTAAAAACTAACAAAACATTTTGTTGGATAAAAAAGTGTAATTCTCAATAGTTTTTGTGGCAAATTGGCTGTCTAAGCAACAATATAGTTTATTAGTAATAGTATTAGGTTTCCCAAAATGCTGCCCTATAAAGGGTTAAAGAGAGTAAGAGCATGGAAAATGTTTCACGACGCAGCACTCTCATATTATATGGTCTAGCCTTGTATTTTCATTCTGACCGCTTTTTATTCCTTCTTTAGTTATCAGGGAAGCATACAGGATTCGACCTTAAACTAGGATTGAATGAAATGGAATCATACCGTGCCACATGTCCTGGAGGGGGTTTGCACAGTACATCGTAGATATTGAAACCCGCTCCCTCTCCTTTCGGATTTTGCAGCAGTCCATATCAACCAACTCTGCACCCGTCAATATCTCTTTCTTAAGAGTCCTCCCAAATTGAAAAAAAACCTCTTTACCCATGCAAACATATTTCGGCCGCGGTTTCCATCATTCTCTCCTGTCATCTTCGGGTGCATACGACGTCTGATCGATTGGTTTGGGCTTCTCGTCTAATAATACGAAGACGGACGCTTGTGCAAATAGATATGAGAGCTCCTGTATAGCGATTGCTTTGTCCTCTCAGAATCGATTTCTTAGAGAAACAGCGGACAAATTTCACTCTTGCGTCTCTCCAACCATTCCACTTGGTTTTTGGCAGTTCTTTCAATAAACCATCGGTAGGTTCCTAGAAAATTGATATTTATAATTATTTTTAAATTTAAAAGTCTTGTGAATATAAATTGTGACTCAGGAATGATTTGATTTGACTTGAAATTCAAATGACTAGGTTTTAACCGAAGTCATATAATTGACTTTCATAGTTCACCAGGAAGCGTCTTGGCCCAAAAGTAGTGGCCAGGGGAGAGTGTGATAAATAACACTGAACTGGGACGAATATTTCACGCCTGATATAGAATCATCTCGCACCACACACATTCCAAGTGGCTTGTCCGGTAATTTGTACATACATATGTGCATAAAAGAATAATAGTCGACCGTTTCCCGTAAAAAAAATAGACAACAACAATAGACGTTAACTCAAATCAATCTGCAGCTGGGAGTACGGATAATCTATCTGATAATCAAAGATTAATTCGAGTTTAATCCTTTTTAATCGAATTAATCGAATTAATGGAGTTTAATCACTTTTAATCGAATTAATCACTTCGGCCCTACGTTCCTAAAACAAAATTATTTGTCCAAATTCGAAATCCGAAACTCGCAGTAGTTATGATGAATTAGCTAACTTAAAATGTGGCATAACTTTTTAAACGTTTGGTCATTGTTCAAATGGTCTTGAGTAAACCTGAAATATTAAGAATACAAGCACCAGGTATATAAAAAATATCTCCGGTAGAGTGGAAATACTTAAGTTCCAAACTAAAAGGTAAAATTAGATTGTATTTATTCTCTTTTCTCATTCAAATTTTGTCGGTGGTGTACTGACTCCATTTAATGATAAGCCTCCAATGCATTTCATTGAAGTGCAATAATGAATGGAATAATTCAAATATGTCAGGATTGAACAGCTTGGTAATAGAAATTAAATTAAATGCTTATTATTCTGTCGATAGTGCCATTCTGAGTAGATTAAATCTGGCAATTAGAGATAATATTTGAAGATTAATATTGTCAGTTTAGTTTAATTATAATCCATTTTGATATATTATACCAAGAAGAACGATATAAAATTCCCTTATTCGATGGCACAAATTATGAAAATTGGAAATACAGAATGGAATGTCTGCTTGATGAAAAGGAACTTTTGGATGTAGCCTTGAATCGTATCATACTGGAAGAAGAGCAGGGAAAGGAATCGCCATCTCAGAAAACGGCTGGAATGGAAAGAAATAAAACGTTGCTTAAGAAAGACAAAAAATGCAAGAACACGATCATAACCGAAGTTGCAGAGAGTCACCTGGGCTATGCGATGGGAAAAGATACGGCATATGATATTTGGAAAGTTTACGAGGATACTTATCTAAGGAAAAGTATAACCTCCAGGATAACCGTAATGAAGCAACTCTTGTCACCAGCATCGAAGTTCAAACCGTCTCAAGAAGGAATCAATGACCACTTCTTATAAATAGACAAGCTATTGAGGAAATTAGAATCAGCCGGAACTAAGCTCAATGAAGAGGAAAAATGTGTCTATCTACTAATGACAATGCCAGTAGAATATGATGGAGTAAGTACTGCCATTGAAACGATTTGCTCAGGAAATATAACTGTATCTTTTGTTAAAAGTAGGCTCCTGGAAGAAAGCAGCAAAATAGCTCTGCGAACCCAGAAACCAAAACAGAATTCCCAGCCTCAAGCAGCATTTGCTTCGAACTCTAGTCACAGAGGAAGAGGTGGTTTCAGGGGGAGAGGAAGAATAAGTAACCGTGGAATTGGAAGAGGGAATAAGCAGAGTGAAGCATCAAATTCATCAAGTAATGCTTCTCCAGTTAACAAATTTCCCTGTCATAACTGTGGTAAATTAGGACATTGGCGTTCTGACTGTCCTAAGCTGTATCGAAAAGAAGCACAAGTAAGTGAACAGGAATGTAATCAGGAGGAAGACTCTGATTGTTTTGGCTACAGCTTTCAGTGTATCAGATTGGAAGCTCTGAAAAGTGATGAATGTCTTGTGAAAGAAATTACTGCCCTGAAAAGTATAGAATGTGCTGAGAATGGGAATATTATTTGGTATGCTGACTCTGGAGCATCTGATCACCAAACATATCAGAAGGAATTACTACTTAATTTTAAGTCCTTTGAGACTCCAACCATCATTCAAATCGCCAAGAATGGTATAAATATGAAATGCTTAGGAAAAGGCAACATTAAACTGGAAAATGACAAAGGAACACCAATAAATATGAATAATGTTCTTTATGTACCTGACCTACGAGTCAATCTTTTGTCCATTAGCACCTTGGAAAGACAAGGCTTCAAAATTATTTTCGGAGATGAAAAGGTGCAAGTTCAAATGAATGGGGAAATTGTCATAGAAGGAATCAGGGTTGGATAGATGTATTGCTTGCAGATGAAGAGAAATCCCACTGCTTACCTAAGTGCTTCAGCAGAGGACTTATGGCACAAGCGACTTGGCCATATTTCTCAGTCTGGTCTTCAAAAGCTGAAGAAATTAGTGGATGGAATTACTGATGAACAACCCAAGGAAAGATGTGAAACATGTATTGAAGGGAAACAGACAAAGCAACCACACCATCAAGAGAGAACAAGAGCAATTAGACCACTCCAATTGATACACAGTGATGTTTGTGGCCCAATCAAGCCAATGGCTTACAATGAAGGAAAGTATATGCTGACCTTTGTTGATGACTATACTCGTTTCACTGTAATTTATGTATTGCAAGGGAAGAGTGAAGTATTCAAGTATTTCAAAATCTATGAAGCCATGGCCACATCTCATTTCAATTTAAATATAAGTAGATTTCGTTGTGACAATGGAGGAGAATATGTGTCCACTGAAATGAAGGAATATTTTGAAGAAAAGGGAGTCCAAGTGGAATATACCATTCGCTACACCCCAGAACAGAATGGAGTAGCCGAAAGGTTTAACAGAACATTACTGGAAAGAGCAAGATGCGTGATTTTGAGTTCTGGACTACCCAAGAATTTATGGCCTGAAGCTGTGCTGGCAGCTGTATATATATTGAATAGATGTCCCACCTCTGCCTTAAAGGATAAAGTACCAGCTGAAATGTGGATAGGCAAGAAACCTAACCTTGGAAAAATTCGTGTATTTGGTTGTCTTTCCTATCTGAAAACCCCCAAGGAATTGCTGACTAGTAAAATGGAATCTAGGACACAAAAGTATTACTTGGTGGGCTACTGTCCTAATGGCTATAGGCTATGGTCTCCGAGTGAAGGCAAGATAACTGCTGGAAGAGACTTAATATTTGATGAAACCAAACCCTACAAGACTGATGAGAAACAAGAAGAGTCTTCTTGGAATTTAGAACAAGACGCAGATGAATCAGAAGAAAAAAGCTTTAAAGAAACTGAAGCTGAAGAAGATGAAACTGAAAGTCTCAGAAGATCTGTACGTGCTAGAAACAAACCAAAGTATTTGGAAGACTTTGCAGCTCTGTCAATGCCTTATGTAGAAGATGTGCCTTCCACTATAGAGGAAATTGAAAATAGAAGGGACAAAGAGGAGTGGAAGAAGGCTATTCAAGAAGAATTAAAGGCATTAGAAGAGAATAAAACTTGGAAGTTAACAGAACTGCCTGAAGGTAAGGAAGTCCTTGACAGCAAATGGGTTTTCAGAGTCAAGACAAATGAAAAAGGGGAAGTAGAAAGCTACAAAGCCAGACTAGTGGTCAAAGGTTTCCAACAGACTAAAGGAATTGATTATGATGAAACCTATGCACCAGTAGCAAAGATTGTCACTGTAAGAACCCTGTTGTCTGTCATCAATCATAAATCTTTGATTGCAGATCAGTTAGATGTCAAGAGTGCATTTCTTCATGGCAACCTTACTGAGGAAATGTACATGTCCCAGCCCCCTGGATGTGCATCTGATTCTAGTCTTGTATGCAAACTGGAAAAAACTCTCTATGGCCTGAAACAAGCTCCTCACACCTGGAATAAGAAATTTGACGAATGGGTCAGAGGCCTGGGATTTGTTCGGTCAAAGCATGACACCTGTCTGTATGTACAGAAGAATAAGGAAGCAGTCATGTATTTACTTGTTTATGTGGACGACATCATTGTCGCGGGAAACTGTAGAAATTCGATTGAGTCTGTCAAGAACAAACTGAAAGTTAATTTCAAAACCAAAACCTTGGGTGCCTTGAAATATTTTCTTGGCATCAATGTTGTGAGAACAGAACAAGGTATGTTTTTATCTCAAAAAGCATATGTTCAAAGGCTATTGTCAAAGTTTCAGATGGAGAATTGCCATGCAGTAAGAACTCCCATGGAATCTAATCCTCCAAGAGAGCTGGTCGGAAACTACATACTGTCTGAAAAGCCTTATCTAAGTTGTCTCAAGTACCTGATGTTTACTTCTCGTCCTGATTGAGTGTTGAAGAAAATGTTAAATTTTAATCTTTTGAACTTGAATCATGTTTTAGTTGGTTCTAAGGTGTTTTTCATTGTATTTGTGTTGTCAGATTCATTTCGTTAATCTTATATTTTGTTTGCTATTGTTCAATGAGTGATAACTGTTTGTAATTTGTTTGAAAACACTGAAATAATTTTATGTATGTTAACTTGAGGGGGAGTGTTGAAAGTGAGGTGAGCAACTTAACATACGCAAACATGATGCGCACTCGGAAATATCATCGCTCATTTGTTTTTGGCGCGATCTTTAAGTTGTTTCGTATCTAATTACGTTAAGAAAGAGAAAAGGGTTTATTGTTGTTGCAAGAAGAAAGAAATAAAGATAAGATAGTTAATCTTTCTTTTAATTACGAAGGAATTTAATATTAAGGGCCTTTTTTAAAATTATTTTAATGTCATTAGGTTAATATAAAAAAGCTCAAACTTTGGTCAAAATTACAAACACAAATTTAAAAAATTACAAATTAATTTTATGATGAATTCTTTACGTCGATTAAATTTCTTAGAAAATCCCTTGATATTTAGGAATCCGGGGTTATGAGGAGTTCTGTACAATGTTCCGGTAAGCTGAAGTTCCACGGTTTGATTTCCGGTTCAGATGAATACGGGTATTCTGTTGTTTAGCAGTACAAAGAGTGGCAGTCCTGTTTGTATCCAAAGTTTATCTCGGACTACATTTAAGGGGTAGAATTGATTGTGTGTATCTTGTTGGTCAACAAAGCCCCTTATACGACCTGGTTTACCCAAATTCCAACCGACACATGGATAAATATCCAGAGCACATGCAACTATTAGCGTAATGTAGTAGCGTATAGGTGGACGGGCCACGTTTCACCCAGATGGCTGCGCAGCCACGCCATAATCCTGAATAAGCAATAATCCGGATGGTGAGCTCTACTCGGGTTATAAATGGTACGCTATATGGATTCGCAGACATCGCGACACGCCGTACGTAAGATAATTCAGCATTAGATATACCATATCCGGTAAACACGCAGAATAAGGCAGCAAAACTGTAGGAAAATAAGAGCCAATTATACTGCATATTTAACAGATACATACGAGTGGTTACCCAGGATGAGAATAATCATAATGGGCCCGCTTCCTTTGAACGGAATAACACAGAATTCAATATAGCTATAGTATCCATGATGAAATGATAAAACATGTCAAACTCCATTTCATCAATGTCATTTCATCTTGGACATTAAATACTTCAAACCAAGTTACACCTAAAACGGTTTCGTTTGTTCGTAGATTTGTTAGTTCACACATTGAACATTCGCAAAACATTTATCATACGCCACAATTGGTCCTCCTCGAGAACAAATACAGATGCCTATGACATGATAGAGATGGTGGAAGCATGTGCGCTCTGTCATTTGTATGTTTACATGAGTAATATGAAGTTTTTCTGGTTAATCATAGCGTCAGTCGCACTCCTTCCACACCCTCCATCATCCTAAATGGTATATCGAAAGATGACTCCAGCGAAGAATGCGGTCAATTTAATAATCTATCGCCGTCTTATTGAGCATTAAAATCTCAACAAACTTTGGACACCGGTGGCAGCGCACACACTTGCAAATGCAATCGAATGGAGCCAAACGTCCGCCAATAGGAATCCACTCCATTCACCTCCCGCAGAAGTCTATGCCCTCAAATCACTCCCTCACGCGCTACACAGTCCGGTTATGTCGAGATCTGACGGATATTTTGCCTAGTAATTCCTCCTCGCGCCTCCCCAGCTTTCTAAGCGCTCTATTTCCATGCTCTTATTCTTCCTCCTGTGATATCCCTCCCCTTGTTCCTGTCAGGAAGGAAGAAGCATTCATTCCTTGTCTCCATCCCTTTGTGGGTTTGAAGAAAAATGTATATACAGGTTACTACACCGTTGTAGCCAAAGAAAAGCTATACAGTTACTTACATCACTACCTGGTAATAGCTCCCTCCCAAATCGCTGGGTAAAACTTCCATTTGTGGGAAAATTATCGTACAGATTGCAGAAAACTGTGCTTAATGAATGTTCTAATGTATCATTTTATAACCCTGTGACAATAGGAAGAATTTTATTCAACTCAAAAGACCGGTATGACCCTGTAGACAGAAGTGGTGTTTATAAATTAAAGTGTAATGACTGTGATATTTGTTATATTGGCCAAACAGGCAGAAGATTTAAGGACAGAGTGAAGGAGCATAGATCTTGTTTTATTAATTGTGACGATAAATCCTGTCTTGCTAAACACTTGTGTGATTTTAATCATTTTAGTAATTTTGACACGGAAGTTTTACACCATTTTGACAAAGGGGCTAAGCTGGATTTCTTTGAACAATATGAAATCACTCATAGCCCGGCTAAGTTATGTAATGATGTTGTTTTTAATGATCGATCGCCTTTGTTAAACCTTGTTCTCCCTCCCGTCCGACAATATGATGACCATGCCTCCTGACCTTCACCACCAACGGCTTTTCTGTTTTAAACCACCCCCCTCCCTTTTCCTCTTGTATCCCCCCCCCCTCTGTGACTTAATACCTCCCACCACCCCCCCACCCCTGGCCTCCATCCCGGGGTATATAATGTGGAGCATTTGAGAAATATGTACCTTGAGAATGGCATTACGTGCCGAAACCTTGGTCGGTGTTTGTTAATATACTGTGGTTGATAATATACTGTGTGGAAATTTACTATCTTCGTTTTATTTAAAATGGACATTTCATATTTCCACAATGTCAAGCCTGATACGCTTCTATATGGTGGTAGCGTTGGTACCTCACCAGCTCCTTCTCTCCCTCCTACTTCTCCTCTCCGCCAATCCCACCTTCCTCAACAGGGGAGATAAAGTCCTTCCATCTCTGCACGCCAAGCGTTACACACTTTGACTATTCTCCTCCTACTTCCACCTCATGTCACTTCCGAACAGCAATATTTAAAGGCTAGACATACACTATCTATCCAGTGTAATATTCTGCCAGGTGACTAGGAAAATTGATGGTTTAATAATATTTCTCCATTGATGAGGACTCTCTGCAAGCCCGTCAATGCAAATCACGAAGAGATAACTCGAATTTCTATATTTATTCTAAATCAGAAAAATGTTTTAATTTTAGGTGCGATGGAGCACGCATGTGGCAAATTATGATTTTTTAATGTGAGAAATTATAGACAATATTGATTATTTTAACAAAAAATAGCAACTTCCCTGGAATATATACATGTTTTTATTTAGTTGTGGCAACCTGGTTGTGGAAAAACATGGAGAGTACGAAAATGATCATCCAATGCTAATGGTGAATCTTCGCAAGGAGACTGCATCTCTTCTCTAAGTGCATATTTAAAAATCACTCGGTAATTCCACAGGCCTCAATCAATATACATATTAAACATTTCCACCAAGTTACGCCGGAAACGTTTTCTCATCCTCTCTAAATGTAAGAAAGACACCACCATCACTATACAGCGGTTGATGAAGCTTCGCAAAGAGACAGCATATCTTTCTCAAAGTGTAAGTAAGACCCCAACATCACTATACAGCGGTTATAATGCATTTCAGAAGGAGAGAAGAAAGTATTTTCCTTGTGATACGTGATAAATTTCTATCTACTGAGACACATTACATCTACTTTAAAATTAGCCGCTAAGTGTGGAAAATGAAGTTTTTCACAGAGTGGAGGACACCCTATTCCAACTCATCATTATAAAACTATTAAATTTAGTGAATATTTAGCTGGACGACTTTGATTTAAATAGAATGTTCACCACTTGAACTCTATGGCTCATTTTCCCACAATTTCATTATACAGTAGACACCACTTACCAGGGTCCGTGTGAAGGTAACAAGCATGGTGTTGGCATGCATTTTTCTGAAGCCCCTCGTTTGCTGTTGTTCCCGGCGTTGTACATTTCCTCATTCTTTAACCTCATTGAAAAATCATGACCCATTATCACAATATTGCATCTTTATGCAAAAAAATTTAAACATTGAGATGTTTACTCCTGCTATTATGAACTAGTACAGCATCTGATTAACAATTCATATTCGTTTATATTCATAAAATACAGTCGTTGTATTCATAAAATACGATGACTCGTCACTCATTCTCAAGGCAAGAATATCCGCAAATCTTAAATTTCAGCCATATTAAATACTAAGGCTAGGTCTTTTTTGATTGTTCGGAAGCCGATTGTTGACTCCGGAGACCACTAATCAGTTGAGTCTTAGTTCTTGCGTCCTAATTCTCTTGAAAATCGGATTCCAAGCATTGTTGATGTTATAACCGGAATCGCGATTGAAATTTTTATCCTTCAACCGAATCTCAATGGCTTCTTTAGAAGGTCGTCCCAAAAGTGTTCTGAAGCCAAAGTTTTTTATCGTCCCAGTTAACCCTAAGGTCCAAATTAATGCTGTGTTCAGCTACCGCCGAATTCTCTGGTTGACCAAGCCTGAAAGTATCTGCGGTGTTCCTTCAGTCTCGAGGAAATTGTTCTACCCTTCTCACCCACGTAGATTTGGTCACAGTCACATGGGATTTGATAGACTCCAGGATTCATGAGACCGATCGGGTCCTTCGCTCTCACTAAGTATATGATCTCTAAGTTTAGCCATAGGTTTGTGAACAGCTTCAATGTCGTATCTATTCAGAATCCTGGATTCATTCAAGTATTCTACCAGCTGATTGGTAGGTTCTTGGACAGTCCCCATTTTATATCCCAACCTAATAGAAATTGTCTCGCTTTCCCTCCTAAGGATGGCCCGTTATTAGATCCCTCTTCAATTCTTCATATCTTCTACCTCCTCTTATTTCGTCCAGAATTCCTATTCTCTTCCTTCCTCTCCCACGCTTCCCCAGTGTTCTCCCCTCTATCACTCTCTTCAACATGCCCTCTCCTCTCAAAACCTCCTCCATCCATCTCTTCTGCCTTCTCCGAACCTCTGCCACAAGCTTCCTCTCCTCTCCGACCATATCCAATACCTCCTCGTTCGTCTTTCTCGCCATCCATCTAACCTTCTCCATCCTTCTCCAAACCCACATCTCAAACGCCTCAAGTCTACGCACATCCTCCCTTCGCAATGACCACGTTTCCGACCCATAAAGCGCCACGCTCCATATTAAACTTTTCACCAGCCTCTTCTTTACGTCTCTTCTCAGACCCCCCCTCATCAATTCCCTTCTCTTCGAAAATGCTTCTTTAGCGAGCGCAATTCTGCATCTGATGTCCTTACCATTAAACCCATTCTCCTCCAAAATACTACCCAGATACGTAAACTGCTCGACCTGCTCTATCTTCTGCCCTCCCACCCTTATACTCAGCCCCGCCTTCTTACTTCTAGAAAATCTCATTACTTTCGTTTTCTTGTGATTGATCTTCATCCCATACTTTTCGCACTGCACCTCTAATGCATTCACCATTGACTGTAACCCCTTGGCCGACTGACTAACTAATGCTTGATCATCTGCAAATCTCACTGATTTTATCAGCTCCCCTCCTACCTTTATTCCTACCTCCTCCTCCCCCCATGCCTCCCTTACCATTTCCTCTGAATACACGTTAAAAAGCAACGGCGATAGTGGGCAACCTTGCCGCGCTCCCCGTCCTATCGTAACCCATCCCGATTCTCCATTGGCTACCCTTACCTGCGCCGTCTGGTTCATATACAAATTCCGAATCAGACGCCTGTCCCTCCAATCGACTCCTAATTTCTTCAACATTCCCATTAATTTCGTCCATTCCACCCGATCAAACGCCTTCTCGAAATCTGCGAAGCATGCAAAAACATCCTGCCCATACTCTAGGTTTCTTTCTACTAGCATCCTCATCACCACTATAGCGTCTCGCGTTCCCGTCCCTCTCCTAAACCCCAACTGGTCGTCACCCAGGTATTCATTTGCCTTCTTCTCTAGCCTTCTGTTTAGAATCCTCAGAACTAATTTGGTCGCGTGGGATATTAAGCTTATTGTCCTATTGTCTTCGCAAGTTTTTGCCTTACTCTTTTTCGGTATAGGAATTAGTACAGTCTTCGCGAAGTCTTCCGGCCACACTTCATCCTCATAAATCCTACGAATAAGCGCAAAAAGTTTTCCTCTTCCGTTCTTCCCCATGCTCTTTAAAAACTCTGCAGGTATGTCATCTATTCCCACCGCCTTATTCCTTTTCATGTCTCTTAGAGCTCTTTTTCGATTTCGCTATCTAGGATACTTGGTCCGATGCCATCGCTGTCGATATCGTATTCCCTTTCTATATCTAACCTATTGGGTCTTGTTACTTTACCATAGAGCTCTTCAACATACTCCTTCCACCTCTCCTGGATCTCTCTAGGTTCTACGATCATCTTTCCCGTCTTGTCTGTTATCGTTGTAATTCGTCGATCTGTTCTCTCCAACACGCCTCTCTTGCTTTCTTTGTTTCTCTTCTAAGCCTGTTATTAAATTCTCCGGCAAAACTCCACATCTTTCTCGCCCCGGTCGTTTCTCCTTCCTAGCCCGTAATCGTCCACCTCCCGCCCATCTCTTCCTTCACCCACCACCGCGTTCCAATCCCCCATTACTACCAGGTGCTTACTTCCTGGTATCCTACCAATTATTTCCTCTAGCTGATCGTACACCCCATCTACCTCCTCCTCTTTATGATTAGAGGTAGGCATATAAACCTGGATTATAACTAAATTCGTTGGTTCTGCTTTTAGTTCCACGACTATTATCCTATTACTCACCTGTTCTGCATACACTACTTTTCTACCGAGTTTCCTATTCATTACGAATGCAACCCCGCGCTGACTTTCATTCCCTCCACTATAAATTACTCTATAGTCGCCGCTCCAGTAATCCCCGTCATCCTTCCATCTTACTTTACCCAGACCCATGATGTCTACACCCACCCTCTCCATTTCTTGCTTTATATTCTCTAGCTTCCCCGCCCTCAGCATAGTCCTAACATTCCACGTGCCTATTCTGATAGTTTCGTTCCTCTTCTTTATCTTCTTTTCCTCTGCTGCTGCTACGTCTGAGCAAGGATTTCGTGTGATGACGACCGCAGGGGCCTTGCTCCCACCGCTGCCGGGCACGACACCCGGCCTTCTTGGCCGAGTCCCGTAGTTGCCAGGATTCATTATCAATTGAGAACTGTCCATAGTTTCAAGGTTTTTGTTTTAATTGAGATAGTATTCCGTGGCCTATCCCAATAGTGTTTTTTACGTGACACTATCACTTCAGAGGCCGCCCCACTGGGGTCAAACGCCTTTTGCAGCCGCCTCACTGAGGTACAGACGCTGCGCGGACTACCATTCGTCTGTCTCCTAACCTTCGACCAATCTGGCATGGGTGACCCTACCAGGAGCAATGCTCCCGCCAGTGCAGCTCTAGGGGTCATCGGAGCACGCAAGCCCTTCAACCACGACAAGGTTGTAGTCCAAGAGAAGAGCATTTTTCCCGAAAGTGTGGAGACATAGGGTAGAAAGGCCCTGGCGGCCGGTTTATGGAGAGCCCGAGAAAAGTTTACTCATATTATTCGCCGGGAAAGTCTTAGATCCTTTTTCTTCTAAGCTAAGGTTTTAATTTCACACCATTTCACCTCCTTAATCAGAATACACTGATTACCTTAGCAAATGACGTTTCCCTACGGAAATAAAACAACGGGAGTAAACATCGTGTGGCCTAGTTTATTTCCTCATTCATATGCAGTCCATTTGAAGGTCGACACGGGGCTCCTCAATACCAGAAGGCAGGTAATCAGTTACATAGGATAATTATATTAATTGAGGTTCAAAATAGGTACAAAACATTTGCAATTTATAATATTCCTGAGAGAAAGTAAAGACAGCGCACATTAGAACCTATTACGACTATGTCCTCATATTCTGAAGGACAGCTAAATCCTGCAGGAAGATCCAATTTGTTGCCCCCCTGACCTATCACGTAGCAGGGGTTTGCCAAAGGCGAGGTCAAAATTCTCCGAACCGATCCGAATAACAGTTGGTTACTTGCTTTTTAACTTGAAATACAATTTCAGTAATAAGGACAAGAGAGGTGTACACAAATTATGTTTTGACATGCCTAATTGCAGTGCCTTGTATTTTGGCCAAACAGGGTGTGCTATAAGCATTCGTGTGAGTGAATATGTGAAGTGCAGGCACAAAGGAAACTCAACGTCGAACTTTGCTAAACATCTAATTGATTGTTAACCATAGTGATTTGTCTGCATACTCAATGTAATGAAAGAAATTAGATTTCTTAGAACAATTTCAAATGTGTATGGTATGTAAATACTCTAATGTATCCGTTGTAAATGACTATTTGTACCCCTGCCACTGCTCACCATTACTTTGTATGTTACGTAATCATTCTTGGCTTCAAATTCCTGACCCTGATCCATCGCGCGACCATAGACGTAATCCTCACCGTTAGCCTCCATTTTAACCATCTAAACGACCCCACCCTCTCACTCACTCCTGTTAAGTCATCTCACCCACCCTCTCGCCTTTCCCCTTCTCTTTCCTTGAAACTACTTTTTAAACTCACAAGCAGAGCCTTCCAATACCTTGATAATGGCAACATATGCCAAAACTAAGATCGGTTTAAATAAATATATTGTGGAAATTTACGGCGTATTTTTTCTATTTTCATGTGATAATGGTATCATCGTGCTGCATGTTTCATAGGAAATAATTGCCATGTTTCCGGGCATACCATTTATTCTTTAACTTCCATATTTTTGTATTCTGTGAACCCAAAAATCGAAATGCTTCCGTTAATATCTGTGAAGCTTGAACAAAGAATGGATGCCGCACCAAACCCGTGGTCCATGTGGTATTCATTGACTCAGTGACTCAGTATTCCCGTGAATAGGCCTTTTTATATTTTCATCCTTCGGGAGATTGACTTCAGCAGATTTTTGCTTGATAAAACTCGAATGGATGCCAATCTGTGACATTTAAACGAACTGATGATGAACATTGGAGTTTTTGGTTGTTTAACTTGGCAAAACATGCTAAAACGACATATTCATACACTTGTTGTACACTTGTGTGTTATACAGGACGCTCTTTTGGGGAAAAAGTCGGAAAAAAATAAATTTGTCCGTCACACAAGTCTTTTAAAAGTATTTTTTTGTTTACAGTGCTCCCTAATGCCTCATGAAATAACCCTAGTAAGTGCTCTTGCTTTGGGTGTCATCAACTGCATTATGTATGCTCCCTATGCCTAATACCCTCTCTTTCTTACATTTTACCTCACCGCATCATTCCATCACACTTTCGTACATGCTAACTCCCCGGTATTGCCGGCGGAAAAAAAAAAAATGTCTATCATAGCTTTCCGGTCAGTCTGTACGCTGGGTGAGCATTCGTCATTGGATAGCTAAAAATCGATATGAAACAGATAAGTAATCTCTCCGTTAAGTTAACGGTGGACACGTAATTATAACGAGGGAGACCGGCGAAACGAACCGTAATTCGGGACCCTTAGATACCCCTTTTGATATTTCCTTGAAAGTTTAAGGTTCCTTAATATCAGGAAGGAAGGAAGTAATATGAATATTAAACAAGGAAGTAATATGAATATTAAATTTTTGAAGGATTTCCAGGAAAACTCTAATATTCTCATGATGAATTCATTCATTGAGTTTTATGGCATCTACGGTTCGAAGAACACGCTGATTTCCTGCTTTTGGATATAAAAATGTTTTTCATTCATTTCATTTTCCATTCCACCTTTGACTTAAGAGAGAAAAAGCATTAATATTATATTATTTTCCAGCATGAAATCTACCTAATCCGTCTCTAATGAAACTGTGCTCTTAGACTTAATCGTGATGCTAATCTTTTAAACATAAAAGGTTTTTCGCTTTGATAAATAAAATATAATGAGAAAAATGGACAAGAAAATCTAATGTAAGACCGAAGGCTTTCCCAGTGGATGAAATTTATGAACTCTTATTGAGTATGGCACTGGATTAGATTTTATTTTGTGGACGTTTTGAAAAGTAACTCGCTCATTTTAATCCCGGTTAAGCTTAGTGCCGAGTTTTTATACCTTAGTTCACCAGTTCAGGTGGCTCGCGATTAGTTTGGCTTTAATAATAATTTGTTGGTGATCCACGCTCCACTGGGACTGATTTTTCGGGTTGACACAGCTTATGTGCCTGTGGTGTTCTATGATTCTGGTTTCCATGGAACGTGAATTCTCTCCAATGTATAATTGGCCACACTCGCACGGGATACGATGAACTCTAGGGGTTTTGAGGCCAAGGGTATCGTATACTTTTTTATTAAAATTGAGTTATGTTACACGATGTGACATGCTAATTGCCTGTAAAATGACTTATTTCATAATTGCTACAATGTTACGCCGCAAATAAAATTTATAAGTGAAGAGGATATATTTGCACTGACTCAGTTAAAATTCAAGAAGGCAGATTGGAAAAGAATGATTTTTTTTAATAATCGCCTAATCGATTTAAGTTTTCATTGTACTTTTAATGCTTTACTGCTTGTTTATTTTCTGTCTTTGTCCTGTATAATTCTTGTATAGATAAATAATCGATTTATTTATGAAAATATTCCACATTTTGCGAAATCCAAGCGTCATTCTTTTGACATCACCATTATTCAGCTCTGTCTCCCAGGGATGGAGAAGGAGAGCCATTGATTTTAAATTAGGCGGGAGAGAGATCCTGATGGTCACAACTTCAACAAAATAAAGTTTTTCTTTCTATTTCCTGTTCTCTCATCAAATGTATTCATGCCAGCGAGAGAGCCCAGCATTCGCCGTTCTCTGGAATCTGCTTACTCCCTCTATCAATCTCTGGCCACCTAAGGTCACTTCCACGATGTACAAAGAACAAATGAGAACAGTGTGTAAACACCGCATGAGTAAAATGAATTTCACCCCGTAACGCATCCAGTACACATATACTCATAAGTATAAAAATGTCTCAGTTTGTGAGAGGGAGCGGAAGAACCGCGTGGATGGATATAAAGTGGGCTGCTTAGAGACGATAGAGAAGAAAGAATATAAGAGTAGGATTGGAGAGGGATGAGGTCACTCCCTCTTTGGTAAGTGCAAATTAAGAGAACAGTGATAGCCGGGAGACGGAAAATGGTCTGCCACTGGGAGGTTAGAGTTCACGTCTGGTCAGCAAGGAACGGCTTGGTCACGTGGATAGGGGGGAGAAGGCGTAATTCTCCCTCCGCTCGCACATCCCTCTGGCCCTCCTCGCAAGTGACAGCAAGTGCGCTTTAGAGGAAGCGTCCAGAATGCAAAGCGGAGGGTTTGTCTGGACGAGAGAAAACTGCGGGTGCATCTAGAAAACCAAAAGTAATAAATAACTAATCCGATAAAGGTTGGAATATAACGTCCTTTCACGAGTGGAATATATCTTTCGTAATCCCTTCGTCGTTCGATGTGCACTGAGCGGTACAATAAAAAATAATAATCTGCTCCCGCTGTTGGTAATGGCCTTTCTAGGGTGGTATTTATTTCATCCCAATCGGATGTGTAACTGCGGGGAGTAGCGGGAGCTTTGAGAATGTTCGGTGGTTCCATTAGAATAAATCTGGCTAAGTACACAGTGACTCAAACTTCTGGTACCTGAGTGCGCACTGCTAGACGCTCTGCTCTAGATAAATAATATAAATCCTTTCCTACCGGTCCTAAATATTTCAGCTGCCTTTCCTCTTCATAATTTGCCGCCACTTTACAGATATCTCCGCGCGTACAAATATTTATTCTCGAAATCGGTTCGTCTCAAAATGTGACTTCCCATAGCTAATCATCCAGATTAGTTTGATACTCTGGGTTTGGGTGATGCTCGTTCAAATTTATAGTTACGCTTTCAGCAACATAGTTTCTTAATAAAGACGCTTTGGAAAAAAGTTTTCGTGTTGCGCGCACCGCGAAGCTACGCCTGTAAGGTGGCGACGCGTGGACACACGGTACCTTTCGAAAGAGTGGATCCTTTTCCTTAATTACGAGGAGCGAATAATTCAGAGAGAGTTTTTAGAGGAAGATAACAAAGTTACTTTTAATCAAATTATTGAACTGACTTATGTAAATAAAAATTATGGTCGTCAAGAATAGCCATAAAAGAATATAACTGCGTCTCAAAAAGGAGAGATTCTCGTGAGACGGTACGGATGGATGGGGCTTCGGGTGTTCGGGCTGCATGGCCCGTGCTTCAACCCCCTTACGGCTACATGACTGACTGGATAGCTGACGGACTGAATAACTGAATTACTTTCTGACTAACTGCTTGAGGAATGACCACTTGCGCATCTCTCCGTGCCATTTTATAGGGAAGCCGAGACAAGAATGTTTTCGAGTAGGTTCCGAAACATAGTTCCTGTTGGCTATTCGGAGTGCTGCCAGATAATAGTACAGAAATATAAGAAAATAAATCTAGAAAATGCATACACAAGAATGCAGGAAAATAAAAGAGTTGGAAACTCGACCAAAAATATCCGGGTCACAACATATGAATAGCAATATTATTTCGGAAGGATAACATATATGACCGGATTAGTGATAGAAAATTTTCAATAGCGAATAAATATAACTGTTTCAGGCAGGACCTGGGGGAAGTTGTCGATATTCATAATGAATAAAAAACACTTGGAAACCTTCCCCAGATTTATTTCTTTGGCACGAAACGTTTCACCACACTGTGGCATAATCATGTGCAAAGACTCATCCGTTCCTCCGGGATATATAGGTTTTGACCAAGGTGTTAGGGAGTGAGGGGGGGGGGGGTGCAATGATACCAATCTCTGTAATGATTTCCTATTTCACAACCCTTCTCCTTTATTGGTCACTAAATATTTCCCAGACTAAAGCACCCCCCTCCCGCCCTTAACCGTTTTCTTTCCAACCGACTCATGCCATATGTCCCATAAACTTTCACACACACTTACCCTCCCCCTCCTCAAGTGCTCTGGTGGGGGCAGGCACAGGCCATTTAAAACCTGCTGTACCCCCTCCTTTCCCTCACCATCCGGAGTTCTCAAGTAATGGAGATCTCCATCACCGCTCAGTCCCAACCCCTGCGTCCATCTTTCCGCCCTCTGTCCACTCAAACCCTTAGTTCCCCCTCCCCCCACCGCTTCACTCTCCTTCTTCCCACCCCCACTTACCCCCCCCCCCTCTCCGCCCCTCCCTTAGCCTTTCCCCTTCCCCCTCACTCCCTAACGCCTTGGTCAAAACCTATATATCCATGAGGAAACGTAAGAGTCTTGGCACATCATTATGCCGCAGTGTGGTGAAACGCGTCGTGCCAAAGAAATAAATCTGTGGAAAATTACCAAGTGTGTTTTATTCATTATGAATTTCAATAGCGAATTTGAATACTAAAAGTAGCAATACATTTCCCTCATTAAAAATTTTTAACTGATATTTCGTTGAAAGATCTCGTATATATTATATGATATGGTAGGAATAAATGTCACAAACAAACCAAACTAACCACTGACTTGAAAATGCTCCCATGCTCCTACGTTTTTTAGGAAGCAGCTGTTTCACTTTACCTCACTTCTCATGCATATTTTGTGATCCTCCAAGTGCTTTAACTCCCTGCAGGTGCATAAGTTTAGATTTGTTTTCTGGCATCCTAGAGCATATTTTAAGTAGCTTATGTCAGAGAATGATCGATTTGGTTATTATGTATTCCCCTTCCCGCATCTCCAAGGGTACATATTACTGTCATTTTTTTCGAAAGAGGTATTATAATATCCAGTCTTATTCGTTCTTGCTCAAATTGCATTCAAAAACTAACAGCATACAAACAAACATTTGCGCGCAGCACAATAAACGGTTACTGTCAGAAATAGCCTTCATTTTTACAACAGTCACGACTTCAATTTGCATTACTGTTGGATCATAGGTTTCCGATGTATTTATTTATTGATAGTTCACCCAGAATACTTGATGTTAAGAATATTATTTCATACATTTCATGCTCAACATGGATATTCAATCCAGTAACCTTGAAGCTGCCAGGAGAGCGTAATCCTATGTCGGCTACCATGGCTATCCCCTTCGAACTTATCATTGAAACAGTTCCATTAGAATGTTCTAAATTTTCAGGAAAAATTAAACTTTTGAAGTGGGGAACACTGTTGTGGTATAATAAATGTGAATACAAAATAACAATTACAGTCCCTTAGAAATAAAGCATCGCAGCATCGGTGGCAGTATTTGAAATTTGATTGAAGATTACCCTTGGCATGGGCTAATTAGGCTTTGTGAGATTACTTATAAGAGCGGTAAACGAATCAACGTTAGCTAATTGTTATACATTAATAAATTCCTCATTTCATCACTCAATTTAAGTAGTTCAAGAGCACCTATTACTTAGGCTGACAGCAGCAGTTAACAACCTTGAAAAAAAAGCATCGTGACTAAGAGGTTAGTGCCTTTTTTAATTTTAATAATTTGAACTTAGAGTTCCGAATTGGTTCTCAATTTCCATCAACAGTACAATAAATGACTTCAAAATCAAGCTTGGGCACCATACATATCCTATACCAGTTCTATTCCGTGTTTATATAAACGATCTATGTAATTTCAATTTTAGAGGTCATGTGACAGCATTTGCTGATGATGTCGCCTTAAATTATGGAGGTTTAAACTGGGATGATGTAAAATATAATATGCAGTCAGATTTGATCAATTTGAGACTTTGGTTTGCATCAAACAAATATAAAATGAGTGTAAATAAAACGAAATATATGTGTTATAATTTATGTACATGTTCGATTGGGTTTTATAATACCATGAAGAAAACTGTCCGTAACTTCATGCAATAGCTGTTTGCCCATTGAACGGGTTTCCAGTTTTCAGTATCTGGGAGTAACCATAGACGAATTCTTACAGTGGGAACAACATATTCATAGTCTAACAAATATTATGCGACAAACACTGACAAATTTTTACTTCATCAGGAATAAATGCCCTTTAAATTTCCTTAGGATAATATATAACGCGTTAGTACATTGCAGACTAAGTTATGTCATTTTTTGTTGTGGTGGCGCTTATTTGAACTTCTTGAAACCCGCCGTTTTTTTACAAAAAAGAACTATTCGTGTTATTTTGAAAAAGAAAAGATTTGAAATATCTTTCCCACTTTTTCTTCAATTAGGTTTGCTTCCATTGAGGCATTTATATATTTATAAGATTCTACGGTGTTTTTATACTAGAAGTGGTAACTCTGGAATATTTATGTGCCTGCCTTTTCCCTTTACCCTGCGTAAAAAATATTTACCCTTACCCAAACCAAATTTGACGATATTTAAAAGATGTTTTTTGTATGTAGGACCAAAGGTATACAATCTATTACCCCATTCATGCATTGATTCCAAGTCTGTGAAAATATTTTCGGAAAATGTACATTCTTGGATTCTCACCAAAGAGATTGTAGAGGAATTATTGTTGTAAATGTGTTATAAATAACTCCAAAAGTGTTAGTTAGTAGCTTCTTAATGTACGCAATTAAATTGTTAAGTAATTGTCTTAGTTTCACTACAAAAGCTTTATGTAAGTTTCAAGTGAAAACAAAACAAGTTATCATTTGATGGTAGCCTTTAACAGGTTCTCCTATCGATAATGTAATGTAATATGCGTAAAAATATTATCGTAAAATGTACAGTCTTGGCTCCGAGCCAAAGAGAATGAGGAGGAAATGTTGAAATAAATGTTTCATAAATAACTCCATGAACTGTTATTAAGTACCTTCTTAAGGTACGCACTTACTTTGTTAAGTAATTGTCTTGGTCTCACCACATGAGCTGTATGTATTTTTAAGTGTAAGCATAACGTGTTATTATTTGACGGTAGCCTTAAAACAGGCTCTCCTTCAAAGCTACCTAAAGTTACTCAAAATTTGCTATTGAAATGTATTTTGTGTATGGAGTAATAAAACTTATCATTATTTTTATAGAATTCAGCATTTAAACCACTGCCCGAACAAGAACGTTCATCAAATGATTCGAGGTGGTCGAATGGGCCGCCGCGCAAGCATAAGCCACAAGTTCCACCTGCCACAAGTTCTCTCGCTCACTCTCTCTCATACTATGGTGTCCAAACTCAGAAATAGAAAGGCTATACGCATTTTTAAATAGATAAAGCAGATACCATCGTACAACCAACGAAATTTCGTTTTTACGTTTGTGTTTATCGTCAGAAGCAATCAATTGTGAAAATGGTTTACTTCAGCTCTTTACTTCATCCTCATATTGGAAAATTATATTTCCATCATAGTTAACATCCCTCATAATTACCTTAATGGATTCTACGAATTGTCTTCCTCTGATAGTATTCCTGATTGCTGAAAGTACATTTTTGTTTTCAAGAATCTGTTAAGTCCTAGTCGGTGCCACTTATGTTTGTCATCAATTATCAAAGTTTAGAATACGCAGCAATTCTCACCAGCACATAGTTTAACATAGATTAAATTCCATTCCTTTTGTTTTCATCACTATTAGATTAAAATTGATTATGACAAAAACACACAGTACAAATTTCACTAATTATTTTAATTCTGTCGACCGGTTTCGACGTCTGAAGTGTCATTTACAAGACAAACAAAGTGTGTTCTTCACTAAAAGTCTCCGACAAAATCTTCAATTTCCACCAAGGATCGCCACAATCGATTAATGAGACTATTAAATTATAATGCACCTGCTACCAATATTCTTTATCTTCAAATATTCACTGCCAAATAAGCCAATTATTACACCAATATAAATTTTTAGCTCACTACATGAACACGGTTGGCGTGACTGACGCTGCCTATATATTTAGTGAGCTGAGTTCGAATTTCAACTCATTGTAAATATCTATTTGCTTTCCTTTTTGATCAAGGACAAATTTTCATTGTACCAGGAATCATGAATATAGCAGCTGGCTGAAAAGAGAAGCGGATGGAGCCAGCCAATCTTCGGATTGATGACTGCTGATTAGTACGTATTTGGTTTTTCCTTTGCGTACCAGTAAAACTCAACTTTCTAATATATTCCGTTACATAGATACTCACTATCTTCATCCACCGAGAAAACATTACATAAAAAAAAGTGATAGAATGGCACAATTCATCAAGATTTCGTCACACGTCAGTTTTGATTTCTTTGTCCAATGAGAAAAATTTGTTTTTTAGGTTGAATACAAGGTAAAGAATGAAAAAATATTTACAATACAAAAAAATGAAAAAAATCCAGCAAGCTCAATTTTAAGGGCATAATTTAGTTTCTTCCTCCAAATTTCCAAAATAAACAATTAAACTTATTAAAAAAATAATATTTGACGAATAGAGCACAATAAAACGCACCACGAGCGTTACTTATAAGAGTAAGAGAGGGAGTAGTAGGGGATAAAGGGAAGGCTACAACCAGCGGGAGATTTTCGATTTTCCCATTACACGCTGGAAGCCGTTCTTCTATAGTTAATTCACCCGTAATAAAATGAATCAAGCTAGGAAGGGTCGAATGAGTGGATAGGGAGAGGAGACGAGGGATCCCGGGTGCGAAATTACTCTTCCATTTTCGGCAGTCGGTAGCAGTTCGTTGGATGACTCAAAGACGCTCATGCCGCTGATTATTCGACTCAGGCAGATGTTTAATCTCCAAATCTAAGTCCATCTGCAGTGAATACGTTAGCATCGTGTGCAGGTTAAGGTGTAATCTATGCCTACTTCCAATTTAGTTACACCTCGCTGGTCTTAATGGATGCCTCGATTCCATGCCGAATAGATGTAAAATCAAGTTCCATTCGCGCGTGAGAAAATCTTTAAAAAGCATCAATCCGGTATTTAATAGTCCAGACTCTGCTCTTGACGAATCAATCCCTCCATACCTTTGTGCACTCCTTAGAGCATTAAGAACTCAATATTACGACGAAGTTAATGCGGAGGAGCTATCTTTTAAATTTTTTTCCACCTCCTGCCAACTTAACATGCTTTTATTATGGAATATCAACCACCCCACCAACCAGTATTTCTTTTTCTTAATTTCATCCGCAAAACTAATTTTTCTTCTCCCATTTATCACACCTCTTTTTCTGCCTCAATTATTTTTTTAAATATTAACGGCATCACTTTTGAGCTGAGAAATCACAAATATATAATTTTATATTTCACATTTATATACCAAGAGCATTATTCTCTACTAATATATTGTTTCAATATACAAACTAATCTACGGATATTGAGTCGGTAAATTTTTAAAATAAATGTTGAATAGTATAAAATTAAATTGTAAAAATGACTGTAAAACTTAACTAAACACATAAGTTTGACCAATTAGTGATTGCCTCCCCCAGGAATGAGGATATTAAATCTGTGGATCAGGAGTCTATCGTCTCACGTACCGTCTCTAATTTAGAGCCTTCTCTTCCCAACCTTCTATTTCTCTTCCTCCCTCTTTAAACGCTTCAATTTCAAGGCCTGCAAGTGACGGAACAATAATTTCTGATGAAGAGGTAAGAACATTCAAACTGAGCAATTTCAAAGCAACTGGATAAATTGGTGCGCCCGGCTAAATTTTAGCCCGAAATTTCTACTTGAGCAACTTAGTGTCTCCTCTCATCGAGTGAGTCCTCGTTGAAGTGGCAAAGCTTCCAGCCATTTACACTCACTGCCACATTCGCGTAAGAAATGGACTACACTAGTCTCTCTGGTAGGAGGGGGTAAAGAGGAATGGATAGGCGTGTAGAGGAAGACGCCATCACTCTCTCCAAAGCATTGTAGAATCAGCGAGCTCTACTCGTAAATTTAGTTTGAGTAGTAGTATTAGTAGTGGGTATCTGGGGTCGGATTGGTGTAAGTGGATAGAGGATTAGTTTTAGATTCCAAATGCTGGGGTCTTAATCTCTTTGGTGGTGGAGATTATTCAGAGAAACCCCAATCCTTACTTGGATGCATTTTGGAGAGCACCACAAGTGCAGTAGGGTGTTGCTTATTTTTTATTTTTTCTCGGATTTTTGATTTCTACCTCTTAAAATATGCTATGAGGTGCAGATTGGATATCCTAAAAATTTCAGCCCGATTGTTTAACATTTAGAGGTCGCTCAAAGAGCATAAATGCAATAACATTCAATTATCCTGATTTGAGGAAATAACATGAATTTAAGGGGTAACACACAATTTTACAGCCCGTTAGGGTCAAAATTCGCTCCATTTTTACGTCAGCTCAACAATTTTCCAGGAATTATATACTTTTCCGCGAGCTACAGCCGCGCGTCACACCCCTAACGGCGAGCTGGTTGCTCGTGGGCCGCATTCGCGCTCAGCTGATAGGACCTGCACCCCTCATTGCCTTACGCCCCCCTCGCGCCTTCCCTAACGAGAATCGGCGGAGGGAGGGAGGAGTTACTTACAAACTTGCATTGTTTTACATTGTTATAAAGTCAGGAGACTGTTTCGTTGCGATTAACCATAATAGATGGAATCATTAAGAATGATGTTTATAGACAACTATGTGTACGTCTTTGTATCAAAGTTTGCATGGTTCACACCTCCTTTAACCCCATCGCAGTTGGATTTTGAATGGTGTAGAGTAAATATTCGGAGTCGAAACGCTAGTGCTAAAAACGATGTCGTTTACTACGCGCAAGTCTAGTGAAGTATTTCAAATCGGCGTCCCCGGAACTGTAGCCGCTTGTTTGCAGAAAACTAAGCTGCCTTTGATTCGCGAAGTGCTGCAGGTGTTTTATCACTTTAAGGCTTTATTGATTAAACAAAATTTTAAGCCTAACCCTCCACTGGGACGGAAAAATTGTACCCGATCTAACCAGCAAAAGAAATGTAGATCGCATTACAGTTGTAGTAACAGGGGTTACCAGCGATCAACTACTAAAGGTAATTTTTACTCATTCGTTGAATCAAGTAATTTAAATATTATTTAGCATATTACGTCATTAAATGGCTCAATAAATCTCATTGCCGATTGATGAAAGAAAAAAAATATTACAGATTCCAAAACTCACCAAAACTGCCAGTGGGCGGGCCACTGCTGAGATTGTTTACGACTGCGTTGGGGAGTGGAGATTAGAGAACAAAAGTACAGCTTTTTCATTTTATACTACTAGCGTAAATACAGGTAACGAGCTGTTTTCATATCTTAGGTACTCAGTTTATCATATTTTATGGGATTTTAAAACTGAAAATTTCGTTTTTTATCATATATTAGGTTCAAAGAATGGTGCTGCAGTTATTTTAAAAGATAAACTGCAGCAAGATGTTTTGTATCTTGCTTGCCGCCACCATGTCTTAGAAATAATCCTGGAAGCAGTGTTTGAGCTCAATCTTAAACCTGTGGGTGGGCCTAAAATATCGCTCTTTAAAAGATTCCAACAAGAATGGCCAGTAATGGACAAACATAATTTTGTTCAAGCTCTTTCAGATGAGCATATTGCTAGTATTTTAGCGGTGATGCATCAAACAAGATAGTTGATTTTGCTCTCAACAAAATAGAGGTAATTATGAGCTCTGACTATATATACTTATACCTACTTATATTCACTTGCATTATCATTTTAATACATGCGTAAGGTAAACTTAATTCCTTTTTGAAATGCATTCACAGGTTGGTCAACCTAGAGATGACTATTTGGAACTTTTAAACCTTTCTCTTGTCGTACTTGGAAGACATGGCATGAAGTTTAGAGCACCCGGACCATTCCATAGGGCTAGATGTATGGGCAAGGCAATATATTCATAAAAAATATGGCTTTTTTGAAATCTGTTTATTTTATCAGAAAGTGAAACTAAGGGACTACTAGCTGGGACTGTTTTCATTTTAAAAGTATATATATTTTCATGGTACACAACCACAGACGCTCCAGGGGCACCAAAACATGATTTGAAGCTAATAACCAGATTGAAAGAGAGAAGCAACTTTGACAGTGCAACGGTATCCATTGCCCTAAAGAAATTCAGCAGGCACTTGTGGTATCTGAATGAACAGTTGTCGGCAATATCATTTTTCGACGATAGTGTCAGCCCATATGAAAAAAATAAAATTGTACAAAACCTAAAAAACAAAGAAGGGGTACCAAATCCTTCTAAACGACTGTCCAGGAATTTGGAATTTACCAACAGGTTAGCGCTGGCAGATTTTGTCACAGCGAATAGTCTCTCATTCTTTCGATTACTTAGTATTCCTGAAGATTTTTTGGAAGAGGATCCTGTGGCATGGCACAACAACAGCGACTACAGAATCAGTCAAAATAAAGTGAAGGCTTTGCGTGCGACCAATGATCATGCTGATCGCGCTATCAAGTTGATGGAGAATTTCAACAAGACTATTACATACAAAGAAGATATTTTCCAGCATTTACTCCTTGGTGTTGCTCACTTCCAAAGAGCTATAAAATACTCGCGGAAGTTCATCGTTAAAGAGCAATATCGTTTGGATTTGTGATAAAAAATTAGTGTTCTTAATATGTTGTGCTGCTATATTTACAACTTTCTGACAGTATTAAAGTAAGGAAGTTTTTCTGTGAATCGATGTTGTCTATTCCACTAACGTAACCATAAAAAAAAGTAATTTTTCTTCCTCTTTACGACAAAAGCGTAAACACATGTATAAATTAGAGCTTTACGTCGGTCTTGTAAGGATTGTAACTTCGTGTGAATCATTAGCGGTGTGAAAATGTCACCAAGGTATTCGACTCCTCCCTCCCTCCGCCGACTCTCGTAAGTCAATGAGGGGTACAGGACCTATCAGCTGACCGCGAATGCGGCCCGCGAGCAACCAGCTCGCCGTTAGGGGTGTGACGCGCGGCTGTAGCTCGCGGAAAAGTATTTAATTCCTGGAAAATTGTTGAGCTGACGTAAAAATGGAGGTGTGAACTATGCAAACTTTGATACAAAGACGTACACATAGTTGTCTATAAACATCATTCTTAATGATTCCATCTATTATGGTTAATCGCAACGAAACAGTCTCCTGACTTTATAACAATGTAAAACAATGCAAGTTTGTAAGTAACTCCTCCCTCCCTCCGCCGATTCTCGTTAGGGAAGGTGCGAGGGGGGCGTAAGGCAATGAGGGGTGCAGGTCCTATCAGCTGAGCGCGAATGCGGCCCACGAGCAACCAGCTCGCCGTTAGGGGTGTGACGCGCGGCTGTAGCTCGCGGAAAAGTATATAATTCCTGGAAAATTGTTGAGCTGACGTAAAAATGGAGCGAATTTTGACCCTAAGGGGCTGTAAAATTGTGTGTTACCCCTTAAATTCATGTTATTTCCTCAAATCAGGATAATTGAATGTTATTGCATTTATGCTCTTTGAGCGACCTCTAAATGTTAAACAATCGGGCTGAAATTTTTAGGATATCCAATCTGCACCCCATAGCATATTTTAAGAGGTAGAAATCAAAAATCCGAGAAAAAATAAAAAATAAGCAACACCCTAAAGTGCAGTCCTCTGTCTGTCAGATGAGACGTCAAAATGTTGTCCTCTTGGCATCTTTATTAAAGAGAATGTGTAATCCGGATGCCACATTTTTCTCCTCCCTTTCTAATTTCCCATAATTCCTTCGCTGGCCAAACTATCTTTATATGTCTTGATGATCTCAGCTGTCTGTCACTCAATAACACATTTTATACAGTATTGAAAATCATATTTAGATTCTTATTTTATTTCCAATAAAACAATCTAAAAGTTGCATAGGAACTACGATAAAGTTGAAAAAATTATTCATAGTTTTTAACTGCCATAAATACTATTATTTTCACATTTTCAATTTTGAAAAGCGAATTTATTTCCTCGTATCGGTTATGATAATATTTGATTTTCATATAGGATTAAATTATTTGACGTCAAATTATACCTTAACATTCGTATTATACCTTAACGTACCTATTATATCTTAGACTTATTAACGTATTACACCTTGACGTCAAAGTTTGAATCATTTTAATTTCAACTATCCTTTAAATAATTATTTTACATTTCAAAATACAATTTTTAAATTAACTTGGTTAGTCTTAAAGTGAAGGTTAAAACTTCTTGCTTCTTTGCGAAAATTACTGAACGTCAGTATTTCGAGAGCACCTATCTTCGTCACACGAATTCTTCCAACACTTCGCATGAAATCCGAAATATCTTGCGAAGAGCTTCGGAAATCCTCCCACAGGGAATCGGGAGGGAGAACTGGAGTGGAAGCGAAAGAAGATTAAGAGACACATTTTCAAGGAGGCGTTGTACGAAAAGAAGTATAAGACGACAGTATTCGATCCTCCTTGCACGCACGAGATGGCATTTGACCATAAATCTTCCCATGGGATGAGTTTTCGTTGGACTTACATCATCCAAGTTTAATCTGGCATAAAGAACCACATTCTTCAAGTTGAAAATGAAATATGATAAATAAGAAGCACATGGCAATAGATACGAAATAATGTTTTAAAATACAATGACAATGACAGCACATGACAATACTTACGAAAGGACCAGGGGTTCTTCTATCTGGTTGACTGTGGGACGAGGATGGAGGAGGTCGTCTTTGCAAAGCAGCGCAGGGATAGTTGCAGCAGACAGTGTAGTGAACAGCGGAGAGAGATTCCAAATGGTGACTGTCCTAAATGAATGCAAAACAAAAGAGACCGATAACAGAAAAGTCTGCAATCTTGATATGCATCGAGAGGGAAAGGAGGAGAGCGATGCTAGCTCCACCACAAACAATAACCATAAAAAAAAGAAAAGCGTTAGTTTTCGGTCGCCAGCATGAACACTGAAAAATTAGTGAATTATTATTCTATTCCTTATTGCCCACTTCCTCGAATTCGTCTGCGTTGTTTATTTCCCGTTTTTATCCTCACTGGTTAATAGTTTACAAGGTCCCTATTCGGTGCAGCCTCGGAATTTCCGAGTCTCAGAAATGACAAAATGTTGACATCACAGCCTCAAAAATTTCAAATAGGGCCATTCATAAGTTGAGATATTTTCGGGGGCTTTGACGTCACATCCACGGATTTTCCGAGGTTCAACCATGTTGAGTATTTGCTAAATAATACCCTAGCTGTGCACGGGTTCAGAGGGTTATCGGGGGAAAGATCCCCACCGTAACCTTCCACGCTGAAGGGAAAATCGGGACTTTTTTCTGAGTGGGAGAGGTGGGCAGTTGTCCTGAGCGAAGCAAGTTTCCGCTTTTCTATGTGGTGTTATTTTACTTAAGTTTCTCTGTTTGGGAGGAATCTGTTAAAGGATTTTTTACTCACTAACACTCAATCACATCTCCTTCAAAATTTACACACAGGTGTAACTACGATGAAAATACAATATTACAATATAAGTATCAATAATTTCTCTCCCATAGGCCAGGGTTCGCTTCATGAAATATGTTGCTATATTGATTGTATACTTTATTGGTTACTCTTTTTTTTTGTGTGCTCGTTGATTTTTTACTTACTTTATGGAAAAAATTGAACAAATAAATGTACACCCCCTCTGGGCACCAGGCCCACCCCGTTTTAAGAAGTTCCTCACCTCCAAATGGACCATGGCATCAAAATATTTGTTTCACTTATGTTTGTATGTTTAATAAAACCATGTTAACTAAAAAAAGGTTTTTTTTAAGACTCATTTTCTCATCGAAATCTAACGGTTCTGTGCTGAGTTCACCCTGGATTATGTACTTTTAACCTACGTTATACATATTCCCTCCACATGGTCGTGAGAATTTCAAACTCTCCTATCAAGATATTAATTTTAATTTATATGAATTGTTTTAACTCAGAATCGTTTTAGCACCTCCAAATAGCATAAGCATTAATTGGGAAGGCTGCAGAAGTCGTGAATAATGAATACCTTCTTAATAAAGAGGTTCTGCGAGTAACCAGCGCTGAAGTAACCAGTTCACACAAGATAAGCCTGAACCAAATGCTTCTTGCTAAAGAGCCCGCTTACAATTAATATTAACCATTTAACTGCTATCAAATTTTAAATGGGATAAGGGAAGACCGCAGAGGCTTTTTGTGTTTAGTATATTATCGTCTTATGCCTAAAATGTTCTGCTCCGACCAGGTTTGTCTGAATTGTTATTGTATAATCATGCTCCAAAGGAAATTAATCCTAGAGCAAATAAACCATTATCTTATCATAAAATATGTAAAAATTGTAATAATTTTACTTTTTAAAGTTTAATGGTTGGAAATTGAGAGATGCATCCGACATTTACAAGGTGAAAAGTAATTCCTTTATATTGCATTTTTTATTTAGTTAAAATAAAAATTCATTCATTCAGCCACATAAAAATGCCATGGGTCAAAATATAGGCCCTGTGGAAGTAAGTGGGTTAATATTGACACTGCCTATAGTAAATGCGAATCAAGGTAAGTGAACCTCATTCTTTAATTTCTTTGAGAAATTTCAATTAAGGCTCTCTTCTCGCACTCAATCTCCAAGATAATTCCAAGGTGAGATGTTGTGTCCACAGAATTACATCCGCTTGCTCCTACAAAACGGCTTCTCCGAATAAGGCTTCCTCTTGCTCATATCCTAAAGGAAGCCCAGCGGTTTTATCTATTCCTGTTCAACTTAAGTTCAATGATGGTTTCATAAATTTTCCCAGGATTGCATATTTTTTTGCACGAGAGGCAACTCATGAAATTCCGTAATTTTATTTATTTATTTATTTTCAATAACCACCGAAAAAAGCACTCATTGGCCTTTATATCAGGATATTAACAATATTAACAATGGACGATCACAACCATGCCCTGGGAGGTGAAAAATCCTCCCCAGACGGGATTCGAACCCGCGACCTTTGGGTTAGCAGGCGAGGACGTTACCCCGCCGACACGGAGGCCGGCTATGCATTTTGTAGAAAGTCTTTCGTAACGTATAACATTTTGATTAATAAAAAAATTGGTTATTTCCATACCGTTTTAAAATGGAACCGAACATGACTTCGGCAATATGTATATAATTTCTTGATAGTGACTTAGTGATGGTATATAAATAGTGCCGAAACCATGGTGGCATTAAAATTTAAAATATGTAGACATTATTGTATTTTTTATCACTCCGACTTTTTAACTACACAATTTTGTTTTCTGTGTTCTTCTGAAAATACATCACGGTTTAGTGAATTTGTTATCAGTTAAAATAACAGTGCCTTACGCAAATAACTATAATTTTTATCCTATACCAAGTATTCCACTCCTTCAATTCCCCGTAATAACAGAAGTCGCGAGTAAATAATCACCGATGAGTCTCCTAAGCCAGAATAATCAGGAAACCGAGAAGGTCGATAGTAGAGAAAAAAACTTGTCCTCGACTCATGAAAGGAATATATATAGTGTGATTCTTCGTGCTAAGAGTGTGTTTTCAACGTTATTAAGAATTTGTCGATGCGTATGTTAAATCGAGTGCCTTGGCTACGCGGGTTTTATGACAGAAATAAATCAGCTCGATGCATACGTTTCACCGTTTTGCTCATAAGATTACAAGATATACTTATTGGGTTCAGGAGATGACCCAATTAGACGTCTTACGAGAGAAAATTGGGGAAACTGAGCGGGCGGATGAAACATAAAATTATGTGGGGGGCGTTAACTCCTGCTAGTTAGATGGTAGTGGCCACCGACGTTTCCGCAGCTTTTCACTTCGGTCTTTGTTGTTGCCAATGATGAAAATCATCCCTCATGTGACAATACCTTGCACGCTTGTCAGTAACAACCCACTTGAAATACGACGATTTGAAAAATAAAAACCGAAGCACCCTCCCGCATACATTACGATATCTTTGTCAAACGATCTAAAGAGAAAGTCCATGTAGAAGGTGGATGCAATTCATTGAAAATATCACGGCTTACTTTGAATGCATAATAAAGCATACGTGAAAAAGCTTTGCTATATATATAAACTCCTGCCTCATTGGAAAATACTGACGCAACTCTAATACTAGAGACATGCACATTCAAAATTAGAAAGCTGGTACTGGCTCAGTAACTTAATTGGAATGCTGCAGATAACATTGCGTGAAAGAAGCTGATGTCCATTTTAAAGAAAAAATATCCTTACTTAATATTTTTCTGTTTCTCGCTGTAACGTCTAAGTATAGGAGCACGAGGTGGCTTTATCTCCGCCTCGCTTAATTTATCTTTGTTTCTTTTCCACGTGTGTATACTCGGAAGCTTCCCTCACTCATCACCATTTGGTATTCAGAGAAGGTAACACATCCGTGTGAGTATAACAACACCATCTGAGAATAACACCCATACCATACTCGATCTATAATTGATACCCAAGCAAATACACCTTTGATTAGGTACACTCACTGCAGTTTCCATATTTCCATATAGTTTTCGTATGACGGCATTTGTCTTCTGAGTACCTGCCGTATGCCTTTTTTTAATAAACCTTTCCATTTTGATAGTGATAATGGCGTACGCTAAAACTAGCTTCACGTGTATTTTTTTAATCGCAGTGGCACAATTTAGTGACACTGTCATCAGCGTTGACATTTCCGTATAATTAACACGCAAACGTGTTTTATTTCCATCGGTGACTGAGGTGGAGTTTTAAGCATAAAGTTGGCTGATATCTCATGTCAACGTTACCAAATTAGGACTTTAATAATAGTTACAATGTGACGGCCAACTTGGTTAGGCTACGGTTGGAATGTTGACTGGTGAGAAGTTGTATCCCCTTCCACTGTGTATAAGTTTATTTTGAATGCGTGTCATGTATAGTTTGCTGTTTACCCTTCAGTTATAATTTTACCGTGTAAAAGAGCGAAATAAATCCAAGTTATCAATAAATTATATGGCTAATCAAGAAACACATCTGTCACATTGAAGTCACACCCTCTACTAGTTACCACCAAAGCCAGGACAGTAGCGTTAAGACAATCAATGGGCCCGAAGAGATTTAGCGGTATGAGAAGAAGAACTATTAAAAGACCTGAGGTGGCGCTGCGTATACTTGGTCGTAAGTGAGGGAGTAGCCGTTTCCTCCCTCAAGTAGTAACTACGAATAGCATATTGGCTGCTTCGGAGTGACTATGGTATATAGTCACTCAAAAGCAGCATAGTTTATCCATACATATAGCGTCTTCCAAATTAAAATGAATTAAATGCCAGAATTGATCAGAAAATAAATCATTTAAATTTCAGTATCATTGTGTGTGTGTTTTTTAAAAATTAATTCAGGGACTACCGTTTGAAATACACTGCAAAATTAATTTTTAAAGAAAGTGCCCATTTCCCTCAAATATTTCACTTTAATGCAAAATAAGCTCGTTAGAATAATCATCTCACGATCTCATGCGGTAAATACAGTATTCTAGGGACTCTCAATATGGCGGAAGTGACTTCAACAACAGATCTTCACTCCACCTATGTTGAACTATTTACTATATTGTGTACCATAGTGTTTATAATACTGCGAAATAGGCCAAGGTTTAATATTTCATGAGAAAATTTCTATTTCGCTCGCATTCAATGCCATGTCACTGAGCGGGAAACGTTTGACCTACATTTCCGTTTCCTGATTCGGCATAAATTGATTCCACCAGTTGCCAAAGATTCAAGGTTCTCTACTCATCTCGACCCTCTCGCCCGCTGCAAAAATCAGGAAAGAATAATACAGGTTACGTAGAGGAACCAAATTCATTAGTCTGCTTTTCAGAAATAATTCCAAGAAGGCGTACTTCTAGACAGTAGTTATAAATATTCAATTCAATACACATTTAGTAATAAAATACTACTTTGAGGAATGAAATTGAATCAGTTTTGTTCATTTTCTCTTTTAAATTATAGAAAAGCCTGACACTTAAAGCAATAACCACTGATGCTCTTCAGAATTAACCAATACACGGTTTAAGTAATAATTTATTTTAAAGTTCATTTTATAATAAAATTCCACCTATCATCGTAAAACGAACAAGTAGAGTGTGAAAAATAAACAATTGCTGCATTTTAACTAAAAATACCACAAAACATTTGAAAAGAGAAAGTGAAGTAACCAATGCATTGATGAGCTGAATAAGTTATTGGAACGATAGCAACAATTTTGAGTCTCTAAATCTTTTGCCGAGCATGAACATATGTTTTGAGTATGACAACCTGAAATCCATCCTTAAGACGAAAATTAATCCTCGCTAGTATAAGGAAAATGTTTCGTCGCACTTTTAACGAGAGCAGATTTATTATGAACGAATTAGAATAATTCTGAATCTTGGATTGAACAACCAAGTTACCTCTCCAATAGTAAATGAAACATTTATGTTTAATGAGATACAAAAGCCTGAGAATATAAGCGCGAAACACTATTAAACGATTTATTAATTTGGACAAAGTTTGCTTAAGCTCATCATAAACGGCGATATCCAGAATTTCAGACATGCTTAGTGAGGTTTTATCGACAAGTATTGCATTGAACTAATATGCATAGTTAGAGCCATTTTCACTGTTCAGAAACAAGTCACTTTTGGGTGAAATGTAATTCATGTAATTCATAATACCTAGCAAGATTATTCCCAGCAATAAATGAAAATATTAAATACTATGAAGTCTTGATAAATATTTCTCTTTTGTAACACAAAATAGTAAAATTGTAAAAGTTCTCCGAATATTTTAATAACGACCAGTTTCATCCAATAGCAAACATCATCAGATACATTTACGGATCTCTTCTCACTTACGTATGAATAGTCGAAACTCGAGGAAAGGGGTATCGGATTGGGGGAGGGGGTTAGAAGGGTGGCACAGGAAGAGGCATGTGGTCAGAAGGTCATGCGGAGAAGGCTTCCAGAAGGTTCCATTCATAGACATTAATTTTGATCAGAATTAACCTGTATCGTTTAATTTCCACAATCGTTGGATAGTGTTAAGCAAACAGAGCATGCGTTTCTAAAATCTGATTAACGGAACGGAGAAACATTACACAGCGACATGCGAGAAGTAATTACTTCTATTTCCAACAAGCGCAGTCTAAGCCATACAACTCCAGTTGAATCAGGTGACCCATAATCAAGTGAATTATGGAGCGAAGGAAGAAAGGCTGGAATGGGGAGAGGAGAGCTACGGGCACCAACCGTAAATTTACTCTGACTCATTCTACAGCAAATAGTAGGTCACTGGATCAATTAAGTCACCGATTCCGCGTAATAATTCGAGTCGGGAAAATACTTAATCTCCCACGCAAAACACACCTGCAGTGAATACGTCAGCGTCGAGTGCAGGTAAAGGTGTAAACCATGCCTGTCATCTATTTAGTTCCACATCGCTGGTCTTAATCGATGCCTACTTTCCGTGCTGAAGAACTATTAAATTAAGCTGCACTCGCGTGCGGGAAAATGTTTAAGACGCATCAATCCGGAATTTATAGGCCGGAGTTAAGATAATACAGTTAACAAATCAATCCCACCGTTCTTATATGCACTTTCAGTGCATAAATAACTCAATACTACGATGAGGGTAAGCGCGGAGGAGCCAACACGGCTTTCAAAATTGACAGAGCGCCAATGACTGAGAATAAAGAAAAATTCTATGCTGGAGATATAAATGATAATCACAATCAACTAAATAATAATGGATACATTATGAATGGATGATACAAATTTCTTTAGCCAAAAAATGCTGATTTCCTTGCAGTTATTCTTCAGGTCCGCGTGCACTCAATAAAAATCTTTGGTACCATTTTCCCCCATCTTACTAGACAAACATACCTTTATCATGGTCGTTATCATCTCATTACCTTTCAACACCTCCAAATACCCTTCATTTCCTCAACTGACTTACTTTTATCCGTTGCTATTTTTTACAGATTTTCCTGCATCCCTATCCTACTAATAGCTATTTCAAAGAAAAATTGTACACTCCCATGTCTGGGCTTAAAAATTATGAAAATATTATTTCACAGTTGATATTATTTGGATCAATACATCAATGGCTTCCTCGTTGATTCAACTGATAAGCTAATTCATTAATGTGGAATAGGTAAAAATATTGCACCAGAATTTTATGCAGCCTAAATTCCAAGTTCAATGTACCGGAAATCACGGCTACATAACGATTTTGATTTTTGCAATAGGCGTATGCCATCCCCGGGAACCAGAGCAATACATTTCTGAATGGCAATCCTGCGGTCTGGGTAACTTCTCGTTTTAAATCCCTGTCTTCCCTTTTCCAACCGCCCGGTTCATACTAAAAGGCCCCTCCTTTAAAAGGCCACTAGTGAGTGAACATATAGCTCTGATTATGGAGTGAGGATATTTATATCGAGTTAATCCAAAGTGACCGGATGAGCTGGAGAGCATTCTACCCCATAACTTTCATTTCAACCAATTGAGTGCCTCCTCTCCTCTAACTCTCACGACTTGAGTGTGTCTTCGTTGGAGTGGGAACGCTGCCAGCCATCGGCGCTCTGTCACATCCACCCGAGGAATGGACTGGATCCGCCTCTCTTGCACATAAGGGGTTAAGGTAAGGGGTCTGGAGGGGACCACCATCATTCTCACCACAGCATTATAGAATCAGCGCGCTCTACTGGTACATTTAATGACGCAAACACCTCTGTAGCCAGAATCAAAAAAAGGGTAAAGCTTCGTCACCTGGAGTCTGTTCCTCTAGTCATCCCCTCCAAACATCATGAATAGAGCGGAAATAGTACGTGAGAATTCCCGAGTGGCGCTCGTGGTGGTGCGACCGACAGGAAGGTATTCCTTCCTCGCCTCCTTGCCCGAATACGGAGCTGCCCCCGCATTCATATCCGCTCCGATACATCGTCGCATACGAATGATACCTCGTCCAGACTACTAGCGTAGCGACCGTGGTTCGCACCGCAGTAGACGCTAACTACCGTGAGAACGCGCGTTGGTTACCGATGGAAACCGGAGATGATGAAGGACGATAATACAAAAAGGTAATAAAAATAGTGAAGCAGATGGCGCTACTTTGGTGAATATGCAAAGATAAGAGTAATTTGCATTTGAAAACATTTCGAAATCCTCCAAACGCCACAAGGATGTGGGAATATTTATTTTGTTCATTTGCTCTGTTCTTGCTAGTCACGATTCCAGGTTAGGGCAGCAATGAGTTTCGACAGTAGTGTAAATGTATGAAGGGTTGCTACGCTGCGTTGGTTCGTACGAAAGTAGAATGAACCGGGCATAACTTTCCGGGACGGATCGCTTTGAGTAGAGGGAGGGTCATTTAAAGTCATAGTGGTGTTGGTTATTTGGATACTTGGTAACTGACAGCTAATGGCCAATTTATTTCATTAAGGACAGGTTTTTTATGGTAGTATTTAAGGTTAATTAGGAAGGATGGAGAAAAAACTGGCGTCGGACACTGCCTAGAAAATATCAGAATTCCTCTGATAAATCTCCGCCACCAACGGGATTAAAACTTATGCGTTTGGATTGGAAAACCAGTGCTCTAGCCACCACACTTATCCAATCCTCAATCATCACCAGTGATGGGGTCGAGTGAGTGAGAAAGAGGAAAAACGTTTTTACTGACATCGCGGACGCGGGATCGTAGATTTCACTTTGCCAGGCAATTTGAGATTTAAGTTTTGATACCAATTTTTCAAACGGCTATTTCACCGACAATATTCTTACTAAATTATGAACGTTTCATTGGAACTACAGTAATTTTGCAAATGTATTTTTATGAATAGTTACTAATTGAAATAAAAGCTCTCAGTTTCACATATACTTATTCTGTTTAGAAAAACGAATATAATGTGAATTAGTCAAGATAAAGTTTTATATTATTGCAGAATAAAAAATTTAAACTAATTATTACAGAAACATTTAAACTAATTATCAACACTACAATTAAAGTTACTTTTGTAAAACTTATATATACAATTTGGGAGTGCACATTTTAAAAATCTTAGTGAAAATATCGTTCAGTTTTTCCCTGAGCCTACCTATTCGTCAAAAACTTATTCGTAAAATTAAATCCATTGTTTCGTCATAATCATTACTACATCAAGAAAAGCTAACAATGGAGAACATGATTGCTGTTTAAATGTCAACAAACGTAAAACTTCTGAAATGAATTTATTTACTCAAATTCTTCAATAAAAATGTTTGAGATGTATTCTGAGATTCATGAGTAGATGGCAGACTGTTGAAATTCTACTTCTGCGAAATTCTTTTGCTTTAGGCTGTGCAAAATGTTATAGTTGGCCAAGGGAAAGAATAATGATCATTCATCCTAAAAGGAAATTTTTACGTGGCAATTTAAATCTTGGCAGCACAAAAAAAGGAATAAGATTTCGGATTAAAATAATGAGATGGACCCGAAAACTTTATTGGTGATTGGCATTATCAGTCCCGGGTCCCTCTATCAAGATTCCAACTTGAGAGGTACTCAATCGAGGACTGGAGAATCTCTCCAACTATCGAGGCTGATGGAGAAGCATACGATAAAGTTAGTCAAGCCGAGTGGCGTTTGCATAGTTAAAACTTCTCCCTTCTTAACAAAAATTGCTGAGCGTGGGAATTTAAAGAGCGCTATACGTCGTCCTCAAAATCTTCCTTCCTTTCGCATGGGCTCCTAAATATCTTCGAAAATGCTTCTGTGAGTCTCCCCTCAGGAATCGTGAAGGGGAGAGAGAGTGGAACCGAGAGAAGATTTAGAGATGTATTTTTAATGAGAGACGGCGATAAATGAAGCACAAGACGAAAATATATTCAAGACTTTTTGCTCACATAAGATGCCGTTCGAACATAATTCTTCCCGAGGGAAGAGTTTTGAGTGTGGGCTGGTCCTCTGCCCTTCTTTTTCACTTCCTCAATTTCGCCGTTGCTGTTTTTTCCGTAGTTATCTCCACAGCCATATGTTGTTAAGGCGCGCAAGGGTTAGGAGGGCTTTTGGGGAAAAGATACCAACCCTAGCCCTCCACGCTGATAGAAAATGGGAATTTTTTTGTTGTGAGCTGGAAATCGGTAGGCGAGTTTCTATATATTTTAAATGTGAGTGTTATTTTCCAATGTTCTCTGAATGCATTAACTTGGAATTTCCTTGTGTATTTCTGTAAAGTCAGTTGTCGGTCAGTTGACGATCAGTCTTGTAACCGAAGCGGGAGTCAAGGCGCGGGCCATGCGGCCCGTGCACTTACAGCCGCCGCGCCATCCATCCGTGCCATATCCAGAGCTTCTCTCCTTCCCGAGTCGTGGTAACATTAATGTAGGGCTATTCTGACGCACATGGTGGTTATTTTGTACTGTTTCATTCTTGCCTTCACTATATTTGAAAAATATTTAATAATATTCCTCTCAATTACTTGATTTTAAATTAATTAATTCATATTTCCCTCCATAACTCAGGGAAACTATTCGTTTCTCGACGGCCAAGGACAAGGACCCAGTGGTCCGTGTTCGAGTCCCCGTCACCTTGGGCTGGTACTGAAAGAAAGAGGCTGGCAGTTGACCTAAACTAAGCCCATTTCCTCATCAAAAGCTGTTTTCCAATAGATTGCTCAAACATTTGTCGCCTCATTCTGAATGTTGCGCTTTTAGCCAACGTCATGCGCAAACTTATTAGAATATAAAACACTCCTGACAACATGATAATACCAATTTTTAAGTATATGTTACCTTGGAACCCTGATGGTAACTCAAAACAACTTAATAGTTTTCTGTGAAGTCTTTGAGGTGCATTACCAATTACTGAATAACTTAATAACAAAAAAGCTTCGTGAATTACCAATGTTAAAGGAACCATATCAGACAAGTTGAGCATGAACAAAATATTTAATATTTTGCCAAATTGTCCGCATGCCAATTTAAATGACTAAGCCATGTATATATATTGTAATGAGTGTGCCACATAATTCATTTCTCTCCAGAAAAATGGTGGAAAAGTGATCGCCCGTAATCTTTGCATAAATTCCAGGGTGCGATGTTGTGTCCACAGAATTTCATTCACTTCCTCCTACAAAACGACTTAGCCTTCGAACTGGGCTGCCGGTCTACTATTTATGATAAATCCAACGGATTTATATGCCGCATTCCACAGTTTAGTTGCCCCACGTAGATCATTTTGCTTATTCTCTGCTTCTGCTCACTTATTAGTCCCTTAGCTCATGTTTTCCCTATTTTTAACTCTGCCAACCCATCCGCTTTCTCGTATCTATCGCGGTTTCGCAATTATTTTATGCTTGGTTCGAAAAATGTACTTTACTCCTATATGTATACATGCAGAGCATTACTCAGTCTCATTGGGATTGCTTACATGGATTTATTCTTCTATTTATTAGAAATTTTCATCGTGCAAGTAAGTGATTTAAATTTCATGTCTACCTAAGTATTACCTAGTCAGTTGTCGTAGGTAAATTAAACCCTAGGATATGGTGTAACATGAGCTGACAACCATCAGTTTTAATATGCATTTTTGTGATGCAAGAATGTGATGCAAACGAATTTTAATCCATAAATTCATTCTAAAGTATTATCATAAAGTCTAATTTTACGCTCATGTTTATACATGGAAATTTATCATGTCATGCATTCTTTATTTTTCATTTTCATTCTTTATTAAAGCTAAGTATTTAACACTTTCTCGTACTACATCCAACGATAGAAAAGATACAAAAGAGTAGTTTGGTTCACTCTTTCTATGCTGCTCACCTAGTCTATGAGAATTTATGCACCACAAGAGACCACTTATGAAGCCCCGGAATTTTCTTCCCGAGTTCACCTGATAGTATGTGTTTACAAATTCATTCTGTCTGCCAGTCTGATAGTCTGCCAAATTCGTTTTCGTTGAACAAATGTGCCAGTCTCTAATAACCAAATTTATCATTATTAATCTCGCATAGTACTATTTTGCTTTCCTGTAGTCTCAGAACGTTGAAGTAAATAATTAGGTAACTGAGTTGGCCTCTAGTGACGAAAATACTTCTACCAACCGCGACTGCAGACCAACCACATGTAGCACTTTGATCGGGAGTAAAATTACCGCAATTGCTAATATTTTTAGTGTTCTTCGACTAACTAAAAGTGATTACGTGTGATTTTCTTTGCAAGACGCGTTTCCACCGCATTTTTAGGTGTGTGTTGATACGCATGTTAACTCATATGCTATTATCTTGGCTATGCGTGTTTTATGACAGCCACGATACGACCCAACCATACGTCTTAAAAGAGATAAGGGATGTAAAGAGGTGAGTAGGCGAAATATAATATTATGTGAATGGTGTTAGTTCCGGTGACATTGCTGTCTTTGGTCACAGTCTAACGGTGGGATTAGACCGTTCTTTTGTCTTGGCTGTTCCCATAAAAGCAACTCATCTCTCAGGTGCGAATTCCACGCAAACGTGCCAATTAACACACGCTCACAACGTGGCATGAAAAAAAAACTGAAAAAAATAAAAACACCAGCAATTTCCCCCACCGTGGCGGTTTTCACGGCGAACGGACTTGGATCTATGAACACGGAGGGACAAGAAGAATCCCAAGCAAAGCCAAGACAATTTGTTTGCATAACACTTTTTGGAAAAATGTCAAATTTATCGTCTCTGCCTTAAATATAATCATTGACGCTTATTTCCCAATCATGAGGTATGTAATTCTTGAAGGTGAGAATTTCAATTTAATTTGTAATTATTTCAGACAGCGTTCGCGTAAGTACTTAAAAGATAGAGAGAATAAATAAACAATATTTGAAGAAAACTTATGAATCCAACTATTAGACACCTACAAAATCATGTAATAGCTACATTACTATATTCTTCACATCTGAAGAACCATCCAAGAATACACGAAGAAATTCTATATTATTATTTTGAGTAGTAGATGAATGAGACTTATTCATGTTTCATCAATACCTGATGTGTTTATTTTAATAAAATATAAAATCAAAGCTATACATTGGATTTAAATCACGCGATGACACAACGTTGTAACTAATTGCAATGCTGATCCCTTCATTTTTCCGGGGTTTCTACCGCGTTGTCGGTTTGACCTGAAGACCAGGACAGCCAGTGAAACTGAAGTCCCAAAAAACAACAGACGCGGAAGAACTTCCGGAAAAATGCAGAGATCGCCATTCCAGCTCTACGGAAACCTTATCACTAACATACCTAATTACGATGTTATTCGGTAAAATGTGTTTTCAAATGTCTTGGTAATGGTATTTGCATTAACGCATGAAATAATTGTCATATGTATCCTATTGTTCTCAATGAATACTTTAATCAAATTCTTAAGACACACAAGGTAATTCGATTAGAACTTAGGTACTGACACAGTGCCTGTCAAGAATTGCTAAGGATAGTAATTGCGTGAAGGCAGCTGATGTATTAATGAATAATATTAGAATGTCTTCAATGAATATTTCTGTTTAATACTTCGTTTACATTTTGTAGCAAGTGGTGGCCTTATCATCCCGCTTCTTAATTTCCCCTTCCTTCTATGCCAGGTATACACTCGGAAGATTTCCTCACTCATCACAATTTGGTATTTAAACAAGTTTACACATCCAAGTGAGTATTGCGGCGCCATTTCGGTGCGAATTAATTTTTGATACCCTAGTAAATCCTCCTCTGGTTACAATGACAGTAGTTTCAGGAGACAACTAGTGCCCGCTTAACACATCCTGTCTGTCTTTGTTTTGAATAACCCTTACCATATTTATCGTGATAAGGAAATCTAAGCGGTTTTGTTAGGAAAAAACTAGCTTTAGATGCATATTTTTAATCGCAGAGGCGCATTTTATTAAGAAACGTGATGGCCATTAAAAATTCAACATAACTAACTCTTGAAGCGTGTTTAGTTCTGACGGGGGCTGCGGCGGGGTCTTATGTATGAAGTTGGCTGTTGTATCATGTGCACGATATCGAATGATGATTTTACTCATAGAGAGGATTTGACAACCAACTTGACTAGGCTACGACTGGAATATTGACAGGAGAGAAACTGATATTCATTTCCACATTGAATATACTTATTCTCGATTCCTATGGCTACCGGGTATAGTTTGCTGTGTACAGCAGAGTTAGGATTTTATCACGTAAAACAGTGAGATGAATAAAAGTTCTCCAGAAATAATGTGGGAGAGCAGGAAGCACATTTGCCGCTTTATTGTCACGCCCTCTACCATTTATCACAGACATGAGGGCAGTAGAGAGACAAACATCCATATGTGTCCGTAACGATTTAATCACATGAAAGTGTTTAACATACTGAGATCTTTGCCGTTTATATCAAGGGCAAATATTTCACGAGTTAACTCGGATTATAATACAATTCTATGTCATGTCACTGAGTCGCTAGGAAAACTTCTACATAAAATTTTCTATTAATGGTACGAAGTTTTCCACGGGGTTTGATTATTGGAGCAGCTTTCGGGCGTTCCTCCGCGTGATCTCTATTAATGACGACAGTTTCTCCAGCCATTATGCTGGCGTCTTCAGGTCCCTCAGGTCAGGTCTGAAAAAACAGACATCGCTACTTCAGGCCTGAAGACGCCAGCAGGATGGCTGGAGAAATTGTTGTCAACAATAGACATCACGCGGAAGAAGGCCCGAAAGCTGCTCCAAATGTCCTATTATTATTTTAACATTAATTGATTTCGCCAGTAGTCAAAGATACTACGTTCTCTACTCATCTTGACCCCACTTTCCGTAAGGTGAATCAAGGAAGATAAAGAAGACTTACGTACAAAAAAGAGCCCAATACCATTAGTCAGCTTTGTAGCAATAATTATAAGAGATTGTACCCCTAGGAAGAATAAATATCAAATTGCATATTCATTATAGCAATCTACAATTACATTAGCGAATCATTGAAGTTCATTTTCTCTTTCAAGTTGTTTGCAACCGTGACATTTAAAAGCAATAACCACCGATGCTCCTCCAAAGTAAGCAACTTAAAGTAAAAGTAATGCTCTACATCGAGCTACAGTGCGTTTCTCTGACGTTATTACTTTCTTATAAAATGGATTCATATTTGAAAAACACAATTTTGAAGATCATGATAAGATATTTAAATATATAAGGTTATAAATCTGATAAGGAGTGGAGGTTTAGTGGTAAGAACCTGAAAACTTTTTGTATTTTCGGTAACCTGTCAGGAAGCAATTTATCAATGTTGCCATTAGTTTGTCATAATCCACGAAATATCTTGGAGAAATAAAATCTTCTTCCTCTAAAAATAAAATCAGATGCGGAAAATATAAATTAGATAATTATGCTGTCTCACTTGTCACCCCTTTTCTTAACATATGCTTCGCCATAAAATATGCTCAATTACCTGGACAATTTACGACTTGGCCGTTTTTACCAGTGCCGCACTTCCTGTTGTGGCTCCCATTCATTCTCGAATGTAAATCCATATCTCGTGGTATAACAAAATTAATAGCGAGGAAAAATGAACAATTTCTGCAAGGCAATTTATATCATAACCGCGATATATATGCTTTTAACAAGATGAGTAGGTACTTCTATGCTCATTAAAATTCACTACTGTTAATTCTGTTTATTTACTAAGTTAATTCTGTTGCAAGTTTCCTATTACTATTACTCTTAATTACTATTACAAAGTGTGATTATAATGTAACTTAACAAAATATCATATGTTTGCCTTAAGCAATGGGATTCCAAGGTAAGAACATGGAGATTTCGCGTACATTGACGTAGTTAAACGTATTCTTCTTTCCCTTTCATGCCATTTATGAAGGGGCTTTTATGAACTGCTTCCACCTCTTTCGATCACCAGCCGTTTTCTTCATCTCCATTTCAGTCTTTACTCTTTTATTTTCATACTTTTCAATCCCTTGCATCCAAGTCTCTCTCGATCAACCTCTACTTCTTCTCCCGACAAGTGTTATTTCCAATACGTTCCTGGGTATTCTATTCTGATCAATTCATAACGTTTGTTAAATATCAGTTTGAAATAAATTCTTTTCATCTTTGTTAACTCAGTTACGTTTAGAAAAAGTGTGATTATCGGTGAAAATCACAGACTGCAGTGAATTTGAAACTACTTTAAAGCACTCCGGTGGGAATTTCAAGCTGTTTACGTGATATTTTCTGCAACTCATTTCCCAAATTTTAATTGATCCTATTCCTCCTCCTTCCACATGTTCTCTAATCCCTCTCTCACCTCAGAATTCGTTTCCTTTTCCCTCCTTGACCATCACCCACGGTCCACTCCTCCATCCCACCCCCTCCGTTCGCCCCGCAACCATCATCCACCCTCGACCCACTAGAATCTTGATCCTCTGTGAAGGAGTTAGAATCGAAAGGGTCCGGCGACAGGAGGCGAAAGTGATGGGCGTTGAGTGAAGGGTTCTGTAAGTGGAATGACACGCTTGGCTATTCCGAAGGAAGGGGGCTGGAAAATAGATGAACGGACGGAATATAAAGTGGAGGCAAAGTGGTAGACAGGATTGAGGGCCAGTGGGTAAGGAGGCCCGGAGAAAAAGGCTCCCGCAAAGGTTTCCAGCGCAGCACTGCGAGGCAAGTTGGGGAGGTAGAAGTGGATGGGTGATGTGGGAGGCAAAGAGAGAAAGTGAGTCAGAGGAACCAAACTACTTCCCAAAAAAAACACGAGGTACACACACGCAAGGCATCTACATCTACAAAATACCTTGCAGCCCACATCAAGGGTGTGTGGCAGGGTGTAAGTAGTCACCAACATGCATTACACTATACCCTATTAATGTTAGTTTAACTACGACTATTGATGCGTTAGTATAAAACACTAATTCTTATCGCGACGCGAAGCCTCACAAGCATGCACTACAGTGCAGGTAGTGTTACCAGTATTTGACGGACCGTTAGTATTAATGCAATTGGCGCTTGCGTTGGCAGCTTTCAGACAGACTTCCTGATCCTCCACAGTAAACAACCCTTCCACCTCCGTTTCTCAGCCCTTAGAAAGTTCCGTTTCCCATGTCGTAATATCGTCCACTGCGCAGTGTCAGGAACTTTTGCATGAGCTTTAAACCGACGAAGTGAGTGGAGGCGGAGAATATCATGACGGGTTCTGCAGTGCGCATTGTAAATGTCAGTGTATACTTGCGAGGGCTAAGGGGGGAACTCTTTGCATATGGGAAAGGGTGGGGAGTTTTTAGGGAATTCAAAAATGTCGGCCCTCGCGGACGGGCTATCGTTATAATCCGTCCAATGACCTGGTTGACAGCTTAACAAACTCGATTAGGAATACGGCGTATGCACGTGCGACATCCGAGAATCAGGCTGGGCGTCATTATCACGCGTTACACCAAACAGATGAATTTTTTAATACACTAAGGATCTCATTAGAATGTGCCATCGTGCCTGATTACAAGATTATAAGTAATAGAGACAACGGAATTGACGAACTGAATTATTCCCAGAATCAAAATGGATACAATTTAAATCGAGATACCTATGAATGCACTCATCGGTGTGATGTAAAACGAAGGAAATACACAAAACCAATACTCGATAACGAAGAATGGCGTTGGCGTTGGTTGAATGGCTTGTAGTTTTAGTACAATTTAATAGGATGAAGTCATTTCTTATATAAAAATCTGTGAATATATTTAATTATAAATTTTTATTTTTATTTTGCAACATGCAGAGCACATCCTCTGCATATTCTTCCACCTTCATTTCTAAACCTATTTGAAGAAATCTTATCAAATATTCTCATGTTCACATAACGTTTTTGAGGATAGACCTTTCCTTTTGATTTTAAATAATTGTTCTCCCGCAGGTCTTTTTTGCCATAAACCTCTTCGAATCCGGTAAAATAAATAGTTTCATTAGGATTTATGGCATTGCTAGTTTTTCCTATGAATAATCCTGTAATCTTGTACAAAGTGAGAATCTAGTACATATCCTTCGTATAAGCAGGCAAACGTTACTCATGTGGGGAACCGACACCAGTTAGGTTGTTATTTTCGGGGCTTAATTTAACAAAGAGTAAATAAGTAAAAAGTCCTTAATGAGAAGAGAGTTTGGAATGTATAACGTGGGAACTTGATATCACTATAGCTCAAATGACCATCCCAACATTTTTACCTGTGCAATAGTCACAAGAAACAACGTACACCAATAAAAGTAAATGTGACTTACTTTTAGGAGAAAATGTTTTGATGCGCTGGAAACTGCTACCATTTGGTAACAAAAACCCCTAGGCTCTCATAGTGTACTTAGGCATCTACATCTACAAATTACCCTGCAAGTGACCTCAAGGGTGTGTGGCAGGGGTGAGTAGTCACCAACATTCATTTCATTAAACCCTAAAGTTAGTGCAACTACGACTATTAAATCGTTCGTCGGCATCATTGCATTATACCCATATCCTCTGTTAATTTGTCTTTAGTAAGTGATATGTAGTTATGTGGAATAATTATAGGCTTTCAGAAAATGACTCACAAGAAGGATGGTCCTTTGTTTACGCTCTCTAGTGGAACGCTCCTGCCTGAAGAGGCTGGGTGTGGTTACCAAATTATACTCGTCACCGTCTGACCTAGCAACCTTAGAATGAGTTTGACCCTAAAACGAAAATCGGCCTTTCACGCAAATTATAGTGAGTAAGCTCATTGATGAATATAATTCACTTAGTACCTCTCAATTCTGGTTCGCCAATATCTATTGGAAAAATATTTATAAATTTATCTCCAGCATCCTTGCTGTGTCTTGAGTCCTCCTATACGTTAAAGGCTAACTCTAAAAAGAAAGGTACAACGGAACACATGGAACTATATGAAGAGTTAAATTTTGTACTTCCCAAGCATTCATGAAAAATTACACCGAAGTATGAGATGTCTTGAAAGGCAATAAAAAGAGCTGAAGAGGATTTCATGGCCAAATAGACGCCGACTACATCCATCCAAATATAAAGAAAGCCAGCTTTGGTTCTTTGGCTAGAGATGCTTTTGCGTGCATCACGAAATGAGGAATCATTGCTACGTAAAGGAGGATTGTCCTGAGAAGCGGAGCACATCCATTGCGCGTCTCAAAGAGAGAATTCCAAAAAACACCGAGTCATATCCCTTTGATCTCAAGAGAATCTACATCGTAAAGCAAGGGTGCAATACCGTCGTCCTTTTCCCAAACTTGAGCAATGTCAAACATTGGATAGAGGAAATAAAATGCCTATATCACCTTTGATGCGGAGAACCAGGCATCAACTAAATAAATGACTTCGCAAACGACCATCATTACTACCATAGAAAAAAATACAAAAGAGTATGCATTTTTAACTAGCCAACAAAGGACGCCTGACTTCCGTCAAAATCAGCGTGGATAGGGGTCTTCCATCGAGTGGGTGGAAGAGGAATAGACTCAAGTTGAAACATAAAAGAAGCACCAAAGCTTTTTATCTCTGCGTTAAGAGAGGTGTTATGTGCGACGAGCCCCGAGCGCAAGAAGCAAATACCCTACCTACGTTAAACTGGACATATAAGCAGATTGTGTGTGTTACAAAATCCATGGGCCGGAATGAGTGAATAAGGAGTAGAAAACTGTAGAGAGAGGAAGTTTTTCTCCAACAGTGGGAGAATGGACTTGAGATTCTATGGATATCTGATGGCATAGGGATGGGTCAGACGCTTTTCTTTTGGGAGAATGCTGGTGAATAAGGAGGAAGAAGGAAGGAATGGGGATTGATGACAAGACAGAGGCGACACCTTCCCGGGAGCACCATGGAGTCGTTGTTTACTGGATATGTCAGATGGATTGATGACTGCATGATTAATGCAACGTCGTGAGAGGTTAATGAGTACAAATTAAGGTACAGGTAAACAACAGAGTGGTGTGAAGAAAACATAAATGTGATGGCCGGTGAGAGCACTTGGGAGTCTTCTTCCCGTCTTTCGGCTCTTTCCTTCCATCCCCATTTGGTCTTTCCCAGCTTCGGTCCTGCCCCCCCCACTCCTAAAACAAACAACTCCTCCTTTCGCACACAATCACCAGGATCAACCAGCCAAGCCGCCAACTCGCTAGCCTCCGGTCACTTCCCCACCTCACTCTTTCACTAATCCCTACTCTCATCTCCACAGCCTCGTCCCCGCCACACAGACTCCCTCACCTGAAAGAGGAGAGGCTTCCTCCTTTGAAATGCCTCCTCGTTCCACCCTCCATACCTCCCTCTACTCTTCCTCACCCTCGAGAGAGAGATACCATCTGCTTAACCAGATTCACACTCCCACCGCCACACTGTCAGTCCCTTTTCTCATCTCATCCTCCACCACTCTCCAAAGGACTTCTACTTTCCTTCCCTCTCCTCTTCCTTTCCACATTACCTTCAGCCTGGCCGACGTTCTTTCAACTTCCCTTTCTCACTCTTCCTCTCCAACACTCTTGAACGTACGGTTTTGCTTTTTTATCGTTAATGACTCTGAGGTAGGAGGACGAGTATGAAAACCCACAACTTTAATGAGTCGTTTTCCCGTCTTGTGTCTTTTTTCTAACTTAATGATCCTTCGTGTTCATTGAAGTGATACCAAGGAGCGTGAGGAAAAAGATATTTTATATTGGGCGTTATAATTTACGCCTTCAATGGTATTTAGATGTAATAAAGGGATAACTCAAGCAAGGGATTGGTAAAATAGACACATTTTGGCGAATTGAATTATCAGGCAGTGACCATTTCTTGATAGCGTGTATTTTAACAGAATCGATGAAAAAAAAATTCCTTTATAGTCGTTGCTGTGCACTTAAAAATTCAAAATATTCGTATAGTCCACATCAAATTTATAGGCGGATTACAATCACCCAATTTTTTTTTTTCAAGGTTTACCACCGAAATTCCAAACCTTCTCCTTCTCCTACTCTCCTCAATATCTGTCATTAAAATATTCTATTACTGACTATTCATCAAACCATTATTTGCCCGTTTTAACTATTTGCATCAAAATTGAAACGTTCTAGTTTTAGCCCATTTTTGAGACAATGTAGGCTGAATTTAACAATGGAAATAATGAGAAAAAAACCTCTTTTAATCGTTGTCATCCCACAGCAGGCCGCTTTAAAGGTTTGTGCAAATTAATTATTCCCAAATATTTGTGAAAAGACTTTTAGCCTTAATAAACTGGCTTCATTATCCAGGATAACTGCAGAGAGAAAATTAATATTTTAGTATCTTCTAAATTTCAAACTCCTCTGGAGGTAATGAGACTACATATGATCATGCCTAAGCCTGTTTCAACTCACAACCATTACACCTAACTCCCATCGTCAATTGTTTTTTTACTAAGTAGCTAAATGCAGTGATCCAGTGCCTTACCTAATTTTCAGTAAATGTTGCTAGTGTAGCTTCAAAACTCAGTATTTGAAAGTATTTTAAGTAGTACACCTATATATTTTGCAAAAAATAAGGAATCCGAGTGCTGCAGGGATTTAGAAAAAATAGCCAAAAAGGAATCCCGGGCTTGCGCCATGTTTTCCTACAGGGTTCATAAATCTTCCATCTTCTCATGGTTCTTATTGCCCCACCAAGGTTATAAATGCGCCCGCTATTCGATTCGACGCGCCTAATACATATGTGTAATGTATCGGATTTTTCCAGTTCTAGACTAAAGTGAGTGCTCTACGAGCGCTAATATTTATGTCACTTATGGGTGGTAATGGTAATTGGGGGAGAGGGAAAGTACGGAGATATCCCCTGAAGTATAAATACCTGCTCCCCCACACAGACTCATTACATAGCCCCCACTACTATATTTTGCCGTTGCCCACTACTTCGTTTTTTGCAGTATTCCTTTTTGAAATTCTTAACTCCTACCTTTCCTCCCTCTTCCCTCCCCACTCTTCTCTGTTGCGTCCACTCCATTTACCCTGCACCCTCCCCACATCCCGCGAAAGACTTTTCCCCTCCACCCGCCTTGCTACCACTCCCCACTTCATATACACTCTGTTTTCAAAATTCCTCCCCACCGCCAACGTCAAACACCCTTATATGTTCTCGCTCCTCCTACGGTGAGACTCAATTTTTTCCACCAAACATTATCTCCATATACCTTGGACAACGCTTTTCCCATTCGGTCTCGTAAACATTTAATTCTACCTGCTCTCGCGCACGAGAGATTAGTACACCCCCCAATACACGTGCGTTCTTTCCCTTGGTTTCTCCACTACTTATTCGGACACAAATCCTCCCAGCGCATTTATTGGCAATCGTACAGCCGTAGATCGTCTATTTGTCCTCTCCTCATCCTCCCCCATTCCACACGTAAAGATACATCATATTTGTTCCCCATTCCACTTGTCCACCATCACTCCTGGAGGAACACAACCAAACCCCATCCTTCCTAATTCAATCATGTCCAGTTTTTTCCAATGAGGTTAAAATGTACGAAGGGTGCTATTTGTGAGATTTTTTCATGTGGCCTCTACTACGCCGTGTTGGTCGGTAAACTTCTATATTATTGAAGAAGAAGTCTTTTCCTCGAACAGTCTTTCCTAAAACAATCGTTAGTTAAATTTCAGCGAAGATTCCTAAAATAAATTAGCAGGTAACTATGTCCCATCGTGAGCCAAAAGAATTTCAATTAATCAAAATGAACGACAAAAAATTTTCTTTTTAGTTTGGCATCAGAATTCAACATAGAGTAAATTTTCCAGAATTAATAAAAAACGTAAGGCATATACATCGATTGTAATATTTGTATAGCCTGCGAATGCGTAGCCTTCCTATTCTAAATATCCCTATGCCTTCCACATTCTTGCTTTATGCACAGGACCAGTAAACGCCCTCTAAGGTTTACTTCTAACTCCATGGTTTCTTCCTGCCGCTATCTGACTGCTCCCAATTCAAACTTCAGCGTTGCTCTTTCCTCCGTCGCTCTTAATGCCACTGAGAGAGGGGCTAATATTTTCTCTCAAAGCTTTCCTTCTCTGCTCACCCTACCGCCTTCCTTCCTCCGGGGCAAGAGGAGTGGTGAGGATGGGAAGGGATTAAAGAGCTCACTCCTTGCCTACCTTACATCTCTCCCGCTCTGTATCTCGTCCACTCGAAAGTTTCTATGTATTCAAAGGAAGAGTGAGAGAGCATTTGAGTGTGCTTGGCATATGAAGCCACTGTGTTTGGGGTGTCTGCGATCGTTTGAACGTCAAAAGTTGCGTGAATTCCCGAGAGGAAAATAGTTGACACTTATTTCTCTTAATTTGACCCTTACTACCTCCCCTCAGCCTAAACGTATCCCCCCTTGGCCCTTAATCGGTCGCACTCAAATGAATGCACTTACGGTCGTGTCTGGTCATTATGACCCGAAATCGTCAAAATAGTTTTCAAAGACTATAAATATGAATAATATTTTATTCGTAGATAAAAATAATTAATAATAAAATACTACTTATCTATAATAATAGAAATAGGGATCAATAGGAATAAATCTGGTATTTTATTTCAACATAATAATAGTAAAAATATCTAAATTAACGTCCATGGTAAATGGTAATTATCTTAGGCAAGTTCCTATGATTATTGAGCAGTCTCTTATGAGCTTTATTACACCTTTTTTCCTAACGCAGGTGGGTAGGCAATCCAAAACCATGATTATGATAGCGTGATTCAAGAGAGAAAGAAGAATCCATCCAATGCGCAAGATGAGCAGCTGCCTCGTTGCGCATCGAAGGTTTATTATTTCCTTCTCCTTCTCCTACTGAGGCTCTTTACTCGGACTGTATGCGGGAGAGAGAGAGAGAGAGTTATGCAGTGAGTAGGGAATAGCTACTAGAGACTCGCAGGTACCAGCAGAGTCAAGGTTACGATGAAATCCAAAGAACAGCGTTTTATGTTACCCGATGAATGTTTTTTACAACAGCCTTGCTAACCTTGTGGAACAAATGTTACACCATTTAAACGAAATAATTATCGATACTACTGGGGTTTGTATGTCGATCGTGGAAATCCACATGTCGAAACCAATCACGGTGAATGGAAATCTCCCCACCACATTCGAAGGTGGTGTTTGATTAACTGGAAGTCAAAGTTTGAAAATTGACCTGTAATAGTTTTTGTGGAGCTATTGAAAATTGAGGACAAACCTTTATTTGTTTCAGTTTATGTGCTTAGGTTCACTTTAGGCTAACTTTAGGTGCCTAGATTCAGCGTCACGTTCAGAGTCACGTTCAGCGTCATCTTCACAAGGACATTAAACGTCATCTATAGGTGCCATCAGATTACTAGAAGATGACTTGGAACGTCAAAACCCGGGAGTTTCCTTAATAAAATAATGTGCAATCACAATGTTGAAGTTTTTCATCCTAATATGATAATGAGTTAATCTGGTAAAGATTCGTAGAGGATATTTATTCAGTTAACAATTTTTCTACAATCGCAGCAGTGTCACAGCAACGTTAAAAATAATGAATTACATATTCATCAGAAAAATTCTACACCTACGCACCTCTCGCCAAGAAGCCAAATTGCGTGAAGCTAAGGTTGTTAAGACGTTCGCCCAGAAGAAGAGAGATAATATAAATAGGAACTTGAAGAGAAGAAGGATGAAACCAGAAGTGAAGTCTATTATGGTGGTTCAATTTCACTCTCTATCGTAGAGATGAATGGTGCGTGAGAAGAAGCTCTTCTTGGATTCATCAGGTTGACGCATTTTATCTTAAAATTTTTCGCTATAGTTTTCTCCATGAGTAGCAAGGGCATGTCTAGCCTAATACTGAAGTGCAGCTTTCTGAATTCAACCCCAATGGGGAGGGGGTGACATGCAATTGTATACAATAAAAAAGGGAGAACAGTTAACCATATTAACTTTTAAAAATATATAAATTCTTGTATAAGAATAGTTTTGTGTAGAATAGCTTGTAAGTATTGAAATAGAATAGCTCCACAATAGTTATGAACATCCGTGGAGGGCCCCAAAGGCAATAATTCACAGTAACATAAGAAGGAACACCATTTATTTAAAAAAATCATTCTTGAACAATAGTTTGCGAGGATTAGCTGCGAATTTTTTAACTACAGCTTCCACTAATTGCTTCTTATTTGCGAAAACCCATTGACGGTGAATGATTAGCATTGCTTAAAGTCTTTTCACCGAAAATGTATCCTTGTCCTGTTTTAATTCGGCGAAGGAAGTTAAATGAGCGCTTAATAATGCTTGTTGTGCAGGGCAGTGAAAACAAAATCAGTATCGCCTTTGTAATGGTCGAGAAAAACAATTCGCTCTTTTTTAAAACTTCAATGATGTTTGGCGCTTTCTGTACCTCATTCCACATTTAAACCGCAATTCCCTTTCTCCTTCGATGCCATCCAAATCGTAAAAATGTGTACAAGATGAAATAACTTCATTTCAATTCCCCAAAGAAACATCTCTCATGTTGCTTGGATGAAAATGTATCAATGAAAATTCAAGCGATTTATCAGGAGAAAATCTGACTTCTAAAGCTGATATGATGGAATCCAAGTAGGGAATTATTAGTGACCTTCACCAAAATTCAGATGGATTTCCGGCTGGGGGGTTGCTTCTATGTATTTTTTGGCCAGCAACGCGAGTGGTGGTTAAATCAACATTCGAAGTCGTTAATATTTTCTTTCAAAATGTTGAAATATCAACAACCAAACTGTCAGTAAATTTTTCAGAAATATTTGTTTATATTTGTTGCTATTTTGTTTTAAAGATCTTCCTCGTTGGAAGGGGGCCGCTGCCCCTCCTTGCCCCCCCTGGATACGCCCATGATGAGTATGTAATGTTTTGGTAAAATAATATCCTTCGAGTCAACCTGAATCTCGTCATAATGTTATAATTAGACTAATGTACCCTTGCTTCCTACTTCCGAGTCTCTAGTGGCCGAGTCTCAATAGCCGTATAGCGATTTAAGTTGGCTCGCAGTAGATTTTCACATAAATGCTCATTTCTAAAATGCGTCTGAAGAAAGGTGAGGGAGTGAGATAGGACAATTTTAAATCATGATGGGCTTAACTAAGCAGCATGAGAAAATCAAAGGACGCGGAGCAAGATGCGAGATAAAATAAGTGATTTGATAATTGGAGGTTAACTTTACGATCTATCAATTAGTTGGTATGTTTTGTACTACCATCAGAGTATTTACTTAATCTTTTTACTGCAAGAAATAGCTTTCTTTATTTGCATATATTTATTCCTACATACATACTTATGAGCCGCCGTAAGGGTGCGTGACAAATTATGTCCTGAAAACAGACATTTTATTAAAATGAATTGCGAAGGAGACAGTATTTGCGTTAGAAAACTTGTTGTTGCCAATTGGAATAGTTTAACTCTATTCTATTTATTTCACCACATATCCTTGAAAATATCATTGACAATATTCATCATCTAGGCAAAAAGCTGAAGAAATAATTCCGTACTAATACATTAATATTAAACGTCTCCTCTCCCTGGAGTATGACATTGATTAACAGTTCTTAGAATTACAAATTTTATTTAAATGTTATGTACATTAAACTGCCGTAATTTATCATCACACACAAATCAATCATAAAATATTTGCTGTAAAATTGGGTCTGTACAGGCACCTACATACACCATTACAAATCCACACACATTTTAATGAACTAGTTCTGTCCTTATTTAACGAGCCATAAAATTACATCAAATCCTCGTAAATTCTCAGCCATCTATAACCAGACAATAATGTGATCAATGCATAAAAAACTAAGGGAGAATATTTCACCACTCGCCTGTTCACTTGCTCGGCTGATATACAAAAAGCCATTGGATTTATTGCCGTAGTCGCATTAAAAATTTGGAATAACATAAGGGTTCTAAAAGTATTGCAAAGGTTGGGGCCGTATTTAAGTGACTCAATTAAATATATTAGAAAGCTTCATTGCGATTCTACAATTAATCCTGAAAATAAAAACAAATTCCTTTAACTTTAACTTAGCCTTTCGCAGGGATATTTAACTATAGTAACTCTATATTCAAATACTAGAATACTTTACAGATACTTAGCCAAGGTTTTTTTTACATGGATCGAGGTATCAGATAAAGAGGCAATAGATAAAGATTAACTTCAATGTTAATAAAAATATATCGATTAAACACCGAAGTGGGAGGGAAAATTTACGAGCAGGTAAAATACTTCTATTCACCAGGGTGGTATATTTAGAATAAAATGCGCACAAAATCTGAGAACAAAATAAAGTATGAGAATTATGTAGGTAAAAAAGAAGTGAATACAAAAGATGAAATTTATGAAGTGTCTACACGGACAGAAAGAAATTAAAGATTGAGATAGACGGTGATTTAGAATACGGCGCTTAATCATTCCAATACTTCGGCTACTAGTAAAGAGAAAAGGTATGGACCGGAGGTTTCCAATGGCGGAGAAAATATTATATTAATTCGGAGGAAGACAAATCAAGAAGAGTTATAAAAGGCATTAAAAGGAATAAATGACAGTATAAATTAGAATTACTCGATACATCCACAAAAAGAAAGTTTTTTGAACCAGAGGCGGCAGTGGAACAAGAATAAATAGTGAGCGCTAAATAAGCACCTTTCGGGTATTTTACCGCGTCGTTGTTTTTGTGACAATAGTTTCCCAGCTGGTGTGCTCCGACTGAAGTAACTATGCCAGTTTATTGATGACCTTCCTATAAGAGACCGGTCGGTCCCTACATATTTGTTGGCGCTAATTCTCCTGTTGACGCCCATTCTCCTGCGGGGGCCAAATTTTTTCACGCAGATACCATGCTCTTATGTTGACAATTAATGTGTGAAAGAATCTCTTCATCGTGCCATAGAGGTGAAAACCGTCCTCCCGATAAAAATGCCACGGGTGTTCGTTTATCTCGATAACTTTCCGATGGAGGCTATCAAGGAAACAAGGAGATTTTTCAGGGATTTCTTTGAAGGATGACGACCTTCTGTTCAGTTTTGATATCATTCCCGTTTTCTAAAACCAATCTGAAGAGGTGTGAAGTGCTGCCTGCAAGAAAAAAAGGCGGGTGATGAAGACTGAGCAATTCCGTCTTTGCGCTGTGGCGGGGAATGCTATTCCCGAGCTTGAACACGCCATTATTCTGGAGGGAGCCACTGCGATCGCCAGGGGATCTCGTTACCTACCTTCATATAAACTGAGAAAGAGTAGAGGAAAAGATCCCAAGAGAAAGGCTAAGCGATATATACATGAACCAAATTAAGAGGAGAGTATATAATAAATACATAATACCAGATAGTAAGGATTCTAGTATTAGATAGGGAAGGATGGAGATCTGCAGTAATTCAATCTTAGGATTTAATAACCGATGAAAGAACAAGGTTCCAGAGATCGAATATAGATAAAAGTGTCAAATTCATAATTATTAATTGAAAAGGTATGAGGCTCTCAAAAGCCTTACCCAGAAACACCTTCTACATTCTGCAAATTAGCGGAGAAATATTCCAAACATTCTTAGAAATCTTTCTAAAATAGTATTTAAGTCCAGGACAGTAAGTATCAGGATTTTTTTGAGGGTATCGATTTAAAGGATTTTACCCGATTTGCAAGGATTTCAACGACTAATGGCTACCATAAAGAGAGGGGCAGAGCGGTTTGCTTTTAAAAGCTAGGTCGAGGACGCCTAAGAAGAGAATGTTGAACAGTAGATGGAGAGCGATGACTCCCCAAATTCACAGCGAAGAAACAAAAGATAGACCAGGCACGTTTGTAGAAGAAATTTATTGAAGATCTTAGTTGCATAGGTTTCCTTAATAGGCAGTGGAATTTTCAAGTATCTAGTATAGGAAAGTTGTTGTAAATATACATAGGATTTAGTGCATCTCTTTGATGCGGGTTGCATCGATAAGCATTACCATAATTTTATCTGAAATAGTGAGTGCATTGATTTTGTGAGGTGGGCTCAGTATGCCAAAACAAGGAAATCCATAAGGATTTCCTCATTTAACGAAAATGCTTTATTCTCATTCCTTCTCTGGCTCCCTCTACCAACCTCCTCTGGTCCCTAACTTTCACCTCTACCTCCCATTTCCCATCCTATCCGTCCCACCGCCGTCCGACCACTGCCACACTCCTAAACCTACCTCTTTCAAAGACCACCCTTTCGGCCAGCAACCCTTTCCTCGCATCCGTCACCATTGCGGGCCCAGGAAGTCGGAGAGGGTGGCTTTTGAAAACGGGATGAGGAATAGAGAGTTGATGAGGAGAGCGACGACTATCAGGGATCACAGAGAAAAACAAGGAGAGGGACGGAGATTTAAAAGAGGAGATAGACGGAATAGAGAGTGTTCCACGCAGATCAAGAGAGTCGGAGGAAGCTAAGGGATGCGAAGGGAGGACATAAGAAGGTAAGACAGAAGGTCAGGAAGTAAACTCAGTTGCAGTGGGCTCACGGAGAGTGAGTTTGGTGGCTAGGGAGGCACTCATGGTTAGTGGTCAAGGAGGAGAAGTGAAGAAGAGAAGTTAAGGTGGTGAAGTAGGGTAAAGGTCAAAGACCCCTTTCTCTTTCCATTCCTTCCATTCCCACGTGCAAAGATCCCGTCGGCGTACGAGGAGCAGAAAATGAGAATCGAAGGAGCCTTCAGACACGGATACTTGTGCTTGGGAAGCTGATCCAACGCCGCCTGCTCTACGCTGAGGAAAGCGCACTCGTAATGAGGGAAACGGAAATTGCCAAAAGGGAGACTTGCGCAAGTGCACGCATGATTACCCTCAGGATAATGACCTGGACAATTGATACCTTACCTCGAAATGTCCTTTTTTGGCAAAACATATTTCACGGATTACATTAATCCATAAAGCAGAGAATTAACGAGAGTGTCATTTTTTTTTAAAAGTCTATTACTATCCATCTCGGTTGTGACATTTCTTGTCGCATCGTGCAGCGGAAAGACGCGTAAAATATAATAGTAAACAACAAGATTCAGCATAACGTGACAGAGGCAAGTCCTTGAACATCCTTTATTCGGAATTTTGGCGCTTTATTAGAACACGTATTTTAGAGTTAAAAGTGTTTTCCTCTCTTTATAAAACAAAGCTTTAGAGATAACTTGGCATATTCTACATTAAACCATTATTAATGTTTTTCACAGTATTTACAGTTAACTTGTAAGCAGTCTTGCATTTTTTCGTTAAAATATAATCAACCTAAGAATTTCAGGGTGGTAAGAGCGATAAAGTTAGAGCAGCGCAATTTTTCTCCATTGTACATCAATCCAAAAGAGAACATTCCTCAAGTATTGAATTTATACACGCTCCTAAATGAATGGGAAATTTTCAGGAATTAAATCCTTCACTCAAGTAATTCTGAAGGGAAAAGGGTAGAAAAATATGAGAATGGGAAGTTAATAAACGTGCTACAACAGCATCAGAGGGATGAGGTAAATTGAAGACGGGATATACTTTTCCACTGGGGAGGGAGAGAGAACGAGGGAGAACGATATAATTCCACTCGCTTTGAACTTCAGCGAATCAGACGGGCCTGAAAAGTTTGCCTTAAACCTAAAATATAGGTTTTTCTGGCCGGATGAATTCACACACGGCATCAATAAACGATTCCTTGAAATAGGAGAGAATTAGCTCCCTGCCGAGAAAGCAACGACGTTAAACATGAGAGCCATCGAGTGAGTTGGACAAGAGCAAGGTCCGATACGACGCAGAAACTAAAGGCCGGTTTACAGTAATAATTAAAGCCAGATAGACTCAACTGTAGACAGCGTTCCTCGTCACCTAAGATGGTATTGCCATAGAAAATATTTGTAATATTATGACAAAGATGACATCGATCAAATTACCATGAAACCCGCATTGAGTAAGGCAAAACTAAGTAGGTGACTGAGTTGGATTCGAATTTGGTGAAAACAAACGCGAGAGCACAGCGTCCCGGTCGTATTTCTATTGTGCCTTTTGATCGTCATTTGTTGCATTGTCGTGTATGTCATAGGGTCTAACCATTTATATAGAAAATCTAAGTATTTTGTCGTCAATCCCCTCACAAATATTACTGATTTACAAGTAATTTGACTCCCACTTAAAGCATATACACTAAGTTGGTCCAGCATGGCCTTCCCTTGGATGTTAAATTCCAGCACCGTAGAATGGCTTTCACCCATGCTGACTTCAGTTTCAAGATGTTGGATAGTTACAGAAATTAAACAGGTAATTGTGAATACATGTAAATATAATATCAGTAAAATAATTACATGTATAACTTACTGTTGTAAAAGTTGGTGCGCAGATATTTTATGCAAAGTTACTTTATAACATATAGTTGGTCCTAATTATTTAATGTTATTTTTCTTGATGTCAGGGTCGGAAATGAAAGCATAATATGTTTTCACTATTTCATTTAGTGTATACAGAACTGACTTACTAAACGTACGAGAAAATTACTGAGGTGGAAAAAATGAAGAGCGGGATCTTTTTTTCCGCTGGGGAGGGTGGGGTAACTAAGGGGAGCGATCTGATTGCACTTATTTTCAACTTTAAAGAAACGAATGGCTCTGAAATTTTTTCTGTTCACTTCAAAAACGATTTTCCTATGAATCGCTGTAAAATTCACACACAGATACAACGAATGACTCTTCGAAAGAGGACAGAGAAATAAATCCCTGCCGGAAATGCAGTGAGATTTGACCCGAGTGTGACGTGGTACCATGAAACAGAGCTGAGTCTGATAGAAAAACAGAAACAAAAGAACTTAAGTTAACTTTGCACTAATTTATTGAAAATAGGCATGATGAGGTAGAGATTATTTTTAATTATACGAAAACTCTTCCAAACCCTTTCGTGCTTCCCCATCATGTCTCCCATGCATTCTTATCCTTATTCTCCCGCCCACCCACCTACAGTTGAGATATCACTTTCATCACGCTTTGGCAGGTCCCCAATGGGAAAAACCACACCATACCAACGTGTCTAACGTGCACGTGGGAACCGATTGAAATAAGATGACCTTTGTAAGTACCCACGGGATGGATGGTCAATCGCAAGTAGTTCTATACTTCCAAACAGGTGAACCCGAGGGTGAATAATACCACCGCAATTGAGAGAGAAAACGGGTAAGGATATCAGGGTAAACGAGGCGTGGTTCTGACTAGGGATGGATGGATGGCCGTGTTACGTAGTGGTGGAGTTAGGGGAGATAAGCGAGGAAAAGAGTTGTCAGTGGTGCGGAAGAATTCGTTAGTCCATTTTCTTCCAAGCTCTGTCCCTCCCTACAGTTGATGTGCGAGTCGGATTAAGCTCACCGGGGTATACGTCGAGTGAAACTTGTGTTGAGAGAGCGAGAAAGAGAAGAAGAGAAGAAATGAGAAACATGGCCGAGCGATTTTTCGAATCCAGTATCGCCTTGAGGCACAAACCTCTTATGAAATAAAATCCAATACCATTAAAATAGAGACGTAAAAAGCACATATTAGGACTGGTGTGGCGGCATCAGAGATTTATGCCGCAATTCGACGCATTAGTCTTACGCTCATATTTTGATGTTAGTTCGAATACCGGCAGTGGCGAAGATATCTCGACTCCTTTTGTTAAGATTGGATTGAAGACTTCAATTGGTTTCCCTCCACCTTTCCTCCGTATCCAAGCCATTACTTTCCTTAGGCAACAAGTAACACATCCCTAACAATGCAAACGTACCAGGCACTCGAAACCGGAACCTCGGATATGGAAAGCCAAAGTTCACGGAAATTCTAAATTATAAGTATGATAGATGAATAAAAAAGGTCAATTTGCATCGATACACTGCTATCGATTCCTCATATCGTTTGAATTAAGTGCTGAATGCATTGAAACTCGAAAAATGGGGTGCGACTGGCATCAAATTGGAGCTCTAGGATCCAATTGCAAGTTATAAATACACGCATTTCACCTAGTACTTCAATGCATGTAATATTGTCACCAAAAAAGGCATCGCATAAACCATTACATCACGCTGCATGGTGACATGGGGTATCTTATCCCCGCACTATATCTCAAGAGCTCAACGACTACAACGCACTACATCTCAAGAGCGAAGAAATAAAATGAGAGAGATATATAAAACGATATACGGTATTGAACGGCAAATGAATATATTTTCTTCTTACTTTGAAAAAATAGTGAATAGAACTAAAACATAGCGATACATTGTATTGTAGCGATACATTAATCCTTTTCTATGTTCCAATTCCCTCGCTCTCTCTATCCCTTCCGTTCTTTGTGGATGGAGACCTAAAACTTCCACGCACTCGCCGTTGTACTTTCACTACGTGCTTTATGTAAAGTAAATGAGTCACATGATATTTCGACCTATGTATTAAAACATGATTTAAAAAAAAAGAGCATTTACCACAAATTATTGCAGTCTAACCGCATGCTACATCACTTTTAATCTCAAATTCATGTTGGATATTACTCATCTCAAGACATTGAATACAGCATGATATTATAGGGTGATGCACCGCATGGTCCGGTGTCTCAACATTAACCTGCGGCATCAGTTAAGTATCAAGCATCGCAGCATCGCTGGAACCTAAAGGGAGGCAAGGGATGATGGGATAGGAGGGTGTGGAAGGAATGGTTTAATGGGAGAGAAACTGGGTGAGCTATGAACGGGAGGCATAAGAGCGTTTGGGTGATGGGAAGTGACGCAAATGATACGAACGAGCACTATATGATGAGAAATAAGGGCAATATATTTTTTCGGGTGGTTAGAAGGAAGAGGTTGGAATATAAAAGCACCAATCTTTTGGAGCGTGAGATATAAGGCGCGGGTGAGGTGGTCCTGGCACTGAAATTGCGTTGCTTTTGAATGAGTGATTCCTTTTCCGATGAATGAACGCGAGGGATTGGCTAACCTTGAAAAGAAGATTTCTACATTGATCATGATCTGATCATAAATAGAATTCAAGTCCAAGGATCATCTAAGCCGAAAAGAAAAGTTCTGGAAAATAATCTCGGACAACGAAAACCTATCACGCTATCACCATTTTGCTTAAAATACTATAATTTCTCAGTAATAAAATAAATGACCATTTTCCCTGAGATAACACGTAATCTACCATTATCTATCTCTGTCCCTTTAAAGAAGAGGTAGTTCTGAGTAACAGTAAAGTCTTTTTTAAATTGTTCTATCATGGTTAATAAAACCTTGTCTCCCAAAACCTACAAATCTAGGAAATCGCAACCAACAATAAAAATGTAAGTACAGTATATAATTTACCAATTCTGTAAGAGTGAAAGATATTGCTCAAGTTGACAGTGTTTTTACAATCATTCCAACCACTGAAGTCTCACATCATCCAGGAATTAGCTAACAATAACACATTTTAATCATGGGTTTAAAGGCTATCGGGATTAAAAATCGTGCAATATAAAGGATGTTTAAGCTTCGGGCATAAGGTATAATTACAATATCTTATCGTCAAACAGGAATAAAAAGCATTTGGCTTAGAATTAGATAGAAACAGTTACCAACGTAATTGAAGTAAGCTGACTACAGAATAATTCCAAATGCCATGACTAAAAGAGGGCTGTTTGTATTAAAGAGTCTCACCAGCCCTTAAATAAGGCATATATTCCCCTTCCAACAACGATTCGGCCCGTAAACACTGGCCCGAATTGCCTCAAATGTAATTTTTTGATAAAAATTATTGCTTTTAATGATTTGGCATAAACCAGGTAACAACTAGCCAAAGAAATATAAAAAAAGGCCCACGTCTTCAAAAGGCACATGATGATTGTCCACCACTTTAGGGAATTGGACAAAACGCTTACGTTAAAGATCGGAGAAATTAATCAGCCAACAATTTCGGTGACATCAAATGGCGATCAACAATAGCGATCAGTTATAAAACTATAGCTTGTTATGAAAAATTGGCTGTATTAATAAATTGATATGTAAGTATACATTAAAGCACTGTCGGTGCATTTATTGGTATCATAGTTATTTTTTTCTGCCACCACTGGTATCAATATTACTGAGCTAATCCAATTACTGTAACAAATAAACTCATATTTCAAGACTTTTAACCAACTTATCCTGTGACGGGCAATTCCTCGGTCTACCGGATTAATTCCTATTAGTTTTTTGGGAATAGTTGCCCATTTTTATATGGAAATACTTGTTTTTTAATTAATTTTCTGCTTTCGGCCATTGGAGCAAAACACTCACATCTAGTTTAATCCTCCCACTTTAATTTAGACCAAACCAATGCGTGGCTGACTTGAGACACGAAAGACATTGATAGGAAAAGGAGAAACTTTGCATAGTCCACGTTTTATTTCATTTTTCCGAACAAGGTTACGAATTACGCAGTAATTATCACGGCCTGGATAATGAAATGACACTGCTTTGATAATGACTATGCATTTCGAAACCTTGGTCATAAAAATTAAATAAAAAGTGGACCATACAAAGTTTTTCTACCTTGTAATGGGGCACCACTAAGTGACGCCCGGGGATATTAATTCTAAAAAGACATTGATCTCCGGAAATAAAAAAACGAACTCCTAATTGGCCTAACGGTAACACATACAATTAAGCCCGGGGAGATTAAATATAACAGCCGTAGCAGCCACATTAGGTGCAAAGACAACCATCAGGTAAGATTTTCTTTTGATTTCGTCCAAAAAGAGAATAAAAGAGCGCTCTCACAAGCTAGAGCCCCAGGGACGAACCCAGTTTTGCGCGCAATTCGACTGCCTTTATATGCCCATTATGGTAGCATGCGGGAATCCCGTTTGGGAAATTACGTTATTTATTCGGTGTTTATGGCTACAGCTACGCTGAGCTCAGGCTCTAAATCTCGAGCCTCTCCGGAATCAAGAGGTCGGGGTATAGGCACACCGCAATAAGTATCCACCTCCTCCACTCCGGGAGGATTCGGAATAATGAAGGAAAGAGGAGAAAGAGCTGGTGGAAGCGACGCTCGATTAAGCGTGCCTAAGGGTATCAAGGAAGCGAGAGAGTGGCCGCACGAACCGCAAGAGTTTTACAAAAGACAATGATGAAGTGCGCAATAAGGAGGTCGATCCATCGATAAGACCGGACTAACGAAGCACGCACCCAGACGTGAGAAATCTTCAGATCCAAAGCGTGCGAAGGGACAGAAGACGTACGAATAAGTCCTTTGGGGATGCATGAAAAAATCAAATAAAAGTAAATAAAAATGAAATTTTAACCATGAGATCTAGTTTGAGGCGGATTATCCATCTCAAGGATAGGATTGGTGTAGGGCTACATTAACCCCAAGTCCTGTGTATGCTTCCTCATCGATATTACTTCTAATATTCCAACCGTTTCATTCAACTCTTTGTCGCAGTATCAGCACATCAAGAATAAAAATACGTTTAAAATACAAAATTACAATTTCATTTACAGACAGACTGACTTTTAGATTCTATTTTCTGACGGCGACTCAAGAGTTTCTTTCACAGTCCATTTTTTTCATTTAACAGCTACTGATGGATCGGGTGGCTGTTGAGGCTAAATAAGATCCTGGCCTTGGTAACTTGGAGATTTATTTTGATCCACTGATACGATCCCGTTGATAATAGGTGACTATCTCTTAAATTTGTTGAAAAATAATAAACCCCTGAATCCCTCAAGGGAATTATGAATCACCATTCATAATAGGAGAGTGAGATCATAATCTCACGCGAATAAAAACGCCAATAATACCATTATTTCCCATCATGTATCTTTTTTACCAGCCCAGATACACATCCTTAATGGCCCAAAAGGACATTTGCTGTTGGACTTCTCCCCGAGTATCTGACAAAACAATGCCCTATTCCTATCGCCTCGAGGATTATATGCCTGCGCTCACAGGTAGCGCGGATAAGCCGTCCAATTATTTACCACCTCCCCAGTAACACACATAGATAGCATTCCGAGTACTACAGATTTTAAAGAAAAACCGGAAGGATAATTCCATTAAAGTCCATCCATCACACTTCACACCAATAACCCATAACGCTCAATTTGATAGTGTTAATTATAATTTGGGTAAATAGTCCATAAAACAAAATTCCTTTCCAGTATTTTCTAGTGTTTTGTCGAACATTAATGAATGCAAAGTAAAACATGGGGAAAAAGTTAGATGAAGCGAAGGAGAGTCACAAATTCAAGCCTCCACGCACTCACGACGAGTTTGTCCAATCAAGTCGCCGGATCCGTCAACTGGAACTCGATTTCTGCAGATGCGGATAGGGCAAGGGATGTGCGGGATGAAGGAGCGGCCGAAACAGAGACGGACACTCAAACAAATGCCCATCACATTTAATTAAACTCTTCTCGCTCCCGCAAGATCTAACGAAAATGAATTCTATTGTTTTGCGAGAGCGGGTACTCGGAAGAAATTATATTTTCAGACGACGCGACGGTGTTTAAAATGCGGCTCTGTTGGAGCAAGATAAATTTGTTGTACTCAGTACCAAACTTTCTAAAAAAGCCTACTATTCAAACAGAGAGATTTTTAATATCCGAATTATTCCATTCATATATTCCCTTTTTCCACTTTTCCATGAAAAATCTACCAGCGTATCTATGATGCGTCATGGCATAGATGTAGTCCGCGGCATTACAAATTATCTCAGTCTTAATCAAGTGCCACTTCTGTGCGTCGAACAGCCACTTTATGCCCTGGCTAAGTCCATACAATGGAGTTGGCTTTATGTGTACGGAGAAGACAAACTTGTGATGCTCCTAGGACCACTCCATATCGAGCAGTCATTTTTGTGGCTCTTAGGCCAATACATGACTGGTTCAGGATGGAAGTCAATAGTATCCCGTTCTGGGATAATTTCAGTATCATTACTTACCTGCCAAAACTTCATGCTTATATTCTTCACACATCATAAAAAAACGAAATCTAGCTCATAACAAAGCCCAAATAATGCACTTTATCAGAAGCGTAGTCACCCTATTTAGCATCTTGAGTGAGAGATTCGATCTCTAATGATACGTTTAGTACATAGGTATCTTCATTAATAAGGATGTTATGCTATTGACTGAAAGCTAAGCGCATGCTGAAGAAAATGAATTATAATATATCCTTATATATTATCAACTCACCTAATTTAATTAAATTTCTAAGGTTTTCACATCCATTGATCCCGCTGAGCGTATACCATCCTGATGCATGTCGTATCCATCCACATGTATCAGCTGTTGGAACTGTCCCTGAAAAGAAAAAGACGAGGGACGGGGCTAAATAAATAAATTTAATTATGCAATGAAAACAGACAAATTATAGTATAAGTGTATTAGAAAATGTTGGAATAGTGTCTATGTTGCCTATGAAGTTTGAAATATAAGGTATTATTAAGGTAAGGAGTGGCAAAGAAATTTGCAAGGTTTTGGGGATAACCTAAAAAAACTAGGGAGTGAAGAATCATTTCTCGGTTATTGAGGTGTTCTACAGAGTTGTTTAAGGTACCTCTTCCTTTTAGCCGGAATATAAATGTATCATCTCAGCTATCTCAGCCACAGGGTTGGCTTGAGAGAAGAATTTTGTTGGGCATCTAGTTGAAATTTCTCCATATACCGGTCGGCCATCACAGGCGATAATTGAGTTCCAATTGCAGCGCCATTCAATTGTTTATGTATCTTCCATCGGTGCAGAAGGAATATGTTTTTTTAGACAGTATTCCATTAGTTTTGGATATTCCTTCGTCTGACCATTCTCCCATCAGATCTTTTACAAATCACAAAGCTTCAGGAATAGGACTTCTGGTGAAAATATACTCTACGTCGTAGCTGTCGAAAAGGTCTGGTTTAGAAAAGAAAATTGGTAGAAAAAAAATAAATCAACAAAAGTAAAAAAAACGCGACCAGACGCGACGCGACATCTAGGTGCCATTTTCACCTATTTCCAAATAATCTTTTATAGACCCCACATTCATCTATACTGGTTTTTATTTTCTCTTAATCTTAATCCTAGAATATTTGCTGACCATAAAGTATAAAGAAAAGGAAAACCAACCAAAGAAAATTAGAGATATTTAATTGTTACCTGCACCACCATTACTGCCACACTTCGCTATTAATATTTGTCAGCTGTACGCTACGCACACTCTGACCTTCAAGAATGGCGTCTCACATTCCACTTTGAGATTAACCGGGAGATACTGCAGGATAATTGCTAGTGAGAAAATGCCATTCGTTGAGATTTATTCAAATTTCGAAATGCGTTCATTCACTAATCCATGAGTAATAGGATATGTCACGACAAGGGACCAGTAATCATTCAAACGAAGCCCCTTAATCTGTCCTGTCTATCTCACACCCCTATTTTTCACCGCCATAGCTATTTGCATCACAGTACCAAAGGTGCATTAATCAACTGAAATGCATTCACCTGAAAAGTAATACCTGAGATTAATTTGGAAATTGATGCATAAAATATGAATTTACAACATGCATATGGAAGACTAATCGCAGCCTTATTGAAGCCGTATAAATACAGCCCTAATGTTGACGAGGAATATAATTCCCCTGATTTACTTACTTCGTCGAACTGAGGAGAAATATCCACAATATATCATTTTCCTAATTATACCTACTAACAAAATTTCCAATTCAATATTTCCCAATAACGTAATATAATAGCGTGATAACGGTAAAACATAGTCCAATTTATTTTTAACTATTTTGGCTAGCGTATAATTTGAATTTTACAATTTTCAGCGATATAAAAAATGAACTCAACATTAAAGATAAATTAAATTATGTTTAATGAAACACAGATAAAAGTAAAGGAGGGATCAAGAAACGTTTTCTGTCAAGGAGGCTAGAATCTAAATCTTTTTAATATTGAAATGATCCTTTAGCTGATGAGAGAAACAAGGACAATATTCATCTTTTTGGATGCAATTTTAAAACATAAAAAACGAAATTATTTTTCAACAATTATGGGAATTTATGTTTTAGGAAAAATAACGTTAATTTCTTTCTATTACTGTCCAAATAGAATAATAATAAAATATAAAGTTATAAATGTGACATCAAAACCGCAAACATGAAAAGCATAATTTTCATTACTTCAGTACTAGTGTATGAATCCCTTAATTTGATGCAAAGATAAAAATAGATATTTGCAGCAGTAAAATATACGCCAAACACTGGGAAGCGACGATACTTTATTGTCTCACGATATCAGATTTTAGAATATATATAACTTCGGCCAAATCTATAACCCAGAAAGCACACGTATCTTGCCCTGTCGGTATGTCGGTAACATACTACAAACGTCAGCCTTTTAAAAAAGAACTCTGAGTTTTATCTCCTCGGTTTTCTTGCTGTCCTTATCCTTATGTATAATGATTAGATTTTTTATAAGTTTTTCGGCGCGGAAAAATCGTCTTAGACAATAAAGGTAGACAACTTCTATTAATTGGGCAGGTTTATCTAATTCGGCCCTAACATTCATCTAATAAATAGGAATCAATGACGGAGCAACGCTGGAGGGACGGGAAAGGGAAGTATTTCCTCACCCAGTGGGAGGATTTTCCACAATGGGAGGCAGTTAACTCTACCGACCATACCTATATACACTTAGAGCGCTTTTCCTTCTCAGGCTTCCATTTACAGCGTTCATCTCCGCTTACCTGGTTTTTCTCCACTTACACTCAAGCACAAGAAAACCCCTTTCCCTCCACCGCCATCATTTTACCAACCCTAGCGAGAAGGGATGAAACCGACCCGTGTTTAAGGTACCCGAGAGCCCAAAAATGATTCCAGCCCCAAGGAAAATGGCACTTCCTCACCGTTGCCTTTGCCAAACCCCTGATTTAAGCCGACAAAGATGCGCGGGACATACGCTCACTCTCTCCTCATTACTTCGTCGCAGGAATTCGATATGACCACCTGCTACCCAGCACCACCCGCTCCCCTTCCCCACTCCGTTATCCGTTATCTCCACACTCTCTCTTCCTCGCTCTCGCATTCGCCCTCTTTGCCATTATTACCACCGTGTCCTCCCCGCTTCTCAGCTAATCGCCTCATTTTACTTAATCTTACCTTCCCTTAAACACAAGTGCCGTTCTTTCCTTTTTCTCAACCACCCTACGTCTCCAGAAACGCTGACACTTCTCTCAATTCACCTTATATCATTGTCAAAATGAGCCACCGAAAACTAAAAATTGTATTCCGCCCTCTGAAGTTTCGACCATAACTCAAAATGATGTTGCCATCATCAACTCCCAACTCAGCCTGCCTTAGACACTCGCCGACCATTCCATGTCTCTCCTGCACATCACACCATCTTCAGCTCATATTGCTAGCTATGAGTGAGGAGATTACACATTCACTTCTAGGAACGGTCACCCAATTATAGGCGCATTATTCTTAAGGCTGGTGACGATTCAGAGAAAGGACCTAGCAGAGCAACGCAACTCGAGGTTTTTAAACGTAATCATTTGAGCCTCACAGTGTATGCAACGCCCCTTGAGAAATAAACGCAAAATATGGCTCCCATTCTTCTACTAATCTAAATTAAAGTTGCCCAAGCACAAAGAAATTATTTCTTAAGATAACCAGTTAACAGATACCTTGTCGGGTAGACATCCCCCGCCGGCGACGAGAAAGTGAAATGGAAAAGTGTCATTCAAGTTAAAAGTACTTCTTACTGGATTGTTGATGAGCAACCAAAACTACTTAAGAAAATATTCGTAATTATATAAGCTCTTAAAGAAAAGCCTAATAATTAATATGCTTCATTGCGCCATGCATATTCAACTTCACGGAAACAAATCCATTGTTCAAAATAACATATTATAAGTAATGAGAGAAGTTTTCTCAATGATAACTTTGGAGCCTGAGCATAAGTTGCGTTCCTGTGTTCCATGAGAATAGGTTCAAAATGCCTAAATAGTGAACTCACAACCTGGAGGGTGGATCCACATGAGCATTCCCTGTGTTATTCCGTACTCTGGCGTGCTTATCAGAGGCTCAGCGGGTAAGAGAACCTCTTCGTTCTCATTTGGGGCAATGAAGTACCCGCCATCTGTCATAGCGCGAATTCTCGAATTTTTCGAGTTATTGAATGGCTAATATTCCCACTGTCCCTCCCTCCCACCACATATCCTATATTCTACTCACCGGATCACTGTGTAGCCAACCCTAGTCATGCATGCATTGCCACGGCAGTGACGACAGCTGAGTAGTGAGGAGATGAGAGCAGGATCAGCATATAGTCGGAGGAAATACCTGACTGCCTAGAAAGACGCAGGATGGAAAGGACGACTCAAAACCAGCCGTCACGAGATAAAAGAACTTCAAATTACGATTTTAATTATTTTCAAGCCGCCTTCAAAAAATAATATGTATCAAAATTGCAAAATATCGAAAAAGGCGAACTCCTGTTACTATAAGTAGCATCTCAATCACATTGTGGAATATTATAGGGCAGGGTGAACATGAATTCCAGATTTGATAATCTTTGATTCCAGATTTTTTTAGCTTCACTAATGATTACTTGCTCTCTTGCTGATTTGTCTGCAGTTTCCCCAATTTGAATGCAATTACGCTCAATTCCTCCGTTTGTTTCCGTCGTCCAGTTCACCGAAATACGTTTTGTAGCATCTCATGAAGTGTGTTAAGTTGCACTTCCGTAATAGCTATGTTTAGCGAACAAAAAATATAAAAGAATCTGGCATATGCACACCAGATACATACTGTTTAGTAATGTTCACAATCTTTTTAAAGGACTCCAAGGTAAATCAGTGACGATCAAGGAACGTATGAGAATGATTCATGTCGGAGCGCAATAAATGGCAGTATTCGTTCATTGGTGAAGAAGGAATATTTTCACCTAATAACAAGAGAGTCAAAAAGCCCCCCTCATATCTCCCAAATAGTTCTAAGATCATATTACTGCATATATATTTACCTTTATTGGTGAGATGCAATAATTGATATCATCCCATTCATTCTGTAAGTGCTGCAGTGAAATCACTGCTGCCTTGAAGTATAAAATCATGGGATAAGAATTATCCCGGAAGAAAATAATTCAGAAATAAATTTCCAAAGTACAGAAAGTAAGGATTCTTAAAGATACTCCTCATTTACCGAACGGAGAGGGCTGTAGTTCCTCGCCGCCTTATTCGGGTACTTAGGACGAGGGAGAGAGAGGTGGGGAAAGAGCTCACCGTCTATTTGGTCGTGCGCTACGTGAGGGAAAGGGGGACCGAACCTTTATATCCTGTCCCCTTTCAATTTTTCACGGTGTACCCTGTATACTAAAATCCACTCCATAGACTGCAGGCCTATTTCACCTTGCCCTTGTGCAATTATAATATACACAAAAAACTATATATTTGGAAAAGCGGGCTCAAGAAATTACCTTCCAATATTGCCTGAACAAATAACCAATAGCAATTTAAAACATAACATGTAAGCTGAGTATCACATGAGGTAAACGCACCAATGCCTGACTCATTAAGGTTGGTTGGTTTATGGGCAACAATGAAAATAGGGTGAATACAATTTACAGCATAAAATTTAAAAAAAAATCCGGAAGATATGATAAAAAATTATCCCAAAATGAACAAAGTTAAAGATTAAGTGGCTATGCTTATAATGGCAGGTGATAGATTGCCATTAAATACCAAGCAAATTAAAAGAACGTTATGTAATTTAGAGTTTATCTTGCTGATCAAAGATTGACTCTCGGAATAAAATCATCCCAATATTTCCATTCAAGACGTTCCTGCCGAAAAGAAGTTTCCTTAAAGAGTCTCGACCTAGGTTTGCACTTGGCGAGCAAACACAGAGGAGGTACGTGACGTTGGGTGGGCTTAGCTTAAAGGATATACTCTCTCATACAGTGTGTTTGAATTCGGTTTAAATACGTTTCCATTTGGCCATCCTCACAATTTTGAGGCCTCATGTATTTTTCAGGGACTCCATTTGTCCTTCTTTCGAAACATTTCTGTCGATTTGATTGCCTTTGAACCATTTGACCACTTGATAGCACAATAAGCAACATCAAATATTTTCATAAAAATGTGAACCAGAAAACTCTTTATAGCATCCTCACAATGATAAAAGAAGGCAATACCAAATTTTCCGGAATAAAAATAAAAATATATAAATTTAAGTATATAGTGCTAAGTTTAACACAATAGGTTTCGTAAAACATTCAAGCATAGCTAATTTAATTTAAGTGAATTCTGCACAAATCGACGTTTCAGGTCATGTAAATAGGAGAAAGTGGATGTTAGTGAAAATGTATGGAGAAAAATATAAGCCTACAGAGAGAACTACAACTTTGTGGTCACGGCTTAACGTCCCAACCGACGGAGTACGAAAGTTAAGGGCATAGAATCCATAGATGTATACGAATATATGTATAAAATTTCTACCTCAATTTCAATGGACTAAATTTCCAAGTTTTTTATTAATTTCTCAGCGAAAAATGTAAACATAAATATAACAGAATATGTAGAACGAGAAATTTCAAGCCACACTCACAAACTAAAGCGTTATAATCTCCATGGCAATCTCACGAAAACTTTAGATTACATGGAAAAAGTTAATTTTTTAAGTTAATAATTTAAGTTAAGCGCCTCCATTGAAATGCGAATGGTCATTGAATGGTCAACTCCTTGTCTTACAGTTATTTAAAAGCGCGAAATTGTATTGGTAGAGAGAAATATAATATAATTCAAATGAAACATGGTGGTTTGATTACATAGGAAATCAATGTCTGGAATAGAATGATGTTTGTGAAAAAGGTAGTTAGGTCTAAATATACTTTTCACGATTTAAATAGAAATAAATATTTTATAAATAACGAAGCACCACCAAACGCCTTACACTCGTACAATTTTACAATAAGCAAAAGTTGAATGCGTATACTTCCACTATTGTTCCATGCATACTGCTTTTAGGTTGCGCAAATTTCCCTCCTTCCAACCCACTGTCTTTCCTGAACCCCTGAAAGGGTGTAAAATCAACAAGGGATGAGAGCACGAGGAAGGAAGAGATGGGAGAGAGCGTGACAAGTGGAGAGCAAAAGATATGCGGGAGATGAGAAAGAAGACAGAGAGCATGCTGGGAAGGAAAGGGAGGGGGCGAGAGAGAGAGAGAGACATTGTGGGTGGGGGAGGACGGAAGCGCAAAAGGGATGGAATGGAAACATTTTCATTGGTCAGGGACAAATATTACCCAAGACGATTACATTATTCATTGCAATCACTTTGCATAACACAATGATGAAGCATGTTCTCTCTAAAATGAAGTAGTACGAGAGCATTCAATCGTATAAAAAGGTTCCAGTAAGTTAAAAAACCTAATAACTGCCTTCGGGAAAATATTTGGTGATCTAAATAAAATATTTGCATGAATTTCATTCAAGGTATCCAATATTATCCTAGAGTCATAATGGTAAAAGATTATCAAACGAGGTTACATGCCGCTGATTCATATTCAGACTTGATTTGAGAATTTTTATGTGTTGATATATAATGGTAAAAACATTTGTTATATAGTAGTAAATGATATCGCAATAAAAGAATACCTCTTCTATAATCCCAAAGGTCGATGTTTGCAACGCAATAGCATACACATTACAACCATGAGACCTCACTTCATCAGGGTATTACGGTAGTTTCATTCCGACATGATTATGTTATTTCTTGCCTACACCGACGACATGTCGACCGCCTTAAACAGGACATGGATTTGTGATTGAAGTTCAAACACAAGAGTGTCATCACTGCTCATAAAAATTTACAAAAGCGTCAACTCTGTCGTACTGTAAGTTTTGAATTAAAAATGAAACTTGCCAAGTACCATACGGCAGAGTTATTTTGCTATGAAGATTGACACTTCACAGATTCAAAATCACGTTATAGTAATAAAAGAGATAATTATACGTAACTTCCTGCAACAGGAAGTTGCGTATGGAAGTTGCGTAGCGAAGCTGCATTCATAAAAGTTTAGACTTAAAAAAAGAATTTTATTAAATGTGAAAACAAATGCATTCTAAGACAGTAATTTTAACTTTCAAATTGAACAAAAATGGAGACAACTGACCTCTAACCGAATGTTCAACAAATTGAAGATTTGGTAATGATAAACAGATATTGTGAAGAAACCTTCTCAGACAGAAAATAAAGAAAAATTAGTGGTAAAAAAGAAGGGGTTATAAATTCAAACCATATTTGGGGCAATAAGATAGCAGAAGAAAAGGAACCTCGAGAGTTCTTAATTGGAATCGAGCGGGATTTCTTTCACGTCAGACAAGATTTGGAACCAATGAAGCCAGTTCATGAAGCCAGTCCAATCGAAGTATTCATGAGTACGAAGACTCAAACGAAAGGCTAATCTGTTCAACGCAAATCATGGCAATGTCTGACACTACTATTCAAAGTGTCTAAGGAAAGATATACATTAATACCCTTGAATGGTAGGATCGCCTACTTTTAGTGGAAACTCCTTGAATCCATATTTCACAGAGGAGAAATCCATAAAAACCTTCATAGGTTTTATGCCAGTAAGGCGATACGGATAATGAATCAAACGTATTCACCTTCCATCAATTAAATCATATCTAAATTAAAGTACAGTTTAAGTGACGTCCACATCGATAACCAGCAACTCTCTACAGCGAATCTCAAGAGCAAAAAGAAGCGCAATACAATTAATTTGTCAACTCCACCCCTGCATTATTCCCAATGGAGCTAATAGAACTGATTATTCCCTACAGCCTCCAAGATTAAAATTCTCGTTAAGTATATACTGACAGGAATGTGTAGGGTGATAGTTATAAGAAATACGGAAATGACTTAGGGTTTCATCAGAAAAGTGAAATGGGAACTCAAGTTAGGGTATTACCTACTCAAAGAACGAAAATCTAATGACATTGTTATGACTGTTAAATAAATTATGAGCACTAAATGGAAATTTAAAATTTTTGCAACGATCAGCAGCAATGAGTTAAATATAGCAATTTATGCTATCTCAAGACCGTAATCTTAATAGAGCACTGGAAGTGAGAAAAGCAGAATAAATACCAGATGCAGAAATTGGAAATACAACTGCATCTAGATGGGGAAAAAAGGAAATGGGAATTGCTAAAAAATATATAGGACAATGAACACACAATTTCACATTCATTAACAATTTATAATAATACATAATAAAAAAGATTGAACAGTAAAATATATGAATATTAGGTGCTCAAGGATAAAATGTTTCTTTTTGTTTATTAGTTTTTAAAATATTATACATTAAATTCAATCGAAATCCGTCAATCAATAAGTGAGTTGACTGAAAATAAATGATCTATTTACTGACACGCCCCAAAAATATAGTGCTCTTTTCATCCAAAAAATATATTTGAGAGGAAGCCATTTGCGTTAAGTCTGTGCAAAAGCGCGTTTAAAAAATCTTTTGAGTGAAATACGTGCTTTTCTGATGTTGCATTTTGCTCTACTGCGAGAATATAAGGAGTACCTCCAAGAGAAAGCTTAACAATAGACGGAGGTTTTTATGGAACCGTGGGATACATTGAATGACGCAAGACTAAAACTCTAAAATAAGAACTTTTTTTTGCCCTGAAATTGGAATAAATGGAAGGATTCCAGCCATCAACAATGAAGTACCCAGTCCTCTTCACATCTGACAACAACCCTCTACCCCCTCATTTGCATCCGTTTCTCCCTGCAACACACCGCATGCAATTGGAGATAGATTTAGCAGCAGTCGTAGCGGTGTGGAGACCAGTGTCTACCTGGACACAAGGGAATTCCGTGGAAGCGGCGAGAGAAAGAGGAATGTGGTGATGGGAGGGAAGAATAGGGGATTGAATGTAATAAAATGGATGAACGAGTACACGGAAGGAAAAGAAGAACGGAGGAGGGTTGTTTAGACAATGGAAGGGTGATGTGAGTGAAGAAGGCACGGAGATTAGGAGGGAGAAGAAGAGAATAGAGTGGGACGTGTAGAGAAACGGGATGTGATTTGGAATAGTGGAAAGGGGTAAATCCAAAACAGAGCAGACGAATGTGTGAAAACAGAGGTGTGGTATATGAAGAGTGACGTGGAGAAAAAAAGTTGGAATGGGGAAAACGGTGGGTAAAGGTAAAATACTGAAACGAGGAAAACACTGGGTGGGGATAAATAGAAGATTGGGCAGCGAAGGAAAAGAAAGGGAGGGGGGAAATGGAAATGTGGGGATTTGTAGGGAATAGGGACAAACAGGTGAGGGTAAGAGTTAGAAATAGGGAACTGGAGAAAACGTTTCGGGTGGTAGTGATATTGGTGGGAAGAGAATAAGGGGTGTGGGGGAGCGAGTGGGGAAAGGAGAGAGGTGAGTAAAAAAAGGAAATCGTAAAAAAGGGCGGGGAAAATAGGGGACGTGGAAATGGGGGTGGGGAAAGTTAGGAGATGGGCAGAATTAAGGTATGGGGAAGAAGTGGAAGTGGAAAAATAGAAGAGTGGAGAGCGGAGAGGGGTTTCCGAAAATAGGGAATGGGATAAACGGAGGAAAAAGTCAGGGTGTGGAGGAATAGGAAGTGGGAGACAGTTATGGGCTGGGCGTGTTTGGGAGGAGGGAGAAGAGAAATATGGGTAAGGGAGCGAGTGTGGTGTAAGGGGGAGAGAGAGGAGGGGTGAGAATGAGATCGAGGATTGAGGTAGGTATAGTTGAGGGTAGTATGGGAATCGTAGTAAGAGAGTAGAACAGCTAGGTAGAAGGCGTGCGTTAAGAGAGTGGAGAGAGTGGCCATGTGGATTTAGGTAACGGGTAGGGGATGAGGAAAGGGGGAATGGGGAAGGAAACTCTCGCAGATACGTGGTGAAGGGAGGCTTTGCTGGATGTGCAAACGATATACACTCTCACGATTCCATGCATTGATTCCTCCTTCTACACTGAACCGTTCGCGCCACATTGGCACCAACAACGTACGTTTTAGATATTAATAACGCATACATAAAAGGAAACGGCGTACAAACCATTCCCTGGAGTGGAATTACTTTATTTTTAAGTTGCATCTCAAATAATCTTGACCCGAGCACCAAAGAGACGTGGGCGGACCACGGAAACCTGCCACGGAAATCCCGTTGAAGGGGGGAGCTTGAGTGATACGGGGGAGGACAATGCGCTTCCAAAGTTCAAGGCAGACTGTTAGAAAGTTTCAGGATCGGACTAGCCGTACTAAATTTTCCTCAGTTTGCGGAAGTGACGTCACGTTTTATTCCTTTGGACTAACCTCATGACCGCGTGAGGGTTAATACGACAAGTAAGAGCTTACGGCTTACAATACGGCTTACTAATAAGGCGAAGTATTTCACGAAGCCGTGCTAAAAAAAAATGGCTTTGGAGCGTGCAATGAATGAGTAGTCATGTGAGTATGTTAGTGAATCAGAAAATATACTACAAACGACTTAAGTGGATTTATTAATCAAGTATTGTTAGTAATTATCATGCACTTATTAGCTACTAATATCGTATTGGAAACTTATTGGTGAGTCGCGTGTTTACAGGTTAAGGAGAAAACTGTACCAATTGTTTGATTACTTGTGTGAATTTCTTTATTGTCTTTGCTTTATCATTTTAATGGTGACTCAGCCCTGATTACATTTGTTTGAGAGACGTTTCATGTATCAATATAATCGGAAGGCCATTAAAATGAATACGTTGCGAACGTAATCCATTAAGAAATCAATGTCACGCCTGACACTGATCTTCACCGCCATGAATATGTATATTCATGTTCACCTCTGTACGACGCTTGGCGATATGTTTTTGTTTTTAATTCTTCAGTGGCCTCATCCGCGTAATAGTGCTAGCTGCCCGTCGCAATTTTCTACAACACCTCAAGCGTATGCAAGCCCATATTATATGGTACATACTAAGGGCTTTATGGAGAAGGGTGCCAACACCGGCATGAAATGGGGAAAGATATGAGAAGAAGTCGGGACTGAATCAGAGGGAAAAATAATGAGAATAAGAATTCTCCTCTGAGGTAGGGTACCGGATTTTCACAGAAGGGAATCAAGATGGTGGGAGGGGTATTCAATAACGTCTGCGTAACTTTAGACGTTTTCACCTGCCATTCTCCCTGCGTACTGCCGAGGGATATCATATGCATTTAATTGCAAGGAAACTCAGTGCTGTTATAGGATACAGGTAATCCGAAATAGTTGATTCACTGAGACCATGCATTATTAAATATCACCCGGTTTTCAGTCTTTGCTTGGATATTATCGGGGCAGAAAACAAGTGAGTCTGGTGATACATAAAAACTTTAACTATCAGTTGACATCAAGTTAACGTTAATGCTATATTACTTAGTGGTTTAAGTTATCAAGATATTTTAAATCGGGACAAGGAGGGCAGTGGTATGACTGCTCGTATTACCATCATTTTTGCGAATTTTAGGATCTGATAGGTGGCCATAAAGAAGGGTCAAGAGAATGCAAGCTCCAAAAATGTATTTCAGCTGTTCATGACGACGGAGACTATTCCAAATAACCCCTTGGGAAAGTAAAACGTTAAGATGATGGCTGAATCATTTGTCATCATGGATCGTTAAACTAGATTAGACCTAGTCCGTCTATATCGCAGTAACGCGAAAGCACACCAAAAGAATAGACGCTTTACTGGATGCAGATAAAAATCGCAACCGTTCTATTTTGGAAAATTGTGAGGTTTCATTGAGTTTCTTCTTTTCGAAACGCGCAGCAGGCACCAATGTAGCAACAAAGGAATCACGTAATGAGTAAAGAAATGGAACAAGTCCATTTTTGACGACGAGGAGGGGATAGTGAGTGGTACGTGATCTAATGAGAAAGATGTGATGAGGAAAGAAGAATAAATTGAAGAAATGCCTCCGACTTAAGATCGATCACTTCAACACGCAAAATAGAATTTTGTGATGATGATACTCCCCTGTGGATGAAAAGTGGAGGAAAAATACGCTTTCAACTCCGTTGTGAGATAACCGAGGCATTTCTGGGTTACATTCCTCTCCTCAGGAGACTTAATTTATATCGGTGACATATCATTATGGTCGGAGGATGAGGGATATGACGGCAGAGAGGGTTAGTTCAAAGGCTTACACACTCGGAGGACAGGACACAGGGGTTGCCATACACATTTCGTGCTGGCTTTAAAGCTCTCGCGTTTTATTACTCATCTTGCTTGATGCTAATCTATGTGACGACACGCCGTGCTAAAACATCCTACGGTTTGTTTTCTTCCGCCCTAAGAGCTCAACAAGGGCAAGGGCCTTTGAAACACCTTGAAACACCTGTTCCCATCAGAACACCGAAGTAAAGCAACGTTGGGCCCGGACGGTGGTTGGATGGGTGACCCTCCTCCATACCTCAACCAGGCATGGATGGAGAGATGATACTCCCTCCATACCTATACCGGCAGGCCGGAGGGGCCAGGCCAAACCGGGCCGGTTGGAGGGAGGACATCCTCTATTCCTGGTACTGGGGTGAGGCAGGGGTAGGCCAATCCTCCATACCTCTACTGAGGTGCTCTTGTCCCCCTGTCTGCAAGTGGCAGACAGGCATGTGGTTGGCACAATGGTCCAAGAAAGGTCTAAGTGCCCGGGCTCCTGACGAAGGCCCCCCCAACAACAATCTAATCTAAGAGCTCAACAGCTCTTAGGGCTCTGATATTTGTTTTACATGGGGAATAAATGAGAAAGAATACAATGAACGGTAAACATTACCCATAATATTTTTACTTCTCTCGTAAAATACTCGTATTTAAAAACCCCTACAATTGGTAAGAATCAAATCTGATCATTGACGAGTTTTAGTGGTACCCACTCACCCAATATAAATGTAAGCATCTCATTGCGTCGTCAAATGTATTCTTCGTGGAGTTCAGGCTAAAACTTGTTTTGTTTTACAGCTGGAGGATATATGTGTAATTGGATATATATAATATGAATACGGATACATTATTTCAATTTTAAATGCTTTTCTTCAGCTGCAGAATTGCATTTTCAACTGATGCAATTTCCTCGACAAAATTGCATCAACCATGTTCTCCGTTGTATGAGAACATGGTTGGTGCAATGTTTTACCTGGAATCACATTAGGCAACTATGGAATTTTCTCATGAAACATTCTCCGTCAAGTATTGTATCCGTACTATTGTTATAAGAATCGGCACCTATTAGGTTTATACAAACCCTGAAGGTCGTTAAGGATCCCACTCAAATAATGCACCCAAAAGGTTTCCTACGAGTGCATGCGCCTAAAAAAGGTATGTAAAGTTAAATTATTGTACCAGGAGCACTAAAAATCCTAAATCGAATTTTTCCTTACAGTCTTCTGCTAGTGCTACAACGTAGCCTCCTGAATACTGCAACTATATTCTTACGAATAGTTAGTTGAAGAGTTTCAACAAATAAAGTATACATGAATTAGATATCGTTTAGCAAGGTAATTATTCGTTTTTGATTTATTTGAACCGGAAAAACGGCACATCTACTTTAGAAAAGTAGATCTAACTGTTCTGTATATCTACTATAAAGTAAAATTTTCTTTCTTTCTACAAACGTATTCACAATCTATTTATATCAATTTTCTCCCCTCAGATGCGTGTGATAAGCTCGAATTGTCAGCCAATTGAGTCTTCTTACCATCGGTAAAATGGCGATACTAAGCTCATCACATTCAGTGAATAGATCTGTACCGATAATGATCAAATAATGTCCTTTAGAGAACCCTCAACGAAATTTTAAATAATACCTCCCATCCTGCATCACAGTGGTCAAATTTAAATTATAAATCTCCACTTACGAATTGCAGAAAAACATTTGAGCATTGAATGGAAATTATAATTAATGAATGATTTTTTCTATCGTAGAATGAAGACCGACATTTAGGTTAATTTTTCCTGAAGAATAAATTTAAAAAACAAAACTGGGTGAACAGAACTTCAAATAATAATTATTTTCAAACGTATAAAGCAACACTACGTAATTTTTAAATACGCAATGCTTATCAAGACAAAGCATGAGTGATTACCTGAAGTGATACAGATGCAATAAAGGAGGTTAAAATTAAAGAATTCAACATGCAAGTGGGAAAATTGAGAACTCTGTTTAAGGTTAACTTAAATTATGTTACGGTGTAAGTACGGGAATTTCTTTGCGTCAGAAAAAGAAACATCTGTAAAAGGCATAAAATTCATAAAGACAAAATTCATACTCACCTAGAAAGCAAAACAATAATGTATCTACTTTTTTCACTACTCGATTAAATTCCCATGTTTTGAGACCTTGCGCCATGGAAACAAACATTTGCATTAAAATATGATACATTCATTTAAGTACGGAATCATAAGTTACTATTCATATTTAGAGAGAGTTTATTACATAGTGCTTTTTTACAGCACATAAAAGCTAATATTAGGGATAAACTAGAAAGTCAGAATAAATATTAGGGATATTATAACTGCCGGCAACGTTGCTGCATGGGACTCAGGTTGAGTTTATTTCGGCCAATCAATATTTAAAGATACACCATTTGTAGAAGTTTGAAGTGTTTCAAAGCCACTGTTCTTTTACTACTTTTTATTCTAATCGTGAAAAATGGAGACGTAGGACCGGAAACAATATGCTGGAGAAAACGTCAATTGTAAAAAATGTATTTGGGATTTATGGTAGATGAGAACGATATCAGATTTATTTATAACTACGGATTTAAATCAAAGTCACTGCACCACCAATCGCTAACCTTAATGTTTCCACATCAGGATCACTTCTTCTACAGAGGTAGATCTGTTATCACGATAAATATTCCTCTGCTTGCGGCGTGAAGACATCTCATCTGCTTCAATCCGATGTCGCGCTATCGGATTAAAACCGTAATCTCTCTCCTCAATTAAAATTTTGAACAAGTATGTTTTAAGTAGTTACGAAAAAAAACAAATGAATTTATCAAGCGAGCGCTTACATTTTAATCTAAGATATTTTTAAATTGAATATACAAATGATTACGGCATAGAGTTTTGTATGGTGGGAACATATCTGTTGTCAAGTACTATTGAAATTCACATTTAAATATTAAGTAATATCAGATAAAGCAGAAACAACACATCTTATTCGCAACAATTTATATATTTTTTTAATTTGGCCAAACGGAAATTTGTTTAAAAATGCAATAATGGGACTTGTATTTGAATTTAACTCAATGCTACCTTGGAAATATTTTTAAATATTTCCAAGGTGAATATTCTTTAACCTGCCAGTGAATATTTTTTAACTGTTTAGGTATTGGAACTTGTATAAAATCAGAGAAAATATAGTTAAATATTTGTCAAATATGGACACCATTTTAAAGACTAAAACAATGTATCTTACGGTAATAACCAATAGTATCGCAAGAAAAAGGAAAAGTATGAAATATTTCAACAGTTTTCAGCATACTCTTGGATGAAGTAAATTTAATTTGGCTATGTTCTTTGAAGAATTGGGATACCGATTTACATGGTGATTTGAAGATTTATCAGTTAATATAGGGGGAAACTCATATATTTTCCTAAAAAACGATGTAGACTTCTCTTTTAAAAGCGTAAATAAAGCCATAACGCTGTGATGTGACACTGGAGCTGAGAGAGATTTGAGAAATACGGTTGATGCGGCGAGATACATGTGAATCTCTCGCATCGGAAAGACATCTACTTGCTAAAAATATTTCCGAACGCAGGAAAATTATATGATTTATCACAATGAAGAATTTTCCTCTACGGAAAGAGCTTTTTCCCGACCACCCATAATGTGGGTCAAGTGTTGCCACTGAAAGTTTTTGAATTTGAGACTACCGTTGTAAAATCACGTTTCACCATAATTACGACATTTTGTGACAGCGCAGTCTAACCAAAATCATTCAAAAAGCAGAGAGAGTTATCCACACTCTTCATTGGGATACTTCGAGACGCACGCTGAGCCTCCTCAAGCTGGCTCGAGGACTCACAAGACATGCGACCCCCGGGCAATGAGCCTATTTCCTGAAGCTGTTGAAACACATGTGAAAACACTGGTCGGTTCTCCTTTTTGACTCTTTTACCCTATTAGTCCTTGACGCTTGCTTACAACGCTCACTCACTTACTTGTTGGTTCCTTCACTGGGGATATGAGGGAAAGAAAGGAAACGTCATTGTAGGCTTCATGGGTGCGGAAGGAGTAACGTGGAGCTGGAGGTGGGTTGGGGGCTCAAAGCGGTGAGAAAAGATATATCATCCACCGATACCTCTACTGGCTGAGCTGCTCAGCAGTCTTCCTATTTTCTACTCCTTTTTTTTTAATCCATACACAATTCTTCCTTTCCACCTTCTAAAGAGGAGCAGTCTTCTTCACAATATTGCTTATCGCTTCCGCTACGCTTGTTTGCTACGAAGCATACGGCCATCCGGATTAAGTCATCTCGGCTCTCCGAGTCTCTCTTTCCTGCCAAACCTACTGCCTCCCAACAGTTCGAAACACAAAACAAACATGGCCAATGAGTTTTCCGAGAAGTTGAATTGCATAAAAGTCGCAGACCCGGACATGTTCCCATTCATCCTCCTTTCAACTATAAAGGCGTGTGTGGATAAAAAATGGTACCGAATGGTGAAGTTTGACTCTTGAGTCGTTATTTAATTGTCTTCCGGGAAGGAATTTATTTAAAGTAGCACGTAAAATCACGACTTTGAAAATACTCAGGACGTTTTGTTAGATAGCGGACATAATGTTTGCTCTAGGACGAATAAAAAGTTGGGAAGTTTTCCAAGAGGGTAATTTTACTCGGAATACCACTAACGAAATAAGATCAATATGTCCAATGCACTCGCAGCATCACCTGAAGCTCCCAACTTACTGCCACGATGATCATGTTATCTCTCCATCTACGCCTTTGTGCCTCACTCACAGAGATTGTGCTTCATCGCGGTGACGCAATGTAAAAATGTTTCACTTGGAAAAATCTCAAATAAGTACTCATTTTCAGTCAGCTTTTCTTAAAGACAATCTTAAAGCAATAACATAAGATTAAAACTGGTTGGGAGAAGTTCCACGGTCAGGAAAATAGGAGATTCCAGATTGTAATTAAGGGTGATACGTCTATAAAGATTCAAATAAAATAGTGTAATAATTCAATAAGGCGCAATATGCAAGTCTTGTATTGCCTTAAAGCTAAATTGAACTTGAATTTAATATATCAATCACACAACCCTAAAGTTAGCACTGAATTACGTACCACTTTCTATCATTAGCTCGAATTATGATCGAAGCTTGTTACATCAAGGATAAGTTCTTCATGCATAAGTTACTAAACAGAACCAAATCAGGGGATACAAAAATATACCATCCCTGATAGAAGCATGATATAAAGTTGAACCTACTGCAAGATGAACTTTTAAAAATGTATAAATAAGTATCAAATGAACCAAACCTATTCACTACAAAAAAAATGTTTTTGTTGATTATTCAAATAAAAAGTGATTTTTTTAGACTTTATTTATCCACATAGACCGCGTCGGTTTTAGGATATTAAATAAACTTGTCGCTTAAGTTGAATTTCTTGATTTCTTTATGACAAGAATTATCCTCTGCATCTTATTATAATTCTACTACATAGAAATATTTTAACTACACATGAAAAACGAGAGTAAACGAGAGAGGTGGAGGGAATGATGCGGAGGAATATCAGTTTTGAGTGAGACACTTCTTATATTTCAATCACCTAACGCTGGGTTATTGCTTGGGCATTACGTGTTAGCTTAACAATAATTAAAGATTCTCTATTCCCGTTCTGCTAATTGCTATGCACTAATTACAACGCCGATATATTTACAGTGACGGAGATTAGCCTACGAGAGTCATCCTTTGGACTTAAATAAAAATGGGCTCACTGACTGAATATTTATTCTCTGTTTATAGTATTGGACCACAGCAACAGCAAGTATTCGGGAATAGTAAGGGAGAATGACAAAGGTGGCGCAACGGTCCTATTACTTCTACTACTTCCTCCCACTCTATTAGTTAGGCGGACATAAGTGAAGACAAAATAAAGTAGGGAGAACGAGATTGGAAACAAAAAAATACGGAGAGAGAGTGGAGAGGCGGGATAGGATACGGTGGGGAAATGGAAAGACTGAGAAGGGGGAGGTAGGTACTCATGCGACGCACCTTGATCCATTCTGCAATTATGGCAGAGAGAGGGCCTGTGCTAGAACGATGGGAGGTAGTACGCATGGCATTATTTCATGTTATTCCCTTTCAAATAAGGGCTCAAAATTGTTTTTAGTCGTGTTTAGAACGTTGCTAATATTAATCATTAAATTTAATATTCGCCATATAAGACCCGAGCGAAAATTCCGAATCATAGCCATTGATCCGGTTGCCAATAAAATTTCAATAACTTGGTGCGGATCTTTCCGATATGAGCACATCTGGCTTGCTGGAATGGAGAGAGGGATGAACAAATGACAATGAAATGAATAGAAGAAGTCCCTCAATTAGAGTTTTACGGTAGCTTCGACTTAACGAAGCGACATATGGGTGTAGAGAGCGACAGCGTTTCGCTTTGCACTCCCTTTTCCCGCCTGGATTAAGAAAAGCCGAGCGGGTGGGCAAAAGTGGAGAGCAGAGAGAAAAAGAACTGCGACGATGGTGAACGATGGAATATTTTATGAGCATGGCGAAAGAGAAAATTCTCCCACACGGAGCGCGTGAAAAACACACCAATCGCCTATTTTCTCCATAACGCATGAATGAGAAAAGAGGTGGCAATAGTCGCCCATCAATATATAATGTGCATGAGAAGAGGGTTGAATTGCGAAGGAGAAAGGTTAAAAGGCAAGGGAAAGCGTGAAGCGAGAGGGAGGAAAAGGGAAAGAGATGGAGATTGAGCAAAGACATGGGTGGTTGGGAGGAAGATGAGATGGGGTGCGTATGCGAAATGCTAAGGGTTGTTTGTGAGTGCGAAGGTGTCGGAACTTTGAAAGCAACGTCGTTAAAGCATGATATAAAGCGTAGCTGGAGAATAATGCGATGTCCATAAGGATAGGCAATAGGCGAAGGATACGGAAAAAGGGAGAAGAGACTGGATAAAGGCCACGGGGAAGAGAGGAATAGGGTAGGAAAAGTGAGCTGGTGTGAGCGCAACAGTTGCAATAAGATGGGCTAGAAGTCAAAATTATGCTATTTAGCAAGGCAAGGCGATACTTTATCCATGAAACACCCTTTTATATCCCCCACGACGTCAAAAGCGGAGATTGAAGATTCGGCGAAGGCATTTCTCACACTAATGGAAAACAAACCAATTCTCTCTTCCTTCTTGAGTGACAGGGAAGATTCATTTTTTTCACATCTCATTTTCCACTCGAACAACGCGCGCCCCAATAATTTTATCCCGCACATAGATTCTGTGGAAAAAAGGGTAATGAGCTCCTTCTCTGCGCAGTGATCGATAAGCTTGCCAATTTGTCAATAGAGTAAACATAATTTGACTGCCGCGTGGAAAAAGAGCAGCCAACCTCTAAGGGCGTCGATATATTCACACTCACTCTCTTATAATAAAAATTAAAATGTGATTTTGTAATTCTTCCCAATGCTGAAAAAATATGCCACGACTTAATTTCACGGATACTCACACTGCAAAAAACAAAAACGCAGCAAAGATTATAAGCATGTGCCGAGTTTGAATGTGGAGTGCAAAACATTCAGTCAGAAATATGCGGTACACACGACATATTAGGCCTACGCTTATTTTTGAAAATTGGTTTTTCTTTTGAATTCGTCCCTTCAAAATAGTTGTTTTGGTGAGAAAATAAATACATTTCAGGCTGGTTGATGTACGACTACCCATAGCCGTGCCTAAGGGGTCAAAGTGCAGGAGCACAGGAATAAGCGGATTTCGATGCCAGACACACGTCGTTATAGTAATTGGCTGATTGTAGAGCTCCGAAGAGGCGAAAATGTTAACCATTGTTCCGTATCTTGAAACCATCATGGAGTAATATCACTCCACACCGGGCTAGCCGCCGTACGTGCGCGACCGGCGGCTCGCGCCCGACGATTTTTGATATTTTTTATCGTCAATCGTACGCTCGTTTTCCTTCGCTGAGTGTTTTTTTCACTCTGAACAGACACCGAAAAGCTAATAACCTGATAGTTCTGCTATCTTATGAATGTGTTTTGGTGAAGTGGTTTGATACAAAACTGTTAACTTAGTCTACGATGCATATTAAAGCATTGCTTTGTAATCATTTTGATATCTCCTGTTATCCTTCCAAGCTAATCATTTGAGCCCTGTGGGATGGGGTTAAATTATCGGCAGTCCTATGTTTCTCTGCCTTGACATAGTGAATACATAGAATATGAGAATCGCAGTCTCTTCTCTTTTGGCCAAAGAATTTCAGTGAGGTGTTTCCCTTGGAACCGTGTGGTTGCGTTGAAATCTATTTCAAGTAAAACAGTTAGTTTACACAATGGCGTGGTTGCGGGGTGGAGCGTGATTGACCTTGTTGGGAAAGAATCTGTGGAGCTTCAAGTATTATCAAAGCTTCCAACAATACGTGAGGTACTGTGTGAGTTCTTTTATTACATGAGAAAAAATCATGACGTCCGGGACGCAGCTAGGATTGCAATGAAAGAAGTTGTTGATCTGTGGAACAAAACTAAAATTCCCCGTATCCAAGACATTCGAGTTATTGAAAAAATGTGGTCACTTTATCAGGAATGGAGGAATCTCCATAAGAATACCTACACTAATAAACCGCCAAGTATAGCCGCGATGGCTAAGAAAGAAATGTTTCAGAGTAAGCTAGACTCTATGTTTGACTTGAGCAGAAATGATGCAATGGAACAGCTGGAAAAAAAGGCAAATGATGCAACTAAAGAAGCAGAAAAAGGCTTGAAAGGAAGAAATACTTTTCTTGTGTGATCACCGCGGACCGAGGTTATGAGTTATCGGGGCTGTAGATTTAAAGATGAAGAAGGATGATCAGATGAGGGCAGTGAGGAAAGGTTGGTGAGAAACTCACTGAAGAAGACAAAACGCAAGTTGCCACCGGTGTTCTCAATAATGAAGGTTCAGAGGAGCCGCTTAAGAAGTGACAGGTGCAGTTGACGGATGTTCCCAATATGACACTTTGTGACTTAGCCACAACAAGCTCCGTCAGATTTTTCCAAATACTAGGAATTAGACAAGAGTTTTTAGTCCCTGTGACTGAATGTGCTGAAAGAGAGGATTACAATATGGGTGTTGTGACTTGGAAATCGGTAGGCGAGTGTCTATATATTTTAAATGTGACTGTTATTTTCCAGTTTTCATTTGAATGCATTTGCTTGTTATTTCCTTGTGTATTTCTGTACAGTTTTAAGAACAGCTCAGAATAGCCAAGTGAAACTATCCCTTTCGGGAGTGTGACCTTTCACTTTTCCTAACGTCAATACCTTCCTGTTTCCCCTCCTCCCCAAATCTATTGCCACCTCGCCGAAAGCATTCTTGTCTCGGCTAGTCCTATATAATGGCACGGAGATATACGCAAAAGAAGCATTGGTCATTGGAGCAGTTGGTCAGTCATGTAGCCGAAACTAGAGTCAAGGCGCGGGCCATGCGGCCCGTGCACTTGCAGACGCAGCGCCATCCATGCTTTTGCGTATCTCTCCGTTCCATTATATAGGACTAGCCGAGACAAGAATGTTTTCGGCGAGGTGGTAATAGATTTGGGGAGGAGAGGAAACAGGAAGGTATTGACGTTAGGAAAAGTGAAAGGTCACACTCCCGAAAGGGATAGTTTCACTTGGCTATTCTGAGCTGTTCTTAAAATTGTACAGAAATACACAAGGAAATAACAAGGTAATGCATTCAATAGAAAAGTGGAAAATAACAGTTACAAAAATATATAGAAACTCGCCTACCGATTTCCAGGTAAATTCTTGTGCGCGGCGAGTGCCGCTAAGAATTAAATATGATTTAGGATTCTTGCCCTTGGCGTCGGAATGGTGAGAGTAATAGACACACAACTTCGAGTTTATGCAATAAAATTTATTCACTTCAGGAATTACAATATTAGGGGAGATCGTTCGTGGCGGGAGCCAAAATGAGTACAAAATACATAGCGAAGGAAAATATAGAGTACACGGCGAAGGGTCTTACCAATCAATGTAACACAGTTGTCACAAGCACAATGTGACCAGCTCCAATTAACCAACTAACTAACAACCAACTGACTGACCACTGACCCAAATACTAGCGGTGCTAGCTAATATATAGGGTCCTCCGCGGATATTCCGCGCAGGAGGCGATAGAGGGGAGGAAGCGGTAAGTTTCCATAAATTGAAAACAAGGAGGGAAAATCCGGGAGATGCAAACAACTATTCTCCCGCGGGAAAAGGCTGAGGGCCAGGTGTGGAAGGTCGAAAGTGAAACTATGTTCACTTGTTCAGTGAAAAACAGACAAATGGAAATCTCACAATAGAAAAATCCCAACAACAAGTATTCAAAATAATCCCGCTCACAACATGGGAAAGCAAATTGCTACTTACCATAGAGTGGTTAATGACCATGCGGAGCGAGGCGTAAAACTTATGTCCGATTTCAATAGAACAATAACCCAAAAAGAGGACGCCTTTCAAGACTTGCTCATATCCGTAGATTCCTACCGGAAGTCCCTACCTGAGATCAAAAAGTCAACATTAATTCATAAGTATGACACACCATCTACATCAAGAGACCGGAACTGAATTGTGTACTTACTGGTTGTAACTTCAAATATGTTAATTAAACACATCCAGGTTATCAGATAATCTTGACCATTTATTTACCCTCAGAAGTGCACGAGGAAGTACAAAGAGAAAGAAGGGGTGGGGACAGAGGGGGGAGCGCTCAGAGCTCGGCACGGATGCCAGCGTAGCGGCGACCGTCAGCCAAGCGCCCGTACGGCCGCGGCGGCTAGGCTGGTGCGGAATAATATTACTCCATGATGGCTTCAAGATACGGAAAAATGGTTAACATTTTTGCCCCTTCGGAATTCCACAATCAGCCAATTACTATAAAGACGTGTGTCTGGCATCGAAATCCGCTTATTCCTGTGCTCCTGCACTTTGACCCCTTAGGCACGGCTATGGGTAGTCGTATATCAACCAGCCTGAAATGTATTTGTTTTCTCATCAAAAAAACTATTTCGAAGGGACGAATTCAAAAGAAAAACCAAGAAATAAGCGTAGGCCTAACGACATATTTTGGTACCGTATAGTATGCACCAAAGAAGCCCTCCTTCTAGTAAGAAAAATAGCTCCTTCCGCATCACTCGCAGAGTTTCTAGAGACGGACGGCCCGTGGCTACGTCAATCCAGGAGTTCCTCTCATGTGCTTTTCTTTCATCTACATGTCGAGAAGGGATGCTAAGTAATAAAGTCTTCCCATATCTATCTTGTCCATCTTTCAAGTTGAAAGAGTGTATTCCCTCCGGATCCCCTTTTGCTGAAGGCAATGGAGTTTTTAAGAGAGATATATAAATTCTCTTCTTTATGGCCTTTTCCCGGATTTTTCGAAGCAGTGAGTGTAAGGAAGTAGGTCATCCCATATGGTATTCAGTCAAATGGTTACTGATGTTTAGGAAGTATTATTTATTTATCTCCAGAAAACGCTAAAAGAGATTATCATATGTATACTCGAATCCTGCGGCATAAAAATTAGAAACTTTTCTCCAGTCGACAGGGATTCAAATGATCCAGTAAGACCGTTTTCCCTTGATCCAAAGTCGGTGTACTTAGCGATCCAAACATGGCCCGTGCGTGACTGTTAACGCATCCTAGCTGACCGAGCGGTATTATTTTACAAGCAAGAATATTGAATAGAAAATTGATACCGCTCTTATAGAAGAAGCACTCCTTTTTCTAAAACAGAATGCTGATTTAAAAAATGAAAAGTTCTCCCAATTAAAATTTATATGAAATAGGGTGATATATTCTGTAATGTAAAAAGAAATCATCTCAAATTAAGGATTATATGAGGGTGCCATCAATTTCGGGGCGGCATCCGTGTTTGCAAATCCATGTCATGAATTTCCACAAAAATTGAATAATGTGATCTCTAAACAAGACTTTGAACCTGATGTAGAAATCATTTTAACTAAAGTATTTACCAAATTTCAGTCACATGACCAAAGAATACCCTTTCACATTCCCTTCTCAACCTCTACCCCCATCTCGATCATCCATTTTATTTCCCGCGTATCTCGTTATCTCCAACTTGCCTTCAAACACTTTTCCCGCCTCTACCCAACCCTCCGTACCATAAATTATCTCATTTAAACCCACCCCCGTCCCTTGCTCCCTCAAAATAATCTGGCTCTGGTGAGGATGGACTCTGCTCACACTCCCAGTTTCCCCGCATAACTTCCCTTTTCCGCTGCATTACTCATTTGAATAGATTAATTCCTTCTATCGGGAATTTGAACCTGCCCACCCCCGTTGCGTTATCCTCATCACTTCAAAAGTACCATCCATGACCCAATTTCTGCTCCTCCTACTCTTCCCTGAAGACCACCGAAGCCATTTCTCCACCATCTGTACACTCTCCCCCTCATCCACGGTTTTCACTGCCAATCATGCCGTATTTCTTCCTCCACTGAATATGCGCTTAATCACCTTATTTGAATAGCCCATGCATAACGTCGCAGCTCGTTAAAGACGTCGGCCCACGGTGCAAGAAGGGATGGTTGTGAGAGACGGGAGGAAGGAAATACTCGTAGATTCTGGATGCGGTTTTATCGAAGACTGTACACTCGCGATTAATTGATTCCTTATGTTCCTTATCTCTCTGAGTCACTCTCATATGAGTGTTCAATCGTCTCTCCGACACTCTTTTGCCGCAAATGTTACTTCTGCGGTAATCAGTGCTTCATAGAGGTATTGATAATTGTGAGGAACCTATTATGTTTCAGATATTACTTTCCAAAACAATTTTAATATATCCGTTAATATTCTTTGACGATCTTCTTTTTAATACATTTAGATGGGACTCCCAATTCTGAAAATAATTTCAATATGATGCAAGAAAAAATTTCAATAACTCGATGTAGGATGCAATTCACACATTTCAGAAGAGAAATACTTTCCAATTCCTCATTATCTTCGAATAGGCTAATGAAATTTACATCTTTTCTCACATATTACACCAGATACGATGAAATAATCAATTAAGCATTCAATTTATTCTTATTATAAATATTCTGCTTTATTTTGTCAGTAGAGATTTTAAACTATTTCTGATAGTTTCTCACTTAGCTTCACTCCAGAGTTTGACGTGAACTACGATTCTAAGAAAGCAAACTACATTCATGTGGATTGACAAAAAAACGATAAAAATTATTGTAGATCAAAAGATTTTTGCGAGCAAATCCATCCTTTTTTACTGGTCTTATATTAACTTGCTTCGTGAGTTTAATCGCATATCTATTACCCAAATTTTGAACCCCTTCCCGTTGTTCAATCTTTCCCACATTTTGCATACATGTTTACTCTCGATGACAGAGCATGAATCAATCACTATATTCACTAATTACCAAGTGAATCTACTAATTACTGGTATTATATTAACTTGCTTCGCGAGTATAATCGCATATCTATTATCCAATTTTTGAATCTCTTTACATTTATATATATTAAATTTGAAAGTGAAATTGAATATTTGTTTACTCTATCTTTGCAATTCATCGATGATTATGAGGCAAGAACGTATTATCGTACGTCTAATTGATCATCTAGTTGATCATAATGATTATAAGACCAGAGTGCAAAGTAATTTACTAAGTTGAATTTGAGCACCCTGGTCTTATAATCATTATGATCAACTAGATGATCAAGATGGCCGCCGGTAACCACCAACGCGCTCCTCGGTCTGTGTATTCTGTGGTGGTTTCAGTGGTAGTTCTCTTTTGTCCGGTGCTTTTTCTGTGTGGATCCTCCATTGTTCGCAGTCACTCACCTTATCTGGCCCCTCTGATAGGATATCCCAAAAACTTGCATAGTTACGGAGAATTTCGCTTCAACGCCTTCCATGCCTGCGGTTTCAGCCATCTCCATCTATCCCGGCCGCCGCCGGACCTCTCGCCGAGTGAACGCTTCCGAGGGACCGCCCCTGGTCGTTCGTCTTCTGGGTGGAATCTACTCGCCCTCCTCGTTCTCCTCGCCGGGGATGTCAGCCTCAACCCCAACCCTGTCTTGCAGTTTTATTACCAAAACGTTAGGAGTATTCAGAACAAGCTCTCCACTATTTCCTCCCACTGCTCCGATCTCTGTGCTTTGGATGTGATAGCCCTTTCCGAAACCTGGCTCAGCGACAGAGTGATAGACAGTGAACTAGACTTCACACGAAGTCATCAAGTGTTTCGCAGGAATCGGAATTCTCGCGGTGGTGGTGTACTACTGGCGATCAACTCCTCCATCCCGGCGACTCGGCGTTCCGATCTCGAGACTCAGTGCGAGATTATCTGGACGGAAGTCCGACTTGTGAGTGGGTGTGGAACCCGTTTGCCTAGCAAACTTTTCATTGGCTGCTTTTATCGACCCCCTTCGAGCAACATTTCCGTGTTGGAGGAATGCCTTGAGTCAGTTCTCCGCGTGCACACCCTTGGTGACCTGATCCTGCTCGGAGATTTCAATCTTCCCATCACATGGAATTCATCAACCAGCGGTAATAGTGCCGACTCAAATGGGACGTTTTTCATTGACCACTTCATTGACGGCATGGGTCTCTTCCAGTGCAATCCCTTTCCGACCAGAAATTCGGCAACATTGGACCTCATCCTTTCCTCATTCAGTGTACATCCCTCCACTACGTGCAGAAATATTTTCGAATCAGACCACTCCTCCCTTGAGTTCTCATTACCCGTGCCCCTCCCCCACCACACTTCCGCTCATCCCTCGCCACCAGCTCGGTCAGTGAAAGCCTGGAGAAAGGCCGACTGGGATGCCATTAACCGCGCACTCTCGCTCCTGCCTTGGGACCTCCTGGAGTGCGGGTCCCCGGAAGACGCTCTAGACTTATTTTATGACTTTGTGCATGGTGTCACCGCCGACTTCGTCCCTTCTCGAAGGGAATCCAAGAAGAGACCCATATGGCTCTCAGTGGAAACATCCCTTGTACTAAAAAATAAACGGGCTGCATGGAAGCTTTGAAAGTCCTTTCCCAACCCACACACATACGCCTCATTTTCACGCATTCGCCGAATATCACGGAATCTCCTACGCCGCGACTATGACAATAGTGTGAAATCGATTACTGACGACATGATTACAAACCCCAAACGCTTCTGGTCCCTATTTAATTCGAGACGAAAATCCGCGCGCATACCCTCCATCATCAAATCTGATCAGGGCCATTACTCGGGTGCCGAACGAACTTCGGCCTTCAACAGTTACTTCTCTTCGAACTTCGCTACACCCACCCCACAAATCGATCTCCCAACACTTCTTCCGGTTTGCCCTCACTCACTCTCCAGGGTCTCTGTTAAAAACGACGAGACCCTATCCCTCCTAAAATCTTTACCTCCCAACAAAGCCACGGGAGCTGACGGCCTTGGCTCACTCTTTCTACTCCAAACCGCGGACACTCTTCATATCCCCCTGTGTAAATTGTTCAACCGTTTTTTTTGCAGCTGGTTTGTTTCCTTCAGCCTGGAAAACAGCACTCGTGACTCCCATTTTAAAATCTGGCGCTAAAGATGATGTAAGTAATTATCGTCCTATATCTATCCTTCCCATTTTTCCATCCTATTTGAACGTATTATTCATGACCGTCTCTTATCATTCGCCATCCCATACGTCTCACCTCAGCAGCACGGCTTCCTCCCGGGTGGCTCCTGCGCTACTAACCTCACTGTACTGCATCAGCACATCACCGCTGCCTTCGAAGCCTCTTCTCAACTTGATGTTTGCTACATCGACTTTGCGAAAGCTTTCGACTCCGTAAATCATACCCTCTTAACCCACAAATTGGCTAATCGGTACAACATTCACGGTGCTTTTCTATCTATCCTGTCCAAATTCCTCACCGACCGCACTCAGCGTGTTGTTCTTGACGGAGCCTCATCAGAAAATCTACCTATCCTCTCTGGTGTCCCCCAAGGAAGCGTTCTCGGACCTCTTCTCTTTTCCCTTTTCATTGATGACGTTACCAGCTGCGCGCTTTCCAACTCTTGCGGAATTCTGCTCTATGCAGACGACTGCAAAATATTTAAAACAGTTGTGAATGCTGCCGATTCCCAGTCACTCCAATCTTCACTCAACTCCCTTGAGGCCTGGTGCCTGCAGTGGCAACTTAGAATTAATACTCTCAAATCAAAGTACATACCTTTTTCCTTAAAACGCACCGTAACTCCTAATAACTACTCTATATTTAACGAATTTGTTCCATTTGCCTCCTCACATAATGACCTGGGTCTTACTTTCGATCCCAAACTGTCTTTCGTCCCGCACCTCAATAAAATTAAATCTAAGGCTATGTCAGTCGTTGGTGTGCTGTATAGATTCACCAACGTCACAAACCCCATAGCCTTGAAAACCATATTAACTGGCTGCGTTCTCCCAATTATCGAATACTGCTCCGTTATCCACTCCACTGCATGTCCCTCCAACTTGAAAATTCTTGAACGCCCCGTTAATTTCTTCATTTCCGTAGTCCGTCACCACGTACCGCACCTCCGTAATTCTTCTCGTACTGAAATCATGTCTGATCTATCATTGACCCCACTGGCCACCCGTAGGAATATCAATGACCTTTCATTTCTTTACACTGCGTTAAATGGTCAGTACCGATCCACTGAAATACTCCCATACTTCTCACTTCACATCCCCGGCCGTGCCTTACGCAACAATCACCTTATACACCAACCTAAATTCCGTCTTTCTCTCTCCCAGCGATCCCTTTTTTACAGGCTTCCTGCCTTGTATAACACCATTTCATCTGCCTGCCCTTCCCTCGATCTCTCTGCTCCTTTCGGATCATTCAAGCGCCAGCTTAGAAAAGCGCTTTCCCCCTGATTCCCTAACTTTCCATGTTGTTGTAGTGTATTGTTTATGTTATTGCCTCTTTGTTTTTATTTGTTGCTATTTGCCAACACATGTATTTTTTCTTATTTTATTTTGTTAATGCTGCAGATTTCAAGTTGCAAATGTTCAATGTAAAGGCCGAAATCGGCTGTTTTTGAATGTTTAAAATAAATCAAATCAAATCAAATCAATTAGACGTACGATAATACGTTCTTGCCTCATAACCATCGATGAATTGCAAAGATAAAGTAAACAAATATCCATCTTCACTTTCAACTTCAATATATGTATAAATTTGGAACAGACGGTCTCTTAACTTTGTAAATTTCTATCTAAAATTTATTTTCTACATTTAAAACCAGTTTTAAAAAAGTGTTTTTAGAAATTTTTAATTTAAAAAAATAATAGTTTTCAAATTTACTTCTTTTTAAACGAGGAATTATTCCGACACCAGAGATATTGAAGCAAAAGTTCTCCCTTTTCGATTAGTCTTCATACCTCTCATGATTGCTTTAGCTATAGCCTCATTCTACCTACCACATTACCAACATTTTGATAATAAATACGTAATTTAACAATTATTTGACCAAAACATTTCCAATTTAAAAAATCTACTTCAAAATCATCTTCATCGGCGCTCTTCTTTCTGAAAATTTATTATCGAAGATTGAACTTCCCTTTTATTTGAAGAAACGAAAGACTTTGACAGCTCCACACTGTTGCGATAGTTATAGACTTGGAAGTTATAACTGACATAAGAAACCATAGGTAATTTTACAGCTAAGCAAGCCTAATAAACCAATCGGAGTTTGAATGAAAACCAAGAGGCAATACCTAGATTTATTTTCCATGATACTAATATTTGTACCCCATTTCGCAATATTGTAAATACTCAGCGGTAATAACCACAAGAAATTTACTCTCCGTAAATTGTACCTCGAGGGATTTGTATATAATGAACACTTATCTTTATGGACATGCTTTACTTGAATATTTGAACTTTAAATACTCTTAAAACGTTGATGAAAATTTTCACAGGACCTAATTGCACAGTTTTAACTTAGTTTAATTGAACAGTTAAAAATGTTCACATTCTAGGATCATTGAAATATATTCCATTTGCATGCTTTCTTAGAATAGAGGTGATCCAACTGCCATACAATACACTGGCTACAAATATATTGACCATCAATGAACTAATGATACCATGAGATCATAATACTACTTATTGTAAGTTAAATTAAAAAGATGTTTTGTGCACCAAAACACAAATTGTGTAACATTTTATCACCCGCTCTGTAATGTTATCAAATGTGTTAACATTCTGAAAAATGATAAAGAAGGGCGATTTTTTGATTGTGGAAGTTTGTTTTAGGTGAAACAAATTTTTAAATTTATTTTTGTCATAAATATGTTTCAATTATAGTCACTCAGAATCCTAAAAATTTCATTTAAAATTTTTTAATGGATTTATGCACTTTAGTTAGTGAAAATTTCGTTTTTTTACCCATTTCATGGTCTCTACAGAATTTACTTTAAAGCTACCTAAATCTCACATGTTTTAATTCATGTATGTGAATTCTCTATGCGTAAATAAGCAATAAATATCTATGGCAAAATATGTATAAAAATATCCAATATCCATTTAACATATAATTTTGTCTCGTAGAACCTTAAAATATACATCGCCAATGCCTTCTTAAATGCTAAGACTTAACAAATGTCAGAGGTAATTAACATTTTCCTCTTGTTTCAATGTACCGACTCCATCATTTAACAGTGATAGCGAAGTTATTCCTCAAACAGCATACAAAGATAGATGCTGTTACAAGAAGGGGCCAGACGTTTAATTTAAAACGAATTATGATCAAGCCTAAGTAGTCACGCACTTTACGGAGCGCATGTTAATAAGATGTAGCCATATTCCTTCGTGGAAGGCATCGTCACCAATATTAGATCGTCTTGTCAAATATGAGATTGGGCAATGGATATTTTCCGAGCAACAGATGTGTACCGTTCATCTCAAACAAAAAAGCTGCTTCTTCAGAAACTTTCCTCGACCGCGCCCACTCTACCACTTCGTGAGAGAGGATGAGATGAGTGCAGCTTCTACTTTTTGTACATGGATGAAAGGGAAGTTCTTTCTTTTGCTTTCACGCTCTCGTGAAAGAGGGTCCGAGGGTAAACGGATTGTGGTGGGAGGATAATGGGTAGAGGGAGAAAGAGAACGTAAGAGAGTAGTGGGCGTTACGGGGAGTGAAAAAGAAGAAATAGACTAAGCCACCTTCGCTTTTTCCTCCTCGGCAAAGTTAGCTCCCCGGTAAACTCGAAAGATCGCGCCCACGTGGCGGCTCTGGTGGCTTATCCTTGTGAGTGCGTACGTGCGACGATGTGCCCAGAGCAACCGGAATGAGAAAAGGGAACCGCCCAGAAGAGCAACAGCCCTACCCTACCCTATCTATCACCACAAAACCCAGCCCACTTCAACGAACTTGAATCAGGCATTTATTGCCCATCGCAGGAAAGAGGGCAGTTATATCCGAAATATACGCGTATACTTCAAGGAGTTTATCGATGGCGGATACGTGATAGAGTCAAATAATATTTCCTTGAGTAGAAGAATATGAGGAGGAGGATACAAGTTAAGTGAACGCTCAGAACGCAATGCGCACCAAATTATACAAATTCACTGACTTAAAAAGTTAGCAATTTAACAGCTGATCGAATGCAACAAGAACGAGACAGATTATTATTCATCATTGGTGTCAACTTTTGCTGATTCAATCCGAAATGATTCAGGTTTATTAAAACTGCCATTCCTGGTAATGATACAACGCTGATATATTTAAAATATCACAATGCATCACGCCGAGAAAATAATAATGTCTTTGTGTTGCATTATGTGTGATGTGAAGAGTAGGTTTGCTAAATTTAAAGGATTTGAAGATGAGTTAAATGTACGCTGTGTGTATATACTATTACTAGATGAAACGAGGGAGCAATTAATTCCATTAAACCCTTATATTAGTGACATAACCTTCCTATATTAAAAGTAAGCCCTACATGCATTTACAAATGTGTGAGTAGGAACGAGCTAATGCCAACTAACATTTGTGGCTAACATTTATATCCCTAAGAAAGTGGAATGCCTAAGAAATAATTATGTGTTACAATATTTACCCGAAAAAAAATAGATTTGCAAAAACCACTGACAAGGAGCATTGTGAGCAGGAGATATAAAGACCTATACTAGAACGTTGTAGACTTCGAATATCTTAATATTGTAGCACAGCGTTTTGTACGTTAGAGACTTAACCAAGAGGTGATTATCATCCAAACCTGAGAGGATGAAAAGAGTTAAGTTACTGTCGCTAAATAAAGATAAGGCTCGGTTATCCCGCACTTAGAAAGGAAGTTTACAACAGAAATGGTCTAGTTATATTTTCAATAAATAGGAATCCCTGAGTTAAGTTCTGAATCGAGTTTTTGTCTAGAGGTCTAAGGGAAATTTTTATTTCGTTAATAGGGTTACAGTGTTAACAAAATTACCAAACTTCACGAACACCTCTTTTTATTTACAGGTGAGCCAGGATCCTATGAGAAAAGACGATGTTTGGAGAATACTAGTAATTAAAAAGCTTTAAGTAGATAAAAGCACCTATGTTTAAGCTAAAAACCGGGATAAAAATGTGTAACAACAACCACCGGCGTAAATAAATTAGCAAAACCGAGGTAAACTGTGAAAAAAGGTAAAAATGGGTAAAAATGTATAAGGAAGAAAGAAGAGGGTGCTCGTTTTTGTTTACTATACGATCCTTCTGTTCATGCCTGCATAGATATGATGAGAAGGAAGATACTTTCAGGGAAAGCGTGATTCTTTTACGTCTGGAAAAGACTGAAAGAGAACAGTGACAATAGATACAAACCCGAGCAGTATTGTGGCCAGATGTTCGAGTCTTAATGTGACGAACTTAATTGCTCGCGTCGTCTGTCGTCGCTTTATCATGGAAGTATGAGCAACTCTCGTCCAATAAAATTGCTTGAGTCAATGTTACTTAATATTTCAAGTCACTGACGATAGAATGCTATACATCGCAAGAAAAAAATTGACGGAAAATGCAGAACTATAAATTACCTCTAGATGGAGTGTTACTTCTAATTACGCTATTTCCTCCAAATTTGCTACTTAAGATGACACCTCACATTAAAAACTAACAAGTGCCCAACGGGGTTTAATAATTTGCGAAAATTTAGAAGTTTTTTTATAATTTTCTGAACATGAATATCCACTTTTAAAAGGTGGTTCACATAGGAATAAGAACCTAACGTAACTTGAGCTATTGTGCCACTCACCTGCTAATTCCAAAAAGCTAATTAGATTTCTACCCCCTGCATTACGTTGACCAATAGGATGAATAATGGGCAACAGCCTTCCGCGACGGAAGCCACGGTTTCCGATCAGTCACTGAATTTAAACACCGTTGTGCTCAGCTCAAATTTTGAGGGATTCGGACAAATATCATTGAATCATTCTTGTCATCCATCATACCATTATCATGTTTCAAACCGTTCATATTAAACGAGAACTATTTTAAATCAAAGAACACTGCAAGTTAGCACTGGGAATAAAAGAGGGAAAAACCTTGTGTGTAAACCCTCTGCAAAGGAAATATAAGGCTCCTTCTGGGAGACAGCAGGGTGTCTCCCTGATTTTTTTATAACACGAGGGGCTCCTCATACTCGTCCTAGTTCAGTTGCCACTATCTGCAAGTGGCAAAGAGTAAGTACGAAATTACCTTAGATGTCGATTCCCTATAATTAAATTACTACTACTGCTAGGATTAAATCAATGATCCACTTTCAAGAATGTTTTAAATATCAAGCCATTGATCGTCTTTCACTCGGGAATTTATGACCTATCAGTCCATTTTGCCGTAATAATGTGGCAGCTGGAGAATCATCTCAACCAGAAACGATTTAATATTAAAAATACCGTTTTTTCTGCATTTCACATTCTCGTTGCTAGGGGTGTATGAGTCTATAACGCTGTACCAGTCCGTAACCTGTCATTAACGCTGAAATTTGAGAATTCAAATAGTCATGTCACTTCTCCCCTATAGTTTGGTGAAAGGGACTGTCACCAAAGGTTTATGTATTTCCAGATTGAAAATTACAAATTTTCATTCATCACTACTCACAGTCATTCCTTATTAACCATGAACTTACTCCTTTTCATAAATTTCCCATTTATAGGATATTTATCACGTAGTTTTGGTCAGTTCCACTCTCCATCCTTGCATTGTTCTTAAATCAAATTTCTATTTACTACAAATTCGAATCATAAATCCCCTTCATTAACGAAGTTCCTAAGCCATCCATACCTATTCTATCCGAATATCCATAATTTATTATGAATACTTTAAATCGTGTCTTGTACCCATGCTCATATCCATCTCCAAATGGCACAAATCACCTAAATTTGTCTGTTCGCTCCGACGTTTCCACATTAGGATCGAAAAACCACGAATAAGCTGCAGAAGAAAGTTATATTTTATGATAACTGGGAGCGACTAAAAGATCTAGATGTATGGTACGTTTTTTCCCCACTCTTGGCTCAACAACGCAAGTTGAGAACTATTTATAACCCCACTCAATGCGTCGTAAATATATTTTTAAATGAAAAAAATTTACACTACACATCGTTTTAGAAAAAATAACTAAATTGGGAATTCTCGCTTTTTCCGATCCTTTTTACCGCTATTATTATTATCTCCCCTCGCCTGCCAATCGGGTGAATGTTTGAGAGATGGAAGGAGAGGGAAATATAGTGGTTGATGGAAAAAGAAAGACGGGGGATGAAATCAATGGATCCGCGAATATGACTTCGCTCCTGAATAGCTACAATGCTCATGGAATTACATATGGGTATCAAAGGACAAGGGTTGTAGGGGAAGGGCAGTTTTCAGCGACCAGCAGCGATTATGAATCTAGAATTAATACCTTGTCAACGAAAGAGTGGAAAAGGTCTCCTCACACCCTTATTGACGCTGCCATGTGATGAGATAAGAGGGCATGCGAAGAGGGGTGCTTATTCGTTCAAGGGTGGGGAAATGACCTCCATCTACCGAGAGAAGGCGGAGGAATTTTCGGGCGAGCTCGCGAGCCATTCCAAAAGGAAGACCCTCAATGGATTCGCAAAGAAGAAGAACTTCTTCATTGTTGAAGGACGTCATCATCATTGGAAGATGCTGACGCTTCTCTGACGATTTCTTGCCTATCGTCAAGTAGTTAATGGTAAGGGTGGAATGAAGAGTGGCCGATGTAAGCTTAAAGAAAATGCTAATTTTGCTGTTTTTCATCCAAGTGACCGCTTCTGTATTGGTATTTTTATGATAAAACTCTGTATTTGATGAATCAAGAAATGTTTTTGCCCTTATCCATCAATATAAATATAGCACTAAAGCCATATCTACAAACGATAAGAAAGTGGTCAGTGCGTAGGTTTCCGCGGCGTCAATAAGTTGGCATGTACATGGCTTCCGGAATTTCACCACGTTTCTTGGCTTGTCTGGACATTTTTTGCTGTTTTGCTGACATTTCAGTCAGCGTCTTCATGTCGAAGATGAGGAATATCGGTTTTTGGCCGCCTTGCGTTAGTATTCCCGTAATGTTGCTGCTCTGTAGATGGTCATTTTAATTTTGCACTCTTTTCCAAGTGCCGTGTAGAAAATAGCAATCATCTCTGTTGAAATTTATGGCATGACGAATATTTCAATGGCTTCCCGTACTAACCTAGGGTAGTAACGGTTCTCCTTGGTTATTACTTCAACTCCTTGGAAGTCAGTTTCATGTCCCGGTGCGATCCATACATGTTCCGCAGTGGCCAACTGTTGGAATTGCTTTTTCTTTGTATCTCTGCTGAGTTCCTGCATGGGGATGGTCTGCAGGTCTCCCCAATGGATACTTTCGCTCACGAGTATGTTACTCGGTACAATCCTTCGTACATGTTGTGTGGGATTTTGTCCATAGGTCCTCGAAGTTAGTTCGCAATCTTCGTTATGTCACCTTGTGACCACGTCGTGTCATTGAAGGACTCAGGCGATTCTCTCGGACTTTCCTCTCGTATTTGTCTGGTAGTTTGTGTAGTCGTTATTTGAATGCGTTTATTAGTTACTGGATAATGGGTTATCCAAATGTGAATTTATTAAACAATGGTTGCTTGTAAAATCATTCCAATAGTTTAAATATGTTCCGAACGCTAAGAAAAAATTATGATTTCCTGATTGCATATTTTGACCCAATTATTTAATCGCAACAAGACCGTATAACATGGATAAAAAATTCAAAATTCACAATACAAAGTATGATCAAACTTGAGGTTTTTCCTCTTTATGGCAAATATAAGAGCATGAAAACTTGTTATATTACTATAGAATGCAGAATTTGCGATCCTAAGATATATTTAGTTCAAAAATATTTTTAAAGTAAGATAAGGTAAGAGCAGCAGACAATTCCTATCACTGTATGAGATAATAGCATAAGAACGGACGCACGACTTGCTGAGTGCTGAATTTTGGCTTATATTTCAGTCAATGATGAAAATATTTCAAACATTTTTTCTCTTGGTATTGTAAAGAAACGTTGAATCGAATGCCCTCCGGCTACTGATAATGTTTTTGCACAAGCGTGGGTCTTAAATCTTTTTTTAAGCCATTATCTCTCCATAGAGATATAATGGCTTAAAAAAAGATGTACCGCTAATGCATTCTTTTAAAACTTCCGTAGAATTCCAAATCTCCCGAGAATCCTTAAAAATTCAAGATAGCCGGAAATATGGCGTGAAGAAAGAGTAAGACCATCGTAATTTTTTTGATCCCCTGATTGCAATTCTCATCGACATACATATGAAAAGCATGAGTTAGAAAAAATATTGCGCTCTCTCTGAATGTCCATGTACTTTGGTCTTTTGTTTGAAAGGCCAAAGATGAGAAGCGGTTTGTTTATTCCATTCCCACCGAACCCTTTCCTCCGCAGCACATCCTACCCTCTTTAAGGCCGCGCAATCTCCGCAGCCTCGGGCGGACACAAACGGATCAATTGCCGAGAAGACGAGCAGATATGGGAAGAGGACAACTTCGGGGGAGGGGTTTAGAGAGGTAAAAGAGAAGTTGTGACGGGAGTACCATTTTTATCTTTTTCTTCACTCTCCCGCGTCTAAAACCGCGAAGTTTCAAATTGTAACCATTGGTCTCCGTCATTCTTTATTTTCCTCTTGCGTCACCATCTCTTCGACCTATCCACCCGCTTATTACATCTTTCCCCTCTTCCCTATTCGTAATTATTGACGTGTATGGCCCGCAATATTTTATTTACTGCAGTGAAACGCTGTCTGCAAAGAAAGTTTATTCCTAATACCCTGGAGGTGGGTGGAAATTTTAAAGGGGTAGTAGTGTTTTCTATTATAAAAATGGGCTTAAGATTCAAGTAGGAGGTGGGACGCTATTTCTTCGTAATTTTTTCCTTTCTCCTAATTAGGGTTTCTTTCTGAATGATCTTTCCCTTAATAAACTCCCACGCCACGCTGTGTATGTGATAGGACACTTGACGGCATGCATAGAAATCCCCTAATTTTTATCGACGCTGAAATAGAGTGTCGGAAGGTAATTTCCTCGTACGTGTTACTACTGTCCCCGACGAAAGGCAGCCACACTCAGGAGACCAACTTTGAAAGGGGAATACAAAAAGGGTAGAAGTATTGAGCAAAAGAGAGGGTCATAAAGGGAAAGATCTTTGAAGGTGTAAGAGAAATTAGATGAGCGTTTGGGACGGAGAATGAAACGGAATGAGGAGAGAGCGGAGGTTGAATAATAATATGTTATGGAGGGCAAGAGGGTCACGCTTAGGTAAGCGTAAATGGACTGAAGGAATTTGGGGAGATAGAAGAGAGATAAGAGCGTGTGGATGCATGGCCGTTTGTAGCGAGGACTCACTCTCTCTCTCCCTCTTCTATATTGAACATCATTGCCAGCCCCTTTGAAGGCATGACATTATTATGCTTTGCCATAAGAACGTGTACCTACGGTTTGCAAACGGGCACGTTTTTTGCCAATGCCTCAACGCCTCGAGTGTCAACTGAACTTTGGGTTCCAGAGAGGGACATGTTTATTGGAGATAATTCCGCGCGGTAAATTCAGTTTTACGGGGGAAGGATGGAAAGTAAAATTGCGAAGTAATCGGGCAGTATTTATGAATATTTAGGCTGGGATAGAGTAGAATCTTCGCATTCCCGCTTCATCTCTAACCATGAGAAGGCAGCACTCTTTCTTGATTGAGATAGTAGATCTTTCAATCTACGCGTTTTGAATAGGGGCAATTCCACGTGAGTTGAGAAAATGTGGTGCGCTCGACCCCTATAGTCATAGAAACCAGTCCTAGTGTAAGACCTTCACTTACACTAAAAATAAATTATCTTCAGTCAACAATAAAGCTGTTTCGATATGTATCTCACCCCTATTCATAACTATACCATTTTACTCCATATATTTTGGCTCATTCATTTTTTCCACCTTGTCTGTCAACTCACGCCATCAAAAGTTCTGATGACATTTTTCTGTCCGTTACCATTTTTGCAGTAGCACTGAAAGTATCTCCACTACCCGCAACGGGCAACACTGCTGTACGCAAAGTGCGTAATATTGTGTTCTAGATTTTAGGTGAGATATCTCATAAACATATAAAAAAACAACATTTTGAGTTGTTGCGTGAGAAATAAAAATGTTTGAAGTTTTCAGTTAATGAATAATAAAAAAAATCCGTTTAGCCATACATTTGGAAAAATCACTCCAAACTATGTTCATTTCGGTAATACCGGCATTCAAAGGCAAATATTTCGGCATATATTTGTTTGGGGTCGGTTGTTGCTGCATAATAGCTATTTCTTAACATGTTTCTATCGTTTGGAGAAGTATGTGTCCAGAGTGAAGTATGAGTACGAGAACAATTTTCTGGCTGAAATATGATGCCACATGAAGCGTCAAATAACGCATTCACCCGCTATTTTGAATGGCTCCATAGCGACGGGCAATCGCAATAAAACGAATTAAATATCACATGAGTCAAGAGATTATGCTGATGATTGGCCCAATTTTGCTTACATTTAATACCAGTGCCGAGCATAAATTCATCGCCCGAAACCCAGCTATGTCGCAAAATTCTACATTTTGGATAAATTCAAATGAAAATATCTCCGACATATGTGAGAATACAGGGAAACTTTACGGCACGTATCATACATATTTATGTAAATCTATTTATGGTATTAATTTGAAAAAATAATCGGCGGAAATTTAGGCCACCACATTTGCTCAACTTAAGTAGAATTGCCAAGAGCTTTTTTTGGGTCATATTTAGTCTGTTAATGGGATACTGTGAATTAAAAGGTTTCTATTTTTGAGGAAGCTGGGGGAGGTAGAGACATCTCCCATGCCCGGGCGTCAAAAGCGGAACCTGAGAGGAAATTTTGATACTTCCAGCCATATATCTAATCACATATTAGCATTAACAGTTAATCAAACTATAAATAATGTAAACTTTACTCTAATGACAAAAAAGTAGTTTTCATATTGCAAATACATTTATACCTAAACACAGATATCCGCGTAAGGAATGATAAAAATTATGCGAATTTCACAAAAGATAATTTATTCACGACTCGGGTTTCAACACATTATGTCATCTTCAGGTATAAATTATCTTTTGTGAAATTAGCACAATTTTTATCATTCCTAAAAAGGAAAAATTTCACATTATACACCCTGAAACCGCAAATTTTCATAGATATCCGCACTCAAAATGACTTACCAAGAGGAATTAATAATGCTGTTTATAGAATAGGAAAATGACATTCCCTACGTACTTGGGAGGATGTTAGAATTTATAACATATTTTATATAAAATAGGAATATAGGATTTTATAGGAATTGTCACTGAATGATTACTCAAGAATAGGACACCATCACATATTTTTATCTGATGTTTCATTGTGAGGTTGTTTTGGGATGGCAACTTGGGATGGGAGGGTGAATTGGTAAGGGTAGGACTAATGGAAGGATAATTGTTTAGAAACCTTGCGTCGGCATTAGGCCGATGTCATTGAAAGCCGCTAAGGGTCCCACACTTATTGTTCTCAACCGATGGCAGGAGTAATACACTGGAAAAACTATTCATAAAACAGCAATAGGAGCGGGATCCCTAATGCTATGATTAATGTATTGAAGTACGCTTTCATAAAATTACTAACGAAGACATTTTTTCCCAAGGGTATAACTCAAATGCTTTACTAATACCAAACATATTTTACTAAAAACCTAAAATATATCTAGCCACCTAAAGATTTTTAAGACTATATTATATGAAAAATGTATTGCACAATTTGATGTAACATATGCTTTCCAAATACGAAAGTACAGTTACAGGTATAGAGCAGGGGCTATTTTCCTATCTCTTGTTTATGCATTTGCGCGAGCATTCAAGCAATTACTCTCTTTGAATGACGCAATTTTAATGCACATCCATTCACTCATCAGAAACGACCTTTAGAAGAGAGGAAAATAGAGAGTCACACAATTTAAATTGAGCCTCTTTTGTCCATTGTTTACCTCTCTTCCGATTTAAGCCACTATGAAGTTTCACCCTTAAGGTAAACAGACCAGATACGATACAGGTTCATTATGTTCTTCCCTCGCATTTAATCTAAACGTTTTTCATTAGAGAAATGATGAAAGCGACAGTTTATTCCAAAAATAATCACCTCAACATAGTTAAAAAGTATTAAAATGCCTTAAAATTAGTACTCGGGCAATAATCTCAAAAAAATAAATATGTTCGCATTACCCCACATCGAATTATCAATTTCCCTACGTTCGCAAGGGGAGATGGAAGAATTACTTACAACAACAATTAACAAAATACATATACATGGCAATAAAGGAAAGCCTAATTATGAAAAATTAAAAATAAAGAAAATGAAAACGATTCCTAACGATATCATTTTCCAATGCTTAGAGCTCAGAAATACGATGGTACTATTTTTAAATCCTAAAAGCATGCATTTTGAAGGCCATTTTCAAAAAATAATAATTCTCCTCGAAAATAGCTTTTGTTGATTGAAAGTCCCCCCGGATACCATGAAATAGTTCTAAATGATTGTCAATAGCAACAAACATTATCTCGTTTTTCTACTTTGGAATATATGATCATAAAAAGATATTTCAAAACCTGTATAGGTGGTACACGTCAGCCAAAATACTCCCAATCATTTCTTGTACAAAATATCAAACTAAAGTAAGGAGAAGCAAGGTTCTCAGGTTACAACTTATGAATTGCAATTATATGCACAATGGGGAACATGCGCAATTTTTTATAACCACTTATATCCGAAGGACACTATCTAAAATGGATGTAGCGAAAATTTCACAGATGGCAAGCGGTTTTTTACTGAAATATCAGTCTTTAAAAATAATTCTTTCTCGCCAGCTTGAAAACACTACGTCATCGGGGAATGGACGCGTGACGTCACGGAACGGTATCGCTAGAGATTGTTGTTTACCTTCTGACGAGAAAGTAGGCGGATGTTATTGATGGAGCGAGCATTTGACGTAAATGATTGCATTTATTTCATATTTACTGATATTCACTAATCTTACTTGATCATTTCATTTGAGCAGAATGTATCGAAACGAGAAAAAACCGGGAAAGGTGTATAAATCCTGCATCGTGCCTTGTTGCTCAAATACCTCAACTTCCACGCCGGAAAAGGTTTTTATTTACGTCCCGAAAGACTCGAAGAAGAGGAGAAAATGGTTGATAGCCTGCAGAAGAGACGGAAATTCTCTCTCTCTAAATTTTCGACGGCTTATTGCTGCGATGATCATTTCAACGTAAGTGCCGGTACCACGTATTGCAAACCTTATTTTTGTGATGTAAAAAATGTTATAATTGAGCCAAATTATATTATTGCCACGTAATATAAATTAGAAAGTGAAAAACTATCACATCAAAGGCAAAATATTATTTATGAACGGAAAGTTATGACGTGATTTCAACAAAAGTATTATTTTTTAAGTATTCTACCGCCTTAGGTACGTTTACATGGACCTTGCATACTTCCCTTTTTCAATTCATCCATATATATCCATAAATAGAATGAAAGGGAATAAACCTTATATGAATTGAAAAGGGAAGTATGTAAGCTGAATGCAAGCCTACCTTAATATATTTAATACAACTTACGTCTCTAAAGTCACAGGGAAAGTAAATTTCCAAGCTTTGAACGTTATTTATATGCGAGCAGTAACATTTATGGCTTTGAAAATCGTTAGATAACTCATGAAATACCTATTATATCTCACTATTAGTTCATGATTTGTCTGTTACACGTTTTTACCATTAGTTTGCGAACTATAATTGATAGAGAGTAAGGGTATACGTAAGGTTATAGGCCTCGATGAGATATATAAAACGCCGTCAACAGATTGTAGGTGAGAATGTTAGTTTAGAAGTTTTCGCTGGGAAACCGAGTCTTCAGAGTTGGGCATCCGCCGTCATTAATGAAAATTTAGGGAGTAAAATAAATCAAAAAAAAGTTTTAAAGGTATTGCGATGGTGAACCTAAAATTTCCAAAGATGTTAGCGAAACTTCCTATGAAAAAAAGAAGAAAAATTATTTCTCCATTCTGGATTAGAAATCCCGACCTCCCACTCCGCAACCCACAACCTTACCCCTACGCCACTGGCTATTTGGGAGAAGGCGTGGAAAATTTGCGTTATGTATGCATTTCTTGTATCTGCCTATCATAATTTTCTATTTCAGATGATTGTTTAATGGTTATAGTGAGGTCTATGAAGAAGCGAAAGGTATACATCTTTAGGGAATTTTAATGGCTATACAATGAAGTAGTCGAAAAAGGACAGATACTAACCGTTTAGGAGTAATTGACGACTAACTGCAGGCTTGCGCGTCCCAGCGGACGAAAAATCCGAACTTGGGGGATTGCGAGGTAACTCTTCGGGGTAGCAAAACGAAAAAGACATCAGAATTTACGCAATTTCAATAGCTACTAGAGGAATTCATAACATTGGAAATACGTTTCATACTTTAATAACTACAGACTGAAAGCCGAAATCTACAATACAGCAAATATACTGCTTTGCCATGGACTTCCCTAATATAGTCTTCAATAAAAATGTAGGTAATATGAATAAAGATTTATATCTATTCAATTGAGGGGGAAACATTACGACTGCATGGGTTAAGTTTCGGTAATAAGGATATTTGAAAATCAATAGATTCAGAATATGAGACACATTGAGTTTGCTACATATTAATGCAAAACTTAACATGCCGACTCGTATTTTTGGCGACTGAAGCCGTTGCGATAATTTAGAATTATTTAGACATTAATCATACTTGAAAGCTGTTTGTACATCAGTTTATTTTTTCCATAGTTGTATTTTAACAACAAAGCAGCTGATATAAGAGAACCGCATAATGTGTCGCATGAAAAGTTAGGTATTAATAAAATTATGGGCAGATGATAATTTACCGCAATCACGCATCTCGGCAGCGACGAAACAATCGCTGTTTTTTAGGAAGGCGGCCACCATAAGTGAGTCAATCATCGGTAAATTATCCGACTAAGCCTTCTTGAATCCCACTTCAGTCATTTCTTCTATCGAGAAATTACCAGAATAATTTTAATAGCGAATTTGCTCCGATAACTTCAACAAGGCGCCGATCTCTGCAGCTGCGAGGACTTCAGTTCCGTTCGGTGACGTCAAGCCAATGAGAAAGCGTTTCGAGTCACGTGACTTTCGTCGATTTTTGCTAACTTTTAATTAGCTTTTTACAGCATTTGTAATTGACGGAGACAGCTTTGGCTTACATATTCGGATTCGTGAGAAAATTCTCTATATTGTGGGCTACAGTAACGGGAAAAACAAATTCCATGCATGTTCCCCATTACGAGGATTTAAAATCAGTCAGGCACAGTTTCGACATAGGATACTATAATAAATGAAAAGTGAAAAACTTTGTGTATGTCCACAGTATTTATTATAGTACGACGCGTTTCAGCGAATCATCTTCGCTATCATCAGGTACAAATGCAAGGTTTCCATCAAGAAGCCTTATATATATATACATGCGGAAAGGACTCACTTTTCATTTATCATTGCAATATGTTCCACAACATCTCTCCGAACACCGTTGAATACATAGGATACTATCTCGTATGATGGAAAAGGTTCGAGCGCTAAGTAGCGGTGCTACTTGCCGAGGAAGGGGAAGATTAGCGGTTGGGAGGAATATTGTACGAGATGAGAATGGCGGGATTAAGGGATAATTCGAGAGAATAGGGAAATGGTGATTGGAAAAGAAAAGGAGTTTGGGGAGCGAGTAAAAGAAGGTTTTAAAGAATATGAGTGGTGAATGTGAAGGGTGAGGCTATTGACAAAACAAAAGCGGGATTTCAATGGGTGTAACAAGCTAAGGGGATGAACAGATGAGGGACGAGAATGCGTGCCTTTGTGGCGAAAGGAAAGGGTGAAATACGGATTGAGAGTTCGGATTTGTAATTGTAATGGAAAAAAGAACTTGTAATCGAGGCAGAGGAAATGGAAAATACCAGTAGCTGTAGAAGAAGAAAAGAAGAAATAGCGGGAATGAATGAGTATGGGAGCTAAAGAAGGGTGAATAGAGGAATGAAGCGAGTGAAAGAAATGAAATCAAAGAATGATAGAGGCATCCCTTATTCATGGCACTTCTAAAACTCCCGTCCAACCAAACTCTTCACTCCGGAATTTAAAAAAATTATTAATTCCGTTTCGCTATCAATTTTCCTAGCTAATGCGTTTTTGTATAGTCAAAAAGTAACTTTTTATTTAATTTATTTAATCCCTAAAATAGGAGCGGCGGGAGGGGAGGAAGGTGGGTTTGAAGGGTAAAAATGAGGGAAATAGGATTCCTTATCCAAAGAAATAGAATATGATGAAATTACGAGACTATGTGAGGAAAATAAGAAAGAAGTAAATATATCCGCCGAGCGTCAAATTTGGGATCATAAGGAAGCGGATAAGAGATCTGTTAATGGAAATAAAGGAATGTGTAACTTGTAAAAGAGATAAGCAAATGCAAAAAATGGAGAATGTTAAGAGTATAAAGCATGAGGAAGTGTAACGTAAAAAGTCATTACGTGGAGTTTTCATAACGAGGCGCATAGTTTTCAGAAAAAACTTCGCTTGGTCTCGCTATAATTCTTTCATATTTATTTTATTTTTTCATCAGTAAATATAGATCCGAAAATCACAAAAATTGACAGATTTGGGAGCAAAGCGGTTTTGTTACAGGTCTGAGAGAAAACTTAAAGCACTAGACTTGTGCAAGAGTATTTCGTAGAGTAACATAAAGGATATTTGGGAAAAAGTCTGTACTTGTATCGTAAAAATAATACTGCACAAAATAAATATCGGGGTAGTTCAGAAAAAAATAAATAATTTTTGGTATTCCATTGAAGAATAAATCATTACAGATTCCTGAATATTTAAAAAAAATTGACCTGAAAATATTCTTACAGCTGGAGCATATTCCATCTTTCAATGTTCTAAATTTCTTAACATTTCTTTCTTCACTTTTCTTCAAAAACAGTACAAGTTCACCAATATCAGTAAAAATTCACCAATATAGTAACTGGTGTCTGCATGAAATTCAAAACAAGCACTCGAAAATTTAAATCTAATATTTCTTTTGAAAAATTGAAATTTTCCAAATTTTTTGAAACAGGCGTTTCAAAAAATTGAGAAAATATGCGACAACATAAGGTTTTTTCATTCAAATCTCCACTGAAAAACTTAAAATACCGATTTATAACATTCAATTTCTTCAAAGGAGTGAATAATTCACCTGATACTTATTAACTTCAAGTTTTCTGAAACAAGAATAAACTATAAAATTTATATTAACTGGTGTGAACTGGTGAAATATAACAAACTGTTTCATCAGCATTATCATTTGAACAAGACAAAATCTGTTACAAAACATCGAAGTAAACTTGAATTAAACATTAAGAAATACTCTCTTCATTCACGCGGTATTTTACCTTCCTGGTGGAGCTAATCAATCATCATATGATTACTTCCTCTTCCATCGTAAGAATGAAAGACGAATAATAGGTGATTGGTAACCATGATCGTGAAAAAAAGAACAGTAGAAATGTAGTATTTTAAATTCACTTCTCATCGACTGAATTGATCAAACGTTTGCAACACTACGTGCTTCTCATCTCGGTTAATCAAAAATACACCAAATGTTTACTTTTAGCAAGCTCAATGGATATCATCGCTTTGAAAAAATAAGAATTCTGTTATCGATAAATAAGAGTATACATTCGTGTGATTTTGAAAGTAAAATCTGAAAACAGGTTTTCCCAGCGAGACTCTTTTCATTTAAAACGATATTCTTTTTATGTTGTAGGGAATTTAGATGGATTTAAGTTTTGTCCATTAGATTGTTTCCCAATACATTGCCTGCATTGGGGCTTTACACGTATAACTTCAAACTCTATTATTTTTGTAAAGGTAACCAAGTCACTGAAACAGAAGTCCATAAAAAGTGGCAAACAATGTTACTTAACATTTTCGCCGAAAACTTTGATTCATTTTCTTCAAGAATATCGAGCATTGATGTTTAGGTGAGCCTTACATGTACCCCATCAATGTTGAATTGAACTTTGGAAATATGGTATTACCAATCGTTGATGCGAAATGAAGATAATGGTGCACAATATTAATCTTTAACTCAAATACTAATTTTGGCGTCAATTATTGAGTGAAAGAGCAGTTTCAAACAACTTTAATCTTTTATAGTTAGAATATGAAGTTTGTGGTTGCTAGTTGCACTTCAGCTAAAGCTGCACCAACTGCTATGATTAATTTGCCCTCATTGTCTATCACTTGATGGCAGGGGTAACAGCCCCCGGGTGAATGGGAGTATCACCCCTCCGAAATAAAGCCGAGCCTAAATATGCCTAACTTCGGTTACCGAGCGGGAACCGGTGTATCCATCTTGGAAGACGGTTGCCCTTTATGTTTTTTAAAGAAAGAAATACCTCACCTGAAGTCGAGATTTTCTCAGAGCTCATTAAAAGTTGAAGCTTTTAAAAGTCGTTTTTATAATAGCAATTCTCTGAGAGAACCGAGGAAAATTCCCTTGGTTTCCTTGTGAAATGATAAATTTATCCAATTGGAGTTCATAAATTTAACTTGAATCCAATCCTTATTTGTTAAATTTTATCTTTTAATGGTGTCATTAATCCATGAATCCTTCTGACGTGTTCAAATAATGCCTCACTGACAGCACACTCGCAGGTCTGTTAGGACGCCAACTTTATTTTACGGAAGGTTTGTTGAAGCCATTTGTAACCTTTAATGCAGAACAGGGTTACTAAGTAAGAAGCATCCTAAAGGCCATACTTTCCTTCTCACTAAATGTTTGAGTATTTTTGTAATATATGTACCGGCATGCATTAACACTTTGAGTCAAACTTTTAGGCCAATAAAATCATAAAGGTCGATTTAATTAAGAAATTCATAATTTAGTAGCCGGTTCTGTTTACTATGGCCCTCCGTAAAGAGAGAGTAATTTCGGAGTGGATGACAGATAAGTTTTATTATAACATGGAATACATGAAAGAGGCACATTGTGAGACTCGGTCCGTCTTTCTTCTACTCTCAATAGCGTTATAATTTTGTTATAATGGAGGGAATGGCCATAATGAAAAAGAATAACCTAAACTATATGCTTTATTTTGCAAGCAACCGTAAGATCTTGAAAGTTTCAAGATAGAATAAACATGTTTACTTAGTTGCTGTGCCATCAGTATAGCTAAGATATAGAATAGCTTTGAACTAGGCGTGATGTATATCCATGGCATTCACATCCACATGGCCTCTGGATTTTTAGGGAGAAAGAAGGACTTGCCAACTTCATCGATATGGTCGGAATATTTCCTATAATAATGCGGTTCAGTTTTTCCACATTCGTTCACGCTTATTTGCAACAAAAAAAGAACTGTCTCGATTAAAGTTTGCAGCCCATACTCTTTCACAATAATTAATTTTATATCCCGGGCCCACATACGCCACCATTGAGAGTCATCATTACTCACGTTTACCATCAATGTTTTAGAACCAAGACACTGAGAAAATAGAAAAGCCCACATAGCTGCCGTGGGATAAAAAATATTTCAATGGATAGTCGCGAAGAGCAGAAGGGGAGAAAAAATATCTCAACCCATCCGGCCACGTGCATGTGAGTCAAACACTTAATTAAAACCTCCTCCAAAAATGAAGTGGGTGTGTAAAATGTTCTTGAGGAAGCGAACGGATAAGTGAAAGAGAAGGAGCTGAGTGCAGTGAAGGAGGGCTGCCTCCTGGACCGTGTGATCTTTCAACTGCCCGTGCTCCCCAAACCCTTTACGCGCGCAAATGTATTCGACCTTACGACGCAGTCTCACTTTGTTACTTACCCCGGGAGCCTCCATTATCAGCGATCCCTCCCTTTCCCTACCCCTTCCCCCACATACACTCAGGGAAGGAATTAATAGAGCTTCAAGATGTGGCCTCAACTGTGATGTTCGATAGGCCGGTAATATCACAAGGCTATACGATCGTCCTGGCCAAGCGATACATCGTAGTGCAATACAACGCGAATTAATTCGATGCAGTATGTCTTGTTTGAAGGTGACTGATGTCTGCGATTATCTCTGCATTTAAGGTTACCTTATTAGGTTGGTAAGGGAAGTATTATGGGACGATTGGAGGATTGGTGAGGAGAAACCCGCATTTGCCTACTCTTAGAGAAAGACAACATGGACAACGCAGCTTATTGTCCCCACTGGCAGACGGAGTGGTATACTTGAAGTGCTCCCCACATTGCACCAAAGTACATATAGGGATTCTTTGAAATACAGACGCCACTACTTCGATGTGATCCTTAGCCTTTAGGGATGGGATGAAATGCAGTGCAAAGTGACATGTGCTTTAATGCGATGCAACAAGATATCTGCCATGCAATACGAGTGGGATGATTGCGATAAATTGCAATAATCCGATGAATCTTTTGCAACAATGAGATTTATAGTCAACGCACACCCCTAGAAGAGTTATAAGGAATAAAAAGAAACGGATTTTATGAGTATTTTGGCGTGAATAAGCAGTTCCAGCGACGTGAAGCGACCAAGAAGTGGAGCGTCAGCCAAGAATTAACAGTGGATGTGATACCGAACGTCTCCAACACTTCATTCGGATGGGGGTTGATGGCGGTGGAAGGTGGGCGGAAGAAACGGTGAGAGAAGTTTTAGTGTGGGCGAGGCAAAAGACGGTGTGCGACAAATTGAGAAGAGGATGGGAAATTATGTATCACGCTGGCCGGCCGCAGCATGGCGTGGACTTAGAGGGTCCTTGGGGTATGTTGGAAGACGAATACACTGGGGTGGTTGGGAGCGGAGATTATCAGAGAGGGTCTTCGGTGAACCCTTACTCCCTCTTCCCTTTATTTTGGACAATATTTAATATTTTTATAATGAAATAATATTAATGTCAAATAACGGTGGCCTAAGTATTGAACGGATTTGGAACTTGTTTCAATGGTGACTTTTTAACCAAGGCTGAAAACGGCAATAAAAATACGAATGAAAATACGTAAAAGAAAAAAATCATCATCCACGTTCTACGCAGAGCTGAAAAATCATGATTTTTACATGAACTACAGTGTAAGCGATGATGCTGAATATCTTCTCGCGGGAAGGGTTTCTTATCCGGCACATATTTCAACTATAAGTTCAATGCCTGATTGACCATAAGAATCAAGCATCTGTTTCATTAAAAACCTTCCAAAATTACCTTAGGAATTTCCGCAGGTAGCTTGGTGGTATGAGTATTGACCTGGATATCAATTGGTCCGTGCTTTGATTCTCAGTCCAGGGGGTTGTTCTGACAAGGCAATTTCTGTACTCTTTCAGTTGTGCATTACATATTGATACGTGCAAGTGGATGAATAACGCTGAAAGTCCTTTATGAATTAAAAAAGATCTCGTGTACAACGCGCACCTTTTTCCCCTTTCATCAGTGTCAAGTAATGGGGTGCGTATTATACACGGGCGGCTTGCATGAGGGTACAGAGGATATCCACATCACGTATATCACCTCACATTGGTGCCCAAAACTTCACAATGGTACTCTTTGAGGACATTTTGTCAAGCTTAGATAACCACTGGGCAGATGTGCTCTAGACACGGCACGCAGTGCTGATCGCGCCGAAGGTGCGTAGAATATACCGTTCCGGTGAGTGCAAGACTCACCCCTACCGGTCAATTGACAAGTGGCACACTTGACATGAGAAGAGTTAGTTGTCGTGTATGTTGTGTTTGTGTGAAGAGGGAAACATAAAACTAAGTAATATGGTGAATACACCGCAGAGAATATGAGATAAAGACTAAGAGGTTACACGATATGACAATGAATAATATAAAGGGCAGCCTCACAACAAAACAGAACAAGAGGGTGAGGCATTTCACTAAGAAAAATAATTATAATTTCTTTATGCTCTTTTTTGTGACGGGAAACTGACGTTTATAAGACTTGTTTCGTCGGTCAGGATTTTCTTATTGGTTCCCAAGGGGTCAGTCACACCAGCAAATGGAATTCAGCCATAAATTCATAATAAATGAACTTACCTGCGTTGGAGCACGTTAGTGTATAACCCAATACTGACCATATGCTAATGGTGGTAGAAATGACTCGGGTATCTCACTCTGATGACCTAGGTGCAATTAACTCATTTGGATATAATTAATCATTGAAGATCCTGCGGGTGATTACTTGGAGGTAACGCGCGTAACATTGGGTGGATGTAAACATGGACCCCGTTTCTTTGGAATTTCCGAAATTAATCAGATGAATCAAACAAAAAAAACTTCCAACAGAACTGTTCTTTACACCAAAAGAACTCATAACCTCAACCCACTCAGATAGTAACCGCGGCAGAGTGAGAATATAATTTAATTCACATAACTGCTAAATTGATAATAACTAATTATAACGAGCGAAAGTTCTTGCAACAAAAACAATTTTTACCGAAATTTTGAAACCTTGAATTATAAGAAGCCTTACAAGCATATGTCCCAAACACACTGTAGCCTAATGTTACCTTCCTCAATGAGCACACATTTTTGACAACGCTCTTGGCAACTGAGTCAGTTTTTATGAAAACTCTAGCTTTGAAAATTATGAACTTCGCTTGTTTCTGCTTACTTTGAGGTCACCTCTAAAGTTGTTTCCGTTAATAAGTCCTCTTTTTTGACAATTAAGATAAGTGAATTTGAAAGCCACTCGGAACATCTACGATAACCCTTAATCAAAAATGTAATTTCATTCTTTTTTGGAAACAGCTGAGATAAATTGAAGTATATTTAAATTTAACAAAAAATAAAATAATGTATAATTTATCACATCTAAATTTTAAAATATTTTCCTAAAATTTTTCGAAGGAACGTATTTTCGTATTGGAGGCATCAAAATCAAAGTGACTTCAAAAGAATGCAATTAATAACATAAAGCTTTTCCTTAGACTGACACCAGCTTCAAAATTGAGCCTAATTTCAATTAAAATTGGAAAACGAACATCGAATACGGTCCAAAACTTCATTTAAATTCTGCGTATAAAATGTTACACCCCAGCGCAAACCAAATTCAGTCTATATCAAAGTTACAGAGTTGAAAATGCAGATGTCACTAACGAGAAGAATAAAAAAATCGGGTTTACTCTCTCCATGAATATTCAACAGGTCACTTTCCACCCCTTTCTAAAAAGTAATTAAAGTACTGTTTCATGGGCCAGGGATATTATGATAATGGCCACAGACGTACTGAAATGCCTACCGACAGACAGCCAAGGTACTGTTAATCACATCAACGTAGAAAATACAAATTGAGCGATATTTATAACAACTGGGCTGGACTTCAGTGGAACACGATGAACGTGGTAAGTACGCAAAAAATTAAAGTATAATCATAGATGATACTAGGCTACCAAATTAAATAGTGGTCCTTATACAGCCATTGTGATGACAATATATAAATGTGAGTGCGTAAGGTCTTTCCCAACATTTTAAATATCCAATATAAAATATTTCCCAACAAAAAAATATCCCTCTTGTCCAACATTGATTCCCTATTGAGATTCTCCGCATCGTTAAAGGTAATAAGTTTTAATGAATACACTCCTAATGCACATTTAAAAGCTATCCAATGAGATGTAAAAAACAAAAATCAAGCAGTAAGGTTTCCGAGGCAAAAAGGACTGTAAAAAATTAAACGTGGGATGTGCACTTCGAGAATGAAAAGCTCTCGACTCCTCGTTAACGGTAAACCTCCTCCTTGAGAAAATTAAAGCTCTTGGAACTTTTTTTTCTCTATTATACTTGCATTTTCAACTTTCCCTCGTTAACATTCTGAAGCGTTTCCCTCTCCTTTCAATTTTACGGCGTCGTCGCTTCCTCCTGCCGTGGCTGTTTTCTTCTCTCTTTCGCCCTGCATTGCGTTTCCTCTCTTGCGTCCACCTCTCTTTAATCGGAGAGGATGAGAGTGTGCGGATATAAACACTGCGGAGCATTCGGACGCCGTGGCGTTGACCATCACCTCGGAAACTGGCAACCAATCCACGCATTGCTCGCAGTTGCTCCCGCACGAGAAAGGGTGTGGAGGCTAAACAAATCAACGCCACCGCCTGCTCTCCCTCAGGTCTTCGAGTCCATTGAATCGAAGGGCGCCCGGCTATTTAAGTCGACCACCTCTGCCGCGCAAAGTGCCCTTGGAAAGGTCGCCACGCACGTCGCACTACTGCTTTTTATGACACTCACCTCCATCCGTCCATCCATGCTTCTCGAACCTAATCTCTCATCTCACCTCTTCCTCGCTAACATATCCGTCCTATATCATACCTTTCACCCGTAACACACCTAAGTTTAGCAGTATACCCCCTCAAATAGACATCATGAGCATAAACAATGATGAATTAGTATGTAACAATTTTCTACTAAGATGGTCCGAAAATTTTTGATTTATTTTCAATGCATAAATTAATTTTAAAGTAAAACATTGGCACTGGTCGTTGAATTCAATACTGTGGAAATGAAGAATTGCAAATTTTTAATTCATCACTAAGGAACACTTTCACCCTACTAGCCTCAAAACTATATAAAACATCATAGGAAAGCGTATATTCAATTATGAAAACCAGCAAAAGTCAATTTTGACAACTTTAATTTCAATTTTTCCAAAATTTTGATCATTCAATTATTACTTTACTGTGAACTAATATTTCAGTATACCTTCAAAGAAATTGAACTAATTTTGTAATGTATGGGATTGAAATATTACCTAACATATCTTCACACCATGACAGATATGTACGTTTGGGTATAAGAGTACATCATTTGGCTTTCTATCAAATCGAAAAACGGTGGGAGGGAGAGTTAATTGAACCGCTGCGCTGTGTCCTGCCAACCGCCTGACAAACGAACCGATTGCCCGCCTCGTTTTTCCGAGTGGCGCGGCGACGCTGTTTCGGAATCCCCTTTCCCCCTCTAATAAATTAAAAACGAGAAAATGAAAGTGTGGTTCCATTCTCCCACACTGGAGGTTTCACCACTCACATGACACTAGGCCCGATGAGCACTCCAGCGTCCCAACACCCATCTCGCGCCTTCTCTCATCCGTCCATTACCCACGACACACCTACCGCCGGAACAGCATCCCTGAGCCACCATCCTCCGCCTCAATCACCTATTCCTCCCCGCTCACTCCATGATTTCTGCTCATCATATTTGCACTCTGTACCATGCCTTTATCCCCTATAGTCCTCCAACAGATAAATCATGGTTAAAAAATGAGAATAAATGAACTATTGGTGCACAAAAGAGTAGCATTTTCACTTTTGAAAAATGACATACACAACATGGCCTCAGCGCGAATTTTTGTTAGTAATGTAATTTAGAATTCTTTGTTAATAGTGACTTATTCATTGCTAGTATTATTAAATAAGTCATCACAGTCTAGCCACCAATCTCCAAATACTACAGAACTTGATGGCACTCGTCAGAGGAATATTTTAGCTCAGGGTAAAAAAAATATCGCTGTTTCGTAAATAGCCGTAAATGAACATGCAGTGGTGAGCACATGAAACCTAAATGAGTAAATCGCTGTCTGTACTTTCTCTTGTGCCTTCAAGTCTTAATAACCCTCCAATAACCCCTCCCCTTCTCCAAATTTCCCTAACACCTCTCTTTCATCTCCATCTCCACTTTCTTATCTCAACCCTCTTCCCCTTCCCCCATCAACCGCGTTCAACCTTTAACCCTATCACCAACTACAACCGGAAACCATTCTCCCTCGTACGTAGCAACTCACCCATCTCAGTGGACACCTTTCCCTTTCTCGCTCTTTCCCACTAACTTCCTACCAAAAACACACTCAAGCACAAACATAGAAACACTCCTACCCTATACGTCAAATTAGGGCGTCTCATTATCCACCACCTTTGCGGAGGGAGCTAGTTAGGGTGGCTTTTTGAAGCGGGATGAGAATACACAAAGAGGGTCATAGAGAGGAGGAATCCAGCGTCTAGGGAGGATCAGAGAGAAAAACATAGATAGAGATAGGGAAAGGGAAATAGGAGATGGACGAAGGAGACAAAATTCATCGCAGGTCGAGAGAGTTAGCGACGTAGACGATATGGGATACGAGGGAAGGGCATGGGAAAGTAAGATGGAGCGTAGGGAATATAATTCAGGTGCACGGGAGGTAGGTCCCTTAGTAGCAAGGGAGACGGCTCTCAAAGCTAGTGGTTAAAGACGAGAGGAGCAGGGTTGATGACAAAGGGCAAGGATCCCATTCATCCTTCCCTTCCACCGACTGCCTTCAGGTTAGATCTCGTCGGCGTGTAAGAAGCGGTGCAGTACGCGTGCAAACAATGAAAGGAGCCTTCATTCAACGATATTCACGCCGCGTCCGTTTCAAAATGGGTATCGTAGCAATCACCACCAACATTATCCCAATCATCGTAGTTTACGCTATCGTCATGAAGAAATTTTGTAGTAAAAATGGAAAAGGTTTTTAGTGCCAGAAACTAAAATTTTCAGTATTCAATAACATAAGTTTCAACCCCGGACGGCTCTTGCATGGTGCTGACATCTTCCGACTGCTCTACAAACTAGGGAATAATTTTCTGACACTTACTAACTTGTCTATCTTATTACGCCTGGCTTGTACTTCGCTTTTCACCGAAAAAGTCATTTTTTTATTTTTTGGCACTTACATCCTTTTCCATTTATACTACACAATTGTACATTCCAAACAGGGCGACTCGCTCAAGTGGAGCAATGAGACCTCAGAGACCCCGTTTTTTGGAAAATAGTTCACGGAGGAGATCGATTCATGAAGTTGGAAATTTGCGACGGTGATTTTTTATTTCAAGCAGTCGCGTAAAAGTTATCTCTCAGGCGGCTTATTTTTCATCACGTTGTGTGGGAGGAAGAGCGTGAAGTATCAAAGTTTTTAGTACAGTCATTGAGAGTCACAGAGACAGGTCCATAAACATCCGGCGTTTGCACACTTGTTAATTCTGTAAATACGTGTTTAAAAGCCAGTAATTGTTTTCCCATCTCCATTAAAAATAGTTTCAAATAATTTGACGTTTTCTTCAAAATCTTTTTATTTAAGTACAGAGCATAAAATCTCCTACGCTTGGACTTATCAAAGGATTTATGTTTGCTGCCTCTCAATTTTCAAAATGTTATTCCCTGTTGCTACATTGTCCATCCTATTTTTAAAATATTTTTGGCAATAAAAAGGGTTTTTTAGATTAATACCTCTGTCAGACTACTGAACTTTTAATTACAATCCTTAGGGATATTTTTACAGTCTATTTTTATTTGTGGTTGAAAACCAAGTCATATTTTCTTACCTTTATGTTTAGAATACCTTACACTCTTGAATGTTAATTCTTTAATGCAACAGTAATTTGCGTCTCTTTATTCCACAAAGTAGAACCTTGTACTTCGATGAAAATATAGAAGTAATCTACAAGAGTTTTAAATTCTCAGTATTCACGAAACTAAATGGATTTATACCGTTCTAGCTTCAAAAATAATCGAATGTGTAATTTTTATTAATAAGGAGAGAAGTTATTAATTTTAATTTTTTCATTAAAAATCATAAAAATTATGATAAATTTTCGAAATGTTTGAAGAGGTGTAGCCAATGAAGGAAATGCGCTACCAAAACGCCTTTACATACAAATACTTAAAAAATTTAGAATTACTTTTTAAAATTAAAGAATGCACAAAGGTCACCGATATTTTTACCGAGACTGGTTATGTCATGGAATCAGAAGCATTGACACAAATAACCAAAAGTTGAAGAAATAGTGGAAGAATGCAAAGCCCAATAAGATAACAATAAGTTTAAATATTTTTCTTCACAAGGCATTGGGGTTTCTATCGAATTCCGGTTAAACATGGCCTCGTTTTATATAATGATATGTTGCGCCGTAAAATAATGCTGAACTTCACACAAATAAATCCATGCTTCCACTAAGAACCTCATCGTGGCAAAAAGAGTTTTCGAATTATATTACCTTTTGATTCCAAGAAAAGAGAAAGAGGAGGTACCTTTCACGTATTGCCTTATTATGATAATTGTTCAACTTATATGCAAATGTACTCCTCCATGCATTTTGTTGTTACATGTTATTCCAAAATTGATGAATGGTAGTTAAACATTTACATTTCTTTTAGAAAAATTGTAGTTTCTGTATAAAAATAATTAAAAAGAAATGAATAACGTTATTCATTCCTCCTATTTTTAAGTTCAATTTGTTTCTCATAAACACTAGGAGGAAACAATGATGGTTGCCAAAGAAAGAAAGGTCTGAAAAGACTGCACGGGGTTGTGCATATTTATTAAATAATCAACTTCATAATGCAATTAACATCATTACGATAACTTAGATTAGCGACTAATCTATTTATGTAAAAAGAAATAAATTATTAAAAATTAAGTGTTTCAATCAGTTGAAGAAGACACTTTTGCACTCTCAAAAATGTAAAAACCTGCGTAAATATATGTAAAAATATAACAGTTTCCAAGGTACGAATCCAAGTTGTTATAAAAATGAAAATAGGTTCCGGATACTTTCTATGGTGCACAAAAGTAATACGGATTACTTTATACCTCTGAATCGAACTGTTTCTTAAGTAATGAGTAGTCGGACTAAAACTAATCTGCGATTCAAATTTGGATTTTAGCCGTACACACGGGAAAAGTACGTTAGTCGCTTTTTCATGACCCAAGAAAAATAATGTAGTTCACTGGGAAGCCAAATTAGAAGTAACGGATGGATAAGGACACTCCAGATTAAATATAAAATATAAAAAATCTGAAAACAATCTCAAAGAAATATAAACTGAATATTGCATTCTCGCTCCATGGCAATGAATAATACAGACACTACTTTTTGGTTCCAAGCAACCGCTGAAGATGCATAACCTTACTCTCTCTTACAGGGTCATTATGAAAAACTGATGGCCAAATACTAATCCTGGTAAATTGGAGTGCTTAGTCGCAAAGGCATGAGGAACAAAGATAAAATACATTCCCACGCAAAGCAATCACTCCCTAACGAGAATCGCTGAGTTTCGGGGAGCAATAAAAACCGTCACTCATCTAGCACAACCGTCCACTGGTGCGAGATCGCACGTCCCATGAGGAAGTGAAAAGAGAAGGAAATTAAAGTATTCAGTGTTCTACCGGTCTCCCATTTTCTCTTGTACATTTTGCATTCGGAAATTTCCAACGTGAAAACGGTGATCTCTTTCAAACCAAAAACCCTTGCCGTGCCAACAGATTGATGACCTCAAAGAGGCTCCCGTGTAACTAAATTTCGTGAGGTGAGCCACGTGGCGATTTTCATCACCCTTATCAAATGACTGAGGGTTTAAAAGACAATGACACTCTTGAAAGAATCGCCTCTTCAATATAAATTATTCCGCCAATAGAATTCTAGATGAAATTAACTATCCACGACTCATTTCATCGTTTTCTTCTTTTGTGTCCCAATTGGAGACTATCACGTCCAAGGCTTCATTTCATATAATTAATGTAGTATATGATATAATACTCTATTCATATATTTAGGGAGGCAACAAATAACTATGGTCGTTTGTGTATTTTAGAATTATACTTTATATAACCGTATGCGTAAGAACATACCAAGGTTTTATATCCTCCTGTACAAGCACAAAGAGCACAAGTAACATTCATTCGTAACATTCTGAGGAGGAAAAATGGAGAAAAGAGGCAAGATTGACAAGGAGAACATAGGCTAGGAAGACAAGGGATTGCTCATTCCAAATGGCAAAAGAGGGAATAGGACGGGATCAATCATGGGACCACCAATATATTTGTATGCACCCACTCATTAAAGCATTGGCAATACAAACACTTCATTCTTGTCTGCAGACACGTTCCCGATTCGAAAAATAAATATTACATGGGTTTTAAGTAAGGTAATCGAAAGAAGGAAAGGTTATAACTGGAAACTCATTGGTTATGCTTTGGTGACTAAATATGGAGATTCAATGGCTGCTACTTCATGAATGTAAGTTATATATCTTCATAAAAATTACGCGAATAAAATCACTATAAAGGAAAGACTTTTTTCACTCTTCGGATGAAACTCGGCCGAAAGTTACTTTTAAGAAGCTTTTACATTTGATTCAGAGTTATTAGTCAGTCACATGCATCATCGGTTTTTTGTGAACAGCACCGAGTGATCAAAGAATGAATCTACATACTACGAGCCGATAAATTATTGGATGCACGTTGAGATTAACTCAGAATATTTGTTGGGTGGAGGGCCGAAGATTAGAGGCTTGAAGGCATTCAAATGGTACAGGTTTTGGTAGCCCATATGAGAGGGATGGTAGGCATTTTACGGATTAATGTCCACTACCTTCTCTAGGAATTGAATTTTTAGTTATTATCTCCCTCTTTTGGTGTTAAATTTTTTGCTGTCACATCCATTGTTAAAATCTGGCATCTCTCAACTTCCTAAAGCGATAGGATTTTCTCGTCATAATCCCATCTCAATATTAAATACGTGACCTTACCTTCATAAAATGAAATTATATGGATATTTTTCCACATACTAGGTCTTTCTATCTCATTTTTGGACAAATCAACGTTAGGTTGTTTGGAATATTGCAGTTTCCGAATTATTTGATGCATAATTTTCTTTCTCAAGGAACCTGGAATCTTGAATCCTCTGGTTGACAAAGTCAACCATTTAAATTAAAACACCATCTAACCTACATATTTTTTATTGGAAACAACCCTAATAATAAACACGGACAGAGAAAAACTGTGAATGGAGCATAGGATTTTAAATATAATGTATTTTCTTAAAAGGTTCAAATGAACTTCAATAAAACTATTTAAACAGCTATAATTGAGGAGGAAAATCATTGTTATGGTAGTTGTTAGATTATAATTTCAAGCTTAAGTGGAAAAACCACGAAGTGCCTAATTCTTGGACATTATATCTCATTTAATATTCCAAGTGGAAAAACCACGAAGTACCTAATTCTTGGATATCGAATCTCATTTAATATTCCTAGTATTTGAATGAATTGTTATAATTTATAATTTATGTAATAATATAAAATATAATTATAATAACGGCACGGGTACGAAATCCGGACCACCAACCTCCCCGTGGCGTACCTGGTAACGGCTTTTGCCGTCTAATGGTGGACCTCTGCGTGTGGGGCTAACCACCCCACACGCGGTTAAAGTGGTTCCAAAAAATATAACCAGGAAAGCCACCCACAACCTCTGAATGGGGTCCTAGTACAGTTGGGTGTGTCAATGAAAATTCACCACCTCAAAAAGGAGCTCGTATGCAGTGAACGGAAGCCCTAAGGGGCGACCTTCTCGCATTCCATGCTGCCAGCGAGCCCGATCGCAGGGGGTATATGGCAAGGATGCACTCTTTGTTGTGTGAGATGCGTCCAGAACACGACCACCTATCGTAGTAAAATCTGCGCGATTACGCCAAACATTTGCAAAAAAAGGAAACTCCCCACAAACCGCTAGTTCAGAGGAATACACCACCGGCCAGACCACTCCCCCCGACACAGGCAGCCTCTCCACCGCCTGAGGCTAGAACGACATTTGTGTCAGTCTCTCGGCCAAATGAAAAAGAAGCTGGTCCGGCCGTCTCTGAACTACGAATGCGGTTGTTAAACACCATTAACGATGATGAAGGACAACCTAGGCAGAGAGACATCCACCGAAAGATCTCTCTGCTGGGTAACCACCTGCCCCAGTTGAACTGTCTTATCGACGAAATCCTGACGGAAACGTCGGAGCTTTGGACGGTAAATTGCGTGGTCTACGCTGCTGCCAAAATTATGGCTCACTCCCAAAAGAACACGTCTTGGGAGGACAAAGCAGCAAAAAGGCTCGAACAGTTGGAGGCAAAGATCACGCAGGCGAGACGACAGGCGTCGAGAATCCAGTGTGTGATGGAATGCATCGCATCTGGGCGAACTTTCACTCCCAAAGTTCGGCGCATAGCGCGCAGTCTCAAATACTACCATCAAACACTGAATAAAAGCGTGCTGCTTACTACTAAGCAGCACGCGGTCGATAGAGTACGAGCACTCACCACTGCCCGGAAAAAACTCCTCAAGAGGAGTAGGGCCGTGAGGGAAAATACCACCTCTCTCCTTCACCAGTCCCCGTCTCTTTCGAGTCAAACAGAGTACTCCTGGGTACAGCATGCCGAGTGTAGAAACGAAGAGAGTAGAGAAAATCAGGGACCCCCTGCTCAATCTCGTGAGAGCACGAGGGTGAGGGAGTAGGGCGTTTCTCTTCCAGGCGGCAAAGAGGGCAGCGGACGAAACCGGTCTCGACTTCGACCCGTCATCCAACGGAAGCGACAATGACACGACCATCTCGTCATTGAAGGCAGACGTCATCAAGCTCGAAATAAAAAAGCCGAGCAGAAGGTCCCTGCTCAAAGTGCATAACGATATGCCCATGCATGGATGTTTCTGTTGAAACATCGAAAAGCATGAGTTATCGAAGGAGCTGACGATTTCCTTCCTACGCTCCGCCGGCTGCAGTCAGAGACCGAGGGTTTTGTACTCGCGTGCCAGGATGTTGTCATAAACACACTCGTGTACCGCTGCGTTATATTAAAGGCGGAGATCGCGGACACGAGATGCAGGGCGTGCCGAGCCCATCCGGAGACTTTGGGTCACCTTCTCTCTGGCTGTAGTTAATACGCAAGATCGGCGTATTTATCTCGTCACCACGCGGCCCTACGGGTGATATACTATCACAAACGACACTATTATGGATTCGACGAAATACCTGTGCTGTCCTATGGCCCTGGAGATATTGAGTCCATTGTGGAAAAAGATAAATGCACCATCTAGTGGAATTACTCTTCCACCAGAGGTTGGAGGCAACCAAGCCTGATATCGTTCTCCTCGATCACCTCACACGCTCCATGTTCGTGATCGAGTTTTCGGCTCCGGCTGAAACTAACGAGAATGCGAAGGAGGTGGAAAAACGGATAAAATATCAATACATGCTTTTCGAACTTCGATAGATGTACCCCGGACACTCAGTAAAACTAGTGGTCCTCATCGTAGGTGTGCTTGGTGAAGTCAAGGGCTCGCTGCTTAATAAAATCAAGTGCATTCCGTCCTGCGTGGCACAGGCGGAGTCACTAGTTGCACGCATGCAGAAGGCCGTCATCCTGGGGTCACTCCGTCTACTGCGTACGCATGACCCGACAGCAGCGTAGCCACTCATCCGATGGGCGTCGGACGTGGCTGAGATTACTGCACAACCACTCTCCAGTCTCGGGCCATTATGACGGCAATGAAACCTGATGCTTGCCGGGGACTCGGAGGGAAGTGTTACAACTATAACAAATTATAAATAATAATAAACATCTGGTAATGGTCTCCGAGAAACATCGACTGCCGCTACGCCTACATGCCTACCAACAGGGGGGTATACATACCCCACACAGCAAATACCCACCCCTTCACTTCGTGTTTGGTTATAGTCCCCAACCAAAGCCCTCCACAGGGACCCAATTCGTCAACCCTTCCCAATCTCTCAACACAGTTTGTCACACCCCCCTCCCATACTTCCCCCTCCCCCCCCACTACGCTTCCCAATCTGCGTTCTGTAAATCATTTCCAGTTGTTACTGTCGCTTGTCTCTCTGGGTGTTTATTTAACAGCGTGTCCGCCGATTGCATTTCTTTTGAAATCCATTTTCCCTTATGAAATGAATGTGTAGTGAGTCGCAATGTCACACATACGCTTCCATGCACGTTTTGCTTACGTTCACAGTCGACGGAGCGTTTACTCCACAACACCCACGTATATCAACCTAACGTTTGACGTAGTAAACTATGCATGGATTGCCATATTGTTCTCAGGGAAAAGTGCAATAGGCGAAATAGCAATGCAAGACGAAATTTCGCTCCAGAGAATTTTAACGCCGCGTCACTGACCAAAACGAGTGAGTTTCATTCTGAGTTCCCGCATTAAAACTTCAAAAGCCCTTACGCTTGGCACTAGATGGCGTTTTCGGCAATTAGGCTAGTTGGCAATCGTACGGAGTGTATTAAAATCTTTACAGGTGCACTCCCTGTGATTGCCTTTGTAATCATGACTATGGGTACCACATATGTCCGCAACCTAATGATAAAATATAGCAAAGAGTATCGGAGCCATAAATTGACGATGGAGAGAGCGGCGTATGGTTTCATGCAAGGTTAGCTTTGTGCGTATGAATGAGCAACCGATAAACATGCTTCATTAACGCTGAAGTGCTTACCAACTTGTAACTCTCACCCAGATGTATATAACAAAACTATGATAAATTTTTTACTTTTAAAATGGTTATTTCAGACGGTTAGAAATATTAGGTAGCATAAAAATAGGCAGAGATAATATGAACAATACCGAGCAACGAGAGTTTTGTAAGATTTAGATTAGGAATGGCCCTAGGGTGGGGGAAATTAGAGGCAGAGGCCATTAAGTTGTAAAATGAAGGGATAAAATATTATTACCATTTAAGTAAACGTCAAATGCCATGATGTTTCAAAATTGTAAAACATTTTATAGGATTTACTTTTCAGCATTTTATCATAAAGAGGGCAAAATATGCATTCATGGTTAAAAATAGTTCCGAATAGGCACGTATTTACAGCAGTGAACTTGAAAAAAACTTTAGAAGGATTTGGCTGTTTGAATGATAAATTTTAAAATTCCAATGCTGTAAGTACATACCTACTTATCACACCATTACCTTTTCGGGCTTGGCATAGACAAAATGTTTAATTTGCGTAGATAGACCAGTAACGCTGACTCAGCTTAATTAATTTCCTCTATGCTACCCTATCATTGTATGTCTCTTTCACTTCAGTTACACTCATGCATGTCTTCATACTTGCCGTACTGTTGTTAAGACTCCTTAATACCTTCTCTTATGAGTATCTTCCACAACATTCTCCTATGAATTTCCCGGTATACTTATACCAAGACACAATTAATTCCTCTCTCATGAATGTTATTCGTTATTTAACTCTCATCCGTTCTCTTGGCGTAGCCAAGCAAGCGAAAAACGCGTCTTTCATACAAGTCCATTACCAGAGCATCTATTCCACATTCTTTTATCACCCACTCAATCCAAACCCCATACCTTCTACTTTGATCGCAAACAGTTCTTATATTCCCCACACCCAGGGCATATAGTCTACTCTTATGCTTATCCTGGGAAAATCAAGTTTCAGTACCATGCAGTGAAGTGGGAAGGAATTCGCTTCTGTGTTCTGGAATTCCCGCTACCTTGGTAAAATATTATTAGGGATACAAGAAATATAAAGAATGGATTCGTCCATTTGGAGTCATCTTTGGCTTGGAGTCAGTTGTTTTAAATAATTATAGCCCACCAATTTAGTTGAAATTTAACAGAATTTACTTCACTTAATAAATTAATATTATAATATTAATTTAAACTGAGATAAGCCGGAAACCTAATAATTAGTTAAATGATAAAAGTGGTCACCTATTCTTCACCATCGAGTGGCTGCAGATATGATATGACCCTGTCACCTATTCTTCATGTCACCTTCATGTTAAGGATCATAAACATGACAAGTAGGCTCTTCAAATTATCAGACAAAGTGAAACTCATTGTATACTTTTATTATCCTTTGGTGCAATAAATTGTCAGCTGATGCAAAAATAAATGATGTATGCGAGAGAAGCCAAAACTTAAATAGTGGCACATAAAGATGGCCAGGGTAGCGGGTTCGAGTCCCGCCTGGTTCGGTTTTACACTTTCCAAGGGTGGTTAGGCCCCTGGAAAACCTGAAGACAATCCAATGGCTTATCGGGATTTCAGGGGCATACGGACCACCAGAATCGTCGGCGAGGAAAAAGAACTCATCAAAAAATAATAGTCCAGTTTAAATGTAGTACACTAAATGTGCAAATCAACAGCGGTATTAAGTGTCTTTTACAACGCACGATAAGAAAGAATCCAACAAATAAAGCGCGAAAGTGGGAGAGGGAATGTTTTTATGGCATTCAAAGGAATGACATATGTAAGACTTTCAATAATTGTGATGGTCAAAGCACTATATAATTCTAAAGCGAGAACCATTGGAAGCTCCTGTCTCCCTTCAATTACACTTGTTTAAAAGTCTAATTTTCTAAAAAGGTCCTTTAAAAAAGCTATAAAATATGGATGCATAACGAAAATTTTACCCTTCAGGCTCTGTGTCCCTAATAGCAATATAATCTCTCCATTCCTGCCACATTTCATTCTTATTTCGACAACACACTGTCAGAGCCATGAAAAGACACTTTCACTATAATTGATAGGCACCAAGGTCAGAGACGATATGGATGAAGATGAAAAGTCAGAATAAAACGAAAAGATAGCTTAAGAAAAAGAGAGGATTCAAAGCGATAAATTATGAGCCGTGGACTCTATAATTATAGCCAGGGAAAGAATATACAAATTGAAATCGACAGGTTTGAGAGGAAAAAATTCACAGCTTCGAGTGAGATGAGATGGAAATTGCTTCTCTTTTGGGTATACATATTCTTTTTCTCTGACGATGAATTTACTGAAATTTTGTTTTTCCCCTTCTACGTAAGCACCATCCACTCCGCTTTCGACGTGTCTTAAGAGTTTGACGGCCGGATCTTATTTCCTTATCATCATTCAATCATATCATTCAATTAATATCATAAATTATAATAATTCACAGAATAGACGACAAAAATGGTAAGTATTTGGTCATTTGTTGATTAATCGTAAATAGGTACTTAGATTACAAAATATTTCCTAACCACAAATACGAAGTAAAGAGTACAGTACTTATTGTTAGTATTATAATGGCGTGATATACAATAAGATCATACTATCATCATCATCATACTAATATATAAAAATTGAATGGTGTCTGTCTGTTGCTCAATCACGCAAACACTACTGAACCGATTGAGCTGAAATTTGGTATGTAGTTAGAAAATGTATCGGGATGTAACATGGGCTATATTAAAAATCTGTCAGGGACCAAAAAGGGGAGTAATCGATATATTCAATACATATTTACAACAAGTATACTCTTCAATGTCTATTCTCAAAGTAGTTCTCATAGGGGAACTGCATAGGAGAGAACATTTACGTAGTAAACGATACACATAATGGAATTAAACGTGCATTAATATTTAGATGCAGCGAAAAGTAATGGTAATAATGCCTCTGTTGCTACAACAAACTCGGCGTTGTTTATTATCGTTTAATACTCAGATGTATTACACGTACTGGAACCGTCTGCCTCTCATTTCGATTGCGAATAGTTTTTTAGACCAATTTCCACATCATACGAACGAACGAAGGAACGTCAACGAGTATCATACTAGGTTAAGAACTCCTCAATTGACTACGCTGACAGTATTCTTCAGGCTTTGTGGTTTTTCTTTTAAAATAAATTCAATTTTTTTCACACCCGTTGAATTTGATAACGATTGCGAATAGTTTTTTTAGACCAATTCCCACTTCATAAACGTTACGAGTTATTTAAATATGTTTAAAAGTGTAAAAGTGCAGTAACTTATATTCAATCAATCATCGCGTTGCTTATTCAAGACTCTCACTCGCCGCTGTATTTTCCTACCTTGGACTTAAAAATATATCCATCAACATGCCTAAAAGAAAAAAAATAGTATAATTTCGAATAAATCTTCTAGAGCTAGAGGAATGTGTTCTTTGTGAGAAAATGAGCCCTTACAAGAAAAACGACAATGATTAGACTTGGATGTTTAAAGACATGCCCACCAGCGATCTCATGATCATCTCCCCGTGGTGTTTCAGGGGTTACGCTAAGAACCGCACATATTTTTTCCTAGCCCAACCTACGGACGGGTAACAAGCTCTAAATCTGATTAAAATATAGACCCATCTGTTTCGAAATTTAAATCATTATTAAGATGGTGGAAATCATAATGATGTCGCTACATGCTTCTTACCCAAAAGAAGTACGGAAATTCTGCGCAATGAACAACATCCGTGTATTAAAATCGACAAGTACACTAAGATTCACCATTAATTTTTTATTTAGAAACCGAAACCCATAATTATGGATACCCTTTATGCCAAAGACGCAGTCCGGGTAATGAAGGATTCATAGGACAAATAAACATGGCTGCTGCTGAAAATGCTCATTTTGGCGGTGTCAACCGCTGGATAGTACCCTACTATCCAATCCTAATTAAGATACTCAACGCACATATCAACGTTGAATTGCGCAACTCAATTAAGTCATGGAATGCATATATATTTATGTTCACAAGGGAAGCGATCAAGCTGTTAGTCACTCAAAAGACGGCTCAAGAAAAAAGGAGGTGACCATCGATCAACCTGGGTGCTATTTAAGTAGGTAGTGATAAACCTGCGTGGCTCATTTTTGGGTTTCCCGTGCATGGAAAAGGACAAACTGTCACTCAACTCTCCGTGCACCTGGAAAACGGTGAGCGTGTCAACTACAAGGAACACAACATACAGGATAGGATACGAACACCTCCAATGATCACGCTGACAGTATTCTTTAGGCGAGGTGGTTTTCTTAAAAATAAGTTCAATGTTTTTCACACCCGTTGTATTTCAACGGGTACCTTCAGCTAGTACTAATATATAAAAATTGAATGGTGTCTGTCTGTCTGTTGTTCAATCACGCAAACACTACTGAACCGATTGAGCCGAAATTTTGTATGTAGAGATAAAATGTGTATGGGTTGAACATAGGCTATATTATAAAGCCCTCAGGCCCCCCTGGTGGTCTCTGGGGGTCCATGCTAAGCATTGCGTTCGGTGCAGTTGTTTCATTTTTTGCATTTTAAAAGTGCTTACACTCAAGATAGAGGGCTGGAATTTTTTAATTGGAAGGCTGAATAAATGAAGTTTCTAATTCTTTCAAACGATTTTCTTTTACGATTCGTAATTGTCTGAATATCATATTTTTGCTGAAAAATCTGACATTTTTCTCTTTAATCAACAATAGCATATTTCCTTGACAACCAGAGATTTGAATTTCAAAGGATATTCACGCATCTGGCATTTACCTTTTCCTGCCGGCCCATGATAGCACGTAGAAAGAAAATTTGTATAAGAAGGAGCCAGAGTCCCAAGGGCCCCATGATAGATTGCTTCGGGGGGTAATCGATAAATTCAATGCATATTTACAAGTATACTCTTCAATGTCGATTCTCAAAGTATCTCTCATAAGGGAACTGCATACGAGAGAACACTTATGTAGAAAACGATACACATAAAGGAATTAAAAGTGGAAGAATATTAACGTGCAGCAAATAATAATGTTAATAATGCCTCTGTTGCTAAAACAAACACGGTGACATTTATTAAAGTATAATACTCAGATGTATTACACGTAGTGGAACCGTTTGTCTCTCATTACGATTGCGAACTGTTTTTTAGACCAATTCCTACATAAAATTTACGAGTTATTTATATATACTTAAACGTTTTAAAATGCAGTTTACTTACATTCACTCAACCATCGAGTTGCCTATTCGAGTCTCTCACTAGCCTCCGTGTTTCTCCTCCTTGGACTTAAAAGTATATCCATAATCATGCCTAATAGAATAAAGGGTAACCTTTTGAAAAAATCTTCTAAAGCATGATGAATGTCTTCTTTGCGAGAAAATGAGTCCTTGCATAAAAAACGACAAAGGTTAGCCTTGGATGCTCAAAGACATGCCTACCAGCAATCTCATGATAAGCTCCCCGTGGTATTTCTCGGATTACGCTAAGAACCGGACAAATTTTATCCTAACCAAACCTATAGACAGGTAACCAGCTAAAAATCTGGTTCAAATATTGAGCCATTTGTTTCGAAACTTCAATCTATATTAGGATGGCGGAAATTATAATTGCGTCACTACATGCTTCTTACCCAAAAGAAGAACGGATATTCTGCGCAATGGACGTCATCGGTGCATGAACATTGGCAAGTGCACCAAGACTGATCACCAGAGATTTTTAATTTTGTAACCAATGATTATGATTTAGGAAACAATGAATATAGCCAACCTTTATGCCAAATGCATAGTCCGGGTATTGAAGGATTCATAGGACAAATAAACATCGCTGCTATTGAAAATGCTCCTTTTGACGTTGTCAACCGCTGGATTATACTCTACTCTCCTATTCTGATTAAGATACTCAACGCACATATCAACGGTGAATGGCGGAACTCAATTAAGTCATTTAATGCAAATATATTTATGTACTCAAGGGAAGTGCTCAAACTGTTATTCACTCAGAAGACGGCTCAAGAGAACTTGAGGGACGAGATCGCCATCTATCAACCTAGGTCTGTTTATTAAGTAGTAATGAGTCTTCATGGCCCATTATTGGCTTTTCCGGTGTATTACAGAGGACAAACAGTCACTCAACTCTCCGTGCACGAAATGGAAAACGAACTAATTACAACGATCACAACAAACAAGATAGCATACGAACACCTCAAATGATCACGCTGACAGTATTATTCAGGTTTTGTGGTTTTCTTATAAAATAAGTTCAATGTTTTTCACATCCGTTGAAGTTGAACGGGTACCTTCAGCCAGTTATATAAAAATTGAATGATGTATGTCTGTCTGTTGCTCAATCACGCAAACACTACTGAACCGATTGAGCTTAAATTTGGCATGTAGTGGGAAAATGTAGCTGGGTGTAACATAGTCCTTATTAAAACGGCATCAAGACCCCCAGAAGCCCCCCCTGGCGGTCCATACTAAGCATTGGGTTCGGTGCAGTGGTTTCATTTTTTGCTTTTTAAAAGTACTTTCACTCAAGATAGAGGGCTGAGATTTTTTTTATCGGATGGCTGAATAAATGAAGTTTCTAACTCTTTCAATCGATTTTCTTTTGCCCAGAGTAATTGTCTTAAAATCATATTTTTACTGAAAAATCTCACATTTTTCTCCGAAATCAACAACAGCATATTTACTTGTCAGCCAGAGATTTGATTTTCAAAGGATATTCACGCCCTTAGCATTTAAGTTTTTCTGCTGGTCCATAATAGCACGTAAAAAGAAAATCTGTATGAGAAGGGCCCAGAGTCCCAAGGGCCCCATGATAGACTGCTTCGGGGGTAATAAAATAATTTCAATGTATTTTTACAACAAGTTTAATCTTCAATGTCTAATCTCAAAGTAGCTCTATTAGGGGCACTGCATGCATATGAGATAAAACTTACTTATTAAACGATGCGCATAAATAAATTAATAGTGCACGAATATTAACATGCAGCGAATAGTAATGGTAATTATGCCGCTGTTGCTACAATAAATATGGTGTTGTTTATTATCGTTTAATACTCAGATGCATGACAAGTAGTGGATTCGTCTGCCTCTAATTGCGATTACCAACTGATTTTAGACCAATTCCCACATCATTAACGTTACGACTTTTTTTTACACATGTTTAAAGGTATTAAGTTGCAGTTAATTTACATTCACTCAATTATCGAGTTGCCTATTCTAAACTCTCACTCGCCGCTGTGTTTCCCCTCCTTGGACTTAAACATATATCCATCAACATGCCTGATAGAAAAAAAATATTAACCTTTCGAAAAAATCTTCTAAAGCAAGAGGAATGCCATCTTTGCGAATAAATTAGTCTTTGCATGAAAAACGACAAAGGTTAAACTTGGATGCTCAAAGATATGCCCACTAGCGATCTCATGAGCATCTCGCCGTGATGTTTCTCGGGTTACGCTTAGAACCGCACAAATTTCATCTTAACTCAACCTACGGACGGGTAACAAACTACAAATCAGGTTCAAATATAGACCCATCTGTTTCTAAACTCCATTCTATCTAAAGATGGCGGAAATTATAATTACGTCACTACATGATTACTCGAAAGAAGAATGGAAATTCTGCCCAATGAACGACATCCGTGCATCTACAAGTGCACTATAAGTCACCACTGAATTTTTATTTAGCAACTGAAACCAATGGTTATTGCTATCCTTTATGCCAAAGGCGCAGTCCGGGTGATGGAGGATTCATAGGTCAAATAAACATGGCTGCTGCTGCAAATGCACTTTTTGACGTTGTCAACCGCTGGATTGTACCCTAATCTCAAATCCTGATTAAGATACTAATCGCACATATCGACGTTTAATTGTGCAACTCAATTGAGTCATTGAATGCAAATATACTTTTAAACACAAGGGAAGCGATAAAGCTGTTAATCACTCAGAAGGCGGCTCAAGAGAACCGGAGGGACGAGGTAGCCATCTATCAAACTTGGTGTTATTTAAGTAGTATTCAAGTAGCACTTGGTTTCCCTTGCATGAAAGAGGATCAACAGTCACTCATCTCTCCGCGCACCTGAAAAATGGTCAGCGTGTCCACTACAACGAACACAACATACAAGATAGGTTACGAACTCTTTCATTTACCATGCTGACAGTATTCTTTAGGCTTCGTGGTTTTCTTATAAAATATGTTCAATGTTTTTCACACCCGTTAAACTTCAACGAGTACCTTCCCCTAGTATTTTATAAATTCTGAATGCCTGTGAAACTCAAAGCAATATAATCGTATAAAGCAGCCAATTTTTAACACAAATTCTACCGGGGTATATTTTCAGCATGGATTTTCAATTATAGAGTGAAGTAAGGGATAGCTGGTTGATGGAGGAATTAATTGAAGTAGCTGTTGGGAAAATAATATGATATTAAAGGCCGCGATAATAAAGAAAATATTATTGGTAACAATTAAATGAACCGGGAGGAAGAAAGAAAATTATGCATTTTGAATGTCTTAACGGAAGTTAGAACGAAATAAAGGTACGCAACAGGCTCTAGAAGTAAAACTGACCAGAAACTAAGAGTTTCATCATCGATCCGAACGGACCCTGTATTTACTATGGAACATAATTATAAAACGCTTAAAACTATACTAAATATAAAGAGTGGGATTTTTGCAACTCATTAGTATATTCGTGGTCGACGGGTGAGAGTATTTAAGGAGCAAAAATTTACTTTTTTCTATAGAGTCAATGGAGGCTGCCATGTGCAGAGCAGGTGAAAAGAATCAATTGGTTGCAGGGAGGGAGGGAGATGACAATGATTATTGACTCCCAGCGCGTGATAGATCAAGTTCTTTGAGTTGAATGGAGTTTCATGTGTGACGTCGAGTGTAGGGGTAACTATCCGATCGTCAATTGTTGTGTTCGCCTGCATAATACTTCTGATTGTGAATAACTATTAGATTCCTGTTCATGTACCCCCACTTGCGATATCGCCACAGGAGACGTCACGCATTGACACGGCGAACGTATGAATAGGCTACTTCGCTATCCCCTGTTTAAATACATACGTTTCCCTAAACGGCTGAGTTCTATCTTCATTTTGCTTGACATTTCGAGGCCACCATAACTCTAAGACGCGCGGTCTCCTTTCATTACTTGCCCTTCACCTTGTTCCGAGCACCACACGTCATCCCACGGAGACACCACTTTTACCACTATATTCGCTTCTGCCACAATTCTCATTACGCTCGTGTCGCAGCTAGGTATATTGCGTTTAATAGGTCTTGCATACCGTCTACCTCGTTACTGACATCTGTGTTGGGCTAGTCACGACGCACACGATAACAAACATGCCCTTCACACCGTTTCAATTTAGGGTGTTCATGGTCAAAAAACTTAATTTTCATTATTAGGCACGAACAACTGGCTCTTTTTTAATAAATCCCTTAATACTGTCCTATTCCTGCATGCTTAATTTACATTTCTCATATAAATGCATTACTTCATGCCTGGAACACAGAACAAAATTGTTTCAAGAATTGAAAATTAAAATGTTTCAGTCACATCTGAGGTATTGCCAGAATGTAATCAATACTGGAGCACTCGCGATTGATATCGATCACATGAATCGTAGGACTTTCAAGATTGTTGTAGGAGGGCCAAACGCTTTTTGAAAAAAGAAGATCTTTCTCTAACAGCGACATTGAGACTTAAGTTACGCTTAAAAAATATTTTCGAAAGTATGATGCATTAGAAAATTACAGTGGCTAAAATAATGGAATTGTTTCTCGAGTACCACTACCACAGATTACCAAAATTAATATACTTAGAACTGAATACCCTTTCACTCATCTTCATTATCTTCTCCATTGGGACAAATATTAGAGAGTAAAAATTTAAGAAAATTATAGGTATTTTGCTTAAAAGTCACAGGGAGCGCGGGAGGATATATTGCATTTTACAGTACCTTCTATTAGCATTTTATAGCAGTCGACAACTATTGCACTACCTCAGGCACAGTAAACGTCTCCCTTTGAGACCTTAAACGCAAGATGCCCGTCTCTGTCGTTTCCTGGAATTTTTACGTTTAAACGTTTAAACGGATGTGTTTCTACAAAGTTAGAGGCTTTTCGAATGACCACGAGACGTAAGAGGGGGATGGGATGAATCTTTGAATTTGTATGCATTCGCCGGAGGAGAAAGATAACACCCGAGTGACTCAAACGCTTTCGTTACCTCCCTCTCCCACAATGCCACACCCACGAATATACATACATGTATATTCATGGTCACACCTCTGCAAACCACCCGTTGGCCTCCAAAATTCGAGGCTTGCCGTCGAGTAGACCTCGGCTTTTTGAGGGCCTCCGAGCAGCAGACAGTACGTGAGAATAATGTGAGAGTAGCATGTTATAGGAAGTGGATGATAAAAATTAGGTCGACTGCGTACTACGGAAGAGGGATTTATTGTTGTCTGGGATTGTGTACAAAAAACACAGAAGAGAAAGGAGTCAAAGGAAGTTATGACATATCTCAGAATATCTGTTCTTGACATGCAAGAGGATGAAGGAGAGGAGAGGCGAAAGGAAATAGAGTCATGATGGGAGTAATAGTATTCTCTCCGTAGGAAAACAAATGGACGTGACGCTTCTCACGAAACGTTTTCGTCCACACAACGTTAAATTTTAATGCCTAATCTGTAATGCTTGGGGTACTGTCAAACGGCATGTCGCTATGCCGCTGCCCTTTCTTTTGAATGCCACCCATAGGTAGTGAAAATATTGTTTATGCTATGAATTAAATATTGGCTTAAAGCCTTTCAGTGCGGATAACACTCAAGTTTAAGTCATCCGGACTGAAAGGGTCGAACCCAATTGCCATTGAATTACCAATTACTACCATATATAATTAACTATAGTGTCAATATTTTTCATACATTTGTTCTTGATCAAATAAACTATGCTCCTGCGTACAGTAATGAAAATCGACCTATCCTTAACAACAAGTATTGCCATGAACAAATGCTATAGATACTTAAGAGGTTATAGCATATTTTATGCTATGCATAAATATCACAAAATTAAAACTACAATTACCCATATAAAAATGCGGTAATTATTGTCACAAAACTATATATCTTTGAATGGAATCTTCATTGATACCTACTCATATCAATTGAAACTAAACCTAAATTGCATTAATGAAAAAGAGATTAGGTCGTAGTATTTCTTATAGAGTCGCTTACACTACGATTATATTCCAACATAATGAAATAATTGCAATCCATGATTTTGATCTACTGCATATTTCCCATAGCATTAATCATTATAAAGTTTGAGAGTCATTTAACACTTAATAATACATCGCCGGAAGAAGGTCGAAGGCCGTCCTACCGACCTTATTTTGACGACAATCGACGTCGAAAACGACATTCTTTCGTAAATAAAGTTCAATAAATGCATCGTTGCCTCTAACCAGAATTTTGTATTGTTCTAAATATTTAAGTAGGTAGTTTAATGGGTCAGTTAAAACTACCTTTCAATTCGAAGAGCAATAAAATATACCCGTACCCTCATATCAATTCGAGTACCCTCATATCAATACGGAATAGATTTGACATATGAAAAACATGAAGCATTAACATTGACCCATATTATCCGAGTAGTAAATAGGAAATAAAATAGCTAGTAAGCATCACACTGATATGGTAATTGCTGGAAAAATATAATATATTCTCACCTGAATAAAACTCCATTACTAAAGAGTCTACGATCATCAATGTCACCGAGTGTAGATCTTCCTGATTTTTGTCATTAACAACCACATATACCACCTCCCTGGAAATTAAACGACGGGGTTTCCAATTTACTTTTTAATTAGGCATTTAAAACTGAAAAATCATAGGAGACTTGTAAAAAATGGTGGAATGGGGGAGATTAGAGTTACGTAGAAATTTTCAAAGTTTGTGGATTCAAGTAACGAACGCATGAGCTTTAAAGAAATTTAAGAATATAAATTGCAGCAATGTGAGACGACGTAAAATAATGCTCAATAGCTCCCATATACATTTTCTTCATTCATTTTTCATTTTCACACAATCTTATCACCTGTATATTCACTGAGAAGAAAAGATCTAAGGGACAAAGAAATTAGTCACAGAAAATTAGGAAAACCTAATTTTGAACAGCGCCAGCTTATTTGTCGGCTGCATAGCAGCTACACGCACTGCACTTTGGGAAAGGAGTTTTATATCTTCCTTAACCTTCAAATAAACCGTGGAATACTGCAGGGATATTGTTACAAGAAAATGCCGGAGCTAAGGATTTATTCATACTTCAAAATGCTTTCATTAAATTATCCATGCTTAAGTGGATACCGCACGGTAAGGGGTCTGTAATCATTCGATCGTCACGCCATACTTTATCCTTCCCATCTGACACCACTTTTCACCGCCATAGATAAGTTATATCCATATATACCACAAAGGCGCCAATCAAATGAAATGGATTCACGTGAGTTAACATCTGAGAGTAATTTGAAGAGCTAATAGTTCTTTGATGCATGAAACATGTATACATGCGTAGCATGCATACTTATATAGGATTAATCGCAAGATAAAAAAGATTATTTATGTCATCAAATAAGATCTATAACATTGCCAGCCAAAATCATCTTTATGCCCTTCATTTAAATGTGGAAAAATATGTACAATTCATAGTTTTGAATAGTTAAATAATATGAAAATATCCAATACATAAAAAAGTTAATTATTTCAGTGTGAAAACGATATATTATGGCCAATTTAAATTGTTATTATATGAAGAACAAAGAAATTTCTATTGTATGTTCCCATAAAATCCAACCTGAAAAGTGTAAATGATGTTAAATGATACACATTTACATTTTAAATTTAGGCATTGTTAGCTGTTGATGTGCTCATGGTGCTTCCGTGTGTTGTGATGTTAGGATATTCGTCTCATCATTTCCCTCGTCTTTCAGCGAGCTTCTTCTGAAGTAAAGTGACTATTGCTGTAACTATTTATTAATTCTTATGACTTTAATGGCGCGATCCCAAAAACGGCTTTACTGACCTTTTAAAACTGACTTTACTTAATAAGTTTTTTTACTGTATAAAGATTTACTGACCTTAAATAAGTTACAACGAACGAACACAAAACCTCCTGAGTGGTGAAAATCCACTCATGCGGGACTCGAACACGGGACTGTACCTCCGTCCCACGTCGCCATCGGGGCCGATGATTATCGCTGTCTTATAAATCTATATTTTGACTTTTCAGGGTTGTGACCGTATGATATCCTCATCTTTGTTCTTCTCGGTTTTGGTGACCGTTTAGGATGTTTAATTTTACTTCACGCTTCCCCCTTTATCCTCAATCCTCTTGATTGCCAAAAAATATTGATCAAGTTTTAAGGAGTCTAAACAATAAGCGAAGAAAAAGCTATCACCGGTGAAAAAATAGATAGTATTTTAAGTGCAGGAAAAAGAACCGATGAATGGTGAACTTACATTTGCTATATAAGATAGGCTGAATTTTACCTGAGGCAAGTGCCCGGGTCCGTTTCTACGCCAAAGAGGAAAGATCATCCTGACGCTTTCAAATGTCACCTAAAAAATGCAAAGAATAAAATGGATGAAATGCGTGAGGGTCTAGTTCTTATTGCCGAAGCTATGGCATAAGAATTTACAAGGTAGAGATGTCGTGATGAAAAAGCCTTTCAAATTAAAAAACAGACTGTCATTATTTGGGAAGTAGATCAAAACAGCTCAACTGTACTAGGCGATACGTGATGTAACAGCAGTTTATATTGATAAAAACTGCAAGTTGTAAAGCCCACTTGTTTTATTTATTGCAACACGAAAATAAAACAAGCGGGTTGCTTAAGGAAATTGCATTAGTAACTTTCAAGCGATACAATGTATTTAAATGAGTTAAAAACATTTTACATTGTTTTTCTGAACCTATCTACATGCAAAACACATTGTCTACATATAGATGCCTACACAATACGTTTTTGGTTAATCCATTGCCAGAGGAGAACAGATCTCATTTGACTTGGCCCATGTATATATCCGCCAAGAGAGGGGACAAAGGAGCGCCGCCTTACGAGGAACAGTGATGAAAAGGTGAGACACATCGAACGACGCTCAAATACACTATCTCGGGATTATCAACTTGGTAAGTAGGCTTACGAAATCAATTACATTAAATTTATGACATCAGGCCTGACATATTGGAAATGATGGATGTCCATGCTGAGAAAAACCAACTTCGTAATTTCCATAAACATTATTTCGCTGACACGACGCGCGTTTCACCGCACTGTGGCATATTCATGTGAATAATACATGGGCACATGAATATACCACAGTGTGATGAAACCCGGAAAATTTAATGTGCTGTCTGGAATCATTGCTAAGTTTTCTCTCAATAAGATGGTTAGGGCAGTTGCGTTTGAAAACACTGGTCTGATCGGAAATCCAGGTTTGAGTACTCCAGGTTACTCAAAATCCGAAGTAATGAGGAGTTCATTTGTTTTTTAATATTCACTTGACACCAATTAAGTACCACTGAATGTGATTTTAACGATGGTTAACACTCTAGTTGAAACTTGGTCGTCGTGTTTGATTGCCGTTCCGTTCTCTTCAAAGAATTTTTCACATATGTCAATGTCGTCACACTTACTCAGTATCACCACGGATAAAACTACCAATTATTGCATCTGATAAGTGAGTATCTGTAAACTAAAAAAGGTTAATATTAAATCAATGAAAAATTGGGAATCCTGTCAGTTGTTACATAGAAAAACCGAGGTATTCGATATGTATTCATCGGGAAGCTACGGTTCATTTTTATGATTCCCGACACTTGATTTCAGAAATAACATGTGAAATAAAAGAAACACAGCACGGTGCAGGCTCACGCGTTGTCTCACATAGCAATAACATACTACAATTTTTGGCCTATGTAAAAATGACTTCCTGCTTTATATATTCGTTTTTTAATTGAAACTTTTCCTTTATTGGGTAGATGAGAATTTGAGATTGTATAATAAGTATTAATCCACACCAAATTCTATCCGTTCAATGCTTTAAACGGAGGGTTAGACCCTATCCTAAGGTTTATTGCATTTGGATCGAAAAGGAATAAAACATTGAGCAACGGTGGGTAAGGAGGGGAAAAGAAAGTCTTTCCTAGTAGAAGAACGTTTAGGAGGGATAGGTCATACACATCTCCGACCAATCGTTACCAGAACTATCCTTCGCCATCCCTTCGGTCTAGTTATCAATGTAGCTTTAGAGCCCTTTCGCTACCCAGGCTTTAATTAAAACCGTTCATCTCCGCTTACCTGAGCTTACTCGCTCGCAAAAACGCTATATCCACCACCTTCAACATTTTACCAACCCTTGTGAGAAGGAGAAGAGGACGACCCGTGTTTTTGCTATGTATCCGAGATGCTCAAAAATGATTCCAACGTCGACGCTAAGGAAAAGGACCTCTCCTCGCCGTCGCCATTGCCAAGCCCGTGATTTAAGCCAACATAGACGCCCGGAGCCTACGCTCTCACTCTTCATTACTTCCATCGCGGGAATTCGATACACACACCTGCTACCCGACACCTCCTTCTCTATGAAATCATTATAGCTCTCGCTAGCGAATGCTAGGGGATGAAGGGATAAGACGGAGGAGAAGAGAACTATTAATAAGAGTAACGCCATAGACAGTGTCTTATATTAAGAAGAGAAGTAGGCTACAAGAGAAAGGGAAATAAAGGAAGCAAACTACTTTTAAGGCTAATAGAAAAGTTCGGCAGGTAGCTGAAACAACCTATTATCATGATTTTATATCCCTCCCATATTTTGGGACACTATCTCATGGTTTCAACGTAAGACGAGTCAAACGAGACGAAAAGTAGTTGCGAGTCATCTAACTTCTCGCAGCGCTTGGGTTGGCAGCAATTAGATAGGATTTCTGAATTACTCTACACACTAATCTAACTTCCTTCCCCGCGTTCTGGATTTTAATATATTTGCAACCCATTTCCCAAAATCGTTTATTTACTCCCTCTCGTGCTCCCTCTTTACCATTATCATCGCGGAATTTTCCAAGCGTCCAAAACAACCGCATCAATTGACTCCACGCTCACCGGAAAACAAGCCCCATTTATCTCTATTCAAATACTTGTTCTTCATCTTCTTCAGAAATTGCCACACTACTCTTCTTTAGCGTGATCATACAGTCAAATTCATCACCGAAGACACCTAATGAAATGCCTTCTTTCCAGCAGGCCGCAGTGACGGTTCGAAAATTACTCAAAACGTTATTTCTATTTTCACCTCCCTGCACAGCCCGTCTCCTACACAAGCCTACCAATACATTTCACCCCTGAACATCACAAAGCCTGTTGATCCCATATTTGCAATCCAAGAGTACGGAGATAGAGCCGCACGTACACTTCCAGGATTGTTCCCCCACCCAGGCGCTTCTGATAAGGCTGGAGAAGATTTAGAATAAGGACGCAGATTAAGAACATAACTTGAGGTGGTTTATCGCATAAGTAACAAAATAGTATTACTATCGCTACTTCACTACCCGACCCACATACACGCCTCCTATTCCTTGTCTCTCCTGCACACCACCCACATCCAGTCTAAAGAGCCCATATTGTGAGCTCAGAGCTCGGCGACATAACTCATTATCCAAAAATGGAACAAGTTAGGAATAATCGACAATGCAAATAACTACAAGTGAGGGACCTTTTTATGATTTTAAATAGTGCATAATTGTAGAGCTACCTAACGAATTTTGAGTTTATCTTGCGAATAAATAATTGATTTTTCTAACATACACTGTGACGGCAAAACTGGGAAATTAGATTTTATTTCAATGAGAAATCTTGTAAGTTTGATTTTATAACTGTAGAAAACCATTCACGAAAAATGAGTTGAAACGATAGCGATAATGTGGCAGTGTGCAGTGTGATACGGATATCGATTGATTGATATAATAGTGTCAGATAAATACAGTGAGGATAAATTTTAACTGCAGTTGTCACGTGATGCAGCTGGCAATGGAATAGGGATGAAATGAGATTATGAAGGTAATAATTATTATTTTTCGCGGTTTGATTCGAGTATTTGTGGAACATGTAAAACATAAATTGCCGACGATAGCTTTTGGCTTACGGGGCCATAAACGTAGCATTCAGTTCCATGTCACTAGGGAAATGTTAATTATGTTTCACCAACATATTTGAGTGTGTTTATTCTAGCTAAACTAGCTTAATAAGGTCCGCTAGCTAACACGCTTAATCATTGTATTATGCAAAGTGATCTAAATGAATAATGTCATAGTTCTTAGGAATATTTGTCTCAAACCAATGAAAAATTTGTCATTCCCTTTCTCTTACTTAGAAAAAGTGGATATAACCCAAACCCAAACTCAAACCCAATTATCTGAGTGGTAGGATCGTCTTTTTTGAGGAAACTTCAAAAGGACATAAAATTTAAAGGAGAAATCTGTAATAATCATCATCGATTTAACGATGGTAAGGTGATACGAAGAATGAGTTAATTGCAACCACTTTATAGTCAATGACATAAATCATAGTGAACTCTCTTTCTCCCAATGCATTGAATATTACCTCCAAACAGCAAAACAACAATTAACGTCATCCAATTGCTTGGAAAATAGAGTTATGCAAAGAGACTCCCTGATGCAATCATGATCATGCAATTAATTTGACTATAAGGTTTTACAGTTTCACAAGCTATAAGCTTCGTGTAAATTAGGTGGAGACTGATATAAAGAAAAGAGATATTAGACAAACATTAGAAAGAGAGATAATTAGGCATACGGTGACAGGTATGAGACACCCGGTAATAACCGTCGAGGTTTCATCCACGATAGTAATTCTTCTACTTCGACCAAAACTTTTCCTCAGTTTTAATAGGCTTATGTCGTGTCCTCTCCACCTTGCCAAGTCTTGCGCATCTTCTGATACTACTCTGCTCTCCTTCATGTTCCTCAACACACAATCCTCCCACCTTATCTTGGGCCTACGTCTACTTCCTTGACATGGAAGCCCCATGTTCATTACTATTTAATCCGCATATCTCTGATTAAGTAAGCCATTCCATAAATAAGGAATCGTTTTTCTCCTGAAGCGCTTACTTATCGCTCACCTGCGACAAGATAAGAAGATCCAGTGATGTAATTTACGGACGACGGAAACGTGGATAAATTTCAAAGTTAAGAAGGAGCTGAAGTTAATAAAACACGATATTTGCGAAAAAATAAACTTCCCTCCCTGGGAGCGAATCGAAAAAATAAAGTGGCCGCTCCAAAGAAACTAAAAAAACTAAACAATCAAAAAGATCAATGAAGAGGGGTAAGCAAAATTGTATACTATACCCTCAAAAAAATAAAATAAAGAAACTTTTAAAATCTGTAAAAAAAAATGTAGAAGATTGGAAATGGGGGATGTTGAGGGAAAGGAGGAAATGAGTGGCATGAAATAAATCATTATGATGAGGGTACACTGGGTGGGTGAAAGTAACAAAGAGGGATGTGGAATGAAAATTGAAGTAATGGGAAGCAGAGGTGAGAGTGGAACTAGTGAAAGAAGGAAAAAATTGGAGCGGGGAAAAATAGGATGTGGCGAAAAAGTGGAGAGCGGAAAAATTCGAGATTCAGGAAAGTCTATGGATGGGTCAAAAAGGGAATAGGGAAAACAGGGGTGACGAAGAATAAGGAAAGGAGAAAAAGACGGGGTGGGGATAGGGATAGTACAGAAGTGAGGTTGAGCAGGGGGAGAATGAGTGTAAGGGAGCGAACGTAGGGTGTGGGAAAGAGACATGAGGGGCAACAAGAATATTGAGAAAATAGCAGGGGTAGGAATGGGAAACTCTGTTGCAAAAGTGGGGAATAGTTTATCTATGGAAATTGAAACGACAAATGAATGATAAAAAGGATGCTGTTTTTCCCCAACTAAAATTAAAATATACATACTTTAAGCCCTGAACAATTAGACTAAAGGTTCCAGAATATGGGAGTATTAATGAACGATTTATATCTCTATACGCTACTTTTGTAGTTAGGTAGTAATTGCAACACATGTCGATGATGCTACCAACACGACTCAGAAACTACGATAAATACATGTTACGGGGTTTAGAGGTAAATTTTAAGAAAGAGTATTTGGATGTGTGGACTGAAGGAGATGAAGGAGAAAGATCGAAATGTTATTGAAGGGAACATATACATTATAAATTATTATAGGTATCTGGATATCATACAGCCGAGATGAGAGGAGGGTTGAAACCATCAAATAAACCAAGCCCGTAAGAGTATTGAACAAGGAATACATAGTACATAAAGGATTAAAGGGATAAAAACTCATAGAAAGAAAAGAAGATACCAGTACATAATAGTCAACTACCAACTAAGTCAAAGTGTTTTCTTCAACTCGGAAATATGGGGAATAAGTAAAAGACTGGATATTTAATTGCAAATCCCAGAGATGGATGCAATGAGAGGGAGATTCCAAGTTGCGTGTATAGGCATATTCCAAATTAAGAACATTAGAGAACAAATAAAGAAGAGAGATTGTATAATATATACAATAAAAGGAAGAAGATTGCCTTGATACGGACATCCATTAAGAATGAATAAGGGACGATGGGTGTACAATATATGGAAATGGGAACCCCCAGAAATAAGAAGATGAGGACGGTCAAGAAGAGAAGGAGTGAAGGAAGCCATTCTCTGCTGACATTAAAACAAGAACGGCATTCGGTAATAGAGCTAAGGGGCGGGAAACAGCAAACATAAAAAAACTGAAAATAGGTTAGGAAACGTGAATTGGGGGAAAGGGTACAAAGGGAAGAGTGCGTAAAGGGATGGGAAAGAGTGGTGTAGTAGGTTTAGGCAACGGATAGGGGGAGTAGAGGAGGAGGAAAGAGGAAGATATCAGGAGTAGGGAGGAAGTGGTGGATGATGGATAGTACGATCTCCCTGCTCGAGACATCGATTCCCCCTTCCCCACTGACCAACTAGCGCTGGACCTCGGCGAACTACCCAGTGGTGGCATTCCTTCGTTTTCGTTGAACGCATCTTAATTCCACGTGACCCGAGAACAGACGTGGGTGGAAAACTGCCATTCAGACCGCCGTCGAAGAGGGTGGGCGTGAAGGATACGGGGTAGGGCAAGGCGTGACTGAAATTTTAAGGAACAGTCCCCTTCTCTTTTAGGTTGACATTGAGTATTCGATTAACCTCACGAGAGGTGCCACGCGAATGTTTAAGTTGAATGTCTATTATCGAAGGAAATATCTTTTTCTAAAAAAACAGGAATTAAAAAAAACGGAAGAGCTCATAAAAATGTTTGCTTTGTTGATATTCACGAGATGTTATGTAATGTTTACTGATACGACAGTATCGATAAATATCCAACCGCACCTCTTGTTACACAAATCTATTTTGAGATGTAGTGTAGCAAGTGTTAAACGGATTTTACCATCAAGTTTTCGACGCGTGCGGAAGTTCCCTTGGATTTAAAATGTATGACATCTCAGTTGTTTATAACTGCTTCATGCATAAACGTTTCCTTCACTTACTAGAAGCACAGGGTGGTATCGGCATGTATAAAATGCAACGAAATCTTCACTGATTCTATTGAGGATAATGTACAGTGAAAATAAATAATCAATATTCAGTAATGATTATGAATATTTCTCTAAAATTGATACACAAATATGCAATAGGAACTTTTGAAGGGTTTTAAAATATTCGGAACAGATTAAAAAAAGGTTCAGGTCCATTATTATACTCCCACCCTTCCTGACACTGAGGTTTATTACCAGCTATTAAAATGCTAGAAGGCTACTTACCAGCTATTAGAATGTTGGAAATGGCAGATGTTTTTCAAACTCAATTGCTGTTTCAAGATAAATGTGAATTCTAATTTATATAGTATTATGTCAAAACTCCAAAGAGGAAAAATTATTCACCTTGACCGGAATTCGAACCATATTAGCACTTATGGCACTTGCGGGTGAAAAGTAATACCGTGGCTACTTAGTCCCGGTATTTTCATTAAGAGCAAACACCCCATTTCAATCGAAGCGTGGCTTTAACCTCGTGTGCAGTGGTGCAGAGCTCACGCTTCCTTACATAGTATGTCCGGCAGTCTTGAACGTCCTATTCCTTTAAAATCCCTCAAAATGACGCCCACCTGCGTGCTACCTTACAAGACACTTGATACCTATTGCTAGCTATCAGAAGAGGTAAAAGAACAAGTATAATCCTTTATAAAGTGAAACCTACTTGGCGGAATTTGGTGGAACTCTCTTATATTGAAAGAAAGGAAATAGTAACTTTGTGAATTGCACAATAATTTATTAACAACGGTACAACTGGTTTCACCCGATAGAGCATCATTTACATAGTTATTATTGACTTTCTTTCAGCTGAAGCCTTCACTAACCTCGGAAGCTACGTAGCATGGGATAAAACGGACATCAATCGCAGTTTAGTTAGAGCCAAGAAGGCATTTCTGTCATAAAGACAACTGCTATGCTCAAGGAAAATATAACTGACGTTCAGAAAGCAGTATATAAAATATTCATGTGTATATTTGAGCCATTTGAATCAAACATATGGGCCATTGCAAAACGGATCACAAAATAACAGGCACCTTAGAAACCTGGTGTTCGATGGGGATGTTTTTATACAAAATGAATAGATAAAATCAGAAAGGAGTAAGTTTTCTAACCGAAGAATAGAAGAGGAAGAAGAAATTAGGTGTTGCCTAAGGCAGAGAAGATCCAAAAATTATTAGCTACAAGGTTAATCACAAGGCACGACTGAGCATGCCATGTTGCTCAGGTAGTTAAAATAAATGTGTAGATATGATACACGAAAAAGACCGGGGGGTAAATGCGTTTGCTAAAAAAGACGGGACATGAAGCAGAACAGCTGGCAGTTGATAAAGATGTTAGCAGGAGACAGAGAGAGGTGAGTTACTGCAACCAACTATTCATAGAAATTGAGTAATTACAAGGTGTGTAGGTCGTATTTGCCAGCACTTCATTTTTCTGATACAATGGCCGTGAAAGGTACGAGTGACATTGCACCCTTTAAACTACCCTATTCTTTTCTATTACATTTTCACTCTCCCATTGTGGCATAGCACTGCTTTTAGTCGTTCCATTCCACTCATTATAAGTCACGATGTTGACATTTTCCGTGAATTCAATGAAGTACAGGCAACCATGCCGGGAAATTTGATCATTTCCTAACGATTACAACATGATTTTTATCGTAAACGAACTAAAATTACGTATTTTTAACAAGTTTAGGATGCAACATAGCGTTTTATTGTTCGTATTTAAGAAACCCACCTGATCTTCTTTTAACACTTCCACATTATTCTCATGAGGTGACTCCATGAGTTGTGGAGAAGAGGAAAGGTAGTTATTTACCAAACGCTTTACCAAAAAAGAAACCCATCTTTTAGGTTTTAACCCTTTGAGGCCTGAATTAAAATTTTCGAATCTTTAGTCACACTTTTTGCAGTTTTTTGAAAGGAAAAGTGTGCTCCTCTGGAAGACCAGGAAAGGCATCAAACCTGCACCCTAGTCGTAACTAAAATCATTACAAAGAGCCGGGATATAGCATAACCTCGCGGCTAAATTAAAATAAAATAGGATACTTTTTGTTGTGTGGGACTTATGAGCCCCGACAGCATATTTTCTCAAATCAGATGGTTTATTTCCTAATTATATGCTCCAGTTGTTTTCAGAGATGGAATAAAACGTTTGTGACATATTTTTAGTGGAAAATAACGTAATGCATTTTCCTTAACTATTTCATCACTCAGCTTAAAGCTTATAAGCATTTCACGATGCATGAGGTAAATCTTTACGACACTTAAAGATCATACAGCCTTTAAAGCTGAGGTAGCCTCAATTTCTAAGAGTTATTATTGCAATGATCCATGTTCGATATGGGCCCGGGGAATCTAAAGTGATGTTTTCATTACATAAGGCCTTTGCACATTTACTGCATCGATGTCGGTGATGGAATTGAATCTATCAGCCGAGCACAAAGGTCAAACAGGATATCAGAGGGGAATTTTATTTCCATCTGCCATCAATCGCAATATACCGATTAGTGGGGTGTCCTTTTTGGCACTCATCGGAAAATGTCGAGATTCAACGGAGGGACGAATGTGTTCTCATACCCTTCCCGCCAAGGACGCAATTATCGACCGAATAGCATGCTTCCCAGACCGCTCATCGTCAAATATTGATCCAAAGAGAAGGGATGGGTAAATAGATTATACGTATATTTTTTCTTACAACAGTATATTTAAAACGTTTCATCCAGTTGAATGTTATTCCTGAAAAGAGTTTTATTGAAAGTTCAAATTAATTTCTGAGTCACATACGGTACGTAACCTAAGAGCAGCATGTGACTCGCGATCCAAAAATTGCCGAATCCATTACTAAGAGAACCGTGGTGAGTGGAGGAACTAAGGGAAGGGAACGCGTGAGGGTTGCTTCGCAGGGAAGAATATACGTAGCAATAGGTGACGAGAGAGAGAAGGGTGCGAGGGTTGGGATGGAGGCGACACTCGTGTGGGGGGAGATGAAAGGGAAAGATCTTCTCCGGAAAAAAGGGAATGAATGTTTGGGGCAATGGGGTGGTGTCTGGAGGGTTATATGTTGGGGAGATTGAGAGAGACAGAGGGAACGAAGGTTTGAGAGCGAGAGTAGGGATAAAGGGAAGGGTGCGGTGAGGCTGGGGTAAGGTTGAGGAGGACCTCGACTGGCATGGAAGTAGGGAAAGATAAGAGAAGAAGATGAAGTCGGGACTGGATTGGTTGGGGGTTAGGGGGATGGGAAATGATGAGAATGAAAATTCTCCTCAGAGCAATGGTGCGGGGTTTTCCCATGCGGAGTGTATGAAGATGGTGGGGGAGGTTTCGGTAAAGCCCGCGTCACATAGCCCGTTTCTTCATGCGTGCTGCCGAGGGATCTGATATCCCATCACTTTCAAAATTCGAGCCACACAGCGTGGTAGTCCCAATATTCTGTAGAAATGGAGATTCACGTATTACATACGTCTTTCATGCCTACAGGAACTCGCCTCGTATGACCTCCGACCACGCGCTGCCCACGTAATTGCCAATTCAAATACTACCACCAGAATAAAAAAAGAAACTGTAAAGCCAATTAAAGTAAAGGTCGACATTGCTCATTATGTTTCACACGAGGATGACTCTCGGAAATTTCCTGAGTCACCATTGATCGTCGTTAACAGTCCTGCGCAAAGTGGACCAACTTTTGGCATTGATTGTACGTCTTGGAGTAGTTTACCGTGAATAGCGATAACCGTAGCTCAATCATCTTGCCTCAGCAAAATAACAATGGAAGGCATTCAGCAAACTTGTTCCATTGTGGTAGATAGTATCTCCAAGTCATCATTGCGTCACGTACAAGCATGCATTCAGCAAGCACGCTTGAATATTCCGATACAACTAGTGCCGGTAGGATTTTATTCTGCGTCAGGAAAATTACAATGCAAACAGAAGCACTCATAATTATCACGTGATTCTGAAATACCAGACTGCATGTGGCTTATGACTAGCATCATCTTAAGTATATTGTGACACGCTCTTCAATCAATATCATTTTACTGAGAGAAAGGTAGCCCCGGTTGTATTGTACTCGGTGAAATACTTTTTCGGTCTGAAAATATATGGAATTGTGTTCCCCCAGCAATAACCCTCACGTCAGTAAACAGACATCCGGTGAGTATAAACCTAAACTCTCCGTTAGCATCTAGTTAGCCTTAAGACTACGCCATTATGCGGTTATCGTTAATCAGGCATTATAAATCTTATATTAATAATGTTCATTAAAAATATAACTAAGAGCCAAGAATATGCTTGCTTGAGGCCCCAATACTTTGACATGAGTCCAAGGACAGAATCTGATTGACCTCAATAGCAAAGATACGAAAGCATGAGAGCTATTGCAACAAAACTTATTACAGAGCTTTTTTATGGTGACTATTTCAAATAACCCAACTTGATAGTAAAATCCATTTCAAACAAAACAAAGTTGGTAAATTTCCACACAGTATATTATCAACCACAAAATACAACACCGACCAAGGTTTCGGCACGTAATGCCATGCCAGAATGGCATTACGTGCCGAAACCTTGGTCGGTGTTGTATTTTGTGGTTGATAATATACTGTGTGGAAATTAACCAACTTTGTTTTATTTAAAATGGACATAAAGTATTTCCACAATGTTAAGCCTGATACGCTTTTATATGTTGATAGTAAAACCCGGCTGTCGGGTAAATGTCGGCTGTATGATGTCGGATGTATGATGTCGGCCGAATCATTTAACATGTCCATGTCTCTGCTTCGCAAACGCCATCGGGAGTCTGGTATTCCCTATCATCATACTAATATATAAAAATTCAACGGTGTCTGTCTGTCTGTTGCTCAATCACGCAAACACTACTGAACCGATTGAGCTGAAATTTTGTACGTAGTTAGAAAATATACCGGGATGTAACATAGGTTATATAAAAAATCTGTCAGGGCCCCCAAAGGCCCTCCCTGGGGATCCCTTGTGGTCTACGCTAAGCATTGGGTTTGGTGCAGTGGTTTTATTTTTTTAGCTTTTAAAAATTACTTTCACTCAAGATAGAGGGCTAGAATTCTTTTATCGGATGGCTGAATAAATGAAGTTTCCGATTTTTTCAATCGATTTTCTTTTATGCTTCGTAATTGTCTGAATGTATTCTTTTTTGCTGAAATTTCACACATTTTTCTCTGAAATCAACAATAGCATATTTCTTTGACAACCAGAGATTTGAATTTCAAAGGATATTCACACATCTGGCATTTAAGTTTTTCTGCTGGCCCATGATAGCACGTAGAAATAAAATCTGTAAAAGAAGGGCCCAGAGTCCCAAGGGCCCCATAACAGATTGCTTTGGGGAGTAATCGATATATTCAATACATATTTACAACAAGTATAATCTTCATTTCGATTACAAATTGTTTTTTAGGCTAATTTCCTCTTCATAAACGTTACGAGTTATTTAAATATGTTTAAAAGTGTAAAAGTGCAGTAAACTTACATTCACTCAATCATCGCGTTGCCTATTCAAGACTCTCACTCGCTGCTGTGTTTCCCTTCCTTGGACTTAAAAATATATCCATAAACATGCCTTATAGAATAAAGAGTAACCTTTTGAAAAAATCTTCTAAAGCATGAGGAATGTCTTCTTTGCGAGAAAATGAGTCCTTGCATGAAAAACGACAAAGGTTAGCCTTGGATGCTCAAAGACATGCCTACCAGCAATCTCATGATAAGCTCCTCGTGGTGTTTCTCGGATTACGCGAAGAACCGCACAAATTTCATCCTAACCAAACCTACTGACGGGTAACCAGCTAAAAATCTGGTTCAAATATTGAGCCATTTGTTTCGAAACTTCAATCTGTTTTAAGATGGCGGAAATTATAATTACGTCACTACATGCTTCTTACCCATAAGAAGAACGGATATTTTGCGCAATGGACGTCATCGGTGCATGAAAATTGGCAAGTGCACTAAGACTGATCACCACAGATTTTTAATTTTGTAACCAATGATTATGATTTAGGAAACCATGAATATAGCCACCCTTTATGCCATGGGCATAGTCCGGGTATTGAAGGATTCATAGGACAAATAAACATCGCTGCTATTGAAAATGCTCCTTTTGACGTTGTCATCCGCTGGATTATACTCTACTCTCCTATCCTGATTAAAATACTCAACGCACATATCAACGTTGAATGGTGGAACTCAATTAAGTCATTGAATGCAAATATATTTATGTACACAAGGGAAGTGCTCAAGCTGTTATTCAACCAGAAGACGGCTAAAGATAACTTGAGGGACGAGGTCACCATCTATCATCCTAGGTGCTATTTATTAAGTAGTAATGAGTCTTCGTGGCCCATTATTGGGTTTCCCGTGCATTAAAGAGGACAAACAATCACTCAGCTCTCCGTGCACGAAAGGGAAAACGAACGTATCACAACAAACAAGATAGGATACGAACACCTCAAATGATCACGCTGACAGTATTCTTCAGGTTTTGTGGTTTTCTTATAAAATTAGTTCAATGTTTTTCACATCCGTTGAAGTTCAACGGGTACCTTCAGCTAGTTGTACATAAAAATAGACGCTTCTCCCATTGCAGGGAAAAGTTACTGCTGTTCGGTCTGGAAAATCTGCAAGGTTACCTTGTGCTCCTCCTTCAGGGGAAAACATCTTTTGCGAAGCCGGATTAAGGAGTGGGGAGCGGTGGGTGAGAGCTCAAGAGAGAAATAGAACGGATATTAGTCAAGCAATATTATAATATAGGTATTTATAATGTTAGACTGCTTGCTTAAATAGACACAATGGAATTATGTGGCGGTGGGAGTCCATAGTGGAAAAAAGAGACTGGATTTACATCACAATGAGATTCCAGAGGCTATTTAGGTTTACTACGCTCTCTTCAAGGGGACGTAATTTATATTAGAGAAATAGAAATATAACAAGAGGAGATCGGATGAGGTGGCGAAGAGAGTTGGATGAAAGACTTTACCACTCGCAGTGCTGGACAAAGGCATCGCCATATGCATGCTGTTCTAGTTTTAGAGCTCTTTTGCTTTATCGCTCGTTATCGTACTCTATGCTAAATGGCTAAACTACACGACTGCGCGTCGTGCAACAAATTCCTCTGGTTGGATTTGTAACATCCTCCAAGCGGAACTTGGATTAGCGATATCTATTGGTGTTCAATATTTTTTTTCTTCGGGCATAAATCAGAAAGTATTCATCTCACGGAAAACATTACCTACTCAGTTACGACTTCTATCGTAAAATACTCGTTTCACTACCTCAGCGAATAGCATGACTCAGGTGTAACTACCAGCGAGTTTCAGTGATATCAGATAGCCCACTATAAATAAAAGCGTAGAAGTACGTCGTAAAATACATTTCCACGGATATCAGGCTAAATTGTACAGCATAAAGTTCCCTTGGAACACCAACCACAAACAAAATTTTCTAAGTGCAGCACTGGGGAAAAACTGAATTGCAATTTGGAATAATTCTTATTAGGGAAATTTTATTCCCATGTTATCTAGTATGCTCATCAGAGACAGAAAGAGAGGTATCAGGATTTATATGCTAGAGATGCATGATCCTAAAGAACCATAAAACTTACCATGAAAAACCAACGTTACCTTGGCTGAAATTGATGCATCATCGTCCAGAACACACAAATGTTTATAATTTCAGCTTTTCACCCATATTCACAAGTAGAGGATTGTAGATAAAAAAAGCTTTTTAAATAACTATTCCATGGCGCAATTTAAAAAATACCTCAACTAATACCTAAAGTAGAACATATTTTACACAAATTATGGAGTTGAAACGAGTTTTCTCTACTTTATTTTGCAATTGTTAAGCATATAAGCAAACATTGGATTACGAAATATGAGATGAAGATGAAGAAATATGAGTGTAACACGAAAATAAAGATATAAAAAAATAACAAAACCAAATGGAAGCGATTCAGAAAGAGAATGATTGGGTCATTAAAAATATTCCAAATGAACTAATTATTAATTAAATTGAAGCAAAAGTGGTATGGTGAGATAGGGCTGCGAGGATGAAATCTGTGCTAAAGGGCCACTAGATTAGGCACAGTAGATCCAAGAGACCACAAATAATTATGATTTATATACGTGCTTTACCGGACCGTACTCACTAACTTAACAGCAAAAATATGTTATATGTACTTAAAAACGACTTTGGTTCGTAGTTTCCACTGGCATTAAATTACCAGAAAAACATTTAGATCGACCATAGATTTATGCCATAGGGTCTATGGCATAAATCTTCATTTTTCTACGATTTAGCCTCCTAAGAACTTACGACCTCTAGCTTACGAGCTACGACTAAGTTGTCTTACGGTACAGGCATTGTTAATACAACTCATATTATTCGAACATTTGCTCAAAGTGACATATCGCTATATCTACCTGCTAATTCTTGACATGAGAATTTTTTTCCCTCAATGACTAATAATGTTTCGATTTCGCTTAACTACTGATTAGAATTTATTTTTTCTACGCGCAATTTCATTTTCAAATTATTATACATTACAGTTAGCAATATTATTACCTTTATGAAAAATATTTTGCATTTAAATTCGTCAGAAATTTATATTTTAACATTTAAATTATTCCTCCAAAAAGATATGCGCGCGTTCGGGAAAAAAGATATAAATAAAATATTTTTTATTAGATTGGTTATTGTTGATTAGCTAACAGTCTTCTGCCACAGTGTTATTTTAGATTCTTGAGCATTGCACCTTTATAGGTCATAAATCTTAAGAAATGATATCATCGACAACTCAAAAAGAGTTAGTGTTGACGTATATTAAAATAGTTTATACATTACTTTACTATACTCAATATACATCCAAGTAGATAAAAGTATCACCAATCTCAGTATTCTCAGTATAGTCAAAGTTAAACTAGGCAATATGGGCCCTTTAATAGTGATACCCATTTCTAATTTCAAATTTTAACCCTTGAAGGAAAGCGGTTTTGACACGGGGTCAGAATGTTTTCCGTATAGAAGGTTTATGATGTAACTTATCAAGGTTACACCTTGATGAAGGTCGTTCCCCAAGGTCGCGAAAAGTACAGCAGTGCAGGCGGTTTCTCGAGCTTAGAAGGCGAACTTTGAACAGTATCCTGAAATACCACCGCGAGGTCGTCCCAAAGGTCGAGCAAATGACAAATGGGAGGGACATTACATAATGAACAATCCTGAATTTATAAGGGAAACTCATTTATCGAATCAAATACTAATATGGGATGCTATTTAATCAGTAGTATCTCAGGTAACTAAATAGTACGGGCATGTCACTGATTATTTAGAGTTGGTTTTAATACTCCCAAATGAATTCTTTAGAAATAGTTAAGACCAAATAAATCACACAACACAAATACTGGCAATGAGGACAAATGCATTAAGGATCGCTCAATGGAAATATTCTTGTGGAAACAACTCATGAAAGCTTGACATGGCCTGCTTTTCCCGTACAGTCGTTTGTTATGAACAGCCCTAGAAATAGTTATCCATAGGATGACGAGGACATGACCATCATACATAAAATTTTCCCGGATTATTATTACTTGAGGAGAGCCCTTTATGTGAGCTAAATCATGCAGAAGAGAACCCCTGTGGGGAAATACATGACGGGGACCTACCACATTGGGAAAAATGTTTTTTCGTCAGAACAAAATAACTCTTCCATGACTCCTTCATCGGGATAACATCATATGCAAGTAAAGTTGATGCAGATACACTATGTGACCCATTGACATTAGACGGAACGTTGGAAAAAGACGAGGTCAAAGTAAAGAAATGAGGGTAGTCTGTGACAGAAATTCCAAACAGCCACAAAAATTTTTTCCCATCAGAAAACAGCTCGAGATTGCTTAATCCCACGTACTTCAAGGATACCCAGGTGATTGTGAGATAGGCATAAGAGATAGGTAGAGCGAAGATGATTGGTAAGAACGAAGACAGCAGGAAACTGGCCCTCAATGGAGTCAGCGAATAAAACAGGAGCATGAACTTCTATATTTTCGGAAGAGTTATAGTGCGAGTTATTTGAGGCATTTTATGATGATTATGAGTTTGGAATTGCAATAAGGTTCAAAATAAAGAACTACCCCTTCGAGTATTTTAGTAACGAATATTATCGTGGCCATAGTGAAAATACGGCAAAGAAAGGAACTGACATCTATGGATATATTTATTAGATTTTATCATTATTTGAGACTTCAGATTCATGGATTTTTTCACAAATATGTAACCTAGCATAGTATTCATGATATATTGAGGCATATACGGTAACCGAGACGGAAGAGAGGGAATAGTTGGGACAGAGAAATAGGAAGATGAGAGATTAGGTAAAAATATTCCCACTGTAGAGGAGGTTGCGAACGCTTCGGCCCAGAAGTAATTCATGGTGATATTCAATCCTAAGGGCTTCACTTTCCGGACAAATTCTGCGCCGCCTCAAACCAAACGTCTTGATGCTTTTTGCCTGCGCGGCAAGACATCCTAGTCTCCACAACATCAGCGCAGGAGAAATAGAGAGAGAAATAATGATCTCCACTGAGTCTCGACCTCATTTAGGCTTTGCAAAGCTGAAACTCCTTCCACATATCCAACCCTGATCACCAGCGAGAAGGGAAAGTAAATTTAAAAATGAAACAAACTGTTCCAATCAAAATTTGGCAAGTTATTTTTGTTCCCTTCATCTGCATCTTCCTTACCAAAATCCCTTCTCAAAGAAACGGCGAATGGAGGAACGGTAGAGAGAACAACAAAGTCGGCATTAGCCAGCTACTTTAACTTTTGGAACCTATGACAACGTTACTTAACAACTCATCCGACGGAGCGAATGAGCGAATACTTTACTCAAATTTTAAAGCAGCCGAGTGGGAATAGGAGATTTCACTGTTAAAAAATCTCCTATTTCTAGGACCCAAACCCAAGCCCTCCGGGTGATTATCCTGTGATAGCAACCTGATTCGCCGGGATTCTAATTCACACTAGGCAGGTTGGCGCGTTGACACACCTTGGGCAATTGAAGTGGGTGACGTGGCTAAGGGATCAGTCTATTGTTTTGGATTTGATAACCTGCATTCAAACCAAAAATTCGTATTTCAAACTGTAATTTTTAGTTATCCTTCATATTTTCATCTCTGCAAAACAAACATACCAATCTTAAAAAATTGTCAGTACAAAACGGATTTAAAGTGATTCTTCTTCCTTCGCGATGTAATTACGGACGATATTTCCCGTCCCGGATGAATAGAATGGCAAGATATGCAAGAGGTGCGGATGGGGATGGAAGGGAAAAGAAGATCGGATCGCTCGAACTATAAAACATATCTTTGAATGAGTAATGATGTTTTGATCGCCAATGCGTTCCCGGGGCAACTATTACTGAGTATGTAATCCCTCCGTCCTCCACAAAATCATTTTTCCCATAGACTTGGGACAATGCACCTACGGCTGACCTTTTATTAATTTGGAGACAAATGATATACAGTATAAAAGAGATGCTACCAGCAATATTTTTCCTTTTACCCACACCCTCTCTCAGAAAGTAGTCGAAAGTACGTAGTTAATATTAATTTTTGTGAGATACGGCATCGCAAGTTCGGAAAGTTTTCCGGGCGCAGGCTTCGGGCAGAATAATGAATACTTCTCTGTATTCAAACACTCTCGGTTCATTTAGCTCCTTTTCCGATGTATATCGAAGGTCTTACTTATCTTCTGCGGAGATCTTATTCGCGTGTGCATTACGAGTTAAAATGAAAAAGATACGAAAAGCATAACAACAATGGGGCGCTCGCATCGGAAACCAATTATTACGAAGAACCAAGACGATTACATTTTCAACTCAGATCACTGCGAGGTTATTAATCCGCCAAATTAATGACATAGTTCAACTATTAGACCCAGTACGCCGTTTTTAATAGGGTATTATCGTGGAAAACTGCTTTGTCTTAAATTTCTGCACGTTCAATGGAAGTTATTCAAGCAATAAAACAATTTCTCTTTCTCAAAAATATAACTCTTGGCAGAAAATTCTAAAAATCCGTGTATGACTAATATTATGTTCACACTTCTATGAGAGAAAATACACGGAAGTTTAGGAATGAGAAAAAAACCATTAACATGTATCCCTTTTAGCAGATGCCACATACCCATGAATCCAAGGGTAAAAATATAAATATATTGATGGTTTCCTTCACTAATGGACAGCAGAGCAGTTACTTTCGGCTACAATAATGCATCCAATATAATTATCTTTCACTGTTTCCTAGACGCTTTGTAACGTATAAGAAATTTTATTAGTAGTTTAATTTAATACGTCCTGTAATATGTTAAAAGATGACTGTTGTAAAAAAAACATTAAAAATATAATGACTAAGCCATTTATTCTGATATACTTAACTTATGCCTTAAGGATGGACTTTTATTGACTCGAAGGATGGACTGGTATTTTTTTTCAAACACAGGTACACCGAAATTTACATTATATATAGAAATATAACCTAATTGAAAAGAAAGCACTGAAAGACGGGAATACAATGGAGGGACTTTAACTAAAAAAACACATACCTAACATAGTAATTGATGTTTCCTGAATCATCCAGGCAATATAATACACTTGAGATCTTGTTCCCACGGACGGATGTTCAATAAGCCACTCCGAGCGTACATAAACCAAAACCTACACCTATTTTCACAAAAATATCGGTTGACTCGTTAATTGCCGTATTACAAACAAGAGTTATCAGTTCAATGTGTTCTCACTCCACAAAAATATTGCTATGATTGCCAGTACAACTCCAACTTAACTTTACACACTCCATATAACAAAAACAGCGAGACCCTTATATGATTTTATTTTTATCCAATAATATAGTTTTCAAGGGCCGTTTCCGTAAAAATTGTTTCTTTGTCTTCTTTCAGCAATCAAATCCTATATTTGGTTAGAAATGTTTTTAAATTATTTAATATGACTTCGAGTATAACCAGCTGATACATAAAACACTGTTTTAAGGTACTACATGATCGCAACCCGCAGATTAGTTGCATGTACACGCTGAGTGCACGTGAATACAAAAATAACCTTATTCACTAAATAAAGAGGTTGATTCCTACAAATATTTATCGACAGTCATATGAAGAAATAATAAATTATTGCGGTAACGGTTATTTAACGCCATGTTATTTTTTCTGTTTCATGGAAGGAACTACGTTTTTTTGATCACGGAGGAGTAAATTGATTACACCCAACTACGGATTAAATGCTGAAAACCTAATCCACTGGATGAAAGCAGTGAACTTTTGAAACTAAGCGACTGATAAATGCTACTAACTTCTGTTCCTCAGCCATTGAAGGACCGAAGTGGACCCTAGAGGCATCAACGGGGACGTGAATCAAAAATGACAGGACTTTTAATGCCTCCATGCTTGTTTGTAGTGAGGTAGCCATAAATCACGCTGCATCGACACCGTTCCAATTAAACACCCCTTCGCATCAAGGACTTGGATAAGCAGCCGGGGTCCGGCGCTCGACCGAGAGATGACACACACAAGGTTCGACACATTAGAACACGGTTACGCGTTTGAGCGTTTGCGAATGGGTTCGTGTGCAGGCCAGCATTCATCACGCGTGACATGACACGGATTTTTAAAATCAGGACGCGAGGTGGAGGCATCGTTATACCTGCGTCAAGTCCTTCAAACGAAATCATAGCAGCTTGTTGAACGCCAAACTGACAATTGCAGTTTTTCATGTCAATTTTTAAATTCGCAATGGCCGGTGCTGTGTTATAAATACTGCCAGGTTTTTCTTAACACTTTGGAGCTGTTAGACCAAAATCCTTGGTGAACCACGTAAAAATAGGTTTCGTATCATGACGTAAATAAACTTCACTTTACAAAAGCGGGGAAAACTATTTAGTTACAATATCAGTAATTAGGAAGGATAAAGATAGGAATCCATGACAAATAAAGCTGATTTAGGAGTTATTCGTACCTCGTGACCTAAAATTATATTCACGTGTTTTTTAATTGGAGTTGGTGGTGTCATGTTCTCTGAAGGGAATTTGTGTCAGTTCTTATTGTCATTTTCCATAGTAAAAATTGGGCTAAATGGAAGAAAATATAAGTATACTTAATTCAACTTCAACGTTTTAAAAATTATTTGTACTACGCTACTTCAGAGAATGGCAACATATTTATTTTTCCATGTCAATTATGCATTACATGACCTCTTAAGATGCAAGAGCATTATTTTACAAGTAGCATGTTTTCGTTCAAATTCGAGCAATAAAAGAAAATAAAAATGTACGGGACAAATTATAAAAATACGAATTGCAGAAACCAAAAAAAGAGATGTTATAAACCATCAATGAGTTTCATTGCAAAATATTTAGTAGGAAAGTAAATTTTTTCTTTATATATAATTGGTAGAACTCGTACAGTACACAATTAAATTGGCTTAAGAATGTGCAAATGCAATTTATCTCAATTTGAAGGTAACTGACCGTCTATCGCATTTGAGGAAGAAATATGGCAAATACGCATCTAAATATATCTAAATACGCATCTCTCTTTTGCTGAGTCAAATTTTCTTTTTTATTGCCTTACATTTGTTAAAATTAAAGGGGTAATAACTTATGAGCCTACCATTAGCCCACAAAATATCCAACTTTTCATCTATAGTGTAACATGAGTGCTCATAAGCAGAGCGAAATTAATTTTTCAACCAGATAAATGGAAACTTCGGATCTTTTTTGTACGTTTGCCTTGATTAACCCGCAATGGCATACTACATCGAAAGAATTCTGAAAATAACTACCGAGGATTGACGTTGGCTATTTAAAATATTTTTTTGTCAACTGGATTTTCGTGCCTGATATTCTAATGTCAATTATCATGTAATTTTTGAGGTTTCACTGTTGCACATGCACATGCTTTTTTCTCATACTCTGACGCAAAAAGCTATAGCGATTACTTGTGGATTCACGCAGACTCTGTATGAAGTGATCAATGCATTCAACTCTATCATTGACGGTGTTTTATAAAGTGAGAGGCACAAAAACTACTCGAAATCTCTTCATAATTTTAAATCTCAAAATGTTCGTGCCAATAGCGAAACCCAAATTACACATATGAGTGCATGAAATTTATGCAATGGCCGAGGATTTACACAGGTGAGCCATGTATGAAGTTCCACTTTAACTGATTACATGTATTATGTTACATCAATATTTGTATTAAAAAAGGCACCGTATTATTTTGGGATCACTGAAGTCATCGATCGGGGATACTTGATTTAAATATTTAAGATGAATTTTATTTGAGTTGAAGACAATTAAATCCATTTTATGGGAAGCCTGGATCATTTAGCTAATTACAAATTTCCATTGAACAATATTTAAGTGAAATTATTCTCAGAAACATATTTTCATTTCGAATAGTTTTTTCGTATATTTACATTCATGGTATTTTACTTCATCTTATTGATTTATTACTCTATGTCCCGAGACAGCTTATATTCTCTCTCAAGAAAACTGCAACAGTCATTTCAAAATAAATCATATCCATAAATCCTAACACTTTCCAAAACTCTCGTTTGAATAGCTAATATTAATATGCAAAATTATGGGCAATCCTAACTCATTGAGGTTTTTTTTGGGGCCCATGAAAGTTGAACACTTCAGAGTTCTCAGCATCATTTTCGTAATTCATTAATATTAAATTTATAAATACTTGACAGATATTCATGAGCCAGGATGAGAATTAACTCAAAACTTTTATGCAATTACATAACTTATTTACGCCAAGAAAAAGAATTTTGTTGCATGTTTTATCAAATATACCTGACGCAGTGCCATATTATGCCACATAAAAACATTCACAGAACGTTTTGCTGTAGAAAAACTCATGCGTGTAGATCTATTAAATATAGTTTCATTGGATAACTCAAGAATTAAAACTTTATTTAAATTGTATAACCATGCGGAAAGTTGGTTTTAAACTGGATCACTTGACTCAGAGTCATGCCACTTTAATTGTAACAAAGCTTTTAAGGGTATTTCCTTGAGAGCTGTCGGAGTTCATACATCATATAACGGTCTTGAATCGTTGAATGGCGCAATACAGGGAATATATCTGTTAAAGGCCGACGTTTCTGGTTTACCTAATACAATGTATAAACACTTTAAATATTTTCATTTCAACGTAAAATACGTACGTATAAGATGAGTCTTATTGTACATTGGCTCAGTACTAAGTATGACAATTATATTTATTTTACAGAACGTAGTCGATTGCAATGTCCAATCGAAAAGACATTCATCGGCAGAAAATGGCCCCATTCCCCCATTGGTGTGGAGTTACGGTGTCCGTGCCGAGGGTGGAGAAAGTCGAAACCCTCTTCACATACCACGCAGGCGCCAGTCCCTTCGTGAGAGAAACTTTCCTCGGACGATCCGACCGCCGCCGCCCGCCGCGCTTCGCACAGTTGGCCCCGACTCCTCGGTATCCACAGGCGTCGGCTCTCCCATGCACTGTTTTCTAAATACAACTCTTTTAATCATTCTGCCCCGACCGGTGATGTTCGACACTTCTTCCCGATGGCAAGGAGCCCGTACTCTCTAGTGATGTATCTCTGTGTCGTGTCATACGGATGTCTCTTTGGGATGGCCGTTACCTTCCTCTTCTGGCCCGGGTTCGACCCATCGAAGGAGGAGGTCGCATTCAGGAGAGCCTGCAAAGGCGGTGGTGGACGCCTCGGTCGGCCAGCCTTCGCCTTCGGCCACCGCTTCACTGACCGTGGCCACGCGTCACCCGCTTCCCTGGCGGGAGTTGGGGACTTCCCCGGTGCGGCCGGCGTTCTCACCGCATACTTCTCGCGCCAAATAGGCGCGGGCGTGGCCAACGAGAGCGGCGGTGAGGAGGGCGATGGCCCGGGCAGAGGAGGCGGAGTCAGCGGCGTCAAGATACTCGAGTGCTCCGCCGTGCAGTCCGCCTCCGATCTCGAGTTCGTGGCTGGCGGGTGGACGAAGGCCGTGTACAAGGCCAAGGTGTGGGGTCAGGATGTGGCGATCAAGACAGTTAACATCAACGGGCACGGCATGCGGGAGTGTCAGAGGGCTGGAGGTTCGCAGTCGGCTTGTTACCGGAGAGCAGCAGTCAAGATCCTGAGGGAAATGGTGCTGCTGGGACAGCTGAGACACGAAAACATTGTCCAGGTAGGAACGAATGTTCTTTTATGCACACACGTGGTCGGGAAGTAACGCATTGTGAGGCAGGCATGATAGTTTCCAGGAATTTCTATGGTAACTTTAGCATAGCCGATGTGCACATTGGATCAAATAATAAAAATACCTCAGTGCATAACCTTGCAAAAACTATTAATGAAGAGACATGTAATGGACACGTAATATTACGCTGATTTTTACATGCTGAAAACGCCAATTAATCATAACATTGCAGATAAAACTTTAGTAACAGCTTCGAAGTTTGCATTGTTGACGATAAAGCAGCAAATATTGCCAGGAGCAAATTGGCTATTGACGTTTTTTGTTTGTTTTTTTACATCAAAAGTATTTATCCGGAAGTATTCAACTCACTTAATGTCAAGTTGGAGCAGACTCATACGTGTGTGATTATCGAAGAACTTGATCCACATTGCAGTAACACACAATACTTCCAGGGTAGTAGGGCCATTTTTAAATGGATAAAAAATATAATTAATTGAATAATTAGTTCTCTTTTGCTTAATTTGACTCAAGTGGAATGTTGTTAGTCACAATAAAGAATAAGTAAACACGAAAGGAACTTGGAAGCTCTCAAGTTATAGTAAACGTCACTTGAATTATTGGGTTAATTAATGATATGCTGCAGTAAATATCCTCTCATACGCATAGTAACCCTTAAACTTTAAATAATGTCACGGGGTAAATGAAGTTTAGTTCTATACTTATGATTTTGACATTTATAAAAACTGAATAAAACTAAACACCGTCAATGAGCGTTAATTTAAATGTAAATTTAAATGTAAATATTTTTTAAGCAATTTATTGGGTCAAACTATTAGTTTACACGGCGTTATTCTCAAACATATGGGATTATCTTACATTTTACAATGAAACCCCGACTGTGAGGAAGCTTAAAGGAGTTTGAAAGCATTTTGGACATTAAATAATTAACTTATTCGTATTTTAGAAATGATCGACTAATGCGGACCTATATAAATATCTGGCGTATAGAAGAGTATGTAATTTTATTTCAAATATAGTATTAAATATTAAAATAGCTGTTTCAATTACGTTAATCCATATACCACGAAAAACTAATAGGTTATTATCCATTTTTTATTTTGTAATTTTCTACACCTTATTTAAAACTGCGACCGGTTTCACGTTGATAAGGCATCTACAGGCGCATTGTGGAGCTTCAACCATTTTATATCTACAGAGAGAAATTTGTTCAAAAAATGGAGATGTTGGTTTGAGATGAGGAGTGAGGGGAACAGGGCAATAAGAATAATGCAGAGTGAGAAAAACTAAGGAAAAATAGCATTTTTAACACACAGCTGGATTGCGGTCGAGGAATATTGGATTTTGAGAAAAGATTGGAAGTACACAAACCCAAGCCATACGTACAGGATTTAGGGTGAAATGGTTAAGGAAAGGAAAGAAAGGGAATGGGTTGGACAGTTGGAGGATCAGAATGTCACAAGATAAAATGTTTTCTATTGTTAAAGGGGGAGTGCAAGGGAAGAATGGTTAAAAACCACCGCATAAAAACACATGTGAATTAAGTGTGAGAAAATTACCCTCAGACATGCCGGAACAAAGGTTCAAAAAAGGGGCGTGAAGTGAAAATCAAGAGAAAGGAACCCTAGTGGAAAATTCTGATTGGTTTATGAATGTTCAACGGACGGAGGGTTGTGGATGGGAGGGGGGGGGAAGCTCCTAGCAGAGGAAATTGGGGAGAGGAAGAAGAAGGGGTGGAAAGGAGATAAGATATTGGAGAGTGACAGTTGCCCTGGCGAACATGGAAGCAACGACAATGGCGAGGAATGCATAAATATATGATCATTACATTGATTAAAATTTCAATTTATTGCTAATACACACATTTCTAAATTTTCCGAAACAACATATTACCTGCCATTATTCTCAAGTTCATATGCATTGAAGGAAAAATACTTCAGTGAATACATGGACACCGCAATTATCCAACAATATCATGAAACCATCGCTCTCAACGACCAGATTTTGTGTTGTTGGTTATGTTTCCCAAATAATCAATGTAGTTATCACACCTATTAACGACGAATTAACAGCATGACCAGTGCTCAAATGAGTATTGTACGTGTATTTAGCGACCTAAAATTAGGAAAAACGCCAGCTGTGGCAGCCTAGTACATCAACTTTTGGGGAGAACACGAGGGTAAGAGTGCACCTATGTTCTCACTGGCAGAGCCAAGTCAGTTCTATGGCCCTCTACACTGTTTGAGGCTGTAGAGTCTACAGGCTCAAACGACCATTTTTTCAAGGATGCTGCGGGGGTGATGAAAAAAGGCAAAGTATATTGATGGGAAACAATTGGTTCATTCAACCAAGATTTAATCAGCAGTCGTCATCGTTTATCGGAATCACCATTGAATATATTAACCTCAAGAACGCCCAGTGAATCTGATACTAAACAGCGCGATATTAAACAGCGCAAACAGGGCAAGGGCCTAGCCACTTTGAAACACCGGTTCCCATCAGAACACCGAAGTTAAGCAACGTTGGGCCCGGACGGTGGTTGGATGGGTGACCCTCCTCCATACCTCGACCAGGCATGGATGGAGAGATGATACTCCCTCCATACCTATACCGGCAGGCCAGGCCAAACCGGGCCGGTTGGAGGGAGGACATCCTCTATACCTGGTACTGGGGTGAGGCAGGGGGAAGCCAATCCTCCATACCACTACCGAGGTGCTCTTGTCCCCTGTCTGCAAGTGGCAGACAGGCATGGGGTTGGCACAATGGACCAAGAAAGGTCTAAGTGCCCGGGCTCCTGACGAAGGCCCCCCCAACAACAATCTAACAATCTAAACAGCGCGATACACGATAAAATTTGAACTCCGCTTCAGTCCGCGAAATCTCGTCAGCCAGGACTACTGGTATAAGGTTAAAATTAGCATAATAAAGAGGTCTATAATATGTGATTGAATAATAAACTTAAGCCTTTTAAAATGATTAAAGAAGGATATTTGGTACAGGAGGAACGATTTACTGTGACTTCTTTGCCAAATTGAGGGCCCAAGTTTTATTATTCAGTGCCCAAGGGCCCAAGTTTTATTTTCGGTTATTATTATGGAAATAGGCTATGATCGAAAAGAGAGAAATAGCCAAGCGCACAAGAAAAACTTTCACCGGAGTTCTCTGCAGACGAAGGGTAGGATGCTTTCCTCAACTTCTTGTAATCAGGGCGTCAACAATGGCTCCCATTAACTAATCAGGGCTCAACAATGGTCGAGGAAGTCACCCTCTGTGAAGGCATTTTTTTACCCTTGTCTACATAAAGACCAGGCATTTAAAGATGTCAAAATATGTAGAAAGAATTACGAAAAAAAACTTCGTTCCCTCCCTCTATTTGTTCCTTGACGCAATGAGTGAATGAAGGATTGACCATCTCTGTCGGGGTTTAGTTCTGTTTCTAATAATATTTCCGAAAGCGTTTTTCAATGAGCGATTAAGCGTCTTTTCGTGAAATATGGGACATTGTGGGTTACCTGCTGCCACATGGACGAAGCACAGCCTACAGAAAATCTTAACTTAACAAAGAGGCATTGCATATTAGATATGAAGGTAATAATATAACATAATAAATTCTAATTATCCTATTGTCATGTTAAATTGCAGACAGGCTTCGTCAAGCGTAAGATATGCGTTTCTACAAGTTTTGACCAAATTTTAATTTGCGAATTTCAACACAAGGGAGATACTGAAGCATTCAATCCACCGCAAAAATCAAGTACTGAATGCCTTAAAAACACTAAATAAATTCCGTTTCAGAGAATTTGCTAATTTTTCCACATTAATGTTTTTATTGCTAATATACTACGTTAACGAAAAGTACAATATGGCAAATCTCGATTTAGTTAAACAATTTGTTATCCCTTCAAGCAAATGAATTTTTGACGAGTTCTCTGTATGCTCGAAGGTAGTGATGTTCCCTTCAATACATTGTTTAGATGTCACCTAACTCCTAAGCTACTCATTTAACTTCGCTGGTATCCCGAAATGGAATATATTACAATTACTTCACTTTTTTATTATCTTGCACCAAACCAACAGAAGTTTACAGAAGTAACCATTCGCTGACTGGAGAAGAACCAAAACCAGGTGGGACTTTAAACGTGTCCGCGACCCTTGGATTAATATTATCTTTTCTGTTCCTTAGTCTAACAGCAAAGGGGCTGGTGGGGTAAAGTTCGATGTAAATATTTGGTAAGTATTCAGAAATTCAAAGCTATGGTGGTAATACAACCTGATTTCAATTATCAGAGCCTCATTTTGACGTTTAATTTTTTTGCCACAAGTTCATTTTTTATGCCGGTAGGTCTTTTTTACCTTAAATTAATAATTAAATCAAGGTTTAAGCCCACTACTGCAATTTGCACATTATATTTATATTGCACATATTATATCACAACTCTACCCTTTTGCCAGTGTTCCAAGACATTATTCCCCCTAGAAAGTCTAACCCAAAAGACATTGTTTTATAATCGATTTTAATTGTTAGTGTTCAATTAGGTTTATTGAACGCCACGGAATAAATTAAAACAAAATACAATATTAACATTTACATAATCTGCAGAAATTCACTTTTTGCTGAATATTGGTCCCAGTTCCCTCATAGACCGCCTAAATACCATCCAGGGGGAATTGCCAACTTATTGAGCTCCCCTGCTTTAAAGCTTACATAATCATACTTTACATAACAAATATCACTGTCATTACACTTTAATTTATACACACCACTTCTGTCTACAGGGTCATACCGGTCTTTTGAGTTGAATAAAATTCTTCCTATTGTCACAGGGTTATAAAACGATGCATTTGAACATTCATTAAGCACAGTTTTCTGCAATTTGTAAGATAATTTTCCCACAAATGGAAGAAATGACCTTGTCATTCAAGAAAAGAAGCCGTTCACAGCTCAAAATTCTATTTTACAAAATTCTATCTTTGCAGCTGTATCCTATATCCCAAGGTAGAACAGATCTGTTGTTCTAATGAGCACAATGAATAAAAGCAAGGAAGTAAGCAAAAAGGTAGATAATCCAAAAATGATACTCGATTACAATTTTACAAAGGGGGCAGTTGATGCACTGAATTAACAGCTTATTGCCACGTATACATGCAGGAGGAAAACTAATCGTTGGCCAGTCACAGTATTACACAACGTTGTTGATACAACAGCATGCAATGCTATTGTGTTTTGGATAGAAATCAATCCCAGCTGGAAGAAAAATCTTCTCCACAAGAGGAGAATATTTTACGAGGAGCTGGGAAGACTACTTGTTACACCTTACATTGAAACCAGAAAGCGGCTGCCGCGAAATGAATCATCAACGGCTATTCTTAGAAAGAAACAAGCTGCAGATTATGTACAAAGTCCTAGTGGTTCTAAACAAGCAAGCAAGAGGGCTATATGCAAATTTTGTCCCACCAAATGTGACAATAAAACACCTACGAGTGGCAAGAATGTTTGCGAGGTTAACGTAACATATAATTGTCCAGAATGTCAGAAGTAATACATTAGCAATATATTTTATTCAAATGGTATTTATTCTCGACTTCTTTTTTAATATGTTGCAAATGTCATGAGTTTAGGTCAAATAATATTTTTTTTGTAAACTTTTGGCAACGTTTCGTATTTTTATTCATTCATCTTCAGGGAAATAAACAAATGGTACATGATATTAAATGTTTGACAGCTCTGTTTTGATTACATACTGGTAAATTTACAGCCATTAAATATAAAAATATATATAAATAGACATTCAAGATTGTTACCTTTAAAGTTTGGTGCTGTTTTTATTTATAATTTACAATTTTAATTTGGTTGCTTGGATCCATTTCTTTGTTGAAAAGTTATGTCATTTTTTAGATTATGATAAATTTTGCATAGATAAGTAGTGTCTGTTCTTTTATTGCAACTTTTTTTATTTCTGGATATATGGTACATTTATTTGAATAATCTTGTTGATAAAATTGGTTCCGAGTCTAAAATTTTGGCTTCTTCGAAATTAAATGGTGACTATTTGTAATTGCATGACTTTCTAATGCACAAAGTTGAACTTCAGTCTTAATTGATGCTTTATGTTGCGAGATCAAATTTTTAAAATAATTTTTATTCGACATGTTATTGTCCAGTTGGTTATTTCTGATGCTTGATAAGTATTATTTTATTCACCATATTATTTACCAGAATGTCTAAATGAATGTAAATCAATATTTCGTATTCGATATATTATTGTTCTGAGTGTTAGTTGTTATGTATAATCACAATTTTTTATTCAACAGATCATTGTACAGAATGTCAAAAGTAATGCATTATCCATGTTTTGTATTCAGCATTTTATTTTCATGTATCTCATAAGTAATGCATTATTATTATTTTGTATTCAACATATTCTTGTCCAGATTGGCAAGAGTAATTTATTTTCCGTAATTTATATTCGACATATTATTGTTATGAAAGTCAAAACTAATATTTTATTAGTATTTTTTGCTCTAACTAGAAATTAGCACAGTAAAATGTTTAAATTTTTATTTGTTTATAATAGTGTAACAAAAATAATGGACAATCAAAGATTTTACTGTACTTACAAACTAAATGATGTGTCAATAACTCGTCAAAAAAATATTTCGCATTTTATTGTCATTATTTTCAACATCTCAGCATACTGGGTCATTATGACCCAAAGAAACACTAGTGTGTGGTAGTTTTAAGGGAAACATCAGGGTTAAAATGTAAGGGATATAATGAAATCAAAACTGTTTTGCAAAATATTTTTTACTTTGAAGGAATTATATTGCCTATTTCTTAAAACTATTTTCAAAACACTTTCGTATTACTTATATTATACATACATAACGGCATTTTTAAATGGCAAAATCAATACATATTGGGCGTGTTCATGCTGTGTACTATGAACTTTCAGTAAAAACTTGTAAATGAATTTTTTCTGCGAAAGTCGTTGATGAACCGCTAAAGATGTATAAAAAGTTACGCATGAAAAATATTTTTTAAGTTTGCCATATGAGGAAATATATTCTGCGCAAATGTCATTTGTTTTACAGAATGATTAGGAAAATTCGCAGCCAGTGATTTGTTTTTGTTTCCAAGTTACTCGTGACTTTTTAATCATCTTTCTTATGACTTCGCAATCAAATCAGCGGAATTTTGAAGTTTCCTGTGTTTTCCAAAGACCCGGGAGCCATGGTGTTGCTTAATGACGAAAGATAATCATTCCATTACAAATACCTAATTTTGTTGTATCCACACAGTCGTAAACTAAGATGGCAAACACCGTCAACTTGCAGCGCGTAATAAAGGAAATCATTACACCATTACATCTGGAAAGCCCTCAGGACTTCAACTAAAATGGTTGAGTAGGAGCGAATAAATTACAATTTTCCATCTTATTCATTGTAGAAGAAAATGCGGCATGGACATCGTACTTACAAGTTACCACAAACTCCCAAATCCTTTCCCATTTGGTTTACGAGGTATAATTGGTCAACGGATAATAATAATGACCCTTGATTCTGAGCTACAGTTAGCTCGCAAATATAAGACAACACACACAACCATGCTCTGGGAGGTGAAAAATCTTCCCCAGGTGGGACTCGAACCCGCGACCTTTGGGTAAGTAGTCGAGGACATTACCCAACCACCACGGAGGCCGGCATAAAGCTAAGGGGTGCAGAAAATGGAATACCTCTCGGAAAAATAATGCATGAGTGAGCGTGCACATATGTATTAATTCTGAAGCAAAACCCTAAGGAACTGGTGAAAATGTTGCAATCATTAGTAAATCGAGCTTTTACAGAGGGAGAGAGAGATGAACGAACGGTATTTTTAAAAATGGAGAGCAGACGAATATTAAAAATCCTCAATGAAAGCTTATCGGCAGGTGCAAAATGATAGTGAGTCAAATATGCATAAAGAAATAGAAAGCTCCCTTGAAGTCACTTTCTGTCCGTCATTTAAAAAAAATCGGAACGAGTGGGCAAAATGGAGAGCGGAGGAAAAGAAGGACTGCGTCGGGGAACGATGGAATATTTTATGAGGAAGGTGAGGGAAAAAATTCATTCACACGGAGGGCAAGAAAAACGCACCGATAGCCTATTTTCTTCATAAAGCATGGATGAGAAAAGAGGTGGCAATAGTCGCCCATCAATACGTAATGTGCATGGGGAGAGAAACGAGAGTGAATTGGGAGGGTGAGAGGTTTAAGGGTGTGGGTAGGCGAGTATGGGAGCGAGAAAAAGGAAACGAAATGAAGAGCAAAGGAATGGGTAGGACGGGGAATGGGGGTGATGAGGAGAATAGCTGGAGCGCGAGAGGGAAATGCCGTGGGGTGAGTTGTTTGGAGGGTCGACGGAACGTTAGAAGGGACCCAGTCACCGGAGAATAATGTGACAGACAGAAATGCAAAGGAGACGAAGAGGGGACGGGAAACGCAAAGGTTTATTTGTATATGCGCGGGTATTAGAATTTTGGAAGGAAACGCCATCTAAGAATGAAATTAAATGTAACCGGAGAATAAGCGACGGCCAGAAATGCAAAGGATACGAGGGGAGGGTAAGAGACTCGAAAATGGTACGGAGAGAAGAAGAAAGCAGGAAAAGTGCGCTTGTGTGATGAAAGCAGTAGGGAAAAAATGGGTCGGTGGCCAAAATTGTGCTATTTAATGGCATGGCAACGATTAATTATCCATATAACATCCCTTTCTATCACCCAAGAGATCAAAGTAGAAGGTTGAATTTCAAACGACGGCGTTCCTTATCGCAAAGAAAACAGCCCAATTCCGTCTTCTTACTCAGACCACTAGAAGCGTTGATTCGTTTTTAAATCTCATTTACCTATCTTTACTGAAAAAGCGCGTTCCAAAAATGTCATTCCAATTACTGGTTCTGTGCTAAAAAAATTAACCCCATCGCTTTGTCATGCTCAACCCATCCATGCATGAATCAAATTTAACGGAACCCTGCGGAACACACAGCATTAAATCCTAGATTACAGTTGTCAGTGAATTCAGGGTATGTGGCGCAAAAAAACCTTTCTGGCAAGCATAATATCACTCCAAAAGTGTAAACAGTGTTCAATTTGTACAATGTGACATAACATTCAACACCCATCTAAATTACGACGTTCTGCGCTTATCAATGCACTATGACTTGTGCCCTGGGAATGACACAACTTCTGGAACACCTGAGTCAGACGAAAATCAAACTTGTTATCCTTAGAGAGGAATTTGAATAGCTCAGATGTATCCAACATTAGCATGACCCAAAAAGAGGAGGTAAATATTATAAACCGTTCAAACCATATAGCATTAAATATTATATGGGAATGCTTGTACACTCTTGATATGATAACTTATGTACTGTTAAATACACTTGATATGTGAAAACAAAGAAAAATCTAAAGCTTGATAAATAGTTACAATGATTAAATATTCAAAACAATTTTTTTAACCATAACACGCTTTTATTGGGGAGATATCCAGTAATCATGACATAAAATTTTAAAAAGTCCACGAGATGAGGTGTCAGCAAATGTTAATTGGAAGGAAGACCTCATGAGTAAGACTACCTCCAGCCCAGACAGGCTCTAAAGCAAAATACCAAGTTAAATTAGCTCTCATATCTCCTAATTATGGATGAGACTTTCACCATTGATTACATTTTCCTCTAGTTTTTCAGTCTTGCATGAAACTTCTCATCCTTCACGAAAATACTGCTTCGGAAAGTAAACAATGGTCTCAATTTAAGCCAGAACATGTTGGCTAAATCGACTTATTACCTAATTTCTTAGATAAATGACTTCAATCAAGTCAACCAAACCATTTTCTTAATCTGTTAAGTTAAATGGTAAAACTTTCCAGGAAGGCTTATATCGGCAAAAAACCAGCCCAATTTACCACTCTCGAGGACACCGAATATCAAATGGATTCCATTGTCAGGATGAAAACAATGGGTAATGAAGCGATAAACGAGGTGATATTTTACAGCACACAGATAAACATTTCATCTCTCATCCCGCCACATTTTCGCTGCCACAGAACTGACAGTCGGGGAACGAAAGAAGAGCGGGGTGGGAGGAGAGAGATGGTCGACCGCACCATTTCGGCGTCGCATCCCTTGTGTCCAGCTCATAATCGATGAAGGGATGAATATTTGACGACGCTTCAATGGTTGATGGGATATCGAAGGAGGGACGGATAACTCTTGCAAATAACTATATTTTTCTCGCCAGCAAAAATGGGATTTTCTTTTTCTTCAAGGGACTAACTCAAACGCACTTGGCTTGTACGCCGTGATTGTCGACGAAAATCAGTTACAGTAGCATATCAGGTAAAAAAATGATGACATCGATCATGATGCTACTCAAGTTTATTCATCTTGATAGGAAAAGACAGCAGAATTTTTCCACTGAATTTATTCAACTAGCACAACTCATTTTTATCATATTACACAATCAAAACTATAGTTCGTAACATCATAACAAACACAGATGTACTTTTTTATTTACTGTGACTACATAACAACAGTTGCGACACATCACTAGGAATTAATTCCCAGCCAAGTGATTTTTTCATGCTTTATGTCCAGTGTTAGGTGTTGAGCCTTGCAACCGCATGCGAAACTGCGTACATGAACCATTTGCGTCATTTTCAAATTAGGAATTATTTAACCTTGGTTATAATATTGAAATGGATAAACACTAATTGGTATAACAACAAAAAATTAAACAAGTACAATGAAAAAATACTTAAAACTTTTGAAACAACAAGTTTTAGATGCCAGGTGCAATCTTTCGGGGTACAGAGAGGAGAGGTTTGACAAGAAGAGAGGTTTGAAAACAAGTTATTATTTAAAAGTTACTTTACACAGTTTGGTGTTACCTATACCTCGAAGCCGTGCTCTTGCTTTTTCACAAATCTGAGTCATTTTTGCGGAAAATTGTGTTTGAGCGCGAAAATAATTGTACAAAATATGAACGCCAAATTTAAAATTAACGAAAAAATGTTTCTATTTTTTAATCAATTCAGACGTAAATGAAAGCTTTCTATTACACTTTTTACGCGTTTGACTCTTTGTTTAATTCCTAGGTGCCATCTCTTTGTAAGACTTTGTAGTTGTGTACAAGGTCAAGGTATAATTGTAAAGACAAGGGAAGAGGAGGGAGAAGATGGAAGCGAGAGAGAGAGGGAGGATGTGAGATAGACAGAGAAGTGAAGGAGAAGGCGATGAAAATTCAAGCGATTGGATTTGTTAGCCAAAACACGGCGATGAGTTAGAAATGCTCTGTTTAGGAGGAGAACAGGGAGGGTAAGATATACAGTAGATGATACAGGAGCAGAAACTGGGGACAATGAATTGGTGGACAGTGATGCATTGGAGTATCAAGGAGGAGGGATGGATGCGTGATATGGAATTGGCTTCAGGGATAGAAAGATTGAGCAGGGGATACGTAGACGTGCAGTGGGTAAGTAAAAGAGCAAAAGGTCGGAGATACATAGTGCGAATATATTTCTCAGAAGTGGGAGTGGATTTTCAGGAAACCGTGGCATAGAAAGATGAGTGTTGATGCAGATATAAAGGTAAAGCTCTCGCTTAACTTCCTGGTGCAGTTCCTGTACGGCAAGTAGAGAAGGTGAAAGAGGAGACGGTAAAGGAAAAGGACTGAGAGGAAAAAGAGGAGACACCGGGAGAGAGTGTGAGGCAGGGGAGTCAAAATACTGAGGCACATATACACACACAGGGTTAGTGGTCAAAATTTGCCATCGGTACAACTTAATAAGGGATCCTATCTTGAGGCATCATCGTGAAACGAGTCAAAAAGGGTCGGAAGGCAGTTGTGAGTCATTCCACTTCTCGACGTGGTTATTTTGGCATCAATTAGAAAGGTTTTCTGTCTGACATTTCACGCTAAACAACGTTCCTCCCTGATTTCACAGGAATTGGAATGTTCCGAACCCAATTGCACAAACTTGTCCACTGCGCAGCGCCAGGATCTTATTCAAGAGCTATAATCGGTTAGAGATAGCCGAAGAGGGGTGGAGGGACATGGTGGAAGTCCTTTAATGCGGATAGATAGAAAACCTTGCATTCAAAAAGAGTCACACGAGGTTGCGTAATGTATGGGAGCTTGTTGATGAGAAGGGCTGGGTTGTTTCTACTGCGAGGGTAACCTACCCCCATGATCCCTTACAAGAACCCCCACCCTATGCAACCCCTAACCCGTCACTTCAGTCTGTTACCGCTCTCATAAGGGAAGGGGCAAAAGAGGGAAATGTGGTGTTTGGTGGGTGGTGATATCTATTAGGGGAGCAGAAAAAAGGACGTTTCCCTTCCACTATTCCCATGAAACGTATAAAGTTCCATAATACATTAATCATGCACCCAAAAATATTAATAAATAATTATCCATCTTAGGTAATAGAGGCAGGGAAATCGTATTCGCCAAGAAATCTCGGGAATTTCTGCAATCATATTTTTATTCATTTTGTCCCGAGCTAATGTCAACGACAATTCAACCATAGGGGGAATTATGCTTAGAACACAAATATTAAACTGAGTAAGCCATATGGAAATAAATTCTAATGTAACAGAGATAACATGATTTTTTGGCAGAATAGAGAACTTGAGAAAAAAAGTATAGTTCAGCATCTAATTGGAGGCTCCCTCAGGTTTAATTAAATGATAATTAAAATAAAATTAAAATTATGATGGCGATGCAATAATTAGCCGAAAATTTCAGGAGTTAGAGTGAGATAGGACGATGAATTTGAAAAGGTAGGCAGTAAAAGTATGCGATTCGATTGAGCCAACACTCCATTATTCTATTCAATATTCATAGAAAGAGTGGCTGTAATAATGTTCCTAAATATCCTGACTGGCAAATTAATATTTATGTAACTAGGAAAAATAAATTTCGCACTCCAACTATCATTGGAAATAATTAACATAAATAATATCTAGCTATAAGGGGCGATTGGCAATAAATAATAAGATGAGATAAGATTTATTTGCTTTGGGAGCACCATTGGAGCATGAATAAAGGTACAGGCTACTGCTCTTTTAAGTGAACTAAAATATTACTCAGTTTGAATATTTAGAAGTTATTTGAAGTATTTATTTTTGAAATATTATAAAAATGTGGTGTTTTTTTAGATCATGTGGTAAAGCATTCCATAGATGGGAGCTTTCGTTTGTGGAGTTGGAGGAATTAGGGCATCACCAATAGACCTAGAGGGCGGGGTAGTGCGCGAAGATCTAAAATTAAAAAGGTCATATAAATACTCTTGGGTTTTATCTGTTATGGTAGAAAAAAGTAGAACTCACAGAAAATATTGTCTTCGTTGCGTTGGATTGAGCCAGCGGAGTTCCTGAGAGTAGGAGGAGACATGATCAGAATTATGAATTTCAAAATTTAAGCGTATATATGAATTAAAGTGTTGTTGCAATTTCAGGGATAAATTCTGTGTAAGGTCATAGTAGAATGGAAAACATTAGTCCAAAATCGGTAGTATTAGGGTAGAGACGAGACGTTATCGAATTGCTAAGGGCAGAAATTGTCTTTGACATTTCAGCTGAAAAAGAACTCTATAGACCTTATCACACATTTCAATGACCTATGTGGTCCAGAATAGATTCCATATTAGTATCAAGCCAAGGTTCAAAACAGAGTGTCTGCAAGGAATAGTGCCTCAATTTTGTATGTACCTCAAGTTTGTAAGGAATAGAGCCAAAAAAATGATGCCTCAGTTCATTAGGTATACACTTTCTCTCTATGGCAACCCCCCACAACATCGATCAACAAAACTTATCGGAAGAATGTTATACATACGGATTAAATAAAATATATTTTTCATTTAATGCGAAAATGCGGAATGGAATGAATACAATTCTGTTTCAGACATTACTTACTTATATGGCACGTACCCGAGACTCTTGAGACAATATAATTTCCTCCCACGGAAACCAACTCCCAATTTACAAGCATAAAAAAGTGGAAGATCTGCTTGCTTCCGACACATTTTTCCAACCCCTCAGAACGTGAACATCCCTTTAATTGGCTCCATCTCAGCAGCTCAAGTCCTTAAAAAGACCGTCGATATTTCAACGTCCAATATTTGCCGTCATTTCCTTCTTCTACACTACCTACTTCTAAAATATTTATTTCACCCTCCTCTTCACTTGGTCTATTCTTAATTTCCGCAAAGCCTTCATTTCCTCTCTCGATACCCCGAGTCTTTTTGTCTCTCAAACCCCCATTCTATCTCGAGGGGACAAAAAGCAATCAACTTCCGGCTATTGCGGGATCTTGTAAAGATGCCGTCGTTCTCTAAGGGTTCGCACAGATCTCCTCCCAGGATGGTGTCTTGATACGCATCCGGTACAAAGTAAAAAGGACTGCTCCAAATTAATATGCTGACTACTTTTTTTGTCGATTCAACGAGCATCCCACGCTTTCATTAACTTTTCCGTTCTCTTCGTTTTTCCGCCGCAAACTTAACGACAGCGTTCGCGTCGTCCATGAATCTCACGGGACTTAGCATCCAATTAAGTTTGGCGATGAATCACCTTACCCACAAGAAAGGTCCCCTTGAACGGAGTGCCTTGAATGTAGAGAACTCACAAACTCTATAATCAAGGGAAAATAGGGAAACATAGCTTACAGATAATCAGGTCCTTGTCGTAACTGTTCATCAAATTATAAAAGAAATTCATGTATTATAAACATCCATAAATTATTCCTACGTAACAAGTTGCATGGCAAAAAATGATTTACTAAGTTAACATCAGCCTCATGAATACGCAACTACCATAAAAATAAGGCATATATACATTTATTAACTATTACCAAAGTATTTTTTTGTGTTGCGCTTTTTTTCTTCGTGTTATATGTTAATGCAAGTAGACAAGTGCTTTTTCGCATAGGGTTTTTATGAATTTTGAAATATCGTTTATTTGTCATGTAATAGTCACTCTACTGAGTCAATATTATGATTACGAAGTGGAATAGTGGTGAGCAAGAACCCAAACACATATTTATAAGCAGTATAATAACCTCCTAGATATATGATACAGCTACCCGAGGAATATATCTAGCAAGACACTAACAGTGAGTCACCATATATGAATATCCGGCGATCTACTCTGAAAAAACACAACCGGTATTTCCGCTCTGCCTACGTTTCCTAGCTCATTCAGCTCCTATGCGTCTATTTACCTCTTCATTTCTTTTCCCTGATCCGCCCAGTCGTGATATTTTTTTCGTGTTCTCTCTCTAGCAATCAAAACTGTGCGCTTGAGATCATTTGCTGTCTAAGGATGATGGCACATTGATTGCAACTCTCATTCTGCTAATAATAGGAGAGCTATTGGTTATAAGAGTTATCATATCCAAAGCATTTATTTAAAATGAAAATAGGTACCACTGTGCGACAAAATCAATACTGGCCAGTTCTGCTAACTCAAAAATGTGGCCAATGAGTAAAGAAAAATTAACCTGATACAATATTCTTTTACATGAATATCGAAAACTTCGAGAGCACCGATGAGTTATTGCAATGTTGAATGCTGATGATTATATATGATACTAGCTTTCATTATCTTACATAGGGGAAATTCGAAGCCACGAAGCCATGACCATTGCCATCGATGCACCCAATAAATTCACAATTGATGCCATAAAGCGACAGATTTGACGGCAAAAAGCATATAAGAAGAAAATTGAAAAAGGCATGTCGATCTTTTTTCCTATTGGTTTGATTACGGCTTATGCCTAGAGGAAAACAGTTCTTTAGCTATTGCCTTCAACACCACATTGAACTATAGCATTTACTCCCACATTTCACGAATTTTTTCCCAACCTGTTTGAGACCATTCATCGAAGGCTCTTACATCTTTTTTACCATCCTTGCCTCCCTCCTCCTAACAAACCAATCCTCTTTTAAAAATTTTCCAAGAGGCTTATTAGAGGTTTACAAGAGCGTGGAAAATAATCACCCCGATGAAACAAATTTCGTTTGTTTTCCCTCGAGTCCCGCCTCAAAACCGTAACCGCCAAAATACTCTTCCCTCAGAAACCACCATCCCTCTCATCCACTTCCAAAAAAAAACTAAAAGACCACCTAGGGACCTAGCTCAGACCTCAACCTCACTCCTAAACGCATAGTTCCAGCGCCTTATGTCTCAACACTTAGACCTTATTGCAAGAAGGCCGATAGAAAAAATCAACCTAAGCGCAACTCCTCAGTGACTTCAGGCCTGCAAACCTCAAGGAGGATGCAGCAATAAACCGACTGCACTCGAACCGAACTTGGACTTCTCACTTGGGGGCGATAAAGGAGAACAAAATGAAATAAATAGGGATAAAATATCACCACTAAAAAACCAAAACGATGTTGGAAGATAGATTAAACAGCTACATACAAGTTAATATTAAATTGGAGGACTTAGCCATAGATCAAGTTAAAGAATTCTGCTACTTGGGGAGTCAAATAAAACATGAAAATAAATGCAAAAAAATGTTAAGAGAAGAATATTTCTTTCAAAACAAATATTCCAAAGGAAGCGTAGCCTATTGTTAAACAATCACCTCTCAATTAACATAAGGAAAAGATCTGTAAAGATCTTCCTTGTTGAGCGTACTCACGAATGGTTGTGAAGAAAGGATAATAGATAAGAGAGAAAAATACATAATATGTGGTGAAATATATGTGTGGTTCTCTTATGAACGCTTTGTACAACTGACCATGAAGTAAATCAGGGCTTTACAATCTTATTCGAAGACATGTTTATAAGCCCTAGATTAAAATTACTTATTATAAATTCGATAAAATTAATTATAACGGAGATTAGTTTGATAAAACAAGGTTTTTCCTCCATACTCGGGTAGCTAACGCGAATTCATCATATTCGCATCAGAGAAAGTAACCAATTAGTGTAAAGTAGCATTCAGTAGCAAGGCAATGGAAATTAGCATTTGATGAGAATGCTCTTTATCAATGTCATTAGGATTAGCATTAAGAATTAACGCATTGAAAGATCACTTATAATAAATCACCACGCAATTAGGCCATATTGAATTTCTAGCCACTGACGACCGTTCCGAAATTCTAGCTACGGCAGCAGCGGCAGTACACTGTACAGCTTCACGTTACGTTTTAAATCAGCTCGGGCAGTACTGGCAGTGAATTTCGGAACTCGCCTTCAATAATTTTACTTGGTTTCCCGAGAACACTTAACATAAAGTGTTAGGTTTTCTCGAGATTCTCACCGGGTTAGGTACTCTTCCATCATCATCATCAGGTCATTAAACCCAATCAGTTTCAATGTCCTGATGACGAAAATGAAAGAGAATTCTATCGAAACATTGGCAGCAGCCAATTATCTAATCCGGTGTGAATCCCGAGAACACGTAACAAGAAAACGATGAGCTCTAGGCAGCCGAAATGTGGTTCTGGAGGAGAATTTCAAAAACAAGTTGGTTCATGATGAAAACAAATGAACAAGTTTTGAAAGAAGTAGAGGAAAGATGAACACTAATTCAAACAATTCACTCAAAAAATTCTAATATTCTAATGAGACACAAGGAATTCATTAAAAATATAGTGGATAGAAATGTGTTGGGTAATAAGACGAGAGAAAGATCTAGAATGGATTCCCTTAAGACACATTTTGATGCTACTCACGAGCTGCAACGCCAATGGGGAGATGATTACAACAGCTTCCGAAATCGACCAATGGCAACAGTGACAGCAAAATGACCCGGCCTTCTTTATATTTTTGAGTTATAGTATAGTCTATCAAAAAGAAGAATTTAAAAAAGGAAGACATTTTTATGGAAACCGATACACAATGCAACGCCAATTTTGCACCCAAACGTCATTAAATCAGAAAATGACAGCTCCCTTCCATACTCGTTTAAACATTTTTATTAATTAATTTTAATACGGCTGACAGCAAACATTTTGCAGTGCTTTGCATGATTGACTATAAAAGTTGCATGAATCGCCTCAGCATTGTTAAAAAGACCGTGATTGCACCTTGTACTCGTTTTTTATGGTATTATTTGGCGAAATCAAAGGGAAATATGGTGGTTTTCAGTGCAGCTGAAAAGCTTATTTGTAAGTCTCTAGAAATTATGATTTTAGTCCTTAGACGGCTAAATTAAAACACCCATTGGAATTTAAATCAGCCGAAATGCCTGCTTACCCTTCTATCTATCCTGTTTCAAAGAGTTTTATGCTCATGAGTAGCTATAATCCATAAATTATTTATTTTTCTCCCATTTTTGTGATCCCTTTACCCCGTGCTATCAAATGATTGCTAAATACCCTCTTTAACAAACTTGGTTATAAATAGGCTACTGAGAAACAACAAAACCTCTTCAGTGCACTGCAAAAATAAATAAGGTTCATTGCAAAGAAGAAATCTGGCCCCAAATGCATGCTTTGTTCGAGGAATGTTGTGTTAAAAGTGCTCTCTCGCAAACTGAAAAATGTTAATTATTGGGTGGATGATGGAGTAATGGAATCGATTTCTAATGATTTGTAGTGATCGCTTACACTACATAGTTTTATTTGTAGCTGTTCAATATGAATCTTTCACTCCTCACTCATCAACGAAAGGGGGTTGTTGGAAGTTCGGACTTGATGGCTAGGCAGGTTCAGCTGGCACTCAGAGGGAGGATTCTTTGTGCCAGGTGTGTTTTGATCAAAATAAAAGGCATTGCAATGAATCGGTTGCCACATTCAACTAGACAAAAATAGGAGTCAACTTGTGTAGGTTTGATCTAACGAAGTAGCGAATTAGGAAATTAAGTCAAAACTTTTAGTAAAATCACAATTCCTAATTTTCCAAGTTATTAAAAAGGAAAAAAATACGTCTCCCAGAAATCACCACCAGACCAAGTTAAGAAACATGTACTTACAGTAAATAGGATTAAAATTTGTGTCCAAGAATTCAGAATTGTATCTTTTGAGGTTTTCACAGTTACTTGAAATTTCAGACATCAAAAAAGGAGAAGAGGTTGATAATTTAGATCGAAATCTACAAAGTATAATTACTGAGGGTGCGTTCCGAAATTCACTGCCAGTACTGCCTGTGCTTCCGTAAAACGGGACGTGAAGCTGTACTGTCGCTGCTGCAGTAGCTAGAATTTCGGAACGGTCGGCAGTGGCTTGAAATTCAATATGGCCGAATTGCGTCGTGATTTATTATAAGTGATCTTTCAATGCGTCAATTCTTCATGCTAATCCTAATGACATTGATAAAGAGAATTCTAATCAAATGCTTATTTTCATTTCCTTGCTACTGAATGCTACTTTATACTAATTGGTTACTTTCTCTGATGTGAATAAAATGAATTCGTGTCAGCTACCCGAGTATGGATGAAATAATCCGGTTTTTTCAAACTAATCTCCGTTATAATTAACATTATCGAATTTATAAAAAGGATTTTTAATCTTGGGCTTATAAACAAGTCTTCGAATATAATTGTAAAGCCCTGATTTTCTTCATGGCCAGTAGTACAAAGCGTTTCTAAGAGAGATATCGAAAATTAGGTAAATATACGGGTTGTTGAAGGTTGCATCGCAGAATATTTTCACTAACAATAATATTTATGCAGAAAATTAAGTTTCCCGACAATTATTATACATTCCGGTTACCACTGTAGAAATAGGCTGTATGTAATTACATGTACCACATCATTCGTGACACTAAATTTATTTTTGGTAATTTCACGAGTCGCTTTCATTCGCAAATATAATAGCTTCTCCACTTGTATCCTTTTTAATGTTCTTCACTCCATCATCATTTCATTTACGCTTTTATTTTAGTAAAATATTCACTGGTACGATTAGCTGGTACTTCACTTACGTGATTGACAAATAAATGCGTTTTATAAACTATTATACGCTAATCACGTTCTGTTAGCTATTTAAGTGGATCGAGACTTTTTTCTCTCACCGACATAAACATTGAAATGTTCGAAGCAGTTTCTCTAAACTCTTCAGATTTTATTTATTAACGTTGTAGATTTGATTTTTCCGCCATTTTCTCGAGGGTTGTCTGCTTTACTGCCGCCACTGCAGCCCGAGAGCAGCAGTAGCGGCAGTAGAATTCACAGTGATAAATGTCATCAATTGACTGACGTCATTGGTCACTGCGCAGTACTGCCAGTTGATTACGGAACGGTTTGGCAGCACTGGCAGTACTGGCAGTGAATTACGGATCGCGCCCTGAATAAGTAATAACAAAGTAGTATGTGACAATTATCCCACATATATGCGAAAATTAAGAAATACTTTCTTAATTGATTGCAAATATAAATAATCTGACACCCCCTGTTCCGTAGATTGCAAGGCATGAAAGAGCGTTATCGGTCCCATTTTCATTTATTTCTTTGTTTTTCAATACATTTTATTCCAGCGGTTCACCTTCCACCACAAGCATGACGTATGGGATAGAAAATAGAGCTCAGTCAATAATGCCATAGACAACCGACTCGAATGTTATGACAGATTGTAAGTTAATATTATTTGCATGGTATTCACTGGCCTAACTCTAAGTTTTGCCGAAGGGCATTTTTTAGGTTTAAACCTGCATCTTCGTGTTATTCATTTTCCAAACTTCTCTTTCCCGTTTCTAGAAGGTGAAACCTTTCGCTAGTTCTTACATTCTACCTAAATAATTCAACTCTGTTTCGTTTTTGTTATATTGTTATTGAGATAATTCATTATGAGAAAAAAACAGTACAAATTCCACTAATTTTTTTATTTCTGTCAACCGGTTTCGACGTCTAAAGCGTCATTATCAAGACTGTTTGTGTTGTTTTTACTCATCATGAATAATATCAATAATTTCCACCAACTATCGCCACATTCGATTAATTAGATTGTTATTGAGGTTTACTATTGATGGCATATCAACAGTGAGGGTCATTTTGCATGACATGATATTTATTAAAATTTAGGTTACGCCCGAAATAGGCCAAGTAACAAATGAAATAATAATTATATTAAAGTATACTAATCGTGCGTCATATGATTATGGATATTACCCGGTCACTGAATTAAATTAAATTTAACAAGGCATTGTGATGAAAAAACGTAATTACTCGGCTTAGGCGATCAGCGTCGTGTCCTTGAAAACATTTTCTCTCTTGTTGCATTCCCCACTGTACACATCCCACTTCTCCCTTTCACACGAGAGCTGCTTTCATCACAGCTGACTGAAGACGATAGATAATCCTTATTTCATAATCCCTTTCTGCCCGAATATCCTACAAAGGATTCGCTACAGCAACTTACCCTATTTTTACAAATTTCACATCTTTGATTCTCCATCTTAATCGTGGTTTCACCTTTAACTTCTCTCTCTTTCTTATTAGCGCCGCAAATCAAATGAGCCACAACCTGTCCTACGATACCATTTTTAAACTTAAATTTATGAGTATAATTTTCAAATAACCTGAAAGTAAACTTCTACAGTTAATTAGAAGTAAACATTAACGAATATATTTTCTGAAGAACATTAACTAACAAACAAATGAGGATTAGATAGTATCCTTAATGACATTGCAATAACTAAGCAAGAAAAATACAACTCTTTTTATGTACTTAAATTTTTAAATAAATGAAACAGCATTATTTTCTCTTAATTTCAATTTTCATATTGTATCTAGCTGGTGTTAAGTGTATTTTGTGCTCCCCGAAGGAAATAAGGAAACTGACAAACCGCCCCGGGTGGCTCAAACTTAAGCTACACAACTGGGGAATTAGCAAACTCCCCTTTTCTCTTTCCTCCCTAATCCCCAGGTTCATTCCCTCCAAAGTTGAGTCAACACTCCCCTATCAGGGCACATCCCAGGAATATATCTATGCTTCTGCCCGCCCCATGAACCCATCTATACTACTTCGAGGGCAGGATGGACTACCAACATTATGTATTTGATTCTATGCAACTCCCACCGTAATCCTACTTACACTGCCCTGATACTACTCCCTAAAACCCGTACCAACCGACGCCACGTTCTTTTCCCCACAAACACCCCCATGCACATTACATATCCGAACCCCTCCCTAGTGCCCATCCCTTTACAAAACACCTTACCCTTATTCTCCCCTCCGCTATTTCCTTTCATGTGCCCGCTGTATACTTCCAACCAACGCAAGGTAACTGAAATCCTAAGTTTAATACCACTCACTTGAGGTTACCTAACTAATAAAGCCACTTGTGTGTTTTTAAAACTATTACAATCACTACCCTTATGCATTTAGTTGCAGTCTCTAACTCTCCCTGAGTGGTCATGTACTCTCGGGACTGCACTGCACAGAGCTGCCACATCTGGGCAGAGTTAATCACTGTGTTATTTACCACTTCATGTCAAACCAAATATTCATCAGACAGGAAAAGATTACGTAAAAAATTCGCAAATCAAAAAGCAATGAGAGACATACATTTAAAAACATTTTACTCTTGATATAATAATTCGGGGAAACAGCTATAAAATAAAATATTTCATCGGGAGAACCTGCAGTTGATCAGCTGTAGATTTTTATTTATTTCGCGGGGCACCGACTGAAATTTAAAAATTTACTGACTGTTGCCACCTCAATAGGTATAACGTCACACTTTTTCAATTCGCATTTTTTTAAATAAATTACTGACTTGGATCACCACATCCTCAGCCCACCTTTTCACTGTTCCCCAGAGATTTTATCTTCGAAATATGAAACCTGAACGTGTTTGGTGTGCCTTCCTCCTATACGGAATGTAATGAGTCTAAAATTCCGTGTCAGTGATAGCGTTAAAATGTAAATTGATTTTTTTGGCCTTGTGGAGAAAATTTACAACGAGCTCTAGCTCTCATCAAATTCCTCCCTCATCTACTCTTGACAATACTGTTTAAGCCACCACTAACTGAAACTGAAGGATATGTATGCGAAAAAATAGGGCATTTTTTTCAAGATGCATTGTCATGCACTATATAGAATATTTTTAGGTAAAAAAATCCGGTATCACGTTACAACCGTTTGGTCTACAACTTATTCCAGGCATATGTGACGCGTATAACAGCACGTTGCTACTTTTCAAAAATTAGATAATCTTTCCATTCCATCACGGCCATCTGTATATCAGACACGGCTACTGAAAACAGTCTTTATTTCAGGCGTCTCTTTTTGTGACTTTACACGGACTTCCGTCGCATCATGTCTCACGGTGCTGTGAACGGCAACCGAGTCACTCACACTCTCATGATCATCTTGTATTTCCTTTTTGTTCTCTTATCTGTTTGCCAGCAACTTTTGCGTGCTCGTAATTAATTGTTGCTTTCAAAGCCAAAGGCTGAACTGAAAGTGGATAAAAGGTATCTTCGACTCGGAGTGAATAAATTACTTTATCGGTCTATGCACCAAGTCCGTTTCTTCCCTCCCTCGTCCACAATAACTTCCGTACACTGTCACGACGTTCCTTTTCAGATCCTCGACCACTTTCTACTATCATTGTACTCACTAGACACTCAAATAAAACTCCAAATCCTTCAAAAAACCCTCCCGTCCCACAATGCCTCATGGGCGCCGATTTCGTGCTTACGTTCCCCGTATTCATCCATGTCACACATTATACATATATCCACCCCAGAGGGACGCCCCATCGCATGCTAACATGGGGGAAAGAAGAGAACCGTCTCTTTCCAGCCACGGCGCGCCCCCTCTGCATTTCCCCAAACGCGCGCCGCGACGCACGCAAACGACGCCCAATGATTGAAGGGTTTGAGGGAAATAGGAGGGAGTTGAAAGCTGGGGGAAATTTCAAACCTTACTCCACAATGCGCCTTTCCACTCCCAAACACGACTAACTTTCCCCAAGGCAACAGCCCCTCGACCATTGTAACGGAGTTAAATTAAAGTGCAATTGGCACATTGAGAATTTGGAGACAACTCAAGAGAGTCCGGGGACCAAGGGTGTTAAGAGATATTATTGTTCTATTGTCTTTAATGCAAAACAAATAATTGTTTCATATTTGTAAAGAGATGTTGAAAATTGTTGCATAATGGTGTTTTTAGTGGTTTATTTCGCACCGAACTGCCTAATTCTTCTGAATTCCTTTCTCAACACTTTTATTTCTTCGTTAAGGAAGAACTATAATCAATGTATTTCTTTGTAATATGATATATCTTTGGTGTTTTTACGTGTTTTGGGGAGGAAGAGGCAAGCCACATATTTTTCACCTTCCCAATACCCTTCCTTTTCTCGAGTGAGAGAACTCCCGTTGATGAGATTATGTATCGCAGTGCACAAGAGAGGAGCAGCCCTAGCTCTTAGGAAGAGAGAGGCTGCCTAGCGAAGAGGGGGGCGTGGATCTGGCCATTCCCCGCCACCCGTGAATCCGCCCGTAAGCAACTAATACGGCCGGGCCCGCCCAATGAAATCTGTCGCCACCGTAGCATGCAGCCGACAAGATAAGTCATCGCGCCTGCGCAGAAGAAGCGGAGTGAGACCGTCGTCGGTGGTAGCGTTGAACTCACTTGGCTCTCGGACTCCAGTGTGGATGGTTCTCCTCCTACCTTCCCTTATTTTTGTGAACTGTACTGCGGGCAAAGCACTATGAGTATTGTCATGTGCTAACATTTTGTGTACCTCTCGCTCTCTATGATTTTGATCCTGTATCCGAATTATTTATAGTATGTGGCTTGTAGGGATTTGAGTTGTTCTTATAGATTAGTGGTTACTTTTCCTGTTGTCTCCAAAATTCAGTTCATTTGGGGTAAGGGATTGGTCTTGCCGGTATTGATGTAGTAATTGCTCATACCTAGTTTTTTTTTGTTTGCTTTAGTACAAGCATCGATGTCAGTTGTCTCCCTGTGTTTGGTTAGGGTTGTGCTGTTAAAAGGAGGGGAGTTTAGTTCCACCTGTAAGAATACCACTAAAATATTTGTTCTCCCTGATTGTACGGCAGTTAATTTCAAATCTTTTGTCACTACCGATTAACCTTATAACCACGGGAAAGAGTGAGTTCCCAAATTGTCAATGTTTTTGAACTATGTTACCACTTATTTGAATGCTAACTAAAGAGACCCAGTGCATTGACAATAAGTTTGGTCATTTTAATCGACACCTGACCCCCCCCCCAATCTATTAAGGATTCCTGGCAATATATTGAAGCTTATTTGGGTGGGATTGGGCTTTAGCCCTTCTCGTTAACTTATCTCATGGTCGTAGAGACTTGGCGCCCGAGATAAGTAAGGGAAAAATAGGAAGGCGTCGTTACCCTTTTCCTGCAAAGCCACGCATCACATCAGCAAACTCTTGTTAATCTCCAGCTCCTTTTGAGAGATTAGTGCTTTGAGGTGCCGACGTCTGGTGTGACTGGGAAAGTTATTCAGCTCTCAACTCAGCAGTGGATAAACTTTTCATTTGATTCCGCCACATTCATTTACAGTGAATGTGGAGGAATAAACTCTTAAAAGAAGAAATGAGTCTCAAGAACAAGAAAGGGTGTGATAAGTAACGAATGAGTATTGAAGAAATAAATTTGGTATGCAAGGATAGGATAGTTTAAAGGCATTAATAAAACAGATCAAATTTTCCTGGGCATAAGGTCGAGAGATAAGCTCTTATGGCTGTACCTACCGTGAAAAGGAACGGAGTGATGGGAATGCAGGTATGAAAATTTATATATGCAATCCATTTTGGTACACCAGTGCTGTTGCATGCAAATCGTCTCAACGAAATGTAACAGTATCTTGAATAACTTGAATTCACTCATGCATTTCACTTTTTGGTGTTAGATGACACATGTCTACAAACGCAGTTGGCTTCTGATTGGTATATTTAAGAGCCAAATATGAGAGATGAACAACAGCCATCTCCTGCTTTATGTCATTTTGGCGCCTTGTAAACGCTCTGTCTTCCACATTAAAGTTTAGCCATCTTCTGTTACATTCTAAAGTTATGCGTATTATTACCCGACAGTAGCTCCACTCTCTGCACTTGATATCGTAATTTATTTGTTTTATTTTATGTCATTCCCAAGTACTTTGAGGGATGATGCCGCCGTTCCATTCAACAGGATTTCATTCTTGTTCCCATCCCACAAAGCAACTAAATCAAAGGCTGAGCACTGTTTCTGATATTTTTTCCACCACATCCCTATTCCATTTTCCTTATCCCTGGTTCCCATTTTCGGGAATCACTTCCTCCCTCATTCATTTCCACATGTTATCTTTCCCAAATCTTCTTCGCATATCGACCACGACTACCTTCTGCGTCCTCTTCCGCAGACTTCCTCCAACTCCCACCATCATCTGCGACGATAAAGTTAGGGAAATCAGCTACTTCTCCCTCGTTAGACCCCACTTAGAATATGCCGCCAGTATTTGGGATCCTTATGAGATAGGCTTGGAAACTGATTTAGAACGCGTGCAGCGAAGATCGGCAAAATATGTTAAAGGCCGTTATGACAATCTCGTTAGTGTTACTGACCTTTTGCAGCAACTAGGATGGGAAAAGCTTTCAGACCGTCGATTAAAATTTAGACTCAATCTATTATGTAAGTTCCAAACCGGTCTATTCTCTGACGACGTTGATAATATTTTACGAAATCCGACATACTACGGTAGATCAAATCATGAAAGTAAAATTAGGGAACTAGACTGCAGAACGGATAGATTTAAGATGTCATTTTTCCCACGAACGATAAGGGACCATAACAGCTGCAAATGAGACTTTTATCGAGGTTTGTCGATAGGTAGTGTAGCTCTTAGTAGTAGTAGTACTCCTAATACTTGAATCCTTATCTGTTACCTAGTACATACTAACAGCACGCCTAGCATGTTTTCTACATGGGTCTTGAGTCCCTGTCCATCTGTGTAGTTGTAGAATGCATGTATATTGACGGTCACTCTCCATTTTGATGACATCTGTAGTGTAGTGGTGCATGCTTGTGAGGCTTCGCCTCGTGACAAGCATTAGCGATTTATGCTAATGCATAATTAGTCGTAGTTACACTAACTCTAGGGTATAGTGTAATGCATGTTGGTGATTACTCACCCCCTGCCACACACCCCTGAGGTGGCTTGCAGGGTATTTTGTAGATGTAGATCTGCAATCTCTCACCCCTGCCTCTGCGTTAACACGTGGTGCCATAATGGGTATTTCCCCCAAGCATGCATCTTTGTGCTGTTCGCTTCATTTATGAGAAAAACCCGGTCTCACACTCTGGGCTTTGTTAAAACCTCTTTTCCTCCATCTGCTCTCGGGACAATCCGACGACAGTTGACAGGTCAAGGCGGAACTTCATTAAAACAATTAGTTTAATGCTGATTTTATATTCGGAGTCTCTGAGAGATTTGAATAACATCGATCAACTGAACAAATAACATGGAAGAGAGAGAAACTCAAGGGAAGGAATATTAAGTCGAAAATCTGTGAAAGTTCTAATTTGCTGCTCTTCACCACCTAGTAGCGACATCAGTTGGTTTGTTCTTTCTTAACGACTTGCTAGGGAAACTTTCTATTGAAAATGTAATTTTTTTAAACTTTCATCAACAAAATCGTAACTAGATAGCCACATCCTTCGTAAGATTGTAGGTGCCTGGCTTAGTATTAGCTTCATTTCATACCTGGAAATTAGTGGTCATGAAGCAAGGTGGCTCAATAGATATTGTGTGTCGTCGATTAGAACCGAAATTTCACTGCAGAAAATGTAACGATTGACTGTTGCTAAGCCGTGGTATATAATTGCCGTGTCTGTAGACAGTATAGTAGTACAATTGGTGTTTAAGGGTGCAATGACAGCGAGTGCCATTCCGCACCATTAACATTTCATTTAAGGTAAGATAATTATGATTAAAATACATTATTTGCAAAAATAACTTCAATACGATATTTGATATTGTCATATTCGTTAAGATAATAATTTATTTAGATTAAAAAGTCCAGTTTCTTGTAAAACTCATTCTGTTCAGGCATATCGGGATCGTTGCTAAGAGCGTATTCTAGGTCGCCCAGCCTACTGCGCACATCCCGGTATTTCTTTTGCTCTACCAAGATTTGGTTCACATCCAAAGGAGAGTCACAGTAATCACAGCAAGGTGGTACCTTGTACCAGCTTATTTTTTTAGCATTTCACCATATTTCCATCCACTGTTGAAGCGCCACTTTCTTTGACTTAGAGTTTAGTTCATCAACCTGTAACAGCGTATGGGTACGCTCGGAGTTTTCAATGCCTACCTTGCTAATACGTCGGATATCCTGCGCCCGGCTATTACCACATGCCCAGGAAGCCACTCAAAATGAACGTTCACTCCCTTTCTATCAAGGGACATGAGGTTAAAATGTATCTTCTGTACAAGCATGGAGAAAAGGCCCGAAATGCTTTGCAAGGAACTCATGGAGTCGCAGAAAAGAAGATTCAGTGCCTTCCATCGTACCTAGAATCATCTTAATAGCAAACAGTTCCACTGTGTGCATACTACAGAGTGGGCTGAGCTTTGTTTTCACGGATTTATGGTACGATGATTTGACCGCGCATGCCGCGCCCAAAACTTTAATCTATTTGTGAAGATTGTGGTGAATTTAGTATTTCATTAAAAAAACAATGCTTGAGGAGGCCTTTTTTGAATTTGCGAAATTTGAAATCACTCAGGGCATAGGTACACACCATGGCGGATGGCTACCATACCTAACAGGTTACACGCCAGGGAGATTGAAACCATTCTTGAAAATAAAATCATGGAAGCGCACGCTTGACGTAGTAGCCCGTATCCGTCAAAAACTGTGTTTAACAATTCGGGTTTAAAACAAATATTCAAACAAGTACGTGCTCTCATGGATAAACCAATGTGACGTAAAACACATTAAAATATCCCGATGGATTTCAAGTGACGGCTCGCCGGCATCGAAGTACAAACTTGAAACAGGAGACGTCTTAAACGCACCTATTGCAAGGTGTAATCCAGTGTTGTGGACCTCAGACAATAGTCGTAGATAAGATTCAACTTTAGACGAGAAGACTAAGGAAACATAACGTAAACATAAAGTAAAGGTAAACGTTTAAGTACGTAAAGTAAAAGCATCGTCTTGCGGTCAAATCCCAAAGACGAATGACTTATAAAACGCAAAATCTATGAAATACTCTCGCTTAGAACTTTCATATGCTCCCTCCAATTTTACTGATGGTCTAGAATTATCCCTAGAATTTACCAAAACATTTATTCAGAAAAGAGATTAAAACTTTCACATATACTGGTATTTCTATGAAAATAATTACTTCGAGTTCCATTGAAATTAATGAAATACAATTATTCTTGAAAATAAAATTGAAGAAAATTATAAAGACATGGAAAAGAAAAATGGTGAAATTTAAAAAAAGATAAAAAACTAATTATAAGGGCCAAAATTTTATATGTATGATAAAACATTATAAGACGGAAAGTGCACTTACCGCGGAAAGGAAATTCAGGCAATCATACAAACGGAAACTCTCAGCGTACTAATGAAAGAGGAGATTCCTAATTGACTTGAATTTTTCACTGACGTTAAAACGCACTCCGGCAAGAGGAAACAGCAGCAATTTACGTAATAGAACCTGAGTTAATTGAAGCAATTCTGGTATTAAGACTTTGAAAAGCACTGGACAGGAAAGAAAAGAAAATGAATATTTAAGTGACGACCATTTTGTATTTCGTAAAAAGAAGAGCAATAAAGGTGCACCTCTTAAAGTCTGGTCTTATGTAATAAAGTAAAAAGCAAAAATGACCCTTCAAGTTGAAAGAGTTTCTTGCGAAATAGTCTTTTTGCAAATGATGCTTCATTTTCTGCAGCACACTGAAATTTTCATGAAAATAATTATATCCTCTTCATAAATAAAACAAACGGCAGCGATTAACTACCACGAAAGGATGGAAAATGGAAACAGGAATATTACCAATATGTCAACTAAATCTGATTGGAATCATTTGTGGCATTAGTTTTAAAATCTTGAAGACGATGGGATACATGAAAGACGCAGCGGGATATTTGGAGAAGTTTACAAATCCTAAGGTGGATGAGCTATGCTATGTTTGCAGACGACATAGAAACGTTTGCAGAGAAGAAAGGAAAGCCGATGTGGATCACAACTTGGATATATATAGGATGAAAAATACAATCACAAAGTAAACGAGCAAGGAACGAACGTAATAGTAATCAAAGAAGGGATCAACAAAGTAAAAATAGAAATATTGCAACAATTTTTCTGCTATGGGCAGAAGGATCAACTAGGTTAGAAGAGCTAAGTGAAAGAAAACATGATTAGACAAATCCAAGGTTTAAGACTCAGGAGGCGCATAGGGAAGCACCATATATAAATTAATTAATTATGACAGATTTTCTGAGCAAAAAAATAGGAAATGAAATGGGGCTCTTAATGAATCAAGCATATGAACTGTTGAAGAATCAAAAATTTTAAGACAATGAGGGCAGAATTCGTAGCGCAATAGTCGGCTGAGAACCGCGTTTAGAAGGAAGGAACGCCTAGATGAATATTGACAGATATGTGAAGGGAGAAGTCAACTTAGCGATACCAAATGGAGAAATAAAGAAGTCACAAGATCGCATGATCACACTTTTCTTACATAAAATGAAATAACCATTTCTAATAAGAATTTCAAAAATATCACCATAGTTAGGTACTTCTGGATACTCGTAGACTCTTGAGCCTAAATCTTTATCAGGGTTCTCATACATTAGCGCGGTATAACCTTACGCTTAATTTCAGTTGACTCCTTCGCCCAACTGCTAAATAGTCCCCAAAGCTGCCCGATGATCAAAGCTCTTTGCCAAAGTTTAAACTCTTTGGAAACTACCGAACTCAATTGAATTTGGAGGCAGTTGATTCGATACACAAGAACTGATCAATATCGAAACCATTGGGCAAATAAGTGTTCTCAGTTTTAGAAGACCTTCGATATAAATATTTTCATTACCGATTCGTAATGTTGTTTTATTGCCATACTCACTCCCATATTGACAACTAATTATGTAATATTTCTTTCACGAGAAATTTATTCTGATTAATTGAAAATTAATCGGATGGAAAATGAAAACGCCACGCTTTGACAAAGCTTTCAGCAGCGCCATTTCTAATTGCTATTAATCCAATTTCGTTCATGCTGTTGAATCAAAAGTAGTTGACAAATTATAATTTCCTTCTCCACATGTGTGTAAAAACATATTATTAAGTAGCATGTGGAAAATTGAATGAAATATCATTTCAAATATAAGACTGGTTAGAGCAATATATATTTTGTAAATTAATATGCTTGATGTTAAGCATTTTGTCCACACGTACTAGATGCTTTCGCTATAATACCAAAAGGATAACTTATATTTATTTCTATGATACTTTCAATACATATGAGAACAATATACTTTCCGCCATTTGTCTCAATTTGTTTTCCGAGTCTATTTATTATTTTTAAGTTTTTAATTTTTTTTTCGAAATGTTTCTGGTGAATAAAACTTAAAAAAGGTGTATAAAATTGAAAATGATATATAAAATACTTCGACATTCACTAAAAGGAAATGGTTTTACAAAACCAAGAAGACGAAAAATTATCTTCAAAACATCGGCTAGGATCTTAACTAATTTTACAAAAAAAATCGCACCTTGATTAACCCGCGAATGTCGTGCAATGAGATTTTCTCTCACACCAAATTTAAACTTGTGCGCAATTTACAATCATGAGTTAGAATAAGTTTCCCGTCCTTCTAGCTGACTTTTTGACTCATCCTAAAGAACGACCGTCTCAAAAAGTGTAAATAAAGCGTCCGCAACTGTGTAATGGTATGTCTGACACTGTCGGCTACAAAGTGTGAGACTTTTTCTCATGGCGCGACCACTGACGTTATTGTTTTTGTATCACTCAGTTGCGTTACAATCTCGCAGCATGTGAGCAAAGTTGATTAATTTCGTGGAGAGCAGATATTTTAATGCAAATTTAAAAGTCATGAGAATTTATGTCCTCATAATTAAATATTTCTTCATGATAACGGTAATTTTCTTCATTTATACCCAATGATATCATCGCCAGTCAAATTAGCAATGATTACGTAATTGTAACAGTAATTGTGTATTTTTGAAAATCATTGTTTCAAATGAACATTTAGAGAAATAAATTATATCTAAATGATGTAATAGTCCTCTCGTGTAGGCGTGATTCCCCTTATTGACGCGTCGTTGAGGATTATCCAAGGTTAGCGGATAGGGAGGGAACGCCTCGCACGACAATTCGAACCTGCGGCCCCAAATATCACATATCAATTGTTTTTGTGAAATGTATTATGGGTGGTCATATGACTACGAGGGTATGTGGGCGGAAGCAAGCTCACACACGGAGAGAAGGAATCCAGCACTCGTGAGAGAAGCAATCCGACTCTGGTGGAGAGTGGGAACGAACGAGAGGGAAAGAAAGTGGCCAGACAAAGAAGGGAGGAAGGAGAGCTGCCGTGGACGTTTGAGGCAACCTCGCGAACCTGTCGCGTGGGTGGGTGATGAGATACCACAGCTTGCCGGACATTCGTCTCACCAGCAGATTCCCAGCCGCCGATCCGGACATCGAAGTTGACACGTCTCATCCCGATGCGGAGAGAAGCCACGTGTCCTCGACTAGGATCCGCGGGCCCCTTCGACTCGTCTAAGTATTTGCCACCTAGCCACTTAAGTGTTCCCGGATTCACCTCCTCACTAAGCCCAACCCGTGTGCATTAAGCGTGGAAGTTACGATTTCCTCATCCGAAGTTGTCATGCACCTTTGGCCTGTGAACTAACGAGAAATGAAAGATGTTTTCTTGGTTCAAAGTTAATCCTTGTATCACTAATTTCCCGTCCGATGAACGTTATTGCCCTGTCTAAAAGGAAGGGACGAGGAACTTGTTAAATAAGGGTTTAATTTCATTTCATTTCATCTAATTTTGTACAAATCATGTCACGTTGTAGACTATTTTGTTTGTAAAATCTGTTTCATTAATGTTTCACCAGTCACTCACCCACTCATCTCCCATTAGCGAGTAAGAGGGTAATTTATATTTGTCAAGGTGTCATATGTCGATAAAAAGTTAAATAAAAGGGTTCAATGGTTCATTGTAACTGCGAGTCTTTCACTCCTTAGACGCGGTGCCCGGTTGTCCTGTCCGTCCCGTTCCGTTCACCGTCGCGATCATGGGGGTTGAGCCGTCCGCCTCGCCCGTTGGCGAGCGCCCGCCCCCCCCCCCCCTCCATCCTCCGAAAAGTGGTTTCCGTGGTGGTGCTACGCAAGGACGAGCCGTCCACCTCGCCCGATAGCGAGCCCCCCCCTCCTCCCTGGGGGGGGGGGAGTCGGGAGCGGTGCGCCTGGGCCGAGGGCTTTCGGTCTTTCTGGTGGGGCATGGACCCCGAGTCCAATGGGACCTCCCGTATTTAAGTGGAGGCGGAGTCCGGGCTTATATGAGTGAAGTGCCTTGGTTCATTGCTGTGTTCAGTGGAGGGGTATTTTGTTCTTATGTACCGTCCTCGGAGGGCAGAAAAATTGTCACCATCGCTAATGTTGAAGGCTACTGTTGCCATAGCATTGACTCCCTTTGCTTGCACGGTTGTTACGACTGGTTGTTAAAACCTATGTCTGGCTTGTTACCAAATTGTGGTGCTTTTCGCTCAAGGGCGTTCATAAATGTGATGTTTTCCTGGTCTTTGCCATTGATACCAATTGAGGATTTATGACTGTAAAAGAGAAAAATAATTGCATATACATGTATTGAGCGGGCTAAGGCAAACATAACCTTCCCCCCCCCCCCCCCCACTCCTACCTTATCCTAAATGAAGAAGAGTGCGGGCGCGTCGCGAGGAGAGAAAACGACCGCATCGCAGTGCCAAACCACCCTGTGCTTTGGTTCGCCGGCAGGGAGGGAGGATGAGCCGTCCGCCTCGCCCATTGGCGAGCGCCCCATCCCCCTCCATCCTCCGGAAAGTGGTTTCCGTGGTGGTGCTATGCAAGGACGAGCCGTCCACCTCGCCCGATAGCGAGCCCCCCCCTCCTCCCTGGGGGGGAGTCGTGAGCGGTGCGCCTGGGCCGAGGGCTTTCGGTCTTTCTGGTGGGGCATGGACCCCGAGTCCAATGGGACCTCCCGTATTTAAGTGGAGGCGGAGTCCGCGCTCGTCAACGGCACGACGCCTCTGTGCACGGTCATCGGCTGTCCGGTCCTCGGAAGGTATCGCCGCCTCACCTCTCCCCCTCCATTGCGCCTTTTCCTCTGGTTTCCAGCGATCACCCTCCTCTCCTTCCGCCTTAGCGAGCTCGCTTGTCGTTATAATTTAAATAAATTCTCTGGCCTACGCGAGTTGTTTTTGTTGGTCCACCCCACGAGCCCTTGGGCAGTTCAGGGTATAGTGTCCCACCTGTCAAGTTCCCCCCCGAGAAAGTATTTTCCTCTAATATCTACCGACAGAGTAGCTTGACCGCGGTCTTGTGTGGCTCCCTTTTACTTCACGAATGAAGTAAGACTTCCTTCCTTCCTCGACGAGAGACTTTCTTTTCCAATTTGATAAGGATAGGGAAGGGGAAGAGGGACGAGGGAAGGGGGAAAAGCCTGGCCGTAAGATTCTGGGGCGGACGAAAAACAAAAGGGGTTTATGGTCTAACGCCCAACGCGTTCCGTCACAATATAGTATAATATATTGCACATAAACGCTCTATGATAGATAATCAATGATACATCTGAGTGTGAGAAAAAGTCTCACACGCGACCGCTCTCGTGATAGTTAGTTTAGCGACCACTCCCGAGTTAAATCCCTTCGCTCCTGGACACATTAAATCGAAATTCTAGATGGTAATGGGCCACCAATGGGCCTCAGCTTCAACGTATGTGGTTTTTACAACTTATTAACAGCCCCAACTATTTCCCAGCTACCTCGTAATATTTAGATAGACCTCTAGCTCACACTTCACATATATTAACACTGCTCTATCTTGTATAAACCCTTTAGAGCATTTATGTGTAATTACGTTTCGAGTTAATGCAAAACAACTGAAGACATCATCATCCCATGGATTAAGTGCTTATCGCTCTACTTAGCACTCAACAAACTTACCTGAACTCGGACGAAAATGATCGTTTATGCTATTCTTTCAACCCTCCTTTGAATAAATCATTAGGAAAATTTCACTCTTTTGGATTTAGAATACATATTCATATCATGAGCGAGACGGTTGATGGAGTGTGGTGTAAGAAATGAAACGAGCAAGGGTCGCGAGGCCGAGAAGGAGATTCCAGGGGAGAGAACAAGAGTTTGGGTGGGGTTTGGGGAGGGTGGAATAGAAACAAGACTAAATCTTAACGTGGCGAAGAAAAATGGAGGAAGGTGGAGAGGTGTGAAAAGGGGGATATTTAAAATGACTTGCTCTAACGCTACTGGCGCGAACGATTTCTCCGAAGTTGGAGCATAAGGGGGGAGGGGGTGTTTGAGGGGGTTGACGCTTTTCGAATGTCACCCTCCCACGGTAATTGTCGCGTGGTCTCCCAACTCGACCTTGGAGAACGACCTTCATCAAGGTGTACCGTTTATACGTAACCTAAATCTCCGGCTCTTTCATCGCTAATAATTGGCTCTCGCAATCTTCTTCACAAAAGCAACATCTTATGAATTTTAATACCACAGCTAGCAGAACTGCTTCCTGTTTTGCAGGCAGTCTCTTCTGTCTGGTGTACTCTTGAGGTGAACTTCGTGTTTTTTCTTATTTTCGCACTACTCAAGTGGAAGCAGTTGTAAATGAGGATAAACGAGTTTATCTGTTTCCCAAAAATGAAAACACTTTGAGAATAGTTTTTGAAACATAAGTAAACATTTTGGAGTAAAAAAATCATAATATTCAATTTTCTGTGCAATGCTCACTGTAGTTGACTGAGTAGAGTACCATTTTTGAACGGAACGGCAATATGAAAACACTTTATTGATTATATTAACGTTGAGTTTACAGAAATTTGACATGAACCTTATTGTTTTGGAGTGGCATACATTTGAACATTCACCCGGATGATTTCTAAATATCTTCACTAAATAATTTCGATTGGCACACTTAACTGTACTCTCTCATTTTCAACTCGACTAATTGCCGAATTGCCTTCATTCACGTAAAAGTAGCTATATATCAAGGGATATAAAAGAAATGAAAATAAAATTCTACAGATATCGTAGTTCAATCAACATTTACCCGAAAAATATAAATTAACAACGTTTATATGCCCATACGTTTTGTCTGATTGTAATTTAATGAGTACTGTTTGTTTACTTCACCGTTGCTAACCTAAATTAATTCATCGTCGCCTTTAGACAAAAGAACTCATAGGAACGCCCGAAAGCCGTTACCAATATAAATCCATCGTTGTTTAGCAGTTTTTACGGGTTATGAGCTTAATAGCTAATTTAATTCTGCATATAATACATGCATTCCATATGCTAACCTATTTAAGTGAACCCGGGAGTCCCAAGAAAGATAGACTCGCTCTGAATAAGTGAACCCGAAAAACTCTCCCGGAATCTAACTAAATTTAAACTCTCAAAAACCACGGTTTTTGCATTTTTCTTTGGACCACCAACTGCTAAAAATCCAAAACTACAACGAAATCATACAGACCGAGAATCCACATTTAATGCACCAAACCTCATTTCTCTAGCTCAAAAATTGAGAGAGAAATAAACAAAATGGATACTGACTGACTGACAGGCTACAAAATTAATATATATAGATACCTATCATTCACCTCTGAGACTGTCACCAATTTGAATGCGCATCATAAAGGGGTTCTTAATTAGTATTCGTAAACGAAGGATTCGGTAGCCCAGGAACATTAATTTTTTACTTTAACGAATTCGATCGCTCGAAGATTTGGTAGCCCAGGGATAAGTATTTTTTATTACAACTAATTGGAGCTTAAATCAATGCAAAATATAGAAAACATTAATTCTTTCATGAATCTCCTCTCATTTAGTGATGCGGTAGTTTAGATAGATCGATCTGAATATAAAATAGGTACATAAGTGAATTTTATTTCCACTCCCGAGATCATAATTTGCACGCAAAATAATGTATGTATCGCAAAAAAGGTAGGTAATAAATGTTTATTTTATGGAAATAAAAACTTTGAATACATATCCAAAGACGCATTGAGAATGTTCGCAATTCTTTTTTTATTAGTGGTACAAAATTTACTATGAGATGCGCAATCACAATTTATTAGAAATTTGACCATTCATTCAACTTTGAAACAATTTACAAATATCTGGCCTCCTATTTATATTGAAGAAAAATAAGGAGACTTATTGTCTCAACTGCTTTACATTAATTTCTGTCACGCAGTAGTCACTTTTCTCGCATAAGATGAGGCCACTTCGCGAGAACTTTGTGAACAGTGATTACAAAAGAAAGACTTGGTGCTTTCCTAGCGCACAATGTGAATAAATTCTTCACGCGAATCAGAAACGACCTGACCCACGGCCGGAAGATATATAAACCCGGACGAATTTTGACCCGGCACTCAACGCACTGAGGACGATGGCAGAGTTAGCCATTGAAACGTGGGCATTGGCTGAACAACTCACCTGGTGGGAAAACCGTGAAGAATTTATTCACTGTGATTACAAATATTAATTTTACCATAAATTCAGCTACACAGTTCCATAATCCCGATTTTTTTCCATGCTCTATTATTAAATTGGCGCGTGCATGAAATTGCATTAGGACGCAGTAGAGTAATTACGTAAAAAAATAGGTAATTATCGCGTTGAGGGCGAGACACTCCGGTAACTATGCGTTCTTTTCGCTTCCTACTGTAATTAATGAATTATCACTATGCAACAAAAAAGTCACCACCTTTTCATGAAAATATTTAACACAGATGAATATTCATGAAAATAGAATGAACGCAAATTGGAATAGAGACAAAAAACAGATCAAGATCCGAATTGAATCAAATGAGTGTAAGCAAAATAAGGTTTACTCTTTTTTATTATAACAACCCTTGCTGTTTTAATGTATATTGATTTAATTACATTTGTCCGGTTAATTTTCTAGAAATTGGAATATATTACTTTAATGTGCATTATCAAGGCAAACGTGATGGCATTTGGTTGACAAGTGAAATTCCGAGGTCATACGCATGCATTTTTCCCAATAAAAATAATGCAAAATAAAAATCAAAAACTTTTGGGTTTTATAATCGAAGCGAGCCAACTAAAGTAAGTTGTTGCATAGCGGCATCTCCAAATGTTATTAAAACAAAATTCAAAATTACGAGGAAAAAGCTCAAGTGTTCTTCACATAACTTTTAATGCCAGTAAAATAGAGAAGTAATGTAAGTTAGGAGCCACTTAATAACCTGCGGGGTATATCAATTTCATCAAATGTAAGCCCAATAATTTAAATGCATTACCATTAACAATATCGATTATTTATCAGTCCCACACATAAGCATATTACTGATCATTACATAAATCATATTTTGCCGCACTGTAAGAAAATATTGCAAAACATGTGTCTTCCAAAGCAAGAGAAAATGACCACCGCAAATCATTATGTTTCTTAAACAGTTTAAAATGACGTCAGTTACCTGAGATTCATAACTGTGTCCAATATAGCTAAAATTACATAAACTATTCCAAACACAGCGAAGGTTATAAAACTGTGATAATTTCTCAATATCCCAGAAAATTCTTCATATGCTGTAACCTAAATTACCAAGTAACACAATCAGTAATTGATGCAAAAAATTACTCACCAAATTTAAAGCATGTACCGTGGCAGTTAGTCATGCAAAATAATACATACCTTGGCAGTTAGGCCCGCAGTAGAAGGAAGGGTCTGTAGTGGAACATGTTGTTACGTTTAGGAGAAACTGACTTCTCTCAGATTCTTCACACACCCCGAATGGTATTGGGATCAAGTGGGCTTTGAGGGAGATTCACCTAAAGGGAAGAATATGTATCACACAAATCAACGGATATCCTGTCAGTCATTCTAGATTCCAATTAATTTTAATTTAAAGTAGCACATTTAAATGACAGAGTACATTTTAACTATCTATCATTAGCAGATTAACGAAGTTCCATACTATACGCATATAATGTTACAACGAAATAACAATATGCTATAGAGAAGGATAATAAAATAACGATGAAGTAATTTGCTATTTGAAAACAACGTCTAATATTTTCACCATGTGTAATGTTGATTTTATTTGAGAGTCTATGATACTGCAACCATAATGAAGATCTAATATTTACGACTGAAAAATTTGTGTTCGACAGGTGAAAAGTGATCGATTGGCGCAAAAAGTATTGTGATTCCTTTCTTGTTGTTTTAATTTAAACACTATACTGTAATCTTATAATGGCAAGTACAACTGCATCATATAAGCACAACTGATTTTGGCAAAATTTTATGAAGTAAAAAAAGGTCAAATCGATATGTGACTAACTTCAGTCTCACATAAGAACTAGTGAGGGAAAAATCAAGAAAGTGAACCGGAGGAATCAGAAAGGAAAGTTAAGGAAAATAGTACGCTAAAATTGGAAAAAGTAATACGGCCTCTGTTTACCACGACATTGCAAAGAGAAATGAGGAGAATTTATCCTCTCGGGAAGTTTGTTCACTTAAAGCAGGTTGCGGCATCTGAAATACGCAGGATGCTTAATTAACTGATATGAAAATGAGATGTTCTGCAGTTACCTCGTCCGGATGCTCTCCGTGTGGGCCAGAGGAGTAAAAAAAGTATAAAAACATTTTCACTCTCGTTCATTAAGCCTCAATCTATTTGCCCAATTACCGTTGCCACCACGTTCTCATTCCAAGCAACGACTAATGAAAGTTGATAACCTTATCTATCACATCGCACCCTTCTCATTCTTCCCGTTCCTTAAACCAACATCATCTCTTTATACTCTTGCTTCCCCTTCATCCCAATACTATTTTGCATTCCTTGGCCTTTCCCCCACAACATTTAACTTCTCCCTTCCGCATACCCACTCCTATCAACCAGCTCCTCATTTTCTAAAAAGGCCGATCCTCCGCCCCAAAGCGCGACCTCCATACTCTTGATGAATCGTCCCGAATCTATAGGGAAACCCCGTCTCATTTAATGACAGCTCCAAAAGCTACTCACAAGGGCTAACGTTTATTAGGATGAACCCCCAAAAAATTGCTCTCGTTCCCATGTTTGTACTTTACCCTTCTTCCGCTTTACTTCTTAATCTTGTCCATTCTCCTATTCTGGTCCTTACGTTGTTTTTCCTGCATCCATTTCTCTTTCTTTTTCTTCCTCCATTCTCGCCCCCGTCACTATCACTACCCCAACCACCCGTTTCTCATCACGAGCATTATGCTCCGCTAATGGTTCTTCAGCTTCCCTGCTCCCTACCTCCTTTCTTTGAACTAATACCCGCCCCTCCTTCTCAACCTTTCCAACTCGCTTCATTTCTTGCCCTCCCCCGCCTCCTTTTCACTCGAACCGCGGCCGTACGTAATGAGGGGTCCATGTGAGAAAAGTGGTCCCCGGCCCACTTTTTTGGTCTCCTGCCCGCGACCATGCAGTGCACCCCTTGCAATAGCACGGCCGCACCACAGACCAATTCTTGTATTACTTAGTAAATATTAGGACTCATAAGGGTTCAAATTAGACCGGCCAAATGAAATATTTCGATGGATAACTTAAGCGCATGATTTGTTGATTTTTTGTGACTCCAATCGATATATTCGACTCCATCAGCGATACACCGGTGAAAAGACCAGATCGAAAAGGCTGCGTAAGATTTTTTCAAATGGTTTACATACACCACAATCTTGAACCCTTCGTGATTGTACCACGTGACTCCTTAGTTACTTCCTCAGAATTATTTCGAACGGTTCAAACATAGGCTTTCTATAGCCAATGTTTCGAAGAGTAACTCGCTCATCTTCCTCAGTGTCAAAATGAATGCTGAGTTTGTGGTCGGCCGATTTTCTATACCTTAGTTGATCGGTTCAGGAGGCTTCTGACTGGTCGGGGTATTGTCTTCGTTTTTGCGTGCTTATTATCTTTTCGATTGCCGGTCTTCCAAGTTTCCTGAATGTATGTCCTGAGTCATTATTCACGTTTTTCCCCCAAGCTTATTTGAATGGCCCAGTAAAGGAGTATGACTTCCCACATACGTTTATTTTTTCACGAATGAAATAACACCCTTTCCTCTTCGCGTCCGTATTTCATTCCTTTATTATTGGATAGTCTTTACTCGTCGTCTCCTCACTTTTTACGTTCCAGTTTCGGCTCTTTCTTCAATGAAAATTCCTCTCACGCCTATTTTATATTCTGGTGCCACCTACGCCAGCTACGACTTGCTGCCATAGCATATTCCACATTCCATTCTTAAATCCATGATTCATTTGGAGTGCGGTAAAATATTTCGTATACCCAAACTCACATTCCTCTCCAAAAAGCACAAATCCCTGAAAGTAAAGCCTTTACTCGGAGGTTTCCACATTTGGATCAAACAACTACACATTAGGTGCAGAAGAAAGTTCAATTTCATGACTAGAGCGAAGAAATAAATGAAAACCTAATAATTTCTTTCGCTTTCACCTCACCAATGCAAGTTGAGGTCAAACAAATACTTATAAAGCGAGCATATTGATTACTACCTCACTTCCAGAGGAGAAAATTTTGTCCGGCACATGCCATGATAAAATGGCGAGCGAAGTTTGCTTATTCCCATCCGTTTGCCCACAATTATTCATAACTATCCACGCCTGCTAGGTGAGCGAGACATAAAGGGAAAGCAAACAGATAGCGGTGGTACAGAAAAATTAACATAGGGATAAAGTAAATGAAGACGTGAAAACGAAATCATTCCTGAATCGCGACAATGCCCATGATGTTACGTACGTCTGGCTATCACAGGGCAAAGAGTAGCATAAGTTACATGCATGAAGCGCAGAGAAACGCCAGGAGTTATCAGTGAGCAGCAGAGATGATGACTGTATGAATGGGCGTACCACGGTGATGAAAACCGTGGGACGGAACAAAAGGTCTCCCACAAGATGACGACGATGCCATGGAGTAAGCGGATACAGTGTACATGGAGGGGTGCTTATACAAGGGTGTGGACATGTCTCGTCTTACGAGAGGTAGAGAGAAGGCTGGGGCAGTCGAATTAAAGTCGCCGCGAGGGGTTTTTCGGACGCTCTCGCGAATGACGAAGCCGAACAATGACAAAAGGACGTCCCTCGATGCAAACAAGCACCACACACACACAACAAGGGGATGGCGATGACGGGGCTAAAGACATGCGAGGAGGGCAGTCGGAGGATTGGGAGGGCGATTCGGGTGACGGGAGTGATATGGTGAGAGGGGAGCGAAGGGGAAAGTGGTAAAGGGGAGAAAGAGTAGAAGGAGATCGGAGTGACGCGAAGCGAGAAGGTCTCAACAGCACAGGGCTTTGTTACTAGTCGCCCTAGTTTTCATCTACATCTACGCATTACCAGAGCGAACCAAACACGCAGAAAAAATATCTGACTTAAATATTTTTAGAGTAAGAAGATCTGAAGATAGATTCATCTCCAAACATTTTCCAATACCTTATTGTATTGTCTTTCTTGTATGCAACTTTCATTCAAGGAGTTTATCTTGGTTGAACCTTATTTCTGTGCCCCAAAATAACCATTATATAAGTAGCTGCATAAGGCTCTTTAACCCAGGATAATCTAGAATGTTTTTACTAAACAATAAAACGAGAAATTTTCTTGTTATCATAATGTATGCGCACTAATAATGATCTTATGAGAACACTGAGGAAACAGAGGCAATGCAAATGATGGGTATATGCAGTATCTGCTTTTGTATCCGTGATAATATTGCCTTCTGTCAGAAAATGGATGATAGTCAGGGCATAAGGACCACAGCTGTGGAAATATATTAAACGGAAACATTCTTGGTTTATAGTCACCAATGCCACCAATATTCCACTGCTACATCTATGACATTATTCTAAACACCATGAAATAAAATGCATCCCTCCTTATTTTACCATAATATGTAGTTCTAATATCTTGCTAAAGCCTTTATTTCAAAATTATATAAATATTAAAAAAAAAGTTTCCAGTTTTTTCTATTACTCTTCACATAATAAACGTTTCACAACAGGACGAAAATAACGCATTTTGCTAAAGAAATAATTATAAAAATTCTTCAAGTATCCTCAGAACATTTAGATAAAATGAGTAACAAGGCACTATAACTTTTTCTTTTCTCTCATGCTGCGTGGCACTCAATATGCGTTACATCATTGAGTCAAACTATGCAGACAATAGATGCGTTATGGCTACTGTAATCTGCGGGTCCATTTCACTATTTCTTTACTGGTATGCAAATTGATGTCTTTATCTTAACCGTATGAAAGAAGATATTCCTGACCATATAAACACTTACTATGGCTGTTATAGTAACACAAACTTTACTACAAATAACATGAACATGACCTCAGTAGCAGTTGTTTTCTTTTCCTTAAAAATTACACGTTTTAGAACATGGTAGAAATATTAAATATGGCATAAAAGATCAGGACACGGAAAAAGCGTCTAAAATGCTTGGATAAAATTTTGAGAAACAGGTAATTGCTCACTCCCTCTCTGCTGCTTCTTTTTCCTCACCGCGATACTCGCAGCAGACAATATGCATGAGCAAAACTACCTCGACCATCGAACCATGTTTTACTAAAAAAAATAGGTTTTTTTATCGTCAATTATAAACTTTTTCAGATGATATATTGAAAATAACTGTTCTTGAATCAATTTTTATGGTGATTCTGCAAATGACTTCCATTTTATTCTATCACTTCAGGTTTTTACACAAAATAAGAATTATGGATTCAAAATTTTAACTACTGTATGCACAGTTATATTAACATTACTTCACGCAATGACAACTTTTGGAGCAAACCTTTTTTTCTAATTATGTAAAAAACTGCTTTGATAACATTTTGATTATCTTTCAAGAAAACAAAAGCAGTGCTTCATTAATTTGTAAAGAGAAATATTCCTCGAACAATAATCACCCTCATTCACATATAAATTATCAATGAATCTTAGAAGCTAAATCGGGTTCATTCTGAAAAAACTGTACGTGATAGAAGTAAACTAGTGACAGTTCTGAAATCAGCATATCAAAGTTAGATATTACCACTTACAAGTTTTCAGTCATCTGATATCATGCATACTAGTGTAATATATATCTCTGCTACATGTGCAAAATTACTGTTAACGTGTTAAGCTCGACATCTTTCATTTATTTTGACCATAACATGGCTTGAACATAGAATAAAATATTGAATTTTAAATCATTCAAAGTCTATAACTATCCTACACTATAACTCGTTCTATAATCCAGAAAACAGGATTATAAAACGCTGCAGAATACTTTGGTTAATTCCCGAGTAGCAAGCCATTGTAGGCTGCCTATTCCCTTGTCTCGTAGCATTTCATTGCTCCCGCCCGAGTGGAGCAGAAAGCGAGCTTAAGGCGAGCAAAAACTGTTTCAGTAATAATTGAATATTTGAACAAAAATAAACATCTATAGTGAAAGAACCGATTATTACGTGCTCTTAATGTAAATTCTAGAGTTGTGAGATGAAAAATCCATTGATATTACTTCAATTATGAGCAGCTTATTCTCAGACGAAATAACGAAATAAAAAATACGACGAAATTTAATGAACCTGAAGTGAAAAATAATAATGATACTGGTTCTCGAATTTAATTTGGGTTATATACACAATTCTATAGTAAATATCCTATCGTTCTGTATTTAACTGGAATAAATTTCAAGTTGCCTTGAAGCCATCATTTTAAGTAATTTGTGGTAAACCATTTCCTAATGCACCAATCATGATATACCTATTAGAATTAATGAAATAAAACCGATTGATGCAGTATTTTATTACTTGACCGAACCAATAGTCAGGAAAGAAGCAAGTTAAGCGGTAAAAATCCAGCCGTCGCTTAATCTGAGCGAGGCAATAACAGCGAGTCTAAGAACGCGAACCACCATCCAACATAATATTGTAGGCGAAACACCATATTTGAGGAATACCAACGACTCTCACTCTCATTTCGAAAAGATATCTAGTTTTAGTCAAATACTTATGAAGTCATTGATGAAATAAATAATTTTATATTACTTTAAATATAACACGAACAAATCAATGACGAACACAAGTTGTATCTCATAAAGGTATGGTACAATTTTGGTATCTTGGAAAAATTTGCTCTCCTGCTCTCACCTACAGACATATAGATAAGCGTCATTATTAGTGCGAGATTGAGATTTTAAAAGTCCCTTCTTCCATATAATCCCTCGTCAGTATATGAATACTCTGAACATGACAAACACTGCAATATATATTGCTGCGGAGGAATCGTCCAGATCCTGGGCAACGGGGGTTATTGACGGGGGACGGGGAATCAACAAGGACGGATTCGGGAAAGGGTGTATATGTGAACAACTTGACTTGTGAATAAAATGACTGCGTGAACATTTCAAGGGAAAAAAATGTGGCTAAAGTATTCGGGAAATAAGAATAGTTATTTTTGCTTCCACGCACGTAAAAACTGGTGTCAGGAGTGGGGTGAATTAGTAAATTTTAGTGGACTTTCTGAGTGTTAGCCACGAATTATTTTCATGTGAGGTTAGAGCATGGATTCAAGAGTAGCGAAGTTAAGTGAGTTGAAAGTGGTAGATTTGAAGCGCGAGTTGGAGGAACGTGACATGGAGACTAGCGAAACGAAAGCGGTACTTCAACTGCGACTTCGTGAGGCGCTTCAGGCAGAAGGTATGGACCCCGAGGATTTCCTCTTCGAGATAGAGGCGCGCACGAATTCACGCATTACCTCACCGTATTTAAAGAAGAGCGTGCCGAAAAGTACAGAACTTTGAAATAACTTATCAATAATATCCGAACGATCAAAGACGAATTGTTGGAGAAGATGCTCGAAATAAAAGGTGAGTTGAAATACGACGGCAGTGAAATAAAAAGCGAGCTAAAAATTACGCTTGTGGAGTAAAAGGTGAGCTGAAAGCCGATGTCAACGAAGTGAAGGAAGAACTAAAATACGTCACTTCGGAGGTACAGGACGTGCTGGAGAGGTTAAAGAATGTAAAAGAGGATTTAAAAATGGTAGAAGTCGACTTAGTGAAGAAGGACCTGAAAAAAATGGGAGCTCAACTCGACAAAGCAGAAGACAGAAGGGCATGGAGGCGAGTGGCCAAGGATAATTTAGGTTTGCAATGGCCACAGGAGTAAGTAAGAGTAAGTAAGAAGTCGACGTAGAGAAGCGTCTTGAAGATCGTCTGAAAACTCTCGCACAAGAATTGACGCAAACGGGCACCGTAGGACTATTGTCAGGACTTGCTCCTAGTGTCAAGGCCGTGTGTGTAAAACCACCTACATACGACGGCAGGACTCCTTGGTCCACATTCTCCAAAAACATTCTTTTAAGGCCGCGGCCAACGCCAACGGGTGGATGAAGAAAGACTTGAGCTACGCGCTAGATTGTGGCTCTGTGAGGTGACGCTTTGAACATTTTCCAAGCAATGCCTGGCTACGAACACAGGAACTATGATTGTGTGGTGGGCCGGCTGGAAATGAGGTACGGCGACAAACATCTCCAACACGTCTATTACAGGAAATTGCTCACTAGGTGTCAAAACCGTGGCGAAACACTGCAATAATTTGAAGCGGACATCGCGCGGCTCGTTTTCTTGGCTAATCCTTCGGCGCCCAGCGAATTCATCGAGCGATTGCCAGCAGTCTTTCGTGATTGGTTCGGCTGATCCGGAACTGCAGAGAGCTCTACTTTTAATGCATCCGTAAATTTTGGACGACGCACTAGCCCACGCCTTGGAATTCCAAGCGGCTACCAAAACTTCAAAAACTCACGCTTGTGTCCGAAGCACGAGCAAAGAAGAATCCCTAGAAGATAGGATCGAAAAGATCGTCTCGAAATTCCTACGTAGCAAAGGACGTCTCAGAAAAAGGGGTATACGCTGTTAGGATTGCGGAGAGCTTGGACATGTCCGCAGTTGCTGCCAAAATAGCAGGATACGGCAGGGAAACTAGAAAGGTCCGGCGCAGAGGGGCGAGCGTCGGGGAGTGGCCCTGTGGCTCCGAAGGAAATAATAAAAATTGTCTCTCTTGTACGTCGGGTGGACAATCTCTTCGTGGACGGGTACGTGAATGGCATGTGTCGTGTTGTGCTGTTGGATACTGGTCCACGTTGTACGTATGTTATGGTATGGTTGGATACGAACACGGTCCTGAGGATGGGTACCGCGAACGAAGATCTCCAGCCTACAAGTGTGGACCTAAGAACTGCCACAGGTCAAGCAGTTAAAACGTACAGAGAGACCGTCGTTGACATCACGTTAGGAGACAACAAGATTAAACATCGAGTGATAGTGGCTGACATCGTAGAAGATGTAATCTTAGGAATGGATATTTCGTTAGCATTGGAGGTGACTTTGAACTGACAGTAAATAAATACATCCTGGTAGCAGCAGATTATTTCTCGAAATAGGTTGAAGCGTATCCAACACCGACTAAGGAAGCTACTACTATCGCGAAAGTCCTGGTGCGGGAATTATTCTTACGCTTCGGTACACCTTTGGAACTACACTCCGAACAAGGCAGGGACTTTGAGTCTGTCGCATTCCACCAAGTCTGTTTGCTCATCGGGATAAGATAAACACGAACTACGCCGCTACACCCCCAATCGGATGGGATGGTCAAGCGTATGAACAGGACGATCGGCCGACACCTTTCCAAGGTGGTCTCGAAGAACCAGCGCGATTGGGATTAATATCTGCCACTATTCATTCTGGAATATAGATCTTCAGTCCATGAAACTACAGGACAGACCCCAGCTTGCATCCTCTTCGGGAGAGAATTACGCCTGCCATGTGACCTGAGGTTTGGCAGCAAACCCGGCGGAGAGTTTATAGCGGGAGAGGATTATATCAGTCAATTGAAGGAGAAGATAAACCAAATTCATCATTTAGTCCGTAGAAATATGGAGGAAGCCAGTGACAGAATGAAACAGAAGAACGATGCAAGAGCGCAAGCGTGAGGTTTTCAGGCTAAAGACAAAGTATGGTTCTACAATCCCCAGAGGCGGAGTGGCCAGTCACCTAAACTTCAACGAGCGTGGAAAAGTCCGTATGAAGTCCTGAAGGGAATAAGCGATGTCATTTATCGCATTCGCAAACTCCCTCGAGGATGACCTAAAGTGGTTCATTATAATCGACTAGCACCTTACGTAGGCGGCAACGCAAGAGTCGGGGAAGACCAAGAGGTGGACGCGCGTTTGGTGGCCGATCGACATGGCCAAGATCTGGGTAAGAACTGTTCCGGGACAAAACAGCCTTAAGGAGGGGGCAGTGTAGCGAAGGAATCATCCAGACCCTGTGCAAGGGGAGTTATTGACAGGCGACGGGGAATCAACAAGGAAGGATTCGGGAAATGGTGTATTTGTGAACAACTTTTATGCTACTGTGTGAACATTTTTAGGAAAATAAATGAGGTTTATGTATTCGGGAAATAAGAATAGTTATTGTTACACCCACGGACGTAACAATATATATCAAAGAAATAATTATAAACACAATATAAATAGATTATTAACGCAAAATCATGAAGTATCAGAAATAAGTGCAGAAAGGTATGTAAAATTGTGGGAAAAACGTTAGGATTTTGGCTGGCATTTGTCACGGAGACACCCACTGTAGGAAAATGCACATGAAGGGGGGTGTGAAAAACTTGCAAAAATCTACCGAGAGAAGCTAATGTGACTCATGATGATGAAAAATATATAAAAAACAATAAATACCAACATTGAAATTTGTATGTGCATTTATTTACTCCGCGCGACGGAAGAAGATTCGCAATTCTCCTCTAATTGATCGTATAAGACGATGTCTTCCTCCAATTTCGGTGGACTCTCTACGCGGGAATAGGCGCCCTCCTCCTCGAAAGAATAAGACCCTAACCGAGGGCAAAATCCCATATCTAATCTGCAACCTGCAGGAGGAGACGTTAGGTGGTGCGTGCACACTTCACCCGGGGCGGAGGCGAAGAGTAGGGGACGAGTCGGGAAGAGAGGATAGGAAGAGGAGGGCCGTGAGAAGAACAGTCGACGAAGGGTTGGAAGAGAAAAGGAAAAAAGGAAGAGGAATAAGAGGGGGGAGTGGAAGAGGGGATGATGAGAGAATGGCGAGAGAGAGAGAAAGAGAGCTCTTCAAATGTTGAAGGGGTTCGTTTCGAGCGAAGTCACCATTATTTCCACGAAAGGGAGCGAGAGACAGGACATTCATCCTTGAGCTGATTATAAAGTTTGTGAAGTGGTCATGAACGCAAGGGCTGAACGATACAGTGATGTATCACCTGCGATTTGACGTATGTCATATCGCAGGTGATACATGACATGCGATATGCCATACGACATATCGCAGCGCGATTTGGAACCACATACCTCTGCGATTCATTGATTTCTCGTTTAATACGTTTTTATGATATCTAATACTGATTGAACCTGCAATTTATCGCCAGCATACATGCGTTAAAATATGGCAATTATGTAGTAGTGTGTTGCAAAAATCCAAATAAATGATAATATTATTGTTGTTCTCGAAATTGCCTGGGTAAAGTCTTCGAATGCCAACAATGTGGCGACAGGTTTGAGTCTCATCACAGTGGATTTTACACCATTTAGGATATGGGTATATCTGAGGTTAAAAATTGCGATAAATGTAAGAAAGGTCATTGTGCACCTCATACCTGTATGTTCCTCGCCAAATATTCAAATAAAAAGTATTTTATTTGTTCGAGTCACCGTGCATTCAAATCTTATGTTAAATATAAATCAATAGAAAAAAGAATGATACTCTATGTCACAGTTTAAGTAAATTTATAATCACGTTAAAATGAGGGCATTTGAAAGCAATAAAGCGGCTAATTGAACAGAGAATTGAGGTGAGAACAGGAAAAATTAATTTTTATCGATGGCTGATGACAGTGATTAGATTATATTTAAATCGAATGCTCTTCGATTTAGATATTATAATATATTCCGACTGATCGTGATATCTTGCGATATTTGGACACTAAGAGCAGCACCATGGCAGTATAGCAAGTCCTTTGCTATTTAAATCCAAATCGGATTGCAATGCTTCAAATCATATATCGTGCTACCCGTTCTACCCGTGCTACCTTTGTACGAAGAGCGTTCACAGGAAGATACGACAGAGCGATAGAAAAGAGGGGCGGAGGTTGGAGAAAGGTAGTTGGCTGAAAGAGAAATTAGGAGAGGCAGGGTTGGGCGGTGGCGGTGACCGCGACTTGAATACAGAAGGGGTTCAATCGTGATGCACCGGGTGGATGCATAGGAACCTGAAGCTGCCTGCTGCTTTATCTTCCCATGGGCTTGGCACGAGGGGGATGGAAGGCCAATGAGACTCTCTTCTGCTTCCCAATCTCCTCTCCTATCTGGCCCCCGTGACCTCTCTCTGCCCCAATCAATCCACTTTCCCTCTACACCATTCTCCACCACATATTGTTATCCGCTAATCTCCTCCATGGCTGTTCCGCGCGATCTTCAGTCTTCAACATCTACCTCTCCCAATGTTTCTCAATGCCGGGATCCGTGAGACCTAAGATGTGTCAGGCATGCAATACTGGCAATGATCTGAGAACTCCATATCATCCATATACGCACATTTCAATGGTCTATCATGGCCGCAAAATGGGATGGAGAGAAACAATATAATGGAAAAATAAAAAGGAAAACGAAGTGTGACCATGCTTAACATGGTACAGATAATGACTAAAAAACATAAAAATTGATTAAAACTATGATGAATTAAGTCTAAACCCTTTTGCTGTTTGGCGGCAGAGTCTTAATTACTCCCGGGATTTTCTTCCCTTCAGTGCTGAATTCATTCGCGGAGCGCGCTTGAGGTTTTTGCGTCCTCTGCGTTCAACACGCAAACGTCCTTTGGACAACAGGAGACTCTCGTCAATGCTGAGGTTTTGTAAAGGGGTAAAGGCGTCTCGAAAAGTCTTCCAAAGAGTGTCGACTGCGATCATAATTTTTGCCAAGTGATAATTTTCATTTATCACATCATCACCGCCGCAGAAATGTAACATTCGAAACATATCACGGCATCTAACTATCCCATGACTTATCACCAACGCAACTAATCATTTGGCCTTCTTTTGAGTGAGTCCTTCCGACCAATACTCATTGTAGGATAATTTCAATTTCGTAATCTTATTCGTCGGTCTTATATCTGGTGCTTTTACCTCAACAAATTATATTAGAACATTTTTATATATTTTCTTGGGACTGCGAATTCAGCATTCTTTAGGAATTTTTCACGATTTCATGGTTTTATCTCAACTCCAAGGAGAATATAAATAATAAATGTGTATTATTTTTAAATATTATTCGGAAAATACTATAACAAGTAGAATAAAATTTAAGTGCATATTTTGTCAAAGTGAATCCACGAGAGCAAACATTTGGAATATCCGTTCCCCAGCAAACACTAAACGCATTTAACAACGGATGGTGGAATTCAATGCTCTCAAAATGAAATTTATTAGTTTATAAATGACCGGAAATGTCCATATGGAGTCCAGTAACAAATTCCTGAACAAACCATTAAGTATCAGGTCCTTGAAGACCATGACGACAACCAGGTAATTACAGCCGGCAATGATCAAATTACGGACTTCGCCATAATGCAATGCAAGCCTCGCCCGAGTCCCACGCTCTTAGCATAGCCAATGTTATATATGTGCCCTTGCCGATTATTAACAATATATCAGCACAAAGAACGTTTTTCCGTGTTTTTGTTTCCAGATAGTGAATGGCACGTGCGATAGTGTATGGCTCGAATTAACAAAAAATATCGAGTTAAGGAAACTGAGAAGGATTAAAGGAGCTGAGGACGGTCTATCCTATAGGTACGGGCTATAGGGTGGCCGGAAGTTGTGGTTTGTCCCACCCAATGGGTGGTTCAATAGAATTAACCCAGGCTCCATTCTAATCATAACAATTGTCGTTGAAGGGTGATTGGTGGGACAAACGGAAATGGGCGCGTCATGTAAAAGAATGTCATTTACATAAACGCTTCCAATGGATTCTAAATAACCATTACCCTCCACATATTACGGAGACACATGAACAGAAAAAACCCAAATTTGGGGAGGGCGTCCTTCGGATATAAAAGTGAATAGATGGAACTAAACGACAAGATAACGCAGAAGAATTTTGACGCTTTTGAATATCACAATTGGCCATTTTCAGTAGGTCATTCACGTAGTAATCACGCCAAGAACATAGGCATTAGTTGAAAAATTGTCGTGGTTCAGTGCTGAATTATCAAAATAAAAGTTAAAAAAAGTACACCTAAACACAAAATTTTATAAAACGTAGCAGGAAAATTGAGCCAATTACGTAAATTTCTACCATAGCTTAACTACCATGTCGGATGGATCATTCTTGTCAAATAAAGAACACTTAGTTTGTTTCTACCAATTACCCCACTAATTACTATTATTATCCTCAAGTTTTCCTTCCCAGTGACATAAATATGCTTCCGAGTAATAAGAAAATCCCCTAAAATGCACCGCCGTGGTAGAAAAGTCATGCAATCAGTCAATTAATGTGCATGTGTAGAGAAGGAGAAAATGTAATTTTTTTCAAGTAGCACCGCTCCGGTCAGGTGAAAGACAAAATAATACAAGAAACGGAAATATAAAGGGATTTTCGTGATAGTTAAAGTGGCATTCAAAAGCTTACACGATATATATAAAAAGCACGGAAATTTCCTTCGCTTCACGTTGTGGAACAGTACTGAAAAATCCTCTCAAAGTCACCACAAAACGAAGCAAAAAAAGGTTTTTGAACGATGGTGATTAAATGAACTGAAAAATATACTAAGTATCATCGTCCGCACCAAGGCTAGTCAAAATTCAAAAAATAGTAGTAGTCAGTAATTTGATAACGGGATGCGCACGGACATATTGGTTACAAAAATGCTGGAGATTGCTAATAACTCACTTTCATGGACATGGGACACTTGAAATATACGTGAATAATTGGCATCAGAGCCCATAAAAGTGTCACGGGAGGCCTAAACAAAAATGCGCACAATTTACGCTTCCTGTATTCGTTTATAACGAATTCATCGAGGTAAGCGCTACTTCTCAATAATTATCAAGGAAATAATTGTAAAATAGAATTCTAACCCATCTTTCGATCAATTTTTTATTGATACAGCTCAGATCAGTGAACATGGCTTTGAGATAAAATAAAAAAAGCCTTCCAGACAGGCCCTCTTTTAATAAAAATGGCTTGTAAGCTTCCTAAGGCGTGGAGCGAGGGAATCCTGAGAAATCCACGAAAGCGGAGTTAATTGTTTAATAATGAGAACTACAGGGAAGGAGAGATTGGAATTAGCGGAAGTATGGAGACGACAAAGAACAGCAAGAGGGAGAGGACAGAGCGTGAGAGGTAAACGGGATGGAGGGACTACAAGGGAAACGGACAGAATGGCGGCAGGAAATGAAACAAATGAAGTGAAATGGAGACGAAAGGTTATAAGGTAGGACCTCCTTGGGTAGCACAATGAACTGTGTAGAGGAAATGAGAAGATATCTGAAAGCGAGTAATGCTAGTAATGAGTGACAGGGGCAATGGAAGTCAGATATCATACAGGAAACCAATCAAAGTAACCTGAATATTCCCCTACTTCAGCTAGTATACTGAGGAAATTTGATGGTTATCGCGGAAATGTATGGAATTCTAAGTGTTCAAAATCATTCTTCATTTTTTCTTCGACATACATCACGCCGAAGATTAAAAGAAACTCCTCTAGCTTTGGAAAATAATCAGCACTCCAAGTCATGGAGAAGATCAAGATTTTAATACAACTCCAACAATACTCATTTTGGCCAGGGTCAATGGAAATTCAAATTGATGCAATGAGTGAAATGGGTGAGAGTATTGTCGTAATAGAGAGACCCATAAAAATCTTAAGTCTTAAAAAATACAAATTTTCACTATTAGGGCCGATGTGAATGGATTTTTCAGGCGTACCTGGATCATCACGCAAAACGAGAGAAATGCCTCTAACTCCGGTAAGGTCAAATAATTCCTAATCAATTTAATCGAGTGAAAGGGGGGAATTTAAGGTTCAATAGTGGTGACTACTTGGTCAGCTCAAAAGGTCAATGGATAGCAGGATTATTAATGGTGCCGTTTAAGAGTGTCCAAGACGGTGTTTTGCTTAAGGTTTACCGAGCCTCACGAAGAAGAGGCTCCACCCAACACCACGCTGCTGGTTCTACTTCTGCCGCCTCTGGTGCTAACGTATCCTCGAACTATTGAATTTAAATTGGATTTATGCAGTTCCTGCAAGGTTGGGAGTAGAAATTTCGTAATCCCATCTCATACAGACTCGATGCGTCCTCCAGGGTTAGATTTATAACGCTTGGTGACAAACACGTCTTCTCCGCCTACCGGAATTTTTGTTAACTCCTCTAATTTCCGCGCCACAAGCATACATTACCTGAAACTCCTCTGCTCCAATTTCCACAAACATCTCACCACTCCCCAAACCACTCTCCCACCACTCCCACCTCCAATAACCCCCATCACTCTAAGCATCCCTTTCCATCTGGCATCGCAGCTGTCTCATTTGCAGTATCATTCTCACCTCATCCTCCTGTGATTTCCATCCACGCCCCAATTCATCGCACATATTCCCTCCTATCTTCTCTCTCAGCCTCCCTTCATGCGAGTCTTCCTTCACTTCCTCTCTTTCCCACGGTAAAAGCGAGAGAAGGAAACTTTTGGTCTCCAGTGGCGGAGAGGAGTCGAATCATTTGCCCACCTATGTGATCCGTGAAGACACTCCCAAATTTTTCTAGCAAAGCTTATTTCAATGAATCAATTCTTCTCGGGTTTCCATCCGGGTTAGACTCACCATGATGGCTAACATTTTGATGCCCGACACGTGCATCGTCATCAGAGCTGTTAAGTGATTGTCATCAGTACAATGCACGAGTCGGGTATCGAAACATCGGCTACCATGGAGAGTCTAACCCGGTTGAAAATCCATGAAAAATTCATTCATCAACTACGTGTCTTATTTATAGATCATACATCTTATTTCCAAATCCACAATAGCATCCCACCCTGAATACACAAATGCTCTTCACGGACACACATAGATATCGTATATTGTACCATACGTATTCCGACCACTAGGCATACATGAACTAATTACCTACAGTAATTCTAGAAGCTTCCTTTGTAGGTTTAAAAATAAGTTACTTAAACGACTTGTATATAATGACTTTATGAATGAGTTAATGAGGCACATCTTGTAAAATCCTCAGCGGAAAGGATTAAAATTCCTGTAAATTTCCAAACTTTATTTTGAGGAACATACTCGTATTGAATTTTTTCTCACTTTGAAAACTAAACACTTTTTTGCTGACCATGGTTTAGGTATCTATAATGTAATTCTTATGGTAAGTACATATCCAGTTTTTGATCGTCCATGAAAACTCCGACAGGGTTTAGAGGTTTGTTGGGGGTGTGTGGGAGGGTAGAAAAAGTAATTCTTCTTTTTGGGGGGCAACGGCCTGCCACGATGGAAACACCGGTTCCCGATCAGTCATCGAAGGCATCGTTGGGTTCGGCTCGAGTTTGGAGGGGTGATCCTCCGATTCGTCCGAGTGCTGTTGCCCCTGTCTGCACGTGGCAGACAGTTAGTGCAAAATGACCTTAGCCGTCAAAGGACGTTAAACAAATACTACTACTCTTCTTTTTGGGGTTGTTACGTTTTTTTTTCCAAGGTGATAGCGTAGATGGACGGAGGAGGGAAGGAAGCACGCAGGATAATAATTCCAGAGGTTACGACGTGATTACATTAACAGCTTTGACTTTCTACTAAAGGTTTATTGATATCTAAAGTGAATGTCTGTCTTCTTCCACCACCCCCTTACGGGGAACACACCTTACTCTTCGTTTAAGGAATTAGTTTTATTTATGTACACTGAAAAATTCCCTTTTACGGCTCTTTATTTTTAAATAGGATATTTATGTGCCTCAATAACTTCGGTATCCATGCCGACAATATATTAAACCCACGATAAGATATCTGAGGCGAGGGAAATGGGTGACAATTTTCCGGATAATTTTGCACCGAGGTTAGTATATTTCACTAGGGAGAGATAACATAAATACCATAAAATTATGTAGAGAAATCGCAATTTGTCTTCCATGAAGTTTTTTCATTGTTTTTGGATTTCTAAACTGTGCAGTCAAGTGAGATTCATTTTATCACAAATGATTTCTTTGTTAACTGCAGTGGAAATTACATGGTGGTATCTTTTTGTAAAATTAAATATTGCTAGTTTTATTCTAGACTTCGGAAATTCTACAGACGAAATAGAATACTTTCAAATGGAGACTTACGGATATCCTGAAAACGGGATAAAATCATCCTGTTTGGGATCCCCAAGGTTGGTACGAATGAAAAACATAAATGGGGACCGCAGAATCGGTTCAAATAAAGCTAACACAACTTACGCGGGAGAGGTTTTGATTTAAGTCAGTGATATAGGAAAAAATGGGCAATAAAACTGCAATCAGCACTGAGTTACACCAATGTTACATCAATCTATCCAGGCTGAAGCAGCTCTCACGATCTTTTGAAGCCTCATTACCATAACTGTTTTGTTCCAGGAAAGTTAAATTTTACTCATTATAAAGTTTTTTTCCATTTTTATTGCAACAGCTTTACTTCGTTTTTCTGCATATATTAAAAATGCAATTATGCTGCTTTTTGCTAATCCCTGAAAACTACAGGAGTATTTCTTTAATGAACGGGACTCAGGCCGTGTAATGCAGAGACCTAAACCTGAATTCTCGTCTCGTTAAACTTATTCGAACCCCTTTACGTATTCTTTTGCCTTACTAATATTCCGTCAGGAAGTTTTTTTAAGTTATCTTAGTTTCTTCATTTTCTTTTCATGCCCATTACCCATAATTTTAACACTGCCTCCCTCAACATTTTACGGTCACTTATATAGATTTTTTTCAATATTCATCTACTTAACAATTGCACAGTAATTTATTATTTTTTCAACCGTTATCAGGAATATATTTACAAAATTTTGAGTTGATATATTTTTATATTACAACTATAGTTGATATTACAACTAGTTGATATACTAAAACAGTTTTAAAATCATACTCTTTGTTCTCAATGCTAATTACTTAGCTTACTTATCAGGAAAATTTATACATGAATTCGAATTTCTTCTTTTTTCGTGGCCAATCCTTCAATTAGATCCGATAATTTGAGTAAGAAAAATATTAATTACTACCTACTTGGATTAATGCTCGTCATTGCATATAAAATAACCATTTGCATAACTGGCTCCCAGTTTAAACTCTGGAGTCATCATTCGTGATTAATTTGAACACCATAGCGCTCTTTATAGTTAGTTAAAAGGAAAATACAATCAAGCACGCTAATTCGTATAATCCTTTAATTACACTAAATGCTACTATTGCTCCACTAGTCGAGTGGAACAATACACTGACTTCCGTCAATGAACATTTCTCACCAATTATCCAGTTTCCCGTCGCAAGATGCGATGCGCCATCAGTAAATCAACATGCCTCGATATCACGCTCGCTGAAAAACATCTCTTACCGCTCTTCACTGAATTACTTAACTACTGCACGCACATTAAGCCCCGTCACATGACGAGGAAGTAAATGCGACCTTAGGCTTCCACTAAGTAGAGCCGAGACTGGAGAGGCATGATTTGAATCAGTTGGAATGCAGGATAAATGCACAGGTATGACTGCTGTGATTAAACGGGAGTAGTATTTTTCCCGTCTCTGAAAGCTCCATCCCATAATCAGAAAAGGCAGATCAAATCACAAGCATGTAACGTTTTGATGATTTCTCATCCGTGTTTAGCTTTTGGAAGAGATATTCCATTTCAACTTTTCAGGTGTATAAGTGAACTATGAATCACCACAGTTACGATAATTTATCAAACTAATAATTAATATACTTTGAGTCCAGCTCTAATTATGTACTTCACTAAATTTCACACTTCGCTGTAGAGTAATATAAATGCTGAGACAGGTTATTCATTCATTTCAGCTGTTAATGAGACGAGGATGAGTAATTAAGCGTGTCGAAAAGCCTTACTTTCGAATTTTCCTGAAAAAAATCAGACCACAATAAATCATATCGGGTGATGAAATAACTAACATGTAAGACCCTGTAAGAGTAACACAGTATATGATTGCCGAACGAGGATGCGTGGGATTCATTTTGAGCATAGAAATGACATCATATGACAATACGAAATAAAAAAGAGTAAATCGTTAAATCCAAAGGATGCAAAGGAAAAATATAGAGAAAATATTTTGCCTATAACATAGCTATAGATAATGAGGAATACGCAGCATAATAAAAGGACAAAAATAAGAAGAAATTAAGTTTCCACAAGAGAAAGGAGAGGAGAAGATTCTTACCTTTAAAATGCGTTAATGCACATTAAAAAATATGTGACTGAGACTTAAAGTAAAATGACATCATTGAACATTTTCAGATTGTCTAATACTGAATACTAAAAACGCTCTTGGTTAATATAACAAAATTTCATAGTTTGGAGAATAAGACAGCTTTTTTCATGATGAAGGGATAAAGGGAGACGGGCCAAGGAAGGAGCGTGGCACGGCGAAGTTAAAAGGAAGGATTCCGTGGATTTGGCCTTACAACTGAGCAAGATCAAAGGAAAGAATTGAACCACTGTGAAGGACAAGGTTTACAAAGTGAAGAACACCTCTATGACTCTCCAAACGAGAAAGTGCGAGATAACAAAAAACTAAAGCAAGACCTAAATTCTAAGTCACTATGAGAATTCTGAAAAGCATTCATAGATGGTAAATTAAAACCAGTTACTCTCTACACGTACATCGTCTCGTAGTAAAATGTGACAACACGGAGCAATAAGCATCATGTATTAGGAAAGAGCTTCTTTCAATTAAATAACCACAACTATTTCAATAGTCATATGATTTTTTATTTATTAGGATATTTCCGGAAGCGTGGTGGCCTAGTGGGTAGAGCCCTTGGCTACTGATCGAAGGGTCCCGGGTTCAAATCCCGGACGCCCCCTAACGAAAAAAAGTCCTCAGAGTGCGAGGTGGCCCAGGGAAAGGAACTGGCCCCCCTACCCTGAATGTGTGACATTCACACGCCTATGGCTTAGTCCGGGGTGAGCTTTACCTTCAACTATCCAAACCAACCTTCGGGTAGAATCACTGAGTGAGGATATTTCCATGCAAAAATGAATAATTACTTGTAATAATAAGTCTTTGAAAGTCATCGCGAAGACAATATAAAAACTTTAACTTTGCAGCTTCAGCACGTCCGTTTTACCCTCAATATGAAAGTCCAAAATTAAAATTGTAAATATCCCAACTTCACAAAATATACAAGTTTTTTAAATAATTATGTCGGTGCCTGAAAATGAGTTGCTATTTACTTTCTCGTATTTTCTAGGTAAGGTGTAAAGTGAGAGCAGCAATAAAAATTTCCTTTGAAAGGACCTCTAAGAGTTTTGGAGGAAAACATCCATTGAATGGCATTGTTCCTAAAGTCAGCCAATGAAATGAAACTAATTTCATTTTTTAAATGCTTTTTAGAAACAACTGAATTCCAAAATCTTAGCAAATGCGTGAAAACAACATAAAAATGTACCGATGAAAGGGTTAGCATGAACAGTCTTTGGCAATGAATTCATGATAAATGATCTACGATTTTCCCGGTAAATCTAATACATAAATGTTTCACAGGTATTACACAATGTAATAATAGGCTCCATATCGGCCAACGTTTTGACGAACAAATTGTTCGTCATCAACAAGGCTTCTGAATGCCGCGCGAGTCAAAATTAGCCGTTATTTATATCAACGGTCAAAAATGTATCATCATAACAATGTATCATTTGCCATAAATAACGGCCAATTTTGACTCGTGCGGCATTCAGAAGTCCTGATGATGACGAGCAAGCCGTTCGTCGAAATGTTGGCAGATATGAAGCCCTGGCGGAATTTCCGTGAACCATTCATATCATTCATGATAACGTAAACATTTCTTCATCAAACAGCTTCTTGATAAATAGCCACTAGATTTTAAGTTTCAATACTACGTATTTATTAGCATTTAGAGGTTTATATAACATGAATTAGCACGTATCCCTCATAGGTCTCAATTCCAGCGCCCGCAATTTCGACCATATGTGAAAAGATATCCTGATGCCAACTCATGCTTTTATACTAACGGATTTTCTTAAATTGACCACGGTCTGTTTGTGATGTTTAAGGTTATGCAGACGTGTTAATTAAATTCGTTATCTTTTCTTTTCATAAATTGTATGTCTCAGCTATTGCCATTCAATAATTACACAAATATGTTGTTAGCGCTGTTTCCATCTCAGTGGACAACTTGCGAATAACCTAATTCCCTTTGCTTAACTAAGTGGCCGTTATTTAAAGAAAAAACAGAAATGACTGCCACTGACATATATTTTAACGTGAATTGATCACTCAAGAGACTATTTCTTATTCTTAATCAGGAACCTAAATATAATTGGAAAATAAATTAAATAACTCCATAATATGGCAAAGATTAAAAATTTTTATGGTAATTATGAAATCTTTTATGGCAGCGAAAAAAGAAATTTGAAAAATGAGGGCAGTTCTAAGTTTTGGAAATTCAAAAATTATTGGGTCTTGAGCATTATAAATTATCTTTTTACTTATAAAACACATATACTTCAGTCATATAGCTATGAAACCAACAGGATACACTAAAAAGTTAGAAAATGTTGCCCTGGAGATGTTCTAAAATGATAGTAATACCTTTATATGAGGAAAGTATATCCTAAAGTGAGAGTGGTTTCCACGGGGCAAAATAATAAATACAATACTATAAAATACTATAAATAGAATACAAATGCACTAAAATTTCATTTACGAACCATGAGTAAATGTATCATCAAAATCACCATGATCTGATTTTGCTTTGGTCCTTGTGATCCGCTTTGTCAGCTGATTGTCCTTTTGTCATCATAATAGTTTGCTAAATCCAATAGTTCCACCCCCACATTCTCAAGCAACTTGCTACTCAAAAGAAGATTGTGTGTTTGGATCGTCCCGAATTTCTTCTCGAAAATCATGTTGAAAGTGTATTGAAGGTAGTCTCAGGGAGATTTTATTACGAAAGGATTAATAAATTTGGGCTCAGTAGAAAGAAAAAGATCTCGTCTTTCCAATGAAACAATAATATCTGCCAATTACTGCACTATTTTTCAATGTAATAGCCAACATTTAAAGCCATTTTCCTTGGGATATGGCAAGGCTGTGTGTCTTATAAATAAAATTAGATCATTTTAATCAAAGTTAACAATGAATTAACTGATCCATCAAGTAATTATAAATTGGTTGCAATTAAAATCGCGGAAGTGGCTGAGTAGCTGTTTCATGTGGCCATCGAATTTTATCCTAGAAAAATAAAAAAATACCTCAGAGAGCACTCACTCCCGAGGAAAACTTTTTCCCATTCTCTCCCCACCAAGCTTCCTCCCTGCCAACACGATTCCCAAGCTGCATTTCACATGAATGACCACAAAAGTGAAAAGATATTTCCGGGAAATCACGGTCATGAACCTTTTTTCCTAGAATGCACTGAGACTTAAGCTGCTCTTTTTCTACTCTATAAAGAGAGGAATGGTGCACGTGCATCAAGTGCACTTCATGCTTTCCACAGACTCCACGAGGAATGAAGACCGCCAATTAGATGGATCACTCGGCTCTCATGGAAGCGCCGCAAATCCTAAATTGACCTTTTACTTAGCTCTTTTTTCTCCCTTTACTATTTCCCCATGGGAATCGATGACATATTATGGGACTAAGAAAAAAATTAAAATCCTGTGAAAAATGCCGCAAGGAGACTATGAAATGTCATCATTCCCCAAGTTCCCAAGATGAATGATCTCTTCCTATCTGCTTATCGAAAGATGGAGATTTAAAGTTTCAAAAGAATGCGGAAACGGAAAACGCGAGGTATATGAGAGAGAGAGCATTTTGACTATTTCCTTAGTCAGTACTTCGGAAAACATTTTCATCTTTGTAATTTTGAGACAAAATTGGCCTTGGCGAGCTCTTCCAAGCAAGAAATACTTATTATGATAATCATTTATCCTTACCGGGAAAACAGCAGCTTTCATGCCAAAAAGCTTGCTTCTTTTTTAGAGTTTGATTACAGTTTACAGCCAAGTTTAGGTGACATTGCATTTGGTATACGATGAACAGTTCGTTAAACGCCAAAACAGTGTTTCAAAAGACAACCAAGCGTCAAACGATTAAAAACCAGGAAGAAACAGGGAAAACCTAATAGAAAAAAATTAAAATGTTCCAATTCGGTGTCAAAGTTTTCCAGTCCAATGGAGATAATTAGCATTATAGCGAGTATCAACCACCACGAATAACGAGTATAACACCAATTTTATGAGAGATTTTCACACTGGGAAAATTTATTTAGTAATTATAGTTAACTCCCATCTAAAACAGTATAGCATATTACGCGTTGAAAAATTGAGACACTTCAAACTTCAGCACATGAGAATTAAAAATCAATCTAAAATAAAAACGTTTTAGAATACTGAATTTTCAAAGTATAGAGTTTAAGCTATAAATATCCTATTTAAAAATAAAGAGCCGTAAAAGGGAATTTTTCAGTGTACATAAATAAAACTAATTCCTTATACGAAGAGTAAGGTGTGTTCCCCGTAAAGGGGTGGTGGAAGAAGACAGACATTCACTTTAGATATCAATAAACCTTTAGTAGAAAGTCAAAGCTGTTAATGTAATCACGTCGTAACCTCTGGCATTATTATCCTGCGTGCTTCCTTCCCTCCTCCGTCCATCTACGCTATCACCTTGGAAAAAAAACGTAACAACCCCAAAAAGAAGAGTAGTAGTATTTGTTTAACGTGCTTCGAACGCTAAGGTCATTTCGCACTAGCTGTCTGCCACGTGCAGACAGGGGCAACAGCACTCGGACGAATCGGAGGACCACCCCTCCGAACTCGTGCTGAGCCCAACGATGCTTAACTTCGGTGACTGATCGGGAACCGGTGTTTCCATCGTGGCAGGCCGTTGCCCCCCAAAAAGAAGAATTACTTTTTCTACCCTCCCACACACCCCCAACAAACCTCTAACCCCTGTCGGAGTTTTCATGGACGATCAAAAACTGGATATGTACATACCATAAGATTTACATTATAGATACCAAAACCATGGTCAGCAAAAAAGTGTTTAGTTTCCAAAGTGAGAAATCATTCAATACCAGTCTGTTCCACGAAATAAAGTTTGGAAATTCACAGGAATTTTAATCCTTCCGCTGAGGATTTTACAAGATGTGCCTCATTCGTTTACAAATTAATGGGGTAATGTAATTTTTAACTAGTTAAAAATAATGAAAAAAAGACACGGTAAAGAGCGTCCATGTTTCTAGAGAACCACTGGAGCTCTTATGAAGAAAATACAAAAGAAAGTGTTTTCAAACAGGAGACACCAAAGTTACTCCAACTGCTGTGAAACTATTGAGAGACGATGTTGACCTGTTATGAGCGCTTCACTATCACCAATTTCAAGTTAAATACAATCTTTCAAGTGCAGGGAGTACGCATGTCTTCTGTCCACTGACAAATGAGGACCAATCCCGTTGCAATGAAAGAGAAAATAGTTTTTCTAATTTCTCAGGGAGATCTATGGAAACTTGTGGTCTCACTAGAATTCCATTGAGTATTAATTGCCATGCCATACAGTTTTGAAGAACACTTGAAGGTACCTCGAAAATGGCACTGAGTTCTCATATTCGTAATACCAGTATAGCAGACAAAGCAAAATTATTTTTTAAGCTTTAAATTAAATATCGTGTGGCTATCCTTAACATATACTTCAACAACCAATGCCTGCCAAGCTTCTTTGACGGCAATGGCTCATAGACTGGTAAATATACCCATGCCTCGGTGTAATTACAACAAAGAACAACGGTTCATAGTTAACATGATTGCCACTAGAACCGGTTATACCCAGGCTGGTGTTGATAACGTGATAAAACAGGTAGTAAAATCAAAAGCTATACAATTGTTAACTGTTCATCCCCCTGAACACAGTTTAAAAAAGTGGTACCCATTGCCATTATTCCATTATTCCAAGGGCATATAAACTTGAGTCACTTATATCGGACGAAACACATGGAGTATAATTTTACAACTCAGGTACTGTGGAGAAAATGCTTTTTAAATCCAAAGACAAATATGTGAGAACAGACAAAAGTGGAGAGTAAAAACTGAAGTTTGACGATTGTAACATCTGTAATATTGGTCCTACTGGACGCAAATTCAAAGACCGAGTGAAAGAACACAGAAACTGTTTTTAAAATGGGAATGGTAATTCTAACTTTGCAGAGCATTTATGTTTAAACAACCATTTTAGCAATTTTGATTATGAAATTTTACATACAAGTTACAAAGGCTATAAGCTGGATTTTTCAGAGAAATTTGAAATTGTTAACTGCCGAAGTATTTTATGTAATGACCATATATTCTCCACCCAATCTCCTCTCCTAAAAATCAGTATCTCTCCTTCTCACAACCTCCTGCCCTCATAGTCACCATCAATCGTCCTTCACCCTGTTGTTCTCACTCCTCCACAAAAAGATCCCCAGATTGACTCATCTCTCCCGCTTCATTCTTTTCAATTTCCCAGGATTACCTTAACCACCTCCCCCTTCCCCAACTCACGGCCTTGCAACTCCATCCCCCCCTACCACTCCTATTACCTCCCTCCCCCTCCACCCTATATCGTATAGATACTCGGCCACCACACGATCAGATACCTTGAAAATGGCACTGAGTTGCCGAAACCTGGGTCGGTTTTTTCGTAATTAAATGTGGAATTTTACAAAGTCATTTTTTTAAAATGCATTAAAAGAAAAGGTAATGCAATAAAAACTTATAACCACATGCAGAAATATTTCCGTGAAAAAATGTTCAACTCTTTTCGCAATAAGGTAGTAAGCCATTATTATCATTTAAACAAAAGGGATTTAGTGGTGAAGGCGTTAGATCGTAGTTTTAAACTTAAAAGCAGCTGGAATACTAATTCATACAATTTTTATAATACTATATATGAATATAAAAATACCAAACCCCAACGGTATACTACTTTCACGTTGTAATATTATAACTAAGTTTCGCCACGTAAAATATAACTGAACTCCAGTCATCTCCAAATATTTCTGCAGGCAGAAAGCAAAAATAACCACCAATAATGACTTTAAACACTGCCATCTCAGCGCAATTTTCGTTATTAAGATTGAGGGAAAATACGAACAGCCGAAACAAAATCCAGCATTTATTGGATTTCATTTTCGTAGACACTTTCTTACAGAGCAAACTTTTATGAAAATCATGAAAATGGTTTCCCGCGGGGTATCTTTATGCAAGAACCTGAACTGCAACTAAATCAATGAAGAGGTTGAAAGCCAAAGCTGTCATGCGAAGACTCCCCGAAGATATCATTTGAATGCTCCATTTTGTTCCCAAGAAGCTGGGGAACGTAAATATACGCTCCCATAATATCGATAGCTTCAGTACAGATGTGGAGAACCCACGGACCTCCATGAAATATATTCCAAGCCCCGAAGGCTTCGCGGAATGATCCAACGATTGGTGGAAAATACTTTAACCTGCCCCTACACATATGTACTCGCGGCGTTACCACCAGCCCGCCAGCTACAATGAATGCTCTGAATGGAGTTTTTGCGCCAAGAAGATCGGCCTCCCTCCATAGCCTAGGACCACGGATTAATATACCCTAGGACCATTACAGATAATGGCCCACAAACTAAAATAAAAATTTAAAGACACGTTCAAGCACGTTCTATATTCCATTTTAAGGCGTTTTTTCTACTTTAAGATGGGATTGGTGGATTTTCTGAGTGATACAAAATTCCCCAAGCAAAATGTGAAAAAAAATATATTTTAGAGTCCCACCCGCCTCTCTTCAACAGCTCCCATACTTCCACCTATACCTGCGGCGCCTACATCTTACCCTTTAAATATATCGAGGTCTACACATTGCTTTCTCCACAAAATATTGTGTGTACATTTCATAGTGGGATTACTGTTCATGATGAAAAATGTGGAACTCGCATTCATACTTTTGCATGATGGTTTTGATAAAAGCATCGTATTTAGTCCTTTTGTAGAATTTTCTTATTTATTGCTGTTATATACATTAAATTTTTGTAGTTATAGACTTAGTAGTAGTAGTAATAGTAGTAATATTGACGATCTCGGATCACAAATACCCGACGAGAATATATGTGTATACATTTGAATGCAACCGATTAAAGGTTAAATCGTTAACTATTAAATAAGGAAATAAGGTAATAAGAGACGTTTCAGAATTTCAGCGATCACGTAAAACGAAAAGTATGCAATAACAAGTCACTGAAAGCAACTAAATAACGGATTAAGCCGTGTACATTAAATGAGCCTGGCTCTTGCCTGCATTAAAAGACCTTGCTCAAATCACTGACAATATCTCAAAATGGTAAAATATGTCCACGTTTCTCAGAGCAGTCAATATTTCTGAAATATCAATTTAAAAAAAAATGATCTGGTTACATACCCTTCAACAGAATCGAGCAGAAAAAGAAGGCTGACTTGTAACTTTAGCCTATTCCAAGAAAAAGCATGTTCAAAACTTGTATATGGAGCGTCATAACATGTACTACTTCTGGAGACTTGAATATTTATTTTTTGGAGGAGTACAGTGTTAAAACCCATTGTCCAATTCTCAATGTGCACCCACTCAACATCACATTCCGTGCTTCACCAGAACCATCAAACCACTACGCACCCACCCCACCAGCCTGTCGGCGTAAAGCGTTCTAGAATCGTGCGCGCAAGCTAAAGAATATTCGTGCATCAGTGATTGGGATTAAATATTTAAGGGGACCGAGAAGGGGCACCCCAAGGTAGTTTCCGTAACAACGGCGTCGCCGAGAGCTTTATTCCATTTAATATCGTGATGTAAAAATTGAATATTTATATAATATCCAGGTTGGCCTTAAAGGTGCAACAGCACCTTTTATGCCGGCCTGGGAATAATGGCCGGCGTGATCCTTCCCCTGCAGGACGAGTGAATCCCAAGAGCCTCTCCTCCGACGAAGCTAAAAATAAAAGTAATTGCAACGCCGTGCATAAATGAGTCCTATAAGTTGGCGATGGAAGCGATAGTAGAATTGTCCTTTAAGACCAGAAAGTGCTGACGTTACGTACGTACGTCACGTATTCCGTAGATGTTCCGAAATTACGTTCCGTAGATGATCGACTTCATCTCCACAAAAGGTCTAAGTTGAATTTTCGGTACTATAGGTTTTTCAGAATTATGTAGGAAGTTCTTGATTAATGTAAACCAACACCCAGATGAACAATGTTTTCAAGAGAATATTTTATTTTTCTTACCTTTATTATTTCATAGTGCCAAAAAGCAGTGGTTTTCTCACGGGTGATCCTTTACGCATTTTCTCAGTATTCTCCGAGATATTTATAAGCACATTGGTACGCTTACGAGTTAAAAAATACAGGTTAATTGCATTACGGTTTAAGGACAACCAGTAGTACGGTTTTAACTAAGCCAGTTCAACTGAATACTGAGATATGTCTTGAGTATCTCGTGAATAACATGAACAGTCATACCTACACAGATGTAATTTTTCTTTGATATTAGTAAGCTTTTGACAGAATGAATCATAGTTTACGACGGATAGCATGAAAACTAACATTTTTGATTTAAGGATAGTGAATGACTAAACTAAAATCCAGAGAGTGTTGGAAAAAAATAAACGAATTTGACTCCTAAACACATGTTGCATTATTAAAGCATTTAAATTTGAAATTTCTAATGAATTTTTTGGCGCATTCTCTGTAAACTGCGTATCATCTTTTACGTTGACGAGTAAAAAAATTGATTGCTTTGAGAAGTGAATATCAGCGAGATTTTTTACAATTCTAATTTAGAATTTTATTTTAAATACGCATCATGTACTTACACAAAAACTTCAAAATAAACGGATTATTACTTCATTCATTCAGCGGATATATAAAAACCAATGATTTGGAGACTAAGAGTCCATTGGTACCCTAAAAAGCCCACTTGAGCTATAGGACTCCCTCTAGGACTGTATAAAGGCTTCGTAGGTGTAGTATGTAGGTCTCTAGTAGTGTGCAAAATACTACGTAGTAAGCGAGGGTCTATTTGTAAGAATCAATGTAACGTGCTAAATGCAGATTCTATGTAAAAGCCGGGCAGCGCAAATAAAGAGGGTGGGGTACAAAATACTCCAATTGAAATCTCACTAAAATTCACTAATATTGATTATTTATTTTTAATATAAGCCATAAATGGCCCGTAGGAAATTTCCCATGCATTTCCAATGGTAAGGGAATGTGAAATTGTTAAAATGGGAGAAAAATAAGTAATATTTTAATTGAAAACCTATTACTTAAGCAAAACTTAAACACAATGAAATGTAAGGATTAAATACATCGTTTTTTTCAGCTATCCGGCAGTAAAGATTTCAGGCCCATGTCGTGTGAGCAAGTAATTTAAAAAAGCAACAAATAAACTTTGCACTGATTTCAATGCCTTTATTATGGGAGTAAGATCTAGGGGATCGTAGGGGCCCTGAGGAAAGTTTAATATATGTAGTCTATGATCGTTCCAGTTCACTCATGTACCCGCATGCAAATTTAAAAAGTAACCGGCCAAGCCGATTTTGAGTTATGCTGGAACGTATATATATATATCCACATTCATTTTTATATATTTAGAAGTTTCGTCAGGCAGAATGTGAGGAGGTCGCGCGTAGGAATCCCGCAACAGTCTCTTGTTTTGAATTTTGGGTATTTTCCTCAAAAAACAAACGCACCAATGGTTGCTAATCCTGGCATCAATCACTAATTATTTATTACCCCCGTTTCTGATTGAGAGTCGAAATCGCCGACAACAGCAGCTTATTACACTAGTAATAAGCGAAAACTAACCAACCACATGCAGAGTAATCCCAAGGGATCAGTTAACTTGCGAGGATGGCGAGGAAAACTCAGCACCGAGTTATACGGAAGAAGAGGAGTCCCTTTTGTGGATTTCGACCATTAGGGACGGAGTGAACCACGGAAAATGAGAGGACTCGAGGTTGGTGCCTCATGAAAGTTTCATTCATTTGCAATTGGCGACCATAACTAGTTATACACGGATGGCATAACGGCTGATGTTCACACCTCTGGAACTATCCGAAATATTTTTGAGCTTCTTCTTTATTTAATAGCATCCAGCCATTGTTCCACTCAGTAGCTATTTAACATTTTTTCACGACCTTAACGAGGTATACCAGCAAATGAGCTCATAGACATGGAAGGTCTTTACCGATTCGATCTCTGATACAAAGCCTAGTTGTGACATATTCAATGGACTGGATGAAACTGAATTGTTTCGGGGGAAATAATTGGAAAACATGTAAAAGTTCTCAATTTTCAAGATATAAGGTGTCATGAATATTTTAAAACCATGAATATATATTATAACCAAGATTCAAATGACTGACTTTCTCAGTGTCTAATATTTTTCAGATTTCACGATTTTTAATGAACATATACTAAAAAATAATAGAATATTCGATGTAGGGTGATATTGCAACTGATACTCCGGTGTGTATTGAAGATTAATAATGAGATATACCGTACGATCGTTAGTGTCCTCATTTGAAGTTTTATTTGCCAAAATGTATTCAATAACCCAAAGGTATTCACGGATCTGCAGGTAGAGTTTTAAAATTCAACCTTCATTCTCTAAAAAAAAACAAATCTCCCTCCAAGACTGAGCTTTCGATTTTGTTGCTCGTAAATTATTCCAGATTAGGTTGATTTATCATAAGAGGATGAAGTTTCAAATGCCTCCGCACCACTTAACAAGTCCCCAAAATGCCCCCAAAGTTATTAATTTCTGAGAACACCATGATGGCACCTCCGAGCACGTCTCATTGTACTGCTTGACCTTCAAGCCGAGCCGTTAAGGAGCTTATGCTAAAACGATTAATTACGGTAAGTCAACCTGGGGCACGACCGTTGGGCTATTCAGAGATCGGCTAGAGCCTCGCGCCTACAGAAACTTACCGACACCAATCTGAAAACCAGAAAGAGTAGCTTGTCAAGGAGTGATGTCAGATGAAAAAAAGAAAGAATGGAGTCAGTGTGAGCCAAAATAGTGTTTTAAATTGGTTAGAGCTTATCCATATCACATTCCGGTTTTCAATAATTAGGGGAAAACACCAATCCTGGCATTCATTTTTCACCTCAAAAAAATCTCTTCCCTGTCAAACATTTCGTATTGTGAAACGTTTTGGGTCCCATTCTACTTCCTCAACGTTAGAAGTAAAATATCAGGATGAATTTATTTTTATTTAAAATAAGCTATATCTTCCATTTTCTTTGCATTTACTCTTATTTGGAAACACATCAAATATTTTTTTTTGAATATGCAACGTTTAGGATTATTTCACTTTTTCATCAAGTATCCTGAGGTGGTTTCTCTACTGTGTTCAATTCATAAATCCAACTTTTTACATAGCAATCTGAATTATTCACTTATTTTTAATTAGCCTCCCACTTTTGTGCCATTTTTCTTTGGGTTAGGGCCAGCAGTCCTAATTTTTCCCCCAAAAAAAAAGAACAGATGAAGTAATATTTCACGAAAAAATTTAAAAACTAAAATTGATTAATTCGTTATTATGGAATCAATTCAGCGTACTATTTGAGAGACCCAAGCGGACCCAAACCATCGCCCCATTATGGGGGTAATTGTCCCAGTGACTCTAACCGCTTGGCCACGGCTTCTGTTGATACTGGGACAAGGAGCACAGCAAATAATATATAGGGAGGGAGCTAATATAGTTGCGTTTTTCTCTCGAACCCGGGGCCAAATGGAAGATAGCCGTTACACTTTTCCCGCATTCTCTCAGTAATTTTAGAAAATAATTGCGTCATTTGGATCCCAAACATCAGTAACCTCATCATCCTTGTAAGAGAGAAAGAAATTATACGTTAGAATTGGCAATTTTGAAGGGCAATTACTTCATGATCTGGAAAGATTTAGTTAGACTTCTTAGTACATGTACTGAGAATAAAATGCATTGAAGTGGGAGGAAAAAGACATCAGCAGGTTACATTAGCATTCAACACGTATATATTACCGTATAAGACGAAACCCAACTATTTTGAAGAATTTTTAACTTTCCCAATTTTTATATTTATTACCAATAATATATGTTGTGAAGAGCTCACGAATTACTAAGCACATACGGTCGTTTTCAGGAATTATAGCGGCTTAATATAAAAATATACAGATCAGAACTTACAAAAATACCTATACTTAACCATAAAGAACCAATATTACTGCATAGAGTTTCAATCAATGGTTTTAGATATTGTAGAAACATGTATTTATTTCATAAACAATATGAAATTTACTAATATCAAGTTTGGTATCACACATTTTTAACTTTTATTGTAAACTAGCTGAACCCGGCAGACTTTGTCCTGCCATTGTATATTTATTTCATCTTTATACAGAGTCATCGAAAACGTTGTTCGTGATTTCATTTGTCAATTACTCGAGAAATAATTATTTTCGAGGCATTAATATGAAATGAATGCGTGATTGAGCAGCACCTGTCCGAGATTTGATGTCACTGTTGATGTTGAAGTCACTTCAGCATGTCAGCTAGCATCTTTACAGAAAATTCAACAAATGTAGGCCTATCCGTTGGTTTGATTTCATGCCTCAGTTGAATATTGTAAGCATGCAATTTAAGACTACATATATAATTTTGAATAGTTATTTTAGCAATGCCAAGTTCCAAACTGCGTCGAGAAATGGACATCTTAGGACTTCGTATACATGACTTTCTCAATCGCTCAACATTCTCTTCGGACTCGACGTGGGTGGATTCTATATAAATCTAGCGAAATTGCCAGGATTCGCTAGTAGTAGTAGTATTTAAAAGCCGGCGACCGACAACTAAGGTCATTTTCGCCAAGGGAAACTGTACAGAGAAGGACGGAGGGAAACCTGGCGTTGGCATTAGCCTACTCTTACGAACAGCGCCACCACAGTTTAACGTCTCATCCGACAGACGGTGTACTGTACTTGAAATGCCCCCAGCTTCGCTCGAGGTAATTTCAAAATATATAAACTTGACGTGAATAGTTACTCAATCAGCATAAAAACAGTTATGCATAGTTATTTATCATGGGTAAATGTTTAAATTAAAGTTTTTCTTCATTTTCAATGCCCTATTTTTCAATTTCCCATTGCAAATTGATATATATTTTTAATAGCTGTACCTGTCCACGCGTTCCGGTGGCACAGTCTGATTAAATGGAAAATAAAGAAAAGGGAGATCACTCGTTTTTAATATGTTAAGATAGATATAAATATAAAAAAGTCAGAATTTAATGTCAACCAAATGACTTATTTTCTCCCATTAAATTTGAAATCACACGAATCTCAAGGTGTTATATGTGCATTTCGATTTCGATTGCTAGATCGATGTTTAAGTATAATCAAAGAAAAGAAATGCCTTGTTCCTATTTCTTTACTGTGGCATCAATATTTTTTGTTAATGCAACGCTGGATGATACACGACATTTTTGGTTTTGTTGTTTGGCGCGTAAAAAAACAAAGCTGATGATTTTCCGACACGGGAACAGGCGACATACAACTGACCATGCGAGAAGCATGGATTTTCAAAGTTAATGCCGCAAACACTCAATGACTGCCCTTGCGATTTGTTTATTGTCATTGCGAATGCAAGCCGAACTGGAAACTTCAAGCGTTTGAAGTCAAATGGCATGTCGGTTGGAATCATTGGGATGCGTGGTATCAAAACGTCTTCTCCTTTGTACTTTCCTTTAAGAATTGTTGCTTCGATGAGGTTGTTAGACAGTTTTTTCACCGCAAGTCGGGTGCCATTACAAATACGTGGTTGGTTGATATTCCGCAACATTATGATTACCGATCCGACTTTTAATTGGAGATTTTGAGGTGGCAATCCGGGCAATTCCAGTGAGTTTAAAAATTCGGTTGGAAAGTTGACGACATCATCTTGGGTAGTAACGGAATCAACCGATTTGTGCGTCATCAATTCGCCAGGAATTTCGCTTTGAATCTTGAAATTCAATTCGTCTACATCAATATTTTTCGCTGCCAATATAGCACGTTCGCTCAACCAAACATGATTTTTGGAATTTTGAGCAATGTTTGGGAACACTTTTCAGATGAGTTCGGTCTTTGATTCGGTGAACTGTCAAAAATCGACGGGGAACGTAATGCAGCCAGTGGGAATATCAATGAGTATTTTTCCATTTCCAATGTTCAGCAATTGTTCAGCAAATACCTCTCCAGATTCGTCTTTCTGCAACTCGACACGCATGTTTGAGCCTAATTTGAAAGTCTTGACGTGTTTCCGCAAAACGGACGACTTCAAACATCTATTTAGTTCATCGGCTGGCGTTGACCGTGGAATCACTGGCAATGTTTGGTGAAAGTCACCTGACAACAGAACCATCGCACCACCAAACAGATTTCGGTTGTTTCTTAGATCTTGCATCGTTCGGTCTAATGCCTCTAAAGATTTTTTATGTGCCATCGTACATTCATCCCAAACGATCAATTTGCATTGCTTCAAAACTTTGGCCATTGCACAGTTCTTTGAAAGGTTGCACGTTGGAGTTTCCTTGATATGTATATTAAATGGTAACTTGAGTGCTGAATGAGCTGTTCGACCGCCTTCCAACAACATAGCAGCAATTCCTGCTGAAGCAAGTGCAAGTGCAATTTCATTCTGCGATCGAATCGTTGCCAAAATCAATGTGATCAAAAAAGTTTTTCCAGTTCCACCGGGAGCGTGAAGAAGAAAACTCCGCCAGTTCCATCATCCACAATTTTCATGCACTTTCCGTGCACTTTTTGATATCTCCAAATTCTTGGTTGCTACAACAATAATAAAAGAATCATTATTTATAGCCCTCTAGCACGAAATGCGGTGTTTGTTTAGATCAGAAATGGATCGGAGACAACAATGAAAGACCCATTTAAAGAGCTACGAAAATCGTTTAAGTTGCGTAATTAATCGTTAACTGGATGATTTATCATAAAAACATCGAAAGAATAAGATAGTTCAGAGTTTCGACATTCCGATGAAGGAAAAATAAAAGAGATCGGTACAAATTCAAGTGTTTTAATGAACGAAATATGAAAGCACTGCACCGTGAAAAATGTAAAACTCCGTGTTATCTTATGGGAAAAATTGTAAATGTAATTTAAAATTCATGTATTAATCCTACACTATATATTATAACCCGTTTACCGTCCCGGAACGGGGATGAACAAATTGTGAAGATTTCAGCGAAATCGGTGCAGCCATTATCCAAGTTAACCGCTTACCAACAAAATGCGCAATCCATTTTTATTTATAAGAAGATTTATACTTTCGCTATTTATCGTAGGTGGTAACTCATATTGTGTTATTGATGGTAATTCGTTTAAAACAGCATGTATCTTTGAAAAAACTTAATATTTAGGATAAATAATACCAGCACGTAATATTAGTCCCAAATTATGAATCTCCAGAGGGTAAACAGACAAGCTAAGCGGCAACTTCAACTACGACTACCACTGCAATGTTAGATCTACCTTTGTAAATAATTACACAAAGTACTATGCAAGACGCTAAATCAAGAATATACATTATTCGCATCAGAGAATTAAGATTTTCCCGTTTCCATAAGTTGCTCATTAGAGATATACCAATCACATGAACCGATAGTAAAAACTTGTCATTAGTGTGTTACAGTACTTAAAACTCTAGTATTTTCCAAGGTTAGACAAATAGTCCACTCTGATATATTTTTTTCATGATTTTAGTTGTAAACGAAAATAAAAAAGCACGCATAGGATGATTATATTCAATCCATATCAGTTACATATTCATTAATGTAATACCCTCAAGAGTCCACGAGAACTGGAGGAATATAAGGAGTGCTCACACTCGTTAACATTTATCGAGAGTTACAACGTTAATATTCTCTGGCATTTGAGCAGCCATTTCCCATGCATTCTACTGTTGATTTAAACAGTTTGGGCAGGAATTCATATGGAAGCGGCTTAGCACCACGTAGAGAAAAAAAAGCGACAGCCGTGACGAAACACAACGCAAACAATAACAGAGACCGTAAATAAAAAAGAGCCTTGCCATTGACAGATAAAATAAAAGCAAATAATGAGCCAATAAAGGACGAATATAGCAGTAAAGGTAACACGAGAAGTGGAGTTCTATTTTTTGGCATAGAATAAAAATAATTAATGCACCGTAACAATTGTCTTTGTTTTGTTTTCCATGTAGCCGTTTGGGAAGACATTTAATGGTTTGTATTTGGGTATTTTAACCTAATAACGAAATGAGGGATGTAGCTAAATATCTATGTCAACTCTACGGCATTAGGTAAAGTCAAGCTTTATATATTAAAAACTACTAAGGAAGGGAAAAATAAATAAGTTGTAAATTTATCGTCATTTGGCAGTCAACGTACCCGTTGTTTATTAATACAATGATTTCACATCATTTTATGAAGACTTCTCTTTGTAATAGACTATCCAATATATTTCAATTTAACGAAAATATTTAACATAAGGGAGCAATAAATGATTTGCCATTGTTCTAAACGCATCGATTTTCCAAAGAATAGTTTTATTAGTTAGAAATAAGATTTAGATACGAAAAATAACCCAATATTGAGGACTGAAGCATTTTATGACATGAGGACAATATATGGGGCGGAAATTAAGAATGGTGCATCACAGCACTTAACATAGGAGCTAATTTTCCAATTAATTGGTGAATCAAAGCAAAACGCCGACAGAAGCAATTTGGAGTTATTTAATCAAAAGCATCAGACGCATTTTTTATGTACTAAGCGTTAAAACGTCATGTATAGATGTTTTCAGCTCCTTGTAAATGCATTGATCTGATTTTTTGAATAAACTCGAATAAACGAAAGGTAACCCGTCAGACATGGTGCACAAAAAGTTGAAACCTGGCAATGTAGAAGCAACTTATACTAATAAAGGCATCTGAGTTCTAAAATGGCGAGACAAACGTGACGTTCTAGTAGTATCCTCAAGAGTTTGGTGCCCGTATGTCTGAACACAAATCCCGTTCTGGTAAGGTTATTCAAAAACCTGAGGCTGTCCTAAAATATAACAAGTTTATGGGAGGGATTGACAGATGTGACCAATTATTAGCATACTACCTCTGCGAAAGAAAAACTCTCCGCTGGTATACTAAAGTACGCGTTCATATGGTGTACTTAACAATGCCTTATTATTGAATAAAAACTTCAGCAAAAATGAAAAATTGACTCTCCTGCAATTTCGGGATAGTATGATAACATCACTAATATATCAACATCGTCCACCTCTAGATTCATGAGTGGAAAACCCCAAGTCAAAAGAAGTTCCCAGAAATGAAAAAATAGAAAAATAAGAAAGAGATGCATTATTTGTAAAAATTCAAATATGCGTGTAGAGACGAGCTTTTACTGCGACCTATGTTCAAATCAAACCAGGGTATGTCTTGAACGTTGTTTTGCTCGTTTCCATGGCTATAAATGAAAAACTGTACTAGTATTTTTTACATAATGTTCTTTGTAACAAGTTTATTTCTTATTTGTTTATTATAATTAGGGTAAGTCCGGGAGGGATGGCCCCACTTTTTTTAAGTGTTCATATTTTTGTTAATCATGGTATAATCGGTTCAATCTTTTGTTGTCCTATAATATCATAGATAACGTTATTAGTATTTCATAAGAAATAAGTGAAATTTAAATGGAAAATACCTTTAAAAAATCAATATATTTTTTTCTCATTGGTCCATCTCACCCATATGCTTTGGGTGAAATGGACCAAGGTTATAGGGAGAGATGAACCATAACTAAAAGGCATTACATAAACTTGAAAAACAATTTCTCTGTACAAACGAATATTTTAATAACACTCTTTGGTCACTAACAATGTTACCAAAATATAATTTACAAAATTATAACATATAAGACACAAGAATCTAGCCAAAAGGATTAAACGGCCCACAAAAAATTTAAATGTAATGAAAAGGCCAAGTTTTAATATTGGAATTACTACTAACTACAATTTCCTTAAGTATCGGTTCGACTGTATTTGTTTTTTACCATTTCAGCCCTTTGATAAAGCAAATCTAAATTCTCAGCTTTTACTTATTATGCAAAAAGTGTGGTCCATCTATCCCAACTCGAACTGGTCCATCTCTCTCGATCTTATGGGAGAGATGGACCAGGCCATTTTTCTGCTTTCCCCAATGCCAGAGGCGCCGCAGTGGTGTATAGTGAACCGTTACATATTGTTTTCATCAAGTATAGACTTAAAACTCAATGATATGGACAATTAAACACACTACAACTTAAAAACGTTAACTATGAAAAAAGATTTTACTCTCCTGATATCTTTTTCTTTGAATAACTATCAAATAAGCAGGTCGAAGAGGCTATAAACAACAGTACGTGTCAACGTAGTCGGCCATGACACCAGCATGAGAACAGTGGCGCACTAGAGCGGCTACATTCCGAAATATGCAATCAGTCCATCTCTCCCGAGGGCCATCTCTCCCGGACTTACCCTACATATTTATTTCTTCTTACGATGTGTTTATAAGTATGTGATAATAGACAACTGTAGCACGTGCAGTGAACTGTCCACAAATTTGTCTGGGAAAGACTTTTTTAATCCTAAATATTACTTTTTGCCAATATTTCCGTGATTAAAAATAAATTCTTCAGCGCAATATACAACTCTTTGGTGTATGAATTTTAATGTTTCTGATAAGGATACGTTGATTTCAAGGGACCATAGGAAAGGATGGTAAACAAATTTGTATATTGTGAAAACGATCTGGATCTAATATATATATATTTAGTATACCATATCCTTTTATTTACCTGACATGAATAAAGAGAGAATCCGAAAAAGTAAGATTCTTTGGTAAATCCAGCATTTTACATTGTACATTTTTTATATTTGACCAACGTCTTACTCAAATATTTTATTTTTCATGTATATATACATTTATGTGGTTGTACGTGTGCAAGTAACCCGGATTAATCAAGTTTAAAGCATTAAATGCTAGTATTCCTGTTGTTTTATTAGATATATTCCGCGTTTGCCCAAACGGGTTATGACGCTCTCTAGGCAGTGATCAGCGCACAGATGATCGTATTCCACTTACGAACGCTTGCGCACGCATAAAAAAGACTCGCTCTGAAAATAACCTATAATTATTGAGTACATACATACACTTCCTAGGAAACTGGATAAATACAAAACCTACCACAATTTCAGTATGTAAAAAAGCAGGAATTCCCGTGTATTGCGGGTCTGCATATGAATAAATAGATAAATATATAATTAAATTTTATTGGCTCTAGGAGCATATCCTTTGGAGCTTATGTAAGTACATAAACACTCATAGTCATATGAACCGCCTATTCAATGGGCATTCGAACGGCGGAAGTCGATACTGTGTCGCAAGTGGATTTATATTGTAAACATTATCAAAAATACTAAAAATATTTTTAGATATGTTAGGTATATGTAATAAAGAACATATTTAAGAAAAAAAAACGTTTCAGCCGTCGTGGGGGCTGAACAAATTTAGCCCATCAGTGAAATGGAAAGACGGCCTTAATGGAAATATAGATGAATAGACCTATTAACTCATAAGTATATATGCCTGGTTCATGTTCTTATTTACAGGACAAATCTTAGTGATTTCCAACGAATTAAGACTTCTTTGGAATAACTATCTGAGTCTCGTTTCCCTCCCTCGCTTCCCAACCTCTGTTCCCTAAAACTGGATCCCTCTTCCCCTCAGCCTCAGCCCAAAGTTACGCGTTCTTTTATATCGGTTAACACACAAAAATACGCTTAAGTATATTATAATCGACTTAGCATAAATTAATAGAGTCCTACAGAGGCGGCCTTAACAGAAAACCTTTACGAAAAGCCCAATCTAAGTAACGGAACATTAGATTAGCGTATAAGGTCGAATTTAAACGAGCGTGGAATTTAATTAAAAGCACATATTTGAGTGTTTATATAAGCGTTTTATGTCAGTCATGGGTAGAATTCTCTCGTAAGGCTCGTATATGCATCATGAAATTAATGAATGTGAGAAAAGCATAATAAGATTTAACTTATCACCTAACAACGACAACCGATTTTCAGCGCCATTGTCATTGATTAATTTCATACAAAACGGTTGGTCTTCAATCTATGATAATGTTTTTATGAGCACTCTTAAGTAGTTACGTAGAGTTTACGTTAATTGATAAGTTATTTTGACATTGATTTTCTCTATAAAACGTTAATTTTCCGTTTCATCTACATGCCGTTAATAAGTACCCTAAGGAGGGAGACTTCATCCTCCTCCGAGCTAAGATTCCCTCCATCCCGGCATCGACTTATTCTTCTCAACTCAAATCTCTCACCAACTTTTCAAGTTCAAACCCCATCAGTCATATTGTAGTACGTCCACACAAGACACCAAATACAGGCACTCGACTATCCAAAAACCAAATAAACTCCATATTTCCATCATAAACTTAGGACAATATTTACTTATGAAATAGCCAGGAGTACCGTGGTTTGCTTAAGTGGGCTATATGTTGATAACGGCGATGTGTGAAAGAAAAGAAATACCGTAAAAATGAAAATACACCAAATATATCTCTCCTATTTCTTTTGTGCCAAAAAATGAGTCCCATTGGATTAGATAACACTGGAATTGTAAAGGAATGAGAGAGAACTAATTCCAGTCGGGTCTGTGGTGTTATTACATACGCACGTTCGCTGTAACGTTGGGGGATTGAAAGAAAATGTAGAAATGATGAAGACAGGGTTGTAGGAAAAAGTGGGAGTGGGGAGAGATAGGCGCTAACGCGGAAGAGATAGAGGCACCAACTCAGATGGAGTTGAAGGACACCGAGAAAAATCATCTTCCTCCTGTAACCACAAGAGAAATTTCTTGCGACAGCGGAAAACTTTTCCGGCGTGCGGATTCATGAAAGGGTGTAGCAGGAGAAGCCCAGTGTGACGACCAATAGAGTAAATGATGCATTGGTGTGGCAGTTGCAAACGGAAGCCGTCAGCGTCAAAGGCTCAAAGAGTTGGCGATGGTTGTAAGTCCCATGGCAAATCATTGAGTTTCCTTCCGCCTTCAATGAATGTGGCTCACGAGCACACACCCACCTTCCCAAGGGAGATGAAAAAAAATGCAAGTCTTAGTATTTTTCTTCTTCTTCCCCCACGTGACGGATGTTGAAATTTCAACGGAAATGAAATCATCGTGAACCGGAGACGTGCAATTTTTTACTCTGAACAACTTCAAGCAAGAACTTACGGTGAAGTGTTAGCATGAAATGTTTGAATTTCACATGGCATAGAGGTTTCACATTTTAAAGAATTGGTGAAATATCCGCTAAATGTGAGAGCGATTAAAAAAGGATTGGCATTTTGCTCTAGAGTCTGCCTACGGTTGATTACACCTTTACCGGAATCCCTCCCGGGGTTCCCAAACACAAAAACCTCATTAACACGCATCCCTTTAAACTCACCCGCTTACAATGTTTTAATTAGTCGAAGTGGCCGCTGTTGTCTGCATCCTCCATGCCACGTTTTCTGCATGTCTTTGCAGAATTTCTGGCACATTATGGCCGCTAAATTTGGCCATGTTATCCTATTGCGGCCGCTGAACAATCTCGATATATTGGCTAATACTTTCTGAATGACGTGAATTATTTCTTCAAGGGTTTCCCACCAGGTGAGATGTTCAGCCAGAGCCGACGTTTCGAGGGCAGAGTTAGCCATTGAAACGTCGGCTCTGGCTGAACATCTCACCTGGTGGGAAACCCTTGAAGAATTCATTCACATCGTACGCCAGGAAGGCACCAAGTCTTACATTTTTGAATGATGTTCTTCTCTTTTTTCTCTCAAGAGACATATTCCAGAGTTATCTTACATTAAAATAGGTAATAAGCATATTTCATCATCTTATGTCATTAAAGAATGAAGTACATATCTCAAAGCTGAGTATACTTAAAGTTGATATTTTGCATATGATCAAGCTCCGCTTAACTTTTCAAAGTGAAGAAGACTAATTTTAAATCCTTTGATTTTATTCTTGCTTGCCAAAGTCCTATACTGAGAACTTCCACCGTTCTTTTGTTCCATGTTAACACGCTGTTTCCTCTAAACACAAACCTCATCCTCAAAATAAAAATAAATAGTACCTAAGTGTAAAATTTGGCGTACAAATAAATATTTTTAACTAGTATTATTCTCATTTCGACCAACTGGCTGAAACAACACATATGACTATTATACTTTTCTTCAAGTAATGAAGTCAATTCTCGGATAACTTTAAATGGATAGAAAGTTTGATATATAACCATAACATACTGATAAATATCTATTGTAGTATCTTTACGAACTACAAAGCATCTACGATAAATAAGTAACCTTATACAAGTTTCTACGGAAATGCATATAACTTTTTATGACAAACATTTCTTTTTCCTATATATATCATCCGATTTAGCCGATTTACGCGTGCATCGCTTGCTTTTCACCATTTCCTTTTGAAAACCCTCACAATTTCGCTGAGAATACTTTTTTCGCTTTTATATTACCCACCCTGCAAGCCGCCGCTAACCACTCGCGGTTCCACATCATGTACCGTCGATCGTTCTCATCCGCATGATGCCTAAACTCACCCAGGAGAAAAGTGATGACGCCTTGGTATTAGTTAATGGGAACGTCATAAATGTTAGGAACGAATTAAAGAGCGATATACGACAGGGCCGCCCGTTCTACTCACCTCGACTCCACGGCGAAAGAGATAATGTGGTTCGCGAAAGAGAAATCGCCTTACGTATGTATCGTAACGGAGTGAAAATGAGCTTAAAATGTATTTGTTTGTGAAGGAAAGAGAAAGGCAGGTTAAGTACAGACAGAGACTGTATAATAGGTGAATTGGGAATAATTAAAAAGTTAAGGGATCCTTATATACCATCACATTAGACCAAACGATAACTATGTGCCTCAAGGATGCCTTACTTTCACTTATTTAGCAGCTGAGCTCAACTTCTCCCGTCTCCTCCGCCATTCTCACACATCAATCTTTCAACTTCCACTGCCGGGTATTCCCACTCATCTTCCCGAGAAGCCTAAGAAAGTCGCTTCTGGCGGACGTCTTCTCCCGATTCGAAACCCTATTTGATCGGACCAGGACGCGGCTGAATGGAACCTAGCCAGCAAATCCGGTGCCCCGGAATCACATTCGAATAGGGCCTTGATATGGGCAAGAAGATAATTCCTCCTAGTCATCCTTTATCTGGCAGCGGGTGGAAATATGTGCCACCGGCTAATAAAAGAGTCGCAAGCGCGCGGCTGTCTCCGCTGCAAGAATTACAATGTTATTTCACCGATTTACTGAAAGTATGTACGTTGCTTGAATGAACGGCTATTAACACTAAACGAGTGTGTACCTTCAAGAATGTCGATTGCATTTGCAGGAAAAGGAGATTGATTGCAGAGTAAATAAGTTAGAGTTGTTTAAAAATTTCCATATGTTGTACGTAACAGTTTGATTTCTGACTCATCCAAGAGTGAAAGGCTTTCCTCATGAAAATGCCTAAATTGGTTGCGACTGCTCGCCACCCGGAGGATTTTCTACAGAACTATTCCTTGCCAGTGGGTGAAACATGTCCTTACGCCTGACTACGCCTGACAATAGCCTGAAAACAGGATTTAAATCGGTAAATATAGAAGAAAGTTGATCGCATTACCTCATTACCTATTATTTCATGAACATTGGTTTGGGTATGAGTTTAATTGACAATATTTTTATTACGATGATGTTTTTTTCAACAAAACTGGTGTATGGTTCTGGGGAAAATGTTGACCAAGGCTACTGGATATCCTCGTGGCTCTGTCATTCTATGGCAATGCAACATGGCGCTTCTTTGTCGCCTAATGTAACTACTTATAAGACTACGACACAAATAGTATATCGACACAACATAATCATCTTCTATCTTCCGTTCAACTCACTTTATCTTTCCAAGTTATATTTTATACAGATTCTAATTCTTAAGTTAAATCAAGTGAATCCTTCGCAGCCCATTTTCTCTTCATATAAACTGAAGATAGCTTCTTGTTGCTCCACCACCAACGTTGGACACATTTTCAACACGAATCTATCAAGAAAGCCGATGAGCTGAGGAGGAGATATTAGGCCGTCGTGTTTTCATCTCAGGAATTTACATGACAGCGGTTTTAATTAGTCTACAACTTGAGCCTGCTCCCAAATAACAGAAAACTAGAATAAGAAAAAACAGTTCGATGAACCTCGCTCCTTCCTTTTCCCAGCGAAAACTCGTGCCATTATAAAACATTGGTTACCCTTGAGACAATGAACTCCAAGGCAACGACTAGATATCAACCTCTTTTTATTACCAGTTTATATCAAACAATAGGAGAATAAGTACGATGTGATGTCACGAGCAGAATCGCAACAAAGTTTTAGAGCGTAAGAATAGGAAAACCTAGTAGAATATTCGTTATATACGAAATAAAGCATCTGATTTTCATATTGCCCTTGGATCGAGCACCTGAAGACAAAAAGTATGCAAATTATGAAGCTCCTAGAGATGGGTTTCACTAATACAAATTTATTTCAAAATATGTAAGCTACTCACTAATCCAGAGACGATTCTATACTACATTTGCCATTTTCCAGGAATTAGGACATGAATTGCATCGCCTTCCAGTGAGCCTTCAAGCCATTTACCCCCAAACGTAAGAGTGCTAAACGATTTACTCATAATTAGCGTTGATCTTGACCCTCAATCTTTCTTAAAGAGAGGAACAAAAAAAAATTACCTTCACGAATAAAAGAAACAGGAGGTGACCAAAGGTACAATATTGAAGAAATTAAGTATTGGCACAAGGTACAATATTGAAGAAATTAAGTATTGGCACATGTTTTAATTAACGATATATAACGGACTCTCCCGGATTAGTACGATAGTTCATTGGAAATGCGCAGTTAATTGTTTTAGAATGTAGTCCAATCAGTTGCTAGTCTCGGTAGTATCTTATCAGAGTTTAAAAAACAATTAGTGAAGCTTAATCATAATTATGGGGCGCTACCAATAGGATGCCGAAATGCGGACAAACGTGCGGATTCAACCTATGTCACGAAAAATGTGTTAATAACCATTCTGCTACGCTCGTCAAAACCACCCAACCATGACAGTGCTTTCAAAACCCAAGATTGATTTCCGATATCCTAATTTCCGGATGAGTCATTGAGTCGTAGGTATAACTAAAATTGCCTTCCGAAATAAAGACTGATTTATTGGACCATATTGGAACTGTCTTCTGCTAGAACGAGCAAACAAGTTTTGCTTTGCGGAGCGACAAATGAGCTGCTAAAAATAAAATGGCAACATATAAACGTCGACCTACCAACCAAAAAGATAAAAATATAATCAGTGATAGACAACTGAGGTTGTTATTTTTCCATTTAAATTTAGAAAAAAAAACTTAAATGAGAAACCTAATTAAATGCACTTAATGAGTTACTTTGAATGCGAAGAAAACAATTACCCCAATCAATACGTAAGTAGTTTCACGATTTTATCATTTTCAACTGAGATATTTCATTAATGGATTGATATTATAGCTTAGTGAGTAATTTCTGCCATTAAAACTTAAAACTAAATGAAATTCTTCTGAGGTAATTTGACAAAGAAAAGAAACAACGTGGTAGAAGTAAAAAATAATGTTGTTGTACTTCCAATGTGACATTTCTCATTCATGACAGGCGTCAAGAGTGGAGACGAAATCAAGAGCGTATGCATGAATGCACCTATTGTGGTGGCATAACGCGTAGCTAGAGTTAAAAAACATGCATTTTCGACATGGTTAAAAAATATGCCTAAATAAAGCATACACAAGCAAAAGATAGTAGACCTACAGGTGGGCCCTCCAAGGTGAGATAGCAGGGGATGTTAGGACACCAGCCACGAATAAGGGAGAGAAGAGGAAAAACGACCTTTGAAAATGGATAAAATGGTTTGTACTTTTATGATTAGCGCCTTCCTCTGTCTCCGCTATAGCCGTATATTTTGCTTTAATAAACTACCTCTTATTAGCAATTACCTGATTACCTGCATGGTTGACAGTGTATCACACTTATTCGTATCATAGCAGCATTTAACTTACATGAGGCGTTCCCTTTCATTTGATAGTTTAGTTTGCCCATTAAATTTAAATGTTGGCTATTTCAAAGTTTATATAAAATGGTTGCAGTGCACTATAGACGCGGTTTTAGTATCTAATGGGAGGTCTTGATTATCCGAGATAATTTGATCCAAGTCCCTCCCGGATGATTCAGCAATCTTATGTTTGAACATAAATAACGACAAAAAAAAGATATTTTTATAATTTCCTGCATTTGTTAAGCAGCCATGTTTCAGTTGTTTCGGCCCAAGGAAAATTTATTGACTATCAGTCGGGGACTTATGGGCACACACGGTAACAAAGATCGCCAATAAGCAAATTCTTGTGAAGAAATAGAATTAAGCAATACATGCGTTTTACGAACCACATCTACTTCTATCAACTAATTTTCCGTTATTTTTCAGGTGAGAAGCACTCGTGTCTTCGTCGCAAAACCATGTTTAACTATCAATATAAAATAAGAGAAATAATAGAGATTCCATTGGTTGAAATTAGGAAGACATTAAAATATTAGGCTTAATGATAAACTGTAACTATCCGCTTAAATAAGGATGTCTAAAATCGCAATCTTAATTGGCCTCGGGATATTCGTCGTTTAAAGACGTTCATGCAATACTGCCATTGGTCCATCCGATCTATTTAGCAAGCCACCTTCTTTCAGTTGATTATTTTCGTTCAAGACCCAATGCGTTTTGCGTATGCAGTCGCCAATTATGAAAATATTAAAATAACAAATAAAATATATGGAAGATGCAATTTTGTAAATATTTGTTTTAAATAAATTTAAAAATTTCGGCCAATTCCCGATCAACTGCTCAAAATAATTTGGCAATTGAATTTTTTAACCGGTTAAATAATTTATGTTTTCGACAATTTTACCCCAGAATTTTGATTTTTTTTCTCAAGGTTGTTGACATCAATTAAAAATATAATTAACTTGACATTGTTACAATAAATATTAAGTTATTAAAATATAATTAACTTGACATTGTTACAATAAATATTAAGTAATTTGGAGTAAACATCATAAATGCTCATCTGAACAGTTACATAGTCTGATGCCAAAATAATCCTCTTTTTTTCTGATACACAAAGAGAGAGAAAACGTTATCGTTTGAATGGTTGTTCTATAAAATCTCATATCTTTTTAAATGTGCTATCTGTATTTCCACCACACGAAGCGCAAAACGATTAATTAATTAGCAGATTCATAGGACGAAGCTAGTCGTGCTCATGAAATCGAACCGACATCCTAAGAGGTAATGAGGAATGTAAATAATATACCCCAGAGATGAGTGGGGATATCCATTTACCCTAGGGTAAGTAAATGCAAAAACTTATAATACGTAGAGGGATCTTTGGATTCCATTTCATTATCGATTATGTCCATCTCAAGCATCTAAACAATATCAAGGCAAACTTAATCAGAACAGAGTCATCACACATAAGGTCGCTTTGAATTAATGAGGCAATACTTCGTACAACGCAAAGTGACGTGTGAAGTTCAGAGGAAAGGGTTAGTAGGCCGGGACTTTTTATTGATGCTGTGTCTACCTTAAGATAATATACAGCTCATTATTCACATTAATCACATGACGCGTTAAGCGGATATTGAATTCACATTAATACAAAATAGAATACCTTCAAAAGGCTATTTAGAGTAACTCGGTATGCCGGATTTTACCTGCGATCAAATCTCCAAATCTTATCTTGTCACGTCCTCTTAAAGAGATCCTTCGGATATTGGTGGAATATTCTCTTTACGAAGAACAATTTTCTATTTCAATGTTCTATTCTGAAGAGAGCGAGCCGTCCGGACGGAGACAATTTTATTTACTGACAATGGAATAAAAATTTCTTCCAACAGAGTAGATTCCCTTAATGGATACGCACTTAATATTGTTTTCTTTTTTATAGCATCGTCAGTTCAATCAACCCATAAGACGGATATTTAGACTCCCAAAAATGAAGAATTAGTTGCAATTTCCCACTGGATAATGACTACTTGCGACCAAGGTTTCGATGTACAACATGATCATCAGGTACAAAATGGTTTCAAGTCATATCACGCCGGATACATCTGTTTTATGAGACTCCCAGAGTCATCAAAGCCGAACATATATAGCAAAATTTCATTTCCTGAATGCGTAACATATTTTCCATATTCAGCAAAGATTGAAGTATACTTACATAATCAATATCTACCTCTAGTATTCATCCGAAGACACTCCCTTTCTCCAAGGGCGCCACCTGGCACTTCGGGCTTTTCCTCTCACTTACGACTCCACTGATACTGGCGAGGCCCGAGCCGAAGAACGAAGTAGCTTAATTATAGCATTATAATTAATCTCTGCCATCTGTCCCTGCCCTGTGACTGCACAGCTCTGGGGGGTTTTCGAGGCGCATCATTATTTAAAATGAACGGGAAACTCGAGCCTACGGAAGCAAGATACGTTAAATGATTCGCATAAGATAAAATAACGGTTATATAAGGAAAATAGCATGTTATTTATTGCGCCGGATAATATACAGCACTTTTAAAAACGAGGTGAACTCAAACTCGATCCTAGCGAGCAAAAAAAACTCTGGAGTTAGTTCATGTCCAAGAGTAGCCAATGAGGGTGTGGAAAAAAAATAATTTTTGGTATTTAAAAATTAGTACCCCAATGAAGACGAATTTGAATAGGTATTAAAAAGGACTCCTTGGATACTTGCCATAAATCAATTGCAACAGTTACAGATGCAAGATCGCAACCGGTCCGGGGATCTAATTTTCGAAAAAGGTCCAACAAAATAAAATACATTTGCAATGTTTAAACCTGAAAATATAGTTTAATTTCCTGCGATAAGAGACCCTTCATCGATCTGATACAGCAATACATCCTTGGAGAACATCACACATGAAGTACATTTAGAAGACGTGTACGGTTAAGTACAGTTAATGCCCAAGAAAATTTAAAGCAACGATGCCATGAAGAATGAGAGTTGAGATTTATCTCCCACCAGCTTTACCTAAAAAGTGATATACTACTGAAGAGTTACATGAAATTACTTCAACCAAAATCAATCATAAAGAAATATTTACAGGTCGTAAAAAGTTATGGCTTATGAGCAAAAATGCAGACAACATGGGGGAGGATCCAAATGAATGATTTCTCCATTCTAGGATTTGACATTTTGAGACCTATATAACTGATGATACAACGTGTCCAGCGTCTATTTCCATTCTCGCACGGAGGAAAAGAAGATACTTTCCCATTCACGGGTAAACTAATTTGCCATCATTTTGTTATAAACAAATTAGGAGGATGGATGAAAGTCTTTATGAAATTTTATGGGACATGCGCCGAATTTTCTTTTGCCTCACGTAATTTCTTAAAATCCTACGTGATTTCATTCCATTCTGAGATTTCATCTTAATAAGAAGCCGACTTAATCATTTTACGTTTGGAGACTGACACGATTTAAATTGAAAGGAAGTTCTCTTCATACCAAATGGTTGTTTAAGTAAGGCTTGAAAATATAAATCGAAATTTTCCGGCCTGCAAAAATGGACCAATAAAAAGTTCCCTCTTGACTCCTTTTTGCTCTTTTCTCAATTCCGCAGAAGCTTGATAGACCAACACTTTATATTAGAAAATAGTTATGAATCCATAGGCTTATCCGAGCAGAGATTTTCAATAAGCAAATGGCAAGTGCCTTCAAATTCATTACTCAAATTTTAATAATTTCTAATCTTTGATCAAGTAACATTTTATACTATCCGTCCTTGGTGAGCTTCTGTAATTATTCAACGGAATCAAACAAGCAACTAGCACAGATTTTCATGTAGATATCGTGGTTGTTTCTATCGTTTCAAACCCCACCTGTTTTCTAAATGAAGGGAAGAAGATACGGGAGAAATTGTCTTCGAAAAAAAAACATTGGAAATAGTGTGAATCCTGGACGGTGGAGACGAGTCATTAAATTTCATTTAAGTTCATGCACTGATAATAAATTCAGTTAAATCAGATACTTCGTCATTCCATCTCCTATAAAATGACCTTGGCTCGAACCACCACCGAGGTTTCATTTAACTCATTCTTCTAAAAAGGTTATCTAGAGAATTATATTGGAGACTGGTTTTTTCTCAAGTAAATATCATGTAATATGAATAATCCCACACCAAATGATTCATTTTTGCCGTATAGTTGCAAAAAATTGCTGCATATGAGCAAGAGAAATTGAATATAGGAAAGTTGTGAAGCGATAATAAATAACTTAAAAATGAATCGATAGTAAAATAGATAATAAAAGTAAGGTGAATAGATGAAGCAAAAGGAAATCAAGTCAGGATAAACTAAGATAACGGTTTTGCTCTATATAATCCACCCCTGATAATGCTAAACGGATTATCCCACTAAGTGAGATACAATACTCCCTCAGATATTAACATGTGCGTGTATACCATGAATATTAAAATTAGATAAAATTTAAAATAATACAGTAAACAAAAAAATTATGAGAATTAGGAAAAAGTAGTCAGAAAGTCTTTTTTGCTCCGGTATACCCACGCAGAAGAGTGACAAAATGAAAAGAACAGGAATAAAATGGATATTCCCCAATTTCCGATTTCCTGATCCGTAATTAAGTACTGATATCAGGAAACTAATATTTTAAAAGATATCAGGACACTTAAGATCTTATGTAATTTTTTTTTCTTACGGAGTCATAATAAATCAAATCCAACTTTTGGTCGTAAAAGGTAGCCCGATAGTCACTTATTGTCTCATTCCTCCAACGAACAAATCACAGGCGATCTGGCGATGAGAGCCTAATGCGGGTGCTGAAACTATAAGTATTTAAGAAAAACGTATCTACAGCTCGTCTTCTGTAATTTTATTCATCCGATTAAAAATATAATCAAACAATTCTCTTCCCCTAGTATCACAGCCGTTTTCTCATGGATAGAACCTGAACGTCAAATGTACATATAAGTTCTTCACTGGATATAATTGTCAAAACCTCAACAAACGGAAGACACAAATGTGCTTGTGTTGTGAAATGGGAATTCGGAAATACGTTTGTATCGCGAAAAAGCTTTCACAATTGTTAACTTCATGGAATCCATTTTTTGCAAGCCAGGTTATTTGCTTCTTATCAAACATAATAGGAGCAGAATATATTCTAGTATTGCGCCACAAATTTGGCTGGACCATTTTGAGGTTCAGCTACAACATACGTTTTTAACAATGAACTATCTCATGCAAAGTAAAAGGAGGGTTTTGAAATATATTTTATTACACGATAAGTTTTAAGTTCTCTGTTTAAAATGTAAATTCCGTAAGATATCACAAAAAATTATGAATTCCCAATTTGACAATTCATGACACTAGTAGGTTGTGTGAATATTGAACTAACAACCCGAATTACATTTAAAGCTTAGTTTTTCTGGTATAAAATGTATTTACTCCACTGATAACTCAATAGCTTTGAATTGAAATCACCCCATCGCAGCAGAAGATGAGATGATGCTATCTCTCGGAAAATTTATGATTAAGCATCGTACAAGAGGCTTATAAGGGAAAAAATGCAGGTTACTAAAATTAAAAAAAAATTTTCCTTGATTTGTGAATCCTGCCATAGATTTCATTGAAGGAGAGTCTGGATGACTGGAGATAAATGGATTACATATCAAATTCTGAAAAATTAAAATTTCCAGGCTTGCGTCCCTTTTCGAATTATAGGCAGATAATGTGCACTCCCCTTGTCTCTCTACAACCTTTCAGTTTAATGACCTTTGCATTTCCCAGTATAATTGAGTTCGAGGAGTACCAACAATTTTCAGAGGGATGTAAAATTTAGGTAGAGAGGAATAACTAAAAAAACGTAAATTTATACCTGAAAAATAAAAGTAAAATTCGTTTAAGAGAAACAAAACTCAGACGACGGCATACTGCGACAATTTCCATTTATGCGTTTCACGACGCTCTGTAAAATGAATGAGATCCGGTATTAACCACGAACATTTGATCAGCGTAGAAGGAAATTAGTGACTGTACACATGACAGAGGGCTTCCTCTTACTGCTTCAAGTGCAAATGAAGGGGAGAGACAGCACATTCGCGCGCGGAGACGGATGGACAAAGGACTCCATTTGCCATGAAATCGAGACAGTTGGGCGGGGGTTTAACCGTCTGGAATTTAACCTGCTGCAGTAGAGGAGGATGGTAGGGGATAAAAGGGTGATTCCAGCCTGCGTTGAGCGGAATGGATCAATACAAATGCACGTTTTCGTAGGGGCCGATGGTGGGAGCTGCGGTGCGAAGACGAGTATGAGGGAGAAAGATAGGGTAGACACAATTTAGCACAAATCTGAAGATACTCAATCCACCCCTTAAAATGCCAATAAACTCATAGAAGCAGACAATGGCTGCGCTTCATCTAGCCTCATCTATCCACCACAATCATCAACCCCGTTTCCTTGATAATAACCCTGCACGCTTACTCCCGAGACGTTCTATCGAACACACCGGGTTTCCCCGTCATTCCAACGTCTCCTCTTAGTCCTCCTCATTCGTTAGGCGTCAAAATCTCCTTCTGCGTTCGGAGAAAAACTTTAGAACATCACTTTTCCATTTCAAACTTACAGAAATTGAAGGACATTTAAAAATCTATATAACATAATCCTTTATATACATATCAGCATTAAAAGAATTGACTGTCCTTTACGGGGTTGAATGTTGACTGGATTACAAAACATAAATGACGGGATTAAATAAATTACTGGCTTAAAAACGTTTTGGTATGAAAGGGAGATAATTTCCAAGTTTATATGCGCCGAATGGAATTTAATCCCGTTACGCTCTTTATCACGAGATTAGCAGAGGTGGACACGAGAACGCCATACTATCATTCCAGCTGTAGCTAAACGTTTCATTTACGGTACCTTACGATATCCTTCATACCGGAAACTCAAAATCCATCCCCGTTATCCGCGTAAAATAGCTTCATCATACACCGTAGCAGCACAACTCCCCATCAAATGTTCACTTTGCTGCGGCATAGCGTACAGGAGGAAATATATAAAATGCTTCCCTGACTGTATCAGATGGTGCGCTGATGTTGGCCGAATGATTTTCTAATTACATAACGCAGCAGTTCGGGGTCATTTCATCATAAAGGTAGCCTTTGAACGCCGTGAAGTGAACGTCTGGATGGACGGGCAAGCAATTGCCAATAGAATTAGTAAGTCTCGTCCAAAGGGATATTAGCGTGAAATTCAGCATTTGTACTATAGCACCCAGTCAAATGGCGTCAAGGAAGAAAAAAGGCAAGTGACGTGAATTGGATTATAAATTCGCTTGCAGAAGCATCAAGCCCAGGGGAACCCATAAATTGTATAGGGATGTTAATCTTCTATATAAGCTTAACTATTTTAGTAAAGAACAATAAGATTTTAAACATAAGAGAGGGATCATTTTAAGTGCAACAAGCAACGCCATCAACGATGGGTTTCAGCTTTCTGACACACGCAGCTTTATTTGAAATGGAACCATCGTTATCAAACGAGCACCTATCATTAATTAAATAATTCACTCCCCTAAATTAATGTATCCATAAGTCCAGCTATTAAGTATTATAAGGACAGAAAGATTGAAATCCGAGCACGAATTACTTCACCCAACGATTGCGACGAGAAATTTTTCGAGATAACAACTGCAAGGGTATGCGGTGCACAAAATAACGGCGATACGCAGTCGGAGAAATAATTGAATTTTCCAATTCTTTAGCCGGACGTGATGGGAGAGTCAGAGCCCACGTTCATCCAATATGGATACAGATCTTCAATAAGAGCAGATCGATACTGATTCTATGAAACGAATGCATTAGATACCGCTTGATAAAATGACAGTGATATTAAGGTCGCCAATCATAAAAACAGGGGGGCGGTAAAAGAAAAATAAGTTTGGAAAGAAAATAGAACATAATGCCAGTATTTTTGCTAGCATACATTAGCGTCCCACTCTGTTGGTGCTCTGGCCATGTACTATCCAGTTCTTATAAATGAAAATGACTGGCAATTTTTCACAAGAATATATTTAAAAAACGACCGGTTTCAGTGTACAACACCATCATGCGAGGTTCCACCCTTCCATTTTTAGGAGCACAGCGGACATCAACAGGACTCTTGGGTGGATGTCCTGTGCCGCTTAACGACCTGTGACTTCCCCAGATCACTACCATGCGGGTTTTACCCTTTAACAACCTCCCCCCCCACCTCTCACCCTCCTCTCAACTCCCAATCCTTATTCTTCCCAACCCCACCCCCTCTCATCCCTTTCCTCCCCTCATGCAATTTGGTATATATACGGATGTAAAAGATATGATTTCACCTGATGATGGTGTTGTGCACTGAAACCGGTCGTTTTTTAAATATATTCTTGTGGAAAATTGCCAGTCATTTTCATTTATGATGTCATTCCATAAAATTAAGCCTGAAACTACAACTTTTATCCAGTTCTTAATTTTGCAATAATGAAATTAGATATCACCTTGCGAAATATTCAAAAAAACCTCACCCGGAGAAACATAGACGTTTTTACTTGAAAGTAAAAAAGTAATATTAGCCATTAGAGAAAGCGACCAATATCGGAAGAAACTTGCGCAACTCACTTGGACTACCGGTGAATGGGCATCTTGAAGTATCGTTGGATGGGACTATTTTGTGAGTAGAGGAAGGGTGAAGAAAATCCGATCACGGCATCAGGAAAATTTTAACGAAATGTGACAAGGGATATACAGGTGTTTCCTATCAAACATACAGTACACGTTTGAAGCGTTCCCCACACGGTACCAAGTAGAGATCTGAATCCTCTGGCTCTATAATAAAATGTGCACCACCACGAGATTTAAACTTGGATCCTGGGTAAGAGAAACAATTTCTATAGCCACCACAACGACTTGATCCTCCTTTATTTTGATCGTAAACGGGATACCTGACTTATCGGCCTCAAAGAAAAGAAAGTGCTTGCTAGAGGTGACATTTCACAGTTCTACCCAAGACCGTGAGTAGTCACTGGTGACATACTGAGGTCAAAAGGAGAAAACGACTAGCAAACAAGACGGAAACTGAGGGCAACTGGCGATGCGAATTATTACCTCGATTCGAACGCCTCTTCTGTTTAATGGAACGGCCGTGGATATCATGTCCACCCGTGCCACATTAAACGGTCACAGTTGGAAATTATCACCACCTCCTACGCCCCTCTTACACTATAACATGCCTCCAGCCGTCTCAAAGGGCTCCCTTAAGTTTGCTCATGAGCACTTGCTGTTGTCCGCACTTCTCAAATGACCAAATGGCCAGGAAGACCTAGCTTGCTAGATATCTTGAAAGTATATGATGTGCGGGAATGGGCATTAACTGTGCCAAATATTCCATACTTTAAAACTAATACGATCGCGTGTCACTGCTGGTGCGCTGATTGAGTTCAATACTTCCAAATTTATTTATCTACCGGAATTCCGCTATCTACACGTATGTTTATATTAAGATCCACCTTAAGATATGTTGTTATCAATTTTTGTCTCACATATTTTCGGTTTCGTCATTAATAGTGCTTTGAGAGACGGAAATCTTATACCCCTTTGGTTTACAAATATCTACTTTATGTAAAACGTTTTTCGACTCGGGAAGAGTTTTAGAGTGGGAATGCGTAACTACCTACAGACAATGAAGAATTATTAATTATTACAAAGGTTGAAAGGATATAAACTAGTACCTTATTAAGATTAATTAATGAGTTAAGCTAATTAAACTAAAATGAGATAGTTAGGAAAATGGATCGCCAAATCTAAGGAGATTAAATAATTCAACTTACCCAGTGGTGTTCCGGAGGCTGAACTGCAAGGCGTTAGACGTATCTCGGAAAGTCACAAGACTGCATTCTTGATTGCAGTCTCAAAGTACAGCGAGAGAGTGGATGAAGATCTCGCAAGAGAGAGTGCTTCCTTGCCCGGCAAAACTCTGTCTGTTTGCTTGCCGTGCCGTGAGTAGTTCGCCAGCGCCCAGCGAAGGTTTGCACCAAGAACCACGTGGGTAAATACCCAGATCTGCGAAAAGGCAAAGAAAAAAGGAATGCAGCTAGATCCTGTGCTTGTTTAATGGGGATTTTTTTTAGAAATAGTACACAAGTGAACTAGCATAAAAAAGTTTCTCAGTTGAGGGTCTGCTTCCAGACAATTTTTGTGACCGAGTGATTTCAACCTAATCACAACATATACTGCGAGCCGACGTATAGGCGCGTGGTAGACAGTGCTATGACACTAGTTATGAAAGAGGAAGGGATATTGAAAAGGAGAGGGGACAGAACACAGGTGAATTGAATGTTAATGATTCGTCTCATCCTAGTGTCACGCTTTTTTCGTTATGGTCATTAATGTTGCTTGGGAAGAAGAAATTTAGGCACCTATCAATCCGGCAGTCTTATTCTGTCACTTTTATCACATGCTTTTTTTAACTCGTTTTTCCATGGATCCAAGGTTACCACTTCATTTATAAGTAAATACTCTCATAAAATACCCTCTCTAAATTGTGGTTTGTGGTGATGTAGTCGTAAAGCATCCAACTCTCGCCCCGAGAAAAGAATCGAGAGTCATCGCATCAAATCCAACCTGACGAATTATATTTAGTGAACAGTCCTAGTTAATAAAATGTTTATAAAACAACTGGTGTTATTTTATAAAGATTTTATTAATTAGGACTGAAAGCACTTAGAAAATAAAAAAATAGAAAAAAATAAGCATGCTTTTCCATAACAACAAAATTTTATTAAAAATCTTTTAAAAAAGAAATATCTTAACATAATACTAAAAAGAAAAAAATAATATTTTCTCAAATGAACTCAAGTTTAGACTAGTACTGAAAATAATTAAATTCAATTCAAGGAACTTAACCACGCGCGACGTCATTTATATTTTGCATCTAAACTTTACTTCATTTAAAGATTTTCTAGAAATTGTATATTGAAGCTCTCTATTCTATTGAATACCAAAATCTTCCTATTTAATGAATTTATGTTTTTTTGAAAATCAGAGAGTGCACCATTCTTTTTGTTGTGGTCTTACATAAATAGACAACTTTTAACACATTTTTTTGTTGAAAACATATTTTTTTCTATTTATCTTCATAGGCAATTCATTGTGTGGCTAATTTCTTTGAGTTGAATTTAATTATTTACAGTACTAGGCTTAACTTTCATTCCCTTGATAAAATATTATTTTTTTCTTTTTTATTACGATGTTAAGATACCTATGCCTTTCTTTAGATTTAAATATTTTTTTTTTTAAACATGCTTAAATTTTTTAAATTTTTTTATCAGTTATAGAGATATAGCTCGGGGCCAAAAAAAATATCCTCCGTGTCGTATTGAAACTCGATTCATCTGAATTTTCAAGTACCTAATCTAAGCCTAGATTAGTAACTTTCTTTACTTCCTTCCTTCCCTTCCTTGACTTATGTAGTAACTTCCTTTTGTACATCGGTGCGTCTGACCCGAGGCATATGATGAATATTTGCGAGGACTTCAATGACTGAATGCCAATTGCTGGACGATTCCCCCAGGGAATGCTCTCTCATTGCGGGTTTTAAATTTAACGCTTCCGACGGGAAGTCACTTCCACGGTAGTACTAACCATTATTGGTCACCGCTGTAGTCTAAAACTGCCCACCTTCTTTGCTGTTGGCTGCGAGGGATTTCATAGAAAAAACCTGGCTAAGGATGTCACATGTGTCACGCGTGCTCATATAAGTAGGTACGAAACCGAAATAGGGCTTCAATATTGAAGGATCATAATGCACCATCACCACCAAACACAGCTACTAAAGTTAATACGGTTAAAATCTAAGGCAAGTTAGGCTTACAGGGCAATATTAGCGGCGTTAAGGAAATAATTCCATTGATCGTACATAGTAATATTTAAATCTTGTCATAATTGCATCATAGAATTTTAGTCCTGGAAATTTCATATATCTGTCAACGAGAAAAAGGGGCTCCATGATAAGACAGAACAAATGTCAGCGACCATAAATGAAAATACATAAAAAATATAGCGAAAACTAGACATAATAAGCGTAAGTTTGAAAATGTAGAATTTAGGAGAGCGGATAATAGCAGACATAAAGGCTTAAAAAAGTTGGTACGGAGGAATAGGTAAAGAAAAAGTATGGAATGATGGATTTATATTAGCTAATATTGGTCAAATATATCACCTTGAGAAAAAGATAAATCGGTAAAACATATTTGTTGTCGTCGTTAAGGTGGCTGGAGCAGTAATCTTAGGTCATAAAGTGCACATATTAAAATTTTTCAGGTGGGTAGAAAAAAGTTCCTTGGACCACATTTCATTGAGCACATCTGCTTATCGGGTGGAACTCACGGTGCATGCAGTGATGGAAATGATAGAAAAATTATATATTTTTTTAATAAAAGGATGTTTTTACTGGGGTTTTCGTTGCGGAATTTGAAATTAAGGTAAATATTATACTTAAATACATTTTTTTGAACCTGCGAGTAAGCCTGACGCCTTGATAATTATTGGCAACGATTATAACTTTGTGAAATTTTATATATCATAGCTCAGGATAAAATATTTAATTTCTTTCCCTGCCTGCATTGTAGCAGTTGTAGGGGTCGACAGAAACCCTCATCTTCCTCCCCCTTATGATTTATACGAAACAATATCTCTCCGCCCACCCGTTTATATTCCTTCCCATTCTTCCATTCCTTTACACCAGCCACATCCGTCATAAGCGATCCCTCACGTTGGCCTCCCGAACTGACGCGCTACATGGAAACCACCAATAACCCCAACCCACACACAAAACCGGTTCCTTCTATCCCTACAATACTCAACCATTGAAACAACTAGCACGCATTGAAACTAGCACGCATACGCAAAAGGCATTGCCCCCTTAATTTTTCCACTCAAGACTGTAACTTTACTCACCCTCTTTCTCTTCTCACAGACCGGCTCACGCCCGGGGCCGGCGTAATATTTATTAATGAAATCCCTGAAGCACTCCTTAAAAAATCCTGCCACTCCTCCCACCAACTGTTTGCGCATAATAATTCAAGAAGCGCTCGGAGGAGAACGTGGGACGTGGGACAGGGGGAGGGAAGGCCGTTAGGTTTGCGGGGGAGAAGGATGGAGAGGGGTAGGGGATGATGATGGCTGAAGAGCACAGGGAGCGAGAGCAGAATAGTGGTTTTGAAAGTAGTGGCTGGTTAGGGTGGGTTGGGTGTCCTTCGGATAGCTCTTCGGACGGGATGGGTGCTTTATTGGGCGACTCGGAAGGTAGGCCATTTCCCTGAGTGGGAAGGGGTGGTGAAAGGACGGTCCGCGTGGGCTGGTGGAGGATGGAATTGGATGAGAAGGGCGAAGCTGGCGAAGAAAAGTCATGCCAGACCGGTCAGCTCCGCCTGCCGAGGGTGGGACGCTGGGGCGTTGTACTAAAGCATCGTTAGGATTGGTACGGAGGCTTCCGCTGTGATGTGATGAATTTCTTTTATTCGGGTTTCTCCCGCGTTGATTCATTTCATGGACAACCGTTTCACTTGCATTCCAGCTAGTGTCGTCAGGTCCTGAATCTTATTAGAGGTTTCTTCTTTAGTTTTCCTGATGATCAACAAAATCAAAATGGCACTTCTTACATGGATGCTGATAATAGTTACAAGATGTGATGAATAAGTCGGGTATCAAAATCATAAGTAATCAACGTGGGAGAAACCCGAATAAAAGCAATTAAAGCGTAGGAAACCAGTTTTATTATCGGTAGCCCAATGCACATGGGCCGAACTTAAATAACAGCCTATACGATTAAATAAACCTTTTTAAAATCTTCATTCCACGGTGCTTTCCCAATTTATTCGTGTTATCGTCTTACTATGTAATTTTTACTATTATCTAAGAATATGTTCAATAAACTTCTTTTAGGTTCTCAGGGTTTTCAATGAGAATAGATTCTCTACTTTGAGAAATATTGGTCGATATATCAGTATTTTAAATTTCCATTATGACGTGAAATGAAAAAATTGATTCATCAGTGAATAGATATTTCTTCTTTAGTTTTCCTGATGATCAACAAATTCGAAATGGCATTTTTTACATGGATGCTGATTATAATTACAAGATGTGATGAATAAGCCGTGTCTCATAATCATAAGTAAAATATACTAGTAATATACATGATTAGTTTGCTTGTGAAATTGTATAAGGGGCTTACTGCTAATGTAAAATCAATATTTTTCTGCAACAAAACTAATTGGCAGGATAGCAAAATCTAATCATAAAAAACACCTGCGGATTGTATCGAAAAAAAAAAACCGGCAACGGACCAACCCCAAATTAGACTAGATATTTTAAGAAAGTTCAAAGCCGATCTTTAACTGACGACAATAAAATATTTTAATAAGCCGACCGTTTTGTCGTTGATCTCGAGGTGTTTAGTCAGAACGTGGGTACACCCCGTTATGGGCTTCGAAGGCAGGTAAAATACTTCAGCGACCTCAGCCAACGGACATAAGCCAATACATTTTATTAAAAAAGTACAATTGTTTTCTTTTTTTAAGTATTAAAATGAAGTCAAAGAACATACAGTCGTTGTAATATAAGTTTATAAATATAAGCAAGCGCTTAATACATTTACACGTGTAAACAAGAGTGCAGTTTGTAACAGCTGAATTGCATACTTCAACTGAAAATCAGTCGGCGCTGCGCATCCTCAATAATGATGCATTATACGCTCTAAACTGATGATATTAGGCCTAACCTCGAGGAAATTACGGATATCCATGATGAGAAAACCACCTATGTTATTTCCACCAAACTTTATTACGCTGCCACGACGCGCGTTTCACCACACTGTGGCATACTCATGTGCATTTAGCGGTAGGTTGGGTGAGAATATATAGCCTGGGCTTATGCTTAGGAGAGGAGAGGCGGGCGGGTGAGGAAGGGGGAGGGGGGAGGATTTCCGTTAAGCTTAAAAATGAATACCAAAGAGGCTATGGGATTCTCGGAAGACTACTAGGCGACTCCGATGATCGGATAAAGTTTTGTGGAAATAAAAAGGTGGTTTTCTCATCATGGATAAACATACGCTCTTTTGAGATTTTGTCCGAGTGGAATAAGGTAGGTTCTCAGGACTGCCGCGAAGCACGGGTTGATTTGTCGTGGCGTAGGAAAAATCAATTCCTGGGTGATACCATACTCTGAATATTCACGCGGCTACGGTAATTATATCTTGTTTCTAGGTTTCAGTCAGTCAGTTGCTCGCTGGAAGTCATCTTTTCTCATTCTTTTTCCCTCCCCGTTGTCTGGGTAAAATAATCTCGAATTTGAGCTGACGAAGGCCGAACGATGAATATATTTGACGTATTTATTCCGTGACCATGAAGACCTCTGAGAGAAAGAGTGAGAGAAAGAGAGGATAGGGAACCCTAGGCAAAGGCCTTTTTAAGATTTTGTCCCTACCACACTGGAGCACCGATGGAAAGGTGATACTCAATTTACGACAAGGGAATTTGGTATGGATGTTTACCTTTAGTTGTTTCAAGTGTGGTGACATAAATTATTCAATAGAAATTTGCGAGGTTATGAAAGAATCTCCTGACTGGCTTAAAAATGAATGCCGTACATATTAGCCAGCATAAAATAACCTAAACATAAACATGAACTTCGGCGTGATATTTCCTCATTAACCTTTTTAATTGAAAGCATGTTTACTGTCCAAATAAACGAAGCAATGCGAAGCATCCGATGAGTAATTATGAGATGATACTGTGGGTTTCGCCATACGGCACCATAGGCCATCGTTTTGCCGTTATTTCCGTCTTTTTCCCGTTTTGTGTTTACTTCCCTCGGGATATCAATCTCAGCGATGAAAGGCTTTGTTATCCCAATTTACTTTTAACTTTCACTTTCTATTCCGCGTTCAGTCCTCAAAGACATTTCAACATATATTTGCCATGGCAAAACAATTATAAATCCCTTGGAATATTGATTCAATTTTACTTTCCGCTCCAAAATAAACCTTTTCCTTGACCCTCATGCTTTGCTCCATTCATCCATGCTTTCATTCTCCATTTCATGCTTCACTTGCATTCCATTACATTTTCCAGTTCGTGTCCGCAAGTCCAAGTCTTAAATTTATTACTTTCTTGAGTAGGTATGTATCAAGGGTAGGTACATCTAACGAGATCTTCGTGAAAGAAAAAGATATATACCATAAGCTCAGCAAATACTTGAAATTATTTCCGTCCTTGAATAAATCGCTTACTAAACCCTAATAGCCCCTGCTACATTGACACACTGGTTCCCGTAACATCCCCGATGTTAAACAAAATTGGGCCCGGATGGAGGTTGTATGGGTGACCATAAATACCTTCACCGTGGCGCTCTTGTCCCCTGTCTGCATGTGGCAGACAGGCATGGGGTTGGCACAATGCACCAAGAAGGTCTACTACCGGGCTCTTGTCGAAGGCCCCCCTTACAAGCAATCTATTCCATATAAACCCTAATATCATTCACCACATTTTCTGAGTTGATTTTAATAAAACATATCAATACAATTTGCAAAGATAGTTATTTTATCGATTTAGTGGTTTTAACACTAAAAGCGCCGTATTTTCCCCATTCCTAAAAGCACCGGCAGCGGTCATTTTGACCGGTAAGTGTTTACTCTCGTTTTGGTGGTGTGTATGAATAATTTCACGTATATGTTCTATTTTGAAGGCATATTATTTTATTTTTAACTCAAATTTGCATTATTTTATAGTAAGGAATAAGATTTATAAACAATTACGTTTTTCAACTTTAACACAAACTTTGGTATACACTGATTTGTCACCAATTGTGCAATATCAAATTATTGATGGTGGTAGTTTATAATATAAAAATTTTGCAGAGTAAATATAAGTATGTTATTTGCAATTAGATGGTAGTGATATAATGTAATTAAAAGCATTCAACCATGCATATTGTTATCAGTTCTACCGTCCCAGACTTAATTTTTCATAACTCAATTACAATAGAATAATAATAGAATAAGGTTTTCACTTCTTGCTGTGCATTTTCCGCAAGTATATTTTTGGCATCTTGAACATTTACTTTCGTCTTTTTGTAATCTGTATACCTGAAATGGAAGGTGCTGGCCCTGGCTGTGACTTGATATATACATTGTGACTCAATATTCACTACGTAGTTCTTCAGCTAGCGTCAAAATGAATTTATTGTGGCTGATATTTTGTGGAGTGACAATTTTTTATATGCCCATGCGTTAATGGCAGCTAAATCTAGGATATTATTTAAAACTTGCACAGGCCATCGGCTAGGTCCAGCGCGCGTGGCGTATTCACTTGCCATTTGGTCCAGTCTTCTCCATAGTTTGTGTAATCGTAGAAACTTACTGACTCTGGTAATATTTTTTCTGTACTATCTAACTCAATGCTGGGATGCATGGTACTCATAACCAATAAGCTTTTGTGTTTTTTTACCTTGGTTTACTGTACCTACTTGTAATATATTTATGTTTTAGGACTGTGGTGTCATACAACTTAGTCTTTGACGCCAGAAGTACTTCAAAGACCTCACGTCTGATTCTATTTATTGTGCCGACAATACTAATGCCATCCTCCTTTTATTCTTAGGCAAACTCAGAGACGTGAAAAAATTATCTGTCGTGATATTTCGTCCTGAATTCAGGTACGGACGCAATAAACGTTTTCGGGGAGCCTTTCGTTCGGCGCGGACCCATTGCAGAAACATTGGAAATTAACATCTGCTAATACCCAGAACTTTATTTCAAATTAGTCTGGTTAATTTGCCCACCGCCCACTCGCTGCTCGTCCAACGTGAGGTATTCACTTGGAATATAGCAAGCTATTCAATTGTCCACAAAGCTATTCCATATTTTGGACATCAATGCAAATTTATCCGTAGTGAGAAGCTGAGATCTTGTACTCCGAACATCGAAACGTAAGTACTTCATAAGCGAGCGAAATCTGCTTCGTGACATTGTCTTTAAAAAACAATGTCCCCATTCACTAGACCATAGCATATCATAATCTAACGAACCACAACCATATGCTCCTCGTGCGTACAATAGGGCAAAAATAGCTTCAATTTCCTCAACAGTTGTGGTCCAATCTCCATTACCCAAGCGAAATTCTTCTGCTTCAGTGCATACTTTGATATGCCGGAGCATACGTTCATCAATAAATAAACGTCATGCGCTAGATACGTTCTCTTGAGACACCACGTTTTATTTGTGGTGATGGTCCCGGAATTTCAAAATAAAATTTTGACTCGCAAGCCAACCGATCGTGTTCACGCCACTTGGAGTCACAACCCGCCCATTGAGTCCATCCCTACCAAATAGCCTAGTTCCGACTGCTGGAGCAAACGAATCTTTTTCTTCACGCCCTCGACTCTTCCGTCCCCCTTCCCGTTCTGCGGCTTCTTGGAGGGAGGCAACCTTCACCGGAAGCGTTTTCGAGGGCAGCAGCATCACTGTGTAGTTGGAGATTCCCTTCAATTGCGTCAACAGCGGTCGGCACTCTGCAGTTCCTTGCACTTTCTCTTCATCCCTGATCTCTCCGTTGTCCTTTTCCCCTTCGTCTTATTCTCTCTCTACCAAACCGCACTCCCTGAGCACCACCGATACCGATACCCAAGGACAAGTGAGAAAATGTATGCAAAAAGTAACCAAAATTATCAAGAGAAAGACGGCGAATGTATTTGTAATAATTTTCATGTGCGTACACCATCCTTCTAGTCATTAACCTTACACACAGGATCAGGAATTAAACAGGATCTTAGATATATCGAAAGATAACTGACTAGAATCAGGAATGGGTGCTTCCGTCAGATGATATTGAAGAGACGCTCGTGTCGATGCATCACCGTCTGAATTGCCGCTCCCACTTTCAGCAATGCCACTTGAGGTATCAGAGAAAAAAGTAATCCCATCATCCGAATCAGAATGCACTGGGTTGAGTTCGTCAATATCAGAATCGTCTTCTGATAAGTCTTGCAAAATTTGCAAAAGTTCGAAGTAGGACTGCGTCACCGGGACCTGTCTCATTGTCAGTGTATCGGGGTTTCGCTCCTACCCAATGCACGGTCAAAGCTCGACTGACCGACGGTCTGACTCAGTCTGACCGTGTACGGAAAAAAAGGGACGAAGAGTGTGGTAGAAAACAGCACATCTCGCTGTAAATTAAAGTCTGGGACGGTAGAACTGATAGCAATATACATGGTTTAATGCTGTTACTTACATTTTATCACTACCCCCCGTTGTAAATAATATACTTATATTTCATCTGCAAAATGTTTATACCATAAACTACCACCATTTATAATTATATATTGCACAATTGGTGTTAAATCAGTGTATCCCAAAGTTTGTGTTAAAGTTTAAAAACGAAATTGTTCATAAATATGTCTCTTTAGTATAAAATAATGTATATTTGAGTATTTAATAAAACAAACGTACTTTCAAATAGAATATATGCGTGAAATTATTCCTACACACCACCAAAACGAAAGAAAACATCTACCGGTCATAATGACTGCTGCCGGCTCTTTTAGGTAGGTATATCAACAATTATTTCATAAACCATGCAGCCGAGAATCAAATTTTTTGGCATGTGGCCGCTGGTTAGAAATTCATTAAAAGTCACGAATTATCAACAATGTTTGATCATCGTGAAGGAAAAGGAGACCATTTGAAATTGAAAAACGGTCTAAATGACCGCTCCAGCACTTTTAGTGTTAAATGAGTACCTACACTAACTTATGCGTACCTATATAAAAAGAGCTAATCTAAATATATTCATTCTTAATTCATGAAAAAATGACGAGTTGATAAAAATTCTCGCTCAAGAAAAATGTTGAGATATACTGAGCATTTATGAGTGATTAATGTTTCGAACTCATCTCGGGTTGGAATGCACAACGAGTCAATTCTTCCATTTCATCTGGCGTTTAGATGGGCGTTGTCATCCATACTACTAGCGTTGAAAGTTGTGAAACACTCCGCAACAAGAATAAAATCTATGATTATATTTCGTCGCTTTTTTCGGAATCTCCTTAATGCCTCCAATCCAATGGCCTTGAGCGTATTTTAACCCAATTTTACTTTTTTTTCCACACCATGACTCCCATCCCTCAAGTCTTTTTCTTTCCATCACACATTCACCGCCCACCAGCGCCTTTCAACCACTCACACCCGTGCTTATCCACTCATCCACTTCCACGACACATCAACTGCCTTCGACTTTCGAAAACACTCGACGCTGGAGTGTCCATTAGGGATTTTCGCGTGGGAAAGACCGTCGTGACCGGGAAAGGCTCGTTATTTTGCCCTCAAGCCATTTTCAAAAAGCGGAGACTTGACTACTCGAGTTCGCTGACGGGGCGCGTGAAATAGTCGCCAAATGGAGATCCTCATATTATTCAGATGGGATATCGTACCATCAAATCATAGCCCATGCCGAAGTTTCACATTATTTTGAAAATATACCCATTGGAAGACGTTATCGAGACGAATTGCGACTCACCAGTTACTGAGAATGCGAAGGCTCACCTGTAGACCCATCCTTTCCGATTGAGAAACTTTGCATAACTCTGCATCCGCAGCATCATCGAATACTATTACGGCTGCTGGATATTTAATTACACAGGTGCGTTGATTTATAACTTCAAGTGTCTAAATTCATTCGTACGATTATTGGTGATGCAATTTAGATTTGAGGTCAGGATTCAACCGACATGCAACACAATGCAAGACAACCAAAATAATCCTAGGGAACTCCCTTAAAACTTCCATTGCAGAGGACTAAAACACGAAAAAGAATTGAATCATCCCAACATGAAACAAATTATCAGTGCTTACGTCAGGCGAAATGAAATAAAAATGTTGCCGTACGTCATCATTAGTAAAACTTAGCAAGGAAATTTATTCCCATTGTGTTCCTTCACTATTGAGACGACTAAAAGAAACAATTTTAAAGGAAAAAAACTTGATATTCAAAAACCTTCGGTTTATTACGCCATGCGTAGAATTTTTACCGCTTTAATGGATCCTGAGAAGGTACCTACTTTTAAATTTTTTATTCAGACGATAGAAATGATCTTGGAGGGAAAAACTCAACATTTCGCCTACGAAACTCACTAAAATCTCAATTGGCTAGCCGATGGCACCAGCTCAGGGATTGTACTTGTGTACCAGCTCAGAGATTATTAATTGCGTATTTTTTGTAATTACAACCTAAGCGTAAACTAGGCAATATTATGAGTAAAAATAAACAAAGAATTTGTCATTGCAAGGTCACTTCAAAATATAGGTTTCTCGTAAGTATAAGAAAAGTTTGGGTCACTCAGTTACCAAAAAGACTACTTACAAACTTAGTTACAGACTTGTGATGTGTTGAACTTCAGAAAAAAATGGGAAGATAACCCCCCAATCAAAATAAAAATATGGACGCAAAAATGTATCCATTTTTTATATTTGCACTCTCTCTAGCGTCTGTGATTAATTGTTTAGTTCATTGAACTAAGTAACCTTTTTGGTTAACCAAAAAAGCTGCGTATCATTCATTGTGATTCTCTAAAACATTTGCAAGAAAATATTTGAAAATAAACCCTACAGTCAAAACCAGTATATCAATCTGCTTATAATGAAGGGGAATTTGGTAAAATTGCTACTTATTGTTAGTTGTCACTAATCTTCCCTAAACGCTACTGTGATACCAAATTAAAGAAGATAGAAAAACTGTGGGAACTTATAGCATATCTAGTTCCCCAAGAATGATTAGGTTAATCAAATCTAATCTATTTTAATTTTACCTTGAAAGTTTTATCCCACATTTATAACTAGCTATTACATAGATATCATACATTTTTGCAAACCTTGCCAATAAACATATCAGTCTGTGCTTATGTGTATCATCATGTGCACAAATGGCTTTCATAACGACTATGTAATTTTTAAGTATTGTTTTAATAGAACCGAGTTTTACCCACTCTAGAATGAATATCCTATTCTTATGTTATAAATGGAAAAATCTGAATAACAGCTGAACCATTACTGGACTTTTTAAAGTAAAGGTCGGCAAACTCTGGCCTTAAGGCCAGATATGACGTACCTAGTACACCAGTCTGGCATAACGCCCCATTTTATATTTATTGTTTTATCCGGCCTAATTCAATAGTTCCCGCCCCAAACAGGGAAGGCGCTGGCATCATAGAAATACTAGAAGGTACATGCCTCATCAAGTAGATGACACTAAAGCTTAATGCGTAATATTCCTCGCTCTTTGTAGATTTTCATTCCTATTACATATCTCACAACGCTGTATAAAACCTTTATTACACAATTGCTGATTTAAGAAATCTTTAGAAGCTGATATTTTATCTAACTCTAAGAACATGCCACATCACGTTTCCCATTTATCGTACTATATTTTTCAATAAAAACCTTTCCTTGCAACCCTGTTCCCTTTGGTCATGCGTGCCTTCTTGACATCCTGAAATAACCTAGTAGTCCATTAGGTATGCCAACCCGTTTTAAAGAGTAACATGCAAAATTAATAATTCAAATATTCCACCCATGTACTTTTAAAAGATTGAAAAGTACTTTCACAAACAATTTACTTATTTACAACAGATTTATTCCTGTTATTTATTTCCTTCAACGATTTATCCTGATAAAACTCAGCCCAAGCACCAACTCGCTCTAGAAAATTTTAAATACATTTCAATCAATAACGAATATACATGTTCGTCAAATAAAAAAAAAACAGAAATCCATATTTATTTTTAATCACAAAAATTCATACTAAACAAACATGTTTAAATTCCGCGTCAAATGGGCTTTTATGCAAAGAAGAAGCTGTTTACAGCCACCGAGGTATAGTGTTTTGAATGTCGGGATATAAAATATAATGAATTTCGGATTTATTCCGTAAAACTTTTATCTCTTTCGTGGTCACAGATCACGGTCAGGAACAGCGTACAAATCTCTTATTAAATGAAAATATTTCAACACCAGTCTCCGCAGTTTCTTATTTAAAGAAGAAATGTATAATTGCGAACTCTGCAATGTACAATCAGCCCCACGCTGAAGAATATGGAAGATTATATTAAGATAACCATTCCCTTCCAGGTAATTCCACAGTACTGTCCAAGTAATGGAAGGCCATTATTTATCCAAAAAGCAAACATTTACCAATGACCACGTAGCCTTTTACTCCTAAATTAATTGGTTCCTCCTAAAGATAAGCGCTGCAGTTAAACAGAAATTTAATCAGACAACAAAATGCTGAAGACCACAACTTATTTATCTCGGGATAGACCGGGGTCACAAAGCCTTCTGTCGAAAGGAACTCATAATTTCTTTCACCGTTTTTATTTATGAGTAAGATTTCCGTTTATCTTTTCCCCTGTCAAAAGAGTGTTTCAACCATTCATTATTCCAGCCGGGTCATCGTCGCCGTGCTGAAGTTTTGAGTTATCACAAAGCGGACATGAAGCCATTTACATAAAATACATTTCAGTGAAAAAGAAAAATACGTTGCAAGTTTTTTTTTTCATCTGCTTTCCTGTCTTCGGTAACCAGTTATTTTTATCTTCTCCAAGTCATGCCTCGTGACCTTGGAAAAAAAGAAATCTTCTCTTCCCGCAACAGAGTCCTTAATTTTAACTTAACCTTCATTTTGCCTCGGCTTCTCGCAACGACCCTATTTTTCCTCCGTTTTCCCCTTAGATGACTTCTACCCGTGCAAAGACTTCCACAGTTGCCTTCTTTAAGATGCTCGGAATGATTAGCACGTTGAGCGTGGTTCAACATACTATGAGTTTTAGGTGGGATCAACAGAGAATGGCAGTATGAGGACCTGAGATTCTCCATTACCCCTCCCCTAAGATTTTTTTATTTCCGGGAAGAAAGGCGCAACAAGCACTGAAGTTTTCAGGCTAGGACAAACTTGAGTAAAGTTCCATTATGGCACGTTTATTACGTTCTATTGAGGATAAGGTTATTGGCTCCTCTAAAATTAATTGGGTTGTCATCAACTCCGCTTTTCCAAATCTTGAGAATACGTAGAGGCGTATTATTTGAAATATTAGTTCTCTTTCCCAAAATGAATTAAAATAGGCCTATTCACACTTTGAATAGTTTAACCTACGTCTTCTAAGATTCCCATCTTTCCATGACTAGGCTCGAAAATATTTTCTGAGCTAAAATATGGTATCTGAATGATTTTTCACGAAGAGCAGACGTAGTCCAACGAATTTCTCAACCTCAATGTGAGATAAAATCCACAGCTTCCGGCTCTACTTCGTATAAATGTTTTAATATTCATTTCAATAAAGTTTTTTACTTTTCAACACTTTTTATTTTTTAAAACACACTACGCCTTTCACCAATTTTTCGGCATCATCAGGTGTAAGAAAATTGGTGAAACTTGTAGTGTTTTAAAAAAAAATGAAAAGTGTAGAAAAGTACAAAACTTTATTGAAATTAATCTCAATGTGAGATGTCTCATCAAAATCGTATGTGTATGTTTTCTAGATAAATTTTACTAACATAAATTTGCTACTCAAAGTACTCAAAGTGCTGAGGATTTCCAAGTTTCTTATTTTTCCATGTTGACAAACAATCCCACCATTATATTTCTCAGTTCGGTCATAAAAATTTTTAAAGTGTGCGCTAAATTTTGCAGAGAAAATACTCTTTCTTCTTTGGTTGGGAAGAAGTAACTCTCGATTTTTTTTCGTATTTTACTCTTCTACGCGCCACTCCACCACGCTTTCTAAATATACGAGGGGACAATGTATTGAAGCGATCTTCGCACCCACTGTCTTGTATTTGTTTCCAAATTACTCCCTCGAACGACTACGAGAATACTCACGAACTGTATTTGACCGTCAAAATAATTTGCATCGCTGTCTCTGTTCTTATCAACTGCACCGCGTTCCTTTTCTGACTTCTACAGAGCAAACAATGCTCATTTCACACCCCCAACTTTGAATTCAGGGTGTCCCTATACCAACTGTTATGAGTGGATCGCGTTTGAAGATCGAGACGAACCCCTGACGTTTAATCCAACCAAATCACTCTCTCCCTTCTCTTTATTCACATAATTCCCAATCGTGAGTCCTCACACCTCTCTCCTTCGACCCTAATCCCACCTTCGTTAAATAAAAATAAGTATATAACAACGATACCACTTTCTCGGGTTATTCCCTCGCACTCCTTAGCTCTCCCTCTCTCTCTCTCTCGGAAACCACTTTCACATCCAACAAACCTACCAATCATACTCCGGACACCCCTGAATAGAGCTAGGCGATTATTAAATACATTGGATAACGATTCGATATTTTTAATTATTGAAATATGAGCATCAGCATATTGAAATTTAAATATGTGTGCAATATTGGGTATAGGATATTGGTCCAAAATATATCAATACCTATGTAAATATTAATTAGTGAATACCAATATCTCAGTGCAATAATATTAAAAATGGGAAATCTGTATTCTAAATAATATAGTTAAAAATTTAAAACTGCTAATCCATTAAGTCAAGATCGTAAGTTGCTGTATGCTCGTTTCACCTAAGCGCACACCAGGATGGCGGTGCAAACTTCTGGAGTATACATCAGAAAATAGCCCTTTTCTATCCAGTTCACTTTTTTCACCTCTCCCCCCACACACACAGACATATTTTCACGCCGATCTCCTCTCACCTCACTCCCCCTCTCAGCCATATCCGCGTCCTTCGTCCTTTCGCCTTCGTTTCAATAGCGCAAGGATCACGTTTCTCCTCTGTCTTGACTCCGCTTCTTCATACCTTACAACGATTCCAATCGACTGAGACGCAGCCCTTCCGTCTACCTGACTCACAAGAGGGATAAATGACAACTTTTACAAATACCACTAAAATTTATTGAAACCCGGGTCGAGTTTCAATAAATGTCAGTGGTATTTGTAAATGTTGTCTTTATCTCCCTCTTGTGATGGATTACCACCGAATAAACCTTGAAAAAGTAATTATCTTCCTCACTCACACCGCCTACTCCTCCGCTTTCCTATTCCCCTTCCCCACCTCACTCCCTCTCGCTTTCCTCCACCCAGTCGTCGTTTTACGCGGCTTGCTGATCCTTTAGTTTACAAGTCTGTTTTCTCGTCTCCTGCCACGTTCATTTGACCTATTTTTCCGCTATCCGCTATCATCTCGTATGATGTTTCTTCTCTTCTTTATGTCAACCCTCCTCCGCAAAGGAAACATTTACTCACGCGTGCATGAATCTCATCAGTGAGTAAGTACTAAGTAAATCGCTGGAGGAATGGCTTCATGCTTTGCGACAGATATCAAGAACACTCTCGCGAAAGTAAATAAGGTGCTTCCGGTCGCAAATAATTAATGCGGACCGTTTTTTACATTAACGTCACAATAACCTACTCATAGGCAGAATACTCAATTATGAAGATTTCAAAAAATCTGAGAATAAATCATTGAAGAGATTTTCATTCACCAAAATAAGTGAAAACAACAATTCGCCTTGGTATTTTCTCACCCACTTCTCTGGCGAATTGAGTGGCTTAGATGAAGGTACTGGTTTCTAAAAGTCTTTGGCTAGTTTTTTTACATGAAATATGTTGTATAAATGGTAAAGTTACAACAATTCACCGAGTACAGTATATGGAGACAACTATTACGCAGTTGCAAATATGATAAATGTGATTGGGGCATAGAGTGATTCGATAAGAGATTTAACCTACATGATTTGATATCTACGCCATGTCCGAATTTTTTTCAGTCCGCATTTTTACAGCGTATTTTTACAGCATTGAAATTTTCTCCTGAATGCGTTCTGGCTCTCTTGTTCTGAAATATTGCACGCCTGGTATGGAATCACTCCGGGGCACACACCCAGAAGTGTGGATTAAAGAATTACTACCTACCACACCCGCCTTAATAGTGTGAAAAACCAATCATACTGCGAAGTCAAGATGTTTGATTACGCTTCCTATCTTAACAAAACGTCCTCAATTCGTTCTTTGAGCGCTAAAAGCGAATTTATTAATCCAAAACACGCTGGTTGAGATGATTATTTCGCCATATCAAAATTAAACTTTATAATTTCGCTAATTATAACTTTATATAATTAATTTATTTAATCCTAAAATAAACTGAATTCCGCGAATTTAAAAAATGAAAGTTATACAGCTCTTTAATTAGCCCGCAACTGTCACTAAACGCTTTTCTGACGAGCTCTGGATTCATGATTAAAATCTCTGGAATCAAGAAATAAATTTCAGTCCGTATTTTTACAGCGAGCGGGGGGTTTTCCGTGCGCGGTTATTACTTTTTGTCCAAAGCGATAAATGAATTCGTGAATTAAATTCTCAGCTTTCCTCATTCACATTTCGTCCGTAGCACATTTATTCTATTCGGTGAATAGCCTCGATTGCATCTCATTTAACTGTAAATATGAAAGGGAAATTTTTATTCCACCTGAAATGAAACAGCTAGTTAATGGAAATTACATTAAATATTCAACGGTTCTCAGTGGCATGCTGAGGGATTACAGCTGACCACAAGAATTCCCGAATTCCTAACGTAAATACTACCTTTGATGCAAAAAAATCCAATTTCAAACAAAAATGAATCAAAATGTTTTTAATTAAGGCTCTCTTTAGTTTTCAAACAATCTCAACTTTGGTAATGCGAATTCTTGCAATATTCTGGAAAACTGTCAACTTATACGTAGATAATTCCCAGAACAGAAAAAACAGGTATCATTTAACTAAGCAACATAATCTAGGATCATATACGTTTATTTCCAAACTAGCTCAAACAAGGAGCACAATTGATCAACAAAAGAAAATTAATACTATCGATTACCTACATCTTACTGATCGACGGAACAGTAAATGACCTGGTTAATCAAATTGCTGCCCAACGCACTAAAATGATAATCATAAATAATGTTAGCCATTACGTGTCAGGCGAAAACCCATTGGATATGCTAAAGAGCAACAACATTCCCAGAAGAGGGGAAATGTTTCCCTCAGATGGCTTCACAGCTGAGCAAACAATAAACTAATGATGAGAACATACTTGGATTACATTGAGAACTCGGAGAAGGTCCGAATCCCTTATAGGCAAGTAACAAAAATAATAATAATTCGTGCACCGGCAAACATCCGTTTGAGGAAATAGATATGTAAAATAATACGTGTCATTGCGTAAATTTATTAAATACGAGTGTGTTTCCTACAGTGGAAATAAATGCTTCCTACGTGAATAATACCTCTAAGTAAGATGTGCTAGTTCCGGTCAAGAGAATGTCATCGGGTAAGCACAGTCATATAAACTTGCAAGATGAGTCATGAATATATTTGGTCCTCCTCCAGGTGAACAACGTATGAGGATTCTCAAGATACGATAGTGCTCGTGCAGACAAAGTAATTTACCCGTGGATAGAAAAGCATCTGTACCCATGTCAACCCTAGAAACATTCTCCACACCCTTCATCCTTTCAAATAGCATAATGAAAGATGACTCCTGGGAGGAGTGCGGTCAACTGATTAATCCATCGCCGTTTCATGGACCATTAAAATCTCAACACGCTTTGAACACGCCTCCGGGGGTAACACACGCTCACAAAAACAAAGAAGGAGAGGCATGCCGCGGAGGGACTTTACCGTCCTTCCTCCTTCAGCACGAGGCTGTTGGGAATCCCTAAGCGCTGCCAGATCTCGTCTCATCCCTTTTGCTTACCCCACTACAAACCTCTCTCAACCGATCGTAAATCTTCCCTTTAGCTCTTACCCCTTCCCCACTTCCGCCTTTCCCCCCTCTGCGCAGGCGTCCAGCACTGACCCTCCTCGTTTCCCTCCTTGCTATCGCCGCAGACTCGTGCTTTCCGCAGTCGATAACGAGAAGCGTAAGAGTGTGATGGAGGCTATAAGAGCTTTGCGGTCTCTCCTCCGGTCCTCTGTCGTGATTGTGATGGGACAGGATTCTCCGCGTATGCCCCTGTCCCTAAGCTCATCGTCCCCTGGGTTTTACGTCTTAATCTACTCATACGCGAGTATATTCGGCGTCCCCGGAGTTCTCCTCTACGACCCCGCGCTCTTGTCCCGGGGAAGCGTGAACGAAGTGGGCGGAGGCGGCGTAACGCTAGCCGGCAGAAAGCCTGGGAGTCCCGCGTCCTCCTCGGTCCGAAGGCTGGCCATCGAGGGGAGCGGTGCCGCCAATTGGAAGGTGCGGAGGCCCGCCGGAGGTGCCTTGCCCTACCACCAAGGTTACGGGACGCGGAATGGGAGCGGCTCAGTGGGTGCGGAAGGGAGTGGCGGTGAGGGCGCGGGTAGGACTTGCGGAGTGCTCGGCAGTGCACTCCGCTTCCGACCTCGAGCCGCGGCGGTTGGACAAGGCCGTGTGCAGGGCCAAGGTGTGGGGACGTGGCCATCAGGACGGTGAATCTCAACGGGCACGACATGCGAGAGTGTCAGAGAGCTGGAGGCTCGCAGTCGGTTTGTTATCGGAGGACCGCGGCCAAGATACTGCGGGAGACGGTGCTTCTGGGACAGCTGAGGCACGACAACATAGTAGAGATATTGCTCCCCGGAAAGAGATGTGCCGTAATTGCATGAGCAATCCCTCCCACAAACACTTCAACTGCCTACTAACCTCACTCCTCCCTTCATCATCGAGACTTTACCGTCCTCATTTTTTGCGGCAATGTTAAAACGCAATAGTTCCGTTATCCTTTGTTATTGGCAGAGAGGAAGGAATGGATTCGGTCCGCTCGTTTGCTTTTTCCTGCACGATACCGAAGAGAATGAGAATAAATGCTGATTTATAGTTAGGAATCCGTGAATTTGTAGGATTTGGCTCTGTCACTATTTTTTCCCTTATGCATGGTATCTGATATCATCCGTTTCTATACGATCAACGTGGCAATGGTTGAGAGGTTCTTTTTAAGATACAAATTAATTAGTTTCTCCGTTACTCACCGTGTGTTTCCTGTTTTTCTGCATTAAGGTGTCATTAATGCTTTTATAGACACACTCGGTATAATGATTGGAGCTGTAAATGTGAGATTAAACGCTAATTGTGTGGTGTTTTTGTCTAACATCCTATAAGAATTACAGAAGCTTCTGGATAGCTTCAGAGAAGATACCGAGAGAATGGAATTCAGTATATGTAGAGCTTCGAAGCACTTGGACAAGAGGATAATTTTTGAGTACCTTGGACGGATATTTGCGAAAGAAGAAAGACTATATGAGGAAGCGTTTTCTAGAATATAGTGGATGCATATAAATAATGTTTGTCTTGAAATCCAAAATCACAGTAGAGTAATAGTACTCCTCCACTATTTATTTAATGGTACAGAAACTTGGGCATGACAGTATAAGCATAAATGTAAACTAAATGTAGTGGTTATTCGGTGCTTAACTGTGAGATGATTGCAGCAAAAGGAGGCATAAGATAAAGATGAGAGTGCCAAGGAAGAATGTGGAATGTATGCTCCGGTAATGGGCACAAATGAGGGGAGCGTGCTTCCCTGGTTTGACCATTTAGAGCAGTGATGGCCAACCATAAGCATGCCATGCGCCAATTTTATTCACAGACGAGTTCAGATGTGCCATACAACTCGAGCACGTTTTTTACAGTCTTACTTTCACATTTGGGGTTCTAAAATAGAGATAGGGGTAGTATCTGCTTTGCTTAAGGGAGGAAAAGGAGTAACTCAATCACGCAAATCAATTAACTAATTTACGCTCTTTCAAAAGACGCATATTGGAGCACCAATCTACAATAGTTAAAATAATCTCTTGGACGAGAGGGTGATCGCTGTCGTGGACACCACTGGTGGTGCTACAGCTGCCGGAGAGTCTCTTTTGGTGGAGATAACTCTGGACCACAGTTGTTGGAAGTGATGAAAGAGAGCAGGTGAAATCTAATTTTACATCTTCTAGGCATTATTTCACCTTTTCAAATACGTCTGATCCTCTTGTTTTACTATGCAATGACTCCAGACTGGCAAGTTCTTCAAAGGCATTAAAATTATCATCAATTCCTCTTATAAAAATGTTAGCTGGGAAAAATCACACGTCCATTGATTCATCCAAAGCTAGAGAAAAGAAAGTACAAGAATAGACAAGGTCTTCAAGTTGTTGAGATGCATCCTGAGAGAGTTCCTCGATACGTCTCCTGTCTGCTTTCCTTTCAAAAACTTTATTACCAAGATGGCGTACAAGTATTTGGAGACAAGGGTTAAAAATTTCTTCTCCATCAGAAAAAGGTTTCTTTTTCTCGCCAATGCTTAAGCAATTTCATAATACGCTTCTGTCATCGCCAAGTCTTCACTACTTATTTTAACAAATATGTCTTTTTCTGATTTCTTCATTTTTCTTAGTTAAGTACACATTCTTTTCGTAACTCAGATCCAAGAAAAAGTAGTCTTTTCTTCTATATTAGTCTGATGCTGTGTTGTATAGTATGTCTTAAGATCATGTTTTCTAAAATGTGAAAGAGTACTTTCATTAGGGATGTAAAACGGTTTTCCTGATGATCTTGCTATAAATAGCAACTCAATTTCCCACTGTTCATTGAATTCGCGCTTATAATCACTTTATTGGCTTATTTTGCTCATTTTCTTTTGCACTGTAATGGATAACAGGTACTTAAGCATATGAAAGTATAAAACTAAAAAAAAGCGAAAAATAACAAATTGACCACAAGTACGTACGTCGTATTACACAGAATATCAATTATGTGGAATTTGAATTCTATGTTCGCGTCAAGAACCAGTAGTGGCGCTCTTCTTTGACAAACGTAATATATATTAACTATTTAATCTGTCTTTCAATCACTCTTAATACAAAAAACACGCTAGGACACTCAATAAAACACTGCTCGACCTCCACGCCACGACGGCTCACTCAGAACTTACAGACCAAATCGAACGCTCGCCGCTCATTCGCACGTGACTTCAAACACGTGATGTGTTGCTAGTGCGCGCTGTTTGTGATCGTTTGAGCAGGATCGCGCAACGGCAACACCGATAAAAATATTCGTACGTTAGTAAACCCGCCTGAAGTAACATCTCACAAGTTCCATTCTAAGTTTCAGACACCGAGAAGTTGAACATTACCGAAGGCTGTACGAATTGAACTGAGATCACTTTGGTGTTGAAAATATTAAGATGGATTCAGTTATGACACTTATTTAAAAAAAAATAAAAAGTCGCAAGGATGTAATGCGCCCCTTGTAATCATCCAATGCGCAACGGTTTGGCCACCTCTGATTTAGAGGGTATGTTTGCGATAACCAAACGTTTTGATTGAGACTAAAATAGTGAGAGATGAAATGGCTGTCAGGAAAAACTATGGGCGATAGTAGAGGATGATACTCTCTTGAGGGAATATTTTAAGAGAGCGGGTATGAAGCAATGACTGAATCTAATAGACTGATCGACCTAATTGATCTTTTTACTGAGCCTACCCCAAAGGGAATAGCGTGAATAGATAGAAAGTGTATAGCAAGCATGAGTCGTCGGCCATTTTTAATGTCTTGCAGGTGTAATGGTATCTTTAACATAATAAAAAAACGTAGAGGTAGCTGATATTCTGCCATTGCATGTATAGGTAATCCCCAAGGGATGTGTAAACCAATTGTCAGTTATAACTTATCTATTTTTCCAACAAAATAAAACCGTTTTCTTACCCCCAGTCCATACTCACACAGTTCATTTCGATCCGTTCATTCCTCTACAACCGCGCTCAAATCCCCCATCCCTTTTTGTTTTTCTAACCCAGGAATTCTCCAGTTACATCTTCTGGATATTTTAACTGACCATTCTAGTCTTCTTTCCTATGGTTACTTCTTTCCTATGGTTTCCTATGGTTACTTCTTTATAAGTATGCTTGAGCCACAACGAGCTTAATGTTTCATTCTTACCGTTCTAATTCTCACCTTTTCCATGTTTACTTACTCTTTACCCAATTCCGCATTTAATACCATAGCTACCCCACGTGGACTCTTGTCACGCCCATAATAAATTATAAAATAGGTAAAATTCCAATGGCCCCCTTCATCCTTCCATCACAACGAGCACAGCCCCAGCACGTCTTTCATCTACTTCTTTATCTCCTGTTAAACATAATCTTGCTTCCCTGTCCTCATAATTGTTCTAACATTCCAAGTTCCAATTTTACGACTGATTTTCTTTCTTCTTTGTTTTCTCATTTGTTATGATCCTTGCATCTTGCGTTGTTCTTGCTGTGTCGGGATTTCATGTGGTGTCGATTGTGGAAGACTTTTTTTCTTCCTGCTGCCGGGCACGAAATCCGTCCTGATGAATCTAGTCCCGTAGTTTCCAGGATTCACTACCTTAAAATTGCCTTCCATGTTAAGGGAAAAACATGCTTGGGGGATTTGACTTTTCCATTGCCCACGGTGTTTTTAACGCGAGACCATTAAGCGGACTAACTTAAGTCCGGCTCCTATCCTTTAATCTTTATTGGTGGCCGTACATGGACCAATTTGTATGGTTCTCACCAGTCCAGCTCCAGGTCCAATGACGTGCGCACCTTCCACTAATGTTGCATTCCAAAGGAAGGGGCTTCCCACTGCAATTGGTTCAATAATAGTTGCTATACGTTAAGTAGATGTGTGTGATATACATACATACATATACATGAATGTACAAGAATAGTATCTTTCCAAAAAGATCACGGAAACAAGAGTGTTTTCGGTCCATCCGCTCTGTTTATCCATTATTCTTTCGAAGGCCACCCTCTCCAAGGAAACCTCTTTTTTATCTCCTTTCTCATCTCTCTAGTTCTCCAATTGCCTTCGGTTTGACTTTTTTTGTTCATTTGCAACTCTGCTCCACCTAGAACTATACCACCAAAGCTTCTTTGACTAAACATGAGGCCGCTCGCCCGGCCACGACCAGGGATGTGATCCGAAAAGGAACTTGAAGGTTAGTGCCGGACCTGGAAGGTATGAAACTATGCCAGATAGTAAAGTGATGGACCTGGGAGGCACCCGAACTCGGAGTCGGAGCCTCGGATTCTAAGGCGACCCAACCCTTCACCGCGGATGGTTTATGGCACCAACTGACCAGTCACACTATCGTTTATAACTTCTAAAAGTTAAGCATAAATAGAAAAATTGTTCGTCTTTGTATTGCACGAGTCACGCTGGTGAAATTGGTTTTTTTCATCGCAGTTATACGATAGATATTTACCATTTTACGCGCTTTAGTAATTTAATGTACATTAAACTGACTTGGCCCATGACCCATTCCTCTCAAAACAAACCCTTCTCCTCCAGCATGACTAGCCCACCTATTGTAACTCCATCTTCTTTCCTTCCTGGTACCCGGACTACTAACACCCTCAGTCTTAGCTCACACACGCTCACTTGTCCGGCTCTGTCCAGCACTGATGGATTCATCCATCCTTCATCCACGACTGGCAAATGAGGCAAATCGTTGCCCTTCAAATAAAGAGTCACATCAACAACGAATGAAAAAATTACACTTTTTCAAGGCATAAACATAAAAGGGATAAAAATTTTGAAATAGGTCAGAAATTCACGATTTTTTCACGTTAAAATGCTATTTTGTGTTTTGAACGATACTCAAGCATTCAACGGTTAGGATTTAGTTTTATATATTTTCTTCAGGAAAAAAACGTTTAGCGCCGAGAATTATTGCTATTGGAAACGTAAAGAGATTCCTTTCCCTTTAAATAATTAACAGTGCCTTTTTATCCCAGGTGCCTTGATTTCATACATGTTAAAATGACTCATTCAGCAAATAAATAAAGCATTAAAGGTATTTGAAAAATACCATTTATTTAATTTCTGACGTAAGAATGTGATATAACAGTTGGGCAATTATTTCTCTCGAATACACTTATCATATATGCACCACTGTATAAGAGGAACTTTTCCACACTTGCCAATGGAACGAAAATGTCAAGACTGAGCTAGTGTTCCTTTGGAGAAGGCTGAAACGGGAGCATCGTAGGTCTTAAAGAGGGGCTTAACTCGGGGGAGATAAGGCAGCTTCGTTGGACAATGCGGAGGACATCTATCTCCTTTTTGTTACCAATGGAACTGAGGAACCCAAGTGGAAAGATAAGAAAATAAATTCTCAACAAAGGCAATGCGAAAGTATGTTTTTTTATGGGAGCTGAGCTGAACTGAACTTGGAGCTGAACGCATTTCCCCAACACTACATAAGTAAAAATAGAGGAATTCCTAACATTCAATACATAATTACGTACCATTTCCTATTTCATCACATCTATTTTACCTATTGTAGGTAGATCTACAAAAAATAGGAGAAAAAATTAAAACAAATTTAATTACTAGGTCCAAAGTCTCCAAGTAAATATATTTCTCCCTTTATTACCGCAGTATTCTCTCTACATTTGATGAAATAATCCTTTTGTTACTTCGTGCAGTTAGTAGCGCATGAGATATTGCATACTTCAATGCTAATAATGGTTTAGAGGAGTTAACATATCTTTCAATACACAAGGCAGGATGTGATTAGCCATTAACCGTTCATTTATCAGTAAATAAAGGATTGTGCCTCACAGCGGGGAAGGGGAAAAGCTGATGATTAGCAGCGACAAAAAAGGTATGGTTTTGAGAGTTCTTCTGGTTAATTGCCGAAGTTTACTAAATAAAAGGGAGGAATTTTCCACCCTCTTAGTTTCTCCTCTTTTTCCACCCTCTTCCTGACCTGGTAATAGGTACTGAGTCATGGCTCCACCCTGATATATTCTCAAACGAAATATTCCCATCTAGTTGTTTATAGAAGAGATCGATTTTCCAGAGGAGGGGGTGTATTTATATGTGTACGAGACGGTCTTTACAGTTCTCTCAAATTAATTCGAGAGGAATGTGAGTTAATGTGTGTGAAAGTGAGAGATTTAGAGGGCAAGAAAAGCCTAATTGTTGTTGCTGCATACAGAAAACCTGACGACGACTTCCCCCTATTAGAAACCCTAAGCAAAATATTGCTTGAAAAATATGCAAATGAAAACACTATTGTTGCAGGAGACTTAAACCTCCCACAAGTTCAATGGGCGGGGGAAACAGCGGGTGGGGGAAAGGCTCAGAAGCTAGTAAATATTCTCGTTCGCGACGGTGAGTTTTTCCAAGCTGTCAAAGAACCCACGAGAGGGAATGTGTTAGATGTAGCGCTGTTTAGGCCCCCTGCCCTCTTTGGAAACGCAGAAATAACAGCAGGAATTAGTGGCCACGACGCCGTCTCCCTTGAACTGTAGTTGGGGGTACAAAAGGTCCCAAGTACCGAAACGAGAGCTATTGTCTGGCAGTACAAGAGGGGGGATAGGGAGGGTTTCATGAACTTTCTTAGGGAAAGATTTCCTGAATGGGCTGGCAACGGCTCATGCGTGGAGGATATGTGGAAAAGGTTTAAGAATTTAATTTTCGAAGGGATGGAAAAGTTCATCCCGCATAAGATACGGAAAAAAATCCTGATCCCGTGTATTATAATAAGAGGATAAAATCTCTAAAAAGGAACTTAAGAAAACTACACAAAAATAAATGCAGATCGAAATCCAGCCTAAACCTATGCCAAACCTATCGTAATGAAACAGTGAAGGAAAAACGATTGGCACAAAGAAACCAATACTATGGACGTAGAAAACAAAAAAATCGATTAGACGAATTCAGAAGATAATACAAATTACGAAAACGTACAATTGTTTACAGTCAATGACAAAAACATTTTAAAAAATTAAGCAACTTTGTAATCGTAAATCTAAAGGCCCCGATAGCATCAAAGGTGAGTTATTAAAACAAATTTCAGATGGAGTTTTACCCTATCTCAGAATTATTTTCAATGTATCGTTAAACAATAAAAGCTTGCTCAAAGATTGGAAAAGGGCGATTATAGTTCCCGTATACAAAAGTGGCGATAGAAATATGGTCCAAAATTACAGGCCTATCAGTTATATGCAAATTAATGGAAAAACTGATAGCAGATTACCTTTTTGAATATTGGAACTCAAATGAGTGGTTAAGTACATATCAACATGGTTTTAGAAGAGGTTACTCTTGCGAAACACAGTTGCTGACTCTATGTCAGGACATTGCAGAGGCAATCGATGAAGGCGACACGGTGGACGCAGTTGTGAACGATTTTGCTAAAGCCTTCGATACCGTGCCCCGTGACTTGCTGCTAAATAAACTTAGAAAAACTACTATCGATCGTACAGTGGTTGAATGGATTGAAGATGTTTTGACGTGCAGATCACAAACAGTCAAAATTGGCGAAAATTTCTCTGAGGAAGCAAAAGTCACCTCAGGAGTCCCTCAGGATAGTGTGGTAGGCCCCTTGTTATTCCTAATATTCATCAATGATTTGCCGGTATCAATTAACTCAAGCATAAGATTATTTGCTGATGACTGCATAGTCTATCGTAAAATAAAAAATAGAAATGATGAGTACACGCTCCAAAAAGACCTTGACCAAATTCAACGTTGGTCAAGTTGTAACAAAATAAAAATAAACAGCAATAAAAGTGTGCATATTCAATTTTCAAATAAAAGGGCAAGTGATAAAATTGACTTCATAAGACGTCCTTCTCCCAAGAAATGTTCTCGCCCTTCCACTCGATCGTCTCAAAGCCATCTCCCCACGGGAAACTACGAGACATTAGTGCATGAAATCTTTGCATTTGAATTCTTTGAATTACTCACGCGCAGGGAAAAAGGAGAAGGCATGCGGCAGAGCAGTTGGGTGTCTTTCCCAGGGCGATTCCTTCCTTTTCATCACATTTCGATACCTCAGAATACATGCCCACGACGAAATGACGCCATTAATTTATATTTGAAATACGTTTCCCTTAAAGATATGTCTTGCTCTATCTTCCGGAATATTTCCCCGTGTAAAAAAGGCCACAAATGCCTTATTTATAAATCTTAAAATTTATGTTATCAGATAATCAAAGTCAAGGTTATTATAGACTTTAATTGTACTGCAAGTCGCCATTACGATAATCCTGTGCCAACCAAATAATAACTTGAGGTTTACATTCTAAGTAATCACCTAATTATCACTTCATTTAATTTATCCTATGAATTCTGCACATTCGCCCTAAAGTTTAGTTCAGTATTTATCAACTTTTGATAAAATTTACCTCTTTGGAAAGAGGGCAATAAGAGAAAAACAAAGACGAAATGGTAAGTAATAAACGGAATATCTCTTGAAGGATGAAGATGCGAGATACGTCAATATTTTATCAGAATAACTTCAAATAAATGTATTGATAGGTAACAAACTTAATTTATCCGATCACATTCAGACATTTAAATCGAAAGCTACGTCTCTCCTAGGCCTTCTATACCGCTACACGGAAATTAAAAATCCCCAAGCTATTCAGTCATATTTTTCAACGATTGTTCTTCCAGTGGTCACGTATTGCTCTCCTATTTGGGCGATGTCAGCTCCACCTAATGCGCAACCCTTAATACCGTAACTAATTTCTTCTTAAGAATAGTGAAATACAGCGTCCCCGATATGCGCAATATTTCCACCAATATCTTCTCTCTCAATTTACAATCTTCAATGTCTCCGCCTTAAAACTGACCTAAAATTTATTTACAACATCCTTAACTCCATCACAGACTGTCCTGAACTCCTTTCTTTTATAAATTTCCGAGTACCCTCCAGACCTACGCGCACCCACTCTCTATTCCATTTACCAGTTCCCAGATTATCGCTTTCTCAACGCTCACACGCTTTTCCCACCTCCCCTCTTTTCTTCATTCACTTCCTGAGAGCGTTGATCCGTTTTCTCTGTTGTCTAAAGCATTCACAAAACTGGCTCTCTCTCTCTTCTCTCAAAATAATTAGCACTACCTCTTTATTCTGTTCGTTTCTGTTTTTTTTTTGTTTTGTCTTTGTTATTTTTGGTGTTTTCAATTTTTAATATATGTTCTGTTATTTGGGCCACTGAAAATTGGCAGCTGTGCTGTATGTGGACATTTTCAAATAAAATAAATACTTTAAAAAATCATAATAATAGATCGATGCATCCAACGTAGGAACTGAATTAATTAAAATTTTTGTCTGTCCACTGAATCATTTATTGTACAACGTTTTTCAACGTCAAAGCATCATCGTCAGGAGCAATGAAGTACCTGAAGGTGACGCTGTTGCGTCGAAACGCGTTGCACATTAAATTATTCTGCAAGCGGAACAAATATTTATTGTTCTAGATCATAATGTTGGTCCACCACTTCACACCAGACATCGTTGTATCCAGCTCAGGAGGTACTCCAAGTTGCACAATAAAATTGAGATAAAAATGGTTCTCCTCTTCCCATATAGCGCGTGACACGTACTTTTAAGTTTTCGTTAAGACAGTTTATCCATCACAGTCGGAAAGCAAACCTCTACCAAGCATCACGAGTAGTTTAAAATCCCTTTGTACAGATAGTCAAAGTGTACTTGGAAAACTATGTGTGATATTTTAATCACTTCCATCGCACGTTACTACTTCCGTCTCCCCCCCCCCCCACAAATTCCCATTCCTTCCTTCCCTCGTTGGATTTTTCCTCCAACTCGTCGCAAACACCTGAGAAAAGGTCAACATTCCGGAGCCCGTTTATTCCATTATCCACCTTTTCCATGCCTTCCTCTTTTTCATCTCTTTTCACTTTTCTTCACAAATATTTTCTCTTTCCTTATCCAAAAAAATCCTCATTATAGTAAAGCTAACCCAAGTTGCTCGCTCTGGTGAGATCCTTTATCCCTCCACTGTCCTGCAAGACTGCGGAAAGACCCTCATCCTAGTAAATAAATGTGGAAACATGTGGGCCGTGATGAACATAAGGGGCCATCGGCATTCTCAATTTTTGGAGAAGATTCCATGCGTGCTTGAAATAGGTGAAAATATTGAGAATTGCTATTAGAATAGGCCTCATAAAAATGAACTGTAAAAGGAAAGGGAAGGTGAATGTGGTAACTCTATGTTTGCTATAGCACGATATAGCACGGATAGTTAGGTCGATGGGAACCCGCGGGAGGAGAGAAATCACCCATAAATTTTACCGTGTTTTGGGCATTCCTCCGACGCTGGGTTTTATTTCTTATGCACATTACTTTTTTGTGATTACTGAGAACATTGCATTTGTTTCCCGGGCTAGAGGAGATGAAAATAGGCTAGGAATGATGATGACGGGGAAAGATGTGACCACGCTCGAAGGTCTGAACATGAAGAAGCCTCACGTGATGGCCAGTATTTGTGGTATAGGCGAATGCAAGCAGCATAATTGAATTCTGTAAAGGGGAAACTGCTGCCCTCCACATCTAAAAAATTCGCAGATGCTTACTGGAGCACCTCTCCGCATCGAGCGTACACATCAGATACTTCCGAGGTCACGCTACCGCAGAGCATATTCCTGACGCTGGAATTGATGTATGAGAGCCATAAGGGAAAGCCATAGCATTTCACAATTTACCGCAAATGTTACCGCTTATATTATTTTTCACATAATTTACTCATATGTCACTACGTCACTATTCTCTTCTGATATTCCACTCCATAACAAAAAATCATCGTTTCCACATTTCATGTTTTCATGTTACAATCAGACTGCGTTTGCATGTATACAGAAAAAAACAGATCATAAATAAGTAAACAGACAACCATGAAAACTTACAAACCGAACTGATTCAGATAAGACTTAATTTATCTGATTATAGTCCTTTCCCACAAATTGCGTCACGGTCGGAAAAATCCTGTAGGTATGTAATAACAAAAAGTAATATTACTCTATGGTAATTGGTACCAATATATTTTTTCATCAGATTGTCAATAAAATTATAATCCTGCAGCTTTCATCGATTTTCAAGGCGTTTATCTAAAATGTATTTAAATTGGCAGATACCCATTTGGCAAGCAGACATTTAGACCTACCCTGCAAATGTCTCACATCCTTTTAGTGTTATCCGCACGAAGTTTAGCGCTTTACAGATCCAAACATATTAGATTTCAGGACTCATAATCTTAGATTTTACAAATTTCAACGATAAAGTCCATGCCATGGGCGGCCAATATGCGCTCCTCATTGACAATAACCCCATTTTCTAATCTTATTTTCCGGCATTCAGTTGCTTTTTATTCGTGAAACATTCATGTGTAAATAGTGGTTAGAGAGATAAAGCCACATTAGGCCACTATGCGGCATATAATGCTTCTTCTTCCCTCACTTGGGAGATAAAGAACCAACCCTAGTCTTCATCCATCAATGCCTCCGAAAGACCCCGCTATGAAGCTTTTGTAAATGAAAGCAGGAAAGGGAGGAAGAAGATAAAAGGCCTGAGAAAAAGGACAAGGCGCTCACACAGCACCGGCACCAAGGTGTTTTCACAACACCCTCTTTCTTTCCCACCTCCCCATAGCATTTTGGGGAGGTTTGTAGGGGCGGATAAAACGCTACTGTGGTCGAGTGGCGCAAGGGAGGGACGGGTGGAAGACTAATAAAGGAGAGGGGAAGAAGAATAGGAGGTGGCAGACAAAGAGGCGTGTTCTATTGTTCGAAAAATCCTCCACTCATCTCCGCCTTTTTGTCTTCCCCGTGACGTGTCGCTCAGCGTCCTCTCCTCCTCCGTCATCCCTCCCTCCTCCACCATTTGACATCCCTCTTTCTCTCTGCTCGGCTTTTTCTGTGCAACTAGGTTGCCTCCTTAGCATCACCAAGACATTAACGTGTGTCGCCCTGTGTAGTCCTCTACTCCCTCAATAAAAAAGAGGACGCCGTCCTTCACACTCCTCGCACTTCCGTTCCCATATATCCCCTCCAACTTGACCGCATCCCATCTTCCGCACCACATTGACATGTGCCTCAACACTACCCCATTAGTACATTGGGAACCATTTAGAGAAAGAGTAAACAAGTTTACGAGAGAGAGCTACAGAATGGGGCAAAATTAGTTTTGGAGAAGAAATGCTTTACACATCCTCGAAGAATGTTCCGAATCGTGGAATATACATGTGGTATCTTAAATCACTCGCGGGAGGGCATTGATCCGTGAGACTATAAGGGGGAAAAATGAGCAAACTTTTCACATGCGTGACGCCAATTTGTCATTCCAAAACTTCATTGAAAATGTTAGGTATGTACATACTGCGAAATGACAACACTATCTTAAACGCACTTAATGTACTATGCTGCCACTGGAATGGCTACCGTTAATATGTTTCATGTAAAACGCAAATTTCAAGCAAAGCTGCAAAATTAATTACATTCCTCTCAGAATATGAAAACTTTATTCCGAGCTATTTGTTTATTTCTTCGTAGGAAATTGATTACACCAAATTAGAGCAAATGCCAAAGCTTCTAAGTTTACTACTCAAGCCGTTCCTAATCTTTTTGATGTTAATCAAGTCATAGCCAAAAGCTTCTAATAGGAACGCAACCTAATTTATTTGCTTTAGCTAAATATTTCCTGGAGGTCCTAGTCTTAAGATCTAAAAATCCTAATATTCATATTCGTTTGGGCAAAAAAGACAATGTATGAAGAATGTGAGTAAAGAAGTTATTTTTCGTTTTGGGCTAAGTAAATTATAATTTTTGCCAAAAAAAGGAGTAAAGATGTTCCTAAAAAATCTTAAACAGTTCCAATTTGAAGCAACAACGAATTTACTTTACCGTAGGAACATACTTAAAAATTTGACCGCACTTGAATTTGACCGAACACATTTAGATCTGACAGTTGTATCATATTTTATTGCATTTGTTCTGTTGTAATTCGGAAGATAAATTTAAGATTTCTCTAAGGCGTGAGTGTTAAACGAGAGTTTTAAAATTTTGCAACCTTTTGAGGAAAACAAAAAATCAAAGTGGTATTTTTACAATTGAAATCCAAGAAATACCTTTTTAAATTAAAATCATAAATGAGCAAAACAAACTTGAAAATTAAGATGTCTTATTCTTTTCCATTTTTTCACATTAAGTTTCGCCGTAAAATATTCCAACTATCCTTCACCTTGGAAATTTACCATTTGTTTACCTTTACTAGCACCGAATTTTCATTTTTGGCTACTGCTCATATCTTGTGGAAGTCTTTTTCTCTCAACAAAACGAGAGAAAAAGTGTAGTTAAACTTTAATTTAGCAAGAAGCGTGGTAAACAATAAATGTGACGTTGCCTGCGCACTATGATGATCGGTCAATATTTCCTCCTTTATAGAAAAATAATGCATAAATGAAGTGCGAATAAGTAACCACTTTAATCCTGGACTAATTTAATTATTTTTTAAATGCTAGGGACAGTTTTGACTCTAGCGATCTTCCGCCGCGCAAGTATCTGTGTGTCTCTATATAAGTACAAAAAACCTTAAGCCTCGGTACACTATGGCTGAAGAGCAAAGAAAATAAGGGTACATATACGTCGGTTTACCTAATTGTTTTAATCTACAAAAAAATTAGCAATACCAATTATTCAAAATATCAAGTTTAAAAATAGCAAGATAACACCTTGCCAAAACCCTAGAAACAAAAGTAAGTGATATAAATTATGTCTGATATACTTTCTGAAACTCAATTTCAAATTTTTTTATCATAATAATAAATAAAGTGAAACAATGCAGCTTTAAGTCTCTAGAAACATGCGCATTTTTAATTCCGTTAAAATAGTTTTTGCGTAGATATCCCAATCTACCCAGCGAGTTAATTCAACATCAATTTATATTTATACCATGCGTACATTTAAAAAAAATACAATTATAATATCCCGTTCAATATAACGCACATAATACTCCTGGCGTTCACAAAAGGTATGCATTATAATAAATAACGCTACTTATAAACTGTATCTGCACCACAATTCCAAGAATATAGTTCAATTACACTTGATAGCAGACTATTTTGGCATGAAATAAATTCCACCACAAGTTGTACCTGTTGATTTAAGATTAAATTAATTAGTTAAAAATAGTTATTTTGCTGTTTAATTCACCCTACAAACAAAAGTTAAGTACTAACAGGTCGAAATTACACTCCAGTAGTTATGAAGCTACTATGAAATGCTCAGGTGGGCATTCTTAGCCCAGTGGGGATATTTCATGGAATTTAGTTCGTAGAATATGGTAAATCCCTTTTCTCTTCCTTCCGCCTGTTACCTAATCTCTCTCAACTCGGAGTTCCTTCCACTTTGCTCTCCTCGACCACCACCTCGGGTCCACCCACCTCCCACCCTCTGCACCCCGATACCAAACCCCCGGCCAGCCAGTCCCCCATCATCCCTTTCGAACCCTATCAGATCGTTTTCCGCTGTCAAGTAGTTGGAGCGTAGGAGTGGGCGTGGTCACCAAAGTGATGGGCGCTGAGTGAATGGTTCAGCGCTTTGCTATCCCGGGAAGAATGACTGATGGAAGGAAGATGTATGGTGGGAGAGATGGGAAGGCGAAGTGGTAGACAAAGGTGTTTGTGTTCTTGCAGGCATGGTGGCTCTCAGAGCAAATTGGCTTGGGAACCGTTGGATTGGCGAGGTGGAGAGTTTCATGAAGGGATTCACAGTTTGAATCGTGTGAGTTAGCCTTTATTTTAGAGGGATTTACAGGGCAACCTCTTTGTGTTTGGGGAGGTTGAGGAGTTTCAGGCAATTCAATAATTTTTGACCCTCGTGGCCGTGCTACCGCTCCGCTGACTATGTTGGCTCCTCAACAAACTCCGATGGAGGGATGCGGCGCACGCACATCCGAGAATAATGCTTGACGTCAAAGTGTTGCCATGTGTTCACCCCACTTGAAGATTTTTTGAGATTAACGAAAAAAGAAACTTCAAATAGTATTTATTCATATTTTTATTCACACGGCCGACCCAGGTTTCAAGGGATAACAGTCATTTTCAAGGTGTAGAACACCATCCTGCCTGCCCACTCGGTCCAATGCTAAACCCACTCACTCCCCCGCCCCTACTCCTAATTCCCCCTCCTCCTCCTCCCTTACAATAGACATATATATATTCAGGTGTTTTTCTGGTGTTCTACATCTTGAAAATGACGGTTATCCGTTGAAACCTGGGTCGGCCGTGTGAATAAAAGTTTGGATAAATACTATTTGAAGTTTCTTCTTTCTATAATTATGAAAGAGTTCCACAAGATCAAGCCTGATACTATTGGTTTAATCAGTTTTTGAGATGTTTAAGCTTTTCCAAAAGAGTGAACTAACATGATTAAATATCAAACACAGTGGACTCCAGCCTTACGATGGTAATCCGTTCTAAAGGACCGATCGTAATGTGAATTCCTTCCTAAAGTTTATCAGTATATAACCGGACGATTATGTGATACAAAATAAAGTATAGGTACGAAATATGGTGGAATGCCATGATTTTAAATGCTATTTAACCAATATTTAAACTTTAATTGAATCGTTGAAATGGGAAACTATAAAGGGCGCACGCAAAATCAGCACGCTTTGAAATTCCTAGCATGCAGATCATAAAATGAATCCATTGTACAGTGAACCCATCGTAAAGCGGGGGTCCAGTGTAATTGAATCGCCTTACTGATGAATTTTGCTGAAAATCGAAACCAAGTAGTAACTAATATCAATAAATCACTCACTAACGTGAGTAAACTTCCAAAGGCAATTTTTTATAAACCCATGGCTAAACGTGAAGGAATAGTGGTAAATGTTGGTACAAAAATGAAGCAGACGCATTCTCGTCACGGAAAGGAAGGTTAAGTAGGGGGAACGAAGGGACAGGAATGGATATTATATGGATGTGGATATATTTCCGGAAGTCCACCAAGAGATGCTGGAAGGAGGAACGGAAGGCTGCTCGACTTAAGCGATAATACGACGTCATGAAAGGTTAAAGAGTACCTATCAATAAAGAAAAGAGGAATACATATTCTTACAAAGTGAAAAAATCGCGCTGGACGGGAAGAGCGCTCCAGGGGTCTTTTCCCTTTCGGCCTTCTCCTTCCCTACCCATTCAGTCCTTTTCCAGCGTCGCTCCAGCCCGTCCTTCCCCTTATAAACACACATTTCTTCCCGCACACAACCCCTTGCACCAACCATGAATCCAGCCACCGACCACGGCCACCCTTTTAACTCTCCCTTATCCCGCGCTTCATCTCCCAGGCCGCCACTGGCTCCCTCACCCACGATAGGAGATACCTCCTCTTCCTCTTCTTGCCTTCTCTCAGTAGTCTCTCCTCTCCCTCCACATCTCTCCCTCTCTGATCCACTCTACATCTGCCTCAAATTAGATACCATCTGCTTAACCAGATTCACTCTCCTCCCAACACACCGTCAGTCCTTTTCCATTCTTCCGCCCTCCTCTCGTCTCCTATCTGCCTCTCTCCTCTTCCCTTCAACACCCACTTCAGCCTGCTCACAGTTCTTCCAATCTCGCTCTCCATCTTTCCCTTCCTCACACCTTTACTCTCCATCGTTAAGGACGTCGAGGTAGGAGGTCGAGGAGGAGAGTTGACGTCCTCCGGCTTTAAAAGGCCGTATTTCCATCTTGTTAATTTTTTCCACCTTACTGCGTCTTCGGATTCCTCAACTTGAATTGGACGTGATTGATAAGCTATCCAAGTTACTTTGTGCGTATAATTTTATTTCTTCATTAATGTTTCAGTGAATTTTGAGGAGGAAAATTAAATGTTTTATGTGGTATAAACACACTGTCTAAAACGTGATGATCATAATACCGTCCCAATAGATTGAATAATGGTTTTGAAGTTTCCAAAACATCGTCATTTCTCTCACATTTCCCAAAATAATTTCTTTTAGTTCTCCATTTAGATCTCACGACTTTTGCCAAAACTTTACTTATTCGCTCAAAACAATCCCACCAACATTTAAACAGTTTAATCTGACCCCATTTCAGAATCCTTGTAGACTCCGCGTAACAGCACAAGAATTTTTAATGCGGAAAATGAATGTTCCAAAACCTCTTAAAAGGTAGCATGGCACATAAAGCGAATTTCAAAGTTACGTCCAAAACTTATTCTCGGATAATTGTGAACTGATGTTGAGCCGAAATGAACTGGCTTCAGTACTCTCAAGAATTGCGAAGAGCAACTTAATTTTAGCAGTAGCTTCTGAATATTAACCCCTTATAGAGGAGGGACAGGATGATTATGGATGAACTAGTCAAAGCTTCTCCGAACCAAACCATGCTCCTGTTACCCCTCTTGTACAACGTTTCCTAATTTGCTGCTAACGGCAACGCTGCAATTCTTCCAAATTCACATTATTTTCATTAAGTACCCTTAAATTTTCCAAACAATATGTTTAAGGTTTTTCTAAGACGCTTACCTGTACATGTTGGGGAAAATACAAACTCCGCATGGGGAAGGGATTTGAAAAAAATTAGCCAAATGGGGATCTGGTTCTCGTGCCAAGTTTTTCAGCCGCCTTTTTTCCACCAGTAGCTTTTTTTCTCCTTCAGAGGAACACATGCACTCTCGATTAGATACGATACAACCCCTTACAGTGGAGTTCATACATGTCTTACATCGTATTTTTCCCACCCAAAACTAAAGTGAGCCTCACCTTATTGCACACAAGGTGCTCTGATATTTACGATAATTATCGGTGATAATGGTCATCCATCATGGGTTGTGTATTCCAGTCAGGAAGAGCCACGATAGAACGAGGAGTGCGGCAGAGGTGCCCACTATCGCCGTTGCTTTTTAACGTGTATTCAGAAGAAATGGTAAGGGGGGCATGGGGGGATAAGGAGGCAGGAATAAAGGTAGGAGTGGAGCTGTAAAGTGATCACCACTTTCATATTCAAAGGCCAGTTTGGTGGCCACACTGCTCAAAAAGTACTCGATAATTCATTGAACACAGGAAGTCTTCTTGCATCCCTTGTTTTCCATAGGTTTAATATTCAAAGAGGGACCCACCGATGACTACGATATTTCCGTATGTGTTTATGTGGTCTTGATGTAATGAAATGAAGATGATTCGTCGAGCAGAGAAGGAAGAGGAACATTATAATGTGATTGCAGGTTTTTTAAATGGGAAAGCCCCCGCCTCCTCCCAGAGGATTTGCACATCCCCTTTTGTCCTTAAAATGAGGAATGTATTGATTTGTGCTTACAATGAACGCAGTTGTTTGACATGCACACGCTTGCATTCACTGCATTTAATAAATAATCACTGCACAAGTTTTCTGAGGCGTCAAAGCATAGTTCCGTTGTAAAAATTATAAATAGTAGACTAGATATCTCCAACCAAACCAAACGGCAATTTTTCATGTACATGTTCAGGGATAGTGGCAATAAAAAGGGATCTCTTTCCCTTTTTCCCTCATTTGTGAATTGAACGTCAGCCAATTATGGCAGCAGGCAAGGCATAAGATATGAGTTTTTATGAAATGAGTAATTATTATAAACATGAAAAAATAATCCTTTCAACTACAGCAAAGCAGCTTTTAAAGGAAATGATATCTTAAGCTATCACTTCCTCTATCATGGAAAAACTATAGCTCAAATGATTCCTGAACTTGTACGTGTGGGATTAATTTTTTTAATTCTCTAAAAATGCATTATTATCCCAGAATCTCCATATATGATATGTCTATAGCTAATCAATGCCTCCGTTTACGCGACTAATTCCCTTGTAACATGTAGAATTCATTGACGAAAGAGAGGCAGGAAAAAATGAGAAAACTAATTTGAAATGCATAATAATGAAGATTTTCTAGACTTCCGTAAATACGTACGTGTGGTGTAATAATGTTACGCATAACAACACACACAGCAATTAACTGGATGTTTGCTTTTGATAATGGATCTTACCTCTCGAAAAACAGTCAAATAACCATACCGTTCTCTTTGCACATGATGGGTTTTTGCAGAAAAATGGGGTCACTCATGAATGTTAATTGTATCAAACAAATCTCTAAATATGCAAATTTAGTTTCTCTACTAAACTCTTTAGTTTTAAACAGATTTTATTGGAAAATTATATGAAAAAAATAGAAAATTAAAAAAGGCGTAGATTTTAATTTAAAAAATGTAAGTAAATTTGTGAAAAAATTAATTATTTAATGGAATGAAGTCAAAAGACTCGAATAACAGCAATATTTTATAGAAACCAATGCAGATGGAGAAAAACCTACAAATCACCACGAAAAATTTACACCTCGCTACTTTGCGAATAAAGCCGTAATTAAGGGCACACACGTTGATCGGGTAGTTAGAAAACTTAAAAAAATTATAAATTTCCTAAAGACAAGAATAAGCATCTCGCGACTGCCTGACATCTAACATTCGTGGGCGTCCAAATATGGTCGATGAGATAAGTTTAGTCGCACACAGTACACGTCAGTAAGACATACGCGTTTGGGACCCAAGACTAATGGTTTGACAGGGAAATATTCACCTCTTTGTCAGGTTTTGATTTTTTTGGCCCAAAGGTTATCTTTGCAACAGAAAACGGTTATTTTTCCACCTCATTATAAAATCTGATAAAAACATTGAGACTTGACTCGATCCCTCCCGTTGTATTGGCATTTCCGCATAATGTGCAGTTGCACTTACCCTGTGTTTTCAACTAAATCCCAATAGTAAAACATTTATTAGCACATCGTTTGATGACTTATAACCATATTACCAATGCATATGAAGTTGTATGCAGTTGTCCTTACTCCTTAATCAGGTACTGCTTGATTGACAAAACCACTGTATCAATCTTCAAAATAAGATAAGGTATCATCCATGTCTTTCATTTCCATCCGATGTTTTATCGCAAATTATACTATAGAGCATCTTTTAATGACTCAATTACCGTAACGGAAGTTGTTTTTAATCGCTCTTGATATTTTCTAATGTCCTTACAATGTAAAATATGTGAGCCAAAAATATCAACGCATCAACTGAATCAACGTCAAAAATATCAATTTGATATTTGCTAATGGCTTAACTATGTAAAATATATGCGTAAAAAATATCAACGCAATATTTATATTATATAAACCCGAGAAGATTTTACTAATATTTATATTATTACGCACTATTTTAATTAATTGAAACCGCAACAAAAACCTCGTTTCTTGGCCAATTACTAGGTGGATGACGGCATAGATTCTTGGAATAAAGCCCATTCGAAATTCAGAACTACGAATAAATAAATGTTTGAAAGTATAGTAATAAAATCAATAAATTGAAACTTTCCCATTAATCATCCACTGGTATATACCTAATACTCACCCTCCAAGTTTTACACTTTCTTTGACGCCCAGGGAACCAGCCATGGCCACAATAATCATAGTAAACTAGTTTCATTACGATCCTTGTAGCTTTCCCTTATCTGCTTATACCTATTACCGAATACATAATTCAATTCATGGTCTAATGGATTGCCACAGTACAGATTTCAGTTAACGAGGACGCCTTATTTCCTGAAGATGGAGGAATATGTGACCTATAAAATGTCTATTTGTGTGTCATCTATGCTAATTTGTTTGTTTCAATTTTCAGGTTCTGGGATCCTGCATTCCTGATGCTGTTGTTGGTCCTGTTGCAATGGTCACCGAGTTAGGAGATCCTCTCGATACTCTAAGGGTGCTTCAAATGTCATGGGAGGACAGACTCAGAGTAAGTCGCTTGCTTTATCGCATTATGTTTTTGTTGAAATCGACCTTTCGCTGAATTCTGTTCGGAAAACTGCGCTGAAGCTTCTCTTAGGTCACTGCAGGCAATGGAAATTACTGCAGAACAACACCTTGTTTCGAAACTCATTGAAGCTCATAACCATTGAAGTTTGCAAATTTGAGCGTTTTCCAGTTCCTGTAGAATATATATTACTGCTGAAGGATATAATAGTCAGTTTTTACTGGCAAAAATTAAAATTAGGATTTACCAATGTTGCCAGCTCGGTTCCGTGTACATTAATTATTTTTTTCTAGTTTACAATATCATTTCCTCTGTTTGTAGCGCCCTTGTACGCCACTTCCTGATTCTTTCATGGCAGAATCTTTGAAATTATCTCTCTTATACACTAGCAAGGGAAGAAATTGTACATCAAGATTGATCGTGTCCCATATCTCCCCGTGTAAATGCACCGGACATGAAAAGTAAAACTAAATTTTCTCGCTAACTCTGGGCTTCTGGTACATTCAAACAAGCACAAATTGATAGCCCTAATATCAGCGGTTAGATGTAAGGTAGGGTAGCAAAATTTAAGATAGAGTAACTCATAGTCTAATACTTCTTTCAAACTTATAGATATTTCTGAAAACATACCGTAAGGGGTATATTTTAGCTCCCAAAAATATCTTGTTTTAGGAACTTTTAATCCTGAGGGGGAAGGCAAATATCAAAAGAATATGTCTCAGTGAAAATCGAGTTTGTATAAAGGCTAAATTATGGTGAATAACCGCAGCCATCCCTCACTTAAATGATTTGCATGAACGCTGGACATTCAAAAACAATGCTTCGATGCAAACTTCTTTAATTATCACTTCAATTACTTCCCTATCTTAAATAAGTGGACTCTGATCTTTCATTCACAGTTTCTGGTTGCACTGAATTCACTGAACTTAAAGCCATCACATAAATGATGGTCACCACTGTGAGAATTAGAAGCAGCTGAAATCATAGTATGTACCTCATGCTAGTGCTCAAATAATCTATCCTGAGCAATTAAAAAAAATATCATAACCAATTAGAATTTCTAATCTTAAGGGAATTCCCAGAAGAGCTTTATTATGTAAGAGAAATAAATTAATGGATAATCGCGTTCGTAAAACGGAATTGCTTTAAGTAAACTCTCAAATCTGGTATTTAAGCTAAGAAATCAAAATTAGTTCTTACTCTATATTTTACTTCATAACATCGGCTAGTTTTGAGCTTATTTCTTTAATTTTCATAAACGCTATGCTCGATGACCACTTGTTCTTCCGATATTATTATCAATAGAATGAGATACACCGCAACATCAAATTATTCATAGGTTTAGTGTTGATAATTTTCGAATATTTGCCGCCGGCAACTAGACCCCTTGGTAGAATGAGTAATTATATCATGGTTGAATGAAGAGTAGGGCATCACTTAGGTGTTACGAAGAAGAGAGAAACTATGATGAATTTTCAACATTTGACGGAAAGAGAGTTAAATTAAAGAGCTTGAGAGATAATGTGAGCCAATTTAGCGGAATTAATTATGGAAAAATAATTAACCTAGAGAGTCAGCAAACATATTCCGTACTCCTTATTTCTTTCATTAAAAATTGTTACTCTTATGTTTTTCCTTAGTAGATTTTTTATTTAAGTAGCTGCTCATGGTACTTCTGAAGAACTTAAAATAGGGACGTAGATTAAGTGCAATTTGGGAATGAAAGGCAGATACTTTCTGGCACACATTTATGTAGGTAAAACTATTAAGAAAATTATTTAAAAACCTTACTAAGAAATCATTAATGCTCCAGTTCTTTTATATAAAATATGTGCAAAACATTTAAAATGTAGCGGCTTGATTGACAATGTTTGTTTCAGTGTGCTTTAACTTTCTAACGGGAAATGTGACGATAAAAATGTTCTTTCTGATTTTAGTTGTCTCTTGGAATGGCCCGAATTCTTCACCGCCTAGCTCATTCTCCCCTCGGATCTTTGGCAATGAATGACTTCCGGAGGCAGCAGTTTGTCCTTGTTGGGAGGAACACCCTCAAGTTATCAGATGTTGATGACGTTGGAGTCACGGAGCCCTCCTGTACCAGCGGTGATGACTGTCTGCAGCGCTTACCTTCTGAAATACTGAATAAGTCATCTGGGGTGGACCACTCATCTAGTCCCTGCATAGAAGGCCGTTGTGTTGGACACAATGAGAAGCTGAATGTGTGGTATGCGGGACGCCACTTAATTCGTCTCTTCCTACCTCTGAGTACCCCCTCAACCCTCGAGCCTCTCATCCAAGATCTACTGGAAGCCTACAAAACTGCTAAGTGGAACTCGGAGCAGATATTGGAGGCAACAGAGATGCTGGTTGCCAGTTTCATTCCCGAAGACTACCGTGAGGTGGGATCATGAGAAACAAAAGCTACCCAATCTTGACGTTTTCAGCGGTGCCTATAATATTTCCAAAGCAGAGTCAAGAATTTTAGGTGAGCGTTGAATACTTTGCAACGAAATTTTTCATCTGAAACTGGCTGACTTTTCATAATTATAAGCTAATCGTAACTTCTTGTACTCCATTTTTCTACAGGCGTTGAAATGCTTCCTGAGAGTGATATATTCCAAATATTTGAAAATAAATACCAAGAAGCTATATCAACTGCACGTTACGTAATTAATTAGTTCAATGAACTACAAGCAGAAGAAACACTAACCCGAGGTCCGGTCTGAAAGGCAAAACTCTGCACCAAGAACATGCGTAAAGAGGTAATTTTGACCCCTGCTTCTGAAATTTAATATCTAGTTTTATACTCCTCTCAACGGTTAATTTTTATTTGACACATAATCAGCAGGTAAAGCGAGCAGATATTTGATGACATTTCTATTTACATAAATTTGGCGACTTTAAAACCATTTTAATTTTTGCTTTCGTCATCCAAACCATTCACTACGGGCTGAGTTCTCAAAATCGTCCTTACCTTCACTCACAGTGATTATCGGGAATTGCTCTTTCAGGCTCTAAAAATATGTATCGCCTGCAAAGCCAAATTAATTTCCGAAAAATGAGTTTACACCCGTCAACATTTGCAAAATCGGAGTACGTCACCTCACTTAATTCACCAACCTCTCTTTTATCCTTCTCCACCACACTCAACCCTTCCTATCTTGCCCTATGTTGTCAAGCAAACGAATTTGTTGCTAGAACTAGTGACCTTTACTAGGGGTTTGGCGGCAAATCTGGCTATTTCTTGGGAAAAGAATTTATTTCTACAATAAAATAGTACCTTCACGCCCTTTTTCTTATAAAAACTGATAAAACAATAACATCGTAATATTGAACATAACACATAACGATTTTTTTCGTCATCTGTTGAGGACTTGCTTCATGGCTAAGTAAAATATTTCCCCATTTTTGTCCACACTTAAGCTGACAGAGGGAGGGGAAGTTGGAGAGGAAGTGTTTTAACGGTTTGAGCCGATGTTTTAGGTGTGGAGATTTCCTGAATTTTCAGATATTTAAACGGCTCGTAAAAAAAAGTATGAACGAGGTTGAGCATTACTTAAATAGTTCAAAATTGATAAAATACTAGAATCAATGGAAAACATTTCAAAAATCAAGAAAGATATTATAGTACGAATACTTTACTAATGCTCGCTGTAATTGAGTTCGAGAATAAATTAATTATTAATTTGTAACTGATTTCTAATATTTTTCATCCAGCGAATTTTTACTTGATGTTAGCCACTGAATTATAAATTGGCAATACTTTTATCGCCCCGCCGCTTTTTCTCCCTGCTCCACCTCTCCATCTATCCCGCGCCCTTACTCTCAGCATGCCCCTCCCCTTAACACCACTTCTAGATTTCCCCCTGACCTAGTTAATAACTAGTACTTGCCACTCTTTATCCCCCCAACTCTTCCTCCCACCCACTCGTATCCTCCCATCTCGTCTATCCAGCCCACCTCCTCCTTCCTCTTTTCATATCCCCATCCGTCCATCTCCCCGCTCTTTTTCTTCATTTTCTCTCCAGTTCCTTATCACCCCTTAAATTTATATTCTTATTGCAAAATTTACATTTTTTATGAACATGAACTTCATTCATTACTTTTAAATACTTGGTTCTTTCGCAGACATAGAGATTTTTCAGAGGGAAGTAAAATACAAAGAATTGTATGACTTGAGATTTTAGCTCTTCTACTTTTGGACCTGAAATTTTTAGTGCTGTTATATTCATGCTTTTTCTTAATTTCCTTTGTAAAAACTAATGTATCATGAAAAAATATTTTTTCAGTTAATTCAATGCCATCGGATCACTTCAATACACAGAAGATTATATTTGTTGGATGAGTTAAACCATAAATTTTTCAAATAAATATAATAAAATATCCCGAGTATGAGAGAGAGGAATCGCATGATTTTAAGGCCTCAAAGCCTAGTCCTTGGGTCTATTTTTGTATAATGAATATATTTATTTTATGCTTATTCAGTCATTGTTAATTCATATAAATGAATGATGATGAAAATATTTTGTATATATATATTTATAAACTCTTTTGAAAACTCATGTGTTGTTGTTATTCCAGAACCATCCCCAAATATTCCAACGAAATGGATCTTTTGACACATGAATGTGGTACATAAGTATGTTTTTATTGTTTTGATGATGTCTTAGACGTGGCCCTAACAACTGCATTTTTGTGATTGTCACTAAATTTTAAAAATGTTATGGTTTAGTATATCTGCGTGATGGACGTCAATGTTGAGCACTGCCACATTAAATATTCAAAGTACAGGATTCTTAAATAAGGCTTCTAGATGTATTCAAGTTGAATCAGGATATTTTTTCTCGTATCCGTGGCTCTACCAGAGACGCCTCGCAACACTTAAAAAGCATTACTGACTGATAGAAGGGAGTACAGAGCAGAGGTTTTCTGAAAATTCCTCAGCTGATTTGCTTGGGAAGTTGGGAATCTCCAAAACAGCCGGAGTGGCATGGTGACCACAGAAGTTGTTAATACTGCATTCCCGTTTTGAACAAAATGGTATTTTTTGTATACATAAAAGGTTTTGGTACAAATAAAAATATTATAACTTATCGAAGAAAATGAACCTTGGTTCAGGAAACTCAAGCCTCTCTATCCTTACCACCTACATATTTCTTTATATACTATCAAGGCCACTCTAAAATCCTGCGTAAAACATTGATGCATGAGTTAGAAAGAAAAAAAAGCGCCATTGCGAAAGCAAGAGCACTTAACCTCGTGCTACTTTCCTCGCGACTCAGGATCAAGGAGGGTGAGATGAAGACCCCAGCTGCACACACGCAGCCTGCCGCACCAAGGTACTGCATTACAAGTATGAGTGGTTACTTAACCTTGAATTGCTGCTGCTTAAGTAATCCTCCACCATATACATTATATGCACACGTGCCCAGAATTTAACATTTGGTTTTTACTAAAAGGCGTGGGTATGACTAAGCGTGTGACATCGTGCTCTAAGCGAAAGGTCACGTCAAATCTAAACGGCAAGGTTGAGAGGTCACGTCCTCATCGGTGATCAGTGAGACACCTGTGATTCCCTTCAGTGTTCTGGCGACTGTATAATTTCTAACAAGTAGTTAAGGTTATGGATCCGAAGAGGCTTGAAACGTCTTTGGAGCTGGGAGATTTCGGACCGTTCTTTTGACCGGAGTGCTACATGATGATCACGAGAATTCTTTTTCCAAAGTGTAGAATAAAATCAGGTGAAGAGAGTTAGGAGAAAGTTAGTTAGGAGAAAAATCACATTTTAATGTGCTTGTGATTCAGTACTAAGGGATGGTGGTTGACATTTCTAACCTATTTTCTCATTTTATCCGCGTATCTGTCTTCCTGAAACATCCTGAGCTTGATACTATGTTAGGATGACATGGAACTCGGTGCGGAGATCTTATTTAAAAAAGGATGTTTTGCGTAAAGCTGTGCATCAGAATACTGAAATCACGTATTATATTGTCATTGACTTTGAAACTCAAGATGCCATCGAGGCTACCTATGCACATTAAAATTGGAGAAGAAGTTTTACCTAACCTGGAAATCCCAGAAAATCAAAAGATTTTGTCAATATATAAGAAAATCTCACAGAGCTATTTCTACGACTTTTCTCAAATTTCAAGGAAGGTTGATCTCTTGTAACATGGCAAAACCTAAGAGTTTAAGACCGGAACTGATCATGGCCTAGTATTTTCTCAGCCATTCTTAATGTACCTCCTGAATCGTAAATTTAAATAAATGATTAGCCTTAAAGCTTATTAAAAATGATGACCCACTTTCATTCAGCAACTGTGAACGATTATTTTATAAAGTATATTTTTAATCCCTTACATTAAACTTATAACATATTACTGCAAGAAGAAACGCTGCAGTAAAAATATATCTTAAATGAAAAAATGATTGCCTGATTTTTCACTCCATGATTAAAAGATAAGAGGTGATTAAATGTTCAAACAGTGATTAAAATACAGACCATGCCTTTCTTCATTTATTACTACAAGAGTCAAATCGATTATGGAGCCAAATCATGCTGGTAACGCCACGTGCTTACAGGAGCGACTAATGGCCGAGTCTTAAATGCCGAGTCTAGTGTTTCAAGCATTTTATTCCACCATCACGTATGCACCTTTATTTTTTTTTCGGCCCTTTTCATATCCTTATTCATACGCGGATCATTAAGGTTCCTCTCTATGCTTAATCTGGCCGCGAATCGAAATGTGAAACCAATGAAACCACCAGAGGTCCCAGCATACTCAGTGCTATCGCATGTTACGCACGGTAATGCATATATTCCGAAAAGATTTGAGAAGATCGAGAGCATGCCTTGCTGCAAATACTTCCTCCTTCATCAAACAGATCACTCGTTTAAAAATCAATTTATCCACCCCTAACCCTTCCTTCTCCTGCTCCAACTCCCTACCCTCCTGCTGCGTGCACCTCTCTCATTCCTAACCCTCTCATCCCCTTCTCCACCGAAGTTAAGCATCGTTGGGCTCGGTTCAAGTTTGGAGGGGTGATCCTCCGATTCGTCCGAGTGCTGTTACCCCTGTGTGCGCGTGGATGACAGTATGTGCCAAATGACCTTAGCCGTCGAAGCACGTTAAATCAAAATAATAAATACTACCCTTCTCTTCTGTCCCACTTCCAACACAGATCCAATTCTATTCCCATCCTCTCACCAAATCAAACAAAATTTTCCTTTACGCTGGCATCCTTAACATGTAAGAAAATATTTCATCACATTAAACAATAAATAGCGTTAAATTTCCATTCATTTTTTGTTAAAAAGTTATAACTTTCAAAAAACCGAAGAGTGAAATAGAATATGTCATCAAATATTACGACTAAATTAAAAAAAAGTGTTTTAAGTAGTTTTCCAAATCTAACTTCTCTACTTAGTAGATGAGTATAAATTAAATGGTTCAAAATCTCATTTTCTACGTTTATTTCTTATTCTTACATTAGGGATAAAAGCATACTAATATTCAACCACGAGTCATTTCAACTTTTCCTCTTGGTGCTTCCAACAATAGTTCCAGGACACAAAACTGCCGTAGTAGTTTAGAAGATTTTTGTATGTTGGAAAATACCACTGAAATTAAAATTTCCAATATTGCGTTCGAACGAAAACTCTTTTATATGAATAGCATATAAATCACTGGGACTCTGATATTTCATACTGATATGGATTCTAAGGCAAGATAATATTTTTTACTTGAAGATGACATCTCGGAAAATGATTAGGACCACTGCACCAGTGCACCATTTCTCCAAAGCAACCTATTTGCTGATCAGTATCTCTGCCAGCTACAATGAATGTAATTGAACACTCAAAATTGGATGTTTGCCAGGTACCCGGAAAAGGTAACGAGCCAGCCGCTCGCTTACAGTCAGAGCAAAATAAAATTGCCGACAGTGAAACCTAACCAGATGTAACGCCTGAGTTGGAGCTCAGCAGTATGGAGATATACTAAAAGAGAATCTGCAAAAAATCTCCATGCAATCTAAACTGTGCCTTGCGTACTCTGTGGCAATACATGAAGCAGGCTCTCTTTTAGGTTTTGTACAAACAGTGACTATTCAAAACCTTGCCCTCATTGGCATCTGCCATGTTCATCATTGAACCTTGGTGGCCAAATCCCAATCCTGGTCAATCGGAGTGATTAGTCAAAGGCAGGGAGGGATAAAGATAAAACTATCTCGCTCACAGCAATCACTCCCTAGTATCGCTGTGTTGCGGGGAGCAATTGGAGAGTTCAATGGTCATACAACAGTCCACAGGAAGAAGAGCTCACGTTTAAATGGGTAAGAGGAAAAGAGAGGGATACAGAAGTATTTAGTGTTCCAACTGGCTCCCAGTATCTCTTGGGAATTTCGTAATTTAGAAATTCCAACGAGAAAATGGTGATCCCTTTCAAGTCAAAATCCTTTGTCATGTCAAGCGATTGATGCTTTCAAAGAGACTATCGTGTATTCAAATTGTATTAGGTGAACCACATGACAATTTTCATCACACTATCCAAATCATAAGAGGATATAAAAACTGATGACTATCTGGAAAGCATCGATCCTTCTGCATAAATAATTTGACCAATAGCACATTTTCGTGATGTAACCGATTGCTGAGGTTCTTTGCGTATTATAGAGTATTATTTAACTAACAAAATAGGTATTCATCTATAATTAACATGAAAACACTCCGAGGAGTAGTCACACAGTAACACTCACTCAGAGGGAATAAGAAAGGAAAGAAAGGCAAGTGAGACACAAAACTGACAAACACAATGTAGGTTAGGTAGATGAAGGATTGCCAATTCCAATCGAAACATGAGGGAAGAGGACGGGATCAATCCTGTCCACACCAACGTGTGTACACTAGACAAATGAAAAAAACATCAGAAATACGAGAAGGCCTGACGCTTGTCTGCGGTCATGTTCCCAGCTCGTAAAATGACATTCCTAAGGGTTTCCTTCCATTCACGCACTAGGATCAATTACTAGTTCATGATTTCATCAAGGGTAAAAAAGGGATAGCGATGGGAAAAATAGAAATGTGCAAAGCGAAATCTGTTCCGGAAGCCTCACGTTCCTCTCGAAGTCTCAACGCGACTACTCTCCCTAGAGGGATGCGCGTATTCTGGGTATGCGGGGGTTGGGCATCAATCATTTCCAGTTAATCCCTTAGCCTAGTTTCCGGGTGACTAGGCGCTCAATCTGCAAGCATATTGGACCCTCTCTCTCTCTGCATGGAAGGGAATGGGAGTGTTCCATACTAACATTGTACCCCGAGGCTTAGCTCTCACAAGGGCATGTAGCAGAGGGGGTCTAAGGACAGCAGACATAAAAAGTAGGGGTGGGAAAAAAATACCGGTATTCGGTATTACCGATACTATTTTAAAAATCCGGTAGTACCGACCAGTATTTAAAATCGGTACAACCGACGATATAGGAACTAAAAATACCGGTATTTAGACAGCGTGGCCATCTTGCGTCAACTAACGGAAAAAAACTACGAACATTTACTAACCTCACTAATTTTCAAATGTTCTCGTAATCTGTGTCTTTTTCATATTTACAGAACCGTGAAGTTGAGATATGTTTGTTAACATTATTGATATGATAGATAAGTATACATTTTTGGCGCATGCCGAACACCAGACAATCGATGATTTTGAAGCGTATAAATACAAATTTTTGTTCATGTAAGTTAAAAGTAAGTTCGACCGCAAGGATTGATTTTAAGATAAGGATAATTGACCTCAGCATTAAAAAAAAACCGATTGTTTTTCATGTGATTTAAAATTATTCCAACAAAAAGCGACGAGCGAAAAAAATACAGCGTAAAATAAAATGTATTTACTGAATAGTGGATGTATATTGAATGTTCATTAAAAATGCCGATGTATGGAAATTTCTGTATATCTTTTTGGACTGATCTTCTAATTTGCCAAAATACCGGAAAATTAGGATGAAACGTATGTTAATTTGTAATTAATTAAAATATTTAATCAATCACATAAATACGGGTATTCCGGTATTATTTCGCCGGTACTACCGGGCAAGTAGTATTATTGCTTATTAATACTCATAAAAATACCGGTACTTTTTTAAGTACCACCCATGCCTTATAATGAGGAAGAGTACTAGAAAGGTAATTGAATGAAGGAAAGGTGGGATATTTATTCTTTGGTTATTGATGGATTAGTGTCTCACTTTGCTTATTTCTAAAATAATTATTTAAATAGGAAAAGAAAAATATCCTAAAATCAATGTGTTCAACGGTAAATTCATGCTTAATTTGTCACTTTTCCTCGTAGTAAAGACAATTTACGATAGCAGGAGAGGAATAACATCTGTTACGTTCATTTCAAACTTCTAAGATACGAAATATTCTTTTAACGTACGGCTAATGTGAAACGTACGAGTCACTTGAGGCTCCTCCTAACAGATTTGACTGTTAGCTATCTGTTCGCTCGTAGCTGTGGCTAAATGCGCCTCGATTTTCTAGATCCTAGGATAAGAGAGAGAGAAAAAGAATTAACTCATTCGTGGATGCCTGAAACACATGCAACCTTTTCAACTCATTCTAAAAATTGGAAATTCATAGGATTAATTTTCATGACTGATTTTCTTTGGGAATTGAAATTTTTGGAAACATCTCCCTCATTTGGTGTTCGAATGGTTCCCTCACTTCGTTCGAATGTCTAAGCATGCCAAAAAAATATTCTTGTCATATTCCCACCCCCTTTTTTAACGACGTGGTGTTACCTTCGTGAGAGGAATTATTTAAAGGATTTTTTCTACAATACAGGTCTTTTAAGATCAGCTGTAGACTACTGCACGTTAAGTGGTTTGAATTACCGCAGTTTCCGGATTACTTCATGCCTAATCTTACATTCTTAAGCCCGTTTCACACCACTCAATTTTACTTGAACAAGAAACGTTGAACATGAAATATTGAACGTCAAACTGCGTCAAAGATGATTCAAGACAGCAGTTCAAGAATGCTTGATCAATAATAATTGAAAGGGCTTTCACACGATCAAAGACTTCAAAGACAAGGTTGAAGCGTTTGAGCTGGGTTAAAGGCAAGGCAGGAACGAAATAGCAACGTAATGCGACTTTTCCCAAATTTTCTGTCGTGTGTGGTCAAACATTTCTTTATTGTGTAATATAGATTTTTAAAACTCATTTTAATGTTTAAGTATAGGTTTAGCAGTGGCTGTTTTAGGCGTTGATATTCAACTTCAGAGACAAATAAATCGTCGAAGGGCGAGAAAGTGGAATTCGCACGAGGCAAAATGAATGGTTGATGAAATTGCTGCACAACGAGGTATGAACGGAAGGCCCGGAATATTTTAAAAACTACCTAAAAATGAGCGAAACAAATTTAATTGAGTTTATACAACCGAGGATCTCAAAAAAGGTAGTAAGTTGGCACTGCATATCAGCCAAGCACAAACTCGCAGTGACGCTGAGATTTTTGGCGACCGGCGAATCCTTTACGAGCCTTCAATACACAACCAGTATTGCTCGCAACACCATTTCTTTGCTCGTTCCTGAAGTGTACACAGCAATTTATGAAGCCTTTAAGGACGAATTCTTGACGGTGAATAAATGACTAATGTCTACCTTTAATATACTAATCTAATTTATCCGGCCATTTGATATTTCTATCCTCAAAAATCTTTAGCAGGTACATACATACGAATAATACTTGTTCTTGACTGGGTAGATGCAACTCCACGATAAAATTTAGTTTTTGCAGACACTTTGAAGTATTTAGCGATAGCAGCATGTTTTATTGCTCATGATTTGCTCAGGTACCAACTTCTGCCACACAATGGGAAGGCATAGCGAAAGGCACTGGAATTTTCCCCATTGCATTGGAGCCCTAGATGTAAAACATTAATTTTCGAGCTGCAAAAACTGACGGATCAACGTATTCTAATTACAAGCATACTCATAGCATCATTTTTTAAGGCTTTGGTCGATTTCAGCATAAATTTCTGTAAAATATAAAACGCATGTATGTTGTATACATGCATAAAACGGAAAACGAAGGATCTGGAATCATCATACGCCTATAGTCGCCGGGACATGGTTTGCCGACAAAAAATGTCCGAAACTAGAGATCAAAAAAATTTTGTAGTTTTAATCACCAACTAGTGAAAGTATTTTATATCCCGAGTTGAAGAAATAACTATGAACTTTATAAAAATTGCTAATAAAAACTTCCGTCATCAAGATTTGAAACGGAGATCTCCGCGTTACCAGGCGAGGACGATACCCACTAGGCTACGAACGACTATGCAACAGTACGAGAACAAATATGGTGTATTCCGTACATGGCTTTAGCAGGCTTTCGTGCTTGTCAACGGCTTGTCATGTTTTGTTACAAAATATCATCTACATTCCTTCTGAGGATCTTATTTGTACGCAAAAACAATTATTATTTAAAGATATCCAGTCAAAGCTCATATGTTGCGAGAAAACTAGTACATATTTCGTAAATTATCATAAATTCTTCGACGGTGTCCATTTCTCGCCTGGAAATTCTGTGAGCGAAATTTGTCCATAAAGTTCTTATTGTGCCAATAGTTGACGTTTCCTAAATATGAAGCACGATATCAATTATTAATAAAAAAGCAGAGATCATTATTGTACGCCTAAATACTCTAATGTAAGTTCTTTCAAAGTACGACGTGAAAGATTGTCCTTGTTTCCTTCCGTCACTAGAAATATTGTACTGTCAATTGAGACCATCATATACCTCGTATAGCTTACATACATATTTCATAATTTAAAGCACAGTGGCACTTGCATGTTAAAAGGCGCATGTGTTACATTGAACAATTATTTTATTATAACATAATAGCATAATATACGAGGTGCTTCCGCATGGAACTTACTCCATGTCGGCCATCTTACGCCCAGTGGTCTGAAATACAACCCCATTGGTGGATACGCTTCAAAGCCGTTCAAGATTCAAGAAAAATTAGAACCGTTCAAGACGAGAGGAATTTGATGGCGACGAAGCCTTTCAAGAGCTTTCAAGAAAACATGTCCGCTGTCATGACGTCATGTCCTTTCGAGAAACCTTGATCAATGATTCTTGAATGGAATTTGACGCAGAATTTGATCGTGTGAAACGGGCTTTACCAAATGCAACTTGACTCTTGAATCCACTGTTCAACATAACCGGTAGTTTTAAATTAATACTTTCTAATCTACACAATTGTTATAGTACTGGAAACCAAGAATTAATTAGGACAGAGGAACAAAGTGATTTAAGCACATGATTTTTTCAAATAATGCATTTTCATAAAAGGCTCAATTAAACTTCCATTAAAGTATTCATATCATAGGTGCGGAGCCAATATACTGTTATGGTAGTTTTTACATTAGAATCTTTGGCAAGGATTCCAAAGGTCCAAATTATGAAAAAACTACGGAGGACCTATTTCTTGAATACCGAGTTCAATTAAATGTTCCTTAGATTGAAATCACAACTGTACTGGTCACCGAGAGACATTAATTGCCGCTCCAACTACGTGCCTACCAACAGGGTTTATATCCTCACCACCTACACTGCCAATCGACCCCTTCACTTCCTGTTCTGTCGAAGTCTCAGACCAAAGCAACCCACAGGGACTAGCTTGGCCACCCCTTCCCAATCCCTCAACATAGTTTTCCACACCTACACCTCTCTCCCATACGTCCCCCTCACTCCCCCGCTAAACTTCCCAATCTGCGACACGTTAAGCAAGCTCAATTTCTGCCGTCACTTGTCTCCGGGGATGTTTGTTTAACAGTGATTATACTGCGTGTATTTCTGTTATAATGCCTTTCCTCTTATGAAATTAAAGTGAATTGAGTAGCAACGTCACATTTACGCTTCCGCACAAGAGTCGACTGCGTCTATGTTTACAGTCAACGAGGAGTTTACTACTTAACATCTGTTAAGTAGAGCATCATCATCGCGTATCTCACTTTAAAGTATGCATGGTCTCACGTATTTTCTCGGGGAAAAGCAAGTTCGGCGATATATTCATGCAGGACTAAGCTTCTCCCCGGAATGTCTAAGCACCGCGTGCGAAATCACCGCGCCACGATCCGAAACGACTGCTTATACCCTGGGCTCTAGCATTAAAACTTCAACAGAAAGTGAAAATCGATCACTGAAGAAGCCAATTGCTCTTCTTGCCAAACAGTCCGACGATCTTGAGCAACGCAATTTATCAAATCCAGTCGAGATTCACGGTTACCCTCTTAAAAAAACAAGGAACTTCCGAGCAAAATTAGTAATATTGGGGCTAAATTGGGGGTTATAGTCAAAGCGGATGACATTGCCAGCTGTTACCGCTTCAAACCCAAGTCGGAAAGTGGGCATCGTGGTTTCCATGATAAGTTCCTCCGTCAGCACATCAAGGAAGATCTACTGGAAAAAAGAAGAGGTTAGAGGGACTTCTAAACGCGGCACCTGAACCTCGATGTGACACCCACTCCTATCTACATAAAAGAAACCCTTTGTCATGGAAGGAGAAAAGTGCTGCATGCTGCAAGGGGTGCAAAAAATGAGAAAGGCTACAAATAATTGTGGATACGTGCAGGTAAAGTTTTAATGCGAAAATATGAGAAATAACCAGTGTTTTTCTTTGACGAGTTTGGACAATATAATTTTTTTATAAAATTAAGAATGTCAGATTACACTAATAGTAAGCGGTTTCATAGCAGTATATTATGTATTGTTCATCAAAATATCCGTAGTCTTACATCAAACTTTGAATCATTTTTAACGTATCTACATGGCCTTTCTTATTTACCGAGTTTAAATAGAGTATACTGAGTGAAATATGGGTTTGTGAACATGAACTTCACCTTTACAAATTAAATGGTTACAAATATTTTGCTCAATGCTGTGGTAGTAGCCGAGCCAGAAGTGTTATTGTTTATGTGCAAAGTACAATTGATTACTACTCTAATGTAATGCAAGCTGTTGCTGCTGATTTAGTCCTGGTGAGCCTCAAATTTGAAAATTTCGAAATTCAGTTAATTACTCTCCAAAGAGGTCAAAATTTTCCGATACCATAATTTTGATCTGAATTTGAACCGCTTATTTATCGTTTAAAAGGTAATATAATTGTCATTGGTGATGTCAACATAAATATTATGGTATCTTCTGATGATTCTGATCATTACTTAAACTTAATGAGCTCCTTAGGATTAGCCTGTCTGATTGACTCGCCAAATAGGATAACAGGAAACTCAATAATTACAACACAAGAAAAAAATTAAAGCCATGGATAACTAGTCATCTTCTTCACCTTATTGAAAGGAACAACTATCTGCTCAAGAAACATAGACGCCATCCATTAAATGAAAGTTTAGCAAAGGAATTTATTTCCTGTAGACATTTTAAAAAATGAACTTAGGATTGCCTCCAATAACTACCTTTTGCACAGATTTAAAGGAGCCAATGGGAATTCAAAGACGCAATGGAGAATACTCAAGGAAATATTGGGCCGTAAACCACTCAGTCCCCATGAAATCTGCCTGGAAATAGACGATAGTATAACATCTGCTCGGACTAAAATAGCTATAATGACTTAAAGGGCTTTAGTGACTATTTTGATTCCTCCCACGATAGTAATAATAATAGTAATGACAGTGGCTTTGATGAATTCGTTGCTTAGTGTTGTGATTATTCACATAGATTCGAATCTTTATTCCTAGAACCAGTCCATCCAGCTGAAATAACTAAATGAGTAAGATCTTTTCCTGCTAGCTGGTTACGACAACGTTACCAGCGAACTTTTGAAACCCGTTGTTAGCGAATTAACACCCATTCCTTCACATATATATATTTAATTTAAGTTTTACCAGTGGTGTTTTTCCTGAAGAGATGAAAAAGGCAGTGGTCATGTCTTTATATAAAAAAGGGGATCTGTCAAGTATACTAAATTATCATCCAATTTTATTTCTATCGATATTTTCGAAAATTATAGAGAAGCTAGTCAAGTCGAGATTAATTAAATTTTTCGATAAGAAGTGCTTCTTCAGCTAAAATCAGTTTGGTTTTTCAAGTGGAAAGGGAACAGAAGATGCCTTAGAAAATAATTTTACTCCTGTTTACAAGTCTATTAACTCAAATCGACGCACTGGCAGCATATTCATTGATATTAGCAAGGCTTTTGATGCCATTGATCACAAGATTCTGACCTTTTAAGTTTCAGAGGGCTGGTAGTCGAGGAGTACCAATAAAATGGTACGCCAGTTAATTGTCATTGAGAATGCAGTGTGTAAACATTGGTGATGTTTATAGTAATTACAATATAATAACTTCTGGTGGTCCACAAGGCTCTGTCTTGGGTCCAGTCCTATTACTAGTTTATATAAACGACCTATGTAATTGCAATTTTAGAGATCATGTGACAGCATTTGCTGATGTTGTCACCTTCAACTATGGAGGTTTAAACTGGGATGATGTAAAATATGATATGCAGTCAGATTTGATCAATTTGCGACGTTGGTTTGCATCAAATAACTTGAAAATGAGTGTAACTAAAACGAAATATGTTTTATAATTTATGTAATAGGTACAAGTCTGATTGAGTTTAATATTATCATGAAGAAAACTGTCCGATAACTTTATGCAGTAGCTATTCTCCTATTGATAATGTAAGGTAATTTGCGTAAAAAGACTATCGAAAAATGTACAGTCATGGCTTCGAGCAAATGAGAATGTGGAGGAAATGTTGATGTAATAGTGTTATAGAAAACTCAATAAACTATAGATAAAGTAGCTTCTTAAGGCACTCCCTTACATTGTCAAGTAATTTTCGAGGTCTCTTGCGTGTTATTATTTGATGGTAGACTTAAATAAGTTTTCCTTCAAGGCTACCTAAAATGAATGAATATGAAAATGTATTTTGTGTATGGAGTAATAAAAACTTGTTATTATTATTTTTAAATTTGTTACTGTTGTAAGACCCCTCCATGACCCCGGCAAGCATCAGGTTTCATTGCCGTCATAATGACCGGAGACTCGAGAGGGGTTGTGCAGTAATCGCAGCCACGTCCGACGCCCATCGGATGAGTGGCTACGCTGCTGTCGGGTCATGCGTAGGCAGTTGACGAAGTGACCCCAGGATGACGGCCTTCTGTATGCGTGCAATTAGTGATTCCGCCTGTCCCACGCAGGATGGAATTCACTTGATGTTATTAAGCAGCGAGCCCTTGACTCCAACGAGCACACCTACAATGAGGACCACTAGTTTTACAGTGTCCGGGGTACATATGTCGAAGTTCGAAAAGCAGGCTTGATATTTCGTCCGTTTTTCCACCTCCTTCACATACATATTAGTTTCAGCCGAAGCCGAAAATTCGATCACGAACATGGAGCGTGTGAGGTGGTCAAGGAGAACGATATCAGGCTTGGTCGCCTCCAACTGTCTGGTGTTGGAGAAGGATTAATTCCATCAGATTGTGCATTTATCTTTCTCCACGACGGACTCAATATCTCCAGGGGCAAATGGCAGCATAGGTGTTTCGTCAATGCCATAATGGGGTCGAAGGTGTAAGTACAACATCCGCTGGGCCGCGTTGTGCCGAGATAGATACGCTGACCTGGCGTAATAACTACAACCGGAGAGAACGTGACTCGAAGTCTCCGGCTGGGCTCAGTACGCCCTGCATCTCGTATACGCGACCTCCGCCTTGAATATAATACGGAGGTACACGAGTGTGTTTATGACACACTATCCTGGCACGCGAGGACAAAACCCTCGGTCTCGGACTTCAGACCGGCGGAGCGTAGGAAGGCAAACGTCAGCTCATTCAATAAACCATGCTTATCGATGTTACGATAGGAACATCCAATGCGGTTATCGGTATGCACCTTGAGCAAGGCCTTCTGCTCAGCTGGTTTTATTTCGAGCTTGAGGACTTCTGCCTTCAATGACAAGATGGTCGTGTCATTGTCGATTCCGTCGGATGACGGGTCGAAGTCGAGACCGGTTTCGTCCGCTGACCTTTTTGCTGCCTGGAAGAGAAACACCCATACTCCCGCACTCTCGCGCTCTCTCACGATATTAAGCAGGGTGTCCCTGCTTCTCAACACTCGGCATTCTGTACCCAATACAACTCTGTTGTGGAGACACTCCAGACTCAATAGTCCTCTACCACCTACATTGCCAGGGAGATACAATCTGGCGACGTAAGATTTCGGACGAAGACTTCTGTAGATGGTCTTCATCTTCCTCGTTCCCCTATCGAGGTTCTGTAACTCGTTGACGTTCCACTTCATACATCTGAAGGTATGAAGCAGTTTAGAAACCGCAAACATGTTCGTGGCAAGAACCTTGTTCATGTCAGACAGCTCAGAATTCCAGATGTTCCTGAGAGTCTGTCGGTATTTGGCGGTGAGCCTTTCCTTCACTGCTGCAACCTCCTACATTCGGCGCTGGGGGACGCCGAGGTATTCATAGCTATCATAGTCCTCGAGGGGACGAATGACGCTCCCATCAACAAGTTATACGTCTTCCTTGATCTCCAAAAATCTCCCTCTCACCAGGTGGATGGATGCACACTTGTCTAATCCGAACTCTATCCCTATAGCCTCACTGTATTCCAGTACGGTGTCTAGGGCAGTGCGAAGGTCTTTCGCATTAGAGGCACAGAGCCTCAGGTCATCCATGCAAAACAAATGGGTGACCTTATGTTTCCTTTCACCTTGAACACCGTACATGTATCCTCTACCTTGTTGCAGCCTAAGGTACAGGGGTAGGATGGAAATACAAAACAGTAAAGGGCTCAAGCTTTCGCCTGGAAAAAGGCCACGGTGGTATGTTACCAACTCTGTGGAAACTGACCTCTTGCCTGAAGTCAGAACAAAGTGAGTTTTTCATATTGGATGCAGGGAACTACCTCTGGATGGACTTTCATCAACTTCAGCATGGTATTCAAAAGCTCATGCGAAGTGGTGTCAAAAGCCTTCTTGAAGTCCACCCAGGTCATTGATAGGTTTTGCTCATGCCGGTTGGCATCCTGGCATATGCATCTATCAATGAGCAGGTTGTCCATGCATCCCGCGATTCCCAGCATTGAGCCCCTCTGCTCGTACACCTCCTCACACATAGGCTGGATGTGGTGTAGGATAAGGTCGCTCAAGATAGAGGTGAACGTCTTATATACAGTGTTGAGGCAGGTTATAGGGCGGTGGTTCTTTCGATTGGACAAGTCTTCTTAGGTATCAGAACCGTGCGTCCCTCAGTCAGCCAAGGAGGAATACGATCTCCACCTATCAGAAAGGACGTGAAGATTCTGGCGAGGTTTTGGTGGTCGGAAGTAAACTTCTTCCACCAGAAGTTATTCACGGCATGGTATTTTTGGTAGTTAAGCTAGTAGGCAATCGCATGTAGTGCTTTAAAATCTTTTTTGGTGCAATACTTGTGATTGCCTTTGTGATAATGATTATTGGTACCAGATTTGTCCATTTGTCCATGAGGTATAGCAAAAAGAACCAAGGCCCGTAAATTGACGAAAGTTAGCGCCATAAGGCTTCGTGCAAGCTTTGCCTATCGCGTATGACTGAGCCACCAATAAACGTGCTTCATTAACGCTGTATTGATTTTGAACTTGAAGCCCTCATCCAGATGTATAGAGAACAGCCGCAAGATATACATAACTAAAAAAAGGCTAACATATAAAAGTGTAATGAATTGGTTTGTTTTTCCTAATGGCAGATACCTACCTGATGCGTAGATTGTTAAAATATGAAATCCTGGGATGCGTCAGATCGTCTTAACGAAGTAAGCGCCAACAATCAGCTTAAGTTTTAGTTCACCTATTTTTTATTGATTGATTATTAAATTGTGACAACCATAATAAGGAATAATAAATATAACATTAATAAATACCCTATTAATGAAAGTTCCATTAGAAAGTTACTTAGCAATAAAATGTTGAATATTTCATGATTTTAACCATTTATAAATTGACAGTAAAATTTCAAAACGTTAAAAGAAGCATGTTCATGATGGTGGTGTTTATTTCTCAGAACTAGTAACAGTATAGCATACAAGAATGTATTATTCGCAACCTTTAGATAAAACTTAAATTTTATTTCTCAGCTAATATTCCGTCCATGATCCACAGCTTCTAAGTAAAACGTAGTTAAAAATGTGAATATTTAGTCCTAAAATTCACTCGTGTAATAAATATAAGGTCAGTGGAACTAAAGAGAGAGAGAGAAGGAAATAGAATAGTAAGTCAAGTATGGGAAACCTTGACGATCCAAGTAAGTGGACTATCCGGATTTAATGAATAAATCGTACATGGATTTTTTACGGGCAGATATAAACAAGTGACCAATGTTACGGAGTATACAAGGTAAGATCCTGACCCACGGACTTCCTATGAGAATTCTCACAAGACCTCCTAATAATTAAAAGCAAAAACTCCCACCATTAGCAGCCTGAGGAATTATTTGGTAACTCAATGAGGAAATAAGGATTGAAATGATAAGTCAGAGATAAGAGACAAAAACACCACTTTGAAGGAAAAATATGAAACAGTATATATTTTTGAGGAGTAAGAGTTTACCCGAAACGAAAGCCACACTACTACGTAACGTGAAGGCAAGACTAATTTCCGATGACGGTTGTAATGAGATTCAGGTTAAGGAAGGCGCACTAAAGGTATCAAGTCACAATCACTACAAATTTTCTTTTAAACTCGATGGTTTCAGGCTTCAATTTGTGAAAATCCATTCTAAAGAATTCAAAAAAGATATGGTACTTTTTTCACAGATTTTTATTTAAAGTCGACCGGTTTCGTCGCATAGGCGACATCATCAGGTACATGAATATGGCAAGTGGCAGAATATATACAATTTTTTAGAGGGTGGGGGGAGAGGAGGGATAGGGTGGGGGGGAGGGGTTTGGAAGAGGCAGTGGAAAGGGGTGGGGGTTGGTGTGTGAGGGAACGTGGATGACTCAATGTGAGGGGTGGTGGTGGTGGATGTAGGCTAAGTGGACGCTTGGTCAGGTACGCTGTTCACAGCGGGGGTTGGGGCGTCAGGTATTGAGAGTCAGGGGAATATCCAAGAGGGGGGAATGGCTCACAAAAATGTTCTCGTTAGCAATTTTTCCTGCCTTTAATTGCTTTCTTATCTCCAGCTCCTCCTATTACAACAAGTGTAACTTGAGGGCTGTGTTAAACAAAACCAAGGACAATATTGACATTAATGATAGAAGCGGTATTTATAAGCTCAAATGTGGTGACTGTGAAATATGTTACGTTGGCCAGACTGGGCGGTCGTTCAAAGTAAGAGCAGACGAACACAGAAGACATCTACGAAACGGAGAGTTAAACAGATCCCATTTTGCCAAACATCTATGGGAAAGTGACCACAATAGTGACTTTGTCCCGGAGGTCCTCCACCTGGAGAAAAAGGGAAGAAGAATGGACTGTTTGGAGGAGCTGGAGATAAGAAAGCAATTAAAGGCAGGAAAAATTGCTAACGAGAACATTTTTGTGAGCCATTCCCCCCTCTTGGATATTCCCCTGACTCTCAATACCTGACGCCCCAACCCCCACTGTGAACAGCGTACCTGACCAAGCGTCCACTTAGCCTACATCCACCACCACCACCCCTCCCATTGAGTCATCCACGTTCCCTCACACACCAACCCCCACCCCTTTCCACTACCTCTTCCAAACCCCTCCCCCCCTACCCTATCCCTCCTCTCCCCCCACCCTCTTAAAAATTGTATATATTCTGCCACTTGCCATATTCATGTACCTGATGATGTCGCCTATGCGACGAAACCGGTCGACTTTAAATAAAAATCTGTGAAAAAAGTACCATATCTTTTTTGAATTCTTTAAATTTTCTTTTACCAAGCATGGTCGAGGCCAGCGGAAAAACTGAATTATTTCAATCCTAAATTGCGAAACTCACTGCTTCAGAATTCTTCAAATTGTGATCTCATAAAGGCCTTATAAGATCTGATAAGAGATTCGACCGGCCCCAGACGACACTCGTATTATCGAATACCTAATAATCGCCCATAATTTGTTTACTGCGTCCGTTTTTTTTAAGATTTTAAGGAAATATTTCTACATTGTATGCTTGAATAAAGAGCGTATAAATAATTTTATTTATTTAAAAAACCTTTCATTTATTTTAAAATCTTATCCAAATAAATTTCAACGGACAACATAAAATTTCTATCCATTAAAATGTTCAGGAATTCAGTAGTAATTGCATACAGCAGAGAAAACTGAAGGGCGGCTAACGTTACTGTCAAAAATTAATAAGAGTAGAAACATCATAAAATGGAAAATTGCTCATTGGAAATGGGAGTGGACATTCTTTTCTCATTTTTAATTCCTGCTAATGAGAATGGAATGATAATATTCTTTAAAAAGAAACTAAAAGAGCACTACAATGCCAGCAAAGGGAAAAAAGAGAATAGCGAACCAAATATTTTAAGCGCAAAAGTCAGGTTTCATCCTCTAAATGAGAATGCATTGCAGAAAATCCTTAGCGATCCCTGTACTTTGGTTCTAATTGGATTGGGTTTCGGTGAGGCTCTTTCGGTGAGAATGCAATGACTTTCGAGAGATGGTTGCGTTATCTTAAGAATATTTTGTTTTTCAACGTGTAAAAAACGAAGAACAGAGATCGAAAAGATCTTTTAGTGTTAGTACCTTTTTCTGTACTCCAGAGAACGCATAAATGCTTCATGGATTTTATAATTGGATTGTACACCTTTAATAATGGAGATCCACGCCAGAAAAACTGAAAGAATCCTTAATGAGAAAAAGGATTTCACTAAGATTCAGGTAAATTAAGAGGACACCATCAATGAAGTTATACGAGGGCACAATTTAGAATAAAATGTTAAACATCAGGTACGAAAAATAAGCGCGCGAACATGTGAATATTCTTGTTAGTAAAATAGTTAGGGATAGACCCGATGAACAGCATGCGCCCTGATATTTATCACGTGATATGCTCAACCAAAGTTTAAGGATTTTAACTTTAGCTCACCAGCATTATAAATGGGAAGAATACAACTAAAAATACTATTTGTATGTGAAATCCAGAAGCTTAAATTACCGCTACTGATATTTTGTTAAAAAATACTTTTTAATAAGAATATCTGTCCCTTAAAATCAAGCCTAATTGTTAGGTTGAAAGCATTAAGTCATCGAGAATGAAGATAATGAGGTCAAAGAACGGTATCGTTATTGGAAAAAATATAACTCGCTTTTTATTCCTTTAAGACATAAAATTAACTAGCTTTAATTATGTTTTCCAATTCAAACATGTATCGCAGAGAGGAAAGTTTACGTAATCTGCAGAAGTTATTAAATAAATATTCCAATTTCATCCACACTCTCCATCCATCTCTTTTAGCTTTAATGGATGCTGCGAACGATCTAAGAACCATTTAGTGTTTAACGACGTACTTCTTGTATGTACATAATACTTTTCTGATATATATGTTTTTCACTAAGGACTACTGGTTCCGTTTTTATATCTTCCTAACACACAAATACACTGATACAGAACTTTATCTTGAAAAATATGTACAAAAGTTTTATATATGGGTCTCTCAAAGAAAGGTGCTCTGGCTATACATTTTCGGATTCTATACATGATCGCCGTCATTAATGAATAATTAGTGAGTAAAATATTGAAAAAAATAAATGTTTAGAGGGTAATGCGGCGATGAAAACAAAATATCTAAAGATGTAAGTGAAAACAACTTTGAAGAAAATACATTTCCCCAGCAGGGAATCGAACACCACAGATTTCGTTCCACAGTCCACTTCCATACCCCGGACTACCGGTTGCTTGCAAGGATAGGCGGATAACGGGCGTTAAATGCTCTTTCATTTTCATACAAAAACATTTTAGTATATTTATGTCAGTGTGTATTTATGTGTGTGTATGTGTGTGGGTTTGTTAAAAGTAATCGTTGGTCACAAGGAGTCTATGGACCAAATTTCAGATCAATTGGATGAGGGTGAGTGGGTTTGTACGTACACAGACAATTAGACAGAGAGAGTGAACTAATAGAAAGGGAGTAAAAAGCATCGAGTTCAAGTTTCAAATATGTATGATTTATAAAAGTACCAAGAATCACCAGGAATGTATAAATAAAATAAATATTAGTTTTTTCAAATTTTATACTACTTTTTACTTAATTATCCCCTGATTTACTACAATTAATGATAATTAATACATACTCGACATTGAAGAATCATTGAACTACATGATACAGTACTAAAATGGAAGGTATCAAAGCCAATGAGATATATTAAAAATTGCTTGCGACTACATAATAGTATCAATATGCCTTTCAAATTAATTTTAATTTTTTTCAACAGTTTTTCAGTTTCCAGAATATCGTTGTGTACACCGTATCGTCATCAAATTTTCTGTGGATCCTGATAACTGCTTATCGATCTCACACTTTCATTATCAAACAGCTACACAGCTCAAGCCTGCCATAATGGAAAGTGGTACCTTATTTTTTCATCTTCAACCCTTGTTGACTAAGTACTTCGCATATCAGCGGCAGAAGCTTTTTATCTCCCAACAGAGCTCCGATTCTCCCTTCCATTCTCAATTATTCTCTTTGGTCTCTTTTTGCGGTCCACTTTCGCCAAAAAGATACATTGCCGGAGTGTATACTCATCATTCAGTATAGCGGTAATTGTGATATTTTCGACGTTTGAGATTTTTGTTTCACGATTGATTGGTGGGTAATTAGGCCAGGAGAGGAAATTTAACGAGGATAATACGCGAGGAGAGAAACTCGTTTTCCTACTAACACGTTTTTAATGGAAGGCATAGACCGAATTCGGTATGACACCATTCCTAAACGAGAACCATACGTGTTTAGTTTTGAGTCTCAGGCGAAGTTGAACATGTCGAGTTGCGGGAGCAAGTAGGTCAGATGATGCCATATTATTAGAATTAAGGCACACAGGAAAATAGGGACTAACACATGAATAATTATGCAGGCTCTTGAAATTAGCAGTCTAAGTACGTTGCAGAGTGCATTTTAATTTTCCTTTCACTCGATAAAAACTTCGTGCTTCTGTATTTAATTTTGGTCTATTTTTACGTTTACTACATCTAAAAATATCACATAATACATTAAATGACCAATGATTGAGTTCTTCTTCTTACTGCCAGTCTTAGGCATTAAGCTTGTTACGACCTTATTCAGTCCTTGTCTTTCCTCCTTTGTATGGACGTCCCTGGGATTTTCTAACTATTGCCCTGTATTTCCAAATTAAATTTGTTATTTTCTCCTCATCCATTCTTCCTAAGTGTTCTCTGCATTTAGTTATGTAATCTCGGATCGTTTCGTTGACACATGTTCCGCCAGGTAATGCCTTATATCCGTATTTCCTTTTCTGACTGTTCATGAATAGCCAGTTGTTCTAGTTCATAATCTAATTTGTGATGTTTGTAATAATTGTTCATTTGCTTTTTAAGTGTCCAGTTTTCGCTGCCGTATATTTTTCAAGGAATTGCCATTGTTTTATACAGTTTAATTAAGGCTTATTTTCTTACTTTTTTTAAATTATGCTCGTGGTATTGTACCGCTGATGTAGCTGAAGCTAGAAATTTGTTTTTTTTTGTGAATCTCTATTTCATAGCACTATGATAACGTGGTTTCAAGAAAGTTAAAGGATGTGACTTGCGCTATAACATGATTATTGAAAATTATTTTTGATCTTAGTGGTTCATCGCCTTTGAATTTTATTACTTTGGTTTTATCGGTCGAGATCCTGAAGTTGTATTCATGTTCCGTCATGAGAAGTTCAAAAGCGGCTATTTGTAGTGCGTCTTCGTCGTTGGCGACTAACAATAGGTGGTCAGCGAAGAGTAGAGTTTGTACATATTTTGGGCTAGGCCTCACGTGTGATAATTTATTCTTCTCTTCTTTTGCCGCCAAAAGTCATAAAAGTACGCATTAAAAAGAGTGGGTGACATGCTTGTTTAGCGGTATATAGGAGCTTGTTTAGTGATAGAGATGCTAATAGTAGGCGACATGCTACATCTTTGTTTAAATCTTAAATTAACTAAAACTGTTGAAACTCACTTTAGTGTGCTCGGATGTGGTCGAGATTATCGAGATGGAGGTCGAGGTCATTAAGACGATCCGTTGCAGTATCATACTTTCAGATCGCTAAGCATTATGCAATATTCACAGTTTGACGCATTATTCCGCGGATAAAATTCCTATGAAAAGTGATTTAACACTTTTCGTGACAATTTTGCATTTTGATGTTACTTGGCATGTCAAACATGTTTCAAACTTATAAGGCCGCAGGTTTGAGTGCATGTCTATCAGAGAATTTTCCACGATAGTAGTTAGTATCACTTCATGTTAGCTAGTTCATAAATCTTTGTTTCTTAAAAGGCTCTTTTGGAAACCGAAGAATTTAGATGAATAAAAATGAGTGTACCCTTCACTTTCCCATTCAGAGTATTTCTCTATCCGCCCTATTCGTATCAAATTTCATTCCCATTTCGACAACGCACAGCCAAGGCCTTAAAATGATACTTTAACGATGACTGATGGAGACCTAGGTCAGAGAAGATGTCAGGATAAAACTTGAACACAGCCTACGAAAACGATCGCATTCAGAGCGAAAAAAGATTAGCCGTTAATTCTATTATTATGGCCAGCGGAAGAATAAAGAAAATTAAAGACACACACTTGCGAGAAAAAACATCCGTAGCTACGAGTGAGATGAATGGAGCTCGCTCCTATTTTGGATGAATTTCTTTCCTCTCTCGAGGAATTCGCGGACATTTTGTCTTTCACTATTTGCATCAGCACCACCTGTCTCATAGCGTTGACGTCAGCATCTTCTTTCCAATACGGTTTGTAATGAAATAGGGAGTGATTAATGGACGATGGGTCAACAGCTGAAGGGTGAGATTGGACGGGACACATGCCTACGTAAAAAGGGTGCTCACGACAGGGCCTTCAGTGGTTTGTTCATGTGAGAGCGGGTGAACGGGGCAGACCGATACATTTTCGTTGGGGATTAGGACATTGATGCAAGGCTCGTCGTCACTCCTCCTGTCGTCACACTCCCTGGCTGGTTACGGCGGCACTAAACCTATGATGACCACTGATAGATTTCGTCCGGATCAGTTAATTAAATATATGCGCGCGTTTTTTGAACCGCAACGACATTCCTCTGTAATTCACACACTAACCATTTTAAGTCCCTTGATCCATTTATACACGAGTGATTATATTTTTTTTCTCCCGGTTATCTTCGCTCGGGCAAATGAAATATATGTAATGATTGTGACGTGCTCAGCTCTAGCTACCGTTTGATGCTTCCGTCAACCATCACTCTCATCACTTTAGGCTACGTGAAATGCTATTGAACCGGCTACAAATGAGGAGTGGGTGATTCATGTAAATATTACATAGATAATTACGCAGGAAATACTCTAGCATTGAAAACGTTTGTAATTTCTTGTGTTTTAACAAAATATTTAACTCAGCATAAAAAATAGCTAATTTTCTAATTTTAACCCTTTGAATATTTTAAAAACTAATAAATGCTCGAAACGAGTTTTTTTAACTTCCAAAAACCACTTTAACATTGTCATAACATTTACATCAAATTGTACCAAGCATGGTACTTATAATCTCCGTCGGTTAGCTTTCGAAGATTTGCTTTAATACCTGTAGAGACCTTGCTAGAGTAGTTGCACAGAGAAAAAATGACTACAGGTCTGTAGAAATAATTAAAAGTAAGGTATTTCATTTTCATAACTATAATTAAAGAAAATCTACTCCAGTCAAATATTTCCTGTCCTAATAGTTTGAAAGCTGCATAAATTACAGTTAAACATGGTTATATAACGAGAAGGAAAAGATGATTTTGCTTTATATCTACTTTATAAACTACTTTTTGACCCAGTAGAAAGTGTTTGGCGGATTATAGTAACTGCTTAGTTTTCATATGGAGAAGGTCCAGGATTCCACTTATGGAATTACTGTCCCAATATCGTCTATCGTCTTTCGTAGTTTCTGCTTTCTTAGCTTACCCAAATTGCTGTAATATCTTAACCTGGAAACATAAGTCTTAAATATGAGCTCGTAGTATGTATTTTCGAGCGCCTTTAACTGCCATTTTATTCCTACATAATAAAATTCTTTCACCTAATGGTCGAGAGGTACACTCTCTTTTCCATAACTTCCATGATTATATGTATAGAGACGTCGTATAATAAATCAATCATGAAAAGAGATGATTTTATAAATTAAGTTCAATAAATGCATCTTTTCCTTTATCCAGAACTTCGTTTTTTAGATTTAAGTAGTTGAGGAGATCTTTATAATTTCCCAGCTATTTGAAGAGCGCTAAAATAGCAACCTCTTATCAATTGGGAAACGGCTTGGCTGATGGAGAGCATAATAAATAAACACTGAACCATTTTCTCTTGGCGGTATATGGAAAGGGCGATAGGTAATAAGCTATCAAATTGGCTAAATTGTAACAGACTGTAAAAATATAATATCTTCTCACCTGAATTTAAATCCATTACTAAAGAGCCGTCGTTCATCGATTTCGCTGAGTGTAGTCATCCTGGTGTAAGTCACTTGCATCTACGTGGGCCACCTCCCTGTAAATTAAACAACGGGGCATTTTATTCAGTTGTTTTTATTCTCCATTGGAAACGGATATATGATTTAAGAAATATATGAGAAAAATGATGGAATATAAGTTAATCCGGGAAAGGACGCGCGGGATGTAAATGGCACCCCATGGTTCTTCTTTGATACATTATATTTCCATCGTTGTATCTACAATGTTGTTAGTTCTCATACCTTCAAGTCTCTTACATTTTGACGAAATACTGCCAGTAGTCCATAAAATTTTCATTTAGCTTCGGGATCGGAACGAGTCAACGTGTTCTGGGGTGTTACCTACACCCCACGCGCCCTACCACGTTCCTCTCCGGAGTCGTCGAACTACCCCCGAGATTTTCTCCTTCCTCTATACCGCGGCCAAAATGGTAAGAAATATCACTTTCTACTGCTGATTTTTCAATATAATTAAACTCTATTAAACTTTTCCAGTAATATTTACTATATTCTAACCGCAAAGATTACCGAACTTATAATAATGAAACGAATTTTATCGGCAGAGTCACCACCGTGAGCTTAATTTGTACGACGAAGGGGACGTCGAGATATTACATAGAATTCTTTCTGAGGAGAGTGGACAAGAAAGTGCAAAGTGCAGTGAATTTACTGACTCTGAAGGCAGTGAGTGCGACGCCATCGACGAGAATGACCACGACTCGGCATCAGAGCAAGAGGCAGAGGACGTAAACTGTGAGATTGGTGCTAGTAGAAGTGGAACAACGGAGGACCGTGACGCTGGTAATAACTATTACTTGGGAAAAGACAAAGTGACTAGGTGGAGGAAAACCAAGCCACCTCCAAACTGTAGAACTAGGCCCCATAATATAATATCCCATTTACCAGGGACAAAGGCAAAAGGGAAAACCACAAAATCCGTTGATGTATGTTTTTTCCTATATTTTGACGAATTTATTATGAATAAAGTGACAGAACATACAAACACCTATATTTAAAAGTTTTCTGGTCTTTTTTCTCGGAATAGGGATGCAAAGTCAACAAATACCGAGGAAATCAGAACTGTCATTGGGCTCTTGATTCTTGCAGGAAGGATAAAATATAGTCATCGGAATTTGGACGAGCATTGGGAAAAGGACGGGATGGGCATAGATGTATTTTATTCAAAAATCTCTTTACAGCGCTTTAAACTTCTTCTCACGTGTTTACGTTTTGATAATAGCAACGACCGAAATGAGAATAAACTCACGCATATCCGAGAGATTTTTGAGGCTTTTGTCACAAATTTGCAAACAAATTACACTTTAGGGGAATATACAACTCTTGACGAGCAACTTGTAGGCTTCCGAGGAAGATGCCCCTTTCGGCAGTACATGAGAAATAAGCCATCTAAATACGGGATTAAGATATTTTCACTAACTGATTCCCGAACATGGTATACTTATAGTTTGGAAAAAATGCAGGGAAACAACCAGAAGGTCCCTTTTCCATATCTTATAGCCCCGAGGATGTAGTCAAACGACTAATCAAGCCTCTAGAAGGAAGTGGGAGGAATATTACTTTTGATAATTAGTTTATCATACCTTTGGCCAACTATCTACTAGTGAAAAAAATCACAGCAGTTGGGACAATTCGAGCCAATAAGAGGGAGCTACCACTAGATTTACGACTGCTTAAGGTAACCGCGAAAGAAGTAGTATGTTTGGTTTTTCAGGTGATATAACCATTACTTCCAACGTTCCAAATAGGAATAATTTTTTACTTGTTTTTTCAACAATGCATCACGATGATGCCATTGATCAAGTGACCAGCAAAACAGATATGATACATTTCTACAACCTAACGGATGGAGCTGTGGATGTTGTTGATGAAATGGTGAATAACTATTCTGTATCCAGAAAAACACGTTGGCCATTGAAAATATATTTTTTCATATGATTGATATTTCTGCAATTAATGCTAGAGTTGTATATTTGTCGAATAATAGAGACAAAAAAACCTCTCGACCAACTTTTTTGAAGGAATTAGGTTTGTCCTTGGTAAAAGGGATTATTTATAAAGAGATCTTTAACAAAACATTGGCCTAAATCGCTACGCAATAAGGCCTCAAACCTCGTCCCTCAAGATGAATGTCCTGAGCCTTCGAAACGGAAACGTTCGACATCATCCCGTTGTAAAGTAAAGGAAAAGACTGCAAAACTAAGAACTACTGTTATAATTGTGAGATTCCAATGTGTCTCGGGCATATGAAAACTGTATGCGGGGAATGTTTACCAGAAAATTAGTTACTAATTTTGTGAATAATAGGTAAGCCACACATCTGAAAATACTGGCTAATTCTAATATTTGGAAAACTATAATTTCTCTAAATTTTGTAATAAAAATGTTCGTTTGTAATAATATTTGTTCTTTAAAATTGCATTGAAATGCAAAAAACACGATATTTATTTAGTGATTTCAAATGAGAAATTCGGCCCTTTTTATGACGTCGGAATATGGAAATTGTAGGAGCTAATAATTTATTTTTCTTTTTTAGCATGTAGAATATTAAATTTAGCATGTTTAATAAGATAATTCATGCCTAAAAACCCGAACTTGGAAAGTTAACATCAAATAATTTTCCGAGTGTCAAATAAGCTGCATAGAAGACTTCAGTTGAATATTTTTCTCCCAATATCAATAAATGTAATAGTAAATATGTATAAATAAATAGTGTCAACGTCATAAGGGAGACCTATTTAAAAAAGAAGACAAAATAACTATATCATTCCAAGGAAAGAAAAAAAAATATTTTCTTAGTGGTGTCTATGACACCCCACGCGCCTTCTAACGTTACATTTGGCCGCGCGCCCTCTCCCGGGTTAAGAAGTATAAAAAAAACGCTGAAATTATAGGGGCAAAGAGTTTTCAAAATTTGGGGAAAAAGTCGAAGATCGGGTGAGAGTTTGCTCATTTTTCCTGAAATAATGTGCATTTTTTAAAAGTTAATCTTTTATTCATAATTTTCCTTTTGAAGATCCTACTGAAACACATAATCAAAGAAAGGAAACATCCATGTTATTCCATTGCCTATTGAATTACACCATTTCTCATTGAATTAAACTAAAGATTTCCTCATATGTTAATCGGCGTAAATAACAAAACCCACGTTACTTCGGAGCTGAAAATTAGTGACATATTCATTTCTTTTTAAAATTCAGTTTCACCTTGCTATGGTCACGCAATGACCACGCAGACCTTAATAAAAGGAAAATGATTTCTGGATAGCAAGACGTGTAAAATCATCTTTTATAGTCCCAGTATCCACATTAGTCACTCATTTCTCATTTTCACACATTCATATCTCCCGTGGCAACTAAATGTCTGGGGAACAAAGCAATTAGTCACAGAACATTAGGAAGTAAGAATTTTTATCAGCACTAGCGTATGTATCCGTCTGCTGCATAGCAGCTACACGCATTGGTCTTCGGGTAAGGAGTGTAATATTGCCCTTAACCGTGGTATCAACTGTGGATTATTGCAAGAATATTGTTAAAGGAGCACGCCAAAGATTTAGATGCATTCAGATTTCAAAATTCTTTCATATAAAAATCCATGGTTAATTGGGTGAAGCACGGCAAGAGGACTAAATCATTCAAACGCAACTCTCATATCTACACACTCCATCAAACACCACCATATTTCACCACAACAGATGATTTTTATTCATAATTACATCAAGAGTCATAAATCAACTGCAAAAAACACTCGAGAGGTAATATCTGAGAGTAATTTGAAGAGTTATCGAGTAATTTGATGCATTAAACATGAGTACATAGCATGCATACAACAGACTAAACACTACAAAAAAGTGGTTATTTATTATCATCAAATTAGAACTCCAAATTTTCCCGGGAAAATATATTTTTTTTTGTCATTCATTAAATTGATGTAAAAGATCCAAAATGTATAATTTCATATCATTATTTATGATGAGAATATTTCGTGCGTAGTAATACTAATTATAACGCGTCATTATGATCCACTTTAATTTTATTTATTTAAAAGACTTTGACATTTCCATTTTATATTTTTGTGGCATATTTACTATAATATAATAATTTTAATCATAATACATTTAATTGATTTAAAACACCATATAAAATATATAAACAATACAGTAAATCCTTTGGAACTAGAGTCCCTCCTTGGGTGACTCTTTACTGAAATAAATAATTAATCTTTAAATACTGAAACACAAAATAAGAAATTAATTCTGGAAAGCAATTTTTATCATAATAAACGCAATATATTTTATTGCTAAGCATTTGTGGAAAAGTGGTGATGGGGCTATCAAAAATGTTGCTGCGTTGGGAGATCATTTGGCTAAAAATTTCTATCGCGTTACAACGAGCGTTGCTATAACTATCGTTGTCTTATGTTGGTTGATGTCAATATGATGGTTTTCAAGTTGCTATAGAAATGAGTTGAGCTACTCCAAGGCGACAATATTTGACTTTTTCACGGGAGGAAAAATACATCGTTATAGCTAACCCCTAAAATAATTACACCATATTAGTATTGAGGAGTAATTTATATAAAACTTCAATCAGAACAAAAGCAAGATATTTCAAAAATACGGATTATAAAAAAGCTCATAGTAACCACAAAACACAACAAAAAATCATATATTCGAAATTCAAATGTGAAATTTCTAAGGAACTGAAAAGTAACGTCGTTTATTCCATACCATGTAACGTTCGTGGAAATATGTACATACATAGGTCTTATATCTCATTATCTCAAAAATAGAATCTCCCAGCATAAAACTACAATGAAATCCAAAATTCAATTATGCACTGGCAGATCACGTAACCAAAAATGACCACACATTAAATTTCAAACTTACAAAAATATAATAGATTTAGAACCTAACCTGTCTAAAACAATATTTACAGATCCTTCGATTCAACCGAGTGCTGTTGCCCCTTTCTGCACGTGACAGACAGTTTGTGCGAAATGACCTTAGCTTCCGAAGCACGTTAAACAAAACTACTACTATAGTATCCTACTAGAATATTTTAAGATTTATCGCACTTAAAAAAAAAAACATCTTGAAATAAAATGACAGAAATCGCCACATTTAGTAAAATTTATGATAATATGATATGTTATAACAAATATAATATGATTTTGATTTTTTGAAAGACTCTTATTTAGCAGGAATTTATAAACAAAAAATAAATTGCAAAGATTTCATCATTATGCGAAAACATTATGATATAACTCCCTCTGAGCTAATGTGTAAAATCATATGCAGACATTTCTTTTGTAACGAAAATATGTATCAAACTTTGAAACCTGGTTGAATTCCTGTACAGTATGTAAAAAAAAATAATGTATCCTTAAAGAAGCATAAATAGACACCGGAAACGCTGGAAAGTGATAAATAGAGTAATTTATCAATTAATGGACCTCTATCTCCAGAATAAATGGAAACAATAATAATATCAAAATAGGAGGTCATGAAGATGAATCTTCTAGCTAAACAATGCCAATATTTTCCAAAACCAAACATTATTTCATCAATAACCCGTAGTAGCGTGCTACTGCATTTGTTACGAAACATATCCTTATTGCTTATCCCATATTGCTTAGATACATGTGGACTTAACACAGGAAATGGAGTATGGCCAATTTAAGTGAATTGGTGATCTAGGACAATGAAATCAGCTTATCACAATACAGTTGGAGTAGTAAATAATACCAGCGAATGAAAGCACGTTTAAGTGAAAGGGTGACAGTCGCGAAGTTTAAATTAGGAATGCCTGATCGCAACGATGGCAAGCATGGCTCCATGTGGACAATAACAATTGAGGCGGGGACGAATGATACAAAAGGCAGACATCACGAAGAACACTCTCTCTCGAGCTGCTCTCTTGCTCGCATAATCACGAACCCTGGCGCGCTCTCTAACTCTTTTTGCTCGTGTGTAACCTGTTCGCAAGAAGGATATTTTATTTTGCGACTAGCTGTACCCGGCAAGCGTTGCAATGGCTCTATTTCTGTCTATGTAGACACACACAAACTTAGCAGACATCATTTCTATGCAAAAAATAAATGAAATACAGTTTTTTTTTGTATTAAATTAAAGTAGAAAAAATGAATTCAAGTGCTTTGGGAAATACAATATTTTTGCTGTTACCGCCCTCTGCAAAAAAAATATTTTTTTTGTATGTCTCACTCGTGAGCATGCAACATTGACAATGTGAAAATCAAGTATTTTCCAGATTTAATCCACACACTTGAAGCGATTGACCTGGTTTGAGAAGGCAAGGTGAACTGGGAACTGTAGTCTTTTTACTACAACTATCAATTAGTCACTGAACCTGGCCCTTAAATGCTGCAAGAGTGAATGGCCATTCATGGAATTCCTATTAAATATTATTGATATTCACGCCTGGTTGCCAAGGAAATTTCTATTGTTGTGAAGGAAGAAAAATTGATGAATTTAGAGATAAAAACGCAATACCTGGACAAAAACGAAGCATAAAAATAATATTGAATAAAATAATTAAACACTGCATGCTTTTATGCGTTCTATTATAAACATTTCCATTTAATACCTTGAGTGCAAGTAGTTTTAAAAAGCAAATAAAGAAACAACTGCACCGAAATCAATGAATTTTGTATGGGAAGAAAAGTTAACAACAATGGGGCGAAAACAACTCTAAAAATTGCGATTTAATAGTACGAAAACATATGCGGGCGCATGCACAACAAATCACCAAAGTTTTATCGCATTGGGTTGAATGGTATAGGAACACATTCGGGACAAACAAAGAAACATTATTTGTTACCTATAAGAAAGAAGATAGATAGGATAGCCTGTGATTAGGAAATAGTGGCAGGGGAAGGCGGTAGCAGTCGATGACGGGCAGTACCAAAGGATACAAGAGACCATCGGGAAACCCCGGCGTAGAACTTCAGTAGCTGGCACGTACATACATTTCGTGCATGTATGATCATTATCGTCCAATTGGACAAATTGTGTTTTATATTAGACCAAAAAGGCACATTAAATGGTAATTTGCGGGTATTTGCATGACATTGGTGTAGCATTGGTGAAAGACGATAATTCTTGTAACATTGAATGGTGAGAGATGGGGTCATTTTGTAAAGGTCAAGGTTAAATATTTGATGTTTCAGGAATGATCCCATTGCGCATTACTTAAAGTAAGTTTTTAATTGCAGTGGACCATTACGGTATTTTGTCATACATTACGACCCAGAGATCTCTTGTTTATGTCATCATCACTGAAATTTGTTGTTAATTGTAAACTCTAATAGTTCACTTGTGGTATTTGGTGAATAAACAGTTGCATAAAAGGGATGAGTGCATTACGCATTTCTACCACAGAATTAGGCAGGGTAACCCTTGAAGTTTAGGGTAAGTAGTAAATCACAGGCGGTTCCAACGTCGTATTTATTACATTTTGGCACCACAACTTTGGGCAAGGTTAGTCTTGAAATAAAAAAATATTACATTTTGGTAGTGTCAATGTAAGCCACTACTAACCACCATTGGAAGCATTGATAAAGATACCTTCAAGTCGAGTCAATGCATACACCTAAAAGTAAAAGAAGCTCTCTTAACAAATACAGCTACTTGAAATTCACTTGAACAACGTGGATTGGTAAGAGACGAAACTAACTTCAACTGTTAAAAAAACTCAACTCAGAAATTTAATACCTATATCTATATGTGCTTTTCAAGGATGTTTTTTCTAATTGTGGACTATTTTTCTGGCCAACCGAGAAAATATCTAACAGAGGCCAAGAAATTCAAAAACATTATCCAAAATACCAAGCTCCATAAATAGTCATTTTACATAAAATTATGCAATGCAATAAAAATATTTCTGCAAATAAACTGATAATTTTGAAGTGAACTTAAAAGTAGAATCAAGACATACGAAAAATTAATGATAAAAGGAAGCAGCGAAATTCAATATTAAAAATGGATGTTGAAATAAAACTTCATAGTTCAGGTGTAACTTTGTGAAAATACATTAGGGATGATACAATGATAGCTTTGTAATTAATGATAAGGTTTTACTTCAATTATATGATATAAATTTGGCACATGAGGACGTCACCTATGCGATGAAACTGGTCGTCTTGAAACTAAAACATAACGAAAAACACTAACTTATCATTGTTTCAGTCTGTGGATGTCGTACGGAATTTCAGCTCATTCAAAACATTAAATATAAAGAGGTTAATTAATATTGCCATACAATAAAATGTTTGTAAAAATAAAATAGCCTTTTTGCACATGAAAATTTGGATTTATTTTTCGGTATTTTAGTTCTTTCACATTAAAAATAGAGATATTTATAAATAATGCCATGTCATAATATTTTCGTAGTTTTCTCATTTAAAGAATACGTTAACATGTGATTGTCGTGGGTCCTAAATTCATAAAGTATTCGTATCTACTAATAAATAAAATAAATTATTTTAAAATTGTCGAATATTAACATTGATCCATGATATGTGGTTCAGAATAACCCAAATATTACCGCAACAAAATAGCGCCACATATTTGTGAAAGGCTTACTCCCATGCTGTGGTTTAGAACAAAAATGAACTAGCGACATATCTTTTGTAGAATGAAATTATTTTATTCAATGGCATCGAGTGATACTTTTTTACTAATTTAAAATGACTCTATTACGTATCTGAAAATAAGGTAAAACCAATTTTTAGACGTAATATATTAATTAAAGCTAAATTCAAAAACAAAAAATTAGAAATTCAGTAATTAACAATTCCAATTTTTTCCTGTATGATTATTCCCTTCATTACTCAGAGATCCTTGACATTTAGAAAATGACATTAACCTGAAAAGTTTTCAACTATTCCTGGGGTTACCATTTTATTTCCCCTTATCAAGTAGGTATTTGGAGCCAAACCGGAGTATGATCAATATGAACAGCTCCATTATTCCTTCAAACAATAGGTATGGCATGCAAAGGCTTCACCTTTTAAGGATCGATATTGCTTACAAGTTTATCTTTCTAAGTTATATATTACATGCTTTCATGAAGTTTCTGATTCTCCATTTCTGTGACAAGGATTTTACCGCTGTGTACAGGTACCAAATAGATATTCAAGCGTTATCTACAAGAGAACAGAATTGAAACGGAATGATTGTCCGTTCCATTGAAAATTGAACTGCTTTGAAAAGTTATACTATAATTGATAAAGATGACAATTATTCCTTAATTATCAACTGCTATTTACTCAAAATTGGTGTTCATAAGTAACTTGGCTACCCAGAGTCTGGAAATGTACACGGCGTTCATTAAAATTGGTTGAGTAATCTGATGCAGGGAAGCAGAACTCCGTATCTCATCCAGGGTTTTACAGATAACGTATAATTTTTCAACAGTACCACTTATTAAAAGATAGAAGTTTAAGTAATACTGAAATTTGACAGTTTTGGCATTTGGGAAAAGCACAATAATCTTTTGTGTGGCATATTTACTCAATATTTTGTTATATACCGCATAATCAGCGCCAAGGAGAGGTTGAGGCTGATAATAGAGAGTGAATTAAGAAAAGAAAATAAAGAAATATTGATTGAAAAACAAACATAATCCAGGTATTTTTTAAGGCTTGAAAGACCACAACTGATCAAGAAAATAAAATTTCGGAGAAATGTAGCTCATGAAAAGTACTCAATAGGCTCTCAAAATCACCGTATGATTCTTGGTTTATAAGGTCAGTTTTCCTCAGATGTTCATGTCTTCCATATTGTTATGACACATTTATCATTCATTGGCTTCATTCACTCAGCTAATGACTGATTTGGCATCAACGCACGATAAAACTCCTTAGACAGCGAAGGAAAAAAAGTCGCAATTTCACCACCCTTTTGGATAATACACGACCGCTATCGAGGGGTGGTCGATCGCCCACGTTACATGCTACTAGAATAACCGTTCCAACATTGGGTCAATTGCAAGAGTCATGTGATTATATGTCGAGCACTCAACCATGTGGGAACCTGACTTTACAATTTACATATTACACCACAAACCACTGCAGTGACGTGAGACAGGGGATGTTCCATTAGCGGAATCAAATAAGGTCAAATATATATGTACAGGAAGATAACAAATATCCTTGTTGGTGGAGGTGAAAAGTGTGAGAAGGACACTTACGTAATGGGAGAGGAACGAGAACAAGTAGAATCCCACACAACCTTGAAAGTTGGGTAAAACATGGGATTTATGAAGCTCAACGGACACCAAGTGCAGACTAGCATAGAGCAAGAAGGCATTTGTGTAGAAAATATGACGGATGAAATAGAAGAAAATGGGGCAAAATAATAACGAGATTTGTACGTTTTTACATTACACTATTTTTTGATACTACAGCCGTGAGTGGTGCAAATGAAAATAGCACCCTTTATTATGGTTCAATTACTCATTTTGTCTATCCCATTGTGCCATGCCACTAGCTTTAGTCATTCCATGGTACATATGAAATCACACAATTGAGATATTTGCAGAGAATATTAGTAGTTAGACTATGATTCTTAATAGTTAACTAACCTGAGAAATATAATGTATGTTTTATGCTTAGTGGATGAAATTGATAGTAGGTGAACTTAATTTGTGGAGCTTAAACAATTTTGGAATAAAATATAACTTTTTATTTTACTTAAATAAAACAAAAATCTCAAATAGTTTCAGCGCTGATTACTAGCAGAATGATTTCTCTAAACAGCATGTTCTTTACTATTAACATATATAAATTTTTATTAATTATTTCTTCGATGGAATCTTATAATTTCCATTTATTTAATGTGAGATAAATAAAAACGTATAGCATTTTTCCTAAATAATTTTATCATTCAGCTTAATATAAAATTCACTTAGAATATACTAAAATGTTACAGCACTTAACGATAATATGGTCTATAAAAATTACATAGCCTTGATTTGGAGTAGTTTTTATGGAATTGGTCCATCTCAGCATTGGCCAACAAGCCTTGAGGAAGAGGAACCCCTAAGGTCACGTCGCGTCGCCTCGAGGATCTAAAGTGATATTTTTATTACTGAAGGCGCCGAAATTCACTCCATCGATATTGGTGATGGAATAAAATTTATCAGCCGAACACAAAGGGCAAACAGGGTATCAGATGGTATTTGATTTTGGCGATCAATCGCAATATATTGGGTAGTGGACTGCCCTTTTCGGCATCAAATTGAATAATATAGAGGTTGTATAGAGGAGCGAATGTGCCCTTTTCATTTCAAGACGCAATTTAAGACAGAATAGCACGCTCCTCAGACCACTCATCGTCGATTATTGATTTGACTAGGAGGGATGGGAATTTCGATTATATTTCCATTTTTTCTAACCCTTGTAGGTTTAAAAAATCATTTGAAAGCCATTGACTTGCAAAATTATCAAATCAAGAAGATATTGATAGGTTGTGAATTACTTTCAAATGCACTTCTTAGTAACATGTAATATGTAATCAAAGGGATAGGAAATTCGCGGGGAGTCGGTAAGCTAAAGGCGGTGAACGTGTGAGGGTTACTTCGGATAAAAGAGGCTATGTAGAGAAAATGTAGATGATAGGAGTAAGGGCTGAGAGGAATTGACACACGGGAGAAAGGAGAAAAAAGTGGAAAGATGTCCACCAGAAATGAGGCTATGTATGTTTAGGGCAAAGTGGTTTGTCTGGAAGGTATGTCTAAGGAGATACAGAGAGAGAAAGGAGGAAAATGGAGTTTGAGAGCGAGAGTAAGGATAAAGGGAAGGGTGCGGTGAGACTGGGATAAGGTTAAGGAGGAAGGAGAAGGGTGTCTTGACTGGCATGAAGAAGAAAAGATAAGAGAAGAAGAAGTCGGGACTGAATTGGTCGGACGAGGAAAATGATGAGAGTGATAATACTCCTTTGGGAGAGGGTATTGGGATTTCATGCGCGGAGAGGATGAAAATGGTGAAGCAGGATTCGGTAAAGCTCTAGTCACATGGGTCACTTCTTCCTACGTTCTGCCGAGGGATCTTATATACCATATCTTTCAAAAATCAGGCCACACCACGAGCGCGGTTTCCCTAGTATTCTGACGAAATGGAACTTTGGGTATTGTTCCATACCTAATGGTACTCGATTTGACTTACGCGGCTTGTGCAACTTGAGGAACTTACATTCTCCAAGTGAGCTTCACATGATCTGTGTCCATGAACTACTCGTATGGTCCATCTACAAAAACTAGCACTAGTAACAGAACCCGTGAAGCATTTTCAAGGTTAGGCAGAGAGTGTTCGGTTACTCTTACGGGAGTAAGATTTCCAGAAATTTCTTCAACGGCCTAAGGTCGCCGTGAACTGAGTACTGTGCAAAGTGGATCAACTTCTGACATTAATATCTCGTCTCATTGCTAATTTTCCATGACAGAATTTGTTCCCAAAATAGGTGCTTCACCGAGACAAAGTTTGCAATAATAGCACGCGGGGGACTTAGAGCGAACTTCCTCTTGACCGAATACGGCCGAGACCTATCTGTAGTAAAAACCTTAGCTCAAGCATCTAGCCTCAATTAAAGAACAAAGCAAGATATTCAAGCATCTAGCCTCAGTTAACTTTCTGAGCGTGTTTGGATGCTGTCCCATACGCCATCACTGCATCACGCACAAGCATGCATACAGCAGGCACGCTTGAAGATTCAGAAACAACCAAAGCCGGGGCAATTTTTATCTGGACCAGGGAAATTGTACATTTAGGAGTCACTGAGTTTGCCATATGTATTTAGTTTTATTTACAGTGCTCGTGCGTTTTACACCCAAAACTATGACACGCCACTCACCCTACCGAAAAGACTAGATTAGACTAGGGCCCTAGTCTAGCTGGTATGACTATGACTATGACGTATGGCAACGGTGGACTACATGCCGTCCAACAAAATCCTCAGGTTGGTTTCGTTACACCCATCGAGTGGAACTTGGATTTACCATATCAATTGGGATTCTACATTTGTATTGCTTTGGGTTAAATGAAAAAGGATGTATCTCACGATAAAATTAAACCACGCTGTTATGACTTCTATCGTAAAACAGTCGTTTTAATGCCTCAACGCATTCATGATTCAGGTCTGATTACCGGCTAGTTTCAAATATATCAGCTAGCCCAGTATAAATATATGCATCGATGTGCGTCGCAAAATACATTTTTACGGAGGTAGGGTCTTAAATTACCATGTTAAAGTTCCGTTGGAACTCTACCTCAAACAGAATTTTCTAAATAAAACACTGGGGAAAACGTTAAGAGCAATTTGTAATAAATATTTTGAAGAAATATTTATTATCAAGTTATCTAATATATTCATCACAGGCACAAGAAGAGATGCCAGATGTTAGATGCTAGAGATGAATGATGCCAAAGATCCAAAACACTTTGATCTTCTCGCCTGGTTGAAATCCCAGCGTTTCCTAGGTTAAAGTGGAAGCGATATCGTCTAAAACCCAGAAGATCCAGGGTTTTATACTCTCAAATCATTACCTATAGGCATTCATTAGCAGGTATTTGCAATAGATGAACATAGTTTTATAAAGATTTAGGTGAAAAGTACTTAGTTTAACACGTAAACAGTATGAGTAAGATTGTTCAAGTGTTATACTAATTATAGATATCTAGGGAGTTTACAGTAAACGTGAGCCGTTGTTCAGAATGTGAGTGAGAGTTGGATAACAGAAAATGAGTCAGTATGAAGATAAATATGTTAGACGAAGGAATATATCAACAAAAATAAGAAATCCCTTATGCAAATAAGAAGATAACAGTCATTGCATAAAAAGATATATCAATTAACGAATTATAGTGAAATCAGAAGCAATAGTGGTATGGCAAGACAAGGCATAACCAATGAATTTAGTACTACAGTGTTCATACGTTAGATACGGTGGACCACTAATGTTTATGACTTATTTCATGGGGTCCATTCATAAACGTAAAATCACGGATTTACATTGAAATCACTTAGGTTCGTATTTTTCAAAGATATTTTATTGCCATCAGTATAATTAAGGAAATCTAGTTGCGCTCGGGAAAACAGTTACTCATCACTCACATGCCTTATGGCATTAATCCTCAATTTTCCAAGATTTAGCAACATAAGAGTAGCAAATAAGTAACATTGTCTCACAGCACTAACACACTACCTTATCGGACATACATTTTACGCAAGTCGTAGGTCTGCTGAACGCGAGATATTGCTATACCTATTTGCTACGAGTGTACATGAGAAATTATTTTCCTCAATGTCTACCAACTTTACTGATTTGAATGCCCTTTATTCCCTATATTTCATTTACAATTTATTGTCAATTACAAATATCTAGTTAAACAACATTTTGAAAAATAGACTGAACTTTAATTCTTAGGATACGTACATTTGCCTTTAATCATCAATCTAATTTTGCAACACGCCTCAAAAGAATGAATTAGGTAGAACGTGGATTCTGATTTTTTCTTACTTGGATTGGATTTGCACTAAATGTTTCGAGTTCATTTTTTTCGTACTGGAGGGAAACAGTTTCCACTGATCCAATTTACTCGGCTACATAATACCAGGCACTCCGCTAGGCGAGTAATAGTATTTTCCTAGAATCAAATTACGCAGCTATGTAATGTTCGACGAAACGTTCTCCATCTAATATACTTCTATGAATCGGCATTTATTTCTATTGTACTAAACCTGAAGGTTTAACTTTTATAACACTTATATATGAATAATGACTCCAAAACAAAGTTATCTACTAGTGCATTCAGCAAAACAAAGGAAGTTAGGAGATGGTATTATTGAAGCAAAGGTCATTCACGTACCGCTATATGAGAAAAATATTGATCATTTATCATCTATTATGGATAGACATTAACTGCCAAAAACCACCAATGTAGTTCCCACTATTATCGTCATATTTTCCCTTAGCCACTTCCCAAGAAGCAGCATAAAAAACGGGCATTATATTATTCTACATAATATTTCCACTCTGGGTGTAAAACGAAAACGAAGTCTAGAGTTTGAAAATTTTTGAGTACATAAGTCCCAGGGGAAACGAGAAAAATTACCCATACTCAAGAATACATTTTTACGTGAAACGCAAAAAACTTAAATATGAAATAATGTTAAAAAAAGAAACAATCAAGGATATTACCTCTGTCTACAAAAGGTGCTCATCCGCGCTAGTCATTTAATGCGCTTATGGCGAATTAAAACACCTGATACCTCTGGCTCTTGATGATTATTAATTCGAGAAAGAGCGACGGTATCTCTCTCCATTCACCAGAGACTCTTACCCGAGCGAAGGGCTTATTTTCTCAGCACCAACTCGACGTTCAATTATCGTGAATAAGCGCCAGTTCCAAGGATTCAAATTACTCCCTACGAAAGAATAGATATTCCGTCTTTATTTTACGGTTCATAATCTTCCACAATGTGACTATTCATACAGCAGATGTTAGCCTAATACTTATGTTTTACTCCGTTCAAAATTGCTATCACAATGAGGACTCATTAACCGCAGGAATTTTATCAGGAGTATCTCAGGTAACAAATAGTACGGGATTAATTTGACCACGGATTATTTTGACCGGGTTTTAATCCTCCTCCATAAATTCCCCAGAAAAGGCTAAGATCAAAGATATCACATTTTAGTAACTAGGGCAATGAGCACAAATGAATATAGGGTCACTAAATGGCATTATTCAAGCGAAAAAACCCTCATTAAGGCTTGACATTACCGTTTGTATCGCTTGCAGTGACAGTGACTATGGACAGTTTGCAGATGTACTATACTGCTATATAATACATAGTTTGCAGATGTGATAAACAGCCCTCGGCATAAGTTCGCCACAGAATGACGAGGACATGACCATCATACTTGAAATGCTCCCGGTATAGTATCACTAGAGAAGAGCACTTTTCCAATGTGATCTTACTCGTGCAGAAAAGGACATGAATGGGGAAGTAATTCATGGGGACGTATCCCAAGGGTTAAAATTGTTGTTCATCAGGAGAGAAAAAACGGACTCCTTCACGAATCCTGCAGCAGGTTAGCATAATATGCGAGTTGAACTGATGCGGTTTTATAACGTGCGCCATTAAAATTTGAAGCAAAGTTTGTAGAGGACGCGGTCACTGAAAAGAAAAGAGATTAGTCTATGGGAGGAATTTCAAACCAGCTCAAACATTATTTTTCCATCAGAAACACGTTCAACATACCTGTAGTTCGATCCCATGTGCTACAAGAAGATCAGGTGAGTGTGAGTGAGTTAAGAGAGATAAACAGGACGAAGACGACTAAGTAGGAAGAAAGCAGGAAAGCGGTAATGGAGTCTGTAAATAGCGCAGTGGTCTGAACTTCCAACCTTTTGGTAAAATATAATATTGTATGTTATGAGACGCATTAATGGCAATGCCGAATTTGGCATTGGCTCCAATAAAAAAAAATTAAATCGTCATTTGAGTAATTCCATAACGAATAGCATTACAGCCATAGTACAATCACGGCATTATGAGAGGAGCTGACATATATATGCAGATTTGTTTAAGAATTCATTTTTATTTAAGACTTTGTGTGGCAACACTGCGGTAAAACATATCATAAAAATCATGCGATATTCAGGAAAACACGGGATACTGAGACGAAAGTGAGGATATATGTAGTTAGGACAGAGAAATAGGCTGCTGGGAGAGAAGTTGAAAATATTACTTCAGTAGAGGAGGTCGCGAGCGCTTCGACCCAGAAGTAATTCATGGTGACATTCAATCCTATGGGTGTCACTTTCCGGACGAATCTGGTGCTGCATCACACCAAACGTCTTGATGCCTTTCGTACGCGTGGCGGGACACCCTCTTCACCACAACGTCAGCGCGGGAGAGAGAGAGAAATAGAACCGAGCCTCCACCAACCTCCATACCCCCCCTCTAACACCGTCCCCACACATATACTTCTCCACAGAGTCCCGACCCCATCAAGGCATTGCAAAGCTGAAAACTCCTTCCTAATGTCCAACCAGTGAAACGGGAAAGCAAATGGAAAACAAACGAATCACAAACGGAGCCGCCCCGAATGTTGCATGTTTTTTTCATTCCCTTCATTTGTATCTTCTTTAATTTTCCTTTCTATAAAGAACAATGAAAGGAGGAATGGTGTTAGAATACTGAATACAACTACTTTAACGTAAGATACCAATGGAGACGTAGCTCAACAGCCCGTCCGACGGACGGAGTACTTTACTCAAGCTTCATTGCAACCGAGTGGGGATCGAGATTTCATTGGAAAATATCTTCTATCACTGCGACCAAAACTTGAGCCATCGAGGTATAATCATAAATAGTATTATCGAGAAAACCAGCGTTTAACTGAAAATTCTGCCCGTCTAATATAAATTATTCAAGATATTAAAACTATTTTTCTTTCAAATATTCATATTATTTAAAAACTAATCTAGTTTATAAATCCCTGTTTCACTAATGTTACGTTGAATCGAGTGGCAGTAGACGCATGATCAGGAATGAGAAGGAACCAGTGACATGATGTCTTTTTCGCAGATGCATTGTACTTATGGAACTATGAACAAAACAGATTTTCTCCTGCACTTATGGTCAGGTGAAAGGTAAAGAGAAATATGATGATGGTTCTCTTTACTAATGGACATCACAGCAGTTACTGCCGGCTGCAATAATGTAGGCAATGTCAATATCTAAAATATGTCCTAGACGCTTCGTAACTCTTCAGAAATTATCAGAATTACCGATTCTATTTCACCTGTTCTTTATAACACTGGGGGATAATAGATGGTAAAAAAACATTAGGCATATCTAACCAGCGTTTCCTTTTTAAATGTAAACGGCTGGTGTCCTAACACACCCGCCACACGCCTATTGAAGCGGCTTGCGGGGTAGTATGGAGATGTAGATGAACCAAGCCGTCAATTGAGATGTTATCAATTGCTTTGAGAATAGATTTTAAAATTTCTTCATAGACAAAAATTACTTAATGTTATTACATTATCTATATATCAATTTCTAATCTATCTATTTATATTAATTTTGCAGCGTGTCAGTCAGTCAGTCATTCTGTATCCATTTTCATCCTTTCAAGTTTTGAGCTAGAGAAATGAGGTTCGGTGCATTAAATGTGAATTCTCCGTCTGCATGGAAATGTATTTTCCGGGTTAAGGCCGCGTTGGTCCATTTGGGCGGACGACAGTTTCGGGCGCATTCCAGCTCCCGTCTTCAGGTCCAACTGATCTGCAAAGCATCATTTTCTTCTATATATGCCTAGTCAGGTGCGCGCTGATACGTTCGGTTTGAATCCCATTGTTGGAAAAGCCGTTTGAAAGATGCAGGGAGAGGATAACCGTCTTCCCTGTTGAAGTTCCTTCCGTGGTTCACTATTTCTATTGCCTCCCTTATCAGCCGAGGGAAATATTTATTTTCTCTGGCAATGATTTTGGATTCGTGGAATTTAATCACGTGTCCGGGTTCTGACCATGCATGCTCCGCAACCGCGGAAAGGCGAAAATTTTTCTTTTCGGTTGCCTTACGATGTTCTTCTATTCTGATTTTTAGGGATCTAGATGTTTGACCGATGTATGATTTACCACAGGTACACGATACTTCATACACTCCTTCGTATATGTCACATGGGTGACGATCTTATTCGCTCCGAAGGAGGTCAGAGGTCTCCCTAACGCTTTTAAAACTCGTCAAGACGTCGTGTTTGGCGAGAACTCTTGCGATCCTATCTGAAGTTCCTGCGACGTATGGTAAGATAGCATGTGCCTTTGCCTTCTGATGGTCTTATCTTTCAGTCTCCAAGGTCGCATGACGTTTCTCTTCTTCCTTACGCCCGATTTTTCGAATCAATTCTCGGTTATAGCCATTCCCTTGGAGTGCGGCGAGGAGGTGTTGTCTTTCTTTCGCGAGCGAATCGGCATCCGAGATGGCATATGCCCTGTGATATAGAGTTTTGATAACTGATGCTTTTTGGCCAGGCTGATGGTGGGAATTGGCATTTAAATAGTGGTCAGTATGCGTTTTCTTACGATAAACTGAATGTCCTAACGTGCCATTAGCTTTCTTTGTGACGAGAACGTCTAAGAAGGGGAGCCGATTATTTTCCTCCATTTCCATTGTGAATTGAATGGAAGTATTATGGATGTTGAGATGTTCTAGGAATTTATTCAATTCATCAGTCCCGTGAGGCCATATGATGAAGGTGTCGTCGAAATATCTCACAGAGTTTTGGTTTTAGATGGAAAGAATCCAGGGCTTTGCGTTCAAAGTCTTCCATGTAAAGATCGGCGATGACTGGGGATAAAGGAGATCCCATGGATGCCCCTTCAGATTGCTCGTATAATTTTCCATTCCAAGAGAAATTGCAATTATTGAGACAAAATTCTACCATTTTAGGAATATCCTTTGGAAGACCTTTTTCCGTTAGAGTCTTAATGATGTCGATTGCCTCTTCAACGGGTATTTTTGTAAATAAGGACACCACGTCGAAACTGACAAGAAGATCATTTTCCGAAATCTTGGATTCCTGTATAATTTCGATGAAATGGGAGGACTTCCTTACGTAGGACGGTAGTTAGGCCTGAGAATGGTCGTAGGCTATGGGCTAGATACTTTGCGAGCTTATTCGTGGGTGAATCAATGGCACTTACAATGGGCCGGAGTGGTATCCCATCCTTATGAATTTTTGGTATCTTATCTCTGTCTGTATGATTTGGTAGAAATTTTCGATTTTTAGCAGCTGGTTTGCAAAAAAAAGCAAAAAACCGTGGTTTTTTATAGTTTAAATATAGTTTAAATATAGTCCGGGGACAGAAGTTTCTCAGGACTCCCGGGTTCACTTTTTCAGAGCGATTCTATCTTTCTCGGGACTCCAAGGTTCACTTAAATAGGTTAGAATATGAAATGTATGCACGTATAAACTGCTAAACAACGATGAATTTATTTAGGTTAGCAACGGTGAAGTAAACAAACAGTACTCATTAAATTGCAATCAGTTGCAAACCGTATGGGCATATAAACGTTGTTCATTTATCTTTTTCGGGTAAATGTCGATTGCACTACGATATCTTTATCACTTTATTTTCATTTATTTTATTTCCCTTGATATAGAGCTACTTTTACGCGAATGAAGGCAAAAATTGGCAATTAGTCGAGTTGAAAATGAAAGGTACAGTTAAGTGTGCCAATCGAATTTATTTAGTGAAGATATTTAGAAGTCATCCGGGTGAATGTTTAAATGTATGCCACTCCAAAACAATAAGGTTCATGTCAAATTCCTGTAAACTCAACGTTTCTATATATATTAATTTTGTAGCGTGTCAGTCAGTCAGTCATTCTGTATCTATTTTTTTATTTCTCTCTCATGTTTTGATATAGAGAAATGAGGTTTGGTGCATTAAATGTGGATTCTTTGTCTGCATGATTCGGAAGTAGTTTTGGATTTTTAGCAGTTGCTGGTGCAAAGAAAAATTTAAAAAAACCGTGGTTTTTGAGAGCTTAAATTTATATGATTCCGGGGACTAAAGTTTTTTGGGACTCCCGGGTCCACTTTCAGTGCGTTAGGGTCTCCGATAGGCGACGGAGTCTTATCTTCCTCGGGAATCCCGGGTTCACTTAAATAGGTTACTATGCAATCGCTGTTATGGGGAAGAAAAATTATTCTGAATGTTTTTTTTTTCATTTTTGGGAAAGATATACACTCATTTAGCTACATTTCCCACTGCTTCCACTTGAGTAGTGAAAAAAAAGGAAAAACACCAAGTTCACATCAAGAGCACACCAGACAGAAGAGACTGCCTACAAAGCAGGCAGCAGGTCTGCTAGTCACCTTTTTGAAGAAAGCACTCTGAAAAGACGGCATTAACAACTATGGTGGAACTAAAAAGACTAGAAATTAAAAGAACTCATGCCTATTTTGTAGTAATTGTTGTTGCGTGAATCATACAGGCAATATTAAGAATTAAAGATATTAATCCCATGGATGTGTTTTCAATAAACCTTTTCGAGTGTACTTACGCAACCTTCACATATTCAAACAAAATGGGCGGGTTGACTCATCAATTGTCGTGATACAAACTAGAGCTATCACTAAAAGGTGTTCGCATCCATAAAAAATATTGCCATTCTTACAATAACAAGGATTTTGCTCACCCAATGTAGAAATTATACAAACACAGGGCATCATATTTATCCATTAATATGATTTTAAAGGACCGTTCCAACAAAAGTTGTTTCTTCATGTAAATGTCTCTGCTCTCTAGAAGTAACCAGGTCATGTCTTGATGGGAAAAAGGTTATAAAATTACGTATTATATCAATTTACTTACGCGTGTGCACAGTCGTTTCAAGCAAGCGATGCATTTTTTACAGAAGAGGTTAACTTTTTTATGCCTTGAAGGAATACATTACGTCCAACTACGGCTCAAATATTGAAAGCCTAGGCCCCTTGATGAAAGTGCTAAATTTCAGTACTTTCTTAAAACTAGGCGATAGATAAATTCTGTAAACCTCCGTTCCTCTACCAATAAAAGACCAGAGTACGTCCTTGACGTTGACGCGCATCAATTTTCATTAAAAATTTAATGCCTCCGTGCCTCGTTGTATTTGAGGATCCATGAATCACGTTGATTAGAGGCCGTCCCGAAAAAAATTCTCAATTGTATCAGGGCCTTGACAAAGGGACCGGCGGCGTCCGACCAAGAGATGACACGCACAAGATTCACCACATTTGAGGACAGTAACACATGCGAGAGTTGGTGAAAGGGTTTGTACGCGCATGAGCATTTATCACGCGTGTAATGACACGGCCTTTAATAATCAGGACACGTGAGTGATGCAACATTAGACATGCGCCAAGGCCTTTACACAAAATTATGGCAGATTGTTGAACGCCGAACTGATAAAGTGAAGTTTTTATATCAATTGTTAAACGCGCAATGGCCGGTGCTACGTAATAAATACCGCAAGGTTTCTCTTAAAATTTTGGAGTCGATCGATCAAAATCTTCGATGGACAGCGTGAAATGAGGGACGTATAATGGCGTAATATAAATTACAAGGTACAAAAGCTGAGAAAAATGTTCAGTTACGATATCGGTTATTAGGAAGAATAAAGTATATGGCACATTAGGCTGTATAGGGAGCCATTGTAGGAACTAAATTAAATGCGAGTTTATTTAATTGTAGCTAGTGACAGCATGTCTCGTGAAAGTGAATCCTTATTTGTTCATTTGTTCAGTGTACATAGTAAAAAGTTAGCTTCGTTAAAAGAAAATAGGCATACCTTATTTGACGTAGACATTTAGTGGTATTGAGCTAGGTACCTAATATATGCCAATTATTCATTTTTTATTTGAAATGTAAATTAAGTATTAAACTAGCTATTTATATGACTAAGTATTCTTTAACAATTAGCAATATTTCGTTCAAATTCAAGGAATAAAATTGAGGAAATACTGCATTGCGTATGTGAACACAAATCACAGAAATTGATAATTAAGTCGTTATAAACTATCTATGGAATTCAGGATAAATATTGAGGAGATATTAACAAATTTAACTTTCAACTTTTCAGATTACTTACATTTCTATTATTATTTTCCGTAGATCGCGCACAGGAAAGGATGAAATGGCTTTATCGCGTTTGATAAAGACAAATGGCGGCATATTAATTATTTTACATTTCAATTACGTGTAAAATATTCCCTTTTGAAAGTTCAAATTTTATTTAAAAACTATATTTTATATCTTTAAAATGAAGGTTTATTAGATCCCATACATTTCCTAACAAGGCCTTCCATTAACCAACGAAATATCAGTCTTTTCATTACTGGTGTAATAAGTGACCATTAACAAAGTAAATATTCCAACTAGATGGAATATTTGGATATTTTTGGACTTTGTTCAAACTGCGGTAGCGTACCATGTTCAACGAGTTCTGAAAATAACGACTGAAGTCTGGAATTCACCATTTAAAATATTTTTTGACTGGCATTCCATCCCGGATCTCAGAATGGTTTCAAGTAGTTTTCGCAGATTTGGAGTTCTTACATGTATGAGCACGTACTACGTCTGTTATTTTGAAGAAAGTAACTATATTGATTACATATTTAAACTTCACGCAGACAGATGGATTTTTGGTTGCATTAAATCCATTACTTGAATAAGTTTTATTGATGCACGGAGTTAACCGAAAAAGATCCCTGAAAACAATCTCCTCATAATATAACGCAAAAATGGTCATTCCAATGGTTTAATGAGAAAAACAAATGATACAGAGGAGCATTCTATTAGTACAATGTCCGTTATATAGGTGAGCTTCATGTGAATTTGGTATCCATTGGATTACATTACAGGTATCCATTGGATAGAACTTAGCTCAAATTATGCGGAGACGTATTTTCATTTCATTTTGATGGTTTTCGCATATTTAATTCCATGGCCATTTATTTGGTCTTTTTTATTTATTATGCTCCGTCATGTAATAAACTCACCTCAACCTCAATGCTCAACCTCACTGAAACTGCAAAGTTTATTTCAAAATTAATCCAGTCGACAAAATGTAGTGATTTTCAAAACTCCCTCACAAAAAACAAGTAATTATGTACCAGATATGGGCATTCAACTGATAATGCATGTTCCAACTCATTGGAGCATTGTGCACCGACAAAAATTTAAAACATAAAAATATAATAATTTTTCAGCCTCCGCTTTATAACAGCAGTAGTACTTAAGTTTAACGTGCTTTGATGGCTAAGGTCATTTTGCTTATACTGTCTGCCACTTGCAGACAGGGGCGATTGCACTCGCACGAATATCAGGATCAAGCTCCAATCATCTCAGTAACTTATTACTATTTATTCATTTTTTTAATGAAAATAATACAAGTAGGAGCGAGAAATATCTCATGCGTCCTTCTTCTTGATGCAATAGCGTTTTGACAGGATAAGCAGCATTTATTTGCATGAATTATCTGAATTACATATCGCAGCGCCATGAAATGTCACGGAAAAGACATTCAAAGACGGTGTTTCCGCATGAAATCTACAGTGTCAGGCGAGATGTGGTGGAACTTCATATCAATAAAGAAAGTAATCGATATAGTACGTCCACCTTAATATAACCCCCAAACCTCCCCTCCTCCCTCTCCCCCTGCCATCCTTCCCCCCCCCCTTCTGTTAGATTTGATGTGTATATATACTAACCACAAAACTGGAATGTTATTGTACCTGAGGATGGCTTAGGTGTTGCGAATTTTAAATAAAAGTGGACGTATTATATCGATTACTTTATTTATTGATGGTGTTTCCGCAGACTAACTCTCGTGTATGTAGAGATAATTTATGCGATAGTAGATTTTAATATATTGCGTTTAAATTTTATTGAAATCGCAAATGCACGTGATAACTTTGTTTCAAAACTGGGCCAATTGACAGAGAAATAGGACACTCAAATCATATCCAAAAGCTTTTAAAGGTAGATGATACATCCCATGACCGTCTTAAATCGTCGAATGACGCATACATCGAAGACATAGAGCTTGTTCATTGAGCACCCGACCTTGTTGTCTCAGTTCCGTGAATGCTGTACGTGATGCGAACCAATGTACCACACCCCGTAAATAAACGCATTATATATTTTTATTTCAACTAGATATGTCTTCGTATAATAGTTATCTATAATAGTCAATAACTCAGTAATGTTTTAGACTAATAAATTATGTAATCAGACTACAGTCGATGCATTATGGCATCGCAGAGACACTGTAACTAACAATCCACTTCCCCAACAATAGGTTTGTGGTGTGGGCGCCCGCGCCGTGGGCAGGGGTGGCGGGGGCCGAAGGCCTTTTCTGACACCGCTCAGGCGCCAGTTCCCTCGTGGGAGAAACTTCCGTGTCCACCACCTACCTCCGTGTTCGGAACAGTCAAGCCTGACTCCTCGGTCTCCGCAGGCGTCAGCGCTTCATACTCTTACACACCCTTTTCAAACTTAAGATTCTGTCAATCTTTCTCCCCCGGTCGGTGATACCAAAAACGTGTTCGCGATGGCAGTGTGCCCGTGCTCTCTGGTAATGTGTCCCTGCGTCGTGTCGTACGGCCGTATCTTCGGGATGGCCGTCACCTTCATATTCTTGCCCGGGTTCGATCCGACGAGGGAAGAGGCCGCGTTCCGTAGGGTATGCAAGGGCGGTGCCGGACGCCACGGCCGGCTTGAATCCGCTTCCGGCCACCACCGCGATCACGCATTGTCCGCTTCCCAGATGGGCGTCAAGCGCGGCGTGGCCGGTGGCCTCACCGCTTACCTCTCGCGCCAGATGGGAGCCCGCTTGGCCAACGAGAGCGGCGGCGAAGAGGACGACGGCTCGGGCAGCGGAGGTGGAATCGGCGGACTCAAGATACTCGAGTGCTCGGCCGTGCACTCCGCCACCGACCTTGATTTCCTGGCGGGCGGGTGGACAAAGGCCGTGTACTGGGCCAAGGTGTGGGGCCGGGATGTGGCCATCAAGACAGTAAATCTCAATGGTCACGACGTCCAGGAATGCCAGAGTGATGGAGGTTCGCTGTCGGCGTGTTATCGAAGGGCCGCGGTCAAGATCCTGAGAGAGATGGTGGTGCTTGTACAGCTCAAGCACGAAAAAATTGTCCAGGTAAGAATGAACGCTCTTTGTGGTACACACGTGGTCTGGATGTAGCGTATGGCGGGGCAGAACTGATAGTTTCCAGGAGTTTCTGTACCGATTTCACCATTGTCGATCTGTACATAGGTGCAAAGAATACACGAGCAATGCAGCAAATTGCACGTAATTTTACTCTAATGTTTAATGCAAGGAATGGCTTTTTATGATTAAACAACAAATTGCCTATTGCAAGCATTAAATGTTCTTTGACATTTTTTTGGTGTGTTACATCCACTGTCAGTGAAGAGGAAGTCACTTAATTTATGTTGAAGCAGACCCGTGCTAGTAAGATCATTGTAGAAAATGACCGACACTGCCGTAACTCAACATATTGCTAGGCTATTAGGCAACTTTTGATTCGGAAAATGATTGATTCAAGCAAAAGCTCATTTTTTCTTAATTACACTCAAGTAAGATTTCGCCAGCTAGGGTTCGAAAATAAATACACACGACAATAATTTTTAAACTGACATCATATTAAATCGTTTTAATTGCTTGGTTATTTACTGATACCCTTCAGTAATTTACTGATACCCTTCTATGCATGGCACTACTTAAAATGTAGTGAATGTCACGGAGTACTTTAAGTTGTCTTATACATATGATTATGCCGTACATCGCAAGCTGGAATAAAGTTATTTAATGTCACTGAGCATTAAATCAAATCCAAGGGTTGTCAGGAGTTTCAAAAACTTTTCAAACTGCCGACTAACTTACCGGGTAGAACTAAAATGTTCACTCGGTAAACCTTACGAAAGTATGGGAGAAAATGTTCCCCCGGGAAAACTTGAAGCGAGAAGGGGGCTTGAATGAACTTTAAAATATAGTGGGTAAAAAATTAATATTCATTATGATTTCAAGATATTTCGCAAGTAATACGAAATTGCAAATGAAAATTGTGAGAAAAGATATCAAGAAAAAAAAACGGTTTTATTTCTCGTTAATTCACCATAATAATGAAATAAACGTGATGATAATAATAACAATATATTACCAACCATTATTTTCGCACTCATATTTTTGGGAAAAATCGTTGGTAAATTGAGTGTCATCGTTATTATCCACTTCCAATAAGCGAACATCCCTCTCAACGACCAGATTTTTGCGGTTTTGGTTATATTTTCCGTATTCAAAATGCATTTTATACACCTATTAAACAATGACGACATAGCCCGAACAACAACCACAGTTAAAATGGGTATTTACGTCCATTCAATGACCGAAAATACGAGATAACCCCAGCTGCAGTAATCTTGTATGTCAACTGGTGGGGAGGGCGAGGATGAAATTTCACATATTTTTCACCAGCAGATCTTAATTAGACACATGACCACGTATCAAAATATTGGCTGGCTTGATAAATTTCATATATGGCCAACTGGGACGATATTGCTCATATAAATATGCGATATCAATGCGGACGATACTGCTCCGCCATCTAAATCCGTGATCCTCTGCTGAAAACCATGAAGGTGGGAAGATGGTAAAAGCTTTGAGCTTGTGTATAACATATGGTAGAAAAAACAAGGCACCTTTAGTGATATTTATTTTCTTGTAAAATGCACATTTTTAGTAAATGGACTTTAATTTTATTCATTTTTAAATTTGACTAATCATTATTTAATATCATCCTGCTATTAACAACATAGAAACACAGGATACATTTATAAACAATCCGTTCAAGATCCTTTCTTAAGTTTTAATTTAAAAGAGTATTTATAGTTAAGATTTTTCTCATACGAAATATACCTATAATATGGCATTTTTTATTTCTTTACACATTTTGTTAGATCTATCAACAAATTAATTTCGTTCCATTTCTCTCGATGTTCAAAAGCAGAGCTGTTCCCTTCACTACATTTCTAAAACATCACACATCTAAAGGGCCTTTTGAACATCAACGGTATCTCGAAATCGAATATCTCGTACTCACAATTCATTCGATCTATTTCAATATTTCGCTTTTCAGACGATTTTGGTGGCCCATACGCTCACCTGAACTCCATTGCCCTTATTTGGCTTGTCCTCACATACCTTAAGTCCCAAACGACGAGCACTTGACAGAAACGACAATTCCCTGGCAGGAGATCAACCAACCCAGATAGGACTTCAACGGGTCCACGACCCCAGGATTAGCATGCGCAAGATCTTTATCCGGCTGAAAATAGGGTCGGCAGAGTGGATTCAAAGTAAAGATTTGAATAATAAGAAAATCTAAGCTATGTTGGTCATATGACCTCTTTTCTACTAATCAAAACTTTAATCGTACGTTAACATTGTTTGGCCAAAAGTTAATTTTTTTATGCTAGCAGAAAATGTTTTCCTTAAACTTAAGAAATATATTTAGGTTTTTGCCCGTAAAACCAACCTGAAACTTCTTCATGTGTGGGTAAAATCTTCTCGGGTTTGCAACCGGGTAAGGCCTTTAAAAACCTTACCCGGTGGCAAACCCGAGAAGATTTTACGAATATTATTCGCCGGGAAAACCTAAGATCTTTTATTTCTTCATGTGTGCTTAGAATCCTTTAAGGCAGTGGTTTTCTAAATTCATTGCTCAATTTTTCCTTTTACCCAGAGTTGAGAATATAATTCTCCCATCCCAAGATAGTCTAACTCAGAAGATGCATTGCAGGTAATAGGCGTATTTTGAAGATCGATTTATATATTTTGTTTTCAATAGCTATTTATTAATTCACTTTTTTCTGAATAGCGGTGTCAGTCCCTCCATAAACTCCCTGTTTTCCCTCCTAATGCGGAGTTCCTTGCTCACCCCAGCTTTAAAGTCTACGAAATCTTTCCTTGAAATGCAACGGTATTCTTGAATTTCTCCCATTTTTTCCCACTAGTCTCCAATTCCCATTTTTTTCCGACTTTCAAATTTTACCTGGGTGACCCTTTATCTAAATACGTTCATATAAATCGGCTATTTTTATTCATTGAGCCACCTTGGCGAACAAACTTAACGTTTAATGCCCAAGCATTACAATTGTATTAATTCATAATCAGGGACGTTAAGAAGAAGATTATAGAAGGACATTAGGTTCAATTACAGCCAGCAATCCGATTAGCGACAAAGGGAAATGGTGTCCAAACAACATGCAGTGAGTGAGACGTCGCTATATACATAACAGCAAGTTGTAGGCGCGTATAGCGGCGACCATCATGCGCAGGCATGTACGCGGTGTTGCCTAATCATAACGTAATTCATGATGATCATTACCTATCTTTCTGGATACATTCCTCATCAACTAATCCCAAATCAACGGAAGCATATTTTAAAATAGCTCATTAGACGTTAACTTTAACGACATCACTGCATGTTAACGCATGTGCATGAGTCTTTTTATAACAAATAAGTGATTTTCAACAAGCAACGTCCGTAAAGTCAGTGAATATTATTGTAGAAGATACCAAGTAACATTCACACAGCATCACAAGTGTCTCATTTTAGAGAGAGGTTTTCTCTGGTATTTTTACTCTACTATTCTGCATTTCTATAGAAATAATTTATTCTATGACACTCTATGAACTTAGCTAAAAAACCATCAATTTAAAAAAATATTTTTTTGTTCAAATATTTGTTTCTATTAAGACTAGAGGCCTTAACTTTCATTTGGCTTCTCCACCGCAAAGTTTAAAGGCGTCAACCTAGAATTACGGGAGAGCAGTCATCTATTGAGGAAATTACAACGACAAAAAAATGTTCAGGGAGAGATTGCATATGGGAAAGCTCGAAAAAAATGAACAAAAATCCATCTATTATACACGTAGATATATAAGAATTTTCCCAAAATTTCATCACTCCTATTTAGGGCATAATTATCGATTTATCGATGTAAGTATACTATTTAATATTGAGCTATTTTTTAGCATTTCAGTGGCGACGGTATACAATAATTTATATTATGTCTGCCTACTGAATCAGTTGAAATTGATTACTCATAGCGTCAATGGATATTCAATGGCAGTATACAGATGGTATAGAAAGCATTATTTCAGAACATTTTACGAGCACTAGTCTTAAGTAGATAATATTTAAAGAGACATTTTGGATGGATCGTCGGCGAATGGAAGGAACTTCCCCAAGCGTCAACTCGTACGACGTTCGAGAACACACCAGCTACTTCGTGGATTAACCGGATGAATATTTTTTTCAGCGTTTGTATAGCATGTTGCGAGTGTGTTTTTTCTTCATTTAACTTGGTTGCGTTGTTTTAAATGACATTTATCTCTTAGGGTCTACCACCTACACACTTTTTCTTGCATAGTATGTACTCTGTGGAACTTGTCTTTGGTCGGATTCAATGAATCACTCCTTCCGTGGGAGCATCATGCGGAACGATTCAATTACCAGTGGTGTTTCTGATCCCAAGTCTATTCCTGCGCTCTGTTTCGGAAGGAAAGTAAATGGAGAAAGTAGGGCAAATTGAGAGAAGAAGGGAGGGTGCGGTGAGGTGGACAGTATGAAACGGGAAGAGTGTAGAAATGGAATACAGGATGTGGTACACGGTGATTAATTGGGGAGCTTCGAGGAGATAAGGAAAGGATACAGTAAAGTACAGCCGGTAATGAAATAGATACAGTAAATCTTAACCCAACTATGGTGCCATGATTCCGTGGCTGCACAAAAGGGGAAAAGCATCCGAGAAAAACATTTTCAACTCGCTGGACGAGAAGTGGATTAACGACAAAAGGAAAGCGAAGCGAGCCTCTACCCAATACACACCCAGTGACTTTGAAGGGGACGCATTTCAGCCATTTTTGAAACTTTCCACCGATTTGTAACGTCGATACTGTACTGTGCTCGTATGCTCACATCTATACATCACTGCCTGTTTGTAAAAATGCATTGTTACCATCTCTCGCAAATTTCAAGCCAAGCCAATAAAATTGGGGCACAAATAAAAAAAACTACTAACGTATAGCTCATATATCATGCAAAGACTCATTAGCATTAATATCTATGCAATCGTTAATTTCTTAGGTAGTTAGTTCATCCTACTTCAAGAATAATGCTATTCACAGCTAGACTAGGCTAACTTTTGAATCGAGTAGCAATAATGGCCATAATATAGGAATGGATAACGGGGTGGTAGTCAATTAGACTTTTGATACTAATGTAATTCGGCTCATTGTCAAACCTGAAGTAATAAAACAGCATGGTGTTCGATGCTTTAAAATATGCCTGCTGCCAATGCGCATATAAGTTCGTTCCGTAAAAGTGACGTACGTAATACCAGCAACGCAATGCACATTACAGGCAAAAATTCAAAAGTCTTTACAACTTTAAAGGGTTTGAAAAACGTCATTAAGAGGACTAAAATCTTAGTTTTGTAAATCAGTGCTGCCTTATAATTAACAAATTGTACTGTAATTTCTAATTTTTGGAACTAATCCAGAATCAGAGAAGCTCTGTAAAAGATTTTGTGTAGGCAAATACTGTTTTTCAGATTGGAGACATGCGGGTAACTAATAAGACCAAAAGAAAATGGTGAGGAACAGGAGGTTATATAAAATATTTTTATATTGAAGCCTAGCTATAGCCGCGAGACTAAATGAAGAGTTCGACAGCGAAGACGAACCGAAATCACGCCGTTTAAACCCTCCCCTTCCTGTTTCTCTCTCAATACTCGGCGATCACTTTCCCTCATGAGTTTTTATACCAGTATTTCTATTTTTTAACTCTCTACCTCATTTTGGGACGTCAATTAGGAACAACGTTTATAAAGATCTATGCTTACATAATTTTCCAATTAAATTTCCTCGTATCGAGAGGCTTAGAGAAGATATAAGAGTATGAAACCTTGAGAAAAAAACGCAAAAAGCGTCTCCCATTCATTTAATTTTTTTTTTTTTATTCTTTCATACCTCAGTTTTGTTGGATAAAATCATCCAACGAATGACATTTATAGATTTACATTGGCATCTGTAGGTACTTTGCTTAGTGATGACATCGATATATGTGTCAGTCTACACTGATTCTTAGAATAAATTACGAAAAGACAGTAGTTCGCTTCTCGGGGAAAGGGTGGAATTGAAATATGGCATTTGTATTTGCTTCATGAGGATGGAAAGGTGGAGCTGCAGAATTTTAGCGATTTACATTGGCATCTGGAGGTGGGAGGTGCTTCGCTTAGTGACAACATCGATATATGTGTCTTTCAGCACAGATGTTTAAAATAAATGAAGATGAGACTTCGTTTGCTACTCGGAGAAAGGAAGGGAATAAAAATATGGCATTTGCAATCGCCTCATGAGGATGGAAAACAAAAGGTAATGCTGGACATGGTGGAGCTCGTGCTCAAGGCGGCGAGAAAGTAGATATCAATCACCCTAAGCTCAGTTGATGGAGTTGCTTTTCCTCCATTTATCTACTTCCTCTGCTTCCGTCTTGCATCCATACTCACTCATCCACTCTAATTCTCTTCCACCTTCACCCAAATCACTTCTTTTCACTTCCCAAAGAGAAACCGGCTCCGTCCAATCATCGCCTTCCGACACCACCTCGCATGATTTTAATGGAGTGGTCGGTCATCCGGGTTAAGTAGTCTCGCCTCTAAGTCTCTCTTTGTAGCCCAGCCGGCAGTATTTTGTAGCATAAAACTAACCAGTTCATTAAGTTTTCCAAAAGATTGAATCACAAAAAAGTCTTATTGTTAGATCCAATTATGTTATTGATCCTATTCCTCCGGCCTGAAGGACAAAGGAGCGCTCAGATAAAAAAACGAAATGAACAACATAGTATGACTCATCAGCTTTTCGCAACTTATCTTTAGAAAATACAATTTACCCTAGGAGGACGAGAGTTTCGCACTACCTAGAAGAACGGGCGGAGGTAATTTTGACCCATAAAGTTTTTCAGCATCAAATATCTACGTTTTTCTCCCGGTACATACTTTTTTCCACAAATGACATTAAGAAGGCCTTATCCACACGTTACTAGTAATAAAAATTATTTTTACTAATGGATTGTTTATAATAAAATTATTTCAGATGATCCTCTTCAGCAGTTCTCATCATAGGCTATTCTCTTTCTTAACAGTTTGAAAATAAAGACACCTGACTGAATATTGTGCTTATTTAGATAAATATCCTTTCATTTGGTAAAAATAATTTTACAAAACCTTTTTAAAATAAAAAATATGAATGAAAATACATCCATACATAGACATATACATGTGTATATATTTGGAAAGATGTAAGATCACTTTTTTGAACACAGTTTCCACAAACACTTTTAATGCATTGAGGACATACAATGGCAGTTTTTATGTGCAATGTTTCAAAATTTGACAACGTTTTCTTTTCTGAACCTTTGGGATAGTAGCCTTATAGTAGTAGTAGTATATACCCACCACTTCTTCTACCAGTCTTTGAATATACTTCTTTCTACTTATTTTTCAATTCTTCACTTCTACCTAGTCTTTCTTTATTTCTTATTCGTCACTTCTGCTATCTGCCTTGCAGCCACATTCCTTTCCGGGAAAACCCTAGAGTACGCGAATGACGCACGCTGCCAGCCACTACGGCAGGGATCTACTACACGGTAACCTGCGATAAAAGGAGCCGACGACAAAAAGAAAGCATACCGAAAGTTTGGCGAGTTTTTTGCGTCGGAAAATGTACCCACTAGTTCGAGGAGGGACAAAAGCAATAGTCTTTTCTGCTCTCATAAGATCCATAACTCTTTCCTCCTCTCTTTTGCATCCCACGGAGTGATTTCCCTAAAGCTAAAGAATAGGGGATTCGGAAATGATTTTATAACTTGAGAACGGCGCATCCTATTTACGGCTTTCAGAAGTAGTGTGCCGACACTTCGGTGACAAAAAAGGTCTGGGTGAACGTGCGTATCTCAAATGAGAGGTCAAAACAATTTGGCGAGTAATGGTCAGGACTATATCCTTTTCCATTGTCGCACCACTGGCCGCTGTAACCTCTCCTTCTGGCAATGGAAGCAATGCAGATCCCATTCCTATGCTGAATCTGTTATATTTTATGCTACATATTTTAATAATGAAAAAAATTATAATTTATACAATGGCAGATTGAAAGTGACATATTTTCAATACTATTCCTCTGGCGATTTCAATTGTAAGTCAAATTCAAAGACGATTTGAAAGTAAATCATTTCCGTAATTTTGGTAAGCCGCAACCAGGAGAGCTCCGCTATCAACGAATGGAATTCAAATGAAATATAAAGGCTTCAAGTACTGATCAAAATGTGCGCTAATATATTTTAGTTGATTTAAATAAATATCAGTGATCTATAGGAGAATAAAATGGTGAGAAAACTCAACTCCAATAAAGAAAGAAGTAATGGGTCAAAATGACCCACAGCCGTCCTTCTAGGTATAACATCAATTTAAAAAATTAGCAACAACAATTACAATATTTTCTGCCCATATTAGTAAAATATAAGCCAAAATTCACAAATTCAGAAAATTTTTAAAGAATCTAATCACAAATAAGTAGTTAAATTTGATTTTGAACACGTGTTACGGGTCAAAATGACTCATCCCGTCCTAGTGTTAACGCGTATAAAAGGTGGAATTACCACAATAAGAATATTTCAGCTGTTTGCCATCTTCTGAGTAACGGCGGAACCAGTTTTACTCTATCATGTTTGATAATTTTGCGCAGTATTATAAGATATATGGTTATTAGTATTGGGATCCTGGATTAGACCTATGGAACACTACTATTTCCATATGTTATGCAAACGCACTATAAATCTTGTGCTCCCAGCCTACTTCTGCGATAATCTAGTTAGCCAACCATTTGTGCATCGGTATGTCACACATGAGAGTCTCACCGCGGTAATTCAATTTAAAAACGTTCCATCCGACAAAAATATTGTGCTAAATGATCAAAAAAAAATTTATATATGACGGTAAATCAATTGCATGAGATACTAACTGGTTGTTAGTAGTTCCGCCATCAAACCAGTTGGAGATTATTTGAATAAACTATGATATAAATACCAATGACTCTTTTTTTGTAGATTTTCGCAGCTCATTGTTTATGGTATTCAGGCTTTTGGTTCTTCGATTCAATTATTTAATATTATGCAACAGTTTCGCCGTGCTGTGCTGCCGGCTTCGTCGGGCTTGTTATAGATTTTTTATTTAGCAACCGAAACCAATGATTATGGCTATCCTTTTTTCCGAACGTGCAGTCCAGGTGGTGGAGGGTTCATAGGTCAAATAAACATGGCTGCTGCTGCAAATGCTCCATTTGACGTTGTCAACCGCTGGATTGTACCCTACTCTCCAATCCTGATTAAGATACTCAACGTACATATGAACGTTGAATTGCGCAACTAAATTAAGTCATTGAATGCAAATATATTTATGCAAGGGAAGCCATTAAGCTGCTAATCACTCAGAAGGCGGCTCAAAAGAACCGCAGGGACGATGTGACCATCTATCAACCTAGGTGCCATTTACGTAGTATTTTGGTTTCCCGTGCATGAAAGTGGACCAACAGTCGCTCATCTCTCCGTGCACCTGGAAAACAGTCAACGTGTCTACTACAACAAACACAACATACAGGATAGGTTACCAACTCCTCAAATGATCACGCTGACAGTTTTTCTTCAGGCTTTGCGATTTTCTTATAAAATATGTTCAATGTTTTTCACACCCTTTGAATTTCAACGGGTACCTTCCGCTAGTATTAAATAATTTAATCGCAGAACCGAAAGCCTGAATACCATAACCAATGACTCTTGACAAAAATATCCGCAATATCACCTATCAATAAAGAGACAACTGATTCACGCACTGTAGCTACTACTATTACAGCATATATTCCTTTTTAGGTCATAAGAATCCTTTGCATTCAGGAGTTTTTTCTACACGGATTCCATTTCAATCGTTTAAATTAATGCACAAAATGCAAATTTTATACATTTTACGAGTTTCATTTCAATCAGATTAGATATACCAAATACGAGACGCTTACTTCCGAACTTAAATAAACTACATATAATCCATCACGAACTCTAATTATGATTTAAGTTAGCACTAGCAAGGATAAGTTAGCACTAGCAAGGTATTCTATAATCAGTAAAAAAAGGCTAAATTTAAATTATGCTTATTCCATTTTAGAACCATAGTGGTGAATCGAAGCCACTGAAGGATTCGCTTTTTTAATTTAAAAAATATTTAAAAGCAAATGAACCAAACATCTCGCTCTACAAAAGTAGATTTCGGGTGTATTCCCTAAATTTAAAATAGGTTTTTATGGAATCGCTACGAACAAATTTAACAAACGAACTTCATCTCAAATCATACAGACCACTTCAACTTGTTACTGTTCATTTTTTAGAATTAATTATTTTACACAATATCCTTCCACACAGATTGCATCAACCTAAGTATTTTTCATTCACTTGTCGTTTAAAGTCTAATTCATTATTTCTTTTTGACGAGCATTCTCTACTGGTTCTTGTTTTTTTTTTCATAACTTGCGAATGAAAATCAAGGGGAGAACGAGAGATGGTTGGAAGAATATGTGGTGCTATGGAATACTTTTCTAATACTAATTTTAAGAGACTTACGCGCGAATTTAACATTACTTTTTTTTCTTGAAGTGATACAACTAAACATCTTCCACTTCCATTCTGACTGTTCCCACGCACTAATTGCAATGCCGATATGTGATGAGAATCAAGCAAAAAAAGGTCATCCGGTGGACTAATAATAAAAATGGCCTCGGCGACGCCACTGAGAGTATTTATTCCATACCTCTTGTATCGAACAGCAGCATCAAAGAGTGCGAGAAAAAGCAAAGAAGAAAGGCAATGGTGGCGGTCCTTACTCTATCCCCTACCTCAAAACATATGGAGGTGGAGAGGATAGAATATGGAGGCGGTGGAGGAGGAGGTCGACTGAGAGGTGAGTGTAAGTGCAGGAGGTTAGGAGTGATGTGGAGGGAGGGAGAGGAGAGACTTGGGTTCCCATAGAGTCTCCCACTGCCCCTTTGGCAGGTTATTCTGCTGCCACTCATTACCGCGCCATAACTCATGGCTTCCGCATCACGTTCCATTCTCTAAATATCTGGCGGAAAGGAGCTTTGCTAGATCGATGGCAGGCTGTGCGGAGGGGAACATTTTATGTCCCTCCAATTTGATATTTCCCAATCGTGTCCAAGAAAAAGAAGCGATAATTGAGGACTAAGTGGCAAATATTGCGGAAGAATGATCGAATAAAAAAGGGTCTATACCGACTGCGTCCACCATGGAAGGCTTTTTCAGCATGAAGGATAGGTGGGCATATATGTTAGGTAAGGATTGTTGGGAAATATAGGACGGGTAGAGAGAGACCCGGCGTCGGCATTAGCCTACTCTTAACGAAGGGGTGCCAAAGGGTCCACAGTTTAACATCCCATCCGACGGATAAAGTACCTACTACAATTTAACAGATGATTCAGACAATATTGCGTGGAGTTTAAGCAGAATATGCGTCAATAAAAAAAATAAAAACTTTAATTACTTCCCAGGTTAATCAAATACACCATCCGCAGATAATAAAGTGAGTTAATATAAGTCACTTCCTATCTGATAGTGATGCAGTGCATCAAAACCCGGCTCGTAATTGTTTTTTATTGTATCTTTTCTCCTTTCTGTTTCACGAATTCACCAGCATTCATTTATCTTGATCAAAGACGCATATGAGAAATTTTATCAATTATATAATTTGTCATGTTTCCCTTTGAAGACTAAATTAGTCTCGTTTCAATTTGCTGATTGGTGAAAACACGCAAGTATGCTGATAACCAAGAAATGCATTTACCATGCTAGTACAATTGTGACATTCTTTTTGTAATAAAGGACTCCCAAAATTGTACAGGAGGCTTTTTCTTCAAGATTTATCAGAGGCATCGTTTTCCTTTATTAGAATTGCGAAGAAAATTGTCATTTATCTTTCAACTTAAAAACGACTGTCGGAAAAGCGTTCGCCAAAAATCGCAAAGGTGTGTACAAATGAATTATCTCAATCATTTAAAGAGATTCAATGGTTAACTAACTTTTAGAGGACATATCATCGCATCAAAGTTTAATATTCCTGTAACCAAAATTTCAAGTATTACAGTGTACTATTTATTGAACAAGATGAAGAGAGAAACATGCAATTTAAATTGCAATGTAGTTGTTCACTATTTAATTAGATTAACTCTGAACACTCTACTAAGGTCAACAACGAGAACTTCTAAAAAAAACACCTTATATGTAACAAAGCGAACACTTCGGGGTTTTAAACGATTCAATTTTCCTCCACAGCTCACCGAACCTAGCAAAGTGGGCAATATCGGGTTGGCTGAGGAAAAAAGAGCGAGATCCAATATTTGTTCATTCTACGAGTACCCGCGCCGAGAGAACACTAATAGGTGATATACAGCGGAACGGAGCGTAGCCTCCTCAACTAGGAAGATCAGCGGTATCGGTACATTCCAACTCGATGGAGACCTAATAGTCCCAATAACGACGAAGGCAGGCAGAACGGCATTTCCTCTTGCCCTCCTCTTCCCCCTTTAAGTACATTCCGACTCGAACCAGTGAGTCACACCACCCCATTCAGCTGTGGAGAGTCATTCCACACACCACAATCATTTTGTTCAACCTGTGGTGGTATTGGTGCTTGCTGATCTATACCTCCAAAGGCATACAACAACGCGCACATAAAAGGAGCGATCACACGCGTTTTGGGAGCACACAAAAGATGAGAGAAGGGGAAGAGAGGGAGTAGGTAGCAACAGCAAGGCACAGGGGCTTGGTGAGGAAAGGTGACGGGGGAGTATCGATAGGAATAGGGCTCCATGTCTGCCGCGAACAATTCCAAGGGGCGTGATATGGAGGGGAAAGGGATTCAGAGCGGGAGGGAAAGGATATGTTAGTGAGTTGCAAGGGCGAGCAAGAGGAAGAGGAGGTTGGGTAAAGATGCTTGTAATAGACCCCTTTATATGCTTACTCTAGATTAATAATTAGTAATGAATATAAAAAAATGAATTACTCCACAGTCGTGGCCAGGTTTGTTTTAATCAATATGGGATTCCAGGCTTTTGATAATACTAATTAGATTAAAAGTGAAAAAACTTTCTTTAAAGATGATGCAGAAATCCATTTTTGAAACATGATTCCTAAATTAGGCTACCACCATCCTAACCCAAATAATCATATATATTAAAAATCAGGTAGGCTCTGATCACACTCAGCTCAAAACTTTTGAAGTAGTGTCCAAATATGAGTACTAAATTAAATAAAATACTTTTTTGACTTCATCTAAGACATGATTTTCTTCAACAGCTTTCCTAGATAGGATAAGCAGATTGAAGTAGATTCTCGATTATCGGGGTACCAATTTACCAAGGTTCAAATCATTATTTTATGGCTTCGGCGAGCCCGTCTATCTTATGCAAACGAACATCAGAATTCGACAATCAGCCGATATCCAAGTAAAAGGCGATTCGCAGAAATATTTTATCCCAACTATGCCAAACATAAAACTACGGCAATTAATATTATCATTTAACTTTTGTCGCAATTAATTCCTACATGTAAGCCTTCCGTATTGATTTTATTATTATCCGAGTCACCGTAGACATTTTTCTCGGTAAAGGAGAGATTTGTTTTGCTCTACTTTTTTTCCCTCCACTAGTGGCATTTGGATTCGGCGTAGGGAAAAAGAGGAAAAACATACATGCTCCCTTCAGCCAAGGGTGACCAAAGAAGGGCGATCTTGGATTTTGACAAAGCTGCAGACACAGCGACGCATCTCGTTGTGACCACGACGCATCGCCGTGTCTGAATCATCGCAACTTTGACGCTTTGTTAATTGCCTTCACCACCCGCCTTTCATTTATTTTTGCATTCAAAATAAGGGAAAACAAAACCTGCGAACGTGATAAGTTACACGTCTGTTTGATTGCCAAGGAATGGGGGGGGGGGGGCTTTTGTCAGATAAAAAGAAACGAACGACTGAGGAAAACCGAATTGGTCGGAAAAAGTACTACGGTTGAAAGTCTAATTATCCGGTATGATAGCGTCTGAATATAAACCGCGAGATGTATCAAGTCTTCTTCGAGGTCATGCGCGCTTCAATTCACGTACATGAAGCTTCTGATTTCACGAAATTTGAATTTTTGGCATGATCAAAAAGCAGAGTTTTTAAAATCGCCAGGACAAACAAGAGCTTTCGGCTATGGCTATCAAAGATTTTTAATAAATTACTTATACAATTTTAAGAATAAAACAAATATTATTGAGACATATTTAATTTTGATAAGACAAACATTAAGATATTTATTTTAGTCTCAGGCCAACAATTATTTACTGACAATTATTTATTTACTAACTAATGAGCTTGAAACATCAAACATTGGTCACCTTACTTCATGTTTAAAATAAGCTTTTACATTTTTGGGAATAATTTTACTTAAAAATAGGTAATTTATTATAGCTTAAAAAATGTATAATGCTTAACATAATAAAGGAACTAAAAATGTCATAGGCTTTGAAACCTTTCCTAGATCCTCAACAAGGAAGGAATTCCCTCTTCCTCACCAGGAAATCAAGAATAAAACGGCTGCCTTCCAATGGAAAGACGATCAGAATAATGTGTTTTCTGTTTACGGAAACGAGGTATACATATTTTGCAACAAAAAGTCCCCACATAAGAAATAACATTTTTATTTTTTGAACCTTAAAGTTTTTCTCCCCTCTTTAGTACTCTGTGATATCTTAGCTAATTGTTAGTGGAGGTCGATATGGAAGAATAATTTAAAAGAATATCTTGGCTGGAGTACCATCTCGTTCAACTTTCCATTGGATAGGATTATAGGGTAGGAGAGAGAAATACGTATGGAAAAAAGGGAAAAGTCGGGGACAAGAAGAGTAGGGAGTCTGGGAGAACCAAGGAGAAAAAAGTGAATGGTGATAATGAAAGGAAATAGAGTACGAGCGCACGAAGAAGTGGGAAGAAGGTGAAGGAAAGAAAAGGAGAACTGATGACGGTTGATGGCGGTAAGATAGAGATTAGAGGGAAGGGATGCACAAAAAGGCTCAAATTTACTTATAAGTGTGCTTATGATAATAGGTAGACTACTGACTTCCCATTCCGAGGGACTGGATTTAGAAAATTTGGATGAGATGAATGTCACAAAATGGATACATGAATCAATCTGTGGCTTATTTATTAATCACGTCATGTTCAATTCTGATTTTACACATGTTCAATTCTGAATTTACATGTTCAATTCTGAATTCTGAATCCATTACACTGAAAGATGTTATTTGAATCATATCCATTATATAAAAATGCAGAAAAACTTTTCAATATTCAAATTGAAACTGCTTTAACCTGGTCAAATACGCGCCCATATTCATAACTGCAGTGTATTGTTCATCCGGAGACAAACGCGCTCATTCTTAAGCGTGTTCCTGAGCTAGCATAATCACCAGGAACGGACTAATTTAAAAAATAGCATAAATTGTGGAATTAGGTTTATTAATGATAAATCGTCTTTTCTTTTATCTGGAGAAGTTAGGTCATGGTTAAGTTACAATATGCTCCATTACCTCAATTGCAACGTTTTCCAAATGTGTTGTAACAAAAAAAATAGGAGGAAGAGATGTATCTCATGTATGTTAGCTACACAAAATGTTGGAGGATATAACATAAAGGCACATTCACATCAAAAAATACTCTTAAGCACTGATTAAGCGGAAGATATATTTGTGAAACTCTGGCAGTGATGCAATAACAACTATAATTTCTGCACAAAGACCTACCTTCTTTCGAAAAAGAAACATATTTTTTATAAAAAAGAATTAGAGAAAATATTGCCTATGGATGTGAATAGATGAGTCATAATTTTCCTTCTTTGTATGTTTTACAGGGAGAAAAAATGAACTAGAAAAAATAAAAAAATATCCGCTGATCCAAAATATTTCTACAAATGTATATTGGGAAAGCAAAAAGGAATAGGAAATTTCCATAACAGTACAAGGAAGTTGAGCATCGTAGGGATAGAGTAGAGTATTTAACTCGTTTCATTTTTCGAAGTAGTCAATCATAGAGGGAATATGCAGCAAGATTTCTTTCCCACAAATTTATTATATTGCGTAACTGTTGTTACCTAAATGAATATCTGCAATGCTACTTATCGATGATATCCAATCAATACGTATATATCTCAAGGGATTTGGAGCAATATCGAAATGTCATTATCCTGCTGGCGTGCATTCGCTCATTCCAAAATCCACTAAACTAAAGTTAATGTATATTGTTATTTTTCGATTTGTCATTCGAATTTCATAAACTTTGTTAGTGGACGCTATCCAATCAAACTCACTCCTAATTTTCTATTCCTCCCCGAGCTCATACGAAAGGATACATACGAAGAATTTTAGTATTTACCCAAATGTTATGTTTTACAGCATTAATTAACAGCAGTAATCCATGATCCGTCTAACATCTTGCGCTTCCCCAGGTATCCCTTATACTTTTATTTGCTCTCCGGATAAATCTGATGGTCTATATGCCCATGCTATACTGATAAACCTCTTTTGACTTGTAATCAATTTTCCCAAGTGCCAAAACAACAGAAGTTGACAAGATAACCAAGTAGGATGATGCTTTCGGGCAATGGTGCGTTTTGTTCATTATGAAAATCTCAACGTTTCGCTTCTCTAATTGGAAGCGTCATCAGGAGAATGAGAATAAATAGATAAGAAAAGATGCGAATGCCTTAAAACAAGAAAAAAGATAACCAAGTATTGCAAAATGTTCATAATATTATAGCTAACAGTATACATTGGTTTCCGATTCCTTCTATGAGGATATCATTTGTATTTTTATCAATTTACATCACCTCTGAGACGGTGAACTAAAAGTTTATGCGTTTCAGGTACCACAAAGGTGGGATTTGGACCATCAAAAGCGACATATATCTTTTTAATATTCCTTAACTGGCGTGATATGATCGCAATATAAATATATATAAGTAATAGTGGGATAAAAGTGATTATTAATCACTGTATATTAAATACTTTACCAACCAAATATGTAAACAGTGCGAATGCGTAAATTTTTTAAATTAATAAAGGATGCAGTTCTTCATACTTCACGTTCATTGGCTTAATTTCCGCTTCCTTTATTCCTGGAGCCTTTTCACATTCCGGCCGAATTGTTATGAAGTTCAATTTTGAGAGCATTATTCGGAGTCAGTCTAAGTTAGTCAGTCTAAGTCAGTACACTAAAGCCTACATTTATTTGGCTATTTTCTGCCCCCCCCCCCAATAGAATCCTTGAATTTCCAAAATATTCTTATTAATTAGATTCGGTATTAAATATACCTTAAATTTTAGCTTGTGGTAAAGTACCATTGAATACCTGTATCACACACTTAATAGATGAATCCCCCCATGGCTACAGGTCACGTTGAAATGAAAGCCGGGGCTAATTATCTTCACGCTAGTCAGAAGCAGTGGGTAGCAAAGCATAAACGAGGGAACTGAGAGAGAGGGCAGTAGAATGAGTGGAGAGGAAAGAAACAGTGACCGGGAGAGAAAAGTAAAAGAAATAATTGGAAAAGAAGAGAATAGGAAAGAGAAATCAATAGATGAAAGAAGTAAGGTAATGGAATGCTATATAAGCGGAGTTACATGATTTACGACTGTCATTAGGTACGCAATGTAGCAAATTATATTTTATTTAATGCAATATGCTATATAATTCGTGTATCTACAATAATATGCGATGCAAGAAATGTAATGTGATATGAAATGAAAAGCGATATACGCGATGCAATGGCACACATCTTGTATTTTAGAAGGCCAAACGTAAATTTCAATGATATCACTTGCAATGTAACGAAATATATGGGACGCAAAATTATATGTACAGCGATATATGCTATGCAATGCAAAATACGTGAATTCATTCGTCTAATCAATTAAATGCATTTCGTTATGTCTTTTGCATAGCAAAATTCACATCGCAATTCTATGTTGACATTGCACGGCCCTACGTAAAAGTGAGGTAGGGCGATGGGGTTCAAATGATTGTTCAGTCCAATGAGTCACGTGAGTGGGAATGAGGTGGTGTCCTGGTGAAATACTTGCGTGCTCGCTTTTACTCCACTGAACTCTCCAGCCAGTTTGCCTCCGCACCGGGAACTCACCACGGGTGCTCTGGATGGAAGGGGAGTTTTGAGTGGGAATAGAATTTGGAGGAGGAGATGAAAAGGCGAGGAGAAGGTCGGAAGGGAAGGCTGGTCAGTTTGATGCCCTCTCTCAGCGTACGAAGGAATGCGTACGAAAACGAGGTGGATTTAAGTGGTGCCTTTAAAAGGTTAAAGGGAAACGGATCGGAAACCAAACGGACATTCAAGAATTCGACCGCTCACTCACCCAAGGGAAACGTTTGGCTCTCAAAATCCACCCTATCCCTTCACCCTATCCCTCTCTATCCCAATTCACCGGCCTCAGACTCTAACTCTAGGGTTTTCTCCAATGTGCGTGTTTTGGATACGCATAGCTTTTTCTGATGGTTTCCTTTTTCGTTGAGGGGTATGGGAGCCAGCTTGCCAGTTAGGTTTATCCTACAGATTTCCTTTTACAAGGAAGCAAGACGAGTAAGTAGGCCGTGATAGAGGCTGATGTTGAATTCCATTCGTCTGTAAATAGGGAATGTTGAAATACCACCAATCCACAGTCACGACTTCTCCGAGGGAGCAAAAATACCGTAGTTTCAGAAAGGTTAACAAAGGATTGAGGCTGGTATACCGCTGATTTAGGATGGATAACCAATTTATTTCCTCCAAGATAAATTGTATTCCTACTACATAATAAGCTGTAAAGATACAGAGGTTAGATTCATTCTCAGATATGGAGAGTGAGACGGAATAATGGCATATTCAAATGGACCTTCGTAGCCGCAAGATGCCTGGAATGTATCCGATCTCCAGATGAATAGTTCCGATCGGGCAATGCACTCCATTAGATTGCGGCTTCTGGAAACTCACTGACAACCTGCACGTTTCCAAAAGCAACGTACTACGTGTAACTGACCACCCGACGTGGGCATAAGGCAAGTAAAACCACAGATACAGATTGACTAACGCAAAGAAAACCCTCGAGTCATTACCAGGTATTAGGTCAAAAGGTATTTACCAGGAACCAGTTCATATTGTTGTTACAAGTACATCAAAATGAAATAAATTTTCTTCGTAGCAGGAGAAGTTATTCAAGAGTTCCAAATTACTTCGTAATCAATCCTAAACTTGAACTTGAATATCATGGAATGACAATTAGCCTCTAATAGTTCGCCAGAGAATTGGGAGAATAGAACCATGACATCAGCCATAACCGATGGATTACCGCATATTCAAGCATTTTTAAGAATAATAATAATATTTCAAAGATTGAAATAATCGTTAATTTCCTCAGTGACAAAGAGTATTATGTATTAAGTTCGAATTTACAATACTGCGTAATAAACATCATCAATGTTATTATAACGTTTATATATGTAAATGGTTCATTGGCAAAAGTTTGGAAAGCACAATTCCCTACCATTTAATTGCAGCATACATTCTTACTTTTGAATATCCCATAATTTACTTGATGTGTTCCATATTTGGGCTTTCCCTGCAATTCTTTATATTCCTTTCTCCTTCAACTGATATTTTAAGGTAGTATTTGTGATTCTCTTCTTCTATTTGGTTTCCATAGTTCTCCTTTTTAAAGCATGTGTCTGTCGCTACTGTGTCAGCGCCATTAATTCCATGGATTGGAGTAAATTCGAAGGAAATGTGTGCTAACTAATGGGTGCGCACGTCAAAAAATGTTCAACACCACTTCTCTAGGGGAAATCATTGCCCTCTCCCAAATTTCCTCCCACAAATGAGGATACAAGAATTATGTGGTTCTCAATGAAGAGGTATTTTTGCATCGGACACCTGAAGGGCAGATGGGATTTGCCTTGTAACAGCAGTACCCCACGTTGTCCCTCAGAGGACTAAAGTGATGGCCATGCATGAGAACAACGTACGATGCGAGAAGGGGTGGTGAGGTGACGGAGATGGCGAGAATTTCGTTATGAAAAAGGTACTAATTGGCCAAGGGAACAAATAATAATCAATTATGGTGGGGATTTTATATCATCCGTAATCGTTATATACGGGATAATTAGGATCAGCGACCATAGGAAAGTCTAAGGGACCGAGAACTCACTACATTACAGGCGGCATTACGTTACATATGTGATCGTTATAAATTACTGGACCTCTAGGCTGACTGCTGTCAATTTTTATTAAATAAAAAAATATTGCCTGAAATTGCCTGCATCTGTACAGAACTATGACTAAATGAAATTATTTTAGCAGCATGATTTTACGGCAGGAAAACACAAAATCCTTACCAAAAGCCATAATATTTATTCGTCCCATATCTTTCGGGGAATTGATCTGATACATAATTCAGATAATGATTGGCAACAAGAAATTATGTTATGAAAACATCGGGATGGGAGGGCAAGAAATGATGATGTTCACGAAAGTGGATATAGTATGTCACCTCGGCCTGCCTCTCTTACCCGGCATGGTCCGGCTCCGTTTACATGGTAAGGGGCTAAACCGCACATTCTTAAACCTGAAAGCGGTGATGAGCGGATTCGCAGTCTCTCCCTGTCAACCCCGGACCAAATCAGAGAGCATGCCTCCAAATCCAAAGCATACAAGCCTGCTCTCCTATCTCCTATGCTGCAAGACTGCTCTCATATCGGAAAGAAATAGCCAGGTAAAAAAGAGCGGTGACATGTGCGAGACAAAATTAACGCCCTACCGCACATATCAACGTCATATTGCGTTCAGAAGTTCTGCACGCTCATTATAACTCATTCTGCAAGCGTCATTTGTGCACATATCCTTGATTCTTAATAGAATGGCTATTTTAAAGGTCTTCAATACAGATCGTCACCTTCTTACACTAATACCTAAAGCTAGATTGAACATTCAATGTTATCACTTTTAAATGCTATCTAAAATCGCTCATCCATAGTTGTCAACACAAATTTCATACCTAACTTTACCTTCCTTAAGCACCTTCTTATTCGTAGGCGTTATCGTTAAGTATTACAAGTCATTATTAAAGAACCTCATCGCATAATTTAATTTGATTATTTAATACTAGTCCTCCAATATTTCTCTGAGCTAATGTACACTCCGATGGAAAATGAATGGTAACACGAAATTACGTTATCTCATGAAATGAATCTCAAAGTGTTAGCAACAACAACTGATGAAGTGTTGAATATGGAGCATATGTACATGTTGTGATAGAGTCTTACATAGGGTGAGGATATAATCATTCGTAAGATCCGAATATTAAACTTTGACACCCAGAACGATAAACAGCAATTGAGAGGCAAGTATCCATTTAATCTAGTAAATTACTGAGATCATATTATTTTAAGTACTTATAAAAATTCCACGATTTCAACAAAAATTGATTTCTCGGGGAATCACTACCCCTGAGATGTGTTTTAAGTATAATACTTCCAGTATATCTGTCTATATGCCGTGCCTGTGTCATAAAGTTAGAGGAACGAATAGCATCCTGAAGAGTTATATTCCTTGAACTTTTCATTTTTCTTCGACAATTTACAGAAGAACTTTATGACTCCTTTTGCTTCCTCTTTCATCAATGTGGAGAGAGTTATTCGTAAAACAATTCTACAACAGATAAAGCTTCAATTACTGAAATAATGCAAGGAATAAAATGAAGTCAAAACCAATATGAAATTTAATTTGTAACTGGTAAGCTTTAAATTGGGCAGCGTGGTGGCCTAGTGAGTAGAGTGCTTGGCTACTGATCGAAGGGTCCAGGGTTCAAATTCGGGCGAAGCCTTTGGACGCCCCTGAACAAAACAATCCTCGGAGGGTGCTGGCCCAGGGAAAAGAACTGGTCCCCCTACCCTGAATGTGAAATGCACACGCCTGTGGCTTAGTCCGGGGTGAGTTCTACCGTCAACTATCCAAGCCAACCTTCGGGTTGAATCATTGAGTGAGTGAAGCTTTAAACTGACAATATGGTCATTTCAACTTTTCTAAAAATATTTGTAATACTCTATTACTATAATTAGGTACTGCATATAATTAAGTGACAATGTTAATGGCATAATCCATAAAGGACTCATTTTTTATTGCCTAACGTTATTTTCCAGAAATGTATGTGATTTAGTACCAATAAAAGTGTACAAACACTACATTTTTGCACAAGACCCGGGATTCTTGGTTTTGTTTAATCACGAAAGATAATTATTCAGCTAGAAAAAGATTTTATTTGTGTATATTATACATATTTAACTAAGATGGTAGTTACTAGTTATGTGGTGCTCGTTAGCAAGCATTATATCATAAGCTCCCTCAATACTTGCGAGTCAATTAATAATGTTGAGTCGGATTCAATAAAATACCATTTTCTAAGAGCTGAAAATGCATACCGCCACCGTAGAATGAAATGCAGCATTATTATCGTCATAGAAATTCACCACACATGAATACAAAATCATTTCCCATTCGATTTACGAGGCAGAATAGGCCAACATATGAGGAATGAATGAAATGGAAAACTTCTCGGAAAAAATGAGTTAGCAAACATATTTGCATAAATTCCGATACAAAACCTAAACGGATTGGTGTGATTGTTTAAACTATGAGCAAATCGGGAACACATGGATCAAGGGATGATGAAAGGCATTAACACAAATTGAAGGGCAGGCGAATGTTAAAATCTTCCAATGAGAGGTTAACGGAGCGACATAAACGTATAGAGCGAGAGAGAGAAAGCTGTTCTTTTTAGGTCCCTTTTTCCCGCCCGTTTCTTAAAAACGCCGAAAGGGTGCGCAAAAGCATATAGCCGAGGGAAAGACGAACTACGACGGTGAACCATGGAATATTTTATGAGGAAGGTGAGGGTTAACAATCTTCCATACGGAGTGCGAGAAAAACTCACAAATCGCCTATTTTCTCCATAATGTATGGATGAGAAAAGAGGTGGCAATAGTCACCCATCAATACATAATGTGCTCGAAGAGAGAAGCGAGGGTGAATAGGGAGGGTGAGAGGTTAAAGGGTGTGGGAAGGCGAGTATGGGAGCGAGAAAAAGGGAACGAGATGAAGATTGAGCAAAGGATTGGGCAGGGCGGGGAATCGGGGTTGGGAGAAGGGTAAGATGGGGTGTGTGAGGGGTTGGTTGTGAGTGGGCGGGGTTGTTGGAACGCTGGAACGGACCCAGTTTCCCGAGAATAATGTGTTAGACAGAAATGCGAGGGAGACGAAGGAAGGAACGAAGAGAGAGGCTTGAAAATGGTAGGAAGGTGTAGAGGAAGATGGCCATAAAAGTGCGCTGGTGTGAGGGAAGCAGTCAGGAAAATATGGACCCACAGCCATAACTTTACTATTAAAAGGCAAAGAAACGATAATTTATCCATATTATACCATTTCCTATCCCGCAAGAGGCCCAAATGGTAAATTGAACCTTATTGGAAGGCATTCCCCCGCGGATAAAACGAACCAATTCCGTCTTCCCACCCAGGACACTTGGGGTGTTGATTCATTTTTTTCGCATCTCATTTCCCACTCTTCACCAACGATGCACGCCTCCAAAATTTAATCTCACTTTCTCATTCCTTTAAAAAAAACTGTTTTGCATCTTCATGTTCAATAAAGTTGTCAATCGTGAAAACATATTTTGAATGCTGCGCAGGGGGAAAAGTAAAACTTCTAGGGCGATTAACATTCGCACTCACGCCACTATTAGAATAACTGAATGTGATGCAAACCTATGCATCGATCAATATTGACGGCAACTCACCCTTCGGGACATAAAGCATTGGGTCCAAGACATGCGCCGAATTCATGTTGGACAATGCGCCGTGCCTCCCACATAAATGATTGCGATCTTTGCTTAGCAAGGTACTATAAACGTATGCCCTATGAAAAACACACACTCTCACAGATCTGCCTCAGACGGTAATCAAATGTATGGCTCTTAGAGAGGAATTAGTGTATTTTTGATGATTCTAACAGCAGACAAACAAAAAATGATCGAAGAATAAGAAATAAACCTTACAAACAGTTCAAACCATATAGGTTTAAAATACGTTCATGAGAATGATCAATGCAATAACCAAATTACTGTGGAGTACAATTGCTAATTAAAGTTGTAGGAAAAAACTTAAACATCATGAATATTTGCAATATAAACCAATGTACATGAACCATAACACTCTTTTACTGAGCAAATATGCATTTTTCATAAAATAAAACTTAAAATATTCAACCAGAATGAAAGTCAGAGAATTGTAATGGAGAACGAAACATCATTAGTAAGCCAATCTCTAGCCCAGGTAGGTGCTGAAGTAAAATACGAGAGGAACTTAGCTCACAAATCTCCTAGTTTCGGATGAGAGACGTTAGTCATGAATGATACGATTTTCTCCAATAATTTTATTAAACATCATGGGTTAAATTCCTCATCACTGGATCATAAAATGAAAATTGGTCTCATTGTAATTTTGGGTATCTCAGCTGATTTGACTTATGACCTGTTTGACACAAGATAAATTTAAATGCAAAAAATGAATTTAACCGAGCCCTCTTCTCACGCTGCTAAGGGAAATGGAACATTTTTCCGGAAAGCTAATATTATCAAAAATAACACCTGCCAAATTAATCATGCAATGAACTCTTAATTTAATAATTCTCTTAGGGACTTCGAACGTAAAACAGATTCTTTGGTCAATATAAAACATTCGGCAGTGAAGCTATAAAGCAGGATATTATAAGACATATAGATAAACATTTAAACACGCGCGCCACTATTTTCGACGCCTTAAGAGTCAGTCGGGGGGCAAAAGAGGAGCGAGATGATATATTGTGGAGCACCCCATTTCGGCGTCGCGTCCGTTCCTTCCAGCTATTATAGATGAAGGGATGATTATTTGACGACACGTCATAGGCTGAGGTGATATCGGAGGAGAGACGGATAACACTCACAAATAACTATATTTTCCCTGCCCATAAAGAAATACCTTTCCTTCTTCTTCAAGGGTTTCACAAGTATGAACCAGGTTTGTAGCCGCAGGGTGAGTGTTTACGAAAATCATTCGCAATTTCATGCTCGCTACAAAGGTTTTCAATATAAATAGCATCGACAGTGAAACTTAACTCAAGTTTGTAACTCAGCAATATGACTGTGTAAGATGAAATCTTGGTCGGCAAATTCAATATAAAAGCTTCCTTTCCTTCAGTGGTATTTAAAACTTACACCACTATAAGTGATAAAAGTGAGTCCAAAATTACGATTTTTGTTGCAATTCCTCCATAAGGTAGGGTAAGGTGTCTTGTTTTTTTCTTCTTTCGTCCCCCTACTTATTCCTCTTCTTTAACTTGATCAAAGTAGTGGGTTAAGGGGTACATATTTGTGTGTTTCGGGGGCGGAAACTTTTTCCAATTTATTTGGTGAAATTGTCACAATTGTTGGTTCCCCCCTGAAGCCGAAGAAATATTTTTTAGGAAAATGAAGAAATTGAACAACTTCAGATTATCAGAAAAAAGCCAAATAGAAGTTAAGGCAAACTAAAAGTATTCTGTGAATTAGAGCCGAGGTTATCTTACGTTCTACGCAAAGGGTACACTAATCATACAATGCCAGCAACTTTGATGAATGAATTTGAGACTCGAGATGTTTCATTTGGCGTCATCCCTTAATAGAAGTGTCTCCGTCTCTTTAGAAGATTCCGAACCACGTATTTCAGTGGCTCCTAATATTCAGTGAAGTAATTTACTCTTATGGTCATTATTGTTTATGATCTACGAAAATTGAAGAAAATACTACACTGATAAAAAATATATTCGTATCTGAAGGTTGCCTTGGCGTCTTGATGGTCAACTCTTTTTTCGTATTCCATCGCGTTGGTTGGCGTTATAGACAACAGTTTCGCCCTCAGTCTTCGAGGCGTCATCAATTTCAAGTGTGAATCGCTGTATATAGGCCGCTAAATATACGTCAGAGGGTGACCCACCCACGCCTTCAAGACATGGGGTGAAATTGTTATCGATAAATCCATTGAAATTGACGAAACCTCAAAGAAGAAAAATATGGTAACAAGAAATACTGAGAATTCTCGGCAATTAAGACTTTCCGGTATCGATTCCTAATGGTTCCAAAATATTGGGACTCTGTTTTCTTCTAAAACATTTTTCCACCCCCTCAGTACGTGAACATGGCATTTATTGGCACCATTTCAATAACCTGTCTTTTTTATGACCCCTCGACGTTTCAACTTCCAACCTTTGCCGCCATTTCCTTCTCCTCCGCTCCCGTCACCTCAAAAGCACTTCTACCATCCTCTTAGGTTGGTCAATTCCTGATCACCATAAAAACCTCATTTCTTCGCCCAATTTCTCGAGTCTTCTTGTATCCCCAACCCCCATTCTATCTCGAGGGGACCAAAAGCAATCAACTTCCGGCTATTTCGGGATTTTGGAAACACGCCACCGACCTCTGAGGGTCCGCAAGAATTGCCTCCCACGACGTTGTCTCGAGACGCAACTGGCTCCAAGTGACAAAGACCGCTCCAAATTAATCAGTGGATTACTTCTTTTTTGTCGGTTCAACGCGCACCCCACGCTTTGATTAGCTTTTCCTCTCTCCTACTTCTCCAGCCGTAACCTTAATGACAGCGCCGGCGTCATTCGCACATCTCACGAGAGTAGCAGTCAGTTGAGTACAGATAAGAGGAGAATCGACCAGCAAGAACTTTTCACTTGAATGTCCAAAGACAAAAATTTGAAGGTATTACGGCGCAGAGACTTTGCATTTGAAATGCTAGCATTTTATTTATAGCCACCATAAATTCGTAGGTTAAACTGAAGTTGAAGATAATTAGAAAAATTCAAGCATAGAAATACACCAAGGTTTACAGGTTGATAGCTTCTAGTTGATACGGAGGATATTATTAAATCCCCACTTTTTATTTGTAGAACGGATAACAAATACGAAGGAAAAACGTGAAATCTGTCCAAAACTACCACAAAAGAACAGAAAGAGCAACGCCGCTGTTGGAAAGACAACAATGACAAAATATTGAGATCTGTGAGTTCACGCTAAGCCAATATCCCAAATATTGCTGGCACAATAAGAGTTTCAGATAGACAGGGAGTAAATAATTTCATCATCTAAATAATTTCAGCTCAACACAGCTATTGTAAAACAGACAAGAGCTCCCGAATATGAGAGACTCCCTCGTTAACTGAGATCATTTGCCACATTAAGAATACGATGGAGGGAGGGAGGATTCTTGAAATGGATGAAGGGTGGAGAGAAACCGACATTAACCTACAAATAACGAAAGGCGCAAATGGTTCCACAATTTAATGTTCCTTCCAATGGAAACAGAGGACTGCTCTCAACATGTTGAACAGAAGACAGAGTAATTGGTATTACACTGAAATATATTTGCCGCGGCCGGGATTCAAGTACTTCGGGGTAAGAACCTGAACTCTCAATCTAACCTCATGCCTAATCATACCTTTTGTCTTCAAATTGCATTTGATAGCCCCCCCATTCTTGGCCGCAGTCCTATCAACACGCAGGCCTGAAGCTCTTGTGGTAGATTACTGGCTATTATGTTACTGTAGATGTAGACTGGCAATTTGATTTTTCACTTTCAAACACCTTCCGGATCGCTCTTTCAGGGCAATCGCCACGAAGTGTGAATGTGAGTGGTTTGGGGCTCGTCCCGCGCAACTGCCCTCCAATCTCAGCTCCAAGTCGACCCATTGACCTGAACACCTCATTCTCTTCTCTCTCGGAAAATGGCCTCTATCAACGAGCAGGCGATTGCTCTCCCGGAGTTCCACCTCCCATAGCTCGGGGAAGAGCACGGTCCTCCTCAGTCGTTTCGCTGTCCGAGGAAAAATACGGTGATTGTGAGCTTTAACCGCTAACATACTCTCGGTGGTCGTCAAGAGGTCGTCGGTTGATGTGAGAAGAGGGCCAGTGCCATGAAACCTGCACTCCATAGCAAACTCTTTCCACCTCGAAAGAAGTATCTTTCGCTTATAGGCCTAGGGTCCCGAACGCACATTAACTCCAACAATTTGTAAAGGGAAACTGGAGAATGGATTTCCGGAGGCGGAAGTTTAATTAATTCGTAGTCGCTATAGCCTATTTAACCAATAATTACAATATCAATGCAAATTATTAGTTTTCATTCTAAACACACAATTGCATGAATGGAATCACACAATTTTGAATAAATATAAGCAGTGAGATATTAACTCAATTTAATATGTATTGTTTAATATCTCCTCATTCCTCTCGTGTTTGAATTAAAAACACAAACTCGATGTATTTAGACCCACACAAAGACTATATCAAGTTCAAACAAAAATATCTTCCTCCGTTAGTACTCGAGAAAAATTTGTTTTTTTTAAGAACACTTACATACTAAATTATTACGGCACGGGACAAGGTCAGAGATGTTAAATTGCAAAAGTGTTGCTTAATGGCAACGAATAGGTGAGGTCACACAGGTAACTACAACATTACATTACTTCGGTATTCGTCAACGGTAATGTACGATTTAAGGCTTTCCCGGTGAACACCTGTGCTGTAGATTTCTCGAGTTAGCATCCGGGTGACATTGGTGTTTTGAACCTTTGTTTCAACGGCGTCGTCTGCCATCGCCCTCAGGGTGAATGGCCCTGACGACGATGGCAGACGACACTGTCGAAACATCGGTGCAACACACCAATATCACCCGGATGGAAACCCGCGAAATCTACATCACTCGTAAATGGTAGTTTAACAAATAGATTTTCCCTGGGGCAAGTATTCCTGAACTGAAAAGATGTAAATTTCTACTCTCTGTGGCATAATTGGAAAAATATTCACTGCCGAGGAAAAAAAAGCGGTGGTGAAAACCATAACATAAGATCCACGTAAAAACTTTCATGTGCCATTAAAAAAACACAGGCCTTCATGAAAACATTAACCCAGATACAAAAGATATTTTATCAAATAATAAGCATGGTTTCTTATGAGAATACTTACTGCAGTAGTTATCTTCGGTCATGAATTTTCACTAGCTCCACAGGCGATGCACGATAGGGAAACCTTTAAAAAATGGTTTCAGGTAATCAGGTCCTTATCTTGCTTTTGACAGATTTGTAACACCAATTCTTAAATTCTTAACTTCCATTTGCAATACCAATGTACACATGTTAAATTCCAAAATATGTTTTACTACAAGCACATCAGCTTCAATCAATACACATTTCTGAGCAGTTTCTGAGCACTTGTAGCTTTGGTCTTTAAGTCAGAAGCAAACAAATGTTGACGTTACGCCGAAGAGCAACCCGGAACACCATGACTTCTAAAATGCTACAACGGACTTCCAAGGTACGTAAACGAGTGTACACATCGGGCTTTCCACCGACTGCAATAAATTTAGTAAAATTATTTTTTTCTCCTCTTAGCATTTAAAAAGTACATCCGTTTATTTCTGAGAATGACGACTAAAATCTCCACTCTCATCCATTTCAGTGCTTATTTCGCCTTTATCGATCTCTTTACATATTTCCGTACTTTTTCTGATCCGCCCACTCCCAACCCAACTATCGTGTTATCTCTCCGGAATTCAAAACTTTACCACTTGAAATCGTTATATCTCTACCGACGATACCACCTCAACTGTCCTTCTTCCTTCCCAATAATTGGAGGGATTTGATAAGATTTTTTCACATCCAAAGCACTTATATGCATTAAAAGAATTAGAAAAAAACCTCCATTTGACATAATTGATACAATGAAAAAATGTGGTCGTTGAGACATAAAAATGAAGCCTGGTGCGGTATTTTTTCATATATTTACCGAACAATTCGAGAGATCCAATGAGTTATCGAAGGGTGTTAACACCGGAGGATATACCATACAAGCGTTCAACGTCACACATACGTGAAATTTGTCACCATAAAGTCACTCATTTTTGGTGAACAATTGCATTTAGGATGAAAATTGAATGCGATATTTCAATCATTTTTTTCTTGGCTTAATTACACTAGAAGGAAAAAAGTTACATAGCCATTGTGTTCGACAACATATTAAGCTGCAGTCTTTCATTCCTACATCTTACGCGCTATAAGTCGAACCTCTTGTGACCTTCCGGCTTTAAACTTCATTCCCCCTTCTTGAGTTTACCACGAGTGCCTAGCATGTTTTGTTCTATGCCTCCCGCCTCCTAGAAACCCAATCCTTTTAGAAATGTAGCCCTTCAGCCTAACTCTTAAAGCCTAAAATTTCTTCACCTCTTCCGCGTCGTTTCACTTCATTTTCATCGTATTTTAGTGCCTCAAATCATTTCTCGAACCCTTAACCGACCCCCTCCATCTATTTCTTCTTTCCTCACTCGTCCGCGTTCTAAACATTTCCCCACAGGCTTTTCTCTGCCTCCTTTGCCCCATTCCCTAGGCGAGCCAAGAACAGAGTCTCTCCCCAAATGTCATCACCCGGATTAAACTAGTTCTATTGAGTTATCCCCAAGTTCCAGTCCCCCAAACCATAGCTAGTCATTCCTCCCTCCCATGGAGCACCTAAGAAAACCCCATCCCTCTACTCCAATCCATCCAAATCAACTACAACTCCACTCTCAGTGTTCTCCTTAAGACCTCGACCAGCATGCAATTCGTCTGTGCCTTTGGGCCGATGAAACTCGTGGAGGGCGCAGCAAGCAAAACATCTGCACACGAACCGAAATTGGACGCCCCGCTTGGGGGTGCTATAGGTTAGGGGACCAACCGCGCACTCTGTTCGTTCACGGCTTTGAGATAAATCGGAAATCTTGCAGGAGTGTTTTATCGATCTTACGAGTTTTACACCAGATTTAGTGACTGCGGCAGATTTAGCTCTTTGAAATGGCCCTAAGAGTGCACCCAAAGGTTTTGTAAACTGTCTGAGTTTTTCACAGTTCATCTAATTTAACCTATTTAGCACCCACATTCACATTCGGTAAAAATAAGTCCTCAAGGCCTCATATCTCTTAATTCTTAGATTTTCGTCAACTAAACGAAATATTTCTCACTACTTTTAATTACGTATTGAGTAAAAAACGAAATGCGTTACGCTTACATCATCAAAACAACGGTTTCCCCGCGGCTTTACTTATCAAATTTTCACTGTTCTTTAACTACGGTCAGATGATGCTTTGTGGCAATAATTTTGAGCCATTTCTATGGGAAAATTAGTAATCTGGTAATACACCAGCTTAAGTGATGTTGCACCATGATATGCCGGGTTTTAATAACGGTAGTTGATATTTAAGGATTGCAGGGTTTGGCTCCATTTAGTATATTAATGCAGTGAGCTATTTCCTAAAACGACCGCCAAAACGAAATTCATGTGAATGAGTTTGAGAATCCTAGTTTAAAATGTTTTTATTATTTAGTTGTCATAACCGTAACTCCTAATTTAATTGGAGCCATCAGCCCAAGGTTTCATTATCAGGATGTCAAAAACCTTAATTTTCAAAACAAGAAAGACATTGCCACTAAAATTGAGGCAATATCTTCTACTCTGAAAATATTAAGCTGCATTGCAATAAATTACTTACTTTTTTGTTAAAACTTTTAGGTAATTGTAGTACAAAAGTTACATATCGTTCCATAGGATTTGATCCCTTCTCTCAAGTGGTAAAAAATAAAAGCTTCCTCTGTTAATCTTTAGACATCATTGAGTGTGAATGAAATTGAGACATGTTTGATAATTGGCATTCAAATGAGATGCCGAATGGATACTGTAATATTAAATTATCCTTTCATTGGATATTCCTGCTTCTCAATGTAGCAAATTAATTCAATACCACCTATGCATATAAACTGTTACGTATTTTCGGCATACCAGCATAAGTTACTCTTTTAAAACGCATGAAATTTGGCACGAAGATGGGTAGTATCATGAATTTGTATTCATTTCATTTCGAAGTTGATCGTATCTTGGAAATTAATTTTTACGAGAGTGACCATAAAACAGTCTACTCGCAGCTGATCGCAATTCATTTCAATTATATCTACCCGTTGTGTAGGGAAAACGTGAAGTAGAGAGACGTCGTTTTGATCGTAGTTTCATTTAAAGTGCTCCCGCGGCTAAGGTCATTTTGCACATACTGTCTGCGGCAACAGCACTCGGACGAATAGGATGATATTTGAGCCGTGCCCAACCATGATTAAATTTAATTGTTGATCGGGAACCGGTGTTTCCATCGTGGCATGCCGTTGCCCATCGTTCGAATTCACACCCTCCATGATAAACAAATCACTCAACATCCCCCTGTCATCCGAGAACTTCGCCAAGGAAATCAAAGTAATCAAAAACATTGCAGTGAAAAATGGTTACGAAGAAAGTGTCATTAGTAAAATGATCGAGAAAAAACGCTCCCTCAGAGCACAGAAACTCATTTTTAAATCATCCGTCCTTAGTGAAAAGAAAAAACGATGGTGCAAACTAAGTTACTACGGACAGATTACACAGTCAATTGCCAACTTTTTTCCAAAGACAGAATTCAAAATTGCATATTACAACAAGTGTAACTTGAGGGCTGTGTTAAACAAAACGAAAGACAATATTGACATTAATGATAGAAGTGGTATTTATAAGCTGAAATGTGGTGACTGTGAAATATGTTACGTTGGCCAGACTGTCGTTGTGAGTGAGAGCAGACGAACACAGAAGACATCTACGAAACGTTGAGTTAAACAGATCCCATTTTGCCAAACATCTGAAAGTGACCACAAGAGTGACTTTGTCCCGGAGATTCTTCACCTAGAGAAAAAGGGAAGAAGAATGGACTGTTTGGAGGAGCTGGAGATTAGGAAGCAATTAAAGGCAGGAAAAATTGCTAACGAAAACATTTTTGTGAGCCATTCCCCCCCTCTTGGATATTCCCGTGACTCTCAATACCTGACGCCCCAACCCCCGCTGTGAACAGCATACCTGACCAAGCGTCCACTTAGCCTACATCCACCACCACCACCCCACCCCCCTCCCATCGAGTCATCCACGTTCCCTCACACACCAACCCCCACCCCTTACCACTGCCTCTTCCACCCCCCCCCTCTCCCTCCTCTTCCCCCCCCTCTTAAAAATTGTATATATTCTGCCACTTGCCATATTCATGTACCTGATGATGCCGCCTATGCGACGAAACTGGTCGACTTGAAATAAAAATCTGTGAAAAAAGTACCATATCTTTTTTGATTTCATTAGTTCGGATTCACGATAAATCCTCATAGAGGACACACTAATCATTATATTTGGCTGCATTCTTTCGGCACTCTCCATGACATCCACAAAATGCACTCATTTTGATAATACTTTCCGATATTATATTCCGTGAACTCCACAGCCGGTACGAAAAACAACGATCTCTATGCGACTTCTTCGATCAATAATTTCCACTTGATTTGTATCCTACCTTCTATCCTACGTTTTTAAAACCGGAAATGCTAATTATTTCTCTAACGTTAAAGGGAAGGAGATGTAAGCAGTTTCCCTTCCCACTAGTGAGTAAATGCGTTACTATTTTCACGAAACATCACGAACGAGGATAATACCAAAAATAATAAATGCCCATCCACTAAAGGACTGAAAAAAATTAAAATGTTACCTACATTATATGGGTGCATGTCAGGAAATAAATGAATACGACGTCAGCCACTTCCTGCGCTGCCAATAAAAGCTTCAAACCAACCCTAAACCTTCGTGGCAACTCTTCCACAGCGGTCAAGAGCCTATCCTAAACCTGTGCGTTCATCCCTCGGAAATCCTAAAACACGAAAGACACGTGGTCGCGCCCGAACACTTCAACGCAGAAGATATTCACCCACTCCTTCATTCACCCACCCTTATACCCTTAACAATGTGTTCTCCCTTCTCTACACTCTCTACAGCCTTCCTCGTCCGGATAACAACAAGGCCAAACCGAAAAGTTTGAGGGAAAGGGAACGGGAGAGAACAAGTCGGGCATTTGTGAGCACACCTCTATTTTTCTCATCTAATCCCTAGGTCCGTTCCTATCAAACTCCACAATCCAGACTCATCCTAGAAATATCTCTCTGCCGCTGTCTGTCCTTCACCCTCGTCTACACTTCTCCTAAGGATAGGGCGAAGGGGTGAAACCCCCTTCCCAACGCTAGGGATAGCACTCCAAACGACTTCAACCCATACGACTTCAACTTTTTTTGACGACTTTTGCCGCCGGGTTACTACCCCGCACCAGCTAATATGCTGTTGACAACTTCATTTTCAGTTTGACGTCCAAGTATGTTGTTTTGATAGAAAAGTAATTCCAGCTTTTCTCTTGGAAGTTTCAAGTCAAGAATGTAGTGAAGATATTTTTCCACCCTATGTAGCCCTCGCTGGCTTTGTGCTTCGCTCTGGTTGGTCGGTTTTGCGGCCTGTTTTGGTGCTGCGTTCTAATGGCGCGGGACACTAGTAACTGTTTTTATGCATTGTAGGGTATATGCGTCCTCCCTATAATAGTTCATGGCCGCTTTTATGATTTATATGGATTTTTTTAGTTTACTTGGGAAATATATATTTTCCTGAGCGGACGAACCTGCTTTATTTATAAAAAACATACTCAAACGTAACCCGAAAATGTAGATACTATCTGAAAACGAATATCACCCCCTTTATGTTCCCCACCAACTCCCCCCTACGCGTATAATATAATATCTTCCACTGCGCAATAATTTTCTTCCCTGATTCTTCCCATCCCTTTCTTCCAAGACACCCCTCAGCTTTTTTATATACCCTCTGTAACCTCCCCTCCACCGAAATATACCCGACACCGAAGTTTAACTCTTTTTTTTGCTCCTTAAAAAAATGAAGCCAACTTTGTGTTTCGCATGCTATTTCAATTGCTACCGTAATGAAATGAGCTTCAGTCTCCAGAATTCGTCCATGGGTGGTCATGTGATCTCGTAATTGCCCGCAGAGCTGCCACACCTCCGTGGAGATTAATACTTCGTGATTCGCCACTTCATGTCAAACTCAGTATTATACCACCAAGAAATGATTACGTAACATACATGAAAATTCAAAAGCTATAATGACACGCACGCGCAAATATTCAACATCTCTATTGAAATAACAGAAATAAAAAGCAATAAAAGGAATACAAATTGAAAAAGGTTTAAATTTATATAAAAAATGATGCGGAAGAATCCGCTCCGAAAATATATATATTTTTTTTTCGAGGGATCCTGCAGGAGTATGGCTGTTGATGTAAATCTATTTCACTGGACACCCACTGACATTTAAACATTTACTCACTGCTGCCACCTCCACCGATATAATCTCACGCTATGATCAATTTGCCTTCCTTATTAAATTAATGACACCATGGGTCACGATATCCACTGCCAACCCATTCATTGTTCTACTAAGTATTTATCGTTAAAATATCAAAACTGGGCGTGGCCAACGCTTGTTTCCAACGCCTTTCTCCTAAACAGAATTTTATGGGCTTCAAATTTCGTGTCGATTATCGATCGTGGGAACATAATCTGCCGCTAAGAAGTAAATCGAATTTAGCGTAAATTATAGCCTCCACTATCATTAGGTATATCTAAAAGGCGTTCTAAAGCAAAAAAAACTCTGTTAATAACCGGAGTATAAATCCTTAAATCTTTCAATAACGTCAGTCATCAAAGAATTTAGCCCAAATAAATAACAGCGTTAAATTACAAATTTGAAGATTTTAGCCTTGTGGTCAACCATTTACCACAATTTCAAACACCATCCTTTCATTCACTCCTTTTTCCAATACTATTTTATACCTTTCATAGCAACTGGAGGATGTAAGCACAAAAAAGCCTCTCCATGAGAATTATAGCACGATAATACATATTTTCAAAAAATCAAGCCGACATGAGATTATGGCTATTCGGTCTTCACTGGTGTCTCCAGCAGATATGATACGTACATCCACACGAAACTTTCTTTCAATCGTGAGGAAATATTTTCATTTGATCGCGGGGATTTTCTACCGGTGACGGCAGCTAAAAGAAGACATTTTCTTCAGTAAGCGCTAGAGTCATAGTATTTTTTGGTTTCGCATGGGTTTACTCCGTAGCTACATACCTCTCGGTACTGTGAGTTATTTACTGTAGTAATGAGCACTAAGACCATTGAGTCCACGACGATCCTTTACCGATCATCAACCGCTTCCTACTACCCCACTAGACTCGAATAAAACCCCAAATCCTTAAAAAAAACACCCACCCTACTCTGACTCCTGGGAACCGATTTTAAGCTTACGTTCCCCGCATCCAACCAGACCACGCCTTATACATTTATACACACCCTAGAGTGACGCCCCATCGCATGCTAACACGGGGGAAAAAAGAGCGACGCCACCTCGTCCCAGCGGCAGCGTCCGCCCTCACCATTTCCCCAAACGCGCGCCGCGACGCACGCAAACGACGCCCAACGATTGGAGGGTGGGAGAAGAGAGAGGTGTAGGAGGGGAGTGCATTGAATGTAACCTCACAATGCGCCTCTCTCTCCTCAAAACTCCCGTTTCACTTTATTCCCAAGGAACAACCCCTCGACAGCAATGTTACCCCTTTCTGACAGAGCCGTGCATCACATCTCCAGCATGCTCTTGTATCCTATTCTCCTTTTTACCCATACGTATTTTCCACGACCACCAATTCTAGCGCCAGTACTTTTGTAAAAGTGATGTTTTGAGGTGCAGACGACTGGTGTGACTAGGATCATTAACCATATCCCGACTAAACAATGGATGAACCTTTGAAGGAACAATACAACTCTGGGCTGATTTATTCGCCTAAGAAATATGATGGAACCGTAACAAAAGTAAATGAACAATTTCTATGATTAAAACGGCGCGGTCGATATTTTATAGACTGTATATTCTTTTGAAATTCCCCGCATTTTGATTTTTTTTAAGTGGCATGACTTGCTTGAGACCTCCACACGGTTGATTGAAGAAGATATGCAAAAATGACGCTGGGAAATTCAGCATTTTAAAAGCCAACCAACAACGACGAGTGTCTCCACGCTAGATCACACCACACTCTTAATCACATAAAAGGGAACGTAGAAACTTTGATCTAAAGGTTTCTCAACTTCAGCAACGAATCCCACTAGGTATGAGAGTTTAATAATATGAGAAAAATAACAGATGCCCAGTGGAATTGAGGCTATGGAAAAGAAAGTATAAGAGAAAAATCAGCACTGTGAATAATTTAATAAGGTTCATTTTAATTCAGAAGTTACCAGACTTAATCGTCTTGGGAACAGTACGAATCTCAAGAGAAATTGAAAATCAAACGCTTGCACCAAGCGCATGAAATGACAAAAATATCCTTTACCGCTCTAATGAGTTGGCCTTTTTCTTTTATGGACCCAGATTCCTTAAAGCAACCGAACGTTATTGTCTTTTTGTATGGCGTCGACTTTTCCTTCTCCATCCTCTTGGTTCGAACTTATATGTTAATCAATTGTTTAGTCTTTACCCAGATGAAAATTAGCTATAGGAGAATATTTTATTCGATTTGGCATTATATGGGTCACAAAATCGCTCCATTCAAATTTGAAAAAATAAAAATTCTGTTTTTAAAATACCCTGTAGTAAATTAGGTTAGAATACAGTACAGAGAATGACAATTTGAGCTTTAACTTCTTAAAAGGTAAAATAACATGAGAGAGGGATCAGGGAAAATAATTACTTCCATTTTTTTCCATGGAACATCCTTGAAAATGATTAAGTTTTATCCTCATGACACTCTTCCAGAGTTAAACATCTTTTATGAAGCTACTCCCTCAATAAATCTATGAATTCAGATCTTTCGAATTGTGAAACAGCCAGAGTTAGATGTTTCATCAAACGAAGTGAGATGAACACACGATGATAATAATATTTTAGAAAAAGAGCATTGTACGAATTAAATGTAGTAATTATAACTGCTTTGAAATTAATAGTTTATGGACATGCCGTTAATAACTATATTTATTTTTGACGCGTTGGTAAAATGGAAGATGGCAATCACTGTAGCGATAAGTGTTAATTTACAAGCCAACGACGTGTCATTGGTAGTTTCAGGCGTATTGCTATGTATAAATGGATGTCTGTTAACCGGAAGATGACGTTGAACGTTGAAACCCGTTTATCAATAGCAATAATGTCGAAGCATAAAGTTCAAGTTGAAGCCGAAATGGTTGTCCATAAACATGAATCAACGCGGGTTAAACCCGAACAAAACATATTTAAAATGCTTAATATTTATGAAGTGTTAATTGCTGACACATGAAGAACAATAAACAAAGTTCCCTCAGATTTTCGAAGCAAGAGCAGGACACCTTCTAAGTACATAGGTATCTAATTTACGATTGCTTTTGCTTTACTAGTTTCCTGGAAGAATCTAAACAATGATTGTTTTGCGTGTATATAAAAAAATAATGAATTAATCACTCTTATACCTCATCAGCAATGATCTCCCACCAAAAAAACGCTAAGACAGCGTGACCGTGTACGCTCGGAGTTTGCACGTAAACGCGAAAAAGCAGCCAAAGCCTCCGGAATGCGAATCTGACCCGTCCCCGCCCAGAAAAGCAAGCATTCCCCCCCCTAACTCCTGTCCCACTTGATCCAGCCCCCTTCAAGCAACTAAGGCCAGCCATTTTATCCCCATCGCAGAAGAGAGGGCAGTTGTATCCGAAATATAAGTTTATCCTTCCAGGAGTTTATCAATGGTAGGGACGTGATAAAGGGCAAACATATGACTCTTGGGAGGGGAGTTTGAGAAGAAGGATAGAGAAATAGAAGAGGAAAAGACTCAGAAGGATATAAGAGTAGAAAGAGAGAAGTGTTGGGATGATCTTTTATTGGAACGGAGGCTATGGAGAGAAAGAGAGAGGCAGACGGAGATTCAGGGAGGGAGAGATTCTCGCCCTCACGGGTGGGAAAGGATTTGAAAAAGGAATCCATTCAGAGTGAATATCATCGGAGTGGCCACCCTCAAGACTCCTTATGGTCCCAAAATTCCCTCTTCAAAGCACACGCAACACAGGGGCCCCACGCTCATTTCCTTAGCCGGCGGCCGTCTCCTCTAACCTCTCCGAAAACTGAATGTGGGGTGAAAGGAAGTGGGCAATGACCACTCTGGGCACGTCCTTGCTGCAACGGACTGAAACGGAATTTTTGGTTGCAATCGTGGATTCGGTTGCAAAAGTAAAATCGAGGACAAACGGGAGGTGAATCACAATCGCTTCATTCTGGCTTCGGCTCGCAACTACCACGTGCCGAAAAATCTCCCGTGTCTCCCCCACAAAGATATTTTGGTACGTTACTTAAATAATAAATGCAGAGATTTGGCATACTTAGGTGATAAAAATCACGCTCCTTTCGTCAGATTTTGTTTAAAGGCACGGAGTTTTAATGTTTTATGAATAAACAGTGGGTTGGTGGGATTCCTCTTCTTTCTTTTGAATTGAGAATTGTCCGAGAGCATTTTTCACCAACATCTTTTCCAAGTTATCCTAAGTTTTTAGTCTTAAAGAGGGAATCCTTCCTCCTCCGTGAGAGTATAAGGAATACAACATCATTTCATGCGCCCGCTATCAAGAAAATAGGCTTTTATTTCGCATACGAACATCTTCAGAGATAAATATGAGGTAGAAAGCTTTCAATAATGACCGTCCTGCACTAGAGTTAGGAATGAGAAGGGCATGAAGGAATGTGGAATGGGTGCTCCGGTAATTGACGTGCGTGGATTAAGCGTATTGCGTTGGTTCGGCTAATAAGAGAGAATCAATGATTGCCAATTAGCTAAACGGATTTATGATTGGGGAGTGAATGGATTGTAAAAGAGGAAGGAATGAACCGGGGAAGTACCTCGGGGATTTTGCCGAAGAGACTATTCAAAGAAAGGAGTCTAAAGAACAATGAAGTGTGCAGTAAGCAACGTATGAATATTACAAACGCGAAGGAGGTACCTAAGAATAGTAAATTATGGGAGATATCATTAAAACAGAGCAAGCCTTTCTGGACCTTACATTGATAACTTACCTCTTTTGACCGCGCCCATCCTAAAAGGCGACGAAGTGGCTGATATTCGTGTATGTATGCATAAAAATTCATTTATGCCATCCATTTTGTTGCACACTTACGTTTGCACGAAATTCACCTCAATCGAATGCGAGAAAGTCTGAACTTGAAATAACTCATGCATATCACTTTCTGGTAGTCGGTGGGACCGGCCTACCAAGCAAGTTAGCTACTGATTGGTATGTTTAAGAATCAAACTTCAAAGATGAACAAGAGCTATCTTCTACGTTTTGTTACTTCGGTTCATTGTGAACTCTCTCTGTCTTCCACGTTCACGTTCAGGCATCTCCAGCCAAGTTCTACATTCATGTTCAATTTTAACCAGCCTCTGGAGCACTAACATCTCAAAATATCTTAGAATCCATGTTATGCGTTCCTTCATGCTCAAGTGCTTTAAAAGATACTGCCAACGTTCTATTCTATAGTATTTCATTCCTGTTCCTAATGCAAAAAACAACTTTATAAAACCCTGTACACTCTTTCCGTTGTTTTTTCCGCCTCCTCCTATGTTTTCCTTATCCTTAGTTCCCGTTATCTCCCTTCCCTCCCAGCCCCCCCATCATTTCCACATGGCCTCTTTCCCAAACCGTCATGGTATATCTACCACGAATGCCTTCTGTGCTCTCCTCCGCAGACTTCCTCCACCTACCAACATCCTCTGCACCCAATCACCCTTGCCTCCGAGTTTACACATGGTACCATAATGGGATTTAACCCCCAAGCATGCGTCGTTCTACTGTCCGATTTATATTCATGAGAACAGCCCTGTCTCACCCTCCGGACTACGTAACAAACCTCTCTCCTCTCTGCTTTCACGGCAATCCGACTGCTGTTGACAAGACAGCTCGGAGCTTCATTAAAACAATTGTTTTAGTGCCAAGTTCTTATTTGGAATCTCTGGAGAATTTGAATAATGTTAATCGAATGAAGAAATTAAGCGTAAGACAGAGAAACGTATGTAACGGAATTAAAATTTGAAAAAAAAAACGTTGTTTTTCTTATATGCAGTTCAATAATATATGATAGCAACATCGTTCGGTTTGTTCTTTCTTGAAGGCATGCTAGGGAAAATCTCTCGTCCACATGTCATCTGTGACGACTGTTATTGGTAAAACCGTAGTTAGGATGCGACAACTGTCAGGAAATCGTAGCTTCTAAGTGAGAAATACCAACTACATTGTTTTTATATTCATCTCATAGCTATAAATGTGTGGCCTCCATGCAAGATGCCTTAAAAATCATTATATGTCGTCGATAAGAACCATATTTCCACCGCAGCAAATGTTAACGATTGACGCCAAGCGAAGGTAGAGAATAAATAGTAGATTCGTGACGGCTTCCGCTATAAATAGAAAAACAATGAGTTCCTGATGAATTACAATATAGCATTACCACTGAAAGAACCCGCCATTCATGGGCCATTACATCACTGCTACGCCATAATGCACTAAATCGTCTACTTGATAAATCATTGATTCATATATCATCATCATGAAATCATTCTCATCATTCTTCCAATAAAATACAATTTTTGTGTCCTTTGACGCATTTACCGTCAAATCCTTGTTGCTTGGTAGAAGTTATTCAGAAGCCACTGTAATACCTGTGAAGTCTCAGCAACAAACTGAATTATCTGCGCACAAAATAACTCGCTCATTTACTTCTACATCTATTATTCCGATGAATGGAGCGATTAGGAAATTATTTACTTAAATTTGTCTCGTCAATTTGAAACGTGCTTTAGTTCACCCCCGATATCAGAAAAATCTTCTGACTTGCATCTTTACCTTCTCCATCTCACTTCTGCTTCTACTTCCCCATACGCTCAATTCTCACCAGTCTTGACTAAAAACCCCTAAATTAGTTTGAGCAAAATATCAAATTACAAAATACTCATTAAATCTGGGTAAATTGTTAAGCATAACCTCTCATAATTCTCGTTACACCGAAATATCAGTAACTTGCCACAATTATTTAGAGATGTTTATCTAACATTAGAATCCGATTTCCATGGAATGTGATACGACTCCGGAGGTACACTATAAAAAGAATGGGAAAGCTTTGATGCACAGATCACGTCAAAAATAAACCAGATGTAGTTCGCATGTTTTCTTAATTTAGAATAAATTATTAATGACCGAAATAGTTATTATAAAATCGCTAAATACTTTTCGGTTAAGAATCCATCTTCTTCATACGACGTGAAATTAAAGTGCAAAGTCAGTCAATTCAATGACTCTATCCTATACAAGCAATAAAGTCCTTCTGCTTCTTTCCTTAAATGTGTCGTAGCCATCCGCCGCCCGAGTTAATAGACCTCCCCACACAAACATTGGATTATGTGAGCGTTCTCTCTATCACTTTCGTGGAGTGCTTCTGAGACTTAAATTACTCCCTGTTCCTGAATAAAAGTTCCATTTTCACATATTCCCCACAAGCAACCAACCAGAAAATTTAACACCCAGAAAATTTAGACTGTGTGACGTTTCAATTCAGTACTTGCTGTTATCGATATGACGTAGATACCGCATTGATATATTTTTCATCCGGTATATTAGATGTATGTAAACATGATTAACGCGATCTGAGATCAATTGCATGAAAATGTGAGATGCGATTAGAAGTGTAATGCTGTGTCATTTGCGATGAAACCATAAGCAATACGATAAACAACACAAATCTTAGCAATGCGATGCAATGATAAATAAGCTACTTGATTGACAACTCACCTCAACAACCGTCAATTACAGGAATATTCATTTCTTAGCTAACACTCTTAATTATACCTCAAGTATAGAAAATTCTACCAATTGGGATTCAAACCCTTGACCTCTAATTAAAAGGGAAAGTCTTTACCCGCTTGCCAATTGAAATCAGTTACACCGCGTATTTTACGATAGGATGCTGGTTTTGAAAATTGCTTAGTGCTTGACATACACTCAGCTCACTCATCAACACAGCCGTATTGGTCCATAGTCCCGCAAGCAATCTCAGTGACGAAAGGAAGACAATAAGGAGGAGATTACTTTAGTGTTTGTACCTTTATCTCTACCCCCCACACTCCCTACCGCCACCCACCTTCCAAGTCCCGGTAAAAGATTCTTTCATTTTTATATTCTGTCATCTATAAAACTTATTGTTAGTAGTGTTATGGCTGTAAAGGTAGCTTGCTTGTTTCATTTCTAAGACTGTGCACACAAAAATGAGGATACGTTGGGAACCCAAGGGAGGGTTTTACTTAATGATATAAGACAGTGGTTTCTTAGCCTTTATTTTAGTCATGTACGCCATTAGAAGCAGAACATTCACTTGTCAAAACATTGCATTCAAAGAGACTACGTTTAATGGAATTCTTAAATAAGATAAATCTCTCTACGATATATTTGACATAAATTAGGTTTAAAACATCTAAGGCAGAAATAACCACACTACTCTAGTAGATGAAAGGTGTTAAACATTTAAGGCCATAGATAAAGTGGTTTGACTGGTTCATTTGAGGTGAGGAAGGATGAGTTAAGAGAATCACAGCGCTGGCATTACCCGACTCTTTGAAGAAAGCAGATTAGATTCCACGGTTTGTGTCCTTATTAACAGACGGAATGCAGTCCTTGATTTTTACTTCACACGGCCTACAAGTGGTGATATGGTTTACCTGAAAATTTAGCATCTGCTAAAAATCGGGTATCGGACCTTGACATGGAAACACCAGATTCTAGCAACATATCAACATGGTGCCCCAAAATTATCTCTACTTTCATTCAAAAAGTTATAGCGATTTCTAAAAAGGAGGGGAAAGGTAAACATTATAGTTGAATATGGAATCTTGAAGACTCCTTACAACGTAGTCCTTTTTCTGACTCTACAACTTCAGCGCCAACTGCCATGATGCAGGAGGATAGTTGATTTTGGGAGGTTTACCCCTTCGTCTGCCTAAAATCCCCTCCACGTGGTCACCCGATGGTTCGAGCCAAAACTCTTCGGAAAATTCCCGATCCCACTTGGACTGGGGCCAAACAGACTAGATACACAAGAATTAACCAATACAGGAAACCACCGGGGAAATCAGTTTACTTGTTTAACAAGGCCGTTGAGAACGCAGTCATAAATATTTTAATTTTCGATTCAAAACATGGTTTTATTGCCATTCTAACTCCCAGGAGATGCTCAATATCATGCAATCCTAATGAAATCGAATGGGTCAGTTGCTCATTATATTTAAACAAGGATGATGTCGAAAGCATTTTAATGAACCTCAGAAAATGAGGCATAAATTCATATTTCCATAATGACGCATGTATTCCGATAAATTAAAAGACAAGTATATTTCAGTGAAAAAGCCACACCATGGCAAAGCCTCCTTTAAATACACGTTTGCACACTAATCGCCTCAAGAATTTGAGCTGATACTTGTAGATAATTAAGCTAAATCAATTCATTCTATGTTACTGTAAGGCGCTATCACATTTTATCAGTTAAAAAGAGGACATAATTTTAACGATCCAATTTTCAAAGATAAATACATTCGTTAATTACTATTTATTGCAATTAGGCTTAACTGATGACTTAGAATTAGTTTTCAAATGATCAATAATTCCTCCTCCATACATTTATTTAAACATATTATCAGGTAGCACTTATAAATTTGAGTTTAATTCCTTTTCTAATATAGGTGGCACTATTATTTAAAAGTCATGATTAATAGACATTGATCAATTGAAAATGTTCCGTAGAGTACTTTTTTCTATCCTATTAGATTTAATCACTAATTTAAAAAAACATAATGCTTAAAACCATGTAAATGATACTTTAAATTACAACATGCACTTTTCGACACTTACATTGCTTTTCTTTCTTATATCTTATAAGTTAAAGTTTTAATCATTTAAATTTTAGGGAAATATTTTCAATAAATTAGTCTTAGAAAAGGATTCACTCAAAATGTAAACATCTATACCGAGATTTCCATCGAGCGAATATGATTACACAAAACCAAGTATACGAAAACATATCCTCCAAACGATGGCAAGGTGGCATTCAACTAATTCAAATCGATATCACATCGCAATTATAGATCCTCACACTATTCAAAATATTAGAGTCCAAATTTTCCACGATGGGTCACAACAACAGACAACACTCACACTCCCAAAATTTTTTTAAGCATACTCACAAGTAATTCTTGCACTACAGCTTAGACGCAAGGTATTTGATTAAACAAATTATTTACACCCCGAAAACGATTTCCGTAATATTTGGATACGTCTCCACCATAAACTAATCCATTGCTAATATGGCGTCTTCGTGTTTTGGCCCTTTTGAAGTATCGCGGAGTAATTAACCTAGGTTTTCATGCAAAGCAACCGCAGAAATATCATAATTCTTTGGTTTTCCAACTACACTCTCTAATTAGCACTTAACAGCCTTCCGTGAATTCCGTCAAAAATCTACCTCGTCTTTCCTCCAATTCTCTCTTGAATAATTCATCAGGATAATGTCACTCTATTGCATATAAGAAAATATACATAAGTACCCTGAGTGAAAAGGTGAAGGAGAATAAGGGGGGAAGGAGAATGGGTCACGAGGGCGATTAGGGAGATGGGAGAAGAGAGAACAAGGGTGAGGGGTTTGGGGGTGGAGTTTGAAGGGTTAAATATAGACAAAAGAGGGAATTTTAGCGTGATGATGGAGAAGGGTGAAAAACGGAGAGGTGTGGTAGGGGGTTAGTAACCTGAAAGCTACTAGCTCTCCCGCTACTGGCGCGAACGACTTCTCCGAAATTGGGGCATAAGTAGGCGGGGTGTTTGAAGGGGGTCGGCCCTATCCGAAATTCACCCCCTCAAGTGTCCCACGCCATCTTAATCTACGGCTCCCTTCATCGCTTCAAATTGGCTCACGCAATCTTCTTCACGAAAGCAACCCCTTCTGAATTTTAATGCACCAATACTTCCCTTTCACCAATGATTGTCTTTGAATTCGCGTCAAAAAGGGATTCTTAATTTGCATCCGTAAACTAAGGATCCGGGCGTATGGAAATATGTATTTTTATTAAATACTATTCGCGTATGAATCTACGCATTGAATTGAATACTATTTTTTTCGATACTATCCTTTGATTTGTTGATGCCTTACTTTCACAAAACGTGCAGCTATATATTGAGGTAGTAAATGAGTGAATTTAATTTCAACTCCAAGTTCCTAATCTGAGGGCAATTTAATGTATAAATGGCAAAAAGTTAGTTTTTAAAGTAATTTTTATGCAAGTAAACAGGTATACTTCATATCCAAACAAGCAATGTGAATATTCGTAAATGCTTTCTTATTAGTGGTGTGAAATTAATAATAAAATGTGCATTCCTACTTATTTAAAAATTTGACTATAAATTTAACTTTAAAATCATTTACTAATATCTGGCCTCGATTTTAAATTAATGAGAAATAAGTCGTCCTATTTCATAAACTGCAAAATATTAGTTACCTCAATTAGCATTACGTAATCTCTCCTCAAGAATTCTTTCGACAGCGGTAAAAAATAATGATTTTTCCTCAAATTCAGCTGCACCATTCCAACTTTTTCAATGCTCTATTAACAAATTGGCAGGTGCATTAAAGTGCATTACGTGGAATAAAGTTAGGATATAATCAATATGTAATTATTGTGTAGAGGGCCAGGCAAATCGGTAACTATGTAATTTCGTTCCTTTCTTATTGGAATCAATAAATTTCCACTTGCAACAAAAAATTCACTAATATTCACAAAATGATTTAGCACAATTGACTATTCATGAAAATATAAAGAAAGCCAATTGGAAAAGAAAAATTGAAAGATCAATTTCCTAAATCGATCAAATTATATAACCACATTCCAGGGAGGTATTTTCTTTCACAACAACTCATGTAATTTCAACGGATATTAGCTTGGTTACATATTTCCAATTTATTGTATAGGCAATAAAATATATTGGTGCAATCTACCTCAACAAAGCAAACATTCATTTAAGTAATTTGGGAGTATAGTGTTATTTCAGTTTCATGTGCACAAATATTATCTTATTTTTTGTAAACTTAAGCAAACTAAAACAAAAAAAACTAGCTGTTACATAACAAATGAAAAGGTTCCCTTCCATTGGTCAAAACCGATTTCCAAAGAAGGACCAGTACTCATAAATTCATACCAGTGGAATTTAACAGGGAAGATTTTGAGTAGGCTTTGTCCATATTTGAGTATGGGACCCATGAAGTCAGTAGGCTGACCACAACCTTTGAGGCTACAGCACGTAAATCAACTAACGCTGCCAAATATAGTACTGGTTGGTATGATTATTAATTACATAATTATTTGTCTTTAACCGCTATTCTTCCAAATCGAATTGTCACAGACGACGACTGCTTAAGAATATTATCACTGCGTGTGCAAAATGAGGTTGATAATTTTAGCTATACATATCATCAAACTCCAGAAACTTCAAGGTTTAACAGCAGATTTAAGTAAAGCAAAGAATAGAGTATACACAGCACGTGTTTAGTAAAAACTGCTTTTGATTTATGTGGTGCATCCAAGTTTTATGGAGAAGAGGTATAACTGTCCGATTGTGGATTAGGTGAAGCCAAATTTTCACGCAAAGCTGTCGTACACTAGCCTCTACTCAAGTTCAGTTTATTCACATCCATGTCTAATAATTATATGCAAGCGATAACGTATCCTACTTACAGAAAATTTGACTGCATTACTGTTTTAAATACGAAGTTTCAAATAGTATCATACAACTTAGGTGGGCATTCTAAAAGCCTTGAGATGAAAGTGAAACGCAAATCGAAACGAAATCATGCAAATAAAACAAAAGCTGAAAAATAGCTCGCTCAGTAGATGTTGCGCAACGTTTCTGTTTTAAAATTTGGTAAGTGAGTTGGTGCAAATCCCCTCATGTGGCTAATCTGTATACCTCCAAAACATGAATCTAAGACAATGCAATTTCCATTTGATTTCAATTCAGAATGCATTGCAATGCACCAGAGAGAAAGAAAGATAGCGTAACGGGTGGGAACCGTCGCAGCTGCTTAATGACTTCACAAGACAGAGTAAGACGCTTTCCACATTCCTGATTCGCCACTGTTGTGATAATTAAGTCACCATTCATAACGTTCGCAGTGCATGCCTCACGCTTCCTTTGTTATTCTCCGGAATTCGACTTGAGAAGCTGCTTTAGTTGCGGTGAGACAGGGAGTAGGATGAGGAGGGAAGGATAAGGAGAGGGTGGGAGGAGGTAACTGAGGTTTTAGAAGGTTTCAGTTAGAGGAAGAAGGAAATTTGCCCTCGAGAATGAAGGACGTCGGAGTAAGGGAAGGAATAAAGCGATTAGGATAATGCACAAGACAGCGAAGTGCGAACGGTATTCGGAAGGCGCATTGTGGCTTTTTAGTGGTTAACTACGTTTTTACTCAAACAATTCAAACGTAATTCCGATACAATGAACTTAGGGGGTGGCACAAGAAGGTTAAAAATAAAGCAAAAATTAGATAAAAAGATACCTCGGATGAGAATTCCAAAAGGGAATACGCTATTAGAAGTGAACCGAAGAAAACGCTGTATAATTCCAAGTTTTTCTAGAGAGTTCTCGGCTTTGAGTCTAGGATTCGAGACTGATCTATACCGGTATTTCATAAAAAACTGATTCCAGTGCGAAAAAACTTTGACTTTAAAACCAACCTGCTTTCTCTGCTATTCGTTAAATGAAATTTATCAGATTATGGAGCGATTCAAATAACAGCTATGCAACTAAACATTATTAATACTGGAAAAAATCACAGAAACTTTCCATGGCATCAAACCATTTCATTGGCTCCGTGGCGGAAAGTACATCATCCAGTTGAGAGATCTAATTTTTCCATTAAAAGTAGCTAATGTACAAGACGAAATGCAATCCCTGGTTTGGTTACGGTGAAGTGATTATGTTAATCAGTGTGCTAATGCATTTGTATTTTTCTCAATTTACAGGATTTTTTTAAAATTTGTCATGATCAGGTTTGCAATTACGAGTAGGGCCCCGTAGAATTTGTATGCATCTGCCAATTACAAATAATGCTGGCAGCGTACATTAAATTAAGTAATTAGAGTAATTATAGACAGTTAATTCGCATTTTTTTAAGCTTTTAAAAAAAATGGTAGCAAGACGTAAATTATGTCCCCTGAGGAAAAACATGAGATAAACATGCTGGTGTTGGTGGAAAGAGCAATCATCTTAGATGGTCACAGAGACCTTTCATGAACATACACATTTATTAGCATTAATTGTCTATAAAACGATGATTATTTAGATACGACCGTAAGGATGTTGCGTAATAGTGTCTCATAGAGCCCACTATGATCACGACACACATACTGAAGTGTTCTGAACGGATCTCGGGTCATATTAACAGATAGTATTGCCCAATGTTACTCCTATTGTAAATTCGATACATCAACTCACGCAATGCTCTGCATGTGTACATTTTTGCATATGATTTACGGATACACAATTTTAAAAAGCTAAAAAAAAGTACGATTTGCATATTGCCATGAATATTCATTTCAAATTTTCAGGGGCAACGATACATTTCACTATTACTTTCAGTTTCAGGACATCATCAATAGTATTCGCTGATTCTTTTATTAATGACGTGATATAAGAAAGAGCTCTTTGGCAAAGAATATGTTGTGTACATGTGCTTTGGTGAGCTTAATCTCTAAGTGTGGAGCATTTGAGAGTTCATGAGGCAGAGAATTTATGAAGATGGGAGCTAAAATATCATCTCATCAATGGTACTGAAGGATATATATTTTTAGCCTCAGGTAAAAAGAAACGCACCTACCCCGAAAACTAATTTCAACCAACCCTGTGTCATAAAGAAGTCCGCAATTCGCATTTTAAGTAGCAGTGAAAGATCTCAGTTCAATATTTCAATGGTAATGTAAATTATGAAAGAGCACTTGAACAGTGAAATAAGCACGTCGCCGGACTTACGCATATATTTTTGCTCAAAGTTTATCTTCAAAAGACCGTGTTTTCTTCTAAATTCTACACGTGGATGGTTAAGAAATTAAACTGATATAGTTCATTCTCATAGTAGCCTAATCTATAAGCCATTCCTATAATATCATTTTGGACCTTCGTCTCGAGCAAAATAATCAGAAAAACCTTTACATACATGCAAGATAATGCCAGTCTTTCTTCTTCTCCCTCCATCCTTCTTGGATGGCTACCGCCACCACCATTCCCAAAAGACGGTCCAATACCTCGCAATCCTGGCGCATTCCCTTTTCATATCCTCTGCCCTTAACACGCCCTGAATCCCAGCTTATGGACTGTAACAGTGACTTGATGGTAGAATTAATTGTCTCTTTCGTAAGACCGTATGCAATCCCCTAAGCAGCCACTGCGCATTCCCGAACTCATTTCCTCCTTTGGTTTGAGGATAAACCTGAAACATTTACCGCCTATATTTAGCATCCCCATGTAAAATGGGTATACATACTTGATCCATCAATTGTGTATCTTTGTTTCAACCCGAACGATCAATGATTGACGATATTTCTAAAAGATAATGTTTCTTAGAAGGAAACATCTTCACTTTGCTGGCCGTTACTAATATACGTATAAAATCATTTCGTAAAATTTCTGTCATAGTAACGTGAGACTACTAAGGGAAACTTACTCCGGCAGTATCTACCTCACCTAATTGCTACACCTCTAAACAGACGGTACGGTCATAAAAAAACGACTGAATTTCCTTTCAGCAGACGTAACGGAGGCGGAAGAACAATAATGTTGCTTAACTAAGGAAAATAACAGCACGTTAATAAGATAAAGAAAAGAAAAAAATATTTTTATTTGAAAGTATTGGCCCGGATGAATATGATATTTCAAGTAACCTTTAGAGACCCAGTGCAACATTTTAAAATTTTGCTTCGAAGTAGTTAACAATATTGCCACCTTTACGTAAGCGAAAATGCTCTTTCACCGGGTGACAAGTATTCGGATACAAAGTACCAGTTTTTCGAATGACTACTTATCATAATTGGATACTAAAATATTATCACAATATCATCCTGTTCAACCTGTAGGGACTTGTCAATAATTAATTATTATGAACTTCTTTTACAGAGAAGATTATTAAAAGTGGATACATATTTTATGATTTGAGAAAAACAAAATATACGGCCACTGTCTTCCATGATAATTTTAAGCAGTTGGCAACTGCGTCAACTGTTATATGTGATTAAGGTACTATAAATGATTCCAAACACTTACATGGTTATAGGTTATACAATGGTGATAAATTTCAATTTTCCCGGAATATTTCACATTTGCAGTACCCTTAATTAAGAAACAGAATCATGAATGAATGCCAAAAATTACTCTGCATACATACCTCTGTAATGAGGCAAGCAATATAAGAAAAACCTTTGATTAACACGTTTAGGAGAAGCTGGCACTCCTGTAATTTGTGTACACTCCAAATGGTAAATGGATAAATTGGTTTTCATGGTAGTTTCACCAAAATGGAAACAAGTATAACTAGAGTAATATAAAGTTGAAACAATAAATTTAAATAATACAACTGATCAACGGATGGCATGTTAGACGTTGTAAATTCCAATTAATTGTAATTATAACGGTACATTTCTAGGAGAAAGAACATTTTAACTGTCTATTGCTGACAGACTAACCAAGTTCAGTATTTGAAAATTTTTAAGGGAAAACGAAATAAAAATCATTTTGCAAAGGAAGATGAGAAAATAACGATAGCATAATGTATATTTAACTAATTGCTTACCAGTATTTTCACTGTTTATAAAGTTGAAGATTTAATGGTGCTTCATCAAAAGCGATGAGGATCTACTAGGGACATACAGGTGTTTACTGAAAAATTGGTGATTTTCCGGTATAAACAGACAAATCGACTGGTGTAACTATAGTGATAATAGTATTGTTCTTTTAGTTTACACAAGATCATCCTCTAATAGACAGTATAATTTTCTAATCCAAATACAGTTTTCCTAAAAACTTAATCCACATCAAAATATTGGTGTAGACATGAGCACACAGTATGTCTCACTTAAAATCTCGAAACGAGAAAAATGAGCAAAGAGAACCGGAGGAATCAGAAAAGAAAGTAAAGGAGAATACGACTCTGAATTATCAGAAAGGTACACGGACACAGTTTACCATTGCATAGACTAGAGAAATGAGGAGGATTTATCTTAACGGGAAGTGTGTCCCCTGTACAGCAGGCAGGGGCATCTTAAATACGCAGGTCATATCACTGATATGAAAATTAGACGTCGTACAGCTCCATCGTCCGGGCGCCCTCCGTTGGGGGCCCGAGGAGTCAAAAAGTACGAAAAAACCACCCTCGTTCATTCGACCTTAATCCATTAGTCCAATTACAGTTGCCACTTCGTTCTAATTCCGAACAACGACTACTGAAATTTGATACCCTTATCTCTCACATAGCACCCTTTGCAGTCTCTTCGTCCCTTTCCCAGCCACATTTCCTTATGCTCTTTCATCTCATTCAATTCCATGCCATTCCGCATTACTCGGCTTTCGCTCCTCAGCTTCTGGAGCTCTCCCTACCACATGCCCGTCTCCTATCAACCGACTCCTCATCCTCTTCTAACAAGGCCTCTTTTGCTTCTCCTCCCCAAAACGCGATCTCCTTACACTTGATGGGTCGTCCCGAATCTTTAGGGAAACCCTGTCCCACTCAATGACGACTCCAAAAGCTACGGGTTACGGTTATTAGGGGGAACCACCGCAAGGAATTACCCTCGTTCCCACGACTACCATTTTCCCTCCCTTCTCTTCCACCTTACTCCATTTTCTTGCCCATTCTCCTTTTCTTGTCCTCACGTCTTATATTCCCTGCAACCATTTCTCACTCCCTCCATTCTGGCCCCCACCTCCATCACTACGCTAACCCCTCGCTACTCACCATGAACATTAAGATGCACTAATAGTTCTTCAGCTTCCCTCTTTCCTCCCTCCCCTAATTGATATGAATGCCCACCTCACACCATCAAACTTTCCATCTCGTCTCACATTCTACTCATCTCCAAACCCCTTTCACTCGCACCACCACCCTAGAAGAGGGCCTACCGAGTAAAAAGTGGTCCCCTGCCTGCCTTTTACCTCTTTCTATACCCACGCTCTGCCCCTCTTGCGATAACACGGCCGCACCAAGTCAACAAAAACCAGACCAATTCCAGAAATATCTGGTAAATATTTAGAAGGGTGAATTAAGTGCTAAATATTAGGTAGGTAGGTAGGATTAAGGAGTTGAGTAGGATTAAGGAGTGTGTTGGAAGCTAAGGCTACATTATATATCACAATGATCACTATTCATTTAAATTTCCGCAGTACTCGATCACCTATTGATGCCATAATGCACCAGAACGCAATTGTGCAGTACCCTGACTGTGATTTACACAAGTAATTCCACGTAACCAAGGACATGATTCCTATGCTTAAAAATACAACCAGTCTCTAAGTTCTATTCGGTCCAGGTTATTTTAATTAACACTGAAATATTCGCTACAATATTTCCAGCTTTCGAGTGACTTAGATCTGTGTATACATGTATTAGGCCATTGTTAAAATTGTCATATAAAATTATTATTATTAGTTTTTGTTCATTTTGATTGTATAAATGCCAGTTTTGCGCATGAATAGGAACTATTGGCTCACTTCTTACGGGTTACAGCAAAGGACTTATGTTGGGTGTCCCCGAATATCCAGCATCTCGCGTGCATCCCGATTATCATCACTCTCTGTTAGGAGATGTCTCACAGTCCTGGAAGAGACACACACAACAGCGTGGCTGGATTTTCTCTTCAGTGACGAGATACGCGTAAGTCAGGGCCCAATGGTAAATGTTTTCGCATTGCCGCGGTAGTAAGTGCGTGGCTGGGATGTGTACGGCAGAAGATATTAAATAGGAAGTTCCATCAAAAAATGAAAACAACTGCGTATTATAAAATTTCTTAACATAAATTCACTTGCGTTGAGTTTAAATCATTTATTTCTAATTTATTTCAATTTTTAAGTTAATCGGCGATATTTTCATTCGATTCATTATTCAAAGAGTGTAAACATTACGAGGATATGTTCGCAGGAGAATAGATGAGTCTAAATTCAACGTATCCAGGATGGCCCCTTAATCTATTAGAGGCATTTAATGGAATTGTTGGACTATGTATAAATAGTTAATTCGCAAGTTCAGCGTGCCCTGCATGAGATGCTACAATGCATGGGACATTCCCGTAATTTCGCATTTATTTAGAGACATTGAAAGTATTGTAATGTTCGTGGGTCACTATTCATGATTTAAACGCGAACACTATTTTTTAAATTTATTATAATCCTGAAAACAGCTACAAGGGCCTTTTACACCAGGCATTGTAACTTAAAAACAATAGAAAAGTACGGACAACCATGCCCTGGGGGTTATTTTGTAATCTCATCTTTTTAATGACTCTTTGCGGGAAGGCGGGAGATCCGTTTCGCTCTCTAAATGATCGGCTCACGATCGGCCGAGTTCCGAAGGTGGCTCCATTTCACGTTCCTAACGACAGATGAGATGGAACTAATGAAATGCGGTGCGAAATGAAACGGATCAATAGTCGGAAGATACGAATCAAGAGTCGAAAGAGTGGATGAATCAAATAAAGAGACCGGCAGTTCATCACTTGAGAGCCGAAGATGGTCACGCCGCGCCGCGCCGCCTGGGTGGCGGAGTTGAACTACGAAAAATGACGCAATTCTCCACATTTTATGACGTATTCTCACTTAAGTGATATTACAAAATAATCCCCGTGGGAGGTGAAAAATCGAGAGAATTTTCGAAAATTGAAGTTATGATAGTAAAAATATTGTAAAAGTACAGCTTAGTCGGCATGATTTGTTTATGTAAATCAATTAGCTTAAAAACAAACAACCTTTCTGGTGCATTTTACTGGGGGGCTATTCGGGAATGTCGACAATCTGAATTGACGTCATCAAATGTCGACAATTCTACGTCACTGATTCACTTCCCAGCTCATGGCTCACTGAACAGCTCAAACTTCCGTCAAAGCCAAGCTTCCATGTCGACTGTCATTTCAGTGTCGGAACGTCGCTAGCGTCGCGTTGGAAATTACCCTCGTGTTACGCGTTATTACAACTCGTAGATTATGATAATAAAACGGTTGACATAATATTTTTGGATGAGGTATGTATTAATTTCAGTACCATGGATGATTGAAGAGTGGAGACGGGAATCGTGCGGAAGCTTCGGAATGTTGAAGATGAAGAAAGACTGAGGTAAAATGCAATGAGGAGCAAAAACAAATATGATACACTTAGGGAACGTTCACTAATTATGTCAACAAAAAAGGAGGAAGGGGGTTTGAAGAAGTTTATCAATTGTTGACATGGGGAAGAGGGGAATTCAAGATAAAGTTACGACTACGTCAATGTTATTTTTTTACTTTTTAGAGTAATTTATAATAAATCTTAAACCAGTTGAGATCTTAAAATGTAAGTCATTATAGTCTTGCATCATCATATGTATTTTGTTTTCATTCAATATACTTGATAGTTGACTGTAGACACAAATGCTATTAATCTAAAGATTATAATTAAAGCTTAGAGATAGAAAGATTCAAGATTATAATTTCATTCCTTTCACTGATTTTTAAGGGAAGCTGTAAGTAAATTCAAATACTGCACTAAGCCATTGTCATCTAATACATAGTTTAGCTTTAACCTATGGACTTCTATTCAATAGCATCTGAAGCCAGCCGTATAAAATAGTATTAGTCTATGGGGGTGTTAAAATTGGTTGACATAATTTGACACTGAAAGTTTAACAACTGTTGACAAGGGTTAAAATTGACAAAACATTGTTCAAATAATTAATGAACGTTCCCTTAAGAGACAAGTTTTGATCAATTTGCAATGCCGGATAACGTTTTTCGGGGCATATACCCGTCTGTCAAAAGACATGGTGAGAGCCCTCACCGAAAAAAGTAGGCCATATTTTACCGAGCCCTTTCGAGCTGTATCCATATCTATTGATATTAACGTAATACCTGTGTGTGGGATTAAAAACGTGAATAAATCACGCAAATTACCCATAGTCATTCCATGTCAAATCTTCTATTTTTTAGGTTTCATGTGCCCTTCATTATATGGGCAGGGTTCGTATCAAAGGTCGACTGGAAGCGATAGTAACCCGGGCCTCAGTCAAGCAAGTGTCAGTCGGGCAATTCAGGAGGATACCAGTGCCAAAGTTTAATGTCAGTGATCATTTTGTTTCATAGTTAATGGCTATAGCTCAGGCCGATTAGCAAAAAAATGACATTCTTCCATAGAACTGAATAAGAGCGATAATGTCAGAAATAGCTAGCATCGACGTTCATTCGTAAATTTCAAGCATTCATATATTTGCTTACTTATTTACGTTTTACTTGACACATGTTCCACAATATCATAATCTTATGATTCGCCAACTCAACAAATTCCTGCAGATCCATTTCCATCGAAATCTCGCGCTAATTTGCAGCAAAAACAAAGACGCAACTTGCAGCGATGCCCAAAAAACTGAGCCAACGGCTCTCAAAATTGGGTAATTAAGGTTTGTTCAATTAACGTCAGAATGGCGTTCATTGAACAGCTCAATGAATGAATGTCGACAATCCCGTCGTTCATATGAATGTCGACATTCCCGAATTGCCCCCCTGCATTAAAAATATTGTTTTGTTTTGTTGAGATATAGCATCTCAAACTCGGGTATCTCGACTCCTTTCACAGACAGTAATAATACTAAACCTTAAACTAACTCTAGCGACGAGGTCACTCACGTTAAATCAAAGAGCACCTTCAATAATCACTACACTATACTCTACTACAAAAGCTGAAGAAGAGAGGGCTATGCGAGGAGCTTAAACTCATCGTTAAACCATAATTCCATAGGTTGCACTTTCTCCGGATTACGGCTACGGCTATTAAAGTCGGTTAGCGCCAAAACGATACTATGAATACGGGTTCAACGAAATCTCCGGTTGAACTAACTTAAACCTGCCTTGGACGAAGTCTATAATAACAATGAATATGGCCGAATGATACTGGGATGAAGTCTTTTTTGGTGTGGCACTGGGCTAGGCTTTCTATTGCCGATATTTCAACGAGCAACTCGCTCACTTTCCTCAAGGAAAAACTGAGTGCCGAGTAAGCTGTTGGAGTTTTTATTTCTCAGTTGATCAGTTCACGTGGCTTCTGATTGGTCAGGGTGATGTCTTCCTTACCGCGCTTATTTATCTTTTTGTTCGAATTACGGTCTTCAAAGTTTGCTGACTAACTATCTTCTGTCTCCATTCAGGTTTTTTTCCTTCAAAATAATTTCAATGGTCTAGTAAAGGAGTATGACTTTCACCATACCTACGTTTATTTTTTCCACGAATAAAATTACACATTTGCCCTCTTTGCGTCCCTATTCTATTCCTATACAATCCTCTTCTTGCGACTTTCTCAGATGGTTATCACGTCGTTTCCTCGTATTCCACGTTCCGGCTTTTGCTCTATCGTCAATGAAAATTCCACTCATGCCGAATTTATATTCAGACGCCACCTACGCCGATGATGACTCCCGGCTGCCATCCAACCGTATTCCATTTGTGTATTAATAATTCATTCGGAATGTTTTTTATGCATCTTGGGTACCCAAACTCTTATTCCTCTCCAAAATGCACGAATCACTGAATGTGAAGCCTTTTTACGCAGATGTTTCCATATCTGGACCAAACAACTATCCATTATGCGCAGCAGAAAGTTTTAATTTATGATAATTGTGTGCAAGTAAAGAATATAAAAAAATACTCTTTTTATCTCCATCTCGCCTCACCAACCCGAGTTTAGACCCATTGAAAATCCCCATGAATGCGTTGTTAATACTTTTTAAAGCGTGGGTACACCACCTCATTGCTCGAAGAGAAAATGTCTCTCTGCACATCGTTAAAAAAAAACATTAAAATGAGAATTCTCACTTATTCCCGTCCGTTTAACTTAAATTCTCCACGCCTGTTAGGTGAGTGAGAGATAGCAGGATAGAAAAAAGATAGTGGTGGTAGGGAAAAAGTAAATGGCAATAAAATTAATGAATTCGCCAAAACAAATTAATTTCTGAATCATGACTATGCCCATGGAAGTACACCTGGATTTCACAGTGCAAAGAGTAGAAGGAGTAAGAGGCAAGAAGTTTACCGAAATACCAGAAGTATTCAGCGAGCAGCAGCGATGATAACTCTAGAAATGGACCTACCACGGGAATGAAAGCAGAGAGACAAAAGGTCTGCCCCAATATGGTGATGATGCCATGCGGTGAAAGAACACGGTGTACGTAGAGGTTTTCTTATATAAGGGTGGGAATACGACTCGTCTACCATGAGGAGGAGGAGGATGGGGCAGACGAATTTGGTTGCCGCGAGGGGTTTTTCGGGTGTTCTCGTGATGTGGAGCCCGAGCCATGAACAAAAGGACGCTCTTCAATAGGTTCGTAAACAAGTGTCACACTCAAAACAAGGGGCCAAAGGACACAAGGGGAGAGTAGACAGATGTCTGTAGGGGCGATTCGGGTGACGGGAGTGGGAGAGAGAGAGAATGAGCCAGGAGGGAAAGACGTGAGAATGAGGATATAAAGGAGGATAACACGCATTCACATGATGAGTAGATACAAATTTAGAAACATTTAATCCACATTTCTTTATTCTGAGCTCTCAGAAATGTGTACGAGTCTTTCTTTCGTAGATTTTATTTTGATTGCACCCTATTTCTACCCCCGGAGTCTACCAGAATTCAAATAACTGGAAAACTTCCTCTTTCCCGAGATAGCCTTGTATAAGTCTTTTGTCAAATAACTAAACGAAGAAGTTTGTAGTTGAATTATAAGAAAAAATAACGATTTTATGATATAAAGGTCTAAACAGAGGTTAAGAAAATATTACTTACAATATTAACGCATATTAAACAAAAGCCTATCTTTAAATCATTTAGCGCAATTATTGGTAGCATATTTCGCGTAATTTCTCAAAAGCAATGACAGGGCTCCCTCATGCAGTTAACATATATCACCGTTGTTCGTTTTATAGTCTTCCACGGTTAAAAGAGCCAATGACGCTCGATCATCGAAATTAAGCACCTTTGGGATAGTATTGAACCTGGTTGATCCAATTCCTCGACGACGGATGTGGTGTTTTAGAGGTCCTCGAAGGGATCTCCTCCTGCTTTTCGCCTTAGGAGGAGGCTCTCAGCAGTGGTGGCGGTTTTGGGCGTAGATTCCAACTCAGGTGCGTTTTACGCACGTCTCAGGGGCTGGTGTGTGGCCTGTACCGTGGAAGAGATGGGCTGCTTGTATTTGTCACACACTGTGGGACAATCGGCGCCAAGAATTTGGAGGTGTGAGTTGATGTTGTCCCTCGTTGACCGGAAAAACTTCGTCACTAATGCCTGGAGATGGTCACGTAGAAGTGAACCACTTCTACGTGACCATCTCCAGGCACGTGACCATCTCTTCGAAGTCATGTAGAAATCCGTTTCCGACGAATCTAGGAAAGTGGAGAATCAGGCGAAGCATCGCCCGAAGGACAACCTGGAGACAGCCGATGGGTCCTGACCAGACAGGAGAGGCGTACAGGAGGTGGGGGAGGATTATCGCCCGGTAAATGCGATAGCGGTTTTTAACGGAGATGTGGAGATACTACACCTCTAAAAATGTATGACCTCTGAAAACATCCCCGGTTTTTATTTAGCTCTGCATATTAACACGTTTTACATGCCGGGATAGGTGACACAAATTGCGAACAGTATTATACAATGCAAAAGGTCTCCAAAATGATTTGATGCATGAAACCCCCAGTAAGGGGGAAATGTAAGCTGCTCATTTTCTCGCTTATCTTGTTAAATTGGCGCACAAATTCCGCGCATCCTAGCGGTGAAGATAGCAAGTTCCATCAAGCACCTTTTTCTTGTAGACTAAGAATTTTTTTTTCCTCAAAACTACGGCCCCGGACTACCACTTCAATACTTTTGTGCATGCAAGTGTGTGAAATCCGCGTTCACGGTCATGTCAGCGACAGAAAGCAAAGGTCAAGGGTAAGTTGGATGGGCTGTACGAGGAGGGATGAAGCCAATCTGTGCCCTTCGGTACGTGAATACGCTCATTTGATGGTAGGAGAGATGAGAAGCTGGGAGAGATGAGATGGACAACCTTTCCCTTCCACTCCGCGAACCATTGTTTCACACAGAAACGTGGCCATCCAAAAAAATCACAAACCTGGGCTGAAATGGATGTGTACCAACATCGCCCTTCCCAACTGCTCTCCGAAGGCCCGAGTTTATGTGACACGTGGCCAAAATTTTTCAACTGCTGCTCTCTCCGTGTAAATTCCATGAATATAAAAATTCAGCATGAAACGAGGTCATTCACGTTGACACAGAATACATAACGAGTAGAGGTTAGCTTCGGCGCAGCCATCGGAGGTCTGGCCTTCCCGTGTGTTCCCGCTACCTTCGCCTGGATAAAAATTACGTCGAACAAGCAGCTCAGTACCGATAAATAGGTCAATGTCAAACATAAATTGCACATTCAGCATAATAAAATGCTGTCATGAACCATGATTGCGTGATTTTAAGATGAGTGCAAACTAGAAAAATACCTCTGAGATTTTTTTTTCAGGAACTACAAAGCCGTTTTACGTTGCAAATATTTAGTTTCCTTTTTTTTTAGACACATTGGAAAAACAGGTGAGAAGAGAATAGACGCCATGGCAACTTGAGAATGGAAGCAAATACTGATGAGCAAATGGACGGTAAGAATAATGAATGAAGAAGTTTATAGAAGAATATAATAGGAAAGAACCACACGGAGCACTTTAAGAAAGAGAATATCCACATGGATCAGATGTATCCTTAGAAAAAATGAATTCGAAAGGAACATGATACTAGGGAAAATTGAATGAAAAGTTACGCAAAGAAGACCAAGAGAAAAATACGTTGGCCAGATAAAGCGGTATATAAGAAAGAGGTGTCATTACATGAAGAAATTAGACAGAAACAAGGAAAAGAGGAAGGAAACTTTCAATATTTAATCGGAAATCCACTTTTACAAAGACCACACTTACCACATTAAACACAACCCGGGTATCAACAATTTATCGCCATCATCATATGAAGGAAACTAAGAGTTTCTTTTTATTCATCAAAACTACGGCCCCGGACTACCACTTCAATACTTCTGTGCATGCAAGTGTGTGAAATCCGCGTTCACGGTCATGTAAGCGACAGAAAGCAACGGTCAAGGGTAAGTTGGATGGGCTGTACGAGGAGAGATGAGGCCAATCTGTGCCCTGCGGTACGTGAATACGCTCATTTGATGGTAGGAGAGATGAGAAGCGGGGAGAGATGAGATGGACAACCTTCCCCTTCCACTCCGCGAACCATTGTTTCACACAGAAACGTGGCCATCCAAAAAATCACAAACCTGGGTTGAAATGGATGTGCACCTATAGGCACAATAAAACTGGACTCCTAAATCAACGGAGTGTATGCGGAAACACCCACCATGATCTCACATTCCCCTTCATTCTTCGACTATTAGAAGAAAGTTTTAGATTTCTTATACAGGTAATAATTAGTGAAGAAGTCATCGTAAGTCGTAAGTCGAAATTTAACTTTATCCTGATAATAAAATTAATCTTAATAGATTCAGTGATGTTTTTAAATAAATTAAAATTAGGTGTAGCAAGCAAATACATATTAACATAAATATGACTTCAAAATAAATAAGTTGATTATACATTAACATTATATGTCCAATAACGGAAAAAACTCGTGTTCCAATCATTAGAAGGGCCAATATGAAAGGAAAAGGTGATTCATTTAAATGTACAGAGTTATAGTAAGGATAATCTAAGATCAGGTGTTGCAATCACTTATTATCGCTATGCGTATCTCCTGTTGCCTCCAAAATTAACTCAAATACTGCTACGCTAACATGCGGCCATGTTGAATGGTTATTAAATCAAGCACCTAAAAAAAACCAATAACTAAATTCGTAATTGTTCTAGGTTCCAATATTAATTGCTCATGAGCTGATTAAACGAACTTATCTATGATTTGTTACACATAAAAAGTTAATTAATATGTTTTGGCACTTAGCTTCACAGTTATAACGTGAGGCCATTGTTATTAAACTGAAAATATCTTATTTCAAGTATCCACCAAATTTTTAACCTCTAAATATCAAAATGCTAAACGTTACGGGTGATTGCTTATCTACGTTTATCATGAAGTAAATTGTGACGTGGCGTCGTCGAAATCCACCGAGAAAATTGTTTAAAAATTATAAATCAGAGAAAAACTCAGTATTGATCGATTTTTAAAACCCTCTCATTTATCTTTTCTTGGAACTCTTGACAGTATGAGAATCGTATACACGGATCATGTCACCTCAAAATAGATTTAGTGAGTTGTACATCAATACCCTAAATTTAATTCATGTTGGGATTAAGAAGGTGACCGATGGGGAAAATGAAAGCGGAATCCATACTTATTTCACCTCCTCTTATTATTAACGCAAAGGCCCTGCCCTGCTTGATTGGTCCACTTAAAAACTAATTGAGAAAAATGTCATGAGCTTGGCAGAACATACTTCTCCCGATCATAGGTAAAGATGTACATTATTTCTGTGCCTACCTTCTCCCTTTACCCTACGTAAAAAATGTATACCCTTACCCAAACCAAATTTGACGATATTTAAAAGATGCTTTTTGTATGTAGGACCAAAGGTATAGAATCTATTACCCCATTCATGTATTAATTCTAAGTCTGTGAAAATGTTCTCGAAAAATGTACATTCATGGCTTCTCACCAAAGAGAGTGTAGAGGAAATATTGTTGAAAATATTGATGTAAAAGTGTTATAAATATTTTCGTAAATATTGTTGTTAATGTGTTATAATTCAAGCCATAAGTCTTAGTTAGTAGCTTCTTACGGTACGCACTCACATTGTAAAGTAATTGTCTAGGCCTCACTTTATGAGCTATATGTATTTTTAAGTGTAAGCAAAACCTCTTAAAATAATTTGATGGTAGCCTAAAAACAGGTTCTCCTTCAAGGCTACCTAAATTTACTCAAAATTTGCTATTGAAATGTATTTTGTGTATGGAGTAATAATAAAACTTCCTAACTTACTTACATAAACAATGTTGGGTCGTTTCCCGGAAAATAAAGTACACATATGATTTCAAAAAAATTTCCATTCGACCAATAAAATATCTCAGATTTCGTTGATACTCAACATCTGTGAGTGATACCCTTGAATTCACTTAGTATCAACTTTCCCTAAATATATGTTATTTTATCCTTTGATTCTGATAAAGAACTCTAGTCTGCGATGATGAGACATTGAGAATGTGCTCCAACTATTCACATTCAAAATTTCGTTTTAGCTCTTTTTACTAACATAAGCAACATTTGATTGAGTTTTTACGGCATACTATTTTACAAATTATTTAATAGAATTAGCATTGATAAAACTGTAAATTATTGATATTATACAGTTTTTGTCATGGCTATTATTTATACTATAAGAAGTGTGAACATGATCGTTCTATTATCGATGTTTATCGTCAAAGACGTCCAAGTATTAAACATTTTTATCTTTCAGATATTCATATAAGTATGCTTTACACACAAGGAATAGTTGGAGGGTGAATAAACATGAAGTGTGGGTAAATATATCCAGCACAAAATTACTCTCTGTCATAGGTGCCTTAAAATAAAGGCTCAAATTTTTTTAAACATTTTTTTACAACTTAAAGGATGCTTACGGCCTACAAATTAAACTTTGCGTTAAAAATTACAATCCATTATAACTTCCATTGAGTGAGGTTTAGGTCCGATAATAATATATAATTAATTATAATAATTAGTGAAAAAAATAATTATATTGTCTTAAATATAGGTATTTAAATAATACTTAAACTATAGAATAAAAATTGAAATTCTGTAGGGAAACATACGAATATTAAGGGCTCTTTACGTGTGATGTAATAAATGTGATAATAAGAACCCAATGCTATTAGTTTAATTGAAAGCGAATGCGAATTGCGAATTTTAATTAGCCATTCGATTAAAAAAGTTAAAATTATTAGTTATCGAGTTTAAGGTGAGTTTAGTGCACATTCCTACATACTACAACCGCGTTATTTCTCATAAACTGTACTGTGTACTGGCATAAACTGATATTTACCGTCGAAACAATAATTGAAAGTAATTTGGAGTAAATAGTTTCCTAATGCACCAATAATGATTGGAATTAATAAGCCAATAGCCATTGATATAATATTTCATTGACTTGAACGAAACAAAAAGAAGAAAAGGAGCAAGAAAGTCGCAAAAAATCCTCCCACCTCATAGTCTAAGAACGCAAACCATCTTCGCGGCATTTATGCAATACCAACGACCTTTACTCACATAAATAAATAAATATCTCGTTTTACATCCGTGCTAAGGCAGTCATTGATGAATAAAAATTTCAAGATTTATCTTTATGAATACCACTGTCAAATCATTGTCTCTCACTAGTGGCATCTCATAAAAGACATCTCGTATTAGGCACACCTTTTTACACTAGTGAAAAAAGTATACTCCCCCCCTCAACTCTACTCCGCGCGACTGAAGAAGATTCGCTATCCCTCTCTCATTAATCGTAAAATAAAATATTTTCCAATTTCGGCGCACTCTCCACACGGGAATAGGAGCCCTCGTCCTCTAACAAAGAAGGCACTGAACGAGGACGCACCTCCCGATATATGACCCGCTACCTTCAAGAGGAGTTATTAGGTATGGCGTGCACACTTCACCTGGGGTGAAGGAGAAGAAGAGATGAGTTGGGAAGAAAAGAGAGAAAAAGAACGACAGTGAGAAGACTGAGACTTTGAAGATAAAAGGAAAAAAGCAAGAGGAAGAAAAGGGAAGAGATTAAGAATGAAAGATGGAAGTATGGAGAAAGAGAGGGAAAGAGAGGAGAGCTTTTCAAACGGTAAAGGGGTTCGTTTCGAGCGTAGTCGCCATTTTATCCACGAATGGGCGTCCTGTGACGTCCTGGTTGTGATTAGAAAGTCTGAGAAGTGGGTTTATAACCTAGAGCTGAACGAAATTGTTCCGCATTGCAACATTTATTTGCAACACCACGTCTTATGCGTTTTTGTACGAACCAACTATATTTCGTTGGATCCCATAATGTGCCACAACCATATCTGCTTAAAAAAAGTAAATATTTCGTGGATAGTTGCTGCAAATCCATTATTGCTAACCTCGTTAGCGGCAGAATAATGCCCTCGACTGTTAACATTGTGTTCGTGCATTTACTTCCGCCAAAGAGGAATATTTACTACAAAGAGCATGAAAGTTTCTGAGATGTTAAAACAAGTAAAATAAAAGTAAGGTCTACGTTTATCTGACTCCGTTCAAATAAGGTATATGCATACTTAGGGTGATGACAAAATTGGCAATGTTCGAAATGTTGACCAGCTTAATTGGTTCTTGGTTCCAATCCGGTAAAAAGAAAGGGGAAAAAATTGGCCTCAATCGGACAACGTTTAGGGGTCGCGCAACGGCTTCAAATTCTGAAAAATAGTGCTTTTCCAGGTAAAAAAATACACATTTGCCTAATTTCCTTGGGCATGGCTGTCGCTTGGGTGGGTGTTTCACACTGAAGATGCTTCCAGAGTGTTCCAGCAGTGGTATGGCACCAATTACGACTACGCCCTATGTGGGGGTGCGGCAGAGGGAGGGATAATATGTAGCGACATTTTGATCCTCTATAGCGTGGGTAGGGACGCTGTACATTGGGCGCATGGGCCGGGACTACACTGTTTTCTAGCCGAGATGCATCCTGAAATTCGCGGCCCTACAGTTTAGATGATTTACATTGAGGGTGTTCGGTGGTGGTGGAATTCGCGTAAGGCTACGCACACCGAGGTTGATACATTTTGGGGGCGAAACTCGTCTCCCTTCGTATGATTAAACCCCTAAGTGACTCCAGCATACCGATTTTCTCTCCGGCGTCATCAGCAAGAAGAGAGGCGAGTCTATCAGATTTTCTGATTGGGGGCTCCATCCCGCATATTGTAAGTCCAAATCTCCCAAAACTTCGCCAGTCCTTACAGTATTTCAAACACCTTCATGAAAATAATAAGAAAACTATTTGTGAAAGTGCCAGACTGACTATTTGTAAATTTGAGGTATTCTGAAAAAAAGCAGGAATTGCGATTGCAGAGGTAAGAAATACAACGGAGATTCTCTTACGCATTGACAACAGCTTTTTATGTCTTAAGAAAGATAAATCACGCATGGGAAAAACGCGGGGAGACACGGCGCAATGCGTTTATGGCTGACCTAGATATGGATACAACATCCATGCCATCATAACCATGACATTGGCCATGTCAATGCCATGGATATGATGAAGCAAGAAGAGGATTGATTACTCGACAAGTCCATGAGGGAAAACCGCTTCGGTTACATGAATAGTGTCGACAAGGATAATTCTAAGCGCGAGGAAGGTAAATTGAAACGGTCCGAATCAGCTGGGACACCGAAAAGTAGTGAAGAAGAGATTGGCTCAGCTATTGGGAAAAGTGTAGGTGAAACGTGTATACACCGAGAGTCCTGAAAATCGTTTTCTGACGACGATGATTCCAAAGATAAGTGTTAGTAAAAAAAAAGCACATATTGTTATTTTGTAAAATTCCTCTTGAATGTGAACCTAATAGGTCATACGTAGAGTTTAAGCCTAACCCAAGGCGCTGTTAGGAAGCGAATAAGACAGCTTTTAGACAAAGAGATTATGTTCTCATTAGAAAGGACCCTGACAAGTCTCCGGAATGCTGCCCATGCCATAAATGCAGCAGCAATAGCGACTGCACATACTCTTGGGATCTTGATAAAAACTTTCTGTAAATTTTGAAGGCGCATTTCAGTGCGCAAACATCGTAAAGAGAACCGAACTGGAAAATCTACGAATATTAAAAATGCGTTCTAGGACACTCATGGGCCATTGGTGGTTCACTATAATGGGAAGCTTTTGCCGAGTAACAAAGGTAAGCTAATAATAATCTGAGGTTTCAGGCTTGATGGAGTGGAAACGGAACATAACTGCAGTTAAGCTAATAATATTTTAATTACCGAGACGAATTTTGCTCCGCACGTCAGTCATACTCCTTGTTACAGGGGAAGGCTTGCGAGAAAGACTGCCCATCATCTAGGAGAGACACTACTTGGCGTCCCAGACCTCGAATCAGGGACAGAACGTGCTGCATGCGATAGAATTTTTAAATTACTGGAGGAATGGCAAGTTGTTTGCAAAGTGCGTGGGGTCTGCTGCGATACTGCTAGCGTGAACACAAGCGAGCACATCAAGGTAGTTAAACTGCTGGAAGTCGCTCTCTGCGTTGAACATCTGAAGTTTATGTGCCGCCACCACATATTTGAGCTAGTCCTCAGCGCAGTATTTGTTCTCGTATCTCGTTAGGAAATCCAACACCTCAGAATGCCCCTTTTTCCGCAGATTTAGAGCCGCCTGGACAAAATTATATCAAGGTACCTTTTATGCGTCAATGAGTCATTAATTGAAGTACATTAATTTAAATTTCTTTCATTCATCTTTTTTTTTTAGGAAATTTTACTTAAATCTACGACATATCAGCGTCTAAACGCTGCCTGAGGAATATTCCCAACCCCCGACGAAGTTTTTAAATTCTGTATACAGGAAGTTCAGGTACCGTTACACCTTCGCATAAAGTTCGCACTGCCGTTCTTATTTAGGTCACCAGTTTATTGAATTTTTATTTCATGTCTTGTTTCCAAATTAAACAACCACGCGGGGATTATAAGGAGCTTCTGAGCTGACCATCCTGTTCATTGGCCTTCCTGGGAAAGCTGTCTATTTGTTCATTACGCCAAGAAATCCATAAATCTCGGTGCATGGCAAAGGAATTGTATTGTATAAATGTTTTATGTTCAGCAAACAAATAAATTTTATTGCTAAGCTCGAGAGCACCTTCTTCCGTGTGTGCGTTTTCACTACGTGCGCCGGTCTGGTACTAAGCACCTTTTGCAGCGGAGGCGTCACGCAATGACCTTCAGTTCTTACAAGTTACAGCTCAGAAGAAAAAAGTGGCAATCACTGGAAGATAGTCTATGAAATATTTGCAGCAAATTTGTGGTACTTTTCTGAAGTTCTGGTGGGGCTCGCTTTTTTATCCAAATATAACATAACATGAAAAACAAGAATTGATGAAAAAATTACCGAGAGAGAAGGCCAGGAGTGTCCCCAGGCGAAGGCGTATCTTCACTCTAGTGAAAAAGTGGCTTCTGATTTGGTGATCAAAAAACACTAGCAAATTCTTCGATTTCCATGGCATTGACAAATCATTTTTAATGCAGGATCCAGATTTGTGGATGAAGAATGAAAATTATCTCGCAGGACGGCAAATAGTTCTGAACATTAGAGTAGTAAGTGGCACGGCTGAAAGAGGGGATAACGAAGTTCCTTACGGGTAATAACCTAACCAAAGATGAACAGCAAAGTCAATATTGTTAGCAGTTTCAGTTGAGCATAGGAAAAGTTATGGTGATAAAAATGCTGTAGAATATTCCGAGTGATATATGGTTTGTGTGATCATCGTTAGAAAAAATAACAATAAAATGTTGTTCATTACGAGGATTTGTATTGCTGTTCCTATGTTCTCAATGTACAGCGTCACTACCCACGCAAAAGAAGACCGGAAAGTCACTATTACCCCTCGCTCTGCCGCACCTTCACACTGGGCGAAGACGTAATTAGTGTCATACCACTGCTGGAACACTGTGGAAGCATCTCCAGTGTGAAACACCCACCCAAGCGACAGCCATACCCATGGAAATTACGCAAATGTGTATTATTTACCAGGAAAAGCGCTATTTTCCAGAATTCTAAGCCGTTGCTCGACCCCTAAACGTTGTCCGAACGAGCCCAAATTTTTCCCCTTCCTTTTTTACCGGATTGGAACCAAGAACCGATTAAGCCGGTCAACATTTCGAGCATTGCCAATATTGTAATGATCCTAATGTATACTGCATTTCAATCTTACATTTAATAAAGGAAACTGTTGTAGGCTTGACCTTGTGGGATTGATTCATTGCGGAATAATTATAAATATTTTGTTAACTCCACTAATTAATGATTACCACGACCCGGATTTTAACACTTGGTGTCATCTTCAGGTGAAGACACTTCTCTTTTCTTCACCTGATGATGACACCTAGTGTTGAAACCCGGGTCGTGGTAATAAATATTTAGTGGAGTCAACAATTATTCCGTCCTTACATTTAATGTTCAACCATAGAAGAAATATTGATTTTCTGTGGAAAAATCCAAGCAAATTTTGAAGTATGCCAAAATAAGGGGGCTTTGAAGTATTATGGCGAATAACTGAAAAGAGAATTAAGTTGAGAGCAGAACATTTGTGATTACCTTGTTTATGGCGGATTCCGGTGATTCGATTTGATTGAAATCGATTGCCATTCGGTTTAAAAATCCTTAAGTATTCCGATAGATGTTGATATTTTATTACGTTTCGATGCAAAGAGCAGTAGCATGAAACATATTGGAATCCCAGCCATGTTGAATATTTCGACGTTAAATATTTTAAGAAGCAACCACGTACGTGCAGTGAGTTCCATTTTTAGACTCCTCACTGTTACAGGTGTGGGGTAGCAACAATTACGCTACAGCGAACACGACCTGAGCGCGTGATCAAACTGAAACCAAGCCATAGCCGACAGCAGCACAACACTATTGTTTAAAGTTATGAACACCTGCACACGAAGGGAAACAAGTGGAAATTCCTTAGAAATAATTCAAATAGGAGGGAGAAAATGGGTATATATACAGGCGAGTTACTCAAAACGGGGCTGGCAGTTTACACAATCAACCAAGATAAAGGTCGAATCCACGTCACTCGTTGCGGTGAAATTACGTCATACAGACCATAGAAAACTGAAGACGTATTTACAAAGTTGTGGTTTACGGTACGAGGGAAGTATTAGCCATACTGTAAAAGGAAGTAAGACGAGGTCAGCTGGAATTACCCAAGACATAACCAGGGAGCAGTCAACCTTGCAGCCGAGCACCTGTAGCGAGACAGCGGTGGACGTTAACTGCGTGATTTCCTTAGCCAGTCGAGGGATCAGTGCAAAGCATGTGTGTCATGACGACATCCATGAAAGAAGTCACTATATATGTATGTATGTAATCATAATTAATTGGTAAAGGGTATTTATTTGTGCAAGTGAATACATTTGTGTGCAAAAAGTGAAGTGAGCCGTGAAGGCAAATAGAAATTTCCAAATGGGAATTATCGCTGTGACCCAAAGGGCGAAGAAACCAACGTGATACATTGACAAAGGTAACAATTACACCTGATATTGTGATTCATGTATAATATGTTTTTATTGAGTGACGTGTTGTATTTCATTTAAGTTAGTACGGGCAAATATCTAACCTTTGATGTGGAGGGAAATACAACTGTGAATAAATAAAGTTCATAAGTTACAAAGAAAGGAAAAAGAGTTATATATTTTATTGGTAAAATATAAAGATTAACGATATGATAGGCAATTGTCTAAATGTTTCAAGAACGACATAAGGATACTGCGACCCTTGTTACACGAGCCAATATCGGGTTGCAATGCTTAAATTTGAATATCCCACAATCTGAGTGACTGAGCGGAGAGTGCTGACGTGAAGTGACGAGAGAATCAGTGGAAAGGGGTGAGAGAGAGAGGAGGGGGAGGAGGGGTGGTAGGAGAAGAGAGAGAGATTGGGAGGATGGGTTGGGCGGTGGCTGAGGCCAGGACATAAGGAGAGGAGAGGTCCTATCGCGACGTGCCGGGTGGATGGATAGGAAGCTGTAGCTGCAATCTGCTTTTTCTTCCCTAGGGCAATGGCACGAGGGGGTTGGCAGGAGAATGAGACTATCTCCCGCTTACCAATCTCCTATCTCCCTTGACTACTCCCTTCCCCAGTTCATCTACTAAGCCTCTCCACCAGTCTCCTCCACATGTTGTTATCCACAAATCTCCCCAAGGGCTGCTCTGCGCGATCTTCACTCTGCAGCATCCTCCTACCTCTCCCTATGTTTCTCAATGCTGGTCGCTGCGAGCCCTAAGATGTACCTGGGACGCAAAACAAGCAATGATCTGTAAACTCCATATCATCAATCTACGTTCGATATAACGGTCTCTCATGGATGAGAAACGGAATGGAGAGAAGTAATACGAAAGATAAATCAAAAGGAAATCGAAGGCTTACAGAGAAAGTTATAGCATGGATCACCCTGATAATAAATATATGACGGCAAAAAATATAAAAAGTCACCAAATTAATAATGAGTTATGTCTTAAATACAATATGAATACATATAATATTAAGTTTTAATATTTCCCAGATATGACAAACATTAAAACGGTTATATATGTAGATGCTAAAAATTATCGAGCTACCATTAATACCATCAATACCAGATAAAATGTGCATGAATTGTTTTATTTTAATTTTCGTTGAAATTAGTTCTTATAGCTACGATTTTCCCGGCGTTTCCTTAACCATTGACCTAAATATTTTTTTTCTGAATAGATAAGAATTATAACATACCGAGTCAATACCAAGTTATCACCAATGGCAATACCTATGTTGACTCTTTTCGTCACATACAACATGTCATTTTTTGAGTCAAGATCAAGTTTTCTAGTCATTATAACCATGGGTACTAGTCGCCACGGAAAACTCTTTACACCCCATCTTCAGCCTTAACCCTTTTTAGATGTTGAAGAGATAGGAAGAGGATGGAATAATGAGGGAAAAACGGAGAAAAAAAGAAATGAGTCTGAAGAAGGAGAATGATACACTTGGAGAAGGGGGGATAGAAATGTTTTCCTTGGGGGAAGTTTCTTGCTCTGGGAGAGCGCACACCAATGAAATGGATTGGCTCCGCGGACAGAAAGAAGATAGACCTAAGTGTCGGGTCGGCTCATGTCCTATCAATGGTCTCACCATCCCCTTTAGGAGATGTCATCAGGGCTGCAAGAGGCGAAACACATAAGAAATGCCAAGTATATACCATGTACCTACTTCTAAAAAAATACTGCATTCACTGATGACATTCCCAACCTATTATAAAGTAGAAATACGCAACTGATGATGTAGAGAAGTAGACTTCTATCCTTAGTAGTTCTTGAGGATGTGCCCTCAAAGCTCTATGAGCCAGTGTCACTCTACTCACTATAGAAATCCAAACCTTTTCAAAGATCTTCGAAGAAATATTGCGCGCTTTCTGAATGTGCATGTACTTCGGTCTATTGTTCGGAAGGGCGATGTGGAGCGTTTTTTTCTTCCATTCCATGTTCTGAGCAAACCCTTTTCCTCCACATAACATCCATCTAAACGCGGCCACGGAATCACTTAAGCCTGGGGCGGACGCTACCGGATTATCCGCCGAGGAGACGAACGTACATGGGACGAGAAAACCATGGGGCAAGGGGTTGTTTGGAAAACATAAGGGGATGTGCAGAATGCTTTTTTATATTTTTCTCCTCTCTTCCACGTGTGGAAACTTTAGGTTCCTAATTGTAAACATGTGGCATTCCTTTTGTTCTCATATTCTCCCCTTTTCTGTCCCCAGAACCCAGACACCCCCTGGTCCCCTTTCGACTCCCCTTTGATGATTTGAAGGACTTTTTTATTTTTTTAGGATGCTAAATGAGCACACAAGAGGTGCGTGATTTGTTTTAAACTATATTGTTATTCGATCCTCATCTTCGGGGCGCGATGCTTGTTTTTCTGCAACAAAATGTTGCATGTTGATGAAAATCATTGAAAAAGATTATTCAGAGTTCCATAGGGGAGAGTTTGGACGTATTAACAGAATATCCCGATGGTTTCTGATCTCAAACACTATTTATTAATGCTATCTTCGCTGGAGACTTAAGTCTAATCGTTAATGATTAATGGTTCATTACTCATTTCTCGTTTGATCATGTTGAATGTATTACATGTATAACATGCATAATTAATCCTAATAAAACTCTAAAGAAACATAATAAATATTCAAAACCTTGGGAGAAAGAAGTAATAAACCATTAACCATTAATAATTACACCTATACCTCCAGATAATATAGTATTCAAAGAAAAATGGTTTCCTCTTTGAATATGCTTGAAAGGGTTTTCTTCCAAGGAAAGGGGTTTAAATTCAAGGTAGGATGAGAGGAGGCTATTACATTAGAATTCCTCTTGGTATTCTCCGTTCTGAAATGAGTTTTTTTTCAATTTCAACTGATCGCATATCGTTTGATAAAGCAGGAAAGAAAAAAAGAGGACCGGGCTCACTAGGGTCCAATCTGGATTTTGATGGCAAGAGGACGGAGTCCCCAAATAGATACTCATCGCTTCTTTCATTCTAGCTTTCCATCGTGGACGTCCGCGCATACGAGTAAAGCAAGCAAGCCACTGAGACCCTAGGGGAGACATGTTATGGGCAACTCTGTAACTTTTTTTGCCCATGGAAAAACGTCAATCGTCTCCATTGCGGCCTAAATCGACATTTGTGAGTCTATAAACCTCATTTTTTACAACATGCCGGCAGACACTGAGCTCACCTCACAGTTTTACGATTTTTGTTTGTAATAGTGCTAATTTCCGTTATATTTCCTCAGTGTGTGAATTTGGGCATATTGTGAGAGTCATCAGAAACAATTTCGCGTGCCTTGAGTGAAAACTCACATCGCTGGAGTATAATACCTGTGTTCAACAAATGCATAATTTTACCCTAATTTCTAAAGACGGTCGACAACTTCAGGATCTTGATAAGCGGATTTCAGGATCTTGTATGTTCATTAAGAAATTGGTTTGGTGTACTAGCTGAAGTGGTGACTCCCACCCTAAGGGTCCAGGTATTAATCCCAGTTGTGATGTTTCAGTGTAATCCCGTGTGCTGAGAGTACTTCACGTTAATGTGGTGTCAAGAGTACTACGTCAGGAGTATATTTCATTGCTATTTATGAGTTGTGTTTGAGTATACGTTTTGAATTATGTATGAGCTGCGTAATTGCTAGATTCGGTGCTTGGCTAAATGTGTTTAGGGGGCTTCAGTAGAGCGTTATGAGGATATATGAGGTATGCGTAGCGCCTCAATATTAGCTACGCGTTGAGTATGATTTGCGATAATACTCTTAACTTCCTTCGTTATGAGAGGCAACTAGAGTGATGTGTAAATTAAGAACCTCGTGCTATCCATAGCGAGGACTCGAGATATAATCTTATTGTTAGCTTTCCCTCATTCTATGTTAAATAGGGAAATTTCAGACAAAAAATTTGCCTGACCACTGCCGATTTTAATGAAAACTGTGTCATGAATCGTACCTAATTTTCTTAGTGCGAAACAGTTTATTATACTCGAGAAAAATTTCTTCCCTGAGATAGAGGCAACTTTTCCCAGAGAGGACATCGAAAAAACGTCTTTTTAGAGCATTTTTCGACGAGCTCTAACACTTTAATTATGCATAAAACAGACGTAAAAAGAGCATTTTGGAAAGCTCAATGTGTGTTCTTGACATTCATTTTCTATAACTGAAATTGGGTTTGGCAGCAGTTTAAGTTCTTTTTTAATACGGAATAGTTATGATAACTTTGATAACTCCACTAAATAGTTTATTAACACGACCCGGGTTTCAACACTTGGTGTCATCTTCAGGTCTCAGATCCTTTGTGTCATCTTGGTATCATCACTAAGTGTTGAAACCCGGGTCGTGTTAATAAAATACTTAGTGGAGTTAACAAAGTTATCATAATTTTTGCAAAATAAATCAATTCCACAAGGTCAAGCCTACAACCGCTTCCTTTTTTTAATGTTTGAAATCAAACTTTAAAACTGTCATATTTTGAAAATTAAGGCATCAAATACACGCAAACCCTTCACCAAAAATTCCTCGAATTTGAGAAATTTGAAAAAGGTTCTTTTTTTGGTCCATAAAGACCCATGTGGGGCAGGCTTTAAAAATCAAGCAAGCATTGAAGTAGAAATTCATCTGGATTTATTTCCAAACAAAAATAGAATAATTAAATGAGTCACATGGGTTGAAGATCTCTTGACTTGAACTTTGTCAGAAATAAACAATAGGCTAAAATTGTAAATATCACAAGAAATTCCTCTTTGTGTGGTAAACGTAAAAGGAAACTTACTGGGAGCAGCACACCTTTTGGAATGGGGAATGGAGTTAGGATGGTCACAAAAGGGATGAAGTGGGGAAACACAGCGGGGGGGGGGGATTTGAAGGGAGGTGAAAAAGGTCAATCACGGTGAATAAAGTATGTGCCTAGAGAGGGACATTGGGAGGAAGAGGGAACACTAAGTGAACTAGTATTCAGCAAAAATAAGTCCCAAGTTACAATGTTAGAGTACAACAAAAACCCTGCAACATGGAAGAGGCATGGGAATGGAGAAATGTAGCTGAAAGCTAGAGTCCAAGAAATATGAAAGCATTAATTTAATAGTAGTGATTTTATCCCCATCCAGTTATCACTTAGTAATGAATGAAGCATTAATTAGAATATACTTTCTAATACATATATATATATTTTAATATTTATGCCATTTCTTCTAGTAATGCCTGCTGGAGCTCATACACCCTTTTTTTTCGGTGCCCTCTCCCATTGAAAGCCACAAAGAGCTCAGAACATGTGAGAGCCCCCCGGAAACATTTAACAATCTCACATTTAACGTTATTGAACATAGATTTTTACGCAAAGTTCCGATTCCTACTCGGGCACGATTTGGAGAACACTTTAAGTGCATTACTCTATCCGTGGCATGTTCCGTTTAACTGTGGACCGCTTGGCGCTTTGATTGACATAGAGTTTAAATCGACGTAGAGTTCCTCTTTTCCAATTACAAACAGTCCTTTGTTACCTTGTCCACGTGTCCTTCATGGCGTTAATAACCTTAGTTGTCCATTTTCGCCCCAAATAACTAACTAACCGACCAAAATGCTGTTTGCCTTACCCCCCAGCCCCTTTGCTCTCACGATTTAGTTGCGGTTTTCCCCATCGGGACATTAATGCACGCCTGGCTGGTCTCTTGTATCCCGAATAGATAACGTAACCCGCCTATCTACGTATATAACAGCAATTATACAGATATTCCACGAACGGCATCCGGATTGCAAGAGATTTTGTAAGGCAAGACGGGTGCATCGAAGCGTATTCCGATGAAGTTCTGTTGCCAAGGAGTAGAAGATGGCATTAGGGTATGTCCTAATGAAGGGAAGGGGCTGGTTGCTAATGAGCATCTGTGAGGAGAGAGTTGTGGGAGAGGAGAATAATTGGAGTTGGCGGTCATCGAGTAGGATTCAATTGGGAATGGGTTAGGCGAGTTCATTAGCAATGTAAACAAGCCTCCTGGCAGGCTGCTGTTTCCCCTCCATTACTTCTAGCACCTACCTCGGATGTTCTCCAGAGTGCAGCGTGCGGTCGTAAGCCTAGTGTAAGATGGCTCTCCAATGAAAGGGGAAATAGTGCGTAGATGTTCGCACTCCTCCCACCACGAGAGCGTTGTAGTTAAATTACAAAGAAAACGATTGGAGGGAATAGTGTCTGCTCGAACGAGTTGGTAGATCGGCATAATTATTTCGTGTTTGCGTTTACTAGGTGAGGAGATTTTTGGAAATCGATATAAATCTTATAAATAAAATAAGCTCACTGGTAACTTTGTGGTATTCCATTATATAAAACGATTTATTAAAAAACTTTTACAAACCACAGAGAAATATATGCACATTCATACAAATACGACCCGGGTTTCGGCGCTGAGGACCATCATCAGGTCCTGAAAATCTTATTCAGAAGCATCGACTCGGCCACACTGAAAAGGCTGCCCGCAATGCCAAGCGATTACGAAGACGTTTATCATTCTTTAATTTGAACATTATGTGGCACAAATACTTGATTCAAAACATTATACGTTAGAGTCATCTTAAAGTTTATTTGATCATGTTAATTGTTACTTGCCACCAGGAATATCAAAAATATTTTTTATTGTAAATATGTAATCAGTAGTTTTCTCAAGAAATTATTTTCTCTTTTTTCAATATAACCGTCAACATCATCAACTGTGGAATATAGCAAAAAATACTAAAATGTAAGCTTGAAAGCTAATGAGCTTAGGTTTTCATGAACTAGCTAAATCAGCAGGAATCATTAGCATCGCAAAGACGCTATAAATAGGCAAGGTGACATGGCGTACTTACGTTGTAAAAACTATTAGATTTCAGATGAGTAAACAAAAATTCTAACAACAAAAATCTACCTTAGGTACTCTGAAATAATAAGTCAGTTTAGAATTTATTAGTACATTTCCTTAAAAATATTTTAACTCTGTGAAATTTCTTATACTTTAATCATATTCATCATCAACAGTCACAAATCCTAATACGGATCGCTGCAGATTCAATCGTCATTCTTATTTCAGGTAACACTCGGAGTCCCAGTGGGAGTCAAAATGACTCCTTGAGGTTTTAAGAATGGTGTATCTTCGATTTAGGGATACATTTCAATATTTCCTTTTGATATTTTTATTTATTTTGTGAATAGAGTTGGCTGTATGATATACAAAGAAATTCATTCATTAACTATTGAAATAATTCATGATTTACCTCGAAGTCCCAATGGAGTCATAGTGACTCCTTACACCTTGGAGAAAGTTAGCGCAGTGTAATTGCGTATTGCAAGTTGATTCCTTGTATCACAGTTTTAGCTTAATTCTCAAAAATGTTATTCGAGTGTCATGGATATTTTTTAGATCTGTCTAGCTTTTCCATTTCTATATATACATGTCCTCTCTTGCGACACGGTGAGCCACTTTCCTACATTTCTATATAAACTTTGGTACGTGGTAGCTTTCAGCAGCAACGACTTAGTCGGTGAGTCTAACTGCTTGAATGGAGGGGTAAAGCAACCTTGTTTGCGAAGTACAAACCAACTCGTAAAGCGTCCGAAAGAAGGGTAATTCCACCAGAAGAAATAATTGCTCTTCTGAACGATCTACCTAAGAATGTCTGAAGGGGAGGATAAGGTGGAGTATCCGAGTCGAATGATGAGAATTTCATCACTGACAGCAGCTCGTCAAGTGACTCAGAGCCAACTGCGAGAAGATTCCATGATAAAAAAGAATCGAATTATGGTGAGTTATAGCTATTTATTTTCGAGTGATGCTAGTATTGCGTATCTGCAATAATTTTATTTGTTTGGCTCAAATATTTTCAATTCACGATTTTGCAAGGTCAAGTGCATTCGGGCTCGAGGACGGCGAGTATCCAGAACTGGTACAAGAAATACCCCAGAGCAGCGGCAGCTGCGCGGGAACAATGCAGCACACGAAACTCGGACAATCCATCGCAGCGCGTGATTACTCGCCATCATCATTGTTCAAGAAAGCATCGTCCTGGTGATTATTTCATATCTCATGAATCGGAGAACCTAGGAGAGGCAGATTTTGAGTATCCTAATGCTCTGAGTGGAAATCTTATGATTCCAGATGGGACCATGCGGACTGATAAAAATGTTGGGGTTCAAAATACTGGTAGACGCGCGCGCCAAAATGTCCTGAAGGAAATGCTTGGACCCAAAGGTTATGCTACGAGAGCTATGGTTCCTAATAATGCGGTGAATGCGTGGTATCTGCTTTTTGACGATGTTATGCTAAAACACATAAAGAAATGCACGGATAGTGAAGCCCACAGACAGCTAAAAAATAATGAATGAAACCTTAATAGTGAGGAACTTGGAGCTTTTATTACTTTGACGTATGCTCGCGGGATTATGGGTAGGAGTGATTTATATCTACGCTCTTTGTGGGATGATTCATGGAGTGTCTCCTTTTGTATGAAAGCAATATCCCGGAATCAGTTTTTAGATATTCTGAAATATTTTTGTTTTGATGAAAAATCAACTCGTTCAGAAAGGCTAAAAAATGGACAATTTTGCTCTATTCTCGGCAATTTGGAATAGTTTTATCAACAACTGCCTTTCTTGTTATTGTCCTGGGCCTTACATAACAGTTGATGAGCAACTATTCCCAAGAAATGACCGTCGCCCATTTTCTCAATTTATGGCTAAGAAACCAGATAAGAATGGCCAAAAATACTGGCTAGCAGTGGATGAATCGAGCAAATACGTCATAAATGACTTTCCTTATTTGTGAAAGAACGACAGTCGTCCAAGTGATGAACGAGTATTTGACTACGTAGTCATGAAGCTAATGTAACCATACTTAGGAAAAGGAAGGAATGTGTCTACGGAAAATTACCTCACCTCTCTGTAACTTGCAAAAAAACTGAGGGATAAAAATACGGGACCATTTACCTGATAGTGAATCAAAAGGTAAAAAAATCATATATGGAGTCAAAATTACTCCATTGGGTTTACTTGGGCAAACGCCAGTCCGGGACTCTAAGTGCTAACCACTAATAATGGTGTACCCCTATTACTGAGTTATAATACAGGACAGACAGAAGATATGAGAGGAAGTTAACTGCTTTATTCGTGCTGTATGGGTTTCCCGAGTAAGGTGATTTTATAGTTTGTAAATGCGTGCAAGCGATCTTGGAATTTTTTTTTCACCATTCATCATTGAAATCCCTTTCACATCAATGGGATATATTAATTTTGCTCTTATAATTTTTCCTTCTCAATATTCCATTTTTTCAGCCTTTTTTAGCTAATCACAAACAATTGTAAGTTTATTGATAACAAAAACCATCATGCAGGCATAGAGCATATGATGGTATATTCACTACTATTTGTAGTTTTGGATGGTGCGCAGTAAATTTAGTGCATTAATCGTGTTTTTCATACAAATTTGCCCAGTGGTTTACTTTGAATGTTTTTGCAGTTCGTAATCAAAATGGCTATCATATGAAGGGGTTAAATTCATTAGGTATCATTTTCTTGTCAGAATATTTCCTTCTTCCCATTTAATTTTAAATTCAAAAGATGGAGACGAGTGAACGAATAGTATGGAATCCAACTGCTTCGCCTCACTAATTCCGCTTCTCCCTGGCGAGGCTGAAAGGGAAGAATCATAAGAGCAACTTTGATGGCGCCCATTTTTATTGAATTTGGTGTCCCGCGGAAACGTGGGTAGCATCGTCTAGAGAAACCCGACGGCACTCATCCTTCGCTAAGTTCTTTAAATAGCTGAAGTCAAAGCAAAAGGAACATAACCTACGTCTCTATCTTTTAAAATACTTTGTATGTGATAGGAGACTTTGACCCGTTGAAAAGAGCATGGTGTCGAATGTAAATTGATAGAATTGAATAAAAACTTTGATTTGGCAGACTTTACACCTGGAGTAAACTTTTTCTTCGTTTGAGATTCAAGAAAAGTAGATTTTTCTTATCGCAAACAAACAGTTACCTGATGACTTAAAGTTGTGGCTGATTTTATGGACCTAATCAATGCTGTAAAACTTTCGCAGTGAAATAATATTTTCAATTCAATGAAATTTGGTATTTCTCATAGTAGCATAGATCTTTCCATTGAATCCGTGTTATGGTCAGTAAATTTTCTCATGCAAATTTGACTTTTGTTGAGTAGGTATTCCCTCTTTTGTTGTATAGTTCATGGGTAGAAATAATATTTTCGATCCCCCAGAAAATTTACTGCTTAAGCAGTTTGACTCACTTCTGTTTGTCGCACCGAAATTTCACCAAAATTCAGGTCACATAGGAGAATGGGGAACGATATGTATATTTTTTGCTTGCTAGTCGGACTCCATACTTCAACTTGATAACATATCAACACTGAGTCTCAGGGCTGATAAACAAATTTGCAAAAATATTTTTCTATCGACCAGAAGGTAAACGCTATTTTACATGCTTCTAGGGTTTGTAATTGTTGCATTAACATATCTGTAGTGCGGAAGAACAACATATAATTTACTTGTGATACCGTTGGTTGGAACCCACCCTTCAATTTGGCGAGAATCTCGGTTGACGGAAAGTGTATTTTATAAAACGGAATGAACTCGGAAATTTAACGGAACTCTCATTGTGCGTTTCTCGTTAAGGACACTTTCACTATTATTCAAGCGCGCAGTTCATCAATTTCATGTCGTCTTCTTTTGAATTCGTGAGTCCTCGGGGCTAATTGAAAATTTCAGCGCGACTGAATCTTTCCATTCCTCCAAATATTCTCCATCTCTCTCACCTCTGCCTCACTCTCTTTCCATCTTCTTCCTCGTCATAATGCGATATCAACTGGAGCAAAACTCCAGCGGATTTCGTCTCACAAGCTGTATGAAAAACATTCTACGATACCTTGTCTTTTCCCCGTCTCTTTATCCCTCAGAGTGACGATTCAATTCAACTCGATAGGGGCTCACGTGATTTCGTGACGTTGCTTGGTTCTTTTCTCTTTTTTCCGAATTGAGTCCCACTGGAATACCGTCCTCTTTCAAACTTTTATTTCCTCTTTCTCATCCTTCTGATTCCTCTCTTGCGTCCCTTTCTCATTCTCTCACTTATCTACCCGTCTAATCGATCGACGAGACTCATAATCCTTCCATCAATCGTGTTGGTTGCTCTGGTGTAGTGGCGGTGGAGGAAAATAAGAAAACGTAGGTTTTTTGGACCACCTTCAGTTTGAAGAGTATGTTGAGGAGAGGTTGAAGAGTGTACAATAGGAAAAGATTGAGAGGGAGACAGGTGTAAAGAGGATTCACCGTTAAGTAAATTGAGGCATTCTCCCTGATTTGCCTTACTTACAAAACCCCTACGACCATCTCTAACTATATTAATGAAATCCTATCTTTTTGCATCTGTTTACGCCACCTAAAACTTTGAATTAATGTGTCTTTATTACAAGCAAAAAGAGTGTCAATTCGGAAAAATTGGTAATTTTCGATCCTATAATAGGGTGGTTTCCTATTTTTTTTTTAATTGCCTAGATGTGAAGTTTATAACCCCTGGAGTACGTGTTTGAAGCCGTTCGATTTTTAAATGGCGTTAAGTATTTTTCCTTATTAATTAAAAAGTGAAAAAATTCAACGGCGCGAAAACGCGACGGCAAACTATTGCATGCTGGTTAATTCTACGTGTGACGTCACAGGTACGTACGCAACTACCGCAATCTGCCGCTAGGTGGTTCGCCGCCGCTGCTTATCTGCAGACGACGTCCGCCGAGAAAGCTTTAATAATAATAATAAATTTATTGACGGGAAAAAAACTATTGACAAAAGTAAACTTGGTGTAAAATGGAAATGAGCTTTATTTATTAATTTAGCTGCTCTAGTCGCATAGAGAAACCTCATCAAAATAATGAAACATTTATGGTTACGGTATGGGGAATGAAAATCGTGTGGTATAATATATTCTCAAATTAATAGTGCTAGCTCCTATTTTTTAGGTAAAGTTAGTATGAAAAGCATGAAATAAACCATTTTGTTCGTATTCATTTCGAAATATTTCCCGCAAGCAAGCACGAAATCGTCACTTTTTAACAATACGGAGAGCAGGTGCTGCGCCGCAGCTATGATACGATTACACATTAATTTAATTCATCCACTTTGTCGAGGTGTCATTGCCAGAACATGAAATTAGCAAAAAAGGCTTACCGTCAATAGCATAATGGATGGCAAAATCTCGAAGCAAACTATGTATGAGCAAATACTAAAACAACTAAAATGCGTTGATCACCCCTCACCATGATCACAGACCATTGATGGAAACTCGTGATTCACTGCATCAGCTGATCAGCATCATATTCTACAAGAAGTACCAGTAACATGCCTCCGAGAACATTGCTTTATAAAAATTGTTTTGTGCCGCAGTGTCACACAACAACATTTAGCGATAGCAAGAAAGCTTACGTCGCGGTTCCACTAATCGAGAAGAGGAGAATTTTGTGGTTAAAAGCTGTCAGAAGAGAGTACCTTGCTTTACTCCTCTGATTTCACCTGCACTAAACCGAACATCTTCTCTAAAGAAGTCCACCACCATGGCCACATCCACTTACGGTAGATTGTCCGTACAAAACCAGTTTGTAAAGCCATTGAACTTCTTCTCATGAAACCTATTGTGGCTTTTTATATCAGCAAAAGGAACTGATGATGAAAGGTAACTAATGAAATATGCAAGGTATGAATGATAGGAATGGTAAATGAAAGGAATAGAAGATGAGATAAAGGAAATGTTTGTCAAAACGAAAGTGATCAAAACGTAAACATCTAGGCCGGAACACCACAGAACGCGAAGTCACAGGTACGCAGTTTCTTTATTCATTTCACTGCGCATGCGACGCTTGCCGCGAAGAACTCCTTCGCGGTAGCTCTGTACTAGCAGGTAGCGTAGGAGCCTAGAACACTTCTTTTAATGGCATGCTCAATGGAGGAGACTTTCCAAAATTTGAGCATTTTAATTGAGGTATATTAATACATGTTCACCAGATTTTAGGGACTCTGAAATACTATAGTAAGTACAGTCGATGACAATTCCATATACCTCGCAATGTTGACTATCTACCTGTTACGTCATCATAAGAGCTGACGCTGTTCCGCCATTTCCGAGCCTTTTCAAATGAACTTAAAATTAACATTCAATTTACTTGTAAACTAAGACTTTTTAATCCAAATAATTTGCGTGTAATGAATACGTTTATGCTGGGGCACCTGTCGCAATAAATGAATTCTGTTTTCTTTGATGAAGGAAACTACCCTATTGTACCACTAATGCGAAAAACTTGCATGAGGAGACGAGGAGTGTTGGCTTTAAAATGTATATAATGATGATTATTTACAGTTTTACATCGCATTAATTAGTTCTCTATCTATCTTATCCTTTTTATAACGAAATCAATTTGCAATGAGATGAATTTAACGAGCTATGATTTCAATATCATCTAAAATTACTGAATTAATTCGTAACACAATGCATTCATGAAGTAAAAATGGCTTTGCAGCGTCCTCTTGGGGCTGTAAAAATCATTCAAAATATTTTCTTCGACTACTCTACACCTTAAAATCACTTAGTTCAATAAAGGAATGAAAAAAGAACTATGTAACATTCCGCAATAAATAATGTATTATAATTTGACCTAGGCCATGTATTATGCCAGAGAAAAAACCGAGTTTTCCCTCCCCAGCCATCCTCCTCACTCTCTTTCTCATCCAGATGGATGCTGTATATTTGAGCTATCATAGGTTCCTCACCCTATGATGGCATACATTTTCAATACCTTAGGAAAAATAAAATATTTTTTCGCAAGCGGAATTTTTTCATTACTTCCTAGTTGGAGTTCTAGCCTAATTTCCACATAGTTGAGTCTGAGACTGTTCATTTCGTCACTGAGCTCAGTCTTCAACCTAGTTTCCTCTCGTCCGATCCAGGTTCGGCGATAGGTGGTATAATCATGGTGTTGACAGACCCAAATTTTGTTACATTGGTCGGTTGTAAATAAAATCTAGATTAATAATTGACCTAGTGATTTCATTAAACCTTAAAGCATTCACCGCATTTAAACAAAGTGATGCCTGAATTTGTATGTAATATTTTTCATTTTTAGCCTTTTAAAATGCAAGATTAAGCCCACTTTATCTGCACTACATTTTGGGTGCACGTTGCACTGAATTGTCCCATGCATAAATAGTAATTATCTGATGCTTTTACCTCAACAAATTTTTAAAAGACCACTTTTACATATTATCTTGAAACCTAAAATACAAGATTCTTCAGGAACTTTTCAAATTTTCATGCATTTGGGTCAACTTCAAGGGTTGAAACAAAGAAATTATTTATTATTATTTTTAAATACCACCCGGAAGAGAAGACTACAAATGAAATACATTTGAAGCGCGTTTATTGCTAATCGAATTCAGGACAGCAAACATTTGAAATACCCGTTCTCCAGTAACTAATAGGCGCATTAAAATAACGGATGTCGTCATAAAATCTCCTCAGAATGAAATTTCCGGGCACAGGAATGCCCGGCAGGGCCAATCCGTAGTCCATGAACAAATCTTGGAACATGCCATCTACATAACGGGTACTTATGGACCAACACGCTAGCGAAATAAAAAGAGTTGGAAATTATCAAATTACGGACATAGCGATAATGTAACTATCAATGAACCTGCAATTGCCGAATGAAAAGATTTTAAACCAAACAGTGAACGAGTCCCACGGCCTTCACATAACCAAAGGCATTTGTGTGCTATGTTCGATTCCGAACTGCATATTGACCACCCACGAAGAGAATTCTCCGGTGTTTTAGTTTATAGTTAGTATTATGGGGCAAGCCCGTCAGAGGTGAAGGCGCGTGCCATATTCTCGTTGTCATTTATTTATGCAACAGCTGGCATCAATGGCATTGAAGAGCATTAAATATGCCATAATACCCTGGCTTAGAGAAGGCGTATGTGTGAGCAGAATAGTGGATAGAGTGGGGTGAAATTGATAAGGAACATGCATGTGATGAAATTTTGACGGGAAGAAGAGGAGCGTTGAGGAGGCAGAGGGTGCGTGGAAAAAGCGGAAGGGATCAAAAATGACCGAGAAAGTGAAACAGAGAGAAGGGTTATGGGGGCTGAGGACGGTCAATCCAATAAGGATAAATGGGGTGGGCGGATGTTGTGGTCTACGTCGGGCGGTGATTTCTTTCGGGTAGATCAATCGACTAGGGTTCATTCTAATCCAAAAAATGTTCGTCGTCGTTTGGCTGTTGGAACAAGCGGAAATGAGTGTGATGTGATAGGATGTCGTGTACATACATACGTAAACGTATACAATGGATTCCAAATCATTTTTACCCACCACTGACTATAGTGACCTGGACGGAAAAACCCAATCTGGGCGATGGTGCCCTTTGGATATGAAAAGGAAATAGATGGAACTAAACCACAAGCTACAATATAAGTAAATCGGTGCTTTTGAAATACACGACTTGCCGTATTCGATAAATCAGTCACGAAGTTAGTACGCTAAAAATGTGAGCATAAGTTGAAAAATTGCCGTTGTTCCGTGCTAATTTATGAAAATATAAGTCAACTCAAAGTGATTTAAAAAAAACAGCATTTTATAAAACGTAGCAGGAAAAATAGAGCCGATTACTTAAATGTTTACCATAGCTTGAATTCCATGCCGGATGGATCATTTTTGACAAAATAAAAAAAACACTTCACTCTCTTCAGTAAACTTGCCCTATTCTATTATCTTATTGATTTTTGAGGTTTGTCATCTCATAGCCTTCAAATCAAGCCTAAAAAATATGCAAATCCTCTTGAATACGACACCAGTTGCAACATCATGCGCTAAGTCAAGTGGAACGAGTAGGGAAGAGGAGAATATAGTCCAATCAAGTTGCGTCAATCCTGACAGGTATAATGCGAAAAAAGTACAATAAAAGTAAATATGTGTAAAAGGATTTCCTTAATATTTGCAGTGGCGTTAAAAAGCTTAGACAAAGCTTGAAAATTTGCTTTGCTTTGCGTTGCGAATCAGTGCTCAAGAACTATATCGCTATTGGACATGAGCTCCGATCGAATCGAAAAAAGTTGTTAATAGATGGAGATTAATTTTTTTATTAATAAATTCTCAACTATCACACGATGACAGGTTGAGATTAAAAAAATGGCAGTCATCAGTAGTGATAATGCGAGATTTGCGCGGACGTATGTTTGATGACAACGCTGGAGCTTTACGACAACTTACTTCCATGGGAAACTTGTGAAATGCGAAAACAATCAACATCAGAGCCCATAAAGAGTCAAGGGAGGTCACATCAAATATGACAACCATTAACCCTAAATATTTTCGCCTCTAGCGACTTCCTTGAAGTAAACGTTACTCTCCAAAAATTATTGAATACATAGATGTGATAGAGTACATAACCCTCTTTCAGTACACTAATTATTGATAAGAGCTTATTTTCTCAGTGGACTTGAAATTGCAATAAAATTTAAAGATATTTCAGTTGATACCTTTTTATATAACGGAGTCTAGCAAGCTTCCTAAGGCGTGGTGTTTAGGAACTCAGAGTAGAAGCCCTATAAATCGGAGGCAATTCTTTCCAAATGATAACTACTCGGGAGGAGACGGTGAGTGGAATTCGCGGTTGTACGGAGACAAGAAAGAAGAGTGACTGGGAGACAAGTGGACGTGAGAGGTAGAAGGGACGGAGGGAATGGAAATGGAAACGGAAAATTTGGCGGCAGGAAGTGAAACAAATGAAGTGCAGCGGAGACGAAAGACAGTAAAGTAGGACCTACTTGGGTAGGGTAATGAATGTTGGGGAGGAAATGGGAGTCTGGGGGAAAGCGAGAGATGTTCAGGCTGCTCTGTCTGCTGGTGACCGGGGAATCTAGTAAAATCTAAGAAACACTAAAAACCAATCAAAGGAACCTTCAGAATATGCATGTACATACATCAGCTAGTCAACTTAGATACTTGGTGTTCACGGAATGTTCCGGCATTCATATGTGCCCCAAGTCAACTTCATTACATCTTCCACTTACATTACGACGACGTTTTCCTCTCGTTTTGAGAGTAATTTAGTACTCCTCGTCACGGAAAAGATGAGGATTTTTATGCAACTCTTGTAACACTCGCTACAGCCAGGGTTCATTAAGACGCAAATGGAAGCAATAGGTGAATTGGGAGAGTGTATTATAGCATTAGATATGCTCCATATGCATCTTAAGCACTATAGAATACAAATTATCATTATAAAAGGCGATGGAAAGGGCGTTTCCAGGTGTACTACTAGGTCATCACGGAAAACAAGAGGAGCACATTATTATTCATGTAAGGTCTAATTGTTCTTCTTCAAATATATTACCATTTTTCAATCAAACTTAATGAAATGTGACCAATTGAATTATGCATAATGGTGCCAAATTTTGTGTGGGCAACATCTAAAACCGTCCAGAGAAATACGCAATAAGCTTCGCAAGTGGTCTCACCACTTCTAGAGTACTTTTTTGATAAGCCTAGGAAATTAGTATCCACATTTTCGGTGTTACCGTTATGAAGATATGTACACCCTATTTCCTACTCTTCCAGTCACCTGCTTTAAGTCTTCTGCGCAGTAGGTATCCATCCAAGGCCAAAGTCAGATCACCATGCTGCCTGACAGAATTGTCCGAGATGGCTTCTGAGAAGTCGGATTTTTTTCTCCGCCTAATAGATATTCAAGGCATGACTGCACGCACTGAGAGAGAGAGAGAGGGACCAAGAAAGCCAATATTTGATCTTTCCCTGAATGGAAACCCTCGCCGCGTTGGCAGGTGAAAGGATACGTAATGACATGCATGAAAACCACCTAATTTATTATCATGCTCAAAAACGAAGCCGTAAGAGAGCGTCGGAAGTCGATTTCCTCGTCCGTCTCACTGGTGTCCCCGGCGGAGAGCAGTCACCCTCGCTAGAGAAGCAGTATAAGGGGAATAGGAATGAAGAAGGGTGAGAGGTCCATAAGGGGAAAAATCTATGAAGTAGAGAGAGAGAGAGAAAGTTAGTGAGTGCAGGGGACGGGGAATGAATCCGAATGAGGATAGGGCAGAGGGTGAATGAGAATGGGGGGCAAGAGGGTCACGTTAAGGGAAACATAGAATGGGTGGGGATTGAAGTTTGGATGAGGGAGGGGAGAGAGGGTGGGTGGAGCAGTACTAAGGGAAGAATCCATTTCTTCTCTCGAACGTGTTCTTTGATTTGCGTCATTGCCAGCCACCTTTGAAGACTTGACTTTATTACGTGTCGCCATGAGAACGTGTGCCTACGGTTTGTCAACCGGCGCGTTTGTCTCCAACGCCTCACCACCTGCGTTTCAACTGAACTCGGGTGAAGTAGTGCAGAGCGATGGGAGAATAGGAAAGAACCGATGCTGCTGCACTTGGACCGCCTTGCCACCCCTCCCATTGACTCAAGGGCTCTCTTTTATTTTTAGGGCCCAGCTAGTGATGGGCAGTTTTGTTCCTTTCTCGGACTCGTTCCTTTTGTTCTTCTTAACTAATAAAAAAGAGTTTAAAGATTCGTTCCTTTCGTTTCTTTTCAAGTTACATCTGGGAATTCGGGCATTAGGGTACGTGTCAATGATATGATTAAATATGATTAGTGCTATTTTCTCTCGTCAATTACTCGCAGCTTCAAATCATTCAAATAATATACAAATATAACACTTTCAAAAGAAATGCAGAGGTAATACTTACATAACCACGGCGACCACGGCCCACAAAGTATCCAATAATGGGCTAGAATCACGCTACATACCGAAGATAATGAAGGTAAATCTGGCTTTCCGTCACTCAAGCTAAAATCTTTTTTGTAAAAACTCCCGTTAGTGGTCAAAATGACAATGAAGCCCTGTAAAAGTGCAGGGAATCCGCATTTAAGAAATGTAAGAAACATACCCGTGTGTTGGATAGTTATAGAGAGACTCGCTTTGCCTGCTACAACCGGCCTTGGGGGCTGGGACCCCAACGTCTTAGTCAGTGGAGGCGTGAGAGAAAGAAACATGCGAGATTTTCAATTTAGCACCATGTTGCCAGAAAACTACGCGGGAGTACGAGTTTTTGCTACTTATCCGTCAATTTGCGCATGCGCATGTCGAGTTTCAAGGTAATATCTACACTGGTGAAGGCGTGAGGGAAAGATGCATTCGAAAGGTTCACGAAAAGACGACTTTGGAATTATGTTGCCAGAGAACTACGAGAAATGAAGAAAACGAATAGCAGAAAGTTGTAGGCCTGAATGAGATCTAAAAAAACCACCCAACAGATTCGTGATCCAAATTCTAGTTTAGAAACCACAGTCGAAAATCTGGAAAATCCGACTTTGGCGCCATGTTTCCATCAAGCTATGAGTGCTGGAGAGTAATAATAGGAATAAAGTTGTAGGCCTCGATGAGATCTAGGTAAACCACCCAACAGATTTGAGATACGACTTCTAGTTTAAAAACTACAGTGGATAAACAGAAAAATCCATCTTTGGCGCCATGTTTCCAGCGAACTATATGTGTTAGAGAGGAAGGATAGGCATAAATGTTAGTACTGGATGAGATCTATAAAAGCTGCCCAACAGATTCGAGATCATACTCTTAGCTTAGCAGCTAGGAGACGTGAGGTAAAGAAACATTCGAAACTATCACTTTAGCACCATGTTGCCATAGAACTACATGAGAATCTGCGTTTTTGTTAATTATTCGTAAAGATCAAGTCAAGGCGTATACCTCTGCCGACTTTCAAGGTCGTACCTACACTGGTAAGGGAAAGAAAAATTAGATTTTCATGAATTAGCCCACTTTGGCACCATGCTCCCAGAGAACTACGAGGGATGAAAAAAACGGATAGCAGAGAAATCTAGGCCATCATGAGATCTAAAAAAAACCGCCCAACAGATTCGAGATCTGAATTCTAGTTTATAAGTAAACTGAGGACATTACCTAAAATGCCTATTTTTTCTTTTCTTCAGGAAAGCAATTTTATGCAGTTATAAGTTCATTTATCATCATTTATGGCGAAATTAAGGCAATTTGTTACTGCCTAAAAATGCCTATTTTACCTTTTTATGACTTTTTCTGCTGATATCGCCTATTTAAGGGCCTAAAAAAGCAATATTTTTCCCAACGTCACCAAACTTCTCTTTATTGCGGAGCTAGTTTGTTATTTCAGTTTCTTTTTTAATCTATCAAGGTTTAAATAATATCATTATACATGCATGAAGAAAAATCACCCTAAGTGTAATAATACAAAGAGCAGAAAAACAAGTATGGTAATTTTACATGATGCGTACATGCGATGGTTTCAATTGCCAAAAACTGGCTTTTGAAGGCACCACTCAGTATTCCTGAGTTTAAAGAGATAACGTCCGAAGTTGCTCTGCCTTCAAGGCCAGTATTGATATTATGGGGAACATGGCTAAATACCGCATTATACCTGCAGATAAAGTTATGGAAATACGCGAGTTATGTGACAGGAATAATGTTCGCCTCCGATACATTAGTTGGAACGTCTTTTTCACCCACTTAAAGGTACACTATTGTAACCGATTTCGCACATCTTTCATACTATGTGTCAACTCTGTCTATAAGGAAATTAAGCCATCATGGTGCATGAGTTGGTTTTCTGTTGGCAACAGAATATCTGGATGAAGAAGAAGCAAACTGCATTCTCGAATCCAAAGTAGCAGAGTTGAATATTGACGTCGACGCAGATCCTAAGTTTATCAGATGTAATTTTGGTTAACTACCATCAATCATGTCATCGCTGGAAGCAAGAGAACTACTCCTTGTAACGGCTACAGAGAAAATCTGAACTGTGGAGGGTGACCTTTTTGATATACCAAGTGATGTGGGAAAATGCATTGCTCAAGAATTTAAGACGTTATACGAAGAAAACCTGAATGGGAATACATTAATAATGTTGAAGACATTTTTTGAAGAAATTATATGGCTCTAATACTAAAGAAGAGTCCATTAGAACTGTCATTGTTGCTGAGATATATTACCAAAAGTGAAATTTTTCTTATTAGGGAAATCATTTTAACGAAGCTAGAAATCCATTCAGGGCTATTGACAACGAAAAAAATCAAGTTGTAACTGCATTTAAATGCCAATTGTATCGCTTTCTGTCTTTTTATGCTTATATTGCCGATGTGAATGTCTTAAATTGCAAGAATCGCTTATCGTCCCGAATTTTTATTTCCGCGTCTACATAAGTTATTTTAATTTGTTAATTCGTCGCATTGTTGCCCGTTTTTCTGTCTGACCGGTGCAAAAGAGCTCTCAAATGTAATTTTTTTTACATCTAAATGAATAGTTAAATGAAGCTGAGGTGTAAGCTCCGGGCTCTTCAATTTCACCATGGGCCTCATCCCATTCTTGTACCTACCCCGAATTTGCACTACCCGGCCCAACAGTAATTTCAGTCACTAGTGCCTTGTTTCGAAATAACGGTAAGCTACAAGAATATCCTCCTCCGCGATTAAAACTGAGAGACGGAAAAACGTCACCGTCTTATATTTTACCATTTGACGTATCGCGCGTTGTATCACTACAATGGGCACTCGAATGTCACAGGGGCAAATATCGTGCCGCACAACCTCCATCAAGTAGTTACAGTGTCGGACGTTGTATCCCTCTGGTGTGCACACCGCCTAGTTGCCAAAGAGAGTTCTGACAGAACGGCAAAGACCTAGCATTTATAAAATGCTATTTTAGTAAATTACTATCCACAGTTCAATCACTGGAGGAAAGAGAAATACTCCTAGCGGCAGCTGTGGAAAAAATTCGAAAGGTGGAAAGTGATCTTATCAATATACCATCTGAGGTGGGAGAAGCCTTGATTTGAAAATTCAAGAAAGTTATGTAAAGGAACCCTGGTTGGGAAGGTGTCCATAAAGTTGCAGACATTTTATCAAGGACTTCGGTTGCTCCAGGACCAAAAATGATAGCAGAAGAGCTTGCATCATGTAAATATTGCCCTATCACCTCGCGTGAGGTTGAGAGGCCATTTTCATGCTATAGAAATATCGTGACTGACTCTCGGCATCAGTTTACAGGAGAGCATTTAGAGAAATAGGTATGTTATTGTAAATTGTAATGTAACTTGAAAAAAGTAAACCTTTTGAATGTTATGTTTCTTCAATTTATAAGCTAATTTTATTTGGAGTTTTATCCTCTTTCCTCTCCATCAGTTTTACCGAAAAGTAATCGTATTTTTCAGCCCAAGCTTTAAATTTCAGGTGCTTCTTTGTGGCAATAAGTCGCATTACGTTTCTAGCCGGCCACTGTGGTGGCGGGGTAAAGTCTTCACCTGCTAATCTTGGGATTACGGGTTCAAGTCCGGGCTGCGTGGATATTTCACCACCCAAGCCGTAGATGTATGTCTAGTTTTGTTTCTATGGTCCCTGTAAAACCTGATTATAGGCTTAGCCTTTTGGGATTCCAGGACCGACAGAATCGTCCGATATGCCAAAAACATTTTAAGCGCCTATTTTAAGTGCCTATTTTGAAATTTTTAGTGCCTATTTAGGCTGCCTATGACTTCATTTTTAGTGCCTAAATGTCCTCAGCTTAGTCATAAATTATAGTCATGGATGTTTTATTTCTGAGGTTCAATGGTTGGTTGTTTTGGGGAAATTACCGAACAAAAACCGGTCATTCGCACCATTGGCAATTGATGGTGATTTGTTAACATTATGAATTGACGGAGGAGGATGGAGAGAAACCGGGCGTCGGCATTAGCCTCCTTCTCAGAACAGGCGCCAAGGAGTCCAAAGTTATCTCCATCGTCTCAGGCTCAACCTTGTGGAAGTTCATTTTATCGTAAATGAAAAAGGAAACTTTGTTATATTCCCCCAATTTATTTTCAGGTACTACTAGTTTCGACGCAGCGACGTCATCTTCAGGTACCTAAATTGACGTCGCTGACGTACCTGAAAATAAATTGGTGGAATATAACAAAGTTTTCCTTTTCATTTACGAGTCCAAAGTTATTCGTCTGAACCAACAGATGTTTCTTTCCAAGTGAACTTGGAAGATTCACCAATACGAAAACTGTTTTTCTAATTATATCATGTTTTTTTTGGCACCAAGAGAATTTTCATTTGATTTAGAATCGCACAACTTTACGAGAGCATCAAATAAGTCTCTTACATATCTGAGCCCATCCTAAGATAATAAAAAAACTAACGAGCCACCATATAAGCAAAGAAACTTTTATTCAATAAATTTGATCATGTTTACCCCACTTGAATACTTAAGTTTCAGTCAGCAGATAGAAGATGAAAGAGTGAATCAATTCAGAAGAAGATGATTTAAGTATTGAATCAGCCGATTATCTTGGATATTATTTTTATGTTTTATCTTAAAAATTATGAATCGTTCAAAAATATCGCCAGAAACAAATCAAGCATGAATATCTATGAATAAGTGGAAACGAAGAGTAACGCAAAAAGATTGTATTTTTTTAAAAGAACAATAACCCTTGAAAATAAAACCAAACTTAAGTGATATATAATTCAGAATGAAAAACTTCCCTCCTATTCATAAACAGAATCTACGACGAGCAATATCTGCAGCTGGGGGAGAACAAAGAATTCTTCAAAGAGAAGAAAGTTGAGGTATTTAAGCCCGAAGACGCAATTCATACCCCTGTTTTCCGAAACATAGGACTGCAAAAAAGGAACAAACTCAATCTTCATTCATGGCATTGATAATAAAAATAAAAACTATGTAAAGCTTCCATGTGTGACTCCTCAGCAACCATCAGCAATCCTAAACGGTGGTTGGGAGGGACTGGATCCCATTGGAGGATAGAGATTGATGAGAGCGCCGGGAGTGGGATAAGGGGAATATAAGGAAGGCAGAAAAAAGGAAGTAGGAGGCTGATGTAGGAGGTATGGTGGTGAGTTAAACACTCCGTATGGTGGAAAGCCTTACAGTATTGGCAACAGCGCTAACAGGGCTAGCTTAAGAAGGCACAAGGGCCTAAAGGCATACGCGCAGACACCTCCGTTTTCTCTTAACTTTCCCTTAATTCTTTCACTCCCTTTCCTCATCCGAATAAGACTGTTTGTTTGAAGGGCGAATGAATGCTCGTGTTGCCTTTGGACGACATGGCTGGCGAGCGGAGGGGTTTATAGCGGTGGAAGAGGAAACGACATGAGCGTTGCTGAAGGGGATTAAGGGACGAGGAAGTCAGGGGGGTAAGGAAAGGGGAGGAGGGCGATTGGGGCTGCTAACGAGTTACATAGCGAAGGGGAAGGAAAAGAAGATGCACCACAGTAGGATAGAGTAGAGATGGAGCTCCGGAGGACAATGATAATGGAGACAAGAGAGAGAGAGAGGCGAGAGTGACACTTCAGATTTAGCAAATTAATTATATCACAACTCTGGCTACATTTAAGAATGGATGAATAAAGGAGGGCCAAAAGCTCGAAACACGGGGATGTATCTCCCAATTCACCCATAGTGAATATTACTTTCCCTCCTGTTACATAACGGTGAAACCGCCATGTTGAGAGCGATCTAGCCACGTGGTGCAAAAGGCACAAATATAACAATCAACGTCAGCCATGTTTGGCATTTCTACTTCACTTTGCACTCCCGGTGGAAGGGGGGAACAATATACTTTATAAGCAAGCAAATTTGCTAGGTGACAGGGCAGCATATAGCGTGGATTTACGGGTTCACGTGAGAAGAAGTCGGAAAAATGAGAAGGGAGGTAACAATGGGAGTTACTCGAAAACGGGGAGTGCCCATGGAGTCTCTGAAATAGCAAGACGCGCAAGGAAAGACGTCCCGAGACGAGAAAGTTAAAGAGAGACGAAGCACTCATTTTATAACTTAATTTACGTCAATAATGAGAAGAAATTCACGCGGGTGCATCCCAACAGCCAATTTATCTGTACAGCGGTTTATGAGAGGCGAGACTACCTGGCTGCTCAACTAGGAAATAGCGGGAGACCAATCGACACCACTGGGTCGTGTAGGACACAAGAAGCCCTTCGAGGGAAGGCAGCCCACCTGTGTCGTAACTATATATATTCGGTGTAATGTGTGTTTATGTGTTGATTTAAAGTGTTAAGCTGATTGATGAAGAGAGAGTGGGCAAAAGGAAATGTGACTTTAAAAGGAACTATAATCATGAATATTTCATGCCCACTTCATTTTGTGAACAGAGATTTAACTGGGATATACTTCACATATTAAATGCATGTAACTATTGCAAAATTTAATATTAGGCAATTCATTTAATATAGTGAAGGGTAATTTATGTTTAAAATAAGTCTCATGTTTTATTTCGCTGAGTTAGCCAGGCAGAGAAATAAATAAAAAGGAATGTATTAAATAAAGGGTGTAGAAAAGATCGAAGTACGGGGATAATAGAAAAACGTGAGTAGGTTGTATCACACTCCACTCGACGAGATATTCTCAGAATTTTAAGCTTACTCAAAACGCTATAGCAGTTTGCAGGAACTTATTTGCTAGTATTTATAACGTATGGTTAAGTATATACCTGGAATATATGCACTGACAATAAGTACGGCAAGTAAATGAAGACTCACAAACAACCACGTAATGGTGCGTTCCTCAACCTATTTCCTATCGAACAACTTTTGCTAGCCCCACTATACAACTTACATTGGTGTAATATTACCCGAAACAATATGTAGTTTCGTAGTAAGTTACTACTACTAGTAACTTCTCCATCTTGACTATTCTCAATGCATGTATATCGGGAATAGGCATTGAGCCCTGAATGGTTTAGGAACCCTCACTAATCATTAGTAATACCATGGCGCTAGTCGCGCCTTTTCTTGTCACACCATGGGCTGTGCTGGCGCTAAGCCGGTGCCAAAAATGTATATACCAAAATATTTATATTGAAAAATAAAGAAAATAAAATATTTTTTTGATTTATTTCCTGATTTCCTGCGCGAAGGAAAATACAGGTACAAATTATTAATCTTTTTCATTTTCAACAACGGCTGAACACGCCACATAAGAATGTTCCATACATGTGTACTGCATAGGTTTCACATATCTTGCTCTGCTTTTTGCAATTTTTGACAGAAAGAATGAAACCACATCTCCCTCTTCCCTCGCGATTTCTCTTGGGATCTGGCCTCAGGCAAACCTAGATACTTCTTTTCGGACATTTCTTGATAGATAACATGCTAGATTGATACTATATATTTTATAGAGATTAATTCTTTTAAGGAACATATATTACTTAAAATAATGTATTTTTAGACCAGGAATCCGAAAAATGTGCTCTTTTTACGTAGCTTCCCTTTCATCCCAATCAGAAAAAAAGCGATGTCTTCCGCAAATGATGATCCTTTGGAATTACCCTTTTCGTGGCTTTTAAATCCAACCGATCCGTTTCTCACCGTTTCCTTAAATAATAAGTTTCAAAATCAACTATTAAAAAGTTATTGTGAGAACCCAATGAACTCCTTTCGGTTGGGCCACCGAATATGTTTTCCGAATGACCCTGCGACTGGAGGTATTAGGCCTCGCTGATTACTCCTGAGTGCATCAATGAGAAAAAGGAACGGCTTTCTTACTTTACCCAACACCATAGAGGATCACACTATATGACGTTGAAAGCTGAACAATTTGATAAAACCACGGTATTACCACGGAAAACAGAGAAGGAGAAATCCGCAGTAAATTTCTAGGGACTACAATTAAATTAAATTTTTCTGCGGGTTGGAGTGTAAGAAAAACTGCTTGATTTCTTTTTTTATTCTACTGCTTTCACGTGAGCTTATTTCTAATTAGAGTTCAGAGTCGATCTTGTCGTACATCGGTACGCTTGTGTAAGAATGTTAATTTAAGTGGGAATAAAATATTGTCCCGGACAAAACTTTGGAAATAAATAAGGGCGATAAACACATCCGTCACGGACCAAGAAAAAAAGCAATGGGCGTGTGCCTAAATTCGTTTACAAACAACAGCGTTGATGAAAATAACTGTTTATTTAGGAAAATGTTCGTTGAGTCGTGATTCGCCTATTTGAACGAAGCTAACTTTATTGAGCGAGTCAATCGACTTATCGACACGCGTATCTTACGGAGAAATCTATATAGCAAGATATTTTGTTGCAAATTCTGAAATTAGGCGTGGTAATGGCCTCGCTGCATTGCAAGCGACGGACGGAAAATGAATGACGGAAAAGACTTAATTAATTGCTAAATAGTACGTTAGGTGAAAATGTATCATAATTCCACAATTCGGTAGGATGAAATAAAAGATCCCCGGTCAATGAGCCCATAAATATTTCGGATAATAATCAAAACGTTTATCTCCATAAAAAAGCCTCAGCACATACAAAAAACCAGTGAGATGTAAAAAGAACAAGGAATATTCAATAAAAAGTTAACTTTCCTCATCAACGAATTTGTAGACAATAAATGCCCCAAATTATTCGAATTCTTGAACGATACAGTTAAAACCTGCAGTGCAGGATTATAAAAATAGCCGCTGTGTGTGAACGAAAGAAGCGACTAGATGATAAAAGCCTTTGGAATAAAATACGCTATGACACACAGTGTCTGTGCCCCCGGCCGAAAGATTCCATTGACTCTAAACGCTAAAGTAACCTCGCACGAAAGATCCTCAAATCAATCACAAAAGCGTCGAGATTATTCCACGAGAGAGTTTTCATCTGCAAGCACCATGCATTAGTGCGTATTTCCGATATAAAGATGTGTTCAGACAGTTGTTCCCTCCGCAATACTCCTCCTCCTTGAATACACAACTTTAGAGGAGGTACAAGACGTTTTTCCGCCGATGACCTTTTCCGAATCCAAGCATCTCCTTCACTGAAGAGCTTCAAACACGACCGCGAGCTTATCCGTATTTCCTACCATTAGCACACGCCCAATCATCCACATTAAAATTTAAAAGACGTTCCCACTCCCCGTTCCCCATATAACCTCTCAATGAAATACCCCTTCCCAGTTCCCTACCCTCGCCTTTCACATCGTAACCATCATCTGTCACCGCGCTGCCTGATACTCTCGCCGCTACTCAAAACTTGTTATCCCTGCTTCTTCTACCAACCTTTTAACCGACTATCTCATCCCTCACAATGTCTCGATCGCGTGGAAGTAAATAAAAACCATTCAACGGAACGTCCAATTCACTTGTGAGTGTATGGAGAGTGAAAAGAGCTCGCTCTCTTATTTGCATGAACGTCAAAGAGCTTTGCGACAAGTGAATGCATTTTACAAACGAACTAATGTTAGGTGAGGAAAAAAGAGCCGGAGTAGCCTCCGGCGAACACGTTCTCTATTGTACTACTTTTCCTTTGTTCAAAATACTAAATGAAAGAGTTTCAGGTTTTTGTGTGACGCTTCGAAAAACATAGAAACTCAAACGCCTCGAAACGCTTCGAAATGAAGACGCTTCGAAAAACATAGAAACTCAAACATCCACGCAGAAAGGCTAAAAACAAATTACGTAAGAAATTAAAAAGCGAAAAAAATGTGCCGCTGTTTGAACGTATCATTGAAGGGTGAAATAAAAGAGTTTGTAAATCACAAGGATTCCAATAGCCTTTTAAAGTGCTCCAATTCCTCCTAAAATAATAATGCCAAATAAGAGTACTCCAAAGTCATTTGATTTTTAGCTGAATATGAACTCCATTGCGCAGACGTATAATTATCACTTAACTATATACAAAGGAATATAAAATCGGAAAACAAAATTTGTTCCGTATGGGTTTAAGTAATCGTTACATTATCTATGGCCCGTGAAAGTATGATCAAGTTCAAGCAATAAAAATTCCGAATGTAAACAGGTACCTTGTATACTTTAGACACAAATAATTTCCTCTTAATCTACAAAATGTATAGGCAAGAAAGCAACTAGTTCCAACTAAGAAAATATGTATCTCTCTCTCTTGCTCCCATAAGCCACAGACCTGAAGTATTCAACAGGATAATGGTCACACAGAAAATTTTAAAATATGGAAAAGGAATATTTAATCATGTCCCTTCTTTGAGTATTATCAATTTCAATATGCGGAAAAAAGAAAGTTTTGTGTGGTAAAATGCGATAGATTAAATCGTTAACTATTTAGTGACTTTATCAGTATTACATGAATAACATTGTTACATGAATAACATATTTCATGAAATGCGCACATTAATATTTTATTAGTACCAACTAAAGAGCTTTAAGTCACGTGTGTTGGATGCTTAATCAGTTAGAGAACATTAATCAGCTGTTCCAAGATAATGATACACTTTACCGACTTTAATTACATGAAATTGATTCATCCCTCATATCTTGCACACTTCATTTCCCTATCCCACTTCGAGCCCTCAAGCTACCCATTTTATACTATCGTGGTGACAATTTTATCAACTCAAAAGCCAACGGATAGGAGGGTAATTAATTATATGACTTTCCTACAACCAAGACGGTCTTTTGCTTGTCGTTTACCGATCCTCACAACGAACAGGAGGCTCCCCCAACATCACCATTTCCATCGCTGCTGCTTCTGTTGGTGCCAGCATTTCCTTGACCTTTCCTGATCCAATTTCTGGATGTGTTATAAGGTTTATGCAGATCCTGTAAGACTGGAAGGAGGAAAGAAGAAATACGGGAACCTACCACCTCAACCCCACATACCGACTCGAAGCGCTTTCGAGGTATTAGATTTTGGATGTTTGGCGACATACAGGTCCTCCGAAATTTCTGCTAACTCCTCCTCCAACATCCGCACCGCAGAGAGACATCTCCTGAAAATCCTCACCTCCTCCGCTCAAACTCCCACTGCCACGACTCTCCGCGACCGCCTTTTTCTCTCCTAGTACACTTTCTTCCCTTGTCCTCCAACCATCCACTTCCCTTCGGCCTTGCCGCCACCATTTTTGCCACTTGTACTCAACACTCCCCCGCTAATCCCCCCTTCTCTCTCTCACTCTCTCTCCCCTCCCAAATCCCAGATCCTCACACCCACATTTTCCCTCTTTTTCTCACATCATGCGAGTCTGTCTTCACTTTTGTCTCTTTTCCGCGGTAAACGCAAGAGGGAAAACAAATTTCCGGAGGCGCTCTCATGGAATCTTTCGTCCACATATGTGTCCCGTGAAGTTTCTCTCACTTTTCTCTTGCAAGGATTATTTTCATATCCACAACCGCTTCTAGCTATGACCTGCACCATGATTGCGTACGATTATGCACAAGTTCTACAAAAGGATACATATAAATATAATTTTTGTTCGTTTGTGTCTTGTCCAATAAGAAAAATAGTACTAATGGCCAGCAGCATTTCCAAACACTGCCTTTGCAGTCTTAAACGCCTGTTTATTAGGTGACTTCAATATCATCAATATTTGACACTACTGCTCTATCGAATGACTGTAACAGCAACTTAAGAATCTCTTTTCAACACCAATTGCATAAAAGATACTTTTTCATCGTTTGGTTATAACCTTCTTAATTCTAGAAATTAGAAAGCTAGAAAAAACTATATCAGTTATATTTCCACAGTTTATTCCTTTAAAAATATCATTAGTTTTTTTAGGGAGAAAAATTATCATAGTTGCAGAAAAATCATTAAGAAAATGACACATTATCCATTTAAAACCACAACGCCTTGTTTTATATTATCTGGATAGCGTTAACAAAATATGCAGTTTTTAGGTAAACGATGTAAACTGAGACTAGGCGTTTAATATTACAATTACATGAGACTGTAGGTTTATGGACGTGAGCGTTATCGAAGAGAAAATATGTTAGCTTCGATATTCATACCTGGACATTTTTAAGATAGATAGACATTGGGCCAAGGGAAACTGGGAATGAATATCGGGATTATTTTGCCACAAGCTAAATAAATATAATTATGGAGAATCAGCATTACAAATGTCATAATTCCTAAGGGAGAAATCAATTTGTGTATCTTGAATTTTAAATGTTTCTTTATTTCTAAATCATATGGTAAAATGTTGATTTAATTACAAATAACTTTTCGTTTAACTGCAGTGGTTATTACGCAGTGACGTAAAATCGTAAAATACCGAGATTGCTTGCTCTTTTAGACCTTGGCTGGAATCGAGAATATAATTGAATATCTAAATATTTACGCTTCTGGATATCCTGTAAATGAAATATTAATTTCCAATCTGGAAATTTTGAGGCGTTCACAAATTAAAAGTGCGAAACTATATCATAGAATTGGTTCAAATCAAGTTACGACGACTAACAGGTGATATTTTTTTATTTTAGCCAGGAATATATATTACTTTGTGCTATAACACTGCGCACAGTAAAGGGTATCACCATAACCTGGTTCAAGAAACTCTCATTTCATTTTCATTTCAAATTCATTGACATTCCCTTCTCATTTGCTCTCCTTCTAATGCCCTGACCACCATAAGTTATTTCTGACACTTAATATGTAACAGGAAAATTTAATGTTTCCCACTCAAAATAATTTCCCTCTTTACTACTGTGGCTTTATCCAGTTTTTAGCTTATTTGTAATATACAATTCTGTTGCTTTTGCAAATTCTGAAAATAAAATGGAGAAAAAGCCTTTTGCGGGACAATCGTTTTGAAAACCAAACTACTTATCCAAATATGCCTAATCAAGCTTAATCTAACCTCATAACTTATTATTTTGTATTAGAAACATTTTCTGTAAACACTTGGACAAGCAATCTCCATTTCAACATTTTACTTTCATGTTCAACGACAATTAATCTTTCTACTGCCTCCTTCAACTTTTTCAATATGACCACGTGGATTAATTTTTAGGCACAATGTGGAATTAATTAATAAAATTCAATCTTGTATTTGGCTTCCAGTTATAACCCTGTATTCAATATTCCAGATCAATTCCAGAGCAATTTCTGGATATTTGCTAGGAATACATATCCAATCACGCAAATTCTTATAATTATTTAAGCTTTAAATACATTAAATGTCACCGATTTGAGTGAAGCCATTCACTGATTTCCACCATTAGACATTGCTCACCAATTATCCAGTTATCTGTCGGAGAATTCGATACACCATAAATAATCCATTGGGTCAATATCACGCTCGCTGAAAGACCTCTCATTTCCCTCTACACTGAGTAAGTTACTTCACTCACATTACGTCATTTCGTATTCCAAGGGAGTAAATTCGATCCTATCCTTCCACTGATTAAAGCCAAAACTGGAGGGGCATGATTTGCATCAGTTTGGATTCAAGCTAAGTGCACAGGCATGCCTGCTGGGATCCAACAGGCGTGTGCTACCCGCCGGGCTACCAACGCTACTTTGGTCGGAAGGCCAAAATTCTTTTTCGTTCCGTAAGCGTACTGTTTTTTTGCCATTGAAATGCACTTAAACGCCTTCATGAGTATCTCAATTATGAAAGGTCAGAATTTCTGCAAACGTAAATGAATAAAGAAAAACTATTTATAAAAGTAAACATTTTTAGATGGAGCAAAATTTTATTATTACTTACATGAAAAGTCGTATATATCGATGGATATCAATGATCCCAAATCCAAGTCAATTAAGCACCATTAGTCGTTGAAAATTACCAGAAAAGCATTATATAAACATATTTATGAAACAGATATGAAAACAAAAAAATCGTCAAATGGGTAACTAGAAAATAAGTAACTATGAAATTTGTACACTATACAGAGAAGAAGAACCAGATGGATGAGGCATAACTTGAGACCAAATGAGTTTGTGAAGAATATAATTTAAGGAATAATATAAGGAAAAGTCTAAAGAGGAAGGCCAAGAGACAAATATATACACCAAATAAAAAGGAAAGTACACAAAAAGAACAACCAGGGAGTGAGGGAACTTAGCATTAGATAGGGAAGTATGGAGGGCTGCAGTCAACCAATCTTTGGATTGAACGACCAATGACGATGATGATATGAAAACCTATGATGCTTGAACTTTTAAATTATTTTTGTTGATATTTGCTGTCATCCAGAGGTTCTATGTTTTCTTCTCCCGTAACCGTATCGCGTGCTACGCTTGCTCCTACTCATCCATTACTGCCCACCTCCCTGAGCTACAAAGACATTTGTTCTTCCAGGATTCACTCCGCAATCGTCTCTCCTTCCACTTTCACTTCGCCCTCAACCCAACGTTAGCTTCATCTTTCTTTCTCTCCACCCATCCCTCTAAAACATTTTTGACCGGGGATCGCATAAGGCTTCTCCGCTTCTCCAATCTCACAGAAAACGGGAGGTGGATGAGGAAGAAGGAAGTTATTACTTTCACAAGCTGACTAAAAATCTCCTTCCTGCCCTATCTGTTATCAACCCCCACTCACGACTCTCCTGACTTTCTCCGTATCCTTCACAAACTTACACCCTTTCCCCTATCCATCTGAATCCACCCCTCTTTCAACCATGCAACCACTTAACTCCCATTTCCTAACCTCCCATTCATTTCCCAACAATTTAACCATTAAATACTATGGTTCAATGCTCAAATTGCCCATCACTGATACGGCCGATAGTTCATTGCATCAGCCAATCCGGTATATTAGGGGTAGGTACAATGGAGAAAATTATACTATGCGAATGTTGTACGATAAAAGCAAAGGCAGAATGTATCAGACTCTAAAGAGGTACTTGATGGAGGACAGGTAGAGCTAATTGTATGAATGTTTCTAATGACCTGGAAAAGAATTAAGTTAAAGTAGGGATCGAGCAATACTCTACCAATCAGCTGGCAGTACAGTCATTTACAATCGCCCAGTATTTCGAGTTATTAAGAAGAGGAGTCTAGCTCGTGTTCCAGTATTCTGGAATAAAATCACTCCAGAAAACGGAAGGATGATGAGTAGGAGTAAACTAGACCGATACGAAAAATGTATTTGTTTGTTAATATCATTGGCATTGCAAAAGCATGACCCAGATAAAATATTCCCCTGGTCAGCGTAATTAATGCAAGATAAGAGTAATTGAGGTATACGAAGAATGGACTACATCAGCTGCATCATGAGAGGCGTTACAATAAAAAGAGACTGGAGCGGCTTGTTGAAAAAGGATCAGCCTATTAAAAGCTGCAGCAAATTAATCTTCGGATTGATAAATGCTGGTCATAAATATACAAGTCCGAATAAAATTTAGTAAATTACAATTTATTTATGTACTTACGAAGAATAGTTAAGTATTGTAAAACGTGCACAATTAATTTTGTAGATATTTTTAATTTCTGTACAATGCATGCTATCAGTATTGGGTGGGTAGCATCGTATCATGGGGAAGTAAAGTAACGGTTTCATATTAAATCTGAGAAAAATGGTTTCGGGTCAGCCCCTACAAAATGCCTCCTTTCTTTCCTTTCTCTCTCTACCCCCCTCATCTCTCCCACTCATATGACGAGTTCTTTCCCACAACCACCCCTTCAGCATCTCCACCCATTCTCCCCACATTTTCGTCATTCCCGCAAAGCACACTCATCTTGTTTTCTCCACCATTCTTCTCCCCCACCGGCTTTTTTATTCACGCATATTTTATGTCCACACACCGCATTTTCCCGGACTTAAATCGGGCTTTTTCCCAAGAAGGTCAGAGGGTAAAAAGAGCGCGAAGCTTACGGGTAGGCTTCTCTCTTGTCGAGCGCAACGAACTGGGAAATTCCGGAGAGTTATTTTGGGCAAATTTTAACAGAGCTTACGCATGCGAAGAAGGGGCTTTGCGGTCTAAAGGTGGTTTTAGTGACCGAGAGATATCTATGGGCCGGAAACGAGTCGGATACCTCCATCAATGACCCACTATATTCAAAATGGGTAATGCAAGTGTTTTTTCCATTTAAGACACTGGATATGCATAAGTTGTATCGAGAGAATATAGTATTGCATTGCGAATAGTTAATTAAGACTATTTAATGTCATATCCGGTCACACATCTTCTGGCAAAAAGAATGTATACCCGCCAGCCGTGACCATCCTAAGGAACCTGGTGACTAAATACATGCTTCTAGTAAATGCATCCGATAGGATTACATTTTGCAGAATTTCCGAAATAAAGCAAAGATAGAGCTAGATAGAGCCTGAAGCTTTAGATACGCAATAGAAGAGATACAGGATTAGGTATTTGAATGTGATTGATGGCAATAAGTTTGGCACAAATATATGTTTAAGCACTTGAAATCTGTCTTAATTTTAATTTGACAAAACTGATGAAAGATTAGTAGTAAATACAAAAAAGATTGTCAAAATCATTAAAACATAGGAGAAAATTAGCATAATAGGTTCTTAGTAATATAGCCGAGACATTGAAAGATACTATTTTATATGATGTGATGGGTACTTCTTAAACCTTCGCATTCGCAAAATAATGAAAAGATTAGATACGGAGGGAAATTGGGTTCAAGAAGACGGAGAAAATTGGTTCGATAGAGGAGACAAATGAAATAAGAATTTTTACGGGAGCATGACGGTTGATGAGGGAAGTCATAAAAAAGACAGAAAGTGAAAGGAAGATACAACCAAAGGAAGAATAGTTCCGAAGTCTGCGAATGATACGGTGAACTATAAATGAAGGATACCATTGGAGAGAATGCTTTAAACTTCCTTTAGTATTTGAGTTTCTCAAAGATTGATCTTGTTGAATAGCTTTAATGATGATATTAATGCTGCAATGAAATTTTCAAAAAGTATGGCCTGTATGTAACCACAATGGTAATGTTATGACATAGTTCCAAGAGGTCAATTTCCCAGTTTTTATTATTGCAACGGTAATCGCAGAGGTCATCATGAGTTACAGTTTGGAATTCATAAGTTTTCTTGGAACGTACATTGCTATTTAATTCACAAAATCGTTAGATGGAAACAAAAAATAAAGTTTAGTGAAAAAATAAATCTTCTAACCGTAGCCATTCATTCATCAACTGAAAATTAAAATACGCAAAAGGTGACGCCCATCGAATGAGCTGCGCTGAGAACTTCTACGTCATACACCTCCCCTCATTGGCTGTTTTGGGGAGTGGAGTTGGGGAGGGGAGGGAGGGGAGGATTTTGATTGGGCGAAGAAGCTGTGGGCGAAGGGATGACTTAAGAAGCCTCAACACGCCCATCCCAGTGAAAGGGTAAAGAACATCATTTTTTCGTCGCTTATAACTCGAGAACTAGGTGACGGATCGAAAACGGAAAAATACGGTTCTTTTTAATATACAAACTCTATCAGATTCTGAAATTTAAAAAAATGGTAAACGCCCCCATTCGACTCTATGAATCATAAGCTTCATTTATAACTCTGACGAGGCGTACAGTGAGAGATAAAACACTTAAGGCAAAGTATATACCTATAGTCATTAGTATTATTATTATTGCTACCGGTTAAATAAATCAAGAACTAAATAAATGAAATTGGAATATATAATGCCCAAAGCTCTTTATTTGGTTTAAAAAATAAAATTCCTCGGTGAAGAAATGATGTATCAACGGAAACCATGGCATGAAGTTAGGGGTACGTCTTCGTCATCATTAGCATCTTTTGCTTTGAAAAATACGGTATTCTTTTCGTTCCTCCAATTCGTTGAATCCGGAGCCATCCATTCTCGCCCCCTTGCTCATACACCTACTTCCTCAACCTGACTCTTTTTTATTCAAGTGGTAGTGAGGGTAGAGTCAAAAGTGCTTGCTGCCAAAAGGGTTTTTATACACCCCACATATACCCTTTCCCTTCCCCATTTAGGACTCGGGCCAGATGCTTCGGACCCGAGACAGCGGGAGGGCAAGACACAACGGCCCTCGAACCAAAAAATCACGAACCTTTTTCGCGTTTTTTGGATAGACTATGAGGAAGGGGTAGTCTGTAGTAACACACCTTCACGCTGTGTTTTGCGAGGGAAAAAGTGGCTCAAGTCATACATTATTATCTAATGTGGAAAGACAAGCGATGAACAGAAAATTTTCTCAGCTATATTTTACATTCCTCTCATTCTCACAATGTTCATCCATGGTGGCGAACATTTCGTATGCCAACTAATTTGGTGTTGTCGCTGGCAAGCCGACCATAACGATAACTTAGGTTTGAATCCCATATATTTAGGCTCTAACTCTGATGAAAATTTCCCTATAATAATTCCCTAGAACATATGGAAAAGCATGGGAAAAATGTAAAATTACCTAGAAAACTTTTTTTCCTAAGGAAAGGACCTAAAACTCTAGGTAATTTTTTTCCTAGATGTTTTTCCTTAGAAATGATAGACTTTATTCAGTAATATCCCTAGAAACAAGAGTCTACTTTAGGTAAAACTTTCAATCATAGGAAAAATTAAACCTGCAATTGTATAGAGTGCAGTGTGCAGTGCATAGAGTGAATGACTATAGAGGAAAAAATACATAATTATAAAAACCAAATAACGTATTATGCATAGTTTCCATTATACAACCATGGAGTTACCACAATTAATTATTATGAGACTGACGAAATATTTATCAATAAAAAAAGATAAGCCTACATTATAAAAAATCACCTCCAACAGTCAACTACATTTGGTGTAAAATGAATATATTCTAAGCCACTGCAAACCACACAAAAGTATTTCCCATGGAAAATTGCACTCCAGTAAAATAGTTCCCTAGAGTTATATTTCCAAGGGTAAACGTGGGTTCAATTTTCTAGGGAAATCGGGGGTTAAATTTTCTAGGGAATTTTCCGACGGGGAAACTAGGCTAAATGTTGGAACCGTCACAAATGATCATTCATTCCGTCAAAAAACGTAAGGGAAGTATTAAAATGCAATAAGAAAACTCAGATAAGGAAAATGGTTTAAGTGGTGTCATGCGTTTATTTTTGGGGCGCACTGGATCTCCCATATTAAATAACTTTTTTTCTCACTCCTACAAGCTATTCAAGCTGGTAATATTTCTTGAAAATTGGTACACTTTGTGGAAACTAATATGTCCATTGGTGAGCAGGCTTGTCATTAATCATTGAAGAGTAATTTTAGATCTGGGCCATTTTTAAAGTCAAATACGTCGAGTTAAGTTAGCATAACTATTGAAAAAAAGCCCCTCCAATCAGAATCTATCCTTTCTGACTTCCCACACGTGATCTTCCATTGTGATAAAAGATTTAGAGGGACAGCCATTAAAATATTTCAGAAGAATTTTAGACTAATCACTGAAATGGAATCATCATATTGCAACAGGTTATTTAATTTTAAAAAATTATCTATAAATCTACATCAAGAGTATATTATGTTTCAAAAAGATTATACAGCATTCTCTTGTCAAATCTAAATTGAATTATGGATTAGACTTTTGAAGTGGCGCTTGTAATGCAATGCCGAATGACTTGTAATGGCAAAATGGTGTGATATAACATCACACTAATTCCTGCATTATGCCTGAAAAAAAGGATTATCCGAAGTATCAATACAAGAAAAGCATTGGACAGTTTCCATCTTCGATTTAAAGTTTGAATTTACTCCTCTTTCAACACATGTGCCCATATGATTAAGGTACTGATATGTTTGGAGCGAATGGCTGACTCAAACTCACAAACAGTATGAGAGACGGCAATTAAGCTATAAATCATCGACTACCCCTTACGACTCATCCGGAGAATCCAGAAGTTCATTACGCACAACCCATATCTGTTCTACTAGGAGTTTCAAGAACGATTGGCAAGTTGAAGGAATAATAAAAAGTGCAATGTAAACCCAAGTCATGAGCTTTATTTTTAGCTTCAGCTTCAATTTTAATATACTCTGAAAATTCCCTAAAGCTCCTTACGACCAAAAATTCCCCAGCCAACCCCTTTTAACGGATATTTCAAACACTCAACCACCCAACATTTGGACGACGAAATTCATTAGATCGTAAAATTCCTCTTCGATTCCCATTTCCTGCGCTAATATTTATGGCACCTCATAAATAAGTAAACTTTCTGTTGACAAATTCAGTCCTGGAAAACGTAGGCGGTGTATTTCCATTTAGAGGGAAGGAAGGTAGGTAACCTAAGGCAAATAAGTAAGAGGAAAGATCCGCGTCCAAGCGGATGTGACGTAATTATAAGAGTGTGTAAGGGAGCACAGGATGAGTAAAGTTAAATATATCTTTTGAGAGATTGGGTGAGGGCTAGCAGGAAGTGGATAAGTAATCTGATGATGGAAAATCAATGAAAGTGAAACTTTAAAAGAGAAATGAGGAAATTCACAAAACGCACAGGGACGCTTAGAGAAAAAAGCAGAGGGACGCATTCATAACATGTCATTACAGTTAGTGCTATGAGACGAATAGTTTACTGAAAAAGCAATGCAGCAATGTATTTTAAATAAATTTTAAATACATTTTTTTTTTTACTTTTTCATCAGGATCGGTTTTCTACCCAGCCGTGAGAAATGCGGTCATTTTGCAAGTTAAAGTGAAAAAAGAGCTCTCTAGCTGTAAGTAGGCAGTCGAAAGGCAGTGCGGGATGAAATTCGAACATTATTTTCCAAAGTAGACCCTGAACTTTTCATGCCTAGGGCAACATAAAGGATTTACGTAGAACTCTGAGATTAAATCGAAAAATTAATTTTGACAAAATTAATTACTGATTGGCTTTGAACTTATGTTCAATAAGTCAGCCTTTTATCAAAGGTTAAATTCATAATTAGTTTATGTATTTAAAATAGAATTTGGAAAGTATGAATTTTTACTTTGAGTGACGAGTCGACCTCTAAAGAATTTAATTTCTTGGGTCTTTTTGCTTTTCCAAATTCGTTCATGATATTACATTAATAAATCCCCGTAGTACATTAAAATCTGAACCGATAAAACTCGTAACTAGCACTTCAACACTGACATGCAATTATATTTTCGTGAATTTTAAAACTAGATCTGTAAAAAAATGATAACATTGGCGTCCATATATGGTTATATTTTCATGAATAACGTGACCAGAAACTTAAAAAAAATGTAAAAATATTCCCAGCCTTTCAGTGAAAAAAAGACTTTAACGGATATTAAATTTATAAATGATTGGCCATAGAGACTCAGCCTGAGTAGAAAACCTACGGATAAGAAGCTGATAACTATCTACTCGAAAGAGATCAAAAAAATTAAACAGAGCTTAACTTTTTGCTTTTAACTTCTCGGTTAATATTTAAAATAAATTTAAAACTTAAACGGCGAGCGTGGTGGCCTCCTGGGTAGAGCGCTTGGCTACTGATCGAAGGGTCCCGGGTTCAAATCCTGGTGAATCTTTGGGTGAATTATCAAGAAATCCTCTGAGTACGAGGTAGCCCAGGGAAAGAAACTGGCCCCCCTACCCTGAATGTGTGAAATTCACATGCCTGTGGCTTAGTCCGGGGTGAGCTCTACCCTCAACTACCCCTAATAACCTTCGGGTTGAATCACTGAGTGATTGAAAACTTAATTTTTATCAGTAGAAATAAAACTGGCGGTCATAAAGAGAATTAAGCTCAGCTAGAACGTTCATTTTTCGAAATTACTTGGAATAAATTTGAGTAACTAAAGGTTAATAAAAGGAATTTTAAAAATATAAGTATCTATAAAAAAGACAAGTTCAATAACCATTTTCATTGTAAATAATTGTACGAAAACTGGCTTTAAATCTTTTGAGCAACTATCTTTCTCCGGACTACATATAATGAAATGGTAAAACATATGGCAATTATTCGTAGAGAGGGTAATTTAACTGAGGTATCATAACTCATGCTATGACCAAAGAGTTCGGTACCATTTACTTCTCCAGTATTTCACCAATCACATAGTTAAAAAAGAACTCATTCACTATTCGCTATATTACCCATCGCTTTATAATGGGCGTACTTTTAGCTGGAAAGGAGCTCATAAGCCAGAACAGTAGATTTAGTATTTATTGAAACCTTTCACAAAGCTGTTCCGCTGGTTGTATCATTCGGAGTAAAAATGAGCTTCTGTCTATTCCCATTTTACATCCATCAGGATACAAAATCGTGCAAAAGACCCCCAGGTAAATTGTTCCGAATTCGCAATCCAGATCACATTTTCACTACTTCTTAGTTACCTAGCTATGGCAACGCACGCATTTTGTCACATGCATCCTGCAGTTACCATATAAACCTCCCAAAGCAGTGGTATCCAACAACACTTACAAATAAAAACTGTTATAAGTTGTACATAAACTTTGTACCTAACTTTCTTTTTCTGCATATTGCTTAAATTTTCCAAGATGGTAACTGAAAGTGTCAAAATTTCTCTTCTCCAAAAAAACTATTTTTTAGAATAACTTCTTTATTTTGAGATATACGATAAACTTGTTGGCAATACAAACATTAGAAAATTTTAACTAAGGATCAGAGGCTTTCAAGATGGCCCATGAAAAGATTGGCAAAAATTGGTGCTATGCGTTTCCCCATGGCTGTGCCTTTGATCTGAAGATAAACTTGATTGTTGAATGAGAAAGCGTTTTTAAAATACTTATTCTGCTAAGTTTTTTTTAATTTTAGGAAGCATGTAATAATGGGGAGTTTCGAAGTTACAGAGAGGGTGAGAGGATGGCGATTTCGGAGGGAGTGAAGCCTTCGGCTGGTCCGAATTCCTCGAGGAATAAGGTTATTTCTTTCTGCAGTTCTAATTTTTTTGCACCGATATTGCACGGTACTGCTACTTCGTAAAACCTGCCAACAAAAATCGAAGTAACTATACCCATTCTTGAAATTCGAAATTTTTACTGGGGAGTTAGGTTTTGGGGAATCAGGCAGGAGAAGAGTTACTCACCTAGAATGAGATGACCCCTCGTAGTATCGGAGAGCGTGCCCAGTTTCGCTTTTCCGGCCCACGCAACCCTTGGGAGACTCGGGTGTTGGTGGTGTCGGAGAAGAGGGAACATGTTGTAGCAGCATATTCTCACCGCTTACTTGCTCCCGAGGTGCACGGGATTCGTCTCAACGACATCGACGGTAGAACTCTCCCGGGTCTTGGTAGCCTCCATTCTGACAGTCCACCCGAACCGACTGCTGCAAAAATGTAGGTTGTTTATGAAGTAATTCTTCGCGTCGTCACTTGACATTTGCGAGAATATTAAAAAATTATAAAATGCAATAAAATACAAAACAACCTGACAACAACATAAACTTTCATATTATCAGATTATTTTGAAGTTACCATGGACAGACTAAGTTTAAAAGTGAGAAGCAGTGGTATTACAACTCGAAAGTTATTCGTTTTATACAAAGTATGTCGAAGCCATTCCCATGAATGCATTACACGAAAACATTGTAGGCCCTATTTTCGAAAGAGCATTTCCTTGAAGTCGCGAGGAAATTGGTTTCCTCTGAAACAAATAGGTTTGTTTCAAAGCCATTCCTTTCAAATTCCTTTCAACAGCATTAATGTCTTCTGCTCACGCATTTCTTAATGAAAACATTCATAGGACTGTTGCTTAATTTTGACAATAGGATTGAACTTCAGAGTATTTAGCAAATGAAATAATCATCTCTGGATTATGGAAAATATGAAAATATTTTGACGGCGAATATAGGAGTGAGGGACTTAAGGAATGAGCAATACGGTAGAGTGGGAATTCTAGTGTTTCGAATTTTGACAGTCATAAGAATTCGAGGCCTAAAAACGATCGATTTGGATAGAAAACACATGTGTCTACGTATAATAGCTAAGTAGCCGTCATGACACGCAATAATGGCAGAAATATTTGTCCTAGATATATTAAAAATGACGTAAATACTTTATACCGGCTGTTTTATCCATAAAAAGATGTATTTGGAATCGGAAGAACTTTGAGCCTTGGCGCACGGCTTTGGAAAATAACATAGCTATAAGAATAAAGCATATGTGTTTTCTTACCAAATCGATCATTTTTTTGGTGCGAATTCCCTTCACTCGCAAAATTCGTTACATAAGAAATCGATTGATGGGCATGAAGCCATTAATTACTAGCCTGTTTATTATTTACGTCAAAAAAGGTTCCGAAATACCTATTCGAGGAAAATAGGTACTGAAGTCGAAGTGGTCTTCTCGTGGCAATCAAATAGTGTAAAATATACCCCTAAAAATAATTTGTATACACACCATGCAAAAAAGTGGCTCGTCATGAATCTCTTCTGTGAAAACATGATAAACAATAATATAAGGTAGTCTCAGTGACCTGTCTGCGCTAAAATGCCTAGGAATGTGGCTTCAGTGTAAATAAAAATATTTCATATATCTAATGATACTAAAATATCCGCCAACACTACTTATATCGAGAAATTTACAAAAAATACAAGCCGTTTAACATGCGATATGGTACGCGCTATACGATATGCAACACGATATCAGAGAGATGTTACTTACAAAGATGACAATAAAAATGACGCAAAGATAGCGTCATAAATGCTACGGTTGGTAGTCTGCACATTTTTCCATCATATTTAAAAATATGTCGTGTCGTACTTAATTTTATAAAATCACAAATATCCGCTACGGTTGTGAAGGTTACGGTTGTCCGCTAATACCTACTATGTTTGTGAAGGTGTTTTCACGCGAGCGGCATGATAAAAGTTATTTTGGAGGCAATAATAATCATGTTATTTCATGAAAAGTTCAGTTATAAAATTAAAGTTTTCCCCCATTGATGTTACTATATTTGATTAATATTTCATAAAACTGCTTGATTAAAAAGTAGAATCTATTCTAGTATGACAAAATAGACAATTTTGCTAGAACTACAAACATTACACGTTGGTGGTAGTGTCTGTCAATAATGGAGATTTATTCTCGAGTTACGTATTAAGATGGAGTCAGTATTCCTTAATAAAATAATCTTTCAAAACTTAATAAACCATTCAATGTGAAACTTAACGATTCATTTAAGGATTCTTCAAGGAAATATAAATATGTTACAATATACGAAAACTGAATATCATGACAGAAGATTACAAATATATAAACAATTTTTTTTTTTAATATGCCCATATTTTTTTCCATTTCTCATTCCTCCAACTTGATATTTTCTGAAACAGACATGAACTTACTATAGGCCGATGACTCCAAATTTACCACGAGACATGTTTGAGCAACCCTAAAACCCGACTATACTTATGTGGTAATTCCCTTGAACCAAAGAGAGAAAGGGACCGCCGCTTCCGGGTTCTAATGAGGATTTTATTTCTTGAATAAGTAAAAAGGGTAGGAAAAGAAAAATAGAGTAAATTTAGATCTCCAGAGCAACTTCTCATCCGGCTCACGCTGCCATCTGTCATGGGCTCTGAAAATATTTTCTTTTCTCCATTTAAATTTCAGATTTTTCTAAATTTGCAGGAGTGGTGGAGTAGCTGTTTTCGTGTAGCCGTCGACTGCTCTCGCATAAAAATAAAAAATAAAAAAAACAAACGACTCGAGAGCACTTACCCCCGACGAGGAGAGAACTTTAGCCCGTCCTCTCCCGACCCACCCAAACACGCTTCACTTCACATGAATAACCACAAAAATGAAAAGAATTTTCCGGGAATCCCCGGTCTTGAACCTTTTTCCTGGAATGCACCGAGCTTTTAGCTGCCTCATTTCTACTCCACGAGGAGTGGGTTGGCACTTCCGGCTTCTCGCAGACTCCACGGGGTTTGAAAGCGGCCAATTAGATGGATGTTTCGGCTCTCTTAGATGAGCCGCAAACCCTAAATGGACCTTTTACTTGTCCCACTCTTTCCCCACCCTATTTTCTCAAGGGTTTTGATGACATCTTAGGAAATTAAGGAAAAAAATAAAAATCCAGTGGACCTGACCGCAAGGAGATTTCAAAATGGAAAGAACTTAATAGTAATAAACTTCTCGAAAGGTAAAGATCAATGATTTAAAAAAGGAAATGGAAGACGCAAGGTCTCCGAGAGAAGATATTTTGCCATTTTTCTCAGTCGCTGCATTGGAAAACATTTTTTATAATTTATCTTTAAAAAATTTCATCGCATTATTACAAATTCCCGCCACGTGTCGGTTGCGTATGAACGACGACTAGTAGTTCGTCTAACGCCATAACAATACTTCAAAAGACAACCACAAGCAACACTGACATTAAAAAAGCTAGTACCAAAGTTTATGTAAAAGAAGAAATAATGAAAATCTTCCCGATGCGTAAGTGAAGTTTCCCTCTTCAACGGAAATTCTGATAATCAAAAAATAGATACTTAGTTTTCATACTCGAGGAAAACACCACAGTGAAATATTTTCTCATTCGGCCAATTTTTATATAAATCAGAGTTCACTTCAATCCAATAGAGTTATTAATTATTACGCGTTGACGAAAACTTGAAAACTAAGGAGACTAAAAAACTTAGCATGTGAGCATGAGATGGCAATGAAACTCACCGTTTAGGCACTGAAAATGTTCAAAGTGCGACTGTCTTAACTACTGTTTAAGACCAATGGTGGACCGAGAGTCTGAAGTGTGCCCCAAAACGGAAGGGAGAGAAGAAATTTATTCATTTTTTATATCAACAACCTTTTTCTATAATATTCGAGCTGTTAATGTATTTACGCCATGATCCATGGCATTGGCATTCTGTGTGCCTCTTCACCTTATCCAGTTACTAACCTTAAAAGACAAATCTCAACCAATCAAGAATGAATTCAAAAAAGTACCATATCTTTTTTGAATTCATTAGAATGGATTTTCACGAAGTGAAGCCTGAAACCATCGAGTTTTACAATCAAGAATGATCTTTACCTCCCCATCATTTCTCTCCCACACTCTCCCTAGAACCCCCTCTCCTTCATCAGTATACATTGACAGACAAAAACTGGGTACGTACCATGATAATTATATTACCACAGCCAAAATCATAGTAAAAAAAATCAAGTGTCGAATTTTCAAAGTGAGAAGTCATGCCATATTTCCACATCGTGAAGTCTAAAACATTTATACAAATTTTATTCCTTTCCACTGCGAATTTTAAAAGATGTACCTCATTAGGTAATAAGATAAATGTCGTAATGTAATTCTTAAATTAATTAAGAGTGTCCTTATTTCCCTAAGGCGCCACAGGAGGGTCCACGAAATAAATACTATGCTGTTGGATTTTTGAGAGAGATTTAGTGTACTCAAAAGAGTGATATTAACAAGGTGGTGCAGACTTTCAAAGAGTGCCTCACTATCAACTTTTTAACTACAACTTCATATTTTAATAAGGTGTCTATTGTCGTCTGTTTTATTTTATGTAAGTGAAATAATGACCTGAGGCCATCGTGCTTAGTGAGTTTATATATATTTTTTTGCATTCATTTGCATTTTGTATATTTGCTTTATAATGGATAAGGAAGTGGCCGCGTTTGTACCGACTCATTTCAGTAGCATATATTTCAATGTTTACACATATGTTTTATGTAATTTTATTTATACAATAAAGCATGTATAAATTTTTATTTGATGATTAGCTGAAAAGAAAATATTGTAAGTAGCCTGAATTATTGTGAAACTCAAATCAAATGCAATAAAACGTATCGTTCTACGCCCAGCTTCAAACCCTTTATATATTTTATTGAAAATGTAAATGAATTAAGGCAATATTTTGGCTTCGTCCGAAAAGATAACTTTTATCCGTCCCAGTTTTCCGTCGTGGAGCCAGCCGTCCCAGTTTAGGTTTATGGTAGATTTAAGATTCCGTTGGCAGTCTCACTGCAAACAGATGTTTCCAAATAGTTTTTATACAACGTAAAAAATTACAGCCTCCCTCCTGGTGCCTAATAGGGACAAGCACTTACCCACCATTTCCGCGAACTTATTACACACTATCCTCAGAAACGGTGTTGTTTCTCTAGAATTGGGTAATTTGACGTCGACGCCAATATTTTGATATATAGTATATATGCCTTGAGTTACTTCAATTTATAAATAAGTCGAATTCAATTTTACATATCTTATTTTTTAGCCATAAAGAATAATTTCCGAGTTTGAAACAGAGTTTCGGTGGAAAATTTCAAAATAAGTCACCCTATAATATATACTTGGTGCTTTCACTGAATACACTAGAAAAGTACTGACACTATTCATCTAACCATTAAGATATTAAGTATAACTATATTGCTTTTTATATAAATGATGTAAAGAACGAATCGTTACCCCAACAAAATTCTCGCTTTTTTAAAACCCCTAAGCTGTTAAGATAAATGAACTTTGCCCCATGCCCAGTCTTCCAGAGCAATATGACAATGATGAGAAACGGTATCAGACTAAAATCGTGCACAACTATGTACATAATATTTACAAGTATGCCCAAGGATGCAATGACAGCACATGAGCAAAAAAGCAATAAGTGGCAGAATTTTCATTTTGCAATCAGGTTTGACCCATAGATTTATATTTAAAACATCGGTAAATATTCATTACTATATCTTTTTAGTATTCTCATGTGTATTTTACACCACGCACGGAAGTGATATAGGTAAGAATTCAATTTTTGTCCGTTAACTATTGAAACCGATAGCCTGTTGATAGATATAACCACTGCCAATGACTCCGACTACTTCTAATATTCCAGAAAGTTACTTCCAAAACGGTGCCAAGAGGAGTATTCCCCTGGCTGAATTCTCAGGGGAGCGAGCGGAAAACTCGAGGCCGTCCCTCATCACATCCCACTCAGATATTTCTTCAACAACCAATATTAACTCTTTCCTTACCAACTGTCTTTCAACTTAACTTCCTCTTTTATCTCCTGCTCATCATTGATACACTAGTGCAGGCCTTTTTGCGGTCCTTATGTGCCTTCACCCTCCTTGCATTTCGCTATTTCAAACTTTCCCCTTCCCCAGATCCATGTCTCCATGGTATCTCCCCACCCAATCACACCTCATCTACCCACTTAACAACCTCATCCAACTGACTCCGCAGAAGTGTTGGGCCGCTGGGGCACTTGAGAACTCTCCACACTGAGTCTCTCCCTACCTCCCCCACCATCCAGCCCCCTCGGAGACCACCTGCTTCACAGCCACGCACATTTCATGAATTCCCAGCCGCAACCCTTCCCTTTCGTCCCTGAATATCTCCATTTCCCCTCGGAATGCATAAGTGGCATATTGTATGAAAGAAAGTAAAGGCTGGTACACACCGTAAAAGCATAGCATAATAATACAAATTAGAACGGTTGAACATGAGCGATACCTTGTTTGAACTTGATGGCTAACTACAAATAGGAGGTATCCTCCTATTTTTTGTTTGAAAAAAGAATACTTGAGGGATGAAAGAAAATATTGGAGAGAAATATGGCGTAGGTATTGGCTAACTATAAACTAAAATCCCCCACATGTCCTAAAATTAACGTCCACTCGGAAGAACAAAATATTGGACTCGGAAATTCTCTCCATAGAGCGCCCAAAAAGTTTGCGATTCTGCCACGACAATTTTGTCACTATTTCTAAATTTCTATTTGTTCTTCAATTATGATCTTGCTCTCACTGTGAACCTGCCTTTAATCACCTCCCATAAGACCTCCGGTGGAGATTCAACCCTTACACATGACACCGATTATACGCACTTGTTGGAAGGATTAAGAAAACAAAATGTAACGCTCTCGCATCACCCCTGTCCGGCAAATACGTATTCCCATCCCACATTCACCCAAATCCTCTAGTACCCCTTCCCCTGGGGTTCCTATCCCACCATGAGTTGAGAAGTGGCATGTGTTGGAGGACCGTCGTCGAGGAAACGACCGTCCCAAAGCCATTTCGCCGTTCTCATTATCAAGGCCCTGGCCACCGGTCGCCCACACTTGCTCCTACAGACCCCCGAGAGTGTCGGTCCAATTGCCTGGGCCATGATGGCGCCAGTCATCGGGGAAGACGCGGACATCGCCACTACGACTCTCTACACTTGCCACACCACACAACATCCATCCCCACCTATCTCTGCCCTTCTCCTCTGGATTGTCCAACTCGTGACGACAGCTGTCCTCGAAATAAGAAAACTTAACCCGCACCGTGCTAACGAAGAAAAAAACAAGATAAAGACTAGAAATGATCAGATGGAAACATAAATGGATTGTGGGGAATTTCAATCAGTTACTGAACTCGAGTTTTTATCTCAGTGTGAGATAAAAACTCAAATAATGGGCTAATTCAGGGAAGATAATATTAGGCCTGAAAAGTTGGGACCCAAAAAGATCCGGGAATTTTAGGACTTTCGCAGGGTCTTTTCGCAGAAGAGCCCTTCAGTTTCGTCGTTTTCCACTCCCTTAGCCATGTGTTGTGGAAGACCACACTGGGAGTGGAATCTTACATCCGTGATCTTACCACAGAAAGAAGTGGCCATATGCAGAAAACTCATGCAAGAGTACTTTCATCGACAATTACATTTTTACGCGCGCACACGTGCCGAAACTGCATGCTTCACCACAGTACGGCGTGCAGCTGGATGAGAATTTCTTCAAAAATTTTTGTAAGCAGTGAATCTTTGACCATACTGAGCCAAGAGTGATAGAAATAGGTATAAAGTTAAAATGCTTCCACAGAGGCATGCATGGGCATACATAAGATGCTTACCAACACCTTCAGGGCACAATTATCCTTCTTTGAAAGGAGGTCAAATTTCTATAGATGAAAACATTACATTGACTAGATAGGTATATGTTAAATACGAACTAAACATAATTGAGCTATTAATTTTATCTTTTCATGAAGTTTCTCTCTTGGATGCATAGGTACTCCAAACCTCTAATATTGAATGGATCCAAATCAGCACCAAATAGCACTAAAACAGCTCAAGTCGGACTTGAAGCCCGATAATTGATGAAATTCAAAGAATTCGTAACGGCCCCCACAACAATGGGGCATCTGCGGCTATACCTATATAGCCGCCAGCATCCTTGCTCGACTCATTATCCTTATGAAGATGGCTGAGTCAACCATCGAAACGTTGATCAATTTCAATAATCTTACCCGGTGTCAAACCCGAGAAACCTTCACGTACATAATTCTCCGAGAAAACCTTAAACCTAAATCATACTAATATATAAAAATTGAATGGTGTCTGTCTGTCTGTCTGTCTGTTGCTCAATCACGCAAATACTACTGAACCGATTGAGCTGAAATTTTGTATGTAGTTAGAAAATGTATTGGGATGAAACATAGGCTATATTAAAACGGATGGCTGAGCAAATGACGTTTCTAATTCGTTCAATCGATTTTCTTTTGTGCTTCGTAATTGTCTAAATATCATCTTTTTTGGTGAAAATTCTAATACTTTTCTCTGAAATCAACAATAGCATATTGTTGATTTCATTGACAACCAGAGATTTGATTTTCAAAGGATATTCACGCCTCTGGTATTTAAGTTTTTCTGCAGGCCCATGATAACACGTAGAAAGAAAATCTGTAAAAGAAGGGCCCAGAGTCCCAAGGGCCCCATAACAGATTGCTTCGGGGAGTAATCGATATATTCAATACATATTTACAAAAAGTATGCTCTTCAATGTCTATCCTCAAAGTAGCTCTCATAGGGGCACTGCATGAATATGAGAGAACATTTACGTAGTAAACGATACACATAAAGGAATAAAAAGGGGAGGAATATATTGGTGCAGCAAAAAGTCTGTTGCTACAACAAACATGGCGTTGTTTATTATCGTGTAATACTCCGATGTATTACACGTAGTGGAACCGTCTGACTCTCATTTCGATTGCGAATTGTTTTTAGACCAATTTTCACATCATACGAACGAACGAAGGAACGTCGAGTATCATACTAGGTTAAGAACTCCTCAATTGACTACGCTGACAGTATTCTTCAGGCTCTGTGGTTTTTCTTCTAAAATTCATTCAATTTTTTTCACAACCGTTGAATTTGATAACGATTGCGAACAGTTTTTTAGACTAATTTCCACTTCATAAACGTTACGAGTTATTTAAATATGTTTAAAAGTGTAAAAGTGCAGTAAACTTAAATTCACTCAATCACCGCATAGCCCATTCAAGACTCACTCGCCACTGTGTTTCCCTTCCTTGTACTTAAAAATATATCCGCACATACGGATGGGTAACCAGCACTAAATCTGGTTCAAATACAGACCCATCTGTTTCGAACCTTCAATCAGCTTTAAGATGGCGGAAATTATAATGACGCCACTACATGCTTCTTACCCGAAAGCAGAGCGGTAATTCTGCACAATTAACGACACCCGTGCATGAAAATCGACAAGTGCACTAAGAATCACCATAGATTTTTTATTTATCAACCGAAACCAATGATTATGGCTATGCCGAAGGCACAGTCCCATTGATGGAGGATTCATAGGTCAAATAAACATGGCTTCTGCTGCCATTACTCCTCTTGACGTTGTCAACCGCTGGATTGTACTCTTCTGTCCAATCCGGATTAAGATAATCAACGCACATATCAACGTTGAATAGTGCAACTGAATTAAGTCATGGAATGCAAATATATGTATATACACAAGGGAAGCAATCAAGATGTTAATCACTCAGAAGACGGCTCAAGAGAACCGTAGGGACGAGGTGACCATCTATCAACCTTTGCTATTTAAGTAGTAATGAGTCTGCAAGGCCGATTTTTGGGTTTCCCGTGCATGAAAGTGAACCAATAGTCACTCATCTCTCCCTTCACCTGGAAAACGATTAGCGTATCTACTACAACGAACATACATGCAATATAGGTTACGAACTCCTCAAATGACTATGCTCATAGTATCCTTCAGGCTTTGTAGTTTTCTTATAAAATACGTTTATTGTTTTTCACACCCGTTGAATTTCAACGGGTATCTTCAACTCGTTCTTTATAAAAATGCACAAGTTTTTCTTATGCAATTCAAGTAAACAATCATCATACTAATATATAAAAATTGAATGGTGTCTGTCTGTCTGTCTGTTCGTCTGTCTGTTGCTCAATCACGCAAACACTACGGAACCGATTGAGCAGAAATGTATTATGTAGTTAGAAAATGTACCGGGATGTAACATAGGCTATATTAAAAATCTGTCAGGGCCCCCAAAAGCCCCCCCTGGGGGTCCCCTGTGGTCCATGCTAAGCATTGGATTTGGTGCAGTGGTTTTATATTTTGCTTTTAAAAATTACTTTCACTCAAGATAGAGGGCTAAGATTTTTTTTAACGGATGGCTGAATAAATGAAGTTTTTAATTCTTTCAATCGATTTTCTTTTACGCTTCGTAATTGTATAAATATTATATTTTTTACTGAAAAATCTGACATTTTTATCTGAAATCAACAATAGCCTATTTCCTTGACAACCAGAGATTTGAACTTCAAAGGATATTTACGCATCTGGCATTTAAGTTTTCCTGCCGGCCCATGATAGCACGTAGAAAGAAAATTTGTATAAGAAGGGCCCAGAGTCCCAAGGGCCCCATGATAGATTGCTTCGGGGGGTAATATATATATATTTCAATGCATATTTACAGATATACTATTCAATGTCTATTCTCAAAGAAGCTCTCATAAGGGAACTGCATACGAGAGAACACTTATGTACAAAACGATACACATAAAGGAATTAAACGTGGAAGAATATTTACGTGCAGCAAAAAGTAATGGTAATAATGCCTCTGTTGCTAATACAAACACGGCGTTGTTTATTATCGTGTAATACTCAGATGTATTACACGTAGTGAACCGCCTGCCTCTCATTTCATTTGCGAATTGTTTTTTAGAGCAATTCCCACATCATACGAACGAACGAAGGAACTTCAACGAGTATCATACTTGGTTAAGAACTCCTCAATTGACTACGCTGACAGTATTCTTCATTCTTTGTCGTTTTCTTATAAAATACGTTCAATTTTTTTCACACCAGTAGAATTTGATAACGATTGCGAACAGTTTTTAGACCAATTCCCACTTCATAAAAGTTACGAGTTATTCAAATATGTTTAAAAGTGCAGTAGACTTACATTCACTCAATCAACGCGTTGCCTTTACAAGACTCTCACTCGCCGCTATGTTTCCCTTCCTTTGACTTGAAAATATATATCCATCAACATCCCTAAAAGAAAAAAAAGATTAAACTTTCGAATAAATCTTCTAGAGCAAGAGGAATGTATTCTTTGCGAGAAAATGAGCCCTTGCAAGAAAAACGACAAAGACTAGACTTGGATGGTCAAAGCCATGCCCACCATGCGATCTCATGATCATCTCCCCGTGGTGTTTCAGGGGTTACGCTATGAACCGCACACATTTCATCCTAATCAAACCTACTGACGGGTAACCAGCTATAAAACTGGTTCAAATATTGACCCATCTGTTTCAGACCGTCAATCTGTTTAAAGAAGGTGGAAATTATAATGACGTCACTACATGCTTCTTACCCGATAAAAGAATTGATATTCTGTGCAATGAACGACATCGGGCATAAAAATTGGCAAGTCCACTAAGACTGATCACCATAGATTTTTAATTTAGTAACCGATGATTATGATTTAGAAACCAACGATTATGGCTACCCTTTTTGCCGAAGGCGCAGTCCGGGTAATGAAGGATTCATAGGACAAATAAACATGGCTGCTACTGATATTGCTCTTTTTGACGTTGCAAACCGCTGGATTGTACCCTACTATCCAATCCTGATTAAGATACTCAACGCACATATCAACCTTGAATTGCGCAACTCAATTAAGTCATTGAATGCAATATATTTATGTACACAGGGGAAGCCATCAAGCTGTTAATCACTCAGAAGACGGCTCAAGAGAACCGTAGGGATGAGGTGACCACCTATCAACCTGGGTGCTATTTAAGTAGTAATGAGTCTGCGTGGCCCATTTTTGGGTGTTCCCTGCATGAAAGAGGACCAACAGTAACCCATCTCTCCCTTCACCTGGAAAAAGATTAGCGTATCTACTACAACGAACATACATGCAATATAGGTTACGAACTCCTCAAATGACTATGCTCATAGTATTCTTCAGGCTTTGTGGTTTTCTTATAAAATACGTTCATTGTTTTTCAAACCCGTTGAATTTCAACGGGTACCTTCAGCTAGTACTAATATATAAAAATTGAATGGTGTCTGTCTGTCTGTCTGTCTGTTGCTCAATCACGCAAATACTACTGAACCGATTGTGCTGAAATTTTGTATATAGTTAGAAAATGTATTGGGATGAAACATAGGCTATATTAAAAATCCGTTAGGGTTCCCAAAAGACCCCCCTGCGGGTCCCTTGTGGTCCATGCTAAGCATCGGGTTCGGTGCAGTTGTTTAATTTTTCCATTTTAAAAGTACTTTCACTCAAGATAGAGGGCTGAGATTTTTTTTATCGGATGGCTGAATAAACGAAGTTTCTAATTCTTTCAATCAAATTTCTTATACCTTTCGTAATTGTCTGAATATCATGTTTATAGCTGAAAAATCTGACATTTTTCTCTGAAATCAACAATAGCATATTTCCTTGACAACCAGAGATTTGAATTTCAAAGGATATTCACGCATCTGGCATTTAAGTTTTCCTGCCGGCCCATGATAGCACGTAGATAGAAAATTTGTACAAGGCGGGCCAAGAGTCCCAAGGGCCCCATGATAGATTGCTTCGGGGGGTAATCGATAAATTCAATGCATATTTACAAGTATACTCTTCAATGTCTATTCTCAAAGTAGCTCTCATAGGGGAACTGCATACGAGAGAACTCTTATGTAGTAAAAGATACACATAAAGGAATTAAACGTGGAAGAATATTTACGTTCAGCGAATAATAATGGTAATAATGCCTCTGTTGCTACAACAAACACGGAGTTGTTTATTATAGTTTAATACTCAGATGTATTACACGTAGTGGAACCGTCTGCCTCTCATTACGATTGCGAACTGTTTTTACACCAATTCTCGCATAAACTTTACGAGTTATTTACATACACTTAAACGCGTTAAAATGCAGTTTACTTACATTCACTCAATCATCGAGTAGCATATTCCAGTCTCTCACTTTCCGCTGCGTTTCCCCTCCTTGGACTTAAAAATATAGCCATCAACATCCCTAACAGAAAAAAAGTAACCTTTCGAATAAATCTTCTTAAGTAAGATTAATGTCTTCGAGTTTCGAGTTCTTGCATGAAAATCGACAAAAGTTAGACTTGGATGCTCAAAGACATGTCCACCAGCGATCCAATGAGCGTATCCCCGTAGTGTTTCTCGGTTAACGCTAAGAACCGCACAAATACCATCCTAACCTAACCTACGGACGGGTAGCAACCTTTAAATCTGGTTCAAATATAGATCCATCTGTTTCCAAACTTCTATCTGTTTTAAGATGGCGGAAATTATAATTGCTTCACTACATGCTTCTTACCCATAAGAAGAACGGATATTCAGCGCAATGGACGTCATCGGTGCATGAAAATTGGCAAGTGCACTAAGACTGATCACCATAGATTTTTAATTTTGTAACCAATGATTATGATTCAGGAAACAATGAATATTACCACCCTTTATGCCAAATGCATAGTCCGGGTATTGAAGGATTCATAGGACAAATAAACATGGCTGCTATTGAAAATGCTCCTTTTGACGTTGTCAACCGCTGGATTATACTCTACTCTCCTATCCTGATTAAGATACTCAACGCACATATCAACGTTGAATGGCGGAACTCAATTAAGTCATTGAATGCAAATATATTTATGTACACAAGGGAAGTGCTCAAGCTGTTATTCACTCAGAAGACGGCTAAAGAGAACTTGAGGGACGAGGTCACCATCTATCATATCTAGGTGCTATTTATTAAGTAGTAATGAGTCTTCGTGGCCCATTATTGGGTTTCCCGTGTATTAAAGAGGACAAACAATCACTCAACTCTCCGTGCACGAAATGGAAAACGAACGAATTACAACGATCACAACAAACAAGATAGGATACGAACACCTCAAATGATCACGCTGACAGTGTTCTTCAGGTTTTGTAGTTTTCTTATAAAATAAGTTCAATGTTTTTCACATCCGTTGAAATTCAACGGGTACCTTCAGCTAGTATATTATATTTTGGCCATGATGGGTAAAGATATAGGTTCTGAGAAAAAGTAAGACGTAGACCTTAGCTTATTGCACCATAGTGACAATATTTCAGAGACATTCAACAATAATTACCAAGGTAACTTTCGCTTTCCTACGTCCGACTGCGAGCCAATTCACCTGTGCAAGCGAGAAATAATTTGTTAGCACATTATTCTGTGATCAGTTAGTGTTAGAAAAAAGTAAAAATAAGATGCTTTAGATTAATAAGGAATCTGATGTAGAAAAAAGATGAAAAAATCATGTGTTTTTGCACATTAATATTTGGATCTGCTTCGATTACGGTCGCGAATACCGCTGGAAAACTAATTTGAAAACCTTGATTATCTTAAACTTGATGGAAAACTAATTTGAAAACCTTGCTTTTCTTAAACTTGAATGTATACGCCCTGCTGGTGGCACCCTTCCACCTTCAAAGCAAAGTGCTATTACATTAATGTAAAGGCCAATAAATTGAAATATACTAATGGGCGTATAAATAGAATTTTATACGTAAAATTTACAACATTTCTTAATTTAACATGAAACTCAGTCATTAATCTTGAGACTTAATAAACTAATAGTTTCCTCAAAAATTTATGAAAGACTAGCTGAAGGTACCCGTTGAAATTCAACGGGTGTGAAAAACAATAAACGTATTTTATAAGAAAACTACAAAGCCTGAAGGATACTATGAGCATAGTCATTTGAGGAGTTCGTAACCTATATTGCATGTATGTTCGTTGTAGTAGATACGCTAATCGTTTTCCAGGTGAAGGGAGAGATGGGTGACTGTTGATCCTCTTTCATGCATGGAACACCCAAAAATGGGCCACGCAGACTAATTACTACTTAAATAGCACCCAGGTTGATAGGTGGTCACCTCGTCCCTACGGTTCTCTTGAGCCATCTTCTGAGTGATTAACAGCTTGATGGCTTCCCCTGCGTACATAAATATATTGCATTCAATGACTTAATTGAGTTGCGCAATTCAAGGTTTATATGTGCGTTGAGTATCTTAATCAGGATTGGATAGTAGGGTACAATCCAGCGGTTTGCAACGTCAAAAAAGCAATTTCAGTAGCAGCCATGTTTATTTGTCCTATGAATCCTTCATTACCTGGACTGCGTCTTCGGCAAATAGGGTAGCCATAATCGTTGGTTTCTAAATCATAATCATCGGTTACTAAATTAAAAATCTATGGTGATCAGTCTTAGTGGACTTGCCAATTTTTATGCCTGATGTCGTTCATTGCGCAGAATATCAATTCTTTTATCGGGTAAGAAGCATGTAGTGACGTCATTATAATTTCCACAATCTAAATACAGATTGAAGTTTCGAAACAGATGGGTCTATATTTGAACCAGATTTATAGCTGGTTACCCGTCAGTAGGTTTGATTAGGATGAAATGTATGCGGTTCTTAGCATGACCCCTGAAACACCACGGGGAGATGATCATGAGATCCCTGGTGGGCATGTCTTTGACCATCCAAGTCTAGTCTTTGTCGTTTTTCTTGTAAGGGCTCATTTTCTCGCAAAGAATACATTCCTCTTGCTCTAGAAGGTTTATTCAAAAGTTTACTCTTTTTTTTCTTTTAGGGATGTTGATGGATATAGATGAAGTTCTTTTGTATTATTTTGTTATTATGATTAACTGTGAAAATAGTTTACCCTGTTATTGTGTTTCATGTTGGGTGAACTTAAAATGGAATAAATAAAAAAAATAAAATAAAAAATATATATTTTCAAGTCCAAGGAAGGGAAACACAGCGGCGAGTGAGAGTCTTGTAAAGGCAACGCGTTGATTGAGTTAATGTAAGTCTACTGCACTTTTAAACATATTTAAATAACTCGTAACGTTTATGAAGTGGGAATTGGTCTAAAAACTGTTCGCAATCGTTATCAAATTCTACTTGTGTGAAAAAAATTGAACGTATTTTATAAGAAAACGACAAAGCCTGAAGAATACTGCCAGCGTAGTCAATTGAGGAGTTCTTAAACTAGTATGATACTCGCTGAAGTTCCTTCGTTCGTTCGTATGATGTGGAAATTGGTCTATAAAACAATTCGCAATCGAAATGAGAGGCAGGCGGTTCCACTACGTGTAATACATCTGAGTATTACACGATAATAAACAACGCCGTGTTTGTATTAGCAACAGAGGCATTATTACCATTACTATTTGCTGCACGTAAGTATTCTTCCACGTTTAATTCCTTTATGTGTATCGTTTTGTACATAAGTGTTCTTTCATATGCAGTTCCCTTATGAGAGCTACTTTGAGAATAGACATTGAATAGTATATCTGTAAATATGCACTGAATTTATCGATTACCCCCCGCAGCAGTCTATCATGAGGCCCTTGGGACTCTGGGCCCTTCTTATACAAATTTTCTTTCTACGTGCTATCATTGGCCGGCAGGAAAACTTAAATGCCAGATGCGTGAATATCCTTTGAAATTCAAATCTCTGGTTGTCAAGTAAATAGGCTATTGTTGATTTCAGATAATAATGTCAGATTCTTCAGCAAAAAATATAATATTTAGACAATTACCAAGCGTAAAAGAAAATCGATTGAAAGAATTAAAAACTTCATTTATTCAGCCATCCGTTAAAAAAAATTCCAGCCCTCTATCTAGAGTGAAAGTAATTTTTAAAAGCGAAAAATAAAACCATTGCACCGAACCCAATGCTTAGGATGGACCACAAGGGACCCCCAGGGGGGGCCTTTGGGGGCCCTGATGGATTTTAAATATAGCCTATGTTTCATCCCGATACATTTTCTAACTACACACAAATTTTAGCTCAATCGGTTCCGTAGTGTTTGCGTGATTGAGCAACAGACAGACAGACAGACACCATTCAATATTTACATATTAGTATGATGATTATTATGGCTCAAAGAACGGAAAACCAAAATTGCATGTCAAATAACAAAGTAACTCAGTGAAGTTGATAACCTAAGGAAATTGTAGAGGTGGACTGAAAATTTGAAATGGCAATACCATTCATATTACACCATATGGTCGTACTGAATTGAAAACTAAAAATCTCGTCTCATTAAGCTACGGATCAAGTCACCCGCACATTGATGTTGTGTGAATTGTGCAATGCACTGTCCATCGATCAGGTCTTTATTCTCAATGCCTCTCTTCACATTTTCCTTTGCCTTTCTTCTATCCTAATCATTATTTTCACATAAAGATAAGGATCTGTAAATATACATTCTTCAAAAGTCACCTCTTCCTTCAACACCTACCATATGTATCAGCGCCGAATTAAAATGTATTTTTAAAACTAATGTTTAGGGCTGAGGTGATAATTTCAACTCAACAGATAAATTTTGTAAGTATAACATATTATGCTTTCGGGGAGAAAGTTTTCTACAGACTTCCCTTCATTGTTGTCAAAGGAACGCATAAGGAATTTTTTAATATGCATAGATTTTGCAGAAATTTTCTATAGAAAATAAGCTTTCTTAGTAGATGAAATTGAAATGTCTTACGAGATCATATGTGCTTTAGCCCTCCTTTTTTACGCATTGGTTTGAAGTGAACGGGATCATTCAAATGACCGAGAGGGTCATTTTCGGACGCAAGTCGCAACCCTGGTCGTTCTCCATCAATCAATCACGACCTGTTGTTCATTTGTGATGATTTGTTCACCGAGAGGGTCACTTTCGGACGTAGGTCGTTCACGACCAAAAACCACATGTATCGGAAGCAGTCGACCGGTGTGGATGGAACTGGTTGTGGTCTGGTGGTGGAACACAGAGGTACTGCTGTGTCCGGAATGCTTCGTGCTACAGCCCGCGGGCTGCCAGAATTGCAAGGGAGAATGAGGAAATAAGCAGTATTACTTACGACTATTTCTGTTGTAATTGAGTTGAAATTGAGCTAAGACTTTTTTAACAAAAATAAGTGACTGGCGAAAAAGGTCCTAGGTTTTCCTCAACAATTATTGCCATTTCCTTAAAATTTCAAAAATAAGTGTGAACATTATGAACCAGTGCATCCTCAAGAACATCGGTATTGCTCCGAAAGTACATTTTGGTGCTATAGACGCATTTAACGATCCCGAAAACCCTAGAAAAGTCACCCAGCAAGTTGACCGACGCGACGTTGAATTGCCATTTAAGAGAGGGTCGCGATCTACGATAATTCGCGCGGGTTGTGATTGGGAACAGGGTCGTGATCACCATCCACTTTTTACAATCACGATCCGTTCATTCATGACCAGGAGTTTATGACAGAACCACTCAAGTGAATTGTGATCGTGATTTGAATCACGGGAATGACCGACTTAGCCCATCCCAGCCGTGAGCAATCGTGAACGTGAGCATCGATAGTGAGCTTTCATTTTTTTATGACCCGAATCATTTTCGAATCAGTGGACTATTATTTTCTCTCCCCATTGGAAGTTTGAACTAATCCTTCTGACAATTTCTCACGTTCTCCCTCAAATCTAATTTATTCTATTTTCATTAAAACTCCGCGTCCTTACCCGTGGAATCTGGACGGCGTCCCTCATTTGTTTTCGCAGGCCTAACTCCGTTTCTCATATTTCACATCTTTTATGTCCTTTGACATCACTCTTTCTACGTAACTTTCACTGAATTCAATATCGTTATTTATTAATAGCCATTTGTATGAAAAACCCTACGGTATTGGTTTACGATCTTTGATTGTATGTAGTCAGAAAGTATCTCTTCAGCGCTATTCCATTGTCAGCTTTGTTCAAGCATTCTCACGAGACTACATTTTAAAACGAAGAGAAGACTCCAAGCCAAGTATGCCAATTTTCAACTTTCCCATAGCGAATGGAGGACAGGATTTTCCATCTCATAGATCCAGGCACGAAGTATAGCTCGTAAAAGGTTACTAAAAAAGCGTCTTTAGTAAAGAATGACCATTCTTGTGATTAACTAGTAAGAAAAACAAGGAATTGAATAGAATGAATAACGTGCTGCATTTTAAATATGATATTTACAACAGAAATCAAGGTGCTTAACAAAACCACAAGGCCTAAAATCTCAGTTAACTATTGCTTGGGCTTAAGGGATGAAGTTCATCAACTCCCACATTCTCCCACACTCCCAATTCTAACATTTCTTTCACTCATTCACCTATGTTTTGATGATTTTTATGTAAATTAGTACAACTGAAATAGCGTAGAATGATGAACAAATGATTAATTTATTTACCTTTGAATGAAAAAAGATCAATATATATTTTAAATCGGGGAATATATTTATCAAAAAGGGTTTGCGATTTCAAAATATCATCGGAATATTATGCCAAAATTATCAATCAAGGCAATATTCGAGAATAAATAGACTAAGATAGTGGTATTTCATCAATCCATAAAATTTTAATCATGAGTCTGAAAGTTATACCAAGCAAAATTTTAAATACTTATAAGCTGTCAAACTCTATATCAAAGGCAAAAAATTCTAAAGGCATTTTAATATATAGATTCAAACAATCCAAAAAATATTGCAAATGTATCGTTCGTGGAATCTTAAATACCATGGTAGCATATAAGGTAATCAAGACTTGAGTACGTAAAGACTTCATTAAAAATGTGATAGTTTTAATTGCTTAGGAACAGGGATGCCAATAAAAATTTCTCCCAAGAGTGAAAACGACTTCATTGAAATTCAGTCTTTTGTTTTTTTATGAGATTTAGTCGTGAATAAGAGCCTGACTTGTCCTCAGGGTGATAAAGATGAAGATTTCATACTGCCACCCAAGAAAAAGCCACATGCTCACGTGATCCGAGCAATGAGAAGGTTCTGAACCTGAGCTCATTTGTAGAATTTAGTGGTGAGGAGGTGGTAAGGTTGGTAAGAGAAGGATTTTTTTAAGGAATAAAGGAGAGAAACCTGGTGTCAACATTAGTCTTTAGTTAGTAAGGATCGTCAATTTAACGCCCCAGTTGGAGGGAGCAATATACTTAAAGAACTCTCCACATAGAGCCGAAGATGGGACCAAGATTCCGTTGAAATCGGTGATAAGAGTGCAGATCTCGTTAACTACGTCACAAAATCATCCAATGTTTAAGTTATGTTGGTGGTTGTTCGAGTTTCCGACCGGGTCAAACTCTCCATTTCTGCTGACGTTTCGATGAACGAGTCGTTCATCATCATCAGGGCATATTTTATTACTAAATAAGAAAACATAAATACCAAACTCGGACCGCACACTACTTTCACGTTACAAAATTATAACAAGATTTCGCCATTAAAAATTAAACTGAGCTCCAGCCAACTCCACATCTGCTTGCAGAAAGAAAAAAATGCTGATTTTTAACAATGCCAACTCGACGCAATATTCGAGCCTGATCTGCAACGTAATTTTACCCCGAAAGATGGAGAGGTGGAAAGCCACAACCGCCGAGAAAAAACTCCACGAAGATATCACTTGCAAGACAATAATGCTGCATTTTCTTCCTAAGCGCCTTGGGAACAAGAATACTCACTGTCATAATATCGATAGTTTTTGTTCAGATGAGGAGAGGCGTACCGCCAAGCAATTTAAACGAAACTCCGAATTTTTGAGAAAAGATCAGTCGACTGGTGAAAAGTACTTTAACGTTTCCCTACAAATACGTACTCCCGGCGTTACACCTGGCACGTCAGCTACAATGAATGCCCTCAATGGAGTTTTTTCCCTAAGGACATTTCCCTCCTTTCATAACCTAAGATCTTAACCGATAATGGCCCAAAAACTTGGGAAAAAATTAAAAAATTCAACGATGCGTTTCGTGAATGTTCCATTTTTATTTTTTTTAATTCCATTTCAAGTTTAATATTTTTAGCGGTATTGGCAGCTTAACAGCATGATGCATAACTCCCCAAGCCGAATGTGAAATGATATATTCTGGAGTTTACCATCAAATGAGACACGTTACTTCGGCTTCAAGCCTTAAGTCTCCTTAAAGACAATTCAAGAATTTGAGACAAATAGATCATTAATTAATTGAATAATTATAAAGTCATGTGAAGAGCTGGATAGAGAAAAACCATTACGAACACTCTTCAAAGAATTAAAGACAAAATTATTGGGCGCACTTTGCGACCCAACAGCCTAATGAAAACAATCCTGGAAGGAGAAATGAATGGGAAGAGTTAGAGAGGAAAGGCAAGAATGGAATACTTTAAGAAAGTCATGAAGAACGTCAAAGAAATCAATTATGTAACTATACAGAGGATGGCAGAGAGGATAGTAGAATGAAGAGCTAATGCAAGCCTATCTTCCGATAATTGACTACTGATAATGAGTTCATTAATCATCAGCATGGATCATTAATGACATGAAACGAAGTGTGATGTCGAATTTTCATGGAAAAAATAGCCTCAGCCTTCAGTCGCCTTCCATTCAGCTAAAAGTACTAACAATAAGAATTAAACTGACAACAGCTCGCTGAGCGAATACAAGAAAGATCAGAGATTGCTAAAATAAAAAGAATATTATTAATTAATCAATAACTAAGCAATTTAAGCTTTTTATATGAGATTGAATGCTATTTCGACTCCAAATACAAAATATACACTCGTCAAATATTTCTAAACACTGACTATCTCAAAGGTTATAAAATGTAGCTGATTTCGATGTTTCTTGCTACTTCTTATGTTCTCATTCTTTTGTCAAATTAAACGTGCATTTCTTAGCTCGTTTATTACGTCATATTTTGGTCGAATGATATTTTTTTATGAATACTAGTAATGAATGTTTTTACTTTTGCGTTAATTTTAAACCATTCTGCACCATTATATTAATCCCAGCCTTCTTCTTCAATTGAGCTAGTATCAGCATCCTCATTTCTCAGGCTGAAGGGTAATTTAGATGAATATGGTAAAACAAACGACCTCGTTGACCTCCAACAAAATTTTCTTTTTTTTCCCGAGAGTTGAAGAACTTTGTCACCTTCTGTCTCTCAGGAGACCATTCCGATCCTAACCTCGTGTGTCACCATCAAAAATCAACCGAGACAATTCCCAGGTGGTCCCAGTATCAAAAAAAAGCTCAACAATCCCAAAGACGGAGGAAAGTTTTCAAACAAATTAAACGGTGGAACCTTAGAGGAAGCAGATAGAGGCGCACCCTCATCCTCCACCTATTTTCTCCACCCATCCAATATTCCATCCCCTCACCTACGCTCCCTTCTCCCACCGGTTCCCTCCGGGAAGTTTCCCATCTCCTTTCGCCTTCCCAAATACCCCGTTTCAGCTCTTTCCTCCTCTTCTTTTTCCCTCAATCCCCACTAAAACCTCTTCCTGTCCTCCCTCCACACTGCAGTAATTTTTATCAGAAGGATTCCTGACTCTTCTTTTTATCGTGACTGCCAGAATTCACCGTTCCGCGCTTAAAATGAAAAGCACTTCGGTAACATGAAATTATCGTCACCCATGTTTTGGTCCTCATTTCAAAATGCTAAAAACATTTTTGCTAATCAAATCCGCAAATATATTGTACTTCAATTACTGTCTCTGTATTTTTTCTGTCTCTCATAGATGTCTTAAATCATAACGAGAGATTGTATTAACATGAAACAGGGAATAAGTAACGGCAAAATAGCTACAATGTGGACGACTTCATAAAAGTCTTTAAAAAATAAAATTTTACTCGACTACAAACAAATGTTAATAAAGTAGTTTTCCATTGAGTTTAAAATACAAATCCCAATTCCTGGGTTTATCATGCTAACACAATAGTTTCAAATTCGGAGCAACGCAAAATGTTTTGAATGGTTGTGTTGTTCTGTAACTCAGTGGAGAAGTAAAGATTTGAAATAAATATCAAATGACCTTGTGTGAAAAATCATAGATAAAAAATCCTAAATAAGTAAAGTGAAACATATAGCCAAACAGGAAATCAGGTCAAAGCAAATGTTTAGCAATATTTTGGTGAACTAACGGAAAGATATAGTATGGATTCATGAAAAAACCTTTATCGGATCTGAAAGTTTAATGGAAGTACAAATATTTCAGCGGCACCTATATCATACAGATACATATCGCGAATCAAGCAATACCGAAGTCACTACATGCGAGATACGTTAAAATAACCGACGTAAGTTAAATTTGCTACCAGGTACTGACATAAATTTTCACGATTCCTTAACTCTTTGAAATACCACCTTTCGAAGTAACCTTAGAGTTGTGGTTACAATAATGTAATTGGAAGAAATTCCAAGGAGATCAAGAATAGAATACAAAACCGGGAAAAATGGAAGAAAAACAGTAAACTGAGAAGCATTTGGAGTGGAGAGGATGGGCCTTTGTCGATACCATGCGATATTGTGATGATTTTTCGTGCAATAAAATGTGATTTATTGCATTTTATTCGCAAAAACATTTACATCGAATGTGCAAAACTGAGACAAAAATATCGAACAGCTCTACTTCCCAAACACCATTCCGCTTTCAATAGTTCTAGGTCTCATACAGGGTACGTCTCTCTCGTTTCCGTCTCTTCGTACACTCCGTCGTCTTCTGTACTGGGGAAGAGAGGAGGAGAGAGAGCAAGGAGGGGGAGAGAGGGCAAGGGTAAGAGAGAGTGAGACCGAAATGGTGTATCCGAAAGGAACGGCGTGAGCAATATTAAATATTCGGTGAGAATTCTCACAAAAAAACAAGAGTCCATTTGCTTAGTATGCAGAATAATGAGGAGTAACATTTTAACAAGTTTTTCCGTACCACCACCATCCTTAAGAAATATATTACAGTTTTGAATGCGCAGCTGGAATAGAAAGAAAGGGCAACTGGAATTCCTTGCTTCACTCAGAGTTGCAGGAGAGCAAAAGTCTCAATTTTGTTGGATTTAAATGGTTTAGCTATTGAAGATTTTATTTCAATGATAACAATGCGTAAGTGCGTTTATATCAAAAGGGGATTGGTGTCGTGAGTAATCATTAAGATTTATTGATGACCAACTAAATCGCTTCCTTTCACATTACATGTGCTGTCTTGCAAGCATTAAACACGGATGACAGCGAAACACACGACAAAAAACCAAACTTTTTCGGGAAATAGAATTCAAACATGGACAGAAAGACAGCTTTGTGATTACCTAAAATCGTAGTCCCTTTCTTTACATTGGTAACTTTCGTAATTTCAACATGTGTAGTTGTATTGTGTGTTGCCGCACGCAAGCTTCCTGATGATAAAACACAAACCGATTTAACGAAATATGTAAGTATTACATTTACTTTCGCTCAAGAAGAATAAAAAAAAAGTTTCAGAAAATGCCACAACTGCTTATTCAATCGCCATGGGTGCAAACAGACACAAAACGCGCCGATTATTATATTGGACGCATTGGACAATTATCTCATTGTACGCGTTTTCCCGAATTCATTCTTGACTCGAATGCCCTTGATTACCTACAACCTCATTTACTTACAAAGTGACAAGGGGGATTCTGCAGAAGGTATTACCTCAGGCTCAGGACTGAGTGACGTCTTTCCCAGGGTGCTATATAGTTAGATTTGCTTTTACGTGATAAATAGAACTTCCCTTGGTGAGTGCTGTCGTTTGCACGGATTATAAATGCAAGTTGCTTGACGGAAATACGTACCCTTCACTAATTGTATTGGAGGCCACTGCATGGACCCTTAAGCTTACAGTGCAAAGGGAAACAATTCTGGAGTGTATAAGAAGAGTGCCATGGCCGAATTATTGTTAAAAGATCTACGAAACGACATTACAGACCGAATGGGCACGTTGGAAATTTGTTATGCAATAAGTACACCAGATATTAGATATTAGACCAGATTTTAGGGAAACGGCTGCGTGGCCAATAACAGATGTGTATTGGTATTATAAAAGCAGTAATCTAATGGGTATTGTTATTATTCAAATTACGAGTCTATACCATAAATCCTACGGCAAACTCGTGGAAATTACGACAATTCGGAACGTTATTTTCTTCTTTTGAGCCTATTCCTAGTTTTAAAACATTGAGATCGCATATTTATAAAGCTTCTGACTACATCGATGTGAGAATAAAACATACTTATGAACTCACTCTGAAATAGCAAGAACGTGAAACAACACCAATAAACCAAGGAATTAATTATTAAATTATTTATCGTATATTCAAGGGACACATACAAATTGGGGGGTTATAATGAAAATGATGATTTGTGATTTGCTCTTCTAAGTGAACCGACCGACCGTAGAAGTGAGTGAAGAAAACCGACCGTCAGTAATCCCTTGGGCCCTTCCGCGAAGAAAGGAATGGAGGGCGGAGGAGGGAAGGGGGTTTGTTTACGTTTAGAGCTTCCTGAGGCTCCGCTAGAGGGAAGCCGTGACGCAACGTTGTCATATTTCCAAAAACTCCGGACTTCAAAAATTTCGGCTCCGCAGTGGTAACTTTTCATTGGAAGTGCCTGTACGTTCATTTGCTAGAAACATATCCATGACCTTGCGTTTATTCACTAACACGATGCAATGAAATGTAAAAAAAACATCGGTGAAATCGCAAATATTTCTCCCTAGGGGCCATGAAAGTGAATACAACCCAGACAAAAATGTTCACGGCATGATAAGTATGGAGAACAAGAGCGTTCTTTCTCCATTCTTGCAGCCTTGACGAATTCTCTAGCACTCTTCAAAATGAGCAAGCGTCTAAGAAGAGAATATTTTTTTCCGGGTTTGTTAGCTGCCATATAAACTAGAAAACATACAACTGAAATAATTTTTTTGCTCGGTACGCATATTTTTAGAATATACGGTTTTTTACAGAACGTATGACACAATAAAAACTTACAGCTTCCATAACAAACCTGAAAGATGAATTCCATTATTTGAGAGGATCCGATATCGCTAATATTTCAATCATGAGCAAGCATTTTAAAGTTGAATTTTCCAGCAAGGCAAACGCCTTCACAGGGCTCAGTGGTGCTTGGGTAATCAATGCTTTAATAATAGTTTAATGACAAAAAAAACTGTGGTTTTTACCGTGAGGAATACTTAAAAAAGAGCCCGAGAAAAACCACTACGTGTTTTCATTAGGGTTATCATTTAACGCTAGGTTATCATTCCATGAATTTGACTCAAAAGTATTTTAGCTGCGGATTTTGTTTTCCTCAAGAAATATGAATTTTGAAACATCGAACGGTTTAACTCAATGAAAGTGCATACATGATCTACAGGTACAGTTAATGTGAAATTTGCGACTAAAAATCAACGCATCTAGTAAATATTTTAATAATTTACTTCTAAAAGACACGGAAACTACTCAACATTTTGATATTAAATGTAACTATATTCTGACCTTTAATAACTTTCATAAATACGTTATATTGAGAACATGCATAAGCCAATATAGTGGCGTTTTTATTGATATTAAAATAAATAAATTCCCTCTCAATTGAGCGTAGTTAAATTTACAGACTTAATTAACCATTACAGAAACGCCCATACCCCGAGTGATTAATATTTCACGCAAGCTGAACTCGAGTCCGCAACCTTAATACTAGCAGTAAAATCATCATTCCGGCCAACAAGATCATTAAGAATACTAAGAAGGGCTAAGATATTTGGGAGGTAAAAAAAAGTTGATCTTCGGATGATGTTGCAAAAACTTTGATTTATAGTTGGCTGGAACAATGTTCACATTAAATTAAATTTCAAAAATATTTTAGTGATAAAGTTCGATAAGAAAAGTATAATTTTATTGTATCCAAAAACAAGGTCCCCAAATAAAGAACATGAAATTCGACAAGAAAATGTCCAAGTAGATCAAGCTGCAAAGAATTTATCAAGTATCGACACTAGCATTTGATTCTGAGAGGCTTCGAACGTATAAACGGAAGTCGACCGGAATCAAATAATTAAAATGTTTCATGACGATGAAAATTAAAAAGATAATGTGAAATTAGACATTATACGTAAGATATTACTTTACCCAATTTTGATTGCCAGAATTTATCAGCGAAATATTAGCGAATAGTGGAACGAAATATCCAACGAAAATCCAAAATAGCACATTTATGCAAAAGATAAAATTTACTCATGCTGAAATCCACTTGAGGCAGAAGAGATTTTCTCGATAGACAGACAACGATGTCTTTCAAAAGCTCATATGATGTGCTTTGCTGAGTCACTTAGTCGAACTATTTCAAGAATAATTACACATTAAAGGAAAACTTGGCCGGTGACTCTATCATATGTATTCATTTGATCACGACCAGTTTTGATAAAATGCATCATGATTGAATAACGCATTTGATACAATACATTGTGATTAAATAAATAAATATAATTGTGGAACTGGCCGAATAGATTAACGCTGATCTCCGAGAACCATGCTCTATATGATCACTTAAGTAGCAAAGATTAGATAGAATATTGCTAGCTAATTACAGCAGAACCCTGGATGGATATAGGAGAATCTTTCACAAAAATATGCTTAGAATGGATATGTTTTAAACTTGACAGTGGCAGGCTTCACTTCATAGAAGTTTATTGAAAAATACTCATGATTAATGATAATACTTAGTACTTTACTACTAAATTTGTGTTGTAAGATGCGTTTCACGGATTAACTTTTGTCCATGACGATGCCGTAAATTGGTGATAGGCGTAGTAAAATAAACATTTTGTGGAAAGGTACTAAGAATTATCATTAATCATGAGCACTAATATGGAATAAGTTATACGAGGGCCGTTTTCTTTTCAACCTCTGATAGGCTATAAATGAAAAACAAGTTCATGTAAAACAATCATTTTATTACCAAAAGTTTGGTACATTTACGGTTACTTTTCAACATAATCACCGAATAGATTGAGACATTTATCATATCTGTGAACAAGTTTTCCAATGCCCTCTTCAAAAAATGCTGCCGCCAGTGAACTCAAATGAGCAATGACGTTGTTTTGAAGATCTTCATTGGTTTGGAAGCGCTGCCCTCCTAGCCATATGTCTTCAGCTCAGGAAAAAGATGCAAGTCACTGGGTACTAGATCAGGACTATACGGCGGATGATCGAAAATGTCCGATTGAAATTGTTCGAGGAGCCGTTGAGTTGCACCAGCAGTGTTTGGACGAGCATTGTTATGGATCAGAACGATTTACACTTGGCGGGAGAATCAAAGATGGCGGCCATGTTTACGTGGTTGTAGCGCTACGCAAACTGACGCTTTGATGTCGACAATGGCGGAGTGTGTAGTGCTAGAGATGCGCAGTTGCCTACAGTGCATTTCCGCTTTCTGCCGCTCGCGTGGCATCCATACTGGGTGATCGGAGGTTGAAAAAAAACGGCCCTTGTATTTACTTTTCATTTATCATTCAAGTAAAAACTAAATGTAGAATCTACAAAAGAAAATGCAAAAATAATACCCTTCTAATGGCATTAAAACAAGCAAGAATGTAAACGGGCGATTTCTTTACCGCCTTTGTCCAACTCTCACTCATTCCACCCACGCATGTCATCTGACGGAGATCAACTTCCTGAGGCAGCCTGAGGCAAGGCAGCTAGCTGAACAAAGTCTCCCCTACCTTCAGGACCCACCCTTCTTCGACCTCCGTGACCTCGGGTCAAGCTGCTGCTGCTGCTGCCCTCCCGCGCCACCCACATCCTCCTCCATCCCTCAACCATTTATTGGACCCCTTGGGTCCATCTCGCGCAGTCTTCCGTGCTCCTTCGTGGTGAACTTTTACTCTATTTTCACGCGGACTCGGGTGTAATAAAGTTCCGCGCGGTATTTTAGCTTCCTTCTCCCCTCGTCTCCTACGACGCAAAGAACGCCCCAAAATCCCTTGATCTTCTTCGCCTCTCTCCAACCTTTCATCTCTGCAGCTAACGCCTGCGCCTATCCCTTCAAATAGTATACGCGATGAGGTCAGAACATTACTTTGATCCACATAAAAGTGTCATAATTTCACAAATAGATTCTTTCCATGAGGAAAAAAAATATAAACTCTCATCTGTATATCAGCATATTATTTTTGATAAATTGAAAAAAAATTCTCACCAGCTACAACTTCTACACTGAAATATGGTTTTCTATCGCCGAAAAATGCTTCGATCATCAGTTCTTTAGCAAGCTATTTAGAGACGTTTTATAACTTCAGCGAGCGCGAAAAAAAGACAAATCAACAGTACCAGGACATTTAAATCAACCAAATAGATGATAGAAGAAGCGGTGGGCACAAAATAGCCTACATTTTCTTGTCTGCACTGCAAATTGGAAAAATGATATGCTTAAAATACTGTCACTATGTCGAAATACAAAAATGTTTTCGCATTTCTCAGACAGGTAAACAGAAAAGGCATACTTGAGGCATTATCATATTTAAACCTTCTTCACGGAACTTCAAACGTGTCTTTCCGCTGAAGACATGAACTCATGTGTATTGGAAGGAAAACCATCCCACCCTCTACACTGCGTACGGCTGGAAAATAAAGATACCTCTTGTCCGATACCCTTTCTTCACCCATCAAACCTCACATTCCATGCTCATCCTCAACGAACAACCCACCACCCGCCCACCTCACTACCTTCCCCGTGCAAGCCTCGTACAGCGTTATAAAATTGCGTGCATGAGCCAAGGAATGTTCGCGTAGCAGTGATTGGCATTAAATATTTAAGGGGACCGAGAAGGGGCTAAACCCCAAGGCCGTTTTCGTGAGGATATGTGACGGCGGCGGTGACACCGCGGCCTTTATTTCATTTTTAAAGTGAAGAAAAAATTGAATATTAATAGGATTTCAAGGCGTAAAAGGTGCAACGGTGTAAACCTCGCCCTGGATGACAGGTTAATCCCCAAAGCCTCTCCTCCGACGAAATGAAAAATAAAAATTATTGCAGCGCCGTGCATAAATGAGTCCAATTCGGCAAGGGAAGATCTATAAAAAATCCGTGGAGCATGGAAATTTCCTTTTAGACCAGTAAGTCCTTGCCACACTTTCCATTAAGGAGCTAATGTATTTACACAAGAATCCTACTTGAAAATTAGGTACTTGCGGTCTATCGGGTACACGTTGGAGGTACTTAAAAAACATAAACCAACACCGAGATGGGATTTTCGAGGGATAATATTTTATTTTGCTTGCTATGATGTGCAAAAACATTAGCATAAGTTATTGTTACTTGATATAATTACCTAATATAATAATAGATCTCAGAAGAATAGCGGTGGAATAAGCCCGGATTCTTTTAACCGAAGGTTTATTTCATTATATGCAAATAGTGATAAGACATTTGTATGTCTTAATATAACTCACAATTATAGTGACAAAAGCTAGTGCCGCAGAATTGAGTTTTCGGTAAGTCTCAAAAAATACAATTATCACGATTCGATCATAGTGGCACGATATTTTAGGCTAATGTTATTTTTTAAATTCATGTCAAGCAGACACAAAGGATATTATTTTAATCCCTCATTCTATCTTTATGGCTGATATAGGAAGCAAATAAGAGAAACACTTATTAAATCTGATTGGTACAAACATTCCTTCCTTCTACGCACCATTATTGACCACTACCTAAACACAGTGAGACATTCTTTTACACTCTGTTCATTTTCGTCCTTTCTCTCTTTAATTACTTTTTCAAATTCACTCTCCTGTTCATGGATGGTGTCCTGACGCGAACTGTCACACGACCCTGTGGCGGCTCTGAAGGTAGACATAAAATCTTGGCAAGCCAAGGTGGAACTGTCCTCTCCTGAAAGGAGATTATTTTCCGTGAACAGCCTACACAATAAAAATAACTTTCACCACTCAAACATCACTTCTTATTCTCATACCGGAAAGTGAAAATAACATATAAACCAGCCAACGCCATTATCCTTTACATAACAACTTTTTAAGGCTACACCTTGCAATATTTTTCACGAAATATTTCGATCGAGAGTACTTTACAATATCTTCTTGCTAGTCTTAGTTTCTTTCTTAGCTTATCGCATCAAAGTCATTCATCAACTAAAGTCGTTTAAGGCCCCACACTATAATTCTCATAAAATACCGATCCTCATGATAATTCATCGGCATTACATTTTCCTTTTTATTAATTAATTTTAAGCTTTCTGCGCTGGAATGAATAATAATCACGTAGATCAACCTCTAAAATTTATTTTTAAGTATTCCAATCCACATTTTCACCCTGCGTTTATGAGAAATACAGTGGTGTAAGTCATATTTCTTCAGAATTATCCATCTGCTTAGTTTCATATGCTAACGAGTTGGCTCATTATTTAAAATCCTGTTTCTACATTCATTTTCACTATTTACGGGACCAAAAAACTTGAATATATTATGATAGTCAAATCTTACTTAATCCTGGTTTTTTATATTTACGGTAATACTGGTTGAAATTAAATACTTAGTTACACGACTACGTATGCAACTACTTTTAGAAGTTTATTTGAATGCGAATCTAGCCGCTGACTATTTATCAATGGTAAGAAGTCGATAATTATCAGCAAAAGAGAGGAGTATGCTTATCGGTTGTAGGAATATAGACTATACGAGAAATAAATGTGGAGAAGACGACAAGCTAAGATGGGTTAGATGAAGGAAGGGAAATGCGGTCGAATTAACTCAATTTACGACGAGTACTGGATGTATTTATTGATAGTAGGCTCACAAAATGGAAAATACTCGAGGAAGATAAGAGGGAATGACTGATGAGTGTGTGGTGTGGAGTAACAAAAACGATTCGCTTTTCTTTTGGGGCAGCATGGCAGAATATGCACGAGGAGTTGAAAACGGTAATATTATCGACTAAAATGTGCGAAGATTGAAACCCAGGGGGCGCCTTAATATCTTCAAGGGATCAACCTACCCTTAATCTCTGGACTACCTTCTGCAAAAAGAAAATGTCCGCTTAAAAATTCCTTGATAGACGTGTTTGTTCACTCTTTGCAGTTCCAAACCCCTGACTAAAAAACCTCTCAAATATTTTCCACTGGGTTTCTAGACCGAGATTGAGTCGTAACCTATTTAGCACGCACATTACCACTGAATTACTAACGATAAATTATGTGTGATGGCCTGCTTTAAGTCGCATGACCTGGACATGTAACTGGACATATGACTTGACATATGACTGGAAAAACTTGGTGGGCGATGACCTTAGCAGCATAGGTGGCGCTAGATCAGCGTATGTCCCGTGCTAGGACAGTTAAAGACGTAATCTATTATTTTAATTTTTTGGTGGAGCTGTTGTCGTGCTGGAAAAAGAACAATAGCACAAAAAGGTGATGTATTATAAATGCGAATATAATGTCCAAGTTATTTGTGAGTTAGCAGCGAAAGCGGGGACATTTAAAGCGTGGGGAAGTAAAATGTGTACAGGGATAATTGATATGCATAAGACATAAATGTACCATTGGCAGGCATTCTCTCCTTTACGCTATCGTATAAACTTCTTGGCTTGAAAAGCGGGGCGTTCCATCAAATTAGAGGTGCGAGTATGACTCATTTTCACTCGCCCTTGAGTCAGAAGTGCCTCCCGCAAATTGCCTATGCAGGCATCCCGTTCTCCATCTTTTCTGATTTCTTTTAGAAGAGCAAGACATCACGAAATCAAGCCTAAGGCCTATTCATTAGAATATCAGATTCGCTTTTCTGTAAATTGTTCGAAGATGAATACGGCTACAGGCATATATGCTTACAAACGTAGTTGTTGAAGCGAATATATGACTTTAATTGATTCCAATCTACATGAGCTCATCACTTTTTAGTTCATGCTATACATAATTAAATAATAGCCTGTTATTCAAAATACTTTTAAAACTACAAGGTCTTGATGACTCTCATTTAATGATAATGATTTGGCTCATTAAGGATATTGCGTTTTTAACATGGGGACAGTTTAATATTAATGCTATTTTTTCAACGAACATGGGAATGAATTAGTAATAGTTTCATTCTAAACCTACTTAACTAATATATGATTCTCACACAATTACTAATAATTTCCAATTACACACATCCTTTACGCATAATTCGAGGCAGACGTTTCAACCGTGGCCCAAAACGAGCGTGTTGCAATGGATGGGAATCAAGAAACGGAAGGAATAACAAGTCCTATAACCTCTTCAATGACTGCTACGATATAACTTGCAACATTACAACAACTGTAACGCAATTTAAAATGTAAATTCCACTTCCTCAGAGTAACTAACCAAAGATTATACATGGAATGAATTTTGGATGTGAATTTCACAGTTCGTAAATATGCATACCAGCGCTCTCAGCCAGACAGAAGACAGTCAACCAAAGAGGCCAGCAGAAATTCAGCGACAGTCTATTGTCTTGAATTTCGGGTCCTTCTATCAAGAAACAAACGTACGACCGGTTGCTACCACTGGAACTATCCATTAATTAATTCCCCATTTCCTCTTGAGAACCGATATCACCGAAAACGACCGTTGGGGGGGGGGGGGGGTTATTTTGTAATCTCACCTTTTAAATAACTCTTTGCGGGAAGGCAGGAGATCCGTTTCGCTCTCTTAATGATCGGCTCACGATCGGCCAAGGTCCGATGGTGGCTCCATTTCACGTTCCTAACGACAGGTGAGACACACGACAGGCGGAGGCAAATGAAACGGATCAAGAGTCGAAATATACGGATCAAGAGCCGAAATATACGGATCAAGAGTCGAAAGAGCGAGTCCTTCTATCAAGAAACAAACCTCCGACCGGTTGCTACCACTGGAACTATCCATTAATTATTTCCTCGTTTCCTCTTGAGAACCGATGTCACCGACAACGACCGGGGGTTAATTTTGTAATCTCATCTTTTAATTAACTCTTTGCGGGAAGGCAGGAGATCCGTTTCCCTCTCTTAATTATCAGCTCCAGATCGGCCAAGGTCCGATGGTGGCTCCATTTCACGTTCCTAACGACAGGTGAGATGGAACTCACGAAAGGCGGAGGCAAATGAAACGGATCAAGAGTTGAAAGATACGGATCAAGAGTCGAAAGAGAGGGTCCTTCTATCAAGAAACAAACCTACGACCGGTTGCTACTACTGGAACTATCCATTAATTATTTCCCCGTCTCCTCTTGAGAACCGATATCACCGACAACGACCCAGATAGGACACGGATAAGAACTGAAAATCATGTGCAGAGCAGCCCCAAGAGATCACTTAATTTGACGGACGGTGAGGAAAGCTGCCTTGATACGAAGTTGGACGGAGGAAGTAAGAGAGCAGACTAGAACAGTTTGAAATGGAGTGAAATACCGAAAATGAGAAGGTACGAGGTTGGTAATCGCAGTTCATAATTGCAATTGTGGGCTATCATAATGTAATTTATGAACGAGTGGCATGATGGCTAAGTTCGGACCTCTGGACTTTCATCGGATATTGTCTACCTTCTTTCGATTTTGAGAGTCCTCTCATTATTCCACTAAACACTGAGAAGTAGCCAGGCAACAATGTGTTGATGACCAAAACGACTTATTTTGATATACTAAACTCGTAAGACTAGATTTTGTTAAATTTGATCTTCAAACATTTTAATCAATGAGGAGCTTTGACCCAAGAGTTTAGTAAAGGCAATAAAAGGCTAAATATAATAATTTTCTATTTTCAATAAATTAAGGTGACATAAAGATTCTTAAATGATGGAATTATCATATTTTAACCGAAGAATGAATCACAAAACTACCTCATGGCTATCGCAGAAAGCTGTAAATGTCTGACGACTAAATTAATTATTTTCTCTAGATTTCATTAATAATTAAAATAGTAACACAGTTACTCAATTTAGTAAACTTTTCGATAAAACGTGATATTGCAACTAACACTATGGTGTGGAATTGTGATAAATAAAAAAAATATAGGGTCGTTAGTATCCACATCTGAAATAAAATTGTATTCATTACATGTAATTCAATAAGCCATAGGCTACTGCTTTTACGGATTTGCAGGAAGAGTGTTTAAAACGCAAACTTCGTTCTCGATAAACAAATTACATCTCGCTGCTAGGCTGTCTTTTATCTTTTTTTTTGCTTTTAAATTAACTCAGATAATTAGATAGGCTTGATTTGAGCTCTCATAAAAGGATGAAGTTACAAATGCTTCAACACCACTTTATAAGTCCCCCCAAAACACAAATTATTAATTTAAAGGAAGCAAGAAGAAACCGAGCACGTCTCATTAAATCGCTCCAACTTCAAGCAAAGAAGTTAAGGCGCTTATGCTAAAGCGATTACGTATATCAAAAGTCAAACCGATGCGATGCCTGGGACGATGCAGCGATTGGCCTAAGCCTCAAGCTGGGGAACTATCTATACAACTACTTTTTCTACACCAACCTCGCAAACATAGTTTGGTTTGGCAAGAGGTGACACAAGATGTGAAAAAAGAAAGAGGAAATCAGTGTAAGCCAAGGTTTTGCTTAATATGTTGGCGCTTCCCCATTTTGGGGAATGATTGCAAATAAATTAGAAGAAGACATTAATCCTCATTTTCATTTATCGAAGGACATACCACTCTCACTAGTTTGAACGTCCATAATATGAGAAGTTTGGGGCAAAATAGACTTCCTTAAGGTCATGAGTAAAAAAGCACAAATGATAAATATAAAATAACCTTAATCTTCCAATGTTTTCTTTGCTTTGTATTGCATTCAATATTTTGAAAAATCATGCGACACTTTGAATTACTTAACTGGTTCATCAGGAATCCTTGAAAAAATGTCTCTACAGCTTTTACTTCAATAATAAATGTTTTCAAAAAATTGCCTGAAATATTTACTAATATGTTATTAGATTCCCTCAGTTTTGCTTATAACGCTGGCAAACGTCAAATATATTAGGCAACAGTGCTCATTTTATGACACGAAATAGAACTGGGGAAGTAATACTTCGAGAAGGAAACTTTTAATGTTAAAATTAATTTATTTTTTTATTATGAAACAAATTCAGCGAACCATTTTAGAGACGTAAGCTGTTAGGATATTACTTACGCTCACTACTTTCTAAAATAGAGAAAGTTACACTTATGCGAGGGAATTAAATTAATTACGAATATTTGAGGAAATAAATTATTTTGGAATTCCTACATAGGTACTCTGGAAGAAGTTTGTTGGAGAAAAAATACTAGGGATTAAAAACATTGAACTTACAGGAAAATTACATGATTATCTTTTATAGGTATTTAATACGCATAAATTATCGCATAAAAAATGATACCGATTTTCTTATATCTATTTATTATTAGCAAAATTTTATATCTATTATATTTATATAAGCAAGTAAAATCGAAAATGATATCAGGAATCGATGACATATTTCATGTGAAATCATATTTTTTTTTAAAGTCAAACCCATGTAAATAATCATGCTCAGGAATCCTTCTAAGTAATTCATGTCTTAGTTAATAAATTCCATGTGCTTTTCCGCAGTAGTGAGGGTGATGGAAGAGGAAGGGAAAAGGCTTGAGATGCCATGCAAGGAAATTTTCACGCATCTCGGCACTTAACAAATAGAGCAATCACATACCACCTTATCCGCCTGTACGCAAAGCAAAAGAGACTTTACTCAAAAAGTTGTTCAGACACCGAGGAAGGTTCTATCTGGTTGGATGTTGGGAGATAGTTCTCTCGTCCTAACTCCTTCGACGACAACGAAGTTGGATAGCAACGATTACTGTGTGAGTGAATACATGAGTCGGGAAGTGGTTGTGAAGAGCCCACGATTAACAGAATACGGGAGGTTTCAGGAAAATCTGTTAAGCTAAACATAAATTATTGGCAACTTTACAAAAAACAAACAGATCAGATCTTGCAAAAACTATTCCTTTACCTTACCATAATGAATTAATATTCCTGCGTACCATTTCAACTAATAATTTTTATAATGTAGGGAATTAAAAGTCCGTTCTTAAACAATTTAGAGTTTATGAATATCAACTTTGACTTTCCACATTTCTAATTTTCATTGTAATATTAAATTCCATTTTTTGCGGGTTGTGACCATACTTTACGCTATTGATGGCAATCCGTTATGAAAAGCATGTATCTTTGAAAAAAGCAAAATGCGTAAAAAAAATACGTGCGCATTAAATCAACCTCAAAACCTGGAGAGAAACACAAACTAAGTGGCACTTTCCGAATAGCACTTCCACGGCAATTTTTCATATGCATAGATAAATAATGAGAAATTACTATGCAAGAGGCAAGGCAAACTCTCATTTTTTTGCATAAGAGAATTACATTTTTTTCGTTTCCATAAGTGGCTTATCAGGCATATACGAATATTATGAACAGATCAAGAACTTGTATGATACTAGCATACTATAATGATAAAGTACTTTGCAACAGTAGTACTTCCTCGGGTAAAGGAAATAGGTCACCACTCCGATGTCTACTCATCACCATTTTACTTTTACTACAAACCAACAGGAAATAAATGCATTAGATATTAAATTTAACTTCATAATAGGTAGTTACTCATAAGTATTACTGCTACGGTGTGAAAACATCCTCAATGAAGTTCACGGTTCGAAGTTAATGTCCATGGGAAAGAGTCCACGAGAGCTGGATGAATATAAGAGATGCTCACCCTAGTTCATATTTATTAAAACATAGAGCAAAGACAGTCTTTGACTTTTGAGCATCCATTTCCCATGTATTTTTCTGTTGATGATAACATTTTGTCCCGGTTGTCATACGGAAGCGCCGTGGTGCCACGTAGTGACACGAAGCGAACACAATCGCCTAAAGCAAACAAGCACGAAACGCAATGTGAAAATTAACAGAGCTCGTAAAAAATAGAGCCTTATCGTGTGGGAGACAAAAGGAAAGAAAAAGGTAATCAAAAAAGGCGACACTGCCAGTAAAACTAACACAAGAGACAGAATTCGATTTTTAGGCAAACAAAACAAAAATAAACTCATCTACCGCCTAAATTGTCTTTGCCTATACCTCTAGCAAGCCGTCTGGGATGACTATATTTATATTGATATTTCACCTTATGTAGGTACATTAAACATTGGCGAAATTACAGATTTTCATTAACTATCTATCTCATCTCTATGATTTCAAGTAAAGTGAAGATTTGTTAATATTAAATTTCTTGTATTAAGTAAGATAAAAAATGTAAACATTACTTTCAGCATGAACTTTGAGATCATATTTAAGTATAAAATTGCAAGATGTACCGTTGTTTGCGTGGGTGAGTTGTATTACGATAAGGACGATGCGTTCAGAAAAATAAATACAGAGAAATTAAAACTGATACACCATGTATGATTTTAGGCTTTCCCGGCGAATAATGCTGATGAGTTGTTTTCGGGTTTCCCACCGGGTTAGGCTTTCCATGATTGCCGACGTTTCGGCAGGAGACTTTCCTGCCATTTTCAAGGCTGTGGATGAAAATTTTCTTTCAAGCCGAAACGTCGGCAATCATGGAAAGCCTAACCCGGTGGGAAACCCGAGAACAACTCACCTGATACACCAAATTCATCAACTACTGGTCTACTGTTGGATCAAATTATTCACGAGTTGGTTCCAACGAATTACTATTCGTTGGAATAGTCAATACTGGAATAGTTAAGGAATGGGAGAGAGCAAAATATCTGGCGGGTCTGTGGTGTTATTTTATACGCACGTTCGCTAAAGAGCTGGCGGATGGAATGGAAATAGAGAAGAGATGAAGACTGAATAAAAGAAAAAAGGGGCTAAGAGTGGGGAGAGATAGTTAGTAATGCGGAAGGAATAGGGACACCAACTCAGAAGGAGTTGAAGGACCGAGGAAAATCCTCTTCCCCCAGAGGCCCACGAGAGAAATTTCTTGCGACCGCGAAAAACTTTTCCGGCGAGCGGATTCATGAATGGGTGTGTCAGGCGAAGCCCAATGTGACGACCAATAGAGTGAATGGTGCATTGGAGTGGCTGCTGCCGTCAGCGTCAAAGGCTCAAAGAGTAGGCGACGGTTGTAGGTCCCATGGTAAATCATCGAGTTTCCTTCCGCCTTCAATGAATGTGGCGCACGAGCACACACTTCCTCCTTCCCAAAGGAGGTAAAAAATCGCCATTTGTACTATTTTTCTTCTTCTTCATCCACACGGCGGTTGCTGAAAGTTCATCGGAAATAAAATGTTCGTGAATCGGACACGTGAAAAGTTTACGTCAAAAAACTTCAAACAGCGAATTGTGAGCGCGAAATGCTAGCAGCCTGCAGCTCACGCGCATTGCTTTATGACATTGTGGTTCCATATTTTTAGGGATGGAGAGAGAAATATATACTGAAGGTGAGAACGATTTCGAAAGGATCGTCATTTTGCTCTAGTGCCTGCTTTGGATTAAATACACTTTTCCCGGAATCCAACTCGTGATTCCCAAAGACAAAAATCACATTGGTACGCATTCATTTAAACTTGCCCGCTCAACTATGTTTTAGAAAATTATTCGAAGTAGCCTTGGTGATTGCTCACATTTACTTACATCACGCCGCATTTTTTTCATGTCTTTGCAGCTGAACTTCTCCTGTCTACTAGTGATGGGAAAAGTCGGTCTTTTGAGAGATTTCGGTCGCGTCGGTCACTCCCGCTTGTGATTCGATCTTCCATCGTCGATCAGAGAGACCGATTTTCCAGCTAGTGAGCAGTCCAAGTTGCCTACGATCAATGATCTCTCAGGAAAATCGTGATAGATAAAAAATCTGGTCGTTCGTGAGTTTCATACTGTAAGCATGACCGAGGTGTACAGCTTTGCTCTTGATAGCACAGAGCAGGCACAGAGTTTCAGTGCAGCTACCTCGTTCAGTGCCGGTTTCCGTGGAGTTGTGGGTAATTCTTTGAAAACAATTGAAGGCACAATTGTGCAATCGTGCGAAGGTTTGTTTTGTTTTTACACAATGCTCTTGGTTTGTGATTTTAAGTATAGTTATACGAAGAATATTAGGAATATCCCACTTGATTACAAAACTATTGAAGAGTGACATTTTATCGACCACAAATTATTAACAACTCATTATAGAAACCAATGATTAATACTAATTTAGTAGCGAAATTTTATTTTGGTATGTAGTTCGAAACGATCAACGTTTTCTTTTGGCTGTAAGAATTTAAAGCAAATTATCCGACTGTAGCACTAAAATTCAATTTTCAATTACAGTCTGTTTCACTTGTTCACGAGACGTAATATTTGTCGAGAATATTGAAACGATGGTTTATCGTGTATTTAAGTGACAATGCAATTATGGAAATTCAGTGATTACAAATGTTATATGTGCTGTGATGTATTGCGTGTGTTCTTGTGGTGATATTTTGATATTTAAAGGTTATTTGTGTTAGGTAGACTTACGCTCCTAATGGATGTGTTATGACAGGAAATACACCATGGAGGTTATAAAAGTTCCTGTGCTTCTGAAATGGCATAATATTGCGTTGTGTTTCTGGACGTGAGTTACACGAAGAAAGTGTATGTTCAACTTATGCTAAAGTTATAGTTTATGTCGTAAATTTACCAAGAGTTAGTGCTTCAAAAATAGCCGTTAATGGTGGGTTTTTGTTTGTTTACGTCGTAGATTTTTAAGTTACAGTCCCCCCTGAAATAATCTCATAGTTTGCTGCTGTGGTTGTCTAAGAGTGGATTGCATGTAAAAAAGCGAACGTTCAACTTTGGTAAAGGTTTGTTTACATCGTACTATATATCTATAATTTAGTTACTGTGCTTCTGAAATACTGTCTCGTGATCGTCGAGTGCTTACAATATTAATAAATGCCAAAATCGAAGATTTGTTCATAGGTTAACGTAATATTCGTCGTTTATTGTTTACATCGTAAATATAAAGCATAAATTCAGAGTATTAGTGCAAATACAGGAGACCAAGACATTCGCTGTGCATATATATATCTGTGATTCTAATAATAACAATCAGTCCTACGATGAATACTTTTTTGTGAAGTTGCTTCTGTCGTGATGTTGTTTTCTTCTCGTGAAGCACTTCTTGTGCCAAAGTGAACTGAATAGGACTTCACGTTTACTATTCTCAATATTTGTTGAAATATATGCATTTTTTCAGCCACTTGAGTGATTTATATCTAATGTAAAACGCTCCTTACAAAACATGCTTCGTTTGTTGCCATCGATTAAAATCGTTGGGGTTTCACCATGCACTTCGTCACTTAGATAACTAATCAAACTAGTCAATTATATTGATGTTCAGTAAATATGTTTTTCGCAATGCCACATAGATTCTAAATGTTTAAAAAGCATATTATTAAATGATGGTTTGTATATGTACCTGCGTACCTTTCAATAAAATGTATATTCAGTAAAAATGCACTTTGTTATAGTATTGAATCTTTAGTGCTATATTAATTCCCCCTCACAAAATGCTTTTGCCCGTACATTGGAGATGTTAATTGGTTACGAAAACGATTTGATTATTATAGTTATGTCTTACAGGATATTCAACAGTTATACATATCTTAATTCTTATCAGTTAACATATATTGCTTCTAAGCTACCTATAAGAAATGCCTGATACACACAAAATATTTGTTATTATGATGTGTATGAGTAGGGATTTAAAAACTGATTGCAGGATGTGATGAATCTTCTTAAATTGTTTGGCACTGACAGTGCTAATTTTAAACCCACTACATTCGTTCTTCCTCTAGATGATATTTCTGCTATCATTAAGAAGCACCAATGCAATGCAATAAAATATGTAAGCGTCAGTGAGTTTCTCTGCTATCTGATTGCTACTCTAGTTGCCATTTACTAGACTATATCATGTAACAGGTAGGGAATACTATATCTAGGCAAAATTATAACTAGTTTACTCTGTAGATTTTATGAAATACATGGAACAATCAGGTTATAAGAATGTTTACTAAATATCTGACCTCAATATATATGTTTATTATCTTTGCAAGGAATAGCCTCTGATCAATTATTAATTTACACAATGGTTTAGTGCTTATCAATGGTTATAGCCATCAATAACTTCAGACCAATATCCACTCAGCCAGTTCTCTCTATATTATAGAACTGTAATCAGAAAACAGTAGTGTTTACATATCATATGAGTGATAACAGTTGTATGTCATACCTAGTTTTGATTCAAAGAAGAAAAATCAGCTGTGCATACTGTGACAAATGTTTATTTCCCCCATGCAATCATTGAATTTGCTAGAACAATATACATACCATCTTGGATTATTAAGAGTAAAGATTCTGAGTGTATTTCATGTTGATTTTTGCTTGATATACTTACTGAATACTTATGGGAACTAAAGGTAATATCTTTTTATAAATTTTCTTTTGACATTTTGAAAATATCTCTTCCTTCATGCTACCGTAATGGACTTTATGAAAGGATTATTCTCTGTGGGTTTGGCAATGTTTAAATAATAGATTAGAGTTGAGTATTGGAACAGGATTGTGATTGAGGAGTGAATAGCGTAAGAGGAAGATGGAAAAAATTGTGGGTTCATGATGTGGTGGAAGAGACATTAAAGGAGGAAGATTAGGAGTCTTAAGAATAGGAGAGAGTGTGAATGAAGTAATGTATGAATGCAATAGAGGCAAAGGATATATGCCAATATAGGGTATTATGGAGTAAATTATTTAAAGAGAGCCAGTTTCCAAATCCAAACAGACATCACTAACAGCAGAGAGCAAACAATATCATGTGATAAGTTGTGTGCCTCAAGTTATCTAGGTACTCAATTACTTAGCAGTCAACTTAAGTGTACAGATGTCGTTCCTGTGTGACTTAAAGTCAACTTGATCAGAATAAAATTATTTTTTATGCCCTCATTTAAATTAAATGTCTGTCATAATTTAAGTCAAGTATGCACTCATAGTTTTGGTAACACCCTTTTATAAATTGAAGAAGTTAATGGAGAAGAGGGTCATGAATGGATAATAAAGCAATGGTAGGTAATCAATGATTTTTCACTTATAACAAAATTTTAGTGTAAAATGGATTTGGTCTATAATGCTTCATGCTTAATGAATGCTGTTACATATTATTAATATTATTTATTTCACTGATATGAGGAACCTAAGAAGCTTTCTCGGGTTTCCAACAGGGTGATGGTCTCCATGTAGGCTGACGTTTCGATGTCTGACTCAGTCATTGTCATCAGGGGTGATGAAAACTAAGGGTTGTGCAACCATTCATAGATCCATTTATTTTTAATAATCAATAAGTGAAATAAATGTTGGTGTAGGTTTTTTACAATTACTACTTGGCTTATTTTGAATATGTTCCTTGAAACCCCAATATGATTAAGTCTTAAGTCGACTCCTATTGTCATGATCTTTGGTAAATTTATGAATATTAATCAACTGTTATCAAAGGACATGCTATGATGTATTGTTTACCTGTAGTAGAAATTAACAAGGGTAATTATAGCTGTTAGGTTCACACATGCCAGATTGGACGAAGAGCAGGAACGAAGGGAACATAGTCCACTCAGCATCTGTGGATATTTTTCCTCATGGTAAGTGGCTTGCCATCTCACTCCAGAGTATAGATTGAGAATGGTCATTGAGTAGAAACCATTAGAGGCTTAAGACAAATAGAAAAAACAAATAGTGGAATGAAGTTGTAACTGGGGCAGAATTTTAGTGGAACGAGGTGTCCTACTCAAGATATTAAATGTCTTGTATCAGCAATATTCAAGAATTATGGGGGATATGTAATGCCTCAAGTCCTGATATAGGATGTAAACAAAAGGTTGGTTTGGAAGGTTTTATAAAGGGTTGTGGACTTCGGTGGATCTAAACCATTGGCTAATGTTGAGAGGGTGAGATTAGACTAAAGTTATATGAGGAGTGGCTCTCGAGAAGGATAATGAAAGTAAGATAGAAGAGAAGTTAAGAGATACTTGACTAGGCATTGAAGTTACATATAACAGTGAAGGAAATTTAGGAGTCCACTTTATGTCAGATAGTAGGTAATTAAGAGGAAATGAGGTCCTGAAAGGCACTTTTGAAGGGAAAGGTTTGCTTCATTGGGAGAGGTAGGAAAAATATAGGCAATTTAAATGAATGGATGTGATGCGCAGAACTAAATTGAAACATTTTAAGGAAAGAAATTTTTGAAGCAGGAAGGGTGGAGTGGTTACTGCAGTTACCACTCCACCCTTCCTGCTGGTCATGACCACTGAAATATATATGTCTGTTAAGCTATCTGTATACCATTATAATGGTGGTAAAATGTCATGGTCAGGCAAATATAAGAATTAAAGTGAATGTGGAATGAATAGACGTTGATAACAGTCCAATGCTATAATTGCATTACTCCACCAATGTTTAAGATAGGCATCAGTTTTTAAACCAAAATAAGATTTTCTTTGCCACTATAGGTTTCTGATTATCCTCATGAATGTTCTGCTAACTTCCTGCAGGTTCCTTCTAAATTTTCCTGCTAAATATTTACCAGGGATTTTGGATGTACAATGAGTAATTAGTACTATCAGAAATTTTAATTTGTCCTTTCCAAGGAATTAAATTTTAAATGAATATGGTCTAATTGTAAGCTCCTGTGTACAAGCCATGTTCGAATACACACTTTGATGGATGATACGATGATTACAAATTTCCAGCACTATTTTACAGTATATGATGCTCTATTGCACGCAGAAATACAGTCTTTATTTATTTAATTGCTCACATACAGCATTTCTGCCAATTTAAAGTGACTCAGTATCGGTGGTATGAAGTCATATATTGCCTTACTAAACATGTTAGTACATTTTGATTAAATTAACTCCTTGCCCATTTCAATGGGATGTCTAAGGCTGATGTAATGGCCCACTCATGTAATTCATTTTTGCTTACAACCAATTACAGTATTACGATATTTACATTGTACCGTTTATTGAAGCTACACTCAGCGCAAATGCAAATGAAATTCCGGAAACTCATACTGATATTTACTGATCAAGCTTATGTACATTTTTTTAACTTAATATTCACTACAAAAGTATAATGATGAAAGTATGAATCAAATTACCTGTGGGTAATCATAATTTGCAGTTATCATGTCTCGAACGGTGTTTGGATCTGACCTATATTAACTGGAATCACGCTATTATTCCCTGAATCAAGTTCTTCAAATACCATTCCTCTAAATGAAAAGGAGAGTTATTGGCACATACGAAATTTTATTCTCCGAAAAAAGGATTCGCTGATGAGATTGCAGTTAAAAATATTTGAAATAACACCAAAAGCAAACTGCATTCCAAAAACAAACAATTCTGGATGAATTCACCGGTGATTTTAACACGCCAATACTTCGGAAGACATATGGGAAGAAAATTCAGACGAAGGGAAAGCCAACGGACATCCAATGAAGCACTGGAAACATTCTTGATTGACAGCAGCACCATCAAAGTCTAGAAAAAGTGATTGAAGAGAGAGGAGCGGAGTTGAATTTTTAAAATGCATTGGCAATATGAATCACAGTTGTTTATATAAACGACCGGTATATATATAATACAGCGGCATGGGTATCAGGTTTGATTTCTAAGCGATCACGTCATAGACTCAGATATTTAATTATCACACAATTTACGACTCGTCGCGGCAAACGAAAACAATTCATAGGGATATAGTATTGTACTATACTACTTACAAGTGACGATTAACCTATTGCACGTAATAAATAACGGCACTACATAGCCAACGCAGTAACAAATAATGCATTGCTTGGCGAATTAACAAACGGATAAGTACCTGGATCATGTTTAATTTCCATTGCATTCCTTTTGAATCTTAACCCAGCTGTCTCTTTGCCGACAGTGTAACGGATTCGGTCTTCATTTTTAATGATGTTATTATTCTACTAAAAAGCGAGCCAGCAAAACTGGTAAAACTCTCTCGATGCAAGATATTTATGTCGTGATGTAAATTGTTGACTGTTATTACGCTGCGTCTTTGTTAGCGCAACCGAGCGGAGCATCGAATAACTGCCTACATCTCACGAAAGAGCGAGTAACTCTGGAATCTCTCGTTATAAAACTCACTCAAGATTTTTTTGGTCGGTCTCAAGTCTCGTGATCGATAATTGATGTCATGCAATCATTCCTGTCGCGATCGGTGAAGATCGCCTCGGTCATTGGAGAGAAGTCATTCATCGATCTTTCTTTTAAGAGAACTTGCTCTCGGAATTCGACCTCTCACGACCGACCCATCACTACTGTCTACTCCACCACTCTCGCCCTTCAATACTCCTCCTCCCACTCTCGACTCAACCCACTCCTCCCACGAATTCCCACTCGTCTTCCATAGAAGCCAAAGGAAGTGTCCCTTCTGGGGGATGTATTCTTCTCACTGAGACCCCATTTGATCGGACCAGGAACTCGCCGCTGAATGGAGACGTGCTGGCAAATCCGATGTCTTGAAATTACATTCGACTAAATCCTTTAGAATGTCAAGACGACTCCCTAGAGTCGTCCTTAGCAATTATCTGGCTTCGAATGGGAATATACGCTGACAGGCAAAGGAAGATAGTTGCATCACTTCCACCCTTTGCTCTCTCCGCTACGAGAATTACATTGTAATTTCACAGCTATTCTGGCATTACGTTGCTTGAATCCACGGATGTTAACATAAAGGAGTTTTTACACCTAAATGTATCGATTCCATCTGAATGTTTCATTTATAAAAACATGGACGTTCCTCTTTTGCAATGATTTTGAAGCAATTAAATTTATTAATTATGACCAGTATTGGGAAACTACAAGCAGGATTTATACGTGAGATATGTTAAAAATATTAGCAAAAAATAAAGGCCAAATATAATAACGATTTAAATATTTATTTTAACAGCAGGGGACGAAAATCTCTTTTTAAGCTGGATGACAAGGAGTTATGGTATATATACATATTACTTGACCTAGAAATAGACTTTCATCCTCTCAATGCATTTCTAATATATAATAACTGGGTTCACATAGCAATATTTCTATGTTCCACGTGTGTGATAATCGAATCAATGTCAATTGACGAGATGACTTCAAGGATTCAATATTCATGTACGAGAAGACTCTTGTGATAATGAAAAATGCCTTAGTCATCTGAATTTTCAAAAAGGGCACTTTATAGTACCAGATAATCCTATGGCACAAATCATTCTCTGACCAAACATGAAGCCTTGAAAATAAATATAAACTGCCGGCGCGGCGCCGTTATGACACGTGTCAAGAAATAAATTAGAATTTCATGTCACAGTGAGAATATATCATTGGGGATACGGTTGGAGATATAATGCAGGTATACATCATTTTCATATTTAGCATCAAATTTAGGCTGCAATTCATGGTTGAGAATAACTCATCTGCGTGTCGTTAAACATGCATCAGAGGCTGAAATAAATTGCTCATTTTACTCTATACACCAAAATGCTGGGATATTTTATGCTGTTACATACGTAACTTGTTACTTCGGCAATAAATCCTGGATGCATTACTTCTGATCATGAAGAAAATGTACATCAAGGATTAACGGTAAAAACCAAAATTAACACTATCAATGGCGTCGCGTAAACCCTCAGGTTATTATATTTGACAGTGAAATGAAAGGAACAGATTGCCTGTTATTCCGTGAAACCGTTAAGTGTGCATGCACATGAATTAGCAGCTAATCACAGCCGAATGAAATGCAATAATTCATTTATTTTAAAAAATTCGAAAGCTTCATCTAATTTAAGGCCGTCGTTATTGAAATACAACGAGGCGCACTGAGTACAGCCTAAATTCACGTCAATGATTATGAGCATATTAGATTTTAATTGAGCGAACCTGCGAGCAAAGACCACTACAAGAGCATTGCCCTGAGGTCAGGTTAACCTGAATGGTGGACTCAGTTATTGTCGGTATTGTATGGTCAGAATGGAGAATTATTCATCAACAAAAATATGTTGGTGCCCTACTCATCGAGAAGAAATTAATCGAAGAGGTAGGTGTGACATCCTACGCCGTCGTTGAAGTCCGACGATAAGAACAGATATCTCGATTACTCGAGTGGAAGCAATTACGCTCTCTCTACACATTACGTCTTGAAATGCTTGGGCCACTGGGATATAGTTTCTCAAATCACATTTTGCATGAAAAATCAAGCTGATAATAAATCAATGCCGGCTAGTCCAAAGTTTCTAATATTTCCTAAGTCCGAAGTACGGAATGAACTGTGGTGATAATATGAGGTTTTCTGCTACCGTGAAATACGTTCATTCAATAACTGTAACATTTATGCCAATTGATGAACTACTCGGTATGCAAAACCTACTTTAGATAGCTTACATTTGTCGAGGGTAACATGAGGAAAAGTGAAATACAAACAATGACGAGGGGTGAAAACATGGAATGCTCAAGCTGCACACGATATTTTTCAGTTGTGTATAATTAAAACATTAGAATACATTAGCAAAGAAATAATTCACCAGAACTGATCTTGTAAGATGCTCACATCACCGACATTCTTCTATTTGATTGCATATGTCTCGTGGCGATAGCCCTGTTCGTCTTACCAAATAGCGGGAGCATCTTGAGTCTCGTCTCCAATTTATAACCTCTGTCTCGTCTTAAGTCTCGTGGCAACACTAATGTACATTATGGAGAGAAGACTAATAAATATAGCTAAAAAAACTAAAAAAACACGCTTTAATGATAACTCAAACTAAAAAGTGAAAAATAATTCTTAATATAGAAATAAAAAAATAAATGAAAAATATTAATATTATCGTGAAAAAAGCGTGGGGTTCTCCGTTGCTTAGTTAATTTGATATGCCTTTTGTAATTGTTTACCCAAATTACTGAATGGAAAATGCGGGAAAAGATTATGCTTTGAGCCATATTTTTAGTACCATTTTTCTACTAATCGTACCGATTGAATATATTCAAGAATTGATATATTGAGCACCCCACGCTTTTTTCACGATAATATTAATATTTTTCATATATTCTTTTATTTCTATATTAAGAATTATTTTTCACTTCTTAGTTTGAGTTATCATTAAAGCGTGTTTTTTTAACTATATTTATTTTTCACTTTTTAGTTTGAGTTATCATTAAAGAGTGTTTTATAGTTTCGGAGAGAAATCGTTAAGAATTATTTCTGAGTAGAGTGTTAAGGAGTCGGTTACAAACGAACAGACAAACAAATTTAGCAAATACGAAAAGCGAATACGACGATAAAAAATTCTTCTCCCGTCTAAGCTTGCTGCAATAAAAATTAAATTATAACTGGCCGTTAAACGATCAAATTAAAGACAGCAAAAAAAAACGTCCATCACTGAGCCGCGAACTCTGGCCCCCTCGGTGAGATTTGACGACGCTAACGACTACACCAACCGATCAACAAACTGATGGCGCTTACTCTAATTCTCACGCAAAGGATCTGTTAAATTAAAGAAATTTATTAATCCTGGCGATCCTGATTAGAATATTGAGAAAATATTATCAAATTATTGTATTGACATCGGTCCTTGATGAGTCTACAAAGTTTGAAGGAAATCTAATCGTTCAAAGTGGGTCAAAATCGAGTCCAAAGGTGTCGGTTACAAACAAACATACAGGTGAAGCTAATAAAAGCGGGTTAAAAACACGAATAAGCCAGGTAATTACAGAAGAAAGTTGATGGCGTTACCGAATTTGTTTAATAACTATTGGTTCATGTGTGAGTTAAATTTATTTAAAAAAAATAACTGTGTGAATATTTTAAGTAATTCTTGCTTGTGGCCCCTGGCTAACTGGTGAGCAAGGACTATGAAGACCCTCGGTACTTTAATCATTCTAAACCAATACAATATGACGTACCTCTGTCACATAATGTTTTCATAAACCTTCGTTTGGGTGTGAGTTTATTTGGCAATAAGTTAATTTAACTAACCGGTTGCTATTTATTTGCAAACCAGGTGCTAAGATCCTTAAAAAGGCGCTGTGACCTGTAATACCTTTAAGGACTGGCGTCTCCGCCCTTAGAAAACAATGCAACACAAGCGTGTTATCATTGGCGGTGAAAATGCTAAAACCCATTTCCAGGAGCAAGGCAGTGTAGGGGCGCATGTTTATTTAACGTCGAACCATTACTCTCTCCATCCCTTCCCACCCCGGTACCGATTACGTCTTCACGACGGGACTTAGCGCAAAGTCGTTCCGAAAGCTTTTTGGAGTTCGCGTAGAGCGCGCATTGAGTCACAAAGGACGGGAGGAGAATACTTTCCCCGAACTTGAAACACCTCTGTGAAAACACAAAGGAATGTCATTTCATCTCCATTCTCCTTATATATGCCTGTAGAGCTATCTCAAAGTCTTTACCATATATCCTTCGCACCGCCCTCGCGCGCAACCTTATTCTGTCGCTCAGCATAATGATTTCCGCTCCTGAGATCCAGATCAATTCTTCGCAGACGTAGACTCCGGTAGTATAAGTCACATATAATGATTCGCTGTGCATTCTCGGATCACCATTTCCACAAATCACAGTCTGCGAGTAAGTCGGTGACACAACTTAAAAACGACTCCATGGATCACTACGCACTCGGAAAGCAAAAAAAAACTCGGATAACGCGAGCATTAATATATAAAAAATAAGATAATTGTATGCTTTGTCGTTTTTAAGTTTGTGCCATTACAATGATACAATAATTATGTGAATCCTATTATGGGCAAGGTCAAACCTTTTTCCACATTCCGACGTTCGTTAGCTGGAAAACAAGCTGGACTGGAATTGTGCAGTCAAACATATGTATCCGTGCCTCGGGATAGTGAGAAACATCGTAAAATTGGGACTCGGATAATTAAGACCGTGCATTTTACTATTTTGATCAAGGAGCTACCTTCGACTCACTTTATGAATCTTAAAAGTTGATGGTTACTTATATAAAGATAAAATTTCTGGAGTATTGGTCAATTGAATTAATTACAGCGTATCTGCCTACGTTTCGTCAATTAAAGTAATTACAGCGTATCTGTCAGCTTTTATTGACATCATTAAGGACAGAAACATAAACAGTACCAAGTTAGAAGTATTAGAACAATTTATAATTACATTTTTTCTCATTTTGAATCAATCAATAAATAATTACAATCAATTTATACCACTTCTTCTTTTACATGAATTTTGTCTCGTACTATGAAAATCATTTCTTTGAAAAGTCTTTTATGTAAAATGGATTCACTATCAATTACTTGAGATTTATCAAAGTTAAAAGAATGCAAGTTTGAAATTGTATGGTCAGCCAATGCACAGGAATTTATAAGAGATTTAATTAAGGAGTTATATTGAATTAATCTATCTTTAAAATATTGCGCAGTTTGACCAACATAACATAATAAGTAAATAAGTTACTTGCATAAGTTACGCATATATTTATTTTATGTATTTTCAATTAATCCAATTAGGTATATAATTTTCTGCTTACTCCTGTTCTCGTCGATTCTAGCGAACGTTGTGCAACATGGATCAACATTGGGATACACAATCGCTCCGGGAGAGGAAACAGGTGTGGAGGGGGAATTTTTAGGGAGAGAGGGAGGGAAACCTGGCGGACAGGGGAGTTTCAGGAAGTAAAACAGTTGAGGAGATGCTTTAGATAGATTATCTTAGCGTATTCCTCGAGCTTCATTCCCCAATACTCTAAATTTGCTCATAGGAAATGTTAACTACCCGCTGAAAGTAAGAGGAATGTAACTGTGGAGGAGCAACCAAGACAGTGGAACAACCGGTGACTTGCCTCCAACATCGTTCAGTTAATTTATTTTTGAATAAGCCGTTAAGTAAACTAAGTACGTATTGAAACACCGTCCCCCCTAAGTCCAATCTCTGACAAGTGCTCCCTCGGCTCCTCCAGCAGCCACCTATCTCTCTCCATCTACTTCCCTTTTTTTATACTTCTTGCAAAAACATCCGCTTACGATCACCGCTGTAATTCGTGCAAGTAAACGTCAGTTTTTCCTCAATGCTCGTATGATACCATTTGATCGTTATGAACGGCGTTATTAAAGAAAAACCAATTATAGTACTCGCGATTCAAGCGGTCGTTTTGCAGTTCCAAGGGCATCCCTGCCGTTATAGAGAGAGATGAGGAATGTGTACGTTTCAAAATGAAATTCAGACTTTCAGGTCGTGGATTCAATCATGAAATTAATTTCCAGACCAATCTTCTTCTTTGTGTTTAATTTTATCATTTCATTGGAGTGTTTGAGGTCCACAAATGCGATGAGAAAGGCTTACAGAGTAGTTCTGCATGTCTCATGCAGATCCCAGAGACATATTATTTGTTTATTACGAGGTATAAAGACGCTTTCCCATGTTTAGAGAAAGCATATTCGTTGATAAATTATCTACCACCGACATTCTCTTAATTGAAGTTCAGAGGTAAACATGATTCATGTGCATATTATTTCAGCGAAATAGAATTAACCCACAAAAATATAATTTAATGATTTTCATTTACTGGTTTTAACAAATTTTCTGTTATTTTTCAGGTAAGAAGCATTCATCTCTCCGTCGTGTCAACATGCTAAGCTACCAAGCCTAAGTAGGTGAGAAAATAAACTAAAGCAGACTCGCAAAATTGTCACAGATCAAAATGAATCCCGACTATAAAATATAAGCCTCATAGATACTCTTTTTGAAATTCACTTTCTACTAAAACAAGGAAGCTATCTATCATCAATCCCAATTGGCCTCAGGAGAATCGCTGTTTCCTGACGTTCATCAAATACGGCTATTATATCATGAAAAATTAATTTCCCATGCCAATCTCCTCCAGCCGACCATCTCTAACATTCATGTCCTTATGCGTTTTTCGTGGAAAAAAGAAATCGTCGCCAATTCAAGTAATACTTCATAGACATATTAGATTGATGCAATAATGCAGATAAAAATGTTCAACTGACTCTCGGAAGAAGGATCAGATTGCTTAGATGGCTAGCTGGTTAGCAAAGGGGGCGATTTATGTCCGATGTAATTATTCCCAGACACGCGACCGTATAATATGAATACACCACATTTTGATTTATTCAAGAAATTCTTACATTTGTGATGTGTTTCGTGAAATTGCAGTGAGGGAAGTGAGGGAATTATTTTCTCATTATTGAATGAGAAAATAGCAGTTCTCTTATTCCCTTAGACGTAGAAAAATATGTTAGCTTTTCGTGTTGTAAAATTATTTTAGTCCGTTTTCAAATTCAAAGAACTGCGGAACTGGCCGCGCAGTGACTTTAACGGAGTAACCCGCTAGTGGTCAATTTTGTGAATCCCAGTATGGGCAAGATCAAACCCATTGCCGTATTCCGACGTTCGTTAGCACAAGCTGGACTGGAATTGTGCAGTCAAACATATGTATCCGTGCCTCGGGATAGTGCGAAACATCGTCAAATTGGGACTCGGATAATTGAGACCGTACATTTTACTATTTTGACCAAAGAGCTACCTTCCACTCACTTGATGAATCTTATATTAATATAAAATTTCTGGAGTATTGGTCAATTAAAGTAATTACAGCGTATCAGCCTACGTTTCGTCAGCTTTTATTAACATCATTAAGGCCAGAAACATAAACAGTATCAAGTTAGAAGTATTAGAACAATTTATAATTACATTTTTTCACATTTTGAATCAATCAATAAATAATTACAATCAATTTATATCGCTTCTTCTTTTACATGAATTTTGCCTCGTGCTATGAAATTTATCACGTTTTCAAATTATTCGTTAAGTATTGGCCTCCGTGAATAAGTGCGTCCTCGTGATAATTTTTCTTTATCGTTAACCGTTATGGAGTATAACTTTCCCATGAGACTTTCGGGAGTCTTGTGGCGGTGTTCTTGTCTCATCTCACCCACCACCCACCCACAAAAAAACCCACGGTATCGTCTCAAGTCTCGTATCGAATTACCGACCGGTCTCGGGTCTAAAGGTAGCACTACAAGTGGGCTGCAACACAATATCTATTAAGATCATTCACATGAGGCACATGAGGCACTTTTTTGGATTTAGATAGTAACGGAATAAAATACCGTAAAAAGGCTATTCGTGGTAACTAGGTACGGCGAACTTTTCCGTGATACTAATTATCTCCAGTAATTAGGCACCACCCGTGGATTATCTTATCTTGACAAGGAGTCTTAAGAGAGTATCCTTCAGAAAGTGCGAGAATTTACCCTTAATGATGGACGTTTTTATTTCCAACGTTCTATTAAAAAAGAGAGCGAACACTCTTGAACGGAGGCAAGTTAATTCACTAACAATGGATGACAGATCTCTTCCGCTCGAAGAGATACACTCAATGGCTTCGGATTTAGTCTGATTCAGTTTCCTTTTTTTATAGCTTCGTCAGTTCAATAGGATAATTAGACGGAGAATTAGACTGTCAGCGTAATCAAAGACTAAAAGATATTAAAAAATTTGAATTCCTAATGGCGTACAATATTTTCCGTGTTCAGCAAACTGTGAAGTATAGATTTTCAATATCCTCCTCACTTATTCATCCGAAGACACTCTCACACTCCAAGGGTGCCACCTGGCGCTCCGAGTTCCTCGTCTCACATTCCACAATTCCATTAAAACTGACGAGGACCGAGCCAAAAAACAAGCCAAATAAATTATAAGAGCATCCAGTGGCCTGTCCTGCGTCTCAGTTAATTTACATATCTTCATAGGCTTTTCAAAGCTCATCATTCATGAGGAAAAAAGGAAACTCAGGCCTACGGAAGCAAAATAAATCAAATAATTCTCATAAAATAATGGAAATATATTGATAATAAGCGTTTTCATTACTATAAGTAATACAATGATGCTTTTTAAAATACGAGATGAACTCAAACTCAAGACCAGCAGACAAACTCTGGAGTTAGGTACCTGCTTGACATATGATTGCCATAAAGGTGCATAAAATACAACCGCTTGTAATTTTAACCGCTAAGAGACCAGGAAAGGTCAAATTAGAAAGCTTTCCTTGGAAAAGTGCGTACTTATAAATCGATTTCTTTAGTAAGAGATGCAACATCGTAACCGACCCCGGGATCTTCTCCTAAAAGTTACAAATGTATTTTCTTATATCGCACCCTTTTCAACCTCAAAATACGGTTGAAATGGGAGTGGAAAAAGACACTTAATCAATTTGATACAGAAATACATACTCGGAGACCACCTCAAATAATGTGCTTCAGTAAGTCGTGCACGAAAGAGCACAATTATTACCAAGAAAAGTTTTATAAAATGAGGCTATGGAAATGAGGGCTGAGATTCACCTCCCGCTAGCTTCCCCTAAAAGGTGTAATTCTACTGAAAATTCATACGAAGCTACTTGAAATAACGAAAGCCATTTCAAGAGGAAATGTTAACAGGTCGTGAAACGGTGTGGCAGGCAAGTAAACATCGCCAATTGCGAACGTTCTCCATTTTAGCAAAGCAACAGAGCAAACGTTCTCCATTTTAGGATATGACATTCCAAGACATAAATTACAGATACATGGTGTCCAAGGTTTAAAACCAGGGACATCTTAAACCGTGATCGTGACAAGTCACATCTAGCTCATAAGGAAGAAATCCACATCGATCCACAAGTAAATGATCAGTTAATTATCAGGACAGGCTGCTATTATCACAGTAGAAGGAAGGATGTTGTTTTTAACTTGCAATGCAGTTAACATGCTAAAATTTAACTTGCAAAGAATACGACCATATAATTCCAAATTTTTTTAAAAAGAAAAAATTGGGCAGAACGTCTTTATTTCTACGGTATACCCACGCCAAAGTGCGACCGGATGGGAAAAAAAATACTCGAAAAAAATTGATTTTATCCAACTTATATTTCATTATCCGTATTTCAGTAAGGATATCAGGTGACTTTTGGAAGCGTGGTATACATCGGAGTTTTAATCAGTCCAAGTTGATTTTTGGTGTCTATTGAAAACAGTAGTCCGGTAGTAACTTTCTCATTCCTCCAACAGACGAATCGCAGACGATATGAAAATCTAATTAGGGTGCAGGAGCTAACAGCACTTCAGAGAAAAAAAAATTCATAGTAGACATATCGTCACATAATTCACCCGAATTAAAAAAATCGAAGAATTTTCATCCCTAATTGCCGCAGGCGTTTCCTCGCGGATAGAACCTAACATAAATATTTGTGATTTTCAACTTCTTCATTGAATTCATGCGCAAAAACCTCTTCAGACGCTAGAGACAAAAGCGCTCGTGTTTTGAAATGGAAATTCTGATTAAAGGTTGGATCGCGTGAAAGTGTTCATCAGATATCTCGAAACTTCTCCAATACTTCACATTCAATGATATGTATTTGTAATCTAAGAGCAGAAAATAAGAACCAAGCACACTGATCCAAACATTAGCCAAAATGACATAAGATGATTGGCTACGAGCCACGCAACTAAGCACGAGACATGCAAATTTCAAGTAACACGGTACCTTTACCCTGAACAAGGAATATTTCAATTGCTTCGAATAAATTGATATCTATGCACTCTATGAACTACATAGTCTCTCATAAATTCAAATAAGACTCCTGTTTAGAAAAAAGTGGAATCCATCCATGTAGCATGCATAAAATCGCAAAATTCATTACGTAGTAGAACAATAATACGGCTGAAAGATTTCATCGCTGACTTCATGGACTCCATTTTTAGCAAGCTGTGTTGTACTACTTGCTATCAGACCAAATAGGTGCGCGTATTAAATGTATTATCATGTTGCTTATATTCGAATATTGTGGCTACGAAAATCCGGTCAGAAAATTTTGATGGTTTAATTTTAATAATTTTTTTCACAATCCCATGTAAATTTCAAAGGCAGGCTTTAAAAGATTATTGAATATTTAGGTTATAAATCATGCTTTTTACAAAAAAATGTGCATAAGATGAATGCCATCTTCTGATTTACTAAATATATTTTTGAGCACAGTTGAAAATAAAAACTTTCCAATCAGACAATTAATCATACTAGGAGGTCTTGTGAGAACTGAACCAACCTCCCACATTCCATATATTCTGTCTAGCCAGATTTTCCTTGCATAAAATATATGTATTCAGCTGATCACTCAAAAATGTTGCTCTGAAATCACCAAGGATCAACAAGAGATTTGTCGATGCAATATTTTGGAGTACTAGTGCTTGAGCGCAGCTAAAAGGGTTTTTAAGGGCAATTAGGCGTAGTACTGAACAAAAAAATGTTTCTCCTTGATTGCCATGAGGTTTTAAGTTCACATTTTGAATTTTGCCATCGTTTTTAGGGAAGAAGAAACAAAACTGGAATATACATTGGAATATGAAAAATAATACCTGCAGCCCGAGTCCCTTTTCAAATTATAGACATATAACTGGTTCTCCCCATGCCTTCCTCCATACTCTCTGTTTGCCATTGCATTTCTCAGTTTAATTGATTCATATGGGAACCAAAATATTTCCAAAGGACGCCAAATTTAGTTTAAGAGGAAAGGTTAAAAAAAGAGACTTTTCCCTAAAAAATAAAATTCGCCTGAGAGAGAAAAATGAAAATTCATGCGACGGCATACTGCAACCATTCCTTGTTTTGTGTTTCGCGAGGCTCCTAATAATGCTAGAAATCTGGAATTTTCATCTTGAAAATGTCATCAGCGTAGATTCCTTTGTGGTAGTAAGTATGATAGAGGGCTTCGTCCTACGGCTTCAAGTGCAAATGAAGTGGAGAGAGTGCACACACGAGCGTGGGAAAAAACGGACAAAGGACTCCATTTGCCATGAAATCGAGGCAATTAGGTAGGGGGTCAACCCATCTGGAATTAACCTACAGCGGTAGAGGAGGATGGTGTTGCACACAAGAGTGAATCCAGTCCACATTGAGTGGAATGAATCAGTACACACGCACGTTTTGGTAGGGGCCTGTGGTGAGGTGGTGGCGAGAAGACGAAGATGAGAGGAATAGGGTAGAGACAGATTTAGTGCAAATCATAAGATTCCCGACCCCACCCCTGCAAAGACCTATCTAATATATGAAAGGCTACACGTAAATACGCATGATTCAATTGCTAGGCGTGGTGTTTCAGATGCGCACCAATAGATGGCAAAGCGAACTCCCGTATACGTACGTTCTCCAACAACAGACGGCACGGGTGGGGTTTGGAAATTTTCAAGATATACTTGTCTCGCTACTATATCTACCCATTATAATTCGACTATAATATACATTATGAAATGCAAACAGTCTGCTATACCTGTATGTTTGCAGTGATGTGCAGTATGATAGACATACATTACGTTTCCACATTTAGATGTTATATATTGTTTACGTTGTTACATATATTCTTTTCGTTAAAAATAAAAAAAACTGCACATGAATGTATCTTTAATTATTTACCTTATATGTTACTTTTTCGCTGATTGCCATTATTTTAGCCTGTTTCAGCAGGCTTTTCAGCTAGAAATCTCACAATCCCATATACACACCGCAACCATCTCCCCTATTTCCCTCATAAGAACCCTACGCGCTTACTCCGAGGCGTTTTATCGAACACCCTAAGTTTCCTCCGTCATTCCATCGTCCTCCTCTTCGTTCATCATTATTGACGTCAAACTCGGAGTCAAGTTGATACCGGGGACCATCCGCGCGTGGCGTTTAGATTTCGGGTTTCCAAATTTAAAATGATGCTCTTCTCTGATACTTAACTCCTTGCATAGCCCCAGATAAACTTATTCCACAAACGGCTTCGCTAAATAATATCTAGAGGTGGATTATGTGGCAATTCCGCATTATTTTCCTCATCCATCTTGCTTCACTATACTGAATTATCTTAGCTTCTAATTTGAAACACAAGTGGAAAAATTCCGAAGAATATCTTCGAATGATATTTTTCCGCGCATTTGCCATTATATTTTAAACCGATAAAAGTAAGTTATGAGCTATAATTCGCATTCAACATGTTTGGACATTTTCATGTCGCATTAATGCGAGTTTATATATAACCTATTTCAACACATGTAATGTAGTATAACCTTCCCAGATTTTTTAAACACACAGAAAGACTAAAACTAATCTTCTTCTCGGCTTGTTTTCAACACAAAATTGAGACAGGATATACCTCAAGGATTTCAAATAACGAAAAGTTGCCACTAAGGCGCAAGCAGTTCTAAAAACATACAAAATTACGTAGGCATATGGACCAAATATTTACGATTTTGTTTTATTTTCTCAAAATTTTCATGGCAATACGTTCAACTAAAATACTGACAAGTACATGTACTGTGGACAATAGAACCCACTGAGAATGATTATGTTAAAGGAAACGACTCATTAATGGAAAAATGAATCGGGAAAACACTTAATTTATGACCACTAAACTTGAAAGCTGTAATTTCCATGAGGCAAAGATCGGACATAAATAGTATGAAGAACATAAATATGCATTTATAAAAAATCCTCCACCTCTAAAAATTCCCTTAGCCTCAAGTCACCACTATAATAACAACGAAATATAGCATATCATATAATTTCATAAGGAAAAAATGTTGCCTCATATTGCGTTCCTCTGCCTTAGAACCTCAATTTAGAGGCACATGCTATGAGAGACCTGGCCCTTCCTGGTGACGGTATGTCACAATTAAAACGTCTTTGAATTTGAAGGAGATGGAAAAAAATAAATGCATTATTTCGAAAGCCTTACTTTTCTACATATACCACGTTACTTGTAACCTCGCCATTACTCATTGAGTCTCATTCGGTCCATTTTTCGAGAGAACAAGCATCCCTGGAAACGGTATCTTGAAAACTTTTACACCAGCCTTGTGATTTAATCCACGCGAACGATATCACTGTCTGATTCGAAGTTGAATGTACAAATGTTAGCTGAACTAAAAAAATGTTGATATTATAACATGCATAAAAGATGTTTAGTGGTGCAAAAAGGAACCATATCCTGTTTTCGTACCATAAACATCCTTCACACCCGAAATTTCACAGCCATCCACCTGACCCGCACACAAATGTTTCACCACATACCCTAGCAGCGCATTCCTCCACAAAATGTGTTCCCTTTACCGCGGCATAGCGTACGCGAGGAAATAAATGAAACACTTCCTTGACTGCATTAGGTGTTGAACTGAAATTCACCAAATATACGGCAAAACCAATTTCCGAATTAAATACGCTGCAGTTCGGGGTTATTTTATCATTTGGCCAGCCCTTGGGTGGTGAAGAGGAGAACTTATGGATGGACGGATCAAATTCTAATTTGCATGTAAGAGGCTCAAAGGGGCTCAGCGACAAATACAGTTAATCAGTCTCATCGAAATCGGAAAATTAGCGTGAAATTCCACATTTGTCGAAGGGCTTTCAAATCCGTTCTCTTGCAAAAGCCCAGATATATGAAATGACAAATAAGTTCGGTTGAAGCAGCGTCAATTGAAAGGAAACCCAACAATTTAAGGGATGTTTACCTTCCCCTCAAGCTTTTCTATTTTAATTAAAGATAGATAAGTTCAAATTTAAAAAAATAATTCAATTAACGATGGTGTTTAGCCCTCTGGCACACGCAGCTAACAAAATTCTAGCAATAAGACACCATTTCAACCCTTATTCAATGTACTCCAATAACTGTTAACACTGCTGGATATAATAATAATTTAAATAATTCGTCCTATTACATTAGTTTCCTAAAGTCCAAATTCAAGAATCATACGGACGTAAATATGAAAATTCGAGCAAACATTTCTTCTCCCAACGATTGTGACGTGAACTGAATCATGAATTAACAGTTTTGAGAGTATTCGGTTCACAAAATAATGTCAATACGCAGACGGAGAATTAATTGAACTTTCCAATTCTTTAGCAGGACGAGATGGGAGAATCGGATCTCAGGCTCATTCAATACGGAGAGATGACGGAATAAATATTGAAATATACTGAAGAATAGGGGAAATATTGAAAATAACACATACGCTTAGTTGAGAAAAGCCACATCAATACTTAGAAAATATGTCACAATATATAGAGGAAATTGATCGTCGCCATCTTATATCTAAAATATTTCCAAAATCCATTATCGTTTTCATGTTTTCGCCTTCATTATGGTAGAAAGTAACCGAGAGCACAAAGGCCGTTGATCATTGAATCATAATGCTGAATAAATGTCCCGGACAACTAAAAGAAGATTATCAGGGGCAAATAAATGACTATAGCGATATCATAACTAATTTCTAATGCTTTTTCTTTTGATAATTTAAAAATTCTAAGGGCAATTTTATTTTCATTGATGTACCCTTTATCCGACAGTTTCCAAAGAAGAGGGAAAGTTGCACGAAGGAGCATGAAAAGGCAAGGCTCACAATCACCCACTTCTTTTCCATGGCATTTGGAAGCAAGCGGACGTTCTAAAAGAAAATTCTACTGATTCAAAAGATCAAAACATCAATAAGAGGAAATACAAACGTGGGCGGCTATTAATACCCATATATATTTCTTTCGTTTCCTTTTTATTCAGTGAGCTCGGATGGAATAAACTCTTTGAGGAATCGATAAAAAATGCGTAGGATGTTGTATACTCAAGTGGACTCGAAAGGGAAAAAAATAACTCTTTTTAAAGGTAATCTTGATTTGGCGTGAAAAGGCGTGAAAATGAGTTAGGGACACGAAAGTGGTGGGAGGTAGATATTCTGGAGCGAAATCAGACGGAAAATGGTGCTACGGAAAAATTGGCCGCGGGTCACGCCAAAGAACTTAACATTTGCCACTAATTTCTTCCATATTTTAATTTCCCTTCGCCTGAACCACATCCACAAGTATTGCAAAATGTTCTGTTGGCGCGACTGACGAAATTTACAACTTAAGAAAATCAATGATCCACACCCACGAAAAAGGAAATCTTTAAATCAAAAATAGAGTGATTTTGGCACGTGCTAGAGCATTCGTAATAGCTTGTCATTCTTTATTTTTATTTGATTTTTTCTCTTTAAGGAAAAATAATAACATTTAATGATCCCTTTACCTACCTATTTCTCATGCCTCTCCTTCAAAATTCCCACCGGTGATTATAATCAGAAGTCTTGAAAGGTTGGAGGTCTTTTGAGAGTCGAAGTTTATCCGCTAAGCTAAGATTGTCAAAAAACTCATTTCTCACTTTCAGGTCGACACGGAAGACATCTGACGGACGGGCAAAGGCAACACATTAAGATAATGTTACAAGAGAAGACATGGATTCAACAATTCTTTCTTCTCATCCACCTTTTACTGCATCACCAAGAGCAGATCGATAAACTTATTCCACGGAACCTATACAATTGCAACCGCTCGAATAATTGGTGGGAGGTTTAAGCTCATCAAGCATATAACAATGGGCGGAAAGGAAGAAAAAGTTAGGAAAGATACTTAAACATAATACTGGCTTGTTTTATAGTATTCATTGGCATCCGTTTATGCTGCGGTCATATACAATCCAGTTTTTAAATACGCAATAGTTAGATGAGACAATCTGGTGTACATACATCCAACTTGAATGCCACCTGGAGATACGTAAACATTTTTTACACGATATTTATAAAGCAGAACTTGACGTAAGAGGAGGCGACTAACTTCGGAGGTATCGGTAGATAGGATAACAGGAATAGGATTATTTTGGTAATTGAGAAAGGGTGGTGAAAGACCCGACCACGACGTCGGCTACATCATGATTTTTAGAAAATACGCAAAGAGAGATAAAAGCGTTTCCTATCCAACGGACGACGTAAAACATTTGTAGCGTTCTCCACATGGCACCTAAGTAGAGACTTGGATTCCCCTACAATAAATTTCTAACCCCGCAAGGTTCCAATTAGGGCCCTCGGGAAGGTATGGCACTACTCTACCATAACAAATTGATACCCCTAATGTTGTTTTTACAAGCGGAACAGGGAATCGCTCTTGGTGGAAAGAAAAGCTTGCTTGCGGCGACGACCTAACCCAGTTCTAAACATGACCATGAGGAGTCCCAAGAGGCATGCGGAGAGGGAAAGGTCAAACGGCACACAGGCAAGACGGTAGCTGATGGCAGCTGGCGAGGAACACTATTAGCCCGCTTCGCACGCCGAGCCGATTCTGTCGAATGGCACGGTCATGGATGCCATATCCACTCGTGGCACATTAAAATTTCAGCAGTGGAAATCATCCCCGCCTACTACGCCTATGATATTCTACCTTTAACTGATATTTGAGTGTCATGCGGAAAGCACTTTAATTTTGATGGTCATGGCGCCACACGAAAAGTTAAATTTGGTTAATTGCCACCTTTTAAATAAGGTAACGACGGGATCAACATGTTCAAAGGCTAATAGTAAATAGCAAAATAAGTTTCTGAAGATGCCTCGGGATGGGAAGTTAGTACCTAATTTGCTTATCACTAAAATCCAATCCCCTACACATTTTCCGCATAAGAAGCATTGCTTGTTCACTTGCAAATCATTGAGAAGAGAAACAACTGAGGAAAGCTCCTATTGATAACCTCCCTTATGACAAGAAGAGAATAGTACCAAATACAGTGATAGTTAAGTTTTGGTGAGCGCGGGAGGAGGAATAAAAGATACTATTTTGGTTGGCGTGGAGGGAGACAGAAGATATGGAAAGCGTAAAGAGGCTTGATCAAGAGTAAACAGTTTTTTTCCCTCACATGCTATCCTACAAGCCGCCTAAAGGGGGCGAGGCATGGGGTGTTAGCACACCCGCCACGAATATGGGAGGGAAGAGGGAGTAGCAGGAACGGAATGTATTTCTATTGATTAGTCTCGCGTTCATTTTTTGTTTTACCAATAGTGGTGCTTGTGGAGAAGGAACTCTTACATCCCTCCACTTCACAGAATATGTAATTAGCTAAGGAAAGGTTATACATCATTCCACGACTGGAAGAATGTTAATGAGTGACTGCTTAACGACCTATAGACATTGACAGAAGGTTTAACATCTTAGAAGGTGGAGAGGTTTAGAACTAGATCCCTAACTAGGATCTAAAAAGAGCTTACACTATAAAAATATTACAGCAATAATAAAAAAATACTTACTTAAATAAACTTATTCAAAGAAATTAAATAAATCAACTCACCTAATGGCTGTCCGAGGGATGCACTGCAAGGCGATAGTAGGCGATGCAAGTAGGTACAGAACGTATTTTGGCAATCCATCCGAATGCATTTTCGGAAGCAGTCTCAAAGCGCAGGAAGAGATTCGGTGAAGACCTCACATTCAAGTTTAACGAAAGAGTGCTTCCTTGCCCGAGAGAGCACGGTTTGTTTGCTGGTCGAGCCGTGAGTCAAGGGAAGAGTTGTGGCTTGTCGTTCGCAGCGCCCAGCGGAGACGGTTTTCACGAGAAACCTCGTTGGTAAACAGCCAGCTATGCAAAAACACGAGGTAAAAGGAATGCAATAAGAGCCTTTGCGTTTCTAATGGGACTAATGTTTTAGATTATTATGACCATGAACTAGCATGAGAAAGTCTCTCATGGGAAGGTTTGCTTCCTGACCATTGATTTTCACAAGTAACTTACGAGGTAACTTAATTTTGCGCATCGGTACTTTAGAGCCGAAGCATGGGACGTACATTTGTGAATACCTCAATGCCTAAACGCTAATTTCGGGCCGATTCCACCACATATTGCCCTCTCATTGCAATATTGCTGTTTAACGTAGTTTATATGTACTATCGTTTTCACTGAAATGTAGACACCCACACGGACTTGTACTGATTTGATTGAATGGGGCTGGGTTGGAAAAAATATAAGAGGGTTGGCACACGAGGCTAGCTGCGGCCTTTGCCTTTACGTCACCGAGAGCCGACGAGGACGGACGTGGATGTGACCGGGCTAGCGGAATTAGAGTCAAATAAACTCCGAGAGCATAAGCCCTAGCGAAAGGAATGCAATGAGGAAACTCATGTCCACGCACACGTTTGGCCGATCGGAGTCTTTTCTTTCGGGCTCCGTCGCGAGATTTTTCCTCTCCCTAGATTCAGATTTGGACTCACCCTGAGTGTTTCACCAGGAGATTGTTGCGAATGCGAGAATGTTGTCGCATCAATACCTCGCCGTCTGCAGCAAGTTGTAGAGTCAGGTGTTGACGCCACTAAGTATTAAAAAACTAAAAGAAATTTGAATAGTTTTACTTTTTAAACACCCTTTCTACCCCGAGAGAAATACATCATGCCAAAATTACACCTGAGCCTGATAAAAAAGGTTGAAGATATTGGTGACGCTGATGTCGGAAAACATATATAGCTATTAAAAATCGTAGGATAATTTGGGGTAAAAGAGCTGATATGCGTATTTATTTCCACCTGGTCCTTATAGCTTACTATGGTTCGCACACCAAGTGACAGATTAACGCACTTGGGGGCCTGTAGGCAGTACAAGCCAAGGGGCCCACGTTAATAAACGAGTCGCAAGAGAAGAAAGGGGAAAACAATTATCATAACAAGGGGCCCATAGGCAACTGCCTACTTGTGCCTTATTGTTAATCCGGCTCTGAGCACACCCACTGAAAGGAAAGCGTTCGTTCTTTAAAACACCTCACTTCCCACATTTTTACGTGACCAAGTATTAGAAGTTTAAAGATAAAAAATATCAATTGAATTACAAACCTTTTTCAAACTCTTTAAGATTTATCAAAATGATCGAAACTACGAATGCATTTGGTTATTTATAGAGGATTGTAGATACTATGAGTAGGTATTTCACTGCAAGGACACAAAGATGCAACCACTGCCACTTCCAATGCTTTGTTCCTCTCAGTGAATTAAATCTGTTAAGAAATGAATGTGGTAACGTAGATAGTCATTATTTTTATAAATTAAGCCGTAAATAAAATACCGCATTAACTCTTTCTTTTGTCAACTATATAAATTGTGTCTCTTTTCTTGGACTACAACCTTGTCGTGGTGGAAGGGCTTGCGTGCTCCGATGACCCCTAGAGCTGCACTGGCGGGAGCATTGCTACTGGTAGGGTCACCCATGCCAGATTGGTCGAAGGTTAGGAGACAGACGAATGGTAGTCCGCGCAGCGTCTGTACCTCAGTGAGATGGCTGCAAAAGGCGTCTGACCCCAGTTTGGCGGCCTCTGAAGTGATTGTGTCACGTAAAGAACACTATTGGGATAGTCCACGGAATACTATCTCAATTAAAACAAAAACCTTGAAATTATGGACATTTCTCAATTGATAATGAATCCTGGCAACTACGGGACTCGGCCCATAGGGGCCGGTGTCGTGCCCGGCAGCGGTGGGAGTAAGGCCCCTGCGGTCGTCATCTCACGAAATCCTTGCTAAGGCGTAGCAGCAGCAGAAGAAAAGAAGACAAAGAAGAGGAACGAAACAATCAGAATAGGCACGTGGAATGTTAGGACTATGCTGAGGGTGGAGAAGCTAGAGAATATAAAACAAGAAATGGAGAGGGTGGGTGTAGACATCATGGCTCTGGGTGAAGTAAGATGGAAGGATGATGGGGAATACTGGAGCGACGATTATAGAGTAATTTATAGTAGGGGGAATGGAAGTCAGCGCGGGGTTGCATTCGTAATGAATAGGAAACTCGGTAGAAAAGTAGTGTATGCAGAACAGGTGAGTGATAGGATTGTAGTCGTGGAACTGAAAGCAGATCCAACGAATTTAGTTATAATCCAGGTTTATATGCCTACTTCTAATCATAAAGAGGAAGAGATAGATGGGGTATACGATCAGCTAGAGAAAATAATTGGTAGGATACCTGGGAGTAAGCAGTTGGTAGTAATGGGGGATTGGAACGCGGTGGTGGGCGAAGGAAGAGATGGGCGGGAGGTGGGCGATTACGGGCTAGGAAGGAGAAATGGCCGGGGCGAGAAAGCTGTGGAGTTTTGCCGTAGAAATAACCTAGTAATTACAAATACATGGTTCAGACAACATCCTCGACGTAGGTACACTTGAAAGAAGCCGGGAGACACAGATAGGTTCCAGATAGATCGTATAATGGTTCGTCACAGATACAGGAATAGTGTTAAAAACTCGCATACTTATCCAGGAGCTGATGCAGACACAGGCCACAACTTATTAGTCATGAAATGTCGGGTAAAACTGTAAAAGATAAGAATGTGAAGGAGGGTACGAAAGTGGAATACGGAGGCATTAACTGGGGCAATGAAGAAGAAGTATCGAGAGAAGGTTGATGAGATAATGGGTGAGGAATACGGAGCTAGATCAGTGGAAGATGAATGGGAAAAATTGAAAAATGGAATTGTAGAAGCGGCAAAATCAACGGTAGGCGTAGTGAGTTCAACTAAAATTAGAAAACCGTGGATCACGAAGGAGATGATCAGGGAGATAGAGGAGAGAAGGAAATGGATGAGGGTAAATTCAGAACTAGATAAAATAAAATACCGAGAATTTAATAGCAGGCTTAGAAAAGAAACAAAGAAAGCAAGAGAGGCGTGGTGGAGAGAACAGATCGACGCATTAGAGAAATACCAAAAAGAGGGAAGGGGAATTACGACGATAACAGACGAGACGGAAAAGGTAATCGTAGAACCGAAAGAGATCCAGGAGAAGTGGAAGGAGTATGTTGAAGAGCTGTATGGTAAAGAAATAAGGCCCAATAGGTTAGATATAGAAAGGGAAGACGATATCGACAGAGATGGCATCGGACCAAGTATCCTAGATAGCGAAATCGTAAGAGCTCTACGAGACATGAAAAGGAATAAGGTGGTGGGAATAGATGACATACCTGCAGAGTTTTTAAAGAGCATGAGGAAAAATGGAAAAGGAAAACTTTTTGCGCTTATTCGAAGGATTTATGAGGATGGAGTGTGTCCGGAAGACTTCGCGAAGACTGTACTAGTTCCTATACCAAATAAGAGTAAGGCAAAAACGTGCGAAGACTATAGGACAATAAGCTTAATATCTCACGCGGCCAAAGTAGTTCTGAGAATTATAAACAGAAGGCTGAAGAAGAAGGCAAATGAATACCTGGGTGACGACCAGTTCGGGTTTAGGAGAGGAACGGGAACGCGAGACGCTATAGCGGTGATGAGGACGCTAGTACAAAAAAAACCACGAGTATGAGCAGGATGTTTTTGCATGCTTCGTAGACTTCGAGAAAGCGTTTGATCGGGTGGAATGGACTAAATTAATGGGAGTGTTGAAGAAATTAGGGGTCGATTGGAGGGACAGGCGTCTGATTCGGAATGTGTATATGAACCACACGGCGCAGATTAGGGTAGCCAATGGAGAATCGGGATGGGCCACGATAGGACGGGGAGTGCGGCAAAGGTGCCCACTATCGCCGTTGCTTTTTAACGTGTATTCAGAAGAAATGGTAAGGTAGGCATGGGGGGAGGAGGTAGGAATAAAGGTAGGAGAGGAGCTGATAAAATCAGTGAGATTTGCAGATGATCATGCATTGGTTAGTCAGTCGGCCCAGGGGTTACAGTCAATGGTGAATGCATTAGAGGTGCAGTGCGAAAAGTATGGGATGAAGATCAATCACAAGAAAACGAAAGTAATGAGATTTTCTAGAAATAAGAAGGCGGGGCTGAATATAAGGGTGGGAAGGCAGAAGATAGAGCAGGTCGAGCAGTTTACGTAACTGGGTAGTATTTTGGAGGAGAATGGGTATTAGTGGTAAGGACATCAGATGCAGAATTGCGCTCGCTAAAGAAGCAGTTTCGAAGAGAAGGGAATTGATGAGGGGGGGTCTGAGAAGAGACGTAAATAAGAGGCCGGTGAAAACTTTAATATGGAGCGTGGCGCTATATGGGTCGGAAACTTGGTCATTGCGAAGGGAGGATGTGCGTAGACGAGGCGTTTGAGATGTGGGTTTGGAGAAGGATGGAGTAGGTTAGCTGGATGGCGAGAAAGACGAACGAGGAGGTATTGGATATGGTCGGAGTAGAGAGGGAGCTTGTGGCAGAGGTTCGGAGAAGGCAGAAGAGATGGATGGAGGAGGTTTTGAAAGGAGAGGGCATGTTGAAGAGAGTGATAGAGGGGAGAACACTGGGGAAGCGTGGAAGAGGAAGGAAGAGGATATAAATCCTGGACGAAATAAGAGGAGGTAGAAGATATGAAGAATTGAAGAGGGATCTAATAACGGGCCATTAGGAGGGAAAGCGAGAGAATGTTTATGAGGTTGGGATGCAGAATGGGGACTGTCCAAGAACCTACCAATCAGCTGGTAGAATACTTGAATGAATGAAATGAATGAAAAAATTGTGTTGATATTAAGAATGAATCTTTTTTATCGAAAAGATTTAAAAAATGGCTTGACTACGGAAACGAACCCTGCCAGAACAGCATACCAACTTCGGCGCATGGAATGAACCATCTCGGCTACGGACCCGCTTCCTGGTGAAACACTCAGGGTGAGTCCAAATCTGAATCTAGGGAGAGGAAAAATCTCGCGACGGAGCCCGAAAGAAAAGACTCCGATCGGCCCAACGTGTGCGTGGACGTGAGTTTCCTCAGTGCAATCCTTTCGCTAGGGCTATGCTCTCGGAGTTTATTTGACTCTAATTCCGCTAGCCCGGTCGCATCCACGTCCGTCCTCGTCGGCTCTCGGTGACGTAAAGGCAAAGGCCGCAGCTAGCCTCGTGTGCCAACCCTCTTATATTTTTTCCAACCCAGCCCCATTCAATCAAATCAGTACAAGTCCGTGTGGGTGTCTACATTTCAGTGAAAACGATAGTACAGTCACTTGATAATGCTGTTTAACGTATTTTCTACGTACAGTCCCTTCCACCGTAGAACCCCAACTGGTCACCGCTTTATTCGGAAACTCCACTCCATCTGCGCAGTCGGCTCCACGAGATTTCATAGATAAAGCGCTGCTGCGGACGGCACATCGCCAAATGTGCCAGACAAGCTCATCGAAGTAGGTACCGAACTCAAATGGAGTTTCAATTGTGAGGCATATTATTGAACTCTCACCACCGAAAAAGGCTACTGAAGGAGGATATGGACATGATAAGACTCATCCGACATTTAGTAGTGTAAGGGAAATGATTCCACAGATCGTATATCGTAACATTTACCCTGAATTATTGGATATTATGGAGACCTTGTAATCCTTAAGATTTTAGAAAATTGTTTAAGAGAAATAAAAGATAAATCGCATGACAGGATTAATGGCAGTGGCTCTATATTGAAATACATATAAATATATAGAGAGAAGATGGACGTTGTGAGCATGAGTTCCCAAACGTATAATTGAGGAGAGGGGATGAGAAAAGTAGATTTCATCTACAATTACAAAATACCCTGCAAGCCACAGCAAGGGTGTGTGGCAGGGGGTGAGTAGTCACGAACATTCATTAGAATATACCCTATTAATGTTAGTGTAACTGCGACTATTGATGCATTAGCATAAATCGCTGATGCTTCTCAAGAGGCGAGTAATCACGCTTGTTGATGGCACGTGACTGGGGAGAAGAGGTGGACGAATCACGTAAATGTGTTTGAGCATAAGAACTTCAGAAATGCAGCGCTCAAATTTTTTTCGACGCAAATACTTAACCCATTCAAAACACAAAATTAGAATGTTACATCTCTTGGCATACGATCATTCACCCTATGAATACTAGTCGTAATCCACCACGGAGTAAGTACACCAAGTTTAATGAAAAATTCCATTCTGAGTTTTCATGGGTAAGGGTCATGGTATTTCACTGTCTACGACTGAAAATCACAGGTAAAACCACAAGCCAAGGATTAGTTTCTCGGGGCGAAATACGTTTAACATTATTCGCAGATAATTAAAAAATACCTCTTATAGGTAAATAATTACTCCCTCTATCCCAAAGTACGTTCAAATGAGCAAACGTTATACATTTATTTTCTGGAATCACTAATAAACGGGCTTCGGAATAAGTGACAACAGGTAATGGATGGATCAAGGATATTAGAAGTTAATAAGAATAACTACCCGCCAGAGGTTTAATCCTTGAAAACGGCAACCAGGGTCAACGAAGTCATTCAACAAGGCGCAAAATCGGCAACTTTTTCCACAAAAAATTTAAAGGAGATTGTTAATGTCATTCTCCATCAGATTATTGATTCATTGATTATTTATAACATCCACCAGTAAAACACTGCATATATTTAAGACATTATAAAAGAAAGCTTAATTGCTAGACCTGAGGACTTATTAGCCCATAATTTTAAATTATTGATGATATATTTCTATTTTTTCGACAAATAAGTTTCGAGCTGCTGGAGAAAAGTTACAACTTGATCGTGCATGAATTCATCGTAAATTTGAAGAAACATTACACACATTAAAAATTTTGTATCAAAAGATCATCAATTGCCCAAACCAAAATTATGGTTGAAAAAATGTGGATATATACATGCATTTATTTTAAATGACTGTGTCATTTTTTAAACGCCCGCAGCCCTTTTTTTTCAAATTCGCCTCTTTGGACATGTTTCCCCTCTGCGGACTGTTTACCCTCCGGACTTAGCCGAAGGACTTGGCCAAAATGCCCACGACTCCAAAATGCAGCGACTCCTGCCAGCAACTTCTGCCAAGCTCTCTGCCACGCCTTTTGCAGCGCCTTTTGTCGCGCTTTGACCGCAACAGGTCCTGCATCGTTTGCATAGCCCCTGAAGTGAGGAAGGATTTAAAAATGCAGTCATTCTGGCCAAGGCACAAAGGGTGTTATCATGTATTCTGTGGTCGAAGCCAGAGATCAATTCCTGTCGCTCCAATTGAAAACTGCTAGCCAATTAATCACCCATCTCATTATTTCCTCCCCTCCAATGCTACCAACCGCCTATATCCTAAGCTTAATCATTCCACCTCGTCCTTGCCGACAGACCCCCTCCTCACCTGATTCAGCCCTGAGAACGCCCTCTTTTGCAGTCGAGACGGCGACCGAGTAACACCGTTGTGTGAACCTGCTGACTTTCAGTCATTTTGTACTTACAGAGAAGCTCAACCTCTCGTACTTATATATCTTAATCATTTTCTGAGTGGAAACTCTCATTACGGTCGCCTGGCACTCGACCTGTGGGTAATTTGCTTGTAACTTGGTTGGTTTTATGTGTGAAATATATTGCTAGTTCAGTTATTGATTGATCATACTAATGTTTCATTCAATTTCCTCTCCTCTCTCACCCATGCTTGGAAAGGGTTTGTTTTTACGGGTGATATCGGCGAGAAAAACCATTCCCTTCTCCCAATAGCGCTTCATGACCTTGCGGCCTTATTTCATCTTTACAATAGTTCTTTTCAAAAAAACTTAATGGATTGTTCAATCAGCTGCTTGATGACTAACAACACGTTTAATCTCATGAATTACAATTTACCCCATATAGCTCATATTGATCGCGTAATTCCACCAGTAATAATACAACTAATTTACCGGCTCAATTATTAAAGCACTCTGTCATCCGAAAATCTCTTGGACTTGATTAGCAGCCCATCCACCTTCATTGCCAAGTGAAGCACTTCTCAACCCATTCTTCAATTTGCTAATCGTTTAGGTGAATGATAATCAGACTACTAATAATGGAATGCCAGAAACAGATCAGGAAAACAACTATTTGTGGTCATGCACGCCTGGGTGAAAATAAGTATGATTACATTGATTTCAACCCAACTTATGATATAGCATGCAAATTAATCAGCTGTCTGATAGCTACTTTTATTGGCAAGGGCCCTCATGCTATGTTTTTTTGTTTACATCTACCAGACTATGTCGGGGTACACTTCCTTCGTGTTTTTTTTCTCGCGTATATGTCTATATATTCCCTCTCTTAATCTCAGGTTAAGTGAGTTGTCTTATCTTCGGTGTCCTCAATTTCGGTCCAAATCCCCATGCACACAGTCACAGCCCTCTTCTGCATCAATTTTCTACTGATTTGGATTACTCTAATAAAAGATTTAGCTAGATGATAACAGCGAGGTTCTGGGCTTCTCCGCAGCCGGGCACAATAAAGCAGCAGGGCTTGTAAAAGCCTGGAACTATGATTGCTTCTGTCCGTAATATTTTCACGAAAAACATCATTCAGAGGGATTCTCGTTGCTTTCCTCAAAACATTCGTTGATTGGTGTGTCCATGAGGCCAGGATTCCAGTTTTCAACCTTATCTAACAGGTAGGAACCCATCAAGCATATTAACCATTACTATTTCCAGAATAACTCAAGTAATCATGGTAAGAAACTACCCCCTCTCAAGAAACGTCAAGCATGAAGCTAATGGTAAGCACACAAAGATATAACCAATCTCTGGGATTCATTATCCACGAAATGAGGATAATCTACGTGATGCAGCAATGAAAATTTAATGATGAATACGACTACTAACCAAGACCATCTTTCACCTGAAGCACTGTCCTTGCGTGATAACTGTGGAGTCATTAGTTGAAATGTAAAGGTCACACACAAGACGCTGGGCCTTGCGGTGAACTCCCCCTAAGTGTAGCGTCCCGGATTTTAGACACGAATATCTATCAGCCCTCCTTGACTTATTTCTCCTTCTCCCCATCCCCCATCCCTCTCACCCTTGATTTGCCCATCCTAACGACCTGTCTCCCCTTAGAAAAACAGCCACATCTTTCTCCTTTGGGGAGAAAGAACCACATACGTCATACAATATTTCCTTCGCATCTTTCCACCAATCCATCCTCCAATACTCTCACTCGCTTTTCTATCCCACCTACACCCTATCGCACACGCACTTTCTTCAGAGTGCTCTACCCTAACGACTCCAGAGGCCTTCTCCTTCCTCCCATACCATTTATCACCTCCCTCTTACCAGGTTCCTCGTCTTGCCACCTCGAATGATCATCCCGCCCTTGAAATACCCTGCGATTGAAATTTAGACTTAATCTGTTATGGAAGTTCCAAACCGATTTATTCTCCCATGACGCAAATAATATTTTACGAAATCCGACATACTACGGTAGATCAGATAATGAGAATAAAATAAGGGGACAAGACTGCAGAACTGACAGATTTAAAATGTCATTTTTCCCGCTAACGATAAGAGACCATAACAGCTGCAAACGAAACTTTTAGCAAGGTTTGCCGAGAGGAAATGTGTAGCTCTTAGTAGTAGTAGTACTCCCTAATACTTTTATCCTTATCCGCTACCGAGTACTTATAGCATGCCGAGCATGTTTTCAGCATAACTGTTGAATCTCTGTCCGTTTATGTAGTTGCGAAATACATAGATACTAACGGTCCCTCTAATATTGATAACATATCTTTAGTGCAGTGCATGCTTGTGAGACCACCTCTTGACAAGCATTAGTGATTTATTCTAACGCATCAATAGTTGTAGCTACACTAACTTAGGGTATAGTGTAATGCATGTTGGTGAATACTCACCCCCTGCCACACACCCTTGAGGTGGCTTGCAGGGTATTTTGTATACGTAGGCATCGATAATCGTTACTCACTACACATCACTCACTCATTTTCACATACAATATCCGTTTTCCATCTACAAGTTGTGGAAGGACGAAATGGTATGTTGTAGGTGGCGGGATGAATACGATCCTCGCAGTTCTACGGCGCGGAGTGCCAATCCATGACAATTCAACTTTCTTTCTTCCTCCACGAAATATATCTCTCTCATTTGTACTCTTTCGCAGGGATCCTATGTGGTAGAAGTAAGGCTAAGTTTCCAAATGAACTAGATTGCCCGACCAATAGCGGTAGATAGACCCGATAGTCTTCAAAATATCTTCCGATATGCGTTTCATTGGAAGTTGACAGACGACAGCAGACAGTTCGTCGATGATCACGAACATGTGGTGTCGTATATTTGCCAATGTTACCTCTACCTCAAAGCACTTTCAACGACTCCCTTTTTATTTAACCAAAACTTCAAATTGATGGGGAAGAGCTTATACCGGAGCAAGTTGAGCGTTTTTCAGTCCTCTACGTGAATGAAACTCACCGCTCACATTTTAGTGTTCTAAATGTATTTCCAAGCTTCTAATGATTATATGAACTGCTACCAGATGGCAAAGTTTGATAGGGTGCATAAGTAAACTACGCAGCCTCCATCAAAACGCTGATATTAAATCGTGCTGAATGAGCTTACTACCAGTTTCGGTTCTTGGGAGGACCGATTTCCACACTTAAAACGATACCATTGATCGATACTGCGATAGGAAACAAAAAGAAATCCCCTTGAGTTTATGTAATACAGATAAATCTCCCGAACCTTCTATCCTATCTACTTACTAGAATCTTCGCACCTCGATTATCCCGCAACATCCATAAACTCACCCTCATCAGCATAACATCTACAAAATACCCTGCAAGCCAACCCAAGCGTGTGTGGCAGGGGGTGAGTAGTCAACGACGTGCATTACACTATACCCTATTAAAGTTATTTGACTACGACTATTGATGCATTAGCATAAATTGCTAATACTTGCCAGGAAGTGAAGCCTCATAAGCATGCACACTGCACTATAGGTTTATGCTGCCAATGTTAGAGGGACTGTTAGTATTAATGTTTTTCTCAACTACATAAATGGAAAGAGATACCACAGTTTTACTGAAAATATGCACGGCGTGTTGTTAGTACTATGTAGTAGATAAGCTTACATGTATTATTGAGTAAATCAACTAATTAGCTACAATACCAATTGACAAACTGTTGACAATTGTCTTATCGTTCGCGGGAAAAATGAAATTTTAAATCTGTCCGTTCTGCAGCCTAGTTCCCTAGTTTTATCCTAATGATTTGATCTACCGTAGTATGTCGCATTTTTTATACGTCATTAACGGCGACAGAAAGTAAATTGGTTTGGAACTTACGTAATAGATTGTCTACATTGTAATCCACGGTCTGAAAATGATTCCCATCCTAGTTGTTGCGTCCAATAATAAAAAATTTCCGAAGGCATTTCCCGGCTTAAGTTTTCCATCTTGCTGTGAAGCGTTGGCCTCATAAATTCATGTTTTATAATTTCGATGTCATTAGACAATCCATTATTATCCTTTGTGATGCACTGGTTGTCAAGGTACTCCTCTTCGCCACCGGCGCGGCGGCTATAACTCTGCTTCTGACAGACTCATTTTCAGATTCTTTTCCAATTTGAGCAACGTGTGGACTACCAAGATCAGTTTTTAAATGTCAATCACATAGAGATGCTCTATATTTAAACTAGATGACAGATCATAAATCAGCATTTTCTATAAAAGAGATTTTTTTAAGAACACAGGGACGAACACATTTGGATATGATGTGTAAAAAGTTTGTTTTTCTAATAGAAGAACTTACCCGTTTACGTAGTCCTTGATTTGTGTAAAAAGAAGTGTTACAAAAATAATGGACGAATTCAAGCGCCTACGATGTATTCCACATAAAATGCCAACGAACGACGTCTACCTCAAACCTTTCGTGGGCCACACACATTCTTAGGTGCGCTAGAATTTTTAAAATTTCACGAGAACATACTTGGATGGGCAACGAGAATGGAATGAAGGCAATCCAAGCTGGTTGATTTGAATGACCAATTTCACAAATATATAACTAGATCAAATAAAGCGACTCAAAAGCTGAATTTGAACAATTACATTCCTCTGTGCATATTAAGACCACAGAAAATTCAATGATAAGCATCCATGTAGTTTAACATCACACAAGCATCTAACTATATTTATACCTTTTCCGCGACATAAATTCACTCCCAGCCACCCAAAAGAAAACATATCACCTTACATTTTCAAAACCTGTATGTCTGCAACGGTTCAATGGTTGGTTTCCGCGGCTTTGAACAAATATTTCCTGTGATTTTCGGATATTTGGGCAACTAACGCCGTTTATACCCGCAAAATACCGTAATATTTCTTCTATAGCACTGGGCAGTGCTACATTTCTTAATAATATTATAAATTTGTGCCCAAAGCAAAGTACTAGTTTTTCATGGGAGTGGCCTAAAAACACAGCCTGGTAGGTACTAACGTTTTCCAGAACTATCTAAGCTGTTAGTCAAAATTATAAATGCCTTAAATTCAATGTAGCCACTATCTACTCATCAGTTAACATCTTGTTGGATTGATTTTTTCGTAAGTTTTGGTTACAATTTGTGACAGGTAATGAAGGCTTTCGAGAACAACTGCGCATTTTGTGGCTCAATGTTTTATCTCGCGTTCTAGCGAGGGTGTTCCCTACTATGTTCGCTACGATTCAAGAATAAACTCTAATTGTAAGCCACAAAATGCTAACCTGCCAGCGGACTATGAAAGCCTCTTCAGCAATCATCTTAGATTCTAAGATAAAATTAAGCTCCGAGTCGATGAATTTTAGAAATAATGAGTGCCATGCAAGACATTGAGGATAGAATTATGAATATTTCCAAGTACTACAAGTTTTTCATCCATCGTGGCATTCAAATTGACGCCACCGAGACAGGAAGCCGAGAAAAGCTTGTGAGTCAGAATCCAATGCCATCTATGAGTAGAAAAGTTCAGGACTCAGTATTCTCATTCCTTCCCTGCCTGTGCTGTGGAAGTTGAAGGGGTGGGAGGGATCCTCGCTCACCCTACCCCATTTTATTTATATAATACGATATCTCTCCGACCGCCTACGCATATTCCTTCTAATGCTTTCGATAGATTACACAAGTCACCTGCTTCATATGCGATCTCTCACGCTCGCCTCTTGACCTGAC